>CM060905.1:888889209-898889209 GCA_030737815.1 Allium fistulosum | reverse complement strand
TGGCGCCCTCGCCCTAGAAAAAGACTCTGTCCAAAAGGAAAGGGACGCGCTCGCCACCCAAGTCAAAGAGCTGAAAGAATTACTCTCCAAGGAGAAGGAGGATAAAGTAGCTGCTCAAGAAGAATCACAACGATACTGTGATGAGATCGTTGCTACCCGACTCTTCAAAACAAAGCTCGATGACGAACTCGCTGGGGTTGAGAAAATGAAGGATGAGGCCCGTGAGGAGGGCAAAAGAGAGGCTGCGGAGGAGATTGATTCTCGCCTCGAGGCGGCCGCGGAGGCCGGCAGGGAAGAGGTCAAAAACATGTTTGACCCGCTGATTGCTGAATATGGAGCCCGCGTCCTTATGCATCGTGACTTAACATTCTTGGGCGACGGCTACCTTAAGTCCCTAGCTGAGGCCTGGGAAACCTTGATAAGGATCAGGAAGATCGAGTCAGGCTCCGAAGAGGTCGATGAGGAGGCCTTGGTGAAGGAGTTCCTTAGGGGGAACGAGCCATCGGATTTATCCGTAGCATTGGAACTTTACAGCAAAGGCTCTCCCCTTCCAAAAGAGAAAGATGATGAAGCTGGCCCGTCCGGGACCAATGTTACTGTTCTTCACACTGCTGCTCAATCCGCCGCTCAATCGGCCGGTCGACCGACACTTGATCCATTCGAGCAGCATGTTGGTTATGACCCCGAAGATCCCGGGCTTGGTGCTCATGTGCTATCACCTATCCTGGAGGGTGAAACCCCACGTGCCACCGATAGCCAACCGGAACTTGGTAGGAAATTCTTCTTTCTCTAGAAGTTGAAAGATCCCGTCTTTTTTCAGCAGTGGCTACTCGTTCTAACGCTCATTCTTTATGTTTTCGTGCAGGTTGTTCTGTCGCCGAGCAAACTCCGAGGAGCGATGACGCCAAGGAGGAGGAAAGGAAAACAAGTGATGCTGTCCACGCGGGAGTACTCCCTGGTCCCGATGCTCAGGTGATCGGGGCGCTGGATGATGATAAGCTCGACGCTTCATCTCCTGCCGAAGGGGACGATGAAATTGAAATCACCGGCGCCACTGAGCATACCTCGCATATGAGCATGAAGGACCATCTTGCCGAAGAGGAGAAGAAAAAGGCCGAGGTCAAAGTTGAGCCTGGAATCCTAGAACTTACCGACCCGCGGAACAGACCTTTGAAAATCATCCTCCCGGGCAGGTCCAAACCGCTAGATGTTCCGTCTCCTACTCCTGACTCCGCCTCCTTAGCAAGCAAGAAGTCCAAGAAAAGGCGCGAGGGAGACGAGTCATCGGGAAAGACGAAGGAAGACAAGAAGAAGAAATCGAAGAAATGATCGATATACTTGTTCAACGAGCTTCTTGCTTAAGTCTTGTAATCGCTTTTATCTTCCGTAGCTTGTAGTTTGTATAGACAGGTCTGGATTTTGTAGGAGTGATCATGTAATCCCATTTTGAACTTATCGAATAAAGTTTAGTTTCTTTTTGTTTGAATGATTCCCTTGTCTTTCTTCGGTTTGCTGACTAATTGTAGCCATAACTCAAGTTCTTATGAGTTGCATCATCTCCCGGTCCATTCCCGTGTTGTTCAAACATTTCTGGACATGGAATACTTCTCGTCCCGCATTTCTTGAGTACTTGGACTTTTTGCTGACTCTGTGCTCTGGGGACTTGGAGACTTGAAACCGTTTATACTCTAGTCCGCGCTCTAGGGACTTAGAGTACTCCGCTCCGCACTCTAGGGATTCGGAGAGTTGGAATCGTTTATACTCTAGTCCGCGCTCTGGGGACTTAGAGTACTCCGCTCCGCACTCTGGGGATTCGGAGATTTGGAATTGTTTTATACTCTAGTCCGCGCTCTGGGGACTTAGAGTACTCCGCTCCGCACTTTGGGGATTCGGAGATTTGGAATTGTTTTATACTCTAGTCCGCGCTCTTGGGACTTAGAGTACTCCGCTCCGCACTCTGGGGATTCGGAGATTTGGAATCGTTTATACTCTAGTCCACGCTCTGGGGACTTAGAGTACTCCGCTCCACACTCTGGGGATTCGGAGGTTTGAAATCGTTTATACTCTAGTCCGCGCTCTGGGGACTTAGAGTACTCCGCTCCGCACTCTGGGGATTCGGAGAGTTGGAATCGTTTATACTCTAGTCCGCGCTCTGGGGACTTAGAGTACTCCGCTCCACACTCTGGGGATTCGGAGGTTTGAAATCGTTTATACTCTAGTCCGCGCTCTGGGGACTTAGAGTACTCCGCTCCGCACTCTGGGGATTCGGAGAGTTGGAATCGTTTATACTCTAGTCCACGCTCTGGGGACTTAGAGTACTCCGCTCCGCGCTCTGGGGATTCAGAGATTTGGAATTGTTTTATACTCTAGTCCGCGTCCTGGGGACTTAGAGTACTCCGCTCCACACTCTGGGGATTCGGACATTTGGAATCGTTTATACTCTAGTCCGTGCTCTGGGGACTTAGAGTACTCCGCTCCACACTCTGGGGATTCAGAGGTTTGAAATCATTTATACTCTAGTCCGCGCTATGGGGACTTAGAGTACTCCGCTCCGCACTCTGGGGATTCGGAGAGTTGGAATCGTTTATACTCTAGTCCGCGCTCTGGGGACTTAGAGTACTCTGCTCCACACTCTGGGGATTCGGAGGTTTGAAATCGTTTATACTCTAGTCCGCGCTCTGGGGACTTAGAGTACTCCGCTCCGCACTCTGGGGATTCGGAGAGTTGGAATCGTTTATACTCTAGTCCACGCTCTGGGGACTTAGAGTACTCCGCTCCACACTCTGGGGATTCGGAGGTTTGAAATCGTTTATACTCTAGTCCGCGCTCTGGGGACTTAGAGTACTCCGCTCCGCACTCTGGGGATTCGGAGAGTTGGAATCGTTTATACGAGTACGTACGTCGTACAAGATAATGTAGTTCGTCATTCAACTGTGAGATACAGAAACATTAGTGATTCATGGAAAATGCGGCTTCAAGCCTTTATTAATGAAAATTAACTAAACTGCTTGATTACAACTTTAAAAAGAAACTACGTTATGACTGAACGGAAACATGCAGGAAATAACAGTGCCTGAAATAAGAAAGGAAACATGCTAAATGTAATAGTGCCGCAGATGTTCACTGTTCCATGCTCGGGGGAGTGTTGTGCCATCAACGGTCGCTAGCTTGAATGTTCCTTCTCCAAGCTTCCGTTCAATGGCGTACGGACCTTCCCAGCTGGGATTCATGCGTGATGGTACCAGGAAGACTCGTTTCAGAACGAGATCACCCACATCAAAGATTCTTGGGCAGACTCTGCCGTCGTAGTAACGCTTGACTCGATGTCTGTGCGCTGCCGCCCTTAATTCAGCTTCTTCACGCTTTTCGTCGATGCAGTCCAGTGATTCCAGCAAGAGGTTTTGGTTCGTCTTGGGATCATAGTATGTCACTCGGTGCGATGGAACTTCAAGTTCCACGAGTATAACGGCTTCAGAGCCGTATGCCAAGGCGAATGGAGTGTAGCCGGTCGCGGACTTGTGTGTAGTTCTATACGCCCATAATGCTGTCGGGAGTTCATCTACCCACTTGCCTCCAACCTTCTCCAGACGCTTCTTCAGTATGGACTTGATTATTTTGTTAACGGCCTCGACTTGTCCGTTAGCTTTCGGGTGTGCCACGGCGGCAAACTTCTTCTCGATGCCATACTTTAAACAGAACTCTTTGAACTCTCTGCTTTCAAATTGCGTCCCATTGTCCGTAATGATGGTGCATGGAAGGCCAAAATGGCATATAATGTTTCGTACAACGAAGTTTATGACCTTCTTAGAGGTGATTGTGGCCAAAGGTTCTGCCTCAGCCCATTTTGTGAAATAGTCGACTGCAACTATCGCATATTTCGCGCCACCTTTGGATATAGGCAAAGAGCCGATTATGTCGATTCCCCAGATCACAAATGGCCAGGGACTAATCATCTGTGTAAGTTCCGTTGATGGAGCCCTCGGGATTTTCGCATATCTTTAACACTTGTCGCATTTTCTTGCATAGTCCGCGGCGTCCCGGTTTACGGTGGGCCAGTAATATCCATAGCGGAGGATCTTCTTTGCTAGCGTTTGCCCCCCAGTATGGTCACCACATTCCCCTTCGTGAACCTCTCTTAAGACCCGCTTTGTCTCATCATGAGCGATGCATCGCAATAATGGGACTGAGAATCCTTTCCGGTACATCGACCCATCCTGCATTACGTATCGCGCGGCCTTCCGAAGGACCTGCCGTCTTTCGCTTCTATTTTCTGGTAAAGCCCCGGTCGTTAGGTACAGTTTGAATGGGGTTATCCACGATTCCTTTTCGATTTCTGTCTCCAACGCGAGATCAACTTTCATCCCGTCTATGCTCGGGGCGTGCAAGACTTCGACGGGATACAATCCCATTTGCTGCGCATCGCCGGTACTTGCAAACTTAGCCAATAAGTCGGCTTCTTTGTTCTATTCGCGCGGGATATGTGAAATGTCATAACGCTCAAGATTTGATAGTAGCTCTTGGACCTGAACGAGGTACGGAGCAAGCTTTCGTCCCTTTGCTTGGTAGTCCCCCCGTACTTGGTAAACCACCAACTGTGAGTCACAAAAGATTTCGACTGATTCGATTCCGAGTTCTCTGATGAGCTTCAAGCCAGCGATCAGTGCTTCATATTCGGCTTCGTTATTTGTAGCCAGGAAGTCGAGCTTCAGGGCATAACAGATTGATCGGTTTTCCAGAGTTATAAGAACTACGCCCGCGCCGGAGCAGCGGTCGTTTGATGCACCGTCAGTGCATAATTTCCATCGAACGGGGGGAATGATGTCGTCGTCATCCGGCTTGATGGGTATGGTAAACTCAGCGATGAAGTTCGCTAATGCTTGCCCTCGGATGGCTCTCCGCGGTAAGTACGCGATATCGAATTGGCTCAACTCGATGTTCCATCTTAATAATCTTCCAGAAGTTTCCGGCCATTGGAGTACTTGCCTCAGGGATTGATCGGTATAAACGCCGATTGAATGTGCTTGAAAGTATGGGCGAAGCTTTCGTGATGCAATCACCAAGCAATAAGCCAATTTCTCGATTTTAGGGTAATTCCTCTCTGCCCCTGTTAAACGCTTGCTAACATAATACACCGGCTTCTGGACTCGATCCTCCTCACGAACCAAAGCCGCACTTATCGCATGTGGGGATACTGCCAAGTATACATATAACATTTCGTGGTCAACTAGTTTTGACAGCATTGGTAGACTCTCCAGATGCCTCACCAGATTCTGGAACGCTTCCTCACAACTAGATGTCCATTCAAAATTTCTCTTTCCTTTCTTTATTATATCAAAGAATGGGATGCACTTGTCAGTTGCCCTGGATATAAATCGACTTAGCGCAGCTACTTTTCCATTCAAGCTCCGTACTCGCTTTATGGTCCTGGGCGCTTGCACATCTCGAATAGCTTGGATCTTTTCTGGGTTGGCTTCTATTCCCCTAGCATTGACGATGAATCCCAAAAACTTCCCTGATGCAACGCCGAAGGAACATTTCAAAGGGTTGATCTTCATCCCATAAAACCTGAGTATGTCGAACATTTCAGCCAAGTCTTGAATGTGGTCGTTTGACCGTCGTGACTTCACGAGCATGTCATCCACATAGACTTCCATCGTTCTACCCAGCTGGTCCTTGAACATCCGATTCACTAAACGCTGGTAAGTCACTCCTGCGTTCTTCAATCCAAAGGGCATCACTACATAACAATACAGCCCGACATTTGTAACGATGCTCGTGTGTTCTTGGTCCGGAATATGCATCGGGATTTGGTTGTACCCTGAGTACGCGTCCATGAATGACAGCAGCTCGTGTCCTGCGGTGGAGTCGACCAACTGATCGATCCTAGGCAGCGGGAAACTGTCCTTAGGGCATGCTTTGTTCAAGTCGGAATAATCTACGCAAGTCCTCCATTTCCCATTCGCCTTTTTTACCAGCACGGGGTTGGTTACCCACTCAGGGTAGAGGGCGTCGCGGACGAACCCATTTGCTTTGAGTTTGTCCACCTCCTCTCCGAGAGCGGCGGACCTCTCCGGATCCATTCCTCTCCTTTTTTGTTTAACTGGGACGTACTTCGGGTCTATGTTCAACATATGACTCGTGATGGCGGGAGAAATCCCACACATATCAGAATGCGTCCAGGCGAAAACATCAAGATTCGCCTGGAGGAAGTCGCTAAGGTCTTCAGTCATCTCAGGACCAAGCTGTTATCCGATTTTCAGAATTCGCGAAGGGTCGTCACGGCTAACTGAGATGTCAATTGTTAATTCAGTCGGTGCCGCCTTCTCTTCCCTGGGTTTCTCATCGTCGTCTCTCGGATCTATATCTCCGAAGATCCGAGAACTATGCCCGAGCCAGGGCTCGGGCATTAATTGTCAATTATTCGCATTAAGGATGCGGACGGGATTGTCCGCAACCTTTCCCTTCTCCCTCCGATGGGCTTCTCGGAGCTCAGCCACATAACAGGAACGACCAGCTGCTTGGTCGCCATGAACAATACCTACTCCTTTGTCAGTTGGGAACTTCAAAGTTAAACACCACGGGGCCAATGCTGCCCTAAACTCAGCCAGGGCCGGCCGGCCCAAGAAAACATTATATGGAGAATCCATATTCAAAACTACGAAGGGTAGAATTCGCACCCTCCGACGCTCGCCTTGCCCCAGTTCAACTGGTAACTCAACGTACCCTACGGCGTCGGTTGCTGCGCCGTTAAAGCCGTGTATACAAGCCTTGGACGGTTTCAGGTCCTTTGTTTCTAGTCTCATTTGATCGTAAGCCTTCTTGAAGATGATGTTGACTGAACTTCCACAATTAATCAGAATTCTTTTCACATATGCTGGTCCGATCGTTGCAGATATGACCATGGGGTCGATGGTCGGAGCCTCTATCTGATCAGCGTCTCTACTTCTGAACACAATATCGTCTATCATTACGCGCTGTTGCTTAGCAGGGGCCCCGTCCTCCATGTTAGAACAGCACTCGAAATCTGCATGTTTCAGGGAACTTGCATATCGCTCCATTTCTTGCCAGTTCTTATCTACGGGGTGAGGTCCGCCGATAATTGTATTTATGACTAGTCTTCCTACGGTTCGGGCAGGCTCCTCGGGATGACGCGGAGCTGGTGCACGACCTGGGTTGGACGTTCCCTGTCCTCTTTCCTGTGGGTCCTTCACAAATTCTTGCAACTTCTTCTGCCTGATCAACTTCTCGATAGCGTCATGCAGGTGTCTGCACTCCTCCGTGTTGTGCCCATAAGTCTCATGGAAGCGACAATATTTCCCGGTTCGCTTCTGTTCCTCGGTTGATTCTTTCGGTCGGGGCTTTCTGTATTGAAAGGTATTGCAGGTGGACAGGTAAATGTTCTCAAGTAGCGCGTTCAGTGGAGTATACTCGCTGTAGCTTGGAATCCTCGACTTCCACTTCCCCGCTTCTTTCCTTTTTCCTTGACTCCTTCCTCCGGACTCCTTGGGTTGCCCAGGCTTGTTCTGGACATTGACTTGGACCTTTCCCGAGCTGTCTCCAAACTGCTTCACAGCAATGTTGCTCTTTATTGACTCTTGGACAGGTCATGGCGCCTTATCTCGTCGTACCCATCTAGCTTCCTCTCTTCTTATGAACTGGTGTGCCTTAGAGTAGAAACGTTCTAGCGTAGCCGGAGGTTTTCCTGCCAGCCAGTCTCCAAACTCAGAGTCCGGATCCACACCTCTCATTACAGCCATCAGAATTGCATGGTCATTGGGATTACTGACTTCAGTTGCTGCTACGTGAAATCTTTGTAAATATTCCTTCAACGACTCCCCGGGATTTTGGATTACACTTGACAGAGACATCACGTCCTTTGGGCGCGTAGTGTGTATCCTGAACTGCTCAATAAACTTCTTTGCCAATTCCTCGAAATTTGATACGGATCGCGGAGGAAGTCGGGTGAACCACATAGTAGCGATCCCAGAGAGAGTAATCGGAAAGCACCTACACTTGGTGGCATCATTCGCTCTAGCTGAATCCATCATCCATTCGTACCTCATGACATGCTGTCTGGGGTCAGTCCTCCCTTCGTACGCAGGGATAGTAGGCATACTAAACTTCCTGGGGTACGCCGCTTGCAACACAACATCCGTGAACGGAGTATGACTTCTTGACACTCCCCAATCATCATTCGATAACCCCTGATTTTCCTTCATCAACTGACTGATCATGGCTGTCAGATCTGGTGTCTGTATGGAAGGTGGAAGGTTAGTGTCTGTTCTACGCGCCTGTCCATGCTGATGCCTCCTCTCCTGGTGGTCTGCCAATCGTGCGTCTTGAGGTTCGACATCGTTAGCATTTTGATGATCCGGACCTCTATCCTCCATCTGTACCCCGGTTCTGAAGTTTCCAGCTCTTGCTTGGTCACGGTCTCCAGATGTTTGAACAGCAGCTTCTGCCCGTGCAGCGTCAGTCTTGCGGCATCTGCGCCTGGGAGGTTCATCAGAGGAAGTTGAGCTGTCAGATGAAGAGTAAGGAGCGGGATTGCCCCCAGCATTCTGTTGCTGCTGTTGAGTGAGTTGTGTCATCAGGTTGGCGTTAGCTTGCATCTGCTCTCCTAGTTGTCTCCTGCTTTCCCTGAGTTCTCTCATCAAGTCATTGAACTCTATTCTGGTGACAACTGGAGTTTGTTCTTGAGCGGCAACTCCCGCATTTGGAATTGCTGGTTGATTGCTAGGCCCTGCTTGTTGCACGCTAGCAGTCTCGTGGGCATCCGCATTATGAGAAGCTGACCTGGTACGTGGTCTTGCCATTGTAGAGTTATTGGTATGAACTCTGAGTAGAATCACCGGATGTCCTATCAGTGAGTCGGATCTTCTTTGGGGGATTTGTTCAATCCAGTAGCTTCAAAGCAGATCCTTGAGGTCTGAGAATTCAACTCTCAATGAAAGCACCAAAGTGTTAGCACCAAAATTGGTCACTAACCTTGTAGAGAAAGATTGTGTAGAGATATAAGTGATGAAAATAAATTAAACAGAGACGACAATGCTAATCTAACTGTAGAAAGTAAGAACACCAAATTTATAGTGGTTCAGCGTAATTGCCTACGTCCACTTTGAGGTTAAACTTTATTGATCTTCTTTATAGTTGATTACAAATACAATTCGTGAATCAAATGCTTGAATGAAGTTGTTAAGTAGAGAAGATGAGTCTTGAAAATGGCAGAGTCTCCCCAGTGTTCTCTCTCCCAAAAAAGGATCCCTTTCACTGTGACCCTGCCCCTCTATTTATAGGCAAATATGGGCTGGATAGCCGAACGCTCTAGCCCCAGTACAGTGGTCGTCGTATGCCGAACCAGGTGTGCCGAACGCCCTGAGGCCAAACAGTCCTTTCTATGCCGAACGATGTGGTTGATGTTTGGGGAGTGCAGGATGTTTGTCAGGAGAAGTCGAACGCTCTTCTAGAAGCCGAGTACTCTTGTTGCCGAGTACTCCTGATGCTACCGAGTACTACGCCGAGTACTCCTGTATGCCGAACTCCAGATGCTGCCGAGTTCTCCTTGATGCCGAGTGCTCTTGTATGCCGAGAAGTCTTGTATGCCGAGCAGTCTTGATGCCGAGCAGTCTTGTATGTCGAGCAGTCTTGATGCCGAGCAGTCTTGATGCCGAGCACTCTTGAATGCCGAGCAGTCTTGATGCCGAGCAGTCTTGATGCCGAGCAGTCTTGTATGCCGAGCAGTCTTGATGCCGAGCAGTCTTGATGCCGAGCACTCTTGAATGCCGAGCAGTCTTGATGTCGAGCACTCTTGCATGCCGAGCACTCTTGATGCCGAGCACTCTTGAATGCCGATCACTCTTGCTGCCGAGTATTGGTTGACGCCAAGTACCATGGGATGCCGAGCGTTCTTGTAGCCGAGTTCTCCTATTACCGAGTTCTAATAATGCCGAACACTCCTGGTCACCGAGCACTACGGATGCCGAACGCTATGGATGCCGAGTCCCACTGGATGCCGTGCGCTTCGTCGAACACTCCCGGATGCCAAGTGCTTCGCCGAACACTCCTGGATGCCAAGTGCTTCGCCGAACACTCCTGGATGCCGGACACTCTCTGATGCCGAGTGCTACCGGATGCCGAGCACTAGTTGCCTGGTCAAATCTCCAGGAAACACTATCTGCCAGGCTTGTGGCAGCTCCTCAATAGTGTAGAATAAAATTAGATGAGTGCTCTCCTCCTTGTTAGGATCACTTATTTTTCTCAAAAAAAAATTGTCGAGTCAAAAGTTTCTGGTTAAAAGATTTTTGGTAAAAGGGGTTTTAATTTTAAAGTTCTAGTTTAAAATTGGTTGAGTTAAAAAGTTTTTGATTTTTAGAGAAAGGGATTCTTCATTTTTGAAATAAATGTAAGATAGAGTACACGCTGGACTTGATGATTTTTCTTCTATTCATAAATTTGGAAATTCTTTTTTTTAGTTCTTTCTAAAAGCGGTGAATAAATGGAAATGGAACTAAATTAAATTAAGGAATGGAGAATAGAAGGACAAGAATAACTAGGATAGGAGGAACATTTTCGTATAAGGAAAATACGATAAATACAGTTAAAGTATGAGCCAATTAGTAAGGAGAAATATAAATAGAGGTAATATTGGGAGATTGGGATAGAAATACCATTAAGAATTTATATAAAACAGGATCAGTAATCTAGTGAGAAATTAATAGGGTAGAAGTTAACTTTGTCTACTCCACTTTTCATAGTTTAAAGTTATAGAAGATGTTTTTGAATTTTTTTTATTTATTATTGGATGGAATTATAAGATGATAATTAGTAAATGATATGGGGTAATTTTGTGAATGTTATAAGGAAAAGCATTTATGTGAGGATGAGAATTTTATATATTCTTTTTAGAATTTGTTTTCAAAATGGTAATAAAGGAGAAATAAATAAAGAATTTGGCATGCATATGAATGGATTGTGGTATGAAGTCTACTTGTCTTGTAACTAGAAATGTCTTTAAAAAAAGACTAATAAAGGAAAATCTAATATTTTAGAATGCTTGTAATGGTTTTAAAGGTGGTTAAATTTGGAAAATAATGGGGGTCAATGAACTTTTCATAAGTATAGACCATAATTTCATGGAGTAGTAAATGTTGATTTTGAATTTAATGTAATAAGTTTATTTGTATGAAAACAATTTATTAAAATTTATTTTGTATATTGTAGAAGGTTTTTCAGAAGGGATATTATTTTGCTCCATTATGGAATTTAGCAATTTTTGAATTTTTGATTTAGCAATGGTTTTGTTTGTTAATTGAGTTTTAAATGTTTTGAATCCAAAGTCCAACTTTTATAGAAATAAATATTTGTTATAGAAAGTCCTTAAAAATGAAAAACTAGTTAGAGAAAGAAATTTTTTCATGGCTTAATTTGGGAACTACGCAATTTTTAAAAATTGACAAAAAGGGTTTCTAAGTTTATATTTTTGAAAATAAAGGTTTTGGGTAAGGTACTTTATAATTGTTGTAAACCCAAAAAATGGATCAACATGCCCGATTGAGTGTGAAAGCACCAACCCAGTTCTTATAGAGCAATAATATAGAAAATAAATGTAAAAAGAGCAAAAATAGTAAAAAGACAAGAAGATTTTAATAGTGGTTCGGCTGTTAATGTAGCTTACGTCCACTTTATAACTTTCTATTAACTAACTTCTGTTACAAGTTGAATCGGATAACAATATGATTGAATCGTCTAAGTTAGATCAAGTCACAAGTACAAGAGTTCACTGGAGAATCACTGTGAATCCCTAGATAACTACTATGTGGGAGGAGAAGAGTGAAGAATAATCTCTCTAGAGTTTGTAGCGATCGTATTTTTGACAATTAAAAATACTAAATTAAATAAGGGTTGAAATAAAAAAATTCAGAAATTAAAGATTTATGATTTATTGATGTAAAATTTGTTAGGATATAAAGCATGATCTTAAATAAATGCTAAAAGAACTAATTTTAATGATGTAGAAGATTGTAATGCATATTAGAATATAATTTAACGATATTGATTTGAATATGATTTATTTAATAATTGTTTGAATGTAAGTTCCATTGATTGTAATAATAGATGTTAATATAAGAATGGAATAATTTAAGAAGTAAATGTTGGAATATATGAAATGAATAGAAAATAGTTGTGGTATAATGAGAATTCATTTGAAATCTAATATTGAATATAAACTGCAATAAGAGTTGTTGGAATCCTTTAATTGAAAAGAAAAGACAAGTGCATTATAATTAATAAGTTCAACATAAGAACTCACATTTTAAATTAAATTAAAATGAACATTTTAATGAAGTTTAAGCTTTGACTTGAAAAGAATAAATTGAATGTTTATCTCTAATCAGAATAACAAATGTTGAGTTTAAATAAAGAAGTGAGTGAATGTTTTAATGAAAGAATAACTTAAGTTGTTATTTGAAATGTATCGTGGAGAAGTTGATTTTCAATAAGATAAAACATTTACTTTGTAAATAGTGTATAAATTTTGTTGTATACGAAATTTTATAAAACATGTTTGAATTGGTATAAATGAAAAGAAAACAGTGTTTTATAATTAGAATTCGTTTGAAATTAGTAATGAAATGAATTGGAATTAGATTAATTGAAATGTTTTAATTAAAAGGAAATAGTAATGAAATTGTAATAAATGAGTTAATATAGGAACTTGCATTTTTGTGTCAAAATGAAATGAACATTTTAATTAAAATTAATGCATGTTTTGAGACGTATAAAGTAAAATTTTCATTTTGAATAAGTATAATTTTATAAAAAGAAGAAAAAAAATTGTATTTTAGAATAATATATATAAACACACTTATTAGTATTCAAATTTTAAAATATATTAAAGGGTTCATGGTTGTGTAAATGTTGTCGAATCAATTAGAAATTACCTTGTATTAACAGTTGTACATTAATTACACATGTTCACCTATATTTATTTTTCCATTTTATATATAGTTAAAACTTGTGAATTTGTTGCATTAATGTGACCGTTACAGTAATTAAAAAAGTAAAGTAAATCATTTTTATAGTGCATAGATAGATAGATATTCATAAATTAATAAAATTGGTTTGAGTAACATAAATAAATATATAGATTGATTGGTTGATTTATTGATTGATTGTTAATTCGTTGATTGCGTTAATGGAATGTGCACATATACTAACATAAACCGAATGTTTTAATAAAGAATTAAATGATATAAATAAGGGTGTATTTGGGTTTATTGAAATGAATTAATTGGAGCAAATTTTGGAATTTGGACCCCAAAAGTTTGTTTATAGTATATAAGTGGTCCCTTCATTTGCTTTATATTTATTATCACATCCACATTCTCTTTCTTTCATTTTCAAGTTCTCCATGTAGGTTCACTTGAGTATCTATTTCATTGTTAGACTACTCATTCATTTCGTATTAATTAATAGTAGCCTCATCTGATTTATTTCTAATTAATAATTGCCACATTCTTTTCATTTGTTTCTCATTTTTTCGTTTGCTCCTTTCCAAGTACTTTACCTGAAGTTTTTTTTTCTTTTTCCATTTTTAATGTGAACATCTGCCACCACATTAGCATTTACTATTCTCCATTTTTGAAGTTCATTTTGTTTATACATTATTTGTTCTTGTAGCTACCTTTCATTGGCAATTCATTCTCCTGAAGCTTCATATTTAAAAACGGAAGATTTATTTTTATCTTTATTCATATTTTTATTCCTTTACTTCACCACTTTCAATACTACCATTTTTAAGGCTGTTCATATTTTTACTTTATTTCAATTCCTAGCGTGTTTATATATAATTTATTAGCTTTTCACTTGTTTCCATCTTCATTCCGGTAGCCTCATTT
This sequence comes from Allium fistulosum, assembly GCA_030737815.1. NCBI lineage: Eukaryota > Viridiplantae > Streptophyta > Magnoliopsida > Asparagales > Amaryllidaceae > Allium > Allium fistulosum. Next base: position 898,875,311 of record CM060905.1, on the reverse strand, counting down.
CATTTTTCAAATCTCATCTTCTGTAGCTTCATTTTTCCAAACAAAACTTCCATCTCTTTTTTTTCCTCTCTTCACCTTCCTCCTTCCTTTTTTCATTTTTTCTTCTTCAAATCTCCTTCTTCTCATTTTTTTCAAAGCTTCTTTTTTTATTCTTATTCTTCAAATCTTCTTCTTCTTTTTCAAAGCTTTATTTCCTTTTTCAATTCTTCTTCTTCTTTAAATTTTCTTCTTCTTTTTCAAACCTTCTTTCCAATTCTTTTTCTTCAAATCCAGATCTATACAAACTTCTCTGTCTCTTCCAAAACTTTCTATGGAAAAAATATTAAGATAGCAAGAAAACAAAACAAAAGGAGAAAGTAGTAACGGATCCAAATTTGACTAGAAAAAGGAAAGCCTAAAGGTGAGTGTTTAAACTCACTCGCGAAATACTAAAATTTTATTACGAGTCAAACCAAGTCATACAGTGATAAAATTATTGATTGTTGGTTGGGAATTTTAGTTGACATTTAATTTGAATACCTAAACTCGAATATGTGATAACTAATAATTATTGTGACATGTTATTGAATTGGTTGATTTGTTGAATTGGTTGATTTGAATGTTGATTGTATGTTGTGATTGATGCTATTGTGATTGAATGTGTATTTGTTCATTTATTTTGATATATCCTTGTTATTACCCTATAGTTTATTGTAATTATTTAAATTTTCATATTGATTATTTGAACACTGAATAAGGATACAAAACCCTTGGATTTCATATATTTACACGTGGAAAAAATTAGTATGTTTAGATTTACTATTTGAACCATAAAAATGATTTTTGTGAAATAAACTGTTGTTACCTTATTTGAAAGTTTTTAAATTTAAATTTTGAAACTCTGGGAAGTTTTCATAAATTGAATTTTGAAACTTTGGAAAATTTTCATAAATCAAATCTCTTGAACTCTGAAATTCAATTTGAAATTTTTCTGTAAATTTGTAAGTTATTAGAATGGATCTATTGTGAAATCTATTTTATTTTGAATATGAAAATAATAACTTTTCCAGAAAATTTGAAACTTTAAAAATGTAGTTATCTGCATTCCTTATTTCATCTAATTTTGATTTAATTTGCATAAGAATTTTACTTCTGACTCGAGTGTATTATTTTCTTTTACGCTCGGGTCAGTTTGAGTATTTCAGTGTTTCGAAGATATTATTTCTTGAAGACGAAGATGGAGTTTGAAGACCGTATTTATTAATATTTTTCCACTGCATTATTCTCTAGGCTTATTTATTATACTCTGATTGATGTCATAAAAATGGTATAATCAAATGTATATTGTAAACAGCTTCATGAACTGTTTTATTTGATTATTATATTTTGTCATTCCACTGCGAGATTCTGTGTATTTCTTTTCTTCTTTTCTCTTATTTTCTTTATTAAACCCCATTGATAATCTGCTCTTTTGGATGGTTTGAGTTAGACATGTCTGGTTTATTGTCGATTTAAATTATCCAAAAAAGGTGGGTCATCACAGTTGGTATCAGAGCTTTGGTTTAGACATACCTTAGCCTGTTGGGGTAAACTCGTTAAAAGATAGGGTAATGGAATGCCCTACCTATTATGAGTTGATAGTATATATCAGAGAGGGCGTATTTGTTAGTGCTATAAAAAGGTTTTATATTGTGTTAATTTGTTCAGATGAGTATTTATAAATTCTGGTCGGTACTTGGTACGCCAGGGCATCGATTGAGATTTCTAAACACTTTAATGGGGCAAACCGACACAATATTGTTTTTTAAATTGGTAAATGAAACGATTTTAAACTCGAATTATATTTTGTATATATACAAGAATGAATTTAATAAAATGATATAGTCCTTTATGATTGTTTCATGATTAGTGACGGTTATCACTTTACTTATTGATTTATTGGAATGGTAGTGCTTATTATCATTTATTGATTGATTAGTTGTGCTCGGCCAGTTAATGAGCATCGACTAATGGTTGTTTATTTGAGCTTTTGGCTATTGTCGTGAAATTTCAAAATGGGTTTAACGGTTTATAAGAAATTGCATATTTTCAACATGAGATTTCGAAATAAATACATATCGGAATTCCCCACTGTATTATTATATCGAGTATTTGATACCATATCTGAAAGTGATATATAAAATATGGTTTATATAGATATGATTTATAACTAAAATGTTATTCAAACTAAAAATTTGAGAACTTGAATTCTGAGGTTTTTGAAATTGGTTTCTAAGATTTTGAAAAAAATATAGTAGTACTTTTTGAAAGTATTTTTCGTACTGAAATGTTTTCAAAATGATTTCGAAAGAAATAAAGTGCAGAACTCACTTCTGTTGCTGGAAAATAATTTTGGTGATGATCGCGACATCCTCGGTTCTCATTTTCGAGTTTCAAAGTGGGGAAGGCCACTTAGTAGCTTTGCTACACGATTGAATTGATGAAACTGATTTTGATTCAAATCCCTGAAGTATGATTTGGTATTCGAAAGATATGTATATATTTATTTCAGATGATTGGAATAAACTCGGTGTTCAGTTCTCGAATTACGGTTGAATGATATTATGGACACATGTATCATATGCATTAGGATTGATTGATTATGCATCTCGTTGAGATGATTGATTGTTGATTTCCAATTTTCTCTGAATTGGAATTGATTTTTCCAACTATTTTGAATAGTCTGACACTTCCAAATTGAGATTTAAAATTTAAAGCTTAGTATTTTAGAAAGGTATATAAAAGTTTAGTTTTGTAACTCTTAAGTTAAAGGATAATATAATTTAAACAAGTATTAAACTTGTGACACCATGAACCTCTAGCCATCCCGAAAATCGGACATGACTAGAAGCACGGGTGGTCGGATGAAATAAAAATCCATAACATAGCACAGAGACTAAGGCAACAGCATAAAATGATTAAATATTACAGCGGAAGAAAACTTTCACTAATTATAAATTAATAGCAAAACAGCTTCATTAAAAACAACATTATCCCAAATTTATTTCCAAAACCAAAAGTACCAAGTAGTCTCCACCAAAACATAAAACATAATAAAGTTCACAATATAGGTACCCATATATAGAGTAAAGTACGGAAAAGAGAAACGAAGTACATGAAACAAAACAAACAAAAGCTGAAGATAACAACTACTCCAATGACCCTCCAAGCTGCAAAGAACTGCAACCTAGAACTGCCCTCCTATGATTTGGGGAAAATAGGAAAAATAGGAATGGATCAAACATAAAGTCTAGTGAATGAGAAATAAAATGAAGTAGAAAGAATAAAACAGTATAATTTCAGGTCTTCTCCGAATATTGCTGAGGGTGAATAATATAATGTCGTGAATCCTTCTTAGATACAGTTCCTAAGAAGCCAAAGTCCATGGTCACTCTAGGGAAGTCAACCATGCAGTAATACTAAACATCAATCGGCATGTCGGGCATGCTGTCCTTATCCATGTGCTACAGCGTGAAAGTCATGCTCTTCACCCGTGCACTGTGACTAAATGCCTCTTACGCCTGATCGGTGCCGACTCAAACAACCTCGCAGGACCCCGAAGTTGCGCTCAGGCTCCGCCAAACAGGACTCTGATTCTCCTGTCTCCTCAGTCACCAACGTGGACTTGCCCCTATCCAAAGTGTCGGTCCTCCGAAAGAGTGCCCGCAGCTGGGTCAGCTGTGCAAAATCCTCGAACGATCTGCCTAAAGAAGCCTACGTCGGAGCACACTTGTCATGCTCCATCCGCATCGATCTGCTTGAAGAAGCCTACGATTGTGGATGCTATCTATCCTACGTACTAACAACCTATGAAAGGTAACAAACATCCTTGCGAACCTACTTACCCGCTCCTAGTATGTACAGCCAAAACTATATTTTGGTCTTAACTACATGAAACACCTATCCAGACCTTTACAAGGTCTGCCTACCAAATCGCTTCCAGATTAATTAATTTTACCGTTACAGTTTTTTCCATTAATCTACTTTAGGCCATTTTTACATCCGATTTGGTTATTTCACAATTTCCCTTTTTCTTACATAAATGGTATTTCAATTTCACATCCATTCAGTCCGTATGGTTTGTTTGTAATTTTTATACCATTTTGTTACAGATTTACACTAGCCTTTAGGGTCCATTTAATTTACATTTTTTCCCACCCTAATTTACGTTCTCCTTTTATAGATTTAATCAGCACAAAATTTTTATCCAATAGCCACAAACCATTTAATTACACAAAATTCCACTTTTACATTTTTAGGCCACATATGAAATAAACAATTATGCCAATTAGACTTCCTAATTTTGTTCCAAAACCATATTCAAAATTATGTAATTATATCAATCAAAACCATAATTTTATTCAGGTAGCATATTCTGAATTTATTCAACTAACCTGTTCTACCATTAGAAATTGAATAACAATTCTAATTCAATTTAATTAAACCAATCTTATTTACGCCATGAAACGTGAATAACAATTTGTTTGTTCCAAATTTCAACCCAAACATGAATTAGAATTAAGAAGCGAAAGAAGAAGAAGATATAATAATTTACATAAATTTCAATCTTATTTATGCCATAAAACGTGAATAGATAATTTATATGTCCCATATTTTAAACCAAACATGAATTAGATTTGAGAAGTGGAAGAAGAAGAAGAAGAAGTTGCAATAATTTACGTCTATTCTAAATTAATAGCAGAAATTAATTCATATTAACGTGCCAGAAAAGAACTGAAATTGAACTACTTTATTTTTCTATTTCATATTAGTTCCCATTCACCTGGTACTTGAGCTTGTATAAATTTGAAAAGGCTTTGCAATAATCTTTCTCCCTTTGACTTTTCTAAATTCCACAAATTGCTTGAATATATATAGATAATTTAATTTGGTAGAGATTTGTTTATTTAGTAGAAAAAAGGAGGAAGAATAATACACGTTAATTTTACTGTAGAATTATGGCGACGGCTGAATAAGAGATTAGGTTTAGGTTAGATGGTTTATTTATAGACTGTTTGTGTGAATATAACCCATTAGCTTATTTTAGATTAAATCTGGTTCTTTCATACACTTAATGGTTATCCATTCTAGCCCATACACATCACTCAACCAATAAAATTTAGCCATCTCATCCTATTACATCACCGAAGCGAATAGAAAGCCGCCACATGTCAGAAACAACGCTGAAATACGTAGGAAAATCGTTGGAAATGAACCAGCCAAAAAAAAACATCGCTCCAGATTTTGGGTGACAACGGGATTTGTTCCCTGGTCACTAAGGAAGTCAACATGCGCCTTTAACACTGTACCAAATGTGCTTTTAATTTCTTTTTAATTATATTTCCTATAAAATATCGGGGTGTTACATTCTCCCACCTCCCCCTTAATGGATTTCGTCCCCGAAATCTCCAAAGACGGAAGAACGTAATTAACAACCAGCATCCAAGAACTACATCCATCTACTTGACCATCATCCATTTCTACCATTGTCCCTATTTTTAACTAATGTAATTTATGATTTATGCAAAGTGAAATGCATATGAACTTACCTAATGCGAAAAGGTAGTCGGTCTACTGATTTAGTTGACCGACTGTAATGCAAGTATGCTTATGCCATGCAACCAAATGTATGCAATTACCCTAGTATAATTGATAATTCTATACGTATGTTTCAATCATTCACCCAAATGCACCATCCATATGCAACATCCATTTATATATACACATACATATATATACAACCATATGCAAATGCAATAGATAACAGGCACGCATATGCAGGTGTGTGTACCTAGTTGGCCGATTATCCTAACAAATATCCATCTAGTGCATTCAATGCATCCATTTGCAAACATTGGCATCTACTTGCAATCATTTTCATCCATCAAACATAACATGCCCTAATGACATGTTTACAACCAAGCTACCATTCATAGGTTTCACCAAAAGATTATCGAAAAGACCCTATAGGTTTCACCAAAAGCTACCATTCGTAGGTTTCACCAAAACATAACATGCCCTAATGACATGTTTACTACCAAGCTACCATTTATAGGTTTCACCAAAAGATTATCGAAAAGACCATAACTAAGGAAAGATCAAAGATCAAAGATAGGATATTTGAAGTGTACCTCCAAATAGAAAAGGATAAGAAGTTCGAATTCTCTCCTCAGATTCCCATGTGCACTCCTTGGGGTCATCTCCTCACTGAACCTTCACTAGATGAACTTCCTTGTTGCATAATCTCTTGACGTCGTGTTCCAATATACGGGTGAGTGTACGACGCACAAGTGATTCATGCTCTACCTCCACTTCCCTTAGCTGATCGGGTTCTACTACTACTGTGGAATCATGTAAACACTTCCTCAGATGCGAAACATGAAAAACATTGTGAATCCTGCCAACTTATCTGGAAGATCAACTCTGTATGCCACTTTTCCAATCCGTGTGGTAATAGGGAAGGGTCCTACAAATCTCGGTGCCAACTTAGCCACTGAGCCAAATCTCATAACGTTTCTCAAAGAAGAAACCTTGACAAAAACCATATCTCCAACCTTAAACTTCAAACCTGAACATCTTCTATTGGCATATGACTTTTGTCTATCTTGTGCAGTCTTCAACCTCTTGCGAATCAAATCCACCTTCTTGGAATTTTCCCTCACCAAGTCTGGTCCAAGCAAGATCCTATTGGTGGTATCCCACCAATAGGCCGGTGATCTACATGGTCTGCCATAGAGGGCCTCGAACGGTGCCATCCCAATGCTTACTTGATAACTATTATTATACGCGAACTCCACCAAAGGTAGGTGGTCTTCCCAAGAGCCTCCGAAGTCAATGATGCACAATCTGAACAAATCTTCCAAAACCCAATTTACCCTCTCAGTCTGTCCATCTGTATGAGGGTGATATGCCGTGCTCAGATTCAATTCCATTCTCAAGGCTTGCTGAAGACTCCTCCAAAACTTGCTGGTGAATAATGCATCTCTGTCACTCACAATGCTGGCGGGAACTCTATGAAGCCTAACTATCTCCTTTACATAAAGAGTCGCCAAAGAAGCTGCCGTTTTATTACTCTTAATGGGTATAAAATGAGAGCTTTTCATTAGTCTATCCACAATGACTCAAATGCTCATGTTCCCTCTCCATGACCTTGGTAATCCATCCACGAAGTCCATAGAGATGCTCTCCTATTTCCATAATGGAATATCAAATGGCTGCAACAGTCCTCTGGGCTTCTTCTGTTCTTCCTTTACCCTTTGGCAAGTGATGCACTTCGATACATACTCTGCCACCCTTTTCTTCATTCCGTGCTAATAGAATACCCTCTTCATGTCCCGGTACATCTTATCACCACTGGGGTGCACTGTCACCCTAGAATGATGTGACTCGGCCAACACCACATCTATTGAATCCTCACTACGGGGAACACAAAGTCTACCATCCCTTCTAAGCCATTCCCTAGTGTCCATGGTATAGCACCTAAGATGTGGTGATGACTCTCCTCTACCAAGCTTATCTAAAATGTCCTTTAACTCTTCGTCCTTACCATGCCTTGCCCCAATCTGTTCCATCAAAGTAGGCTGGACGTCGAGGGCTGCTAACAATCCTGGAGCTAAATCCAATGGAGGTCTAAAATCAAAGGTAGCAATGTACTCCAAATTCTTCCATTCCAAAAACAGAGGACATAAAATCACTTTGCGTCTACTCAACGCATCTGCCACTACATTACCCTTGCCGGGGGTATAGGAAATCTCAAAGTCATAAGAGGCTAAAAACTCCATCCATCTTTGCTATCTCAAATTCAAGTCTTTCTGAGAGAATAGATACATCAAAGACTTATGATCCATGAAAAGCTCAAATCTTTCTCCTAAGAGATAGTGCCTCCAAGACTTGAGAGCAAAAACTATAGCTGCCAACTCAAGATCATGCGTGGGGTAGTTCTTCTCATCCATTTTCAACTGTCTACTCGCAAAGCACACTACCCTACCCTCTTGCATCAGTACCATCCCTAGCCTCGTACCACAAGCATCCGTATAAACTGAGAAAGGCTTGGTTCCATCCGGTAATACCAATACAAGCGCGGTAGTCAAAGCTTCCTTCAATCGACCAAAGGCATCCTAACACTTGGCATCCCAAACAAAAGCTGAGTTCTTCTTAGTAAGGCGGGTAAGTGGAGCTGATATCCTAGTAAAGTCCTTAATGAACTTCCTATAGTAGCCCGCAAGACAAAGTAAACTCCTTATGTCTATGGCATTCTTAGGGGTCTGCCAATCCCGTACTACTGCCACTTTCGCCGGATCTACTGCAAGTCCATCCTCCGAAATGATGTGTCCTAAAAAGCGAACCTCATCCCTCCAAAAGTGGCACTTGGAGAACTTCGCCTTCAACTTATGTGCTCGCAGGGTCCTAAGCACTTCTTCCAAGTGAATAGTATGCTCCTCCTTGCTTTGCGAATAAACCAAAATGTCGTCGACGAACACCACGACAAACTTGTTCAAGGTTCGCGAAATACTCAACTCATCAGGTCTACAAAATATGTCGGAGCATTGGTTAGCCCAAATGGCATGACTAACCACTCAAATAACCCATCCGGAGTCCTAAACGCAGTCTTCACGATGCTATCCTCCGCCACACGCAACTGATGAAATCCCATGGCCAAATTGAGCTGCGAAAATACCTTGGCTCCTATTAGTTGGTCGAAGAGATCGTCTATACGGGGAAGAGGATAACGATTCTTCTTCATCGACTTATTAAGCTCCCTATAATCCACGCAAAGTCTGAGAGAGCCATCCGCCTTAGTGGCAAAGACGACAGGTGCGCCCCACTTAGAAATGCTCCTACAAATTAAACCCTTCTCCAAAAGCTCTCCAATCCGCTTGCTCAACTCACGACGTTCCTTAGGAGCCATATGCCTTACCGGTAAAGCAACCGGTTTGGCATTATCGAAAAGATAAATCTTGAATTCGATCTCTCTTCGAGATAGAAGGCCAGCAACCTCCTCAAACACATCTGAAAAGTCTCTAACAACGGGTACCAAACTCAAATTATCGAGCGATAAGTCAAGAGAATAAAGGTAGCTCAACATGACTGATCCTCTAGGATCACAAGATACTTCCAAGGTACGTCCACTACAAGTGCCTAACTTCACTACCCTCTTATCGCAATCAAGAACAACATCAGACATGAATTGCCAATCCATACCAAGAATCAACCCGAACTTGGAAAAGCCCAATACAAAGGCACTACAGTCAAATTCAACCCCTAAAATAAACAATTTCAAATCCTGACATAACATGGACAAATAGGCTGATCCTCCTACGAGATTGGATACTACTACCGTGTCGGTCACTAAGCAAGCATCAAGACCAAGACTCTCTATAAGAGTACCAGATATAAAATAGTGCGAAGCTCCAGAATAAAATAGGGTACGAACAGGAAAATCAAAGACAGATAACACACCTTCGATGACCACCTTCTTTCCCTTGTCCACAACCGGACGAGTACTAGAGGAAGGAGCTGCCTTTAAAGCATAAGCCTGAGTAGGCTGTGAAGGTGTCTGCGAACTGTCCTTGGGCTTCAACGGACAGTCCTTCTTCATATGCCCCACTTGATCGCAAAGTTAACACCTCAGTCTCTGTCGCTCTCTAGTCCCTCTACAATCCTTAGCAAGATGACCTGGTTTCCCACAAGTATTGCACTTCCAGTCCTTCCTTGGAACTTTCCTTTTTCCACCTGACCCTCCTCCTCCTCTCCTCTTTCCTTTCTACTGCTTCTTCCCATCACTCTTTTGCGCCACATCTCCTTTGTTCTCAGTGTCAGCAAGTAAAGCCATCTCTTACAATCCCTCAAAAGTGGCTCCCATCAGAATGTGGCTCACCGTCAACCTCTACAGTGGCTGACTCAAACCCTTAGAGAACTTCAGCGCCTTCTTGTGAGGAGCATTGATCAGGTCTAGTCCAAATCCGGCAAGCTCATTGAATTGATTAACATATTCCTTAACTGTCATATCCCCTTGCTTGAGATGTATAAATTTCTCTAGCTACACTCTCTCTTCAGCCTGCGATAAGAATTTCCTCTTGAACCCAGTACAAAAATCCACCCAAGTCAAATTATCAGCCTCAGCCTCCACAATCTCCCACCAAAGAGCCTCTCCTTGCAACTGCCATGAAGCCAATTGCCTCTGAGCCAAGTCCTCCAATCCCATAAGTTCAAATATCCGCTCACAACTATGGATCCGAGCTCTCGCCTCTGTATATGAATCGGTGCCAAGAAACGGCTTGCCTCCTAAGCTGGTGTAGTCCTTGCATAACTTGGGAAAAATCGAGAATGCCTGGTGGAAGGGGCTCCCTAGGGGACGGGCTGGAGCCCCTTCCTCCGGAGCAGCATCCCTAGCCGGTGGCTCTGCTCGTGTAGTAGCCAGCAAATAACGTCTAAACCAAGCAGGCATATTAAGGCCAAGAACTTCGGGGATATCTTGCGGTTCAGACATTTTTATCTGTGGATATTAAAAAGATGGGAATAGGTACTCAACAAATAGTTCAATAGATAGGGAGGAAGTGATATGAGGGACCCATTTCTAAAATTTCTTTTCTTTCCAAAATATATACATATACTTTTAAAAGTATTATTTGGAATTCCCTTTAAAAATTATTCGAAAACCTTTATATTTTTAAAATATTTTTAGGATTACCGAAACCTTTGCTCTGATACCAACTGTGACACCCCGCACCTCTAGGCACCCCGAAAATCGGACATGACCAGAAGCACGGGTAGTCCGGTGAAATAAAAATCTATAACATAGCATAGAGACTAAGGCAACATCATAAAATGATTAAAATATTACAGCGGAAGAAAACTTTCACTAATTATAAATTAATAGCAAAACAGCTTCATTAAAAACAACATTATCCCAAATTTATTTCTGAAACCAGAAGTACAATGTAGTCTCCACCAAAACATAACAAAGTTTACAATATAGGTCCCCATATATAGAGTAAAGTACGAAAAAGAGAAACGAAGTACATGAAACAAAAGAAACAAAAGCCGAAGATAACAACTGTTCGAATGACCCTCCAAGCTGCAAAGAACTGCAACCTAGACCTGCCCTCCTGTGATTTGGGGGAAAATAGGTAAAATAGGAATGGGTCAGGCATAAAGTCTAGTGAATGAGAAATAAAATGAAGCAGAAAGAATAAAACAGTTTAATTCCAGGTCTTCCCCGGATATCGCAGAGGGTGAATATATAATGCAGTGAATCCTTCTTACATTATGCCATAGATGGCCTATTGCAAAGAAAATACAAGATGTTGCTAGCTACAATGCAACGATAGCTATGCTGATTTTTGTCTACTACAACATTAGCCTCAAGATGTTAGCATAGATATCAACACTATGTTGCAGTAGCTATAGACTTATAAAAATATTATAAAAAATGAGTGCAGGGTGAAAAAAGCGGGCTGAAATAATTTTTAACGCGGGAAGCAAAAAAAAGCGGCAAAAGTTAACAAAATATTGAAGGGTTTCACTCAAACACTTAACAAAATACGTACTCCGCCGCTCAACCTCTCAAACACTCAAACACTCTGCGATTTCAATTAGGGCAAAAAGTTCTAAGTTTACAAGCTTAATTGGGGTTCGATTACGGCAAGTTCGAGTTCAAGTTCAATTAGGGCTTCGGTGTTTCAATTAGGTCTACAATTGGGGTTCGTTTGGGTTTCGAATTTCAGTTAGGGCTTCGATTTACTCTGCTGCTTAAGGTATCATTCTATGTATATTTCAAGTTTTTCCTGATTTGATTGTTGTGTTGCCTAATTTACTGATTTACTTATGAGTCCAGGTGTAATCATATTCCTGATTTTATTATTGTGTTTGTCTTTGTATGTTATTTGTGTGTAAATTAGTGATGAACGACGAGGAAAAAATATGGCCAGAACTTCCTAAGTTCAGTGAAGGATATATCAGTGGAGTGAAACGTTTTATTCAAAATACTTTTTCTAGATTCGCGGTAGGTGATGAAATTACATGCCCTTGCAAAAAGTGTCATAATTGCAAGTGGCATCGTCAAGTGGTAGTCTACGACCATCTGATTTGGAATGGTCCATCTGAATTGTACGTGAAATGGATTTGTGAGGTTTCCTGTCTAGATCCTGAAAGGAGCGATAATGATATGGATCATGAAGCGGGAATAAATTTTGGAGATAATCTCGATGAGATGTTGCATCGTACTTGTGGAAATATGCAGAACAATGAAGGTGGATCTTCTGATGGAGCAAATGGAGTAGATGTCGATGCTAGAAAATTACAACATCGTGTTGAAGAGGGAAAGCAGCCATTATATCCCGGGTGTACTAAATTTTCGCGATTAAGTTTCATCGTCAGGCTTTATTCTTTAAAATGCCTACATGGAATCACCAAGTCTGCATTTACCGATTTATTAGAGTTGCTAAAAGAAGCTTTTCCACAATCCCACATCCCTCTATCTTTCAATGCTACCAAAAATATCATTAAAGATTTAGGTCTCGATTACCAAAGAATACATGCATGTCCAAATGACTGCATGCTATATTGGGCAGAAAATGAAAAGGAAAATAATTGAAAAACTTGTGGTTTTTCAAGGTGGGCTATACCGGAAAAGAAAGCGGGTGTTGACAATGATCCGAAGCAGCGGATTCACAAAGTACCAGCAAAAGTGATACGTTATTTTCCACTAAAACCAAGGCTGCAAAGGATGTTCATGTCCAAGGAGTATGCAGAACTTATGATATGGCATGCAGTGGGACGAAAAAATGATGGCAAACTTCGACATCCAGCTGGTGGCGAGGTTTGGAAGACGATGGATGCCAAATATCCTCATTTTTCATCTGAAAACAGAAATATCAGGTTAGGACTAGCAGCTGATGGATTCAGTCCTTTTCGTACAATGACTACAGCTCACAGCACATGGCCAATCATATTGGTAAATTATAACCTTCCACCTTGGTTATGCATGAAGCCAGAAAATTTGATACTTTCAACCCTTATCCGTGGTCCACAGTCTCCTAAGAATAGCATTGATGTCTACATATAGCCTCTTATCGCAGAATTGAAAGAATTATGGGGTCTTGGCATACAAACTTATGATGCCTTAACTGGTGCTAATTTCACGTTATGTGCAAGCGTGTTATGGACGATCCGCGACTTTCCGGGCTATGCAATGTTATCCGGCTGGAGCACAAAGGGTTATTTAGATTGTCCCGTATGCCATTTCGAGACTTCTTCAACTTACTTGAAACATAGTAAAAAAATGTGCTACATGAATCATAGGAAATTTTTAGATCCGAAACACAAGTGGAGGTTTGATAAGAAAAGGTTCAATGGTGAAATTGAAATGGGAACATCTCCGGGAATTTTATCCGGGACAGACATTGAAGAATTGTTGGCTGGTTATGAAAATATTTTTGGGCAGAAAGAGGTCAACAAGCATAAAAATGAATCCCCTTTTAAAAAGAAGTCAATATTTTTTAATTTACCATATTGGAGGCACAATGTATGTCGACATAACCTTGATGTTATGCACATAGAAAAAAACATTTGTGATAACATACTTGGTACTTTACTAAATATTGATGGGAAGTCGAAAGACCATTTAAGTGCTCGGTATGATTTACAAGAGATAGGCATCAGGGAGGTCCTTCATCCGGTTCTATCAGCTGATGGGAATTACCATAAGATCAGGGCTGCCATATTTGCAATGACGAACAAGGAGAAAGAAATATTTTGCTCGGTGTTGGAGAATGCTAAACTGCCTTATGGTTGTGCAGCTAATATCAGCCGGTATGTAAACAAGAAAGAGAGGAAAATTGCAGGGTATAAGAGCCACGATGCTCATTTTCTTCTCCACTACTTGCTGCAATTTGCTGTGAAGAAATCTATAAAACCTGAAGTTGCATTACCTACGATAAGATTAGGTGCATTTCTAAGAAGTTTTTGGATTAAAATTATCAATTTGGCTGATCTCAAGAGGCTACAAAAGGAAATTGTGGAAATTCTTTGTCAATTTGAGATGATATTCCCAAATGCTTTCTTCGATATAATGGTGCACTTGCTAGTTCATTTATGCAAGGAAATTGAATATGGTGGACCTGCACATCTTCGTTGTATGTTTCCTATTGAGCGTTATCTTTGTAAACTGAAATCATATGTTCGCAACAAAAGTAAACCCGAGGCGTCCATTGCCGAAGGTTATCTTGTAGAAGAATGTTTGATATTATGTTCAATGTTCTTAGGTGGCGATGGAGCAGGAAAAATGAAATTTGAAACTTGTCCACAAAATCTGGAATATCCTATTGGCACAAGAAGAAACAAAGATGGAAAAGGTATTCATCTTAAAGATTCTCAATGGACGGCATGTCACCGTTACATTCTATTCAATTGTGGTAACAAGGAAATAGAGAGTTTACTTGAGTAAGTTTTTAAGTTTTATTTTTATTTTAGTAATTATTAAAGAATTAGAAAATTTGTTTCTATCTTTTATTAACCAAGTCTTTATTCTAGGGAACATCGAGCTTTAATTGATGGTCATGCATTATCAAAAAAATATAAAAGAGAGAGAGAACACAGTGAAGAATTTTGGAAGTGGTTAAAGGAAGAGGTTGGGAAAAAGGAGGAAATTTCAAAAGAAATACAACTGCTTGCAATGGGCCCTCTTCCAACAGCTAAGAGGTTTTCTGGATATGTTATCAATGGATACAGATTTTATACAAGGTTCAGAGATGCCAAATGTACAACACAAAACAGTGGTGTATTTTTGACAGCCTTGACTACTAGCTTTGCAAGTTCGAAAGATCAAAATCCATTGGTTGGTGAAGTTAATTACTATGGATCAATTGAGGAAATATTAGAACTAGATTATTAGGGAGAATTTAGTGTGGTTTTATTTAAGTGTTGTTGGTACCAAGAAGAGAAAGATTTATATGGGCTGACTCTTGTCAATTTTAATCGATTGTGCCAGAAATGTGATCCTTATGTTATGGCTTCACAAGTACAACAGGTGTTTTATATAGAAGATCTAATTGATAAGATGTGCCACAATGTTATCAAGAAATTGCCGAGAGACTGGTGTGAAATCGAAAGCGAAGATGCAAATGAAGATTTGAATGATATCCAGCCTGCTTATGGAATGGGAAATCAAGATTTTGATGTTTGTTGGTGTAGAGATGATGTCCCAATAAGACGAATCCGCCTTCCACCTAGCAGAGTGAAAGAAAATGCTTCTTAATTTCTGTGTATCACTATCATATTTAATTAAGTAACTAATGTACCAAATTTAAGTAAGAAAATGTTGTTTCTGCCTTGATTAAATGTTGTAACCGATGTATCATATTTGTGGCTTTTTTGTCTCTTTTTTAGTGTTTCTGCCTTTATTACATTTTAGTGAAGTGGTTGTTTTATTTTATAATGCAGTTGGTTTATTTTAATTTGTAATTATGTCATTCTAATGTTAATTCCTTCATTTTGTGTAGGATGGAGGCAAATCTTAAATTCCATCTCAAGGGAAAATTTGAGAAGAATGGATATGTTGGTGGAGAAGAGACTTCTGTCATGGGCGTTGATCTGGATATGTTTTCTTACACAGTACTGATGGAGTATGTCAGGGATAAGCTAAAGTACATTGAAATTGGAGGAGTATATTCATGGAAAGGTGCAATGAGTGGGTGGAAATTGGTGACCAGTGATGTAGATTTGTGGAAATTGATGCAAATAAAAAATAATGGTGATTACATTGATTTCTATGTCGACACCGTGGTCGATGATAAAATTGAGCCAATGAAACAAATGCAGCCACATGTCATCGTACGCCCAAGGAAGAATCTGTTGTCTCCAGGTATAAAATATCTTCTCATTTGTACTATTTTGATGAATTTGGTCATAAGAAAACTAACGATAAAACAACCTATTTATGATTACTTTCAAATGAATTTAAACCAAGATCCAATTTTGAGCATCCGATTTGAAAATTCATAAATAAATCATACAAAAGCTCGTCCAAAGTAAGTGATAAAAACTGTAAATAGTTAGCTTTTTGACTGGAAGAAGATAAAAATATCTTCTCATTTGTACTATTTTGATGCATTTGGTTCTCGCATGGCTGAATTTGTTTTTCATTTTGCTACTTTTAGTGTACATAAATTTTTTGTGCATTTTTGTTTGAATATTAGGACTTGTTTGATTTTTAGTGCACTTAGTAGAATAATAAAGGAACTGGAATATTAGTGTACATGATCAAGTCTTAATTTCTTTAATTATGTTTAAATAATTATGTTTATGACATGATAAACTTGACTTTTATGTCGTTGTATGTTTGCAGCTGCGAAATCACAGAAACAGCAATTTGTCACCACTCACCATCTGCAACAGGCAGCAAAAAACAAGAAGCAGACTGAAGTCTTTACTCCGATTCGAAAGTTGGCACGGCTAAACAATCCACTTACCGACGAGACGCAGACTGATCAAGTCTTTAGTCCTAGAAAGTCGGCACGGCAAAACAATCCACTTACCAACGAGAAGCAGACTGAAGTCTTTACTCCGATTCGAAAGTCGGCACGGCTAAACAATCCACTTACCGACGAGACGCAGACTGATCAAGTCTGTAGTCCTAGAAAGTCAGCACGGCTAAACAATCCACTTACCAACGAGACGCAGACTGACCAAGTCTTTAGTCCTAGAAATTTGGCACGGTGAAACAATCCACAAGTGAGCGAAGCTGCTGTGAGTCCACGCATGGACATGAAAAAGGTGATCAACAAGAAGTCAACTGGAGTCGGTAGGTCTACGAAGTTACCAGAGAAAAATCCAACTGAAGTCAGTAGTTCTACGAAGACACCAGAGAAGAAAAATCCAACTGAAGTCAGCGATGCAACTTTGAATATCAACTCGGCAAGTGTCAGGAGTAAATTGGATTTCTATAATCCTCCAGATCAAGAGGAAAATATGGATGAAAATGAGATTCTAGTAAGAAGACTACAATCTGATCTTCTAATATGATGTTCTACATATTTTGCTTATATTTACAATAATGTCTTGTTAAATTACTTTCAGGATGATGATCTACCACCTCCGCCACCTCCACCGCTTACAGAATACGAAAGGGAGAGAGCTAAACATGTGTCGCAGGAGAATAGTGTTTGTGAAGCTCTTGGGATGCCTACATTAGTTACTGGACTGATAAATGAATTTGAAAAAAAATAAAGGAAAATCAAAGATGCCAGTTGAAAGTGAAGATTATGCTCCAGAACAAGAGGAACCTAGTGAAGATGATACTTCAAAAAATCCAGTAAAGGTGCGTTATAGCTGAAGATTTAATTTTATGTTAGTAATTATAAACTAGCTTCCTTATTTTTTTATTTTATTGTTTTTGTGTGCGTATTTTAGAGAACCAAAAAGGTTACGATTACAAAGCCTCGGTCTGGACCAACAACTCGTTCACGGGCCATTGTTGAATCTGCAACTAATAAGAATGCAACTCCTAAGGCAGGGGAAAATCCAGTTCCTACACAAACTGTTGATCCACCATGTAGCGTTGAGTTACCACACAATGAAGGAATAGGAACAATGGCTGCTTATTTGGCTATGCGAGAACGCCAGAAGAATAACAGTAGTGGAAGTGGAAGTGCAAGGAAGAAGGCAGTTGTCGGAAATGTCTCGACAAATATTGAAAACGAAGAAGATGAAGCTGAAGGTATTATCTAATTGAGTTCTGATTTTAATAGTTTAAGTTCTCATTTATGTTATGTCTAGCCTTCTCATTACTATTGTATGTACTTTGTAACATTATTGGGAGCTCCTAAAAGGTTCAGGGGAAAAACAAAGATGGATAAGTTCATTCAAGGTCATATGACAAAAGAGTTCTAATCCAAATGAATCATCGGGGCCAACCTGTTTCAAACGATGACCAAGTAATGTCTGAACTAAGTGCTTTTTTAGGAACACTGAAGAGGAGTGTTCCACTTACTTACAAGTCTTGGTTTGATGTTCCTTCAAGTTTGAAAGGCACGCTGTGGAACTATGTCAAGGTAATTTGCAAACTTAGCTGAATTTTACTTAAATATATGAAACTTGTCACAAAAGTAGCATGACTATTCTTTTTAATGTTTGATTTGTATTTAAGCAACGGTATATTATTCCGGATGAATGTGAACATTGGGTTTTGAAGTCAATTCGTGACTCTTGGAGGGGGTACAAGAGTCGTATTAAAAAGGCACATTATACGGCTTATGAAACTGATGAAGAGAGGCTTGAAAATAGGCCGAACGAAATTCCACTTGCGGATTTCAGAGTACTCTTGATGTATTGGGGAGATGAAAAAATTCAGGTATAATTTTAAGTTTTATCATAGAATTTTTTTCCGTTTTTATTCATTCAAATCAGGTAGATAAACATCTTTATTTCATGTTTTTGTAGTCCAAGGCCCTTACAAATTGTGCAAGTCGGAAATTGTATACAGACACACACTGCTGGTCCAAAACGTTTTTCCCAAATTCGGCATAAGATGGTATGTATTTTACTTATTTTTATGGTTGGCTGGAGGTATGCATTTTATTTTATCTGAAATTCCTCTCCTTATTTAGCAAAGCGATATATGTTCCAAAATAAAAATTAAAATAACTACATATATGTTCCAAAATAAAATATCACCTCACTCAAACAAATAAGCAAAATAAATATTGGTGATATATGTTATGTTCTGTCACATTAATCATCCAGCAAATGTTTTTATTTCAATTTTAATGTATTAATTTTTATTTAATCTTTTTATTATTTTTTCATTTTCACATTAATTTGCGACTCAATAGCTATTAATAACATTTGCTAAAAAAGTACATAAAATCTATAAAAATATAAATGAACCTTTCTTTGCCCCCTTTGGCATAGAAAACTCAATTCTTCTTTTCCAAACCAGTGTCCATCATGCTCATGCATTTGTACGCATTTGGTCAATATACGTCTACAAGTTAGATGCATATTAAACATTAAATATGAGTCCAATCCATCTTTGTGGAAATTAAGTAATTTGTAAACTATTGGATACACTCTTAACTCTTAAGCATATGGATGTCAAGTTGATGCCTGTCTTTTGTCTGCTGTATGTTGATGGCTTTACTACCTTGCTAAGCTTAAATTGTTTTAGTATTATATATGTTCATGGCTCATGGGTTAATCACGGGGTAATCTTAGTTTTGCATCAGAATCTAAGATGAATCATGGGATATTTGTTATCTTTGTGCTTACAGTTAATAATATGAAAGCATAGACAAATGGGATATTAACTATGCAAATTTTCCTTAGCTCAGCCTTGAATTTTGCAAAACTGATACATCACTTGATACTATGCTTGAAAAAGTTCTGATATTGTTGCTACATATGTTGGGATTTTATACTTGTTGTTTCTTTATTTTTGCACTTGTAAGCTGCTTGAGAACTTACTGTTGCTCCATTTTTGCATCTGTGAGTTGCTCGAGACTTTTAGCTTGTGTGCACTTGTGGTTTCTGTTCTTCATTTGAACCGAGATTTGTTTTTATGTAAAGGCGATCATATTTACCTTAGTTTTGCTTTGACTTTGAGTATAATTTCTGAATCTATTAGTGATATATGTTCTGGAAAAATTGGTTTGATATCCTTTTGCTGTCTAACTTTTTTCATTTAATTTGTATCAGTCCAACGAATTAGATGGAGAACTTTTTGTTAAAACTCGTAAGTGGAAAGAAGGAAAGGTGTACAAGACGTATACTTCAGTAATGAAGTACAGAATTGTAAGAATTTTATTTTCTCTTCAATCAGATGTCAAAAAAATGCTTCATTTTGCGCATCGACATTTTTGTAGAATTAGATCCTGTTTTGTTGAAACCTATAGCAAGATATTTTCTGAATCCATTTTAAAACTGTTAATAGATATTGTAAAACAATTCTTGTTTAAGAAACTTGTTTCAGAATTGTTAATTTTGTTTAATGTTACATTTTGAAACTGCTTTATTTTTCAGGATAAGATTGAAAAAGCAATAGGTGAAGGAGGAAGTGATGGATTTGTTCAAGAAATGATTTCTGATAGAAAGTCGCACGGTCCATCTTGGCTTATAGGATGGCACACAAAGTCTGTAGAAGTTTCAAAATATGCCCCAACAACAAGCACATACATACAAGAGCTGGCAGCGAAGATAAGGGAAAATATAGCTGACGAAGTCGAAGCAAAGGTGAACAAGAAGGTCCAAAATGAATTTGATGCAAAGGTGAACCAAAAAGTTCGGGAGAACTTGACACGGGTGCTTAAGAAATTAGGCGAAGCAAGCCCTGACATGCAAATTGATGTTGGGGATCTTTGTGCGACCGTCTGCAGTGATGGCACTGGAGGCACTAGAGAGCACTGATGGCACTGGAGGCTCGCAAAAATGAATGTACTGTTAATAAGTAGAATTTAGTATGTACTGGCTGTAACTATGAATACACTGGCTCTGTTTTTAAGTATGTTTGTTATTTTGTACTTGACTAAGTAAAACTTGTGTTGCTGGTTATTCTGAAATGAAAAGTTCTTTGTTGCAGTGTAATGTTGCCATTAGATATGATATAATGTTGCAGTATAATGTTGCCATAGATATGATATAATGTTGCAGTACATTTCCAATTTAAATTGCAAAATGTGTTGCCATAGATATGATATAATGTTGCAGTATGTGATGTTAAATGTGGTAATAAACTGGCAAAGTGTTGCCATTGGATGGTAAAAGTGTTACCATAGATTAATGAATATAGGCCCCACAACTGGGTTCCGTAAAGGTGGGCCACAGAATTAGTGGGCCCCACAATGTAGGCCCACATGTTGGGGCCTAGATTGTGGGGCCCACTTTTTAGTAAATTTGGTACCTATGGCAACAACGAAACCGATGTTGCCCTAGGACCGCAAAGATGTTGCCTTTGACTCTAGGGCAACGCGGCAAAATGCATCATCGAGAAAGTGTTGCCTTTGCCCTTTTTTAGCCTACAGCAACATTTTTTGGCACTTCCTGCATCACTTCTTGGGTGTTGCAGTATGCAATCTATGCCGTAGTTAGATAAGTTCCAAAGAAGCCAAAGTCCATGGTTACTCTAGGGAAGTCAACCATGCAGTAATCATAAACGTCAATCGGTCTGTCGGACCTGTTGTTCTTACCAATCCACGTGCTACAGCGTGAAAGTCATGCTCTTCACCCGTGCACTATGACAAAATGCCTCTTACGTCTGACCGACGCCGACTCAAACAACCTCGTAGGATCCCAAAGTTGCGCTCAGGCTCAGCCAAACTGGACTCCTATCATCCTTTCTCCTCTGTCACCAACATGGACTTGCCCCTATTCAAAGTGTTGGTCCTCCGAAAGAGCGCCCACAACTGGGTCGGCTGCGCAAAATCCTCCAACGATCTGCCTAAAGAAGCCTACGTCGGAGCACACTTTTCATGTTCCGTCCACGTCGATCTGCCTGAAGAAGCCTACGATTGTGGATGTTATCTATCCTACGTACTAGCAACCTATGAAAGGTAACAAACATCCTTGCGAACCTACTTGCCCGCTCCTAGTACGTACAGCCAAAACTATATTTTGGTCTTAACTGCATGAAACACCTATCCAGACCTTTACAAGGTATGCCTACCAAATCGCTTCCAGATTAATTAATTTTACTGTTACAGTTTACATACTGTTTATTTCCATTAATCTACTTAGGCCATTTTTACATCCGATTTGGTTATTTCACAATTTCCCTTTTTCTTACATAAATGGTATTTCAATTTCACGTCCGTTCAGTCCGTATGGTTTGTCTGTAACTTTTATACCATTTTGTTACAGATTTAAATTAGCCTTTAGGGTCTATTTAATTTACATTTTTTCCCACCCTAATTTACGTTCTCCTTTTAGAGATTTAATTTGTACAAAATTTTTATCCAATAGCCACAAACCATTTAATTACACAAAATTCCACTTTTACATTTTTAGGCCACATATGAAACAAACAATTATGCCAATTAGACTTCCTAATTTTGTTCCAAAACCATATTCAAAATTATGTAATTATATCAATCAAAACCATAATTTTATTCAAGTAACATATTCTGAATTTATTCAACTAACATGTTCTACCATTAGAAATTGAATAATAATTCTAATTCAATTTAATTAAACCAATCTTATTTACGCCATGAAACGTAAATAACAATTTGTTTGTTCCAAATTCCAACCCAAACATGAATTAGAAATGAGAAGTGGAAGAAGAAGAAGATACAATAATTTACATAAATTTCAATCTTATTTATGCCATAAAAGTGAATAGACAATTTATATGTCCCATATTTTAAACCAAACATGAATTTGATTTGAGAAGTGGAAGAAGACGAAGAAGTTGTAATAATTTACATCTATTCTCAATTAATAATATAAATTAATTCATATTAACATGCCAGAAAAGAACTGAAATTGAACTACTTTATTTTTCTATTTCATATTAATTCCCACTCACCTGGCACTTGAGCTTGTATAAATTTGAAAAAGCTTTGCTTTAATCTTTCTCCCTTTGATTCTTCTAAATTCCCAAATTGCTTGAATATATATAGATAATTTAATTTGGTAGAGATTTGTTTATTTAGTAGAGAAAAGGAGGAAAAATAATACATACTAATTTTACTGTAGAATTATGGCGACGGTTGAATAAGAGATTAGGTTTAGGTTATATGGTTTATATATAGATTGTTTGCATAATTATAACCCATTAGATTATTTTAGATTAAATCTGGTTCTTTCATACACTTAATGATTATCCATTCTAGCCCATACACATCACTCAACCAATAAAATTTAGCCATCTCATCCTATTACATCACTGGAGCGAATGGGAAGCCGCCACATGTTAGAAACAACGCTGAAATATGAACGAAAATCGTTGAAAATGAACCAGCTAAAAAAACATCGCTCCAGATTTTGGATGAAAATTGGACTTGATCCCTGGTCACTAAGGAAGTCAACATGCGCCTTTACCACTATACCAGATGCGCTTTTAATTTCTTTTTAATTATATTTCCCGTAAAATATCAGGGTGTTACAAAACTGTTAAATATTTTGTTTAGTAAAATAATAAGGTTATTTTGTATAATAAAAATATGAAATTTAGTTTTGAAATGTTTTAAATGAAACTTTGTTTTAAAAATGTTTATGAACTTAGTAATGTTCTATAAAGTAATTTATGTATAAAATGATTTTTTCTAAAGCTTATTTGATTTGAAAAAGAAAATTTTGATTTATAACTTGACATAAATATTAAATTTAATTTATTTCTAAAAACTATTGATTGTTGAAATATTGAATTTTAAATGTTATTCGATTTTGAAAAGGAGAATGATTGTTGAAATCCTATATGAATTTGAATCCGAACTGATATTTTGAAATTGATTGATTTTCCAATACCTTTGATTTCATAAATATTTTATTTGAAAGTTTTTGATTCTTATATAAAAATGATTTTATATAAGTATGAAGTTAATTCGAAGGTTATTGATTTGAAAGTAACTCGATTTGAAAAGTGATGATCTTATATATAATGGAATTTATATAAGTATGATATTCGAAGTTTATGATATGAAAGGGTACTATGTATATTATGATACATTTCGAAATTGAAGCTAGGGAAGTACCCTCTGCGAAATTCGGTAACCCACTTTGTAGGTTCATTCTCTTGATTTGATTTTCGGTCGTCCGGACATAAACTCATGAGTTCCTTTCTATTCCATAGCGTAACCTATGGTCTTATGATTTAGATCGTAGCGTAAATCGAGGGTAGAGATTACCTCCTGTACGGTGGTTTCTGCTGGGATAGCGACGTAACCATTGCGTACTACGATCTACGGTGTTTGAGTGGTAATTTTCATATCTGTTTTTAAGTATTTTCACTGGGTGTTGAAACAGGTCTGCTAAGTGCTTGGAGATTTCTAGTCTTGCGCCTGATCAACGTATGGCTAGAGCCTGTAAGAGCGAGGATAAACTTGTTAAAGCACCGAGTTATAAAAGTACTTTGATAAAAGTATTATATAAAGGATATTTTGATTTTTTTTTCTTCTAGATACTTTAAAAATGTTTAAAATGTTTTTTATTTATGTACGACATGGTTTAAAAGTTAATTATCTGTGTTGTAAATATAGCGAGAAGTTATTAATTCAATAAGTAACATATTTAAAATTAACGATTATTAATTTATTAATAATGTTTGAAAAGTATTTCAAGATCAAAACTAATAAATTTATAAATAATGGATTTAAGGTTTTCAATGGCTCCTTTCTAAATATAAGTAATGATGTAAATAATTATTCTCAAATAGTTTACATATATTTATAAAGATGTTATTTAAAATATTTAAATGGTAATTATAAATGAAGCAAGAAATTTTACAAATAAATTTTTGCGAGGTATTAAAGTATTAAAGATGATTGATTTGCAAATGAAGTTTTCAAATGAATGTTTCAAATAAAATTTATATAAGTTTCTTTGAATATATAATTCAGAGATATTATATAAATGGACTATATATATAATAAAAAATTCTATTTTAAAATTTTATGAGAAAATAAATGATTTGGGAAGTTAAATTTATAGTAATATGTTTGAAATTTAAATTTGAATCGCTATTTTTGAAATTATGGATATTTACTTGGTTTTCGAAGTAGTAATATGAAATTTAAAGGTTTATTTACTATTTGAATTTTGTATTAAACTGAAATAAATGTTTTCAGTGATTTGAAAATTCATTTTAAAACAAGAATTTTAAAATTAATTATGAAGATATGAAATTTATACTTTGATGTGAAAATTTAAT
Organism: Allium fistulosum; assembly: GCA_030737815.1. Lineage (NCBI taxonomy): Eukaryota > Viridiplantae > Streptophyta > Magnoliopsida > Asparagales > Amaryllidaceae > Allium > Allium fistulosum. Next base: position 898,850,434 of record CM060905.1, on the reverse strand, counting down.
GTAATATTTGAGTATACTATTAGTTTTAGTTTAATAACCTTTGAGTTTATACTTATTTTAAAATAATGAGTCTAATAAATTATCGGATTTAAAGAACTTTATTTTAAAGCTTGTTAAAATGTTTTGACATAAATTTCTAATAGTATTTTAAACTTTTGGAAAATCTTTGCATAATGCTATGAGGATGCTTTAAATATATCTTATATTTATACCAAGTGAATAAGGTTAAATGTTTTAGTTGAATTTAAAGATATATTGAAATGTTTCTTTCCTCTTCAAAGATGAATACCAAAAACTTAAATTTTTATTCTATAATCGAGTTAGGTTATAGACTTCAGTAAATGAGTAGAAGCGTAAGTAATATTTTATGAAATGATTCATTAATGACTTAAATATATAATGGAAAATAAATTATGTAAGAGATTGGTCTTTATATAAATAAACGAGTATTAAAACGAATAAAAAGTAAATGATGTGTTAAAGAAACCAATAGAATAAAATATGTAAGTTGTATGTAGATCAATTTATTCGCACAATAGTTCTGATCCAGATTTGAATACACGATTTGTGGTAATTCACACCGTCCGAGTTAGGATTTTTAACTCGATTCTTGATGGCGAACGCTTGATATGATTTTGAAATTTTCTATTATAGTGAAACACCCCACACCCCTTAGTATACCCAAAAGGATACACTAAAGGATATGGTGCGTTGTAGGTATAATTAAAGCTAGTAGAGACTAAGATTCATAAAACAAAATAGATAGATAATAACATAGCGAAAGTAATTAAAAACAATAAGTGATTTTAAAAATTAATACTTCATAAATACTACAGACAAACCACATATGTTCCAAATACCAAATACAATTGTCTTATGAAAATAAAATCTCAGTCTCATCAGAAAACCTATAGTACAAACACAAACTTTCCCTCAATACAGTGCTAGTACAATAAAAGAACAAGAGGCTAGAAATAAAAAGAAGGAATACATGATAGAGTCTCCAAGTCTCTAAGAAGCTGCGGTCTATCTTCCTTGCCCCTGATTGCCTATGGGGGGAGAAAAAGGGGAAAATAGAGGAGTGGGTCAGACTAAAAGTCTAGTGAATGATAGTAATTACTAAAAATCTTTAAGCAAAGTAAAAGTAATAGACCTTACAACAGTTCTAGTATATAAGGAAACAAAGGAAATAGGGATAAGGAATAAGCTGGAAATAAATACGAATTAACATAATTGATTATCTTTAATTGTTTGCAATTATCTTTGATAGCTGCTTTGATTATGTTGAATTCCTAATCCTATAATTAGGCTGAAATCCTATTTCTACTCTTTGAGCGGCCAGCTACTCCGTAGACCTTACTACAGACTAGATGCTATATAACTCCCTACACAGAAATGGTGTCTATGAATGACACACAAAGTATATACTATGGACTAGATGTTATATAACTCCGTGGATAGAAGGAAATGGTGCCTACAAAAGGCACACATACTAAGCGCTTGGAACTCATAATGATTACTGAGCACCTGAATGGAAGTCGCACGCGTAACCGCCACCATTCTCATGTTACCTGTTGTTCCACCTATTGGGTCTTCTTATAACCTCAAGCTCGAGCATAAGCATGCCCCTCATCCCACTACAGGCTAATGTGAGATCACCGTGTCCATAGAAAATAGGGGAAATGCTGTTGGTACTGGCCCGTCATCCAAACAATATCTAGTTGCGCCTCTTGCCTAAATCCCCATGATTTGGACTTCTACTTATTGACCAATTACTACCATTATTAGTATAAGCGTGCCCCTCGTCTCACTTTAGGATTATGTGAAACACCGTGTCCATAGAAATAATAGGGGAATGCTATTTGGTACAGGTCCTATTTTCATCTTTACTTATTAACTTAGATAAGTTATTTAAATAAGCCTTTACAATTTATCTCTACTATCTTTGCATATTAATTTATCCTAAGTCTTAAAATAAGCCTCATTACGTTCTATTTCTTATTATAACCTACGTTATAATCATGCTTATTACTTAACCCAAGGTCTAAGTATAAAAATAATCTCCTTCCATCTTATACTCTTTTTAGTTATAATTCTAAGTTATAACTAGGCCAATTATCTTTAATTAGTCAAATTCTAACATTAATATCATAATTAGGCTCAATTTTCGTCTTAATTCCATTTTTGTTACTGTCTTTACAATTTACATCTTATCTTCCGTTATTTCAGTATTCTTATAATTTTAATCCATATTCACGTTTAATCTATTCTAATCCATACGCGAAGAAGAAGGAGAAATAAAAGAAAACTGAAAATAGAAGAAAATCCAAAGCGTAGGAAAAGGATGTAAATAACGCATAAATAACAGTAAATAAATAAAAATACTGTAAATAAACTGTAATTAATTGAAAAGGCTATAATTAACAGAAATAAACTAAAATCAATTAAAAAGAATAGAAAAAAGAAATAGGCTGACAATAATTCTAAAACCTGTAAATAAACTACTAAAAAGGTTATTCCAAAGATCGTAGTAAAATTACAACTATTGGAAACCCTATTATTTTAAATTACTTAAAAATCTAAATAATTACAATCACTCACCTGTGGTCCTAAGCCCCTCCCTTTTGGTCTTCCCAGATCCACTTAAGGGTATTAAAATATTTTTATTGAAAAGATTCTCTCCTTGAAAAATAATTCCTTTTAGGGTCCTTCCTGAAAAGGTGAACCCAAGCGGAGAAAATCTAGAATGAGAAAAAGTGTTAGGCCTAGGGTTCTATTTATAGGTGTAGAAGTGGATTTCGGACCGTTGGATTTGAGGATTGAACAGGATGCAACCACGTCATAAGCTGAGTAGGAGCTATCAGATGCAAGAACGGAAGGACTAGATTGGTTAAAAGAATGCAAATGACGTGTACAACGTTCGAACGAACAAAACGAACTTTCGTTCGCTCAAAAGGTGTTGCGGGTCGACTGGGCGGTCGACTGCCCTGGTGCCTAGGTCGACCGGCCCATAATATTTTTTTCTTTATTTTTGTTTAATTCATAACTTGCTCATATTAGCTTGGATTCCGACGTACTATCTATGGAAATTGACAGGAAAATTATCACGGACACAATGGTGCAACTCCCGTGGCTCAATTCTGATAATTTCACAAAGTTATTTTATCATTTAATTAATTCGTTAATTAATTATTATAGTCTAATTTTCCGGATTGTTACATTCTCACCTCCTTAAGGGATTTCATCCATGAAATCTCTAAGGATAAAAGAATGAACTAAATGTTTTCTTCCAATATCTACAACCAATTACTCAATCATCAACCATTCGTCCATTGTCTTTAATTTTCTAATGCGATTTATGACACTTATGCAATTAGTGTGGTGTTAATGTCCCTAATCTAATGCAAAAGATTAGGCAGTCCACTGATTCAGTTGACCTCCTTTTATGCAATCATGCCCGTGCTATGTATCCAAATGAATGCAAAAATTCCTAATGGTAACTGATAGTTCTATATGTGTGCTTCAAACATCATCCAAATGCAAAAATCATCTAATAATCATCCATTTATAGCAATCATGGAAAATAAAATAAAATAAAATGCACACGCATCCATATGCATATGCTCTAGTGTCCTAGTTAGGCCGATTCCTAAGAGATAATAGTGCCTAGTGTAAGTATATGCGTCCATTAGCATCCACTAGCAAACACTTGCAACCACTGGCATACATCATTCATAACATGTTCTATTAACATGTTTACATCAAATTCTATCATTCATAAGTTAAATCCTAAGTTCTACCCTCCCAAAGGAAAATAATGGAAAGAACCTATTCAGAACTAAAGATGTAAAATAGGAAATTCAAAAACTTACCATCGAAATGATGAGGATAAGAAGTACGAATCTTCTCTTCAGTCTTCCACGAAGCGTCTACAACATCGTATCCCCAATGCACCTTTACTAACGTAACTTCTTTATTCCTAAGTCGCTTGGTGACTCGTCCAATGATCTTCGTAGGAATACGCCGAACCGATGCTTCCCTTTCTACTTCCACCTCCTCTAACTAACTAGGCTCTACAACCTCCGTTGAGTCATGTAAGCACTTTCGCAAGTGCGAAACATAGAAAACGCCGTGCACTCCTGCGAGCCTCTCCGGTAGCTTCACTCGGTATGCCATTTTCTCAATTCTCTCTAAGATAGGAAATGGTCCTACAAATCTGGGGGCTAACTTTCCATTCGACCCAAACCTTACCATTTTCCTAAGCGGGGATACTTTAATAAAACTAAGTTTCCAACCTCAAACTCGATGTCTCTCCTCCGCTTGTCCGTATAAGATTTATGTCTGTCTTGAGCTGTTTTAATCCTCCATCGAATCAAATCCACGTTGTCTGATGTCTCCCTCACCATGTCAGGCCCAAGCAGCAACTTCTCCGTAGACTCCACCCAACATGAAGGTGACTTACAAGGTCTCCCATATAAAGCCTAAAATGGTGTCATTCCTATGCTTGCTTGGTAACTATTATTGTACGCAAACTCCACTAACGGAAGATGATCCTCCCAAGCTCCTCCAAAATCCAAAATGCACATCCACAACAAGTCCTCAAGCACTCTATTAACTCTCTCCGTTTGGCCATCAGTCTGAGGGTGATAGGCCGTACTCAATCTAAGCTGCGTCCCTAAAGCCTCTTGCAAGCTTCTCCAAAACTCGCTAGTAAAAATAGGGCATCTATCGCTCACTATGATAGAGGGAATTCCATGAAGTTGGACTATCTCGCAAACATATAGGGATGCCAAATAAGATGTCGTCATCTTGCTCTTAACACGAATGAAGTGGGCACTTTTTGTAAAGATCCAAAAACTCGGCCTTCGAAAATCGGCATCCGTACTTCACTTGTATTCAAAATGCCGTAGATTCAAACGCCGAATCTGGTTCTCCGGAGCTTATAACACCATTAAGTATAACACCATTAAGTATAACAATACAGTGGAATAAAGAAATAGATGATATCATATACAATCCAATGAATACAATATCCAGTATGATATACAACAATGATATCAATATGATACAACAATATCATAGATAAATAATGATACAGCGGAAATAACAAAAGTGATAACTCCAAATGATCAGTCAGAGAATGACTCCAACTAGTCCAACATCAGCTCGAACTACCATCACGTTGCACCAAGATAAGCAACGTCAGTCTTTAGTGAACTCCAAACACTGAAGTAGATCCAACTAGTCTACTAAACCTGAATATCTGAAAACCCCAATTCTAGACTGCCCGTGTGGAAAATGGTGGGCACCCAAAGTTTAGGAAAGGAACAATAAACTCCAGGTCAGTCGTGGGACTGGTGTGAGCAACAAAAACGGTTTATCTTTAAAACGAACACAAAAGAATTTTAAACATTAAAACTCGCAATGCTTTTGGAAAATGAAACTACCATAAGACCTCCCACCACACACACCATGCAAACGTAGAATTGGAGGAGATTTCTTCTTATGATAGTCAAACATGCTTGATACGAGAGAATTTCTTTTCCATATTATTACTAGTGCATAGTGCAGAAAACATTTCGAAAGTATAATATTAATCTTAGCCAGCATAGGCATTCCGCACTTATGCCTACTATAGCTACCATGTTCAATGGTAGGTTATCGCCACATTCCATGGCAGGTTATACAACTAAAACTGTACAAGGTTCGTATTGTTTCTTTGGATTTTCCAACAAATGGTCAGGCTAAGGAACTTCCTACCGCCACATGGGATCGCCTCTGGATGGACGTCCCGAGAACTAACTAGCTCTCTGCCAACACAAGGCCGGGTTACCCCTGTAACTAGGTAACTCACGAATATGCCATCCCCCAGTCCTTTGGGACCTTTATCTGAGGCGCCTCGATAAACACACAATCACACAATAAATGAGATCGGAGTATCCACATAGGTTAAATACCAGGGCTCCATACCTGATACCACCCTTTTCCAGAAGGAAATGACATACCCTAAAGGGCGCGACCCTCATAACCTTGCCGCATATTCCTGTTTCGACCATTTCCGGGTTGTGAGGTCCTGACGAAGTCTCGTCCACAAAGCTACGCTTTTTCACAAAGCCACGCTTTGATCACAAATGATCAATAAATGATCATCACACAGCAACACTCAGCATGCCACATTACCAAATTGGGAGTATATCGCTGATAACCTTCAACTACATAACCTCTGAGCTCGTACGTCTCAGAGAAGGGTGTTAAGCTAAAAGAATAAATTCTCCGCCACCAACAGAAATGTATTTGAAAGAAATCAGCTTTATATCTCAAAATGTAATGTCAGACATGTAACCATACAAGTCTGTTCCGGGTTCGAACAGAACCAAAGGCACTTCCAAAGAAGCCCTTGCAATCCGGGTTCACAATCCCGATCGGATTTCCCATCACTTAGGGAATCTCTATACCAGGAGTGACCCAGTGCAGAGACAATCGATAGGTTATCCTATCGTTTTCACAAATACCCGGTCTTCAACACCGGTCTTCAAATGCAATCCATATACGATGTATCACTTATTCGAAATGGATATATGACCCAAAGGTCCTCTCCCGGCTAAACCGAATAGTGAGCGTAAAATTTTAAAACATATGGATATTGGGATTTCAATTAAGTCGCAACTTATTTTCCAAAACTTTTCTTTCAAATGGTTTAAACAAATTACCATTTTAATCTTTTACATAAAAAGATTCTTTCACAAAGTTCACCCAGTTTCAAAAAGATTCATTCATAGATTTTCCAAATCAATTTCCATTTCAGTTTGATTAACTCGTTAAATCTTTAAATCAAAGATTTAACTTATAGCTTTCAAAAAAATTTCATTTCGAATGGTTTAAACAAATCGTCATTTTAAATCTGTTAAAAATAACAGATTCAATTCATAGCTTTCAAAAAGAATTCATTCATAACTAAAAAAACATTTTTCAATTCAAACTTGAAATTCCTTTAACTCAAATTGGAAATTCATTTCTTATATCTTTTATCATTTGAAAACAAACAGTTTCATTCTGGAAAATCTGATTCATTATATGAATTACAATCCTTGGGTTAAATTCAAATTCTCAAACAATACTTTAAAATGGTTTAACTTCGTATAAACACATTTATGACATCTTTAATTGTAATTTCCAATTATGGAATTCAATCCCAAATTATTTGAATTCAAATTCAAATTGAATTATTTAAATTGAAACTTTACCAAGTTACTCAAAATAGTTTTACCTTTGAAAACACCTTTTCAAAAGCTTTAACATTTAACCCAAATCCATTTTCAAAATCAATTGAAATTAAAATTTCAATTTCAAAAAAATTAATTTTAAATTATCTGTGACTTAACCGATTTCCTCGTGAAATCAATATTTGTGTGTGTATGGTGTAGTCCAGGGGTTTCACACAGTAGTGCAACATCATTCAATCATCACAGATCAGAATACATAAATATATATGATAAGCGATGTAAATATAATGCTTATATTTCCTTTACAGATCACAAATATATAAATTACGGATAATATATTACATTCATCCCAGATAAATGAACTGCAGTACAGATTACACACAAATCAAAATATATCACAAAGCATCACAGATCAGGGAATATCAAACAATTCAATCATTAAGTTAAGTCCAAACATTCACAAGTGAATTTATTAATCAACTGATTAATTTAAATAGGATGTATCAATTATTAATCCGGTTAATTATCATAATTTAATTACAAATTATTTGATATAAATCTTCCTTTCAAATTTTATTAGTTAATCTTTTACTTATAATTCATCAACCTTTAATTATTAAATAATTAACCTTTAATTATTTAATTCACCATTTAATTAATTATCTTCAATTTATAAATTAACCTTTAACTAATTAATTACCATTTAATTAATTTTCCTTGATTAATTACATTGATTAATCCTTTAATTATTTAATTAATCAATTTACTTAATCAATTTAATCATTTATTTAATTGCTTTTAATTAAGTAATTATCTTTAAGTAATTAATTATCTTTAATTACTTATATTAATTAATCTTAATTAATTAATTATTCTTTAATGTAATTACACAAAGTACTTATCCCTTAATTACATTAGGTAATAATCTTTTATTAATTACATTAAGTAATTATACTTAATTAATTTAATTAAGTAATTATTCATTAAGTAATTGCCCTATAATTATTTATCATTAATTAATCACCCTCTAATTAATTAATAAGTCGACCTTTAATTATTTGAATATCCTTTGAGTAATCACCTTAAGTAATTAACCTTTAATTACATACATTAATTAAGCATCTTTTAATTAAAGATAAACCATTTACTTAATTAATCACTCAATTGCCATTTAAATCTTATTTAATTAGAAGTAAGTTCTTTAATACTTAACTAATCCCAAAATTTAAAAATAAAGCATTTATTATTTTAAATGAATTAACAAGAAGTTGTTTAAATTGTTTAAATTTAAATTTGGAAGAACTTGTTTTTAAAAAAACTTGATCGATACCTTTATTTAAAAACTTGTTCACTTTACTTTGGAACTTGGTTTTACAGATTTGCTTTACGCTTGCATTTGCTTTTAAAAGCTGGACAAAGTTTACTTTATAACTTTAAAACCTGTTATATTTTTAAACCTGGTATCCAACAAAACAAACCCGAGCCTACTGTTTAAATACCCAAGTTTGTCTTCGAGTTCTCCACAACATTTATTTCCCCGAGTATTTCGCAAGTTTTTTTCGAGACGAACCCGAGCCTAATGTTTCTTCCCCAAATCTACAAACATCCCAGATGCACGAAACTTCACGCGTGCACGTGCACGAGAGGCCAGGCCACCACCGACCAACTTCGATCGTCTTCCCTCGTCCGCGACTAAACCACAACCCTATTCCGATCATCAAAACGATGATGAAATCATCGAAGCAAAATCGAGCGTTCGAGCTCGAAACTGGAACCAAAATGACATCAAAACCTTCCTCGCCATTGATGATCTCCACCACCAGAAAACCCGACATCCTGTCCAAATACTCGCCATCGTCCCACGCTGCTTTTCAATCCAACCTTACCAATTCCGATGCATCGTAGTCGAAGAAAATGACTCGAAATCGACCTTAACCAAAACAACTACCAAAGCCCTAAATCATCATCGTCAAGACACCACGGCCACCAGAAAATTCAACCACCATTTTTCGCTGGAACCCCAGACCTCCATCTTCCTCCCGAAACAATTTCAAGATTTCTCGATTACGCGATTATCAGAAATCAACGCGTTTAGCTTTTTCGTTCAACATAAGATATCTTGATGATTATGGGCTTAAAAATCATGAATTTTCTTTTAAAAATCCTATTTTACTTTTAAAAATCATATATATTGATAACGAATCAGATTATATACCGGAAACATGAAATCATTGAAGTCGAATTTTAACATGCTTTGAGATTTCACTGTATTTCTTATTTTTAGTAAAGACTACCTTCAGATCTTTCTTGAAAATATTTTTAGAACTTATATCTTGTTATTTCATATAATTTTTGTTTTAAACATCAGAGCCTAAAATAATCTAGGAGATAAGATTTTTAAATTTTGAATAAGTTTTTCTTTAACCCTGTATACTTAGAACAGAGGCAAACCACTTATTCACTGACATGCATAAATAAACCTACATTCATATATACATGCAAGCATACTTCACTTTCATACAACACACTTCACATCATAATTTCAATGATCATCACAAGCATCAGGTTATATAAACAGATTTAGCTTTGCAAAATTAAGTTTACTCACTTGTTTTTTTGAAAATGAAGAACAGAGCACTATTCTTTGAAATAGCTTTGAAAACTGGAAAATTGCTTTGAAAGTTGCTAGCTGATCTTCATGTTTGTTTTGAGTTGAAAATAGGCTTTAGTAGTAAGATATTTTTCTGGTATGCTAAGTTTTTGGTAAACGAAAATGAAATATGAAAGAGTGATAAATAGAACAAGTACACAGGCTTTGTTTAACTGGTACAATTTTTCTTTATTAGTTTGGTCAAAGATTTTTTTATATGGGGCTGAAATGATCTTATTGCTTGCTGGAGATGTTAGCATTAAATGCCATTGTCTCTTCATGTCTACATACCATCCCTTATCTTATTTCGTATGGTAATTATATGATAGTTTTCTTTACTTTCCTGTACAACATGAATATATAATTGTTTGCTTTATATTTTCCTTTCTATTTGTTTCATTCTTTGACAAGTGTTCATATATATGTTTATATCTTCTTTACTTTATTGTCCAGTTTCATACTTGAAGATATTTTGTATTTCTTTTTGAATGTATATGTTTGTTCATACTTATCCACTTTAGTTTGTACATATATATTTTTGTTTTCATTTTCAAGTGTACATATATTCCTTTTGCTTTGTCTTTTTGACTTACACTTGCATTCCTATATGTATATATAGATATCTTTCCTTTTGTCTTGTCTTTATAATATTACTTTATAAGATAAATGAATTTCTAATTTAGTTTGTTGTTAGATTTTATTTAGGTGTATTTACTTTTATATTTTGTACATAGTTTATCTTATACATTTCCATTTTTATTTATTTCTAACTCAAATACTTTTAGCCTTGTAATATAAATAATTTCTATTTTAATTTGTTGTTAGAATTTTAGCTAACGGGTTACTTTTATATTTTTAAACCATTTATTTACAATTTAAATTCAAATCAAATATATATATATATTATTTCAAATTTACTTATATATGCTCAAATACATATATATTCACATATATACAATATTTACAATATTCATTAAATTTAAATGATTTATACCAAATTTATTTGAGTTCGGGGAACTCGCATCCATTTATCCATTTATTTCACAAATTTTTATTCAAAAATTCAATAAATTATCAATTTAAATTTATATAAAATTCGGGGTCGTTACAGACTTCCCCCCTTAAAAGAATTTCGTCCTCGAAATTGCCAGGGAGACACAAAGATAGATGAAGAATATTTCGTCAAATCAACTGAACATCTATTCTGCATTTGGCTTACCAAATCGGAATATCAATAATAGATACGAGAATGAATCTATTTAATTTTCACAAGATACTCGGGTAATCCAGATCTACGAAGTATGGAGTGATATCGGTTAGTTTGAAGTGATAACTAACCATTCGTAGAATATATTGGGACCCAAAGAATAGATAGATATATGGATACAATTTCAAAACTTTTTAATTTAGAACTAAAGTATACTTATCAACCATAGCAATCAAAGTAACCAATTCATTCAAACAAATAATTTTGGTCCATCCGGAGTTTATGTCCCATATTAATATATCGAATCTCCTTCCTGGATCTACCAGGAACTATCGAAGAATTGAGAAAAGATGACGAACAAAAGAGACTGATAGAGAAAATTTGTTTCCACTGTCGTTACAGGGTATTGACCATTTATAGTCGTATTCCCCTGTCCCTTATCTCATCCTCTCCTCGCACTCATACTTACTATCAGTGGATAGTAAGAGAATTTACTGAGGCATACAGACAGATATCTTAAGGATTACTCATTCTAGGGTATACTTCACCCTATCTCTAATGAGCTACTTAATGTGTTATACTCCTAAGCTAAAGTTTTACCCTCAGCTCTGATACCAACTGTAAAGATCCAAAAACTCGGCCTTCGAAAATCGGCATCCGTACTTCACTTGTACTCAAAATGCCATAGATTCAAACGCCGAATCTGGTTCTCCAGAGCTTATAACACCATTAAGTATAACAACACAGCGGAAGAAAGAAATAGATGATATCATATACAATCCAATTAATACAATATCCAGTATGATATACAACAATGATATCAATATGATACAACAATATCAGAGATAAATAATGATACAGCGGAAATAACAGAAGTGATAACTCCAAATGATCAGTCAGAGAATGACTCCAACTAGTCCAACATCAGCTCGTACTACCATCACGTTGCACCAACATAAGCAACGTCAGTCTTCAGTGAACTCTAAACACTGAAGTAGCTCCAACTAGTCTACTAAACCTGAATATCTGAAAACCCCAACTCTAGACTGCCCGTGTGGAAAATGGTGGGCACCCAGAGTTTAGGAAAGGAACAATAAACTCCAGGTCAGTCGTGGGACTGGTGTGAGCAAAAAAAACGGTTTATCTTTAAAACGAACACAAAAGAATTTTGAACATTAAAACTCGCAATGCTTTTGGAAAATGAAACTACCATAAGACCTCCCGCCACACACACCATGCAAACGCAGAATTGTAGGAGATTTCTTCTTATGATAGTCAAACATGCTTGATACGAGAGAATTTCTTTTCCATATTATTACTAGTGCATAGTGCAGAAAACATTTTGAAAGTATAATATTAATCTTAGCCCGCATAGGCATTCCGCACTTATGCCTACTATAGCTACCATGTTCAATAGCAGGTTACCGCCACATTCCATGGCAGGTTATACAACTAAAACCGTACAAGGTTCGTATTGTTTCTTTGGATTTTCCAACAAATGGTCAGGCTAAGGAACTTCCTACCGCCACATGGGATCGCCTCTGGCAGGACGTCCCGAGAACTAACTAGCTCTCTGCCAACACAAGGCCGGGTTACACCTGTAACTAGGTAACTCATGAATATGCCACCCCCGGTCCTTTGGGACGTTTATCCGAGGTGCCTCGATAAACACACAATCACACAATAATGAGATCGGAGTATCCACATAGGTTAAATACCAGGGCTCCATACCTGATACCACCCTTTTCTAGAAGGAAATGACATACCCTAAAGGGTGCGACCCTCATAACCTTGCCGCATATTCCTGTTTCGACCATTTCCGGGTTATGAGGTCCTGACGAAGTCTCGTCCACAAAGCTACGCTTTTTCACAAAGCCACGCTTTGATCACAAATGATCAATAAATGATCATCACACAGCAACACTCAGCATGCCACATTACCAAATTGGGAGTATATCGTTGATAACCTTCAACTACATAACCTCTGAGCTCGTACGTCTCAGAGAAGGGTGTTAAGCTAAAAGAATAAATTCTCCGCCACCAACAGAAATGTATTTGAAAGAAATCAGCTTTATATCTCAAAATGTAATGTCAGACATGTAACCATACAAGTCTGTTCCGGGTTCGAACAGAACCGAAGGCACTTCCAAAGAAGCCCTTGCAATCCGGGTATTCACAATCCCGATCGGATTTCCCATCACTTAGGGAATCTCTATACCATGAGCTACCCAGTGCAGAGACAATCGATAGGTTATCCTATTGTTTTCACAAATACCCGGTCTTCAACACCGGTCTTCAAATGCAATCCATATACGATGTATCACTTATTCGGAATGGGATATATGACCCAAAGGTCCTCTCCCGGCTAAATCGAATAGTGAGCGTAATATTTTAAAACATATGGATATTGGGATTTCAATTAAGTCGCAACTTATTTTCCAAAACTTTTCTTTCAAATGGTTTAAACAAATTACCATTTTAATCTTTTACATAAAAAGATTCTTTCACAAAGTTCACCCAGTTTCACAAAGATTCATTCATAGATTTTCCAAATCAATTTCCATTTCAATTTGATTAACTCGTTAAATCTTTAAATCAAAGATTTAACTTATAGCTTTCAAAACAATTTCATTTCGAATGGTTTAAACAAATCATCATTTTAAATCTGTTAAAAATAACAGATTCAATTCATAGCTTTCAAAAAGAATTCATTCATAACTAAAAAAACATTTTTCAATTCAAACTTGAAATTCCTTTAACTCAAATTGGAAATTCATTTCTTATATGAAAGCTTTTATCATTTGAAAACAAACAGTTTCATTCTGGAAAATCTGATTCATTTATATGAATTACAATCCTTGGGTCAAATTCAAATTCTCAAACAATACTTTAAAATGGTTTAACTTCATATAAACACATTTATGACATCTTTAATCGTAATTTCCAATTATGGAATTCAATCCCAAATTATTTGAATTCAAATTCAAATTGAATTATTTAAATTGAAACTTTACCAAGTTACTCAAAATAGTTTTATCTTTGAAAACACCTTTTCAAAAGCTTTAACATTTAACCCAAATCCATTTTCAAAATCAATTGAAATTAAAATTTCAATTTCAAAAACATTAATTCTAAATTATCTATGACTTAACCGATTTCCTCGTGAAATCAATATTTGTGTGTGTATGGTGTAGTCCAGGGGTTTCACACAGTAGTGCAACATCATTCAATCATCACCGATCAGAATACATAAATATAGATGATAAGCGATATAAATATAACGCTTATATTTCCTTTACAGATCATAGATATATAAATTACGGATAATATATTACATTCATCGCAGATAAATGAACTACAGTACAGATTACACACAAATCAGAATATTACACAAAGCATCACAGATCAGGGAATATCAAACAATTCAATCATTAAGTTAAGTCCAAACATTCACAAGTGAATTTATTAATCAACTGATTAATTTAAATCGGATGTATCCATTATTAATCCGGATAATTATCATAATTTAATTACAAATTATTTGAAATAAATCTTCCTTTCAAATTTTATTAGTTAATCTTTTACTTATAATTCATCAACCTTTAATTATTAAATAATTAACCTTTAATTATTTAATTCACCATTTAATTAATTATCTTCAATTTATAAATTAACCTTTAACTAATTAATTGCCATTTAATTAATTTTCCTTGATTAATTACATTGATTAATCCTTTAATTATTTAATTAATCAATTTACTTAATCAATTTAATCATTTATTTAATTGCTTTTAATTAAGTAATTATCTTTAAGTAATTAATTATCTTTAATTACTTATATTAATTAATCTTAATTAATTATTCTTTAATGTAATTACACAAAGTACTTATCCCTTAATTACATTAGGTAATAATCTTTTATTAATTACATTAAGTAATTATACTTAATTAATTTCATTAAGTAATTATTCATTAAGTAATTGCCCTATAATTATTTATCATTAATTAATCACCCTCTAATTAAGTAATAAGTCGACCTTTAATTATTTGAATATCCTTTGAGTAATCACCTTAAGTAATTAACCTTTAATTACATACATTAATTAAGCATCTTTTAATTAAAGATAAACCATTTACTTAATTAATCACTCAATTGCCATTTAAATCTTATTTAATTAGAAGTAAGTTCTTTAAAACTTAACTAATCCCAAAATTTAAAAATAAAGCATTTATTATTTTAAAAGAATTAACAAGAAGTTGTTTAAATTGTTTAAATTTAAATTTGGAAGAACTTGTTTTTAAAAAAACTTGATCGATACCTTTATTTAAAAACTTGTTCAATTTACTTTGGAACTTGGTTTAACAGATTTGCTTTACACTTGCATTTGCTTTTAAAAGCTGGACAAAGTTTACTTTATAACTTTAAAACCTGGTATCCAACAAAACAAACCCGAGCCTACTGTTTAAATATCCGAGTCTATCTACGAGTTCTCCACAACATTTATTTCCCCGAGTATTTCGCAAGTTTTTTTCGAGACGAACCCGAGCCTAATGTTTCTTCCCCAAATCTACAAACATCCCAGATGCACGAAATTTCACGCGTGCACGTGCACGAGAGGCTAGGCCACCTCCGACCAACTTCGATCATCTTCCCTCGTTGGTGACTGAACCCCAACCCTATTCCGATCATCAAAACGATGATGAAATCATCGAAGCAAAATCGAGCGTTCGAGCTCAAAACTGGAACCAAAATGACATCAAAACCTTCCTCGCCATTGATGATCTCCACCACCAGAAAACCCGACATCCTGTCCAAATACTCGCCATCGTCCCACGCTGCTTTTCAATCTAACATTACCAATTCCGATGAATCGTAGTCGAAGAAAACGACTCAAACCGACCTTAACCAAAACAACTACCAAAGCCCTAAATCATCATCGTCAAGACACCACGGCCACTAGAAAATTCAACCACCATTTTTTGTTGGAACCCCAGACCTCCATCTTCCTCCCGAAACAATTTCAAGATTTCTCGATTACGCAATTATCAGAAATCAACGCGTTTAGCTTTTCCGTTCAACATAAGATATCTTGATTATTATGGGCTTAAAAATCATGAATTTTCTTTTAAAAATCCTATTTTACTTTTAAAAATCATATATATTGATAACGAATCAGATTATATACCGGAAACAAGAAATCATTAAAGTCGAATCTTAACATGCTTTGAGATTTCACTGTATTTCTTATTTTTAGTAAAGACTACCTTCAGATCTTTCTTGAAAATATTTTTAGAACCTATATCTTGTTATTTCATACAATTTTTGTTTTAAACATCAGAGCCTAAAATAATCTAGGAGATGAGATTTTTAAATTTTGAATAAGTTTTTCTTTAACCCTGTATACTTAGAACAGAGGCAAACCAATTATTCACTGACATGCATAAATAAACCTTCATTCATATATACATGCAAGCGTACTTCACTTTCATACAACACACTTCACATCATAATTTCAATGATCATCACAAGCATCAGGTTATATAAACAGATTTAGCTTTGCAAAATTAAGTTTACTCACTTGTTTTTTTGAAAATGAAGAACAGAGCACTATTCTTTGAAATAGCTTTGAAAACTGGAAAATTGCTTGGAAAGTTGCTAGCTGATCTTCATGTTTGTTTTGAGTTGAAAATAGGCTTCAGTAGTAAGATATCTTTCTGGTATGCTAAGTTTTTGGTAAACGAAAATGAAATATGAAAGAGTGATAAATAGAACAAGTACATAGGCTTTGTTTAACTGGTACAATTTTTCTTTATTAGTTTGGTCAGAGATTTTTTTATATGGGGCTGAAATGATCTTATTTCTTGCTAGAGATGTTAGCATTAAATGCCATTGTCTCTTCATGTCTACATACCATCCCTTATCTTATTTCGTATGGTACTTATATGATAGTTTTCTTTACTTTCATGTACAACATGAATATATAATTGTTTGCTTTATATTTTCCTTTCTATTTGTTTCATTCTTTGACAAGTGTTCATATATATGTTTATATCTTCTTTACTTTATTGTCCGGTTTCATACTTGAAGATATTTTGTATTTCTTTTTGAATGTATATGTTTGTTCATACTTATCCACTTTAGTTTGTACATATATATTTTTGTTTTCATTTTCAAGTGTACATATATTCCTTTTGCTTTGTATTTTTGACTTACACTTGCATTCCTATATGTATATATAGATATCTTTCCTTTTGTTTTGTCTTTATAATATTACTTTATAAGATAAATGAATTTCTAATTTAGTTTGTTGTTAGATTTTATTTAGGTGTATTTACTTTTATATTTTGTACATAGTTTATCTTATACATTTCCATTTTTATTTATTTCTAACTCAAATACTTTTAGCCTTGTAATATAAATAATTTCTATTTTAATTTGTTGTTAGAATTTTAGCTAACGGGTTACTTTTATATTTTTAAACCATTTATTTACAATTTAAATTCAAATCTAATATATATATATATATTATTTCAAATTTACTCATATATGCTCAAATACATATATATTCACATATATACAATATTTACAATATTCATTAAATTTAAATGATTTATACCAAATTTATTTGAGTTCGGGGAAACTCGCATCCATTTATCCATTTATTTCACAAATTTTTATTCAAAAATTCAATAAATTATCAATTTAAATTTATATAAAATTCGGGGTCGTTACACTTTTGGTCAAACGGTCTACGATTACACAAATGCTAGTATTCCCCTTTCTAGAATGAGCTAAACCATCTATGAAATCCATCGAAATGTTGTCCCACTTCCACTCTGGTACATCTAAGGGCTGAAATAATCCATCGGGTTTCTGCTGCTCTGCCTTAACCCTTTGGCAAATAAGACACTTAGCTACAAACTCTGCCACATCCTTCTTCATGCCATTCCAATAAAACATCCTCTTCATGTCCCTATACATCTTGTCACCACCCGGATGAATAGTCATACGAGAATGGTGTGCTTCCTCGAAAACCGCTTTTGAAAAATCACTAGTGTAGGGAACACAAAGCCTCCCATCTCTCCTAAGCCATCCTTTGCCATCCATGGAATAACTTTGGAGATGTCTAGAGACCTCTCCTCGGTTAATCTTATCCATAACGTCCATGAGCTCTGAATCCTCTCGCTGCCTCGAGCCAATCTAATCCATAAGGGTAGGCTTCACTTTAAGCATAGCTAATAATCTAGGGGTAATGTCCGTAGAGGGATTAAAATCAAAAGTAGAAATAAACTCCAAGCTCCTCCACTCTACGAACAAAGTACTGAGGTTGCCTTCTTCCTACTTAATGCATCCGCAACCACATTACGCTTGCCAGGGGTATAAGCTATCTCAAAATCGTACGATGCCAAAAACTCCATCCACCACTGCTGCTGTTAAGTTCAACTCCTTCTACTAGAATAGGTACTTAAATGACTTGTGGTTGGTGAAAAGCTCAAACCTCTCTCCAAGCAAATGTGCCTCTAAGACTTGAGTGCAAAAACTATGGCAGCTAACTCCAAATCGTGGGTAGGGTATTTCTTCTCATGCGTCCCCAACTGCCTACTACCATAACATACCACCCTTCCTTCTTGCATCAACACCGCTCCTAGACCCGTCCCACGTGCATAAGTGTATATAGTAAAAGGCTTGCTCCATCGGGTAGGACTAACACTGGTGCACTAGTAAGGGCTCTCTTAAGTTTCGTGAAGGAATCCTCACAATCCACATCCCACATGAAATTTTAATTCTTCTTAGTAAGGCGCGTGAGTGGTGCCGAAATCTTGGCAAAGTCTCTAATGAACTTCTTATAGTAGCCCGCCAATCCTTGGAAGCTCCTAACTTCGGTGACGTTCTTGGGGGCCTTCCAATCTTGCACTGCAATCACCATAGCGGGGTCAATAGCCAAATCTTCCTTCAAGACCACGTGCCCCAAGAAACGTACCCCCTCTCTCCAGAAGTGATACTTCGAAAACTTAGCTCTCAATTGATGACTACGAAGTGTGCAAAGAACCTCCTCTAAATGAACGGCATGCTCCTCCATATTCTTGGAAAATACCAAGATGTCATCCACGAATACCACCACAAACTTATTTAGGACCTCTCTAAAGATGCGGCCCATCAAGTCCACAAAGTAGGCTGGGGCATTGGTTAGCCCAAAAAGCATAACCAACCACTCATAATATCCGTCTAGAGTCCTAAATGCAGTCTTATCTATGCTGTCATCGGCGACCCTATGCTGATGGAATCCTGTGGCTAAATCAAGTTGGGAGAATACAGAAGAGCCAACTAACTGGTCAAAAAGATCATCAATCCTATGGAGTGGATATCGGTTCTTCTTTGTGAGCTTATTTAATTCTCTATAATCAACGCAAAGTCGAAGAGAACCATCCACCTCAGTAGCGAAGACGACTGGCGCTCCCCACTCTGATATGCTCCTCTTTATGAAACCCTTCTTCAAAAGCTCACGGATATGCTTGCTTGATTCCTTCCTCTCCCTAGGTGCCATGTGCCTCATGGGTAATGCTACTGGCTTAGCATTCTTAGTTAAATAAATCCTGAAGTCAATCTCTCTCTTAGGGGGTAGTCCCCTAACCTCCTTAAAGACGTCTGGAAAATCTCTGACAACAGGAATCGAATCTAACTCTGTCGATGAAGAATCGAGGGAATACAGGAAACTCAACATGATTAACCCTTGCGGGTCATAAGAAACCTCGAGAGTCCTACCGATGCATGTCTCTAGTCTAACGACTCTCCTCTCGCAGTCTAATATAGCTCCATATATGGATAGCCAATCCATCCCCAAGATCATCCCATACCCCGAAAATCCCAATACATAGGCATCGTAGTCAAATTCTATGCCTAGGATATAAATTTTCAAACCCCTACAAACCTTAGATAAGTGTGCCGATCCTCCTATGGGGTTTGAAACAACAATGGGGTCCACTACTAAATAAATGTCTAAGTACGAACAATCCACAAGTGAACTAGAGATAAAAGGGTGTGATGCTCCAGAATCGAATAAAGTTCGAATGGGAAAATCAGAAATGGAAATCAAACCTTCAACTGTGACCTTCCTACCTCTATCCGGAATGCCGCTTGAAGGTGCTGTGTCTAACACCTGAATCTACGCAACTAGTGTACTAGCTCCATATCCCGTCCTCAGGGGACTACCCCTACTCAAGTGACCGGGCTGCCCACAATTAAAGCACTTTCCCTTCATCTTCTCCCTTTTGCAATCCTTGGCGATATGTCCCATAATTCCACAGCTATTGCACCTCAATCCTTTCTTAATCTGCTTCTGAGGGCCATCGCCTTTCTTCTTCGCTTTGCTGTTCATCCACCATTTCTTCTTCGCTTTGTTGTTCATCCACTATTTCTTCTTTGGACCTTCCGACTTAACAACTTCCTTAGACTCTCCTTCCTTGACTGCATCAGACATAAGTGCCATCTCTACCAAAGACTCATAAGTAGCTCCCATCGGTACTTGAGTCAACAACAATACATGAAGGGGCAGATTCAATCCCTTCACAAACTTCATAGCTTTCTTGTGCGGCGTATTCACCAACTCCATTCCAAACTGAGACAATTCATTAAATTGATTGATGTACTCCTTCACCGATAGACTCCCTTGCTTCAAATTAATGAATCGCTCCAACTAAACACTCTCCTCTACTTGAGACAAAAACTTCCAATCAAATCGCTCCCGGAACCCATTCCAAGTCACCTCTCTTCCTTCTAACTTAATGACCTCCCACCAATACGAAGCCTCCTCTTTCAGCTGCCAAGATGCCAGCTGAACTCGCTGTTGATTATCCAATCCCAATAGTCCGAATATCCTCTTTGTGTCTCTAAGCCAAGCTCTCGCCTCCACAAAAGTCTCCGTACCAGAAAAAAAAATTTCCACCCAAACTCGCAATATCCTTACAAAGCTTAGAGAAATTGACGGCGGCAGGTGGGTTGAAGGGATTCCCACCCGCTGGTGCTGGGTCAGGCGCTTGCCCATGCCTCTAAGGAGTTGTGGCTTGTAGATACCTACGAAACCAGGCTGGGATTGGAATGCCCTCGGGAAGGTTCGATGCATCCGCCATTATGATAGTTTAGGAAAGAGTCGAAGGGAGATTGAATTGGACTTTTGAGGGGATTTTTATAAAAGGGACAGTTTTGCACAGGTTCCTAATAAGTTTCAAAATAAACAAAAACCCCAATAAAAAAAAGTTTGTAAATTAGGTCCATAGAATTAAGTTACCGAATATTGGCATACACTTATGCAATTATTCAGTGAATAATTGCAGACATTTATGCAATTATATCAAAAAATTGCAGACATTTCCACAATTATTTATGGAAAAATTGCGGAAATTTCCGCAATTTTTTCAGAAATTTGCGGAAAATTCCGCAATTATTCACTAAAAAAATTACGGAAATTTCCGCAATTATTTACCAAAAAAATTGCATAAATTTATGCAACTTTTGGATATAATTGCATAAATGTCTGCAATTATTCAATGAATAATTGTATAACTATATGCAATTACTTAGTAACTTAATTCTAGAGACCTAGTTTACATACTTTTTTTACTGGGGTTTTTGTGTATTTTGAAACTTAACCTAAACCTAATATTCACTTATAAAAACACTTTTATACTTAAAAACTTCTTTTAAGAGCCCTTTTCTGAAAAATACTTTAAAGTAAGTTATTTTGAAAAATACTTTACTTTTAAAATAAATTTTTAGGAATCCTTTAACCTGGCTCTAATACCAAGTGAAACATCCCATACCCCTTAGTATACCCAAAAGGACACACTAAAGGATGTGGTGCATTATAGGTATAACTAAAACTAGTAGAGACTAAGATTCACAAGACAAAATAGATAGATAATAACACGGCGGAAGTAATTAAAAATAATAAGTGATTTTTAAAATTAATACTTCATAAATACTTCAGACAAACCACATATGTTCCAAATACCAAATACAATTGTCTTATGAAAATAAAATCTCAATCTCATTAGAAAAACCAGAGTACAAACACAAACTTTCCCTCAATACAGTGCCATTACAATAAAAGAACAAAAAGCTGGAAATAAAAAGAAGGAATACATGATAGGGTCTCCAAGTCTCTAAGAAGCTGGGGTCTACCTTCCTTGCCCCTGATTGCCTATGGGGGAGAAAAAGGGGAAAATAGAGGAGTGGGTCAGACTAAAAGTTTGGTGAATGATAGTAATTACAAGAATCTTTAAGCAAAGTAAAAGTATTTGACCTTATAACAGTTCTACTATATAAAAGGAAACAAAGGAAACATGGATAAGGAATAAGCTAGAAATAAATACAAATTAACATAATTGATTAACTTTGATTGTCTGCACTTATCTTTGATAGCTGCTTTGATTAGGCTGAATTCCTAATACTATAATTAGGCTGAAATCCTAATTCTACCCTTTGATCGGCCTGCTACTCCATAGACCTTACTACGGACTAGACGCTATATAATTCCCTACACAGAAATGGTGTCTGCGAATGACACACAAAGTATCTACTGTGGACTAGACGTTATATAGCTCCCTACACATAAGGCAATGGTGCCTATGAAAGGTACACATACTAAGTGCTTAGAACTCATAACGATTACTAAGCACCCGAATGGAAGTCGCACGCATGACCGCCACCATGCTCATGTTACCTGTTGTTCCACCTATTGGGTCTTCTTATTACCTCAAGCTCCAGCATAAGTGTGCCCCACATCCCACTTCAGGCTAATGTGAGATCACCGTGTCCATAGAAAATAGGTGAAATGTTGTTGGTACTGACCCATCATCCAAACAATATCTATTTGCGCCCCTTGCCCAAATCCCTATGATTTGGACTTCTACTTATTGACAAATTACTACCATTATTAGAATAAGCGTGCCCCTCGTCTCACTTCAAGATTATGTGAAACACCGTGTCCATAGAAATAATAAGAGAATGCTATTTGGTATAGGTCCTACTTTCATCTTTGCTTATTAACTTAGACAAATTATTTAAATAAGCCTTTACATTTTATCTCTACTATCTTTGCTTATTAATTTATCCTATGTCTTAAAATAAGCCTCATTCTGTTATATTTTTTATTATAACCTACGTTATAATCATGCTTATTACTTAACCCAAGGTCTAAGTGTAAAAATAAGCTTCATCCATCTTATACTCTTTTAGTTATAATTCTAAGTTATAACTAGGCCAATTATCTTTAATTAGTCATATTCTAACATTAATATCATAATTAGGCTCAATTTCGGTCTTAATTCCATTTTTATTACATTCTTTACAATTTACATCTTATTTTCCATTATTTCAGTATTCATATAATTTTAGTCCATATTCGCGTTTAATCTATTCTAATCCATACGCGAAGAAGAAGGAGAAATAAAAGAAAACTGAAAATAGAAGAAAATCCAAAATGTAGGAAAAGGATGTAAATAACGCATAAATAACAGTAAATAAATTAAAATACTGTAAATAAATTGTAATTAAATGGAAAAGCTATAATTAAAAGAAATAAATTAAATCAACTTAAAAGAATAGCTAAAAGAAATAGGCTAAAAATAATTCTAAAAACTATAAATAAACTACTAAAAAGGTTATTCCAAAGATCGTAGTAAAACTACAACTATTGGAAACCCTATTATTTTAAATTACTTAAAAATCTAAATAATTACAGTCACTCACTTGTGGTCCTAAGCTCCTCCCTTTTGGTCTTTCCAGATCCACTTGAGGGTATTAAAATATTTTTATTAAAAAGATTCTCTCCTTGGAAAATTATTCTTTTTAGGGCCCTTCCTGAAAAGGTGAACCCAAGCGGAGAAAATCTAGAATGAGAAAAAGTGTTGGGCCTAGGGTTCTATTTATTGGTGTAGAAGTGGATCTTGGACCGTTGGATTTGAGGATTGAACAGGATGCAACTACATCACAGGCTGAATAGGAGCCATCAGATGCAAGAACGGAAGGACCAGATTGGTTAAGAGAATGCAAATGATGCATACAATGTTCGAACGAATGAAACGAACTTTCGTTCGTTCAAAAGGTGAGGCAGATCGACCGGGCGGTCGACCGCCCTAGTGCCTAGGTCGACCGGCTGGTTGACCTAGCCCATAATATTATTATTTTTTTCTTTATTTTTCTTTATTTCATAACTTGCTCATATTAGCTCAGATTTTGACGTTCTATATATGGAAATTGACCAGAAAATTACCATGGGAACAATGGTGCAACTCACGTGGCTCAATTCTGATAATTTCACAAAGTTATTTTATTATTTAATTAATTCGTTAATTAATTATTATAGTTTAATTTTTCGGGTTGTTACATATTGTTTATGGCTATGTAAGGAGATTTGAGATTTCTAATCTAGGACTAGATCAGAGTCCGCACTAGAGTGGTCGGGTTATCAATACTAATTCGTAACTGGAATGTGTATATTCAAGAAAGTGATCAAAATTGATATTGTGTACAAATGATATATGTACATCGTACAAACTTTGATGATTAAATGGTGTGCTATGATTGTTGCTTCTGATTGCTATACTTTTTTGGTTGCATGTAACTGTTACATTCCATTAGAATTGCATGTAGAAGTGCATCATACTTATCAGTTGCGTTACATTGCTTTGTTGCATATGGTTGTTGTATTGTGTGTTATTGGTATTTTTTTTAAGGATAGTGTTATTGGTAATTATGAGAGAATAGTTAGTATATTGTCCTTTTATCATGTTTAATTTTATTGAATTATGTAAGTAAGATACAGGTTTTTGGAAGCAATAGCTGTTGCTTTTGGTTTCATAAATAGAACTTTGTTTGCCCGACAAATAGATACGTTTTCGAATTACGGTTTTTGTAGCGGAATTTTATTGTTTTCCCAATGGTTTGGGATGCCTTATTAATAAAATAAGATGATACCATGTAATTATTGATATTGTTTTTCCGGACCAAGCAGTGCAAAAGAAACGCTGTCGAATTTTTTTGTAAATTTAGGACTTAGGAACTTTTTCATGGAAATTGGTTTATTTTTAGATTTATATTAAAACTAAATAAGTAAGTTTAAATTGTTTTATAAATTGATTCCTTCTTATTCCTTTTTGAGGATGAAAAGTTTTGAGTTGAGGAGATTGTAACTACCCGTAATTTTGACAATTAAAAATACTAAATTAAATAAGGCTTGAAATAAAAAAAATTCTGAAATTAAAAATTTATGATTTATTGATGTAAAATTTATTAGGATATAAAACATGATCTTCAATAAATGCTAAAAGAACTAATTTTAATAAGGTAGAAGATTGTAATGCATATTAGAATATAATTTAATTATATTGATTTGAATATGATTTATTTAATAATTGTTTGAATGTAAGTTACATTGATTGTAATAATAGATATTAATATAAGAATGGAATAATTTAAGAAGTAAATGTTGTAATATATGAAATGAACAGAAAACAATTGTGTTATAATGAGAATTCATTTGAAATCTAATATCGAATATAAACTGCAATAAGAGTTACTAGAATCCTTTAATTGAAACGAAAAGACAAGTGCATTGTAAGTGATAAGTTCAACATAAGAACTTACATTTTAAATTAAATTAAAATGAACATTCTAATGAAGTTTAAGCTTTGACTTGAAAAGGATAAATTGAATGTTTATCTCTAATCGGAATAAAAAATCTTGAATTCAAATAAAGATTTGAGTGAATGTTTTAATGAAAGAATAACATAAGTTGTTATTTGAAATGTATTTGGGAGAAGTTGATATTCAATAAGATAAAACATTTACTTTGTAAATAGTGTATAAATTTTGTTGTATATGAAATTTTATAAAACATGTTTGAATTGGTATAAATGAAAAGAAAATAGTGTTTTATAATTAGAATTTGTTTGAAATTAGTAATGAAATGAATTGGAATTAGATTAATTGAAATGTTTCAATTAAACGGAAATATGAATGAAATTGTAATGAATGAGTTAATATAGGAACTTGCCTTTTGTGTCAAAATGGAATGAACATGTTATTAAAATAAATGCATGTTTTGAGACATATAAAGTAATATTTTCATTTTGAATAAGTATGATTTTATAAAAAAAAGAAAAAAAATTGAATTTTAGAATAATATATATAAACACACTTATTAGTATTCAAATTTTAAAATATATCAGAGGGTTAATGGTTGTGTAAATGTTGTGGAATAAATTAGAAATTACCTTGTATTAACAGTTGTACATTAATTACACGTGTTCACCTTTATTTATTTTTCCATTTTATATATGGTTAAAACTTGTAAATTTGTTGCATTAATGTGACCGTTATAGTAATTAAAAAAGTAAAGTAAATCATTTTTATAGTGCATAGATAGATATATATTCATAAATTAATAAAATTGGTTTAAGTAATATAAATAAATATATAGATTGATGGGTTGATTGATTGATTGATTGTTAATTCATTGATTGCGTTAATGGAATGTGCACATATATTAACACAAAACGAATATTTTAATAAAGAATTAAATGATATAAATATGTGTATATTTGGGTTTATTGAAATGAATTAATTGGAGTAAGTTTTGGAATTTGGACCCCAAAAGTTTGTTTATAGTATATAAGTGGTCTCTTCATATGCTTTATATTTATTATCACATCCACATTCTCTTTCTTTTCGTTTTCAAGTTCTCCATGTAGGTTCCACTTGAGAATCCATTTCATTGTTAGACTACTCATTCATTTCTTATTAATTAATAGTGGCCTCATTTGATTTATTTCTGATTAATAATTGCTACATTCTTTTCATTTGTTTCTCATTTGTTCATTTGCTCCTTTCCTAGTACTTTACCTGAAGTTTTTTTTCTTTTTCCATTTTTAATGTGAACATCCAAATTAATATTCATGCCACCTCATTAGCATTTACTATTCTCCATTTCTGAAGTTCATTTTGTTTATGAATTATTAGTTCTTGTAGCTTCCTTTCATTGGAAATTCATTCTCACGAAGCTTCATATTTAGAAACGGAAGATTTATTTTTATCTTCATTCATATATTTTTTTCTTTACTTCACCTCTTTCAATATTACCGTTTTTAAGGCTGTTCATATTTGTACTTTATTTCAATTCCTAGTTTGTTTATATATACTTTATTAGCTTTTCATTTGTTTCCATCTTCATTCCTGTAGCTTCATTTCATTTTTCAAATCTCATCTTCTATAGCTTTATTTTTCCACAAAACTTCCATCTTATTTTTTCTCTCTCTTCGCCTTCCACCTTCCTTTTTCATTTATTCATCTTCAAATCTCCTTCTTCTCCTTTTTTTCAAAGCATCATTTTTTATTCTTATTCTTCGAATCTTCTTCTTCCTTTTCAAAGCTTCATTTTCTTTTTCAATTCTTCTTCTTCTTTAAATTTTCTTCTTCTTTTTCAAACCTTCTTCTTCTTTCCAATTCTTTTTCTTCAAACCCAGATCTATACAAACTTCACTATCTCTTCCAAAACTTTCTATAAAAAAAGATTAAGATAGCAAGGAAACAAAACAAAAGGAGAATGTAGTAGCAGATCCAAATCTGACTAGATAATGAAAATCCTAAAGGTGAGTGTTTAAACTCACTCACGAAATACTAAAGTTTTATTGCTAGTTAAAACAAGTCATATAGTGATAAAATTATTGATTTTTGGTTGGGAATTTTAATTGTCATTTAATTCGAATACCTAAACTCCAGTATGTGATAACTAATAATTATTTTGACATGATATTGAATTGGTTGATTTGTTGAATTGGTTTATTTGAATGTTGATTGTATGTTGTGATGGATGCTATTGTGATTGAATGTGTATTTGTTCATTTATTTTGATATATCTCTGTTATCACCCTATAGTTTATTGTAATCATATAAATTTTCATATTGATTATTTGAACATTGAATAAGGATAAAAAACCATATATTTACATGTGGAAAAATTAGTATGTTTAGATTTACTATTTGAACCATAAAAATGATTTTTGAGAAATAAAATGTCGTTACCTTATTTGAAAGTTTTCAAATTTAAATTTTGAAACTCTGGGAAGTTTTC
This sequence comes from Allium fistulosum, assembly GCA_030737815.1. Classification (NCBI taxonomy): domain Eukaryota; kingdom Viridiplantae; phylum Streptophyta; class Magnoliopsida; order Asparagales; family Amaryllidaceae; genus Allium; species Allium fistulosum. The sequence continues at coordinate 898,822,225 of CM060905.1, read as the reverse complement.
ATAAATTGAATTTTGAAACTTTGGAAAATTTTCATAAATCAAATCTCTTGAACTCTGAAATTCAATTTGGATTTTTCTGTAAATTTATAAGCTATTAGAATGGATTTATTGTGAAATCTATTTTATTTTGAATATGAAAATAATAACTTTTCCGAAAAATTTGAAACTTTAAAAATGTAGTTATCTGTATTCCTTATTAACTTTGATTTTGATTTAATTTGCATAAAAATTTTAGTTTTGACTAGAGTGTATTATTTTCCTTTACGCTTGGGTCAGCCTGAGTATTTCAGTGTTTCGAAGATATTATTTCTTGAAGACAAAGATGGAGTTTGAAGACCTTATTTATTAATATTTTTCCGCTGCATTATTCGGTATGTTTGTTTATTGTACTCCGATTGATGTTGTAAAAATGTGTAATCAAATGTATATTGTAAACAACTTCATGAACTATTTATTTGATTATTATATTTTGTCATTCCGCTGCGAGTTCTATGTATTGCTTTTCTTCCTTTTTCTTATTTTCTTTATTAAACCCCATTGATAATCAGCTCTTTTGGATGGTTTGAGTTAGACATGTGTGGTTTTTGTCAACTTAAATTATCCAAAAAGGTGGGTCGTCACAAAGTTCCAACTACCAATCTAGAAGATCCCGTTTATGTTGCAAGTAGGACTATATTTATAGGGGCTGGAGAGCTATTGGGCTAGGCTAATTTTCCAAAATCTACACTTGATGATACGAGAGGGCACTGAAAATTTCATTGTGATCCAACTTTACCTGATGGATCGCTAGCGATCCATGTACTTAAGGTACTTTTGGATCGTTTCCTTTGGGTTGCATTCCTTGCCTTATGTAGTTGCTTTCCATGTGATTTCATAGCTAGTTGGATTGTTACGATGATGATTCATGTACTGGTTGTATTGAACTATGACTGAAATCAGATAGGTCTTTGCTTCTCAAACTAGGTTGCTTGGAAGACTATGAAACACGGCATACACCCCTAGAAAAGATATTGACTCACGATTCAAGAGGTTTGAACGACCCATGAGCAGTACTTATGGATTTCTAGCGATCCATTGGTGATGGATCGCCAGTGATCCATCCCCTTAGCCAATTTTTGTGTATTTCCACTTGAGTCCTTCTTGGCCTATCCTTCTGGTCCTTTTGGTTGATTCTTAAGTTGTTTTGCCTTGGCCTAGACATTCTAACTCCTATTGAATTCTGCAGGGTTAAAAACCTAGTTAACATTTGCCCTCTAGTGTACGCCTTCATTCAAAACAAGACGTGCTTTGGAAGTAACTGCTTTTGATTTTTCATTTTATGAAATTTAATTTATCATGTTGAGATTATCAAGTGAATTTGGCTTTGGCTATTTAGCCTTCTATTTAGTTTTTGATGTGAATCCTCGTTGTTCGTAACAATAAATCAATTTCGATCCCACAATTTTTAAGATGCTTGCAAACAACGTATAGATCATGCTTGGCAAGTTTGGAGAAGATTGGTTGTAACCTAATGGATCGCTAGTGATTCATAGTCTATGGATCGCTAGCGATCCATAGACTTAGCGAAATTTCTACAACTAATCCTTTATTTATCTTTGCATGAACTGACCTATTCTCATCATTCTCTGTTCGAGTGTTCTTCATGCAACCCGAGCCAATCCACAACCAAACCCTAAATTAGCCTTTGCTGCCGTTACCGTCGATCCCCACCGTCGAACTCAACTACCTTCGCCATAACCTCGAGCCAAGCCCTAATGCCTAAATTGTTGCTTGCTTGGGTTGCTACCGATCTTGCGTAGCTTGGATCGCCACTAACTCAAAGTTGAACGTGTTTGCTTTTGATCTGAAGTTGGTGATGGCATGGTTACCATGATGGTGGTGATTACCAATGAGTTTGGGGTGATCAATAAGAATGGTGAACGAAGCGGGTTGATTGCGATTTATTGGAGGCAGTTAGTGGATTTGTGCCCTGCACTTGACGTATTCTACAATCTTCGTTCAATAAATCAAAATCAATTAATGCATGGCCTTGATGGCTCCATGGAGGCAGCTTACTATGGACTTGATCATCCTGAATTAATTTTAATATCGCATGCTCGGTGTACCTGAAAATAGAATAAGCTTTCCATATCGCTTTGGACAACGGATCTGTTATCAACGATCGTTGACTGATAACAGGTATGTGTAGAAGGAATAACTTCAATGAATGATATAAAAAGCTTTTTCCTTTCTCCACTGCGAGTGAACTATAGAGCGTTCGTAGTGTTCAGGACACCAAGCCCATCCTACATAGATAACACACTACACTTGCCCCAGTCAATGCTTGGCATCCGATGCGTTGGCACAAGTCAACGTCTTTTCGGAATTCAAGCATTAAAAGTAGTGGGATTTCTATATATAAATAGAATTACCTGACCACGTTGGATGCAAGTTATGTTATATTGAATGAAGCATCTGTCATCCTGATGTTAATCCAATGGAGGAAGCCCGACACTCTAGGGAGCAGAATCAACATCAGTTATGCCTTCGCAAACGGTTCCAACAGCGCCTACTTCTTCGGCACCACCGGTTGAATATGGTCAATTGGTGCCGGTTGATCCGGTTGTTGATCTAACCCCTCTGAACTTTAGAGTCTTACTCAACCCTCCAGAGAGAGCTTCCATTGTAATTTCTTCTAAAGTTCTGCATAATATTTGTTTACAGCATGGAATTTCGGATAATGATGTGTGCCTTCCACTGAAAAACTAGTTTGCACACGTGCCATCTTCGGGTACACCACCTGCCATCGGTACATGTGCTTGAATGGTGCAGTGCCCCCATTCAATCATTGTTAGAGAGAGACTCTTTTGAATTTGGGAATATCTCCGTTTTAGATTCATCCCAACGGATATGCAATTTTGACTTGTCTTCACGTTTTGTTTATGTGGACACTCAATCAAGCCCCAAGCTTCGATGAGCTGAGATATTTCCTCTCATTCAAGAAGAGAAATGAACATCCGTCTCTTGTGATTATTGAGGCTTAAAGAAAATGCAAAATCATGTTGCAACTCCAAAGTAACTTATCCAAGTTCAAGACCCAATATTTCTTCGTTAGATGTGCTGAAGGATTTAATCGTCTTTGGACGACAGAGGGTAATTTTTCTCTTCACTTATTGAGATTTATTATGACGGTGCATGGTTTTAATAGACTGAATACTCCTTATAGTTATTCCGAGGCCAAATCAAGATGCATCACTTGATCCCATCTTCCATACTCTGAAGGCCATAGATGTTAGAGAGAGATTGGTCAAATCTTTGCTAATGGATGAGAATTTGCATCGGTATGGATTTTTGCATCCTGGGAGATCAGCTATTGTCGTTGAAGTTCCGTCCCCTACCCATTACAGGATTCAAACACGCTCTACTTCTTCATCGCACGATTCGGTAGAGGGCGGTCTCCTAGGAGGAGATGGTCTATCTGGTGGATCAACTGAGGAAATCCGTAAAGGAAAAGGCATTACGACTGGAACTAGTAGCCTGATTAGGATGCCCCCGATCTCGGAGGAAGGGGAGAAGAGGAGTTCAAACAGCGAGAAGGCAAGGCTGCGGTGATTGTAGAAAAGTAGGAAGGTGAAATTGAGAGTCGGAGTAGCTATGATTGCACTTATAGCGATGAGGAATTTGATGCACGTCCCAGTGAAGGAAATTTCAAATAATGTGATGAAACTTCGGGAATAAGCCCCATTCTCCTGAATTTGCCTCCCCAAGAGATTATTGCTAAAGTTGTTTTCCCTACAGCCGAACGACTCCACGGTTCTCCACCTAAGGAAACCGATATCAACTTTGGGTACTTCAGCAACGTTTATGTGGAGATTTCCGAACTCATGGGAGATGATTTTGAGTTCGCGGGATTGTCTTCTCACTCCGGTCATGTTGTTTCTAGAGTTAGCCCGACTCTCACTATAGTCGCTTCCCGATCCAGTTTGGGAAGTCCTTTTAGGCCGCCTACAACATGTTACACACTCCACTAGTGTCAAGTACACTCATCTATGCGTTATTTGAGCTCATTCTCTGTCGCTAAAGTTACTTCATATTTTTTATATATTAGGTACTATGGGAGGTCGTGGGCTTTATGAAGATCTTGAACGATTCACAGATGCATAATGTGGGTCGAGACGGACTTAGAGCCGCCACCAGCTCCGAGAAACTGAGGAAGAATGGAAGGGGAGAAAAAATTAGAAAGCTGAAGCTTGTCGTCGGGATGACATGGATCGAGGAAAAGTTTATAGGGGTGGCTATGAGAAGAGGAAGACTCCCGATGATCGAGAAGAGCCATCCAAAAAGTCGAAGTAAATCGTGATACACATCCTTTCCAGCACCATACATCTGCTCTAGCTCCAATTTCTATCAGAATTGAGGTTCCGGCTTCTACTGTTCAAGTTGCTCCATTAACCCAGACTACATCAATTCATGGTGTGCTTGCTTTTGGTCCTTCATGCCCTTGTAAGAGACCTGCTTATATTCTTCCGTCTGGTCCACCTAAGCTTGAAGTTGTGCTCCCTGGATGGTTCTTGAAGGGAGTTAAATTCGATCGTGACCTGCGTCCGATTCGTAAGGATTCTTATATGCCCCATATCCAAGCGATTCAGAGCAACTTGGATCAAGCTGAAGGATGGGAGAAATTATGCAAGCAATTGGCGGACACAAACTGTAAAACTATCAAGAGATCCTTTCTTTGGTGTCAAAAAACGATGATTACAAAAGGGTGCTGACAGAATGTGACGCCGGAATTGATCAATTGACAAAGGAGAGATGCCGCCATTCGAGAGAGTAAGAACAATGCTAGTTTGCAAAAGGAATTGAAAGAGGCTCATGCTAAAATTGGTATCGTGTTCAGAGACGAAATTAAGAAAGCCCATGTTGATGAAGTTAAGCTGAAAATGGAGCATGAAACTCAAGATGAGATCATCGAAGCTCAAAAGAGAACTATTGATGGTCACGATGAAACTGTCCAAAGCTCATAAGAAGACAATTGCTGATTATGCGAGAATGGCGAAATCCTGAGATATGACCATCTCTAACCAGGCTCAAGTACTTTGAGAAAAAGTTGCTCACCTCAACGTTGAGAAGGCCAAAGTTAAAGTTGAAAAGGTCGTTGTGATGGTGGACTACTTTGAGCTGCAAGATACATTCGAAAGGAAGATGGTGAAGATTGATGACACCATCTTGAACTTCTACGTCAACTCCCTGTTGCATCAGGGTACTATAATATGGGCGCTAAATTCCTGCATACTCTTTTTGTGGTTTAGGAAGAAGTACTAGCCCGTTTCCAAGAACACGAGGATGTGTACATTGAACAAGAGTTGGGGGATGCCTGTCTTAATGAAGAATCAAAGAAGGATTTGGTAGAAGGCCGAGACATTATTCTGGTTGAAAGGGAGCGAGAAGTCGTCGATGCAGCTGTAACTATAGCTGCTAAAGCACTATTAGAGCTTTTCAATTCTGGGCCAAGTGAATCATCCAAGTAGCCTTATGATCAGACATGATTCATTCCAGCTTCGACCGGTGCTGCTTTGTTATCTGCCCTTTCAGGAGCTATCTTTGAAGCCTTGGGTGGTCCTGAAACTTCACCCAAGATTGTGCAACCATCTAGAGAAGGAAACGATGGGGAGTATGAGGTTGAGAATCACAGTTATGCTTCTGATGCAGGTAACTTTCTTGTTTCTCCCGAGATTGAGGATTTTCAACTCACACCGCAAGAAAAAGATGAATAGAATGCTTTCATTTTTGATCTTATAAGTCCGTCTTCTTTGCCTGTTGAACTGCCAATTTTTCCAGTCCCAGAGCCTACTGCCATTTCGACTGCTTTAACACCTGTTTCTGTAGCTGCTTTGATAACACAACCCGTGTCTGGCTCGCAACCAATGCCGGAATCTAAGAAGATCGCTGCGTTGCATGGCCGGGAAGACCCATCCGTATCTCTGTAGGGCAATTTAGCAGCAGCTGACCCTTGAGAGCAGACAGACCAAGCTAGCTAGCCAAGTAAAACTGAACAGTAGATGGTGGCAGTTAAGAAGGAAAAGATTGAGGAGAGAAAGTCTTTGAGGAGCTCCCGCAAGTCCCGCAAGCGTAAGACCAAGGGGGGGGGGTCTTCCGAGGGGTTAAAGAACAAGGACGAAACATGGGCACAGACCATATAATTGATATCCTCTAGCAGCGATACAACTCCCGGTGTGGATGTTGAGGGGAAGAAGAAACTTCCGACCAAAGGCAGGAAAGGAAGTGGTGGAAAGAAACACTGACAGGCTTGAGTGATAGTGGAGCCAGATTTTGTAAAATTCTGATTTGTTCGACATGTATTTTGTACAAGTGCAGAGTCTGCACCTATTACTTTTGTTGTTATGGCATTTGTACTTTTCTTTTTGTTGACCAATATTGTGTGGGTATGGCCCCCACATTTTGACTTTGTACAGAAAATGTTATAAGGAATGAAAAGATTAATGTTTTTGATGTTCTCTTGTAACATCCTGTATCTGGAGGCCAAAAGCTAAGCGCTACAAATGCTGCAGTCATCTATAGTATTAACTTCTGGTGACAAAATAAGGTAATGCTAATGGTATCCATAATATCAGAAGCACTTGAATATGAACAAAATCACAGATTAAAAAAACAACATTTTAATAATTACATTTCAAAACAAATTCATATCAAAGTTACATAATCCCTTAACATTTCCTAGGCAATGATCAAATATATCAATTACAATATACGCCAAGAGCGACATATGACGATGCCCCCTTGGTTGACCAGAGTCAATATAGTCATAACTGACTTAATATACATAGCGGAATAAGCAAAATAAACTATAACTCCTAATTAGCTGTTAGTCAGCCACCTGCTCATCTCTAGAAGCTTTATTCGCCAAAATTTCTAAAACCTGAAAACTCTAACCCTCGTCCTAATCAAATCAATTTTGAGAACCCAAGAGTTTAAAGGGAAACAAAAACTTCGAGTCGGACATAAAGCCTGGTGTGAATAATACTATACATCTCGGTTATTTTATGTTAAGTGAGACCACGCCGCTTAGTGGAACGGGTTTCCCCTCACTAACATCCTTTTAAAACATATCTTTTGCAAATCTTTTCCTGCAACCAAAACTGGTTAAAATCTGTAAAGCATTATTATGTAAACATACATATCAGATAATAAATGAACTATCTGTTTGAACATTATAGTTTTGTTTGGCTAACTATTAATCTTTGGCTGACTCGGGCCTATAAGCCAATATATCAAAATTTATCTAACATCTGCTAGACACTCCTCTTCTGGACTGTCTGTCCTTAACTATCTGTTAAATACTTCTCTTCTGGACGATCTGTCCTTAACTTAACATCTCCCAGGGTCACCCAAACCTAATGGTTTTGCGGACTCACCAATAACCTATCTGTATACGAACATATATTCCTTCTATGTGTAATCATAATTTTAGTCTTACCAGTGACAAAGCTCTATACACTGGAATTTTGGGCTAAATTAGCTGGGGCAATAGCTAATGTATAGGGCGCGACCCTATACCAAACCCATTTTGTATTCTAATATCTAAGTCATTTTACTTAGGGATCCCTTTCCATAATTTTCCTTGAAAACCTTTTCAAAATTATTAAAAACCTTTAAATCAAACCTAAACAAGGAAAATCTATATATTTTCTATGCTTTACTCAAAATCCTTTCGAAACAACCAGAAAAACCTTCCCTTTTGACTCCTTCGAACCCATTGGGGAACCACCCCTTCGAAAACTTTCTTTAACACCCTTCGAAAGTATTAAACCTTTGTAAACACAAACCTTTCAAAAGTACTTGGGTTCAATTTAAAATGTGCGAAAACCTTTCGAAACCATTGAAAACTGTTTCGGTCGAAACCATTTGGATTATGCCTTCAAGTAGAGCAAAAGGATCAGAAACCCATTAAAGTCGAAAGCATTCCTTTCAAGATCATTCCTAAGTAAAGAAGTGATGGTGTCGAAACCATCCCTTCGAAAGCATTGGAGAAGTGGCCAAGTTTTAAAAAGCAAAACAACCCTTTCAAAACCAATCTGGGTCGAAAGGTAAAAAGGCGGCAGCTAAGGGTTTCAACTTATTCGAAAGTAATCATTTAAAACAAAAGCGCAACCCAATCGAAACCATTTCTTTAAAACCATTTGACCTGGTCGAAAGCCAACCAAGTTGAAAGCTATTCATTCGAAAGCAAGCATGTGCATTTTCATTTAAAAGCAAAGTATTGCTTCAACCCCTTCGGAACCCATGGTTTTGACCCTATACCTTCTGCCTACATCCAATTCACTACGTACCAGTTCCCTGGTACCATGTGCATTAGTTCGATGGAGTCGGAGGCGATGGTAAGGTGGCGAAAGCCTGGTGCCGAAAGCATCGTAACAGTAAAAACCATGTAGATTAGTCCTTTTTAAACTATCTTTGTACCTAACCTGCCTTGTTTGTCAAAATCTGATTGGTTGCCATTTTACTTTTTCAAAAGTTCTGCCAATTTCCAGAAATAACAAATTTGATTTATTTACAAAAAACCCCTTCTCCTTTTATAAATATGTATAACTTTAAAGTTCCATACCTTAAAATAATTTTATATATCCATTAAAACACTTAGAAAAATTCTAAAAAATCACTTTTTATATGTTTTCTAACATATATAAATTTCAGACCCAAACCATTAATTATTTAACTGTAAATAATTTTTGACCCAAAATAGCATTTTTTTCACTATAAAATCCATATAAAATCCACATAAATTCAAAAAATTCAGAAAATTGAAACCCATCTCTAAAATATTATTTCTGCTCTATATAAAAATTTGCAAGGCATTTGGATGTCATTTAATACGGTTTTCACATTAAAACACATCATAAAATCAATATGAACATGCATAAATCATCAACAAGTATATATAATCCTTCCATCATTCAAAAACATTGCAAAAAAATTCGGATTCATCTTTGAACCGAAAACAATAAGAAATATGAGATGTAAACATTATTCAACTTAGCTTTAGAGATTAAGGATGTGAGATTTGAATGAATTTGATGTTGATTAAGCTTCCCCTTTATCTTTCTTTCTCTTGCTCATGTTAATGGTGGCCGGCCTTAAGCTTTTAAAATTTTGAAAAATGAAAGTGAACATGTATGGAGATACACGGCTAAGTTTTATGGGTATAAGAATGGTCACTTCCCTATTTTACCCCTCCTCTACTACATTTTAAACTCTTCTTTTAGTTCATTGGTTAAATGCCACGGCTACCCCATAATTAAAATCAAATCTCAATCCCTTAATCAACACATTGTTTTATTTAATTTAGCTAATTAAATATCTAAATAATGTTACTAAAAATATGGGGTGTTACATATCTCTTCTAGGTTCTTCCTTATTTATCACATACTTAGCTTTTTTTCTATCACTTACACGATTGTTTGTTTTGTAATTTCCATACTTCACATTGTCGTGTCGTGTTTTATGGTATATGGTGCCTTTATTTCCATGATTTCACACATTACATATGTATTTTGTCCAGTTTTATAGCTCGATCCATTTTGATTTCTAAAATTCTTTGTTTGGCGAAACGTGACTATAGAGTAGTTTTCCTTTCAACTAAATGTTGGTATGTGTGTGCCCCACTACTTGACAGGGTTGTTTTCTCCAAATGCTTTATAAATAACCGATTGATCTGAGCGATTCCCCAGATGTCTGTAGCCAAATCTACTTTGCGGTTCCTATCTTCGGGAACTTGTGACTCGAGCGTCTTGACTTCAGAAATTTTTTCGATCAACGATCAGAATTCTTTACCATCCTGCAAGACGAACCGTGGTGCCTTCCAAAGTAGCTTCTATCGCTCGTTCTGATCCCTAGAGAGTGTACCTTCGATTAGGTAATCTTTAATAGGCGTCATACATGACTGTTCTTCCTCTACGGTTTTCATAGTCCAATCGATATCCATATCATCTATGTCGGGTGATGTAAGCATTTCGACTAGGGCCAGTCCCATTGACAGAGCATCTTCTGAACTGGCTAGTTTGGCGAGGTGATCCGCTTGCATATTATGTTCCCTTGGAATGTGACTTAAGGTGTAGTGCTCGATGTCCTGCAGCAATTTCCTTGCTTTTGACAAGTAGAGGGCGAGGTTGCCCCTTGCTTGGTAATCTCCTTTCACTTGAAAGATGATTAGTTGAGAATCGATGTAGATATGCACAGCTTTTATTCCTAATTAGTTAATGATTTTTAATCTTGTTATCAAAGCCTCGTATTCTGCTTCATTTTTGGTGGCAGGAAATTCCAATCTCAGAGCGTAGCAAACAGATCATCCTTCGGAGGTTTGAAGTACCACCCCTGCACCTGAACAAAATTCATTTGACGCACCATCGACAAACAAATTCCACTCTGGCACCATGTCTGAAATGCTTTCTTCTTCACTATCCCGCTCGGTAAATTTGGTGATGAAATCTAATGAGCTTGTCCATTGATAGCTCTTCGCAGGTGATAATTGATTTCATATTGGCTTAACTCAATATTCCTTTTCAGAAGTCGACCTGATGTCCCTGGGTGATATATTACCTGTTTCAGAGGTTGATCAGTCAACACCTTGATGGGATGAGCCTAGAAGTACGGTTGTAGCTTCCTTGACATGATCATCATGGCAATAGGCGAGTTTATCCAATTTCGGGCAATTCTTTTCAGCTTCGATGAACCGCTTACACTTAGAGCATGAGTCAATACACCGAGGTAAATGAACAAATCTTCCCCCTTTATCGACTTAGATAAGACCAGCATGGTTTCCATATGATGGAGTAATTCTTTAAAGCTGCCTTGTAGGCTTCATTCCATTCGAAATTCTTCTTCCCTTTCTTTAATGCATCGAAGAATGGTATGCATTTTTCAGTCGCTCGGGAGATGAATCGACTCAGCACTGCGATCTTTCCATTTAGACTTTGCAATTCCCTTTTGGTAGTAGGGGATTTGATGTTCCTTAGGGCGGTAATCTATTCCGGATTATCTTTAATGCCCTTTGCATTAACGATGAAACCAAGGAATTTGCTAGAAGCGACGCCGAAGGAGAATTTCAATGGGTTAAGCTTCATTCCATATTTCCGCAATATTTTGACCATTTCTGCTAGGTTGTCTAAGGGGTTCTCTTATACGCGTAATTTGACAAGCATGTCATCAACGTATACTTCCATCGTTTTTTCAATCTGATCTTTGAACATTGTGTTTACCAGTCATTCGTAGGTTGCCCCTACGTTCTTTGGTCCGAAGGGCATGGCTCGATAATAGTATAATACAAGGTCGGTAATGAAACTAGTATTCTCTTGATTTGGTTCATGCATCATGATTTGGTTGTATCGCGAGTAAGCATCCATAGCTCATAGCCCGTCGTGGCATCAACAAGCTGATCAATCTTGGGCAATAGAAATCTATCCTTTGGGCAGGCTTTATTCAAGTTTGAGTAATCAATGCAAGTCTGCCACTTCCGATTGGACTTCTCTACTAAAACCAGATTAGATACCCATACGAGGTAGGTTGCATCGCGGATGAAGTCATTTTCCAACAGCTTATCCACTTCCTCTCTTAGTGCAGCAGACCGTTCCGGTCCTAGTGTGCGCCTCTTCTGCATCACTAGAGTGTACTTGAGATCGATATTAAGTGTGTGACATGCTATCTTCGGCGGTATCCAATACATATCGGAATGCGTCCAAGCGAAGACGTCCAAATTGGTGCGAAGAAACTTGACAAACTCTTGTCGTGTCTTGGTTCCAAGGTGTGATCCTATTTTTAGTACCCGTGTCAGATCATCCATGTCTACAAGGTCGGGCATCGTAATCTTTGCTTGTGCTGCCCGTTCCTCCCCTGAACTCTTCTTTCGAGGGTCCATAGCCTTATCGAATCGGCTGTGGTCCCCAAACCAAAGTCGGTTCTGTAGTTGTTATGCTGATGGTTCACAAATGTGGAGAGTTCTATCCACATTCTTCTCCTTTTCTTTCTTTCTCGTTTCACGCAATTCAGCGATGTGGCATTCCCTTATGGTGCTTTGGTCTCCCTTTATCATTCCAACTTCATTTTCCGTAGGGAATTTCATAGTGAGACACCATTATGCTAGGATAATTTAGAAATCAACGAGGGCCGGCAGTCCCAAGAATGCATTATAGGCCGACATCTCGTTAATTATCACAAAGGTTTGGGTGAGAACCATACTCCGATCTCCTGTTCCGAGTTCAACAGGCAGATCGATTGTGCTAACTGGTTATAGTGGATGGCCGGTGAATCCTTGGATTTTGGTTCGGCACGCATAGACATCCTTCATGTTAAGCTTCATTTGGTAGAACGTATGTCGAAACAGAATATTTACCGATCATCCGTTATCGACCAACACCCGTCGCACGATAGCGGGTCCAATTCCAATCGTCACCACCATTGGATCTAAATCATCGAGCTTCTATTCCTTCACTATCCCAGTTTCAGAACACGATGTCATCATTGAGAATCCTCTGCTATTTAGTAGGGGTCCCGTCTTTGATTGCAAAGCAAGTTTCCTTTGGAGCATGTTTGAGTGAACTAGCATATCTTCCATCTTGCCCCAACTTTTTGTGTCAGATAAGGACCTCCCGATATGGTATTGATGACAAGCCTCTGCTTAGCTCGCTTGGATCTCTCTCTGCTAGATCCAGATTGCTTTCCTTGGGTGTTTAGAGCATGAGGTCCGGTTGGCTGATCAGAATTTCGAGGCTTCTTCATATACTGTTGGAGCTTGTTTTCTCTAATCTGTTCTTCGATCACGTTCTACAAATGGCAACATTTGTTTGTGTTATGGCCATGGATTTCATCGAAGCAATAGAACTTCCCCGACTTCCTTTGTTGCTCAAACCCTTCTTTCCAAGGTGGCTTCGGATACTCTTCTGTTCCTTAACTTGCTAGGTAAATATTCTCCAAGCTGTTGTTCAACAGAGTGCATTCTTCGCATTTCAGGCCTCTAAGTTTCTTTCCACCTCCGTTACTTTTTTCGGTGTTATGATGTTGGTTCTACCTTTTATGGTCCCCATCTTTCCTAGTAGTTACTTTAGAATTCTTGCCATCTAGATTGACAGCCACATTACTCCGGATCGATTCATTTGGTCGCATATTGGTATTTTTACCTTCTAATGTGTTTACCTCTTCCAATCTTAATTACTGACCAGCCTTTCGATTGAGTTCTTTCATGGTGGTTGGTTGCTTCATTTTAATCCATCTCCACAAATCTATCTTTGGATGGATTGAGCGGACTAAACCCATGAAAATCATATCCTCATTTGGATTGCTTACTTCGGTGACGACTATGTTAAAGCGGTTCATGAACGATTTTAATGATTCGTTGGGTCCTTGGAAGTAACCAGACAGATACATCACGTCCTTTGGCTAATCCGTGTCCAGTCTAAATTGTTCCAAGAACTTTCTAGCTAGCTCATCAAAGGTTGAGATAGATCGCGGAGGGAGCCTGGTAAACCATATAGAGGCGACTCCTTCCAGATATATAAGGAAACAACTGCAACGAACTGCATCTGTTGCCCTTGCACCATCCATATTCCAAATGTACTTGTACAAGTGCTATTGAGTGTCAGTAGTTCCATTGCAGGAGGGCATAGATGGTGGCATGGTGAATTTCTTGGGGTATTCTACCCTCAGGATACTATCGGTGAAGGGAGTTTGGCTTAGAGCAGAACCCCAATCATCATCCTTTCTACCCTTGCTTTCTTCCATTAAGCTGACCATGTCCACATGTATGCCTCACTTGTCCGTTCATTCGTCGGTCAGCTGTCAATAGCTGCACCAAGTGTTTGTCTTTGCAAACGGTCTTGGTTAGCTGGCTAAAACCTAGGTTCTCCAGTCTTTAGGTGAGCCACTCCTGCAGAGGTTGGTTGGTAGGCAGTTGGTCTCGTGGGCAGAGTTTGATCGTTTGAGTTCAATTCACCTTGTTTAAGTCGCTCGTCCTCCTCAGAGTCAATATTTGCCACTAGTACGTCCTCTCGTGGAGTTTTTACTTTAAAGTTCAGATTTGCAACAGGTGCTTTTGCAATGGGTGTAGTGTTAACATTTTCTTCCGTCGTGATTCTTGGGACCCCGCCCACTACTTCCTTCTGCTTTTGTCTTTTGTTTCTTCCGTTCAAGCCGGAAACAGAAGAATACTCTTTCTTTGTAGCATCCATGGCTTCAGGCACCGTTCTGGGATTAGTTAGTGATTGGAGCGCTAAGGTAGCATCTATCTTATCCATAAGAGCTTTTTGAATGTTTGCCATCTTCTGTTTAATTTCATCAGCCGTCTTGTTCAATTCTCCCTTAATCGCAACTTCATGCTGCATGAAGGATCCTGGAACCTGATCTCCAGAGTTAACCCAAAACAGTAGGCTGTTAGGGTTGTTGACTTTAATTTGCTGAGGGTTTGTTTCTACTCCTGCAATGGTAGCTCCTATGGATCTTCCGGAGGTAGTTCTTTTTCTTCCTGGTGCCATTGATTCTCAATAGCAAATCTTCTAAGCAAAGATTAAGGATCTAACTTCTGAACCTATCTGATCTAAAGTAGATAGTTAGATCTAAGCTCGAGTTCAATTCCCAGTGAAAGCACTAAAGTGTTAAACCAAACAATGGATCAACACCCTAGATTGAGTGTAAAAGCACCAGCTTTGTTCTTACAGAGCAATAATATAGAAACTAAATGTAAAAAGAGCAGAAATAGTAAAAAGACAAGAAGATTTTTATAGTGGTTCGGCTGTTAATGAAGCCTACGTCCACTTTATAACTTTCTATTAACTGACTTTTGTTATAAGTTGAATCAGATTAAATATGATCAAATCTTCTAAGTTAGATCAAGTCACAAGTACAAGAGTTCACTGGAGAATTACAGTGAACCCTTAGATAACTATTGTGTAGGAGGAGAAGAGTAAAGAATAATCTCTGCAGAGCAGCCAGTCCAGAAGATCTCGTTTATGTTTCAAGTAGGACTGTATTCATAGGGGTTGGAGAGCTATTGGGCTAGGCCGCTTTGCCAAAAGCCTACACTTGATGATATGAGAGTGCACTGAAAATTTCATTGCGATCCAACTTAACCTGATGGATCTCTAGTGATCCATGTACTTAAGGTATTTTTGGATCGTTTCCTTTGGTTGCATTCCTAGCCTTATGTAGTTGCTTTCCATGTGGTTTTGTAGCTAGTTTCCATATTTCGATGATGATTCATGTACCGATTGGATAGAACTATGACTGAAATCGGATTGGTTTTATTTTCCCGAATTAGGTTGCTTGGAAGGCTATGAAACTTAGCATGCACCCCTAGAAAAGATATCGACTCACGATGTAAGAGGTTTGAATGACCCATGAGGAGTCCTAATGGATCGCTAGCGATCCATAGGTGATGGATCGCTAGTGATCCATCCCCTTAGCCATTTTTTGTGTATTTCCTCTTGAGTCCTTCTTGGCCTATCATTCTGGTCATTTTGGTTGATTCTTAAGTGGTTTTGCCTTGGCCTAGATGTTCTAACTCCTATTGAACTCTGTTGGGTTAAAAACCCGATTAACAATTGTGGAATTTTAATTTTAAGAATGATGAGAATTAAACAAAAAAATTATGGAGTAGGTAGGGATTACTACCTAGGTAAGACAGTGTAAAGGTTTTAAGATATGAATAAAATAGGAATAGTATGTACAACTTTTGATCTGGAAATTTGAAATCGGTCTCAAATATTTAATTGTAGAATATTGGTAGAGTTATGAAGATATTCTCGATTTATAATTGGGTTGTAAGATAGGTTGTCCTAATTGACTTGGAATGTAAATTTCTATGTTTTGATTTATTGGAGTAGTCTCCATGTAACTTCCATAAAATTTCCAATTCCAAAATATGTATAAAAGTACGGCGTTTGAATTAATGAGGAATATACCAAAGATGGGAAGAGATGTGTAAGATATGGATATTCATTTCCATAGTTTATACTATCTATTTTAGTACAAGAAAAAGAAATAATACCTTATAATTTCAAACGAAACTAAAATCCCACTTTGGTTAATTTATGGAAAATTATAATGGTGATCCCTTTTAGAAGAATAGCTTTGATAAATTAAAATGTGGGAAGGAATGTTCTGGTTCTAGTTTAGAAATAAGGAATACATAGACATACTATAACCGCGCTTAACGTATAAAAATAGAAATATATATAACGTAATTTACAATGATATTCATATTAGTTATTATAAGAATAGGATTTATGGACATTAATTACAGATTTAACAAGAAATAAATTTGTGATTAATAGAGAATTAAAAGGAATTAAAAGGGGACTGGTTAAGGAATTTAATATGATGGAGGAATTGGATCGGCATAATAAATGGATTTTGAAACGGGTAACAAGTTTAAAGGAATTTAAATGAGGACTGAATAGCGATGGTCCAACTTTGACATTAATGATCAATTATTACGGTTATATTAACTGAAGCAATGGATGGACCGCATTTTGTAGAAACCAAGAAGAAGAATTAAGAAAGTTGGAGAATCAAGTGGAATATACTAAGGATATACATCTTAATTTAGGGTTGAGTATTAGGACCCCAACATCATTAACACCAGTTAATAATAAATGGCAACTTCTAGCAAAATTTTCTTTTGGATTTTTTGATTGTTATCACTAGTTGTCTCTCCTAGGTTATTGAAAAAGCGTATGATATGGTAGAAGATCTGTCCCTATTTTATCATTAGGTAGATTTTATTGATGGGATTAGCCCCAGTTAAACATATATATGGAGGAATAGCGTAAATAAGGAAATTTTATAAGGACGCCTAGCTATGATAAACTGTAGGTAAGATTGTAAGTTAATGATGAAATTAGGTTAGTAATTAGGAACAAAGAATGCTTCAATCTCAGAAAAAAATTACGATTTTGGGAAAAATAAATTTTAGCTTACCGAGAGATACCACTCAAGGATGACCATTCACCTGGAGGAGATAAGATGAATATTGATATGAAAAGAATTTTCTATTGGACAGGCATGAAGAAGAAGGCAATATAATTTTCCACTAGGCGTTTTACATGCCAAAACGAAAACGATAGAATTGATTAGGCAGCAAATGAAGGCCGCACAATATCGTTAGAAATCCTATTCAGACAAGCATAAAATTGGCAGCAAGGTTTGTTGGGCCTTTTCCAATTTTAGGAAGAATAGAAAGACTTGACACCGTGCGGTGCTATCAAATAATTGAAAAGAGTCCATCATATTTTTTTGTTTCACATTTCAGGATACGTCTTAAGGGCACAGCTGCTATGGTAGAGCTTGAATAATTAGGGGATATTGAGATGAAGCCAATAGCATCTAGTGCCACCACAAGCATTGTGGAGCACAGAATTAGGAAGCTCCGCAACAAAGAAATTATACTGTTTCGAGTATAATGGAGGTAAAATCCGGCAGAAAGCAAGAGGACTTCTTATTCTTATCTTTTCACTGACCAAATTTCCTCTCGAAAATTAGGTTTTGGTTGCATTGCATTTGCTAAATTGGATGGTAGGAGATGGTTGCTACACTTTATCACTTTTGCACTCATATAGAACACTTTTTGCATTTTCAGGATGTTTGCATACATACTTATATATCACGATCATACACTCACGCTAAGATTAAGCTCACTTATAGTATGTCTGCACATATAATCACATTGCACTTTTGATTGAATAGATGGTTGTGTACATAACTTGGCTGTATAACATGGATGTTTATTACGCTGTTCGCCCTTTGGAAAGATTTCGGGGACGAAATCCTTTTAAGGAGGGAAGAATGTAACATCCCATAAAATCGACCATAAATAAATAAATTAAATTAAATAAGATAGGGATAAAAATGGAAATTTTGCAAAATTTGGAATTAGACCACAAGCGAAATTCCGATCAATTTCCATATATAATATATTGAAAATGGAGCTCAAACGGAAAAGTTATGGAAATTTGAACTTTTCGGATGCAAAATAATTTAAATATAATTAAAATTCAGAAGAATAATTAATTTTAAAATTTAAAATTAAAAGTCAATAGTAGATAGGATTAAGGAAATGTTAAAATTAACTTAACATTAAATGTTAATTGAGGAATTAAATAAATCTAACAACGGCTGAAAATCAACGTCCCCAAAAAGATGGAGAGGTTGACCCCCTAACCTCTATCGGTAGAACCCTAGTAGTCGAGCGACGGCATAAGGGCGGTCGACCACTCCTTATCAGGTGGTGCTTACAGTTTTAAATTTTGGATTTTTCCGATTTTATTATTTAAATCCGACGGCTCTGGTGCTTTCTCGCCACTATAGATGAGACCCTAGACCCCTTACTTTTATTCACATAATATTTTGGAAACTTAGAGAAGCTCTATCAGTTCATTTCTTCAAAGATTCAGACAACTCCATTAGGGTTTTAGGTATATATCCTATATATCAAATTTTTTTCTATTTTTTTCCTAACCTATTCTTCTCCAATTTCCTAAATCTAATCTATATATACAAATCCCTTGTTGTATATATCTAAAAGAAGAGATCCAATAAAGATTGTCGAAGGTGTGTCAAATCCAAATGAGCTAAAGCTATGGCTATACTGTGATTGGAAATCTTAGCTTTTCTATTTTAGTAGTTGAGTAGTATAGTTTGGCTTTGAATATACCTCGAGGAGTTTTCTTTTGCGAAAACATCATATTATACACCCCTAAACTCCTACAGTGCAAAATGTCAATTCTAGGTTGAAACCTCAATTTGTTTATGTCAAAATAATAGAAATTGTATAGATTTGTAGTTTTTATAATTTTACCTTCTATTCCACTCCTTATTCTTTTTCTTTGAATTTGATTAAAGGATGTTGATTATGGAATAGTGTGTATGGTATGAATTGTATTCGTAGTTTGCACTTATTATTCCCATAAACTAAATAGAATTTCCTTCGTTTATTTTTATGTGGAAAAGGAGTTGAATAGAGCATAAAAATTGGAATTGTGTGTTTCTATTATCAATATATTCCATTTTTTCTATGTAATAATTTGAGTTTAAATTTTTATTGTATACCCGTCTATTGATTGGAATTTTTTGATATGAATATTGGAATTTTTGATAATATGGAATGAGACTTGTATAATTGTTTAAAGAGTTCACGTTTAAACGCTAGTTTAGGGAATAAACTCCGCACGTCTAGAAATTACTAGGCGTGTGGGTGTATATACATACACGCAGACACCACCGACACACACACACAAACACACACATATATTAGTGTAATTAACATATAATTGCGTATTTAAATAGGTTATTAATTCTATTAAATCACCCTTAGGAAGGTAATTAATGTTAAAGGCAAAATAAGAAAGATTTCTTATAAGGCCTTGATTTTGAAAACAATGAGATGTGTGATAATATATGTAGAGTTTGATATAAATTACGAATAAGTTATAGGGATGCGAGGTCAGCCAAAAGCACATGGAATTCCGCCCAGCTAATCTTTCTCTAATGTGAGACATCACCTATAATAAGTAACTATGATGATGCGAGGTTAGTCCCATATTCTGTAGGGTAAATCTGCCCAGCTATTCTTGCTACCAGTACCTATGAATAATCGGGCTAATGTAAGACATCACCTTGGAGTACAGGTCATAATACAAAGGATCTGCTTCAGAGATTAAAGGTATTAAGTGATTGTGTGAGGGCCCACCTCTTCTCTATGTAGGAGGTAGTAAAAGGTCGGGGTTATGGGTTAGGCATGGTAGAAGATATCTCGGGAAAGGGCCTGCTTCAATACGAAGTATTAAGTAGCTGAAGAGATTTCTTACAATGTCAGCTAGATAGTTACTAGTGAGGAGTCCACCTTGGGATTATAGGTAGTAAATGACGAGGAACTGCCTTAAATAAAGTATTAAATAGTCGGAGTCTACCTAATTCCCATTAAAAAGTATTAAGTGACCTGAGTACCATCTCTTCCATTGATATGACATTATGGACGATAGATATGGGTTATTGGGATTATAGCAAGTTAGCTATGGGCTTATATTTTGAAAGCCTTTTATTTAAGTTTGAGAAAAGCCTTTGGGCTTACATTTGGAAGGACTTATGATGTAGGTAGAAATCGTAAGACATATTCCTATTTGAATTATACTACCTAAGTACTGATATAGTAAGGCTCGAGATTTTTATTCACTAGACATATCTGACTCCCTCATTACAACACAGGTTAGGAATGATGATGATGTTGAAGGCGAAGGCATGGAGTAAGCTTGTGGCAGTCTATCTATTTATCTATTTATGCCATTTTCAGAAGTACCCATTGGAAACTGTTGTATTTTAAAAATGATGTACCACGGATATGTAATGGTTATTATTTGTATTTGGTATTATGGTTTTAAATGACAATTTGAAATTTGAATAAAATGGGTGCTGTTGTTATTATTATATTTTACCCTTCTGTTATGAGATTCTGAATGTGTAAATAAATAGCTTTGTATTGTTCTTTTTACCAACCAGTAGCCAGCATTGAGATGGTTCTAAGTTTCGATAGGCCTTTCCTGGGTAGGAATTTAGGCCCATTTCAGGAAGGGTTGTTACACTTCATTCGACCTAAGTGAAAATGTTGGAGAACCAGCTACGAAGTTGCTAACCAGGGAGATTGTCCATTACCGTTCAGCTAGGGACAAAGGTGTCCAAGACCTCGAAGATGTTGGAAAAGGTCCCACTCTCCTAGCAGTAAATCGAGGTCCCAAACTCTAGTTCGTCTCTCCAAGTCTCTCCATCATTCACCGTTTTTTGTCCGACTCGGAAGCTTCCAAACAGCGGGAGAAGATGGATAGGAGAGGAGTGGTAGTCCCCATAGCTAGAGGAAAAACAAGGGGAAGGAGTAGAATGAGAAGTTGTCATAACCGACCCCAAAGACCCAAATTTTGACAAATTCCAACAACCCTATCAACTGAGAGATCCTCTAGCTAGCTTGCTTGCAAAGGCGCCCCCTCTTTCCTTTATTGGGGCAATTGATCATCTTGTGGATGGGCTGGGTGGTGTTAAGGCTTTGTCAGAGTACCATGCCAAAGTTGTCAAGGCCAGGGAGAAGATCAACAAGAAGAATGTCCAGCAGAACTTGAAGATCTTTGACTTGAGAAAGTAGTTAAATGAGAAAGATTTAGACCACAAGAAAGTGGTGGATGCACTGGAGAGATCTCATAATATGGAGATGAAGAAGCAAGCCGATGAGATCGAGAGGCTTAAGGCTGCTCATACTGAAGAACTAGAGTAGCTGAAGCAAGATCATGCTACTAACATCAAGGCTGCCAAAAAGTATTATAATGATAGGGTCGGGCAACTCTTCGATGATTATAAGAATGTCAAGGCGAAATATACCAAGAGAGTGGATGAGCTCTAGGAGGTAGTTGGTAGAGTGGAGCCCGGCATTGCTGACCTAAAGGTAAAAGTGGTGGAATAGAGAGCTGAGAGGGCCTCTCTCCAAGCAGAGGTCAGGGTTCTATCTACTGGAAAGACCACTGAGACTTCCAGTGCCGAGACACTACAAGCAGACTGCGATGAGCTGAATAGTGAGCTGGACAAAGTAGAATCTCTCTTAGATGAAATCTACTATAGGAAATTCATGTAAAAGAGCCTGGCATGGATGGACGACTACCATAAGGTCATGGCTTTTATTCACAAGCGTCTTATCAAGGAGGAGAAAGCCAAAAATGAGTAGGGTGCTCCACCCATTGGCTTCGAAGCCGTTATTGCCCACTTTCAACAGAGGAGAAAGAGCCCGTTCGTCTTGGCTACCTGAAGCTGGCTAAAAATGAAAAGGTTCGAAAAGAAAAGGAAGAGCAGAAGAAGAATGGTAGCTTGACCTTTTGGGGTGGTAATGCATGGTCAAATTTCAAAACCATGCACGGTATTCCACTAATTGCCATCCATGTTTTTTCAGATCCACCTGCTAAGAGCAAGCCTCTGGAACCATGCCTGATAGTCCACTGGTCAAAAGTCCATGTTAGAGCTCAACAAGTTAGAGCTTGTTTGAGCAAATCCATGCCTAACAGTCCTCCTCACTTCCCTGTAGGTGACATGCTTATGATGGATCCCGTTGGTGTCGTGCCTCCTGGCTCATTTGATCCCCCAATTAATGAGGCTCACAATGAGATGATTGTTGTTCTCCAGGAGGACGTACAGGTTGAGCTCATGGGTGCTTCTGATCCTATGAAGGTGTTTGACGGGGAAGAGGTCTTGAAGAAACAAATCCTACTGAGATTTCCCCTGGAGCTGGCAATGGTCAAAATTGAAGCCCATGAGGAGCTAAAACGAATGCAGAAGTGACAAGCAAAATTCGATGTTGCTACTGCCGCTGCCAACCAAGAGGAGGAGAAGAAAAAAGGTAAGCAAAAAGGGCATAAGCACCACAACAAGAAAAATGTCTCCAAACCCAGGCCTAAGTGAGAGATGCACCCGTTTCCTATTTGTGTTTTTTCTTGTTGGAGAAATATCATTATATTCATATTTTTTCCTTTGCCCGTATCAAACAATGTCGTATGCGATCGACCGATTTTGATGTATTGGTGAGGTTGAGTGCATGTTACTTGCTTGTGCTTGTGATTTTTTGGCCTATAATGATTTGACTACCTGAATATCATTATTTGTATGTGTGATTTTATTTTCCACTATTCCTATGGACTCTGTTTTATTTTCCTTCTGTCTGCTAATTATTATGCAATTTATGCACGATTCAGATAAGTTTGAACTGATAGTCATTGTTTGGCATTGCCAGTCTCACTTGTCCACTAAGGGAGAAACAACCAAGCGGTTGTCTGTCCTGACGGTCAGGGAGTCGGGTTCTCCTTGACCCTCTATGGGTTTGAAGTTATCAATGATAGTGAACACCTGAGCAGAGCCACTTTATCTTACTATAACCGATGAGGAAATTATGCGCGGATCGTTAGTTGTGGACACACGAATAGGGATCACTCTGGTCCACACTATCGATGAAACATTTGAGCCGATCATCAGCTGTAAACACTTGAATAGGGATCACTCTAGTCCACTACTGTTGGTGAAAAGTTTGAGTCAATTGTCAACTATGGACACCTGAATATGGATCACTCCGATCCACCGCTGTTGGGAAAAAGTTTGAGCTAACCATCAGGTGTGGACACCTGAATAGAGATCACTCTAGTCCACCACTACCAAAGAAAAGTTTGAGCTGATCGTCAGCTATGGACACCCGAACAGGAATCACTCTGGTCCACCACTGCCGGTGAAAAGTTTGAGCCGAACATTAGCTGTGGACACCCGAATAGGGACCACTATTGTCCACCACTGTCGACGAAAAGTTTGAGCTGATCATCAGTTTTGGACACAAAAATAGGGATCACTTTAGTCCACCACTACAGGTGAAAAGCTCGAGGGGAGATATCATGTTAACGCAGCTTTGTTCCCGAATTGAGGAGTTAGTTCTTCAGGCTTAGGTGATGCTTCCTTCTGGTGTTTACATTAGTCTAATGCATTACAGTGGTAATACAAAGTCATGTTTCTTAATGATTATCTGCTGAGAAAAGATTTTAAGGAAAGCACACTTTATTAGAATCCGTTTCATAAGTAGTCAAATTACAAAATTTTAATACAACTAGCAAAAACAGAGAAAACTCAAGTAAAATAACGATGGAGATGGTGTGCATTTCAAGCACTTCTAAATTGAGCTCCATTTGCTATACTGAGGATGAAAGATCTGTTGCCCAGGTACGCGTGAAAATAACATACTGTCCTACCCATACTGAATAATTGCCCCTGGTCAGGGGAAGACCCACTTCAGCACCAAATCCCCTTCCTTGAGCGAGCGATGGTTGACCTTAGAGTTCTACTGCGCAGCTACCCTCTACTTTTGTGTTTCAGCTTTCAAAGCGGCTTCCTCGCGCCTCTCGTCAACCAAGTCGAGTGACATGTTCAGCAGTTCTTCGTTCTCACTTAGGTTATAGTAAGTCCTTCTTATGATAATACTGCTATCTCTATTAGCAACATTGCCTACAACCCGTAAGTTAATGGGAAAGGATTATGTCATGTTGCTATCTTAAAGGGGGTATGGTAGGCCCATAACGCCAAAGGAAGTTCGTCTACCCATGCTCCCTTCGTTTTTTCCAGCTGCTTCTTTATTAGTGTTTTTAGAACTTTATTGACTACTTCTACCTGTCCGTTAACCTCTGGATATGCCACTACGGAGAAGTTTTTCTTTATTCCATGCTGCTAGTAAAAATCGATGAACTTGGCTCTCTCAAACGATAGTCTATTGTCCAATATGATCTAAAGTGGAACTCCATACCTGCACATCACATTCCTAATTAAAAAGTTTATGACCTTGGCCATTGACACCTCAGTAAGGGTTTCAGCTTCCACCCACTTAGTAAAGTAGGCAACTATCATTATAGCGTACTTAGCTCCGCCCCGTGCCAATGGAAGTTATCTGATTAAGTCTATCCCCTAGACCGCGAAAGGGCAGGGGCAAACCATATTAGTTAATTCAGTTGGGGGCAACCTAGGAATCTTCGCGAACCGCTGGCACTTATCACACCTTGCGTACTCTATCGCATAATGATTCAATGTGGAGCAGAAATATCCATATCGTAGTATTCTCTTTGTGAGGGTCTGCTCCACAGTGTGGTCTCTGCTGCTCCCATGGTGAATGTTTTCCAACACCTCCTCAGCTTCCTTTCTAGCGATGCTCATTAGAAATGGGTTAGAAAATCCCTTTCGGTACGACAAACCATCCTGAATGATGAAACGAGGTGCCTTTTATAGGATCTTCTTAGCTTCGTTCATGTTACCTGATAATACTCCTTCATTCAAATACCTTATTAACGGTGTCATCCAAGCTAGGACTGTGCATGGTCGTAATAGGTACCAACCCTAACAGACTCCCAACTCCTGAACTTGCCAACTTTTCCATCTCATCCGCATCCTGGTTCTCTTCTCAGGAAATGTGCTTGATTGCATAGTGTTCCATTTTATTAAGTAGGACCTTTACCTTCCCTAAATAAAATTCAAGAGCTCTCCCTTAGCCTGGAATTCTCCAAGCACCAGGTTCACTATCAATTGCAAATCATTGTGCACATACATAGACCTGATTCCCAACTCCTTTGCTATCTTTAAACCTTATATTAAAGCTTTATACTCCACTTCATTATTTGTTTCCTTAAATCCAAGCCGTATCGCATAGCTTAGGTTCTTTCCTCCGAGCGTTAACAAAACCACTTTTATGCCGGATTCATAATCATTCTATGCTCTATCTACATATATCTTCCATTTAAGTGCTTCTTCCTCTTAGTGCGTTACTTCGTCATCTCAAATGGAAAATTCAATGATAAAGTTTACCAACGCTTTTCCTTTGATCGCAGTTCTCTGATGATAGGTTGTCTTGTACTAGCTCAATTCAATACTCCACTTGATTAAGTCTCCCTGAAGTATTAGGCATGTGTAGAACTTTCCTCAGGGGCGATCTGTGAGCACTCAGATGGGATGCGATTGGAAATAGTGCCTGAACTTCCAGGATATGATTAACTGGCAGTATGCTAACTTTTCCAACTTAGGATACCTTGACTCTGTCCTGGTAAAACGCTTACTCATGTAGTACACTAGACGTTGCACCCAATCTTCTTCTCCCGCCAAAGCCATGCTCAGGGCATGGAGTGACACTACCAAGTATAGGTAAAGGTCTTCTCCCTCGACCGGCGTAGAAAGAACCAGCGGCTTCTGCAGATGTTCCAACAAATTTAAGAAAGCAGCCAAACACTCGTCCGTCTATGTGAACTTTCCTCTTTCCATCTCAAGTGCTTCAAAGGAAGGAATACAATTATTTATTGCCCTGGATATGAACCTGCTTAATGCTGCTACTTTTCCGTTTAGATTCTTAATCTCCTTTCGAGTTTTAAGAATTTTAATGTCCCTTCAATGCTTGGACTAGCTCCAGGTTAGCCTCGATTCCCCTGGCGTGCACGATAAGTCCTAAGAATTTTCCAGATGACACCCTAAAAGAACATTTTAGCGGATTTAATTTCATCCCCAACTCCCGTAGAATTTAAAATGTCTCCTCAAAGTTTAAGATGTGATCCTTGGCCATTTTTGATTTCACAAGAATGTAATCGATGTATACTTCCATAGTCTTCCCAATCTGCCCGACAAACATCTTATTAACCAAGTGTTGGTATGTCGTTCCTGCATTCTTAAGCCCAAACGACATTACCTTGTAGTAGTACAGCCCTAAGTGAGTAACAAAACTAGTGTGTTCCTGATTGAGGACATGCATTGCAATTTGATTGTATTCGGAGTATGCGTTCATAAAAGATAGAAGCTCATGATCAGCAGTTCCATCTACCAGCTGGTCAATCCCTATGAGTAGGAAGCAACCCTTAGGATATGCGTCATTCAGGTTTGAGAAATCGATGTTGATCTGCCATTTTCCAATTGACTTCTTGACCAGAACCGGGTTTGTGATCCACTTTGGGTACAGATATTTTCTGATAAAGTCGTTTACTAACAAGGTCTTTACTTCTTCATTTAGTGCAGCTGACCGCTCCTGACCCATACTTCTCTTCTTCTGCTTCACCCGGGATTCCCTAGGGTCAACATTTAAAGCATGGCATGCAATTGTGGGAGAGATTCCACACATATCAACGTGAGACTAGGCAAACATGCCCTGGTTGCCCCATAAGAATTCTATTAGTTATATCTTAAGATTTGTACTAATCCGGATTCGATTTTCATAAGTCTTATCAGATCACTGTTGTCTACCTCCAAAAATTCCGTCGCCTCCCTAGGGTCAAATGTGGCCCCTTCTCCTAAATTTCTCAAGTCAAGTTCGTTATAAGGATTGCTCGTGAACCCGAGTGGGGGCCCTTCCTTTAATTGCAATGCGATAGAGTTTTTAATGCAAAATGCGACTTATGCACCCTTCCCTTGCTGCAGTCCTTTGTTCTCCATGAGTTATGCTACATAACACTCCTTAGTGATGTCTCGATTTCATTCTACTACTCCTACCCCATTCGTTGTAGGGAACTTCATGGTTAAGCACCATGGAGCCACCGTTGCACAAAAGTCAGATAGAGCTGGGCACCCTAGGAAGGCATTGTAAGCCGAGAATCCATCTACCAAAATGAAAGTTCGCTTTGGTATGGCTAATCGGGGACGGGTTCCTATCTCAACAAACAAATCCAACCTTCCTAAGGGCATAGTGCCTTCTCTCATGAAACCCTGTAATCACTGGTTGCAGGGCATGAAACCTTCCAAGAACAACCCCATCTTGTCAAATGCATCTTTGAACAGAATGTTCACTGAACTTCCATTATCTACAAGATTCCAATGCAACTCTGTTGGGCCAAGCATGGCTGAATTACCATAGGATCAATGTGCGGGTATTGCTTAACGACAAGTCTGCTTCGTTGAAGGTGATCTCATCCTATTCCCAACGCTGGACCATAGTTCTCTACTCCTTGCCTACGGCGTACACGTATGCACCTCCATTCTTAATGACTTTTCATATCTCTCCTCTCTGCCTAACTTTTATTGGCCACATGCGGTCCTCCTGCTATGGTATTAATTGCCAACCTCCTGTCTTTTCCATGGTTTGTGCTGGATCATTCTCCCCATTTCCCGATGGAAGCTGCCTCGGGGTCTGCTTCTCGAAAGCAGCGAGAGCATTTAGGTTTCTAACATACTGCTTTAGCTTCTTTCTCCTGATGTGTTCTTCAATAATGTCTCATAAATGATGACATTCATTAGTGTTATGTCCATAGGATTCGTGGAACCGATAATATTTTCCAGTGTTCATTTCAGCTTTAGTCTTTTTTTATTGGAGAAGGCCTGTTGTATTTGAGCTCCGCTTGCATGGCCATGTAGATGTTCTTTATGGTATTACTCAAGTTCGTGTAGGTGTTAAACCAATTGCTAGGCTTGAACCTCCTTCACTCTACTTTCCTCCGATTAGAATTGCCAGGGTTATTGTTTTTCTTTTAGTCTGTGTTGCCACCTTCACCATTCGTAACCATAGCATTCACACTACTAGAGGTTTCTAATGGTTTGATAATGGCATCAGTCTGTCGTCCCATTCCAGCTTCCTCCAATTGCATGTATTTCACGGCTTTATAGAAGAAGTACTGAAGAGTAGTTGGCTTCTCCTTAGTTAATCTCCAATCCATCTTCATGTCCGGGTAAACACCACTACACAATGCCATTAGAGTTAATCGTTCATCAGCATTTTGGACGCTGGCGGCTGGAGCATTGAAACGGGTCAGGTATTGCCATAGAATCTCATCCTCCCATTGTTTCACATCCGATAAAGAACACAGATCCTTAGGTTGCTTTATATGAATCCAAAATTGGCTAATAAACTTCTCCTACAACATTTCACATAAGTGAATCGTGCCGGGAGGAAGACGGTAGAACCACATGGTCGGCAAATCTAATAGAAAGAGGGGAAAACATTTGCATAAAACTTCCTCTGTTGCTCCACTCATTAGCATAGGTTGCAAATATCATTGTAGATGTACTATGGGATCAGTCAAGCCTTGATGGGGATCCATGGTGGACACTCGAAAACTCCTTGGGTTCCGAACAGTCTCGATCTCCATAGAAAATGGCCTGCCAACTCTTTCATCGATGACACGCTCTACTTGCTCGTCACGAACACACTCCCTTAAAAGTCGTGCCATGTGGCCTTCTGGCTCAAGGGATGAGCGGAGTTGGATTGACCTCTTCCGTCGAGGCGAGAGGCACCTTTCGTACCTTCTATGATGACTTGACCTACGATCCCTACTTCGGGATCATTCACATCAATGATATTACCTTTCATTAGTTGCCAGTTCGGCCAAGACTGGGGACTGTTGCCTATGTCAAGGAGGTTTAGCCATGTTCATCCCTGGTTTGTTACCTCCCCTGTTTGGTTCAGGGACGAACCGGTCCTCGGGTGCGGTGTGTGGATGAGCTCCTGTTTGACTTATTTCTCGGCATTTTCTCATCCGGCTCCTCGATTCTCCTGATCTGATTCACCGCTAAAGTGTGACTTCCTTCATCTTCAAGACCCTCGGGAGTGGATTCTCCCTTTGGTTTCAAAGTTGTGCGCAGTTGGCTGCGTCTTTCCCAAGCATGTCATTATTTAATCTATAATGGCTTGCTGCTGGACAGCGAAGCGAGTGTCAAGTTCCGCCACAACTCTATCCATGTCACCCCTAGTGATGGTATCTAGTCTCGGTGTACTTGATTACTGGTTGTCCTGATTAGCAACAACCGGATTGATGCTCCTACTAGCACTGCCAGTCTTACTCTTAGATTTAGGAGGCATGCTGAGAAATTTTTCTTGGTGAAAGCACCAAAAATGTTTACATAAAAAATGGACAAACACCTCTAATTGATTAACAATAGTAGTTTTAGCTGTAAATAAATGCTAAGAAAGTAAAAGACACAGATTTATAGTGGTTCAGCTATAATGGGTCAAAATCCATTGTTCATATTCATTCGTTTTCTTATAATTCATCTTCTATAAGAGTTGAGAGAAGAAATACAATGAATTTTCACTGAAAATAGAGATCCAAAGATCAGTTTGGTTTTTCCTATAGCAAAGAGCTTCTAAGCTTTAAAGAATTGTCCTTACGAATGCCAAATGCTTGGATATTTATAGGGGTGAAGAGGTGGTGTGATTAATTTGGAAAGTTAGAAATTTCCATATATATCTCGCCCATATGGAATATTCTCAGGTATCATGAATGTGATAGATAATTTCCAAACATATGCATATTATATTCCATATATGATTCATTTGGTTCAGCTAGAAGTTCAGTTTGAGGTGTGTCGGTTCGGTAAAATGTACATGGCCATCATGTTGGCCAGGTTCCTGTACTCCCTTCTTGGTTCGGTAAGTTCCTTTGTACTTAGCACAGTGAGCTCCTTAGCCTTTTGCTCGGTAGGGTTCCATTCACTGGACAACAAATCTTGTTTGGTACCTTAAATACCGGATAGGAAATCCTATTCGGCACCCAAGGTACCGGAGAGGAAATCTTGATCGGTACCCTAGGGTGCCGAACAGGATTTCCTATTCGATAAGCTACCGAACGGAAGTTCCTCCCCTCTTCTCCCTTGTTTTTCCTTGTTGTGTTTGCCTTTCCTTTCTTTGCCTTAGCCTCTCTTCAATGTCACCTTTTTCCTGACCTGCCTTTTCCAATGAAGTACACATGCTCTTATTCGGCTATTCCCAAGCCTTAATCTCTTACGCGAACTTGCCCATAATAGCATATGAAATGTTATGATCGACACACTCTCCTTTGCTATTCTCAGTTGGTGAAATCCCATCGCAAGATTAAACTAAGAAAATACTCTAGCACCATGAAGTTAATTGAACAAGTCATCAATACGTGGGAGTGGACATTTGTTCTTCTTCGACACTTTATTTAGCTCACAATAATCAACACACAATCTAAGGAACCATCTGCCTTCATGGCGAATATGAAAGTCTATAAGGATCGATAATATAGTTAAACTATGACTAGCAAGTGCGGAATTATAAATAATAGTAAATGACAGTAATAAAAATGACACCAGGGATTTTTATACTGGTTCGAACTTCTCGTTCTACGTCCAGTCCCAGACTGCTTCTGGAATTTCTCGAATAACCCTCACTTAACCCGGAGGAACAGGTATTACACCGCCTGAGCAACCGAACAGGACTTTTCCGCCTAAGCAACCGAATAGGACTTTTCCGCCTAAGCAACCGAATAGGACTTCAATTACAATTTGGTAAATTGTTTCTTGACTTGTGTGTTCTTTGAATAACACGAATATAGTCAATGTAGTACACCCTTCCTATAATCTTCTTGATATGATGATTTGAATGTGCAAAGATAGGAAGTAGAGAATTGAAAATCACTTGATATTATAACAATATAAGATCAGAAAAGATAGAAAGAATTAGTTATTGAAATAGTGGATTTTCATCTCTATTTATAGTATTGAATAGTTTTAATTCAATAGTTGCAACTATTTGTAGAAGTGCAACTCTTGGTGAAGAAGACAACTCTTCATATTTTGATATTTTATGAAGAGATGCTTCAGTTCGTCAAGTTCAGATGTCTGAGATAAAAGTGACAGATGTCTGAATAATTTTGAATTTCGAAAAAATAAAAGGAAAACAAAAACAGTTAATTTAGACGTCTGTCTTTTAATTCAGACGTTTGTCTAGGGTGACAGACGTCTGTTATTAAATTGACAGACGTCTATTTCATATAGAAATAGAGGCATTTAAAAACATAGAGTTCAGACGTCTGTTATATTAATTTAGACGTCTGATATTGATGTCAGACGTCTGAATTAATATACAGACGTCTATTTCTGTACTGTTTTGTTCCTTTGTCCATTTTAGTATTTTTGAACTTGAGAAAATATATAATTTTGAAAATACCTTTTTATATTTATTTTAAAGCATGATTTTCAAAAGTATATTTGTGTGTGTGTGTGTTTCATCACCATATCAGAGATTGTACATATATATCTAAAAGATTTTTTAAGAACTTTAATCTTGTTGATGATATGATAATAGCTTCTTTTGACGATTCCTGCAAGAATATTTGACATAATAGTACATAGATTGAAATATATAGTTGTCGCATTAAAATCGAAGAAGGCAGGTTTCAACAGAATACTACAGTTGCTCCCCACTTAGAAATACTCCTACGAATGAACCCTCGTCCAATAGGGCATTCACTTGCACTTCGAGCTCTCTTTCTCTCTAGGTGCCATCATACTCACAAGAATTACTATCGGTCTGGCATCATTAACTAAACCAATATGGGACTCAATCTCTCTACGTGGCGGAAGCCCGATCACCTCCTCAAATACATCTAGATACTCCCTAGCAATAAGCACTAATGACAACTTGTCATGCGGGATATCAAGCGAATATAGGAAACTGACCATCACCTCACATCTAGTAAGCAGCCTAACACTACTATCTGTTCATCATCTATCCTTATCGTCACCAATGACTTCTCGCAATCCACCATCACTCCGTATCCATAAAGCCAGTCCATCCTATTATAATACCAAACCGAACGAAACCAAAAACAAAGCAATCACAATCAAAGAGCATCCACGACTCGAAAAGACCAAACCACGACAAACCATACATAGGCTAGAGGAGCCTTTAATAAAATTCATCACAATCAATGGTCGGTCAACAATTTCAGGTCTCAATCCCAATCGATCTACCAAGTCAATATATGTAAAGGAATGTTAAGCCCCGGTATCAAATAAAACTTGTATAGAAACGTCACAAATGAAAAGCATACCTTAAATAACGATGCCTTTCCCTTTCTCTTTCCCCGATGGAGCATTCGACGAAGTTGGAACGGCATTGATAGCATATGCTTTCACTATCTTCTGCTTCAATGGCTCTGGACAATCCTTCTGAATATTTCCAAGCCTGTTGCAATTGTATAATTTCTTCCCTTCAACTTTGCAGTCTCTACTACAGTGACCCTTCTCTAAGTAGTTGGAGCAAGTCGGAGTGGGCTTGCTCTTCTTTTGGCTGCCTTTGTTCTAAAACCGCTTCCTCTTATTTTTCCACTTCTTCTTGCCTCCCTCGCCTGATTACGACTTTGGCTCTTCTATGCAAATAATATTCCTCGCTTCGGAGAAAGAGTCTCATGCCTTAAGGCCTTTTTGACTAACATCTCAAAAGTCTCGTCAATATGGCCCACGAGCTTCTCTTCTAAGTGATCATCCAAGCCGCTAATGAACTTCTCATTCTTTAATTGAGTCTAAACGAAGGACATACCATATTTTGATAAGGCATCGAACTCAGCAACATACTCGAAGACAGTCATATCTCCTTGCTTCAGATCTGTAAACTTACGGAACAAGACCAACCTCTAAGTTGCTGGTATAAACTTCTCTTTAAATCTGGTTTTAAACTTGTCCCATGTGAACTGGTCTTCGGAGTAGGGACCTTTATAGCATTCCACCAGTAGATTTATCGCCCCTAAAGATGTCAGGAAGAGAATTGCCACTTCATAGCATCATTTAGCTCTAAGTCATTGAAGATCCTTTCACGAGCATCAAGCCAATCCCGCACTTCCATCATTGACTCCGTTCCTTATAATGGTTTGCCAACAAGACTAGAAAAGTCCTTATTTAGCTTAGCGAAATCGGCTCTAGGTGCCTACACCGGAGCACCACCATCAACAGCAACATTCGGAGTGGCTACTTGAGCATTTCGTAACATGTTCTGCATCATGGTATTGTCTACAAATCGAGATTAGTAGCTCCGGAGTCAGCTCACTCTTCGGCTCCAAAGACGGAGTTCCTATCGATATTCCTTGTTTGAAGACTTATCCTTCAATATGTGATAAGGACGATCAGTCTCTCTATAAGGAATTCCACTTAAGTGGTACTCATGTGTGGAGTGCAACTTATGTACTATACACTATTATATAGTTTTGAAAACCAAAATATATAACAAGTACGCACTCTCGTATATACATACACTCTTGATCTAGTATAGGGTGAGAACTCCTACCCTATCTCTATTGGATCATGGTATCCCTTAGGTTAAACTATGCAACCTAAGCTTTGATACCAATGTGACGACCATCCTACAACCTTGGTGCTCAATATTCCTATATAGTGCACTGTAGCAGTGCCCAGTCGATACAAGACAACCGTTAAGGTTGTAAATAAATTAAATAGTCACAGAATCTGTTGTATATCTCACACTGCATCAAATAAAAATATAATAATAACAAATTAGTATAAAACAGGCGAGACAAAAAATGACTGAATGAATCACAGAATCAGAGTGTACAGGTCCACACTATTAACAAATTTCTTTGTTGACCTAAAATGCAAAGAGAAGTTAGTCCAACTCAGTCAAAGGCTCGAGAACCTTTATGCAAAGCACAAGAGAAATATGCAAATAAAGGTTCTAGTCTAATAGAGCAAGGCATGCATGTTCATAGTCCAAGTTAAGTGTTTGGAGTCATATGCATGTCATAAGTCTAATATTATATCAAATAGCTTTATTTGATTGAAATATGCTATGCAATGTTCATTGTTCAAGTCCTTATGTACAAAAGTCACAAATGTACAATTGGCTTTACAAAATTCCCAATTTAATTTAGGGGTTTCAACTTTGAAAATGTAAGAAATGAGATGAAAAAAAATTCCCCTCCTATGTAACTATAGGGTTCGTATTTATAGGGGTAGAAGCAGGAGGTATTTATGCCGCGTGTCCTTCATCATAAGGTGAATTGCTGATATTCAACATCCCCTCTGAATTGATAATACTCGACACTGTTTGTCGTACCGATGACATTTGGCATCTTGAGGAAATGTGATATCTTGCTTTGCACCGATGACAGGCGACATTCTTCATAACGGTAGATATTCGACATCATGCAATATTGCACTCATTCGATATGACCCGTGGTAGTAGACATGCGATATGGTTTTACATTCCTTACTACATGTAAATGTTTGAGATCTCTTGTTAAGCCCTTTGTTCAATATCATTCATGTCTCTTAAAGTTCGACACCCTTTGCCACTCGTAAAAGCTCAATACCTCCTGCTACTTGTGAATGCTTTACAATAGTCACAGTTGCAAAGGCTCGGTATCTATTGTCGTATTCAAGGCTTGCTTCACAGAAACTCGATATCCCCTTTTGTAACTAGGTGTTCAATATCTCTTAGTGATGCGGTACCCCTCTTTGCTCTACATTCATTATCACTTTAGGTTGTAGTGGTTCGGCAACTCCCTCTAATTTTTTTTTGATTCGATATCCTATATACCATAGGCTTGCTATATGCTTGGTATTTTTAGAAATTGTTTGGGACACAATACTGTTTCCTCTTTACATGCTCAGCAACCTTTTTGGTTGTTGAGGCTCGATACCACCCATTCCTTTATTCAACTCATTAACCTTTATGTATGTCATATCTTTGTAATTCGACATCTCTAGAGATTCGATACCTTGACATTATATATTTTCCATTGTTATGGCTCGATAACCTTTGTGTCGTCGATGCTTGGTTCTCTAGGCTTCACTCAATTTGTTGTAGTTCGATACTTGCTTGCTGTGTTCATGTTTGACAACTTCTAGGTTTGCCAACTTTTGAAATTCGATACTTTTAGAGACTCGCCATCATCTCTTAAACACTTGACACCTTTGATTCGTTTTTTGAAGCTCGATACCCCTTATTGAATGCTCATGTGCCCTGCCTTCTTCACACTCAACACTTTGAATTTCGATATGTTATCCCTAGATGTTCGACATCTTTATTTGTAGCAACATTTACCCCCTCTATCCCTTGTGTGGAAGAAATGCATTATACTTTAGTATAATGTTGATGTTTCAAGTTAACATCTCAAAATTGACATTTTCTGCCTTGATAACCACATTGTCGCCTATTGGCGTTCCATTATGATCTTGCCTGTTCATTCAAATTGAGATCAATGCTTCTTATTGCTGCCATTTCCTTTTATAAATACTTGTCTCCTTCTTTTTCAATCTTTTACCTACAAGTTATTCTTGAAACAACAATTTTAGTTTCCCATTTAAATCAGAAATTTTTTTATCTTCATTATGCTTGAGCACAATTTCAAGGTTTGATTTCTATTTCTAATCAATTTAGATAATGATAAAAGAGCGGTTTTTTAATTTTCGAAGGTTTAATCGATTGGGTGTTCTTACGATTCCAAGAAGACTAGTGTTTGAATTCAATTGTTGATTACTGTATTTTTCTTCGCTGATCGATTGATGTTAGATAATTGTTATTGTAAATACAAAATTTTTCCAGTAATTCGATGTTTTTCTGAAGTCTTAATTATGATAAGACCGATACCCTTTTAGGATCTCGATACCTAATTTGTTAAAAGTTCGATATCCTCTTTGAAATTCAATAACTTATCACTAATTAGTCCCTAGTTTTCGAATTTATTTGGCCCCGTTTGGCTTGTCGTTTTTATTTTTGTGTTTTCGTCTATACAAAAGTGTGTCCGTCGTATGTATTATTGAAAAACAAATAATTTTAAATAATGAAATTAAAATGTAAAATTGAAAACAAGTTTATTTTGTTTTTCATGTTTCGAGTGATAACAAAAGCACGGAGAACAATCAAACTCCTTCATTGTCCGTTGATCATTACAATGGCTAAGAATTGTAAATCTTCTTCTTTTATTTCTTGGTATTTTTTGGTACAAGTTGAAAATACAAAATGAAACCAAACAGGCCCTTAGTTTTTTTAAATTCGACATCAAATTTGAAGTTCGATGCCTTTTTAAGGTTTCAACCGCTAATTATACTTTCGATAACCAGTTAGAGGTTTAGTATCTATTTAGGAATTCGATAACTGGTTATAAGCCCGACAACTGTTTGAAAGGTTGTTATTTTTGTTACAAACTCGATAACTTCATGGTGAGCCACTATGCCTCTATAAATTCAACAACTAATTAAAGGTTGTTATATGGGTTGCAAACCCAATACCTTGTTTAAGTTCGATACCATACTATGGGTTCAGAAGGTAGTTATAGCATTATAGACTCATTCACTATTTATGTATTCAACACTTAGCCAACTCGATAATCGGTCGAAGCATTTCTAACTCTAAGCTCACTTCATTATTTATGAATTTGATACTTTATTACGGATTCGATATCGGATTATCAGTTCGACACTCTATAATAATCTCAATAAAGTGCTACAAGTACAATACTTTGGTTTGACCTTAATGACTAGTCATGGATTCGACATCCATGGGTTTTCAATTGGTTATAAATGCCTTAAATATCTACAAACTCGACATCTCGTCAAAGGTTCGATATTTAGAAATGGACTATTTAATGAATTATCGACTTGTTACAAGTTCTATAACTAGTTTGGTTCTGACATTTTACCAATATGGACTGAATATTTTAATTAATCATGTACTCGTTGGTTAGGCATTTAGTTGTTCACTTTTGCATCTATATTTAGAAGCATTTCAAATTTTTATAAAATATATAATACTTCCTTGACTTTGTGTAATATCACCCGACAAAAAAATGGACAGCGAGAAATCTGACAAAGGCTCCAAACCCTCTCCTGCTTCAGAGATGAGAGATTATAAGCTTAACCCATCCTTCATAAATTCCCAATAAGAAGTAGATACTATTCTTCACCAGTTTGAGATTACAAATATGGAATCCATGGTCGCTTTTCTACCTAGCAGAATAGATAATCCTTCGAAATGATTCTTCACTTTTACTCCTATTCATACCTGGCATTCAGGCTACCTTCCTTTCCCAGAATACCTTTTACAGTTCCTGGAGCACTTGGGAATCGCTCCGGCACAATTAACTCCTACACTTATTTAAGTTGCTTAGAGGTCCTTGCTAGGGAAGCCAATCCTCCTTCACTAAATGATGAGACTCTTCATCCTTTGGTGAATCTTGTAAGAGTAGATAAGCAATCAAATATTTCTGTATATCGCCTTCTCCTTTACGCGAAGAGTTTAATCACCCATCCAATCAATAAGACAAGGGATTGGGAGAATTGATTCTTTTACATTAGATGATATACTCCAAAGATCGGGGGCTCCTTTTCTGTTCCCAATAAGTTTTACTACCTCTTATCGTTTCATTATATTTAGTCATTCTCCTATGATGAGTATTTTTTCAGAATCTGCTCCTAAACAATCTAATTCCACCATCACCACTACTATTGAGGCTTTTACACAAGCTTCTAAATGCATGGGGACTGGCTCAAGCTTTTAAATAAAACAAACCATTGCAAATACTCTTAAATCTTAAAAACCCATAGAGTGCTTGGCAAACCTCCGATAATATGGAAAGGGATCCTTGGTCATTAGCAATCAGAAAACTTTTTCTATTTCTTCCCCTATTCAACGTGATTCCTCCAGTAAGTTCATATTATAATTAAACGAAGTTTCTTACGTTGGTGTCTTATGAATATTCCTTTGACTTAGGTTCATTTGTTGTTGTCGTAGCCTCTAAATCTAAGAAGCCTAAAGCTCATGTTTCTTCTTTGGTTGAATCAACTAAGGCTTCCCCTGTTGGGTGTTCTATTTCTAAAGTCGTTGATGCTATAAAAAGGAAGATGGGATTCGATGCCCCAACTGACGCTTCAATCCCTCCTTCGAGAAAAATGGCTAAGCTTGTGGAAGTCAAGACTTCCGTCATTATCATCGAGGAATCGAATGTGGATGCTGCTTTGGCCACTCATGATCCTAACACTATTGGTTTAAGTTCTCCTGAATCATTTACTAAACATCTCGCTTCCCACTTCTGCTTTCGGTTTCCAATGTTTGTACGAGGAGTTAGGTCTGACTCCCCTTCCCACCTAATCTCTCCCTTCGGAGGCCTAGGCTGATACTATCCCCATGGACTTTAATGACCTTATTCGTTCAGCTGTCCACTCTCCAACTATGGCTTCTCTTATGCCACTACAGCTATCAACTTTCTCAATGGATCATCTTTATGTTCTTTGTCAGCATCTTTTGTTGGTATGCATCTTCTAGTATTTTGGCTAATCTAGACTAATTTGGTACATCCGTACTTAACTTATATCTTCCATATGTTTCAGGTGGCCAAGCATACATTTTTCCTTCAACGGGCCTTCCAGGGACCCTATAATCAAGTTATGGAGCATAAGGAGCAAGTTTCCTCCCTAGCGACTAAAATTGGACTTTTGCAGAGTCAAATGATTGATATTACAATGGAAAAGGATGAGGCCATTCTTGAGAAGGGAAAACTTGCTTCCTCCCTTGATAAAGAGAAGAAAGCTAAATTGTTACTTGAAGAGAGTGCGAACACTTTAGGGACAGAGAAGGCCGAAATGGCTGATAGGATAAAATCTTTAGGAAGCCAGCTGGAAACTAAAGATGCCACTCTGGTTTATGCTAACAACATTATAAAGGATGCCCAGAAGAAAGTTTCTTTCTTACTTAATTAGGCTCTTACTAAAATAATGGAGAAGTGCTACAAAGATGATCTTTTTGTAGCATATAATGAAAACATTGGCAAATGTGCTGACCTGAACATTCCTTCCTTTCACAAATCTGAATAACGCATTCGAAAGGAAGTTTGATCTTATTCTGAGGAGAGTTCAGGGATCATTCCAAGATAGTCCTTAAGAGGAGGCTGTCAATCCTAAGGAATTATTATCTTTCGATGATCCCCCACTTGGAGGAGGTGAAGATTTTGATAACGGGGAGGATGGTGATGAGGATGAAAATAATAGTGATGATGATGATAAGAATGATGATGATCTTGGGATGACTGGAGGAAATGGTAGTAAAGATGCTGATGATGATGGTGGATCAGGTGGTCATAACTTGGGTTCCTTTTTCTATGATGCTGAATATTTTGACCCTCCTAGACTCCCGCATGCTTATCAAAAGGACATCTCAGCAAAGGATATCCAAGCTACTAATAAAGAAACGGGTAAGGAGAAAAATCATTGTTTGACGGCTAAATCTCTATCGGATTAGAAAATAGCCGATCAAATATTAATTAAAAATTAACCACAAATGCACGGTGTACAATTCTAGTACGTGGCAAGTACGGGACATTCCGTAGGGAATTGTTTTGATTTTAAATTTTCTATTCAATCAAATTAAACCAATTTGAAAGTGTGATTAGCTAAAAAAATGTAAATAAACTAACAAAAGAAAATGGATAAAAATATGAGAGTAAAATGTAATTTAGAGATAAATCCACTCACTTGATCACATAAATCAACACAACATGAAATTATGGTCTTTTTTTGGTCATTAGTGAA
The DNA here is from genome assembly GCA_030737815.1 of Allium fistulosum. Classification (NCBI taxonomy): domain Eukaryota; kingdom Viridiplantae; phylum Streptophyta; class Magnoliopsida; order Asparagales; family Amaryllidaceae; genus Allium; species Allium fistulosum. The sequence goes on along the minus strand of CM060905.1, from coordinate 898,782,394 downwards.
TTTAGTTAATGTGTTTATCATAAGTATGACCTATTTGTGCTATAAATTAGCTCAACATAAGCAATCAAACTATAACACACCCACTAAATCACCTTTTAACTCTCATGAAGATTGACAATGAACTTGAAAATAAAATCTATTCTAAGCATGGCCTATTAACTATTAACTAGAAATATAAACCATCAAATTTTGATTTTAAAATCACTTCATTACCATAATGATATGTAGATGAAGAGGTAATTTGTGTTTTGTTTGTTTAAGCACAGTCTATTTGGTGTCAACAACATAGGCTATCAAATTCAAAGCTAAAACAACAAGTTTAACCACATCAAACAATTCCATTAAGCGCAAAAGGAGATGAAAAATTATCAAAATGTTGAATCTACATGATTAAGAGAGCTTCATTGCCCCTAAATTGAAGGGATTTAGCCTCTCATATTTGTTATCATATCAACAAATGTAGATTGCAATATGAAACAAAAATAAGAAGAAAAATGCAAGCTAATGAAAAAAAAGAGCTAATAAAAACAAAATAAAAACAATTATACTTGCATATATAAAAAGATCTAAACTACTAGCATGAAAGGAAATAAACAAGAAAAGAAAAGAGCATGTATTAAAATTGCATAAAAAAGAAAGTTACATGAAGCAAAATGACTAAATAGCCGTGAAAAGAAAGGAAGAGCTTTTGTTTATTTTTGAGTCTAAAACTAAACTAACTAAAATGGAGGCTAAGAGCTTAATTACATGAACATATGGGGTATTTATACATGCCTAAAACCCTAATGTATATTTTTGGGAACTACCCAAACTACCCCTCTAGGAAGTGTGGCCACCAAGTTACCATTAGCATGAGATAATCCTCCATTTAAATGTGCATGGAACTTTTAGCTCCACTAACTCGTGCATTAGCTTCTAATTGTAGATTAAGGTAAGTGGGTAGGTGCGGTCCTCCATGATACATGGTTTGATTTATTCCATCTTCATTCCTTTGTATCTTCTTGTGCATGCATATTTTCCATGAAGCCACTTGTAATTTGAATTCAAATTCCTACAAAATAACATAAAAATTTCCAAGTAAATTTTCCCAAATTAATAAATGCACAAAAATGACTATTTTGCCCTTATATGAAGATGAATAAATGATGATTTGAAAATAATTTGAATTTTGGTTTAAACATGTTAAAATACCCTATATGCTCATTTATTTAATTAAACTAGATTAAATGTGGTAGTAAAAATATACACATTTACATGCACATCAAATACCCCCACATTTATCTTTTTATTCGTCCTCGAATACTTAAACTAAGATAAATCCATTTTCGTAGGGAGCACGATTGCATTGAGCGTATGCAACAAGCCGTTAAACCTCTTGGTATGCCTAGAAGGACGAGTGTTGTCTCATGAGGGTTTTCAGAGGATACTACCCACAAAATCCAAATGCAATATGATATACTCCTAAATGCAAGATTCATTTACAAAGATATGAATTCAAGTTTTTGAAAATATTTACAAATGAAGAATTTACTTTTAAATTAACAAGAATAAGTTAAATATAAGTTTTGGTCATTATCAAGAAATTTAAGTCCTTTTACTTGTCAAATTTCCCAACAAAAAATAAGTTATCATAACAAGTAAACTCTAGTTTGGCTAGTTGTTCCGGTTGATAACATATCGTAACTGTGAAATGGATCCTGAGTTGATTATCAAAGTGTTTTCAAAGTGGTATTTTCATTTCTTTTGAATAACAAGTCAAATCAAATAAGTAAAATTAGTGCTGGGATTTCAATTGCTTACTCTCACTATTTTTGAAAATTTTAACAATATTTACATATGCCTAACTCAGAAAACTGAGGCCAGATATATTACCCATGCACTACCTTTCGGGCTTATGTGAGGGGAATACAGAGCATGGCGAGTGAACACACAAGAGTGTACACCTATCGACTGTAGGCATTATTAATAAAAGAATTTATATATATACACCTAACTTAGATAAACTGAGGCAAGATATACCGATCGTGCACTACCTTTCGGGCTTATGTGAGAAGGGTACAGAGCATGGCGAGTGTACACACTTGCGTGTGTACTCCTGACTCTACGTGTTAATAAAATATATACATATATACAAATATATATTTTTTCTTCTGTTGTTTTTACTGTTTTTTTGTGTTTTTTTTGAAGAGTGAGTTTTGCAAAATCATCTTAGCACCATTTAACTTAGAAGGTCAAAAATGTTATATTCTTTTACTTTAAATTAACCACTTATTAAACAAAGATTTCAATTAGGATATACTTCATAATTAACATGCATGAACTTTCCTTTATACTAGTTAAACCATCGTTATTTGTAATCAAACTTTATTTTTATTTTTGTTGAGACACATAAATTTTCAGAAATTTCAATTTAATAACAAAAAACATATATTTATCCTATAGTGTTTGTTTAAAAGTAAATCAAAATGTTAGAAAGAAAATTTGTTTTGGGATTTTCGTTTTTTTTTGGAAATTTTTGAGTTTTGGAAAGAAAATACAAAAAAATAAACAATGAAAAATCGAAAACGACGATGAGACTCCCCCCACACTTGATTTTGACTGTGTCCCCAAAGTCAACCCAAGTGAAAGGAGAAAAATAAAAATATGACCTATATTTACATGAAAATGAAAAGATTATTATTTACACGATACCAGAAAGTATATCGTCATGGAGTAAATGAAATGGTCTTCCAAAGACCAATTCATTTGTCTCGTCAAGTATGCGAGACACAGCTTAAGCACAAAAACCAAACCTTATAAGATTTCGAAGTTGAATGTTGATTTGGAAAAACGAATGTCGTTTTATTAAAATCATGTGAGTTGTATTATTTTCGATGATTTTCGAGGTTGATAAAACAATTGGTTGAAGTTCAAGTTTATTTTCACCAAATTGAAATTCGAACTTGTCATTGAAAACTTCTTCAGAATTATTGGATTCAAAATCAAAATGGTGATTTAAATCTTCCCCTTCATAATTTAACAACTCATTTTCGAAAAGTTCAAAGAAAACGTGTTCACTAAATTCATCTTCCCTTGTTGGATTATCAACAACTTCATTGCATGTATCAATTTCAAAATCCAAAGTTGTGTTCAAATTTTCAAAACTGGTATGAATTTTAAATTTGGTTCCACACTTTCAAATGAATTGAAATCCAACTCAATACCATATTTTCAACAACTTCATTAAGATTGTCATTTTCAATTTCAAAAGTTGTTATTTGAAAATCATCAATTTTGGTAAAAAGTGGATTATTATTTGACTCATCACGGGTTGGGATTTGATTTTGTTTCTCACGTTGTTTCATATATGTTTTAACAACAAATCCATGTGATTATTGTAAATTTCGTCCATTTGCTCAACAAAATCAAATTTATAATTATTAACTTGAGGATTTTCAATTTGAAATTGTTGAGAACAAAATTTGTCCGTTGAACCATAGTCGAGATTATTCCCATTGCCGAAATCATTTAAAAAGTTGTTTCCATTTTCATTTTGACTTTGAAACTCATTTTGAAGTTTGAAATTGAATTAGCATGGGTTATAATCGAAATCATTTGAATTTTGAGGTGTATTCAAATTTTGATTACTTTAAAAACTTGAGTTATTGCACAAATATTAACTACACAACTCATTTATCATTTGATCATTTTGTGTAAAGAGTTCAAGTAAAGACGAAATCGTTTCAATAATCTTTTCAAGCTTTGACGGTTGCTCTTTAATTTGAAAATTGTGTGGTTCAAAATTCTAATTGTTTATACAATAGTTGTTACTAAAATATCCCTAGAATTTTGTGTGAAATTATGTGGATTATATTGATTTTCACAACTATTGTAAAATTCTAGCGAATAGGGAAACTCGGACATTTTCAAGGTGTATTTTTTATTAAAGGAAAACTATTTACCAAAGGGAATTTATTTTTAAAAAAATAGAAAATTTGATTTTTATTTTGTTATTTTTCTTGGATTTTCAAAAAACATTGTTTTTGAAAAGGTTTTATAATTTTTTTTTTTGGATTTTTGCTTTTCTAAAAAAAAACTAACTTAAATTTGTTTTTAAAATTTTTGATTTTGAATGAAAAATTTCAAAAGAAAGGATTTAAATACTAAGTTAAGGCATATTTACAAAAAAAAAATTTAGTTTTGGATTTTGAAAATTTTTTATTTCTTTTTTTAATATGCATGAACTAATGCAACTAAATGAATATAGGGATTTAATTGCAAATTTTCTATCCTACGTAGCACCTTACCTAAAATTGTATAGTCACACTTTCTCTTAAATCAACAAAATATTTCTTAGCCAGGTAATGGGCAGGAGTTATCGGTGCACCACGAATCACCGTAGCAATGCAACTGAAGGTTTAAGTACCTTCGGAGAAACAACCACTATAATATTTACGAATCACCATAATATTTATAAACAGTTATTACTCTGCCATAGCCTAGACACCAAGAAATAAAATTGTTTAAAGAAGACAATGGTCAAGATACAATTAAGCCCTAGGTGAGCTCGTAACACCCTTAATTGTGATGTCTAACCGTTATTATTAATCAAAATTCTAAGATGAAATGCAAAACTGAAATTAAACGTGTATTAACAATGCAACTACGAATGAAATTTGTTTTTGTTTTTGAATTTTTTTTAAAATGCAAGTAACCAACAATGCAAGGAAAATAAAAACAAGAGATAGAGGCATGATACCAGAGCGTGTAGAATTATTAGCAAATTATTTAAAAGTAGCAATTTTTTATAAGCAAGCAATTTCTTTTTGGCAAGCAAAGCGAAGCAAGCAAATGATTCTTCCTTATCTACTTCTGTAACCTGAAAATACGAACAAGATATATACAAAAAATAATTATTTATTTATTTTTAAATATATACGGATTGAACTTAAAACAATTTAAAACAAAATAAAACAAAACAAATTTTAAAAATTGTTTTAAAAAAAAGGATGAAACAAAACAAAAAACAAAGTAAACAAAACAGATTAAGCAAACTTTTTTTAAGGAGTGAGCCAAAAGCAAATTAAACAAAACAATTTAAAACCAAACAAAAGAAATAAACAAAAAGATAAATTCACTCAAGCCCACACCCACAAGAAATACAAACCCGAACCGCTACCCAAAAGAAATTGCCCTCTTCAGAAATTTTTTGACACGAATAAAACATCTCCCCTTATTTCAATTCAAAAAATATATAACTTCTTAAATTCAAATTCACAGAAGTGAAATCTCAAGTCGCAATCAAAATCAAAGTCGAATTCGGATTCGAGGGGATTGAATGCATTCAGGTTCGATTGTGGTTTGCTGGTTCGTTTGGGCGAGGAGATGGTTGCGGGTTTTTAGAATTGGTTTGTGGTTTTGGGTTCTTTTGAGGTTGAAGTTGGGGTTTGTGGTGGTTGCAGGCAATATGAAGTGGTCGGATTATTTATGCAAGCAATGTAGTTGAGGAGGATGGTTAGTGTAGTTGATGAGGATGGTGGATGAGTTATGCAATTATAGGCAGTGTAGTTTGAAGGTCAGAATTATGGTCTTTTGTTTTGACAGTTAAAGGGTTGGAGTAGTGTAAGTGTGGATAACTACAGTGTGATGGAAGTTGATGGCCTGGAGTAAGGTTGTTGCAGTGGTAGTAAGGTAGGGAGGATGGAAGTGGGATAGTATGGTCAGTTGATATGGGGCGGTGGCAAAATGTAGTGTGGCAAAATAAGTGGTTGAAGACTAAGGAGGTGGTAGCACTGTGGGGATAACAAAAAAAATGGTTGTTGGTTGTTTGCTGCACTGTGATGGTTTATGAAGTAGTGAGGAGTTGTCAGGTAAGTAAGATGATGTAAAAGTGGAGTTTGTGGTAGCAGTGGGAAGTATGTTGCTACCTGAAGTGTTTGGGGTTGTAATGGCCTGTCAGGTTGTTCAGGTGATGGTTTGAAATGGTGATGAACTGGAGGAAGTTTGTTGTTTCAGTTGTTGATGGATTATGGCTGTAGTTTCGAAAGTCGGTTGTCAGGTTGTGAAAGAATGATGTGCAGTTGTGAACAGAAGGGTGTTAATGGATGATGCCAGATGGTAAAAATGGATATATGCAGAGGAGATGTAGTTGAGGTGTACACAACAGAGATGAGATGTGACAATGGTAATGCAAGAAAGCAGGGTGGTTTGGAGATGAAGAATGTTTCGGATGAAAGGTAGTGGAATGTTGATAAGGCAGCAGTGTTTTAACAGTGATATGTGTGGTATTTGCTGCTGATGAAGGATTGCATGGTTGTAAGGGAAGATGGCAGTTATGTTGTGTGCACTGTTATGATAGTGATAAGGTGGATTGATGATAGTGTTAAGGTGGCAATGAAGTGGGTTAGTGGATATGAAGTGGAAACAGTATGAACTGATGTAAGTTTACAGAGGTGTGATTATGATGTTGATGGTAGGGTAGTGGAAAATGTTGCAATGTTATGAGGAAAATTTGGCAATGCTGTGGGGAAATTTTGGCAATGTTGTGGCTTTGTAAAGGTATACGGGTGGGATGAATGTGGTGGTATGCAGAGTTAAGGAATGTTGTAGATGGTCAAAAATTAGATTGTGTAGAGGTGCACAGTGTACTAATTTTGAAATGTCAGTGTGCAATAATAGCTTGTAAATGAAATTTTGGAGTGGGAAAAAAATTGTAAATGAAAATCAAAAAGGAAATTATTTTTTTCTTTTGTTTTGAAATTGTATGTTTTTATATATATTCAATGCCAATGCAACTTGTTTGCGCCAAAAATGGTCACAAACCCCGAATGTGGCGAAAGCACCAGTGTATGAATATAAATCAGCAATATTCAAACACAAATCTCAGATCTAAACAAACAACAAACAGCAATCCAGAAATAATGAACAAAAACACGAGATTTATAGTGGTTCGGCTATCTCCGGCCTACGTCCACTCCAAAGTTTTTATCTTTTATTGATCGATGCTTGAAGATTACAATTTCCTATCGCGTAGTACAACGGATTTTATGATTATAATCTGAATCTAAGGCAGAAATGGTGATCTGGAGTAAATCTGGCAGAGTCCGGGCGCTCTTAGCTCTCACAATTGTCCGACCTCTTTTCTAAATGACCAGGGGCTCTATTTATAGGTGTAGGAGGCTGATATTTCGCCTAAAATGAGGGGAGACCAGTTCTGGTACGTCAGGGGGCCCACATGCCCGCTTTCTGGAAATCCGGGCCCACTTTGGGATCGATTCGAAGCTACGTTCGAATCGATCGAGAAATTGTCCGATTGACTTGAAATTTGAGGTGAGCATTCTTCAACACGTGCTCAAGCTACTGTGAAAATTTCATACCATTTGGACTTGTAGATCTCAAGATATGGTCGATTCAAGTTGTGGTTTTTCATGTCCTGCTGCCGTTCGAATCGATCCACTCGATTCGATTGCTATTCGAATCGATGCTCTTGAGTCGACTCGATTGAGTTGATTTCTCTTCCACGCGCGTGCTTCGAGTCATACATTGCATCCCTTCGGGTTCTAGCTACGTTGCTTGGTAGACTCGTATCCTTCGAATCGATCAGACCAACGTTCATTCGAATCGATCAGGGCAAGTCACTACCAATCGATTCGAATGAGTCTCACTAGGGTGGATTCGAATCAAGGCCTGAGGGGATGGATTCGAATAAACCATTGCATGCTTTCCTAACAACCTGGGTGTGTTGCCATCGAGTCGAACCAGTGCCGATCGATACGAATCATATCGATTCGAATTGTTTCCTTCATGATGGATTCGAATACTATCGATTCGAACCATTATCCACATTCCATAATCCATCTCTAACTCCATCATACGAACTCTGATTGTCCTGAAATTTGAAACATAGCCTCTCCTAACCCTTGCCATCATCTCCAACCAATTTCGTCCCGATCGGAGTTCAACCAAATTTTGACGACGTCGATTGCAGCCTTGATTCCAATCGATCTCCAATCCAGATATCCGTCATTCCTTGCCAATTTGTTGATATTCCGACTTTGACCAAAATGCGGGATAACATTTGCCCCCCAAAACATGCCTTATGATAAGAAGGCGTGTTTTGAATAGCTCCGTATCCGATATCCAAAGTCCATAGCCACATCATCCAAGTGCATCATCCTTGACTGCTCGGAGTTGATGCCCAACTCCAAACCCAATAACCAAAGCCTTAGCCAAATCCATATCCGTTTGAACCCGACGACCGAATCCTAATCCATCCTTATCCAATAGCCAATAACCGAATCCAGGACCTCTCCGGGTCGATATCCAAATCCATAACCTCTCTGGGCTCTTGCCAAGCGCAATCCACACCTGACGACTGTGGTCCAGTGTCCCTGGACGTTGAGCTAACCTCGCCGGGTTCTTGCCAAGCGCAATCCACACCTGACGACCATGGCCCAGTGTCCCTGAGCGTAAGTAATGCCGTGGCTTAAGTCCTAAGCCGAATCCTGGTCACTCCGGACCCTTGTTGAGCATAGTCCATACTCAACGACCTGAAACAATAATCGATAATAGGGGGCCTAAGTCCTAGGCCGAATCCTGGTCGCTCCGGACCCTTGCCGAGCATAGTCCATACTCGACGACCTGAATGAGTCACTTTACCGCGTTCGGGCAGAATGACTCATCCCTTGCCAGGCATAATCCATACCTGACGACCGTTTATCAAAAACCAAAAAGAATCCAATCAAGATCCAATCCAAAATCCAAATCAAATCGGAAAACCAGAAATCAAAATCATCATCCAAAACGGAGAACAATCATCCGAGGGAATGCCAAAACCAGAGAAACGAGTAAAATCAGGAGTTCAATCCAAACTCCAAAAACCAAACCTGAAAAATAAGTATCCAATCCAAAAACAAAAGAAAACAGATTTCGCAAACCATGGCTTCGCATTTTATCATCATTCAGAGCATGCCTAGGGGCTATCTCCGTCCCCATACATGTGTAAATGACTCGGTTGCTCGCCAATGGTTTGTTACTTATTTCAAATTATCCTGATCAATTGATGACCAATCGATCATTATTCCTATGCCTCATATCCTCATGGTTTGAGGTAGGCGGTGGTTGCTCCTGCTCCACCGCTGCATTCCGAGCCCCAACATACTGCCTCAACTGTCCATTCCTCACATGCTCCTCAATTATGTCCTTTAAATGCCTGCAGCTGTTGGTATCATGCCCGTCCAAATCGTGGAAGAGACAATGCTTTCCTGATGCCCTCTCCCGCTCGGATGGTTCTCTCCTAGCCGGCCTCCGGTAAGGAAGGCGATTCCGAGTTTCCATGTATATCCGCTCCTGCGTCTCGTTTAATTCTGTGTATGTGGAAAACTTTGGATCCTTCCATTGCTTCCTGGTTTTTCCTGAATCGTCATCCAGCTTCCTTTTTCCTTTATCTTTATCCGAGCTTCCGTTGGACGGTCCTCCACCCCCAGTCACATTCACCTCCTTTAACTTTAAGTCCATACATGCATCTTCTTGCCGAAGGAACCTTTCAGCTTCATGGAAGAATTCCCCGAGATCCAGTGGCGGGTCTCGTACTAAAGATACCTTAAAATCTGAATCCTCTCTGACTCCCGACACTACCGCCATCAAAACCATCGATGGATCCGACCGATCCACCGAAGAAACCGCCGCATTAAATCGAGTTAAAAATGCTCTAAGCGATTCGTCCGCTCTTTGCTTTACCGATGTTAACGTCATCACGTTCTTAGGTCTTTTGATATGAACCCGAAACTGTCCCAAAAACCTGTCCACCAATTCCCTCCAATTCCTGATAGACCCTTCCTCCAGCTGCCTAAACCACATTGCCGCTAGGTCTGTCAAGTATAAAGGGAAACATCTGGCCATTACTTCGTCTGATGCCCCCAGCACTTCCATGTGTCTAGTGTATCTCATCAAATGATCAGTCGGGTCAGCCTTTCCATTATATACTTCCACGCTAGGTAACTTGAACTTAGGTGGATTCTGAGCCATCCTGATTTCCCGAGCGAACGGACTCCTGTTCACTCCTTCCAAGTCTCTATTGGTCGAACCTCCACGCATAGTCTTCCTAATGATTTCCATCAATCCAGCATTGCCTGTTAGGTGTTGTCCCTCATGCTCCCGAGGGAATTCCGGCACATATTCTTCATGTGGCTCATTAGCCGCAACGTTGGCTCTAGCCTGTTGAACTCCCTCCAAAGGTCCCTCTGCATGGGATCCTGTGGGCCTGCCCCCAAGCCCTTGTTGATTGCCTTCCGGTTCTGTATTCTGTCCTCCATTGGGTTCTACAACCCTAGTTCCTTGTTCCACATTTGCAGTCGCTGTAGTTGGTCCAAGGTTCTGTGTTCCTGCAGCTCTCATCTGCTCGAAGAAAGTCTGCATCATATCCTGTTGACTCTTCAGCAACCTCTCATGCAATGAATTTGCCATAGCTTCCATTTCGTCTCTCGTAATGTAAATCGAAGCTTGTCCTTCTCCAGCTCTGGAGGATGCCTCTTGACTTTCTCCCTGTTGGCTTCTCTCAGCTCTTTGTCTTGTTTGTCGAGTCATTGTCGAGTCAATCTGAATCCTTCAAACTTTCAAATCTAAACTTCAATCCGATGTAGCGGGTGCTAGTCCTTCTCAGTGAAAGCACCAAAGTGTTTGCGCCAAAAATGGTCACAAACCCCGAATGTGGCGAAAGCACCAGTGTATGAATATAAATCAGCAATATTCAAACACAAATCTCAGATCTAAACAAACAACAAACAGCAATCCAGAAATAATGAACAAAAACACGAGATTTATAGTGGTTCGGCTATCTCCGGCCTACGTCCACTCCAAAGTTTTTATCTTTTATTGATCGATGCTTGAAGATTACAATTTCCTATCGCGTAGTACAACGGATTTTATGATTATAATCTGAATCTAAGGCAGAAATGGTGATCTGGAGTAAATCTGGCAGAGTCCGGGCGCTCTTAGCTCTCACAATTGTCCGACCTCTTTTCTAAATGACCAGGGGCTCTATTTATAGGTGTAGGAGGCTGATATTTCGCCTAAAATGAGGGGAGACCAGTTCTGGTACGTCAGGGGGCCCACATGCCCGCTTTCTGGAAATCCGGGCCCACTTTGGGATCGATTCGAAGCTACGTTCGAATCGATCGAGAAATTGTCCGATTGACTTGAAATTTGGGGTGAGCATTCTTCAACACGTGCTCAAGCTACTGTGAAAATTTCATACCATTTGGACTTGTAGATCTCAAGATATGGTCGATTCAAGTTGTGGTTTTTCATGTCCTGCTGCCGTTCGAATCGATCCACTCGATTCGATTGCTATTCGAATCGATGCTCTTGAGTCGACTCGATTGAGTTGATTTCTCTTCCACGCGCGTGCTTCGAGTCATACATTGCATCCCTTCGGGTTCTAGCTACGTTGCTTGGTAGACTCGTATCCTTCGAATCGATCAGACCAACGTTCATTCGAATCGATCAGGGCAAGTCACTACCGATCGATTCGAATGAGTCTCACTAGGGTGGATTCGAATCAAGGCCTGAGGGGATGGATTCGAATAAACCATTGCATGCTTTCCTAACAACCTGGGTGTGTTGCCATCGAGTCGAACCAGTGCCGATCGATACGAATCATATCGATTCGAATTGTTTCCTTCATGATGGATTCGAATACTATCGATTCGAACCATTATCCACATTCCATAATCCATCTCTAACTCCATCATACGAACTCTGATTGTCCTGAAATTTGAAACATAGCCTCTCCTAACCCTTGCCATCATCTCCAACCAATTTCGTCCCGATCGGAGTTCAACCAAATTTTGACGACGTCGATTGCAGCCTTGATTCCAATCGATCTCCAATCCAGATATCCGTCATTCCTTGCCAATTTGTTGATATTCCGACTTTGACCAAAATGCGGGATAACACAACTAGAGAAACAACAAGCACACAAACAAAAATGAAAAAAAATTACACACAAACACACAACAAATTTTTTTTTTTAAAAAAGTGAAAATAAGGGACCCATCCCTAGAATCAAACTTAATACACAAAACATCCTTCCTAAAAAAGGATCTAAATTACATCACTATTTTCAAATACTGTAATTTTCTTCCCTAAAATACCCTTCTGCTCCATTGCTGAACATTGATTCTTCATATGTGGGTGTTATTCTCACATCCATAATTAAATTTTGCACCCCATTAATTATCAATCTTTAAAACGCAATAACTTCTTGTAGAAACGACGGATCAACAAACCCTTTTCACCATTAAATCACAAATTTTATTATCTTTCTAATGAGTGGCATTGTGCATATGTAAAAATAACGGCAGGACAAGTTATTCTGCAATTATATGGTATGATTGCAGACGATTCAGCAATTATATGCAATAATTGCAGAAAAGTCTACCATTATGAAGTATGATTGCAGACGATTCAACAATTATATACAATAATTGCAGAAAAGTCTGCAGTTATATGGTATAGTTGCACTTTCTGTGATTACTTGGAATAATTGCAGATTTTTCCACAATTATTCGATATAATTGCATAAAAATATGCACTTATACGGAATAATTGCAGAAAAATCTGCAAATATTCCATATAATTGCATAAAATCTGCAATTATAAGGAATAATTGTCGATATTTAAAGAAAAATTAATGATCATTTCATACAATTGCAGAAAATGGCAAGTATACCGAATAATTGTAGAAAAGTCGACAATTATATGGAATAATAGCAAAGAAGTCTGCAATTATTACATATAATTGCATAAAAGTCTGCAATTATTCCATATAATTGCATAAAAGTCTGCAATTATATGGAATAATTGCTGACATTTGAAAAAAAATTGATGATGTTCAAAAATTACAGGATTCTCTGCAAATATATGAAATAATTGTAGCCTTACTATAAATATGATTTTTTGGTATCAACAATGGACCTCATTTTAAAGATCATAAAATTTATGATTTTTTGGTGAAAACGGTATGCTAATCCGATGTTTCTACAGAAAGTTATACGCATTTGAAATGTTAAAAATGTAAAGGGTGTATGGGTCTTTTGGCGCAGGTGGATTTGATAACAGGGACTAGAAACGTAACTTTAGTTTGGGGAGGATGTTTTCTCTATTTTGAAACTTAACAGGAATGTGAGCCAAACTATCCCTTTTTTAAATGCAATTCAACACATAAAATAAACACACAATAAAATCAAACGAAAATAATTCGAAGAATAGAAAATTAGAATCGAATAAATTCCGCGGCAATGGAGCCAAAAATTTGTTTGACGGCTAATTCTCTATCGGATTAGAAAATAGCCGATCAAATTTTAATTAAAAATTAATTGCAAGCGCACGGCGTACAATCCTAGTACGTGGCAAGTACGGGTCGATCCATAAGGAATTGTTTAGATTTTAAAATATCTATTCAATCAAATTAAACCAATATTTGAAAATGTGATTAGCTAAAAAAATGTAAATAAACTGACAAAAGAAAATGGATAAAAATAAGAGAGTAGAAGGCAATTTATAGATAAATCCACTCTCTTGATCACATAAATCAACACAACATGAAATTATGATCTCTTTGTTTGGTCATTAGTGAATTTATTTAATGTGCTTATCATAAGTATGACCTATTAGTGCTATTAATTAGCTCAACATAAGCCATCAAACTATAACACACCCACTAAATCACCTTTTAACTCTCATGAAAATTGACAATGAACTTGAAAATAAAATCTATTCTAAGCATGGCCTATTAACTATTGATTAGAAATATTTACCATCAAATTTTGATTTTAAAAATCATTACCATAATCATATGTAGATGAATAGGTAATTTCTATTTTGTTTGTTTAAGCATAGCCTATTTGGTGTCAACAACATAGGCTATCAAATTCAAAGCTAAAACAACAAGTTCAACCACATCAAACAATTCCATTAAGCACAAAAAGAGATAAAAATTTATCAAAATGTTGAATCTACATGATTAAGAGAGCTTCATTCCCCTAAATTAAAGGGGGTACAGCCTCTCATATTTGTTATCATATCAACAAATGTAGATTGCAACATGAAACAAAAATAAGAAGAAAAATGCAAGCTAGTGAAAAACAAGAGCTAATAAAAACAAAATAAAAACTAATCTACTTGCATAAATAAAAAGATCTACACTACTAGCTTGAAAGGAAATGAACAAGAAAAGAAAAGAGCATGTATTAAAATTGCACTAAAAAAGAAAGTTACATGAAAGAGAATGGCTAAGTAGCCATGAAAAGAAAGGAAGAGCTTTTGTTTATTTTTGAGCCTAAAACTAAACTAACTAAAATGGAGGCTGAGGAGGCTAAGAGCTTAATTACATGAACATATGGGGTATTTATACATGCCTAAAACCTTAATGTATATTTTTGGGAACTACCCAAACTACCCCTCTAGAAAGTGTGGCCACCAAGTTATCATTAGCATGAGATAATCCTCCATTTAAATGTGCATGAAACTTTTAGCTCCACTAACTTGTGCATTAGCATCTAATTGTAGATTAAGGTTAGTGGGTAGGTGGGGTCCTCCATGATACATGGTTTGATTTATTTCCATCTTCATTCCTTTGTATTTTCTTGTGCATGCATATTTTCCATGATGCCACTTGTAATTTGAATTCAAATTCCCATAAAATAACATAAAAATTTCCAAGTAAATTTTCTCGAATTAATATATGCACAAAAATGACCATTTTGCCCCTATATGAAGATGAATAAATGATGATTTAAAAATAATTTAAATTTTGGCTTAAACATGTTAAAATACCCTATATGCTCATTTATTTAATTAAACTAGATTAAATATGGTAGTAAAAAATGCACATTTACGTGCACATCACTCATGTTCCTCCCTCACAAGCTCCCGTGATACAGCTATAAAATTTATCATCTCTAAATGCTTATAATTATCTGTTGATTTTAGTTAATAAATTAACTATTTTAGTTAAGAAAAAAAGTGTTACTTTAAGATCTTATGTGAGAAGAGTGAGAAGAAGATGTAACAATTAAATAGAGAGATTAAGAAAGTGATTGAAGATTCAATAGTTTATCTGAGAGGTATAGGTGTCTTCGTGTTTATGCCAATGATTAAAAGACTTTAAGGAAAACGAGTTGCTCAACTCTTAAAAAGATCTCATCTTCACAGACAAAGAGTGTTAAAAGAAAATGCAGAGTTAACTACACACTTCTAGATGCTTGTCGAAGATAGGGATAATTTAGTAGAGTTTCTTTACAAGTTATATTCTAGGAGTCCTTTTATTGACTTTTATTTCTTAGGAGAGAAGAATGGAGGTTTAATTACATGTCTCCATGATAGATATTTAAACGAGCATGA
The DNA here is from genome assembly GCA_030737815.1 of Allium fistulosum. Taxonomy (NCBI): domain Eukaryota; kingdom Viridiplantae; phylum Streptophyta; class Magnoliopsida; order Asparagales; family Amaryllidaceae; genus Allium; species Allium fistulosum. The sequence continues at coordinate 898,767,013 of CM060905.1, read as the reverse complement.
GACTGATCTCTATCCTGGGGAATGCTGAAATCTTCCTAGGGTTGCGATTGTTTCACTTTCCCCTAACACTCTCCCTTTTGAGAAAGTTAAGTTCGATTAAAAAATATTCATTTTCGAGTTTTACAAATGGTCAATATTATACGAACCCAAGTAATTTTATTATTGTAAGATGTAATTCAGACAATGTTTGTTAGTACCTTAGGTATTGGTTTTGATGATAACAACTATAGGATATTATATAAAATATATATACTAATGGTTTATCAAGTTATATATAGTGTATAGTGCAGGATATTAGATAAGTGTTGATTAAGAAGATTGTACACTATCAAGAATAGATTCAAGATGCTGATATAAAGTTTCAAGAGTTCAAGAATGAAGACTCATGAGTATTGAAGAGTTCAAGATTTCAAGATATTCCAGATAAGTTATAGAGTCACATAATTTATGTTAAAACCTTGATAGCACTTTCCTGATATCTCTCACCTTCTCTAATTTTTTTTTCAAATATTCTATTTTTAAAAATAATCTTTTCAAAATATTTCCCAAAATGATTTTCAATCTCTTACTTATAAAGATATCATTTTAGTGTTTTTAAGTTTTTATATATATATATATATTGAATTTTTGTTTATATTTTAATAAGTTATAATTATATTGATTTTTATATATATTATTGAATACTCTTATTAAATATTTCAAAATTATTTTATAAAGTTTTATTAAGTATATTTTGATTAAAATATATATAAACTATATTTATATGATTCTACAAAGTATCAAATTATTTTACAAAGCAACGGATTTTCAAAATAATATATTTAAAGTGTTTTTCAAATTTTGTGAAGAGTATGACAACATACCATATAGGCATATGTCAACATAGTGGCTGTAAAATTCAATATTCAAATTTGAATGGAAGTTTCTTTTCGTCGTATCTCTTCGCGAATGGACATGACCGTTGTTTGCCTATATACACCAGACTTCCAAATGAATTTTTAATAGCTACTTTCTTATTCTTCTCTCCTCTTTTCACTCTCTTTATTTCTAAATCAATTTTACCAAAACTCTACCGAAATTCAACCAGAATCAAATTCAATCATTCCTAATTTGTTTCTCCTTCATCTACTCTCTGATTTCTCTCATCCATCTCAAGATCAAAGTACTATTCAAGAGTTATAGGATCAATTGTAATCAAGATGGAAGATCCAAGTCTATAAGTTTTATTAAATCATAATCTTATACTTTGTGTTGTGCTTAGTATCCCTGAAATTCAAGTAGGTGTGATTGTAGCCTGTAAAATCAATTGGGTGTGCTTAGTAGCCCGTAAATCTAATGGGTGTGCTTGTAGCCCGGAAATCAAGTGACTCTACCTAGTGGTAGGGATTCTGGAGGGTATGTCTCATAGCCTTAAAATGGAGATTGTATTTGCATTTACTAGTTGAAAAGAAATTCGTACAAGGAATTATGTAAGACTAGATGTAGGGTAACTCCGAACTAATATTAAATCCTGATATGTTCTTTCCTTTATTTTTACTGTATTTACTTTTATATGTACTTTGATTCTGTAATTGTTTCTGTGATTCTTAATTACATTATTCCAAGTAGAATCTTAAAGAATTTGAAAAATATTCATATAATTCATTAAACACTATTCACCCCCTCTCTAGTGTTAATTTAGCCTTAATATCCTATTCCGCTGACTCACAATGTTATGAATTTCGGTATCTTTGCTTCTTTATATCTTAGCCTATTTTTCTTAAATCATACAGATTAAGGAATCATTGGGTAGTCCTATTTCCATGGAACTCTTAAATAAATTTATCAAATTAAAGAGGGACTTTAAAGAGAAATCGTTAATTCTTAGAACTTCTCGGCTAGCAAAATATTGCTTCCTCAGGGATCTTCAAAAACTTTACACATGGCTTCCACACTTTCATTTTGATATCTTGGGCAATGAAAAGGACAATTTACGTAAAGTGATGTGAACTAATAACGCCAAATTGTTATGTGGTGAAGCCAGTCCTCCGGTCGGGAAGTGGGACAACCATCAATTCCCACCAGTTAATACTCCTTCAGGGTTTAATATTCCTTTTACCCTACCCTTTCTATGTCCAAGGGTTCACTCAAAAAGGCCCAAACTTCTATCTTTAAACTTTAAGAATATATAAAACTTGTATTGTTAATGTAATTTGAATTTGTTTGTTTGTGCTTAAAAACCTTCTTGTTGCTAATAAAAAACGCATTTTCTTATGTACTAATTTATTTTTTCCTATTTACTTATTCGTTAGGAAAAACAATTAACACTTGCATTTAGCAGTCCAAATCTCCTTTCTCGATTGGACAATAGTAAAGCCAAGATGGTATCAATCATTGAGAAGAAACGCTCTTATCAAGATGCTTCAACTTTGTTGTTTTTGGATAACCTGGATGTGCAAAAATGGCATAACAATTATTATCAATTGAGATCAACATTAAGCGGCATGAAGGAATTGACTTCTATCTTAGAAGAGAAAATGAAAGAGAAAGATAAAGAAATCTAAGAGCTGAGAGGGAATATGAGTGTAGCTAACCAATATGGACCTTTAGTCCAAAGAATCGAGGCCGATGTAGAAATTGCCTTATTACATCAAAGGGAAATGGATCTTGAAGTGGACTTGTTAAAAAGCCAAGTATCCTATCAGTCTTTAGAACTCATTGCAAGCAGAGACGAATTTAGCCTTCCTACTCCTACCCCTTCAACTGGCAAAGAATAGTTTTCCACCTTCTTGAACCCACCCATGGGTCTGGATCGTGGAGAAATCTCCAGATGGTGCCAAAGTGTTAGGTATGAATGAATCCAATTTTTAAAAGGAAAGTGCGATGAAAAAGTCTCGGAATGTCTCAATAAGTATCAAAGTCAAGTTGAGGAATTAGGACATGAAAAATATGCTCCTAAGAAGAAAGTTTAAGAATTACAGAGCAAGGTCAAAACTCTAAAAGGAGCCAATAAGACGCTTGATCATGCATTAAATATTCAATTAACTCTATTAATGATACATATATTATCCAAAAGAATGATAAGAAACTTAAGGAATGTTTGGGTGTGGCGATTAGTCATATCGTCAAACCTTCCCCGATCGTTGAAGACTTAAAAGAGAAAGTGCAATACCTTGACTCTTAATGGAGGATAACTGAAATAGCATTGCTTGGAAACTTTTAACTGGATTCTCTTGTTGATTAATCTTTCTTGTTAACTGTAACTTTTGTATGTGATATGTAAATGTAAAATGACAAATAAATTATTACATGAACAGATAATACCATGAATAGACTTTTTGTTTTTTCCTTTATTTTTGTCTTGTACTCGAACTCATTAAATTGTATGAGATTTGCAACTTACTTCAGTGCTTTAGTCCAATTCTATATAATCTTTGGTGTTTGATTAAGCGTAGATTTGCTTGCTTTTTATTCCCTTGTATAATGCTTTAGACCGACCTTTATGGTTCTCTCTTCTCCTTCTTTGATACTTTGAATGCTTGGTTTTGAAATTCATTTTCCAAAATAATTATCAGCAAAACTTTAGATAAGATTAATCAATTTGTTTTCTCATTTTGCTTTTATGGGCAAATTACGGTTGCTTTAATATCATTATCATAGCTGGTTCTTCGAAGTAAATATCTATTCGATGATTTTTCTTTGTCGCATAAGCATAAATAGTCACTTAGTCAGCTTTAATAAAAGACCAGAATTTCATCTGGCAAGAAGATCATAGATTTAATCTAATAAGAAGACCAGAAATCCATCTGACAATAGGACCAGAGTTCCATCAGAAATTCATTTGATAATAAGACTAGAAGTTCATCTGGTAAGAAGATCAGAAATTCATCTAATAATAACAACAGAATTCCATCTGGTAGGAGGATCAAAGATCCATCTAGTAACAGAGATTTCTGTTATTTGATGATTCGAATTCTAATTCAAAGATTAAGGATTGAGAGCCAATTCAATATTTTGAAAAATGAAGCCCTAGGCCCATGTAATAAATCATAATTTCTTAGATGTCTATATCTAACATTAAAATTCCTCGATTCTGGGTAATAAATAGTTTTTGATCCTTCCTTTGAAGGTTACTTTAACTTTTCCTTGGTGCAGAACTAAACGTGTTTGACTGTTCTTCCTTTAGAAGATTACTTTGTCCCATCTTCAGGGTAGATTTAAACTTGCATGATTGATTTCTTCTGCCCCTTATCACTCTTTGGGTGATGATTTAGGCTTTGATTCTTTTCGCCCCGTATCACTCTTTAGGTGATGATTAAGGCATGAGCCCCTTATTACCTTATAGGTAGTGATCTAGGCTTTGGTCGGTACGTTTGGTTAGCTATCCTAAGCAAAAACAAGTCTTTCCCATCCTCACTTTAGGAGGAGCTCCAGTCAGGCCTTATAGGTGGAACAAAAAGCTGGTTTGGTGCTTTTGCAATCCATCTTAGGCGGGACCAAGGCTTACTCCGTTCTCCCTCTAGAAGGCACTTCAGACAGGTTTTATAGACGGGACTGAAAGCCGGTTGGCGCCCTAGCCAGGCCATCTTAGGCGAGACCAAAGGCTTACTCCATCCTCTCTCTAGAAGGCACTCCAACCAGGCCGCATAGGCAGGACCGAAGGCTTTTAGTGCTCTGGCCAGGCCTGATAGGCGGGACCAAAGGCTTGCTCTGACCTTCCTCTAGGAGGTGTGTAACACCCCTAATCTTTATTAACATTATTTAGGAATTTAATTAGACAAATTAAATGAAATAATGTAAAATGGTAAGGAGATTGAGATTTGACAATTAGTAAAGGTCGAGCCTTAATTAATGAATTAATGAGATTAATTAAAACATTAATAAGAAGGAGGATATGAGGAGGGCAAAATAGGAAAGAGCATATTCCCTTAATACATATTCTTTCATTCTCATTTCCTCCCAAACTTCTTTCACAAAAAAAACGAAAATAAAAAAAGCAAAGTCTAGCCATCACCAAGGTGATTCAAGAGAAGAAAAGTTAGAAATGCAAGATTAAAGCTTATGGGAATCAAATCAAATACAAATCTCAGCCTTCTTAAACCATTTAAGGTGAATAATAGCTATGCATCTCAAGTTTTAATTTTTATTTTCGATTCTAAGTATAACTTTGAATCTTTTGCTTGTATTATGCCATGTTTTACTTATTTAGATGATTATATGCTTATTGATGAATTATTGGATTTATTATGAGATTATGTAATAGGTTTTAAGTGTGAAAACCTAAATTTTGATACACAATTGATTTGAAATTTTGAAGTGGGTTTTTAGTTTCATAATTTTTCAAGCAAGCATGAATTTATTTTGAATTTATTCTGGGTTTTAATTATTAAAAATAATTAACTAAAGTTTTTGGCCTCGAAATTGTTATATGTTAAAGAATATAATAAATCAGATTTATTATAATTTTTGGGGATTTTTCCCAAGTGCTTAAGAATTATTATGAATTACTTAAGCTAGAAAGGCTTGATTATTATATTAAAATATTGATATAAAAGTTTAGTCTGCAAATTGATTTGGAAATGATAATTCTGAATAGTAGCAGTTTTTTGAAAAAGATTTTGATAAAGAAAGTTGTTATCCAATGGTATTTTGACAAATACAAGGAGTTGATAAAAAATAACTTTTAATAGCAAAATAATAGTTTTAACGTTATTTAGGACATTGCCACACCAAAGTTCATGAAGCTGCATCTCATCTTACCGCATTTAAGACCCTCGATGTCAATCAGGGACAATGCATAAGGTATCAACCCTAGTTGATACGAAATGTATTAATCTTGGTTGATGGAAGAGGCACGGCATCAAGGTCGAAGTCATGAATTTCGATGTTAGCATTGCCGCATGACTTAAGTGCTGCGTTTTATATAACGGGTATGCTGCCGGATTTATAGCATCGCTGAACCTATTGCTTTTAAAGAAACTTATAACGGCGATAGTGGACCCATGTCTTATGACTTCGGGTATATAGTGCCATGTTTTATCATTTCGACCTTAATGATTGCCGACTTTAATCTTTAGTACCTGTTTTTGAAGAAGGCTAGGTTGTTGCCTGTTATCACTTCGGCCCTAATAATGCTGTTATTTTCTTTAAGGTAATGGAGTGGAGACTCTTTAGTGTCGTTGAGTATTTTTAAGGTGTTATACTATGCTATACGACGTAGTTAACTTTGACTATATAACTTGTGTTTTCTAAATCAAAGACTTAAACATATTTTGTATTGAAGAGGAGAAATGACCCAATTGGCGAGATTGACGCTAACCTTAACCCTTTAATAGTTTTATTGAATTTGGCTATATAGCCTATGTTTTCTCAGTGAGATAAATTCCAAGTGATTTTGAGATTCATCAATACTATTTTATAGAAGCGCGCGCGCACACACAGATATATATATATATACATACATATATATATATATATATATATCTTGGCATAATATTTTGGATGAAGTAAAGGGCCATAATTTTCCTTGTTTTAAATATAATTTCAAAGGTTAAACCATTTATAAAGAAAGTGTTTTAAAGGAAATAGAAAAGGGTATTTTGCCCAGGATTTTACTAAAGAATTATTACTCTTATCACTTTTGGATAGATTGTGATAGGATGAATTACTCAGAGAGTAGAAAACTAGATGAAACTGGTACAAGATAGCGCCCTATACTTCAGCTGTTAGCCCTTAGTTAATATAGGTCCAAAATTCTAGTGTGTAGGGCTTTGTTATGGGTAAGACTAAAAGTAGGTTTACGTATAGAAAGGAATACACTAAGATGATATGGTTTATTGGTGGGCCTGCAAAACCATTAGGATCAGAGTGAACCTAGGAATAGTAAGTTTCGGATAGATAATCCAATTGTATTCTAACAGTATGTTAGAGAATTTGATATATTTGGTAGGCCCGAGCCATGCATAGGTTTGTAGTTACCCTGAGAAAACTATGATGTTGGGACAGATGGTCCATTGATTTAGACAGATTAATCATGATTACCCATGTTGCATGCATGCTCATTACTGTTTATATTGTCTATTTTAATCATTCTGGTCGTAGGAGTTATTTTGCAAAAGATATATTTTAAAAGAGATAATAGTAAGGTGGTAACGCATTCCGCTTAGCGGCATGGTCACACTAAATATCTATAAATCGAAATAGCATATTATTATTCACACCGGGTTTTTTGTCTGACTCAAAGTATTTATTTCCCCCTTAAATTCTCGAGTGCTCAAAAAACTTCATTTGAGTAGGTCGGGAGTAAGTATTTACATGTTAAGTAGGTTTTGGCAAATAAAGCTTCCGGAGACGTATAGGAGGCAACGCTAGCTATTTAGGAGTCTATCTTTATATAATGTTAATCTGCTATGTTAAAGTTATTTTGTTGAAATGTATGTAAAGACAGATGATATAACTATCTATTAGTAATTCGGATCAACCAAGGAGGCAACTTCATATGTCGCTCTTGGAGTATTTTTTAATAACAATATTTTATCTAAACCTGGGCAACGTTTGGGATTATGTATTGAAAAAATAAAATTATCTTTAAAATGAAATATGAAAGTTTTTTTTGAAATTATGTTTAAAATATTTCATATTCTTGTGCTTTGATGTTATTGATACGATTAACATATCCGCATTTTATCATCAGTGATCAATACTATAGATGACTGCAGCATCTGTAGCGCTTACTTTCGGGCCTCAAAATAGGGGATGTTACAACTTGTTATCAGAGCATAGGTTTATGTAAAACCAAAAGAATTTTTGAACTTAAAAATATTTTGAAGACATGATCCAAATGAATGGATAAGGTTGGGGTACGGGATAATGCTATAGTAACGTACTTATATTTGCTACATATAAGTATACGCTTTATCTCTAATCTACCTCTCTCTTAGACCATCCTTCTGTATCTTATTAAGGAAGTAAGATATAGAGACAGGAAACGGAAGAGTGAATCTCGGTGAAGGAAGCACCACTACTAATGGAATTGTCGGGCCCAATACTAGAAGGAATCTGGGTCGACATACAGCTTCTAATGTAAGTGCTGGAACACCATAGGTTGATATGGGAGCAATGTACCAGTTCTTTGTCAACATGATGCAAGCAGGAGCTACTGTTGTATTAGTTGGAGGAAATGCTGGAGTAGCTAATCAAGAAGTTCCAGTTGTCAACAATTATGTTGTGTTGAGTAAAGACTGTGCTAGACTTGGAGGGAAACCCTTTATTGGAATAGAGGATGTAATTGAAGTGGAGAATTATTGCTTCAATGTGAAGGGATTTTTTCTAATCTTGGTTTGAATGACGAACAGAAGAGGAGATTGGCATCCAGGTAACTGTAGGGAGTTGCATTGTACTGGTGGAACAATGTAACTATTGGAGTGGCTGAGGAAACTTTGACTTGTGCAGAGTTTAGAAGGAGGTTTGAAGAGAGGTTTATGTCAGAAATTTCCAAGTATACTTTGCTTAGGAAGTTTGCTAAGTTAGTGCAAGGAGACATGACTATGCTGGAGTACGCAACCAGATTTGAGGAGCTGTTCCGATATGGGTATACTACCGTGGATACAGTGATCAAAAGGAATGAGAAGTTCATCCGTAGACTAAGATCTAAGCTTTCTAAGGCAACTTTACCACATCTTAGGGATCCATGTGATGTAATGGTGGAGACGTCTTTGAGAAATGAAGAGATGCTTGCTTTGTTCCGTAATAACAAGCCAGTAGAGAATTGGGGTGGACAAAATCAAAAGAGAATGTTTTACCAGAAGAAGGAAGCTCAAAAAGGTGGAGCTGCTAAGAAAGGAAAGTCTAAGGCTGTGTGTTCCAACTGTGACAAGAAGGGGCATTATGCTTATGAGTGCCAAACTGGTAAGGAAAAGGAAGTCGTTAGAAAGAAGAACATTTAGTGCTTTAACTATGACCAAGTGGGACATTACAAGGACAAATGTGTAGAAGTGAGTAAGACAGAAAAAGGAAAAGTATTTGCTTTGGAACCGGCTACCTCAAGACCAACAACTGAGGAGAAAGAAAAAACTATGATGGGAGGTACGCTTCTAATTCATGGTATACCTGTTAGAGTACTATTTGATACTGGTGCATCACATTCTTTTATATCTCATTGCTTGGTAGATAAGCTAATTTTAGAACCATCATAACTAGTTACTTCCTTAAGGGTTGTGAATCTGATAGGTGGACATGCAACTCTAGGGATGAGATGTGACCACTTAGAGTTTGAATTATTAAGTCATATATTTGCCTGTAATTTGCATGTGTTTGATTTTGTAGGCTTTGGGATTATTTTGGGTATGGACTTGTTAAGTGAGTATGATGCTAGGATATTTTGGGAAAATATCACTAAGACACCCTTATTATAGTGACCAAATTGTATACTCAGTAGAGAATCCAAGTTTGGATGTTTGTGCTTTGTTGGGTGTGGAGGAGAAAGATGAGTTTAATCGGGTTTTCGTAGTTAGAGAATCGGCAGATGTTTCTGAGCCTGTTATAGGACTACCGTCGAAATGAGCTATTGAGTTTCGAATAGATCTTGTACCTGGAGTTGAACCCGTAAGTAGATCACTTAGTAGAATGACACCTACCGAGATGAAGGAGTTAAAGGTGTAGCTGGTGGACTTAGAAGGAAAAAGTTTTATTAAACCAAGTAGTTTGCCTTAGGGAGCGGCCACGGTGTTTGTGAAGAAACCGGACGGGTCGTTAAAGATATGTATCGATTATCGTAAGTTGAATGAAAATACGATAAAGAACCGATATCCTTTACCGAGAATCGATGACTTATTTGATCAATTGAGTAGAGCCATAAGTATTTCCTCAATTAGATTTGCCGACAGGGTTCCATTTATTGAGAGTGGTGGAGGATAGTAAACTTATAACGGTGTTTCGAGCAAGATATGGTTCGTACGAGTGGTTAGTAATGCCATTTGAGCTAACTAATGCGCCTGCTTTCTTCATAGATTTAATGAACCAAATCTTCCGAGATCATTTAGATAGATTCGTGTTGGTATTCATAGACGACATTTTGATATATTCCTAGGATGAAAGAGATCATGAAGTTCATCTTAGGATAGTACTTGAGACACTGAGGCAACATCAGTTAAAAGCGAAGGTTTTGAAGTGTCATTTTTAGAATAAGGAGGTGAAGTTCCTTGGTCATATTGTCTCAGAAAAAGAGTTGTCTATAGATCCTGCTAAGATAGAAGTAGTAAATAATTAGAAGATACCCGAGAGAGTGATTGAGATAAAGAGTTTTCTTTGATTAGCTGGTATTACCAAAGATTTATCAAGGATTTCAGTTGCATAGCAGCACCGATTACTATACTAACTAGGAAGGATGTGAAGCATGTTTGGACCTATAAATGTGAGGAGGCATTCCAAAAGCTAAAACACTTATTGAACAACGCGCCCGTGTTAGTTATTCCAGATGGAAATCAAGATTTGGTGGTGTATATGGATGCATGTGGAACCGGATTAGGAGCTATGTTAATGCGGAAGGGTAAAGTGATTGCATACGCTTCTAGACAGCTCAGACCGCATGAAGTTAGATATCCAACCCATGACTTGGAGTTAGTTGCGGTAATATTTGTTTTGAAGGTGTGGAAACATTTTCTTTTGGGAGAATGGTTTGAGTTGCATACTGATCATGAATCTCTAAGATACTTATTCTCTCAGAAGGTGTTGAATATGAGACAATAGAGATTGTTGGAACTTTTAGCTACTTATGATTTTGGAATTGAGTTCACACCGAGAAAGGAAACTGTTTGCACAAAAAATGGGCAAACACCTCCAAGTCGTATGATTTAGTTGATTTTATGTTGTTTTTAGTGATCTGGGTGATTAATGCAAATATATGAAAAGTAGGGACTAAACTGTAAAAGACACGCAGATTTATAGTGGTTCGGCCAGAACGTGCCTACGTCCACTTTATATGTTATTCTCCTTTACTGTTCAGATTACAAGTACAAAGCTTTGATACAAGTATATGAAAGTTGTTTGGAAGTCCTATCCGTGCTTGAGCTCTCAAACTTGTATGCCATTGTTGTACCCCTGCCCCTCTATTTATAGAGTGAAGCTGGGGGTAGGGGTCTTGGATGTATATAGCTGCTATTGGGCCTGGGCTGTTGCAATCTGACCTGGCAATGTTGGCTCGGCAAAGCTTTGGCTCGGTAGTAGGTGGTTGGAGTTGAGGCCTCGGTCCAGTAGTACTTTGGCTCGGTGGGACTTTGGTTCGGTCATGAGTTGGTTCGATGGTAGATGGAGTGGCTTTGGTTCGTTCATGAGTTGGTTCGGTCATGAGTTGGTTCGGTCATGAGTTGGTTCGGTGGTAGTGCATGTAGGTTGGACTGGTTCGGCAAGGCCCTAGAGATAGCTGGTTCGGTAGGCATGGGAAGGAGTTGGTTCGGCAGGGTCTTTCCTAGTCTTGATTCGGCATCAGTGATCTGATGGCCTTGGTACGGTGGAAACTCGGCCAACATTTGCCCCCCAAAGTGGGGCATATGCCTGCATATGTCGCGCTTTGTTTTTAGGCCATTCAATCCTGAACACTCTCATCCGGTCCCAAACGCAGAACCAGTTGGTCCGGTCGTTTATATTTGCCTATAAGTATGGGCCTAAAGCTTTTGTTATTCCTTATCAGCCGAACCAAACTCTTGTCTTTGCCGAATCGAACGTATTATCGAACCAGACCTTAACTGCCGGACCAGGTGAGGCCCTCTTCTGCTGAATGAGTTTTTTTTGTTTTGAACTACTGAACGAACTCGGGGATCCCAAGTACCGAATGAACTCAAAGACTTGTATTACCGAATGAACTCGGGGTACTTTAAGTACCGAATGAACTCGAAGTCTTTGGACTACCGAATGAGCTTCGATGTCTTAGGATGACCGAATGAACTCGAAGTCTTTGGACAACAGAATGAATTCGATGTCTTTGGTCAACCGAATGAATTCGAAGTCTTTGGACAACCGAATGACGCTTCATGCTTGAACGACCGGTTGAGTTCGAATGTCGGACGAACCTTGAACCTTTTATGTTTCGAATTACAAATGAAATTCTAGATTGTACGCACTTGCTTGTTTATATCTCTACATCCTTTGTTTTAACGATGTACTCTCGTGTTGCAGATAATGTCTCATAAAGTTGAAACTCGCTCTGACAAGAAGAAATCCCAGGACAGAGAAGATCCTTCCACAGTGACCCCAGCTCAGTCAGGACCGGGATGTCATGGGCCCACCCCGAGGTCACTAGTAGATGGGTATGGCCCTCAGGAGCTTCTGAACTCACCTCCTGACTGTTTCCCTAGCTCTCTCAAAAGCGAGCAGCTTGATGTTATTTCTCGCTTCTTTGGGATTGATAGAGCGCGCATGCTTTTGCCGGGGGAGGGAGTGATGCCATATAATCCCCCGAAGTATATTTCGCCTACAGTAAGTACCATTGTATGTGTGGGGCCATTCCCCCGATCAATGCTTGGATACTCAGCTTCATCACCTACTTGAAGGTGGCTCCATTTCAGCTTCAGCCTAACTCCTACGCCATCCTGGTGAGCCTGTTTGTCATTTTTCAGAGGAGATACGGGCGTCCTCCCTCCAACCGAGAGATCCGGTATTTGTACAATTTGAGAGGCTATAAGAAGGGGTCTCCATACATCAGCTTGGAATCAGCCGTATCTTTCAAGCCGGTCCTGGACTTATATTCGAAGTTCAGCATGTTCAAGAAAGAATGGTTTTTCATCAAGGATGACTCTGTTTCCATCCGTTGCTTCACCTCTGGCTGTAAGTTGAAGCTTATTTATGATTTCCGTTCTGACTGCAATGCTTCTTCCATGTGCTTTTATTTCTTGCTAGCGACAGGTGGCTTTGCGGTCGTGGAAAACGATCGCCTGGTTCAGATGGCTGTGAAAATAGAAGCCATTACGGGAAGGGATAGGTCGGCTTCTTACTTGATCAGGAACGCTACACTTCTGGGGAACAACCTGATTCTACCGCATCAGTCCGTGGTCAAGCAGAGAGACACGGCGGAGGAGAGGGCTGCCAAAGCTACAGGAGAGGCCACGACGAAGAGCAGCAAAAGGAGACCCTTCTTGATGCATCCAGTCACCGGGGGAAGAAACTCAAGAAGTCCGATGGACCCTCTCCCAGCACACATCCAGATGTTCAGGAGGAGGAAAAAGTGGAGGGGGAAAAAGGCGAGGATGAAGGAGGTGAGGCGGAGAGCGGATGTGGTAGAGAAGGTGACGGTGATTGTCACGGCGATGATGGTGGTGAAGGACAGGGCGGTGATGGCACAGGGGCTTTGCCTCCTGGGCAGGCAGGCGTGATCCAAGAGTGGACAGATGACGCTCTCCGCCAAGCCTTCGAAGAGTTGGAGGAAGCACCGGCTTTGGCGGAGAAGCCCAAGAAAGATGATAAGGCCGGGACCGGCGCCGATTTATCTTCCGGGAGTGCTTCTACTGAGGCAACTTCTGCGATTCAAGGTGAATTTCTGTTTATTCTTTTTAATTCTTGAATGATGGCTCAATGCATGCTGGTGACACTTGGTTTTTATTCCAGGAGCAGGCAAAACAGCCAAGACCTCAGATCTTCGGCACAGGCTAGAACAATACAGACTCCTCAAAGCTTCTGCCAAACCGAAGCCTCCTACTAACCGCCCTGGAGAAGTAGTCGGCTATCGTCCTCTTCTTGGAGTTATTAAAGAAGATATACAAAAGAGGAAGAGGAGTCGATCTTCGTTTGAATCTCTTCCTGGCCCTCCGGCCCCACTCCAGCCTATTCACGATATTACGGAGGATGATACTGAGTTTATGCCTTCCCCACATTCGTCTGAGAATCCAACCTTCACCCCGATAGATCACCCTGGCTTGGTTCGTAATCCATTTGCGGGTCATCCAGACCTGGACCCGGCCTCTCATGACATCTCCTTCGATGAGGCTACCGGTGAGCACCTTCTCCCTCGCAATCCTATGGTACGGGTGCTTGACGAAGCTAAGTCCCTGGACCTTGATTTGCTTACTACCCAGGTTGTAACTCTGGGGGATGAAGCTAAGGCGAACATCGACCGGGTTGCCGAGGAGACCAGGAAATTGATGGGGCATCATGCCCGACTAGTCAAGGCCGGGGAGGAAATTGGGAGTGCCAACATTCGGCTATGGTTAATGGTCTTCGACCAGGCTAAGCAGCTTGCCGATCAAGCCATTCAAATTTCTCAGCACTTGGCCGCATCCGGGCAACTGAAGAAGACTATGGAAGAGGTCAGCATGGCAGAGTTGCGAAAAATGGAGGCCTCCTGCAAGGAGCGGATTGACATAGCCATTGCGACGGTGGATGAGGTTCGACAAGCGGACCTCGAGCGGGTAAAGGAATTATCGGAGAGACTTGAGGCCGCGGAGCTTGCTCAGTCCAGGTTGAAGGAGGAGATGGAGGCGATGAGAATATCCCTTCAGGCTGACCGCTCACGATACCGATCGGAGAGGGATGCTGCCGTTGCTAAGCTGCGTGCTTCTGAGGCTCGAATGTGGGAGCTTGAGGAAAACGAGGGGATGATGGATGAGATGCTCCAGGATATGTATTTCCGCACTTGGAAACAGGGTAGCTTATCTTGGATGGATGATTACCCGCGAGTTATGGCCAGGATTTATCTCCGGGCTCTGGAGGAGGCTAGGGCTGATGCGGATAAGAGGGTGGCGCGGTCTTCAGAATGGACGTGGTCACTGCCCAGTTAACCAAGGAGGAGAAGGTGGCGGTGAAGGAGGGTATGCGGCTGCTTATCGCTGAGGAGGCAGGTGTGCAAGTAGAGGATGATGATCAGGATGGTCAGGAAGCGGGCACTGGTAAGTCTTCCCTTCTAGTCTTTCCGTTAACTTGGTTGCTTATCACTAATGAATTCTTTCTTTGACCGGACAGGTGGGCAACAGGACAAGGGTAAAGCTCCGACGCAGCCGGCTCCTTGATTTGACCTGGATATCTTTTTGTGGACTTGACATTGTTGTATATGTTAGTCTCAAAACAGTAACGTAACTTTTAGGTTGTAATTATGTTACTTGTAATAAACAACATTATTCTTGACGTGTAATTTTTTAACTTTAGCTGATTCTATCGTTTTTGAATGTTTTTGCTATTTTGACACGTTGTGTGAGAAATATAGTTGTGCGTGTGCTTGTAATTCAATTGTGTTTGATGTCAAGTTCTCGCTTAAAACATAATTTCATGCCTTGCAATGCTAGTGTGATGTATGAATAAATTATAGTTGTGTATTTGTACACAAAAGAAGAAAATACCGCCTTTCATGTTCTAATTGTAGATGGCAGTTTTGAATATCTTGTATGGCCGAGTATGGAATGCAGTTGAATGCCCTGCCATCCAATTGTGAGTTCCTACTCCCATTGGCGATTATCTCCTACTCTGTATCCTGTACTTTAGGGATTGTTATAGAGGACAGGAGAAAAGTTCTGTAAATAGAATTGAAATATGAGAAATTGTAAAACTTCCAATCACGGAAGGCCTTCGATGTGCTTAAGTTCGTGGCAAACGGGCTTTGTAGTCACTTTTCCTAGCTGTGGGTCTTAGAGACATTTGTCACCCATCTTACGCCTCCGCGGGGAGTTAATCTTTTTTACCACAGCCGTATTTAAGACACATCGGAGCCGAGATTGCGCACAGTAACTACCCGGGCCATTATGGCCCGTAATCGTGGGTATTATTCGATTTACTATGGCCGGCTAGCGTGGGTGCCGATCGTCAACCGTGAACTACCCCTAGCTGGCCACACCTTATTTTGGGGCTTAAAGTAGGTTCACAGTTGCCGGCGAGCCGAACGCCGTAATGAGCTGCCTTGGCTATAGTCGGCCTTCTTGATGGCTTATAATCGGCTCATTACAGTTGGCTTTGAGGGCCGTCGCGAGCAATGAGTTAACCCGCAACAGAGTGATGCCGGAGCAAAAGTGTCTCATTGGCGAGGGCATAGATTCGTATAGTACCTATTAGGTCTTGTCTAGGTGGAGTCGTGTCGCGATGTGTTTTGAATGGAAATGTCATTACACAGGATTTTGTTCAACAGAAAAGGATAAAGTTAACAAGCAGCCAAGATATACAGGAACAAGTTAAAAAGAGACAAGTTTTTTAAAGTGGTTCGGCACGAAAATGCCTACGTCCACTGTTTCTCTTTGTTAATTCACTTCATATGGGCAGTACAAGTTAAGAAAAGTATCGACGAAGGTGTTGGGTGTTCCATGCCCTCTGGAACACCTCCCCGTCCACTGTTGACAGAATATATGCTCCATTGTGGAGATCTTTATGAATTACATATGGTCCATCCCAAATTGGATCTAGTGCTCCGGGGCGCGGGAAGATTCGCTTGAGGACAAGATCTCCCTCTTGTAAGCTACGATGCTTGACTTTGGAGTTGTATTGTGCTGCCACTTTTTGCTTGTGAGCTGATGTTTTGAGTGCTACATCGTTTCTTCTCTCTTCAATTAGATCCAAAGACATGTGGAGGAGTTCTTCGTTTTCTTCTGGGTTATAGTGGATCCTACGGTGGGAAGGCACTATAGTTTCAACTGGGAGCATAGCCTCCGACCCGTATGCCAAAGAGAAAGGAGTATGCCCCGTTGATGTTCTGAAAGATGTGTGATAGGCCCACAGTGCCGTAGGAAGTTCATCCACCCAAGCGCCTTTTGACTTTTCGAGTTTCTTTTTTATTAGAGTTTTGAGAATTTTGTTGACGGCTTCGACTTGTCCGTTTGCCTGGGGATAAGCTACGGATGAGTAGCTTTTGTGAATTCCGTGCTCTTGGCACCAGTTGGCGAACTCCTCGTTGTCAAACTGAAGTCCATTGTCTGATATGATTTTGAATGGGACTCCGTACCTATACAGAACATTTTTGATCAAGAAGTTAATAACTTTTGTTGAAGATACTTTATTTAGGGGTTCTGCTTCCACCCATTTGGTGAAATAGTCGACTGCCACTATGGCATATTTGGCCCCGCCTCGGCCCATTGGCAGTTCGCCAATCAAGTCAATTCCCCATACTGCAAAGGGCCAAGGGCTGGTCATTTGAGTAATCTCAATCGTTGGTAGCCGTAGAATCTTAGCAAATTTCTGACATCTGTCACATTTTCTGACGAAATCTAAGGCATCCTTGCTTAAGGTGGGCCAGAAATATCCATATCGGAGTATCTTTTTTGCCAAAGTCTGCCCTCCAGTGTGATCTCCGCAGCTTCCTTGATGGATGTTGGATAAGATTTCCTTGGCTTCCCTTCCAGTGACACACCATAATAAGGGGTTAGAGAAGCCACGCCGATAGAGGATGCCCTCTTGTATTGTGTAGCGGGAAGCTTTCCTCAGGATTTTCTTGACTTCGTTACGCCCGTTGGGTAGTGTGCCACTTTGTAAGTAGTCTTGGATGGGGGTCATCCAAGTTGCTTCTTCGGTTGCAGCTATCAGATTCACTTGCTCAAAACTTAGTGTTAGTTGCTTTGAGATGGCTACTGCTCCGGAAATAGCTCCGTCTCTCATGCTAGCTTGATTTGCCAATTCGTCGGCCTCTTAGTTCTCTTCCCGAGGGATGTGTTTGATTAAGTAGTGATCCAATCGATTGAGAAGCAACTTGGTCTTCTTTAAATATGCTATGAGTCGTTCTTCTCGAGCCTGGAATTCTCCGAGTATTTGATTTACAATAAGTTGAGAATCGCTATGAAGACACAAAGAATTGGCTCTGATTTCTAAGGCAAGTTCTAATCCAGCTATCACTGCTTCATACTCTGCATCGTTGTTGGTGGCGGCGAATTCCAACCTTATAGCATAGTGTAGCTTATTTCCCCTGGGAGTGATTATTACCACACCTGCCCCCGAGCCTTGTTCGTTTGACGCACCATCCACAAAGAGATTCCACTTGATGTCTTTTGCTATTTCCGATTGCTCCTTACCTTCGTTGGTAGTGAATTCGACAATGAAATCGGCCATGGCTTGTCCCTTGATGGCGGTGCGAGGATGGTAGGTGATATCGTATTGACTTAGTTCAATGCACCATTTAAGTAGTCGCCCAGAAGTGTCAGGACGATGGAGTACCTGCCTCAGTGGTTGATCGGTCAGAACTCTGATGGAACGGGACTGGAAGTAGTGACGCAATTTCCGTGATGTGATTAGCAAACAGTACGCTAGTTTCTCAAGTTTAGGATATCTGGCTTCCGCCCCTGTAAACCTCTTGCTTACGAAGTATACTGGCCGCTGCGTGCGTTCGTCTTCTCTAACCAATGCGGCGCTTAGAGCATGAGATGACACAGCAAGGTATAGGTATAGCTCTTCGCCTTTGTTCGGAGTTGAGAGTACTGGTGGTCTCTAGAGGTGTTCGATTAAGTTAAGGAAAGCTGTTAAGCATTCGTCAGTCCATTCGAATTTTCCTTTCTCTTTCTTTAGAGCTTCGAAGAAGGGGATGCATTTGTCGGTCGCTTTGGAGATGAATCTGCTCAGGGCGGCCACCTTCCCATTTAGGCTCTGCATTTCCTTTCGGATAGATGGTATCCTGATATCTTTCAGAGCTCGGGCTTGTTCAGGGTTTGCTTCAATCCCTCTGGCATGGACGATGAATCCTAGAAACTTTCCTGATGATACTCCGAAGGAGCACTTTAGGGGATTCAGCTTCATTCCATATTGGTGAAGTACTTGAAACATTTCATCCAGGTGGCTTACGTGATCGTCGGCTCCCCTTGACTTTACCATCATGTCATCCCCATAAACTTCCATAGTTTGTCCTATTAGCCCTGCAAACATTTTGTTGACGAGGCGCTGATAGGTGGCCCCTGCATTTTTAAGTCCGAAAGGCATTACCTTGTAGCAGTACAATCCCCGATCAGTGATGAAACTAGTGTGGTCTTGATCGGGAGCATGCATAGGAATTTGGTTATATCCTGAGTATGCGTCCATAAAAGATAAGAGTTCGTGCCCGGCTGTGCTGTCCACAAGCTGATCGATTCGAGGAAGTGGGAAGCAATCCTTCGGGCAGGCGTCATTTAAGTTGAAGAAGTCAATGCATGTTCGCCACTTCCCATTAGCCTTCTTTACCAGCACCGGGTTGGCGATCCACTCCGGGTAGATGGCTTCTCGTATGAAGTCATTGGCAAGTAGGTTCTTTACTTCTTCATCGAGGGCTGCTGATCGTTCTGCCCCCATACTTCTCTTTTTCTGTTTTACTGGCGTCCTGGTAGGATCAATGTTTAGTACATGGCATGCTATGTCAGGGGAGATTCCGGTCATGTCAGCGTGTGACCATGCAAATACATCCAAGTTGTGGCGGAGAAAATCAATGAGTTGTTCCTTCAATTCTGCTTTTAGTTGGGACCCGACTTTCAATAGTCTACTCGAGTTATGTCGGTCTGCAGATACAAATTCCATAGCCTCTACAGGCTCGGCGGTGCCCTCCTCCTCTTTGTCCCTGGGGTCTAATTCATTGAAAGGGTCGCTGGTATATCGAAGAGGAGGGGCTTCCTTTAGTTGCTATGCTTCCAAACTTTTTGTGCAGAGGGAAATCTCTACACTCTTCCCTTTATCCTTCCTGTGGTTGTTGTGAAGTTCAGTTACATAGCAGTCTCGAGCAATGTCCTGGTCTCCCTCTACTTCCCCTACTCCATTTTCCGTTGGAAATTTCATCTTTAGGCACCATGGGGCCAGGACAATTTGGAAGTCAGACAAGGCTGGCCTTCCTAAGAAGGCGTTGTAGGCCGAGTGGTTTTCTATCAGCACAAATGTCTGTTTCCGCACAACGGAGCGGGGATGACTTCCAATTTCAACAAAGAGGTCCAGTTGACCGAGGGGCATCTTCGCATCTCCAGTGAAACCGTGTAGTGGTTTATTGCAGGGAGAAACATCCTTTATTGACAGTTTCATTTTGTCGAATGCATGCTTGAATAGGATATTTACTGAGCTTCCAGTGTCTACTAGAATTCGGAAAACTTCGGCTAGACCGAGCCGGGCAGAGATAACCATGGGATCCATGTGAGGGTACTGCCTCCCCTCTAGGTCACGCCTACTGAATGTGATGTCATCACTCTCTTTCCGCTTCGGGTGGCGTTCTTCTATAACAGAGTTAACGCAGTCTTCATTGTTTCTAAGTGACTTTCCATATCTTTCCATCTCTGCCCAGCTTCTGTCGGCGATGTGTGGTCCTCCCGAGATGGTATGGACCACTATCTTCTCTTGACTGGAGCCGTTAGTGTTGCGGTTTCCTCTGCCTATCTCTGGGGAGGGTAGCCTTGGGTTCTCATTGGCAAGAGCTGGAGTCCTGTTTTGACCTTTTACATAGTGTTCCGGTCTCTTCCTTCTGATGTGTTCTTCAATCAAGTCCCGGAGATGATGGCATTCATTGGTATCATGCCCATGAGATTCGTGGAAGCGGCAGAACTTTCCAGATTTAAGTGTGTTATCTGATTCCTTCTTGTATGGTGGGCGTTTGTATCTAACTTCGTCTTGGGTGGCAAGGAAGATGTTTTCGATGGTTTCATTCAAAGGAGTGTAAGTGTCGAATCTCGGTCCTGGCCGATATAGGCGCTTTTCTCCCTTCTTGCCCCTAGCATTGTCTCTAGAATCATTTCTTCGAACGTCCTTCACTACAGCGGGCGTGTTGCCGTGAGCTGCCTTATTTTGTTGCCCTGATTGCCCCTCAGTGGCAGCGTCTTCAAGCCTCATATATTTCCCGGCTTCATGGAAGAAATCGGGTAAAGTAGTTGGTTTTTCTTTTGTCAATCTTCTAGCAAATTTAGTATCCGGATGCACACCACTATAGAGGGCCATTAAGATAAGCTTCTCATCGGCATCTTGGACTGCGGCCGCTGCGGCATTGAATCGGGTTAGGTATTACTGCAGCTTCTCTCCAGGTTTCTGTTTGATACTGGATAAGGAATAAGCGTCCTTGGGTTGTTCCACATGAATGCGGAACTGGATGATAAACTTTTCTTTCAGCATCTACCACGAGCTGATGGATCCTTGGGGTAGATGACAGAACCAGGAGGTAGCTAGATCTGCCAAGAATAGTGGAAAGCATTTGCACAGTACTCCCACTGTTGCTCCACTCATGAGCATATGTTGTGTGTATCTCTGTAAGTGTACAACGGGGTCGAAGGTTCCTTTGTAAGGTTCCATTGTTGGCATTTTCCATTCTCGGGGGGTGATGGCAATTTCGATATTGCGGGCGAAGGGGCTGGTTACCCTAGCGCCTATCCCTCGATCTCTTTGATCCCGTTGGACGCACTCTCTGAACAAGCGTGCCATCCTTTCATCAGAATTTGGAGTAGATAGAAATGAGTTCGGTTCTGCTCTGTGGGACTGATTCCGTCCTGATGACCTGTAGGGATGGTATCGTCTATCATTCCTGATATTTTCCAATGGCTGTCTTTGATCTTCTGGGAGCATGCTAGGGTCAGCTACAGTTGGCCCTTGCCTTGATCTTCCCCTGTTGGGTTCTGATTTAAGCACTTCCTCGGGTCCAACTTCGGGCTGGACTCTAGCTCGGCCCCGTTCACTGGTGTTTCCGTGGTTAGGCAACGACAGGCTTGGCTACAGTTGACCTTCGCCCGGTACCTCCCCCGTTGGGTTCGGTTCCAAGCGTTTCCTCAGGTCTAACTTCGGGCTGAGCTCGGTCTCGACTCCTACCATGGCCGCTTCTGTCGTCAGCTCCTTCGAAGAAGGAAGATCTTTGTTGTCTCTGAGATCCTCCAGACTGGGACTCACCCCATGATTCGGTGTTGCGGTTGGACTCTTCAGCATCCCTTAAGCGTGACATGAGTTGGTCCACCAAGGCTTCCTGCTGGGATGTGAAGCGGTTAGTCACTTCAGCCACAACCCTGTCTAGATCTGCCCTAGTAATTGCTACCGGCTGTTCTGTGGCAGGGGTTGTCGGATTTGCCTGACCTTCATTTGGTACTGCTGCTGGAAGGGGACGATATACTTAATCTGTGACCACTGGATCTGGAAGACTGCTGGTTGCGATGTTTTTTCCTTTGTTAACATCTTTCTTCTGCTTGGGAGGCATGTCTTCCAAGTAATGTGCGACGCTGATAGGAAGAAAGTTAAGTGGGAGAAGCTGAAGTCCGGGGTTCAGCGTTCTCAGTGAAAGCACCAAAAATGTTTGCACAAAAAATTGGCAAACACCTCCAAGTCGTATGATTTAGGTGATTTTATGTTGTTTTTAGTGATCTGGGTGATTAATGCAAATATATGAAAAGCAGGGACTAAACTGTAAAAGACACGCAGATTTATAGTGGTTCGGCCAGAACGTGCCTACGTCCACTTTATATGTTATTCTCCTTTACTGTTCAGATTACAAGTACAAAGCTTTGATACAAGTATATGAAAGTTGTTTGGAAGTCCTATCCGTGCTTGAGCTCTCAAACTTGTCTGCCATTGTCGTACCCATGCCCCTCTATTTATAGAGTGAAGCTGGGGGTAGGGGTCTTGGATGTATATAGCTGCTGTTGGGCCTGGGCTGCTGCAATCTGGCCTGGCAATGTTGGCTCGGCAAAGCTTTGGCTCGGTAGTAGGTGGTTGGAGTTGAGGCCTCGGTCCGGTAGTGCTTTGGCTCGGTGGGACTTTGGTTCGGTCATGAGTTGGTTCGGTGGTAGATGGAGTGGCTTCGGTTCGGTCATGAGTTGGTTCGGTGGTAGATGGAGTGGCTTTGGTTCGGTCATGAGTTGGTTCGGTGGTAGTGCATGTAGGTTGGACTGGTTCGGCAAGGCCCTAGAGATAGCTGGTTCGGTAGGCATGGGAAGGGAGTTGGTTCGGCAGGGTCTTTCCTAGTCTTGATTCGGCATCAATGATCTGATGACCTTGGTCCGGTGGAAAATCGGCCAACAGAAACAAAGTTGCAGATGCGCTTAGTAGGAAACACCAAAATGTAGCATTAGCAACGATATCGGAGTGGAATGATTTGGAAGCATTGACTACTCATGGTGTGCGGTCAAGATCGACTGCCAGTTCTAGCCAGAGTACCGCAATGCTATCCTTCTTGGAAGTTCGACCGGTATTGATCAAAAGAATTGCTTCTAGGCAAAGATATGATCCATTGATAGCTGAAAGAATTAGAAGATTGGAAGGTGGAATTGAGATTGATGATTTGAAAGATTTTTAACTTGACCAGAATGGATAGTTGCGATAGAAGGGACTTTGTGTGTTCTTGATGTTGGTGAACTAAGGAAAGAAGTCCATAGGGAGTTTCATCGATCTAGGTTTACTATTTATCCTGGAGAAACTAAGATGTATCAGGATATGAAGAGAAGTTTCTCCTGGTTAGGTATGAAAAGGGATGTAGGCTTATAGGTAAAACAGTGTTTGAATTGCCAATAATAAAAGCCGAGCATTAGAAGCCTAGTGGATTGCTTCAACCTTTACAAATACCAATTGGGAAATGGGATCCATATCTATGGATTTCATAAATTATTTCATAAGGTCGAAAAAGGGAAATGATAGTATCTGGGTCGTGGTAGATAGACTGACCAAAAGTGCATACTGTATTCCTGTTAAGTCGACAAGGATGACGCCTATTTTAACTAAGTTATTCATGAAGAATATAGTTAGACTACATGGAGTTCCTACAAGTATAGTCAGTGACAAAGATTCTTTATTTACTAGTGAATTCTGGAAGAGTCTACAAGAAGCTTTAGGTACCAAGCTTAAGGAGAGTACTGCTTACCATCCACATACCGATCGATAAACGGAAAGAGTTAACAAATTCTTGGAGGATTTATTAATAGCTTGTGTGCTAGATTTTGGAGGATTATTGGAAGACCATCTAGACTTAGTCGAATTCTCATATAACAATAGTTATCAGACTAGTATAGGGATGGCACCTTCTGAAACTTTGTATGGAATACCATGCAAATCACCAGTATATTGGTTAGAGATCAGATATAATTAGTTCTTAGTCTAGATTTGGTAAGAGAAGTCATAGAAAAGATTGAGTTGATTCGAGCTAGAATGAAGGAAGCTCAGTCTAGGCAAAAAGGTTATGTAGATAAGAGAAGGAAAGACTTAAAATTCTCGGTTGGAGATCATGTTTTCATCAAAGTATCACTGATGAAGGATGTTGTAAGATTTGGAAAGTTAGGGAAATTAGCGTCTAGGTTTGTTGGACCATTTCCTATTATAGAAAGAATCGAGAAACTCGCTTGCAGGATAGAGTTACCAAGCAGTTCGATATGAGTCCACAATGATTTTTATGTTTCTCATCTGAGGAAGTATGTTTGAGATCCAGAGACTACTATTACTCCCGAATGCAATGGAAGATTTAATAGTGGAACCAGTCGTGACAATTAGTAGACAACCTGTTCATATTGTGGCTAAGGATGAGAAAAGACAAAGAAACAAGATGGTCAAATTAGTAAAAATTTTAGTGGAGTGACGACGGTAGAGACTACTTGGGAAACAGAGGACAAGATTTGGGACATTTATCTTGACTTGTTTGATGGTATGTTTTACATCTACGCTTTTATGTTTGATGTGTGTGCCTTATCCTAATTTCGATGACGAAATTCTTTAAGGTGAGGAATCTGTAACTCCCCTAATCTTTATTAACAATATTTAGGAATTTAAGTAGAAAAATTAAATGAAATAATGTAAAATGTTAAGCAGATTGAGATTTGATAATTAGTAAAGGACGAGCCTTAATTAATGAATTAACGGGATTAATTAGAACATTAACAAAAAGGATGATATGAGGAGGGCAAAATAGGGAAGAGCATATGCCCTTAGTACATATCTCTCATTCTCATTTCCTCCCAAATTTCTTTCACACAAAAAACGAAAATAGAGAAAGCAAAGGCCGGCCATCATCGAGGTGATTCAAGAGAAGAAAGGTTAGAAAAGCAGGATTAAATCTTAGGGGAATCAAATCAAATACAAATCTCAATCTTCTTAAACCATTAAGGTGAATAATAGTTATGCATCTCAAGTTTTAATTGTTATTTTCAGTTTTAGGTATAAATCCGAATCTTTTGCTTGTATTATGCCATGTTTTACTTGTTAAGATGATTATATGCTTTTTGATGAATTATTGGATTTATTATGAGATTATTTAATAGGTTTTAAGTATGAAAACCTAGATTTCAACACACAAGTGACTTAAAATTTTGGTATGATGTTAGAAACGTTATTTTAGTAATAGGTTTTTAATTTTCATAATTTTCCAAGCAAGCATGAATTTATTATGAATTTTCTAAGAGGAGAAAATGGTTTATTTCAAGTTTTTATTATTAAAAATAGTTAACTAAATTTTTCGGCCTTAAAATTTTATATGTTAAAGAATATAAATTATGATTTTTGGGGAGTTTTTCCAAGTGTTTAAGATTTATTATGAATTATTTGAGCTAGAAAGGCTTAATTATTGTATTAAAATATTGATATAAAAGTCTAGTTAGCAAATTGCTTTGGAAATGATAATTCTGAACAGCGGCAGTTTTCTGATGCCACATCTTATCTCGTTTAAGAACCTCGACGTCAATCAGGGGCAATGCATAGGGTATCAACCCCGGTTGGTTTGAAATGTATTAGTCTTGGTTGATGGAAGAGGTGCAACATCGAGGTCGAAGTCATGAACTTTGACGTTGGCATTGACGTATGACTTAAGTGCCGCATTTTATATAAAGGGCATGGTGCCGCATATATAGCATCGCCGACCCTATTGCTTTTAAAGAAACTTATAATGGTGATAGTGGAGCTGCATCTTATTACTTCGGCTATATAGTGCTGTGTTTTGTCGTTTCAACTTTAATGATTGCCGACTCTAATCTTTAACACCTATTTTTGAAGAAGACTAGGTTGTCGCCTATTATCACTTCGGCCCTAATGATGCCGCTATTTTTTTTAACGCATTGATGTCGAGACTCGTCAGTGTCGCCGAGCATTTTCTAAGGTGTTATACTATGCTATACAACGTAGTTAACTTTGAATATATAGTTTGTGTTTTGTAAATCAAAGACTTAAAACATATGTTGTATTAAAGAGGGGCGATGGCCATATTGGTGAGATTGATGTCGACCTTAACCATTTAATAGTTTTATTGAATTTGGCTATATATCCTATGCTTTCGAAGTGAGATAACTTCCAAGTTATTTCGAGATTCATCAATAGTGTTTTATAAAAGCGCACACACACATACACACACACACCCCTTGGCATAATATTTTGGATAAAGTAAAGGGCTATAATTTTCCTTGTTTTAAATAAGATTTCAAGGTTAAATCATTTATAAAGAAAGTGTTTTCAAGGAAATAGAAAAGGGTATTTTGCCCACGATTTTACTAAAAAATTATTGCTTTTATCACTTTTGGATAGATTGTAAAAGGACGAATTGACTCAGAGATTAGGAAACCAGACGGGACTCATGTAAGGTCACGCCCTATACTTCAGCTGTTATCCATTAGCTGATATAAGTCTAACATTCCAGAGCATTGGGCTTTGTCATGGGTAAGACTAAAAGTAGATTTACACAGAGAAAGGAATACACTAAGATGAGATAGGTTATTGGTGAGCCAACAAAACCATTAGGATCAGAGTGACCCTAGGAATAGTAAGTTTCGGACAGACCATCCAGTTGTATTCAACAGTATGTTGGATAATTTGATATATCTAGTAGGCCCAAATCAGCCATAGGTTTGTAGTAACCTTGAGAAATCTATGACGTTGAGACAGATAGTCCATTGATTTAGAAAGATTGATCATGATTACCCATGTTGATGCATGCACATTACTGTTTATATTGTCCATTTTAAGCATTGTGGTTGCAGGAGTTATTTTGCACAAGATATATTTTAAAAGAGATAATAGTGAGGGGAAAACCCATTCCACTTAGTGGTGTGGTTTCTCTAAATATTTATAAATCGAGATGGTATATTATTATTCACACCAGGCCTTTTATCAGACTCGAAGTTTATGTTTTCCACTTAAACTCTCGGGTGCTCAAAATTTGATTTAAGTTGGTCGGGTGTAAGGGTTTACAGGTTTAGCAGGTTTTGGCGAATAAAGCTTCTGGAGACATGGTGGAGGCAAAGCTAGCTGTTTAGTAGTCTATCTTTCACTACACCACAAAAGGCTTTTAACAACGTTTGGTAAACGCTGTAATATGATACAACAGCGTTATTTCAAACGTTGTATAACGACATGCTGTCGTATATAAATAACTTACAACAGCTTTTCTATAAACGCTGTTGAAACATCTCCGTGACAGCGTTTATTACGAGCTGTCAATAATGTTTTTACAACGTTTTCAGACGTGCTGTATTATGTTTCAACAGCGTTTATAATTTAATTGTCGAAGATGTTCAAATTCTACTTTAACTGTTTACAACAGCTTTTTCTAAACGCTGTTATTGAATCATCAACAATTTCGACAGCATGTTACAAACGCTGTTATTGAATCATCAACTATTTCGACAGCATGTAAAAAACGCTGTTATTGACAATTTTAAGATAATTACAGACGAATTAAACGCTGTTGTTTCTTCATTGACAGCATTAATCAAACGCTGTCTTCTATTTATATAACAGCTTTAATATTCCACTCTATTTTTGAATATTCCAAAACTATATTTTAAGCATATTCAAGCAACTAGTATATATAACAGGTTCTAATAACTATTAATTGGTTACATAAACTAGTTAAGACAATATTAATAAACAAAAGACATCCATAAACCAAGTTTCAATAATATCCATAAACAAAAATAACAAAGTAAACCAAGTTGCCACAAATTCTGTTAAACAAAGACACGTTATATGTTAAGTAAAAGTATAATATCAATACAGTAAGTCCACACCAAATGCCAACAACAAAACGTGCATCTAAAAAGTTTCATATGCTTGCTACTTGCTACTTGCTACTTGCTACGGAAGAAGAATGTGTCATCGCCATCTTTAATTACCTGCAATGAAGAAATTTGAAATGATCAGTGAGTAAACGCCATCTAAAAATTTGAAGTTTCATATGCTAAAATGCTTAACTGCGCCAAAAAATCACTATATGGATCTAAAAATTTGAAGTGATCAGTGAGTAAATGCTTAACAACCCACTACTATAATCAATACAAACCAGTGCACATCACCAGTGAACATCAAACCAAACTGCACCATATTCCATCCCCAACTACCCCCACTACCACCCTATTGCAAATTCCTCCATCATCACCATTTAAATACACTCTGCTACGGCCATAACAGCTGCAACAAAATCCACTCAACTACACGACCAGACACCAAGCATTGTCATTACATTTACACCACCATTCATCTTCACTGCTTCTCCCCTGTTCAAACCCGGTCAGACCAAACCACCCACTTCTGCCACTTCTCCTCTCTGAACACATCCTTCATTACTGCCACATTCAAACTGTCACATTACTACTCATCTCGTCATCAGCATATCATGCATCACATTACCCACCATTTCTTTAACATTCAAACTGTTGCTTTGCACTGCACTTTGCACTGCACTGCACACAGATTAATTATGCCTATTTTCACACCATGTTTTCTCTTCTTTTTTTTTATTGCCCATCAATAATTAATCAATTATCCTATCGAGCAAAAAAGCATTTTATTTCTTTAAGTTTACCCTTTTCGTTTTGACTTTTTCGTTTCATTGCAAATGCACTACACTACTTCACAAACAAACCAATTACCTTACATATCAACAGCCTACCCTGCTACTGCATTCATCACAACATCATCAACATCCTACCATCAACACTTCAACACATACAACCATATCTCCCCAACACCTCTGCATTTCACCCCTGACAACCAACTGACTGCTATCAGACATCATTTCCACCAACTATTCTACATTTTACCCCACTGCATACTCACATTCATCCCCTTTCACAATCACTGCTATTCACAACTCCACAATCTTGCCATATAATTCAAAAACCACAACCATTCTCACTGACCACACTCTGACATCCATCTCTACAATCACCCACATACACTACCCTTTCACCACAAAAACAGTCACCGTCCTGCTATTCACCCTATACATTAACCACCAGCCCATACAAACTTCCACATACACACTGATAAACATCTACACACTGACAAATTACACAGCAATACCCTTCCATTGCATTAGCAGTTCCAGTGCTCCAACTTCTACAAACAATTTCAATCAACTCCGACCAAACCACCCTGTTCACCGGCCATTACCCAATACCACTACATCCATACATCAAGAACTGTTGTTTGTATCACAAAGTCTAAACCAGTGTGCTGTTTGTATTACAACTGCAACTGTGCTGCTACCCTTCACACAAATTCAACAAACAATTTAGACATCAAAACCAAGCAAGTCGATCACTTCTACAATCAAACCTTCATCGCCTGCAGTGCCTCAACCTGCCTGCATCACCTCAACTGCATTCCTTTGAAACCTGCTACATACATTGACTCAACCACACAATCATTCAAACTCCATTCTCCTTATCAAACTGACCAAATACCCACTGCATACATCTGCTACCATGACTGTGCACGAGCTTCTGACCAACCACCAGAACAAACTGCAGCCAACATAAACAACCTGTAAACGGATTTACATTCGAATACCCATTGCATAAATTGAATACCCCCAACACCTGAATCAAACCATCGCCATCTCCCAAATCACTACGCGACCACTCCTGAATACCCAATACCCAAATTGTGACAATTCCAATCACCAATCGCATGCACCACATCATCAAACACCAGCAGTCACTAACTTATAACCTACACCAGCAGTCACCTTTGCCTTGAAATCACCATTCAAACTCCCCTTACTCATTCAACACTCCCTACACTACCTCAGTTTCAAAACCTGAACACAACCACACAAACCTGAAACCAAGCCATTTCACTGTTCTACCAAATTTATACCTCACTGCCGCCGCCATATTGCATTTTCCACAACCAAAACCACCGTACCCTACTTCTACCAATTTAGTTGCCTATCACTTCTCTGGCATATACACACCTGACAGTCCACATACCTCTGTCATCCACAACCTGTTCATCGCCTACATTACCACATCCTACAACCAGTTCCCCACTTCAACTCTACTTCCACATCACCAAACATTGCTACTCAATACTGCCTTGTACTTCACTTCTCCAACACCATCTGTGCATACAAACTACAAACTCTTCCAACTGCTCACAACAGTCTCTGTTGCTAAATCACCCGCCTCCTCCCACATCAAATACTTCACTGCATTACCCTAAACAGTGCTAATCATCCACCACCATCTCAGAAAACACCTCTGCTGCAACCAAGCATACCCTCTGACCACACCATACTTCCCCTACCACCAGCATACAACACATCAACCTTTAGCAAACTTCATTTGCCTTCCCTCAACTTCACTATCACCATTTCCAAACTTCCTCCATCAAACTGTCCCACATAACTCCTCCACCAAACATCATAACCAACGTACTTCACTGCTGTTACACCATCTCATTTCGACAGCTTCCCCTACATCAAAACTGCACACAGTCATCACCATCCTACATACTGTTGCATCACCAAACAACTACACCACTGTCATATAAAACTGAAATCAGTTCACACTTCCATCAAATACAATAAATACCCCAACTTCAACACTTCATTATCACTTCACATCCTCACCTTCCTTTGCCAAGCTCCTCCTCTTGCTACTGCCTATAACACTCCTTTGTTATACAACCATTCAACTCCAAAACAAATACCAGAACTACATAAAAACTTCACTTCACTCCCAAAAAAAACAATGGACATTTTTTCCCAAAATCAGGAGAGTTAACAATGGATTTGAATTTATGAGATTTAATAAAACCGCTCACAGCCAATCAATGCTCATTTACACTAGCATATTTAATCAAATGAAACTATAGTAGTTTTTTATCTTGTCTATTGCATATAAACAAGATGTGAAACTTACATGGAAGTTGAGCCAATTCTAACATTCGCAACAGGCCATGCTACAGTCGAGCCAATAGCATCTGATAAGCATTCCATGAAGGATGTAGGCCGCCATATAGGTGCATTTGGGACTTTTACAACATCCACCCAAACTCTTATCGCATTTGGTCCCAGTGGAACAGAATGTACCAAAGCATTTGGATCTGTTGAAGACACGGTTCCTTCTGCTACTATTTTTCCCGTACCCTCTAAATCAATCAACTTGCATTTGGTATTTGCAGAAAAATTTGCACTCTATCACATAACAAAAAAAATGGTAATACGATATCAACAATTCTTTGAGAGGAATATTAGCAATATGAACATGTTACCGTAAGAGAGGTTGGAGCATTGATCATAGGAGCAGGACATGTGCTAGCGTTAACCGTTTCAACAACCACTGTTGATTCTGGCCATGCTATTTTCTTACCAATAGCTTCTCCAATACATGTCATGCCAACTATAGGCCTCCACAAAAATGCATCTTCTTTTTTCGGATTGTCCACCCAAACTATCTTGGCATCTGGTCCAAGAGGAATACCATTAATTATCTGATTTGGATCACTCGAGTACACTCGTCCTTCAGCAACCAGTTCTTTGCTCCCACCCCAATCATACAGCTTGCAATTGGTTTCCATGCTATTAGTTTTACTCTATTAAAAAAATACATTTGTTTAAGTTGAACATAGAAATATACAAAAACATTGCACAAATTTCAGTAACACATCTTTAAAGCGTTGTAGCAATAGAAATATACAAAAAAATGCTAAACCATACTACCATAAAATGCTAAATTTATGGATAGAGATTATTATCCACGATGGCCCTACATATTAAAAAAAATGCTAATTAGTGTTAAACTTACCTTGTTTTGTTTTCTGGAGTCCTCACTTTTGTGTATAACAACTTTATCAGATGGCCATACTACTATCTCATCCTTGGCATCTCTTATATATACCAAACCAGGAGAAGGCCTCCATAAGAAAACATCTAATTTTCTTGGATGGACAATCAAAATTTTTTTGGCATTTGGACCTAAAGGGACTTCATTGCACAGTTCTTTCGGATCGCTTGACACAATTTTTCCTTCGGCGACAACCTCGTCATCATCTCCATGCCAAGGCAGTAAACTACAATTATCACCTGTTTGACTATACTTACTCTGCAATTAACCAAAACTATATTATATTGATTATTGATTTAGATATCAAATTATGTATGATGTTGCAACCGTTGGATTTTTACCACTACGGATGTGTTCTCTTCTCCCCAACTTCCTTTATCCTGCCAAATCAATAATATTGCAAATTAATGGTAAAAATAAATAGACGTTCATTTAACCAAAGAATAAATTTTTGAAATAATCACAGAAAAATAATCACAGAAACTTATAATAAAGCTTTTAATCTTTGACAGTATAAAATCTTTTCAGAAAAGAACAAAGAAAAAAATACAGAACATCCAGTGAGTTATAACTATACTTTCGCAGCTTTGGTATGCCTGATGTAGTGTTCTTCACATTTTTTATATATTTTTTTATTGCAACCAACTGATGTAGTTAGCTATTCAGTATTTTTTATATATCGGCTAATAAGTAAATAAACTAAATGCTATGTAGACCAAAGGACCTTCAGAAAACAATATTAAATATGGAAACATATGAAAAGTTGATGATTTTTTAGATACCTAAAAAGAAATTAGTACAAAAAAAGCAAAGAAGGAAGTTCTAGTATTTAAACAATTTTAAAAAGAGAAAATAGCGCTGAAAATGATGATATTTTGTTCAGTGGCAAATAGTCTTATTCTAACAATCTTGAAAGGAAAAAAAACAATCTATTATTCGTACAGAAGAACGTTCAGAAAATTGGTTGGAATAAATGGTAGTCCACAGTAGAAACAAATAGACGGACATAAGCATGACATGTGCATAATGCCATGCTTGTTGACGAATAATTGAAACTGTTAATTTGCAAACACGGTTAAAGGAATGGAAAAACAAATGGTATGTCAAGGAAGGTAACAAAACTGGGTACCTGACATATGTAATTGTTATATATCAAGTTACAAATCTACATTAGTGTTTGAAGAATGAAGATCAAGCCGAGTAACCATTGAAAAAAAATGTGTTGTTTTTGGGTTGATGGTGATTTCAGCAAGCAGATTATAATTTTACGTTGTCTCTGATGGCAATTCTCCAAATATGGTTGTATACAATACAAGAATATCACCGGTACATATAGAACAGTAACAAAAGGAGAACTATTTATTAGAGAACGATGACCGGCAGTAATAAATCAGAGTTCAGTGCAAGTGACAAACCGTGTAACACATATACTCAAACAGCTTGAGATCTACAGAAAAGTGGCATTGAGCTACAATGGACGCCAAAACATAGATATCTTGTTTTGTCATTTAGGTTATCTCCATGAAATTGAAAATCATTCTCGAAATTTCTGAACACCAAAAACATTTGAAATATAAATTAAAAGTCGTACCAGACGCTTCATTAACATGTAAACCACTTGCTTTAGTTCTGAGACACTATGTTGACATTGAGCTACTTGAGTATCTTAGATTTGTGAGAGAACCGCCTTGGTCGCAGTCATGCCTCTTCCCATTCCACGTAGTCGTCCCGGTCTATCTTGTCCAACACTTGTGAGAGATCATCATCTTTGAAATTACATGTTAAGCTAGGTTGTGATTCATTTTCCACCTTTTTTATTTTCTCCTACAAAAAATATATTTTAAATATGAGTTCTGATTTATATTATTTTCAAAATAATTACTTTAAAAAAGGTCAAAAGCACTTACAACAATTTCGGCAACATGTGCATTCACGGGTTCGCCATTCTTATGAGTGTGAGATTTAACCCAAACATCAACTCTAGAAATGGAAGAAGGATTTACACTTTCCTCTTTCTGCATTAAAAATGACATAACATTAGATAAAACAACTAATCATAGTAAATTAATCAAATATTTTTTCTCACCATATCTTCAGTTAATCGTGCCATTCCTCGACGACTACAAGTATGTTGCATTTGTTTACCCCTCATGGATTTGAATTTTTCGCTTCGTAACTATGTATAAAGATTTATCACATTTATTAGTTAATTTGCATTCTTTGTGCACTTATATTTTATATATAGAAATGATTAAAACAATTACTATATAATTACATTAAACTCATTACTAGTTCTGGACTCAACAAACCTTTTCCATTCCTTCATAGTTTTGACATTATCTGGTTTTAGTCGAAGCCGTTCCTCCGTGTTTTTTGCCTTTAATAACTTGTCAACTAGTTTGCTTTTTGAACACCTCCAAATACATCCCATTTGCCGAAGAATGGGAACCTTTTTCCATTCTTCATCTAGTTTAAATCTAGCCTGTAACAAAGAAAAATATCAAAATATAGTAATTTTATTTAAAAACTGAATAAAGAAATTAATAAGATCGCATAGTCATCGAGAAGACAGACAATGGAAACTGCTAAATTTCCGCAATGTCCAAAACCCCAACCACTAATCAGGCAAACTTTCGTACAAGTTAGGTACTACATATTACAGTAAGTTGAAATAAATATATCGACAAAGGGAAGTTTAGGCCAAGTATCAGGGTGAAAAGACATATAGTATATGAACCAACAACAAATAATGTATTATTGTGTACACATGTAAAAATGAAAATTATAGGGACATCAGATGTATTAGCTAACAACTGGGTTATCAAAATTAAAGAACAAACGGTGAACATAACAAACCAACTGCATTTCAAAAACCTAAGTAAACTAATCCACAACATACAAGTACATCCAGGTTGCCAAAATTTTAAGATTAGTAAAGGTTACAATAAACTACCTGGTTAACCATTTTAGAAAAAGGTAAATCAATCCTCAAAAACTACCATTCGAAGAATTACCACTGAAGTCATAAAGCATAACAAACTAATAACATATAACCCTTAGAAAAAAATTATAATTACTCAGTGTCCTGAAAAATATTTCACATAGTTTTGATTTGCCTTCGTAGCTTTTCCCAGACGGTCTCCATTGTGATTTCTTATATCTTGATCATTGTTTTTGTTTGATTTCGTTTGAGTTTAGTTATTTTTGTTATCATATTCTTCATGATTATTAGAAAAATGTTCTCTTCTTTTCTTTATACAGTTGTAAGAAACACATGCACTGTATTGTGAATGTATTCGCTGTTAGTGACATATCGTCAATATTCCACTGTTTCATATGGTCACTGGGTTGCTGATGTATAAAAAGTAAAGAAATAAATAGATTTAATAGCAGTAATCAGTATACAGTAACTAAGAACATTGCAAGATAAGCAAACCTGAACGGATTCCCATAGAACTGATTTCAATTCTTCACCAAGTTGCCTCCAGTCCTCAAGTGTAAATGGAACATGCTCGCGCACAAGTGGCCCCAGATAAGAAGATAGCTTCACCAACCCTTTTCCTATCGGTTCGCCCGATGAGTTAAACTCGACTTCGATTCGGCTTGCAACATCTGAAGGAAGTCTTTTCACTTTGGTTGGGCCTCTAGTCTTCTTTTTCGAAATCTGATTTGCATCAATGTCTTCAATTGTTCTCTCGATTTCCATTGTTCTTTCAGGATTTCCATCGACTTGCATAGCAGTGTCTGCGATTGAGTTGTTTGCATTCCCATCATCATTGTTTTCCAAAGGTGGCTCAATATGCTCTCCTATTGCATTAGACCCATCGACTGCATATGTGGATTGTTCGAGTCTTTTTTGAGTGCACGTAATCCTCTTATCCATTGTCTTTGTCGTACTTCTAACAATTTTCTGCAAGTATAACATATCAACATATGAATTTCAAGTTATAAGAGCATATTCTAGGTAAAACTTTTAAGGTACAAATAAAAAAGACTTTGTCAGAGCATGTAGTATGCACTAATTATATATTTCATTACGTTACTAATTCTTTGCACTGGTACAGTGCACTTGATTGTCAAGGGAATCTAGTACATAATTATCAGGAGTGTTTTTTTAAATTAATCATCCAATATATTTTCATAACCAAAAATCAGTTAGCCTTACAAAAATTGTAACATATAGAAAGTACAAATTGGCCTGCGTCTTACCAAAATCAGAACTCAGGTCCAACTTCGATCATGCGAGGAGCAGTTAAGTCTTCGAGCAGTAGGCCTTGTAAAAAATGCAATATATAAAAGATGCAAATAGGATGAGGATTGATGCTATTTTCTGTACAGATGGTTTATTTGAACGTTATTTGCTGCTTTGATTTATTAATAACAATAACATTCCATAACAATTTGTCCCATGGTAACAAACAATATTTGAAAGACAGAGCCTTTACAACATATTGTGTTTTAGCATTGTCATTAGCAATCCAATGCATCGGTGAAAATAAAACAAACAATATTTGCAAGAATATACAACTGCAATTAGTATACACTATACATTTGTGTAGCCATCTTAGGAAAAAAATTCACAGGCTTTGTGTTGATTATAGCAATTAGCAAGAAAACCATATGAAACATATATACTACTATAATTTTAATATATTGGTGGGTCATCTGCATCCATATCGTTTCCAAAGTTGCTACTGACATCACCATATACATACATCAAAGTTCAAAACAAAATTTCAAATTTCAACATTTAATAAGACTTCAAATCTAACTTAAACTTCTCATAACAAAACAAGACATCAAAACTACTCAAGTATGCCTTCGCAATCCTCCCTAACATAACTAACATTCTCAACTAAATCATCTGCATCCATATCGTTTTCTTCAGGGCCGCTCGCAACATAGTTAGCTTCTTCAACAAAATCATCTATCTCTAATTCATCAAAACCTCTTGGCGGTGCTTTCATTACAACATACCAATTAGAAGAATCATTTTCTCTTGAATAAAAGACTTGTTTCGCTTGAGATGCGAGGATATAAGGATCTTTTGAAAATGAAACCTGACTTTGATGTAAATTAACAAGAGTGAATCCGTCTTCAACTTTTATCCTGTTTCCTATGTTCGCCCAATGACACTTAAAAACAGGAATATAAAAAACATTATAATCTAGTAAAATTATTTCAGTCAGTATCCCATAGTACGTAACCACATCAACCACTTGAGAAATGTCTTTTGCACTTGCTCTACACATGGTAGTCGCGTCATAAGTTACTCCGCTATTCTGGGTTTCTCTATCAACATCTTTTGTATGAAATCGTTGTCCATTAATAATATATCCTTTGCAGGAGAATGCCGTCTTTTTAGGACCGTATGCAATCCATTTTAATATTTTATCATGATCCTTTGAGTCAACAGGTATCTAAAAAAATATTCAAACATATTAAACAAGTAATTTCATTAATTCATATATGAAAATATTGAAATTCTTTAACAAACCTTCCTTTTAATCCAATCAGCGAAGCTATCTCTATGGGTTTTCCACAGTAAGGTCGCATTTTTTTCTAAGCGCTTGTTTGAATTTTGCAACTCCTCCAAATGCAAACTAGTACAGTAAAAGTGATGTTAAATTATAGTTGCCAATACAAGCACATCAAATCAATGAAAGTGGGACATAACATATACTCACTCTAAAAATGGTTCCACCATAGCCATATTCATTAACACAGCTAAATGAGCAATTTCTTTCTCATTGGAAGACAATGTAATTGATTTGGTCATTGAAATTGGACGCCCTTCAAGTATTGCGTTATCTTCATAATCTTCATTTCGATCTTTTTTTTCAATATCTACCGACTTACTCAAAAATTCACTAAAAAATTTCATGCATTCTTCGGCAAGATATGATTCTGCAATGCACCCCTCAGGTCGTGCATAATTTCTTATGTAGTCTTTGAGTGTTTTCATATACCTTTCAAAAGGATACATCCAACGAAAATGAACTGGTCCGCACAATCGTGCTTCTCTTCCAAGATGAATTGTCAAGTGTATCATAATATCGAAAAATGAGGGTGGAAAATATCTTTCAAGTTCACACAATATTTTAACGATATCATCATCAAGTTGTTGCAACTTCTCCCTATCAAGAACACGTTGACATATTTTATTGAAAAATGAACATAGACGAATTATTGCATTTCGGGGTCTGGTTGGCAATAAACATCTTACTACAACCGATAATAATTGTTGCATTAAAACATGATAATCATGAGACTTCAAACCACTAATTTTACAATCCACCAACGACACGCATTTTTTGAAATTTGAACAATAACCATCGGGACCTTTGAAATCATACAACCTTTTGCAAAATATTTTTTTCTCCAATTTTGATAATGTATACGGAGCTGGTGAAAGATATGTTTTGGTTCCACGGGGTTGTGCGTAAAGACCATGCCGAATACCCCAATCCTCTAAATCATGTCTACAATTAATCCCATCTTTTGATTTGTTATCATGCAAAATTGTACTTAGTGTGCTTTCACAAACATTTTTCTCAACATGCATTACGTCCAAATTATGACGCAATGGAAGTTCCTACGAAAAAAATTAACATTTAAATTTTCTATTTATTCTTTTTTTTAGATTAATAAATAAAAAAGAGATTTGAATACTAACCTCCCAATATGGCAAGTCAAAAAAAATTGATCTTTTTTTCCACCTTGATAGCTCCTTTTTTACAGAATTATCATCTTCATTATCTTCATCCTCACTACTGTCATCGATCTTCCTTTTCTTACTTTTTCCCTAAATCTGCTCTTTTCCAAAATCATTTGGAAAGTCCTTCAAAATAAGAAAGATGTTTTTACCTATTAGAATTCTATGCATCTTTCCATCCTCTATAGTGTTATCAAACCAAGCTTTTTTTTTCCTCAACGGATGTGAAATAGGCAAAAATCTTCTATGACCCATATAAACATTCTTTCGACTATATTTCAACCATCGACGATGAGTATTGACACCACATAATGGACAAGCCTTTTTACCCTTTACACAACATCCAGCAAGATTACCATAAGCTGGAAAATCATTTATCGTCCATAATAAAATAGCTCTCATATTAAAAAAAAGTGTCTTACTAAATGCATCGTACGTCTCAACTCCACTACTCCACAAGTAATGCAAATCCTCTACTAATGGCGCCATATATACATCAATATCATTCCCCGGTTGCTTTGGACCTGGAATTAGAAGTGTTAGCATAATATTTTCCTTCTTCATGCACAACATAGGCGACAAATTATATGTCACAAGCATTACTGGCCAACAACTATATTTGGAACTCAACATGGAAAATGGATTAAACCCATCTGTAGCAAGACCAAGTCTGAGACTACGTGGATCGGCTGAAAATGATTCCCAATTTTCATCAATTGTGCTCCATGTTACAGAATCTACGGGATGTCGCATCTTTCCATCACTGCTTTTATTATTGAAATGCCACCTTAATGCTTATGCCATCTTTTCAGATCTGAACATTCTTCTGAATCTTGGAATTATTGGAAAATATCTCAACACCTTAACCGGGATACCCTGCATAATCTCATTTGTATCCTGATTCATTTTCCATCTTGAGGAACCATATTTCGGACAGTCATTCAAATTTTTATACTCTTTACGAAAAAGACAACAATCATTCTCACATGCATGAATCTTTTCAAACCCCATATCAAATAGTTTGAGGAATTTCTTTACTTCATATAAAGTCTTAGGAAGTACATTATTCTTTGGCAAAAACAGTTGTTGCACATTAAGAAGCTTATCAAAACCAGAATCGAATAATCCAGTTTCGCATTTAAGGTTATACAAAATAGTGATGGCAGATAACTTTGTATGATCTATGCAACCAGGATATAATGGGGTTTCTGCATCTTCCAAGTTCTTAAGTAAATCATCGTGTCGTCTCTGTGCATCATCCTTATCTTTATCATCATCAAAAAAATTATGATTAAAGTAGTCTTCATCTTCATAGTGAATTGCTTTGAGTAAGTCGTACGCCTCACTCTTTTTATTATTATTTTCAACATCTACTTGCTCGCCATGATTATACCACCTACCATTTTTGTACTTAGGATCCATTCCCTTTATAATTAAATGCTCAATGACGGTTTCACCATAATGATGACTAAGATTTCGACAATCTAAACAAGGACACAAAATTTTCTCTACATCCCCTAACTTTTTCTTCGCAACACGTACAAAATTTTGAGCTCCTTTTCGATACTCTTTACTGGTTCTATGTTTAAAATTGAAAGCAACAAGAATGTTAGCTTTCATTTTCAAAACATGTTAAGTCTAAAGTTATGTGTAAATTTACTTGTATATGATTACCTGTGTAGAGCAACCAGTCTTTCTCCATCATCATATATAATATGGAAGCAATCAAGTATCTAGTAATTGTAAAGTACTACCACACATGAGTATAATAATATCCTTTGGATAATACAGTTGAATATGACAGAACTCTACAAATTAGTCATTTTGTTATTAGCACCAAACTGTTTTCAAAAAATTTGCCATTACAACGGCACCATTTTGTAATACCAAAGTAATGTCTATGCATTACCCCTCTCTGATACTTGGCTTGCGCCATTAACAACAATTTTATCCACTTATACAACAATGTCAGAATCATATACAACATTAGCACCAAACTGTTTCCAAAAAATTTTCCATTACAATTCTCGCACACAATCGCACACATCAACAAGTATTAAAATTATGTAATTACCAGTACAATATAATAGTAGCGTGTAATTGTATATAATTTATTCCAAGATAGTATATGTTTCTCGAATAAAAATCGAAACTCAGTGACCCAATTTCACATGGTTGATTTTGACAATTACATAACTATTATAAATAGCAAGGCAAACAAAATTGGAATGGAAAGAACATGCTAAAACTTGAGTGAACAGTTAAAGAAAAATATTCTTCACTATAAAAGAATATCCATACACTATTACTATACCTAAGCATTTATTAGACTCTATATGTGTGTGTGTTTGTATATGTATATATATATATAGAATTAGCGGTTGTAACTTTTGCTAGTTTTATGTAAAATATACTTAAATATAGAGAGAGCGTATTTAATCTAAAT
Source organism: Allium fistulosum (assembly GCA_030737815.1). Classification (NCBI taxonomy): domain Eukaryota; kingdom Viridiplantae; phylum Streptophyta; class Magnoliopsida; order Asparagales; family Amaryllidaceae; genus Allium; species Allium fistulosum. The sequence goes on along the minus strand of CM060905.1, from coordinate 898,725,972 downwards.
GCAAATAAGAAAAAAAACATTCCAAACTAATCTTTTTCATTTGCAAATTAAGTAGTTGTGAAGTAGTTGTGGCTGAGATGCAACAGTGGTGCAGTTTGATGGTTTGGTGGTCGATGGAGTTGTGATGTGTTAACAGTTTTTGTAAAGAGGTGGTTGATGCTGCTACGATAGTGGAAGTGGTGAAGTTTGGTGAAGTAGTGGTGGTGATGTAGTTGTGGTTTGGTATGTTTGTGCAGAGTGGTAAGGCTAGACAGTGAACTGGAAGGGGAAGAGCAGTTTGTAGGGTGATGGTTGTAATGTGCTAGAAAATTGTGAATGTAAAAAAGAAAAGAAAAAAATTGCAATAAAAAAATATTTTGGTTGTTGAAATCGTGTATACTTTTTTTTCTGTTTTTTTTATAGAAATGTAAATGCTTAGGATTTTTAATCTAGAATAAAGATAATTTAAAGGATTTCACTTTCAGCGTTAACAACAGTCATGGCAAATTTATTGAGATAATATTCTTGACACCATGTATCGATCCTTCAAAATAATTCACTATTAAGAAGTTTAACTCCATTGTATATCATTTATGTTTTGGTTTGAGTAAAATAATGAAAAATTGAAGAGAACGTGAACATTAATACACATGTAAATAACATATGCAATGCTTCGTTTGAGAACGTGACTTTAAATAAAGCTATAGTACTAAGCTTAATAAAACAAAAGCATATAACAAAATGGAAAAATTAGACTTATAAAAAGGTTTGCCGAAATACAATAACTTTGATTGCTTTAAACTATTGTTTGACAGCTCAATTGTCTGCCACTGCTATGTACTTAAACATGAAATGAGATACACAAAATTGGTGGTAATGATCTTCAAATATATGGTAAAAATCCTAAAATCTTCCAAAATCACTGTGGAGAACACCATTGATCAACCCAACACTAGTCAAAACAATTGGCGACTCTTAACTTATGATCATTATCACCACAGTTGGAGAGGCTGATAATTTGGGAACACACCACAATCTCTTTTGTAGATGCTCCAAATCACAATAATTTAGTTTTTTAGTTCTCCTTATGAATTTCTTTACTACATTGATATTTGAGTTTTATATTATAGAAAATATAAAACACTAAAGAAATGAAACTTTTGTTTACCCTTGAAAAAAAGGCTAAAATGTTAGAAGTTATATTTGAAATCTGTATTATTTTACAATTTGCCTGAAATTCTCCTAGTAGATAATTATATATGAAAGTTTTTGTTGGATGTGTATTTGTGCGTGTCATGCGTCTCTATGTGATTTTTTTATATATTTTTTTATGCATTTGGTAAAACTTTCTTGCAAATCCAATTTGATGATGCATAAATTAGAGGAAAATCACACTTTGATAATGCAAATTCTTTTCTTGCGTAGCACTGGGAAGGAAGCAGAATGTGCATGGTAAGCATGATATTGTGTACTAATCTAGAAAACTTACATATAAATAAATATATATTATCTCATACGACATATTTATACTTTATATATATATATATATGTATATGTGTGTGCGCATATGTGTGTGTGTATCGCGCTTCTTTTATCAGTTGGTAGCAAGCAAGTTATAGTCATTCTAGAAAAAATACTCAGTTATGGGAATAAGCTCATAACATTCTCTGAAATTGTAGGCTTTAAGCCAAACTTCATTCTAACCTAAGTATACTATGTGCTCTTGCTGATGCTCAAGTAGAAATGGAACATGCATTTCAGGTACTTCCATTTTAAGCCTCGAATGTAAGTTGAATGAAATTATTAAAAACTTGTGCCATCCATATGTTTAAAAGACAAAGCAAACATGATTGGTTAAAAGTTCAACAAAAAAGATGTCCCTTGAAATCAACTAAATAAATTTATTAACAAAACATTGATTGCTCAAAACAAGAAATTAAATGAAAGCATATGACGGATTAAGCTATTATTACAGGCTGCTCAATCTTCAGCACCACTTCATCCAGCTGCAGCACAAACTTTTGTACCACAAATTGTTCCACCATCTGTACTATTTGCTCATGCTGAAGCTCAAGAGAAAATGGGGATTACATCTCAGGTAGTTTTAATTTTATTTGGAAGTGCAACTTAAAATGAAGTGATGAACACCTTGTGAAATCATGTTACTGAATATAGCAAGCAATTATTACAAATAAACTATTACAATAGTGCATATTCACATGTTTAACAAAAAAAAGAAGTCCCTTTGATGTCAACTAAATGCATTTTTCTTAACAACATGGAAATATCTGTGTTTACGTTTGAGCTACCTAATCATTGCTACTTGATTCCCAGATGTCAACTTCCAGAAGTAACAAAACTCTGCGATCAAAACAACAAAGAAAGAGAAAGCCTCAACCAGCTCATTCATCTTCAGCACGAAATCCATATGTAAGGATCTTACCTCTCAAGTGAATATATTTCTTGATGTCAACTATATATACATTTCTTAAAAACTGAAGTAAGAAAACTTTAAGCTCAAAACAAGAAAGAATGAGAAAGCCTAAAATGGATTAAATTATTATTACAGGCTCCTCGGTCTTCAGCACTTGTTTCACAACAGATGAGAAAAAGGATTTACCAATATACAATCAAACTTCTAACGTGATGAGCCAAATTTAAGAAATAATAGGTGCACTAATTGACATTAGGATTGAAGGGTTGGAAGAGAACTAAGAACAGGACTTTACAACATATGAAACAAATGTTCATAAACATGAGAATATAAAAGGCAGAACTAAAGAATTTCATGCTGCATTCCCAAAACAAAATATGTCAATTATCTTCCAAACTGGGTGTAGAATAAAACTTAATATAATTAGCTGACTTCAGTAGCACGTCAAAAATGTTAAAACCACAACTTACTGATCAACAGTAAATAAATTCTTACAAAATTACATATGTTGGCACATGATTTGGATCAACAAACTCTAAACTATAGAACGGATAATGAAAAATAGAATAGATTTAACTAACAATGACAAATTACACTGCTTAAAATCTGAAGGTCATACCTGATGTACAACCGAAGTTAACATATTCAATTACAGTTAGACAGTTTACACTTATAACAAAGATCTAAACAAAACACATTATTTAGCGGTCCGCTCTAAATAATCATGCTAGAATGCTTAAAATAATGCAATCTACATATAGACGGTCTGAACGATGTTGAAAATACTAATATTAGAAAATCGAAGAACTAAAATTGGACACAAAGAAAAGGAAATACGGAAATACTTCAATTCTAAATCGCGATTGATGAATGATGTTTGAACGTGTTGAAAATACGTTCAAAATTGAAAGAACCCATTTTAAACCTATATAGAATCAAACAACCCATTTAAACCTAAAAAATTGATGGCGTTGTACCTGTAGACGATATCTGAACGATGAACGAGATCTCTAAATGATGAATGGAGAAGTTTAATGAAGCGACGGTGATGTAGGCGAATTTTGATGATTGGAAGAGATGTTTTCTTCTTTTTACGTGGTGAAAATGTTTCTAAGGCAGTGAAGGATGAAAAGAGGAATTAGGGGAAGTGAAAAAAATGGCGCAAAAATTGTATAATTTAGCTTTTGTCAGCGTTCACACGAAAAATTTTCCCCCCAAAATTTTTAATGACCGCACTTAAGTCACAAACGCTGACATTAGGTGCTGTTGATGGTATTTTTTCTTGTAGTGTTTATATATTATTAATCTGCTGTGTTGAAGTTATTTTGTTAAAGTGTATGTAAAAACAGATGATATAACTGTCTAATAGTAACTCTACTCAACCAAGGCGGCACCTTTATATATCTCTCTTGGAGTATTTTGTAATAACTAAATTTTATCTAAACCTGGGCAATGTTTAGGAATATATACTAAATATGAAATTATGACTTTGAAATGAAATGTGAAAGTTTGTTTTGAAACTATTTTTAAATTATTTCATATTCTTATGTTTTGATGTTAGTGATACGATTAACATATCTGCATTTTGTCACCGGAGATTAATACTATAAATGACTGCAGCATCTGTAGCATTTAGTTTCGAACCTCAAAATGGGGGATGTTACAAGGTGTTTTGACCAGTCAATTTTGGCAGGATCAAAGGATTTTCCCTTTATCATATAAATCCTTTTTATGAAGCATTCCTCTTTATTGATCACTTGATCTTTGCAGACACATTTGCTTTTCACCCAAATCTTGTTTAACGAACTCTTGAAGCTCTCCTTTTCCCAAGAAATTCTCGATCATTCCCTTTAAGGCTCGGCATTGATTAGTTCCATGCCCATTTATGCGATAGTATCGGCAAAAAGCGCCTTCAAGATTCCTTTCATTTCCTGGTTGCTTTTTCTTGAAAGGCCAATGGTTCAATCTCTATTTAATTAGGAGATAGATATTCTCGTAAGAGGTGGCAAGGGAACGAATCTTAGTGGATCGGGAATTCCTAGGGTATTGTGCTTTTTGCTTCCACTGGACTTTTTTGTAACATTGGATTGGGGCATTAGCATTATTCATAAACTTTCTCTTTAAAGAATCTCGAGTTTCAACTGGTGTAGAAGAGCGATTAAATATTCCTTCCCATTATCGGGCAAACTTGTTGAAGTTTTTAGTTATTTCCCTTTCAAAAATGGTTCCCTTAGATTGGATGTATAGCCTCCTTATTCTTAAGAACAAGCCATCCTTTTTGTGTTCTCCTCTCTCGGATTAGAATAATAGCTGTGGATTGGTAGAGCCTATATGAAATGGATTTATGCTTCACTTATCCGGATTATACGGATGTCAACTGTCTCTTTTCATCCATAGTTTTCAGTGCCAACAACCTTGACACTTGTTCTTCGTGGAATTGCAAACTGTGAGTGACTTGATAAACCGGTTTAGCCAAGTGAGGCTCGGAGGATCCTTGTTTCGAAATGGTCATTATGCTAGGTTCGGAAAGTCCTTTAAGGGAAATATGCAGGTTGAAAAAATCCTTAATATCCTTTATATGTAGGCTAAGGAAAGTTTGTTACTGGGATATGCAGGGAATCAAAGGTTTGAGCTCTCCTTTTGGTGCCAAAACGTTAACAAATTTCTTTGGTAACCTAATATGCAAGGAGAAGTTAGTCCAACTTAGTCAAAGGCTCGAGTAGCTTAATGCAAAGCATATGTGAAGTATGCAAATAAAGGTTCTAGTCCAATAGAACGAGGTATGCATGTTCATAGTCCACGTTAAGTGTTTGAAGTCATATGCATGTCGTAAGTCTAATAGTTGGTCAGATAGCTATATTCGATTGAAATATGCTATTCAGTGTTCATTGTTCAAGTCCTTATGTATAAAAGTCACAAATGTACAATTGGCTCTAAAACTTTCCAATTTGATTTAGGGTTTACAACTTTGATAATGTAAGAAATGAGACGAGAAAAAAATTCACCTCCTATGTAGCAATGGGGTCCATATTTATAGGGGTAGAAGCAGGCAGTATTGACGCCATGTGCCCTTCAACATAAGGTGGATTGCTGATATTCAACATTCCCTCTGAATTGCTAATACTCGACATTATTTGTTGCACTGATGACATTCGGCATCTTGAGGATATGCAGCATATTGCTTTGCACTCATGACATACGGCATTCTTCATAACTGCAGATGGTATTCAACATCTTGCAACATTGCATTCATTCGATATCACCCGTGGTAGTAGACAATCGATGTAGTTTAACATTCCTTGCTTCATGTAAATGCATGAGATCTCTTGTTAAGCTCTTCGTTTGATATCATTCATGTCTCTTGAAGTTTGGCCTCCTTTGCTGCTCGTAAAAGATTGAGACCTCCTGCTACTTGCGGATGCTTTACAACGGTCATAGTTGTAAAGGCTCGGTATCTATTATCGTATCCAAGGCTTGCTTCATAGAGACTCGATATCCTCTTTTGTAACTAGGTGTTTGATATCTCTTAGTGATGTGGTACCCCTCTTTGCTCTACATTTATTAGCACTTTATGCTGTAGTGGTTCGGCAACTCCCTCTGATTGTTTTCAGATTCGATGTCCTCTGTATCGTAGGCTTGTTATATGCTCGGTATCTCTAGAAATTGTTTGGGACACGATACCTTTCCTCTTTACATGCTCGACAACCTTTATGGTTGTTGAGGCTCAATACCTCCCTTTCCTTTATTCAACTCGTTAACCTTTATGTATGTCGTATCTTTGTAATTCGATATCTCTAGAGATTCGGTACCTTGATGTGATATCTTTTCCATTGTTATGGGTCGATAACCATTACATTGGCGATGCTCGGTTCTCAATGCTTCTCCTAGTTTGTTGTAGTTTGATACCTTCTTGCTACGTTTATGTTCAACGCCTTCTAGGTTTGCAACTATTTGAAATTGGATACCTTAAGAGACTCGCTGTCCATTTTTGAATACTAGACACCTTTGATTGGTTGCTTGTAGCTCGATACCCCTTATTAAATGCTCGAGTGGTTTACCTTCTTCACACTTGACAATTTGAATTTAATATGTTCTTCCGAGATGTTCGATATCTTTATCTGTAGTAAAACATACAGTGTAGAACATAAGAAATAGAGTTATACATCGAATAATAATTCATACATATTGTCCCTAAATAATAAAGGCACTAGCAAGCTTCATGGTGTTGTGCAGCGGAATAGAAAATAAGTATTAGTAATACGAGAGTATTACCTCCTGTCCGTCCTCTGTCCAGCTCAATGTGCTCACCATACCTAATTTCCCTAATCCACTCATTTAAGAGTACGCGGAATAATAGGAAGCAAAACATAAAACTAATACAGCAATCTGGTATGAGCGATAGTAAACCTTTAAATGCTAATAAACCACTATAATAGGACAAATGGTATGAGGAATCATACATGACCTGTCCCTACATCATAGAGTTAGCACATATACAATATATACGCTACTTTACATAGTCGTCATGGGTGCGCTACACATCAAAGTACTTAGGGATCTCCATATATCCACATCAATAATATCGATCTTATGTGACATCCCCATGGTGATAAGCAATCAAACAAACATAACATCTATCATCCATCCTCACATTCACTTATTCAGTGTGTTAGCTACGTGATAACTCAAACGACCCATTATGGTCAAGGACTACTCAACATCCCGGTTCCTCTGTACTCGAATCCATGCCACTTATTAGGCTGGGAACTAGGTCACTCGTTATGGCTGATCTAGATTAAAGATCGCCCGTCATGGAGGTCAGGACCCGTCATGGTCTGAACAGGTACCTCATATTATCTTTGCTTTATGAGTACTCTCCGAACCTTCGAGTATCAATGATCCTTTTGCACACGTCATCTATAGCAGAGCTTATCTTAGAACTAATCTTATGAATTCCATCATGAAGTCACCGTGGTAGGGACAATTCTCTACGGTCACCATCAATCATAGAATACCATTATACGTCCTGTAGCCATCATCCAACAGTTCCCTCAATCCAATTCATAGTCCTCAACTCTACATCTCAAACTTAGCTATCCATCATTAAAGCCGTCTCATCCCATCATGGAATCATCATCGAATCATGGGTCGTTGTCGTTGAAAATTGCCACTGAACTATAAGGTTTGGTACTGACCCCTATACTTAGCCATATTTTCCTAAGTATTTGGCTTGTCACGAGTTTGAGAGACCACACATTCAAAACTCGAGCCAAACCTCATCGCGTCTCGAAGCAAGCATGTGAAAACTTGAAGCAACCATCCAAATAGCTCAAGGCATCACCTTCACTCTACCCTGAACCATCACCACCGATCCATGCCTACCCCGACCTACATTTCACTCAACTAGGTCATTCTTCATCCCTTCGCCATCTTCCGTCGTTCGCATGTCCATACCGATCGATACTCTTGGTTCGGTACCAAAATAGGGTCACTGATCCCTGACTTAGCCAAAATCCGTCTCCTTTACTCCACTATCTTTCCACACTTCCAAGCTATCATTCATGACTCCAAGCTCAAACCCAAAAACTCGAGGTGCTTTTACCGACCCTGCCTTAGTAGTTCCATCCATCCTTCATGCAACGATCTAAGCCTTCATACGAATGATCCATCACTTAAGATTTTCCCCTACATTCCCAAGCGAACCATCCTTACGTTCGCCACTTGAAGGAAATGCTTCAAAACTCGAAGCGACCCATCTAATAAACCAAAGCACATCTCGAAGAAAATGTATACTGATTGATAGCTCCCAAAGTGCCCACCATTCCATCATTATCTCTAGCATAGGAACTCTAAACGACTTGAAACTCGGAACGTAGCTTTCATAGAGCCTTCCGTGTTTCCCTCTATCGATCGCATGGAATTTGCACATATACCGATCGATAGCCACCGATCCTTAACGTATCCCTATAACTAATTCACCATTCGATCGACATTTTCAACCAAATAAACATCACACATTCAAGCAATCATCACATATAATCTACATGACAAGCATACATCCATACATGTCAACGTGAATCCTATACCTAAAGGGTAGTATCCAGAAGAACAAAGGAGATCCATAATAACACTAGTTTTCAAATCTTTTCGAAATTATTTGAAATTTACATATGTTGTTAAAGAGGGTTTAAACATATTTTGGAGTTTGAAAATCATTTATAAACATCATTAAATGTCTGAGGGTGGCTAATTAGTGAGTAGAGGCTTAAACCACTCACCTAAATCCAAAGCAATCCAATCCAAGCCTGAAGATGCATGAATCCCAAGATGAACAACAGCTCCAAGATGATCTCGGCAGCAAATCTTCAATCCAAGGTGCTAATCTTGCTAATCTCCCTCTAATGACACATTTTGACTAATTAAAGTAAAGATTGTGGTAAGTTTTTGGCTAAGAAGATGGTTAATGCAGGATTCTCTCTATTTTTGGGAAGTGGGAAATGATGTAGAGAAGTTCCATCATCCCAAACCTCATGCTAATCTCAAAATGGGTTTTTGGCCTAACCATAAACTTGTTAATTACCCATTAAATGTGCAAAAACAAGTGAAACTTCAAACAGCCATAACTCCTTAATGAAAATTCCGTTTTCTTACTACGACCACTCAACGAAAAGAGAAATTGTCATCCTGATTTAATGGAATTGGTTTGAGACCACGATTCGGCTCTGATCAAAAGTTATAGGCCATATAAGCCTTTAAGGTTCAAAATTGTCTGATATAAATTCTAAGGATGGAAAATGTCTCTAGTAGTCATTTTACCAAAATCGTAGAATTATACGACCTCATACAAAAATAATATTAATATTGTTGGGTGCGTTTCCACCACCACCGAACCAAAGGGAAGAAGGCACCACTAACCACTCACCACCGAACCAATCCACTCCCAAGGCCTAGCCGAACCAAAACAAGGACAGAGCCACCGAGTCACCTACTACCGGACCAACATACCACCGGACCAGAGCTACCGGACCAACATACCACCGGACCAGAGCCACCAGACCAACATACCACCGGACCAGAGCTACCGGACCAACATGCCACCGAACCAGAGCCACCGGACCAACATGCCACCGGACCAGATCCACCGAATCACATATCACCGGACCAACGTTGCCAGGCCATATTACATCAGCCCAGGCCCACCAGCAGCTATATACATCCGAGACCCCTGCCCCCAGCCTCACTCTATAAATAGAGGGGTAGGGGTACAACAATGGGGGACAAGTTTTGAGAGCTCAAGCACGGATAGAACTTTCAAACAACTTTCACATACTTGTATCAAAGCTTTGTACTTGTAATCTGAACAGTAAAGGAGAATAACATATAAAGTGGACGTAGGCACATTCTGGCCGAACCATTATAAATCTGTGTGTCTTTTATAGTTTAGTCCTCGCTTTCTATATATTTGCATAAATCACCCAGATCACTAAAAACAACATAAAATCAACTAAATCATACGACTTGGAGGTGTTTGCCCATTTTTTGTGCAAACATTTTTGGTGCTTTCACTGAGAACGGGAACTCGAAGCTTCAGCTTCTCCCACTTAACCTTCTTCCTAACAGCGTCGTTCATTGCTTGGAAAACATGCCTCCCAGGCAGAAAAAAGACGTTAACAAAGGAAAGAACATCGCAACTAGCAGTATTCCAGATCCAGTGGTCACAGATCAAGTAAATCATCCCATTCCAACAGCAGTACCAAATGAAGGTCGGGCAAATCCGACAACCCCTGCCACGGAACAGCCGGAAGCAATTACTAGGGTAGATCTAGACAGGGTTGTGGCTGAAGTGACTAACCGCTTCACATCCCAGCAGGAAGCCTTGGTGGACCAACTCATGTCATGCTTAAGGGATGCTGAAGAGTCCAACCGCAACACTGAATCATGGGGTGAGTCCCAGTCTGGAGGATCTCAGAGGCAACAAAGATCTTCCTTCTTCGAAGAAGCTAACGACAAAAGCGGCCGTGGTAGGAGCCGAGACCGAACTCAGTCCGAACGCCGACCCGAGGAAACACTTGGAACCGAACCCAACGGGGGAGGTACTAGGCAGAGGTCAACTATAGCCGAGCCTGTCATGCTGCCTAACCACGGAAACGCCAATGAATGGGGCCGAGCTAGAGCCCAGCCCGAAGTTGGACCCGAGGAAGTGCTTAGATCAGAACCCAGCAGGGGAAGATCAAGGCAAGGGCTAACTATAGCTGACCCTAGCATGCTCCCAGAAGACCAAAGACAGCCATTGGAAAATATTAGGAATAATAGACGACACTACCCCTACAGGTCGTCTGGGCGGAATCAATCCCAAAGAGAAGAACCGAACTCATTTTTATCTGCTCCAAATTCTGATGAAAGGATGGCACGCTTGTTTAGAGAGTGCGTCCAACGGGATCAAAGAGACAGAGGGATAGGCGCTAGGGTAACCAGCCCTTTCGCCCGCAATATCGAAATTTCCATCACCCCTCGAGAATGGAAAATGCCAACGATGGAACCTTACAAGGGAACCTCTAACCCAGTTGTACACTTACAGAGATACACACAGCATATGCTCATGAGCGGGGCAACAGAGGGAGTATTGTGCAAATGCTTTCCACTATTCTTAGCAGATCTAGCCACCTCCTGGTTCTGCCACCTACCCCAAGGATCCATCAGCTCATGGGAGATGTTGAAAGAAAAGTTTATCAGCCAGTTCCGCATTCATGTGGAACAACCCAAGGACGCTTATTCCTTATCCAGTATCAAACAGAAACCTGGAGAGAAAGTGCAGCAATATTTAACCCGATCCAATGCCGCAGCAGCCGCAGTCCAAGATGCCGATGAGAAGCTTATCTTAATGACCCTCTGTAGTGGGGTGCATCCGGATACTAAGTTTGCTAGAAGATTGACAAAAGAGAAACCAACTACTTTACCCGATTTATTCCATGAAGCGGGGAAATATATGAGACTTGAAGACGCTGCCACTGAGGGGCAGTCAGGACAACAAAATAGGGCAGCTCACGGAAACGTGCCCGTTGTAGCAAAGGACATTCAAAGAAATGATTCTAGAGACAATACTTGGGGCAAGAAGGGAGAAAAGCGTTTATATCGGCCGGGACCGAGATTTGACGCTTACACCCCTTTGAATGAAACGATTGAAAACATCTTCCTCGCCACTCAAGACGAAGTTAAATACAAACGCCCCCCGCATAAGAAGGAATCAGATAATGCAATTAAGTCTGGAAAATTCTGTCGCTTCCACGAATCCCATGGGCATGATACCAATGAATGCCATCATCTTCGGGACTTGATTGAAGAACACATCAGAAGAAGGAGAGTAGAATGCTATGTAAAAGGTCAGAACAGGACTCCAGCTCCTGCCAATGAGAACCCAAGGTTACCCTCCCCAGAGATAGGCAGAGGAAATCACAACACCAGCGGCTCCTCGGTCAATTGGATCACTATTTGATCAAACACATTCCTCGAGAAGAAAACCAAGAGGCCGACGAACTGGCAAAACTAGCTAGCATGAAAGACGGCACCATTTCAAGAACAGTAACCGTCTCAAGGCAACTAACCCCGAGTTTTGAGCAAGTGAATCTGATAGTTGCAACCAAAGAAGAAACTTGGATGACTCCCATCCGAGACTACTTACAAAGTGGCACACTGCCCAACGGGCGTAACGAAGTTAAGAAAATCTTGAGGAAAGCTTCCCGCTACATAATACAAGAGGGCATACTCTATCGGCGCGGCTTCTCTAACCCTTTATTAAGGTGTGTCGCTAGAAGGGAAGCCAAGAAAATCTTATCCAACATCCATCAAGGAAGCTGCGGAGATCACACTGGAGGGCAGACTCTGGCAAAGAAAATACTCCGATATGGATATTTATGGCCCACCTTAAGCAAAGACGCCTTAGATTTCGTCAAAAAATGTGACAGATGTCAGAAGTTTGCTAAGATTCTGCGGCTACCAACAACTGAGATTACTCAAATGACCAGCCCTTGGCCCTTTGTAGTATGAGGAATTGACCTTATTAGCGAACTGCTAATGGGCCGAGGCGGGGCCAAATATGCTATAGTGGCAGTCGACTATTTCACCAAATGGGTGGAAGCAAAACCCCTAAATAAAGTATCTTCAGCAAAAGTTATAAACTTCTTGATCAAAAACGTTCTATGCAGGTACGGAGTCCCACTTAAAAATCATATCGGACAATGGACTTCAGTTTGACAGCGAGGAGTTCGCCAACTGGTGCCAAGAGCACGGAATTCACAAAAGCTTCTCATTTGTAGCTTATCCCCAGGCAAACGGACAAGTCGAAGCTGTCAACAAAATTCTCAAAACTCTAATCAAAAAGAAACTTGAAAAGTCAAAAGGCGCTTGGATGGATGAACTTCCGACGGCACTTTGGGCCTATCGCACATCTTTCAGAACACCAACGGGGCATACTCCTTTCTCTTTGGCATACGGATCAGAGGCTATGCTCCCAGTTGAAACTATAGTGCCTTCCCATCGTAGGATCCACTATAACCCAGAAGAGAACGAGGAACTCCTTCACATGTCTTTGGATCTAATTGAGGAAAGAAGAAATGATGCAGCCCTCAAAGCAGCAACTCACAAGCAAAAAGTGGCAGCGCAATACAACTCCAGAGTCAAGCATCGTAGCTTACAAGAGGGGGATCTTGTCCTCAAGCGAATTTTCCCGCGCCCTGGAGCACTAGATCCAATCTGGGACGGACCATATGTAATTCATAAAGATCTCCACAACGGAGCTTATATTTTGTCAACAGTGAACGGAGAGGTGTTCCAGAGGGCATGGAACATCCAACACCTTCGTCGATACTTTTCTTAACTTGTACTGCCCATATGAAGTGAATTAACAAAGAGAATCAGTAGATGTAGGCATTTTCGTGTCGAACCACTTTAAAAACTTGTCTCTTTTTTAACTTGTTCCTTTGTATCTTGGCTACTTGTTAACTTTATCCTTTTCTGTTGAACAAAATCCTGTGCATATAGCATTTCCATTCAAGGCACTCCACAGCGCGACTTCACCTGGACAAGACCTAACAGGTACTATGCGAATCTATGCCCTCGCCAATGAGAAACTTTTGATCCGGCATCCCTCTGCTGCGGGTTAACTCATTGCTCGCGACAGCCCTTAAAGCCAACTGTAATGAGCCGATTATAAGCCACCGAGAAGGCCGACTATAGCCGAGGCAGCTCATTACGGCGTTCGGCTCACCGGCAGCCGTGAACCTACTTTAAGCCCCAACATAAGGTGTGGCCAGCCAGGGGTAGTTCACGGTTGACGATCGGCACCCACGCTAGCCGACCACGGTAAATCGAATAATACCCACGATTATGGGCCATAATGGCCCGGGTAGTTACTGTGCGCGATCTCGGCTCCGATGTGCCTTAAGTACGGCTGTGGTAAAAAAGATAAACTCCCCGTGGAGGCGTAAGATGGGTGACAAACGTCTCCAAAACCCACAGCTAGGGAAAGTGACTGCAAAACCCGTTTGCCACGAACTTAAGCACATCGAAGGCCTTCCGTGATTGGAAGTTTTACTATTTCTTATATTTCTATTTTATATAAAAACTTTCCTCCTATCCTCTATAACAATCCCTAAAGTACAGGACACAAGATAGGAGACACTCACTAAGAACTCACAATTGGATGACGAGTCAATCAACTGCATTCCATACTCAGTCATATAAGACATTCAAAGCAACCGTCTAACAACTAAAACATGAAGGGCGGTACTTTCTTCTTTTGTGTATAAATACGTAGCTATAATTTATTCGCACATCACATTAAACATTGCAGGGTATGAAATTACATGTTAAGCCAGAACTTGACATCAAACACGGTCGAATCACAGGCATATGCACAGCTATACTTCTTATGCAACACATCAAAATAACGAAAGCATTCAAATACTACAGAATCAGCCTAAGTTAAAAATTACATGCCAAGAATAAAGTCATTTGTTACAAGTAACATAATTACAGCCTAAAAGTTACGTTACAGTTTTGAGACTAACATAGACAGCGATGTCAAGTAAACAAAAAGATATCCAGGTCAAGTTAAGGAGTCGGCTGCATCGGAGCACTACCCTTGTCCCGCTGGCCCTCCGAAATCTCCTTAACCGCGGAGTGGGAACTTTTAGCATATTGACCAGAGGTAGTTGGTGCTCCAGAGGTCCCGCCTGTCCGATCAAGGAAAGAATTCATTAATAATAAGCAACCAAGTTACGAAAAACTAAAAGGGAAGACTTACCAGCATCTGCTCCTTGATCATCATCCTCTAACTGCACACCAACCTCCTCAGCAACAAGCAGCCGCATACCTTCTTTCACCACCACCTTCTCCTCCTTAGTAAATTGAGCCATAACCACATCCATTCTGAAGGCCACGCCGCCCTCCTTATCTGCTTCGGCCTTAGCCTCCTCCAGGGCCCTGAGATAAATCCTAGCCATGACTCGGGGATAATCATCCATCCAAGATAAGTTGCCCTGTCTCCAAGTGCGAAAGTGCATATCCTGAAGCATCTCATCCATTATCCCCTCGTTCTCTTCAAACTCCCTTATTCGACCTTCAGAAGCCAACAGCTGTGCAGTGACAGCATCCCTCTCCGATTGGTACCGCGAGCGGTCGGCTTGGAAGGATCTCGTCATCGCCTCCATCTCCTCCTTCAGCTTCGTTTGAGCAAGCACTGCGGCTTCAAGTTTCCCGGACAACTCCTGTATCCACTCGAGATCCGCTTTCCGAACCTCATCCACCGTTGCGATAGCCATGTCAATCCGTTCCTTACAGGCAGCCTCCATTTTTCGTAGCTCTGCTCTGCTGGCCTCTTCCATGGCTGTCTTTAGTCGCTTGGAGGCGGCCTCATGCTGAGAGATCTAGATGGCTTGATCAGCAAGTTGTTTGGCTTGGTCGGAAACCACTAACCGTAGTCGAATGTTAGCACTGCCAATTTCTTCTCCAGCCTTGACCAGCCGAGCATGATGCCCCATCAGCTTCCTGGTTTCCTCAGCAACCCGATCAATGTTTGCCTTAGCTTCATCCCCCAAGGTTACGACCCGAGTGGTAAGCAAATCAAGGTCCAGGGACTTAGCTTCATCCAGTACTCTTACCATAGGATTACGAGGGAGAAGGTGCTCACCGGTAGCTTCATCAAAGATAATATCATGAGAGCCAGGATCCAGATCCGGATGATCCGCAAACGGATTACGAGCCAAGCCGGGATGATCTATCGAGGTAACGGTAGGATTTTCAGATGGGTGCGGGGAAGGAATAAGCTCGGTATTCTCCTCCATGGTATCCTGAAGAGGCTGAGTCGGGGGCTGAGGACCGGGTGAAGATTCAAACAAAGAGCGACTCCTCTTCTTCCTTTGGATATCCTCTTCGATAACTCCAAGAAGAGGACGGTAGCCGACTACATCTCCAGGACGGTTAGCCGGAGGCTTTGGTTTAGTAGAAGCCTTGAGGAGTTTGTATTGTTCAAGACGGTGCCAAACATCTAACATCTTGGCCACCTTACCCGCTCCTGTAATAAAAGCCAAGTGTTACAAGCATACATTGAGCTATAATTCAAGAAATACATCGAGTTAAGAAGGGTAAAAAGACGCATTTGTTATACAAACCATGGGGAGGAGTAGGATATTGCAATAAGTCCTGAATCTCATTCCAGGACGGGAGCGGGCCGTAAAATATTTCTAAATCCTTATCATAAATGGAGTCAGCGGGAGTCAAAAATTCACCTTGATTCACAGGAATTGCCATAGCTGAAGCGCTCTTAGAAGATGAATCAGCACCGATCTCGGCCTTGTCAGCCCTCTTAGACTTCTCCACCAAAGACGATCCTTCCTCCGACCCTTCAAAAGCGAGGCAGAAAGCATCATCTGTCCACTCCTGGATCACACCTGCCTGCTCAGAAGACAAAGCCCCAGTTCCACCACCGCTCTTTCCGTCACCGCCATCATCGCTATGACCATCACCATCACCTTTTCCACCGCTTCCAGTCTCCGCCTCACCTCCTTCACCCTCGCCTCTCTCCTGCTCCACATCTTCCTCCTCCGGAACATCGGGACATGTGCTAGGAGATGGTCCATCGGACTTCTTAAGTTTCTTCCCCCCGGCAATTGGATGCTTTAAGAAGGGTTTTCTTTTACTGCTCTTCGCCGCAACCCCTCCTTTAGCTTTGGCGGCCCTCTCCTCAGCTGTGTCTCTCTGCTTGACCACAGACTGACGTGGAAGAATCAGGTTGAGCCCCAGAAGAGTAGCATTCCTGATCAAATAAGAAGCCGACCTCTCCCTTCCCGGAATGGCATCTATTTCCTCAGCCATCCGAACCGAACGATCGTTCTCTACAACCGCAAAGCCACCTATTGCTAGCAAGAAAAAGGGCACGTGAGGGAGAGAATTGCAGTCAGAACAAAAAAAAATATAAATAAGATTCAACTTACAGCCAGAGGTGAAGCGACGAAGAGAAACAGAGTCATCTCTGACAAAAAACCATTCCTTCTTGAACATGTTGAACTTCGAGTATAAATCCAGGACTGGCTTGAAGGACACGGCCGACTCCAAGCTAATATACAGGGACCCCTTCTTATAGCCTCTTAAGTTGTACAGATACCGGATTTCCCGGTTGGAAGGAGGATGCCCGTATCTCCTCTGGAATATAACGAATAGGCTCACCAAGATGGCATAGGAGTTGGGCTGAAGCTGGAAAGGAGCCACCTTCAAGTATGTGATGAAGCTGACTATCCAAGCATTGATAGGTGGGATGGCACCACACATGCAGTGATACCTACTATAAGCAAAATATCCTTCAGGGGGGTTATACGGCATCACTCCTTCCCCCGGCAACAACATATGCGCTCTATCGATCCCAAAAGAGCGAGAAATAACATCAAGCTGCTCATCTTTGAGGGAGCTAGGAAAGCAATCATGCGGTGAGTTCAGGAGCTCTTGAGGACCGTACCCGTCTACTAGCGATCTCGGGGTTGGTCCATGTCGTTATGGTGCTGCCTGAACTGGGGGAACTATGGAGGACTCTCCTTGGTCCTTAGACCTCTTTCTGTCAGAACGAGTTTCTACTTTATGAGGCATTATCTGCAACACGAGAAAACACATTGTTAGAACAAGGAATATAGAGATATAAACAAGCAAGTGCGTACAGCCTAGAATTTCATTAGTAATTTACAACATAAAAGGCTTAAGGTTCATTCGGCATTCAAAACTCCCCGATCTCATTTGGTATTTCCAACATAAAAAAGTTCATTCGGAAGTTCAGGTCTTATAATTCGTTCGGCAATCAAACTCCCCATGGACATTCGGGGGTTCAAGGCCTGGAATTCATTCGGTACTCGTGCTCTCCGATCCCATTCGGTAGTTTAATCATAAAAGTTCGTTCAGTAGGAAGAAAACCTCACCTGGTCCGGCAGTCGAGACTGGTTCGGTACTTGTTTGATTCGGCTATTTCAAACAGTCGAGTCTGGTTCGGTACTTGATTGATTCGGCTATTTCAAATGATAGAAGGTGAATAGAGACATGAATCCCATATTTATAGGCAAACAAAGATGACCGAACCAACTGGTTCGGCACGTAGGACCGAATGGGAATGTCCAAACTGAAACAAAGCACGACATATGCTGGCATATGCCCCACTTTGGGGGGCAAATGTTGGGTGCGTTTCCACCACCACCGAACCAAAGGGAAGAAGGCACCACTAACCACTCACCACCGAACCAATCCACTCCCAAGGCCTAGCCGAACCAAAACAAGGACACAACCACCGAGTCACCTACTACCGGACCAACATGCCACCGGACCAGAGCTACCGGACCAACATACCACCAGACCAGAGCTACCGGACCAACATACCACCGGACCAGAGCAACCGGACCAACATACCACCGAACCAGAGCCACCGGACCAACATGCCACCGGACCAGAGCCATCGAATCACATACCACCGGACCAACGTTGCCAGGCCATATTACATCAGCCCAGGCCCACCAGCAGCTATATACATCCGAGACCCCTACCCCCAGCCTCACTCTATAAATAGAGGGGTAGGGGTACAACAATGGGGGACAAGTTTTGAGAGCTCAAGCACGGATAGAACTTTCAAACAACTTTCACATACTTGTATCAAAGCTTTGTACTTGTAATCTGAACAGTAAAGGAGAATAAGATATAAAGTGGACGTAGGCACATTCTGGTCGAACCACTATAAATCTGTGTGTCTTTTACAGTTTAGTCCTCGCTTTCTATATATTTGCATAAATCACCCAGATCACTAAAAACAACATAAAATCAACTAAATCATACGACTTGGAGGTGTTTGCCCATTTTTTGTGCAAACAAATATTCTACAATTATCTGATACGTAGAATATGGGTCATTACATTCTTCTCCCTCCTTTAGGAATTTCGCCTTTAAAATCCCAAACAAAATCAATAAGATTATCTTACATCCCTAACGATCACATAAAACATAGGCAACCATCACACATCAAACATGCACACATAGCAATCAAATGGAAAAAGGAAACATCCAACCCTATCCTAGCATGCAAGATACTATACAAGAGTATACATCATGATATCATAAGTGAAAGTAAAAGCAACATATAAAAGTCTTGTGGGTTGTGGAATTATGGATTTTAACGCTAATTAAACACTTTAGGGGGGTGAATACTATTTTCTAACCTTTGTATATCTTTTTAAATTTCTTTTAATTTTAATATTAAATCATGGATTTTCAACATAGAATTATATCAACAATCAACCACAGATGCAATCATAGATAAAATAAGGTAATAAAGTAAAGTAGAGAGTTAAAGAGATGACACCAGAAATTTTATACTGGTTTGGATTTATCCTACATCCAGTCCCATACAATTGCTTGTACAGATATCTTTTTAAATGTCAATCTTTAAATGGGCAGAAGGAAAACCCAATTACAATCTCGATTCCGAGGCTACGAGACACACCCTCTTGATTTTCCAGGCTCAGGGTACACCTACTTGATTTGGACAGGCTACAAGCACACCCACTCGGATTTCCAGGCTACCAAGCACACCCAATTGGTTTGAATGGGCTACAATTACACCTATAAATATAAATAGAGTTTGATAGTTTTCCAAAGATAATTTCTTGAACATTGGATACAATGGATTTTATAGCCCCTTGGACAGCACTTTGATCTTTGATTTGAGTGAGAAATGAATTCAAAATAGTAAGAAAGTAATATTGAATCAACATAAAGATGTTTGAATTGATTCTATTTGATTTTAAAGAGAAAAGAGTATAATTTCAATGGAGTTTTCAAGAGAGTAAGAGAAGGGAGGAAAATAAGATAATAACCATTAAAAAATTTGGTTGAAACCACCTATATATAGTGTATAAACAGATGTGTCTATTCAAGAAGAGTCGGGACGAATAGATGCTTCATTTCAAAATTTGAAAAACTGTTTTGCGGCATGTATGTCAAGGTACAATCTGCCATATGAGTTTGTATTTTGAAATCTAGTTTATTTTAAAATATTTTGAAAATACTATACTTTGTAAAATAATTTGATACTTTGTAGAACAATTTAAACATAGTTTATAAACATTTTGATATTTAAAAAACATTTATAAAATATTTTTAAATATATATTTCAAAAATTTATTTTTTTTGAAAATATAAAGGATAAGAAAATAGGAGATAGAGATCAAAGGTTGCTACTAGGAACTTTAACAAAATTCTATGACTCTATACACTATATTATAGTCTTGATATCTTCATTTCTTGGTCTTTATACTTGTGAGTCTTCGTGTCCATTTTTTGAGTCTTTATATTGAACAGTCTTCGATTCAAAACCTATATAATATCCTACACAATATACTATATAACTTGGCAAAACATTGGTATCCATATTTTATATGAATGTGTACTGTTGTTATCAAAGTTGTTATCATCGAAATCAATAACTGAGGTATTAACAATCTCCCCCTTTTTGATGATGACAACCATTAATTATTCCTTTATATAAAATATGATATAACTTCATCTGAGTTAGATAACCCCCCCTCTGAATATATGCATATGTATATTTTATATCTTTCTCTCCCTTTGTCATTAAAAAAAATGGGTGGAAAGAATAAAAACTCCCCCAAAATCAAATACTTAAAAACTATAGAGTTAAAATCATTAACTAAGTTAAATAACATAAATCATATATATGATTATTATATGATATACTTAGAAAATATACTATTTTATACCATATGTTATCCCGCCTTTTGGCAAGGCCTTGACACCAAGAACTTGATTGGAAACCAAGGACAGTCCGTCCCGAAGATCGGTTATACACTAGTTCATTATGGATACTGGTAAATTTTGCCCGAGTCCGGATCGAGCTACAATTGATATGATACAACAAGCAAAGTTATGAAAGCCAACGTTCCAAATTTCAAGTCAATCGGAGTTCGTATGCACAAGATATTGATCGATCTAGGGTGAGGAAAACAACTCCATTTGTATCCAGCAAATCCGTATCCCTCAAGTTGAAACACCACGTTCGTACCCATGGAATTTTGTAGCCATCAACTCATGAGCCTTTATTTCATATCTGTCCCTCAAGCAGTTAAGCATGTATCCATCCCTCCAGAAGGTTTCCTTCGTATCCACCAAGTGTCTTTGGTTTGTATCCACCGAATGTGCATTGCTCCGTATCCATCGAACTCACCCTATTTGTATCCATCATGGAATAACGCAGTTCGTATCCATCAAGTAAACAATAGTTCATATCCATGGAAGAACTCCATTTCGTACCCATCACTTGACAGCATTTTGTATCGCTCGTCAATCGATACGAGAAGCTTAAGCCTATATCGATACGAATTGGAGTGTTAGCGGTCGATATGAATTGACCTCAAATAAGCGATACGAAGAGAATATATATGGTTGATACGAACAGAGGCTCGTTCAAGAGGAAGACTCAGTCACTCGGCATGAAAAGTGGATCGATCCTAAAATATAGCGCCACGCCATCTGATCGACACGTGATGCATGGACACGAATCAGAACGATATGAATTGTATCGATATGAGTTCAACAACACATTGTAAATCCAAACTTGCATCGATCATAACTCAAAATCTACAAGTCCAAATGCCACCAAATTTTCACAAGAGCTTACGTGCAGCCTCAAGAATGTACTTGATCGATCTCAACCCAAAATGAAGTGTTTTGGATCGATACGAATTAGGGACGTATCGATCATGGATCGATCCCAAATGTCCAGGGATCGATCATGTGTGCCCACCCACATGAGAGAAAGGGTCTTCCGAGATTGGAGCGAGATATTTGAAGCCTACATCTATAAATAGTAGTCCAAGGCCTCCAATAAAGGGACTTTTGGATGCTGGAACGCCGATACTCTGCTGAAATCATTGTTGTATCTCGATTGTACTGTTGTAAACATTTGTATTAAGCGAGTGATATCAATAAAACAGTAATATTCCATAGTGGACGTAGGCTACAACGCCTAACCACTCTAAATCCTTGTGTTTCTATACTCCTTTCTGTCTGTTTTTGGTGTGTTTGTTAGGTTAGCCTCATTTTTCATTTATATTCTTCAATTTAATCTCTTTAAACATGTCCAAAGGGTGTTGTGCCCAATTTTGACACAAACACTTTGGTGCTTTCACTGAGAAACTCTAAGCTTTTCTCCTGCTCTTTGGATCTACTACCGATATCGGATTGCAAGAATCTAAGAAGATCCAGATCTCATACCTAGAAGTTCTTCCATCTTATTCAGATTTGTATCAAGTCTAGGAGAGAGATTCACCCTTCACCATGGTCACTACAAGGACTACCTCAACCGCGGTAGATCAGGAAGGAAGAGATAGACTGAATCCTGCGCAACTACCCGCCATAGGCTAGAACTCAGTTGGACCTTCAGATCCATAAGGCCCCGTCACCGGGGAAGAATTCCAGATGTTGATGCAAGAACTGACCCAAAGTCGCCGGCAGCTTACCTAGCAGATCCGTGCCAACATGGAGTTAACCAACCAATTGAATCAGGAAAGACGAAGGAGATCCAAGAGGGATCAAGCTTCCTACTCATCCACTGAGAGCTCTGCTTCTTCCGATTACCATCATAGATCCATACGTCCATGACTGGATGGAAGCTACGCGCAAGCTCTCGGGCATCAACGCACTTTGAATCTTGGACAAGCAGGACCTAGTCCATCTGCTAGTCACCAGGCACGCCTCTCCTCCCGAGGAGAGACAATTCCTTATCACGTCACTAATAACCGCGATGCTGCCGCCGCTATCTACTTGGAAGCTGACATTCGAAACCGAACAGATCCGAGCATTCGGCAATGCGATCGTACTCCTGAACCCTATGTTCCCGAAGACCTAGAGCCAAGAAGGTGAGGTATGGACCGTCGATCGTGCCCGGGCCATCCTCGCATTGTGGAACCTGACCACACCTTGGCCCAGCATGCCCAGAATGTCCACATGCCAAACATGCATCCCGACCATGATTCGTTAAATTATTTGTGAAAGTCAGGGCCTCTTCAATGATGATTGGGGAATCTCCCAGAGTTACACACCTTTTACTAATGACATCCTTTATGCCGAACCGCCTCGTCGATTCAAAATGCCAACTTTACATGTTTATGACGAGAGTTCAGACCCTAACCGGCACATTTTGAAGTATAAATGGCTTATGAATGCCGCGCGAGCTGACAATGTGGTCAAATGCAGAAGTTTTCTAATTTCTCTAGGGGTATCGTGACTATGTGCTTTACTCGCTTTCCACCCTGATCTGTTTCATGCTTTGATCAGTTAGCTACGAAATTCGTTGAACAGTTTCGTATGCACGTTACAAGACCTAAGGATGTGAACACCTTATCTAGCATCACTCAAGCTCATGGAGAGATGCTCAAACGTTATCTGGAAAGGTTCCATGCCGCTTGCGCAGAGATTAGTAACCCTAATGATAATTCCATATTGATGGCACTGACTAAAGGAATCGATCATGATTTCGAATTTGGCAACTGGTTGGCTGGAAAACCCCCTGCGTCATTGGACTGTTTCTATTCAAAGGCAGCCCAGTTCTTGAGGATGGAAGATGTGAAACAGTCTAGGAAGAAGGATGATGCAAGGCCTAGTGCAGAAGGGATCCAGAGTAATGTCGCTGTGAAACAAACCGGTGAGAGTTTCGAAAAGGTGCAGTTAAATATACAGAATAAGAAGAATCAATAGGAAGGCGATGAGAATCAGGGTAAGAAGCGGGATCAAAATCGCAGACCGCAGTGTAGAGCTCCCATGTTTGACACCTATACTCCTTTGAATACATCCTTGGAGAATGTGTACTTGTAGACCTGTAATACTGGCCAATATAAGAAGCCTGCTCCGAAGCAGTCATCCGAAAAGCAGACTCAATCTAGAAAATTCTGTAGATTACATTATTGCTATGGTCACAATACCAACGAATGTTGCCATTAACAGGATATCATTGAGAAGTTAATCCGAGATAGGAAGTTGGAACAATTTGTTCGGGCGTCGCAGGCTGGAGGTGCGGGACCATCCAACCAGAATGAAGTACCGAATCAGGTTAGACTGGAGGAACCCACGCATACTGGCAGGAGGTTAGTGATTAACACAATTAGTGGTGGTCCTCATCCAGCGGATCGGAGCTGGAGGGAAATGGAGTCGTATGCCCGTTCGATTAGGCATGCGGACTTCGAGTGTTGCAGTAATCTTGACGATGGGGCTCCAGCTAAACAACAGAGGACGATGGCAGACGATATCATTTTCTAAGACAGAGATGCCGATATAATTAATGCCCCTACCATTGATCCACTAGTCAGTTTAGCTCAGATAGGTCCTGCTTGGATGAAGAGGATCTTAGTGGACAGTGGAAGCTCAGTGAATATACTTTTCAAGTGAGCGTATGACCAAATGAAAATGGAGGCGAAGGAATTGAAGCTGTGTCAATCTCGTATACATGATTTCAATGGAAGTGCGATTGTACCCTCTGGAATGGTAAAATTACCAGTGGAGTTGGGAGTTGGAGAATGCCGGAGAGTCCGGATGTTGCAATTCATTGTGTTGGATATTAATATGCCATACAATGCTTTCTTGGGTCGACCGGCCTTGGCTGAATTCAAGGTAGCTATTGCCCCTTGGTGTTTAACTTTGAAATTCCCCACTGACAACGGGGTTGGAGTAGTTTAGGGAGATCAGGCGGCTGGATGCACCTGTTATGTTGCTGAGCTGCAGGAGGCGCAGCGGAAAGAGAAGGGCAAGGACGTAGAGGAATCTCTCTACGTCCATTTTACCGATAATTGACAACTAACGCATGGGCCTAGGCCCGGGCGCCACAACCAATTCCTAAAAGATCTTGATCCAAGAGACGATGATAATGGATAGGAAGTCAAAAACAGTCAGACTTCCCTGGCAGAGTTGACGATCGATGTTCCGATCGATGTTGATGATGATTCCGGAATGATAAAGATCGGGTCTCAGCTAAGCCGACGGATGAAAGAGGAATTGGTTGAATTTCTCCGGGAAAACCTCGACGTGTTCGCCTGGACACACTCAGACATGTGTGGGGTCTCATCGGACATCGTGAGCCATACATTGAATATTGACCCGCGGCATGTCCTAGTCAAACAGAAGAGGCGCGGTATGGATCCAGAGAGATCTACCACCCTGAAAGAAGAGGTGGATAAACCCAAGACGAACGGGTTTATCCGAGATGCTTTATATCCAGAATGGGTATCCAACCCAGTGCTTGTCATAAAACCAAACAGGAAAAGGAGAACTTGTGTGGACTACTCCGATTTAAATAAAGCATGCCCTAAAGATAGTTTCCCGCTTCCCAGAATTAACCAGCTTGTAGATTCAATGGCCGGACACGAGCTCTTGTCTTTTATGGATGCGTATTTCGGCTGCAATCAGATACCGACGCATCTACCCGATCAAGAGCATACCAGCTTTGTCACCGATCTTGGACTCTATTATTACAAAGTGATGTCGTTCGGACTTAATAACGCCGGGGCGACCTGTCAAAGACTTGTCAATTGAATGTTTGCCGGCCAGATCGGGAATACTATGGAGGTGTACGTGGACGATATGCTTGTAAAGTCGTGACTCTCCATCAATCATGTCAAAGACCTTGAAATGATGTTCAACATCCTCCGAGAATATCGAATGAAGCTCAATCGGTTGAAGTGTCACTTCGGAGTCGCCTCCGGAAAGTTCCTTGGATTCATTGTCAATGCTCGAGGAATTGAAGCCAATCCCGAGAAGATCTGGGCGATTCGGAATCTCGAAACTCCCAAAACTATAAAGAAAAGTGCAAAGCCTCAACGGGAAGGTAGTAGCATTAAGCAGGTTCATCTCCAAATCCACCGACAAATGTATTCCCTTCTTCGATTTGATCAGGAAAGGAAAGCAGAACTTTGAATGGACTGAGGAGTGTGAGGATGCATTCCGAGAACTGGTTCAACACCTATCTATGCCACCTATTCTGTCAAAGTCGATTGATCTTGAGAAACTAAATATCTATCTGGCAGTGTCAGAGAATGCAATCAGTGCTGCATTATTCAGGAGGAGGACCAGATACAACGACCGGTCTATTACATTAGTAAACGATTGACCGAAGTAGAGAGAAACTATCCGAAGTTGGAAAAGCTGGCCTACTGTCTCGTCGTTGCCTCGAGAAAGCTCTGTCCCTACTTTTAGGCTCATCCTATCATAGTCTACACCGGCCAGCCGTTACGACAGGTCATTACGCTGCCTGAGACGTCTAGTAGGTTACTGAAGTGGAACATCGAGTTGAGTCAGTTTGATATTGTTGATACGCCAAGGCGGGCTATTCAAGGACAAGTTCTGGCGGATTTCATTGCTAAGTTCACTATACCGGAGGACTTACCCGAAACCAGTGAATCTCCCAAATACATATGGAAGCTATACACATATGGTGCATCGAACAACCGTTGCTCGGGCGCTAGAGTTGTACTTGAAACCCCAGAAGGTCGATCTGTATGTTATGCTTTGAAGTTTGATTTCTGTGCAACCAATAATGAGGCCGAATACGAAGCTTTACTTGTCGGGCTCAGACTCGCCAGAGACTTGAAAATTATTTCTGCGGAAATTTACTACGATTCGCAATTGGTCATATGTCAAGTTTGGGGAGAATACCAAGCAAGAGAACGGAGGTTGGCTGCTTATCTTGTTCGGGTCCAGGAAGTATTGAATCAGTTCGATTATTATGCCATTTATTGCATACCCCGAGATCATAACCAGAAGGCTGATTCTTTGGCAAAACTGGCCAGCACCGGTGAAGCACAGCAAATGGGACTTGTACCTGTTGAGACACTTACCTCTCCGAGTATCGATTAGATGGAGATAGACTGGGTTCATGAAGCCACACCCGAGAAAGAGTCATGGATGATCCCTTTCAAAAATTATCTCGAGCACGGAACTTTGCCCGAGCGCAGAAGGGAGAAAAGACAAGTTCTTCGAAAAGCTTCACGATTCATTATCCAGACTGGAGTTATGTATAGAAGAGGATACTCTATTCCTTTACTACGGTGGATCGCCCATGACAAAATCAAACGAGTGTTACATGAGTGCACGAGGGAGAATGTGGCGATCGCACTGGGGGGTAAGCCCTTGCTTAGAAGATACTCCGATATAGGTATTATTGGCCAACTGTGAATCAGGATAAATCAGACTACGCCAAGAAGTGTGAGAGATGTCAGAAACATGCTCGAATACCAAGATCCCCGCCTATCGAAATTACTCAAATGGTTAGTCCATCGCCGTTTGCCACGTGGGGCATCGATATAATTGGATCTTTAGCTCTAGCTAAAGGTGGTGCGAAGTATGTCATTGTTGCAGTTGATTACTTTACCAAATGGGCAGAAGCAGAGCCCCTTGCTACTATCACAACAAAGAAAGTAATCAACTTTGTTTTCTGTAATATCATCTGCCGTTTTGTCCTCCTACATACCATTATCATTGACAACGGAGCCCAATTTGATAGTGCCGAGTTCAAAAACTTCTGTCAATGTTTCCATATTTAGAAAAAATTCTCGGCAGTTGCTTACCCTCAGGCAAATGGACAGGTCGAAGCTGTTAACAAAGTTATCAAATCCATTCTGAAAAAGCGTCTGGAAAAGGCCGGAGGCAAATGGGTCGATGAGCTTCCCATGCCCTATGGTCATATCGAACTACCCACAAGTCCGCGACTGGCCACACTCTATTTTCACTTTCTTATAGCTCGAAAGATGTCATTCCGGTTGAACTGGAAGTATCTTCTCATCGTGTGACTTACTATGATCCGAAGACAAATGTTATATTGTTTGCCGAATCTCTAAACTTATTAGATGAGAAGCTTGGAGAGGTTGATTTGAGGGTAGCCGCGCATCGAAGTCGAGTCGCCTGGTTGTACAATGCTAAGGTCCGACCCCAAACCTTTGAACTTGGCGATCTCGTGCTCAAGAGAATTTATCTGGTCCCTTCACATATGAATCCAACATGGGAAGGACCGTATGTTATTGAACGAAGACTCGAAGATGGGACATTCAAATTATCAACTGTCGATGGTCCCACTTTGCCGAGAGCTTGGAACAGCCAAAGTCTTCGTCGCTACTACACATAACAGGCTTTGTTTATTCATTTAGTCTATTTTCATTTGCAATTTATTTATGCATTTAGAAATTTGTACTTGTAATAAGGCAACTGACTTTGTCGTACTTTCTTATTTCAGCAATAAAATGCAATCTCTTCGAGCCAAAGTAGTTATTCTTGAAATGCATCACACGACCATCACGATGCACGGAGAGCTAAGTTCCATCCTACGATGGGACTTATTCAAAGAGGGAGTGGTTGTGATACGACCGGTCACTCACTAAGTGAAACCCGAGCTCGGGGGCAAACTACCACACTGAAGCCAAAAAGGATTGATACACGACAATCCTCTAACTAACTCCGGCTCCCAGAGTGCGAGCTATAGTATAAACTTATAAATGTAGACTCGAGGAGGGTGAATCCGTCCACCCACGACTTCGCCCATGTACCACAAAAGCTCAAGGAGGGTGGATCCATCCACCCATGACCTCGCTTGTTTACTCAGGGTGGATGTGACCCGACAATCCACGATCATGATCAATTTATCATTCCCATAGTGCGAACGAGATACCAAAAACTTAAAACAGATGTGATCGGCCGTCTGTTAACTAACTCCGGATTCCCAGAGCGCGAACTGGAGTAAAAACATCGATTGGGCATGAATTGACTGCTCACCAACTAACTCTATGTCCCATAGCGCGGACTAGAGTATAAACATCAATTGGGCATGAACTGACCGCCCACAATTCAATCTAAGTCCCAAAGTGTGGATGCAATTCCGATTATTGAAACGGGTGTGACTGACCGCCCGAAAAACAACTTAAGTCCCCGGAGTGTGGACGTACCTTTAAACATTAAGCAGGCGTGATCGATCGCCTGCATGCGAGTAGAGTGTGGATGCGATTGTCAATACATGAGCGAGTGTGATCCGACCACTCGAACTCATCTCACAACAACTTAGTTCCAACTAAGTAAAAGTAAAAGTGTCGAAGGTGAAAAACAATCATCATCCAACCACTTCACTTCATCCCCGGGACCGGGGGCATAACTCCGGCACCAACTACTAATCGGGACAGTACAACATCGAGAATCGACTTAACTTTTGGTTACGGATCGAAACCTTGACTCCGGGACATAACAACCAAACACAAGTCCAACCCAGAAAATAAAGCTTCACAAGTATATTAAATAAAAATTCGAGTACTGAAACACTTAGACAAATCAACTCAGAGTTATGCTAAAAAACAAAAGGAGATTTTAATCCATCTATTATTTGGAAGAAAAAGTGAGTACAAAAAGAAGCCTATTTCAAAAATCCCTATAAGCAGGGGCCAAACCTGCATCTATACACGGCCTACAGAAACCAAAAAAGTAACTCCGACCTATCTACCAAAAAAAAGGGGACACCAAGATACACGCCTACTCCTTAGGCTTCTTCTTCTTCTCCTTCGGCGTCGACCCATTTGAGTTGCCACTGTGGTGCCGTTTTGAGCTCTTGCCTTTACCCGGCTTATCCCCGGCCGGGGGAAGAATTGTAATCTCCTCCTCCAAACTTATGGAAATTGGAACACTTTCGGAGTGCATGGTCAGAGGAAAAGGGGCGCTTTCCACATGAGAGGACATGAGAGGTACCCCGGACGATGATTGTACCACCCAGAGAGACCATGCGTAAAGGAGCCGGGTCGGGACCTGCCATACCACCTCCCATACTACCGCCCAACATGGCACTTCCCATCTCGGCACTGATCTCCGCCATTATCACCTCATCATGATCTGCTTGAGTGTCCGGCAGAATGCTGGCAGTTGGGGCCGAAGAGCTGGCTGTGAACACGCCTTCTCCCGCAACAAAAGGCAGATCTGTAAGTGGATCGCTTTGATGACCGCAGAGTTCTTCCATCATTTGTTCGTTGAAGATAAAAGCGCTCACGTGAACTTCCTCGGTCGATGTGGTAACTGTAGTAGTCATCGCCTCTGTCACCACAGCCTCCAGCTCTTGATGCTGCATTTGGGTTGCAGGGGGCACGGCCTGTGCATCTCCTATTACTGAATGAAGATAAGAAAAAATATTAGTGACTTCTTCTGATAATACTCCAGACTTAGAATGAATTTGAGATGTGTTCAGAATACCTTCCTCGGGTTGGCTCGCGCGTGGAGCCGGGGCTCCTTCAAAGATGTGCTCATGAGCCGGAGACAGTTGTGGTTGATCGGGATTGTAGGCAGGCACAGGTAGAGGATCGACTGCAGGGGTAGATTCCGACTGGGTTGGCATAGGAAACTCAGAACTTTTGTCATGATGCTCAACACCAGAAGCCTCTCCGACCTCGGGATATTGAGTGACGGGTTTCTCTTTTTCAAATATGATAGTGGCATTGTGGAGAACTCTTCTCTCATCCTCAATCAGCACCCAGTTCTCCAATTCGAACTCATCAATGGATTCGATATGATGCTCTACTTTCTCATCAACCAAAAAACAGCGCTAGGCATTATGTAGGTGAGTCGGGTAATCGTTGAGCCAGCTCAAGTCACGATATTTCAGGACGTTGACATTATAGGTGATTAATAGATCTTCCATATCACCTTTAAGCATGGCCTCTGCTGCCCCGACTTCAGCTTCAATCCTAGCCTCGACCTCCCTGACCTTTAGCACCACCACATCCCGTTCACCTTGGAGCTCAATAGTTTGGTCACATGCCTCCTGAGCGGCCTTATTTGCCTCATCCTTTTCTTTAACGACTTCGTCGTATTTTGACTTAAGCTCCATAAGCTCTTTGAGCATAGTATCCCTCTCGGCTGTAACAGTGGCGTTCCTATAGCCCATATCGTCAACCAGCTTTAAGTACTCCTGCCTCATCCGCTCCATTTCCTTGTTGGCCTGGTCAACTTTAGTAAGAGCCTCTGTTTCAGAATTCCTCAAAGTGTCATTTTCAGTAGTGAGCACCGTGACTATTTGATCTTTCTTGGCGATAGTTCCTCGTAGCTCCTCAATTGTCTTTCCCCGCTCAAATGCCATAGCCGAGGCCATCTCCATAGTTTTCTTCCACTCGCGATATTCACCAAAGGCATGATAAACATGGTCATGTACAATTTTCTCTACCGTATCTGGAAGCACCTTCAAATTTGGAGGGAAGTGGAAGCCGTCGAAACAGATGTTAGGAAACTCTCTTCACAATTGGGCAATTCGAGCGGCTCCCTCCCCTGTGATCTCTGCAGCCGTTGAAGTGCTAGCGATAGAAGTGTCCGCCCCAGTTGTGTGGTGATGTTCACCAGGCCTTCGAACTTGTGGAGGCACTGGCTGGCACGAGGATCCAACAGTTTGTGTTCCAGAGCTGGGGGTGGCAATGAAACCCTGGGTAGAGGAGAGCGTGATCGAGAGCGACGTCTATCTCGCCTATCTCTTTCCCTCTCTCTTTCTCTTTCTCTCTCCCTTTCCCTAGCTCTTTCTCTATCATAATAATCCCTGTCCTAGCAGGAATGATAACAGTCATAGTCAGAATCATACCTGCGGGACTCCCTGTATGAACTAGACGATTGGTGTGCAGCACGGAGGCTACCAAGCATAGATGGTTGCTTCGACATTAAATCTATAAAGTGAAAAGAGAAACAAAGTTAGTTATCATCGGAAATTGAGCAGCTCATAGATTTCAGTTGTGTGGTGCCGTGAGGTGTATGCATGCATGTGATAACCCCCCAATCAACCGGTTGTTGTAGCCGTGCTCGGAGAAGTTGGATCTCCTAGATCTAAGGCACTTTGAAGCCCTTCCAACCCAGTGTCTTGTTGAAGATATACATCGTCCGGAATTGGGAGATCTGCAGGTCCTTCGAAAGGGCTCTCCATGTGGAAAGAGGGAGCCTCTGAAATTACCACACTTGCTGCCGGTAAAGACATGACAACGGACTTGCGTCTCAGAGCTTTATGGGTAGCGACCTTGCCTTTCCTTATTCTCTCAGAATGTCGATGGCTTTGTGAAGGCCCGGGTGCGGGTTCCTCCCCGGCGGGCTTATCTTAATCGTCTCCTTGCTCGGTGATCACTATCCGGGAACTCTCATCCTAACTTGCCTCAACGGAACCGCCTTAAGAGACCCCTCAAGCCCGATGCTTTGATTTCCACCAATTAGCCCGACGGCCCTCAAGTTTTCATCTGTTAGAACTTCGTCAATTCCTCTATCCACAACAGCTACTCTTTGAAGAACCCTTACAATCTCTTTAAACTGGTCGCCTTCGGGTCGTGGAATCAAAGCTGTGAAAGAAAGAAAGTATTAGATTCGACATCAAATAAGATTATCCAGTCAATCGGTTGAAGTACTTACGCCTGACTAGCCACCGTCTGACGATACCCAGTGGGCATCGGACGTAGAACCATCAGTCTTGAAATAAATTAGCTTGGTCCATGCTCCGATCACGACCTGACAATTCCTAACTGCCTCTAAGAAGGTGAAAGATGGATTATCCCCTCGGCTCTTTATATTGAACAGGTACCGGACTTCCTCTGGAGTTGGGGATCGAAAGAGATGCTCCATGAAGACGATAAATACATTGTTCAGCGAAGCATATCTGTTCGGGTGCATTTGTGATGGAGCAATCCTTAAGTAGGACAGCACTTCCCAAATGTATTGGTTGAATGGAGGGAGTGTCCCAGCTGTGCACAAGAATCTATTAAAAGCGGTATACCCTTCCGGAGGAGAGTGGGGTCTGTCTTCTACCCCTAGTAGTAAGGTGTCACCCCTCGACAATCCATGCCTTGTGCAAATCCTACCCATCATTTCCTCAGAGATATTAGATGGGACAGAGTCTTGTGGATTCCTGATGAAGAATGCTTCTGGTAGCTCATCCGAAGCTGGGCTTATAACTTCGACTGCGATAGCCGACATCTCTATTATGGGAAGAGGCGGACTCTGAGCCCCATGTTGTTGCGAACTTCCAGTGTCCATAACTAATCAACTTAGCAAAAATCATCATTAGATGACAATAATCTCGTGTTTTCCCCAATGTGAAGTGCATGAATGTGTTGTAGAATGCAGTGTTGTATATTATCTATGAAGTGCTATGAGATTTAAAAAGTGTTTGAACGACGAGACTTCAGAATTCAACAGGAGTGACCATCATCGCTGACCGTCACAAGCGTGCCATCCAGACTTTGGAGACCGATCCAAGTTAGAATTCGTCAAATTTTGTCAAGTTACAGTTTCATCGACGAGCTTCGAAAGGCAGTCAGATATGCAGTGAAACGGTTGCCCAGTTGTGCAGGGCAGAAGCTCATCAGAGTCAAGTGTTCGAGTATGCAAGGAGTTTCGTATCGGTAAAAATCCAAGCTTGGATCGATTACCAAATGGGCAGTTCGTATCGATCAAGGGGGAGACAATTCGTATCGATCAAGGGGGATAGTTCGTATTGATCCTCAGTGGAGCCATTTCGTATCGATCAACAAAATACTAAATCACTTAAAGAGCATCTTCGTATCGGTCGGTGGGTCATAAATTCGTATAGCTCGAATCATCGATTTCCAGTCCCAAAATATGTAATGATCAGAGCATATCGATACAAATGCCATTGATTATCAATCGATACGAATTCCACCGTTAGTTGGTCGATATGAAGAGTCTGTCACCCACCAATACAGAGCATTTTCCTTGTTCGATACGAAGCTTCATCATGTGCTGATTGATACGGCTCCTCCCTTCATCCCATATCGATACGAGCGCTTCTCCTCGTATCTCCACACTTCTTCTTCTCCAAAGCCACACGAAGGCCACCTTCTCCTTCTCCGAACTCATTCCAATCACCTACGGCCTTCACTTCACTAGAATTGGTCATGGAAACAAATAAGATGGCAAAAGATCTCGAATCTCATTGTTTTTAACACAAAATCGTGGCCTAATTACCTAGATTTAACAGTTGGTTTAATGATTTGGAAGACTGATTTGGTTCGAAGGCGAGAGCAGTTCTACTTTTTCACAAGCTGAAAGCGATATGAAAACAAGAAAGAGGCAAGGGAGTGGAAGTTTGTCTAAGTACAAAACTATTTATACTAGGAGAAGTGGCTATTCGTCTCCTAGTTGCTATAACCGGTTGTAGTGGTCTACTCCATCAACCGATACGAGATGGCTCGGTCGTATCCTTCAACCCAATCAATACGAAGACCAATTAGTATCCAATGCTTAATCAAGGCAGTTTCAACGTCATCGGTACGAAGCATAACTCGTATCCATCTAGTGATCGATACGAAGCATGAGGCACAAGCTTGCTTAACTGTTCGAACCCATAAAGATACATCGATACGAAACGTCTTGTTCATATCCATCAACCTAAAGCTCACAGAGATTTATATACATTGATACGAAATATTTTAAGAACCAACCAATTCGTGTCGATCAACACTGATACAAAGGCGATTTTTTCAACTCTTCACATCGATCCAGGAGAGGATCAATACGAATAAATACACTAAAACGACCATCAAGCATCGTTACAACTCGAGTTTTACATCGGTTCAGGAGAGGATTGATACGGAACTCAATACAAAAACAAAACTGACAACGACTCGTGAATGTGAAAACGATAACGGGAGTCAGGTTAACATACATTTGTGTGTGACGAATTAACATTCAATTTTCGAAATTCATAGGAATTGAATGCTCACCTGGTGAGAATGACGACGATGAACAACAGATTTCTAACACTCAAAACTCAGTTACTACAACGCACTGTATAATCATTGGCAGTCAACAATTCAGTATTTATATTACCAAGGGTCACTCAAAGGTTACATCTTCTGAGGAAAAGACAACGACTACACATCAAATCAGATAGAACTTTTCAAACAGAAGGTTGCAGCTTTTCAAAGCACGTCACATTCAGACAAGACATACTTTGGAGAGTAAATGTTATCCCGCCTTTTGGCAAGGTCGTGACACCAAGAACTTGACTGGAAACCAAGGACAGTCCTTCCCGAAGATCGGTTATACATTGGTTCATTATGGATACTGGTAAAATTTTCCCTAGTCCGGATCGAGCTACAATTGATATGATACGACAAGCAAAGTTATGAAAGCCAACGTTCCAAATTTCAAGTGAATCTGAGTTCGTATGCACAAGATATTGATCGATCAAGGGTGAGGAAAACAACTCCATTCGTATCCATGCAAATCTATATCCCTCAAGTTGAAACACCACGTTCGTACCCATGGAATTTCATAACCATCAACTCATGAGCCTTTATTTCATATCCATCCCTCAAGCAGTTAAGCACATATCCATCCCTCTAGAAGGTTTCCTTCGTATCCACCAAGCAGCGGTTGGTTCGTATCCACCAAATGTGCATTACTCCGTATCCATCGAACTCACCCTACTTCATATCCATCATGGCCAACCGCAGTTCATATCCATCAAGTAAACAACAGTTCATATCCACGAAAGAACTCCATTTCGTACCCATCACTTGACAACATTTCGTATCGCTCGTCAATTGATACGAGAAGCTTGAGCCTATATCGATAAGAATGGGAGTGTAAGCGGTCGATACGAATTGACCTCAAACAAGCGATACGAAGAGAATATATATGGTTGATACGAACAGAGGCAAGTTCAAGAGGAAGACTCGGTCACTCGGCATGAAAAATGGATCGATCCTAAAATATAGCACCATGTCATCTGATCGACACGTGATGCATGGACACGAATCAGAATGATACGAATCGTATCGATACGAGTTCAACAGCACACTGTAAATCCAAACTTGCATCGATCATAACTCAAAATCTACAAGTCCAAATGCGACCAAATTTTCACAAGAGCTTACGTGCAGCCTCGAGAATGTCCTTCATCGATCTCAGCCCAAAATGAAGTGTTTTGGATAGATACAAATTAGGGACGTATCGATCCCAAATGTCCATGGATCGATCATGTGGCCCGACCCATGTGAGAGAAAGGGTCTTACGAGATTCGAGCGAGATATTTGAAGCCTATACCTATAAATAACAGTCCAAGGCCTCCAGAAAAGGGACTTTTGGACGCTGGAACACCGATACTCTACCAAAATTATTGTTGTATCTCGATTGTACTAATGTAAACATCTGTAATCAGCGAGTTATATCAATAAAACAACTTTCCATAGTGGACGTAGGCTACAATGTCGAACCACTCTAAATCCTTGTGTTTCTATACTCCTTTCTGTCTATTTTTGGTGTGTTTGTTAGGTTAGCCTCATTTTTCATTTATATTCTTCAATTTAATCTCCTCAAACACGCCCAAAGAGTGTTGTGCCCAATTTTGGCACAAACACCATACATGATACATGATGTAATAAGATAACACTACCTATTTTTATTAATTTAAAATCAATCTAATACAATAAATCCAAACATTCAAAATACACAAATTCAAATGTCAATTCTAAATCCAAACTAAGATAAACAAACCCAACCCAAATATACATATCAATCCAAACCAAATCCTAACAAACCAAATTAATATGTGCTAAACTTAAATCTGTGGTTTTCTGTTGATTATGGGTGACTTATGGATGGGGCAAAAGGGATAGTGAAGACAAAAGTTTCCTTTTTGTTTTACGATGTTTCCATCTCGTTCGAAGCATACTTCGCCAACACATTTGACTTCACCATCATCTTCAGCCTTATCTTGTTTTTCTTCTTCCTCCTCCTCTTCCCCTACCTCATTATCCATAGGATTGTGAATGGCAAGGTTAGGAGTATCCTCTTCAATTACAATAGGATTTGCTTCATTATCCAACAGGTGCTTCTGGAGATTATGAAGAATGCGCCTTTAATTTTCTTGTTATTTTACGAGGTGTGGTTGAAAAACCTCTATTTCTGAAAACATATTGAGTGCATGCTTTGGATCATCTTCGATCTTGATAACTTTGGCCATGGTGGTGGTTTGGAAGGGCCAAGAGTGGGGGTTTCAAAGGGGAAGGGTGCGGTCTCTTCTCTTGGTCATTTGGAACTTGAGGAAGCCATTAATTTAAATTTATTTTGAAATTACAGAAAGAAGAAGACAAGATAATGAAAAATAAATCGAAATTTGGTGGTTATATAGCCTCATTTCGAATTTTGAATTTTAGAGGTAAATCAATTTTTAGATTTTACCGGTATATGTCGACATATACAAAAGATGTATGCCGACATACATGTGTAAATTTTGTCTTTTTATTTTCTTTTTAAATATTCATTTTATATTTAATATTTTATATTTCAGAGAAGGAACACATTCCTAACTCTCTTCTAAGTTTAATAAATGATGTTTGAGTTAATGGTTTTGTTAAAATATCGGCTATTTGGTTTTCAGTATTTATAATTTCGAATGAAATTACTTCTTTATTTACGTTATCTCTTTTAGGTAATGATGTCTTATATCTATATATTTGCTTCTAGCATGATGTGTTGGATCTTTAGATGGATTTATTGCACTAGTGTTATCACAGTATATTGGTGATTTAGTAAAACTTAAGCTAAAATCTTTTAAAGTTTGTTGCATATATATTACTTGTGAACAGGCTTATGCAACAGAAATATATTGTTCTTCTGTTGTAGATAGAGACACGGAATTTTGCTTCTTACTAAACTAGGAAACAAGAGAATGTCCTAAAAAGTGACAAGTTCCACTTGTACTTTTTCGGTCTGATTTGCATCTAGTATAGTCAACATCATTATATGAAATTAAATCAAAAGAATCTTCTTTTGGGTAAAAGAGTCCATAGTATAGTGTGTTGTTTACATATTTTGGTATTCTTTTTACTGATTTTAGGTGAGTTTCTTTAGGTTGAGATTGATATCTTGCACATAGACAGTTACTATGCATTATATCTGGTCAACTAGCAATTATATATAGTAATGATCCTTTCATACCTCTGTATAATTTTTTATCTACATCTTTTGAGTTTTATTCTTTATTTAATTTCTCGTTTATTTCCATGCGAGTTGGCTTTCCACTAGTATTTGACCTAACAAATTTCTTAACTAAATCTTTAGCATATTTTTCTTGACTTATAAAAATTCCATTATTTAATTATCTAATTTGTAATCCTAAGAAAATGTTAGTTCTCCCATATGACCTATTTCAAATTCCTTGGTCATTATATCTGAAAATTCTTTATTTAACTATTCATTTGTTAATCCAAAAATAAAATCATCTACGTATGTTTGTATAAGTTGAATATCATTATTATTCATTTTAATAAATAGAGTACTGTCTACTTTTCCTATTTCAAAATTAGGTTGTAATAAATAGGATTTAAGTCTATCATACCATGCTCTAAGAGCTTGTTTTTTAGACCATATGAAGCTTTCTTTAATTTATAAACGTGATTAGAAAGTTTTTCATCTTCAAAAAGTAGGGATTATTTAATATAAACATCTTCTTTAATAAATCCATTTAAAAAGGCACTTTTGATATCCATTTGAAATTTTTTTGAATTATTATGATTTGCGAAAGCAAGTAGAATTCTAATCGCTTCTAATCTAGCTACAGGAACAAAGGTTTCATTAAAATCTATACCTTTTTCCTGGCTATAACTTTGTGCAACTAATCGAGCTTTATTTCTAATGACTTCTCCTTGTTCATTCATTTTATTTCTATAAACCCATTTAGTTCCTATTACAGACTTATTTTCAATCTTAGGACTAATTCCCAAAAATCATTTCTAGTAAACTGATTCAGTTCCTCTTGCATAGCAAGTATCCATGAATTATCTAATGATGCTTCTTTTAGATTATTAGGTTCAAAGTTGAGATAAAAGCTAAATTAATTATTTTATTTAATTGATTTCTTATTTTTACAACAGATTATATATTTCCTAGAATATTTTCTATAGGATGATCTTTCAAATATTTTGTTCTTTTATTTGGATATAAATTTTCGAAGTTATTACTATTTTCATCGTTAGTGACTTCATTATTTGTAATCTCATTAGTTTTATTAAAATTTTCTTCTTCATCAAAACTGGAATTATTAAATTTAAAATTCTCATTAAATGAAACATGTAACGTCTCTTCAATGGTGTTAGTTTTGGTGTTAAAAATTTTGTAAGCTTTACTTCATTTAGAATAACCAATAAAAATTTCTTTATCTGATTTAGCATCAAATTTATCTAAATTATCTTTTGTATTTAATATAAAACATTTACTACCAAAAACTCTAAAATAAGATACTTTAGGCTTTTTATTATAAAATAATTTATATGAGTTTTCTTAGTTAAAGGACGTATTAAAATTCTATTTAAAATATAACATGCTATAGCAATTGCTTCAGCTTAAAAACTTTTAGGTAATTCACTATCATTTAACATTCTAACACATTCTTGCATAGATTTATTTTTGCATTCTACTACTCCATTTTATTGTGGTGCTCTAGGAAATGAAAAGTTATGTGTAATTCCTTTCTTATTACAAAAAAGTTCAAAATTATCATTTTCGAATTCTCCTTCATGATTGCTACTAATCGTTTTAATTTTAGCTAACATTTGATTTTTAATTCTTTTAGTAAAAAATTTAAACATTTCAAAAGCTTCACTTTTAAGTTTCAAGAAAATTGTCTATGTAAATCTAGAGAATTCATCTACAATTACAAAAACATATCTATTATGATTCATTGATTGTATTTGCGAAGGTCCGAGAAGATCTAGGTGAAGAAGTTCAAGAGGATGAGAAGTAGAAATCATATCTTTAGCTTTAAAAGAGCTTTTATGAAGTTTTCCTAATTGACAGGCATCACATAAATTATTGACATTAAAACTCATTTTAGGAAGACCTCTAAGAAATCGATATCTAGCAACCTTAGAAAGGTGTTTAAAATTCAAATGACCAAATCATTTGTGAAAAATCCAAGGGTTAGCCAAAAGACATAAACTATCATTAGACACTTTCATACTTAAAATATAAATGTTATGTTTCCTAATACCTTCAGAGATAATGTTTGACTCATTATCTTCGATATGGCAATTACCTTTTTTAAATTTAATTTTAAAACCCTTACCACACAATTGACTAATACAAAGTAAGTTTTACTACAAATTCCTAACTCAAAACAATAGAAATAGTCGGAGTTTTAGAGTTAGCGATATTGCCAATGCCAATCACATCCTTTTTAGTTGTCCCCGAAGTTAACTGATCCACCATGTTTTTAGACAATCTCCTTTAAGATCTCCAGATTTCCAGTCATATGTCTTGAGCATCACCATCCAGTATCCACTTATCCTTCTTGATTTATGATGTTTGATTTTCAAGTGTCTGTTCATCATTAGCCATATAAGAAGCTTTTTCCTGCAATCCAAAATTATATGTTTCCAAGAAATCAAGTGACATTTCAAAACGATTAGTACCTGATAACATATTAGTCTCACAAAATTGTTTTTCTACAAACGTGTTAAAAATATTACTAGCCATTTAAACTTTTTCAAAAATCAAATTACGAGTTTTTGAAAACCTAGTGCTCTAATACCAAATGTGGGTTGTGGAATTATGGATTTTAAGGCTAATTAAACACTAGAGGGAGTGAACTAACATTTGTATATCGTTTTACATTTCTTTCATGTTCGATATTAAATCACAGATTTTTAGTACAAAATTATATCAACAATCAATCACAGATGCAATCACAGATAACGTAAAAGCAATAAAGTAAGCAAAGAGTTAAAGAGATGACACTAGATAGTTTATACTGGTTCAGATTTCACCTACATCCAGTCCCGTACAATTGCTTGTACAGATTTCTTTTCAAATGCCAATCTTTAAATGGGCAAAAGGAAAACCCAATTACAATCTCGATTCCGAGGCTACGAGACACACTCTCTTGATTACTCGAGCTTAAGGTACACCCACTTGATTTGGAAGAGTTACAAGCACACCCACTCGAATTTCCAGGCTACCAAGCACACCCAATTTGAACGGGCTACAATCACACCAAAGCAAATACAAATAGAGTTTGATGGTTTTTCCAAAGACAATTTCTTGAAATTTGGATACAATGGATCTTATAGCCCTTTGACAGTAGTTTGATCTTTGATTTGAGAGAGAAATAAATTCAAAATAGTAAGAAAGTAATATTGAATCAATACAAAGAAGTTTGAATTGATTCTATTTGATTTTAAGAAGAAAAAGGTATAATTTCAACGGAGTTTTCAAGAGAATAAGAGGAGGGAAGAAAATAAGACAATAACTACTAAAAAATTCGTTTAAACCCTACTATATATAGTGTATAAATAGATGTGTCCGTTTATAAAGAGTTGTGCCGAATAGACACGTCATTTCAAAATATGAAAAACTATTTTGTGGCTTGTATGTAGACATGCAATCTGCCAATATGTCAACATATGCATGTGTATTTTGAAATCTTATATATTTTAAAATGTTTTGAAAATCCGATACTTTGTAAAATAATTTGATACTTTGTAGAAAATTTTAAACATAGGCTATAAACATTTTAATCTTTAAAAAATATTTATAAAATATTTTTATATTTATTTTGAAAATTTATTTTGTTTGAAAATATAAAAGATACGAAAATAGGAGAAAGAGATCAAAGATTGCTACTAGGGACTTTAACAAAATTCTATGACTCTATATATTATATTATGGTCTTGATATCTTCATATCTTGATCTTTATACTCATGAGTCTTAATTTCCATTTCTTCAGTCTTTATACCGTTCAATCTTTGATTCAATACCTGTATAATATCCTGCACTATATATTATATAACTTGAAAAAACATTATTATCCATATTTTATATCAATGTATATTTTTGTTATCAAGGTTGTTATCATCAAAATCAATAACTAAGGTATTAATAAGTCTCACTAAGTAAAGAGCTCTAGATAAGCTATCCTCACTCTCCCATCGGTCTCTTAAGTGCAATCCCCTTTGTTTTCGCTCCACTAAACCTTCACCAGCTTCATCGTCTTCCTCTTATGTCATTTCGTATCACTTCCTACGATATGAACATGCCTACGAGGTCTCAAAGACTCTGGTTCAGTCTTGATATCTTCTATTAGGAAGTAATGAAGAAAGACGTTGGGATATTCATCTCGAAGTGTATGAACTGCCATTTAATAAAGAAAGAGAAAAGGAAGCCTAGTGGTTTGATGCAACCGCTAGAAGTTGCCGAGTGGAAATGGAAACAAATATCAATAGATTTCATTGATAGACTGCTAAGGACTAGAGTAGGGTATGATTGCAGTTGGGTCATAGTTGATGGATTGACCAAAAGTACCAAATTCATGTCTGTCAAGCCAAGTAGAATGGAAGCCAAACTAGCCGAATTGTATTTGAAATGGATTGTACGATTCCATGGTGTGCCGAAGAGCATTGTGAGTGATCGAGTCCTATTGTTCACTAGTGGGTTTTGGAAGCGCTTACAGGAGGCGTTAGGGATAAAGCTGCACCTCAGCACAGCTTATCACCATCAAACTGACGACCAAACTGAGAGAGTGAATCATGTCTTAGAGGATCTATTACAGGCTTTTATATTCGACTTTGGAGGCCTATTGGATAATCACTACATCTCATTGAATTTGCATAAAATAACAGTTATCAGTTCAGCATCGGTATGGCATCATTTGAGGCATAACCGTTCAATGCTTCTTCTTGTTGGTGGGAAGTAGGTGAGAAACTAATACTTAGGCCAGATATGATTAGAGAAACCTCAGAGGTGATCTGCTCAAGACAGACTGAAGAGCTACGCTGATAATAGACGTAGAGATCTAGAGTTCTCTGTTGGCAATAAGGTATTTGTCAAGATCTCTCTATTGAAGAGTGTAATTCGGTTCGATAGTAAATGGAAGTTGGCACCGAGAATCATAGGTCCTTTTCCGATACTAGAGAGGATTGGGACATTGCTTACAGTGTCGAATTACTCAAAGAATAGCGGGAGTGCACAATGTGCTCTACGTTCATTAGAGTGAAAGCGCAGGCAATTGCACTTGGGAGACCGAGGAAAGCATGCAAACAGCTTATCTAGAGCTCTTTACTTGGTGAGACTATCTATTTATCACTTTTACTTTCACTTATGATATCATAAAGTATATACCTTAATATAGTATCCTCCATGCTAGGATAGGCTTGGGTGTTACCTTTTACATTTGCTGTTGTGTATGCATGTTTGATATGTAATGGTTGTCTATGCTTATATATGAGTGCGAGGCATGTGGGATGACCTTGTTGATTTTTGTTTGGGATTTCAAGGGTGAAATTCCTAAAGGGGGAGAATATAACAACCTGTATTCTACATATCATAGGATCATAGAATATCAATATTATTTTATATAAGGTCGTACGATTCTATGATTTTTGCAAATGACTACTAGAGTCATTTTCCATCCTTAGAATTTTTATCGAACGATTTTGACCCTAAAAATCTTATATAGCCTTTAACTTTTGATAGGATCCGAATTGGGATTTGAAACCACTTCCATTGGATCGGGATGATATTTTCTCTTTCCGTAGAGTGGCCGTAATAGAAAAATGGACTTACCGTTAGAGTGATATGGTTGTTTGAAGTTTCACTTGATTTTGGATAGCTTAATGGGTAATTAGTCGGTTAATGGTTAGGCCTAAAGCCCATTTTGGGATTAGAATGAGGTTAGGGCTTACGGGACTTCTCTACATCACTTCATACTTCCCAAAAATACAGAGAAGCCCCCATTAACCATCTACTTAGCCAAAAAATTACCATAATCCCTACCTTAATTAGCCAAAACATGTCATTAGAGGAAGATTAGTGAGATTAGCACCTTGGATTGAATATTTGCTGCTAGAGATCATCCTGAAGTTGCTATTAACCTCAGGATTCATGTATCTTTGGGCTTAGATTGGATTACTTTGGATTTAAGTGATTGGTTTTAAGCCTCTACTCACTAATTAG
Source organism: Allium fistulosum (assembly GCA_030737815.1). Classification (NCBI taxonomy): domain Eukaryota; kingdom Viridiplantae; phylum Streptophyta; class Magnoliopsida; order Asparagales; family Amaryllidaceae; genus Allium; species Allium fistulosum. The sequence goes on along the minus strand of CM060905.1, from coordinate 898,682,014 downwards.
CCACTATTAGATGTTTATTGATGTTTTGAATGAGTTTCAAACTCTAAAAAATGATTTAAACCCTTTATAACCATATATGTGAATTTCAAATGATTTGGGAAAGTCTTATAAAATTATTGTACTTATGCTTGTCAGGATATGCTATATTTGATGATTGCTTTAATATATATTAGTTGAATGGTTGGAAACGTTGATCGAATGGCTAATTAGTTTTAGGAATAACTTATGGATTGGTATAAAGGGATCGATATTGATCGATAGTTATTGGCCCAAATGATATTCGATCGATATGGGATAACAAGGAAGGCCCTATAAAAATACGTACCAAGTTTCAAGTCGTTAGGAGTTTGTATGCTCGAGTTATGGCCCTTTAAAGATGGATTAATGGTGATTCTGAAGGCTATATGTGGGTATAATATTGCTTTGAGGCATGCTCGAGTCATAGGATGGGTCACTTCATGTTTTAGAGGAAGTGCTTAGAGTCGCGAATGATAAAAGATGGATCGCTTGTCGATAAGAGGAAAGATTTCAAGTGATGGATCGGTAGCTCTAGGTTTTGGTGAATATGCTACGAGTTTTGGAGCATGTGCTTTGAGCTTTGAATGTTGGCTTGGAAGCATGAGATAGTGGAGTAAAGGAGGTTACATTTTGGATAAATCAGGAATCTGTGACCATGGATTGATACTGATCCATCGACATCGATCAGTGTTGACGTTGATTCAATGTAGGGGACTTTCACATGGTGGAGTAAGGACTAGTTGGATGAAGTGTGGGATCGGGGTAGGCATGGATCAATGGTGATGGTTTCGCAAAGAGGAGTTCGACTTTGAATCTTTATGTGCATGTTTTGAGTCTCCAAACGCATGCTTCCAGACATTATGGGGTTTGGCTCGTGTCTTGGGTGTGTGGTCACTCAAACTCATGGCAAGCCAAATACTTAACCAAATATGGATAAGTATAGGGGTCAGTACTGAACCATATGGTTCATGGCAATTTTTGACGACGACGACCCATGATTCAATGATGAGGATTCCGTGATAGGCAGTGATGGCTTCGATGATGGATAGGCATACTTAGAGATGTAGAGTAGAGGATTATGAGTTGGAATGAGGGAACTGTTGGAGGAAGGCTACAGGATCTATGATGGTATTCCACTATTGATGATGACTATAGAGAATCGTCCCTACCATTGTGACATCATGATGGAGTCATGAAATCATTTCAAGGATATACTCTACTATTGATGACATGTGCAAATGGATAACTGAGACTCGAGGGTTCGTAGTGTAGCAGCCCGTAAAAAATTATAATAAATAAATTAGACAAGTTAATTAAATAGGATAATATTAAAAATGAAAATATAAGAAAAGTCAGAATTTGACCACAAAAGTTGTGTCATTGTGTTCGTGGTGAAATTCTAATAGTTTCTACATATAATATGTTGAAAACGGAGCTCAAATGGAGAGGTTTTGGACTTGATGTTATCGGATTCAAAATCATTTATAGGATTCAAATTCAAATAATTAAATAATTCTTAAATTTGAAATTTGAAAGTTAACAGTAATTAGACTTTGGGGTTAAGTAATTGTTAAAATTAACGTTAACTTTAAGTGGTAATTAAGGAATTAAATAATTAAAAAACAACGGCCAATAAAATTCTTCCCAAAATAGAAGGACCAGTCGACTGCTCTTATATGACCGGTTGACCGCTAGCAATCGACCGATGGGTAGCGACGGTCGACCGATGAAGGTTGTAGCGGCTAGGGTTTTCTGCAATAGTGAACCTCTAGGTTTTTATTATTTAAAACCGACTTTAATCCGATGGTTCTGATACATTTCAACCATTATAAATAAGAGTCCAGCCCACTTACTTTCATTCATAAATTATTTTGGAAACCTAGCGAAGCTCTGTCAGTTCATCTCTTCTAAGATTCAGAAAACTTCTTTAGGTTTCAGGTAAGAAATCCTATAAGTTTATTTTTGTTTATTATTTATTTTCTAACCATATCTCCTCCAAACCTTTAATTTTCTTAATTTAACGAATATACAAATCCTTTATTGTATATATCAAAAAGTAGAGATCTGAAAGAAATTATTGAAGGCGTGTCAAATCCAAAAGGAGAAAAAGTTAAAGACCTATAGTGAGTGAAAATCTTAGTCTTTCTATTTTAGTAATTGAATAGTATAGTTAGGATTCGATATATGCTTTAGCGAATTTTGGTTTATGAAAGCATCATATTAAAAATCCCCAAAATTTCCTAAAGCAAAATGTCAATTCTAGATTGAAATCTAAATTGTTTATACTAAAATAATGGAAATTATGTAGATTTGCAGTTTTAGTGTTTTTACCTTATATTCCACTTCTTATTCGTTTTCTATGGATTTGATTAAGAGTTTTGATTAGGAAATATGGTGCAAGGTATGTTCGTAGTTTTCACCGCTTATTTCTAAAATTTTGATAGAAATTCCCTTTGTCTAAATTCATATATAAATAAGAAGTAGAATAGAGCGTAAAAGGAACTGAAATTGGAAGTTATTGATTTATTCCATTGTTTTAATATAATAGGTTGAGTTTGAATTTTATTTGTATACAAGTCTGTTGATTGGATTTTTTATGATATTGGATTTATGGTATATTAATAATATGGAAATGAGACTTGGATAATTTTGAAAGAGTTGACGTTTAAACGTTAGTTCAGGGCGTAAACTCTGCATGCTTAGAAATTCCTAGGCGCGTATTTATGCACACACAGATCTATATATATATATATATATATATATATGTATGTATGTATGTATGTATGTGTGTGTGTGTGTGTATGTATGTATATTATCAAAAATGACGTATAATTAAAACGTATTAATTCCGTAGTTAATTGGCTATTAATTATTATTAAATCCCCCTTAGGAAAGTAATTAATGGTAGAGGCGAAATGAGAAATATGTCTTATAAGGCCTTAATAATAGATGCGAGATGTGTGATAATATATATAGAGAGTGTTATAGATTATGACTAAGTTATAGGGATGTGAGGTCAGTCAAAAGCACACGAAAGTCTGCCCAGCTAATCTGGCTACCAGCAGTGTAACTTTGGGACTGATATGAGACATCGTGTAACGACTCTAATTTTGGTTAACATTATTTAGGACATTTAATTACTTAAATTAAATTTTAAAAAATGTAAATGGTTAAGTGATTGAGATTTGTGTGATTAGAGGGTAGCCGTGCCAATTTAAACAAATGAACTAAGGGGAATTAAAATGGAAGAAGTAAGGGTAATAGATAAGGGCAAAATAGGAATAAGTTATATTCATGTACCCTAAACCCTTCATGCCACTTTCATTTTACATGTTTATAAACAAAACTAAATCTAAGAAGAGGCCGACCCCCATTAGGAGAAAACAAGAGAAAGATAAGCTAAAATCAAGAGGAAGGAAGCTTAATCAATCTAATTCAAGAAGCAAATCTCAAACTCCTTAATCACAAGCTAGAGGTGAATAATAGTTTACATCTCATTTTATTATTTTCGGTTTTAGATGAGATCCGAATTTATTTTGCAAATGATTTGCCATGTTTTGATTGTTTAAAAGGATATATATATATATATATATATATACGCTTGTTGATGATTTATGCTATTTCATATAGATTTTATGTTAATATTTAACTTGAAAACCTATTAAATGACATCCAAATGCCTTGCGAATTTGATATAAGGTCAGAAATATTATTTTAGGGTTGGGTTCAAGTTCCATAATTTTATGAATTAATGTAGATTGGTTATGAATTTTCTAGTGAAGAAAATGGTTAATTGGGTTTAAAATTAATTACGGCTATTATATGTTAGCTTTGGGTCAGAAATTTAAATATGTTAGAAAACATATTACGAGTGATTTATGGGAATTTTGTAGAATTTTCCTAAGTGTTTTAATAAGTATATAAAATTATTTAAGGTATGGGACTTAAACGTTTTATATGTTTATAAAAGGAGAAGGGGCAATTTGTAAATATTTTAAATTGTTAATCTCTGAATTTCGGCAGTACTTCTAGAAAAGATTTTCAAAAAGAAATTGGCAACCAATTATATAATGACAAATAAGCAGGTTTGTTGAAAAGGAATTACTTTATAAAGTTAAAAATCAGTTTTACAAGGCTTTTGTTGTTTCGCCACTTTCGGCAACACCTTTCAACTTCAGACCTCCACCTCCACCCAGTCAAAACCAATACACATGGTATCAAAGACTTGGTACGTAGTGGATTGGAGATAGGCGAAAGGTATACAGTCGAAACAGGGCTTTCGAAGGGGTCGAGACTTTGTTTTGCTTTAAAAAGGAAATGCCGCTTGCTTTGCTTTCGAAAAGAATGCTTTCGAATGAGGTAGCTTTCGACTTGGTCGAGTGTTTTAAAAGAATAGAGCTTTCAAAAGAGTTCACCGCCTTTGTTTTAAGAAAATGCTTTCGTAGGGGTTGAAACCCATACTACCGCATTCTACCTTTCGAAGCAATGCCTTCGAAAGGGTTCTTTCTCTTTAAACCCTAAGCCGCTTCTCTAATGCTTTTGAAGGGATTGGATTCGACACCATCCACTTCTTTTACTTAGGAAATTGCTTTCGAAAGAGTTGATTTTGACTTAGTTCTTTTAAGACCCTTTTGAGATTTTGAAAGTTAAACCCAAAAGTTTAGAAAGGAATGGTTTTAAATGGTTTTGAAACTATGTTCCACTTATTTTTTCTCGAACCCAATGCTTTCGAAAGGTTTGATTTATGTAAAGGACTTAAAGCTTTCGAAAGGTATATGATAAAGGTTTCGAAGGGGTGGTTCCATAATGTTTTCGAAAGGTTTACCTTTGTGTTTAGCTGTAGGGTTTCCAATGTTTTCGAAAGGCATGTTTAAAGTGTTTTGAAAAGAGGATGTCTAAGGTTTTATAAAGCTTTCGAAAAGATACTTTCATTGTTTTGGAAAGGTCTATTGTAAATGGTTTCGATAGTTATGTTTTAGCATTTCGGCCTTAGGTTATAAAGTAAAGTGGTTTACTTGTATCAAAAGGGGTACTTTTAATGGTTTCTAAAAGGGGTACTTTCAATGGTTTCGAAAGGGGTACTTTCAAAGGTTTCGAAAGGGGTACTTTCAAAGGTTTCGAAAGAGATTGTTTAAAGGTTTCGAATGTTTTCATCAACAATGTTTTGTGTAAAGTATAGATAATATGGCATAGTGATTTTAGTAAAGCATAGAGTATATTTTCCTTGTTTAAGTAGATTTATAGGGTTAAATCAGTTTGAAAGAAATGTTTTTAATGAAAATTTGATGGGGTAGTTGACCTTAAGTAAATGACTCAGATATTAGAATACCGGATGGGACTAGTATAGGGTCGTGCCCTATACTTTAGCTAGTAGCCCCTAGCTAATATAAGTCCAAAATTCCAGTGTGTAGGGCTTTGTCACAGGTAAGACTAAAATGATGTTTCATAGAAAGGAATATACATTGTAAAGATAGGTTATTGGTGAGCCCGCAAAACCATTAGGATCAGTTGACCCTAGGAGAAGTAAGTTAGGGACAGACTGTCTAGAAGAGTGTCTAACAGAAGTTAGATTTTTTATTTATTTTGTCCGGTAGGCCCGAGTCAGCCAAAGGTTAGTAGTTAGCCAAACAAAAATATAGTGTTCGGGCAGATAGTCCATTGATTACCTGATTTGTATGCATACATGATATTGCTATTATTGCTTTAACTAGTTTGGTTGTTGGATTTTGATTTGCAAAAGATATGTTTTTAAAAAGGGATATTAGTGAGGGAAACATGTTCCGCTAAGTGGCATGGTTTCACTTAATATCAGTAAATCGGGATGTATAGTATTATTCACACCAGGCTTTATGTCTGACTCGAAGTGTATGTTTTCCCTTAAACTCTCGGGTGCTCAAAATATGATTTAAGTAGGTTGAGGGTTGAGGATTTACAGGTTTTAGTAGGTGGATAAATAAAGCTTCCGAAGACGTGCAGGTGGCATGGATAACTATTTAGGAGTTGTTATATTTGATTCTATTTCTGCTGTGATGTATTAAGACAGTTTTTGTCTATTTAGTACTCTGATCATCTAAGGGGGTATCTTCATATGTCGCTTTTGGCGTATTTTGTAATAATTATATTTGATCAAAACCTGAGATACGTTTTGGGATTGTATAATGGAATATGAAACATGTTTTGAAATTTAATCAGTAAAGTATGCTTTTTTGGAATCTGTGATTTTGTTTCATATTCATGTGCTTCTGATATTATGGATATCATTAACATTACCATATTTTGTCACCAAAAGTTAATACTATAGATGACTGCAGCATCTGTAGCACTTAGCTTCAGGCCTCAAGATAGGGGATGTTACAACTTTGTATCAGAGCATAGGTTTATGAAAAAGTTTAAACTTAAAATGATTTTGAAAACATAATCCGAAGGAATAAGAGAAAAAGATCGGGGTATGGGATAACGCTATAGTAACGTACTTGTATTTTCTATATATAAGTATACGCTTTATCTCTATACTCCCATCTCTCTTATGCTATTCTTTCGTATTTTACAAAGACTCGAATGCAGATTCTACGAACAAAAGATATGGATGCTAGAAGAGTTAACTTAGGGGGAGGAAGCACCACAACCAATGGAAATGCCAGACCAAACACCAGAAGAAATCTGGGTCAGGCACAAGCTGCAAATGTGGGTGCTGGAATGTCGCAAGCTGATATGGGAGCGATGTATCGGTTCTTTGTAAACATGATGCAAGAGGGAGTTACCGCTGGTGTAGTTGGAGGAAATGCTGGAGGAGGAAATCAAGAAGCTCCGGTGGTGAATAACTATGCTGTTTTGAGTAGAGATTATGCTCGGTTGGGAGGAAAGTCGTTTATTGGTACTGAAGATGCAATTGAAGTGGAGAATTGGTTACTTCATTGTGAGAGGATTTTCGCTGATTTTGGGATCAATGATGAGCAAAAGAGGAGACACGCTTCTAGACAGCTACAAGGAGTAGCACTATATTGGTGGAACAGTGATACTGTTGGAGTTAATGAGGAGAGTATGACTTGGGCTGAGTTCAAAAGAAGGTTTGAGGACTGGTTTGTGTCGGAGATTGCGAAGTCCACTCTGCTCAGGAAGTTTGCTGAATTAGAGCAGGGAGATACGACTGTGCTTGAGTATGCAACCAGATTTGAGGAGCTAGCGAGATATGGCTACGCTATAGTTGATACTGTGATTAAGAGGAATGAGAAGTTCATTCGCCGGTTGAAGCCTGAGCTTGCTAAGGCCACATTACTGCATATTAGGGATCCATGTGATGTTGTTGTGGAATTAACTTTGAGGCAGGAAGAAATGCTTGCTTTTCTCGAAAGAAATAATGCCGAGGAAGCTCAAGGAGGGCAGAGTCAGAAGAAGAAGTTTTTCCACAAGAATGGAGCTCAGAAGGGTGGAGTTGCTAAGAAAGGAAAGGCAGAGGTTGTTTATTATAAATGTGACAAGAAAGGGCATTTTCCAAATGAATATCGCTCAGGAGATGGAAAGAAGGTGATCGAGAAGAAGAATATTAGATGCTTTAACTACGGTCAAATTGGATATTATAATAACCTGTGCAAGGAACCAGCCAAGGATGGAAAGGGAAAAGTGTTTGAATTGGAGCTAGCTACCTCGAGGCCAACAGTACAGGAAAGGGAAAAGAAATGTTGGGAGGTACGCTTATGATTTAGGGTATGTCAGTTAGCGTTCTATCTGATACCGGCGCATCACATTCTTTTATATCTCATAGTTTGGTAGATAAGCTTAACCTAGAACCCTCATACCTAGTTACTTCCTTAAGGGTTGCAAATCGGATAGGAGGTTATGCGACTCTTAGGATGAGATGTGACTACTTAGAGTTTGAATTGTTAGGTCATATATTTGTTTGCAGTTTGCATGTGTTTAACTTCGTAGGGTTCGGAATTATTTTGGGTATGGATTGTTAAGTAAATACGATGCTAGGATATTTCGCCATGATAGGAAAATATCGCTTAGACACCCTGACTGTAGTGATCGGATTATATACTCAGTAGAAAACCCTAGTTTTGAGGTTAATTCTTTGTTGGGTGTTGTGGAGGTAGAAGACGAGTTGATTCGAGTTTTCATTGTTAGAGAATTCACAGATGTGGGGTTGTCGCCGAAACAAGCCTTTGAGTTTCGGATAGATTTGGTACCAGGAGCAGAACCGGTGAGTAGACCGCCAAGTAGAATGACACCTACCGAGATGAGGGAGCTCAAGGTGCAGTTGGTGGATTTGGAAGGTAAGAATTTTATCAGACCAAGCAGTTCGCCTTGGGGAGCAGCCATAGTGTTTGCCAGGAAGCCGGAGGGATCGTTAAGGTTATGTATCGGTTATCGTAAGTTGAATGAGAAGACGATAAAGAATCGATATATATTACCTAGAATTGATGATTTGTTCGACCAGTTGAGTGGAGCCAAAGTATTTTCCCAGTTGGATTTGGCGATAGGATTCCATCAGCTTAGAGTGGCAAAGTATGGTATTCCTTTGACGGTGGTTAGGACCAGATATGGATCGTATGAATGGTTAGTAATGCCGTTCGGACTAACAAATGCACCAGCATTCTTTGTGGATTTCATGAACCGATTTTTCCGAGAGCACTTGGATAGGTTCATGTTGGTATTCACAGAAGATATTTTGATATACTCTAAAGATGAAAGAGAGCATGAAGCTCATCTTAGAGTGGTGCTTGAGACGTTGAGGTAGCATCAACTGAAGGGGAAATTTTCAAAGTATCATTTATGGAAGAAGGAAGTGAAGTTCCTTGGTCATGTAGTCTCAGAGAAAGGATTGTCTGTAGATCCGACTAAGATCAAGGCAGTGAATAATTGGAAGAGACCCGAGGCAGTGACTGAGATAAAGAGTTTTCTTGGATTAGCTAGGTAATATTGGAGATTCATAAAGGATTTTTCACGTATGGCGGCACCGATGAACAAGCTAACGTGAAAGGATGTAAAGTTCGTTTGGACCGATAAGTGTGAGGAAGCATTCCAGATATTGAAACACTTATTGACTAATGCACCTGTGCTAGTTGTTCCAGAAGGGAATCAGGATTTAGTAGTGTAGACAGATGCACCTGGAATAGGGTTAGGAGCTGTGTTAATGCAGAGAGGTAAAGTGATTGCCTATACTTCTCAACAGCTTAGACCGCATGAGGTTAGATATCCAACGCATGATTTGGAATTAGTTGCGGTAATTTTTGAGTTGAGGGTGTGGAGACATTACCTTTTGGGAGAGAGATTTGAGCTGTATACGGATCATAAGTCGCTGAAGTATTTACTCTCTCAGAAAGAGTTGAATATGAGATAACAGAGGTGGTTAGAGTTTTTAGCCGCTTATGACTTTGGTATTGAGTACACACCAGGAAAAGGCAACAAGGTTGCAGATGCACTTAGCAGAAAACATCAGAATGCGGTGTTGGCAATGATAGCTGAGTGGAAAGATTTAGAAGCATCGACTACATGCAGAATATAGTGGAGATCTGAGGCTAGGTCTAGTAAGGAAACTGCTATGTTGACATGTTTAGAAGTTCGACCGATGATGATTGAAAGAATTGCTTCTAAGCAAGGAGAGGATCCAGTATTAACTGAGCGGATCAGGAAGTGAAGAAATGGAACAGAGAGCGATGACTTGAAAGATTTCATCCTTGACCAGAATGGGTGGTTAATAAAGAAAGGACGACTCTGCGTTCCAAATTTGGGAAACATTAGGAAGAAGTGCATGAAGAAGGCCATTGTTCGAAGTTCACCATTCATCCGGGAGGAACTAAGATGTATCAAGATATGAATAGAAGTTTCTTCTAGGAAGGTATGAAGAGAGATGCAGGCTTATGGGTGAAACAGTGTTTGAACTGTCAACAAGTAAAAGCCGAACATCAGAAACCAAGTGGGTTACTTCAGCCTTTAGATGTTCCAGTATGGAAATGGGATTCTATCTCAATGGATTTTATAGACGGGTTGCCAAGGTCTAATAGAGCAAATGAAAGTATATGGGTCATAGTGGACAGGTTGACCAAGAGTGCCTATTTCATTCCGGTTAAGTCAACCAGGACGGCACCTGTTTTAGCTAAGATATTTATGAAGAATGTAGTTAGACTGCATGGGATTCCTAGTAGTATAGTAAGTGATAGAGATTCCTTATTCACTAGCGAGTTCTGGAAGAGTCTACGGAAGATTTTGGGTACCAAGCTCAAGATGAGTACCGCTTACCATCCGCAGACAGATGGGCAAAAAGAAAGAGTTAACAAAGTCTTAGAATATTTATTACGGGCTTGTGTGCTAGATTTTGGAGGATCATAGGAAGACCATCTACACTTAGTCGAGTTTTCATATAACAACAGTTTTCAGTCTAGTACAGGGATGACACCGTTTGAAGCTTTGTATGGAAGGCCATGCAAATCTCCCATTTGTTGGTTAGAGACCGGAGATAGGTTAGTCCTTGGTCCGAATTTGGTTAGAGAAGCTGCAGAAAAGATTGAGTTAATTAGAGCTAGAATGATAGAATCTCAATCTAGGTAGAAGAGTTATGCTGATAAGAGACGAAAACATTTGGGGTTCTCAGTAGGAGATCACATTTTCGTCAAGGTATCATCGATGGAAGATGTAATTCAATTTGGAAAATCAGAAAAATTAGCACCGAGATTTGTAGGACCACTTCCTAATGTAGAAAGGATCGGGAAACTCGCATATAGAGTAGAGTTATCAAACAGTTTGGCAGTAGTCCACGATATTTTTCATATTTCTCATCTAAGGAAGTGTATTCGAAATCCAAAGACTACTATAGCACCAACTATGTTAGAGGACTTAGTAGTGGAACCGAATTTGACTATAGTTAGAAAGCCAGTACGCATAGTCGCGAGAGATGAGAAGAGGCTAAGGAACAAGACAGTCAGATTAGTTAAAGTACAGTGGAGTGACGACGAGAGAGACTGTACTTGGGAAACTGATAGCAGGATTACAGACATTTATCCTGACTTGTTTCATTGTATGTTTTACCTTTATGATAAATCTGATTTGTACCTTATCATAATTTCGAGGATGAAATTCTTTAAGGAGGGGAGTCTGTAACGACCCTAATTTTGGTTATCATTATTTAGGACATTTAAGTAGCTACATCTCATTTTATTATTTTCGATTTTAGATGAGATCCGAATTTATTTTGCAAATGATTTGCCATGTTTTGATTGTTTAAAAGGATATATATGCTTATTGATGATTGATGCTATTTCATATGAATTTTATGTTAAGGTTTAACTTGAAAAATATATTAAATGACATCCAAATGCCTTGAGATTTTGATATAAGGTCAAAAATATTATTTTAGGGTTGGGTTTCAAGTTTCATAATTTTCTGAATTAATGTGGATTTATTATGAATTTTCTAGTGAAGAAAATGGTTAATTGGGTTTAAAATTAATTACGGCTATTATATGTTATCTTGCGTTAGGAATTTAAATATGTTAGAAAACATATTAAAAGTGATTTACGGGAATTTTTGTAGAATTTCCCTAAGTGTTTTAATAAGTATATAAAATTATTTAAGATATGGGACTTAAATATTTTATATATTTATAAAAGGAGAAGGGGCAATTTGTAAATATTATAAATTGTTAATTTATGAAATTTGACAGTGATTTTAGAAAAGATTTTGGATAAGAAATTGGCAACCAATTATATGATGACAAATAAGCAGGTTTGTTGAAAAGGAACTACTTTATAAAGTTAAAAATCAGTTTTACAAGGCTTTTGTTGTTTCGCCACTTTCGGTAGCACCTTTCAACTTCAAACCTCCGCCTCCACCCTAATCGAAACCAATACACTTGGTATCAAAGACTTGGTACGTAGTGGATTGGGGATAGGCGAAAGGTATAGAGTCGAAACAGGGCTTTTGAAGGGGTCGAGACCTGGTTTTGCTTTCAAAAGGAAATGCTGCTAGCTTTGCTTTTGAAAAGAATGCTTTCGAATGAGATAGCTTTCGACTTGGTCAAGTGTTTTAAAAGAAAAGAACTTTCGAAAGAGGTTGCCGCATTTGTTTTAAGGAAATTCTTTCGAAGGGGTCGAAACCCCTACTTCCGCATTCTACCTTTCGAAGCAATGCCTTCGAAAGGGTTCTTTCGCTTTAAACCCTAAGTTGCTTCTCCAATGCTTTCGAAGGGATTGGTTTCGACACCCTCCACTTCTTTTACTTAGGAAATTGCTTTCGAAAGAGTTCCTTTTGACTTAGTTCTTTTAAGACCCTTTTGAGATTTTGAAAGTTAAACCCCAAAGGTTTAGAAAGGAATGGTTTTAAATGGTTTTGAAAATATGTTCCACATATTTTTACTTGAACCCAATGCTTTCGAAAGGTTTGATTTATGTAAAGGACTTAATACCTTCGAAAGGTATGTGTTAAAGGTTTCGAAGGGGTGGTTCCCTAATGTTTTCAAAACGTTTGCCTTTATGTTTAAATGGAGGGTTTCCAATGTTTTCGAAAGGCATGTTTAAAGTGTTTTGAAAAGAGGATGTCAAAGTTTGTATAAAGCTTTCGAAAGGATACTTTCAATGTTTTCGAAAGATCTATTGTAAATTGTTTCGGAAGGTATGTTTTGGCCTTTCGGCCTAAGGTTATAAAGTAAAGTAGTTTACTTGTATTGAAAGGGATACTTTCAATGGTTTCGAAAAAGGGTACTTTCAATGGTTTTGAAAGGGGTAATTTCAATGGTTTCGAAAGGGGTACTTTCAAATGTTTCTAAAGAGATTGTTTAAAGGTTTTAAACAAAGGTTTCGAATGTTTTCATCAACAATGTTTTGTGTAAAGTATAGATAACTTGGCATAGTGATTTAAGTAAAGCATAGAGTATATTTTCCTTGTTTAAGTATGATTTATAGGGTTAAATCAATTTGAAAGAAATGTTTTTAATGAAAATTTGATGGGGTAGTTGACCTTAAGTAAATGACTCGGATATTAGAATACCGGATGGGACTGGTATGGGGTCATGCCCTATACGCTATCTAGTAGCCCTTGCCTAATATAAGTCCAAAATTACAGTGTGTAGGGCTTTGTCACAGGTAAGACTAAAATGATGTTACACATAGAAAGGAATATACAGAGTAAAGAGAGGTTATTGGTGAGCCCGCAAAACAATTAGGATCAGTTGACCCTGGTAGAAGTAAGTTAGGGACAGACCGTTCAGAAGAGTGTCTAACAGAAGTTAGATTATTTGTTTATTTTATCTGGTAGGCCCGAGTCAGCCAAAGGTTATTAGTTAGCCAAACAAAACTATAGTGTTTGGACAGATAGTCCATTGCTTACCCGATTTGTATGCATACATGATATTGTTATTATTGCTTTAACCAGTTTGGTTGCAGTATTTTGATTTGCAAAAGATATTTTTTTAAAAGGGATATTCGTGTAGGGAAACCTGTTCCGCTAAGCGGCGTGGTCTCACTTAATATCAATAAACCGAGATATGTAGTATTCTTCACACCAGGCTTTATGTCTGACTCGAAGTTTATGTTTTCCCTTAAACTCTCGGGTGCTCCAAATATGATTTGAGTAGGTTGTGAGTTGAGGATTTATAGGTTTTAGTAGGTGGACGAATAAAGCTTCCGAAGATGTGCAGGAGGCATGGATAGCTATTTAGGATTTGTTATTTTTATTTCTATTTCCGTTGTGATGTATTAAGACAACTTTTGTCTATTTAGTACTCTGATCATTCAAGGGGGCATCTTTATATGTCGCTCTTAGCGTATATTGTAATAATTATATTTGATCAAAACCTAGGATACATTTTGGGATTGTGTAATGGAATATGAAACATGTTTTGAAATGTAATAAGTAAAGTATGTTGTTTTTGGAATTTGTGATTTTGTTTCATATTCATGTGCTGGTGATATTATGGATACCATTAACATTACCGTATTTTGTCACCAGAAGTTAATACTATAGATGACTGGAGCATCTGTAGCGCTTAGCTTCAGGCCTCAAGATAGGGGATGTTACATATTGCCTATAATAAGTAACTACGAATGACGCGAGATTAGTCCCAAATTCTATAGGGTAAATCTACCCAGCTAATCTAGCTACCAGTATCTACGAATAGTCGAACTAATGTGAGACGTCACTGTGGGGTACGGGTCATAAAACGAAGGACCTGCTTTAGGAATTGAAGATATTAAGTGGTTTTGTGAGGGCCCGTCTCTTCCCTATGTAGGAAGTAGTTAATGGTCGGGGTTATGGGTTAGGTATGGTAGAGGATATCTCGGGAAAGGGCCCGCTTCGATATAAAGTATTAAGTGGCTGAAGAGATTCCATGCAATGTCAGTTAGATATTTACTAGAGAGGAGTCCGCCTTAGGATAGGTATTAAAGGACAGGGACCTGCCTTAAAAGAGGTATTAAATAGTCAGAGTTTCCCTAGTTCCCATTAAAAGGTATAAGTGACTTGGATACTATATCTTACGTTAATAAAACATTATTGATGATGGATATGAATTATTGGGTTGAAAGCGAGATGGCTATGGGCTTATATTGGGAAATACTTTTTGACTTATAGTTGGAAAGACTTAGGATGTATACAAAATGCGAAAGACATATTCCTATTTAAATTACACTGCCCAAGTACTATCGTAGTAAGGCTCAAGATTTTTATTCACCAGACATATGTTGTTCTGACTCCTTTTTCATTATAACACGGGTTAGGAAAGATGATGTTGAAGGTGAAGGCGCGGAGAAAGCTTTTGGCAGTTTATCTATTTATCTATTCATGTTATTTTCAGATGTACCCGTTGGAAACTGTTGTATTTTAAATATGATGTGTCAAGGATATGTAACAGTTATTATAGGTATTATGTTATGGATTTTATGACATTTAGATTTTGAATAAAATGGATATTATTTCTGTTATTATATTTTATCCTCCCACCGTGAGTTCTAAATGTGTAGATAAATAGCTCCATATTGTTCTGTATACCAACCAATAGGTAACTTTGGAATGGGTCTGAGTTTCGATTGGCCTTTTCCGGGTCGGAATTTAGGTTCGTTTCAGGATCGGTTGTTACATTTGGTATCAGAGCTTAGGTTACCCGATCAACGAGGGTAGGTATACATATGAGAGGCGTACTTGTTATTTTTGAAATAGTTTTTCAAAAATCTTACTATATGTGTGTGTATACACACACACTTATTTTAAACGTATGCAAAAACACTAGGCAAATATTTACTTTAACATATAATAATATCTTAGGAAATGTAGAAGGAAAAAATTGTAACTCCAAAATTAATAAATGAGCAATAAAAAGGGAGTTACAAGAATTAAATAGCGATATAAATTGACCGATTAAAGAGATTGTTAGGGTGATTATGGAGAGATAAGGAAGGCATAATAGAAAAAAAAATTAGAATGAATAAATAAATGTCCTTAAAAATTATCTGTTGGAATAATAATCATTTAGCCAAGGAAATTGACATTTTTAGAAATAGAAAATAAGCATGTTGGGTAGTAATTAAATATTATAGGGCAGCATAATCATCATTATGGTAAATTATGTAGCCTTAGTTATACAGACAAAGATCAGTGGGTCTAGCCCAATACATTAAAATAGATGGGAGATAAGAATCTATGTGTTGTAAATAACCATAAGTAAGGAATGAAACAAGATGTATAGGAGTGGAGCAAGTTCGCACAAGAAGATGTACAGTAATCACCACAAGGAGAGAATCAAATTTTTATAAAGATTGAGTAGGAAAGAAATAAAGTTCAAGAGAAAGCACAATCAAAATCAATTTCTAAATCCAACCCATGGAAAAAAGTTGATAAAAGATTTTTGGAAAATTCGTTGAATTGTTTTGAATATTTTTTCAAAGGATTTATTGGCAAGTTGTTGTTTTGGAAAAGTAAGGAAATTTGGACACTCGCAATTAAAAAAATAGATTTTTCATTTTTGAAATTCTAGTTTAAAATTAGTTGAGTCAAAAAGTTTTCAATTTTTGGATAAAGGGATTCTTCGTTTCTCAAATAAATGTAAATAGAGCGTAGGTTGGAATTGATCATTTTTTTTTATTGCATAAATTTGGAAGCTCTCTCTTAAAAAATTTCTAAAAGGGGGAATAAATGGAATTGGAACTTAATTAAATTAAGGAATAGAGAATATAAGGTAAGAATGACTAGGACAGGAGAAACATTTCTGTATAGGGAAAATACGGAGAATAATAGCTGAAGTAGGATCCAATTAGTTAGGAGAAATATAAATAAATGCAATATTGGGAGATTTGGGTAAAAATAGCATTAGGAATTTATATAAAACAAGATCCTTAATCTACTTAGAAATTAATAGTTTAGAGGTTATCATTGTCTACTCTACTTTTCATTGTTTAAGGTTATAGAATATGTTTTTGAATTTTATTTTTTTTACAATTGGATAAAATAAAATGATGATAATTAATAAACGAGCTAGGATAATTTTATGAATGTTATATAGAAAAGCATTTATGTGAGGACGAGAATTTTATATATACATTTTTCCATTTAGAATTTGTTTGAATAAGAATAAAATATTATTGAACTTAAAATGGTATTAAAAGAGAAATAAATTGTTATTGATAAGAAAAGGATTGCGAAAGATTATAGTAGTTTAAATAAGGCTTAAACAAAGTGATAAAAAGTATTTAGCTAAGTAACAGTTCATTTTGAGTAATAAAGCAATAGATGTTGATGTATATTTGTAGGATAATATAACAACTTGAAATTAGGAATTTGACACGCATATGAATAGATTGTGGTTTGAAATCAGCTAAATTAATTGTCTTGTAACTAGAAACATCTTTGAAATAATAAATGTCTAATAAAGGAAAATCTCTTATTTTGAAACGCTATCTTTGTAATAGATTTAAAGGGAGTTAAATTTGGAAAATATTAATAACATATCCTTAAAATGGTAGTCAATGAAGTTTTCATAAGTATGACCCATGGTGTAATAAATGTTGATTTCAAATTTGATGTAATAAGTTTATTTGTATGAAAATAATTCATTGAAAATTATTTTGTATGTTGTAGAAAGTTTTTGAGAAGAGAAATTATTTTGCTCCTATGTAGAATTAAAATATTTTTTTAACTTTTGATTTAATAATAGTTTGGTTTAATAATTGAGTTTTAAATGTTTTTAATTAAAAGTCCAACTTTTAAAGAAATAAATCTCTATTGTAGAAAGACCTTAAAAGGACATAGGTGGTATGAAAAAGGAAAAAATTTCATGGCTCCTTTAGGGAACTAAGCAATTGTTGAAAATTGACAAAAAGGGTTTTCAAGTTTATATTTTTAGAGATAAAGGTTTCGAATAAGGTACTTTATAATGTTAGTCCTTGAAAAGAATGGTTTTGATGACAATAACCTTAGGACTTGTTATAAAATATAAATACTAACATTATAGTTTAGATATATATGTATATGCAGGATATAAACATGCATGTACTGAGAATGAAGACTGTACAGTATAAAGACTCAAGATCGAAGACATCAAGATTCAAGACTCATGAGTATCAAGATATCAAGAGTTCAAGATTTCAATAGTACAAGACAAGTATCGAGTCTAGAATTATGTTAAAACTCCTAGAAAAGCACTGACATCTTAAAATCCATTTTATTCGTGGAATGGAATCCACTTCGAGCCTGTTAAAGGGATGGAACCCTAAGTAGGATGGAACCTACGAAAAATCTAGTGGAACATCGTTTTGTATCCACTAACTTTTATTCAAATGTTTTACAAAATTATATCTTGTTTTCAAAATGATTTCAAAATCTTCCTTTTTAAATCAAAAACATCTATCCTGGTTTTAAATACTTTTAGCCTCAAAATAATCTTTATTTTCAATATCAAAATTATCCTTGGTTTTAAACTATCTTTAATTATAATGTACTTAACTTTTTATTTAAGATTTAAATATGAAATTATAGTAAAATTTTATATATACCAAAATATTATTCTCTATACTTATTTATGTATTTTAACTATAGTATATTTATAAAGTTTAAAATAGTTTTAATATAAGATAGAAGTTATTATTAAAAGAAAAACAAATTATCAAAAATACCTTAGGCATGTCGACAACCCCTAGGTACCCATGTCGACATGATGGCAGTTGATTCCAAAAGTTTGAATTTCAAAGGAAGTGTCTATTCGTCATACCCGAATGGACATGGCTGTTGTTCTACTATAAATAGGGGATGTTTTAAACGGATTTATATTAATAATTTTCTAATTTCACTCCTCTTCTTCTTCCACATTTCTTTATATACATTTTTACTATTACTCTGCCGAAATCACCATTGAATCTAACTAGATCATCTCTAGTTTGATTCTCTATCACTATCTTAACAAGATCCCGGTGCTATTCAGAGTTATAGGCTTCTTTGTATTCAATCAAGCGAGAAAAGGTGTGATTGTAGCTTGGAAAATCAATCAAGTGAGAGAAGGTGTGATTATAGCCTAGGAAATCAATTAGGTGAACTTATTGCCCGTAAAATCAAGTATCTCTACCCAGAGGATTGTGAATTTGGAGTGGTGTACCTCGTGGCTTTGAAATCGAGGGTGTATTGTAAGAATTGATTTTGAAAGGAAATCCGTACTTGTGTTGCGGGACAGGATGTAGGGTAACTCCGAACCAGTATAAAATCCGGTGTGTTCTTTCCTTTACTGCTTTTACTTTATATTTGCTTCTATGTTTGATTCTGTGATTATATCTGTGTCTGAATATTGCATACATTTGTGTTCAAATTAATATAAACTCAAAAAGAATTAGTAAATTCTTAATACACTATTCAACCCCCCCCTCTAGTGTTTATTCTAGCCTTAAGATCCATAATCTGCATTTCTCACATATAATTGTAAAATTTTATATTTAAGAATGGTGAGGACTAAACCAAATTCTTTTATGAACTAGATAGGGATCACTATCTAGGTAAAGTAGTGTAAAGGTTTTAAGATATGAATAAAATAGGAATTGTATGTACAACCTAATCTGGAAGTTTAAATTAGTCCCAGATGTTTAATTTTAGAATATTGTTGAAGTTGTGAAGATATTCTAGATTAGGGATTTTCACTCAAAGGGCTTCGTTGTGCAAGTAATAAGTTTTAAGGACGGTACTTTTGAAAAATTAGTTTTACGGACAATTATCATTTACAGTTATACAAAAATAATGTTAAATGAATTTATCATTTCTCTGTATGACTTAAAAAGATAAATGAATTTATCATTTTCCTTCAAATTGTCCTTAAAGCTAATTATCGGTAAGTGCTATCCTTAAAACTTATTACCCTAGAACGAGAAGCCCTCCAACCTAATTTCCACTTCTAGATTTATAATTGAGTTGTAAGTTAGGTTGCCCTAATTGACTTGGAATGTGAATTTCTATGGTTTAATTTATTAGGAGCGGTTTTCATGTAACATCCATAAATTTTCCAACTGCAAAATTTGTATAAAAGTGCGGCGTTTTAAGTAATAAGGAGTATACCAAAAAGGGAAAGAGATGTGTAAGGTATAAATATTCTTTTACATAGTTTACAGTGTCTATTTCGTTAAAAGAAAAGAAATAATTCCTTGTGATTCAAACGAAGCAAAGATCTCACTTTGGTTAATTTATGGGAAGTTATAATGGTAATCCTTTTTAAAAGGATAGCTTTGATAAATTAAAATGTAAAAATCAATGTTCTAGTTCAGAAATTAGAAATAAGAAATACATGCACAAACGTATAACTATGCTTAACGTATAAAAATAGAAATACATAAATAAAGTAATTTACGGCTATATACGTATTAGTTAGTAGTTAACAAATTAGGATTTATGGACATTAATTACAAATTTAATAGGCAATAAATTTGCAATTAATGAAAGGAATTAAATGGTGATTGATTAGGGAATTTTATATGGTATTTATGGAGGAATTGAATTGGTATAACAGTAAAAATTTGAAACTAATAAAAAGAAAAAAGATTAAATGAGGATTTATTAGAGATGGTCCAATTTTGACAATAATGATCAATTATTAAGGGTATATTAACTAAAGCAATGAATGGACCACATTTATTAGAAACCAAGGAAAATTAAGGAAGATGGAGAATAAAGTGGAATGACATACTAAGAATGTTTATCTTAATTTAGTAAGGAGTATTAGGGCCCCATCATTATTAACACCAGTTAGTGATAAATGTTAATTTCTAGCTAAATTTTCTGTTATCCACATAATTTCCTAGAGAGGATGAGCACAAGAGATTGGACAGAAAACAAAAGAGTGCTAAAGTTGTTGACAATGTTGAAGTCAAGTACACTTCGTGAATAACATCAACAAAAGTAAGCATGTTATAAGTCCCTTTCGATGAATGTCGACATCTATATTGAAGGCATGTGACATGGCCATATCGCATCAATGAGCAATATCGAAGATGGAATATCGCCACATTTCAGTACAAGGAAGCCGACAAGGATGCCGTATCCCTTCAATGTCGCCACGCACCTATCCAATGCAACAGGACTATGGTGCAGACTTTCATCCATACCGCCCCTTTAATGACGCCGAACTTCATAGGAACATGTTGTCATCAATATCCCGCATTGAGAGTATTGTCATGGTCAACTCTAACAATGTCGATGATGAACGTCGTCAAAGTCCATGAAGATGGGATGATAATCGATGCCGCTTCATTACTAACGTCGCGTTGCATCTATGCCGCTCTGATAAAGTTGCTCAAAGTCAACAACGTCATCATTCATTAATACAGCTTCTCTACTATGTCGTCTCTCATCGGTAGGTCACCGCATCGATGTCATCTTCACATCTATTCAATAAAGGATGACGTCAATACCCTATTAGCCTTCCCATCTTCTATAGATGTCACACGCTATCTACGTCGCACATGATCAACAATGCACGCTATCGATGTTATATCTCTTTATTGTTGTCTTTACCCTGATGCCGCATATATTCCATGTCGTCTCTCTTCGATACCAATTCTCAAATAATACCAGGTTCAGTCCACGATTGTGCAAGCTCCATGCAGTGTAATATCCACATCATGCCTTATTAATGTCGCATATTATCGAATTTAAGAAGAATATTGACCAAAAGCATGCCATAAGCCGTAAATCAAGGCCACATCTCATGATGATCGATGTTGCACAACAACAATGCTAGAGCATGTCAAAAGCAATGCAAGGAAGAAGGATTAGAGTCATTCACAAAGAAAGTTCAAGAGAAATTGGTGCATTTTCCTTCACAAAGCTCCAAAAGTCTTCATATTCCACTACATGCTTCATAGTACCAAAAGTCCCACATCCTTAATTTGAGCAAGCCAACCTCCTTCCAACCACTATAAATATAGATGTACCTCTCGTGAAAAGAGGCCCTTGACTTCTTTCCCTCTCTTAACATTTAGATTAAAACTTTTCCAAGCTCTCTTAAGAGCTTGGGAACTATTATAATGGCATGTGGTCAACGAAGAAGAACGACATATGACATATACATATAAGGACTTGAACAATTTCATATTTTCACATTTGTAACATATTCATGATAGAATAGAAGGACATGACTTGCAAATATTGCCTATTGACTTATGGACTTTCCTATTTTGCCTTTTGATTTATGGACTTGCTTATATTGCCTATTGATTATTGGACTTGCCAACTCTATCTCTTTAACTTATGAACTATGATTTAAACGAACTTGTAATTTATCCTAAAATGAAGGGGTATATTTGGAACTTCTTCGAATATGCCACTTTGTACAACCTTTTGAATGTTGATGAATTTATTCGTTAACATTTTCTTTTAGAGTTTTGGATTATTATCGCTAGTTGTCTCCATTATGTATGGGAAAAGTGTATGATTTGATAAAAGATATGTTCCTATTTTATCATTGGGTTGATGATGGAATTAGACTGCCAAATAAATATATAAATGGAGGAACATCATAATTACAGAAATTTCATAAGAACACTTAACAAGCGATAAACTGCAAGTAAGATTGGAAATTAATGAGGAAATTATGTTAGTAACTAGGAATAAAAAATGCTTTAATTCCAAAACATTCAAGATTTTGGGAAAAATAAATTTTAGTTTGCGAAGTTACACCATTCAAGGATGACCATTCACCCTGAAGGAGACAAGATGAATAGGGATATGAAGAGAATATTCTAGAATATTCTACTTGGACATGGATGAAGAAGAAGTTGGCCGAATTTGCCACTAGGTGTTTGACGTGCCAAAATGAAAGGGATAGAATTGATTAGGCAATGAATGAAGGCCGCACAAGATCGCTAGAAATTCTATGCGGACAAGCGAAGAAAAGAGTTAGTGTTTGAAGTAGAGGATATGGTGTTTATCAAAGTTTCTCCTTTTAGAAAGGTCATGAGATTTGGAAAGTGGACAAAGTTGGCGCCAAAATGTGTTGGGTCTTTCCTAATTTTAGAAAGAATAGGAAGACTTGCTTACCGCATGGAGCTACACGATAGATGCCTAGAGTCCACGACTTTTTTCAAGTTTCGTATTTCAGGAAATGCCTTCATAGCACCTTCGATGTTGTAAAGCCTAATCAATTGATGGGTATTGAGATGGAGCTAATAGCATCCCATGCCACCGCACGCATTATGGAGCACGGAACTAGAAAGCTCCATAACAAGAAATTAGGTTGGTTCTAGTAAAATAGGGGTAAAATTAGGTGAAAAGCATGAGGACTTCTCATCCTAATCTTTCCACTAGCAAACTTTTCTCTCTAAAATTAGGTTATGGTCGCATCGTGGTTGCTAGATTGGACGGTAGGAGATGGTTGCTACACTTTTACTATCACTTTTGCACTTATATAGAACACTTTTTGCCTGTTTAGAATGTTTGCATACACGTTTATATGTCATGACACTTGCACACGCTAGGATTGACCTCACCTATAGTATGTTAGCACATATAATCACATTGCACTTTTGGTTGAGTAGATGATTGTGTAGATAACTTGGCTGTATAACATGGATGTTCATTCCGAATTACGTTGTCCACCATTTGAAAAGATTTCGGGGACAAAATCATCTTAAAGGGTGATAATGTAACACCCTATGAAAATTTATAATAAATAAAATAAAATAATTAATTAAATAAGATAAGATTAAAATAAATTTTTCAAAAGTTAGAATTTGACCATGAAAGTTATGTCATTATGTTCGTGGCAAAATTCTGATCAACTTCCATATATAATATATTGAAAACAAAGCTCAAATGGAAAAGTTATGGATGTTTAAAGTTTTTGGATTCAAAATAATTTGAATATGATTCAAATTCAAATAGTAAATAATTCTTAAATTTGAAATTTGAAAGTTAACATTAATTAGACTTTGGGTTAAGCAATCGTCAAAATTAACGTTAACGTTAAGTGGTAATTAAGGAATTAAATAATTAAAAAACAACAGCCAATAAAATTCTTCCTAAAATAGAAGGACTAGTCAACCGCTAGCAGTCAACTGATGGGTAGCAGCGGTCGACCAGTGAAGATTGTGGCGTCTAGGGTTTTCTACAATGGTGAACATATTGATTTTTATTATTTTAAAACGACTTAAATCTGATAGGGTTGGTGCATTTCAACCACTATAAATAAGAGCCTAGCCCCTCACTTTTATTCACAAATTATTTTGGGAACCCAGCGAAGCTCTATCAGTTCATCTCTTCCAAGGTTCAGAAAACTTCTTTAGGGTTTCAAGTAAGAAATCCTATATGTTTATTTTTATGTTGTGTATATTTTTTAAACCTATTCTCCTCCAAACCTCTAATTTTCTAAATCTAACGTATATATAAATCCCTTATTGTATTTTTCAAAAAGAAGAGATCTAAAAGAGATTATTGAAGGCATGTCAAATCCAAAAGGAGGCAAAGCTAAGGACCTACAGTGAGTGGAAATCTTAATCTTTCTATTCTAGTAATTGAACAGTATAGTTTGAATTTGATATATGCCATGTGGAATTTTGGTTAAGCGAAATGTCAATTCTAGGTTGAAATCAGTTGTTTATACTAAAATAATGGAAATTATGTAGATTTGCAGTTCTAGTGTTTTTACCTTCTATTCCACTTCTTATTCTTTTTCTATGGATTTGATTAAGGGTTTTGATTAGGAAATAAGGTGTAAGGTACGAATTCTTATTCGTAGTTTGCACCGCTTATTTCCAAAATTTTGATACAAATTACTTTTGTCTAATTTTATGTAAAAAAAGAAGTTGAATAAAGCGTAAAAAGAATTGAAATTGTAAGTTTATTAATTTATTCCATTGTATTAAGATAATAAGTAGAGGTCGAATTTTATTTGTATACAAATTTGTTGCTTGGATTTTTGGATATTGGATTTATAGTATATTGATAATATGGAAACGAGACTTGTATAATTTTGACAGAGTTGACATTTAAACGTTAGTTTAAGGCATAAACTCTGCACGCATATAAATTCCTAGGCACGTATTTATATATACACATATATATTAGGGTAAATGACATATAATTATAATGTATTAATTACATAGTTAATATGTTATTAATTATTATTAAACCCCCCTTAGGAAAGTAATTAATGGTAGAGGCGAAATAAGAAAGATTCCTTATATGTCCTTAATAACATATACGAGATGTGCGGTAATATATGTAGAGAGTGTTATAGATTATAACTAAGTTATAGGGATGCTAGGTCAGTCAAAAGCACATGGAAGTCTGCCCAGCTAATCTGGCTAGCAACAATGTGACTTTGGGACTGATGTGAGTCATCGTGTATAATAAGTAACTACGGATGATGTGAGGTTAGTCCCAAATTCTGTAGGGTAAGTCTACCCAGCTAATCTGGCTACCGGTACCTACGAATAGTCGGATTAATGTGAGACGTTACTGTGGAGGTATGGGTCATAATACGAAGGATCTGCTTTAGGGATTGAAGGTACTAAGTGGTTCTGTAAGGACCTGCCTCTTCCCTATGTATGAACTAGTTAATGGTCGAGATTATGAGTTAGGCATGGTAGAGGATATCTCGGGAAAGGTCCCGCTTCGTATGAAGTATTAAGTGGTTGAAGAGATTACGTACAATGTCAGTTAGATAGTTACTAGAGAGGAGTCCACTATGGGATATGTATTAAAGGATGGGGACCTGCCTTAAAATAGGTATTAAAGGGTCAGAGTCTTCCTAGTTCTTATTAAAAGGTATTAAGTGATTTGGGTACTGTCTCTAACATTGATAAAACATTATTTACGATAGATATGGGTTATTGGGTTGAAAGTGAGATGGCTATAGGCTTATATTTGGAAGCCTTTTTAACTTATATTTGGAAGGACTTAGGATGTAGACAAAATATAAAAGACGTATTCTTATTTAAGTCACACTACCCAAATAATATTATAGTAAGGCTCGAGATTTTTATTTACCTAACATATGTTGTTTTGACTCCCTCCTCATTACAATATAGGTTAGGAAAGATGACGATGTTGAAGGCGAAGGCGCGAAGAAAGCTTATGATAGTTTATCTATTTATCGATTCATGTTATTTTCAGATGTTCCCATTGGAAATTGTTATGTTTTAAATATGATGTAGCATTGATATGTAATGGTTACTATTGGTATTATGTTATGGATTTTATGACATTTGGATTTTAAATGAAATGGGTACTGTTTCTGTTATTATATTTTTTCCTTCCGCTGTGAGTTCTGAATGTGTAGATGAGTAGCTCCGTATTGTTCTTTATACTAACCCACGACCAGCTTTGGAATGAGTCTAAGTTTCGATAATCCTTTTCAGGGTCGGAGTTTAGGTCTGTTTCCAGGGACGATTGTTGCACGTAGAGTATTCATGAGATAGGGTATATACTGGGGACGTGATAGTTCTTAGAGCGTGATGGCTCTTTATTCTAGATATGAGGTTTGTTTACCTAGGACTGACATAATGGTAAGTTTATTTCATGGCCGACTGAGTGGCATGGATTTGAGTACCGAGGAACCAAGACGCGGGCTATCATTATGGATAGTCTAGTCTTTGACCGTGATGGGACGAGTGAGTGATTTTATATCTAACGCACTAAGTGGGTGAATGTGAGGATAGATGATGTATGCTATGTTTGCTTGATTTTTTATCAACTTAGGGATGTCACATGATGCCGATACTATTGATGTAGGTATCTAGACACCCCTTAGTACTTTGATGTATTGTACACCCATGATGACTATGATGTACAGTAGCATATATCTTGTGTATGTGCTAACTCTGTAGATGCATGGGGAGATCGGGTATGAATCTTCATACTATTTGTCATATTCTTGTGATTTATTAGTAATTAAAGATTTTCTACCGCTCACACAAGACTGTTGTCTGACTCGAAGTTTTATACTTTGCTTCCTATTACTATAGGTACTCTTAAATAAGTAGATTAGGGATATTAGGTCTGGTGAGCAAGTGGAGCTGGATAGAGGATGGACAGGAGGTCATAGTCTCATATTACTACACTTACTTATTTGCTATTCGGGTCCACAATGCTATGGAGCTGGCTAGTTCCATTATTACCTAGAAACGGTTATTTATGAGTTATTATTTGATGTATAACTCTATTTCTTATGTTATATACTGTATGGATCCATGCACTCTGATTTTGCGATTCATTCACTTTTTTATTGTCTCGCCTATTTTATATTTGAGATTCTACTATTATATTTTATTCGATACGCTGTGAGGTATACGACAGATTATGTGACTGCTTTATTTACTTTACAACATTGACGGCCATCCTGCATCGATCGGGTACCGCTACAGCGCACTATACAAGTATATTGGGCGCCAGTGTTGTAGGGCGGTTGTCACATGTAAGGTAGAGATCATATCCTTAGATTTAAATGTTTTCTTATGGAGTTTCCTAATTTGACAAGCATCGCAAAAATTATTTAATTTGAAGTTCATTTTTCGAAGGCCTCTCATAAATTCATATTTAACAAATTTTTTTAGGTGTTTAAAATTTGGATAACTAAAACGTTTATGCAAGTCCAAGGGTCATTTGAATCGGCCGTATATGTCATTACAAGATGCCTTCATACTTAAAACATATATATATATATATCCTATTCTAATATCTTTGAATATGATTCTAGAGTCCTAATCTATTATATGACAATTATCTTTTTCAGATTCTATTTGGAAACCCTTATCATATAACTGACTTATACTTAGTAGATCGTGTTTTAGATTTGTAACTATAAAACATTCAAAATAATAGGGGTTTTAGAATTACCGACGTTGACGATCCCAATAATGTATCCCTTCAAGCTATCTTCAAAATTTACTAATTCCATCATGTGTCTTGTGCATCCCTATTTAGTCCCACTTATCCTTCTTAATACTTGTTATATGATCATCAGGTGCCTTGTCATTATCTACCATGAAGCATATGTCAATATTTTTTGTTTTGTATCATTGTTGCTTGATGTTGAGTATGAATCATCCCAATTTGCATTGTATGCCCAATTCCTCTTATTGAATGTATCTATGTTGGGTGATTTCTTTGACTTTATTAGATTTGGACACTCACTTTTCAAATGTCCATATATATCACATTCAAAGCATTTGATCACACTTTGGTTTCCTGAATTGGTTGCATTGTTGTCATTTTTTTAAATTTATTCCTTTCTGTACTTCAATAACTTTCTAAAATTTTTGGTTATGAATGCGGTTTCCTCACCATTATCATCATCTGATTCATAATTATGTGTTTTAGCATTGAATGTTAGTGATTTTTTCCCATTTGCTTGACTTTCATTCCTACCCTGCAACAGTAATTTATAGGACATTACATTACCAATTAATTCTTCTACTTTCATACTATTATTATCATCGGCTTCATTGATCACCAATGTTTTATAATCCCATTCACTAGAGAGTAAATTTAAAATCTTTCTAACTTGGTATTCTTTAGTAAAATTCTTTCTTAAAGATATCAATGCATGTAATATATCCTATATCCTGAAATCTTGAATACATATCAAAAATGGATTCGTTTTATTTCATGTTGAAAAGTTAAAACTGATTAATTAACATAGATATCTTAGTCTAGTTAACTTTAATAGTGCCTCCCTGTGTGACCTGTAGAGTCCTCCAAATTCCATATGCACTTTTACAGACAAACACTTTGTTGATTCATTTTTATCCAAGACACATTTTATGCCCAAATTTCTCAAGAAATGTAGCTACCGAGTGCCAAAGGAGGAAGCTAACGAGAGCCAAGGAGGAAGCTATCGAGTGCTAAGGGGAAAGCCATCAAGTGCCAAGGGGAAGCCATCAATTACTGAAGTAAGAAGCTATCGAGTGTCAAAGGAGGAGCCTATCGAGTGGCAATGGAGGAAGCTATTGAGTGTCGAAAGAGAAAACTATCGATTGTCAAAGGAGGAAGCTATCGAGAGTCAAAGGAGGGAGCTATCAAGTATCAAAGGATGGAGCTATGGAGTGTCGAAGGAGAAAGCTATCAAGTGCCAAAGGAGAAAGCTATCGAGTGCAAAGGGAGGAAGCTATCGATTTTTGAAGGAAGAAGGCATCGAGTATCAAAGGTGGAAGCTCAAAGATATATGAAGAAAAGCTATTAAATTGGAGAAAAGTATTAAAGAAATAGAGACAATGATAATGCTACAAAGAGATATACTTATCAAAGTATATCAATGATTTCTCATCAAGTAGATTAATTCAAGAATGTATAGAAGAAGTAGATATGTACGATATTCAAAACAAAAAGACGGAGTTGAATCAATTATATGAAGAGTTTTTGCATTAATATGAGAAGAATTTTATGTCTAATTAGTTGAAAGCCTCCAAGCATTCCTATACAACATGCCACCTTTGTCGATGCCGTGCCAAGATAGAAATCCATGTGAACTACTCAAATTCTACGATTATGACATATGGAACTATCAAGACCAATCATTAATCTACATCAACTTCAATCGACTAATGTGAGAAAATCACATCCCTTTCCAACTACTATAAATAGGGACCTACCCTACATAAGAAAGGTATCCTCTCTTCTTTTTCTTTCTTAGCACAAATCATATTTTTGAGACTTTACATTTTTAAGCTCATTTGAGAGCTTGAGGATTATTATAATGGTCGATGAAAACGAAAATGACTTGAACTTTTGGATATAAGGACCACTGTAAATAGGAAATTGCATATAGGCCATATTGACAATTTAGACAAAGAAGAAGGAAATGACTTGTATTTTTGATATATTAACTAATAAATATAGGACATTGAATATGAATTTGATTTTTTTTTATCTTTTGACCAATGTTTACTTGATTATGGGTCTATTTGGGATTTATAAAAATATTGTATCTATTTAAAGAATTTTGAGTGTTAGACCAAAAATTAGTTTAGCAACACATAATTAAATATTCATAACCTTTGAATTATCGAGTGCTTTGATCGTTTGATCGTTAGTCCTTTGTGCGTAATTTATTTAGAGCTTGGTATATTCAGTTTGTGTAATATTCCAAATACCTAAACCATTTGACTATAGATAAATTTCATCCTGAAAGACTAGTATGCATGACTATTACCATTAAATGATGGTGGTCTAGAAGTTGATTATCCTTCCATAAATGTGTTAAAAAGTGTGTTATAGGTGTTATTAGCAATTTAAATTTTCAAAATTCAAATAACAAATTTTTGGAAAACAATGTGTTCTGATACCAAATGTGAGATGTGTTAGTTACCCTAAAAACTAAATGTGAGATGTGTAAGTTACCCTTGGGTGTAAAATGGATCTTAAGGCTACTAATACACTAGAGGGGGTGAATATTGTATATCAACTATTTTACAATTGTTGTATTTTTCAAAGTTATTTAACACAGAATCACCAATATAGGCAAATAATTATATAAATAAATGCAAAACATAAATAAATGAAATAAAGTAAATAATATCGGGAATTGCTATGCTAGTTCGGATATCCAATCCTACATCCACCCTATACAGAATTTCACTAAAGCAATCCATGGGTGACAAGAACACCTTTTTAATCCTATCTTTCCACGAGTGACAAGATACACCTAACCTTTTGGCTTTCCATGGATGGCATGAAAATCTAACCTCTTAACTTTGAATCTGGTGGTAAGAATCTCTATCCCGACGTTCCATGGGTGGTACACCTATCTTCTTGACTTTCCATGGATGATCAAGATCGCCTATGCAATCCTGAATTTAGAAGGCTGGCAGGCTACATGTTTTCTCTTTTAAAATAATAGATAATCTGGCAATTAGTTGTATTTTACAATACAAATTATTGCAGTTTCAATACAATGATCCTATAGACATCTATTAGCAATTTACCTTTGAAATTCAAGATGAATAGGATGAGATTAGAGGGAGAATGATCAAGAATTCAAGTATAAACTCGATGATCTTATGTGGTTTGCAAATCCCTGAAATATTAGAGTGAGGGAGTGCGGAATTGTAGAGTAAGCTTAAAAGTATTAGGTGAATAATTTGTAGCAAAGCAATGGCAATGAAAGAGTAAGAGAATAATTGGTATTAGTTATGAAAAATAAATTTTCCAGAGTTTTTCTACATATGATGAAGAGATACGTCCTTTAAAGAATGGATGGTGCCAAAATCCATTCGTTTAAATTTAAAAAACTCTCCAATGATCACTATATCGACATATGCTTGTAGGGTATGCCGACTCACCTATGTTAAATTTTGAAAAACACTTTATAAAAATATTTTTGATCTTCCAAAATTTAAAAAAATATTTTGTATTTATAAAAAGTTACTAGAGATGAAAATAGAGTTCAGTAATAGAAAAATATCAAAGGTATATTCAGGATCGAGAAGTACCTCTGTGAGAGCTTGGCTTAAAAAGGGGTGGGGTTGATGCGGGCCAACCGATATCCCTAGCCTATGAAAGTAGGTTTTTAAAATATCAAAGGTATTTGTTATGGGGTCTTTAACAAGAATTTATGACTCGAAAATACTTATTCTAAACATTTTAATGTTTTGTTCTTAAAGCTCTTGTGTTCTTCTTGTCTCTACTTATGATCCACTTGTCTTGAGTCTTCTTTATCTTCTTATCTTGCTCTTGAGTCTTCTTTCTGATCAGCCTTCATGTATAATCAATCTGTACTTATATGTCCCTGTAATATCTGAATAGTATACTTGAAATTTCAGCATACTTTTTTTGCACAACTTAGAGAATCATTAATAACAATATTTATATGGTTTTTTGTCATCAAAATCAATACTCTTTTTATTAACATACAAGAGTTGTGTTCCATCGCTATATCACGTTTCACGGTTTTCAATAGTACACAAAGGGATACAACTTCAAGATTCAGTAGCAAATAAAATAAACAGCTTTGACCGAAGAGATTAAGACTATTAGAGATGTATGCATGTCCTACTCCCCTATCATTTTGTTTAGTATATATTTTATATTTTATACTTTTTCTCCTTCTTTGTCATCAATAAAAATTGGCATAAAATTATTTGAGTATGAACAGATATAATATATGGACTATATTGTATCATACTGTTAAATATCAAATGTGAACCAAAATCGATTACTGCATATACAAGTGAGATACATGTCATAATTACTAAATTTTATGATTATAAACATTTTATTGTTGATAACTATAAAAACTATAAAACAACATAAATAAAAATAACAAACTATGACAGTAAAACAACATATATATATATATATAGCATAGTGATGGCGATCCTTAATAATGGGTGACTTATGTACATGACAATTTGGATAAGATGCACCAAAGTTTCTCTTTTATTCAACAATGTTTCCTTGTGCATCAAATACCATTCCAACCTAGAAATATCTCCTCCATAAAATACTTTTACAAGAATACTAAGAGATAATGAAATTTATTTGTAATGAAGCATATAATAAGAAGAAGAAACAGAGAATATATGCTTTTTTAACAGTCGAATCGCTATAAAAATTCATTATCTCCTTTATTTTGCGTATCCTTTCATTTTTTCTGTATTTGATTTCTCTTTTGTCTCTCTCTGTTTTGTTTTTATTTTAAGATATTTTAATTTTTATTTGTTTGATATTGACAATTTTGTTAGATTAAAATATATATTTACACGAAGTTTACGCTCATTTTTTACACACAAAATGAGTGATTTGTGGTAATATATAATTTTAAATAGTTGGAAGTTTTATATGCAAAATAGATGTTATTAACTTGCTAATTATTGTGTGAATTATTGACTTGCAAAAATAACGCTCTTAAATTAGCAATGTCTGGTAGAAAATGGACCAGATTTGGGGTAAAAATACACTGCGAGTTTGGTTCAAATTCGGATTACGATTATAGAAGTTAGACATAGTTTTAGACTTCCAGTTATCTACGGAATGAAATGAAGATCTAAGTGTACATACACAACATTGTCTTGTTAGACACTTGAGACGATTGTGCAATCTACCATAATAGTATCTCCCATTAAGTTAAGATGTAAAAATTTTATTAAATTAATGGCACATTAATATTTAATAATTTCTATTTAATGTGCATCTCTAGTAGGAACGTTAAGTAAATGTAGAGTAGGATGTGTCCTGTTTTGTAGACATCGTGAGCATAGTAATAATTATATATTTAATGGTACTTTTAACATGTGTCCTAATGGTATTTGTTAGCAATCACTACAAGATACACGGTGATTTCCGACGGCTCGTAGCCGTCGCGAGCCATTGGAAATCCCGTTGGAATACAGAACACGGATTTCGTCCATTTCCGACGGAATCGACGATGGCTGTAACATCCCCTATCTAGATTCCCAAAGCTAAGCGCTACAGATGCCGCAGTTATCTATAGTATTAACTTCTGGCGATTAAATACGGCTATGTTAATGGTATCTATAATATCAGAAGCACTTGAATATGAAACAAATCACAGATTTCCAAAAATAGAATTTTCCATTACATTTCAAAACACATGTTCCATATTCAGATTACATAATCCCAAAACGTTTCCCAGGCAATGGTAAAATTTACTTATTACAAAATACGCCAAAAGCGACATATGAAGATGCCCCCCTTGGATGATCAGAGTCATATAGTCATAATTGACTTAATACATACACAGCGGAAATAAACACGGAACTGCTTCTCCTAAATAACTATTCGTTAGCCTCCTGCTTTCCTCCGGTAGCTTTATTCATCATCCTACTAAAACCTGAAAGGACCTCAACCCTCAGCCTACTAAAATCAATTTTGAGCACCCGAGAGTTTAAGGGGAAAACATAAACTTCGAGTCATACATAAAGCCTGGTGTGAATAATACTATACGTCTCGGATTTTAATGTTAAGTGAGACCACGTCGCTTAGCGGAACAGGTTTCCCCTCACTAACATCCTTTTAAAACATTTCTTTTGCAAATCTTGATCATGTAACCAAAACTAGTTAAAAATGTAAAGCATCACTATGTAAACATACATATATATATAAGGTAACAATCGGACTATCTGTCCGAACACTATAGTTTTGTTTGGCTTACTATTAATCTTTGGCTGACTCGGGCCTACCAAACAAAATAAAAAAATAATCTAACACCTGTTAGACACCTCTTTTGGACGGTCTGCCCTTAACTATCTGTTAAATACTTCCCTTCTGGATGGTCTGTCCTTAACTTAACATCTACTAAGGTCACCTAATCCTAATGGTTTTGCGGGCTCACCAATAACTTATCTGTATACAACATATATTCCTTTTTGTGTGTAATCATAATTTTAGTCTTACCTGTGATAGAGCCCTACACACTAGAATTTTGGACTAAATTAGCTGGGGCCAATAGCTAATGTATAGGGCGCGACCCTATACCAGTCCTATCTGGTATTCTAATATCTAAGTCATTTTACTTAGGGATGTCTTCCCATAATTTTCCTTGAAAGCCTTTTCATCTGAAATTGATTTAAAACCTTTTAAACCAAACTTAAACAAGAAAAAATTCAATACTATATGCTTTACTCAAAATCATCTTTCCATGCTATATACTTTACTCAAATCTTTGTTGATGAAAACCTTTAAACATTTGAAAGTACCACTTTCGATCTTACTGAAAGTACCCCTTTAGAAACCATGTAAAACCCTTTCCTTTATCTAGGCCAAAAGGCCAAACCTTCCTTTCGAAACCATTCGTATAACCTTTCGAAACCATTGAAATCCCTTTTCCTTCGGAAGCTAAAAACCTTAGACATCTCTCATTAAAACCATTAAACATTGCCTTTTGAAACCATAGGAAAACCTTTCCTTTAAGCATATTCAAAACCATTGGAAAAACATTTCCTTTAGACCTTTCAAAAGCACTTGGGTTCAATTTAAAACATGCGGAAAACACCTTTCGAAATCATTTAAGTCGAAACCATCCTCTTTCGAAACCATTGGGTTGTTCTTTAAAAATCACTAAGGGTCACAAGCAACAGGGTTGAAAGCTAACCCTTTCAAAAGCTATAATTTAAGTAAGAAAGTGATGGTGTCGAAACCACCCCCTTCCGAAAGCATTGGAGAAGCGACAGAGTTTTTATAAAACAAAATAGTCCCCTTAAGGTAGGAAGCGGCAGCAAAGGCTTCGACATGGTCGGAAGCTATCATTTAAAAACAAAGGTACAACTATTTCAAAACCATTAACTTAGTTGAGAGCACTAAGTTTAAAGCTATTACTTAGAGCACAGGCGCAACCTTAAAACCTTTTCTTTAAATAAATTGACCTAGTCGAAAGCCAACTAAGTTGAAAGCATCTTAGTCGAAAGCAAAGCAGGCGCTTTTCTCTTTTAAAACATAAAGGTACTTCGACCCCTTTGTTTTGATTCTTACCTTCCGCATGTGTCCAATTCACTGTGTACCAACAGGTTGATACTATGTGCATTGGTTTGAGGAAGTAGGCGGAGGGTCTTAGTTGAAAGCTACCTGGGCGGAACCAAAATTGGCGAAACACACTTTCATCATTAATTTCCGATTTAAAACCTTTTTAAGTAAACTTTTTAACTAACCTGCCTTGTTTGTCAAACTCTTATTGGTTGCTAACTTTTCTTTTCTAAAAGTACAACCATAATTCCAGAATCTATTTATTTAAATCATTTGCAAAATACCCCTTCTCCTTAATTAAATTTATAAAACATTTAAATCTCATACCTTAAATAATTTTATATATTCATCAAAACTCTTTATAAAATTATATAAAAATTCCAGAAAATCCAATTAAATATGTTTTCTAACATATTTAAATTTCAGACCCAAATAATTATTTATTTAACCGTAAATAATTTATAAACCAATAAATCAGTTTCTTCACTAGAAAATTAATATAAAATCCACATTAATTCAGAAAATTATGAAAATTGAAACCCGTCTCTAGAATAACATTTCTGGTCTATATCTAAAATCGCAAGGCATTTGGATGTCATTAAATAGAGTTTTCACATCAAAACATGTCCAAAAAAAATTCTATATGAACAAGCATAAATCATCAACATGTATATATAAACATTTTGCTCTTCAAAATCATGGCTAAATTATGCAAGATAAACTTGGATTTTATCTTAAAACCGAAAACATATAAAAAAGTGAGATGTAGTCATTATTCACCTTAGCTTTGTGATTAAAGATGTGAGATTTGATCTTGATTAATTGGTTTGATTCTTCCTCTTGAAAAACCTAGCTTTATCTTCTCTTGAGATTGAAAATGGTGGCTGTCCTTAGTGTATTTTCGTTTGAGGAAAATGAAGTGAACGTATGTTTGATTTCCTAAGGGTTTAGGGTATATGTTTAATCATTTTCCAATTTTTCCCTTCCTTATTTCCTAACACTTAACTCCATGTTAGTTCTTTTATTTATTCGTTAGCATGACTCGGCTACCTTTGATTATAATCAAATCTCAATTTATTAATCATCACATTATTTTATTTTATTTAGCTAATTAAATGTCCTAAAAAATATAGGGTGTTACAGACTCCCCTCCTTAAAGAATTTCGTCCTTGAAATTACGATAAGGCACACAACAAACAATCAAAGGTAAAACATACCATCAAACAAATCAGGATAATCGTCTCTAATCCGGCTCTCGGTCTCCCAAGTAACGTCTCTAGCATCGTCACTCCACTAGACTTTCACTAATCTGACTGTCTTGTTCCTCAACTTCTTCTCATCTCTCTTGACTATCTGGATAGGCTTCCTAGCTATAGTCATGTCTGGTTCCACTACTAAATCTTCTAACACAGTCGGTGCTATAGTAGTGTCTGGATCCCTAACACATTTCCTCAGATGAGATACATGAAAAACATCGTGGACTCCTGTTAAACTACTCGGTAACTCTACTATATACGCGAGTCTCCCGATCCTTTCTAAAATAGGAAATGATCCAACGAACCTCGGTGCTAACTTCCCCATCTTCTCGAGCCTGATAACACCTTTCATTGGCGGTACTTTGACGAAAAAATGATCTCCCACATAGAACTCTAAATCTTTTCATCTTTTATCTGCATAGCTTTTCTGCCTAGACTGAGCTTCCTTCATTCTCGCCCTTATCAGCTCAATCTTTTCTGGTGCTTCTCTTACCAAATCATGACCAAGGACTAATCTGTTTCCAGTCTCTAACCAACATGCAGGGGATTTGCATGGTCTTCCATACAAAGCCTCAAACGGTGCCATTCCTATACTAGTCTGATAACTACTGTTATACGAAAACTTGACTAGGTGTAGGTGGTCATCCCATGATCCCCTAAAGTCTAATACACAAGCTCATAACAAGTCCTCCAAGATCTTGTTAACCCTTTCCTTCTGCCCATCAGTCTGTGGATGGTAAGCGGTACTCATCTTGAGCTTGGTTCCCAAACTTTCCTGTAGACTCTTCTAGAACTCACTAGTGAATAAGGAATCTCTATCACTTACTATACTACTAGGAATTCTGTGCAGTCTAACCACATTCTTCATAAATAGCTTAGCCAAAATAGATGTCGTCCTAGTTGACTTAACTGGGATGAAATGGGCACTCTTGGTCAGTCTGTCCACTATGACCCATATACTTTCATTCCCTCTATTAGATCTTGGTAACCCGTCAATGAAATCCATAGAAATAGAATCCCACTTCCATACCGGAATATCCAATGGCTGAAGTAATCCACTCAGCTTTTGATGCTCGGCTTTCACTTGTTGACAGTTCAAACACGGTTTCACATATAAGCCAACATCCCTCTTCATGCCTTCCTAAAAGAAACTTCTCTTCATATCCTAATACATCTTCGTTCCTCCTGGATGAATAGTGAACTTTGAACAATGGCATTCCTCCAAGACTTCCTTCCTTATGTCTCCCACATTCGGAACACATAATTTGCCCCTCTTTCTCAACCATCTGTTTTGGTCAAGACGGAAATCCTTTAAGTCATCGCTCTCTGTTCCTTCCCTTAACCTTCTGATCCATTCAGCCGAAATTAGATCCTCCTCCTGTTTAGAAGCTATCTTCTAAATCAATACCGGTCTGACTTCCCAAGAAGACAACCTAGCAGATCCCCTACTAGACTCAGCCTCGGATCTCCATAATACTCTACAAGTTGACAATGCTTCAAAGTCTTTCCATTCTGCTATCATTGCTAATACTGCATTCTGATTCCTTCTACTAAGCACATCTGCAACCTTGTTGCCTTTCCCTGGTGTGTACACTATTTCGAAATCATAAGCAGCAATAAATTCTAACCAACTCTATTGTCTCATGTTCAACTCCTTTTGAGAGAACAAGTACTTCAACGACTTATGATCCATATAAAGCTTAAACCTTTCTCCTAAACGGTAATGCCTCCACACCTTTAAAGCAAAAATAACTGCAGCTAACCCCAAGTCATGCGTCGGATACCTAACCTCATGTGGTCTATGCTGTCTAGAAGCATAGGCGATCACTTTACCCCTATGCATTAGCACCGCTCCCAATCCTGTTCCACACACATCAGTATAAACAACTAAATCCTGATTCCCCTTCGAAACCACAAACACCGGTGCATGGGTCAATAAGTGTTTCAAGCTCTGGAATGCTTCCTCACACTTATCGGTCCATACAAACTTCACATCCTTTCGCGTTAGCTTAGTCATCGGTGCTGCTATCCGCAAAAAATCCTTTATGAACCTCCTATAATATCTAGCCAATCCAAGGAAACTTATTATCACAATCACTGTTTCTGGCCTCTTCCAACTATTCACTGCTTCGGTCTTAGTTGGATCTGCTGCCAATCCTTTTTCTGAAACTACATTACCAAGAAACTTCACTTCCTTTTTCCAGAAATGACACTTCGGAAATTTCACCTTCAGTTGATGTTCTCTCAAAGTCTCAAGAACCACTCTAAGATGAACTTCATGCTCTTTCTCATTCTTAGAGTACATCAAAATAACGTCTATGAACACCAACACGAATCTATCCAAGTGCTTTCTGAAGATCCGGTTCATCAAGTCTACAAAGAATGCCGGTGCATTAGTTAGTCCGAACGGCATAACTAACCATTCGTACGATCCAAATCCGGTCCTAAATGCCGTCAAAGGTATACTATCTTCTTCCACCCTAAGCTGATGGAAACCTGTAGCCAAATCCAACTGAGAAACTACTTTGGCTCCACTCAACTGATCGTACAAATCATCAATTCTCGACAATGGATATTGATTTTTTATTGTCTTCTCATTTAGCTTACGATAATCGATACATAACTTTAACAATCCGTCCGCCTTCTTAGCAAATATTGCGGCTGCTCCCCAAGGTGAGCTACTTGGTCTAATAAAACTCTTGCCTTCCAAATCCACCAACTGCACCTTCAACTCTCTTATTTCTGTAGGGGTCATCCTACTTAGCGGCTTACTTATCGGTTCTACTCCAGGCACCAAATTAATTCGAAACTCAATGGTTCGTTTCGGCGGCAATCCAACTACCAGCTTGAAGACATCCGCGAATTCTCTAACTACGAAGACGCGATTCAACTCATCCTCTAACTCCATAACACCCAACAAAGCATTCACCTCGCAACTAGGATTTTCTGCGGTATAAACTATCAGATCACTACAATCTGGGTGTCTAAGTGATATTTTCCTATCTAGGCAAAATATCCTAGCATCATAATTACTTAACCAATCCATACCCAATATAATTCCGAACCCGACAAAATCAAATACATGCAAACTGCAAGCAAAGGTGTAACCTAACAAATCAAACTCTACATGGTCACACTTCATCCCAAGCATCGCATAACCTCCTATCGAATTTGCAACCTTTAAGGATGTAACTAAATATGAGGGTTCTAGGTTAAGCTTATCTACCAAACATCGAGATATAAAAGAGTGTGATGCACCAGTATCAAACAAAACGCTAACAGACATATCATAGATCTGAAGCATACCTCCCAATACTGCTTTTCCTTTCTCCTGCACTGTCGGCCTTGAAGTAGCTAGCTCCAATGCAAACACTTGGCCCTTTCCTTCCTTTTCAGGCTCTTTGCACTGGTTCTTGTAGTGCCCGATCTGATCACAATTAAAGCATCTAACTCCTTTCTTCTTAGCAGCCTTCTTTCCTTTGCATATCCGGCACTCATGAGCATAATGACCCTTCTTATCACACTTGAAGCACACCAAATCAGCCTTTGCCTTCTTGGCAACCTCCCTTTTCTGAGCATTCTTCTTATTGAAAAACTTTCGCTTTTGGCCTTGACCAACCTGGACCTCCTTATCTTTCTTCTTCTCCAACTAAGCAAGCATCTCTTCTTGTCTCAACGCCATTTCCACAACTACATCACATGGATCTCTGATGTGTGGTAAAGTAGCCCTAGCCAACTCCGGCTTCAGACCTCTAATGAACTTTTTATTTCTTTTCAACACAGTGGCATACCGATATCGAGCTAACTCTTCGAATCTACTAGCATATTCCAGAACTGACATTTCTCCTTGTTTCAGCTCTGCAAACTTCCTGACCAAGACAGACTGCGCCATTACTGACATGAACCTTTCTTGAAACCTCCTCCTGAATTCCGCCCCCGTCATAGTCTCTTCATCCACACCAGCAGTTACAGTATTCCACCAAAACAAAGCAGCTCCTTGAAGCTGTCTTGAAGCAAGTCTCCTTTTCTTCTCGTCATTGAGCCCTAGGTCAGCAAAAATCCTCTCGCAATGTAGAAGCCAGTTTTCTACTTCGATAGCATCCTTCGTTCCGAGAAATGGCTTTCCACCAAGCCTAGTATAGTCTCTGCTCAAATTAGCATACTAATTGACAATCGGAGCTTCCTGAACTCCTCCTCCAGCAGCATTAACTCGGACAACTCCAACTGTGATTCCAGCTTGCATCATGTTTACGAAAAACTGATACATGGCTCCCATGTCTACTTGGGGAATCCCAGCACCAACATTCTCAGTCTGAGTCTGACCTCTTCTAGCATTTGATTGGGCATTTCCATTTGTAGTGGTGTTGTCTCTTCCTAAATAGACTCTGCCTCTTCTTCCATCCACATCTGTATTCAAGCCTCGTGAGATACAAAAGAATAGCCTAACAAAGATAGGAGTCTAGAGATATAGCATATACTTATATATAGCAAATACAAGTACGTTACTATAGCGTTATCCCATACCCAAATCCTACCTCTAATTCCTAAGGATTATGTTTTCAAAAATCATTTTTAGTTAAAGTTTTTCATAAACCTATGCTCAGATACAAAGTTGTAACATCCCCTATCCAGAGGCCCAAAGCTAAGCGCTACAGATGCTGTAGTCATCTATAGTATTAACTTCCGGCGACTAAATACGGCTATGTTAATGGTATCTATAATACCAAAAGTGCTTGAATATGAAACAAATCACAGATTTCCAAAACAGAATTTTCAATTACATTTCAAAATACATGTTCAATATTCAGATTACATAATCCCAAAACATTTCCTAGGCAATGATAAAATATACTTATTACAAAATACGCCAAGAGCGACATATGAAGATGCCCCCTTGGATGATCAGAGTCATATAGTCATAATTGACTTAATACAAACACAGCGGAAATAAATACAAAACACAGAACTTCTTCTCCTAAATAGCTATTCGTTAGCCTCCTACTTTCCTCCGGTAGCTTTATTCGTCATCCTACTAAAACCTGAAAGGACCACAACTCTCAGCCTACTCAAATCAATTTTGAGCACCCGAGAGTTTAAGGGGAAAACATGAACTTCGAGTCAGACATAAATCCTGGTGTGAATAATACTATACATCCCGGATTTTAATATTAAGTGAGACCATGCCGCTTAGCAGAATGGGTTTCCCCTTATTAACATCCTTTTAAAACATATCTTTTGCCAATCTTTATCCTGCAACCAAAACTGGTTAAAACTTTAAAGCATCATTATGTAAACATACATATATATCAGGTAACAATCGGACTATCTGTCTGAACACTATAGTTTTGTTTGGCTTACTATTGACCTTTGGCTGACTTGGGCCTACCAAACAAAATAACAAAATAATCTAACACCTGTTAGACACCTCTTCTAGGCGGTCTGCCCTTAACTATCTGTTAAATACTTCCCTTTTGGACGGACTGTCCTTAACTTAACACCTCCCAAGGTCACCTGATCCTAATGGTTTTGCGGGATCACCAATAACCTATCTATATACAACATATATTCCTTTCTGTGTGTAACCATAATTTTAGTCTTACCTGTGACAGAGCCCTACACACTGGAATTTTGAACTAAATTAGCTGGGGCCAATAGCTAATGTATAAGGCATGACCCTATACCAGTCCCATATGGTATTCTAATATCTGAGTCATTTTACTTAGGGATTTCTTCCCATAACTTTCCTTGAAAACCTTTTCATTTGAATTTAATTAAAAACCTTTGAAACCAAATTTAAACAAGGAAAACTTCAATACTACATGCTTTACTCAAAATCATCTTGCCATGCTATATACTTTACTCAAATCTTTGTTGATGAAAACCTTTAAACATTTGAAAGTGCCCATTTCGATCTTATTGAAAGAACCCCTTTCGATCTTATTGAAAGTACCCCTTTCAAAACGATGTAAACCCCTTTCTTTTATCTAGGCCGAAAGGCCAAACCTTCCTTTTGAAACCATTCATATAACCTTTCAAAACCATTGAAATCACTTTTCCTTCAGAAGCTAAAACCTTAGATATCTCTCTTTAAAACCATTAAACATTGCCTTTCAAAACTATAGGAAAACCTTTCCTTTAAACATATTCAAAACCATTGGAAAAACCTTTCCTTTAGACCTTTCGAAAGCACTTGGGTTCAATTTATGACATGTCGAAAACAGCTTTTGAAATCATTTAAGTCATAACTATCCGCTTTCGAAACCATTGGGTTATTCTTTAAAAATCACTAAAAGTCAAAAGCAACAGGGTTGAAAGCTAACCCTTTCGAAAGCTATAATTTAAGTAAGAAAGTGATGGTGTCGAAACCACCCCCTTCCGAA
The DNA here is from genome assembly GCA_030737815.1 of Allium fistulosum. Classification (NCBI taxonomy): domain Eukaryota; kingdom Viridiplantae; phylum Streptophyta; class Magnoliopsida; order Asparagales; family Amaryllidaceae; genus Allium; species Allium fistulosum. Next base: position 898,639,491 of record CM060905.1, on the reverse strand, counting down.
AGCATTGGAGAAGAAGCAGGGTTTTTATAAACAAAACAGTCCCCCTCGAAAGCTCTGTTTCGAAAGGTAGGAAGCGACAGCATAGCCTTCGACATGGTCGGAAGCTATCATTTAAAAACAATGGTACAACTATTTCAAAACCATTAACTTAGTCGAGAGCACTAAGTCGAAAGCTATTACTTAGAAAACAGGCGCAACCTTAAAACCTTGTTTTTAAATCAATTGACCTAGTCGGAAGCCAACTAAGTCAAAAGCATCTTAGTAGAAAGCAAAGCAGGCACTTTTCTCTTTTAAAATATAAAGGCACTTCAACCCATTGGTTTCAATTCTTACCTTCCACCTGTGTCCAATCCACTATGTACCAACAGGTTGATGCTATGTGCATTGGTTTGAGGAAGTAGGTAGAGGGTCTTAGTCGAAAGCTACCTGGGCGGAACCAAAATAGGCGAAACATGCTTTCAACATGAATTTATGATTTAAAACCTTTTTAAGTAAACTTTTTAACTAACCTGCCTTGTTTGTCAAACTCTTATTGGTTGCTAACTTTTCTTTTCTAAAAGTACTACCATAATTACAGAATTTATTTATTTAAATCATTTGCAAAATACCCCTTCTCCTTAATTAAATATATAAAAATTTAAGACCCATACAGTAAATTATTTTAAATATTCATCAAAGCTCTTTGGAAAATTCTACAAAAACTCCATATTAGTTCTTTTATTTATTCATTAGCATGACTCGGCTACCCTTGATTATAATCAAATCTCAATCTTTTAATCATCACATTATTTTATTTAATTTGGCTAATTAAATATCCTAAATAATGTTATAAAAATATGGGGTGTTACAACGGCTTTGCGACGGCCTCCGATGGCATTTTTGATGGCAGTTCCGACATTTTTTCGGTGCTGACGTCCACGTGGCTTAAAAACATGCCAGAAAACTGTCGAAAGCCGTCGAAGTTTCCGACCGGTTAACCGTCGGAAGCCGTCGAAATATTTCAACCTATAAGCCATCGGAAATCTGGGGAATTTTTTTTTTCAACAACACATCAATATCAATATATATCACAACACATCAAAATCGATATATATATATATATATATATATCTGATATAAGCTAAAATCAATACCAATATTAATGTTAATATAAAACTCAAGCATTACCTTTTCAAACTCAAACATTTCCAATCAATACAAAACAAATCGTCCATCATCACCCAACTACAATATCTACATCCAACATCAAACCCCACAAATCAACATCAAACAACACATGTCCACAAATCAACCTCTCCATCTCTCATTGTATATATACACAAGTTTCAAAAACAAAAACTGCCAAACGTACCTCATGACTTGTCATCGGCTCCGGAACCACCAGACGAAGGCAATGCTCCATGACGCTCCATATACTTGGCCAAATGCTGGTTCACTTGCTCCATTTGCACTGCTCAGAGGCGGTCCTGCTCCTGCAGCTGTGCAATCTGCTATCGAAGCTCATTTATCTCAGCATTGTCCTGAGCCTTTTGATAGGCCATTTGTGAGGTCCGAGGCTACAAAACAAGTCAAGATATGTTTAAGTTATTGCATAACTTTTATACAAATTAAGCAATTTTTACAACTTAGTTAATTTTTATAAATTATCAATTGATTGTCGTAGCCATAGCGCCTATTTCTCTATGTCGGGTCCATAATGGAGTCGAAGATAGCATCCTCCTCATCAGTGGTCGATTCCTATCCCGAATGCTCAAGCATCTACGCACGTGCTTGCATAAATCTTTCCTGCAATGCAAAATTAAATACAATTAAATATTACAAGACATTATTATAATATTTTATAACTAATTAATTAAAATGATCATTATTAATAACTTATAACTTAAAATATACTTACATGTGTGTTGTATGCTTTATCATCCTCATGCCAGGCATACGTCACTGATCCCTCATCGTCGGTCTGCCTGACGGCATGAGTATGTGCAAATACGTCCATATACGAGACAGGAGCCCCACGCACTCTTTCCTACAATAATTGGTGTATATTATTGTTGTTCATACAAATTTATACAAAAAATGTAATAACTATTCGTAATTGCAATTAATCGATTTACCAGGTCCTCGCGATGATGTTGAAATGATTTCGAGCCACCATGGTGTGTGATTGGATTTTTATGCCTGTTCAGCGAGTTCCTGTCTGACTCCGCCTGCAAATTAAAAATTAAGATTATATTTTGTAGATATAAATTATGTATTCTCTACTGAACAATTTAAGGTGACATCTGATAGACTTACCCTGAATTCATCGCTACCCCACCATGTGACCCAAGCATCCCATACGTTGGCGCCCATCCAGTTTGGCTTCTTCCTGGATTTTCTGATGGTAGACATGGTATCCTGGTAATTCTTTGCAACTTTGGAGTTCTAGTGGCACTGGCAAAGAGAAACATCCTTCTCTTGTAGGTCTACCACACCCTATATATATGTTGAAAAAATATAAGTTATACATTTATACTTAGTCAGCAAATTGTAAAGTGATTATATATAATGATATATAATTTTACACTTACCAGGAAGTCCTGCCAGATGCTCTCCTGGACATGCTCTGGCATCCTACTCCATTTTGGCCAACACGCAGTTATACGACTCATGTATACCTGCTTTGATATGATGAGCACTATATTTGAAGGCTCAGGCTCAAAACCCCTGCATTAGATATGATACAGACAAATCATAACTAATATATCATACAAAATATTTATAATGCTGAAGTAAATTTAATACTTACGAGTCATCTGCTTTCGGTAGCAATCTAACCACTGTACGCGGTGCCTCCTGCGAAGGGCCGCTGCCATCACTTCCGCTGCGAACGGTCCCTCTTTGAGACGAAGAGGGGGAACCAGACTGCGAAGAACTCCGTCGCCCAAAGAAAGACATCTGTAATACCTGTCATATACATATTATTTTATTATGGCAGAACATATCATTCAATTATGAGTAAACATATCAAGATTTAACATCAATAATCGCATATAACATACAAAAAAAGGTGTAACATCAATACTCCCATAAATTACCTTTTGTCAACATGTATACTATTAAATCAATCCTCATCGTTTTCTGATTCAGACTCTGTCTCGTACTCAATATTGTTTTCCTCCGTGGTCTCAAATGCTTCTACTAATACATTTGATTCATCATTTAGAGATCCAAAATCGATTTGATAATCTGTTATTGTAATTTCACCATTTTCCTCGATATCCGCTTGGTATGCTTGTTCGTTTGTAATATTCTTTCCATCAAACGTAAATCTTGCCTTCGTTTTAAAAACTACCGACCACTCTGCTTTATCTCTTTTTAAAGATGGATAAGGAGCATAATAAACCTGTAGGGCTTGTTTTGCTAGTATAAACAGATCGTACTTACGATAACATGATGTGTGCTTTATTTTAATAATATTATATTTTTGGTACACGTTGATTCCAGAACCTGGAAATTACTGAAGCAGTTGCATCTAAACAAATAAACTTCTTCCACAGGTCTGGTGAAATATGTCAATTGCAAAACCTGAGTTAACACGCCGTAAAAGTCATTTATGTGATCATTTGGATCATCACTACCTTTAACATATACATCGATATTGTTAGTTAATTTTTCAGCCTCATATTCTTTGGTGTTGAATTTGTATCCATTGACAAAGAATATTAGATATGTCCTGACTTTTCTTTTTGGCCCTATCACAAGATGTTTCAACCCTTCATCGACCACACAATTTACCGGATCATACACGTGGTCCGAAAACCAAGTAGCAAAATTTTTGCTGATATCGTCGCTTGGATACTGTGATTCGTAAATACTGCATATATAGATAATATATTGCATTATAATTAATACACACATGTATTATTCAAGTAAATAATTTTAGATGTGTTATTTAATAATACCTAACAAATGACACAACTTTTGCACAGTTAAGAAGAACATATGTGTGAGCTACATGGTAATCTTTGTCGTCTAACCATACATCCACACATTTTCCAGAAGGGCGTCCCTGCTGTCTAAAAATAGATAGCACTGATTCAGAAGAATATTGTTCAATGCCCTCATTATTTCGCATAGCACTTTTAAAAGATAAGTTCACATGGTCATTGGAATAATGAGAGAAAAAGAACGAAGCTTCTTCTTCGATATATGATTTGCATATCGAACCTTCAATTTGTCTCACTTTTTTCTTTAGATGATTTAGGTACCTGTTAAGAATAATTATAACTAAATAATATTACATGTAAATAAACTAAAATTTAGCATACTTAATATCAATACCTTTCAAACGTATACATCCATCCATATTGCATAGGATCTCGAAGACGTGCTTCAAATGGAAGATGAACAGGTTAATGCTCCATTACATTAAAGAAACCCGGAGGAAATATTTTCTCCAGTTTGCAAAGCAGTATAGGAATTTCTTCGTCAAGTTTACGTAGACAATCAACTTTTAACGTAGTTGAACAAAGCTTCTTATAAAACAAACTAAGTTCTGTTACAACCGTCTAAACTTTTGTGGGCAACAGTTCTTCGAAAGCGACGGGTAACAAATGTTCCATCATTACATGACAATCATGACTTTTCATCCCACTCAGTTTACCGTTCTTATAGTCGACACATCTACTAAGATTAGAGGAAATCTCATTGGGAAATTTCAATCCTTCCACCCACTTTAACAGTACTTTAACTTGGTTATCGTCTAGTTCATAGCATGCTTTGGGTTTTTTGTATCATTTGGCTTCATATGAAGCTTATGACGATTGCATATTGCATCTATGTCACGTCTTGATTTCAAATCATCTTTAGTCTTTCCTTTAATATTCAGAACTGTGTTAAATACATTATCGAACACATTTTTCTCGTTGTGCATCACGTCGATATTATGACGAATTAGGAGATTTTTCCAATAAGGAAACTCCCAAAATATACTTTGTTTGCACCAATTATGAATCATCGATTTACCTTGAATTTCAATTTGTTCGCTAGTTTCATGTATCTTTGGATAATCGTTTACAAGGTCATAAATATCTTTGCTTGACCAAATCATTGGTGGTCGCAAAGTCTCAAGTCTATTACTTGTAAGTTTTTTTATCTTTTCTAAAAGGATGATTAATATGGAGAAAACATCGATGACATTCAAACCACGAAATTTTCTTCCAATGCGATAAAGAAAATGCTTGTGTTTCTTCCATGCAATAAGGACAAGCTAGATGACCAGCCGTACTCCAACCCGAAAGCATTGCATACGCAGGAAAATCGCTTATAGTCCACAGCAGAGAGGCGAACATACGAAAATTCATTTTTTTCGAAATGTCGTATGTTTCAACACCTTCATACCACAATGGTTTCAACTCTTCAATCAACGGTTGTAAATATATGTCGATTCCTTGTGTCGGATCATCAGGGCCAGGGATGACAATAGTGAGAAACATATACGGAGTTTTCATACACATCCACGGAGGTAAAATGTAAGGTGTAACGATTATAGGCCAAGATGAATATTTTGAACCAAATTGAGAGAACGGTGAAAATCCATCCGTACATAAACCAAGTCTAACATTACAGCTCTCCGCTACGAAAGCGGAGTATGTCTTATCAAAATGCTTTCATGCTTCTCCATCAGCTGGGTGTGTTAACGTACCTTCTTCCTGTGTTCTCACACTGTGTCATCTCATATGATGCGCGGTTATAGAAGATGCATATAACCTTTGAAGCCTAGGAGTGATGGGTAAGTAATGCATACGCTTGTACGGAACTTCTTTTTCCTTCTTTTTTTCTTGGTTTATATCTTTTCTGATTACATATTTTACAATTCCTAAGGTTGAAGTCTTCTTTCCAAAACAACATGCAACCATTTAAACATGTATCTATTTTTTGATACGGCAAACCAAAAGGAGACTTAAGATTTTCACTTCATAATGATTTTCACACATTAAATTATTGGGTGGCATATGTCGTTTTGCAACTTGTACTATAGCCGTAAACCTGGCTTATGTGAAGTTTTATTTTGATTTCATCACAATGTATTCTGCAGTTACTGATAGTTTAGTATCGTTTGTACAACCATCCCAAAGGGATTTCTTAGCAGCATCCAATAAATCATAAAAAAAATTTGCTCCAATATTTGGTTCTTCTTCGACATTAACATCGTTATTATCAACTTCAACAGTAGGGAACATTGAACGTGCTGCATCTTCAACAATATCTTCTATGAGATTCGCCGGAACAATTTCAGTATCCACCTCCTCCTCCGAATGTACGAGATTAGGTGCTATAAGTTCTCCATAACGATCCCACACCAAATAATTCGGCATGAAATCATATTGGCGCAAATGAACTATTACCATATCCGGTATTAAATGCTTCAATAATTTGCACCTACTATATGGACAACGAATTTCTTCGTCGTTCCTATTATTACATAAAGCGAATTCAATAAAGATGTGTGCACCATTTTGAAAATGTTCACTTATCGAGCCTCCAATTTCTCTTCTTTGTTGGTACATCCAACTCCGATCGATAAAATAATTGACCATTTTTCCTACTTTAAAACATAAAAACGTATTAATCATTTACGTATTGACATTTTATTTTTCAATTAAATCATACATTTAAATTTTTGCAAATATATAATATTATTCTATTTAATTTTATTTTCAAACTGATTTACACAATTTATTATATGAATATAATCTACAATTTTTAGGTTATTTTTTTACATTTTGATGGTTGGTTATCCTACATCCCATTACAAATACAGTAGTAATTATATTTTGTAAATCATTTCATTTTAAATGAATAAACAAAATTTCGGCAACACTTCCCCTTTGTTCCCTATATCGTACACATATGCATGTACACAGGGAACAGAAAGAAAGTATTGTCGAAATTTTATGAACCACTTAAATTGAAATGATTTGCAAAATATAATTACTTTATTGTATTTGTAACTTGTCCAATACAGGAACAAATCCGACAAATATTGTATCGGATGAACATAAATGTCCGTTCTGTGATAAAAACGAATATCCATACAACGATCATATACAATACTTGTTAGACGGGGCCAAAAACTCTCTAAGGGATTTATAAAAAGTAAAGTGTATTATACAACAATTTTTACAATAATTTATTTACATTCTAAGAAATGCATACACTAAATCATCGTTTTCGTCATCTGAAAAACGCACACACTAAATCCCGAGCATGGACTCTAATTAATCCAAACAAGCTCTATTGCACGTATGCACTAATTAATCAACACATATACGCCAATTAACGCACATATACACTAAACAATTTTTTTTCTCAACATTTAAATGATAAACAATGATAATAACAGCCTAATTAGCATTCAATAGGGTATAACAAACAATCAATGGGGTATTATACAATTATAACAATAAATTAACCCTAATTTAACAAATCAAAATTAATTAGGGTTTAGGAATAAAACATGATTGGAGATTGATGAAGGGCCTAGGCTTGTTGGGAGTGGAGAATGATGAAATTGGAGATGATCGGGGAGGCGCGGGGGCTGGCTAACGATGGGAAGGAGGTGGTGGAGTTAGGGATTTGGTTAATTTTGGGGGAAATGAGATAATGAAGCTGCTCTCGGCCTGAAGCCTGTATACACGCTTTTTCTGATGGCTTGCGATGGCCGCCAACGGCTAATTTACGTCGGTTTTCGACGGCTTGCGAAGGCCACTATATTTTATTTATGAAAATGCCACGGAGATCGTCAGCCGTTGGTAGCCGTCAAAAATAGCTGTCGGAAGTTTCCGTTGCTATTTACTATTGTTCTAGTAGTGAATGATTTATGCTAAAAGACAAATAAATTTGTTTTTTATAACATCCTCATTAAGTTGCAAATTACACGATCGTCCGTTTTTTTTTTAAAAAGTTTTAAAGAACACTCGTATTTCTAGTTTTAGCTAAAATGCAAATAGTTGCACTTTTAAAAAAATGCAATATTTTCAATAAAAGCAAATATCAGTGTTTTAGAGATGATAATAATTTTGATCAAAGAAACATGCGATTGAGTTTATTTAAAAAGAAAAAAACTAAGACAAAAATTGTTGAAAATAAAAATAAGATAATTTAAAACATGTTTTTGAGGATGATTTTTCATGGGGATAGTTTGGCTCACATCCTTGTTAAGTTTCAAAATAGAAAAAATATTCTCCCCAAAATAAACTTACGTTTCTAGTCCCTATTTTCAAATCCGTCTGCGCCAAAAGACCCAAATACCCTTTACGTTTTTAGTATTTCAAACGCGTATTACTTTCTGTAGAAACATCGGATCAGCATACCGTTTTCACCAAAAAATCATAAATTTTACAATATTTAAAACGAGATCCATTGTTGATACCAAAAAATCATATTTGCAGTAAGGCTACGATTATTTCATATATTTACAAAGAATTCTGCAATTTTTGAAAAACGTCAATTTTTCTTCAAATGTCAGCAATTATTCCATATAATTGCAGACTTTTATGAAATTATATGGAATAATTGCAGACTTTCATGCAATTATATGGAATAATTGCATACTTCTCTGCTATTATTCCATATAATTGCAGACTTTTCTACAATTATTCCGTATACTTGCCATTTTCTGCAATTATGTGAAATAATCATCAATATTTCTTCAAATGTCAACAACTATTCCATATAATTGCAGACTTTTATGCAATTATATAGAATAACTGCAGACTTTTATGCAATTCAGTGGAATAATTGCAGACTTTTCTGCTATTATTCCATATAGTTGCAGACTTTTCTGCAATTAAATGGAATAATTGTAGGCTTTTCTGCAATTATTTCATATAATTGCATACTTTTATGCAATTATATTGAATAATTGCATAAAAGTCTGCAATTATTTCAAGTAATCACAGTAAAGTGCAACTATACCATATAATTGCAGACTTTTATGCAATTATTGCACATAATTGCTGAATTGTCTGCAATCATACCATATTATTGCATATAATTGCTGAATTGTCCACGAATAACTTGGCCTGCCATTGTTTTTACATATACATAATGCTACTCATTAGAAAGATAATAAAATTTATGATTTAATGGTGAAAACGGTTTGTTAATCCGTCGTTTCTACAAAAAGTTATTGTGTTTTAAAGATTGATAATTAATGAGGTGCAAATTTTAATTATTGATGTGAGAATAACATCTACATATGAAGAACCAACGTTCAGCCATGGAGCAAAGGGATATTTTAGGGAAAAAATTTCATTATTTTAAAATAGAGATAAAATTTTATGTATTAAGTTTGATTTTAGGGATGTGTCCCTTATTTTCACTTTTTCATGTAACAAACTTGAAAATAAAGGACGGACCCAAATATTCCAAAAAAAAATTATTTCAAATGCCAATTTTATTCTTAGATAAATGTGGACATATAGATTTCATGGAGCTACATAGGTAAATAAACAAGTAGCTACTATAGATTTGATAGTAGTGAGTTACCAATATCTAACTTTGTTGCTTAATGAATGCCACAATACAATTCTTAAAGAGCAATAAACAGTAGACATTATCTAGCTCTCTCAAAATGATTCTCTTATGTGTGTGTAGTTCTTTGTTTATTCCTGGCTCTGCAACATAATTGTTATTATTTATGCTTCCATTAATACTGAAACTCATAAATGTTATCAAATACTATAATAAGCAAATGACCTTCCAAATCAGAAATATTATTTGACCTTCTCAGATAAACTAACTTCTAGAGCAATCTACCAACACTTTTTAAAGTAATAAAAAGAAAATAATTTATTAATAAGTGAATGCACAATACAAGCAACAGTGAAAGTCGGAATATCCACATACTAAAATATCTAACTGGGTATTCTAAGACAATTTGGAAGATATTTCTTTAGTGAATTAAGTGTGTGTTGAATGATTATTATCCAGTTGCAGCTTTTCTTCTTTTTCCAAAATTAATAATGTATGCACTTACTAATTTTTCAAAGATCATTCATTTGTGTTATTTACATCAAAGTAGCATACCAAAGATGACTGGGTATATGTAGACTGTGTAGTTGATGTCGTACATGTATATGGTTGGAATACCAAAAGGAGGTTTTTTTCATTTGTAGGTCCATGTTGTTTAACAATGCAACAAAATAAATAAATAATTCAACTGGTAAAATAAAAGTATGGTTTGTATAGGCTAGAAATTTCAAAATAGTATTATTTCTGTAGAGATAATATTCATGATGTTATGAGTATTTATAAAATTTTGTGATATTTGAATTAGAGTAGCTGAAAGTATGATTGGGGTGCTACAAAAGTGTAAATGGCATAGTATACTTCCAACATATATGCAACATGTGGTTATCAAAGAAAAAGAAACTTAAGAGATATCTGCAATCAGTAAAGGAATACATATGAAATAGGACATAGATTATCATCAGAAGCAGTAGAACTGTGATACATGTCATATATTTTAAAGGCAATTAGAAGAGAGAATGAGAATCTTTGGCAATTGCCATTCAATGTTACTTCTATATAAATCTACCTTACAGTAAAACTACATGATCTAGTGCTCTGCTTATAACAAAGGATGAAATCCAATATGAATAAACCTCGCTGCCTACTGCCTGGTTCAGAAGACCCTTTAGTTATAAATTCCTCAGCAGATCTTATTTTGTACATGATATATTTCAAAATACAAAAACAAATATAATGAGTAAATATTAAAAAAAGTTATGAACAAAATTAATGGTGTAAAGTAACAGAGATTTTTATATTTATTGGTATTACATCTATGCAAAATAGCTATAGTCGATAAAATAACTACCATTTGTAACAGCCTTACACACAAACAGGAAGCAAAGAAAATAACCATGTATTACATGATCTAGTATGATATACAATTTTGCTTTATTCTGGATAACTGTTCAAATATTTATAAACTATTATCAAATGTTAGTGCTAAAATATTAGGCTAAACTATTTGAGAAAATAATATGCTGTCAGGAAAAATTAATTACCAATTACAGTTAAATTGAAGTTTTAAAAAAAGGGAGGGAGACTGAACGGAAAAGGAACAAAAGAACAAGAAAAATAAAATCCTTAAATGAGTCACCCAACTACAATTCTGCCAAAAAAGCCTTATGGCAATGAAGTCTGTTTTATGCTGATATCTGTATTTCATTTAAAAATAGTATAAATTATTGTTTGAAGTATGAGACCTCAACCCATTTGTCTAAAGATCATAATTAACTTCTCGCTCATTTGAACTTCAATTTGATGTGAAACAATACATCTTCAGAAGGTCATAAATCAAAAAATAATACATTCAATTAAACTGACTCTTCCAATGATCACGTGGTTAAATAAAAAAGATCTGTAATAAGGCATAAGGAATTATATCTTGATTTTCGCCAACAACAAAAAATGGCCATCCTTGCCTGCACCTCTCCCTGGCTGTAATATAAGGACAATGCGCTACTTAAATTTATCTCATCTATGTATACAGTCCATTAATATGCAGATTCATAAATATATTTGCAATTTATATTTGTATATAGAGCCTTAAAAGTAGTGCCACAATCTATTAATCTTGTACAGTGTCGTGGACTTTTTTCTTTCTTTTCAAAATATGATTGGCAGTGGATTATTTGCGCAACATGTTGAAATCAATCAAGGAAAAAATGGATTTGAAAGGGATCAAAATTTGAAAATTCATTGTCTTTGTTCTCCTCACTTTAGATTAAAATGCAAGCACAAAACATCATTAAATTTTGCCTTGGGTGCCTAGCTAGAGACAGAATTGAGGTAAAAGATTTAGAATAAAAAAGCTTGAAATAGAAAAAAAATTTATTCGGGTTTGCATGGCCATAGTTCACTTCCCTTTGGTGTCAATCCATGAATTTTTTTCTCTAAATTTGATTCAAAAGAGGAAGGGACAAGTTGAAAACCAAAAAATAGTACTTTATTTTGGACGTGCATTATTTATGTTGGACATAGACTTGAGAGGAGAGATTACAATTGAGAGGCAGATATTGTTATATTTATGTATGTTGGACATGTATTATTTCTGTACACATGATGACTATACTCATCTTCATCTTCGTATCTAGCATCTTCGTATCTAGTGCTCATCTTCGTATCTAGTGCTCAACCATGTGGTCACTTGGTTATATATGTTATTACAATCTTCGCTGTCTCTATTAATAATATAGCCAAAACCATTCAAACTCAACCATGTTCAAATTAATTATCAAACACAATCCATTTTTCATCCTTACCTCTATAAAATATCTACAAATTACAAATAAACTGAAATTTCAACCTTCTAAAACATACTTGCAATCCTTAAATTGTGCCCAGTTTCTACTGACAAAACTTGATACCACACATTTGTGCGAAAGAAAAATATGTAAAGATTAACATAATTTAAACTAATCAAGGTAGTATCTTTTTTTCCATGTTCATTTCTATAATTTTGTCCATATAAACATACTAAAAGAGCTCATTTAAATGACACATAATAAACATTTGTATTTGCATGTGCAATTTACATGCAGATGCATTAATATAACTAAAAAGTACACTATATGATAACAAAACAAATATGAACAGTAAGTTACTACAAGTTGTGGTACTTTGGCTTGTTTTGCTAAATTGGAAATGAAACTTCTAATATTATGCAGCTACCAAAACTTCTATGTGTAAAGCAAGATAACAAAGGTTGGAGTTTTGGTCGAGAAAATGGATCGATATCGATTTGTGATCGTATCAAACTGTGATCGATGTTTTCTCTTCTAAAAGAAAAGTGCTAATGTAAATTCTACATTTACAATACGAGAAATTTGTTTTGGAGAGTTAGTCTTCATAGTTTACTTCTAATATATAAAAACTGCCTGATGAATGCATGATTATGACTCATGAGGAACAATTAATAAAATTTTCAGAAAAGAATATAAACTCTACAAAGTCTTGCAAATACATTACTAAAAAAGCCTGGTAATACATGATCATCAAACTAAAGTATAACAAATAAACTGATTTTCAATTAAACAATCTATGCTACAATTCAACCATCCAATGCTTTAAATATGACGTTATGACAAGAAGAAAACACAAAATGAAAGATGGAGGTGCAATGGATCATCAACCTTGAATGCAAGCTAGAAAAAATAAAACTCACAGCTCAAATCGAGAGTCAGAAAAGGTACTGCATTTTAAGAGTGCTGACCTGAAGCCTTGCCGTAGTCGATTGCGAACTGGAGCCTGCCGTCGCCAAAGGTGGAGCCTGCGAATTGGAGAATGAACGTCAGAGCCTGCCGTCGCCAAAAGTGGAGCGTGCGAATTGGAGAATGAACGTCAGAGAGGGAAACGATTTGGAGAAAATGCGGCCAGGGATAAGCGTGGCTAGGGTTAAGCGTGATATGTTATTCAATTACAATTTTGCCCTAGTATATTTCAATTAACTCCAATTAAACCAAGGCTTACAACGAAAATAAGTGTCGCCGTATTTAAAAGTGTAAATTTTTATTTTCAGTAACACTTATATTGGATAGCAACACTTATTAGCGAGACTAAAATGCAACCCATATAAGTGTTGCCAAATGAAGAAAAAAAAGTGTTGCCAAATGACTGTTTTGGTGTAGTGTAGAAATTTTGTTTTGTCTTTATATTTGATACGTGAAAAACCCTTACAAAAATATGTTTTAAAATTTGGATTACATTCTTATATTTAGTTGTGGTAGAAAAAATTTCGAAAATTAATTTTGAACATTGATTGCATGTTTCTATGGTAAAACAAAATTTGATTTTTTTTTTTGAAAAAATTACAAATATTTGAAGAAAACTCCACAAATTTTTCAGAACTGTTTGTAGCTATTTGTAGTTCAGAAATTTTAAATGTTTATAGAGCTCATTGTATATATTTGCAAAAAATTTCGTAAATATCTGAAATCTTAAAAATATAGATTTTATTTATAAATTTTTTTTTTCCAGAAGTTACCGTTGTGTATTTTGAAACTCGAAAATGGTTTTGCTTAATAAAGTTACCAATAGACAATCTTAACCATTTTCCAGGATACATGTTGACAATGCCCTAAATTTAATTATATATGGAGATCCAATACTTAACCCTGCATGGTTAATTCATGAAATGTCAGATATGACCCAAAAAAACGGAAAAAAGATAAACGCATATGGACATTAATATGAGCGGCTTTTGGAACACCAAACAGTCACGTTTATGCAAATGTGGAATGAGCGTACGGGTTATCACACGTGCTACAGTTTCCGTGCCTGCTTCATATTTGACGGATGTACCTTCACATGTCTACTCACGGGGACCAGAGAATCTCACGTGCCCTTTTATTCTCTCCCTCTTCTCACGTGCCCCTTATTCCACCCTGCCCCCTTACTTATTTCACCAAAATATGATTCATACACAAGGCAGATTTGGGCTTCATGCACTTTTTTTTTGCATATATTTGTACAACGCGACGAAGTCCAGAGATGGAAAAAGTTATCTGTAAAATGAATTTACTCAAAAGTTGTCAGTTGTTTACATACATTTCGATATAAGTTACATGTACAGCTCACACCAATATTTTTCAAATATCAATGAACGTTTTAGCTCATTTGCCAAGTACAACATTGAATAGAAGCGTACGCTAAGACTTTACTATATGGTCAAACCACATGTTTACAAACCCAACAAGCTATCTATTAGTGAACCATAATAAAATATACCAATGAATAACTGGTTTATGGATATGAACATACATTTGGAATCATTAGGTGCATTTATTAACCTACTTAAAACTTAGTTTGATTAAAGGGAAATGCTAACATGTGCCCTTAGGGCACATGTTAATAATTGCAAAATTACCCTATAACCCCCCTGAATTCCACCTTTTTAAATTCGGTAAGGATAATATAGACATTTTGCTTTCTTTTTTTTGTCTTTTAGTGCAAAAAGTGATTATTAATATGTGCCCTTAGGGCACATGATAACAAAACCCTTGATTAAAATACGTTCTGCTAATATATATTGCACCGTTGCTTGCAATCAGACAATTTAGATCCTATTATGGTTTTATATTCGAGTTTACATCAAATAAAAGACAATCCAACAATAATAGTTATATTTATAGTATATCATGTAACTATACGACCGATGAAGGTTGCAGTGGAAGAGTAAGCATAATTATATATATCTATCCATCAGTCTCTGTCATTAACAGCTTAGACAATTTCTTGACAGTAACCTCACACTAAAATTAACAGTGTTTTCCGAAATTTAATCACGTTGCTTGTCAGTTAACTTTGTTTATAAATAGTTCGCAACAAATATTGGTAGCGTGAAATTATATACGGTCTTCATGCAAAATAAACTGAACCCAGCCAAGACTTTTCTTCCAACAAACTGAAACTGTCGTAAAGAAGCGAAATGTGTGGACTACATATATGATATTATATACGAGCCAACTGGTAGGTTCCATGACCACGTATGTGCCATGGCTAGAGCCATTTATGAACCGATTAATTGGTAAGTTCCTGGTAACGGCAGAAGCCTCCGTCATGCAGATTTGATATGAAAATTTGGATAGGATATTGGATTAACAATGCCCAATTTAGCTACTAGTATTAGTATTAGCATGAATTGACTTTACTGATTTTGTAATTAAAGTTACAAGTCAAACTTTGTTGTGTTTTAGCAAAAATTTAGCTTATGAATATAGTTTTATTTGGATTATATATTTGCATACGACTGATGTGTAATGTACCATAAGGAGAAATCGAAGAATAAGCTTTTAAGAACATTTTTGACGTATGTATAAACAGTTAAATAGTAGATGATAGAATTAAATTCATATGGAAGCAGAAGCTCGTGTAATGAAAAGATACCATTTTCACTGATAGAGAGTAAATTGATGAAATTTTGTGTTGATTGGATGTATTTCTGCACAATTTTCATTCGAGTTAAAGTATTATAAGAGTAGGATATTTTCTTTTGATACTATTAGTATTATTTTTTTCTAACAATGATAATTCTAGTTAACAATTAACGATTAATATTTGTTAATTAATATTTAATTTTTCAAATAGAAACCAAACAAAACAATTTATAATTTTTATTCAAATAAAAGGACTACAAGTTCAAATAAATTAACTGTAACACACAAACAACCACATTGACAACGCATAAAGTATAACAGAAACAAATAAAATTTCTGCTTCAAAGTCTCGTGTAACCCGTATTTTCGTGACCGGATCCAACCGCGGTCCGACCTTGAATAACATGAATCATGGACTACTTCGATTTGAAATTTAATCAGACCTCGATCGTGTAGGAATCCAGGTCGGATTTTCGAACCAACCGTTTTCGATGTAAATGTCGACAACTCTCGAGACAAATTGTTTTCGATCTTAGCAGTTGTCAATTCAGGCTAAGAAGAGAGTACTAACCATGCACTTAAAATCAGAGAAAGATGTGTAAGAATTGGTATTGTATTAGTTTACAAAAAAAAAATGTCACACTTTTGTAATTATAAAAAATTAGCATTATTTCCTTTTTAATTTTCTTTACATCTCCACAACAACTAAGTTATTATTTCCAAACAAGTTGAGGTTGGTTAGAGATATAATCAAAAACTAAAATACAAAGCCAATTAAAAAGTCATAATAACAACAGCAGCAACAATAATAATAATAAAAATAAAAATCATGATAATAACACTAAAATAAAGTCAAATAAGTAAACAAATAATAATAATAACAATAACCAAGTAAGTAAAAAAACCATGATGATAATGATAATAATACTAATAGTAATAATGGTATTAATAGTTATATTGACCAAAGACCAAACACTACGTCCTAGACTTCTATTCACCACACTACAAGAACAACAGTATATTCCGATCACATGTACCGACGCCCGCCGATGGAATACTTCTAACGGCTTCCGACGGCAAGTATATGTTGGACTTTGTTACAAATACAATAATTAGCCGTTAGAGCAATACCGTTTGCGGCCGTTGGTAGCCGTCGGAAATTCGCGGTTATCTTCTTCCCCGAGCCGAAATAGATTCATTTGAGCTCTACTCCCTAAATCACCAAAACCTTCTTCCACCATTTCCATCTCCACCTTCAACGCCCGAAATTCTGCCGAAATCACCTCCTTCTTCGTCAATTTGGAATCTCATCTCTTCCAAACCTCTAATCTCCTCTATTTTAGGTATTATTCATAAACCCTAATTTCATGAATTTGTTAATTTATGGTTAATTTGTTAGTTTAATTGTTTATATTGTCTCGTTGAGTGTGTAGTATAGTTTATTGAATGTTAATTACTGTTATTATCCTATAAGTGTTTAATACTAACTTGTTTAGTTTGTGCGATAAGAAATTAGTGTGCATGAGTTGAATAATTTAGTACTTTTACGCCTTACTTCAGTTATTTAGTGTGGATGAGCATAATTTAGTTTATGCGTTTTCTAAAATATCGAAAATGATAATTAATTTTATATAACGTACGGTTAGTTAATTAAAGTTTTAAACATATACGTATTTGATAAACTATCATATACAGTAGTTTAACTTAAGTTAAATGTTAATCAATTTAATTTAAACGTCGAAAGCCAATTTTTTTAAAAATATAAAATATGTAATATACTTTATTCATAAAACCCTTAGAGTGTTTTTTGGTCCCGTCTGATAAGTATTGTATATGATCGTCATGTGGGTATTCGTTTTTTGTCATAGAAAGGACATCTATATTCATTATATACAGTATTTGTTGGATTTGTCCCTGTATTGGACAAGTTACAAACATAGTAACATAATTACATCTCGTAAATCATTTCATTTAAACGGTTCACAAAGTTTCGACAGCGCTTCCTATATATTCCCTGTGTACACGCAATTGTGTACGATTCGGGAAACAAAAGGAAAGTGCTGCCGAAATTTTGTTGAATCGTTTAAAATAAAATGATTTACGAGATTTAATTACGTTATTGTGTTTGTAATGGAAAGTATGATGACCCAGCAATAAAGTGTCAATGATCAATTAATAAAACATTAAACTGTAAAATTGTATTGAAAAATAAATTGTCAATGCAGTTTTAATTTATATTGTATTTTTTAATTAGTATGAGAGATGATCAATTATTTTATTGATCGAAGCCGGATGTATCACAACGAAGGGAAATTGGAGTCTCAATAAGTGAACATTTTAATAATGGTGTACATGTATTTATTGATTTCGCTTTAAGTAATAATGGAAACGACGAAGAAATCCGTTGTCCATGTAGTAGGTGCAAATTGTTGAAGCATTTGATACCAGAAATAGTTAGAGTTTATTTACGTCGGTATGATTTCGTGTCGAACTATTTGGTATGGGATCGTCATAGAGAACTTGTAGCACCTAATCCTGTACAGTCAGAGGAGGCAGTGAGTAATGAAATTGTTACGACGAATCTCATAGAACATATGGTTGAAGATGCAGTACGTTCAATGTTCCATACTGCTCAATTTGTTGATGACGATGTTAATGTTGAAGAAGAAACAAATATTGGAGCAAATATTTTTTATGATTTATTGGATTCCGCGAAAAAACCCCTTTGGGAAGGCTGTACAAGTGGTACCCAATTATCAGTAACTGCAGAATACATTGGATGAAATCTAAATACAACCTCATAGAAGCTGGATTTATAGCTGTTGTACAAGCTGCGAAGCGGCATATGCCTTCCAATAATTTAATGTGCGAAAATCATTATGAAGTGAAAAAACTTATGTCGGCTTTTGGTTTACCGTATCAAAAAATAGATACATGTTTAAATGGTTGCATGTTGTTTTGGAAAGAAGATATCAATCTTAGGAATTGTAAAATATGTAATCAGGAAAGGTACAAACCAAGAAAGAAGAAGGGAAAGGGAGTTTTGTATAAACGTATGCATTATTTACCTATTACTCCTAGGCTTTAAAGGTTATATGCATCTTCTGTAACCGCGCATCATATGAGATGACACAGTATTAGAATACAGGAAGAAGGTACGTTAACACACCCAGCTGATGGGGAAGCATGGAAGCATTTTAATCAGAAATATCTCATTTTTGCAGCGAGAGCCGTAATGTTAGACTTGGTTTATGTACGAATGGATTTTCACCATTTTCTCAATTTGGTTCTAAATATTCATCTTGGTCTATAATCGTTACACCTTATAACTTACCTCCATGGATGTGTATGAAAACTCCATATATGTTTCTCACAATTGTCATCCCCGACCCTAATGATCCGACATAAGGAATCGATGTTTATTTACAGCCGTTGATTGAAGAGTTGAAAACACGGTGATAAGAAGGAGTTGAAACATACGACATCTCAAAAAAAAGTATTTTCGTGTGTTTGCTTTTTTATTGTGGACTATTAGCGATTTTCCTGCGTATGCAATGCTTTCGGGTTGGAGTACGGCCGGTCGCCTGCTTGTCCTTATTGCTTGAAGGAAACACGAGCATTTTCTTTACCGTATGGAAGGAAACTTTCGTGGTTTGATTGTCATCGGTGTTTTCTCCATATTAATCATCCTTTTAGAAGAGACAAAAAAAACTTTACAGCTAATAGACACGAGTCCTTGCAACCACCAACGGTTTGGTCAAGCGAAGATATATATGAAATTGTAAAGGATTTTCCAAAGATAAATGAAACCGGAGAACAAATTGAAATTCAAGATAAATCAATGATTCATAATTGGTGCAAAAAAAGTATATTTTGGGAGTTGCCTTATTGAAAAAATCTACTACTTTGTCATAATATTGACGTGATGCACAACAAGAAAAACGTGTTTGACAACATTTTTTATTCAATTTTGAATGTTAAGGAGATGACGAAGGGTGATTTGAAATTAAGACACGATATCAAAGCAATATGTAATCGCCCTGAGCTTCATATTAAGCCAAATGACACAAAAAACCAAAAGCTTGCTATGAGCTAGACAATAACCAAATTAAAATACTTTTAAAATGAGTGGAAGGATTAAGATTTCTTGACAGTATTTCTTCTAATATTCGTAGATGTGTCGACTGTAAGAACAACATACTTAGTGAGATGAAAAGCCATGATTGTCATATTATGATGGAAAATTTGTTACCAGTTGCTTTTAAAGAACTGTTGCCCGTAAAAGTTTGGACGATTGTAACAGAACTTAGTTTGTTTTATAAGGAGCTTTGTTCTACTACGTTAAAAGTTGATCTTCTACGTAAACTTGAGGAAGAAATCCCTATACTGCTCTGCAAAATAGAGAAAATATTCCCTCCAAGTTTATTTAATGTAATGGAGCATTTACATGTTCATCTTTCATCTGAAGCACGTCTTCGAGGGCCTGTGCAATATGGATGGATGTATCCATTTGAGAGGTATTAATGTTTAGTACATTAAATATTAGTTTAATTACATGTATAAATAAATTTTAATTTGAAATAATTCTTAATAGGTACTTAAATCATCTAAAGAAAAAAGTGAGACAGAAAGCACGAGTTGAAGGTTCGATTTGCAAATCATATATCGAAGAGTTTTCTCTCTCTCATTATTTTAGTGATCATGTGAAATTATCGTTTAAAAGTGCTACGCGTAATGATGAAGGCATTGATCAAAATGATTGTCAAGCGACTTTATCTATTTTTAAAAAACATGGCCAACCTGTTGGTAAATGTGTGGAATTATGGTTGGACGATAGAGATTACCATGTAGCACATACATATATTCTTCTCAATTGTGCTGAAGTTGCACCATTTGTTAGGTAATATACATATATTCTTCTTAATGCATTATATCATCTACATATGCGTATATAACATATGCACACGTGTGTGTTAATTATAATGCAACATTTCTTCTATAATTGCAGTGTTTATGAATCACAACAACCAAATGGCGATATCGGTAAAGATTTCGCTACTTGGTTTTCAAATTACGTTTACGACATGACAAATTGTATGGTCCACAAAGGATTGAAACATTTAGCTATGAGACCAAAAAGGAAAGTCAAGACCTATCCAATATTCTTTGTTAATGGATATAAATTTAACACCAAAGAATACGGTGCTGAAAAATTAACTAATAATACCGGTGTATTTATTAAAGGTAGTGATGATCCAAATTATCATATAAATGATTTTTATGGCGTGTAAACCTGACATATTTCACAAGACCTGCAGAAAAAGTTTTTTTGTTTAAATGCAACTGGTTCAGCAACGTTCCAGGTTCTGAAATCAACGTACACCCAAAGTATAATCTTATAGAAATAAAGCATACCTCGCGTTATTATAAGTATGATCCTTTTATACTTGCCAAATAAGCTCTTCAAGTTAATTACGCTCCGTACCCATCTCTACGAAGAGATAAAGCAGATTGGTCGGCTGTTTGTAAAACAAAGGCAAGATTTACATTTGATGGACAGAATATTCCAGACGAACAAGCTTATCAAGCAGATATTGAGGAAAATACTGGAATAACAACAACCGACGATCAAACCGATTTTAGACCTCTAAACGATGAATCAAATGCATTAATAGAAGCATTTGAGACTACAAAGGAACAAAACATAGAGTACAAAACGGAGTCTGAATTAGAAAACAACGAGGACTGATTAATAATCTACATTTCGGGAGAAGGTAATTTCTGTGTTTATTTATGTTATATTTTCTCATTAAAAATGATATGTTCTGCTAATGATATGTTTAGTCGTAATCTGTTTCACATAATCCTTTTATGTTCTACCATAATGTATGTTTCACATAATTAAATGATATATTTCTCATATATGATTCGTCTGTAACAGGTATTATATATGTCTTTTTTCTGTAGACGTAGCTCTTCCCATACAGGATCTCCCTCTTCTTCTCAGAGAGGGACTGGTGCACCTCCAGCTGGTGATGGTAGTAGCCCATCACAGGAGGCAGCTCTTCCTACGGTCTGGTTATAGGCCAAAACTGATGGATCGTAAGTACTAAATTTATTTCAGTATTAACAATATTTTATGTACGATCTATTATATATTAGTTTTGCTTTATTAAATGTTTGTTTCTTTTTAACACAGTAGCTTCAAGCTCGAGCCATCAGCTACAGTGCTCTCTATATCTAGACCGACATATATGAGGAGGATGACTGTCTGCTGGCCTAGGTGGAGCAAGATACCGGATAATGTCAGAAAGAGCATTTGGCATGACTTCCTGGTAAGTGTAAATTTATATTTTGCATTTTCTATTTGATCCTAGACCACTTTATATATTGTAGACTATTTATAAATATGTATAACTTTCATTTTCTCAACGTGTAGGGTTCGGTGGACCTGCAAGAGACTGATCTTTCCCTGGTGCAATGCCATTGGAACAACAAAATTGCCAA
Source organism: Allium fistulosum (assembly GCA_030737815.1). NCBI lineage: Eukaryota > Viridiplantae > Streptophyta > Magnoliopsida > Asparagales > Amaryllidaceae > Allium > Allium fistulosum. Next base: position 898,617,052 of record CM060905.1, on the reverse strand, counting down.
AAATTATAGGGATACAGTGTCTGCTATGAGAAGAGCGGGGAAAAAACCGAACTGGATGAGTGCTAGTGTGTAGGAGGCCTAGGTCGCATGGTGGAGAAATAAGGAGTTCCAGGTAAGTTTACCATATATTAATTACTTTAAATTGTTGCGTGTATTTAATACATAATTTAGAACTGTAAAATGTTATTTCTAATTTAAATTTGCAGAAAGAGTATCAGATAGAAACTCTGCAAACAAAAACAAGAATCCCGTCACACATCATGGTGGTTCCAAGTCATTCCAGCATCATCGCGAGGATTTGATAAATTTTTATACACATTTTTATATTTTAAGTTATAAGTTGTTAATAGATAGTTAATAAAACAATATAATATATATATATATATACATATATTCATATTTCAGGAAAGTGCGTGCGAGGGTCATGTGTCGTATTGGGATGTTTTTGCTCATACTCATGCCCTGAAGCAGACCGACGATTCGGGCTTAGTCGTATACTCATGGGAGCATGATGATAAAGCGACTGCTGCCTATGTAAGTATATTATAATTAAGTTAATAGTTATCAGTTAATTAAGTACACATTTATAGATATTTTAATTAGTGTTATTTATACTAGTGACCATTCCAACTTTTTGTTATTTAGTATAGCGATTAGTCTACTTAAAAATGATTAGTGTTATTTTAATTACTGTTATTTATACTCAATTGTATTTTGCATTACAACAAAAGTTCCATAAAGCACAGGCACAGCTACTGGCTGAGACAGAATGGGATGATTTAGCTGCTGATGAGGAGGACGCTATTTTTGAGTCTGTCATGGATCCACCAACCCGTAGCAGGCACTATGGATTTGGGAACCAAGCAGTAATTTTCAAAAAATAAACTAAATTCAAATATTGCATATTTTTCAATTAAAGTTATGTAAATTACGTTTATGATGTTGGAGGCATTATAATAATTTATTTTATTCGCAGGCTAGGACATTTCAGAAAGCGTATAAGATGGCTCAAGATAAAAAAGAAATTGCAGAGCTACGAGCCCAAATCGCCGAGCTGCAGAAGCATGATCGTCGTCGTGCTGTGCAGATGGAGCAGCTGAACCAGCGCTTGGCCGAGTATATGGAGCAGCATGTGAGGTTTTCTTCGTCGGATGGTTCTACAGGGGATGATGAGTGATGCTAGGTAAGTTTTGTTGTGTTTTTTTCTGTATATATATGCTTCGAGTGGGTAAGGATGTGTTTGATATATTTTGATGGATTGTATATTATCTTATGTGGATTTGGATATGCAAGTGTTTGTGGAGTTGTTGGATGTTGGTTTGGAGATGAACGATGTTGGACTTTTTGGATTATATTGCTTTATGATTTGGATATGGACTTGTTGGATGTTGATTTTTTGGATTATGTTGGATTTGGATATGGATTTGTTGGATTGAATATTATGTTTGGTTATTTATATGATTAGTGGTTTATAAATTCTCAAAATGGAGTTGTTATGTGTATTGATGGATGTGTAGTGGTTGGAAGGCAGCAGGCTTAAAACAGAAGAAAAAAACACCCAGATTTCCAATGGCTTCAAACGGCTATCGACGGCTTATAGGTCATCACATTCCAACGGCTGACTACGACAAATTTCGACAGTTTCTGACGGTTTCAGACGGCAATTTGGTCATTCTGATTTGCCACGAGTCCAGCATGGCCATCGAAAACCGTCCCAGATTGTCGTTGGTCCCCGTCGGAAATATGTCGTTGATGCCATCGGAAGGCGTTACGAAACGAGATTCGCATTCCGACGGACTTTCCTACGGTTTCCGATGGTCTTCCGACGGCCGCCGACGGCCGATATCCATCGGAAAACACTGTTGTTCATGTATTGCTAATCTTATAATCTAAAACTTATAACACTACCCCTAAGCCAACCTTAAGCAAAAAAAACTCATAGCTCATGCTTCTGATACGTGGATCGCTAATTTCCACGCGCTACTGTCCGACACAAGCTCTTCGGATATATTCCAATCCTTCAAGTCCTTTTTTATTATTTCCTCTAATGTCAATCTTGGTCGACCTCTACCTCTCTTTGAGCATTCAACGCGACCTATAATTCCAACGCGCACAGGTGCCTCGGGAGGCCTCCGTTGGAGATGTTTAAACCATCTTAATCGGTGTTGGACTAGTTTCTCCTCAATTGGTGCTACTCCAAGTTTATCACGTATATCATCATTTCTAATTCGATGTCTTCTTGTATGACCGCAACTCCATCGCAGCATACGCATCTCTACAACACTTATCTTATGTACGTGTTGGCTTTAAGTAGGCTAACAATCTGCACCATACAACATCGCATGCCTGATAGGCATTCTGTAGAACTTTCCTTTAACCTTCTATGGGACTTTCCTTTCACGGAGAATGTCATACACTTATCGTCATTTCATCCATCCCGCTCGAATTCTAAAACTAACATCTTCATCAATCTCACCATCATACTACAAGATTGATCCTAAATATCGAAAAGATTCCTTCTTGGGCACTACTTGTCCAGCCAGAGTGACATCTTCATCCTCTAATCTAACACCGCTGAACTCGCACTTCAAATACTCTGTTTTAGTTCTGCTAAGCCTAAAACCCTTTGATTCTAAAGTTGTCTTTACTGCTCCAGTTGTCCATCAACCTCAATTCTACTTTCATTAATTAGCACAACATCATCAGCAAAGAGCATACACCAAGAAATCTCACCTTGTATACCCTTCGTAACCTCATCCATCACTATGCAAAAATATAGGGGTTCAAAGCTGACCCTTGATGTAATCCTATGTTAATGGGAAAGTCACTGGTTTCACCCTTGCATGCTCTGACACGGACACCAGTCACAACATCATCGTATATATTCTTGATAAGGGTAATGTACTTTGTCGGGACTCTTTTCTTTTCCAGAGCCCACTACATAACATTTCTCGTTACTTTATCATATGCTTTCTTCAAATCGATAAATTCCATGTGTAGATACTTCTTTTGCTCCCTAATTCTCTCCATAAGTTGTCTTATCAAGAAAATCGTCTCTCGATAAATACCATGTACCATGTGCAGATCCTTCTTTACATCTATATTAAAAAAAATCATGTTGGTGTTTGGATAATTTTACTAATCTTAATGTGTGTTCTTAGGTATACGTGTATTTGTACCAAAAATGGGCACAACACTCTTCGGGAGTTATTTGAAGAGATAAAATGAAGAATGTAAATTTAAAACAGAGGTTATCTAACAAAAACTCCAACAAACATAAATGTAAAATGCACAGACAAGCAATTTAGAGTGGTTCAGCGTAACGCCTACGTCCACTATGAAGTTTTGATGATTTTATTGATGCTCTTTCAATGATTACAAGCGATTACAGCAAACAACAGCGGATTACAGATTAGAATTCGAAATTGACGACAAAGGTTGGATGCAAATCTTAATCCGGCAGAGTCTGGACGCTTCAGAGAAAAAAGATCCCCCTCTTCTGTTGGTTCTGGGGCTCTATTTATAGGCGTAGGAGGCTCAGATCTCGCCTAAACTTCGGGAGACTTGGTCTGGCACGTGAGGGGGCCCACACGACCGTTTCCAGAGAGTTTCGCCTCGATCTGCGATCGATACGAATCCATTTCGTATCGATCAAGATGATGTCCAATTGAGCTGAAATTTGGCATGGATATCCTTCAGTGTGCATGCAAGCTTCCCTGAAAATTTCATTGGATTTGGATCAGTAGATCACGAGATATGGTCGATACGAAGTGAGATTTCTCGAAGGCTGTCTGGCTCGTCTCCATGATTTCGACTCCATCCCTTCGTGTCGATGACTGCATGAGTTCTCGAGATGATGTGGCGCGCGCGCTTCGCTTCGATCCGGCCTTCACTCCGCATTGACCGTTTTGACTCCATATATTTCGCCTCGTTTACTTCGATGGACAACACGTCATCCTAGTTGGGTGACTCGTTGGATACGAACAAGTCACTGGGCACGTATGCGAAATAAGGTTCTCCGATGGATACGAAGTAGACACTGTCTGACGGATACGAAGTAAGCACTGACTGATGGATACGAAATAAACACTGACTGATGGATACGAAGTAAACACTGACTGATGGATGCGAGGCATGCCATCTGTTGCGGGATACGAATCTGATGGATACGAAGCGCTTTAACTGCTGATGTGTACGAAGTCCATTGATACGAGCTCGATGGATTCGAATGAAACCGAGTCGAACCTGGGTACTTCGATAGATTCGAAGTTGATCGATACGAATCCTGATCGACTCGAATTAGAGCTTCGGTGATGGATACGACACCACCCAGAGCGATGGATACGAAATCTGGGCTTCTCCCTTCAATTTGAATCGATCATAACTTGAGCATGTGGACCCGGATTGACCCAAAATTTGAGATGTTGACCTCTATGATCTTTCTTGTCATGTCCTATCAATTGTAGCTCTATCTGGACTCAGACAATATTCAGCGATATCCATGGCGAGCTATCCCTGTTCTCTAGTCGATCCCTTGGTGTCCTGGCCTTGCCAAAAGGTGGGATAACATTTGCCCCCCAAAGTACGTCTTGTGAGAACATGACGTGCTTTGAAAAGCCACAAGTTTGCGAGTCGTCATCAACATTTGTCGTCATTGAACCTCGCATTGATCCCCTCTCGAACTGATTTGAAACTTGAGTTGAAACGATGTCTGATGACCGCCTTTTACCATTTTCTTGTATTGATCCCCACATGAATCGATGTTAAAAGTTGGAGAACCTTTCTTCGTATCGATGCGGGCTGACTCGATGGATACGAAATGATTATTCGTATTGATGGATTATAACTGGTATGAATTCTGTGATCGTATCGATAAGCCTGCTTCGTTGAGGACGCGTGCTTCGAATCGATGGGGTCCATTATCTTCAGGTGGCTTCTCTGCGCATCTCGAATCGAGGAAGTCTGGTGGGTTCGAAACGGACCTTCGCTTCGACGCGCCATTTGACTGGTTGCGACCGGTCAGGTTGACTGGGAGTCGAATCGACTCGGTTCCACCCTGGACTCCATATAAATACCTGGGACTTAGCCCATTTTTCACTTTTTCACTTTCTGTTTTTACTGTTGCCTTTAACCTCTTGCGATCGATTTGGGAAGAGATAACAACTCCACACTTTCGACTCGATCAAACTCGTTCCTCCAGATCTTCGAATCCAAGCTCCAAACTAGGTAGGCAACTGCGAATCTAAATGACGAAGTTGCCACGGATCCGCTCTCTCTTCATCAATCTGTCATTCTGGCAACTGGTAAAACCAGATCTGGCTCGAAGCTATGATGGCCATGGCTATTTACGCAGATTGGAGAAGAAAGGACGGAGAGGGCGATTTTGAATCGATATGAGGGTTATGTTTGAATTGGTGAGAGCGATGAGATTTTTCCTGAATTTCGCATCGATTCTTGGAGTGAACTGGTATCAATGCAGTTCGAACCAATGGCTTAGGCGGTTGATCGTACCGATACGAAATGGTTGATACGAATGAACGAGTTATACGAACCCCTTAGCTTCGGATCGACGCAAACTTTGCGTCTACGATCGATACGAAAACCGTCGATTCTAGCGGCATCGACGTCAACCTAAAACTTCTCTGATCGGTACGAACCAAGCAACCAAGGACCGATGCGAAGTTATCTCATTCTGATCGATACGAACTCAGCCCCTCATAATCGACTCGAAATGTGCTTACTGGTATCGATTCGAACTGATAGATTGATGGATTCGAACGAACTCCATCTGACCGATTCGAACTGACATCATGATGGAGTTGAATGAACTCCATTCTTTATCATAATTCTAATGAGCTTCACTTTTGCATACCTTGACCTTCGACTCCGACGAGCTTCTACCTTGCGTAACTGAACTTGACCACGGGGCTGCATATTTGACTGCCTTTTGAAGCTCGTCGACGGAACTGTAACTTAACGAATATATAACGGACTTACACTTGAATCAACCATCTAGCATCCGGATTGCGTGGTCATGACGGTCAGCGATGACGGTCACTTCCAGGCCGACTTTCAAAGTTTTGCCGTTTACACATTTCGGCTTATTTCACAGAATTTGCTCAAGTCACGCACAACATTTGCACTGCACAACACACACTTTACACGGGGAAATGCACGGGATGTTTATCGTCTAATGATAATTTCTCGTGAGTTAGCTAGCCATGGAACCATCAAGTTCACAGCAGCAAGAAACTCCCAGACTTGAGATCCCGGACATCGAGGCCGAAGTCATCGGTCCAGCTCCGAACGAGTTACCCGACGCGTCCTTCATCAATAGTCCACCCGATTCGGTTCCGTCCAATATCTCTGAAGATATGCTAGGGAGAATATGCTTGAGGCATGGCTTATCGTTGGACGATGTAATGTTGCCTGGACCGGACGACAGACCACACAATCCCCCGGAGGGGTATACTGCCTTTAATCGACATGCATGCGCAGCCGGTACACTTCCTCCGTTCAACGATTATATAAGAGAAGTGTTGGCTTACCTGGATATTGCTCCGTCTCAGCTACATCCAAATGGATATGCTTCACTCAATGGCTTGTTCATCGCATTTATGGAATACCTCTACCGACCTCCCCGCCCGACCGAGATAAGATACCTCTTCAACTTCAAAAGTCGAACTGACAGCCCATCTTTTACATTCTTGGAGTCTGTAAGAAACTGCCAAGTTGTCACGGGGTCGTGGACTAGGCTGAGCTACTTCAAATCAGAGTGGTTCTATGTCTGATGTCCTCCGGGGTTTGCCAGAAGATGGCTGTTCAGACGTGAGTATTGTCTTTTTCCAAGTAATCGACAGGGCAATTTTTGAATGAAATTAAACTCATATCTCCTACTCCTTTTCTTTCAGCTATAATCCAGCGACCTGAAGGTGGCTATTATAAAGAGATAGTTCGGGTCCTTCAAGAGATTCCTAGTGAAGAAAGGAACATTGAATTGCTATTGACGGACCGGAATCTCAGAGTTCTTGGGTTGATTGGGCGGAGGCAGAGCATAAGGCTCGATGGCGCATTAAAGACTGTCTCCAGAGAAAAGGTCAAGCGGAAGAGACCCAGGGTTGTGATAATTGAGGAGCCCGATTCCGAGAAAACTCATACCGACGAGGAACCGTTGGTCGAACCTGCTAATGCAATCCCGGATACTGATGAAAAGAGAAAAGGCAAAGCGGTGGCCTCCAAACAGCCTAAATACGGGAGGCGGAAGTCGGTGGTTTTACACCGCCCCCTGTCAGGAGTTAGAATTGCAGAGGCACCCTCCCTGCAAGCTGAAAATCAATTCGAAGGGCTCGCTGACCCTCCAATCCCGGATATCGAGCCCGAGCAACACGTCGTTGAATTGGGTGGACCGTGACATACCTTCGATGTTAGCGAGTCTCTTCCTGCCAGTGCGATTGACACTTCTGGTTGGTCCGGGGGGTTACACATTCACACACTCTTCACGGCACAACACATTTTCCTAACCATAAACAACATATTGTAAACGGCTACTGATTTTCCGTGGTTTGCTTTTCAGGTACGATGTCTGGACAAAGTTCTGTGCTTGGTAGTTTGCGCAACAAGCGCCGTTATCATGAGCCACACAGGAGAGAGGGCGAGAGGGATTACGACTCAGGACACTCTGGTCAGGAGAAGTCGGACAGAGACAGGGGATACGTTCACCGATCCCGATCTCGCTCTCCTCCTCCCAAGACCTCCGCACCTCCTACGGTAGCAGTTGCTCGTCCTCCTGAAATTTCACGGCCTAGGCCACCTTCTCAAGCTTCGAGGCTCGATCCTACGCGCAGGACTGAAATAGCCACCTCTTCAGCTACCACACTGGTCCCGACTGATGCGTCCAGTGAAGGAGCGCTTAAATTGGCACAGATGAGGAAGGAATTTCCCGACATCTGCTTTGATGGTTATGTCTTCCCTCCGCACTTGAGGAGAATTCCATCAACCGCTGAAACCACTATCCATGATTATGTTGCGGACATCTTTTTCCAGTACAGGGAGTGGGCACGGGCCGCGAGGAAAGCGTCCAAAGTGGCATTCGATCGGGGCATCGCCATTGAGAAGCTCGAGAAGGAGTTGGGTCACAATGACCGAATCATAAAAGCGCTCAACGCGGAGGCTGAGTCTTCCCGTAAATCTGAAATGGAGGCCCTAAAAAAGGTTGACGAAGTAAACTCTGCCATGACCAGAATGAAGCAAGAGCATTATACCGCCATCGAAGACATGGGTCATAGGAACACCACCATTACCGCCGAGAGGGATGCCACTCTTAAGGAGCTTAATGAGCTGAAATCAAAGTTCTCCGAGATGGCGAAGGAGAAAGATGCAGCTAATGTCTCTGCGCAGGAGGCCTGTGATCAGGAGGTGACGCTTCGAAAGGAGAAGGAAGCGGCTATGCAACAAGCTCGTAAAGCTGAAGCTGGGGTTGACGAGAAGGTACGGCAGGCGGAGGCCAGGATTGAGGCTGAGGTAGAAGAGCTACTCGTCACTTACAATGCCAATGTGCTAAGGCACCAAGATCTGACATGGCTCGACGACTATCCAACACATCTCTATAACGCTTGGAATACGTTGGTTGAGGAGGAGAAATCTGGACATCCCGATGAAGGCATCGATGAGTTCGAGCTAGAGAATCGCATTCTTAATGATGACGAAAAGAAAGTTCTCCATGGCTCCATGATTTCTCACGAGGAGGAGAGGCTTGGCGCCCGATCTCAGGAAATTGGGGAAAGCTCTGGTGCTGAGCACCATATCACAAGTTTTGAGATTGTCGTGTCATCTCAATCTGAGCCAACTACGACGATCGACTCCCAACCTATACCGGCCTATGATCCAGACCGACCACATTTATCTCCTATTAAGGAGCATTCCTCCGAAGCCGTTCAAACGACCCTGACCCAAACCGAGGAAGGTACTCTGAACTAATCCCTTGTTCATTTGGGGTGAAGAATGCGTATGGAAGTGTATACTAACAGACGTTTCCTTTCTTTGAACAGTGATTGGAGTTGCACTGGCGGCGCCTTCCGTAGCCCAGGAATCATGTCAAGTGCCGGAGGCCATCATTTCTGAGGCAACTTCTGTTGTGACAACAGTGCCGGCGGAAGTAACACAGGGGAGCTCACTCTCTTTCGATGAACAGATGATAAACGAGCTCCTTGGCCGACAGAGTGACCCCTTTGCAGATCTATCATTCAGCCTTGGCGGATTCTCGTCCACTTCTGATATTTCAACCCAGGCTGTCACAGCACATGGTGAGGCCAGAGCGCAGCGAGAAGCAAGGATGTTGGCCGAAATCAATGCTGAGATGGCGGCAGCTGCGCATGGTGGCAGCGCGGATGGCGGAGCAGCAGCACATTGTCCCGCCCCTCTTATGATTGTATCTCCTAGGGGCACGCTTACTGATACTAGTGCGTCGGTCCCGCCTCCGGCTACGGATTCTGTTCCTCCAACTCCTCCTGTGGGAAGCATTCCCATAGAGTCCAGCTCGGACGAGGACGTCGACATCATGCCTTCATCCGAGGGGAGCCTGCCTAGGAAGAAAGTTCTAAACGAAAGAGTACTGGCGGCTCCAGTAGCTCCTCGAGGAAGAAGAAGTTGAGGAAGCAGAAAGATTAGACACTCTTTTTAGGCATACTTTCCTCTTTTGGTAGTCAGGGATTTTGTTACTTTTTCTTTTTTCCCTTTTGTAGGCAGTGTTTAGATGCGGGTTCGGCCCCTGCTAGTAGTAATATTTTGGAAAGGCTTGTGTATGAACCATTGCTTTTGATTTAGTTGAAATAAAATTTTGTCTTCTAGTTTCGGCTTATGTTCCTTTCATGCTTGAATACTGCAGTGTTCGAACTTCTGTCCGGTGTACTTGCATTATTTTTATGTTCAAGCATAACTTGTTTTATCTGCCAAATCTGCCCCCAAGTTCCGGGGTTAAGTTATGATGATCAGCTTGTGATCGCATTAAGTGAGGATCGAACAAGCGGGCTACACTTACTTCCTCCTGAATAAGGTCATCCACACTCTGGGGATTTAAGTCATTTCATGAACGGTTGTTCACGTTCCGGGGACTTTAAGATTGACATTAGTACTTCGACTCATATCCTGAGGAATTTGAGTTAGCGTTCACACTCTGACTCGCACTTCGGGAGTTCGAAGTGGACTGATTATACTTCGCTTCGCATGCTGGGAAAACGGAGTTGGCTATTTATTCTCCGTTTCGCACTCTGGGAATACGGAGTCAAATGTTTATACTCCGTTTCGCACTCTGGGGATACGGAGTCGAATGTTTATTATCCGTTTCACACTCTGGGAATACGGAGCCGAATGTTTATTCTCCGTTTCACACTCTGGGAATACGGAGTTGAATGTTTATACTCCGTTTCGCACTTTGGGAATACGGAGTTAGATGTTTATACTCCGTCTCGCACTCTGGGAGTACGGAGTCAAATGTTTATACTCCGCTTCGCACTCTGGGAATACGGAGCCGAATGTTTATTCTCCGTCTCGCACTCTGGGAGTACGGAGTTGAATGTTTATACTCCGTCTCGCACTCTGGGAATACGAAGTTGGATGTTTATACTCTGTCTCGCACTCTGGGAGTACGGAGTTGAATGTTTATACTCCGCTTCGCACTATGGGAATACGGAGTCAAATGTTTATACTCCGTCTCGCACTCTGGGAGTATGGAGTTGGATATAGGATTGTCATGTGTCAATCCTATCGATATTGGTGTAATGGCTTCCCCCGAGCTCGGGTTTCACTTAGCGAGTGGCCGGTCGTACCACAGCCACTCTCCATTTGAATAGGCCCCATTGCGTGATGGGATTTAGCTCTTCGTGCATCGTGATGTCGTATATCGTACTTAATGAATCACAGCTCTGGTTCGAAGAGATGGCATTTTATTGCTGAAATAAGAAAATGTGGCAAAGTCAGCTACCTTATTACAAAATTCAAATTTCGAAATGCAGAAACAAATTGCTAAATAGAATGAAATAAATAAAGCCTGTCATGTGTAATAGCGACGGAGACTTTCGCTGTTCCAGGCCCTTGGAAAATCGTGACCGTCAACGGTCGACAGCTTGAATGTGTCATCTCCGAGTCTTTGTGTAATCACATATGGTCCTCCCCAGTTCGGCTTCATGTGTAAAGGAACTGGGTAGATTCTCTTGAGCATGAGGTCGCCGAGTTCAAAGGTTCGGGGTCGAACTTTGGTGTTGTACAGTCGGGCGACCCGACTTCGATATGCGGCTGCTCTCAAATCAGCCTCTTCCCGTTTTTCATCCAACAGATCCAAAGATTCGGCCAGCAGTACAGCGTTCATTTTCGGATCATAGTAAGTCACGCGATGAGAAAATACTTCCGTCTCGACCGGAATAACAGCCTCTGAGCCATAAGATAGGGAAAACGGAGTGTGTCCGGTCGCGGTTTTGTGAGTCGTTCGATAGGCCCATAACACCCTAGGTAGTTCATCGACCCATTTGCCCCCGGCCTTTTCCAGTCGTTTCTTCAGGATGGATTTTATAACCTTATTGACAGCTTCAACCTGTCCATTCGCCTGGGGGTGTGCGACAGCCGAGAACTTTTTATGGATATGAAACCGTTGACAGAAATTCTTGAATTCCGTACTTTCGAATTGGGCTCCGTTATCAGTGATGATGGTATGCGGGAGTCCAAATCGACAGATGATGTTGCGAACCACAAAATTTATCACTTTCTTTGTCGTAATGGTTGCAAGGGCTTCGGCCTCAGCCCACTTTGTAAAGTAGTCAACGGCAACGATGGCGTATTTCGCGCCGCCTTTCGCCAAAGGTAAAGCGCCGATGATATCGATGCCCCACATTGCGAATGGCCAGGGACTGACCATTTGGGTTATCTCGGTAGACGGGGCTCTCGGAATTCGGGCATGTATTTGGCATTTATCACACTTTCTGGCATAGTTCGCCGCATCTCGGTTCACTGTCGGCCAGTAATACCCATATCGAAGTATCTTCTTAGCGAGAGCTTGCCCTCCGGTATGATCGCCACACTCTCCTTCGTGCACGTCATGTAACACTCGTTTGATTTCCTCGTGGGCGATACATCGGAGGAGGGGAACAGAATAACCTCTCCTGTACATGACTCCGTTCTGGATAACGAATCGTGAAGCTTTCCGTAAAATTTGTCTCTTCTCATTTCTATGCTCAGGCAACGTCCCACTCTCAATGTAATTTCGATACGGAGTCATCCAAGACTCTCTACTAGGAGCGGTTTCAAACACGAAGTTCGTTTCTATCCGATCGATGCTTGGGAAAGATAGAGTTTCGACGGAGACAAGTCCCATCTGCTGTGCTTCACCTGTGCTGGCTAACTTTGCTAATGAATCGGCTCTCTGATTGTGTTCCCGGGGTATATAATAAATGGCATAATAATCAAATTGATTCAGTATTTCCTGAACTCGGGCCAAGTAGGTAGCCAGCCTTCGATCCCTTGCTTGATACTCTCCCCGTACTTGACACACAACTAACTTCGAATCGCAGTAAATTTCCACAGCGATAATTCTCAAATCTCTGGCAAGTTTTAGGCCGGTCAAGAGGGCTTCATATTTAGCTTCATTATTAGTCGCACGAAAATCGAACTTCAAAGCATAACATATGGATCGGCCCTCGGGAGTCTCAAGTACAACCCCAGCGCCCGAACATCGGTCGTTTGATGCACCGTCAGTATACAGCTTCCAGACGTATTCGGGGATTCACTGGTCTCGGGCAAGTCTTCTGGAACGGTAAATTCAGCTATGAAATCTGCCAGGACTTGTCCTTGAATGGCTCTCTGCGGAGCGTATGTAATATCAAATTGGCTTAGTTCAATGTTCCATTTGAGTAACCTACCAGACGTCTCAGGCCGCGTGAGGACCTGTCGTAACGGCTGGTCGGTGTACACAGTAAGAGGATGAGCCTGGAAGTAAGGGCGGAGCTTTCTCGAGGCAATGACCAAGCAATAGGCCAGTTTCTCCAGTCTCGGATAATTTCTTTCAGCTCCTGTTAGCCGCTTACTAACATAGTAGACCGGGTTTTGCACTTTGTCTTCCTCCCGAACTAGAGCAGCACTAATCGCATGTTCTGATACTGCCAGGTAGAGGTATAATTGCTCGTGGTCAACTGGTTTTGACAAGATCGGAGGTGTGGAAAGATGTTGAACTAGTGATCGAAACGCGCCTTCACACTCCGTGGTCCATTCAAAGTTTCACTTTCCCTTCCGGATCAGATCGAAGAAAGGAATGCATTTGTCGGTGGACTTTGAGATGAACCTGCTCAATGCTACGACCTTTCCGTTGAGACTCTGGACTTGCTTTATGGTTCTAGGGGTTTGCAAATTTCTTATTGCCCAGATTTTCTCAGGATTCGCTTCTATCCCTCGAGCATTGACAATAAACCCAAGGAACTTTCCAGACACGACGCCGAAGTGGCACTTCAATGGGTTGAGCTTCATTCCATACTCTCGAAGAATGCTGAACATCGAATTTAAATCTCTGACGTGATCTGTGGAAAATCGAGACTTCACCAGCATGTCATCCACGTAGACCTCCATGGTCTTCCCGATCTGATCGGCGAACATCCGGTTGACCAAGCGTTGGTATGTTGCTCCAGCGTTCTTTAGACCGAACGGCATGACTTTGTAACAGTAGAGTCCCAGATCGGTTACGAAGCTGGTATGTTCTTGCTCAGGCAGATGCATGGGGATTTGATTGTAACCAGAGTAAGCATCCATAAAAGATAATAATTCATGTCCGGCCGTCGAGTCTACGAGCTGATCAATTCGTGGAAGTGGGAAGCTATCCTTTGGACAGGCCTTGTTTAGGTCAGAGTAATCAACGCAGGTTCTCCATTTTCCGTTTGGCTTTCGAACCAGTACGGGGTTGGATACCCATTCTGGGTACAAAGCATCTCGAATAAACCCATTCGATTGTAATTTATCAACCTCCTCCTTAAGGGCGGCAGATCTCTCTGGATCCATACCGCGCCTTTTCTGCTTTACTGGGACATGTCGCGGATCTATATTCAGGGAGTGACTTGCAATGCTCGGCGAGATTCCGCACATGTCAGAGTGTGTCCAGGCGAAGACGTCGAGATTCGCCCGAAGAAATTCGACCAATTCTTGATGTGTCTGCTCGCTCAGTTGAGACCCAACTTTCAGCATCTTTGAATCATCATCCTCACTGATTGGGACGTCCACAGTCAGTTCGTCCAGAGAAGCTTGACTCTCCGTAGATTCGTCTTTATCCTCATTGTCCCTAGGGTCCAGGTCTTTCAGGAATTGGTCGTGGTGCCCGGGCCGAGGCCCAGGCATCAATTGTCAATTATCAATAGAACGGACGCAGAGAGATTCCTCTACGCCCTTTCCCTTCTCTTTACGTTGCACCCCGCGCAACTCAGCAACATAGCAGGCCCTTCCCGTGGCCTGATCTCCTTGAACAACTCCAATCCCATGATCAATGGGGAACTTCAGAGTTAAACACCATGGGGCGATGGCTGCCCTGAATTCGGCTAGGGCTGGTCGGCCCAAAAATGCGTTATAAGGTGAATCAATCTCTAAGACGACAAACTGTAAATCCGGACTCTCCGGCGTTCTCCAACCCCCAACTCAACCGGTAGTTCAGTCACTCCAATGGGTATCGTGGCACTCCCGTTAAAACCGTGGATTCGAGACAGGCAAGGTTTCAAGTCCTTTGCCTCCATTTTCATTAAGTCGTAAGCCTGTTTAAGCAAGATATTCACAGAGCTTCCACTATCAACCAGGATCCTCTTCATCCAAGCAGGACCTACCTGGGCAGATATGACTAGTGGGTCTATTGTAGGGGCTTCGACCTTATCAGCGTCTCGGCTTATGAACATGATATCATCAGACATTATCTTTTGTTGTTTAACCGGGGTTCCGTCTTCGCAATTACTACAACACTCGAAGTCCGCATGCCTGATAGAACTAGCATACGACTCCATTTCCCCCTAGCTTCTGTCTGCCGGGTGGGGACCACCACTTATTGTATTAATAACCAATCTCCCGCCCGCACAGGCAGGTTCATCCTGTCTTTCCTGGTTTTGTGAATGATTCTGATTTGAAGGGCCCGTTCCACCAGATTGCGGCGCCCGTACAAACTGATCCAACTTCCTTTCTCTGATCAACTTTTCGATGAGGTCCTGCAAATGCCGACACTCATTGGTATTGTGGCCGTAGCTTTCATGGAATCTACAGAACTTCCCTGTCTGAACCTGCCTCTCCGATGAGGGCTTCGGAGCAGGTTTCTTATACTGTACAGTGTTGCAGGTCTGTAAGTATACGTTTTCCAATGATGTGTTTAACGGTGTATAATTGTCAAACATTTGAGCCCTACGTCGAGGACCTCGGTTCTGATCTCTCTTCTTATCCTGGCTATTGTTTCCCCTTGGCTGGGCTTGTTTGTTCTGTATGTTCAGTTGAACTTTCCCGGAACTCTCACCGGATTGTTTAACTGCTACATTACTCTGTATTCCCTCAATACTGGGCCCTGCATCGTCCTGCTTCCTAGACTGTTTTGCGTCCTCTTGCCGCAAGAATTGAGCGGCTTTGGAGTAAAAACGGTCCAACGATGCGGGCGGTTTACCGGCTAGCCAGTTCCCAAATTCAGAATCAGGATCATTCCCTATGGTCAATGCCATCAAGATTGACTTATCGTTAGGATTGGTGATCTCAACACACGCTGCGTGGAACCTCTCCAGGTAACGCCTGAGCGTTTCTCCATGAGCTTGAGTGACATTGGACAGGGTATTAACGTCTTTTGGTCTAGCAACATGCATGCGAAACTATTCTACAAACCTCTTGGCCAGTTGGTCGAACAAAGAAATGGATCTAGGTGGTAATCGTGTAAACCACATTGTCGCGATTCCCCCCCAGAGAGATGGGGAAACTTCGACACTTCACTGCATCGTCAGCACTTGCAGCACTCATTGACCATTCATATTTCAGAATATGTTGGTTGGGGTCGCTATTTCCTTCATACATTGGGAGAGTCGGCATTCTGAATCGCCGAGGGGGTTCAGCATGTAACACTTCGTCTGTGAAAGGGGTATGACTACGAGAGATTCCCCAATCATCATTAGTGAACCCCTGACTCTCGCGTATCATCTGACGTATCATGGTTGATATGTCTGACACTGGCAAATTCTGGGCATGCTGAGCTAAGGTGTGGTCGGGTTCCACAGTGCGAGTCTAGACCGGGCGCTGTCGACGGTCCGTATCTTGCCTCCTTGGCTCAGCGTCTTCTGGGATATATGGTTCAGGAGTATGTCCGCGCTGTTGATTATTCGGCTCTGACTGATTTTGGGTATCAACCCTTGTCTCTACCGCGGCGGTTGTAGCGCGGTTGTCCGTGGTGTATTGCGGAGCAGTGCCTCCTCGTGTTGAGGGTCCTGTTTGGAAACTGGTTGACGGTCCTGCCCTCAATTGCCCAACAGTCAATGCGGGTTGATATCCAGCAGTCTGAGCGCGACTCCCTTCTAACCGGGGGCGGGTAGACCTGTGGTGATAGTCAGATGAAGCTGAGCTTTCGGTAGATGCCCGGGAAGCATCATCCCTCCTGGACCTTCTGTGGCCCCGGCGTTTAGCTGGTTGGTCAGCTCGATATTGGCGCGCAACTGTTCAGCCAACTGCTGACGGCTTTGTGTCAGCTCCTGGAGCAATACTTGAAATTCTTGTCGGGTGACTGGCCCTGACGGATCCGAGTGAGCGGTATTGTCCTGGTTGGAAGAAGGCTATTGCGCAGGATTCTGTCTCTCTCGGCCTTCCTGATCAGCAACGGTAGCGGCGGTTCTTGTACTAACCATCTTCAGTAGTGGAGTCCTTTCCTAGATTTTATGCAAATCTGAATAGAGTGGTAGGATTCCGAATTGGATATCCGGATCTTCCTCTTGGATTTATGCAATCCGGTATCGATGGCAGATCCAAAGAGCAGGAGAAAAAACTGGTTTTCTCAGTGAAAGCACCAAAGTGTTTGTACCAAAAATGGGCACAACACTCTTCGGGAGTTATTTGAAGAGATAAAATGAAGAATGTAAATTTAAAACAGAGGTGATCTAACAAAAACTCCAACAAACAGAAATGTAAAATGCACAGACAAGCAATTTAGAGTGGTTCAGCGTAACGCCTACGTCCACTATGAAGTTTTGATGATTTTATTGATGCTCTTTCAATGATTACAAGCGATTACAGCAAACAACAGTGGATTACAGATTAGAATTCGAAATTGACGGCAAAGGTTGGATGCAAATCTTAATCCGGCAGAGTCTGGACGCTTCAGAGAAAAAAGATCTCCCTCTTCTGTTGGTTCTGGGGCTCTATTTATAGGCGTAGAAGGCTCAGATCTCGCCTAAACTTCGGGAGACTTGGTCTGGCACGTGAGGGGGCCCACGCGACCGTTTCCAGAGAGTTTCGCCTCGATCTGCGATCGATACGAATCCAATTCGTATCGATCAAGATGATGTCCAATTGAGCTGAAATTTGGCATGGATATCCTTCAGTGTGCATGCAAGCTTCCCTGAAAATTTCATTGGATTTGGATCAGTAGATCACGAGATATGGTCGATACGAAGTGAGATTTCTCGAAGGCTGTCTGGCTCGTCTCCATGATTTCGACTCCATCCCTTCGTGTCAATGACTGCATGAGTTCTCGAGATGATGTGGCACGCGTGCTTCGCTTCGATCCGGCCTTCACTCCGCATTGACCGTTTCGACTCCATATATTTCGCCTCGTTTACTTCGATGGACAACACATCATCCTAGTTGGGTGACTCATTGGATACGAACAAGTCACTGGGCACGTATGCGAAATAAGGTTCTCCGATGGATACGAAGTAGACACTGTCTGACGGATACGAAGTAAGCACTGACTGATGGATACGAAATAAACACTGACTGATGGATACGAAGTAAACACTGACTGATGGATGCGAGGCACGCCATCTGTTAGGGGATATGAATCTGATGGATACGAAGCGCTTTAACTGCTGATGTGTACGAAGTCCATTGATACGAGCTCGATGGATTCGAATGAAACCGAGTCGAACCTGGGTACTTCGATGGATTCGAAGTTGATCGATACGAATCCTGATCGACTCGAATCAGAGCTTCGGTGATGGATACGACACCACCCAGAGCGATGGATACGAAATCTGGGCTTCTTCCTTCAATTTGAATCGATCATAACTTGAGCATATGGACCCGGATTGACCCAAAATTTGAGATGTTGACCTCTATGATCTTTCTTGTCATGTCCTATCAATTGTAGCTCTATTTGGACTCAGACAAAATTCAGCGATATCCATGGCAAGCTATCCCTGTTCTCTAGTCGGTCCCTTGGTGTCTTGGCCTTGCCAAAAGGTGGGATAACAACGTGCATAAGTCATAACCGCCGTAATATGTACCGTAGTTGTCACTTTTAAATTTGAAAACAAAAAAGGCAAAAAAGAAAGAAATTTAAAAAAAATTAGAAAATAGTTTTTTAATAGAAGAATATAAAACAAATAAGTTTAGAAAAGAGAGAAGTGTTCCTAATTTCCAAAAAATAAATATATATAAGTCTGATCAATCCACTTGTCATCACCGCCAACAACAGTGCTTTTGGGGACATCCCAATATGCTAAGTTTATTTTTTAGTTTCTCCCGCTTTACAAACGCATATCAATTTGGGAAAAAAATTAAGGACAAATTATAATAAATATTTGTCCAGAAGGACACGCGCATATAACTTTTATCGCAAGGACAAAGCCCAAAGCCCAGAAAGAATTTCAAACAAAACGAATAATTCTGTCCATCTTTTCCTCCTTCCTTGCACTCCAACAATCGGTAATTTTGCTCGAAACAAAGGATTCACGTTAATTTTGCTCGACAGTAAAAAATGGCATCGCAAACAAGAAATAAACCTCACAAATCGACTGTAGATGAAGAACAACCACAACAATCGAAAGCCGAAGAAAACCTAACTAAGTCGACAGCGAATCAACAAAACGAAAATCGAAATGTCGACGAAGCTGATGTTCAAAAAGAAAATGCAGAGATAGAAGAGGAAAACCTTCCTTTAGCACAAACGATAGCGTCGGCACTAAAGAGAAAAAGCAACAAATTAAGGCTTAAAAAACCTACAGCAACAAAAGAACAAAACAAAAATAGAGAAAAAAGGACAAAGAGAAGAGACGAAAAAATGACAGCAAGAACAAGCAAACGACAAATAAGTGAAAGTATATCAAAGAAGGTAGCTGTTAATATAAAATCAAACATAACAAAATTAGTATAGTTTTGTTATAGCAACATTGAAATACTAATAATTTCATTTTGTTAAATCTCAGCAAAAAGAAGATAAAGAAGCTGCGGATCAAGAACTGGAAGAAGAACAACTCAACTCGGTAAAATATAAAACATCATAACTTTATACCATAATGTATATTTCAAAAATACTACCTGTAAATCATTTGGTAAAAGAAAAGGCTGATAGGTATAACAAATTGATACCCAATTAGTAGTATAATAGTCATTATAATTAAGCATAAATTGTTTGATAAAACAATAGTCAGTGACATTTATTTCAAATATGATACAAACAAACAAATGATACCTACTAACAAAAACTGATACCTAATTACCAAAAAATAATACCTAGTTATATAAAAATGATACCTACTTGATACCAGATTACTGAAAACTGATACCTAATTAGTACCAACTGATACCTAGTAACAAGTAAAAATAGTGTTTATCAGTAAGCGTAAATTGTTTGATAAAATAATAGTCAGTATAATTTAGTTGAAATATGAAACAGACAAAAAACTGATACCTATTTACAAAACTGATACCTATTTACAGAAAACCGATACCTAGTTACAAAAAACTGATACCTAGTTATAAAAAAATGAAACCTACTTGAAAAAATGACACCTGATTAGAGAAAACTGATACCTACTTTGTACCAACTGATACTTAGGTAATGTAAAACTGATACTTAGTTACTTCAAACTTGAAATTGTTATATATTTGACAGAAGATATTTCACTACAACTAATACCCGAATCTATTGTTGTTTTTAAACATAATTTATTTGACAAATAACTTACTGTCTTTATTTTGAACAAATAGGATGATGATGATTTTGTTGATGCTCATCCAAAATACATAAAAGAAAGATCAAAAACAAAACAGCAATCTGAAGATAAAAAGCATGAAACAGCATACAGATGTGGACTGCAGGCAATATTCAAAACAGTTAAAATGATAAAACAAAAAAAATGCTCTATCAAATAAGCAAATGGATATAATGAAGAGCACTCCTTTCTACAACTTCTTTAGAGTTTTCTATGAAGAGAAAATTGTAATGAAAGAATGCAAAAAACATCAACACAATTTGGATGCTTTATACAAATGCTACTCAATTGTCGAAGATGCTTTCTTATTTTCCACAGAAAGAATGAAAGTTACAGTAATGGATATAAGTTTGTTATTTGGCCTACCACTAAAAGGAATTAACATTGAGCCGACTCAAAAAATGACAAACAAAACAATTCCAGTGCACTGTAGAGAATTTGCAAACAGAAACTTCGGCAACAGCACTTATATAACAAGAAACGTAGTGGAAAAAAGAATAAAGCAAGAAGTTGCAAAAAATAAAAAGGAGTACGAAGAAGACTTGCCAATGTTAATAGTAATTGAAATACTATTAACATTTTTCTTTCCAAACAACCAACAAAAATTAAGATGGGGACTTCTGCCATACTTAATTAATGTAGAGACAATGCAATTAGTTTCTTGGCCACTGACGATAGAAAAGAATTTCAATAAATTTGTTAAGAAGTTCATTCATAATCCAAGAAATATGTCGGGATGCTCCATGCTTCCACTGGTAAGATTTCTTATTCAAAATTTTTTTAGTTATTTTTTTTAACAAACATATCTAATCAATTCTTTTAATGTTAACAGTATTGCATTTGTGAGAAACTAGATCTCATTCAACAAAGGCAATATTATACTCCAGCCTTACCAAGATTTGCAAAATGGGATTTAAGGAAACTCAAAGACAAAGCAGTCAAAGCAGTTTTTGATAACGTGAAAGAGGGTGATGTAAGTAAAAATTCCATTTCATTTTTTGTTAATCAATATGCTTTAACTATTATGCAGAATAAAGTTTTATTGTCGATGATTTATCCTATACCATAAAACTGATACTACAGTGATCAAAAAATGATACCATATCAAAACATAGTAAATAGTATCCATAACAAAAAATAAAATGAAAAAAACTGATACCATATGTTTAATTGCTTGAAACAAATACTAAAAGTATCATAAACTGAGACAAAAATGTAAAAACTGATAACAAATGAGTACATGCTTGAAACTAAATGTGGATGTATTCAAATCTGATACTAGAATGCAAAAACTGATACCTTATAATTTCACAATTTACGTTGATGCTACAGTCCAATACCTGATACCATAGTTCTACATATTAGAAACTGATACTTATTGTATAAGAAACTGATACTAATATGATTATAAACTGATACTAATATGATTATAAACTGATACTTATAGTATAAGAAATTGATACTAATATGATTGAACCTGATATTAATAGTATCAGAAAATAAAAATAAATACATATTTATTGTATTGAATACAATTTTTTTTTCCATTATAGTAAAAATTCAATTATCATTGCAAATTGATATCATAGCTTAAAACTGAAACAAATTTTCCAATACCAATTTTATAGGTGAAAGAAATCACAAATCTCAGCCCATATGAAGAAAGTCTACTTCAAACAGAGACTGTTCAACACAAATTCTCCAAAATTCAAAAAGAAAAGCATGGAAAGAAAAGAAAGTTTGAAGAAACCACAGAAACTGCACAGTCATTTGAGGAAGACGTAAGCATCAGGATCTTCCAAATGCATATAAAAGATTTGGAAGAAGAAACAAAGAAAACAAAAAAAGAATTAGAAGTGGAAAAAAAGAAAAGAATTAAAGCAGAGCAAGAAGTTTTCAGGTTGAAACAAGAGTTGAAAGAAATAAAGTTGAAACTGAAAGATAATGAAGAGAAAACATCACAGGCTGAAGACAACACCAACAAAGTTGAAGATGTTTTGAATGACAGTGAAGAAAATGGTGAAAATAAAAAGGAAAGTTTCAACCTACAAAGCAACATTTTACAAACTGAATTAGATACAGATACTTTTGTACAAATGGAAAAAGAAAAAAATGAAGAAATAGCTGAAGAGAGTGTACAAAAAACAGCAGATAAAACAGAAGAAATGAACAAACAAATGCCAATCGAAATAGAAAGTGAATTGGCTAAAAAAACAAGCAGTGAAGAAAGACAATGTGACCATGAAGAAAAAAACAGACTCCAACAAAAGAAGAGATGGAAAAAGAAACTGAAGTGCAGGGAGACAACTCAGAAGATACTCAAACTGTTCAACAGGATACAGATGTAAAAAACAAAAGTATACCGTATGTGCTTGACTTTACCCCTCCATCTTTCAAATTTTACGACACACAAGACTTTGAAAGCGAAAAAACTGAAAAAAAAGATGCAGAAGAACATGGGCAAAAAGCTGCTAGAAAAGGGAAACAAAAAGTCATAAAATCAACTGACAAAAAAATCAAAGCAACACAAAAAGGGACAGCTTCCTATATTCAAAGATTAAAGGCAAGAACAAGAGTGAATAAACAACGTGATAGCTTTGAATATGGGATGAAACAAAAGAAAGTTGCAAATAAGTAAAAACAGGAACGTGAAAAAAAAGAAAATGTTGAAAACCAAAGTGAACAAGACAATAATCCAAAGCCACTTGCAGTAATAGAGCCAACACTTTACGAGATGGGGCTTGGTCATTGCAAATGTTTGATCTACCTCAACGTTGAGCAACAAAATGTGATCAAAAGTTTCTTTTCATTAACAATATCATCACAAAAGTAAGTGTACAAATATGTATATTAATTTTAAATATGAAATTAAGTTTATCTAACATATACAAATTGTTTTTATCAAAATAGTGTAGTAGCATGGGAAGACAATGACACAATCAGAGGAGGTTGTGTCATAACAAAGAATGCACTAAAACTTCTACTAGAAGGAGGCGAAACAGACGGGCAGGTACATAATAATTTTTTTCTTTACGTCAACACTGATACCAAAATCCACAACATGCTTAAATTGACCTTATGCTTTATTATTTCTATAATTATCAACATACACAGCAACTACTAAGAGTACTGAAACTATTAACAATTTAAAATTTCTCCACAAATTTTAAATTGTATACATTTCTGATTTTAATACAGATCATAGATTGGTACATTTCAAAATGTGGAATAGAAGACCACAACTATGCTTTCACAACTACAATGACGGTAAATAAAACTTTAATATTCAAGTACATAATAATTGCTTCATTTATTATATCATAACTTATTTTCATATAAAACAGAAAGCAATTGTGTGTGATATGAAGAGTGTGAAGAAAAGTCTCATTCTCCCTATGCTAGAATCTATTGTACACGACAAATTTACTGAAAGTATATATTTTCCTTTGCATTGTGAGAACCACTGGACATTAGTAACTTTAACATACCCAACAATGCAATGGTGCCACATGGATTCTAACCGCCCTAGAAGATCAAACGAAAGAAACAATTCAAGTTTAAAGGAGGCTATAAAATTGGTATGAGATTTATCTTTCTTTTAAAAAAATACTTATCACCGTGAATATGAGCTAAAATTTTAATATATTACCTATTTTAGAGACATGAAATAGAGGAAATGCTCCAAGAAATCTGGAAAAGCAATGACATAAAAGACATGGCAGTGAAACCATATGAAATGCATCAAATAAAGTGTGCACAGCAGGGAGCAGACACGTAAGTTTTTTCCATTATAAAAAATGTTTTTGCATTATAATTTTCCATACATACTTCTAGACATCATTGTATACCGTTTATATTTAATTGAATTCCATTCGTAATAAAAATATTGAGAATTATTATCCCTCAATACAATAAACTTTAAATACAAATAAACATTTACTACAGGAAGAAAACTGATACCTACATAACAAGAAACTGATACCTACACAAACAAAACTGACACCTACAAAAAATAAACTGATACCTGCAGAAATAAGTACATAGTGCACTAGTATAACTGCTAAATATTTTAATTCAAACCATACTGTATTGTTGTACCATTGTTTCTAAAATTCAAATTTTTGTACTAATTATAAAACTATTAATAAAGCAGATGAAAATTTATACTAATATTTCATCTTGGTTTCAACAGGCTTGACTGTGGAATTTTTGTAATGATATTCATCATTTCGCTGAACAGAAGCAGGATACCGATAAAAATTGAAAAGAAAGATGTATTATCAACAAGAGCAAGAATTGCACATGCAATATTAACAGACGATGAACACTGCTGGAGTCTGTCAAAATACATGTCAAGCCTAGAAGAACAAAGAAAAGAAAGGAAATGAGTTCACATTGCATTATTTCACAATTAAATTTGATACCTGTGATATAATGTTGTTATGTTGAAATGTATAGTTGCGAATTAATGATGTTCTGTTGTAATTTCATACTTATGAAGTAATGTTGTTCTGTAAGCAAAACACTGCTGCTTTTACTTGTAAAAACAATTCTCGTCTCCTGGAATGATATGTTGTGGTGATGTTCTTTTATTTTCCTGTTGTTTATATTATAACAAGATTAAATAATGTATGTTCTATCATCCAACTATGGATCCAACATAATATTATCAGTTCTATGATACAACTTTCAGTTGTAAAATGATATTATCAAATTTCATGTAATATTACAATACAAAACAGTAACTGGGCATCACTTCGTATGACTGATAGTATCACTTTTGTCAAAACTTATACTCAACATACTATATGAAACAACAATTAGTTCAGGTATCAGGTTTTGCAAACACCATATATTATTATAATTATTAAGGACTACTGCTGTAAATTATAGCACATATTATAATACACAAAACTGATTCTAAAAACAAACAAAAACTGATAATAAAACCATTTATATCCAATCAATGAAACATTATCTCCAACCAAATTAACTGATACCAAAACTGTAAAAGTGATACCAAAATTAAAAAATGATACCAAAACTTAAAAAAAACTGATGCAGCTATAAACTGATAATATTTGGCACTGTAAAAAATGATACTGTAAAAATGATACTGTAAAAAAGATACTGATACCAAAACTTCCACAAACAAACAACATAAATCATACTGCAAAAACAAAAAAATGATACTATCATTTGTACTAAAATAGCTGAAATTATAATCAATTACATAATATGCTATACTAAATACAAAGTAATAACAAAAGGTTCAATTACTATAGACCGCTTAAACAAGTCTCACATACACTTATTACTATAAACAAATTAAAAATATAAAATCAAATCATATCCTCTTTGAAGCTTGACAATTCCGTTTATTATGACCAAATTGCTTGCACTCGCCACATCTGTTTTGCTTGTTATGAAAATATGAAAATCCTCCTTTGCGCTTCAATGATGGTCTGCCAGCGCCACGTTTCTCCTTTGGTGGCTTAATAACATCTTGTATGCTACCATCAACAATGGGCCTATCATAATTTGGAATAGGATTGATAGCATTGGCATAAGAACATCGATAAGAATCAACAGTGAAATAATTCTCGACAAAATCATATACAGAAAACTTAGACTTGTTCATACACTTTATGTGGAATATGCATGTATATGCTTTTTGTTTGATGATAATAAACATATATACATTTATTTAAATGTATTTGATATTGTACTATTTTATTTTACACAGATTAAATAGATATTTGCTGAATAAAATAAATAACACAGAATTTGAATTCAAACGAATATTTTATTCAAACAAATATTTATTACAATTTTGATAGTACAATTTCAAGCTCTCACTATATACATCATTTTTTATCACAATACAATTACATCACGATTTCATAGTTACATCATTTCCTCACTACATATCACTCACACTCGTATTTATCTTCAACTTCATTCCAATGTGAATCCAGCATCTGAGCAACCTGCAGAAATACACATTGACGCAGTAAAATTGCAAAGGAAATGTTTTTGCAGTATAAAACAAAATGTGATTTTGAAAATATTATTTGCCTCAGTTATTTGGGTCGTTCGTCATCATTTGATTCTGAATTTATCACACACACGAACAATGTGACATGCACAGTGTATCACTGTACATGCCGCAAGGCCGTGCACACCGATATATGTATATACACTTGACATATTTACAGGGACAAGTGAGCACAGGTCAAACCCAAAAGTTGGATTCAACTCAAGTGCAATAAAATGGTGTCACATCGTTCAGCACAAGGTCAAATCCAAATCGGACTCAACTCAGGTGCAAGTTCAATACAATACACAACCAATGCAGACAAGCCTACATATGCACAGTGAAGCCAAAGACTCAAGCCAGTGGTCAAGACAGTCTACACTAAAGACTGCACAAATTCAAGAAGAGCACAAGCACAGTTCAAATGACCAGACTCGAGCATACATACAAGACTGTGCCACCAGACCAGCTACAACAGTGTAGTGACAACAGAGATGAACACAGTGCAACAAAAGTCATGCAAGCATCAGGTCGAGCACAAAGGAATGCAATCAAGACAGTAAAGAGCAGACCTAAACCAGTATCGAGCAAAATCAAAAAAATGCTCAGATCAAATGGAACTCATCACAATGCAGTGGTCGACTACAATACATTAAACCAGAACAACAATGGACACAAGCTCAAGGCTGGTCAGTCACAAAGGAGAAGTAAAACAATGTACATGAAAACAGCAACAACTATAAAACAATGTCCACAATGAAGAGCTCAATGCACATATGCTACAGATCAAACAAGCTAAAGATATCAATGTCACTGACTCAAGTGCACAGCAACTAACCCAAAGCATGTAACAGTTTTAACAAATCAAGACGAAGTGGTCAAGAATCGAACACGTTAAAATTGGTCACTGTAACATGAACAAGTAACCAAGCTACAGACCAGAAAAAAAAAGATATTCAATGCTCAGTTCAAAATGTTGAACAAAATCAGGTGATGTTCAGAATCAAATAAAGTCACAGGGGAGTTCAAAATCAAAGTCAAAGCAAATGTCATCAGACGAGTTCAAAAATTCACAACCGTGATGACCAAGTCAACCAAGCAAAATATATACAAAGTCGAACAAGTCAAAGCAAGGAATACACGGAGCAACATAATCAAAGCCGTGGTCATCACGTAATAAATCAACACCGTGGAGATGAAGAATCACGTATATACGTATTTTTGAAAAGGTCAGAAGAAATCATCAACATCCAATAATAATCGAATGGCCGAACAAAAGGTGTGACAAATTCAAAGAAATAAAATCAGACGATTATCAAGGATCTCGTATCCTATTTAAACAACCCTAAATCATCACTGGCAAATCTATTCGAGTTCAAGCAAAACAGATAACAGAAATTAATCTGCTCGAATCATCAATCAAACTCAAGCAATCGAGTTCAATCAAGCAATAACCAGCAAAGCAAAAGGAAATCTCATACCAGTATCATAGACGAACTCGAGAGAAGGAGTCGCAAGCACCAAACAGTAAATTCGACAGAACGACACCTTCAATTTTTCGCAACCCCTAATTTTCAGAGCAAAGAGGAAGACGATCAATCGATAAATCAAACAAGCAATCATCCACAAACTCGATCGATTTCAGAGGGCCGAGAGCAACTCAGAGAAACGTGCGAACGTGATAAATCATCCATCTAAAATCGGCATTCTGAAAGCCCTAACTTTGATCGAACAAGAGAGAGGGACGGTCGCCATTTTTTTCAGAGGAACGAAGATAAAAGACGGGTTAAATTATAAAAGGGGCGGCCACGAAATTATCTTAAGGCTTAGTAATTAAAACTAGGGTTATTTTTAAAGGGGTTGTTTTTGTTTTAAAGTTTCTATTTTAATTTGTTATTATTTTCTGTTTTGAAAGTCAAAACTTTAGAGTTAATCACCACCTAGGGTTTAGGTGTTGTCAGATTGTCTAGTTAGGGTTAGTTCAGTGAGCAGGGAGGCTGCGAGTTTGCAAAGCTCTATAGGCGGGAGCAGAGTTTGCGAGTAAACGAAACTCTATAGGCGGAGCAGGGTGTGCGAGTCTGTAGGAGTGTTTGTGAGCGGGAGCGAGTGTCTGCGAGTCTGTATGAGTGTTTGTGAGCGGGATACTGTTTAACTCTAATAGAAATCTGGGAATGCAGCAGTAGGCAGGGGTTGCCGAAGCTGGGTAAATTCTGTGTGTGATTTACTTTATTGCATATTTATTTATCTGCTGTTTACTTCCGCGTTTAATTTGAGAAGATTTGCGTTAACCCTATTCACCCCCCCCCCTCTAGGGTTAATCTAGATCCTACAAGTGGTATCAAAGCCCGGTATTTTTTCTTTAACTCTAGAGTCATGAATCCATCAAATAATGCTTTTTCTGAGGGGCAATCTATTGCTAGGCCACCAATGTTTAATGGGAATGATTATGCTTACTGGAAAGCTAGGATGGGTATTTATCTTAGTTCTGTTGATTATGATGTTTGGGACATTATTGAAACTGGCTATACACCTCCTACTATAACTGTTGGTGATACTGAGATTCCTAAACCTAGGGATAGGTGGGATGCTAATGATAAGAAATTGAAAACCACAAATGCTAAAGCAATGAATGCTTTGATCTGTGCTCTTGATAAAACTGAATTTAATAGAATTTCTCATTGTAAAACAGCACAGGAAATTTGGCATACTTTGGAGGTGACACACGAAGGAACTTCTCAAGTCAAAGAGTCTCGTCTAGCCCTGATCAGCAATGAATACGAGAATTTTGTGATGGACAAAGGCGAGAGTATAAAGGATATGTTTGGACGCTTCTCAACCTTGGTGTATAATGCTAGAGCGCTTGGAAAGGTATTCTCTGAAGTAGAGCTGGTGAGGAAGATACTACGAGTCTTACCGATGAACTTTGAGGCAAAAGTCACAGCAATACAAGAATCGAAAGATCTGAGTAAACTAAGCATGGAGGAGTTGATTGGCAACTTGATGACATATGAGCTTGAGCTAAAATCAAAGGAGGAACGCAACAACTCCGAATCAAAGAAGAAGACGATTGCCTTGAAGAGCAGAGAAGAGAGCGATGATGAAGCAGAAGATCCAATTGAAGAACTTGCAATGGCTGTCAATAATTTTAGAAAATGGTCAAGATTCGGGTCACGCAAGAAGAAAACAAATGGTAATAGGTCAAAAGATTCTGACAGTTCCGATAATGAATTGACCTGTTATAACTGCAATAAGCCTGGCCACATCAAACCAAACTGCCCACTTCTCAAAAACAACAAAGGAAAGAAAAAGAAGAAGAAGGTCTTTGCAGCAACTTGGGATGATGAAGAAGGAGAGGAAGTTTCGAATGATAACTCAGAGGAGGCTAACTTGTGTCTTACGGCAAGATCAGATTCAGAAGAAAGCTCAGTGGAATCAAGATCAGATACAGAAGCAAGCTCAAAGGATAATGAGGTAAGAAACTATTCTTATAAAGATCTTGTTTATTTGTGCCTCGATCTTACTAAAACTGTTGAAGCTCTTGATTCTAAAAATGAAAAACTGAAATCTGATAGGAAAGAACTTGCCCGTGAAAATTTTAGGTTAGAATCTGAACTTGAAAAAATTCAAAACTTAGAATGTAAAAACTGTAAAGCTTTAGATTCAGAATTATCTAAACTGAAAAATAGCTTCGAGGATCTTGAAAAAGAAAACCTGAATCTAAAGGAAACTATTGAAACTAGGAAAAAGGATTTTGTGAATAGATGCACCTCACTTGTGACTAAAAACACGACACTAAAAACCAAAGTCCAAAATCTTGAGAAAACACTGAATAACTTTTCAAGAGGAGAAAAATCATTCAATATGTTATTGGGAAATCAATTTTTTGCTAACAACAGAAAAGGACTAGGTTTTGGGAAAACACAAGTTGATGATAATGCAAAAAGTAAGAGTGTCTTTGCTAGATGTGAAATAATTGACCATCGTGTTGAAAATTGTAGTCATAGGAACAAGAACACAAAATTTATTCAAATTTGGGTTCCGAAGAATTCTACAAACCAATTTCATATCTATTGGAACAAGAATGAAAAGACAAAACAAGTTTGGGTTCCAAAGGGAGTGTTTATTCATAATTATTTTGCCACTAACAACCATGGACCTATAAAAAGGTCACAAAAATCTTTTACCGTGTAGGTGTGGTGGCAGGCTAAGGAACAACATTAAATGTTGTCTGGATTCTGGTTGTTCTAGACACACAACGGGCGACAAATCAACGTTCCTTAGCCTAGTATAAAGGTGACAGATTCACAATGGGTAAACAACGAAAGATTATCGTTCAGGTAAAACAGGTAATTGTATTTATTTTCAACCGATAGATAAAATGTGAAAATCTGCACCATAATCTGAATTAAATCAGCCAGTTATGTGATATGTTTTGTGATGTTAATTTTGATCTTTTAATCAATCATCTTTGAGGAGAATTACTTGAAGTAATTATGATGGTTGACAGATTCTGACTAACTTGATATGATCTTACATGACTTGTTCTTATCTATGACTTTGATTTATGCTTAAAAGTTGACCAACCATTTTTCATTGAACTTAATCTCTTTTTTTGGTCAAATTATGATGTTGATCCTATGGTTTCTTAATCTGACACTGAGATATTTTTTTGATGGTTAACACGACTTCAATTTAAAGTCAAGTTTGTTGAAAATGACTCTGAGATAATTTGTTGAAATTTCACAATCTGGTCTATAACATCCAAACGAGTGATATTGAGTCAGATGCAGATTACACTGGTAATGTAGTTGATAGAAAAATTACTAGTGGAACGTGATTACATTTTGAGACATTCATTTGCTGCATCATTTTTCAAAGAAAATATCTGCATATCTTTCACTTGAAATATTTTTCATTTTAGCAGAATTTTTCTTAAAAACCCCTTCTAGAAAATAATTTCTTTTGACCTTGTATCAGATTTGTTATTTAAGAAAACTTAATTTTATTGAAATTGATTAACTGATCTGACCCCCTAATAATTATCTAAAAAGATAAATAGTGATTGAAAATAAGATGAGTGTTGATATTAATCATATATTATAACTTGAGAAAGTATATTTAGAAAATTTCTTTAGAAATTTAAACAAGAGTTATAAAAACTTTTTGTTGATAACTATTCCATGATCATTTCTATTTCTATCATCCGTCTATCAACCATCACTCATCAAAAATCAATATAGTATGTTAATTTGTGGTAGTTTAAACAGGGAATCATTTGTGTTTCAATTTTATTATATTTCTAACAATAAAATCCAAAATATTCACTCTCATTTAAAAGTCCTCACGGTTATGCATGGGTGAATTACTTGGATTTTTGATTTTGTGCTTCCATGCTCATTTAAAAGTCCTCACGGTTATGCATGTATGGAACGCATATCAAAATTAATTGATTAAATAGACAAGTTGATTCTAATCCTATTTAAAAGTCCTCACGGTTATGCGTGGTTAGAAGATACTTGAATTCATTTTTTAAAAAATTTGGAATACTACTAATCTCATTTAAAAGTCCTAACGGTTATGCATGGTTAGTAGATATTCAAATCTCCTGAAATAAATATACCACAAATAGACACAACTATATGGTTTTATTTGATGAAATCATTCATATCATTCTAAAGTGGAATATGCATCAATTAAAGTATTTATGATTTTTGTTTGATTTTCTTATTGAAATTAATATTTATACTCTATTGAGCTTTAATATTGTATTAATGTCTACCACTATATCTCTACTTTTCTATTACTATTATTTTTTTGCTGATAACAAAAGGGGGAGAGACAAGTTAAGATTTTGAAAATAAAGGTCAAAGATAATCAAATTGCATCAAGGCTCATTTGAATTCTTTATTCTCATGCATATATGTAGGGGGAGTATTGTGTAGAAAGAGAGCATTCAAATAGGGGGAGCAAACTGAATAATCAAATACATTTAATATAGTCAAAATCTTAAATATATGTTTGTTATCATCAAAAGGGGGAGATTGTGGAATATGCATGTATATGCTTTTTGTTTGATGATAATAAACATATATACATTTATTTAAATGTATTTGATATTGTACTATTTTATTTTACACAGATTAAATAGATATTTGCTGAATAAAATAAATAACACAGAATTTGAATTCAAACGAATATTTTATTCAAACAAATATTTATTACAATTTTGATAGTACAATTTCAAGCTCTCACTATATACATCATTTTTTATCACAATACAATTACATCACGATTTCATAGTTACATCATTTCCTCACTACATATCACTCACACTCGTATTTATCTTCAACTTCATTCCAATGTGAATCCAGCATCTGAGCAACCTGCAGAAATACACATTGACGCAGTAAAATTGCAAAGGAAATGTTTTTGCAGTATAAAACAAAATGTGATTTTGAAAATATTATTTGCCTCAGTTATTTGGGTCGTTCGTCATCATTTGATTCTGAATTTATCACACACACGAACAATGTGACATGCACAGTGTATCACTGTACATGCCACAAGGCCGTGCACACCGATATATGTATATACACTTGACATATTTACAGGGACAAGTGAGCACAGGTCAAACCCAAAAGTTGGATTCAACTCAAGTGCAATAAAATGGTGTCACATCGTTCAGCACAAGGTCAAATCCAAATCGGACTCAACTCAGGTGCAAGTTCAATACAATACACAACCAATGCAGACAAGCCTACATATGCACAGTGAAGCCAAAGACTCAAGCCAGTGGTCAAGACAGTCTACACTAAAGACTGCACAAATTCAAGAAGAGCACAAGCACAGTTCAAATGACCAGACTCGAGCATACATACAAGACTGTGCCACCAGACCAGCTACAACAGTGTAGTGACAACAGAGATGAACACAGTGCAACAAAAGTCATGCAAGCATCAGGTCGAGCACAAAGGAATGCAATCAAGACAGTAAAGAGCAGACCTAAACCAGTATCGAGCAAAATCAAAAAAATGCTCAGATCAAATGGAACTCATCACAATGCAGTGGTCGACTACAATACATTAAACCAGAACAACAATGGACACAAGCTCAAGGCTGGTCAGTCACAAAGGAGAAGTAAAACAATGTACATGAAAACAGCAACAACTATAAAACAATGTCCACAATGAAGAGCTCAATGCACATATGCTACAGATCAAACAAGCTAAAGATATCAATGTCACTGACTCAAGTGCACAGCAACTAACCCAAAGCATGTAACAGTTTTAACAAATCAAGACGAAGTGGTCAAGAATCGAACACGTTAAAATTGGTCACTGTAACATGAACAAGTAACCAAGCTACAGACCAGAAAAAAAAAGATATTCAATGCTCAGTTCAAAATGTTGAACAAAATCAGGTGATGTTCAGAATCAAATAAAGTCACAGGGGAGTTCAAAATCAAAGTCAAAGCAAATGTCATCAGACGAGTTCAAAAATTCACAACCGTGATGACCAAGTCAACCAAGCAAAATATATACAAAGTCGAACAAGTCAAAGCAAGGAATACACGGAGCAACATAATCAAAGCCGTGGTCATCACGTAATAAATCAACACCGTGGAGATGAAGAATCACGTATATACGTATTTTTGAAAAGGTCAGAAGAAATCATCAACATCCAATAATAATCGAATGGCCGAACAAAAGGTGTGACAAATTCAAAGAAATAAAATCAGACGATTATCAAGGATCTCGTATCCTATTTAAACAACCCTAAATCATCACTGGCAAATCTATTCGAGTTCAAGCAAAACAGATAACATAAATTAATCTGCTCGAATCATCAATCAAACTCAAGCAATCGAGTTCAATCAAGCAATAACCAGCAAAGCAAAAGGAAATCTCATACCAGTATCATAGACGAACTCGAGAGAAGGAGTCGCAAGCACCAAACAGTAAATTCGACAGAACGACACCTTCAATTTTTCGCAACCCCTAATTTTCAGAGCAAAGAGGAAGACGATCAATCGATAAATCAAACAAGCAATCATCCACAAACTCGATCGATTTCAGAGGGCCGAGAGCAACTCAGAGAAACGTGCGAACGTGATAAATCATCCATCTAAAATCGGCATTCTAAAAGCCCTAACTTTGATCGAACAAGAGAGAGGGACGGTCGCCATTTTTTTCAGAGGAACGAAGATAAAAGACGGGTTAAATTATAAAAGGGGCGGCCACGAAATTATCTTAAGGCTTAGTAATTAAAACTAGGGTTATTTTTAAAGGGGTTGTTTTTGTTTTAAAGTTTCTATTTTAATTTGTTATTATTTTCTGTTTTGAAAGTCAAAACTTTAGAGTTAATCACCACCTAGGGTTTAGGTGTTGTCAGATTGTCTAGTTAGGGTTAGTTCAGTGAGCAGGGAGGCTGCGAGTTTGCAAAGCTCTATAGGCGGGAGCAGAGTTTGCGAGTAAACGAAACTCTATAGGCGGAGCAGGGTGTGCGAGTCTGTAGGAGTGTTTGTGAGCGGGAGCGAGTGTCTGCGAGTCTGTATGAGTGTTTGTGAGCGGGATACTGTTTAACTCTAATAGAAATCTGGGAATGCAGCAGTAGGCAGGGGTTGCCGAAGCTGGGTAAATTCTGTGTGTGATTTACTTTATTGCATATTTATTTATCTGCTGTTTACTTCCGCGTTTAATTTGAGAAGATTTGCGATAACCCTATTCACCCCCCCCCTCTAGGGTTAATCTAGATCCTACACTTTATAGCATGAGCACAAGGAAATCCTGTAATTTTCCACTTGTTGCAACTACAAATGCGCTCCTTCAAATCAACACAATGAGAGTTTGGAGATTTCACTTCAAAAGCAAAATCAGAAGATTTATATACATCCCATCCAAACCCTTCTTCAATCAATTCATCTAAACGTAACTCCATAGAAGGACATAGACTTGTTCTCCACAAACGACATTCTTCTCTTCTTCTAGCCATTTGTTCCATAATCTTAATACGAATACCATCTAAACACAAAGTAATAGGCAATGCTCGTTCATTTAAAATCCAACTGTTAAAACTTTCTGCAACATTGGAACTATATTCACCATAACGTTTCCCTGGAAAAAATAAATCCACACACTTATCAAATGGCTTATCCTTTAAAAAATTAACACCGGCAACACCACCAATTTGACAAAACTTAGAATATGCTCCGTCAAATTCATATAGATTTGAAGCTCTAGAACACATTTTGAATAAATCAACAATAGACACATTTGCATTTTTGGCTTTCACTGCAGAAAGAAGATTTTGTTCCATATGCAAGTAGCAATAACTGTGATAATCTGAAGGAAAAACATCACAAACACCTGAAAGCAAACCTTGGTGGCGATCGGACATAAAAACTAAAGTACGCTCTTCTTGAAGCATTAGTTTTAAATGGTTCAAAAACCATGTCCAGTTATCCAGATTTTCAACAGAAATTACACTCATAGCTAAAGGGAAGAAACCTGTAAATGCAAAAATAATTAGTTAAAAAAAAAGTAAATACAACCATAAATATAAAACAACTCATAAAACTGATACTAACAGTAACAAAACTGATACCTAAAACCTGATATGACCATTATAAAAATATTGATAAGCACAACATTATGCACATTAATCTTCATTCTAAAACAACAAAGAAACAAAAATAATGACATATATTTCGATACAAAGCAAATTCCAATACTATATAACTATAAATGATACCATATATGAACTAATTAGAACTGATACTAATAATATACAAAAACTGATACTAATCTCCTGTTTAGCAGTATGAACATATTATACGAAATACAAACTTACAATTTAATACAATAAAAATTCTGATACTAGAAACTTGCTACTTATAAACTACATTTCTTAAAACTGATACCAACAGAATACAAATTATGATAAAAGAATGTACATTAATAATTATGCCAAGTATTATAATCTCAATATAAACAAATCAAGTTTGAAAACAAACACATACCTTGATCACCATTTTTTGCAGTTGCACCCATCAATACACCAGGACGTCCCTTCAAGTGAGTAGCATCTAAGAATATCATAGGACGACAAGACTTGAAACCATGTAAACAAGCGCCAAAGGCAATAACCACCCTTTGAAATTCATTACTACAAGGATCAACATCCATATCAACATAACTATCTGGATTAGATTTCTTCACTGCTTCCAAATACCAACTCAAATCATTATAAGACAAAGCATCATTACCGTGCAACTCCATCAATGCAAGTTGTTTCCCATGATAAGCATAACCATAAGACAACTGAAAATTGTATTCTCTTTTAAAATCAAGTATAATATCCTTAGGCTTTTTACTTGGACAATCGCGGATCTCATCAATAATCATCGATTTAACAAAAGAACTAGATATATGTGGATTATTCACATGTCTTAGACCAGCCCCACAATAATGATCAGAAACCAAATTTCTCATAAAGAACCTTTTCAATTCTCCAGAATCACAGGAAGCATGGACTTTGAAAAGACAACCATTCTTATACGAAGAGCAAATCACAGTGACTCTTGTAGCACAATTCTCTAAAAATACTAATTCATACCCCTTTTGAATTTGATATGCTATCAAAAACTCTCTAAAATGTTCAGCGCCTCCAAAACAAAAACCAACAAAATTGGAAATGCTTAATGTCGACCCTCTCCTCAACATATCTTTTAAATAACTTTTACCATTAACAACATTTGAACAGACAGATACAATAGAAGATGAAGAAGCAGGAACATAGGATGAACTTGAAATACAAGCACCATCAACAACTTCCAATTCACAACCCTTAACCTTAATAGTAAAACCAAAGAAAGAACTTTTCTTGTGTAACTGAAAACAAATTATGCTCTGAATATCAGAATCAGTGTCAACCATAATAACTTTGTCCTCAAGTACATAAGAAATCTGAATAGAAGAAGGAGTTAATTTAGACCAATATCGGCATATCTCACTCTTCAAATCATACAAAGAGCAATCGATAAACAATCGAGTGCTAAAAGTATTATTATTCAACACAAACAAACAAAGAAGGCTGTTATCCCCACTGCAAAAAAAATAAAATAATAATAAACATCAGTAAAAATATGTACGATTTAGAACAGTAATTATTCAATTTTACAAAACTGATACCTACCGTATATAAAACTGATACCTAGATACTGAAGAAAAAAAAATGATACTAAGAAAATATAAAAATGATACCCAGAAACTGAACCTAAAATACAATAGTTTTCCACTCAATAACAAATTAATATACAACCCAACCAACGATACTTCTCCAATCATCCCAA
Organism: Allium fistulosum; assembly: GCA_030737815.1. Classification (NCBI taxonomy): domain Eukaryota; kingdom Viridiplantae; phylum Streptophyta; class Magnoliopsida; order Asparagales; family Amaryllidaceae; genus Allium; species Allium fistulosum. The sequence goes on along the minus strand of CM060905.1, from coordinate 898,579,485 downwards.
CATTAATGCAAGAGAATGCAAAATAAATCAAATGAAAAGTAACTACAAAACAACACTGCATAAAGAAACGAGTATAACAATAAAAAACCTGTTGGTACTTCCACAGTCATCCATCGACGAATGAAAAAACAAAGAGAAGAACAACACTGCATATCTGGCATAATAATAAACACAATTATAAATCAGGAACAATTTTATTTAACTCGAATTGAAAAACATTAAAAAAACAGATTGATATAAGCATACCTGAGAAAAACGAGATCACTGTACAGATATAAAAAGAACGAGATCAACAAAAGAACGGAAGGAAAAAAAATAATCGTTGAAGTGGACGAAATTGAAATAAACGAATAACGTTGATTGATATTACAATTATGAGAAAAATATTTGATCGCGACTCAAAATTTTGATCGAATGAAGAAGAAGAATAAGCGCGCGAGAATTGGGCTGGAGAACTAAAAACGATAATTTGTCTTTGGAAGAAAAATATTTATGGACCGTCCATAAAAAAAAGCCCCAAAATGTGTCCTTGAAGAAAATTTCCTGTATCAATTTCTGCCATGTTTATTCTTGGTTTGTTGTACATCCAACAACTGTATAGCTTTTTTCACGAGGTAAATCTATTTTAATTTTCTTTACAATACAACCTTCTCGGGTTGGTTTGCTCTTTTTAGTTTTGAATTTTCGTTCATACAAAAATATGCACGATATATGTTTATTGTGAAAGACGATCAATTTAGAGAATGAAGCTGACATCAAAAATAGAAAACAATTTTATTTTTATTTTTTTGATCAAACACGGAAACAAAATAAACAATTCATCATTTCGTCGTTCCCTCCATCCGCTTTGTCGTTCACTCCATCTTCCTTTCACCCCCTTCGTTCTTTCACCATCCTTCTTATATTTTGTAATTAATGTTGAAAACCAAATATACAAAATGAACCAAACAGTTTTTTGGCTTTCTACTGGGTTGTTGGAAATTTCGACTAACAGGTTTTGTCGAATAAACTTGATAATCTGGACTTTAGAAAAATGTTGTCCTTTTACTTTGATTGAAAACAGAACTTATATTCGAAAATTCTTAGAAAGGAAAAGCTTGAAAGTGTGAGGAAAGAGGATGAAAAGCAAGAATTTAAAGTGAGAGGGAAGAGAGGAAAACGTAAGGATATGAAGGGGAGAGCACAATAGCATAGTTTCAAAGCCAAACTCATATCTGACGGAGTGTTGATGTCTCAACCCTAAGGATCCAAATTTCAGTTTAAACACCGTTATGGACGAAGCGTATGAAATATTTGAACGGGGCATCTGAACGGATTAGTTGAACGAGAAAGTTGATTGAAAAAGGAATGTGTTTTGATGATGCGAAAGAGACATTTGAGATACGATTTTTAATTTAATTGATTTATAATTAATTAATTAATTGTTTTTATTGTGTAATGCGTTAAATAATTGTAATTAAAATAAAATAAAAGCAAGCAAAAATTTCCTAAAAAATACATATAGTAAATATACATAGAAATGTAAATATATAACTCAAAAGATAATCGGTTTGCCGAGTAAAAATTGTTGATTTCTCAGATTGAAGATGTGAAGTAGGAGGTGGTGAAGGAGGAAATATATGGAAGAGGGAAGGAAGGAGGAGTAGATGTTGGAAGTCAAACGACAATATGCATCCGACACAACAGACCATTTTAGGAGAATGGACCGTTGACACTTCGGAAGCAAAATGGAAGTGTGGCAAAGAAAGATAGCAAATGGTACCTCAATGTTGAGGTAACTTTTACTTTGGACTCATCGATCCGATGTAAAATAGGTAAAGCGCTAATGAAAGAGGGTTTATTGGTCCGGGACCAATTATTTGCAAATTGGGTTGTATTTAAATTGTTTATATGATGTGATATCTTTGTTAATAGTTGGCTTGAAAGCGCAATCTTTTGGTCTCACCGTTAACTTTCCAAAATATCCATATATATAACTTTTTAAATATTAAATTATTATTTCATATGATCTCTCCAATAAATTATTAGATAAAATCTCTCTATAATTACAATAGAATCTAATATTAAACTTTATTTACAAATTCAAACGCCCCTAAAGTAGGATCTAATAATTAAACATGCTTTTAAAACGCTTCTAAAAATAGGATCTAAAATTAATTTTTCTTCACAAATTCAAAATATTTCTTTACAAATATACAAATTTGAATATCGTTTGAAAATAAAAAAATTATTATTTTTTGACCGATTTAAACATATACAATTTATAAGAATGGGTTTTTAGACTCAAGGAAAAAGTTAGAGAAAAATTTAGTTTTAGGAACAAAAAGTTTGTTTTTTAGACTGAAGGACACTTTTTAGTGTAAATCACAGAATAATAGTTGTAACTATCATTTTCAGTTTACACTAAAAAGTGTCATTCAGACTAAAAAACATACTTGTTGTCCCTGAGGCTAAATTTTTTTACAACTTCTTTCTTGTGCCTATTTACCTGTTATAAGAAAAACAATTCACGCACGTATCGCGTGCCGTAACACTCGTGTATAAAGGAAAAGAAAGTAATATCGACAGGTTGTTATTGCTTCAAAAATGTTTTCATCTACACAAGGGATTGTTAACTGTTATAAGTTCTTCTATTTTTCCTTTTAACATTTGTTTGAAGAACATCGTAATTGAAAAAAGTTGAAAAAAAATTGCAGCTTTTTTTCCCTTATTTATCATTGTCTTTTTTATGTGCCCAATTCCATTGATGCAATTCTAAGTCCATTGTAAATTTAAGTACCTAAAATCAGTTCGATTTCAAAATCATTTAGCATCAATTATCAAATTAAATTTTCGGAATTTCTTGGCCAAAGTTAATACTAACAGAATAAAATTCGTTTTGTGATTACTATCAGTTGCTTTATATTTCATTGCAAATCACAAATAAATTTCCAGGTTTGAAAATTAATACCAAAAACCAAATCAATCTCAAACACAAGTTCATATATACAGCGCGAATTACTGATTTCTTACGAACTGAAACAAGAAATGCAGCTGATTACCTTCCATAGCGAATTTCAAAATAAAACAGGATATATGGGAAATTTCCAAATTATAACAATGACTCTGGATTTTGTCTTACAGTGGGTAACTCAATAATAATATATATAGTAATGGCTAAAATCAGAACTTATGGGAGGGAAAAAGACAGATTACAAGAAGTCCATCTGAAGTGCAAAAATAATCTTACATGCCCTTCACAATTTAAAGTACAACTCCAACTATCCCAAAACGTGCATGTGAGCTTTCAAGTTAAGAAAGCGATAATTCTACATAGTTACACCACCACCAAAGTAAATAGATAACACGACTATAATATTACAACAATTAACAAAATAAAAAAAATAAAAAAAATCAAACTTGAAGCAACTAATTAACAGGATTTACCAGGACTGCAGTATTTCCAGTCACTGGCTTATAGGAAGCAGCAGCCTCAAGTCGCTCCCAAGCAACTCTCCTCTTCTCACCGATCGATCTTTTGATCTCTTCATCTTGCTCATACTTTCTTTGACACTGAGAGAACAATTCATCATCCATTTCTGAAAGCATTTTGCTTGCGTTCAAAGTTAAGTTGAGAACTGATTGGTTCCAATGATTCTTCACATTTCTCTCAATGGCAGGGACGATGAGAGGCATTATTACATGTCTGTTTTGGGTCATCATTCCCATTATGTGGTCGTTGTTCCATAAGAATAAGGCACGTTCTGCCACCTGCAATTTAGGGCTTAGTATCGCATAAAGGGTAAAATTGGGAAAGTGACCGTTAAGGCGTCTCTAATTGTCCACTTTATAAATCACTCAACCAACTTCGTAATGAACTCTAATGAATCATGTACTGTATTTTATGATAAATTCGATGGTATATTTCTGTAATATGATGCTAAATATTTTTGGTAAACTGAATTATATGGTATGCTTATTTTGAATTTTTTTGAGCGTTTTTTACTCATTTCATGTATCGATCCAACCCAACCTCGTATAAAGCTACGAATGGATTGACCGAATTTTTATGGATCAGGTGGAGAAAATTGATCTAGTCTGACTTTTTGTGAGCCGTAATGAATCTCTCATGTTATATATTTTCTTATAAGTTTACTAATAAATTTTCAGTAAGAAATATCATTTTTTGAATTATAACTTCATTCAATTATACGTATAATTAAAATTTTGTTATTCCTAACAGTATAATGGGCTCCCTAAAAACCATGATTCAAGATTCCATCTGACACGTTGGAATTCCTACCGTTCCGATCCGATACGGGCAAACCATTCCAATCCGGTTCCGGCATTGGTTGGAACGAAATTTTTGCAAAAACCCGGTTTTAGACCTAAAAGTTGAGAAGAAGTTAAAAACAGAAAAAGAAAAAATTGAGCTAAGACAGAGAGAAAATTGTAAAATAAAGAAAGAATCGAATCAACAAAACTTATTATCATTATTATTTATTTTACCTATTTTGAATTTGATCATCCCACCTCTTTATTTTTTTTCTCCTCTGTCCATGTTTTGATTTGTAGGGCAAGAGATCTTGGAAACAAAGAAGAGGGAGGGAGAGTAGAATCACGTGATTTTGGGAGGCTCTCCTCGTATTATTTCCATGCTACCTGTAACCTGATTGTGTTTGGACTAGCTGTTCATAATTAACAATATCTAGGGCTTGGGCCAGTATCAGTTTAGATTATTGTTAATTAGTGCAGAATAATTTGTATAAAATCACTAAATGAATGGATTTAGCTCATATTTTTATAAAATAATTGTACAAAAGAATCTCGATTACTACCATAATTTTTGTATTTTTATCTTTATTTAATTTGTATACAGTTCAATTCGTTTATAACAAAAACAGCGGGGTGTATTTATACGATGCTCAATTAAATAGTTTTTGGTGTCAAATTGTTGTATGTTGTGCAATTTTTCGTGTTTATGTAGAAAAAATATCAGAATTTGCAAACCAAGTTAAAAGGAATTTCCGAAACCGAAACAGAACCAATATTACGAAAATATTCAATGACGGAAACAAAAAAGGAACTGAATTTTGAACCTTGCTAAAAATCCGATTAAATAATAAATTTAAATAGTTTATAAAAAAATACAACTATGGACAAAATTGTTGAATATAAATCAGGTGCAGATGTGTTGGTGTTTGGTTCATTAAGAAACTTGATCACATTTTATGTTGAAGAAATTTTTTTTATAAATTTGAAAGCTCAAAAACCCTATGAAGCCACAATGGATTTAACAAATATCCAAAAATCCTATAAATCTCATATTATGTCCCCTCTGAACATTTGTTTTGGTTAGAGTCCCCGTAAAATTATCCCCATCCAAAAAAAAAAGTAATCCATTTACCAATGCTCTTTTGGAATATACGAATTTTTACAGTTAAAAGAGTTTGTGATCAACAAGATGATAGAAATCCAGAAGAAGGTCAAAAGTTGTTCAAAATTCGAAATCTGAGCGTGAGCGCGCATGCACGCCCACACACACGTACATACATACACACACGTAGGTACGTACGTACATAGTTACATACATACATGCATGCATGCATACATACATACATACATACATATATCACTTATATAATTGAAAAATAGCATTTATCTTTTTGATCTGTATAAATAGAATCTCAATTTTACCATTATGTGGGCAACTATGAGCTAGGCTAACATAACTCAAATCCTGTATCAGTATAAACTTCACAAAATAACTTGAACGGTTTTTTAAAAAATTAAACAGTTTCGCTCACAATTAATAGGCTAACATAAGTCCTGTATCAGTATAAACTTCACAAAATCACTTACACGGTTTAAAAAAATATTAAAATCTGAGTGTGAGCGTGCGTGCACGTCCACACACACGTACATACATACACACACGTACATACGTACGTACACAAGGTTTTCAAAACAGGATTCAAACCGGAAGGTTTAAATTTTAAATCGAAACGGGATTTAAATCGTAAATCGAAGATTCAAAAGATCTATATTTTTAATATTTGTACACACTTTGAAAATTAATATTGATGATTGAACTTTTACATCTGAACTTAAAACTCAATTTCTTCATGTTCTATTTTTATTTTACTTAGAAAACACTATGATTGGAATTGTGGATTCAAATAAGCATATTAAATATATAAGTATGTATCAAATGTGTTTTCTCCACTACAGTTTTAAATGAGTTTGGATTGGAATATAAATCGAATCGGAATGGAAGAGATCTAATCTGAAACAAGATTTAAATCGTAAGATTTTAAGATTTTTGATAACAATGTACATACACACACAACTTATATCAATGAAAAATAGCATTTATCCTTTTGATCTGTATAAAAAGAATCTTAGTTTTACCATTGTGTTGGCAACTATGAGCTAGGCTAACATAACTCATGTATCAGTATAAACTTCAAAAAATCAGTTAACAGTTTTTAAAAAAATTAAACACTTGCACTCACAACTAAGTTCACAATAAGAAGAGTTGTGTTGACACAACTACCTACTTTGTCTGGCATATATCAACATAAAGCATTTTTAGGTTGACCTAACAGTGTTATTTCTTAAGTTAACTTGATTTTTTATGTTTTGGCTTACATATGTCAACCTAAGTTATGCCGACACAACTCCAGTCTACGCATCTACATAACTCACTGTTTAGGTTGACATAAAGCTAATTTTTTACAACACTTTCCAACTTTTTATATAAGTGTATTCAGTGTAAAAAAAACAGACAGACAAACAAACAAACAAACAGATAAAATTATCTTTGGGGAATATTAAGTTGAGTCGCACTGTTGACAACTTAGATGATTTTCATATAACGACCATATAAACACTTTTACTAACAATATTGATATGAAGTCAACCAGCAAATCGAGAAGGAAAAGTTAACAAATACAACCAACAAATCTTGTTGGATTTCAAAATGTTATACAAAAATAAGAAGAAAAGAAGGTAAGTGTATACACGTAAAATGACTGCATGAGCTGTCTAGAAGAATTTGCAGATTGAATGTGTATACACCCATCTGCAACAATTTGCGCTAAAGAAGAAACAAGAGGATGAATACTTGTTTGCTCGTTTGTTTGGAGAGCTAAAGCAAGTTCAAAACTTGCTTTGCTCCCTTGGGGATGCTCTAAAGTCTTGCATTTTTCGAGTATTAGTGTATACTGGAGTCAAAAATCAACTATTTCCACTTTAACTTGTAGCTTTTTACAGAGATGCAAGATGCGTTCAAAGACAATAACTAGGCAGTTCAGAATTTTCGACGCGACCATGCGTCGGACGCACTGAAAATTTTGAACGGGGCATAGCTCCATTTGGTCCGTTGTTGGAACGTATAGAAATTAAACCGTTAGAGAAAGACATGCCCTTTTTTTTATTATATAGTAAAATTTTAAACTGATAATATGATATATGTTTAAAATTAAATAACATCTAATAATAAATAAATAAAATAAATAAAATCATAAATATTTATAATTCGTAAATAACATTTATGTTTAGTGGAAACAATAATAAAACTAAACAATTTTGTAAAAAATTAAAACAATATTAATACTAATATGGTATTTTTCGTAAAAATAAAAATTACACCGGTAACATATACCTTCTTTCGACAAGGCGCTATCCTCGTGACCTAATCAGCCAGGTCGACTGCTGTCTACAGGGGCGTTGCCCCCGCATCCTCACCTAAGGGGGTTGACACCCCTAGTTCCCCTCTATAGTGATAGTTCTGCATAGTGACAAATATTTGCTTAAAAAATCATTACTTACTTTCAATTCTCTTATTTTCTTTTTTATATTTTCTTTCGTGTATTTGTATTTTGCTTTTTAATCCAGGTGTACCAATTTTTTTGATGTATTTGTTTTTAAATTTTGTAGTTTTTGCATTTATTTATAATTCTATATTAATTATTAATTGCTAATATTTATTCATAAATATTTAAAACAATTTAAAATAGGTCTGCCAACGGATACTTTCGGATGCAGATAATGTTATATCCACATCCGCATCCAATATCATTTTCGAATATCTGCATCCGCGGATGCGAACGAATATTAGAGAATTATCATATACGCTAACGATTGATTAATCAAGAACATAAATATAAAATTTTGATTTAACATTTTTTTTCGATCTCATTGATTATGAAAGTGCGCAAAATCAACAAATATGATAATAATAAATAGTTTTGAGCAATTAATATGCGTTAAATGCATATATTATAAATTATTAACTTAATAAAACAATAAATACATATCTTTCATGTCTGCATCCGTATAATTTTCGAATGTAGATATCTTCATATCCACATCCGTATCCATTTTTCCAGATATTAGATATTATCCATTTTTCGAATACGGATGTGGACGAATTTCGAATTTGTCGAGTATCCATTGACAGACTTGATTTAAAACAAATAAAAATATAATATACATGAACAATCATTTTCCGTTCGTTGTCCTTTTCATAATACAAAAACGCATTCCACTTTCATTGAACTTCCTCCGTTCGTGCCCCGTTCATAATATGACTTTCGGGTGTTCCATTCACTTGCACAAGAACGCACCCATATTATATTTTCTAGTAGGAATACTCTTTAGATTTTTTTAACATCAATTTCTATGTCAATTACAATACTGTTAAATATAGGAATAACATTTGTTATGGTATCAAGAACAAATATGTAAGACATCATCCATGCAATGTAAACAGGAAAGATTCTATGTCAAATTTTAATAACGAACAACGAAATGAAATTGAAATGCATCATCCATGCAATGTGTATTTGATGAATTGATTATAAATTTTAGTTTCCTGTGTTTGTAAAATTGAAGGGAATGGTAGGTAATTATGTGTGTGTGTGTGAATATACACACATAATTTATTTGTTCTCTTATACCATAGGCTACACACACATATTATTTATATATGTATACACACACAAATAATTTGTTTATTCTCTTATACCATAGGGTACGATTTTGGGAAGATAAAGTTTACTTTCGCAAATGCTAAGAAGCAAAAGTAACAGCTTTTGCAACAAGTTTTAGGCTATCAAGTTTTTGATGGTACTGGGATCGATCCAATGACATAATGTGTAGGTGTTGCGGCTCAATGTATTAGCCAAATGAACTATTGGTGTTGCTCAGGTAGGTAATGATGTAACCCAAATAGATTGGTGATGAAATGTAGATCGGAGTGCATCAACTATCGTAAAGGAAAACATTGATTGTAAACAGAATCTGGTGATAGCATGTCCACGGAAAAAGTAACAGCTCAAATGAAGACCAAAATGTCCTAACAAAGATATTAAGAAATAAGCACATTCAAGAGAGAAAAAGTCAGTGTAATTATCCGTAATGGATTATGGATTGTGAAAAGTACTCAAGAACATAAGCTAATACGAAAAATATAATAACCTATTGTAATTGTAGTGTAAGCAACATTGAATGCATAATAAGCTAATAGGAAGCACAAGTGAGGAATAAGCTATAACAAATGCAGAAAAAGCTAAGGCACATAAAAGGAATAGGATAGCATGGAAAATGAACCAGGATAAATGCGGCAAGGTTATCAAAACATGATTCAAATCGTAAATCGCAAAATTCAAATTTTAAATCGAAATGGAAATTAAATCCTAAATCGTAGATTCAAAAGGCCCATATTTTAAGGTTTGTACACACTTTGAAATTGATTGTGATGTTCGAAATACTACATCTAAACTTAAAAATTAGTTTCTTCTCTTGTTTTCTTTTTATTCTGTTTAAAAAACACTAGAATTGGAATTGTGGATTCAAATAAGCACATTGAATGTACAAATATGTATTGAATGATTTTTCTCAACTATGGTTTTAAATGTGTTTGAATCGGAATGTAAATCAAATCGGAACGGGAGAGATCCGATTCAAAACGGGATTTAAATCGTAAGCTTTTAAGATTTTTGATAACAATGAAATACAGAAAAAGCCAAGGCACATATAAGGAATAAGATGACATGGGAAATGAACTATCATGAGAAATCGATGAGTATGAAAAAATGAAGATCTCAAATATCCCATGTTTTCTTTTGCTATTAACAAAATTTACAATTTACCATTTTCGAATGGTGGCATAGACATTCAATAGAGTGAGAAATGGTCACCTTGTTACCTAATCAAAGGATGTCAAACTGAGACAAAGCCAAATCACTAAAAACATTGTTCGGACAACACACATCCCTACATTTCCATACACAAAATTGGTGGCAAACTAATGTTTTTTGTAGTTGTTCAACCATGATTATGCAAACAAAGTAGAGCAATGACCATAGTTGTTAATGATGCAAGTATTATGAATATGCAAATGTTACTTGGATGCTAGACACAGAGCATGAGATGAAGAGAGAGATCTTTTCAAGCTAAGACTAACTTTCTAAAAACAAAAGGAAAACAAAAAATCTGAACAAAACAAGCAAAAAAAGTTTAGTTGTACACATTCAAACTCAAAGGGATTCATGAAATATTAGTTATTTATGCCGGGATTTTCATAAATTCATAGTTTCAAGTGCAAGTTCTTTAACACCTAAAAAAAGGGTACTGGTTCCAAGGCAACTAAAGCATAAGCCTATGCCGACTTACCTTAATTGTCAGACAGCCATTAAACATATATTTTATTACCCAAAACATGAATGAGGCAGAATGCAGTGATCAACAACAGAATGAAGAAGACGGTTACCTGAAAATGTGAGCTATTAAGACAATAGCCAATCCTTCTAAACAAGGGAACCATGCACTTTTGAAACTCTACTACATCGGTCATTTCCAAAACCTCTTCCAGCTCGCTCAAAAACATAACTTCTTTCTGACTGTTTGTAACTGGCCAGTATTTTAACAACCCTGTTATAACAGTACTAGCTAGTTTTGGCTCTTTCTCTATAAACTGGGTCACACAATATGTCAACTGCTGCAGATAATTTCCTACTGACTTTGGCTTATGTAGCGGTATCAATGCCCTCCACAGAAACATCTTATGCTCCTCCTTTAATGGCAATGCAAATCCACTAATCACGCTACCGAAAACTTCCAATAATTCACCAATTCCATTATGCTTATCCGTTTCAAACACAAACCTGTAGAATATATTGCTTACTGTTTTCCTAATAAAAGGTCTATGAACCATGAACTTCCCATATGTCTTGTGCAAAATAGTCTTCAAACAGTCCCTCTCTCTCGGATCTTCTGAATCAAACAACTCGAGTAATTTTGAAATAAAAGAATGGTCAAAGTACTTTTTTGCGATTTTCGAGTCCAAAGAAGCCGAACCAACAAACTTGAGCAACAAATCATAAACCAATTGCAAATGCGACCAAGCGGGATCAAACATTGGTTCTTCTTCCTCAGCCTCGGCCCCACCAGATGAATTTGATCGGTAATTAGGTGGAAATACCCTAAACAAATTACATGCAAACATTTTGCAACTAGCTGAAATCATTTGCTCACTAAATTTAGGAGGGCCCATGCTTATGTAATCAATTAAATCAATAAGTGCCTGTCTTTTCACGTCTTTTTCAGCGGAGTTCTTATTTACATCAGTAAAATCAAAAATCACGCAGCATATATTCAATTTGCTAATAAAGAGATTTGATTTTTCTTGACTGGAGACATCTTTAAAAGACAACAAAGGTTCAATTCCTGCTACTAAACTAGAAGGAAACACAGCAGAAGATGTTTTTTTTGGATTTATATTGCTACCACTTACAGTTCTCTGAATGGAGTTCCCATTAGCACTGGCATTGACTGAATTCGAATTCACTTCCGAGATAGAATCGGATTTCGAAGATTTTCGGGGTAATTTGTTCAGAAATTGCTTCCACATTGCGCCTATTTCCAAGTATAAGAACCAGAATCACTAAAGCGGCAATACTTGTAGTTCCCAGCTGCAATCGATAGAATAAAAAGCGAGAAATTACTGTTGTATGCTAAACTGAATTATAAACCGTGAACGGCATGAAATATGGTGTACTCTGAACAGGGACTGGATGAAAACCTAAAAATCGTCGAAAAGACTCGAATGCTTGCCGATTTGAAAGGCTGAAGATGCGCTAACGAGTCCCGGCAACAAAATTCAGGAAAGGAATGATTAAACTATGAGCTTTTGAATAACGCCATTGAGATCTGATAAGATCTCGGTAGTTAGGAAAGTAGATAGAAATTCTGAATCTGTATGTACTCTAATAAAGTTAATATCTGAAATTCTGTATCCGTTCCAAATGGGCTAACTCTACGTAAACCCATAATCCTCTCATTATTACCCCAACTTTTGACTCAAACCAACCACCCAGCCCCCACCCCACACACAGCCATTTGGGGATTTCAAATTCGGGTAATCTCATTATTACCCGAATAATATGTTTTGTATAATATGAAGTGTCATCGTGTGCAAAATTTGAAGGTTAATTATGGAATAGAATGGGATGTTAAAAATAATAATGAGATGTGTAATAATTTTCAAATAAATCAGGGGTGGAATATAATTTTTGGGATGCTAATAGAGCTTATCATATTTGCATTGTGTATAAGATGAATAGAGGAATTCAAACTCTGTTAATTTATCCTCATGCGATGCTTCGTACCATCACCGCTTTTACGTCACTCCCCATTGCATCCGCTCTCCAATGCGATTCCACCTACAATCACGTCCTAGTCACAACCACACCAATCACTACAATCACCAACATCAAGAAATAAATCGTAGAATCTTATATTCATTTAAATTCTATCACGCCCTCTTACAACACTTTTGTAACACTCTTCAAATTAGTATTCCTTACGAGAATCGAACTTGTTCGCTAATTATTCACATGAAGATTAATATAATTTACTGCTCTAGACATGATCCATACTTGTGCATTAAGGTTTCCATTAGGAGGTTATTGTCCCGCATTGTGAGAAAAACACTATAAAAGTGCTTATATATCAAGTCTTTATCTCGTAACAACGTCGAAGCCTACTAGCTCAAGTTGTTAGAGTGTTGAGTTGTTGAGCTAGTAACCATGGGATTAGGAGCTTAAGTCCTGAGTTATGGTAAAACTCCTCACATAATGTGTAGGTGGCAAAGTGGGAAACAATTTCGACCCAAGGAAGGGAGAGCAAGATCGTTGTCTTTTAGTAACTTATGGAGGCCGTTTGAGGAATAAAACCCTACACCTTGGTTTGGTCTATGGGGTGGATGTTACTATGTATATGTGGAATTTATGTATTAACCACCACTACTCCCATGCTAAGATGATGTTTGTTTATAATGACCTATGTGTGAGAAATAATTGTTGTAAGTGGACTAGATTTTGTAAAGGGTTCAACTAATAGTATTATTTGGAAAGTTATATGAAATAGATCAATATATACATTATTGATATTTAAGATATTTTGTTGAAGGCAAAATGTGAATTTCTTAAAATAAATGTGTATTTTTGGATATAAAGTGATTTACTGGAAATCATTCTTGAGGTAATAATAAAACTTTTTTTTGAAACTAGAGAACTAATTGCTTGTAAACTCCAGGAAGTTAAACTGAACTCATAGCGCAGACTTCAGGCAAGTGAAAGGATGAGAGTTAGCTTATTGTAAATAAATTTATGTGTCAGAAATCAAATAATAAAACATTTAACATAAGGAATAAGATATTTTGATTTGAAGATATTTTTGTAAGAAACATAATTAGTTGTGAAATATCTTATTGAAGCATATTGTGAAAGAATATTTAGTTTGAAATATTTAGAAAAATACTTTGATATTGAATATCTTACTTAAAATTGTTTTTGGTTTGAAAACATTCTTTTTGGAGAGCTTTTATGGAAAGTATTTTGTTGAAGATATTCTGATTTAAAATTATCTGGTTAAAAGTATTTGGTTGAGAAATATCTATCTCAAAGCTTTTAGGGGTAAAATATTTTATTTGAAAATTATTTTTAGAGAATATTTTAAAAAATAGTTTATCGGAAAAAATATTTGAGAAAAGTATTTTTGTTTAAGAAACAACTCATTGGGTAGAGTATGTGGAAAACATTTTGTAAAGAGAAAGAAAGCATTTTGCTTGTGGTATATTTTTGTAAAAATATGTTGAGTCCGGGGGAATGTTTTGTTTTGAAATAATTTTGATTGAAATTATCTTAATTTGAAAGGCACAATTTGCTAGAAAAAATGTTTAGAAGAAAACCATTTTCGGGTGGAAATATGGTTGACGTATTTCAACTTAAAATATATTTTATTGGGAAAATTTTGTAAACATTCTACAAGGAAAATTTTATGCTATGCTATTGTGAGAAACATTGTTGGAAAATATTTTATATGTAAAAAAGTAATCTGATCGAAAAATATATAGTTGGTGTTAGCCAAAAAATTGGTTTAACACCCTAGATATATCGTTTTGAAGAGATAACAATTCGGGATAGAAGATTGTATATATTGAGTGCAAATTTAATAATAAAAATGTACAAAAAAGAAAGGAAAGAGAGAAAAGACACAGTGTTTATTGTGATTCGACAAATCTCTATTCTACGTCCACTTTATCAATACTTTATTGATATATTCCCATTAGTTCGTCTATTTCTTATAGAATTATACGAGACTTAATTTCACAAAATGAAAATGGCAGAGGTTCCCCTAGGTGTAAATAAGCCAACATCTAAAGTTCGCAAAAATCCTTTTTCTGTTGAATATAGCCCTACATTAATAGTTGTAATAAGCTGATGTATTTAGGCCTTAGATCATCAAATCACGCTTGAATTCATCAATCGATCAAATTTGACACACTTGGGAAGAAATTAGGGGAAAAAGAGGACCAAATCTTTGAAAGTCTACAAGGTGGATCGTGTAGTGTATATGCAAGTATATGTGACAAAGTATATAATGTAACTAAAACAATATTAATCTAAGTAAATATAGAATAAGCACACCAGGATTTTATACTGGTTCGGACCTCCCGTCCTACGTCCAGTCCCAAAGCTCCCCTTCGGAATTCGACTATCAAACACCCTCGCTGCGCCCGGAGGAATAGGCTTGGTTACAATAAATTGTTCTTGTCAAATATGTGTTCTATAACACGGATATTGACTAATTAGTACAAATGCTTCCAATATATATCTAGAGAGTATTGTCTATGAAGAACTGAATATTTGGAAGAATAAAATACAAGTATAGATTGCTAGAGATCAAGAGTATATGATAGAGTATATAATTAGAGAGCGTAAGTAAGTAAGGTAATCTGTTCTCTTGATTCTTGATGATATATATAGTTGTAGAGAGGTTTCTTGAGTAGTTGCATCCATTTACAAGTGCTCTACAGTTGCTTCTGTTGATGATGAAGAGTTGCAGCGAAGAGAAGTGGAGATGTCTATTTGAATGTGGCAGTTGAAGTTTAAATTTAAAATCCGAGTTCAAAATCATATGTCTGGTATTTGTATCAGACGTTTGATACTATATATTTTTTGTATATAGTAGATTTCAGATGTCTGAGTGCTACTACCAGACGTCTGGTTTAGTCTGTTTGTTGTTCCAGAGGACTTTTCCAGACGTCTGGCTTATGCACCCAGACGTCTGAAACTTGTGCATGTCTGTTTTGTGCATCTTTTATGTTGCTTCTTTGTACCTATCGACTTGTAGTCTCTTATAGTGTTCTTTGACCCTTGTTCTTGTCTTTCTAGTGATGTTATTCTAGCAAGTAGCTATATATATGCATATTTGATTTCCATTGTATAGTTGTTGTCATCGAAACTGTAGATTTGATTTCCTAACAATCTCTCCCCTTTTTGATGATGACAACTATACAATGTACTTATATATATTTTTTATAAATCTCCCCCTGAATATGTGCTTTCCATCATTAATGATATTTATTGTTTCTCCCCCTTTGGCATTATCAAAAAGGATTTAATCATTTCATTAAGTAATTACCAAACATTGTAAGATAACAAACCAAAAAGGAAATTTCATTAATCACATCAATCGATTACATTCATAGATATTTGTCAGTTTTAAACAAAAGATGGACTCCTAAGAATTCTAAGAATCTTTTGGGGATGAAGCTTTATCTTTATCATCTCCTTTATCTTCAGCTTTGGAAGAGCTCGCTTGTTTCTTAGGAGATGTCGGAGTTTGTTCGAGAGGTTCGTTCTCGTCGTCAAAATGTTTGGAATGTTTCGAAGGAGGAGGAGAAGGTACTGGAGTTGGCCAATCTTCTGAAGGTGGTGTAGGACCACGAACCCTTTGAAGAAACTCCTTTAGAATGGATAATACCGTTGAAAGTGACGTTTCAACTGTGGCTAGGCGAGAAGCAAAAGACGTTTCAAAACTATCAATGCGCTTTGCCGACAATTTTTGATTTCGATACAAAGTAAGCTGATTTTGGAGAGTTAGGTCGCGAATACTCTCGTTTGGATTCGTCTCTGTGCGAGTCTCCAAAATGTCATCCTGGGATGTATAATAAAAGGGTGCAGGAGGAGTATTTTCGCGATGTTGTTCCACCTCTTGTGATGGTTCAGGTTGTGTTTGAGGTGGAAGCCCAACTTGTTTGGTTTGACGACGTTGCGTCCACTCCTCAAATGATATAAAATCCGGAGGATTTTCCGGTAAGTGCATCAGAGAGAAAAACTTGGTGGATGCATATTTCGGAGAAATTTCTTCAAAAGTGGATAAATATGAGGGGATGTTGTGAGCTCGTAGAAGTCTTATGATATATGTAGGATAGATGATGGATGGGCGTGATCGAGTCCAAAAATGTTTGAGCTCGTCAAATATAATTTTTGCCCAATTGATCCTTGTTCCACTAAATATAGCATATAGGGCCTTGTGCTCTAGTTCTGTGATTTGCTCATGACTACCAAGGCGAGGAATGATAGTATTGATAATCATTCTAGTGAGAAGTATCGCCTTAGGCCGTAGGTATTTGGATGCAAATCTAAGCATTTCATCTTCCCATATTTGATGAGTTATATTATCCCTCGGTTTTAGACACATATCCGGAATATTATATAAATCTTCTTCGGTGTCTGAACATCCGAGAGTTCGACCTATGATCCCTGGAGTAAGCCTAATTGTGTTGCCGTAAACACTAGACCATAGCCAATTATCATCGTTATCAGTGTTCCACACTGCTGTGCTATCCAAATTTGCATAGAAGAGAAATATGGCTAACTGATCAATTTGGATGTTATTGGGATTAAAGGATATTAATGTTTCCAAACCAGCACTTTCACACATTTCGTCTAAATCATACATTGGAAACTTTAGCAAATTATAAAATGGACCTATATGGAGTTTCTTCTTTTGAATATCCTCGTATATCTTTAGTGAATGCGGTACACGATTCATCCATCGCTCTATTTGATCGTTAGAGCAGACTTGAGGGTTGGATGAAGTTGCTTGGTCTTGCTTTCGTTTAGAAATCTTAGGGTTTTTAGTTTTAGGAGCCATTGAATTCGAGCGAGTGTGGGAAAATTATTTTGAGAATTAAAAAATCGACCTTGTTGTAGAGCCGAAGTAAAATGTAAATGAAAAAATAGATGTTGGCAGGGTAATTTCTAGTGTCGATTGAATTTCAGACATCTGGAAGGTTATTCAGACATTTGATTTAACCTAGTATGAATATAGTAAATAGAATCAGACGACTGGTTATTGGTGGAAGATGTCTGGAATTGCTCGATTTGTAAATTTTTATAGACAGAGAGAATTATCAGACGTCTGATTGAAGAATCAGACGTCTGGAATATGTCGAAGTGTTTTTTTATGTAGGACAGAAAGTTTTCTCAAACGTCTGGATATAATATCAAACGTCTGAAATCTACTGGGTTCTATTTTTTATGAGGCAGAGATGATTTTCAGACGTCTGGATGATTGTATCAGACGTCTGATATATGCACGATGATTTAGAATTTGTGAGAAACCAGAGTGTCAGACGTCTGAAGACAAAGGTCAGACGTCTGAAAATACCAATTTGTCTTAAAATATCCTAATTTTGAAGGGTGTTGATTATTTTTTGAGAGTTTGATTTTTAATAAAACATAGTATTATTATTTGTGAAACAAAATACAAATATTCGTAGATAAAAATACAATGTGAATAATTAAATTTATTTAGATGATGATGGAGCATTGCGATCTTCAGACTTGTCATCCCTTCATGACTTGAGTGGAGACTATATATTTCCACGTTCGTGGGTTCTTGGGGATTCAAAGAATCGCCTAGGTGAAGGATCCAAAGGTGTACGATAAGAAGCAGAGGGATCCAAAGGATTGCAAGGATTCGGAAGTGATTCATGTACATCCTTTTTTCTTAAATTACAAAATTTGATCGCTACTTGCTCCAGAAAACATAGTCGTCGTGCAGTGACCTTTTGTTCAAAGTATAGTTCTCGTTGTAAATTTATTTGCTGCTTTTGGTAGTGATGTATCTCATCGATTTCTCCTTGGTGTTAGGCGAGACAAATAAAGATCGTCTGGTTCGTTTTTGATCGGGAGTGAATCCTGTGTGGTAAGAGGACCACTTGTGGATAGGTTCCTGAGCTGGTGTAGGAGTAGGAAGGCGATGAGGTGTATCTGCTGAGCTATCCGTTGTTGGTGTGGAGAAGGAGAGATGAGAATCATTGGAAGAAATATTTATTATTATTTTTGCTGTAAAAATATGGAATCTATATATTGTTGTACAAAGGTTATTTATACATGAATTTAAAGGTTATATATAGGTAATTTCAGAAAACAAATTGCTAAAAAATTGTTGGTAAGTGTTAACAATTTTAATTTGTGGATAAAAAATTTAGTCAAAAATAGAATGAAAATGTAGTATTAGTTTAGAAGATCATTAAGTGAACAGATACCTAAGTCGCGTCACAGTTTAACAAATGTTTGTTCATTTAGTGGTTTTGTGAAAATATCTTTTATTTGATTCTCGGTATTTACGTATTCTAATGTAATAATTCCTTTTTCTACATTGTCATGTAAAAATGATGTCGTATATCTATGTGTTTAGTACGTGAGTAATTTACAGAATTCTTTGATAGATTTATTGCACTTGTATTATCGCAATATATTATTGATTTATTGATATCTTTGCCGAAGTCTTTAAGTGTTTGTTGCATGTATATTACTTGTGCACATGCTAGAGCTGCTGAAATATATTCGGCTTCGCAAGTAGATAAGGAGACACAATTTTGCTTTTTGCTAAACCATGAAACTAATGATTGTCCGATAAAGTGACATGTTCCGCTAGTACTATTACGATTTGTTTTACATCAGCCAAAATCCACATCACTATATGAAACTAGCTCAAACGATGATCCCTTAGGGTAAAACAAACCATAATCTCTAGTACTGGATAGATATCGTAAGATACGTTTAACAACTCTTTGGTGAGATTCTTTTGGTTTTGCTTGAAATCGGGCACAAAGACATACACTCATCATGATGTCGGGTCGACTAGCCGTCAAATAAAGTAAGGAGCCAATCATACTACGATATAATTTTTCATCAAAATCTTTTCCGTTATCATCTTTTTCCAGGTGATTCGAAAACGTGTTACTGTTACTTTGATCAAACCTTGCTCTGATACCAATTGAAAGTCTACAGGGTGGATCGTGTAGTGTATATGCAAGTATATGTGACAAAGTATATAATGTAAATAAAACAATATTAATCTAAGTAAATATAGAATAAGCACACGAGGATTTTATACTGGTTCGGACCTCCCGTCCTACGTCCAGTCCCGAAGCTCCCCTTCGGAATTCGACTATCAAACACCCTCGCTTCGCCCGGAGGAATAGGCTTGGTTACAATAAATTGTTCTTGTCAAATGTGTGTTCTATAACATGGATATTGACTAATTAGTACAAATGCTTCCAATATATATCTAGAGAGTATTGTCTATAAAGAACTGAATATTTGGAAGAATAAAATACAAGTATAGATTGCTAGAGATCAAGAGTATATGATAGAGTATATAATTAGAGAGCGTAAGTAAGTAAGGTAATCTGTTCTCTTGATTCTTGATGATATATATAGTTGTAGAGAGGTTCCTTGAGTAGTTGCATCCATTTACAAGTGCTCTACAGTTGCTTCTGTTGATGACGAAGAGTTGCAGCGAAGAGAAGCGGAGATTTCTATTCGAATGTGGCGGTTGAAGTTTAAATTTAAAATCCGAGTTCGAAATCAGACGTCTGGTATTTGTATCAGACGTTTGATACTATATTTTTTTTGTATATAGTAGATTTTCAGACGTCTGAGTGCTACTACCAGACGTCTGGTTTAGTCTGTTTTTTGTTCCAGAGGACTTTTCCAGACGTCTGGCTTGTGCACCCAGACATCTGAAACTTGTGCATGTCTGTTTTGTGCATCTTTTATGTTGCTTCTTTGTACCTATCGACTTGTAGTCTCTTGTAGTGTTCTTTGACCCTTGTTCTTGTCTTTCTAGTGATGTTATTCTAGAAAGTACCTGTATATAGAAATATATATGCGTATTTGATTTCCATTGTATAGTTGTTGTCATCGAAATTGTAGATTTGATTTCCTAACAATCTTTCATTCTTGATGGATCGGTGAAGATCCATGGCCTTAGCTTTAATCTTTGTGTTTTCTTCATACTTTGATGTCTTGGTGGTCTCCTTGAACTTGGAGGCAAAATTGCCATTATGATGGATCGTTGCTGATCCATGGACCTTGATCCATGGACTTAAGGCAATTTTTGACTCCCTTCTTCTTCCGTCCTTCGTGCTTGATCGGTCTTTGAGTTTAACATCCATTCTTTCATCATTCTGTAGTCGAATTTGTTGAATCATGGATTTTGATTCATGACAACATACAATAATTGACAAGAAGGAGTATAGAAGATACAACTACTAACCAAAGGAGATATGCTAGCACTTTTGAGATCTCAAGGCCACATTATAAATGTGTTAGTACATATCTATTATTGTTTGTAGAATAGTTATTTTTTGTTAAAATCTATCCTCAAAAATCTCTCACAAACATTAACAAAATAGCCATCTTCATTATGATTTTAAATACTTTGGAAAATATGCAGATATATGCTCAAACTGCTAAAGCAGTCGACTGGTGCATTTCAACCAGTCGACTGGTTCAGCAGTTTGCTCATATATATGCAAACATGCACATAAACGTGCACACATCTTTTTCAACCAGTTGGCTGGTAGATTTTGACCAGTCGACTACTGTATTCCAACTGTCATTTTTCCTGAAAAGACATCTCCTCTAATGAAGAGTCTCAATCCATATCTCTTCATAAAAGATGCTTCTTTTGATGAGAACTATTCGTGAATGGTTGTATCTCTTAGACAACTATATAAACACATTAGTTCTACATCAACAAATCATCAATTTTATTTTTGCTTTCTAATCTTACTCTCTAATATTGTTTTCTATAAAGCTATCATATTCTTCCT
Organism: Allium fistulosum; assembly: GCA_030737815.1. Classification (NCBI taxonomy): domain Eukaryota; kingdom Viridiplantae; phylum Streptophyta; class Magnoliopsida; order Asparagales; family Amaryllidaceae; genus Allium; species Allium fistulosum. Next base: position 898,558,019 of record CM060905.1, on the reverse strand, counting down.
AAATCCTTATTCACATTCATACATTTGAGGATTAGATTATAGGAAGTTCTGTACATTATTGACTTATTAGTGTTATTAAGAACACGTGAAGTCAGAAACTATTTTGTATTTACTATTGATCCGTTCTGCTGCTCGGGTTAAGTGAAGTCCTCTTCGGCTGTTGAGGCGAAATCCTATTCTGTTGCTCAGGTCCCTGTTCGGCTGCTCAGGGATTGTATAGACCTGTTCCTCCGGGTTAAGTGAGGGTATTGCTGTAAGTTAAATTCCAGAAGGGAGTCTGGGACTGGACGTAGGACGGTGCTCCGAACCAGTATAAAATATCTGGTGTCATTTTACTATACTGCTTTTATATTCCGCACTATTTACAGTATTACTATCATCTCTCTACTCTGTATTATCATATATCCATATTACACGATCCGTACACACTTTCACTTGGTATCAGAGCAAGGCATCCTATAACCGTTACACAGTTATTTGATACTTTGGTAATATGGAAAATAACACTACCACTGTCACTAACACTAGTTTTACTGAAGGTCAATCTACAGCACGACCTCCATTCTTCAATGGCATAAACTATAATTACTGGGCTACTCGTATGAGAATCTATATGCAATCTAATAGTTTTGAATCATGGAATATTTCACAAAAAGAATACACTCCTCCTACTGGAGAATATTCTACATGGAGTAATACGCAAAAATTAGATGCAACTGCCAATGCTAAAGCAATGAATATGTTATTTTGTGCTTTAGAGAAAAACGAGTTTAATCGTATTAGTATGTGTGAATCTGCATATGAAATATGGCGTACACTAAAGATCACACATGAAGGAACTAATAAGGTTAAACAAAGTAAGATCTCTATGCTCAAAAATCAATTTCAAAACTTCAGGATGAAGCAAGATGAATCAATTAATGACATGTATTCTAGATTTCAAGACATTTACCATTCACTATTAGGACTAGGAGAAAAATATACTGATTTTGATATTGTTTCAAAAATTCTTAACTCTTTAACGGATGAGTGGGAAAGAAAAGTATTAGCTATTGAAGAAGCTAATGATCTCTCTACCATGAAACCAGAAGAGTTAATAGGAAATCTAATGTCCTATGAAGTAAATTTGCAGGCAAAGAGAGTACAGGCACAAGATAAAAAGAATATAGCTTTTCATGCACAAGAAGAAGAAGAAGGTTCTGATGATGAAGATCTTGCATTCATTGCCAAAAATTTCAAAAAGTTTTTGAAATTTCGAAAAGTTAACAAAAATAATAGCAAAAGAAGTTTCAATAACGGATTCAACAAACCATCAAACTCTGCTCTAGAATGCTATAATTGTCATAAGAAAGGTCATATTCAAAAAGATTGTCCAGAACAGAAGAAAACCTACAAAAACAAGAGCAAGAAGGATAATTACAAAAGGAAAGCTTTCTCAGTAACATGGGATGATTCAGATTCCTCTTCATCATCTGGAAGTGAAAGCGACAATGATACTGAACAACCTAATGTCTGTTTTATGGTTACAGATAATGAGGTTAGTGATTTCACATTTGATGATTTAATTGAGATTAATTCAGAACTTCTAGACTCTCTTAAAAATCTCAAGAAAAAATATAAAGAAACTCATGAAAATCAAAATAAAGCAGAATTCGAAAAGAATATGCTTAAAGATGAGAAGAAAATACTAGAGGAAGAACTTGAAAATCTTCAAAAATCATTCTCTAATATTAATTCTCAACTTACCTTATTAAGTCAAGAAATTGAAACTCAAAAAGAAAAGAATGATGCTTTAGTTCTTGAAAATCACGAGTTAAAAACTAAAGTTAAAATGATTGAATTAGACAATATTGGTCTTAAAAGTAAGTTAGAAGATATTACTAAAAATGTCTCAAACTTCAATAAAGGAAGAGAAAATTTGTCTAATATTATTGAAAATTCTCAATCTGTTTCAAGTAAAAGAGGTCTAGGATATGTTAAGAAATCAATACCTCTACATAAAAAGGAAAATAAATGGAGAAAAGATTCTAAAAGTAAAATTACAAAAGATAATAAAAGGACTAGCTCAAAAACTATAAAAATATGGATTCCTAAAACAAACAACACTTTGATTAGGAAGAAATATATAAATTCCTTTTTTGAATCTGTGTACAAAAATGAAAATTATATTATCAAAGGGAATACTGAACCCTCTTGGGTTTGGTTTCATAAGACCTAACTCTTAGGACCCTATAAGAAAAGTGGGTACCAATGTTATTTTATTTTTTTTGCAGGTCCCACTCAAAAAGAGAGGAAAATGGATTTTAGACAGTGGTTGCTCAAAACACATGACAGGAGACAAAAAGATGCTATCAAATATTATTTACTCAGAAGGAGGTTCTGTCACTTTTGGAGACAACTCCAAAGGTTTTATCATCGGCAAAGGCAATGTGAACAACGGTACATCTATTTTACCTCTTATTTCAAATGTTTTATTAGTTAAAAATTTAAAACATAATCTTTTAAGCATTAGTCAATTGTGTGACAAAGGTTTCAAAATCACATTTTCAGAAAATAAGTGTTGTATTTTTGATCAGAATGAAAATCTTATTTTTGAAGGTAATAGAGACAGAAATATTTATGTTCTTAATATGAAAATAAATCATAATTCAGATTTGTGTCTAATAGCCAAAGAGAATGATCCTTGGTTATGGCACAAACGTTTCTGTCATATTAATTTCAAAGCTATAAATAAACTTTCTAAAAATGATTTAGTAAAAGGTTTACCCAAAATGAATTTCAAAGTAAATCATATTTGTGATGCATGTCAATTAGGAAAATTAACTAAGTCATCTTTTAAATCTAAAAAGGTTATTTCAACAGTACAACCACTGGAATTACTACACATGGATCTATTCGGACCAACTCAAGTACAATCCATAAATCATAATAAGTATGTGTTTGTAATTGTTGATGATTTTTCTAGATATACTTGGACTATTTTTATGAAAAACAAAAGTGATACTTTTGAGTATTTCAAAACTTTTGTAAAAAGAATTCAAAATTTCAAGAATTTAAAAATGAAAAATATAAGAAGTGATCATGGTGGTGAGTTTGAAAATGAAGCTTTTGAACATTTTTGTGAAAAGAAAGGAATAATCCATAATTTTTCTTTTCCTCGAACTCCTCAACAAAATGGAGTAGTAGAACGGAAAAATAGAACTTTACAAGAATGTGCAAGAACTTTGTTAAATGGAAGTACGCTAGCAAAACATTTCTGGGCAGAAGCAGTTGCAACAGCTTGTTATGTATTGAATCGTGTTTCTATTAGACCACTAACCAAAAATACCTCTTATGAATTGTTCTATGGCAGAAAACCAAATATTTCCTATTTTAAAGTTTTTGGTTCCAAATGTTTTATCTTAAATACTAAAGATCAACTTGGAAAATTTGACCCAAAATCTGATGAAGGAATCTTTGTTGGATATTCAGATCGAAGCAAAGCATATCGAATTTTTAATAAAAGATCTAAAATTATTGAAGAAACATTACATGTAACCTTTGATGAAAATTTTATTACCAAACCAAGTAGAAATGATGATGAAGAATTTTCTGAAAATATCACAAATATTGAAACTACAAATTTTGAGAATTTCGAAAATTCTATTCATAATGAAAATCAAATTGACAATCCTGAAACAGAAATAAGATCTCCACCTCGAATTCTACAGGATCATCCTGTCCAAAATGTGATTGGAGAAATTAATTCAACTGTTAGAACACGAAGTCAATTGAATCAAATGGGTCATGTAGCTTTTCTCTCTTCAATTGAACCTAAAAATATTAAAGAAGCCTCTACTGATGATTATTGGATTATCGCTATGCAAGAAGAACTAAACCAATTCGAAAGAAATGATGTTTGGGATTTAGTTCCAAGGCCTAGTGATCAATCAGTCATTGGTACAAAATGGGTTTTTAAAAATAAAACTGATGAACTTGGAAATATCACTAGAAATAAAGCTAGATTAGTTGCACAGGGATATAATCAAGAAGAGGGAATTGACTATGAAGAAACGTTTGCTCCGGTTGCTAGATTAGAAGCAATACGTATCTTATTGGCCTATGCATGTTTTCATAATTTTAAACTTTATCAAATGGATGTTAAAAGTGCATTTTTAAATGGTTTTATAAAAGAAAATGTTTATGTTGAACAACCTCCTCTATTTATACATGAAAAATTTCCAGATCATGTTTTTAAGTTAAAGAAAGCTTTATACGGTCTTAAACAAGCACCTCGTGCCTGGTATGATCGTCTCAAAAGTTATCTTATAAATTCTGGTTTTGAAATTGGAAAAGTTGATCAAACTCTTTTTATCAAAAGAAATAAAAAAGATATTTTAGTTATTCAAATATATGTTGATGACATTATCTTTGGGTCTACTAATGAAAAACTTTGTAAAGAATTCTCAAACATAATGACTAAAGAATTTGAAATGTCCCATATGGGTGAACTAAATTATTTTCTTGGTTTACAAATTAAACAACTTGAAATTGGTATCTTTTTAAATCAAGAAAAATATTGTAATAATTTAATCAAACGTTTTGATATGGAAAATACTTCTGGCAAACCAACTCCTATGAGTACAACAATACATCTAGAAAAGGATGAGAATGGCAAAAGTGTTGACCAAAAATTATATCGAAGCATGATTGGATCATTACTTTATTTAACTGCTAGTAGACCAGATATAATGATGAGTGTTTGCTTATGTGCACGATTTCAAGCAGATCCTAAAGAATCACATATGAGAGCAGTGAAACGAATTTTACGGTATCTTAGTAAAACCAAGAACTTTGGACTATTTTATCCTAAAGATTGTCCTTTCGAATTAGTATCCTATAGCGATGCTGATTTTGGAGGAAGTCGAACGGATAGAAAAAGTACAAGTGGGACTTGCCATTTTATTGGACGGTCTCTTGTATCTTGGTTTAGTAAAAAACAAAATTGTGTTTCACTATCTACTTGTGAAGCAGAATACATATCTGCAGCTTTAGCATGTGCTCAAGTCATATATATGCAACAAACAATTAAAGATTTTGGTTTCGACCTATCTAAATCAACAATATATTGTGATAACTCCAGTGCTATAAATCTATCTAAAAATCCTGTTAATCATTCACGAACAAAACATATTGACATTCGTCACCATTTTCTTCGTGATTGTATTGAAAAGAATTTAATAGATTTAGATTTTGTTCCTACAGAAAATCAACTGGCTGATATTTTTACTAAACCTTTAAATGAAAATTCTTTTATTAAATTTAGACGAGAACTTGGTATCGTCTCTCTTAAAGATATAATTACCAACTAAGCTATGTATATTTTTTTGTGCTTTCTGTTTTTACAACATCTTTCAGTTATTTTATAACTGCCTGTTTCCTTTATTTTCTCCCTGTCACTATTTTTCTTCTAGTTGAAAGCCTTTTTAGCCATCTTTATTTTTTTAAGTGTTCGCCTATATATATACACTTTCTATTTATATTTTATATCTAATTCTTTTACAAACAAAAGTAAAGTTCTCTTTCATTTCAAAACAATGACTCTAGAACTATTCTTGGCAAATATTATCATCCTTATGGCTTCTAACCACAACTCTTCTGATGAACCATCATGCGAAGATTTTTCCACACCATCTTCTGCATATGATTCTTCTGATTCTCATTTACCCACTCCAACTGCAAGAAATCATACCGGATATACCCCGGAAAAAAAGAAGTCTAGGCGGTTTTTGTTTTTCGGTTCCCCGAATACTAAACAAAAGATAAATGATATACATCACTATCAACGGGAACTAGTTGACCTAAACCGTGAAATGTATTACGAGCAGAAAACAAATTCAAGACGTCTTCAGTTTCTTGCAGATATCGGATCGAAAATTTGTGGTTGTTCTACATCTAACGTACATCAACCAACATCTTTTCATCCTCATTCTTCTCAACCGTCTTCCTCTCATTATAATCCATGGGAACCGAGTCCTCAACCTTCTTCACTCTCTCCAAATTATACATCTCGGAATAATATTTGGTCTCCTCTCCAACCATACATTGATAATACCAAGATAGAACCAGGAGAAGAAACTACACCAAAGACAACTCCGAAGAAAACTCAAAATAAAACTCCAAAGAAATCTCCCAAATGATTTCTTACTTTATTTGTATTTTTTTAAGTTATATTTTGATTGTTTCGAATAATCTCAACCAAAATAAATGTTAATCATACTGTTGTTATGTATGAAAATCATTATTTTATATATATTAATATATCTTGTTTTCTCAAGTCTTTATATATCTGTACAACAATTTTTTCTTCCAGGAGTCGACTGCTCAAGAACAACCAGTCGACTGCCTTACTCATTTTTGCTCTCTGGATCCCTTATCCAGTCGACTAAGTGCCACCAGTCGACTGGTTAATCTTTAAAGCTTCTCTGTTTGGCTTAAACAGTCGACTGGTTCTTTCCAACAGTCGACTGCTGGGCTCCCTTTTTTTAAAAAAAAAAATTTTTTTTTTGCAAACCGAACCACCTTCTTACTCTTCCAACCAGTATCTTTTAGACACCTCATCTACATCTACTCTAAAACTGTTTCATCATTCTTCAATTTCATATTTTCAAAATCTAAAAAACCCCTTCAAACTTTGTTCAAAAAGGCTCCAAAATGGCTCCTCCCAAAACAAAAAAAATCCAAAACATCATCTTCTTCCACTCAAGATCCCATTGATTCATACATTGCTCAGTGGTTATATGATGCTACTGCTATTCAACGATGGAAAAGATTGAAAAATGTTCCAATTCTTGAGAGTTCATTTGTTGTTTTTCCGGATTTCTCGGCCTACGGTCTTCTCAACATTGCTAGGCAAGGTAAATTAGAATCTTTGCTCGACTATGAAAGGAACAAGTTACCAATAAATCACATCATGGTAAAACTTTTTCTGGCTAACTTGAATTTGGGTCACCAAGATCCACGAGGTAACCGAGATAATTGCATTTGGAGCTTAGTTTGTGGCAAGAAATTATTTCTTCCAATTGATCGTGTTGGTCATATTCTTGATACACCAACACATGGGATTAATCTTAATGAAGTTGATTGCGTAGTTCATACTCGAAATGAAGTTAGTCACCGATTTATAGAAGATGATTCAGATGGTACTAAGTCGATTGGTCTTCGTCCTATAGCCAGATTACTACATCGGGCAATGACGCGCTCTATTCTTCAGCGCACCGGCACTTTTGATCAAGTTTATCAAGAAAATTTTCGTGCCTTGTATGCTATATATGATGGTCAAGACATTAATTGGACTCAACTCATAGTAGACGAGTTACTCGCCTTCAATCAAGGTGCTATGAAACGAATTTTCTATGCTGAGTACATCATGCGTCTACTTAAACATTGTGACGTCCCGGAACCAGATTCTGAAGTTTCAACCGTCGGCATTCTTAATGCGAAGACTATAAAACTCATGAAGCTCCCTCCTCCCACTCTTCGCATTATGCCCTATGCAGATTGGCTTGCTCGTCCTCATTCACGCCACCCACAACAACCACCAACTGCTACTTCTCAATCTTCAAGACCATGCGATGTTCGTATTCCCTCTGCAACTCTCTCAACAAAAGATTCATTGGATATAGTTGCTCGGAATCAATTGCTTCTAGAAGCTCGCTTGAAAAGAATGGATACTAAAATTGATAAGAAATTCGATAAGGTAAAATCATTCTTTGTCAAATTATGGGACGCAATCTCCTGCTCTTCATCAACTACTCATGCTGCTCAAGATCCGGGAAAACGTCCTACACCTCAATTCACATGGAGCACTTCAGAAGAAGAAACTAGTTCCTCTCCAAGTATTGGCGGACCTACTTCTGAACCGCATCACAAAAACAAAGGAAAAGAAATTCAAGAAGAAGAAGAGGAAGGAGACGATGTGCAGATTGATTCCGACTAATCAGTCGTAATTATCCCTGGTGTTGTTTTTTCTTTGAATACTATTCTCTACTTTTGCTTTTTCAAGAGACTTGTATAAATAGTCTCTCTAAACTACTACTACTTTTATCTAGTCATACTTCATATTTTGATGCTATCGATTTATGAAATGCTTCTATTTTTTCCTTTTTGTCGATGACAAAGGGGGAGAGACATAGGCAGACTAACTCTTATTTGCAGGAAAACGATACTCCTTTCTTTAAGGAGGAATAATAAATTCAGGGGGAGTTTATATTCTTTAGCTACCACATATATATTCTTCTTTACAGGTTGTCATCAATCAAAAAGGGGGAGAATGTTGAATCATGGATTTTGATTCATGACAACATACAATAATTGACAAGAAGGAGTATAGAAGATACAACTACTAACCAAAGGAGATATGCTAGCACTTTTGAGATCTCAAGGCCACATTATAAATGTGTTAGTACATATCTATTATTGTTTGTAGAATAGTTATTTTTTGTTAAAATCTATCCTCAAAAATCTCTCACAAACATTAACAAAATAGCCATCTTCATTATGATTTTAAATACTTTGGAAAATATGCAGATATATGCTCAAACTGCTAAAGCAGTCGACTGGTGCATTTCAACCAGTCGACTGGTTCAGCAGTTTGCTCATATATATGCAAACATGCACATAAACGTGCACACATCTTTTTCAACCAGTTGGCTGGTAGATTTTGACCTGTCGACTACTGTATTCCAACTGTCATTTTTCCTGAAAAGACATCTCCTCTAATGAAGAGTCTCAATCCATATCTCTTCATAAAAGATGCTTCTTTTGATGAGAACTATTCGTGAATGGTTGTATCTCTTAGACAACTATATAAACACATTAGTTCTACATCAACAAATCATCAATTTTATTTTTGCTTTCTAATCTTACTCTCTAATATTGTTTTCTATAAAGCTATCATATTCTTCCTAAATCCTTATTCACATTCATACATTTGAGGATTAGATTATAGGAAGTTCTGTACATTATTGACTTATTAGTGTTATTAAGAACACGTGAAGTCAGAAACTATTTTGTATTTACTATTGATCCGTTCTGCTGCTCGGGTTAAGTGAAGTCCTCTTCGGCTGTTGAGGCGAAATCCTGTTCTGTTGCTCAGGTCCCTGTTCGGCTGCTCAGGGATTGTATAGACCTGTTCCTCCGGGTTAAGTGAGGGTATTGCTGTAAGTTAAATTCTAGAAGGGAGTCTGGGACTGGACGTAGGACGGTGCTCCGAACCAGTATAAAATATCTGGTGTCATTTTACTATACTGCTTTTATATTCCGCACTATTTACAGTATTACTATCATCTCTCTACTCTGTATTATCATATATCCATATTACACGATCCGTACACACTTTCAGAATTTCATCAAGGTGTCGCTTGGGAAAAATACCGGATAACACATTCCTTCCAAAGTACGCTTCTATGGACACAAAACATACTTTGGATCGAGACAAGTGACCAAGTCTTGATATGCATAGATGCTTTTAATACTTGAACTGCTTTTATGGGATGTTGCATTTTCATTGATAATTCAAATGCTTTGCTTCCACGTAATTATCGAGTCACGTCTTCCCGGTAAATATATTTATTGTACTTCTCCAATCTAGAAACTTCGTTCATCATCAAGGATCGTCTAAGAGTTGTTTTGGTCCATGGTCAAGTAGACATACTTCTTTTTCATCATTTACCATTTTTTTAAATTTTGATGGATCGATACTGATCCATGCTCTTCCTCGATGTAAGTACAACAATTAGAAAATTTCGTTCCGTTGTTTTCATTTGCATATGCCTTCGAGTTTCCTTCTTCTCACTACACCATATAGGCAATCTTGCAATGTAGTTATGCAGCAGATTCGCAATGGCCCAGAGCAGTTGCAATATTGCAATAGCCCAAAGTTGTAAAATATTTAGCAACAGCTATTGGCCGTTACGAGCAAACCTTTGTAGTCTTAGCTAGAAAATGGAACTTTATGAACAATACACATGTTCCTAAAATAACACACTACCAATTTTTTGCCTCGCCCTCCTTTCCAACTTCTTTTAAGGCAACACAACGATTCCCCAATCCCAAACCCTAGATCCATGTTCTTTCCCTTCTCTTCGTCGCTTCTTTGCATCTTGAAACTATGGAGAAGCTGCAAATCTTTTGTGGTGAAAAGATTTTATTGAAGGTATTTTTATTATAATTTTGAATGTTGTGTTATGTGAATTAATATTTTTTTTCTAGTTTAAGACTGAATTGGATCACAAGAACCTCTACAACTAAAGTTGCAACACATAAGATCCAGCACTTTTATAGTGTCTTGCTTGTATTACAATGATTTTGTTGGCGAACTTTTTCGTATTTCAACTCCTCAAAAATTAGGATACATTCTGGGAAAATGAAACTTCCATTGAAGAGAAGCAAATGAAACGCTTTCATAAAAATTAAATTTGTGTGCTAATCACCTCAATAATTTGAATTAGCAAAATTAAGTAGTATTGATATTGTCTTAATTTTGCCGTGAAGTAGTGATTGTGATGTTGGATGCTTACGCAATCAGGTAGCTGCACTTTAACTATTTGTTAAAATGTCAAATCCAACTAGTATTTAATTCAAGTACAAATAAAATAAGATCCAGTATTGAAAATTAAGCAGGAAAATAACAAAAGTAAGAAATAGTAAAGGACGCATGGAATTTACATGGTTCAGATATTAAGGAATCCTACATCCATGGGAGAAATTTCTCTTTCTTCCTTTTTCATTAGCTTGGTATAGGTTTCCATAGAAATGAGTACAATAAAACCTTAAATGTATACGAAAAGAGGAAAAGATGAAAAGTCCATTTTATGCAACAGTGCTTTTTTTATTTATAGTATTGAGATGTACGCATGCAGATTGCTGGAATTCTTTTCTCACCGTTATGCTTCAGCCCTTGGATTCTACTAGATGTCATCTATCCATATTGTCCGTTTGATGTGTCCAGATATCTGACGTGTCTTTGGTGGGAAGCTTGAGTGAAAGCGGGAACTTCCAAAATTAAAGCGGGAATATCCGAAATTATGGTGGAAGAATTCAAATTTGAATTGACTTTGCATATGAGTTCTTGGGGGGACATTAAGTGTCACTCGTTGGCCTCGAGATACTACCATCGTATCTATACTGACTGATGTATGATCTTTGCATGATGCTGCCTTGCTAATTTACACTTGCTTGTTTGACATCGTATAGGGGAAAGTTATACTGCCCTGCCTTAGCTTAGGCGTTAGTTTTGTATTGCTTGTGGACGTGACCTAAGAAGGCTACGGCTCAGGTTGATCTTGTTGCTTATTTGCACAAGTTGTTGACAGAGGTGGATGGGTCGGTATCTCTCCTGTCTTTGCTTAACTTGCTATCATATTTGGCAGAAAATGGAGTTGCATTACCATGTTTCGTTCTAAGAGTTGAATTGACATATGCTTGGAATGTATTTGGGGCTAGCCATGATCTGAGTTGATCGCGATTTGAGTTGCCCTCATTGCAAGTATGCTCGGGTTGCTGGTAAGATAAAGGAGGAGCTCCATATCTTATCGTCTACTTGTAAGTATTGTATCGTGTTGAAGTGTATCCTAAGTGGCCCTGCATGTAGCCCTTTAGACTACTTTTGACCCCTTATGGTACTGCTTAGGTTCCCCCGGTATGTGCTATGCAGACCTGTTCTTGTAGATGTTGACAAAGTATGAACTTTGGAGATGCAATCAGCTCAGTTCAGCATGTACTGCCTCCTATGCCTCGGCGCAATATTCTTGTTCTGCTTTAATCTTATGTATTGTGTAACAACCCTGCTTTAGATTACTTGAAATTAAATTAAAAGAATAATTTAATTAAGTGATAATTAAATAATTAAGAGATTTGGGGATTTTTATTGTTAATTAAATTGAAGTTTGGGAAATATATACATGGAGTTCATGTAAATAATTTTCTAATAAAAATGGGTATTTGAGAATTTTAGTAATAATGGAAGTAATTACTATATGATTAATTCTTTTATTTTATAATAAAAGAAAACGTGAAATTTAATTAATGAAATAAGGATTTGAGAACCATGTTATTTAAGTGTAACTTAATGACTTATTTTATCACTTGTAAAATCATTATAATGGATGTAATGTGAATTTATTAAAATTAAAGTATTTTTTGATTCTTGTTTAAATAGAGGATTTACAACTTAATGGATTATTAATTTTCCAATTATTTTAAAGAATAAAAAGAATGGTTTATTATTGTTATAAAAAGGTTATAAATTTATTTCAATATTTGAAGTTGAAATGCAATAAATGAGCTAATGATTTTATAAATTATTGTTAATCTATGAAGTATAACTTAAAACATTGTTTAAGTTTCCTCCTTATAATTGAAAATGAGAATATTGATTAAGTCCTTTTGCTAAGCAAATACTTAACCTGGCCAATTTAGAGTTAGTTTATTCCTTCTCTCATTTTCACTTTTCTCACTTCTGTTAGTAACAAGAGAAATTACAGTAAACTTTTATCATTCTCTTTCTCAAAGAAACCCTAGTCCTTCCCCAAATCAACCAAATAGAAAGTGAAATCACTAGTTTTAAAGCTAATAAACTCAGGTAATCTATACTAACCATTGATACATCTTGTTGCTCCTTTATTTCAGTTTTAGATTAGTAATTGAATTGTGTATTTTGGGTTTATCTCTGAGAATCTTTGGAGCAGCTGTTGTGAGGAGTTGAGTAGAGGTCTAGAAGTAGTAAAAACTTCTTTTCTTAGCAATAAGGTGAGTTATCTCACAATTTCTAGTTATAATTCGATGCATATGGTAAGTAGTTGAATTGTTGAGAAAATTGTTGGATTTTGATCTCAGTCTGTGCTTAATCTATTATATGTTCTTCTCTCTGTCAGTAGCCACTCTGTCTAATGTTTTCATTTGTGTTTTCTTTTCTCAATTAATATATCAACTATTGTATGTATGCATGCTTGTATATGGTATATATTGATCAAAAATGTGTTGCTGGACATCCAAAAACTGAACGGAGAACAAACGATTGACGGTGGGGAGCACGAACCTGGAGCAAATGCTACTCCAGGCTCGTCCACCGGTCAACCGGTCAGCTGCTAGATGGAGCTGTGTTTGCTCCAGGAAACTGCTCCTCCTCCCTTCGACGTTTGTGCCTTGTTTCGCTTGGTTTTGCTTTATTATTTTGATAATTTTGATGAGTTTATTTGCTTCTGAATTTCCATGATTTAATTCGTATTTTGATGATATGAATTTTGTGATAAGTTGGTTTTAAATAAATATCGATTTTGTTTATAAAAATGAATATATAAATTTCAAAAGATTTCTAAAATGATTTTGGAGTAATTTAATTATATTTCAACTTGTTTTCTAAATCATATTTTTAATAAAACATTTTATGCTATTTATGTACAGCTAGAAATCTCATTTTATGGATTTTCAACTCTCTTTTTCAAAGCAAATATTTTAGAAAAGAATTTCCAAAACTAGTAGTAATATATAAATTCTTAATTCATTTGGATGAGGAATTCAATTAAAAGACTTAGTAAAACAAGTGGTATAGAGCGCTTGCGCTTACTTCGTCGATTAATTCCCATACTTATTTAATTGAAACCCTATTTTTTTAAGTGGAGTTTAACTAACTTGTAGTAAATATTCGAGTAAACAAGTACGATATGGGACTATGGACGTTATTCATTTAGTTACTGTTTGGAAGTAGATAACACTTACTAAGATAAGTTTAACGACTTGTCTTCCGTGTTTATCCGTTATAAGCGAATCTATGGAGCTTACGCTCATCTGTGGAGCTTTATGCTCATTTGTTTTTTATGGGTTTTCATACCCATTTATGGGTCCTCTGAACCATTTATGTATAACATGCATGTTCGGTGAGTTTATATGCTCACCAATCTGTGATAGGCACCCCCCTTTGTGTTTTGGATTTCTATGTTGATTTTAGGATTTTTATGAGATTTGTGTTTTCACCAAATAATTCTTGGATTTTGCTCGTGATGAGCTACATTTGATTTGGGATTTGGTAAATAAGTTTTAAGAATGATGATAATCTTCCATGTTTAATTCTATATGGATTTGTATTCTTATGGAACCTGTTTACCTTTATCACTCTTGTCTCACATTTACTTGAATTATAACTAGACTGATCCGTTTATTATTTGTATATAATACTCCGATCAGACCGAGGTGTTTCAGAAACTTTAGTATGATGACTTAACGGTTGGACTAGCTTGGAGACATTTTGTTTACTATAGTAGTCGACTAGTGTGTAGTCTATCATGTATTCAAGATAGAGACTCATTTTGTTGTACGTGTTCTTTTGGGTTATCTATGTAGCACTTATGTATATCGTAGTTCTTTTATGACCACTATTTTGTTGTCCACTCTATGTATTATATTCATGTCTCCACCAGTTTATGAGATATGTATATTTATCTATGTATTCTGTGATTTTGTGATCTGTAATATTTTATATTATTCTGAATTGTATTAAGCCATTGTATTGTTGTCTTGCACCTAGATCAGATATGTTGAATCCTCTTTTGAGAAAAAATATTTTTCCCCCAATTCGACGTATCGATACTTGCCCAAAGCAATAATACAGGTGGTCGCTCCTAACCAGCCTTATTCTCCACATTAGCAGTCAATATTACATTGCAATGTCCTTTGTTAATAAGGGTATAAAGGCGGGGCGTCACAACTTGGTATCAGAGCTGAGTTTAGAATAATATATGATATTAAGACGAGAATCATATCCTAGGTGTATCTTAGGGATCGTGCCTTAAGATCTAATTCAAACATTAGGATTCTGTCTTATCTTATAATCAAGCTTATCGGAATCTAACCTTGAGAATAATCTTTAATCTAATTCTATCTTGAGCAGAAGTGATGGCCAGTGGTAGAGCTATGCATTCAGATGTTAGACAGTCTAGTGGGCCTAGCTAGGATGGCGTATTTATGTCTGCACAGTGTGTAACAACCCAAAATTTGAGCTATAATAATTAATTAATGAATTAATTAAATAATAAAATAAGTTTGTGAAATTGTCAGAATCGAGCTACGGGAGTTGCACCATTAGATCCGTGGCGATTTTGTTGATCAATTTCCATATATAACTTGTCGAAATCCGAGCTAGTATGGAGAAGTTACGAGAGAAACAAGGAATAAAGAAAAACGAGAAAAAATATATAAGACCCTTAGGGGTCGACCAATAGGTCGACCCCCAATGAGCTTGGGTCGACCCGTAAAACTTCTTGGACATGAAAACGACCAGGTACGAGCCGAACACCTTAAAAATTGGATTTTTGGTTAATCTTGTGCGTTCATAGCTGCATCCAACGTTCCTAGTGAGCCAATGACGTGGTTGCACCAGATTTAATCTTCAAATCCAATGGCCTGAGATCCCTAAGCCACAGCATAAATAGAACCCTAGGCCAAGGTATTTTTCTCATTCAGATTTTCTCCCAATTGGGTTCTTTGCCTGAGGCTGGACCCTATATAGAAAATTTTCTAGGGAGGATATCTTTCTAATAAAAATATTCTACGCCCTAGAAGTGGATCCAAGAAGGCCAAGGACTAGAGCTAAGGACCATAGGTGAGTGTTTTGTAATTATTTCAGGTTTGTAAGCAATTTAAAATAATAGGGTCCTCAATAGTTGTAGTTTTTCTACAATTTTGAGACAGTTTTTATGTAAGTTTATTTACAGTTAGTTTTTAAGTAAATTTCAGAAGTTCTTTTCAGTCTATTTTTATTCAGCTATTTTATTCGGTTATTTACAGTTAATTACAGTTATTTACAATTAATTGCAGTCATTTACAGTTATTTACATCTGTTTTAAGTTAGAATTTGCTTGTAAATGTTAGTTTCTTTTTTTAGAGATTTAATCCTTTTTGACGCGAATAAAATATTAAAAAGAGAAGAATTTGCAAATATGGATTAAAATAGAATAACACTAAATTTACAGAAATCAGATGTAAAATGAGAAAAACCGAAATAAAAATATAGATGGACTGAAATAGGTAAATTTAAGATATTTGCAAGCATAATTATAACAAGTGGTTATAACTAAAAAGAGAAAATAGAAGAGTAATAGTTGCAAGAACAATTATAACACGTAGGTTATAATTAGAAAGAAGAGATAACAGAAGATGCTTATTCTAAAACATAGATCTTGGATTAAGTTAATAAGCAAATATAGAAGTAGGGTCCGTATCGGCAGCATTCCCTTTCAGGTCTAGGACCGATGGTTTCACACATAGGTGAGGCTGGGACATGCTTATGCTGATTAGGTAAATAAGTGGCCAATAGATAGAGGCTCAAATCTGGGGATTTGGCCAAGGGGCGCAAATCTAGAAGATTTGTTTGTTAGGACCAGTACCGACAGCATTCCCTTTCAGGTCGAGGACTGATGGTCTCACACGTAGGTGAGGCTAGGCACACTTATGTTGATTAGGGTAAATAAAGGATCAAATAGGGGGCGACAGTTAGTGTGTATCGGCGATGACCGAGCTTGCGTCATCGATTAGGGTAAATAATTTGCTTCTGCGTCCTAAGCGCTAAAGAGGTGTCTTTTACCGTGGGACCAACATGATTGGCTCATAGTGGCACAACAGAGATAGGAAAGGCCGATGGTTGGATTACGATTTCAGCCTAATCAAGTAATCACGGTAGTGCAAACAATCAAACAATAAAAAAAACAGTCAAACATAATCAGAAACAGTATTTTATCCAAGTTTTATCTTTTCTGTATTTTCCTTTCAAGCTAGAACTATTGCTTAGTCTATTATCTTTATCTTTCTTAGAAATGCTAGTAATTACTTTCACTCACCAGACTTATTGTCTGACCCACTCCTCTATCTTTCCTTTTCCCCCAATAGGCCAGTAGAGTTGAGGATAGTTGATTCAGGTTGCTTGGAGATTCATTCCCAGAGTTTTCCCATTTCAAATGTATTCTTCTGCTTTTTCATCCTTTTCATTTGGCTTATGATGGATTGGCACTTGTGAGAGGGATTGTTATTGTTTCCTTTTTACTCTGATTATGTGAGACTGGGATGTATTTTCATGAAACATAAGAGATTTTGAGTTTTTGAGACATGTTATGTTTTTATGACTTATTTTGAGATAAAGTTTAATTTTTAATGATAAGTTATTATTTAAATGTTTTCCGCTGTTTTTACTTATTTGTCTTGTAAATCTTAGTCTCTATGATGCTTTAGCTATACCTATAACGCACCACATCCTTTGGTGTGCCCTTTTTGGGAATACTAAGGGGTGTGGGGTGTTTCATTTGGTATTAGAGCCTAAGCTTACAGGATTCTTAAAAACTTGTTTTAAAAGTAAAGTATTTTTAAAAGGTAACATATCTTCAAATTAAAAGTATTTTTCAGAAAGAAACTCTTATTATAGAAATAGTTTTCAAGTATAAAAGAGTTTTTATAAAAATCCCCTCAAAGTCCAGTTCAACCTTCTTTCGAGCCTAAATTTTCTTTTATTTGCATAGTATTGAGGATGCCCCAAATCTTCCAGATTGTGTCCAAGTCCCTGGCTGGTTCCATAGATACCTCCAAGCTACGGCACCAGAGGTGCAAGGGCAAGCGCCTAATGCAGCACCGGTGGGTGGAGAACCCGTTAATCCACCTGCAATAACCAATTTTTCTAAGCTATGCAAGGACTTCGCTAGTTTAGGAGGCAAGACGTTTTCTGGCATAGAGGATTTCGTAGAGGCATGAGCTTGGTTGAGGAATACAGAGCGGATATTTGGGCTATTAGGATTGGAGGACCAGCAAAGAGTTCAGCTTGCATCTTGGCAGCTGAAGGGAGAGGCTTCTTACTGGTGGGAGATTATAGAAATGGAGGGTAGAGACATTGATTGGTTTTGGATTTCGAGGAAAGTTTGAGAGAAAGTTCTTGTAGCAAGCCGAGGAAAGCATGCAGTTGGAGAAGTTCATTAGTTTGAAGCAGGGGAGTCTTTCGGTGAAAGAGTATATAAATAGTTTAATGAGTTATCACGGTTCGGGATGGAGTTTGTTAATACACCGCATAAAAAGGCCATCCAGTTTGCTAAGGGTTTGAACCAGCCTCTCCAAGGGTTGGCATTGACACATGTACCTATGGGAGCGACGTATGAGTCACTTGTGGAAATGGCTCTCATGTCAGATGTTGCTAAGGAAGAAGAGGTTAAGAAGTTTCCTATATCAGAAAACTCTAAGAAGTAGTGGTGGAAGAATAATAAGGATAAGGACAAGAAGAAAGGAGGTGGACCTTAGAAGGGACATATCAAGAAGGGTGAGAAATGTCATAATTGTGGATTAGTTGGGCATTTCACAAAGGATTGTAAGAAGGATACGATGAAGGGGAGGTGTTACAACCGTGGGCAGCCTAGACACCTTAGTAGAGCTTGTCCTCAAAGGACGGGGCAGAGAGCAGGCGCACCTACGGCGCAAGTACATGCTTTGGATGTAGCACCTTCTAGTAGTGGACCGGATCGAGGTAGGAAAGTCTCTGTAGAAGGTTTGATCTCTATTTCAGATTTTCCTATTCGAACTCTTTTTGACTCCGGAGCATCGCATTCTTTCATTTCTAGTTCCTTGGTTAATTGTTTGCGCCTAGATATTTCTCTAGTTGTAGACCCTATAGTTGTTTCAAACCCCATAGGAGGATCGGCAAATTTATCCATGATTTGTAGAGGTTTGAAAATTTTTATACTAGGCGTAGAGTTTGATTATGACGCCTATGTACTGGGATTTTGGGGATATGGGATGATTTTGGGGATGGACCGGTCATCCACTTATGGTGCGATATTGGACTGCGAGAGGAGAGTCGTTAGACTAAAGACATGTAGCGGACGGACTCTCGAGGTTTCTTGCGACCCACAGGGGTCAGTCATGTTGAGCTTCCTTTATTCCCTTGATTCATCATTTGGAGAGTTAGATTCAGTTCCAGTTGTTAGAGATTTCCCTGACAATTTTGAGGAGGTTAGGGGGCTACCCCCTAAGAGAGATCGACTTTAAGACTATCTTAATGACAATGCTAAGCCAGTGGTATTGCCCGTGAGACATATGGCTCCTAGGGAGAGGAAGGAGTTAAGCAAGCAGATTGGTGAGCTATTAGAGAAAGGCTTCATCAGTCGGAGCATATCTAAGTGGGGAGCGCTAGTCGTCTTCGCTACAAAGGCGGATGGTTCCCTTCGACTTTGCGTAGACTATAGAGAGTTGAATAAGCTCACGAAGAAGAACCATTACCCACTTCCTAGGATAGACGATCTTTTCGATCAATTGGTTGGCTCTTCAGTATTTTCTCAGCTTGACTTAGCCACTAGATTTCATCAGCTTAGGGTCACTGACGATAGCATTGATAAGACATCATTTAGGACACCCGATGGATTCTTTGAGTGGTTGGTTATGCCGTTTGGGCTGACCAATACCCCAGCCTATTTTGTAGATCTGATGAGCCGTGTTTTTTGAGATGTCCTAAATAAGTTTGTCGTAGTGTTTGTGGACGACATTCTGGTGTTTTCCAAGAGTATGGAAGAGCATGCTATTCATCTTGAGGAGGTTCTTCGCACATTTCGTGTTCATAAGTTGAAAGCAAAATTCTCGAAGTGTCACTTTTGGCGTGAGGAGGTGCATTTCTTAGGGCATGTAGTCTCAAGAGAGGGTTTAGCTATGGATCCCGTTAAGATAGTAGCAGTACAAGATTGGAAGGCCCCCAAGAATGCTACCAAATTTAGAAGCTTCCTAGGTTTAGCTGGTTATTGTAGGAAGTTTATCAGAGATTTTGCTAAGATTACAACGCCGCTTACTCGCCTCACTAAGAAGAATGCGGCATTCATGTGGGACGTGGATTGTGAGGATTCCTTCACGATGCTAAAGAGAGCCCTTACTAGTGCACCAGTGTTAGTTTTACCCGACGGAGCTAAGCCTTTTACAGTATACACTAATGCATGTGGGACTGGCCTTGGGGCAGTATTGATGCAGGAGGGAATGGTAGTATGCTATGGGAGTAGACAGTTGAGAACTCATGAGAAGAACTACCCCACCCATGATTTGGAGTTTGGTTGCTATTGTTTTCACGCTCAAGTCTTAGAGACATTACCTGCTAGGAGAGAGGTTCGAGCTTTTCACTGACCATAAATCATTGAAGTACCTGTTCTCACAAAAGGATTTAAACTTGAGGCAGCAGCGTTGGATGGAGTTTCTGGCATCATATGACTTTGAGATAGCTTACACCTCTGGCAAAGTGAACATGGTTGCGGATGCGTTAAGTATGAAGAGAGCAACCCTTAGTCCAATGTTCGTGGAGTGGAAAAGCCTAGATTTTATTTCCACCTTTGATTTTAAACCCTCCACGGACATCACTTCTGGATTATTGACAGCACTTAAGGTTAACCCTACCCTCATAGATCAGATTGGCTCAAGGCAGCGAGAGGATTCAGAGCTTGTAGATATTCTGGATAGGATTAGCAGAGGAGAGGTCTTTAGACATTTCCAACACTATTCCATCGATAGTAAAGGGTGGCTAAGGAAAGATGGAAGACTTTGTGTCCCTCGCATTGGAGGTTTGATGAGTGCAGTTCTAGCAGAAGCACACCATTCTCGGATGACTATTCATCCGGGCGGTGATAAATGTACAGGGACATGAAGAGAGTGTTTTATTGGAGTGGCATAAAGAAAAATGTAGTAGAGTTTGTGGCTAAGTGTCTTGTGTGCCAAAGAGTTAAGGCGGAGCAGCAGAGGCCTGGTGGATTGCTTCAACCATTGGATGTACCCGATTGGAAGTGGGATAGTGTTTCGATGGACTTCATAGATGGTTTACCCTGATCTAGGACGGGGAATACCAATATTTGGGTGATTGTAGATCGTTTGACTAAGAGCGCCCACTTCATTCTGGTCAAGAGTAAGAGGGCAGCACCTTATTTGGCATCAACATACATTCATGAGATAGTCCGACTTCATGGAGTTCCCTCTAGCATAGTGAGCGACAGAGACCTTATCTTTACTAGCGAGTTTTGGAGGAGCTTGCAAGAGGCTTTAGGGACACAACTTAGATTGAGTACGGCCTATCACCCTCAAACGGATGGACAAATAGAGAGAGTTATAGAGTTCTTGAGGATTTGTTGAGGATGTGCATTCTTGATTTTGGAGAAACTTGAGAGGAGCACATTCCTTTAGTGGAATTTCCTTATAACAATAGTTTTTAGGCTAGCATTGGGATGGCTCCTTTTGAAGCCCTTTACGGAAGACCTTGCAAGTCGCCTTCATGCTGGTTAGAGTTGACAGAAAGATTGCTACTTGGTCCCGACATGGTTAGAGAGACTTCAGAAAATATTGATTTGATTAGAAGAAGAATGAAGACAGCCCAAGATAGACAGAAATCCTACGCAGATAAGCGGAGAAGGGATATTGAGTTCGAGGTAGGAGATTTGGTTTTGATTAAGATGTCTCCGCTAAGAATTATAGTGAGGTTTGGATCAAGTGGGAAACTTTCTCCCAGATTCGTAGGATCGTCCCCATTGTGGAAAGAGTAGGGAAGATAGCGTATCAAATAAAGCTACCAGAGAGGCTCGTGGGAGTTCATGATGTTTTTCAAGTTTCACACTTGAGAAAGTGCTTACATGATTCAACGGAGGTAGTGGAACCTAGCCTACTTGAAGAAGTTGAAGTGGAGAGAGAAGCATCGGTTCGTCGAATTCCTACCAAGATCGTTGGGCATGATATCAAGAAGCTTAGGAATAAGGAAGTCCATTTGGTTAAGGTGCAATGGGGAGATAGTATTGAGGATGCTACATGGGAGGCTGAGGAGAAAATACGTACCTCTTATCCGCATTTTTTTGATGGTACGTCTTGAATTTCGTATTTCCATCTATAGCTTTGAATAAATTCTTTCCTTTAGTATCCTTTAGGAGGGTAGATCTTAGGATTTAACCTATGGATGGTAGGACTGGATGTAAACATGTTACTAGAATATGTTATGTATGATGGACGCTAGTGGTTGCAAGTGTTTGCTGGTGGACGCTAATGGACGCATACACACACACTAGGCACTATTATCTCTTAAAGATCGGCCTAACTAAGTCACTAAAGCATATGAATATGGATGTGTGTGCACTTGCATTTTTATTTCATGGTTGCTATGAATAGGTGATTATCATATGATTGTTGCATTTGGATGATGATTGTAACACACATATGAATTATCAGTTGTCATTAGGGAATTTGCATTCAGTTGGATACATGGCATGGCCATAAGCGCATAAAAATGAGGTCGACTGAATCAGTAGACCGCCTAATCTTTTGCATTAGTTAGAGACATTGAAACTACACTATTGCATATATCATAAATTGCATTAGAAATCTTAAGGACAATGGATGTAATGGATGATGGTTGAATATATGGTTGTAGAATTTGGATGAAAATATTTATTTCATTCTTCTGTCCTTGGAGATTTCGAGGACCAAATCCTTTAAGGAGGGGAGAATGTAATAACCCAAAATTTGAGCTATAATAATTAATTAACAAATTAATTAAACAATAAAATAAGTTTGTGAAATTGTCAGAATCGAATTACAGGAGTTGCACCATTGGGTCCGTGGCGATTTTCTGATCAATTTTCATATATAACTTGTCGAAACCCGAGCTAGTATGGAGAAGTTACAAGATAAACAAGGAATAAACAAAAACGGGAAAAAAATAGGACCCTTAGGGGTCGACCCATGCAATGGTCAGGTCGACCCCCAATAAGCTTGGGTCGACCCGCAAAACTTCTTCTTGGACGTGAAAACGTCTAGGTACGAGCCGAACACCTTAAAAATTTGATTTTTGGTTAATCCTGTTCGTTCATAGCTGCATCCGACAGTTCCTAGTGAGCCTATGACGTGGTTGCACCAGATTTAATATTCAAATCCAATGACCTAAGATCCCTAAGCCACACTATAAATAGAACTCTATGCCTAGCTATTTTTCTCATTCGGATTTTCTCCTAATTTGGTTCATTGCCTGAGGCTGGACCCTAAATAGAAATTTTTTCTAGGGAGGAAATCTTTTTAATAAAAATATTCTACGCCCTAGAAGTGGATCCAGGAAGGCCAAGGACTAGAGCTAAGGACCACATGTGAGTGTTTTGTAATTATTTTAGTTTTGTAAGCAATTTAAAATAATAGTGTTCTCAATAGTTGTAGTTTTTCTACAATTTTGAGATAGTTTTTATGTAAGTTTATTTACAGTCAGTTTTTAAGTAAATTCCAGAAGTTCTTTTCAGTCTATTTTTATTCAGCTATTTTATTCAGTTATTTACAGTTAATTGCAGTTATTTACAGTTATTAACATCTTTTTTAAGTTGGAATTTAGCCTGTAAATGTTAGTTTCTTTTCTTAGAGATTTAATCCTTTTTTACGCGAATAAAATATTAAAAAGAGAAGAATTTGCTAATATGGATTAAAATAGAATAACACTAAATTTACAGAAATTAGATGTAAAATGAGAAAAACTAAAATAAAAATAGAGATGGACTGAAATAGGCAATTTAAGATATTTGCAAGCATAATTATAACAAGCGGTTATAACTAAAAAGAGAAAATAGAAGAGTAACAGTTGCAAGAACAATTATAACACGTAGGTTATAATTAGAAAGAAGAGATAACAGAAGAGGCTTATTTTAAAACTTAGATCTTGGATTAAGTTAATAAGCAATTATAGAAGTAGGGCCCATACCGGCAGCATTCCCTTTTAGGTCTAGAACTGATGGTTTCACACGTAGGTGAGGCTGGGACACGCTTATGCTGATTAGGGTAAATAAGTGACCAATAGATAGAGGCTCAAATCTAGGGATTTGGGCAAGGGGAGCAAAGCTAGAAGATTTGTTTGTTAGGACCAGTATCGATAGCATTCCCTTTCAGGTCGAGGACTGATGGTCTCACACATAGGTGAGGCTAGGCACCCTTATGCTGATTAGGGTAAATAAAGGGTCAAATAGGGGGCGATAGTTAGTGTGTACCGACGATGACCGAGCATGCGGCATCGATTAGGGTAAATAATTCGCTACCGCGTCCAAAGCGCTAAAGAGGTGTCTTTTGCCGTGGGACCAATGGGATTGGATCACAGTGGCACATCAGAGATAGGAAAGGCCGATCAATGGATATGATTAGGATTTCAGCCTAATCAAGTTAGCAGTTGAGATAGGATTAGGATTTCAGTCTAATCACAGTAGTGCAAACAGTCAAACAATCAAAGCAAACAGTCAAACAGAATCTGGAACAGTATTTTATCCGAGTTTTATCTTTTCTGTAATTTCCTTTCAAGCTAGAACTATTGCTTAGTCTATTATCTTTATCTTGCTTAGAAATGTTAGTAATTACTTTCACTCACCAGACTTATTGTCTGACCCACTCCTCAACCTTTCCTTTCCCCCAATAGGCCAGCAGAGTTGAGGACAGTTGATTCAGGTTGCTTGGAGATTCATTCCCGGAGTTTTCTCATTTCAGATGTATTCTTCTGCTTTTTCATCTTTTTCATTTTGCTTATGATGGATTGGCACTTGTGAGAGGGATTATGATTATTATTGTTGCTTTTGTACTCTGATTATGTGAGACTGAGATGTATTTTCATGAGACATGAGAGATTTTGAGACATGTTATGTTTTTATGACTTATTTTGAGATAAAGTTTAATTTTGAATGATAAGTTATTATTTAAATGTTTTCCGCTGTTTTTACTTATTTGTCTTGTGAATCTTAGTCTTTGTGATGCTTTAGCTATACCTATAACGCACCACATCCTTTGGTGTGCCCTTTTTGGGAATACTAATGGGTATGGGGTGTTTCACAGTGGCTTATGGATCTTATGAAGAACGCCCAAACTTCCGATTCTGCTTCTGATCCTTATCCCCGCAAGTCGCATTTCGCATGCATGTGTAGTGATTTCGCTCATTTAGGAGGAAAGCCTTTCAAAGGCACCGAAAGATTTATGGACGTTTAGGC
Organism: Allium fistulosum; assembly: GCA_030737815.1. Taxonomy (NCBI): domain Eukaryota; kingdom Viridiplantae; phylum Streptophyta; class Magnoliopsida; order Asparagales; family Amaryllidaceae; genus Allium; species Allium fistulosum. Next base: position 898,533,003 of record CM060905.1, on the reverse strand, counting down.
TTGGCTTAGGAGATGCGAGCGTATCTTTTCTTGCATAGATCTTTCTGATTTGCATAGAGTTTAAGTGGCTTCGAGTTTGCTCCAAGAGTGAGCATTGGATTGGTACGAGCTGTTGAGTTTTGAGGTTATGAAAGCGGAGCTTACTTAGGAACAGTTCCATGAGAGATTTGAGTTGAATTTCATGCATGAGGCTGAGAAGGTATCTTTGGCTTGGAGCTTTATAGATCTCGTGCAAGGGGATTCTTCAATAATGGAGTATATAACATCTTTTGAGGCATTATCTAAGTACGAGGTCGAGCACATTTATAGCTGGCTAAAGAAAAATTAGAAATTTGTTTATGGGTTGAAGAAGAGTCTTAAGAAGACCTTGCTCTTAAAGTTGGAAGTATCATTTGAGAAGTTAGTGGACACCGCTCTTAGACTTGAAGAAGCGTATAAAAATAGTGGTGATGAGGTTGGATGTGTGAAGAAGAACTTCAATAATAAGAAGGGATATCCTTTCAACAATTTTAGTCCTTCAATTCCAACAAGAAAGTGAAGAAGCGGAATTCAGAGACCAATAGTTCTACCTTTGTTCGTGGCCGAGAGTGCTTCAATTGTGGTTCTAAGGAGCATTATGCCAAAGCTTTCCCAAAGCCTATCATGTGCCGTTATTGCAAACAAGAGGGCCATACTACCTCTTCTTGCCCTAGAGCAGCTCATGAGAAGAAGGAAGGGAAGTTGAATGCCGTGGGATCTTCTGGTGGTTCTGGTCAGTGTAGAGGTGGTATCTTTCTTTCTATTTTAGAGATTTCTATTTTATTTCGGAATCTTCCCATTCATGTCCTTTTCGATACGGGTGCTTCTCACTCATTCGTATCGAAAGGGCTTGTTGATGCATTTTCTTTGGATGTTGTGTGCTTGGATACTTCACTTCGGATTACAAACCCTATTGGTGGGTCTGCAACTCTTAGTATGCTTTGTAAAAATGTTGAGCTTATCTTGGGTGGATATTCCTTCTTCGTTGACTTGCATATGATTCAATATCTTGGCTTTAGAATGATTTTGGGAATGGATTGGCTTAGAAAGTATGAAGCTCATATCTTATGTCCCAAAAGAATTATCTATCTTAAGCATCCGGATTTGGAAGAGCGAATTTCAATAACTCTTCAAGTTATCGATTCTGATTCAAAAACATCTTTATTTTCTCTTGAATCTCGAGAAGAAGAAGATGTAGCACAAATTCCTATCGTATGTGATTTCCTTGATATCTTTGAACCCATTTCAGGATTACCTCCTAAACGGGCAATTGAGTTTAGAATTTATTTGGTTCTTGTGCTCATCCGGTGAGTCGTCCTCCCACAAGGATGTCGGTGAAAGGGAATGAAGAATTGAGAAAGCAACTATTCGAATTGGAAGTAAAGTAGTTTATTCAGTCTAGTTCTTCTCCATGGGGTGCTGCTGTTGTGTTTGTTACAAAGGTGGTTGGAACCCTTAGGCTTTGCATTGATTATCGTAAGATTAGTGAGCTTACGATAAATAATAAGTATCCATTGCCTAGGATCGACGATTTGTTTGATCAGCTGTTGGGCGCTAAAGTCTTTTCTTAGCTTGATTTAGCGATTAGTTTTCATCAGCTTAGAGTGGCAGAGGATAGTATTCCTCTAATGGTATTTCGTACTAGATATGGTTCTTATGAGTGGCTCGTAATGGGCTAACGAATGCTCCAACTTATTTTTTTGACCTTAGGAATAGGGTGTTCGGAGAATAATTGGATAAGTTTGTTCTTGTTTTCATCGACGACATCTTGATTTATTCCAAGTTCGAGGAAGAGCACAAAAAACACCTTAGAATTGTTTTGGAGATAGTTCAGATAAATATGTTGAAAGCACAATTTTCTAAGTGTCATTTCTGGCAAAGTCGAGTGAAGTTTTTAGGGCATGTGATTTCTGAAGCTGGAATTTTTATGAATCCTTCTAAGATCGAGGTTATTTAGAATTGAAATAGGCCAAAGAATGTGTCGAAGATTCGTAGCTTTCTTGGATTGGCGGGTTATTACCATCGATTCATAGAAGACTTTTTCTAAGATTATTTTGCCTCTTACTACTTTGACAAGGAAAGGATTTAAGTATATTTGGTCCGATAAGTGTGAATCAGCTTCTCGAAAATTGAAGGAACTCCTTACCTACGCTCCTACCCTTGTTGTTCCAGAAGGGAACCAAGACCTTGTGGTCTTTATGGATGCTAGTAGATTTGGATTAGGAGCAGTTCTTATGCAGAGAGACCGTGTTGTCACTTTTGCTTTGAAGTGGCTAAAGCCGAATGAGGTTAGATATGCTACTCATGATTTAGAGCTTGCGGCTATTATCTTTGCCCTTAAGATTTGATGACATTATTTGGTAGGCGAGAGATTTGTGCTTTATACCGACCATAAGTCATTGAAATATTTATTTTCCCAGAAAGAGCTTAATAACTGTCAGCAGAGATGGCTTGAGTTCCTTGCATCTTATGATTTTTATATCCAGTATAATCCAGGGAAAGGGAATCGAGTGGCTGATGAGCTTAGTCGTAAGCAGCGGGCTGTGGTTTCTATGATGTTGGTTGAATGGAATGACCATGAGATTTTATCTTCTTGTAAGATTAGATATCGTGATCCAGATTCTACTTCTTCTTTGTTGTTGTGTAGTTTGGAAGCCCATCCTTCTCTTTTGGATCGTATAGTAGAAGATCAGAAGCAAGATCCCAATTTAGTTCTTCTTATTCAGAGTTGTAGAGATGATAGTGCTGTTGATATAGTGAAGAATTTGAGGTTGATGCTCATGTATGTATTCAGAGACGTGGTAGACTTATTGTGCCTAATGTTGGTAATCTCCGTAAAGGTATTTTAGAGGATTGTCATCACTCTAAACTTACCATCCACCCTGGTAGTAGTAAGATGTATGCAGATATGAAGTGACTTTACTATTAGGAAGGGATAAAGCGAGACTGGGCTAACTTTGTAAAGAGTTGTACGACTTGTCAGCTTGTTAACATGGAGCACCAGAGACCTAGTGATTTGTTGCAACCATTGGACATCCCAATTTGGAAGTGGGATCAAGTAATGTGAACGTGAGAATAAATTCATATTCTTTTTCTTTGTGTCGATCCAGTAGCGATCATATCTTGTCTTATCTTTTTCTTGTTAGGTATCCATGAATTTCATTGATGGTATTTCTTGTTCTTATTCTGGTCATGATAGCTTGTGGTTGATTGTCGATTGACTTATGAAGTCGGCCCATTTTATTATTGTTAGGTCCAATCGGACCACTCCTCAGTTGGCTAAGCTTTATGTTAAAGAAGTGGTTAGGCTGCATGGTATTCCTAGTTCCATAGTCAGTGACCGGGATCCATTATTTAATAGTGGATGCTAGAGAATTCTTCAAAAAGCTTTGGGTACAAAGCTCGATCTTAGCATTGCTTATCATCCCCAATCCGATGGACAGACGGAGTATGTGAACCAAATTTTAGAGGATCTTCTTCATGCTTGTATTCTTGATTTTGGTGGGAGTTTGGAATTGGGAAGATCATATTCATCTTATTGAGGTTGCTTATAATAACAGCTTTCAATCTAGCATCGGAATGGCACCTTTCGAGGCTCTTTATGGAAGGCCATGCCGATTACCATCTTGTTGGCTCGAGACCAGTGAGAAAATGGTTTTAATGCCTGATTCTGTTTATGAAGATTGATCTTATTCGACAAAGGATGAAAGAGGCACAGAGCAGGTAAAAATCCTATGCTGATAAGAGAAGAAGAAATTTGGAATTTTCCATGGGAGACTTGGTATTCATTCGTATTTCACCTTTGAAGGGTGTTATGCATTTCAGTCGATCTAGGAAGTTAGAACCTCGCTATATTAGACCTTACACAATCACTGAATGAGTTGGCCCAGTTGTTTATCATATATCTCTTCCAGCTCAGTTTTCTGGTATTCATGATGTATTCCATGTATCTCAGCCTCGGAAATGTCATAGAGATTCTGATCCTATCATTAAGCCTAGAATCCTTGAACAGCTTGAGATCTCACCAGATTTGACTTATGAGCAGTATCATATTTGTGTAATTGCTTCGGAGGTTAAGTGCCTTCGAAATAAAGACGTTCCGCTTGTTAAAGTTGAATGGTCCGCTAATCCTAAGGATTGCTCTTAGGAAACCAAAGAATTTATCGTGCGAACGCATCCAGAATTATTCTCAAGTTTTCATTAGCGGTGAGTCCTTCAGTTAAGTTATTCTTTGTTAATTGCATAATCATTTTTTGAAAGATGTATCATTTGTGAATTTTTATTGATTTTCCTTAATAGAGAATTGCGGAGATGCAATTTTCATAAAGGGGGAGTCTGTAACAACCCTACTTTAGGATACCTAAAATTAAATTAAAAGACTAATTTAATTAAGTGATAACTAAATAATTAAAAGATTTGAGGATTTTTATTGTTAATTAAATTGGAGTTTAGGAAATATATACGTGGTGTAAATAATCTTCTAATAAAAATGGGTATTTGAGAATTCTAATGGAAATAATTACTATGTGATTAATTCTTTTATTTTAAAATAAAAGAAAATGTGAAATTTAATTAATGAAATAAGGATTTGAAAACCATTTTGTGACGACCCACCTTTTTGGAGGGTTTAAATCGAATATAAATCATACATGTCTAACTCAAACCATTCAAAAGGGAGGATTGTCCATGGGGTTTAATAAGAAAATAAGAGAAAAGAAGGAAAACAAAACACAGAATCTCATAGTGGAATGACAAAATATAATAATCAAATAAACAATTCATGAAGCCGTTTTACAATATACAATTGATTACACGATTTTTACAACATAATCAGAGTACAATCAACAACATACCAAAATGATACAGTGGAATAATACTAATAATATAATATACCAAACTCCGTCTTCGTCCTCTAGAAATATTGTCTTCAAACACTGAAAAGCTCAGGCTGACCCGAGCGTAATGAAAAGACAAAACACTCGAGTCAGAACTAAAAGTTCTTATGTAAGTTAAATCAACAATAAGTAAATATGAGTGTAATAGCTTCAGAGATGTTTACATGATTTTACATCTCCTATCCAGTGTATAACGTGAGTGCAATAACATAAGAGATGTTACGGGATTTTCCATCTCCTAAGGATCCGTTAAACTATTTATATGTAGTAAAATACACTATATATGTAGTGTCTAATCAATAAAATAAATATTTTTCTTAGCTTTAAGGCTTTACATTAATCCCCCTTAACACATTTTTAAGCAGGTAGTTTATGCAGGTCCTGTAACACAACCAGTAACGTCGGTAGCCAGTGAGTCCCCTATAAGTACCATACTAAAACAAAATCGTAGTGGGCGCTTATAAGGATAAAAGTATGACGAGGCACGTGAGGCAATGCTCAAGGTAGGATATTACCGGTTCGGGCTGTAGGGCTGGTGGTAACACATCGTTGCCACGACTTCCCACCGCGTCCAACACTCCCAAAATCAAATCAAGGTGCACCGGTCATATCAAAATTAATATAGTAATACGAAGAAGTGTGTCTGCTAGGGGTAGCTAGCCCACTTGGCCCTGACAAGCTATCCCATTTTAGTTATTTTAAATTGGCACAAGTGCCGGGGTCATCCATCATCGTTCTCTTTCTTCAAATCCAGCAATCGTTCGCCAATCCAGCCACTTTATTCTGGATCATCCACCACGTACACAGTTGTAAAGAGGTTCCGGTATTGACAGAGAGTATGCCAATATTCGGCCCTGATTTCTTTAACAACCAAACATCATTTTACACACCGGTTGGTTCTTTTAAATTTCAGGAACAAGTCATATTTCATATCAAAATATCAGATTCACTTCAAAATCATTTCGAATTCAAAACATGTTATACCTTCAAAACATCCGTATTTAAATCAATGATTTAAATCTAAATAATTCCCACTCTTAAACAGTTTGAATATTGAAAATGGTTTGAATAGTTTAAATAGTTTAAATATTGAAATATAATTTGGATAATTAAATAGTTTTAAAGATTGGAAATAATTTCGAATATAAAGAGATTTAATTTTTAAAAATAGTTTATATAATTAAAATAGTTTATATATTAAAATAATTTGGTTATCAAAATAGTTTTTGTATTAAAATGGTTTATATTAAAACTGTTTCTTCTTTTCAAACAATTTGAACTCATGTTCCAAATCACGACGAAATCAATTCTTCGACTTCCAAATCAAGTCAACTTCATATTCAAATTTCAATTTAAATCAGCCTCAATTCAAAACGATTTCAAACTTTACTTCAAATTCAATTTAAACAGTTCTATTCAATGGCTGAAAGTTTCAATTCAAATTCTCAATTTTAAAACAATTTAGTTTAAATCCATTTCACGTCCAAATTTGGAAGTACCAATTTAAGCCAATTTAAATAAAGTAAATTCAAAGTTTAAATTAAAAATTAAACCTTTCAAATAATTCACGTTCGATAAATTCAAATCATATCTTAATTTCAACTTAGGGTTACAAATTAATCCTTAAACAATTTCATTTAACAGTTTCAATTTCAACATTTCAAAACTCGAATTTAGAAAATAATTTAATTCATATAAATCCATTTTTTTCTAAAACAACATAATTTAAACAAATCCAAATTCAAATTTAAAACCATTTAATTTAACCAATCCGGTGTCCGTATATAATTTTCTACCCTATGGCCAAGTGATCATTTATTTCAATTTAATTACATGAATGGATATATATCATTTCAACCCGTAATTTAATGACATAGGTATATATCATTTCAACCTATTTCTTAGCTCATTTCCAATGATCCAAATGATAATATAAATGATGTAAATAAATAAATAGGTAATAATAGGAATAAGTCAAATAAATAAACAACCATACATCCATCATCAATCAATAGGCATACAATAACAATTAACATCCAAATCAACCAATATATCACAACAGTTACTAATTATCAATTGTCGGTGTTTAACTAGCAATTAAATTCAATATTAATTTAAATGTCAATTTAATTCAATATAAAATTCAATTTCAATTAAAATGTCAATTTAAACTACCAAACATCAACTAATAAAATTTTATCACTTCATAATTTCAATTTAACTAACATAAGAATTTTAGTATTGTGTGAGTGGGTTAAATCACTCACCTTTGGTTTATACCCCATTTAAAATCCAACAAAATCCCAAAATTTCAACAATCTCCAAATTCAACCAAACTAGTTTCATGTTGTTCAGAATTTCGATACGAGCCCAACGGAAGAAACCGTGTGCGAATCGGAGTTCGTATGCAAAAGTTATGAAAGTTAGAACATTTGAAATTTAAATTAAAATAAATGAAGGACAAACTTGTAATTATTGCCACCTTCCCCAAACTCACGTTTCTTTCAACCCATCAGCCCCAAACTTTGACCGTCGATCACCGCGCCTACGTGCGCCTCCACCACGATCCAACATTACCACCGTGTTCGCCAAGCCACCCTCCACCTTCTCTAGAAATGCCGCCTCCTCCGGTGCCTTGCCTTGGCCAAAAACAGCCAAGAACCGTGCCCTCTTTGATCCAAGATTTTGGCGAATCCAGACGCAATTAGCTCGATCCAACCGTAGATCTTGTAGACCTCATCGAGCACTACAACTTTCATTTAGACTTCGTCGCGAATCAGTGAGAAATGAGAGAGATCAAGGAGGAAGAAGGTGGAGCAATTCTGGCCGTAGAAGGTGGAGGCCATGAAAGAGAATTAGGGTTTTATATTTTTTATATTATTTTCATCTCGATTTGCGTGCCAATTTATAGCGTGAGGTCCAAACAGCCCGAACTGCAGTCGAGGCGTGCTGATAGGCAATCTATATGTGAAAAGGCCTTCTGAACACAATGAAACTAGTTTCGAGGCCTAATTCCATCGTATACAAAAGTTAACATTTTATCGTTCGTTAAAATTAAATTATATTCAAATAATTTATCAATTCACAGTTATGGACAAATACAATATTTCTAATTTACAATTACGTTATTACAAACCACGACGTTCATTGATAATTCGATTTTATTATTGTTACGCATTTGAATCAAATTTGAATCATTACATTTCAAAATACAATTTTACATGTGAATATAAATCGATTGGGCCAAACAAAGGCCCCAAAAGCCCGTTTCATTCCCGAAACGAAAGCAGGACATCTTATATATCGAAATATAGGTTTTCAATATTTTTAAACTTAATGGAACTAATTTCAAACCTTAATTCTATTGTATATAGAAGTTAGCTTTTAAAATCACATTACATTTATTTTTGCACGTTAATTAAAACAGATTATTATTAAACCGATTGAATCATTTTTAAACTATAAATTAAAAGTTTTCTATCATCATCCTTGATTAAACATGAATTAATAATCTTTCAAAATTTAATTTTCCATGTTAAATACAAGATTTTAATATTAAATTAATTTCAACGTTAAATTACAACAGCAATAAAATTCATTCATTATAATTCAAATTCCAAACAAATTCTTTTATTTTAATTTACATTCTTATTATTAAATCAACAAATACCTTATGTGTTAATCAATCATGAATTTCCACATCAATTTCAAATGGATTTAATAATTAGATGATAAATAAACAATTGTTACATTTAAATAATTTGAACACATTTATAAATTTATTGTTTACAACAAAAATTATAAATTTACTTACGAATGTTAAAACCAATTAAATTAAATAACCTATGATTTCTCTTTTTAATACGACATTTAAGTTTATTCCTTATTAACCTTTATTATTTCCATTAATTGAAATTACATTAAAATAGTTGTCAACTACATCCAATCAACATTATTAAATTATATCCTAATAATTTTTTTCATTAATAAATCATAAATTTTTATTTTTGACAATATTAAATTCCAAAATATTATTTAGTTTAATATTTTTAATTGTCAAAAAATACGGATCGTTACAATCTCCCCCACTCAAAACTTTTCGTCCCCGAAAAGGGACAAGAAAGGATCAAGAAATTTGGTATATTTTATTCAAAATAATCAATTTATAACAATTAATCTGACATATTTAATTTAATATAAATTTGAAAATAACACAATTTACCACGAAATTTTTTCTAAGTCATAAATTCACAAAAAATTTCGGCAGCATCTCCTTCGCATGGTTAGGTCCGGAAAATTAACAATATCAACAATTACATTGTGTATATCATATTTCAATAATAAAGCTTCCCAAACCATGGGAAAATATAAAATATCGTTACAAAAACCATAATCCGAAAACGAATCTATTTGTCGGGCAAAAAAACTCTATTTATGAAACCAAAAGCAACTGTTATTGCTTCCATTAACCTGTATTTTACTTACATAATCTAAAAGAGTTAAAACTATGTAAAAAGAGTAATATTTAGTTGTTTCAATTAATAATACAAACAACATAATATAAATAATAATCATATGCAAACAAAAGCAGTACAACCATTATATGTAACCAAAGAATCTATCACACATCCATAACAATCAAAAACAAATGTTTTGTTCAAGTTCAAACACTTTGCATCACACAAGGGTGATAAATAAACTACCACGTGTACCTTACGCTCAACAGCCTTAGATAATTACTTAATATATTATTCATACAACCTCAAATGATTTGAAGTATCATTTCTCAAACTTCCCATAAGCCAAACAACAAAGAATTTAAGTATTATTCAAGTTCGTACGATGTACATATATCATTTATGCACAATATTAATTCTAATCACTTGCTTGAATACACAAATTTTACCTTCGAACTAGTATTGATAACCCGACCACTCTAGTGCGGACTTTGATCCGATTTCTTGATTAGAAATCTCTGTTTTCCTTGCATAGCTATAAACTATGATAGAAAACTTCAAAATCATATCAAAAATTCATATCAAATGTTCGCCGTCAAGAATCGAGCGAAAAATCCAAATTCGGACTGGTGTGAATTTCCATAAATCATGTATTCAAATCTGAATCAGAACTGTTATGCGAATAAAATGATCTATGCACAACTTACATATTTTATTCTATTGGTTTCTTTTCACATCATTTAATTTTCATTTATTTTAATTCTCATTCATTCATACAATATCATCTTTTATTAATTTTCATTCATTTACTTACATAAATTATTTCTCATTCAATATTTAAAATCATCAATGAATAAATTCTTAAAGTTTTACATATGTTTCTTTGCAGTTTAATTCACATTTATTTACTTATATAACTTGAATTCCATTTAATATTAACATTCATTAATGAATCATTTCATACTTAAGTTTTTCTACTTTTTAATTCATATTTATTTTCACAATAGTATTTCTTTTAATATTAAATCTATTTATGAATCATTTCAACATTTCCTTAAGTTATAATCATTTACTTAAATAATATTCTCCTTTTACTATTCGATTTAATTATAAATCATTTCAAACATTAATTTAAGTTTATAACATTTCTTGTACATCTTAATTCATTATTTACATATGGACATAATTTCATTTCTAAAACATTATTATTACTTAAGTTTTTACTTATATGATATTCCATTATCTTTTAATTTACAAGTTACAAAACATCAATTTTTTTATATTTTCATTAAACACTTAGCTTTTGTTTGTACCAAAATTGGGCACAACACTCTTCGGAAGAGTTTGAAGAGATAAAATGAAGAAATTAAATGGAAAATGATGATTATCTAACAAACACTTCAAAAACAAATAAAAAAATACGCAGAAACACAGAAAGTTAGAGTGGTTCGGCGTGTTACCTACGTCCACTATGAAATTGATGATTTTATTGATGTTTTTTTGTTGATTACAACTGATTTCAGCGGATTACAGTGATGAAATTCGAGTACAACGGCAGCCTTGTAGTGCAAAAATGTTTTCGGCAGAGTCTGGACGTCAGAGAGCCAAAAAGATCCTTTTTTGTAGGCTCTGGGGCGCTATTTATAGGCGTAGGATGCAAATATCTCGCTCAGATCTTGGGAGACCTCTTCTTGCACGTGGGTGGGCCCACACGATCGATCCCAGGCGATTTCGACTCGATCTATGATCGATATGAACGAATTTCATATCGATCAAGATTTGACCCAATCGAATCGAAACTTGGCATGAACATTCTTTAGGTCGTACGTAAGCTCCTGTGAAAATTTCATAGCATTTGGACTTGTGGATTGTGAGTTATGATCGATGGCTTTTCGGCCATTGTTCTTTTCGTGTCGATGCTCTTTGTATCGATATGTTCGAATCGATCCAGGCACATGCCTGCAAGTTGACGTGGTGCTCATTCTTCAGATCGATCCACTTTTCATGCCGAGGCGACAGAGTCTTCCCAACGGTTGTGCCTTGTTTGTATCGATTTGACTTGTTCGTGTTCAAATCGATTTAAGCTATTCTGTTCGTATCGAGTGCCATGGCTCCGTTCGTATCGATCTGAGTCGTACTGTTCGTATAGATTGTGTGGTCTTGTTCGTATCGATCGAAGTTGTTCCAACTTGATGGATACGAACAGACGGATGTGTGTGGGTTGATGGATACGAACAATCGATAATTTGATGGATACGAATAAGGCTTTCTTTGATGGATACGAATGAAACAGCTGCCGATCGGTACAAAGCAAGGTCGTTTGCTGATGGAGTCGAATAGATCGATATGAATAAAGCTTCTTCCTTTGATGGATACAAAGTAGTGTATTTCGATGGATACGAATAGACACCTGCCGATGGATTCGAGCATGCCGAACCCTTGATGGATACGAATAGATTATTGCAAAGTGATGGACGTGGTTGTGTTGATTTCCTTGATTTTTATCGATCATATCTTTAGCATACGAACTCGGATTGACGTGAAATTTGGACGTTGGCTTTCATAGCTTCACTTGTCATGTCATATCAATTGTAACCTGATCCGGACTCAGACAAAATTCATCGATATCCATAGCGAGCCTGCATATAACCGATCCTTGGGACGGACTGTCCATGGTTTCCAATTAAGCTCTTGGTATCACGGCCTTGCCAAAAGGCGGGATAACAGTTGCCCCCCAAAGTACGTCTTGTGAAAACACAACGTGCTTTGAAAAGCTACAATCTTCATTATTAATAGTTTCATTTGACCTGTTAAACAGTTATCGTCTTCTCGTCGGAAGTTTTAATGTTTGATTGATCCATAGAGACATAAATCATGAACCGTAGACTGCCAACTGTTGTACTATGGGCTATTGTAATCGAGCGATGTATGATGGCAATTATTTGTTTGTTGTTGTAACCGTCATCAAGCGAATATCCAATTCGTTTACAAGTCGTTGTCAGTTTTCTTGTATCGAATTCCGTATCGATCCTCTCCTGAATCGATGTGAAATTCGAGTGGTAATAACGCTTGATGGTTGTTTGGAATGTCCCTTCGTATCGATCCACTCCTGGATCGGTATAAAAGGTCGAAAGATTGTTCTTGCATTGATGGCTATGAATACCCTGCAAATTTCTAAATGATGGATACGAAGTTGTAGTTCATATCGATCGAATGGTGAGGAGTATGAACAGGGCAATCGGTCCTCCGTGCATTGTTCATAATGATGGATAAGAGCCTTCATGGATTGCATGTTGATGGATACAAACAGTGCAGTTTGTATCGACACGTCTGGAATGGAGTCGACAACAGTGGATACCAATAAGTGCTTCGTATCGATGGAATCCAATGTTTTCGAAAAGTCTTCGTTGCACATTTCGTATCGATGAAGTTCGAGCTGTTGGATACGAATAGCCAATTCGCATCGATATGAGACGAAACCGGTTGGAATCGGTCGCGATGACTGGGAGACAAATCGTTTTTCTTCTTTCCTTCAGCCCATATAAATACCGTTTTGTACTTAGAGAAATTTCACTTGCTCTTTATTCCTTCTGCACTGCTTCGCATCGATAAAGAACTCGGGAAAGAAATAACTGTCTTTGTCCCCAAATTGAATAGCCCTTCATTCCTTCGAACCGACAATTAAGTTAGGTAGCTAACCTATCAATCCCTAAAACTATGAGACTCGAGTTTCGATGCCACTCCATTCGTGTTTCTGGTCGATTCCAGTGATACCAATGTTAGATTTAGGCCGGAACTTGGTTGAGGAAGGTCGCGATGGCGTTCATGTTGATTGGCAAAGATGAAGTATGGAGGGATACGAAAGGAAACCTTTGTATCGATCGATAGTGAAAGGAGGAATCGTGTCGATCTGGGCATGATGAAGTTTCGTATCGAACAAAGGAAAGGCTTTGTATCGATTGGTGACGGATTTTTTGCATCGATCAACTAGTGGCGGTATTCGTATCGATGAATACCCAACGACATTCGTATCGATTTCCCTTGATCGGTATGAATTTTGTAACTAGAGAGCGGTAATTCGACCGACACGAAGTTATAATCCATCGAACGATACGAAGATGCTCTTTAAGCGATTTAGTATCGATACGAACTACTACTCTTTTATCGATACGAACAGGAGGATACTGCATCAATACGAAATATCCTTTGGGTGATCGATACGAAGAGACGCACTCTGATCGATACGAATTGCTATTTTCATGACCGATACGAATTGAACCTTTGGTGAACAATCCACATATTGACCTCGATGGATACGAAAGTTTTAAAAAAATGAACACTTTACTCCGGCGAGCTTCAGTCGGACGTAATTGGACTTGACCGTTTCTCTGCATACTTGACTACCCATCGAAGCTCGTCGATGGAACTGTAACTTAACTCAATCTTAACGAACTTTAACTCAGATAGGTCTCTAAAGTCTGAATGGCATGGTTGTGACGGTCAACGATGACGGTCACTCTGGTTGAATTTTAAAGTCTCATCGTTTGAATGTTTTCTTTAAATCTGTTGAAATTCTTCAAGTAATATATAGCACTGCACTGCAAAACACATTCACGCACTTCACACTGGGGAACACTTGGGTTTTTATTGTCTAATGATGGTTTCTAATAAGTTGATTAGCTATGGAATCCACAAGTACACAACAGCAAGAGCTTCAGGATTCATCTCCTTTTGTCCTAGAGATTCCAGCCATCGCGGTCGAAGTTATAGACCCAGCTCCGAACGAGCTGCCTGGGGCCAGGTTTATGGGAAATCCTCAGGATTCTGTACTGTCTCACATCTCCGAAGACATGTTGGGACGGATATGCTTAAGGCATGGCTTGTCATTGGATGATGTACTATTACCAGGACCAAACGATAGACCACATGCTCCCTCAAAGGGGTTTACTGCCTTCAATCGCCATGCCTGCACGGCATGAACACTTCCTCCATTCAACCAATACATTAGGGAAGTGTTATCTTTCCTCAGAATTGCTCCATCACAACTACACCCCAACGGATACGCTATGCTGAACAGTTTATTTATTGTATTCATGGAGCATCTCTTTCGGCCACCGGCTCCAACAGAAATCAGATATCTTTTTAACTTCAAGAGTAGGGAAGATAGTCCATCTTTTACATTCCTGGAGGTAGTCAGGAATTGTCAAGTAGTAACCGGATCTTGGACAAGGCTGAGTTACTTTAAAATAGAATGGTTCTATGTCCGATGCCCCCCAAGATTTGCCAACCGATGGTTAGTCAGACGTAAATGTTGCAGTCTTCTCCAAGAGTTATCAAGATAATTGTAGTTGATGTAAAACTAATATCTTCTTTTCTTTACAGCCGTAATCTCACGACCTGAAGGCGGGTACTTCAAAGAAATAGTAAGGGTCCTTTAAGAAGTTCCAAGTGAAATGAGGGACATCGATTCGGTTCTAACCGACAGAAACTTGAGAATTGTCAGATTGAGCGGAATCAAAGCATAAGGCTTGAAGGAACACTGAGGGCAGCCCCGAAGAAGCAGTTGAAACGCAAAATACCCAGGGTCGTGATAACTGAAGGGGGTGATGAAGAGAGAACGCCCACGGACGATGAAATTGCTGCTGGGTCTTCGGCCGGATTTCAAGCGACAAAATGAAGAAGAAAAGGCAAGGCCGCTGCTTACAAACGTCCTAAGTCTTCGAGGTGGAAATCAGTTGTGGTTTCCTTGCCGGTTCCCGACATTAGAATCTCAGAGGCTACTTCCTCGCCAACTGAGAGTCCTTTTGAAGGGCTTGCCGATATTCTGATTTCGGATTACATGTCACTTCAACACGACACCGGGTTGGTGGAGCTTGATAGTGCTCTTGACCTAAGCGAGTCGCTTCCTATAAGTGCGGCCAACATTTCCGGTTGGTCGGGGGATTGCACATACATACACACTTCACGGCACTACACTATTTCCAATCATAAGTTGTTCAATTCAAGAAACCACTAAATCTGCTTCTCTTTCTTTTTACAAGTACAATGTCTGGACGAGGGTCGATGTTAGGGAGTCTTCGCTCAGCTCGCCGATCTTCTTCATATTATGAGTCTCGTAGGAGAGAAGAAGATAGAGACCGCGATCGTAGGTACTCTAACCAGGAACGTCAAGATCGAGATAGGGATAGGGACTACAGACATCGATCCCGATCCCGCTCTCCCTCTCCTAGGCTCCCTACACAACCTTCGGGTCAAGGGAGACAGCCAGTAGAGCCCCCTCGTCACAAACCATCCTCGCATGCTTCTCGGCCTGAGTCGCAATGCCATAGAACTAAGGTTGAGCCTCCCGTCGTCGTTGAGCAAGCTATCACTGAGCCCACTAGGGAAGGGGCTATTAAAATCGTTCAGCTGAGGAAAGAGTTCCCAAATATATGCTTCGACGGCTACGTTTTTCACCCTCATTTAAAGAGAATTCCATCGGAGGCGGAGAACACAATGCATGATTACATTCATGACATTTATTCCCAGTACAAAGAGTGGGCGAAGGCTGCAGAGAAAGCGTCGAAGGTGGCCTTCGAGCGAGCTAAACTAATCGAAAAGTTAGAATCTGATCTCGCCCAGAAGGACCGCATCTCCAAGTTCTTACTGATGAATTTGAGTCCTCTCAAAAATCAGAGATAGAGGCCACCAAAAAGGCCGATGAGGCGAACTTGGCCATGGAGAGGATGAGGCAGACACACTATGCCTTGGTGGAGCAGATGGGCCATCGCAACACCACTATCACAGCTAAACGGGACGCCGCTCTTAAAGAACTTGCTGAACTTAAAGCTAAATTTTCCGAAATCATCAAGGAAAAGAATGATGCAAACAAAGCCTCCCAGGAAGCTTGTGAACAGGCTGTTGTGCTTCGGGGTGAACGGAATGCGGCCACAGCTAAGGTCCGAGTGGTGGAGATTGAGGTCGAGGAGAAAGTCCAAATGGCTGAGTTTAGGCTAGAGGCTGATATTGAAGATCTCCTCATTGTTTATAACGCTAATGTTTTGAGGCACGGAATTCTAGCCTGGCTCGACAACTACCCGACACACTTATATAAGGCTTGGGACCGATTGGTTGAGGAGGAGAAGGCGGTGCATCTGGGTGAATCAATCGAAGAGTTTGAGCTTGAGAATCGTATGTTAAATGAAGATGAACGAAAGATTCTCCACGAGTCGATGATTTTGCATGAAAAAGAAAGGCTCAACACCCAACACTTGGAGGTCGGAGAAGGTTCAGGTGTTGAGCATCACGAGGTAAGTGCTGAAGTTCCTACACCAACCCAGCCTGAATCTGCACATGTGGTTGATCCCCAGCCCATTCCTTCCTATAATCCGGATCAACCGCAGCTATCTCCGGCCAGAGAACAAGTTTCTGAGGCTGTTCAATCGTCCATAAGCCAAATTGAGGAAGGTATTCTGAACATTCTCTATGCTTATCTGAAGTCGGAGTCATCATCCGAATTAGTTATTAACAGTTCTTTTTTTTGTCCAGTGATTGATGTTGCATCGGTCGTGCCTCCTGCCACTCAAGAATCACATCATATGCAGGAGGCCATAATAACTGAAGCAACCACCACAACGACCACGGCATCGACTGACAGAACGCAGGGGTGCACTCTTGTTTTCGATGAACAGATAATGGAGGAACTCCTCGGTCATCACAGCGGTCCCTTTGTGGACCTACCATTTGTTATGGGTGGAAGCGCACCTACTACTGGCTCTTCAATGGCAACCACTGATGCTCCCAGCGAGGCCCAAGCAATTCATGAAGAAGAAATATTGGCCGAAATCGACGCTGAAATGGAGGTAGCGGCTCATGGTGGTAGTTTTGGAGGTGGGATGGCGGCACCTGGTCCAGCTCCGTTAAGGATGATATCGCTTGGTGGTATAGTTATTGATACTAGTGCGTCTATCCCGCCTCCTATAGTCGATCCAGTTCCCCCGACTCCACCTTTAGGGAGCATTCCCGTTAACTTGAGCTCGGACGAGGAAGTTGATATCATGCCCCCTACTGGAGACCGACCGCCAAAAGGCAAGGGGTCGAAAAGAAAAATAAGCGGCGGCTCCAGTGGGTCCACACCGAAGGGAAAGCCAAAAAGAGAGAGTAGACGTGCTTCTTTGGTTTATTTTTGGTAGACATATAGAAATCTATCTTCATTTTTCTTTTGTAGGCCGTGTATAGATGCGGGTTCGGCCTTCGCTAGTAGGAATTTTTGGGACCAACTTGTACATAATTTCTTTTTGCAAATAGCTGAAATTAAACTTTATTTTTCTTTGAACTCGATGTGTGTTTATTTGCTTAAGTGTTCCAGCATTTGAATTCCTTGTTCAGTACACTTGCGAAGTTTCAACTTTTGAATCTCGTTTGAGTTCATCCGTCAAGTCCTACAATCATAGCCACAAGTCACGACTGGATATTCACTACACCATTATAAGATATTAACAACGGGTATAAACCGTTGTTATGTCTAAAAGCAACGGGTAAAAACCGTCTTCATTACAGGAGTGGTTGAATTTAGCGACGGGAGAAAACCGTTGCTTTATGTCCAAAAGGCAACGGGTATAAACCGTTGCAAATTGTGGCAAAGGCAACGGGTATAAACCGTTGCAAATTGGATCAAAGGCAACGGGTATTAACTGTTGCAAATTGGGAAAAATGCAACGGGTATAAACCGTTGCTTTATGGACAATAAGCAACGGGTATAAACCGTTGCTTTATGTCCAGTAAAAAACGGTTTAAAACCGTTGCTTTATGCCCAAAGTCACACATAAAGCAACGGTTAACAACCGTTGCACATAGTGTTTGCTCCTGCTCCTACAAAATCACATCTGTAACTCACTACTGCGTATATCTCAGTATATATACCAGAATATCAATATATATCAAAATATTGGTACACAAGCACTATAAACATATCGCACATATACCATACATATAAAATTATTATCAAACTTATAATTACACTCATTGTTTTGCAAACAGAATGCTACCGTGCCAGAATATCATACTTATTACACTGCATTGTTTATTACACTACAGTACAAAGATTTCATTAATTACACTACATTGTTTTGCAAGCAGTGAAGTCTACATGGTTCATTACAGGGCAAAGAATTCTAGTTTTCAGACTTCAATGTTCAACCTGGTTCATGTGCAACTCGAAGATTAAATTCAGAGGCAGTTCAACTTCATAAATCTGGAAAGAATATTCCACTTCAAAAACAAAAAGCATCTACCTGATTCTACATATGATCAGAACCTCAACCAGACAGTACAAACTCGAGGCAAAATGATTTGCAGTGCAGACTTGAAGTTCAACACAATATAGACCATCAGTGGAGCTACAGAAATGTACCAAGCAACCAAGGGATGAAAACAAAAGTCAGTATATCTGAAGTGAATGCAGAGACAAAGCACAAGAATGCAACTATACTGAAATGCATAAATAACTGATGCAAACTAACCATCACATGATATACAAGAACAAAATGGTTGGACCAAATGCGTATGGATACTATGCCAGACTGTAAACAAGATCAAAGGCAGACCAGTAAAAGAAACTACAAGTATACATCTACGACAGACCAGGCAGTAATAAAGCAAACTGCACATCTAACTAGAGCCAAGACTACAAGTACAAGGCATATATATATACATCTAACTAAAGCCAAAACTACAAGTACAAAGCAATTCAAAGCAAACAACGGTTAGGATAAAGAAAATTTGATCAAGCCTCAATTTCTAGATTTTGAAATCTTTTTCAGGTTCTCTTTCCTCTCTGTCAAACTATCCAGGTGAGCAAACCACCCTTATAAATTCTTAAAACTTGATATATCTATTTTGCATGTGATAAGTCTTGAATGTAAATTGTGAAAGGTGCTTGCATGCTTGTATTTATGTATGCATGACTGTGTGTACGATTGTGTACAGGCAAACAAAAGAAAATCAGCAATATATGCAAAGAACAAGTCAGAAATATCAATACCTCCGACTAAAGATATCGTATCAAACCCTTTTGATGGCTCACATAACCTCCGACTCCAACATCCCCAAAGGTCTCGGTAAATTGTCGACATATTTTGGCGGTTAGCTCATCCGGCAATAAAATTTTGTCCAACAACACTTTTTCATATGTGGGTGGTACTGCTTTTCCATGAATTACTAATGCTGTGGAATCTCGACATATAGTACCTGTTATATAAGCATTTTTGGAGTGAATATATGGAATCACATTTACAGAACTAACAAAAAACAAAACTCATGCTACCCAAAACCATTTCACAAACATGCAGCGATGGCCCAAGTTTCATAGCATATGAACTAGACCCAAATTTGCCTAATAATGACTTGGGTTTAATGCCAGAATTGAATTACAGAGAATTTTTTTGGCAACCAGGCAACATATATATTAAATGCGTGAGTTTCAAACTCACCTGTCTTTACTCTACAACAGCTAGCAACTCAATTTAAAAGGGTGCAGAATTTTAAACAATATCAGCCATTATTTCTTGACTAACAGCCTCACTATTGTTCAGCTATGTTAAATGAAAAATGTAAAAATGTGTTGAGATATAACTCAGCAAAATTGTGACGGTTAACTTTGTATTAAACATGTGGCAGCAAGTTATAAATTTGCTTATACGTGCAAGAAAATGCAGCACACTCTCCCGTTCACGAAGTTAAGCATTCACTGACTTTGCAACATATTATTTTCTTCAAATTTTAATAAAATAGTACCTGTTGCAATTACTTCGTCCTCGAAGTTCAGGATTTCACATCTTTGGTCGATTAACTGATTATTCGGAGTGGCAAACTGAGAAGATGCGATTTCACTGCCTACTTGACGATTATCTTGGGCTATGCTGAGAAGACGCTCCAGTTTATCATCCATATTGTCCAGCTTCATCAATTTTTGCTACACATTTTGCAGTCGCTGCTCATATATTCCTTGGGCCTGTTTGAGCCGTTTGCATGGAATGGCAGCACTCTTAACTTGGCTAGGAGCTATATTGGTCCCAATACTTCGGCTCCTGCCCTTTACATCTTTACCAAACACTGATATAAAGACGGCTTCATCACCACCACTCGTCGTTTCCTTTTCTTTTTCAATTTTGTCCTAAAAAGTAAATACATATATATTAATAATGAAAATTTAATTTAGAGGCGTTGTTATTTGTTTAACTTACAAAGTAGGAAGATGTCGCATCTGACGTGCTGCCATCTTTTTTCTTATGCGTTTTCTCCCATACTTGAAGACGTGATACTTCTGTTCCCGGACTACTTGAATCGACCTGCATACAATGACCTAAAATTATATTTGGAACTAACGGTATATGCAATGTGATGCACCAATTCAATGACACATACCATTTCTTGAGTAATCATAGCATGACTCTTACGTCCCGAATGATGACCATATTCGAGCATTGATCTATTTTGTTTGCCTCGCTTCCTTTTTTTCTTTCGCCTCGGGTTTTGATTCGTTTCTTATGAACTCATCCCAATCATCTTGAGCAATTTTCGGTGGACAATTTCTCATTCTTTCTTCGTCAGTGATGAAATGGTCATAATGATTCTTGCGCAAATCATTCTTGTGTCTCCTAAAAGCCTCGGACATTTTTTTCATAATAAGGTCCTTTGATAGAGGATCGAGCTCATAATATTTCTGCATAACAAAAAATGCATGTAAACCAATTTTTATTTCTGTATTGAAAGCATTATAAATGAATGGAGCTCATTATTACCTCCAATTGATTCCACACGTCTTCCTTGTAATTTGGCGGAACTTTTTTCCAACTTGGATATGAGATTGGCACATGATTTCTTACTAGTTTACCAATCTTCGTAGCGACCTTTGAACCATTTTTTCCGACTGGAGAACCATAGTTGTCTATATCAATTTTCTCCCATTTTAAAGTGGATGATTGGGAAGTTGTATCATTTGACGGTGGTGTGGCATCTTGTGACATTATGTCCTGCAAAGTCTCAAATCCTAAAATAATCCCAACAACATTATGACGTACAGTTCTTCCCCTTCCAGCCCATCCCTGTGATGCCCGATTTATGTTGGCCACCTTATTGCATGGAGCCCCCTCCATAACAAGATCAAATGCCCTATATGTCTTAATAAAATTTGCTCCAAGCGATCACAGTTAAGCCGCTGTACATCTGATATATGAACCAACGTCCCCTTACTGATTTGTCTGATCCCACCAACTTCTCACCACATTACGATTTTTGTCAGTCCGACTGACAATAATCGTAATGTGATGAGAAACTGATGGGATCAGAAAAATCAGAAGGGCATGTTGTTTACTATATCAGATGTACAGCAGCTTACCAGTAATCGCTTGGAGCAATTTTATTAAGTCATATAATGCATTTGATCTTGTTATGGAGGGAAGTCCATGCAATAATGTGGCTAACATCAATCGGGGATCATAGGGATGGGTGGGAAGGGGAACATTCACTTTAATGCGGCAGTGATAAAGTCTTCCTGCATCACCAGAATTTTAAACTTAAGCGGATTCAAAACAATATCTAAAATACTGACTGAAATAAAGGATGCAAATACAAAAATATATTACCTTAGCACTGTTGAACTAAAGGGTGCAAATACAATATCTTGAACTGCCTGTCTACCTACAAACACAAAGAAAGAAAGAATAGTCAAGCTGATCATATGTATGTATGTGTACATGTGTATATGTATGTGATCATATGTAAGTACCTACAACTACAAACACAAAATGAACTCTTGCAATATATCCATCCTTATGGATCCATCAGGATATTATAATGACACTAATAAAAAATATAATGCATCTATTACTATCATTCATGCTATATTTTACATTTTACACCATTTTAAATAAATATTTTGTTAAGGTACAATAACTGCTCTGAAATACAAAGTTAACATATGCATTTGATAAGATCTTCTAATTTTTCATTGTCTTCAAAAGCTGATTGATAACCGGTGGGAAACTCAGTGTCATCCACATTTATGGTCAACCGTTTTGGTGTATGCAAAACCACAAACCATCCGTTATTTTTTAAATCTTTTGAGTAGAACACTTGACTCGCTTCCGATGCAAGAATAAATGGCTCATCATTCACGCTATCTTTATTCTTCAATTTTCCCAAGTTAACTGTGATCAAGCTTGAAACAGAATCTATTTTACAACCATTGATCTTATCTTCGACCTTTACCCAATCACAATAAAAAACTGTTTGTTTGAAGTCAATGTAATCCAACTCAATTATCTGTTGAATGACTCCGTAATAAGTTGTTTCTGCTTCCTTAAAATTTTTATCCTTCCCACTCGCTCTAAATTGTGTAATTGCTCTCATGCATACACCACTATCCTGTGCTAGCTTTTGCTCTTCATAACTCTTCGGAGAAAATAAAAACCCATTCACTTGGTACTTCATATAACTACGGGCATCAAACTTCGGCCCGTTAACTAACCGCCAAAGAGTTGAGTCAACATCGACGGTCTTCAACAACTACAACAAACACAATAAGTAAAAAAACATTGTCAAGGAGGTGTATGGTCAACTTGAAAATACGTTAAATATTTAATACATATACCTCCTCACGTAACCAAAAAGTGAAATTTTTAATAGCTTCCCCAGATGTACCCCCGCCTCGAGTTTGAGATTTGGTGCTTTGAACATAGGAGTTATACCTCCTACGAAAAACACACAATAAATACTATATATACGAATTGATTTACAATAATAAGAATTCAGAACAAATTCATGAATTTACTTCTTCCATTCATCCAATCCGTCGTATTTATCAAGGACCCATTTACGCACTTGTTGAAATTGCACTTGAGTTAACGTTATATCTTTACCATTATCTAGTGCTATTTCATCAACAAACTCATCATCCTCGTCTAAAAACGCTTCACGGGTATGTTTATGAGTGCCAGCACCTCCTTTTGGCATATACTCCATGCAGTAAAGACTAGCTTCTTGTACAATATATCCTTCTGCAATACACCCTTCAATATATCTTTTGTTGCGCATATATCCTTTATATGTTTTCATCAACCTATGAAGATGAATAATTGTAAAATGTAGACATCAATAGCTATTTAAATCGAATAATTATGTACATAACTAAAATTAGTAATTTACCGTTCAAATGGGTACAACCACCTATATCTAACAGGACCAGAAATCAATGCTTCATCGGCTAAATGAACCATAAGGTGAATACTGATATCAAAAAATGCAGGCGGAAAATGTTTTTCAATAACACACATTGCTTCTACCAAACTAGCCTTTGCTTTTAGAAGATGTTCCCTGTTGATCACCTTTGAGCACAAAATGTTATAAAAGAGACTAATGCGGTGAATAGCATTCCGTAGATCCTTATGTTGCGGAAAACAATGCTGAAGCAATACCGGAAGTAAATGTTGCATTATGACGTGGTAATCATGTGACTTCATATTTTTTAGTTCAGGAGGGTTGATGCTCACATTGTTATGGAAGTTTGAAGAGAATTTGCTCGGCACTTTCAAAATTTTCAAAATGGTGCAAAACCGTATCTTTTCTTCTTTGCTCAAAGTGAAAGTCGCATTTGGTATGGTTACTTTACTTGTTTCAGGATCTTCTATCACCCACAACTTTTGTTTTATACCCATGATTTTCAAATCCTTCCGTGCATTGATCCCATCTTTTGACATGTCTTTATGGTTCATAATTGTGTTGATCAAATGTTTCGTGACATTCATCTCCGTATGCATAACATCAATATTATGTCGGGTCAAATTTGTTTTCCAATATGGCAAATCAAAGAACTTCGACCTCCTATACCATGCAGGAACTTCTTCATCGATTGTCTTTTTCCGTTTTCGACCAATTTTCGGTATGTTTTTACCAACTTTCATTTTTATATTCGCTACCTTTTTTTCAACTTGATAACCAGTCAGTGGTTTTGGAGGACGCTTAAGTTCTTACTCGTTGTTGAAATTTGTCTTATCGTATCGAAACTTGTGTCCGGACGGAAGAAATCTACGATGTCCCATGTAACAAATCTTCTTATTTTCAGGGAGATAAACAGATGTAGTTTCTTCTCCACAAAGAGGACATGCAAAGTAGCCGTGAGTTGTACATCTCGATAAAGTCCCAAGAGTGGGATGATCATGGATTGCCCACAACACTCTAGCTCTCATTGTGAACTCAGATTTCATAAATGAATCAAATGTAACGACTCCTTCCCATAACTGCTTTAACTCGTCTATCAAAGGTTCTAAATAAACATCAATATCCTTCCCCGGTTGTTTTGGCCCAGAAATCAACAGTGTTAACATTGAGAACTCTCTTTTCATGCACAAAGACGGACGAAGGTTATATGGTACTACAATTACTGGCCAACAGCTGTAAGGGTTAGTTAAAGAAGCATTCGGACAGAAACCATCTGTTGCTATTCCAAGCGTGCTATTTCGTGGTTCAGCAGCAAACGAAGAATCAAAAGAATCTGTAGTTTTCCATTGAGAAGTATCACGCGGATGACGCATTACGGTTGTACCGGACTTGGCACGACCATGCCAGGTCATCGCTTATGCTATCCATGGTACAGTATATAGTCTTCTCAATCTAGAAATTAAAGGAAAATGTCTTAAGGTCTTTTGAGGTACTGTGGTAGCTTTTCTCTCTTCGTCGAATGATGTCTTGTATCTTGGTGCGTTGCAATTTGTACATGAAACTTTGTTCGCATTATCTTTCCAGTACAAGATGCAGTCATTAATGCATGCATCATAAGTTATGTAATTCATCCCAACTTGCTTAATGATCTTCTTCACGTCGGGGTACTTTGAAGGTAGCGTGTTACCTTCGGGGAGTAACTCCTTTATGAATTCGAGTACTGCAGTCACACCATTGTCTGAAAAGCCGTATTGGGTCTTCAAGCTATTCAGTTTCACAATGGCATACAACTTTGTAATCTCTTTTGGACAAGAAGGATACAATGGCTCTGTTGCAGTTGCACTATCAAAAAATGATTTATCCGTAAACTGCTCACCAATATTAGCATTATCATGAAACTGACTTGTAGGTTGAAAATGGTGGAATCTATCTGCATCATTGATCGAATCCTCCATCCTAATATGTTCGGACTCATCAGTATTTGTGGCATGACTAACCGGTTGTTGTTTTGGCTTCTCCGGTATTCTTTCCCCGTGAAAACACCACACGGTATATGATTGAACAATACCATATCTAAGCAAATGAAAATGAATGTCATTTAATTTGAATGTATCTTCATTTTTGCACCGCGTGCAAGGGCACGAATACTTTTCCTTATTGCCACCGTTTTCAGCAACAAATTTAACGAAATTTCTCACACCTTCCACATATTCTGTATTTCTTCGATTAGATTGATTCATCCATTGTTTGTCTATACTAAAAGACATACTGAAAGAAAATAACAAGAGCTAATAATAAATCATGGGTAACAATATCTTATGGCTTTCCACCAAGTTCAACTCTGATATTAACTAAACAGATGAATATTCTTTTGATTTCACTTGAAATTTAACATTAGCATCAAACTGTTTCCAAAAAATTTGCCATTACAACGGCGCCATTTTGTAGCACCAGAGTAATGTCTATGCATTACCCCTCTCCTGATACTTGGTTTGCGCCATTAACAACAATTTTATCCACTTACTAAATATGGTCTCATATTTAGTAAAACAAAATTCATTGCATCAACTTATACCCTAGCAGTCACTATAAGCAACTATGTCTAACTAGCATGCAATACAGTACAGTACATTACAATTTGTAAAACAAATCATATATAAATGTAAAAAGATCATCCCTTGCATAACCAATTGTTTCTTGGTTCTCTAACACTGTACACTTAAAACATCAAATATGTATTCTGATGGTTCAGATTAGAAGGTGCATCTCTACTTTGGCAAACTATTGAAGAGTAGTAGATATTTGTCATTTTTTTTCTTTAATCAACCAAAATTTCAGAACTGGAGGAAGTAGGTCATTTTAGTGCCTCCCCCAAAATTTCAGCTTTATTCTTCCATAAAATGCAAGCGTAATGACGGTAAGCAACTCGTCTAAACTTATAGCAAGCTTTTGATTGCTCGATCGATTTGCAGGTATGGTATGTTGTAGTAAATTTTCAATTTGTTTACGATTTTGTGATTTCTACTGTACAATAAGCGATTGCCAATCATCTGCATGTGGATTTTTTAATAATGTAATTTTTAGCTTAGTCATTTATTCAATTCTGACAAATCAATGTGGTGCTATTAATTTGACTAGTTGAAGTTTATTATATGTGAAGCTTGAATTTTTGTGTTGTGCGCAAGCAAGATTAAACATAATTTAAGCACAATATAAATCATGAGAAATCATTACATATGGTGAACCTATTACATGTATGGCTATTATTCTAAGTTGTCTATGATATGAGAAACCATTATATGAGTCGAGATAGAGGTAGGAAAAAAGCGGCTAGCTTTATTGGTTCCGTGTTCACCCTATTTTTCTAATTTTCGACCTATATATGGTAGACCCTTTTTTTTAACGGTATAACATCTGCAGTTGATATATTTTTAGTTCACTTCAATTCTGAGGAGTGACATATGAAGACATGGTAAGTAGAAATGACCTTCACGACCATTTTGGTTGTGGAGTTGATGGTCTGGTTTACACATGGTTCAGTGGAAATAGTAAAAAAGGCAGAAGGGGATCTTTTCAAGTTGCAGAAAAAATGAACTAAATGTTTGCGGGTAGACATACACACACTGTAGGAAAAATAGTACATCAATGTAAGTATCAGTTCCTAAATAATTATTAGTTTTTTAGCTTTAGCTTTCAAATTTCAATTCCTAAACGATTATTTACAGAAAACTACTTGTTTATAACTAAATACTAATAAGTTATTAGCTTCAGGCGTTTTCAAGGTTAATGAAATCTAAAGCAGTAAAAGGGCGACTCAATTTTAGAAAATTAGACAACTCAAAACAAGAAATTCGCGTACTTAATTAGCAGTGGCAGTATAGAGACTGTAGCAGGACTTCAAATCAGTAGTAGAAAATATCGCGTAGGAGGCAAGCTTGAGCCGACGATGGCCGATGGAATAGCCGAGTATGCAGCGATGACTATTTAGAAAGCGTTGATTTTTGAAACCCTAGTTTTTTTGGGTTCGAGCAGATCGCCAACATGGAGATTGCTATTGAGCTGTAACTGTGAAGTAAAACAGATTTTGGGTGTTGCTCGGCTCAGTTGGTTGCCCCATCCCAGGGGCTTGGTGGGCTTGCCAATGGGCCGGCTAAAAGATTGGGACGGTTAATAACCGTTGCTAATTAGCCATGGTTGAAAACCGTTGCTAATTGGAACGAAGCGCGCCAAAAATTATGGCGCGAAAGGATGAAATTCACCGCCATCATTTGTCTCCAAAGAAGCTACGGTTAATAACCGTTCCCAATTAGCAACAAGAAAAACCCGTTGCTAACTGAACCAAGACGGTTATTAACCGTTGCTAAATGGCAACGGTTATTAACCGTTGCCAAATGCGCGGATGGTTAGTTGCAAATCTCAGTATTTGGTGTAGTGATTAAGTTGAACTCCGATATTGTACTGCTTCAGTCAGTGATTGACACTTAAGTTCTACCCTCAGTTTCAGGGATGAAGTTTAAAGATCGGCTAGGGTCGTATTTCGCTTTCAATGCAGCATGCTTAGCATTGTTGGATTGATGTTGAAAAAAGGAGATTTTGAGTGGTTGAATCACACTCGCTCTTTTATTGATGATTGTATCCATGCTTCGAGGACTTAAGTTATTTTCATGGGCGATCAGCCACGTTTGTTTGACACTTATCATTTCGTCCGCACTATGGGGACTTAAATAAATTCGTGGGCGCTCAATCTCTCCCGACTTGAGTTTATACTCCGGTCCGTGCTCTGGGGACTTAGAGTCGATTAACATTTTATAATCCAGTCCACGCTTTGGGGACTTGGAGTTGGTTGACGTTTACTTTCCGGTTCGCACTCTGGGAATCCGGATTGTTTCGATGTCTATACTTCGGTTCGCACTCTGGGAATCCGAAGTTAGGTGACGTTATATTCCAGTTCGCACTCTGGGAACTTAGAGTTAGTTGATGTTAATACTCTGGTTCGTTTTCTGGGAATCCGAAGTTGGTAAAAAACGGTCAATCACATCTGTTGTATGTTTTTGAATTTCGCTCGCACTCTGGGAACGAAAGGTGTATCAGGATCGTTGATGGTCGGATCACATCCACCCTGAGTTAACAAGTGAGGTCGTTAGATGGACGGGTCCACCCTCCTCAAACTTGGTTCAAATACGGGCGAAGTCGTTAGGTGGACGGATCCACCCTCTTCGAAACCGTATTTGTAAGTTTATACTCCAGTTCGCACTCTGGGAATCTAGAGTTAGGTGAAGGATTGTCGTGTATCAATCCTTTTTTGACTTTAGTGTGATGGCTTGTCCCCGAGCTTGGGTTTCACTTAGTGAGTGGCAAGTCGTATCAAAGTCACTCCCTATTTGAGTAAATTCCACCGTATGATGGAACTTAGCTCTCCGTGCATAATGATGGTCATATGAAGTATTTCAAGTAAATCACAGCTCTGGCTCGAAGAGATTGCACTTTATTGCTGAAATAAGAAAATATGGCAAAGTCAGTTGCCTTATTACAAATTCTAATTTCGAAATGCAGAAACAAATTGCGAATGAAAATATACTGAATAAATAAACAGAGCCTGTTATGTGTAGTAGCGACAAAGACTCTCGCTGTTCCAGGCTCTCGGAAGAGTGAGACCGTCAACGGTCGATAATTTGAGTGTGCCATCTCCGAGCTTTCGTTCAATAACATATGGTCCTTCCCAAGTTGGTTTCATATGCGAAGGGACCAGATAAATTCTTTTGAGTACGAGATCACCAAGTTCAAAGGTTCGGGGTCGGACCTTGGCATTGTATAATCGTGCGACTCGACTTCGATATGCGGCTGCCCTTAGATCAGCCTCTTCACGCTTCTCATCCAATAAATCAAGAGATTCAGCAAGCAATATTGCATTTGTCTTCGGATTGTAGTATGTCACACGATGAGAAGGTACTTCTAATTCGACCGGAATAACAGCTTCTGAACCATAAGAGAGAGAATGGAGTGTGACCGGTCGCGGACTTGTGGATTGTACGGTAGGCCCATAAGGCCATAGGAAGTTCATCGACCCATTTGCCCGCGGCTTTTTCCAATTGTTTCTTCAAAATGGATTTTATAACTTTATTAACAGCTTCAACCTGTCCATTCGCTTGAGGGTGTGCGACTGCGGAGAATTTCTTCTGAATGTGGAATCGTTGACAGAAATCCTTAAATTTGGCACTTTCGAATTGGGTCCTGTTGTCAGTGATAATAGTACGTAGGAGACCAAATCGGCAGATAATGTTGCGCACTATAAAGTTGATCACCTTCTTTGTTGTGATTGTAGCAAGGGGTTCAGCTTCTGCCCACTTGGTAAAGTAATCAACTGCTACGATGGCGTACTTTGCACCACATTTGGCTAGAGGTAAAGAGCCAATAATATCAATGCCCCATACTGCAAATGGCCATAGGCTGACCATTTGAGTTATCTCAGTAGGTGGGGCTCTAGGAATCCGAGCATGCTTTTGACATTTATCACACTTCTTGGCATAATCTGCTGCATCACGGTTTACAATCGGCCAATAGTATCCATACCGGAGTACTTTCTTAGCGAGTGCTTGCCCCCCGGTGTGATCACCACATTCTCCTTCGTGTACATCATGTAATACTCGTTTGATTTCATCGTGAGCGATACACTGGAGTAAAGGAACAGAGTATCCTCTTCTATAAATAACTCTGTTTTGAATAGTGAACTGTGAAGCTTTTCTAAGAATCTATCTCTTTTCAATTCTACGCTCTGGCAGGGTTCCGTGTTCGAGATAATTTCTGAATGGAGTCATCCATGACTCCCTTTCAGAAACGACATCAAATATCCAATTGGTTTCCATCTGATCAATACTTGGCGAAGAAAATATCTCTACAGGAACAAGTCCCACTTGCTGTGCCTCGCCTGTACTGGCTAACTTTGCCAACGAATCAGCTTTCTGGTTGTGTTCTCGTGGTTTGTAATAAATAGCATAATAATCAAACTGATTCAATGTCTCCTGAACCCGAGCAAGGTAAGCGGCCAGTCTTCGATCTCTGGCTTGGTACTCCCCTCGAACTTGACACACGACCAATTGTGAATCACAGTAAATTTCCACCGCAATGATCCTTAAATTTCTGGCAAGTTTCAATCCGGCCAGTAGGGCTTCATGCTCGGCTTCGTTATTAGTTGCATGGAAGTTGAACTTTAGAGCATAACATATAGATCGACCTTCAGGAGTTTCAAGTACAACCCCTGCACCTGAGCAACAGTCATTTGATGCACCATCTGTATGTAGCTTCCAGATATACTTGGGAGATTCACTGGTTTCGGGCAAGTCCTTTGGGATGGTAATTTCGGCAATGAAATCTACTAGAACTTGTCCTTGAATGGCTCGCCTTGGAGTGTAAGTAAGGTCAAACTGACTTAGCTCGATATTCCATTTGAGTAACCTACCAGACGTCTCAGGACGCGTAAGGACCTATCGTAATGGCTGGTCGGTGTAAACGGTGATCGGGTGAGCTTGGAAATATGGACGTAGCTTCCTTGAGGCAATAACAAGACAATAAGCCAATTTCTCTAGCTTCGGATAATTTCTCCCAGCTCCGGTAAGCCGCTTGCTTATGTAGTAGACCGACTTTTGTATTCGGTCCTCCTCCCAAACTAGGGCAACACTGATTGCGTTTTCTGATACCGCCAAGTAAATGTACAATTTCTCATGATCAATAGGCTTAGACAAGATTGGCGGTGTGGAGAGATGTTGAATTAGTGCTCGGATGCGCCCTCACATTCCGCAGTCCATTCAAAGTTTCGTTCCCCTTTTCGGATCAGATCGAAGAAGGGAATGCATTTGTTAGTGGACTTTGAAATGTCCTGTCCAATGCTGCTACTTTCCCATTGAGACTCTGGACTTGCCTTATAGTTCTTGGGGTTTCAAGATTTCTGATCGCCCAAATCTTTTCGGGATTGGCTTCGATTCCTCGAGCGTTGACGATAAACCCAAGGAATTTTCCAGATGCTACCCTAAAGTGACATTTCAATGGGTTGAGCTTCATTCTGTATTCTCAAAGGACATTAAATATTGACTCCAGGTCTCTAATGTGATCGGTGGAAAATCATGACTTGACTAGCATGTCGTCCACATACACCTCCATGGTTTTTCCAATCTGGTTAGCGAACATTCGATTAACTAACCGTTGATAAGTTGCCCCAGCATTCTGTAGTCTAAAAGGCATAACTTTATAGCAATAGAGTCCTATATTGGCTATGAAGCTAGTATGCTCCTGGTCGGGCAAGTGCATGGGTATTTGATTATAGCCAGAGTATGCATCCATGAAGGATAAAAGTTCGTGTCCAACCGTTGAATCTACAAGTTGATCAATTCATGGAAGTGGAAAACTGTCTTTGGGGCAAGCTTTATTCAAGTCTGAGTAGTCAACACATGTTCTTCATTTCCCATTTGGCTTTCGGACAAGTACGGGATTTGATACCCATTCCGGGTATAATGCATCTCGAATGAACCCATTCGTCTTAAGATTATCTACCTCTTCTTTAAGGGCGGCAGATCTCTCTGGATCCATACCACGCCTTTCTTGCTTGACCGGGACGTACCACGGGTCAATATTTAGTGTGTGGCTCGCGATGTCCGGCGAGATCCCACACATATCAGAGTGCATCCAAGCAAACACATCAAGGTTTACCCAGAGAAATTCAACCAATTCCTCTTGCATTTGTTGGCTTAGCTGAGATCCAATCTTTATCATCTTCGAGTCATCATTATTATCAATTGGAACATCGATCGTCAATTCGGCCGGAGAAGCTTGACTTTCTTTACCTTCATCTTCACTTTCGGTATCTCTCGGGTTAAGATCTCTTTGGAATTGGTTGGGGTGCCCGGGCCCGGGCCCAGGCCCAGGCGCTAATTGTCAATTATCAACAAAGCGGACGCAGAGAGATTCCTCTACGCCCTTTCCTTTTTCTTTCTGCTACGCCTCGCGCAGCTCAGCAACGTAACAGGCTCACCCTGCGGCTTAATCCCCTTGAACAACTCCGACACCATTGTTGGTAGGGAATTTCAAAGTCAAACACCATGGGGCGATGGCAGCCCTGAATTCAGCTAGGGCTGGTCGGCCTAAGAAAGCATTATAAGGGGAGTTTATGTCCAACACAACAAACTACAGTATCCGGACTCTCCGGCGTCACCAATTTCCAACTCTACTGGCAATTCCACCACTCCAGCGGGTATAGTTGCACTCCCGTTAAAACCATGAATGCGAGCCTGACATGGCTTTAAGTCTTTAGTCTCCATTATCATCTGGTCATAAGCTCGTTTAAACAAAATATTCGCAGAGCTTCCGCTGTCTACCAAGATCCTCTTCATCCAAGCAGGACCTACTTGAGCTGATATGACGAGTGGATCAATAGTTAGGGCCTTGACCCTGTCGACATCCCGACCTCGAAATATGATGTCATCTTTCATCGTTCTTTGCTGTTTGGCCGGAGCCCCATCTTCAGAATTACTACAACATTCAAAGTTTGCATGCCTGATAGAGCTGGCATACGACTCCATTTCCTTCCAGCTTCGGTCTACTGGATGAGGACCACCACAAACAGTGTTTATCACCAACCTCCTGCCAGTACGAGAGGGTTCTTCCTGTCTAGCCGGATTCGGTACATGATTTTGATTTGATGGGCCCGCACCTCTAGACTGTGGCGTCCGCACAAACTTTTCTAACTTCCTCTCTCTTATCAACTTTTCGATGAGATCCTGCAAGTGACGGCATTCATTTGTGTTATGGCTGTAGCTTTCGTTGAATCTACAAAATTTCCCTGTCTGAATTTGCTTCTCCGATGACTGTTTAAGAGCAGGCTTCTTGTATTGAATAGTATTGCAGGTTTGTAGATATACGTTCTCCAACGACGTATTCAGAGGAGTGTAATTATCAAACATTGGAGCTCTACGTCGTGGACCACGGTTCTGATCCCGTTTTCTATTTTGGTTACCATTGCCTTTTTGCTGAACTTGCTTATTCTGAATATTCAATTGCACTTTTTCAAAACTCTCCCCGGATTGTTTAACATCAATATTACTTTGAATTCCTTCCACACTAGGCCCCATATCATCCTTCTTCCTAGACTGTTTCGCATCCTCCCTTCTCAAGAATTGAGCTGCTTTGGAATAGAAACAGTCCAATGATGCAGGGGGTTTTCCGGCCAACCAGTTGTCGAATTCAGAATCGGGCACAATTCCCTTAGTCGGTGCCATAAGAATAGAATTATCATTTGGGTTGCTGATCTTAGCACATGCAGCATGAAATCTCTCTAAATAACTCCTGAGTGTCTCTCCAGGAGCTTGGGTGACACTGGATAAAGTATTAACATCCTTTGGTCTCACGACATGCATACGGAATTGCTCAATAAACTTCGTTGCCAACTGATCGAAGCATGAGATAGATCGAGGTGGCAGTCGGGTAAACCACATAGTCGCTATTCCCCCAGTGGAATCGGGAAGCTCCGGCACTTGACTGCATCGTCAGCTCGTGCAGCGTTCATCAACCATTCATACTTCAGGATATGCTGATTAGGGTCAGAGTTCCCTTCATAAACGGGCAAAGTCGGCATCCTGAATCGTCGCGGTGGTTCAGCACAAAGTATCTCATCAGTAAAGGAGGTATGACTCCGGGAGATTCCCCAGTCGTCATTGCTAAGCCCTTGACTTTCACGGATCATTTGACGGATCATGCCTGACAAGTCGGGCATCTGGACATTTTGAGAAGGTTGGGCCAAGGTGTGGTCGGGTTCCACAATGCGAGGAGGGACCGGTCGCTGTCGACGGTCCATGTCTCACCTCCTTGGTTCTATGTCTTCGAGTACATAAGGCTCAGGATGATAATCACGCTGGTGATGGTTTAGATCTGTCCAATTTCGGGTCACAGCACCCAAATCAGTGGCTGTCGTGGTACGGTTATCAGTGACATGATGCGGGGTAGCGCCTCCTTGGGAGGAGGGTCCAGTCTGGTGGCTGGTAGACGGGCCAACTCTTAGTTGCCCAACATTTAATGTATGTTGATTCCCAGTGGCCTGTGTGTAACTTCCGTCTAGCCGTGGGCATGTAGATCTGTGATGATAATCAGAAGAGGCTGAACTCTCGGTGGAGGAATGGGAAGCTTGATCCCTCCCGGATCTCCTTCGTCATTGATGGTTCAGTTGGTTGTCTAGTTCCGCATTAGTACGGAGCTGTTGAGTGAGCTGTTGGCGGCTCTGAGTCAATTCTTGCATCAACATCTGAAATTCTTCTCTGGTAACAGGGCCTTGCGGGTCTGATGGTCCGGTAGCATTCTGATCAGTTGGAGGAA
Source organism: Allium fistulosum (assembly GCA_030737815.1). Classification (NCBI taxonomy): domain Eukaryota; kingdom Viridiplantae; phylum Streptophyta; class Magnoliopsida; order Asparagales; family Amaryllidaceae; genus Allium; species Allium fistulosum. The sequence goes on along the minus strand of CM060905.1, from coordinate 898,498,082 downwards.
GTTGCACGGGATTCTGTCTGTCCCGTCCTTCAGGATCTGCAGCTGTGGAAGTAGTCCTGTGTTAACCATGATGGATGATGAAGCTTTCTCCTAGACTTGTAGCAAATCTGAATAGGATGGAAGAACTTCTGTAATTAAGATCTGGATCTTCTCCTTGGATGTTTGCAATCCGATATCGGCAGTAGATCCAATGAGCAGAAGGAAAAAACTGGGTTTTTTCATTGAAAGCACCAAAGTGTTTGTACCAAAATTGGGCACAACACTCTTCGGAAGAGTTTGAAGAGATAAAATGAAGAAATTAAATGGAAAATGAGGATTATCTAACAAACACTTCAAAAACAAATAAGAAAATACGCAGAAACACAGAAATTTAGAGTGGTTCGGCATGTTGCCTACGTCCACTATGAAATTGATGATTTTATTGATGTTTTCTTGCTGATTACAACTGATTACAGCGGATTACAGTGATGAAATTCGAGTACAACGGTAGCGTTGTAGTGCAAAAATGTTTTCGACAGAGTCTGGACGTCAGAGAGCCAAAAAGATCGTTTTTCTATAGGCTCTGGGGCGCTATTTATAGGCGTAGGATGCAAATATCTCGCTCAGATCTCGGGAGACCTCTTCTGGCACGTGGGTGGGCCCACGCGATCGATCCCAGGCGATTTCGACTCGATCTATGATCGATACGAACGAATTTTGTATCGATCAAGATTTGACCCAATCGAGTCGAAACTTGGCATGAACATTCTTAAGGTCGTACGTAAGCTCCTATGAAAATTTCATAGCATTTGGACTTGTGGATTGCGAGTTATGATCGATGCAAATTTAGGCCTTTCGGCCATCGTTCTTTTTGTGTCGATGCTCTTCGTATCGATATGTTCGAATCGATCCAGGCACGTGCCTGCAAGTTGACGTGGTGCTCACTCTTCGGATCGATCCACCTTTCATGCCGAGGCGACAGAGTCTTCCCAACGTTTGCGCCTAGTTCATATCGATTTGACTTGTTCGTGTTCGAATCGATTGAAGCTATTCTATTTGTATCGAGTGTCGTGGCTCTGTTTGTATCGATCTGATTCGTACTGTTCGTATTGATTGTGTGGTCTTGTTCGTATCGATCGAAGTTGTTCCAACTTGATGGATACGAACAACTGATAATGTGATGGATACGAACAGACGGATGCGTGTGGGTTGATGGATACGAACAACCGATAATTTGATGGATACGAATAAGGCTTTCTTTGATGGATATGAATAAAACAGCTGCCGTCGATACGAAGTGGGGTCGTTTGCTGATGGAGTCGAATAGATCGATACGAATAAAGCTTCTTCCTCTTGATATGAAGTAGTGTATTTTGATGGATACGAATAGACACCTGCCGATGGATTCGAGCATGCCGAACCCTTAATGGATACGAATAGATGGTTGCGAAGTGATGGACGTGGTTGTGTTGATGTCCTTGATTTGTATCGATCATATCTTGAGCATACGAACTCGGATTGACGTGAAATTTGGAACGTTGGCTTTCATAGCTTCGCTTGTCATGTCATATCAATTGTAGCCTAATCCGGACTCGGACAAAATTCATCGATATCCATAGCGAGCCTGCGTATAACCGATCCTTAGGATGGACTGTCCATGGTTTCCAATTAAGCTCTTGGTATCACGGCCTTGCCAAAAGGCGGGATAACAGCTTTAATTTCAGATTTTATTTTGGAAGTTTCCAACCCTCTAAAATCACCAAAAACTCCATTTCATTTCAATAATTGAAAATCACTAATTAACAGAAAACTTAAGAACTAATTACCGGGTTTGTATTTCAAATCATCTTGAAATAATATATACTTATATCTTTTGTATATCGAACCATACTTAGGAAATTTTAATCAAAATTTGTTTATCAAACAACTATGTAGCAAAGCTACTATAGTGGTCTTCCCACTTTGAAACTCGAAAATGAAAATCGATGATGTCGCGATCATCACCGAAATTATTTTCTAGCGATAGAAGGGGGGAGTATAGAACTTATTTCCTCTAAAATTCTTTTAAAAACATTTCTTTCAATATTACTGAAAATATTTCTATCCGAAAATACTTCCAAATAATACTGGTTTATTTTTTCCAAAAATCCTTGAAAACCAATTTCAAAACACCAGAATTTAAGTTCTCAAATTTCCAATTTAAAATCATTTTATTTGTAAATCATAATTTATAACCCATACTTATAAAATTACATTTTATTATAACATACAATAGTTAATAGTTTTTAAGAACTTTGACTAACCAACAATAACTGACAATAAGCAAGTATTATCATTTCCTAACAAACAACACAACAAAAATAACTATATCAGTTTATAAGAAAATTATTATTATTTTAAATACAAAATATAATACTAGGTAAAATTATTTCATTTACCTATTTTTAAAACAATATTGTGTCGGTTTACCCTGTTCAAGTGTTTAGAAATCCATATCGATGTCATAGCGTCCTATGTACCAACCAGAATTCATAAATACTAGACAGAACAAATTAACACAATACAAAACATTTTTATAGCACTAACAAATATGCTCTCTCAAATATATACTCTCAGACTCATTCTAGGGCATTAGTAACCCTATCTCTAATGAGTTTACCCCCAACAGGCTAAGGTATGTCTAAACCAAAGCTCTGATACCAACTGTGATGACCCACCTTTTTGGACGGTTTAAATCGACAATAAACCACACATGTCTAACTCAAACCATTCAAAAGGGAGGATTGTCAATGGGGTTTAATAAGAAAAGAAGAGAAAAGAAGGAAAACAAAACACAGAATCTCGCAGCGGAATGACAAAATATAATAACCAAATAAACAGTTCATGAAGCTGTTTTACAATATATATTTGATTACACGATTTTTACAACGTAATCAGAGTACAATCAACAACATACCAAAATAATACAGCGGAATAATACTAATAGTATAATATACCAAACTCCGTCTTTGTTCTCCAGAAATAATGTCTTCAAACACTGAAAAGCTCAGGCTAACCCGAGCGTAATGAAAAGACAAAACACTTGAGTCAGATCTAAAATTTCTTATGTAAGATAAATCAACAACAAATAAATATGAGTGCAATAGCTTCAGAGATGTTTACGGGATTTTACATCTCATATCCAGTGTATAACATGAGTGCAATAACTTAAGAGATGTTACGGGATTTTCCATCTCCTAAGGATCCGTTAAACTATCTATATGTAGTAAGATACGCTATATATGTAGTGTCTAATCAATAAAATAAATATTTTTCTTAGCATTAAGGCTTTACATTAATCCACCTTAACACATTTATAAGCAGGTAGTCTATGCAGGTCCTGTAACACAACCAGTAGCGTCGGTAGCCAGTGAGTCCCTTATATGTACCATACTAAAACAAAATCGTAATGGGCACGTATAAGGATAAAAGTATGACAAGGCACGTGAGGCAATTATCAAGGTAGGATCCTACCAGTTCGGGTCGCAAGGCTAGTGGTAACACATCGTAGTCACGACCTCCGCATCCAACACTCCCAAAATCAAATCAAAGTGCATCGATCAAGTCAGAATCAATATAGTAATACTAAGAAGTGTGTCCGCTAGGTGTAGCTAGCCCACTTGGCCCTGACAAGCCATCATGTTTTAGTCATTTCAAATTGGCACAAGTGCCGGGGTCATCCATCATCGTTCTCTTTCTTCAAATCCAGCAATCGTTCGCCAATCCAACCACTTCAATCTGGATCATCCACCACGTACACAATTGTTAAAGTGGTTTCAGTATTGATAGAGAGTATGCCAATATTTGGCTCCAATTTCTTTAACAACCAAACGTCATTTTACACACTGGTTGATTCTTTTAAATTTCAGGAACAAGTCATATTTCATATTAAAATATCAGATTCACTTCAAAATAATTTCGAATTCAAAACAGGTTATACCATCAAAACATCCGTATTTAAATCAATGATTTAAATCTAAATAATTCCTACTCTTAAACAGTTTGAATATTGAAAATGGTTTGAATAGTTAAAATAGTTTGAATATTGAAATATAATTTGGATAATTAAAATAGTTTTAAAGACTGGAAATAGTTTCAAATATAAATAGATTTAATTTTTAAAAATAGTTTAGATAATTAAAATAGTTTATATATTAAAGTAATTTGATTATCAAAATAGTTTTTATATTAAAATGGTTTTATATTAAAACTGCTTCTTCTTTTCAAACAATTTGAACTCATGTTCCAAATCACGACGAAATCAATTCTTCGACTTCCAAGTCAACTTCATATTCAAATTCCAATTTAAATCTGCCTTAATTCAAAATGATTTCAAACTTTAATTCAAATTCAATTTAAACGGTTTTATTCAAAGGCTGAAAGTTTCAATTCAAATTCTCAATTTTAAAACAATTTAATTTAAATCCATTTCACGTCCAAATTTGAAAATACCAATTTAAACCAATTTAAATAAATTAAATTCAAAGTTTAAATTAAAAATTAAACCTTTCAAATAATTCACTTTCGATAAATTCAAATCATATCTCAATTTCAACTTAAGGTTACAAATTAATCCTTAAACAATTTCATTTAACAGTTTCAATTTCAACATTTCAAAACTCGAATTTAGAAAATAATCTAATTAATATAAATCCAATTTTTTTCTAAAACAACATAATTTAAACAAATCCAAATTCAATATTTAAAACTATTTAATTTAACCAATCCGGTGTCCGTATATAATTTTCTACCCTATGGCCAAATGATCATTTATTTTAATTTAATTACATGAATGGATATATATCATTTCAACCCATAATTTAATGACATAGGTATATATCATTTCAACCTATTTCTTAGTTCATTTCTAATAGTCCAAATGATAATATAAATGATGTCAATAAATAAATAGGTAATAACAGGAATAAGTCAAATAAATAAATAACCATACATCCATTATCAATCAATAGGCATACAATAACAATTAACATCCAAATCAACCAATATATCACAACAGTTACTGATTATCAATTGTCGGTGTTTAACTAGCAATTAAATTCAATATTAATTTAAATGCCAATTTAATTCAATATAAAATTCAATTTCAATTAAAATATCAATTTAAACTACCAAACAGCAACCAATAAAATTTTATCATTTCATAATTTCAACTTAACTAATATAAGAATTTTAGTATTGCGTGAGTGGGTTAAATCACTCACCTTTGATTTATACCCCATTTAAAATCCAACAAAAGCCCAAAATTTCAACAGTCTCCAAATTCAATCAAACAAGTTTCGTGTTGTCCGGAAATTTGATACGAGCCCAACGGAAGAAACCATGTGCGAATCGTAGTTCGTATGCAAAAGCTATGCGGGTTAAAACATTTAAAATTTAAAATTTAAATTTAAATAAATGAAGGACAAACTTGTAATTTTCGCCAGCTTCCCCAACCACACGTTTCTTGCAACCCATTAGCCCCAAACTTTGACAGCCGATCGCCGCGCCTATGTGCGCCTCCACCACGATCCAACATTACCACCGTGTTCGCAAGCCACCCTCCACCTTCGCCAGAAATGTTGCCACCTCCGGTGCCCTGCCTTAGCCAGAAACGGCCACGAACCATAACCTCTTTGATCCAAGATTCTGGTGAATCCAGACGCAATAACTCGATCCAACCGTAGATCTTGTAGATCTCGTCGAGCACTACGACTTTCGTTTAGACTTCATCGCGGAACTGTGAGAGATGAGAGAGATCAAGGAGGAAGAAGGTGGAGCAATTCTAGCCGTAGAAGGTGGCGGCCATGAAAGAGAATTAGGGTTTTATATTTTTTATAATATTTTCGTCTCGATTTGCATGCTAATATATAGCGTGAGGTCCAAAATAGCCCGAACTCCAATTGAGGCGTAATGGCAGGCAATCTATATGTAAAAAGGCCTTCTGAACATAATGGAACTAGTTTTGAGGCATAATTCCATCATATACAAAAGTTAACATTTTATCGTTAGTTAAAATTAAATTATATTCAAATAATTTATCAATTCACAGTTATGGACAAATACAATATTTCTAATTTACAAATACGTTATTACAAACCACGACGTTCATTAATAATTCGATTTTATTATTATTACGCATTTGAATCAAATTTGAATCATTACATTTCAAAATACAATTTTACATGTGAATATAAATCGATTGGGCCAACAAAGGCCTGAAATGCCCATTTCATTCCCGAAACGAAAGTATGTCATCCTATATATCAAAATATATGTTTTCAATATTTTTAAACTCAATGGAACTAATTTCAAACCCTAATTCTATTGTATATAGAAGTTAGCTTTTAAAATCACATTATATTTATTTTTTCGCGTTAATTAAAATGGATTATTATTAAAGTGATTGAATCATTTTTAAACTATAAATTAAAAGTTTTCTATCATTATCCTTGGTTAGACATTAATTAATAATCTTTCAGAATTTAATTTTCTATGTTAAATACAAGATTTAAATATTAAATTAATTTCAATGTTAAATTACAACAATAATAAAATTTGTTCATTATAATTTAAATTCCATACAAATTCTTTTATTTTATTTACATTCTTATTATTAAATCAACAAATACCTTATGTGTTAATCAATCTTGAATTTCCACATTAATTTCAAACGGATTCAATAATAAGATGATAAATAAACAATTGTTACATTTAAATAATTTGAACACATTTATAAATTTATTATTTACAACAAAAATTATAAATTTACTTACAAATGTTAAAACCAATTAAATTAAATAAGCTATGATTTCTCTTTTTAATACAACATTTAATTTTATTCCTTATTATCCTTTATTATTTCCATTAATTGAAATTACATTAAAATAGTTGTCAACTACATCCAATCAACATTATTAAATTATATCCTAATAATTTTATTCATTAATAAATCATGAAGTTTTATTTCTGATAATATTAAATTCCAAAATATTATTTAATTTAATATTTTTAATTGTCAAAAAATATGGGTCGTTACACATTAATTAAATGTAACTTAATGACTTATTTTATCACTTGTAAAATCATTGTAATGGATGTAATGTGAATTTATTAAAATTAAAGCATTTTTGATTCTTGTTTAAATGGAGGATTTACAACTTAATGGATTATTAGTTTTCCAATTATTTTAAAAAATAAAAAGAATGGTTTATTATCGTTATAAAAAGGTTGTAAATTTATTCCAATATTTGAAGTTGAAATGCAATAAATGAGCTAACATTGATTTTATAAATTGTTGTTAATCTATGAAGTATAAATTAAAACATTATTTAAGTTTCTTCCTTATAATTGAAATGAGAATACTAATTAAGTCCTTCTGGTAAGCAAATACTTAACTTAGCCCAATTAGAGTTATTGAATAAACTGTACGTTTATTCTTTCTCTCATTTTCACCTTTCTCACTTCTGTTAGTAACAAGAGAAATTACAGTAAACTATTATCATACTCTTTCTTGAAGAAACCCTTGTTCTTCCCAAAATCAACCAATTAGAAAGTGAAATCACTAGTTCTAAAGCTAATAAACTCAGGTAATCTATACTAACCATCGATACACCTTGCTGCTCCTTCATTTCAGTTTTAGATTAGCAATTGAATTATGTATTTTGGGTTTATCTCTTAGAATCTTTAGAACAGCTGCTGTGAGGAGTTGAGCAGAGGTCTAGAAGCGGTAAACAACTTCTTTTCTTAGCAATAAGGTGAGTTATCTCATAATTTCTAGTTATAATTCACTCATGTGGCAAGTAGTTGAATTGTTGAGAATATAGTGGGATTTTGATCTCGGTCTGTGCTTAATTTGTTGTATGTTCTTCTCTCAGTCAATAGCAATTATGTCCACTGTTTTCATATGTGTTTGCCTTTCTCAATTACCATATCAACTATTATGTGTATGCCTGCTTGTATATGGCATATATTGATTAAAAATGTGTTGTCGGACGTCCAAAAAACTGAACGGAGAACAAACGATCGACGGTGGGGAGCACGGACCTGGAGCAAACGCTGCTCCAGGGCCGTTCACCTGTTAATCGGTCCAGATAGCTCGGTCGATCGGTCAGCTGCCACTTGGAGCAGTGTTTGCTCCAAGAAACTACTCCTCCTCCCTTCGACATTTGTGCCTTGTTTCGCCCCGTTTTGCTTTGTTGTTTTGATCATTTTGATGAGTTTATTTGCTTCTGAATTTACGTGATTTAATTCGTATTTCGATGATATGAATTTTGTGAATTTTATGATAAGTTGGTTTTAAATAAATACCGATTTTGTTTATAAAAATAAATATATAGATTTCAAGAGATTTCTGAAATAATTTTGGAGTAATTTAATTATATTTCAAATCGGTTTCTAAATCCTATTTTTAATAAAACATTTTATACTATTTATATATAGCTTGAAATCTTATTTTATGGATTTTCAACTCTCTTTTCCAAAACAAATATTTTAGAAAAGAATTTCCAAAACTAGTAGTAATATATAAATTCTTAATTCATTCGGATGAGGAATTCAATTAAACAACTAGTAAAACAAGTGGTATGGAACGTTTGCGTTTACTTCGTTGGTTAAGTCCCAGACTTATTTGATTGAAACCTTGTTTTATTTTAAGTGGAGTTTACTAACTTGCTGTAAATATCCGGGTAAAAAAGTATGGTATGGGACGTACGGACGCTATTTGTTTAGTTACTATTTGAAAGTAGATAACACTTACTAAGATAAGTTTAACGATTTGTCTTCCGTGTTTATCCGTTGTATGCGGATCTTTGGAGCTTACTCTTCGGTAGAGCTTTACGCTCATCTGTGGAGCTTTAAGCTCATCTGTGTTTCATGGGTTTTATATCCATCTGTGGGTCCTCTGGACCATCTGTGTATAACACGCGTGTTTGGTGAGTTTATATGCTTACCAATCGTGATAGGCGTCTCCCCCTTTACGTTTCTAGATTTCTATGTTGATTTCTGGATTTTTATAAGATTTGTGATTCACCAAATAATTCTTAGGTTTTGCTCGTGATGAGCTACATTTGATTTGGGATTTGGTGAATAAGTTTTAAGAATGATGATATTCTTCCTTGTTTAATTCTATATGGATTTGTGTTCTTATGGAACCCGTTTACCTTTATCACACTTTTTTCACATTTACTTGAATTATAACTAGACTGACCCATCTATTATTTTTATATAATACTTGGGTCAGACCGAGATGTTTCAGGTACTACAACATGATGACTTTAGGGTTGGACTAGCTTGGTGACATTTTGCTTACTATAGTGGTCTAGTAGTGTTTAGTTTATCATGTATTCGAGATAGAGACTCATTTTATTGTATATATTCTTTTGGGTTATCAATGTATCACTTATGTATATCATGGTTCTCTTATGACCATTATTTTGTTGTCCACTCTATGTATTATATTCATGTCTCCACCAGTTTATGAGATATGTATATTTATTTGTGTATTCTATGATTTTGTGATCTATAATATTTTATGTTGTTCTAAATTGTATTAAGCCACTGTATTTTTGTTTTGCACCTGGATCAGATACGTTGAATCCTCTTTTGAGAAAAAAATATTTTTACCCAATTCGACTTAGCAATACTCGCCTAAAGCAATAATACAGATAGTCGCTCCTAACCAACCTTATTCTCCACATTAGAAGACGATATTACATTGTCATGTCCTTTGTTAATGAGGGTATAAAGATGGGGCATCACAACTTCGTATCAGAGCTGAGTTCAGAACAATATACAATATTAAGACGAGAATCATAGCCTAGGTGTATATAAGGGATCGTGCCTTCAGATCGAATTCAAACATTAAGATTCTGTCTTATCTTATAATCAAGCTTATTTGAATCTATCCTTGAGAATAATCTTTTATCTAATTCTTAATTAGCAAAAGTGATGGTCGATGGTAGAGCTACGCATTCCGATGCTGGACAGTCCAATGGGCCTAGACAGGATGGCGTATTTATGTCTGCCCAATAGCTTATGGATCTTGTGAAGAATTCCCAAACTTCTGTATCCTCTTCTGATTCTTCTCCCCACTAGTCGGGTTTCGCACGCATGTGTAGTGATTTCGTTCATTACGAGGAAAGCCATTGAAAGGCACCGATATAGTTATGAAAGTTCAGGCTTGGCTTAGGACATGCAAGTGTATCTTTTCTCGCATGGATCTTTCTGATTTGCATAGTGTTCAGGTGGCTTCGAGTTTGCTCCAAGAGCGAGCATTGGATTGTTATGAGCTGTTGATTTCTGAGGTTATGGAAGCGAAGCTTACTTGGGAACAGTTCCATGAGAGATTTGAGTTGAAGTTTGTGCCTAAGGCTGAGAAGGCATCTTTGGCTCGGAGGTTCATAGATTTTGTGCAAGGGGATTCTTTGGTAATGGAGTATGTAGCATCTTCTGAGGCGTTATCTAAGTATGGAGTCGAGCACATTTATAGCCCACTAAAGAAAAATCAGAAATTTGTTTATGGGTCAAAGAAGAGTCTTAAGAAGGCCTTGCTCTTAAAGTTGGAAGTATGATTTGAGTAGTTAGTGGATACCGTTCTAGGACTTGAAGAGGCAGATAATGATAGTGGTGATGATGTTGGAAGTATAAAGAAGAAATTCAATAATAAGAAGTATCCTTTCGACATATTTAAGTCCTTCAATTCCACTAAGAAAGTAAAGAAGCAGAATTCAGAGTCCAAGAGTTCTACCTTTGTTCATGGAGAGTGCTTCAATTGTGGTTCTAAGGAGCATTATGCCAAGGCTTGCCCGAAGGCTATCATGTGTCGTTATTGCAAACATGAGGGTCATACTATCCATTCTTGCCCTAGAGCATCTCATGGGAAGAAGGAAGTGAAGTTGAATGCAGTGAGTTCTTCTGGTGGTTCTGGTCAGCGTAGAGGTATCTTGCTTTTATACAACCTTTTGACCAAGCAGTATATCATAATAGTTGGCTAAATGGCTTCTGTGACCATCAAGGCAGGAAGCCCGGAGAGATGGTTATCAGGCTCGGAAATCGATGATATTCGAAACTATGGACAATAGTTGGGCGGATTCGGACTGGGTCTCAATCAAGGTGTAATTAATATGAAGTGACAAGGAAGGTTCCGTGAGGCCACATTTCAAATTTCAAGTCAACCGAAGTTTGTATGCTTGAGTTATTGGCAAAGGAAGAATTTATATGGATCAATCAGGAAAGATCCATAAAACAACGTAAATCAACGAAGATCGATCAATATCTCAAAATTTACAAAGCTAATGCACTTGAAACTTTAAGAGCATCAATATATTGAAGAGTGGAGCCCATAAAAATGATCGCATGACAAAACTCCTAAATCTTGAAAAAAGAGGCCGATCGTTATTGGAACAATCGTACAAATCGGCCAGAATGATCCATAGTTTCATGGAAAATGTGATATCTCACAAATGGTATGTCGGAATTGCACAAAATTTGGAGAGCAAGAGTTAACATCATGAGAAACCCACATGATCGATCGCAGCTCAAGAATATGAAATCTTGGAAAAGAGGCCGATTGTTATTGGAATGATCGTACAAATCAACGTAACAATCCATAGTTTTACGGAAAATGCGATATCTCACAAACGATACATTGGAATTGCACGAAATTTGGAGAGAAAGTAGCTTACATCATGGAGCAACCCCATGATCGATTGCAGCTCAAAAGGATGAAATCTTGGAAAAGAGGCCGATCGTTATTGGAACGATCGTACAAATACGCATAATGATCCATAGTTTTACAGAAAATGCGATAACTCACAAACGGTATGTCGGAATTGCACAAAATTTGAAGAGCAAGTAGCTTACATCATGGGGCACCCGTATAATCGATTGCAGATCAAAAGGATGAAATCTTGGAAAAGAGGCCGATCGTTATTGGAACGATCGTACAAATCAGTATAACGATCCATAGATTTACGGAAAATGCGATATCTCACAAATGGTATATCGGAATTGCACGAAATTTGGAGAGAAAGTAGCTTACATCATTGGGAACTCCCATGATCGATTGCAGCTCAAAAGGATGAAGCATGAAATGATCTTCCATGATCCAATTTCTAGTCAAAACAACAAAGATCGATCGATATCTCACAAACGGTAAGTCGGAATTGCGCGAAACTTTGGGAGCAAGGAATAAATGCATAGAGGACCTCATAAAAATGATCACAGCCCCATTGGAGTTAGTATGGAACGATCGGCCTAAATTATTTTTTGGTACCTGATCGATCCCAAATTTTGTGTGTTGGGTCGTATGGGCCTGGAGGTTCTTCTATCGAAATTTCAGTCTGATCCATGCACGTCTTTCACTTATAAATATGGCGAACTTGACTCATTGCAAGGGACTTTTTGGGTTGGCTCTCCTTCATCACTTCTTATCTCTTCCTCCATTTTTTTAAGGAAAAACAACTGTACTTGTAATCTTACAGTATAAATAAAAGATTATTAGAGTGGACGTAGGCTGGAGTTTGCCGAACAACTAAAAACTCGTGTGTTCCTTTACTTTTTGTGCTATTTATTCTATGATCTGTGTGCTTATTTTTCTATTTGGATATTGTTTTTGGAAATTGGTGCTTTCATATACAACTGGTGTTTGTGACCATTTTTGGCGCAAACACCTTCCTTCTTTTTTAGAGAGTTCTATTTTATTCCGGAATCTTCCCATTCTTGTCCTTTTCGATACGGGTGCTTCTCACTCATTCGTATCGAAATGGCTTGTTGGTGCATTTTCTTTGGATGTTGTGTGCTTGGTTACTTCACTTCGGATTATGAACCCTACTGGTGGGTCCGCAACTCTTAGTATGCTTTGTAAAAATGTTGAGCTTATCTTGGGTGGATATTCCTTCTTCCTTGACTTGCATGTGATTCAATATCTTTGCTTTGGAATGATTTTGGGAATGGATTGGCTTAGTTAGTACGAAGCTCATATCTTATGTCCCGAAAGAATTACCTATCTTGAGCATCTAGTTTTGAAAGAGCGAATTTCAGTAACTCTTCAAGTTATCGATTCTAATTCGGAAGCCTTTTTATTTTCTCTTGAATCTCGGGAAGAAGAAGATATAGCCCGAATTCTTGTCGTATGTGATCTCCTTGATATCTTTGAACCCATTGTGGGATTACCTCCTAAATGGGCAATTGAGTTTAGAATTGATTTGGTTCCTGGTGCTTATCCGATGAGCTGTCCTCCCATGAAGATGTCAATGAAAGAGAATGAAGAATTGAGAAGCAACTATCCGAATTAGAAGCAAAGCAATTTATTTGGTCTAGTTCTTCTCCATGGAGTGCTGCTGTTGTGTTTGTTAAGAAGGCGAATGGAACCCTTAGGCTTTGCATTGATTATCATAAGATTAATGAGCTTATGATAAAGGATAAGTATCCATTACCTAAGATTGATGATTTGTTTGATCAGCTATGTGGGGCTAAAGTCTTTTCTCAGCTTGGTTTAGCGACTAGTTTTCATCAGCTTAGAGTGGCATAGGATAGCATTCCTCTAATTGCTTTATGTACTAGATATGGTTCTTATGAGTGGCTCGTTATGCTCTTTGTGCCAATGAATGCTCCAGCTTATTTTGTTGACCTTATGAATAGGGTGTTCAGGAAATATTTGGATAAGTTTGTTCTTGTTTTCATCGACGACATCTTGATTTATTCCAAGTCTGAGGAAGAGCATAAGAAAAACCTTAGAATTGTTTTGGAGACACTTAAGAAAAATCAGTTGAAAGCAAAACTTTCTAAGTGTCATTTCTGGCAGAGCCGAGTGAAGTTTTTAGGGCATGTGATTTCTGAAGCTAGAATTTCTATGGATCCTTCTAAGATCAAGGCTATTCAGAATTAGAAGAGGCCAGAGAATGTGTCGGAGATTCGTAGATTTCTTGGATTGGCGGGTTATTATCGTCTATTCATAAAAGACTTTTCTAAGATTGTTTTGCCTCTTACTACTTTGACAAGGAAAGGAGTTAAGTATATTTGGTCAGATAGTGTGAAGCGGCTTTTCAGAAATTAAAGGAACTCCTTACCTATGCTTCTATTCTTGTGGTTCCAGAAGGGAACCAAGACCTTGTGGTTTTTACGATTGCTAGTAGATTTGGATTAGGAGCAGTTCTTATGCAGAGAGACCATGTTGTCTCTTTTGCTTCGAGGCAGCTAAACCCGAATGAGGTTAGATACGATACTCATGATTTTGAGCTTGCGGCTATTATCTTCGCCCTTAAGATTTGACGACATTATTTGTTCGGTGAGAGATTTGTGCTTTACACTGACCATAAGTCATTGAAATATTTATTTTCCTAGAAAAAGCTTAATATCTGTCAGCAGAGATAGCTCGAGTTCCTTGCATCTTATGATTTTAATATTCAGTATACTCCAAGGAAGAGGAATCAAGTGACTGATGCGCTTAGTCGTAAGCAGCGGACGGTGGTTTCTATGATGTTGGCCAAACGGAATGACCTTATGATTTTATCGTCTTGTGAAATTAGAAGTCATAATCCGGATTGTACTTCTTCTTTGTTATTGTGTAGATTGGAAGCTCATCCTTCTCTTTTGGATCCTAAAATAGAAGCTCAGAAGCAAGATCTCGATTTAGTTCTTCTTATTCAGAGTTGTAGAGATGATAGTGTAGTTGATGCAGTAAAGGAATTGAGGTTGTTACTCGTGGATGTATTCAGAGATGTTGTAGACTTATTATGCCTAATGTTGGTAATCTCCGTAAAGATATTTTAGAGGATTGTCATCGCTCTAAACTTAGCATCCACCCTGATAGTGTAGTTGATGAAGTAAGATTTGAGGCACTCTGAGTTCCATGTTCTTAGAACTAGATTGCCATCAGGTCTTGATAACCGATATGCCTAGTTCGCTAAAAAATTTTCTATGACTAGTGGATCTTCCCAATTTGATCATAACGGCCTATGCGATGGAACCTTTGTATTGGCCATCACTCTCTGCAGTACCAAGTCCCCTTCACAGAAGTTTCTTTCTTTGAGTCTTGCATTATAATTCCTATCTATCCTTTGTCGATATGCAGCCGATATCACTGTCGCCTCACCCCTTATTTACTGGATGAGATCTAGGGTAGCTTCTTTCGATTTCTTAGTCTTTTCTATGGTATATGATATTCTTCTATGCGATGGAAAGCCTAGCCTCATATCCATTGTTTAACGGAAAAGGAGTGTGGTCTGTAGGAGATCTGGTTGAAGTTCGGTAGGTCCATAGTACTAACGAGAGCTCCTACACCTACTTTCCTTTAGCTTTCTGCAGCATTTTCTTAAGCAATTTTTTATAGTTTTATTTGCAGCTTCAACCTGTCCATTTGCCTATGGGTGAGTGATTGAGGATAAACTTTTTATTATGTCGTTCTTGCGAGGTATCCCATATCTACTGATTTAGTTCTTTACTACAAAAAAGACTATCTTTTTTGCAGTAATCATGGTTAGGGGTACTGCCTCTACCCATTTAGTGAAGTAATCTATGACAACTATGGCGTATTTAGCTCCTCCTTTTGACTTTGGAAGTGGTCCTATCAGGTCTATCCCTTATATATCGAATGGTCATGGGCTTGCAAGTGGGATGAGCTCATGGGAAGGTTGTTTGGAAATACTTGCAAATCATTTACATCTGTCGCACTTCCTCACAAATTGCTTTACATCTTATAGCGCGGTAGGCCAATAGTTGCCGTGTCTAGGTACTTTTTTTTTGCTAATTTGTTTCCTCCAGAGTGATCTCCGCATTGGCCCTCATGTACTTCTGTCATGACCCATACCCCTTCTTCCTTGGAAATGCACCTAAGATAAGGGGTAAATTACCCTCTCTTGTTTAAGAGGAATTGTTTGATGGGAGTCATCCGGTCATTCTCCTTAGTTTATTGAGACGGGAGTTCGGTTATGGGTTGCTCTTGACTCTCCGTTGTCTCCTGATTTTGCGTGCCTTGAATGGCGGTCTACTGGGCTTAGTTCAGGACCATCATTCGATTTGATTCTATTATAATTGGCTATGCTTGACACCCAATTGTACTGCCTACATTTCATTGGCCAGCTTGGTATTAGCTAGTTTTGCTAAGGAGTTGGTGGATGAATTGCTATCACGTGGGATTTGCTATATTTTAGATTGTTTGAACTCCTCTAGTAATTTCTTAGATAGTTTCGCATAGTTGGCTAAGATTGGTTCCTTTACTTGGCAATTACCATGCACTTGGTTCACAACTAATTGGGAATCACTATGAATTTTAATGTGGATTACCTTCATTACCTAAGCCATTTGTAAGCCTACGATAAAGCTTCATATTCTACCACATTGTTGGTTGCTTTGAAATTGAGCTGCACTACTCCATGCAGCTTCTGCCCCTTCGGGGTAATCAATACATATCCAATTCTTTCCCCTTGTTCGTTCGATGCTCCATCTATGAACAACTGCCAGAACTATGGGGTGTTCACTTCTTCCTCTGAATGGGTTTCAGCTGGTAAGGTGCACCTATAGGTGCTTGGACTTTGATTGCTTCCTAGGACAATAGGTGATGTCATACTGGCTAAGCTCCATTGCCTATTTTAATAGGTGACCCGATATCTCCGGCTTCTGTAGTATTTGCCTGTCTACGAGGACTTTGATGGGATGCCCCCAGAAATAGGGCCGCAAATTTCTTGGTGTACGGAGCAGGTTATACGTAAGCTTTTTAACAATTGAGCAGTTTAGCTCTGCTCCTGGTAATCGCTTGCTTATGAAGTAGATGGGCCTTTGTGTCCCTTCATCCTCTTGTACCACTGTAGCACTAATAGCTTGGTCAGTTGCAGCCAAGTAAATGTATAAGTTCTCACCTGTCATCAGTTTTGATAATATAGGAGTATTGACCAAATGATCCTTTAGGTTTCGGAATGCAGCTTCGCATTCCTTAGTCCATTCGAAGTTTCACCCCTTCTTCACTTGGTCGAAGAATGGGATGCACTTGTCTGTGGCTTTAGATATAAATCTGCTTAGGGCCGCTACCTTGCTATTTAGACTCATCAGATTCTTCGGCTTCTTTGGGATTCCCATTCTTCTTATGGCTTCAATCTTTTCAGGATTTGCTTCAATGCCACATGCGCTCACTGTATACCTAGGAACTTGCCTGACTGGATGGTGAAGGTGCATTTCAAAGGGTTTAGCTTCATACGGTATTGCCTTAGGACTGTAAAGGTTTGCTCCAAGTCTCTGACATGGTTTGATGCTGCTTTTGAGTTAACCAGCATGCCATCCATATATACCTCCATATTCTTTCTAATCTGTTCAACAACCATCATATCGACCAACCTCTAGTAGGTTACCGCCATGTTCTTGAGCCTAAATAACATGACCTTGTAGTAGTATAACCCTTTATATCTCACAAAACAAGTGTGTTCCTGGTATGGTTCAAACATTGTTATCTGATTGTACCCCGAATATGCATCCACTGATTGTACCCCGAATATGCATCCATGAATGAGAGTAATTCATGCCCGTTAGTCGCGTCTACTGACAGATTAATACTTGGTAAGCAAAAACTGTCCTTCGGGCAAGCTTATTAAGACCGATGAAGTCTATGCAAGTTATTCATTTCTGTTAGGCTTTCTTATGAGTATTGGGTTGGAAATCCACTTCGGGTAGTATACCTCCCTAATAAACCCATTCTCCTTTAACTTAACATCTTAACTTCTTCACGTCCAGCATTGTATCTTTCCTGGTCTAGAGTTCTTAGCTTCTGCCTAACCGGATGTACATTTAGGTCGATGTTTAGTGCATAGCAGATGATGGCTAGGTCTATTCCTACCATGTCTGAATGAGTCCAGACAAATACATCTATTGACCTTTTTAGGAAGTCTATAAGCTCATCCCGTGCCTTTGCACTAAGGTTCTTTCCTATCATTAAGCACCTTTGCGAGGTCCTCCGGATCTATTTGTATGTCTTAAAGATTATCTATTGGCTTTAATTCTTCTTTGTCGCCCTAACCTTGGGTCTATCTTACTCTCTGATTCCTCTTCTGGTGGTGAGTTCACAGAAGACGCTTGTTTCTGAACTTCCTTAGAGAAATACTGCACGTAAACTAAATTATATTCGTTGGTGCCGATCATGTGCATATATGTTCTCTTCTGTTTTCTCTCAGGTTTCAAGGGCGTAGGATTACTTGCTTCAGTATTAGTTCGAGTATCTGACACTGTCATAGATTTATGTTTTGGTTTGACTTATTTTTTATTTTTATCATTACAAAAATCAGAAGAGACAACAGAATAGTTTGGAACAATTTTATTGCTAGAGTTAAGAGTTAAATTGTATAGTTCCCTAGTTAAAAATTGTTCCCCTTTCACTGACCTTATTCCTACCGGAGTGCTGAATTTCATGAATAAGTCTTTTTGAGAGATGATTGCCCCAAGATCAACCAAAGAAAGTCTTTCCAAGAAAGCATTGTATGGTGAGGGCTGATTGATAATTAAGAAATTTGCATAAAATGACTTATGTAATGAGGCACTTTCAGCTATAACGAGTAGACGCGCTGACCCCACTGGAATGGTAGTAGTGTTGTTGAAAACAAAGATTGATTCAGGGCTAGGTTTAAGGATTTTTGAAGGTGATTTTATTTGATCATAAGAAAACTTAAAGATGACGTTTACTAACCTTCCAAGACTTTCTTCATAGTACAATTTGATATCTGCACTATAATGATAAGTGGATCTTGGTATCGGAACATAACTTCTGCCGCATCAGCTGCCGTGAAGGTTACTTCTGGTGCAGGTTTCTATTTGACATGGAAGATTGTCTTCTAGGTCCTGGCCTCCTGCATATATTTCTCCTATGCCTTTTTGCTTACACCGGCAATGTGTGGTCCCCCATGGATTAAAGCTATTAGGTTTGAAGGGTTTCCAGCTTGGTGTTCATTAGTGTCTGTAGTCAGATTTCCAATCCTCTAACCACAATTTACCCTTTGGAAGCTACCCAAGCAACCCTTCTCAATCAACCTCTCTATCGCATTGTTTAGGTGTTGGTAGTTATCAGTATGATGACCATTTGCTCGGTGAAAGCGGTAGTATGCTCCACCTTGGGTTTTGTCGATAACGGCAAATTTTCTATCGGTTAGAAAACCACCGTTAAAAATATAATCGTTAAAATAATCGAAAGCGCACGGCGTACAATTGTAGTACGTATGCGAGCACGGGTCGATCCGTAGGGAAATTAATTAATTTTAAATTCTACTCAATCAAATTAAACCAAAGCTTGAGATTGTTTTAACTAAAGAATGTAAAAACTAGCTAAAACAAAAGTGAATAAAAATATGAGATTAAGAGACAATTTAGAGGCAAATCCACTCTCATACTCTCACATAAATCAACACTAAATTAATCTATGATATCTCATTTTAATCTAAGTAGAATTAGTGAAGTATTTATCATAAGTATGGTCTATTTGTGTTATTAATTACCACAACTTAAACCATCAAACTTTAATACAAAAACTAAAACCAATTATTAATTGTAATGAAAATGAACATGAAATCAAAGCAAAAGCTATTTTAAGCATGATCTATTTACTATTTTGTTTAGTAACATAAATCATCAAATTTTGATTCTACTTAAATTTCATTGTCAAAATCAATTAGTAAGGTGATGATGTAAATTGTGTTTATGTTGGATTAACCATAGCCCATTTGTGATTAGAAACACAACATAGGCTATCAAATTCCCCAATAAACTTACATCATAATCCAACTCTTCATTAAGCACTAAAAAGAGATCATAAATAACAAAATATGTTGAATCTACATAATTTTAGAGAGCTTCATTACCCCTAAATTGAAGGGATTTAGCTTCTCATTTGTGTTATCATTTCAACACATGTAAATTTCAACATAGTACAAAAAAAGAAAGTGCAAGCTAATTAAAATAAAAAGAACTAACTACTTGCATAAAAATAAAACTAAACTAAGTGTATAAATGGAAATCTAATATACTGACATAAAAGAAATAGAGCATGTAAATAAAAATGAGCATAAAATAAAATAAAAGCATGTAAAGATCAAAGAAGAAGAGGCTTAGGAAGCCATTTTATTTCTCATTAATTTTGTGGCTACAACTTGCATAATATGATAAGAAGATAAAACTTCATTACATGAACATAAGAGGGATATTTATACATGACTAAAACCCTAATCCATTTTTAGGGAACTCCCTAAATGACTTTGAGGTAGTGTGGCCTCCAAGTTATCATTAGCATGAAATTGATCCTCCATTAAATGTGCATGTGCTTTTAATCCCCACTAACATGTGCATTAGCTCTTAATTGTGGATCATGGTTAGTGGGTAGGTGGGGTCCTCCCTGATTACATGAATTCCATTATTTCTTCATTTCTTTGTCTTCCCACTCTTGTATATGCATATTTCCATGAAGCCACCTCCAAGTTGAATCCAAATTCCTACAAAACAAATTAAAATGTGCAAGTAATTTCTTTTAAATTAATTCACACACAAAAATTACCGTTTTGCTCCCATGTAGATGCATGAATGATGAATTGAAAGTATTTTTGAAATTTGGTTTTAAACATGTAAAAACATCCAATTATGAAATTTAATTTACTAAAATGAGATTAAGTGTATGAGTAAAATATACATTTTTACGTGCGCATCAGGTTTTTTCTGGTTTCTTTCCCTTATTCGGCACGTTGTATGCTAGCTCAGCCTTGGTTATCTCATATATCTGCCCTAGAGTATGAGTGAAGGGTGGTTTTG
The DNA here is from genome assembly GCA_030737815.1 of Allium fistulosum. NCBI lineage: Eukaryota > Viridiplantae > Streptophyta > Magnoliopsida > Asparagales > Amaryllidaceae > Allium > Allium fistulosum. The sequence continues at coordinate 898,477,295 of CM060905.1, read as the reverse complement.
TAGTGAGGTTTAGCTCCTTTTATTGCTTCGCAAGTAGGTGATATCCGTCTGCCTCCCTTTTCTTGTCATAATTGGGAGCGGAAGTCCCATAAGATTATGCTACAGACCCTGCTTCCTCCATCCTGATGTAACCAGCTACCATTTCATAGAAAGCCTTCATACTATAGCAAGACTTTTTGCTATTTTTATCCCTGCAGTTCCTCTCATAATCCTAGCACGAGCTGCCATCAGTAACGCTTCTTCGTTGATCACCCCAATTCGGAGAGCTTCTGCCATGAAGCGCTTAATGAAACTGCATAGGCTTTCATTCTCCCCACACTTCACACATGATATGGTATTGACGTATGGGGAGGCATCTCTTTTCGAATTGAACTGCCTTAAAAAATCAAGAGATATTTGTCTCCAAGATCCGACCTCTCCTGGTCTGTATCTTCTGAACCACTATAAGGCTGTACCAGATAAGTATACAGTGAACAACTTGCATTGGGCCATCCTTCCGAACTTCAGGATGTCCATGAAGTATTTGAAAGTGCTGAGGTGATCCTCGAGGTTGGTAGTTCCATCAAACTTGTCAATTGAGGGGGCTTTGAAGTTATCGGGAAAGTCTGCCTGGATAATGAGCTCATTGAAAGAGGAGCAAATTCTTTTGTTTTTTCTCCACTGTTCTACTGGCAGATCCCTCTCGACCCGTGATTTTAGCCGATGGATTTCTCATTCTCTCAGGTTAACCTGGGATTAAGTACCATCAGATGTGGTGTCCTCATCATCTCTGGCAGATTGGGTTTGTTTTTCCACTAGCAGGAAGTTTATGTTGGCTGGCTTGGTTTTAATCCGAGGGTTAGCATGGATTTTGTCTTTCAACTTGGCATTAGGTTTTAGTCCAGCATCATTGTTTGAATTTATGGGAGTATCATTAACGTTCCCTTGCTGAATGTCCAACATAGTAGGAGAACAAAGGTGGTGAACTATGAAGTAGGGAGGTGAAGTGGCCTATGAATGGCGTGTTGGCTCATTGTTTTTTCTAATCCTTCCATGCATTGGTTTATGTAATATCCCTCACTTGGAGGCCCAAAACTAACGGCTACGGATGTTGCAGTCATCTATAGTTATTAATTCTCAGTGACCAAATACGGTAATGTTAGATACGTTGATATAACAAAAACACATGGATATTAAAAAAATTTAAAACCATTAAACAAATTTCTCATTCCATTTCAATCATATTTCAAATTCATTACATAATCCCAAATTTGAGAACAACGTTCAGAGAAAACAAAATTATTACAAACTACGCCAAGAGCGACATATGAAGATGTCCCCTTGGGTGATCAGAGTCTAAACATAGGCAATTAAACAATTTTTCCTTTACATCAAAACACAGTGGAATCAAATATAAAAGAACTCCTATTAGCTAGCTTGCCTCATGCACGTCTCCGGAAGCCTATTCGTCTAAATGAGAACCTGAAAACCTCAACTCTCAAACTACTCAAAATTAATTGAGTACCCAAGAGTTTAAGGGTAAAACATAAACTTCGAGTCAGACATAAAGCCTGGTATGAATAATAACCTACCATCTCAAACCATTTAGATATCTAGTGAGACCACGCCGCTTAGCGGAACGGGTTTTCCTCTCACTAGTATCATACCCAAAAATTTATAATAACCAAATACTATGCTCCTGCATCCACAATGGTTAAAAACATTACAATTTAAAATATCATGATGATATGCAAACAAGCTAAATATCATGGATTTTCCATCATCATTCATTTGACTATCTATCTCAGTTATAGTTTCTAGGGACACTAATAACCTATTAGTTTTCATGGGCTGACTAATAACCTGTTCAAAGCTTATGGACTATCTGTCCGGTTTCATAGTTTTCATGGGATCACTAAGAACCAATTAGCCCCTGCCAATAACTTTAGTATTTGATGGATTCTCTCTGAACTTATTGGTATCTCCAATAACTTCTTTTATATCATAGTTTTCATGGGTTGACTATGAACCTATTGACTTCTGTCAATAACTTTATTCGACTATAGTTTTCATGGGATCACTACGAATCTAATGGCCCCTGCCAATAACTCCCTCCAAACATAGTTTTCAAGGGTTTACTATGAACCTGTCTAAACTGACAACTTTTTTTTGATTAGTCTTTAGGCATCCTAAGTTCTGGTCCACCTGACCTCCTAGATGCAGTTCTACTTATATAGGAGTTAACTCAATTTATATTCACTACTGGGTCAACCAAGCTAGTTATTCTGCCCTTCCTCCCCAAAATACACTGATGGGTCCATTATATAGCGAATATACTTATAGAAGAAGCATATACAATAACATAACAATACCAACATTTATGGTTTAATATCCTTGAAATCCTTTCTACCTGAAACATGGTTGATACCTTTAACCCATTATTTTTATCAAGGCAAGCTTCTTCAAAAACTCCAAAATTTAAAAACCATTTCAAAGCTCTTTTATAATGCCATAGGTTTTCCTTTAAAATGAGATTGGGTTCTTTGTTCTGAAAACTAAGGCTTTCGAAACCTTAGACCTTTACGTTCGAAACCATTAGAATATATCTTTTGAAAGCATTCAAATCTTCTCTTCAAAACACTTAACCATATGCCTTTCGAAACAATTTAAAATATCTCTTTCGAAAGCATCAAAACCTTCCTTTTGAAAGTATTAAAGCATATCTTTCCAACTTATGAAGCATAGCATCGAAACCATTTGAAAGTACCTCGTTCGAAACCGTTGGGTTTATTCTTAAAAATAACTTCTGGGTCAAAAGTGAATATAAACGAAAGTAACCCTTTTGAAACCATTAAACTTCAAGTAAAAGAGTTTGGGGAAAACAAATGGCTTCAGAACCATCCTTTCGAAAGCTTTAATCTTTTAAGTAAACAATTGGAAGGATAGCTTCGAAACACCTTTCAAAGCCATTGCCTTCGAAACCTTTAGTTTAAATGGCTACTGGAGCTCTTTCGAAAGCTTTGGGAAGCGGCTTTTATATTTATAAAGCAAAATCTTGCCTTTCGAACTCATTGAAAACTTTCAACCTATTCGAAAGGTATGAAGACGGTAGAAAGGCTTCGACTTGGTTCAAAACTACCCTTTCGAAAGCTTCTCTTTAAAACGTAATATACGGCAACTCATTTGAAAGCTACCCTTTAAACAAAAAGGCGGCAACCCCTTTGAATGCTATATAAAAGTAATTCAACCCTTTCAAAAGCATCCATTAAAAACTAGGCAAGCGGCATCTCTTTTGAAAGCAAAACAAAGACCTTCGAAAGCTATTTAAAATGGCCTCGATACCTTCGAAAGCATAGTTTCGACTCTATATCTTCCGCCTTTCTCCAATCCACTATGTACTAAAACATTGATACCATGTGTATTGGTTTCGACTTGGTTGGGGGTGGAGGTATGAGGTCGAAAGATTGCTACTAGAAATGGCGAAATAGTAAATCTGTACAAAACTGTTTTGTTGTCTTTTTAAGTAAATGTTTTTTAACTAACTTGACTATTTGTAAAAATATAATTGGTTGTCATAATCTTAACCAAAATCTTTTCCAAAGACTGTCGAATTTATCCAGAATTAATTAAAAATAATTTACAAAGTAGCCCTTCCTTTTAACAAAACAATTAAGACATTTAAGTCCTTCAACTTAAATAATTTAATTTATGTAGTAAATTATTTAGGAAAAATCCCCAAAAATCATCAAAATTCACTTTTAATATGTTATCTAACATATATAAATTTCAAACCCAAAATCCTTTATATAATAGCCGAAATAAATTTTTAAACCCAATTAATTGTTTCTTCTTTCAAAAATTCATAATAAATTATTCATAGCTTAGATAATTGCGAAAATTTAAACCCATCTCCAAAATAATGTTTTACATAACATATCAAACCCTCATGGCATCCAAAACCCAATATATACGATTTTTGCCTTAAAATCGAATAAAATATTTATCAAGCATACTTGTTTAAATCAAACATATCATGTAATCCAAGCATATCATCATTAAAATCATCATAAAGGTTTTAAACTTAAAACCCTAAATCAAATACTCTTTAAAAACGAAAATGAGATGGTTTTGTTTATTACCGACCTTGCTTTAGATAAGGAACTTGAGATTTGATCTTGCTTAATTCTCCTTGCTTGATTCCTTAGCTTTTAATTGAATTTTCTCCTCTTTTCTCCTAGTTATGGCTGGCTTGCTCTTGGGTTTATGTTTTAGAATTATGAAGTTGTGAAATGAAAATGGAATAAGGGTTTAGGGTTAAGGGTTATGGTGGACGACTATTCCCCATAATACCCTTGCCTTATTCTCTTATTAGTTAACTTATAAAACCATTTCCATAAACTCATTCTTTTAAATTTTTATTTAGTTAAGCACGACCTCTAATAAACTTTCAATCTCAATCCCTTTATTACTCTAATATTTACATATTCTATTTAATTTATCTAATTCAATTTCCTGAATAATGTTATTTAAAGTTAGGGGTGTTACAGGCTTCCCTCCTTAAAGAATTTCGTCCTCAAAATTCGGTAAGGACTAAATACTAAGCATAACTACCATTTGTAACATCTTCTAACTACCATACTAACTTACTTTACTAGCAACAGTCTATATAAAACAAATATAGAACATATCCTCACAGCAGATCAGGATAAGTATCTCTAATCCTGTTTTCTATCTCCCAAGTACAGTCCATCTCGTTGTCGCTCCACCGAACTTTCACCAACTGGAATTTCTTGTTTCTCCACCTCTTCTCATCTCTCGCTACAACCCGAATTGGTTGTCTAACAAAAGTCGAATTCAGTTATACTATCAAATTTTTCAACTCCGTCGGAGGAATAGTAGTCTCTGGATCATGCACATACTTGCGAAGATGAGATACATGAAACACATTATGGACACCTGCCATACTACTCAGCAACTCTACTCTGTATGCAAGCTTCCCGATCCTCTCTATAATTCGGAATGGTCCAACATATCTCGATGCCAGTTTCCATGACTTTCCGAATCGTACCACACCCTTCATCGATGATACCTTAATGAACTCTATCTCTAACTGAGAATTCTAGAACTTTACGCCTCTTATCTGCGTAACTCTTCTATCTAAACCGAGCTTCCTTCATCCTTTCTAGGATCTACTCAATCTTCTCTGTCGCCTCTCTAACCAGATCTGGACCTAAGACTAATCTGTCTTCAGTCTTCACCTAACATGCTAGTGATTTGCATGGCCTTCCACTCAAAGCTTCAAAAGGCACCATTCCTATACTAGTCTGATAACTGTTACTATAGGAAAACTCAACTAATTGTAGGTGATCTTCCCAAGATCCCCCAAAGTCCAATATACAAGCTCTTAATAAATCCACATGTACCTTATTGACTCTCTCTGTCTGCCCATCCGTCTGAGGGTGATACACAATACTCATCTTGAGCTTGGTACCTAACATCTCTTGTAGGCTCTTCTAGAATTCACTAGTAAATAAAGCATCTCTGTCACTGACTATACTACTAGGAATTCCATGCAGTCTAACTATGTTATTCATGACCAACTTAGCTAAAACAGGTGTCATCCTGGTTGACTTAACTGGAATAAAATGGGCACTCTTGGTCAACCTGTCCACTATGACCCATATACTTTCATTTCCTTTGTTCGACTTTGGCAACCCGTCTATAAAATCCATGGATATTGAATCCCATTTACAAACAGGTATCTTCAAAGGTTGAACAATCCACTCGCTTCCGATGTTCGGCCTTCACTTGTTGACAGTTCGCACACTGCCTAACCCACAGGCCAACATCCTTTTTCATACCTTCCCAATAGAAACTCCTCTTCATATCCTAATACATCTTGGTTCTTCTAGGAGGAATCATAAATTTGGATCGATGACATTCCTTAAGAACTTCTCTTCTCAAATCCTCAACATTTGGAACACACAACCATCCCTTCTTTCTCAACCATCCCCTCTGGTCAAGACTAAAATCCTTTAGATCATCGATCTCCATCCCAACCTCAAGAATTCTAATCTTTTCGGCTAATAATGGGTCCTCTTTCTATTTAGAAGTGATCCTTTCGATCAATACCGGTCGAGCTTCCAAACAGGACAACATGGCGGTGCTTTGACTAGAACTAGAAGTCGATCTTAACTGCACACTACAAGTAGTCAAGGCTTAAAGATCTTTCCATTCTGCCAACATGGCTAACACCACATTCTGATGTTATCTACTAAGAGCATCCGCCACTTTATTTCCTTTCACAGGTGTATACTCTATACTAAAATCATAAGCGCCTAAAAACTCCAGCCACCTCTGCTGTCTCATATTCAACTCCTTCCGAGAGAATAAATATCTTAAAGACTTATGATCTGTATATAGATTAAATCTCTCCCCTAAGAGATAATGTTTCCATATCTTCAATGTGAAGGTCACCGCTGCCAACTCAAAATCATGAGCATGATATCTCACCTCATGTGGTCTAAGCTGTCATGAAGCGTAGGAAATGACTTTACCCTTCTGCATCAACATAGCTCCTAGTCCAGTTCCACATGCATTGGTATACACCACCAACCCTTGGTTTTTGTTTGGAATCACTAACACAGGCGCGTTGGTCAACAAATGCTTTTTCTTAAGGAATGCTTCCTCATATTTGTCAGACCAAATAAACTTCACATCCTTCCTGGTTAACTTAGTCAAAGGCGCTGCTATCCACGAGAAATCCTTAATGAATCTCCGGTAATAGCAAGCAAGTCCAAGAAAACTTCTAATCACAGTCACCGTATCTGGCCTCTTCCAGTTATTAACAGCTTCGATCTTATCTGGATCAACTGACAAACCTTCTCCGAAACCACATGACCAAGAAACTTAACCTATTTCTTCAAGAAATGACACTTGGAAAACTTTGCTTTCAGCTGATGCTGCCTCAGCGTCTCAAGCACTACTCTAAGATGATCTTCATGCTCTCTTTCATCCTTAGAGTACACAAAAATGTCGTCTATATATACCAATACGAACCTATCCAAGTACTCTCGGAAAACTCAGTTCATCAAATCCATGAAGAAAGATTGTGCATTCGTTAACCTGAATGGTATTACTAACAGCTCGTACGAACCATACCTAGTTCGAAATGCTATCAATGAAATACTATCCTCTGCCACCCTTAACTGATCGAAACCTGTCGCTAAATCCAATTGGGAAAATATTCTGGCTCCATACAACTGATCAAATAGATCGTCGATTCTCGGCAAAGGATACTTATTCTTGATCGTTTCTCATTCAACTTACGATAGTCGATGCACAACCTCAATGACCCATCCGGTTTCTTCACGAACACCGCAGCCGCACCCCAAGGCGAACTGCTTGGTCTAATAAAATTTCTCTCTTCTAGATCCACTAAGTGCACCTTCAATTCCTTCATCTCGGTCGGTGTCATCCTGCTAGGTGGTCTACTTATAGGTTCTTCTCCTGGCACAATATCTATCTGAAACTCAATGGCTCGTTTCGGTGGTGATCCTGTAACCGTCTCGAAAACATCTGCAAATTCTCTAGCTACTTGAACCTGACTTAACTCTTCTTCTGCTTCCATAGCACTCAACAAAGCACAAGCACCCCGGTCAGAATCCTCCACTGAGAATATAATTCGGTTATGACTGTCAATGTGTCTCAACTATATTTCCTTATCCTGGAAAAATATCCTAGCCTCATATCTACCCAACCAATCCATACCTAAAATGATTTCAAATTCTACGGAATCAAAAATATACAGACTACATGCAAACTTATGACCTAACAAATCAAGTACTGGTCACATCTCGTTCCTAGAGTTGCATACCCTCCTATCAGATTCGCAACCCTTAAGGAAGTAACAAGGTATATGGGTTCTAAACATAACCTATTAACCAAACACCGAGATATAAATGAATGCGATGCACCGGTATCAAATAGTAACCTAACCGGTGTACTTCGAATCAAAAGTGTACCTTCCATCACAATCTTTCCTTTCTCAGCAGCAGTTGGCCTATGAGGCAATGGTCCCACAACAAAGACATTTCCCTTGTCCTCCCTGACTGGTTCTGGACACTGATTCTTGTAATGCCCAACCTGGTCGCAGTTAAAGCACATCACACCCTTCTTATCTGCGGCCTTCTTCCCTTTGCCAGTTCGGCATTAATGGGCATAATGACCGTTCTTATCACACTTAAAGCAAACCAGATGAGCCTTTGCCTTCTTGGCAACTTCTCCCTTCTGGGTTCCTTTCTTCTTAAAGAACTTCATCTTCTTGCCAAGAGAACTTTAGGTTTTAACCTGTTTCTCCTTCCCATAAGTAGCAAGCATCTCTTCATGTCGGATTTCCATATCCACAACAACATTACAAGGATCACGAAGATGTGGTAGGGTCACCCTAGAAATCTCGGGTCTCAATCCTCGAATAAACTTTTCATTCCTCTTGATAACGGTGTCAATGGTAGCACGTCCATATCTGGATAACTCATTAAACTTTGTGGCATACTCAATCACTGACATCTTGCCTTGCACCAAGTCCATGAACTTCCTCAGCAATTCTGACTTGGCAACTTCAGACAAAAACCTCTCCTCGAATCTCCTTCGAAATTCCACCCAAGTCAACTCTTCCTTAGTAACACTATCCCACCAATGAAGCCCTGCTCCCTGCAACTGCCTAGAGGGTAGTCTCCTCTTCTGCTCATAGTTCAACCCTAACTCAACGAAGATTCTCTCACAATGCAAAAGCCAGTTCTCCACTCCTATAACATCCTCCGTTCCCAAAAACGGCTTCCCACCAAGACTAGTATAATCCCTGCTCAGCTTGGCATAGTTGTTGCCAACTAGGGCCACGAGATTAGCTCCTCCAACATTCCCAGCATTACCCCCAGCTACTCCCGAGGCAGCTCCTGCTTGTACCAGGTTGACGAAAAACTATTAGCCCATGCCAATAACTTTAGTATTTCATGGGTTCTCTCTGAACCTATTGGTATCTCCAATAACTTCTCTTATATCATAGTTTTTATGGGTTGACTATGAACCTATTGACTTATGTCAATAACTTTATCCGAATATAGTTTTCATGGGATCACTACAAACCTAATGGCCCCGCCAATAACTCCCTCCAAACATAGTTTTCAAGGGTTTATTATGAACCTATCTAAACTGACAACTTTTTTTTGATCAGTCTTTAGGCATCCTAAGTTCTGGTCCACCTGACCTCCTAGATGCAATTCTGCTTATACAGGAGTTAACTCAATTTATATTCACTACTGGGTCAACCTAGCTAGTATTCTGCCCTTCCTCCCAAAATACAGTTATGGGTCCATTATATAGTGAATATATTTATAGAAGAAGCATATATAATAACATAACAATACCAACATTTATGGTTTAATATCCTTGAAATCCTTTCTACTTGAAACATGGTTGATACCTTTAACCCATTATTTTTATCAAGGCAAGCTTCTTCAAAAACTCCAAAATTTAAAAACCATTTCAAAGCTCTTTTATATTGCCATGGGTTTTCCTTTAAAAATGAGATTAGGTTCTTTGTTCTGAAAACTAAGGCTTTCGAAACCTTAGACCTTTACTTTTGAAACCATTATAATATATCTTTCGAAAGCATTCAAATCTTCTTTTCAAAACACTTAAACATACGCCTTTCGAAACACTTTAAAATATCTCTTTCCAAAGCATCAAAACCTTCCTTTCGAAAGTATTAAAGCATATCTTTCCAACTTATAGAAGCATATCTTCGAAACCATTTGAAAGTACCTCTTTTGAAACCGTTGGGTTTATTCTTAAAAATAACTTTTGGGTTAAAGTGAATATAAATGAAAGTAACCCTTTCGAAACCATTAAACTTCAAGTAAAAGAGTTTGGGGAAAACATATGGCTTCAGAACCATCCTTTCAAAAGCTTTAATCTTTTAAGTAGACAATTGGAAGGATAGCTTTGAAACACCTTTCGAAGCCATTGCCTTCGAAACCTTTTGGTTTAAATGGCTACTGTAGCCCTTTCGAAAGCATTGGGAAGTGGCTTTTATATTTATAAAACAAAAACTTGCCTTTCGAACTCACTGAAAACTTTCAACCTATTCTAAAGGTATGAAGACGGCAGCAAGGCTTCGACTTGGTTCAAAACTACCCTAGCTTCTCTTTAAAACATAATATACGTCAACTCATTCGAAAGCTACCCTTTAAACAAAAATGCGGCAACCCCTTCGAAAGCTATATAAAAGTAATTCAACCCTTTCGAAAGCATCCATTAAAAACTAGGCAAGTGGCATCTCTTTTGAAAGCAAAATAAAGACCTTCGAAAGCTATTTAAAATGGCCTCGACCGCTTCGAAAGCATGGTTTCGACTCTATACCTTTCGTGTTTCTCCAATTCACTACGTACTAAAGCATTGATACCATGTGTATTTGTTTCGACTTGGTTAGGGTGGAGGTATGATGTCAAAAGGTTGCTACTGGAAGTGGCGAAATAGTAAATCTATACAAAACTGTTTTGTTGCCTTTTTAAGTAAATGCTTTTCAACTAACTTGCCTATTTGTAACAATATAATTGGTTGCCATAATCATTACTACAATCTTTTCTAAAGACTTCCAAATTTATCTAGAATTAATTAAAAATAATTTACAAAGTAGCCCTTTCTTTTAACAAAACAATTAAGACATTTAAGTCCTCCAACTTAAATAATTTAATTTACATAGTAAATTACTTAGGAAAAATCCCTAAAAATCATCAAAATTCACTTTTAATATGTTATCTAACATATATAAATTTTAGACCCAAAATCCTTTATATAATAGCCAAAATAAATTTTTAAACCCAATTAATTATTTCTTCTTTCAAAAATTCATAATAAATTATCCATAGCTTGGATAATTGCAAAAATTTAAACCCATCTCCAAAATAATGTTTTACATAACATATCAAACCCTTATGGCATCCAAAACCCAATATATACGATTTTTTCCTTAAAATCGAATAAAATATTTATCAAACATACTTGTTTGAATCAAACATATCATGTAATCCAAGCATATCATCATTAAAATCATCATAAAGGTTTTAGACTTAAAACCCGAAATTAAATGTTCTTTAAAAACGAAAATGAGATGGTTTTGATTATTATTCACCTTGCTTCGGATAAGGAACTTGAGATTTGATCTTACTTAATTCTCCTTGCTTGATTCCTTAGCTTTTAATTGAATTTTCTCCTCTTTTCCCCTAGGTTATGACCGACTTACTCTTGGGTTTATGTTTTAGAATTATGAACTTATGAAATGAAAACGGAATAAGGGTTTAGGGATTAATGGTTATGGTGGACGGCTATCCCCCATAATACCCTTGACTTATTCTCTTATTAGTTAACTTATAAAACCATTTCCATAAACTCATTCTTTTAAATTTTTATTTAGTTAAGCATGGCCTCTGATAAATTTTCAAATCTCAATCCCCCTATTACCCTAACCTTTACATTATTCTATTTAATTTATCTAATTAAATTTCCTGAATAATGTTATTTAAAATTAGGGGTGTTACAGTTTATTTGGTGTGTGAGGATAGGAATGCGGCCAGGATGGGGTATACGAGTGTAAAGTTTCTTGGATTGGAGTGATAAATGAATAAGTATGATTCATGGTACGTGGTGTAAAGTTTTATTAGACATGGGAAATGGACGGAGTTTTAGGCCCTCCTTCTAGCACCAAAAGATATTGGTGAAATTTTCCATCTTCCAACTCCTCAATTAAGTGTGAAGTAATTAACATGATAATTACCTCAATAATTTGAATTTGCAAAATTAAGTGTCTTAATTTTGCCATGAAGTAGTGATTATGCTACTGGATACTTACACAATCAGGTAGTTGCACTTTAACTGTTTGTTAAAATGTTAAATCCAACTAATATTAATTCAAGTACAAATAAGGTAAGATCTGATACTGAAACTAAACAGGAAAATAACAATAGCAAGAAATAGTAAAGGATACAGAGAATTTACGCGATTCAGATATTAAGGAATCCTACGTTCACGGAGGAAATTTCTCTTTCTTCCCTTTTCATTAATTTGGTGCAGGTTTCCATGGCAGAGAGTACAGTAAAACCTTAAATGTATACAAAAAGAGAAAAACTTGAAAAGTCCTTTTCATGCAAAAATCCCTTGGATTCTGCCAGATGTCATCTATCCGTGTTGTTTGTTTGACATGTCCAGGTTGCTGATATGTCTTTGGCGGTAAGCCTGAGTGAAGGCGGGAACTCTCATAACTAGACCGGAAATATTCAAAATTTTGGCAGAAGAATTCAAATTTGAATTGACTTTGCATGTGAGCCCTTAGGAGGGACATTAAGTGTTACTCGTTGGCCTTGAGATACTACCAGCGTATCTGTACCGACTGATGTATGATCTCCGCATGATGTTGTAGTGGTTATTTGCACTTGCTTGTTTGACATCATATCGGGGTGAAGTTATACCGCCCCGCCTTAGCTTAGGCATTAGTTTGTAGTGCTTGTGGACGGGACCTGAGTAGGCTATGACTTAGGTTGATCTTCTTGTTGATTTGCATAGGTTGTTGACAGAGGTGGAGGGGTCGGTGTCTCTGTTGTCTTTGCTTAACTCGCTATCATATCTGGCAGAAATAGAGTTAAATTGCCCCGTTTAGTTTTGAGAGTTGACTTGACATATGCTGTGAATGTATTCGGGGCTAGCCATGATCTGAGCTGATTGCAATTTGATTTGCCCTCATTGCATATATGCTCGGGTTGTTAATGAGAGAAAGGAGGAGCTCCATATCTTTATCGTCCACTTGCAAGTATGGTTTCACGTTGAAGCAATCCTGAGTGGCCCTGCATAAAACCCTTTAGAGTGCTTTTGGCTCCTTGTGGTACTGCTTAGGTTGCCCCTGGTATATGATGTGCAGACCTATTCTTGTAGATGTTGACAAAATATGAGCTTTGGAGATGTAGTCAGCTCAGTTCAGCATGTACTGCCTCCTATGCTTCGGCGCAATATTCTTGTTCTTCTTTGATCTTATGTATTGTTATTGTGACCTACCCATGTTTCCTTATGGGTGCAACATCCATCTTCTGCTGTGATTCCATTGATTGCAGGGTTTAGGTCAGGTTACGTACTGTAGCTCCCTATGTAGTATGAGTTTGATTGATTCAGTTCTTTTTCTTTACATTTTATTTTTCTCGAAATAAGGGCAGCCTTCTTAGAATCACGCCCTGCTCCATTTTCCTTCAATGTAGCTTGAGGTAATTGCAGGTATAATAGATTTTATATGTGTGTAATTGCATGCTAGTGGCTATATGATTACAATTCTAGACATTCTAGTGGTCACTACTATTTTCATTCCACTTAAACATAATTTTGAAGGGAAGTTTAAAATATAAGAGTTTTCCAATCTTAACCGATGATAACCGTAATGGTTAACACATCTTTTGTAGTAATAGCAATCAACTTTTGGAAGTTGCTTTTGTTAATAATATTAACAGTGTAAAAAAGTAGTCATTGCATGATCAGATTTGTTTTTTAGTGTATATTTTATGTAAGAAAGTTGTCAATATTTATGTTCTTTTGAGCTATGATGATTAATAATTGACTTTACTCATTAATCCATCCTAATTAGGTGAATTTATTTCATAATCTGACATAATTAGGATGCTTGATGAAGATGTAGTAGGGGTTGTTGTTTTAGAGTGTTATATATTAACATTGATTGAACTTATTATTTTGATTAGCATTGTGACTCCTTTTCCACTTTATTACTTTATTAATGAGCTTAATTTGTTGCATTTGATACAACTTTCAAAGCATAGATTATTGTTCCATTAGTGAACCATCTCTAGTCAGATCTATAGTTACTTAAGGAGTTGCATAGTTAAGGCATACTCATGCTAATACTTAGAATACAGAAGGGCTCTTTCTCAGTGGGTAACTTGAGGTATTGGCTTATTTAGTCATTTTATCATAATTTCTGTAGCTTGATTTATATCTAGATTTCTTAACGAAAAATTGCTTTAATTTGATGCTAATTTAACTATCAACAACGTGTTTATAGTTTAAGTGAGTACTTGTTTCCAAAAACCATGTTCTTTTAAATTTAAATAAATTGTAAAATATAAACAAAAGATATCTTATCTATCCCAGTTTATGATCATTTATTTTCCTTGTTAAATTTTGATTCATAATTCTCTTTTTTTAATAAGGATACTTAAATTTATTAGTTTTCCAATAGGTAAAATTAATGCTTGGATGTACGTGATGCCTAATGTTTAGAACAACTAAAAGTGTTTAATTATTTCCCTTCTATATATACCGTTAATGATATTGTTATACAAGTGTGTATAATGGTCTAGATGTAAAAATTGATATTTATCTAATTGCTCGTAGATTTGATAGTCCATATAAATCATGTTTCTATTGTGTTAGGTATACACAATGGCTACTTCTTTGTCTATGACACGATGACAAACTAAAATAGTATAAAGACATAATGAACTAGTACTCAAACTTGTTAATACAAGCAGTGGTAAATTAAATGCTTTTTAAGCAAACTCTTTTTGTTAAATGACAATTTATCTGCAATTATTATACTTGACTGCCTATCCAGGATCATGGGCATTTCAGGTATTCATTGTTAGTAGTTCTTGGCAGAAATTCAAAATTATATGAAAGCCCATCAGCTAGTTACGATGTTTGCAGGGTTCGATGGATGGTGAAAATTGGACCAATTTAAGAGTTCATAAGAACTAGCAGACGATATGGATTGTTATTGACACACCCAAAATAGATAAGGGGGGGTCAAAAAATTAATTGTCAAATAATTATTATGGGGAGGTATTTAATATATGTGCCTCCCCTTAAAAATTTTTTAAGTATGGACAATAATATCCTTCAGTTTACAAAACCTAATTAATTACTGCTAAACAGGATTAGTGGTAAAACCCTAATCCTAAAAATCTTCTATGGTGGAATTCAATCTAGAATCTATGAAAGACGGTGAAAACAATATGGTACTAACACAGGAAAGTGAAAGGCTAGTTGTATTTGTGGAAGAACCTGTCGGGGAGGAGGTAATTTTTTTTTTCATTCCATCGTTTTACTGTAGCAGGCAGTGCGTTCGGCGGTAGCTTGCCGTTTAAATCTGTCGACAGATTTCACTTTGTTATATACGGTCATGGTCTGCCGTTTTTTTATGCATATATCGGCTGGTTCTGGCCGTTTACAACAGTTAACGTATATATTTTTATATTCGGCAACTGTTGGACGTTTTGATGAATGATAAACGGTGGGATGTTGCCGACTGTTACGGTGAAAATAGTAAACTTGTTTATGACTAGAAAATATCGTTTCACAAGTCATTGTACGGCATGTTATCGCCGTACGCTACCAGCTTCTACCGTTATAAAATACAATATTATTATGCCGTTATATTATTATTTTTTTCAAACAGAGTGCCGATATTGAATTTGACATTCACCGATGTGGTAATAGTGAAGAAGCGAAACAAAAGCCGGATAATTTGGAAAATAATAAGGATATTGAAAGCGATAATGAAGTTGACAAATCCAAAGAAATCGAAAGCGATAATGAAGTTGACAAATCCAAAGAACAAGTTAAAACGGACATTGAAATGTCTTTGTCCGACTATCCTGATTTAACATCAGAATTCAGTACTGACAGGGTATGTATTAATGTGTCAATAGTTTTTGTTGATTTTTTTGTGTACATGACTCAATACTGTTGTTTCAGATTTTCGAGTCGAAGGATCAAGTTCGAGATTGGTGCATTAACCGAGGGTTAGATTGTAAGTGTGTTATTGTTACCAAAAGAAGTAGAATGAAAAATGTACATGGGAATGGAAAAGGCTCGAGGATGGATTTAGTATGCGAAAGAAGTGGTCAATATGTTGATCATAAGTCGAAGAATTATGTTCCAATGTCTTCAAAAAAAAAAGAAGAACAGGTAGTAGAAAATGTGACTGTCCTTTTGAGTTACATGCACATTGTAGATGTGATGGGACGTGGATACTAACTGTAAAGAATGGGCGTCACAATCATACACTTCCAAACGTTTTAACCGGTCATCCTTTTGTCGCGAGACTCAACGAAGACGAACTCAAGACTGTTGCAACAATGACTAATAGTGGAGTTAAACCTCGAAATATTTTAACCGCTATTAGAATTGACAATCCTTCCAACCAATCAACCATTCGAACTGTGTACAATGCCAAAATCAAACTTAAAATGTGCAATACAGAAGGTAGATCCGTTATGCAACAATTTATGAAATTGGCATCTACCAATAATTATACCGTATATCAAAGAGTTGATGAACAAAGCAATGAAATCACCGACTTATTTTTTAGCCATCCTAGATGTGTAGTGCTTGCTCAATGTTTTTATCAAATTTTGTTCTTGGATTGTACTTTCAAGACCAATAGGTATAAGTTACCTTGTTTCCATATGGTTTCACAGACATCGACAGGGGCTACGTTTACTGTTGCATTAGCATTTCTAAGTCGTGAGACAACGGATTCCTATAAATGGGCTCTTGAATGTGTGCGGAAGTGTTACAGGGATAATGAAGTGCCAGGGGTTATCATCACCGATGCAGAAATCGCTTTAATAAATGCCGTCGCAAATGTGTTTCCAGCATCATATCATATCCTTTGTGCCTGGCATATATCTAAGAATGTGATGGCAAATTGTAAACCAAATTTTATACAAAGGAAGAGAGTAATAATTGGTGAAAAAGAAGTCGTTGTGGAGGATGATGAAGGAAAAAAGGAATATGAAAGTTTTTGGGAAGGATGGACAAATGTGATAAATTCGTTGTCTGTAGAAGAGTACCACAGAAATTTAAACTCTTTTCGTGATAAATGGATAGGTAAGCATAAAAAATCTGTCACTTATGTCCTCAAAAATTGGCTAACAAAATACAAGGAGATGTTTGTTATGGCTTGGACAAACAAAATTAAACACTACGATAATGTGTCTACCAGCATTGTTGAAAGTGCCCACTATCGTCTAAAATTGTATTTTAATTCGGCCGCTGGTAGTTTTGTTCAATGTTGGAGTAGTGCACATCTATGTTGTGAGAATGAACTAGTTGCCATCGAGCATGCATTCGAAACAAGTACGTCTAAAACAATGCATCGATTTAGAATCGAACCAATGTTTAAAGAGTTATTGGGGAACGTATCGCATAAAGCTTTGGATTTAATACTAACTGAACTAAAAAGTGTGTCAACTGTTGGTATGACAGTCGACCAATGTGGTTGTGTGTTATGGAAAGTTAACGGATTACCATGTGCACATATGCTTGTAGATTTTAGACACACCCACGGTTTCATTCCCCTATCCGTTGTTGACTCTTACTGGAAGCAGTTGTCATGTATTCCACCTATTGTGCATCGTTCCACGTTTGCATTTTTCGATTTGCCAGAAATCATTGCATTGAAAAATAGGTATGAAGAATCTCCGGATAACGTTCGACTTGTTATCCAACAACAGTTAAAATCAATTGCTTTCCCACAAACAACTGCTGTTTTAGAACCACCGGTGGCTACTATCAAAAAAGGCAGACCAACCAAAAAGGAACATTCCACCAAACGAGAACTTTCACACTTTGAACATGTTGAAGCGTCATTGTCATCTAGCTCAAACCTCACACCTTGCGGCAGATATTTGAAGAAGCTTGGCATAAAAACGAAGGCGTCACCATCCAAAAAAATTGATGGCGAGTATTTGTGGCAATTGCCCAAACATATAAGAGCTTACATACTCAGTGTAGACGATGTGCCTAGGGACGGTGATTGTGGTTATTGGGTCGTGGTTAAACAATTGAATCTTCAAAATAGACGACCATCAAATCCCTGCAAGTTTGTTCGTGAGTCTATGGTTGACAATATGACTGTTAATGCTGAGATGTACCGTAATATGTGGGATGACTGTGGATACGACGAAATGATGAATAGGATTCAAAATCCTGAGTGGATGCAGATGCCCGAATCAGGATATATAATAGCAGAAACATTTGGCACCGTGGTAGTGTTGATAAGTAATCTCATGTCCTGCACTTTTGTTCCCACCACGGTACGGATGAATTTGTTGAAAGAAAATAGAATAGTGGTTATGGGACATGTAGACAACTCGCATTACGTTGGTCTTACACTAACACCAAATTCTCCTATCCCTCCAACACCACAATTCGGATATTTTCAACGCCTTTATAATATCAATGCCGAAGACTGGATCAAACCATATGTGGAACGTATCAACAAATGGTTAGTTTACATGAATGACGGCGGAAATGAAGATCAGACTTCGGCAGTAGACTTAACTAGCGTGTAATGAAAATTATGAACATGTTTCAACATTAATATTTCTGAAATCTTAACTTGTTTTTTATATGAAGATTGTAATATTGGGTGGATGTATGCACGCGTACAAGTTTTTGTAATGTTTTTTGTGAATTTTGGATGAACATTTTCATATTCGGTTGATTTATGCACGCGTACAAGTTTTTGTTATTTTTTTGGTGAACAGGTTCCAACCTGAGCTGTTTCGATCCATCGTTGACGTATTATTGTGTATTATTTGGTACATATAAACCGTATATGGTGTATTGGAAGCAACTAATTCAAAGCAAGTTATTCGGCAAATGAAGGCCGTTTTATATTAACGTAAACGGAGATGGAGAGCCGAAATAAATGAATTATACGTCAGAGACCAACCGTCTGAACAATCATAACAGTACTTACGTTTAACCGAGAGTATACGGCCAATTCCTGCCGTATTTTAGAACAAATATCGATATCTGTACATCGTTAACAACCTAATTCAATCTCTGATTTTAAACAACACGACAACTCTATGTCGTATAAAAAATAATTAAACGGCGCAGCACCACCGTCTGCATAACTGATTTATTAAGATGTATAACCGAGAGTTTACGGCCAAGTGAAGCCGTATTTTAGTACAAACATCGGTACAGTTTCACCGTCTGCATAAATGAATTATTCACCTTTATAACCGAGAGTTCACGGCAAAGACTTGCCGTACTGCCGGCTAATATATGGCATATTGCCACCGTATAGTCATTTACGGTAAGATGTCGCCGTACATTAATACAAACATCGGCCAACTGTTACCGTCTGCACAGAAAGCATATGAAAACAATTCCAACCCGAAAGTTTTCGGCCTCATCTTACCGTATTACGGTGATAAGTTCGGTTGTCCATCACCGAATAATGGATTAACGGTGAGCATTTGCCGCATTTCCTAACATTGACCAATACACATATATGAAGACAGATCAAAACACTTCAAAATCCAAACACAAGTCACATGACCAAAACATTTCAAAAATTCAATCTCAAATATGAAGACAGATCATTTAACAACATATATATTACCAAACCACAAACACATTTCCCAACCATTTCATATCATAAGCATTCGTCACCGGCAAACTTAAATTACATCACCATTCGTCACAAAAAACACAATTGTCATTAGCTTACATATACTACAACGGCAGCAAAACAAGAATCAAAATTACCGTTGTGTCAATTTTAATAGTATGCTAAAAATTACTTGCGACCACCACGTTTTCTCTTTCTAGCAGATTTGCTCGTTGATGCGGTGTGCGATTTCTTGTTTCCACTCCCTCGTACATCTCTTGTTCTCTCCTCCCCATACAAATCCAATGGTTCTAGATTTTCTATTTGCTCAACTTTCTTCAAAAGATTATCACGATACACAGTGGGAGGACATGACTTTATGTAATTAGCAATATGACTTAACCTGCGTTTCTAGAAAAGAAAAAAAATAGGTATTACTCTAACAAAAAATGTGTAATAGTCAACCGAAAAAGTGTACGTGTACTTGTAAATATTAAAAAAATTAGAACGTAATATGACACAAACTTACAATGCGTACAAGCAACGATTTTGACTCAATATCAGCGACCGGTGTGGTTATTCTTTTGCTAGGATTGGTCACTATAGGATGAGATGCGATACGGTACCACTGTGAATACGACTCAACACAGTCTGAAGGATTCACCGCTACTTGCGAAGTTAAGCTTTCATGCAACAGATGATTATACCACTCCGACCATCCCAAATCCCCAACATTGTGATATATTGCTTTAAACGAACGAGTTGACGACTTAGACCTCTTTTTGTCTAAAGTGAAAGAAGTAGTAGGAATGGGTTGGACGTAACCAAACTGTCGTAATGTTCTTTGTGGCAAGTACAACTCAGCGGTTTCGAAACACACGATGGGGCCGTTGAACAATGCACATTGTTGAAATATGTACGCATCTCTTTTATCTTTGTACGGGTCCCAAACAATATCACAACTCTGCAGATCATCTATTCTTTCCCTTATACTTACCAATTCGTCATTCAAATTTGACCCTTGTTCCATTGCAAAATAAAATGCGGCTCTCACGTCACCAACTTCAGCTCCTACACAGTTTCTATGTCGCCGTAAGACCGGAAAGTGTTCGAATATCCATACCTACATAGGCTAAATATATTAGTAATGTACGGTGATCAAAAAAACATTATTTAAACACCCATACCTGAAACAAGGTCATACACCCCGAAAATTGTTGAACATCCTTTCTAGTTGTCTGACCAAGACTATGAATTAA
Organism: Allium fistulosum; assembly: GCA_030737815.1. Classification (NCBI taxonomy): domain Eukaryota; kingdom Viridiplantae; phylum Streptophyta; class Magnoliopsida; order Asparagales; family Amaryllidaceae; genus Allium; species Allium fistulosum. The sequence continues at coordinate 898,456,595 of CM060905.1, read as the reverse complement.
CCAACTAAGACATGCAGTGGCCCAAGAATACTTATGCACCTGGCTGAGATCCCCAAGACATTGTAGAAAATGAACGCCTACTTTGTTACCAGACTTATCACCACACACTAAACATCCTATGGTATACAGTAGATACGCAGTTGCACAATGATTTTTCCGTTCCTGAGTATCTGATTCTTTTGAATTTGAGAACTGACTTCTCAACCATTCCAATCTAATCTTCTTTTCGCCAGCCAAAACCAATATTGACGTTGGTCTGTCAACCCCAAGGTTTTTCTCCAATAACGAATAAACATTTTCGAAAGAAATTGACCTTGATCCACCGAGGGCTCCTGTAACAGCGTTGCCTTCAGCTGGAAGCCCGGTAATGTGCAAAACTTCGTCTATGGTTATCATCATCTCACCAAATGGAAGATGAAATGTATTTGTCTCTGGATAAAACCTCTCGATGAATGCGTTAATAAGGACTTTGTCTAGTTTTTCATGTGCATGTAATATCAGTGGATAAAAACCAGACCCCATAACTATGTCCTTCACAAACTGACACTCGTCTTCCAAGTCCCATAATCGTTGGGTTCCAACGTGGCTATGAACTTTCACAATCCTAGATTCGCCTTTAGGAGCCTAAAGATTGTTAAATATATTTTGAATAATATACACTACGCATTAAATTAAACTAAATATTATACAACAGTGAACAATTTACCTTCGAATTCCAAATTTTGTGTGCAATATGGTCTTTATAAGCAAATAGGAGCGATGGATGCACTGTGTCATCTTCTTGATTTTGACTGGGTTGTTCTTTCGTCCTCTTCCTTGATTTTTTTCCTACCACGCTAGGTTGTTCCTCTACTAAATCGTTACCATGTTCAACAACCTGCCTCACATCAACTACCACAAGTTCATGCCTCTCATCCCCTTCATCGACTGCTACTGCATCTTTCTCTGGTTCGTTTCCTTCCTGCACATTCGCTTGTTCAGCACTTTCACTACCTTCCTCACCATTGAATTCCTCTTCGTTACTATCTTCCCCGTCATTTGATTCTTCATCTTCGTTGCTTTGCTCTCCGTCACTCCCAACTTCGACATCATCATCTTCCTCACCTTCATCATCTCCTTCGGTGTTTGTTTCCTCAGATTCATTCAACCTATCCTCTGCTTCATTCCGTGTAACCTCTTCCTGTTTTTTTTCAAGTTCTAGCTTTTGCCTTTCACTTTGCAGTCTTTTACGATTGGAGGCTGTCATTGGTTTCCTGCAAATACAATACGAAAGAGCATATAATAATTGACATGCATAAACATCCTATGTTCATATACAAATAGTCACTATATAATGAATAAGTTCTCTCTAACAACTACATTAGTTTGGTTAATTATATGAAGGTACAAATTGTGCTTAAATAAAGAATTTCTATACTAATCTTAGTAATAGCAACATCTAACCTGTAGTTTTAAAAAATGCATATAAATAAATATCAATATATCAAAATTTATTTTGTGTTAAATATCAGTTATGATTTAAAGGTTTTGATAGCAAGTACATCCCATTAATTATTTACTTTCTAAAGATTACATGATACTCCCTTAGTTGTACGTACATATAAAAAGATCAATATCCAGAGATATTTGCAATTAAACATGCGGCATTAACTTTAGAGTAAATAATTTTTAAACAGTCAAAAGAATATATAGAAATCAATTTACCTAAATTTATTTCAGTACATTTCTAATTCCCTATAAAACCAAGACAGTTTATACCAGATTATTTACATTTTTCCTATAAACAAGGATACCGGACTACGATAAAAATGCATAGCATGGTTGTTTTGTTCAACTGTTTTACATAAATTCCTATATTTTCGTATAAAACGGCAACATAAATTCCTATATTTTCATAAATTCCTATATTTGCATAGCTCAAATTGTGTTCATGGAATGATAGAACGGCTAGGGGTCGCCGAATGGTACATACCAAATAACTGTGCAACACCAAAAACAGATCCCTAACTCGACATAACCCCACCGTACTCCACGAACGGCTACTGTCAACCGAACAAAACCCTAAATACGATTTCAAAAAAGCACCGAACGAAACCCTAAAATCGATTTTGACTCAATATCAGCGACCGAAATCAAAATCAATAATCAAAATCACTTACCTCTTCAACTCGACTTCCAATTGAGGTGAATCAGCATTTTCGCTTAAACGCTTGCTGGCTGTCCTCTTCGTCCTCACCATTTTCAATTCGAATTTGTTGAAGCTTCTGATATTGGGTGCGAGGGCGAACTGTTTGGAGACGCGGGCGAACTGTTTGGAGACGAGGACGAATGTTTGGAGACGAGGACGAAATGTTTGGAGACGAGCGGTTTCTTTTTTTAACTGAGGATGCTATTTCAAAACGAAGGGTAATTATGTAAACTAACTTATTTTTAATGGTTCCCCCCTTAATACTTTTCTAACTGATAGGTGTCCCCTTAATAATTTACCCCCCTTATCTGTTTTGGGTGTGTCAATAACAATGCTCTATTTTCCTCCTTTTTTCCCTCTGTCTATTACTTAAACACTAGATATAAGCGACGCCTCTTAGCATGATAATTTTTGCTTACAACTTCTAACTTCCTAGTTATATTTCCTTTTTCTAATAGGTATAACTCTAATATGTAGCTAGTTATGCTGACACTTGAAGGAAAATGTCATACTTTATGCTTGATTTTGTCTTATAAGACAAACACACACACATCTGGTAACATTATGAGCTAAGGCTACTGAATAACATCTAGAAGTATTAATATATCATGGAATAGTCAGAAACCATTGTACATTCCACATTCTCCATAGTTTCATTATTTAATAATGTAGGAGGATAGAGAGTACCGATGTAGAGGATATATTCTTGCATATATTTCTGGAATTTAGTTCCTACAATAAGTTTCTTAATAGACTTTAGCAATCAAGAAATTAGGCAGAGATAGCCTATAGGAAATCAATGAATTTATAGTTGAAGTTTCGAATCTAAGTTTACTCAACCGTCCTAATCTTGTCAGTTTAATTGGTTATTGCGCAAATGGTGTGCAAAGACTTTTAGTTCATGAATTCATTCCTAATGGCTCCTTAGAATATCATTCGTTTGGTAAACAATTACCTTTACTTGCTTGTGTGATGCTTAATGCTTAAACACATATATTGTAATAAGTTCATAATGACATTAAGTACTTGTAAGGTAGAAGAAAAACAAAGCATTAAAACTAGTTTCTTTTTAACTTTTTTTGTGAAGGTTTAAAGCATGATCAATAACCACTAAATTGGTATATAAAAAAGAAAATATCATATAGTGCTGCTCAAGGATCAGAATACCTTCACGATAAGGCAAATTCACCTATCGTATACGAAGAACCGAAGTGTAACACCCCTAATTTTTGATCACATTATTCAGGAGATTTAATTAGATAAATTAAATAAAATACTATAAATATTAAGTGATAAGGGGATTAAGATATGAATAAATACTTAAGGGGCTGCAATCAATTTATTTAATTAAATGGGCTTAAGAATGGTTTTTAAGTTAATTAATTTACATAAGGGCATAATGGAAATTAGCCGCACATAACCCCTTACCCTTATATATTCTCGTTCCTACACCATTCACGTTTCATTTTCCCATTCACGTTCAAAAACACAACACAAACGTAAAGAGGAGCCGCCATTGCTAGGAAGAAAAGAGAAGAGAAATCAAAGTAAAGCTAAGGATTAAAGCTAGGCGAATAAATCTCAATCTCAATCCAATCTCCTTATTATAATCAAGGTGAATAATAATTTATACCATATCTATTTTGTTTTATAATCGTATGTTTTTGGATTTAAGATTAAATTCGTTTTTATGATGATTTGGATGATGATATGCTTGAATTATAAATTGTTTAATTTAAATAAGATTGTTTAAATGAGGTTCTATGCGGTTTAAGGGAAAAACCGATTGAAATTGATTCTTGAATGCCATGGAAAAAATTTATGTTATGTAAAACACAATTTTAGAGTTGGATTTTAATTTTGATAATTTTCCAAGCTATGGAAAGATTATTATGAATTTTCAAAGGAAAATATGGTTAATTGGGTTTAGAAATTTATTTCAAAAATTATATTGAGAATTTGGGTTTGAAATTTTGATATGTTAGATAACATGATGAAAGTGAATTTCTGTAATTTTTGGGGATTTTTCCTAAGTGATTTGTTATGAAAATTAAATTATTTTAAAAGAAAGACTTATTTGCAATATTAGTTTTGCTTAATGGAAGGGCTTATTTGCTAAATTAACCTTGGTTTAGATCTGAAATTAAGCAGCAGTTATTTTGGTAAAGAATTTGAAAAGTCGAGGCAACCAATCACAGGTTTACACGTGGCAGGTTAGTTAGAAAGAATTTTCTTTAATTGGCATTAACCAGCTTTTACTCAGAAAAGCAGGTTCCGCCTCTATTAGAAGTACCTTTCGACTCCAATGCTTCTGCTCCATCTCATCGAAAACCAACCCAGGCAGAAACCAATATACAAGGTATCACTTAGATGGTACATAGTGGATTGGAGAAAGGCAGAAGACTTGGTGTCGAAAGCACCGCTTCCAATGGGGTCGATACCTTTTGTTTGTTTTAAAAAGTTAAGCGCCTGCCTTTTTTTTATTAAAGCTTTCGAAGGAGATGAGACATATGATTTCAAAAGGGGTTTTCTAATAGATTTCGAAGGGGTTGCCATTCTATGTTTTAAAGTATAAGCTTTCGAATGGGTTTCTTTACTTATAAATATGATGCTTTCGAAAGTAGTGGTTTTGACTAGGTCGAAACCCAGCCGCTGTTCTTTTGCCTTTCGAGTGTATTCAAGTCATCAATGCTTTCAAAGGGCAACCTTTGTTTTAAACTTATACTAAGCCACTTCCCAAATTCTTTCGAAAGGGTTCAATGGTTTCGAAGGCAATGGCTTCGAAAGGGGGTTTCGATGCTATCCTTCAGTGTTTTGGCTTAAATGTTTTGAAGCTTTCGAAAGGGATGGTGCCGACGCCATCAAGTTTTCCCCAATACTTTTATATGATAAAGAATGGTTTCGAAAGAGATACTTTCATTTATATTCACTTTGACCCAAATGATATTTTTATATATAAACCCAATGGTTTCGAAAGTGGGACTTTCAACGGTTTCGAAAGGTGGACTTTCAATGGTTTCAAAAGGGGGACTTTTGAAAGAAGGACTTTCAATGGTTTTGGAAGGGATACTTCCAAAGATTTCGAAAGGGGTACTTTCAATGGTTTCAAAGCTATGCTTCTAAGAGTTAATAAGTAATACTTTATTACATTCGAAAGGTTTCGAAAGGCAGGGGCCTAATGTTTTGAAAAGAGATTTTTATGCTTTCGAAGGAGGTTATCCAGTGAGGTCGAAAGCAAGGTTTTGAAGGTTTCAAAAGCCTTATTTTTTCAAAACAAATAACCCAATCTCATTTTTAAAAAAACCATGGAATAATTAAATAAAGTGTTTTGAAAAGGTGTTTTTGAAGAAGTTTTCTTTGATTAAAAGGTTAAAGGGATTAACCAAGTTATTGTGTTTGCATCTTCATATATGTATATATTCACATTGTAATGGACCATAACTATATTTTGAGGAAGGGAAAAATAACTAGATAGGTTGACCCAGTAGTGAATATAAATTAACTTAACTTTTGAATGAGTAGAATTGCATCCAGTAGGTCAGGAAGACCAAAATATAAGATGTTATAGTAAAGGAAAATATTGGCATGGGCCATTAGGTTCACAGTAAACCCATGAAAACTGTGTAAGAAAAGATATTGGCAGGGGCCAATAGGTTCATAGTAAGCCCGTGAAAACTATGTATAAATGATGATGTCAGAAAGACAGGTTCATAGTTAGCCCATGAAAACTATGATTTGATATTTGTTGGGACCAACAGGTTTGTAATTAGCCCATGAAAACTATATCAGGATTAAGATATTGGAGTTACCAATAGGTTCCTAGTCAGCCCATGAAAACTAGGATAAGAGTAAAGATATTGGAGTTACCAATAGGTTCTTTGTGATCCCATGAAAACTATGTAACTGGACAGGGGTCCATAATCATTTTATTAGTTATTAGTTAGCCCATGAAAACTATTAGGTTAATAGAAACCCGAGAAACTGTAACTGTGACAGATAGTCAAAATGAATGTGGATGGGTAATCCATAATTGATTCATTTGTTTTGCATATCACATATCATATTGTTTTAACCATTGTGGATGTAGGAGCACAGTATATGGTTTTATAAAGGTTTTAGGATACTAGGGATGGGAAAACCCATTCCGCTAAACGGCGTGGTCTCACTAGATATCTAAATGGTTTGAGATGGTAGATTATTATTCATACCAGGCTTTATGTCTGACTCAAAGTTTATGTTTTCCCCTTAAATTCTCGGGCACTCAATTGATTTTGAGTAGTTTGAGATTTGAGATTTTCATATACCTCATTAGACGAATAAGCTTCCAGAGGTATGCAGGAGGCATGATAGCTACTTAGAGTTCTCTTTTAATTTGATTCCACGGTGTTGTTTTTGTAAAGGCAAAGTCGTTAAATTGCCTATATATACTCTGATCATCCAAGGGGGCATCTTCATATGTCGCTCTTAGCATATGTTGTAATAAACATATTTTCTCCGAACGTGGTTAACGATTGTGGGATTATGTAATTTATTTGAAATGTTTTGGAAATGGAATGTGGAACTTATTTGATGATTTAAATTTTTTCCATATTCATGTGTTTCTGTGTATCAATGTATTTAACATTGCCATATTTGGTCGCCGAGGATTAATAACTATGGATGACTACAGCATCCACAGCCGTTAGTTGTGGGCCTCCAAGTAGGGGGATGTTACAAGTTGGTATCAGAGCATGGGTTCATGAAAACTTAAAAGAAAAGTAAAACTTAAAAGATTTTTGAAACATAATCCAATGAATCAGAAATAGGATCAGGGTTTGGGATAATGCTATAGTAACGTACTTGTATTTGATATATATATATATATAAGTACGTATTCCCCTCCCTCTTAGACCGGTTTTCTGTATCTTACTAAGGCTCGTATGCAGATTTACGAAAAAGAAGATATGGAAGCAGGAAACGAAAGAGGAAATCTCGATGGAAGAAGCACCATAACCAACGGAAATGCTCGACCTAATACCATATTGAACCAATGTCGACAGGCTAATGCTAACCAAAATGCTGATGCCAATGTGGGTGCTAGAAATCCACCAGTAGATATGGGGGCGATGTATTAGTTCTTTGTCAATGTGATGCATGCTGGAGTTGCTGGAAATGTTGGAGGAGCTGATCCTGTGGCTCCAATAGGGAATAACTATGCTAAGTTGAGCAGAGACTACACCAGTCTTGGTGGGAAACCATTTGTGGGAACGGAAGATGCCATAGAGGTAGAGAATTGGTTGTTGCATTGTGAGTGTATCTTTGCTGATTTGGGGTTTAGATGATGAGCAGAAGAGAAGGTTGGCCTCTAGGCAGTTGCAAGGGTCAGCACGTCATTGATGGAACAGTGTTACTGCCGGAGTTCCGGAGGAAGAGTTGACATGGGATGAATTCAGAAGGAGATTTGAGAAGAGGTTCTTATCTGAAGTTGCTAAGTCGGCATTGATGAGGAAGTTTATGGATCTAGTTCAGGGAGAGATGTCAGTAATCGAGTATGCTACTAAGTTTGATGAGCTGTCTCGATATGGATATGCTACTATAGGCACTGACATCAGAAGGAATGAGAGGTTTATTCGGGGATTGGGGCCTGAGCTTGCTAGGGCGACCCTAACACATATCCGTGATCCTTGTAATGTGGTTGTGGAGATGGCCATTCGCTATGAAAAGATGCTTGTTGTTTGTGCTAGACAGAAGCCAGTTGAATCCCAGGGTCCTCAGGAAAAGAAGAAGAAGTTCTTTAAGAAGAAGGGAGCCTAGAAGGGAGATGCTGCCAAGAAGGCAAAGGCTGATTTAGTTTGCTACAAGTGTGACAAGAAGGGTCATTATGCAAATGAGTGTCGGTCAGGCAAAAGGCTATAGATAAGAAGAATGTGAAGTGCTTCAACTGTGACCAAGTTGGGCATTATAAGAATCAATGTCCAGAACCGGTTAAGGCGGACAAAGGGAAGGATTTTGTTGTTGGACCATCATCTGCTAAGCTAACTGCAGCTGAAAAAGGAAAGACTGTGATGGAAGGTACGTTTTTGATTCAGAGTATACCAGTTAGGATAATATTTGATACTGGTGCATCACATTCATTTATATCCCAGTGTTTAGTTGATAGTTTATGCTTAGAACCCACATACCTTATTACTTCCTTAAGGGTTGTGAATCCAATAGGAGGGTATGCAACTCTAGGGATGAGATGTGACCTGTTAGAACTTGATTTGTTGGGTCATAAGTTTGCATGCAGTCTGTATGTTTTCGATTTCGTAGATTACGGAATCATTTTGGGTATGGATTGGTTGAGCAAGTATGAGGCTAGGATATTTTACCAAGATGGGGAGATATCACTAAGACACCCTGATAGTCATAACCGAATCATATTCTCAGTGGAGAATTCTGACCGGAGTAGTTGTGCTTTGTTAAGTGCAATGGAGAAGAACTAAGTCAGGTTCGAGTGGCAAGAGATTTTGCAGATGTCTTTGAGCCAGTCACAGGACTACCATTGAAACGAGCTGTTGAGTTTTGGATAGATCTTGTGCCAGGAGCTGAACCTGTGAGTAGACCACCTAGCAGGATGACACCGACTGAAATGAAGGAATTGAAGGTGCAGCTAGTGGATCAAGAAGGAGGGAATTTTATTAGACCAAGCAGTTCGCCTAGGGGAGCGGCCCCGGTATTCGTGAAGAAATCAGATGGGTCGTTGAGGATGTGTATCGACTATCGTAAGTTGAACAAAAGGACGATAAAGAATAAGTATCCTTTTCCGAGAATTGATGATCTATTTGATCAGTTGTGTAGAGCCAGAGTGTTTTCCCAATTGGATTTGGCGACAGGTTTCCATCAGTTAAGAGTGGCAGAGGATAGTATTCCTCTGACAGTATTTCGAACTAGATATGGTTTGTATGAATGGTTAGTAATGCCATTCAGGTTAACGAATGCACCTGCTTTCTTTGTAGATCTGATGAACCGAGTCTTCTGAGAGTATTTGAATAGATTCGTGTTGGTGTTTATAGATGACATTTTGGTATACTCTAAGGATGAGAAAGAGCATAAGGATCATCTTAGATTTGTGCTTGAGACACTGAGGCAGCATCAACTAAAGGCGAACTTTTGCAAGTGTCATTTTTGGAAGAAAGAGGTTAAGTTTCTTAGTCACGTGGTTTCAGAGAAGGGGCTGTCAGTCGATCCAGATAAGGTCAAAGTTGTTAATAATTGGAAGAGACCAGATTTGGTGACTGAGATTAGAAGTTTTCTTGGATTAGCTGGCAATTACCGGAGATTCATTAAGTATTTCTTTTGGATAGCAGCACCATTGACTGAGCTTACGAGGAAGGATGTGAAGTATGTTTGGTCTGACAAATGTAAGGAAGCATTCCTTAAGTTAAAGCATTGGATGACCAATGCACATGTGTTAGTAGTTCCAGACAGAAACCAAGGGTTGGTGGTGTATACTGATGCATGTGGAACTAGATTAGGAGCCGTGTTGATGCAGAATGGTAAAGTGATTGCATATGCTTCAGGACAGCTTAGACCGCATGAAGTGAGATACCCTACTCATGATTTGGAGTTGGCTGCGGTGATCTTCGCATTGAAGATTTGGAGGCATTATCTCTTAAGGGAGAGATTTGAGTTATACATAGATCATAAGTCTTTAAGATACTTATTCTCTCAAAATGAGTTGAATATGAGACAGCAGAGGTGGCTGGAGTTTTTAGCTGCTTATGATTTTGGTATAGAGTATACACCAGGGAAAGTAATAAAGTAGAGGATGCTCTTAGCAGAAGACAACAGAATGTGGTGTTAGCTATGTTGGCAGAGTTGAAGGATTTAGAAGCTTTAACTACTTGTAGTGTGCAGTTAAGATCGACTGCTAGTTCTAGTCAAAGTACCGCCATGTTGTCCTATTTAGAAGTTCGACCAGTATTGATCGAAAGGATAGCTTCTAAGCAGAAGGAGGATCCATTAGTAGCCGAGAAGATCAGAAGGCTTGAGGTTGGATCAGAGATCGATGATCTAAAAGATTTTAGTCTTAACCAAAGGGGATGGTCGAGAAAGAAGGGACGGTTATGTGTTCCAAATGTTGAGAACTTGGGGAAATAAGTTCTTGGAGAATGTCATCTATCCAAGTTTACGATTCATCCTGGAGGGACCAAGATGTATCAAGATATGAAGAGGAGCTTTCATTGGGAAGGTATGAAGAGGGATGTTGGCTTGTGGGTTAGGCAGTGTGCAAACTGTCAACAAGTTAATGCCGAACATCAAAAGCCAAGTGGGTTGCTTCCGCCTTTAGAGGTTCCAGTTTGGAAATGGGATTCGATATCCATGGATTTATAGATGGGTTACCAAGGTCGAATAGAGGAAATGAAAGTATATGGTCCATAGTGGATAGGTTGACCAAGAGCGCCCATTTCATTCCAGTCAAGTTAACCAAGACCGCACCTGTTTTGGTGAAGTTGTTCATGAAGAACATAGTTAGACTACATGGGATTCCTAGTAGCATAGTCAGTGATAGAGATGCTTTGTTCACTAGTGAATTCTGGAAGAGTCTACAGGATGTATTAGCTACCAAGCTCAAGATGAGTACTGCATATCACCCTCAGAAGGATGGGCAGACAAAGAGAGTCAATAAAATACTCGAGGATTTATTGAGAGCTAGTGTATTGGACTTTGGTGGATCTTAGGAGGATCACCTACATTTGGGGTTAAGTTTTCCTATAATAATGTTATCAAACTAGTATAGTAATGGCGCCTTTTGAAGCTTTGTATGGAAGGCCATGCAAATCAGCAGCATGTTGGTTGGAGACTGGAGACAAATTAGTCTTAGGTCCAGATTTGGTTAGGGAGGCGTCAGAGAGTATTGAGTTGATCCGAGAAAGGATGAAGGAAGCTCAATCCAGACAGAAGAGTTACGCAGAGAAGAGGCGTAAGGACCTAGAGTTCTTAGTTGGAGATAGGGTTTTCATTAAATTATCATCGATGAAGGATGTGGTACAGTTTGGGAAGTCAGGGAAGCTGGCACCGAGATATGTTGGTCCATTCCAGATTACATAGAGGACTAGAAAGCTCGCATACAGAGTAGAGTTGCCGAGCAATATGGCAGGTGTCCATAATGCATTTCATGTGTCTCATCTTTGCAAGTATGTGCATGATCCAGAGACTACTATTCCTCCAACAGGGTTAGAAGATTTGGTAGTAGAGCCTAATTTGACTTTTGTTAGACAACCAGTTCGGGTTGTGGCGAGAGATGAGAAAAGATTGAGGAATAAAATAGTTAAGTTGGTGAAAGTTCAGTGGAGCGAGAACGAGAAGGACTGTACTTGGGAGATAGAAGACAGGATTCGAGATACTTATCCTGATTTGATTTGAGGGTATGTCTATATTAGATTTATATAGATAATTGCTAGTAAAGTAGACTAGTATGGTTGTTAGGAGTCGTTACATATGATTGCTATGTTTAGTATTTAGTCCTTACTGAATTTCAAGGATGAAATTATTTAAGGAGGGGAGCCCGTAACATCCCTTATTTTTGATCATATTATTTAAGAGATTTAATTAGATAAATTAAATAGAATAATGTAAATGTTAAGTGATAAGGGGATTGAGATATGAATAAATACTTAAGGGGCCGCACTCAATTTATTTAATTATATGGGCTTAAGAATGGTTTTTAAGTTAATTAATTTACATAAGGGCATAATGAGAATTAGCTGCACATAACCCCTTACCCTTATATATTCTCATTCCTACACCATTCACGTTTCATTTTCCCATTCATGTTCAAAAACACAACACGAACGTAAAGAGGAGCCGACCATTGCTAGGAAGAAAAGAGAAATCAAAGTAAAGGTAAGGATTAATGCTAGGCAAATAAATCTCAATCTCAATCCAATGTCCTTGTCATAATCAAGGTGAATAATAATTTATACCATCTCTATTTTGTTTTATAACCATATGTTTTCAGATTTAAGATTAAATTCATTTTTATGATGATTTGGATGATAATATGCTTGAATTATAAATTGTTTAATTTAAACAAGATTGTTTAAATGAGGTTTTATGTGGTTTTAGGGCAAAACCCATTGAAATTGATTCTTAAATACCATGGGAAAATTTTATGTTATGTAAAACATGATTTTGGAGTTGGGTTTTAATTTTGATAATTTTTCAAGATATGGAAAGATTATTATGAATTTTCAAAGGAAAATATGGTTAACTGGGTTTAGAAATTTATTCCAAAATTATATTGAGAATTTGGTTCTGAAATTTTGATATGTTAGATAACATGATGAAAGTGAATTTATGTAATTTTTGGGGATTTTTCCTAATGATTTGTTATGGAAATTAAATTATTTTAAAAGAAGGACTTATTTGCAATATTGGTTTTTCTTAATGGAAAGGCTTATTTGCTAAATTAACCTTGTTTTAGATCTGAAATTAAGCGGCAGTTATTTGGTAAAGAATTTGAAAATTTGAGGCAACCAATCACAGGTTTACACGTGGTTGGTTAGTTAGTAAGAATTTTCTTTAATTGGCATTAACCAGCTTTTACTTAGAAAAGCAGGTTCCACCTCTATTAGAAGTGCCTTTCGACTCCAATGCTTCCGCTCCATCTCAGTCGAAACCAACCCAGGCTGAAACCAATACACAAGGTATCACTTAGATGGTACGTAGTGGATTGGAGAAAGGCGGAAGGCTTGGTGTCGAAAGCACTGCTTCCGATGGGGTCGATACCTTTTGTTTGTTTTAAAAAGTTAAGCACCTGCCTTTGTTTTATTAAAGCTTTCGAAGGAGATGAGACATATGCTTTCGAAAGGAGTTTTCTAATAGCTTTCGAAGGGGTCGCCATTCTATGTTTTAAAGTATAAGCTTTCGAATGGGTTTCTATACTTATAAAAATGATGCTTTCGACAGTAGTGGTTCCGATTAGGTCGAAACCCAACCGCTGTTCTTTTGCCTTTCGAGTGTATTTAAGTCATCAATGCTTTCGAAGGCAATGGCTTCGAAAGGGGGCTTCGATGCTATCCTTCAGTGTTTTTGCTTAAACGTTTTGAAGCTTTTGAAAGGGATGGTGCCGGCGCCATCAAGTTTTCCCAGTACTTTTTTATGATAAAGAATGGTTTCGAAAGAGATACTTTCGTTTATATTCACTTTGACCCAAATGATATTTTTAGACATAAACCCAATGGTTTCAAAAGGGGGACTTTAAATGGTTTCGGAAGGGATACTTCCAAAGATTCCGAAATGGGTACTTTCAATGGTTTCGAAGCTATGCTTCTAAGTATTAATAAGTAATACTTTATTACATTCGAAAGGTTTCAAAAGAGAGCTTTTAAAGTGTTTCGAAAGGCAGAGGCCTAATGTTTTGATAAGAGATTTTTATGCTTTCGAAGGAGGTTATCCAGTGAGGTCGAAAGCAAGGTTTTGTAGGTTTCAAAAGCCTTAGTTTTTCAAAACAAATAACCTAATCTCATTTTAAAAGAAAACCACGGCATAAATAAATAAAGTGTTTTGAAAAGGAGCTTTTGAAGAAGTTTTCTTTGATTAAAAGGTTAAAGGGATCAACCAAGTTATTGTGTTTGCTTCTTTATATATGTATATATTCACATTGTAACGACCCATAACTGTATTTTGGGGAAGGGAGGAATAACCAGGTAGGTTGACCCAATAGTGAATATAAATTAAGTTAACTACTGAATGAGTAGAATTGCATCCAGAAGGTCATGAAGACCAGAATATAGGATGCTAAAATATTAAAGGAAGATATTGGCAGGGGCCAATAGGTTAGTAAGCCCATGAAAACTATGTATAAATGGAGATGTCAAAAAGACAGGTTCATAGTTAGTGCATGAAAACTATGATTTGATACTGGCAGGGACCAATAGGTTTGTAGTTTTACCATGATAACTATATCCAGATTGAGATATTGGAGTTAACAATAGGTTCCTAGTCAGCCCATGAAAACTAGGATAATAGTAAAGATATTGAAGTTATCAATAGGTTCTTAGTGATCCCATAAAAACTATGTAACTGGACAGGGAGTCCATAATAATTTTACCGGTTATTAGTCTGCCCATGAAAACTATTAGGTTAATAGTAACCCTAGAAACTATAACTGTGATAGATAGTCAAAATCAAAGGGGATGGGTAATCTAGAATTGATTCATTTGCTTTGCATATCATCATATCATATTGTTTTGAATTGTTTTAACCATTGTTGATGCAGGAGCACAGTATATGGTTTTATAAAGGTTTTAGGATACTAGTGAGGGGAAAACCTGTTCCGCTAAGCGGCATGGTCTCACTAGATATCTTAATCGTTTGAGATGGTAGATTATTATTCATACTAGGCTTTATGTTTGACTCGAAGTTTATGTTTTCCCCTTAAACTCTCGGGTACTCAATTGATTTTGAGTAGTTTGAGAGTTGAGGTTTTTAGGTACCTCATTAGACGAATAAGCTTCTGGAGGCATGCAGGAAGCATGACCTCTCCTTCTAACTGCTTCGATAAGACTGGCGGTCTCTCCATGTGGTTGAGCAAGGCCTGGAAAGCATTCTGACATTCTGATGCAACCCAGAAGGATGCTCAGAAGGATGAAGAGTTAGGTCGCATACGACCTAACGAAATCTCTAAGTCGTTACTGGTTGTTGAAGCACAAACTGGTAAAGGGCTAGGTCGCGAACGACCTAACAAGACCTTTAAGTCGTATCAACGACCTACTGAAGACCGGCAATGACCTAGCGAAGTACTACGAGCTAACAAAGAGACTAACGAGTTAGCAGTGTGTGAAGATTGGCGGGGAGCTGAAGTGTTAGGTCGCAAACGAAGGGATGCCGTTCATTCTTAGGTCGCAAAGCTCTGGATGCCATTGATTTCCTTAAGTCGTTGATCTGGAATGCCGCATATTTTTAAGTCGCTGAAGCTTGTGGACATTGATTCTTATACCGAGTTAATCTCAGCCGCTGATGGAAGCTTGTGTCTTGTGTACATGTTGTTAAGTCGTCAAGTCATTGTGTTGTATTTTCTTATGTCGTAATATTTTAGGTCGTGTACGACCTATGTGAGTCGCTGTATTGTGTTGTATATGTTCTTAAGTCGTAGCCTGTTTGTTTTTAGGTCGTTGTGGTATGTCGTATGCTTTGTTAGGTCGCGTCTGTTCTAGGTCGCACCATTCTAGGTCGTAGGTCGTTTCCAACCTAAGTACTTGTATTTTTTTTAAAGTTTTTTGCGTGTTGAGTTGTAAAGCTATAAATAGCAAGTGTGAGTCATTTGTAAGGGTTGTTGATTTTTTGAATAAAATTCTCTTTTGATTGCTTTGTGCTTTCATTCCAAATTGGTAGTTGAGTGTAATCTCCTATCTCCTCTTTCGGATAATCGAGTGCGCTCGATTCAACGATTGCAGAAGCCGATTCGCGGAATCAAGTGCGCTTGATCAACGCTTGAAGAATTGAATATCTTTGAACCCGGTATCGTGCGCGATCAACGAGTTCGATATAGCTAGAGTTCGGTATCTTCGGATCAACGAATTCAGGCAAATTCAGTATCTTCCAATCCACCGATTACTACATTCAACGATCTACATTGTTTTTGTAATATCCGCTGCGTCAGTTTTGGTATCAGAGCTTGTTCTAGCCAATCATAGCTAGATCGAGACTTGGAGCCTAATCATTGAGAAGTTTGAAGTTGAGCCGTGAGCAAGTAGAAGTGTTCGACTTGCATTGAAGTTGTTTGATCGGATTTGAATTGGAGGCCGAAACTTTGTCCATCGTGTTTATCGTGATTTGCTACAAAATGGAAGTTTTCGATCCGTTTCATTTTGGATCAAAGTCCGAATTGTGTTTGAATTTTGAAGTGTTGAAGAGTTTGTGAAATTTTCAAGTATGCCGCCAAGAAGAGCTAATCGCCACCAAAACGTAGAAGCTTTGTATCGAAGAGAAGAAGCTGATGAGATGGAGCAAAGAATCAATGAAAATTTTAGTGAAAAGCTTAACGAAGGAATTGGCCGGTTAGAGAAGCTTATGACAGAAATGAATCAAAATCGGAGAAGGGTTTCACCAGAATCTAACCATGGGGGAAGTAGAGTCTCGCCACATTCCAATCGAGACAGAAGTGTTGAAAATGATCAAGGGCGTGGGAGGAACGTGAATGATCGTGAACGGAGGAATGTCGATAGAAGGGATGAAGGTGGAAGGCGTAATGGTAGTAGAGATGTGGGTGGACGAGATAGACAACGATATACATCTGATTTTGAAGAGGAGTATGATGGTGGTAGTGTTCGAGGACAAGGAAGAAATCACTCTGAGTATGATCACAAGTGGGAGTCGGGGATGAAGACTGAAATTCCTGAATTCAAAGGTGGTATGCAAGCAGAGGAGTTTCTAGATTGGGTGGCTAATGTCGAGGAGATTTTTGACTTCAAAGAAGTTCCAGAACATCGTAGAGTGAAGTTGGTTGCTACAAGGATGAGGGGAAGAGCTTTGGCATGGTGGCAGCAAACTAAGCTTACACGAGAACATATGGGGAAGTCAAAAGTTGAATCTTGGGAGAAGATGAAGAAATTGATGAAAGCAACGTTCTTACCATACAATTATCAATCTTTGATGTATCAACGTTTGCAAAACTTGAGACAAGGGACGAAATCTGTGAATGACTATGCTGATGAATTCTATCAACTTATTGCAAGGAATGATATTATGGAAACGGAAGAGCAGCTGACATCTAGGTTCATTGGGGGATTGCGAATGCAGATTCAGGATATGGTTAACATGTTTGATCCCAGATCTATAGCGGAAGCACATCAGAAAGCGTTGGCTTGGGAGAAACAGGGACGACGAGGAAGTGGTGTGTTTACTAATTCTAACAATCAAGTGAAGGGTGTTGGTGGAAGTTCTAATGTTTCTAAACCTATCAGTAGACCAGTAGTGAAGGAGGCTGAGAAGACAAAGGTTAACAACGGTTTCAAATGTTACAATTGCCAAGAGTTGGGTCACAAAAGTAATGAATGTCCAAAGCCGAAGAAGAGAGCTATGATAGCTGAGGTTGAGGATGAGGATGAAGAAGCTGAATACTCTAATTCTTTACCAGTTGAGGAGGAAGACTTACTGTCAGGAGATGATGGGTACGCATTGATGATGAGGAGAAGTTGTTTAACACCGAAGCAAGAGGAGGAAAGTAGTTGGTTGAGGAACAATATCTTTCAATCTACATGCACTATTCTGGGAAGAGTTTGTAAATTTGTTATTGATGTTGGGAGTTGTGATAATATTATCTCTACAGAAGCGGTGAAGAAGTTGGAATTGAAAATCGAGAAACATCCTAAACCGTACAAGTTAGCTTGGTTAAGGAAGGGTGGTGAAGTGAAAGTTGGACGTAGAGCTTGTGTGAAGTTTTCAATTGGGAAGAAATACAAAGATGAAATCTGGTGTGATGTCGTAGATATGGACGTTTGTCATTTGTTGCTGGGGGACCGTGGCAGTATGATGGACGGACCAACAGCTACAGTTTTATGTTTGAAGGCACGAAAATTACTCTAGTTCCAAAGAAGCGACAACAGGAGGAAAACAAGTTGGAAGAGATTGAAGAGCTCAAAACTTTGTTATCGCTGAAGGAGTTTGTGAAGGAAGTAGAGGAGGAAGCTGAAGTGTTTTTGTTGATTGGACGGGAGAGTCAGGAAGTGGTTGAAATCCCAGAAGAAGTAAAACCAGTACTGAAAGAATTTGACGATGTATTTCCAAAGGAGTTACCAACGGAGTTGCCACCGTTGAGGGATATTCAACATCAGATAGATCTTGTTCCAGGAGCAGTGTTGCCACACAGACCACATTATCGAATGAGTCCGAAGGAACATGAAGAGTTGCGGAGGCAGGTAGAGGAATTGCTTGAGCAGGGGCGTGTGCAGGAGAGTTTAAGTCCTTGTGCTGTACCAGCTTTATTGGTACCCAAAAAGGATGGAACGTGGAGGATGTGCACTGACAGTCGAGCATTGAATAAGATTACTGTGAGATATAGATTTCCAATGCCGAGGTTGGATGACTTGTTAGATCAAATAAGCGGGGCTACTATCTTTTCGAAGATTGATTTGAAGAGCGGATATCATCAAATTCGTATCAGACCAGGAGATGAGTGAAAGACTGCTTTTAAAACCAGGGAGGGTCTATACGAATGGTTGGTCATGCCATTTGGTTTATCCAATGCACCGAGTACTTTTATGAGGGTGATGAATCAAATTTTTCGACCATTCATTGGGAAATTTGTGGTGGTGTATTTTGATGATATTCTAATTTACAGTGGGAGTCCCGAGGAACATCTGAATCATCTTAGAGAAGTGCTGATGGTACTGAGACAAGAACAATTTTATGCTGCTACGAAGAAATGCGTGTTCATGACGCATAGTGTTTTATTTCTAGGATATGTTGTGTCGGAAGAAGGAATACAGGTTGACCAAAGTAAAGTTGAAGCGATTAGAGATTGGCCACAGCCCAAGACGATAACGGAAGTTCGTAGTTTTCACGGGTTGGCTTCATTTTATCGAAGATTTATTCCACACTTTAGTAGTGTGATGGCACCTGTTACTGATTGCATGAAGGGTAAACAGTTTGCATGGACGGAGGAAGCCGGGGTTGCTTTTGAGCGAATCAAAGAACTTTTGACGTCTGCACCAATTCTAATATTACCAGATTTTCAGTTAGTGTTTGAACTACATACCGATGCATCCAAGGTTGGAATTGGAGGAGTGTTGAGTCAGAAGGGACGTCCAATTGCATATTTCAGTGAGAAGTTGTCAGGAGCGAAGATGAGATACAGTACATATGATGTGGAATTCTATGCTGTTGTACAATCTATTAAACACTGGAGGCACTATCTATTTCAGAAGGAGTTTGTTCTGTATACTGATCATGAAGCATTGAAGCATTTGCAAGGGCAAGACAAGATTTCAGCGAGACATGCATCGTGGATTGCATATCTGCAACAGTTTACTTTTTTTGTTAAACACAAGTCAGTGGTGACGAATCGAGTGGCTGATGCTTTGAGTAGAAGGAGTCATTTGTTGATTACACTGAAAGTTGAGGTGACAGGGTTCGATGTGTTGCCAGAATTATTTGTCGATGATCCTTACTTTGCAAAGGTGGTTGATAAAGTCAAGGAGGGAAAGACGGATGAGTTTTTGATGGTAGATGGTTTTCTGTTCAAAGGAAATCGATTGTGCATACCAGAGGGTAGTCTGAGAATGAAGATTATCAAGGAGTTAGAGCATCTCCAACAGAGCGAGAATTCTCAAATCCGCACCCAAAATCGTCCCCAACAGAGTGCGAGAAATTGTAATAGTGCAGATTTGGGGGCGTTCGGGCTGAGAATCTCCAATGCGTTGAGGCGCTTGTTGAACAGGCGCCTGGCAACAGGCGCCTGGTCATCAGGCGCCTGTTCAACAGGCGCCCGCCCTCATTTCTGTTGTAGAAATGAGGGCTCCAACATTTTGGAGTGCGGAAATTCTCAAATCCGCACTCCAAACTGTTGGAGATGCTCTTACACGAAGAGGGACATGTTGGGAGAGACCGTACCTTACAGTTGATTTCACAATCCTACTTTTGGCCATCAATGAGGAAAGAAGTGGAAAGATTTGTGGAGCGATGTCATATATGTCAAGTTTCGAAAGGAACTGCGACTAATGCTGGTTTATATATGCCATTACCAGTACCAACTAAACCATGGGTTGATGTGAGTATGGACTTTGTTTTGGGTTTACCTCGAACCCAATGGGGAAACGATTCCATTTATGTGGTGGTTGATCGATTTTCGAAAATGGCATATTTTATTTCTTGTAAGAAGACGGCGGGGCGCCTGTTCAACAGGCGCCTGGCAACAGGCGCCTGGTCATCAGGCGCCTGTTCAACAGGCGCCCGCCCTCATTTCTGTTGTAGAAATGAGGGCTCCAACATTTTGGAGTGCGGAAATTCTCAAATCCGCACTCCAAACTGTTGGAGATGCTCTTACACGAAGAGGGACATGTTGGGAGAGACCGTACCTTACAGTTGATTTCACAATCCTACTTTTGGCCATCAATGAGGAAAGAAGTGGAAAGATTTGTGGAGCGATGTCATATATGTCAAGTTTCGAAAGGAACTGCGACTAATGCTGGTTTATATATGCCATTACCAGTACCAACTAAACCATGGGTTGATGTGAGTATGGACTTTGTTTTGGGTTTACCTCGAACCCAATGGGGAAACGATTCCATTTATGTGGTGGTTGATCGATTTTCGAAAATGGCATATTTTATTTCTTGTAAGAAGATGGCGGATGCTGTTCATGTTGCTCAGTTGTTTTTCAAGGAGATCTATCGACTTCATGGATTGCCAGAATCTATTGTGTCGGATAGAGATACTCGTTTTCTGAGTCATTTTTGGTTGAGTTTGTGGAAAATGGTGGGAACGAAGCTGAAGTTTAGTAGTGCTTATCACCCGCAAACGGATGGACAAACCGAGGTTGTGAACAGATCGTTGGGAAATCTGCTGAGGTGTCTTGTTCAAGATAATCTGAAGAGTTGGGATGTGAAGTTATGCCAGGCAGAATTTGCTCATAATCATGCTGTGAATCGAAGTACTGGGTTCAGTCCATTTTAGATAGTATATTCAAGTTTACCGAAGGGACCATTGGATTTAACGGTAGTGCCACAATCAAAGAAGACAGTTAAGAAAGCTGCTGATTTTGTTGAAGGGCTGACGGAGTGTCATAAAATCGTTCAAGAACGACTAGAGAAAGCAAATGAGAAGTATAAACAATCTGCAGATTTAAAACGACGAAGTGTTGAATTTCAGGAAGGTGATTTGGTTTATGCAGTGTTAACAAAAGATCGTTTTCCGGTAGGCGCTTACAATAAATTGAAAGCACGGAAAATTGGTCCGGTGGAAGTTGTGAAGCGAATTAATGAAAATGCTTACAAATTGAAACTACCAGATGATGTGTATACGTCTGACGTGTTCAATGTCAAACATCTCGTACCATATCACGGGGATGAATTTGTTATGGAGGAAGAGAGTACAAATTCGAGGTCGAATTTTTCTCAACTTGGGAAGGATGATGCAACCCAGAAGGATGCTCAGAAGGATGAAGAGTTAGGTCGCATACGACCTAACGAAATCTCTAAGTCGTTACTGGTTGTTGAAGCACAAACTGGTAAAGGGCTAGGTCGCGAACGACATAACAAGACCTTTAGGTCGTATCAACGACCTACTGAATACCGGCAACGACCTAGCGAAGTACTACGAGCTAACAAAGAGACTAACGAGTTAGCAGTGTGTGAAGATTGGCGGGGAGCTGAAGTGTTAGGTCGCAAACGAAGGGATGTCGTTCATTCTTAGGTCGCAAAGCTCTGGATGCCATTGATTTCCTTAAGTCGTTGATCTGGAATGCCGCATATTTTTAAGTCGCTGAAGCTTGTGGACGTTGATTCTTCTACCGAGTTAATCTCAGCCGCTGATGGAAGCTTGTGTCTTGTGTACATGTTGTTAAGTCGTCAAGTCATTGTGTTGTATTTTCTTATGTCGTAATATTTTAGGTCGTGTACGACCTATGTGAGTCGCTGTATTGTGTTGTATATGTTCTTAAGTCGTAGCCTGTTTGTTTTTAGGTCGTTGTGGTATGTCGTATGCTTTGTTAGGTCGCGTCTGTTCTAGGTCGCACCATTCTAGGTCGTAGGTCGTTTCCGACCTAAGTACTTGTATTTTTTTTGAAGTTTTTTGCGTGTTGAGTTGTAAAGCTATAAATAGCAAATGTGAGTCATTTGTAAGGGTTGTTGATTTTTTGAATAAAATTCTCTTTTGATTGCTTTGTGCTTTCATTCCAAATTGGTAGTTGAGTGTAATCTCCTATCTCCTCTTTCGGATAATCGAGTGCGCTCGATTCAACGATTGCAGAAGCCGATTCGCGGAATCAAGTGCGCTTGATCAACGCTTGAAGAATTGAAGATCTTTGAACCCGGTATCGTGCGCGATCAACGAGTTCGAGATAGCTAGAGTTCGGTATCTTCGGATCAACGAATTCAGGCAAATTCAGTATCTTCCAATCCACCGATTACTACATTCAACGATCTACATTGTTTTTGTAATATCCGCTGCGTCACATTCCTTCATCGAGACAAACTTCTATTTCTTCTTTTGAGGGCATAAAAGAATGACATACATTTCTCTGTCGCTTTTGAGATAAATCGACTCACAGCGTCCTTTCTGTTCTAGCTCTATATTTCCCTCCTTATTTTCGAGGCTTTGACATCTCTCAATTCCTTAATCTACTTTAGATTAGTTTCTATGCCATTAGAATTTACTTGATACCCGACGCGACTCCAAAAGAATATTTCAATGGATTGAACTTCATTATGTATCCCTGAAATACGTCAAAATCTCCGAGAGGTATCATATATGGTATGCTAATAACTGTCACCATCATATTGTCCACATAAACCTCTATTGCATGTCCGGTATGATCTCTAAAAATTGAACTTACTAGTCTCTGGTAGGTAGCTCCTACATTCTTCAGACCGAACAGCATGACATGGTAATGATATAGCCCTAGATCAATGATGAAACTAGCGTGTTCTTGATCTAGAATGTGCATTGGTATTGGATTGTAACTAGAATAAGCATCCATAAAGAATAACAACTCATGTTCGGCTATTGAGTCCACTAATTGGTCAATCTTTGGCAACGGGAAGCTACCCTTTGGGCGCACTTTATTCAAGTCTGAATAATCGATGCATGTTCGTCATTTTCAATTAGGCTTCTTAACCATCACTGGATTCGATATGCACTCAGGGTATAAAGCATCGCGGATGAAGCCATTGGCCTTTAGCTTATCCACTTCCTCTTTTAATGTAGTGAATTTCTCCGAACCTAGGCTGCGCCTTTTCTACATTACAGGAAGGCATATGAGGTCCACATTAAATGTGTGGCACGCTATCTCCGGCAATATTCCATACATATTGGAATGTATCCAGGCAAACACATCTAGGTTTTCCTAGAGAAACCCTGCCAACTCCTTCTTTATCTTCACACCAAGCTAAAATCCGATCTTTAGGACCCAAGTAGGGTCATCCTGATTGATAGGCTTGTTGATCATTAGCTTGGCTGGGGCCGCACTTGCATCCTCCGGCACTTTCCTTGGATCCATAGGTTTATAAAATTTAACTATAACATTCGAGCCGGGCCTTAGGCAGTGGTTGCTATCCGTTAATCGATTTAATGAAGAGAATTTTCTCTACACCTTTTCCTTTCTCGCGTTGCTTTGCTTCTCTTAGCTCCGGGATGTAGCATTCACATCCTGTACTCTAATCTCCTTGAATGGCACCTACCTCATTCTCAGTTGGGAACTTCATTACTAAGGACACTCTGAAACTGGCAAAGGCCATTCGACCCAAGGAAGCACTATAAGCGGAGCATATGTATGTCACAATGAAGGTTTGAAGCCGCACTCTCTTGCGTTCACCTTCACCAAGTTCTAATGGTAAATCAACACATCCGATAGGTTCTATAGCCTCTTTGGTAAACACTTGAATGCAAGATTTATATGGCTTCATATCATGGTCATCCGTCTTCATCTAGTCATAAGACTTTTTGAACAAAATATTTACTGAGCTCCTACAATTGATGAGAACTCGTTTCACAGTCGCCGACCCAATAATGGCCGTAATCTCCAAGAGACCAAGTGGTAAGGCTTCAACCCCATTTACATCCCAGTTTTCCCATATCGTTCCATCTCATTCCAACTTTTTTCAGCAGGACGAGGTCTGCCATTTATGGTGATAATCACAAGTCTTCATTCAGGCTGCCTAGGTTCCTCTCTGCTAGGCCCGGTCTACCCCAGTGGAGCCATCTGCCCCTATTGTTTGTTATTTCCATACCCTCCATTACGAAGGTCCTTTACATATTGTTGTATCTTCTTCTTTCTTATCAGATCATCGGTTATATCCCACAAATGTCGACACTCATTCGTATTATTCTAGTGGGTTTCGTGGAAGCGACGGTACTTGACATGCAATTTTACCTTTTGGTCGATTCCCTCTGAGATGGCTCTTTATAATTCTCTATGCCTTATGTGGCAGGGTATATATTCTCCTAGATGCCATTTAGTAGCGTATAATCCTCGTGTCTTGGGTACCTCGAACGCTTCTTGAAATCCACTTTCCTACCTCCAACACCATTATTTCTTCTCTTCTGATTGTTACCTTTATTCCTAACATTAATAGCAATATTACCGGCACTCTCACCAGTTTGCTTCATAATTAGTTTACTCTGCACTAACTCCAGTAGATGGTCTTCCACCAACTTTTTCAATGTCCATATCTGCCTCTTCCAAGTGCAGATACTAGGTCGACTTCCGATAAAACTCCTCCATGGTAAGAGGTAGCTTCGTCTTTAGCCACTTATCAAAATCCGTGTTCAAATGAATCCCTCTACTTAATGCCATCAACACAATGTCCGCTTTGGCAATGCTCACTTCAGTTACATATGTATTTAATCTAAATTATTTCATAGTCTCTTTTAGGACTCTAAAAATGCTAATAAGGACATCACATCCTTGGGATGAGCAGTACATAACCTGAAATGCTCCATAAACTTCCTAGCCAACTGGTCAAATGAAGATATGGACCTTGATGGAGTCGAGTGAACCACATCGTAGCCAGCCCTTCGAGAAATATTAGGAAACATTTACACCTAATAGGAGTAGCCCTAGCACTATCCATGTGTCACTCGTACTTCAAAAGATGTTGTCTTGGATTAGACGTTCCATTATAAGACGACAGTGTGGGCATTATGAATCTCCTAGAATACTCCTTCCGTAAAACCTCCCCGGTGAATGGGTTCCTACTAGGTAAAGAACCCTAATCATCATTATTTCTGTGTTGGTTCTCATTCATTGGCTCCTCACCATATCAGCCAAGAATTCTGATTCAATAGAATCGTCCGTATGGAGAATATCATGGGTTGCTTTGAGTATTTGGCTCGACAGACAGTCTTAGTTAATTCCATGATATATGGATTCTTTTATCTCTAGGAGAACCGTTCATCTAGTCATTCGACTTCTACGTTCTCTATGTGATAGCTCAACAGCAGTCTTTTGAACTCCACCACTCTAGCTACTAGCGGCATGACTAACATTCATTTCAACGTCATCTTTCAACTCAAACATCTATGTCATCATTGATGACTCCAGTCCTTGGATCGGCACCAAATTATGATGCTGGTTTGGTACCAAGTTGACCCTTGTGAACTTGGGTTTTTCCAATTCTAACTTTTGAAGTTCCAGCTTTCCCTCTCTTTATCTTCTATTTTCCATCTCTACAGTTTATGTTCGACGAGGAAGAACTTTCTTCTTTCGAATCAAAAGATAACAACTCCTTTTTACTCATCCTATGCCTATGGGATAGTTGGGCCATAAAATCCTTGTTGTCCTACATCTGCTTCATCATAACAGTCTGGCTCTGCATTAACTTTTTATTCATCTCCATCATCATCCTATCCAAATTAACTTTAATTACCATTTCTAGTTCACTTTGAATTTCTATAGCAATGGATTGATTAGTCTCTTCTCTATGTTGAGAGCCTTCATTTTTAGTGTAATTAGTAGTTATAGAAGCAGTTTAACATTTCTTTGGCATTTCTTGATGCCATGGATTTCTTAGATCTAATGATAGACTTTAAGGAAATCTAAGTACAAGGATCCTCTAATAATAATTTTTAGATCTAACTCATAGATTATAAAAATCCAAAGGCTCAAGCTAGATCCAACTAGTGAGAAATTCAAGTTCTCTCAATGGAAGTACCAAAATGTTTATGCCAAAAGTTGGACAAACACTCGATCGGATTATACGAAGAGATTAAATAAAGAAATAAATGAAAAAACAAAGTAAATAGCACACAAGAATTTATAGTGGTTCATCAAATACTTTGGTCTATGTCCACTTAACGTTTGTTAATGATTTCTTAAGTTCTTTACAGTTATGATTTTACAAATCGTTGCTTATAAATTGGTAAGAAATCAAATAGAGCCTCAAGGTAAAATCAAAATCTTCAAAAAGTAAAGAAAATATCATGTTTTGTGCTCCTCTCCTCCTATTTATAAACGTAGATCAGCGAAATAAGCTTCAATATTTGTTACCCACATTCTCCATGTTAAGGAGGAGGTTTAGGAGTAGATCATGGATAGATTAACATCCCAGTAGTCAACTCGGTATTAAGTTGTGCTCTACAACTCGATGTCGAGTCATGAGTTCACCAACATTGGAAGGTTTTAGCTTTGATTCTTTGTTCACTAAATACAATGCCCTTGGCCCATCTTTCTTAGTTCTGTAGGTTGCCTTTCCTTTAGTTTAGTCCTCAATCCCCTTGAAGTAGTACTATTCAAGTAAATTGTATGACTTAGGACCGAGTTATGACAGTCAAATCAGTACTGACTTGAGAGTTGACCTAGTCATTTGCAACTTTAGCCTTCACCACTTGGTTCATCTGGAGATTGGCAAGGTGTCTTCAAGTGGTGAACATGGTTCTTCATCAACTGTGACGACCGCCCATAACCCCTGCACTGAACCTAGAGAAAGTGCGCTGTAAAGTGTGCCAGGCAGCCATGGACGATTGTCAAGGTAAATTAAAACAACAGAATCTATCGTATTACTCACAGCGCATGGACAAAATACAATAGAACATATATATAGTGAAGCTTCACAGAATAGAATCTCATCAATAAAACTTCATAATAGTTGAATACAAACATCTGAATAGTCAATACAACAAGCCTCACTACATATCACTCAGAGAATACAAAGCAGCGGAACATCCAGTACATATAGTAAGAAGTAATATGCAATACTCTAGCTCGTCTTCGTCATCTGCATCGTGGAAAGCAAGAGCAGCACCTGTCACCTACTACCTAGTCTGCCCGTCCCAAAATGGACGAACAGCCCAAGGCAATAAGAGTTAAAACATAAAGCCTTGAGTCAGACAACAGTCTTAGTGAGCAGTAAATTAACTAACAACATACCAAAAGAGCATAAAGGAAAAGGAATAGGAATACAACCCTCCCACTCCAACCTCTTTCTACAGTGATAGCCCCAGACACACACTAAGCAGAAGCAAACATAGCAGAACATACAATTTGAAATAAAGTAATTATCACACGAGTCAAGGGCGATGTTTTCCAAGTACAAACCCCCAAGGCCTAAACCAAGATCAGATAAGCACCCAGAAAGTACCGCTCTTGAGACCGAATGACTATACATCCAAACATCCATGACTCTGACTGTCACTGTTATCATTGCTTCGATATCACCGTTAATTGAATGACCGACACATTCTTTCAGCCGTCCGTCAAGGGCAAATGGAAACCCCAGTTCTAGACATAACTCCCGCACGTCATCGTGACCCGTGCCTAGGACTATCGAATCTGCCCAGAGTACTTGACTACCAATCCGTAGCCTTCAGGGACTATCGAATCTGCCCAACGTACTCTTGCTTTGAGCATGCTAGAACCTTCAACAACGATGAGATCTCAGCCTTCTAGTCATCCTCCTCGACGACTATTTCCATACTAGCTCAAGCGCCTCTCGAGCATCCATTATCCTCAAACTCGAACCATATCACCGAGTTATCAACATGCTTGGAATGATCCCGTTTGGATTAGACCAAGACTACCTCATTTCATGCTTTGCTTCATCACATCCTCGCAAAGTCTCATCTCAACATCATCATCGAATCTATGCATAAGAGCTTCATCATCCGCTACATATGCCACAAGCAGCTTTTCCCAATTCAAGAGCCTTTCTCTTAGCTTTTGAATCATCTTCGGTCTAAATCAAATCATCAATCATCTAATTCATAGCAATCAATCAAGTCAAACATTAATCCAAGCAATCAAGCATTCAAATATGATCTAAGTAGACAATTATCACAATAATGTCAATTTCGTAATTAAAGAGTTGAAAGTCTAATAAGCATGAAAACATGAACAATATCTCTATAATCTTGATGAATGAACTTGCATAGGTTAACACTTAGTAAAATGGTTGTCAAATCATCATGAACAATGGATCTATATGGATCTACACTTAGGATGAAGAAAATGTATGGAAATCACTATTTTAACACCAAATTGAGCCAACAATCCGATATACTCCTTTGGATCCGTGTGAGAGATAATCACCACTCACCAAATCACCTAAACAACCCCAAATCAACACGCTTCAGATCTGGACAGCGAAGGATCAATCTCGATCTATCACCAATCCTCTTCAAACGATGAAATCTCTCTTCGAAGAATGTAGATCTTCAATCTAAGCTCTTCGATCTTCGATTTGATCTTCAATATGGATGGAAGGAATCACTAGATTAGAGTGGAGAAAAGAAGTGAAGAAGTGTAGAAGTCGAGCTCTCAAAATGGCAGCACTTCGTCGCTTCGAAATCCGGATCCCAAAAATGGAGCAAAACCCTCCTATTTATAACTGAAATTTCCTTAAGTCGTCCGCCTTCATGAGTCGTCTACGACTCATCAGAACACCACGACTCACGACTCAACAGACCCTAATCTCTACGACTTACGACTTAACTCCCCTAAGTCGTCTACGACTTAACGCGCCCAGCGACCTACGACTTAAGCCCATGCGCACTCACGACTAACCGGACCTACCTGTCTTCGACTTAATGCGCGTGCGACTTAACAGATCTACCAGTCTACGACTCAACACATTGCGCGACTTAACAGAGTCTCCGACTTAACACCCCAGACGACCTACGACTTAACTGCTATGCCAACCTACGACTTAGCTAACCTCCTTAAGTCGCTTACGAGTTAAAAACTCTCGCGACCTAACAGGTGATACGACTTACGACATGACTAAGACACAACCTAACAATGGTTCCGACCTAACGACTTAATAACCCTGTGACCCAACTGGGTTACGACTTAACCAGGCTACGCCTTAACCTCCTTAGGTCGTCACCGACCTACCCCTTGGGTCCTTAACTCGCCAAAACTCCTAAGTCGTTAGCTCTTACCTCTTAGGTCGTGCTATCCCTTAGGTCGTCTATGACCTAAACCTATCCAGTCTACTAGGTCGCCAGCTTCTATGAGTCATCCCATTCCTTAGGTCGCTCACAACATCTGATAGGTCGCACACGACCTAACTACGATAACACCTTAGGTTGCTAACTACACTTCCTTAGGTTGCCTTAACCTCTTAAGTCGGTCACGACTTATCACTTAGGTCGTTTACGACCTAGGACTTGAACAAAAATTCTGCCTAAAGTCTGAAATGACTTAACACCGCTAAGAATTCCAGATTTTGACGAACTTTTCGATCCGTAAAAATACGGGTCGTTACATTCTCTCCCCCTTAGGAATTTCGCCCCCGAAATTCCAAACAACAAAGCAATCAAGGGCTATTCTGCACGCCTACCATCCATAGCAATCAACACACCATGCATCCAATTCTAGCTTAGCATGCAGAATTCTAAAACCAGAACAAGTTACAATATCGTGAGATGACACGACACCTTAGTGCCATACCTTAAAGAGTTCAGGATGAGCTGCCTTCATCCTCTCTTCCACCTCCCACGTACAGTCGTTATCATCATCACTCCATTGTATCTTGAGTAACTTAACTACCTTCCTCCTAAGCTGTTTCGTGTCGGTTTCCACAACACAAAGCGGCTTACGAGGTCTCCTATCAACTGGATCAACTTCGAAGTCTTCACAGCTATCAGCAGAAACCACTGTATTCGAGTCGTGCACATACTTCCGTAGATACGATACATGAAAAACATTGTGCACACTCGACATCTTCTCCGGTAACTCCAATCTATAGGCGAGCTTTCCAATTCGCTCGATAATCGGGAATGGTCCAACAAATCTCGGAGTCAATTTTCCTTTCTTCCCGAATCGAATAACATTCTTCAGTGGAGAAATCTTCACAAAAACCATATCTCCTACGTCGAATTCCAAATCCTTTCGACGCTTATCGGAATAACTCTTCTGACGGTCTTGGGCTGCCTTCATTCATTGCCGAATGATCTCTATGCAATCCGAAGTTTGTCGAATCATCTCTGGCCCAAGTATCAACTTTTCTCCAGTTTTTAACCAACATGTCGGTGAGTTACACGGTCTTCCATACAATGCCTCATACGGTGCCATACCAATGCTTGACTGGTAACTGTTGTTGTATGCAAATTCCACCAAATGAAGATGATCTTCCCATGATCCTCCGAAATCAAAAACACAAGCTCTGAGGAGATCTTCCAAAACTCGGTTGACTCTCTTGGTCTGACCATCTGTTTGAGGGTGATAAGCTGTACTCAAACACAACTCGGTTCCCAAAACTTCCTGGAAGCTCCTCCAAAATCCACTAGTGAACAATGGGTCTCGATCGCTCACTATACTCTTCGGAATACCATGGAATCGAACTATCCACTTAACATACAACTCAGCCAACTTTGATGCAGTCCTAGTCGATCGAACAGGAATGAATCTTGCGCTCTTAGTCAGACGATCTACGATGACCCAAATTCCTTCATTTCCCGTTCTTGTTCTAGGTAATCCATCAATAAAATCCATCGATATCTGCTCCCACTTCCATGTAGGAACTTCTAATGGCTGAAGCAATCCGCTTGGCTTCCTCTGTTCGGCTTTTACTAACTGGCAGTTCATACACTTGGAAATAAAATTTCCAACATCCTTCTTCATGCCTTCCCAGTAGTAGGTTCTCTTCATATCCCGATACATCTTATTTCCACCTGGATGAATTGTCAGCTTCGAGTGATGACTTTCCTTTAGAACTTCACTCCTCAATTCATCTATATCGGGAACAACTAGTCGTCCTTGCTTCCGAAGCCAACCCTCTCGATCGACCTCGAATCCTTTATCCTTTTCTGGATCCAATCCAGATTCCAAATCACAGATAATCTTGACAAGCTTATCGTCTCGCTTTTGGCTCTCGCCAATCCTTTCCACAAGAGAAGGTCTTATTGATAAGTTTGCCAACATCTCAGGTTCCAATTCGCATCTAGGCCTGAAGTCAAATCCAGCTAAATACTCAAGATTCTTCCATTCTGAAAACATGGCTCCCAATCCTGCATGTCTTCGACTTAACGCATCTGCCACTGCGTTACCTTTTCCCGGAGTATAAGCTATACCGAAATCATATGATGCTAAAAACTCTAGCCAACGTTGCTGCCGAAGATTCAAATCCTTTTGGGAGAAAAGATACTTCAACGACTTATGATCTGTAAACAACTCGAATCGAACTCCTAGTAGATAATGTCTCCACATCTTCAGAGCAAATACAATCGCCGCTAACTCCAAATCATGAGTCGGGTAATTCCTTTCATGCGGCTTCAGTTGTCGACTTGCATACGCAGCAACTTTATCCTTCTGCATTAGCACTGCTCCAAGTCCAGTACCACATGCGTCGGTGTAAACCACCATCTCATCATTCCCACTTGGAATGGTCAAAACAGGAGCACTCGTCAATCGCTCTTTCAGGATTCCGAAAGCTTGCTCACACTTATCATCCCATCTGAACACTTGGTTCTTCTTCGTCAATCCTGTCAACGGTGCAGCTACCTTGGAGAAGTCTTTGATAAACCGTCGGTAATATCCTGCTAATCCAAGAAAACTTCTCACATCCGATGCATTCTTAGGTCTAACCCAATCCTGGATTGCTGCCACCTTAGCGGGATCAACCACTATTCCATTTCCAGAGATAACATGGCCTAAGAACCTCACTTCACTCTTCCAGAAGTGACACTTCGAAAACTTAGCCTTCAGCTGATGTTTCCGCAAGATTTCCAAAACAATACGCAAGTGCGTCTTGTGCTCTTCTCCAGTTCTAGAATAAATCAGAATATCATCCACGAACACAAGTACAAATTTGTTCAACTAATCCCTGAACACTCTATTCATAAGATCCACAAAATATGCTAGCGCGTTAGTCAATCCAAACGGCATTACCAGCCACTCAAAGAAACCGAATGGTGTTCGAAAAGCAGTCTTCGGCACACTATCCTTAGCCACTCTCAACTGGTGAAATCCCGTTGCCAAATCCATCTGAGAAAACACCTTGGCTTCGTGAAGCTGATCAAACAAGTCATCTATTCTCGGCAATGGATACTTGTTCTTCTTAGTCACCTTATTCAGCTCACGATAATCCACACACAATCTCAATGACCCATCTGCCTTGGTTGCAAACACAACTGGTGCACCCCACTCGGACACACTACGCCGAATGAATCCTTTCTACAAAAGATCATCAACTTGCACCCTCAACTCTTGTTGTTCCCTGGGCGCCATCCGCCTAAGAGGCATCACAACAGGTCTGGCTCCTTCAACTAGATCTATATGAAACTCGATCTCTCTATGCGGCGGTACCCCTTTGACTTCGTCAAAGACATCCTCGAATCCATTCGCGATTGGCACTAATGACAGTCCATCCCGTGGAACAACTAGCGAATACATGAAGCTCATGAAGACGCCTTCTTCATGCTTACATCGTATCACAATCTTTCGCCCCTCCACATTCTCGACTGTCACTTCCAGCCTCTCACAATCAACCTTTGCCGCATACCTCCTAAGCCAGTCCATACCCAAAATAATTCCGAACCCCGCAAAGTTCAGAACAAAAAAATCACAAACAAAAGAGCAACCATGACTCGATACAATCAGACCACGGCATATCATACACAAACAAGACGAACCCCCAACTGGATTAGTCACAACCAATGGCCAATCAACGATATCCGGTTCCAAACCTAACCGGCCTACGAGTTCACTACAAACGAACGAATGCGACGCTCCAGTATCAAACAAAACTCTAACTGGAACACCACATAGGAAAAGAGTACCTTGAACCACCACACTCTTTCCCTTCTCTTCAGCGGTAGGAGCTTTTGAAGACGACGGAACAGCTCCCAAAGCATAAGCTTGCACAATCTGCTTGTCTTTCCGCGGTTCTGGACAATTCTTCCTGAAATGCCCCGGCTTGTCATAGTTGTGACACTTCATCGGTGCCTTCGGATTCTTACAATCCTTCGAGAAATGGCCCTTCTGCTGACAGTTGTAGCAAGTCACTTCGCCTTTCGGCTTCTTCTGGCCATCCTTACCCTTCTGCTGCTGCTTCCTCTTCTTGTTTCCACCCTGCTGGGTTTTAGACTCTTCCTTGGTCACAGCAACAACAGATCCTTCCTTAGGAAACAGACTCTCATGCCTGAGAGCTTTCTCCACAAGCTTCTCAAATGAATCGTCCAAATGATCCACCGGCTGTCTCCCAAGATAACTGTCCAAGCCTGTCACAAACTTCTCATTCTTCTGATAAGCAGATTCTATATATGACCGGGCATACTTGGACAAAGCTTCAAACTCAGAAACATAATCAAGAACTGGTCTTCCACCTTGCTTGAGCTCCAAAAACTTCTTGAATAGAACAGACTTCTGAGCGGTAGAAATGAACTTAGCTTCAAATCTGGCTTGGAATTGCTCCCAAGTAATCTCTTCCTCCGGAGTATTGATGGTAATAGAGTTCCACCAATCAGAGGCTCTCCCTTGAAGCTGTCTTGATGCTAACTTCCTCTTAGTTGCATCCTCAATTCCCAAATCACTAAAGATCCTTCTACAAGCATCTATCCATCTCTGGACCTCAATGGTTGATTATGTTCCCAAGAAAACCTTCCCTCCAAGAGCAGTATAATCTTTGCACAACTTAGCAAAATCCACGGGTTTTGGAGTTTGGACTTGAACTCCAACATCAACTGCTGCCCCCGGGACTGGTATCCTTCTCATGATCGAAGTCATCATAGCTTCGAACATAGCTGCATAATCAGCAGCCCCCTCAGTAGCACGGCCTTCCCTAGCAACTGGTCTCCCTCTTCGACTCATTCTCAATATCTATAAAAAGGAATGGTCAGAACATCTTGAGAAACAACTGCTTAAAGGACTCAAACTCTACTAAGCTACTATATTATATATAGTAATCATCCATCAAAATACAATTACGTCTCTCATACGTAGTTACGTCAGCGAGCGTTGGGTAAAATCGATTAACCAATGCTATGATACCAAATGTGACGACCGCCCATAACCCCTGCACTGAACCTAGAGAAAGTGCGCTGTAAAGTGTGCCAGACAGCCATGGACGATTGTCAAGGTAAATTAAAACAACAGAATCTATCGTATTACTCACAGCGCAAGGACAAAATACAATAGAACATATATATAGTGAAGCTTCACAGAATAGAATCTCATCAATAAAACTTCATAATAGTTGAATACAAACATCTGAATAGTCAATACAACAAGCCTCACTACATATCACTCAGAGAATACAAAGCAGCGGAACATCCAGTACATATAGTAAGAAGTAATATGCAATACTCCAGCTCGTCTTCGTCATCAGCATCGTGGAAAGCAAGAGCAGCACCTGTCACCTGCTACCTAGTCTGCTCGTCCCAAAATGGACGAACAGCCCAAGGCAATAAGAGTTAAAACATAAAGCCTTGAGTCAGACAACAGTCTTAGTGAGTAGTAAATTAACTAACAACATACCAAAAGAGCATAAAGGAAAAGGAATAGGAATACAACCCTCCCACTCCAACCTCTTTCTACAGTGATAGCCCTTAGACACACACTAAGCAGAAGCAAACATAGCAGAACATACAATTTGAAATAAAGTAATTATCACTCGAGTCAAGGGCGATGTTTTCCAAGTACAATCCCCCAAGGCCTAAACCAAGATCAGATAAGCACCCAGAAAGTACCCCTCTTGAGACCGAATGACTATACATCCAAACATCCATGACTCTGGCTATCACTGTTATCATTGCTTCGATATCACCGTTAATTGAATGACCGGCACATTCTTTCAGCCGTCCGTCAAGGGCTAATGGAAACCCCGGTTCTAGACATAACTCCCGCACGTCATCGTGACCCGTGCCTAGGACTATCGAATCTGCCCAGAGTACTTGACTACCAATCCGTAGCCTTCAGGGACTATCGAATCTGCCCAACGTACTCTTGCTTTGAGCATGCTAGAACCTTCAACAACGATGAGATCTCAGCCTTCTAGTCATCCTCCTCGACGACTATTTCCATACTAGCTCAAGCGCCTCTCGAGCATCCATTATCCTCAAACTCGAACCATATCACCGAGTTATCAACATGCTTGGAATGATCCCGTCTGGATTAGACCAAGACTACCTCATATCATGCTTCGCTTCATCACATCCTCGCAAAGTCTCATCTCAACATCATCATCGAATCTATGCATAAGAGCTTCATCATCCGCTACATATGCCACAAGCAGCTTTTCCCAATTCAAGAGCCTTTCTCTTAGCTTTTGAATCATCTTTGGTCTAAATCAAATCATCAATCATCTAATTCATAGCAATCAATCAAGTCAAACATTAATCCAAGCAATCAAGCATTCAAATATGATCTAAGTAGACAATTATCACAACAATGGCAATTTCGTAATTAAAGAGTTGAAAGTCTAATAAGCATGAAAACATGAACAATATCTCTATAATCTTGATGAATGAACTTGAATAGGTTAACACTTAGTAAAATGGTTGTCAAATCATCATGAACAATGGATCTATATGGATCTACACTTAGGATGAAGAAAATCTATGGAAATCACTATTTTAACACCAAATCGAGCCAACAATCCGATATACTCCTTTGGATCCGTGTGAGAGATAATCACCACTCACCAAATCACCTAAACAACCCCAAATCAACACGCTTCAGATCTGGACAGCGAAGGATCAATCTCGATCTATCACCAATCCGCTTCAAACGATGAAATCTCTCTTCGAAGAATGTAGATCTTCAATCTAAGCTCTTCGATCTTCGATTTGATCTTCAATATGGATGGAAGGAATCACTAGATTAGAGTGGAGAAAATAAGTGAAGAAGTGTAGAAGTCGAGCTCTCAAAATGGCAGCACTTCGTCGCTTCGAAATCCGGATCCCAAAAATGGAGCAAAACCCTCCTATTTATAACTGAAATTTCCTTAAGTCGTCCGCCTTCATGAGTCGTCTACGACTCATCAGAACACCACGACTCACGACTCAACAGACCCTAATCTCTACGACTTACGACTTAACTCCCCTAAGTCGTCTACGACTTAACGCGCCCAGCAACCTACGACTTAAGCCCATGCACACTCACGATGTTAGCACCAAAATTGGTCACTAACCTCGTAGAGAAAGATTGTGTAGAGATATAAGTGATGAAAGTAAATTAAACAAAGAAGACAATGCTAATTTAAATGCAGAAAGTAAGAGCACCAAATTTATAGTGGTTCAGCGTAATTGCCTACGTCCACTTTGTTCAACTTTATTGATTTCCTTTATGGTTGATTACAAATACAATTTGTGAATCAAATGCTTGAGTGAAGTTGTTAAGTAGAGAAGATGAGTCTTGAAAATGGCAGAGTCTCCCCGGTGTTTTCTCTCCAAAAAAGGATCCCTTTCACTGTGACCCTGCCCCTCTATTTATAGGCAAATATGGGCTGGACTTCCCAAGTGGGCTGGATAGCCGAACGCTCTAGCCCCAGTACAGTGGTCGCTGTATGCCGAACCAGGTGTGCCGAACGCTCTGATGCCGAACAGTCCCTTGTATGCCGAACGATGTGGTTGGTGTCTGGGAAGTGCAGGACGTTTGTCAGTCGAAGCCGAACGCTCTTTTAGATGCCGAACACTCTTGCATGCCGCGTGCTCTTGCTGCCGAGCATTGGTTGACGCTGAGTTCCACTGCATGCCGAACCCTGCTGGGTACTTCATCGAACACTACTGGATGTCGGACTCTCTGGATGCTGTGTACTTCGCCGAACACTACTGGATGCCGAGTACTCTCTGATGCCGAGCGCTTTTGTATGCAGAGCAGCCTTGATGCCGAGCACTCTTGTATGCCGAGCAGTCCTTTACGCCGAGCTCCAGCTGATGCCGAGTACTACGCCGAGTACTACTGGATGCCGAGCAGTCCTTCATGCCGAGTTCCAGCTGATGCCGAGTACTACGCCGAGTACTCCTGGATGCCGAGCAGTCCTTCAGGCCAAGTAGTGGCCAATGCCGAGCACTCAGTTGCCTGGTCAAATCTCCAGGAAACACTTGCCCCCCAAAGTGTATTGCGTGGCCGAACGCGATGCGCTTTGAATCTGGTTCAATTTTTTCGTCTCGTCTCAAACCCTTGGCTAACCTCGAGCGGAGATGCCGCCTTTGTGAATTCCAGCGACTCAGGTGTGTGCCGAGCGTGTTCCAAATGCCGAACGATGCTTCCTTGCCGAACGATACTTCAGTGCCGAACCATTATGTGCCGATGCTGAACGACATGACCTTGACCGGTTCCACCGGATATGGCCTTTTCGACTTCCCTTTCTGTCTATAAAAGTCGAGGCCTTTTTCCTCCTTCTCTTTTCACGCTCACTTCTCCTATCTTGTTTTCGAGAGACTCACTTGTTACCGGCCTACAAAGACTTAATAACTCTTCCTAACCCACTCGGCGCTGATCAAAATCGCGGTCCTCAACCCCAAACTTCTTCAAGTCGTGATCTATTACATAGGTAACAATCCCTCTACTAAATCCTTAAAGGGGTTTCGACACGAGACACAGGTGATGTGTGGATTTTTAGGGCCATACGATGCGGAGGAAGGTTGGAGTTGGTTAGAATGCCGAACATGATGGTTCGGTGTGGATGGAGGAAGGAAAGAAAAGAAAAAGAAAAGGGAATGAAGTTACTGTGGAGGACGGTGTGTTTAAGCCAAATAGGATGTCGGGTATGTTCCCGGCCGAACGAGATTTTGGCTGGGCGATGCTTTTCCGAACAGTCACACATGCCGAACAACATAAATGCCTAATTATAAATGCCAAATCACCACATATGTCGACCAATACAACTGCCGAACACCATATATGCCGAACGATATAACCGCCTAGGCCGAACAATATATGTGCCGAACAATATAACTGCCGAACACTACATACGCCGAACAATATATATGCCGAACAATATAACTGCCGAACACTACATACGCCGAACACCAAAAATGCCGACCAATATAACTGCCTAAGCCGAACAATATACGTGCCGACCTATACTTAGGATGAACAATACAATTGCCGAACAACATTTAAATGCCGAACAGTATAAATGTCAAACTACACTTAGGCCGGTTATTTTATAAATCATATGTTTTCTGAATCTGGAACTGTAATCACCACCAGGCGGGCTCTTTGAGACGGTCAGCGATGACGGTCTTCGAAGGCAACGATTCGAAACTCATTTTTATATCCTTGAAATCTTATTGCTTGTACACAATTGCATGCACTAGTTCACACACCACGTGGGGGGAAAACTCGTGTTGCTAATTCTAACGTTCAACGTTTTTTAAGTATAGTTATCTCAAGCGCTTAGCCAGGTTCATTATTTATTGGGGATGTTGAGAAAATCTAGCTCCGCTACCATATCCGATAGGCCTGGGCCGTCATCGAGGCAAGGAGCCGCTGATTCTTCTAACCCGTCGACTTCTCCTGCTCATAACTTGGCACCTGATGCTCTGGAGGCAACAGTCTTACTAGACAATCCGATCGATTCACAAGCCTCAAAGATCAACAAAGCTGCTCTGCGACGGATATGCTCCATTCACGGGATTCCTTTTGCCGACGTGTTAGTTCCTTCGAGACACGATCGTCCTCATCCGCCCCCAGTCGGGTACACTACCTGCAACAAGTTCATGTGTTGGATGGGCAGCGTGCCTCCATTCAATTTATTTCTCCGGGATGTTCTGCAGTACATAGACATAGCTCCGTCGCAGCTGCACCCGAACGGCCATGCATTTCTATATGGGACTTACTTACTTTTCATAGCCGTCTTCTCCAGACCTCCAACCGCCGATGATATCAGATATATTTACATGTTCAAGAGACGGAAAGACAGTCCTTCTTTTATGTTCCTCGAGCCATACCACAAATGCCAGATCTTGACAGGGGCCTGTAGCAAATTCGCCCTGTACAAACAGGAATGGTTCTATGTGCGCTGCCCTTCTGGTTTCGCTAGGAGATGGGTTGAAGGCAGTAAGTCTCTCTACCGAGTCACTATTCGTATTTGATCGGAGTCATGCTTTTCCTAACTCTTCATTTTATCTTTTCAGGTATCAACCCGCGCCCGGAAGGTCGAGGATATTCTGAGGCTGTCGATGCCATTAGAGCTCTTCCTGCCGAGGATCGAGACATCCGAGTTATCATTTCAAATGAATCACTGTCGGGGTTCGGCTTGCTGGCTCCTGGTCGTCGGATCAGCCTTCCAAAAGGTGTTACCATTCCCAAACCTCCATCCGGTAAAGGGAAAAAACTTGCCGGATCGTCGTCGCGCCGCGCTCCCGACACGCACGAAGAAGGCGAGCGCAAAGAGGATGATGCCCCTGAAACTCAGGGTGAGAATGCGGGTCCCGCTCAGAATCCGGCAGTCGAAGTTCACGACATTGAGACGTCGTCCTCCCCTTCGAAGGGAAAGAAGAAGTTAAAATATAAAGTTCAGAAGGAGAAAGTTGGTGGTACTTCAAAAGTCACACTTATTCCGCCTGAGAAAGAGGCTTCCTCACAGCATCTAGAAAGTTCTCTGAGGGGTCTGTCCAACCTGTCCATCCCCGATGATTTACTTAATTACGGGTTCGATGATCCTGAAACTCTCAAATTCTCTTCTCCCGCTAGAGGCAATGTAGGAGTTCAACTCCCGGCTCAAGGAGACAACACTCCGATTAGCAAAGATAAACGAACGGGTCCGTCGGGGGGAACACTAGGACACACACGCACATGCGCATTCCATAATATACTTCAAGTCTTTTTAACTCGTGAATTCTCCTTAACTCGTTGTTATCTCCATTCTTTGCTGGTGATATGGGCTGCTCTCACGGACTTGATCGCCTTCAGGGGTCTTCTATATTCCATCACTCTGGACGGGATTCCGGTTCAGGCAGACGCAGGGACCGAGGCGAGTATGAAGATAGGGATAATCGTCCCCGAGAGTCGTCTCACCGCAAGAAGGCACATTCCCAATCTTCCCAATCCCATGATCTTCCTCCTCCAACTGATCCGGATAGAGAGAAGTCTTTACAGAAGGGTTATCACTCTGATGTTCCTCGAGAACAACATTCCAGTTCATCGAGTACACGGCAAGTTCGAGAGCAACGGAAAAGGGCGGAGTTTTCAAAGCCTCCTCCTCCTACTCCTGCGGTGGACTCAACTGTTGCGGAAAAGATGGTCGATCTTAAGGCCAAGTTTCCAAAAATTTGCTTCGATGGTCTGAAGTTCCTCCCGGCCATTCATCATATTCCCGGGCATGTGAAGCAGAGTGTCATTGCCTACAATAACGACGTCTATGTTCAACATGACACGTTTGTGCACTTGGTGGAGAAGGTCTCAGAAGTATATGTTGAGCGTCAACACGAGATTGACCGTCTGAATCTGGAGGCTGACAGCGATAAGAAAATCATCAAACTCCAAGACGAAGAGCTTGCTTCGTATAAGTCAAAGCTAGAAGCCGCTGAACAAAGCGCAAAAAATACTGCTGAGGCAGTCACTCGTTTAGAGGCGGCTCACAAAAAAGAGCTTGACGAAGCAGTCCAGCGCAACGGTGCCCTCGCCCTAGAAAAAGACTCTGTCCAAAAGGAAAGGGACGCGCTCGCCACCCAAGTCAAAGAGCTAAAAGAATTACTCTCCAAGGAGAAGGAGGATAAGGTAGCTGCTCAAGAAGAATCACAACGATACTGTGATGAGATCGTTGCTACCCGACTCCTGAAAACAAAGCTCGATGACGAACTCGCTGGGGTTGAGAGAATGAAGGATGAGGCCCGTGAGGAGGGCAAAAGAGAGGCTGCGGAGGAGATTGATTCTCGCCTCGAGGCGGCCGCGGAAGCCGGTAGGGAAGAGGTCAAAAACATGTTCGACCCGTTGATTGCTGAATATGGAGCCCGCGTCCTTATGCATCGTGACTTAACATTCTTGGGCGACGGCTACCTTAAGTCCCTAGCCGAGGCCTGGGAAACCTTGATAAGGATCAGGAAGATCGAGTCGGGTTCCGAAGAGGTTGATGAGGAGGCCTTGGTGAAAGAGTTCCTTAGGGGGAATGAGCCATCGGATTTATCCGCAGCATTGGCACTTTACAGCAAAGGCTCTCCCCTTCCAAAAGAGAAAGATGGTGAAGCTGGCCCGTCTGGGGTTAATATTACTGCTCTTCATACTGCTGCTCAATCTGCTGCCCAATCAGCCAGTCGGCCGACACTTGATCCATTTGAGCAGCATGTTGGTTATGACCCCGAAGACCCCGGGCTCAGTGCTCATGTGCTATCACCTATCCTGGAGGGTGAAACCCCATGCGCCACCGATAGCCAACCGGGACCTGGTAGGAAATTCTTCTTTCTCTAGAAGTTGAAAGATCCTGTCATTTTTCAGCAATGGTTATTTGTTCTAACGCCCATTCTTTATATTTTCATGCAGGTTGTTCTGACGCCGAGCCAACTCCGAGGAGCGATGACGCCAAGGAGGAAGCAGAGAAAACAAGTGATGTTGCTCATGCGGGAGTAACTCCCGGTCCAGACGCTCAAGTGATCAGAGCGCTAGATGATGACAAGCTTGATACTTCGTCTCCTGCCGAAGGAAGCGATGAAATTGAGATCACTGGCGCCTCTGAGCATACTTCAGAGATGAGCATGAAGGACCGTCTCGCCGACGAGGAGAAGAAAAAAGTCAAAGTCAAAGTTGAGTCTGAAATACTGGAACTCACTGACCCGCGGAACAGACCTTTGAAAATCATTCTCCCGGGCAGGTCCAAACCACTAGATGTTCCGTCTCCTACTCCCGACTCTGTTTCTCTAGCAAGCAAAAAGTCCAAGAAAAAGCGTGAAGGAGAGGAGTCGTCGGAAACACCAAAGGAAGACAAGAAGAAGAAGTCGAAGAAATAATCGATGCACTTGTTCAACAAGTTTCCTGCTTAAGTTTTGTAATTGTTTTTATCTTCCACAACTTGTAGTTTGTATAGAGAGGTCTGAATTTTGTAGGAGTGATCATGTATCCCCATTTTGGACTTATTGAATAAAGTTTTTAGCTTCTTTTTCGCTTGAGTGATTCTCCTGTCTTTCCTTAGTTTGCTGACTAATTGTAGCCATAACTCAAGTTCTTATGAGTTGCATTATCTCCCGGTCCATTCTTGTGCTGTTCAAACATTTTTGGACATGGCGTACCTCTCGTCCCACATCTTTCGAGTACTTGGACTTCTTGCTGACTCTGTGCTCCGGGGACTTGGAGGCTTGAAACAGTTTATACTCTAGTCCACGCTCTAGGGAATTAGAGTACTCCGCTCCGCACTTCGGGGATCCGGAGATTTGAAATCGTTTATACTCTAGTCCGCGCTCCGGGGACTTAGAGTACTTCGATCCGCGCTCTGGGGATTCAGAGATTTGGAATCATTTATACTCTAGTCCGCGCTCTGGGGACTTAGAGTACTCCGATCCGTGCTCTGGGGATTCGGAGATTTGGAATCGTTTATACTCTAGTCCGCGCTCTGGGGACTTAGAGTACTCCGATCCGTGCTCTGGGGATTCGGAGATTTGGAATCGTTTATACTCTAGTCCGCGCTCTGGGGACTTAGAGTACTCCGATCCGCGCTCTGGGGATTCGGAGATTTGGAATCGTTTATACTCTAGTCCGCGCTCTGGGGACTTAGAGTACTCCGATCCGCGCTCTAGGGATTCAGAGATTTGGAATCGTTTATACTCTAGTCCGCGCTCTGGGGATTCGGAGATTTGGAATCGTTTATACTCTAGTCCGCGCTCTGGGGACTTAGAGTACTCCGATCCGCGCTCTGGGGATTCGGAGATTTGGAATCGTTTATACTCTAGTCCGCGCTCTGGGGACTTAGAGTACTCCGATCCGCGCCCTGGGGATTCAGAGATTTGGAATCGTTCGTACGAGTCTGTATGTCGTGCAGGATAATGTAATTTATCATCCAATTAAGAGATATAGAAACTTCATAGAAAATACGGCTTCAAGCCTTTATTAATGAAAATCAACTAAATTGCTTGATTACAACTTTAAAAAGAAACTAAGTCATTATTGAATGGAAACATGCAGGAAATAACAGTGCCTACAACAAGAAAGGAAAACATGCTAAATGTAATAGTGCCGCAAATGTTCACTGTTCCATGCTCGGGGGAGTGTCGTGCCATCAACGGTCGCTAGCTTGAATATTCCTTCTCCAAGCTTCCGTTCAATGGCGTACGGACCTTCCCAGCTGGGATTCATGCATGATGGTACCGGGAAGACTCGTTTCAGAACGAGATCACCCACATCAAAGGTTCTTGGGCGGACTCTGTCGTCGTAGTAACGCTTGACTCGATGTTTGTGCGCTGCCGCCCTTAATTCAGCTTCTTCACGCTTTTCGTCGATGCAGTCCAGTGATTCCAGCAAGAGGTTTTGGTTCGTCTTGGGATCATAGTATGTCACTCGGTGCGATGGAACTTCAAGTTCCACGGGTATAACAGCTTCAGAGCCGTATGCCAAGGCGAACGGAGTGTGGCCGGTCGCGGACTTGTGGGTAGTTCTATACGCCCATAATGCTGTCGGGAGTTCATCTACCCACTTGCCTCCAACCTTCTCCAGACGCTTCTTCAGTATGGACCTGATTATTTTGTTAACGGCCTCGACTTGTTAGTTAGCATTTGGGTGTGCAATGGCGGCGAACTTTTTCTCGATGCCGTACTTTAAACAGAACTCTTTGAACTCTCTACTTTCAAATTGTGTTCCGTTGTCTGTAATGATGGTGCGTGGAAGGCCAAAGCGGCATATAATGTTTCGTACAATGAAGTTAATGACCTTCTTAGAGGTGATAGTGGCCAAAGGTTCTGCCTCAGCCCATTTCGTGAAATAGTCGACTGCAACTATTGCGTATTTCGCACCACCTTTGGATAGAGGCAAAGAGTCGATTATGTCGATTCCCCAGATCGCAAATGGCCAGGGACTGATCATTTATGTGAGTTCCGTTGATGGAGCCCTCGGGATTTTCGCATATCTTTGACACTTGTCGCATTTTCTTGCGTAGTCCGCGGCATCCCGGTTTACGGTGGGCCAGTAATATCCATAGCGGAGGATCTTCTTTGCTAGCGTTTGCCCCCCAGTATGGTCGCCACATTCCCCTTCGTGAACCTCTCTCAAGACTCGCTTTGTTTCATCATGAGCAATGCATCGTAATAACGGGACTGAGAATCCTTTTCGATACATTGATCCATCCTGCATTATGTATCGCGCGGCCTTTCGAAGGACCTGCCGTCTTTCGCTTCTTTTTCCTGGTAAAGCCCCGGTCGTCAGGTACAGTTTGAATGGGGTTATCCACGAGTCCTTCTCGATTTCTGTTTCCAACACACGATCGACTTTCATCTCGTCTATGCTCGGGGCATGCAAGACTTCGATGGGATACAATCCCATTTGTTGCGCATCGTCGGTACTCGCGAACTTAGCCAATAAGTCAGCTTCTCTGTTCTGTTCGTGCGGGATATGTGAGATGTCATAACGCTCA
The DNA here is from genome assembly GCA_030737815.1 of Allium fistulosum. Classification (NCBI taxonomy): domain Eukaryota; kingdom Viridiplantae; phylum Streptophyta; class Magnoliopsida; order Asparagales; family Amaryllidaceae; genus Allium; species Allium fistulosum. Next base: position 898,411,790 of record CM060905.1, on the reverse strand, counting down.
AGATTTGATAGTAGTTCTTGGACCTGAATGAGGTACGGAGCAAGCTTTCGTCCCTTTGCTTGGTAGTCTCCCCGTACTTGGTAAACCACCAACTGCGAGTCACAAAAGATTTCGACTGATTCGATCCCGAGTTCCCTGATGAGCCTCAAGCCAGCGATCAGTGCTTCATATTCGGCTTCGTTATTTGTAGCCGGGAAATCGAGCTTTAGGGCATAACAGATCGATCGGTTTTCCGGAGTTACAAGAACTACTCCCGCGCCGGAGCAACGGTCGTTTGATGCACCGTCAGTGTATAATTTCCATCGAACGGGGGGAATGATGTCATGATCGTCCAGTTTGATGGGTATGGTAAATTCAGCGATGAAGTCTGCTAACGCTTGCCCTCGGATGGCTCTCCGTGGTAAGTACGCGATATCGAATTGGCTCAACTCGATGTTCCATCTTAGCAATCTTCCAGAAGTTTCCGGCCGTTGGAGTACCTACCTCAGGGGTTGATTAGAATAAACACCGATTGAATGTGCTTGAAAGTACGGGCGAAGCTTTCGTGATGCAATCACCAAGCAATAAGCCAATTTCTCTATTTTAGGGTAATTCCTCTCGGCCCCTGTTAAACGTTTGCTAACATAATACACCGGCTTTTGGACTCGATCCTCCTCTCGTACCAAAGCCGCACTTATCGCATGTGGGGATACAGCCAAGTATACGTACAACATCTCATGGTCAACTGGTTTTGATAGCATTGGTGGGCTCTCCAGATGCCTCACCAGATTCCGGAATGCTTCCTCACAGCTAGACGTCCATTCAAAATTTCTCTTTCCTTTCTTTATTATGTCAAAGAACGGGATGCACTTGTCAGTTGCCTTGGATATAAATCGACTCAGCGCAGCTACTTTTTCGTTCAAACTCTGTACCTGCTTTATAGTCCTGGGCGCTTGTACATCTCGGATAGCTTGGATCTTTTCTGGGTTGGCTTCGATTCCCCTAGCGTTGACGATGAATCCCAAAAACTTCCCTGATGCAACGCCGAAAGAACACTTCAACGGGTTGATCTTCATGCCATAAAACCTGAGTATGTCGAACATTTCAGCCAAGTCTTGAATGTGGTCATTTGACCATCGTGACTTCACGAGCATGTCATCCACATAGACTTCCATGGTTTTACCCAGCTGGTCCTTGAACATTCGATTCACCAGACGTTGGTAAGTTGCTCCAGCATTCTTCAATCCAAAGGGCATCACTACATAGCAATACAGTCCGACATTTGTAACGAAGCTGGTGTGTTCTTGGTCCGGAATATGCATTGGGATTTGGTTGTATCCTAAGTACGCATCCATGAATGACAGTAACTCGTGTCCTGCGGTGCAATCGACCAACTGATCGATCCTAGGCAACGGGAAATTGTCCTTAGGGCATGCTTTGTTCAAGTCGGAATAATCTACGCAAGTCCTCCATTTCCCATTCGCCTTCTTTACTAGCACGGGGTTGGATACCCATTCAGGGTAGAGGGCGTCGCGGACGAACCCATTTGCTTTGAGTTTGTCCACCTCCTCTCCAAGAGCGGCAGATCTCTCCGGATCCATTCCTCTCCTTTTTTGCTTGACTGGGACGTATTTCGGGTCTATGTTCAACATATGACTCGTGATGGCGGGAGAAATCCCACACATATCAGAATGCGTCCAGGCAAAAACATCAAGGTTCGCCCGGAGGAAGTCGCTAAGGTCTTCAGTCATTGCGGGGCCTAGCTGTGATCCGATCTTCAGTATTCGCGAAGGGTCGTCACGGCTAACTGAAATGTCAATTGTTAATTCAGCCGGTGCCGCCTTCTCTTCCCTGGGTTTCTCATCGTCGTCTCTCGGATCTATATCTCCATAGATCCGAGAACTAAGCCCGAGCCAGGGCTCGGGCACTACTTGTCAATTATCCGCATTGAGGATGCGGACGGGATTGTCCGCAACCTTTCCCTTCTCCCTCCGGTGGGCCTCTCGGAGCTCGGCCACATAACAGAAACGACCAGCTGCTTGGTCGCCGTGAACAATGCCTACTCCTTTGTCAGTCGGGAACTTCAAAGTTAGACACCACGGGGCTAACGCTACCCTAAACTCTGCCAGGGCCGGCCGACCCAAGAAAACGTTATACGGAGAGTCCACATCCAAAACTACAAAGGGTAGAATTCGCACTCTCCGACGCTCGCCTTGTCCCAGTTCAACTGGTAACTCGACATATCCCACTGCATCAGTTGCAGCGCCGTTAAAGCCGTGAATACGAGCTTTGGATGGTTTCAAGTCTTTTGTTTCTAGCTTCATTTGATCGTAGGCCTTCTTGAAGATGATGTTGACTGAACTTCCAGAATCAATCAGAATTCTTTTTACATATGCTGGTCCGATCGTTGCAGATATGACCATGGGGTCGATGGTCGGAGCCTCTACCTGATCAGCGTCTCTGCTTCTGAACACAATATCGTCTGTCATTACGCGCTGCTGCTTAGCAGGGGCTTCGTCCTCCACGTTCAAACAACACTCAAAATCTGCATGCTTCAAGGAACTTGCATATCGCTCCATCTCCTGCCAATTCTTATCCGCGGGGTGAGGCCCGTCGATAATTGTATTTATGACCAGTCTACCAACGGTCCGGGCAGGCTCCTCAGGATGACGCGGAGCTGGTGCACGACCTGGGTTGGACGTTCCCTGTTCTCCTTCTTGTGGATCCTTCACAAATTCTTGCAATTTCTTCTGCCTGATCAACTTCTCGATAGCGTCGTGCAAGTGTCTACATTCTTCCGTATTGTGCCCATAAGTCTCATGGAAGCGACAATATTTCCCGGTCTGCTTCTGTTCTTCGGTTGATTCTTTTGGACGTGGTTTTCTGTACTGAAAGGTATTACAGGTGGATAGGTAGATGTTCTCTAGCGGCGCGTTCAGCGGAGTATACTCGCTGTAGCTTGGAATTCTCGACTACCACTTCCCCGCTTCTTTCCTTTTTCCTTGACTCCTTCCTCCGGACTCCTTGGGTTGCCCAGGCTTGTTCTGGACATTGACTTGGACCTTTCCCGAGCTGTCTCAAGACTGCTTCACAGCAATGTTGCTCTTTATTGACTCTTGGACAGGTCCTGGCGCCTTATCTCGTCGTACCCACCTAGCTTCCTCTCTTCTTATGAACTGGTGTGCCTTAGAGTAGAAATGCTCTAGCGTAGCTGGAGGTTTTCCTACCAGCCAGTCTCCAAACTCAGAGTCTGGATCCACACCTCTCATTACAGTTATCAGAATTACATGGTCATTGGGATTACTGACTTCAGTTGCTGCTACGTGGAATCTTTACAAATATTCCTTCAACGATTCCCCAGGATTTTGGATTACACTTGACAGAGACATCACGTCCTTTGGGTGCGTAGTGTGTATCCTGAACTGCTCAATAAACTTCTTTGCCAACTCCTCGAAATTTGATACGGATCGCGGAGGAAGTCGGGTGAACCACATAGTAGCGATCCCAGATAGAGTAATCGGAAAGCACCTACACTTTGTGGCATCATTCGCTCTAGCTGAATCCATCATCCATTCGTACCTCATGACATGTTGTCTAGGGTCAGTCTTTCCTTCATATGCGGGAATAGTAGGCATACTAAACTTCCTGGGGTACGCCGCCTGCAACACAACATCCGTGAACGGAGTATGACTTCTTGACACTCCCCAATCATCATTCGATAACCCCTGATTTTCCTTCATCAACTGCCTGATCATGGCTGTCAGATCTGGTGTCTGTATGGAAGGCGGAAGGTTGGAGTCTGTTCTACGCGCCTGTCCATGCTGATGCCTCCTCTCCTGGCGATCTGCCAATCGTGCGTCTTGAGGTTCGACATCGTTAGCATTTTGATGATCTGGGCCTCTATCTTCCATCTGTATCCCGGTCCTGAAGCTTCCAGCTCTTGCTTGGTCGCGGTCTCCAACTGTTCGAACAGCAGCATCTGCTCGCGCAGCATCAGTCTTATGGCGTCTGCGCCTGGAAGGTTCATCAGAGGAAGTAGAGCTGTCAGATGAGGAGTAAGCTGCGGGATTGCCCCCAGCATTCTGTTGCTGCTGTTGAGTAAGTTGTGCCATCAGGTTGGCATTGGCTTGCATCTGCTCTCCTAGTTGTCTCCTACTTTCCCTGAGCTCTCTCATCAAGTCGTTGAACTCTATTCTGGTGACAACTGGAGTTTGGTTCTGAGTGGCAACTCCTGTATTTGGAATTGCTGGTTGATTGCTAGGCCCTGCTTGTTGCACGCTAGCAGTCTCGTGGGCATCCGCATTGTGAGAAGCTGACTTAGTACGTGGTCTTTCCATTGTAGAGTTATTGGTATGAACTCTGAGTAGAATCAACGGATGTCCTATCAGTGAGTCGGATCTTCTTTGGGGGATTTGTTCAATCCAGTAGCTTCAAAGCAGATCCTTGAGGTCTGAGAATTCAATTCTCAGTGAAAGCACTAAAGTGTTAGCACCAAAATTGGTCACTAACCTCGTAGAGAAAGATTGTGTAGAGATATAAGTGATGAAAGTAAATTAAACAGAGAAGACAATGCTAATTTAAATGCAGAAAGTAAGAACACCAAATTTATAGTGGTTCAGCGTAATTGCCTACGTCCACTTTGTTCAACTTTATTGATTTCCTCTATGGTTGATTACAAATACAATTCGTGAATCAAATGCTTGAGTGAAGTTGTTAAGTAGAGAAGATGAGTCTTGAAAATGGCAGAGTCTCCCCGGTGTTTTCTCTCCAAAAAAGGATCCCTTTCACTGTGACCTTGCCCCTCTATTTATAGGCAAATATGGGCTGGACTTCCCAAGTGGGCTGGATAGCCGAACGCTCTAGCCCCAGTACAGTGGTCGCTGTATGCCGAACCAGGTGTGCCGAACGCTCTGATGCCGAACAGTCCCTTATATGCCGAACGATGTGGTTGGTGTCTGGGAAGTGCAGGACGTTTGTCAGTCGAAGCCGAACGCTCTTCTAGATGTCGAACACTCTTGCATGTCGCGTGCTCTTGCTGCCGAGCATTGGTTGTCGCTAAGTTCCACTGCATGCCGAACCCTGCTGGGTACTTCACCGAACACTACTGGATGTCGGACTCTCTGGATGCTGTGTACTTCGCCGAACACTACTAGATGACGAGTACTCTCTGACGCCGAGCGCTTTTGTATGCCGAGCAGCCTTGATGCCGAGCACTCTTGTATGCCGAGCAGTCCTTTACGCCGAGCTCCAGCTGATGCCGAGTACTACGCCGAGTACTCCTGGATGCCGAGCAGTCCTTCATGCCGAGTTCCAACTGATGCCGAGTACTACGCCGAGTACTCCTGGATGCCGAGCAGTCCTTCAGGCCGAGTAGTGGCCAATGCCGAGCACTCAGTTGCCTGGTCAAATCTCCAGGAAACACACGACTAACCGGACCTACCTGTCTTCGACTTAATGCGCGCGCGACTTAACAGATCTACCAGTCTACGACTCAACACATTGCGCGACTTAACAGAGTCTCCGACTTAACACCCCAGACGACCTACGACTTAACTGCTATGCCAACCTATGACTTAGCTAACCTCCTTAAGTCGCTTACGAGTTAACAACTCTCGCGACCTAACAGGTGATACGACTTACGACATGACTAAGACGCAACCTAACAATGGTTCCGACCTAACGACTTAATAACCCTGCGACCCAACTGGGTTACGACTTAACCAGGCTACGCCTTAACCTCCTTAGGTCGTCACCGACCTACCCCTTGGGTCCTTAACTCGCCAAAACTCCTAAGTCGTTAGCTCTTACCTCTTAGGTCGTGCTATCCCTTAGGTCGTCTATGACCTAAACCTATCCAGTCTACTAGGTCGCCAGCTTCTATGAGTCATCCCATTCCTTAGGTCGCTCACAACATCTGATAGGTCGCTCACGACCTAACTACGATAACACCTTAGGTTGCTAACTACACTTCCTTAGGTCGCCTTAACCTCTTAAGTCGGTCACGACTTATCACTTAGGTCGTTTACGACTTAGGACTTGAACAAAAATTCTACCTAAAGTCTGAAATGACTTAACAACGCTAAGAATTCCAGATTTTGACGAACTTTTCGATCCGTAGAAATACGGGTCGTTACATCAACTCTTTAGACTTTGAATGGATTTTAGTCTCTAAAGTTAGGATCAGGGTTTCTAGTTTGCTTCTCAACCGTTCAATGGCTCAAATTCGTCAATATATGGCTTGGTTCAAAAGCAGGATACTATGCTCGAATACATTAGAATCATACTACATGATGTATGTATAAATAATTTTTACATGTACATCAGTTTGTTATATATAATAAGCAGAATAGGAACGTGTACACCATAATAGATATGTTCACATTATAAAATATATAATGGATTAGTCTTAAAGTGAAGAGAAATAATAATATAATATAGCGATATCTAATGAGTTCAAGTATTAACTATCATGTACTGGGAAAATTAAACTATTTCATGAAAATAACAGGTGTAATATGGAGGGTGTATTGTTAGAGATCGATGGAACACTAAGAATGGAAGGTGCGGTGTTACATCTATATATCAGGGGAACTCCGATGCCTTAAACTCATCTAATGAGACCAGGATGTATTATTGAGGTAATTTTTACATAAGGCGTTTTGTTGATTTCAGATTATAATTAGGTAGATACCACCTCTATACTATTTCTTTTATTTGTTAAATAAATGCTTTTCATTTGTCAAATTTTAATGTTTGATTTGACAATCTCTTTATTTCCAGGTATTTTTTTATTAGATATAACTAAGTTACACCTTCTTAGGTTATACATTAATTGTCATTATCCATGGCAAACTGCAAGGCCGCGATCATATTTATAAGTTTGTTATTTTTGTGCTAATAATTATTAAATAGAATGGAAATGTTATCTCATGTTTTAGACAGTCATAAAAACTAGAAATTTTTATATAGCATGCATATTGGTTTACAACGCTTGTAATTTATTCTTAGCAGACCTGATGGAGTTAGGGTATGCTCTAGGGGCAATTATGTAATTTGTTGCATATATCTTGCCCTATGACCAATTTTTTTAAAAATAAAAGGTGTTTTTCTTTCTATCATATACTTGTTATATGGTGATATAAATAATTAAGTAATTAATTTTAAGTATATAGATGGAAAATCCTTAAATGATATGTTATGTGATAGCAATTACAAAGTATTATAATCATAAGAATTTTATCACAATGAAAAGAACATATTGTTTAAATATTCCTAGTCAAGATGTTTTGAGAAAGGATATCGATCCATCCATTGAGATTAGAGCACGCAATGCTCTTTAAATGTTGGGCAGTGTACTTCTCATGGTTGTCAGGGGAACCAAGGGGTTATGTATTGATGATTTTTGGATAACTATGGAATGACTCACTTGAGAGTTCTCTGTTGGTTAGTATAACTAAGGTCAAACAGACAATCTTGAAGTGACGATGTTGCACAATTTCCTCGACTTAAGAATACCATGAAACTTTAATGCGAACACTCCACTTTGATTATAGTTAAATCATGGCATATCGTCCATCGAATGACTATAGTTGGGTCTGAGTTGAAGCATTGGAAGTGAAACACTATTCAATAAAGAATTCATCTCCTCGATTATATGGCATAATACCCCGTAAAATTTATAGGAAATTAATTCAGAAAAATCAATTAATCAACAATGATGCTAAAAGTGGAAATTTTGCAAATGGGAGAATTTGTCCATGAAACCTACACCATTGTATTCGTGGTGATTTTCTGAGCACTTTTTATATATAATTATTACGATCGTAATTCAAACAAACAAGTTAGCGACGTTTGAAATTTTCAAATCGAAACTAATTCAAAACAAATATTTTAAAGTTTAATGTTAAAAATTAAACATTAAGAAATCATCAATGTTATGCTATAAAATGAGTAATAAATATAAATTTAAAGAAAGAAATGAATTAACACCAAGACCGAAAGCCGGTCGATCGCCCAATGAGGACCGGTCGACCAGTTATGTTGGGCTGAATTTCTGAAGGCCTGAACGACCCGGATTTAATGATGGTCCAAGCACATCCTAACCATTATAAATAAGAGGCTAAACCCCTCACTTTTATTCAAAAAAAATTATAACAAGCCAATGAATCTCTACCATCTTCCTCCTCCTAAATACAATTCTTAAATCATAATTTTCAAGAACAACTTTATATACAAGATTCAAGAGTTTAGGGGAATAAAGCAAGGGAAACTGTAATGAAACTATATATATATATTTTTTCTTTACTTTATTCTTCCCTAAGCTAAAGTATTATAAGGCCAATACACTTAATTGAATACTATCCAAAATAAAGAAAACATAATTGGAGGAAGGAATAGGGCGAAGGCGTGGAATCAAATCCAAAGGAATTCAAAAGAGAATCATATGTGAGTGGGAATCTTGATTTTTCACTGATAGTATTGTTTAGTTTGATATTTGGATTTGTATAGTGCCTTAGGAGATTTTGCATACGAAAATTTAATAACTCAAACCCCAAATTCTTCTCATTATGCAATTCTTGAATTAATTAAAAGCTTGATTTTTTTTATATTAATGTAATAAGATTGGGTTTTATTAATATTTATGCGATAAATATTTTATATTCTATTTGATTCCACTTTACACTTTGTTGTTGTAATAACAAAGAATTCTAGAACAAATAGAGAGAAATAGATATGCAAAGTAGGGAAAAGAGGGTTCTACTCTTATTCGCAGTTTGCCCCACCCATTTTAAAGAAATAAGCTTAATTTTATTTGTTTCGACGCCATATGTTCAAATTTTTAGATGGAATATAAAAGGTTTATATCGAGAAATTTCTTCTTTGGAAAAAGGAGGCGTAGTCCTATTAGGTTGATATAAAGTAAATTGTATGTTAGGATTCCATTTTTATATGCATGGACAAGTCTGAATTATGTTGTTAAATTATTGATAATGTTGGCCATCGTGAAATTACTATGTTGATTGGACTTATTTAGAAATTGTAGTTTTTAATAATATACCACCCCGAATAGACAATAGACAAACGTAATAAATTTATATTAAGCATAAAAATTATTTAGGTTATACATTCCCTTAAACTTTGAAACATACAATTATAAATATAGACACACACACACACACACACATATATATATATATATATACATATTTAAGACTCATAAAAGACAATTAATAATCAACAATCAATCCAATAAAGGTGAGTTAGGGATAATTATGGAAATTAATCGATAAATAAAGGTGAAATAAGGACTTTCCCATATAAGGCCTTAAATGTGTAAATACGAGTAAGGTGTATATATAATAAGCATATGTGTGTGTGTGTGTTTCTGTATGTGTGTTTATATGTTAGATGTTGGGAAAGTTTAGTTTAAAATGTTGGAGACTGAATAAATGGCTAAGTTAAAGAGATGTGAGGTCAGTTAAGAGCACATAGAAGTCTGCTTAGCTAATATGCCTACTAGTAATGTGACTTTTGTTCTAATGTGGGACGTCGTCTATAATAAGTACTTACGATTGACGTGAGGTTTGTCCCCACTTTGTAGGCTAAGTTTTCCCGACTAATCTGGCTACCGTACCTATAAATAGTCGGACTAATGTGAGACGTCACAAATAGGATACAAGCCATAAGGTAGAGAGTATTTTTTGTATGCGTTAATAAAGATCCTTTAAGGGAGGTCCGCTTTGGGATCAAGGTATTAAATGACAGTTAGGACAGTCTGCCCCTTACCTATTAAAGAAGTAGTAAGTGGCCTGCAAGAGGATTTGTACGATGACAGTTAGGAAGTACTAGGATAGGAGAGGCTTGCTTGGGGTTAGGTAGTTAATAAAAGGAGGTTCTGCCTATTTCCTAATTTAAGGGTATTAAGTAGCCTGGGTACTTCCTCTTACATCGCTAGGATACGACTGGACGGGAGGTAGGCTGTTAAACTCGATATACTCCATAGTTATTATGTACCCGCTTTTGCAGTCAAGGAATAGGATTTGTAGGGTCACTGGACTATAGTAGAGGTAAACGTGGATATATATATACATATATATAGTACATAAGACAAAATACTTATTCGAGTGATTACTATCCATATATGATTGTTGTAAAACTTGAGGTTTTCATTCACCAAACATTGTTGTCCTGACCCCCTCCTCATTACAACACACAAGTTAGGGACAAGGATAAGTGCGAAGAAACTAGCGGCAACTTAGCGAATAGTTATTTTTACCAGTTATCTATTTATGTTATTTTAATATACCTAGACTATGTATCAAACATATTATATGAACTATTGTGACATTGTACTTCTATTATTTAGTTTTATAAATGGGTACTTATTTTATTATTATATTTTATTCCTTCTTCAATAATATTCTAAAAGCATAGATAGATAGCTCTGCATATTGTTTTATCAATTGTACCAACCAACAACCAGCTTCGAAATGGACCTAAGGTCCGACGGGCTTTTATTCGGTCGAAACTTAGGCCCGTTTTGAAGAGGGTTGTTACATTTGGTATCAGAGCCTAGGTTACCCAATCAATGGGTATATGAATACGCGAGAGTACGTACTTGTTAATTTCAAAATATTTTTCAAAGCCATATTATATATAAGTATACATATATGGGCATACGCAAACACCCTAGGCAATATCTAACTTCGACAAGTGATACTATCGTAGGGAGTCACGACTAATTCAAAATTTTAGACATACAGATAGTTGATAGTGGCTGAAAACAATGGCTCTGAGGTCAGGAACTCCACCACCCAGAAAATACCCACCATACTAGGTATGCCAGAGTGGTTCCAATAATATTAAGGACCATGGGGCAAATCCCTGTTCCCCAATAAGCATTATGACCACAAGACTTCGCCTAAGTTATGTAGGATTTTCAAAGTATGGGTGGACGAGTATTCTTAGGCTCAAAGGACTAGAATTGAAAGATCGAGTTAGGAGGAAGTTAGCTGCATGACACTTGAAAGGAGAGGCACTGAATTAGTGGACTATAGTGACCATAAAGAGTGCCAAGGAAGGCATAACTTGGGCTGGATTCAAGACTCGCTTTGATTCATGATTCATGTCCATTGTAGAAGAGAACTTGCAATTAGAGGTGTTCGTCCACTTAAATTAAAGGGACTCCATAGTAAAGGAGTACATTAACAAGTCCACGAAGTTGGCCAAATTTGGGATGAGTCTAATTAGTACCGAAGCGAAGAAGACAATTGACTTTGTGATGGGCATAAATTCTCCCTTGAGGGAACTTCTCTTAACCCAAGTTCTCATAGGAGCCACTTATGAGATGCTAGTCGAAATAGCCTTGGTTTAGATGGCTGCGAAGGAGAAAAGGAGATGGTAGAGCAGTCTGATGACCAAGATGGATCAAAGAAGGGAAAATCTAGATGGATAAAAAGGCCGAAGAAAGGTTCAAGAAGAAAGGATTGACATGCCATAGATGCAACAAGAAGGGACACATTACTAAGGATTGTAGGGTAAGCTTGTTAAAGGAGGTGTTTAAGGAGAAATGTTACCATTGCCACCAAGAAGGACGTTACAAGAACCAGTGTCCGGAGCTAGCCAAGGGGGGCCAGTTGTGCAGGCTTATGCCATTGAAGTTGTACCTTGTTCAAGCAAACCTCCTCCCAAGGACAAGAGAAAAGCTGCTATGGAAGGTACATATATTATTTTTGGAAATACTATTTGTACCTTATTTGATTCAGGATCATCAAATTCATCCATTGCTAGAAATGTAGTTAAAGCCTTAGAATTAGAAACCCAACTTTTCATTAAGCCTATAGTTTTGTCGAATCCACTTGGGCGGTGGACACATCTTTCTATGATTTGCAAAGACCTAGCGGTGGATATATGTAATGTAGACTTTATATGTAATGCATATGTTCTAGGTTTTTAGGGATATGGTTTTATCTTAAGAATGGATTGGTTATCGTATTGTAGGGCTATCTTAGATAATGATAGGAGGATTGTATGGTTAAGGATTTGTAGGGGCCGAGATATAGATGTTCATTTCATGCCCCAAGGCTCAGCTAAGTTGAGCCGTTTGTATTCCCTTAGCCTATCACAGGATGAGCTCTCGTTTATACCTTGGTTCAAGATTTTCTAGATGTTTTTGAAGAAGTCTCTAGTCTCCCACCCCAAAGAAAAATAGGGTTTTGGATTGTTTTGGAGAAAGATGCCAAAATAGTTGCACTCCACAAAGGCAAATGGCTCTTTAAGACTATGTTGATTATTGAGAACTTAACAAGTTAACTAAGAAGAATAGGTATCCCCTACCTAGAATTGATGACTTACTTATTCGAGCAAGGGAAAAGGTTGCAAAACTATATATATTCTCTATTTATTCACCCTAAGCTAAATTATTTTAAGGCTAATACACTTAATTGAATATTATACGAAATAAAGAAAACATAATTGGAGGAAGGAACAAGGTGAAGGAGTGGAATCAAATCCAAAGGAATTCAAAATGGAATCATATATGGGTGGGAATCTTGATTTTCATTGATAGTATTGTTTAGTTTGATACTTGGATTAGTATTGTGCCTTGGGGGTGCATATGGAAATTTAATAACTTAAACCCAAAAATCTCCTCATATCATGAAATTCTTGAATTAATTGAAACCGTGGTTGTTTTATATTAATGTAATAGGATTGGATTTTTTTAATATTTATAAACATTTAGTATTCTATTTGATTCCACTTTTCACTTTGCTACTGTAATAACAAATAATTCAAGAACAAATAGACATAAATATGTGTGCAAAGTATGGGAAAAGTGGGTTCTACTCTTATTTGTACTTCACACTTCATATTTCAAAGAATTAATCTTGATTTCTTTGTTCTTTGAACTCCATATGTTCAAATTGTTGGACGGAATATAAAAGGTTTATATCATAAAATTTCTTCTTTGGAAAAAGAAGGTGTATTCCTACTAGATTAATATAAAATAAAATTGTATGTTAGGATTCCATTTATATATATATGTAATCTGAATTATTGTTAAATTATTGATATTGCTGGCCCTCATGAAATTATTGTGTTGATTGGACTTGTATAGAAATTGTAGTTGTTAATAATATACCACCCCGAATAGGTAATAGATAAACGCAACAAATTTATATTAAGCACAAAAATTATTTAGGTTATATATTCTCTTAAACTTCAAAACTTATAATTATAAATATAGACTTATAACGTCTATATAATAAAAACACATAAAAGACAATTAATAATCAACAATCAATCTAATAAAGGTGAGTTAGGGATAATTATGGAAATTAGTCCACAAATAAAGGAAAAATAAGAAGTTTCCCTTGTAAGGCCTTAAATGCATAAATACGGGTGAGGTGTATATATAGTAGGTATATATATACTTATATATATGTTTGTATGTATGTATTATACATAGATATGGGCATAGTTCGGTGTAGAACGCTGGAGAGTGAAAATATGGCTAAGTTATAGGGATGCAAGGTCGGTTAAAAGCACACAACGGTTTGTTCGGCTAATCTAGCTACCGGTAGTGTGACTTTTATTCAGATGTGGGACATCGCCTGTAATAAGCACTTACGGTGGACGTGAGGCTATTCCCAATTTTGTAGGTTAAATCTGCCCAATTAATCCGGCTACCACTACCTACAAATAGTTGGACTAATGTGAGACATCACCGTTGGGTTATGGGCTATAAGGTAGGGAATATTTTTGACGTATGTTAGTGAAGATCCCTTGGGGGAGGTCTGGTTCGGGATTGAGGTATTAAATGACATTTGGGAGAGTCTGCCCCTTCCCTATTCGAGAAGTAGTAAGCGGCTGCAAGAGGATTTGTATGATGACAGTTAGGAAGTATTAGGATAGAAGAGGCACGTCGGGGGTTAGGTAATGAATGATAGGAGGGTCTGCCTATTTCCAAATTTAAGGGCACTAAGTAGCCTGGGTACTTCCTGTTGCATCATTTGAATAAAATTGGACAGAAGGTGAGTTGTTGAATCCGATTGTAACGACCTATAATTTTATCACTTTAATTTCACGAATATTTAATTAATTTCAAATATTAATGGTTTTAAATAAAAAGAAAATCAATTTGGTAATAAAATAAATTTATAGGATTTTTCCATAATTTTTAATTTGGAAATTAATAAAATTTTCGTTTGACGTATTTAATGCCAAACAATGGAATTTTTGAAATTTAACAGAATTTGATAACCAGAATATTTTATAACTATTTTGTGATCGTGTTGCATTGTCGAGCGTGATCGTATTTTTATTTCTGTCGTTCGTGGTTTGCATACTAACGGGATATTATGTAGCGGAGTACCGCAAATCTTCTTTTCAAAACCTTTTCAAATCAAATCAAAAATTCAAAATTTTCAACTTGCCTTAATGTTTATTTGCCTTTGATTTGATGGGTAGCTTGTATTTTGGATTTTGGTTATCTTGTTGGTTTTGGTTTACTTATCTTTGAAGTAATGAGTTGGTATATCACCTCATAGCTGGACTCATTTTCATAACACTTCACCTCTTTAAAACTTCAGACACTCTCTTTCTCTTCTTCTTCTTCTTCTTCTTCTTCTTTATTTTCTCATTCCTGTAGCAACGAAAGATAAACACTCCTTCCACCTCCAAAATTCACATCTCCTCAACCAATACCAATTAGCCAATGATTAACATGAAAGTTGTTTGCTTTCATCTCTAATATTTAAAAAAAAATAGCTCGAAGTTTCGTCGAGCGTGGTGTCGGGGATTGCTCGAAAACAATAGACGTCGAGAAGTCGGGAAAATTCAATGATTACAAAATGATGAACGGAGGGTATGGTTGGGTCTGTATCATCGAATGTAGATTTTTAGAGGTGGTTTCATGGTTTTTAGTGGAGGGGATCGATGTGGAGAAATAACTGATCGTTTTTCATTCAACTAGGAAATTCCGGTGATTGGGTGGTTGATGGGGTCAACGATTATGTCTGGAGGAGGCTCGAGACAAGGGAAAGACATCGATGGTGGTCCCATAGTCGCTGGTGGACGGAGTTGCCTGAAGTGCTCGATTAGTGTTTAAGGATGGATTTTTTGGGGTTTAACTTTCACTGCCCGGTGACAACGATTGTCGGCATCGAGCTTGTCATGGCTTAGCTTGGAGGTGCGGTAGGGTATGGCGAGTTGAACGACAACGTAGTCGGTGGTTGGCTATGGGTAAGGAGGCGGCGGTCGCGGTTTGGTGTGTGTATTCAAAAACCTAGACGCGAATGTGGAGGGTGAAGGAAAAGGATGGAAATCATTTGGGATCGCCAGAGGTTGTGGGGAGAGCGGCAGTGGGACGAGCTCGATAAGAGAAGTTTGCATGCGGTCTCAGATCGACGAACGAAGGTAGGGATGGTTGAGTCACATGCACAACCATGCATATGTGCATGTACAGTAAGGGCGAATTAGATTTGGGGGTATTTGGGGATGGAGGCATTATTCATAGTGGGTCGGGTTTGGATGGAGTTGGGCTTGGGCCTGAATTTGTGGGTGAAAATTCTTATTTAATTTGTTGCTAAATTATTAACTAAATGTGTTGACTTCTAATTGAGGTATCGGGTTCCTTTTAAATCTGTTTGACCCGCAGATTTTTGCATTAAACTTATATTTTCGAGTATAACATTTTGGCACAGATAATTAATAGTTTTGTTGAAGTATAATTTAATGATAAAATAATACTGATTGAATATGATTATGTTGTTTTGAAATATAACGTAGTTAATTAATTATACTTCATTAATGATATCTGTTTAGCAGAATAAAACAACGTTCTGCTATATTTAAATTGAATAGATTAATTTGGATATCTATTGAGAAGAATAAATCCTCATTCTGCTGTTATATTAATTTGGTCATTTATTTATATGCCAATTGATTTATATTGGATAAATGATGTATTAACCATTGATCATTAATTATGGATTTGATTTACATATATGCCTACTTATGTAAATACCGATGTTGACTAGGAAAGTTAAATTTAAGTAAATGGTAGCTTGTTCAAGTACCATTGTGATCACTAAGTCTCTTTCAAAATTGAAAATGTTTGCAACCAAATTGGCCACAAACACCCGAGAATAGGTTTGTGTAGCGAAGTAAATGAAGAAAATAAATGAAAATAGAGGAATATATCAAAACAATAATCAAATCACAGTAGAAAACAAGAACAACAAGACTTATAGTGGTTTGGCGTTGACTGCCTACGTCCACTTTGAATATTCTCTTTATTGATTCACTTTAATCTTGATTACAATAAGAAACAGCAATAGGTAAGAGAATAATGGAGGAAGTTGATTACAATAAAAGTGTTATGTAACAGGCAGCGTAAAGATCCTCTGAATGACCCCCTAGGGCATTATTTATAGGTGAAAGCGACTACAAATCTGTTTGAAACTTCGACAACAGGACCTCATCTCAATATGGGCCCACCATAGGAGGGGCTTGGCCCAAATCACAATGGAGAGGGATCGGTACCGATCCCTCCATTTGCTGAATTTGGGGCAGCGATCCCTATGGTAGTTTCTCCATGCCTGGATATGATGGTATCCGACATATCATGATGATTGGATGTGTGGAGCTCATGCATTTGCTCAATCTTGGATTCATTTCCATAACAAAATAGCTTATGCAGAACCTTTCATTTGATGTCACGTCGACCCATACTTACATATTTGCGTTTATCCCTTGAGATTCATAATGCCGATTCCTATGGTTCCGTATTGCATTGTCGATCCCTCCTGCCCTGTAGGACTGCCGATCCATAATGCTTCAAAATGTTATGCCGACCCCTATTATAACTCTACATGCCAACCCCTGCTTACTCCGTTACAATTTGTTGATCCCTCTAAAGACTTAACATATCGAACCTTATAATTTGCCATCCATTCGTATTCTCTGAACTTCATCACATGATGTCGATTCCTCCTGATCACCCATAATGTTATACCGATCTTGATTCGTCCGTGCATATCCCTTGATCCAACATGCCGATCCCTCTGGTTCAACGAGTCTATGTCAAACCCTATACTCCAATACACTCTGCCGACCCCTCCGAGAACCATCTATGCTAAGCCAAGCACCATCAATTATGCCGATCCCTCTATTATCTCATCTATGTTGACTATCCACTCAAATAACCATGCCAATCCCTAGTGTTTCACCTTGCTATGCCGATCTCTTGACTATCCAAGCTATTTTCTATATTTCTAACACCCTGTGTTGTCTGTCTATCAACTCCGTTCAATCCGGGCTTCGTATAACTGTCCGAACTCTATTTCCGGATCCTATATCCATTGCATCCTGGTCATCCTCCTTGACAGCGGATGAATCTGTCTTGCGTAATCAGTCCAATATAGCTGGGTCAGGATACCATGTAACACTTGCCCCCTAAAGTACGTCTTGTGAGTATCATAACGTGCTTTGAATCGAAAAAAGTTTGAATAGCCGGAAAGATGCCCATCCAGCTTCCTAACCGATTGCTATTCCTTTATCGACTTTCAATGACATAAGTCCGATGTCGTATTCCGTTAGTATATTTAAATCTGGTCATGAGGGACTTATAATCTTCCTATTGTCTGATCCAGTCTTGAACTTGAAAGTTTCTGGTTTGATCGCAATCTCTGTTAATCTCAAAAAAGCTGAACTTTTAAACTGTTCCAGTGCACATTCACATACATGTTTCTATTGTTGGCTCCTGGACGCGTTCGAACGTTCACAGGTAGTTGCCAATTTTTATAGTATCTGGTATGTTTGTGTCTACAGTTGAACCTTTATGAAAATGGTCGTCATTTACTTTCCAGTTGGCCATCATTTCTCCTTTTCCATTTTCATTTTTTCTTCTCCCTTTTTTTAAAATTTTGTGGAGGGATCGACATTCAACATGCCGGTCCCTTGCTAGGGACACGTGAGTAGGGATCGGCAGATCTCAATGCCGATCCCTCCTCCTCGTCTTTGACTTGGTCACCTCCTATGATCGGTTCCTTCTCCAACATACTCAAATATATAAACGAACCCTCTTCCCTTCTTTCCTTACTTTACCATTTCATCTGCTCCTGCATAAATTTCTTGCTAAACCCAAGTTACAACAAGCCTTTCTTGATAAACAAAAGTTCTTCAACTCTATACTCAAATCCAAACACGAAATCAAGTACTCCTCTAAGTCGCCTCTCCCTCATCATCAATCTGAAGCCCCAAACACTTTTTGTAGTTTAATTCGGTATACATAGGTACGAACTCCCTTTTAATCACGTAATTGAGTTGTGAATCTTAAGCTTTGGTGAGTTCAAGCGTCTTTTAGGTCTTGATAGGTTGCATTGGGATATGAGGGAAGGGAGAAGTAGAGGAAGGAGAAGGAGAAAGAAAAGGAAGAGGAGGGTTTGGCCAGAGTTTTTGAAGGGATGAAGGAAGATTGAGTTTTGGGATTGTAAGGGAGAAATTGGGATAGGGATCGATATTCCTTATCCTCGTGTAGGGATCGGTATAGAGTGGTTTCGGAGAGGGATCGGTAGGAATTAGCTATGAAGAGGGGTCTATGTGGGCAGGTTCAGGAGAGGGTTCGGTAGGAAATTGTACTGATGAGGGATCAATGTTGTGGTTGCTTGGTGAGGGATCGGTGTAGATGTCTTAAGTTGAGGGATTGGTATGGAGTCATGGGGAAGGGGTTGGTAATGAGGCTGAGGGATCGGTACTTGACATTAAGGACCACTCTAATACATCTTATTTGAACTCTTAACACAAATTTGCCTTGCCAAACTCAAGCATGAGATGACAACTGACAATATGACTTGCATATTTGGACTGTCGAACTTAAGCTTAAACGACCAAACTTTTGGACTTCTCAAATTGGACTAAGTAATAAATCTGCTAACGAACTTAGATAACAGTCTTCATAATTCAATATGATGATCCATCAATCCCGAAGTTTTCGTCGCCGATTAACTTTCTTGTCAATTGAGACGGTCAGCGATGACAGTCCCTCTAGACAAAACTCCAAGTCGCGTCGTTTTATTCTGCTTTTTTTTATTTCAAACTGTTTTTGCTTGTTTCACACTGCACTGCACTAGTTCGCACTTGACACAGGGGGAATAGGTTATTATTTCTAATCTCGATTGTCTACAGAGTATAGTGACATAGATTCCAGACGCACGAAACGTTCAACCAACATGTCTTCAGATTCAGCGGCGAAACGTATCGGTTCTGAAGCAAAATCAATTTCTGCCACTATATTCGGAAGGCCTTCTCCAAGTCATCATGCAGAACAACCAGAAGCTTCTAATCCTCAAATTGATCTCTTTTCCAACATTCCAGTTCTTCCAACGGAAACCATTAGCCCAGATCCTGATGCCATTGAGGGTGCCATTGTCCTAGATAACCCTGTCGATTCACAAGCTTCTTGAATCGGCGAAGCTGCTCTTCGTCAATTATGTTCCATCCATGGGATTCTGTTCGAGGATTTTTTAGTTCCTACGAGGAAAGATAAACCTCACTTGCCCCCAGCCGGATATACAACGTGCAACAAATTTATGTGCTGGGCTGGATGCGTTCCACCTTTAACTCCTTCGTCCGGGAGATGCTAAGGTACCTTGGGATCGCCCCTACTCAGTTGCATCCCAACAGCTACGCTTTCATTCATGGGACTTTCCTCTTATTCATGAACATTCTACTTCGTCTGCCAATTCCCGAAGATATCAGATTTATCTATAACTTCAAAAGACGATCGAGAAGCCTTTCTTAGGTCTTCCTTGAACCTTTGCCGAACTGCCAAGTCTTGACGGGCGCCTGGAACAAGCTTACATTATTTAAACACGAATGGTTCTACATGCGATGTCCTCCTGGATTCGCAAGAAGATGGTTAGAAGGATGTAAGTTCCACTTCCACTTTTCTCTTAAGTTCAATGAATAAAGTCATAATTTCTCCTTTGAATATACTAACATCCGAAGCTCTTTCAGGTGTTCGTCCATGTCCCGAAGGCACCGAGTTTTCTAGAGCCATCACCGCCATCCGCGTTACTCCCATTGAGGACTGGGATATTAAACTCCTCGTAACTGACGAACTGCTATCTTTATTCGGCCTGTTGGAAGATGGTCGCAGAATCGGACTCCCAGAAGCAAGGCAGTTCCAAAGATTGTTGTCGAACGAAGAGAGGAAACAATTAACCCTATCGTGCCCTCTCCTGAGGGGACTCGGAAAGATAAAGAGGAGGGTGAAATCAAAGATTCTCAAGCTGACAGGCCGGGAGATGATGATGCAGGCCTTGGAAAAGCATCGATGATTGGTCTATCGTAGGTCGAGCAATCGCAAACACCTTAAAAGAGAAAGAAGAAGTTGGTGTACCGGCTACACAGAAAAAAAAGTGCATCAGACCCGGAGTTCGTTATTAATCCTCTCGAAGAGGAATCATCTTCTCAGCAGTTGGAAAGCTCGTTAAAAGGACTCTCCAATCTCCAAATTCCAGACGACATTATGTCCTATGACTTTCCAAATGTAAACTTTGAAGGACTTAACTTTCCTATGAGAAGCGGTGAAGGCACCCAACCTTCTAATAGAGGGGAGAGCACACCCATGAGTAAAGCTACCATTATAGGTCCGTTGGGGGAACATTAGGACACTCACAATCACATGCACACCACAACACACTTGTCATTGGTTTCTCGTATGACAACTTCTAATATGCTTTTTTTTACCTTTACAGGTACAATGTCTCAATCACGCACCTTCCATCCCTACGAAGATCTTCTGCTTATCATCGCCCAAACGGGTGTCTGAGTCCGCTCGACGTAGAGATAAGGACGAAGGGCGAGATAAAGATTATCATTCGAGGGAGTCTTACTCCTCTTCCAAGCGAAAGTCTCAATCTCATGCGTCTCACCAGGGCGAACATTCTAATCTTCCGGTTCAGAGTGGAGGAATATCTACTTATCGTGGCCCTCACGAGCAACACTCTGGCTCTTTAAGTTCAAGACAATCTCGTGAACGCTGATCCGGCAAGCACCCACTCGCCACTTCTAAACCACCCCTGCCAACTACTATTTCGGACTCCTCTAAAGTAGAAAAGTTAGCTGAACTTAAAGCCGCTTTCCCGAAGATTTGCTTCAATGGTCTCAAATTTCTCCCATCTATTCATGTTATCCCTGGGCATGTCAAGGATAGCTCTTTAGCATGTGTGAACCACGTATTCGTTCAACACAAATCATTTATCCATTTGGTAGAGAAAGTTTCTGAAGTCACCATAGAGCGTCAACACGGAATCGATCGTCTCAAGTTGGAGGCTATTCATAACAAAGATATAATCAAGCATTAGGATGCCGAGTTGCTTGATTTCAAAACCCCGCTTGCGGATTTTGAAAAGAATTCCAAGGAGACGGCGGAGGTGGTGAGCCGTCTAGAAACTTCACACAAGAAGGAACTTGATGCGGCGCTTCAACGCAATGGCACACTTGCTTTAGAAAAGGATTCCTTGCAAAAGGAGAAAGATGTTATAGCTCGCAGCGTTGATGAGCTCGGAGAACTATTAAAGAAAGAGAGGGAGGAGAAAATTAAGGCCCAAGAGGAGTCATAGAAATACTGTGAAGAAATAGTCGAGGCAAGGAGCTTGAAAACAAAAATCAGCAAGCAGTTTGCAAAAATCGAGGCTCTGAAGGAAGAAGCCCAAGAAGAGGGCAGAAAAGAAGTGCTAGAACAAGCCAACTCCCAGGTGGAGGCTGCCATCGAGTCCGGTAGGAATGAAATTAAGGACTTGTTCGATCCACTAATTATCAAATATAATGCAAAGGTCCCGCTCTACCATGACTTAAGCTTTCATGGCGAGGGTTACCTTAAATCACTTGTCGAAGCCTGGGAATATATTGTAAAGACAAAATAAGAAGAGCTGGGAGAAGCCGAATTCAACGAAGAAGAACTAGTGAGAGAAGTTCTTTGAGGAAACGAGCCGTCTGATCTAGCCACCGCTTAACTTTAATTTTTCAAGGCTCCAGCACCTACTGAGGATGGAGAGGACATCGCCGAGTCTTCTGGAACTGATATTAAGGGTTCCTCTCTAACCCAAGTAGCCAGACCGTCAATTTCTCATGACATGGGGAAGATTCTCGGCTATGATCCAGACAAGTCGGGCTTTGGACCACAAATGCTATCTCCCATCCTAGAAGGAGGCACTCCGGCGACTATGGAAAGTCAACCGGATGCTGGTATCATACTAAACTTCCCCGTATTTGAAAATTTCTTATTCTTCACACGCAATGGCTTTTACTAACATCCGTGTTTTGATAAACTTTGCAGGTCTTCCGGACCCCGATCTGACTCCCAAAAGTGGTGCTGCTGTAGAACAGCATGAGAGAGCGGCCGAGGACCCGGCTGCTGTTGAAGTTTCGGGGCACAATGCGCAAATCATCGGTGCTCTTAATAAAAACAAACTGAAGATCCGCTACTGGTCGATGACCCTGATGATGTGATAATCATTGGCGTTTCGAAGCATGCTGCTGAAACCAGCATGAAGGAGAGTATTGAGGAGGAGGAAAGGTTGAAGCGAGAAGTTAAGGGAGAGCCCGCCGAGGTGAAAGTCAAAGATCTTGATCTCGTACCATTGCAAGTTATTCCACCGGGCGGGTCAATCCCTCCTTCTTCCACAAGCACTACAACCAAAGGCGGCAAAGGATACCGGAAGAGAAGCTTGAGCGGCTCCACCCCTGAAAAACCCAAATGAGAAAGAAAGTCGAAGAATTAATAGTTACTTCAAATCATTGTATATAATTTCAATAATTATTTCTTTCCCTAGTCAAAGGTGTATGGGTATGAATCCCGGTTTTTTGAAATAACTTGTACTAGAATTTTGACACTTGTGAATAAAAAAATTTCGTTTTCGATTAGACATCGCATGAATTGCATGAATTGTTGATTGCGAATTCTGTTAACAATTCACTATCTTCATCTCAAGGCCTCCTTACGGTTGTTCCCTTAAGTCGTAAAGAACATTAAGCTGGAGCTGTAGTGAGCGGCCGTATTCAGCTTTTAGTAGTATGTATTCCTTCTATCAATTTCAGGTTGGAGTTTGTGGAATAGAGAACGGTCGAAATCCACCCATCTATTTAGTTGTGTTTGTACTCTAGGGACTTAGGGTTGTTTGGCGAACGGTCGGTTCATGCTCGATTTATGTTCATGCTCCAGTCCACGCTTCGAGGACTTAGGGTTGTCTCGTGGGCAGTCGGATCACACCCGAATAATGTTTATACTCCAGTCCGCACTCTGTGGGCTTAGAGTTGACGATGGGCGGTCAGTCACACGCGAATTGTGTTTATACTCCAGTCCGCACTCTAGAGACTTAGAGTTATTGATGGATGGTCAGTCATACCCGAATTATGTTTATACTCCAGTCCACGCTCCGAGGACTTAGAGTTTTAGATGGGCGGTCAGTCAGACCCGAATTATATTTATACTCCAATCCACGCTCCGGGGACTTAGAGTTGTCGATGGGCGGTCAGTCGCACCCGAATTGTGTTTAAACTCTAGTCCGCACTCCAAGGACTAAGAGTTATCGATGGGCGGTCAGTCACACCCGAATTATGTTTACACTTCTTTTGGTCGCCTTGATTTTGTTTTAGTCCCACAGTCCGAGTAGGAAATTTTCTAATCTCCAGATTGTCGGTGACACTTGTTACTTATTACGTGTCCCATCCTTTGAATCATCTACGGGAACTGTTAATCAAGAAAATTAATGGAGCTCATCTTGTTTGATCCCATCGGGGATTAGTACGATTAATCAATTTCGAACTCCGAGAACTTGTTCACACATATCGATATCAATCAATTTCGTTATGTACTTAGCATATAATGCAACAATAATCATTCATGCAAAGAAAGTTTGAGGCTTTATTCACCAAATGGAAAGGAATAAACTAATCCATCTTATTACATATTTGAAAAATCAAATGCTAAAGCAAATACTGAAAGCAAATAGAACTGAAATGTAAAGAAAATGTTCTAAATGAAATAGCATCGTAAATGCCCGTTATTCCACGCTCTAGGGAGTGTAATGCCATCAACAGTCGCTAGCTTGAAAGTTCCTTCTCCAAACCTCTGTTCAATGACATACGGTCCTTCCCATGTCAAATTCATGAGTGATGGGGCCGAAAAAACCCGTTTCAGGATGAGATCACCAACTTTGAAGGATCTTAATCGCACTTTAGTATTGTAATATCGGGCGACTCGATGTCGGTGTGCTACTGCCCTTAAATCGGCTTCTTCGCGCTTCTCATCTATAAAGTCCAAAGATTCCAAGAGAAGATCTTTGTTCATTTTGGGGTCGTAGTAAGTCACTCGATGAGAAGGGACTTTGAGTTCCACCGGGATAACAGCTTCAGAACCGTAAGCAAGAGCAAATGGAGTATGGCCAGTCGTGGACTTGTGAGTGGTTCTGTAAGTCCAAAGTACCATAGGAAGTTCATCCACCCACTTTCCTATAGCCTTCCCAGATGCTTTTTCAGAATAGACTTGATAATTTTGTTTACAGCTTCAACCTGCCTATTCGCCTGAGGGTGAGCGACCGCTGCAAACCTTTTTTCAATACGATATCTCCGAAAAAATTCTTTAAATTCAGCACTATCGAACTAAGTCCCATTATCTTCTACGGTAGTTCATGGAAGACCGAAACGACATATGATGTTTCGAACAACAAAGTTGATCACTTTCTTCGTTATGATTGTGGCTAACGGTTTCGCCTCGGCCTATTTGGTGAAGTAATCAACCGCGACAATAGCGTACTTCGCACCACCCATAGAGATTGGTAAAGAGCCTATGATATTAATACCCCACACAGTGAATGGTCATGGACTGACCATTTGCATGATCACTGTTGGCGGAGCTCTTGGGACTTTCGCATATATTTGGCACTTATCACATCGTCTCACATAATCAGCAGCGTCCCGATTTACAGTTAGCTAATAATATCCATAACAGATTATCTTCTTCACCAGAGTTTGCCTCCCAGTGTGATCTCCACATTCTCCCTCATGAACTTGTTACAAAACATGCTTTATCTCGTCATGAGCGATAAACCGGAATAGAGGAACTAAAAAACCTTTTCTGTACATAGTTCCTTCTTGCATAATATACTGCGAAGCTTTGCGAAGGACTTGTCGCTTTTCATTCCTCCTTTTAGGCAAGATTCCATGCAACAAATAATCTTTAAATGGAGTCATCGACGATTCCCTCTCGGATTCCGCTTCCAGTACTCGATCAATTTCCATCATATTTACACTTAGGGTGTGTAATATCCAGATTGGAACCAAGCCCATCTATTGCACATCGCCCGTACTAGCGAACTTTGCCAATGAATATGCTTCTCCGTTTTTCTTGCGTGGGATATGTGAAACGTCGTAGTATTCAAATTCTGCCAACAACTCCTGAACTCGGGTAAGATACGGGCAAGTCATTGTCCCTTAGCATGATAGTCTCCTCTAACTTGATACACCACCAGCTGCGAATCCCAAAAGATTTCAAGAGACTTCACCCCAAGTTCTCTAGCAAGTTTAAGTCCAGCAATCAACGCTTCATACTCAGCCTCGTTGTTCATAGCAGGAAAATCAAGTTTCGAAGCATAGAAAATCGAACGATTCTCAGGGGTTACAAGTACAACCCCAGCTCTGGAACAGTGATCATTAGATGCTCCATCAATGTACAACTTCCATCGCATAGTAAGGATTCCGCTACCTTCTGGAAGCTCATCTTGCACGATAAATTCTTCTATAAAGCCGGCCAACGCTTGACTCTAGATAGCTCTTCGAGGCAGATATGTAATGTGAAACTAGCTGAGCTCGATGTTCCATTAATCAACCTCCTAGACGTCTCAGGTCGCTGTAGGACCTGTCATAATGGCTGGTCGGTGTAAATGTTAATCGAGTGTGCCTGGAAGTATGGATGGAGTTTACGTGATGCGATTAGAAAGCAGTACGCCAATTTCTCTATCTTCGGATAGTTCCTTTCTTCTCCTATCAATCGCTTACTGATATAATACACCAGCCTCTAAATCTGGTTCTCCTCGCGAATCAAGGCAGCACTTATGGCTTGCGCTGATACAGCCAAATAAATGTACAACTCCTCATGATCTACCTGCTTTGATAAGATAGTGGGTCTCTCCAAATGGTTCACCAGAGCTCGAAATGCGTCTTCACAATCTCGCGTCCATTCAAAGTTTCTTTTTCCCTTCCTAATTAAATCAAAGAAAGGGATGCATTTGTCAGTTGCTCTAGAGATAAATCGAATTAAAGCAGGAACCTTCCCATTAAAACTTTGCACTTTCTTAATGGTTCTTGGTGCTAGAATATCTCGGATAGCCTGAATCTTCTCTAGATAAACTTCAATTCCTCGAGCATTGACAATAAAGTCCAAGAACTTTCCCGACGCAACACCGAATGAACATTTCAAAGGATTGATTTTCATGTTATAAAATTGGAGGATGTCGTACATCTCTGCCAAGTCTCAAATGTGGTCGTTTGATCTTCGTGACTTCACGAGCATATCAACCACATAGACTTCCATTGTCCTCCCAATCTGGTCTTTAAACATCCGGTTAACAAAGAGTTGATAGGTTGCTCCAGCGTTCTTCAATCCAAACGACATCACCACGTAATAGTATAATCCAACATCTGTCACAAAGCTGGTGTGTTCTTGATCGGGGAGATGCATCGGGATTTGATTATACCCCAAGTACGCATCCATAAAAGACAACAATTTGTGCCCTACAGTCGAATCAACCAGCTGGTCAATCCTTGGAAGGGGAAAACTATCTTTAGGACACGCCTTGTTCAAGTCTAAATAGTCGATGCACGTTCTCCATTTCCCATTCGCCTTCTTCACCAGTACGGGATTAGATATCCATTCAGGATAGAGGGCATCGTGAATAAAGTCATTGACTTTCAGTTTATCCAACTCGTCTTTAAGAGCGACGGATCTCTCCAGATCCATGCCTCACCTTTTCTGTTTTACCGGAACATACTTCGGATCAATGTTTAATGCATGACTCGCAATGGCAGGCTAGATCCAACACATGCCAAAATGAGTCCAAGCAAATACATCCAGATTCGCTTGGGGAAATCAACAAGTTCTCTCATCATTGAAGGGATGAGCTGTGATCCAATCCTCAAGACCCGTGAGGGGTCATCGTGGCTGATTGTTATATCAATCGTCAACTAAGCCGGTGTAGCCTTGGTCTCCTTGGGCTCCTCTTCGTCATCCCACGGATCTATATCTCTATAGAACCGACTGTGGTGCCCAAGCCAAGGCTCGGGCGCCATTTGTCAATCTTCAGTAACTTGGATGCGGATAGATTTATCCACACCCTTTCCCTTCTCCTTACGTTGATCTTCTCTCAACTCAGCCCCATAATAGGCACGTCCAGTCACCTGATCACCATGCACCACTCTTACTCCATTATCGGTTGGAAATTTCAAAGTTAAACACCATGGGGCAAGAGCTGCTTGAAATTCGGCCAGGACTGGTCGGCCCAAAAAAACATTGTACGGTGAGTCAACATCCAAAACAATGAACGGTAAGATCCGCACTCTCCTACGTTCACCTTCCCCCAATTCAACTGGCAACTCCACATAACCAACATCCTCAGTCGCCATACCATTGAAACCATGTATACGAGCATTAGATGGTTTCAAATCTTTAGCCTCCATTCTCATTTGATCATAAGCCTTCTTGAAAATAATGTTTACCAAACTTCCACAGTCAATTAAAATCCTTCTCACCAAAGCAGGGCCAATCATGGCAGAAATGACCATCGGGTCAATTGTATGAGCCTCTACACTATCTGCATCTCTGCTTCTGAACACTATATCATCAGTCATCGTACGTTATTGCTTGGCCCGAGCTCCGTCCTCTATATTTGAACAATACTCAAAATCCACATGCTTTATCGGCTAGCATAACGCTTCATTTCCTGCCAACTCCTATCCGTAGGATGCGGTCCTCCAACTATTGTGTTTATCACTAATCTTCCTCCGGTCCGCACAGGCTCCTTAACCCTGCGCGAAGCTTGTCCTCTATTAGGGTCAGATGTCCCCTGTCCGCCATCCTGCGGAGTTTTCATGAACTACTGTAACTTCTTTTCTTGAATCAACTTCTCGATAGCATCTTGGAGATGCCTGCACTCATTCGTATTATGCCCGTAACACTCGTGAAACCGACAATACTTTCTAGTCTGTTTTTATGTCTCTGTCGACTCCTTTCGACACGGCTTCTTATATTGAAAAGTATTACAAATGGATAGGTATATATTCTCCAAGGATGCATTTAAGGGTGTGTAGTTGTCATACATAGGAATCCTAGGCCTCGGCCTACCAAAATTCCTCTTTCGGTCTCGATTCCCATCTCCATTCCTCTTCTGTTGATTCGGCTTGTTCTGAACTTTCCCAAAGCTCTCATCAGATTGCTTTATTGCAATGTTGCTTTGTACTACTTCTCCTCTCATTCCCACAACATTGCTTTTCCTTGAGGACCTGGCTTCCTCCTTTCTCGAACTGCCTTCGAATAGAAGTGCTCCGACATGGCCGACGGTTTTCCAGCTAGCCAATCACCAAACTAGGATTCCAGATCAATCACTCTTGTCACAGCCATAAGTATAGCATGGTCATTTGGGTTACTGACTTCTGTAGCGGTGACATGAAATCTTTCCAAATAGTCCATCAATGATTCCCCCGGAGCCTGTATAACGCTGAAGAGTGACATCACGTCATTAGGACGAGCAGCGTAGATCCGGAACTGCTCCACAAACTTAGTTGCCAGTTCATTAAATCTTAAAATCGATCTCAGGGGCAATCTTGTAAACCACATCGTCGCGATACCAAAGAGGGTTATAGGAAAGCATCTACATTTGGTTGCGTCATTGGCTCTTGCTGAGTCCATCAACCATTTGTACCTCATGATGTGCTGCCTGGGGTCGGTTTTTCCTTCATAAGAAAGCATCGTAGGCATGTTGAACCTCCTTAGATATTCCGCATGCAAAACATTGTCAATAAACGGGGTATGACTTCTCGAAATTCCCAGTCATCATTTGTCAAACCCTGGTTCTCTCTCATCAATTGTCTGACCATTGTCGCCAAATCCGTTGTTTGGATGGGTGGTGCCAAGCGGTGGTCGCGCTCCACCTCACATGAATGGTTCAATCGACGTCTATGAGACATTTCATGCTCTCTTGGTCCACTATCCTCTTGAGTGCACCTTGGGCATTCAACTCATCGTCATTCCGGCAGGATAGGTTGTCAGTATTTAGTCGAACTCCAGCATCCACGCTTCCGAAAATAGCTCCTTCTCGATTCCCCAAGTGCTGCGGGGGAATCCCTCCTCTGGAGGAGGGATCAGTACCGATCCCTTGGGAGGGATCGGCATCGATCCATCTTGGCAGACCATATTGGTCTGCCGAGTGATGCCCCAATGTTTCAGCTTGATTTCCTTCAACCCTGCACTCCTACGCCTATGGTATTCGTCTAATGAGCTAGAACTCTCTAACACCGAGTAAGTAGTGGGATCCCTTCTGGCATTCTCACGCTGTTGTTAAGCAATCTAGTTCATTAGGGTAGCAATAGTCTGAATCTGCTCATTCAGCTGTCTACGGTTTTCTATCAACTCCCTCATCATGTTATTAAACCATGTCCTGGTTATAGAATCAGTAGGGTTTTGGACGTCAGCAGGCTCCACATTCTGATTTGCAGGTTGGTTACTTGGGACTCCTCGTTGAATGCTGGCAGTTTCATTCGCATCCACATTTTGAGAAGTTGATCTGGTATGTCGCACCATTATCGATTTCCTTACTTAGATTCTAACAAATCTAAGTAGTACTACAAGCTTTTGAAGATGACTATGGATCTCTTTCGGGGGATTTGCTCAATCCAGTAGCAACAAAGGGGATCCTAAGCGCTGAGAATCAGGTTCTCAGTGAAAGCACCAAAATGTTTGCAATCAAATTGGCCACAAACACCCAAGAATAGGTTTGTGTAGCAAAGTAAATGAAGAAAATAAATGAATATAGAGGAATATGTCAAAACGATAAGCAAATCGTAGCAGAAAACAAAAACAACAAGATTTATAGTGGTTCCGCGTTGATTGCCTACGTCCACTTTGAATATTCTCTTTATTGATTCACTTTAATCTTGATTACAATAGGAAACAACAATATGTAAGAGAATAATGAAGGAAGTTGATTACAATAAAAGTGTTATGTAACAGGCAGCGTAAAGATCCTCAGAACGACCCCTTAGGGCTGTATTTATAGGTGAAGGCGACCACCAATCTGTCTGGAACTTCGGCAACAGGACCTCCTCATCCATATGGACCCACCATAGGGGGCGCTAGGTCCAAATCACAAGAGAGAGGGATCGGTACCAATCCCTCCATTTGTTGAATTTGGGGGCAGCGATCCCTATGGTAGTTTCTCCATGCCTAGATATGATGGTATCTGAAATATCATAATGATTGGATGTGTGGAGTTCATGAATTTGCTCCGTCTTGGATTCATTTCCATAACAAAATAGCTTATGCCGAACCCTTCATTTGATGTCACGCCGGCTCATACTTACATATTCAGGTTTATCCCTTGAGATTCATAATGTCGATCCCTATGGTTTCGTATTGCATTGTCGATCCCTCCTGCCCTGTAGGACTATGCCGATCCATAATGCTTCAGAATGTTATGCCGACCCCTATTATAACTCTACATGTCGACCCTCACTTACTCCGTTACAATTTGCCGATCCCTCTAAAGACTTAGCATTCCAAACCCTATAATTTGCCATCCATTCGTATTCTCTGAACTTCATCACATGACATTGATCCCTACTGATCACCCATAATGTTATACCAATCCTAATTCGTCCGCGCATATCCCTTGATCCAACATGCCGATCCCTCTGGTTCAATGAGTCTATGCCGAACCCTATACTCCAATACACTCTGCAGACCCTTCCGAGAACCATCTATGCCAAGCCAAGCACCATCAATTATGTCGATCCCTCTATTATCTCATCTATGTTGACTATCCACTTAAATAACCATGCCGATCCCTAGTGTTCACCTTGCTATGCCGATCCATTGACTATCCAAGCTATTTTCTATATTTCAAACACCCTGTGTTGTCTGTCTATCAACTCCGTTCAATCAAGGCTTCGTATAACTGTCCGAACTCTATTTCGGAATCCTATATCCATTGCTTCCGACTCATCCTTCTTGACAACGGATGAATCTGTCTTGCGTAATCAGACCAATATAGCCAGTTCAGGATACCGGGTAATAGAAAAGTTATGGATTTAAATTAACTTAAATTTTATAATAATTTAAGGTTAAGTATTATTTTATTAATGATGTTTAAATTTAATTAATTATTTTATTAATGATATTTGAAGTTAATTAATTATTTTATTAATAATGTTTAAGGTTAATTAATTATTTTGACAATGATGTTTCAAGTTAATTAATTATTGTATTAATGATGTTTAAAGTTAATTAATTACTGTATTAATGATGTTTATAGTTAATTAATTATTTTATTAGCGATGCTGAAAGTTTATTAATTAATTATTTATGATGTTTAAAGGTAATTAATTAATTTACTAAAGGTTTTTATAAATAATAAATGGTTTTATAAAAGGAATTTTACTAATATAAAAGGATTTATTAAAGGAGATTTCTAAATGATATTTTGTAAAGGATATTTATAGTGATTTTGTAAAGGATAAATGATATTTTGTAAAGGAGAGTTATAAACGATACTTTGTAAAGGAGATTTTATATATATGATATTTTATAAAAGAGAGATTTATAAATAGTATTTTGTAAATAAAAGAGAGATGTATAAATAGTAATTTATAAATAAAAGAATGGATTTATAAGTGATATTTTAATAATAATGAGGATTTGTGTTAAATATAAAAATTTTGTTAAAAATGAGTTTTGGATTTATATAAAGGATTTTTATAGAGAATTTTTATAAAGGATTTTTATAAAGAAGTTTATAAAGGGAGATTTATAAAAGAGTTTTATTAATAGAAAAGAGTTTTATTATTTGAAAAGAGTTTTGTAAATAGGAAGGAGTTTTATAAATAATTTTAGAGATTTATAAAAGAAGTTTTATAAATTAAATTAGAGATTTATAAAAGGACTTGTAAATGTGGAATAAGTTTATAAATAGGAAATTATATAAAAGGAATGAGATTTGATTTTGATAAAGGATCCTTCTTAATTATGGCGGTATGGAAACATTCTTTCCATACTTAACACCGAAAGAAATGTGGTTTTGGTTGATAGTAACAATGTTTTATAATGACATTTGTTTTGGCATGGGTAAATATGATTTTTTGAAATAGGAAAATGTTTTT
This sequence comes from Allium fistulosum, assembly GCA_030737815.1. Classification (NCBI taxonomy): domain Eukaryota; kingdom Viridiplantae; phylum Streptophyta; class Magnoliopsida; order Asparagales; family Amaryllidaceae; genus Allium; species Allium fistulosum. The sequence goes on along the minus strand of CM060905.1, from coordinate 898,379,378 downwards.
TAAGTATTGGAAGTGAAATGGTTTGTGAATGTACTTAAACAGTTTAGATAAGTATATGAATATTTTCAAGTATTTCCAAGGTGATTTTTAATTATTGAAAAGATTAATTAAAGAGGCTTCATGGTTGCTTATGTGTTTAAACAAGCTTGGTTTCTTATGAAATTAAACCTCTAATTTGATTGATTGTTTATTTGACAGTTAAAATAACCGACTATCAAATCTTGACCAAATATAACTTTGAAAATATCTAGAAGAAATACGGGAATTATATGGTACAGTTACCTTTAATGGAGCTATACTACATGTATAATCTAATTCCTCTCTTCTAGGACAAATTATAAGGAAATCCGTCTGCTTAAACGGTTAGAAGGTGATCTCCGCTCTGTATTGTATGATTATTTCTAAATGAATCGGAGTTGAGTTTACCGGAATATATCGGTTAGTTTTGATTCAACTGGTAAGCGGGGAAGTGTACTTATATGAGATGGCTCGAAACCATAACCATTCCAAGCTAAATTCAGTTCTCAAGTTAAATTCGAAATAAAGGATCGAATCAGATAGTTGTATATACTCTCAGGATGTAGTAGGGTATTATATAAGTTTTAAACTTAAGTTGTTTTTATGAAAATGTTTTCATATATAGTTATGGGAAGTAAAAAGGCTAAGTGTCTGTTTTAATTGGTTTCCTTCTTCATTTGTTTTAAATGAAATTTCGGGGTCGAAATTCCTTTAAGAGTTACGACCCTGGAATTTTTTCACTTTGTTTTTAAGGATATTTATAATTTTGAATATTTATGGTTTTAAATAAAAAGAAAATCAATTTGGTAATAAAATGAATTTATAGGATTTTTCCATAAATTTTAATTTGGAAATTATTTAAATTTTCATTTGACGTATTTTACGGCAAACATTGGTATTTTTGAAATTTTACATAATTTGAGAACCAGTATATTTTATAACTATTTTGTGATTATGTCGCATTGTCAAGTGTGGTCGTATTTTTATTTCTATCGTTCGCGGTTCGTACGCGAACGGGATATTGTGTAGCGGAGTACTGAAAATCTTCTTTTAAAAAAAATTCAAATCAAATCAAAATTCAAAAATTTCATCTTGCTTTAAACTTGATTTGCCCTTGATTTGATAGGTAACTTGTTATTTGGGTTTTGCTTATCTTTTTGGTTTTGGTTTACATATCTTTGAAGTAATGAATTGTTATATCTCCTCATCATTTGACTCAATTTCATAACACTTCACCTCTTTAAAACTTCAAACTGTCTCTTTCACTTCTTGTTTTTTATTTTCTCCTCCCTGTAATAAAGAAAAATAAACACTCCTTCCACCTTCAAAAATCCACATCTCTTCAACTAATCACAATTAGCCAAAGTTATTAACATGAAAGCTGTTTATTTTCACCTCTAATATTTTAAAAAAATAGAAGCTTGAAGTTTCATCAAGCGTGGTGGTGGGAATTGCCCAAAAATAGTAAATGTTGAGAAGTGGTGAAAATTCGACGATCACGAAATGATAAAGGGAGGGTATGGTTGGGTTCGTATTGTCGAATGGAGATTTTTAGAGGTGGTTTGCTGATTTTTAGTGCAGGAGATCGACGTGGAGAAGTAGTAGATTTTTTTTCGATCAACTAGGAAATTTTAGTGACTTGGTGGCCGATGGGGTCAATGATGATGTCTAGAGGAGGCTCGAGACAAGGGGAAGACATCGGTGGTGGTCGCGTGGTGGTTGGTGGACGGAGTTACTCGAAAGAGCTCGATTAGGGTTTAAGGACAGATTTTTTTGGGTTCGACTTTCACTGGCCGGTGACGGCGATTGTCAGCATCGAGCTTTTTGTGGCTTGGCTTGGAGGTGTGGTGGGGTATGGAGAGTTGAATGGTAGCGAAGTAGGTGGCTTGCTGTGGGTGTGGAGGCAACAGTCATGGTATGGGGTGCTTATTCAAAAACCTAGACACGAATGTGGAGGGAGAGGGAAATGGATGGAATTCGTTTGGGATCGCTAAAGGTTGTAGAGAGGGCAGAAGTGGGACGAGCTCGACAAGATAAGTTTGCATGTGGTCTCGGATCAACGAACGGAGGTGTGGATGGTTGTATCACATGCATGGCCGTGCATATGTGCATGTACAAGAAGGTCAAATTGGATTGGAGGGATTGGGGATGGAGGCACTATTCATAGCGTGTCAGATTTGGATGGAGTTGGGCTTGGGCCTGAATTTGTGGGTAAGAATTCTTATTTAATTTGTTGCTAAACTATTAACTAAATGTATTGGCTTCAAATTGAGGTATCGGGTTCATTTTAAATCCGTTTGACCCGTAGATTTTTTCATTAAACTTGTATTTTTGAGTACAACACTTTGGCATTGATACCTGATAGTTTTGTTGAAGTATAATTTAATGATAAAGTAATGCTGATTGGATATAGTTGCGTTGTTTTGAAATATAACGTAGTTAATTAATTATATTTCATTGATGACATCTGTTTAGGAAAATAAAAAACTGTTATGCTATATTTAAATTGAATAGATTAATTTAGATATCTATTGAGAAGAATAAATTATCTTTCTACTGTTATATTTGTTTTGTCATTTATTTATATGCTAGTTGATTTATATTGGATAAATGATGTGTTAACCATTGATCGTTAATTATGGATTTGATTTACATATATGCCTCCTTATATAAATACTGGTGTTGACTTGGAAAGTTAAATTTAAGTAAATGGTAGCTTGTTTAAAAGCATTGTGGTCACTAGCCTCTTTTTGAATTTGAAAAGCTATGGATTTAAATTAACTTAAATTTTATAACAATTTGAGGTTAAGTATTATTTTATTAATAATGTTTAAAGTTAATTAATTATTTTATTAATGATGTTTAAAGTTAATTAATTATTTTATTACTATGTTTATAGTTAATTAACTATTTCATTATCGATGTTGAAAGTTAATTAATTATTTATTTATGATGCTTAAAGGTAATTAATATATTAATAAAGTTGTTATAAATAATAAATGGTTTTATAAAAGGAATTTTACTTAATAAAAAGGATTTATTAAAGGAGATTTATAAATGATATTTTGTAAAGGAGATTTATAAATGATATTTTGTAAAGGAAAATTATAAACGATACTTTGTAAAGGAGATTTATTAACGATTTTTTGTAAAAGAGAGATTTATAAAAGGTATTTAATAAATAAAAGAGAGATTTATAAATGGTAATTTAAAAATAAAAGAATGGATTTATAAGTGATATTTTAATAATAACAAGGATTTGTGTTAAATATATAAGATTTATAAAAATGAGTTTTGGAGTTTTATAAACGATTTTTATGGAGGATTTTTATAAAGGGTTTTGTAAAGAAGTTTATAAAGGGAGATTTATAAAAGTGTTTTACTAATAGAAAAGAGTTTTATAAATAGGAAAGAGTTTTATAAATAATTTTATGGATTTATATGTTACCCAGCTACTTGGCTCGACTACAAGGCGATAGTTGCATAGGCTAGGGTAGGACCTAGACGGGACTCAAACCGAGAAAAGATTGGAAAATATAAAGGGTCAGTGTAACTTAATTGGATCGGCATACTTGTGTATGGTTCGGCCTAGTCGCATGGTTCGGCCTAGTTGCATGGTTCGGCAATGATGGAATCGGCCTTGTTGGAACAAGATTATATGTGGGTCGGTTGGTAGTGGTTCGGCTTATATGGATCGGCAAAGATGGGCTCGGATTCGATACGATTGACATAGGTGGCTCGACATGACTGGGTTAGTTGTAATGGTAGGCTATCTCCGGGTCGGTCATGGAGTTTTTTGGTATTGAATGAAGCGGTCGGTATGTATGACTTGGTCAAAGGAGGGATGACCATGTCGTTCGATCATGGTATGAAGGATAAGTGGGTCGGAATACATGGCTCGGTTAAAGACGAAGGTCACACGTGGCTCGGTCTAGGTGGATCAGCAGATGTCGCTTGGTCAAGGAAGAAAGGTTGTGCATGGGTCGGCCAAGATAGTTCGGTCGGGCCTAGTTTAGCGCTTGTGGTTCGGTCATAATGATTTAGGACGTATGGATCGGCGTGCTTGGGACAGTGCATCCTAAGGTGAGTCGATGAGTTACCTGGTGTTTCCTTGCTTCGAGTTCGAACACAATTTGCTTCGAGTTGATCAAAGAGATGCTTCGAGTCATTCACGAGTAACCCCTGGTTTGGCCAGAGTGGCTCGGTATACCTGGTTCGGACATCCTGAAGCATCACTTGTGGGCCGAGTCGTCTTGGGTTATGGGCTTGTGCAGGGGATCTAGCCTGTCTTCGTTTATAAACAGAGGGGCAGGGGTACAGCTGAGGGGGACCTTTTTTCGAGAATTCCAGGGAGACTCTGTCATTTTATGTACTCGTTTCTTTCCTATTCAAACTTGTATTCAAGTTGTTTGTTTACGGATTGTATTTGTACTCAAGTGATTGGAAAAGTAATAAAGATCACATTCAAAGTGGACGTAGGCAATTACGCTGAACCACTATAAATATGGTGTTCTCATTTTTTTGTTGTTCTTTTTGCACTCAATTGCGTTACTTCTCTGTTTTAATTTACTTTCTTCATTAATCTCTCTACACGTTCTATTCAAGGGTGTTAGTAACCAATTTTGGTGCTAACATTTTGGTGCTTTCACTGAGAACTGTGCATTCTCAGGCTGTTAGGATCTACTTTGTTGCTACTGGATTGAGGAAATCCCCCGAAGGAGATCCGAGTTCATTCTCAAGAGTTCATAGATTCTATTCAGAGTTCCTACGAATAACTCTAAGATGGCAAGACCGCCTACCAGATCCGCCTCCCACAGTGCAGATGCTATTGAGACTGCCAGCGTCCAACAAGTGGGACCCAGCAATTAGAAAGCTAATGCAGGTGTAGAACCCGCCACCATCCCAAACTAACCAGAAGCTGTCACCAGGGCAGAGTTCAATGAGCTGATGAGGGAGCTCGTGGAAAGTAGGAGACAGCTTAACGAGTAGATTCAAACGAACGCCAACCTGATAACCCAGATCGCTCAGCAGTAGTGTCAGAACGCTGGAGGAAGCCCTGCTTCCTACTCATCATCCGATAGCTCCGCTTCGTCAGATAAACACCCTAGGCGTAGACACTGTAGATTAAAACAACACAAACTGGTGCAACAGAGCAATTGGTGACGACTCGCCAAGAGCAAACCAACAGAAATGGTCCAGATTCTCTACCTAGAACCGTGGCCCCTCATCTGCACCTGGGGTGTCGCTCCCAACCTGGAGTGGGAAACTTAGGATCTGGAGCACGCTTGGGAGCTGGTCCACCAACTCTCCAGGGTAGTGGTGAAGCGGGTCCTCGGGATGCGCACTTAGATGACCACCTGCCGAGGAGGCACCAGCCGGAACGATCACGCAGAACGGATACCGGCTTGCCACCTCCCATCCAGACTCTGGATTTATCTGCTATGTTCAGGAAACTGATGAGGGAGAATCAGGGCTTAACCAACGATGATTGGGGCGTATCTAAGAGCCATACTCCATTTACAGATACCATCCTACAAGCCAAGTACCCCCGAAAATTCAGCATGCCTACTATTCCAGCTTATAAAGGGAAGACCGATCCCCGACAACACATAATGAGATATGAGTGGATGGTGGACTTGGCTAGGGCAAATGATGCAACCAAATGTAGATGCTTCCTAATAACCCTATTCGGAATCGCTACCATGTGGTTCACCAGACTTCCCCCGCGATCGATCTCCAAGTTTGATGAGTTAGCGGCGAAGTTCATGGAGCAGTTTAGGATCCATGCCACTCGCCCAAAGGACGTGATGTCGTTGTTCAGTCTGATCCAGGCTCCGGGAGAGTCGTTGAAGGATTATTTGCAAAGATTCCACGTTGCTGCTACCGAAGTTAGCAATCTGAATGACCATGCTATCCTTATGGCCATGATGCGAGGAGTAGATCCGAACTCAGAGTTTGGTGACTGGCTGGCAGGCAAACCACCGACTACCCTGGAACGCTTTTATTCAAAGGCAAACCAATTTATGAGAAGAGAAGAGGCCAAGTGGTCAAGATGGAGTGGTGCGCCAGGATCCAGCAAGGAAGTGGTACAAAGCAATATTGCGGTAAAGCAATCTGGCGAAAACTCTGGCAAAGTCCAAGTCAATGTTCAAAAAAGGCAGAGCGGTCTAAAGGGTCCGGAGAAGGAAATTCTGAACAAAAAACGGAAGCTGGAAAGTGGAAACCGAGAGTCACAACCTAGCAAATATACACCTCTGAATACCTCTTTGGAGAATATTTATCTATCAACTTGTAATACATTCCAATACCAAAAGCCACGCCCAAAGGAATCCATTGAGGAATAAAAGCAGACTGGAAAGTATTGTCGGTTTCACGAGACTTACGGGCACAAAACCGAAGAGTGCAAACACCTCCATGATGCTATAGAAAAGCTGATTCGCTAGAAGAAGTTACAGTAGTTTGTTAAGAATCCACAGGAAGGTGGACAAGAGGAAGGCTGGTCATAAACACGATAATTGGTGGACCTCATCTGGCAGATAAGAGTTGGAAAGAAATGGAGCGCTATGCTAGTTCCCTAAAGCATGCGGGTTTCGAATGCTGCTCGACCACAAAAGACGGGACTCCAGCGAAGCAGCAGCGAATGATGACTGATAATATAGTGTTCAGGAGCAGGGATGCCGATCAGGTGGAGGCACCTACCATTGACCCGATGGTTATCTCAGCTACGATTGGACCGGCGCTTGTGAGAAGGATACTAATTGATTGTGGGAGTTCTGTTAATATTATCTTCAAAAAGGCATATGAACAAATGAAGATGGAGGCGAAGGATCTGAAACTGTCTAAAGCCCGCATTCACAGCTTTAATGGTGCAGCTACCGATGCGATAGGTTTTGTTGAATTGCCAGTTGAACTAGGAGAAGGTGAATGCAGGAGGGTACGCATCTTATCGTTTATTGTTTTGGATGTTGATTCCCCGTATAATGTTTTTTTGGGCTGACCGGCCCTTGCGGAGTTCAGGGCAGCTTTGGCACCGTGGTGCTTGACCTTGAAATTTCCAACGGACAGAGGAGTTGGTGTAGTACATGGCGATCAAGCGACTGGTCGTGCTTGTTATGTGGCTGAGATGAGAGAGGCCCAGTGAAGAGAGAAAGGAAAAGGTGTGGACAACCATGTCTGCATCCATGTTGTTAAAATTTGAAAGTGCCTGAGCCTTGGCTTGGGAAACACAGTCGGATCTATAGAGACATAGACCCGAGAGATGATGAAGAAGAACCCAAGGAGGCCAAGGCAGCAACAGTTGAACTAACGATTGACATACCAGTCAGCCATAATGACCCGTCATGGGTACTTAAGATTGGATCACATCTCAACCCCTCGATGATTATGGACCTTACTGATTTCATCCGAGCGAATCTAGATGTTTTCGCTTGGACCCATTCTGATATGTGTGGGATTTCTCCCGCCATCGCAAGTCATATGTTGAACGTTGACCGGAAGTATGTGCTAGTGAAACAAAAGAGGAGAGGCATGGATCCGGAGAGGTCCGCTGCTCTCAGAGAGGAGGTGGACAAACTAAAAGCCAATGGGTTCGTCCGCGATGCCCTCTATACCGAATGGGTAACTAATCACGTACTAGTGGGGAAGGCAAACAGGAAGTGGAGGACCTGTGTTGATTACTCGAACCTGAACAAGGCGTGCCCTAAGGATAGCTTTCCTTTGCCCAGAATTGATCAGCTGGTCGACTCGACAGCAGGACACGAATTATTGTCATTTATGGATGCGTATTCGGGATACAATCATATCCCGATGCCCATTCCGGATCAGGAGCATACTAGTTTTATCATGGACGTTGGACTGTACTGTTATGCAGTGATGCCTTTCGGGTTGAAGAATGCAGGGGCAAGTTATCAGCGTTTGGTGAATCGGATGTTCAAAGACCAGATTGGTAGAACGATGGAAGTCTATGTGGATGATATGCTCGTGAAGTCACGACAATCAAATGACCACATTCGAGACTTAGCAGAGATGTTTGATATACTCAGATTTTACAGAATGAAAACCAATCCACAGAAATGTTTCTTGGGTGTTGCGTCGGGGAAGTTTTTAGGTTTCATTGTCAATGCACGGGGAATCGAAGCCAACCCAGAAAAGATTCAAGCTATTCAAGACATATAAGAACCCAGAACTATAAAACAAGTGCAAAGCCTGAATGGGAAAGTCGCAGTGTTGAGTCAATTTATATCCAAAGCAACTGACAAGTGTATTCCTTTCTTTGATGTGATAAGGAAAGGGAAGAGAAATTTTGAATGGATGTCGAACTGTGAGGACGCGTTCCGAGCTCTGGTGAGACACTTGGAGAGGCCCCTAGTTCTGTCAAAGCCCGCAGACCATGAGGAGTTGTCTGTTTACTTAGCCATATCCTAGCATGCCATCGGTGCAGCTCTGGTTCGTGAGGAGGACCGAGTCCAAAAGCCAGTGTACTATGTTAGTAATCGTTTAATGAGGCAGAGAGAAATTATCCTAAGATTGAAAAGCTAGCCTATTGCTTGGTGATCGCATCACGCAAGCTCTATCCGTATTTCCAGGCACATCCAGTCAATGTTTATACCGACCAACCTCTACGGCAGGTGCTCCAACAACCAGAGACTTCTGGAAGGCTACTCAAATGGAACATTGAGCTGAGTCAGTTCGATATCACTTACCTGCCACGGAGAGCTATCCAAGGGCAAGCGCTAGTAGATTTCATTGCAGAGTTCACCATATCAGACGAGCAAAGTGGAAGTGATGTGGTTCCCGCTGTTCGATGGAATCTATATACAGATGGAGCATCCAACGACCATTGTTCCGGGGCTGGTGTTATTCTTATAACTCCCGAGAACCGATCGATTTGTTATGCTTTGAAACTTGATTTCCCCACAACGAACAACAAAGCTGAGTATGAAGCATTAGTCGTGGGATTAAAGCTTACCAACAAACTTGGTGTGAAATCGATTGAAATCTTTTGTGACTCACAGTTGGTGGTGTGCCAAGTACAGGGGGACTATCAAGCAAAGGGGCAAAGGCTTGCCCCATACCTCCCTCGGGTTCAAGAATTGTTGGCAGACCTCGAATACTACGATATTTCGCACATTCCACGTGAATAAAATGGGGAAGCCGACTCCTTGGCAAAATTTGCAAGTACTGGTGATGCACAACAGATGGGCTTGGTTTCCGTTGAAACTCTACACGCCCTGAGTATAAACGAGATAGAGGTAGATCTTGTGTTAGGGATGGAATCTGAAAGGGAGTCATGGATGACCCTGTTCAAAGAATACTTGCTACATGGAACCTTGTCCAAGAGAAAGAACAAGAGACGACAAGTCGTTCACAAGGCCTCATGGTATATAATGCAGGATAGAATAATGTGTCGGAAGGGTTCTCCGTTCCCTTACTTAGGTGAATCGCCCACGTCGAGATAAAGCGGGTATTAAGAGAAGTCCATGAAGGAGAATATAGCGACCATAATAGGTGGCAAACGTTAGCCAAAAAGATCCTCCGATATGGATACTATTGGCCGACCATGAATCGGGACGCCGCAGACTATGTAAGAAGGTGCGACAAATGTCAAAAGTACACAAAGATCCCGAGGGATCGCCAACGGAACTCATGCAAATGGTTAGTCCATGGCCATTTGCAATATGAGGGATTGACATAATCAGTTCCTTGCCAATCTCCAAAGGTGGTGCGAAATACGCAATCGTCGCGGTTGATTACTTCACCAAGTGGGCAGAAGCAGAGCCACTAGCTACGATCACCACCAAAAAGGTTGTTTACTTTGTTGTGTGAAACATTATATGCCACTTCGATCTCCCATGGACTATCATTACTGACAACGGAACTCAATTTGAGAGTAGAGAATTCAAAGAGTTCTGCCAAAAATACTGCATTGAGAAAAGGTTTGCAGCAGTTTCTCACCCTAAAGAAAATGCGCAAGTTGAAGCCGTAAATAAGATAATCAAGTCCATCTTGAAAAAACGTTTGGAGAAGGCTAGAGGCAAGTGGGTGGATGAGCTTCCAATAGCACTCTGGGCCTACTAAACCACCCACAAATCTGCGACTGGACACACTCCTTTCGCTTTGGCATACGGCACTGAAGCTATTATACCCGTGGAACTTGAAGTTCCTTCTCACCGGGTGACCCATTATGATACTAGAATGAACCAAGATCTTTTACTGGAATCATTGGACTTTATCGATGAAAAACGTGAAGAAGAGGATTTAAGGGTGGCCACATATCGGCATCGAGTCGCCCGATATTATAACAAAAAAGTTCGACCAAGAACTTTCGATGCGGGCGACCTTGTTTTGAAGCGAGTTTTTCCGATCCCATCATATATGAATCCCACATGGGAAGGTCCCTACGTCATCGAACAGAGGCTTGGAGAAGGAACCTTTAAGCTAGCGACTGTTGATGGCATGACGCTCCCCAGAGCATAGAATAGCGAGCATTTGCGCCGTTATTATACTTAGTCTATTTGTTTTGCATTTTAGTAGCAATTGTTTCTAGTATATGTTTCTTTTGTTGTTCTCTGTTTCCGACATGTAATAAGACCATTTGGTTTGCCCTTATTTTCTACAATCAATAAAGGCTTGAAGCTGTTTTTCTATGAACTATTGGTGTTCCATGTTTTATAATTCATGAAAAAATTAAATTGTATTAATCTGTCTGGCGTATGAATGCACACACAACACAAAAAATCTCTAAGTCCCCAGAGCGTGGACTAGAGTACTCTGAGTCCCTAGAGTGCGGACTAGAGTATAAACAATTCAAAAATCTCTAAGTCCCTAGAGCACAGACTAGAGTACTCTAAGTCCCCAGAGTACGGACTAGAGTATAAACGATTCAAAAAATCTCTAAGTCTCCGGAGCACGGGCTAGAGTACTTTGAGTCCCCGGAGTGCGGACTAGAGTATAAACGATTCAAAAAATCTCCAAGTCCTCAGAACATGGACTAGAGTACTCTGAGTCCCCGGAGTGTGGACTAGAGTATAAACGATTCAAAAAATCTCTAACTCCTAAGAGCGTGGACTAGAGTACTCTGAGTCCCCAGAGTGCGAACTAAAGTATAAACGATTCAAAAAATCTTTAAGTCCGCGGAGCGTGGGCTAGAGTACTCTGAGTCCCCAGAGTGCGGACTAGAGTATAAATGATTCAAAAAATCTCTAAGTCCCCGGATTGTGGACTAGAGTACTCTAAGTCCTTGGAGTGCGGACTAGAGTATAAACGATTCAAAAAATCTCTAAGTATAAACGATTCAAAAAAATCTCTAAGTCCCCGGAGCGTGGACTAGAGTACTCTGAGTCCCTGGAGTGCGGACTAGAGTATAAACGATTCAAAAAATCTCCAAGTCCCCAGAGCGTGGACTAGAGTACCCTGAGTCCCCAGAGTGCAGACTAAAGTATAAACGATTCAAAGAATCTCTAAGTCCCCGGAGCGCGGGCTAGAGTACTCTGAGTCCTTGGAGTGCGGACTAGAGTATAAACGATTCAAAAAATCTCTAAGTCCCCAGAGCGTGGACTAGAGTACTCTGAGTCCCCGGAGTGCGGACTAGAGTATAAACGATTCAAAAAATCTCTATGCCCCCGGAGCGTGGACTAGAGTACTCTGAGTCCCCGGAATGCGGACTAGAGTATAAACGTTTCAAATAATCTCTAAGTCCCCGGAGCATGGACTAGAGTACTCTAAGTCCCCGGAGTGTGGACTAGAGTATAAATGATTCAAAAAAAATCTCTAAGTCCCTGGAGCATGGACTAGAGTACTCTGAGTCCCCGGATTGTGGACTAGAGTATAAATAATTCAAAAATCTCCAAGTCCTATGAAGGCGGAGATGAGTTTACGTGACCCACAAGACTCTGAATTTCAATTACAGGTAAGCTAAGCGATGAGAGTTTGGGAATACAAAGAAACACAATTTTATTTACTAATCAAAAAAAGTTTCATTACAACTTCTCAGAAGTCCGGAGCCAAAGACTATCTACGATGACTATAAAAAAGGGAAAACAACTACATAGTACTAAGTTACTTAAGTAGAGCAAAATGTGGCGAGGCAATAGCTACTTCTTCGGTTTTCTTTCCCTCTTTGGTTTCTCCGAAGTTTCCTCATCCGAGCGCCTCTTTTTAGACCCTTTGCTTCCCAATGACGGAGTACGAGGGAGGAGGAGGAACTTCTAAAGGTGTAATCCCACCAGGGAGAATAACCTTCAGCGGCCTATTCAAGGGATCGTCGAGCTCTAACACTTGGGGTTCAAATTTTATTTTGATTTTCTCCTTTTTCTTTTCCTCGAATTGCTCCTTCATGCTGAGTTCAGAAGTGTGCTCGGAAGCGCCCGTGATTTCAACATCATCGTGCCCCTCTATGGGTGAAGGCTCTTCAGGCTTATCTTCCTCAAGCGCCCCTATTACTTGAGCGTCGGGACCAGGGGTGTCACTGGTGTGGAGTACTTTAGTCTCCTTTTCCTCCCGCTCCGTGGCGACATCGCTCCTTGGAGTCAGTTCAGGGCCAGAGTGACCTGCACGAATTCATGGAAAGTGAATGTTAAGATACGATGATTATTCGCCCAAAGCAATGACTCTACGAACTATAGAAGGTGGGATCAAATATCAACTTCCATTTGGCTCTCAGTCGTCTTGGGAGTATCACCCTCCGGATTTGGGGATAGCATGTGGATGCCAAGTCCAGGCTTCTCTGGATTGTAACCCACATGTTGCTCGGGGGGATTAAGCGATGGAGCTTTGGTCAAGTCAACGGGAGGAGGAATTTGGGGCTCAGAGCCAGACGGGCCAGCGGCATCCTCTCTATCCTTTGATGCAGGAGAGCCTCCCCCGAAGAGGGCTTTAGCCGCAGATAAATCTGAGGGTTCGTTGCCTCGAAGCACTTCCCTTACCAGAGCCTCTTCATCAATCTCTTCGACACCCAGCTCCACCTTTTTAATTCTAATGAAAGTATCCCATGCTTCAGCGAGTGACTCGAGATAATTCTCGCCCAAGAAAGACAAGTCACGATGCAAGAGGACTCTTGCATTAAACTCGGCAATGAGCGGGTCGAATAAACATTTGATTTCTTCTCTGTCGGCCTCGGTAGCTGCCTCGAGTTGAGAGTTGGCCTCTGTGAGTGCCATCTTCTTGCCTTCCTCGCGAGCTGCTTCTTTTAGCGCTTCAACCCTGGAAAGCTCCTCATCGAGTTTTGTCTTTAGAAGCCGTGTCTCGACGATTTCATCGAAGTATCTTTGTGACTCTTCCTGCGCTACAATTTTCTCTTCTGTCTCTTTAAAGAGCAACTCCTCCAGCTCTTTGACCCATCGAGCGAGAATGTCTTTCTCTTTTTGGATAGAATATTTCTCCAAAGCTAAAGCGCTGCTACGTTGGATTAGCTCGTCGATTTCTTTCTTGTAAGTGGCCTCCAAGCGACTAACTGCCTCGGCTGTCTCCTTGGCATTTTTCTGGGCAGTCTCAAGTTGAGATTTGTATGAGGATAGCTCTTCATCTTGACCTTTAATGATGTCTTTTTCATGAATAGCTTAGAGTTTGAGGCGATCAATCTCGTGTTGGTGTTCAATGGAAACCTATGAAACTTTCTCCACCAAGTGTATGAATGCATCGTGCTGAAAATAAACATCGTTGTTGCAGGCAATGACGCACTGTTTGACATGTCCGGGGATAGGATGAATCACGGGGAGAAATTTCAATCCATCAAAACATATCTTCGAGAATGTAGCCTTGAGCTCAGCTAATTTCTCCGCTGTCGACGGATCATGAGCGAAGGCTGGAGGGGGCTGCCTAACTGGAGTCATAGATTTCTTATGAGGCTCATGAGATTACTTAGTACTCAAAGAGCCGGAATGTTGGTCACGAGGAACTTCAGACTGGGATCCCTTCTTAGTAGACTTCTCCCTACTATGCTCTGAGTAAGGAGGAGGATCGTTTGGATATGAAGAATGGCTGTAGGTTCTCCTTCTAGAAGACGACGACTCTCTGGGACGATAATCTCTATCTCCACTGTCATCCCTATCTCGCCGTTTGCCTAATCCTGAATCTCGGCTGGAATGGTAGAAGATGGAGTTTCCGCAAAGGCGGTCAATGATGTGTGTACGCCCCATATCACCTGCACATAAAGCCAAATAAGGACGAGTTAGTGGGAATCACACGATGAGTGGAATTCGAGTGCATGGCGAAGTGTAAGTGTTTGTGTGTGTCCTAGTGTATCCCCTCGATGGACCAGTGTTTTTCGCTTGCCTCACTGGAGTCTTCTCTCCCTGATGATGAGCCTGAGCGCCTTCATCGCTTCTCGTGGGCGAATTAAATCTCATAGCCTTGGGGTTATTGAAACCGTAGTTCAGTATATCGTTAGGGATGGTTAAGTCAGATAAGCCTTTTAGTGAGCCCTCTAAGTTTTGGAAAGACGACTTCTTCTCGATTGGAGTTATCGTGACCTTTGAAGTTCCGCCAACTGTCTTCTTTTTCAGCTTGTAAGCTAGACCCTTTTTCTTCTTAGAAGGAGGCGGTGGCTCGTCGGTGTCGGGTGCATCAGCTACAGGCGCTTGGTCGGAACTTACATTCTCGTCAGTCGCCACTGGCACCTCGGTTTCTTTATTCTCGCCTTCCTTGATAGTATCAGGGGCCCATTCGGTAGGGGGCACCGAAGGTCCAACTTGTTCTTTGCCCGTTTCCGTAGTTTTTCTTGCTATATTGGCACCAATTGGAAGGCTAGTCCGGCGGCCCTCTTCCAATAATCCGAACTTGGAGAGCAGTTCATTGGTAATTACAGATTTAATGTCCCGATCTCCCACAGGAATAGCTCGGATGGCCTTGACGGCCTTAGAATACCCGGCGCCTTCGGGTCGTGGGCGGATATCTATAAGAGTTGAAAGAAGTTCAAAAAAGATGCACTTCGAGCCTTAAGACAAAGATTGCGATAAAAATGAGACTTACTCCCTTCTAGCCATCTTCTCGCGAAACCGAGAGGACAACATACATAGAACCACTCTTGTTTATGCTGAGAAAATTTGCTCCACGCACCCATCAGGGCTTGACATTTGGGGTGTGGCTCGAGGAATATGTAAGATGGACTGTCGGTACGTCTCTTGAAGCGATAAATATAACGGATATCCTCGGGAGTTGGGGGTCTGAGTAAGATTCTCATGAAAAGAATGCATGTACCATGAATAAATGCATGGCTATTAGGGTGTAGTTGTGCTGGAGCCATCCCAATATACTACAACACTTTACGGATGAATGAATTGAAAGGTGGCACACTTTCGGCCCAGCACAAAAATTTGTTGCATGCAGTATATCCGGCTGGGGGCAAGTGAGGCCGATCATGTGCCGAAGGAACCAGAACGATTTCGAAGGGGGTTCCGTGGATAGAACATAATCGACGAATAGAAGATTCACCGATTTTCAAGGCTTGAGAATTGATGGGGTCATCCAGAACGACGGCTCCATCTACTACATCGGGAGCCGGGCCTATAACCACGACAGGTGGATCTGGGATGCCAGGCTTGGGGGCTGATGATGGGTTTAGAGTCCCCACTGCTTCCTACCGAGAGCTTGGCTTAGGCTTGTCAAAAACAGTAGTGGAGCTAGATTTTTTGGACATTTCCAAAGAGCGTTTGGTGTGAATAGATACATGTTTGTGCTATACTTGAAAGATAATAGATATCAGATATAACAACAAAGTGTTCCCCTGTGTTGTGTGTGAACTAGTGCGACGATTTAAGCAAAGAGTACAGATAAATTAAAGTTCCAAAGAATAAAATATAGTGTGACAAAGCTTTAAGTTGTCATCTCTAGAGACCGTCATGCCGGCCATCGCCAAAATTTTCCCTATGATCGATAGTATAAGTCCTGGGATCAAACATTGGCATCATATGTTGTGAAGACTGTTACTTGCATTCATTGGGTTAGATTCATGTTTAAAATTACTTAAACTGTGGAGTTGTTAATTTGAATTAAGTCCATGGGCTTATATGCTTTGGTCCTGATCATCGTTTATTATTTTGTGTTAAGGCGTGAAAATATGTAGTCCTCATGTATGCAGTGTTCAAGTTAAGAAGGTCCTGATTGCCAGTGCCAACCCCAACATTTAGTACTAATCCTATGCCTAACTTATGCCACCGATTCGATCGCCCCTCTAAACTAAAATGATCGATCCACTCTCCTACAGAACACCGACCCAAAAACTTAATTGACTATACCGATCGCTCCCCTAATCTAAAACGATTAACCCATTTCCTTTAAAAACAACCAACCCACTCTCTCTCAAATCACCGACCCGGCCTCACCACAGCATATACTGAACCACTCCCTCTCAGAGTGCCAACCCACTCTACTGCTAGAATCCTACCGACCCACTCTTCCCCTAGAAACATGCCGACCCCTCTCTTTTGTTTGGAATACCGGGCATGAAACTTATACCTCTGACCCTATAACACACCGACCTCCATTCATAAAATCTTTCAAATCGGTGCAAATCCATGCCAAACAGCTCTCCACTATCTTTTCCCTATACACTCACTCGCCATGTTTCTCTCCTCTCCCACTCATCATGAAGATTCGTATGCATACGCGATTCAAGCATAGTTTGAGTTCAAGAGGACATGACCTAATAGTTTTAAGCGAAGTATAGGTCCTTACCTATGCGGAAATTAGGAGCTAGGGCGAGTGATTCTTTGGGCTTAAAGTCGAGGGTGATGAGGGAGCATGTTTGAAAGGTGATTGAGTGGAAAAGGATAGCAGTTCGGTGGAGAGAGGGGATTTGGGTTTTGAACAGAACCGGAGAAGATGAATTATGAAGTGGGTGTGAGAAAAAGAAGATAGGGCATGGGATTTTATATGGAGAGTGGAGGTGAACCGGTATCATCCTAATGACCCAGTCACCATGTTTCACAGAGTCGGCAAGTCGACATGCCGACCCAGCCAGGGTAAACCGATCGAGTGGATCGGCCTTCGTAAGCCGATCTCTCACTTGTTCCTTGTTTTTAAAAAATAAAAATAAATAAAAATAAAAATAAGTAATAAATAGAATATAAATAAAAATGGTAAAATCATAAATGATAATGAAATAGATATATATATATATAAATGAATATGTATACATGTAATGGCAGTTGAGGATGGTATGTTCTAACGAAATGGATACTACCAGATAAGTGGAAAGGCGTGGGTTTAGAAAACCCACTGCGATTCAGCCTTCGAAAGGTTGCAAATCTTTAGCTTTTGAAAAGTTAAAATAGTAATTCAAGAATTTCTTTGAAACAGAACTAATACGATCAAATGACACGGAGATTCTTTGAAGGCCAATGAAAAAGCGACAGTTAGTAACCATTCTGAACAAGCTAGCCTCTGAAAGCAAGGATAACTCGATGATTCAAAGCGCATCATGTTGATTCACACAACGCACTTTGGGAGGCAAGTGTTACCCGGCTACTTGGCTCGACTACAAGGCGATAGTTGCATAGGACAGGGTAGGACCTAGACGGGACTCAAGCCGAGAAAAGATTGGAAAATATAAAGGGTCAGTGTAATTTAATTGGATCGACATACTTGTGTATGGTTCGGCCTAGTCGCATGGTTCGGTAATGATGGAATCGGCCTTGTTGGAACAAGATTATATGTGGGTCGGCTGGTAGTGGTTCGGCTTATGTGGATCGGCAAAGATGGGCTCGGATTCGATACGATTGACATAGGTGGCTCGGCATGACTCGGTCGGTTGTAACGGTAGGCTATCTCCGGGTCGGTCATGGAGTTTTTTGGTATTGAATGAAGCGGTCGGTATGTATAACTCGGTCAAAGGAGGGATGACCATGGCTTCGGTCATGGTATAAAGGATAAGGTAGGTCGGAATACATGGCTCGGTTAAAGATGAAGGTCACACATGGCTTGGTCTAGGTAGATCAGCAGATGTCGCTCGATCAAGGAAGAAAGGTCATGCATGGGCCGGCCAAGATAGTTCGATCGGGCCTGGTTCGGCGCTTGTGGTTCGGTCATAATGATTTAGCACGTATGGATCAGCGTGCTTCGGACAGTGCATCCTAAGGTGAGTCGACGAGTTACCTGGTGTTTCCTTGCTTCGAGTTACACCATTTGCTTTGAGTTGATCAAAGAGATGCTTCGAGTCATTCACGAGTAACCCCTGGTTCGGCTAGAGTGGCTCGGTATACCTGGTTTGGACATCCTGAAGTATCACTTGTAGGCTGAGTCGTCTTGGGTCATGGGCTTGCGTAGGGGATCTAGCATGTCTTCGTCTATAAATAGAGGGGCAGGGGTACAGCTGAGGGGAACCTTTTTCTAAGAATTCCAGGGAGACTCTGTCATTTTCTGTACTCGTTTCTTTCCTATTCAAACTTGTATTCAAGTTGTTTGTTTACGGATTGTATTTGTACTCAAGTGATTGGAAAAGCAATAAAGATCACATTCAAAGTGGACGTAGGCAATTACGATGAACTACTATAAATCTGGTGTTCTCGTTTTTGTTGTTCTTTTTGCACTCAATTGCATTACTTCTTATTTTTAATTAACTTTCTTCATTAATATCTCTACACAATTCTATGTTAGTGAGCAATTTTGGTTCTAACATTATAAAAGAAGTTTTATAAATTAAATTAGAGATTTATAAAAGGACTTGCAAATGTGGAATGGGTTTATAAAAAGGGAATTTTATAAAAGAAATAAGATTTGATTTTGATAAATAATCCTTCTTAATTATGGTGGTATAGAAGCATTCCTTCCATAATTAACACCGATGGAAAAGTGGTTTAGGTTGATAGTAACAATGTTTTATAATGACATTTGTTTTGGCCCGGGTAAATATGATTTTGGGAAATTGGAAAATGTTTTCTAATTATTAGAAGTGAAATGGTTTGTGAATATACTTATACTATTGAGATAAGTATATGAATATTTTTCAAGTATTTTCAAGGTGATTTTTAATTAATGAAAAGATTGATTAAAGAGGCTTAGTGGCTGCTTATGTGTTTAACCGTGCTTGGTTTCTTATGAAATTAAACCTCTAATTTGATTGATTGTTTATTTGATAGTTAAATAACCGACTATCAAATCTTGACCAAATTTAACTCTGGAAATATCTAAAGAAACACGGGAATTATATGGTACAGTTACCTTCAATGGAGCTTTATTGTACGCATACTCTCGCTTCGCTCTTCTAGGATAAATGATAATGAAATCCGTTTGCTTAAATGGTTAAGAGGTAATCTCCGCTCTTATGCATTGTCTGGTTATTTTCGATAGAACCGAAGTTGAGTGTTTCGAAATATATTGATTAGTTTTGGAGTGACCAGTAAGCGGGGGAGTGTACTTATATGAGATGACTTGAAATCTAACCACTTTAAAACCATATACGCTTCTACACTTTTGAAGAGGTTCGAGACTGGTTCATGATAATGGAATTGAAGACGGAGTTCTTTAAACTACAAGGGCTACTTGCTACTAATTCTGAGGGTGATTCCAAAATGGATGTAGTAGAAGTAGTGCCTTCGGTTTGTTCATATCCTTAACAACTTTTATTGATGAATGCTATCACTACATTATTGCCTAGAGGGTAGTGTTAGCATTCCAAGTGAAAATTGCTAGGAGGAAAAGGTAAAACGTGAACGCACAAGCTTCATAACCCGGTAATGGCTAAAACAGGCGAGATGTAGCAGAGCTATGTGGTTCGCTACCATTAGGAGCATCATTCCTCGATCTAGATCAAGATTTATGGATTTGGTATGCGGGCGTGGGGCGATCGGGGGAGGGGGGGCAAATGTTGCAGCCTCGAGGGATGATGTGATCTTGGTATGCCATATTAAAGGGCCAACCGACTCTGTGCTGGTAGAGGTGCAATTTTTGCAGCCTCGGGTTTATTTTCCTAGAGATGTACTGAAGGTAGTCCTTTACCTTGTCATTGTTGGAATCCAATACCCAATATGTGCCTTACGGTTTTAGTTATAGAACTAGTACTATTGAATGTAATTATGGATAACCATTCCAATATGTTATATATTTATTTTAAACCCTAGACATTATTATAATGTCATTGGATTTTATACTAAAAATGGTTTGGTTATTGTAAGCTAAAACTCGTCTATGTTTATGTACAGTGTGGTCTTATGAGATACCTTTATTTTTAAAAGGGTTTTATAAATATAGAATTCCATATGATTTGATTTGAGTTTTCTCATGCTGGTTTACTAGACTGATCCGGGCGTTATTTTCTTATAATGCTCGGGAAAACCCGAGTATATTTTTCAGATTTAGCTGGATACTTTGTAGCTTCAAGAGACGAGCTGGATCCTTCAAGACATATTCATATATTTTATCTTTCGCTGTTTATTTCTTTTGGTATTATCAGCATTTGTAAGGACAGACTATTATAACTGTCCAGGCAGATGATAGGTTAGGTTTCTCTGATGATAATATATATATGTTAAAGTTATTTTTTCTTTGTAAAGTTCTATTGTATATTATATATTATTTGTCACGATGTGAGTTTCTGTTCTGTCTTTTCTTTTCTTTCACCCCAATAATCTGTCTTTCCAACACTCGGATGCTCGGCACGTGAATACCATGGATATATTAGTGTCAACTTTTGTGGGTCGAAAAGGTAGGTCCTTACACCGATATACTCCATAGTTGTTTCGTACATGCTTTTGTAGTCATGCAATAGGATTCAGAGGATCAATAGCCTATAGTATGTATGTGTGTATATATTATGTACGTAAGACATAATACTTATCTGAATGATTACTATCATATACTATTGTTCTAAAACTTGAGGTTTTCATTCACCACACATTGTTGTTATGACCCCCTCCTTATTACAACACAAAGGTTAGGGACAAGTATCAGTGTGGAGAAGATGGCAGCGGCTTGGCTGATGGTTATTTTTATTAGTTATCTATTTATGTTATTTTGACGTATCCAGAATATGTATCAGACATATTTGATGAACTGTTGTGACATTGTACTTCTATGATTTGGTTTTATAAATGGGTACTTATTGTATCATTATATTTTATTCCTTCCACAATGAGATTCTAAAAGCATAGATAGATAGCTATGTTAATTGTTTTATCAATTATACCAACCAACAACCAGCCTAAAAATGAACCTAAGGTCCGTTGGGCTTTTACTAGGTCGAAAATTAGGCCCGTTTCGAGGAGGGTTGTTATATATAGGGTAAGTATCACGGTCAATTGTAGCCAACTCAAAATCACAGTCTCTAACTTGAGCAGTAAGGTCAATAATAATTGTTATTGTTGAATTAAGAATTTTGTATTTAGAGTTACAAAGTTGAATGTGGACGATATTGGAATTTTGGCCGAAACCAAATTCCATAGTCCTGATGTGATATAGTTTCAAAGAATAAAACTGGCGTAAATTATCGTTACTACCGAAATCTTTGGAATTTATTTATTTCTCTCAGGAATGGCTTGCTTTGGCTTTGGCGTATTTCATGTAACAGGCTTATATGGTCCTGGAATATGGGTGTATGGTCCTTATGGACTAACTGGAAAAGTACAATCTATAAGTCCAACATGGGGCACGAAAGGTTTTGATCCTTTTGTTCCCGACGGAATCGCCTCTCATCATATTATAGTAGGTACACTGGGCATATTGGCAGGCCTATTCCATCTTAGTGTCCGTCCGCCTTACCATTTATAATAAGTAAAATTGGATTCTACCAAAATATGTGTAAGCGATAAATTTAGCCAAAATGCCACACCGCTAGCTAAGGTGACGTGTGAACATTAATATAATAATTATTTGATTTTGATCAGTGACTAGAATTACACATTAAGTCACACAACTATAATGATGAATTCTCCGAAAAACCACATGATTTAATGTATTTATAAAAACTTGTAAATTAATTGAATTAATTAGTATTTAAGAAATATCAACTATTATTTAGCTTATGTAACGACCTGCCTTTTCGACCATCGAAAGTCAGCACTCAATACATCCACGGTATTCAAATGCTAAACATCCAATAGCTGAAAAGGCAGATTGTTAGGGTAAAATAAAAAGAAAAACAGGGGAAATAGAATCTCAAAGTAGAAATGACAACATATAATATAACAAAGACAATATAAACTATCACTTCAAGATATAAGGTACATCAGAGTTAAAAACAAACCTTATCAACTGGACAGTTATAATTTCCTGACCTTACAATTATTGATAGGTGTACATAATAATAATATAGTGGAAGATAAAAATACTATGAGAGGTGAACATCCAACTCTTCTCCAGGAGCTCCATAGCACCAATGCCAACAAAAAAAATTCTCGGCCTGACCCGAGCATTATAATAAAATAACACCTAGGTCGGTCTGGAAAACCAACGTGAGAAAACCCAAGTAAAATGGTAAACATACTATAATTGGTGGGATCACGCCGTAAAACACAAAATGGGATTTCACCATACAAGAATAGCATCCATACGTAAGAGAATGGTCAAACAATAGAAAAAAAATCCAAACATAAAGGATGCATACAAGTAAGGACGAATCCCATACTTGAAGAATGTACAAAATTCAGACTTAAAGAATGGACAAAAATAATTAAACACGGAGAAGAGCACAAGGCACTTCTTGATGCAATTAAGAATGTAACGACATGCGATTTCAAACCATTCAAATTGACAATAAACCACACATGTCCGACTTGAATTGTTCAAAACAACATATTGTTATATAAATTTTGGGGTAAACAAGAATCAATCACAGAATCACAGACACAGAATATTACAACATCATGCAGCGGAATACATAAACATAGTAGTTCATGAAGCTACTACATAAACATTAGAGTCTAAAGCAAATATAACAGAAATCCAAATACATAAGCAAATGACAAATGTTTGAACAGAAATAACTGAAATAACTGAGATGACCGAAATAGCTAAATAGATAGATAGATCTCCAACCAGTCTCCAGCTCCAAAAGATGAATCTTGAATGTTGTGATACTCAGGCTGCCCCGAGCATAAAGCAAAACAAAACACTCGAGTCAGGATTAACATTCTTATGTAAGTAAATCAACTCAAGTGAAATGTTCAAGTGAAATGCATCAATAAATCAAAGGATGTTTGGGATTTCCATCCTTTAGGATTCGTCAAACCATCTACATATATAATATAATACACTACATATATAATGTCTATCATAAAGTAAAGTATTAAAATAGCATTAAGGCGTTACCCATATCCCCCTTAACACATTTTTATATAAGCATCACAGTCTATACAGTACTGTAAACTCCACCATAAACTGCTGGGATATTCAGGGAGCACTCCATAGGTACGACACAAACCAAAGTCGTAGTGGGCGCGATCAGGATAAATATGAAAAGGCACGCGAGGCAATGCCCAGGGTAGGATTCTACCATTTTCACTCCCGAATTGGTGGTAACGCATAACAGCAACTACCGCCCACCTAGAGACACACTCCTATAATCAAAGGTAGCCACCAATCAAATCACAAAGTAATTGATATGGTTTCAAAGAAGCATGCTCGGTAGGGGGAGAGCGACCCCACTTGTCCCGCTATAGCTCCTGTTTTAGTCATTTTAATTATGACCTGAATGTCAAGGCTATCCATCATCATTCTCTTACTTTATTCCAGTAGCGTTCGCCAAACCATCCTACTTCATTATGGATTCTCCACCATGTGCATAGTTGTTAAAGTGGTTTCGGTATTGACAGAGAGTATGTCAATATCCGACTCTGGTTTATTTAACAACCAAACGCTTATTTCACACCGTGGTCATTTTATAAAACATTTTCATAATTTAAATCCCAGGTTACAATTTAAATCAATTTCTAAAATATTTAACTTCAGTTATATTTTAGTTTGAAAATCCTTAACTTACAATTTCTATCAAATCAGGTTATTACATTTCAAAATCTTATCCTTTGGAACTCTCATAAACAAATAGATTTAATAATCTTATTTGAGTTCAATTCTTTAAACTAGACTAAATCTACAATTTAATCTTAATTTCTCTTTCTTAATAATTTTTTAAAAAAAGTTGTTATAGAAACCTATATTTATTCTATTAAATTAAATTTTTAAATAAATCCCTTAAAAATATATTAAGCATTTTATTAAATTAAATTTTTAAAGTGTTTTATTTTATATTTTTACTATTTCACCATTAAATTATATATTTTAAAATTAAATAAAATTATAAGTCAAAATCTTGAAATTTAACTTTTAAAACCTTAACTTACAAATTAACTTTAACACATATAATTTAAATTTATTTTTTTTCAAAAATATAATTTAAATAAATTTTTTAACTATTTTTTTTAAAAATCAAATTTATTAAATCAAACATATTTTATAATTTAGAAAAAATACTTTAAAATCGACCAACGGTGGTCGTATATAGTTTTTCTACCCTAAGGTCAAGTGATTAGGGTATATATCATTTCAACCCAAAATAATTAAATTTACGCATATATATCATTTCAACCCGTATCCCAAGTCGCTTTCCTAAACTAAAAAAGCTGTTCAAGTATGTATCATTTCAACCCATAGCGATTTTCCTAACCAACATATAAAGGGAACTTGCAGTTTGATTGAAACAAATAAATAACATAACATATCATTGCATAACATATCATAACATGAATCATATAACACATTACATAGCATAACAACACATCATGTGACATAAAATATACTACTTAACATAACATAACATACATGTGACCTAAACATATTACTAACATAACATATTACGAACATAACATATATGTGGTGTATCATATTACTAACATAACATAACATATTATGTGTCAAATAGCATATCATGTCATAAGGTTAACATAGCAAACATGTAATATATAGTGGATCATATCATATCATGTGTCATGTTAAATACCACATAGTGAACATATCAAATCATATAATTATAAGCTAACAAAATTCCTAACTAAACAAACATTTCCAAGTCATTTCCTATGATATCCATTCACTTATTCATATGAATATTAATCGTAAGTGATTTCTCACCTTTCGTGGCTAACGAAGGTAACAACTATTCAAACAAGATGGAGATGGAGATCACAAGCAACCAACACAAGATCCAAGCTATCATACACGCGTATATGACGACTCAACAAACTATTTTTTCTCTCTTTCTCTTTTTTTCCTTTCTCTCCTTTTCTTATATGGAAGAGGTTCGACCTAGGGTGCAAGGGGTTCGGGTTTGGGTGTAAGGGAGGGTGCGGCTAGAGGATGGGTCGGGATGGTGATGGCCGAGGCTAAGGCAAAGGTTCGGCCAAGCAAAGGAGAGGCAAGGGAATGGAGGAGCAAGGTTTTTGGCCAAGGGAAAGAAAAGGAGAGGAGAAAGGGTAGTTCGGCCTTGGTGGGGAGGTGGAGTTTCGGCCAAGGGATGGACGGCAAGGGTGGAGGTGGTTGGGTTTGTGGCCGGCGGCAAGGTAGATGGATGGCAAGGCAAGAGGAGGAGAGGAAGAGAGAGAGAATAGGGAAAGAGAGGAGAGGAGGATTTGGGTTTTAGGAGATTGGAGGAAGAGAGGAGGAGCAATGGTGGAAGAGAAAGTTTCTTGTTTGAGGAAGACAGAAATGAGATGGCAGAAAGTTTGTACGTAGTTTCTTTCTGATAAGGAGTGTAAGGGGAAGGGTAAAAGTTTCTGAATTAAAGGTGTCAGTTGAAGCCCAAGAGACTTTCCAAGAGCCCAAGAGTCGTATACCAATTAGAATACACCAGAAAATACCATATGAAATACTATGTAAAATACACACAATACATACTGTTATTTTATGCGAGTTTTTCACTGAAAATTGCAAATTTAGAGCAATAGGAGTCCGATTTTGACGAAACGAAAAGTGGAGACCATCTCAGATTCGGTCTAGAATTAGAAAAAAAATTTAAAATTTTCAACTCAAATTCAAATTTTGACTAAATTTGACCAAAAATTGAAATTTCACAAAATTTTCCTTTTTATTGAAGTTGGAAAAATATATTACTCAACGTCCCAAAATCATTGTTTAAATTCAAATTTTTAAATTTTAAAATTTAAATCATAATTCAAATAATAATTCCTTTAAAATTTGATTGAATTTATGAGTCGTTACACTCTCCCCCACTCAAAAGTTTTCGTCCCCGAAAAGAAACGAAATAAGAGAATAGAAACAAGCAGAAAAGATAAGATAGATTCAAAATGAATAGTACCTGATACAAACAATTCAGGATTCGAAGCGCGCATGGTCTCCTCCGTTTTCCATGTCCAATCCCGATCGTCTGTACTCCATTGTACTTTGACTAGGTTGACTGATTTCCTCCTCAGCTGCTTCGTACCTCTATCGACAATA
Source organism: Allium fistulosum (assembly GCA_030737815.1). Classification (NCBI taxonomy): domain Eukaryota; kingdom Viridiplantae; phylum Streptophyta; class Magnoliopsida; order Asparagales; family Amaryllidaceae; genus Allium; species Allium fistulosum. Next base: position 898,352,981 of record CM060905.1, on the reverse strand, counting down.
CGAAGTGGCTTCCTCTCGATAGTGTGATTCAGCTCAACATCCAAATTCTCCAATAAAGCGGGCTGAACAATTAAGGATGGATCATGAAGATATTTGCGAAGATGAGATGCATGAAACACGTTATGCACCCCCGATAGCGTCTCCGGCAAATCCACTCTATAAGCTAAACGACCGATTCTTTCCAAGATGTGAAAAGGACCAATGAATCTAGGAGCAAGCTTCCCTTTCCATCCAAAGCGAATCACATTTTTCAGTGGCGAGATCTTAAGAAAAACCTGATCACCCACTGCAAATTCCAAATTCCTTCTCCGCCTATCATCATACTTTTTATGCCTATCCTGAGAAATCCTCGTCTTCCTCCTAATCTTCTCAACCTTCTCGGATGCTTCCAGAATCATATCAGGCTCAAGAAATAAAAGATCACCGGATTCAATCTAGCAAGATGGAGATTTGCAAGGTCGTCCATAAAGAGTGGCAAACAGAGACATTTCGATACTTGCCTGAATTCAAAAGATGGAGTTTAATTGATTTATGCTTACAATGATTTAAATTTTAAATTAAAGTTATACCCGATAACTGTTATTATAAGTGAATTCAACGAGATGGAGATGATCTTCCCAAGATCTTCCATAATCATGAACACAGGCATGAAGAAGATCTTCTAGAATCTGATTCACTCTTTCCGTCTGACCGTCGGTCTGCAGATGGTAAGCAGTACTAAGGTTCAGACGGGTACCCAAAGCTTCCTAAAAATCTTTCCAAAATTTGCTAGTAAAGATAGGATCTCGATCACAAACCATGCTAGATGGAATGCCGTAAAGCCTGACAATCTCTCTCATATAAACCTCTGCTAAGCTCGAAGCGGTTCGATTCGACTTGACCGGAATAAAATGAGCAGATTTGGTCAGTTGATCGGCAACCACCCATATACTCTCGTTACCCCCTTCTCGTCCTCTGTAATCCATCGATAAAGTCCATAGAAACTTAATCCCACTTCCAAATGGGAATCTCAAGGGGTTGTAACAATCCAGCGGTCTTCTGGTGGTCGGCCTTAACCTGTTGACAAGTGGCACATCTACTAACATAAATGAAGATAACCCACTTCATACCACTCCACCAATATAGCTTGGTCATATTCTGATACATCTTCATAACTCCTGGATGGATAGAGAGTCTGGACTGATGATTTTCCTTAAGCACCTCTTGCCTTAATCCATCGACATTCGGAACACAAATTCGATTATTAATCCTTAGAATTCCATTTTGATCAATTTGTGCTCCCAATTCACTTCGGTTATCACCTTCCCTACTACGAATATTCTCCTTCATGAGCTTAAGCATCTCATCTTCATCCTACTTAGCCGTGATGCGATCTATAAGAGACGAAGAAGCTACAATCTGACATAACATGGCCCTTTTCCTACTTAAAACATCATCCACAACATTAGCCTTCCCGGGAGTGTAGTTGATATCGAGGTCATAAGCTGCTAAGAATTTTAGCCATCTAACTTACCTTTGGTTCAAATCCTTCTGGGTGAATATATACTTAAGCGACTGATGATCCGTAAAGAGCTCAAACTTAGTTACCAAAAGATGGTGCCTCTATAACTTGAAAGCAAACACAACAACAAGCAATTCCAAATCATGAGTTGCATAATTGGTTTCGTGGGGCTTCAACTGACGATTGGAATAAGCAATAACCTTCCCATCCTGCATCAATACAACACCCAAACCTTCTCGACTAGCATCGGCGTAAACCGATAATCCTTCACTCCCACTCGTAATAGTAAGAACAGGAGCAGAAGTAAGCTTTTGCTTGAACTCATTAAATGCTACTTCACACTTATCACTGCAAACAAACTTAGCATTCTTACGAGTCAAAGCAGTAAGAAGTGCAGCTATCCGGTCAAAATTCTCGATGAATCTCCGATAATAACCGGCTAGGCCCAAAAAGCTATGAATATCAGAAGGAGTCTTAGGTTTCTCCCAATCCTAGAATATAATAGGGTGAATGAGTTCAAAGAAAGATAAGATAATTAAATTACAAAAGAGGAAAGGTGGATAGACTTACATTAATTGCGGTGACCTTAACAGGATCAACCGAAAATCCATTTTCAAAAACAATGTGCCCAAGGAATTGGACTTCATCCTTCCAGAAATGGCATTTAGAAAATTTAGCTTTCAACTAATGACTCTTAAGAGTTTGGAGAACAAAGCCCAAATGTGATTCGTGCTCCTTCTCTGACTTAGAAAAGACAAGAATTTCATCAACGAAAACTATGACGAACTTGTTGAGGACATCACGGAAAACAAGATTCATAAGATCAACGAAGTAGGCTGGAGCATTAGTTAAGCCAAAGGGCATCACTAACCATTCAAAGAAACCATTCTCGGTTCGGAAAGTTGTTTTGGGAATGCTCTCCTTGGCTACTCGAAGCTGGTGAAAACTGGTGGCAAGATCAAGCTGAGAGAATACTTTAGCTCTGTAGAGCTGATCAAACATATCTTTGATACGAGGCATATGATATCTGTTCTTCAGAGTAAGTTTATTCAGCTCCCTATAATCAACACACATCCTCAAAGAACCATTAAAGTTAGTGACAAAAACCACTATTGCTTCCCATTCAGAATAACTCTGCCTAATCAAACCCTTGGAAAACAAGTCTTCTATCTTCAACTCGGCTTTCTCCTGGGTGCCATCCGTCTGGGAGGAAAAACAACAGGTCGGGCTCCAGGAATAAGATCAATGCATAATTCAATTTCTCGCTTAGGAGGAAGAGAAGTGACTTCACAAAAGACATTAGGAAAGTCTCTGACGATAAGGGTGGAATCAAGGTCACTAGGATGTGAATCAAGAGAAAAGATAAAACTGCCTGCATAATCCTGAGGCATTCGGCATTCGATCACCAAAGAATTACCCAGGTCATCTACTAAGGAAACAGTTCGGGCTTTGCAAGAAATAACTGCATCATATCTCTTTAACTAATAACCTCCAAGTAAGATATCAAATGCATCAAAACCGAGGACATAGAAATCTCCGGTGAATCTATGCAAATTGTAAAGGAGTTTCGCCTCTTTACAAATCATACTAAGGTTGGCAAGACCACCGATGGGGTTAGTTACACATAAGAATTCAGATGCACAATGGGGTTGCAAGATGTGCTCAAACTTATTACAAAGATCAATAGAAATGAAACTATGGCATGCTCCGGTGTCAAATAGAACACGAACAGAAAAATCATGTAAAGAAAAGGTCATAGTGAAGACTCCAGATGTCTTTCCTTTCTGCTAAGGGGGACAATCCTTCTTGAAGTGGCCTGGCTGCAAGCAAATGCGGCAAAGGTTATTCCTGGTCATATGAGCTGGAGGAATGGCGGCTCCAGTAGAGGTTGGAAAACTGTTGGCATAATGACCCTTTTGGTCACACTTGAAGCAGGTGATGGAAGATAAGTCAAGAGGATGCTTTTGAGAAGAATAACCTATACCCTGAGAATTCTGTCATTTCTTCTTCTGTTGCTGAAAGTTGGGCTTCCTCTTCTTCGAGCTGTTGGAATTTCCCTGAGATTGAGATGCTTGCATAACCTGCTTTCCTTTGTCATTAGAGTTCTCGAATCTGGTGGCCATATCCATAAGAGAAGTAAAGGTGCTGTGAACATGATTAATCAAACGATCATAATACTCCGGCCGAGCTCCAAAGTTAAACTTCTCATTCTTCTTGAGTGGGGTGTCGATCAAACTAGGCCCAAACTTAGATAACTCATTAAAATTCTTCTCATACTCCGCAAAAGTCATATCCCCTTGCTCAAGATCCATAAATACCCTATATAACTGAGACTTCCCGGCTTCGTGCATCCACTTAGCCACAAAAGCATCCCTGAAATTCAGATTCAAGATATGAGATAAAGTCTAAAGAGATATCCTAATGAAAAGGTCTTAACTAAGGATTCTCACCTAAATCGCTGCCAAGTGATATTCGCGTCAATGGTCTAAGCGGTAACTGACTCCCACAAATCCTGGGCAGCCTCCTACAACTGCCAAGTAGCCAACTAACGCATCTGAGCGTCAGTGATCTCAAGTTCGATAAAAACCCTCTCTAAGCTCTTCAGCCACTGTTGAGCCTCAATAATACTCTCCGATCCAGTGAACTTGGTACCTCCAAGCCGAGTGTGCTCCTTACAAAGAGTGGTGAACTTGACTGGTTGAGCTGGTGGAGCTGGTGCAACAACTGGTGGTGCTAGGAAATTTCCATGACCTCTACCTCTGGCATTCTTACGGTTACTCATCTAGAAAGTTCAAGAATGGATTTTAGAACAAAGGTAAATATTCAAATTCAAAAAGGAACCCTAATCAAAGAGAATCCTAACTAAGAATTTCAAGTTCACAAGAAGATGATTCCGTAATTAATTCTTCTTATTCTAGGGTATTACTACCCCATCTCTAATGAGTTTTTACCCCATAGGCTAAGGTTTGCCTAAACCAAAGCTCCGATACCAATTGTAACGACCTGCTATTTCGAACCATTCAAATCGACAATAAACCACACATGTCCGACTTGAATTGTTTAAAACAACAGATTGTTATATAAATTTGGGGTAAATAAGAATCAATCACAGAATCACAGACCCAGAATATTACAACATCACGCAGCGGAATAGATAAACATAGTAGTTCATGAAGCAACTACATAAACATCAAAGTCTAAAGCAAATACAACAGAAATCCAAATACATAGAGGTTCGCTAATGCATAAGCAAATGACAAATGTCTGAACAGAAATAACTGACATGACTGAAATAGCTAACTAGATAGATCTCCAACCAGTCTCCAGCTCCAAAAGATGAATCTCGAATGCTGTGATACTTAGGCTGACCCAAGCATAAAGCAAAACAAAACACTCGAGTCAGGATTAACATTCTTATGCAAGTAAATCAACTCAAGTGAAATGTTTAAGTGAAATGCATCAATAACTCAAAAGATGTTTGGGATTTCCATCCTTTAAGGATCCGTCAAACTATCTACATATATAATACAATACACTACATATTTAATGTCTATCATAAAGTGAAGTATTAAATAGCGTTAAGGCATTACCCATATCCCCCTTAACACATTTTTATATAAGCATCGTAACAGTAAACTCCACCGTAAAATGGTGGGATAATCAGGGAGCACTCCATAGGTACAACACAAACCAAAGTCGTAGTGGGCTCGATCAGGATAAATATGACAAGGCAAGCGAGGCAATGCCCAGGGTAGGATTCTACCGTTTTGCACTCCCGGACTGGTGGTAACGCATAGCAGCAACTACCGCCCACCTCGAGACACACTCCGATAATCAAAGGTGGCCACCAATCAAATCACAACGTAATAGACATGGTTTCGAAGAAGCTGCTCGATAGGGGAGCGACCCCACTTGGCCCGATATAGCTTCTGTTTTAGTCATTTTAATTATGACCCGAAAGTCAAGGTTATCCATCATCGTTCTCTTACTTCATTCCAGTAGCGTTCGCCAAACCATCCTTCTTCATTCTGGATTCTCCACCACATGCAAAGTTGTTAAAGTGGTTTCGGTATTAACAGAGAGTATGTCAATATCCGACTCCGGTCCCTTTAACAACCAAACGCTTATTTCACACCGTGGTCATTTTATAAAACATTGTCATAATTTAAATACCAAGTTACAATTTAAATCAATTTCTAAAATATTTAACTTCGGTTATAATTTAGTTTGAAAACCCTTAACTTACAATTTCTATCAAATCAAGTTATTACATATCAAAATCTAATCCTTTGGAACTCTCATAAGCAAATAGATGTAATAATCTTATTTGAGTTCAATTCTTTAAACTAGACTAAATCTACAATTTAATCTTAATTTCTCTTTCTTAATATTTTTTTTAAAAGTTGTTATAAAAATTTATATTTATTATATTAAATTAAATTTTTAAATAAATCTCTTAAAAATATATTAAGTATTTTATTAAATTAAAATTTTAAAGTGTTTAATTTTAAATTTTACTATTTCACCATTAAATTTTATATTTTAAAATTAAATAAAATTATAAGTCAAAATCTTGAAATTTTACTTTTAAAACCTTAACTTATAAATTAACTTTAACACATATAATTAAATTTAAATTTTATTTTATTTTATTTTAAAAAATAAAATTTAAATAAATCTTTTAATTAAATTATTTTTTAAATCAAATTTATTAAATCAAACATATTTTGTAATTTAGAAAAAAAAATACTTTAAAATCGACCAACGGTGTCCTTATATAATTTTTCTACCCTACGATCAAGTGATTAGGGTATATATCATTTCAACCCAAAATAATTAAATTTACGCATATATATCATTTCAACCCATATCCCAAGTCACTTTCCTAATCTAAAAAAGCCGTTCGGGTATGTATCATTTCAACCCATAGTGATTTTCCTAACTAACATATAAAGGGAACTTGAAGTGTGATTGAAACAAATAAATAACATAACATATCATTATATAACATATCATAAAATGAATCATATAACATATTACATAACATAACAACACATCATGTGACATAAAATATACTACTTAACATAACATAACATGCATGTGACCTAAACATATTACTAGCATAATATATATGTGATTTAACATATTACTAACATAACATATATGTGGCATATCATATTACTAACATAACATATATGTGGCATATCATATTACTAACATAACATATTATGCGTCGAAATAGCATATCATGTCATAAGGTTAACATAGAAAACATGTAATATATAGTAGATCATATCATATCATATCACGTGTCATGTTAAATACCACATAGTGAACATATAAAATCATATAATTATAAGCTAACAAAATTCCTAACTAAACAAACATTTCTAAGTCATTTCCTATGATATCCTTCACTTATTCATACTAATATTAATCGTGAGTGATTTCTCACCTTTCATGGCTGACGAAGATGACAACTATTCAAACAAGATGGAGATGGAGATCACAAGCAACCAACACAAGATCCAAGCTATCACACACACGAATATGACGACTCAAGAAACTATATTTCTTCTATCTTTTTCTTTCTCTTTTTTTTAGGGAAGAGGTTCGGCCTAGGGTGCAAGGGGTTCGAGTTTGGGTGCAAGGTAGAGGATGGCTAGGGGATGGGTTGGGTTGGTGATGGCCGAGGCTAAGGCAAAGGTTTGGCCAAGCAAAGGAAAGGCAAGGGAATGGAGGAGCAAGGTTTTTGGCCAAGGGAAAGAAAAGGAGAGGAGAAAGGGTAGTTTGGCCTTGGTGGAGAGGTAGAGTTTCAGCCAAGGGATGGACGACAAGGTTGGAGGTGGTCGAGTTTGTGGCTGGTGGCAAGGTGGATAGACAGCAAGCCAAGAGGAGGAGAGGAAGAGAGAGAGAAGAGGGAAAGAGAGGAGAGGAGGAAAGGAATATGGAAGAGGTGGATTTGAGTTTTAGGAGATTGGAGGAAGAGAGGAGGAGCAATGGTGGAAGAGAAAGTTTCTGGTTTGAGGAAGACAGAAATTAGATAGCAGACAGTTTGTACGTAGTTTCTTTCTGATAAGGAGTTTGTACGAGGATGAGTAAGAGTTTCTAAATTAAAGGTGTCAGTTGAAGCCCAAGAGACTTCCCAAGAGCCCAAGAGTCATATACCAATTAGAATACACTAGAAAATACCATATGAAATACTATGTAAAATACACACAATACACACTGTTATTTTATGCAAGTTTTTCAATGAAAATTGCAAATTTAGAGCAATAGGAGTCCGATTTTGATGAAACGAAAAGTGGAGACCATCTCAGAATTCAGTCTAGAATTAGAAAAAAAAATAATTTCAAATTTTAAATTTTCAACTCAAATTCAAATTTTGACTAAATTTGACCAAAAATTGAAATTTCACAAAATTTTCCTATTTATTGAATTTGGAAAAATATATTACTCAACGTCCCAAAATCATTATTTAAATTCAAAATTTTAAATTTTAAAAATTTAAATCATAATTCAAATAAAATTCCTTTAAAATTTAACTTAATTTATGAGTCGTTACAAAGAAAGGATCAATTCCAAGGTTCAAATCAAACAAGGAGAATGAATTTATCCAATATGACTAGGAGAATGCGCTCCTTACACCGAAAGTATACCTCTAGATAAAATATACTTGAGAGCCCAAGCCAAACATGCAACACTCTTGGGAACTTCCAAGCTAGACCTAATATGACTTAATGCGGGCATCCGAATATACTCACATCATTGCATGCATGATACCAACAAATCTCCCGATAAATGTGAATACCCTAATGGGTGCAACCCACATGGCTTGGCTTCCACTCGCTCTTTGGTTTTAGTTATCCACGATGTTGGATGCCAATGCTCAAAATGAGCAACAAATCATTTTAGACTAACGAAGCACAAAGAAGCATATTAAAATCGATAGTTGATAAATCTACAATCAGTTATAAACTAGTGCTACCCCAGGGAAAACCATAAAGCCGGACAAGCTAAGGTAGTGTTGCTATCTATCTTGCCATGACAGCATTCTTTACTTCAGGAATAGCAAGAGTTTAAATGCTCCAAGCGAGTAAAAAAATCATCTTGAATCCACGAAACACAAAGAAGGATATCGAAATCGATAGTTAAGAAATCAACTATAAAAAACAAACAAATGATTGTATATGGGAATTGAATCGCATACACTTGCCACCAATAAATGAATCAAGCATTTGGAACATTTGATTCTTACTTGTGTTTGATTTTCACATCACAAATACTTGTAAAACACTTTAAAAAGACTCTTTAAAAATATTCTTTTAAAGAGCAAATTATATCTTTAAGTGTATTAAAAAGAAGGATAAAAAACGAATGTCATCAAAAACATTATTTACTATAAACCCAAAACCAATTTACACTTAGCTTTGATTTTAATATTCCTTTCTAAAGATTCCCACATTTATAAACTATCATTTACAAATTTAAAACAACATATATTATGCCAGAAGATAATGAATCAATTTAAATACCTTATTTAATTTTAAACAATGTTAATCATCCTGAAAGATAATTGATATAATTCTTTTATAAATTTTAAAACCACATTAATTATCCTAAAAGATCATTAATCAAATTATAATCTTTTTATATGCTTTAAACCACATTAATTATCTAGAAAAATAATAAATCAAATTTATAATCCTTTTATATATTTGAATACCACATTAATTATCCCGAAAGATAATAAATCAAATTTATAATCTTTTTATAAATTTAAATCAATATTAATTATCCCGAAAGATAATTAATCAAATTTATATTCATTTATTAATTTAAAACAACAATAATTATCCCAAAAGATAATAAATAAATTTTAAAATCTTTTTATAAATTGAAACAATTTTAATTATCCCAAAAAATAATTAATCAAATTTATAACTTCTTTTATAAATTTTAATCAATACTTATCCTTTATTTTCAAAATTCTCAAAATATTTGAAAATATAGTTTAAACAACTTTTAAAATGCAAAAATGCAACCAAACATTTATTTAGTAAAAATACAAGCACAAGTTTAACACACACAAGGGTTTAAGGAGATGATATTTCATAAGTGGCGGTATAACGATAACCGGTATAACGACACTTAAACAAATCGAATAGCATGTCACAAATATTTCAACCAAAAATCAATATAAGCAATATAAGAATATAAATAAATCAATATTGGTGAGTGTTCGACGATAAGATTTCTATCGGATTAGAAATTTGCCCAAAAAATTTCAAATTAAAATTTACCGCAAGCGCACGGCGTACACTTGTAGTACGTGGCGAATATGGGTCGATCCGTAGGGAATTGATGATTTTAAAAATTCAATTCAATCAAATTAGACCAAATGAAGGAGAAATTGTTAACTAGAAATAAAATGAAGCTAACACTAGAATTAAAATTTGATTTAAAAACTATTGAACTAGAGAATAATTTTGAGGCAAATCCACTCTTATATTTTTGTAAATCAACAAACAAACAATTTGTGATCTCTAGCTTTGATATTAAGTGAAATATTGTTGTATTTATCAAAAGTATGGTTTGTTTATGTTATTAATTAACATAACTCAAACCATCAAACTATAATACAACAAATAAACCACTTATAATTCTCCTGAAAATGAAGCCAAAGCAAAAGCTATTTTAAGTATGATCTATTTACTATTGTAACTAGTAATATAGATCATCAAATTTCATTTTTACTTTAATTTCACAATCAAAAATGGATTAGCACATAATGATGCAAATTGTGTTTATGTTGAATAAGAATAGCTCATTTGCATAAGCAATATAAGCTATCGAACCCACTTGTATAAACTTGCAACAAAACTCACTTCATGAAGCGTAAACCAAATGAGATCATAAATCATAAAATGTTAAAATTACATAATATTTGAGAGCTTCATTACTCCTAAATTGAAGGGGTTTAGCTACTCATTTGTGGCATTGAAGCAACACAAGTAAATTTCAACATTAAAAAGAGAAGAAAATAGAAAAATAGCAAAGAAGGGAATGTAATTAAACTACTTACAACAAAAGGAATTAAGCTATACTACTTGCATGAATGTAAAACTAATCTACTAACAAAGAAAAGGAAAGAGCATAAATAAAAGCATGAAAAGTAAATAAAAGCATGTAAATAAGAGAAGACAAAGAGGATTAAGAAGCCATTTTTATTTCATGAAACATTGCTTACAATTTTGCACTCTAATTTTCTAAGTAATATGAAAGGTAGATGATACTTTACATGTACATAAGAGGGCTATTTATACATGCATAAAACCTTAATTCTATTTTTAGGGGGCTTCCCAAAATACCCCTTAGGAAGTGTGGAGGCCAAGTAATCATTAGCTTCTACTAATCATCATTTAAGTGTACATGAAGCCATTAATTCCATAAGCATGTTTATTAGCCTCTAATTTGTACATTAAGGTAGGTGGGTAGGTGGGGTCCTCCATGATCTTCACTTTGAATTATTTCCCTCTTCTTTCCTTTGTATTCATTTGTGCATGATGGTATCTTCGTATAAGCCTCTTCCATATGCATCCAAATTCCTATAAAAATCATCAAAAATGTCCAAGTAAAAATTCTCAAATGACACATGCACAAAAATGACCGTTTTGCCCTTGAATGAAGGTGGATATATGATGATTTGAAATTAATTGAATTTTGGTTTTAAACATGTTAAAATGCCCAAATATGATATTTATTTAAATAAAAAGAGATAAAATATGGATGTATATATATGCACATTTACGTGCACATTGGTAAAAAATAACTTAGGGTCCCTCTACAAAAGTCCTCTGTAAATCTTATATATATATACATGCACTCCGAAGTGTCCATAGCGACATATTCGTTATGAAAACACTCCAGCTTCTTCTTTTTGTCCCCTGCAACAAAATGGTTGCTTATGTAATCCGCTATCAAGAGAGATCAAACGACAATATATAGTCATACGGGTTCCCTGTAATTCATATAATGTCTCATCCGCTCTCCAAAGCAGGAATCCAAACATTCAAACAACCAACAATAAACTATCATCCAAGCAATCAAAAATAATCTATAATAACACAAATATCATATAGTCTATTTAAAGGTGAGTTAACTCACCAAAAATTCCAACTGACGCTTACGTGTTCCAGTATGGTTTAAAATCGAAAATGTTCGACTTTAGCTTGAAATTCTACTAGCTCCCAATCCAACGAAGTTAGTTCTAGTGCGTAGATAATGTCAATACGAGTTCAACGTAAAAGATCGTGTCCAAATCCGACCTTGTATGTAATAGTTATTGAATTTATAAGTTTTGGAATTAATTAAAACAATTAATTCATTAACTAACGTAATTAAATATTCAATTACCTTACTCAACTAATCATCCCTACATTCAAATTGAAGCCGCCTCTGCCTGTATATGAACCAAACAAAACGTGCATGGATACAAGGTGATACAGAGCTTCGATCGATGGAATCAAATGCCGTCTAAGCCAATGAACTCCCCTTTGCGTATTCGACTTGCCCGACCCAATTGCTTCTCCTTCGTAAGCCTCCTTAAAAATGAGACCTAGACACCACACTTCGTCCGTACAATGAACATGAATCACCTGGTGGAGCCGAACTCCACAAAAATGTCGCCACCGACTCGCCTTCCCACGACAAGCACCAATCCACACTTGGTCGTGCCTAACTCTGCCTATAGCTCTCACAAATCAAAACCCTAGCTTTCCTACTACACACCGCCAAACTGTCAAACTCTATTAAACAACGTCACACTTGACAAGCAACATATAGATATGAAGCTTAAGTTCATACGAGTACAATGGAACAAACGACATAATTTTTCATGAGCAATAAATTTTGTTTTGATTTTATAAGGAGGAGGCTATGATTTGGTTTACAAGAAATATAGAATGAAAAAGAGAGAGGAAGAATTAAATGTGAATTTATTTAATTTATAAAAAAAGATCAATTTCTTACTTAAAACACAAGTTAAACAAAATTTTCAAACAAATCCAAATTCTCAAGTCACCCATCACATCACCATAAAGTTATTCTGAAAATTTTGAAATTTGATTTGATTTAAAGTGTTTTGGAAAGAAGGTTTTGCAGTATTCCACTATACAATATTCCATTCGTGTACGAACCGTGAACGACAAAATAAAAATATGATCATGAACCAAAATATGACACGATCACAAATCAACAATAGAATCGCATATTATTTCATTTTGTGAAATTTAAAAATACCATCGTTTGTTGTAAAATACGTCAAACGACAATTTAAATATTTCTCAAATTAAAAAATATGGAAAAATCCTATAAATTAAATTCAAAATACTACAACAAAAATTGAGTCGTTTTATGAAAAATTGATTTTCTTACTATTTATTTGAACTATTTATTACTGTAAATAAATTTACAAAATGAGTCCACTGTCGTTATGTATTAATTAAAAGGAGTAAAATAAGATTGTTAAATCTACTTAATTAATATTTTAATTCACAAATCGAATATGTAAATAACCATATATGTAAATATAAGTTATTTATATTTTTAAACAACAATTGTTTAAATATTTAAAATTAATTAAATATTCACAATTAAAATGATAAAATTCTGGGATGTTACAGTTTAGTTATTATTTGAAAGCTGTTTGTAATTATTTGAATGCATTTATAAAAGTTATATTTGCATGCACCAATATACAATATCAATGTAATTTTAAATGGGTTTAAATAAAAGATAATTACATGAATTGATTTGTGGAAATTTTACGTCATTTGGTGGCATGTAATTCTAGCCATACCATGTGAAGAGAGAGTAGTGGACAGAGAGAGAGAGAGATGATCAAGAGAATTAATTAGAGAAGTTTTAATTAAAGAATGGGAAGGGTTTCATTCTTTCAATTAAAACAAATCCACTAATTCATGTCCTACAAACAATTCATTATTTTCTTCATTCACTTTTCTCTTCTCTCCTCCTAACCTTCCATGGCTGAAAACAAAATAAGGGTTTTCAAAGTTTTATCAACTCAAAATTAAATTTAAACATTAAAAATTAATGAAACATAAGTGGTTCATCCATCTATTGCAAAGATCGGGTGTGGATCTTGGAGATTTGAGCAGATATCTTCATTCTATGTGTGATTTATTGGCCATGTTCAAAGGTAATTCTTTGATTTAAATTCACTTATGTATTTATATCATTGATATAATTAGAATTTATATGATTCTCCTCATGTTTTAATCATTCATCTGGCCACATGTAACCCAAACCTCCTTTTTGTTTATTTTGATTAAAATTTGTTTATTGTATTGTTTTAGTTTAGATCTATATTAATTCACCATCTCCTTTTAATATATGTTCAAGATAAATTGACATGTTTTGGAGCCATGTTAATTTTGATAACTTGTTATTATTCTCTATATTGTTTCGATCTGTAGGTTCTTATCACAAATTTACATATGTCTACTGTTAACCCAAAAAATGGATCAACACCCTAGATCGAGTGTGGAAGCACCAGTGTTGATAATTAGCAGCACAAATCTCAGATAAACAACAGATAAAAAGCAAAAGTAAGAAATGAGACATAAATTTTTTATAGCGGTTCGATTGAATCTGGCCTACGTCCACTTTAATCAATCTTTATTATCATTATACTAGTTTAATCCCTTTGGATATCAACTAGTTAGTCCTTAGATCTAAGTTATAATGAGCTAGAATAAGTCACAAGTGCAAGGGTCGACTGGAGAATCACAGTAACCCCTTGATGACTGTTGTGAGGGAGAAGAAAGTTGATAAAGTGAAGGAATTCTAGTAGAGTAACGACGGCTCTCTCCCTAGAAAATATCCATCTCTATTTGCAGGTAGGATTTTATTTATAGGGGTAGGAAACCAGTTGGGCTAAAACCGACTTGTCAGAAGCCTCTACTTAGTGCTAGGAAGACGTCCAGAAAAACTCAAGACAACCCGAGCTAACATGATGGATTGCTAGCGATCCATGGGTGATGGATCGCTAGCGATCCATGCCCTTAGACTTTTTTTGAGTCTATCCTTTTGGGTTGCCTTCCATTCTTCTATTTGAATGCCTTGTCCAAATATCAAGTCGTTTGGGGTTTGTTTGATCTTCCGGCTTCATGGGTCATCTGGTCCAGAAGAATCATCCATAACTTGCTCAAAACTTAATGAAATCAGACGAAACTTTGCCAGTAAACTCTAGAGGGTGTCTGGGACCTATAATAAAAATTTTAGATGGTGGGACCCAATCTACATGGATCTTTAGCAGTCCATCTAGTTAGGTCACTAAAGATCCACCAAACAACCTCTAAATGATCCCATTTTTTTGTGATTCTTCTTTTATGTTTTCTAAGTGTTCTCCCAAAATTTCAAGTCAATCCGACTCCGTTTGAGTTCTCTAGGTCCATTTTAAGTTAGCTACTTTTGATTAAATAGCTAGAATCAGATGAGTCTTCACTTCTCGAGCTAGATTGCTTGGTATGCTATGAAACTTGGAAAGCGTGCTTAGAAATGGTAATGAATCATGATGCAAGAGGTTTGGGCCACTCATGATGCTTCCCTATGGATCGCTAGCGATCCATGGGTCGATCCATCTACTTAGTTTTTTATTGGCTGATTTTCCTTGAGTCCTATTTACTTGTTCGCTTGATTGTTTTGGTTGAGTCTCGAGTTATTCTTGCATAGTCTAAATGTTTGAACTCCTATTGAATTCTGATGGGTTAAAAACCCGGTTAACACTTGCCTCCCAAAGTACGCCTTTTGAATGAAAGGTGTGTTTTGCTTAAGAACAAGTTCATGTCTCCATTCTTCGATAATTGAGCTTTCCAGTTCCTTTAGCCTTAGTGAATCATCCAGTTCCTTCAGATTCTCTTGCTAATCATAAGTCTTTCCAAACTAGTTATATCCTAAGTCTCTAGACTCCGCCTAAGTGTAATCTATACATCACAATCATTCTGATTTCATTCGAAGTTATTACATCACATATCTCTAATTAAATCACATATTTCCAATTACATCACATATCTCCAATTACATCACATATCTCCATTTATATCACATATCTCTAATTGTTCCATGTTTATTCAGGATTTACATCACTATCAATTTTTTCTTCTCATTCAGAGTTGTCACGTCATATATCAAAATCACATTATATATCTAAATCACATCATATATCAGAATCTCATCATATATCGAAATCATCCCGTGTTCATCCATGATTTATTAGTTTTATTCTATTTATAAGGCATTCAAATCCTTTTATTAAATCAATTTTGTTTTAAGGCTCGATCTCTCCTGATCATTAAAGTCTAATGTGTGATCTCTTTGGATCGTTTAATGTTTAGTTTAATGTTTTAAGTTAAGGGGACGATCTCTCTGGATCGTTTATTTGTTAAGTTAAGGGGATTAAGTAAGCCTATTCGCTCACTCTTCGGTGAGGGGACTTACTTCTTGCACTACGGTCCCATCTCTCTGGTCGGGACTCTAAGGCGATCAATATCGTACAAGTCCATCCACTCGCTCTCCGGCAAGGGAACTTGCACCCTACACTCCGGTCCCATGGCGGGACTCTAAGGCGATCAATATCAGTCATCACAATCAATGTGGATTTTTCAAAATTCAAATATTCAAATCAAAACAAACAAGCAGAAATCAAACAAGCTGGAATCAAAACAAGCGGAAATCCTAAATGTTCACCTTGGATATCTTACTCAGAGCATGCCTAGAGACCAATCTAGGTCTTGTACATGTGTATGTAGTCTGAGGTTATTATTGTCCTAAATAGTTATCTCAGGCATCCGACTCAGAGTGTGCTTAGGGACCATTCAGGATCCCATGCACGTGTAAGCGGCCTGAGGTTATTATTTCTAAATACTAAAAGAAAATTATGGAAAAAGAAACGAAAATGAAAATCATAGGAGCCGGACCCGACTCCCATCTACCCCGGTCATGGGATAATTTGTCTTGGCTCAAATCCCTGGGCATTTCTTGATGCATTCGCCACAGATGGTGGTTGTTCTTGCAATTCTACCGCAGTTGTATTCCTAACATATTGTGGCAGTTGGTTGCTCTGAAACAATTCTTCTATCATATCACGAAGGTGTCGGCACTCATTTTTTTCATGCCCATTCAACTCATGGAAGATGCAAAACTTTTCAGATTTTTTCTCTCGATCAGTGGGCTCCCTCCTAGGTGGCCTCCTGTAGAGGTTCTGCCTCCTAGTATCCAAGTATATCCTCTTTGGGGTTTTAGTTGGGTCAGTGTATAAAGAGAATCTCTGCTCCTTCCTTTGCCGTTTCGGCTCCCCAAAGTCGTCATCGGTTTTCGTTTTCGCTTTGTCTTTTCCAATTCCAGCTCCGAACGGTCCGTTGTCCTCCACGGCATTTATTTTAATGTCCACATCTTCATCCTCGGCTTTAGCGTATTCCTGACGCAAATATCTCTCAGCTTCGTAGTAGAATTCCGCAAGAACCATCAGTGGATCCCTTTTCAATGCAGCTTTGAAATCAGTCTTACTCGCGACTCCAAATAATGTTTCCATTAGGATAAATGATGGATCCGGCTTGTCGATGCAACTACTGCCGCATTGAATCTTGTTAAATAACTTATTAAGGACTCACCAGGCCTTTGTTTTACGTTTAAGAGCATAAGTACATTCCTCGGTTGTGAGACATGAACTCTAAATTGTCTCAAGAACTTGCTCACCAAGTCTGTTCATGTGCTTATGGACCCATTTTCCAACTGTCTGAACCACATTGCAGCCAAATCTGTTAAGTATAATGGGAAGCACCGCCCCATTACTTCCTCATAAGCACCCAACACCTCCATATGTTGGATGTGTTTCATCATACGAATCATCGGATCTGTCTTCCCATCGTACATTTCCAGCGTCGGAAGCTTGACATCTAGAGGATTTCTCGCATTTTGGATATTAGCAGTAAACGGATTCCTATTTACATCTTCCAGACTTTGATCTGGGGGTCCTCCTTTAATGAACCTTCGTACCAATTCAGCAATTCGGTTATCACCGTCTAATGAAGGTCTCCATTCTAAAGCAATACTTTGCCCTCTATTCCGATGGGGGTATCCCGGGATGCACTCTTCCGGTCGCATGTCTGTGTTCTGATTCATAACTCTAGCTTCATTCATACCCGCATTCCTTGGAGGAACTTCTGGTATATATTCTTCTATCGGTTGCATCCTAGTATTTAGATTAGCTCCCATACCACCAGTTCCTAGTGTTTCAACAGTCACTCCGGCATTGGGATTGATTCTCATGTTTATTCCAGCGTTGCCCACAAGTATTGGTTGCTCTGGGCGTGGGGGCAAGACTCCATCTTGTTCTAATCCAACTCCGGCAGCTCCTGTGTTGTTCCCTGGAGTTTGATTCATATTCCCTATAGATCTAGCCATCCCTTGCTGCTCCATCCTTTGGAAGAAGCCGTCCATCTTCTCCTATTGTCTAGCTAAGATTCCATCTTGCATCTCTTTCATCATCCTTTCCATCTCCTCTCTAATCACACAATTGGGTTGATGAGAATTTGAGGATACCTCCTGGCTGCCCCCAGGCTCCGGTTGACTTGCTACCACTCTTGATCTAGTATTAGGCCTACTCATCTTCTCTAAATCTTAGATTCAAACTTCAATTCTTCAGATCTCATTCAAGGCTATCAATGAAAGCACCAAAATGTTAACCCAAAAAATGGATCAACACCTTGGATCGAGTTTGAAAGAGTGCAGATAATTAGCAGCACAAATCTCAGATAAACAGCAAATAAAAAGTAAAAGTAAGAAAAGGGACAAAGAATTTTTATAGTGGTTCGGCTGACTCTGGCCTACATCCACTTTAATCAATCTTTATAATTATTATACTAGTTGAATCCCTCTGGATATCAACTAGTTAGTCCTTAGATCTAAGTTACAATGATTTAGAATAAGTCACAAGTACAAGGGTTGACTGGAGAATCATAGTAAGCCTCTTGATGACAGTTGTGAGGGAGAAGAAAGTTGAAGAAGTGAAGGAATTCCAGTAGAGTAATGGCGGCTCTCTCCCTAAAAAAGATCCATCTCTAGTTGCAGGTAGGATTGTATTTACAGGGGTAGGAAAGCAATTGGGCCAAAGCCGACTTGTCAGAAGCCTCTACTCAGTGCGAGGAAGAAGTCCAGAAACTCAAGGTGACCTGAGCTAACATGATGGATCGCTAGCGATCCATGCCCTTAAACTATTTTTGAGTCTATCCTTTTGGGTTGCCTTCCATTCTTCTATTTGAATGCCTTGTCCTAATATCAAGTCGTTTGGTGTTTGTTTGATCATCCGTCTTTATGGGTCATCGGGTCCAAAAGAATCATCCATAACTCACTCAAAACTTAACGTAGTCAGATGAAACTTTTCATATACACTCTAGAGGGTGTCTGGGACTTACCATAAAAATTTCAAGTGGTAGGACCCATTCTACATGGATCGTTAGCGATCCGTCTAGTTAGGCCACTAGGAATCCATCAAACAACCTTCAAATGATCCCATTTTATCTATGATCCTTCTTTTATGTTTTGTAAGTGTTTTTCCAAAATTTCAAGTCAAATTGACTCCGTATGAGTTCTCTAGGTCTATTTTAAGTTAGCTGCTTTTGGTCAAACAGCTTGAATCATATGAGTTTTCACTTCTCAAGCTAGATTGATTGGCATGCTATGAAACTTGGCAAGCGTGCTTAGAAATGGTAATGGATCATGATGCAAGAGGTTTGGGCGACTCATGATGCTTCCTATGGATCACTAGTGATCCATGGGTGATGGATCGTTAGAAATCCATCTACTTAGTATTTTATTGGCTGATTTTCCTTAAGTCCTATTGACTTGTTCACTTGGTTGTTTTGGTTGAGTCTCGAGTTATTCTTGCATAGTCTGAATGTTCTAACTCCTATTGATTATGATGCGTTAAAAACCTGGTTAACATCTACTTCATTCAAATTTCTTTTAATTTGTTTTAGAAATTTTGTGGAATTGAAAGCTAATTTTGAATGAGATCTTTTTTATAATTATATAGCATTTACATACACAAATGCAAATGAATTGTATAAGTTAAATTATTTATTGTTCATTGAAATTAATCTTTAATTTTATATGGTAAATATTTGAATATAAATGTTTCAATCATTGTTTATAATTAAAAAAACTTGATTTAAAATCAGTTAATGAAATTTAATGCAAATTCTAATTCTTTGTGGTTTTCTTAATTTAAAGTCTCCTGTAAAATCCTAAACTCTAGTTTCATTCCTAAATTAAAATTTTAATAAAAATTGCTAACCTTAAAATCAAACTTACTTGTCTTGTGTATATATACATATAGCATATGCTATAATGCTTAAAAATATATGTTGTTTTATATTTAAATTATTAAATTGTGATAATCATGTATATGGAAATATACATGTGTAGTTTAGTTCAAATTTATAAGAGGTTTTTGTGCAATAATGTAATTATTTTGTCAAACCTTTCTTTAATTAAAATCACAATCGTTAATGTTGATTTTGGATTTCGAATTATTTAAAACAACTAATAGGTTTTTAACACACACACACACAGATATATGTATGTGTATATGTATGTATGTATGTATGTATGTATCTATAATTATTATAGATGTGCACATATATTTTATTAGTCAAGAACTTGGACAACAAAGGCATGTGTAAATTTAGTTAATAAGTTATAAATGTAGTTTAATATATCAGTATTATAATTAAAAAGTGAGAGAAATGAAAGGTTTCTCTCTACATATATTGCCACATCTCTTAATTAATTATATAGGTTAAGAGAGGAAAACAAAATGTTTCCTTCTCTAAATTCATTTATACATGTTTCATTTACACATATATACACTACCTGCATATTACACTTACACTTCACACAAATGAATGTATTTGATACATTCATTATAGTACAAACAATCTAATATCAAATTAAACTAATTTTAAACAGTTGTAATAAAATGAAGATTTTATTTAAAAGAAAATTTAGAAATTTGTAAATGAATTTAGACTACATAGGCCCAATAAAGATCCAAAAGGATTTTTTTGAAATTTACCAACTACCCTGCTTCCGACTGGCCCGGTTCCAACATAACCGTTTTCTGTTAGATTCACCTTGTTCAAAGATGACTTCTTATCCATCCTGTTCATACATGATGTAACGACCCGAAAATTTTAACGATTTTAAATAACATAATTAACTAAATTTTTTCTTGTAATTAACTAAATTTTTCATGAAATTGAACAATATGATTTTAGCAATGAAAATTTGATATTTGGTATGCGTCTATTTAAGCATAGCAAGTGACAATTTTTTGTCTGAAAATATGAAAGTTTGTTTGGTTGTGAAATTTCAATTTTAAAATTTAAAATCAGTTGTATTGATGAAAATAAAATATTTTTGAAATCTGAATATTTCCACATAATAAAAATGTTGGACATTTTCTGAGTAAGACGTCATATTTCATTTCGCCAAATTTGGACTGCTCTAGCCTCGTTTATCTTATTTTCGATGTTTTAGCAGTAGTTTTGGCAGCGAATATTCAGTTTTGATATGTAGGTCGTGTCGCTCATATCTATATACCATTCTGTTCATCTCGTCGTGCTGATCTCCACAGTATATTCATTTGTGCATTTCGGTGTCCGGTACGCGGTGAAATCTACAAAACGATTAGCCGTATCGGTTCCGCATTTGGGTCTTTTGGGCTTTTTGTGTCCTTTCATTTGTTCATCTGTTAAATCTAACAGCCATTAGCTTTTAATATATCTCTGAATTTAATTTTAACTTTCCCTATTCCTATGGTTTCAATTTATTATAATTTGGTACGTTCATTTTCAATCTGGTCATTGCTTTTGATAGAAAGAAAAAAGGTTATATTAAAATATCTAAAGCTTATATTTTGTTTCTGAAACAAATATGTTCGTCCTCCCCTCCATTTTGAATCCACCGACCCTGTCCTTCATCTGCCACCGTTCCTCTCCGAGTTCGCTAGCCTCCACGCAACCTTTGCCGATCATCTTCCTCTTTACTCCTTGCTTCGCCCAAGTGACAGCCGCCCACCGCCTTGACAACCAACAGCCACCGTCTAACACCAGATTCGATGCCTGCAAGCTCCAAACCCGCCAGTCCCCTGACCACTTACCTCAGTCGATCGCCTTTTTCCCTCTTCCCTCACACGCAACCCCTTTCCACAACCGAAACTTGACCCGCCACCAAGCTTTCCTTCACTTCCCTGCCGACCAACTCACCACCAATCCTCCACTTCAGCCACACTTTCCCTACTCCCTAGAACTCGACCAACCACAGCGCCTTTCCCCGCCTAAACCCTTACCGAGCACTCTCCACCATAGCAGCACGCAGGCCGAGCTCCGCCACTAGCAACAGCCACACTGAGACTTCGCCCATCCCTATAGCCAAAACCATCCGCCAACACTTCCCAGTAGCTCGCCTCTCCACCCAAAACCTGACCCTCTCATAGCCACCATCAGCCCTCCATCACAGTGCCAGACCCATGACACAACAACCCTCCTCGGCCGACCTTTGCCTCGCGACAGCCACCATACAACAGACCTATCCTCCGCCATTCCCACACCTGTCGTGCCAAACTCCACTGAACAATCACCCGCCACCTCCACGAACCCGAGTAAACAAACCCCCCACCTCATCTCTCCATAACCACCTGAAGTCCCATCACTTTTTCTTGCCATTGCCGAACTTCAATCTCATCCATCCCCCCTTCCCAGTTCCGAGCACATCATCCAGCCGAGCACAGACTTGCCCAAGCAGCCTTGCTACCCTAGCTTTCTCCATTATAAAAAAAGAAGAGGAAAAAGGTGTGTATATATCACTTTTTTTTTCATCGTCGTGCTAGCTTTGATTTGCTTTCGTTGCTGTCCGGTGATTTTTTAAGCAACTCTTGGCTTGTCGCTAAGATTTGCTTTTATGCTTATCGCAGCTCTTTAACGCGTCGTTGTCCCAATTGCTTATCCGAGTGCGTATCCATGTCCGTTGCTTCTCATTCTCGTTGTTTTCTCTAGCCTCAAAAGGTGAGCAATCACTCACGATTAACATTCTTATATTTAGTAAATTTAATTCATATGAAATGAAGATTGAAATATGTTGTTAAATTTTGAATTGGTTAGAAATTTAATTGTTAAGTATGATATGTTGTTATCTGCATTTGTTAACCTATGCTAATTGACATATCACACTAATTAACTTGTTATTATATATATTATATTTAAATTGTTAATTATGATCATATTTGCCATTGATATGCTATGTCGTTTATGCTATTATTTTATTTGTTCTCACACTGCAAGTTCCATGTTAATTTAGGAAATCCCTATGGGTTGAAATGATACATACCCAAACGATCTTATAAATTAGGAGAAATCGTTATGGGTTGAAATGATAAACCTAAGCGATTTTATTGATTTTTTTTTTAATTTTGGGATTGCGGGTTGAAATGATATATACCCGTAAATATTAAATTGCGGATTGAAAAGATAAATATCTGTATCACTTGACCATAGGTTAGAAAACTATATACGGACACCGTTGGTCTATTTTTAATTGATTTCCAGAAATTTGAAAAATATGGGTTTTAATAAATACCGGTTTTTAAAAATATAATATAAAGATTTTATTTTAAATATGTGTTTTAAGTTGAATATTGATTTTAAAATATAATATAAAGATTTTATTTTAATATATGTGTAAAATTTAGATTTTTTTTATATTATATGTTTGGAAAATTTTACATTTTATAAGTTAAGTTGAAAATGTAAATTTTAAGATTTTACTTATAATTTTATTATTTTTAAATATATATATATAATGAGATTTTATACAATATATTTAATAAAATAAGATTTAATATAATAATAATTAATATAATAAATTTAATTCAACTAATATATATATACATAAAATATGTTTTAAAATATTTATTTAAATTTATATTAATATTTGAAAATAGATTTTTGTAATAACTTTAATAAATTAAGGTTGGAAAGATAAATTGAAATTGATTTGGAATTTTATTTTTTTAAGAATTGTATTTAAATAAAAATTTATTTGAAATTCAATCGGTTTAAGAATTGTATTTAAATAAGGGTTGATTTGAACTTATTGATTTTGAGATTTTAAATATATGATTTTATAACTTGATAACTTGATTTTGATTAAAGGTGTTTAAATGGATATTTTTAAATTTAAATAAATTGAATTTGAATATTTAATTTCGATTTAAATTTGTAATTTGAGGTTTTATTTAAATGTTATTAAAAATGATTAAGTGAATATTTTCAAATTTAGATAAAATTAAAGTTGAATTTTGAAATATAAATAAGATTTATCAAATTGAGTTATTGTAAATGTTTGAATATTTAAACTTTGAAACTTATTGAATTGGAAGTGGTTTAAATTTATAGTTCAACCTGGATTTGAAATCGATATAAATTAAAAATGGTTTAACGAGAATTTGACCTTTAACCTTTTTATTTGAAATTGTCGAACTGAGATTGATTTAAATTGAATTTTGGAACTAAAGTTGATTTGAATTGATTTGTGAAATTGGAAGAAACAATTCTAATTTGAAACTATTTTCGATATAAACTCTTTTAATATATAAACTATTTTTAATATATAAACTATTTTAATCTATAACCTATTTTTAAATATAAACTATTTTTAATGTATAACTATTCCAATATATATAAACTACTTTCAATATTCAAACCGTTTAAGTTGGAACTGTTATGATTTAAATTTAATGGATTTAAATGTGAATACTTTGATATGATGGTTTAACATATTTTGTGGTTATGATTTTGGAAGTGAATATGATTTAAAGTGAATAATGATTTCGAAAGTGAATATAATTTCGAAAGTGATATGATTTTGAAATGAATATGATATTTTGATATGAAGTATGAACTGTTTGAAATGAAAATGACCACGGTGTGATATAAGCGTTTGGTTGTAAAAGAGACCGGGATCAGATATTGCCATACTCTCTGCCAATACCGAAAACCACTTTAACAACTGTGTACATGGTGGAGAATCCAAAATGAAGTAGGATGGTTTGGCGACGTCTTTATGAGGTATGAACGCAACCCTAACTCCCACGAGTCGGTTTGATGTGACTAAAACAGGAGCTATATCTGGGCCAAGTGAGGTCGCACCTCCGATCGAGCATGCTTCTTCGAAACCATATCTATTACTTTGTGATTTGATTGGGTGCAGATTTGATTATGGGTTTGTGTCTCGAGGTTGGCGGTAGTAGCTGCTATGCATTACAACCAACCCGGTTCTGCAAAATGGTAGTATCCTACCCTGGGCATTGCCTCGCGTGCCTTATCACATGTCTTATCGCGTCCATTACGAGTTTGGTTTGTGTCGTACCTATGGAGTGCTCCCTGATAGCTCACCGGTTTGGTGGAATTTACAGTACTGTATAGACTACGGAATTTATATAAAATGTGTTAAGGGGGATATGGGTAACGCCTTAACGCTATTTTAATATTTTACTTTACTGTAAACATTATCTATGTAGCGTATTGTACTATGTATGTTGATAGTTTAACTGATCCTTAAAGGATGGAATCCCAGCATCTTTTAAGTTATATTGCATTTTACTTGGACATTTCACTTGAGTTGATTTACTTGCATAAGAATGTTATTCCTGACTCGAGTGTTTGTGTTTTACTTTATGCTCGTGTCAGACTGAGTGTCACAGCATTTGAGACTCGCCTTTGGAGCTTGGAGCTTCGCTTGGAGATCTATCATCATCTACTCAGCTTTTCAGTTATTTCCAGTTGTTTATGTTCAGACTTGTCAGTTGCTTTTGTATTAGTGACTCCTATGTACTTGAGATTTCTGTTGTATTTACTTTTGACTCAGATGTTATGTAGTAGCTTCATGAACTACATTTTTCTCTTCCGCTGCTTATTGTTATATTACTCTGTGTCTGTGATTCTTTGATTGATTTAGTTACTATATATGCTAAGTTTTTCTAAATATAAATTAACAACCTGTTGTTTCGAGCAATTCAAGTCTGACATGTGTTGATTATTGTCAACTTGAATGGTTCGAAATAGCGGATCGTTACACATGACCTTAATTTGAGAATGTTCACCTAGTTCATAGAAGCGAAGCAATTGCAAGAAGTCAAAGTATTTCAAACTATAAGTATATTCTGGTTATTTAATATTTGCACTATGCCGTGAATAACTGCTTCACCTGAGCATATGCTATCGAATTATGTACACAATTATTATATAGTTATGGCAGTAAAAAAATTTTGGACCTACTGACTGATTGAGTCTTGCAATCATGTTAGAAATTGCTGCTTTTGTATGTCATGGGAATAATAAAAGGTAATAAAGGGATATCCGATATCCCAAGATTTGGAATCTTATTTGCGTTAGCAATATTCACTAGATCATAAGATGCTATTTTTAAACATTAATTGGTATTCCAAGAGTTGTTTTACCCCTAAAATCTAATTCAAATGTTACAGTGCATATCAGATTATCATTTGGCGCTCCAGAGATTTTTGAAGAGGTTGAAATTAGAATGTATAACTTATAGATGTGTTATTTTGAACCCCAACCCAAAAGTGTGTAAATATGGAAAGCTAAGTCTATCTTGTATTTAATGCAATATATACTGAAACGATATCATATTAGGGTTTTGTTATCATGTGCCCTTAGGGCACATGTTAATAATCACTTTTTGCACTAAAAGACAAAAGAAAAAAAAGCAAAATGTCTATATTATCCTTACCGAATTTAAAAAGGTGGAATTCAGGGGGGGTTATAGGGTAATTTTGAAATTATTAACATGTGCCCTAAGGGCACATGTTAGCATTTCCCATCATATTAATAAGACTTTGCATAGTGTACTTTACTAATAAGCTTGTAGTGAAATATAAGGAAATTTGTCCTCTGTGCTAAAATAACCAACTTTATGGTCTAATCACGAAACCCGAAGAGGTATATAGGTCAGAACTTCAATGCTGCAACTGTCATTTTAATTACTTCATTGAACACATGAATGTAATAGCAGTCTGTATGTACCATTTGCAGAAAGGGGAGCTTCCTTCTGGAAGAACAAAAATTAGTAGCTCGAACTCACAATTTTCACTCAGATTCAGAAATTGAGAATGAGCTGAATGACGTATGGAGAAGAGCCAAGGATAATTAAGTTATTAATCTTTACCTTCTTGGTGTCCATACGAATTTCTCATATTGTATTATATTATACCATTTGTTTATGTTAAATTGGGCCTGAACTATGATACTTTTTAGCTATGCCAAGGCTTTATGAATGATGTGAATATATGAATTGTTTTGAAATTTTGGAATGTGAATCTTCGTGTTATTTTTAGTAAATGTGTGATTTTGGTTGTTATTAGTATAATGTTTGTATCAATTACAAAATAATGATAAATTTATAGATGCGATGTAATGTCTATATTATTTTTTATCATTTGAGTTCTTTAACAATGGGCGAAAAAGTTGTAAAAGTCCTGTTACAATGGACAAAAAAGCTGTAAAATACTTATTACAGCGGCTAT
Organism: Allium fistulosum; assembly: GCA_030737815.1. Lineage (NCBI taxonomy): Eukaryota > Viridiplantae > Streptophyta > Magnoliopsida > Asparagales > Amaryllidaceae > Allium > Allium fistulosum. Next base: position 898,325,796 of record CM060905.1, on the reverse strand, counting down.
AAATAGTTATAAATAACTTTATTACAACGCTCTATTGCAATGGCCATAAATAATTGTAAAAAGCTCTGAACCTATTACAACTTGGCCTAGTACGAAATTTTAAAGACCATTAAAAAATACCTATTACAACGGTCATTGCATGTTGCGAAAGGGTATTTTGCTGTAGTGTGTATATATGTTAATAGTATATTTTGATTTTCAAAAAATATTTTGATTCTTTGCTGAAATGAAATATAAACAAATATATTTTTTGAAAAGAAAATATAAACAAATATATATATATATATATATAATCTTACTTAAAATGAGATATGTACCTTTTATTTTGATCCCAAGAATTATCGAAACCTTGGTAACTTGCTACTTCTTGTCTGAACTCCTAGTTCTTTGTCTTTGACTTTGGTGTGCAAATCCCGTCTTCTAGGCTTTACAAATTTATTTCAGTGGAGGCTAGAGTTTTCTATTCTGTAAAGAACAAGAGAGAATAAGGGGTATTTATAGCCAGCTGGATATCAAAATATCCAACATCTTTCACTCTAGATCTGAAGACCAAGTCGTCTTGCCCCTTGTCTACTATGATGGTCAACCAGACCTTATAAGAATTAATGGACTTTAACCATAATTAATTTATCACATAAATTAATTAGTTATTAAGCTTATAGTTTAATTAAATCAATATATAACAATTATCTATCATTTTAATTAATTTGAACGCTTTAGCTAAATAACTAAAATGGCATAATAAATCTACACAATATTTGTATTAATTTTATTATTATTTGTAATATTTATAAATTGATTTTTAATTTGTTGAACGTGAATAATACCTAACAACAAGGTTGTATTGACTCCCTGATGTGAACTTGGTCCTTATTCGATATCTAAACAATTAAAATACTGAAGGGATTTTGCTGAAGTACAATATGTAGCATAAGTTTAGTGGCTTATAGATCATTTAAGTGAAATTCAATTTCTAATCTTTATTATGCTACACCTTGCAACGATATCTTATGCACATTTTCTTTTTGTTATCACCGTATCACTAAGACATCTAGAGATTGGCCAATGGTCAAAACTCTATTGATATCTATAGTTAATTACATAGACCACTTTAATAGTCCTTGGTTCAGTCCGATAATATTTTATCGATTTCCTATTACCAGAGATTTTGACTTTAAGATGACTACTAATTATGGTGATCCTTCTATAATTAAGGAGACAAATCCTCTCTATGTGGTATTTCATTTTAAGTTGTTCAACATATACCTAATTATGGTCATAACATGATCGTGATGTCATGTGATTGACCATAGTCAAAGTATAATCTAATTACTTAAGATTCACAGTATCCTCGAGTCTTCAGACTATTGTTCATCATTACGTAAGATCTTCAATTTTGACTTAGTTGTATTAACCTATAGAAGACTCTCGTTTAGTCGTTATATGATTGATCCAAATAACCAAAAGCATGTAATTCTGTTGTGTCCTCAATGATCATGAGTAATTCATCTCCATGGCATGGAGAGCATTACATGCACTAGTCTCAATGAACTTATCAATATCCTTATCTTGATATATCTTGACAAGAAACATTTACCAATAAGTGTTTGGATATCAATTCAAGACTCATGGTTACAAACATATTCATAATTACAATCGATAAAATACTTCTCCATAAGATTTCTACTTATATATGTTTAATTAATGTCATATTATATCTCTATATAACTACACATATAAAAGAAAATATAACCAAAAGCATACTTTATTTCGAACAAGGTTAATTACAAAAGTTAAGTTACATAACTATCATAATTGCCCTACAACAGACCCTTAACTCTATCAATAATTGCACACCTAAGCATTTTCTACATTAATGATGGTTTATTCTCATGAAGGTTACTATCTCTCACCTCAATATTTTTCATTTCTACGTTTAACACTTAGCATTCAAGTTTTTTTGAGTGAAATAGTTATGTAGTGTGGGACTACATAACCCAAAATGCATAGAAAAATAAAATAGAAGTCTTTTGATCAACATGCTTGATTGTTGGCAATAAAAGGTACTGACTACGTTGCCTTAAAAGTACTAAAACATGTTTATATATATAGGGTACAAAACAAATAGACATAACAATCATAAAAGCCAAAGAGGGGAGGCCCAACATCCTTGCTCTAAACATGGTCAGTAACTTTATTCGCATGAATATCCGCATCTTGGATTACATCACAGATATCCATTGACTCATCATCATTCATTCTATCAGCAATAATTAATGGGAGCGATTAAAATTGACCATCTTTCCAAGTGTAGGAAAGATATAATATTTTGTGACATAAGTTTATGATGGTGCTAGAGTTATTGGTAAAGCAACGAGAGTTTCTTTTGACCCATGTAGCCCAACTAAAGGCAAATAGAATAGTAACTGTGTGCATGTACTGCCAATTATCAAAAAGTGAAGTAATAGTTGGGGTAGGCCTAATTATTTGAGCTGCATAAGTATTCCATACATAGAAGGCAAGGCCGCAATTGAAGAAGAGGCGACTAATACATTTAGGAGCAGCGTGGCACATTAAATAGATGGAAGGAATGTCCAAGCCTTTGCAAATAAGTCTGTCACAGTTGTTCACTTTCCCTTGTATAAGCAGACACATAAGCATCTTGACTTTGGGAGGGACCTTATACTTCAACGTTCTTGGTTATGCGAAGAGTCTTTCAGAATTGTTAAGGCGGTTGTAGAGAGATATGCCATAATGATTCCAGTGTTCACTAGGCCCTAATGGAAGCTATCAGGAGTGGAGAGGGAGTGTAGGTGTGAAGCCATGAGTGGAGGCGCCGAAGTTGACTGAAGGTAGGTCTAGTAATTACGTGATTGAACTGGAACATAACATTCCAAAAGTAACAGCTTCATAGACAAACATAGTTCGATTGTTAGCTGATTGTACCAAAAATGGGCACAACACTCTTCGGAAGTCTTTGAAGAGATAAACGCGTAGAATGAAAATTAAAACTGAGGATTTATCTAATAAAAACTCCAAATAACAGAAATGTAAAGTGCAAAGACAAGCGATTTAGAGTGGTTCGGCTTTGTAGCCTACGTCCACTATGAAGTTTGATGATTTTATTGCTCGACACTCGAAGATTACAATTTCTTATAACACAATACGACTGGTTTTGTGAGCTAAGTTTGAATTTAAGACAACCGTGGTGATTCTGAGTAAATCTGGCAGAGTCTGGGCGCTCTTTAGCTCTTAGAATTCTCCGACCCCTTTTTTGAATGACCAGGGGCTCTATTTATAGGTGTAGGAGGCTGATATTTCAGCTAAACTGAAGGGAGACCAGTTCTGGTACGTCAGGGGGCCCACATGCCCGCTTTCTAGAAGTCCGGGCCCACTTTGGGATCGATTCGAAGCTATGTTCGAATCGATCAAGAAATTGTCCAATCGAGTTGAAATTTGGTGTGAACATTCTTCAACATGCGCTTAAGCTTATGTGAAAATTTCGTAGCATTTGGACCTATAGATCTCAAGTTATGATCGATTCAAGATTGCATTTCTGGTTGGCTAGCTTGGTTCGACTCGATCCCTTCGAATCGATAGGGTCGACTCGATGGTTTCGCGCGTGGCATGGTTGACGTGGCGCGCTTTCTTCGTATCGATCCTACTTTTACTCCGAGTCGACTGGGTCGAATCCATGGTTCTAGCAGCCTTGACTTAGTGGATTCGAGATGTTGGATTCGAAGGTTCGCTCCCTTTGAATCGAGGGAACCGGTATTCGTTCGAATCGATCTAGACGTGCTACTGTGGATCGATTCAGAGTCGTCTCATCATGTTCGATTCGAAGGCAATGGAGTCGAAGTATAGCATGTTCCATGGACTCGAAATACTTCCCCTTGATGGATTCAAAGCGAGGCAGTTCCATGAACTTGAAGTACTTCCCCCTGATGGATTCGAAGGTCACCTACCTGAGGGATATGAAGTGGGAAAACTCTATGGATTCGAACAAGGGCAAACTTGACAGATTCGAACTATGGCTCGCTCCTGGTGGACTCGAAGCATGGTTTGCTTTGAAGGAGTTGAAGCAAGGTTCCTCCTCATGGCTTCGAACTAATGCAGGGATGATGGAGTCGAAGGTCTTCTACTTCGTACGATTTGAAGTGAGAGCATGTTTGATGGAGTCGAAGGCTGAAGCAATCAGGGGAATTTCGTTGGTGTCGAGCTTGATGGATTCGACCTTAGGGGAGTCGAACCATAGGGAGACGAACTCAAGGCCATGTCCTTCACTTGCGTCGATGATATCTTGAGCGTACGATCTCGGATTGACTTGATATTTGGAATTTTGGTTTCTACAACCTTGCTTGACGTGTCTTATCAATTGCAGCCCGATCCGGACTCGGACAAAATTCATCGGCATCCATAGCAGACCTATGTGTAATCGGTTTTCAAGATGAACTGTCCCTGGTTTCTAGTCGAGTTCTTGGTGTCACGGCCTTGCCAAAAGGCGGGATAACATTAGCTATGTTGCAAGGTCGGAGAGAAGGTTGCTTAGAGGCATTTCAGAGAGCCAGATGTCCAACCGAAAACTACATTGTTCCCCATTATCAATCTTAACTACACCACAGGATTTGACCCAGCAAGAGGTGAAGAGAACTCCTGCTCAAAAAGGAGATAGCTTTCTAGAGATGAGATTATGGAGAATGAGTTTAGATCGAGAGTCATAATATTTTGTTATAATTTAGTTCTTCTAGATATAGTTGCCATTAGACAAGCATCTCTAGATCCATTTTTCTAGTAGTATCGAGTTAAAGTGGTGGAGGTTAATGACAACTAGACCTCCCTAGGAGGTTGAGTTGCAAACAATACCCAGTTTACCAAACAATTATCTTTAGGTTTAACATCTATACCAGGCCAGAAGAAGTTCCTTCGAATTGGATCGATCTTGGATATGACCCAGCTAGGGAGTTTATGGAATGAGAGCTAAAATGTATGGATAGCTGAAAGGACTGAATCTAGAAGAACTAACATGCCAGCTCAAGTGAGAAATGAGTACTTCTAATAGGAAGATGGTTAGAAACATTATTGATCAAAGGGTAACAATCTTCTCTTTGGAGTCTAGTAGGCAAAAGGGTGATTCCAAGATAAGAGATAGGGAAGTGTCCTTGCTTGCAATTCAAGGAGTTCGCAACCTAAGTGCAAAGTTGCTCAGCTCCACCCACTATGAGAACTGAGCTTTTGGAGAAATTAATGGTTAGGCCCAAGATAAGTTTATAGGTATATATGAGAAGTTTAAGGTTGTGGATTTGATAAAAGAAAGGGGAGCCAAACAAGGTGGTGTCATTAGTATATTGGATATTGGATACTCCATGCTCGGAGTATGGGTACTCGATGCCAGATAGAAGTTGGTGGGTTACTGCCAATTTGTTCATCTTGTTGAAGACATCAGCTGCCAAGACAAATAGAAATAGGGAGAGAGGGTCTCCCTAACGACGACCTTAGGAGTATTTAATAAGCCCTCGACCAACACCATTGACCAAGGAGTAATCCACTTCTGAGAAAAACCCCATTGTAAGAGAGTATCTGTAATGAAAATTAGTTGATGGAGTCAAAGGCCTTGAAAAAGTCAAGTTTGATCAAGGCACATAGGATGTGGGTAGTATGGAAGTGGGAAATGACTTCTTGGGTGATGGCAACACAGTCGAGGATGGACCAACCGTGGATGAAGGCCATGTCCCAACAAAGGAGAAATGTGAGCTTTAAGTCTATTTGCAAGCATTTTGTAATCAATTTGAAGGAGGTGTTGAGAAAGCTAATAAGTCTGAAGTCGGTCAAGGTGTTAGCACCAGTTTTTTTGGAATTAGAACAATATTGTTGTAGATGGTTTTGGCTATGAGAGAGGGGTTAGAATAGAATTCATCAAACATGTTAAGGACCTCACTATTGCTAACTGACCGAAATACCTTATAAAATATGGGTCAAAATTCATCAGGTCCGGGGCCTTATCCTTACTTATATCGTAAAGTGCAGTTGTGATTTCTTCCTCTATAAATGGAGAGTCCTCCGAGATCGAGAGGAGGTTTAGGTAGATTTTATGCCAAACAATGGTAGGTTTGGGAATCTAGGATCGGCCGAGGAGTTGCCTGAGTATTTGGTGAACAGTTGATTGAGTTCATCTTGGTCATGAATGCTTTTCCCACCATGAGTAATCTCATGGATATGCTTCGACCTTCTCCTGCCTTAGCGATTCTATGGAAGTAGGTCATGTTCTATCACCATCTTTGAGCCAAGAAACTCTGGATCTTTACTTTCACCCAATCTCTTCTAGTTTTATTCATCTCTCTAACTGTTGCCCTAGATAATCAAGATGGAATCTTTCGGCTGGGGATAACGGTCTGGATTCTTCAAGAATGTTGAGGTCAAGGATTATGGTTTGGAGATCTAATTTGTGAGATCTGGGAGTACCCCAAATCGATTTAGACCAAGATCTAAGGAGCTTTCTTAGATTTCTGAGCTTGCAAACTATTATCCCGCCTTTTGGTAAAGCCGTGATACCAAGAACTTGACTGGAGACCAAGGAAAGTCCATCCCGGAGATCGGTTATACACAGGTTTGCTATGGATATCGACAAATTTTGTCCTAGTCCAGATCGAGCCATAATTGACAAGACATGACAAGCGAAGCTATAAAAGCCAACGTACCGAATTTCAAGTCAATCAGAGTTCGTATGCTCAAGATATGATCGATGCAAACTAAGGAAATCAACACAATCGCATCATTTCGTATCCATCCTCATGCATCCACATGTTCGAATCCATCGTATTCCACCTTGTTCGTTCCATAAGGCAGCCAGGGAACATCTGACTTCGTATCGATCTTATTCGAATAGATCAGAGGCGCACGATTTCACATCGATCAGAAGAACTGCACTTTTCGTATCCATCGACCAAAGGGCTTTCTTCGTATCCATAAAGCGTTGACTCTTCGTATCCATCTATCGATGTCATCTCGCATCCATCTGTTCGTATCCATCATATTATCAGTTGTTCGTATCCACCAAGTTGGAACAACTTCGATCGATACGAACAAGACTACACAATCGATACAAACAGAGCCACAATGCTCGATACGAACTGAGTCACTTCCATCGATACGAACTGAGCTGCATCTATCGATACAAACAAGGCTGCTTCCATCGATACGAACAAGGCAGCTTCCATCGATACGAACAAGGCTGCTTCCATCGATACGAACAGGGCAACGGTCTTCGATACGAACAAGGCGAAAACCTTAGGATGACTCAGTCAACTCGGCATCAAAAGTGGAGCGATCCAAAAATCAATCGCCACGTCAACTCGCAGGCGCGTGCTCAACATCGATTCGAACAGAGCGATACGAAAGGATCAGTTCGAACTGAACAGCCTACTGAAGACTCGAATTCGTATCGATCGTAACTTGCGATCTACAAGTCCAAATGCTATGAAATTTTCACAGGAGCTTACGTACAACTCAAAGAACGTCCATGCCAAATTTCGAATCGATTGGACCAAATCTTGATCGATACGAAATTCGTTCGTATCGATCATGGACCGAGTGCAAATAACGTGGGATCGATTGCGTGGGCCCACCCACGTGCCAGAAAAGGTCTCCCGAGATCTGAGCGAGATATTTCCATCCTACGCCTATAAATAGCACCCTAGAGCTTACAAAAAGGGATCTTTTGGCTCTCCGACGTCCAGACTCTGCCGAAAACATTTTTGCACTACAAGGCTGCTGTTGTACTCGAATTTCATCATTGTAATCCGCTGTAATCAGTTGTATTTAGCAAGAAAACATCAATAAAATCATCAATTTCATAGTGGACGTAGGCAACACGCCGAACCACTCTAAATTTCTGTGTTTCTACGTATTTTCTTATTTGTTTTTGAAGTGTTTGTTAGATAATCCTTATTTTCCATTCAATTTCTTTATTTTTTCTCTTCAAACTCTTCCGAAGAGTGTTGTGCTCAATTTTGGTACAAACACTTTGGTGCTTTCACTGAGAAAAAACCCAGTTTTTTCCTTCTGCTTATTGGATCTACTACCGATATCGGATTGCAAACATCCAAGGAGAAGATCCAGATCTCAATTTCAGAAGTTCTTCCATCCTATTCAGATTTTCTACAAGTCTAGGAGAGAGCTTCATCATCCATCATGGTTAACACAAGGACTACTTCCACAACTGCAGATCCTGAAGGACGAGACAAACAGATTCCCGTGCAACTGCGTCCAACTGATCAGAATGCTATCGAACTATCAGATCCGCAAGGCCCTGTCACCAGGGAAGAATTTCAGATGTTGATGCAAGAATTGACTCAGAGCCACCAACAGCTCACTCAACAGCTCTGTGCTAATGCGGAACTAGCCAACCAACTGAACCGTCAGCGACGAAGGAGATTCAGGAGGGATCAGGCTTCCCATTCCTCCACCGAGAGTTCAGCCTCTTCTGATTATCATCACAGATCTACACGCCCACGGCTAGATGGAAGGTACACACAGGCCACTGGAATCAACACACATGGAATGTTGGGCAACTGAGAGTTGGCCCGTCAACCAGCCACCAGACTGGACCCTCCTCTCAAGGAGGCGCTACCCCGCATCATGTTACTGATAACCGTACTGCGACAGCTACTGATTTGGGCGCTGAGACCCAAAATTGGACAGATCTGAACCATCACCAGCGAGATTACCATCCTGAGCCTTATTTCCCCGAAGACATAGAACCAAGGAGGCGAGACATGGACTATCGACAGCGACTGACCCCTCCTGCTCGAAATGTTCAGATGCCTGACTTGTCAGCAATGATCCGTCAAATGATCCGTGAAAGTCAAGGGCTTAGCAATGACGACTGGGGAATCTCCCGGAATCATACCCCCTTTACTGATGAGATACTTTACGCGGAACCACCTCGGCGATTCAGGATGCCGACTTTGCCCATTTATAAAGGGAACTCTGACCCTAATCAGCATATCCTGAAGTATGAATGGTTGATGAACGCTGCACGAGCTGAGGATGCAATCAAGTGCCGAAGCTTCCTAATTTCACTAGGGGGCATAGCGACTATGTGGTTTACCCGACTGACACCTCGATCTATCTCATGCCTCGATCAGTTGGCAACAAAGTTTATTGAGCAATTTCGTATGCATGTCACGAGACCAAAGGATGTTAATACTTTATCCAGTGTCACTCAAGCTCCTGGAGAGACACTTAGGCTTTATTTAGAGAGATTTCATGCTGCATGTGCTGAGATCGGCAACCCAAATGATAACTCTATTCTTATGGCACTGACTAAGGGAATTGAGCCCGATTCTGAATTCGGCAACTGGTTGGCTGGAAAACTCCCTGCATCATTGGACCATTTCTATTCCAAAGCAGCTCAATTCTTGAGAAGGGAGGATGCGAAACAGTCTAGGAAGAAGGATGATGTGGGGCCAAGTGTGGAAGGAATTCAAAGTAATATTGCTGTTAAACAATCCGGGGAGAGTTCCGGGAAAGTGCAATTGAATATTCAGAATAAGCAATATCAGCAAAAAGGCAATGGTAACCAAAATAGAAAACGGGATCAGAACCGTGGTCCATGACGTAGAGCTCCAATGTTTGATAATTACACTCCTCTGAATACGTCACTGGAGAACGTATATCTACAAACCTGCAATACTATTCAGTACAAGAAGCCTGCTCCGAAACAGTCATCAAAGAAGTAAATTCAGACAGGGAAATTTTGTAGATTCCACGAAAGCTACGGCCATAACACAAATGAATGTCGTCACTTGAAGGATCTCATCGAAAAGTTGATAAGAGAGAGGAATTTAGAACAGTTTGTGCGGGCGCCGCAGTCTGGAGGTGTGGGCCCATTAAATCAAAATCATGTACCGAATCCGGCTAGACAGGAGGAACCCGCTCGTACTGGCGGGAGGTTGGTGATAAACACTATTTGTGGTGGTCCTCATCCAGCAGACCGAAGCTGGAAGGAAATGGAGTCGTATTCCAGCTCTATCAGGCATGCAGACTTTGAATGTTGCAGTAACTCTGAAGATGGGGCTCCGGCCAAATAGCAAAGAATGATGGCAGATGACATCATACTTCGAGGTCGGGATGCCGACAGGGTCGAAGCCCCCACTATTGATCCGCTCGTCATATCAGCTCAAGTAGGTCCTGCTTGGATGAAGAGGATCTTGGTAAACAGCGGAAGCTCTGTGAATATTTTGTTTAAACGAGCTTATGACCAGATGAGAATGGAGACTAAAGACTTGAAACCATGTCAGTCTCGCATTCATGGTTTCAACGGGAGTGCAACTATACCCACTGGAGTGGTGGAATTGCCAGTGAAGTTGGGAATTGGTGAACGTCGGAGAGTCCGGATACTGCAGTTTGTTGTGTTGGATATAAACTCCCCTTATAATGCTTTCTTGGGCCGACCGGCCCTAGCCGAGTTCAGGGCTGCCCTCGCCCCATGGTGTTTGACTTTGAAATTCCCTACCGACAATGGTGTCGGAGTTGTTCAAGGGGATCAAGCTGCAGGGCGAGCCTGTTATGTTGCTGAGCTGCGCGAGGCGCGATGGAAAGAAAAGGGAAAGGGCGTAGAGGAATCTCTCTGCATCTGCTTTGCTAATAATTGACAATTAGTGCCTGGGCCCGGGCTCGGGCACCCCAACCAATTCCAAAGAGATCTTGACCCGAGAGATACCGAAAGTGAAGATGAAGGTAAAGACAGCCAAGCTTCTCCGGCCGAACTGACGATCGATGTTCCAATCGACGATAATGATGACTCGAAAATGATAAAGATTGGATCTCAGCTAAGCCAACAAATGCAAGAGGAATTGGTTGAATTTCTCTGGGTAAACCTTGATGTGTTTGCCTGGACACACTCTGATATGTGTGGGATCTCACCGGACATCGTGAGCCACACATTGAACATTGACCCGCGGTACATACCGGTCAAGCAAAAAAGGCGTGGTATGGATCCAGAGAGATCTGCCGCCCTTAAAGAAGTGGTAGACAAGCTTAAGACGAATGGGTTCATTCGAGATGCATTATACTCGGAATGGGTATCCAATCCTGTACTAGTCCAAAAGCCAAATGGGAAATGGAGAACATGTGTTGACTACTCAGACTTGAATAAAGCTTGCCCTAAAGACAGTTTTCCACTTCCACGAATTGATCAACTTGTAGACTCAACGGCTGGACATGAACTTTTATCCTTCATGGATGCGTACTCTGGCTATAATCAAATACCCATGCACCTGCCCGACCAGGAGCATACCAGCTTTGTAACCAATATGGGACTCTATTGCTATAAAGTTATGCCTTTTAGACTAAAGAATGCTGGGGCCACCTATCAACGGTTAGTTAATTGAATGTTTGCTAACCAGATTGGAAAGACCATGGAGGTATATGTGGACGACATGCTAGTCAAGTCTCGATTTTCCACCGATCACATCAGAGACCTGGAGTCAATGTTTAATATCCTCCGAGAGTACAGAATGAAGCTCAACCCATTGAAATGTCATTTTGGGGTGGCATCCGGCAAATTCCTTGGGTTTATCGTCAACGTTCGAGGAATCGAAGCCAATCCCGAAAAGATATAGGCAATCAGAAATCTTGAAACTCCGAAAACTATAAAGCAAGTCCAGAGTCTCAACGGAAAAGTTGCAGCATGGAGCAGGTTCATTTCAAAGTCCACTGACAAGTGCATTCCCTTCTTCGACCTGATTCGAAAGGGAAAACGAAACTTTGAATGGACTACGGAATGTGAGGGCGCATTCCGAGCACCAATTCAACATCTCTCCACACCGCCAATCTTGTCAAAGCCTATCGATCATGAGAGATTGTACATTTACTTGGCGGTATTAGAAAATGCAATCAGTGCTACCCTAGTTCGGGAGGAGGACCGAATACAAAAGCCGGTCTACTACATAAGCAAGCGGCTAACCGGAGCTAAGAGAAATTATCCGAAGCTAGAGAAATTGGCTTATTGCCTTGTTATTGCCTCGAGGAAGCTCCGTCCGTATTTCCAGGCTCACCCAATCACCGTTTACACCGACCAGCCGTTACGACAGGTCCTTACGCGGCCTGAGACGTCTGGTAGGTTACTCAAATGGAATATCGAGTTAAGTCAGTTTGACCTTACTTATACTCCAAGGCGAGCCATCCAAGGACAAGTCCTAGAAGATTTCATAGTTGAATTTACCATCCCAGAGGACTTGCCCGAAACCAGTGAATCTCCCAAGTATATCTGGAAGCTGCATACAGATGGTGCATCAAATGACCATTGCTCAGGTGCAGGGGTTGTACTTGAAACTCCTGAAGGTTGATCTATATGTTATGCTCTAAAGTTCAACTTCCGTGCGACTAATAACGAAGCCGAATATGAAGACCTACTGGCTGGATTGAAACTTGCAAGAGACTTGAGAATCATTGCAGTGGAAATTAATTGTGATTCGCAATTGGTCATATGTCAAGTTAGAGGGGAGTACCAAGCCAGAGATAGAAGACTGGCCGCTTACCTTGCTCAGGTTCAGGAGAAATTGAATCAGTTTGCCTATTATGCCATCTATTACATACCGCGAGAACACAACCAGAAAGCTGATTCGTTAGCAAAGTTAGCCAGTACAGGTGAAGCACAGCAAATGGGACTTGTTCTCGTAGAGATATTGTCGTCGCCAAGCATTGATCAGATGGAAACCGATTGGATATTTGATGTCATTTCCGAAAGGGAGTCGTGGATGACTCCGTTCATAAATTATCTCGAACACGGAACCCTGCCACAGCGTAGGAGTGAAAAGAGACGGATTCTTAGAAAAGCTTCGCGGTTCACTATTCAAAACGGAGTTATGTATAGAAGAGGATACTTTGTTCCTTTACTCCGGTGTATCGCTCATGATGAAATCAAACGAGTATTGCATGATGTACACGAAGGAGAATGTGGCGATCACACCGGGGGGCAAGCTCTTGCCAAAAAAGTACTTCGATATGGATATTATTGGCTGACTGTAAATCGTGATGCATCGGATTATGCCAAGAAATGTGATAAGTGTCAGAAGCATGCTCGAATTCCTAGAGCCCCACCTACCGAGATAACACAGATGGTTAGACCATGGCCATTTGCAGTATGGGGTATCAATATTATTGGCTCTTTACCTCTAGCCAAAGGTGGTGTGAAGTACACCATCATAGCAGTTGATTACTTTACCAAGTGGGAGAAAGCCGAGCCCCTTGCTACAATCATGACGAGGAAGGTGGTCAACTTTGTAGTGCGCAACATCATCTGTCGATTTGGTCTCCCACATACTATCATCACTGACAACGGGACCCAATTAGACAGTGCCGAATTTAAGAATTTCTATCAACGATTCCACATTCAGAAGAAATTCTCCGCGGTCGCACACCCTCAAGCGAATGGAAAGGTTGAAGTTGTTAATAAAGTTATAAAATCCATTTTGAAGAAACGACTAGAAAAAGCCGGGGGCAAATGGGTCGATGAACTTTCTATGGCCCTATGGGCCTACCATACAACCCATAAGTCCACGACCGGTCACACTCCGTTCACTCTCTCTTATGGTTCAGAAGCTGTTATTCCAGTTGAATTAGAAGTACCTTCTCATCGTGTGACATACTACGATCGAAAGACAAATGCTGTATTACTGGCTGAATCTATCGATTTTTTGGATGAGAAGCGTGAAGAGGCTGACTTGAGGGCAGCCGCATATCGAAGTTGAGTCGCCCGACTATACAATGCCAAGGTCCGTCCCCGAACCTTTGAACTTGGTGATCTCGTACTCAAAAGAATTTATCAAGTCCCCTCGCATATGAAGCCAACTTAGGAAGGACCATATGTTATTGAACGAAAGCTCGGAGATGGCACATTCAAATTATCAACCGTTGACGGTCTCACTCTTCCGAGAGCCTGGAACAGCGAGAGTCTTCGTCGTTACTACACATAACAGGCTCTGTTATTTATTCAGTCTATTTTTCATTTGCAATTTGTTTCTGCATTTCAAAATTGAATTTGTAATAAGGCAACTGACTTTGCCGTATTTTCTTATTTCAGCAATAAAGTGCAATCTCTTCGAGCCAGAGCTATGATTTATTTGAAATACTTCATATGACCATCACTATGCACGGGGAGCTAAGTTCCATCATAAGGTGGAATTTATTCAAATAGGGAGTGACTTTGATACGACCGGTCACTCACTAAGTGAAACCCGAGCTCGGGGACAAGCCATCACACTAAAGTCAAAAAAGGATTGATACACGACAATCCTTTACATAACTCCGGATTCCCAGAGTGCGAACTAGAGTATAAACTTACAAATACAGTTTCGAAGAGGGTGGATCCGTCCACCTAACGACTTCGCCCGTATTTGAACCAAGTTTGAGGAGGATGGACCCATCCCTCTAACGACCTCACTTGTTAACTCAGGGTGGATGTGATCCGAACATCCACGATCCGGATACATCTTTCGTTCCCGAAGTGCGAACGAAATCTTAAAAACCCACAACAGATGTGATTGACCATCTGTTTACCAACTTCGGATTCCCAGAGTGTGAACCGGAGTATAAACATCAACCGACTCTAAGTTCCCAGAGTGCGAGCTGGAGTATAAACATCACTTAACTCCGGGTTCCCAGAATGTGAATCGGGGTATCAACATAAACACCAACTCCAAATTCCCAAAGTACGAATTTGAGTATAAACGTTAACTTAAAATCTTCGGAGAGTGGATTGAAGTTTGGGCATGAGCCGGATTGGGAACGACCATCCGTAAAATAACTTAAATCCCCGTAGCGTGGATATAATCATCGATAAAAGAGCGAGTGTGATTCAACCACTCGAACTCTCCGCATTTTGGCAATCGATTCAACGATGCTGAGCATGATGCATTAAAGGAGAAGTACGACCGCTATCCGATCTTTTCAACTCATCCCTGAAACTGGGGGGAGAACTTAAGTGTTAATCGCTGACTGAAGCAGTACAACATCGGAGGTCAACTTAATATCCAGTCATGACTTGTGGTCGTGACTTCAGAGCTTGACGGATAAACTCAAACGAGATTCAAAAGTTGAAACTTCACAGGTATACTGAACAAGGAATTCAAATGCTGGAACACTTAAGCAAATAGACACACGTCAAGTTCAAAGCAAAATAAAATTTCATTTCAACTATCTTTGAAAAGAAATTATGTACAAGTTGATCCCAGAATTCCTACTAGCGGGGGCCGAACCTGCATCTATACACGGCCTACGAAAGAAAAACGAAATTAGATTCCTATCTATCTACCAAAAATAAACCGAAGAAGCACGTCTACTCTCTCTTCTTTTTCAGCTTCTTCTTCGGTGTGGACCCACTGGAGCTGCCACTTATTTTACTTTTCAAGCCTTTGCCCTTCGGCGGCTGATCTCCAGGAGGGGGCATGATATCAACTTCCTCATCCGAGCTCAAGTGAACGGGAACACTCCCTGAAGGTGGAGTCGGAGGAAATGGATCGATTATAGAAGGCGGGATAGGTACACTGGTATCAATAATTGTACCACCAGGTGATATCATCCTTAACGGGGTTGGACCAGGTGCCGCCATCCCACCTCCAAAACTACCACCACGAGCCGCTGCATCCATTTCAGCGTTTATTTCGGCCAATATTTCTTCTTCATTAATTACTTGGGCCTCGCTGGGAGCATCAGTGGTTGGAATTGAAGAGCCAGTAGCAGGAGCACTTCCACCCATAACAAATGGTAGGTCCGCAAAGGGGTTGTTGTGACGACCGAGGAGTTCCTCCATCATCTATTCGTCAAAAATAAGCGTGCTCTCCTGCGTTCCATTAGTCGGTGCAGTTGTAGTTATGGTGGTCGCTTCAGTGATGACGGCCTCCTGCACTTGATGTGATTCTTGAGTTGCAGGAGGCACGATTGGTGTAACTCCAGTCACTGGATAGAGAAAAAAGGAGATCTATTAGTAACTACTTCGGATGACAATTCCGATTTCGGATAAACATAGAGAATGTTCAGAGTACCTTCCTCGGTTTGACTCATGGACGGCTGAATGGCTTTAGAAACTTGTTCTCTAACCGGAGACAACTGCGGCTGATTCGGATTGTAAGCAGGAACTGATTGGGAATCAACCACAGGTGCAGATTCAGGCTGGGTTGGCATAGGAACTTTAGCACTTACCTCGTGGTGCTCAACACCTGAACCTTCTCCAGCCTCTGAGTGTTGGGTGCCGAGCCTTTCTTTTTCATGCAAAATCATAGACTCGTGGAGAATCTTTCGTTCATTTTCATTCAGCATACAATTCTCAAGCTCAAACTCGTCGATTGATTCACCCAAATGCACCGCCTTCTCCTCCTCAACCAATCGGCCCCAGGCATTGTACAAATGTGTCGGGTAGTCGTCAAGCCAGGCTAGATTTATGTGCCTCGGTACGTTAGCGCTGTAAGTTATCAAGAGATCTTCTATATCCGTCTCTAGCCTGGACTCAGCCGATTTAATTTTCTCCTCGACCTCAGTCTCCACCACACGGACCTTAGCCGTAGCCGCGTCTCGTTCGCCCCAAAGCACTACGGCCTGTTCACAAGCCTCTTAGGCCGCTCTATTTGCATCATCTTTTTCTTTGATGATTTCGGAAAATTTAGCTTTAAGCTCAGCAAAGTTCTTTCATAGCAGCGTCCTGTTCAGCGGTGACCATGGTGTTTCGGTGGCCCATCTGCTCCACCAAGGCAAAGTGTGTCTGCCTCATCCTCTCCATGGCCAAGTTCGCCTCATCGGCCTTCTTGGTGGCCTCTATCTCTGATTTCCGAGAGGACTCGGCTTCATCATTAAGCACTTGGACGATGCGGTCCTCCTGGGCGAGATCAGATTCTAATTTTTCGATTATCTTAGCCCGTTGGAAGGCCACCTTCGACGCTTTCTCTGCAGCCTTCGCCCACTCTTTATACTGGGAATATATATCATGAATGTAATCATGCATTGTGTTCTCCGCCTCCGATGGAATTCTCTTTAAGTGAGGAGGAAAAATGTAGCCGTCAAAGCATATGTTGGGGAAATCTTTCCTTAGTTGAGCAATTTTAATAGCCCCTTCCCCAGTGGGCTCGGTGATGGCTTGTTCAATGATGACTGGAGGCTCAACCTTAGTTCTATGGCGTTGCGACTCGAACCGAGAAGCATGCGAAGATGGTTTGTGACGAGGGGGCTCTATCGGCTATTTTCCTTGCCCCGAAGGTTGTGTAGGGATTCTAGGAGGAGGAGAGTGGGATCGGGATCGATGTCTGTAGTCCCTGTCCCTATTTATCTTATGACGTTCCTGGCTAGAGTACCCGCGATTGCGGTCTCTATCTTCCTCTCTCCTACGTGACTCATAATATGAAGAAGATCGGCGAGCTGAGCGAAGACTCCATAACATCGACCCTCTTCCGGACATCGTACCTGTGAAAAAGAAAGAGAAGCAGACTTAGTGAATTGAACAACTTATGATTGGAAATCGTGTAGTGCCGTGAAGTGTGTATGTATGTGCAACCCCTCGACCAACCAGTAATGTCGGCCGCACTTATAGGAAGCGACTCGCTTAGGTCAAGAGCACTATCAAGCTCCTCCAACCCGGTGTCGTGTTGAAGTGACACGTAATTCGAAATCGGAATATCGGCCAACCCTTCAAAAGGACTCTCTGTTGGCGAGGAAGGAGCCTCTGAGATTCTAATGCCGGGAACCGGAAAGGAAACCACAACTGATTTCCACCTCGAAGACTTAGGACGTTTGTAAGCAGCGGCCTTGCCTTTTCTTCTTCCTTTTGTCGCTTGAAATCCGGCCGAAGACCCAGCAACAAGTTCATCGTCCGTGGGCATTCTCTCTTCATCACCCCCTTCAGTTATTACGACCCCGAGTGTTTTGTGTTTCAACTGCTTCTTCGGGAACGCCCTTAGTGTTCCTTTAAGCCTTATGCTTTGATTCCGCTCGATCAGTCCAACAATTCTCAAGTTTCTATCGGTTAGAACCGAATCGATGTCCCTCATTTCACTTGGAATTTCTTGAAGGACCCTTACTATTTCTTTGAAGTACCCGCCTTCAGGTCGTGAAATTGCGGGTGTAAACAAAAGTAGATATTAGTTTTACATCAACTACTGTTATCTTGATAACTCTTGGAGAAGACTGCAACACTTACGTCGGACTAGCCATCAGCTGGCAAATCCTGGGGGGCATCGGACGTAGAACCATTCTGTTTTAAAGTAACTCAGCCTTGTCTAGGATCCGGTTACTACTTGACAATTCCTGACCGCCTCCAGGAATGTAAAAGATGGACTATCTCCTCTACTCTTGAAGTTAAAAAGATATCTAATCTCTGTTGTAGTCGGTGGCCGAAAGAGATGCTCCATGAATACAATAAATAAACTGTTCAGCGTAGCGTATCCGTTGGGGTGTAGTTGTGATGGAGCGATTCCGAGGAAAGACAACACTTCCCTAATGTATTGATCGAACGGAGGAAGTGTTCCTGTTGTGCACGAATGACGATTGAAGGAAGTAAACCACTTTGGGGGAGCATGTTGTATATCGTTCGGTTCCGGTAATAGTACATCGTCCAACGAAAAACCGTGCCTTAGGCATATACGACCTAACATGTCTTCGGACACGCTAGACGGCACAAAATCCTGTGGATTCATGATAAACCTGGCCCCAGGCAGCTCGTCCAGAGCTGAGTCTATAACTTCAGCCGTGATGGCCGGAATCTCTAGGACAAAAGGAGATGAATCCTGAAGCTCTTGCTGTTGTGAACTTGTGGATTCCATAGCTAATCAACTTATTAGAAACCATCATTAGACAATAAAAACCCAAGTGTTCCCAGTGTGATGTGCGTGAATGTGAATGTGCAAGTGCAGTGCTACATGTTACTTGAGAAATTCTAAAGAGTTAAAGAAAACATGCAAACAAAGAGGCTTCGAAATTCAACTAGAGTGACCGTCATCGCTGACCGTCACAATAGTGCCATCGAAACTTGAGCGACCGATCCAAGTTAGAGTTTATTGAGTTCAGTTAAGTTATAGTTCCATCGCGAGCTTCGAAGGATAGTCAAATATACAGTTTAACAGTTAAATCCAGTTATGCAAGGCTGAAGCTCGTCCGAGTCAAACGTTTAAGTATTTAAACGGTCATCAGTTCGTATCCATCAGGTCGCAAGTTTGAATCGGTCGCCAGATGTACTATTTGTATCGATCGAGTAGGTCAGTTCGTATTGATACTCCCTTTCGAATCGGTCTGAAACTTTCACTTCGTATCAATAAGAAACCTGTTGGCTTCGTATCGATCGAACCACGTTGGCTTCGCATCGATCAGATTGTAACTCGTATTGATCAGAAGCCCCCAACTTCGTATCGATCCCAACCTCTAAAATTCGTATTAACCGCCTGTTACGGGTTTCATGTCCATTGAAAGCTACTCGATTTCGTATCGATCAACTCTGATCGATACGAACCACCATCTCTCCAAGATCGACACGAAGCTCACCATTTCCCTGATCAACGACTCACCAACACAAAGTTACTGTTGAGACTCGATACAAAGCCAAGCCCTCTCTTCTCCTCCATCGATACAAAGGTTCTTCATCCCTAAACAGAAACATCCCAGACCTTCCTCAACCTCGCACAAGATCAACTCCTCCAAACAACATTCGGTCAAGAATTCGAATGGAATGACAAGAGAATTCGAATCTCATTATTTATTTTCAGAGTTTGTTCGATTATTTACCTGATTTCAACGATTAGTTTAGGGGATTGATGTTTAGTTCGATTCAGAGGCAAGCACAGTTTTCCTTTTCCTGTGTCTCTCAATCGATACGAAAGCTATGGGAAAGATGAGCAAGTAAAATTTCTCTAAGTGTAGAGCCACGTATATATATGGAGGGTAAACAACCGATTCGACTCCCAGTCATCGCGACCGCTTCCAACCGGTTCCTTCCCAGGTCGATACGAATTGGCTATTTGTATCCAACAGCTTGTGCTTCATCGATATGAAATGTGCAACGAATATTTCTCTGAAACATTGGGTTCCATCGATACGAAGCACTTATTCATACCCACTGTTTTCGACTCCATTCGAGACGCATCGATACGAATTATACCGTTCGTATCCATCAACGTACAACCCATAAAGGCTCATATCCATCGATACGAATATTGCACAGGGGACCATTCGATCAGTTCGCATCCTTCATTAGTCTATCGATATGAACTGCGACCTTGTATCCATCATTTGGAAAATTGCAAGAAATTCATGGCTATCGATGTGAAAATTGCGTTCTAACTTCTAAAATCGATCCAGGAGAGGATCGATGCGATGAAATACATGGAAACAACCATCAAGCGTTGTTACAACTTGAATTTCACATTGATTCAAGAGAGGATTGATGTGAAATTCGATACAAAAAAAAACTGAAAACCTGACAACGACTCGGGAACGTACGAACGTTAACGGGAGTTAGGTTAACCTGCATTCATGAATAATGAACTAACATCCAATCTTTAAAATTCGCAGGAATTGAATACTTGTCTGATGACAATTACAACAACAAACAGATAATCGCCATCATAAGGCAATCAGTTACAACAGCACACGGTACAACAGTTGGCAGTCCACAGTTCATAGTTTATGTCTCTATGGGTCAATCAAAGATTACAACTTCCAATGAGGAAACGATAACTGTTTAACAAGTTGGATGGAAGTATCCAGAGTGAAGATTGCAGCTTTTCAAAGCACGTCGTGTTCTCACAAGACGTACTTTGGGGGGAAAATGTTATCCCGCCTTTTGGCAAGGCCATGATACCAAGAACTTGACTGGAGACCAAGGAAAGTCCATTCCGGAGATCGGTTATATGCAAGTTTGCTATGGATATCGATAAATTTTGTCTGAGTCCGGATCGAGCCACAATTGACAAGACATGACAAGCGAAGCTATGAAAGCCAACGTCCCGAATTTCAAGTCAATCAGAGTTCGTATGCTCAAGATATAATCGATGCAAACTAAGGAAATCAACACAGTCGCATCATTTCGTATCCATCCTCATGCATCCATCTATTCGAATCCATCGTATTCCACCTTGTTCGTATCCATAAGGCAGCCAGGGAACATCTGACTTCATATCGATCTTATTCGAATCGATCAGAGGCACGCGATTTCATATCGATCAGATGAACTGCACTTTTCGTATCCATCAACCAAAGAGCTTTCTTCGTATCCATACAGCGTTGACTCTTCGTATCCATCTATCGATGTCATCTCGCATCCATCTGTTCGTATCCATCATATTATCAGTTGTTCGTATCTATCAAGTTGGAACAACTTCAATCGATACGAACAAGACCACACAATCGATACGAACAGAGCCATAGTGCTCGATACGAACTGAGTCACTTCCATCGATACGAACTGAGCTGCATCTATCGATACAAACAAGGTTGCTTCCATCGATACGAACAAGGCTGCTTCCATCGATACGAAAAAAGGGCAACGGTCTTCGATACAAACAAGGCGAAAACCTTGGGAGGACTCAGTCAACTCGGCATCAAAAGTGGAGCGATCCAAAAATCAAGCGCCACGTCAACTCGCAGGCGCGTGCTCAACATCGATTCGAACAGAGCGATATGAAAGGATCGATTCGAACTGAACAACCTACCAAAGACTCGAATTCGTATCGATCATAACTTGCGATCCACAAGTCCAAATGCTATGAAATTTTCACAGGAGCTTACGTACAACTCAAAGAACGTCCATGCCAAATTTCGACTCGATTGGACCAAATCTTGATCGATACAAAATTCGTTTGTATCAATCACGGACCAAGTGCAAATCACGTGGGATCGATCACGTGGGCCCACCCACGTGCCAGAAGGGGTATCCCGACCTATGCCTATAAATAGCACCCTAGAGCTTATAGAAAAGGGATCTTTTGG
Source organism: Allium fistulosum (assembly GCA_030737815.1). NCBI lineage: Eukaryota > Viridiplantae > Streptophyta > Magnoliopsida > Asparagales > Amaryllidaceae > Allium > Allium fistulosum. Next base: position 898,303,833 of record CM060905.1, on the reverse strand, counting down.
CTCTCCGACGTCCAGACTCTGTCGAAAACATTTTTGCACTACAAGGCTGCTGTTGTACTCGAATTTCATCATTGTAATCCGCTGTAATCATTTGTAATTAGCAAGAAAACATCATTAAAATCATCAATTTCATAGTGGACGTAGGCAACACGCCGAACCACTCTAAATTTCTGTGTTTTTGCATATTTTCTTATTTGTTTTTGAAGTGTTTGTTAGATAATCCTCATTTTCCATTTAATTTCTTCATTCTATCTCTTCAAACTCTTCCGAAGAGTATTGTGCCCAATTTTGGTACAAACACAAACCATGGTGGCATAATTAGAAGGGTGATTTTGTGGTTTCTACTAGATCTCAAAAACTAAATCTATAACACTCCGGAAATTTAACATGAATTTAGACAGCAATTTAATAAGAAAATTAAATTAAATTAAAACAAGGACTTAAAAACAAATTTTCACAGTCGTCCAAATTTGGCTATGAAACTTGCACAATTGTGTTCATAGCGATTTTCCAAACGATTTTCATATATAACACTTTGAAATTCAAGTTAGTATGGAGAAGTTACAGGCATTAGATTGAATTAAAAGTTTAAAAGGCCATCGGATGACCCTTAGGGTTTTATGGTCGATCGGTTGCGGTTGACCCAAGCATGGGGGCAGTCAACCCGAATGTAGGTAAAATCGAGAATTTTTGCTTTCATGATGATGAGTTGAACAAATGAGATTACTTACTTGGGTACGAAGGCTATGATGAGAGGGCCAGATTCTCTAAAATTATTTCCTAAGCTAATCCACGGCCCAAATTAAACCCTACCCCTGTAATACTAAGCTAATGGAACCCTAAATTCTGAACTAAAAGTTTATTGATACTAAACTCTGCCAAATTTTCCCTAAATCTAAACCCTAAAAATTTCTAAAAATCAAATCAATTCAACCTAGAAGACCAGAAGCAACTAAATCAAGGTGGAACTATCGATTTAGGGGGACGATACTCAAGCGCAAGTATGAGGAAGAGCTTAGGCTTGAGGTGAGTGGGCATAATTTTGATAAGTTCGTTATTGTAGTTAGTTTAAACTATTTTAATGGATTAGGGCATTAGAGGACTGTAAATTTAATATGTTAAATTTAAATTTAATATGCTAAAACCCTAGATTTGAACCTAAAACCCTAGAATTTGAATTATAGTAATTTGCTAATGTAAGTACTTATCTAGATCCCTATTCTATTATCAAATTTGCAAACACTAAATTTATAAACCCTAAATTGAATTGCAACTTGTTAAGTAAACTAGTCAATTAGTAAATTAGGGTAAATTAAATACTGCAAACGACATGAATTAAGTATACAAACAATTGACAATTGGAACGTGTAAAAACCCTAATTTTTCTTTACGATCGGTCGACCTGAAAACCCTTGCGGCGATCGGTAGCGGTTGATCATTCGGTAAGAGTGGTCAACCGTTCATATTGAAAACTGCATAATAGAACCTCGGCCGAAGGCCCAAATTTTCAAATAAAAATATATAAAACATGAATTGTTTGTAAGCCTATTTAAGGGCAATTGGATGCATGTTAGGACTTGTAGGGAAGCTAGTTCCCTAGGAGCGGACGTTAGGTCGTGGCGGTGTTGGGTAAATATTGTTTACCCAATTTAGGATAGTAACTGATTCGAGGCGATGTATTTCGCAAGCGGCAGTCACAAGAGGTTCCAATGGTAAGCATGCAAAATGGCGTGGATGCTTAATGGAGTGGGATCGACTAAATGGGAGGCCCTAGTATACATTATTCCTAACGCACGTGATGTACTTAGAATGCAGATGAGAGGTAGAATCGAATGCGTGCTGACGATGAGGCATTCTAGTGGGTCGGCATTTCGGGTTCTTCCTCCCTAGATATAGTAAGGAGGAATCGTTCCTAGTAGCCTAGTAGTGGTGATAGTAGTGGGAATTCATTTCCACGGTAGCCTAGTGACTTTGTCTTCCATTGTTATTAGCCAAGAGGGCGGTGTCTTACATGTTGAGTAGCTCTAGGAGCAGTGGACGATCGTTAGACATGAGATTCGATCAATTGCATTAGCTTACACAATTTATAGTATAGGAATGTACTAGACAAGAAGTCTTAAGTAACAGACCTTAGGAATTTACGAACACTTGTATCACACCCTATATCATTAGAGTAGTATTAAAGTAACTACTTATGATCATCATATTAAACTTGTACTCATTCACCAGACTTTATGTCTGACCCATTCTCTTTCCTTCTTTTTCTTCGCCATAGGTGGACAGGGCAGTAGGTGATCAACCTATTCTTGATACTTAGGAAGTCGACCATATCTTTGGAGACTGCTTTTTACCATATTTACTCTCCATGTATTATTCTACCTTATCGGTATGTTTTTCTTTATGTATTAGACTTTGACGGATATTTTATTATGTACTTTGTATTAGATCACATACTGATATTTTTTTGAGACTATGACTTGATATTTTTGGGGAATTATATTTTTCTGTGATATATACTTGTATTATTCCATCCGCTGTGAGATTTGAAAGTGTAGTATATCTTAGATTATATCTGCTTGTATTAGTATCTATGATGTGAAATGTTATAAACCCCAACGATCTACATTTCTCGTTACAATGCAAGACCGAAAGCCACACTGAGCTTTGGACCAGCATGTCGGGAGGTGCAGGTGTCACAGTTGGTATCATAGCAAGGTTCAAGGTTCCTTAGGAATTAGGACTATATTGAGAGAACGTATTTGAAATGTTTTTGAAAAAATGGATTTCCAAAGGTTTTCAAAATAGATATTTAAACTATATATGTATAAAAGTAAAGATATTTCAAAAAGCTTTTCTGAAAGATTATACAGAAACTGTAATCTCCCTTTTTTGTGCCTATGTTATCTTTGATTTGTGCTTATGATTCTCTCTTATTCATGCCTATAATATTTGTGAAAATATGTTAATAAAATTCTTAAATTCACGCATAGAAGATGAGTGATCCCGCAAGTTCAGGCTCAAGTGACACGAGTGAGATTCATGCAAGGGGACATGCTAAGCTTAAACCCACTAGTGGACCCATGGAGGGAGCGATAAGTGTGGCTCCTACCCACCCACCTACCACTACAGATTTTACTAAGCTATGCAATATTTCTCAAATCTTGAAGGTAAGCCATACACAGGGACATCGTCTTATGTGGATTTGAGGTCATAAAATCCACATTTGTGAGAGAATCTTTGTTTTGATGGGTTTAACTAACGAGGCAAGAATGTAGTTGGCTACCTGGCAGTTACAGGGTGAGGCATTAAGCTGGTGGGAGACAGTTAAGGCTAAGAATGATGGTTAAGAGATCACTTGGGATGAGTTCTATAGACGATTTGAGGTGAAGTTTCTTTCTAGTGCAGAGGAAGGTGTGCAGTTAGAGAAGTTCATTCACTTAAAGAAAGGAAATCTGTTTATTAAGGAGTATGTCAACCAGTTCAATGAGCTAGCTAGATTCGGTATGGGATTGATTGACATACCATACAAGAAGGTTCTCAAATTTTCTAAAGGACTAAGTCAACCTTTTCAGGACTTAGCTCTAAGTCATATTCCTATGCATGCTACGTATGAGGGTCTAGTGGAGATGGCTTTGCTACTACCATCTCCGAGGGTGAAGCCAAAGAAGAGGAACCCAAGAAGGCTATGGGGAAAGTGCAGCAAAACCAGCGTAAAGGTGGAGGTGGACCCAAGGGAAAGACACAGAAGAAGGATATGCACTGTAGGAAGTGTGCAGGAAGGGACATTTTATAAAGGACTGTAGGGCAGATCATTCAAAGGTTAAGTGCTATAACTATGATCAGTTTGGACATCTGAAGCGAGCTTGCACAACACTACCGAGAGATTCTACTCAGACTTCTACTCGGGTGGTTTCAGCTTATGCACTATAGTCAGTCCCTAACTCGAGTGCATAGCTAGTGGCAGATAAGGGTAAGAAAGTGGTAATCGAAGGTGTGTTGACTCTTTCTGGTTTATCCATTTTCACTTTATTTGATACTGGGGCTTTACATTCTTTTATTTCTAGTAGACTTGTTGAGGACTTATACTTATACACTAGTAGAGTCATGGACCCTGTAGTTATGTCAAATCCCATAAGAAGATCGACATATTTGTATATGCTATGTAGGGGTTTGAAATTGTTTATCTTAGCGGTCAAATTTGATCGTCATGCCTTTGTATTGGGATTCTCTGGGTTTGGGTTGATATTAGGCGTGGATTGGATGACTATGTATAGGGGTATTTTAGATGTGATAGGAAGGTCGTTATATTAAGCATGTGGATTGGATGTAGCTCAGAGGTTTATTGCAATCTTCATGGATCTGTTATATTGAGCTACTTATATTCATTAGACCTATTATAAGACGAGCTTAGTGCAGTACCTATACTTAGAGATTTCCCTTATGTTTTTGCCGAGCTTACCGGTCTCCCGCCCCAGAGAGAGATCGAGTTTAGGATCTATCTTGTTGAAAATGCTAGACCTGTTGCCTTACCACTAAGGCATATGGCTCCAAAGGAAAATTGCGAGTTGAACAAGCAGGTTAATGAGTTGTTGGAGAAGGGTTTTATCAGCAGAAGCATTTCTGAGTGGAGAGTACCAGTTGTCTTTGCCACCAAGGCAAATGGTTCTCTGAGACTCTGCGTCAGTTATAGAGAGCTGAATAAATTGACAAAGAAGAATCGTTATCCACTGCCCCACATAGACGATCTCTTTGATCAGTTGGTTGGAGCTAGAGTATTCTCATTGCTTGACTTGGTTACCAGATTTCATCAGTTACGTGTAGCCAAGGATAGTATCGAGAAGACGGTGTTCCATATACCCAACGGGTTATACGAGTGGTTAGTCATGCCCTTTCGACTGGCCAATGCACCTGCCTACTTTGTTGATCTGATGAGTCGGATATTTAGGGGGTTGCTTAACAAATTTGTCATGGTATTTATGGATGATATTCTTGTATACTTAAGGAGTGAGGAGGAGCATGAGTCACATTTAGGAGAAGTGCTCGGTACACTCTGTGCGCATAAGCTTAAGGAAAAGTTTTCAAAGTTCCACTTTTGGGGAAAGGAGGTATGATTTTTAGGATACATCATCTCAGAAAGTGGCTTAGCAGTTGACCTTAGTAAAGTGGCAGCAGTTTGGGATTGTTATGTTCCGAAGAATGCCTTGGAGGTGAGAAGTTTAATTGGTTTGACAGGCTATTATCGCAAGTTCATTAAGGACTTCGCGATGATCTCTGCACCACTGACCCATGTTACCAAGAAGAATATACTTTTCTCGTGGGAGGTGAAGTGCAAAGATGCTTTTATTAGATTGAAGGGGGCGTTGACTAGTGCACCAGTTTTGGTGTTACCAGATGGGACGAAGCCATATACATTTTATACCGATGCTTGTGGTACAGGGTTATGCATAGTTTTAAAGTAAGAAGAAAGGGTGGTGAGTTATGCAGGTGGGTAGTTGAAGACCCACGAGAAGAACTACCCTACACATGGTCTTGAGTTGGAAACCATTGTCTTTGCACTCAAGTCATGGAGGCATTATTTTTTAGGGGATTGGTTTTAGCTATTTACGGATCACATGTCCTTGAAGTATTTATTCTCCTAAAAGGATTTGAATTTGAGGCAGCAGAGATAGATGAAGTTTTAGCATCATATGACTTTGATATCTCTTATACCTCGGGCAAGGGTGCTGTAGTGGCAGACATTTTGAGTAGACATCATGTAGTGTTGAGTCCCTTGTTCTTGGAGTAGAGACATTTGGGGTATATTTCTACCTTTGATTTCCGACCATCATCAAATAATACGCCAGGATTACTAGCAACTTTAGATGTTCAGCCTATACAGATGGAGCATATTGGATCTAGGCAGAATGATTATAAGGAGCTAGTAGATACCACAGAGAGTATTGGTAGAGCAAAATCATCGAGTCATTTGAGGTATTACGCGATGACTTAAGGGGATGGTTACAAAGAGATTATAGGCTTTGTGTTCCCCGTAGTATGGATTTGACGGATGCATAACTAGCAGAGTCTAACTGTTCTAGGATAACCACTCATCCTGGTAGTGACAAAATGTATCATGACATGAAGCGATTCTTTTATTAGCCCTATATGAAGAAGAAAGTAGCAAAGTATGTAGCTAGATGTATGACTTGTCGAACGGTAAATGCGGAGTTGAAGAAGCCGGGAGGATTGCTGCAGCCATTGGATATTCTCAGTGGAAGTGGGAGAGTATTTCCATGGACTTTGTAGATGTTATACCTAGGAGAGGGAATGAGAGCATTTGGGTCACAGTCTATTGGTTGACCAAGTGTGCTCATTTCATACAAGTGAGGAGTACTAGGATGGTAGGATCGTTGGAGGTTCTATATGTAAGAGAGGTCATTAGATTACATGGAGTTCCTATTAGAATAGTTAGCGACATAGATATGTTTTTCACTAGTGAGGTTTGGAGGAATCTACATGAGGCATTGAAGACCAAGTTGAGCTTGAGTATTGGATATCATCCGCAGACTGACAGATAGACAGAAAGAGTGAATCAAGGTTTGGAGGACTTGCTATAGATGTGCATTTTGGATTTTGGAGGTTCTTAGGAGGATCACTTGCCATTGACGGAATTTACCTACAACAACAGTTATTAGGCTAGCATTGGGATGCCACCTTTCGAGGCATTGTATGGTAAACCCTGTTGATCACCGTCGTGTTAGTGGGATATGACGAATATGATTATTCTTGGGCTGGATATGGTTAGGGAGACATCGGCGAATATGGATTTGATTTGTAGAAGAATGAAAAATGCTCGGGATAGGCAGAAATCTTATGCTAACAGGAGAGGTACGGAGCTAGAATTTGCAGTGGAAGATATGGTATTCATGAAGGTTTCACTCCTTAGGCATGTGATGAGATTTGGTGGTTCAGGGAAGCTAGCACCGAGATTTGTAGGACCCTTCTTGATAGTGGCTAGAGTAGGGAACTTGGCATATATGGCAGGGCTTCCAGAGATATTAGCAGGGGTATATGATGTTTTCCATCTATATCACTTGCGAAAGTACAGCTACCATGGTCTAGCCAAGTTAGTTGGAGGGGGTTGAGATAGAGCGAGAGTGACTTGTTCGTCGTGCACCCACTCGTATTCTAGAGCATGGTACAAAGAGACTCCACAATAAAGATATTAGACTTGTTAAAGTCCAATGGCAAGCGACCCAGTGGAGAGTACATGAGAGCTTGAGGAGAAAATCCGCGTTACCCACCCTAACCCTTTTCTGGTACGTTTCTAATTTTGATTGTTATACGTATAAATTACTTATATGTAGGACTTAGGTGGTATACCCTTTAGGTAGAGACCATTGATGGTAGAAATGGTTGTAAATGTGTGGGTAGGACATGTGATGGATGATAGAGGCAATGGATGTATATGGATGTATTGTTCTCATTGTGCTCTTTTACACATTAGGACAGTATATCCTCTAGGTACACACACGCACACTTATATCTAGTTGCAAGTTATTTCTTGATTATTGTTGTGCTAGTGGATTTTATGCATATGGATGTTGCATACGTTCGAATGGTTGTGCATGCATATAGAAATATGAGTATATCATTTAGGATGTTGCATACATTTGGATGCATAACAAGAGCATTTTGCATGATAGGAGGTCGACTGGATCAATAGACGTCCTACTTTTACATTAGTATAGATTCATGTGTGTTTCACATTGCATATATATCTACATGATGCATTAGAAATTTCTAAGGACAATGATTGCTCGTGGATGATGGATGAGTAGATGATTGTAGCTACTGGTTACTGTGTGTATGAGTTATACTTTTCCATCCTTTGAGATTTCGAGGACGAAATCCTTTTAAGGGGAAAGAATGCAACGCTCCAGAAATTTAACAGGAATTTAGATCAAAATTTAATAGTAAAATTAAATTAAAATAAAACAAGGACTTCAAAGAAAATTTTCACAAACGTCTGAATATGACTATGAAACTTGAACCGTTGTGTTCATAGTGATTTTTCAGACGATTTCATATAGAGCACTTCGAAATCCGAGTTAGTATGGAAAAGTTATGGATGTTATATTGAACTAATAATTTAAAAAACTTAAATTTTAAATTTTAAAAGTCCACCGGTCGACCCTTAGGGGTTTAAGGTTGACGGGTAGCGGTCGACCCGAACACATGTAAAATCGAGCGTGTATGCTTTCGTGATGATGAGTTGAACGAAGGAGATTAGTTACTTGGGAACGAAGGCTATGATGAGAGGACCAGATTCTCTAAAAATATTTCCTAAGCTAATCCAATGGCTCAAATTAAACCATACCTCTATAAATACTAAGCTAACGAAAACCTATTCTCAACTAAAAGTTTACTGTAACTAAACTCTACCAAAATTTTCCCTAAACCTAAATGCTAAAATTTTCTAAAATCAAATCAATTCAACCTAGAAGACTAGAAGAAAATAATTCTAGGTGGAGTTATCGATTTGGGGGGACAATTCTCAAGTGCAAGTATTAGGAAGAGCGTAAGCTTGAGGTGAGTGGACACAATTTTGATAAGTTGATTACTATAGTTATACTAAACTAATTTAATGGATTAGGGTGTTAGAGAACCCTAATTAAATATGTTAAATTTAAATTGAATATGATAAATTTAAATTGAATATGCCAAAAACCCTAGATTTGAACCTAAAACCCTAGAATTTGAATTACAATAAGTTGCTAATGTAATTACTTGTCTAGACCTTTATTCTATTATCAAATTAGCAAACCCTAAATTGAATTGCAACTTGATAAGTAAACTGGTCACTTAGTATATTAGGGTAAATTAAATACTACACACGACATGAATTAAGTACACAAACGATCGACAATTTGAACGTGCAGAAACCCTAATTTTTCTTTGCGATCGATCGACCTGGAAACCCTAGCGGTTGACCATTGGGGATAAAAACTCGACCATTCTTATTGAAAACTGCAGAATTGAACCATGTCCTAAAGCCCAACTTTTTAAAATATATAAAACATGAATTATTTGTGAGCCTATTTAAGGGCAATTGGATGCATGTTAGGACTTGTAGGGAACCTAGTTCCCTAGGAGAGGTCGCTAGGTCATGTCGGTGTTGGGTAAATATTATTTACCCAATCTAGGATAGTAATCAATTCGAGATGATGTATTTTCCCAAGCGGCACTCATAGGAGGTTCCAACGGTGGGTGTGCAGACTGGTACAGATGCAAGATGGAGTGGTCCAGCACAACGGGAGGTTATAGTATGCACAATTCCTGACGCATGTGATATAGTTAGAAAGGAGGACCAGGAGCATGCAATAAGAGGCTAACACTACGGTCGAGAGGTGGAAGGGAATGCGGATGATAAGACATTCCAGTAGGTCGTATTTCAGGTTCTTTCTCTCCAGACTTAGTAAGGAGGAATCGTTCCCAGAAGCCTAGTGGTGGTGATAGTAGTGGGAATTCATTTCCACAGTAGCCTAGTAGCGACGTCTTCCATTGTTAGCAGCCAAGAGGATGGTGTCTTACATATTGAGTAGCTCTAGGAGCGGTGGCCGATCGTTAGACATGAGATCTGATCCATTGCATTAGCCTACACAATTTGTAGTGTAGCAATGTACTAGACAAGAATCCTTAGGTAACAGACATTAGGAACTCACAGACACTTGCATCACGTCCTATATCATTTAGAGTAGTATTAAAGTAACTACTTGTGATCATCATATTAAACTTGTACTCATTCACCAGACTTTATGTCTAACCCATTTTCTTTCCTTCTTTTTCCCCACCATAGGTGGACTTGGCACTAGGTGATCATCCCATTCTTGATATTTGGGGAGTCAAGCTTATCTTTGGAGAATGCTTTTTGCCCTATTTACTCTTCGTGTATTATTCTAGCTTATTAGGATATTTTGCTTCATATACCAGACTTTGAGGGATATTTTATTATGTACTATATATTGGATCACGTACTGATATTTTTATGAGAATATGAACTGATATTTTCATGATTTATATTTTTCTTTGATATATTCATGTTTTATTGCTTCCGCCTTGAGATATGAAAGCGTAGTATATCTTAGCTTATATCTACTTGTATTAGTCTCTATGATGTGAAATGTCATAAATCCTGACAATCTGCATTTCTCGGCACGACGTGAGGTTGAAATGCACACTGAGCTTTCGGCGTGTAGGGAGGTGCAGGTTGTCACAAAATCATCGAAGCCTATTTCCAATAACCACATCTTTTTGAATCTAAAAGTAGATCTAGGGGCTTTTTCGTCTGTGGAGTTAAGGAGACTGGGGCAATGGTCAGAGAGGAGCATAGGGAGGCCATTGACAGTGTTGAAGGGATGAGAATCTTCCTAAGAGGTATTGAGTAGGAAATGGTCTAATTTGGAAAGAGAGGAAGAGCAACGTTTTTTGCTCCAAGTGAAGAGTCTAATATTAATAGGGGTCAATGAGTTCACAAGATTTAATAAAAGAATTAAATATAATCATGTCGATATTAAAGGATGAGATAGAAATTCTCTCATTTGAGTGATGGGTGATGTTAAAGTCCCACCAAGGATCCAAGATCCTATGGAAATTTTACAGAATTTAGTACAATTAGTCCAGAGGGTCAATCTTTCCGGACTAAACTGGAGACCGTAGATATTGAAAAAGAAATATAACATGCTAGACAAGGAGTGTTCGAGGATAACGTGCAGGACATTAGGGTGTTTTATAACCTAAATGAATTTTCATCTGGCTTCATCCCAAGCGGTGAGGATACCCCCCTTGGAACCTAAAGCCTCGATAAATTCCTATCTACCTAGAAAATTTCCTCTAATATTACGAAGCAACACGTGGCTAGGGTTATATTTTAGATTCTTGGATAAAACGAATGTCTAGATGAAGTGGTGCAATGAAGTTTTTAATCAAGGAACATCTTCTAATGGTCCATAGCCCCCGACATTCCAAGATAGGATCTTCATAAGGAAAAGGAGACACGCTGCTCTTTCAATACTTGCATGACCTTAAGATTCTCGGGGTTTAATATTATTCCCATGCAGCGAGCAATTTTTTGTTCATAATTTTCTTATCGGAAGTTACTATAGAAGGTTGAAATACACTACCAGTGGCTTGCTAAGGAGAGTGGTGCTTTCGCCGCATCAATCTATGGCTTTGTCGCACTGATGTTTTTGACAGGGCAGGGTTGCTTTACGGTGGAGTGAAGGGTTTCGGTTCCAGCATGGGGTCAATCTCCATATCTTGGTTTTGGTGAATAGGTATGTGAAGCAGAGTCAATCTGTGTCCTCATCAACCATGTTATCGATCTCTTCAACCGTTGGCTAAACACCTAAGCAGAGGGTCTAGCTAAATGATGCTCTCTTACGTCTCTATTTCCTACCTCATCATGCTCAGAAACCACCTGCTTTCCTCAGGAGATTTCTTCTCTTTTTATAGCCAGACCTACCTCATCAAGCATGCATCATGTATGTGGGTGTCAAGATGCTGTGTACCATCGAATAGGGAAATGTGTTCAGGTGAATCAATAAGAGTGGTTTGTTTTTCTCGCCAACATTTGGTCTGTCCATCTCCAAAGATGAGGTTCGTAGAATCAAAAGGATAGAGGCGATGATCTTAGGGTTCCACGGTAAGCTTGAAGTCCATATTATCAACTGAGTGAATAATGGTGCATGGAAGGGATAGGTCCTTGTCTATGTAGATCTACGCAAAAAAAATGTGGTCCGGTAACATACCCCATTTTGAGGCCTGAAACTAAGCGCTACAGATGCTGCAGTCATCTATGGTATTAATTTCGGTGACAAAATGTGGTCACGTTAATGGTATCCATAATATCAGAAGCATAAGAAGATGAAATAATTTTAAACACAATTTCAAAGCAAGCTTTCACATTTTATTTCAAAGATAATGTTCCATGTTCGTTACATAATCCAAAATGCTGCCCAGGTTCAGATGAAATATCATTATTACAAAATACTCCAAAAGCGACACATGAAGGTGCCCCCTTGGTTGATCAAAGTTACTAATAGATAGTTATAGCATCTATCTTTACATACACTTCAACAAAATAACTCCAACACAACAGATTAATAATATAGATAGACTCCTACATAGTTAGTTTTGCCTCCTGCACTTCCCCGGAAGCTTTATTTGCCAAAACCTACTTAATTTATAAAGCCTTTACTCCCGACCAACTCAAATCAAAATTTGAGCACTTGAGAGTTTAAGGGAAAATCATAAACTTTGAGTCAGACAAAAAGTCTAGTGTGAATAATAATATACCATCTCGATTTATAGATATATAGTGAGACCACACTACTGAACGGAACGAATTTTCCCCTCATGGATATCCCTTTTAAACTTTTCCAAATCAAATTTCTACAATCAAACTGGTTAAATAGATAATATAAATAATAATGTGCATGCATGCTACAAGGGTAATCATGACTATCCGTCAAACTATCTGTCCAAATGTTTAGTTTTCACAGGGTAACTACCAACCCACATAGCTGACTCGGGCCTACCAAATATACAAAATTTTCTAACTGAATGTTAGAAGAAAACTGGACGGTATGTCCAAATACACTTATCTTAGTGTTTACCTGACTATATGTCAATCTCGTAGTTTTCCTAGGCTTACTATGAACCTAAAGGTTTTGCAGGCCAACCTATAACCTATCTATCTTTATGTATTACTTTTTGTGCGTATACCTACTTTTAGTCTTACCCTTGACAAAGCCCTACGCACTAGAATTTAGGACTTGTATCAGCTAGGGGCTAGCAGCTGAAGTATAGGGTGGTACTCTACACCAGTCCCATTTGGTTTTCTAATCTTTGAGTCAAATTTATCCTATCACAATCTATCCAAAAGTGATAACAACAATAATATCATTAATAAAAATCCTAGTCTAAATACCCTTTTCTATTTCCTTGAAAACAAAACCTTTGAAAATGATTTAACCCTTGAAACCATACTTTCTAAAACAAGGTAATTTTAGCCCTTTACATTATCCTAAAATATTGATGCCATGATATAAGCTTTTATAAACTTTATTGATGAGTCTCGAAATCACTTGGAAGTTATCTTACTTGGAAACCATAGGCTATAGAGCCAAAACAATATAAGAATTTATATTGATAAAAGGCGATAATGACATAGTCGACGAGGGTCTTCGCCCCTCAAAACATAGGCTAAAACAATAAAACTTTATATATTGTTAAAGCTCGGCGTCATTATCATCAATGGGGTCATCGCGCTTCTTTAATTTAAAATATGTTAAAGCCTTTGATTTATAAATATAAGGTATATAGTCGAAGTCAACCACTTCGTATAGCATATTATAAAACCTTAAAGGAATAGGGTCGACGTAGATAAATCTCGGCATCACTGCTTGAAGGAAAATAAGCGGCTTCATTAAAGTCGAAGTCAACATGAGCGACGTCATAGCCCTCTTCAAAAACAGGCAACAAGGAATGAAGGCGGCAAGGATCAAGCCGAAGTGATAAATGCGGCATCATTGCCGAAGTTTAAAAATGCGGCTCTCTTGCCATGAGTCATCTCAAAATGTGCGACGTCAGTATCGCCGCTATAAGTCTCTCCGAAAACATTGGGGTCGGCGACGTTATACATAGGCGGCAGCTTGGCTACTTATATAAAATGCAATACTTAAGCTATGCGGCAATGTCATCTTCGAAGAGCATGACGTCGACTACGATGCCTGATTTTTCACTTCGACCCAGACCAATCCATTCCTCACCAACTACATTTGATATCATATGCATCGCACTGAATTGACGATGAAGTTCATAGAGGCGGAGAGATGAAGTGAGGCATCGTGACGATCGGTGTGGCACAACCGTAAGTTATAGAAAAACTATTTTTATACCACTAAAAGTAATTTCTTTTCACCAACCCCTATTGTTTATCAAAATCTTATTGGTTAATAATTACTTTATCAAAATCCTTTTTTAGAAAACTTCCATAGGGCAGATTCATCATTCCCAAACAATTTGCAAATCACACCTTTTATATTAATATTTACTTTATAATAATTAAGCTTTTCTAGCTCAAATAATTCATAATAAATCACAACTACTTGGGAAAAATCCTAATAAATCAAATTTATTATATCCTTTAACATATAAAAATTTCAAGACCAAAAACATAATTTAATTATTTTAAATAATCAAAACCCGAAATATCTCATTTTCCAACCTTAAAAAATTCACAAAGTATTCTTATTAAATCGAAAATTTATGAAATTGAAAACCCACTTTCAAAATAATGTTTCCCACATCATATTAAAATTTCAAGTCATTTGGATATCATATGATAGGTTTTCTAACTCAAACACATCACTTAATTTCATAAATAAATTCCACAAATTCACCAATAAGTGTATAATCATTCAAACTATCATAGCATGGCATAATATAAGCAAATGAATCAAATTTATATTTAAAACCTAAAATAACATTTAAAACAAGAGATGCATAACTATTATTCACCTTAAATGGTTAAAGAAGGTTGAGATTTGGATTTGATCTGATTCCCTAAGCTTTCTACTTGTTTTCCTAGCTTTTCTTCCTTTTGAATCCTCTAGCAATGGTCGGCCTAAGCTTTAATTTTGTTTTTATAAGTGTAAAATGAATGAGTTGGAAAGGAGTTAGGGATTTGTATTAGGAAATGTAACCCTTTTTCTATCTTACCCTACTCATGAATTCCTCCTTCCTATTAATGTTCTAACTAATTCCATTATTTCATTAATTAAGGCTCGACCCATACTAATTATCAAATATCAATCTCCTTACCATTTTACATTATTTTATTTTATTTATATAATTAAATATCCTAAATAATGTTAATCAAATTTAGGGTTGTTACAGACTCCCCTCCTTGAGGAATTTTGTCCTCGAAATTAAGCTAAGGTACATACATCAAACGTATAAACATAGATGTAAAACATACCATCTAATAATTTAGGCTAAGTGTTCCTAATCTTTTCTGTGTTTCCCAAGTACAGTCTCTCTTTCGTCACTCCATCAGATTTTCACTAATTTGGCTATCTTATTCCTTAACTTCTTCTCATCCCTCGCTACAACTCGAACTGATTGTCTTACAAAAGTCGTATCCTATTCCACTACTAAATCTTCCAATGCATTCAGAGTTATAGTAGTCTCTGGATCTCCAACACATTTCCTTAGATGAGAAATATGAAAAACATTGTGGACTCCTGCCAAACTATTCGGTAGCTCTATCCTGTAAGCGAGTTTCCTGATCCTTTATATAATAGGAAATGGTCCTACAAGCCTAGGTGCCAATTTCCCTAACTTTCCAAATCTCACTGCACCCTTCGTTGGTTATACTTTGACGAAAACATGATCTCCAACTGAGAATTCTAAGTCCTTTCATCTCTTATTTGCATAACTCTTCTGCCTAGATTGAGCTTCCTTCATTCTAGCTCGAATCAACTCAAACATTTTTATAGCTTCTCTTACCATATCCGGACAAAGAACTAGTCTATATCCTGTCTCTAACCAATAAACCGGTGATTTGCATGGCCTTCTGTATAATGCTTCAAAAGGTGACATCCCTATACTAGTTTGATAACTATTGTTATACGAGAATTCGACTAGGTTTAGATGGTCTTCCCATGATCCACCAAAATCTAGTACACAAGCTCTCAACAAATCTTCAAGTACCTTATTGACTCTCTCCATCTGCTCATCTGTCTGTGGGTGGTAAGCGGTACTCATATTAAGCTTGGTACCTAAAAGCTCTTGTAGACTCTTCCAGAATTCGCTAGTAAATAAAGAATCTCTATCATTGACTATACTACTAGGAATCCCATGCAGTCTAACTATATTACTATATTCTTCATGAATAATTTAGTTAAAATAGGTGTCGTCCTTGTCGACCTAACAGATATAAAGCGTGCACTCTTAGTCAGTCTGTCCAGTACTTTCATTTTCCTTATTCGACCTTGGTAACCCGTCTATGAAATCCATAGATATAGAATCCCATTTCCATACTGGTATATTAAATGGCTGAAGTAATCCACTTGGCTTCTGATGTCCGGCTTTTATTTGCTGACAATTCAAACACTACTTTACCCATAAGCCTACATTCATTTTCATACCTTCCCAGAAGAAAATTCTCTTCAAATCCTGATACATCTTTGTCCCTCCGGGATGAATAGTAAACTTTGATCAATGACATTCCCTAAGTACTTCTTTCCTTAGGTCACCAATATCTAGAACACATAATCGTCCTTTCTTTCTCAACCATCGATTTTGGTCAAGGTAAAAATCCTACAAGTCATCAATCTCAGTTCCACCTTCAGTCTTCTAATTCTTTTAGCTAGCACTAGATCATCTCTTTGCTTAGAAGCAATTCTTTTGATCAATACTAGTCAAACTTCTAAACAAGATAACATTGCAGTACTCTGACTAGAACTTACAGTCGATCTTAACCGCACACTACAAGTAGTCAATGCTTCCAAATCTTTCCATTCAGCCAACATAGATAACACCACATTCTGATGTTTCTCGTTAAGTGCATCTGCAACTTTATTTCCTTTCCTTAGTGTGCACTCAATTCCAAAATCATAAGCAGCTAAAAACTCCAACTATCTCTGTTGTCTCATATTCAACTCCTTCTGAGAGAATAAGTATCTTAAAGACTTGTGATCCACTTACTCTCCACACCTTCAAAGCAATATAATAGCAACCAACTCTAAGTCATGAGTCGGATATCTAACATCGTGCGGCCTGAGCTATCGGAAAGCATATGCAATTACTTTACCCCTTTGCATTAACACAGCTCCTAATCCTGTTCCATACACATCAGTATACACCACCAATTATTGATTTCCATCAGTACACATTTATCAGTACAAACATACTTCATGTCCTTCCTTGTTAGTTTAGTCATCGAGGGTGCTATCCGATAGAAATCTTTAACGAATCTCCGGTAATAGCCTGCCAGTCAAAGAAAACTATTTGTCACTGTCACTGTCTCGGGTCTCTTCCAATTACTTACAGCTTCTATCCTAGATGGATCCATAGACAATCCTTTTTCTGAGACTACATGACCAAGAAACTTCACCTCCTTCTTCCAAAAATGACACTTCGAAAACTTCGCTTTTAACTGATGCTGCCTCAGTGTCTCAAGCACTAACCTAAGATGAACTTCATGATCTCTTTCATCCTTGGAATATATAAAAATGTCGTCTATGAATACCAACATGAATCTATCCAAATGTTCTCAGAAGATTCAGTTCATCAAATCCATAAAAAAGCAGGTGCATTAGTCAATTCGAATGGCAATATTAACCAATCGTACAAACCATATCTTATTAGAATGCCATTAAAGGAATGTTATCCTCCGCCATTCTTAATTGATGAACCCTGTTGCCAAATCCAATTGGGAAAATACTTTGGCTCCACTCAACTAATCTAATAAGTCGTTGATTCTTGGGTAAGGATATTGGTTCTTTATCATCTTTTCATTCAACTTACGATAATCGATACACATGCTTAACGACCTATCTGGTTTCTTCACAAACATCGTGGCCGCTCCCTAAGGCAAACTACTTGGTCTAATAAAACTTTTCCCTTTTAAGTCCACCAGTTGTACCTTTAGCTTCTTCATCTCGGTAGGTGTCATTCTGCAAGGTGGTTTACTTACAGGTTCAACTCCAGGTACAAGTTCTATTCGAGACTTAATAGCTTATTTCGATGGTAGTCCTGTAACAGGCTCAAAAACATCTATAAATTCTTTAACTATGAAAATCTGATTCAACATGTCTTCCTCCTCTATCGCACCCAACAAAGCACAAACATCCAAACTTTGATTCTTTGCTGAGTATACTATTCAGTCGCTACTATTAGGGTGTCTTAGTGATATTTTCCTATTGTGGAACTAGCATCATACTTACTTAACCAGTCCATACCTACAATAGTCCATATCCAAAATAATCCTAAAGCCTACGAAATCAAACACATGCAAACTGCATGCAAATATATGAACTAATAATGCAAACTCTAATTGGTCACATCTTATCCCTAGAGTTGCATATCCTCCTATCGGATTCGCAACCCTTAAGGAAGTAACTAGGTGTGAGGGTTCTAGGTTAAGCTTATCTACCAAACAACAAGATATAAAAGAATGTGATGCAACAGTATCAAACGGTACTCCAACAGGTAAGCCATGAATCAAAAGCATACCTCCTATCAAAGTTTTCCCTTTCTCATAAGATGTTGGTCTCGAGGCAGCCGGCTCCAAAGCAAATACTTTTTCTTTTTTTGCCTTTCCACTTCCGAACATTTGTTCTTGTAATGTCCTACTTGGTCGCAGTTAAAGCACTTAATGTTCTTCTTCCCAATCGGCTTTTTTCCATCACTTGAATGGCATTCATTTACAAAATGCCCTTTCTTGTCACACTTGTAACACACAACCTCAGACTTCCCTTTCTTGGCAGCTCCACCCTTCTGAGCTCCCTACTTTTGATAAAACTTTCTCTTCTGATTCTGTCCACTCTAAGCTTCTGTTGGCTTGTTGTTACTGAACAAAGCAAGCATCTCTTCATTTCTCAAAGCCATTTCTACGACTACATCACATGGATTCCTAAGATGTGGTAAAGTTGCACTAGCGGGCTCAGGTCTCAGTTCATAGATGAACTTCTCATTCTTTTTGACAATTGTGTCCATGGTAGCATACCTACATCGAGACAGTTCCTCAAATCTGGTTGCATACCCAAGCACTGCCATATCACCTTGCGCCAACTCAACAAACTACCTCAATAGAGTTGGCTTAGCGATCTCAAACATAAGTCTTTCTTCAAACCTCCTTCTGAACTCAGCCCAAGTCAAAGTCTCCTTTGTTACTCCAACGGTAACACTGTTCCACCAGTACAATGCAGCTCCTTGCAATTGCCTAGATGCCAATCTCCTCTTCTATTCGTTATTCAAACCAATATTAGCGAAAATCCTCTCACAATGAAGCAACCAATTCTCCACTTCAATTGCATCCTCCATTCCAATAAATGGCTTCTTTCCAAGCCTTGCATAGTCTCTACTTAGAACATCATAGTTGTTGACAACTGGAACTTATTGATTAGCTACTCCAGCATTTTATCCAACTAATCCAGCAGTAGCTTTTGCTTGATCATGCTGACAAAGAACTGATACATTGCTCCCATATCAACCAGTGATGTTCCAACACCTACATTAGTAGCTGTTTGTCGACCCGGGTTTCTTCTAGTATTGGGCCTGATATTTCCATTAGTAGTGGTGCTTCCTCCATTGAGATTCACTCTTCTACTTCCTACCTTCATATTTTACTTCCTTAAATCTGCATTCGAACCTTAATAAGATACGCAAGAATGGTCTAAGAGAGAGGAAGAATAGAAATAAAGTGTATACTTATATATAGCAAATACAAGTATGTTACTGTAGCGTTATCCCATACCCCAATCTTATCCTCTGATTCATTCAGATTATATTTTCAAAACTCTTTTTTAAATTTCAGATTTCCTTTATTTTACATAAACCTATGCTCTCATACCAAGTTGTAACATCCCTCATTTTGAGGCCTGAAACTAAGCGCTACAGATGTTGTAGTCATATTAATTTCCGATGACAAAATGTGGTCATGTTAATGGTATACATAATATCAAAAGCACAAGAATATCAAATAATTTTAAAAATAATTTCAAAGCAAACTTTCACATTTTATTCCAAAGTAATATTCCATATTCGTTACATAATCCCAATAGTTGCCCAAGTTAAGATGAAATATAATTATTACAAAATACTCCAAGAACGACATATGAAGATACCCCCTTGGTTGATCAGAGTTACTAATAGACAGTTATAACATCCGTCTTTACATACACTTCAACAAAATAACTTCAACGCAATGGATTAATAATATAGATAGACTCCTACATAGCTAGTTTTGCCTCCTGCACATCTTTGGAAGCTTTATTTGCCAAAACCTTCTTAACCTGTAAAGCCCTTACTTTCGACCTACCCAAATCAAAATTTAAGCAGCCGAGAGTTAAAGGGGAAAACATAAACTTCGAGTCGCATAAAAAGTCTGGTGTGAATAATAATATGTCATCTCGATTTATGGATATCTAGTAAGACCACGCTGCTGAGCGAAACGGGTTTTCACCTCACTAATATCCCTTTTAAAATAAATCTTTTGCAAATCAAATTCCTGCAACCAAACTGGTTAGATAGACGTATATGTTTACACCAAAAATGGTCACAAACCTTGTTGTGCATGATTGTAGAGAAATAAACGAAGAAAGTAAAATTAAAATGAGGATAATATAGCAATCACACTTAGAAAATAGATGAACAATAAGAAACACAAGGTTTGTAGTGGTTCGGCGTTGTTTTGCCTACGTCCACTTTGAAGATCAATCTTTCATTGCTTTTTTACTCCAGTACAATGCTTGTAATTGCTAATGATTGTTTACAGTTAAATCAGAAATAAAAGTAGCAGCATGTAGAGTCCCGAGCAAAAAGTCCCTTTTTAGTTGCAATGGAGGTGCTATTTATAGGTGTGGAGCTCGAAATATCTGCCTTGGATCTCGGAATACTCTTTCTCAAGCCCAGGTGGGCCCGCATGATCGATCTGGAGCCATTTAGGATCGATCCTTGATCGACCCGTAGCATTTCGTATTGATTAATAAATGCTCCAATCAAGCCGTGATCAATCATGGAGGCTTCTGAAGTGTTATGTAACATGCTGTGAAAATCTCATTGCATTTGGAGTTGTGGTTGCAGAGTTATTGATCAATCAAGATTACAATTATGGAGTAGATGAGGCCCTCGTATCGATCCATATTAATTCCATATCGATAGGAGAACTTGTCATATAATAATGAAACTTGATGGAGTGGGTCCCCAGAGGCTTAGGAGCATTGTGTGAAAGTTTGAGATCGATCCAGTGAGTTTAGCTATCAATCCTCAATGAGATGGGCGTTTTTCGTATTCATATGATCGATACAAAAATAATCGATATGGAAAATATTTTTCCATTGAATTTTGGCTTGAGATCGATTGTGCAAGCTTCTTAGAGCATTCTAAGCATGTCCTTAAAGTTTGGAGTCGTTTGGATCTGAAATGAGTGAGATATACCCTATTTCGTGTCGAAAAGCAACATTTTCGAATCCATCAGACCAATACGAAAATGATGGATACGAAGGATTTTCAACTTCATTGTTTTGACTTGTAAATTTGTGGGTGGGCTTCCTACACTATTTTATCGACTCTCTGAAAGTTTCAAGTTGATTGGCTTTGTAGATTTTGAGATATTGATCGATCCTTGCTAATTTGAACATTTTCTAGTATCGGTCCTAGATGGAGTACATAAGTGCTTGTTTTGCTTATAACTTTAGCATACGAAGTCCGATTGACTTGAAATTTGAAATATGACTTCCTAGAGCTCTGTAAATCATTCCATACTAATTCCACTCGGATCGTGGCCGGGGTCCCGGCCGGCCGTATTTCATTCATAGCTTCAATTATACCTGTTTTCTGAAACAAGTAAACAACTATAATCAGTCAAATTTCTTGGTATCACGGCCTTACCAAAAGGCGGGATAATAGTATAAACAATCATGTGCATGCATCTATATGGGTAATCATGACTATCCATCAAATCAGTGCATTATCCATCCCAATGTTTAGTTTTCATAGGTAACTACTAACCTACATGGCTGACTCGAGCGTACCAGATATACTAAATTTTCTGACTAGATGTTAGAAGAAAATTGGACGGTCTATCAAAATACACTTATCCTTGTGCTTACCTGACTATCTGTTAATCTCATAGTTTTGCTAGGCTTACTATGAACCTAAGGTTTTGTAGGCCAACCTATAACCTACCTATCTTTATGTATTCCTTTCCATGCATATACCTACTTTTAGTCTTACTCTTGACAAAGCCCTATGCACTAGAATTTTGGACATATACCAGCTAGGGGTTAACAGCTAAAGTATAGGGTGCTACCCTACACCGGTCCCATTTTGTTTTCTAATCTATGAGTCAAATTTATCATATCACAATATATCCAAAAGTGATAAGAACAATAATCTCTTTACTCTTTAGTAAAATCCTAGGATAAGTACCCCTTTCCTTTTCCTTAAAAACAAAAACTTTGCAAATGATTTAACCCTTAAAATCATACTTCCTAAAACAAGGAAATTATAGCCCTTTACTTTATCCCAAAAGATTTATGCCATGATATATGCTTTTATAAAACTTTATTGATAAATCTCGAAATCACTTGGAAGTTATCTTACTTCGAAACCATAGGATATAGAGCCAAAACAATATAAAGTCTTTATATTGTAAAATGCGGCAACGACATAGTCGATGAGGGTTTTCGCCCCTTAATACATAGGCCAAAACAATAAAACTTTTATATTGATAATGCCCAATGTCATTATCGCCATTGGGGTCATCACCCTTCTTCAATATAAAGTATGTTAAAGTCTTTGATTTATAAATATAAGGGTATATAGTCGAAGTCAACCACTTCGTATAACATATTATAAAACCTTAAAAGAATAGGGTCGGCATAGATAAACTTAGCATCATTGCCTTAAGGAAAATAAGCGGCTTCATTAGAGTGGAAGTCAATATGAGCGGCATCATAACTCTCTTCAAAAATAGGCAACAAGGAATGAAAGCGGTAAGGGATCAAGCCGAAGTGATAAAATTCAAGGTCATTGCCTAAGTCTAAAAACATGGCTTTCTTGCCTTTTAGAGTCATCTCAAAATGTGCGGCGTCGGTATCGCCGCTATAAGTCTCTTCGAAGACATTAGGGTCGGCGGTGTTGTACATAGGTGGCAACTTGCCTACTTTGTAGAATACAATAGTCTATGATTTTTGTTTGATGATAATAAACATATATATATATATATATATATATTCGTTTAAATGGATTTATTATTGTACTATTTTATTTTTCCACATAATTAAATAAATATTTATTGAATAAAATAAATAACTCGGAATTCGTATTTAAACAAATATTTTATTCAAACAAATATTTTATTACAAATTCAAATAGTACAAATTTAAGCTCTCACTACATTTACACATTTTCAATTACAATACAACTTCAATTACAACACAATTTTCACTTTACAGTTTTACATATATATTTCACCTCACTACATATTCACTCATCACTCGTATTTGATCTTCAACTATGTTCCAGCCTGTATCCAGCATCCGAACTATTTGCAAAAATAAACACTGACGCAGTAAAATTGAAAAAGAAATATTTTCCGGTGCACAATGAAGTGTGTGTTTTGAAAATATTGTTTGCCTCAGTTATTTGGGTTGTTCATCATCATTTTTTTAATTCATCTTACGCGAACACTTGTGACATGCAAAGTGAATCACTGTACATGCCACAAGGTTGTGCACGCCAATATACACTTGCTTGTTAAAATTGCAAGGACAGGTGAGCACAAGGTCAAACCCAAGCCTAGACTAGATTCAACTCAAGTGCAAATGCAAAAACAACCAACATGACTGCAGCTCAACAAAATGTACACATGAAAATCAAAGCATATAGCAAAGTCAGGAAGCAAGCACTCGAAGTGGACAGAGCATAGGCACAACAATCACACACATATATACATACATATATGTATGTATATACATGGTGACACACAAACATACTCAACCCAGCAACAAGCACTACAAAACAAGAATAACAATCAAGCCAGTAAGTCTAACAAGCATAGTGCAAACCAACCAAGTGCAACATGACAGCAAGTATGCACATGGCACTGGGGCAATTTAACTCGAAGCAATGCAAGGGTAACAAGACCAGATCAATGAAATGACTCAAACAAAACAAAACAGAATTTATGGTCAAAAATCAATGCAAACCACCAGACATGTACAAAGGACAAAGGCAAGAACAAACCGACTTCAAATTGAGCCAGACTACAAATGCAAAGCAAATCAACATGAAACTGAACCAGACTTCAAATCACAACAATACAGCAATGGTTAGTAAATATGAATATGAATATGAATATGAATATGGATATGCATTCAGGCATTCAATATGCAAGCTTTCAAGCATGAACACAAGGGCTGCAACCGGACCAGGGCAGTGCACATGTACAAAGTGGTGCACCAGTTCTATAAACATGAAACAGAGGAGACTTCAAGGCATGAACACACATAATTGAGGCCAGAGAATACAAGTGCACATGTACAAAGTTTAGCATAAGATCACACACATATATACATACATATATGTATGTATATACATGGAGACAACAGATTAAACTCAAGCAACTAACATTCAAGACTCCAAGTCAAGATCAAATAAATGGCCAAACGAAAAACACTGTTGAAGTGTTCAAAAATTCGATAATTATCATTCAGCAGTTTGAACAAAGTCAAAAGAATTCAATCAGAGGTCATAAGGGAACTTATTTCAGAAAATGGAACAGCGGATCATGGTGAACAAGTCAGCAAATGATAAACAAGTCATAGGCAGCAAAAAAAACGGAGCAAATTCGAATTCATCAGAAATATATAGAGTAACATGTATACAATGAACAAGTCAGAATTCATCACAATCATTCAATCGAGAATCAAATGGCCAAGGGCATAAATTGACAAATTCAAACCAAAATATACGGACGAAATAATAGGGTTTCGATCCCTATAAATTAACCCATTATCATCATCGGCAAATCATTCGAGTTCGAGACAAAAGTTCAAAGAGCTTACTTAGAAAAAATCACGTACCAATTCAAAGCAACATCCAACTCGACTCTCGAAGGAAACAACACAAATAAAGCACTGCAAATCGAAATTCACGAGCAACTATGAAGGAGGAGAACAATTTGAAGTTTGAATCTCTTGTGGGGACTTTCGATTATAAAGCCCTAATTTTTGAATGACGCCATAATTCCATATTGTAAAAGAAACAAGGCGGCCGCAAAATAAAAAGGGGAACATCGGTTAGCTTTGTTTAATAGGGGCCGCACTGTTTATTTTTTAATTGGGTCATATATTTTGTAATTATGGTTTTTATTTTTTATTTAGTACTTTAGTTTGTCTTTTTTTTAAGTCAAAAACTCTAGAATAACTGGTTTACGAACTACGGTTTTGTTGTTCGAGAATTCGCAACTCAGTAGCTGAGTTGTGGCAGGGTTTTGAGCTTAGAGTTAGGATAATCAAGTTAACGGGTATCGCAAGTTTATGTGTGTTTGTAAGCGTCCGATTACTTAATTTCTAGTAGAAACCTTGGGGG
This sequence comes from Allium fistulosum, assembly GCA_030737815.1. Classification (NCBI taxonomy): domain Eukaryota; kingdom Viridiplantae; phylum Streptophyta; class Magnoliopsida; order Asparagales; family Amaryllidaceae; genus Allium; species Allium fistulosum. The sequence continues at coordinate 898,278,468 of CM060905.1, read as the reverse complement.
CAGCACGTAGGCAATTTTTTGTCGAAGTTGGGTAAAACTGTGTGCGATCTTTGCTGCATTACTTTATGTTTTTTTATTTCCGCATTAATTTTTAATAGTAGACCCTATTCACCCTCCCCCCCACCTCTAGGGTGAAAATGATCCTACAAGTGGAATTGGAGCTAGGGACAAAAACCATTTTCTGTTAAAAAATTTGATTTTTTCTTTCAATGGCTTCTTTTAATAATGCTTTTGCTGAAGGTAAGTCCATAGCTAGACCACCCATGTTCAATGGTGAATATGCATATTGGAATACTAGAATGAAAATTTTTCTGAAAACCATAGATGGATGGAATATTGTTGAAATGGGATATAGCACACTAACAGTAACGGTAGATAATCAAGAAGTTGATAAACCTACCGATAAATGGACAGATCTTGAAAATAAACTGCAAACTGCTAATGCTAAAGCTATGAATTCTGTAACATCTCGCCTTTTTGTACATTTTAAGCAAACATACATACCGACTCAAACCATACAGAAGGGAGGATTGTTATTGGGATGAATAAGGAAAAGCAGAGAAGGAAAAAAACAAAACAGAATCTCGTAGCGGAATGACAAAATATAATAATCAAATAACAGTTCATGAAGCTGTATACAAAACATTTGATTATACTTATACAATACAAAATCAGAGTTACACTTATCAGAGATAAATAAATGATAATGCAGTGAAACAGTATGATGTAGTGGAATAATATAGTAAATAATAAAACAATCTTCGTCTTCGTCCTCCAGAAATAAGGTCTTCAAATCCTGAAATGCTGAGGCTGACCCGAGCGAATTGAAAAGACAAAACACTCGAGTCAGAACTAAAAGATCTTATGTAAGTTAAATCAACGGTAAATAAATAAATATGAGTGAAACGGCGTCGGAGATGTTTACGAGGTTTGACATCTCCTATCCAGTGTCTAACGTGAGTGCAGTAACTTAAGAGATGTTCGGGATTCACATCTCCTAAGGATCCGTTAAACTATCTACTATGTAGTACAATACGCTATTATAATATGTCTACAATAAGATAAACTATTAAAATAGCGTTAAGGCGTTACCCATTTCCCCCTTAACACATTTTATAATGCCAATAGTCAATAAAATATCATAACTTCCCGTAAACTGGGGCCGCCAGAGGATACCCCATAGGTACGACATAAAATAAACTCGTAGAAGGCGCGCTAGGGTAGGTGACATGGCACAACTAGGCAATGCCAGGGTAGATATACCAATTACACTTCCGGACTGGTGGTAACGCATAACAGCTACTACCGCCCATCTCGGAACACACTCCCAAATCAAAAATTGAGGGTGGCCACCAAATCAATCGCAAAGTCAGAATATAGTATCGAAGGAGTGTGCTCGATCGAAGGAATGACCTCACTTGGCCCGTCGATTGCTCCTATTTTAGCCACCTTAAGCTAACTCATGGGAGTCAGGTCCACGTATATACCTCATATAGGATCGTCGCCAACCATCCTACTTCATTCTGGAATCTCCACCGTGTACACAGTTATCAAAGTGGTTTTCGGTATTGGCAGAGAGCATGACAATATCTAATCCCAGTCTTTTTAACAACCAATCGCTTATTTGGTTCTTTTACATTTCCAAAATCATTTCATAATTGATATCAAAATATCATATTCAATTCAAATCATATCATTTTCGAAATCATTACTTACTTTAGAAATCATATTCACCTTTGAAATCATAGTTCGAAATTATATTTCCTTTCAAAAGTCATATTTACAAAATAGGCTAAACTCTCATTTTAAAATATCATATTAAAACAAAAATGTTTTTTAAATCCCAACTTAGGTTATAACATCATTAACCATATTCACTTAAAAAAATCGAGAATTTCAATATAAACCCATCCATTTTACATAGTTTGGAATTTAGAAGAAAATAGTTATAAATAGTTATAAATAGTTAATATAGATTTAAAATAGATTAAATATAATTAAAATAGATTAAATAGCTTTAAAATAGATTAATTAGATTTAAAATAAGTTAAAACAGGTTAATTAGTTTAAATAAATTAAATGGTTTAAAATAGGTTAAAATGACTTAATATAATTAATACAAGTTAAGCTAGTTTAATACTTTGAAATCTTAATGATTAGAAATTTTGAAATAATATATTTTTAAAATAGTTTATATTAAAACATGAATTTGGAATTAATATCAAATTAAACTATTCATTTCATTTCAACACATTTGACCATTTTCAATTTCCAAGTCAACAAACCAAATTCCAAACCTTTCAATTTCAAAATATTTCAAAGTTATTTTCAAACATTTTCAATAACTTAATTTCGACAGAATTTCATTTATACTTAAAAGTTTAACTTTAAACTTCCAATTTAATTTCTTAAAGCAATTCCTTTTAAACCAATTCACATTTCAACACAAAACTTGATTATCCAATAATACTTCAATTTATATACATCAAATTTTATTTCAAGATATCATTTAATTAATTCAAAAAATTTAAGAAGTTCAAAATCATTAAATTTAACCAATCCAGTGTCCGTATATAATTTTCTACCCTAGGGTCAAGTGATACAAATATTTATCATTTCAATCCGCAATTTAAAATTTTAGGGTTATATATCATTTCAAACCGCAATCCCGAATTAATAATAAAATCTATAACATTGCTCGAGTCTATCATTTCAACCCATAACAATTTTTCCCTAATCTATAGATCATTCGGGTATGTATCATTTCAACCCATAGTGAACTTGCAGTTTATAACGATATAAAATAAAACATCCATTCATCCAATATCAACAATCAACATCCATTACAAACATCATCCAAATCAATCAATAAATATCAATATAGAACTGATAATCAATAACAGGTATTTAACTGGCAATTTATTTCAATAATAAATTAAATAACGATTTAATTCAAATAAATTCAAATTAACTGAGATGATGATTTAAAATATACCAAACAGTCATAAATAAATTTCTAATCACATCATAAATTAAATTTAACAAACATAAGAAATTTTAGAAGTTGTGAGTGGGTTAAAACACTCACCTTTGAATTTAAATCGAATTTAAATCCAATTTATGGCCCAAATTTGAACAGTCTCAGAATTCGTCCAAACCAGCGTCAAAATGTCCAGAATTTTATTATGATCCTAAAGAAATAAACCACGCGTGAATCTGACCTCGTAAGCAAAAGTTATTCGAGTTAGATGGCTTATATTTTAAAATCTATAATAATTAACTAATAAATAAAACAAAATATTTATTTTCAAAACTTTTATCTCTCCCCGCAACTACCTTCTCTCCAGGTCAAGAAACCCACGAGCCACCACCAAGAAGCCCGATTAGCACGTCGCTCATAGCCCTAGCCTCCGATCAGACAACGCCCCCGAACGCGCGGCAACCTCCTCCCCCATTGCCAACCACCGCGGCGCAAGGTATGCATGCCGCCGCCGCCAAAAATCGACACATCCGAGCCACCTTCAGCCTCGATTTCGGGTCCAACCATCACCCATCTCATCGACAAACCCGTATAGATCTGTAGAGGACGTTGAGAGCTACGATTCCTCTTTTGACGTCAACACGAATCATTGAAAGGATCATGCAAAATAAATGTTTGAAAATCGATAACTCTTAGCCATTGAATAGGGAGGTGGCGGCTGCAGTGATTTCTAGGGTTAAGAAAATAATTTAATAATATTTTTATTCGTTTAGTGTGTCGTATAAATAGTTTGGTCCGAAAACAGCCCGAACTCCGATTTAAGCGTGTCGACAGGCTATCCTAACGTAAAAAGGCCTTCTGAACGCAATGGAGCTGATCTCGAGGCTCAATTCCATCATTTTCATAGCTTACTGTTAAAGGCTAATTGGTTCGAAATGACAATAACGCCCGGAGAGCTCGTTCTGCCTCTGAAGCGAAAGTAGATCATCCCATATATCAAAATAGATGTTTTCAATATTTTTAAACTCAATGGAATAGGTTTCAAGTCCTAATTCCATCGTATGAAGAAGTTATGTTAAAATCAGCTTATTTCAAATTGATTTCAATTAAAGTGATTTCTACGCGTTTCGAGTCCGTACGATCAAACGACAAGTCTGATCGCGACGAAACTTGAAATCCTATAATAATTCATCGTTACGGATCCGACGAAACTGGTTTCGTCGAAATCCGAGTCAGTGGCCAAAATGGCTATATTTTAGTTAATTAAATAAATTAATTAAATCACTTTTTAATTCAATATTTATTAACTAACAAATTTTCATCATTTTGATTGCAAAGACATTTATAATAAATTAAAATAAGTTTACATATCAATTCAGTGTTCATTAATTCAATAATTGCAGTGTTCAATTCCAACCGTAATTATATATAATTAATTTTAATTTAATTCAAATAAATTATTTTAAATTTGACTCCAACCTTTATATTCAACCAATTATTATTCTACATACATAGTTAACATTTTTTCATCTCTTATTTCACTAATATGCTACAATTTCCATTTTTATTTGCATTAACAACTATATTTCAATTATATTGAATTCTTGTCAATTTTACCATTAATTATGATTTAAATCCCTATTAATTATTTTATCTTGGTTTCATTCTTTTTTATTACATCAATTATCATATTATGAATAGAATTTACATTGGTCACATCTTATTGAATTAACATTCTTCACTCACCAATTTAATCTACACTAACTGCAATAATTCAGTGAATTGATTGCAATTGATTTCCAATTAAATTTTATAGACTAATTAAATAGGTAACGTATAATGATTGTTACCATTAACCTTTAATCACACCTATAAGTTTATTACTTACAAACCAATGTTATAATTGCTTTCATAATACTGATATTATTCAATTACCATTAACAATATATTATTTCATTAGTTAATTAAATATTCACATTCGTTTTCTATATTCAATTTATAACCAAGTATAACATTTACATTATTTTAATTGATTGGAATTTCATTCAAATTGTTAATAATTAGCTTTAATTATCATTTGTTACATTTCATTTTAGTATTCATTTCATTATTAAATTACAGATTTTTATTTCTTTCAATATTAAATCACAAAATCATATTTAATTAACCATTTTAATTATCGAAAATTTATGGGTCGTTACACTCTCCCCCACTCAAAACTTTTCGTCCCCGAAAAGGAAAAAGAAGGGAAAAGAAGAAATTAAGAATCAATATACCTTATTCAAAATATTAACTTTATAAACAAATAAATTTACAACTCAAATAATTTAAATAAAATATATCAATTTATAACAATTAAATCCTTTTATATTCAAATTAATAAAATTTGGAAAACATTTCTCAAAATTTTCTAAGTCCAAAATTCACGAAAAAAATTTCGGCAGAGTCTCATTTGTACGGAGAGGTCTGGGAGAAATAATAATATCAATAATAACAAAATATATCATAATTTTCAAAATAATATATATCCCAACAGCGGGAAAAACAATATAATATCGCTAGAAAACCGTAATCCGAGAACGTACCTATTTGTCGGGCAAACAACGCTTATTTTTATGAAACCAAAAGCAGTAGCAATTGCTTCCATAACCTGTATTTCACTTATATAATCCAAAAGGAGTTAATGATTATATAAAATGAAATATTTAAAGTTGTTTCAACCACTAACAAACAAATCAATATAAAACAACAATCACTTGCAATCACAGCATACAATCATCATATGAAATCAATATAATCAATTATCCATCCATATCAACCAAAACAAATAGTTTGTTCGGGTTAAGACACTTTTAATCACATAGAATGACAAATAACTACTAAGTATACCATTTACTCAACAGTCTTAGATAAAACTCAATAGATTATTCATACATCCAAACAATTAGAAGTATCATTTCCCAAACAACCCATAAACCAAAACAAACAACAATTTACAATGTACTTGAGTTATTCTTATTAAATTTCTTTCACAACACTTACAGTTTTTATTTTTCTTTTCATTCATACAAGGATTATTTCTTTAACTTACATTTATCTCTTACAAAATTTTATTCCCATTCATTCATTCAGTGTTTGTTTCATTTATTTTTCCTTTATTACTTACAAAAATTCATTTTCATTTATTCATATCATGTCAATTTCTTTTATTGCATTACATTCATTTTATTATTTACTTTAATTATAAATAGTTTCAATATTAACTTAAGTTCAAAATCCTTTACTTACAGTACTCATTTTCTATTTCATTTAATTAGTAGTATTACAATTTTAACTCAAGTTTATAACTATTTTCATATCAAATTTCTTATTTATAAAAGTAAATTTCATTGAACACTTCCATTACATAAGTTTTACTTGTAAAAATTTCCATTACATATTCTTTTAACATTTCAACTTTTTATAATTGGTAAGTTATATATATATGTCTTTAAGAATGCAATTGAAAGTTACACAAGTTTGACTTACTTATTTTAATTAACTTAATGTTCAATAATTATCATTTCTTATTTTCATTTAGAAGTTTCAATTATAAATAGTTACAATTTTTATTCCATTTCAATAATTGAAATCTCTAATTCATATAAATTTAAGAACTAAATGTCAGGTTCCATTTCAAATCATTTAAAAATATTTATATATATAATCATATCTTTATATCCCACCACATTTAAGCTTTGAAATTAATGTTTGCTCATCAAAATAAATGCGTAGTAAAACTACTACAACAGTCTTCCCACTTTGAAACTCGAAAATGAACGTCGATGATGCATGTACTCATTACCGAAATTATTTTCCAGCGACAGAGAGGGGAGTATGGAACTTATTTCTTTCCAAAATTTCTTTAAAATAATTCTTCCAAATCATATTGAAATATTTATATCAAAAAATACTTCTAAATGATATTATTATTATATTCCAAAATCATTAGAACTTTTTCAAAAAACCCCAGAACTTAAGTTCTAAATTTCCAAATTTCATTTATTTTATTTTCAAATCTTATTTCCAACCTATATTTATAAATTTCACTACGTAACAACCAATATATTACAACTAAATATATAATTTATAAAACATTATTTTATATATAAAATATATAATAGGCAAAATTATTTCATTCACCCATATTCAAAACAATATTGTGTCGGTTTGTCTTATCAAGTGTTTAGAAATCCCTATCGATGTCATAGCGTCCTATGCACCAACCAGAATTTATAAATACAAAACGAAACATATTAACACAATACCAAAACCTTTTATAACAATAACAAGTACGCTCTCTCATATATATACGCTCGGCGACTCATTCTAGGGTATTACTATCCTAATTTATATGAGTCAGACCCCACAAAGCTAAGATTATCGCTAAACCAAAGCTTCGATACCAACTGTAACATCCCACCTTTTTGTACGTTTTAAGCAAACATACATACCGACTCAAACCATACAGAAGGGAGGATTGTTATTGGGATGAATAAGGAAAAGCAGAGAAGGAAAAAAACAAAACAGAATCTCGTAGCGGAATGACAAAATATAATAATCAAATAACAGTTCATGAAGCTGTATACAAAACATTTGATTATACTTATACAATACAAAATCAGAGTTACACATATCAGAGATAAATAAATGATAATGCAGCGGAACAGTATGATGTAGTGGAATAATATAGTAAATAATAATACAATCTTCGTCTTCGTCCTCCAGAAATAAGGTCTTCAAATCTTGAAATGCTCAGGCTGACCCGAGAAAATTTAAAAGACAAAACACTCGAGTCAGAACTAAAAGATCTTATGTAAGTTAAATAAACGGTAAATAAATAAATATGAGTGGAACGGCGTCGGAGATGTTTACGGGGTTTGACATCTCCTATCCAGTGTCTAACGTGAGTGAAGTAACTTAAGAGATGTTCGAGATTCACATCTCCTAAGGATCCGTTAAACTATCTACTATGCAGTACAATACGCTATTAATATATGTCTACAGTAAGATAAACTATTAAAATAGCGTTAAGGCGTTACCCATTTCCCCCTTAACACATTTTATAATGCCAATAGTCTATACAGTACTGTAACTCCCCGTAAACTGGGGCCGCCAGAGGATACCCCATAGGTACGACATAAAACAAACTCGTAGAAGGCGTGCTAGGGTAGGTGACACGACACAACTAGGCAATGCCAGGGTAGATATACCAATTACACTTCTGGACTGGTGGTAACGCATAGCAGCTACTACCGCCCATGTCGGAACACACTCCTAAATCAAAATCGAGGGTGGCCACCAAATCAATCGCAAAGTCAGAATATAGTATTGAAGGAGTGTGCCCGATCGGAGGAATGACCTCACTTGATCCGTCGATTGCTCCTGTTTTAGCCACCTTAAGCTAACTCATGGGAGTTAGGTCCACGTATATACCTCATATAGGATCGTCGCCAACCATCCTACTTCATTCTGGAATCTCCACCGCGTACACAGTTGTCAAAGTGGTTTTCGGTATTGGCAGAGAGCATGACAATATCTGATCCCAGTCTTTTTAACAACCAATCGCTTATTTGGTTCTTTTACATTTCCAAAATCATTTCATAATTGATATCAAAATATCATATTCAATTCAAATCATATCATTTTCGAAATCATTACTTACATTTTGAAATCATATTCACCTTTGAAATCATATCACATTTGAAATCATAGTTCGAAATTATATTTCCTTTCAAAAGTCATATTTCCAAAATAGGCTAAAATCTCATTTCAATATATCATATTAAACCAAATATTTTATTTAAATCCTAACTTAGGTTATAACATCATTAACCATATTCACTTTAAAAATCAAGAATTTGAATATAAACCCATCCATTTTACTTAGTTTGGAATTTAGAAGAAAATAGTTTTAAATAGTTATAAATAGTTAATATAGATTTAAAATAGGTTAAATATAATTAAAATAGATTAAATAGATTTAAAATAGATTAATTAGATTTAAAATAAGTTAAAACAGGTTAATTAGTTTAAATAAATTAAATGGTTTAAAATAGGTTAAAATGACTTAATATAATTAATACAGGTTAAGCTAGTTTAATACTTTGAAATCTTAATTATTAGAAATTTTGAAATAATGTATTTTTAAAACAGATTATATTAAAACATGAATTTGGAATTAATATCAAATTAAACTATTCATTTCATTTCAACACATTTGGACCATTTTCAATTTCCAAGTCAACAAACCAAATTCCAAACCTTTCAATTTCAAAATATTTCAAAGTTATTTTCAAACAACATCAATAACTTAATTTCGATAGAATTTCATTTATACTTAAAAGTTTAACTTTAAACTTCCAATTTAATTTCTTAAAGCAATTCCTTTTAAACCAATTTACATTTCAACACAAAACTTGATTTTCCAATAATACTTCAATTTATATACATCAAATTTTATTTCAAGATATCATTTAATTAATTCAAAAAATTTAAGAAGTTCAAAATCATTAAATTTAACCAATCCGTTGTCTGTATATAATTTTCTACCCTAGTGTCAAGTGATACGTATATTTATCATTTCAGTCCGCAATTTAAAATTTTACGGTTATATATCATTTCAAACCGCAATCCCGAATTAATAATAAAATCCATAAAATCGCTCGAGTTTATCATTTCAACCCATAACAATTTTTCCCTAATCTATAGATCATTCGGGTATGTATCATTTCAACCCATAGTGAACTTGCAGTTTATAACGATATAAAATAAAATATCCATTCATCCAATATCAACAATCAACATCCATTACAAACATCATCCATATCAATCAATAAATATCAATATAGAACTGATAATCAATAACAGGTATTTAACTGGCAATTTATATTCAATAATAAATTAAATAACTATTTAATTCAAATAAATTCAAATTAACTGAGATGATGATTTAAAATATACCAAACAGTCTACTTTGAATTTAAATCGAATTTAAATCCAATTTAGGGCCCAAATTTGAACAGTCTCAGAATTCGTCCAAAACTAGTGTCAAAATGTCTGGAATTTTAATACGATCCCAAAGAAACAAATCGTGCGTGAATCCGACCTCGTAAGCAAAAGTTATTCGAGTTAGATGGCTTATATTTTAAAATCTATAATAATTAACTAATAAATAAAACAAAATATTTATTTTCAAAACTTTTATCTCTCCCCGCTACTACCTTCTCTCCAGGTCAAGAAACCCACGAGTCACCACCAAGAAGCCCGAATAGCACGTCGCTCACAGCCTTAGCCTCCGATCAGACAACGCCTCCGAACGCGCGGCAACCTCCTCCCCCATCGCCAACCACCGCGGCGCAAGGTATGCATGCCACCGCCGCCAAAAATCGACACATCCGAGCCACCTTCAGCCTCGATTTCGGGTCCATCCATCACCCATCTCATCGACAACCCCGTATAGATCTGTAGAGGACGTTGAGAGCTACGATTCCTCTTTTGACGTCAACACGAATCATTGAAAGGATCACGCGAAATAAATGTTTGAAAATCGATAACTCTCAGCAATTGAATAGGGAGGTGGTGGTTGCAGCGATTTCTAGGGTTAAGAAAATAATATAATAATATTTTTATTCGTTTAGCGTGTCGTATAAATAGTTTGGTCCGAAAACAGCCCGAACTCCGATTTAAGCATGCTGACAAGCTATCCTCACGTAAAAAGGCCTTCTGAACGCAATGGAGCTGATCTCGAGGCTCAATTCCATCATTTTCTTAGCTTACTGTTAAAGGCGAATTGGTTCGAAATGACAATAACGCCCGGAAAGCTCGTTCTGCCTCCGAAGCGAAAGTGGGTCATCCCATATATCAAAATAGATGTTTTCAATATTTTTAAACTCAATGGAATAGGTTTCAAGTCCTAATTCCATCGTATGAAGAAGTTATGTTAAATTCAGCTTATTTCAAATTGATTTCAATTAAATTGATTTCTACGCGTTTCGACTCCGTACGATCAAACGACAAGTCCGATCGCTACGAAACTTGAAATCCTATAATAATTCACCGTTGTGGATCCGATGAAACTAGTTTCGTCGAAATCCGAGTCAGTGGCCAAAATGGCTATATTTTAGTTAATTAAATAAATTAAGATAAATTAATTAAATCACTTTTTAATTCAATATTTATTAACTAACAAATTTTCATCATTTTGATTGCAAATACATTTATAATAAATTAAAATAAGTTTACATATCAATTCAGTGTTCATTAATTCAATAATTGCAGTGTTCAATTCCAACCGTAATTATATCTAATTAATTTTAATTTAATTCAAATAAATTGTTTTAAATTTGACTCCAACCTTTATATTCAACCAATTATTATTCTACATACATAGTTAACATTTGTTCATCTCTTATTTCACTAATATGCTACAATTTCCATTTTTATTTGCATTAACAACTATATTTCAATTATATTGGATTCTTGTCAATTTTACCATTAATTATGATTTAAATCCCTATTAATTATTTTATCTTGGTTTCATTCTTTTTTATTATATCAATTATCATATTATGAATAGAATTTACATTGGTCACATCTTATTGAATTAACATTCTTCACTCACCAATTTAATCTACACTAACTGCAATAATTAAGTGAATTGATTGCAATTGATTTCCAATTAAATTTTATAGACTAATTAAATAGGTAACGTATAATGATTGTTACCATTAACCTTTAATCACACCTATAAGTTTATTACTTACAAACCGATGTTACAATTGCTTTCATAATACTGATTTTATTCAATTACCATTAACAATATATTATTTGATTAGTTAATTAAATATTCACATTCGTTTTCTATATTCAATTTATAACCAAGTATAACATTTACATTATTTTAATTGATTGGAATTTCATTCAAATTGTTAATAATTAGCTTTAATTATCATTTGTTACATTTCATTTTAGTATTCATTTCATTATTAAATTACAGATTTTTATTTCCTTCAATGTTAAATCACAAAATCTTATTTAATTAACCATTTTAATTATCGAAAATTTACGGATCATTACAAATTCTATTATTTGCTCATTAGATCAAATTGAATCTGACCGAGTCTTACATTGTCTAACAGGGCAGGAAATTTGGCACACGCTTGAAGTGACTCGTGAAGGAACCTCCCTGGTTTAAGAATCTCGCCTTGCCATGCTTAGTAGCGAGTACGAGAACTTCACAATGGCAAAGGATGAAAGTGTCAAAGAAATGTATGGACGACTTTCTAATCTTGTATACAAATCAAAATCCCTAGGAAGACCATACGCAGAACTAGAAATAGTCTGAAAGATCCTCAGAATTCTTCCACGAAATTTTGAAGCAAAGGTGACTGCCATTCAAGAATCAAAGGATCTGAAACAATTTAAAGTTGAAGAACTCATCGGAAACCTCACCACTTATGTGCTAGAAATCAAATTCAAGGAAGAGCGTGAAGGAGGAGATACGCGAAAGAAATCAATAGCTCTCAAAGGAACTATGGAAAGTGAATATAATGATGGTGATGATGAAGGAGCAGTTGAACTGGCACTGATAATAAAGAGATTCAAAAGGTGGAACCGCAAATATGGAAATCCAACCCTAAATCAATAACTAAAGAGCAGAATCGTCAAAGTTCTAGACAACTCAGAAAAGCAGAAGGTAATTTGTCACAAGTGCAATAAACCTGGTCATATCAAGCCAAATTGTCCTCAAAATTAAGTCAGTAAAGGAAAGAAACCGAAAATGAGAAGTTTTGCAACAACTTGGGATGAAAGTGATGAAGATGATGATAAAAGCACTGGTACTGAGAGTGAAAGAGCAAATCAGTGTTTTTTTAGGAGAAACAAGTGACAGCTATGATGATGAGCCCAGTGAGGTATCAAAACTTACTCACTCACAATTACTTATATATTTTCATAAAGTAAATGGCTGTTTTGAAAGACTTAGGGAAAAGTACACTAAAATTGAATCATAAAAAGGTAGTTTGATAGAACTAAATAGCAGCTTAATCAATTGGTTCAAAATTATAGAAATAAGAGCCCTAAGTGTGATAAGTGTCCATCATTAGAAGAGGAAATAAAAAAATCAGAAACTAAAATTAAATCGCTTGAAAATGAAATTCTGATTTTGAAAGAAAGTGAAAATACTAGGAGAGAAAATTCTATCAAAAAGTGCACTTTGTTATTGAATGAAAATGAATCTTTCAAGTCACAAGTCCAACAATTGTCTACAACTTTAGGAAAATTCTCCAAAGGAGAAAGATCACTAAATATGTTATTAGGGAAACAAACTGTTAATACTATTAAACAAGGACTTGGTATACTCAATCCGAAAAAGGTAGAAGTGAAACTAATCATGTCAATTCCAAGTGCACGATTTGTGGAAAAATTGGACACAATCACAACAATTGATGTTATAGTCCCAAACACACGAAAACCATACCAATTTGGGTTCCGAAAGGCACGAATGTAAAATCTTTAAAATCAAACAAATCTGGGTGCTAAAAGGAACAAACATAGACAGTCTTGGTTCTACTTAGTTTTCGAAAATTTTTGTCACTAACAATCATGGACCTATGAAAAAAAATAGGTCACTAAACTCTTCTCTCGTGTAGGTGTGTTGGCAGGCTAAGGAACAGTAAGAGTGGTATCTGGATTCTGGCTGTTCCAGGTACATGACGGGCGACAAATCAAAGTTCCTTAGCCTAGAGAAGTACAAAGGTGGCAGAGTCACAATGGGCAACAACAATAAATGTAAAATTATCTGTAAAGGTAAAGTAGGCAATGGCACATTTACCTTAAACGATGTATTATATGTTGAAAATCTGCACCATAATCTGATTTCAATTAGCCAGTTATGTGATAAGGGAATGAATGTTGTTTTTTATTCTGATTTGTGCAAAATTATTGACCAATCATCAAAAGAAACGTTATTTTCAAGTAAGAGGAAAGATAATATATACTCTCTATCTTTTGATGATCTCACTCTTTCAAAATGCTTGGTACCTAAGGATGAAGAAGTAAACTTATGGCATAGACGATTAGGACATGCTAGCATGAATCTGTTAAACAAATTAAAAAGAAAAGATTTGGTAAGAGGTTTACCATCTCATGATTTCAAAACAGAAACTCTATGTAAAGCATGTACTATGGGAAAACTTAAAAAATCATCTTTTCATGCCAACAACACTGTAAGTACTTCTAGAGTCCTTGAACTAGTTCATATGAATCTATTTGGACCTAACGATATTGCAAGTTTAGGTGGTAAGAGATATTGTTTTATATTGGTTGATGATTACTCTAGATACACATGGGTATTCTTCTTCGCTAAGAAATCAGAAACTTTCTCATACTTCACTAAATTCACAAAATCAGTTCAAAATGAAAAAGGAGTTCCTATTATTTCGCTAAGAAGTGATCATGGTGGAGAATTTGAAAATTATGAATTTGAAAATTTTTGTGATGAAAATGGATTTAAACATGAATTCTCTACCCCACGTACTCCACAACAAAATGGAGTAGTCGAGAGAAAGAATCGAACCTTACAAGAGTTGGCTAGATCTATGATAAATGAGTATGAACTACCCTTGTCCTTTTAGGCGGAGGCAGTAAATACAGCTTGTTACGTAATGAATAGAGTATTGATTAGGCCAATTCTTAAGAAAAAACCATATGAACTATGGTTCAACAAAAAGCCAAACATTGCATATTTCAAAAAAATTGGTTGTCCATGTTTTATTCTCAATACAGGTGATCAACTGGGAAAATTTGAGCCAAAAGCGGATGAAGGCATGTTCATGGGATACTCTTCCAGAAGCAAAGCTTATAGAGTATACAACAAAAGGACGAGAACAATCGTGGAGTCAATCAATGTGAAATTTGATGAAGGCATTGATGATCAAAGCAAGGAAACAATCAAAAGCAATGTCGAAGAGGAGAACGAAAAAGATGAAAGTGAAAATTCAAAAGAAACTGCAACCGCAGAAGAAGTCCAAAGAAATCTAGAACCAGAGAGATTGAAATTCAAAGCAGATCATCCTCCAGAATTGGTAATAGGTAATCCTACCGTAGGTATTCAAACTCGTTCCTCCTTTAGAAATTTATGTGATTTGTGTCTATACAGTGGATTTATTTCAGAAATTGAACCCAAAGACATAGATACATCTCTCAATGATGAGAGTTGGTTTATGGCTATGCAAGAAGAGCTAAATCAATTTGAACGAAATGATGTTTGGACTTTAGCACCTAGACCTAATGATTATCCAGTTGTAGGAACCAAATGGAATTTTAAAAATAAATTTGATGAATCTGAAATGTGATTAGGAACAAAGCTAGGTTAGTTGCTAAAGGTTATAATCAAATCGAAGGAATTGATTTTGATGAAACTTTTGCACCAGTAGCAAGACTAGAATCCATTAGAATCTTGTTAGCTTTTTCTCGTTATAAAGGATTTAAACTAAGACAAATGGATATTAAAAGTGCCTTTCTTAATGGAATTTTGAAAGAGGATGTATTTGTCGAACAACCTGAAGGTTTTGAAAGGCAAGAATACCCTAACCATGTATATAAACATAAGAAAGCACTATATGGATTAAAACAAGCCCCTAGGGCTTGGTATGAATGTCTTAGCACTTATCTTCTTGAAAATGGGTTAAAAAGGGCTGTGTAGACACCACATTATTTCTATTGCACGAAAATTATGATCTTTTGATTATTCAAATATATGTTGATGACATTATTTTTGGTGCCACTAACAACCTTTTGTATGAGAAAATTGAAAAAGTCATGCAGGAAAAGTTTGAAATGAGCTTGGTACGAGAGTTGAAATTCTTTTTAGGATTTTAAATCAAACAAAGCGAAAAAGGTACGTTCATCTCTCAAACAAAATATATCAGAGAGCTTGTCAACAAATTTGGATTGAAAGATGCTAAACCTACAAAAACTCCCATGAGCACAACAATTAAACTTGACAAGGATGAAAAAGGGTGATCAAAAGAAATATCGAGGTATGATTGGATCACTTCTTTATCTTACTACTTCTAGACCAGACATTATGTTCTCTGTTTGTTTATGTGCACGGTTACAATCAAATCCAAAAGAATCTCATTTAAAAGCTGTAAAAAGGATTATAAGGTATATGTTGCACATACCACAATTTGGTATATGGTATCCAACTAATGATAAACTTTGAGTTAAAAGGGTATTCGGATGCAGACTATGCTGGTAGTCCAGTTGATAGAAGAAGTACTAATGGAACATGTTTTATATTGGGACATTCGTTAGTTGCATGGTCAAGTCGAAATCAAAATTATATTGCATTATCTACCACTGATGCAGAGTATATTGCTCTAAGCGGTTGCTCTGTTCAAATCTTGTGGATGATACAAACCTTGCAAGACTATGGTCTAAATTTTAAACGAGTCCTACTTATGTGTGATAGCAAAATTGCAATTGATCTCACAAATAATCCTGTACATCATTCTCGCACCAAGCATATAGATGTTAGACATCATTTCATTATAGATCACATTTCCAAAGAAAATATTTGCATAAACTTCATTCCAACAGATTCTCAATTGGCAAACATTTTTACAAAACCCTTTCCAGTAAATAGTTTTTGTCGATTTCGTCTCAGTTTAGGCATTTTAGAAATGCGATTTTATATTTTTTATTTGATCTTAAATGCCTATGTTAACTAATCTAACTCCCTATTGATTATCGAAAAGATAAATAGTGATTGAAAAAAAGTGACGAGTGTTGATCTTAATCATACATTATGACTTGAGACAGTATATTTAGAAAATTTCTTTAAAAAATTTAAACAAATTTTGTAATAACTTTGGTTGGTAAAAATTACATGACCATCTCTATTCCTATCATATTTCTACGACAATCACTCATCAAAATCCAATATAGTATGTCAAAATGTGATATTTAAACAGGAAATTATTCATTTTTTTTAATTAGCAATAAAATCATCCAAAAGTACTTACTCTCATTTCAAAGTCCTCACGGTTATGCATGGGCGAACTACTTGGATTCTTTGATTGTGTGATTTCATGCTCATTTAAAAGTCCCCAGGGTTATGATGTCTAGAACACATATCAAAATTGGATAAAATAGGCAAGCTGATTCTAACCCCATTTAAAAGTCCTCACGGTTATGCTTGGTTAGAAGATGCTTGGAATTCAATTTTAATAAAAATAGGGAATACTACTTGTTGTGGGCATTTTCGCCCACTACATGGTGAATATGTGGAGTTAAGGGCAAATCGTAATTGTTTTGGAATAGACTCAAACTAGTTTGGAGGTATTCTCGAGATCAAGACATGGACATAGGTTGAAATCGCGTCTCAATCCGAGCTACAAATTGAGAGATATGATCATCTTAAGATTTGCCCACCACCATCTCGTGGGGCCGATACCAAGACGCTCTACCGCCATTCAAGGTCGACGATCCAATAGCAAGCCAGGATCCCCGGTCCGATGACCGAACCAAAAATTTGGTTCGGCGCTTGCTTGGAGTCGGGGCTTGAAAATCTCGAGTCTGCTTAGAGTCGGCCCGATGACCGAACCAAAACTTTGGTTCGGCGCTTGCTTGGAGTGGGCCTTGAAAATCTAGAGTCTGCTTGGAGTCGGTTGGATTACCGAACCAAAACTTTGGTTCGGCGCTTGCTTGGAGTCGGGGCTTGAAAATCTCGAGTCTACTTGGAGTCGGCCCGATGACCGAACCAAAACTTTGGTTCGGCGCTTACTTGGAGTCGGGCCTTGAAAATCTGGAGTCTGCTTGGAGTGGGTTGGATTATCGAACCAAAACTTTGGTTCGGCGCTTTCTTGGAGTCGGGCCTTGAAAATCTAGAGTCTTCTTAGAGTCGGTTGGATTACCGAACCAAAACTTCGGTTCGACGTTTGCTTGGAGTCGGGGCTTGAAAATCTCGAGTCTGCTTGGAGTCGGCTTGATGACCGAACCAAAACTTTGGTTCGGCGCTTGCTTGGAGTTGGGCCTTGAAAATCTGGAGTCTGCTTGGAGTCGGTTGGATTACCGAACCAAAACTTTGGTTCGGTGCTTGCTTGGAGTCGGGCCTTGAAAATCTAGAGTCAGTTGGATTACCGAACCAAAACTTTGGTTCAGCGCTTGCTTGGAGTCGGGACTTGAAAATCTTGAGTATGCTTGGTGTCGGTCCGTTGACCGAACCAAAACTTTGGTTCGGTGCTTGCTTGGAGTCGGGCCTTGAAAATCTCAAGTCTGCTTGGAGTCGGCCCGATGACCGAACCAAAACTTTGGTTCGGCGCTTGCTTGGAGTCGGGCCTTGAAAATTTGGAGTCTGCTTGGAGTCGGTCCGTTGATCGAACCAAAACTTTGGTTCAACACTTGCTTGGAGTCGGGGTATGAAAATCTCGAGTCTCCTTGGAGTCGGCCAAATGACCGAACCAAAACTGGTTTGGCGCTTGCTTGGATTCGGGCCTTGAAAATCTAGAGTTTGCTTGGAGTCGGTAGGATTATCGAACCAAAACTTTGGTTCAGCGCTTGCTTGGAGTCGGGGTTTGAAAATCTCGAGTCTGATTGGAGTCGGCCCGATGACCGAACCAAAACTTTGGTTCAGTGCTTGCTTGGAGTCGGGCTTTGAAAATCTAGAGTCTTCTTGGAGTCGGTTGGATTACCGAACCAAAACTTTGGTTCGGCGCTTGCTTGGAGTCGGTTGGATTACCGAACCAAAACTTTGGTTCGGCGCTTGCTTGGAGTCAGTGCTTGAAAATCTCGACTCTGCTTGGAGTCAGCCCGATGACCAAACCAAAATTTTGGTTTGGTGGTTGCTTGGAGTCAGACGAGAGAAATTTAAGGGTTTACTTGGAGTCGGCTGAGAGTAATGCTGCTTGGAGTCGGGTGAAGGTTTGCTTGGGGCTCAACCTGGATATAACCGATCTAAAAAAAGTTGGATATTTTCGTCACGGCACGACGATACTTCAGAGATTTCTTCATGACGCATTTCGGGGTACTTGAAGGTGTATGGCGGTCGTCACAAGTGGAATAGCTTGACAATCATGTAAGGAAGGTTGAACTAAATCTTGGAGAAAGGAAGGTTGAACCAAATTCTAAATACTATATACTCAGCTGCCTCTCCTCATATCTTCATTCTATAAATACCAAGCATATGGCATCATAAAAACGGAGGATGCTGAAGAGCGAAACTTTCAGCAACAATGGCAGACAACTTCGAGAGGGAAATTTTTTAGTTCTAATAGCATGTTTACTCGTATAAAAAGCTTGTACTTGTAATCAGAAATGAAAGGGATAATAAAAGAGGAATAGTGGACGTAGGCACATTTAGGCCGAACCACTATAAATTTAGTGTCTTTTTACATTTAAGTCATTTACATATTCTTTATTGCAAATTACTGGTTTTATACCTTAAACATCTGCAACTAATTTTCATCAAACAATAACTAGATACTACAAACAATATTTACAGCTCTACAACAACGATTTGAGTGTTTGCCCATTTTTTGTGCAAACATTTTGGTGCTTTCACTGGGAGCTGAACTTTCCTTTTTTAAAAGGAAATTCTCTCTTTTTTACTTTTCTTTTTATTTTGAAACCTACTATTTCTAATCTTCTGACCGAAGAATATCGTTTCTTCTCTTAGGAAACTCTCTCCCCTTTTCTAAGATCTGAAATTTATGTTTCTTTTCAGATCTACCCTGACTGTTTTACATAAAACAAAAAATCATCCTTTTCTCTTCAGATCTGAACATCCATTTTACTACATAGAGAAATTCTTTTGTCCACTTTTTAGTTTTTACTTTTGCTATCCACGGACACTGTTTATTAGCAAAAAAAATGGCATCTCTTAGATCTGAAATCCTTGGATATTACTTTTACTATTCCGGATCCACAAACACATGTCCCTTGACCAAAAAGTAATATGCACCCATTCTTTGGATCTAAAATCAAGCCACCTCTCTTTTCTCATTTGGAATGCAAAAACTTGGTTTCTTGGCATAAGAAACCCAATTTTCCCTCTGTTTAGATCTGGATCATTATTTTCTTTCACAAAAGAAAACCTGTTTCTAATCTTGAGATCTAAAATTGCATTTTTCAATAAAATTTATACCTTTTTCTTTTCAGATCTAAAGTCACTATCTCCTTGGCATGAGAGATTCTCTTTTTCTTACTTTCCCAGTTTGAGATCATTGTTTCTTGGATTAAAATACTCTATATCTTCCAGATCTGAAACCGTTACTTTAACAAAATCTATTTCTCTTTTTAGATCTGCAATCACTATTCCTTGAAGATAAAAAAATAATTCTAACTTTCTTTTCTCTTATTTCAGATCTACAAATGTTGCTCCTTAGCGTACAAGAAACATGTATTCACTTCTTAGATCTGAAATCACCATATCTCCTTTCAGATCTGCAAACACTGTTTCTCAACCAAAAGAAACATGTATTTATTTCTTAGATCTAAAATCATTCTGTCTTCTTTTTCTCATTTCAGATAAAAAAAACACCATTTTGACCAAAAGAAACACTTAGTAATTTTTTTAGATCTAAAATCATTATAGATCTTATTCTCTTTCCATCCAAAAGCATTGCTTCTTTAACATAAGGAAACTATCTTCCTCTTTTGTATAAGAGGAATCTATTCCCCTAGTAAAATATAAAATTACGGTTTGAAGAAAATCCTTTTCTCCCTCCAAACTCGAAATCCTTTCTCCTGATCTAAAGTCATTGTCTCTTTGAAATTTGAGTTTTTCTCCTTTTCTTTTTTCAAGTTTGTAATCACCATTTCTCGGATTGAGAAGATATACCTCCTATCTTAGGATTCTCTCTTTATTTTAAGAGTTGGACCATCAACCCTTCGAAGCTACAAAACCTTCCAATCCTTTCTGAAAATTGAATTATCTCTCTCGAAAAGTACAAACTCTATAGGAAGGGAAGGAGAATAACTTCCCGATATGCTGCCTAAAGTGAGAGAACTCCGCTGCAAAGAATGCAACAGCTATCCAGATGTGAAAAAGAGGGAAGACTAGTCTAATAACCTCCCGGTGCTAAAAATTATCGGACGTAAATTCGACATGGTTGTGATTGAAATCTGTAAACACGTCACTGCTTAACATAAAGCTTTGGTGGATAAACTCTTGAAATGCTTAGGGCAGACAGAAGTATTCGACCTCAACGTCATAATACAAGGAAAGTCCCAGTCTAGAGAATGCAGGAGGCATTCCACATAACCAAATGAACCCCAAGCATAGCCCTTTCTCCATCCAGCATCAAATCAAAGTACTACAATTGGGATCCCATTGATGGATCGAAATATCACAACTTGAAGACCGAAGTCATAATGATTGAATACTCAAAGTCTAGATATGACAAGCATGACACTTCGTCACTCCTATCATGCACGAAGGCATCACCAATCCAACGCGTACCAGACATGATTCAAATAATGTCAATAGCTCTCCTTACCTAAGGATATGTTCAATAAATATGAAAAGAGAAGGAGATAAGACCAAGAGTTACTAGTCCACCCTCCGGGAAAACAAAAACTTTTAAGTGCCCACTACAAACCTTTATAAGGGGCTAACCCAGCTCCCTAGACACTTGCCAAGATCTCCACACTTGCTGATAAACGGGGGGCACAAAGGAGGTACTATATAATTACTTTTCTTTCATTCTAATCAATTTTAAGCTATTGCAGGGCTCTACCATCTACTCTTGGATCTCCATCCTTGGAAAAAGGTGAAGGAAGGATTCGTAAATCTGTTGCATGTGCTGATCGACCTGAGGGTGCTTACACGCTACACGAAGCAAAGACAAAAAATCAAACTAGCCCATACAACTATGCATGACCTCTCCTTTGGGTCAGCAAGGCACATAAAGATGAGAAAACATCACTGTCAGGAGTTCAGATAGATGGTCACCCAGGAACGCTAGCACAGCTTGCAGCGCAAATGCTATAGCAAAATGGAAGAGATACAACTCTCTGCCTCCGAAGCTCAAATGATCAATGATCAGAGATAAGCCTTCCATTTGAGTATGGTGTTACCTCAAAGGGTAAGGAAGAAGACGTGATGGAAACCACATCTACCAAGAACTTGGATAACATAATAGTTTATACAGAAGGCTTTGAAAAACCGAGCTCCAGAAAGTCCAACATATTTGGCCCGCAGCAGAAAAACGAGAATTCCTATCCAAGAGAACATCTTAAACCAAGCATACCACACAACCTGGTACTTTGCTCTTCTTTCGAAGCAACAGGTTTGGTCTAAACTACTCATTCCCTTTGTTAGCAACAAAAGTGGTCACCAACGCCCTTGAATAGAATTGTGTAGAGAGATAAATGAAAAAGTAAATTAAAGCAGAGAAGTAACACAGTTGAATGCAAAACAGACAACAAAAACGAGAACACCAGATTTATAGTGGTTCAGCATAATTGCCTACGTCCACTTTGAATATAATTTTTATTACTTTTCCAATCACTTGAGTACAAATTCAATCCTTAAAAAACAACTTGAATACAAGTTTGAACAGAAATGAAATGAGTACATAAAATGGTAGAGTATCCCTGGAGTTCTCGAAAAAGAGGTTCCCTAAACTGGACCCCTGCCCCTCTATTTATAGGCGAAGACAGGTTCGATCCCATGTCCAGGCCCATGACTAAGATAGCTCGGCCCATAGCTGATAAGTTGGGTAGACCGAACAATGCATCCCGAACCTTCATAACCGACCCACCTATTGCCGACACCCTCTTGCTAACTTGGGATCCTCTGAATGTTGACTCGGTGTAGCCCTCGTGCATGCTCGAAGTAATCTGGATCACGACTCGAAGTAATCCATGCTTATGCCCGTGCTGATCCTTTCTTCCAATCTTGAAACTAAGCCATACTAACCGATCCCATACAACCGAACCACAAAGGCCGGCCCACATACGACCGAGCCATCGAGGCCGATCCATATATGATCGAGCCACCAAGGCTGATCCCATCACAGTCACCCATCATTGCCGACTCACTTATGCCAATCCTCCTTGGTCGAACCACCTTGGACCCACCATGGCTGATCCCAATATGTTCTTTTACCATAATCATCCTACCTCAACCGACCCACCAACTAATACCGAACCACCATGTCCATACTCCAACAGTCACCCACCTTCGATTCTGATACTTCACAAGCATGCCGATCCAGTGTCAAATATGTCGAACTACACATATATATGCCGAACCACATATATATGCCGAACTGATACTTTTAGTTTTGTGTGTGCATTCATACACATACAGATTAATGCAAATTAATTTTGCCATGAAATTATAAAACACGAAACACCAATAGTTCATAGAAAAATAGCTTTAAGCCTTTATTGATTGTAGAAAATAGGGACAAACTGAATTGTCTTATAACATGTCGAAAACAGAGAACAACAAAAGAAACATATACTGGAAATAATTGCTACTAAAATGCATAAGAAATAAACTAAGTATAACAACTGCGCAAATGCTCGCTATTCCATGCTCTGGGGAGTGTCACGCCATCAACAGTTGCTAGCTTGAAGGTTCCTTCTCCAAGGCTCCGTTCTATGACATAGGGACCTTCCCATGTGGGATTCATATGTGACAGGACCGGGAAAAACTCGCTTCAAAACAAGGTCGCCCACATCGAAAGCTCTTGGTTGAACTTTTCATTATAATATCAGGCGACTCAGTGCCGATATGCGACCGCCCTTAAATCAGCTTCTTCACGCTTCTCGTCAACAAAGTCCAACGACTCCAATAAAAGATCTCGGTTCGTTCTAGGATCATAATGATTCACCCGGTGAGTAGGAGCTTCAAGTTCCATGGGTATAACAGCTTCAGTGCCATATGCCAAGGCGAAAGGAGTGTGGCCAATCACAGACTTATGGGTGGTTTTGTAGGCCCAGGGTGTTATTGGAAGCTCATCCACCCACTTGCCTTTAGCCTTCTCTAAACATTTTTTCAAGATGGACTAGATTATCTTATTTACGGCTTCAACTTGCCCATTCGCTTTAGGGTGAGCGACTGCTGCAAACCTTTTCTCGGTGCAATATTTTTGATAGAACTCTTTGAATTCTCTACTCTCAAATTGAGTTCCATTATCAGTAATGATAGTCCATGGGAGACCAAAGAGGCATATAATGTTTCGCACAACAAAGTTAACAACCTTTTTAGTGGTGATCGTAGCTAATGGATCCGCTTCTGCCCATTTGGTGAAGTAATCGACCGCAACAATTGCGTATTTCGCACCACCTTTGGAGATTGGCAAGGAGCCGATTATACCGATCCCCCATATCGCAAACGGCCATGGACTAACCATTTGCGTGAGTTCCGTCGGCGTCTCTCTGGGGATCTTTGCGTACTTTTGACATTTGTCGCATCTCCTTACATAGTCCTCGGCGTCCCGATTCACGGTCGGCCAATAGTATCCATAGCGGAGTATCTTTTTGGCTAGTGTCTGCCCCCAGTATGGTCGCTACACTCTCCTTCTTGGACTTCTCTTAAAACCCGCTTTATCTCGTCGTGGGCGATGCACCTAAGCAAGGGAATGGAGAATCCTTTCCGATACATCATTCCATCCTGCATTATATACCTGAGGCCTTGCGAACGACTTGTCGCCTCTCGTTCGTTCTCTCGGGCAAGGTTCCAAGTAGCAAGTATTCTTTGAACGGGGTCATCCATGACTCCCTTTCAGCTTCCGTCTTGGCCACAAAATATACCTCCATCTCATTTATACTCGGGGCATGTAAAGTTTCAACAGGAACCAAGCCCATATTCTGTGCATCACCAGTACCTGCAAATTTTTCCAAAGAATTGGCTTCCCCGTTTTGTTTGTGTGGAATGTGCGAAATATCGTAGTATTCGAGGTCCGCCAACAATTCTTGAACCCGAGCGAGGTATGGGGCAAGCCTTCGTCCCTTTGCCTGATATTCTCCCCGTACATGGTACACCACCAATTGTGAGGCACAAAAGATTTCAACCGATTTCACTCCAAGTTCTTTGGTAAGCTTTAGTCCAGCGATCGATGCTTCATACTCGGCTTTGTTGTTCATAATGGGGAAATTAAGTTTCAAAGCATAAAAAATCGATCGGTTCTCGGGAGTTACAAGAATAACACCAGGACCAAAACACTGGGCGTTGGATGCCCCATCGATATATAGCTTCCATCGAATAGTAGGAATCACATCACTTCCACTTGGCTCGTCTGATATAGTGAACTCTGTAATGAAATCTGCTAGCGCTTCTCCCTGGATAGCCCTCCGCGGTAGGTAGGTGATGTCGAACTGACTTAGCTCAATGTTCCATTTGAGTAATCTTCCAGAATTCTCTGGTCGTTGGAGCACCTGCCGCAAAGGTTGATCGGTATTGATACTGACTGGATGTGCCTGGAAATACGAGTGAAGCTTGCATGATGCGATCACTAAATAGTAAGACAGCTTCTTAATCTTGGGATAATTGCTCTTTGCCCCTATTAAATGCTTACTAACATAGTACACTGGATTTTGGATTCGGTCCTCCTCACAAATCAAAGCTGCACTGATGGCATGCTGGGATACGGCCAAGTAAACATACAACTCCTCATGGTCTACGGGCTTTGACAGAACAGAGGGCCTCTCCAAGTGACTCACCAGAGCTCGGAATGCGTATTCACAATCCGGCGTCCATTCAAAATTTCTTTTCCCTTTCCTTATCACATCAAAGAAAGGAATACACTTGTCGGTTGCTCTGGATATAAATCAACTCAGCACAGCGACTTTCCCATTCAGGCTTTGTACTTTCTTTATAGTTCTGGGCAATTATACGTCTCGAATAGCTTGAATCTTTTCTGGGTTCGCTTCGATTCCTTGCGTGTTGATAATGAAACCCAAAAAATTCCCCGGCGCAACGCTAAAGGAACATTTCAATGGATTGATTTTCATTCCGTAAAATCTAAGTATATCAAACATCTCTGCTAAGTCTCGAATGTGTTCGTTTAACTATCGTGACTTCACGAGCATATCATCCACATAGACTTCCATCGTTCTACCAATCTGGTCTTTAAACATCCGATTCACCAAATGTTGATAAGTTGCCCCTGCGTTCTTCAACCCGAAAGGTATCACTACATAACAGTACAATCCAACATCTGTGACAAACTGGTATGCTCCTGGTCCGGAATATGCATCGGGATTCGGTTGTATCCCAAATACGCATCCATAAATGATAATAACGCGTGTCCTGCTGTCGAGTCGACCAGCTGATCAATTCTGGGTAGTGGAAAACTATCCTTAGGGAACACCTTGTTCAAGTCCAAGTAATCAACATAGGTCCTCCATTTCCTGTTTGCCTTCCTCACCAGTATGGGATTAGATATCCATTCAGGATAGAGGGCGTCACGGATGAACCCATTGGCTTTGAGTTTATCCACCTCCTCCTTGAGAGCAGCGGACCTCTCCAGGTCGATGCCTCTCCTCTTTTGTTTCACCAGCACATACTTTGGGTCAATGTTCAACATATGACTTGCAATGGTGAGAGAAATCTCACACGGATCAGAATGGGTCCAAGCGAAAACATCGAGATTCGCTCCGAGGAAATCAGTAAGATCCCCCATCATCGAGGGGCTGAGCTGTGATCCAATCTTAAGCACTCGTGATGGGTCATCATGGCTGACTGGAATGTCAATCGTCAGTTCAGCCGGTGCTGCCTTGGCTTCCTTGGGTTCTTCATCGTCATCCCTCAGATCTATGTCTCTATAGATCCGACTGTGTTACCCAAGCCAAGGCTCAAGCGCTATTTGTCAATTTTCAGCAACATGAATGCGGATAGGCTTGTCCACACCCTTTCCCTTCTCTCTTCGCTGGGCCTCTCTCAGCTCAGCCACATAACAAGCACAACCAGTCGCTTGATCGCCATGCACTACACTAACTTCACTGTCCGTTGAAAATTTCAAGGTCAAACACCATAGAGCGAAAGTTGCACTAAACTCCGTCAGGACCGGTCGGCCCAGAAAAACAATATATGAGGAATCAACATCCAAAACAATGAACGGTAGGATCTGTACCCTCCTGCGTTCACCTTCTTCTAGTTCAACAGGCAATTCAACAAAACCTACTGCATTAGTAGCTGCACCATTAAAGCCGTGAATGTGGGCTTTAGATGGTTTCAGATCCTTCGCCTCCATCTTCATTTGGTCATACGCCTTCTTGAAGATAATATTAACAGAACTTCCACAATCAATTAGATTCTTCTCAGAAGCGCCGTTCCGATCGTAGCTGAGATAACCATCAGGTCAATGGTAGGTGCTTCCACCTGATCGGCATGACTACTCCTGAATACTATATCATCTGTCATCATTCGCTGCTCTTTTGCCGGAGTCCCGTCTTTTATGTTCGAGTATCACTCAAAGCCCGCATGCTTCAAGGAACTAGCATAGAGTTCCATTTCTTGCCAACTCTTGTCTGCCGGATGAGGTCCACCAATTAACGTGTTTATGACCAGCCTTCCTCCGATTCGAGCGGGCTCCTTAGGTCGGTGTGAAGCTTGCCCGTGATTGGGGTTGGATGCCCCCTGTCCGCCTTCCTGCGGATTCTTAACAAACTGCTGTAACTTCTTCAAGCGAATCAGCTTACCTATAGCATCATGGAGGTGTCTGCACTCTTCAGTATTATGCCCGTAGGTCTCGTGAAACCGACAATACTTTCCGGTCTGCTTTTGTTCCTCAGTCGATTCCTTTGGGTGCGGCTTTCGGTATTGGAATGTATTACAAGTTGATAGATAAATATTCTCCAAAGATGTATTCAGAGGCGTATATTCACTATAGCTCGAGATTCTTGGTTTCCACTTTCCTGCTTCCCTCTTTCGTTTGGAATTTCCTCCTCCGAATCCTTTGGACTGCTCCGGCTTATTTTGAACATTGACTTGGACCTTACCAGAGTTTTCACCAGATTGCTTTACCGTAATGTTGCTTTGCACCGCTTCCTTACTGGGTCCTGGCGTACTGCTCCGTCTTGACCACCTGGCCTCTTCCTTTCTCATGAATTGGTTCGCCTTTGAATAAAGGTGTTCCAGGGTATTCGGTGGTTTGCCTGCCAGCCAGTCACCAAAATCTAAGTCTGGATCCACTCCTCGCATCACGGCCATAAGGATAGCACGGTCATTCGGATTGCTAACTTCGGTAGCAGCAACGTGAAATCTTTGCAAATAATCCTTCAACGACTTCCCCAGATCCTGGATCACACTGGACAGCGACATCACGTCCTTTGGGCGAGTGGCATGGATCCTAAACTACTCCACGAACTTCATCGCTAACTCATCAGACCTGGAGATTGATTGTGGGGGAAGTCTAGTAAACCACATGGTAGCGATTCCGGATAGGGTTATTGGGAAGCATCTGCATTTGGTTGCATCGTTTGACTTAGCCGAGTCCATCATCCACTTGTATCTCATTATGTGCTGTCGGGGGTCGGTCTTCCCTTCATAACTGGAATAGTAGGCATGTTGAATTTCTGAGGGTACTCAGCTTGTAGGATGGTATCTGTAAACGGAGTATGGCTCCTCGATATGCCCCAATCATCGTTGGTTAAGCCCTGATTCTCCCTCATCAATTGCCTGACCATAGCTGATAAATCCAGAGTTTGGATGGGAGGTGGCAAGTCGGTATCCATCCTATGCGATTACTCTGGCCGGTGCCTCCTTGGTAAACGATCACCTAAGTGTGCATCCTGAGGACCCGCTTCATTACGACCCTGGTGAGATGTTTGACCAGCTCCCAAGCGTGCTCCTACATTTCCCACTCCAGATTGGGTGCGACTCCCCAGGTGCAGTTGAGGGGCCACGGTTCCAGCTAAGGAATTTGGATCATTTCTGTTGGTTTGTTCTTGGTGACTCATCACCAATTGCTCTGTTGCACTAGTTTGTGCCGTTTCAATCCTACGGCATCTATGCCTGGGGTGTTCATTTGATGAAGCAGAGCTGTCGGATGATGAGTAAGAAGAAGGGCTTCCTCCAGCGTTTTGATGCTGCTGCTGAGCGATCTGGGTCATCATTTTGGCGTTTGTTTGAAACTGCTCGTTAAGTTGTCTCCTACTTTCCACGAGCTCCCTCATCAGCTCATTGAACTTTGCCCTAGTGACAACTTCTGCTTGGTTTGGGATGATGGCAGGTTCTGCACCGGCGTTAGCTTGCCGCTTGCTAGGTCCTACTTGCTGGACGCTAGCGGTCTCATTAACATCGGCGTTGTGGGAGGTGGATCTGGTACGTGGTCTTGTCATCTTAGAGTTGTCTGTAGGAACTCTGAGTAGAATCTATGAACTCTTGAGAATGAACTTGAATCTCCTTCGGGGAATTTCCTCAATCCAATAGCAACAAAGTAGATCCTAACAGCCCAAGAATGAACGTTCTCAGTGAAAGCACCAAAATGTTAGCACCAAAATTGGTCACTAACACCCTTAAATAGAATTGTGTAGAGAGATTAATGAAGAAAGTAAATTAAAGCAGAGAAGTAACACAGTTGAATGCAAAACAGACAACAAAAACGAGAACACCAGATTTATAGTGGTTCAGCGTAATTGCCTACGTCCACTTTGAATATAATCTTTATTACTTTTCCAATCACTTGAGTATAGATACAATCCGTAAACAAAAAACTTGAATACAAGTTTGAACAGAAAAGAAATGAGTACAGAAAATGGCAGAGTATCCCTGGAGTTCTCAAAAAAAGGCCCCCTAAACTGGACCCCTACCCCTCTATTTATGGGCGAAGACAGGTTGGCTCCCCTGTTCCTAGCCCATGACTAAGATAGCTCGGCCCATAGCTGATAAGTTGGGTAAACCGAACCATGCATCCCGAACCTTCATAACCGACCCACCTATTGCCGACCCCCTTTTGCTAACTTGGGATCCTCTGAATGTTGACTCGATGTAGCCCTCGTGCATGCTCGAAGTAATCTGGATCATGACTCGAAGTAATCCATGCTTATGCTCGTGCTGATCCTTTCTACCAATCTTGAAGCCAAGCCATAATAACCAATCCCATACGACCGAACCATCAAGGTTGACCCATATACGACCGAGCCATCGAGGTCGATCCACATACGACCAATCCATCAAGGCCGATCCATATACGACCGAACCACCAAGGCCGATCCCGTCACAGTCACCCATCATTGCCGACTCACTTATGCCAATCCTCCTTGGACGAACCACCTTGGACCCACCATGGACGATACCAATATGTTCTTTTACCATAGCCATCCTACCTCAACTGACCCACCATCTAATACCGAACCGCTATGTCCATACTCCAACACCGACCCACCTTAGATTCTGATATTTCACAAGCACGCCGATCCAGTGTCAAATATGCTGAACCACACATATATATGTCGAACCACATATATATGCCGACCCAACCAAGTTACACCGATCCCTTATACTTCCAATCCTTCCTTGGCTTGAGTTCCGTCTAGGTCCAACCATAGCCTCTACAACTATCGCCTCGTAGCCGGGCCAGGTAGTCGGGTAACATTTTCCCACCAAAGTGCATTGTATGAATCAACATGACTCGCTTTGAATCAGTGAGTAATCCTTGCTTTCAGAGGCTAGCTCATCCAGAATGATAACTGACTATTGCTTTTTCGTTGGCCATCGATGAAGCTTCGCGTCATCTGAACGTACTAGCTCAATCTCGAAGAGGTTCTTAAAGTCATGCTTTAACTTTTCAAAGGTTGAATGTATACAACCTTTCGACTTTCGAAGGCTGAATCACAATGGGTTTTCTAAACCCATGCTTTTCCACTTATCTGGTAGTATCCGTCTCTTTATCACACTAACATCCTCAATTACCATTACATGTGAAACATGGTGATCGGGTCATCAAGAAGATGCCCGTTCCCTCCCCTTCACCATATATGAAAGCCCACGCTCCATCTTCTTCTCACTTCTACTTCATTCTCACAAGCCTGCTAACTTACTTCCCTCCAAGCCTTGTTTACCACTCAGTCCTCCCTTCCTCCTCTCAAACCCAGACCGCCCACCTTGCAACTCCAGCCGCTACCGAACCCGAACAATCCTCGGCTCAAAATCCCACAATTTCCACAAGTTTCAAAATTTTTATATAGGTATGAATCTCTCACTCAATTCATCCCCCTAAGTTTGGAGTCTTGTGTGAAGTCCGAGTACATAGGTAAATGATTCTCAAATAGGAATCAGTAGGAGATGGCGAAGAAGAGAGACGAATTGGAGATAGGAACCTATTTTAGGATAGGGGTTCGGCTTGGTCTTGAGAGATTAGAGGACAAATTACTAGAGAAGTAGTGATAGCCTTAACTTTGAGGTCGGTGACGTGGAGAATAAGAGAGTTTGATGTCTCTGAGAAGGAAGGTCAGTGATTTAAAGGGTTCGCTGTATAGGCTATAGGCTCTTGCTCGGCATGCCGATCGAGGGAGAGGGTTTGGTAGGTTTTTGGAGTAGAGCTAGGTCGGTAAACCTTCAATGGAAGCATGGGCTGGTATTTCTGAGAGAAACTGGGTTGGTATCTTGAGAGAGAGAGAGTGGGTCGGTATTCCGTAGGAGAGTGGATCGGTATCTAGGTTGGGTCGATCGGTATTGAGTGTTGGGATCGGCATTGGCAATCAGGACCATCTAAATTTGAACATCGCATACATCAGGACCACACATTCTCACGCCTGAGCATAAAACAATGAACAATGACAAGGACCAAAGCATATAAGCCTATGGACTTAATTCGGATTAACAACTCCACAGCTTAAGTAATTCTAACCACGAATTTAACCCAACAAAAGCAAGTAACAGCCTTCACAATATATGATGCCAATGTCCGATTCTGAGACCTCTACTACCGAACATAGGACAGGCCGTCGAAGATGGTCAATGATGACGGTCTTCGAAGATGATAGTTTAAAGCTCAATCACGCTTTACCAGTCATTAGAACTTTAATTCTTTTATACTCATGCTTGAATGGTTGCACTAGTGTCCACACCACACGGGGGTAATATTTTGTTGTTATATTCTGATGTCGATCATCTTTTAAGTATAGCTTAAATAGGTATCTATTCACATCAATCACTTTGCGGAGATGTCTAAGAAGTCAAGCTCCGCCACTATTTCCGACAAGCCCGGACCAAGTTCACGACAAGAGGTAGCGGGGACGTCAAGTCCGTCATTCTCCCCCATTCCCGACATTCCAGTTCTCCCTACTGAGCTTATCGGTCCGGCCCCTGATGTCGTAGACGAAGCTGTCATTTTAGATAACCCCGTTGATTCACAAGCCTCTAAAATCGACGAAGCCGCTCTCTGTCGATTTTGCTCTATCCATTGAATCCCTTCTGACGACGTCCTGGTTCCGTCACCTCAAGATCGGCCCCACTTGCCCCCAACTGGCTACACTGCATGCAACAAGTTCATGTGTTGGGCCGGAAGCGTGCCACCCTTCAATTCATTTATCCGTGAAGTATTACAATATGTAGGGATTGCTCCGGCACAACTACACCTTAATAGCCATGCATTTATTCATGGTACATACATTCTCTTGATGAGCTTCCTATTCAGACCTCCAACTCCTGAGGACATCCGTTACATCTACCGCTTCAAGCGACGTACTGATAGTCCATCCTACATATTCCTCGAGCAATACCCCAAATGTCAAGTTTTGATGGGCACATGGAACAAGCTTTCTCAGTTCAAGTAGGAGTGGTTCTACGTACGTTGCCCTCCCGACTTTGCGAGAAGATGGATGGAAGGACATCCTTATCTCACTCTTCATTCTAAGACTTAAGGCACGTTTTTTGAAAGTCTGAACTTCTTTTAATCCTTACAGGTATCTGCCCACAACCCGAAGGCGCTAGGTACTCTGAGGCCGTTGAGGCTATTCGAGCTAACCTTGTGGAAGACTGGGAAATCAAATTGATAGTTACCAATGAACTGCTTTCGAGGTTCAGATTACTAGAAGAGGGTCACAGGACTAGCCTTCCAAGTGGAACCGCAATTACAAGAACGACCGCGGAAGTGAGTAAAGAACAAGCTGGTCCTTCGGTGCCCCCTGCCGAAGGGGCTCCCGATACTACCGAGGAAGGCGAAATTAAAGAAACTGAGGCACCAGTGGCGACTGATGAGAATATAAGTCCCGACCAAGTGCCAATAGCTGATGCACCCGGTGTCAACCAATCACCGCCTCCTTCAAAAAAGAAGAAGAGCTTAGCATATAAGCTGAAAAAGAGAAAGGTCGGTGGAACTTCAAAGGTCATGATAACCCCTATCGAGAAAGGATCGTCTTCTCAAAAATTGGAAAGCTCACTTAAGGGACTATCTGACTTGACCATCCCCGATGAATTGTTGAATTATGACTTCAATAATCCCAGCGCTATGGGATTTAACTCGCCTATGAGAAGTGAAGAAGGCGCCCATCTTCATGATCAGGGAGAGAAAACTCTAATGATTAAAGCAAAAAACATTGGTCCGTTAGGGGGTGTACTAGGACACACACGAACACTTACACTCCACCATGCACCTGAATTCAATTCATCATATGATTTCTACTAATTCGTTCTCGTTTAATCTTACGTACAGGTGAAATGGGGAGCACACATGGCATTGATCATCTCCGAGGATCCTCCGTCTTCTATCATTTTGGTCGAGACTCAGGATTGGATAAAAGAAGAGATAGGACGAAGGCGGAGATAGAGACTATCATTCTAGAGAGTCATCCTCATCTTCTCGAAGGAGGTCCCATGGCCACTCTTCATATCCAAATGATCCTCCCAATCTTCTGGCGCGTAGTGGGGACAAGTCTACTCAAAAAGGCTCCCAGTCCGAAGTCCCTCGCGACCAACATTCTGGCTCCTCGAGCACCAAGCAATCCCACGAGCCTCAAAAGAAATCCGTCACTCCGGTAAGGCAGACTCCCCCGGCTCCCGCTCACGATCCGACCACGGCAGAAAAATTAGCCAAGCTCAAAGCTACGTTTCTGAGGATCTGTTTCGACGGACTAAAATTTCTCCCCACAATTCACCCTATTCTTGGGCATGTCAAACAGAGCGCTATTGCTTGCAAAAATGATGTATATTTCCAGCATGACGCGTTCTTACACTTAGCAGAAAAAGTCTCGGAAGTCTCCATCGAGTGCTAGCACGAAATTGACCGCCTTAAACTCGAAGCCATTCACGACAGAGATATTATAAAGGGCTAGGATGAGGAACTATTCTCATACAAATCTCGACTCGAGACCGCCCAGAAGAATGCCAAGGAGACACCGAGGCGGTCAGACGCTTAGAGGCCAGTCATAAAACAGAGTTAAACGAGGCAGTTTAACGCAGCGGCGCTCTAGCTCTAGAGAAAGACTCTCTGCAAAAAGAGAAAGATGTCCTCGCCCGTCAGTCAAAGAGTTGGAGGAGCTACTTTCCAAAGAAAAGAAAGAAAAAATCGCAAGCGCATGAAGAATCACAAAAATACTATGATGAAATCGTCGAGATGAGGAATTTTAAAACAAAACTCGATGAAGAGCTACTCAAGATTGAAGCTCTAAAAGATGCCGCTCGCGAAGAAGGCAGAAAGGCGGCACTTTCAGAGGTAGATTCCCGAATTGAGGAAGTAACCAAAGCCGGCAGAGAAGAGATTAAGTGTTCCTTTGACCCGCTCATCGCCGAGTACAATGCAAGAGTCATCATGCACCGCGACCTGCCTTCCTTGGGCGATGGTTATCACAAATCACTAGCTGAAGCATGAGATACTTTGATAAAAATTAAGAAAGTGGAGCTAGGCGTTGAAGAGGGTTACGAAGGGGCTCTCATGTGGGAAGTGCTTTGAGGAAATGAACCTTCAAACTTATCTGCGGCGAAACCCCACTTTGGAAGAGACTCCCCGTCATCGAAGGGTAAGGAAGATATCGTTGGCCCCTTTGGCACTGAGTCTCAAGATCCTCCTCCCGTTCAACCGGCCGAGACTTCATCACTTGGGCCTCCCAAGCAGCATGTCGGTTAGGACCCGGAGAAGCCCGAACTTAGCATTCACATTTTATCCCCAGTCCCTAAGGGTGATACTTCGAGGACCACTGAAAGTTAATTGGAAGCTGGTACGTAACTTCACCTTCTAGAATTCAGGAAATCATCTCTTTTAGCGAATTATGGATGGGTTCTAACATTTTCTTTCCATGAATTCGTATAGGTCACTCTGGTCCCCAAGCCAACTCTAAGGAGCGATGTCGCCACGGAGCAGGAAGAAAAAGAGGCTGAGGCACCTCACACCGGAGATACACCTGGTCCCGATGCTCAAGTGATCAGGGCGCTAGATGAGGATAAACCCGAAGATCCCTCATCTGTAGAATAACACGACGGTGTCGAAATCATAGGCGCTTCCGAGCATACTTCCCAGCTTAGCATGAAGGAGCAACTCGAGGAGGAGGAGAAAGAGAGAATCAAAGTTAAAACAGAATCCAAGGTGGTGGAACTCGACGATGCCCTAAATAGGCCATTGAAGGTCATTCTCCCCGGTGGGACCAAACCTTTAGAAGTTCCCCCTCCTTCCTCGGATACCACGTTGCTTGGAAGCAAGGGGTCCAGGAGAAAGCGCTCAGTTGAGGAGACTTCGGAGAAGCCGAAGAAGGAAAGAAAGCTGAAGAAGTAGCTGTCCTCCTGTCATGCCTCGCTTAGCTTAAATAAGTCAAAATAATGTAGTCGTTTCCCTTTCCTTTTCTTTTTATTTTGTCAGTAGTCGTTGTAGATAGACTTGGTCTCCGAACTTTCGGAGAAGTTATAAGGAAATTTTTTTGAGAAGTAAATAAAATCTTGTTTCTTTGCATTCACAGATTCTCATCGCTTAGCTTATAATTTAATCTGTAATTGAAATTTGAAGTCTTGCGGGTCATTTAAACTCCAGTCCGCTTTCAAAAGACTTGGAGATTATTGAATCATTTATACTCTAGTCCATGCTCTGGGGACTCAGAGTGCTCTAGTCCGCACTCTGGAGACTTAGAGATTTTTGGATCGTTTATACTCTAGTCCGCGCTTTGGGGACTCAGAGTACTCTAGTCCACACTCTGGGGTCTTAGAGATTTTGAGTCGTTTATACTCTAGTCCGCATTATGGGGACTCAAAGTACTCTAGTCCGCACTCTAGGGACTTGAGATTTTTGGATCGTTTATACTTTAGTCCGCACTCTGGGGACTCAGAGTACTCTACCGCACTCTGGGGACTTAGAGATTTTGAGTCGTTTATACTCTAGTCCACACTCTGGGGACTCAGAGTACTCTAGTCTGCTTCAGGGACTTAGAGATTTTTGAATCGTTTATACTCTAGTCCACACTTGGGGGACTCAAAGTACTCTAGTCTGCTTCAGGGACTTAGAGTTTTTTCAATCGTTTATACTCTAGTCCGCACTCTAGGACTTAGAGATTTTGAATACGTAGCTGGTCGACTTTTAGTTTTGTGTGTGCGTTCATACGCATACAGGTTAATGCAAATTAATTTTGCCATGAAATTATAAAACACGGAACACCAATAGTTCATAGAAAAATAGCTTCAGGCCTTTATTGATTGTAGAAAATTGGGACAAACTGAATTGTCTTATTACATGTTGGAAATAGAGAACAACAAAAGAAACATATACTGGAAACAATTGCTACTAAAATGCAAAATAAATAAACTAAGTATAATAATGGCGCAAATGCTCGCTATTCCATGCTCTGCGGAGTGTCACGCCATCCAGTCGCTAGCTTAAAGGTTCCTTCTCCAAGCCTCCGTTCGATGACATAGGGACCATCCCATGTGGGATTCATATGTGACGGGATCGAAAAAACTCGCTTCAAAACAAGGTCACTCACATCGAAAGCTCTTGGTCGAACTTTTTCATTATAATATCGGGCGACTCGATGCTAATATGCGGCCACCCTTAAATCAACTTCTTCATACTTCTCGTCGACAAAGTCCAATGACTCCAGTAAAAGGTCTCGGTTCGTTCTAGGGTCATAATGAGTCACACGGTGAGAAGGAACTTCAAGTTCCATGGGTATAACAGCTTCAGTGTCGTATGCCAAGGCGAAAGGAGTGTGGCCATTTGTGGACTTGTGGGTGGTTCTGTAGGCCCAGAGTGCTGTTGGAAGCTCATCCACCCACTTGCCTCTAGCCTTCTCCAAACGTTTTTTTAAGATGGACTTGATTATCTTATTTACCGCTTCAACTTGCCCATTCGCTTTAGGGTGAGCGGCTGCTGCAAACCTTTTCTCAATGCAATATTTTTGACAGAACTCTTTGAATTCTCTACTCTCAAATTGAGTTCCATTGTCAGTAATGAAAGTCCGTGGGAGACCAAAGCGGCATATAATGTTTCGCACAACAAAGTTAACGACCTTTTTGGTGGTGATCGTAGCTAATGGCTCTGCTTCTGCCCATTTGGTGAAATAATCGACCGCGACAATTGCGTATTTCGCACCACCTTTGGAGATTGGTAAGGGGCCGATTATATCGAAACACCATATCGCAAACGGCCATGGACTAACCATTTGCGTGAGTTCCATCAGCGGCGCTCTGGGGATCTTTGCATACTTTTGACATCTGTCGCATCTCCTTACATAGTCTACGGCGTCCTGATTCACGGTCGGCCAATAGTATCCATAGCGTAGTATCTTTTTGGCTTGTGTCTGCCCCCTAGTATGGTCACTACACTCTCCTTCATGGACTTCTCTTAAAACCCGCTTTATCTCGTCATGGGCGATGCACCTAAGCAAGGGAACGAAGAATCCCTTCCGATACATTATTCCATCTTGCATTATGTACCGTGAGGCCTTGCGAACGACTTGTCGTCTCTCGTTCTTTCTCCCGGGCAAGGTTCCGTGTAACAAGTATTCTTTGAATGGGGTCATCCACGACTCCCTTTCAACTTCCGTCTTCGCTACAAAATCTACCTCCATCTCATTTATACTCGGGGCATGTAAAGTTTCAACGGGAACCAAGCCCATCTGTTGTGCATCACCGGTACTTGCAAATTTTGCCAAGGAATCGGCTTCCTCGTTTTGTTCACGTGGAATGTGCGAAATATCATAGTATTCGAGGTCCTCCATCAATTCTTGAACCCGAGCGAGGTATGGGGCAAGCCTTCGTCCCTTTGGCTGATAGTCTCCCCGTACTTGGTATACCACCAACTATGAGTCACAAAAGATTTCAACCGCTTTCACTCCAAGTTCTTTGGTAAGCTTTAGTCCAGCAATCAACGCTTCATACTTGGCTTCATTGTTCGTAGCAGGGAAATTAAGTTTCAAAGCATAACAAATCGATCAGTTCTTGGGAGTTACAAGAATAACACCAAAAACTTCCCCGATGCAACGCCAAAGGAACATTTCAATGGATTGATTTTCATTCCGTAAAATCTGTGTATATCAAACATCTCTGCTAAGTCTCGAATGTGGTCGTTTGACTATCGTGACTTCACGAGCATATCATCCACATAGACTTCCATCGTTCTACCAATCTGGTCTTAAACATCTGATTCACCAACGCTGATAAGTTGCCCCTGCGTTCTTCAACCCTAAAGGCATCACTACATAACAGTACAATCCAACGTCTGTGACAAAACTGGTATGCTCCTGGTCCGTAATGTGCATCGGAATTTGGTTGTATCCCGAATACGCATCCATAAATGACAATAACTCGTGTCCTGTTGTCGAGTCGACCAGCTGATCAATTCTGGGCAGTGGAAAACTATCTTTAGGGCACGCCTTGTTCAGGTCCAAGTAATCAACATAGGTCATCCATTTCCCGTTTGCCTTCCTCACCAGTACAGGATTAGATATCCATTCAGGATAGAGGGCGTCGCGGATGAACCCATTGGCTTTGAGTTTTATCCACCTCCTCCTTAAGAGCAGCGGACCTCTCCGGGTCCATGCCTCTCCTCTTTTGTTTCATTGGCACATACTTCGGGTCAATTTTCAACATATTATTTGTGATGGCGGGAGAAATCCCATACATATCAGAATGGGTCCAAGCGAAAACATCGAGATTCGCTCGGAAGAAATCAGTAAGATCCCCCTTCATCGAGGGGTTGAGCTGTGAACCAATCTTAAGCACCTGTGATGGGTCATCATGGCTGACTTGAATGTCAATCGTCAGTTCAGCCGGCACCGCCTTGGCTTCCTTGGGTTCTTCATCGTTATCCCTCGGATCTATGTCTCTATAGATTCGACTGTGTTGCCCAAGCCAGGGCTCAGGCGCTATTTGTCAATTTTCAGCAACATAGATGCGGACAGGCTTGTCCACACCCTTTCCCTTCTCTCTTCGCTAGGCCTCTCTCAGCTCAGCCACATAACAAGCACGACCAGTAGTTTGATCGCCATGCACTACAACAACTCCACTGTCCGTTGGAAATTTCAAGGTCAAACACCACGGGGCCAAAGCTGGCCTAAACTCCGCCAGGGCCGGTCGGCCCAGAAAAACATTATACGGGGAATCAACATCCAGAACAATGAACTGTAGGATCCGTACCCTCCCACGTTCACCTTCTCCTAGTTCAACTGGCAATTCAACAAAACCTACTACATCAGTAGCAGCACAATTAAATTTGTGAATGCGGGCTTTAGAGGGTTTCAGGTCCTTCGCCTCCATCTTCATTTGGTCATATGCCTTCTTGAAGATAATATTAACTGAACTCCCACAATCAATTTGTATTCTTCTCACAAGCACCGGTCCGATCGTAGCTGAGATAACCATCAGGTCAATGGTAGGTGCCTCCACCTGATCAGCATCCCAACTCCTGAATACTATATCATCGGCCATCATTCGATGTTGTTTCATTGGAATCCCATCTTCTGTGTTCGAGCGGCACTCGAAGCCCGCATGCTTCAAGGAACTAGCATAGTGTTCCATTTCTTGCCAACCCTTATCTGCCGGATGAGGTCCACCAATTATCGTGTTTATGACCAGCCTTCCTCCGGTTTGAGCGGGCTCCTTAGGTCGGTGTGAAGCTTGCCCGTGATTGGTGTCAGATGTCCCCTGTCCACCTTCCTGCGGATTCTTAACAAACTGCTGTAACTTCTTCTGGCGAATCAACTTTTCTATAGCATCATGGAGGTGTCTGCACTCTTCAGTATTATGCCCATAGGTCTCATGAAACCGACAATACTTTCCATTCTGCTTTTGTTCCTCAGTCGATTCCTTTGGGCGTGGCTTTCGGTATTGGAATGTATTACAAGTTGATAGATAAATATTCTCCAAAGATGTATTCAGAGGCATATATTCACTATAGGTCTGGATTCTTGGTTTCCACTTTCCTGCTTCCCTCTTTCGTCCGGAATTTCCTCCTTCGGATCCTTTGGATTGCTCCGGCTTATTTTGAACATTGACTTGGACCTTACCAGAGTTTTCGCTAGATTGCTTTACCGTAATGTTGCTTTGCACCGCTTCCTTACTGGGTCCTAGCGCACTGCTCCGTCTTGACCACCTGGCCTCTTCATTTCTCATGAATTGTTTCGCCTTTGAATAAAAGCGTTCCATGGTAGTCGGTGGTTTGCCTGCCAGCCAGTCACCAAACTCTGAGTCTGGATCCACTCCTCGCATCACGACCATAAGGATAGCATGGCCATTCGGATTGCTAACTTCGGTAGCAGCAACGTGAAATCTTTGCAAATAATCCTTCAACGACTCCCCCGGAGCCTGGATCACACTGGACAACGACATCACGTCCTTTAGGCGAGTGGCATGGATCCTATACTGCTACACGAACTTCGTGGCTAACTCATCAAACCTGGAGATCGATCGCGGGGGAAGTCTGGTGAACCACATGGTAGCGATTCTGGATAGGGTTATTAGGAAGCATCTCCATTTGGTCGCATCATTTGCCCTAGCCGAGTCCATCATCCACTCGTATCTCATTATGTGTTGTCGGGGGTCGGTCTTCCCTTCATAAGCTGGAATAGTAGGCATGCTAAATTTCTGAGGGTACTCATCTTGTAGGATGGTATATGTAAATGGAGTATGGCTCCATGATATGCCCCAATCATCATTAGTTAAGCCCTGATTCTCCCTCATCAATTGCCTGACCATAGCTGATAAATCCGGAGTCTGGATGCAAGGTGGCAAGTCGATATCCGTCCTGCGCGATTGCTTCGGCTGGTGCCTCCTTGGTATGATATCACCTAAGTGTACATCCTGAGGACCCGCTTCATTACGACCCTGGCGAGGTGGTTGACCAGCTCCCAAGCGTGCTCCAGATCCTATGTTTCCCACTCCAGGTTGGGTGCGACTCCCAGGTGCAGTTGAGGGGCCACGGTTCCAGCTAAGGAATTTGGTTCATTTCTATTGGTTTGTTCTTGGCGACTCATCACAAATTTCTCTCTTGCACCACTTTGTGTCGTTTCAATCCTACGGCATCTACGCCTGGGGTGTTCATCTGGCGAAGCAGAGCTATCAGATGATGAGTACGAAGCAGGGCTTCCTCCAGCGTTCTGACGCTGCTGCTGAGCGATTGGGGTCATCAGGTTGGCGTTTGTTTGAATCTGCTCGTTAAGCTATCTCCTACTTTTCACGAGCTCCCTCATCAGCTCATTGAACTCGGCCCTAGTGATAGCTTCTGCTTGGTTTGGGATGATGATGGGTTCTGCACTGGCGTTAGCTTGCCGATTGCTAGGTCCTACTTGCTAGATGCTTGCGGTCTCATTAACATTGGCGTTGTGGGAGGTGGATATGGTACGTGGTCTTGTCATCGTAGAGTTGTCCGTAGGAACTCTGAGTAGAATCTGTGAACTCTTGAGAATGAACTTGGATCTCCTTCGGGGGATTTCCTCAATCCAATAGCAACAAAGTAGATCATAACAGCCTGAGAATGAACATTCTCAGTGAAAGCACCAAAATGTTAGCACCAAAATTGGTTACTAACATCCTTGAATAGAATTGTGTAGAGAGATTAATGAAGAAAGTAAATTAAAGTATAGAAGTAACACAGTTGAATGAAAAAAGGACAACAAAAACGAGAACACCATATTTATAGTGGTTCGGCGTAATTGCCTACGTCCACTTTGAATATAATCTTTATTACTTTTCCAATCACTTGAGTACAGATACAATCCGTAAACAAACAACTTGAATACAAGTTTGATCATAAAAGAAATGAGTACAGAAAATGGCAGAGTATCCCTAGAGTTCTCAAAAAAAGGTCCCCTAAACTGGACCCCTGCCCCTCTGTTTATAGGCGAAGATAGGCTGGCTCCCATGTCCATACCCATGACTAAGATAGCTTGGCCCATAGCTGATAAGTTGGGTAGACCGAACCATGCATCCCGAACCTTCATAACTGACCCACCTATTGCTCCTCTTGCTATTGAATACAAGTTTGAACAGAAAAGAAATGAGTACAGAAAATGGCAGAGTATCCCTGGAGTTCTCGGAAAAAAATTCCCTAAACTGGACCCCTGCCCCTCTATTTATAGGCGAAGATAGGCTGGCTCCCCTGTCTAGGCCATGACTAAGATAGCTCGGCTTATAGCTGATAAGTTGGGTAGACCGAACCATGCATCCTGAACCTTCATAACCGACCCACCTATTGCCCCTCTTGCTAACTTGGGATCCTCTGAATGTTGACTCGGTGTAGCCCTCATGCATTCTCGAAGTAATCTGGATCATGACTCGAAGTAATCCATGCTTATGCTCATGCTGATCCTTTCTTCCAATCTAGAAACCAAGCCATACTAACTGATCCCATATGACCGAACCATCGAGGCCGATCCACATACGAC
Source organism: Allium fistulosum (assembly GCA_030737815.1). Lineage (NCBI taxonomy): Eukaryota > Viridiplantae > Streptophyta > Magnoliopsida > Asparagales > Amaryllidaceae > Allium > Allium fistulosum. The sequence continues at coordinate 898,235,687 of CM060905.1, read as the reverse complement.
CGAGCCATCGAGGTCGATCCACATACGACCGAACCACCAAGGCTGATCCCGTCACAGTCACCCATCATTGCCGACTCACTTATGCCAATCCTCCTTGGCCGAACCACCTTGGACCCACCTTGGCCGATCCTAATATGTTCTTTTACCATAGCCATCCTACCTCAACCGACCCACCATCTAATACCGAACCACCATGTCCATACTCCAACACCGACCCACCTTCGATTTCGATACTTCACAAGCACGCCGATCCAGTGTCAAATATGCCGAACCACACATATATATGACGAACCACATATATATGCCGAACCACACATATATATGACAAACCACATATATATGCCGAACCAATCAAGTTACACTGATCCCTTATACTTCTAACTCTTCCTTGGCTTGAGTTCCATCTAGGTCCAACCATAGCCTCTACAACTATCGCCTCATAGCCGGGCCAGGTAGCCGGGTAACACCCTATGACCGAGACAAAAGACTAATGCATTCACTTAACACATATGCAGTTATATTCACTTAACACCTATGATGTTATAACCACTATTTCTTTTGTGATTAGCAACCCAGATCACAAGCATGTTTTGGCAGCAGTGAAAATAAGATAGCCATGACTAAGGGCGTTAGCTTGGGCAGTTCACTACCGACGACCGCCCCTTTCCCTGGTAACGACAAACCAGTCGGGCATCCGTGCACAAATCTAGCTTGAGTAACTCAAAGAATAAATGCATTCGAAGCCTAACGTGGATTGACCCGTAATAGGAGTTGCCCCAGGCCAATGGGCAGGTTAAAGCTGTTAACAAAATCTTGCGAACACTAATTAAGGAAAAACTAGATAAATCCAAAGGAGCGTGGGTTGACGAACTACCCACGGCATTGTGGGCCTACCAAGCCTCCTACAAAACAGCAACAAGACATATTCTATTTGCCCTAAGCATACAGGGCTGAAGCCATGCTTTTGGTCGAAACAGTTGTCCCTTCACATCATAGGATACATTATAATCCGGAAGAAAACGAGGAGCTTCTCAACATGTCCTTAGACCTGATTGAAGAAAAAAGGAATAATACCACTCTCAAGACCGCCACGCACAAACGGAAAGTGGCAAAACAATACAAATCTAAGGTGAAGCCCCAAGAGTTACGAGAGGGAGATATTGTTCTCAAGACAGTCTTTTCTTGTCCAGGCGCACTAGATCCAGTTTGGGAAGGACCATTTGTTGTTCATAAGGATCTCCACAACGGAGCTTACATTCCATCGACAGTTGACGAAAAAGGTGTTTGGGAAAGGAAGGAATCTCCAGAATCTCCACCATTACTTCTCTCAGCTTGTAAAAAGCATGTATCACCGGAAACAATAAAAGAAAGATAGTGGACATAGGCTTATTCTGGACAAACTCACAAGCTCTCCCCGGCAGCAGTGAAAGTAAGATAACCATGACTAAGGGCACGAAAATAGCCTAGGTAGTTCACTACTGACGATCGGTCCCCCAACCAGCAATGATAAACTGACTATATGCCACGGATTAGGCAAGATTATAGCCTAGGCAGTTTATCATTGGCGTTTGGCTCGCCGGCAACTGCGAACCGATAATAAATCCCATGATTAAGGCATGGCTGCAGCTAGGGATAGTTCATAGTTGATGATCGGCACCCACGCTAGCCGAGCCATAGTAAATCGAATACTACTCACGATACAGGCCATAATGGTCGGGGTAGTAACTATGTGCGAATCTCGGCTCTAAATCTTAAGTATGGCAGTCGCAATAGTTACACTCCCTTGGAACATAGGTTGGGCTGACAAACCATATATCACCAAAATCCATAATCAGGGCAAGTAACTTACATGCCACGAATCTTAAGTTTAGAAGGACTCTCTTGACGGAGAATATAGTTCGTTGTACTTAAACTAGAAGCTTCTAACAATTTCTTTTAGTCTTGTGGCATTACATACAGATAGTAGAAATATGAATTCCACTCTGCCAACCAATGCAGGATATTCATTCGCTTTCACTCCACCATAGGAAACGGAGCATCGACTCAACTCCGTCAGAGATAGCGGAACATCAATCCAACATTGCCACAAGAATTAGAATATCCCTTCCAGCCAACTTCGCTCAAGAAACTATAAGGATTCTCCCAAAGCTGAGCACACTTATGGAACCTGAGAAAAACTCAGTGCAAAGGTATGACTAACTTTTGTAAGTAAGCTAAATTCGATAAAAAATACTTGGGGGCATAGCACCACCTCACCCCTTGGTTATACACATACACTACCACTCAGCTTGGTAATAGCATATTGGAATCATGACCATAAGTTCATAAGTTTAAAACCTATTCATGATACAAGGCAGCATGTTGTGAGAAGCAACCAAGTGCATTATACTAGGGGCAAACCCAGACAAATAATGAGCTTTCCCAGCCGACTTTTGACAGCGTCGCTAGAGGGTGCTCTGGACGATGTGATGAGTATTTGAGGACTGCCACATCCTCGAAATTACTCTCTAAACCTTAGTAATAGGGAATCACTTCGAATGATAAGGACCTCTCTAAACAGAAGTGATTCAATCTCTAACCTTCCGAATGTAATTAATTCATATCAAAGTCTATTTTAACACAAATAGCTTGATACCTTTACCTAATAAATCAATCTTGAGGACACGCGGGATGAATCAAACACATATCTATGGTAAAATTCCAAATAAAAATGTATTAATAGTCTGTAACTAATTCTAAGGCAAGGTTGAAAGTCCTTGACCACACTAGGCCCGAAAGGACCCTAAACTTGTAGGTAGAGTCAACAGAATAGGACGATCCTCTACCGTCAAAGCCAACAGGACATTTGAATTAAAAGATTGATTCTTCCTGATCAATAGGAAATAATAAACCAATACTAATCAAGGTTTCCAATGTCCAAAGATTATTCCTGCTAAACACCACATACTGGGGGCATCCAACATCAGCACTTGGCATAACTCAAACCAGCAATAATGAATCACTCTTACCCACAATCAGAGTATGCTTTCCAATCGAGCCATCCATAACTCACATTTTTCCGCGACCATGACTTTGCATGAGAATAATGAAGTACTCCTAATGTGGACAATTCCTCGTAGACCATAGACAGAAAAGCCAATGTCGCTCTCTCAAAGATTGGTTTAGTTATAGTCTTGTGTTAGTGTCAAACCAGAATTTTGACTCAGTCACAATTGCTAGACACCAAACACAAGCTTATGATTGGCATAGGCAGTGCACCAGATCATTGTTTTGACCTTGGACCATGCAACCTACCAACACTTTCGGCCGACCCCTTTTTGCACCTCGGTCTGGCCTCTTTTCATGTACTAGACCAAGTGGTTCGGCTATCATCTTCCACTCTCGAACCAAATTGTTTCAGTCCACTAAACTCCACTAACCCAATTCCGTGGTCCGACTATCCTTGCTCCTTCACCAAGCTTCTCTATAATCCAACACTTATCCATCAAAACTTACCAGTAATCTAGTCTGTATAAGTACATTGAGAATTATCAAACCAAGCTAAGAAGTTGGTAAAATTGATCATCACTTTACTAGAATGTATGCCGCACAAACCAATTACACCTTATCAGGTATGATGATTCCAACCAAAATTTATATAAAATATACACATCTTTGTACAAACATCCAGACAGAAGATACAAAACATGGGCTAGGGAAGTTATAACTAACATTCCCTCGATAACACTCTACATCATCTCCTACATACAAAGACCCTTCAACAGAGATTCTTACTCTATATAATTCGTCAATGATTGATCTTGTCAAAGAATGCACAAGAGTGGAGAAAGGATTAGTAGAGAAATACACAAACTTGTTGATCACATGAGATGGTTAGGATAGCTTGACTCAACCATACAAAGAACATAACTGGAGTACACATCATAGATCCAAAGTTAATAATAAAGTATACATCGGTAGGTCCGCATATTGTATGAAGCCTCGACGTAGGAAACCGAAAGTCCAAGAAAAACAGCATCCTATCGGATGAAGACTAATTAAGAACGGTTTCAAAAATTTAGCAAATCCTCCTCAGAATGAACAAAGTCCCACATCAAACTAGCAAAAGGAGGCTCATCGAAAAATCAGAGGCGAAGATGAGATATAGATATTCAGACAATATAACCATTGCAAGACTAAGAAGACAGTTTTGGATTAAACAAAGCACACTTTGTATTCATGAAATCGCCCACTACATGGTGAATATGAGGAGTTAGGGGCAAATCATCATTGTTCTGGAACAGACTCAAACTAGTTTGGAGGTACTCTCGAGATCAATATAAGGACATAGGTTGAAATCGCATCTCAATCCGAGCTACGGATTGAGAGATATGATCATCTTAAGATTTGTCCACCACTGTCTCGTGGGGCCGATACCGAGACGCTCTACCACCATTCAAGTTGCTTGGAGTCGGCTCGATGACCAAACCAAAACTTTGATTCGGTGCTTGCTTGGAGTTGGGCCTTGAAAATCTGGAGTCTGCTTGGAGTCGGTTGGATTACCGAACCAAAACTTTGGTTCGGCGCTTGCTTGGAGTTGGGGCTTGAAAATCTCGACTCTACTTGGAGTCAGCCCGATGACCGAACCAAAACTTTGGTTTGGTGGTTGCTTGGAGTTAGGCATGAGAAATTTGAGGATTTACTTAGAGTCGGCTGGGAGTAATGCTAGTTGGAGTCGGGTGAAGGTTTGCTTGGGGCTCAACCCGGGTATAACTGATCTAAAAAAAAGTTTGAGATTTTCTTCATGGCATGACGATACTTTGGGGATTTCTTCATCATGCGTTTTAGGGTTCTTGGAGGTGTATGGCTGTCGTCACAATTGGAATAGCTTGACAATCATGTAAGGAAGGTTGAACCAAATCTTGGAGGAAGGAAGACTGAACCAAATTCCAAATACTAAATACTCATCTACCTCTCCTCGTATCTTCATTCTATAAATACCAAGCACATGGCATCATTAAAAGGGAGGATGCTGAAGAGTGAAACTTTCATCAACAATGGCAGACAACTTCAGGAGGGAAAAATCTTAGTTCTAATAGCATGTTTACTCGTATAAAAAGCTTGTACTTGTAATCAGAAATGAAAGGGATAATAAAAGAGGAACAGTGGACATAGGCACATTCGGGCCGAACCACTATAAATTCAGTGTCTTTTTACATTTAAGTCCTTTACATATTCTTTATTGCAAATTACTGATTTTATAACTTAAACATCCGCAACTAATTTTCATCAAACAAAAGCTATATACTACAAACAATCTTTACTGCTCTACAACAACGATTTGAGTGTTTGCCCATTTTTTGTGCAAACACTACTAATCTCATTTAAAAGTCCTAACGGTTAAGCATGGTTAGTAAGTATTTAATTCCTGTTATAAATATACCACAAATAGGCACAACTATATGGTTTTCTACGCCAACATCACCCCTATCACTCTAAAATGGAATATGCGCCTAACAAAGTATTATGATTTTTGTTCGATTTTTTTTAAAATTTCCTATTTATACTCGATTAGGTATTAATGTTGTATTAATGTCTATCACTTTATCACACTTATCTAACATTGTTACTCTTTTGCTGATAACAAAAGGGGGAGAGAAGTTAAGATTTTGGCAAATAAGTCATATTTTTTTAATTGCATCTAGGTTCATTGCATTTTATTTTAATTGCATCAAGGTTCATTGCTTAATTCTTTTTATTATTATTTATTTCCATATTCTCTTTTTTTATTTTCATGCATATGTGAAGGGGGAGCTTTGTTGTAGGGCGTATTCAAATAGGGGGAGCTAATAGAATTCATAAAGCCTAAATACATTTAACAGAGTCAAAATCTTAATATATGTTTGTTATCATCAAAAGTGGGAGATTGTAGAATACAATAACCTATGATTTTTGTTTGATGATAATTAACATATATATATATATATTCGTTTAAATGTATTTTTCATTGTACTATTTTATTTTTCCACATAATTAAATAAATATTTGTTGAATAAAATAAATAACTCGGAATTCTTATTTAAACAAATATTTTATTCAAACAAATATTTTATTACAAATTCAAATAGTACAAATTTGAGCTCTCACTACATTTACACATTTTCAGTTACAATATAACTTCAATTACAACACAATTTTCACTTTACAGTTTTACATACATATTTCACCTCACTACATATTCACTCATCACTCGTATTTGATCTTCAACTATGTTTCAGCCTGTATCCAACATCTGAACTATTTGCAAAATAAACACTGACGCGATAAAATTGAAAAAGAAATATTTTGCAGTGCACAATGAAGTGTGTGTTTTGAAAATATTGTTTACCTCAGTTATTTGGGTTGTTCATCGTCATTTTTTTAATTCATCTTACGCGAACAACTTGTGACATGCACGGTGAATCAATGTACATGCCACAAGGTCGTGCACGCCAATATACACTTGCTTATTAAAATTGCAGGGCAGGTGAGCACAAGGTCAAACCCAAGCCTAGACTGGATTCAACTCAAGTGCAAATGCAAAAACAACCAACATGACTACAGCTCAACAAAATGTACACATGAAAATCAAAGCATACAACATATCAGGAAGCAAGCACTCGAAGTGGATAGAGCATAGGCACAACAATCACACACATATATACGTACATATATGTATGTATGTATGTATGTATGTATGTATGTATGTATGTATGTATGTATGTATGTATATACATGGTGACACACAAACATACTTAACCCAGCAACAAGCACTACAAAACAAAATAACAATCAAGCCAGTAAGTCTAACGAGCACAGTGCAAACCAACCAAGTTCAACATGACAGCAAGTATGCACATGGCACTGGGGCAATTTAACTCGAAGCAATGCAAGGGTAACAAGACCAGATCAATGAAATGACTCGAACAAAACAAAATAGAATTTATGGCCAGAAAATCAGTGCAGACCACCAGACATGTACAAAGGACAAAGGCAAGAACAGACCAGACTTCAAGTGCAACAAGACTTCAAATTGAACCAGACTACAAATGCAAATCAAATCAACATGAAACCAAACCAGACTTCAAATCACAACAACACAGCAATGGTCAGTAAATTTGAATATGGATATGCATTCAGGCATTCAATATACAAGCTTTCAAGCATGAACACAAGGGTTGCAACCAGACCAGGGCAGTGCACATGTACAAAGTGGTGCACCAGTTCTATAAACATGAAACAGAGGAGACTTTAAGGCATGAACACACATAATTGAGGCCAGAGAATACAAGTGCACATGTACAAAGTTTAGCATCAGATCACACACATATATACATACATATATGTATGTATATACATAGAGACAACGGATTAAACTCGAGCAACTAACATCTAAGACTCCAAGTCAAGATCAAATAAATGGCCAAACGAAAAACACTATTGAAGTGTTCAAAAATTCGATAATTATCATTCAGTAGCTTGAACAAAGTCAAAAGAATTCAATCAGAGGTCATAAGGAAACATACTTCATAAAATGGAACAGCAAACATGGTGAACAAGTTAGCGAATGATAAACAAGTCATAGGCATCAAAAAAATGGAGCAAATTCGAATTCATCAGAAATATATGGAGTAACATGTATACAATGAACAAGTCAGAATTCATCACAATCATTCAATCGAGAATTGAATGGCCAAGGGCAGAAATTGACAAATACAAACTAAAATATACGAATGAAATAATAGGGTTTCAATCCCTATAAATTAACCCATTATCATCATCGGCAAATCATTCGAGTTCGAGACAAAAATTTAGAGAGCTTACTTAGAAAAAATCACGTACTAATTCAAAGCAACATCCAACTCGACTCTCAAAGGAAACCGCACAAATCAAGCACTGCAAATCGAAATTCACTAACAACTGTGAAGGAGGAGAACAATTCGAAGTTTGAATCTCTTGCGGGGACTTTCGATGATAAAGCCCTAATTTTGAACGAAGCCCTAATTCCAGATTGCAAAAGAAACAAGGCGGCTACAAAATGAAAAGGGGAACATCGGTTATCTTTGTTTAATAGGGGCTGCACTGTTTATTTTTTAATTAGGTCGTATATTTTGTAATTAGGGTTTTTATTTTTTATTTAGTACTTTAGTTTGTCTTTTTTTAAGTCAAAAACTCTAGAATAACTGGTTTTCGAACTACGGTTTTGTAGTTCGAGAATTCGCAACTCAGTGACTAAGTTGTGGCAGGGTTTTGAGCTTAGAGTTAGGTTAATCAAGTTAGTGGGTATCGCAAGTTTACGTGTGTTTGTATGCGTTTGATTACTTAATTTCTAATAGAAATCTTGGGGGCAGCACGTAGGCAAGTTTTTGCCGAAGCTGGGTAAAACTGTGTTTGACCTTTACTGCATTACTTTCTGTTTTTGTTTTTATTTCCGCATTAATTTTTAGTAGTAGACCCTATTCACTCCCCCCCCCTCTAGGGTGAAAACGATCCTACATACTTACATAAAAATGCAGTACTTAAGCTATGCGGTATTGCCATCTCCGAAGAGCACAACGTCGACTGTGATACTTGACTTCGCACTTCGACCTAGACCGATCCATTCCACACCAACTACATTTGGTGTCATATGTATCGCACTGGATTGACGATGAAGTTCATAGAGGCAAAGTGATGAAGTGCAACATCGTGACGATTGACATGGCACAACCGTAATTTATAGGAAAACTATTTTTATACCATTAAAAGTAATTTCTTTTCGCCAGCCCCTATTGTTTGTCAAAATCTTATTGGTTAATAATTACTTTATCAAAATCCTTTTCCAAAAAGCTGCCATAAGGCAGATTTATCATTCCCAAAACAATTTGCAAATCACACCGTTTATATTAATATATAATTATAATAATTAAGCTTTCTAGCTTAAATAATTCATAACAAATCACAACTACTTGGGAAAAATCCCCAGAAATCATAATAAATCCAATTTATTTTATCCTTTAACATATAAAAATTTCGGATCAAAAACATAATTTAATTATTTTAAATAATTAAAACAAAAAATATCTCATTTTTCAAACATAGAAAATTCACCAAATATTCTCACTAAATAGAAAATTATGAAATTAAAAACCCACTTCCAAAATAATGTTTCCAATATCATATTAAAATTTCAAGTCATTTGTTTGACATCCCCCATTAGAAGGCCTAAAACTAACTATTACCAATGCTGTAAGCCCTTACTCTCGACCAACTCAAATCAAATTTTGAGCATCAGAGAGTTTAAGGGGGAACATAAACTTCGAGTCATACAAAAAGCCTGGTGTGAATAATAATATATCATCATGGTTTATAGATATTAAGTGAGACCACGTCGCTGAGCGGAACGGGTTTTCCCCTCACCGATATCCCCTTTTAAAATATATCTTTTGCAAATCAAAGTCCTGCACCCAAACTGGTTATAATAAACAATGTAAACCAAAATGTGCATGCATGCTACACGGGTAATCATGACTATTCATCAAACTAGTGGACTATTTGTCCCAATGTTTTGTTTTCTTAGGGTAACTACCAACCTACATAGCTGACTCGGCCTACTAGATATACCAAATTTTTTAATTGACTATTAGAAGAAAACTGGACTGTTTGTCCAAATACACTTATCGTAGTCTTTACCCGACTATTTGTCAATCTCATAGTTTTGCTAGGCTTACTATGAATCTAAAGATTTTGCAGGCCAACCTATAACATATCTTACCTTTATGTATTCATTTTTGTGCATACACATACTTTTAGTCCTACACTTGACAAAGCCCTACGCATTGGAATTTCGGACTTGTATTAGCTAGTAGCTAACAGCTAAAGTATAGTGCGCTACCCTACACCAATCCCATCTAGTTTTCTAATCTTTGAGTATTATCCAGCCTTTTAACCAACCAAAATCCGAACAAACCAGACAGATAGAACTTGAAGTTATCAAGGTAGAAAGCTTGAAGAGATAGCCCAATGTCCAGAAACCAAGCATAGACAGAGCCATAAAGTCAAGGCCAAAACCATCAAAGGCAACAAGATGGTGGGATCCCCCAATTTAGGAATCGGTACTTACTCCCACTAGGGATCAGTACTGACTCCCAAATATAACTTGGGTGGATCCCATCTTCTGCCTACATGCTTCTCTCAATGCAGCCTATTTCCAAAGTTGGTTTATTGATTCAATAATTTCTCCATCGAATTCCACGGACGCTTGGAATTACAACTTTGTTCTCCTTTAACTCTATCATTTAGGCTCAGAAGCATGCTAAAACAAGTACAAACAACTATGGATTCCATAAGCTAACTATAAGACGATTCGAGGTGAAGGATTGAAGACGCCATATATGGAAATCTTAGGGATGAGTACTGACTCCACTTATGGTTCAGTACTGACTCTTAGTTTCTACTAAGGTTATGTCTATTATATTAGGAGAATTTATCAAATTCATGCACAACGGTTTGGGGATATTTTAGGCTCCCTACCTCTATAAATAGGAAGGTAAGGTTCAAGTCTCAAGCTCTTTTGGCTGGGGTTCCATTATTTCTTATATTCTTGTAAATCTGAAATTCTAAGTGTTGGAGTTTTACCAACCCCCAAGAACTTCTGCTTCCAAATCTGAAATAAGCAATAAAAGTTCAAAGTGGACGTAGGCCTTCCATTATTTTTCATTTACTTTTCTTTATTTAATCTCTACTACATAAACTTCTGTGTGTTTGTGCTATTTTTGGTTTAATCATTTTGGTGCTTTCACTGAGAAGGATATTCTTAGGCCATTTGGATCCATCATCTACTATTGATTTTCTATATCCAAGAGATAGATCTGACTTCTCTATCTTTTAATTCTTCAACTCAAATTTCCAACAAACCTACTAAAAAGCTTTCTACCATGACCCCATCAAGAAGAGATCGTTCTACCAATTCCAGAGCTGCTACTGAAGTTGAGAATCAGAATCCTCAGCAAGGAGATTGAGTTGTCCAACCGACTCAACCCGAGATCTAGAATCCAACTGACATAGTAACTAGAATGGAGATGGATATGATGATGAAGCAGATGGAAGACAGATTCCAGGCTAGCCAACAGGAGATGTACAACACGATGCAACAGAGCCTAAGGCTGCTGAATGTGCTGACTCAAAACAGCCGCAGATGGAGTATAAGAGATTCCAGCTCAGAATCAAAGAGTTCTTTATCCGAGCGACGACGGAGGGAAGGAAGGTAGAAAAAAAACTCAATACGCTGCTGGAACATCTACACAAGGAAGAGGATGAGCCTCAGGCTCAAATTCAGGAATCGGTACAATCCCCACTTAGGACTCGGTACCGACCCCCAAAATGGTGGGCCCAAAGCCCATCCTCTTAAAGGTGGTATGGATGTCATCCCTAGACGTGTCGTTGAAGGTCTAAATTTGGAAAATCACAACATTGCTAATGATGCTGCTCATGGAAATCAAATAGAAGGGAATGCTGGATGAATGGGTCCCCCAGAGTTTGGGAAGCCTAGGTATCGAGCATCTTCTCGATAGCGTTCATTGGGCCGAACACTTAGGACAGGATCTGATCACCGCTGTTAAATCGAACTGGTTGACTCAGATTATTTGGAAGATATGGTTAGATATTAGTTAGCGAAAACACATCCAAGACTAATGATGATTGGGGAACTTATGCTAGTCGAACCTCGTTTATAGAGGACATCCTTTATGCGAGATACCCTCAGCGATTCAACATGCCAACAATGCATTGTACGGAGGAACGACGGATCCTAAGCAACACTTATTAAGATAAGAATGGCACATGGATTTAACCAAGGCTTCGGATGTTGTGAAGTGCTGCTGTTTCCTAATTTTCTTAGAAGAGGTGGCTACGATGTGGTTCATTCGGCTTCCGCCGAGGTCTATATCATCTTTTGCTGAATTATCATGGAAATTCATGGAGCAATTCGGTTTGCACACCTCACGTCCAAAACACGTGATGTCATTGTTTTATGTATATCAGGTTGAAGGAGAGACGCTACGGGACTATTTAAATTGATTCCACCTGGCTGTAACGAAAATAATGGATTCAAAGGAAGATATGGTGTTGATGGCGCTTCGTAGAGGAGTTCATCCCGACTCGGATTTTTGGGATTGGACAGAAAGAAAGCAACCATCGATAATGGAAGCTTTCTATAGGAAAGCTAGTGAGTATTTGCGTCGTGAGGATGTGCGTAAGCATCTACGGAGGAAAGATGCTGGAAGTTCTAATGAGCCATTTCAAAGTAATATTACTGTAAAGAAATTTGTAGGAAGCTTTGGGAATCTTGATGTGAAAGTTGGCAATCAGAATAAACAAGGAAAACAAAACAATGATGGGGCAAAGAAAGGGAAGCCAACTAACAGGAGTCGTTTCAGAAGTCCCAAGTATGACAATTACACTGAATTGAACAACTCGATTAAAAATTTTATCTGGCCACTCAGAATAGCAAACCCTATAGGAAGCTGGCTCCTAGGGAGTTAATTAAGAGGGAGAGGAAGTTGGGCAAGTTCTGCAGATTCCATGTGACTCATGGTCATAATACTAATGAGTGCAGGCACTTATGCGACATGATTGAAGAATTAATAAGGAAAAAGACATTGCAGCAATATGTGAAAGCCCCGTAGGATGGCAAGCAAGGAAATTCTAATGCCCCTGGGTCGCCTTCCTTGTGGAGGCAAGTTGAGCCTAGTGCTGATGCATTCAGGCAGCCAGACAAATGATTAGTGATAAACACAATCATCGGTGAGCCTCATCTTGCCGGTAAGAGCTTCGTGGAAATGGATAGATATATTGGAGCCTTGAAGCATGTTGAGAATGAAAGTTTCTAAGCTATCGATGATGAAGATCTGGAAAAACAACCCTAAACTATGATAGACGATACTGTTTTATGGAACAGGGATGCTGACGGAGTGGAGGCTCCGATAATTGATCCACTCATTATCTCAACCGCGATTGGTCCTACTACTGAACGAAAGGCGTTGTTGACTGTAAAAGTTCAGTCAATATTTTGTTCAAAAAACTTATGAACAAATGATGTTGGAGGAAAGAGATTTGAAGCCTTATAGATCTCGTATATAGGGGTTCAATGGGATGGCTACTTAAACTATCGGATTTGTCGAATTACCAGTGGAACTTGGTGAGTGCGACCGCAGGCAAATGCGGGTTGTTCCATTTTTAGTGTTGGATATTTATTCTACTTATAACGCATTCTTGGGTCGACCGGCCCTAGCAGAATTAAGAGCGGCCATCGCTCCTTAGTGTTTAACTATGAAATTCCCTACAGACAATGAAGTGGGGATCGTTCATGGAGATTAAGTGGCTGGCCGCAAGTGCTATGTCGCTGAACTTAAGGAAGCAAGGCGTAAGGAGAAAGGAAAGAGAGTAGAGGGGGTCCTCTACATAAAGGCTTTAGACACATAGCAACTACCGCCTGAGCCTCGACTCGGGCAAACTAGTTGGCTCTACGATGACATGGATTGATGAAAGGAGCTGGAGGGCGGATGAGCAGTTCCCGCCGAGTTGACAATCGATGTTCCAGTCAGCATGGATGACCCAAGTAAAGTCCTGAACATTGGATCTCAGCTCGATACTAGTGTGAAGAGGGAGTTGGATGGTTTTCTTTGGGCAAACTTGGATATGTTTGGCTGGACACACTCGGATATGTATGGGATCTTGCCCAGGATAGCGAGCCATGCATTAAACATCAATCCCAAATGCGTTCCTATAAAACAGAAACACCGCAGCTGGGTCTGGAGAGATCCGCTGCACTCAAGAAGGAAGTGGATAAGCTGAAGGACAATGGCTTTATCCGGGATGCTCTATACTCGGATTGGGTATCTAACCCTGTTTTGGTGAAGAAAGCGAAAAGGAATTGGAGGAAATGCCTTGACTATTCGAACTTGAGTAAAGCATGCTCGAAGGACAGCTTCCCGCTTCCATGAATAGATCAGTTGGTGGACCCAACATCTGGACACGAGTTACTTTCATTCATGGATGCGTACTCCAGATATAATCAAATCCCGATGCACGTCCCAGATCAGGAGCACACTAGTTGCATCACCGACCTCAGACTCTATTGCTATCTAGTTATGCCCTTTGGATTAAAGAGCGTATAAGCGACTTACTAGAAACTTGTGAACTGAATGTTTAAAAACCAGATCAGACGATCAATGGAAGTTTACGTGGATGATATGCTTGTGAAGTCACGGCATTCATGAAATCGCATTGATGATCTGGTGGAGATGTTTGACCTCCAACGACAGTATGTGATGAAGCTCGATCCCTTGAAATGCTCTTTCGGTGTTGCGTCAAGAAAGTTCTTAGCCTTTATTGTGAATTCCCATGAAATTGAAGCCAATCCAAAGAAGATCAAGGTTTTGAGAGAGATCGAAGCCTCAAAGATGATCAAGGAGGTCTAAAGCTTGAATGGAAAAGTCACTGCCCTGAGTTAATTCATTTCCAAGGCCACTGACAAATGCATCCCTTTCTTCGAGGTGATTAACAAGGGAAAGAGAAACTTTGAATGGAACCAGGATTGCAAAGATGTGTTCCAAGCTTTGGTGAATCACTTGGAAAGACCTCCCATCCTTTCAAAGCCGATGGATGATGAGAACGTGTTTATATACTTGGCAGTGTCGGTGCATGCTCTGAGCGTCAAACTTGTACGTGAGGAATCTCGCATCCAATGATTGGTCTACTACAATAGCAAGAGATTGACATGAGCAAAAAGAAACTGCCCGAGATTGGAAAAGCTTGCATATTGTTTGTTAATCACTTCGAGAAAGCTTTTCCCCTATTTCCAAGCTCATCTCATCAATGTCCTTACTGACCAACCTTTATGACAAGTCCTACAATGACCTAAGACTTCTAGAAGGCTACTAAAATGGAACATTGAATTGAGTCAATACGATATCACTTATCACCCTTACAGAGTAATATGGGGTCAGCCTTTGCCGGATTTCATAGCTGAATTCATTACATGAGATGATTCTTCGAAGAGCAGTAGAGAAAAAGAAGTTAAATGGAAGATGTATATGGATGGTGCATCTAACGATCGATGTTCTTGTGCTGGAGTCGTGCTTTTCACTCCCGAAGAACACTCGATCTGCTACGCCTTGAAACTCAATTTTTTTGGTACAAACAATGAAGTTGTATATGAGACCTTGATTACAGGACTCAAGATCGCCAAGGAACTGGAAATAAAGACTTTGCACATTTTTTGTGACTCCCAGCTAGTAGTATGCTAACTTTGGAAAGAGTATCAGGTGGAATGAGCAAGGCTAGTTCCCTATCTAAACTGGGTTCTTGAGTTGCTTGATGACTTTGAATATTACAAAATCGCTCATATTCCCAGAGAAGAAAATGAGAAAGCCAACTCGCTTGCTAAGTTGGCTAGTTTTAGAGATGTGTAGCTCATGGGCCTAGTTCCAATGGAAGTACTTTTAGCTCCGAGCATCGACCAGATGGATATCAATTGGACCTTGGAGATTGAGCCTGAACGGGAGTCATAGATGACTCTGATTTGGGATTATTTGCAAAGAGGGATCCTTCCGCAGAGAAGGAATGAATGATGAAAAATCCTTCACCAAGCTTCGAGATATATCAAGCAAGAAGGAATACTGTATAAAAAGGGTTTCTCTGTCCCCCATACTTTGGTGTATCGCTCACGACGAGGCCAAACGAGTTCTGAGAGAAGTCCACGAAGGGGCTTGTGGTGACCACAATGGGACAAACTTTAGCGAAGAAGATTCTTTGATATGGATACTTTTGTCCAACTGTTAATCGAGACGCGGCTGACTACACCCGAAGATGTGACAAGTGCCAGAGATTTGCTAAAATTCTAAGGGCCCCATCGATGGAAATTTATTCAAATGTTCAGTCCTTGGCCATTTGCAGTTTGAGGTATTGATATTATCAGTGTATTGCAGATATCTAAAGGTGGCGCGAGGTACGCCATCGTGGCGGTTGATTACTTTACTAAATGGGCTGAGGTAGAGCCTTTGACCACGATTACCACGAATAAAGTAATCAACTTTGTTATTCGGAATATCATATGTCGTTTTGGAGTTCCATAAGTGATCGTTACCGATAACGGGACTCAATTCGATAGTATGGAGTGTAAATATTTCTACCATTGACACCACATAGAGAAGAGATTCACAGTGGTAGAACACCCTTAGGTGAATGGATAGGTCAAAGTTGTAAACAAAATTATCAAGTCCACTCTCAAGAAGCGACTGAGAAGGGCAAAGGCGAGTGGGTCGATGAACTTCCATTAACGCTTTGGGCTTATCAAACCACCCAAAAATCAGTGATTGGCCATTCTCCATTCGCCTTGGCATACAGATCAAAGGCGATGATTTTAGTTGAATTGGAAGTACCTTCTCATTGAGTTATCCACTATGATCAACGGATAAATGAACCACTCCTTTTGGAGTCTCTTTATAAGATCGATGAGAAGCGGACTAAAGCTAAGTTAAGAGCAGCTAAATACAGACACCAAGTTGCACGATATTATAACACAAAAGTCAGGAGTTGAAACTTTGAAGTTGATGACTTGGTCCTCAAATGAATCTTCCCTGGCCCTAAGCTGGGTTCGGCTTGGGAAGGTCCATACGCAATAGAGGAAAAGCTTGGAGATGGTACTTTCAAGCTGGCAATTACGGAGGGGATCTCACTCCCAAGGGCGTGGAATAGCGAGCACCTACGACACTATTTCACTTAGAATAAACTTGTGAATAATGGGCTAGAACCTTGCAATAAGACAGATTCTGTAATTTTTTGCCTTTTATGAAATAAATAGCCTTTTAAGTCCAAAATTCTATTTTACTGTTTCTTAAGAGCATGACTTGATCAACTAGAATGAATTTGCATATGATTAATGCAGGTGCGTAGGTACCCGGAGACAGGTGCCGGTCAAACTTCTGTGGTCCATGATCGGGCCCATGAAGTCCCCATTGATGTCCGGAGATTGACATCGGCTAACTCTTGCCTTTGGATTGGGGGCAGTAGTATAAACATAAGCTGGACATGATACGATTGTCTGCACCCCAACTCTCGCTCCCGTAATAGGAGCAAGAGTATAATAATAAGTTGGACATGATATAACTGTCTGCATCCCAACTCTTGCCTTCAAATTGAGGGCAGGAGTATAAATGCAAACTGGATGTGATACGAGCATTTGTACCCTAACTCTTGTTTCCGGAGTAGGAGCCGAAGTATAAACCTAAGTCGGATAAAACATGATCATCCGCAAACTGGCTCTTGCCTTTGGACTGGGGCAAGTGCACAAACATAAAACTGGACGCAACACAACCGTCCGTACACCAACTCTTACCCTCGGATGGAGTGTAGGAGTATAAATCAAAAAGAGCGTGATACGACTGATCGCTCGTTAAACTCTCATTCCCAAACTAGGGGCAGAAGTATAAACGAAAACAAGCATGACAAGTCCGTATGATCCTTAACATCTTGTCAGATTAGGCAAACTGAAGCTCCATGCTTGGAGTAAAGCAGGATCCAATTTTTAAGCCTTCGATCAGGGACCAGAGTTAAGCATGATCAAATGCTAACATCCTGGATAAGGATGTAAGAACTATGATTCTAAGTAGTTAACTTAAGCTCGTGCCCAGAGTTTGACGCAATTGGAACTCATTATCCTGGAAAAGGATACTCAAGCCACTATTTTAAGTGATTTACCCTAAAGATTGCTTTACATTCGCAAGAACGATGCGAGTCGGCAAATCATAAGACGGATTAAGGGCTTGATCCGAAAATGGTCACTAAAAGAAATGAATTGCAAGTACATTGAATGGAAAGCCTCTTTCTTAAGTACATAGACAAACTGATTAAATGGCGGGATGTAACCCGCCAGGCACATAAATCTGTTGCAAGCTATATATCCCTATGGAGGATCATGAGCTCTTTGGTCGTGAGACGATGCCAGAACATCGTCAAATGGAATTCCGCGCTTACTGCATATCCCCCGAAGAGATCCTTTATTGATTTTGGAGGGAATGGAATCGATCGGGTTATTCAGTATTACAGCATCTTAAAGAGTATCGGGTGCTGGATATATTTGAGGCTCGTTTACCGGTTCAACCAGATTTTTAGGGATTTATTGCTCTACTTCGGGATTCTCTAGGTTTTGTTGATCAATACATGGAATTTTTGGTTACTGCTCTTATTGGATAGGAGTTTTCTAAGCCTGAGAAGTTGTGGCTGAGCTTGACTGTCGGATTCGATATACTTTGAAGGTAAAGTACCTATAGTCAAAGTAGCCAGATGTTTGGAACGTCTTTGGTGCAGTGTAATGTAGTTTGGATTTCCGTAATTAATTATCAGACTTTATACAGAAGATCACAGGATCACATTTTAGATTTATAGTCCCGAATGTTAGCAAAACGTCATGACGAATCACTATGGACCTGACAATTCATGGAATCGGTTCACGAAAGGATAGTGAAAATTTAAAGCATAGAGTGGAATCCCTCAAAGGAATTCGAACTTTTCTCAATTCAAAGCACATCATATTAGAAATGATATGTACTTTGGGGGGCAAGTGTTATCCATCCTTTTAACCAGGCAGAATCCAAACAGACTGGACATATAGAGCTTGGAGTTATCAAGATGGAAAGCCTGAAGAGATAGCCCAGGAGTCTAGAAACCAAGCACGGACAACGCCATGAAGTCAAGGCCAAAACCATCAAAGGCAATAAGATGATGGGATCCCTCAAGTTGGAGATCGCTACCGACTCTTACTGGGGATCGGTACCGACTCCCAAATACAATTTGGGTGGATCCCAACTTTTGCCTGCATGCTTATCTCAGTGCCAAAAGCCTACTTTCAAAGTTGTAAAGTTGGTTTGTTGATTCAATGCATTTCTCCATCGAACTCCATGGACACTTGAAACTACAACTTTGTCCTCCTTCAACTCTGTTAACCCAAAAAATGGATCAACACCTTGGATTGAGTGTGAAAGCAGCAGACCTATTCTTATAGAGCAATAATATAGAAGATAAATATAAAAAAGCAGAAATAGTAAAAAGAAAAGAGGATTTTTATAGTGGTTCGGCTGTTAATAAAGCCTACATCCACTTTGTTAGTCCATGAGATGATGGTTTTGATGACAACAACCTTAGAATAAGATTATAAAATATAAATACTAACATTATAGTTTAGATATATATGTATATGCAGGATTTAACCATGCAGGTACCAAGAATGAAGACTGTATAGTATAGAGATTCAAGATATCAAGATTGAAGACTCATGAGTATCAAGATTATCAAGAGTTCAAGATTTCAAGATAAGTATTGAGTCTAGAATTTTGTTAAAACTTCACAATAGCACTGAAATCTTCACTCCATTTTTCTTTTGGGATGGAACCCATTTCTACCGTTTTAGTGGCTTACAAACCCACGACAAGTAGCTTACAAACCTACGACAAGTGGCTTACAAACCCACGAACATCCTAGTTTTGTACAAGTTCTCGAGTCCTGACATGATGAGATACTCTATAGGAAGAAGCTTGCAAAACTACTTCAAAATGTTTTTTCAAAACAACTTCGGAATGATTTTCAAAATTTTTTTTCAAAATGTTTTAGCCTTAAAAATTATCTTTTCAAATGATTTTTCAAAAAGATGTTTTAGCTTTAAATATTCTTGTTTTTAAACTTCGTCTGTTTTAAACTATCTTTTAATATAATATATTTATACTTAGATTTAAATATAAAATTATAGTAAAATTATATATATATAGTGTTCTCTATATTTATCTATATATTTTATCTATAGTCAAGTATATTTATAAAGTTTAAAATAGTTTTAATATAAGATAAAGGTTATTTTCAAAGATAATCAAACTATCAAAAATTGCTTTGGGATGTCGACATGCCTATGGTGACCATGTCGACATGGTGACAGTTGAGTTCAAAATTTAAATTTCAAAAGAAGTGTCTATTCGTCATAACCTTTCACGAATGGACATGACTGTTGTTCTTCTATAAATAGGGGTTAGTTTCAACGAATTTTTAGTCAGTTTTTCTGGTTTTTCACTTCTCTTCTTCTTCCACATTTTCTTAATCCTATCATCACTCTGCCGAAATCAACATTGAATCTAACTAGATTATCTCTGGTTTGATTCTCTATCACTATCTTAACAAGATCTAAGTGCTATTTAGAGTTATAGGCTTCTTTGTAATCTATCTAGCGAGAAAAGGTGTGATTGTAGCCTTGGAAATCAATTGGGTGAACTTATTGCCCCGGAAATCAAGTATCTCTACCTAGAGGATTGTGATTCTGGAGGGTGTACCTCATAGCCTTGAAACCGAGGGTTGTAATTGTTGAATTGCTTTTGAAAGGAAATCCGTACTTAGTTGTGCGGGACTGGATGTAGGGTAACCCCGAACCAGTATAAAATCCGGTGTGTTCTTTCCTTTACTGCATTTACTTTATTTCTGCATCTGTGATTATATCTGTGTCTGAATATTGCATACATTTGTGTACAAATCAACAACAACTCAAAAAGATTTAGTAATTTCTTAAAAACACTATTCACCCCCCTCTAGTGTTATTCCTAGCCTTAAGATCCGTAATCCGCATTCCTCACATTTGGTATCAGAGCAAGGTTTTCAAAAGTTTCATAATCTGATTTTTGAAAAAATTTCAAAATGGCTACCAACACTGGTACTGTTATTAACACGAGTATCCCTGTCACTAGTTCATTTGTAGAAGGTCAGTCTACTACCAGACCACCACTTTTTAATGGCAGGAACTATGCATATTGGGCATGTAGGATGAAAATATATTTACAATCTGTAGGATTAGATACTTAGAATATCACACAAACTGAATATTCTGAACCCACAACTAATTTTGCATAGTGGACCACTGAGCAAAAGATGGTTGCACAAAATAATTCTAAAGCAATGAATATTCTGTTTTGTTCACTTGATAGGAATGAATTTAATAGAGTGTTAGTTTGTAAGTCTGCATATGAAATCTGGAAAACTTTGCAAGTAACTCACGAAGGAACAAGCAAAGTTAAACAGACCAAAATTTCCATGCTCACAAATCAGTTTTAGTTATTTAAAATGAATACTAATGAGTCTATTTCAGATATGTATAGTTGATTTCAAGATATTGTGCATTCTTTAATATCTTTGGGAAAGGAATTTTCGGAAGAAGATCAAGTCATAAAATTTTTAAATTCTCTCACTCCAGAATGGGATCAAAAGACACTTGCAATTAAAGATGCAAATGACATCAGTACTTTAAAGATAGAAGAATTGATTGGAAATCTAATGTCGTTTGAAGTTCAAATGATCGGGAGAAGAGAAAGCAAAGCATATGAAAAGAAATCATTGGCATTCAATGCATTAATCGACGGATCAGACTCAAACAGTGATAATGATGAAGAGATAGCATTTATGACCAGGAATTTTCTGAAATTTCTGAAATACAGAAAGATGAATAATCTCAAGAGAAACAACTATAAGAATTCTGGAAATCAGAATGTAGTACCAAACAATGTCAAATGTTTCAACTGTGATGAACCAGGCCATATCAAAAGAGACTGTCCATATCCAAAAAGGCAGAATCCTCATATAAACAATGATTCGGTAAAGAAACGAAAGCGTGCATTTACTGCTACTCTAGATGACTCAGACTCGTCCTCAAGCGATGATGATCAGAAGACAGATAACTCAAATTTGTGTTTCACGGCAGTTCACGACTTCAACAAATTCAAGGAAACGGACTCCGAAAAAGGTACACATTTACAATACAATTGATTGAAATTGCATGCTTAGAATTAGATGATTGATTGCTTGATTGATTGGTTTTGAATTGGTGTGTTGATTGAATTTTAAATTTATTTTTTAATTTTTTATTATAATTTTATTATTATTTTTATTATTTTTAATATAATAATATTTTCTGGAATATACTATAAGAATACTCCAGATATATATATATATAGACATTAAAATAATAAGTATATATATATTAGAGTATTTAGGAAAAATAAATCATAGAAATTCGCAGGCACATGTCGACATGGTCCCTACCATGATGTCGACATGGGTACAAATTTTGAAATTAAAATGCTTGAATTTCCCTCCACCTTTTCACTTCATTCAATACTCTGAAAAGGCATCTTTTGACCAAAGAACATGTCTTTCAAAAATCTATTTATTCACTATCTTTTATCACAACTTTTCACTTTCATTTTCAAATTCAAACACTCTCTTCAAAACTCCAAGCTCTCTACTTTCTACTTTAATGGCTTCTTCAAGCAACCCCTCTACCATGAGACTTTCCAGAAACTTGAAAGAGCAACTCCTTAATAATCCGGAGGCAATAAAAGCATACATCAATTATGCTAATTATGGAAAAGTCCATCCCAGAAAGTTTGCTATTTTTCAAGATTTTGCTTCTTATGAAATTGGTACTCTTTTCGCAAACAATCAAATTCTTAGTCTTGTTGATTCTTCTCAAAATGATTTTGTTTGTTACCCAAATCTTGTTAAAATTTTCTATGCAAATCTCAATCGAGAATTTTATGAAGGAAATGATAATGAAATTTGGAGTAGTGTCAAAGGCACTAAAATTGTTTTGAATTGTGATCTTTTGGGTACCATTCTCAATTGCAAAATCACGGGAATGGATCTTTCTAGTTTTCAAATCGATGAACATGATCGTGAGACATTTCATCATATTTTTGAAGGAGATGAAAACTTTGAATTTAAAAACCGAAACTTTCGTCCTAAAGCAAGAATTGTCAATCTTCTTTTACAACATACTTTGACCCCAAGATCGGGAAATTTTAACAATCCTACTTCAAAAGTGTGCAAAGCACTTTTTGCTATTTTCGGAAATTATGATATTAATTGGGCGCAAGTTATTATGGATGAACTTCGTGTTAAAAAATTTGAAATGGGAGAAAACACTTTATATCATGGAATTTACCTTACTTGGATTTTCAACTATTTTGGAGTAAATTTCAAAGGAGAAGAATTTATTTCAAGAAAAGTTTTTAATATCTCAAACATTTCTCTCATGAAAATCCCATATGTTTTTCAACCTTATGAAACTCTTGCCGAAAAGGAAGAGCGTTTGGCTCATGAAGAAATGAAAGAGGAAGAAGAAGAAGAAGAAAGGGATGAAATGGAAATAGAAGAAGAAGAAGAAACATCCCTAGAAAGTATTGAATATCCCTCCAATCCTTCCAACAAAACCCTTCTCAAAAACCAAAAGATTATTGTTGAGAATCAACGGGTTCTTAAAAGATCCGTTAGTAAGAAGTTGGACAAAATATCATCCAAGATGAACAAGTTTTTCTCCAAAGTCAGCAAGAAACTTGGATTATCTTCATCCGCATCATCCTCTAACTAGTTCTATATCTTCATATCATATCGAATTAGTTTAAGTTTGTTTTAATTTGAGTGTTTATGTAGTTCTTTATATTTAATCATTGTATTATCCTATTATGCAATGAAATTGAATTTCCTTTCTGTTATCTAGCTTATCACTGTAGTATGTCGACATACCCCCCTTGACCATGTCGACATATACTGGTCAGAAATGACAATTCATTTTGAATTTGAAATTTGAATAACTACCATATGTCTATTCATTTCAAACGAATTTCTACACCTATAAATACCCATTTCTTCCAGAAATCATTACTGAATATTATTTCTTATCTATTCTATCTCTCATTCTTCTCTTAACTTCAAAAATGGCTAATCCAATTCATAAATTATCCGAGAATCTTGAAGAAACCCTTAATTCATTCAAGAATATTCTCTCGTTCATTCTTCGTAACCAACGACACTTAGAGTTGAGTCAAATGCAGATGATCAAGGAGCAAGAAAGGAATTTCGATGCAATTCGATGGATGATTTCTTCCCTGCACAAGGTTGATAACGAAGCACATCCTCTTGTCTCTCTCACAAATGACAATGAAAATTGGGATGCCATCAAAGCAGACCCTATTTTCGGAGAAGAAGGATGGGTGGAAGTTCCCCGTAACGTTTAATTTGTTTGCTTTATTACTTTGTTTGAATTGATTGTTTTGATTGAAATTGGTTGTTTTGATTGATTTGATTTATACTTGGTGTGGTTTGTATAAATATACATTGATATATTTATAATCGTTGATTGAATATCATGTCTATAAGTATAGTTATTTCTTAATAGAGTTTATTAATGCAGGTACTTCAGTACAAGAATGAGGGGGAGTTGTATAGTTTAGAGTTTGTTTGTTTTTGTTGATGACAAAGGGGGAGAAATATAAAATAGGAGAGTTAGGCATAGATTAAGGGGGAGTTATTAGTTTTAGGGGGAGTAAATAGGATAGAAGTAATATTTTATAAACAAAGGTTGTCATCATCAAAAAGGGGGAGATTGTTAGTCCATGCGATGATGGTTTTGATGACAACAACCTTATAATAAGATTATAAAATATAAATACTAACATTATAGTTTAGATATATATGTATATGCAGGATTTAACCATGCAGGTACCAAGAATGAAGACTGTACAGTATAGAGATTCAAGATATCAAGATTGAAGACTCATGAGTATCAAGATTATCAATAGTTCAAGATTTCAATATAAGTATTGAGTCTAGAATTTTGTTAAAACTTCACAATAGCACTGAAATCTTCACTCCATTTTTCTTTTGGGATGGAACCCATTTCTACCTTTTTAGTGGCTTACAAACCCACGACAAGTAGCTTACAAACCTACGACAAGTGGCTTACAAACCCACGAACATCCTAGTTTTGTACAAGTTCTCGAGTCCTGACATGATGAGATACTCTATAGGAAGAAGCTTGCAAAACTACTTCAAAATGTTTTTTCAAAACAACTTCGGAATGATTTTCAAAATTTTTTTTCAAAATGTTTTAGCCTTAAAAATTATCTTTTCAAATGATTTTTCAAAAAGATGTTTTAGCTTTAAATATTCTTGTTTTTAAACTTCGTCTGTTTTAAACTATCTTTTAATATAATATATTTATACTTAGATTTAAATATAAAATTATAGTAAAATTATATATATATAGTGTTCTCTATATTTATCTATATATTTTATCTATAGTCAAGTATATTTATAAAGTTTAAAATAGTTTTAATATAAGATAAAGGTTATTTTCAAAGATAATCAAACTATCAAAAATTGCTTTGGGATGTCGACATGCCTATGGTGACCATGTCGACATGGTGACAGTTGAGTTCAAAATTTAAATTTCAAAAGAAGTGTCTATTCGTCATAACCTTTCACGAATGGACATGACTGTTGTTCTTCTATAAATAGGGGTTAGTTTCAATGAATTTTTAGTCAGTTTTTATGGTTTTTCACTTCTCTTCTTCTTCCACATTTTCTTAATCCTATCATCACTCTGCCGAAATCAACATTGAATCTAACTAGATTATCTCTGGTTTGATTCTCTATCACTATCTCAACAAGATCTAAGTGCTATTCGGAGTTATAGGCTTCTTTGTAATCTATCTAGCGAGAAAAGGTGTGATTGTAGCCTTGGAAACCAATCAAGCGAGAAAAGGTGTGATTGTAGCCTTGGAAATCAATTGGGTGAACTTGTTGCCCCGGAAATCAAGTATCTCTACCCAGAGGATTGTGATTCTGGAGGGTGTACCTCGTAGCCTTGAAACCGAGGGTTGTAATTGTTGAATTGCTTTTGAAAGGAAATCCGTACTTAGTTATGCGGGACTGGATGTAGGGTAACCCCGAACCAATATAAAATCCGGTGTGTTCTTTCCTTTACTGCATTTACTTTATTTATGCATCTGTGATTATATGTGTGTCTGAATATTGCATACATTTGTGTACAAATCAACAACAACTCAAAAAGATTTAGTAATTTCTTAAAAACACTATTCACCCCCCCCCCCTCTAGTGTTATTCCTAGCCTTAAGATCTGTAATCCGCATTCCTCACACACTTTATAACTTTCTATTAATTAACTATTGTTACAAGTTGAATCGGATTACCATATGATTGAATCTTCTAAGTTAGATCAAGTCACAAGTAAAAGAGTTCACTGGAGAATCACAGTGAACCCCTAGATGACTACTGTGTGGGAGGAGAAGAGTGAAGAATAATCTCTGCAGAGTTCCAACAACCAGTCCAGAAGACCCCCTTTATGTTGCAAGTAGGATTGTATTTATAGGGGTTGAAGATGCTCTGAAAATTTCATAACGATCCAACATAATCTGATGGATCGCTAGCGATCCATAAGGCATGGATTGCTAGCGATTCATGTACTTAGGGGATTTTTGGACTTCTTCCTTTGGGTTGCACTCCTTGCCTTATGTAGGTGCTCTTCATGTAATTTCATAGCTTGTTGCCTTTTTTTGGTGTTGGTTCACACACGGGTTAGATTATTCTACAACCTGGATCAAATGAATGTTCAATTCTCAAACTAGGTTGCTTGGAATACTATGAAACTTGGTAAACATCCCTATAAAAGATATTAGTTCATGATGCAAGAGGGTTGAATGACCCGTGGAGCTTCCTTATGGATTGTTAGCGATCCATCCTCTTAGTGGATTTTTGGGTAATTCTTCTTGAGTGCATTTGGCTTGTTCTTTTAGATGCCTTGTTCAAGTTTCAAGTCATTCTGGCATAGTCCCTGAGTTCTTACTCATATTGAATTCTGCTAGGTTAAAAACACGGTTAACATTTGCCCCCCAGAGTATGCTTTCGTTGGAAACAAAGTGTGCTCTGGAACTGGTCGTCCTTGAATTCTATATTCGAGCCGACCCTTTCTTATTTGCTTCTACCTCATTTTCTTCTTACGAGCCGGGCCAACCTCGATCAAACCCTAATCAGCCTTTGCTACTGCCGCCATTGATCTCTACCACCGTAGCCTACTACCGATGACCTCAGCTTCCTCCGCTATCACCCCAAGCCAAACCCTAGCACCAGAATCGCCGCTCTCTTGGATCGCTGCCAACCTTGTAGATTGCTCATCCTAGCTTGGATTGCCACAAACCCGAAGTCGAACACGTTTGCCTTCGGTCCGAGGTTGGTGATGACGTGGTTATCGTATTGATGGAGATTACCAGTGAATTTGGGGCGATCGAGTGGAATGGTGAATGAAGCGGGTTGATTGCGATTTATTGGAGGTAGATAGTGGATTCATGTCTTGCACTTGATGCATTCTACTATCTTCGTCTAATAAATCAAAATTGATTAGCTCATAGCCTTGATTGTTCCGACGAGGCAGTTTACTATGGACTTGATCATCCTGGATTAGTCTTACTATCGCATGCTCGGTGTACCTGAGAATAGAATGATCTTTCCATGTCTCTTTGGATAACGGATCCGTTATCGATCGTCGACCACTGACGGGTAACTGTAGGGGGAATAACTTTAATGAATGATATGAAAAGCTTTTTCCTTTTTCTGCTGCGAGTGAACTATCTACATAGGATAGAGCATTCATGGTGTTTAGGACACCGAGCCAATCTCACATAGATAACGCACTACACTTGCCCCAGTCATCATTTGGAATCCGACGAGTTGGCACGAGTCAACGTCTTTTTGGAATTCAGGCGTTAAACATATAGGGATTTCTAATTAAAAATAGGGCTACCTGACCATGTTGGATACAAGTTCTGTTATATAGAATGAAGCGTCTGTCATCTCGACGTAAATCTAGTAGAGGGAGCTCGGTACTTTCGGAAGAAGAATAGACATCAGTTATGCCTTCGCAAACGATTCCAGCAACGCTTACTTCTTTGGCACCACAGGCTCAATATGGTCAATTGGTGTCGATTGGTCCGGTCGTCGATTGAACTCCTCCTAACTTTAGAGTTTTACTCAACCTTCTGGAGAGAGCTTCTACTATCATTTCTGTTAAACTTCTGCACAATATTTGTTTACAGCATGGTATTCCAAAAGACGATGTGCACCTTCCAATGAAAAATGAGTTTGCATACATGCCACCTTCGGGGTACCCCGCTTGCTATCGGTACATGTACTTGAATGGTGCAGTGCCCCCATTCAACCATTTCTTGAGAGACACTCTTCTGAATTTGGGAATAGCCCTATTTCAGATTCATCCCAATGGCTATGCAATTTTGACTTGTATTCATGTTTTGTTTATGCGGACATTCAACCATGCCCCAAGTTTCGATGAATTGAGGTACTTCCTTTCGTTCCAAAAGAGAGAGGAATGTCCATCTCTTGTGATTATTAAGGCTCGGAGAAATTGCAAAATCGTATTGCAACTCCAAAGCAACTTATCCAAGTTCATGACCCAATATTTCTTCGTTAGATGTCTTGAAGGGTTTAATCGTCTTTGGATGACAGAGGTAAGCTTTCTCTTTTCGCATTGAGACTTATTATGATGGTGCGGGTTTTTAATAGACTAAATGATTCTTACAGTTATTCCGAGGCTAAATAAAGATCCAGCACTAGACTCTATCTTCCATACTCTGAAGGCCATAGATGCTAGAGAGAGATCGGTCAAAATTTTGCTGACGGGTGAGAATTTGCATCGGTATGGCTTGTTACATCCCGGGAGGTCTGTCGTCATTGTTGAGGTTTCATTCCCTACCTGTTCCAGGATTAGAACACGCTTCACTTCTTCATCGCACAATTCCTAAGAGAGCGGTCTACAAGGAGCAGAAGGTCCATTCGATGGATCAACTGAGAAAATTCGTGAAGAAAAGGGCATTATAACTGGAGCTATTAGCCTGAATATGATGCCTCCGATCCCGGAGGAAGAGGAAGAGGAGTTCAAACAACGAGAAGGCAAGGCTCGGTGATCGTAGAAAAAGAGGAAGGTGAAATTGAGAGCGGAAGTGACAATGACCCCTCCTCTAGCGATGAGGAGTTTGATGCACGTTCCAGTGAAGGAGATCTCGAATCATGTGATGAAACTCCGGGAATGAGTCCCATCCTCCCGAGTTTGCCTCCCCAAGAGGCTATTGCTAAAGATGCTTTCTCAGCAACTGAATGACTTCATGGTTCTCCGCCTAAAGAAACCAATATCAACTTTAAGACTTGAGCAACGTTTATGTGGACATTGCCGAACTCATGGGAGATGATTTCGAGTCCGAGGGATTGTATTCTCACTTCGGACATGTTGTTTCCAGAATTAGCCTGACTCTCACTATAGTCGTTCCCCGACCGGGTTTCTGAAGTCCTTTTAGGGTGCCTACGACACGTTACATACTTCACTAGGGTCATGTACACTCATATATGCATTATTTAAGCTTGTTTTTAGCAGCTAAATTTACTTCATTTTTTATATATCATTTACTATAGGAGGCCATGGACTTTATGAAGATCTTAAACAATTTACAAATGCACAATGTGGGTCGAAACGGACTTCGAACCGCCGCCAGGCCTGAGAAACTGAGGAAGAATGGAGTAGGAGAAAAGATTGGGAAGCTAAAACTCGTCGTCGGGATGACAAGGACCGAGGCAGAGTTCATAGGAGTGGCTATGAGAAGAGGAAGACTCCCGATGATCGGGAAGAACTGTCCAAAAAAATCGAAGGTAGATCGTGTTAATCCTTCAAAGCACCATAAATATGCCTCGGCTCCAATTTCTACTGAAATTGAGGTTCCGACTTCTACTATTCAGGCTGCTCCATCAACCCAGACTCCGTCAACTCATGTTGTGCCTGCTTCTGATTTTTCACGCCCTTGTAGGAGGCCTGTGTAACACCCCATATTTTTAGTGACATTATTTAGGATATTTAATTAGTTAAATAAAATAAAATAATGTGTTGATTATGGATTGAGATTTGTGATTAAAGATTAAGGGGTAGCCGAGCCATGTTGATGAATAAATAAATGAACCAATATGGAGTTAAGTGTTAGGAAATAAGGAAGTGCGAAATGAGAAATAGGAGGGACTTATTCCCTAAACCCTCAGGAATAAGAAACACACGTCCATTTTATTTTTCTCAAACAAAATACTTCAAGGCTAGCCACCATTTTCAATCTCAAGAGAAGAAAAGGCTAGGTTCTTCAAGAGGAAGAATCAAACCAATTATCAAGATCAAATCTCACATCCTAATCACAAAGCTAAGGTGAATAATGACTACATCTCATTTTCTATTTGTTTTCGGTTTTAAGATGAAATCTGAGTTATGTTGCATGATTTAGCTATGATTTTGAAGTGCAAAATGTTTATATATACATGTTGATGATTTATGCTTGTTCATATGGATTTTATGACTTGTTTTGATGTGAAAACCCTATTTAATGACATCCAAATGCCTTGCAATTTTATAGGTAGACCATAAATGTTATTTTAGAGATGGGTTTCAATTTTCATAATTTTCTGAATTGACGTGGATTTTATATTAATTTTCTAGTGAAGAAAATGATTTATTGGGTTATAAATTATTTATGGTTAAATAAATAATTATTTGGGTCTGAAATTTATATATGTTAGAAAACATAGTTAATTGGATTTTCTGGAATTTTTGTAGAATTTTCCAAAGAGTTTTGATGAATATATAAAATTATTTAAGGTATGGGACTTAAATGTTTTATATATTTAATTAAGGAGAAGGGGTATTTTGCAAATGATTTAAATAAATAAATTCTGGAATTATGGCAGTACTTTTATAAAAGAAAAATTAGCAACCAATAAGAGTTTGAAAAACAAGGCAGGTTAGTTAAAAAGTTTACTAGAAAAGGTTTAAAATCAGAAATACATCTTAAAAGTGTCTTTCGCCTATTTTGGTTCCGCCCAGGTAGCTTTCGACTAAGACCCTCTGCCCACTTCCTCAAACCAATGCACATAGTATCAACCTGTTGGTACACAGTGAATTTGACACATGTGGAAGGTAAGAATCAAAACCAATGGATTCCGAAGGGGTTGAAGCGCCTTTGTCTTAAAAGAGAAAAGTACCTGCTTTGCTTTCGACTAAGATGCTTTCGACTTAGTTGACTTCCAACTAGGTCAATTTATTTAAATAAAAGGTTTTAAGGTTGCGCCTGTGTTCTAAGTATTAGCTTTCGACTTAGTGCTCTCGACTAAGTTAATGGTTTTGAAATAGTTATACCTTTGTTTTAAATTATAGCTTCCGACTATGTCGAAGCCTATACTGCCGCTTCCTACTTTTCGAAACAGAGCTTTCAAAAAGGACTGTTTTATTTTATATATACCTTGCCGCTTCTCCAATGCTTTTGGAAGGGGGTGGTTTTGACACCATCACTTTCTTACTTAAGTTATAGCTTTCGAAAGAGTGCTTTCGACCCTATTGCTTGTGACCCTTAGTGATTTTTAAAGAATCACCCAATGGTTTGGAAAGAGAATGGTTTTGACTTAAATGATTTCGAAAGGTGTTTTCCACGTGTTTTAAATTGAACTCAAGTGCTTTCGAAAGGTTTGAGTTTCTAAAAGGTTTAATGCTTTCGAAAAGTTTTAAAAATGGTTTCGAAGGGGTGGTTCCCTAAAGGGTTTCGAAGGAGACGAAAGGTGCTATTTTCTAATGGTTTTGAAAGATCTAAAGGAAATGTTTTTCCAATGGTTTTGAATAAGTTTAAAGGAAAGGTTTTCCTATGGTTTCGAAAGGCAATGTTTAATGGTTTTAAAGAAAGATGTCTAAGGTTTTTAGCTTTCGAAGGAAAAGGGATTTCAATGGTTTCAAAAGGTTATATGAATGGTTTCGAAAGGAAGGTTTGGCCTTTCGGCCTAGATAAAAGAAAGGGTTTTACATGGTTTCGAAAGGGGGTACTTTTGATAGGTTCGAAAGGGGTACTTTCAAATGTTTAAAGGTTTTCATCAATAATGATTTGGGTAAAGTATATATAGCATGGCAAGGTGATTTTGAGTAAAGCATAGAGTACAAATGTTTTCCTTGTTTAAGTTTGGTTTAAAAAGGGTTTTAAATCAATTTCAGATGTAAAGGTTTTCAAGGAAAATTATGGAAAGGTGTCCCTAAGTGTAACGACTCGGATATTAGAATACCACATGGGACTGGTATAGGGTCGCGCCATATACATTAGCTAATGGCCCCAGCTAATTTTAGTCCAAAATTCCATAGTGTAGGGTTTTGTCACAGGTGAGACTAAAATTATTACACACAGAAAGGAATATTTGTTGTATACAGATAGGTTATTGGTGAGCCTGCAAAACCATTATGATCAAGTGACCCTGGGAGATGTTAAGTTAAGGATAGACCGTCCAGAGGAGAAGTATTTAACAGATAGTTAAGGGCAGACCGCCCAGAAGTGGTGTCTAACAGGTGTTAGATTATTTTGTTATTTTATCTGGTAGGCCTGAGTCAGCCAAAGGTTAATAGTAAGCCAAACAAAACTATAGAGTTCGGACAGATAGTCTATTTGTTACATGATATATATATATATATATATATATATATATGTTTACATAATGACGCTTTGCAGTTTTTAACCAGTTTTGGTTGCAGGATAAAGGTTTGCAAAAGATATGTTTTAAAAGGATGTTAGTGAGGGGAAACCCGATCCGCTAAGCTGTGTGGTCTCACTTAACATTAATAACCGAGATGTATAGTATTATTCACACCAGGCTTTATGTCTGACTCAAAGTTTATGTTTTCCCCTTAAACTCTCGGGTGCTCAAAATTGATTTGAGTAGGCTGAGCGTTAAGGCTTTACAAGTTTTAGTAGGATGACAAATAAAGCTACCAGAGGCGAGCAGGAGGCTAACGGATAGCTATTTAAGAGTTGCAGTTCTTTGTTTAGTTGTTGTTATTTCCGCTGTGAATGTATTAAGTCAATTATGACTAAATGACTCTGATCATCCAAGGGGGTATCTTCATATAACGCCCTTGGTGTATTTTGTAATAAGTATATTTTATCATTGCCTGGAAAACATTTGGGATTATGTAAATCTGAATATGGAACATTTGTTTTGAAATGTAACTAAAAATATTGTTTTGAAATCTGTGGTTTGTTTCATATTCAAGTGCTTCTGATATTATAGATACCATTAACATAGCCATATTTAGTCGCCAGAAGTTAATACTATACATGACTGCAGCATTTGTAGCACTTAGCTTTGGGCCTCTAGATAGGGGATGTTACAGCTTGGTATCAGAGCATAGGTTTATGAAAAACTTAAACAAAAAATGATTTTTGAAAACATAATCCTTAGGAATTAGAGTTAAGATCGGGGTATGGGATAACGCTATAGTAACGTACTTATATTTGCTATATACAAGTATACGCTTTATCTCTAGTCTCCTATCTTTATTAGGGTATTCTTCCGTATCTCATAAGGCTTGAATACAGATATGGATAGAAAAGAGGCAGATTTAATCTTAGAGGAGAAAGCACCACCACAAATGGAAATGCCTGACCAAATGCTAGAAGAAGTCAAGGTTAGGCTCAGGCTGAGAATGTTGGTGCTAGGGTCCCATAAGTGGATATGGGAGCCCTGTATTAGTTTTTCATAAACATGATGCAAGTTGGGATTGCTGCAGGGGTTGTTGGAGGAAATGCTGCGGGAGGAGTTCAGGAAGCTCCAGTGGTCAATCAGTATGCTAACTTGAGCAGAGATTATACTAGGCTTGGAGGGAAGCCATTTATCAGGACCGAAGATGCTATTGAAGTGGAGAACTGGCCGCTACACTGTGAAAGGATATTTGCTAATTTAGGGCTCAATGATGAGCAGAAAAGAAGGCTTGCTTCAAGACAGCTTCAAGGAGCTGCTTTGTTTTGGTGGAATAGTCTGACAGTTGGGGTAAACGAAGAGGAGATGACGTGGGCTGAGTTTAGAAGAAGGTTCCAGGAAAGGTTCATGTCAGTAATGGCGCAGTCTGTTCTGATTAGGAAGTTCACTGAGTTGGAATAAGGAGAAATGTTTGTGTTGGAATATGCTAGCAGGTTGAAGAATTGGCTAGGTATGGGTATGACACTGTTGACACGGTGATGAAAAGGGATGAAAAGTCTATAAGAGGTTTGAAGCCAGAATTGGCGAGGGCTACGTTGCCACACATTAGAGATCCATATGACGTGGTAGTGGAAATGGCGTTGAGGCAAGAGGAAATGCTTACTTGTTTGGAGAAGAAGAAAGAGAAGGAGGCCAGGTTGGGCAGGGCCAAAAGAGAAAGTTTTTCCATAAGAAGAATTCTCAGAAAAGGGAGGCTGCCAAGAAGGAAAGGCTGATTTAGTGTGCTTCAAGTGTGATAAGAAAGGCCATTATGCTCATGGCTGCCGGACAGGCAAAGGAAAGAAGGCTGCTGAGAAGAAAGGAGTTAGATGCTTTAATTGTGATCAGATCGGGCACTACAAGAAATAGTGCAAAGAGCCTACAAAGGAAGGAAAGGGTCAAGTATTTGCATTGGAGCCTGCTACTTCGAGGCCGACAGTGCAGGAGAAAGGAAAAGCAGTATTGGGAGGTACGCTTCAGATCCATGATATGTCTGTTAGTGTTTTGTTTGATATTGGTGCATCACACTCTTTTATATCTCGATGTTTGGTAGATAAGCTTAACCTAGAACCCTCATATTTAGTTACTTCCTTAAAAATGGCAAATCCGATAGAAGGGTATGCGACGCTTGGGATGAAGTGTGACCATGTAGAGTTTGATTTGCTAGGTTACACTTTTGTTTGCAATTTGCATGTATTTGACTTTGTAGGGTTCGGTATTATATTGGGTATGGATTGGTTAAGTGAATATGATGCTAGGATATTTTGCCAGGATAGGAAAATATCTCTTAGACACTCTAATTGTAGTGAACGGATAATTTATACCGTAGAAAATCCTAGTTGTGAGGTGAATGCTTTGTTGGGTGTTATGGAGTTAGAGGAAGAGTTGAATCGTGTCTTCGTAGTTAGAGAATTCGCGGATGTCTTTGAGCTGGTAATTGGATTGTCGTCGAAATGAGCCATTGGGTTTCGAATAGATTTGGTGCCTGGAGCAGAATGGTAAGTAGGCCACCAAGCAGGATGACCCTTACAGAAATGAGGGAGTTGAAGGTGCAGTTGGTGGATTTGGAAGGCAAGAGTTTTATAAGACCAAGTAGCTCACCTTGGGGAGCAGCTGCAGTATTTGCTGAGAAGGCGGACGGATCGTTAAGGTTATGTATCGATTATTGTAAGCTGAATGAGAAGGCGATAAAGAACCGATACCCATTGCCTAGAATTGACGATTTGTTCGATCAGTTGAGTGGAGGCAAGGTATTTTCTCAGTTGGATTTGGCTACAGGTTTCCATCAGCTCAGGGTGGCAGAGGATAGTATACCCTTGACGGCGTTTAGGACCAGATATGGATCGTAGAAATGGTTAGTTATGCCATTCGGACTAACTAATGCATCAGAATTCTTTGTAGACTTGATGAATCGAATTTCAGGGAACACTTGAATAGATTTGTGTTGGTGTTCATAGATGATATTTTGATATACTCTAAGGATGAGAAAGAGCATGAAGTTCATCTTAGAGTGGTTCTTGAGACTTTGAGAGAACATCAACTGAAGGCGAAATTTTCGAAGTGTCATTTCTGGAAAAAGGAAGTGAAGTTTCTTGGTCATTAGCTTCAGAAAGAGGATTGGCAGTAGACCCAACTAAGATCGAAGCAGTGAATGGTTGGAAGAAGCCGGAAACAGTGACTGAGATAAGAAGTTTCCTCGGATTGGCTGGATATTATAGGAGATTCATAAAGGATATTTCGCGGATAGTAGCACCTATGACTAAGCTAACGCGAAAGGATGTGAAGTTTGTGTGGACCGATAAGTGTGAGGAAGCATTCCAGAGCTTGAAACACTTATTGACCCATGCACCGGTGTTGGTGGTTTCGGAGGAGAATCAGGATTTAGATATTTATACTGATGCATATGGAACAGGATTGAGAGTTGTGCTAATGCATAAGGGTAAAGTGATTGCCTATTCTTCTAGATAGCTTAGACCGCATGAGGTTACGTATCCGACGCATGACTTGGAGTTAGCTGCAGTTATTTTTACATTGAAGGTGTGGAGGAATTATCTTTTGGGAGAAATATTTGAGCTTTACACGGATCATAAGTCGTTGAAGTACTTATTCTCTCAGAAGGAGCTGAACATGAGGCAGCAAAGGTGGTTAGAGTTTTTAGCTGATTATGATTTCGGAATAGTACACACCAGGGAAAGGCAATAAGGTTGCAGATGCACTTAGCAGGAAACATCAGAATGAAGTGTTAGCGATGATTATTGAGTGGAAAGATTTGGAAGCATTAGAAGATTGCAAAGTGCAGTGGAGATCCGAGGCTGGGTCTAGTGGAGGATCTGCTGTGTTATCTTCTTTAGAAGTCCGACCAGTATTGATTGAGAAGATTGCTTCTAAACAGAAAGAGGATCTGGTGTTAGCTAAAAGGATTAGGAAATTAAAAGATGGAATGGAGAGCGATGACTTGAAGGAATTTAGTCTTGACCAGAATGGATAGTTGAGAAAGAAAGGAAGATTATGTGTTCCGAGTGTAGGAAACATAAGGAAAGATCGAAATTCTCTATTCATCCAGAAGGAACGAAGATGTCCAAGCCAGTGGCGGTTCTGTAGTTGCTATGCTGACGGATCGCGAATGTGGAGAGTTTTCTCCACACTCTTCCCCTTTTCTTTCTTTCTTATTTCACACAATTCGGCAATGTAGCATTCCCTTGCAACACTCTGATCTCCCTTTATCGCTCCAACTCCATTTTCCATAGGGACTTTCATAGTGAGACACCATTGTGCCAGGATAATTTGGAAATCAACAAGGGCCAGTCGTCCCAAGAATGCATTATAGGCTGAGATCTCGTCAATTATCACAAAGGTTTGGGTGAGAACCACTCTTCGATCTCCTGTTCCGAGTTCAACAGGCAGATCGATTGTGCCAGTCGGTTATAGTGGATGACCGGTGAATCCTTGGATTTTAGTTTGGCACGTAGAGACATCCTTCATGTTAAGATTCATTTGGTCGAATGTGTGTCGAAACAGAACGTTTACTGATCCTCCATATCAATCAATACCCGACGTACGACAGAAGGTCCAATTCCTATCGTCACCACCATTGGATCGAAAATTGGAGCTTATATTCCTTCACTATCCCAATTTCGAAACATGATGTCTTCATTGAGAATCCTCTATTGTTTAGCATAGGTCCTGTCTTCGATTACCAAGCAAGTTTCCATTGGAGCATGTTTGAGTGAACTAGCATATCTTTCCATCTTGCCCCAACTTTTCTATGTCGGATGAGGACTTCCCAAAATGGTATCGATAACAAGTCTCTGTTCAGCTCATTTGGATCCATTTTTACTAGATCCAGATTGGTTTCCTTGGGTGTTAGGAGCATGAGGTTCGGTTGGCTGATCGGAATTTTGGGGCTTCTTCACATACTGTTGGAGCATGCTTTCTCTAATCAGTTCTTCGATCATGATCTTCAAATGGCGACACTCATTTGTGTTATGGCCGTGGGTTTCGTGGAAGCAACAGAACTTCCCCAACTTCCTTTGTTGCTCAGACTCTTCTTTCCTAGGTGACTTCGGGTACTCTTCTGTTCCGTGAGTTGCCAGGTAAATATTCTCCAAGCTGTCGTTCAACAGAGTGTATTCTCCGCGTTTTAGACCTCTGAGTTTCTTTCCCCCTCTGTTTCCCTTACCAGTGTTATGATGTTGGTTCTTCCTTTTGTGGTCCTCATCTTTTCCAACAATTACTTCAGGATTCTTATCGCTTTGATTGACCACCACATTACTCTGAATCGATTCATTTGGTCGCATATAAGTATTTTTACCTTCTAACATATTTGCCTCTTCTAATCTCAAGTACCGACTAGCCTTTCAATTGAATTCTTTTATGGTGGTCGGTTTCTTTATTTTAATCCATCTACCAAAATCTGTCCCTGGATGGATCGAGCGGACTAAAGCCATGAAAATCATATCCTCATTCGGATTGCTTACTTTGGTGACGGTTGTGTTGAAGCGGTTCATGAATGATTTTAGCGATTCATTGGGTCCTTGGAAGTAACCGGATAGAGACATCACGTCCTTTGGCTGAGCCGTGTGTAGTCTCAATTGATTCAAGAACTTAGCTCATGAAAGGTTGGGATTGATCGTGGAGGGAGTCTAGTAAACCACAGGAGGCAACTCCTTCTAGATAGATGGGGAAACATCTGCAACAAACTGCATCCGTTGCCCCTGCACCATCCATATTCCAAATGTACTTGTACAAATGTTGTTGAGGGTCAGTAGTCCATTATATGAGGGCATAGCTGGTGGCATGGTGAATTTCTTAGGGTACTCTGCCCTCAGTGTACTATCGATGAAGGGAGTTCAGCTCGGAGCGGAACCCCAATCATCATCCTTTCTACCCTTGCTTTCTTCCATCAAGCATCTGACCATGTCTACAATGTATGCCTCACTTGTCCATTCATCCGCAGGTCGGCTGTCAGTAGCTGCGCCAAGTGTTTGACTTTGCAAATGGTCTTGGTTGGCTGGCTGAAGCTTAGGCTCTCCAGTCTTTGGGTGAGTTACTCTTGCAGAGGTCCGTTGGCAGGCGGTTGGTCTTGCGGGTGGAGTTTGACCATTTGAGTTCAATTCACCTTCCTTAAGTTGCTCGTCTTCCTCAAAGTCAGTATCAGCTACTAGTATGTCCTCTCGTGGAGTTTTCACTCCTAAGTTTAGGTTTGCAGTAGACGCTTTTACAATGGGCGGAGTATTAGCATTTTCTATTATCATGATGCCTGGAGCTCCATCCATTACTTCCTTTTGCTTTTGTTTTCTGTTTCTTTTACTTAATCCAAAAACAGAAGAAGGCTCCTATCTGTAGCAGCCACGGCTTCGGGTGCTGTTCTAGGAGTAGTTAGTGATTGGAGCGCTAAGAGAGCATCTATCTTTTCTATAAGCGCCTTTTAACTATTTTCCATTTTCTAGTTAATTTCATCAACCATCTGGTTCAATTATCCCTTAGTCACCACTTCATGCTGTGTAGAGGATCCTAGAACTTGATCTCCAGAGTTAGCTCCTAACAGCAGGTTGTTGGGGGTAGCTGACTTCAATTTGCCGAGTGTTTGTTTCTTCTCCAGCAATGGTAGCTCTTGTGGATCTTTCGAAGTTAGTTCTCTTTCTTCCTGGTGTTATTGAATCTCAACATCAAATCTTCTAAGAAAGGATTGAGGATCTAACTTTTGAACCTATCTGATCCAAAGTAGGTAGCTAGATCTAAGCCTGAGTTTGTTTCCCAAGTGAAAGCATCAAAATGTTAACCTAAAAAATGGATCAACACCCTGGATTGAGTGTGACATCACCAGCCCTATTCTTACAGAGAAATAATATAGAAGATAAATATAAAAATAGCAGAAATAGTAAAATAACAAGAAGATTTTTATAGTGGTTCGACTGTAAATGAAGCCTACATCCACTTTATAACTTTCTATTAACTGACTGCTGTTACAAGTTGAATCGGATTACAATATGATTGAATCTTATAAGTTAGATCAAGTCACAAGTACAAGAGTTCACTGGAGAATCACAGTGAACCCCTAGATGACTATTGTGTGGGAGGAGAAGAGTGAAGAATAATCTCTATAGAGTTCCAACAGCCAATCCAGAAGATCCCCTTTATATTGCAAGTAGGATTGTATTTATAGGGGTTGAAGAGCTACTAGGCTAGGCCGCTTTGCCAGAAGCCTACGCTCGATGATACAAAGGTGCTCTAAAAATTTCAT
This sequence comes from Allium fistulosum, assembly GCA_030737815.1. Taxonomy (NCBI): domain Eukaryota; kingdom Viridiplantae; phylum Streptophyta; class Magnoliopsida; order Asparagales; family Amaryllidaceae; genus Allium; species Allium fistulosum. The sequence goes on along the minus strand of CM060905.1, from coordinate 898,195,972 downwards.
AACGATCCAACATAATCTGATGGATCACTAGCGATCCATAGGGCATGGATTGCTAGTGATCCATGTACTTAGGGGATTTTTGGACTTCTTCCTTTGGGTTGCACTCCTTTCCTTATGTAGGTGATCTTCATGTAATTTCGTAGCTTGTTGCCTTGTTTTGATGATGGTTCACACACAGATTAGATTGTTCTACAACCTGAATCAGATGAATGTTCACTTCTCGAACTAGGTTGCTTGGAATACTATGAAACTTGGCAAATATTCCTAAAAAAGATATCGGTTCACGATGCAAGAGGCTTGAACGAACCATGGAGCTTCCTTTTGGATCCCTAGCGATCCATGGGTGATGAATCCCTAGCGATCCATCCCCTTAGTGGATTTTTGGGTAATTCTTCTTGAGTGCTTTTGGCTTGTTCTTTTGGATGCCCTGTTCAAGTTTCAAGCCATTATGGCATAGTCTTTAAGTTCTAACTCCTACTAAATTCTGCTGGGTTAAAAACTCGGTTAACAAACTCCATCATTTAGGCTCAGAAGCCTGCTAAAACAAGTACAAACAACTATGGAATCGAGAAGCTAACTACAAGATGATTCGAGGTGAAGGATTAAAGATGCCATATATCAAAATCTTGGGGATCGGTACCGACTCCCACTTAGGGTTTGGTACCGACTCCTAGTAGAAAATGAGGCGGCGTCCATTATATTAGGAGAATTGGTTAAATTCATACACAACGGTTTAGGGATATTTTAGACGAGTTTTAGGCTCCCTATCTCTATAAATAGGAAGGTAGGTCTCATTTCTCAGGATCTTTTGGCTAGAGTTCCATTATTTCTCATATTATTTTAATTTTGAAATTCCAAATGTTGGGGTTGTACCGACCCCAAGAATTTCTGCCTCCAAATCAGAAATAAGCAATCAAACTTCAAAGTGGACGTAGGCCTTGCTTTACCGAACCACTAAAAATGATTATGTCATGTTTATTTCCTCATTTTTCATTTATATTTCTTCATTTGATCTCTACTTCATAAATCGCTGGGTGTTTCATCCATTTTTTGTTCAAACACTAAGTTAATTCATCCTATCACAATCTATCCAAAAGTGATAAGAATAATAATTTCTTTAGTAAAATTCTGAGCTAAATATCCTTTTCTATTTCCTTGAAACACTTTCTTAATAAATGATTTAACCCTTGAAATCATACTTTCAAAACAAGGAAGATATAGCCTTTTACTATACCCAAAATAATTATGCCATGATTTATATGGTTTTATGAAACTTTATTAATGAAGTTCAAAAACACTTAGAGGTCATCGCCTCTCAAAATAATAAGCTAGAAGCCAAAGTTAATAAAACCATTTGATTGATAACGTTGGAGACCTCATCACCACTAAGGGTTTTCACCCTTTTTTAATATAAAAATATGTTAAAGCCTTTAACTTATAAAACATAAGGCCATAAGGCTAATAACATGGACATCGCACTTCATAAAATTTTGGCGTCCTAAGGTATAAAACTTGGTTTGCATATTAATAAGCCTTGAAAAGATAGGGTCGACAAAATTAAATCTCGGCGTCATTGCCTTAAGGAAAATAAGTGACATCATTAAGGTCAAATTCAATATAAACGACACTGTAACTATCTTTGAAAACATATGACATTGAATAAAGGCGACATCGTTATCGTTGACGTCGATATAAATGAAAGTGACACAGTTGCCTATATTATCAAAGTCAATTTGTACAAAAAACATCATCATTATTGCCGTTATAAGTTACTTTGAAACCAATGGGGTCGGCGACATTGTAGAAAACATGCGACATAGTACAAAGTGCGCATCAATAATTAAAGAAAGTGGTCGCATCCACATCGAAGGTCATGACGTCGACCTCGATTCTCTACTTCGCACCTCAACCCAGGCCGATCCATTTTATACCAAATGAAGTTGGTGTGACGACCCGCAAATCCGACCCGTTTAGAGCTGACAATAAACCACACATGTCCAAGCCAAACCGAACAGAAAGACAGATAATCATGAGAGAGAAAGAAAGAAGAGAAGAGAGAAGAGAAGAGAAGAAGAAGAGAAAAGGAAACTAAAACAATTATAGAGTCTCACAATCGCAGCAGAAAAACATATAATATCGTATCAATGGTCTTTACAATCAAAAACTGTAATATACATACATCCATTAGAGTACAATAATCAATCACTAGTCATCAGCCTGGATAGTTATAATAATCTGTCCTTACAATTACTGATAATTTAAACAACAAAGCAGTGGAAAAATAAACATATACGTGAATACGACCAAAAGACCTCCAGCTCGTCCACTGAAGCTCCAAAGCATCCAAATCTACATCTGTAAACATATTCGGTCTGACCCGAGCATTGAAAGGGAAGAACGCCCAGATTAGTCTGGTAAACCAGCGTGAGAAAACACATCTCAACTGAATATTTATTTTAAAGTTATAAAACTTTTCTTTATCAAAACAAAGGTATCTTATGAGACCACGTCCACAAATAAACACGGACGGGTTTTTACCTTACGATAACCAAAACATTTCATATCAAATCCTGTTATATTATACTAGTGCCTAGTATACAAATAATAATCCATCATAACCAAAATTGTTACATTATTAAATTCCAGCATACTAGCCACAAACGCAGGTTCTACAAACAAAATGGCAGGCACGTAGTGGATAATGGATTTCCACACAAATGACCAGGTGAAGGAACTACCTTCCGGTAGTACATCTATAGAGAAATGTACCGAGGCCCAATTGATGGTCCTCTACCAACACAAGGCCGGCATACCTCTTACTATATAGTACCGAATATGTCATCACCCCGGTCGTTATCGACCTATCCGAGGGCCCTCATAGCATACATCCACAATAATTTAAAACTCGAACATCATAGCGGGAACAAAAATATCTAGAAGGGGATGATCATATCCTAACGGTTGTGAACCACATAGCCTTGCTGCATCTACCCTGTTTTAGTCATTTTCCGGGTGTGAGGCCTAAGGTCACGATTACTTTTCACATAGCACATCATCTTTCTTTGAATGCCACATTGCCATTCCATCAATCACTGTTGACCTTTACAAACATACAACCTCTGAGCTCATACATCTCAGAAAAGGGTGTTAAGCTAAGATAAGTTGCCTTCTCCACCACCAAACAGATGTACGTTTATAAAAGTCAACGATGTAATCTCAAAAATGCAATGTCTGACATCCATCCATACAAGTTGTCCAGGAACAGGACAAACTGAAGGCACTTCTTCTACCACATCCTGTCGGGAATTACCTCTAGGATTAGTAGCGAATAGTCCTTGCATTGGATATTTCATAACGAAGAGACCACTACTACTATATGTATATTGGGAGTTTATCCCCTAGCGATCAACAAGCAGTCCTTCATTACTAAAATCCCAAATATCAATGCTTCCAAACCTGCAAATTCAAATGCATATACGTTGGTCCGAAGTTGTTCTCGGATAAATCCGACCCCGGTCTCTCCAGATCAACAACGATAAAAAGGCCAAATTTTGATAGTCGGTTATTTAACTATCAAAGCAAACAAACAATATCTAGCACCATAACAATCACTAGGCCCATTTAATAAATTTCTTATTAATTAAATCAATTACCAAATATTTACTTCAAATTATCTTTGAAAAAGATATATTCACAAAACCGATTCAAAATACCGATAATGGAAAACCTTTCCATATACTTATATCAACAGTATAAGCATATTCACAAATCGTTTCATTTAAAGACACGCCAAATAGATTTCTATAACCATACAACTCCAAAGTTCGTATGCCTCCGGATGGGTGTTAAGTATAGGAAGCAATGCTCCTACACCATCAAGCTTTTAGTACGATCATAAGAACCAATTCGTGTATTTCACGATGGAAGGTCAAAATATAACTTATTGGGTCAAAACGAATGTTGCATAAAACATCGTTACAACAACCCAAAACACTAGTATAGGGATTTGGTAAATTAATATATATATAGATAAATCTCGTATACTATATAAAAAATTTCCTTTCGGAAATCATTTACTATAACAACAGTGTTATAGTCGATGCCTTCCTTACTTCCCTGAAAACTTTTATTACAACAATAAATGTTGAAATCTATGTTTCCGTTACTTATCACATTTTAAATCATTTTCAAAACTTTAAATTCCATTTGGAATTTATATTTCCAAAACCTTTACTTCCAAAATATAAATTGCTTCTAAAACATTTAGGTAGTGTTTGGTTTAAAAACGAATTTTGTGTTTTCGATTTTCAATATATCTCTCAAATATAAGAAGAATGGAGGGACAACGGAGGAGATGAAAGAAAGACGAATAGGAGGACGAAGGAGATAGAGGGACGATGAAAGAATGGATTGTTTCATGTGCTTGTGTTATTTTCCAAAACGTGGAAAATAAAAAAAAGTTGTTTTCTATTTTGTATGTTAACTTCGTTTTCTAAATCGGTCGTTTTCGACAATATAAATGCGTCGTGCGCATGTATGGACGAAAATCCAAAACTAAAAATAATAAACCAAACACCACCTTAACTTCATCAAAATATTTCTTTCAACATTCCTTATAAATAAAAATCCATATGTAAATCTCAACATAAATCATTTCTATATTTATAAAACTATATTTATAAATGTCCTTTCGATTTTATAAAACTTCTATTTTATAAAATTCCTTTATTTACAAAATTCTATTTGTAAATCCATTTCTTTTATAAATCTAATTTTACTATCAAAATCCACTTATAAATCCATTTCTTTATAAATCAAATTCATTTATAAAATCCATTTATAAATCCATTTACCAAATCAACTTTAATATCATTTGCTAACATTTATAAATTTCAATTATAAATAAACTTCTTTATTTAAAAAATATTACTTTTATAAATCCTTTATATAAATTTATTCAAAATCTCAAATCAAAGTATTTCATAAAACTAAACTTTTATAACATTAAAAATCATAAATTTTTATTTCTTTAGAAACAAATTCATTCTTTTGATAATTTAAAAATTATTAAAACATATATACCTTCAAAATTACTTCGAAATCCTTTTCAAATCAAAATCATTATTTCAATATTTCAAAATATAAAAAATAAGGCTCATGCTACCATAGCACTAAATAAGTCAAATCACATCAAAGACATCAACATGACATCCAGAACATCATATATCAGCTTATATATGAAAAGTAAAATCAACAATGGTGAGGAATCCTATTGGATCCCTCCAACCTGTCCCCCGACATCACAGACGGCATATAATCATAAAAATAAAATCAACCGCTTCGAGGCGGGATTCGTATACAAAGGGTCATCCGCTCTTACACAGGAACGTAATAGGGTCTCATCTGCTCCAATAGGCGGGCATATATCCAAATCAACTAATATATATAATATATCATCCAAACAAGCAACAATCATCATAAATAAACTTATTCCCACTTATATAAAAATATAAGTAGGCCAGAGAGGTGAGTTTACTCACAAAAATTCCATAAATCGCAAAAGTGCTCCGGTTTAAATTAAAATTGAACGGTTGTTCAATTTAACTCAAAATTCCAACTAGCTCTGAATTCGTCCAATCTAACTCTATAGCATAGTGATCGTTGATACGAACACAACGCAACTTGTCGCGCTCGAAACAGACCTCGTACGAGAAAGTTACGGATTATTAAACATTCGACATAATTAAAATAATAATTATCAAAATTATTAACTTCAAACTTTTACCCTTCTCCCATTCTTCGTTTCCCTCCAAGCATACAGCCGCACGCGCACGTCTTTTTTATTATTCGTTCAAAATCGCACGCTCATCCACGAACCGCCATCGCCACCGTACGCCGCGCCAACCCCCTCTGTGCCGCTTGCTCTAGCTTGCGACCACCAGCGCCGCGCGCGCACGCACATGCGACTAACCCACCAGAACCCATGACCTACAGATGAACGTGGGTCGATTTTGTCTACCTCGGCTCGTCGTTCGACAATCCGACTGTACACTAGCTTCGTATGGTTATGCTCTACATTTCTCTAGTTGAAGTCGAAGGCTAATTCGGCTCCAAGTGGCTCCGATCGTTATCGAGGCAAAATGAAAGGAGTTGAAGGCTATTTATAGAAAATTTCACGTGGCACTATTCATCAGTGAAAATTCCAAACTCCAAACGAGGCGTGTCGCCTGGCGTTCTATATGTATACCCATATTCCGAACACAATGGAATATGTATCGGAAGCCAATTCCGTCATTTTCGGAAGATAACTTTTCAAAATCAAATTATTTTAAATTAAATTCCTTTAATTAATTTCTACGCGTTTTGAACTTACACGATCCAACGATACGTCCAATCGCTACGAAATTCGCCAGCATACTATAATTCACTATTACAGATCCAATGTAATTGGTTTCGTCAAAATCCGAGATAGTGCCTAAAATGACTATTTTTACCTGTTAATTAAATCAAATAAATTTTCGATTTCTGTTTATTCAATTTTATTCAAATTAAAAGTTCACTTACTCCATTCTAATTTAAATAGAATTTAAAATCAACTTTTGAAATCATTTTGATTCATTTTAAATTTAAGATTCAATTATTTAAACAATTTCAAATATTAAATCTAACAATTTAATTATCCAATAAATTATTATATTTGAAATATAAGTTATTTAACTTTTAAAATTAACTTTTCAATATTTAAAATTAATTAAATATTCCAAATTCGAATGACTGAAATTCTAAATCGTTACAATTGGTATCTTACGCATCTCCTATAATTAACATCAAAGACCCTAAATGCGGCATGGTGGAGGGCGGCGTCATTGACTTCGGCGTGGCATTCTGGTAATTAACGTTAAAACTGCAATTTTGCTATAAGTGATCTCTTTTTACCAACCCGTTCTATTTGTCAAAAGCTCATCGATTAACAAGTTTTTTTATTAAATACATTTTTGAAAAACTACCACACTCTTATCTTTCTTTTCCAAAAACATTTGTAAACCATATATTTTTATATGCGTTTTAATAATTAATTGAGCCTTTCTAGCCTAAATAATTCATAATAAATCTTAAACACTTGGGGAAAATCCTCAAAAATCACAATAAATAAAATTAATCATATTCTTCAACATACAAAAATTTCAAGGCCAAAAACATAATTTAATTATTTTAAATAATTAAAACCCGAAATATCTCATTTTCCAACCTTAGAAAATTCACCAAATATTCTCATTAAATCGGAAAATTATGGAATTTAAATCCCTCTTCTATAATAATGTTCCTAACATCATATCAAAATCTCAAGTTATTTGGGTATCATATGATAGGTTTTCTAACTCAAACATATTACTTAACTTCATAAATAAATTCCGTAAATTCACCAATAAGCACATGATCATTCAAACTATCATAACATGGCATAATATGAGCAAAAGAATCAGATTTATACTTAAAAGTGAAAATAACAATTAAAAATGAGATGCATAACTATTAATCACCTTGAATGGTTTAAGAAGGTTGAGATTTGTCTTTGATTTGATTTCCCTAAGCTTTGATCTTGTTTTCCTAGCTTTACTTCTCTTAAATCACCTTGCTATGGTCGGCCTTGCTCTTTTAGTTTTGTTTACGATGAATGAAATGAAGGAGGAAATAGGAGAATAAGGGTTTATGTTTAGGAATTCAGATCTATTCCCATTTTTCCCTTAGCATATATTCTTCATTTTATTAAGTTTTAAACCATTCTTAGTAACTCATTCACCCCTATTAATTTTCAAATCTCAATCTTCTTAAATTTTACATTATTTTATTTAATTTACCAAATTAAATCTCCTAAATGTTGATTAAAATTAGGGTTGTTACAGTTTTGGTATCGTATGATATGTTTTCTAACCCAAACATATCACTTAATTTCATAAATAAATTCCATAAATTCACTTATAAGCATATAACCATTCAAACTATCATAGCATGGCATAATATGAGCAAAAGAATCGGATTTATGTTTAAAACCAAAAATAATAATTAAAACATGAGATGCATAACTATTATTCATTTTGAATGGCTAAAGAAGGTTGGGATTTGAATTTGATTTGATTCCCCTAAACTTTCTACTTGTTTTCCTAGCTTTTCTTCCTCTTTAATCCTCTAGCAATGGTTGGCCTAAGCTTTAATTTTGTTTGTATAAGTGTAAAATGAATGAGTTAGAAAGGAGGTGGAGGTTTGTATTAGGAAATGTATCCCTTTTCCTAATTTACCCTTCTCATGAATTCCTCCTTCCTATTAATGTTCTAATTAATTCCATTAGTTCATTAATTAAGGATCGACCCATACTAATTACCAAATCTCAATCTCCTTACTATTTTACATTATTTATTTAATTTATCTAATTAAATATCCTAAACAATGTTAATCAAATTTAGGTTTGTTACAGGTCCACCTTGGCCCTTGCTCATGAATCGGTGTCAACAAAAAGGCCAAATGGTTTTAAAATAGAAAAAAAGAGTCTTGATTCGAGTGTAGGTGCCATGGAGTACCTCGAATGCAGACCCAGGATGGAAGAAAGCATTCACGATTATGAGCTTCAAGTTTAGGCATCTATCGTATGACATATAAGGCAGCTGCAGATTGGTGGAAAAAACGTTTGATAGTTGAGATGTCAAGAAGTCTTATGGAGGGGAATCTAATAATATAACTATAGTTACCAAAGTGGGCTACTTCTCAGTCACCACAACGGAAAGCTATCAAGAGGCATTGCTTGACTGAACTAATGGTCCAAAATTCAACAACGGCGGCAAAGATCACCATTGGGTTGGAATTATTAGAGGAAGACATTTTAGTGAAAGGAAATTTATGAGTGTAATTAATACGAGAGAATGATGTAGATGAGGTGGATATGGATTTATTTGAAGAGGGATGTAGGCAAGAGTAGATGATTAAGAGGATCTTTTGTTTAGAAATATTTCGGAGAGAATACGAATGGGTTGCATTGGGAGCAGGAGGAGCAAGGCTGTGCAGTTAAAGCGCTCGGCAGATTCAATGCGGTGGAGGTGCAAAAAGTCATAGCGGGGATACAGCGAGGATATAGCGGGATATAGCGGATGACTATAAAATAGCATATAAAACTCGTACTTAATATTTTTGCAAATATATAAATGGTAATTAAATTAAATATTAACATTCAATTGAATTATAATTAATACATAAATAATTTTAAATAAAAACATGTGCGAATATACTGTAAATAAACGTAAAACTATTATATAACATAATTGAATTTAGTAGAATATTAGATTATTTTCATTTCTAAAAATATATTAAAAATTCAATTAAACAAATTAATTTCATAATTTTTAAAATGTATTAATATCATTTTTTAATTCATTTCTTTTAAAGAAGATATAGCGGAAATAGCGAAATATAGCGGGAATAACTGGATATAGCAGAAATAGAGGGGCTTAAAGTAGAAATGCTATATTTGGGGCTATATGGAAAACTCGTAGCGGCAGAAATCTGCTATGAGATATAGCAGGGTTAGAGTGGGGTAATAGCGGGGCATTAACTGCATAGGAGCAAGGTCAGGTATTTTTAGTAGCAGGCTTTTTTGTTTGGGGCAAGAGAAGGCAGAGGGACCATAAAAATAGCATTTGTAGCACACACGTACATTCCTACATTTTTTAGCCATGTGTCCAAGCAAGGCACAATTCCAACAATGTCCATTTTCTCCCAAGAAATTCAAAGTTTTGAAAGTAGAGCTAAAAGGTGGGATAAATCCCCTCTCAAATGCAGACGAACCAGGGCGATTGGGTAGAGTTAGAGACTGCAGTTTAGATGCCGCATGTGATCTAACCACCTCCACGAATGAATGATAATTGACAACACTTGTGATTGGAGCATGTTGTGAAGCAAATGATTGATGGGAGACGTTTGCTTCCAAGAGCATGGGGTCGAAGGTCATATGTGATAGAGTTAGGGTTATGCCTTAAGGGAAATTATATAATTTGTTACATATATCTTTCTTGATAACCAATCATGTTCGAAATAAACGGTGTTTTTCTGCTATAGTTATAATATGTTATAAATAATTGATTATTTGATTTAAGTATATTTAATAAAAAATCCATAAATGGTGTATTGGTGATAGTGGTTACAAGGTGTTTTAATCATGAGCAGTTTATCATAATATAATAAACGCACAATTTTAAATATTCCTAGTTAAGATGTATCGAGACTGGATATTAATGCATTCGTTGAGACTAAAGTACGTAACACTCTTTGGAGAAATTACTGTATTACTTATGGTTGTTGGAGGCACCAAGGAGTTATGTACTGATGATTACTGGATAATTATGGAATGACTCACTCGATAGTTTTCTATTGGTTAATATAACTAAGGTCAAACAGAAAATATCGATGTGATAGTATTACACAATTCCCATAACTAGAGAATACTATCATGCTTCAATGTGAAAACTCCACTTTAATTATAGTTAAACCATGGCATGACGTCCATCGAATGATTATAGTTGGGCCAAGTAAAAGCGTTGGAAGTGACACACTATTCAAGAGAGAATTCATCTAGCAGTTATATGCGGTTGTATTACAGTCAATTAAAGTTAATTCAAAGTCTCTGACCATAGTAGCTTGGTTAATAATAACTGTTATTATTGAACCAAGGACTTTGTATTTAGACTATAAAGTTGAATGTAGACGATATTGGAATTTTGATCATTACCAAATTCCATAAGTCCTGATGTGATATAGTTTTGACGAAGAGAACTGGTGTAATAATTTTCACTACCGGGTAACGCTTAAAATAAGTAAAATTAGATTTTATTGAACCTATATAAGCAATAAATTTGGCCGTAATGTCATACAACTATTGACGTGCGAATATTAATATCTGAATTGTTTGATATTAATTACTAACCGAATTTACACTTAAGAGTCAAACAACTGAAATGTTAAGTACTCCGACTACCACCTGATTTAATTGAATTATAATTGTTATAATTAATTTAATTAATTAATATTTATGAAATATTAACTATAAAGTTTTATTTGATTTGTGTTGATCGGTATAAGATAGTGCATATATAAAAGTTGTATATACACATATCAATATACGATATTGATATGCGTTTAAATTAAATTTAAGTGCATGTTTATCCGATTGGACTTAAAGTAGCTTGGAGGCCCAAATAAGGGCAGAGATGGTCGGCCATAAAGGGGTGAAAGCGGGGTTCAATAATAATTCAAAAAGGTATTAAATAGTAAGAGGAAATAGTGGATCCAAACCCACTTTTAGCTTCTATGGCCCCTTGCTATTTTAACACTTTTAGCCCCCACTTTTGGAACTCAAATTTTTAACCCCCATCTCTTATTTTCTATCTGAACTCCCCTCTAAGCCTCCTCCGTAGTTTCTAGCAAATTAAACACAAATTTAAATACAAATAGTAGATCGATGGGTGGTGCTTTCAGTTTGGTAGCTCTCTTTGGAAGTTTTGGATACAGATTCAAGAAGTCATTTGATTCAACATTTCAATGTGTTACAACAAGGCTGTAATAACTTTATCTACATTTTTTGTGTGTATTTATTTAGTAGGACGTCTAGAAAATTAGTATCTAAGGTTGGATTTCAGTAATCAAGTATTTTGCTCTATTTGGCTACTGGCATGGCCCGAAAAGATGAGGTAAGCCCAAAGGTTATCACCAATACAAAGGTCCAAACTGATTTGGGCCTTGGGCTAATTTTCAAACTGTTTTGAAATTAAAACAAAATTTTAAATTTAAAAGGTTAAATTTGAAATAAATAAAAATAATATTTTAAATTTAAAATGTTAAATTTAAAACAAATAATGATTTTATAAATGTTATTAAATAGTTTTCAAAATTGTTTTGAAAATAAAATAATTAATTTCAAAAATGATTAAGAGTTAATTAAATTAATTAAATATAATTAATTAAAAGTTAATTAACTAAATTTAATATATATATATATATTTATATATGTAACATTATCTTAAAATGTTAAGCTAATATATATATACATACACACACACACACACACATATATATATATATATATAATTTTCAAATTTAATTATAATTAATTAATTTTTTAATTAAATGTTAATTAATAAATAATATGTAATACATAATATAAGGTATATGTGTATAACTATAAATGTTATAGTGCATATATTTAATTTAAAATGTTTAAAATAAACTAAATAAAGTTAATTAAAAGTTAATTAATTAGTTAGTTGATTAAGATTTAATTAATGAAATTAATATAAAATTATATATAAGATTATTATATAAGTTGATTGAGTTATAAAGAGTTATACAAGAATTAAATTTATATAATAAAAGTTGGAACGGTAAGAAACTCAAAATAGAAATACGTATACTGTGATTTAGGATGTGTTTAACACTTGAATTATAAGGGTATTTCATAAGAAATACATTACTCCATAAGTCGATATCACTCAATTCAATATATTAAAGATTATGAATCTTTAATATAAAAGTTGTCCTCTACTATATATATATATATAAACATATTACTTGCATACTCCTTAGTTGTTGATATTCCTTAAGCTAAGGATGTTATGTGTAATATTATTAATATATCGAAGAGACGATGTAAGATATATGTATGTCTTTTTCGATATTCCTCAAGGTAGATACAATTATTTATTGGGTCATCGCGAAAAGGTGGGTATGAGTGAATAACCTCTTTTGATTTATTGATATTCCTCAAGGTCGAAATGAGATTAGGACAATGACCACGGGGTAGAAGTTGTATGTGATATAATCCATAATGAATTATCCATTGCATGTGGGCCTATGATTAGTTGATATTCCTCAAGGTTAGAATCCCATGGTAAGCGAGTCCTAACACCCACTATAGAAATTGAAAGATTTCTATATTTTCTTTTAGGGTTTTGAGAAACATAAAAGTCTAATGGGAGCCTTATTAGAAAAATGAAATGATAGCATTAAACCTTTCTAATATTGTAAGAACATCTACTACATATAAATTAATATATTCTACATTGATAAATTTGTGCATTAGATATAATTAATAAAATGTTTATCAACTAAAAATACAAATGAACTGAATTAATATTGACAAAAAGAAATATAAAATATACTTACCAATAAATTTTTCATTTTGACACATGCAAGTGCCTAATTATACAAATACTTAATACATTCTAACTTGGTCACTTATATGTTTATTTGCCTAAGGCTGTGTATTGGCTTCAGTGAGTTTTGAACTCTAAAAGCAATACGTGGATACAAATATCTGATCCATTTCTAGTCACATATAAATGTAATATGGTGAACGCTCACCACTCATAATGTACAAAACCTTGATGGAATTAGTTCATTTGAAATAAGTAAGTAAACAACTGAAATGCGTTTAAATTAAATTTAAGTGCATGTTTATCCGATGTTGATTACAATCATGGTCTTAATGTCATACTACTATTGACGTGCAAATATTAATATTTGAATTGTTTGATATTAATTACTAACTGAATTTACACTTAAGAGTCAAACAACTGAAATGTTAAGTACTCCGACTACCACCTGATTTAATTGAATTATAATTGTTATAATTAATTTAATTAATTAATATTTATGAAATATTAACTATAAAGTTTTATTTGATTTGTGTTGATCGGTATTAAGATAGTGCATATATAAAAGTTGTATATACGCATATCGATATACGATATTGATATGCGTTTAAATTAAATTTAAGTGCATGTTCATCCGATTGGACTTAAAGTAGCTTGGAGGCCTAAATAAGGGCAGAGATGGTCGGCCATAAAGGGGTAAAAGTGGGGTTCAATAATAATTCAAAAAGGTATTAAATAGTAAGAGGAAATAGTGGATCCAAACCCACTTTTAGCTTCTATGGCCCCTTGCTATTTTAACACTTTTAGCCCCCACTTTTGGAACTCAAATTTTTAGCCCCCATCTCTTATTTTCTATCCGAACTCCCCTCTAAGCCTCCTCCGTAGTTTCTAGCAAATTAAACACAAATTTAAAAACAAATAGTAGATCGATGGGTGGTGCTTTCAGTTTGGTAGCTCTCTTTGGAAGTTTTGGATACAGATTCAAGAAGTCATTTGATTCAACATTTCAATGTATTACAACAAGGCTGTAATAACTTTATCTACATTTTTTGTGTATTTATTTAGTAGGACGTCTAGAAAATTAGTGTCTAAGGTTGGATTTCAGTAATCAAGTATTTTGCTATATTTGGCTACTGGCCTGGCCCAAAAAGATGAGTTAAGCCCAAAGGTTATCACCAATACAAAGGCCCAAACTGATTTGGGTCTTGGGCTAATTTTCAAACTGTTTTGAAATTAAAATAAAATTTTAAATTTAAAAGGTTAAATTTAAAATAAATAAAAATAATATTTTAAATTTAAAATGTTAAATTTAAAACAAATAATGATTTTATAAATGTTATTAAATAGTTTTCAAAATTGTTTTGAAAATAAAATAATTAATTTCAAAAATGATTAAGAGTTAATTAAATTAATTAAATATAATTAATTAAAAGTTAATTAACTAAATTTAATATATATATATATGTGTGTAATATTATCTTAAAATGTTAAGCTAATATATATATATACATACACACACACACGAATATATATATATATATATAATTTTCGAATTTAATTATAATTAATTAAATTTTTAATTAAATGTTAATTAATAAATAATATATAATACATAATATAAGGTATATGTGTATAACTATAAATGTTATAGTACACATATTTAATTTAAAATGTTTAAAATAAACTAAATAAAGTTAATTAAAAGTTAATTAATTAGTTAATTAATTATGATTTAATTAATGAAATTAATATAAAATTATATATAAGATTATTATATAAGTTGATTGAGTTATAAAGTGTTATACAAGAATTAAATTTATATAATAAAAGTTGGAACGGTAAGAAACTCAAAATAGAAATACGTATACTGTGATTTAGGATGTGTCTAACACTTGAATTATAAGGGTATTTCATAAGAAATACATTACTCCATAAGTCGATATCATTCAATTAAATATATTAAAGATTATGAATCTTTAATATAAAAGTTGTCCTCTACTATATATATATATATATATATTAACATATTACTTGCATACTCCTTAGTTATTGATATTCCTTAAGCTAAGGATGTTATGTGTAATATTATTAATATATCGAAGAGACGATGTAAGATATATGTATGTCTTTTTTGATATTCCTCAAGGTAGATACATTTATTTATTGGGTCATCGCGAAAAGGTGGGTACGAGTGAATAACCTCTTTTGATTTATTGATATTCCTCAAGGCCGAAATGAGATTAGGACAAAGACCACGGGGTAGAAGTTGTATGTGATATAATCCATAATGACTTATCCATTGCATGTGGGCCTATGATTAGTTGATATTCCTTAAGGTTAGAATCCCAAGGTAAGCGAGTCCTAACACCCACTATAGAAATTGAAAGATTTCTATATTTTCTTTTATGGTTTTGAGAAACATAAAAGTCTAATGGGAGCCTTATTAGAAAAATGAAATGATAGCATTAAACCTTTCTAATATTGTAAGAACATCTACTACATATAAATTAATATATTCTACATTGATAAATTTGTGCATTAGATATAATTGATAAAATGTTTATCAACTAAAAATACAAATGAACTGAACTAATATTGACAGATAGAAATATAAAATATACTTACCAATAAATTTTTCATTTTGACACATGTAAGTGCCTAATTATACAAAAACTTAATACATTCTAACTTGGTCACTTATATGTTTATTTGCCTAAGGCTGTGTATTGGCTTCAGTGAGTTTTGAACTCTAAAAGCAATACGTGGATACAAATATCTGCTCCATTTCCAGTCACATATAAATGTAATATGGTGAACGCTCACCACTCATAATGTACAAAACCTTGATGAAATTAGTTCATTCGAAATAAGTAAGTAAACATAATGTGAGGTTGTGTATTCAATATAATTGATTACAATCATGATCTTATTGTGTTAAATGTAACACTAGATCAAAAACTACAAGATAGGTATAAGAATTCAATCATTGAAATGTCAGTTTGATCAGTTTACATAAAGTGCAATGTTTTTGATATCCTTAAAAGTTAATAATGACCAAATGCACTTTTGAAAAGAGTACATTACAATATTAAGTAAGGATTTCCTTTGAATGGTTTGACCATTCAGAAAGGAAATCAATGTACAAGAGCAGATGTAACTCAAGGCATGATTGGAATAAAGAGAGTGAATGGTCACTTCTACTTCATGAAGGGACATCAGATATGAGGATTGTAAAATTATAGTTGATGTTTAACATTGGAATGAGAAATATGATATTTATTCTGAAATGTATTTTAATATAGAAAATTGTTTTCTATAAGATTTATTTCTTTGAGTTTAAGATATTTGACCTGAAAACTCTCGACTATAAACTGGTTGTAGTAGATTGAATAAATAGCCTACATTAAGTAGTTGAATGGAGCTTCGTATTTTGTGCGCTATTATAATGATGGGGGAGATAGTGGGAGCATGTCATATAATACTTATTGTCACATCAAGTTACGAAAATTATTTTGTAAAATATACCAAACATCATTTATGAAATAATAAATGTTTTTCAGTATTGACCGAAAAATAGGCATAGTTTTATTTCAATATGAATATTATGAATATCGTTATAAAATAAAACTATAATAGTTGTATTCGTTTTCATAACAAAATAATGTATTGAAAAATATAGAAATATCTAAAAAAATTACAATTATTTTGTAATTATAGACTAAGCCACAGTTTTGAGAAATAATTATTCGATTATATAATTATGAATCATATAGTACTAGTGAATTATATCTCAAACAATTAAGGGTAAAGCACCAATTTAGTGGGACGACATAAGAGTTGATGAACTATCGGATTGATACATATAGATGTATCCAATCATAAGTCTAATAATACAAAATTGTTCTACGTTCTTCGTTGTATTTACTGATGAGATATCATAAACATGAACATGTGTATTTGATACACATGTAACATGTCTATGATAAGCTCATATAATATAAAATGGAAGTAAATAAAATAACATCCAATAGAAAATTAAATTGATTCAATTTGATTGAATAGGCAAGTATATTGAAAAGAGTTTCAAATGTGTCTAAAATGAATAAAGGTTTAATCTCAAAAGTCATTGTTCCTTACGATACATTATGATGTATCGATAAGGAGTAATCGAACTTTGTTGAATAAAGTATGATTAATGATGAGTGAAGTTGAGTTAACTTCTTTCTATAAGGTAGTGTACTTAAGAGTAGCACACAAGATTAAAATTAATTTCATCTAACTAATAGTTTACAAAATCATACTAGATAAGGCTTTATAAGAAACCTCAACATATCCTAAACCAAGGAGTTGGTACGTTGTGCAGGTCGAAAGACTACATGTAATGATTATACGTGAGGGATCTTCTATGGATCACCTAAAAGGAGTTTGGGAACGATCATAATTGGATGACCAATTTATGTTTTGAACATAATTTTTGTAAACTAAAACAAAATCATTTTTATATATAAGGCAAGTCATAAAATATTTACGAATATCTATTCCATTGCACTGAGAAACAACTATTGTTTCAAGAAATACCAACTTCTTAGTGAAGAAATTTCTTTTAGAAATTATTGGTAGTAAAATGGATTTAGATACGGTCTAAGGATAAAATTAATTACAAGGGATGAAATGAAATTAACCGAACCTAAATGAACGCAAAGCATTAGAATGTATAATAAATATTCTTGCACATTAAAGAAAAACTACGAGTTGCTTATCAATGTCGAGAATGGATAATCCTCGATTGTCAATTCAACCACTAAGAGTATTGACTTTACGATATGGTATGATGCGCAAATCCAAAATGGATTCTGGGTGTAGTATCAAAATATGATTCTTGATAGTTGTACCCAAAGGGATATGATCCATCGATCACAAATGCGTCTTTAAGAGAAAGATAACTATAGCTGGAGTATTTTGAGCCACATTAACAAGAATTACATCATAAATTTCAGTTGTTGAAATTAGCATAATAGATTCGTTATTTAACATTCCCAAGGTAATTCGGATTTACTCACAAAATTATTACTTGGTGTGACTTTATGTTTGGGTACATATGTGTTGAAATGGAAAATTCTAAATAATGATTTGAAATAGACTGTTTGCACATAACAACCAAAGTGTCTCAAAGTCAGTAGGGCGATATTGAGTTTATTGTTTTTTGGATATGATCCAAGAAATGATACAAAAGTATCATTCTATAAGCATCAGAATTAATTAAATATTTTAATAAAATTAATAAAAAGTTTTATTTTCAGTCAAATATAGAGAAAGGATATGTTCATAAGAAAAAACTATTAAAGGTACCAAAATATTTCTAAAAGGCAAACAATGAACATATGATTACTAGTGATGTACTTGAGTTAAAATCATTATAGTTTGGTTGTTTAATACCAACATTGTATTTGTAAATGATATCTTTTATAATCAGTATAAAAGGATATTGGGAATGTCTCAAACAATATGCTCAAATATCATATTAAAATGTTTAATATGGAATATGTAAAGATAGATTCCTTATGTATTGACAATAGGAATTATCATACATGTTGTACCATCTACAATATCGTATTTAGCTAATGTATTTGATAAATGAAGCAAATATCAAATCTAAATTAAGATCACTAAATGGTGGTTTAGAGTGTTCTTGAATATTTATGAAATATTAAAGAACTATTTATAGAACAATGAACTCTGTTATCCCGCCTTTTTGGAAAGGCCGTGACACCAGGGAATTGACTAGTAACCAATGACGGTCCGTCCTAGAGATCGGTTGTACACAGGCTCACTATGGATATCGACGAATTTTGTCCGAGTTTGGATCAAGCTAAAATTGATATGACACGACAAGCGAAGCTATGAGAGCCAACGTTCCAAATTTCAAGTAAATCCGAGTTCGTATGCTCAAGTTACGATCGATGCAAAATTGAATAAAAACAGCCTCGCGTTCGAATCCATTGAAGAGCCTCTATTCGACTCGCTCCGCTTCGCATCCATCAGAGAGCCTCTGTTCGACTCGCTCCGCTTCGCATCCATCAGAGAGCCTCTGTTCGACTTGCTCCGCTTCGCATCCATCACAGACCCACTGTTCGACTCGATCGAGTTCAAGTCTATCACCTGGCCGCTATTTCAAATCCATCTAGTTCGACTCCATCTCAGAGCCGCTGTTCGAATCCATCTAGGTGGGTCACTCTTATCAATGCGAAATAGGCCACCTTCCATCGACTCGAACAAGACAAGTGCCTCGATACGAAGGAGACTGCTGCTGATCGATTCAAAGTGGGCAACGGACTTCGATGCAAACAAGGCGAAGATCAACGATGACTCGGCCAACTCGGCAAGGAAACTGGATCGATGCAAGGAAGGCTCGCCACGTCACCTCCAGATTACATGCGCCCATCGATTCGAAGTGATCGAGTCGAACAGGACCGAGTCGAAATAAGGGAGTCGAATGAAACAACCAACCGAAGATCCTAATTCGTATCGGTCATATCTCCTAATCTACAAGTCCAAATGATATGAAATTTTCACAGAAGCCTACGTGCATGCTAAGGAATGTCCACGCCAAATTTCGACTCCATCGGACGCAATCTTGATCGATACGAAATCCGTTCGTATCGATTACGGATCGGACTGAAACTTCTCGGGCTTGGGCGCGCGGTCCTGGTCACGTGCCAGAAGGAGCCTCCCGAGATCTGAGCGAGATATCAACCTCCTACACCTATAAATAGAGCCCCAGGGCATACAGAAAATGGGCTTCTTCTTCTTTGACTTCTCCAACGCCCAGACTCTGCCGGATCTAGATCTAAAACTCCATAGCTGCTGCCAATAACGAATTTCACTGCTGTAAATCATAATTATCTGCTGTAATTCGCTGAATTCACTTGTAACCATCAAAGAAAGATCAATAAAGCAAACAACTTCATAGTGGACGTAGGCAATACGCCGAACCACTCTAAATTCTTGTGTCTTTGTGCATTTTAATGACTTTCATATCTTTAATTTGGAGTTTTTGTTAGATAATCCTCCTTTTCCATTTAATTTCTTCATTTTATCTCTTCAAAAACTTCCGAAGAGTGTTGTGCCCAATTTTGGTACAAACACTTTGGTGCTTTCACTGAGAACAAACCCAGTTTTTCTCCTGCTCTTTGGATCTCCTATCTATATCGGATTGCATAAATCCAAGAAGAAGATCCAGATCTAGAACTTTGAAGCCATTCCATTCTATTCAGATCTGCATCAGATCTAGGAAAGGACTTTCATTAATTCACCATGGTATGTACACGAACTACCTCTACAGCTGCTAATCAAGGAGGACGGGACAGGCAGAATCCCGCGCAATTGCCTCCATCAAACCAAGATGCCGCCGGACCTTCAGATCCAGCAGGCCCGGTTACCAGACAAGAGTTTCAGATGCTGCTCCTGGAATTGACCCAGAGTCGACAACAGCTAACTGAACAACTGCACGCCAACACGGAGCTGACCAACCAGCTAAATCACCAAGGGCGCAGAAGATCCAGAAGAGACCAAGGTTCTTATTCTTCCACAGAGAGTTCAGCCTCATCTAATGGTCATCACCGATCCACACACCCACGGCTGGGTGTGAGCTACACCCAGGCTACAGGACACCAACATGCTTCGAATCTTGGGCAACCCAGAACTGGACCATCCACTAGTCATCATACAGGACCTTCATCCCGAGGAGGTGCTGCCCCTTATCATGTCACAGGCAATATCGCTACCACCACCACAACTGAACAAGGGGTTGATGCTAGAAACCAAGCTGATCCTCATCGTAGCCAACGAGAGCATACTCCAGAGCCTTATGTCCCAGAAAATGTTGTACCAAGGAGGCGAGATACGAACCGTCGACCACGTTCGGTCCAGACTCGCGCTATGGAACCCGACCACACCTTGGCACAGCATTCTCCTAATATCCAAATGCCGGATATACCAACGATGATTTGCCAAATGATCCATGAAAGTCAGGGTCTCTCTAATGACGACTGGGGAATATCCCGGAGTCATACCCCTTTCACCGATGATATATTGTATGCTGAACCACCTCGGCGCTTCAGAATGCCAACTTTTCCAGTTTATGAAGGAAGTTCTGACCCCAATCAACATATCTTGAAGTATGAATGGCTAATGAATTCCGCGAGAGCTGATGATGAAGTAAAGTGCCGTAGTTTCCCTATTTCCCTAGGGGGCATTGCCACCATGTGGTTTACTCGTTTGCCACCACGATCCATCTCTAACTTTGACCAGATGGCCACCAAGTTTGTTGAACAATTCCGTATGCACGTGGCGAGGCCTAAAGACGTTAACACTCTATCTAGTGTTACACAAGCTCCCGGAGAAACACTTAGACGTTACTTGGAGCGATTCCACGCTGCATGTGCAGAGATAAGCAATCCCAATGATAACTCTATCCTGATGGCATTGACTAAGGGGATTGATGTTGATTCCGAGTTCGGAAATTGGTTAGCTAGGAAGCCACCTACGTCATTGGACCGTTTCTATTCCAAAGCAGCCCAATTCTTGAGAAGGGAGGATGCAAAACAGTCTAGGAAGCAGGATGACGTAGGGCCCAACATCGAAGGAATTCAGAGTAACATCGCCGTTAAGCAATCCGAAGAGAGTTCTGGGAAAGTGCAGTTGAACGTGCAAAATAAACAGAATCATCAGAGGGATAATGGAAATCAGGGCAGGAAGCGAGATCAGAATCGTGGTCCACGATGTAGGGCTCCCATGTACGATAACTATACTCCATTAAACACGTCATTGGAAAATGTGTATTTGCAGACTTGTAACACCATGCGATACAAAAAGCCTGCCCCGAAACCGTCAACAGAAAGACAAGTTCAAATTGGGAAGTTTTGTAGATTCCATGAGAGTTATGGCCATAACACAAACGAGTGTCATCATTTACAAGATCTCATTGAGAAACTGATACGTGAGCGGAAGTTGGATCAGTATGTGCGAGCACCGCAGTCAGGTGGTGCGGGCCCATCAAATCAGAATCGTGCGCCAAATCCGGAAAGGCAAGAGGAAGCCGCTCGTACTGGCGGGAGGTTGGTTATTAATACAATAAGTGGTGGTCCTCACCCAGCAGACCGAAGCTGGAAGGAAATGGAGTCGTATGCCAGCTCTATCAGGCATGCGGACTTCGAGTGCTATAGTAGTCTTGATGAAGGGGCTCTGGCCAAGCAACAAAAGACGATGACAGATGACATCGTGTTCAGAAATAGAGACGCTGATAAAGTCGAAGCCCCCACTATCGATCCACTGGTCATCTCAGCTCAAGTATGTCCTGCTTGGATGAAGAGGATCTTAGTTGACAGTGGAAGCTCAGTGAATATTATGTTCAAGCGAGCGTATTATCAAATGAGAATGGAAGCCACGGACTTGAAACCTTGTCAATCCCGAATCCATGGTTTCAACGGAAGTGCTACTATACCCACTGGAATGGTGGAACTGCCAGTAGAGTTGGGAGTTGGAGAACGTCGGAGAGTACGGATGTTACAGTTCATTGTTTTGGACATAGACTCCCCTTATAATGCTTTCCTGGGTCGACCGGCCCTCGTTGAATTCAGGGCAGCCATCGCCCCGTGGTGTTTAACTTTAAAGTTTCCCACTGATCATGGAGTGGGAATCATTCAGGGAGATCAGGCTGCTGGAAGAGCATGTTATGTCACAGAGCTGTGGGAGGCGCGGCGGAAGGAGAAAGGAAAGGGCGTAGAGGAATCTCTCTACGTCTGATTTACTAATAATTGACAATTAACGCCCGGGCCTAGGCCCGGGCACCCCAGCCAATTCCAAAGGGATCTTGACCCAAGGGAAACCGAAGACGAAGAAGAATCTAAAGAAAATCAAGCATCCCCGGCCGAACTGACGATTGATGTCCCAATTGACGATGACGATGATTCAAAAATGATAAAGATTGGGTCTCAGTTAAGCCAGCAAACTCAAGAGGAATTGGTTGAATTTCTGCGGGCGAAGACGTATTTGCATGGACGCATTCTGGCATGTGTGGAATCTCGCCGGACATCGCGAGCCACACTCTGAATATTGACCCGCGGCATGTCCCGGTCAAACAGAAAAGGCGTGGTATGGATCCAGAGAGATCTGCCGCCCTTAAAGAAGAAGTAGAAAAGCTTAAAGAAAATGGGTTCATTCGAGATGCACTATATCTTGAATGGGTGTCAAATCCCGTGCTCTTTCGAAAGCCGAACGGAAAATGGAGAACGTGTGTCGATTACTCCGATCTGTATAAAGCTTGTCCCAAAGATAGTTTCCCGCTTCCCAGAATTGATCGGCTAGTAGATTCGACAGCTGGGCATGAGCTCCTATCCTTCATGGACGCGTATTTTGGCTACAATCAAATACCGATGCATTTACCTGATCAAGAACATACCAGCTTCGTAACCAATCTGGGACTTTATTGTTACAAAGTTATGCCATTCGGACTCAAGAATGCCGGGGCTACTTATCAACGATTGGTCAATCGAATGTTTGCCAATCAAATCGGGAAAACAATGGAAGTATATGTAGACGACATGCTTGTGAAGTCACGATTTTCCACTGACCATGTTAAAGACATGGAAACTATGTTCAATATACTTCGAGAATACAGAATGAAGCTCAATCCACTGAAATGTCATTTTGGAGTTGCATCCGGAAAATTCCTTGGGTTTATCGTCAACGCTCGGGGAATCAAAGCTAATCCTGAAAAGATTTGGGCAATCAGAAATCTTAAAACCCCGAAGACTATAAAGCAAGTCTAGAGTCTCAATGGGAAAGTAGCGGCACTGAGCAGGTTCATTTCAAAGTCCACAGACAAATGCATTCCCTTCTTCGATCTGATCCGAAAAGGAAAACGGAACTTTGAATGGACCACGGAGTGTGAGGGCACTTTCCAAGCACTAGTTCAGCATCTATCGACACCACATATCCTGTCAAAGCCCATTGATCATGAGAAGTTGTACATATACTTGGCGATATCAGAAAATGCTATCAGTGTTGCCTTAGTTCGAGAAGAAGATAGGATACAGAGGCCAGTATATTACGTCAGCAAGCGATTGACCGGGGCTGAAAGTAATTATTCGAGATTGGAGAAGTTGGCTTATTGTCTTGTTATTGCATCAAGAAAACTCCGGCCATATTTCCAGGCACATCCCATTATCATTTACACCGACCAGCCGTTACGATAGGTCCTTTCGCGGCCTGAGACGTCTGGTAGGTTACTCAAGTGGAACATCGGACTGAGCCAGTTTGACATTACTTACACTCCAAGACGAGCCATTCAAGGACAAGTCCTAACCGATTTCATAGCTGAATTTACCATTCCAGAGGGCTTGCCCGAAACTAGCGAATCTCCCGAACACGTCTGGAAGCTTTATACCGACGGTGCATCAAACGACCGGTGTTCGGGCGCAGGTGTTGTACTTGAAACTCCCGAAGGTTTATCTATCTGTTATGCTTTGAAGTTCGATTTTCATGCGACCAATAATGAAGCTGAATATGAAGCCCTCTTAGCTGGTTTAAAAATTGCTAGAGATTTGAGAATTATCGTTGTGGAAATTTATTATGATTCACAGTTAGTTGTGTGTCAAGTACGGGGAGAGTATCAAGCGAGAGATCGAAGGCTGGCTGCTTACTTAGCTCGAGTTCAGGAAGTACTGAATTAGTTTGATTATTATGCCATTTTTTGTATACCTCGAGAACGCAACCAAAAAGCCGATTCATTGGCGAAGTTAGCCAGCACAGGTGAAGCTCAGCAAATGGGACTCATTCCCGTAGAGAGTTATCTTCCCCAAGCATTGATCATGCTGAAATAGACTGGGTATGCGAAACCGTCCCCGAAAAGGATTCATGGATGGCTCCACTCAGAAATTACATTGAGCACGGAACCCTGCCAGAGCGCAGGAGTGAAAAAAGACAAGTCCTTCGGAAGGCCTCACGATTCACCATTTAGAATGGAATCATGTACAGAAAAGGGTACTCTGTTCCCTTACTCCGGTGTATCGCTCACGATGAAGTTAAACAAGTATTACACGATGTGCACGAGGGAGAATGTGGAGATCACACTGGGGGACAAGCACTTGCCAAGAAAATACTTCGATACGGGTATTACTGGCCGACTGTGAATCGCGATGCGTCAGATTATGCGAAGAAGTGTGATAGATGTCAAAAGTATGCTCGAATTCCTAGAGCCCCTCCTACCGAGATAACGCAAATGGTCATCCCATGGCCATTTGCAATGTGGGGCGTCGACATCATTGGTACTCTACCTTTGGCAAAAGGTGGTGCGAAATACGCCATCGTTGCAGTTGATTACTTTACAAAGTGGGCTGAAGCTGAAGCTCTTGCTACCATAACGACAAAGAAAGTAATCAACTTTGTAGTCCGCAACATCATCTGTCGATTTGGTCTCCCACACACCATTATTACGGACAACGGAACCCAATTCGACAGTGCGGAATTTAAAGATTTCTACGAACGATTTCACATTCAAAAGAAATTCTCTGCAGTTGCACACCCTCAGGCGAACGGATAGGTCGAAGCGGTTAATAAAGTTATAAAGTCCATTCTGAAAAAACGACTGGAAAAGGTCGGGGGCAAGTGGGTCGATGAACTTCCTATGGCTTTATGGGCTTACCGAACAACCCACAAGACCGCGACCGGTCACACTCCATTCTCCCTCTCTTATGGTTCAGAAGCCGTTATTCCAGTTGAACTAGAAGTACCTTCTCATCGTGTGACATACTATGATCCAAAGAAAAATGCTATATTGCTTGCTGAATCTCTCAATCTACTAGATGAGAAGCGTGAAGAGGCTGATTTGAGGGCAGCCGCGCATCGAAGTCGAGTCGCCCGATTGTACAACGCCAAGGTCCGCCCACGAACCTTTGAGCTAGGAAATCTCGTCCTGAAAAGAATCTATCCGGTTCCTTCGCATATGAAGCCAACATGGGAGGGACAATATGTTATTGAACGAAGGCTCGGAGACGACACATTCAAATATTCGACCGTTGACGGTCTTACTTTGCTAAGAGCCTGGAATAGCAAGAGTCTTCGTCGCTACTACACATGACAGGCTATGTTTATTCATTTAGTTTATTTCCCATTTTGCAATTTGTTTCTGCATTTCGAAATTAGAATTTGTAATAAGGCAACTGACTTTGCCATATTTTCTTATTTCAGCAATAAAATGCAATCTCTTCGAGCCAGAGCTGTGATTTACTTGAAATGCTTCATATGATCATCACAATGCACGGAGAGCTAAGTTTCACCATACGGTGGA
Source organism: Allium fistulosum (assembly GCA_030737815.1). Lineage (NCBI taxonomy): Eukaryota > Viridiplantae > Streptophyta > Magnoliopsida > Asparagales > Amaryllidaceae > Allium > Allium fistulosum. Next base: position 898,169,431 of record CM060905.1, on the reverse strand, counting down.
ATTTATTCAAATAGGGAGTGACTGCGATGCAACCGGTCACTCACTAAGTGAAACCCGAGCTCGGGGACAAGCCATCACATCAAGGCCAAAAACGGATTGATACACGACAATCCCTCACTTAACTCCCAGTTCCCAGAGTGCGAACTGGAGTACTAAAATACGTCTACGAAGAGGGTGGATCCGTCCACCTAACGACTTCGTCCGTATCTGCACCAAGTTTGGGGAAGATGGACCCGTCCATCTAACGACCTCACTTGTTAACTCAGGGTGGATGTGATCCGACCATCCATGATCCTGATACAACTTTCGTTCCCAGAGTGCGAGCGAAATCCAAAAACATACAGTAGATGCGACTGACCGTCTGCTTATCAACTCTGAATTCCCAGAGCGCGAAACGGAGTATAAACAACAACTCCGAACTCCCAGAGTGCGAGTCGGAGTATAAACATCAACTCTGAATTCCCAGAGCGCGAAACAGAGTATAAACAACAACTCTGAACTCCCAGAGTACGAGTCGGAGTATAAACATCAACTTCGGATTCCCAGAGTGTGAGACGAAGTATAAACATCAACTTCAAGTTCCCAGAGCGTGAATTGAAGCATAAATATCAACTTCGAACTCCCAAAGGCGAATCGGAGTACAAATGTCGGTTCCGAGTCCCCAGAGCGTGGACGTATGATTTAAACTTAAGCCGGCGTGACCAACCGCCCATGAACAAATAAGAATCCCCGGAGTGCGGATATAATCGTCAACGATTGGGCAAGCGTGAACAAACCGCTCAATCTCCGCCCGTCTCAAGCATTCATTCGGTGGCACTAGACTCAACATGTTATAAGTAAGAAGCAATCGCTGACTGATGTTCCACGACTCATCCCTGAGACTGGGGGGAAGGACTTAAGCGTCGACCATTGACTGAAGCGATACGGCGTCGAAATTCAACTCGCTTCCCAGTCGCAAACCATGTCCGCAGTTTCCGGACTTGGTGCAAAAAAGACAAACTTGACTCGGAAGTTGAAACTTTACAAGTGCGTTTCAAACATTGAAACGCTTAAACAAATGCACAAAGAAGCTCAAAAAGAAAAAGTTTCATTTCTACTATGCATGAAAGAAATTCGTGTACAAGTTTGTTCCAAAAAATTCCTACTAGTAGGGGCCAAACCCGCATCTATACACGGCCTACAAAATGCAAGTCAGAATTACACCAAGGAAGCATGTCTAATCTTTCTTTTTTCGCGGCTTCCTTTTCGATGCAGGCCCACTGGAGCCGCCACTATCCTTCCTCTTCGAGCCTTTGCCTTTCGGTGGCTGGTCTCCAGGTGGGAGCATGATCTCAACATCCTCCTCCGAGCTCGTATGAATAGGAATGCTTCCTGCGGGTGGAGTCGGAGGAACAGGATCAAGTGCAGAAGGTGGAATGGGCACGCTGGTGATGAAAATAGTGCAACCAAGAGATATCATTCTAAGCGGAGCTGGTCCCGGTGCTGCCATCCCACCTCCGAAACTACCACCATGAGCCGCTGTTGCCATTTCAGCGTCGATTTGGGAAAACATCTCCTCTTCAGTAATTGCTTGAGCCCCGCTGGGGGCATCAGTAGTCGGCATTGAAGAACTTGTAGCAGGAGCGCCTCCACCCATGACAAAAGGCAAGTCAGCTAAAGGATCGCCATGACGGCGAAAGAGTTCTTCCATCAACTGCTCATCAAACACAAGCGTGCTTCCCTGCATACCGTCAAGTGGGGCAGTTGTAGTTATGGTGATCGCTTCGGTAACGATAGCCTCCTGTGTCTGATGTGATTCTTGAGTAACAGGAGGCCCGACATGTGCAGCATCGATCACTGGACAAAGAATAAGAGAACTGTCAGAATTTAATTCAAATAAAGGTTCCGACCTAAGGCAGATATGTGGAATGTTCAGAATACCTTCCTCAGTTTGACTTGTCGGCGGCAGACCGACTTCGGTAACTTGCTCTGTAACCGAAGACATATGCGGCTGATCCGGATTGTAAGCAGGAACAGCTTGGGAATCGACCGCAAACGAGGATTCGGGCTGGGTTGACACTGGAACTTCAAGACTCACCTCATGATGTTCAACCCCTGAACCCTCTCCTATTTCGAAGTGCTGGGCGCCGAGTCTTTCCTTTTCATGCAGAATCATTGACTCGTGAAGAATCTTCCTTTCATCTTCATTCAGAATGCGATTCTCGAGTTCAAACTCATCCACAGACTCACCCAGATGCGCCTCCTTCTCTTCTTCAACTAATCGGCCCCAGGCGTTGTATAGATGCGTTGGATAATCATCGAGCCAGGCTAGACCCTTGTGCCTCAGCATGTTAGCGTTGTAGACAACGAGAAGGTCTTCGATATCAGCCACTAGTCTGAACTCGGCCGATTTCACTTTCTCCTCGACCTCAGTCTCCACCTTGCGGACTTTAGCCACGGCCGCATCCCGTTCACCCCTAAGCAGAACAGCTTGTTCGCATGCCTCCTGGGCTGCGTTGTTTGCATCATCCTTTTCCTTGGCCATGTCGGAAAATTTAGCTTTAAGCTCGGTCAGTTCCTTGACCGCCGCATCCCGCTCGGCAGTGACTATAGTATTCCGGTGGCCCATCTCCTCCACCAAGGCAACATGTGTCTGCCTCAACCTCTCCATGGCCACATTCACTTCGTCAGCTTTTTTGGTGGCCTCAATTTCAGATTTCCGAGAAGACTCGGCCTCAGTAGTGAGCACTTGAATTATCTGGTCCTTTGAGCGAGTTCGGTCTCCATTTTCTCAAGCGCTTTTGCTCGCTCAAAGGCCACCCTAGAAGCTTTCTCTGTAGCCTTTACCCACTCTCTATATTGGGTGTAGATGTCATGAACGTAATCATGCATCGTATTTTCCACCCCTGATGGAATTCTTTTTAAGTGTGGTGGGAAGACATAGCCATCGAAGCAAATATTCGGAAAATCCTTCCTCATCTGAGCCAATTTAATGGCCCCTTCTTCGGTGGGCTCAGTAGGGACCTGCTCTGCAATTATGGAGGTCGTGGTCTCAACTCTTTGAAGATGTGTCTCAGATCTAGAAGTATGAGAAGATGGCCTGTGACGAGGAGGCTCTGGCGGATGTGGAACAAGAACGGGAGGTGGAGATGGGAGTCTAAGAGGAGGAGAGCGTGATCTAGACCGATGTTTGTATTCTCTGTCCCTGTCACGCCCGTACCTATCTTGGTTAGAGTACTCGCGATCGCGGTCTCTATCTGAGTCCCTCCTGCGAGAATCATAATAGGTAGAAGACTTTCGGGCCGAGCGAAGATTCCCGAGCATTGATCCTCTTCCGGACATCGTACCTGAAAATGAGAGACGTAGGAAAAGTTAGTGGTTTCTTAAGTTGGATGATTTACAGTTAGGAATCATGTAGTGCAGTGAAGTGTATGCATGTGCAACCCCCCGACCAACCGGAAATGTCGGCCGCACTCATAGCAAGCGACCCGCTCAACTCAAGAGCATTGTCAAGCTCCTCCATCCCGGTGTCGTGTTGAGACGACACATAATCCGGAATCGGAATATCAGCAAGCCCTTCAAAAGGATTCTCTACTGGCGGGGGAGGAGCCTCCGAAATTCTAATCCCCGGGATGGGCAAGGACACAACCACAGATTTTAATCTCTCGGATTTAGAACGCTTGTGAGCAACAACCTTGCCTTTTCTCCTTCCTCCTGAATCCTGGGCATCGGAAGAAGGCCCAGCTTGGAGCTCGTTATCGGTAAGCGTTCTCTCCGGATCAACTTCTTCGGCTATTACGACTCCGGGCGCTTTGCGCTTCACCCGTTTCTTCAAGACCACTCTAAGTGTCCCTTCCAGCCGTATACTTTGCCTCCGTTCAATTAGCCCGACAGTCCTCAAGTTTCTGTCAGTCAGAACCATCATATCTTCGGAGATACCAGATGGTACAGAATCTTGTGGACGACAAATGAACCGGGCACCTGGACGCTCGTCCAGAGCTGGGTCTATAACTTCGGCTTCAATGACCGGTATCTCGATGGTTGGAGGAATTGAACTCGGGAGTTCCTGCTGCTGTGAACTTGAGGGTTCCATGACTAACTAGCTTATGAAAAATCATTATTAAACAGACAATAACGCTCGTGCATCCCCCAGTGTAAAGTGTGTGAGTGTATTGTGCAGTGCAGTACTGTATATCACTTGAGAAGTTCTACAGAATTGAAGAAAGCATGTAAACGACAAGACTTTGAAATTCAGTCGGAATGACCGTCATCGCTGACCGTCACAACCGTGCCATCCAGAAATTAGCAATCAGTCCAAGTTAAAATTTGTTATAATTTTGTTAAGTTCCAGTTTCGTCGACAAGCTTCGATAGGCAATCAGATATGCGGTGAAATGATTAAGTCCAAATTATGCAAGTTTGAAGCTCGTCGGAGTCAGTTGTTCAAATATGCAAGGAATTACAAATTTTTTAACGTTCAATTCGTATCGATCGATAGAGCCATGTTCGTATCGATAGTTCATATTCATCTGCGTGCGAGCTCGACTCGGTCAAAAGGTTGAAGACTTCGAATCGATCTAGGGTGAGTGTTCGCATCCATCAATTTGGTCGCCGTCGTATCGATCCCTGATGCATAATTCGAATCGATCGAGAACCCTGGGTTTCGAATCCATCAGATGCAACCCCTTCGTATCGATCAACACGCTCGAGACAATCACATCGATCATCCCGACTCGATGCAACAGCTTAACCATCGATCAATACGAAGGCTTCCATCTCATCATCTCGAAGCCCTCCAGATCGACACGAAAATGAGGACCAAGCCATCTTCCTCAACACTCCTTCTACCCCAGATCGATTCGAACTCCATCTTCTCCTTCCTCGACCTCGCGCAGTATATACTTCCCAAACCACGTCTGGACATGAATTCGAATGGAAGGAATGAGAATTTGAATCTCGTCATTTCAGGGGTGACTTTGTTCAATCATTTACCTGATTTAGATAACTGATTTAAGGGATTGAAGGATTTGAATCGATTCGAAGTCGAGCAGTTTTCTTTTCTTGGTCTCAGAAGCAATATGAAAGCAAGGCACGAAAGTAGAAGAGTAAAAAGTGGAGAACGACTAAGTCCACAGTATTTATATGGACTCGAAGGTAAAGGGAATAAACGATTTGCCTCCCAATGGGTTCAACCGGTTACAAGGCGTTATCACGGGATAGATTCGAACAAGTTGTTCGAATCCCTGAACTCGAGTCTGCATCGGTATGAAGTAGTCACCAGATCCATCGATGCGAAGCCCTTATTCGTATCGATCACTTTCGACTCCATCCCCAGTTAAGCGACACGAAGTGTGCAGTTCGAATCCATCGAACCATGGCATCCAGAGGTCAATATTCATCGACACGAAGGCACGTTTCGTATCCATTTTAGTGGCTCGCGCCGATTCAAAAGTGAGTTCCACCAAAGTTCGTAACCATCGATACAAAAGTCAATTTCGTATCCATCGAATCTTAGACCCATCGATACGAGCGACCGCTTCGTATCCATCGAGCTACACATCCATCGATTTGAAAGGCTCATTTCGTATCCATCAATGCAATGAATACCGATACAAAAAACAATGTTTCAACCCCTCACATCGATTCAGGAGAGGATCGATACGAAGGAACATTTCAAAGAAACCATCGAGCGTTGTTACAACAAATTTCATGTCGGTTCAGGAGAGGATCGATACGGAATTCAATATAAGATAAACTGACAACAACTCGTGAATGTCAGCGAGAGTCAAATTAACATATATGCATATATGACAGACTAATATTCAATATTCCAGATTTACAGGAATTGGAAACCCGTTTGATAACAATTACAACAACAAACGGTTAATCACTAGCGTACAGCAATCAGTTGCAACAATACATGGTACATCAGTTGACAATCAACAGTTTGCATTATCAAGAAAAATAGTCGAAGATTACAGCTTTCATCGAAAAGACGATAACTATTCAGAATGAAGATTGCGGCACTTCAAAGCACATCATGTTTCCATAAGACGTACTCTGGGGGGCAAATGTTATCCCGCCTTTTGGCAAGGCCGTGACACCAGGGAATTGACTAGTAACCAATGATGGTCCGTCCTAGAGATCGGTTGTACACAGGCTCACTATGGATATCGAAGAATTTTGTCCGAGTCCGGATCGAGCTAAAATTGATATGACACGACAAACGAAGCTATGAGAGCCAATGTTCCAAATTTCAAGTAAATCCGAGTTTGTATGCTCAAGTTACGATCGATGCAAAATTGAATAAAAACAGCCTCGCGTTCGAATCCATTGAAGAGCCTCTATTCGACTCGCTCCGCTTCGCATCCATCAGAGAGCCTCTGTTCGACTTGCTTCGCTTCGCATCCATCAGAGAGCCTCTGTTCGACTCGCTCCGCTTCGCATCCATCACAGAACCACTGTTCGACTCGATCGAGTTCAAGTCTATCACATGGCCGCTATTTCAAATCCATCTAGTTCGACTCCATCTCAGAGCTGCTGTTCGAATCCATCTAGGTGGGTCACTCTTATCGATGCGAAATAGGCCACCTTCCATCAAATCGAACAAGACAAGTGCCTTGATACGAAGGAGACTGCTGCTGATCGATTCGAAGTGGGCAACAGACTTCGATGCGAACAAGGCAAAGATCAACGATGACTCGGCCAACTCGGCGAGGAAACTGGATCGATGCAAGGAAGGCTCGCCACGTCACCTCCAGATTATGCGCGCCCATCGATTCGAAGTGATCGAGTCGAACGGGACCGAGTCGAAATAAGGGAGTCGAACAAAACAACCAACCGAAGATCCTAATTTGTATCGGTCATATCTCCTAATCTACAAGTCCAAATGATATGAAATTTTCACAGAAGCCTACGTGCATGCTAAGGAATGTCCACGCCAAATTTCGACTCCATCGGACACAAGCTTGATCGATACGAAATCCGTTCGTATCGATCATGGATCGGACCGAAACTTCGCGGGCTTGGGTGCGCGGGCCTGGTCACGTGCCAGAAGGAGCCTCCCAAGATCTGAGTGAAATATCAGCCTCCTACACCTATAAATAGAGCCCCATGGCATACAGAAAAGGGGCTTCTTCTTCTTTGACTTCTCCAACGCCCATACTCTGCCGGATCTAGATCTAAAACTCCATAGATGCTGCCAATAACGAATTTCACTGCTGTAAATCATAATTATCTACTGTAATTCGCTGAATTCACTTGTAACCATCAAAGAAAGATCAATAAAGCAAACAACTTCATAGTGGACGTAGGCAATACGCCGAACCACTCTAAATTCTTGTGTCTCTATGCATTTTAATGACTTTCATATCTTTAATTTGGAGTTTTTGTTAGATAATCCTCTTTTTCCATTTAATTTCTTCATTTTATCTCTTCAAAAACTTCCGAAGAGTGTTGTGCCCAATTTTGGTACAAACAAACTCCTTATGAAGGAATGTACATACTCAAACTTCATGAGTGATATTGAGTATAATATGTCATTATTAAATTCATGTTCAAACTTTAGTTAAGAAGCTTTAAGTTGGAAACGTTCCAAATGAATGGTTGTGGATGATTCAATGGAAAGGCTAAGTACATCGCTTTGAATCGTGCCACAAATAAATGCACAAATTTATGACTAAGCTAGGCATAATTCAAGTATTGAGAATACTAATCATTGTAATATGACAAGGATGTAGTGATAAGAACTCACTATAATTTGAGAAACATACTTTGGACAGTTTCACGTGATAAAGACAGTTTATTAACGTTGGAGAGAGTTAATTGACAAAGTAGATAATTAAAATAACATAGCAGATAAGTTCACGTAGGATCTAACTCGATCAGTTCTCGTCAAACTGATCAAAGGGATGGGATAAAAATTCCATAATTGACCCTGTGAAAGTGGGAGATTGATAGAGATATGGGTATGCCCTAAGAGCAATTATGTGTTACGTATATCTAACTCGATAACCAATCTTGTTCGAAGTAAAAGGTGTTTTCTTTATGTTAAATACTTATTATAATGTGTTATAATAATTGATTATTCAATTTAAGTATATTTAATAGAAAATCCATAAATGTCGTGTTTTGTGAGATTAATTACAAGGTATTGTAATCATGAGCAATTTATCTAAATATAATAAACGCATCGTTTTCAATATCCTAGTCAATATGTATAGAGACTGGATTTCGATGCATCTGTTGAGACTAAAGTACTTAATGCTCTCCAAATGTTGGGCACTATACTACATATGGCTGCTGAGGGTTCCAAGGGGTTAAACTAATAGTTATTGGATAACTATGGATAACCAACTCAATAGTTTTCAGTTGGTTAATATAACTAAGGTTATCGATTGACAATATTACACAATTCCTTCAACTTGAGAATAATATGGAGCTTCAATGTCTAAACTCCGCTTTGATTAGAGTTAAATTGTGGCACGACGTCTATGGAACAACTATAGTTGGGTCAAGTTGAAGCATTGGAAGTGAAACACTATTCAAAAGAGAATTCCTCTCCTTTGTTATATGTCACTAGTATCACGGTTAACTGAAGTCAACTCAAAGTCAGAGTCTCTAGCTAGAGCAATTCAATTAATAATACTATTGTTACTGAACCAAGGACTTTATGAGTAGACTATAAAGTTGAATGTGGATGATATTTGAATTTTGACCATTACCAAATTCCATAAGTTCTAATGTGATATAGTTTTGACGAAGAAAATTGGTATAAATAATTATCACTATTAGGTAACGGTTAAAATAAGTGAAATTGGATTTTATCAAAGATATGTAATCGATGAATTTGGCCATAATGTCACACACATAGCTAAGGTGGCATGTGAACGTTAATATTCGAATTGTTCGATATTAATCACTGACCGATTTTGCACCTAAGAGTCACACACAACCAAAATGTTGAATACTGTTGAATACTCCAACTACCACCTGATTTAATTAAATTATAATTATTATAATTAATTAAATTAATTTATATTTATGAAATATTAATTATAAACTTTTAATTTGCTTTTGTACGAAATCAACTATATTGTTCGGTAAAGTTTTCCCAAGGGAAAGTTGTTCGAGACCGAGGTTTCGGGATGTGGAAATTCCCCTTGTGATTCCCTTGGAAAAAGAGACCGCGAATTTTATTTGAATTGCACTGATCAATAATAAAATAGTGCGTATACAAAAGTTGAACACACATGTATTGATTTACGATATCGACGTGCGTTTAAATTAGTTTTAAATGCATGTTTATCTGATTGGACTTAAAGTAGCTTTGAGGCCAAAATAAAGGTAGGGATGGCTTGCCATAAAAGGGGTGAAAATAGGGTTAATATTGATTCGAAAAGGTTTGAAATAGCAAAAGAAAACAGTGGGTCCGGATCCATTTTTAGCTTATTTATCCCTCCGCTATGTAAACACCTTTAGCCTCCATTTTTGGAACTCAAGTTTTTAGCCTTCCATCTCTTATTTTCTGGCCGAACTCCCCTGTGCCTCCTCCGTATTTTCAGGCAAATTAAACACAAATTTAAATACAAATAGTATATCGGTAGGTAGTGCTTTCAATTTGGTAGCTTTCTCTGGAAGTTTTGGATATAGATTCAAGGAGTCATTTGATTCGATGTTTCAACGTGTTATAACTAAAATATAGCTAGAGCGATAACTTTATTTACATTTGTATGTATGTATATATAATGTTATTCCTATGCTGTTAAATTGTATGTATATTATCACGAATCCACATATGTCTGTGCTATCAACCTTGGATGAATATATATGTATATATTAATAAAAAATTATATATATATATATATGTATGTATATAACTCTAGGCCTTTAAAAGATTTTTTTTCAAATTAAACATTATTTTTAAAAGGTTTTTAAAACAAAATTGGACTTTTAATGCATAAATAAATATATAAACTACATTTAAAATTTTGTTAAGAATATGTACATAATAATATTCCAATTAAAAAACAATTTAAATAATTGTATTTATAAAACTGTATACACTTAAATATATATATATATTATGTTTTACATAATTTAATATATATATATATACACATATTTTATAATATATGTATATATACGATAAGTTTAGTAAGTATAAATTTTGTATGTTTTAAAATTATGCTTTCGAAATTATACGTGTGTATGGGGGGTGAGGGTCCGCTACACCTCTATTCCCCTTTGATTTCAACCGCACATTCCGAGTTAAATAATATACTTTCTCTCTCTTATTATTTAATTATATTATTTAAATTAGAATGTGTGGTTGAAATCAGGAAGGGAATAAAGCTGTAGCAAGAATGAGGTGTAGCCTTGAGTATTAAAATAAATAAATTTTGTTTATGCCGTGGGTATTTATACATAAATATATATGTATTTATTTATATGTATATCATTTTATATTTTAACATTGATTTTAATACACACACACACACTCTTTATACATATTTTGTTTAATAATATGTATATGTATTATTTTCATATATATATATATATACACACACATATACATACACACACATATATATACATATACACACACACACATATATATATACATACACACACACACATATATACATACACACACACATACACACACACACACACACACATATATATATATATATTAAATACAATATGTTATATAACAGTTTTAAATTTGAAAATGTAAGATATTTTTAAATCTAGGTCTAGTTTTGAAATTTGAAATTTGAATTTGAAATTTAAATCTTTTATTGTATTTGAATTTACAAATATTATTATACAAAGATATATATATATATATATATGTATGTATGTATGTATGTATGTATGTATGTATGTATGTATGTATGTATATAGATATGTGTGTGTGTGTGTTCGTTCATGTAGATTTATATTTTATAAATATAATTTTACATCGTATTAAACTATGTGTATGTATGTATGTTAGATAACGCATATGTATATGGAGGAGCTAATATGTCTGTTGCGGTGTAAATCCCAACACTTATATATGAGCATGTTGAACCATATACGCTGTATATGTTGCACGTGCACATACACACACGTGTACATGATACTAATGTTATATATTATATAACACAAATATAGCATTATAATAAAACTTTACTTGCAAATTAAATAAAATATAGATTTTATTTAAAATTAATTTAGATTAGATCTAAATAAATTTAGACTTCATAGGCCCAACAAGATTAAAAATGGCAACAAGATTAAAAATGGCTAATTTTGTTTGTGAAATTTACTCATTTATCTCACTGCATGCTGGCCCAGATCCAATAATGGGGGAGGGTAGTGGGTATGGGGTGATAGCTCTGCGGGCGGTGATGTAATAAGTGAGAGGAGTTGAGATAGTTTGCTCAAGATGATGGTGGAAGGGAAGGGTAAGGGAGGAGGAAGCCATGAAATTTTCATAACAAGTTATTTCATTATAAATACCCTAGTCATTCCCACTTATGGTTTATAAGTACTTCCAAAGCTACCATCAAAGGTAAGCGACTTCAGCTCATCATTCCTCGAGCTTGCATCGGAAAATGCCGAAACTTCATCTTAGGCTTTTCATCTCAAGTGCTGCCAACTGGAAAATCTCTTATTCATGTTTCCATTATCCCAACACCAACCGTCCTCATCATCATTAGTTCTTAAGCAATTCATCACAATCTCAGTTCCATTCAAGTGGTTAGAAAATAACATCTTACCTTCATAGGGTCATTATGTAACTGTGCGATATCATACGCTTACATACTAACCATCTACTAACCATTTGAAGCTATTTGGCCATTTTATTATCACTTAACAACAAGCGATTACAAAATAGCCATCCGCTCATAGTTTAGAACTTTATATACTTGAACTATGAAGCATCTGCATTTGAGATCTTTTTTTGATAACATTAAGATTAAGGTTGAAAAAGTGATTTGTTGGATATGTTCTAAATATTCATCCATATGATGAGAGACGAGCCAATTCTATTTGCACTCCACATTATTTTCCATGCCCTGAAATAATTTATAAGATCTTATAAATTTTTAGAATTTTTTTTCGTAAAAATCATGAATTTTTCGAAGCATTAAAGAGTTTATTGAAAACTTACAGCAGCTTGCCAAACAAAGGCTAAGAGCAAAAATAGTATAGGCATTTCATCCAAATATGAAACTTATTTTCTCCTTCCACATCCCACCATTTTACTACTTTACCCTTATCTTTTCCATTCTTATTTCTAAATCCTAAATCCAACCATTTCTTCCCCATTCAAGATTAAAATCCAACCTTGCATCCATGAAATACGAGCTTTAAACATCTACAAATTTGATTCTACCCTTGATTCTCGTAATCAGATTTATTATTTGGATTTGGGGAAGACAATCATCAGAATGCTGCAGGTGGGGATACATTTGAATCAATGTTGCTAGCTAGCGTGGTTGATCCATCAAGTCTCATCGCATCTTAACGTGGTTACTTATGCATGTCCATAATTGGCGTGGGGCTAAAAAAACATTAATATTGACTTCAACCGTGGATCTCAACAACATCTTCGTTCAATCTTAGCGTGAATCTTTTCAAATTTCGGTTCATAATCACAAAGAGCTTCACACTAAAAAAATGACATGGAAATCTACGACAGCATTTAACATTGTTAAAGATCTACCTACATCATGCCCTAGTGGGGTTTTGTGAGTATAGACAACGCTCACGCGCACGGGTGGCGATGAAGTCTTTTTTATAATTTCGTCGGAGTTCGTAAAATATGTGATTTCGTCATTTTTATTGACTTAATTTCTTCTTCATCATACATTTTGGCAGAGTTCGTAAAGTATGCGATTTCATCACTTCTATTGATTTTATTTCTTCTTTTTATACATTTTCGAGGAAGAAGTTGTATTTGACATGATAAGATGATTATGAGGAGATAGATAAAATGGGTTTTGAAAATGGGAGTGAAGAAAATGAATAATGAATGAAATAGAAGACGGGTGGTTTGGGAAGTAATATGGATGTTGAAGCGAGAAAATAATCAGGGTTTGAAAGCAAAAATTGAAATACAAATAGTATTTGGCCTAACAGATCCAAAGGATCACGCAAACAAGTCCGAGACTAACTTGCAGTAAGCCCAACCAAGAGACACTATTCAAGCATCAATCCTTCGCACCAAAGAAAACATAAAATCACGAAATCTCAATGTCTTGTAAATTGAATATTTCTCCAAGTCATAGATTTTCTTTCCAGGTTCTTCTACACGCTATTCACGATCCTATATTCAATCAAAAGCTTATTTAGTTTTACCAGGCGAAAGGGGCTTTTCGGTCGATTTATTCAAGCTGAATAAAAAAATTTAGGTAAAGTTGCGAATCGTCATGTTATGTTAGTTATTTTGTTGGATTCCGTGTTCATTTTAATTTGATAATAATTTTGATTAATAACGTCCTCATCAGGAGATTGATACTTGTATATTGGACATATTAATTGTATTCAATCGTTAATACAAATCTAAGTAGAATGCGAATGTAAACAATGCTTGTGTTGTTTAATATATAACCGGGAATATATTTTGAACATTTTTTTTAGCATTCAATTGTAATTTGTATGATTAGCGTATTTAGTCCGGTGAAGTGCAACTGCTATATGGTGGAAGATAGAGATTTTGGGTTACTTATGAATAGCCTCGATTTGTATGACATGATTAATACGACACTTTTAGGTGCTCTACGGATACAGTGCACACATTTAAATTCTATTGCTAAATCTATATTGAAGTAACAATCAAATAATGATGTTTGGACTATGGAAATATTGAGTGGTTGCCTTCTGATTTAACATTTGGTTTGACTTTTTAAGCTTGCCAAGGTGATAAAATTTTCACACTTTTAGTATTAACTGGATATCGTCAGAACAATAGCATTAAGGAGAATGATAACTTTCATGGCAAGTAAAGTAAATTATGGAGAACGATAACCTTCTTTGTAATAATTATTTGGAGAATAAAACTCCATATTAGTTTGTGTATAGAAATATGTTGCCAATACTTGGGACTGTATGATAAAACCTACCTACCTGCCAGCACATACATGTTTCGTGAAATTTGATCCCTTAAATGGTATTATAAGCTTGATTGTTACAACTATATATGTAGGCCATCTGATAGTCAGTACGTTGATTTACACAGTTTCATCATCTTTCAGGAGTCTCTTTTTCTACTTTGGGTCATATATGTCTTTGGTTTTCCTATTTTCGTTAGGCCATAACCTTTATGGGGAGGATATGATGGACGGTCTTTTGTTGGCAATCATATTCCTTTAGTCGAGTAGGTTATAAGTACACAGGAAAATCTGGTGCCGATGCCAAAGTGTATATGGTGCATGTAGATATTTCTATTTGACATTTAACAAATTTGGTGACTTTTTGGATTCTGGAGAACTGCATTATAATACATTCTTGATATCTGCTTTTAGCTTTCTGATCAAATTGCATTCTTTCTATTCTTCTAAAGTTTCTGATGAAAACTTTCATGTTGACTGCGATAATTAATATGATGAAGGATCATCCATCATCACCCATTATAGCATATAAATATGATGCTTATATAGTGACTGTATTGTAACACACATAAAACCTGTGTATATGCACTGTAGTTAAAAATCATATCAAAGTGAAGTTGCAAACTTATAAACAAGCAAGTATAATTTTGAGAACTTAATATAACACGGAGAGGAGACAAAGGAAAGAAAGTTAACAGTTAAATGCTCCTTGTGTTATTGATTTTCCCTCAAATGCACTTTTATATCTCTTTGATTCTCGATGGGACAAATTTTCTAAAGAGTTGCAAGTGTTTTGATATAGATACATCTATCCATAGAATCTATATATAAAGAGATGAAAAGTCAAGCAGTTATATATAGGCATGTTATGGTAACAATAAATTTTTTGTTACCGTACCATTACAGATCAATTAGTTGTTATTTTTAAGTTATGTCAACATACCAGCACAACCGGTACGGAGACAATGAATTTATCCTTTTTAATGGTAGAACATCAATAATATATTCTTAACACCGATGGTTATGATAATTTACCGTTCTATTCATAACACTTGGATTTAATGTTTTGAATATATAGAAGCAAGTGACCAGAATTAATCTAGAGATTCACTGCAAGTGATGGTGATTGTAATTCCTTTTTTCTTGCTTATGTTTTTGGTTAAGACATGATAAAATGTATGATGGCGCACCATTTTAGTACGAAAAACTCAACTTTTTTTTTAATGAATGGTAATTTACTATGATTATTGTAACAATTATCAGTCTAGCAAAATTTGGCATATATACATCATCGCTGAAGGTGTTCGATTTTGGCTTACCAATAAATTGGTGTGTTAGCAATATTTCAAAGACGGTAGCAGTAACCTTTACCATAACAAACATAGTTATATCTATTTGATAGCTGTCCTTTGTTAATTTTTATAACTATACTACTTGAATTTGAATTCAAGCTTAACAGTTTACACTACATTTATGTAAATTTCAATCAAAGCAGTCCATGTAGAATGCTTTATATGTTTAAATTTGATTCACGACAACTTATATTTGGATTATATCTCATAACATGAATTGCTAGTTCTAGAGTGATTCTAAGTCAAAATAATATGCTTCCAAAATTCTATAAGTTCAGTATGCAGAACTAATAAAGTTATAATGAAATAACATTTCATTTGATTTCACACATATATGATTATTAGAATCACATGAGTTACCGCTTTTGAAATGTATAATTCATGAGCTCATACATTGAATACATAAAGATTTTCCAATACATACGTATTGCAAACTGCATATTTTCTACTTAGAAACTGGAACTGTTATACATATTCCAAATGCTAATGCATTATAGTGAATTTTTTTTAACTATGTATGCATTCATTATGAATAACCCATTATTTGGACAGTATGTTTATGATGATACAAGCTTAAATATTAGCTCACATTCCCATGTTTATAACATGGTTTTTGAAACTAGGAACTGACATGGCTTTGGTGAATGAATCTACCAATTGATCATTAGTACTAATTTTGATCACTTCAACCTCCTTATCTCTCGCATTTTCTCTTATGATGAAATACTCGATATCAATGTTCATTGATCTTGAGGTTCTTCTATTCTTTTTCAACACAGCTGCAACATTTGTCATGGTGTACTGATAATGATCTTTTGATTGAATCTACAATCCCAAATCTTTAAATAGAGTTCCTTAGTCATAAGGCACCCTGTTTTCCCTTCTTGACTGGTAGCAGCAAAGAACCTTCCGTACTTTTCCTATAGAACTAGCCTGTGGGAGTAAGAAACTTATTATAGCTCCATCTGTAAGATTTGACCACATTCATTAATCTATCTTAGTTGAAAGAATTTGTAAGAGATTGTTCTGGAGTACTATAATCGTGCATCACCAGTTGCTTTATAATTTGAATTCAAGTTTGAGAATCGGAATGTGAGATTTGACAAGGCATAGGTTTGGTTTAACGATTTCATGTTGGTTTTACCTCTTGTTGAAAACAGTTTATCCTTCACTTGTGTTGAATGAATTTGACGTCTCCCTTAACCTATTGGTCCCATTCATTAATCTATCTTAGTTGAAGGAATTTGTAAGAGACTGTTCTGGAGTACTATAATTGTGCATCACCAGTTGCTTTATTGTTTGAATCCAAGTTTGAACAAGAACCTGGTTAACAGGTTTCTTGTTTGTCTTCTCTTTCAGTGAACAAGTTTGTGAACACGAAATTGAGTTGATATATACTACCGCTGATTATATATTTGAATTGCTTACTTATGATAAATTATTATGATGCAATTTGCTTAATTATGCTAAATTATCAATATGTGACTGTTTCATGCCTTATAATTATGATAAATTATTTCCTATATTAAGTTTCTCAATGGCATTAATGACTACTAAGATGTGATTATTTGATACACTAAAACATTATACATAATTGAAATGCTTGATTGTTTTTTTTCCTAATGTATTTAATACTACATTAGTAGACGAGTTTGCTCCCAAAAATTTATAATACGATCGATATGTTAGGATATCATGTTAACGATCAAATTATTAGATTTTTTTTGTCATTTACTCTAAATTATCATATTTTGCTATTAATGTTGAATTTTGTAATAGAATCTATATTCTGTACATATAAAATTATTGTTGTATATTAGAAAAAATTTGGGCAATGAAAATGAAGAAAAAAAAATTGTTCGACTTGTGGACATTGAATACCTTAGGACTGGCCCAGCTCCTACTGATCATACAATATGTGCATTCATCAAGTTGTTTTCAATAAAACCAAACTTCGCGACCATTGCATCGGATTTTATATATCATTGACCTTGGTGCTTGTTTAAAGTTATAAATTGACCTTTTAAGTTTTGCATATTTTTCTCATCCTGGACAAAACCTTATGGCTAAGCATATGTCTATGTCTTCAAACATGTCACCGTTCAAAAATGATGTTCTAACATTTATTTGGTGAAGCTCAAGGTTACAATGAGCGACCAAAGTCATCGAAATTCTCAATGCATATTTAGTAACAAGTCTTGCCTTTTGCCTTTCAACTGTTCCATTTATACATTTATTGCTTTTCAATACCCAACTACAATCAATAGGCTTCATACCGTCTTCTCTATCACCAGAACTAAAACTTCATTTTCAAACATGCTGGTAATTTCCTCTTCTATGGCTAGTCTCCATTTCCCACCACACTGTGATTTCATAGCTTTATTAACAGTTTTTGGATCGCTTTTCCCCCAAATCAAATTCAATCGCAGTGGAGTAAACATGGTATTCTGCTGAAATCGTAGATTTGTTATTCCTTGTCAATCTTCGTAGCGAGTCGCTACTACTACAATATCATGCTCTTTATTTATTTATTTATTTCATGTTGAGCATTTTCTTCCTTTTTTTTGTATTAAAGGGTTGATCTTCTGCAATCTGACCATTCACATCAATTTTTATTTGATCTCAGTGGCTGCAACTAGGTATGAATCATTTGTGAATTGAGCTTCATTATTCCAAGTAGCAGCGTATACAAACCAAGTCTCCATGTTTTGATAATTGTGATCCATTGTTGAATTTGTTGTTTCTTAAGTTTGATCAAATAACTCATCAAAAAATGTTGCACCGCGAGTTTCAAAATTTCTAGCGACTCTGCCTAAACTGTAGGATTTAATTCCTTGAAAATTTCTGAATATCCAGCAAAATAGGCACTGATAGACTGTAAGTCCAGTTTGTCATTTTTCTACATGTTGTACATTAGTTTTAGAATTCGAGCGGGATGAGTGAAATGGCGACAAACGTCTGGCATTCTCTGTGACAGGAAAGTCACACATAATAAGCTTAAATGAAAGTTTTACAGAATAACAATCAGAGAATAACAATCAGACCTGAGATGTTGTATGGTGCAGAATGTTGGCCTACTAAAAGCCAACACGTACAGAAGGTAAGTGTTGCAGAGATGCGTATGCTGCAATGGAGCTGCGGTCATACAAGAAGATATCGAATTAGAAATGATGATATATGTGATAAACTTGGAGTAGCACCAATTAAGGAGAAGCTAGTCCAACACCGCTTAAGAAGGTTTGGACATCTCCAACGGATGCCTCCTGAGGCATCTGTGTGTGTTGGAATTATAGGCCGCGTCGAATGCTCAAAGAGAGGTAGATGTCGATCAAAGTTGACATGGGAGGAAGTAGTAAAAAGAGACTTGAATTATTGGAATATATCCGAAGAGCTGGTGTCGGACAGGAGCGCGTGAAAGTTAGAGATCCACGTGCCAAAACCATGAGTTAGGAGTTTTTTTTGCTTAAGGTTTGCTTAAGGGTAGTGTTAGAAGTTTTAGATTATAGGACTAGTGAATAAAAGCCTAGGACGTACTGTTTGGTTTTCGGTCAATATTACTATTAGGACCATATTACTATTAGTATTATTATCATTATCATCATGGTTTTTTTAATATATATATATATATATATATATATATATATATATATAAATCCTACTTAGGTATTATTATTATTATTTGTTTATACTTATTTGACTTTATTTTAGTATTATCATCATGGTTTTTATTATTATTGTTGTTGTTATGACTTTTAAATTGAATTTGTCTTTTAGTTTTGGGTTCCATCTCTAGTCGACCCCAACTTGTTTGGGAATAATGGCTTAGTTGTTGTTGTTGTTGTTGTTGTTGTACATTGGTTTTTGCCTTGCATCCCCCAAGTTCCTGTGGCTACTCGATGATCTATCGCGGATGATTTTGAATATTTTTAAAGGCTCTCCCTTGTGAAATTAAGGAAGACCCAATCTTATGAACGTACTTCTAACTATGATCATTATGGCCTACTTTTTAAAACCCCATTTTGTTGGGGTGTGTATGAGCAACAATTCCACATTCTTTCGAGTATGTAGCAAAAGGATCTTTATGTTGTCCAATTATAGTATATTTGCCATAATACTCCAGAGATTTGTTAAATGGGCCAGACCGGATCATAAATCGGTAGGGTGAAGGTTGACTTTATCCGTCTATGATTTAACCCATTTATGGGATGGGTCAGCCTCATCCAATCCACTTAATATATGAGTCAACCTAGTTGATCCATTTAACAAAATCTGCTTTAGAACAACAAAAAGTATCAAAAAACTGCATAACAAAACTGCACAATAGAATATGAAAACTGCAGCATAAAACCTTCAGATTGCACAAAATAATATGAAAACTGTACCATATAACAAAACAACTGCACCTATAAACCATAAAGTGCTAAACCGAATAAGTTTTAAAACTTAATATTGTTGCGAAGTAAAAATTCGAAAAAGATCTAAATTGGAAAAGCATCAATTATCAAAATTGGAAAAGATCAAATTTTGATAGATAGCTTATTCAGTAGATAGAGAGTGGATTGAAAACAGAACTGAACTAAAATTTAATTTACATTTTCGAACCATTGTTTTAGGGTTTTAATGAAGAAGGAATCAAATCTGTCTATAATATCTCTATTTAGAGGGATAGAAAGTCAAGTAGTAATGTCCATCAGGTAACTGCCCTTTGTCAGTTTTATTACTATGCTATTTGAATTTGAATTCAAGGTCAGCAGTTTATATCACATTGAATTCATATGTAATGTTTAATTAATGCAGTCCATGTAGAGTGCCTTGTATATTTATATTAGATTCAAGACAACTTTATATTCATATTATCTCATAACATGAATTGCTAGTTCTACAGTGATTTTACAGATGATCGTTCATTCATGCATTCATTCTAGTCTACAAGATTGATGCTTTATATATTGATTGTATCGTATATTATTGGCCTTATCATTGGCAGTTTGGTACTTCACATCCTAATGCACACAACAATTAAGAATACTGTATAAAATCTTTGATAGTTCAAACTTCAAAAACCTCTACAACACACATAAGGAAAAACGGAACAATTTTCATTACAATAATAAGGAAAATAAAAATAAAAATAATTACAACACGTGGACAAATGCAGTAGGTATTCTTCATTCAAATCATCTTTTATTTCTCTTACTTTTCTACTTCCATGTAGACATTTTTGAAAGTAACAATCACACATAATGGTGCATTCTTGGTTTCCTTCGTCGTTGCTTGGATCAAACACATCAAGGCCCCCTACTTCCTCGTCCACATCTTCAATGAATCCATATACAACAGTAGATCGGCCACAGTCATCTGATTCATCTTCAATGAGTCCATATATTGCATCAGATGTACCACAATCTCCTTTTAAAGGGTTACCTTCACCCGACCTTGCTGGAGTAATTGCTCGATTAAAGGAGAAAAGGTTTGAAGTTGCATCTGAGTTAATACTTAATAATACTTATGTCCTAATGGTTAGTCGCCAAATCGTAAAGGCTGAATGTATTTCAAGTCTATATACAGTTCAGCTTTTATAAGCATGAACCAGAATTTTTTATGGGAAAATTTCATGGACGATCTTTTCAAGGACTCTTTATACATTAAAATAATCTTCTAACAACTCCATGAACTTATTCTCAAGCTTGTCTTCATTGTGGCAACGATTTTGTTTTATACAGATAAGAATGATGAACCTCCGTTCTTTCTGGTTAATCTTAAGGGATATGAAAGCAAATATAGTGGTGATAGTACTGATGATTGTGAGACACATTGATAACTTTATGACAATCATTTGACAATATACATTTTTTACTACCTGTTCTTTGTGAGAAAGGAAACTGCTAGCAAGTTTTTATGCCATTAACATCTCATATCAACTGTCTTTTGATATCCATCCCTGTCTGCTTATATCGTTACGTTGAATGATAAGTTTATCTGAAGGTATTAGAAATATTGGAAATGCCACCATTTTGAAGCTTCTCTGAATTTTATTTTGTTTGAATTTTGGTAGCACTGATGAGTTGCGAAATATTCTAGTGGACAAAAGTGCCTACAATACCTTTTTCAATTCTCTTGAGCAAGTCAAAGACCAAAATAATGTAAGTAAAAAATGCATCTTGGTCTTTTTTTTTCCTATTTCCATCCCGTTCTGTATAATATTTTTATTGCTATGATATTTTTATTTCCATTTTGACAATTTTCCTGCAACTTTTTTTATTAGTTTATTTTTGTTCCACTTAACTATATACATTTACTCCTGCAAACAGCTGCGGCATGAACTTTGGGAGGAAACCCTTCAGCTTGCAAGTAAGAGATGCAACATAACACACACGTGCACACCCCACGTGCGCGCACACACATATATATGCATCAATCTGCACTAAAAAACTAAATTCATATTTTGTATTACAGGGCAGAATTTGGAGAAGGAAACTCGCATATCTGAGCTTCAAAACCAGGTGACTTCTCTTTGCATGTAATTCTTAAATCACAAAAAAGAAACATTTATTTTCCTTTTTTGTTCTGTAGAGAACTACACTAAGAAGTTGGGTGCTATAACTAACTGCATGTTCTGCTATCAATAAATAGAGTAGAATCATTCGAACAACTGAACTTGCTGCTGCTCAAGAAAGACTGAATTCTTTGGAGAAGCAAAAGGATGACATTATGAAATCGTGTTCTCCGGCGTTTTTGCTCCAAAACTTGCAAGGTTAGCTAGTTCATATGAATTCATCAACAATATCGTCTACAGTAGTTGTTGCCTAATGTTTACTCATGGAACTGTTTAATTATTTCACAGATGCTATAGATAATAGCGAGGAGGAATCTGAAAGTTTACACAAGAAACTACTCGAAAATGACATTGATTTAGCAACATTTTTACAGAAGTACAAGAAGCTTCGTGTAGCTTATCACAGAAGAAGCTTGATTCATCTTGCTGCTAAGACATCTGGCATGTAAAAATTATAAAGTTTGACGGTAATAATTGTTGGCCAATTCAGTTATTTTTGTTTAAGTTCCATATGCCTGAAACGTTGTATGTAGACCAGTCATGTTACTGCTCTTATTAACTAAAGTTCTAGTTATGCGTCTTCTGATTCACATGATGTCTTTATGGCTGTATGTATGTTGATATTGTTCTATTATTATCATTCATGCTTATTCTTTTGCTCATGTGTGTTGTAAATTTTTCAGCATGCCTGCCATTATATTATACTTTGTAAATGCTAGTAATTATGTTTTAGTTTCTACATGTTTGTCATTTTTACTCAAAAGTCCTTTTCTTAATATAAACCAGGTCTATTTGTATATTTGAGGCCTTGACTTCTAATGTATATTTAGGACTGTCAATGGATACCCGAAATCCGTCCGTATCCGAAAAGCGGATAAATATCAAATATCCGGAAAAACGGATGTGGATGCGAATACGAAGACATCCACATTCGAAAATTATTCATTCGGTTTTTGTTAAGATTATAGTTCGAATTATGTGTATTTTAGTACTGTGAAAATATTCGTTTATTATTTTATTAAGTTGGTAATTTATATTATATGCATTTATTGTTTATTAACTGTTCGAAACTATTTATTATCATCATATTTGTTAGTTTTTAACACTTTTATAATCAATGTGATTGAAAAATATTTATGTTAAACTAAAATTTTCATTTTATAATTCTAGATTTATCGGTCGTTAGCGGATAGGATAATTATTCGATATCCGTCCGTATCCACGGATGCGGATATTCGAAAATAATTTCGGATGTGGATGCGGATATGACACTATTCGCATCCGAAAGCATCCGTTGACAGGCCTATGTATATTGGTAGACTTGTTCAAATTAATGTTATTTTATGCAATTTTAGTTATTTTTATCGCTTCTTCATTGTTCGTGATGTGAGCTACTTAAAATTTTGAATTCATTTATTTGTGTTGAAATGTTGTGCATTATGTAATTAAAATCACATGTTTAAAGATAAATGATATTAAATTGATAAATGTACAAACTTTTCTGCAATTTAGTTGTTTTGATTGTACTTTGCATTTTGCATTTCTAAAATGTAAGCAATCATTTTAATTTTTTAGTTTGTTGATTAAATGATGCTTTTTATGTTGATAAATGATATTAATCAAATGTTTGAAATTTCATATCAGTTAGTCCAATTAGTCCAATTGCATAGGATTTTTCCTTTTTCTTTTCATTTTTTATTTTCTTATCTTTTTATTTTCTTTCTTTTTTATCGTGTTGCTTCTTTATTTATAATGCAAATCATGTAACCGTTATGAGTTAATTTGTATTTTCTAATGTGACTTGTATTGTCATAAAAACGATATGTTTTACATAGACAAAGGATACAAAATATTATATGTTCAATATGTTATCTATTTATGCAATTTTGATGATTTTTTATTCTTCGTACTTTAAACAATACAAGCAATTTGATATGTTTTAACATTTGCCACAATGATTTAATTATTAACTTTTGATGGTGATGAATTTTTATTGGTATATTTTGATGATTGAATTTATTATGTGTACTATTACACATACTCACTTTTCCAATTCTCTTGTCCACTTCTATTTTCATCCACCAATTTTTTAAACTGCCACCTTTCATTTTTCTTAATCTTTTTAAGAAAATAAGCACTTATTCTTTCTTTTTCTTAAAATTATAAACATAAACAACAATCGTGAACTTACATTTCATCAACTCCAATCTTTTTTTCTTCTAAATTTCTATCAAGTTAAAGTTTGAATATAAAATTGTAATTAATTAGACATTTTAAAACGTTAGTATACTAAGATGTTAGACGATTTTTTTTAATGAAAGAGCAGTCTCTTATAAGGAGAGCACTCCAAGAAATAAAAATTAAAGATATTACAAAAATGAAAAGAAACAATTGTTAAAGTTGATAAATAAATTCAAAGTGAGATTTTTTATAAAATTTGTAGAAATTTTAATATTTTGCATTAACAATGGATACTTGAAGCGGTATTTTTTACTTTTAGTATTTTTTTAAGTAATATTAGAGAGCATACTGGTGGATGCATATGGCAGCACTCTTTATTATTTAGGAACAAGATTTACAATATAAACTCTTGATGTTTTTCTATAGTTATTATATGGTTGCATCATCAATCGTTCATATGATGATTGTGCATGAATTTATCCAAAAGCATTTTAGTTTTGATCAGGGATGCTGAAAAAAACCTAATCCGCCTTGATGCATCTGAGGCCTTAGGCCAAAATTTTTTGAAAGCCCACAAAAAGTTTGTTACAAAGATGAAAAAAAAATTTCACGGTGAAGCCCAAAATCCAACTCAACCACTTTACTGGAGAATCAAATGCCACAGCCACATTAATTTTCAATGATGAAGCGTGTGTGTTATCCCGCCTTTTGGCAAGGCCGTGACACCAAGGACCTGGATAGATACCGGTGATAGGTTGTCTCAGAAGTCGGTTACACATAAGGATCGCTACGGATATCGATGAACTTTGTCCGAGTCCGGATCGGGCTGCAATCGATAAGACACATCAAGCAAAGCCATGGGAACCAACGATTCAAGTTTCAAGTCAATCCGAGTTCGTATGCTCGAGATATCGTCGACAAAAGATGGAGTAGGGCACCCTTAGTTTGAATCCATAGGCGAAACCTATGTTCGAGTCCATTGGCCAGGAACCAGTTCGAATCCATCGAACTTCCATTGCCTCGACTCCATCAGCCCTCCCTTGCTTCGACTCCATCAGCATAGAGGCTCTCGTTCGAATCCAACCGGACCAAGCATTGATTCGAAACCATCGAGATAGCATTGGTTTGAATCAATTGTAGTTAGCTGTACTTCGAATCGATTCGAACGATACCTTAAGTTTGAATCGATTGGAGCTTTCTACAATTCGAATCCATAAAGAGAGGGAGCTTCGAATCCAGGAGACATAGCTTCACTTCGAATCCAGGAGATATAGCTCGCCCTCGACTCCACTATTTTCGAATCCAAGTCGTGGATTCGACCCAGTCAATGCGGAGTGCAAAGCGGACCGATGCGAAGAAGGCGCACCACGTCACCATCTTCATTTGCAGAAGGATCGATTCGAACGAATCGATCCGAGCGTATCGATTCGAATGACTCCAGAGTTCGAAAAACACCAACTTGAATCGGTCATAACTCGAGTTCTACAATTCCAAATGACATGAAATTTTCACAGAAGCTTAAGCACATGATGAAGAATGTTCACACCAAATTTCAGCTCGATTGGAGCAATTCTTGATCGATTCGAACCAAGGGTCGAATCGATCCCAAAGTGGGCCCGGATCTCCAGATTTCGGCCATGTGGGCCCCCTGACGTACCAGAACTGGTCTCCCCTCATTTTAGGCGAAATATCAGCCTCCTACACCTATAAATAGAGCCCCTGGTCATTCAGAAAAGAGGGGGGAGAATTCTAAGTACCGAAGAGCGCCCAGAGTCTGCCGGATCTACTCCAGAACACCGCCGTTGCTTTAGATTGACACTTAGCATTGAAATTCAGTTGTATTACATTGTTAACTACTGTAATCTTCAAGTAATCGAGCAATAAAATCATCAAACTTCATAGTGGACGTAGGCAAAACGCCGAACCACTCTAAATCGCTTGTCTTTGCAATTTACTTTCTGTCATTTGGAGTTTTTGTTAGATAATCCACAGTTTTAATTTTCATTCTGCGCGTTTATCTCTTCAAAGACTTCCGAAGAGTGTTGTGCCCATTTTTGGTACAAACACTTTGGTGCTTTCACTGAGAAAAAAACCAGCTTTTTTCTCCTGCTCCTTGGATCTACCATCGATACCGGATTGCAAAAATCCAAGAGGAAGATCCAGATCTTCGATTCACAGTCCTTCCATTCTACTCGGATTTGCATAAAATCTAGGAAAAGGATTCATCATTCGAAATGGTTAGCACAAGAACCACTTCTACAACTGCTGGACAAGAAGGTAGGGATGGACAGAATACTGCTCAACAGCAGCCATCCAACCAAGACAACACTGCCCACTCAGATCCGTCTGGGGCCGTCACTAGACAAGAATTCCAAGTATTGCTTCAAGAGCTGACTCAGAGTCGGCAGCAATTAGCCGAACAGTTGCGTGCCAATATCGAATTGACAAACCAACTGAACCGCCAGGGCCATAGGAGGTCCAGAAGGGATGATGTTTCCCGCTCATCCACTGAAAGTTCTGCTTCATCAGACTACTATCACAGATCTACCCGTTCTTCGATTGGACGGGAGTTATGCACAAACGACCGGATATCAACCCGCGTTAACTGTTGGACAGTTGAGGGCAGGACCGTCAACCAGCTTTCAGGCCGGGCCCTCCATACAAGGAGGCCCTACTACACAGCATACCGCGGACAATCATGCCGCAGCTGCCATAATAGAAACAAGGGTTGATACCCGAAATCTTTCAGAGCCAAATAATCGGCAACGTGGGCGTACTCCTGAACCGTACGTCTTAGAGGACGCTGAGCCAAGGAGGCAAAATTTGGACCGTCAACGGCGCCCGGTCCGAACTCGCGCTGTGGAACCCGACCACACCTTAACTCGGCAAGCTCAAAATGTAGCAATGCCAGACATCTCGACTATGATACGTCAGATGATCCGCGAAAGCCAAGGCCTTACCAACGATGACTGGGGACTTTCCCGTAGTCATACTCCCTTCACAGACGAGATACTGAATGCTGAACCTCCTCGGCGATTCAGAATGCTAACCCTTCCTATGTACGAAGGAAATTCTGATCCCAATCAACACATCTTGAAATATGAATGGTCGATGAGCGCCGCAAGGGCTGATGACGCAGTAAAATGTCGGAGTTTCCCCACCTCTCTAGGTGGAATTGCAACGATGTGGTTCACAAGATTGCCACCTAGGTCCATCTCTTCATTTGATCAACTGGCCAAGAAATTTGTGGAACAATTTCGCATGCATGTCGCTAGACCCAAAGATGTCAACACCTAATCCAGTGTTACCCAAGCCCGAGGGGAAACGCTAAGGCGTTACTTAGAGAGATTCCATGCGGCATGTGTAGAGATTAGTAACCCCAACGATAACTCAATCTTAATGGCATTGACAAAGGGGATTGACCCTGATTCTGAATTTGGAAACTGGTTAGCTGGAAAACCGCCCGCATCGTTGGACCGTTTCTACTCCAAAGCCGCGCAATTCTTACGACAAGAGGACGCGAAACAGTCTAGGAAGCAAGACGATGCGGGACCCAAGAGTGAAGGGATACAGAGCAATGTAGCAGCAAAACAGTCCGGCGACAATTCCGGAAAAGTTCAGTTGAACATACAGAACAAGCAAACTCAGCCAAGAGGTAACAATGATCAGAATAAGAAAAGAGATCCAAATCGAGGTCCACGGCATGAGGCTCCAATGTTCGATAATTACACACCATTGAATACATCGTTGGAAAATGTGTACCTACAGACTTGCAATACTATGCAATACAAGAAGCCGGCTCCGAAGCAATCGTCGGAGAGGCAGATTCAAACAGGAAAGTTCTGTAGATTCCACGAAAGTTATGGCCACAACACCAATGAATGTCGGCACTTGCAGGATCTCATTGAGAAGTTGATCAGAGAGAGGAAGTTAGATCAGTTTGTGCGGGCACCGCAGTCTGAAGGGGCGGGCCCCTCAAATCAAAATCATGTACAGAATCCAGAAAGACAGGAAGAACCAGGTCGTGTCGGAGGAAGACTGATAATTAATGTTGTAAGTGATAGTCCTCGTACAGCGAAACGAAGCTGGGGAGAAATAAAATCATATAACAACTTAGCTAGACGAACAGACTTTGAGTACGATGATAACTTGGACAATAAACCTTCGACCAAACGAAAAAGAGTGGCAATTAACGACATCACTTTCCGAGACAACGATACTGATTATGTCGGAAGCCCGACTACTGACCCACTCGTGATATCGGCACAAGTAGGTCCAGCTTGGATGAAGAGGATACTAATTGACTGTGGGAGCTCTGTGAATATCCTTTTCATACATGCTTATAATCAAATGAGGATGAATACCAGGGATTTGGAACCTTGCCAAACTCACCTCCATGGATTCAACGGTAGCACTACCGTACCTATTGGGGTGGTGAAGTTACCAGTTAGGTTGGGATCTAAGGAACATAGGAGAGTTCGGACATTACAGTTCACTGTGTTGAACATAGTCTCGCCATACAACGCTTTCATAGGACGACCTGCCCTTACTGAATTCAGAGCCGTAATTGCCCCGTGGTGCTTGACCTTAAAGTTCCCTACCGTCAACGGAGTTGGAGTCGTCCAGGGCGATCAGGTTGACTTGAGAACAGTCATACGCCGAAAACGAGTCGCCCGATTACGCAATGCCGAGGACCGACTTAAAACTTTTGAACGCAACGAGATTGTCATTAAAAAAGAATACCCAGCACTACTACACATGAAACCAACATGGAAGGGATCACATGAAATAAAGCAAGAGCTCGGGGATGATGTAAATGAGATGACAACCGTTGATGGTCTAGCTTCACCAAAGGCCTTGGATAGCAAAAGACTTCGTCGCTATTACGCATAACAGGCTATGTTTATCTATTTAGTTTCAATTCTGTTTTAGAATTTGTTTCTGCATTTCGAAATTAGAATTTGTAATAAGGCAACTGACTTTGCCATGTTTTCTTATTTCAGCAATAAAATGCCATCTCTTTGAGCCAGAGCTGTGATTCATTAAATACAATGTACAACATCACGATGCACGAAGAGCTAAATCCCATCACACCATGGAATTTATTCAAGTAGGGAGTGGCTATGAAGCAATCAACCACTCACCAAATGACACCCGAACTCGGGGGCAAGCCATCACATCAGGCCAGAAATGGGTTGATACACGACAACCTTTTCCTTAACTCCGTACTCCCAGAGTGCAAGGCGGAGTATAAACATTCACAAAATCCCAGAGTACTCCGAGAGCGCGAGCTGGGTACAAACTCTTTAACCAACTCCTTACTCCCAGAGTGCGAGGCGGAGTATAAACATTTTTCTAAATCCCAGAGTACTCCGAGAGCGCGAGCTGGGTATAAATATCAACAAACTCCAGCTTCCGAGAGCGCGAACTGGAGTATAAACATTAACTAACTCCGTACTCCCAGAGTGCGAGGCGGAGTATAAACATTTACAAAATCCCAGAGAACTCCGAGAGCGCGAGCTGGGTACAAAACTTTTTACTTAACTCCGTACTCCCAGAGTGCGAGGCGGAGTATAAACATTTTTCTAAATCCCAGAGTACTCCGAGAGCGCGAGCTGGGTACAAAACCTTTTTCCTAACTCCGTACTCCCAGAGTGCGAGGCGGACTATGAACTTTTTAACTAACTCCGTACTCCCAGAGTGCGAGGCGGAGTATAAACATTTTCCTAAAACCCCAGAGTACTCCGAGAGCGCGAGCTGGGTATAAATACCAACAAACTCCAGCTTCCGAGAACGCGAACTGGAGTATAAACATTAACTAACTCCATACTCCCAGTACGCAAGGCGGAGTATAAACATACATCAACTCTACACTAATCCCCAATGCTGGGGGCAGAACCATAACACATAACAAGTTGGAGACAAGAGGGAAAACATTCTCATTTCCACTATCGACAAAAAGAATCTGATTACAAAGTGTTAAAAGAAAATTCTTCTAGTGGGAGCCGAATCCACATCTACACACGACAATAGAGAAATCAACAAAATGCTACCCTACGCAACAAAGATTTAGAGAAAGAGTTCAATCTTTCTTCTTCCTTATCTTCTTCTTCGGGGTAGCCCCACCAGATCCACTGCCCGATTTTTTCCTCAATCGCTTACTCTTTTCAGGCTTGCCCTCCGGCAGCGATATAATGTCGACGTCTTCCTCAGAGCTGGAGGCGGCGGAAGTTCTTCTAGGAGGATGAGCAGGAGGCATAGAAGTAGTAGCAGGAGGAGGGACAGGAGCGGTCTCAATCATTACAGTACCGCCCGGTGAAATCACCATTAACGGGGCAGGCCCGGGCGGATTCGTACCAACATTCCCTGCTGCCATCTCGGCAGCAATCTCAGCAATAACGTCGTCCTCACGAGATACTTGGGCCGCATCAGATGTGCCAATAGCTGGCATAGATGAACTAACGGCCGGAGCAGCCTCACTCACAGCATCAGACGGGTTGGCAGAGGGATCGATGGGTTCATTGAGAAGCTCCTTAATCATTTGAGCGCTGAAAGAAAACATATTCGCATCTCCCTCCTCGCCAATCAAAGTGGAAGTCGTGACGGCTTCAGAAAAAACGACCCCTTGTGTTTGATGAGGAACTGATAGAGCAAGGGGCGCAGAAACAATAGCTTCAGTCACTGAAATGCGGCAAAACGAAGATTGTTAGCCAAGTGTGTTGCTTAAGGTTTTTCACGACTAAACTACGAGAAGCGTTCAAGTACCTTCCTTGGTCTGGACCGAAACATGGGTGGAATCATCGGCGGAAGATAATAACGGTTGGTCAGGATTATATGCAGGAACAGATTGGGGGTTTACCGCACCAGTGGTTTCGGGCAATGTTGGGAGTACAGCTCCAACACTTGCCTCGTGATGCGCGGTCCCCGAACCTTCGCCTGTCTCTAGAGATTGAACGCCAAGCTTTTCTTTCGCCATAGAGATCACCACCTCATGAAGGGTCTTCCTCTCATCCTCGGTGAGCAAACGCATCTCCAGCTCAAAGTCGTCAAATGTTTCATCTGGATGCACTGCTTTCTTCTCATTCACCAGCCGGGCCCAGGCATTGTACAAGATCATGGAGTCATCTCCCAGCCACGCTAAATTTCTATGCTCCAGCACATTAGCGTTGTACGTGACAAGGAGATCGTCAAACTCAGCGTCCAGCCTGGACCTCTCCTCCAAAATCTTTTCCTGGATTTCTGCTTCCGCAGACTTAGACTTGACCGCCACCGCAGCAAGTTCGGCCCTAAGAGATACCGCTTGGTTGCAAGCCTCTTGTGCAGTGGCGTTTGCGTCATCCTTCTCCTTCACCATTTCAGCGAATTTGGCCTTGAGCTCGTTCAGCTCTTTAACGGCTAAGTCTCGCTCAGCTGCAACGGTGGTGTTGCGGTGGCCCATCTCTTCTACCGTGGCGCAATGTTCCTGTTGCATCCTAGCCATTTTGGCCACGGCGTCCTCGTGTTTCTGGAGAGCTTGAAGTTCGGAACTCCGAGACGTCTCCATTTCAGATTGAAGAACTTCAATGATGCGTTTCTGTTTAGCAATTTCAGCATCACGTTCAGCAATAATCTTCGCCCTGTCAAAAGCCACTCTAGAAGCCTTCACGGCTGCCTTGTACCACTCCTTGTACTGAGTGTAGAAGTCGTGAATATAACTATGAGCGGTGGTCTCAGCTTCCGGAGGAATTCTTTTGAAGTTAGGAGGGAAGATATAGCCATCCATGCAAATTTCAGGGTAGTCATTTTTCATTTGGGCGAGTTTAGCAGCTCCCTCGCTTGTCAACTCAGCCGGAGCTTGTTCAATTATAGCGGCTGCCGTTGGTTCCATTCTTGGCCGTTGAGCATCAGGCCGAGAAGATTGAGAAGGCAACTGTTGCTGATGAGATGGCCCTGGGAGGTCTACTGGAGCCCTGGGAGGCGGAGGAGAACGAGATCGGGGTCGAACTGGTATCCCCGATCTCTGTCAGAGTAATCATAGCCAGAACGGTTACGCGAGTAATCTCTGTCTCTATCATAACGTTCTTGACTCGAATAGCCTCGCCCATGATCCCTATCTGTCTCTCTCCTACGGGAATCGTAAAATGGAGAAGATTGGCGCACATTCTGAAGCCTATCTAGGGTAGAGCCGCGTCCTGACATCTCACCTGCGATAAGAAAGAATTACGGATTAAAATTCCATAAAGCAATGTTTACCATGCAGAAGTCATGAAGTGTCGTGAAAGTGTGTGTAAATGTGTAAACCCCCAAACCGACCGGAAGTGTTGACCGCACTTAAAGGAAAGGGCTCGTTCATGTTTAGGACATCTTGCAATTCCTCCAACCCAGGATTATGAGAAATCGATATATAATCTGGGATAGGAATGTCGTCAAGCCCTTTGAGAGAATCTCTCGAATGAGAAGGGGCGGCCTCAGAAATCATAACTCCGGAAGCGGGAAGAAACACATCTACAGATTTTCCGCCCTTTGACTTAAGTTTTTTGGAAACGGCGGCCTTGCCTTTCCGTTTTTCTCCCGATTCCTCCAAGTTTCCCGAAAGGTCAGCCATTGGCTCTGAATCCGTATGGGTTCTTTCTTCATCACCCGCCTCAATTATTCTGATTCCGAGTGACTTCTTCACTTTTTTCTTCCTGGTCTTCTTCTTATCTCCATTCTTGGAGGTAGACTTTGCAAAGCCTTCAACGACTATGCTTTGATTGATGTCGATCAAACCAAGGACTCTTAAGTTGTAGTCGTTCAGCACCGAGTCAATATGCCTCAGCTCGCTTGGGACTTCTTGAAGACTCCGGACGGTACCCTTGAAACGCCCTCCATCGGGCCTAGAGATAATAGCTGTAAAAGGAATGAAATGTCAATTTTAACACCGAAGAGCTATTGGTCAAGGAAACAGGTTAAGGCACTTACGTCTAGACAACCATCGCCTAGCGAAACCCGGAGGGCACCGAACGTAGAACCATTCGTTCTTGAAATAGCTCAGTCGCGTCCAAGCTCCAACTACAACTTGGCAATTTCTAACTGCCTCCAAAAATGTAAACGATGGGCTATCACCCCTGCTCTTGAAGTTAAATATGTGTCTGATCTCGGAGGGCCTCGGCGGGCGAAAAAGACAGTCCATAAATATTACAAAGGCGCTATTCAGCAACGCGTGCCCGTTGGGATGAAGTTGTGAAGGAGCGATTCCTAAATATGATAGCATCCCTCTGATATATTGATTGAAAGGAGGAAGAGTTCCAGCCGCGCAAGCATGACGGTAGAACGCTGTATATCCTTCAGGCGGATTGTGCGGTCTATCAGTGGTGCTGGGCAATAATACATCACCAAGAGATATGTTATGCTTTAAGCATATTCGTCCCAATAAGGATTCAGAGATGTTGGACTGAACCGAATCAACAGGGTCCTCAATAAATATCGCCTCCGGCAATTCATCTGGAGCTGGATCAATTATATCGGCAGGGATATCGGGAATCTCAAGCACCGGAGGAGTCGAGCTCTGTACCTCTTGTTGTTGGGAGCCCGAAGATTCCATAATTAGCTAACTCATCAGAAAGCAACGTTAAGTTCATAACTAGCCCGTGCATGCCCCAGTGTAGTGTGTATGAACGTGTCGTGCAGTGCAAGTGCTGTGCATTACTTAAGCAAATATAACAGAATGAAGCAAGATATTCGAACAATATAACTTGGGAATTTGAGAATGAAAATGACTGTCATCGCTGACCGTCCCTTCCACACCATCCAAACGCCACTGACCATTTCAAATATAAATCGGTTAAATTACTGGTCAAGTCATAGTTCCATCGACAAGCTTCAAAGGAAATTCAGGTTTAATGTTCGATTATGCAAGGCCGAAGCTTGTCGGAGTCAAGTGTGCTAAAATTCAATGGGTTCATCAAAGTTCAACTTGAAATTGGTCATGGTTCAGATGTTGGAGCAAATCAGAAGAGTAGAAGCCCTTGAAGCAAAGATGTTCGAATCAATCGACTCGAATCGATGAAGGTCGAATCATATCGATTCGACCCTGCATAAGTTCGACTCGATGAAATCTTGGGGTGGAGAAGCAGTTCGAATCCATGGGCTATGCATAACTTCGAATCGATCAATGCTCGGCACTTTCGAATCGATTGGGATATTACTACTTCGAATCGATCGATTCGATCTTTCAAAACCATCGGTGCGAAATTTCGTATCGATTCGAACCACCTATCCCTGAATCAATTCGAAGTCTTATTTTCTTCATCGATCCGTTTTACTTAACCCTGCATCGATTCGAAATCTTCCATCTTCGATCGATTCGGGCTATCTGTCCCCGAATCAATACGAGTAGAAAAAGCTATCTCTTTTATATCCATCGAGTCGACCCATTTCAGCTCTTACTACTCTTCGTGTTTCTCAAAAGAAAGGATTGAAGTCAATGTTCGAATCCCGTTTTCATCGTTCTACACTCGGATCGATCCCTTAGATACCTGGACGAATTCGATTGCAATTTAAGACTCGGTAAAATCTGATTGATTCGTGCAAGACGTAGAGCTCTGAAGAATCGATTCGAAGAAGAAGCTATAGCAACAGTAAAAAGTAAAAAATGAAAGTGACACCGGCCTCGCATATTTATATGGACCTCACAAGAGAAACGGGACGATTCGTCTCCCGGTAAATACGACCAATTCCAACCGGTCACGCACTTATCCCTTCGAATCCATCACATTCAAACCCATTGCGTTCGAATCCCTTAAAAAACGTTCGACTCCAACAACTCAGGCAACCACATCGAATCCACACAGTATCGATTCGAAGCTGTCGACAGAAGGTGAACCTGGGTCACTATGCCCCATCGATTCGATGTGTCTACTTCGAAACCATCAACTCGAGGCGGATCCAGAAACAATGCTTCGCATCCATCAAATACCACCGGTCAAGTGGACGAATCGTTTCCATATGAAAAATTGCTTGTCCACTCTTGTACCGATTCAGGAGAGGATCAATACGAGAGGATGATCATAGACAATCATAAAAGCAATGTTTTAACTCAAATCTCAAATCGGTCCAGGAGAGGACCGATGCAGATTTCGATAGCGAACCGAACGGACAACAACTTGCGATCACGCAACGTTAACCAAGGTCAAGATAATACACGTATGCACGTATTTTTTGACTAATGTTTTGGTCTTCATCATCAACAGGAATCAAATGTTCATCTCGTCATGACTCAAAAGCCCAGACAGCCAGTCACGATTATACGACAGTCGATAACTGCAATACAGAATGCAACTTTCGATAAAGCATGTTGTAGCAATCCAATGAGAGACTGCAGCTTTTCAAAGCACGTCATGTTTACACAAGACGTACTTTGGGGGGCAAATGTTATCCCGCCTTTTGGCAAGGCCGTGACACCAAGGACCTGGATAGATACCGGTGATAGATTGTCTCAGAAGTCGGTTACACATAAGGATCGCTACGGATATCGATGAACTTTGTCCGAGTCCGGATCGGGCTACAATCGATAAGACACATCAAGCAAAGCCATGGGAACCAACGATTCAAGTTTCAAGTCAATCCGAGTTCGTATGCTCGAGATATCGTCGACAAAAGATGGAGTAGGGCACCCTTAGTTCGAATCCATAGGCGAAACCTATGTTCGAGTCCATTGGCCAGGAACCAGTTCGAATCCATCGAACTTCCATTGCCTCGACTCCATCAGCCCTCCCTTGCTTCGACTCCATCAGCATAGAGGCTCTCGTTCGAATCCAACCGGACCAAGCATTGATTCGAAACCATCGAGATAGCATTGGTTTGAATCAATTGTAGTTAGCTGTACTTCGAATCGATTCGAACGATACCTTAAGTTCGAATCGATTGGAGCTTTCTACAATTCGAATCCATAAAGAGAGGGAGCTTCGAATCCAGGAGACATAGCTTCACTTCGAATCCAGGAGATATAGCTCGCCCTCGACTCCACTATTTTCGAATCCAAGTCGTGGATTCGACCCAGTCAATGCGGAGTGCAAAGCGGACCGATGCGAAGAAGGCGCACCACGTCACCATCTTCATTTGCAGAAGGATCGATTCGAACGAATCGATCCGAGCGTATCGATTCGAATGACTCCAGAGTTCGAAAAACACCAACTTGAATCGGTCATAACTCGAGTTCTACAATTCCAAATGACATGAAATTTTCACAGAAGCTTAAGCACATGATGAAGAATGTTCACACCAAATTTCAGCTCGATTGGAGCAATTCTTGATCGATTCGAACCAAGGGTCGAATCGATCCCAAAGTGGGCCCGGATCTCCAGATTTCGGCCATGTGGGCCCCCTGACGTACCAGAACTGGTCTCCCCTCATTTTAGGCGAAATATCAGCCTCCTACACCTATAAATAGAGCCCCTGGTCATTCAGAAAAGAGGGGGGAGAATTCTAAGTACCGAAGAGCGCCCAGATTCTGCCGGATCTACTCCAGAACACCGCCGTTGCTTTAGATTGACACTTAGCATTGAAATTCAGTTGTATTACATTGTTAACTACTGTAATCTTCAAGTAATCGAGCAATAAAATCATCAAACTTCATAGTGGACGTAGGCAAAACGTCGAACCACTCTAAATCGCTTGTCTTTGCAATTTACTTTCTGTCATTTGGAGTTTTTGTTAGATAATCCACAGTTTTAATTTTCATTCTGCGCGTTTATCTCTTCAAAGACTTCCGAAGAGTGTTGTGCCCATTTTTGGTACAAACAGTGTGATAATATAACTACACATAGAACTTAAGAAAAATTTGTAACCCCTCGACTAAGGCTAGATCTGATATTTCATAAATTGGTACGCACTTAAGTGCTAAAGAAATGACGCATGCATTATAACATGCGTGATTTATTCAACTATTTTATAAACAAATAAAGTAATTCGGTGAAAAAACGTTAAAAAAGTATGGTTATTTATCAATAATAATGAAATCATAACTGGTTTCTCTACTAACACCCTCAAATCATTCAATCGTAGGCAAGTAAAATTGATTAACAGCTTTCCAACCATCAATGAAAAGTTTGCACCTAAAAATGCAGGTTTTAATCAGAAAAGCTTTTTGTTGGCAATGTAACCGAACACATTCATTCCTCCCAACTAAGCGTAAGTCAAATTTCACCCACTTCAAACTCTTGCATCATATTTCAAAACGTTTCTCACAAATTGAGAGTGTTTATTGCAAAACAGAACAGCGAAGTTGCTCAAGAAATATTTGTTTCTCGGTGTAAAAAGAATAAGAAAGCGACAACTATTACTGTATAGAAAAAGCAAAAGGAGGAAGAAAAAAATGTCTGTTATTCTGGATCTTCATTCTCTGTATCTTTTCCTGGGTCCAGCATTCCTATCCCATCAACTGGATCGATATCTCCAACAATCTTTGAGCTATTTGGTTTGCCATACCCCTCCAAAGTAATACCCTTCGCTTTTGTGATTATCGGATCTTCTTTCATCAGCATATTGATTTCTGCACAAACAAAAATACACATGAGTATTATCTATCAAGTATTAACATAATTACTCACTTAAAAGGAAAAAAAAACACCAATAGTTCAAGTGCTAAAATATTTAGATCATGATTCTAAAGGCATTGGGTTCGATCATCCCAGACATTAAAATAAAGCGTCTTACAAAGCATATCTTCCTGGAAAAGAATATGTTTGAAACATCTTACTCATACCATTCATGCTTTCTTCATGTTTTTGCTCTATGTATAAGAAACATAAGCATACAAGTTTTATAGTGTCCCATCAGTTCGCATATTAACCATCTTGGCAGTAAGGGGCAAAACATAAATATACTAAAAAACAACAGTTAGTAGAAAATTAAATTTTATGTGAGTACAATTTTGTTCACATTCGCATGAACAAAACATTACATTTGCTATGTGTATGTTATAACAGATTTATGGCTCATAAATAAACCTTAGTTTCAAACCAAATATATGCGCACTACCATAACAATCATCCAATTACCGTCTATTAACACCCCGGTATTTTCTCTTCACCCCCCCGATTAAAATTTTAAAATTTTAATTCCAATTATACCCTAACAATAAAACATGATAAACGATGGTAGATTGATGATAAACGAGAAAAAAATGATGCAAGCAATCTGTATTGCAAGAGAATTTTAGAGAAAAAATATTGCAGGCGTAAGAAAAAATCGATCACGGACATGGTGATATAGTTCTTCGTCGACCACGTGTGCGACAAACGAGGTTATGGCAGCAACCTCGTCTGCCACGAACGTGGTTGTAGTAACAACCTCGTTTGCGGCAAACGTGGTTGTGACTACAACCACGTTCGTGGCAGACGAGGTTGGTGTCACAACCTCGTTTGCGACAAACGTATCTCAACTATGGATTTCATCAACCTGCGTGTTATTAAATTTTTTTAACCACGTTCGTTTAATTTTTTTTTTAATAAGGCGAGGGTAGTTTTGGAAGTGGATGGGGTGGGAAGAGCAAAATAAGGGGTGGATATTTTTTTTAAAAAACAGCGGGGTGAGAAAGGCAATAAGCGGGGTGGGAATAGACGGAGCCATTTTGTTTTCCACAATACAAAACATAATCTGATTGTTTTCAATTTGCCATATTAACCTTAAGCTCAATGAATAAAATCAGATAATTTAATATATGTTCTCCACCACCTTGATCCAAAACATTCTCTCTTTAGATCTAACTCTATCAAATCAACAGCATAAACGGAAGGGGTTATGAACATAAATCGAATTAAACCTTAATTAGACATCAAGTTTAGTTTTCTCAAGTGCTTGATTGTGGCTTCTCTCGTCAAGTGTAGTATGTTCTTGACTTCATAAATACATAAATCCTCTGCATTCTAAATATAAACATGAATCCTAAAATTAATCAACAATAACTATCGGTTTAGGGCTTTTCAACTGAAGCAATGCCAAACAAAATTATATGCATATCAATAACCGATCCAAGAATCCCAATTATCAATACACAGAAAATGCTTGAGAATATAACAACGAAGATAAAGTTAAGAGGAAATTACCAGGATGGGAAAAGAACCAAAGAAAGAGACCGCAAATAATGAGAATAACAGGAATGAGATGAATCAAATTTTCTGCAAATCTGGCTTTCATTGTTTCTTTCTTGGACGGTTCAGACTGAGGATCGTATAACGGAAGTTGATCCATCTCGTCCGATGCTCTAGATGCGCTCGCTGATCTATGCATCTTCTTCTTTGGTCTTTCGTTTTATTCTAATGGGTTTTCGCGTGTGCGTCTTTAGTGATCTTGGTTGTCAAATGAAAAATCAAGACGAATGCTGGTATTTGTATGAAGATGCGGTAAGCCCTTGAGTTGACTAGCTTTCGTAAATTAGTCCTTCAAAGTTTAGTTAATTGCATGTGAATGATTAAACGACATTGTTTTTTTAGTAGAAATTGGAACGTCGTTTCATTTTTATATAGAAGTGACAATGAAGTTAAAGCGTTCCCGGCTGTAATTGTACTCAAATACACCACCCCACCCCCCTCTTCCTCATATCTTGACATACATGGTTTTAATTTAAAATTAAAATCATTTAGCCTAAAACTAAAAATAAAATAAATGACCGTCATGTTAAAAATAAAAGTTGATGTTCTTCCGTCTAATTGTTTTTAAAATTTTATATACTTCATATCCATTTTCAATTCTTATGCTTGACTCTTTTTCACTTAAAGAAAATTTTGCCTTTAATCATTAATACTTTTTTTTGTAATACATACAAAATACAATGGCTCTTTACTTTATGTCCATTCTTAGTTCTTACGTTCAATTCTTTTTAATCCACAAGAAATTCTCTTTCTCTAATAGTTTTTTATCTTATTTTTTTAACACGTTATTACACTACAACAAAAATACTCTATTACAACGTCCTTTTTACAACGGGCATATATTGCCCGTTGTAATAGACAGATATTACAACGATCGTTTTAGAACCGTTGTAATAGATGCTCTGTCCAACGCCTTTCTTACAACTTGTGTTATTTGTCCGTTGTAATAGAACAATATTACAACGGTCAGCTTCTGCCCGTTGTAATAGATGTATATTTTACAACACTCTCTATATGACCGTTGTAATAAACGTACTACGAATTCTCACGTGGTTTGTCACGTGTTTATCGACAACGTGATTAGGGCTGAAGCTAGCTAGCTCTCTCCCCAGACTCGAATTTTTATTGAGATAAAAACACCATTGTAACTAATTTTCGATTTGTATGCACTTTCGTTTGCCTACGCGCTGAAGCTAGGGTTTTCGATTTGGGAATTCAAGTGATTCGCAACTGAAACCGGTCTACCACGCAGGTTCAAATTCTTCTATTCGATTATGTTATTTCATCTATGAGATTGTTAAGTTGTGTTTTGTTTTTGTTCTGTCATTTTTGCATGAATTTTTTATGGCATTGATCCTCGTTCGTAAGCTAGATGATTTTTGCGTGTTTTCTATTGCTTCAGCTTCTAGAGTTGATTGCAATAGAGCTAGGCTATTTTCATAATCCTGAATTAGTGTTTGATCTTGCAGACTATTCAGGATTTAGAGATATAACTTCTTGTTATCTTTGAGGATTTCACACTGTTTACTAACGCTAATTGTGTTATGATTCTAGTGTTTAAGATCATTCTTTATTCTTTTAAGTTTAGCGATGAAGCTAAACATTGGATTGCTATTTATTATGGATTGAAAACGATTTTGATTGGTTATTGATAACTAGGAAGAAATTTCTAGGCATTGTTGTATTTGAAAGATTTATGGCTAGTTGTTGCATGATCTGGTGAAAGCTTGATAAGGATGGGGGAGTGGTCACTGGTTTAGCGATTAAGTATGGTGATATCTACTTGTGGGAATTTAGAATTAAATTCAAGGTTACAAAGGGTCATGTCAATCACATAGTGAACCCCAAAATTGTGCCCACCCCACCCAGTAAAGAAATTCCCAAAATATTGAACTTCTTTGAGTCCGGTAGCAATTACACAAGACTAAAAATTTATAGGCTTTTTCCTCCATCATGGTTGTAGTAGCCTAAAATTTTAAATTGTTTATTTTGAAGACGCAATTCACAAAACTTAAAGTGAAATCATACAGACCCTAAGTAATTCAAGTTTATGAGCCTAATTATTCAAATTATTTACAAAACAAATTACATGAACCAAACTCAATTCTGTGACCATCTGGTTA
This sequence comes from Allium fistulosum, assembly GCA_030737815.1. Classification (NCBI taxonomy): domain Eukaryota; kingdom Viridiplantae; phylum Streptophyta; class Magnoliopsida; order Asparagales; family Amaryllidaceae; genus Allium; species Allium fistulosum. Next base: position 898,128,026 of record CM060905.1, on the reverse strand, counting down.
AAGCTTTGAATAACTCACATGAGGTTGGAACTTCTCTCTGCAATGAGTATAGTAGATATCCAACACCATTTCACTTACCAAATATATAACTGTTGGTTTGATCCAGGTTTTGCAGAGTTTAGTAATTCATGAGTTTGATTTTATTAGTTTTCTTTCTTTTTAGGCTTAGTTTGTAGGGTCACATTACTATATAGTTTTCATTGGGACAATTATTATAAAAAACTTAAGAACTTAATATACTCTCCTACAGTTTTTTTGACTTTGTTTTGTTTCCCTTTGTGTATTGTATTCGATATCTAGGTTGCAATGTGCCACTTTGAGTCAGTTAAAGATGCTAGAAATGTCGCAATGGCAACAATGCACTCTGGTATAAATGTAAGGATTCTCATTGAGGCCCTCTTTTCTGTATCCTTAGTTTCTTAATTTTTCAATTTTTGATTGCTTGCTTTTTATCATTGTTTTCGCTGTAATTTTGTGTTTTTTAAAAATCAAATCTCTTGGTAAGTTCATATAATCAGGTTTATGAGCTGGTTTCATAAAAATTCCTTAGTTGTATATTTTGTAGTGATGTTACTTTAATGCAGTAGATTATGGAACATGAAGTCGTAAATGTGTTAATGGTGATACAGTGTACAAATAGTTACATAACATGGTATGAAAAATTACAAAATAAACCGGACAAAAATTGCTTATCGGAAGATCCAACAATGAGTCAGACTGTTTTGACTAGCTATATAATCAGGCAGCAGATTGGAACATTTAGGCATTTTCTCACACTTGGTACCAATTAACAGGGATTCAGCTGTTTTGGATGTGGAAGTGATAATAAATCAATGATATGGAAGTGATAATAAATCCATTTGGAAATTGAATTTATTTCCAATATAGTTTTTTGCACCTCCGTTATTTTACGTTATATCCTCGCTATAGCCTTTTGCAACTCCACTGCTAGGGAACTGTTAAGCGTTTTGATTGCACAACTCCATTATAACATCACAAAAGATAAGTTATTTGAGTTGTCGGTGACTTGGAGTATATCTTACAGATAGAATAAGCATATGTGTACAAATGCATGCGTGCATGCATGCATATCTTTCATTTATGATTTGATTTTTTGCTTATTGGTCGGATTGCTTATACGATTATTACAAATGAAGGGTCCTAAAATTTCCTCAGGGCTGTAGGTATAGATTACAAATTTATTAAATTTATTTAGCAGGTTCAGTGGGAAAGTCTTTTATATTTCACAGCATTAGAAACCCATAAGAATTTGATGCTGACATGTCTTTATCACATTTTAGTATGTGTAAGTTTAAATTTGCAAGGGTCAACATGTATTATATTGCACATGCATGTTGATACTTGCTAGTTGATTTTCTAAAGTGATATTTTTTCCCCCGCAATCCATGTTTGCGATATTATGCAGTTTGTCACTTTTTGGCTCATTTCTGACCATAGACTAGGTGTCGAGGATGGAGCTCCTGGATGAAGTTCAAATAAGGGCAATCAATATTGCAAATGGAAAACATTTACCTGAAAAAACAACATTAATGTTTGAATTCATAGGCACAGGTAAAGCATAAGTTTATGGTTATATCTTTTGCCTGGAAAGATTTTGGCAACATAGGATCTATAGGATATATACTATATAGAGTCATAGATAGGTGATCTGTCTAAAGAAATTTATTCCTTTGCTATATGGAGATCCTGAAATGATTCTTGTTTCTTCTTTTGTTGAAACTTTGCTGTGATTTTTTGTACAACTCTCTATTAGAGGCTTCCTCGCGAGAACAGGCATTGCTTATTCATAAAATAGTCTCCGAACACAATGGCACTGATTTTATATATGTGGAAGATTCTGAAGCAAAGGAGGAGCTATGGAAGGTATAATAATTGTTTAATGGATACTTTTTCTTTTCTTCAAAAACACAAAATTTACTTATTTGCTGCTATTTTCATGCATTAAATGTGTTACTTTTCTCTCGCAATAATTTCTTGTTTACATTTTTTACTGCGAAACTCTACTGTCATTATTTTCTATAAGGTTAGTACATGCCATTAATAAACCAACGGATTATTGTAGACCTTAGGGTAAAGAGTCAGATAAAAGATTCTTGATTTAGAAGTCATAGAAATAGATCGAATCTTACTGTTTCAGTTAAATAATTTATGCATTAAAGGTGTGGATACATTCCTTAGATGTAAGGATAAACCTTGGTTCTCTAAATTTTCAGAATAAACAAAATTACATGTTGTTAATCGATCAGACTTAGAAATATTAATTTCTATAATCTGTATACCAGCATTATTTGACATTTTTTGTGTAAGTGTGATTGTAGATAAGGAAAGAAGCACTCTGGTCTTGTTTTGCACTGGCGCCAAACTTTGATGCAATGATCACGGTCAGTCAAACGCTGCTTTCATGTCATTTGTTCGTTTATTGCAATATCTAGCGAGGATTGTACTGTAGCATGTACTAAAGCAGAAATTAGAGTGATCATAAAAGATTTGATTTGTTCGAATGTCTCAAAGTATAAAAATTAAACTATTTGGTTATAACAGTTTATATCTTTGCAATAGCAAAAAAATGTAAAATAGAGTAATGGACTAGAATAGACATATAGTTCATCTATGGAAACAAGTTTTAAAAATATTGTATGTTTCCTTTTATTCTTTTCTATCTAATGAATGCCATACTTTAATTCAGGATGTATGTGTTCCACTGTCACATCTTGCTGACTGCATATCAAAAACCAAAGAAGAGCTTGATGCATCAACTTTGTTATGGTATGCTGCCTGTTTTGAATACTTAACTCGTTATCGTTAATTTTTAGGTGAAACATGTGAATTTTTATTTCCCTTTTCAATCAGAAGATAATGATTTTAGCTTTAAATCCTCAGCACAGTCATCTCTCATGCTGGTGATGGAAATATCCACACTATCATATTATTTGACCCCAATAATGAAGAACATCGAAAGGAAGCGGCGCGGTTAAACCATCTAATGGTTAAAATCGCGTTATCAATGGAAGGTATTAATCTTATATGTCCAGTGTTCCTGGATCTTTTACAAATTTTATACTGCATTCCTTGACTTCTTTTGTGCTTAACTAATTGATAGATTTTTTCTTAAAGATCCGAAGAACTAAATTTTGCCTATAAACTTTGAGGAAATATATAGGAAATATATACTAAACACACAGCACATACCCTGGGTAAATCACCGGATTTTATATGCCTGCCATTGTTGCTGGAGTTTGAACGCATGACCTTAAGTCACTCAACGTACACCACACCATGTACCAACTATGCAAGTGCAACCATGTGTGGTTTAACTAATCATTAGCTCTTTTTTCTTTACAGGGCATGCTTCCATTTGATTCCGATCTTGTAATTTTTAAAGCATGTTATTTTGTTAGATCGATTTTTCGAACATGAAGGCAGTGAGAAATTATTCTGTAGATAAAATTATTAGCATCTATTTGACCCATGTTGTAGTAATAAGAAATTTACTATTGCAGTGCTGAAACTTTAAGTATACATTTTTTCCAAGCATATCAAATCAATACCGTTGCTTCTATTATCAATAAGTATGAGTTATCTTTATTTCTGTTAATTTGTTATTGTATATGTCTTCATGCAATTGCTTCTATAAGGAACATGCACGGGTGAACATGGAGTAGGTACTGGAAAACTGAAGGTATGCGTGCTTTTCTATGAAATAACCCATTGTACATATTTTATTAGAGGTAGTAGTCAAATAAATCTTCTTCTTTTTTAATTTTTTAATTTTTCTTGCTGATGGCAAGCCTTATATGCAGCCCAATTTAAATGCAACTCTAGTCTCTGTTATTTGTATTGCATTCGATTTTAATTAAAATCAAATCATCACTCCAAATTCTGAATAACTATTTTTATATTATGTCATCTAATTCAGTTTAAAACTACTTTTGAATTATTAGTATCTCGAAGAGGAACATGGTATTGAAACATTAAGAGCAATGAAGAGAATAAAAAATGCATTAGATCCTAATAATATCATGAATCCTGGGAAGCTAATCCCCCCTCACGTATGCTTATGAGGTAATCTTTCTGTAGTATTCAAAGACTATTTCACCTAGAATTTTGTTGAGTTTCATGTGTTGGTTATTTACTTGATTTCCTCTTCGTTTGCTTGCTAACGCCATATAGGCAGGCAATATCATATGTGAAGTCCTGTACGTCGAGGCAAACACTACAACAAAAATACTCTATTACAACGTCCTTTTTACAACGGGCATATATTGCCCGTTGTAATAGACAGATATTACAACGGTCGTTTTAGAACGTATGCTTATGTTGTTGTAATAGACAGATATTACAACGTATGCTTATGTTGTGGGTTTGGATAGATTGATGGGTAGTAAGTGGGAGCTGGGTGGTGGTGGAGGGGGAATTCAGCATGCAATGTGGCTGTTTGTTTGCTGGTCAAGGAAGCGGTGATGGGTGTTTTCAGATTTGAGGAAGTGGTTAGGCAGGATTGTTTGGGAAAGTGAAGTGATGTAGTGGGATGGTAATGGTAGAGCAATGACAGTTTTGTGAAGGAGGAAGTGCAAAAGGCAGAGAGGTTGCAGGATTAGTGGGAAGTTGAATTGTATGGGGATGGGTTTGAAGTGGACTGGGTGGTTGGATATGTTGAGAGTCGTGAGGCTTTGGGTTTTGGTTGCTTTGTCACGGTTAGGAGTGATTTCAGCCGACTGAACAGTATTTCTAGTGTGTTGGGAAGAGCATGTATGATTGTGAAGTCCAAAATTGGAAGAATATTACAACCGAATTTATAGGTTTTGGGGTAATACTTGGTTATATGATATATTCCAATGTAAAAGCAACAAATAATATGTTACAAATCAAAAGAAAAGGCTGGGTCAAAATTATACCCAATCTCATACAGATAATAACTATGTACAAAAAAATTGATCAAAGAGAGAAGACGATAAATTAAACCAAACACACAACGAAAGGGAAAATAACAATGTTAGATATACAGGTCCATATTAAAACCTTAATGCAAATCTATTTGTAAGTGTGTTCACATTTTTCAGTTTGGGTGCACTGTTCAGCTTGGGTACATTGTTCGGAACTCTTTTAAGTTTATTGTTTTCTTCTTTTGATTTATCCGTCTTTTATTCATGGCTTGAAACGTTTTTGGGCTTTGCTTTAGGTTTACTGGTAGGTGTTGACTTCCGAGATGGTAACTTTGCCAGTGATTTTTTAATGGTAACTTCACCTGATCATGATTATCATATTCACTAAAGTCAATTTTTTTTCTTGCAGTCACACCGCGATAGCAACAATACGCAGCAGGTTCAAGATCAGCAAGAACGAGTTATTGTGGATGGTTTGATGAAAAAAAGTGCAGGCTATTGAGTTGGGAGAAGAACGTAGTTGCAGAGGGGACAATAGCAAGCACTGATCCTGATGCGTCGGTACATTTTGTAAAGCTTGGAGCAGAAACTTGGAAAGTATGGGTGGATGTAGCGGTGGAACCAGAAGCTTTTTTATTTAGACCAAATTCAGAGATGTCCACTATTAAAGAAGCCGTTGAATCAACCGTCGCGTGGCACAAAGACTTTATATCCTTAGTCTAGTATGATTGTACTTAGAACTTGATATTTGTAGCCGACTGTTATGTATTAATGCTTTATGAATTTGGGAGGTAAACTTATCTGACTTTTTGGAGTGTTGGAATTTTATGACTATCTTTTAGTCTTTTCGCATGTGATTTTGGTTGTTTGTGCGTAATATTTATTACTGTTAAATTATTCATTATTTGTATGGATGTGCTACCTATACGTTGCTGTAATTTTTTTTTAATTTGCATTTTTTCTACAACGGTCAAAGCGCGTTGTATTATACTCTATTACAACGGTCAATAACCGTTGTAAAAATCATTTTCACAATGGTCATTTGCGCCTTGTATTAAAGTCTATAACAACGGTCGAAAACCGTTGTCAAAATGTTTTTACAACGGTCAGGGAATGTTGTAAAACATGCTATCCATCTTGTATGATAGTATTTTGCAACGGGCAAAGAAGCTTGTATTACAATCTATTACAACGGTCGGCGACCGTTGTAAAAAAGTTTACTACAACGGTCTTTACAACATTAACTGCCCGTTGTAAAATATGGGTGACCTATTACAACATCGCCTATTACAACGGTCCGCTGCCCGTTGTGGAACACATATTACAACGGGAATTGCCCGTTGTAAAAAGCCTGTTTTGTTGTAGTGTAATTAGTACGAAACTCTTTACAATTTAATATCCCAATTTTCAAAATCTTTTGATTCTATTTTGTTTTCTCTTAATAAAAAAAAGGAAAAGAAAAGGAAGAAGAAGAAATAGAGGGGGGGAGGGTGAGAGAGCGTGTACGTGCCTCATCTTGCTTCAATAAAACACTTCTGTTCTTGTTTGTAGTAGATCATGATACATTAGCATTTTTAATATGTTTGCTGGTAGCCGTATCATTGTTATTTTTTAATTTATTCATTAAATAAAATAGAGTGAAAACTCTCCAATATCTTATGCATATGCATTTCTATCCAGTCCTATAAATGGTCGGATGCAGATTCAGATAGTGTCATATTCGTATTCGTACCCGAAATTATTTTCGGATATCAGATATCTATATCCGCGGATGTAGATGGATATCGAATATTTATCGGGTATTTTTCGACCAGTTCACAACTAATAAATCTAAACAAATAAATCCAAAATTTTGATTTATTATAAATCCATTTCAATACTAAAAATATTAAAAATAATAAATATGCTAAGAAAAATAATTTAAACATTAAATATTGATTTTTTATACATATTAATTTTTTTACCTAGATAATATAGCAAGACAATCATTTTATGTACTAAAATAGAAACAAAAAACTATAATCTTGATAAAAACTGAATGGATTATTATCGGATACGGATATAGCCATATCCGCATCCATATCCGTTTTTTTGATATCGGATAATTTTTCATATTTCAGATATAGATATGGATAAGGAGAGATTTCGAATTTTTCGGGTACTCATTGACGGCCCTATTTCTACCAATTTCATCACTTATCCTATACTTGTATTACTTGTGTAACTTGATCTTGCTTTTACCAAATTTTAGTTTTCTGTTTTTTCAAGGAACTAGCTTCTAAAATGCTTCTTTTATATTGGTAGGAACAACACTACAACAAAATACCCCTTTTACAACGGGCAATGCCCATTGTAATAGGGGTTTCGCAACGGGCCTAGGCCCGTTGTATTATGCGATGTTGTAATAGAGTAGATGAATTTTACAACGGTTCTTGCCCGTTGCAATAGGGTTCTTTTGCAACGGTTTTGGTCCGTTGCAAAAGAGTCTTTTACAACTGCTTTTGCCTGTTGTAATTAATCCTTTTACAACTGTTTTTGCCCGTTGCAAAAAGGTCTTTTGCAACTGTATTTGCCCGTTGTTAAAAAAATTCAAATGAGAAAAAAAACTACTACAATGCATGTGTAAATTAATTGAAACAAAATTATTATACTAATGACAACCATATTTATTCATATTTATTAAAAATAGCAAATGAAATTCATATTTCAAAATAACAAAAAGATTTATCTATTCACATCATTCATAAGTTTACATAGTTACAAAACATCGAATATAAACCTAAACTAACATAACTACTAACTACAGTCTTTGTTGCTATAGGCAAAGCTATCGAAATCAATAACCATAATTGCAATTGATTTGGCTAGCCTCTTGAACGAAGCATCTTTAAGAGACCTAGATGAACCATGTTGCATACAAGTGAACATATTTTATTTAGAGAGCATATGCAGGCATAAACACTATGAACGGTGTATACAAGGATATTAAGACAATAAAATTAGAGGGGCCAAATCACGGTTCGAACTTCTAACATAATAAAAACTATTTATGTAAATTAAATCTGGCAAGCCAAATAGTTTAACATCTTTGGCTACGAGAGCTAACAAAGTGGAAAACTGTTATTCCAGCCCATACAACAAAAACAAGAGTATGATAAACAGATGAGTAGATACTATAATATCCAAGAGAGAGCCTCTCATTGTTTAGAGAGGTTTATATCTTCATAATTTATAAAATGACTATTCTTAAAGTTTATTTATAGGTTATTTAAAGAAAAATCCGATAAGTCCTATTTTGCACGACAGTTGAGAATATTTCACTAGAAAGGTGTAGTTTGTTCGCTTGATTACACAGTTGGAGTTAAAATTCAAATTATTATTCAGTTTGTGAAATATTTTTCTTCATAATAACAAGTTTACGAATCAGTTATAATTCAATCCATACAGCAATGTACAAATGATGGTATTGTCTAAAGCTAGAAGCATATATACTTGAGTAGTGACATTAAAACTTAAAATTTCTAGTTATGTATTGTTACTTATTTGATGGATCTATGACAAAAAAACAAGACTAAAATCCAATTATATAGTTAAACTTACTAAAATGCATCAAATCAGATAAAATAAATAAAAGTGTACCTCTTATGTCTTAACTAAAATTCATATTTTTCCTTCCAACCTGAAAGTCTGAGTGAATTATCTTCCAAGGGAGCCTGTACCAAAAAATAAAATTCTCAGTGATTATATATCATAATATTGCACTATTATGTAGTATATAATCAAATTGAGGTTTACCTTAAATAAGTGATTTGAACTTGTGGAACAATGTTGATTGTAATTTACTGTATCTCCAATATAGTGTGGCTACAAAGACAAAATATAATAAAATTCAAACACAAAGCAAACTTCATGAAAATAAAGCATCATCGCAAGTCATCAAACAAAAGGGATGAAAGGAAACTTCATCTCCAATATACTCACTGCAGTATCAGTTTCTGCATCACCTCAAGTCATCAAATAAAGCAAACTTCATCTCCAATATACTCACTACAATATTAGTCTCTGCATGTTCCTAAAACAACAACAAACGTGAGCATGACCGCAAGTCATCAAACACAAAGCAAACTTCATCAAAATAAAGCATAGCCAACAATCTCACATCAAGGAAAAGCAACAAACATGAAAGGAAAAAAAGGGATCAAACATTGCAAGCAATTCACCATATCAGATTGAGCCATCGGATCTGAACCCAATGGCAAGAGCTTTGACCATTTAGCAGCGATAGTACAAGCTTCTAGGAACAATAGTCTCACGTATCCATCGTTAATTTTACCAACGAATCTCGTACAAATTTTGACCGAAAGTAGAGCGTTAGTAGATCCAGCCATCGCAACTCTGGATCTTATCACAGTAGCATCTGATTTTGGTATCTTTAAACGAGTGTTTGACAAAGAGGCCATTTGAACAAAGCTTCAGATCGAGTCTTGCAGTAGAAACTTGAACTCTAAATTTACAAACGAAGGCGTTAATCTCCCGGTCAGGCCTTCTGAGTCGTGTAGGACTATGGAAACGAGCTCAGGATTTAGTCGGGAAGCAACAATTAGGGATTTGTGGAGCTTGGGATTTAGCAGCGATTAGGGATTTGTGGGTACAAGAGGATTTATAGGAATTCATCGTGTCCACCTCCACTTGACTTTAGCTACCTCCAATTTCTGCCGCTGCCCACACGCATAGCCATCGCCAAAAGTGCCTCATCGTACTCCATCACGTCTGAACCCAGGTTCGCGACCCTAGCCAACCGTCTTTTCTTGCATTGCGTGTTCCAATCGTCTACCGCCATCACTACTGAGCTCGTGCTCGCATCCCAAACCCTAATGTCGATCGCCGGCGATAACGCCTCTTTGCATGATTTTTTTTTGCGTGAGTCTATTTTTGGGAAAAATTGGGCAAAAATTGAATACCAGGTGGAGTTTTGATTTGGGTCTTAAGTTTGAAATGAGGGAGGAAGATTCTAGAATGAAGGGTATGGGAAGTGGGCTTGGGCTAGAACCTTAATAGGTTCTGGTTTTAAATTCAATTTGATTTGATTAATTTCATTTGCATTTAAAACCAAATCTAAATTCTTATCATTTATTCATAAATAATTTCTTTTATCCAAATTATATTGATTTACACTTCATTCTACAAATTTTTATTTCAATAGTAGCACAATTTCTTTCAATTCGATTTTTGTTTGTTTTTATTTAATTATTCGTCATAAAGTAAATTTATTTTTTCTCAAACCATTTCAATTATATAAAAAATATATACATTTTAAAATATTTATAATTAACTGAAAATCTTATTCGATTCTAATGTATTATTCAAAAAGGATTTATCAGTTTAATTCAATTTATTAAAACAAAATCTTTTATTTGATTAGGGATTCGAGAAGGATTAGGTATGACGATGAATGAAAATTTCACGCGAGTTTAAAATTTTGTCCAGCGCCATGCTCCCTTGATTTAAAATTTTGTTCCAGCATGCATGTTTCCTTATTTAGTTTTCTAGTTTTTTCTTTTGCATTTTCCGTAATTTGCATACTTAGTTGATTTGAAAAACAATTGTGAGAAATGAAGGGAAAGCTTAAAGCTAAAACTTTGCAAAAAAGGAAACTAATAAATATTATTAAAAATTATATGTTATCAAGTATATATTACATTATTATTTTAAATTGTTAACTATAATTTATTAATTAATATTACCAACTAATTATAATAAAATCTTAATAAAAAATAGTTATTTATTAAAATAATAATTATTAATCATAAATTATTGGTTAATAATCATAATTATAAATTATCATTTATAAATTAATAATTAATAATTACTAGTTATTAATTATAAATACTAATTATTAATTATAATAATATTTTAAACTGTTGTGATCATATTAAAAAACTTAACGTTAATTTGATCAACCTTGTTTTGTAGTGAATTTTTCCTTACAAAGTGTTATAGGATCAATAATTATTAAATATTACCATTAATTACTAAATATTAATTATTAAAAGATAATTATTAATAATTTAATAGTAAATATATTCAAAAAAATTAAGAAAATTCGTTCTTCTCCTATAGTGAACATATCCTTAAATAAAGTTAACATATGATTAATATTAATATTATTAATAATTAATTATTACATATTAATAAATTATTATTATTATTATAAATCCAGAAGAACCCGGCGGACCGGTAAACTCCTGAAGAGGGTATAGTAAAGCCGTCCGCTGATCCAAGCCCACATACCCCCGGGTACATTTATATAGGATAGGGTAGCGCGTGGTAGGAATCGAACCTGAGTCTTTTTACCAGAACCCAAGCCTCCTTTCCACTGCGCCAAACCCGCGGACATTATTATTATTATTATCGAAGAAAGCATTGTAATTATTAATTATTAAAAATTAGCAGCGGACATTTATTACAATGGACATTTTGTGACCGTTGTAAAATTGGCATCTATTACAATGGGCATTTTGTGACCGTTGTAAAATTGGTATCTATTACTATGGACTAGTAATATTATAAGTTATAAATGATTAATATAATATTATTAATGATTAATTATTAAATATTAATATATAATATAATATTATTAATGATTAGTAATTAGTAATATAATATCATAATTAGTAATTAGTAACATACGATTAAATAATATTATTAATGATTAATTATTAAATATTAATAAATAATAAATATTAATTTTAAGAAAGCATTGTAATTAATTATTAATTGTCGAAAATTGGCAACAGACATTTATTACAACGGGCATTTTATGATCGTTGTAAAATTGGCATCGGTTAAAAAGAGCATTTTATGACCGTTGTAAAATTGGCACCTATTACAACGGGCATTTTTAGCCGTTGTAAAATTAGCACCTATTACAACGGGCGTTATGAGCGTTGTAAAATTAGCACCTCTTACAGTGGGCATTTTGTGACCGTTGTAAAATTGGCTCTATTACAACGGTCATCTTGTGAACGTTGTAAAATTGGCATCTATTACAACAGGCATGAAAGGACCGTTGTAATAGCATTCTATTACAACGAGCAGTCATTGCCGTTGTAAAAAGGGCGTTGTATAGGGAATCTATTACAACGGGCCAGAATGGACCGTTGTAATAGCCTTCTATTACAACGGGCATCCATTGCCCGTTGTAAAAAGAGCGTTGTAATAGGGTATTTTTGTTGTAGTGAATATGTAATTCGCTAATTTGAAGTACATAGTTTGAAGCATATATTAAAGCATACAATTTTCAAGAAGCACTAGCTTATATACAATAATTAAGTAGTATTAAAAGCAAGCTAAAGTTACTTTGCAGCTATACTTATTTGGTTCCATTTTAATGATTGTTCAATAGAGTGATAAGTGTTGATAGTTGATCTCTAACTAGTTGGTTTATAAACATAATCATATACATATAAACCATACTGTATATGTCGTTTAATTCGATAATTATATTTCTTTTGTATACAATATTTTTATGTAGTATGTATAACATCATACTACTTAAAAATCAATTTCAATATTAATAGTAATAGCATCTTTGTATTTTACCAGCAATGTATACCTGTTATGCTCCATCACACTAAATATACACGTATATTTTGTATAAACAAAATGAAATCATATTTAATACTTCCATAAGAAGTTATGTAAATTATCTTAAGAGGAGATATCAATATAAGAAGAAGTTATGTGTATACTATCCCAAGAAGAGATAACACTATATACATGTAAACTAATTTCTCAATGAGAATAATCTTAAAAGTTATTCATAATGAATTAACTTAAACGATTACGTATCAAAATAAAAGCAAATGTAATAATGGAATTCATGATATTTCCCAAAGATATAAATGAAATGGCACCTGAAGAGATGTATAATATTTCACCATAGAGATTAGTTTGCATATTTGGTAACATTAGAAAGCCACTATGTATTTGTGTTAATCAATCAACTGTCGTATGCTCGAATGGTAAAAAAATACTAAAAGTGAGACTCGAAGTTTTCAGTAATATGTGTGCATATGAAGATACATGTATTTTTTGAGTGAAGGTATATACCTAGTAGGCAGTACAATTACTCTACCATTTGAAAAACAATAAGTTTTCCTCTGAATTGATTTATATCATCCTTCAAAAATTATTATTATATATATACCATATGCAAAATACTTTACTTGAAAAGCTTACTTTTTATATATGCTCCATCATATTTAAATACGATTCGTAGTCTCAAGAAGAGATAAATATAAAATCATATGTTAATACTCCCGAAGAGTTTTATAACTATAAATAATTCTTAATACATTAACTGAACAACGTTAACCCAAAAATAAAAAGTGGAAACAAAATGAAATTCAGAGTATTTCCTGAAGAAATATATTTAGTTGTCCCTTAGATGCATAATGTTTTCGTAGAAAACAGTTTGTATAATTTGATAATGTTACAAAACTAGATAAATGTATACAATTTGATTATGCTACATTTCCAGATGTGAAATCCTACATATTTCATATTTGATTCAAATTTGAAATTTGAGCACTATGAAAATTAGTAGATGTAAACTCTAATCGTGTTTTTAATTTTATGAAGTTTTCAAATAGGTAAGAAATTGGAATATTTGCAAAAGATATTATTCTATGTTCACATATCTAATTATTTCTAAAGATCATATGTTTAATCGTTTCCTGAAGAAATATTACATGCATAATTATTCCTTGAAGAAATATCTCTAAATATTCTTCAGAAGAGATATCTATATTGCATACTATACTTTTCATGCAAACTATTAATATGGTCTTGAAGTGATCTGTCTATTATGTAACATTTGAATTATTCAAAAGAGATGTATATATATAATTCAAACTATGTATTATTCTCTGAATAAATAAATTAAAATAACATTCAAAAGATATTTCAAATATAACTAAAGAACAAATCATAATAACTTGAAGTTATGTATAAAATTTATTTAAACCAGAAGTTTAATATAGTTTGGATTGAAAAGCTTTAACGTATATTTGAAGTAGTAGTTCGAAAGACGTTATTCTTAAGCATATTTGAACAAAATATGCAGAAATTTCAATTGTATTACAAATTTGCGTAAGTTCATATATTTAAGTGGATAAAACTGAACGTAAAGTTCAAAATATCTAAAATCATATTCAAGTTTGATATTTGAAATAAACAAGAAGTTTATGGTCTAAAGTACCTAAAGTATCAACAAAAGATTTCGATTAATTAAAACGTGGAACTTGAAGTTATATGAAATATTGCAAATTTTATTATAAGACTAGAAGTTTGATAACGTAGAAAAGTTTGACTTCAATATTAAACAATGAAGTTCTGACAAAAATATAAGATTCAGATCTTGAAGTTCTTTATTATAGGTAAGTCAAAGTTAATGCATATTTATTTTCAAACTAAACGAAGAACATTATCATGCGGTATTTGAGGATTCACATTGGCATCGATTAATAAACCAAAATTACTAGTTGGATCCTTGTAATAGTTTGTTCTTAAATCACCGAGTCAAATGGGAATGAATGTGCATATCTATAATATATGTATTACATGGCACACGTATATATCCATATATGTGGATATTTAACTAACAACCTAAAGATTGTAGGACTAAATAAATACGAGCTCATCTTATAGATTATGCATAGATATCATTTAGTGATTTGAAAATCAATCAACATAACTGTTGAATGACCTGAAGTCATGCGTGTATCCAAATGATCTATGTAATAATTAAATTCCTCCAACTGGCTAGATCACTGAGTGCAAACTCTAAATGTAAACAGTATTAGTCGAACACATCTTATCAACTTATAAAAGAAACATCCTCCTAAAATTGATATATACGATGTATTTGCTAGTATCAATATTATAATGGATCAAAATGAGAATCCAATGAAAATTATTATTTAATATGGCAATGTTCATCAACATTGAAGGGAAGGATAAAAAGGATACAAGTTCATTTTGAATATCAAGATTAAATATTTATTAACATATATAATAATGCAAAAATTAAGTAACTTGAATAACCTATCGATAATATCCCTAGTGAACTTCCTCCAATATAAGTTATAATCCCCGAAGGATTTAAAGGGTGTAGACCATACCTGAGTGTGGTAGAGAAGTCGGTTTGAAATATTTTTGGAGTAAGTAATAAAGATGACAAATGAAGGAGGTGGGTGTCGAAGAAACACTGAAGGGTGCCTTGGAAGAAACCTATGAGGCTATGACATAATTATTAAGTAACCCTAGAAGTGATTTAGGTACCTAAACATGATAAATAAAGAGATCTCAATATATTATGTTCAGAACTGCTAAGAAATAATGATGGATGATAAAAATTTTAAAATAAAATAGCGCTTATGTTTATAATTAAATCATAAATATTGAATTGGAAAAAAACATGATTGACCATTTGAATCTTTTCCTAAATGAGAAATGTGGAAATATAGTATGTAAAGTATAATTAGAAACATATATATAAAGTGGTAAAAAAACATTGAAATTACTAAAGCACATATAGTGTCAAAAATATATTGTGCCATAGGCATGATAATTTTAGGAATATTTTTTTTTTGCAGAGTAAGCGGGGTTGAAAACTAGGCCCCTACCAGATTTATTAATAAACAAGAAAAGAGAAAACAACCAAAAGAAAAGAAAAAACAGGCCAAAAGAAAGAGAAAAGGAGCTAAGGAGTCCATGGTTCAATCTGATGGTCTAAAAATTCATGCTTACTAGATCTTATACCACTTAATATTTCATGCTTAAGGACGGCCCAAAGCACAAGCACACTCCTGCATTTTCCTTCAAACACCCTTTTATTCCTTTCACTCCACACAAGTTTCATCAGTTTTTTAACTATGAAGAAAAAATATGATCTTCTCGCCTTGTTCCACTTGGTCGCAGTCTTAATCAGAGACCACTGCTGTGAGAAGACAACAGGAACAACAACAATCCCAAACTTGATCATCATATCAGTCCATAGCTCGAGAATTATAGGACATTCAAAGTATATGTGCTGAGCAGTTTCATTACAGGCATTGCACAAGGTACAGAAAGTTGGCACAGCCATACCATAGTCAACAAGTTTCATCCTAGTGAGCAGGGCATTATTCACAACCTTCCAGAAGTGCATATTATCACTGCTTAGAGAAATTTCATTGCAAGTTTCTCTGAACCAAAAGCAACCAGGCATGTTGTCAATACCATGAAGTGATTCATACACACTTCAAATAGAGTGTGGTCTGTCATTCCAAAGCACAGTGTCCTGCTCATGAAAGTCAAACCTTTTACAAGCAAGATGGTTCCAATAGGTCCTAACTGCTTGATTGCTGCAATAAGGAAGGCACAACTTGCCATCCACAATATGATCAACAACTTTGGCATTTAGGCAAACTCCAGATTGGAACTTTTCCTGAGGATTGAATATTCAATCAAGAATGACACCCTTGCAAATCCAAGGATCGTGCCAGAAACTGCAATCACTCAAGGCAGAGAGTTTAATTTGGATTAGAGGCTTAAATTTATCTCTCAATTTCAAAATGTTCCTCCAAGTCCAGCTGCACGACTGAGGAACATCCATTTGCCAAAAATTTTTGGTACCAATATTATGCACAAGACACCAACAAACCCAAAGAGAGTCCTTCCTATGCAAGAGAGCATTAAAGTGAGTACTGTAAGCAGCCCTATTCCAAACAGATAGGTTGATGATGCCAAGGCCTCCTTTGCTATAAGGCTTCTCAAAAACTTTGAATGAGCATGGAAAAATCTTCCTAGCATGAATGGAACCAAACCAGAAGAATCTGTACATTGCAGTTCTGACCATATTCAGAAGTTTAGTTGGAAGAATGAAGGCCCTTGCCCAGTAGATCATCATTGATTGACATACAGATTTAATGAGAATGAGCCTGCCAGCTTGTGACAGAAATCTAGTGGACCACCTCCCCATGGTTGAAGTGATTTTAAGAAATAAGGGTTGGCAGTCAGAAATTGTCACCCTAGAAGAACAAAGAGGCAAACCAAGGTACGTCATGCCATGATGCATGATTTGCAACCCAGCAGTTGAGGATAGAACCTGTCTTTGGATAGGAGAAACTCCAGCAAATAATATGCTCGACTTTTGTGCATTTAACTCAAGACCAGTCATCAAATAGAAACTATGAAGGGCACGTCTAATGGTTTCAAGAGACTGTTGGTTGGGCTTGGTGTATAACATGATGTCATCAGCGAAGAGAAGAGAAGTTAACCGGGAGTCTTTGCATTTGGAATGGAAATGGATTTGCCTGGACAAGTACAGAGACCTAATGAAGCAAGTAAAGACTTCCATAACCAAAATGAACACATAGGAAGAGAGTGGGTCGCCCTGTCTAATCCCTTGCTTGGAGTCAAAATGACCTGAGTTCGCTCCATTCAAGATCAGAGTGAAAGATGGAGTGGAGATGCATTCATAGATCCAAGCAACAAACACTTTAGGGAACCCCATAAGTGACATAGCTCTCACCACAGTAGTCCACTAAAGGCTATCATACGCTTTCTTGAGATCAAGCTTGAGCATGGCTCCTTGAGTGGCATTAGCATTGCCATATCCTTTTAATAGTTCATGAGCAAGCATGACATTATCCAGGATGTTCCTATTAGGCAGAAAGGCAACTTGATTCTTAGAGATGATTCTCACAAGCACAGCAACAAGGCGCGTGGCAATGATATTTGAAATACACTTGTAAATCACGTTACAACAGGAAATCGGTCTGAAGGATGACACTTTAGTAGGGTGCAAGCATTTGGGAATTAAAACAAGATTCGTAGCATTGACACTCTTAAGAAGCTTGAATTTGTCAAAAAAATTGTGAACAGCCTTGCAGAAATTCCCACTTACAATATCCCAAGAAGATGTGAAGAATTGAACGTTGAAACCGTCAGGTCCACCACTCGAGTTCTTGTTCATTGAAAAGAGAGTATTCTTAATTTCAAGATCAGTAACTTTTTCCACAAGCCTTGCAGCTTCAACCCCATTCACTTGAGGCAAGGCAATAGATGAAAGATCATCCAAATGAGGAAAAAAGTTTTTACCATTTCCCAACAGGCCAGAAAAATTCTTATGAAAGGCTCTGTTCACAGACTCAGGAGTGGTTTGTAGGTTCCCCTCATCATCATGTATCGAGAATATATTGTTATTAGATTGCTTGGCTTTGAGGGAAGCATGGAAAAAACTAGTGTTCCTATCACCATCCGTAGCCCATTTAATTCTTGACTGTTGCTTTTTCATTTCACTCTCAATATCCAAAGCATGACTAAGCTCGTGAAAGAGATTTGCTTCCTTGGTAGCAAACTCAGCAATATCAGGATGAGCCATCATCATTTCTTGAGCTACCTTGTGCTGTTCCTTGAGAGAGGTAGATCTGAGGTTGCCATCACCAAACTTAAATTTAGCCCAAGGTCTTAAGGCATCCTTAATAGCCCTAAGCTTCCTGCAAAAAATATACATGGGGTTTCCAAAAAAATTATTAGCCCACACAGTTTTGATTATAGTAATAAATTCAGGATCACGGATCCATGAATTATAAAATTTAAATCCTCTTTTAACATCATGGAGTTTCCTACCAGAGGATATGATCAAAGGTGAGTGGTCAGAAAGAATAGAAGGTGGAAGGAAGGTGGTTAGATCAGGCCAGGTAGATAAGGCTTTGTAATTTGAGAAAGAGTGATCAATGTTAGAAAAAGTTCTAACACCACTTCTGGAACGATTGTTCCAAGAAAAAATGGCACCTTCCCTATGTATAGGAATGAGAGAAGAATCATAAATTGCAGTGTTTAAGGGATATATGTCTTTTAGCATGAGAGGACGACCGCCTTGTTTGTCAGACAAGGCAAGACAACAGTTGAAATCGCCAAGAATAAGCCAAGGATGTGATTCCTGCCTTAAAGCAGGTATGAAGCTGAGGAGAGATTGTCTTGTGACTAGAGAGTTCGAGGCATACACAAAGGAAATATAAAATGAGGTTGGGGGAAAAAGATACTTGGCATGAAAGTGCATAATCTGAGCAGTGGAATGAATAAGGTCAAGAGATAAGACTGAAGGGTTATGAAGAATCATGATGCGTCCATAGCTAGCTTCAAGAAGATTATGTGTCAAAGTCCAGGAAGGGTTGACATAATTAGCAGCTGAAATCGTAAGGGGAAGATTAAGTTTAGTTTCAAGAATTGCAAAAATAGACAGATGATGCGCGGAGATTAATTGTTTCACATGGTCCAACTTAACGAAGTTGTGACAGCCTCTAATATTCCATGTACCAATGTTGTGCAGCATTATTAAACTAGTGTTTGATGAGAAAGTTCTCTCATGCTCCTTGTAACAGGAGGTTCTGATCTGGATGAGACGCGGTTTTGTTTCAATAGATTTCTTTTGTTCCTATAGCTGGCATTTGAGGAAGTAGCACGATCAATTTCTACATCTTCACAAGGAGTCAAGGGCGGAGATTTCCATCCAGGAATTGATCTAGTGAAAACATATGATTGACTCGAAGTTGTTTGTTTTGAATTCAAAGATGGTGAAAGTTGTGGGTTTGGAAGAGGTTGAGAAGAAGATTTCATTGAGATTACTGAATTGACTGAATTAGAGAAAGTGTTTGAAACATTTAAAATACCAGAAGCATAAATATTGTTTAAGTTAATAATAAAAGAATGCAAGTTCCTAAAAAATGTACATAACTGCCTAAGGTAGGTAAATCAGTAAAACATAATGTTTTTAAAGCATTTCAATCTATTAGAAAATATCTTCTAAAGATATTACATGAGATTAACATTTAATTTACTATTGTTGTAACGAAATTATACATAATCACAATACATATAACTATTATGTGCTCGAGGTAAATGCTAGAAACATACAAAATATGCAAGATTCAAATTTTTTTGAAGGAAAAAATGTTGTAAAAATGCTGTATCAAAGATACATGTATATGCGTATTTAAGAATGGTGACAATAGTAAATTGTTCAATCGAGGAACTAAATATTCCTTAAGGATAAAAATAAAATATTTTAATAGGAAAACATGCTTAAAGCATGCAAATGCATGTGAAGTAGTCGAACGAGTGTTATTATATATCAATTATGATGTTGTACTCTTTTTCCTTCATGTCAGTTTTTCCCTATTGGGTTTTTCATTACTAAGGTTTTAATGAGACAACTTTTAATAAATGATGAACTTCTAATGGAGGAGAATTAGAATTATTGTCTTTTGATTTCAATTTTCCTTACGGTCATCTAAGCAATATTATACATATATTAATCCAAAAGTATATGTAGCTGATTTGAATTATTAAGACATACATTCAAACTTAAAGGAAAAATATATAATCAGAGGGAGTATACTGAAGTATATTATAATGTACTCTTTTTCCTTGACAAAGATTTTTCCTAGGTTATTCTTAATAAGGTTTTAATGAGGCATTATCCCGATCTAGAAGTATCAAACTTTCTTTGATGAATTAAAATATTAAATATGTCATATTATACTCCTTTTCCTTGGCTAAATTTTTTCCTATTGGGTTTTCCTTAGCAAGGTATTACCGAGGTACTAATTTGATCCGGGAGTATCAGACACCTCAATAAAAAAATAACATTTTAATATACAAGTTGCACTCTTTTTCCTCATTTAAGGTTTTCCCCATTGGGTTTTTTCTGATAGAGTTTTTTTAATGAGACAATAGATAATATCTATATAAATTTAATACATAAAAGCAAGATAATAACGAAGGAAAGCAATCATCATATATGTTTCAAAATGGACAGCTGTAAGTTACCATATGAGCATCCAAAATTTCGAAGATGCATATTCAAGGGGAAGGTTGTAATACATACAAAATATTAGGGTGAATATTTTAAATGTTACATGGGCATTATTATAATCTTCATTTTCCATCAAAAGCCTATAAATAGAGCTTCATTATATTGTATATTTAGATCTACAGTAAATGAAATATCTACTCTCTTCTTCTCTAATGGCTTTTTACCTTATTTTGTTTTTAACAGTTTTTTCCCTTTTACTCATTCTTGGTTCTTTTACTCAATTCTCCTTGTTTCAAATGAAAAAAAATTACATTTGAATTCTTAATCTATGTAAAAATTATGTTCATAATTTGTACCAACTGTAAATATCATGATTATCTACTTTGAAAATTATTTGAAAACCAAAGCAGCTTCCCGTATACACTAAATAAATTCCTTCCTTATTTCAATACACTACTTCTAACCATCTGAGATACATTAGCAATACATAAATTGTTGCTGTAATTTATTTTAAACATTTTATAAATTATAGATACTTCTTAAGGTAGTGTTCTTTTATTATCCTAATCTATTATCAAATCTCTCAATCTAATTTGTATCGATATGTTTATTATCTATTACCAAGTTTCTTCATCTAAAACCATACTAATTTTGAGCATTCGTACCGAACAAGCAACAAGTCAAGTTGGAAATTCATACTGGATATTGTATTGTCTCGACATTCAATTTAGAAGAACAATTCCTATATTAATTAGTTTAATCTGTTTTATTTTTGAGTTTCCATACATGTGCTTATTATTATATTATGTTGGAAGTTGTTGTTTAACTGTTATATTTTTTAATTTGGTGTTGGTAGTGTTATCTGTGATTTTTCACATTTAAAAATAGATGATATTTTTCTTTAAAACAATGAAGGAATTGATACTAGACTCAATGGCAATCGAATATGCGATATTGTAAAAAGAAAATAAAGGAATTTTGGATAAGTCGGAAGAAGGAAATTTCGAGCTACTTTAAATATTAACTTGAATATATTTTCAAATGGTATAAAGAGTGTGTGTGTGTGTCTGTGTGCATGCGAGCACGCGCGCGCACACACTCTTTTATTATGGGTGTATATTATGCATACGATCTTGAGTGTTATTGGTTATGGGTTTGCTTGGGATGTTGTATGAGCTACATGATTATTTAATGAGTTTTGAAAATAAAGTATGCGTATGAACGAATACCCGTTATTTGTATTTCATCGTTTTGAAAGGTATTATGCAAGATTTGGAAGGTGAATAAATTAAGAAGTATTTATAATTTACTTCATGTATGAAAAAGATAGCTTTATAAATAAATATAATAAGGAATATTCATTTTCCTTGCATTCTTAAGTTGAAAGTTTTATAAGTAAATATTGAAGTAGATTTATCTTCAAGCATGAAAATTACATACATACATACATAATACATACATACATATATATATATATATATATGAAAAGGAATACTTATTTTATATACATGCTTGAGGTGGTGCTTAAATGTTTGATAATAAGTAGTTATAAACACATAAATACATATGTTTATGTAAATGATTATATCCATAATGGGGTTTAGACATATCAAAGTAAAATACTTTACCTACTTTTATTTGTTTACACATAATATACAAATTTATTTTGAAAAGATAATGTATCAACTTGAAAAACAAGAAAATATATGTACATGTATATACCTGCTAGGTACATGAAGGCAATTGCATTGCCTTTTGGAAGTTGGCTTGAGAAATCACAACAAAATGGTAAATGCTTGCTACGAAAAATAAAAGTGTTAATGAAAAGGTACGTACGTTGGTTATTATGTAAATTTTTATATGATTTGATATGAATTGGAGAATATATTGTTTGAATATGGTATTTGTGTTTTTTGGATGTTCGAGAAGGCATGTCATACAAAGGAGGTTCTGCTGGATTTTACTAGAATTGAAAAGGAATTTAAATTACTATACAAAGCCATATGTGTGTTTTATTTATATAAGCATATACGTAAAAATACTTTATAAATTTATATGTATAGCTTGTCTTATTAAAACACATGATTTGTAAAAAATATATAATGTGATAGTTGATTGTAATGGATGTATTTTTATTAGTTTTGACATGTATAAAAAAAGTCATTTGGTTGTTCAAAGTTGAGAGATAAGCAGGGTAAATCCCTAAATGCTTATGTTGCACGATTTTCTTGCAAGAAGACAACATGCTGACCTACCTAGTCTTCCATGCTCTTGGCTCACTTCGAAGAAGCCTCGAAACCGCTCCAACCAGCCTAGTATCCATGCAAATGTCCTGCATGGTCCATAAAAGACCACAACATCCAAGCGGTCAGAGAGTTCGGACAACGACCCGACCAAATGGTGCTCTCAGTAAGAAAGCTGCCTGACCAATAACACCTTCTTGCATAATGGAGGCCACTCTCCCACTCTCCATTTTGGGCTCCTAAGTCCTCATCGCCCCCACAATCTTCTAAAGGGCCCTCCTCGTGTCTATTATTTTGTCCTTACTCGACAGGCCTCTACCAAAAGTGCTTGGTCACTCCTACCAAAAAAAACAACAACTTTGCACCATTCCACTAAAAAGAGTAACATATACAACACTATTTGTCTAACAAAAGTGGCATTATGCAACAACCACTCCTTGTCTTTCCCTGTCCACATGGCAATGGCATTACTATTCAATAACTCATTGCCCTCGTGTCGTCCTTTCTAACAACAACATGTTTTGGAATGGTCCGCCAGCTGGCCATCATTTGGACCATTCAGCCCAACTGGCATCTTAGCCGACCCGCATCGAAGCCCTTCAATGCCATCAACGATTGCGAGGATTCTTAATGATTGGCATGTCAATCTGAGCCGTCCGAACCAGATTCCATAAGGACTGGATTTTCATTTATTTCACTTAATTATTACCTCTTGTAAACAAAGCAATTATAACAAAAAACTAAAAGCAATAGAAATTACTATCATGGTGGACATAGAACATTCTTGATTGAACCACTCTTGACCTTGTATTCCTATTCTTGCATTAGTATTAACTAGCTTACATTTCCCTCATTTTAATTTACTAACCACGGTATTAGTAAGTAACCTTTATTAATATCGACTTATATGCAATTCCGAGGTTGGCAAAATTTCTAGTCACCATTTTGGTGCTAAAAGGGGGGCTTTCCCTAAAATCCTCAACTTTAATCGCTTTTCTTAATCTTCAAAATACCCTTGTAACATCCCTCATTCTGAAACCCAGAAATGGAACTCAAATGTGCTGCAGTCACATTAGAATTAACTTTCGACTACAAAGATTAGATCAGTTATATTAAACTGTATGAAATCAACAAAGTAGAAGATAACTGAAACTAAGTAACACATAATCAAAATCTAAGTTTAACTATTTATTTCCTAAATTCGAGCACACACGGGGGTCAAAAATATATTACAACATAAATAATAGTGTTATGCCTAACACATGGAGATGCTGACATAAACACTTAGTATGAGAGAGTCAAAATATCAAATAATACTCCCAAGCCTCTCGCTTTGTCTTTAGCTCCTTTATTCGTCTGCCCAAAAGTATCCTGCCTAAACCCATAAACTTAGCATACTCGAAAGAGTACCTATGAGTTTATAGGCATAACAATGATAAAAACACGGGTCATACATAAAGTCTGGTTTGAGCAATATATTACCCTAAACATAAGACATAGTGAGAACATGCTACCAAAGAATGGAATGAGTTTTCCCCTCACCGTAACATAATATTCATTTTTACAAATTTAAACACAAGGATAAGCCAATAATCCTTTATTAAGGTTCTTACTCTTACAACTTTTCCATAACCCAGATCACTAACTATTTCTCCTGGCATGCCATTTGGTAATCATTCTCTTTTCAAACCAAAACTCGAAACCTTCTATCCAAGGCTGCCACCAAGGCCTTACGCCTTCTAAAAGAGATGAAGGTTTATATCTTAGCATTTGGCTGCCACCAAGGCCATATGCCTTCACTTAATTCTACTAAATACACTATCGATTTTGGTTGCCACTCCAGGCCATATTCCTTCATCCTATTCTACTAAATACACTATTAGTTTCAACTACCACTCCAATCCTTATGTCTATTTCGCTTATGTGTTTAGGTTACACCCAGCTTTACACCTACGCTTACATTTCTGGTTTCCACTTCATGCTTTACACATATGTTTTCGTATTTCGGTTTCCATAAAGGCCTTACACTACCTCGCTTTTGGTGCTTAATTGTCACTTCAGCCCTTACATCTTCTATCAAATCTTTGGTTACCACAACATGCCTTACACCAATGCTTTCGTGGCTTGGATATGTAACATCCCCCATTTTGAGTCCCGACGGATGCTGCGGTCATCCATAGTATTAACTTTTAGTGACAAAATTAAATTAGTTAATCGTATCTATAACATTAAGAGCGTATGAATATGAAAAATTTCAAAACTCATTTCATTAAATGCTTTCATATTTATTACATCCCGTTACATAATCCCATCAATTCCACATTCAGAGAAAATATAATAAATACAATTATACCCCAAGGGCGACATACGTAGATGCCCCCTTCGGTGATCAGAGTCTAACTACTTGACGGTTATAAATCAAGTCATTACATCCATTTAACAAAGCAAAGACTATAAACAACCTAGTAGAAATAAATTCAAATATTAGCTAACTTGCCTCCTGCACATCTTCGGAAGCTTATCCGTCTAACTTGAAATTCCTTACTCCCGATCTATTTAAATGAGTACCCAAGAGTTTAGGGGAATACAAAAACTTCGAGTCAGACAAAAAGTCTGGTGTGAATAATAATATGTCATCTTGAATCAAAATAGATATCTAGTGAGATCACGCCGCTGAGTGGAATAGGTTTTCTCCTACTAGTACCTTATCCAAATATGTCAACCATAAATCATGCACCTACAACTAAATTGATTAGAACATCATAATATAATCATATGCAGGCCTACAATGTGGGTAAGTCTGACTAATCTATCTTCTTAAGGTTATGTCCTCCCACAATTTTCCCAATTTCATAGAATAGACGTCTATGGTTCATATCTTTCAAAAGGGGTAGCGAAATCGAGAAGTGTGAATGCTAACCGATCTAGGAAGCATCAGTATTCTTCGTTTACCTCTTCTGACTTATAATGAACTAGCTGCTAGAATAGAGAAAACGAAGCCCTGATTGCCCTTGCCCAATTAACATACAGATCTGTCCCTAATTTTTGGACTATCCATCTCAAATTAAATATATTATCTATCTCTGGTCATGTGGACTATCCATCACATATATCATAGTTTTCCTAGGGTTACTATGAACCTATCACGAACCATATGGATTATCCGTCTAATATATCATGTGGAGTATCCATCCACGTATCATAGTTTTCCTAAGGTTACTATGAACCTATCAAGAATCATATATTTTTGATCAGTTCAAGGCATCCTAACATAATTGATCAATCTGGTCTCCTGGATGCAATTCTACTCACTACTGGGACAACCTAACTGGTAATTCTTCCCTTACACCCCTAGATATAACGTTGGGTCACGATGATGTGAGTATGACAATGCAAATCATGTAAATATAACTGATTATATGGTAACAAGAACATATAATATTATTTATTCAAATATGTTTAAGCAACAGTTGTTGGCATCAAAAAATTACTAATCGTAAGTAATAATTTCCTTTGGCTAATTGATATAAAACGTTGGGCTAAAATACCATTTTATTTCCTTGAGACATTTATCTTTATAAACGATTAATCCCTTAAAGTTATTCTTTAAAATAATGAAAACTTAGCCCCTTTTTGTTTAGCCAAAACCTTATGTCGAAATATACTCGTCTTTCAAGATAACTTTTTATTCATTCGGTATCATAAATGAGATTGCCGCATCTCTGTAATAGTTGGTTATCACGCCATTTAGTAAAGCTATCCAAATTGGCAACATACGACACCTATGCCACTAAATTAGGGTATCATACCTCTATATCGAATCTCTAAAACAATCATTTTGGTTTGTAAAACATACGGTATAATGCCAAAATATATGGTTATCGAATTTTTAACTTGCGTAAGCTATCGTGCCTTTAAAACATAGCTTTTGGTTTGCAAAACATATGGCCATCTCGCCAATAAGACATAGGTGTCAGATTTATAAACATACACCATCAGTGCCGTAAAACATAGATGTAGCGTAAATAGGTGACGAGAGATGTCGGGTTTAAAATATTTAAGGATGTCGAACCTCTATATCCTAAAGGGTGTCGGACCCTTAAAACTTGGCGTGCCGAAACTTTAAAAAGCATGAGGGTTGCCGAACCCTTAAAAACAAAGAAGGTGCCGCATATTTAAAAACAATGTATAGTCTCGAAATTCTAGGGTGCCGTGCCTTTACAACCTTGAGATATTAGACTCCTACAGTAATTGATGCCGGACTTCTATATAAACAAATACATCATATATCTACTAAGTAGATATCGCATGTAACACCCCATATAGATGTCGAACTTATAAATCCAATACCTCCTATAACTATCGTATAGTCATTCCAGGTATCGGCTTCTCATAGATGTCGCATAACAAAGGGATGTGGGTGCCGAATATCCACAATGGCCTTTTTGTAAATAATTATAAAACTGATTTGTTTCTTTTTAAAGCTAATTCTTTCAACCAACTCTTTCCTCTTGTCAAAATATTATTGGTTAGCAAAAATCTTTTCATAAAATTTTCAGAAATGTATGGGAAGATCACTTTCTACCTTTCGAAAATAATTAGCAAATCCTTGAGATTAATATCCTTAATTAATATTAATCAATAGCCTTTCTACCATGAATGATTCATATAAATTCATAACCATTAGGAAAAAATCCTTAAAAATCACCCAAAAAAATCAGAATTTCCATTTTTACATATAAAAGTTTCAGGGTCAAATATTTATTTAATTTTTGTAATAATTAAAATCCGAAATAAACTCCTTTTCCATCTTAGGAAATTCATAAAATATTCAAGTAAACTTATAAAATTATGAAATTTAAAATCCATCCCCAAAATAATGTTTTATACATCATATCAAAATTTCAAGTCGATTGGAGATTAAAAATTAGGTTTCTACCTTCTAAAACCCATAAGAATAATCCATAATAATTTCAATAAATCATCATTCAACCAAACAATGATATAATCAACTATAGCATGACATACTATAATAAGACAATTCAAAAATCATCTGAAATCCTAATCAAACATAAACAAGTGAGACTGATACTATTATTCACCTTAAGTTGGATAAGAGAGATTGAGATTTGTTGTTGATTAATTCTCTTAGCTTTTTCCCTTGAATGCTTTAGAATTCCTCTTCTTCGTAATGGTCGGCCTCTTATGTTGGTTTTTGAGTTTGTAAAATGAAAAATGAGAATGGATAAGGAAGAAAAGGGTTTTAGGAATGAAATAAGGAACTATTCCCAATTTGCCCCTCTCATTAATTCCCCTATATTCTATGTTTAAATCAATCTTATTAATTGATTAATTAAGGTCCGACCCAATTAATTGTCAATTCTCATTTTCCATATCCCCACACATCTCATCATTCCATTTAATTTATCTAACTAAATCTCCTAAATAATGTTATACAAAATTTAGGGGTGTTACAGGCTCTCCCTTAAAGAATTTCATCCTTAAAATTACGATAAGGAAAATAACAAGCATATCAATTATGCAAATATTTGTGACCAACACAAAAAAAACAATACTAGCCTATCTGACTACCAAAAAGCCTATATGAAAAATATAGAATATACCATTAAAGTAAATTAGGATAAGTATTTCTAATCCTGTCCTTTGTCTCCCAAGTATAGTCTTTCTCATTGTCACTTTACTGGACTTTCACTAAATTGACTGCCTTGTTTTTTAATCTCTTCTCGTCTCTTGCTGCATCTCGAATCGGTTGCTAACAATAGTCATATTTGGTTCCACTACTAAATCTTCCAATGTAGTCGGTGCAATAGTAGTTTCTAGATCACGAACACACTTTCTAAGATGAGAAACATAAAAAACATTATGGACTCCTGCCAAACATGCGGCAACTCCATCCGATAAATGAGTTTCATGATCCTTTCTATGATAGGAAATAGATCAACACATCTTGATGCCAATTTTCCCGACTTCCCAAATTGTACCACACCCTTCACTAGTGATACTTTAACAAAAACATGGTCTCTAACCGAGAACTCTAAATCCTTACACCCCATATCTATGTTACTTTTCTACCTAGACTGAGCTTCCTTCATCCTTGCTCGGATCAACTCAATCTTTTTTGTAACTTCTCTCACCATATCTGGACTAAGAAAAAATCTATCCTAGGTCTTCAGCCAACATGCTGGTGATTTGCATGGCCTTCCATACAAAGCTCTGAATGGCTCCATTTCTATACTAGCTTGATAGCTATTATTATAGGAAATTCAACTAAGTGAAAATGGTCTTCCCATGACCCTCCAAAGTCTATTATATAAGCTCTCAACAAATCTTTAAGTACCTTGTTGACTCTTTCTGTCTTCCCATTCGTTTGTGGGTGATAAGTGGTACTCATATTCATCTTGGTACCTAACAATTCTTGCAAGATCATCTAGAATTCACCAGTGAATAAAGTATCTCTGTCATTGACTATACTACTAGGAATCCCATGCAATCTTACAATATTCTTCATGAACAACTTTGCCCAAGTAGATGTAGTCCTTGTCGACTTAACGAAAATAAAGTGTGCACTCTTAGTCAGTCTATCTACCATGACCTAAATACTATCATTTCCCTATCCGACTTTGGCAACCCACCAATAAAATCCATGGATATAGAATCTCATTTACAAAGTGGCACTTCTAATGGTTGAAGAAATACACTTGGCTTCTGATGCTCGACTTTTACTTGCTGACAATTCAAACATTATTTCACCCATAAGCGTACATCTCATTCCTTCTCAAAAGAAACTTCTCTTCATGTCCTATTACATTTTAGTTCCTCCAAGATGAATAGTAAATTTCGATCGATGACACTCCTTAAGAACCTCCTTCCTCAGGTCACAAACATCTGGAACACACAACCGTCCCTTCTTCCTCAACCATCCATTCTGGTCAAGATTAAAACCTTTCAAATCATCAATCTCAGTTCCTACTTCAAGCCTTCTGATCCGTTCGGCTAGTAATGGATCATCTCTCTGCTTAGAAGCAATTCTTTCGATCGTTACTGGTCGAATTTCCAAATAGGATAACATCATAGTATTTCGACTAGAACTAGCCGTCGACCTTAACTACATACTGCATGTAGTCAGTGTCTCTAAATCCTTCCATTCTACCAACAAAGCTAACATCACATTCTGATGTTTTCTGCTAAGTACATCTGTGACTTTATTTCCTTTCCCTAGCATATACTCAATTCCAAAATCATATGCTTCCAAAAACTCTAGCCACCTTTGCTATCTCATATTCAATTCTTCTGAGAGTATAAATACTTCAAAGACTTATGATCCGTGAATAACCCGAATCTCTCTCCCAAGGGATAGTTTCTCCACACTTTCAATGCAAAGACCACCACTGCTAACTCTAAATCATGAGTAGGATACCTAACTTCTTGTGGTCTAAGATATCGTGAAGTGTAGGCAATCACTTTACCTTTTTGCATTAACACCGCCCCTAACCCTATTCCACATGATTAGTATACGCCACTAAAGCCTAATTCCCATCTGGAACTACTAACATGGGTGCATTGGTCAATAAATGTTTCGGTCACAAAAATGCTTCCTCACATTTATCTGTCCAAATATATTTTACATCCTTCCTTGTTAGTTTAGTCATAGGTGTCTCTATATAAGAGAAATCCTTGATGAATCTCCGATAATAGCCAGCTAGTCCAAGAAAACTCCTTATCTCGGTCACAGTCTCGGGTCTCTTCCAATTATTAACAGCTTCATTCTTAGTTGGATCCATAGATAACCCTTCTTCTAAAACTACATGACTAAGAAACTTCACTTCTCTCTTCCAAAAATGACATTTTGAAAAGTTCGCTTTTAGTTGATGCTACCTCAATGTCTCAAGCAATATTCTAAGGAGAGTTTCATGATCTCATTTATTCTTAGAATATATCTGAATGTCATCTATAAGCACTAACATTAATCTGTCTAAATGCTCTTAGAAGATTCGGTTTATCAAGTTCACAAAGAAAGCAGGTGCATTAGTCAGCCCAAAGGGCATAACTAACCATTCATACAAACCATACCTCATTCGAAACACCATCAAAGGAATACTATTTCCACCACTCTCAATTGATGGAACCCTATTATCAGATTCAACTGGGAAAATACTTTGGCTTCACTCAATTGATCAAACAAATCATCTATTTTTAGAAAAGGATACCAGTTCTTTATCATCATCTCATTCAACTTATGATAATCAATACACATCTTGAACGATCCATTCAGTTTCTTCGTGAATACCGCGACCGCTCCCCAAGGTGAACTGCTTAGTTGAATAAAATTCTTCCCTTCAAAGTCCACTAGCTACACCTTTAACTCTTTCATCTCAGTAGGTGTCATCCTGCTAGGCGGTCTACTTACGGGTTCGACTCCAGGTACAAGATCTATTCGAAACTCAATAGCTCGTTTCAGTAGTTGTTCTATAACTGGCTCAAAGACTTCTGCATAATCTCTTACAACAAAACCTAATTCACCTCGTCTTTCACTTCCATTGCACTTAATAAAGCGCGTACATCAGAACTTTAATATTCTATCGAGTATATAATTCGATCACGGCTATTAGGGTATCTTAATGATATCATTCTATCTTGAAAAAATATCCTAGCATCATATCTTCGTAATCAGTCCACACCTAGAATAATTCCAAAACCCATAAAATCAAACACATGCAAACTGCAGGTAAATGTATGACCTAACGACTCAAATTCTAAATGGTCACATTTCATCCCAAGAGTTGCATAACCTCCTATCGGATTCGCAACCCTTAAGGAAGTAATAAGGTATGATGGTTCTAGACTTAGCTTATCTACCAAACAATGCGAGATAAAAGAATGTGATACACCAGTATCAAATAATAGTTTAATAGGTATGCCATGAATCAAAAGCGTACCTCCTATCATAGACTTTCCTTCCTCTTCCGCGGTTGCCTTCCCTTTATCAGCCTTGATCGCTTCTAGACATTTATCCTTGTAATGCCCCATATGGTTGCAGTTGTAACACTTCACGTTCTTTTTTCCCAAAACCGTCTTTCCATCACCAGATCGACACTCATTAGCAAAGTGCACTTTCTTATCACACTTATAGCAAACAATACCAACTTTGCCTTTCTTAGCAGCTCCGCCCTTCCGAGCTCCCTTCTTTTTGAAGAACTTTCTCTTCTTGCCCTAAAAACCTTGGGTCTCCATATGCTTATCCTTTTCAATATCGAAAGCATTTCCTCATTCCTTATTTTCATCTCTACCACTACATCACATGGATCTCTGAGATGCGACATTGTTGCTCTGGTAATCTCTAACTTCAAACCCTGGATGAACTTCTCATTCCTTTTGATTACAGTGTCAATAGTAGCATGTCTGTATCTGGCAAATTCATCAAACTTAGTTGCATACTCCAGCACGGACATCTCCTCATGCTCCAATTCCATAAACTTCCCAAGCAAGGTTGACTTGGCTATCTCAGACAAGAACCTTTCCTTGAACCTCCTTCTAAACATAGCCGAAGTCAAATTCTCCCCCGGTATTCCTACCGTCACACTATACCATCAATACAAAACAGCTCCTTGCAACTATCTAGAGGCAAACCTCCTTTTTTGCTCATCATTCAACCCTAAGTCAACAAAGATCCTTTCATAGTGCAACAGCCAATTCTCAACTTCAATAGCATTCTCCGTTCCCAAAAAAACTTTCCTCCAAGACTGGTATAGTCCCGGCTCAACTTAGCATAGTTGTTGCCAGCCGATAACTCGGGATTAGCTCTTTCCACATTAGTAATATTTCCATCAACTAAACCAGTAACAACTCTAGCTTGCATCATATTCACGAAGAACTGGTACATAGTCCCCCTATCTACTGGTGGGGTTCGAGCATCTATGTTAGCATTTTCTTGTCGACCTGGATTCCTTCTCCTATTGGGTCGAACGTTTCCATTTATTGTGGTGCTTCCTCCACCTAGATTCACTCTTTCGTTTCCTGCTTCCATAACTTTCTTTCTTGTAATCCACATATGAGCCTTAACAAGATACAGAAGAACGGTTTAAGAGAGAGGGGAGAATACATACTTATATATATAGCAAATACAAGTACGTTACTATAGCATTATCCCATACCCCAATCTTATTCTCTTCTTTATTTGGATTATGTTTTCAAAACCTTTTAAATTTTACATAAACCCATGCTCTGATACCAAGTTGTAACATACTCTATTTTGAGTCCTGAAACTAAGCACTACGGATGCTGCAGTCATCCATAGTATTAATTTCCAGTAACAAAATGAGATCATTTAATTGTATCTATAACATCAAGAGCATATGAATATTTAAATTTTTAAAATTCATTTCATTAAATACTTTCATATTCATTACATCCTGTTACATAATCCTATCGATTCTACGTTCAGAGAAAATATAACAAATACAAGTATACCCCAAAAGCAACATATGAAGATGCTCCCTTAGGTGATCAGAGTCTAACTACTTGACAGTTATAAATCTTGTCATTACATCCATTTAACAAAGAAAAATCTATAAACAACCTAATGGAAATAAACTTAAATATTAGCTAGCTTGCCTCCTTCACGTCTCCAGAAGCTTATTCGTCTAACCTGAAATTCCTTACTCCCGAATTTTTTTCAAACCATACAAAAGGACAGGTGTGAATAATAATATACCATCTCGAATCAAAATAGATATCTAGTTAGACCACGCCGCTGTGCGGAGCAGGTTTTCTCCTCACTAGTATCTTATCCAAATATGTCAATCATAAATTATGCACCTGCAACCACATTAATTAGAACATTATAACATAATTATATACGGGCCCGCAATGTGGGTAAGTCTGACTAATATATCTTCTTAGGGTTACGCCCTCCTACAATTTTCCCAATTTCATAAAATGGACTATCTGTCCCTAATTTTTGGACTATCCATCTCAAATTAAATGGACTTTATGTCTTAAGTCATGTGGACTATCCATTACACATACATAGTTATTCTAGGGTTACTATGAACCTATCAAGAACCATATGGACTATCCATCTCATATATCATGTGGACCATCCAAGCACGTATCATAGTTTTCCTAGGATTACTATAAACCCATCAAGAATCATATCTTTTTGATCAGTTCAAGGCATCATAATACAATTGATCTATCTGATCTTCTGGATGCAACTCTACTCACTCAGGAGTTGCGTCTAACCATACTCACTACTGGGACAACCTAACTCGTAATTCTGCCCTTACACCTCTAGATATAACGTTGGGTCACAATGATGTGAGTATGACAATGCAAATAATGTAAATATAATTGATCATATGGTAACAAGAACATATAACATTATTTACTCAAATATGTTTAATCAATAGTCGTTGGCATCACGATATTTCTTAATCTTAAGCAATAATTTCCTTTGGCTAATTCGTTAGTACCATAGGTATTGGTTTTGATGACAAGAACTATAGGACATTATATAAAATATAGATACTAATGTTTTATCAAGTTATATATAGTATACAGTGCAGGATATTAGACAGGTGTTGATTAAGAAGACTGTACATATCAAGAGTAGATTCAAGATGCTAATATAGAGTCTCAAGAGTTTGAGAATGAAGGCCCATAAGTATTGAAGAGTTCAGGATTTCAAGATATTCCAGAAAGTTATAGAGTCGTAGAATTAATGTTAAAACCTTGATAGCACTTTCCTGATCTCTCTCTCTCTCGTTCTCTAATTTTGTTTTAAATTGTTTTTCAAATATCCTGGTTTTAAATTAATCTTTTCAAAATATTTCTCAAAATAATTTTCAATCTCTTATACTTATAAAGATATTATTTTAGTGTTTTTAAGTTTATATATATTGAATTTTTGTTTATACTCTAATAAGTTATAATTATTTTGATTATATGTATATTATTTACATTATATTAAAACTTTCAAGGTTATTATATAAAGTTTTATTATGATTAAAATATGTATAAACTATGCTTAAATGATTTTATAAAGTATCAAATATTTTACAAAACAACGAGTTTTGAAAATAATGTTTTAAAGTATTTTTAAATTTTAAAAAGAGTATGCCAAATACTCTACGTATGTATGTCGACATAGCGACCGATTTTTTCAACATTTAAATTTCAAAAGAAGTGTCTTTTCATCATATCTCTTCACGAATGGATATGACTATTGTTCCTCTATAAATAACAAACTTCCAAATGAATTTATATATATAATTTTCTTATTCATCTCTCCTCCTTCCACTCTCTCATTTTTAAATCAAAATATACCTAAACTCTGCCGATATTCAACCAGAATCAAATTCATTCATCACTAGTTTGATTCTCCTTCATCTACTTTCTGATTTCTCTAATTTCTCTCACTCAAACCAAGATCAAAGTGCTATTCAAGAGTTATAGGATCAATTATAATCCTGATCGAAAATCTGAATTTGTAAAACTCTATCAAATCATACTGCTATACTTGTGGGTGTGATTGTTAGCCTGTAAAATCAATTGGGTATGCTTAGTATCCCGTAAATCTAGTGGGCATGCTTGTAGCCTGAAAATCAAGTCACTCTACC
Source organism: Allium fistulosum (assembly GCA_030737815.1). NCBI lineage: Eukaryota > Viridiplantae > Streptophyta > Magnoliopsida > Asparagales > Amaryllidaceae > Allium > Allium fistulosum. The sequence goes on along the minus strand of CM060905.1, from coordinate 898,092,376 downwards.
CATAGGTCGAGATTTTGGAGGGTGTGTCTCGTAGCCTTAAAATTGAGATTGCATTTGCATTTACTAGTTGAAAATAAATCCATACAAGGAATTGTGTGAGACTGGATGTAGGGTAACTTCGAACCAGTATAAAATCTTGGTGTGTTCTTTCCTTTTTACTTTTACTGCATTTACTTTTATCTGCACTTTGATTATGTGATTGTTAATTACATCATTCCAAGTAGAATCTTAAAGAATTTGAAAAATATTCATATAACCCATTAAACACTATTCACCCCCCTCTAGTGTTAATTTAGCCGTAAGATCCCTATTCCGTTGACTCACATTTGGTATCAGAGCATTGGTTTTCAAAGTATTCATCATCTGATTTTTGAAAAAGTTTAAATGGCTACCAACATTGGTAATAGTATTGTTAGTAACACTATTAATACATTTGTTAGTAACTCATTTGTAGAAGGACAATCTACTGCTAGACCTCCACATTTTAATGGCAGTAATTACATATATTGGTCATGTAGAATGAAAATTTATTTACAATCAATTGATTTAGACACTTGGAATATCACACAAACTGAGTACACTGAACCAAAGACTAATTTTATACAGTGGACTACTGACCAAAAAGCAGTTTCTCAAAGTAACTCTAAGGCTATGAATATATTATTTTGTTCACTAGATAGAAATGAATTTAATAGAGTATTTATATGTAAGTCTGCATTTGAAATTTGGAGAACTTTGCAATTTAAACATAAAGGCACAAGTAAGGTTAAATAGACCAAAATTTTCTTGTTAACAAACTAGTTTCAATTATTCAAATGAGTCAAAATGAGTCCATATCTGATATGTATAGTAGATTCTAAGATATAGTACACTTACTTATTGCACTGGGTAAAAGTTTTTCTGAGGGGGATCAAGTTAAAAAAATCCTCAATTCACTTACTCCTGAATGAGATCAAAAGACTCTTGCAATCGAAGAGGCTAATGACATCAGCACTCTAAAATTTGAAGAGTTAATTGTCAATTTAATGTCTTTTGAAGCACAAATACAGGGCATGAGAGAAAGTAAAGCAATAGAGAAGAAACCTATAGTTTTTAATGCAATGACGGATAATCTGGATTCAGATAGTGATGACGATGAAGAAATTGCTTTCATGACAATGAATTTCAGAAACTTTCTAAAATATAGGAAGATGAACAATTTCAAAAGAATGACAACAAAAATCAAGGAAGCGAAATTAGAAGCGGAAATGGCATTAATTGTTATAAGTACGATGAACCTAGCCGTTTAAAACGAGACTATCCACATCTCGATTAACTGAAAACTACACTAAACACTAATTCATCCAGAAAACGGAGAAGAGCCTATACTGCAACATCAGACGATTCAGACACATCCTCAAGTGATAATGAATCAAATACAGAAATTGCTAACATGTGCTTCACATCAATATATAATTCAGAGCAAAATGGTAAAATGGATCAGAAAAAGGTACGCTTTTAATATATCAAAAGTTTTAATTTCTTGAATGAATTTTTTTGTTTGCTTTATTGGTTGTTAGGAATATCCTATAGATTAATAATAATAGTGATTGAATATTGTGTGATTATATTATAAATTTAAATATTTTATATATTTTAATAATATAATAATAATGTAAAATATATTTAAAGTTATTTTTAAAATTATTTTTCTGTAAATAGAATAACTATAAATAGATATATAAAAAAATAGGATATAGTTAAACAAAAATCATTTTTGAAAAATTCGACATATATATCGACATATACCCCTAGCATATGTCGACATACTTAGGCAGATTTTGAATTTCAGTTTCAAATTCAAAATTTGAATTTTCCCTCCATCTTTTCACCTACCCCTATGTTCTGAAAAGGTGTCCCTTGATCAATGAACATGCCATTTGATTCTCTTGTTATTATCTTTATCTCTATCCATTCATTTCACTTTTAAATTTCAAATTTCATTAACTCTCTTATCTCCTCAAAACTCTTCATCAACGGCTTCCTTAAGCACTCCTTCATTTGTGAGACTTTCCAAAAATATCAAGAATTTTCTCTTCGATGATCAAGAGGCCATGAAAGCCTATATTAGTTATATAAATTTTGGAAAGGTTTCTACAAGAAGATTTTCAATTTTCAATGATTTTTCTACTTATGAACTTGATTCTCTCTTTTTACAAAATGGAATTCTGGGTTTAATTAATGCTTCTTAAAATGATTATGTTTGCTATCCACACTTGGTTAAAATGTTTTATGCAAACTTGAAAGGAAAATTTCATATGGGTAATGAAGGAGAAGTGTAGAGTAGTCTAAAAGAAACTTTAATAGTTCTAAATTGTGAACTTTTGGCTACCATTCTTGGATGTAAATCTACCGGAATGGAGCTTACATTTTTTAAAATTGATAATCAAAATCATGAAGTATTTCACAACATTTTGAAGGTGATAATGATTTTGAATTCAAAAACCGAAACTTTCGTCTAAAAGCAAGAATATTAAACCTTCTCTTACAACAAAGTATCACTCCTTGATCAGGAAATTTCAACAATCCAACTCTAAAAGTGTGCAAAGCTCTTTTCGCCATTTATGGTCAATATGACATAAATTGGACTCAAGTTATTTTAGATGAATTTTATCCTAAATCTTTCTAATCATGAAAACACACTATTTCATATTGTATATCTTATTCGAATCTTAAATTACTTTGGTATTGACTTTAGAGGAGAGAAATTTGTCTCTCATAAAGTGTTTAATCAAGCCAACATCGCTCTTATGAAATTACACCCTTTTTCGAGCCATATGAAACTCTTGCAAAGAAAGAGGAAAGGTTAGCTTATGAAGAGGAGGAAGAATTTAGAGAAGAGGAGGAAGAGGAAGAAGGAGAAGATATGGATGTTGAAGAAGAAGAAGAGGAGGAGGAGGAAACCTCCTTAGAAAGCATTGATTTTCCTCTTCGATCAACCAACAAAGACCTTCTCAATAATCAAAAGAAGATTATTGAAAACCAAAAGATTCTCAAGCGTTCCATTAGTAAGAAATTAACCACTCAACAAAATGGACAAATTCTTTGGAAAAGTGAAACGCAAGCTTGGGATATCTTCATCATCTTCTTCATAATTCATATAAAACTTTGGGCTATAATATGATTTTATTTCTTTGAAACATTTATTTTTATGAGCAATTAATCCCTTAAAGTCGTTCTTTAAAACAAGCAAAACTTAGCCCTTTTTTGCTTAGCCAAAACTTTATGCCAAAATATAGTTGCCTTTCAAGATAATTTTTTATTCATTCGGTATCATAAATGAGGTTGCCGCACCTCTACAATAATTGGTTATCGCATCATTTAGTAATGCTATCCGAATGGGTAACATAAGACACCTATGCCACTTAATTATGGTATTATGCCTCTATATCTAATCTCTAAAACAATCATCCTGCTTTGTAAAACATATGGCTATAATGCCAAAATATATGGTTATCAAATTTCTAACCCGCACAGGCTATTGTGCCTTTAAAACATAGCTTTTGGTTTGCAAAACATATGGCCATCCCGCTTATAAGACATAGGTGTCAAATTTATAAACATACGACATCAGTACCGTAAAACATATATAGAGTAAATAGGTGACAAGAGCTATCGGGTTTAAAACATTTAGGGATGCTAAACCTCTATATCCTAGAGGGTATCCGACCCTTAAACTTAGTGTGCCGAAACTTTAAAAATATTGAGGGTTACCGAACCTTTAAAAACAAAGAAGGTGTTATACATTTAAAAACAATGTAGAGTCCGGAATCCCTAGGGTGTCGTGCCTCCACAATCTTGAGATATCAGACTCCTACAGTAATTGATGCCAGACTTCTATATATATATATATAGATACATCACATATCTACCAAGTAAATATCGCATGTATCACCCCATATAGATGTCGAACCTATAAATCTGATACCTCCTATAACTATCATATAGTCATTCCAGGTAATGGCTTCTCATAAATGTCACATAACAATGGGATGAGGGTGCCGAATATCTACAATGGTGTTTTTGTAAAAAATTATAAAATTAATCTGTTTCTTTTTAAAGCTAATTCTTTCCACCAACTCTTGCCTTTTGTCAAAATAATATTAGTCGGCAAAAATCATTTTATAAAATTTTCAGAAATTTACGGGAAGTGTAACGACCCGCCATTTTTGACCGTTCAAGTCGACAATAATCCACACATGCCCAACTCAAACCGTTCAAAAAGGCAGATGGTTATTGGGGTTAAATAAGAAAAGGAAAGAAAGAACAGAAGCAAACTCAGAATCTTGCAGCGGAAGGAACAAGATATAATAATAAAATAACAGTTCATGAAGCTGTTAAATAAATAAATTTGATTATTATTATACATCATAAATCAGAGTTACATACATATCAGAGATAATACAATAATGCAGCGGAAAAATAATATGGTAGTAGAATACAAATGATGTAATACCAAACTCCGTCTTCGTCCTCCAAAATAGATCTTCAACCTTATCTGAAACGCTCAGGCTGACCCGAGCGTAATGAAAAGACAAAACACTCGAGTCAGGACTAAAATATCTCATGTAAGTCAAATCGAATAAGAAAATATGAGTGTGACGGCGTCAAAGATGTTTACGGGGTTTGACATCTCCTATCCAGTGTCAACGTGAGTGCAATAACTTAAGAGATGTTACGGGATTTTTCATCTCTCAAGGATCCGTTAAACTATCTACTATGTAGTACAATACGCTATTATAATATGTCTACATTAAAGTAAAAGTATTAAAATAGCGTTAAGCCATGGCCCATTCCACCCTTAACACAGTTTATATTCCCAAGAGCATATACAAGACCGTAGTTTCCCCAAAACCGGAAGTCACCAGAGGGCAATCCATATACTAAAGGTACAAACCAAAACGTAGTGGTCGCGAATAGGATAATCAGTATGACAAGGTACATGAGGCGATACCAACTAGGATACTAGTAGTTGCCTGATCCGGACTGATGTTGGGCATAGCAGCTACTACCCCAACACCGCGAAACAACACTCCCAAAATCGAGGGGTGCACCCAAATCGAACCACAAAAGTAATAGACATGGTAACGAAGGAGTGTGTCTGCTAGAGATGGCGATCCTCAATGGCCCGGCGCGGCTCCTGTTTTAGTCATGTCAGGGGTCATCCAAAATCGTTCTCTTTCTTCAAATCAACACGTTCACCAAAACCATCCACTTCGTTCTGGATCAACACTCCGCGTATACTAGTTATTAAAGTGGTTTTCGGTATCGACGGAGAGTATGTCCATATCCGATCCCGGTCTCTTTAATAACTACGTATTATTACACCGATGGCTCTTTTACATTTCAAATCGATTCATAATTGATATCAAAATATCATATTCGCTTCAAAATCAAATCCATTTCAAAATCATCATATCTACTCAAAGTATACAATTTCATTTCAAAAATCATTTTCGCCTCAATATCTCATTTTGATTTCAAAATCATTCTATCTACTCAAAATATACGATTTCATTTCAAAAATCATTTTCGCCTTACTTTTCACAAAACGATTCACATAAACTCGAATTCCAAAATTTAAAATTTAATCCAATTTCAAATCATCAATTTCAACTCGATTCAGCTTCTCAATAAACCATTTCAAATTATCAATTTCAAATACATATTTGAACCACAAAATAAACAATTTCACTTCCAATGTATTTCGAAACTTTAAATATTTCACATTTCAAAACAGCTCATATATTTATATAAAAATATAAGATTCGCTTTAAAACCATTTCGTATTCAAATTAGAATATACTTCAAATTAAACATCCGTATTAAGTAGTTTACTTAATTTCTGGAACAATTCCCATTTAATAAACTTAGATTAATATTCGGATTTCAAGAATTCATTTAAGTATTACATTCCAAATCAATTTCAGTTCAAATCCTATTCAAATAAATTTTATCTTCAAATTTAATTCAATAGTTTCAATTTAGTTCAATTCACAAATTTATGTAAATTTCAATTTAATTCCAAATTAATTAAATCTCAATTTCAAATTAAATTTCACTTCCAAACTCAAACTTGAAATATCATTTCATATAAATTTTCTTAGAAATATTCAGAGTTCGATTAAAAGTCCAATCTTTTAAAACAAATCGACTTTCGAAACTTTACGCCATATTTCAAATTTTCTTAAAAATCTAAACTTCGAATAATTAAACCATTTCAATTACCAAGTTTAAATTCCAACATCTCGAGCTTCAATTCAAAATAATTCAATTTCCATAAATTGGATTTTTATTCTTAAATCAATTCATTTAAATAATTTCAAAACAACTTTTAAAATCATTTAATTTAACCAACCCGGTGTCCGTATATAATTCTCTAACCTATGGCCAAGTGGTTAGTTATTTCAATTAAATGTCAGGGATGAATATATATTACTTAAACAAATCACAGTGTCATGTGCATGTATAACAGGATATATATAAGCAAATAAACATCCAAACATTTAAATATCAACCAATAGCATCCATCGAAATAAATCATCCAATAGTCAATACAATTCACGGCAATTTCATAGTTATCAATATCGGGAAATTTGATTTCAATTAAATCCTAATTTCAATTTACTGTCAATTTAAATTTTCAACGGTGAATTCACACGACAATTTATATGACAATTAAATTTTTATCAAACAACGACAAATAAATTCATATCACTTCATAATGTCAAATTTAACTACCATAAATTATTTTAGTCAATTGTGAGCGTATAAACACTCACCTTGATTTTCTGTTGTCGCCGAGACGTTCCGGTTTGGAACTAAAACTGGACGACGCCCAACTTTAGCCCAAATTTACACTGTCTCCAAATCCATCCAAACCAGTTTCATTTCGAAGCTCTCGTCATTAAGATCGCAACGCAAAAAGTTTCGTTCCAATCGGACCTCGTATGAAAAAGTTATGCTATTTTAAAGTTTACACGAATTTAAATAAACAATTTCAGCTTTTAATTTAAATTTCAAACCCTAGCTTCAGATCTGGCCGTTCGTTTCTGCATCTTCAGATCTGGGCCGCACCTTCCCATCATCTTCTTCAACGTGAAAACACGTTCACCAAAACCCATTAGCCGCCATCTTCAAGCAATTTTCACGACCACACCGAGCAGCTTGAAGACGATCAGGGACCACCACCACGCGCGCCACCACACGAGCCACCAACGCCTGGAATAGCTTGAAGCTTGGCTGCTCCTTTGGCCTCGAAATGTGTGAAAAACGCAGCAGCTTCGAGCTCGATTTCCCGTTGATCCGTTGCTCCGTTTTCGATCATCTCCGTATGGATTTGAAGCTCTCGCAATGCTCTACAAGTTTGTAGTTGACAACTTCCTCTAATTCCTTACGGATTGAGAGAGATTAAGGGAAGAAAGAAGATGAAATTCTGGCCATTGGCTGTAAATGTGGCGGCTACAAAGAGAAACCCTAGTTCTTTTACAAAATGAAATAAGTGAGGGGCTTTTATAGAAAAATACGCGACACTATTCATCCGAAATTTTCCGAACTCCAAACGAAGCGTGCCGGCTGGCGTTTATAAGGTTTACCCCACATTCCGAACGCAATGGAATATGTTTCGGAGGCTAATTCGGTCATCCGTGCGAGTTACGGAGAAAAACGATCAGTTTTAAATTAAACCGATTTAAACCGATTTCGATGCGTTTTGGCTAGCCCCGGACAAACGGTAAATCCAATTGACACGAAATTCGAAACCATACAATAATATCACATTACGGATCCGATGAAACTAGTTTCATCAAAATCCGAGACTTTTTGAAAAATGACTATTTTCTCTCGCCGAATTAATATTAAAACAATTCGATGCGTTTCGAGCTGCCACGGTCAAACGATAACTCCGATTGGTACGAAAATTGAAATCCGACAATAACAAACTATTACGGATCCAATGAAACTGGTTTCGTTCAATTCTGAGACTGTTTGAAAAATGGCTATTTTCAATCAATAATTAAATATTAAAAATATTCAATTTTCACAAATTAACTTTAAATTTAATTTTAAAAGTTCTATAACATTACTATAACTCCAATATGATAAGATAAAATTTTGCAAATCATTTTCAATCATACAATTATTTTTGAAATTTAACTTATTAAATTATCGATTTAATTGTCTAATTAAATCCAATATTCGAAAAATAAATTATTCGACTGTTTAATTTTTATATAAAATTCCCAATTTAAATTATTAACTTTTAAATCAAATTTCAATTGTTCACAAATCCCATTTTTTATTTCACAGTAATTAACAATCTTCTACAATGCAGTTTTCCATTATAAATCCAATATAAAAGATTATATTAGATTCAGCGTTCAATTTTATTGTAATTCAAATTCAAGTTATTTAATTCCAAATGAATTCTTTTATTTCGATTTACACTTTCATTATTGAATCAACCATTTACTTATACACTATTATCAATAGTTTATAATTCATTTACTTTCATTTTCTTCAACTATCATCTTATTTAAATTCACAGTAATATTAAATTACATTCATTTACGTTGATTTTAATATTATACTTCAATGTTAAATGTAACATTTTATTTATTTCGTTGTTTACAATCCAATTCAATTCGTTTCAATTACTTGTTACACTCAAATTTAAATCTTTACTTACGTTCAATTACAAGTTAAACATCTTTATCAAATTACAGTTTCAGTTATTATCTGATTTCAATCAACTGTAATATTAAATTACATTTATTTATATTAGTTTCAATAACATAAACTTCCACTATTAAATCTACCATTTTATTTATTCTTTATTTACAATCATAACCAATTTGGTTTACAATCAAATTCAATTCATTATTTACATTCAATACAAGTTAACATTCATATTTAATTTACAAATAAGTTATTTCAGAATTCAGTTTTTGCATTTTAACTTGTAATTCACATTTAACAACATAAAATTTTATTTCCTTCGGATTTTTATCCAAAATTTTTATTTTAATTCGTATTTTTAAAGTGTTAAAAATACGGGTCGTTACATTCTCCCCCACTTAAAACTTTTCGTCCTCGAAAAGGAACGGAGAAGGAGAAACCATCATTTAGATATAATTCATTCAAATATTTGACTTATTTGCAAAATTTAGTTATAGGATTTTTTTTTTCTCAAAATTTTCTAACTCCCGGATTTTTGAAAAATTTCGGCAGCACCTCCTTTGCGCGGCTAGGACCGAAAAATTTCACAGTGGTAATAATTGCATGATATACATCTCATTACGAGAATGATGCATCCCAAAACATGGGGAACACAATAATATACCACAACATAAACCGTAATCCGAGAACGTACCTTTTATTAAGCGTTTATTAGCATTTTAACTTGCATTTTGCATTTAACGAAGAAGCGAGCTCCAAAAGCGAAGCGCAACCCCTTTGCTACCTACTAAAATGCTCAATAACCAAGTTAGAACCGTGCATATAAAGATAGATCGATATACCTAGCATAAACAACATATATATAACATGTTTAGCTTCAAAACTGAAATTCCAATTCCAGAACAGCAAACAAATCTTAGTTTTTGGTCACCTAAACGATAAAATTTTAAAATGGAATCTGAATAAAAGTTGTTGCATTTGTTTCAGGCTTTTCAGAATGTCCAAAATCATTGAATTCGGACCTTCCGTTCAAAAGTTACGACCGTTTTACAAAAATGATACGCTTCAGCCCCGTGCAATTTAGCGCAGGCCTGAAATGTAATTTCAGATTTTCGACCTCCTAAATGATAGAAATAAGAAAAGCTTATGAAACGAAAGTTGGAGCTTAGGCTCTAAGCTTTCCAGGAAGTGCAAGATCGTCAAAATCCGATACACCAGTAAAAAGTTATGGTGAAAATACTAAGGGTATGTGCTTCAAATTTTTACTTCGCCCAGGCCAGCGACTAATATTGGTGTTTTAAGCCTAGTGGATGAAGGTATTTATCAAAACATTCTAAACAACAGATGTAGCACAGTTTCTAGGCTTTCCGAAAAGTCTAAGATCGTCTAATTTCATCTAGCCATTTAAAAGTTATGGTTGTTTTCGTTTCAGCATATATTGGACAATTTTGGATTTTTTCCAAATTATTATTTCAAAGTACAAACCATCAACTTCAAATTTTCTAAAGAAACAATCATAAACACAAAGTCATTTATTTTCTTATATATCCATGAAATAAGTTTACATTCGATTTGTTTCCGATTTATTCAAGTTTGTTTCATTCATAATTTAAATTCAAGTCAATTTGCTTCAATTTAATTTGAATTCAATTATATTTAATTTCCCTATGCTTCAAATTTGAATTTAATTATTTTAAAATTTTATTCCGTTTATTCAATTCCATTAACACTAATGAATTCTATTTAATCAATTATCATCCATCTAACAACCAATGCATATCAAACATTAACATCCATCCAAATCTATAATAAATCAATTATACATTTCCAAGTCAAAATTTTAATTTCATACACTTCCAAGTTTATTGACATTTAGTTTTATTCAAATTTAATTAGTTTCCATTTACTAATTCTATATTTAATTAATTTTAAATTTAATTCATTTTACAACTTAAATTTCCTTTATATTTACAACTATCAATAGATCTTCACATTTTATTATTCACTCTCACACTGGTATATTATTCCTCTACTTATCCTTATTAGCATTTTAAACTTTTTAAGTATTTGGTAAGTTTTTGTTATGCAAATAGAATGTAGTTAAACAACATACAACCTCTTTTCATTCAAAGTTGAATTTTTAATTAATTAATTCTTAAGTAATTACTTAAATTTCACTATAATTTAATTTCACATTTACATTCACATATAGTATTTCCATTTTATATTAACATAATGGTGAATCACCTTTAAATGTTAATTTAAATTCCAATTATTTACTAACAATTTTATTTATATTTGCAAACCATTAATTAAATGCATATTTCATTATTCAAACCTAAACTTGTATATTATCCAATTAACAATTCATATAACATTTTTGAACTTCTTAAATATTTTGGTAAGTTATATTTATGCTATAGAATGAAATTTAATACTATGCGAGTTTTACAGTTTCAATTTTATTTTAAATTCATAATTTCCTAATTCTAAGGATTTCTACTTCAATTGATATTTTCACTTAGCTCTTAGGTTCATTTCTCATTTCACAATTCAGAAGTTCCGTAATGATTCAAGTATTTGTTTATCTCAATAGTTTAAAGTCATTAAATATTAAAGAACTTAAGAATTCCATCTCTGGTTTCATTTCAAATCAAGTTTGAAATAATATATACTTATATTAATGTGTATCAAGTCATACTATAGAGAATACAAAATAAAATTCAATTTTAATCAAAACAGGGTTTAGAAAAAGCTATTAAGTGATCTCCCCCACTTGGACTCTCGAAAATAAACGTCGATGATGCGTGCACTCATCACCGAAATCATTCTCTAGTGTCAAGTGGGGAGTACAACACTTACTTCATTTGAAAATCCTTTGAAAACAATTTCTAATCGAATATACTATCATATAATACTTATATTATACATTTCAAATTTTTGTTAATTAAATTTTCAAAACACCGGAATTTAAATTCTCCATCTTAATTTAAATTCATTTTTTTATTTTATTTTATTTACCATTTATATTCATTGTCAATCATATTTACCAGTTTCATTTCTTAAAATCATTCAATAGTCAATAGTTAGAAATATTGGCTAATCAACAATAAACGATGATAATCTAATATTATCATCTCCTTACAACCAATACAATCAAAATTTATAAATTTTCAAGATAATTCTTTTATATATAAAATATAATCTAAAACAATATTATGTCAATCTGTCCTATTCGAGTGTTTAAAAATTCCTATCGATGCCTTGGCGTCCCAGGTACCGACCAGAATTCATAAATACTCAACGGAACAAATTAACACAATACAAAATCATTTTTATATCAAAATTACAAATACGCTCTCTCATATACCCTCAAACTCATTCATAAGGTTTAACCCTATTTCAATGAGTTATTCCCCACTAGAGCGAAGGTAATCTAAACCAAAGCTCTGATACCAACTGTAACGACCCGCCATTTTTGACCGTTCAAGTCGACAATAATCCACACATGCCCAACTCAAACCGTTCAAAAAGGCAGATGGTTATTGGGGTTAAATAAGAAAAGGAAAGAAAGAACAGAAGCAAACTCAGAATCTTGCAGCGGAAGGAACAAGATATAATAATAAAATAACAGTTCATGAAGCTGTTAAATAAATAAATTTGATTATTATTATACATCATAAATCAGAGTTACATACATATCAGAGATAATACAATAATGCAGCGGAAAAATAATATGGTAGTAGAATACAAATGATGTAATACCAAACTCCGTCTTCGTCCTCCAAAATAGATCTTCAACCTTATCTGAAACGCTCAGGCTGACCCGAGCGTAATGAAAAGACAAAACACTCGAGTCAGGACTAAAATATCTCATGTAAGTCAAATCGAATAAGAAAATATGAGTGTGACGGCGTCAAAGATGTTTACGGGGTTTGACATCTTCTATCCAGTGTCAACGTGAGTGCAATAACTTAAGAGATGTTATGGGATTTTTCATCTCTCAAGGATCCGTTAAACTATCTACTATGTAGTACAATACGCTATTATAATATGTCTACATTAAAGTAAAAGTATTAAAATAGCATTAAGCCATGGCCCATTCCACCCTTAACACAGTTTATATTCCCAAGAGCATATACAAGACCGTAGTTTCCCCAAAACCGGAAGTCACCAGAGGGCAATCCATATACTAAAGGTACAAACCAAAACGTAGTGGTCGCGAATAGGATAATCAATATGACAAGGTACATGAGGCGATACCAACTAGGATACTAGTAGTTGCCTGATCCAGACTGATGTTGGGCATAGCAGCTACTACCCCAACACCGCGAAACAACACTACCAAAATCGAGGGGTGCACCCAAATCGAATCACAAAAGTAATAGACATGGTAACGAAGGAGTGTGTCTGCTAGAGATGGCGATCCTCAATGGCCCGGCGCGGCTCCTGTTTTAGTCATGTCAGGGGTCATCCAAAATCGTTCTCTTTCTTCAAATCAACACGTTCACCAAAACCATCCACTTCGTTCTGGATCAACACTCCGCGTATACTAGTTATTAAAGTGGTTTTCGGTATCGACATAGAGTATGTCCATATCCGATCCCGGTCTCTTTAATAACTACGTATTATTACACCGATGGCTCTTTTACATTTCAAATCGATTCATAATTGATATCAAAATATCATATTCGCTTCAAAATCAAATCCATTTCAAAATCATCATATCTACTCAAAGTATACAATTTCATTTCAAAAATCATTTTCGCCTCAATATCTCATTTTGATTTCAAAATCATTCTATCTACTCAAAATATACGATTTTATTTCAAAAATCATTTTCGCCTTACTTTTCACAAAATGATTCACATAAACTCGAATTCCAAAATTTAAAATTTAATCCAATTTCAAATCATCAATTTCAACTCGATTCAGCTTCTCAATAAACCATTTCAAATTATCAATTTCAAATACATATTTGAATCACAAAATAAACAATTTCACTTCCAATGTATTTCGAAACTTTAAATATTTCACATTTCAAAACAGCTCATATATTTATATAAAAATATAAGATTCGCTTTAAAACCATTTCGTATTCAAATTAGAATATACTTCAAATTAAACATCCGTATTAAGTAGTTTACTTAATTTCTGGAACAATTCCCATTTAATAAACTTAGATTAATATTCGGATTTCAAGAATTCATTTAAGTATTACATTCCAAATCAATTTCAGTTCAAATCCTATTCAAATAAATTTTATCTTCAAATTTAATTCAATAGTTTCAATTTAGTTCAATTCACAAATTTATGTAAATTTCAATTTAATTCCAAATTAATTAAATCTCAATTTCAAATTAAATTTCACTTCCAAACTCAAACTTGAAATATCATTTCATATAAATTTTCTTAGAAATATTCAGAGTTCGATTAAAAGTCCAATCTTTTAAAACAAATCGACTTTCGAAACTTTACGCCATATTTCAAATTTTCTTAAAAATCTAAACTTCGAATAATTAAACCATTTCAATTACCAAGTTTAAATTCCAACATCTCGAGCTTCAATTCAAAATAATTCAATTTCCATAAATTGGATTTTTATTCTTAAATCAATTCATTTAAATAATTTCAAAACAACTTTTAAAATCATTTAATTTAACCAACCCGGTGTTCGTATATAATTCTCTAACCTATGGCCAAGTGGTTAGTTATTTCAATTAAATGTCAGGGATGAATATATATTACTTAAACCAATCACAGTGTCATGTGCATGTATAACAGGATATATATAAGCAAATAAACATCCAAACATTTAAATATCAACCAATAACTTCCATCGAAATAAATCATCCAATAGTCAATACAATTCACGACAATTTCATAGTTATCAATATCGGGAAATTTGATTTCAATTAAATCCTAATTTCAATTTACTGTCAATTTAAATTTTCAACGGTGAATTCACACGACAATCTATATGACAATTAAATTTTTATCAAACAACGACAAATAAATTCATATCACTTCATAATATCAAATTTAACTACCATAAATTATTTTAGTCAATTGTGAGCGTATAAACACTCACCTTGATTTTCTGTTGTCGCCGAGACGTTCCGGTTTGGAACTAAAACTGGACGACGCCCAACTTTAGCCCAAATTTACACTGTCTCCAAATCCATCCAAACCAGTTTCATTTCGAAGCTCTCGTCATTAAGATCGCAACGCAAAAAGTTTCGTTCCAATCGGACCTCGTATGAAAAAGTTATGCTATTTTAAAGTTTACACGAATTTAAATAAACAATTTCAGCTTTTAATTTAAATTTCAAACCCTAGCTTCAGATCTGGCCGTTCGTTTCTGCATCTTCAGATCTGGGCCGCACCTTCCCATCATCTTCTTCAACGTGAAAACACGTTCACCAAAACCCATTAGCCGCCATCTTCAAGCAATTTTCACGACCACACCGAGCAGCTTGAAGACGATCAGGGACCACCACCACGCGCGCCACCACACGAGCCACCAACGCCTGGAATAGCTTGAAGCTTGGCTGCTCCTTTGGCCTCGAAATGTGTGAAAAACGCAGCAGCTTCGAGCTCGATTTCCCGTTGATCCGTTGCTCCGTTTTCGATCATCTCCGTATGGATTTGAAGCTCTCGCAATGCTCTACAAGTTTGTAGTTGACAACTTCCTCTAATTCCTTACGGATTGAGAGAGATTAAGGGAAGAAAGAAGATGAAATTCTGGCCATTGGCTGTAAATGTGGCGGCTACAAAGAGAAACCCTAGTTCTTTTACAAAATGAAATAAGTGAGGGGCTTTTATAGAAAAATACGCGACACTATTCATCCGAAATTTTCCGAACTCCAAACGAAGCGTGCCGGCTGGCGTTTATAAGGTTTACCCCACATTCCGAACGCAATGGAATATGTTTCGGAGGCTAATTCGGTCATCCGTGCGAGTTACGGAGAAAAACGATCAGTTTTAAATTAAACCGATTTAAACCGATTTCGATGCGTTTTGGCTTGCCCCGGACAAACGGTAAATCCAATTGACACGAAATTCGAAACCATACAATAATATCACATTACGGATCCGATGAAACTAGTTTCATCAAAATCCGAGACTTTTTGAAAAATGACTATTTTCTCTCGCCGAATTAATATTAAAACAATTCGATGCGTTTCGAGCTGCCACGGTCAAACGATAACTCCGATTGGTACGAAAATTGAAATCCGACAATAACAAACTATTACGGATCCAATGGAACTGGTTTCGTTCAATTCTGAGACTGTTTGAAAAATGGCTATTTTCAGTCAATAATTAAATATTAAAAATATTCAATTTTCACAAATTAACTTTAAATTTAATTTTAAAAGTTCTATAACATTACTATAACTCCAATATGATAAGATAAAATTTTGCAAATCATTTTCAATCATACAATTATTTTTGAAATTTAACTTATTAAATTATCGATTTAATTGTCTAATTAAATCCAATATTCGAAAAATAAATTATTCGACTGTTTAATTTTTATATAAAATTCCCAATTTAAATTATTAACTTTTAAATCAAATTTCAATTGTTCACAAATCCCATTTTTTATTTCACAGTAATTAACAATCTTCTACAATGCAGTTTTCCATTATAAATCCAATATAAAAGATTATATTAGATTCAGCGTTCAATTTTATTGTAATTCAAATTCAAGTTATTTAATTCCAAATGAATTCTTTTATTTCGATTTACACTTTCATTATTGAATCAACCATTTACTTATACACTATTATCAATAGTTTATAATTCATTTACTTTCATTTTCTTCAACTATCATCTTATTTAAATTCACAGTAATATTAAATTACATTCATTTACGTTGATTTTAATATTATACTTCAATGTTAAATGTAACATTTTATTTATTTCGTTGTTTACAATCCAATTCAATTCGTTTCAATTACTTGTTACACTCAAATTTAAATCTTTACTTACGTTCAATTACAAGTTAAACATCTTTATCAAATTACAGTTTCAGTTATTATCTGATTTCAATCAACTGTAATATTAAATTACATTTATTTATATTAGTTTCAATAACATAAACTTCCACTATTAAATCTACCATTTTATTTATTCTTTATTTACAATCATAACCAATTTGGTTTACAATCAAATTCAATTCATTATTTACATTCAATACAAGTTAACATTCATATTTAATTTACAAATAAGTTATTTCAGAATTCAGTTTTTGCATTTTAACTTGTAATTCACATTTAACAACATAAAATTTTATTTCCTTCGGATTTTTATCCAAAATTTTTATTTTAATTCGTATTTTTAAAGTGTTAAAAATACGGGTCGTTACATTCTCCCCCACTTAAAACTTTTCGTCCTCGAAAAGGAACGGAGAAGGAGAAACCATCATTTAGATATAATTCATTCAAATATTTGACTTATTTGCAAAATTTAGTTATAGGATTTTTTTTTTCTCAAAATTTTCTAACTCCCGGATTTTTGAAAAATTTCGGCAGCACCTCCTTTGCGCGGCTAGGACCGAAAAATTTCACAGTGGTAATAATTGCATGATATACATCTCATTACGAGAATGATGCATCCCAAAACATGGGGAACACAATAATATACCACAACATAAACCGTAATCCGAGAACGTACCTTTTATTAAGCGTTTATTAGCATTTTAACTTGCATTTTGCATTTAACGAAGAAGCGAGCTCCAAAAGCGAAGCGCAACCCCTTTGCTACCTACTAAAATGCTCAATAACCAAGTTAGAACCGTGCATATAAAGATAGATCGATATACCTAGCATAAACAACATATATATAACATGTTTAGCTTCAAAACTGAAATTCCAATTCCAGAACAGCAAACAAATCTTAGTTTTTGGTCACCTAAACGATAAAATTTTAAAATGGAATCTGAATAAAAGTTGTTGCATTTGTTTCAGGCTTTTCAGAATGTCCAAAATCATTGAATTCGGACCTTCCGTTCAAAAGTTACGACCGTTTTACAAAAATGATACGCTTCAGCCCCGTGCAATTTAGCGCAGGCCTGAAATGTAATTTCAGATTTTCGACCTCCTAAATGATAGAAATAAGAAAAGCTTATGAAACGAAAGTTGGAGCTTAGGCTCTAAGCTTTCCAGGAAGTGCAAGATCGTCAAAATCCGATACACCAGTAAAAAGTTATGGTGAAAATACTAAGGGTATGTGCTTCAAATTTTTACTTCGCCCAGGCCAGCGACTAATATTGGTGTTTTAAGCCTAGTGGATGAAGGTATTTATCAAAACATTCTAAACAACAGATGTAGCACAGTTTCTAGGCTTTCCGAAAAGTCTAAGATCGTCTAATTTCATCTAGCCATTTAAAAGTTATGGTTGTTTTCGTTTCAGCATATATTGGACAATTTTGGATTTTTTCCAAATTATTATTTCAAAGTACAAACCATCAACTTCAAATTTTCTAAAGAAACAATCATAAACACAAAGTCATTTATTTTCTTATATATCCATGAAATAAGTTTACATTCGATTTGTTTCCGATTTATTCAAGTTTGTTTCATTCATAATTTAAATTCAAGTCAATTTGCTTCAATTTAATTTGAATTCAATTATATTTAATTTCCCTATGCTTCAAATTTGAATTTAATTATTTTAAAATTTTATTCCGTTTATTCAATTCCATTAACACTAATGAATTCTATTTAATCAATTATCATCCATCTAACAACCAATGCATATCAAACATTAACATCCATCCAAATCTATAATAAATCAATTATACATTTCCAAGTCAAAATTTTAATTTCATACACTTCCAAGTTTATTGACATTTAGTTTTATTCAAATTTAATTAGTTTCCATTTACTAATTCTATATTTAATTAATTTTAAATTTAATTCATTTTACAACTTAAATTTCCTTTATATTTACAACTATCAATAGATCTTCACATTTTATTATTCACTCTCACACTGGTATATTATTCCTCTACTTATCCTTATTAGCATTTTAAACTTTTTAAGTATTTGGTAAGTTTTTGTTATGCAAATAGAATGTAGTTAAACAACATACAACCTCTTTTCATTCAAAGTTGAATTTTTAATTAATTAATTCTTAAGTAATTACTTAAATTTCACTATAATTTAATTTCACATTTACATTCACATATAGTATTTCCATTTTATATTAACATAATGGTGAATCACCTTTAAATGTTAATTTAAATTCCAATTATTTACTAACAATTTTATTTATATTTGCAAACCATTAATTAAATGCATATTTCATTATTCAAACCTAAACTTGTATATTATCCAATTAACAATTCATATAACATTTTTGAACTTCTTAAATATTTTGGTAAGTTATATTTATGCTATAGAATGAAATTTAATACTATGCGAGTTTTACAGTTTCAATTTTATTTTAAATTCATAATTTCCTAATTCTAAGGATTTCTACTTCAATTGATATTTTCACTTAGCTCTTAGGTTCATTTCTCATTTCACAATTCAGAAGTTCCGTAATGATTCAAGTATTTGTTTATCTCAATAGTTTAAAGTCATTAAATATTAAAGAACTTAAGAATTCCATCTCTGGTTTCATTTCAAATCAAGTTTGAAATAATATATACTTATATTAATGTGTATCAAGTCATACTATAGAGAATACAAAATAAAATTCAATTTTAATCAAAACAGGGTTTAGAAAAAGCTATTAAGTGATCTCCCCCACTTGGACTCTCGAAAATAAACGTCGATGATGCGTGCACTCATCACCGAAATCATTCTCTAGTGTCAAGTGGGGAGTACAACACTTACTTCATTTGAAAATCCTTTGAAAACAATTTCTAATCGAATATACTATCATATAATACTTATATTATACATTTCAAATTTTTGTTAATTAAATTTTCAAAACACCGGAATTTAAATTCTCCATCTTAATTTAAATTCATTTTTTTATTTTATTTTATTTACCATTTATATTCATTGTCAATCATATTTACCAGTTTCATTTCTTAAAATCATTCAATAGTCAATAGTTAGAAATATTGGCTAATCAACAATAAACGATGATAATCTAATATTATCATCTCCTTACAACCAATACAATCAAAATTTATAAATTTTCAAGATAATTCTTTTATATATAAAATATAATCTAAAACAATATTATGTCAATCTGTCCTATTCGAGTGTTTAAAAATTCCTATCGATGCCTTGGCGTCCCAGGTACCGACCAGAATTCATAAATACTCAACGGAACAAATTAACACAATACAAAATCATTTTTATATCAAAATTACAAATACGCTCTCTCATATACCCTCAAACTCATTCATAAGGTTTAACCCTATTTCAATGAGTTATTCCCCACTAGAGCGAAGGTAATCTAAACCAAAGCTCTGATACCAACTGTAACGACCCGCCATTTTTGACCGTTCAAGTCGACAATAATCCACACATGCCCAACTCAAACCGTTCAAAAAGGCAGATGGTTATTGGGGTTAAATAAGAAAAGGAAAGAAAGAACAGAAGCAAACTCAGAATCTTGCAGCGGAAGGAACAAGATATAATAATAAAATAACAGTTCATGAAGCTGTTAAATAAATAAATTTGATTATTATTATACATCATAAATCAGAGTTACATACATATCAGAGATAATACAATAATGCAGCGGAAAAATAATATGGTAGTAGAATACAAATGATGTAATACCAAACTCCGTCTTCGTCCTCCAAAATAGATCTTCAACCTTATCTGAAACGCTCAGGCTGACCCGAGCGTAATGAAAAGACAAAACACTCGAGTCAGGACTAAAATATCTCATGTAAGTCAAATCGAATAAGAAAATATGAGTGTGACGGCGTCAAAGATGTTTACGGGGTTTGACATCTTCTATCCAGTGTCAACGTGAGTGCAATAACTTAAGAGATGTTATGGGATTTTTCATCTCTCAAGGATCCGTTAAACTATCTACTATGTAGTACAATACGCTATTATAATATGTCTACATTAAAGTAAAAGTATTAAAATAGCATTAAGCCATGGCCCATTCCACCCTTAACACAGTTTATATTCCCAAGAGCATATACAAGACCGTAGTTTCCCCAAAACCGGAAGTCACCAGAGGGCAATCCATATACTAAAGGTACAAACCAAAACGTAGTGGTCGCGAATAGGATAATCAATATGACAAGGTACATGAGGCGATACCAACTAGGATACTAGTAGTTGCCTGATCCAGACTGATGTTGGGCATAGCAGCTACTACCCCAACACCGCGAAACAACACTACCAAAATCGAGGGGTGCACCCAAATCGAATCACAAAAGTAATAGACATGGTAACGAAGGAGTGTGTCTGCTAGAGATGGCGATCCTCAATGGCCCGGCGCGGCTCCTGTTTTAGTCATGTCAGGGGTCATCCAAAATCGTTCTCTTTCTTCAAATCAACACGTTCACCAAAACCATCCACTTCGTTCTGGATCAACACTCCGCGTATACTAGTTATTAAAGTGGTTTTCGGTATCGACATAGAGTATGTCCATATCCGATCCCGGTCTCTTTAATAACTACGTATTATTACACCGATGGCTCTTTTACATTTCAAATCGATTCATAATTGATATCAAAATATCATATTCGCTTCAAAATCAAATCCATTTCAAAATCATCATATCTACTCAAAGTATACAATTTCATTTCAAAAATCATTTTCGCCTCAATATCTCATTTTGATTTCAAAATCATTCTATCTACTCAAAATATACGATTTTATTTCAAAAATCATTTTCGCCTTACTTTTCACAAAATGATTCACATAAACTCGAATTCCAAAATTTAAAATTTAATCCAATTTCAAATCATCAATTTCAACTCGATTCAGCTTCTCAATAAACCATTTCAAATTATCAATTTCAAATACATATTTGAATCACAAAATAAACAATTTCACTTCCAATGTATTTCGAAACTTTAAATATTTCACATTTCAAAACAGCTCATATATTTATATAAAAATATAAGATTCGCTTTAAAACCATTTCGTATTCAAATTAGAATATACTTCAAATTAAACATCCGTATTAAGTAGTTTACTTAATTTCTGGAACAATTCCCATTTAATAAACTTAGATTAATATTCGGATTTCAAGAATTCATTTAAGTATTACATTCCAAATCAATTTCAGTTCAAATCCTATTCAAATAAATTTTATCTTCAAATTTAATTCAATAGTTTCAATTTAGTTCAATTCACAAATTTATGTAAATTTCAATTTAATTCCAAATTAATTAAATCTCAATTTCAAATTAAATTTCACTTCCAAACTCAAACTTGAAATATCATTTCATATAAATTTTCTTAGAAATATTCAGAGTTCGATTAAAAGTCCAATCTTTTAAAACAAATCGACTTTCGAAACTTTACGCCATATTTCAAATTTTCTTAAAAATCTAAACTTCGAATAATTAAACCATTTCAATTACCAAGTTTAAATTCCAACATCTCGAGCTTCAATTCAAAATAATTCAATTTCCATAAATTGGATTTTTATTCTTAAATCAATTCATTTAAATAATTTCAAAACAACTTTTAAAATCATTTAATTTAACCAACCCGGTGTTCGTATATAATTCTCTAACCTATGGCCAAGTGGTTAGTTATTTCAATTAAATGTCAGGGATGAATATATATTACTTAAACCAATCACAGTGTCATGTGCATGTATAACAGGATATATATAAGCAAATAAACATCCAAACATTTAAATATCAACCAATAACTTCCATCGAAATAAATCATCCAATAGTCAATACAATTCACGACAATTTCATAGTTATCAATATCGGGAAATTTGATTTCAATTAAATCCTAATTTCAATTTACTGTCAATTTAAATTTTCAACGGTGAATTCACACGACAATCTATATGACAATTAAATTTTTATCAAACAACGACAAATAAATTCATATCACTTCATAATGTCAAATTTAACTACCATAAATTATTTTAGTCAATTGTGAGTGTATAAACACTCACCTTGATTTTCTGTTGTCGCCGAGACGTTCCGGTTTGGAACTAAAACTGGACGACGCCCAACTTTAGCCCAAATTTACACTGTCTCCAAATCCATCTAAACCAGTTTCATTTCGAAGCTCTCGTCATTACGATCGCAATGCAAAAAGTTTCGTTCCAATCGGACCTCGTATGAAAAAGTTATGCTATTTTAAAGTTTACACGAATTTAAATAAACAATTTCAGCTTTTAATTTAAATTTCAAACCGTAGCTTCAGATCTGGCCGTTCGTTTCTGCATCTTCAGATCTGGGCCGCACCTTCCCATCATCTTCTTCAACGTGAAAACACGTTCACCAAAACCCATTAGCCGCCATCTTCAAGCAATTTTCACGACCACACCGAGCAGCTTGAAGACGATCAGGGACCACCACCACGCGCGCCACCACACGAGCCACCAACGCCTGGAATAGCTTGAAGCTTGGCTGCTCCTTTGGCCTCGAAATGTGTGAAAAATGCAGCAGCTTCGAGCTCGATTTCCCGTTGATCCGTTGCTCCGTTTTCGATCATCTCCGTATGGATTTGAAGCTCTCGCAATGCTCTACAAGTTTGTAGTTGACAACTTCCTCTAATTCCTTACGGATTGAGAGAGATTAAGGGAAGAAAGAAGATGAAATTCTGGCCATTGGCTGTAAATGTGGCGGCTACAAAGAGAAACCCTAGTTCTTTTACAAAATGAAATAAGTGAGGGGCTTTTATAGAAAAATACGCGACACTATTCATCCGAAATTTTCCGAACTCCAAACGAAGCGTGCCGGCTGGCGTTTATAAGGTTTACCCCACATTCCGAACGCAATGGAATATGTTTCGGAGGCTAATTCGGTCATCCGTGCGAGTTACGGAGAAAAACGATCAGTTTTAAATTAAACCGATTTAAACCGATTTCGATGCGTTTTGGCTTGCCCCGGACAAACGGTAAATCCAATTGACACGAAATTCGAAACCATACAATAATATCACATTACGGATCCGATGAAACTAGTTTCATCAAAATCCGAGACTTTTTGAAAAATGACTATTTTCTCTCGCCGAATTAATATTAAAACAATTCGATGCGTTTCGAGCTGCCACGGTCAAACGATAACTCCGATTGGTACGAAAATTGAAATCCGACAATAACAAACTATTACGGATCCAATGGAACTGGTTTCGTTCAATTCTGAGACTGTTCAAAAAATGGCTATTTTCAGTCAATAATTAAATATTAAAAATATTCAATTTTCACAAATTAACTTTAAATTTAATTTTAAAAGTTCTATAACATTACTATAACTCCAATATGATAAGATAAAATTTTGCAAATCATTTTCAATCATATTCACTCGATTTACAATTATTTTTGAAATTTAACTTATTAAATTATCGATTTAATTGTCTAATTAAATCCAATATTCGAAAAATAAATTATTCGACTGTTTAATTTTTATATAAAATTCCCAATTTAAATTATTAACTTTTAAATCAAATTTCAATTGTTCACAAATCCCATTTTTAATTTCACAGTAATTAACAATCTTCTACAATGCAGTTTTCCATTATAAATCCAATATAAAAGATTATATTAGATTCATCGTTCAATTTTATTGTAATTCAAATTCAAGTTATTTAATTCCAAATGAATTCTTTTATTTCGATTTACACTTTCATTATTGAATCAACCATTTACTTATACACTATTATCAATAGTTTATAATTCATTTACTTTCATTTTCTTCAGCTATCATCTTATTTAAATTCACAGTAATATTAAATTACATTCATTTACGTTGATTTTAATATTATACTTCAATGTTAAATGTAACATTTTATTTATTTCGTTGTTTACAATCCAATTCAATTCGTTTCAATTACTTGTTACACTCAAATTTAAATCTTTACTTACGTTCAATTACAAGTTAACATCTTTATCAAATTACAATTTCAGTTATTATCTGATTTCAATCAAATGTAATATTAAGTTACATTTATTTATATTAGTTTCAATAACATAAACTTCCACTATTAAATCTACCATTTTATTTATTCTTTATTTACAATCATAACCAATTTGGTTTACAATCAAATTCAATTCATTATTTACATTCAATACAAGTTAACATTCATATTTAATTTACAAATAAGTTATTTCAGAATTCAGTTTTTGCATTTTAACTTGTAATTCACATTTAACAACACAAAATTTTATTTCCTTCGGATTTTTATCCAAATTTTTTATTTTAATTCGTATTTTTAAAGTGTTAAAAATACGGGTCGTTACAGGAAGTTTACTTTCTACCTTCCCAAAATAATTAGCAAACCTTTGAGATTAATATCCTAAATCAATATTAATTAATAGACTTTCTACCATTAATAATTCATATAAATTCATAACCACTTGGGAGAAATCCCAAAAATCACCAAAAATCAGAATTTTCATTTTCTTTCACATATAAAAGTTTTAGGGTTAAAATATTTATTTAATTATTTTTAATAATTAAAACCCAAAATAAACAATTTTTCCATCTTAGCAAATTCATAAAATATTAATGTTAACTTGGAAAATTATGAAACTAAAAACTCATCTCCAAAATAATGTTTTATACATCATATCATAATTTCAAGTCGATTGGAGATCAAAAATTAGGTTTCTACCCTCTAAAACCCATAAGTATAATTCTATAATAATTCCAATAAATCATCATTCGACCAAACAATGATATAATCAACCATAGCAAGACATAATATAATAAAACAATTCATAAATCATCTTAGATCCAAAATCAAACATAAAAAAGTGAGATATACACTATTATTCACCTTAGATTGGATAAGAGGGATTGAGATTTGTTGTTGATTAATTCCTTTTAGTTTTCCCCCTTGAATGCTTTAGATTTCCTCTTCTTGGTAATGGCCGACCTCTTATGTTGGTTTTGGAGTTTGTAAAATGAAAAATGAGAATGAATAAGGGAAAAAGGGGTTTTAGGAATGAAGTAAGGAAGTATTCCCAATTTACCCCTCTCATTAATTCCCTTTTATTCTATGTTTAAATCAATCTTATTAGTTGATTAATTAAGGTCCGACCCAATTAATTATCAAATTTCATTCTCTCCATCTCTACACATTTCTTCATTCTATTTAATTTATCTAATTAAATCTCCTAAATAATGTTGCATAAAAATTAAGGAAGTTACAAGACTCCACCTGAGGTCTTACTCCACACTTTCGACTACAATTGCCGCTTTAGGTCTTACGCCAATGCTTTCGGTTGCAATTGCCACATTAGGCCTTACCCATATGTTCACAGTTTCAATTGCCACCTAGGCCTTACACCCACACTTTCATTTTCTTGACTGCCACCTCAGGCCTTACATCATCTACCAAACATCATTTACCTACCTAATCAATCATACATGCTACTACATTATCATTAATGTTCTCAAAATTAGTTCCGGCCAACTTAAGCCTTAGCATAAATTCTCTTTCATAAGTCAACCAGTTCCAGTTTCAACATCTTGTCGAAAGCTAAACTTCCCTCTACAATCACTATCCTCGGTCTCGTTTGGAAATTCTGTCTTAGTTTAGTATTAATTAGCTTACTAGACGACTCTTAACCCTATGTTTCAAAAATCACCTCCTCTACCTGGAGTCATCCTTTACCTTGTCCTCCTTCGATCTTCGGTTGTTACCTTTGGTTTAATAAACCTAGCCTCATACTTAGGATTACTTAGCTTTTTTACTTAAGTCTTTCTACTCAGGGTTCCAGTGTATTTTACTTTCGGTACTGCTCTACTGCCCTCTGTACTGCCTATTAGTTACATGTTGGGAACCGTTCTCTGCACGTCTGACACTACCTTTACATGTGTCGACATTTAATTAGTTTAACTTGGTCTTTTCTTACCATTATTTATAGTTTCCTAACACATTCAGCATAAATTATGGCTCTTGTCTATTGAAGTTATTAAATACTTTATCCAATTAAATTACCTCCCGATCCTAATATATTATCCTTTTGGCACCCCGAAATATCCCTTTGACGAAGTATATTTTCCTATGAAAATTACTTATTCTATTGTTGGAAAATCATAGAAAATATTTACATTCATTTTCCTCATAAAATTTCTCAAACTCTCTATTTCTAATCATTTTCTATAATATATTGATCTCAAATAATTCATATTGGTATATTTTCTTATGGCAAAATCCTTTAAATCAAAATTCATCTCTAACAATGTGTTTCTAATATCATATTAAATTTTTGAATCAAATAGATTACAAGAAACATGAGAACTATTCATTATTAATTTGATCGTGAGAAAATTAGAAAATAAAATACGATTAGAGAATATATTACTCACTTAGATCTCTTAGTTGAATTGTGTTTTTAGTTCCCTTAGTATAATTAATCTTCCTTTTCCTTTATTTCCTTCTTAGGATGCAAACACCATCAAAGTGCTCTAAAGCTTTTACTTCTAATTTGAGTGTAAAATGGATGAAAAAAGAGAGTAGTTAACTTTATTCTCATGAATGGTTCGTCCGCCTACTCATTACCCTTCTTCTCATTTAATTCGTTTTAGTTAAGTTCATTAAGTGAAAATCTTGATAAGTAAATGTACACTCAAATAAGTCTTCCTAACTTTACCTTCGGTTTCTCAAGTATTATCCTCTTGGTCCACATTCCATTGGACCTGTATATCCTTTACTTCTTTATTATGAAGCTTCTTTACATCTTGATCTATAATCTGAACAGGGTTCCTTACATAGGTCATATTCGGTTCGACTACCAAGTCATTCATAACTCTAGGAACCACAACACCTTTAGGGTCTCAGAGGTACCTCCTTGGATGTGATACCTCAAACACATTATGGACCCCAACAAAAGCACTCGATAATTCAACTCTATAAGCTACTTTATCGATTCTCTCTAGTATCGGAAACAGACCAACATATCTCAATGTTAACTTTCTGGCCTTTTCAGATCTTAGAAAGCCTCTCATTGGTGACACCTTAACAAACACATGGTCTCCTCGATCAAATTTCAAATCTTTCCACCTTCTATCGGCATAGCTCTTTTATCTCGATTGGACATCCTTCATTTTTTGCCAAATTAATTCGACTTTTTCCAAAGCTTCTCTTACAAGGTCTAACCTATCTACTCTCTCGCACCAACTTATTAGCAACTTACAAGGTCTTTTATACAACGCCTCAAAAGGTGCCATTCCAATATTGGTTTAGTAACTATCGTTGT
This sequence comes from Allium fistulosum, assembly GCA_030737815.1. NCBI lineage: Eukaryota > Viridiplantae > Streptophyta > Magnoliopsida > Asparagales > Amaryllidaceae > Allium > Allium fistulosum. The sequence continues at coordinate 898,064,326 of CM060905.1, read as the reverse complement.
ATAAAGGCTCCACTAAGTGTAGGTGATCTTTCCAAGATCCACCGAAATCTAACACACAAACTCCTAGACAATCTTCAAGTACTCGGTCTCTCTAAGTCTGACCATTTATCTGTAGATGGTAAACAATAATCATACACAATTCCAAACCCAAAGCACCCTATAGGCTTCTCTAAAACTCATTAGCAAATGAAGGGTATCTAACTATAGTACTCGGAATTCCATGAAGTCTCGCTATAGTCTTAATATATATCTTAGCTAATTTGTCTGCCATTCTTATAGACTTCACCAGAATGAAATGGGTGCTCTTAGTTAATTTATCCAGTATAACCATATACTTCCTTTCCCTACTCTTGTCATTGACAAGTCATCCAAAAAGTCCATCAAAACCGAATTCCACTTTCATACTGGAACTTCCAAAGACTGCAAAAGTCCACTTGCCTTCCGATGTTCCACCTTAACCTATTGGCACATGAAACATCTCTTCACATGTTCCCCAACATCTTTATTCATCCCTACCCAGTAGAAGCTCTACAATGTCTTAGTATATCTTAGTGCCCCTAGATGAATAACGAACTTTGAACGATGACATTCGTCCAAAACTAGCTTTCAAAGGTCTCTAATGTTTGTAACATACAACCATCTCTTCTTCCATTGCCAATCCTTATTATCAATACCGAAGTACTTCAGTCCTTTATTCTCGGCACTAGACTTTTGGTTGTTAATCCATTTAGCACATAGTGGGTCCTCTTTTACTTTCGGTAAATCTTTCTATGAGAGTAGGGTGAATCTCCAAGCATGACAATTCCCCTAAAGTTCTACTGGAACTAGCACTCGATCAAAACTGAACATTACTAGTAGTCAGAGTCTCTAAAACATTCCATTCCTCAATCATAGCCAAAATACAGCTTCACTGCTTTCAGCTCAAAGCATCCGTAATTTTGTTTCTTTTCCCTGGGGTATATTCTATTCTACAATTATAAGATGCTAAGAAAATCTAACCACCTGTGTTGTCTCATGTTCAACTCCTTTTGAGAAAAAAAATATATCAAGGACTTTTGGTTAGTAAATAACTCAAACCATTCCCCTAAAAGGTAATGTCTTCAAATCTTCAATGCAATGATAATAGCTCCCAACTCCAAGTCATGTTGATACACACAACCTCTATACTCATACTATCCAAGAGTATTACTAGGCAATACTATCAGATAATATGGAGAATGAGGCTATATAGGGTACACACATTAATATTCCCTTGGGCTAACACTGGTATGTATTTAAAAATCAAATATAACTCACCACAAAACGTATACAGTATCGACACAAAGCAATAATCATGTGTGTTTCCAAGATAGAACAATACAAAATATATATAATGGGTATCAGAGTACAAAGAGTTAGAATTGCAGCGATAATATATATAATACTGAACATACATAGGTTCGATATATATCGCAATGTCATACATATAATGAGACTATATTAAACAAATAATATGCTACACCACAGAATAACTAGTCTCCACTATGCTCAGAAAATCACAAGCTGGTCTCATTGTCTCTGAACCTGTAATGTCTCAAACTGGCCCGAGTATTGTATAAATAACACACGGGTCAGACTATATCTAAAATGAAGATGATAAAATTTCTCGTAATTATATGCATTGTATGATAGTAATATCATAAACAACATCAAAAACCTCAAGAATAACATCAACCTCAAACCTTGCATAGGAAAAATGTCGTCATCCATATAAATCAAGTTAAATAATCGATTAGGAAAATAATATCAAATGGGTGAATCATCCGTACATAAGATCATCATCAATATATAAGAAATAATCAAGTAAAATAGGGCGAACACAACAATATCCCAAAGCAGATATAACCAGACATTCCCGGGTCTGGGGTCTATCATAACCACATAAGAAAAATAAATAAGCAATCATGCATCCATTATACAATTGGTGACACATGCCTATAAAGAATAGTTGACAACACACGCCTATAAAGGATAATGGATGACACATGCCTAAGAAAGATAATTGGCAACACATGCTAATGGATGGTAATTAGCGACACATACTAATAAAAGATAATAGGCGACACACACCAAATAAGGATACATGGATTGATCATACATTGGACACAGTCTCAGGTATAATCGTAGCTCTTAAGTAAGGAGTATAAATATTATATGTCTATCTATCACACACACCAGAACCAGATGAGAGACCAATAGAAACACTTGCTCCAGGACACTACACATGTGATTGGCAAACATGACACACGTGTTCTTCTATCACGGTCCTACAGTCTTAGTTATCTCGACGGACATTATGACTCATGTCCATCAAAATACTCGACTACATGAGGACTCGGTTACGACCCTACACATGCCCCCAAAATGGTAATAGACTGCTGGTTTAGGTGACACAAGGGGGGCGATATGATACCACCACACGGCTCCATATACTACCGACATACGGATCCATATACTGCTGACACATGATTATACAAATAAGGTGTCATAGATCCAGAGTGTGACCACCATAATCAGGCCTCTATGATGGATACTAGCCAATCTGGTTCAACTTCCGTATCATAAAGGAAGTCGGACAGTGTAACAACTCAGAATTTTCAACCCTCGAAAATCAACACTAATAAGTTCACTGTATTTCATGTCGAGCAATCGAATGCCCAAAAACCGATAGTTATGGGAAAGAAGAAGGAAGAAGAAGAGAAGAGAAAGAAAAGAGTAAGAAGAAACTAAACAACGCAGAATCTCACAGCGAAACGAATAATCTATAACATACAACAAATCTTTACACAAAAGAAAACTGTAATATATATACATATACAGACATCAATCATAGAATACCAACCTATTTTGGCCCGGACAGTTATAAAAACCTATCCTCACAATTGCTGATAAGTACAACAATGAATACAATGGAAAATAACCATGTACGTGAATACGTCTCTGGCCTCCAACTCAACTCCTGAAGCTCCAATGCATCCCAACTATATCTGTAATATGCTCGGTCTGACCTAAGCATTATAATAAAATAACACCCGAGTCAGTCTGGTAAACCAACGTGAGAAAAAAAACCCAGTTGAATTTTAATGTTTCCAAAAATCCTTTGAAAATAAAGGTATCTCGTAAGACCACGCCGCACATAAACATGGTTCCTTGATTAGAAACCGCCAGTATCGTTTAGTCGACCTCTCTAGTGCGGACTCCGATCGGTTCCTTGATTAGAAACTGCTATTCTCCTTGCACAGCCATATACTATGATAGAGAATACCAGAATCAATCAAAAATCCATATCCAGAGTTCGCTGTCAAGAATCGAGTGAAAAATTCTAACTCGGACCGTGTAAATCATCTTGAAATTATGTGCTCGAATCTGGATCAAACCGTTATGCGAATAAAATAATATACGTACAACTTGCGTAATTATTTCAATTGGTTTCTTATCATTCAGATTCTTTTATTTACATTCATTTATTCATAATCATTATTTATATTGCTTTAATCACATTCACTTATTACTTAGTATATTCTTTCAATACTAATATCACTTAAGGACCATTCCATCCAATTTTATGTTTAACGACATTTCACTCTATACTAAATTCATTTATGAATCATTTCATAAAATTTTACTTAATTTTATAAACATTTTATACAACACTTCTCATGTTTATTTTCACCTTACAACTTAAGTTCATATTCGTTTCTAATCAAATTCAATTTCATTTAACTCATTTCATTATTCAATTCTATCAAATGACATTCCAAAACATATTCAATTCACTAATTTATTCCATTAATCCACTTCATTAATTCATTTCAAATCACTATCAATTTCATTTCAAAAATTATTTCATTTAACCTAACTTAGGTTAAATTTCTTTTAATAATTCATTTTATTTAACTTAACTTTAGTTAAATTTCATTTCAATTTTTCTTTTCTTAACAATTTATATTCAACAAATCTAAAATTTTCTTTAACTTACTAATTCCCAAAATTTATAAGTTATAAAACTTATTTTCTCATATTTTCATAAAACACTTAATGAAAATTTCCAAAGTCTTAAACACTCTGTTCTTATTTCAAATTATTTTGAAACAGTACTATAATTATTTTTTTTGTTTTTCAAATTATACTTTTGAATTTTTTAAAATCAAAACTAGTTTTACCAAAACAAAACTCCAATGGTAGTAATTCCTCTCTTGGTAACCCGAAAATGAACGTCGATGATGCTGAAGTCATCATCAAAATTATTTTTTAGCTACCGTAGTGAGTTCAGTGCTTTCTTAATGCTTTAAATTCCATTTAAAATATTTCTAATAAAAATATTTTCAAAATAATACTATTATTATTCTTCCAAAACCTTTGAAAGCAATTTTCAAAATCAACGGAATTTGAATTCTCCAATTCTCAGCCTTTTAATCCTTTTTGTTTACAAATCATATTTATAAATTTTACTTATATATATTGCTTCGCTTTAGTTGTATATAACCATTCCTTAATTGTTTATCTTTATTTACATTATATTAATAACAACTTTTATTAGAACACAAACAACAAACGACAAATGATAATAACCAAATATTATCATACACTAACAACTAAACATGCCATATATACTATAATAATTTCTGAAAAATCTTTTCTTTATATATAAAATATAATCAAGGTAAAATTATTTCATTTACCCAATTTCAAAACAATACTATGTTGAATTTTTCTATTCAAGTATTTAGGGATACCTTTCAATAACGTTAACTACTCGTATTGACCAGAATCTATAAGCCAATCAACAGACCAACCAACACAATATAAAACATTTTTATATCAGTAACAAATATGTGCTCATACACACACACACACACACACACACACACTCAAACTCATTCTACGGTTCTACTGACTCTATCTCTAATTAGTACCCCACCAAAGCCAAGGTTCTCGCTTAACCTCGCTCTGATACCAAGTGTAACAACTCGATATTTTCGACCCTCGAAAATCGACACTAATACGTTCATTGTATTTCATGTCGAGCAATGGAATGCCAGAAAAACCGATAGTTATGGGAAAGAAGGAAGAAGAAGAGAAGAGAAAGAGAAGAGAAAGAAGAAACTAAACAACCAAAATCTCATAGCGGAACGAATAATCTATAATATACAACAAATCTTTACACAAAAGCAAACTGTAATATATATACATATACAGACATCAATCATAGTATACATACCTATTTCGGCCTGGATAGTTATAACAACCTATCCTCACAATTGCTGATAAATACAACAATGAATACAGCGGAAAATAACCATGTATGTGAATATGTCTCTGGCCTCCAACTTGAATCCTGAAGCTCCAATGCATCCAAACTAAATCTGTAATATGCTCGATCTGACCCGAGCATTGTAATAAAATAACACCAGAGTTAGTCTAGTAAACCAGCGTGAGAAAAACAAACTAGTTGAATTTTAATGTTTCCAAAAATCATTTTAAAATAAAGGTATCTCGTAAGACCATGACGCACATAAACATGGATGGTTTTTACCTTACGATAACCAAAAAATTTCTATAGAAAAATGCATTGATGTTATAATAATGTCTAGGGATCAAAGTAAATATATGAGATAGCTAAAATGCTCGCATCTCACATTCCAACATAGTTGAGAACATCTAAATCTGTTAAGGCTCGTATTGGAGAATGGATTCCATAATATGGCAAGGTAAAGGACTACCTTCCGATGCTACACCCCTAGAAAATGCACCGAAGTTTGACAAGAACTTCTTGAACCCCTGCTACATAGAGCCGGCTGCCCCTTTTGACATCAAGGCCTTATACTACAATGGTGTTTGCGTGCAAACCAACTCTAATAGGGACAATCCAGAATAGGATGATGACTCCTAAGAGTAGCTAACCACATTGCTCTGCTACATACCCTATTTTTGCCATTTCCTGGTCTGTGAGGCTTGTGAAGTCACATCCTTACCCTTTTAAATAGTACCCACTTGGAATGCTACACTTCCCTTCAGGCATCATTGCAATGCTAACATTCATTCATACAAATTCGTTCTGGGACTGAACGAAACCAAAGGTACCACTTCTATTACGTCCATTACGGGGAATCCTTCCCAAGGAAAATAGAAAATAGCCTTTGCACTTCAAACTCCATCTTCGGTTCCATGCTTTTCAAGATGCTTTCACTTCGAAACGTTTGAGTTGGGTCGAAGTGGTTTTTGGATAACATATCTGATCCTGGTCTCTTCGAAACAACATTCGATAGTTTTTGGTAAACTCAACCTCGGTTCTTTAGGAAATAAACAGTCAAAGATAAGAGCGGAGATCACCTCCTAACCGTTAGTGGATGGATTTCCTTATCGTTTACACTAGGAGAACGAAATGAGATTTATATGCACAGTACAACATCATCGGAGATGACTGTGCCATGTAACTCATGTGTTTCTCCTAGATATTTCCAAAGTTACGTTTTGGGTCTATTTGTACCAAAAATGGGCACAACACTCTTCGGGATTTATTTGAAGAGATAAAATGAAGACTGTAAATGTAAAACAGAGGTTATCTAACAAAAACTCCAACAAACAGAAATATAAAATGCACAAACAAGCAATTTAGAGTGGTTCGGCGTATTGCCTACGTCCACTATGAAGTTTTGATGGTTTTATTGATTCTCTTCCAATGGTTACAAGTGATTACAGCAAACAACAGCGGATTACAGATTAGAATTCGAAATTAACAGCAAAGATATGATGCAAGTCTTGATCCGGCAGAGTCTGGACGCTTCAGAATAAAAAAGATCCCCCTTCTGTAGGCTCTGGAGCTCTATTTATAGGCGTAGGAGGCTCAAATCTCGCTCAAACTCCGGGAGACTTGGTCTGGCATGTGAGGGGGCCCACTCGACCGTTTCCAGAAAGTTTCGCCTCGATCTGCGATCGATACGAATCCATTTCGTATCGATCAAGATGATGTCCAAATGGGCTGAAATTTGGCAGGGACATTCTTCAGGGTGTACGCAAGCAACCCTGAAAATATCATTGGATTTGGATCAGTTGATTGCGAGAAATCGTCGACACGAAATGGAATTGATCGCTGGCTGTTTCATTCGACTCCATGACCTCGTATTGATTCTTTTGAATCGATCATCTGCACGTGCTCCTGTAATGATGTGGCGTGTATATCTCGAGTCGATCCATCTTTTTCTCCGGTTTGGCCGCGTCGCATCCATGTATCTCGCCGCGTTTGCTTCGATGGATTACACGTCACCTTAGTTAGTTGACTCGTTGGATACGAGTAAGTCACTGGGCATGGACTCGAAGCAAGTTCCTCTGATGGATACGAAGTGTAGCGCCTCGATGGATACGAAGTGGACATTGACTAATGGTTGCGAGGCACGCCATCTATTGAGGGATATGAACCTGATCGATACGAACTTGATGGGTACGAAACCTATCGATACAACTCGATGGATTCAAATAGCTTTGCTCAGGTGAATTCGAACAGAGGCTTATACGATGGATTCGAAATTGATCGATACGAAAGTGATCGATTCGAATTAGAGCTTCGGTGATGGATACGAAACCACCCAGAGTGATGGATACGAAATCACCCAGAGTGATGGATACGAAATCTGGGCTTCTCCCTTCAATTTGAATCGTTCATATCTTGAGCGTATGAACCCGGATTGACCTAAAATTTGAGATGCTGACTTTTATGACCTTCCTCGTCATGTCCTATCAATTGTAGCTCATTCTGGACTCGGACAAAAATTCAGCGATATCCACGATAAGTGATACTTGGAATCCAATCAGTTCCTTGGTGTCCTGGCCTTGCTAAAAGGCGGGATAACATTTGCCCTCCAAAGTACGTCTTCTGAAACATGATGTGCTTTGAAAAGCCACAAGCTTGCGAGTTGTCGTCAGCATTCGTCGTCATTGAACCTCGAATTGATTCTTTCTCGAACTGATTCGATGCTTGAGTTGAAATGATGTCTGATGATCGCCTTTAACTATCCTCTTGTATCAATCCTCTCATGAATCGATGTTAAAAGTTGGAAAGCCTTTCTTCGTATCGATGCGGGTTGACTTAATGGACACGAAATGCTCATTCGTTTCGATGGTCACAAATTATGGTGGACTCAGCTTCGCATCGATGAACATCTGATAGACACGAACTAAATGTTTGTATCGATCGATTTGCACTGCTGTGAGTTGAGGGTTGCAAAAGATAGAGACTTCGAATCGCTGGAGCCCAATGTCATTATCGCAGTCATCGTTGTGCGCTTCGAATTAATGAAGTCCAGTGGCTGTTTCGTCTCGATGGGAGCATGGCCTAACGGATTCGAAGGAGGCATTCGCATCGCTCCACTCCTTGACCGATTGCAACCGGTCACGTTGACTGGGAGACGAATCGACCCAGTTTACCTCTGGTCTTCATATAAATACCTGGGACTTGGCTCATTTTCACCTTTTACTCTCTATTTTTTACTGTTGCCTTTTGCGTCTTCGTATCGATTCACGAACTCGGGAGGAAAAATTGTTCCAATCTTCGAATCGATCAAATATCATTTTTTATTTCCCCAAACTCCAACTTCAATTCAGGTAATTAAACAATCACGACTAAATTCAAGCGACGAAGTTCAGATCTTAGATCCATCGTATCCTTGCCGATTATTGATTTTGGCAGCGCTAAGGCCAGATCTGGGCCATAGCTTGGTCGAGGATGGCCATGGCGATGCTCGTGTCAATCGGAGAAGAAAGAGGCTCGGGGGAATTGCTTCACCTCTACTTCGTGTCGATCTGGGACAGGAGGGTTCGACTCGGCCCAGATTTCATGACCTCGTATCGATTGAAGGGTTGAAGGGGATGAAGAGGTTTGCATCGATCTAAGGTGGTTGGGGCTTGTGTCGAACTGAAATGATTGATGCAAGTATTTGGCCCGTATGATCGATGCGAAAGTCTGCCTCCCACGATCGATACGAAGACCAAGAGGTTGATTGGTACAATATCGATAGTTCCAGATCGATGCGAAATCACCGCATTTAGTTGACACATAGTCGCTAACCCTTGGTCGATGCGAAGTAAGCCTCTCTGATTGATCCGAAATCCACTCCTCCGGTCGATACGAATTGCTGTCAATTCGAAACCTATCGATACGAAAGGTATCGAGTCGACCTTGATCGATACGAAAGATATCACGCCTCCGACTGAATTTGAATCTAAACTGCGATCGATTCCACACTGAATTTTGATGGACTTAGTGAACTCTTGCATATCTTGAAACTCAACTCCGACGAGCTTCCACCTTGCATAATCGAACTTGAACACAAAATTGCATAATTGACTGCCTTTCGAAGCTCGTTGATGGAACTGTAACTCAACAATGCGATAACGGACTTGAACTTGAATCGACTGCCAATATCTCGATGGTATGGTTGTGACGGTCAACGATGATGGTCACTCCTACTGGACTTCGAAGTTTTGCATTTTGCACATTTTCTCTGATTCTGCAGAATTCGCTCAAGTCACGCACATCACTTGCACTGCACAATTCATTCGTACACTTCACACTGGGGAATGCATGGGCTTTTTATTGTCTAATGATAGTTTCTCGTGAGTTAGCCAGTTATGGAACCGTCAAGTTCGCGGCAACAAGAAACTCAGAATTTAACCCCTCCCAGACTTGAGATTCCGGACATCGAGGCCGAAGTTGTTGGGCCAGCCCCGGACGAGTTGCCTGATGCGTCCTTCGTCAATAGTCCACCTGATTCTGTCCCGTCCAATATCTCCAAAGATATGCTAGGGAGAATATGCTTAAGGCATGGCCTGTCGTTGGACGATGTAATGTTGCCGGGGCCGGACGATAGACCGCATAATCCCCCGGAGGGGTATACTGCTTTTAATCGACATGCATGCGCAGCCGGTACACTTCCTCCGTTCAACAATTATATAAGAGAAGTGTTGGCTTACCTGGATATTGCTCCGTCTCAGTTACATCCGAATGGATATGCTTCACTCAATGGCTTGTTCATCGCATTTATGGAGCACCTCTATCGACCTCCTCGTCCGACCGAGATAAGATACCTATTCAACTTCAAAAGCCGAACTGACAGCCCATTTTTCACATTCTTGGAGTCTGTAAGAAACTGCCAAGTTGTCACGGGGTCGTGGACTAGGTTGAGCTACTTCAAGTCGGAGTGGTTCTATGTCCTATGTCCTCCGGGGTTTGCCAGAAGATGGCTGTTCAGACGTGAGTATTGTCTTTCTCCCAAGTAGTTGTCAAGGCAACGCATGAACTAAATCGAACTCATATTTGCTTTTTTTTCTTTTCTTTTAGCGATAATCCAGCGACCTGAAGGTGGTTACTATAAAGAGATTGTCCGGGTTCTTCAAGAAATTCCGGGTGAAGAAAGGAATATTGAATTGTTGTTAACGGACCGGAATCTCAGAATTCTTGGGTTGATTGGGCGGAGGCAGAGCATAAGGCTCGATGGCGCATTAAAGACTGTCTCCAGAGAAAAGGTCAAGCGGAAGAAACCCAGGGTCGTAATAATTGAGGAACCCGATTTCGAAAGAACTCATACCGACGAGGAACCGTTGGTCGGACCTGCTAATGCAACCCCGGATTCCGATGAAAAGAGAAAAGGCAAGGCAGTGGCCTCCAAACAGCCTAAACCCGGGAGGCGGAAGTCTGTGGTTTTACACCGCCCCCTTTCAGGAGTTAGAATTTTGGAGGCACCCTCCCTGCAAGCTGAAAATCAATTCGAAGGGCTCGCTGACCTTCCAATCCCGGACATCGAGTCCGAGCAACATGACGTTGAATCGGGTGAAGTGCGACATACCCTTGACGTTAGCGAGCCTCTTCCCGCTAGTGCGATCGACACTTCTGGTTGGTCCAGGGGGTTACACATCCACACACTCTTCACGGCACAACACAGTTTCCTAACCATAAACAACATATCATGAATGGTTGTTAACTTTCCTTGTTTTAATTTTCAGGTACGATGTCTGGACGAGGTACCGTGTTGAGTAGCCTGCGCAACAAGCGTCGTTATTACGAGCCAAGTCGGAGAGAGGGAGAGAGGGATTATGATTCCGGACATTCAGGTCAGGAGAGGTCCGACATAGACAGGGGATACGTGCATCGATCCCGATCTCGCTCTCCTCCTCCCAGGACTTCGGCACCGCCCACGGTAATAGCTGCTCGTCCTCCTGAAACTTCACGGCCTAGGCCGCCTCCTCAAGCTCCAAGGTCCGATCTTCCGCGCGGCACTGAAATAGCTACTTCCTCATCCACTGCACCGGTCAGGACTGATTCGACCGGGGAAGGAGCACTTAAACTGGCACAGATGAGGAAGGAGTTTCCCGACATCTGTTTTGATGACTATGTCTTTCCTCCGCATCTGAAGAGGATTCCGCCAACAGCCAAAGGCACTATTCATGATTAAGTTGCGGATATCTTCTTTCAGTACAAAGAGTGGGCAAGAGCCGCAAGGAAAGCATCTAAAGTGGCATTCGATAGGGGTATCGAAATTGAGAAGCTTAAGAAGGAGTTGGGTCAACAGGACCGAATTATGAAAGTGCTCAACACTGAGGCCGAGTCTTCCCGTAAGTCTGAAATGGAAGCTCTGAAAAAGGTTGATGAGATAAACTCGGCCAAGACCAGGATGAAGCAAGAGCACTATACCGCGATTGAAGACATGGGTCACCGGAACACCACCATTACCGCCGAGAGGGATGCCGCTGTTAAAGAGCTTAATGATCTGAAATCAAAATTCTCCGATATGGCAAGGGAGAAAGATGCGGCCAATGTCTCTGCTCAGGAGGCCTGTGATTAGGCGGTGGAGCTCCGGAAGGAGAAGGAAGCGGCTATGGAAAAAGTCCGCGAAGCTGAAGCTAGGGTTGATGAGAAGGTACGACAGGCGGAGGCCAGGATTGAGGCTGAAGTAGAAGAGCTACTTATCACCTACAATGCCAACGTGCTAAGGCACCGAGATTTGACATGGCTCGATGATTACCCAACACATCTCTACAACGCCTGGAACCTACTGGTTGAGGAGGAGAATGCTGGGCATCCTGATGAGGCCTTCGATGGATTCGAGCTGGAGAACCGCATACTTAAGGATGATGAAAAGACGGTTCTTCATGACTCCATGATTTCTCATGAGAAGGAGAGGCTTGGTGCCCAATCTCAGGAAGTCGGAGAGAGCTCTGGTGTCGAGCACCATAGTATGAGTTCTGAGATGATCGTGTCATCTCAATCTGAGCCAACTCCGGTGATCGATTCCCAGCCAGTACCGACATATGATCCAGACCAGCCACGTCTTTCTCCTATCATGGAGCATCCCTCTGAAATCGTCCAGACAACCCCGAGCCAAACCCAGGAAGGTATTCTGAACTAATCTCTTTTTTACTTGGATCGAAGAATTTTTACAGAAGCGTATACTGACAAATGTTTCTTTTCTCTACCCAGTGATCGAAGTTGCGCCAGCTGCGCCTCCCGTAGCCCAGGAGTCGCGCCAAGTGCCGGAGGCTATCATCTCTGAGGCGACCTCCGTTGTGACAACAGTGCCGGTGGAAGTAACACATGGGAGCTCACTTTCTTTCGATGAACAGATGATAAATGAGCTCCTTGGCCGACAGAGTGATCCCTTTACAGATTTACCATTCAGCCTGGGCGGATTCTCGTCTACTTCTGATATCTCCACTCAGGCCACTACGGCACATAGTGAGGCCAGAGCGCAGCGAGAAGAAAGGATGTTGGCTGAGATTAATGCTGAGATGGCGGCAGCTGCGCATGGTGGCAACGCGGATGGCGGAGTAGTAGCGCAGTGCCCTACTCCTCTTATGATTGTATCTCCCGGGGGCACACTCATTGATACTAGTGCTTCAGTCCCGTCTCCGGTTGTTGGTTCCGTTCCCCCAATTCCTCCTGCGGGAAGCATCCCCATAGATTCCAGCTCGGAGGACGATATCGACATCATGCCTTCATCCGAGGGGAGCTCGCCTGAGGGGAAAAGCTCTAAACGAAAGATCACTGGTGGCTCCAGTAGCTCCTCGAAGAAGAAGAAGAAGCTGAGGAGAAAGAAGGATTAGATAGACTTTTTTAGGCACGTGTTCCCCTTTCGTAGTCAGGAATTTTGTTATTTTTTTTCCCTTCTTTTTTATAGGCCGTGTTTAGATGCGGGTTCGGCCCCTGCTAGTAGGAATTTTTGGAAAGGCTCGTGTATGAACCATTGCTTATGATTAGTTGAAATAAAATTTTGTCTTTCTGTTTCAACTTAAATTCTCTCTATGCTTAAATGTTGCAGTGTTCGAACTTCAATCCGGTGTACTTGCATTATCTTAACGTTTAAGCATAGTTTGTTTTGTCGGCCAAGCCTGGAAATTTCAAACTTGAGATGTTATCGGAGATCGAAGCGGTGCTGAACATAATACAATTTCGGGTAGTGATTAACACCTGCACCTGCCCCCAGTTCCGGGGTTAAGTTATGATGATCAACTTGTGGTCGCACTGAGTGAGGACCGAGCGGTCGAACTACACTTGTTTCCTTATGAATCGTTTCATCCACACTCCGGGGATATAAGTCATCTCGCTAGCAGTTGTTCACACTCCGGGAACTTGAGATTGCTGTTGGTACTCCAACCCATATCCTGGGAGTTAGGAGTTAGTGTTCATACTCTGGCTCGCACTCCGGGAGCTCGGAGTTGTCATGACATATTCCGCTCCGCACTTTGGGGATACGAAGTTGGATGTTTATACTCGCTTCGCACTCTGGGAATACTGAGTTGAATATTTACACTCCGCTTCGCACTCTGGGAATACGGAGTTGAATGTTTATACTCCGCTTCTCACTCTGGGAATACGGAGTTGAATGTTTATACTCCGCTACGGACTCTGGGAATACGGAGTCGAATGTTTATACTCCGTTTCGCACTCTGGGAATACGGAGTCGAATGTTTATACTCCGCTACGCACTCTGGGAATACGGAGTTGAATGTTTATACTCCGCTATGCACTCTGGGAATACAGAGTCGAATGTTTATACTCCGCTTCGCACTCTGGGAATACGGAGTCGAATGTTTATACTCTGCTTCGCACTTTGGGAATACGGAGTCGAATGTTTATACTCCGTCTCGCACTCTGGGAGTACGGAGTTGATGTAGGATTGTCGTGTGTCAATCCTATCAATATTGGTGTAATGGCTTGCCCCCGAGCTCGGGTTTCACTTAGCGAGTGGCCGGTCGTATCACAGCCACTCTCCATTTGAATAAGTCCCATTGCATGATGGGATTTAGCTCTTCGTGCATCACGATGTCGTATATCGTACTTAATGAATCACAGCTCTGGCTCGAAGAGATGACATTTTATTGCTGAAATAAGAAAATGCGGCAAAGTCAGTTGCCTTATTACAAAATTCAAATTTCGAAATGCAGAAACAAATTGCTAAATAGAATGAAATATATAAAGCCTGTCATGTGTAATAGCGACGGAGACTCTCGCTGTTCCAGGCCCTTGGCAAATCGAGACCGTCAACGGTCGACAGCTTGAATGTGCCATCTCCGAGTTTTCGTGTAATTACATATGGTCCTCCCCAGTTCGGCTTCATGTGTGAAGGAACTGGGTAGATTCTCTTGAGCATGAGGTCGCCGAGTTCAAAGGTTCGAGGTCGAACTTTGGTGTTGTACAGTCGGGCGACCCGACTTCGATGTGCGACTGCTCTTAAATCAGCCTCCTCCCGTTTTTCATCCAGTAGATCCAAAGATTCGGCCAGTAGTATAGCGTTCGTTTTCAGATCATAGTAAGTCATGCGATGAGAAAACACTTCCGTCTCGACCGGAATAACAGCCTCTGAGCCATAAGATAGGGAAAACGGAGTGTGTCCGGTCGCGGTTTTGTGAGTCGTTCGATAGGCCCATAACGCCATAGGAAGTTCATCGACCCATTTGCCCCCGGCCTTTTCCAGCCGTTTCTTCAGGATGGATTTTATAACTTTATTGACAGCTTCAACCTGTCCATTCGCCTGGGGGTGTGCGACAACCGAGAACTTTTTATGGATACGAAGCCGTTGACAGAAATACTTGAATTCCGCACTCTCGAATTGGGCTCCGTTATCAGTGATGATGGTATGCGGGAGTCCAAATCGACAGATGATGTTGCGAAGCACGAAATTTATCACTTTCTTTGTCGTAATGGTTGCAAGGGCTTCGGCCTCAGCCCACTTTGTAAAGTAGTCAACGGAAACGATGGCGTATTTCGCACCGCCTTTCGCCAAAGGTAGAGCGCCGATGATATCGATGCCCCACATTGCGAATGGCCAGGGACTGACCATTTGGGTTATCTCGGTAGGTTGGGATCTTGGAATTCGGGCATGTATCTGGCATTTATCGCATTTTCTGGCATAGTTCGCCGCATCTCGGTTCACTGTCGGCCAGTAATACCCATATCGGAGTATCTTCTTAGCGAGAGCTTGCCCTCCGGTATGATCGCCACACTCTCCTTCGTGTACATCATGTAACACTCATTTGATTTCCTCGTGGGCGATACATCGGAGGAGAGGAACGGAATAACCTCTCCTGTACATGACTCCGTTCTGGATGACGAATCGTGAAGCTTTTTGTAGAATTTGTCTCTTCTCATTTCTATGCTCAGGCAACGTCCCATTCTCAATGTAATTTTGATACGGAGTCATCCAAGACTCTCTACTGGGAGCGGTTTCAAACACAAAGTTCATTTCTATTCGATCGATGCTCGGGGAGGCCAAAGTTTCAACGGGGACAAGTCCCATTTGCTGCGCTTCGCCTGTGCTGGCTAACTTTGCCAATGAATCGGCTTTTTGATTGCGTTCCCGGGGGATATAATAAATGGCATAATAATCAAATTGATTTAGCATTTCCTGAACTCGGATCAAGTAGGCAGCCAGCCTTCGATCCCTTGCTTGATACTCTCCCCGTACTTGACACACAACTAACTGTGAATCACAGTAAATCTCCACAGCGATAATTCTCAAATCTCTGGCAACTTTCAGGCCGGTCAAGAGTGCTTCATATTCAGCTTCATTATTAGTTGCGTGAAAATCAAACTTCAAAACGTAACATATAGATCGGCCTTCGGGAGTTTCAAGCACAACACCAGCGCCCGAACACCGGTCGTTTGATGCACCGTCAGTATACAGCTTCCAGATGTATTCGGGGGATTCACTGGTTTCGGGCAAACCTTCTGGAACGGTAAATTCAGCTATGAAATCTGCCAGGACTTGTCCTTGAATGGCTCTCCGCGGGGCGTACACGATATCAAATTGGCTTAGCTCAATGTTCCACTTGAGTAACCTACCAGACGTCTCAGGCCGCGTGAGGACCTGTCGTAACGGCTGGTCGGTGTACACAGTAAGAGGATGAGCTTGGAAGTAAGGACGGAGCTTCCTTGAGGCGATGACCAGGCAATAAGCCAGTTTCTCCAGTCTTGGGTAGTTTCTCTTGGCTCCTGTTAGCCGTTTACTAACGTAGTAGACCGGTTTCTGCACTTTGTCTTCCTCCCGAACTAAAGCGGCACTGATCGTGTGCTCAGACACTGCCAGATAAAGGTACAGTTGCTCGTGGTCAACCGGTTTTGACAAGATCGGAGGTGTGGAAAGATGTTGAACTAGCGATCGGAACGCGCCTTCACACTCCGTGGTCCATTCAAAGTTTCGTTTTCCCTTCCGGATCAGATCGAAGAAAGGAATGCATTTATCGGTGGACTTTGAAATGAACCTGCTCAACGCCGCGACCTTTCCGTTGAGACTCTGGACTTGTTTTATGTTTCTAGGGGTTTGCAAATTTTTTATTGCCCAGATTTTCTCAGGATTTGCTTCTATTCCTCGAGCATTGACAATAAACCCAAGAACTTTCCGGACGCGACGCCGAAGTGGCACTTCAATGAGTTGAGCTTCATTTCGTATTCTCGAAGGATGCTGAACATCGAATTTAAATCTCTGACGTGATCTGTGGAGAATCGAGACTTCACCAACATGTCATCCACGTAAACCTCCATGGTCTTCCCGATCTGATTAGCGAACATCCGGTTGACTAAGCGTTGATATGTTGCTCCGGCGTTTTTTAGACCAAATGGCATGACTTTGTAACATTAGAGCCCCAGATCGGTTACGAAGCTAGTATGTTCTTGGTCAGGCAAATGCATGGGTATTTGATTGTAACCAGAGTAAGCATCCATAAAAGACAATAATTCGTGCCCGGCCGTCGAATCTACGAGCTGGTCAATTCGAGGAAGCGGGAAGCTATCTTTTGGACAAGCCTTGTTTAAGTCAGAGTAATCGACGCAAGTTCTCCATTTTCCGTTTGGTTTTCGAACCAGTACAGGGTTGGATACCCATTCTGGATAAAAGGCATCTCGAATGAACCCGTTCGATTGTAGTTTATCAACTTCCTCCTTAAGGGCGGCAGATCTCTCTGGATCCATACCGCGCCTTTTCTGTTTTACTGGGACATGTCGTGGATCTATATTCAGGGAGTGACTTGCAATGCTCGGCGAGATTCCGCACATGTTAGAGTGTGTCCAGGCGAAAACGTCGAGATTCGCCCGGAGAAATTCAACCAATTCCTGTTGTGTTTGCTTGCTCAGTTGAGACCCAACTTTTAGCATCTTCGAATCATCATCCTCACTGATTGGGACGTCCACAGTCAGTTCGGCCGGAGAGGCTTGGCTCTCCTTAGATTCGTCTTTATCCTCATTGTCTCTAGGATCAAGGTCTTTCAGGAATTGGCTATGGTGCCCGGGCCGGGGCCCAGGCACCAATTGTCAATCATCAACAGAACGGACGCAGAGCGATTCTTCTACGTCCTTTCCCTTCTCCTTTCGCTGCGCCCCGCGCAGCTCAGCAACATAGCAGGCTCTTCCCGTAGCCTGGTCTCCTTGAACGGCTCCGATCCCACGATCGGTGGGAAACTTCAGAATCAAGCACCATGGGGCTATGACTGCCCTGAACTCAGCAAGGGCCGGTCGGCCCAAAAACGCGTTATAAGGTGAATCAATCTCTAACACAATAAATTGTAACATCCAGACTCTCCGGCGTTCCCCGATTCCTAATTCAACCGGTAATTTAGTTATGCCAATGGGTATCGTGGCACTTCCGTTAAAACCATGGATTCGGGATAGGCAGGGTTTCAGATCCTTTGCCTCCATTTTCATTAAGTCGTAAGCCCGTTTAAGCAGAATATTCACAGAGCTCCCACTGTCAACCAGGATTCTCTTCATCCAAGCAGGACCCACCTGGGCAGATATGACTAGCGGGTCAACTGTAGGGGCTTCGACCTTATCAGCGTCTCGGCTCCTGAACATGATATCATCAGATATTATTTTCTATTGCTTAGCCGGACTTCCATCTTCACAATTACTATAACATTCGAAGTCCGCATGCCTGATAGAACTAGCATACGACTCCATTTCCCCCCAGCTCCTGTCTGCGGGATGGGGACCTCCACTTATTGTGTTAATAACCAATCTCCCGCCCGCGCGAGCGGGTTCTTCCTGCCTCTCTTGATTTTGTTGACGATTCTGATTTGACGGGCCCGCACCACCAGACTGTGGCGCCCAAACAAACTGATCCAACTTCCTCTCTCTGATCAACTTCTCAATGAGGTCCTGTAAGTGTCGACACTCATTCGTATTGTGGCCGTAGCTTTCATGGAATCTACAGAACTTTCCCGTTTGAACCTGCCTATCCGATGAGGGTTTCGGAGCTGGCTTCTTATACTGTACAGTGTTGCAAGTCTGTAAGTATACGTTTTCCAATGACGTATTCAATGGCGTGTAATTGTCGAACATTTGAGCCCTACGGCGTGGGCCTCGGTTTTGATCTCTTTTCTTATCTTGGCCATTGTTTCCTCTCGGCTGGGTTTGCTTGTTCTGTATGTTCAGTTGAACTTTTCCAGAACTCTCACCGGACTGTTTAACTGCCACATTACTCTGTATTCCTTCTACACTAGGCCTCACATCGTCTTGCTTCCTAGACTGTTTCGCGTCCTCTTGCCGTAAGAACTGAGCGGCTTTGGAGTAGAAACGGTCCAATGATGCAGGTGGTTTTCCAGCTAGCCAATTCCCAAACTCAGAATCGGGATCAATCCCTTTGGTTAAAGCCATCAAGATTGAGTTATCGTTGGGATTACTGATCTCAACACATGCTGCGTTGAACCTTTCTAAGTAATGCCTGAGCGTCTCTCCCTGAGCTTGAGTGACACTGGACAGGGTATTAACGTCTTTGGGCCTAGCTACATGCATACGAAACTGCTCTACAAACCTCTTGGCTAGTTGATCGAACAAAGAAATAGATCTGGAAGGTAGCCTTGTGAACCACATGGTTGCGATTCCACCCAAAGAGATGGGAAAACTTCGACATTTCACTGCGTCATCAGCCCTCGCAGCGCTCATTGACCATTCATATTTCAGGATATGCTGATTGGGGTCACTATTCCCTTCGTACATTGGGAGAGCTGGCATTCTGAATTGCCGAGGGGGTTCGGAGTACAATATCTCGTCTGTGAAAGGGGTATGACTTCGGGAGACCCCCCAGTCATCATTAGTGAGCCCTTGACTCTCACGAATCATCTGGCGTATCATGGTCGAAATGTCTGACACTGGCACATTTTGGGCAGGCTGAGCTAAGGTGTGGTCGGATTCCACAGTGCGAGTTTGGAACGGGCACTGTCGACGGTCCATATTTCGCCTCCTCGGCTCAGCGTCTTCTGGGACATAAGGTTCAGGAGTATGTTCACGCTGCTGATTGTTTGGTTCTGACAGATATTGGATGTGAACCCTCATTCCTACCGCGGCAGTGGTAGCACGGTTGTCCGTAGTATACTGTGGAGCAGCGCCTCCTCATGTTGAGGGCCCTGTCTGAAAGCTGGTCGACGGCCCTGCCCTCAATTGTCCAACGGTCAAGGCGGGTTGGTATCCGGTGGTCCGTGCGTGACTTCCTTCTAACCAGGGACGGGTAGACCTGTGGTGGTAGTCAGATGAGGCAGAACTTTCAGTGGATGCGCGGGAAACATTATCTCTCCTGGACCTCCTGCGGCTCTGGCGGTTTAGTTGGTTGGTCAATTCGATATTGGTGCGCAACTGTTCAGCCAATTGTTGCCGGCTTTGGGTCAGTTCCTGGAGCAACACTTGGAACTCTTGTCGGGTGACTGGTCCTGACGGATCTGAGTGAGCAGTGTTGTCCTGATTGGAAGAAGGCTGATGCGTGGGATTCTGCCTATCTCGGCCTTCTTGCTCTGCAGCGGTAGCGCCAGTTCTTGTGCTAACCATTCTCGGTGGTGGAGTCCTTTCCTAGACTTTGAGCAAATCTGAATAGAATGGAAGGATTCCGGACTGGATATCTGGATCTTCCTCTTGGATTTATGCAATCCGGTATCGATGGCATATCCAAAGAGCAGGAGAAAAAACTAGATTTCTCAGTGAAAGCACCAAAGTGTTTGTACCAAAAATGGGCACAACACTCTTCGGGAGTTATTTGAAGAGATAAAATGAAGATTGTAAATGTAAAACAGAGGTTATCTAACAAAAACTCCAACAAACAGAAATATAAAATGCACAGACAAGCAATTTAGAGTGGTTCGGCGTATTGCCTACGTCCACTATGAAGTTTTGATGGTTTTATTGATTCTCTTCCAATGATTACAAGTGATTACAGCAAACAACAGGGGATTACAGATTAGAATTCGAAATTAATAGCAAAGATATGAAGCAAGTCTTGATCCGGCAGAGTCTGGACGCTTCAGAATCAAAAAGATCCCCCTTCTGTAGGCTCTGGAGCTCTATTTATAGGCGTAGGAGGCTCAAATCTCGCTCAAACTCCGGGAGACTTGGTCTGGCATGTGAGGGGACCCACTCGACCGTTTCCAGAAAGTTTCGCCTCGATCTGCGATCGATACGAATCCATTTCGTATCGATCAAGATGATGTCCAAATGGGCTGAAATTTGGCAGGGACATTCTTTAGTGTGTACGCAAGCAACCCTGAAAATATCATTGGATTTGGATCAGTGGATTGCGAGAAATCGTCGACACAAAATGGAATTGATTGCTGGCTGTTTCATTCGACTCCATGACCTCGTATTGATTCTTTCGAATCGATCATCTACACATGCTCCTGTAACGATGTGGCGCGTATATCTCGAGTCGATCCATCTTTTTCTCCGGTTTGGCCGCGTCGCATCCATGTATCTCGCCGTGTTTGCTTCGATGGATTACACGTCACCTTAGTTAGTTGACTCGTTGGATACGAGTAAGTCACTAGGCATGGACTCGAAGCAAGGTTCTCTGATGGATATGAAGTGTAGCGCCTCGATGGATACGAAGTGGACATTGACTGATGGTTGCGAGGCATGCCATCTATTGAGGGATACGAACCTGATCGATACGAACTTGATGGGTACGAAACCTATCGATACAACTCGATGGATTCGAATAGCTTTGCTCAGGTGAATTCGAACAGAGGCTTATACGATGGATTCGAAATTGATCGATACGAAAGTGATCGATTCGAATTAGAGCTTCGGTGATGGATACGAAACCACCCAGAGTGATGGATACGAAATCACCCAGAGTGATGGATACGAAATCTGGGCTTCTCCCTTCAATTTGAATCGTTCATATCTTGAGCGTATGAACCCGGATTGACCTGAAATTTGAGATGCTAACTTTTATGACCTTCCTCGTCATGTCCTATCAATTGTAGCTCAATCTGGACTCGGACAAAAATTCAGCGATATCCACGATAAGTGATACTTGGAATCCAGTCAGTTCCTTGGTGTCCTGGCCTTGCTAAAAGGCGGGATAACAGGGTCCAAATTCGATAGTCAGTTATTTAACTATCGAATAAACAAACATTCAAATTAGGGATTTATTTCCATAGGGAAAATCAACCTTGGTTAAGTACGTAAGTAACCACTAGCCTCCTTGTTAACCCAAAAAATGGATCAACACCCTGGTTTGAGTATGAAAGCACCAGCCCTGTTTTGACAGAGCAATAACACAGATAACAGGTATAGAAAAAGACAGTAAAAGAAAGAAGACAAGGAATTTTTATAGTGGTTTGACTGTTAATGAAGCCTACGTTCACTTTATAGTTTTATTATAGACTGATTGTTGTTACAAATATTGTTTGGTTACAAGGCTTTTGCTTTTCCTTAGCCTGATTGAATCCCAAAGTTGGAATCCACTGCAGAATCACAGTGAATCCCTTTGGAGATTGTTGTGAGGGAGGTAGAGAGTGAAGAAAGTTTCCAGCAGAGCTTCAGTAACCAGTCAGGAGAAGATCCCCCTTTATGTTGCAAGCATGGTGGTATTTATAGAGATCGGAGAGCATCTAGGCCAAACTCACTTGTCAGTACTTGCAGATGCACACAAGACGACCTAGAGGAGTCTAGCTCACGATCCGAGCCAAAACCATGGATCACTAGCGATCCATAGATTTAGCTTGCTCGTGAGCTAATGACTTAGCTGTTGTCTCCATGATCTCGCCATACTAGCTCACAAGTATCGTGGCTCCATATGGATCGCCGATGATCCATTGTGTATGGATCGCTAGCGATCCATACACTTAGTTTATTTTGTACTCCGTCTTCTAGGCCCCTTAGCTCCTGTTTCTCTCAGCGAACCACCATATTACATGGATCGCTGGCGATCCATAAAGTAGCGATCCAAGCACTTGAATTATTCTTGGAGTTTGAAGTTTGGAATGCTGCATGACCTTGTATTGATGTTGTTTGTGTAGTCCCGTTGCACGTTGCTCCGTTTCGGTGATGATCTACTGGTTGGTTGTGCTTTGACTGCTGATTGAGCTGAACGGATGCTGGTCTCTTGGATTAGTCAAACTTAGTCGTTGCTTTTGCAATATGGCTTGGTTCTCTTTAACCTACTTAGCCTTTTTGGTCAACTTCTGAGCCATTCTGACGTCATAAAACTGTTCTGGCCTCTATTGGATCCTGATGGGTTAAAAACCTGGATAACATTTGCCCCCTAGAGTACGTCCTCGTTGGAGACAAGGCGTGCTCTAGAAGTTATCGCTTTTAATATTTGTTCGTCGAATTCCAAGTAATTGTATTAGAGTTTTACGGATACATAGTAGGTCATGCTGCTGATCACCTAGCTTTGGTCTCAACTGCTGCTGCGTGTCATAACGAATCGAATTTCTTTCCATATCTTCTCGGTACATTTGAAACAGTTGGTAGATATGAAGCACGAGTTCGAGAAAAAATTAGCCACCAACCTTATGGGTCGCTAGCGATCCATATACGATGGATCGCTAGCGACCTGATCACTTGAGAAAAAATTTGACTTCGAGAAGATGGATCACCAGCGATCCATGATGGATCGCAGGCAACCCAATGACTTAGCTAATTTTTTGCCTCATTCTATTTGCCTATATATGTTGTTCGAGCCGAGCTAAACACTTATTCGAGCTGAGCCATTCTACTTCGTTTAAACGACCGGAGCCTCTGGGCGATCCAAACCCTAATGCTTCCAGCAATCTGATCCTTCCACTTCTACCGTGATTTCCTTTTGCACCACCATCATTGGAGCATTGCCGCCTCCTCAGTTCACCTCTGACCGAAACCCTAGCTAGCTTGCACCTTGAATCGCCTTCGACCTATCATTAGATCACTGCCGACCTGATTCCTAGCTTGCCACCAGCTTGTCTTTGGATTACTAACCTAAGTCTTCGACCAATTTCGTGTTTAGAGTTTAATCCAAGGTGGGTCTGCTATCATAGTGTTTGTTTAACAATTTGTTGGCGAGGTCGCATTTGTGATGTTTGATCGTGAGAAGTTTGAGTTGATTGTGGTCTAACGGAGGAAGATAGTAAATCGAGTCTTGAGTTTCTCCCAGAACGACATTCGGGCGTTGGCCCGGTGCTTGACATGTTTTGCTATCTTCGTCCATTAGGCTAGAATTGACTTGTGCCAAGTTCCGTAGCTGATACTGCATGACACATCGCTACTTGATCTCGACTCTTCCGGAGGATTTGGATTTATCTTGCTCGCTTGTTGCACGCTTAGTGTCCCTGTAGTGAGAAGAATTTTCCACGTCGCTACGGACAACAGATCCGTTATCGATCGTTGATCGATAACGGGTAAGTGTAGAGGAAGTAAAAAAAATGGAAATGAAGCGGGAACCTCGTTTTCTTTTCCACTGCGAACGAACTATCTACACGGGATAGAGTGTTTGTAGTGTTTCAAACGCCGAGCTCACCCCTATAGATAGCACGTCGCACTTGGCCTAGTACACACTTGAAATCCATTGCGTGGGCACGAATCAATTTCACTCTGGAATTCAACTGTTGTAAGGGGAATTAATAATTTAGAATAAAATCACCCGACCGTTTCAAATGCGAGTTCCGTTGTTTTAGAATGAATCACCCATCTTCGCGCCGTAAATCGAGTAGAGGAAGTCCGGCACTTTCGGCAGCCGAGTCGTCATCCGTCGCTCTTTCTCCTACCACTTCACAAGCAGAATATGGTTAGTTGGTCTCGGTTGGTCCAGTCTTGGATCGAACGCCTCCTAACTTTTAGAGTTCTACTCAACTCGCTGGAGAGAGCTTCTTCAGTGGTTTCTACTAAAGTACTGCATAATATCTGCATACAACATGGTATACCAGAGGAGGACGTATGTCTATTGGAGAAGAACGAGTTTGCTCACATGCCTTCCCCGAGATATACCGCTTGTCATCGGTATATGTACCTGAATGGATCCATGCCTCATTTTAACAACTTTCTACGTGAGACTCTTTCAAACTTAAGCATTGCCCCTTTCCAGATCCATCCCAGCGGCTATGCCATATTGACTTGCTTGCATGTTCTTTTCATGCGGACTTTCAACCACGCTCCAAGCTTTGACGAGTTGCGGTACTTTCTATCGTTCAAAAGGAGGGATGAATGTCCATCCTTGATTGTAATTGAAGCTCAGAGGAACCAGAAAATTGGTTTGCATCTATAGAGCAACTTGTCCCAGTTCAAGATGCAATATTTCTTCGTTAGATGCCCCAAGGGGTTTAACTGTCTTTGGATGACAGGGGGTAAGTTCCTTTTCATACTTATCGGGTTCTAACATGTTGCTATGGAGTTTCTAACAAGCTGTATGTATACCTCTTGCAGTTATCCCAAGGTCAAATAAGGGTGTCCCTTGATGAAGTTTTTCGGACCCTAAAGGCTATTGATGCTGAAGAAAGGTCCGTCAAAGTCTTGCTGATCGATGAGAACTTGCTCTGATATGGATTATTGCATCCAGGGAGATCCGTTGTTCAAGTTGAAGTCCCCTCCCCTACTTGGTCCAGGGTTCGTACATGATATTTTTCTTCTTCTCGCGGGTTCGAAGAAGGCGCTTCTCAAGAGAGAGAAGGCTTGTTCGAAGAATCAACCGAAGAGGCTCGCGAAGAAAGAGATGTTACTGTGACTGGAGTTATTGGCTCGGTCAGAATGCCTCCGATCCGAGAAGAGGAAGAAGAAGAGTTCCAACAGAGGGAAGGTAAGGCCGCAATGGGCTTAGATAAAGAGGAGGGGGAACTCGAGAGTAGTTGCGATGAGTCCACTTCTAGTGATGACTTCTACACAAAATCCGATGATGGGGATTTGGAGTCGTGCGATGAGACTCTAGGCATGAGTCCCATCCTTCGGAGCTCTCCTCCTCTAGATGCGAGCGATAAAGACAATGCCTTGGAGAACAGAGAGCATCAGGATTCCCCGGGTAAAGATGTTGGCGCAGAGTTTGGAGATTTGAGCGACGTCTACGTCGATTTTGATGCGCTTATGGGAGAAGATTTTAAATTTGAGGAGGTGCCCCCCCGCTCGGGCAGTACTGCTCCCGAAGTTAGTCCGGTTTTGCCCACGATGGCCGCTCGATCCGGTTCGTGACGACGCTTTAGGCCTTTCCCCAAAACAAACTACACATCTCATTAGGATTACACTCACTTTCTTACATTCTTTCTGCGTCTATTTTCTGTTTCTAAGATCTTTTAATTATGCTTTGTGCCAGGTATGATGAGAGGATGTGGCTTTTATGATGACTTCAAAGAATTCACCGACTCCCAATGCTGGTCTAAACGTCCTTCCAGACATTATCATCCCCGAGAAATGAAGGAGGAGTACAGAAGGAGCTAGAAGCCGAGGCCTGTCGCCAAGACAAAAGAGATCAGAGCCGATCATACAAAGGCTATTATGAGAAAAGGAGGTCTTTTGATGAGAGGGAGGAGCCGTCGAAGAGATCAAAGTTCGACCACCGTTTGCATTCTTCGGAACAACAGGTTTCCACTCCGATGCGCTCCTCGACGGATCAAGAAATCCCCGTCACTTCTGCTCCAGCTCCGCCTTCAACTTGCATCCCACCATCTTCAGTTATGCTTGACCTCAGTGTTTCACGTCCCCACCAGAGGCCTGCCTATATTCTTCCTTCGGGCCCTCCTAAGCTTGGGGAAGCGCTACCCGGATGGTTCTTGAGGGAGTAAAGTTTGACCACGATATGCACCCGGTTCGCAAAGATACATACATGCCACACCTTCAGGCTATTTAACACGATTTAGACCAAGCTGAAGAGTGGGAAAAATTGTGTAAGCAGCTGGCAGACACCAATCGTAATAACTACCAAGAAATGCTCTCTTTCGAGTCAGAGAAGGATGATTTTGAAAAAGCGTTGTTAGAACGCGATGCCAAAATTAAACTGCTGGAGGAGGAGAAAGCAGCGACACTGCAAGAGGGCAAGAGGAGTTCCGACTTGCTAAAAGAAGTGAAAGAGGCTCATGCTAGAATCGAGATCATCTATAGGGATGAGATAAAAAAGGCTCATGCCAAGGAGGCAAAACTAAAAGGAGAAGTGGCTGCTTGTAACGCAACGATTGAAGCCCAAAAGAAAACTATCTCTGACCATGACCTTATCATCAAAGGGCACAATAAGACTGTCTTTGATCAGGCTGCGATGATCGCCCGACTGCAGAACCAAGTTGTGCAGCTTAGCGCTACAAAATCTTGCATTGAGGTCGAAAAGGCATCCATTACGGTGGATTATCTTGAGCTTCAAAACTCGTTTGAGTGGAAGATGGAAAAGATGGACGTGGCCATCCTGAATTTCTACGTTAACTCCCTGTTGCACTAGGGATGTCTCAGGTACTTGGGTCCGAAATTCCCACGCACTCTTGCTTTGGTACGGGAAGAAGTCTTGTCCCACTTTTCTGATAGCGGTGATGTCTACACCGAGCGGGAGTTGGAAGATGCTTATCTTAATGAAGAATCAAAGAAGGCATTGCTCGAGGGCCGAGAAATTTTACGAGTCGAGAGAGAGAAAGAAGCCGTTGATGTCGCTGTGACACCTGCCACCAGAGCACTCACTGAGCCTTTCATTTCTGGTGCTGGTGAACCATCGGGGCAGCCCCACGACCTGCCAACAAGTTCAGGGCTTGAGACTTTCCCTCAAGTAGTGGAACCGTCGAAAGAAGCCGAAGGCGGTGAGTATGAGGTCGACATTATTGGCCACTCTTCTAGTGCAGGTCATCCTCTCGTTTCTCTCGAGTTTGGGAGTTTCCAGCTCACGCCGTAAGAGCAGGAAGAATTTAATGCTTTCGATTTTGGTCTTATAGATCCATCTACCTTTCCTCTTGATGTGCCAGCTTCCTTGGCACCCGGACCTGCTGCTATTTCCACAGCCTTCGTGCTCGTTTCTGTTCCTGTTCCTATTTCCACAGCCTCCGTGTCTGGCTCGCAGGCAGGGCCGGAGTCCGAAAAGATAGCCGCGCTTCATGGCTTGGATGACCCTTCTGTGTCTTTAGAAGGTGACGTGACAACGGTAGAGGCTAAGGAGCAGGAAGTTCAAATGGAGTAGCCTCGTAAGACTTAGCATGAATTAATCGCTATCAAGAAGGAGAAGGTTGAAGCGATCAAAGCCTTGAAGAGCTCCCTAAATTACGGAAGCGCAAAGCCAAGGGAGAATCTTCTGAGAAGGCGGTGGAGCAAGAGGAGGACGTTGTCACCGAGTTTGTTGATATTACCGGCAGTGACACCACTGCCGAGACGAGGCAGAAACTACAAACAGGGCGGAAAGGGGAGCGGTGGAAGGAAGTGTTGATGAGCTTGTGTGGAGACTGATCCGATTTTGGTTCTTTTTGAGTCATTTTGTTCAAGTGCAGAGTCTGCACTTAGTGTTTCTGTCATGGAGTCTGTATTTTTTTTGTTAGTCAGTGTTGTGTAAGCACGACCCCCACGTTTTGACGAGTCTATATTTTCTTTTTGTTGTCCGGTGTTGTGCGGGCACGGTCCCCACATTTTGACCCTGTGTAAAGAAAATTATAAGTAATACATTGATATTTGACTGTACTCTTATCTGTCTGTTCATATGTGTTCTATGCACTTGTGCTTGTTTTGTTTACACTTATTCAATTTTTATGATTGCTGCCAAAAATATTTATTTGGAGCAACAATTCTTTGTTCGGGGTAACATAACTTGTGAACTTATTGTTTTCAGGTTCTTTTATTTAAGTACCGCTGTATGCCCCCCATTTCACAGGGTTGTTACTTCAAATGACCTGTAACTTATAGTTTAGATAATTTTCATATTAAACTTGAAATTTGGCTAAGTAACAGTTTAATTTTCCTTTTTTCAAAAATTTTGCAACTTCGGCACGTAATCCAAGTTTCTTGTAATATTCTGCTAAGTGTGCAATATATGCGTGTTTGAGAGGAGCACACTGCATGGGTTAACTGAGGGCAGTTTTAATCATTAAGATTAAGTGTCATCAATTGGAAACTTTCTTGTTGGTTTGTAGTACTCCACTTTTGTTGGAGTTGTGTCCATCATTCCCAATCATAGAAGTAGTTGGCGCTCGTTATGAGATGCGCGGTGTTCGGGATCGACATGTGCCGTCGATCCAGTTCTGATGCTCCTCAACGCTACCTATCTTTGGGTAATGTGAGTAGTTTAAGTATTTTAAGAGTTAGTGCGTGGCTTTTGGTACTCCTCGGTGTTGCCTATCTTCGGGCAATGCGAGGAGCGTGTGGTTTGGCGCGGCTTATGAAATGCGCGCCCTTTTGTACTCCTCGGGGTTGCCTATCTTCCGGAAACGCGAGGAGCGTATGTTTTGGCATGGCTTATGAATGTGTGGCTTTTGGTACTCCTCGGCGTTGCCTATCTTCGGGCAACACAAGGAGCGTGTGTCTTGACGTGGCTTATGAAATGCGCGGCTTTTGGTACTCCTCAGCGTTGCCTATCTTTGGGCAACGCGAGGAGCGGATGTTTTGGCACGACTTATGAAATGCACGGCTTTTGGTACTCCTCAGCATTTCCTATCTTCGAGCAACGCGAGGAGCGTATGTTTTGGCGCGGCTTATGAAATGCGCGGCTTTTGGTACTCCTCGGCGTTGCCTATCTTCGGGCAACGCGAGGAGCGTATGTTTTAGCATGGCTTATGAAATGTGCGGCTTTTGCTACTCCTTGGCGTTGCCTATCTTTGGGCAATGTGAGGAGTGTATGTTTTGGCTCGGCTTATGAAATGGTCGGCTTTTGGTACTCCTCGGCGTTGCCTATCTTCGGGCAACGCGAGGAGCGTATTTTTTTGGGCCTTCCCGATGTTGCTGGAGCAACATCAGTTTTTAGGAGGCAAGGATCAGGTTCCGCCAATCCAGCGGTTTAAGTCGATTTGTTTCTGTCAACCCGGCGGGTAGTTATTATGAACACAGTTTTGTCAGTTCAAAGAGCGAATCAGATTTTATTAAGGAAAGCAGGGCGGATTTTTTGCCTATTTACAATACCCCCGGCATTCCGGGATGGCTTATTTGCTGAAAAATAGAGAGTACATAAAGTAGTTTTCAAATGAAGTAATGGCGGA
Organism: Allium fistulosum; assembly: GCA_030737815.1. Lineage (NCBI taxonomy): Eukaryota > Viridiplantae > Streptophyta > Magnoliopsida > Asparagales > Amaryllidaceae > Allium > Allium fistulosum. The sequence continues at coordinate 898,034,425 of CM060905.1, read as the reverse complement.
GTGATTAGCTATTCCATGTCCTAGGAATTTGAATTCCATCGACGGTTGTTAGCTTGAAAGTTCCATCTCTTAGCTTTTGATTGATGATGTACGGTCCTTCCTAGTTTGGTCTGAAGGCCCCCGGAATGTGGTAGACTCGCTTGAGCATAAGATCTCCCACTTCAAAAGTTTGGTTGTGAACTTTGGAGTTGAACTACCGTGCGATCCTTTTTTGGTGGGCAGCGGTTTTCAACTCGGCTTCTTCCCTTCTTCCATCAATCATATCTAGCGATTCGATTAGTAGCTGCTCGTTTTTTTTATTGAAATTTTTCTTTCGGTGCGAGGGGACTTCCAATTCAATAGGGATCATTGCTTCTGAGCCGTACGCCAGAGCGAATGTAGTGTGGTCAGTTGCCGCTTTGTGGGTGGTTCGGTAAGCCCATAGTGCAAGTGGAAGTTCATCAACCCAGTTTCCCTTGGCTTTAGTTAGTCGCATTTTGATGGTAGGTTTGATGATCTTGTTTATTGCTTCCACTTGCCCGTTTGCTTGCAGATGAGCTACTGCTGAGAAGCTTTTCTCAATCCGGAAGTGTTTGTAGAAGTCTTTGAACTCGGCGCTTTCGAATTGGGTTCCAATGTCAGTGATAATTTTTTATGGCACACCAAACCTGCAAATAACGTTTTTAGTGACAAAGTTAATGACTTTCTTTGTTACAACTTCTGGCTAACCATCTACGTTAACTCTATTGAAGGAGTTCTTTTAATTTTGCTGAATCTTCGACAGCGATCACATCTTCTGGCGTAGTTTGCAACATCGCGGTTTATTGTTGGCCAGAAGTATCCATACCGAAGGACTTTCTTCGCTAGAGTCTGCCCCCCAGTGTGGTCTCCACATTGCATTTGTGCACTTCCTTTACGATTTGTTGAGCTTCGTCATCGGACACACACCTTAGGAGGGGGTCGAGAATCCTCTTCGGTAGAGTACTCCATCTTGTATCATGAATTGCGATGCCTTTCGGAGAAGCTTTTTCCGTTGATTCCGGTCGGTCAGAAGAGTCTCTGTAAGTAAATATTCCATTATTGGTGCCATCCACGTATCTGGGTCGACAGTGGTCTCGAGGATCCAGTTGATGTCCATTTCGTCTATGCTTGGGTTGGTTAGAGCTCCATTGGGACTAGCCCTAATGACTGAGCTTCTACAGTACTCGCCAGTATAGCCAAATAATCGGCCTTGGTGTTTTGCTCCCGTGGAATGTGAGTTATAGTGTAGTGTTCGATGTCGCTTAGCAGTTTTTGTATTTTGGATAGGTACGGGGTAAGATTCTCCCCACGAGCTTGGTACTCCCCTTTTACTTGACAGACGACCAGTTGAGAATCGTTGTACATGTGAATAGATTTGATTTTGAGTTCTTTCACAACTTTCAATCCAACAATCAGTGCTTCGTATTCCGCTTCGTTGTTTGTAGCAGGGAATTCCAAGTGCAAAGCATTGCTAGTGGCTCGCCCTTCGGGGGTTTCAGGCACTACTCCTGCTCTCGAACAGAGGTTGTTAGATGTGTCGTCGACAAAGAGCTTCCATTGCGTGTCTTCTTCTAGCTGAACTTCTTCCTCGTCATCCCGTATAGTAAATTCGACGATGAAGTCGGCTGGCTTGCCCATTGATGGATTTCCTTGGGTGGTATGTGATATCATATTGACTCAATTATATATTCCACTTAAGTAGTCGTCCGGAAGTTTCCGGTCGGTATAACACTTGCTTCAGGGGCTGGTGAGTCAGCACTTTAATTGGATGAGCCTGAAAGTACGACCGTAATTTCTTAGATGCGATCAGGAGGCAATACGCTAGCTTTTCCAGTTTCGAGTAGTTTTTCTCTACTCCAGTAAACCGCTTGCTAATGTAATACATGGGTTGTTGGTATTTTTCTTCTTTACGCACCAGAGCGGCGCTCCATGCATGGGGTGAGATCGCTAAGTAAACGAACAGGTCTTCTCCATCCACGGGCTTTGATAGGATTGGCAGAGCCTTTATGTGTCGCAGCAGTTCTTCGAATGCTGTTTGACAAGCTTCACTCCATTCGAAGTTCTTCTTTCCTTTCTTCAGCGCATCGAAGAACGGTATACACTTGTCAGCGGTATACACTTGTCGGCGGCTTTCGAGATAAATCGACTTACGCTGCAATCTTTCCATTCAAACGTTGCAGTTCCTTCTTATTCTTCGGAGCTTGGACTTCTCGTAGTGCCGTTATTTGTTCAGGATTTGCTTCGATGCCCCTGGAACTTACGATGAACCCTAGGAATTTCCCGGAGGCTACTCCGATGACACTTCAGTGGATTGAGTTTCATTCCATACTTTCGGAGTATTTCAAACATTTCAGCGAGGTTATCCAGGTGGCTAACGGCTGCTAGCAATTTGACTAGCATGTCGTCCACATAAACCTCCATTGTTTTCCCGATCCGACGCTTGAACATGGTATTTACCAACCTTTGATAAGTTGCTCCTGCGTTCTTCAAACCAAAGGGCATTACCCTATAGTAGTATAGGCCCAGGTCGGTGATGAAGCTGGTGTTTTCTTAATCGGGTTCATGCATCAGGATTTGGTTGTACTCGGAGTATGCGTCCATGAATGATAGCAGCTCGTCTTCTGCCGTTCCATCCACAAGTTGGTCTATTCTATGTAGAGGGAAGCTATCTTCTGGGCAAACTTTGTTTAAGTCTGAATAGTCGACAAAGACTGGGTTGGATACCCACTCCGGATAGGTTGCATCATGGATAAAACCGTTGGCCATTAACTTGTCCACTTCTTCTCTTAGCGCCTTAGATCGTTCGGGACCTAAGTTGCACCTTTTTTTTCTTTACAGGTGTGAACCTGTGGTCTATGTTGAGCGCATGACATGCAATTTCTAGAGACACCCCACACATGTCGGAATGCGTCCATGCGAACACATCCAAGTTGGCGGGGAGAAATTTAGTAAGCTCCATACGCATCTTGTTTCCAAGGTGCGATCCAATTTTCAAAACTTTAGTTGGGTCGTCCATGTCGACAGGGACGGACACCGTCAATTCTGCCAGCGCCGCCCGTTCCTCCCCTGAGCTCTTCTTTCTTGGGTCCAAAGCCTTGTCAGATCGGCTATGGTCCCCAAGCCAGGGGGCGGCTGTGTAGTTGCTATTTGGAGGGTTCATGGATGTGGAGAGTTCTCCCCATGTCCTTTCCTTTTTCCTTTCTTTTGGATTCGCGTAATTCCGCAATGTAACATTCTCTGGCAGCACACTGATCTCCTTTCACCACTCCGATTCCATTTGCAGTAGGGAACTTCATGGTTAGACACTATTGGGCTAGAGCTATTTTAAAACCTGCTAGAGCAGGCCACCCCAAGAAGGCGTTATATGCTGACATTTCGTCCACAATTACAAAAGTCTGAATGAGGGTGACTCTTCGATCGCCCTCTCCCAGCTCCATTGGCAAGTTGATTGTTCCCACAGGTTGCTTAGGCTCGCTAGTGAACCCTTGGATCTTCTTTTGGCATGTAGACACGTTTTTCATGCCGATTTTCATCTAGTCAAAAGTATGTTTGAAAAGTATATTAATAGAACTGCCACTATCGACCAACACTCGTCGAACTACTGCCGGTCTGATTCCTACTGTCACCACCATTGGATCGAGAGTTAGAGCTTCGATCCCTTCGGTGTCGCAATTCCGGAATACTATATCGTCACTCAAAACCTTTTGCTGCTTGACCAGATTTTCATCATCTATTGAGAGACATGAGTCTTTCGGAGCATGCTTTAACAAACTCGCGTACTGTTCCATTTCTCCCCAACTTCCTTACGTGGGGTGTGGTTCCCCAGATATCGTTCCAATAATGAGCCTTTGGTCGGTTCGTTTCGACCCTTCGTCATTAGTTCCAACTCGATTTCTTTGTTCTCTAGGAAGCTGAGGGGCCATAGGTTGATTGGGCTCTTGTGGCTTTTTCACGTACTGCTGGAGCTTATTGTCTCTGATCAACTCTTCAATGAGATTCTTTAGGTGGTGGCATTCGTTTGTATTGTGACCATGTGTCTCATGGAAGCGGCAGAATTTCCCTGAATGCTTTTAGTGCTCAGTTGCCTCTCTTCTAGGGGGTTTCTTGTATTCTTCGGTTTCCTGTGTTGCGAGATAAATATTTTGTGTTATTTGGAGGGGTATAATCTTCCTGTTTGAACTCTTTAAACCTTTTGTTGCTGCCATGCTATTTCTTTTATTAGAGTTCTGATTTCGCCTCTTTTGATTCCCATCTTTTCCCGTGACTCCTTGAGCAGTTCCAGAATCGTGTGCGTTTTGATTTGTCGCCACATCGCTCTGTCCGATGTTCATCGGTTGCACACCAGTAGACTTTCTTTCCAGCTCCTATGCTTCCTCTAATCTTAAGTACTGACTCGCTTTACGATTGAAGTCATTCCTTGTGGTAGGCTACTTCATTTTAATCCATTTCCCGAATTCAGTCTCTGGGTGAATGGCACGGACTAACGCCATAAAAACTATGTCCTCATTGGGATTGCTTACTTCCATCACCACGGTATTGAACTGGTTCATGAAAGATTTCAGCGGCTCGTTACGTCCCTGGAACAATCCGGATATGGACATGACATCTTTTGGTTACGCGATATAGAGCCTGAACTGGTCTAGGAATTTTATTGCCAATTGGTCAAAGGTAGAAATAGATCTCGGGGGAAGTCTGGTGAACCACATAGACGCAACCCATTCTAGAAAGATAGGGAAACATCGGCAGCGAACAACCTTTGGAGCGTTGGCTCCGTCCATATACCAGCTATACTTGTATAGATGGGGTTTTGGGTCCTTCGTCCCGTCGTAGGATGGGATAGCTGGCATCGTGAATTTGTCTGGATATCTTTCGTTCAAGATTTCATCGGTAAAGGGAGTCCGACTTGGAGTAGATCCCCATTCATCATCTCTTCGGCTTTTACTCTTGCCCATCAACCGTTTGACCATGTCTGCTATGTATGCCTCTGATGTCCTATAATCCTGGGGATGACAATTAGTCACTACACCAAGTGTTTGGCTTTGCAAATGGTCTTGGCGCGTGGGTTGAAGCCTAAGCTCTTCTGTCTTCGGGAGAGCCACTCCCGTGGTACCCCGTTGGCTTGTAGTTGGCTTGATTGGGGGCAGTTTGGACATTCCTAGCATCATCGATCACGTTGGCATTTTCTTCCAATTGATTGTCTTGCTCTCCATCTTTTGAATAAGAGAGATCCATAGCTATATCTTCTTGCGGGGTCTTGGCCCCCTGATTCAAGTTCAGAATTGGTTGCCTTGCGGTGGGTGGAGTATTCGCATTCTCTTCCACATTATGTCATGTTGTCACCCTTTTTTGTGGCTGTTTCCCGCTTCTTCTATGTAGACCAGAAATGGAGGAATTCTCTTGTTCTATAGCAGTCGCAGGTTCAAGCATAGTCCTTGGAGCAGGGTCTGACTGTAGGGTTAAGAGAGCGTTAGGCTTATCCATTAGAGCTTTTTGACCACTTTCCATTTTTTGGTTGATCTCATTAACCATCTTATTCAACTCATCCTTGGTGACAACTTCGTGTTGGTTGGAGGATGCTGGCGCCTGATTTCCCAAGTTAGCACCATTTACTTCAGTTTGTTGGGGATTAACATCTTCTCCAGCTATTACTGCCCTTATGGATCTTCCAGAGGCGGTTCTTCTTCTTCCAGGAGCCATTGATTCCAAGTGGTAGATTCTTCAGGCAAAGATTGGGGATTTAACTTCTGGACCTATGGGATCCAAAGTAGATAGCTAGATCTGGATCTTGAGTTGGAGTTCTCAGTGAAAGCACCAAAATGTTAACCCAAAAAATGGATCAACACCCTGGTTTAAGTATGAAACCACCAGCCCTGTTCTGACAGAGCAATAACACAAATAACATATATAGAAAAAGACAGTAAAAGAAAGAAGGCAAGGAATTTTTATAGTGGTTCGACTGTTAATGAAGCCTACGTTCACTTTATAGTTTTATTATAGACTGATTACTGTTACAAGTATTGTTTGGTTACAAGGCTTTTGCTTATCCTTAGCCTGATTGAATCCCAGAGTTGGAATCCACTGGAGAATCATAGTGAATCCCTTTGGAGATTGTTGTGAGGGAGGTAGAGAGTGAAGAAAGTTTCCAACAGAGCTTCAGTAACCAGTCCAAAGAAGATCCCCTTTATGTTGTAGGCAGGGCGGTATTTATAGAGATCAAAGAGCATCTGGGCCAAACTCACTTTTCAGTACTTGCAGATGGACACAGGACGACATAAAGGAGTCTAGCTCGCAATCCGAGCCAAAACCATAGATCGTTGGCGATCCATAAATTTAGCTCGCTCGCGAGCAATGACTTAGCTGCTATCTCCATGATCTTGCCATGCTAGCTCACAAGTATCGTGGCTCCATATGGATCACTGGCGATTCATACACTTAGTTTAGTTTGTACTCCATCTTCTAGGACCCTTGGCTCCTGTTTCTCTCAACGAACCACCATATTGCATGGATCGTTGGCGATCCATAGAGTATGGATCGCTGGCGATCCAAGTACTTGAATTATTCTTGGAGTTTGAAGTTTGGAATGCTGTTATGACCTTGTATTGATGTTGTTTGTGTAGTCCCATTGCACGTTGCTCCATTTCGGTGACGATCTACTGGCTGGTTGTGCTTTGACTGCTGATTGGGTTGAACGGATGGTGGTCTCTTGGATTAGACAAACTCATTCGTTGCTTTTGCAATATGGCTTGGTTCTCTTTAACCTACCGCTTTAGCCTTTTTGGTCAACTTCTAATCCATTCTGACGTCATAAAACTGTTTTGGCCTCTATTGGATCTTGGTGGGTTAAAAACCCGGATAACACTCCTTAATTAATATTTTATTAATTAAATTCACTTTGTAGATATTTGTATATAAATACCTTTACAAAGATATATCCACAAATTCCTATATTTTAATACTTAGGATATCTATATATTAACGCTATAAGTATATTCACAAAACCGAGAAAAATTTCCTTTCTATACAGTTTAAAAATCATTTATAAATCCCTTATAAATCTCAAAAACCATTTATAAAACTATTTTATAAATCTCTGAAACCGTTTATAAACTCTATATAGAAACCCCTTATAAATCCCAACCTCCATTTCCAATTATAAACTCTTTTATAAATTTCAAAACATCTATAAACTCATTATAATTCCATAAAGCTATTTGTAAAGTTCTTCTTATAAGTTCATAAACTCATTTCTAAAATTCTTTTATAAATATCTAAAATCATTTATAAACTCTTTTCATCTTGTAAATAATATCCCTTTAAGTTTCCAATCATTCTAAGAAACTTCCCCTTCTAAACCCAAATCTTGTTTGAAAACTCTATTTATAAATCCCGAACATTTATAAATAATAATAATCTTTTACTTCAAACACTATTATATAATAATAGTTATAAATAATAAACCTTATAATTAAATAAAAATTTACTAACCTTAAAACATCTTAAAATAATAATTAATAATTTCAAAGACATTATTAATAAAACTCTAATAATTAATTTTCAACCTTATTATAAATAATAATTGATTTTCAAACAGTATTAATAAATCATTATTATTAATTTCAAACCATTTTAATTATTTAAATAATCAATCTTCAAAATATTAACATTTTGACAAATAATCCTAAAACAATATTAATTATAAATAAGTATCTTTAAAATAATATTAAATATAAATAAATAACTTTAAAAAAAAATAGATAACTTTTTAAAACAATATTTAATAAATAACTTTAAAAAGAATATTAAATATAAATAAATAACTTAGAACAAGATAGTTAAAAAGGTTGGAAAAATAGAAAGTGCATTCTTTAGAACAAACTATTTCCGAAACCCAATTTCGGATTAAAATCATTCCAGTCTCAAAACCAATTCCAATTCAAATGGAAATTTATAGTATTTTAAAAATACTAATTTGAGGGCAATAGCTACCCAATGTTTAACCAACATCGATATTGATTTTCTATCACTACAGGGTTTTAGTTGAACATATAACAATGTCATAAACCGTAGTGCCCACACTCCGGTTCATATTCAATAATCAAATGATGGGAATTTTATTGAAATCAATTAAAAGTATTGAGGAATCCCATTGGATCCCTACAACCTGTCCCCCTACATAACAATTCATATATATCAGCACCTATATATGTAATTAAAATCAACAATGGTGAGGAATCCTGTTGGATCCCTCCAACCTGTTCACCTGCATCACAAACAATATAATTATATAATATGGGTCATCTGCTACTAGGCGGGTACACATAAAAGGTCATATGCTCCAAGGCTAGGAATATATCCAAACCAACCGATAAATATAGTAAATCATTCAAACAAGCAATCACAGGCAACAATTATGCACAATAAAAAAATTGCACTTATATAAAATATAAGTGGGTCCAGAAAGGTGAGTTAACTCACCTTTATTCCAGTTGTTGCTTCCACGTTCTGGTTTTGTCTAAACTCGAATAGCGTTTGAATTTAGCGCGAAATTCCACTTGCTCAAATCTCTACCAATTTAATTCCATAACGTAGTATTCGTTGATACGAGCGCAACGCAACTCGTCACGTTCGATTTGGCCCTAAATCGAATTAGTTAATTTACAACATTCAATAATTTAGTAAAATAAATATTCCTTAATCCATCAACAACAACAGAAATTAACCTCGATTATCTTAATTAAACCGGGTCCCTAATCCTTATTCTCCCTCGTCTAAACACATTGAACGAAAACAAAACCCACGTCACCCACTTCTCTTCCACTCCACTGCCACGTGCGACCACCAGACCCCTCCGCTCCTTGCCTGCGCCTAGCCCCGACTACCACACACCTTACGCCGCTAGTCCCATCGCCTTACATGCCCTGTAGCTCGACCATGAACCCGAAGTTCATTCGCCATTTAACCGAGAAATCCTGCCACCACATGCCACGCCATGCCACCACATGCCACGCCATGCCACCAAACTTCATCAAAGCCTAGCCTATAACCTCCCCTACCTTTCTCCTTCTAGAACCCTCGCCAAATGTCCACCGAAGCACCGCAATCGATGAAAACACCGATCGCTGTGCATCACCCAATTTTCATCGCCATGTTCCAACATCTTCAGTCTCCACCATCCAACTTCATCATCACACCATCACCGACAAAACTCTAGTTGTGGTCATGGCCTAAAAACGTTTATGGTGGCGCCGATGATCTCGGGCCGTTCGATTTGGAAGAAATCAAAATTTAAAATGCCGAACATTACTTCTCTGGTTTTTGGGTTGCTTATAAAGAAGGATAGGTATGGTTAAGGGTGTGTGGAGTATGGGTTGAATAGTGGAACGTGGGTAGGGTAATGGCTGAGTTGATGGGGAGTGTATGTATATATTTTATATTATAATATCCCATTTTAAGTGCTAAAAAATCTCGACCTTTAAACGAGGCATGCCGCTTGGAGTTCTACATGTAATACCCCTATCCTCAACTCAGTAGAACAAGTCTCGAGACCTAATTTGGTTATATGCAGAAGATAGCTTTTCAAACCCAATTATATTATATAAATTTCTGAAATTAATTTTAAGCGTTTCGAGCTCGCATGACTAACGATACGTCCAATTGCCATGAAATTCGTTAACATATAATAATTCACTATTACGGATCCTATGAAACTGGTTTCGTCGAATCCGAGATAGTGCCCCGGAAGGCTATTTTTACACTTTAATTAAAATGAATTATTATAAAACCAAATTGATCACTTTTAAATCTAAATTAAAAGTTTACTATCTTCATTCTTATTTATACTGAATTCAAATAAGATCTCCAAATCATTTTAATTCATATAAATCAAAGATTCGGTTATTTTAAATATTCCTCATATTTAAATTCCCTATCCAAGTAGATCTTTATATTGAAATTTTAGCTATTTGATATAAACATAATTATTCAATATTTAAAATCAATGAAATATTTCAAAATCAAATGACTGAAATTCTAGATCGTTACATACGGTGATAGACAAACACATGCAATATAGATATATATAGATGTTGGCCGACAAAGCCAAATACACATACTGACACATGACACTGAACATATGCTAACACACAGCTAATACATATATCGACACACGACACTATACATATGCTGACTCATAGCTAAATACATATACTGACACACGGCACTATACATAACAAATCCCTGTATGAGTGATGTTTACTTACAATGAATAACTGAACATATATCTCAACGGCGTCCCATAAAACCACGTGATACTCAAACGTTTATTCATTGCTCATAAACTACAATCAATCTCCTCAATGTTCTATATAACAAGTCCAAAGAATTACCAGAGAAATATTATCGAAAGTCTCATACCAGACGGTATTATAACTCCATTTATTCTAATTTCTCGTTACACAGAATGAAATATTACAAAATCAAACGGAAGGATGTATCACTATGTGAAATCACATCAAAAAATAATAATCAAATCAATATGTAACAGTGAATCATTTATAACAAAAAAATCAATGTGTAAGAAATAAGAAATCGTAAAAGTATAGTAAAATATTATTTCAACAAACACATAAAATAAACATCTTATACTCTTAGTTATACTAATTGATTATAAAATAACTTTTATAATTCTTAAAATATTAAGTAGAAAATATTTTTTATTTTCAAAATTATATAACTTTAAATAACTATTTAAAACTAATTATAACTTTCTTTTTGATAAATTAATAATTTTAAGTAAAAATTTCTTTAATTAATTTTATATTCTAGAGCTAATAAAACTAGTAAAACAGTTATATATTAAATAATTTTACATCATTTATATAATACCAAAAAAAGATTTATCACTATAACTTACTTTCAAATCCTTGTTTATATACATATAAAACATTCATAATCCTTTTACCAATTAAATGTAACTTATAGAGATTACCATAATGAAATTCTGTATTAAAATAAATTTATAAACTTCCAAAAATAAATATAAAATATATTTCAAAATCCTTACTTTATGCTAAAATAATTCGAATTAGAACATTTTTCGTTTAAATTATATCATATCCGAAATTATCATATTATAGAAAGAGATTTCTATTTATTAAAAACATATCCAAAATCTTTTAATTATTTCATAAAAAAATTCTACAATTTTCCAAGGTTTGAAAACCCTTTCAATAATATCTAAATAACCTTTATAATAAAAATCACTTAAAACTATATTATTATTTTCATAATATATTTTATTAAATAGCAATATATTATTTTTTATATTTTGCCTTCAAACCAATTCCGAACTTATAATATATTATAATATTGATTTTAAAAAGTGTTTTATAACCAAAGAAAGTTATGTTTATAATTTAAATTATATTTGTATGTATAAAACTAGCTAATTGAATAAAATTTAGTAAATTATTTATAAAATACCTTTTTATAAAATTTCAAAACCCTTAGGTAAAATTTTCAAAGCTTTTAGCATCTTTTTTAAAATAAGAAAATAAATAAATCTAAATATATAAATTATGAAGTAATAATACTCCAAGAATATTTATCAACCAACAACGCTATGAATTTATTGTGTGACCTGAGTCAAGTTCCATTGAACTCCGATCATCTCTAAAATACACACATATTAACTTACATATATATGTATGTATATTATATATATATGTATGTATATATTATATATATATGTATATATATGTATGTGTATAGTTCTATTCACCATCGGATAGAATTCTATTTGCAAATTGACACTTCCAGCCAACATAACATCAACCAATTCCATTACTAATATACCCAACAATCCAAACCACAACAGTAATAAACAGTTAATCAAACTAATTGATTCAACCAAACAATTCAAACGATATATGGAATAAGTATCTAATATGGATAGCTATAACGATATAGTTGTGAGCATAGAAAACTCATAGAATTGTCGAGTGAGGACCTTAACTACTATAAATATTGACACTACCACTTCAGCCAATGCCTACCATCCTCAATGACATCGCACTAGTCCTAGCCCTCCTCTACCATGCCATACCCGCATGAACAAATGCATCGCCTTCGTCAAGCTCACGTGCATCAATCTACAACTTCGGCCATGCAACCTCATCGTTGTCACCCCTAGGTTGAGACTTCCATCCCGCACAAATGCACAAATCTCCCTGACAGCATCACGACTTCTAGCCGCCAATGCCGTTTGCCATCGCCGCACCTCCATTCCCGACCAACAAATAGCAATAGCCTCCAATGTCGATCGCCTTGTTACGGTCTCTCCCCCTCGCACCGCCTTCGAGACACTCACCAGGATCAATCACAATTTTCAATATTTTACTTCTTTTGTTTGAATTAATTTGCTTTAATTAACTTGGAGATTGAGGACATATGGATTAGGAGATGGAGTGAATAAGAGTTACGAGCTTGATTTAAGAAAATAAATGAAAAAAGTTTTCTATAGAAAAGAAAAAAATTTATATGGACCATAATTTTTTATTCAATTTAACTTAAAATTTTCTCCTTTACATTTAAATTAAATGTTAATCTTGTCATATATTTTATAAATATACTTCGAATCAGTTTAATTTGATTTATACTTCATTCTATACTTTTTATTTCGATAACCACACAATTTTCTTCAATTCTATACTTGTTTATTTTTATTTAATTATTCATTGCACTGCCATAAAATAATTTTATTTCCCAACTATTTCAATCATATAAAAATTATTTACACTTTAAAATATTTATAATCAAATAAAACATTTTATTCGATTTCTATATATTATTTGAAAATATTTTATTAATTTAATTCAATTTATTTAAAAATCCCTTATTAAATAGAATTTATTTGAGTAAAATTTTATTTTCATAGGTAATAGTTATTAAAATAAAATTAAATGTTTAATTTTAATTAAATCTATTTATTATTACGACGTAGAAAGCAGGGTTGTTACACGTGCGTTGGATACCGAACCTCATTGGTCTCAGTTGCCCAGATGCATAAGCTATCATCTTGCCCCTTTGTATCAATACTATCCTAGCTCCAAACCCGAAGCATTTGTGTAAACTACCATATCTTCATTCCCTTTCGACATTACTAAAACCAAGCTTCCATTAGCCGAAGCTTCAACTGTTGGAATGCTAGCTCACATTCCTTATAATTCTCACTATTTCAAGCAAGCATTGTCAATGGAGCGGCTATCCTAGAGAAGTCCTTAATGAATCTATGATAATACCATGTTGATCCCAAGAAAGTCCTTATCTTGGTAATAGTCTCGGGTATCTTCTTTCATGGCTTTAACTTTCAAAGGATCTATAGCCAATTCCTCCTTCGAAACTACATAGCCTAGGAACTTGACTTCCTGCTTTCAAAAATATCGCTTTGAAAACTTCGCTTTTAACTTGTGTTATCCTCAGGTCCTCAATACCAATCTAAGATGAACCTTATGATATTTCTCATCCTTATAATATACCTAGATATCATTTATAAAGAACACCTCAAAAAATTTCAACTGATCATGAAAGACTCGGTTCATAAGATCCACAAAAAAAGCCGAAGCATTGGCTATCCCAAAGGGCATGACGATCACTCATATGAACCATACATTGTCCAAAACGCGGTTAACGAAATACCTTTTTCCAACCAATTTTAGTTAATGGAATCCCATAGACAAATCAAAGTACAAGAATATTCTAGCTCCACTCAAACGATCAAATAGATTGCCTATCCTCATCAATGGATAATGGTTTATCATTGTCATCTCATTTAACTTCCTATAGCCAATGCATATTCAATGTGATCCATCTGATCACTTTATAAACACTACAGAAGCTCCCTATAGTGAACTACTTGGCCTGATGAAACTTCTATGCTCGAATTCCACTTGCCGTTTCTTTAACTCCTCTGTTTCCATAGGCGGCATTCTATTAGGCAGTCTACTAACAGGTTGAGCCCCCAGCACCAAATTGATGTGAAACTCAATCACTTTTCTCAACGGTAATCCCATTACTAGTTCAAAAACATCTGCAAATTCCGAAACCACAAAACTCTATCTCCTCCTCTAAACTGTCCATCCCGCACAACGAAACCCTGGACCTTCCCCTTATCTCATTTAGAGACACCAAGATCCTTTCTCCTCCCTTTAGATTTCATAAGGTGATAACTCTCTTATACCAGTAAACTTTGGCATCATTCTACGCTAACCAATCCATATCAAAAATTACCCCTAACCCTATGAAGTCAAACACAAATGGGTCGCAAGAAAACAAATCATACAGAACAAACTGTAGATTATTTCACCTTAACCCGAGAGTGGTATGCCCACTAATTGGATTATCTACACGTAGAGAAGTAAGTAGATAGGTAACGTCTAACCCCAAGGGGATTAACCATATCATTTGAAATGAAATAATGTGTAGCTCTAGTATTAAACATAACACTAACTAAAAAACTGTAATCATACCTTCCAACACAACACTCTTGCCTTTCTCCTCAGCAGAAGGTCCTCCTTTCAGTCTCTTTAGATAAAATACCTTTGCTCACTTCAGCTCTAGACAATCTTTCTTCTTGTATGCTGGATTATCACAGTTATACCACTTGACCTTAACTATCCCTTTCGCTTGTGGACACTTGATCCATAATGCCCCTTCTACCTACAATTGTTACAAGTAACCTCTGAAATGTCCTTTCGGCCTCCTTCTTCTTAAGTCTTTCCTTTCGGTTGTTGCCCCTTTTCCCTTTCGGTAAGGAGCAAACCTTTTCTTCGACCCTGAATTGGGCTCACCTTCCACCTTCATGTGTTCTTGGTACATACTATCATGCTTCTTGCCATATCTACTGCAAACTTAAACAGGTACACAAGGTGCACCATCATCTTATGATCTAAACCTTACTTCAAGTCTTTGATAAACTTTTTGTTCTTCTTCAATAGGGTGTTAATCAATTCTCGGCCACTCTTTACCAAGACATTGAACTTCTGAATATACTCTTCCATAGAAAGATCTCCTTGGATGAGATCGATGAACTCCCCCTCGAATATTTCCCTGAACTGCCCCCAAGTGATATCCTCTTCAACAATCTTCAGCAGTCTCTGTAGTCACAGTCTCCTGCTAATCCAAAGCTTCTTCATCCAACTGTCAAGAGGCTAGCCTTTTCTACTACACATCATTCAGTGTCAAATCTTTGAAGATGCATTCACTCACCTTTAGCCAGTTCAACACTGCTACTGCCGAGTCTCTTTCGGTAAATATTTTTCCTCCTTAATTCCTATGATCTTGATTTTGTTAGAGAAGTCCTCCCTAGCAACTAGTATCAACTTAGCTACTTCCAGCATATTCTCTCTCATCATCTATATCATGAACTACCGAAACAAAACATTCACATTCATCTCCATAAATGGTGGGACTGCCTTGTTTTCAACTGCTGGGAGGCACCTCCCTTCCACTAACTTCAACAATTTGCATGCTATCGCTCTTTATCCTAGCACAAGTTTCCCCTACTATTACCCTTCCACTTATCATTTGGATTTAATTCTAAGAATGTATTCACTAGAAACTGAAGGAAGAAAGTGATTTACCTATAGAAAATCCTTACCAAACTCATCTATATCTGTATACAACAAAATACAAATATGTTGTATAGTATCGTATACCCTCCGCAAGATGTTAGTTTTTCACTATCTAATTTTACCCAAACTTTTACTTAGCCATATTTTACTTAAGTATCCCCTAACTAAAGCTCTAATACCAACTATAACATCCTTCATTCTAAAATCCAAAGATGGAATCCTATGTGCTGCAGTTACATTGGAATTATCTTTCAACGACAGAGATGAGATCAGTTATATTAAACCATCTTAAGTAATAGAGAAGAAATTAACTAAAATTAAGAAATACATCATTACAATCCTTAATAATTATATTCCCAAAGTCAAGCCCATGCAGGGTCAAAAATATAATAAAACATAAATAATAGTGTTATGCCCAACGTATGGAGATGCTGACATAAACACTTAGTATGACATAATCAAAATAATGAACAATACTCCTAAGCCTCCTACTTTGACTTTGGCTCCTTTATTATTCAACCCAAAAGCATCCTATCTAAACATGTAAACTCAGCATACTCAAATAAGTACCCATGAGTTTATACGGAGAACAATGATAAAAACTTAGGTTGGACATAAAGTCCAGTGTGAGCAATATATTACCCAAAACACAAAACATAGTGAGACACTAAAGCACAAAATGGGTTCCACTCACCATAACATAATATTCATTTTAACAATTTAAACACAAGGATAAGCCAACAATACTTTCTTAAGCATCTTATTCTCATAGCTTTCCATAACCGAAATCAATAGCCATTTCTCTCGTCATGTCATTCGGTAATCATTCTCTTTTCTAGCAAAAATCCAAAACACTCTATCCTAGGCTACCATCGAGG
Source organism: Allium fistulosum (assembly GCA_030737815.1). Taxonomy (NCBI): domain Eukaryota; kingdom Viridiplantae; phylum Streptophyta; class Magnoliopsida; order Asparagales; family Amaryllidaceae; genus Allium; species Allium fistulosum. The sequence continues at coordinate 898,017,918 of CM060905.1, read as the reverse complement.
CCTCATGCCTTCTAAATTAGATGAAGGCTAAAGTCTTAACAATTAGCTACCACTAAGGCCTTATGCCTTTACTTATTTCTACTAAATACACTATAAGTTTCGGTTGCCACTCCAGACCTTATGCTCGCTTCGCTTATGTGTTTTGGTCGCCACATCCGGGCTTACACCGACACTTTCATTTTCGATCAACATTTCAAGCCTTACACCTAAGATTTCATATTTTGGTTTCCATAGAGGCCATACACCTACCTTGATTTTGGTACTAATCTACCACAACAAGCCTTACGTCTTCTATCGAGTCTTTGGCTGCCACAACAGGCTTTACACTAATGCTTTCATGTCTTAGATATAAACTTAGGCCTTACTCTACGCCATCGACTACAGTTACCACTTTAGGCCCTACACTAACGAATTCAGTTGCGATTGCCACAGTAGGCCTTACCTACTTTCATTGTTTCGGTTGTCACCAAGGTTTTACCCTTACTCTTTCGTTTTCTTAACTCCTGCCTTAGGCCTTACGTTATCTACCAAATATCACTCACCTAACTATCCAGTCTTGTATTAGGCTTTTCTTTTAGCTTTCCATTAAGGTATGTTACAACATTATCATCAATGTTCTCAGTATCAGTTTCCGCCAGCTTAAGCCTTAATGTAAAATTCTCTTTCGGAAGTCAATCAGTTCCTATTGCAAAATCTTGTCAAAAGCTAAACTTCCCTCGATGATAACTACCCTTGGTTTCATATAGGGAAGCCATTGTTAATTTAGTTTTAATTAGATTATGTGAGGACTCACAACCTTAGGTTTTGAAAATCACCTCCTCTACATATATTCCTCCTTGTTCCTTCGTCCTCTTTGGCTTTCGGTTATTACCTTCGGTATAACAAACCTAGCCTTAGGCTTAGCATTACTTAGTTTTTTACTTAATCCTTTCTACTCAAGATTCGAGTATATTTTACTTATAGTCCGACTATAGTTTCGTCGGTACTACCTCTCGGCTACACACATTGGTAATCTTTTTCTACATGTCTGGCACTACCTTTACATGTGTCGACCGCTGATTAGCTTAACTTAGTCTTTTCTCCCCATTACTTATACTTTTCAAACATGTTTAGCATAAATGTGGATCTAGTCTACTGACCAACTATTAAATACTTTAGCCAATTGAATTACCTATCGACCTTAATATATATGCCTTTCAACACCCCAAAATATATAGATATTTTATTTGATTTTCTAGGAATAGAATAAGTAATTTTCATGTTTTCTATAATATACACCTCTCAAATAATTCATAGTAATTTGTTTACTTATAGGAAAATTCTATAAATAAGAAAACCCATCTCTAATATTGTGTTTCTAACACCATATTAAATATTCAGATCAAAAGGATTACAAGAAACGTGAGAACCGTTCATTATTAATTTGGCCATGAGCAAATTAGTAAAGAAAATGAGATTAGAGAACATATTACTCACCTAGAAATCTTAGTTGAATGGTGTTTCAAGTTCCCTTAGCTTTAATCTTCTCTTATTTACTTCTTAGGCCGCAAACACCATTAAAGTGTTCTAAAATTGTTGCTGTTAATTTAAGTATCGAATGGAATGAAAATAGAGAAGTAGTTAACTGTATTCCCATGAATGGTTAGGCCGCCGGTCCAATACCCCTCTTCTCATTTAAATTGTTTTAGTTAAGTTTCATTAAGTGAAAAACTTAATAAGTAGATATACACCTAAATACTGATCTCATTTCATTATTAAATTCTCATAATTAACTCTTTAGTTAATCAATTTTAATTTTTGGGGTATTACAATCCTACTTAAAATATTACACCATGCAAATTAATAGTGAAAACGAGGCTAATAACTCAAATGACCATAGTATTTATGAGGCCATTAGAGCAAGCGTCATCTGCCCCATTTTGGCTTGAGCAATGATGTATTGCTCAGCCTGGTCAATGGCCTGGCTAGCATTAGGTAAGGTATCTGTGATTTCAATGAAATCAAGGCTAGAGAGGATGCTCAAGATAGTATCAACCGTTGTCCGATGGTCTCAGCAGCGATGGATTAGACCCCATCAAGCCCACTATCCCCAGCATGTTCAACATAATGCATGATGCTCGCGAGAGGGTCTTGTAGGAGACCCCTGTAAGGGTCTCTCCCACTCGCAATTGAGACCTACATATCACACATAAGCAAGATTTTGCTCATGATGTTCCTGTATCCAAACTGGCACAACACCAAGGAGCTTAGGTAGCTCGTCGATCCCTCTCCACGAAAAGAAGTTCTGCATTTGATCGCCTCTAGGCAGCGGATGAAGGGCATGACTTGCACTTTGATCATCTAAGTGGCAATGGACATGATAGAAACTACAAGAATAGAGAGCTCCAAGTCCACTCCTGACCCTGGAGAGAGTTCCCTAGACCCAGTTCCCATGAAAGGCGGGACCAACAACGAGGTTACCCTTTCCCAATAGGAATAAGAGGTCACCTATCCCTGCATGTCATTACCATTCCCCATCATCGCATTAGCACCGTCGGTCTCCTTCATTCACGAGACACTGGAGGAATCCATCCCCAGTAGTCGGTGCAACCTGCATCATACAAAGGGGGGCCTTCCAAAAGAAATGGAATTTTTCGATAGTAGATGTTAAGTATCTAGACCAGGAACAATGACATCATGGGTTTGTCCGATGATGAGAACGGGGAACCCTTCTCCAAAGATATGTATATGGAAATGGCATATTGAGCTTAAGCAACATCATATCATCTTCCACCCTCGCACATTCATCAATGGTCAAGCTGTGGCGGACTTCATCATAATGTTTCGGCCTAGACAATTGCAAGGAGGAATCAATCACCGGTCAACAGTTGTGACAATTTTATGCTGATGGAGTGTCCAACAAAAAAGGGTGGAGATCGAGATGTTCCTCATCACCCCTAAGGGAAATGAACTTTGTTTCGCCACCTGATTGAACTTTAAAGCAACTAATAATGAGGCTAAATATGAAGTCGTCCTAGCCAGTCTTAGGATGGTGAGAGAACTAAAGATTTAATCAATCCAGGTGTTCAGCGATTCCTAGGTTATTGTTGATCAAATCGGTAAGTACTTTCAAGTGAAGGGAAAAACATTGGTCCTATATGTTGCAGATGCAAAGAAACTCATTAGCACTTTCCCCAATTTTAAGTTGGAATATATACCATGAGAGAAGAATGCCAAGGCTGACCAGCTGGCCAAAACAATAAGCAACCATGAAGAAAACAATCCTTGGGTACAACTAGAAGTATAGTATGCCCCATGTTTTGAGCCAGAGGCAACCACAATGGAGATCAACAATGACCAACCAAATACTTGGATGACCCCTTTCTTGAAATATTTAGTGAGTAGGGAGTTTCCTGTAAAGCAGAAGGAAGCCCAAAAATTCCTTTACCACGCTCCTCATTTTACACTCATGGATATCAAAGGGAATACTTTGTCCTGCTCCAATGTCGTTCCATTGATGAAGCCGATCGAGTGCTTGAAGAGTTACATGAGGGATTTAGTGGGATCGTGACAAACTATAAAGCTTAGAAAAAAAGGCTGCCCGCCAAGGGCATTAATAATCAACAATAATGAAGGATAAAATGAATTATATCAATAAGTGTGACTAATTCCAAGGGTTTAGGAAGATCCTAAGAGCCTCTGCAACCTTGCTAACTACCATAACATCCCCTTGGATGTTCAACACATATGGGATTGACTTGATTGGAGAATTCCTTAATGCGGAAAGAGGGTACAATCATGACATCGTCGCTATTGATTATTTCACAAAGTGGGTCGAGTCGAAGCCCTTAACTGGGGTCACCACACTCAAGATTCTTAATTTTGTAATCCAGAACATAGTTTGCCATTTCAGAACCCTTAAGAAGATCATCATCGATAACTTCACCCAGTTCAAAAGCAGACAGTTCTACGATTTCTGTAAAAGAAACAGGATTGAGAAATGCTTCTCTTCTATCACACATTCTCAAGAAAAAAGGCAGGTAGAAGCAGTAAAAAAAACCATCAAGTCGAGGATGAAGAAGTGCCTTACTAAGGCTAATGGAAACTAGGCTGAAGACCAACCATTCATGCTTTGATCATATAGGACCTTGAGATGGACCTCAATGGCAAACTCCTCCTTCTCGTTGGCCTATGGATATGAAGCCATGTTGCTCGTAGAAGTGGATGTTCCATATCCATGGTGCCTCACCCACAACAATAAACAAAATGAAGAATTCCTAATATTGCAGCTCGATGCCCTAGATGAAAGAAGAGCAGAGACCAAACTTCGGACAGAAGCTCATAAACAGAAACTGGTGAAGCACTACAACACCAAGATAAGGCGGTGCCGATTCGTAATAGGCGAATTAGTGTTATGCTAGATTTTGTGAACATATGAAACCTGACCAAAGAAGCATCGGGGCCAAATTTTGAAAAAGGCCATAATTGTCAGTGCCATCTTGGCCAGTAGAGCTTATCGCCACCTACACTTGGATGGCAACAACATACCTCATATGAAATGACTCGCAAATTGGACACATTAATTATTAATTAATTTTAAATATTCATTTAAATTTAATAGATGATAAAAGACAATTATGAGTAGGGACATCTTTTTGGGGATTTTGATGTTTCTATTGCATTGAGAAATATCAAAAACCTATATTTTGATATATAGGATGATATACTTTTGCCACCTTTAGAAAGTGGGTTTTCGGGCCTTTGTGATGGTTTTGGCCCATCAAAACCTTTTTGTCTACAAATAAACTTTCTGGAGAAACCCTAGCGCCTCTACCTTATTCCTCTTTGTTTCTTATGGATCTTCTCTACCATCTCATATCCGATCTCTCTTCTCCAATGGAGATTAGATCCTATAGTCCCAAAATTTACATCACACAGATTATTGTTATGAAGCCTTACATATTATATACCAAATCGAGCAACTCAGTGAGGTGAAGAAACTTTTGATATCCATTTCCCAGTTTATTGCACCACTTGACCAGAAATTGGTGAAAAGAATATGTACCATTAATTTTGGTGCTTCACCAATAGCGAAAATAAGCGACACCATTGGTATTGTTGGGTGGGCAGTGGTGACTAAAACTCATTAGTAGAGTCTAATTAGGGCGAAGCTGCATAGATCGATGGAAAATTGAATTAGGGTTTCATTTTCTATGTGGCGGTGGTGTTCAGGCGGGAACAATGGTGCTTTGGAAGGTCTCGCGACAAGGTTAAGAGGTAGCATGCGATGGGGAGGCAAAAGTTAATGACGCGATTATCTCCGTTGGTGCAACGATGGATAAAAGCTTGGTCACTGTTATCGGTAATGAAGCACGGTGATGGGTTCAGGCGCAATGAAGGAGGTAGAATTTCGCATATAAGCCCTTAACTTTTAATTAATTTATAATTATACTTTATATTTTCTAATTATCATATTCTTTGCATATGAACTCCAATTCATGCGTGGTTTGTTCTGTTGGACCTGCGATAAAATTTCGAATGATTTGCCGTATGGTTTGCTTGCTTTTGGAGCTGTTTGCAAAAGCGCATTGGTATGGTTAAATAATTTTAATTCTTTGTGTTTTACTAATATTAGATAAATATTCATCAATGAAAATTTACATTTGTTGATATATGCTATATTATATTGATGTTTGTTATTGTGATGATTTGGATACGTTGTGACTCGATTTGATTGTTTGTTGTTAATTATTGTGTTATTGGGTTTGGATGTTTAATTATAATTAATTTTTTAAAATGGAAATTAGTTAATTAATTAATATAAAATAGATGGGATTATGTTTTTGGAAAAAACGGGCAAGTAAATGAAAGATAAGATTATTCATAAATTATTAAGTGATATTTCTAAACGTGGTGATTTAATTATCTTATTACGAAAATTAATGCAAGAATATTAATAAGGTTATTATTTATAAATTTTTGGAGAAATTCATAAATAATAACTATAAAACTATTTTGAACTAAAATTAGGGAGCTTACCATTATCTACAAAATAAAGTGAGATTCCATAAATAATAGTACGATTTTTGTAAAATTTGTATTGTTTTGAGTATATTACAATATTAATAATTTTATGGAGCTTATAAAAGAAATTATCATTATTAGTATTGTTCGAATAATAAACTAAAGTATTTTGAAATGATGATAATAATAATAGTAAACATATGTTTCCAAAATTTTGGGTCAAAATATTGCTATTTTGTGGCCAATAAAAATAAAAGGAGTTTTTGAGATATAAGATGGAATATTACTATTTTAGAGTTAATTGGTAATAAATTGTTTATGAAAATAATAAAGTGGTTTAAGTATATTTTATTATTTTGACATAAAATAATAAAATGTTTGCACCAAAAGTTGGCACAAACACCCAATAGAAGTTTTGAAGAGAAATAAATGAAGAATGTAAAATGAAAACAGAGAAAATAGTAATGAAATAGCAGTAAATCAAGCAATAACATGAACACAACGATTTATAGTGGTTCGGTGTTGTTTGCCTACATCCACTTTGAATAGATTGCTTTATTAATCACTTTGTAAACGGAGTACAATAGGGATCAGATGAAAATCCTTAGTTACAATAGAGTAAAAATTAACTAGCAGCGTAAAGGTCCCGAATATGAACAACCAACCTTGTATTTATAGACGAAGATGGCAAAATATCTCCCTGAAAATTCAGCAGAAGGATCTTTAGACCCATATGGACCCATATGAGGGATCACATGGCCCAAATCCCAAAGAATAGGGATCAACACCGATCTCTATTTTGGAGGAATTTGGGGTGCGATCCCTATGGTAGCTTTCCCATGTTGAAATATGTTTAGCCTCCAAGTTTCATGCCAATTGGATTAGTATAATTTGAGTTATTGCTCGATCTTTGCTTCAATGTGGATTGTCTTCTGTTTTTAGCCGATCCCTATTGAGGGTAGAGAGCCGATCCTTCTTATTTCATCTTTTGATGTGCGATTCCTAGGATAGGCTCCCTAGGGTGCCCACATCTTGCTCACAAAATTTCATACCTATTGGACTTATGAATCTTGAGATGTTGATTGTTTTCTATTGAATTGCACTCGCTTCCTGAAACATACCGATCCCTATGTTGGAGGTTGATTATAGTCGATCCCTCATATATTGTTATCCCGCCTTTTGGCAAGGCCGTGACACCAAGGAATTGAATAGTAACCAATGACGGTCCGTCCTAGAGATCAGTCATACACAGGCTCACTATGGATATCGACGAATTTTGTCCGAGTCCGGATCGAGCCAAAATTGGCATGACATGACAACCTAAGCTATGAGAGTCAACGTTCCGAATCTCAAGTCAATCCGAGTTTGTATGCTCAGGTTGTGAACGATACAAAATTGGTTGAGAACAGCCTTCTTCGACTCGCTCCAGTTCGAATCCATAGGAAGTGCACATTTCGACCCGCTCTTCGAATCGCTCAGATTCGACTCGCTTCGCAACCATCAGAAGCGACACCTTCGACTCGCTTCGCAACCATCAGAAGCGACACCTTCGACTCTCTTCGCAACCATCAGAAGTGGCTACTTCGACTCGCTCCGCTTCGCCTCCATCAGATGCCTTCTTTGACTCGCTCGACCAACACACACTTCGACTCGCTCCGCCTCGAGCCATTCTTCGACTTGCTCCACTTCGTCGACTTCGCATCCATCTGAAGACTTCTACTTCGTGTCCATCGATGTGGAGCAAAGCACAGCAATCAATAAAAGTTAGTGCCACGTCACCGAGTCAAACAAAACCGAGTCGAATGAAAAGCGAGTCGAACCAAACAGCCTACCGAGAATCCCAATTCGTATCGATCATATCTCCTAATCTACAAGTCCAAATGCTATGAAATTTTCACAGAAGATTGCGTGCATGCTAAAGAATGTCCACGCCAAATTTCGACTCCATTGGATGAAATCTTGATCGATACGAAATCTGTTCGTATCGATCACGGATCGGACCGAAACTTCACGGGCTTGGGCACGCGGGCCTGGTCACGTGCCAGAGAGGGTCTCCCGAGATCTGAGCGAAATATCAGCCTCCTACACCTATAACTAGACCCCCAAAGCCAACAGAAAAGGGGTTCTTATTCCTCTTTGAGATCTCCAACGCCCGAACTCCGCCAGATCCAGATCTGAACTTCATTACTGCTGCTACCAACGAATTTCACTGCTGTAAATCATTGTTATTCGCTGTAATTTGCTGAAATCAATTGTAAACATAAAAGAAAGATCAATACAGCAAACTACTTCATAGTGGACGTAGGCAATACGCCGAACCACTCTAAACTCTTGTGTCTCCCTGCATTTTAATTATTCTCATCTCTGAAATTTAGAGTTTTTGTTAGATAAATCCTCCTTTTACATTTAATTTCTTCACTTTATCTCTTCAAAGACTTCCGAAGAGTGTTGTGCCCAATTTTGGTACAAACATTTTGGTGCTTTCACTGAGAGAAATCCAATTTTTCTCCTGCTCTTTGGATCTCCTATCTATATCGGATTGCATAAATCCAAGAAGAAGATCCAGATCTAGAACTTTGATGCCCTTCCATTCTACTCAGATTTGCATCAGATCTAGGAAAGGACTTTCATCACCTCACCATGGTAAGTACACGGACTACCTCTACAGCTGCTGATCAAGGAGGAAGGGACAGGCAGAATCCCGCACAATTGCCTCCATCAAACCAAGACGCCGCCGGACCTTCAGATCCGATAGATCCGGTTACCAGACAAGAGTTCCAGACGCTGTTCCAAGAATTGACCCAGAGTCGACAACAGCTAACTGAACAACTACGCGCCAACGCAGAGTTGACCAACCAACTAAATCGCCAAAGGCGAAGAAGATCCAGAAGAGACCAAGGTTCCTATTCTTCCACAGAAAGTTCAGCCTCCTTCGATGGCCAAACCAGATCCACACGTCCACGGCTAGGTGTAAGCTACACCCAAGCCACGGGACACCAACCTGCTTCGAATCTTGGACAACCCAGAACTGGACCGTCCACTAGTCATCATACAGGACCTTCATCCCGAGGAGGTGCTGCTCCTTATCATATCATAGGCAACATTGCTACTACCACCACAACCGAACAAGGAGGAGATGCTAGAAACCAAGCTGATCCTCGACGTAACCAACGGGAACAGACTCCTGAGCCTTATGTCCCTGAGGATGTTGAACCAAGGAGGCGAGGCACGGACCGTCGACCGCGTCCGGTCCAGACTCGCGTTGTGGAACCCGACCACACCTTGGCTCAGCACGCTCCTAGTACCCAGATACCAAACATACCAGTGATGATTCGTCAAATGATCCGTGAGAGTCAGGGTCTCAGTAATGACGACTGGGGAATCTCCCGGAGTCATACCCCTTTCACGGATGATGTATTATATGCTGAACCACCCCGACACTTCAGGATGCCAGCTTTGCCAGTTTATGAAGGAAGTTCTGATCCCAATCAACACGTCCTGAAATACGAATGGCTGATGAATGATGCGAGAGCTGATGACGCAGTAAAGTGCCGTAGTTTCCCCATTTCCCTAGGAGGCATCACTACCATGTGGTTTACTCGTTTGCCACCATGATCCATCTCTAACTTTAACCAGATGGCCACCAAGTTTGTCGAACAATTCCGTATGCACGTGGCGAGGCCTAAGGATGTTAACACTCTGTCTAGTGTTACACAAGCTCCCGGAGAAACACTTAGACGTTACTTGGAGCGATTCCATGCTGCGTGTGCAGAAATAAGCAATCCCAATGATAACTCTATCCTGATGGCATTGACTAAGGGGATTGATGCTGATTCCGAGTTCGGAAATTGGTTAGCTGGAAAACCTCCTGCGTCATTGGACCGTTTCTATTCCAAGGCAGCCCAATTCCTGAGAAGGGAGGATGCGAAACAGTCTAGGAAGCAGGATGACGCAGGGCCCAACATCGAAGGAATACAAAGTAACATCGCTGTTAAATAATCCGGAGATAGTCCTGGAAAAGTTCAGTTGAACGTACAAAATAAACAAAATCAACAAAGGGACAATGGGAATCAAAACAAGAAACGCGATCAGAATCGCGGTCCACGGCGTAGAACTTCCATGTGTGATAACTACACTCCGTTGAACACGTCGCTGGAAAATGTGTATTTGCAAACCTGCAATACCATGCAATACAAGAAACCTGCCCCTAAACCACCAACTGAAAGACAAATCCAAACATGGAAATTTTGTAGATTCCATGAGAGTTATGGCCACAACACCAATGAGTGCCGTCACTTGCAAGACCTCATTGAAAAACTGATACATGAACGGAAGTTGGATCAGTATGTGCGGGCGCCGCAGTCTGGTGGTGTGGGCCCATCAAATCAGAATCGTGCGCCGAATCAGGAAAGACAGGAGGAACCTGCCCGTACAGGCGGGAGGTTGGTCATCAATACAATAAGTGGTGGTCCTCACCCAGCAGATCGAAGCAAGAACGAAATTGAGTCGTATGCTAGTTCTATCAGGCATGCAGACTTCGAATGTTATAGTAACTCTGATGAAGGGGCTCCGGCCAAGCAACAGAAGACGATGACAGATGACATCGTGTTCAGGAACAGAAACACTGATAAATTGAAGCCTCCACTATCGATCCACTAGTCATCTTAGCACAAGTAGGTCTCGCTTGGATGAAGAGGATCTTAGTTGACAGTGGAAGCTCTGTGAATATTTTGTTCAAGCGAGCTTATGATCAAATGAAAATGGAAGCCACGGACTTGAAGCCTTGTCAATCTCGAATCCATGGTTTCAACGGAAGTGCTACTATACCCACTGGAATGGTGGAACTGCCAGTAGAGTTGGGAGTTGGAAAACGTCGAAGAGTACGGATGTTGCAGTTCATTGTTTTGGACATAGAATCCCCTTACAATGCTTTCTTGGGCCGACCGGCCCTCGCTGAATTTAGGGTAGCCATCGCCTCGTGGTGTTTAACTTTAAAGTTTACCACTGATCATGGAATAGGAATCATTCAGGGAGATCAGGATACTGCCAGAGCCTGTTATGTTGCTGAACTGCGGGAGGCACAGGTAGAGGAATCTCTCTACGTCCATTTCGCCGATAATTGACAATTAATGCCCGGGCCTAGGCCCGGGCACCCCAGCCAATTCCTCAGGGATCTTGACCCAAGAGAAACTGAAGACGAAGGAGAATCTAAAGAAAGTCAAGCATCCCCGGCCGAACTGACGATTGATGTCCCAGTTGACAGTGACAATGACTCGAGAATGATAAAGATTGGATCTCAGCTAAGCCAACAAACTCAAGAGGAATTGGTTGAATTTCTGCGGGCAAATCTTGACGTATTTGCCTGGACACATTCGATATGTGTGGGATCTCGCGAGCCACACTCTGAACATTGACATGCGGCATGTCCCGGTCAAATAGAAAAGGCGTGGTATGGATCCAGAGAGATCTGCCGCCCTTAAAGAAGAAGTAGAAAAGCTTGAAGCAAACGGATTCATTCGAGATGTGCTATATCCTAAATCGAATCTCGTGCTCGTCCGAAAGCCGAATGGAAAGTGGAGAACATGTGTCGATTATTCCGATCTGAATAAAGCATGTCCCAAAGACAGTTTCCCACTTTCCAGAATTGATCAGCTAGTAGATTCGACAACTGGGCATAAACTCTTATCCTTCATGGACGCGTACTTTGGCTACAATCAGATACCGATGCATTTACCCGATCAAGAACATACCAGCTTCGTAACCAATCTGGGACTTTATTGCTACAAAGTTATGCCGTTCGGACTCAAGAATGCCGGGGCTACTTATCAACGATTGGTCAATCAGATGTTTGCCAATCAAATCGGGAAAACCATGGAAGTATATGTGGACGACATGCTTATGATGTCACGACTCTCCACTGACCATGTTAAAGACCTGGAAACTATGTTCAACATACTTCGAGAATACAAAATGAAGCTAAATCCACTGAAATGTCACTTTGGAGTTGCATCCGGGAAATTCCTTGGGTTCATTGTCAACGCCCGAGGAATCGAAGCTAATCCTGAAAAGATTTGGGCAATCAGAAACCTTGAAACTCCAAAGACTATAAAGCAAGTCCAAAGTCTCAGTGTGAAAGTAGCAACATTGAGCAGGTTCATTTCAAAGTCCGCTGACAAATGCATTCCCTTCTTCGATCTGATCCGAAAAGGAAAACGCAACTTTGAATGGACCACGGAGTGCGAGGGCGCTTTCCAAGCACTAGTTCAACATCTATCCACACCACCTATCCTGTCGAAGCCTATCGACCATGAGAAGTTGTTCGTATATTTGGCGATATCATAGAACGCTATCAGCGCTGCATTAATCCGAGAGGAAGATAAGATACAGAAGCCAGTATACTACGTCAGCAAACGATTGACTGGGGCTGAAAGGAACTATCCAAAGCTAGAAAAGTTGGCCTACTGCCTTGTAATTGCATCAAGAAAACTCCGACCGTATTTCCAGGCACATCCCATTATTGTTTACACCGACCAGCCATTACGACAGGTCCTTTCGCGGCCTGAGACGTCTGGTAGGTTACTCAAATGGAACATCGAACTGAGTCAGTTTGATATTACTTACACTCCAAGACGAGCAATCCAAGAACAAGTCCTCGCTGATTTCATAGTTGAATTTACCATTCTAGAGGACTTGCCCGAAACTAGTAAATCCCCCGGGTATGTCTGGAAGCTATATACTGATGGAGCGTCAAACGACCGGTGTTCAGGCGCTGGTGTTGTACTCGAAACCCCTGAAGGCCGATCCATATGCTATGCTGTGAAGTTTGATTTTCATGCGACTAATAATGAAGCTGAATATGAAGCCCTATTAGCTGGCCTAAAACTTGCCAAAGATCTGAAAATTGTCGCTGTGGAAATTTATTGCGATTCACAACTGGTCGTGTGTCAGGTTCGAGGAGAATATCATGCGAGAGACCGAAGACTGGCTGCTTACTTAGCTCGAGTTCAGGAAGTACTAAATCAGTTTGATTACTACGCCATCTATTGTATACCTCGGGAGCGCAACCAAAAGGCCGATTCATTGGTGAAGCTAGCCAGCACAGGTGAAGCTCAGCAAATGGGCCTCGTTCCCGTAGAAACGCTATCTTCCCCAAGCATCGACCAGACAGAAATAAACTGGGTATGCGAAACCGTTCCCGAAAAGGATTCATGGATGACCCCACTCAGAAATTACATTGAGCACAGAACCCTGCCGGAGCGCAGGAGTGAAAAGAGACAAGTCCTTCGGAAGGCCTCACGATTTACCATCTAGAGACTCATGTACAGAAGGGGGTACTCAGTCCCCCTACTCCGGTGTATCGCTCACGATGAAATTAAACAAGTATTGCGCGATGTGCACGAGGGAGAATATGGCGATCACACCGGGGGGCAAGCACTTGCCAAGAAAATACTTCGCTACGGATACTACTGGCCTACCGTAAATCGTGATGCGTTGGACTATGCAAAGAAATGTGATAGGTGCCAGAAATATGCCCGAATTCCTAGAGCTCCTCCCACCGAGATAACGCAAATGGTCAGCCCATGGCCGTTCGCAATGTGGGGCATCGACATCATCGGTGCTCTACCTTTGGCAAAAGGTGGTGCGAAGTATGCCATCGTCGTAGTTGATTACTTTTCAAAGTGGGCTGAAGACGAAGCTCTCGCTACCATTACAACGAAGAAAGTAATCAACTTTGTGGTTCGTAACATCATCTGTCGATTCGGTCTCCCACACACCATTATTAAGGACAACGGAACCCAATTCGACAGTGCTGAATTTAAAGATTTCTGCAAACGATTTCACATCCAAAAGAAATTCTCTGCAGTTGCACACCCTTAGGCAAACAGACAGGTCGAAGCGGTTAATAAAGTTATAAAATCCATCCCGAACAAAACGACTGGAAAAGGTCAGGGGCAAGTGGGTCGATGAACTTCCTATGGCTCTATGGGCTTACCGAACAACCCACAAGACCGCGACCGGCCACACTCCATTCTCTCTCTCTCTTACGGTTCAGAAGCCGTTATTCCAGTTGAACTAGAAGTACCTTCTCATCTTGTGACATACTATGATCCGAAGACAAATTCTATATTACTTGCTGAATCTCTCGATCCACTAGATGAGAAGCGCGAAGAAGCTGATTTGAGGGCAGCTGCGCATCGAAGTTGAGTCGCCCAATTGTACAACGCCAAGGTCCGTCCGCGAACCTTCGAACTGGGCGATCTCGTCTTAAAAAGAATCTATCCGGTTCCTTCGCATATGAAGCCGACATGGGAAGGACCGTATGTTATTGAACGAAGGCTCAGAGATGGCACATTCAAGTTATCAACTGTCGACGGTCTTACTCTGCCAAGAGCTTGGAATAGCGAGAGCCTTCGCCGCTATTACACATGACATGCTATCTTTATCCATTTAGTTTACTTTCCTTTTTTGCAATTTGTTTCTGCATTTCGAAATTAGAACTTGTAATAAGGCAACTGACTTTGCCATACTTTCTTATTTTAGCAATAAAATGCAATCTCTTCGAGCCAGAGCTGTGATTTACTTGAAATGCTTCATATGACCATCACTATGCACGGAGAGCTAAGTTTCACCATACGGTGGGATTTATTCAAATAGAGAGTGACTGCGATGCCACCAATCACTCGCTAAGTGAAACCCGAGCTCGGGGACCAGCCATCACATCAAAATCAAGAAAGGATTGATACACGACAATCCTTTATTCAACTCCGTATTCCCAGAGTGCGAAGCGGAGTATAAACATCAACTTCGTATTCCCAGAGTGCGAAGCGGAGTATAAACATCAACTCTGAACTCCCAGAGCATGAGTCGGAGTATAAACATCAACTCCGAGTTCCCATAGTGCGAACCGGAGTATAAACATCAACTCCGTATTCCCAGAGTGCGAAGCGGAGTATAAACATCAACTACGAGTTCCCAGAGTGCGAACCAGAGTATAAACACCAACTCCGTATTCCCAGAGTGCGAAGCGGAGTATAAACATCAACTCCGAGTTCCCAGAGTGCGAACCGGAGTATAAACATCAACTCTGTATTCCCAGAGTGCGAAGCGGAGTATAAACATCAACTCCGAGTTCCCAGAGTGCGAACCAGAGTATAAACACCAACTCCGTATTCCCAGCGTGCGAAGCAGAGTATAAACATCAACTTCGAACTCCCAGAGCGCGAGTCGGAGTATAAACATCAACTCCGAGTTCCCAGAGTGCGAACCGGAGTATAAACACCAACTCCGTATTCCCAGAGTGCGAAGCGGAGTATAAACATCAACTCCGAACTCCCAGATTGTGAGTTGGAATATAAACATCAATTCCGAGCTCCCAGAGCGCGAATTAAAGTATAAACATCAACTCCGAGTTTCCAGAGTGCGAACCGGAGTATAAACACCAACTCCGTATTCCCAGAGTGCGAAGCGGAGTATAAACATCAACTCCGAACTCCCAGAGTGTGAGTCAGAATATAAACATCAATTTCGAGCTCCCAGAGCGCGAATTAAAGTATAAACATCGACTCCAGATTCCCAGAGTGCGAAATGGAGTGTAAACACCAACTTCAAGTTCCCGAAGCGTGAATCGAAGTATAAATATGAACTCCAAACTCCAGAGCACGAGTCGGAGTACAAATGCCAATTCCAAGTCCCCAAATCGCGGATATGTGGTTGAAACTTAAGCCGGCATGACCAACCGCCAGAAAATGAATGAGAATCCCCGGAGCTCGGATATGATCGTCGACGATCGGACAAGCGTGAATAAACCGCTCAATCTCCATTTGTCTCAAATACCCATTCAGTGGCACTAGACTCGACATGCTATGAGAAAAGAGCGATCGCTGACTGATGTTTCACAACGCACCACCAAGACTGGGGGGGCAAGACTTAAGCATCAGCCATCGACTGAAGCGATGTGACGTCAGAGTTCAACTCGCTTCCCGGTCGCAAACCATGTTCGCAGTTTCCGAACTTGGCGAACAAAAACAAACTCGATTCAAAAGCTAAAGCTTCACGAGTACACTTTAGATATTGAAACACTTTGACAAATACACAATGACAGAAAAAAAGTCAAAAAAGAGAAGTTTCATTTCTATTGTTTATAAAAGAAGTTCGTGTACAAGTTTCCAAAAATTCCTACTAGCAGGGGCCGAACCCGCATCTATACACGGCCAACAAAATGAAAGTCAAAATACACCGGGGAAGCATGTTTAATCTTTCTTCTTCCTTGGCTTCCTCCTCGGTGTAGACGCGCTGGAGCCACCGCTAATCTTCCTCTTTGAGCCTTTGCTTTTTGGCGGTGAGTCTTCAGGCAAGGGCGTTATATCAACATCCTCCTCCGAACTCGAGTGGATAGGAATGCTCTCTACAAGCGGAGTCGGAGGAACGGAATCAGGTATGGAAGGTGGAATGGGCACGCTGCTAAGGAAAACAGTACCACCAGGAGATATCATTCTGAGTGGAGCAGGCCCCGGTGCTGCCATCCCACCTCCAAAACTGCCACCATGAGTCGCTGCTGCCATTTCAGCGTCGATTTGAGCAAACATCTCCTCTTCAGTTACTGCTCGAGCCCCGCTGGGAGCATCAGCAGTCGTCATCGAAGAACTTGCAGCAGAATCAGTTCCACTCATGACAGATGACAAGTCAGCAAGAGGATCGCCGTGACGACGAAAGAGTTCATCCATCAGCTGCTCGTCAAACATAATCATACCTCCCTGCAGATCGTCAAGCGGGGCAGCTGTACTCATGGTGATCGCTTCGGTCATGATAGCCTCCTGCGTTTGATATGGTTCTTGAGTAGCAGGAGGCATGGCCGGTGCAGCATCGATCATTGGACAAAGAATGAGAGAATTGTTAGAACTTAACTCAATCAAAGATTTCGACTTAAGAAAGATATGTGGAATGTTTAGAATACCTTCCTCAGTTTGACTCGTAGGCGGTAGAGCGGCATCAGTAACTTGCGCTGCAGCCAAAGACATCTGCGGTTGATCTGGATTATAAGCAGGAACGGCCTGGGGATTGACCGCAGACGAGGATTCGGGCTGGGTTAACGTGGGAACTTCAAGACTTGCTTCATGGTGGTCAACTCCAGAACCCTCTCCCACTTCAAAGTGTTGGGCGCCAAGTCTTTCCTTCTCACGCAGAATCATCGACTCGTAGAGAATCTTCTTTTCATCCTCAGTCAAAATGCGATTCTCGAGTTCGAATTCATCCACAGACTCGCCCTGATGCGCCTCCTTCTCCTCCTCAACCAGTCGGCTCCAAGCGTTATAGAGATGCATCGAAAAATCATCGAGCCAGGCTAGACGCCTGTGCCTCAGCACATTAGCATTGTAAACAACAAGAAGGTCTTCGATGTCAGCCTCTAGCCTGGACTCGGCCGAATTCACTCTCTCCTCAACCTCAGCCTCCACCTTGCAGACTTTAGCCACCGCCGCATCCCGTTCACTCCTGAGTAGAACCGCCTGCTCGCACGCCTCCTGGGCTGCGGTGTTTGCATCATCTTTTTCCTTGGCCATGTTGGCGAATTTGGCCTTAAGTTCATTAAGTTCCTTGACCGCCGCATCCCGCTCAGCGGTAACTGTAGTATTCCGGTGGCCCATCTCCTCCACCAAGGCAACGTGAGTCTATCCCAACCTCTCCATTGCCGCCTTTGCTTCGTCAGCCTTTTTAATGGCCTCAATCTCAGATTTCCGAGAAGACTCGGACTCAGCGGTGAGTACCTAAATAATCCGATCCCTTTTTGCGAGCTCGGTCTCCATCTTCTCGAGCACTTTGGCTTGCTCAAAGGCCACTTTGGAAGCTTTTTCGGCAGCCTTTGCCCACTCTCGGTACTAGGTGTATATGTCGTGAACGTACTCATGCATCGTGTTCTCCACTCCAGACGGAATTCTTTTTAAGTGCGGAGGGATGACATAGCCATCAAAGAAAATGTTCGGAAAAGTCTTTCCTCATCTGAGCCAGCTTAAGGGCCCCTTCTCCTATGGGTTCAACTGGGACCTGCTCTGTAATCATGGAGGCCGTGGTCTCAACTCTCTGAAGATGAGTCTTAGATCTAGAAGTATGATAAGATGGCCTGTGACGAGGAGGCTCCGGTGGGTGTGGAACAAAAGCAGGAGGTGGAGACGGAAGTCTAGGAGGAGGAGAGCGTGATCTAGACCGATGTCTGTATTCTCTATCCCTATCACGCCCGTACCTATCTTGATTAGAGTACTCGCGATCGCGATCTCTATCCGAGTCTCTCCTACGGGACTCATAATAAGAAGAAGCCTTTCGGGCCGTACAAAGATTCCCGAGCATCGATCCTTTTCCAGACATAGTACCTGACAATGAGAAACGAAGAAAGAGTTAGCGATTTCCTAAGTTGGATGATTTACAGTTGCGAATCATGTAGTGTAGTGAGGTGTATGCATGTGCAACCCCCCGACCAACCGGAAATGTCGGCCGCACTCGTAGCAAGCGACCCGCTCAGTTCAAGAGCACTATCAAGCTCCTCCATCCCGGCGTCGTCTGGAGACGACACAAAATCCGGGATCGGAATATCAGCAAGCCCTGCAAAAGGACTCTCTACTTGCGGGGGAGGAGCCTCCGAAATTCTAACCCCCACGAAAGGTAAAGACACGACCACAGATTTAAATCTCTCATATTTAGGGCGTTTGTGAGTAGCAGCCTTTCCTTTTCTTCTTCCTCCCGAATCCAGGACATCGACAGAAGGCCCAGCTGGGAGCTCGGTATCGGTAGGCGTTCTTTCTGGATCAACTTCTTCGACAATCACGACTGCGGGCACTTTGCACTTCACCCGTTTCTTAGAGACCACTTTAAGTGTCCCTTCCAGCCGAATGCTCTGCCTCCGTTCTATCAGCCCGATAGTCCTCAAATTTCTGTCGGTCAGAACCAAGTCGATGTGCCTCTCTTCGCCTGGAAACGCTTGAAGAATCCGAACAAGCTCTCTGAAGTATGCGTCATCAGGACGAGAGACTGCGGCTATAAAAAAGGAAAAGTATGTCAGTTTTGAAGTCAGTTACTAGTATCACAATGATTCAAGAGAGAAATGGCAACACGTACGTCTATCCAACCACCGCCTAGCAAATCCAGGGGGCACCGAACGTAGAACCATTCAGTTTTAATGCAACTTAGCCTTCCCCAGGAGCCCATTACAATGTGGCAGTTTCTGACCGCTTCCAGGAAGGTGAAAGAAGGGCCGTCTCCACGGCTCTTGACGTTGAATAAATATCTGATTTCGATCGGCTTTGGCGGTCGAAAGAGGATCTCCATAAACAGGACAAAGGTGTTGTTCAACAAGACATACCCGTTGGGATGTAGCTGAGATGGAGCTATGCCGAGAAACGATAACATCTCCCTTATATATTGGTTAAAGGGAGGGAGTGTCCCCGCTGTGCAAGCGTGACGATTAAAAGCAGTAAACCCCTCCGGGGGATCGTGCGGCCTGTCATTTGGCCTAGGAAGTAGCATGTCGTCATGCGACAAACCGTGCCTTAAGCAAATCCGTCCTAGCATATCCTCAGAGATACCCGACGGCATTGAATCTTGCGGATTACAAATGAACCGGGCATCCGGACGCTCATCAGGAGCTGGCTCTATAACTTCGGCTTCAATAACCGGTATCTCGATGGATGGAGGAATAGAGCTCGGGAGTTCCTGCTGCTGTGAACTTGAGGGTTCCATGAATAGCTAGCTCATGAAAAATCATTGTTAAACAGGCAATAACGCTCGTGCATCCCCCAGTGTAAAGTGTGTGAGTGTGTGATGTGCAGTGCGGTACTGTATATCATTTGAGAAGATCTACAGGATTAAAGAAAGCATGTAAACAACGAGACTTCGGAATTCAGTCAGAAGGACCGTCATCGCTGACCGTCGCAACCGTGCCATCCAATTTTTACTATCACTCCAAGTTAAAATCTATTATTATTTCGATAAATTCCAGTTTCATCGACGAGCTTCGATAGGCAATCAGGTATGCGGTGAAACTATTAAGTCCAGTTATGCAAGTTTGAAGCTCGTCGGAGTCAATTGTTCAAATGTGCAGGAAATTTTAGGTTTTTGTGTTCAATTTGTATCGCTAACGAGAGTCGTGTTCGCATCGATAGGTCATGGCCATCTAAGCATGGGTTCGACTCGATCAGAAGGCTAGGGACTTCGAACCGATCAGAGCGCAACACTTCGACTCGCTCCCAAACCTCCACTTCAACTCGCTCCTAAACCTCCAGTTCGACTCGATCCCAACACCTCCAGTTCGACTCGGTCCCAAACGACCACTTCAACTCGATCGAAGGCCATCACTTCGAGTCGATTAAAAGCCTCAAGTTCGAGTCGATCCCAAGACTACGCAGTTCAACTCGATCCCAAGGCTACGCAGTTTGTCTCGAAGCCCCTGCTCCAGATCGACGCGAAGCTGAGGCGAAGGATCTCGATCGATCGTAAAGGAATCTCGATCGATCACGACTCTGGTTGGTCTGGTATTAAAAATCTTGTCTCGTCGACTACACGTTGCATTCTCTTGGGGGATTACCTAGATCTGTCAGATTAGTTCGAATAATTGATGGTATGAATCGGTTTGAAGGCAAAATTGTCTTCTTCTTTGTTGTCTCGTGTCTCGGAGCGATGCGAAAGTAAGGCAAGAAAGCAAAAAGTCAAAAGTGAAAAAACGGCTAAGTACAAAGTATTTATATGGACTCGAAAGCAAAGGGAATAAACGTTTCGTATCCCGGTGGATTCGAACATGCGTTTCGACTCCCTCTCCAATGCGTCAATATGAAGCTCCCCTTCGTATCGCTTGTCTTCGACTCCGTCTCCGATGCAGCAATACAAGCCATCATTTCGACTCGCTCCTCCGTCTCCTGTGCATTTTGACTCGCTCCTCCATCTCCTGTGCATTTCGACTCGCTCCTCTGTCTCCTGTGCGTTTCGACTCCGACTCCTATACAGTTCGAATCCAAGACCGAGTCAAACAAGCAGTTTGAATCCATCAAATCATGGTTTCCAGGGGCCGACTCCATCGACTCGAAATACTTATTTCGCATCCATAAATCCAATAAAAATCGTCTTCGATGTTTCAACCCTTCACATCGATTCAGGAGAGGATCGTTACGAAGGAACATTCAAAAGCAACCATCGAGCGTTTTTGCAGCGAATTTCACATCGGTTCAGGAGAGGATCGATACGGAATTCAAAAATAAAATAAACTGACAACGACTCATGAACGTACAAACGTCAACGAAAGTCAGGTTAACAAATGTGCATGAATGCCGGACTAATATTCAATATTCCAGATTTTTAGGAATCAGAAACTCATCCAATAACGATTACAACAACAAACGGGTAACCACTAGCATACAGCAATCAGTCGCAACAATACGGGGTACAGCAGTTGACCATCAACAGCTTACATTTTCAAGAAAAACAGTCGAAAATTACAGCTTTCATCGAAAAGACGATAACTATTCAGCATGAAGACTGCAGCACTTCAAAGCACATCATGTTTTCACAAGACGTACTTTGGGGGCAAATGTTATCCCGCCTTTTGGCAAGGCCGTGACACCAAGGAATTGACTAGTAACCAATGACTGTCCATCCTAGAGATCAGTCATACACAGGTTCACTATGGATATCGATGAATTTTGTCCGAGTCCAGATCGAGCCAAAATTAGCATGACATGACAACCTAAGCTCTGAGAGTCAACGTTCCGAATCTCAAGTCAATCCGAGTTTGTATGCTCAGGTTGTGAACGATACAAAATTGGTTGAGAACAGCCTTCTTCGACTCGCTCCAGTTCGAATCCATAGGAAGTGCACATTTCGACTCGCTCTTCGAATCGCTCAGATTCGACTCACTTTGCAACCATCAGAAGCGACACCTTCGACTCGCTTCGTAACCATCAGAAGCGACACCTTCGACTCGCTTCGCAACCATCAAAAGTGGCTACTTCGACTCACCCCGCTTCGCCTCCATCAGATGCCTTCTTCGCCTCGCTCGACCAACACACACTTCGACTCGCTCAATCAGTGCTAACTTCGACTCGCTCCGCCTCGAGCCATTCTTCGACTCGCTCCACTTCGTTGACTTCGCATCCATCTGAAGACTTCTACTTCGTGTCCATCGATGTGGAGCAAAGCACAACAGTCAATACAAGTTAGTGCCATGTCACCGAGTCAAACAGAACCGAGTCGAATGAAAAGCGAGTCGAAACAAAAGCGAGTCGAACCAAACAGCCTACCAAGAATCCCAATTTGTATCGATCATATTTCCTAATCTACAAGTCCAAATGCTATGAAATTTTCACAGAAGACTACGTGCATGCTAAAGAACGTCCACGCCAAATTTCGACTCCATTGGATGAAATCTTGATCGATATGAAATCTGTTCGTATCGATCACGGATCGGACCGAAACTTCACGGACTTGGGCGCGCGGGCCTGGTCACGTGCCAGAAAGTGTCTCCCGAGATCTGAGCGAAATATCAGCCTCCTACACCTATAAATAGACCCCCAAAGCCAATAGAAAAGGGCTTCTTCTTCCTCTTTGAGATCTCCAACGCCCGGACTCCGCCAGATCCAGATCTGAACTTCATTATTGCTGCTACCAACGAATTTCACTACTGCAAATCATTGTTATTCGCTGTAATTTGCTGAAATCAATTGTAAACATAAAAGAAAGATCAATAAAGCAAACTACTTCATAGTGGACGTAGGCAATACGCCGAACCACTCTAAACTCTTGTGTCTCCGTGCATTTTAATTATTCTCATCTCTGAAATTTGGAGTTTTTGTTAGATAAATCCTCTTTTTACATTTAATTTCTTCACTTTATCTCTTCAAAGACTTTCGAAGAGTGTTGTGCCCAATTTTGGTACAAACATATATGTTGAACCATATTCCATATATTGAACATTCTTCATTGCATATCTCTCAATTCCATTCGATCATGGCTTCATATTACCATCTGAACTTGACTTCTGGACCCCACAATCATCGCCTTGGACTTACTGGCCTTGATGACAGTCGAATCTAACTTGTCCAATCTGTTCGAATATAGCCGGGTCAAAATGTCGGATAACGCTTGCCCTCTAAAGTATGCCTTGTGCTGAACATGACGTGCTTTGAGTCGAAACAGGTTAGAGCCGTCGGAAAGAAATCCATCCAGTATTCTGAATAGTCGCTATCCTTCTGTCGAATTATTTTCACAAAGCGTTGTATCTCTCTTTGATCGTCATGATGTTTGGTCGATTTCTAATAACATAATTCCAGGATTATATTCCGTCAGCTGATATCTATGTCTGGTTCTACGAGAATAGTTAGCTTTGGTTATCTGATCCAGTCTCGAACTTGAAAGCTTCAGGTTTGAATTCAATTTCCGTCGATTTCAAAATTTAAACTTTTAGAATATACACATGCACGTTCAGGTACACGTACTTTTCGTTGACTCTTGGACACATTTGTACGCTCATGGGTCACCAATTTTCATTGAGTTAGATGTAATTTCATCACACTTTGTATATATGTACTTTACATAATCTTTATGTCCATGCTTACATGCACATAGGCCTATAGCCAATCCCTTCTTTTCTTCCCTTTATACACACACACATACATACATACATATATATAGGGATTGACATTCTTCTAGCCGAACCCTCCCTCCTTTCTTTTTTTTGATGTATACTGGGATCGACATCCCATTAGCCGTCCCCCTCCTTATATACGTTCATAGAGATCGACATTCTCCTAGCCGATCCCTTCTTCCTTTCTTCTGACTTGGTGAAGAAAACGAGGCAGGCCGACCCCTCTAGCTCCATATATAAGCCAACACTTTCCTTCTTATCCTTCACTTATTCATCTTTTCCTTCACTTACTTTTTCCTTCTTCACGACCGAACCGCCATTCCAGTTCCTCAAAGCCAAACACTCCTTCCTTTCATCAACCCGATCCTATTCCTTAGAAACAAACATCGCCTCCTTCATTTAAATCTCCATCTTCTCTCATTCTGAATTGTTGCTCCATCCTCAACTAAAATCAATGTCAAGAATCTTCTATCGAGCAACTTGCACCCTTTAAACTTAGGTTGTTTTTCTTTCTTTTAGCCTTTCACTTGTGACGAGATGATGGGTTCGATTGCGTTAACTTGTGGGGAGACGAGATGGATGATGGTGTAGAGTTTGGTGAAGTAGTAAAGGAGGAGGAAGAAAGGAGCGTAGGATAAAGGAAACATAGGGATCAATCGTAGTGAAGTATGAAGGGGTTGGTTGGAATGTTTGAGGTATGCACAAAAATGTTGAAAGAAAGGGATTGATTTCTTGTGGCTTGCATGGTGGGATCGGCAGGATGGTTGAGTTGAGGATCAGTGGTTTTTATTCAGGGATTAGTTGTAGGCCTTGCCATAGGGTTTCGTTATTTTGGAGCATGGAGGGATCGGTTGTTTTGTTGGTGTGTTGTAGACAGAGGGATCGGTCGTTGGCTTATCAAGAGGGATCAGTGGTTATAAGGGAGAGGGATCGCCACAAATAGGGATCAGCATAAATAGGGTTCGGCTATTTGTACTTGGTTGCTTTGAATTGAACTTGAAAACCAATCCATATTCAATTGTTTGAACAATTAGATCCAATCTTATCCCAATGAACTTGAACATATGATGATAATGTACAATAGTACTTGCATATTCAATATCGAATTCGAAATTGAACGACCAAACTCCTGAGACTTAGAACATGACCTAAAACTTAACGTATGGACTTTAATAATGGATTTCACACTTTGAAATGCCGATGGTCGATCCCATAGCTTACACAACCGATCAATCTAATCGCCAGTTGAGACGATCAGCGATGATGGTCACTTTAGTCGAAATCCAAAGTCTAGTCATTTACTTATGCTTTTAATTTTAAACTGTTTATCTCTGCACTGCACAACACTGCACCATACTTGCTTACACTTAGCACAGGGGGATAGGTAAAATTATCTAGTCTTGATTATCTACGGAGTTTCGTTGATATGAGCTCCAGACATTCAAAGCGTCTAGCTGCATTGCCTTTCGGACAATCTTCACAACACAACAATCCCGAAGCTGAGTCAAGTTCTACAACTGTTTCCAGCAGACTCTCCCTTAATCGTCAAATTGAGTAAACGGAGGTTTCTGGCCTATTGACAAACCTTTTGTCTGATGTCCCCGTCCTCCTGGCGGAAGATATAAGTCCTGCCCCCGTTGCTGTAGAAGGTGCTATATTTTTAGATAACCCGACAGATTCTCAAGCCTTCAGAACTGGCGAGGCCACTCTTCGTAGATTTTTCTCTAAGTATGTGATTCCGTTTGGAGATGTTCTGGTCCCTTCAATGAAGGACATGGCTCATTTGCCCCCGGAGGGGTATACAACATGCAATAAATTCATGTGTCAGGCTGGATGTGTGTCGCTCTTTAATTCTTTTATCCGGGAGATGCTAAATTACCTTGGAATAGCTCCCGCTCAACTACACCCAAACAACCATGCCTTCCTTCAAGGCACTTCCCTGCTATTCATGGATGTTCTATTCCGCCCACCGTCTTTGGAGGAAATCAGGTTTATTTATAATTTCAAATGATGGGCAGGGAGCCTTTCCTACACTTTCCTCGAGCCTTAGCCCAACTGTTAAGTTTTTACTAGCGTTTGGAACAAACTCAGCCTTTTGTAAACATGAATGGTTCTATGTCCGATGTCCGCCTAGTTTCACGAGGCGATGGTTGGAAGGACGTAAGTGTTGCCTTGACTTTATTCTCGAATTCTTTAGCCCAAGTCATATCCTGAACTAATTAATACTTTGAAATCTATAGGTGTTCACTCATGTACGGAAGGCGATAGTTTCTCAAGGGTAGTTTTTGCAATTCGTGCCACCTCGGTTGAGGATAGGGACAATAGATCCCTCGTAACCGATGAATGGTTATCCCTCTTTAGGCTGTTAGAAGGAGGCCGCAACATCATGCTTCTAGGAAGCACTGCACCAACAAGAAATGTAGCAAAACAAAAAGGTGACTCTAATTGCCCTATCGTGCCCCCAGTCGAGGGGGCTTAGGACGATGCCGAAGAGGGCGAAAATAGAGGTGTCGAAATCGACAATCCTGGCGGTGCTAATGCAGGTCCAGGCAAAGCACCTGAGGTCGAACCATCACAAGACACACAATCTCACATGCCAATAAGGAGAAGAAAGAAGATCGTGTATAAACTCCACACGAGAAAAACTACCAAAGAGCTAGAGTTTATCATCACCTCAGTTGATGAAGAATCTTCTTCACACCACCTAGTTCGATGGGAGGTTCTTGAATATCCCGATCCCTGATGATATCATGACTTATGACTTTCCCAACATCAGCATTGTGGGGCTCAATTCTCCCACTAGAAGTGGTGACAGCATTCCTCCCACTAGCAAAGGGGAGAAAACTCCTATGAGCAAGGCTACAACAACTAGTCCGTTGGGGGGACACTAGGACACTCCCAATCATGCACACTTCACTGCATTTCGTCTCTCTTTTGTTCGATGGTAATTTATACATTCTTGTTTGGTTTGTAGGTGCTATGTCTCAATCTCGTGCCTTCGATCGCTTGAGAGGCTCTTCAACTCAGTACGGATCCGACCATGGTCCATAATCGGGTAGGCGTAGAGAGAGAGATGATAGCCGGGAAAGAAGTCGTCGTTTAAGGGAGTCTTTATATTCCGAACATAAGTCCCACTCTCAATCATCTCATCAGGAAGTTATGCCCGATCTTCCTGTACATAGCGATGATCAGACTTCTTTCCATGCCCTTTAAGTTGCTGTGCCGCCTAAGCAGTCCTGCGATCATAGGTCAAGAAAATGCCCACTTGTTACTTCTGATCCTGCTTTGCCTACTGCCGCTCTAGAGTCTTCCACAACAGAGAAATTGGCCAAACTTAAGGTTAGTTTTTCAATAATTTTCTTCGATGGGCTTAAGTTCCTTCTTATGTGAATATTTATTTAAGCAGTCGAGCTATTACTTTTCCGTTCAATGTACTTGTATTGGTTGCTCGATGATTTGGATGATAATCCATTAATTCTATCACAAGGCCTCCATGTGGTCGTGGCCCTGAGTCGTACTAAACACGGAGCTTGAGCCCTAGTGTTATGCTATCAGATTCAGCAGTTTGAGTGATTATTCTCCTGCCCCAGTCTCGGGTTAGTGGAGTTAGATATTGGATGGTCGAACTCCATCCTTAGCGAGTTTATACTCCTTATGTCGGTCTCAGGCCGAAGTCTATGGAATTGTGAGTGGTCAAACCGCACTCACCTATTTGTTTATACACATATCCACACTCTAGGGATAAGAGTTAGTTGGCGGGTGGTCGAATTGCACTCGTCTTGCGTTTATACTCAAAGTCCACACTCCGGGGACTTAGAGTTATTTCGGAAAATAGTCGGATCGTACTTTCCTTAATTGATTAGTTTGCCTCCAAGTCTGGGGTTTAGCTTGGCGAGCGATCGGTCGTATCACAATCGCATTTGATTCATGTTTGTCCTAGTACTTGGTAGGATTAACCAGGTTATCAGATGGTCGAGTCACATCCATTCCTCATTAGGTATTCCGTCCATCGAGTTGTGAGCGAGAATCGTCAGATAAACGGTTGAACCACGTTCATTTTGTTTAGTTCAATCGTGAACATATGTAATCGGCTAGCTCCAAATTCTGGGAACCTGCTCGGACATATCAATATTAGTTAGTTGGGTATTGTAACTAAAATGTAATGTCACGGCAATCACATATATGAAGTTAATTTCAAACTTTATTTGCCAAATGGAAAGAAATGACATAATCTGTCTTATTACATATATGGAAAAATCAAATGCTAAAGCAAATTCGGAAATTGAACATAACTAAATAAAAAAGAAATAAATTAAGTGAAATAGCATTGTAAATGCTTGTTATTCCACGCTCTTGGTAGTGTGACGCCATCAACAGTCGCTAGCTTGAAAGTTCCTTCTCCAAGCCTCTGTTCAATTATATATGGTCCTTCCTAAGTAGGATTCATGTGTGATAGGGCATAAAAACCCATTTCAGGACAAGATTGCCGATTTCAAGACTCTAGGTCGGACTTTAGTGTTGTAGTATTAGGCGATTCGGTATCGATGTGCGGCTGCTCTCAAATCAGCTTCTTCACACTTCTCATCTATAGAATCTAGAAATTCCAAGTAGAGATCTCTGTTCATTCTGTAATCCTAATAGGTCACTCGATGAGAAGGAACTTCAAGTTCAACAAGAATGACGGCTTTGGAGCCGTAAGCAAGGGCGAATGGAGATGACCAGTCATGGATTTATGAATGGTTCTATAAGCCAATAGCACTGTTGGGAGTTCATCCACCCACTTGCTTCCAGCCTTTTCCAAATGCTTCTTCATAATGGACTTTATGATTTTGTTCACATCTTCGGCTTGTCCATTTGCTTGAGGATGAGCAACTGTCGCAAATCTCTTCTTAATATGATGCCGACGGCAGAAGTCTTTGAATTTAGCACTGTCGAGTTGGGTTCCATTGTCAGTCACAATGGTTCATGGAAGGCCAAAATGACAGATGATGTTCGGACAATGAAGTTGATTACTTTCTTCGTCGTGGTCGTGGCTAAAGGTTCCGCTTCGGCCCATTTGGTGAAGTAATCAACAACGATGATTGCGTACTTCGCACCACCTTTAGAGATCGATAAAGAACCGATAATATCTATGCCCCATATGGAAAATGGCCACAGACTAACCATTTGTGTGATTTCTATTGGCAGAGCTCTCGGAACTTTTGCATACATTTGACACTTGCACATCGCCTAGCATAATCAGCAGCATCTCGATTGACGGTCAGCCAATAATACATATAAGGGAGTATTTTCTTTGCTATGGTTTGCCCCCCAGTGTGATCACCACATTCCCCTTTGTGGACTTCCATTAAGGCTCGCTTTATTTCGTTATGAGTGATACACCAGAGCAGGGGGACGAAAAAACCCTTTCTATACACGACTACTTTATGAATGATATATCATGAAGCTTTGCGAAGGACTTGTCATTTTTCATTCCTCCGTTCTCAGGCTTCTCAGGCTTCGTCTCTAGTACCCAGTTGATTTTTATCAGGTTTATGCTTGGAGCATCTAGTACTTTGACTGGAACCAAGCCCATTTGTTGTGCATCCCTGGTGCTAGCAAGCTTTTCCAAAGAGTCGGCCTCTTTATTCTGATCTCGGGGAATGTGCGTGATGCCGTAATACTCAAAGTCAGCCAATAGCTCTTGGACTTGGGTAAGGTACAGAGCAAGTCAGTGTCCTTTAGCTTGGTGTCTCCCCTGACTTGGTATACTACCAACTCCAAGTAATGAGAGATTTCAAGATATTTTATCCCTAGTTCTCTAGCAAGTATGAGTCCAGCAATCAAGGCTTCATATTCAGCTTCTTTGTTTTTTGTCGGGAAGTCAAGCTTCAAGGCATAGCAAATTAACCAATCTTCCAGAGTTACTAACACGTTTCCGGCACCAGAACAACGAATCACTGGATGCTCCATCCGTATACATTTTCCACTGTATGGTAGGGGTTCCTACGCTCTCCGGGAGATCATCCTGTGTAGTAAATTCTACTATAAAGTCCACCAGTGTCTGCCCCTGGATATCTCTCCGAGGGAGATAAGTAATGTCGAATTGACTCAGTTTGATGTTCCACTTGAGTAACTTCCCATACGTCTCAGGTCACAATAGGACTTGTCGTAATGGCTGGTCAGTGTAAACATTGATAGGATGAGCCTAAAAATAGGGGCGGAGCTTTCGTAAAGCAATCAACAAGCAGTATGCCAATTTCTCTATCTTCGGATAGTTCCTTTCAGCTCCTGTTAATTGTTTGCTAATATAATAGACCGGTCTTTGGATCTGATTCTCTTTGTGAAGCAGTGCGGCACTTATAGCATGTACCGACACAGCCAAGTAGATATACAAGTCTTCGTGATCCACCAGTTTTGACAAGATGGGAGGCCTCTCTAGGTGGTTTTCCAAAGCTCAGAATGCGTCTTCACAATCCTATATCCATTCAAAATTCCTTTTCCCTCTTCTAATCAAGTCAAAGAAAGGAATGCATTTATTGGTAGCTCTAGAAATAAATCGACTTAGGGCGACAACTTTCTCGTTCAAGCTCTGTACTTGTTTGTTGGTCCTTAGCACTTAGATGTTGCGAATTGCTTGAATCTTTTCGAGGTTAGCTTCGATTCCACGGGCATTGACGATTAAACCAAAGAACTTTCCTGATGCAACGCAAAAAGAACACTTAAGAGGATTGATCTTCATTTTGTAATATCGAAGGATATCGAACATCTCTGCCAAGTCTTTAATGTGGTCGTTTGATCATCGTGACTTCACGAGCATCTCATCCTCATATACCTCTATCATCTTTCTAATCTGATCTTTAAACATTTTGTTGACTAGACGCTGATAGGTCGCCCTAGCATTCTTCAATCTAAATGGGATCACCACATAACAATACAATCCAACATCGTTAACAAACCTGGTGTGCTCCTGATCGGGAATATGCATCGGGAATTGGTTCATCCAAAGTACGCATCCATGAAAGATAGCAATTCATGTCCTGTGGTTGAGTCTACCAGCTGGTTGATCCTTGGAAGGGGAAAACTATCTTTCGGGCACGCCTTGTCCAAGTCCGAACAATCAATGCATGTCCGCCACTTTCCATTCGTCTTTTTCACAAGTACAAGACAAGATACCCACTTAGGGTAGAGGGCACCGTGAATAAACCCATTGCCTTTGAGTCTATCCACCTCCTCTTTAAGGGTAGTAGATCTCTCCGGATCCATGCCACGCCTTTTCTGTTTCACAGGGACATGCCTCGGGTCGATATTTAATGCATGGCTCACAATGGCAGGCAAGATCCCACACATGTCAAAGTGTGTCCAAGCAAACACTTCAAGATTCGCTCTAAGAAAACCAGCAAGTTCTTTCATCATCGGGGGGCTGAGCTGTGATCTGATCTTTAGGACCCATGACGGGTCATTGGACTGACTGTGATGTCAATCGTCAGCTCAACCGGTGCATCCTTGGTCTCTTTAGGCTCC
The DNA here is from genome assembly GCA_030737815.1 of Allium fistulosum. Lineage (NCBI taxonomy): Eukaryota > Viridiplantae > Streptophyta > Magnoliopsida > Asparagales > Amaryllidaceae > Allium > Allium fistulosum. The sequence continues at coordinate 897,986,795 of CM060905.1, read as the reverse complement.
TCCTCATCATCCCTTGGATCTATGTCTTTATAAAATCGACTGTGGCACCCGAGCCAAGGCTCAAGCATTGATTGTCAATCTTCGGTGGCTTGGATGCAGAGAGACTTGTCCACATCCTTACCTTTCTCCTTCCATTGAGCATCTCTCAATTCAGCTACATAATAGGCATGTCCGGTCGCCTGATCACCAAGCACAACTCCAACACCGTTATCAGTTGGGAACTTCAAAATCAAATACCATAGGGCAAGAGCTACTCGGAGTTTAGCTAGGGCTGGTCGGCCCAGAAAAGCGTTGTATGGAGAGTCAACATCCAAAACAATAAATGGTAAAATCCGCACTCTCCTATGGTTACGTTCTCCCAACTCCATGGGCAATTCAACATAACCAACAACTTCGGTCACAGCATCGTTAAAGCCATGAATGCGGGCCTTAGAAGATTTCAAATCCTTGACTTCCATCCTGATCTGATCATAAGCCTTTTTGAAAATTATATTTATGGAATTTCCACAATCCACCAAGATCCTCTTTACTAAGGCGGGGCCGATCATGGCCGAAATGACCATTGGGTCGATCGTCGATGCCTCCATCTCGTCTGTATCTCTGTTTCTGAATACAATGTCATCGACCATTGTACGTTGCTATTTTGCCAAAGCTCCATCTTCCATACTCGAACAACATTCAAAATTCACATGCTTGATCACGCTAGCGTAGCGCTCCATTTCATGCCAACTCTTATCAGCTGGATGTGGTCCTCCGGCTATTGTATTGATCACTTATTGTCCTCCAGTCCGCACAGGCTCTCCGGCCATGTGCGGTGCTTGTCCTTGGTTGGGGTTGGATGTCCCCTGTCTGCCATCCTACGAGGCTTTAACAAACTGCTGTAACTTTCTTTCTCGAATCAGTTTCTCAATAATATCTTGGAGATGCCTACACTCATTTGTGTTACGACCATAACATTCATGGAACCGGCAATATTTTCTAGTTTGTTTCTGCTTTTTCGTCGATTCTTTCAGAGGTGGCTTTTTGTATTGCATGGTATTGCAAGTAGACAAATAGACGTTCTCTAGAGACGTATTTAGTGGTGTGTAGGTATCATACATCGAAATCCTAGGCTTTCCTCTTCCAGAATCCCTTCTTTCTTTATGGTTCTTACCTGAACCTTTCTTTTGCTGATTCGGTTCATGTTGGACATTCACTTGAACTTTTCTAGAACTATCATCAGACTCCTTCACTACAATGTTACACTACACTCCCTCTATACTTGGTCCCACAAAATTATTCTTCCTAGAGCATCTGGCTTCCTCTTTCCTCAAATATTGAGCTGCTTTTTCATAGAAACGTTCCAATGTTGTGGGTGGTTTTCCAACTAACCAGTCGGCAAAATTAGAATCTAGGTCAATCCCTCTTATTACCACCATCAATACCGAATGGTCATTCAGATTACTAACTTATGTGATGGCTGTATGGAATCTCTCCAAATAATATTTCATCGATTCTCTCAGAGCTTGGATTATGCTGGATAAGGACATTACATCTTTGGGACGAGTTGCATGCATACAGAACTGCTTCACAAACTTCATTACTAAATCGTTAAATTTAGAGATTAACCGTGGGGGTAATCTCGTAAACCACATCATTGCTATTCTAGAGAGAGTAATAGGAAAACATCTACATTTGGTTGCTTCATCTGCTCGTGCAGAATCCATCAGCCATTCATATCTCATGATGTGCTGCCTAAGGTCGGTTTTTCCCTCGTAGGCAGGCATCGATGGCATATTGAACCTCCTTGGATACTCTACATGTAAAATATTATCAGTGAACAGGGTGTGGCTCCTCAAGATCCCCCAATCATCACTGGTCAATCCTTGAGTCTCTCTCACTAGTTGTCTAACCATAGTTGACAGGTTCGGCGTTTGGATAGTTGGAGTCAAGCGGTGGTCGTGTTCCACCTCACGTGAATGGTCCGGTCAATGTTTATGGGCCGTTCCACGCATTTTTGGTTCAACATACTCTCGATGTATATCACATACATTCACTTCATCATTATTTCGGGGAAGTAACTGATCAGCATCCATCTAAACTCCAACATCCACAACAGTCGCAGCAGCTCCAGCTTGGGCTCTGGCATGGAAAGGTGGTTCCCTCATCTGAAGGAGGGATCGGTACCGATCCCTCCCCGATCCCTATGGAGGGATCGACACCGATCGGTCTTGATAGACCAGGTAGGTTTACCTTTGATGCCCTAAAGCTTCTACGCGATATCCGTTAATTCGGCGATGCCTGCGTCTGTGATAACCGTTTGATGAACTAGAACTCTCCAATGCTGAATAAAAGGTAGGTTCCCTCCTAGCTTTGCCATGTTGTTGCTGACTAAATTGGTTCATTAGATCGATATTGACTTGAATCCGTTGATTCAATTATCGATGGCTATTCACTAACTCCCTCATCAAATTCTGGAATTTAGCCCTTGTAATGGAATCAGCTAGGTTCTGGACATCAACTGGATTGGTAGCATTCAAATCCACTAGTTGATTGCTCGGGCCTCCTTGTTGGATGCTAGCATTCTCATTTCCTTCTGCATTCTAAGAAGTAGATCGGGTGTTCCTAACCATTGTTGATAGCTTTACTTAGACTTTTAAAAATTTGAATAGAACAAGCAAGCTTCTTGAAGACAATCATGGATCTCCTTCAAGGGATTTATGCAATCCAGTAGCAACAAAGGGATCCGAATAAGCTGAGAATCAAGCATTCTCAATGAAAGCACCAAAATGTTTGCACCAAAAGTTGGCACAAACACCCTGTAGAAGTTTTGAAGAGAAATAAATAAAGGATGTAAAATGAAAACAGAGGAAAACAGTAATGAAATAGCAGTAAATCAAAGCAATAACACGAACACAATGATTTATAGTGGTTCGACGTTGTTTGCCTAAGTCCACTTTGAATAGATTGCTTTATTAATCATTTTGTAAACTGAGTACACTAAGGATCGGATGAAAATCCTTAGATACAATACAATATAGTACAAATCAACTAGCAGCGTAAAGGTCTCAAAAATGAACAACCAAGCCTATATTTATAGATGAAGATGGCAAAATATCTCCTTGAAAATTTGGCAAAAGGATTTCCAGACCCATATGGACCTATAAGAGGGATAGCATTGCCCAAATTCCAAAGAATAGGGATCGATACCGATCCCTGTTTTAGAGGAATCTGGGGATGTGATCCCTATGGTAGCCTTCCCATGTTGAAATATGTTTAGCCTCCAAGTTTCAAGCCAATTGATTAGTAGAACTTGAGTTATTGCTCGATCTTTGCTTCAATATGGATTGTTTCTGTTTTTATCTGATCCCTATTGAAGGAAGTGGGACGATCCCTCTTACTTCATCTTTTTGAGGTGCGATCCCTAGGGTAGGATCCTTAAGGTCCCCATATCTTGCTCACAAAATTTCATACCCAATGGACTTATGGATCTTGAGATGTTGATTGTTTTCTATTGAATTACACTAGCTTCCGGAAACATACCGATCCCTATGTTGGAGGTTGATTATAGCCGATCCCTCCTATATGTTGAACCATATTCCATACTTTGAACATTCTCATTGGATATCTCTCAATTCCAATCGATCACGGGTTCATATTACCATCTGCACTTGACTTCTGGACCCCCACAATCATCGCCCTGGACTTACTTGCCTTGATGACAGTCGAATCTAACTTGTCCAATCAGTTCGAATATGGCCGGGTCAAAATGTCGGATAACAAATATTGTTGTTATTGAAAGTAATTTGAAGTGAATTATTTCTTTGGTTGAATAACTGCGTTTGAATATTTGAAGTAATATTACGGAAATAAAGGATTTTAAAGTATATCATTTTTGGAAATTATTATATTCTGGGGTTAGATAAACAAATTTTTTATAACAAATAACAATAAAATGATTTTCTACATAATTGGAATTATAAGTGTAAATAAATTAATTTGAATTATTATGGCTCATATGTGTTAATTATTTTGAAGTTATCATCTATAGCTGTTATGTGAAATGAATTCGCATTAAGATAAGTTATACGATATATTACCAATATTACTACGTTGTGTGTAGTTAATTATGGTTTCGTTGTTGATATTATGTTACTAGTATTGAGTAGTTAGCACACATTTGATGAGTTTGACGTTGTGTTACTTATATAGTGGACTAGTACATATTTGATGATTTGATGTTTGCGTTATTAATTTATTGGGTTAGTATATATTTCAAGATTTAATGCATTACTAACATAGTGGATTATTGTACATTTGATGATTTAATGTTAGTGTTACTAATATAGTGGATTGGTACAAATTTGATGAGATGATGTTTATGCTACTAGTAACTAGTGGTTAATGCACATTTGATTAAAATTTGTTATTGTCGATTTATTTGATGTTTATGGTTGATATAGAGTATTATTGCTTTTGTATGATGGGCGATGGCTATGTGTTGTTGTTATCCCATATTTATGAGGATCGATTGTGATGGCTGAGTAGAATATACTATTTTTTGCTTGTGTTTGTTGCATGGTTGCTATGGTTGTGCAATGTTATGTGCTAACAAGTATTTGATATATGAGAAAAGCAAGAAATAGAACTATATGGGCTTGATCCCGATAGGTTACATTGGCAATCTTTTCTTATGCAATAACTCTCGAGCCTATGGCCAAAGTGTAGAGAATTAGACGCAGTGCAAACATAGGTGATCACCTTTTCCTTTTTGTGCGTATATATAAACACATAAATATTTATAAAGTTTGTAAGTGAAAGCAAATGGAAAGGAGCTTTGGTTGTATGCCACATTACAAGTTGTTCATTTAAAATACATCTCTTGTATTATTCTAGTATTATGGTGACTTTGATAATGGTTGATGTATAGTAAGATATAAATATTACATTTGTTGTATTGGGCCTTGTGCATTATTTACTGATGGTATATATGCATATCATTGTTTAATTCCACTGTGATTAGTTGCAAGCATATTTTAATGGCGTTTGTACTTATTCTAGATGTTAAAAATAGTGGGGCATTACACTTGGTATTAGAGCTTAAGTTTAACTATCCCCCGAGCCTTGGGTTAGTTTAACCATTTAGGGTAGATTAATTTACTCCTTAGTTTGGGCTAAAATATAGAATGGGAGAGCATCCTTATTGATGATTGTATGCTTTGTGTGTATGGGTTGTATGTACAAGCACCATTGCCTCACCCTAAAACGATGTTTATTTATAATGACCTCTATGAAGGAAATAAGTAAGTAGGAGTGTAGTAGGATGAGCACCTATAGAAGGGGTTAAGTGTAGGTTATAACCCGAGTGACACACACACATAATGTTAAATTATAACTGAAGCCTAACCTTGATAATTGTATTTATTCTCTTTATCACTATTTTGTGAAGTTTTAATTAAGAAGTATCGTAACAAAAAGGTTATATTAAAATACATTTTTGATTTTAAGGATACTTATTATAAAGGGAAAATGTATTTTTTTTTGCATAAAGCGATTTATTGAAATTTTTACATAGGTAAAAATAAAAGTGTTTAATTTTAGAAATAAAATATTTTTATGAAGATATTTTCATAAAGGAAAAATGATTACTATCAAAATATTTTATTAAAAAATAATTTTTGTGAAAGGATGTTCAGTTTAAGGTATTTTAAAAATAATTTGGTTAGAAATTTTACTTAGTTTAAAGTCTATAAAAAAAAGCGTTTTAGTTTTCTGATTCGAAAACATCCTTTTAAATAGAATACTCAATAAGAGGTATTTTTATAACCTCATTTTGTTTTGGGGTGCTTTGCCAAATGTATTTTCTTGAGGGTCATTTTAAAGAGAAATGTTTTTGTTAAAAAAATTTCAGAAACAATTACTGTAACAACTCGCAACTTAGTGGGCCCAAATTTTTACTAAACTGAAAACCCAAGTCCACCAAAGTACCGATCTTTGGTGTTGGTATTCTTTAAATTAAAAAAAGTATATCAAAGCACTAACGATAAAACTCATAGCGGAATAGTAAAATATAATAAAACATATAATTATTGGCCAAGGCTAATACATCTGGTATTTAGTACCATTGTCGGTGTTGAGCATTCATGAGAAATCTATCCTTTCACCGTTCCCACCTTGTACCAACACCTCTCCCTCTAAGTTTATCATGTGGGTTGTAATGAGGACGGGGTCAGAACAACATTCTAATGACTAGTAAACTACATACTTTATACATAATGCTAGTTTATGCCGATTTCTTTCCATTACATGTTATGTCTACTTTTTAAACTTAGTCGTCTTGAATTCATATACGCGAATGATACATCCCACATACTTGATGTATATATAACTCCATATGTATATATAGATGTATATATAAGTACCACAGTCCCCCTTTGAATCAAGATATTATCCCTGCTAGTATCCGTAACTCTGCACCTCGTCAGAATCCATCGTCAACGTAATATCAAGTCCTCATCACCGTGTATACCAAGGAACTCCCATAGTGCCTAATAACGGCATCATAACTATTTAGCTGTATTCTACCTCCTTTTGAAAGACCTCCATTAAAAGGTTATCTAGCATTGCCTCCTAACAACAAATAAACTAACAAACAACTGTGAGGAGGTGCATGCCCTAAACGTGGTCTACACTAGTAGGAGGTATAGCCGATTTAGGCACAACCCTTATTTTTGTACTTAACATTTAGGAGTGATGATGATCTCGACCTATATAAACAGCTCCTATTCCTCACATATATGGTACCGACCTCACTGTCATAGCGCCGAGCCTATACTCACAGTCCCATTTGGATTGCCTAATGCAATCAAGGAAATGTCCATTTGGTTACTTAAATGCCCCCCTTAAAAGTTTGAAGTGGACTCTACTTGGCATTTTAACACTACGACCGAGGCGAATCATCCTACTTTTATATATTCCCTTCACTTATACGCGAATGTATAATTCCACGGGTCCTGCAGTTAAATATGTCCCACATTAGTATAATGCGTACACAACTACTAATGGCCCCTTATGATGGACAAACTTTTGTTGTGTAATACTACCAACTTCGCATTCCAACCCATATTAATGACTATGTCATATTTAATTACTCTAAGTTATTGACTAAATTCAATAGTTTATACCTGTCATAAACGCATGCTTGAGGCTACCTACATTTATTTAGTCACTACACCTTCTACGTTCAACTGTTGGTATTTAGTTATTTTATCCAACTTGCTTCTTATTTCACTTATGCCAATTTAATATCATTTACCACTTACTTTTAATTTAATAGATTAAATATCCTTTTTCGTTTGACTTTCAATCGACACTATTAGATATATCCTACTGTTTCTTTTCAACTGTTACTATATTTCTTTGATTACTATAACTCTCTAAATTACTCATTTCATTGCTTTACATACATTTCATCACTTATTGTTATTTTCTAACTTATCATATATATTAGATTTATAATTGAATTATTGTTATTATCTTTACTTACTATACCTTAGTTTATATTTAAGGATTTCTACATTTTAATACGTTGGAATTACATCTTTCCAAAAGGAAACGTTAACAATATAATTTTCCAAAAATTATCTAAAAGAAGGCTTGTGTTATGTTTGGATACAAGTAATTATATTTCTATTATTATTGAAATAAACGGTACAAAAAGGGTAAATATCCCTATTGTACATCTATTTCTTTTAGGCATATCCCTTGTTATTTCAAATAATGCACTTTTATTCATATTTATAAAACTGTATAATTTATAGAAATATACATTACAACACACTTCACTTCAATGAATTAAAATACTATTTAAATCCCAATCCAAATTATAATAACTTTCAATTCATGTTTACTAATATATATCATTCAACCAACAAAACTAGAATTACTATACAATATTTCAAATTTAGGGACTACTTTAATCCTTACTTTCCAAATTCAAATGCAATATTTAATGAAAGTGAACAATTCACAGAATATATAGGCATAGTTTTTAAATTCATTATATGTATATATTAAAGCCTACAACTCCAAAATTTCTTTTAGGCATATAAGAAACCGATTTACAATGATATAAATTCAATATTATATTAAAATATATAATTTCCCACTCACCTTTAAGCTTCCAAATCTCCAGATCTAAATCCATTCTTCTTATATAAATTCCTTTCCTTCTACCAAAATATGTATTAAAGCGTATACATGTTTATTAGAATTATATATCTAAGAAGAGATTTGAAGTGAACGTAGTTGTAAAGTTTTAGATTTAGAACTTACCTCTTCGTCGTAGAATTGATTCACTCCTTATTCTTCTTCTCTTTTATTTTTCGCTATTCTCTCTACACACACACATATATAATACTATTTTATAATTTCTACATTTTCTAGGATTTGTGAAGAAAAGAAAATGGTGGAGCTTCGCTCCTTGGTCCAAAAAATATGAGAAGAAAAGTGAGGGGTTGGGTCTGTATTTATAGGCACACAAATCAATTTCATCAGTTAGATTTTAATTTATAAAATCTAGACCGTTAGGCCTAGGGTTATTATCAGCCACCATCTACCACTGGTCGACTGCTAGCGGTGTCCGGTCCCAATAAATGGGTTGACCGATCGGCTTTATATGTTAATCTATTATTTTGTGTTTATCTCGTTCCATTTCTCTCCTTATGCGACCGTTTGTTCTATATGATGTTAACGTTAATGTTAATTTAACATTACTTAGAGTAAGTATTAGTGTACCATTAAGTTAACTTAATTAACAATATTTATTTCCTAATTTTATTTTCTTCAATATTAACGTTCTTATTTATTAACATTTGTTTTAACGTTAATTAATTCTCATTTATTTCCTTCTACGTTCATTTTATTTATTTCCTTCTCCGGTTTCTTAATTAGATTTAATTTTATTGAATCCTATTACTTTACATTTATATTCAACGATTGCTTAAACGCTAAGCTAATAATATTTATTGGCTCATCTATTTTTAAACGTTAATATTCATCACCTTCACCTGCATAAATTATTATTTAATTCCTTTTCAATGCCGATTTAATTAAATTTACCACATCCATTTCCTTTAACATTAACATTTATATTCAGTGCCTATTTTAATGTTAAGTTATTTACATTTACTTCCTTAATTTGTTTTGAATTGTTCCAATCCGAAAACTTCAAACATTAATAACCTTTTGGATTAAACTCCGACCGTAAAATTTTATATATGAAAGTTGATCAGAAATCGTCATAAACACAACAGTGCACGCTTCGAAGTCAATTTCCGATGTTTCTAAAAATTCCATTTTTTGGCTTTAATAATTATTTATTAATTCCCTTTAGTTAAATTCCTATTATTTTACAGGTTGTTGCATTCTCCCCCCTTAAAAGAATTTCATCCCTGAAATTCCTCAAGGATCGAATCATGTACCTAGCTCACAACCATTCTAAACTATCCAACCAATTAGTGTGCAACCAATTTTACAGCCAATTGTGTACAAGTGCACGGTGTACCATAAAACATATGATATATATGCAGAATAATACTAAATCATTTTGAAATATGGTGCAAACAACTTATATATACTGGCAGTTATATATTTATGCAAGTTTTGAAACTCAAATTATTTGTTTTTTCACATAAATTTTCCCATACTTTTACGGAATTATAGTTCAACTAATTTTGCATCCAATCTTTACCATCCATGTAATGAGCCGAAATTATATCGCTTTGATTTCTGAATATCTAAATTATTTTAAATATTCGATTAATGGTTTTAATAATTAAATAACCCTCTCTTAATTTATGACTAATACGAGAAAATTCATTTTTGAATTTTTTTACATAAATAGGTAGTTCGATGAAAAATAGAAAATGCAACCGAAACCCTTTTTTTGGATTTTCGACTTTTATGGAACGATAAGTTGTAAATGGTGGAAACTAGGGTAAAAGGTAGAGTATGATTTAGGAGGAATTAGCACTAATAGAGTGTGGATCAGGGTTTCTTGTGAGGAGCCACTTCAATGTCATGATTTTGGTGAAGTGCAATGGTGTTTTGGGGGGCCGACATGCATATAGTGAAGGGGAGGAGGTCAGATCGGTCGATGGAGGAGGTGCACAGACTATGCATGGAGGGGTCGGTCAAGTCAAGCACGCGAAGAGCGGTCGATTGGTGAAGTCGGTTTGAAATTTCGTGGTCGTTTTCTCCGTATCACTAATGGACGTGAACAAGTGGAGGAGGGATATACACGTACATAAAATGGTGGAGGAAGGGATTTAGGGAAGAAGGGGTGAAGCAGGTTTTGGGTGAAGCGGGTTTTGTGCCAATGGGCTTTGGGTTTGGGTAAGAAATATTGATTTATTTAATTTATTAATTATAAGCCTAGCTTTGAAAATTAATAACTCACTAGTTCTAAATCTGTTTGACCCGCGTATTTTTGCATTGGATTCGTAACGACATCTAGAACATAGTGGTATAAGCAGTTGATAGTTTAAATGAGGTACCAATTTATGATTTAATAATAGGGGTTGAATTTAATTACATCATTTTAGATAATAACGTAGTTAAATTAATTGTACTTCATTGGTGACATCTATTTAGCCAAACAAAACACCGTTCTATTAAATTAAATTTAATAGATTATTTTGGAACATCTACTGAGCAAAATAAAACAATGTTTTGATATTGTTATCCAGGTTTTTAACCCAGCTGGATCCAAGAGAAGTCGGAACAACTTGGTCGAGTCAGAATGGCTCAGAAGTCAACCAAATAAACTAGAGTAACAAGCCAAAGGAAGCTAGGAAAAAAAGAACGAGAATATCCACTAAGGACATGGATCGCTAGCGATCCATGAGGTTAGCCCAGGGTTCGACCGATTCTCTTGCATCATGATCCAAACACATATTCTAGAAGCAATGACTGAGTTTGACGAGATTTCGAGTTAGTTAAATCAAGAGACAAGCATCCGTTCAGTCCAATTAGCGGCTAAATACAACTAGCAAATAAACCGCCATCAAAGCAAGGTGACATGTAACAAGACTACATGAACAACATCGACATAAAACGACGAAGGCACTCTATTCACCAAGTCCAAAAACAGACTAAGTGTATGGATCGCTTGCGATCCATACACTATGGATCGCCAGCGATCCATACATCATCACTGGATCGCTACGGTTCATAGGAAACAAAGTAGAGGGAAAAGCTAAGTAATGAGCTCGCATTCGAGCATAAACTATGGATGGCTAGCGATCCATTGTTTTGGCTCGGGTCGCGAGGCAAGTTTCAGTAGCTCCTTCCTGTGATCATCTACAAGCAATTGGCTAATGGGTTTGGCCCAATAGCTCTCCGATTTCTATAAGTACCATCCTACCTGCAACATAAAAGGGATCTCTTTGGACTGGTTGCTGAAACTCTATTGAAAGCTTTCTTCACTCCTCACGTCCCTTACAACGGTCTTCAAAGGAGTTCACTGTGATTCTCAGTGGATTCCAACCTTGGAGATTCAATCTAGCTAAGGATATTCAAGAGCTTTGTAATCAAATACAACTTGTAACAGCAATCAGTCAATAATAAAAACTATAAAGTGGACGTAGGCTTCGTTAACAGCCGAACCACTAAAAATATTCTCTTGTCTTCTTTCTATTTATGCTCTTTTACATTTATTCTCTATATTATTACTTTGTAGGAGCAGGGCTGGTGCTTTCACACTCAATCCAAGGTGTTGATCCATTTTTTGGGTTAACATTTTGTTGCTCCAAACAAAGAATTTTGGCAGTAGTCGCAGGATTAGATAAAGTGAAATGGAAGTAAACAAAATAAACATAAGTGCACAGAACACATACGAGCAGATAAGTATAAACAAAATAAACATAAGTACACATAACACATATGAGCAGATAAGTAAAGGTACAGTCAAAATATCAACAATGTATTACTTATAACTTTCTTTTGTACAAGGTCAAAATGTGGGGGTCATACCCACACAATACCAGCCAACAAAAGAAAAAGTACAGACAGCACAACAGAAACACTAAGCGCAGACTCTGCACTTGAACAAAACCACACAAAATGAATCAAAATCAGATCAGCTACCATCCAAGCTTCTCAATGCCTTTTTCCACCACTCCCTTTCCTGCCTTTTGTTTGGAGTTTTGCTTTGCCTCAAGAGTGGTGTTGCTGCCAGTAATGTCAACTATTTCCTCGATGCTGACGTCTTCCTCCTGCTTTGTAACGTTCTCGGAACACTTGCCTTTCGTTTTACGCTTCCAAGATCTGCTGGAGCTCTTAGAGGCCTTGATCGCTTCAATCTTCTCTCTCTTAATAGCAACCGGTTCTTGTTGAGATTTGCGAGGCTGCTCAATCTAAATTTCTTGCTCCCGAACATCGATCGTTGTGAAGTCACCCTCAAAAGAAACGGAAGGGTCATCCAAGCCACGCAGTGCGGCGAACTTCTCAGATTCTGGTCCCAGCGGCGAGCCAGACACGGACACGGCGACCGGAGCAGGTACAGAAACGAACATGGAAGTGGTAGAGATAACAATAGGTCCTGGCATCGAGGAAGTCGGTGGATCGGCAGATAAAGAGGACGGACCTACAAGATCAAAAATGAAAGCGTTAAATTCGTCCTGCTCTTGCGGCGTGAGTTGAAAGTTCTCGAACTCAAGAGAAACAAGTAGATTACCTGCACCAGAAGAATGACCGAGAATGTCAACTTCGTATTCATTGCCTTCACCCTCCTTCGATGGCTCCACAAATCGAGGGGAAGCTTCAAGCCTAGAACTTGTTGACGGATCGCGAGGCTGCCTCGATGGTTCGCCGACATAGGAAATAAAAGGCTACGGTAATGCTTCAGCAGTTGCTGTCGTGGCAGCATTGGCAGCTTCTTTTTCTCTCTCAATCCGCAAAATCTCCCGGCCATCTGGTAACGCCTTCTTTGATTCTTTGTTGAGATAGGAATTCTCTAGCTCTCGCCCGGTATAAACATCCCCGCTATCACAGAAACGGGTCAAGATTTCCTCCCAAACCAAAGCGAGAGTGCATGAGAATTTAGGGCCTAAGTTACTAAGACTCCCCTGGTACAATAGGGAGTTGACATAGAAGTTCAAGATGGTCTCATCCTTCTTCTCCATCTTTCTTTCGAAGGCGTTCTGAAGCTTCGGATAATTCGCCGTAACGGTGGCCTTTTCCACTTCGACACGAGCTTTATCAGCGCTAAGTTGCGCAACTTGATCCTGAACCCTGACGATCTTCTTAGCCTAGACGGAGATGGTTTTATCGCGCGACTTCACGACTTCTTCATATTCTGCAATCATTTTATCATGCCCCTCTACGATAAGGTCATGGTCGGAAATGGTCTTCTTTTGGGCCTTAATTGTTGCGCTGCAAGATGCCACCTCCTCTTTCAACTTGGCTTCTTCTGCATGAGCCTTCTTAATTTCGTCCTTGTAGACGATCTCTATTCTCTCATGAGCCTCTTTTAGCTCTTTCAATAAGCCGGCGCTAGTCTTGCTCTCTCAAAGCGTCGCATCCTTCTCTTCTTCCAGCTGTTTGATTCTGGCATCGCGTTCCGCCAACGCTCTTTCGAAGTCATCCTTCTCCGATTCAAAGGAGTGAATTTCTTGATAATTGTTGCGGTTCGTGTCCGCCAGTAGTTTGCATAATTTCTCCCACCCTTTGGCCTATTCTAAATCATTCTAGATTGCCTGAAGGTGGGGCGTGTATGTATCTCTATGAATTAGATAAAGATCATGATCAAATTTAACCTCCTTTAAAAATCACTCGGGGAGCGCTACCTCAAGCCTGGGAGGACCAGATGAAAGAACTTAGGCAGATCTCTGATAGGGGCGTGAAGAACCGGGGATAAGAGTCACATGAGATGATGGAACTTGAGTTGAAGATGGAATGTGAACAGAAGAAACTGGGATTTCCATACCGATTGAGGCGGGGGCCGGAGCGAAGGCCCGTTGTTCCGTAGAATGAGAACCACAATCAAATCTGGATTTTTTAGGCGGCTCATCTCGCTCATCGAAAGTTATTCTTTTCTCATACCCACCATTGTATACTCGGCCTCGTTCCCTCTCATCTAGACGACAAGTTTCAGGCTCTAAATCTTTTCTTCTTCCATATTCCTTTTCTATCTCTCGAGGCTGATGACGGTTGGAAGATCGTTTCGACCAGCGTTGAGAGTCGGTAAATTCCTCAAGGTAGTTGTAAAGGCCGCGTCCTCTCATGATACCTGGAATGAAGAACAAATAAAGAGTCCTAGAAATGGAAGATAAACACGAAAAATATGTGTATAACTAAGTGTAACCCTAGTTAAACGTGTAATGTGTTTGGGAGGAGAGCCTAAAACGACATCACAAACCGGATCGGGCAGGCGTCGTGGAAGGAATCGGACTAACTTCGGGCGCAACATGGCCCGGACGAGAAGACACCTCCTTAAACTCGATGTCTTCCCCCATGAGCGTGTCAAAATCGACGTAAACAATGCTTAAAACTCCGAAGTCTACGCCAGCTTCTTTAATCGGAGAATCCCGACGTTGTTTGACTTCTGGAGCATTATCTTTATCACTCATGTCTAGGGGAGGCGAGCTTGGAACAACATGACTCATCCTCGATGTCACGTCTCATGATTCAGAATCTCCATCGTCGGATTCTGCATAGAAATCATCGTCGTCACTAGAGGAGGACTCATCGCTACTGCTCTCAATCTCACCCTCCTCCTTTTCTATGCCTATCACGGCTTTACCTTCTCTTTGATTAAACTCCTCTTCCTCTTTTTTTGGAATTGGGGGCATTCTAGCCGGGCAACTGGCTTCGGTCGCGGCATCTTTTCTCTCCTGAGTCACTTTAGCCGACTCGCCGGACAAGCCTTCCATCTCTTGAAAAACACCCTCTTCAGAACCATGAGACGAAGAAGTGGATCGTGTACCTATCCTGGATCGAGAAGGGGATGGGACTTCAACAAGGACCGTAGATCTTCCTAGGTGCAACAGCCCGTACTGAAGCAGGTTTTCGTTTGTTAACAAGAATTTAACTTATCTCTCCTTGGCATCGACAGCCTTCAAGGTTCGTAAAGTTTCATCGAAAGATAAGTCCTTGTTCAGCCTCGGAATAGTTGTAGAAATAATTTGACTCGCTAGAAATTCCGTAGCAACATATCAGAGCTCTATAAGTGGGAAAAAGAACCTACCCCCCGTTGTCCAGAGACGACTAAATCCCTCAGGACACCTAACAAAGAAGTATCGAGTCTTGAATTATGATAAATTGCTCTGCAGTCGCAACACAATTTTACGATTCCTCTAGGCCTCAATCATAACTAAGGACGGACACTCGTCTCTTCTTTTGAATGAGAGAAAATATCTTAACTCGTCGAAGCTCGGGGCGCGATTGAGAGTCCGCATAAAAAGAACGTGCAGGCAGGTTAGAATAGCGTATCCGTTGGGATGAATCTGAAATGGAGCGATTCCCAAGTTCGAGAGGGTTTGTCTCAAAAACTCGTTGAAGGGGGCACTGCTTCGTTCAGGCACATATACCGATGACAAGCAGTATATCCTCGAGGCGGCATATGAACAAATTCATATTTCTTTGGGAGGCGCATGTCTTCCTCCAAAATTCCATGCTACAGGCAGATGTTGTGCAAGACTTTAGCAGAAATCACTGAGGAAGCTCTCTTCGGTGGATTTAGAAAAACTCTGAAATTAGGAGGAGTCTGGTCCAAGACCGGACCGACTGGAACTAGCTGGCCATATTCAGCCAGTGAAGCAGAAGAAAGAGGGGCGACAGATGACGACTCGGCCTCTGAAAGCGTAGGACTTCCTCCGCTAGACTTGTAGCGAGAAGACGGGTACTTCATTCTAAACAACATAACTTACGTCCGAAATGGTCAGGTAATTCTACTCTAAAATTGGAATTCCCCGTACTACACTTGAATTCCGAAGAAATATCGGTTCATACTGATGTGTCGAACTTCAAGTACGTATCGGGGCAAGTGCGGTGTGTTATCTATCGGTGGTGGGCTCGGTGTCCTAAACACTACAAACGCTCTATCCCGTGAAGATAGTTCGCTCGCAGTAGAAAAGGAAAGGGACTTCTCGTATCGTTTTCTTGTGCTTTTACTTCTTCTACAGACTTACCCGTTATCGATCAACGATTGATAATGGATTCGTTGTCCAAAGCGACATGGAAAATTCTTCTCAGTACAGGAACACCGAGCATGCAAAAGGAAACAAGATTAATCCAAGTCCTCCGAAAAGGGTAGGGCTAACTCGTGATGCATCGTACTATATCGGCAATGTAACTTGGCGCAAGTCGATTTTGATTCTATGGACGAAGACAACAAAATGTGTCAAGCACTGGAGCAAGGCCCGAATGTCCTTCCGTGAAGAACTCAAGACACGATTTACTATCTTCCTCCATAAAATCGCAATCAATTCGGACTTTTCCACAACGAACATCATGAATGCAACTCCGTCTCCAAACTGATAAATGAACATCATAGTCAGCAAGTTCACCTTGGATTAACGATCTAAATGCAAAGATGGTCGAAGCTTTAGAATCAACAAGCTAAGAGATGGATCAGCGGTGATCTATGGTAATGGGCTAACCTAGGGTTTGGTTGACAGTGGCAAAAGAGGACTGGAAGCTATGGCGAAATGGCGGCGGTAATGCTATAAAGTCAACAACGACGCTGGAAGGTTAGATGAACTTGGAGATCGATCGGTCGAATCGCCGAATGCTTGGATCAAGTAGCTGAAGGAGGTTTGAATCGCTGGAGGAAGTTAAGCTCGAGTCGTGGAATAGGAATGTAGGTCGGCTCGAGAGTCTAAATAAGAAAGGAAAATATGGAAAAATTCTTAAGTAGTCAGGTTGCTAGCGGTCCATCAGATATGGATCACTAGTGATACATGAAATTGCATGTTATGTACCTCAAACCTACATAGCGACGTCCATACACTACTTCAAGGTATGTTGGGAAGCTATAGAGTAAAATTCAGTCTGTTATGACAAGCAATGGCAGTCCAGGGCAAAACTTAGCAAGCAATAGTCTATTCTAATTCAAATTCGTGTAACTCTAACACGACTACTTGAAATTCAACAAGCAGAGACTAAAAAGTGATTACTTCCAGAGCACGCCTTGTTTTCAACGAAGACGTACTCTGGGGGGGCAAATGTTATCCAGGTTTTTAACCCAACTGGATCCAAGAGAAGTCAAAACAACTTGGTCGATTCAGAATAGCTCAGAAGTCAACCAAAAGAACTAGAGTAACAAGCCAAAGGAAGCCACGAAAAAAAGAATGAGAAAATCCACTAAGGACATGGATCGCTATCGATCCATGGCCTATAGATCGCTAGCGATCCATAGGGTTAGCCCAGGGTTCAACTGATTCTCTTACATCATGATCCAAACACATATTCTAGAAGCAATGCCAGAGTTTGACGAGATTCCGAGTTAGTTAAATCAAGGGACAAGCATCCGTTCAGTCCAATTAGCGGCTAAATACAGCTAGCAAATAACACGTTATCAAAGCAAGGCGACTTGTAACAAGACTACATGAACAACATCGACATAAGATGACGAAGGCACTCTATTCACCAAGGTCCAAAAACAGACTAAGTGTATGGATCGCCGGCGATCGATACACTATGGATCACCAGTGATCCATACATCATCACAGGATCGCTGCGGTTCATAGGAAACAAAGCAGAGGGAAAAGCTAAGTAATCAGCTCGCATTCGAACATAAATTATGGATCGCTAGTGATCAATGGTTTTGGCTCGGGTTGCGAGGCAAGTTTCAGTAGCTCCTTCCCGTGATCATCTGCAAGTAGTTGGCGAACAGGCTTGGCCCAAGAGCTCTCCAATCTCTATAAATACTCTCCTATCTACAACATAAACGGGATCCTCCAGACTGGTTGTTGAAACTCTACTGGAAGCTTTCTTCACTCTTCACCTCCCTCACAACGGTCTTCATAGGAGTTCACTGTGATTCTCCAGTGAATTCCAACCTTGGAGATTCAATCTAGCTAAGGATATTCAAGAGCTGTGTAACCAAATACAACTTGAAACAGCAATCAGTCAATAATAAACACTATAAAGTGGACATAGGCTTCGTTAACAACCGAACCACTATAAAAATTCTCTTGTCTTCTTTCTATTTCTGCTTTTTTCTATATCTGTTATCTATATCATTGCTTTGTGAAAATAGGGCAAGTGCTTTCACACTCAACCAGGGTGTTGATCCATTTTTTGGGTAAACAGATATAAATAAATCATGTAGATTATTGATGACATCTATTTAGCAGAATAAATACCCATCTGCTATTTATATAAATTGAACATTGATTCATATGCCAGTTAATTAATATGTGGATTAATTGATATTAGGAAAAGTGATGTGTTAACTATTGATGGTTAATTATGGATTTGATTTACATTTATGATGCTTATGTAAATACTAGTTATATGACTTGAAAAGTCAAATTGAATTTAGTACCATTGTGGTCGTTAAGCCACTTTCGAATCTGTGAAGTTAGGATTTAAATAACTTGAATTATATAATAATATAAGGTAAAGTGTTTGTTTAATTATAAATGATTTTAATTATTTTATTAATGATGTTTTAAAGTAAGTTATTTAAGTTATTTTAATAAAGATGTTTAAGTTATTTAATTATATTATTAATGATATTTTAAGTTATTAAATTATATTATTAACATTGTTAGTTAAATGGTTTAGTTTTGTTTAAAGTTAATTAATTATTTAATTAACTATGTGTTCAAAGTTAATTACTTAACTTATTAGTGTTGTTTTAAAGTTAATAAATTATTTTATTTATGATGTTTAAAAGTAATTAATTAATTGAATAAAGATGTTTATAAGTGATAAATTATTTTATAAAAAGGATTTTACTTAATAAAAAGGATTTATTTAAGGAGATTTACAAATGATATTTTGAAAGGGAGATTTTAAGCGATGTTTGGTAAAGGAGTTTATAAATTATTTTAAGAGATTTATATAAGAAATTTTATAAATTAATTTGGAAATTTATAAAAGTATTTGTAAATATGAACTAGGCATATAAAAAGAGAATTTTATAAAAGAATGAGATTTATTTTGACAATTAATCCTTCTTAATTTTGGTGGTATGGAAACATATTTTTCATACTTAACACCGAAGGATAGTGGTTTGGTCTATAGTAAGAAATATTTTAAATTATATTGTTTAGGCCCGTTTAAAATATGATTTTGGAAAAGAGGAAATCTTTCTCAAGTTTTGTTAATATAGTTATACCGTTGAGATAAGTATATGTATATGATCTAAGTATTGAAAATATAATGGTTTGAAATATACTTATACCACTGAGATAAGTATATGAATGTTTTTCCCAAGTATTGGAAAGAGTATAAGGGGTTTGTGAATATATCTTTTATGAAGGTATTTTGCATCAAATAATTGAAAGAGATTTTAATAATTGAAAGATTTAATGATAGAGGCTTAGTGGATTCCATATGGAATTAAATATATGTTTGAATTTTTGTTTATTCGATAGTTAAATAACCGACTATCAAAACTCGGCCAAAAATCTAACTTTGGAAATATCTAGGAGAAACACAGGGGTTATATAGCACAGTCGTCTTCGATGATGTTATACCGTGCATTAAAATCTCATTTTGTTCTCCTAGGACAAATGATAAGGAAATCTGTCCACTTAAACAATTTGGAGGTGATCTCCGCTCTTATGTATTTTATGATTATTTCTTAAAGAACCAGGGTCGTGTTTACCGAAAACTATCGAATGTTGTTTCGAACCGAGATCGGATGTATGAATTACCCGAAAACCACTTTGAACCAACTCAAGGGATGTATTGAAGACATCTTGAAGATGATGGAATCAAAGACGGAGCTCTTTAAAGTGTAAGGGCTACTTGCTACTAATCCTGAGAGTGATTCCAAAATGGATGTGGAAGAAGTAGTGCTTTCGGTTTATTCATATCCTGAACAACTTGCATTGACGAATGTTGGCATTGCATTGTGCCTGGAAGGTAGTGTTAGCATTCCTAGTGGGATTTGCTAAGAGAGGAAAAAGGTAATCGTGACCTCATAAGCCTCACAACCCAGTAATGACTAAAATAGGGGATATGCAGCAGAGTTCGCTACCATTAGGAGTAGTCATTTATCAATCTAGAATCGATATTTATGGATTTGGTATGCACGCGGAGAGTGGGGTCATGGCTGGTGCACATTATTTTGTAGCCTAGGTCCTAGGGAATGATGTAATCCAACCTGTCATATTAAATGGGCAGGTGGCTTTATGTTGGTACAGGGTCCATGTATGGCCCTCGGTACATTTTTCTAGAGGTATACTATGGCAGGCGGTACCCCAGTAGCCTTGTTATTGATGGAAATCCAATCTCCAATACGTAACCCTACAGATTTAGTTATAAACCAATTATGCTGGAATTTAATTAATATAACAGTTTTGGCTATGGTTAATATTTATTTTATCCTAGACATTATTATAATATCACTAGAATTTATAATAAATATGTTTTGGTTATCGTAAGGTAAAACCCCGTCCGTGTTTATGTGCGGCGTGGTCTTACAAGATACCCTTATTTTGAAAGGTTTTATAAAATATGAAGAATCCATTTGATTATGTTTCTCACACTGGTTTTACCAGACTAATCGAGGCGTTGTTTTTCTTACAATGCTCGGGTCAGCCTGAGCATATTTTCCAGATTTAGCTAGGCACTTTGGAGCTTCAGAAGACGAGATGGATCCTCTAAGATGTATTGCCGTATTTTATCTTCCGCTGTTTGTTTCTTGTCTGTATTTATCAGCAATTGTAAGGACAAGTTGTTATAACTGTCTATGTTGATGATAGGTTAGTTACTTTGATTTTTTGTATGTATATTAAAGTTCACTTTTCTATTTTGTAAAGATCATTAGAAGATTATGTATTACTCATCACGTTGTGAGATTCTATTCCGTCTTTTCTTTTTCTTTCACCTTAATAATCTATCTTTTTGGTACTTGGATGATCGACATGTGAATATCGTGGATGTATTAGTGTCGACTTTTGAGGATAAAAAAGGAGAGTCGGCATATAATTTTCTAGCATCCAAAATTTTGAAAATATGATTTTCTTAACCTATATTTTTATATCGGAAAGAGGGTTTAAATGGAGAATTCTGTATTTCCATCCTTCTCTTATGTATTCATTCCACTATACCGTGGAACCTTCTCTTTTGCCCCCTTTTCTTTTACAACTTTTCCAAGAACAGTCCACATAAGGAAATCTACTTTTAATTTTTTCTCAAATTTTAAAACATAGTTATTTCAAAACAAGTTCTATTCACTTGTCAACAAGGTATGGAAAAAGAAATCTTAAAGCTAAAATAGTTTTTTTCCCTTATCACTAACTATATTTTACTTACTATCACTTCTGCTGCATTGTAAAATTCATGTTTGGTAACCCATCAACTTTTCCCATGCTAAGCATGTGGCGTTTCAAAAATCAGAAATTACTCCTTTTTCGTTTAAAATCATTTACAATTATTTTTCTTTTTTATAGAAATAGTTGAAAATTTTAAAAATAGAAACTCGTTTTTAAAATAAAGATTTTTGAACAAAAAATTTCAAAAGTATTTGCTTTTTATTTTTTCAAAACAAATCGTGCCACATCCAATGCAATCGGGGTTTAGGTAATGGGCACCTACGAGCAATCCTCACATATTAGGAAATTAATATTAAATTTCAAAAACTCTTCTTTTATTTTGGAACAACAAATAACATATAAGTATGTTTATAAATTTCAGCTTTTAAGGCATAGGGATAATGACTTATGGTTTTGCAACAACTTTCTATGTCCTTCGCTTGCTAAAATTTATCTTCCTAAAATTTTAAGGCATTTGGGACTTATCATTATTTACTTTTAGTAGCTAAGAAATTTCCTGATTTATTTTATAAACTTTCAGTCTTACTTTGCATTAGTTAAGTGTCTACATGAGATTTCCTTATTTATTTTGCTTCCCAACAAATGTAGGGTCAATCCAGAAAAAAATAAATAGGAACATTTCTCATAATATCGTATGCATTTTATACAAACAGAAACAAGTAATGCTTACAACCCACTAACCTAAAAGAAATAATTTTCTGGAAGCTGCCCTTCGATATCAACTGACATTAATGATGTTGTGGCCCAATCACCTTACTTAAAACCTTCTGTAACGATCTTTATTTTATATATTGGAAGATTGTAAAATATTATTTTTAAATTCTTATGAGGTCGTATGACTCTATAACTTTGGAAAATGCTTATTAGTGGCATTTTCCATCTTTAGAATTTTTTTGGATGATTTTACCCCTGAAAATATGTAATGAGTATAGCTTTTGATAGAAGTTGAATTGGCATCCGAGACCTCTTCCATTGGAAAAATTGCTGTTTCCTTTCCGTAGAGTGGTCATATTAGCGATTTGGACTTTCGGGCTAGAATAAATAGCTATTTGAATTTGGAGTTATAGATTTTCTATTCGGTAGTAATTGGTTTGGCAATGGAGAACCGAACTTGAAATTATGTTCGATGGTAGTCGGTTCGGTGGGGTTTGGTTCTGCAAGGAAGGATAGGAAATCATGTCCGATAGTTGATTGGTCCGGGGGGTGCTCTATTTAGGGGGTGTCTATCTGGTGCTTCTGGGGGGTGCTTTGAGCTTTTGCCTATAAATAGATGAGCCATCGTTTCCCAAATGACTTTTCCATCATTCCTCAAATAGCTCCCAGTCTCCATTATTCCACTCTTCACCTAAATCCTTCTCTTTTCTCATCCAAATATTGTTCAAATCATAGATAAGCAAGGGGAATCATAAGAGAGCTTCAAATATACATCTTTGGGAAAGAAAAATTGGATCATTTCTGGAATTCTCAAATTTGCATCGTTTTCCATGCAAAACTTGGATTTTAGAGGCTTTGGTAAGTGATTTACCATCTCTCACCTTATTATATATGTACCTCTAGGTTTTGGCATGTTTTAAACTCATTTTTAAAGTCAAAATCATGTTTTAGGACTATTTTAAAGTGGAACATGAAGTAAAAACGAATTTAAAACGTTTTAAAATATTTTATTCATGAAAAATTTGATGTATGATTGTCTTGATGTGTGTTAGACTATGTTAGAGACATATTATAGCTATGCATTGTCGGAAGTTTACATGTTTGAATGTTGTTTGGTTCATATGTGGTGTTTGCTTATATGCTTGTATGGCCGAAAGCGCTCATCGGAGCAACTTAGAGGTATGAACCGACTGAAAAAATAGACTTCGATAGATAGGCTCGAAGAGGTTAAGTGTTGTATCGATGCATATGGAAGGCATACAGGTCGAAGATTGGAGTGTAGTGGTGGAATTGATGCGACAAGCTGTGATGCCCCACCCCGAGACCTACACTAGTAAAGAGAATTACAAAGTAATCATGTCTACTAATGCAGAGAATAAGGCTGGTTAAGGGCGACCATCGTAGTAATACGTTAGTTAAGGGCTAAGCATGCCGAATGTGTCTCTATTTTTTTTTTGCATTACCTAATCAGTGGTCGACACACTTAGTCTATAACTAATGCACACTATGGTGGTTTCGGACTGTCTCAGAATAAATGCTGAAAATAAATTATTGGGCTAAAATTTATAATATTGAAGTTTTATTCCAATATTAGCCCTTTATCCCGAAATAAAAGGATAATAATGAAGGAAATCAATAGCTGTGACGCCCCACCCCGAGACCCACATTATCAAAGAGAATTAGCGGGTAATTTTGTCTGCTACTGCGGAGAATAGGGCTGGTTAGGAGCGACCATCTATAATCTTATCTTAAACATCTACTGCATACGTCGATAAATGCTCTATATTTTTTATATATATTTCAAGTGGATCGACATATCCAATAAATGCTTAATACAAAACTATAGGTGGCTAATGGATCTATGAGAACAAAATACAATAACTGACTGCATATCACATCACAGAACAGTAATCATCATATATATAAATACATATACACAGATGATTGGGCGAATTCTCACCATCGAACACCTGCCGAACCAACCTGCTTCGCATACAACACTGAACCAACACTGCCGAATCACTTAAACCGCACAACTCCCCACCGGTCCAAAGCTCCCCACCGAATGAAATCAATCAACCGGTCCAAAGCTCCACCGGTCCAAAGTTTGGCTTATACCGGACCAACTCCCCATCGGTCCAAAGCTCTCCACCGAACGAAGTCCCCACCGAACGAAGCAACACGTCTCACCACCGGACCTACTCTATGCCGAACCAAGATGCCGGACCAACCCATCTCCATATCATCTCCATACCGGACCGACTCAATACCGGACCAACACGTGCCAGGCCAGATTGCCTCAGCCCAGGCCCACCAGCAGCCACATACCTCCAGGATCCCTATCCCCAGCCTCACTCTATAAATAGAGGGGTAGGGGTACAGCAATGGAGGACAAGTTTGAGAGCTCAAGCACGGAGAGAACTTTCAAACAACTTTTTTTTACTTGTATCAAAGCTTTGTACTTGTAATCAAAACAAGAGAAGAGAAATAACATATAAAGTGGACGTAGGCACATTCTGGCTGAACCACTATATATCTGCGTGTCCTTTTTACAGTTTAGCCCCTGCTTTTCATATATTTGCATAAATCACTCAAATCACTAAGAACAATATAAGATCCACTCAATCATACGACTTTGAGGTGTTTGTCCATTTTTTGTGCAAACATTTTTGATGCTTTCACTGAGAACTAAATGCTCGAAGCTTCAGCTTCATCCACTTAACATTTTTCCTAACAGCATCGTTCGCCACTTGGAAAACATGCCTCCCAAACAGAGAAAAGATGTTAACAAAGGAAAACACATCGCATCCAGCAGTCTTCCAGATCCAGCTGCCACGAATCAAGTAAATCGTCCTCCTCCAGTAGCAGTAACAAATGAAGGACAGGCTAATCCGACCACTCCTGCCACAGAACAGCCCGCAGCAATTACTAGGGCAGATTTGGACAGGGTTGTGGTTGAAGTAACTAACCGCTTCACGTCCCAGCAGGAAGCCTTGGTGGACCATCTCATGTCACGCTTAAGGGATGCTGAAGAGTCCAATCGCAACACTGAATCATGGGGCGAGTCCCAGTCTGGAGGATCTCAGAGACAACAGAGATCTTCCTTCTTCGAAGGAGCTAACGGCAGAAGTAACCATGGTAGGAGCCGAGATCGAGCACAGCTCGAAGTTAGGCCTGAGGAAACGTTTGGTACCGAACCCAACGGGGGAGATACCGGGCGAAGGTCAACTGTAGCTGAGCCTGTCATACTACCTAACCACGGAAACGCCAGTGAACGGGGCCGAGCTAGAGTCCAGCCCGAAGTTGGACCCGAGGAAGTGCTTAGATCAGAACCCAGCAGGGGAAGATCAAGGCAAGGGCCAACTGTAGCTGACCCTAGCATTCTCCCAGAAGATCAAAGGCAACCATTAGAAAATATGAGGAATGATAGACGATACCATCCCTACAGGTCATCTGGACGGAATCAATCCCACATAACAGAACCAAACTCATTTCTATCTGCTCCAAATTCTGATGAAAGGATGGCACGCTTATTCAGAGAGTGCGTCCAACGGGAGCAAAGAGATCGAGGGATAGGCGCTAGGGTAACCAGCCCTTTTGCCCGCAATATCGAAATTGCTATCACTCCCCGAGAATGGAAGATGCCAACAATGGAACCTTACAAAGGAACCTCCAACCCCGTTGTACACTTACAGAGGTACACACAACATATGCTCATGAGTGGAGCGACAGAGGGAGTACTGTGCAAATGCTCTCCGCTCTTCTTAGCAGATCTCGCTACCTCCTGGTTCTGTCATCTACCCTAGGGATCCATCAGCTCGTGGGAAATGTTAAAAGAAAAGTTTATCAGTCAGTTCCGCATCCCTGTGGAACAACCTAAGGACGCTTATTCCTTATCCAGCGTCAAACAGAAACCTGGAGAGAAACTGCAACAATACCTAACCCGATTCAATGCCGCAGCAGCCGCGGTCCAAGATGCCGATGAGAAGCTTATCCTAATGGCCCTCTGTAGTGGTGTGCATCCGGACACTAAATTTGCTAGAAGGTTGACGAAAGAAAAACCAGCTACTTTACCCGATTTCTTCCATGAAGTCGGGAAGTATATGAGGCTTGAGGATGCTGCCGTTGAGGGGCAGTCAGGACAGCAAAATAAGGCAACTCACAGCAACGCCCCTGCTGTAGCAAGGGACGTTCGAAGAAATGATTCTAGAGACAATACTAGGGGCAAGAAGGGAGAAAAGCGCCTATATCGGCCTGGACCGAGATTCGACACTTACACTCCTTTGAACGAGACCGTCGAAAATATCTTCCTTGCCACCCAAGGCGAAGTTAGATACAAACGCCCACCATACAAGAAGGAATCAGATAACGCACAGAAGTCTGGAAAGTTCTGCCGCTTCCATGAATCTCACGGGCATGATACCAATGAATGCCATCATCTCCGGGATCTGATTGAGGAACACATCAGAAGGAAGAAACTGGAACGCTATGTAAAAAGTCAGGACAGGACTCCAGCTCCTGCCAATGAAAACCCAAGGCTACCCTCACCGGAGATCGGCAGAGGAAACCGCAACGCTAGCGGCTCTAGTCAAGAGAAGATAGTGGTCCATACCATCTCAGGAGGACCGCACATCGCAGACAAGAGCTGGAAAGAGATGGAAAGATATGGAAAGTCGCTTAGAGACACTACGCCATAAATGGCCTACTGCAACACAAAAAAAATGTTGGCTCAGGCCCGAAAAATGTTGCCATAGGTCTATGGCAACACTTTTAGGGTGATGCAATTTTTGCCGTTGCCTTAGACCTCAAAGGCAACATTTTGACTATCTAAGGCAACATAAGTAATATTGTTGCAATAGAACCCTATTTGGGTCTATGGCAACACCCATAGGTATCTGTAGCAACATTCCAAAATGTTGCTATAGATATGAACTTTTTGAATTTATGGGGCCCACAATGTAGAGCATATTTGATTTTTTAATAAAAATAAATATTTATTTAATAAAATGCTATTACACAGAATTTGATATTTAAACAGTAATTTATTTAAATAAATATTTTATTTCAACATTTGAAATAGTACAAATTCCTGACTCCACTATTTTACAATTCAATGATATATAACACCGATATTCACATATACAGATATTCCTCACTACATCACTCAGTTCACTCATTACATATGCAGTTTCAATTTATACATACACCGACACTGACAAATATATGCCGAGCCGAAGGCGAGCCGAGTGCCGAGCCGAAGGCGAGCCGAGTGCCGAGCCGAAGGCGAGCCGAGAAGCGGGTCCGGGCGCAGCGCCGGCGGGAGTCCGGGGCACCGCAGTCCCGGCGGGGATCGAACAAGTGGGCACCGCCCGATTCATTCGATTTTGGAAGATCGAGCCTTCTTTGAAACCTGTCTTCAGCTCATGCATTCATACACTCATGCACATTTGATTTGACTCTGTCTTCAAGCTTGTATCCAGCTGTCCAGTCTTCAATACCTGTCACATATAATTCAAAAGCAGTAATCTGGAAAATAATATTTAACTCAAACAGAAAATGAAAATATTTTTGTTATAATATTTGCCTCAGGTATTTGGGTTGTTTCTTTTCATAAGTGCATAAGCCAAACATGAATGCAACACATGGATACAAGGACACGGCACAAGGTCAAACCCGAGTCATCGACTGGATTCAACTCAGGGCCAAGCAACCAACAAAACAAACAAGAACCAGGTTCAACAAAATATAGACAAGCCAGTGCAAGAACACAGCAGTACACATAGGCAGCCCATCAAGCAAAAACAATGAATGCATCAGGCATGTACAAGAGAAACATAGGCAGTAATATGATATACAGAGGACTTGGAGCACCAGTTCATGTTCTGGTTTAACAAATGCAGCAGAAAGGAGCTAACAAGCTCAGACCATACATCATCGCAATCCAACATACCAATACATCATCGCAATCCAACATACCAGATTTATCAAAGTCCAACAGAAAGATTAAACCCGAGATTATAGGAAATAAAGCCTATAAATAAATCCCAATTCATCATCGGCAAAAGCATGCGAGTGTAACCAAAATCGAGAATAATCAAGTAAACCAGAAGGCATAAAACATACCAAATAATATCACATCGCACCCGACGACGAAGTCAAAGCAATTCGAGCAATCAATCAAGGAATTGAAATTGGTTTTATGATTGCTGGCCAATTTGAAAATTTAAGCGGCATTCTCTCAAACAAGAAATCTGCGTTTGACATCTTCCTTGAATCCGAAAATGGTACTTTTTGAAGCAATCGAGCAAAGCTTCATCAGAATCGAACTTCTTCTGAACATTGGCGAGAAAGATTCAAGCATCAGATCTGGTCGAAGTATCATAAATTGCCAACCCTGCCGTCACGAAACCACCAGATTCGAGGAACAGCGGCTGAGCCACAACTATCGCCGACGTATCCTCCTCGATGGGTCCGTTAAGGCAGATGACGCGCTCTTTGAGAAGCCGAGAAAAGATATCACAGGCACGCTGGCCACAGGATGTGTGCTCGATGACCATCGGAATCAGGCTGTAGAAACGGCGGTGGGGTAGTGGAGTTTTGTTGGGGGCTGCGGTTGGTAGGATTTGGGAGAGGTTGCGTATCGACATGTAGGCAACAGCAGCGAAATTGGGGGTGAGAATGAAATGGGAACGAAAATATGATTTGGAAATTAGGGATTTGGAAATTGGGGATTTGGATTTGGAAATTGGGGGTGAGAACGAAATGGTATGAACAGTAAAGCGGGAAAACGAAAATTTAAGGCAAAATGTAGCAGTGATCCATGTTAACAATCAGATTAAATGTAGACCGTTGGATCGTATTCACGCGGATTGCTAATTTTATTAATTTTTTAATTTGAAAACATCTATAGCAACACTATATAAAAATGTTGCATCGTGTTACACTTGTTTAGCTAGAGCAACACATTTTTATGGCTAAGGTAACACTAAAAATACAACGTTGCAGTAGGACCAAAATTTTATAGCTATCGCAACATTTTAGCTGGCAACACCTTGCAAAAATGTTGCAGAAGGTCATTTATGGCGTAGTGAGACAGTAAAGACTGTGTCAATTCGGTTATAGAAGAGCGCCACCCGAAACGGAAAGAAAGTGATGACATTACATTCGGTAAGCGTGACTTGGAAGGAAGGCAGTACCCTCACATGGATCCCATGGTTATCTCTACCCGGCTCGGTCCCGCCGAAGTTTACCGAATCTTAGTAGACACTGGAAGCTTAGTGAACATCCTGTTCAAACATGCATTCGACAAAATGAAATTATCAATGAAGGATGTATCTCCCTGCGATAAACCACTACACGGTTTCACTGGAGATGCGAAGATGCCCCTCGGGCAACTAGACCTCTTTGTTGAGATTGGAAGCCATCCCCGCTCCGTTGTATGAAAACAGACGTTTGTGCTAATAGAAAACCATTCGGCCTATAACGCCTTCTTAGGAAGGCCAGCCTTGTCTGACTTCCAAATTGTCCTAGCCCCATGGTGCCTAAAAATGAAATTTCCAACGGACAACGGAGTAGGAGAAGTAGAAGGAGACCAGGACGTTGCTCGAGACTGCTATGTGATTGAACTTCGCAACAACCACATAAGAGATAAAGGGAAGGGTGTAGAGGTTGCCCTCTGCACGAAAATTCTAGAAGCATAGCAACTAAAGAAAGCCCCTCCTCTTCGATATACCAGCGACCCTTTCAATGAATTAGACCCTAGGGACAAAGAGGAGGAGGGCACCGCCGAGCCTGCAGAGGCTATGGAGTTTGTATCTGTAGACAAGCACGACTCAAGTAGACTATTAAAAATTGGGTCCCAACTAAAAGCAGAGTTGAAGGAGCAACTCATTGACTTTCTCCGCCACAACTTGGATGTATTCGCATGGTCACACGCTGATATGACCGGAATCTCCCCCGACGTAGCATGCCACGTACTAAACATTGATCCTACCAAGGTGCCCGTAAAACAAAGAAAGAGAAGTATGGGGGCAGAGCGATCGGCAGCCCTCGATGAAGAGGTAAAGAATCTACTCGCCAATGACTTCATACGAGAAGCCATCTACCCGGAATGGATCGCCAACCCGGTGCTAGTAAAGAAGGCTAATGGGAAGTGGCGAACATGCATTGACTTCTCCAACCTAAACGACGCCTGCCCAAAGGATTGCTTCCCACTTCCCCGAATCGACCAACTTGTAGACAGCACAGCTGGGCACGAGCTCTTATCTTTTATGAACGCATACTCAGGGTATAACCAAATTCCTATGCATGCTCCCGAACAAGACCACACTAGTTTCATCACCGACAGGGGTTTATACTGCTATAAGGTAATGCCTTTCAGACTTAAAAATGCAGGAGCCACCTACCAGCGCCTCGTCAATAAGATGTTTGCGGGGCTAATAGGGCAAACTATGGAAGTGTACGTGGATGACATGCTGGTAAAGTCAAGGAAAGCCGACGATCACGTAAGCCACCTAGGCGAGATGTTTCAAGTACTTCGACAGTATGGAATGAAGTTGAATCCTCTAAAATGCTCCTTCGGAGTGTCATCAGGAAAGTTCTTAGGATTCATCGTCCATGCCAGGGGGATTGAAGCAAACCCTGAACAAGTCCGAGCGCTAAGGGATATCAAGATACCTTCCACTCGGAAGGAAATGCAAAGCCTGAATGGAAAAGTGGCCGCCCTAAGCCGATTCATCTCCAAAGCAACGGACAAGTGTGTCCCCTTTTTCGAAGCTCTAAAGAAAGGCAAAGGAAAGTTCGAATGGACCGACAAATGCCTGACCGCTTTCCTTAACTTAATCGATCACCTCCAGAAACCACCGGTACTCTCAACTCCAAGCGAAGGAGAAGATTATACCTGTACCTTGCTGTGTCATCTCACGCCCTAAGCGCTGCCTTGGTAAGGGAAGACAACTGCACGCAGCGGCCAGTTTACTTCGTCGGTAAGAGGTTTATGGGGGCAGAAGTCAGATATCCTAAACTTGAGAAGCTAGCATACTGTTTACTAATCACATCCCGGAAACTACGTCACTACTTCCAGTCCCATTCCATCAAAGTTCTGACCGATCAGCCACTGAGGCAGGTACTCCACCGTCCTGACACTTCTGGGCGGCTACTTAAATGGTTCATCGAGCTGAGTCAGTATGATATCACCTATCACCCTCGCACCGCCATCAAGGGACAAGCCATGGCTGATTTCATTGCAGAATTCACTACCAACGAAGATAAGGAGCAATTGGAAATAGCAGAAGACATCAAGTGGAATCTCTTTGTGGATGGTGCATCGAACGAACAAGGCTCGGGGGCAGGTGTGGTAATAATCACTCCCAGGGGAAACAAACTGCACTATGTTATAAGGTTGGAGTTCGCTGCCACCAACAACGATGCAGAATATGAAGCAGTGATAGCCGGACTAGAACTTGCCGTAGAAATCGGAGCCAATTCCTTGTGTCTTCACAGCGATTCTCAACTTATTGTTAATCAAATACTAGGAGAATTCCAAGCTCGAGAAGAACGACTCATAGCATATTTAAAGAAGACCAAGTTACTTCTCAGCCGATTGGACCACTACTTAGTCAAACACATTCCTCGGGAAGAGAACCGAGAGGCCGACGAATTGGAAAAGCAAGCAAGTGTGAGAGACAGCGCCATCTTCGGGGCAGTAACCATCTCAAAGCAACTGACCCCAAGTTTTGATCAAGTGAATCTGATAGTTGCAACCAAAGAGGCAACTTGGATGACTCCCATCCGAGATTACTTACAAAATGGCACACTACCCAACGGGCGTAACGAAGTCAAGAAAATCTTGAGAAAAGCTTCCCGCTACACAATACAAGAAGACATCCTCTATCGACGCGGATTCTCTAACCCGTTATTAAGGTGTGTCGCTGGGAGGGAAGCCAGGGAAATCTTATCCAACATTCATCAAGGAAGCTGCGGAGATCACATCGGAGGACAAACATTAGCAAAAAAGACACTCCGGTATGGATACTTCTGGCCCACCTTAAGCAAGGACGCCTTGGATTTCGTCAAAAAGTGTAACAGATGCCAGAAGTTTGCTAAGATTCTGCGGCTGCCAATGACTGAGATTACTCAAATGACTAGCCCTTGGCCCTTTGCAGTATGGGGAATTGACTTAATCGGCGAACTACCAATGGGCCGAGGCGGGGCCAAATACGCTATAGTGGCAGTCGACTACTTCACCAAATGGGTGGAAGCGGAACCTCTGAATAAAGTATCTTCAGCAAAAGTTATTAACTTCTTGATCAAAAATGTTCTGTGCAGGTACGGAGTCCCACTCAAAATCATATCAGACAATGGACTTCAGTTTGACAGCGAGGAATTCGCCAACTGGTGCCAAGAGCACGGAATTCACAAAAGCTTCTCATCCGTAGCGTATCCCCAGGCAAACGGACAAGTCGAAGCCGTCAACAAAATTCTGAAAACTCTAATAAAAAAGAAGCTCGAAAAGTCAAAGGGCGCTTGGGTGGATGAACTTCCTACGGCACTATGGGCCTATCACACATCTTTCAGAACATCAACGGGGCACACTCCTTTCTCTTTGGCATACAGATCAGAGGCTATGCTCCCAGTTGAGAACATTGTGCCTTCCCACCATAGGATCCACTATAACCCAGAAGAGAACGAAGAACTCCTTCACATGTCTTTGGATCTAGTTGAGGAGAGAAGAAATGATGCAGTCCTTAAAGCAGCAGCCCACAAACAAAAAGTGGCGGCACAATACAACTCCAAAGTCAAGCATCGTACCTTACAAGAAGGGGATCTTGTCCTCAAGCGAATCTTCCCTCGCCCCGGAGCGCTAGACCCAATCTGGGATGGACCATATGTAATTCATAAAGATCTCCACAACAGAGCCTATATTTTGTCAACAGTGGACAGAGAGGTGTTCCAGAGGGCATGGAACATCCAACACCTCCGTCGATACTTTTCTTAACTTGTATTGCCCAGATGAAGTGAATTAACAAAGAGAATCAGTGGACGTAGGCATTTTTGTGCCGAACCACTTTAAAAAAACCTTGTCTCTTTTTTTTTAACTTGTTCCTTTATATCTTGGCTGCTTGTTAACTTTATCCTTTTCTGTTGAACAAAATCCTGTGCATACAGCATTTCAATTCAAAGCACTCCATAGCGCAACTTCACCTGGACAAGACCTGACAGGTACTATGCGAATCTATGCCCTCGCCAATGAGACACTTTTGCTCCAGCACCCCTCTGCTGCGGGTTAGCTCATTGATCGCTACGGCCCTTAAAGCCAACTGTAATGAGCTGATTATAAGCCACCAAGAAGGCCGACTATAGCCGAGGCAGCTCATTACGGCGTTCGGCTCGCCGGCAACCGTGAACCGACTATAAGCCCCAACATAAGGTGTGGCCAGCCAGGGGCAGTTCACGGTTGACGATCGGCACCCACGCTAGCCGGCCACGATAAATCGAATAATACCCACGATTACGGGCCATAATGGCTCGGGTAGTTACTGTGCGCGATCTCGGCTCCGATGTGCCTTAAGTATGGCTGAGGTAAAAAGAATTAACTCCCCGCGGAGGCGTAAGATGGGTGACAAATGTCTCCAAGACCCACAGCTAGGGAAAGTGACTACAAAACCCGTTTGCCACGAACTTAAGCACATCGACGGCCTTCCGTGATTGGAAGTTTTTACTATCTCCTATATTTCCATTCTATTTTTAAAACTTTCCTCTTATCCTCTATAACGATCCCTAAAGCACAGGTCACAGAATAGGAGGCATTCGCAAATGAGACCGGATGGCCGGGCACTCGACCACATTTTCATACTCAGTCACGCTAAAGCCGCCGTCTACAACTAAAGCAGGAGGGACGGTATTTTATTTTTGTGTGCTTAAAAACATAGCTATAGTTTATTCGCACATCACGTTAGTATTACAAGATACGAAATTATACTTTAAGCAGGAACTTAGCATCAAATACCACTGAATCACAAGTACACGCATAACTATATTTCTTATTCAGCACATTAAGACTACAAAAATAAACATCCATATATAACGAAATTATCATAAGTTAAGAATTACATGCCGAAAACCAAATCTCTTATTACAAGTAGCATCATTATAACTTGAAAGCCATGTTACTGTTTCAAAACCAACATGTGTAACAGTATTGAGTCAACCAAAAGAAACATCCAGGTCGAATCAGGGAGCTGGCTGCATTGGATCTTTACCCTTGTCTTGTTGGTGTTGACCGCCTGATCAGGCAAGAAGAGAAATCATTAGTGATAAGCGACAGAGTTAACGAAAGAAGAAACTAATGAAGAAGGGGTTACCAGCAACTTCCCCTTGATCGTCTTGGTCGTCATCCCCTACTTCCACACCTGCCTCTTCAACCGCAAACAACTACATCCCCTCCTTCACCGCTATCTTCTCCTCCTTGGTGAACTGAGCGGTAACCGCATCCATCCTAAAGGCCGCTTCACCCTCCTTATCTGCCTCAGCCTTGGCCTCCTCTAAAGCCCTGAGGTAAATCCTAGCCATAACCCGGGGGTAGTCGTCCATCCAAGATAAGTTGCCCTGTTTCAAAATGCGAAAGTACATATCCTGCAGCATATCATCCATCATCCCCTCATTTTCCTCAAACTCCCTCATACGAGCCTCAGAAACCGATAGTCTTGCAATGGCAGCATCCCTTTCCAGTCGGTATCGTAAGCAGTCAGCCTGAAGGGACCTCCTCATCGCCTCCATCTCCTCCTTTAGCCTGGCCTGAGCAAGCTCTGGGGCTTCAAGCTTCCCCGACAGCTCCTCTACCTGCTCAAGATCCGCCCTCCGAACCTCGTCCACTGTCGAGATGGCCATATTTATCTGCTCCTTGCAAGCAGCCTCCATCTTCCGCAATTCCGCCTTACTAGCCTCCTCCATAGTCTTCCTCAACCGCCCGGAGGCAGCCTCATGTTGAAAAATCTGAATGGCCTGATCAGCAAGCTGTTTGGCCTGGTCCAAAACCATCAATCGTAGTCGGATGTTAGCACTCCCAATCTCCTCTCCAGCCATAACCAGCCGGGCATGATGCCCCATCAGCTTCCTAGTCTCCCCCGCCACCCGATCAATATTAGCCTTGGCCTCGTCTCTCATGGTAACTATCCGAGTGGTAAGTAAATCGAGATCTAAGGACTTAGCCTCATCAAGCACCCGTACCATAGGATTGCGGGGAAGAAGGTGCTCACCGGTAACCTCGTCGAAGGTAATATCATGGGAACTTGGATCCAGATCAGGATGACCCACAAATGGATTACGAGCCAAGCCAGGACGATCAATTTGAGTAACGGTAGGATTTTCAGACGGGTGCGGAGAGAGTGCGAACTCAGTATCCTCCTCAATGATATCATGAAGAGGCTGAACTGGGGGCTGAGGACCAAGTAAAGGTTCAGATAAGGGATGAATCTTTTTCCTCTTTTGAATACCCTCTTCAATAACCCCGAGAAGAGGACGGTAGCCGACTACCTCCCCGGAATGGTGGGTCGAAGGCTTCGGCTTGGCGGAAGCTTTGGAGAGCTTGTATTGTTTAAGACTGTGCCGAAGCTCTGAGGCCTTGGCCGTTTTACCTACTCCTGATATGAAGAACAAGTGTCACAAGCTTACATTGATCCATAATTCAAGAAACGCGTTAAATTAAAAGTTAAAAGAAAAAAAAGAAAAAGGAAACACATCTGTTATACAAACCCTGGGGAGGAGTAGGATACTGCAATAAGTCCTGGATTTCGTTCCAGGACGGGAGCGGATCATAAAATATTCCTAAATCCTTATCATGAATGGAGCCTGCAGAAGTCAAAAGTTCACCTTGAGTCGTCAGAGCCACCTTGGCTGGAATAGTCTGGGAAGACACGCTTGCACCGGTCTCGACCTTGTCAACTTTCCCGGATTTCTCTACCGAAGCCGATTCTCCGTCCAGCCCATCGAAAGCTTGGCGGAATGCATCATCCGTCCACTCCTGAATCTCGCCTGCTTGCCCAGGAAGCAAGGCCCCGATGCCATCGCCACCATCACCACCTTCCCAGTCATCTCCACCCTCACCTCTCTCCTCCTCCACATCTTCCTCCCCTTGAGTAATTGGACAAGTGCTGGGGGAAGGACCATCCGACTTCTTAAGTTTCTTACCTCCGACAACGGGAGGTTTCGTGAAAGGTTTCCTCTTACCACTCTCTACTATGACACCTCCCTTAGCTTGAGAAGCCGCCCTCTCCTCCGCCGTTTCCCTCTGCTTGACTACTGACTGCTGGGGAAGGATCAAATTATACTCCAGAAGGGTCGCATTTCTGATCAGGTAAGCAGCTGATCTATCTCTCCCGGGGATAGCTTCTATCTCGGCCGCCATCTGAACCAGGCGATCAGTCTCCACAACCGCAAAGCCACCTGTCGCTAGCAAAAAATGAAAACATATGAGAAGAAGCGTCGCAACCAGAATGGAAGTTATAAATAAAGCGTCGACTTACATCCAGAAGTGAAACGCCGAATAGAAACAGAATCGTCCCTGACGAAGAACCACTCCTTCTTGAACATGCTGTACTTAGAATACAGATCCAAGACCGGCTTGAAGGTTACGGCTGACTCCTAGCTGATGTATGGGGACCCCTTCTTATAGCCCCTCAGATTATATAAGTACCGGATCTCCCAGTTGGAAGGAGCACGCCCATACTTCCTCTGAAAGATGACGAAGAGGCTCACCAGTATAGTATAGGAATTGGGTTGAAGCTGGAATGGGGCCACCTTTAGATAGGTAAGAAAGCTGACTACCCAAGCATTAAGAGACGGGATGGCACCGCACATGCAGTGGTATCTGCTGTAGGCAAAGTACCCTTCAGGAGGGTCATATGGCATAACTTCTCTTCCTGGCAACAACATGCGCGCTCTATCGATTCCGAAAGAACGGAAGATGACATCAAGCTGCTCCTCCTTGAGGGAGCTGGGAAAGCAATCGGGCGGGGAGTTCAGAAGCTCCTGAGGGTCGTACCCGTCCACCAGTGACCTCGGGGCAGTTTCGTGACGTTCCGGTCCTGGCTGAGCAGGGGGCACTGCGGAAGATTCTCCTTCGCCCTGGGAGTTCTTTTTATCCGATCGAGTTTCTACTTTTCGAGACATTTATCTGCAACACAAAAGCACGTAGTTAGAACAAAAGGATGTAGAAATGTACACCGGGCAAAGATTTTCAAATTTCATTCGGTATCAAATTCATTCGGTTTGAGGTCCATTCGGCATCAAGCCATCCGGTATTGAACTCATTCGGTGAAACTACATTAAGAAGCCATTCGGCGGAAGAACTCGCCTGATTCGGTACGTATTGATTCGGCACGTATTGATTCGGCAATTCGAAAGTTGATTCGGTTATCGCGTTTGGTGAGGAAACACGAAGGTTTGAGGCTCCTATTTATAAAGAGAGGTTCGATAGCCGGACCAGATGGTTTGGTCCTCGGACCGAATATGATGGCTCAACTGAAACAAAGCAAGACATATGCTAAACATATGCCCTACTTTGGGGGGCAAATGATTGGGCGAATTCTCACTATCGAACACCTGCCGAACCAACCTGCTTCGCATACAACACTGAACCAACACTGCCGAATCACTTAAACCGCACAACTCCCCACCGGTCCAAAGCTCCCCACCGAATGAAGTCAATCAACCGGTCCAAAGCTCCGCCGGTCCAAAGTTTGGCTTATACCGGACCAACTCCCCATCGGTCCAAAGCTCTCCACCGAACGAAGTCCCCACCGAACGAAGCAACACATCTCACCACCGGACCTACTCTATGCCGAACCAAGATGCCGGACCAACCCATCTCCATATCATCTCCATACTGGACCAACTCAATACCGGACCAACACGTGCCAGGCCAGATTTCCTCAGCCCAGGCCCACCAGCAGCCACATACCTCCAAGATCCCTATCCCCAGCCTCACTCTATAAATAGAGGGGTAGGGGTACAACAATGGAGGACAAGTTTGAGAGCTCAAGCATGGAGAGAACTTTCAAACAACTTTCTTTTACTTGTATCAAAGCTTTGTACTTGTAATCAAAACAAGAGAAGAGAAATAACATATAAAGTGGACGTAGGCACATTCTGGCTGAACCACTATAAATCTGCGTGTCCTTTTTACAATTTAGCCCCTGCTTTTCATATATTTGCATAAATCACTCAAATCACT
Source organism: Allium fistulosum (assembly GCA_030737815.1). Taxonomy (NCBI): domain Eukaryota; kingdom Viridiplantae; phylum Streptophyta; class Magnoliopsida; order Asparagales; family Amaryllidaceae; genus Allium; species Allium fistulosum. Next base: position 897,948,416 of record CM060905.1, on the reverse strand, counting down.
AAGAACAATATAAGATCCACTAAATCATACGACTTTGAGGTGTTTGTCCATTTTTTGTGCAAACAACAGATACATCCCAGTATGATACAAACTGATACACAAAAGTGGTACAGAGACCACACTATATACATCTAATCAAATACATATCAGAGTCAAAGCAGAAAGAAATATAAATTATATTGGATTCGGTGACTCGATAGTATTTCGGTTCAGGGTGTTCTGGTCGGTCCTAGGCACGGCTCGGGTTTGGCTCAGGTTTTTCTCAGAGCAAGAGAAGAATTTCTATTCAGGGTATTGGCTCGGGTTAGGTTAAGGTTTGCCTCAGAGCCATACTAGAATTCCTGTTCGGAGGGGGTGCTTTCGGTCGTGCTCGGGGATTTTGGTAAGTGCCTCGGGTCGGCACCCAAGAAAGGAATTAGGTTTTGGGTTTTTGGGGCTTTTAAGGTCGTGCTTCAGGCTTCTTCATGGGTTGCTTCGGGCCTGACCTAGGACATACCCGGACCGAAACTTGAAGTTTGGGAATTTTGGTCGTAACGAGGCGAAACTTCGGGATTTCTTTGGGACTTGTTCTAGGGGTCTAGTGGGTGATGTGGAGTGAAGTAAACAACTGGGAATAGCCTTGGATTTCATGTGGCGACAAGTGAAGCCATGGTGTAGCGCTTCGATAAGAGGATGCCAATGATAATGACGACAGCTTCAAAACTTTGGTATGATGACTCTACGACTTATGATGGGTGTCTAGAGGCATTCCAAAGATGACAACTTAACGATGGGAGTCATGACGGTGATCCACAAGGGTAAGCTTATGATGGGAGCTTGCGAGTGGGATTTGCGACTGTGTCCTACTTTGGAAATGTCACGATGGAATAATGATTGAGTTTCGTTATAGGGAGGCGTGCAAAGGGATCGTTGATAACTTGGAGGTTTCTAGCGCTCGTGTAGAAGGGGTATGTGGGTAGCTCCAACCTAGATTTACGATCGTGTCCGGATCTTGTGATAGTAGAATACCCTAGGCTTTGCAATTGTAGGCCTAGTTCTTAGCCTTTCGGAGCGGCATGAATTCGAACACCGATGAAGCTGAGATTTCGATTGAGTCCCCGGTCTGTGACTGTGCCGTATGAGTTATTATATATCCAATGCACACGAGTGATGGTGAAGATTTCTTGATGGATGCTATGTTTACTTTGGTTACCTATCACTCTAAGGTGTCACACGATGTAGGTATTTTCGACCGTATACCCAAACACTGGACATTGTACTTCGACTATAGTACACTTATATGGCTATGATAACAGATTATCATATATCAACTGTTATGCGCTAACTCTTTGGAAGCAGGGATGGGTCAGATATGTTCTTTATACCCTATGCCATCATTTACTATATACGGTTTTTATACTATTTTGAGATGGTATATCGCTCACACTAGACTATTGTCTAACTCGAGGTTTTATGCTTTGCTTCGTATTATCTCGGGTGAGCAGGAGGTTACGCTTTCATATATATATATATATATATATATATACTTGGAGCTTATTATCACTTATATTCCGCTGTGCAGTACTGTGGAGCTATATTAGTACTTGTATTTTGAGAGATAGTTATAGAGTTTATTTTTGGAGATCTGGATGTATAAACTCTTTATTTCATTTTTTGTCCAGTCTGTGAACCTAATGCACTCTGATATTCTTACTTATGGTTCATTTGATTATATCACTGTCATGCCTATTTAACATCTATATTATTATATTATGTTTTTTGTGCGCTGTGAGATGTTCTACTAGTTCAGTGTTTGGATTTTTTGCTACTTTACATTCTTGGCTACCGTCCTGCAATGGCCGGGTACCTCCACAACGCATTATACATGTATATTGGGTACCGTAGGTGTAAGGCGATCGTTACACTTTTCTAACATGCCATTCTACTATAACCCATACTATTAACCGGATTTTTAATCAACTGGAAACTGTGCAGTTAATGCCCCAATATTACACCGCTATATCCCATAGCGGATTTCTACCGCTACGATTTTCCCAAATAGCCTCAAATATAGTCTTTTCGCTTTAAGCCTCGCTATATTCCACTATTTCCGCTATATCCCGCTATTCCGGCTATATCTGCTTTAAAGTAAATGAATTTAAAATTGACATTTATACATTATAAAACTTATGAAATTATTTTTTTAATTGAATTATTTTTAACATATTTTCATAAACAATAGTACTCTAACATTCTATTGAATTTAATCATGTTAAATACCAGTTTATGTTTATTTACAATATATTTACACATGTTTTTATTTAAAACTAAATATGTATTAAGTATAATTAAATTGAATGATTATGCATTTAATTACCATTTATATACTTGTAAAATCATTAAGTACAAGCTTTATATGCTATTTTAGAGTCATCCGCTATATCCCCGCTATTTCCTCGTTGTATCCCCGCTATGACTTTTGCACCTCTACCGCATTGAATCCGTTGAGCGCTTTAACTACACAGACTGGAAGTTAGAATGTCAAAATGAAGACGAAACGACTCAAGAACTTGGAAACGCACTCAAAAGAGCTAGAAAGAGGAACTCCAAGATTTACAAGTCCAATGGAGGAAAGGAAACCTCTCGGTATTGAGAGGTCCTCTCAGTACCGAGAGCTTTTGTTGGATTTTGGACCCCACCGTCATCTTATACTATGAGTATTCTTTCAAGTAGTCGTCATTAAGTGCCCATCTCAGAGGATAGGAAAGCCTCCAAGGATTGATGAGAAGAAAACAAAGAAAGTGCTATAATACAAGTGTTATCGAAGGAATCAGCGAGATTGACTCAAGCTCTATGGAAAAGAGTGGAATACATCGAATCGAAAATAGGATAGCAAAGCAAGTGAGAAAAAGGAGTTTGCACCAGAACAAACCTCTCGGCACCAAGAGGTCTTTCTTTAAGAATAGGCCGGTGTGCTCTTTCCTGCACCTATGGGCTTGCATCTAGGCCTTGTACAACTCGACCCTGTAGACCTGCAGAGCAGTTTCTCTATAAATATCTACCCAATAGCAACCAAACAAGGCTATTTTTATTCTAGACTCCAGGCTATGAATCTTTTTCATCTCTATCTCTCTACACAATAGTCACCTAGGCAGATACTATTGACGGTTCTAGGCTTAAGAACCTATCAACTCTTTGTACTAGTGAGTCTAATCTCTTTCTAAACCTCTATCAACTCCATAACCAATAAAAATATAAAGTGGACATAGGCCACATGTTGCTGAACCACTATAAAAATCTTCCATCTCTCTACTTTTCTATGCTTTTTTGAACCTTTCTACTAGATCAAATCCTACAGCGGGTCATATTTGGGTGTTTTGTCACTTTTGGCATCAATAGTTTGGTGCTTTCATTGATAACTGAACTCAGGGTTAGATCACGCTTGTTATTTTTTATTTGGAGAGGTCCAGTGATTAGATCCAGAAAATTTGCTTTGATGAATTGGAAACCCTGTTGAAAGAATTTCAATGGCACCTAGAAGATCCAACAGATCCACATGAGCAGTAGCTGGTGGTGATGAAGGAAATGCTCACCAAGTGGAAGTTAGTAACCAACAGGCGGTACCAAAATCATCTTCTCAACAGGAAGTGGTTAATAGAGGTGAGCTTGATAAAGTGTTATAGGAATTGAACTAGAATATGGTGGATAATCAGAAAGTCTTAACGGACAAGATGGAAGCTCTGCTAACCCAGCAACCACAAAGGACTATAAGGAATAGGAGAGAAGCTTCTCCCTCCAGATCTGAAGAAGAGAATTCATTTGTTTTTAGTCGGAATAGACAAAAGGAAAAAGGAAAACAGAAGGAAGTAGTTGCTGGAATTGTAGAAGGAGCTAAATGAGGAAGCAGAAGTGCTCTCCCACAAGAAAACCTCTCGGTACCAAGAGGATTTCTCTCGGTATCGAGAAGAATCAAAGACAGAATGGGAGAGAGGGTGCTTACGCAATGGAAGTTTCTAATTTGGAAGAGGACCTACTGTTGGACAATAACTATCTTGAACTGATGTTGAGGCAAATAGAGACAGGACTAAACCAACCACACACCAATAGAATACCATAGGAATGGTTCTCCTAAAGACTGGAGAACCTAGATGTCAGTAGGCAAGACGAGCTTGTTTGCAGAGCCAAACACCCAGTGCTGCCCCTGGTAGTCATCCTATGGAGTACCGTGCCAGTGACGAATACATGGTTGACATGGTTAAGTAGTTGATTGAGGAAATCAAAGATAGAAAGAATGAGGATTGGGGTTCCGCACCAAGTAGGACTCCGTTCACAAAGAATATTCTGAGAGAAGAGCATCCCAGGAGTTTACGGTGCCGGCTATTCCATTGTACAACAGAATTATCGATCCTAGGCTGCATTTACTCAAAGACGAATGGCATATTGATGGTGCTAGGGCAACAGATGTAGTTCGATGTAGATGCTTCCCCATTTTCTTAAAAGGAGTTGTGTCGATGTGGTTCACTAGGCTCGCGTCGTGATCAATATCGACTTTTGATGAGTTGGCTAGGAAATTCATAGAGCAGTTCCGATTGAATGTTGCACGACCCAAGGACGTAATGTCCTTATCGAGCTTGTCTCAAGAGCATATGGAATCGCTGAAAGGTTTCTATACCGGGTTTAATCACTACAACAAAAATGCACTTTTGCAACGTTTTAGAATTGATGTCATTATCATCCGCCGCATTTTGAAGAACGCTGTATTATAACCTGCTTCTAAAGAGCACTAATATACAGCAGCGTTTTTGAAAAGTTGCTAAAAACGAAGATACCACAGCGTTTCTGAAAGGTTGCTAAAAAATGGATTATGAAGCTTTTAAAAAACGCTACGAAAAGGTGTTAGTGCAGCGTTTTCTAAATATTGCGAATTAATTTAGCAGCATGTTGAAGAACGTAGTCGAAAAACATGCTTCAACATGTCGTAAATATAGCATCATTTATAAAACGCTGCAATAATATATAATGCAGTGTTTTTCTGTTTTGTAGGATTTTGCTATTTTGTTTTGCAGCAGTTTAAAAACGCTGCGGTATATCGAAGTTTTGCTTTATTTTTTTCATTTACTGCAGCAGTTTTAAATCAGTTATAGCTAATGATTCAATAACAAACTACTCAATTTATAACACAACAAGGATATACTGTGATATAATAAACAAATATAAAGATTAAACATAATCAAAGCTACATCAATTTCATTAACTATAAGATTTAGTCATATATAAAATTATAAAAACCGTGTTTTAACTCAAACGTTAGCGACATAAAATCTTACAATAAAAAGTTTGTTAAAAGAGCATAATATAAATCAAGGAAAGTCCAATCTCTTCTCCTTCAAAAGTCCAATATTCCTACAAGAAAAAAACAGTTAGAGATAAACGGTGGAAGAATGTCATATAGTGCTTGGAAATGGTCATTCAACACACATAACAAGAATGGTTATTCAAACAATAACGACCTGCATACTCATACTATTTCAACAGAGTTCATCAAAGTTTAGCACACACAATCAATCAAAAAGTATAATCCAAATATTTACCAAACATAATCAAACAACCAATTCATAAGCCCCATGCAACACAAGGGCTTTCCACTTGTATACACATATAAAGCCTTTGATCTCATTAACCGGTACAGATAAAAGACGCAACAATGTATGACAAATCAACACACATGTATAGCAGTTTTATATCTATATATTAAAATAAATATACTGTACCATGTCAATTTGACAATCCATGATAGTTTTCACTAAAAAAAAGAAACAATACAAAAAACAAAAGTTAAATGTGCATTTTATTCTGTTACATTTTCTCAATTCATTTAGTCTCAGTTCTTGTGCATTTCATTTGTTTTCTATTTTCACTTATTTCATTCACTACTGCATCTAATTTTCATACACTGCTTTCATTCTCTACCACACTTCTTGTTTCTATTTTCATTTACTGTTACAGTTGCATATCATTTTAGTTTGCATTACGGTTTCATTTCATTCACAAAAAGGTTCCAAATCTCCAAAAAATATGCATTTCTTTATTTGCATTTCTTTTGTGTTCACATTTACATTTCCGGGTTATGTTAAACAAGTTGTTACAGTACTCCTTTCCTGTCTAATGATCCTAATGTTGTTAAAATTTCGATTTCTCCTATATTAATTTTTCATGTAAAATATGTTGTTAGTGTATTGCTTATAGATGGTTAATGTTCCTTCAACATTTATTCACTTTATGAATTATGGTATTGCACTAGGATCTCCAAACTTTCCAGTCCAGAATTATGTTTTTTGTAGAATGTTTTGTTTGTGCAATAGATGTAATTGCCGCATATTCATTCAATGACTAACATAATCAATTGGTCATTGAATAATTAAGGGTTACTTAGTTGAGTTCTATCTAGGATCATTACATTAACTCGCATTATTTGAGGATTTGATTCGTTCAAAATGTGCAGAGAATGAGGTTTCTTTGAAATAGTGAAAATAAGTTTTGTTTAAGTTGAGCTGCACAATTAAGTAACGGATACCGCATCTTGTTTTACATTATTAAAGTGCTAGGATTTTACTACCTACACATAGGCCAGGTCCTGTTATATTTATTTTTATTACAAATTAAAATAGTAGGTGGTTTATTGGTATGGGTATTGGCATTTAAGTTTAGTTTTTTGCCATGAGTTGTTATTATATGTATCTTAACCTTGTTCAAAAAACTTAAATTCACTTTTAGTAGCCTATACACATTCAGGACTATTGCTACCTATACGTATTATTTTTTCACTTGTCCTGGTACCGACCGACGCTTCATATGGTCTTAAATAAAAAATATATGATTTAGGTTTTGATGTAATATTTTTGAAGCTCATATTTTGAATCAGTAAAATCAGTCCGTAGGGTTGGTATAATGCTACTTTACCCGATGTTAGCGCCAAAATTGGTCACTAACACCCAAATCTAGTTGAAAGCACCAAATACCAGTCACAGCTCACAAACACAATGTATGTAGAGAGTATTAACGTGAAGAACAGTAAAAGTTAAAATGAAAGCAGTAAAGAACAACGGATTTTATAGTGGTTCGGCTAACTTCGACCTACGTCCACTTAGAAGTTTGCTTTTTATTGCTGTAATAATCGATTACAGTTACAAAATGGCAGAGTTGCCTTAGCCTTTGAAAAGAGAAAGTAAGAGAGCCGAAAGAAGCCCCCCTATCTGGAGACCCACATGCTGTATTTATAGGCAAAACCAGGTAGTTGGGCCTCCTGAGTAGTTTGGGCCCATCAAGGTCATAGCCGAACCCTACTTCATTATGCCGACCGATCCTGAGCAGTTGGTATGCAGAACGTAGGGAGGTGCGAGGTATCGAGGTACCGAGGTATGGAGGTACCGAGGTATGGAGGTGCGAGGTACCGAGGTATGGAGGTGCGAGGTGCAATGCCGAGCGAGGTGAGGTATGCCGAACGACCCATACAATGTCGAACGCTCCCTGATGTTGAACGATCCATCCAATGCCTAACGAGATTTATGCCGAGCGCTCCATCCAATGACGAACGAGATTTATGCCGAGCGCTCCATCCAATGCCAAACGAGATTTATGCCGAGCGCTCCATCCAATGCCGAACGAGATTTATGCCGAGCGCTCCATCCAATGCCGAACGATCCTTAATGCCGAACCTCCATCGTGCCGAACCATGTCTGATGCCGAATAGTTTCTAATGCCGAGCGCCCATCATGCCGAACGATCTCCAATGCCGAGCGCCTCTAAGTGCCGAGCGCTCCTGGATGCCGAGCGCTACTGAATGCCGAGTGCTCCTGGAATGCCGAACCACTCATGTATGTCGGACGCTCTATGTATGCCGAGTACTCTTGAATGTTATTCGAACGTGAATGCCAGACGAACCATTTGTGTCGAACCTCCACCATGCCGAACCATGTTTCCTAGACCCAAATTATAGTTGATTCATCTTTATCCAATCATATTTCCATCTCCCAAGCACATTGCGTCATCCATCCATCCAGTCGACTGAATCCATCGTACACCAACCTCGACGAACGTGCAGTCGATTAAGTTAAACCCGCCTGTCCACGGCCTTGTAAAAAGGCGGGTTAACACTTGCCCCCCAAAACATGCCTTGCTATTGGAAGGTGTGTTTTGAATAGCCTCAAATCCGATATCCAAAGTCCATGTTTCATCCATATCCAATAACCAATAACCGACTTTAGGACCTCTCCGGTTCAATATCCAAATCCTCTACCGTTCATAGCCGATATTCATATCTGTAACCTCTCCGGGTTCTTGTCAAGCACAATCCATACCTGACGACCGTACTCCAGTGTCCCTGAACGTTGAGTAATGCATGGCTTAAGTCCTAAGCCGAATCCTTGTTGCTCCGGACCCTTGCCGAGCATTGTCCATACTCGACGACCTGAAATAGTAACCGATAATATGGGGGACTAAGTCCTAGGCCGAATCCTAGTCTCTCCGGACCCTTGCCGAGCATAGTCCATACTCGTCGACCTGAAATATTAACCGATAATATGGGGGCCTAAGTCCTAGGCCGAATCCTGGTCTCTCCGGACCCTTGCCGAGCATAGTCCATACTCGACGACCTTTTAGCCAAAATCCAGAGAAAATCCAATCGAAATCCAATCCAAAATCCGAATCCAAACAAGAAACTAGAAATCCATACCAAAAATCCAAACCAAAAAACAAACATCCAAACCCGAATCCAAACCAGAAAACGAGCAAAACAGGGAGTTCAAACCAAACTCCAAAACCAAACCAGAAAAAGCAAATGTCCAAGTCAAAGGAAGAAACAGATTTCACAAACCAGGGCGTCTTGGTAAGCCATCATCTCAGAGCATGCCTGAGGGTTATCTCCGACCCCATACATGAGTAAGTGATTTAACCGTTTGCCCGGAGTTTGTTACTTATTCCAAACCATCAAGATTAGTTGATGACCAATCGGCCACCATTCCTGGGCCTCATGCCCTCATCGTTCAAGGTAGGCGGTGGCTGCTCCTGTTCCCCCACCGCATTCCGAGTTCTGACATATTGTCGCAATTGACCATTCCTTATATGCTCCTCGATTATATCCTTTAGATGTCGGCAGCTGTTAGTATCATGCCTGTCCAGGTCATGAAAGAGACAGTGCCTTCCTGATGCGCTTTCACGTTCTGTGGGTTCCCTCCTTGCTGGCCTTCGATAGGGAAGGCGATCTCGAGTATCTAAGAAAATCCGCTCCAACGTTGCGTTCAATCTTGTGTAAGTGGAGAACTTTGGTTCTCCCCAGCGCTTCCTTTTCCCTTTATCCTTGCCCCCACCCGAGCTTTCATCGGGTAGTCCTCCATCCTTAGTCATGTTTACTTCCTTTGACCTCATGTCCAAACATGCATCCCCTTGTCGAAGAAATCTTTCAGCTTCATGAAAGAATTCCCCAAGATCCAACGGTGGGTCCCGTACCAACGATACTTTGAAATCCGAATTATCTCTGACTCCTGATACCGCAGCCATCAGAACCATTGATGGATCTGGCCGATCCACCGAAGCAACTGCTGCATTAAATCGAGTTACGAATGTCCTGAGCGATTCATCTGCCCCCTGTTTGACTGACGTTAGCGTCATCACGTTCTTTGGCCTTTTTATGTGAACTCGAAACTGACTTAAGAACTTGTCCACCAGTTCTGTCCATGTTCCAATGGATCCATTCTCCAGCTGTCTGAACCACATAGCAGCAATATCAGTTAAGTACAGGGGGAAACATCGGGCCATAACCTCCTCCGTTGCCCCCGGCACTTCCATATACCTAGTGTACCTCATCAAGTGGTCGGTGGGATCCGTCTTCCCGTTGTATACTTCCAGAGTGGGTAGTTTGAAATCGGGTGGAATCCTAGCTATCCTGATGTTCCGGGTAAACGGACTTTTGTTAACTCCCTCTGAATCCTTGTTTGTCAGACCTCCGCGAATAGTCCGCCTGATAATGTCAGCCAATCCAGTGTTTCCAACCAAGGGTTGCCCCCTATCCATGTTTCCAGACTGCCCCCGAAGTCCCCGCGGAAATTCTGGCACATATTCTTCATCACATACTCCTGTATTCCTATGGACGTCAGGCCGCGTAGCGTCATCCGATATCCCTCCATGAACTGGTCCAACATCACCTGGTGGTGCGCCCTCGAGTCTAGATCCATCTAGATGGTTAGCTGTTTGTTGATTGGGAGCTGCCCCCTACTGAATCACTCCATCTGTCCGCTGGTTGAGTTCCCTTGGACCAGTTCCAAGAACTTGAACACCTGCAGTTCCTGGTTGTCCAAATTGTCTAAGAAGAGCCTGCATCATCTCCTATTGTCGTTTCATCATCTGCTCCTGCATAGAATTCATCATCACCTGCATCTCATCCCGAGTTATGTAGATGGATGCATGATCCTCTCCAGCTCCAGAAGAGGCCGCTTGACTTCCTTCCTGATTGCTTCTTTCTGCTGCTTGCTTCTTTGTTGGTGGTCTAGCCATTTCTTTCTAGGATCCAAGTTCCTAACTTCAAAATTCCTTAGAGCTTGCGTTCTCAGTGAAAGCACCAAAGTGTTAGCGCCAAAATTGGTCACTAACACTCAAATCTAGTTGAAAGCACCAAATACCAGTCACAGCTCACAGACAGAATGTATGTAGAGAGTAATAACGTGAAGAACAATAAAAGGTAAAATGAAAGCAGTAAAGAACAACAGATTTTATAGTGGTTCGGCTAACTCCGGCCTACGTCCACTTAGAAGTTTGCTTTTTATTGCTGTAATAATCGATTACAGTTACAAAATGGCAGAGTTGCCTTAGCCTTCGAAAAGAGAAAGTAAGAGAGCCGAAAGAAGCCCCCCCATCTGGAGACCCACATGCTGTATTTATAGGCAAAACTAGGTTGTTGGGCCTCCTGAGTAGTTTGGGCCCATCAAGGTCATAGCCGAACCCTACTTCATTATGCCGACCGATCCTGAGCAGTTGGTATGCAGAACGTAGGGAGATGCGAGGTATCGAGGTACCGAGGTATGGAGGTACCGAGGTATGGAGGTGCGAGGTACTGAGGTATGGAGGTGCGAGGTGCAATGCCGTGCGAGGTGAGGTATGCCGAATGACCCATACAATGCCGAACGCTCCCTGATGCTGAACGATCCATCCAATGCCGAACGAGATTTATGCCGAGCGCTCTATCCAAGGCCGAACGAGATTTATGCCGAGCGCTCCATCCAATGCCGAACGAGATTTATGCCGAGCGCTCCATCCAATGCCGAACGATTCTTAATGCCGAACCTCCATCGTGCCGAACCATGTCTAATGCCGAACAGTTTCTAATGCCGAGCGCCCATCATGCCGAACGATCTCCAATGTCGAGCGCCTCTAAGTGCCGAGAGCTCCTGGATGCCGAGCGCTACTGAATGCCGAGTGCTACTGGAATGCCGAACCACTCATGTATGTCGGACGCTCTATGTATGCCGAGTACTCTTGAATGCTATTCGAACGTGAATGCCAGGCGAACCATTTGTGCCGAACCTCCACCATGCCGAACCATGTTTCCTAGACCCAAATTATAGTTGATTCATCTTTATCCAATCATATTTCCATCTCCCAAGCACATTGCGTCATCCATCCATCCAGTCGACTGAATCCATCGTACACCAACCTCGACGAACGTGCAATCGATTAAGTTAAACCCGCCTGTCCACGGCCTTGTAAAAAGACGGGTTAACACCCAAATTCTGACATATTGATTTTTTTTTTTAAGAACCACTAGGTCATCTTGTATGTGGTATGACATTCTATACTTAGGATCTAAAGGTGATGTGCTTTAATCATAGGACATCAAAATGAAATGAGTTACAATAAAATATAACTATGTAGCCAGATGTTGTGTGCATTTTTCACCATACATAACGTCTCAAGTGCTGATAATTATTTCAATCAAGGTGTATTTACTGTGTTTGTCATCTGTATTTCCCTTGCCAAATCCCTCATCAACCTGAACCTCAACGAACATTGCATTGCCTTGCTCATACTGTGCATTGCACATTTCAACCATTACAAACATTGAAGTTCACCATGTCAATTCACCGTTCACCATTAAATCTGATACTTTATACATATTCAACGTAGAATGATCATACCTTTTTATCATAGTTATTTGAAATTCGTCTTCTTTTTATGCCTTTGTAATTGGTTTGTTTGTGCATGGATGTAGGAAAGAGAAGGATCCTATAAAACCAAAGAAGCCCATGTCAGCATTTTTGTTGTTTATGAATAAGCGCAAGCCAGAATTACTTGAAGAAAAAAAGAGTATCGTTGAGGTAAAATGTAGTTTTGATTCTTAAAAAATAGAATTTGATACAATTATTTGGTGTTGGAGTTCCAATTTTATTTGTTTGAATGTGGACAGATATCTAAGATAGCTGGTGAAGAGTGGAAGAACATGACTGATGAAGAGAAAGCTCCTTATGAACAGGTTTTTTACTTGGATCTCTTACTAAGTTTGTACATAAACAAAGTTTGAATGGAGCATCCTTTACCGAATATCATCATATGCTGTTGGCATTTCAGAATGCAAAGCTGCTGCAGGAAGAATACAACCAAAATGGAGGTCTACAAGCAAAATAAACTTCAAGTAATAACCATATACTTAAAATGTTTTATGTATAAATAGTAGTCTTCTGGTTTGCAAAATTGAGTTAATTTTTGTTCCAAAAACAACAGGAAGCTGCCACTCAAGAGAAGGAAGACATGGAACATGGAAAATATTTGAAACAGGAAGCTCTTCAGTTACTTAAAAAGAAAGAGAAAGTTGAGGACAACATCAAGGTATTTTCAAAATAAACCACATTTACTACCTAATTTTCGTTTGATGTGAGCAATTTAATATATTCTGATATAGAAAATGAAGGAGAACAAGAAGAAACAGAAGGAAGAGAAGAAATCAGACCCAAACAAGCCTAAGCTATATTAATTCTACCACCGTGATTAAAGATGTCCTACCAATTCATTGTTTGAAAAAAGTATATAGGAAAGGGCAGTTATTATTTTATTTTTCTTTCTATTATGTTCATTTTAATGTTCTGTTCCTGACCAATTACTTATGTTCTTTTGAAATTTTATCTGAACTGATATTATTTTACCACCGTCTCTACTTACTGTCATTTTCAAGCTTCTATAGAAGTGCTGCATCAGCCATGAATGAAAATGAAACAAGGTTTTTTCTTTTATCTATCAATGCTTACAAACTTACATGCTAAATCAAACCCAACACCAACAGTAAGGTTTTAGATGAATAGTTTGAAAACTAACTTTCATTCTCAAGCCAAATCCCTATTCTAGATGAGAATAAAAGTCTAATATGGCAAGCAGTTGTATATGAATGGCGTCCTAATAAATGCGATAGAAGGCAACAGTACTTAATCACACATGGCTGCAAGTTTAGTTGATAATCACATATTACCTCACAAATTAAAGCAATAACAGTAGATGTAAACCAATATATTAATTACCAATAAAATGGTAGTATTTTGCTTCTTTAAAATCACTATATGCTCATACATAGTTACTTAAGTGAGAGTTTGTCACACAATCGTTTAATTGAAAAGAAAAAAACAGAACAGTTGATGATCAAATAGAATGGTAAGGCATGAAAAAAAGATCGAAAATGCTTACCTCAAATGTATGGTGGGATAGTTGACTCAAGAGGAACCTGAAAACAACAACAAAAGAATATACAGCCAATAAAATGAGATTAAACTTTAAACTTCCTTTGAATTAAACTTTGAACTTCCTTTAAATTATGCAAATAATCGGTATACAAATAATCATGAATTTAGTTATTTCAATTTACATGCAACTTATCACTCAATTGTATATACAAATAACCGAATTTCAATTTATAGGCAACTTACCATGGATGGTCAAATCAACTTATGCATGTCATCTACATCAAAGGAGGTATAATTTGATGTACCTGCCAAAGCATTGGCAGTTGAAAAAGGATAGGTAGCAATTATTTCTTGCTATTGCATTTTTTCAGTATTTCATACTACTTATTTCTATTTCCTTATCACCATTTACTTGAATAAATTGTCGATGAATTATTAATTGTAGTGATTGATTGTTAACTGTATTATGATATTTTTGCAACTAAGAAGGTGAATATCACTTTCCATAGCTAACTAAGTTGATTGTTCAACTTATAAATTATTTCATATGAATTGTCTTAGTAAATAATTTAATTAGTTTTTCATTTGAGAAATTATTTCAAATGAAATGTTCAAGCAAAGGAGTTAGTTACCTCACGTTCTGTTGAAGATATGCATTCATCTATAATAAACTTTTCAGAAAATATAAATTAAGAAGGCAAATAATGTGAAACTTGGATGTTACTTTTGGTTACAAAGTCCATTAGTTGTTTTTTTAAAACGACTGGCTTCTTTTATTAAATATATGATTATCAGATATACAGTTAGGTTCAAAGTCTGATGAAAATAGCCTTTAAATGTAAAATGTAGGTATAGTAATTTAGGAAAATACAGTCTAACTGATGCAAGAAACAAGAAAACAAGAAAGATGGACAGACATCATAGATTGCTATTTGATAAGTAAAAGCTAAAACACGAGGGCTAACAATAATTATAACATCAAATAAAAAGGAAATGCAACAGCTATTTTATTATGTATTTCAACTGGCAAGAATCAGGTCATTTAACTACTCTTTCATTGAGAAACCTTTTCCCTGTAATGTAATTTTACCCCTAATTTTTAATATATTCGAGACCAATCATTTAGCCATTTTTTTTCAAATGAATAACTTCAGTTGTTATGGTATCCCCTATGTAAGGTATAAGTGGCATAACAACATGGATATTTGATTTGATTTTTTTTGCACATATCTTTTCTTCTTCAATTTTTTTCAAGTATATATCTTGTCTTTCACTAATTAAATATCTACTTATTGAGTTGGAGATGATGGTTTAACATCAATATGTGTTTCATCTTCTGTAGCATATTGTATATCACTCAAGGTAATTGATGAATTTGATCAAAATATGTAACTATTGTGTTTCACACAACTAACTTGTAAATATTTCCATTACAGGAAGGCCATTGATTAATTTGTTAAATATTTGCAAAGTGAGAATTATAATTTTAGTTGCTTTATGGGTAAAACTCTTGATTTACTTGGTATTTTCATATACAAATTACTGCCTCATGTGTTTGAAATATATGACTCTTAGCACAACTAGTTTGAGTTCATTTTGGCCATAGCATGAACAAAACAATTCCTGTTTTATAATTTATACTGCTAACAAAGTTCATTAACATATATTTGGTAGTTTATTTAGCACAGTAAACAAATCGTTGGGATTGAAATTTCTCAGACTTCATGGATGGGTATGCTTTATTATTCACTTTTGAGTGTATAGTTCAAAAACAATGTTGGGATCTGAGCATTAAATTATCAAATGTCCAACAGAAATCAAACAAAGGAAAATGCAACTTCTTCAAATTGCAATGTGCTATTCAAGCAGTATAATATTGAATAATATGGATAAATACCTACTGAATTCAAAGTATCCCGTTCATTTTAAAGTTCTGGAATAGGCTGTTGATAATTCTTGATTTTTTCGTCTGCCTGAAAAATCCACAATGTAGAAAGGTTAATTACCTAGATATAGTTTGGAAATGAGAATTAACTACTGGAATAAGCTAATGAGAACAAAGTAAACACTTACAGATAAATATCTGTATTATGTAGCAGTGTATAATCGTATAAATTTTCTGTAGATTTTAATTGACCAATCATAGAAGCCATATGTCAAATCATCAAAGAAATTCCTCACAAACTCTTTTTGTAGTCTATAAAAACCTGCCATTTCCCTTCCTCCAAAATAAAAATATTAAGTTTGAACTGCACTAACTTTAGTTTATGTTCCCTTTTCCAGTGTTATGTGTCTAAGAAGGGATCAAGTCCTCGTTGTATATACGACTCTAAAGCTATCATCTCTTTTTGGTTTTCTACTGCTTGTTACCTTCCTTTTTGCACGTAGCAGCGAGCAACTAAGGGTTTTGGTACGCAACGATGATTTTTCAACCAAGGTTGATGAAGAATCTATGAAAATGAATATGTTTTGGAGGGGCATGATACCGTCTTCTGGTCCATCAAAGAAGCATAATGCAGAAAACAGTAATATCAAAGGCGAGAAGATAGAGGTTCCTTGAACTTTATGCTTAAAAATAGTGCCATGTGATCCAAGTGAACGAAAAGATTAAGTAATATTCTTTTTATGCTACTATTACATTGTTAGAAGTTCAGATTACTAAGCGAATAATTTTACTAGAATAAAACAAAAGCATTTTTTAGTCATATCAAACCAAAGTTGCATTTTAATTTGCTTGTGTTCTCCGTTATGTGGATGGATTGGTTCTATCACAATATCATGTACGTTATAATGAATGCCGTCTTGTACGGAGAATAAAATATTTGCTCTAATTTTTTATATTGTTCAAAAATCTTGAATCAAATGAAACATGTCATACAAAGCCTTTCATACGTTTTTATCATCTATGAATTGTATATGAATTATAAATCGGCAGATGTTACAAGTCTCCTAGATGTATTGTACACGATATGTTTATTTAGATAATTTGAAGATTAAAACTCAACCATTATATGGGCCATATATTATACATTAATATAAGAGAAATGGAAGTAAGAAATAGTTTTATTAATAAGTAATGATTTTATATATATGTGTGTGTGTGTATAATTGTAAACTATATATATATATATATATATATATATATATATATATATATATTGTAAACTAAAATAATAAAACATAAGAAATAGTTTGGTCTAATGATTCAACAAACGTACATGTACAGTCGTTTCCAATGATTCAACTATGTGATGCAAATAGGATATAATTTGGTCTCGGCCTTTTCCAATGTTTATCATTGATCATGAGATTGAGTACATTAGGCATATATTGAAACTAATGCAAAACCAACAAAGCAACAGTGGGAATTAAAATGGAAGAGTGAGGACAAACAAAATAAAGCTTTGCCTATATATTTTCACTCAACATCACATAACAAACATCAATGTTTTAAGCTTCTAAATTTACCATAGAAACAAATATTCAACGATGTTATCATAGTAAAACAATTGAGAGGACGCTTTTCTTTCACATATATGACATAAACAGGCTTAAACAATACAATAAATAATAGTATTTCAATGTATGATCCCACTACTCAGAATCATGTTCTTCAGAACATATAATATCTTAGTTTCAATCTCTGTTACATAGTTGAAGTACAAAGAAGAAAATTTTAATCTACTCATGCATTAGATTTTAGAAAAGAAATCATCAAATTTACAGAATAATCTATCACCATTTTCTTATCCAACTGAAATGTTAAGCATTAATTTCTACACCTTAATTTTTCTCCAGTGCCATGTATGAGTAGTAAATAAATAGACTTAAAAAATTTTCAGGAACTTTCATGGACCCATCCATAGTCAATGCAATAGTGCTGGTATTTTAAAATTGATTTATTTGTTTAATGAAAAGTATATCACAGTTTAGTTTCCAATAGTGCTAACTATAATTATGGTAGAATTAGATATCAAACCATATCAACATTGTTTACAGTAACTAATTATTCTGATATCTTAGACTCCGTTTTAATCAAACATATAGAATGCATTCATTAATTTATAACGATATAAATCTGCTTTCCCAAACTATCTTAAAAGGTAATAATCTCTAATGCTATTCTTGTATATTAAAGAGACCCTAGCAGAAATAAGCTTGACAGTTGAGAAATGCCTAATGTACTCAATATGTATTATAGGCAAATCACTTGAATATGTTTTAATTGTATGCGATCTTCCTATATCAAAGAAAAAGGTATATGGCAGTTGATTTCGAAATCAGATATCGAAATCAAGAACGAAGAAATCAAACAATACCTTCAATTATGATTTCGAAACTAGAGGGTTGCTGGGTAGGTGAAATCGACGGCGGAGATAGCAAAGACGACGGAGATGGGAAAAACGGCAAAGATGATGGAGATGGCGGTGCGCGCGAAGATCGATGTTGAGTGATGGCCGATGTTGAGGGGATTTAATTTCCTACGATTGGAAAGAAGTATTCAGGGCGGCAAAATTTTTTATTTCCCCGCGTTCATTAGAAAAAGCGTTTTTGCTGGGAGATGCAGACGACTTCACTTGAGGCGGCGTTTTAGAATTGAAATTTTTTTGTTTTTAATAACCCATCCACATATTTGCGGCATTTTATAAAAACGCTGCGCATTCGTGCTGCAAAAGATATATTTTCTTGTATTGAATGTTGTTGTTACGAAAGTAAGTAATCCAAAGGAGGATTTGGTATTCATGGCATTGGTTCGGGCATCCACCTAGACATAGATTTTGGTAAATGACCAAAGATGAAGCAATCAACAACTATATAGGAGTGCTAATGCTAATAAAGTGCTATAAGAGACCACCCCAAATTGGATTGGGTTAATCCTATAGGATTCTAGGATATTAACAAAAAAAGAAGCAAGGGGAAGCAATATCCCATTTGCCAAATGCTCTAGTGTCCAGGCAAATAACCCTTCAGGGGGTTCACTCTAGTCGTCTTCCAGATTTAGAGCCTTAACCTCGACTCCCTCAACCCCATAACTCTTCATCCAATTCTCCGGCTCCCCTTGATCAGTTACAGGTTTGTCCATCGAGAGGTCTAAAAAGGGACCAGTGTTAAACTAGTTACTCAATAAGAATGCCGAAACTTCTAACAAAAAAGCTTAAAGTCTTATGGTCCAAAAAGGTATTGAGCCTAAAATTAGGTTCTATAGCCGAAACTCCAATTTCTAAATTCTCTCAAAGAACCAGCTTGTCGATAAAGCGATTATCAACCAAAATTGGTGAAAAATTCAGTTTGGGGACTAAATCTTAGTTTAGAAAATAACAGGCATCGGGGGTTAACTAATTGGACAATACCCTAAATTAAAATCGATCGTTGATACCACAATGGTGATCAAAATCGAAGTTTTCATAAATTCTAAAAAGGAAAATGCTCTGAAATAATAATAGCAGTAAATGCTACTAATAAAACCATAGGAAAGATCAAAGACTTACTAATTCCAATTAAAGATTTGCAGTAATCTGTAAAGCTATCCAAGTTTTAATGGCGAAGACAACTATTGAAAATATGAGTAAAGAAGAAGTAGAAAAGGAAAGGGTTATTAAAAGCTTCAGGACCAACGATAGATACCTGGCTAATTGGGACTTAGCCGTAGATTACATTTGGCCAAATCAAAATATGAATCATCTAGAGCAGAGAAAAGGAATGCACTTTTTAGAAAGTCCTATGAAATCATGACAGTTGGCAAAAGCATTAAATGTAAGAACATGAATCGTCCTTTCAAGATGATACATCGACATTCCTTTAGGTCTCACAAGACAAGTACTTACTCGGCCTTACGGTCTCAAGTTAAATTTTGTCTTTCGGCATCAAAATCGTTTTGCTTATCACTTAGTTTAGATGGTTTCTAATGACAAGCATAATTTTCAAAAGTTTTGACCTCACGGTCTCAAGTTGGATTTTACCCCTAGCACCAAAACTATTTCGCTTACCACATAGCCTAGATGGCTTCAAGTGACAAGCATAGTTTCCAAAAGTTTTGACCTCTCGGTCCCAAATTAGATTTTGCCTCTCGACACCAAAACCATTTTGCATACCCTTAGCCTAGATGGCTTCAAGTGACAAGCATATTTTTTAAAAGTTTTGACCTTACGGCCTCAAGTTAGATTTTTTCTTTCAACACCAAAACCATTTTGCTTACCACTTAGCCTAGATGGCTTTAAGTGCCAAGCATAGTTTTGGACATTTTGACCTCATGGGCCCAAATCAAATTTTGCCTTTCGGCACCAAAGTAATTTCGCTTACCACTTAGCCTAGACAGCTTCAAGTGGTAAGCATAGTTTCAAACGTCTTAACCCCCCGGTCTCAAGTTAGATTTTGCCTTTCGGCACCAAAAAAGTTTTGCTTACTACTTAGCCTAGATGGTTTCAAGTAGCAAGTAAAATTTTTCGAAAGTTTTGATATTACGGTTCCGATTAGATTTTTATCTCTCGATGTCCAAACAAGTTCACTTATTACCTAGCCTAGATGGCTTCCAGTGATAAATATGATTTGAAGTTTTTAACCTCACGGTCCAAATTAAAATTTTCACCTTTTGGTTTCCAAAACCTTTAATTACTCATCACTAGACCCAAGCAACTATCTTAATTCCTGTCCCTGGGTAGCAAATTAAATTCAACTTTAACCGAGATGACTGCAGTGTGGTATTAAGGTATTTTTGCCTCTAGGCACTAGCGTAAATTTCCTAAAAGACATTAGGAAAAGGTAAATTCCAAATTACTTTCAAAACCCTCTAAAAAAGGTTAAATCTTTATAAGTTTTCCAGGAAAAGCAATATTTGAAAGTTCTTAGGATACTACTTTGCTTGAAAACTCATGGTCAACTTTCACGATGAGAACGGTAAAAACAAGTCAAGTAACAAACCTAATATGACACTATTCTTTCCAAAGTCCACCTCATATCAACCATATAAGATGAACTTTAAGGGGCATTTGTTACACCATAATTTCTACCAAGTATAAATTACGAATACTCAAAAATAAGATTCCTTGCCTTGTAATTCCAAAACCTATTGTTTATTTTTCAACGAGAGCATAAGTCCAGAACTCAGTACCCGAGAGCATGTGATCCGAGAGCATGAACCAAAGCGTCAACCAAGGTCAAGATCATTATCCAACTAGGATAACAATTTTAACTGAGGCAGCCATTGCCGAAACCAAACGCATTTCAACAAGAATCAATAATCAATGGCTCGGATAGCCCCGGACCAAGATCAACGGTCAAGATAGATGAAAGAAATCAGGGAAGATATATATAAGCATCACGTCAGCAATTCGCATCAAAATGCACTTAACCAGATGATGACAAGCGTTCTAATCTATACCACCCGTAGCAAGCCAGGCATCAATCCTAAGAGAAGGCTTTCCTCCAATGGCATCATGGTATATTGGCTATAAATAGGTGGTAATCTTAAGGCAGAAGGGATCTTCTGGCCCAAAAAGAACATATAAATCATATATTACTTTTCTATATTAGAGCTCTATTCAAAAACTTATTAATGGCGGAAATGCTTAGATTCAATGTAATAAGCCTCTCGGCTATATAAGAGCAACCAAATAAGGAAAGGACAGTGGACGTAGAGACTTTCAGCCCAAACCACTATAAAAGCCTCGGTGTTACCTACTTTCCGCACTTTGCCTTCTTTGCATATACTATTATCAGTCTACGATTCAGTATCTTGAATTCAAGACTTAGTTACGTCACGTCTCGAGAACCTCTTTGTCGGTTTCAATATTCCATTCAACTTTCGGAGACATAACTTCGGACCTCGGGGTGTTGATGTTGATGAAATTTCGCACTAACAGGGAGTATTTAGTGAGAACCTTATTTCAAAGAGAGAAATACTTTGTTAAAGCGTTATTTACAATAAATATTCTATGATTTGAAGAAGATTTCTTTCAAAGAATTTTTATAGAAAGGCTATTTTGATAGAAAGATATTTGATTCATAAAGAATATATTAGGAAATTATTTTATTGACAGAAATATTTGAAAATATTTTTATTTGTGAAATATCTTTATAGTAATGTATGCAAGGAACATCTTTATTTGAGAAAAGTGTTTTGTAATTTAATTTTAAGAAACTTTTTGTTTTGAAAGTTGATTTTCGTTGTAAGACAGCGCTATTTGATAAATGATGTTTTTAGAGGAAAAAAATTTTGGATAAAGGATTTTGAATGGAAAATGCCTAATTTGAATATTTTTTATGGAGAGTATATTTGAAAATATTTGTTGAGAAAGGACGAATCATAAAATATCTAGTTTCACAATACTTCAAGAAAATATTTTGCAAAGATGAGAATGATTTGATTCAAATTTGATTCAAAAGTGAATAGTTGAAAAAGTAACATATTTGATTTGAATAACAACTTGAGCGGTGTTTGATAATTTTTTTTGAAAAGATATTTTATCATGAAACATTTTGAAAACAACGAGACTGGGCTGAGTTGCATGTGATGGAGGATGACTTAGTGATATGGGTTTTGAGTTAGCTCAACGTCCATTATTATAATGTAAATTGTATGCCTATTATATGTGACTTTCCTTAATGTGTTATAGGGATGTCTAGTTCTTCCTTTTTAGTGAAAGAGTTGGGATATGTAGTTGTGATTAACCATTAAATGTATGGGATGGTGACATTTTACTTTGCATGCATTTGCTTTATTTGGGTTGAGTGTTTGTGCTATTTTATTACCTGATAAGTTAATAGTTATATTAATTTGACCGTTTCATTTGACTGTGTTTGTTTTAAAGTCTAGGACATATTTTCTTGAATTAGATTCTTCTATTTGCATTATTTTTGTTTGCTTGTTTGTCTTTTTTCTCTTTATCTATTTCGTTGTTTGCTTGTTTTGCTATGATCTATTTTCACTGCTCATTTGATTGTTTGATTGCCTTTTTGTGATTTCATGTTATGGTATATTACCTGCTATTGGACAATGATTATGTAATGATGTAGTTATCTAACGTTAGAATTTAAAGGAGTGTACACTTGAGAAACTAGTGGTGTATTAAGGAACATGGTCATAGTGGGGTGACAAAGTTTCCTAAACCGAGGACTACTAGGTATTAGGATTGACTAAAAGATGCGATGATGTTCCTTATAGATGAGCAATAGTGTCTTAAGAGTTTTGGTGACAAAAGGTTTAGTAGGAACCATTAAGGAATTAAAGTGAGGGCAGTAGGTTCATTATGTCTTTACTAAAATACGAAGTTTTAGTATGTATACGTTACAAAATATATTTTTATATAAGCATTGACTAGCTTCCACAAGTGTTTTAATTCCAACAATCACTTCTATTTTGACTTAAATTTTTTTTATACATTTTAGAAACTTTAATAAAGCGGTGTTCTCTCAAAAATATTTGTAGTTGATTTTAACAGAAAAAGGAATAAGAAATGACATTTTGAGAAGATATTATGGTTTGAAAAGAATATGGAAGCTTTGATTTGAAAATAAAAACATTTTGGTAAATATTTCGATTTAAAGATGTATTAGAACTCTCATCACTAGAAATGGCAAGTAGATCCATCTTTATATTTTGGGTGAGTGATCTCTATCGTCAAAAGAAGAAGTTACTGTAAGAGGATTATGGAATTAAATATTTGATGTGATTTGAAGGTTGGAACAATGTAGGTTTCAATATGGGTAGTCCGCGTGTATCGTTGGTAACTAAAGTATTTAATGTGTGCTCGAATAGATGGGACATATGAGGATGCTCAACCAAGGGTAGTTTGTGTATACCTTAGGTAGTCTATGTGTACTCATATTTCCATATGTTTGTGTATGTCTAGTCCCCAGCTATAACGACCACTCTACACCTCTGGCATATAATATACCTGTATATTGAGCTACAATGGTGCCTGACCGATGTACACTATTTTCAGGGCTATAAAGTAAATAATACAATCACAGAACCTATCGTATATCTCATAGAACATCGAATAAAATGTAATAATCATCATAGATATAAAATATGTGAGACAGTAATAACTAAATGAACCATGAAATCAAAGTGCAAGTTCAAACAGTTATACAATAGTAGTAGAGTTTATACAACTGATAAATAAACTCAAATCATGAATTGTCTCTAAATAAAATAAACGAACACTATCAAGGCTCTACATTGTCGAACAATAGAATAAGCAATAATAATCCAAATATAAGTATGAGAAAGGATTGCCTCCTTCTAGTCCAGTTGTATGGCTCCACGTGTTGCCTACACCTACTACCTAGTCTACTCATTTACGAGTAGTCGAGATAATAAGAAGCAAAGCATAAAACCTCCATTCAGACAATAACTTAGTGTGAGCGATAAGAAATCTCAAAATACTATGAAAACTAATATAGTAAGGAAGATAGGGAATGAAGAATCATACCTAACCTGTCACTGCATCTAAAGAGTTAGCACATAATAATATATGATATTCTACCAACGTCATAAAGTGTACACATCCTAAGTGCAACATCGGGTGTCTAGGTACCCGCCTCCATAATACCTATGTCCCGTGACATCCCTATAGTGACAAAAAACAATGGCAAACATAACACCCATCAAACAATCTTCACTATCACTTATATGCACTGGATATATGATAACTCATATAACCATTCCTTTACCAAAGATTAATGGAAAAAATCCCATTTTCTAGGTACTCAAACACCATCCACATTGATGTTGGACACTAAATCCCTTCCTCAATCTAGGGCACACGGATCACTTCCTCTATCCGAGGTACACGACTTAATACTGGGTGTCCTCACATGCTGCTGCTTTATGAGCACACTAGAAACACTCCTAGTATTAACAATTTCTTAGCACACTTATCTGAGCCCTTCCTCGCCCCATTTGTTTCCATTCCTTATAGAGGAACCCTTCTTGTTTCACTTTCCATAGTAGAACCCTTCCTTGTTCTACCCATGAGTTCCTTTCCTTGAACCTGCCCATATGGATCATTGTCATGACTCTCTCGATCTAGTCGCCATCATCAGAACACTCCTAGACATCCCACATCAGTCGTAGAATCCATATATCAAACTTCTGAAGCCATCATAATGAAGCATCACACCTTTACTTCACCATTTATCATCGTTCTTCATCATGCCACAATCGTCGAAACCAAACATCTAATGAACGATCAAACGCAGACGACATGATCACCTAGGCATCACTCACCTTCCCAAAAGTTGCACCTCTCCACCAACCCTAACATGGTCCTATATATGGTCGTCACCAACCATGTGGGTCTATTTTTTACTTAGCTAAAGTGACCAAGTGTCAAACCCCAAATCACCCCGTCGCAGCATCATGACTTAAAGTTACCCATGCAAAAACTCGAAGCAGCCACATAGTTTCCTCAGGCTCGATATGGTTGTTATTGACCATGTCCAAGCACCCCAAAATTTGGCTAAGTCCAAAAATCTTTCTCCACTTTACTTCCTAGCTTGACTCGAAGTATCTCTTCATGTGACCCAAAGTTTGGCTCCCATTGACACAACATTACCCGGTGTCGACCATACCAAATCCTAACCAAATTTTCTAAGTCCTAAACACCACTTCACTTCATGCTTCCAGCTTGACCCAAAGCTTCTACCACAAAATCCCGAAGCACTTACTCCCAACACCCAAAGCAAATCATGTTGCAACCCAAAGTCAGCCACAACCAACCACAATTTTACCTGCATCAACCATATTCAACACCATGATTTGAGCCATTAAATCAACTCCAAACCACTAGCAACTTGTTTTGGGGGTCTCTTAGGACTTTGGGATCCATCGTATTTCAAACGCGTCATATTTCGAGCCTTTTTGATGCCGCTTTGCACCAAATGACGACCATACTCCTAACTATGCAGAAAAACTAACAAACACATTAAAATAGTCCATATAACCATTATATATCATCGCATAACATCCAATTAATAATATAATCAATACCAACGCAATTTAAAAGCATATATCATCCTAGATCCAATTTTATATAAAATTAACAATATTGTTGGTAATTGGTGTAAAATGAGCTAAAATACAAATCAATCTTTTTAAACTTGGTTTTAAGGTGTCATTAATGTTTGATCTAAGTTTTAAAACATTTAAACTTTGAAAATCATTTCAAAAACCATAATTTAACCATATCAATAACCATAGGAAAGTGAGAAAAGTCTTATCACTCACCAATACCAAATTACCTAAATTTAAAGGCAAATTAAATGTTGAACGGTAGCTACATAAATTCCAAAGTGGGCCAAATAGTAACCCCTTGATTCCCTTTGCTAATCACCCCTTAATTATGTGTTTAAGCTGATTAAAGTAAGGAAAAGTGGAGCTTTTGGTTAAACTCGGATTAATGGAGGTTTGGTTCAATTTTGAGAAGTGGAAAGTGATTAGAAACCGTCCATCATCCCTAATTAGGTACAATTCACGAAATGGGTTAGTGGGCATAATCCGGGTCTAATTAATTACCCTCTAATCTGGCCAAGTACTTTCTAAACTTCAAACAACCATATTTCCTAAACATAAGTCTAAAAAGCTCTTGTGACCACTTATGGAAAGTGAAGCCATCATATCTTTCCAATGGAAGTAGTTTCAACCCCTAATTCCGCTCCTATCAAAAGTTATAGGTCTTACAATCTTTTCAAGGTCGAAATCATTTGACAAAATATGGGTCACTAACCAGCCGTCTGTGTGGGCAAAGATTCGAGCATTGTGTAGGCATGATGTAGAGTAGTCATTGACCATCTATGTGGATCATTTGTGTCATCATATATCTAATAGTTCTCGGTATGAGACCATATATGCGGAGTCTATACTTTTTAACCATTTGTGAGGGGTCTATACTTTTTGATAATCTATATGGGTCTATACTTCTTGATCATCGATGTGGGTTCAATACTTCCCAACCATCTATATGGATTTGGGGTCAAGGATTGATATAGTCATGAGTAGGAACGTATATTTATTATACTCAAAATTTCCAAGAATAAATAAGGTGTGAAACTGTCAAAAATTGGCTATATGAAGCTATCGCACTTTGAAAGCAATAACACTATGAAGCTATCACACTTTGAAAGCTATCACACATTAAAGCTATTGCACTTTGAAATCTATCGCACTTTGAAGCTATTGCACTTTAAAAATTATAACATATTGAGGAATGAAGGCTATCAAACATTGAGAATAAGCCATAATATATTGAGAAGTAGAGCTATTGCAAAATGAGCTATTACAAGCTGATAACCATAAGTTACCGTAAGTTGAAGTGACGAGCCATCACAAGTTGAAGTAACAAGCTATTGTAAGTTGATAGCCATAATCTATCGCAAGTTGAAGTAATAAGCTATTGCAACTTGAAGTAACGAGCTATCGCAAGTTGATAGCCATGAGCTATCGCATGTTGAAGCAATGAGCTATTGCAAGTTGAAGTAACAAGCTATCGCAGGCTGATAGCCATGAGCTATCATAGGTTGATATGATCAAGGCCATCACATGTTGAAGCAATGAGCTGTCGTACATTGAAGCAATGAGCTATCGCAAGTTGGTATGGTCAAGGCATCACAAGTTGACACAGTAGAAGGCTATAGCAAATTGATGATACAAGGCTATCATAAGTTGATAATAGAAGGCTGTCGCAAGTTGATAAAGACAAACTATAATAAGATGATGCGCTACCATATGATGAGATCCACATGGCTATCGCATGTTGAGATTTGAATAATAATCGCATGTTGGAATATAAAGCTAACATCACTATAAAAGTGCTATTGAAAATATAGGAAGAAATGCTATCAAATTGGAGAAGAATATTGAAGAAATGGTAAGGTTAAGGATGCTACAGTAATATGTACTAACTAAAGTACACTGGTGGTTCCATATCAAAGAAATCAGTTCAAGGATATACCGAAAGAAGATATGGGTGACAGTCAACATAAAAGAATAAAAATAAATCATACAAAGAGGAAGTGCATCAACATAAAGAAAATTTTATATGGTAAATCTTCAAGGCATCCCTATATGACTATGCCACCTTTGTCGATTCCATGTCCAAGATAGCGACCCACATGAACTACTCAAATCCTACGATTATGGCATAAGGCACCATCAGGATCGTCAATCTTGCCAAGTCGCCGATCAACGTTAACTTCAATCTACCAATGCAAGCAAGTCATTCCACCCTCCAACCAATATAAATAGGTCATACCCCCACATGAGAAGGAATTCCTCTTTTCTATCTCTTTCTCAGAATAAATAATTTTTTGGGATTTGACATTTCTATACTACCTTAAGAGCATAAGAGCTCCTCTAATGGCCAACAAAGAAGAAGATGACTTGAGCTTTTGGACATAAAGGCCTTTATAAATAGGAAACTGTGTATTAACTCTATACATTAACTTTTTGACCATAATGAAGGAGGACGTGTACTTTTGTATATTGACCATTGGACAATGAATATTGCATATATACTTGAATTTCATATCATTTGTATACAAATAAAAGATGACTTGGACCTTGGACATATATTATTTTGATTGTGGTTATATTTGGAATTTTATTTGAATTACATATCTTTTAAAATATTTTGATGTTGGTCCAAAAATTGTTTTAATATTTTGTTACTTTCACTGAGAATTGAACTTTGAGATTTTTTTTTAAATGACCAAAGTGCTCTTGATTTCAAAAACATTTAAATGTTTTTAAAAAATAGGAAATATTTTTGTGAGCATGATGGTAGAATAATTTTTCAAAACTATAATTTTTTGAACAAGATATGAATATACATTTGTTTAAAATCTTTTAATTTTAAAATTTGACCTACCGTAGGTTGATAAGCATGCGATAACTACTTCCTCCTTTTTTCCTCAACTTACGATAGTGTAGCGAGTTCTTTCCCCTTTTCTATCAACCTGCGATAATGCCTTGCCCTCAACCCATGACATCACTATGCCCTCAACTTGTGATAACACCTTACTCTAAACTTGCGACAACCTCATCAACTTGTGATAACCCATCAACTTGCGACAAATCTATCAACCTGCAATGATTTTTGGTAACTCAATTTTCAGTCCAGAGTAACGAGCATTATCTAAAGATAAGTGGTGGCAGCAAGAGTCAACTTGTGATAAGTAGGGGATGTAAAAAATAAATGAAGTATAAAGTTCATCAACGACCAACTTTCGGCAAAGAGAAACTGTCGACAAACAATGGAATAATAGGCATCACAAAACTTGTTACAAGATAGAGGGAGAGCTAGCGATTTGAACCCCTAAGGTCTACCTACTTATCACCACTATAGTTCGATAGGAAAATAATAATGCATTAAGGTCTTGAATAGGAAATTTAACCATTAAGGATTCAAAATTCTTTGTCGACATGGCAAGATAGGATGTCACACCACTTGTAAACGGAAGTTGTGCTTTTCCTCTGCAACTCGCACCAGATGCGAAGGCTCCAATTGCTGCCCACGCTGAGGAAATAGAGAAGAAGCATAGCAAAAATTTCCACTTTTGGGCCTAATTCCAGTCAAAACAAAGAAGAGTTTCATTAGATCGATTGCATTCATTAAGAAGAACAATCCATATAATCAATTTGATGAATGGAGCCATCGACTGAAACTTGTAAATAAACAACTATAACTGGCCATATCTATTTGCTTAAAATCAAAGTAGTGGTAACTTTTGATGAAATTGGTATTGTTAGAAAAGATCTTGGAAAAATACGTGCAACGGTGAAGACCGTCCGCTCATATCTATCCATATGTGAGAGAAATTGCCAATTAAATTTAGTAAAATCTAGTAACGATCGATTTCAAGATTAGAATGTTTGAACATTTAAAAATTCAATATAATCAAATGTGAATTGAAATATAAATACATTTAGGAGAATAGATGATTTTTTTTAAATATATATTAAAGTTAATTTATCACTTCAATAAATAACACAAAAGATATCGTAATAAAACAACTTCGATAAAAGGTGGTGATGCGATAACAAACTAATAAAATCTACAAAATTTGTGAAATTATAAACTACTTACACCTATAGCAAATATACCAGATAAGTGTTTATTATCGAATTGCAATTCCTTCTATATTATAAACTAAGAATACATGTTGGTCATTTGTATTAAAAATTTCTTTAATTTACCAATTGGGATTCAAGTTCCTTTGCAGGTAAAAGCGAGAATAATTTATTATTCATAGCTATAAAGCTCATCATCAAAGATGTAAAGTTATGAAATTCTGAATTTCTCTATCAAGTACAGAAATCTTCTATTCCCGAGCATGTGTTCATGTTTCTTATTATGTAATGATGGATTTCTTTATTATATGGACTTCTAGTTTTCTTGTTATTGCTATATGGATGATAAAGCTCCAACTATTGGAATATCCCCCTCCTTCATGATGATTAATGGGATTTTCGATATATTATCCTACTTCAGACATATTCCCAAAAGTTGAAAGCAAGGACTATCCATTATTGAAGGCCATACACCTTATCATCAAAGTGGAGAATATATGAAATTCCAGATTAACTTATCAAGCACAAATTATTATTTAATAATAAAGCTTGGAATATCATCCCCCCAAATTGTTGAATCAAATGAAGTCTCGAATTGCTATTTTTGAACATGAGCTCTAATTTCCTACTAATCAATGAATTTTTTTATTGAACGGTTTCTGATCTTATTTATTATTCCTTGGATGGTAAAACTCCTACAATCAAAGTACATCCTTCCTAGCATGATGATCAACGGAACTTCTAAAATTAAATATTGATACGACCCTCTACTTTAGACAAACTCCCAGAGATATGAAAGAGCATGGATTGCTTGTTATTCAAATTTACAAATCCCTTTGTCAAAATACCGGTACGCATCCCATATAAATGGATATCTAGTTTTTTGGTTAAGTGTATACCATTGGAATTATCAACGAGGTTTGCATACTTCATTAATTTCAAAAAAGGTTCCATAAATTTCTGGATTCTTTTATTAGAAATAAATTATTATTCAATGACGAAGCTCAAAGCATAGATCCTTTTGATTATCATGGTATTCATGAAAAACACTCGTCTTTGCATAATCATTCTGATGATAAGTGTTTGCGCCAAAATTGGTCACAAACACCCAATAGCCGTTGAAAGCACCAGTTCGCAATCACAGATCACAAATATCAAATATGTAGAGAAATAAGTATGCAAATCACTCAGGAAACTCAATAAAAACAGTAAATGACACAGGATTTATAGTGGTTCGGCGATCTTGCCTACGTCCACTCTGAAGTTGATGACTATATTGCTTGATACTTGAAGATCACAATTTCTCATAATGTAGTACAACTGATTGTTATAAGCTAAGTCTGAAACTAAGGTAGCAGTGGTGATTATCTAGCAGAATCCAGGCGCTCTTTAGCTCTTAAAATTCTCTGACCCCTTTTATGAATGACCAGGGGCTCTATTTATAGGTGTAGGAGGCTGATATTTCGCCTAAAATTAAGGGAGACCAGTTCTGGTATGTCAGGGGGCCCACATGGGTGAAATCTGGAGATCCGGGCCCACTTTGGGATCGATTCGACCCTTGGTTCGAATCAATCAAGAAAGTGTCCAACCGAGCTGAAATTTGGTGCGAACATCCTTCATCATGTGCTCAAGCTCCTATGAAAATTTCATAGCATTTGGACTTGTGCATCTCGAGTTATGATCGATTCAAGGTCACTTTTCTGGTTGCAGTGCTCTGTTCGAATCGATTACCTTCGACTCGATTGCTTCGAATCGATCCAAGCGTGCGCTAGCTGTTTGTCGTGGCGCGTGTTCTTCGTGTCGATCCGTTTTTATCTCCGAGCTGACTGAGTCGAATCCACGTTTCTAGCTTCTTGTGACTTAGTCGCTTTGAAGTAGTGGATTCGAAGTACATGGATTCGAACGTATGCTCGTTCGAATCGATCACGCTATATCTTACCCACTCGATTCGAAGCTACTCTTGCAGGATGGAATCGGAGCAAAGTCATAGGATGGATTCGAAAGACTTCAACCTGAAGGAAACGAAGTGAGGTGGCATCATGGATTCGAAGTGGCTCGTCTGAATCGATTCGAACGAATGTTCTTTGATGGATTCGAACCAAGACTCTGCGCTGATGGATTCGAACGTTGAAGGTGTTTTGATGGAGTCGAAGGCTGAAGCACTTCCATGGATTCGAGGCCATCAGGGGAACTTCGTTGGAGTCGAGTTTGATGGATTCGACCCTAGGGGATTCGAACCATAGGGAGACGAACTCAAGGCTATGTCCTTCACTTGCGTCGATGATATCTTGAGCGTACGAACTCGGATTGACTTGAAACTTGGAACGTTGCTTTTCCTGATCTTGCTTGACGTGTCTTACCAATTGTAGCCCGATCCGGATTCGGACAAAATTCATTGATATCCATGGTAAAACAGTGTATAACGAACTTTTACGACGAACTGTCTTTTTAGTTTTCTAGTCAGTTTCTTGGTGTCACGGCCTTGCCAAAAGGCGGGATAACAATAAGATTTCCTTTCCAAACATAGGTCCTTGTCCAATAATGAGGTCCAGAAGTATCACCTTTTAGTTTAGTAAATTAGTTGTCAATGGAAAGTCTAATTAAGAGATCCGATCTTCTATTTCAAAAAGAATCGAATTATCTATTACAATGAATTATTGGATGAAAAACACATTTTATAAAAGCATGTCACTTCCAGCCTGATGGTCAATGGAGTTTGTTAGAAAAGGTGTTATCTTGGTTCTCTCTTTCGGACATGTTTCCAATTAAGTAAAACTTATGTGTTATTTGATACCCTAGATTTCATCTATCAAAGGCATAAATTATAAATGTTTAGATTTATTTATCAAATATGGATCTTTTTCTAATAATAAAGTCCCAATCTTCAATCTTGAAAGTTGGATTGCTAGTCTTCTTTGGTCATATCTATATGATAAACTCTTTCCACTACATGATCGAGATGAAATACTATTTCTATACTTGCTTCATATACATCTTTAGGAAGTTTTAACCTAGAGATATGTCGATAGTAGATTTTATAAAGATAAACGGTAACAAAGTAGCTTAGGGAGGATTAAGGATAAGTAGTCAAGAATATCAACATATGGATAGTTGAATAAACACTGAAAATTAAATATTTGGAAAAGGAAACATAGTTGTGAGATAGAAATGAATCAAAGAATTTAAGATGCTATGCACCCTTCAATACTATTATCAACTAAGCATGGTATGAAAGGATTAGTCGGTCTAGTATCAAAAAAGAAAAAGTCCAAAAGAAGTGGATATAACTATTGAGTAGGACTCAACAATGAGTTTCATAGAGAGTATGCCAATGGTATAAAGTTGTCAAAGAAAGTAATATACGAGGACATTGGTTATCCCGAATGATATAACATCCTCCACTAACACTTGGCATTATTGATTAACAAATAACCAGCTTAATAAGAACTTTGTTTACCCCAGAAATAGATAAAAGGCTTGCAACAGTGGCAATTAACAATTTTATCAAATAGAAAGAAGACAAGACATTACCATAGGAAAAGTCTTAAAGTTTGTAATCAGGAGCACAACTCCTAAAACAAAATTATTCCTAATATAAGGACCTGATTTGAAAATGAAGGATTCCACTCATTTTTGTGAAAGAAATAGAATAGCAAAGAGTTTTTCTTCGATAACGCATCTAAAAGTCTTTAAGATAACAAAAGTTATAGACAAGACGATCAAGAAAACCCTTAAAAAGCAATTTGACTAGGAGATTGAGTAAGAAACTAGCCCTAGTTTTGTGGTCATATAGAACTCAGGCAAAAGTAGCCACTGGACATAATTTTTCTCATCAACATAGGAATTTAAAGCGATGCTGCTAGACAAATTAAAAGTTCCACCACACCAAGATACCGCGTATGCTTATGAATCAAGCTAAGAACCAACAAAGAAATCCTTAGATTTAGCCAAAGACATATAATGAACCATAGAGTATCAATCCAGATCTCTAAGTATCACAATTCAAGAAACCGTACAAGGAAAATGGTTTAATATTCAAGTAATGACAAATATCAAAAATAAGGCAAATGACTTCCAGAGAGCAAATAGGAAAGCATCTCCAATTCTAGACATGTACTGGTTAAGAAAATTTAATGGAAATGTAATAACAAGGATATGAAATATCAACAATTTAAGAATCATTATTTGTTGCTTTGGATAAGAAATACATAAAGGATTTCAAAAGATTCATTCTAACAAATAGCCCTCGGACTAAGATGCAGTATATCTAACATAATTCCGAATCTGATGAGGTTAGTGAGATTTGTTAAGCAGAAGTACATCTCATATATGGAAGAGGAAAATTAAGCCTTTGCTCCCATCACCAAGCCTGACCAAAGTACCCATCCAAGGGAGATGGTCAAAATGCCTTTGGTCTCGCAACCAGCCTTGGCCGAAGCACCCATCCAAAGTGATGGTGCCTTTGGTCCTACCGTCAGGATTGGCAAAAGCACCTATCCAAGGTAGATGGTCAAAAATTCTTTGGTCTTGCCACCAGGGTTGGCTGAAGCACTCGTCCAAAGGTTGATGATTAATTAAGTCTTTGGTCCTGCCGTTAGGCCTGGCTAAAGCATCCATCTAACGGAGATGGTCAAAAAGCCTTCGGTCCCACTATCAGACCTTGCCGAAGCACCTATCCAAAAAGTGATAGTCAATTAAGCCGTTGGTTCCACCGCTAGGCCTGGACAAAGCACCCACCCAAGGGAAACTTTCGAAAAGCCTTTGTCTTACTGCTAGGCCTGGCGGAAGCACCCAACCAATAAGTGATGATCAATCAAGCCTTTAGTCCTACCGCCAGACTTGACAAAAGCTCCCATCCAAGGGAGATGGTCAAAAAGCCTTTAATCCTATTGCTAGAACTGACCGAAGTACCCATCAAGCCATTCATAGTAACATTTTCTATGAAACTAATAATTACAAATAAAAAGATATTTAAACAATTGCAAAAAATCTTATGTTTCGAATTTTTTTCAATAAAATAGTTTGTAGAAAACCATGCTACACCCTAAAACTTTAAGATCAAAAGTCACTATGAGTCTAAGTACACAAGCAATCAATGATGAGAAACATGGCAAGAAGGAGTGACAACTCGAGAAGAGAAGAAACAAAGCAAGAGCAAAGTTACTTAAGCTAAAGCATAAGAAAACTTCTTATGGGTGGCATGTATTACATCCAAAATTTCTATCAATAGGTAAGATGCGAAACTATCGAAGGTTGGCAGTATGAAGCTATCACACTTTAAAAGCTATCATACTTTAAAATCTATCGCACTTTGAAAGCTATCGCACTTTGAAACTATCACACTTTGAAAGTTATCGCACATTGAGGAATGAAGGCTACTGAACATTAAGAATAAACCATCGCATATTAAGAAGTAGAGCTATCGCAAGTTGACAAGAAATGAGCTACCACAAGTTGATAGCCATAAGCCATCACAAGTTGAAGTAATTAGCTATCACAAGTTGATGTAATGAGCTATCAGAAGTTGATAGCCATGAGCTATCGCAAGTTGAAGCAATAAGCTATCACAAGTTGGGGTAATGAGCCGCAACAGGTTGATAACCATAAGCTATCGCAAGTTGAAGCGATGAGCTATCGCAAGTTGAAGTGATGAGCCATCGCAAGTTGAAGTGATGAGCCATCACAAGTTGATATGGTTAAGGCCAATGAAAGTTGACACTATAGAAGGATATCACATGTTGATGATACAAGACTATCGTAAGTTGATGATAGAAGCCTATCGCAAGTTGATACAGATAAACTATAACAAGATGATAAAGAGCTACCGCATGGTGAGATCCATATGGCTATCACATGTTGAGATTTATACAGCTATCGCATGTTAGAAAATGAAGCTAACAATAATATAAAAAGATCCATTGAAAATATATAAATAAATGTTATTAAATTGGAGAAGAATATTGAATAAATGAAGAATTTAAGGATGCTATAGAATGATGTACTCACTAATTTAATGACCGCCCTACACCTACGGTGCAAAATGGTAGTTAAAAGAAAGAAAAAGAAATAAGATGAAGAAATAAAAGAGAAAAGAATGGAAAAGAAGAAAATGGAAGCATCAAATAACTAAATTACCTATCGCATATTTCACATCGCATCAGAGTAAATATAATAATCAACACAGGTATAAAACAGTAGAGACTGTAATAACAATGTGAAATCATCATCTGAATATAAGATCCACAAAGTTATACAACACCATAAAAGTGCCTATAAAACGGGAAAATAAACTCAACTGGTACACTGTCTCATAATAGTAAATCAACACTGTCAAGGCTCCACACAACAGAAATATAATATCAAATGCACATATAAGTATAGATAACCGCCACCTCCTATCGGTCCACATGTAGAATCCCATAATCATCCATCTGCTCTCGATCTACTCATTTAAGAGTACTCGAGATAATAGGAAGCAAAGCATAAAACCTCAGGTCAGAAAACAGTCTGGTGTGAGCGATATCAAATCTCAAAATACTATAAAAGTCGATAATATATGGAACGGAGCGTATATAAACCATACCTGACCTGCCCCTGCAACCATAGAGTCAGCACATAAACATAAGTAATATGCTAGTCTATAACATCGTAAAAGGGGTATAGCATACTCAGTATTTGTCAGGGTTCCTAGGTATCTCAACCTACAATCCCGACTCCATACTAAGTAAATTTTAGGTATCTAGGTATCTACATCCATACCTACTCCACACTAAGTCAAGTCAGGGTATCCAAGTATCCCTACCACAATACCTACCTAGTGTGACATCCCTAGGGTGCCAGGTGACTAGTGAGCAACCATAACAAACATAGCAACCATCAAACAATACTAACTGTCACCCAATGTGCCAGATATAAGATGACTCATATGACCCTCGGAGACTGTCAAGGACTAGTGGAGATCCCAGTTCTCGCTTGTGCTCATCATACTCACCGGTTAGAAAACCCTACACGGTTGTCTCTTGTGATACCTTTGTACCACCTGACCTAGACTCTACCGGTCCAGGATACAGACTGGCGCTACCAGCCCTCGAGTGCCCTCATATATAGTACCCCTACTTTGAACATAACCAGAACACTTTATGTCATCAACGATCCCTAGACACAAACATATCATCGAGCCCTACTCACCCGATACGGATCTAAACCCTACTGGTTCACTATAGTTTTCTGGGCACAAGCCCTAACACTCACCCAGTCCACTATCTACAGCATCACTCCAATCTGATCTGCCATCCTTGATTCTGCTCACTACCTGAGCTCTTGATCAAAGAACCCTACTGTCATGCCATCCGAAGTCCGAGGTCCAACATGATCCATATAGCCCTAATACTATCATCCCGGAGCCTACTCCATACATCATCGAGTCATTATCTACAGTAACAGACTACCAGGTCGAAGCACCACATCCCACCTCACCATCAAAATCACTAGGTCGAAGCACCACATCCCTGCCTCACCATCAATATCACTAGGTTGAAGCATTACATCCCTGCCTTAGCATCAATATCCCTTGTCGTAGGGTAATAACATACAATCTCTAAACCGATCGGACAACATGCAATCATGTCGTGCACCAAGATATTTCATCGACGTCCAAGCCACATATCGACCAAATTGCCAATTGACAATAGTGGACATTGACCACTCTACTATGGTCAATACCATCCACTTTGGTCTTGTACTCAACCGGACAGTTAAGTACAAACCAAATGGAAACGTCCGACATCATCCACTCTGAAATCCAGATCTATCGGCATGTATCCCAAATACTCTTCTACAACTCATCTCGTTCATTAGATTTTTGCATGTGCGGAACTCCAACGTACAAGATGCTACCTAAAATCAAATCGCCGCTAATCGACGTTTTCAACCAAAACAGCCAAATAACAAATAAACCGAACAATCATACATGCATCCATACATCCATACATCCAAACAACCATACATCAATCCAAAATTTCATACATACAACATAACAATCCATTATCGATTAATGTGGGAAATAACATCAATACTAGATCTAATCTAATAATTCCCTAACTATGGCATGATGATGGAAAATAAGTGATATTATTTGTAAATCATTTAAAAATAGTTATATATTCTTTTATAAAAATATGGCTACTGTGTATATATAATAATATCATGTTTTAAAACCAAAAATCATTCCCAAGCGTCAATATAACAATAAACAACCAATCATAGTAAAGCGAGAGACAATATCACTCACCTCAGCCAAGTCTATCCAAACTAGTGCCAAAACATAAAGCTCACCAAAACGAGTCCAATGCAAGAAACCGCATCCAAAACGGACCTCGTATGCAAAAGATATAGCCAAAATAAGAATCGTCATTAACGATATAATTAAATTAAACACTAATTACCTAATCAGATCCTCTAATCCTTCTCCCCCTTTTCTTGTGCCTACACACCAGAGTATCAGGCCGTGCATTCTTGCATCCTTCCCACTCGATTTCTCTTCCATTTCTCAATGAAAACTCGAATCGTCTTGGCCAACGAATCCAATGACTAAATCTCTCTGATTTGCACCTAGCCTCACCATGTCTCCTCGCCTACATTAAATCATGATGGAGTAGCCTGCTCCTCAAAAATGCCATGGACGAAAATCACCATGCTCTACTGTTTATCGCCAAAGTCCGAGGGAAGGTGCAACTCGATGAGAGAAACACGATGGTGATCACTGATTCGACAATCATCGATCGAATCTCCGACGAATCCGAACCCTAACCCATGGCCAACCACCATGAAACCCTAGATCTATACCACCATCACGAAGCTCTCATCGACACGAGTTCAACGAATCAAACAGCACGAGTTTTAGTTGAGTGAATGTGGAGATATTGAATTTTGAAGAGCAAGAAGAAGTCGTCCATGATTTGGGATGAACAGTGATTTGGGAAAAATGAATTTGAGAGGGAACAATCCTATTTGGATATTTATAATATTATTATATTCCATTTATTTAATATCTCAAATAAATGACTATACGTTTTGAGTATGTACGATCACACGATGCATCTGATCATCACGAAACTCGTCCGTGCACATCAGCTCATTTTTCCAGATCCAACGACACTAACCGCGTCTCATCTGAGACTACGCCCTGGAAGGCTGATTTCACGTATTTTGAGACCATTTCGGGCATCGGATCATCCGATCTTGAAATATAGTGATCCTTGTACTCATTTTAATTCGCAATGTCAATCCAAACTCAACGAAAATGGTCTCGAGTCCTGATTCGGCCGTATGCGAAAAATCGCATTTTCGGGCCTTCATTAAATTAATGATTAAAAATTTAAATAAACTATTTAAATATCTGATTGTTAAAAATACAAGTCATTACAACTAAAGTATATTGGTGGTTCCATATCAAAGAAATCAATTTAATGATATGCCAAAAGAATAAAGTGGAAAATGGCGCTCCCTCAATCTTCTTCTCGCTCGCAGATCTCATTCCTCAATTCGAAATCTTTCCCTGATTCTCGCTTTAACCTCACTAATCGATTTTCATTTCCTTTCTCGTACGCCCAAGCAGTAAAGAATCAGCTTCTATAGCATGCAAGATTGTCTAACCGCGACATCTATTAGAAGTGGATTGATTCTAGAAAAGGATTGAAATTCTGTTTTAGATGCAGGGATCTTAATCATATTGCGAACCAGTG
The DNA here is from genome assembly GCA_030737815.1 of Allium fistulosum. Lineage (NCBI taxonomy): Eukaryota > Viridiplantae > Streptophyta > Magnoliopsida > Asparagales > Amaryllidaceae > Allium > Allium fistulosum. The sequence continues at coordinate 897,908,910 of CM060905.1, read as the reverse complement.
TAGAGATCCTATCAGATGTTTTTCCTGTGGTTCTTTTGGGCACAAAAGTAATGTTTGTTCATCGCGTTCGTGCTCATCAGACTCCAGCCCTAAACTTGTCAATCATGGATTCCAATTCGTCATAAATTTCTTGCTGTTGAAGGGAATCTTGCTCGACCACCTCTGGAACAAGAGAGAAGAGGGTTTTAAATATCTTGAAGATTTATTCTACCACTTCGATATAATCAATGCCCCGAACATAGGAAAAGGCTACAGAGAAAGGTTCGGCGATCCAGAGGAGTATTTTGGTTCATCTAAGTCTATTTTTTTCTGAGGATTTTTTCATTGATTCGAGCCTCTTTGATAATTTTGACGTCATTTTGAATGATTCCAGTCTGGTCGTAGATCCTATTCTTACCGATCCAGATGTTTCTAATTGCTTAGAAAACTATTCTTTCCCCTATTGTGATCAATCTTTAGACGATACTGGAATGGTCAAAGAAAAGAAAGATTCAAGTATTGGTTTTACTCTGGTTAACAACAAAATTCAGTCATCAAAAATCGAAAGCGGGGCGGTTTCAGGATCGCAATTTCAAATAAATTCGACTTCCTTTCTGATCGGGCAGGATCTGAATTAATTGCTGATTGTCCTAGTGTTGATAGTGGATTGGTTAGGATTCCTGAATACTCGCATTCGCCTGTCTTGAGTGATAGTAATTCTAAATCTGGTATATTTAAAGGTGTTAATTCGATCGACAACAGTTTCTCTAATGTCGTATTGATGGATTGGTCTGAAAAAATTGAAAATTTGGATTTCGATCTGTTGGAACAAGAGGCCATTGAAAAGGGAAGCACTGGTTCTGAGAATTGCTTAGATTTTGGTATTAAGGTGTTTGTTGCTAACACAAAGTTGAAAGAGGACAATTGTTTGGCTAATGGGATTGATGTCTCATCGGTTGATATTTCATTCGAGTTTGTGAATTCAGATAAGGAAAATTCGTCAGAGTTTCTCTTTGAGGATCTCGATACTGTTAGAATCCCTGAAATGGTTCGTTTTTTGCTGTCAATGATAATCTGGAAAGAGATTTCATTCTGTCTGATGATGTAGTCAATATTTTGGAGGATGAAGCTCTGGTGGATTTTGATAACATGCTGAGTGATGCTAATGAATTGAGTTTTTGTATGTATGACATGGCCGACATGCACACAACATCAAAGATGCTTGAATGTTCGGGTTCGATCTCTACAGTGGATGATTCAGCTCCGGTTGTCACTTCCTCTAGCGATAATCTGGTAGGAGTAGTAAGTGGGATAAATGAGAAAGTTACTGTATTGTTTTGTGGGGATATGTACGAGGGGTTGGAGAAGATGTATTTTGGTTTAGAGCTAGTGGAACCTTCGAACTGTTTGGGAGATAAGATCTCTGTGATTCAGGTTGATATGGGTTGTTTTTCTGATAAGCTTGTTAGGGATGGCAGCTTGTCTTCTTTGAGTGATTCTCTGAAAGTGGCATCATCTTATAATAAGTGCGGTGTCATTGATATTGTCCATGTGACAACAGCTTCTAATACTTGTACTATTGGTAATGATACAATAGTAAGTACCGGTCCTTTACAAAAGGTCGGTGTTAGTTCTAGTGGCAGTTTCTCAGCATCTTGTTCGTCTTCATCGAGGAGACGTAGACATAGATCTTCAATGAAGGCTAGCGGTTTAGTTCGACGAAGTGCCAGGATCCGATGTGGTAGATCTTAGTCTTCGGGTGAGTTTCCTTATTCGAGCACCATGAGTTTGGCTTCGAATTCAGGCTCAGGTTTGCATTCTCATTTTGGTAGTGTTTATTCATCTTATGCTTTAGGTAGCATGTCTTCTTCTCAGTTTAGTCGGTTGGCTAGGGATACTGCTTTCATATTCCCCGATGTTGACATTGACTTAGAGTACATTAGAGATAGGGAACTAGAGAGGGCTAGATCAGTCGGTCCATGAGGATTATTAGTTGGAATATCAGAGGATTAAATGATTTAAATAAATGTGACAAAATCAGGGCTTTCTTTAAAGACTATTCTATTGATATTGCATTATTACAGGAGACTAAAATTGAATTTCCAGATAATCGTTTTTATAGAAGATTAGGTGATTTTCATTTTAAAAAATGGGCTTGTCTTCCTTCAGTGGGTTCTTCTGGGGGTTTACTGATTGGTTGGCGTGACAACTATTTCAAAATGCTCCAATGTATTTCCAAGTAACATTCACTACACATTATATTTATAAATCTTAGTGATAATTCCTTTTTAAATATCTCTAATGTTTAAAATTGAGCGTCGAACTCTTTGGAGTGAATGTTTGGATTTTAGATCGTTAACACCGGGTTCTTGGATTTTGGGGGGAGATTTTAATGTTACTCGATTCTTAGGAGAACGGTCTCCTCGTGAGGGCGATTATTCGGCTATGGAAGAATTTGACCATTTTATTATTAACTCTAATTTGATTGAAATTCCTTTATCTAACAGAGACTATACATGGAGTAATGCTAGGGAAACCCCATCCATGGCTTTACTTGATAGATTTTTCGTTAGTGATGAAATTGAGGATAAATATCCTATTTGCAGAGTTCTTGGTTTACCGTACACTTACTCTGATCACTGTCCTATTATCCTCACATGTGATCAACATAGGGTTATTAATAAATCTTTTAAATTTGAAAAAATGTGGTTAATAGAACCTAACTTTTTAACTTTAATTAAAAACAAGTGGATTTCCATGAGTCATTATAATATTAGAAATAGGGATAATTCTGCAAAAAAATTTGTTCAAAAACTTAGAAATCTTAGGTATTATCTTAAGAATTGGAATAAAAATATTTTTGGTAGTATTAAAATTAAGAAAGAAAATATTCTTAATGAATTACTCAAATTTAACAAGATAGAAGAATCGAGACAATTAAATGTAGGTGAGCGTAATGTTCTAGCTAATTTAAAAGAGGAACTTAATTCTATTTTAGTAAAGGAAGAGATTAAGTGGAAACAGAGATCCAGGATTCAATGGATCAATGAAGGTGACAATAATACCAAATTCTTTCACAATATGGCTAACGGTAGAAAACGTAGTAATACTATTAATTCTATTACTGTTAATAATAAAGAATTAGTTGATCAAAGGGATCTCAATAAGGCTTTTACGGACTATTATAGAGATATTTTTGTTACTAAAAATACTCATAGGATCAATGCTAGATGGAGTGATTTATATCCGGTGGATTCTATTGTTGATCTTTCTGGATTAGATAGTCCTTTCACAGAGGATGAAATCTGGAAAGCCATTAATGATTTGCCAGGGGATAAATCCCCCAGGCCGGATGGTTTCCCAATTTTCTTTTATAAAATGTTTTGGGACGTTTTAAAAATAGACTTAACTAATATGTTTAATGATTTCTACAATGGAAGTTTACAACTAGGAAGATTTAACTTTTCCAATGTTATTTTATTACACAAAAAAGTAGGTGCTAATAATCTTAAAGATTTTAGACCTATTTCTTTGATTAATTGTTCTGCTAAAATTATTTATAAAGTTTTAGCTAATAGACTTAGTTTAAGAATGAATGACCTAATTGACTATTCACAAACTGCATTTATTAAAGGTAGAAATATCACTGATGGTGTAGCTGTTGTTCAAGAATACATTAATCATTGTTGCAAGAATAATATAACTTGTGCGATATTAAAGTTGGATTTTGCGAAAGCTTTTGATTCGATTGATTGGGATTTTCTAGTAGATATTTTTCTTGCTAGAGGTTTTAGTCATAGGTGGATTAGCTGGATCATGATTTTGCTTAGAACTGGTAACTCTAGTATAATGGTTAACAGTATTTTAGGTAATAAAATTCAATCTAAGCGAGGTTTAAGGCAAGGGGATCCTTTATCGCCTCTATTATTTAACTTAGCTGCAGATGTTTTTGCTAAAATAATTAGAAATGCGGTCGCTAATGGATCTCTGGGTTTGGTAGGTAATGATTTATCACGTAACGGTATTTCTGTTCTTCAATTCGCTAATGACACTTTGCTTTTTTCCTCTCATTTACCTAGGCATATTATTACACTTAAGTTCATTTTATATAGTTTTGAATTATTATCAAGTTTAAAAATAAATTTTGACAAAAGTTCCGTTTTAGTTTTAAATGATTTTGATAAAGTTGAAAATTTAGTAGCTAGTACTCTAAATTGTAAAACTATGAACTTTCCATTTGACTACCTTGATTTTGTAATTAGGCCTACAAAGCTCAAACACGATGACTGGTTTTTAATCATAGATAAAATCAAAAATAGGATTTCTAACTGAAACAGGAGGCTTCTATCTAGAGCGGGTATACTAGTTTTAATTAATTCTGTTTTATCAGCACTCCCGATCTATTAGATGTCAATGCATCTGTTTCCAGAATGAGTGATTGATAAAATAGATAAAATTAGAAGGGATTTCCTTTGGAGTGGTGAAAGCTCTAATAGTTAAATCAAATGCTTAGTAAATTGGGATACAGTTTGTAAACAAAAAACAGACGGCGGTTTAGGAGTCATTAATTTGCGTAATATGAACTTATCCTTATTAGGTAAATGGTTATGGAAGTTTAAGGATATTAATGAAAAAGCCTCTTGGAAAGAGATTATTTCTAAATATTACTATAATGGTAGTAGTAATTTATATCAAGTTACCCCTACTGTCAGTCGCAATTTATCAAACTTTTGGAAATCTATTTTAAAATGTCATGAGATTTTTAATCTAGGTATTAATACAATAGTTCATTCTGGCAATTGTACTTCTTTCTGGCATGATCGTTGGATATCTGCCTTACCTCTTAGGATAGAGCTTAAAGAGCTTTATGATATTTGTAATTTCAAGTATGATTTAATTAGTGAGGTTTATTCTCCTGATAATGACCCTCCTTGGAAGTTTAGTTTTAACAGTATTTTAGTAGGCTCTACCCTTAGACAACTTTTTTTGCTTTACGCTAAATTAAACCTTTATAACATTTATAATGATAACGATATTATTAGTTGGGATTGGGACAAGAGTAAGAAATATACTTCTAATTCACTTTATAAATTTATAAATTTTTCGAGTATAGCGAATAATTTTTTTAAATTTATTTGGAAATCTAACGCTCCTCCTAAAGCTAAAATTCATATGTGGTTAATTCTGCACGAAAAACTTAACACTATAGAATTCTTAAAAATGAAAAATATTCAAAATAATAATAAATGTTATTTTTGTAACAATTACCTCGAAGATATCAATCATTTATACTACAATTGAACAGATACCTATTTTATTCTAACTAATACTCTTAAAATCTTTAACTTTATTATAACCACTAAAATTTCAGATTGTAATTTCTATTGGAATACTTTTAGATTTAGGTTCAAAAAGATTATAAGATTTTTACTTGACACCTTATTCATTATCATTGGTTGGTATATTTGGTTTGAAAGAAATTAAAGAATTTTTAATAATAATAATAATAGTCATTTAAATAAATTGATTTATACAATTTCCACATTTTGTTTTAATTGGATTTCTAATTCCAAATATAAATTAGCTAATAATAATCTTTTTAAAAGATATCTTAATAAGGTTAGTTATAATATTAATCTATTTAAACTCAATAATAATATTTTCAACATCAACTATAATAGTATGAATATTTTTTCAAGCATATATGACGATTTTACTGTTAATTCTAACTTACTTATGGTTGATAGTCCATAAGATTATTTTAGCTTCGTGCTTGTATTTGTTGTTATTTAGTTTATTCTTCTTTTAATTCTTTTATTTTTATTCTGTTAATATTATTTAGATTTTTTATTATATATATCATTCTTTCATAGTCCCATTAGTATTATTTACATATTTTGTTTCCCATCTCTCACATTCATATATATGTATATAAATAATTTATATATACATATATATGTATAATTCTAATCTTTTTCCTTAGTCATTTGCCAGTTACAGGTTCAGGGGATAGGATGTTACGTTTGCTTTGCAGGTACTTGTGTCCTCAGTACAGGTTCATGGATTGCAGAGAGATCTTCAGAGAAGAGTTTCCCTCACAGATTCACTAGTAGTTTCACATCAGAGTCTTCAGAGCGGTTTTTCTATTCAGTATCTTTTTTAGATTCTCTTCAGATCAGATTCATCTCCTTTTCTTCCGATCTAGAAGCATGGAGCTTCCTTCATAGATTATGATGTCATCCAGTATTATTGACTTTCCTTTAGTTTTTTAGGTACTTCTAACACCTTAATATCGGGCGGTGGCCATGTCGGAGCTCGATATAAGGGTGTGATGGGTGGTGGCCTTGCCGGAACTCATCTTAGGAGTACTTGAGCACTATTAGTTTTGTACCTATTTCTGTTACCTGCCAGGCATGTTGGCAACACCTTGTTTTTGTGTTATATATAGTTGCATGTATGCTCTCCTTTATTTATAAAGGATCACACATTTTTCTCAAAAAAAAAGAAAAAGATATGTATGGCATTCAACATAAAACAATAAAAATAATTCATGTGAAGAGGAAGTGCATCAACGTGAAGAAAAATTTATATAGTAAAGCTTCAAGGCATCCTTATACAATCTTTCCACGTTTCTTAGTGCCATGACCAAGAAAGCGATCCTTATGAACTACCCAAATCCTACGATTATGACATATGGCACCATTAAGGCCGTCTATCTTGCCAAGTCATCGATCTACCTAAACTTCAATCAACCAATGCAAGCAAGCCATGCCACCCTCCAACCGCTATAAATAGAGAACTACCCCCAAATGAGAAGGGGATCCTCTACTCTCTCTCTTTCTTAGCATAAATTATTTTTTGGGACTTGACATTTCTAAACACTCTTAAGACCTTGAGAGCTCCTCTTATGACCGACGAAGAAGAAGACGACTCAAATTTTCAGGTTAAAAAACCTTTAGAAATAAGAAATGGAATATTGACTCCATCCTTGACTTTTTGACTACAGCGAAGGAGACGACTTGTACTTTTTACATATTGACCGTTGAACAAAGAATATTGCATATGTACTTGAATTTTATATCATTTGCATATAAAAAAAAGATGACTTGTACGATGGACATTTTGGACATATATTTTTATTATTATGGACATATTTGGAATTTTATTTGAATTATTTATCTTTCAAAATATTTTGATGTTGTGCCGAAAATTGGTTTAACAATATTTTTGAGAATGTGGCCATGAGTATACACATATATTTTTAGAGCATAATCATGAGTAGGTAAATGATATTTTGGATGGTATGCATATTAAATGTACACCATTTATTTTGAGGATGAGACTACGAGGAAGTTCAATAACCGTTTTAAGGATACACATATTATGGTGAATGTGTATTCATTATAGGAGTTATTACACATTTGTTATTTGTTGGTAGGTTGATGTGATGATGATACATTGTTATTCTAAGTGTGTGCACTTTATTTCGATGAGTTATACTGATTGTTGATTTATATTTATTTTTACATGCATGTGACCAACCTGAATTATTATTGAGAACTTTGTTATAGATAATTATGGTTGGATTGTTGAGATGCATGATATGACTTGTGGACGAAGTTAATCTATGATTACGATTGTTTCACCCTTTCGTGATGAAGTGTTATTTTTACATGTTGTAGCTTGGATTGCATGATTGAGAAAATGTATGTGTTACTGTAGTATGCAAGTGTTATCCCGCCTTTTGGCAAGGCCGTAACACCAAGGAATTGACTAATAACCGATGACGGCCCATCCTAGAAATCAGTTATACACGGCTCACTACGGATATCGGCGAATTTTGTCCGAGTCCGTATCGAGCCAAAATTGGTAGGACATGACAAGCTAAGCCATGGGAGCCAACGTTCAAAATCTCAAGTCAATCCGAGTTCGTATGCTCAAGTTATGAGGGATGCAAAATTGGACGAAAATCAGATACCATTCGACTCGCTCCTTCGACTCTCTCCTTCGACTCGCTCCGGTTCCCTCAGATATCAACTTCGACTCATTCCTGTTTGACTCGCTTCCATCTGGAATACCTATTTTGACTCACTTCGCCCAGCTACCCACTTCGACTCGCTCTCCCAGTGCTAGCTTCGACTCGCTCGACCAGAGCTAACTTCGACTCGCTCGACCAAAGCCTGCTTCGACTCGCTCAAACCAAGTGCTTACTTCGACTCGCTCAAAACAGCATCCATCAGAGAGTCCTCTTCGAATCGCTCCACAGCCTTCATAGAACCACTGTTCGACTCCGTCTAGTTCGACTCCAACAAAACGCCATGTCACCGAGTCGAAAGGAAGCGAGTCGAAACATAAGCGAGTCGAAACGGAAGCGAGTCGAAGGAAACAGCTTACCGAAAACTCCATTTCGTATCGATCATATCTCCCAATCTACAAGTCCAAATGTATGAAATTTTCATAGAAGGCTACGTGCATGCTAAATAATGTCCACGCCAAATTTCGACTCCATTGGATGAAATCTCGAGCGAGTCGAAATCTGCTCGTGTCGATCACGGATCAGACCAAAACTTCACGGGCTTGGGCGAGCGGGCCTGGTCACGTGCCAGAGAGGGTCTCTCGAGATCTAGGCGAAATACCAGCCTCCTACACCTATAAATAGACCCCCAAAGCCAACAAAAAAGGGGTTCTGCTTCCTCTTTGAGATCTCCAACGTCCGGACTCCACCAGATCCAGATCTGAACTCAGTTGCTGCTGCCATAAACAAAATTCACTGCTGCAAATTACAATTGACTGTTGTAAAACATTGAATTCACTTGTAAACACAAAAGAGAGATCAATAAAGCAAACTAGTTCATAGTGGACGTAGGCTATACGCCAAACCACTCTAAATTCTTGTGTCTCCTTACACTTTAATTATTTTCATTTCTGAAATTTGGAGTTTTTGTTCGATAATTCCTCTTTTTTCATTTAATTTCTTCACTTTATCTCTTCAAAGACTTCCGAAGAGTGTTGTGCCCAATTTTGGTACAAACACTTTGGTGCTTCCACTGAGAAAAACCCAATTTTTCTCCCACTCTTTGGATCTCCTATCTATATTGGATTGCATAAATCTAAGAAGAAGATCCAGATCTAGAACTTTGAAGCCCTTCCATTCTATTCAGATTTGCAATCAGATCTAGGAAAGGACTTCGCCAATTCATTATGGTGAGCACACATACCACCTCTGTAGCTGCTGATCAAGGAGCACGGGACCGACAAAACCCCGTGCAATCACCTCCATCCAACCAAAATGCTGCAGGACCTTCAGATCTATCAGGTCCAATCACTAGGCAAGAATTCTAGACATTGCTTCAAGAGTTGACCCAGAGTCGACAGCAGCTAGCGGAACAACTACACGCCAACATGGAGTTGACTAACCAGCTAAATCGCCAAAGGCGAAGAAGATCCAGAAGAGACCAAGGTTCTCATTCTTCCATGGAAATTTCTGCCTCCTCCGATGGCCAAACTAGATCCACACGTCCACGGTTAGGTGGAAGCTACACCCAGGCCACGGGACACCAACCTGCTTCGAACCTTGGGCAACCTAGAGCTGGACCATCCACTAGTCTCTGCACAGAACCTTCAACTCAAGGAGGAGCTGCTCCTTATCATGTTACAAGCAACATTGCTACTACCACCACTGCCGGACGGGGAGGTGACGCTGGAAACCAAGCTGATCCTCAACGTAGCCAACGAGAGTAGACTCCTGAGCCTTATGTCCCTGAGGATGTTGAACCAAGGAGGCGAAACACGGACCTTCGACCGCGTCCGGTCCAGACTCGCGCTGTAGAACCCGACCACACCTTGGCACAACATGCTCCAAGTGTCCGAACACCAGATATACTGGCCATGATCCGCCAAATGATCCATGAAAGTTAGGGTCTCTCTAATGACGACTGGGGAATCTCCCGAAGTCATACCCCTTTCACCGATGAAGTTTTATATGCTGAACCACCTCGGCACTTCAGGATGCCAGCTTTGCCAGTTTATGAAGAAAGTTCTGATCCTAATCAACATGTCATGAAATACGAATGGCTGATGAATGCTACTAGAGCTGATGACGCAGTAAAGTGCCGTAGTTTCCCCATTTCCTTAGGGGGCATTGCTACCATGTGGTTCACTCGTTTGCCACCGCGATCCATCTCTAACTTCGACCAGATGGCCACCAAGTTTGTCGAACAATTCCGTATGCATGTGGCGAGGCCAAAGGACGTTAACACTCTGTCTAGTGTTATGCAAGCTCCCGGAGAAACACTTAGACGTTACTTGGAGCGATTCCACGCTGCGTGTGCAGAAATAAGCAATCCAAACGATAACTCTATCCTGATGGCTCTGACTAAGGGGATTGATGCTGATTCCGAGTTCGGAAGTTGGTTAGTTGGGAAACCACCTGCGTCATTGGACCGTTTCTATTCCAAGGTAGCCCAATTCCTGAGAAGGGAGGATGCGAAACAGTCTAGGAAGCAGGATGACGCAGGGCCCAACATTGAAGGTATCCAAAGTAACGTCGTTGTTAAACAGCCCGGGGATAGTTCTGGAAAAATCCAGTTGAACGTCCAAAATAAACAGAATCAGCAGAGGGACAATAGAAACTAGAACAAAAAACGCGATCAGGATCGTGGACCACGGCGTAGAGCTTCCATGTACGAAAACTACACTTCATTGAACACGACATTGGAGAATGTGTATTTGCAGACCTGCAATACCATGCAATATAAGAGGACTGCCCCGAAACCACCGACTGAAAGATAGATCCAAACAGGAAAGTTCTGTAGATTCCATGAGAGTTATGGCCACAACACCAATGAGTGTCATCACTTACAAGACCTCATTGAAAAAATGATACATGAGCGGAAGTTGGATCAGTATGTACGGGCACCGCAATCCGGTGGTGCGGGCCTATCAAATCAGAATCGTGCACCGAACCAGGAGAGACCGGAATAACCCGCTCGTGCGGACGGGAGGTTGGTCATCAATACAATAAGTGGTTGTCCTCATCTAGCAGATCAAAGCTGGAAGGAAATGGAGTCGTATGCCAGTTCTATCAGGCATGCGGACTTCGAGTGTTGCAGTAGTTTTGATGAGGGGGCTCCGGCCAAGCAACAGAAAACGATGATGGATGACATCGTGTTCAGGAGCAAAGACGCAGATAAAATCGAAGCTCCCACTATCGATCCGCTGGTCATCTCAGCACAAGTAGGTCCCGCTTGGATAAAAAGGATCTTAGTTGACAGTGGAAGCTCTGTGAATATTTTGTTCAAGCAGGCTTATGATCAAATGAAGATGGAAGCCGTAGAATTGAAGCCCTGTCAATCTCGAGTCCATGGTTTCAACGGAAGTGCCACAATCCCCACTGGGATGGTGGAACTGCCAGTAGAGTTGGGAGTTGGGGAACATCGGAGGGTACGGATGTTGCGGTTCATCGTTTTGGACATAGACTCCCCCTACAACGCTTTCTTGGGCCGACCGGCCCTCGCTGAATTCAGAATAGCCATTGCCCCATGGTGTTTGACCTTAAAATTTCCCACTGATCATGGAATAGGAATCGTTCAGGTAGATCAGGCCACTGCCAGAGCCTATTATGTTGCTGAGCTACGGGAGGCGCAATGAAAGGAGAAGGGTAAGGGCGTAGAGGAATCTCTCTGCGTCCGTTTCGCCGATAATTGACAATTAACGCCCAGGCCCAGGCCCGGGCACCCTAGCTAATTCCTCAAGGATCTTGACCCGAGAGAAACTGAAGACGAAGGAGAATCTAAAGAAAGTCAAGCATCCCCAGCCGAGCTAACGATTGATGTCCCAATTGACAATAACGATGATTCAAAAATGATAAAGATTGGATCTCAGCTAAGCCAGAAAACTCAAGAGGAATTGGTTGAATTTCTACAGGAAAATCTTGACATATTTGCCTGGACACATTCTGATATGTGTGGGATCTTGCCAGACATCGCAAGCCACACTCTGAACATTGACCCGCCGCATGTCCCGGTCAAGCAAAAAAGGCGCGGTATGGATCCAGAGAGATCTTTCGCCCTTAAAGAGGAAGTAGAAAAGCTTGAAGCCAACGGATTCATTCGGGATGCGCTATATCCTGAATGGGTGTCAAACCCCGTGCTCGTCCGAAAGCCAAACGGGAAGTGGAGAACATGTGTCGACTATTCCGATCTGAATAAAGAGTGCCCCAAAGATAGTTTTCCGCTTCCCAGAATTGATCAGCTAGTGGATTCGACGGTTGGACATGAACTCTTATCCTTCATGGATGCGTATTCAGGCTACAATCGGATACCAATGCATTTACCCGATCAAGAACATACCAGCTTCGTGACCAATCTGGGACTTTACTGTTACAAGGTTATACCATTCGGACCCAAAAACGTCGGGGCTACTTACCAACGGTTGGTCAATCAGATGTTCGCTAATCAAATTGGGAAGACAATGGAAGTATATGTAGACGACATGCTTGTGAAGTCACGACTCTCCACCGACCATGTAAAAGACCTGGAAACTATGTTCAACATACTTCGGGAGTACAAGATGTAGCTCAACCCACTGAAATGTTACTTTGGAGTTGCATCCGGAAAGTTCCTTGGGTTCATCGTTAACGCCCGGGGAATCGAAGCCAATCCCGAAAAGATTTGGGCAATCAGAAATCTTGAAACTCCCAAAACTATAAAGCAAGTCCAGAGTCTCAATGGAAAGGTAGCAGCATTGAGCAGGTTCATTTCAAAGTCCACTGACAAATGCATTCCCTTCTTCGATCTGATTTGAAAAGGGAAACGAAACTTTGAATGGACCACGGAGTGCGAGGGCGCTTTCCAAGCGCTAGTCCAACATCTATCCACACCACCTATCCTGTCGAAGCCCATCGACCATGAGAAGTTATTCGTATATTTGGCGATATCAGAGAACGCTATCAGCGCTGCATTAATCCGAGAAGAAGACAAAATACAGAAGCCGGTATACTACGTCAGCAAACGATTGACTAGGGCTGAGAGAAATTATCCGAAGCTGGAAAAGTTGGCTTACTGCCTTGTCATTGCATCAAGAAAACTCCGACCATACTTCCAGGCACATTCCATTATTGTTTACACCGACCAGCCGTTACGACAGGTCCTTTCGTGGCCTAAGACGTCTGGTAGGTTACTCAAGTGGAACATCGAACTGAGCCAGTTTGACCTTACTTACGCTCCGAGACGGGCTGTTAGCACCAAAATTGGTCACTAACCTCGTTGAGAAAGATTGTGTAGAGATGTAAGTGATGAAGTTAAATTAAACAAGGAAGAATATGCTAATTTAAATGCAGAAAGTAAGAACACCGGATTTATAGTGGTTCAGCGTAACTGCCTACATCCACTTTGAGTTTTGATCTTTATTTCTTTCACAAGTAGTTGAATACAGATACAATCCATATATTAATGACCGAATACAAGTTTGAACTGAAAATAGTAAGTCTTGAAAGTGGCAGAGTCTCCCCATTGTTCTCCCAAAAAAGGTCCATTTCATTGTGCCCCTGCCCCTCTATTTATAGACAAAGGTGGGTTGGACTTCTCTGGCGGGCCTAGTAGCTGAATAACTCGGTCCAGATAGGCTGGTCCATGTGTGCCGAACCAATCAGGCCGAACAGTTGGGTGCCGAACCACTCTCCTTCTGCCGAACGAGGCGTTTGCTGTGTGGGAAGAGTAGGCCGAATAGCCATCGAAGCCGAACGTGTCTCCTGGCCGAGCGAAGTATCTGGCCGAACGTGTCTTCTGGCCGAACGAAGCCCCTTAGCCGAACGTGCCTTTAGGCCGAACGAAGCCCTTAGCCGAACGATGTCCTTAAGCAGAACAAAGCCCTTGGTCGGACGATGTCTCTGGCCGAACGATGCCTCTAGCCGAACGTTGCCTGATGCCGAGCGCTCCTGGATGCCGAGTACTCCTAGATGCCGAGTACTCCAAGATGCCGAGTACTCCTAGATGCCGAGTACTCAGTTGCCTGGCCAAATCTCCAGGAAACACTTGCCCCCCAAAGTGTGTTATGTGACTGCACGTAATACGCTTTGAACTATGTATCCTCCATGTCTCGTTTCAAATCCTTGACTGAATTCTAATGGAGATGCCTTCTTGAGAATATCAGTGGTCATCCGTGTCTGGTTCTGCAAAGCTAATAGGCTTCGGCTATCTGATCTAGTCTTCTCTTAATAACCCTTAGTGAGAATTCAATTTCTGTTGATTTCAAGAAGTCGAACTTTTTCGGACGTACACATGCACGTTCGGGTACATGTTCTTGCCATTGGCTCTCGGATGCGTTTTATATGCTCATAAGTCGTCGCCAACTCCATCTAGTTTAATTGCAATTCAATCGCGATTCCTTTTTTGTATTTTCTATGAAATAAGGGTTGCAATCAGCCACTTGAGGAGTTTTCCAAACCTCTCTTCAGTACAGACTCTATGATTTTGTTCACAGCTTCAACCTGTCCATTTGCAGTTATAATGGATCATGGAAGGTCATAAGGACAGATGACGTTACGGATAAAGAAGTTGATTATTTTCTTCATCTTGGTCGTGGTTAAGAGTTCTTCATCTGCCCATTTGGTGACGTAATCAACTGCTATGATGGTGTATTTCGCATCACCTTTAAGATCGACAAAAGGATGATTTCAGTGCCCCCAAGTGGCAAACGGCTATGAACTAGCCATTTGAATAATTTCCATTGGTGGGGTTCCCGGATTCTTTGCAAACATCTTGCACTCGTCACATTGTCTAGCATGATCAACCGCATCTGGGTTGATGGTTGGCCAGTAATACTTGTAGCAGAGTACCTTCTTTATCATGGTTTTCTCCCTGATGTTATTACCGCATTCTTCTTCATAGATTTTGCTCAAGATATCATCATGGGCGATATGCCGAAGCATGGGGATGGATAAACTCCTTTTGACACACGAATTATTCTTAGATGATTTGGCGTGAAGCTTTGAGGAGGATCCGTCGTTTGCCATTCCTCCATTCAGTAAGAATTCCTCATTTTAGATAGTCTTTGATAGGAGTCAACCATGACACCTTTTCATTTTGTTCGCTGAGTACGTGTGTAATGATGTAATACGTGAAGTCAGTTAGTAGCTCTTGGACTTGGCCGAGAAAAGGAGCAAGACAATGCCCCCTAGCAAGATCAACTTCCTTAAATTTGTATACTACCAATCAAGAATCACAAAAGATATGTAAAGTTTTCACTTCAAATCCTCTAGCAAGTTTGAGGCTGGTAGTTAAGACTTCATACTAAGCATCGTTGTTTGTTACAGGTAAATCGAGTTTTAGGACGTAGCAGATTGATCGTTCCTCAGGAGTCATTATCAAGCCATAACACTGATCATTGGATGCTCCATCCGTGTACATTTTCCATCTTATGGTTGGTTCTCTGCTACTCTTCGAGTAGTCATATGAGGTAGTGAATTTGGGTGTGAGGTCTGCTAATTTCCATCCTTGGATAGCCCTTCGTGGAAAATAAGTGATATCGAATTAGCTTAGTTTGATATTCTATTTAAGTAGTCTTTCAGACGTCTCAGGTCATTGTATGCCTTGTCGCAACGGCTGGTAGGCATAGACGTTGATGGGGTGAGCCTAAAAGTAAGAGTGGAGCTTTCATGATGAAATCAATAGAGATTGTGCTAGCTTTTGTAGCTTCAGGTTGATATCCAATGCATGGCTCGCGATAGTTAATGAAATCACATATGCATGTCAGAATGGGTCCAAGGGAACATATCATCATTTATTCAGAAAAATCCAACTAATTCTTTTATCATCATTGCACTGAGCTATGATCCGATATTCAGCACCCGAAAAGGGTCGCCATGGCTGGCTGTAATGTCGACCGTCAGCTTAGCAAGTGCCATCCCAGATTCTTTGAGTAAAGGTGTAACTATTTTGCATAACATTCAATGTGAAATATGGTTGGGATGGCCAATGTTGATGGTTACTCTAGTCGAATCCTAGAGTCTTGTCATGAGTTATTGAGTCTAATAGTGAAGGGCTCTGAATGCTCTAATAGATTATCAGTAAATGGCCAAAAATCAGGCTTAAAAGCGCATTAAAGGAAATGTCGAGTGGGAGTCAGCCTCGAGTGGCACGCAACTGTATAGCTGGATCTTGCTATGAGTTTGAATTTGCTTGTGCATTCGAGTAACGCACTTTCTATTTAATGCATTCATGATTCTTTACCCGTCCTTCGGGTTGGAGTGAAAGTCAATTGCCCATGAGCTAAGGTATCGATTTAACGATTCTATCTCTAGGCATCCTTTCGGTCGTTGCCTTGAGTAGCTGTAAGCACTATATATAAGTTTTAATACTGAGCTATCGTAGCCAGTTTTTGGATGACCATGCGTCTTCTCCCAGTCTCGGGTTGATAAATGTACTGCATGGGCGGTTGAGTCTCGTCCTAGCTATGTTTATGTTTTCACCTACACTCCAAAGACATAGAGGTGATTGGTGAATAGTCGGTTCACATTCATCTTGCTTCTCGCTCGTGCCCCCAGGTTTGGGGCATATACCGATAAGTGGGAAGGCCAGCCACGCCCACTTTAGCTTTACTCTCTTTCCCGTTGGATCGTGGGATCATGTCAGTCGATGGGAGACTAGGTCTCGCCTATCTTGGATTTTATCATGGTTTTCCATTCCAAGAGGAATACTTCGATGCCACGTAAGTTTCAGGGCGTAATTTGGACAGTGGATGGTCATCCACGTCCACTTTGGTTCATGCTCTGTAATCAGTTCTCGGGGTAAAGTTGGCTACAAATGCAGTCGGGTTATGCTCATCCAGTTTCATACTCCTCCTGACGAATCGAACGAGGGTGCTGGAGAATTTTTGACCAAGTATTCGTGGTTTACCCTATTTTCCATACTCTGGGGTCATAGTTTTTCAAAAAACATCCGAGTCACATTCGTATGTGCTTGGTGCGGATCGGCATTGACCCTTGGTCTGAGGTATGATATAGTAGGTTGCTCGTAGCTTTGGATGCCGTTTCGATTGGCTCTGTATTGAGGCCTCCCTGCAGTCACTGCCTCAAGTTATAAAGAACGCCACGCTAGAGCTACAATAAGCTGCCGTATTCAGCTTTTTAGTGTTTTGTACCCCTGCCCCCAGTAATGATTTGGCCAGGTCACTGGTTGGATGGTCGAACTCCATCCTCAGCGGGTTAATAATCCTCCTGTCGATTCCAGGTCGAAGTTTGCGGAATAGAAAATGGTCGGAATCCACTCGTCTATTTATCGATGTTTATACACCACTCTGCATTCTGGTGACTTAGTGTTATTCTCCCCCCGGTTGACTCGCGCCCAATTTGTGTTCATGCTTCGGTCCACGCTCCGGGGACTTAGAGATTTGTCGAACGGTTTACGCTTTAGTCCACAGTTCGAGACGCAGAGATTTTCGTCAACTCGTTTATACTCTAGTTCGCACTCTGGGAACTTAGAGTAATCCGGTCCGCTTCTGGGATTTAGGGATTTTTCTGAAGTCGTCTATAATCTAGTCCATGCTCTGGGGACTGAGAGTACTGTAGTCCGCACTCTGGGGACGTAGAGGTTTTTGAGTCATTTATACTCTAGTCTGCACTCGGGGACTTAGAGTACTTTAGTCCGCATTCTGTCTCCCATTCCAGAGGGTGAGACCCCTCGGATGGCTGAGAGTTTGCCCGAACCTGGTAGATAATCCTTCTCTTTAAGGTTCTCTTTAAGATTTCGAAAGTCGTTATTCTTTATGCAGGACTATTGCATTCTAATGCTTGTTTTCCACGATTTTGTGCAGGCCGTTCTGACCCCGAGCCCACTCCGAGGAGCGATGTCGCCAAGGAAGTGGGGGAGAAAACAAGTGAAGCCACTCACGCAGGGGAGGCTTCTGGTCCAGACGACCAGGTGATCGGAGCGCTTGATGAAGACAAATCTGAAACCTCCTCTCCTACCGACGGGGGTTATGAAGTAGAAATTACAAGCGCCTCTGAGCATACATCCGAATTGAGCATGGAGGAGTGGCTCGAGAAAGAGAGGAAGGAGACGGTCAAGGTCATAGTTGATCCCCGAGTTGTGGACTTGGACGATCCTTTGAACAAGCCGTTGAAGGTCATCCTTCTTGGCGGGTCCAAGCCCATGGAAGGCCCCCGTACTCCTTCAGTTGCTACCCCTCTATCAAAGAAGAGATGTCGCCAAGGAAGTGGGGGAGAAAACAAGTGAAGCCACTCACGCAGGGGAGGCTTTTGGTCCAGACAACCAGGTGATCGGAGCGCTTGACGAAGACAATTCTGAAACCTCCTCTCCTACCGACGGGGGTTATGAAGTAGAAATTACAGGCGCCTCTGAGCATACATCCGAATTGAGCATGGAGGAGCGGCTCGAGAAAGAGAGGGAGGAGACGGTCAAGGTCATAGTAGATCCCCGAGTTGTGGACTTGGACGATCCTTTGAACAAGCCGTTGAAGGTCATCCTTCCTGGCGGGTCCAAGCCCATGGAAGGCCCCCGTACTCCTTCAGTTGCTACCCCTCTATCAAAGAAGAGTACCAAGGGTAAATGCTCTGGAGAGGAGCCGTCTGGAAAGAAGTTGAAGAAGCACAAGAAGTGATTACTATCCTCGTTCAACGAGGGTTAGTTTAAGTCATGTAATTATTTTCATCTATTTCCTTAGTCCTTGTAGATAGAATGTCGACTCTGAACTTTGGAGGGGTTGTAATAGAAACTCATTTCTGAATAAGGTTTAGTTCCTTTTTCTGTCTTACAAAAGACTCTTATTGTTGAGTTTTCTTTGTGATTGTGATTTTAATCCAAGCAGTTGTGAGTAACATAGACTTCTCAGCCCATCTTCATATAACTCGGAAACTCTTCGGGAGTCGTTGAACTTCCATTCTGTGCTTCGAGCACTTAGAATACTTTCTAGCCCGTATGTCAGGGATTTGACAAATTCAAGTCATTTGTGTCATAGTTCATATTCAGGGAACTTGGAGATCCGATTCGCTTATATTCGAGTCCGCACTCTGGGGAGTTAGAGTACTCCAATCCGCACTCTAGGGACTTGGAGGTTTAAGTCGTTTATACTCTAGTCCACGCTCTGGGGACTTAGAGTACTCCAGTCCGCACTCTGGGGACTTGGAGGTTTAAGTCGTTTATACTCTAGTCCGCGCTTTGGGGACTTAGAGTACTCCAGTCCGCACACTGGGGACTTGAAGGTTTAAGTCGTTTATACTCTAGTCCGCGCTCTGGGGACTTAGAGTACTCCAGTCCGCACTCTGGGGACTTGAAGGTTTAAGTCGTTTATACTCTAGTCCACGCTCTGGGGACTTAGAGTACTCCGGTCTGCACTCTGAGGACTTGGAGGTTTAAGTCGTTTATACTCTAGTCCGCGCTCTGGGGACTTAGAGTACTCTAGTCCGCACTCTGGGGACTTGAAGGTTTAAGTCGTTTATACTCTAGTCCACGCTCTGGGGACTTAGAGTACTCCAGTCCGCACTCTGGGGACTTGGAGGTTTAAGTCATTTATACTCTAGTCCGCGCTCTGGGGACTTAGAGTACTCCAGTCCGCACTCTGGGGACTTGGAGGTTTTAGTCGTTTGTACTCTAGTCCGCGCTCTGGGGACTTAGAGTACTCCAGTCCGCAATCTGGGTACTTGGAGGTTTTAGTCATTTATACTCTAGTCCGTGCTCTGGGGACTTAGAGTACTCCAGTCCGCACTCTGGGGACTTGAAGGTTTAAGTCGTTTATACTCTAGTCCACGCTCTGGGGACTTAGAGTACTCCAGTCCGCACTCTGGGGACTTGGAGGTTTAAGTCATTTATACTCTAGTCCGCGCTCTGGGGACTTAGAGTACTCCAGTCCGCACTCTGGGGACTTGGAGGTTTAAGTCATTTATACTCTAGTCCGCGTTCTGGGGACTTAGAGTACTCCAGTCCGCACTCTGGGGACTTGGAGGTTTAAGTCATTTATACTCTAGTCCACGCTCTGGGGACTTAGAGTACTCCAGTCCGCACTCTGGGGACTTGGAGGTTTAAGTTGAGAGCAGTCGTATTTCCACTCTTTAATTTGTATTCATCTACTGTATTGAGGCCAATGTCGTCGAATGAACAATCGAACCACGTTTGCTCACGGAATGGGATTCTGCCCCCCAGGATGAGGGACGGAATTTGAAAAATGGACGATCGATTCTCGTCCGCTTGGTGATTATAGCTCTTCCAATCAAGTCAAGGAAGGAGGTATATGACAGATGGTTGAATCACATCCATGTTGGGTTAGATAGCCAAATCTCTTACAATTTGCTCTGTATCTCCTTCTAGAAAATAAGGATAATAGATTGTTGAGTAGACAAAGTAAGTTGCATATGTTCCAAGGTGCAGTCGTGTCCATATATTGATAGCGATGGTTAGCGAGTACGCAGTCTACCATAGCTACTTCAAGTTGGGCTTTCGAACAACCTTTCGTGTTCAGGGTAGGATTTGATGTGTAGATGATCAAATCACGTCCACTTTAGACGGATCCCGGCGTCACTGAGCTTCATGAGGGGTATCTGTATTTTGTCGAACTTTGTTCTATGACTCGATTGGAGTGGATGATCGGGCCATATTCATTCCAAGCAGTTTAGGTCTCCAAGTCAAATGTGGAGGTTGATGGATGGATGGTCGGTTGTTCGAATCGATCATAAGTTGAGCATACGAACTCGGATCGTCTTGAAACTTGGAAAATTGGCTTCCCTGGCTTTGATTGTTATGTCTTGTTAATCGTGGCTCGATCCAGACTCGGACAAAATCCATCGATATCCATAGTGAGCCTTTGTGTAACCGATCTCTAAGACGAACTATCACTGGTTTCTAATCAAGTTCTTGGTGTCACGGCCTTGCCAAAAGGCGGGATAACATTTGCCCCCCAAATGACGTCTTGTGTAAACATGACGTGCTTTGAAAAACCGCAGTCTTTCATGCTGAATATTTCTGTTCAGTTGATTGCTTGACAGTCGTCTTTTAATCGTTTCGTTGCAATCTTCTTTTAGACAAATGTTCAACTAGCATGCTTTGCTTTGGTTCTGCCCCCAGTTTTGGGGATGAGTATGGAGTTGATGTATGTTTATACTCCGTCTCGCACTCTGGGAGTACGGAGTTGAGTAGATGTTTATACTCCGTCCCGCACTCTGGAAATACGGAGTTGATTAATGTTTATACTCCGTCTCGCATTCTGGGAGTACGGAGTTAAGCGAATGTTTATACTCCGTCTCACGCTCTGGGAGTATGGAGATTATTAATGTTTATACTCCGTCTCGCACTCTGGGAGTACGGAGTTAAGTAGATGTTTATACTCCGTCTCGCACTCTGGGAGTACGGAGTTGATTAATGTTTATACTCCGTCTCGCACTCTGGGAGTACGGAGTTGATAAATGTTTATACTCCGTCTCGCACTCTGGGAGTACGGAGTTGATCAATGTTTATACTCCGTCTCGCACTCTGGGAGTACGGAGTTAAGTAGATGTTTATACTCCGTCTCGCACTCTGGGAGTACGGAGTTGTGCGAAGGATCGTCGTGTATCAACCCATTTTTAGCCTTGATGTGATGGCTTGCCCCCGAGCTCGAGTTTCACTTAGCGAGTGGCTGGTCGTATCGCAACCGCTCTCTACTTGAATAAATTCCACTTGCAGGATGGAATTTGGCTCTCTGTGCATCGTGATGTTGTACATTGTATTTAATCCATAGCCCCAAATCAAAGGCATATGGTTGATGATGAGCAATAGAATTATTCTCGTCCAGATGTAACTCCACACGTCTGATCATGGTCTGCGTAGATTGGTTGGCAACCAAATCTGAGTACCTGGACACCTGCATCATTTTGAAAGTAGTTTAGTTCAAGCTAGTCGTAGTTCATAGAACAATTGAAATAGAGATGGAAATAATTCAAAGAAGATTATGGTAAATCTCATTGATATGTGAAGCAGCATCGTGTGCTCGCTATTCGACTCCGCCCCTGGCTCCTTTCAAAGGGATGTTGGCCGTCAACCGTCCAATTGATAATCATAGCCCTTTATTAATAGGCATCGGATATTCGCTGCCCGCCATTCTGTAGGACTTGTACATACTATTGAAGCTTTCCTTTCCAGGTCATCTTTTCGATCACACCTCGGAGATGTTTGTAATCGCCCGTGTTAGGATCAGCGAGCATCCTGGAATATACAACATTCCCCTGATTTTCTTTAGACTTTGGTGTACTCTCTCGAGGTTGGTTTTCATTACCACTCCGAGTCGTGAGTCTTCAAGTAGAGGTTGTCAATTGAACCTTTCAAAGAGCATATGAGATGAATTATGAAGTCTTGTTTCGGCTACTGGGATCTACATCCTTAGCCAACGGGCCTTCATTGTTATTTTTCTTAGTATGCTCCACTCCACCTCACTTTAGTCCTGATTCATTTTGTAAAAGAAACGATCCATGGTCGTAGGAGGCTCTTTAGCTAACTAGCTGCCAAAATATATCTAGAGGTCGACTTTCCTCAAATGTGATTAGTATGATACCCTTGTTAGTATTTGGAATAAATTGCTTAGAGCCAAGCATTGATTTGCTTGGAGTCACTAAATTCGAAGTGCTGGGTCAGCGAAGAATGGTGCTTGGAGTCATCTTGACATTTGCTAGAGTCACATAATCTATGTTCTCCAACCTTTGGGAGTACTGTTTGAATAGCGGTTGCTTGTCCGTTCCCTTGATGTCGTTCATAAGCTGCCGCTAGATCCTCTATGCCCTGGTCAATCATGGGATGTCAGGGAAGTGGATAGAATGTATAGGGACCAGTCAGATTGTTTTTTGAGAGAGAGATCGGTATACAGTGCATGGATCGGTCTGGATACTTCGTTCGGCACAGAAGTACCGTTCGGCATACAGAAGTACCGTTCGGCATTGGGGCGTTTGGTGTTGGCATGTGGCTCAGCCAAAGCTGTTCGGCCAAGGCTGTTCGGCAGAGTGGATCGGCCTGGAGTGGTTCGGTATTCACACTGTTCGGCACAACCGAGTCGTACCGTTCGGCATTACAGAGGCGCTCGACATTCATTCTTGTTCGGCTAGAGGTATGTTCGGCCTGGAAGAGAGTTCGACCTAGAGGTATGTTCGGCCTGGAAGAGCGTTCGGCCTACGGCTTTTCTGGAGTGGTCGGCATAAGCCTTTTCTGAGGCGATCGGCATAAGCCTTTTCTGGAGTGATCGGCCGAATTGCCTTCAGAGGAGGGTCGGCCTTCATTCAACTTGAGTGCAAACTTCAACGTCCAATCCCCAGATCTTGCGTACATCAGTGAATCCAATCTACGGCTATCAGCTTCCTTTATATTTCTTTCAAATCTGAGTAGAATTGGAAGTTTTCTAGTAAACAACTAGATCTATCTCGCGAATATGGAAATCCACTAGTAGACGATGAGATCCAATCAAGCTGAGAATTCAATTCTCAATGAAAGCACCAAAGTGTTAGCACCAAAATTGGTCACTAACCTCGTTGAGAAAGATTGTGTAGAGATGTAAGTGATGAAGTTAAATTAAACAAGGAAGAATATGCTAATTTAAATGCAGAAAGTAAGAACACCGGATTTATAGTGGTTCAGCGTAACTGCCTATATCCACTTTGAGTTTTGATCTTTATTTCTTTCACAAGTAGTTATATACAGATACAATCCATATATTAATGACCGAATACAAGTTTGAACTGAAAATAGTAAGTCTTGAAAGTGGCAGAGTCTCCCTATTGTTCTCCCAAAAAAGGTCCATTTCATTGTGCCCCTACCCCTCTTTTTATAGACAAAGGTGGGTTGGACTTCTCTGGCGGGCCTGGTAGCTGAATAACTCGGTCCAGATAGGCTGGTCCATGTGTGACGAACCAATCAGGCCGAACAGTTGGGTGCCGAACCACTCTCCTTCTGCCGAACGAGGCGCTTGCTGTGTGGGAAGAGTAGGCCGAATAGCCATCGAAGCCGAACGTGTCTCCTGGCCGAGCGAAGTATCTGGCCGAACGTGTCTTCTGGCCGAACGAAGCCCCTTAGCCGAACGTGCCTTTAGGCCGAACGAAGCCCTTAGCCGAACGATGTCCTTAGGCTGAACAAAGCCCTTGGTCGGATGATGTCTCTGGCCGAATGATGCCTCTAGCCGAACGTTGCCTGATGCCGAGCGCTTCTGGATGCCGAGTACTCCTGGATGCCGAGTACTCCAAGATGCCGAGTACTCCTAGATGCCGAGTGCTCAGTTGCCTGGCCAAATCTCCAGGAAACACGGGCCATACAAGGACAAGTCCTAGCCGATTTCATAGCTGAATTTACCGTCCCAGAGGACTTGCTCGAAGCCAGTGAATCCCCCGAATACATCTGGAAACTTTATACCGACGGAGCATCAAACGACCGGTGTTCAGGCGCTGGTATTGTGCTTGAAACTCCCGAGGGACGATCCATATGTTATGCCTTAAAGTTCGATTTCCATGCGACTAATAATGAAGCTGAATATGAAGCCCTCCTAGTTGGCTTGAAACTTGCTAGAGATTTGAGAATTATTGCAGTGGAAATTTATTGTGATTCATAATTAGTTGTGTGTCAGGTATGAGGAGAGTATCAAGCAAGAGATCGAAGGTTGGCTGCTTACTTAGCTCGAGTTAAAGATGTACTAGACCATTTCGATTACTACGCCATCTACAGTATACCTCGAGAATGCAACCCAAAGGCCGATTCGTTGGCAAAGTTAGCCAGCATAGGCGAAGCTCAACAAATGGGACTCGTACCCGTAGAAACGCTATCTTCCCCAAGTATCGACCGGGTGAAAACAAACCGGGTATGCAAAACCATCCCCGAAAAGGATTCATGGATGACTCCACTAAAAAATTACATTGAGCACGGGACCCTGCCGGAGTGCAGGAGTGAAAAAAGACAGGTCCTTCGAAAGGCCTCAAGATTTACCATCCAGAATGGACTCATGTACAGAAGGGGGTACTCAGTTCCCCTACTCCGATGTATCGCTCATGATGAAATTAAACAAGTGTTACGCGATGTACATGAGGGAGAATGTGGCGATCACACCGGGGGCAAGCACTTGCCAAGAAAATACTTCGCTACGGATAATACTGGCCTACCGTGAATCGCGATGCGTTGGACTATGCAAAGAAATGTGATAGGTGCTAGAAATACGCCCGAATCCCTAGGGCTCCCCCTACTGAGATAACGCAAATGGTCAGCCCATGGCCGTTCGCAATGTGGGGCATCGACATCATCGGTGCTCTACCTCCGGCAAAAGGTGGTGCGAAGTACGCTATCGTCGCAGTTGATTACTTTACAAAGTGGGCTGAAGCCGAAGCTCTCCCTACCATTACAACGAAGAAAGTAATCAACTTTGTGGTTTGTAACATCATCTGTCAATTCGGTCTCCCACACACCATAATCACGGACAACGGACCCAAATTCGACAGCGCTGAATTCAAAGATTTCTGCAAACGATTTCACATCCAAAAGAAATTCTCCGCAGTTGCACACCCTCAAGCGAACGGACAGGTCGAAGCAGTTAATAAAGTCAAAAAGTCCATCCTGAAGAAACGACTAGAAAAGGTCGGGGGCAAGTGGGTTGATGAACTTCCTATGGCTCTATGGGCTTACCGAACAACCCACAAGACCGCGACTGGCCACACTCCATTCTCTCTTTCTTACGATTCAGAGGCCGTTATTCCAGTCGAGCTAGAAGTACCTTCTCATCGTGTGACATACTATGATCCAAAGACAAATTCTATATTAATTGCTGAATCTCTTGATCTACTGGATGAGAAGCGTGAAGAGGTTGATTTGAGGGCAGCTGCGCATCGAAGTAGAGTCGCCCGATTGTACAACGCCAAGGTCCGTCCACGAACCTTCAAACTAGGCAATCTCGTATTAAAAAGAATCTATCTGGTTCCTTCGCACATGAAGCCGACATGGGAAAGACCGTATGTTATTGAACGAAGGCTCGGAGATGGCACATTCAAGTTATCGACCGTCGACGGTCTTACCCTGCCAAGAGCTTGGAATAGCGAGAGCCTTTGCCGCTATTACACCTGACAGGCTATCTTTATCCATTTAGTTTACTTTCCTTTTCGGCAATTTGATTATGCATTTCGAAATTAGAACTTGAAATAAGGCAACTGACTTTGCCATACTTTCTTATTTCAGCAATAAAATGCAACCTCTTCGCGCCAGAGCTGTGATTTACTTGAAATACTTCATACGACCATCACTATGCACGGAGATCTAAGTCTCATCATACGGTGGGATTTATTCAAATAGAGAGTGGCTGCGGTGCAACCAATCACTCCCTAAGTGAAACCCGAGCTCGGGGGCAAGCCGCCACATCAAAGTCAAAAAAGGGATTGATACACGACAATCCTTATTCAACTCCGAACTCCCAGAGCACGAGTTGGAGTATAAACATCAACTCCGTATTCCCAGAGTGCGAAGCAGAGTATAAACATCCAACTCCGTATTCCTAGAGTGCGAAGCGGAGTATAAATATCCAACTCCGGACTCCCAGAGCGCGAGTCGGAGTATAAACATCAACTCTGTATTCCCAGAGTGCGAAGCGGAGTATAAACATCCAACTCCGAACTCCCAGAGCGCGAGTCGGAATATAAGCATCAACTCCGTATTCCCAAAGCGCGAACCGGAGTATAAACACCAACTCCGTATTCCCAGAGTGCGAAGTGGAGTATAAACATCCAACTCCGAACTCCCATAGCGCGAGTCGGAGTATAAACATCCAACTCTGAATTCCCAGAGCGCGAACCGGGGTATAAACATTCAACTCCGTATTCATAGAGTGCGAAGCGGAGTATAAACATACAACTTCGAATTCCCAAAGCGCGAACCGAAGTATAAACATCAACTCCGGACTCCCAGGGTGCAAGTGCCAATTCCAAGTCTCCCGATCGCAGACATATGATCGAAACTTAAGCCGGCATAACCAGCCACTGATGAATGAATTGGAATCCCCGGAGTACGAAAATGATTATCGACAATTAAACAAGCATGGACGCATTACTCAATCTCCGCTTGCTTCAGACATCCGTTCGGTGGCGCGAGACTCAACATGTTACAAGTAAGAAGCAATCGTCGGCTGATGGTCAACAACTCATCCCCAAGACTGGGGGCAGGACTTAGGCATCAACCACTGATTGAAGCAATGCGATGTCAGAATTCAACTCGCTTCCCGGTCGCAAGCCATGTCCACAGTTCCCGAACTTGGCAAACCAAAACAAACTTGATTCGGAACCTGAAACTTCCCAAGTGCATTTCAGACACTGAAACACTTAGACAAATACACAATGACAAAAAAAAGTTTCATTTCTATTGATTATAGAAGACGTTCGTGTACAAGTTTCCAAAAAATTCCTACTAGCAGGGGCCGAACCCGCATCTATACACGGCTAACAAAATGCAAAATCAAAATACGCCAGATGATCATGCCTAATCTCTCTTCTTCCTTGGCTTCCTCTTCAGTGCGGACCCGCTGGAGCCATCGCCAATCCTCCTCTTCGAGCCTTTACTTTTCGGCGGTTGGTCTTCAGGCGAGGGCATTATGTCGACGTCCTCCTCCGAACTCGTGTAAATAAGAATGCTCCCTACGGGCAGAGTCGGAGGAAGGGGATCAATTACAGAAGGTGGAATGAGCAGGCTGGTGAGAAAGACAGAACCACCAGGAGACATCATTCCGAGCGGGGCAGGTCCCGATGCTGCCATCCCACCTCCAAAGCTGCCGCCATAACCCGCTACTGCCAGTTCGGCGTCAATCTGAGCAAACATCTCCTCTTCGGTTACTGCTTGAGCCCCGCTGGGGTTATCAGCAGTCGGCATTGAAGAGCTTGCAGCAGGATCAGTTCCGCTCATAACAGATGACAAGTCGGCACGAGGATCGCCGTAGCGGCGGAAAAGTTCATCCATCAGCTGCACGTCGAACGCAATCGTACTACCCTGCAGATCGCTAAGCGGGGCAGCTGTACTCATGGTGGTTGCCTCAGTCACGATAGCCTCCTGCATTTGATATGACTCTTGAGTGGCAGAAGGCATGGCCGGTGCGACATCGATCACTGGACAAAGAATAAATGAATTGTTAGAACTTAAACTCGATCGAAGACTTTGACTCATGAAAGACATGTGGAATGTTCGGAGTACCTTCCTCAGTTTGGCTTGTAAGCGATGGGGCGGCTTCAGTCGTTTGCACTGTAGTCGAAGGCATCTACGGCTGATCCGGGTTATAGGCAGGAACAGCTTGAGGATCAAACACAGGCAAAGATTCAAGCTGAGTTGACACCGGAAGATCAAGACTTGCATCATGATGTCCAACCCCGGAGCCCTCTCCTACCTCCAGGTGCTGGGTGCCGAGCCTCTCCTTCTCATAAGAGATCATTGAATCATGGGGAATCTTCTTTTCGTCATCAGTTAACAGACGATTCTCGAGCTCGAATTCGTCCACAGACTCACCCTGGTGCGCCTCTTTCTCTTCCTCAACCAGTCGGCCCCAAGCACTATGGAGATGCGTCGAATAATCATCGAGCCAGGCTAGACCCCTATGCCTCAGCACATTAGCATTGTAAACAACAAGGAGGTCCTCAATGTCGGCCTCTAACCTAGACTCGGCCAATTTCACCCTCTCCTCGACCTCAGTCTCCACTTTCTGGACTTTGGCCACCGCCGCATCCCGTTCTCCCCTTAGCAGAACAGCCTGATCGCACGCCTCCTGGGCTGCGTTGTTCGCGTCATCTTTTTCTTTGACCAAGCTGGCGATTTTGGTTTTTAGTTCATTAAGCTCCTTGACCGCTGCATCTCGCTCGGTGATGACATTGGTATTCCGGTGGCCCATCTCCTCCACCAAGGCGACATGCGTCTGCCTCAACCTCTCCATGGCCACATTTGCTTCATCAGCCTTCTTAATGACCTCGATCTCAGATTTCCGAGAAGACTCGGACTCAGCAGAGAATACCTGAATAATACGATCCCTTTTCGCGGGCTCGGTCTCCATCTTCTCGATCTCTTTAGCCCGCTCGAAGGCCACTTTAGAAGCTTTTTCGGCAGCCTTCGCCCACTCTCGATATTGGGTATAGATGTCGTGGACAAAGTCATGCATCATGCCTTCTACCCCTGATGGAATTCTCTTCAAGTGGGGAGGGAAAACATAACCGTCGAAGCAAATATTAGAAAAACCCTTCTTCATTTGAGCCAACTTAAGGGCCCCTTCTCTAGTGGGATCAGCGGGGACCTGCTCTGTAACCATGGAAGATGTAATCTCGACTCTCTGGAGATGAGTCTCAAATCTGGGAGTATGAGAAGACGGCCTGTGACGAGGAGGGTCTGGTGGATTTGAAGTTTGAACAGGAGGAGGAGATGGAAGTCTAGGAGGAGGAGAGCGTGGCCTAGACCGATGTCTATACTCCATATCCCTATCACGCCTGTATCTATCCTGGTGGGAGTACTCGCGGTCGCAATCTCTGTCTAAGTCCCTCCGGCGGGAATCATAGTAACCAGAGGCTTTTCGGGCTGAGCGAAGGTTACTGAGCATAGATCCTCTCCTAGACATAGTACCTGAAAATGATAAACGAAGAAAGAGTTAGCAACTTCCTAAGTCGGATGAAGTACAGTTGTGAATCATGTAGTGCAGTGAAGTGTATGCATGTGCAATCCCCCGATCAACCAAAAATGTCGGCCGCACTCGTAGCAAGCGACCCGCTCGGTTCATGAACACTATCGAGCTCCTCCATCCCGGCGTCGTATTGAGACGACACAAAGTCCGGGATCGGAACATCGGCAAGTCCCTCAAAAAGATTCCCAACCGACGGGGGAGAAGCCTCCGCAATTCTAATCCCCGGGACGGGCAAAGACACGACCACAGATTTAAATCTCCCGGATTTAGAGCGCTTGTGAGCAGTAGCCTTGCCTTGTCTTTTTTCTCCGGAATCTTGAACATCGGAAGGAGGCACGGCCGGGAGCTCAGTATCGGTGGGCGTTCTTTCTGGATCAACTTCTTCGATGATCACAACTGCAGGCGCTTTGCGCTTCACGCATTTCTTCGGGGCCACCCGATGTGTCACATCCAGGTGTATGCTCTGTCTTCGTTCTATCAGCCCGACAACCCTCAAATTCCTGTCGGTCAGAACTAAGTCTATGTGCCTCTCTTCGCCCGAAAATGCTTGAAGAATCCGAACAAGCTCCCTGAAGTACGCGCCATCAAGGCGAGAGATTGCGGCTATAAGAAAGGAAAAGTATGTCAGTTTTTTAAGTCGGTTACTAACATCTCGGTAATTCAAGAGGGGATGGTGACACTTACGTCTATCTAACCACCGCCTAGCAAATCCAAGGGGACACCGAACATAGAACCATTCAGATTTGTAATAACTTAGCCTCCCCCAACAACCCAGCACAATGTGGCATTTTTTGACTGCCTCCAAGAAAGTGAAGGAAGGGCTATCTCCACGGCTTTTGACATTGAATAAATATTAGATTTCGATCGGCTTCGGCGGTCGAAATAGGATCTTCATA
Organism: Allium fistulosum; assembly: GCA_030737815.1. Lineage (NCBI taxonomy): Eukaryota > Viridiplantae > Streptophyta > Magnoliopsida > Asparagales > Amaryllidaceae > Allium > Allium fistulosum. The sequence continues at coordinate 897,878,398 of CM060905.1, read as the reverse complement.
AACAAGACGAAAGTGCTGTTCAGCAAGGCGTATCCATTCGGATGTAGCTGAGATGGGGCTATGCCAAGAAACAATAAGATCTCCCTGATATAGTCATTAAAGGGAGGAAGTGTCCCCGCCGTGCAAGCGTGACGGTTGAAAGCAGTAAATCCCTCCGGAGGAAAATGTGGCCTGCCATTTGGCCCAAGAAGTAGCACGTCGTCAGGCGACAAACCGTGCCTTAAGCAAATCCGGCCTAACATGTCTTCGGAGATACCCGACAGCACCGACGAGCCGTGCCTTAAGACTATCATTTCAGGTCAAAGTTCGTTGTCATTTTTTATAAGTTTCATCGACGAGCTTCGATAGGAAAATCAAATATGCAGTGAAAAAGTTAAGTCCAGTTATGCAAGTTTGAAGCTCGCCGGAGGCAATTGTTCAAGTATGTTAAAAATGTCAAACCTTTGGACGATCAAATTTGTATCGCTCGCAAGAGCCGTGTTCGCATCAATAGGCTATGGTCATATGCATATGAGTCAGACTTGGTCAGAAGGTTGGCATGCAAAATTCGACTCAAACCAGAAGGACCTGATTCGAAATCCCCAATTTGACTCGCTCCCAAAGACCACACAGTTCGATTCGCTCCTTCGACTCGGTCCCAAGATCACGAGTTCGACTCGGTCCCAAGACCACGCGGTTCGACTCGCTCCCAAAGACCACACAGTTCGATTCGCTCCTTAGACTCGGTCCCAAGATCACGAGTTCGACTCGGTCCCAAGACCACGCGGTTCGACTCGCTCCCCAGGACCATCGAGTTCGACTCGCTCCCAAGGCTCTACACTTCAACTCGATCCAGAGCCATCGGCTTCGACTCGCTCTGAAGCTACCCACTTCAATTCGATCAAAGGCCATCGTTTCAAATTGATCAAACACAGCCCCTTCGTATCGATCCATAGATTCAGGGCGTTCGACTCGATGCGAAGCCCCACCATCGATCGATACGAAAGCCTCTGCCTCATCCTCTCGAAACCTCCCACTCCAGATCGACTCGAAGCTAAGATCCTGAAACTTTCGATCAATCACAACTCAGGTTGATTTAGTTCTAGAAAACCAAGTCTCATCGTTCACGCGTTGGATTCGTTTAATGGGTTGCCTAGATCTGTCAGATTAGTTTGAATAAGTGATGGTGTGAATCGATTCGAAGGCGAGGATTTTCGTTCTTTCTTCTCGAGTCTCAGAGCGATACGAAGGCAAGGAAGATAAAGATGAAAAGTAAAAAGTGAAAAAACGGCTAAGTGCCAGGTATTTATATGGACTCAAAAGTAAGGGGAATAACCGATTCGAATTCCAGTGGGGTCGAACACGTGCTTCGACTCCCTCTTCAGCGCACCGATGCAGAGCTCCCTTTCGTGTCGCTCCTTCGACTCCATCCCAGTGACCAGTTCGACTCCCTCATGCAGCAATGAAAGACATCACTTCGACTCCGTCTTTTCTTCGACTCGCTCCCCTGTCTCCGGTGTGTTTCGACTCCCTTTCTAGTGCAGCGAAACAAGCGGTTCGAATCCATCAGGGAAGCGCCTTTCGACTCGCTCCATTTCGACTCGCTCGGGTCACGTCCATCATCGAGTCAAACAAGTGCTTCGAGAGGATCGTTATGAAGGAACATTCAAAACCAACCGTCAAGCGTTGTTGCAACGAATTTCACAACGGTTCAGGAGAGGATTGATACGGAATCCAGAAAACAATAAACTGACAACGACTCGAGAACGTACAAACGTCAGCGGGAGTCAGATTAACATATATGAATAAATGTCGGACTAATATTCAATATTCCAGATTTTCAAAAATCAGAAATTCATCTAATAACGATAACAACGGAAAATGAGTAACTACTACCATACAACAATCAGTTGCAACAATACATGGTACAACGGTCAACAGTTTACATTATCAAGAAGAACGATCAAAGATTACAGCTTTCATCGACGAGAAAATAACTATTCAGAGTAGACATGGTAGTATTTCAAAGCACGTCATGTTCCCACAAGACATACTTTGGGGGGCAAATGTTATCCCGCCTTTTGGCAAGGCCGTAACACCAAGGAATATCAGTTATACACGGGCTCACTACGGATATCGGCGAATTTTGTCCGAGTCCGGATCGAGCCAAAATTGGTAAGACATGACAAGCTAAGCCATGGGAGCCAACGTTCAAAATCTCAAGTCAATCCGAGTTCGTATGCTCAAGTTATGAGGGATGCAAAATTGGACGAAAATCAGATACCATTCGACTCGCTCCTTCGACTCCCTCCTTCGACTCGCTCTGGTTCCCTCAGATATCAACTTCGACTCGTTCCTGTTTGACTCGCTGCCATCTGGAATACCTATTTCGACTCGCTTCGCCGAGCTACCCACTTCGACTCGCTCTCCCAGTGCTAGCTTCGAGTCGCTCGACCAGAGCTAACTTCGACTCGCTCGACCAAAGCCTGCTTCGACTCGCTCAAACCAAGTGCTTACTTCGACTCGCTCGAAACAACATACATCAGAGAGTCCTCTTCGACTAGCTCCACAGCCTTCACAGAACCACTGTTCGACTCTGTCTAGTTCGACTCCAACAAAGTGCCACGTCACCGAGTCGAAAGGAAGCGAGTCGAAACATAAGCGAGTCGAAACGAAAGCGAGTCGAAGGAAACAGCTTACCGAAAACTCCATTTCATATCGATCATATCTCCCAATCTACAAGTCCAAATGCTATGAAATTTTCACAGAAGGCTACGTGCATGCTAAAGAATGTCCACGCCAAATTTAGACTCCATTGGATGAAATCTCGAGCGAGTCAAAATCTGCTCGTGTCGATCACGGATCGGACCGAAACTTCACGGGCTTGGGCGAGCGGGCCTGGTCACATGCCAGAGAGGGTCTCCCGACCGAAACTTCACGGGCTTGGGCGAGCGGGCCTGGTCACATGCCAGAGAGGGTCTCCCGAGATCTGGGTGAAATAGCAGCCTCCTACACCTATAAATAGACCCCCAAAGCCAACAAAAAAGGGGTTCTGCTTCCTCTTTGAGATCTCCAATGTCCGGACTCCGCCAGATCCAGATCTGAACTCAGTTGCTGCTGCCATAAACAAAATTCACTGCTGCAAATTACAATTGACTGTTGTAAATCATTGAATTCACTTGTAAACACAAAAGGGAGATCAATAAAGCAAACTGTTTCATAGTGGACGTAGGCTATACGTCGAACCACTCTAAATTCTTGTGTCTCCTTGCACTTTAATTATTTTCATTTCTGAAATTTGGAGTTTTTGTTAGATAATTCCTCTTTTTTCATTTAATTTCTTCACTTTATCTCTTCAAAGACTTCCGAAGAGTGTTGTGCCCAATTTTGGTACAAACAGCAAGTGTAGAAAGTTGAATTCACTGTTGTGAATGAATTTATTTGTGCTATGATTGATTTTACTATGCGGTTGTTGCATAGCATTTTATAAATAGTTTTATGATTGGTATATTTCTCCATTTTTTGTGATTTAACCTATAATGATGTTTTATTGGCATGGTTGAGGATTGTTTTGGGAAATTGCAGGGCATAACTCTTTTAAGGAGGATGGGGGGAGAATTTAACGACCCGTAAATCTGATAGAAAACTCATTAATTAATTTTGATTTTTTAGTATTGATGTCTTTCAAGGGATTTTGATTTTCCATTGTGTTTAGAAATATGTATGTAGGATGATATACTTTTGCTGACATTAGAAAATAGGGTTTTAGGGCATTTGTGTCTGCTTTGGCCCAGCACAACCTTTTTATCTATAATAGATTGTTATTGAGAAACCCTAGCAGCCTTCATCCTATTCCTCTTCGTTTCTTACAGATCCTCTCTTCCTCTTTAGTTCCAATCTCTATTCTTTAATGTAGATTAGATCCCATTATCCCAAAATTTACATCAAACAAATTATAGTTCCAAACCGCTACATATTATATACCAAATCGAACATATCGATGAGGCAAAGAGATTTGAGATCCATTTTCCAATTTGATTCACCACCTAACTGTAAATTTGTGAACAAATCTAGATTATCAGTTTTGGTGTTTCACCAACAACAACAGCATGTAACACTGTTGGTACCGTTGGGTCAGTGGTGGTGACTAAAGTTCGTCACTGGAGTCTGATCAAGGTGAAGTTGCACAGGTCGATGAGAAAATTTGAACTAGGGTTTTGTGTTCTCTTCAACGACGGCATTTAGGTGGGCAAGGCGGTGCTTTGGAAGGTGTAATGGTAGGATTATGGGTAGCACGCACGATAGAGAGGAGAACAGCAGTGGCATCGTTGTCACCAATTGTTTGGCGGTAGACAAAGGAATGGTCGAAGTTATTGGTAATGGAGCACGGTAATGGGTTCGGGCACGACGAAGGATGTACCATTTTGCATATAAGCCCTTAAGTTTTAGTTAACTGCAAATTATACTTTAAATTTTCTAATTATCATATCTTTTGCATACGAACTCTGATTCACGCGCGGTTTGTTCCTTTGGACTCATGGTGAAATTCCAGATGATTTTGCATTTGATTTGCTGGTTTCTAGCTGTTTGTAAAAGCTCACTAATATGGTTAAGTAATTTTAATTATTTGTGCTTTATATATAATAAATAAATATCCATCAATAAAAATTTATGTTTGTTGATATATGTTATACTATATTGATTATTGTTTGGTTATTATGATGATTTGGATATGTTGTGCCTCTATTTGATTGTTTTTTGTTAATTGTTATATTTTTGGGTGTTAGATATTTAATTATAATTAATTATCGATTTTAAATGAAAATTAATCAACTATTTAATAGAAAATAGGTAGAATTATGTAATTTTAGGAGATATGGATTAATAAATGAAAGATAAGATTATTTAGAGTTTTAGAGTGATATTTGTAAATAGCAACGATTTAACAAATTTTGCTAAAACTAATATGAGAAATTTAATAAGGTTAATGCTTATGACTTTTTAGGGAAATTCTAAAATAATAATAGAAAACATATTTTGAATTGTAATTGGGATATACTATTATTTATAAAATAAAATGATATCCCATAAATAATAATATGATTTTTATATTGTTTTGATTAAATATAATTAATTTTATGAAGCTAATGAAAGAAAATAATGCTATTATTATTTTTTAGTAGTAAAATAAAAGATATTTTTGGAATAATAATAAGAATAGTAAATATATGTTTCCAAATGTATTTTGGGTCAAATTATTACTACTTTGAAGTAAATAACAATAAAAGGAGTTGTTGAGATTTAAAATGGAATATTGTTGCTTTAGACTTAAGTAGCAATAGTTTGTTTGTGAAAATAATAAAGTGGTTTGAGTACATATTATTATTTTGCTGTAAAATAATAATATTGTTGTTTTTGAAATTAATTTGAAGTGGATTATTATTTTTGGTTGAATTACAACGTTTGAGAAATTTGAGGAAATATTTCAAAAATAAAGAATTTTAAAGTATATTAGTGTTTTGAAAATTATTATTGTTTTGAGGTAAGACAAATTAAAAGTGTTTTTTAATAAAAAAACAATAAATGACTTTATATTTAAGTAAGTTTAAATAAATTAGTTTGAAGTGTTATGGCTCATATATGTTAATTATTTTGAAGTTACCATGACTGTTATGTGAAACGAAATCGCACTAAGACGAGTTGCAATATTTGACCATTATTACTACGTTGTGTGTAGTTAATTGTGGTTTCATTATTTATGTTGTATTACTAAGATGGTATAGTTAGTACACATATGATGATTGGATGTTTTTGTTACTGATATACTGGATTAGTACATATTTGATGATTTGATATTTGTATTACTAATATAGTGGATTAATATGCATTTGATGATTTGCATTATAAATGCAACAGATTAGTACAAATTTGATGAGATGTTGTTTGCGTTACTAGTAAATGGTGGTTAATAAACATTTGATGAAAATTTATTATTAATTTATTTGATGTTTAAGGTCAACATTGAGTATTATTGCATTTATGTGATGTGTAGTGGTCGTGTGTTGTTGTATCCCATATCTACGATGATTGACCCTTATGGTTGAGTAAAATATACTGTTTTCTACTTATGTTAGTTGCATGGTTGTGTAATGTTATGTGCCAACAAGTATTTGATATAGTAGAAGAGTAGGAAACAGAACCATGTGGTCATGATCTCAAAAGGGTATGTTGGCAGTCCTTTCCAATGCAATAGCTCTCGAGCTAATGGCCAAAGTTTATATGATTACGCGTAGTCTAAGCGCACACACACACATAGAGACATACACATACATCCTTATGTATGTGTGTGTATAAAGTTTATAGGTGAAAACCAAAGGAAATAAAATAAGCTTTGGTTGTATGCTAGATTTACAGGTTGTTCATTTAAAATATATCTCTTTTATTATTGTTATATTGTTGTAAATTTGATAATGGCTAGATGTATAAAGAGATATGATATTTCATTTGTTGTATAATGCTTGTACATTATTTACATATGAGATATATGTATATTTTTGTTTAATTCCATGGTGAGGTTTTCCCTTTCATTTTCAAAGTTTTGGATTTTTAAATTACATAACCAACAATCCACTATTTTTAATACCAGGAGTTAGTTGCAAGCCTATTTTTATGGCTTTTATAACTGATTTTAGACGTTAAAAATATTAAGGCGTCACATTGCACCTTGAACCCGGAGCATCTTCAGGCTTATTGTGTTTAATAAAATTTGTAAGCTGCAGGTATAAGGCATGTTGAAGTATGTATGCCATCTTATAAGCAAATTATTCCATGTAATGCCATATTTTGTATAATATGAACATTGTAGTTCATCAATGTGATTCCTATCAAATAAACTAGTTTAAATTTACAACTATGTCTTCCCTGTGAGAATGCGGTGGGCCAAATGTAACAACCGCACTTCTTGATACACCGATTCAACGTTTAGATGGCTTTCGAGCTCGCATTATGCTAAGAAATACGAGCTATTGGGTTTTTAAACATTAGAGAGCAGGATTATAAGAGTAAATTCTAAGACATTCTACACTTTCAGATCTCATAGCGAAAGCAAACATATAAGTACTGAAAAATAGACATTTTAGGAAGCAGTCTCCAAAATATTTTTTTACATATGCACTATTTCCAAAGTACAATATAAGCTTGACACACATTTAATACAATAGGTAACTACATGAGAACCAATGAAAAATATTAGAGCTCCAACACGATGCTCCTTTATTTACGGGCTATGCCAAATCAACTACTAACTTGTCATCTTGTAGTGGGGGAAAATGAAAAGAAGGGGGTGGGTCAGACAAAAGTTTGTTAAATGGGTACAAGTTTAATATGTGATGATCATATGCAGTTAACTTTGATTCTACTCTAAATGACAAAGGGTGTACTACAAGTGTCCGTGAATTCCTATGGTCCATTACCTAAGGGTTCTTGTCTAATACATACCTACACTACAATTGGTATAGGATACTGCAGGTATCGAGCTACGTATCGAACCTCATAACTAACGATCAGCCACCGCTCCTAGAGATACTCAATAAGGAAACACCACCACATGGCTATTGTGGAAATCAATTTCTACCTATATCACCGCAAAATGCTACTGAGGGGACTATTCCCCACTAATATCATCGCCTTTAGGCTACTAGGGAATCGATTTTCCCCTATTACAATAACTACAAGTAATCCTAACTACACATCGAGGGGGAACTCCTAAACCTGACTCTCCGAAATGTCTCATTTCCGCATCCATATCCACCTCCCGATCGTAGCGTTGGCCTCTTATTGCATGAGTCGGGATCCTCTATCAAAACTATATCACATCGCACCAAAAATTATGCATAATAGGATTCCCGTTATGCAGGACCATGCTCCATCATGCATCCTCGTTAGTGCTGCACGTCCACCGTGAAACCTCCCATGAGTGTCATTTGCGATAAAATCGCCTCTGTTGCATAGTCAACCCCAAGTTGGGTAAACTATATTTACCCAATACCGCAACGACCTAGCCTTCACTGATGGGAACTAGCTTCCCTACTAGCTCTAACATATACTCTTAGCCACAAAATAGACTCAAACAAGCAATTAACATTTATATAACTTTTATCTTAAATTATATTATTTTTATTACTTATCTGGGCCTTAGGCCGAGGTTCAGATTTTGCAATTTACGTGTTAACCGGTCGACCACTAATCCTAACCAGTCGACCATTGGGGATTAAGGGTCGATTGGTCGTAGACTAAAATTTAGGGTTCATCTGATTTTAAATGTCGATTGTAATTTTTTTAATTTGTGTCATTAGCAGTTTCCAGTGAACCCTAATTACTAATTTGACCAATCCATGTTTTCAGTTTCAATACAAACTTGCTAAATCTAGGGTTTATAGGTTTAGGGTTTACTGATTTTAGGGTTTACCCTTAAATAATTAAAGGGGTATGCTAGCATTAGTATCAGATTTAACAATTCACAATGATTTCAATTTTTCCCTAGATTACAGGTTTCAATTTAGGGTTTTGCAGTTTCTATTTTAAATTACTAACAATTAACAAATTTTTGTATTTCAATTAAAAGGGGATTTCTTATGCTAACCTGCTTCAGAGTTAACCAAATTTAGGGTTCCAATCCAATAAGAGAAAAAGGGTTTAACTTGGGTTTAGATGAGATTACCAATTCATATCAATTCTAGTTTAATTTAGATTTCAAGTTTAGAACCTATTAGCTTGCCCTTTCCTAGATCTTATTTGTTGTATTTCTTCTAATGTTATTTTAATTTGACTTTGAAGAATTTTTAGTTTGTAGAGGAGAAGAGAAACTGATAGAGTTTTGGTATACTAACAAGTTTTGTGATGAATTAGGGTTTAGGTTGGGTGTATATTTATAAGGGATTTGAATTATTTTTAACCGTTGATTAACCCTAGGAGAATCTTTGTTTTCATCCTATATGCTAATTAATTACTTCATCTCCAAGTAAATATATTTGGTTAATTATGGACTGTTGGACTAATATATTAAATATAGATGGTTATTTATTTAACGCTTCCCTAATTGTTATGTTTTATTTATTACTTTAACTCCTTTTCCTCTTTCTATGTTAAAAATATAACCTTTTCAATATCTTAATTTATGTCATCCTAATTCTAACCAATTCATTGTTTCATATATATGTGTGTATATATATTATTAACCATTATAGAGAATCTTAAGCATAAATATTATATATATATATATATTGACAATTATTAAGAACTTTTCTTTTTTTCAATACTTAACTAGTATTTATCTTTCTGTATCCACGTTATTACATTTCCCCCTATTCCTTAAAAAGAAACAAATAACATACCTATTTAACAATAAATTTCATTACTACTTAATTGATATTTCTTTATAAAGAAAGAAACAATATGTGTACATGTATGTGATTATTTATGATAATTAAAAACCTTATTCTCTACTGCTTAACTGCATCATCAATTATTAATTGATAATATTTATGCTTTCAATTTCAAATTGGATTTCCCTTTTTAACTAATAGGGAGATAGTGTATTCCACGTTCCTTTTTAAAATAATGATTTATTTCCCTATTTTGTTACCTCTATTTCTGCTACATTACATGCATCCTTATTTTCCTTAAATATATTATTATCTCACTCTTATAACATAAATAATATACATTTAGTAATAAATTCCTTCATTAATCCAGTTAATATTCTTACCTTTGTACATGTAAATACATTTCTTTTAAAATAACCTTTTTACTTCCATGTATATTCACTTTTACAACATATAACATTAGATATATTCTTTTCTTTTAAAGTATTTTGTTATATTCCCTTTCTAACACATGTAACGTATATTAATTATAACAGCAAATTCCATAGAAGGGTAATTAATACTCTCTCTTTTTGCATTAAATATCTTATTCCTTAATCTTCATTAGCAAATTATACTCTTTTTAATATATTGATGTTTTTATCTTTTTTTCTTATTTTAGCATATTCAACATATTAAGTACAACAATAATTTCACCATTAATGCTTTCACATTTGTGGGCATAAATACTTTTCTTTCTTCTCTTTTAAAATGCACATACATCATTTATGACAACCGCCCTATACCATCGGTGCCAATAGTATCAAAATAGTACGTTGTAGTCGTGCCTGGTCGAAATAGGACGATCATCAAGGTTGAAAATGAAACAAATACAACATATAACCTGTTGAATATCTCATAGCGCATGGATAAAATATAACATCACAGGTAATAGGAGAGACAGTAATAACCATGTGAATAAATCATCAGAAAACAGATCCACGGAGTTATATACAAATGTAGTAGAGTTTATGCAATGTAATAAACCCAACAACTGTCTTATAACAAGAAAATAAGCAGTCAAAGACCCTCCAGTACTGCATAACGGAATAAGCATAGAAATCCATATAGTATATAATACAATATAGAGCCATCTAGCCCGTCCTCTGCACAACTACTGCGACATCCAGACCTGTTATCTAGTCTACTCATTTAAGAGTACCTAAGTGTGATAACCCTGATTTTTGTGAGTAATTTCATGATTTAATTTAGTTTGTATTTGTTTGAAATTACACTTAAATGATAGAGATAGGAAACTGATTTGCAGATACATAGTTTAAAAACATGTACATGTGCACAGGATAGTGCACAAACATGCACACATTTTTCTGTGTGATAAAATAGGCAACAGTTAATATATATATATGATAGGATAAATAAATTACAAATATATATATGTAGGCAGAAATGATCAGGTCTTTAAAAAAATTTAGCATAAAGAAAACAAATGTGTATATATAGGCAGAAATAGTAAGAAAGAAAAATAAAAAGACTTAGGCAAAAAAATAAGCATACATGTGTTATACATGTACACAGTCAAACACTGCAGGTAGAAAACAAAGCTTGCATGGAAATGGTATGAACCCTTGAATAAATACTTTATCCATTTCCAGCAATTCTTTTTGCTTAGGAAAATTAAAGTCATACATATAACATGACCCGGGGAAAAATTAAAAGAATAAGGTTTATTTTCTAAAAAATTAGCAAGGACGACATACCCTCTTATTTTCTTGAATCAAATAAGAGGCAGACTATGTTTTGTATGGGGTAGAACTGACATTGGGTAATTCCATAAACCCTAGTAACAGCCGGGATTTGTATAAAGAGGCTTAGTTTAGTGAGATCATACCCATTTGCTCTTCATAACCTAAAGAAAAAAAAATATAAGCCAGAGCACCGGCCATTAGAGTTAGAGGAAGGCAGAGGATCAAAAGAAAAGCAAGGCTTAGGGAAAAAAAGGAATTAAGGGTGACTAACCTCACTGAAAACTTTGGCATTAAGTCCTGAATATTGAGGCAGCCTATTTGAATTAATAATTCACTGTTGCAAGTTATGTTCATTTTATGATTTGATTTGTTAATGATCTGTTCAAGTGTAAAACCCTTCATAGTGATTTACCCAAAAATAAGAGTCATGGATTTCATGTTTTAAATGTTTATCTGTGATAGGGATTAACTTTGAGATGGAGTGATTTCTTTTATGGGTTTTCTTCATAAAGTTATTTATAAAATCCCAGGATTCATGTGGTAGATATATGGTCTGTAAATGGAAAGAAATATGGGGCTGCAACATTGTGTTGTTGCTTATGCCTCATGTTAATTAAAACAAAAGAAAATGTAGAAGTGCAATGATATACATGTGCTGAGCTTCTATGTTTTATGAACTACTCAAATCAAAATATACTTATGGTTTAGCCAGATCTTCAAGATTAAGAAGAATCTGATTGAACCAGAGGTAAGAGAGGATAACTAATAAACTAGTTATGGCCATATGTTTATAACTTGATCCATTGAAACCCATAGGCAAAATAATGTGCTAAGAAATCACATCTGTTTTTCATGATTAAATGTTTGCTTCTGAGAATATAACTTACCAAACTCTGATGAATACATGTTGGTTGAATTGTTTATTTTTCTCTGATTGAAAAGTGAGATGCAGAAGGGATTAGCACAGTTATGAAAAAGGAAATAACACTTAGTAATTTAACTAAGGACTTGGGATCTTAGGGCTACAAAATATAGCTTGGCAAGGGGAACATTGCAAGCTCACACATGGTATGTTTATACCCAGGGGCCTGAGTGTGCTGGGTTAACAGAGAGATGTCCCAGGCAGTGTGTGTTTTAAAAAGAGAAAGTAGCTAAAGACCCTATTATATTTGATAGTGAACTTTAGAAATAGGTTCAGGAGAGGCTTGGGCAAAATCCCTTATGGCCAGTAAAATTGTAAAAGGGGCATGATGACTGAATTGATGATTGCATTGGTTGGTTTATGATGTTTTATTGGTGAATCTTATGATTGTTTTCTATGAACTAAATCATTGTGATCATATATAATCTGTTTGGCACTGATATGAATGCACATGCCTCACAAAAACATGCACAAAGAAGATACTGAGTTTCTTTATTCATACAGAGTACTTGAATATAAATAGAATTGAATAAGATCCTGTTTTCAGTTAGATTATTCATACCAGACAATTAGTCTGACCCTTTTGTGTTTATGCACCATTGGGTGTCTCATATCTGTATAAGGCAGTTCATGGTGATCATGCAGGTAAATAGGAATTTCATTGATCAAGCATTGGATGAGTTAACTGCTTAAGGAATTGGATGCTATTTTTAAAGACTTTGCTGAAGTTAAATTAAATATTCATGTTGAACTATGTTAAGATATTTTGTTTAAGTTGCTTAGAAAAACCAATGTATTGTTATTTACTGTTTTGTAAGTGTTGAACTTATATGTATCAGCTGGAACTTATGTATTTTGTTTTGCAAAATGATTTGCTAAGAAAATGAATTTTAAGCTTCAAGAACAGTTAGGCTATAATGGTAGAAAAATCTGAGAATAAAGGATTTATGGATTGAATGTATATCCAGAGAACTGACTTAAGAAAATCCATGTTTAAGTAAAGAAAAATCTGGCAAAAAGTTTATGAGTTGCCTTAGAGAAGAAAACCAAAATAAAATGTGTTTTGTTGAGAAATAGTGCAAACTAAATAGGGCTAACATTGCCATTTTCTTGAGCCTGGGTTAAGCCAGCACCCAAGAGTTTTAAATTAAGTTTTCAGATCTGTTTCATAACCCAAGTATAGGGTAGACTCGGACAATTTTGTTAACAAGAAAAAAAAAATAAGGCAGCTGAATTTCCCACTGACACACACATGCACAGAAACATTCACACACACATGCACAAGCAAAAGCACAGTTTATACAGTAATAAAATTATGGAAATTTATGTAGAGTGATAAGTCTTGAGACATAAAATCAATAGTTATGCATTAACCCAAGTGTACTTTGAAAATCTAGTTTTTTTAGAAGCACCATTGCTATGTAGAGAGTATTTCCTTTAAGTAATACTCAAACAGATTTCTACTTTACAATTTCTGTACTCTGATTTAAGTAGAAAATGACTTATATATCTTCATATATATAAGTTCAAGATGAAATGAGTAAACCAATATTTTTATATTGACAAAAAGGTCATGGATAGAAGAAAATTGGAATTAAACATTTTCTTGATTAAATGGCCACTGTTAAAAAAAAAATTAAGTGGGTCATTTCATTTGGTATTAGAGCTATGTTGTTAAATAACATAGCAAAATTTTGTATGAACTTGTTTTCATTGGATGTATGGAAGTGTTGACTGCTTTGGATGTTTTGTTTGTTATTGTTTACACTATTGATATCTATTATGACAGAATAAGTGATAGATTGAGAAGAATTAATCTATAGAGCATTAGGCAAAACAGACTAACCTAAGTGTTATATCCATAGAGCTATGGTAGGACCTAGACACCAAAATGTAGGAACAAGTGAACCACCCATGGTGAATGTGCAAGAATTCATGAGAGCCATAAGGGATGGAGTAGGCAACAGGCAGGAAAATCCACATGAGGAGCTTTCCAAACTACTCAAGACTTTTACCAATCTTGGAGGCAAAACTTTTGATGGCACAGAAGGAGTTATGGGAGTTCAAAATTGGCTTAGAATTTTGGAAAGGATCTTTGCAGACATGCAAGTTGAAGACCAAAGGAAGAGGCAAATTGCATCCAGGCAATTGAGAGGAGCAGCTTTGGATTGGTGGGAGGTTATCATAGCTGGAAGACCTGAAGGAGAAGTGACATGGGATCAATTTAAAGCAATGTTGGAAGGCAGATTTGTCCCTGCATCAGCCAAGGAATCTTTGCTAGAGGAATTCATCAAATTAAGGCAATGGACTATGAGTGTAACTAAGTACACTCAGAAGTTTGAATCATTGGCAAAGTATGGCGTAATACTCATCACTACTGAGGAGGCTAAGAATGGCAGGTATATTCAAGGGCTGAACCCTAGCCTTAGTAGAGCCATGCTACCATACAAGGACAAGACTTTTGACCAAGTTTTGGATTTGACTCTGAGCATTGAACAACATGATAAAGCTAGAGAGAATTTCAGGGCATTCAAGAATAATCAAAACAAGAAGGGAAAGGGTAAATTTCACCCTTATGATAAGAAGAAAACAGACATAGCTTCCACCAAGAAACCAAAAGAAGTCAGGGCTACTGAAGTTAAGAAGAAGATTACTTGTTATAACTGTGGCCAAGAGGGGCATATGAAGAATAGATGCACAAATGTTAGGCCTGCATCCTTCAATTGTCACCATTGTGGGAAGGAAGGTCACATAAAGAGGAATTGTCCAGATTTTAAGCAAGGAAAATTAGGGGCTTTGGAAGGGAAAGGCAAGGCAGCTGAGGGATCAAGTGTTGAAAAGCATGGTCAAGTTGAAGGTACTTTGCTTATTCACTCAATACCTTTTGTAGTAGTGTATGATACTGGGGCTACACACTCATTGATCTCCCATGATATTGCACAACAATTAAAATTGAATTGTATGATTGTTGATAGGCCACTGTTAATTAGAAGCCCTATAGGTAGTTCATGTGTTCTGGGTATGATATGTATGCAACTAAGATTAAAAATAGGAGGACATGTGTTTGAGCCAGACCTATATGTGTTGCAATATCCGGGCATAGGGATTATTTTAGGATTTGATTGGTTGAGTAGATATAAGGCTATCATAAATATGGAGACATCAACCATATCATTGAAAGTTTCTGATGGACAAAGAATAGTTGTTCTTTGTGAGGCAAACAAGAATATAAGTATAGCCAACCTTTCTACATTGTCAAATGAAAAACCCATGCCTGCATTAGAGGAAATCCCCATAGTAAATCAATATGTTGATGTGTTTGGTGAAGTTAGGGGAATTCCAAACCACAGACCAGTTGAGTTCTCAATTAAATTTATTCCAGGAGCTAGCCCAGTAGTTAAAAGACCAACCAGAATGGGGCCTAAGGAGTTGATGGAGCTGAAAAAGCAATTGGTTGAACTAGAACAAAAAGGTTTTATTAGACCCAGTAGCTCATCATGGGGAGCACCAGTAGTCTTTGTTAAGAAACAAGATGGATCCCTTAGGTTATGTATTGACTATAGGGAATTAAATAAAGTCACTGTTAAAAATAAATATCCCTTACCAAGGATTGATGATCTCTTTGATCAATTGAGTGGTGCAAAAATATTTTCTAGACTTGATTTAGCTTCAGGCTTTCATCAGATGAAAGTGGAAGAAGAAAGCATTAAGTATACAGCCTTTAACACAAGATATGGACTTTATGAATTTTTAGTAATGCCATTTGGTTTGACAAATGCTCCTTCCTATTTTGTTGATTTGATGAATAGGATTTTTAGAGAATACTTGGATAAGTTTGTATTGATATTTATTGATGATATACTAATTTATTCTAAGTCAATCAAAGAGCATGAAAATCATTTGCATATGGTATTTGAGAAATTGAGACAGGAAGACTTAAAAGCCAAATTTTCAAAATGCACTTTTTGGCAAAATGAAGTGAATTTTCTAGGTCATATTATATCAGAAAAAGGAATATCTGTAGATTCCAATAAAGTCATTGCAGTGCAAGCTTGGAAAAGGACTACTAATGTCACTGAAGTCAGATCATTCATGGGAATGGCTGGTTACTATAGGAGATTTATAAAAGACTTTGTAAAAATCTCAATTCCATTAACCAGATTGACTAGGAAAAATCAAGTGTTTACTTGGACTGAAGAGTGTGAGAAAGCCTTTGGGAAATTAAAGGAAGCACTAGTACAAGCTCCAATTCTTAAAGTGCCTGAAGGAAATGAAAACTTGGTGGTGTATACTGATGCAAGTGGACAAGGGCTTGGGGCAGTGTTGATGCAACAACATCAAGTGATAGCTTATGCTTCTAGGCAGTTGAAACCAAGTGAGGTAAGGTATGCTACTCATGACCTTGAATTGGCTGCTATAGTGTATGCTCTTAAGTTATGGAGACACTACTTGTTAGGAGCAAAATTTGAAGTTTATACAGACCATAAATCACTTAAATATTTGTTTTCACAAAAAGAATTAAATATGAGGCAGCAAAGATGGATTGAACTCTTAGCCTCATATGATTTTGAAATATTGTACACACCTGGTAAGGCTAATAAAGTAGCAGATGCCCTAAGTAGACAACATGCTAACATGGCTAGATTGATGGTAAAAGAGTTTAACACTTTATCATTATTAATTGATTCAGAGATAGAAAGTGATAACATAGAAAATATGAGCTTATGCAGTGGGAATGTAGAAATGGGAAAATTAAGTTTTATTACTCTGGGATCAGAATTGAAGAATAAAGTTGTAGAGCTACAAGACCAAGATCCATTTTTATTTGAAAAGAAAACTCAGATATTAAATGGTAAGGAAGTGGAAGGTTTTCAGTTGAATGATCAAGGCCATTTGAAGAAAGGAAAAAGAATATGTGTTCCAGCAATTGATGAGTTGAAGCAAGAAATCTTGGATGCTTACCACAAAAGCAAATATACTATACACCCAGGAAGCACAAGAATGTATCACAACCTCAAGAGAGATTATTGGTGGAGTGGTATGAAGAGTGCAATAGCAACCTATGTATCCAAATGTATGGTTTGCCAACAGGTGAAGGCTGAGTATCAAAAACCCTCAGGGATGCTTCAACCTTTGCAAATACCACAATGGAAATGGGAAGACATATCAATGGATTTCATTGATGGTTTGCCTAGAACTAGGAGGGGAAATGACAGTATTTGGGTAGTGGTTGATAGGTTAACCAAGTCAGCCCACTTTATACCAGTGAAATCAGAAAGAAATGCAAATACACTAGCCCAGTTGTTTATTAAAGAAGTAGTCAGGATGCATGGTATACCAAAGACTATAGTAAGTGATAGAGATACCATCTTCACTTCAAAGTTTTGGCAGAGTTTTCACAAGGCAATGGGGACTGATTTATGCTTAAGCACAGCATACCATCCTCAATCTGATGGCCAAACAGAAATTGTGAACAAATTGCTTGAAGACATGTTAAGAGCTTGTGTACTGGATTGGGGAAGAAGTTAGGAGGATCATATCTTTTTAGCTGAATTTGCATACAACAATAGCCATCATAGTAGTATAGGCATGGCAACCTTTGAAGCTCTCTATGGGAGACCATGTTCATCACCCTCAAGTTGGCTTGAATCTGGGGAAAAAGTGGTCTTAGGACCAGAAAATGTGAAGGAAACTTCTGAAAAATAGCTTTGATCAGAGAAAGAATTGCTTCTGCCCAAGATAGGCAAAAGAAATATGCAGATCAAAGAAGAAAGGCAGTACAATATGATGTTGGAGATTATGTATTTATCAAAATATCACCCATGAAAAAGGTTCTAAGGTTTGGGAAACAAGGAAAGTTGATTCCTAGATATATAGGGCCATATAAAATTTTAGAAAGAATAGGAACTGTAGCCTATAAGCTGGAGTTGCCAGAAGAAATGAGAGCAATGCATGATGTTTTTCATGTGTCTCAACTAAGAAGATGGGTTCATGATAAGGAGGCAATCCTAAAATCCTCAAAGGATGTGCAGATTGACCCTAGAATGATCTATGAAAAGGAGCCAGTGGGCATAGTTTCTAAAGAAACCAAGAAATTGAGAAACAAAGAAATTAAATTAGTGAAAGTGCAATGGAGTCTTGACCCAAATGATTGCACATGGGAAGTGGAGGAAAAAATCAGAAATGATTATCCACAACTGTTTGATTGAAGGAAAGGTAAATTTATATATATACTGATGAATGTTTTGATTGAATTGCATTGTGATTTTTGTTTTGATATGCCTAGAGTTTAATCAAATGATTGATTTGAGAATGATTTGAGATCAAAAATTGATTTTCTGAAGTAATGATGCTTAAGTTAAGTATGAAAGAATTGTGGGACACAATTCCTAAAAGGAGGGGTATATGTGATAACCCTGATTTTTGTGAGTAATTTCATGATTTAATTTAGTTTATATTTATTTGAAATTGCACTGAAAAGGTAGAGATGGGAAACTGATTTGCAGATACATAGTTTAAAAACATGTACATGTGCACAGGATAGTGCACAAACATGCACACATTTTTTTGTGCGATAAAATAGGCAACAGTTAATATATATATATATATATGATAGGATAAATAAATTACAAATATATATATGTAGGCAGAAATGATCAGGTCTTTAAAAAAATTTAGCATAAAGAAAACAAATGTGTATATATAGGCAGAAATAGTAAGAAAGAAAAATAAAAAGACTTAGGCAAAAAAAATAAGCATACATGTGTTATACATGTACACAGTCAAACACTGCAGGTAGAAAACAAAGCTTGCATGGAAATGGTATGAACCCTTGAATAAATACTTTATCCATTTCCAGCAATTCTTTTTGCTTAGGAAAATTAAAGTCATACATATAACATGACCCGGGGGAAAAATTAAAAGAATAAGGTTTATTTTCTGAAAAATTAGCAAGGACCACATACCCTCTTATGTTCTTGAATCAAATAAGAGGCAGACTATGTTTTGTATGGGGTAGAACTGACATTGGGTAATTCCATAAACCCTAGTAATAGCCGTGATTGTATAAACAGGCTTAGTGTAGTGAGATCATACCCATTTGCTCTTCATAACCTAAAGAAAAAAAAATATAAGCCAGAGCACCGGCCATTAGAGTTAGAGGAAGGCAGAGGATCAAAAGAAAAGCAAGGCTTAGGGAAAAAAACGAATTAAGGGTGAGTAACCTCACTGAAAACTTTGGCATTAAGTCCTGAATATTGAGGCAGCCTATTTGAATTAATAATTCACTGTTGCAAGTTATGTTCATTTTATGATTTGATTTGTTAATGATCTGTTCAAGTGTAAAACCCTTCATAGTGATTTACCCAAAAATAAGAGTCATGGATTTCATGTTTTAAATGTTTATCTGTGATAGGGATTAACTTTGAGATGGAGTGATTTCTTTTATGGGTTTTCTTCATAAAGTTATTTATAAAATCCCAGGATTCATGTGGTAGATATATGGTCTGTAAATGGAAAGAAATATGGGGCTGCAACATTGTGTTGTTGCTTATGTCTCATGTTAATTAAAACAAAAGAAAATGTAGAAGTGCAATGATATACATGTGCTGAGCTTCTATGTTTTATGAACTACTCAAATCAAAATATACTTATGGTTTAGCCAGATCTTCAAGATTAAGAAGAATCTGATTGAACCAGAGGTAAGAGAGGATAACTAATAAACTACTTATGGCCATATGTTTATAACTTGATCCATTGAAATCCATAGGCAAAATAATGTGCTAAGAAATCACATCTGTTTTTCATGATTAAATGTTTGCTTCTGAGAATATAACTTACCAAACTCTGGATGGTTGAATTGTTTATTTTTCTCTGATTGAAAAGTGAGATGCAGAAGGGATTAGCACAGTTATGAAAAAGGAAATAACACTTAGTAATTTAACTAAGGACTTGGGATCTTAGGGCTACAAAATATAGCTTATCAAGGGGAACATTGCAAGCTCACACATGGTATGTTTATACCCAGGGGCCTGAGTGTGCTGGGTTAACAGAGAGATGTCCCAGGCAGTGTGAGTTTAAAAAAGAGAAAGTAGCTAAAGACCCTATTATATTTGATATTGAACTTTAGAAATAGGTTCAGGAGAGGCTTGGGCAAAATCCCTTATGGCTAGTAAAATTGTAAAAGGGGCATGATGACTGAATTGATGATTGCATTGGTTGGTTTATGATGTTTTATTGGTGAATCTTATGATTGTTTTCTATGAACTAAATCATTGTGATCTTATATAATCTGTTTGGCACTGATATGAATGCACATGCCTCACAAAAACATGCACAAAGAAGATACTGAGTTTCTTTATTCATACAGAGTACTTGAATATAAATAGAATTTAATAAGATCCTGTTTTCAGTTAGATTATTCATACCAGACAATTAGTCTGACCCTTTTTTGTTTATGCACCATTGGGTGTCTCATATTTGTATGAGGCAGTTCATGGTGATCATGCAGGTAAATAGGAATTTCATTGATCAAGCATTGGATGAGTTAACTGCTTAAGGAATTGGATGCTATTTTTAAAGACTTTGCTGAAGTTAAATTAAATATTCATGTTAAACTATGTTAAGATATTTTGTTTAAGTTGCTTAGAAAAACCAATGTATTGTTATTTACTGTTTTGTAAGTGTTGAACTTATATGTATCAGCTGGAACTTATGTATTTTGTTTTGCAAAATGCTTTGCTAAGAAAATGAATTTTAAGCTTCAAGAACAGTTAAGCTATAATGGTAGAAAAATCTAAGAATAAAGGATTTATGGATTGAATGTATATCCAGAGAACTGACCTAAGAAAATCCATGTTTAAGTAAAGAAAAATCTGGCAAAAAGGTTATGAGTTGCCTTAGAGAAGAAAACCAAAATAAAATGTGTTTTGTTGAGAAATAGTGCAAACTGAATAGGGCTAACATAGCCATTTTCTTGAGCCTGGGTTAAGCCAGCACCCAAGAGTTTTAAATTAAGTTTCAGATCTATTTCATAACCCAAGTATAGGGTAGACTCGGACAATTTTGTTAACAATAAAAAAAAAATAAGGCACTTGAATTTCCCACTGACACACACATGCACAGAAACATGCACACACACATGCACAAGCAAAAGCACAGTTTATACAGTAATAAAATTATGGAAATTTCTGTAGAGTGATAAGTCTTAAGACATAAAATCAATAGTTATGCATTAACCCAAGTGTACTTTGAAAATCTAGTTTTTTTAGAAGCACCATTGCTATGTAGAGAGTATTTCCTTTAAGTAATACTCAAACAGATTTCTACTTTACAATTTCTGTACTCTGATTTAAGTAGAAAATGACTTATATATCTTCATATATATAAGTTCAAGATGAAATGAGTAAACCAATATTTTTATATTGACAAAAAGGTCCTGGATAGAAGAAAACTGGAATTAAACATTTTCTTGATTAAATGGCCACTGTTAAAAAAAATTTAAGTGGGTCATTTCACTAAGATAATAAGAAATAAAGCATAAAACCTTGGGTCAGACAAAAGTCTGGTGTAAGCGGTAAATGATTCTCAAAATACTAAGCACGTAAATATGGTACGGAACAAAGGTACACGAACCATACCTGACCTATCCCTACAATCAAAGAATTAGCACATAACTTCATAATATGCAACTTTATAAATAATATAAAGATACTCTAGTTAAAATAAGGATATCAGCTCTCTAGATATTCCTATCTCCAATACCTATTTCCAATGATATCTCCAAGTGATAGCCTAGAAAGCAACTAAAGCAACCATAGCATCCATCTAGCAATCCCCACTATCACTCCATGTGCTCTAAATATATGATAACTCGTATGGCCTCCTTACTGCCAGGGACTAATGGAAATCCCAATTTTCTATGTACTCTCATATCATGCAGCCCAAAGCTCAATACGTGTCACATAGCCCAAAGTTAGACACTAAACCCAAAGCCACCGATCTAGCGTATTCAGATCCACTCCATTGTTCCATGGGTGTCCCCACTTATAATAACCTTGCTTCGAGTACAACAGAAAACACTCCGAGTATCAACGATCCCTTAGCACATACATCTGAGACCCCTTTTCTCCATTCGGATCCGAGCCCTTCCTTTGCTCAATCAAGTTTCCATTATTCGGAACCTTTCACATTCCCTTTCCATGGCTTCCTTCTTTATCGAGTAGCCATCTTCGGTACCTACTCCCTACACGAGTCACAAACCGAAGATGCATAACTTTTATCATGATGTTACATCTCCACCCAACCTTATGTGAATGAGTTAACACCTCCATCGTGACCTACAGAACCTTTACTCCATTTCCCAAAAGTTTCACATCAATTGGACCCACCAAAACAACTCAGTACCGAGTTGATCAACTTAGCACCGACTCATATACCTAGCCAATTTGGCCAAGTCTCTTTCCTTGCTTCTAATACTCCATTCTCAGATGCTTTAGACCCCGACTCATCCATCAAAACAACTTGGCCCCCAATCCAAAGCAATCAACTCCAAGTTCTAGAAATAACTTGTCATAATATCTAACGCTTAGCCAAGCCTCTGAAACTTGCCTTGGTCCATCTCCACTAGCCAACACATAGAGATCGCCAAAGTCACCGACCCAACTGAGCTATAAAAATGACTCGGTATCGAGTTAAATGACTTGGTACTGAGTTATGTGCTTAGCCAATTTGAACTTGCGATATAAGCTACTGGTTCCCTCCATACTCCAGAGCCTCTCCCATAAGTTTCATCCAATTTCGACCATATTTGCTTCCAATTTTCCAAATTCTCCAACCTATCTTCCTAAGCATCCAAAACACTAGCAACCACCATCATAGCACAACATAGAATAATATAATAAACAAACCAATCCTAATCTAAATCTACATATTGCATGCAAATATAAATATGAATAAGGAGAATTACTAAATCATTTTTGAAAATCATTTCAAAGATTCACAACTTTAGGTCATAAGCAATGATAACATGTAATCAAAGTTAGAAGAGGTTTTAAGTCCAAAAATCATGCTAAAACATGCAATTCTACCATATAAGCATATATAGGATAGTAAGAAGGCATAAACCACTCACTAATTACCAAAATCAACCAATTCTCGCCTAGATCCAATGTGGATAGCAATGGAAAGCAATGCAAATCAACTAAAATGATGATCTCTATCTTCTACTTAATGATCATCATTCTACTTAATGATTTAGCTAGATTTAGAGAGTAATTCGTGTGATTTTGGATGAATCTAGGGTTAATGGGGGTTTAGATCAGATTTGGGAAAGAGGGAAAAGTTTTAGTTTGACTTCTACAGCCCCACATTTATACTAATCTTAAATTAGACTAATGGGCCTACTTATGGGCTTAATTAATTACACACTAATACTAACCAGCAGTTGTTTAAACTTAAAAACAGGCTTAACTTCCTAACCGTAAGTCTGTTTTCCTATTATGGCGACTCTACATAATGAGAAACCAACATCATGAAGCATAAAACTGGTTTGAGACCCTAATTCAACTTCTATCAAAAGTTGTAGCCCGAATAAGGTTTCTAGAGTCAAAATGGTTACAAAGAAATTCAAAAAAAAATCATAGATGTGTAAAATGTCCTTATGAGTCATATTCCAAAATTATAGAACATATGGCCTCGTATAAATAAACTAAAAAATATTTTACGATCATTTGATACGTAAAATACGGGTCATTACATCTCCCATTTAGGAATTTCGCCCCCGAAATCGCTAAACCAATAAAAGTATAAGCAACCATTACAACTTCACATGCTTAACAATCATATGCAACTATCAACCACATTAAACAAGCATTTATGCAATCAATAGTATAGGTGATCCTACCCTAGCAAGCAGAATATTAACCTATCAAATGCGATATACGATGGTGAAAGTGGATACGATAAACGATGGGTCTTACCATTCAAAGAGCTTCGGATAAGAAATCCTCATGCTCTCTTCAGTTTTCTATATATAATCATCATCACTTCTGCTCCATTGTACCTTTACTTGTTTCACCTACTTTCTCCTAAGCTATTTTGTATTGTGACCAACAATACGAACCGGCGGCCTACGTGATCTCGAAACTTCTGGTTCTACCTCAACATTGATCCGTTGTAATTACCATGCCCGAGTCAGGCACAAATTTTCGTAAATAGGAGACATGAAAGACATTGTGCATGTCTTCCATCTTCTGAGGTAAGTCGACCATATATGCTAGCTTCCCAATCCTCTCTACTATTGGAAAAGGACCTACGAATCTCGGTGTCAACTTCCCCTAATTACCGAATGGAACAACATTCTTTAAAGAAGATATTTTCACAAAAACCATATCCCTAACAAAAAATTCCAAATCTCTACATCTTTTATCGGCATAGCTCTTCCGTCGATCATGAGCGACTTTCATTCATTGTTGAATGATCCCAAATTATTTTTGAAGTTTCTCTAATCATATCTGTCATAAGTATCAGTTTCTTGCATGCTTTCTAGCAACATGAAGGAACATTACATGGTCGACCATACAATGCTTCACAAGGAGCCATACCAATACTAGACTGATAACTATTTTTGTTTGCAAACTCCACCAGATGGAGATAGTCAACCCATGATCCTCCAAAATCTATAATGCACGCTTGCAAGAGATCTTCCAATATACGATTTACTCTCTCGGTCTCTCCATCCTTTTGTGGGTGATAAGTTGTACTGAGGTACAACTCGATCCCTAATGCCTCTTGTAACCTCTTCCAAAATCCACTAGTGAACAACGGGTCTCAGTCAGTTACAATGCTCTTTGGCACACCGTGAAATCGTACTATCCACTTTACATACAACTCCCCCAACTTGGATGACGTTCTACTATACTTGTTGGGTACAAATCTAGCGTTCTTGGTTAACTGATCAACCATGACCCAAATGTTATCGTACCCTGCTTGAGTACTCGATAGTCCATCAATAAAATCCATCGATACTTGCTCCCATTTACACTCAGGAATTTCCATCAGTTGCAACAATCCACTGGGTTTCTTCTGCTCTGCCTTTACTAACCCGCAGTTCATACACTTCGAGATGAATGCCTTATCCCTCTTCTTGCCTTCCTAATAATAAGTCTACTTCATATCTTGGTACATCTTGTTACCGTAGGGATGAATGGTCAACCTAGAATGGCGACACTCTCATTGCACTTCATCTCGCAATTCATCAATATTAGGAACAAATAATCTTCCATCCCCACGAAGCCAACCATCTCATTTGAGTTTGTATTGCTTTATCCTCAGACTCTACTCCTTCTACTATCTTCGTTATGATCTCCGCCAGCCTAGCATCTCGCTTCTGACTAGGACCGATCCTTTCTATTAGAGTAGGCCTGATTGATAAACTTGCCAAGATCTCTAGTTCCAACTCGTAAGGAGGCCTGAAGTCATATCCAACAATGTACTTAATCTGATTCCTTTCCAAGAACATTGCTCCCAAAATAGCGTGTCTTTTACTCAACATATCGGCGACTACATTCCCTTTTCCTAGTGTATAGGAAATGCTAAAATCATAGAAGGCTAAGAACTCTAACCACCGTTGCTGACAAAGGTTGAGATTCATATGAGAGAAAAGTTACTTTAAATTTTTGTGGTTTGTAAACAGCTCAAACCTTTCTCCTAGCACATAATGCCGCCACATCCTCAAAGAAAAAACCATAATCGCAAATTCCAAATCATGAGTTGGACAATTTCTCTTATGCGGCTTTAACTGTCAACAAGCATAGGCAATAACTTTTCTTTTCTACATCAACACTACAACCAATCCAGTACCACATGCATCTCTATATACCGTAAACTCCTCAATCCCACTTGGAATGGTCAATATCGGTTTACTCATCAATCTCTCTTTCAGACTCACAAACGCATGCTCACACTTCGCGTCTCAAACATAAGCATGATCCTTCTTCTTTAAATTGGTCAACGGTGCTGCTATCTTTGAAAAGTCCTTGATAAATCCCCTATAGTATCCTGCCAATCTAGGAAACTCCTCACATATATAGCATTCTTGGGTTGGTTCCAATCTTGGACCGCTGCCATCTTCGCAAGATCCACTGCTATACCCTGTCCAAAAATGGCATGCCCTAAGAACCTCACTTCTCCTCTCCAAAAGTGACACTTAGAGAACTTTGCTCTCAACTTGTGCTTTCTCAACACCTCTAGCACAATCCTCAAGTGCATCTCGTGCTCTTCTTCAGTTTTGGAATAGATTAGAATATCATCCACGAACACAAGCACGAACTTATTCAGCTGGACTCTGAAAGACCAATTCATGAGATCCACAAAGTATGTAGAGAATTGGTCAACCCGAATGGAATCACCAACCACTCATAAAAACCTAATGGCATACGAAACGCGGTAATAAGCACACTTTCCTTTGATACTCTTAACTGGTGAAATCCCATTACCAAAACCATTTGAGAGAATACCTTCATACCGTGAAGCTAATTAAACAAATCATCAATACGAAGGAGTGGATACTTGTTCTTCTTTGTTACTTTGTTTAGCTCATGATAACCCACACACAACCTCAAAGAGCCATCAACCCTTGTTGCAAACACTACAGGCGCATCCAACTCAGGTATACTCCTTCGAATGAACCCTCTCCTTAATAGGTCATTCACTTGCACCTCTAATTCCTTCTGCTCTCTGGGTGTCATATGCCTCAATGGCATAACTATAGGTCTGGCTTCCTTCAGTAAGTCTATCCAAAACTCAATCTCTCTATGCAACGGCAATCCGATCACTTCTTCAAATACATCTGGATACTCTCTAGCGATAGGCACAGATGACAATCCCTCATGTGGAAATCTGAGAGAACATAGAAAGCTAACCATTACCTCATCCTCTGGTAGGTAGCCAATCACTACTGTTCGCCCTTCCATATCCCCGATTGTCACCAATAGCTTCTTGCAATCCGCTATCATCGCATACTTCTTAAGCTAGTCCATTCCTAAGATAATCCTAAACTCAACAAAATTCAAGACAAACCAATCACAATCAAAAAAGCATCCATGTCTTGATAGCACTAGGCCACGGTAAACCATGCAAAGGCTTGTAGAACCTCCAATATGGTTCGTCACAATGGCTAGTTTGGAAAGTTTGAGGCGAGGGGACTGAAGAATCTTCAACTTTGGTATCCGCCTAGGTCGCAATATCGGATTGAACTAGTGTCAAACCAGGATCGAGTTTGTAGGGTTAGGTCAGATGCTCCAGCCTTAGAAGTTTTTTTCTTTTCTCCCTGGCATTTTAGCTAGGAGAGCTCTAGTCTTACCAATTGATTGACCTTTGGCTAGCAGGCTATATTGTTTGAGTGACTCATTTGTTATTAGATGAAGAACCTCTCTCGACTTAGGTAGGATCCTCTTCATACTCTCAAGCATCTCCTCAAGATCGATGCCAATGTCAACCTTCATAGTGCCTAAGAGGCAATCAACGGGATAGTTAGTATCTGTGCAGTTAAAGCGCTCAACGGATTCAATGCGGCGGAGGTGCAAAAATTCATGGCGGGGATATAGCGAGGATATAGCGGGGATATAGCGGATGAGTTTAAAATAGCATATAAAATTCATACTTAATGTTTTTACAAATATATAAACGGTAATTAAATGAAAAATTAACATTCAATTTAACTATAATTAGTATATATTTAATTTTAAATAAAAACATGTGTAAATATATTGTAAATAAACGTAAACTGTTATTTAACATGATTAAATTTAATAGAATATTAGAGTATTTTTTTCTGAAAATATGTTAAAAAATTCAATTAAAACAATTAATTTCAAAAGTTGTATAATGTATAAATGACATTTTTCAGTTCATTTCTTTTAAAGAAGATACAACGGAGTAGCGAAATATAGCGGGAATAACATGATATAGCGGATATAGCGGGGCTTAAAGTGGAAAGGCTATATTTAAGGCTAGTTAGGAAAATCTTAGCAGTGGGAATCCACTATGGAATATAGCGGGGTTATAGCGGGGTAATAGCGGGGCATTAACTGCACATGTTAATATAAAGATTCAAGAGTGAAAGGAACATGATAAAACTGTCAGAATATACTTACATCTTGAGTGTCATTGGTTTAAACAAGGGGAGTCATCCTGATGAAGAAATACTCTTGCTTGAATATGCTCTATTTGGATATAGGTCCTCTACAGGTTTAAACTTACTGCTTCTTCAAGGTAGAAAAAAGTAGAGCCCCCAGACTTGCTCTTAATTGCATAAAAGAATCTAATTTTCCTATGAGAAGGAGATGCCTGAAATTCCCTCATGACTATAATGTAAAAGACTCATTAGAAAAGCATAGCAACTTGGGTGGAGCTGAAATGGAGCGATGTTCAAATATATACCAGGTTCTTAGTTATCCATGGGTGAAAGGGAGGTGGAACCCTTACTATGCACTAGTTTCAAGAATAAGCCATATAGCCTTCACAGGGAGCATGAACATGCCAATCTGGGGTCGGTAAGAGCATATCCCCCCTCAACTGTCCATGAGTACCTAGCTGCTTGGCAGTCAATGTAGTAGCCACTAACTCTATGGGATCCACTACTAGTTGAGAACAACCATACCCATGGATAAAAGTGATAGAGTTACGGTATGCCCTAGGGGTAATTATGTAATTTGTTATATATCTAACTCGATAAACAATCTTGTTTGAAATAAAATGTGTTTTCTTTTTATATATACCTTATATAATATGTTATATATTAATTAATTTAATTAAAATTATATTTAATAGAAAATCCATAAATAATATGTTTTGTGAGAATAGTTACAAAGTGTTGTAATCGCGAGTAATTTATCATAATTGAAAATAAATATGACATTTTAAATATTCTTAACAAGATGTATCAAAACTGGATATCGATATATCCGTTGAGATATAGCACGTAACGCTCTCCAAATGTTGGGCAGCGTATTACTCATAGCTGTTGGGGGCACCAAGGGGTTACGTAAAGATAGTTATTGGATAATTATAGAATGACTCACTTGATAGTTTTCTATTGATTAATATTACTAAGGTCAAACAGAAAATATCAATGTGACTAATTTACATAGTTCTCTTGACTTGAGAATACTGGTAATCTTCACTGTGGAAACTCCACTTTGATTATAGTTAAATCGTGGGATGACGTCCATCAAATGACTATAGTTGGGTTGAGTGGAAGCATTAGAAGTGAAACACTATTCAACAGAGGATTCATTTCCTTAGTTATATGAGGTTAGTATCACGGTCAATTGAAATTAGCTCAAAGTTAAAGTCTCTGGACAGAGCATTTCGGTTAATAATAATTGTTATTGTTGAACCAAGAATTTTGTGTTTGGATTATAAAGTTGTATATGGATGATACTGGAATTTTGACCATTACCAAATTCCATAAGTCCAAAGTGATATAGTTTTGATGAAGAGAATTGATGTAAATAATCGTCATTATTAGGTACCGCTTATAATAAGTGAAATTAGATTTTACCAAAAAGATGTGTAAGCGATAAATTCAGTCAAATTATCACACCACTAGCTAAGGTGACGTGTGGACGTTAATTTTCGATTTGTTTGATATTAATCGCTGCTTGAATTTACACTTTTGGGTCGCACAACCATAAATGATGAATACTCCGAATAAACCACACGATTTAATTTATTTATAAATTTTTGTAAATTAAATTAAATTAATTAATATTATGAAATATTAACTATTAAAC
Source organism: Allium fistulosum (assembly GCA_030737815.1). Classification (NCBI taxonomy): domain Eukaryota; kingdom Viridiplantae; phylum Streptophyta; class Magnoliopsida; order Asparagales; family Amaryllidaceae; genus Allium; species Allium fistulosum. The sequence goes on along the minus strand of CM060905.1, from coordinate 897,848,574 downwards.
TTTATTTGATTTGGTTGAATATCATTAGCATTTAATAATGTGCATATATAAAAGTTATAAAATCACGTACTGGTATACAATATCAATAACATATTTAAACTTGGTTTAAATAGATTAATTGCTAATTTGTTTCAGGAATTTTTTTAGGCCCACATGCATGATGGAAAATGGAAAAGTTTTCAAATGCGATTTTAAAATCCAAAGGAGGAATTAATATAAGGAATTAAATCTCTGTCCTTTACTCCTCTTTATGACTCATCTTATTTATAAATGATTTTTGTCCTTTTCTCTTTAATTCTATTTCTTCTGCCAAAAATGTGAAAATGAGGGAAAGGGTTTGATTGGATTTAATTAGGAATTAAATAGAGAGGTTTTAAAAGGGAAAATTAAAAGGTTTCAATGTTTCCTTTAAAACATATTCTCTTATTCAATCCATCATTATTCTTTTCTTGGCCAAAACACATCTTATCCTCTTTCTCTTGCTCTCCTCTTCTCTCTTAATGGTCTCCATGGAAAATAAATTCCATAAAACAAATTCAAATAAAATCAACAACATTCAAGGTAGTGTTTACCTTCTAGATCCTTTCAAAATCCAGAGGTTGATTCAATCGAATCAGAGTTTTATTCTTCATTCAAGGTGAAAATCTTAGGCTTCATCTTTAGCTAATTCTATCTTTATCTTATTGTATATTCAACATGTTAATGAAGTTTAAATCCTATACATGCTACATCTTATCTCATCATTTGTTCATTATATTGACCCAAAGTTTAAATTTGATATCTATTAATTATTTAATTTAAATCTAATCTCATCATTTGTTCATTATGTTGGCCCAAAGTTCAGATTTGACATATGCTAATTGATTGTATGTTCATTATGATAATATAAGTAGATCCTACATTTGCTAAAACCTCTTCTTCATATGTTTATATTATATGAATAGTTTAGATCTAATTCTTTTTACAACAAATTTATATATGCCTAACTGTCCAATCTAGTTTCGTCATTGTTCTAGAAATTCTTATTTTATAAAAATGCAAATAAATAAACAAACAAATTTTAAATTAGAAACCAATTTAATTAGTTAATGTATTTGTACCTCATTATATATAAAAACATAAATTAACTATATATGTAAATTATTTAAAATTATTTTGGATATTGAATATATGTTTCACATATTTGTTGTTTTGAATATAATCTTGGTTATTATTGATATTTGTTTAAAAGTTGTTTCAATTAAAAAAACATAAGCAGACTTTTGTGCAAAATATTATAAACCCTTTGAATCCCTCTTAGGTTAAAATAAATTTCAATTTGTTACTTAATTTTAAGAGTGTAATAGATTACATAGTTTTTACACACACATATATACACACATACACACACACACACGTACGTGTTATTTTAATTTAAAACACAGTTTGCATTTATTCATATATGCATACATATATGTGTTTGAGTATTCAAATTGTTTTAAAATAGCACTAATGATAAGTTAATGAAATGAGATAACTCCTCCAGTTTTTCCTCTCCTTATTAATTGCTTTTTTTAACATAATTGATTGTCCTTATTATATATATGTAAACTTTTGATTAGGTAAAATAACTTTCTAATATATTATGTTTAAGTAAATGTAGGTAAACTAATGAAATGAGATAACTCCTCCACCTTTTCCTCTCTTAATTAATTGCTTTCTTTAACATAATTGATTATCCTTTTAAACTTTTGATTAGGTAAAATAACTTTCTAACATATTATGTATAAGTAAATATAAGTAAACTATATATATATATGCATATATTATTATTTTATATAATTTCAAAATAAATTATGGACAATAAGGCCATATATAAATGGTGAACATGTCCGTTGCAGCGTAAATCCCAACACCTATATACGTACATATTAACTATGTACACTACTTTTATGTTGCACTTGCACTATACAATCATGAATGCATTTGATACATTCATTATTGTATATTTGAACGTAAATTAAATTAAAAACTCTTTTTTCTTATGAAATTAAAATGAAATATTGATTTTATTTAAACGAAACTCAGAAAAGTCCTAAATGAATTTAGACTTCATAAGCCCATTAAAGATCCAATAAAGGAATATTATTGAAATTTACACTTTAACTCCGCTGCAGGCTGGCCCAGTTCCAACATAAAAAATGTGCTATGCAGGGTTGGCTAACCCTAGCCCCAGATGATGAAGACTCCATAACAATAGATGAAGAAAGAGCCCATGCTACAGTAGCGCTCGATGATCGAGTTTGGCGCCTGGTCGACATGCCTGTCTATTATACTAACCTGCCTCACATATATCATTGGCTATAATGTGTGTGTACCGTGACAAATGAAATAGGATATTAAAAATACACATAATAAAATAATAAAAGGAAAGTCAACCTAATACTCCTTAGCATTTGGTCAGGTGGTCAGACAAGGAGCAGCTTATGGCCTCTAGAGCTGGTCAAGTCTTTTGTTCTGTGGCCAAGGCTGCCGAACCTATGTATGCAACTCCCTAAGAATCCAAATTACCAAGATAAAACTGCGGAACCAAGGATGATGATGAGTTATTAAATACACCTAATGACTTAGACAATTCCAACTGCTAAGCAAGAATTGGTTTCACACTTTAGTTTAGTGATCTCGAGAATAAGACCCTACAACAAAACCTAATACCCATGATTATAAACAAGCATGTACGTTCAAGCTAATAAGCTTATGAAACAACACAGATGAAGCTCATAACTTTAATGGTAGGACCTAGGGAAACCCAATGGGTATCCACCATTTTTGTCTAGTATCTAAAACCCTACTCGAACATGAAGTTCCCAAAATCCCAAGGCACAAAATTCTAAACTTTAGTCCTACCTAAGATCGAGGTATGCTTAACTAAAACATTGCACAAACTCTAATCGTTTATGAAGGCCAAAGCCCCAATCCTCCCATTACCGAACCAAAACAGGTAGGGCGATCAAATTGACATCCAAAATTGATACATTAGGTGTTAAATTAGCAAATAAGAGTTCATACCTCGTTAGATTGTATAGATAATGGAGAAAAATTAAAGTTTAGTGGTGATTTGAACCGGATTTGGGGTGCTTGAGCATGCAGGAAATGAACATTTTTAAGGTTTGAGAGCAGCAGGTGAAGAAGGTGCGGGCGGTATAAGGGTCGGATGCATTTATATATGTAAAAACAACATTGCCCTATAATGGACACAATATAGCCAAACAATGTGGGATCGAACATAATACGTTGACCAGTAGTAAGTACCAAAACTACTTTCTTTGCTCGATGGGAACATCACCAAACCAACTAGTTCAAATCAAACAAGAGAGATTTTAAAGAACAGTGTTCAAATTAAGCAGACAATGACTAGCTTAACATAAGGAAGTAAATAAAGCATTATATTCTACGCAGCATATTTTGGAGGGCCAAATGTTGTGGGCGTATCAATCAATGGAATAGTTAATATGAAAATTTGTTACAAGAAATAGGAACAGCTAAAATATCAATAGTAAAAGTGACACGGCTTAACAAAGGACTTAAAGCAAGAAGATAAGAAGGACTTGAAGTAGCACAGGGAGAAATGAAGACAAAACGAATCATCATCAATTCATGTCCGGTAATATCAAATAGAATTCCTATCCATTAGTGAAATTACCAAACATGAATTTTTATTCAATAGTTGTTTACTGGACCAGTTAATGCTGAACACCAACCTACTCTAATTAACTACAGACTGAAACCAAGTGCAACTACATGCCAAACTATTGTCGAACCCATCTTGCTGAACCAAACCAAATGAATAATATATGGAAATTCTAGATCATATCTTATGTATATGGAAAGAACCAAACTGAGCAAACTAAATAAGGAAATTGGCTATTTTATTGGCCCAACCTCCTTATATCTTCAGTCCTGTAAATACCCAAGCTAACTACAACAGCAAGGACAATTCTGGAGAGCAAGATACATCTGAACCAAGCTAGCTGAACCAGTTCCCGGGAGCTATATTTCACTTTAAATTGTTTTACTTTGTAATTCAATCATTGTATAACTGATCTATAAGAAAAATAATATAAATGTACAATGGATGTAGGCACATTCTAATTGAACCACTATAAATCTTTATGTTCTTTCCTTTACTGCAATTTACTTTCTGCCTAACCTATCTATGATCTGCTCTTTGAATACTAATCACAATACAAATATATAACGGTTTTTCAATACATCCCATATTCATAGTTCTATAGCAAACGACTCTAAGGTGTTAGCCCTTTTTTGAGCAAACACTAAGTATGGCGCCTCGAATAGTGATGCGATAGAAGAAGTATAAATAAATGCAGAAATTTATAACTAAGCTAGGGGTGATTCTAAACGTTGAGAATCTCATGGCATTGTTATATGATATCAATACAGCGATACGGTTCATAAAAGAAAGTTAATCGCACTCAAAATTGAAAAACATATTTCGAAGTGTTCCACATGATAAAGATAGATTATTAGCATCGAAGAGAGTTAACTAACAGAGTAGATAATTAAAACAATATAGCATACCCTTTCACTAAGGGACTAACATGATTAGTTTATGAGAAAATCGATCGAAGGTGTAGGATTAAGATCCATAAATGGCCCCAAGTGTAAGTAGGAGATTGATAGAGTTAGCGGTATACCCCAGGGGAAATTATGTAATTTGTTACATATATCTAACTCGATAATCAATCTTGTTCATAATAAAGGTGTTTGATTTTTATAATATACTTTGTTATATTATGGTATAATTAATTAAGTAATTAATTCAAACTATATTAAATAGAAAATCCTTAAATGATACATTATGTGATAGTAATTACAATGTGTTGTAATCATGATAAATTTATTACATCAGAATAACATATTATTTTAAATATTCATAGTCAAGGTCTTTCGAGAAAGGACATCGATTCATCCGTTGAGACTAGAGTACATAATGTGCAGTGTATTATTCATGGATGTTGAGGGCACTAAGAGGCTACGTGCTGATATTTATTAGATAACTATGGAATGACTCGCTCGAGAGTTTTATTTTGATTAATTATAACTAAGGCCAAACAAGAGAACTCGAAATGATGATTTACACAGTTCCCTTGACTTGAGAATACTATGGAACTTCAATATGGATAATCCACTTTGATTATAGTTAAATCATGGCATAGCAATCCACCGAGCGACTACAGTTGGGTATGAGTTGAAGCATTGGATGTGAAACACTACTTAATAGAGAATTTTCTTCCTCGGTTATAAGAGGTTAGTATCACAGTCATGTTAGTCAACTCAAAGTCAAATTCTCTGGTCAGAGCAGTATGATTAATAATAAAAGATATTTGTTAACTGGATTTTTAACCGAGCAGAAGTCAACGGAAGTTTGAACATCAAGACGAAGACAAAACAACTTAAAAACTTGGAAGTACACTAAGAAGGAATAGAGAAACAACTGGTTGAAGTTTCAAAGGAATTGGAACTTAGGGGACAACTCAATGCCGAGTTGTTTGGGCCGGTGGCGAGTCATTATTCCCTTTATTCACCTCCAAAAATTCATACATCTCACATACTACTTCAACTACTCATGATCAAGTGGTTTACCTAAAGTTTGGATGAGCAATTCCAAGGATTGATGAAAAGAAAGTGATGAAAGCAGGATATTCTAGTGTTATCGGGAAGATCGCTAGAATTAACTCAAAGTCAATGGAAAAGAGTTTGGAACGCATTGAGTAGAAAAGAGAAGAGAAACACAAGCGAAATAGTTCAACTTTTATGAAGAAAAACATATCAGTACCGATCCATTTGGGTCGGTACCGAGTTGTTTTCTTGGTTATTGGGCCTTCGTGCTCACTTGTACAACATCGGGCTATCTTTTGGACTCTAGTGCAAGTAGGCTCCTGACCCTGTATCTTTGTTTCTCTATAAATACAAACCCTACAGCAACTAAAAAGAGATCCGATTCTCTACTTGCATAAACTCTACCATTTCTTCATCTCCTACCTCCCTTACAATAGTCATATAGGCAGCAATTCTTGGCAGTTCTAAACTATAGAACCTATCAAGCCCTTGTACTAGTGACTTGTACTCTCAAATCCTCTATAAACAACAATCAATAAAAATTATAAATTGGTCGTAGGCCAGATATTGACGAACCACTATAAATATCTTGTGTCTCCCTACTCTATGTTCTTTTGTTTTGAATACTATCTGCTAGATCTAGGTCTCAAAAATTCCCTACAACTCATTCTTAGGTATTGATCCATTTTTGGCATCAACATTTTGGTGCTTTCACTGAGTGGCTGAATCCAGCCTTAAATCTTACTCTCAACTTTGGGTTGGAAAGATCCATAAAATAGATCCATAAAACTTGATTGAGGAAATTGAGGGTTTGCTATTGGAAATTTATGGTACCTAGAAAAGAAAAGTCTATATTTGTAAGATCAACAGGAGTGGTAGCTAGTGGTGATGAAGCAAACACTCACCAAACAAAAGTTAATAATGGAAACGCAATACTAGAATCCTCTGCACAACATGAAATAATGACCAGAAGAGAGTTTTATAAGATGATCCATAAACCTAACCAGAAGATGACGGATAGCCAAAAAGCTCTCATGAACAAGATGGATGCTTTTCTCAACCTACAACCCCAAACTACTAGGAGAACTAAAAGGGAAACTTCACCTGTTACAAAACAAGAGAATTTCTTTGTTTCTGGCCTAAATAGGAGAGATGGGAAGCAAAAGCGGAAGGAAGTAGTTGGTGGAGTTGCAGGAGGACTTGCACAAGGAAGCAGGAGTGCTCCTCTAAAGAAAACCAACCGGTACTGAGAGAAATACTCACGCAGATGCTGCTCGGGAAGGTGATGTTGTGGTTGTCTCTGATGAGGATATAAACTTGCAGCTCTATGATGATGACTTGGAGTTGGATGTTGATGCCTGATGAAGGTGGAGTTCAGACAACTGTAGCTTAACCAACCATACATCTGGCAAATACCGAAGGAGTGGTACTCCCCAAGACAGGAGCACCTAAATGTCAGCCGATAAATCGAGACCGTTTGCGGACTCGAATACTCGGTGTAGCTCTTAATAGTCCACCTTCATATTACTGTGCCAATGAGGAGTACATCGCTGACATGGTCAAACGATTAGTGGAAGAAAGTAGGGGTAGGAAGAACAAAGATTGGGGTTCTGTACCGAGCCAAACCCCATTCACTAAAAATATCTTGATAGGAGAATACTCCAAAAAGTTCACCATACCGATAATGCCATCCTACAATGGAACAACTGATCCCAGACAACACTTACTCAAGTACAAATGATATATGGATGAAGCTAGAGCTAAGGATGACGTTCGTTGTAGGTGTTTCCCGATCTTCTTGGAAGAAGTTTTCAGAGTAGCTCAGGCTTCATACTGCATTATTGAAGGATGTTATGTCATTGTTTGGCTTGTCACAAGGACCCAAGAAGTCATTAAAAGCTTTCTTGAACCAGTTTAACATCGTTGTTATGGAGGTTAGCAATCCAAAGAAAAACCTTGTATTCATGGCACTTGTATGGGACATTCACCCAGACACGGATTTCTGTGGGCGAATAAAGATGAAACAACTCACTACTATAGAGGAATTTCATCGAAAGGAAAATTAGTTTTTGAGGTTGGAAGAAGCAAGCATGGTTAAAGGCAGGCCCGACAATGAGCAATCGAAAGAGTTGATTCAGAGTAACGTTGTGGTCAAATAAGATGGAAATAGTTCCCAAACTGCTGTAGGAAGTGCAGAGAAAGCTGCAAATCGAAAAAAGTGGGATCAAAATGCTGGTAGGCATGACGGGGATAGGAAACGCCTAAGGAATCCAAGACCTAAGGACTATATGCCATTGAATGATATTTTGGAGAACATCTATCTTACCACTCACGGAACTGAGTGGTATAACTAACGTCAAAGTGGGAAGCGACCGTGCAACAGAAAAGGTCGGGGAAGTATTGCCGCTTCCACGAAACTCACGGGCATAACACAAATGAATGTCGGCATCTGAAGGACTTAATCGAGTAATTGATAAGAAACAACATGCTTTAGCAGTACGTGAAGAAACCGCAAAACGTCGATCACCCTGCTAGACCGCAAGGGCCAAATACTCAAGGGAAACCACCTGGACCCAGTGGAGAAGGGCCCAAGTGAACAGATGGGAGACTGATCATAAACACCATTATAGAATGACCTCACCTAGCGTAGAAGAGTTGGGGTGAGATGGAGCGATATGCTAGTTCTTTGAAGCATGTACTACTGGAGAGTTGCTACGTTGTCGAAGACGGAGCTCCAGCTAAGCAACAAAGGATGATTACTAATGATATTGTGTTTAGGAATCGGGACGCTAAAGGCGTTTAAGCATCGAGTCTCAACCCAATGGTGATAACGGTCGGGATCGGATTAACAGTTGTGCATCGAGTATTGGTTTACAATGGAAGTTTAGTCAACATCCTATTCCAGATGATGTTTGACCAAATGACGATTAGCATGAAGGATGTAACCGACTGAAAAATGAAGATTCTAGGATTTACTGGTGAATCTAAACAACTGATTGGAACGATCGACCTCCCTGTAGAACTTGAAGAAGGAGAATAACAAGTGGTTCACATTCAGACCTTCGTGATTGTCGATGAGTATTCCCCTTATAATGCTTTCCTAAGCTGACCACCCTGGCTGACTTTAGAATCGCTTTTGCTCCATGGTGTCTGACGATGAAATTCTCGATGGAGAATGGAATAGAAGTAGTAAGAGGAGACCAAAGCGCTGCAAGGGAATTCTACGTTGATGATACGAGAAGCTAAACGCTGTAAAAAGGGAAAGATTGTGGGGAAGACTCTTCGCATATATGAACCATAAGCATAGAAATTATAGAATAGCCCCTGGCTTGGGGACCATAGTTGCTTCGACAAGGCTATGGACCGTGGGAAGAAGTTAGGGGAGATATAGGCAGCATTGGCAGAGATAACGGTGGCTGTCCCAATTATCATTGACGACATGACTCAGGTTTTGAGGATTGGTTTGCAACTAGGAATCAAATTGCGAAAGGAATTAATTAACTTTCTTCGAGAAAATCAGGATGTGTTCACTTGAACGCATTCTGATATGTGTGAAGTATCGTCGAAGATAGCGTGTCATGCACTTAATATCGATCCCAAGTTCACGCCAGTGAGACAAAAGAGCGCAGCCTGGGTCCAGATCTAGAGCTCTAGAGCGATCCACTATTGAAGGAATAAGTGGATAAGCTGCTGGCCAACGGCTTTATCCATGACACTACATATCCTGAGTGAGTGTCAACCCTATGTTGGTTCAAAAATCGAATAGGAAGTGATGAACTTGCATTAACTACTCAGATTTGAACAAACCCTGGTCAGAGGAGAGCTTTCCGTTGCCCAGGATCGACCAGCTTGTTGATGGAACCGTGGGGCATGAACTACTCTCATTTATGGATGCCTACTCAGGGTAAAATCAGATTATGATGCATGAACCATGGGGCATGAACTACTCTCATTTATGGATGCCTACTCTCTTGTTAAGCAAATAATAACCCAAGGCCCAATTGAGGTTTAGTTGAGAACAAAATATAACCTGTACGTTTAATTTTACAATACCTCATTTTCTCCTCATTCTAAAAAACTGAGTAACCAGTAAACCATCTTCTCCATATCCTCCTCTCAAACCCTAGAAAACAATTCCCCAAATTCTAGTCTATACGAAAATTAACTGCTAAAATTAAAAGGCTTTAAACTCAAAGTATAGAATCTTAAACCAGCATTTAACCTTTATACAAATTATTTTGGAAATCTTGGTAATTGAAATTGAGATTTTTCCTATTGCTTTGCATAAGTCATTTGTGTTAGTAGCTGAAAAGAATAGGCACTAATCCACCTTCCACAACCTGCAAACTTAGATATTTAGGTGTGTAAAACTCACCTCTTGTACTAATAGTTATGGCTGGCTAAAATGAATGAATGTGTGAATTGATCTCTGTTGTTGAACTGTTGCTATGCATTCTTTGCAAATCAGTTACTGTAAATTTATTAGTTCACCCCAAATGAATGTTTTGATTGCTATAATAAAATATTGTTTGATGCATGTGTGTCTCTGAGTTTATATTGCAATTACAAGTTGTCGAAGTGTCCTGAAGTCACATCGGAATAATTGGAGACCATCGGTGGGGAAGAGAAGGAACCTAGAGCTCACGCTCCAGGTCCCCAACGGTCGATCAGTGGAACACGATTGGTCGACCGGTCATCACCTGGCCAGGTGCCTTCTTTCCCTCCCCGATTTATTGCATTGCCCTAGTTTTTCTTTACTTTGTTCTGATGGGTTTTAGCTTCTATCGGATTTTCGATTCTATGAGTTTTATTCTCTAAATTAATGATTCATTTTGATTCAAAGATTTTGAATTTCATGTACTTATATATATATATATATATCTACTATATATATGTATATGGTTTGAATGCAATTAAGTTACAGATGAAGATGTTTATTCTAATCTATTATTTTAAATTTGTCTTTAAATCAATCTAACTTTAAATTGATTTCAATTGGAGATTTTGTATACATATTATTAGTATAGAAACCCTATTATTTATTTGTCAAAACAAATATTTTGGAAAAATATTTCTACAAATCAATTTCAATATAAAACTATTATTTCATTCAGATGAGGAATTTAATTAAATGATTTGGTAAAACAAATGGTATGGAACATTTGCATTTACCTTATCGGTTAATTACTAGACTCGTCCAACTGAATACTTTATTGACATTATTATTTTATTACTCTTGAAGTGGAGTTTACTAACTTATAGTAAATGTTCAAGTAAACCCATATGGTATAGGACGCATGGTCGTTACTTGAAGATTACTACACGGGAGTATATTACACTTATTCAGTGGAGTTTACTACCTATTAGTAAACATTCGAATCTCGCTGTGTGGTATATGACACTTTGGAGAAATTCATTTGGTTACTAATTGGTAGTAAGTGACACTTTTGGGGACGGCGTAGCCTTTGTACTCATCTATGTGGTTGGCATTGCCTTCATGTATGTCTTATGTGGATGGCGCAATCTTTGGGATCATCTTTATGGTCCATGAGGAGGCAGTACCGCATTTGTGTTCGACATAGCCTTCATGCTCATCTTTGTGTTCGGCATAACCTTCATGCTCGTCTTTGTGTTTGGTACAGCCTTCGGGTTTGTCTTTATGGACGGAGAGGGGACTGTACTTCTGTCCAAGAGGGGACTGTACCTCTGTCTATGAGGGGACTGTACCTCACATTTGTGTTCGGTGGGTATCGACTTGTCTTTGGGATTGGTGTCATTTTTATGTTTATAGATTTAAACATTGAGAATTGAGATTTGATTTGGGATTTCACCATAATTCTATTTTGCCTATGAAGGGCTATATTTTTGTTTCCTAATTTGGTGAAATATGAGATATAGATGCGATTTACTTCCTTATGGCTACTTCTAGATTTTCGAATCATTCACTATGGGTTACTATTATGATATTTGATCTTGTGTAAGTTAGAAATTTAAGCATGTTGCTTGTTCACCATATGTTATACTTATGCCACATTATTAACTTAAATTAGTGCAAGATTTATGCGTTTATTAATCTTGTATAATACACGGGTCAAACCGAGTTATTTTAGGTTTTCCTGATGACCGTTAGAGATGATTAGATTACAGCCTGTCCTTCCCGATCTCGTTCTCTTACTAACTTTTTCACTTAGCTTAGTCCATGGTTTATGTACTATATGTATAAGTTTAACAAGCTTGAGACTCTTTTTTATGTACATTATTTTAGGTAGTATGAATGTATATCAAGTGTAACTTTCAATTCACCTTTTGCAGACTAATATTTTGTATATGTACTTATGTACTCTGTAACAACCTAGAATTTTGGTCATTGAATTTCAAATTTTTTTTTATTTTTAAATATTTAAATAATTAAATTTTGAAATTTAATAGGTCATATCCAATATGGTGATCGTTTAAATATTTGAATTGTGAATTAAATATTAATTAAATTGATTCAATAATCTTATTTAACTCCTTTCAATTAATAAGTAATATTGGGGAATTCAATTTGTAAATTTATTATTAATAATAGATAGATCAGATAAATATAGATGATGTGATTGAAAAATATAAAAAGATATTTAAATATGTGAAACTAGCATTCTGGGACACTGCCATAGATTTTGACGAAACAAGTGCCACTGGATCCAGAATAATAAATTATTGAACGAGGACGAGTTTCGTGACGACCGAACATACTGTGTGGTTGTGCGAGCTCGAATCGTGCAACGGTTAATTTTAGAGAATTAAAATAATATAATTTTACATTAAAGGCTAACTTCTTTATATATTGGAATTGGGTCCCGAAAACTAGTTCCATTGAGTTCAGAATAAGGGTATTTGGCTAGGAACGTCAGTGAGCACGCCTCGATTGGAGTCCGTAATTTTAAGGGGCATGGTGTGGAGAAAACCCTACATAAGGACATATATCCCTCTCCATTCTCTAATTTAAGAACCCTGAATTAGCCTCATCCAACGGCCATAGATGATTGGCGCCTCCAGTGGCCGAATTAGGCTTAGGTCCCAACATGAAAAATGTTCATGCGAGTGAGCCGAGTGTTTTGACCAGTTGGATCGCCGTAATTCATGGCGAGGCGGCGTAGATCTAAGATGGAAGGTGGTGGTTAGACTCGAGATTTTCATCATCGAGGATCATCTTAGGGTGATGGGCCCTAAAGTATTGTTGTAGAGGAGGTCGAGGGCTTTCGATTGAAGGTGGTGTGTGATCAATGGTTGGCTACGGTGGCGCGCGGTAGAGTTGAACGGAGCAGTTTTTTTTTGAGTTTGCTTGGGAGCTAGCGGGGTCGAGGGGAAGCAAGGTCGGTGGCGTTGGTCGTAGCTGAGGCAAGGCTTTCGCCTATAGGTAAGCGGTGGTTGAAGGAGCGTCGTGGCGGTGGCTGGAGAAGGATAAACGGGAACGTCGAGATGTAAATTAGGCGGCCCGGATTTTGCTCGGTCGTGGATTAAGGTTAAGTTAATTAGGAGATTAGTTTATTAATGATGTAATTAGGTAATTAATTATATTATTTAATTTGAAATCTTATTAAATCCATAACTAATTCATACGAGGTCGGAATCAAGCGTAGGGAGTTGCATTGCGCTTATAGGAATGTCTTCTTCGCTGTGGAATTGGATTGATTGAACTTAGAGCTAATGGAATTTTATACTAAAATCGAACGCCCATTCAATTTTTGTTCAAACTGAAATACTTCGACGATAACTGGAATTTTGGTGAGTTAAACTCACCTTTTTGGTTAATCGGTACATTATATAGTAGATAAAAATTATTTATTACCAGCTTTGATGTTTGTTTATATTGATCTTTGATTTATTGTTTGGATTGGATTCCCGTTTTAGAAATTCATATAACTATATATGTTATTGTTTGTTCCTGCCTAATAGTAGATGGCATAAATAACCATTTTGTTGCAGGGGACAAAATGAAGAAGTCGGAGTGTTACCATAGCGAACATGTCGATATGGAACACTTCGAAAAATACACATACATATGTATGATTTACATGGGACATTTGTAGAGAGACCTAAAGGGGTTTCTCACCATTATTTATTTACTGTTATCTGCATCTCATTTATATTCTTTTATTGCTTATATTGATGTTTAGTTATTAATTTATGACGGTCTATTTGAATTGTTTTAGTGTCGTTATAGCGATTTTTTGCTATGTCGTCACCTTTTGAATAACATCTCCCTAAAACCTTTATGTGTTGAACTTGAGCTTTTATTTTCACAAAATAGATATTTAAAATTCATTAATCATTTTGATTAATGATATTTTAATTTAATTAATCATTTTAATTAATGATGTTGAATTTAGTGAATCATTTTAATTAATGATATTTAAAATTTATTAATCATTTTAATTAATGGGATTTGAATTTAATAAATCATTTTAATTGATGATGTTTTAAATTTAGTTAATCATTTTAATTAATGGTGATTGAATCTAATTAATCATTTTTAATTAATGATATTTGGATTTAATTACTAATTTTAATTAATGATGTTTGAATGTAATTAATCCATTTAGTTAATGATATTTGGATTTAATTAATGATTTTAATTAATGGTGCTTTTAAAAGTTAATTAACTAATTCAATAAAAGAGTTTAAAGAAAATAAACTAATTTAATAAAAATGTTTTAAAGTTCATTAATTAATTTGACAAAAGTGTTTAAAGATAACTGATTAATTTATTAAAAAGATTATAAATTTGTATATAAATTATCCTTTGGGACAAATTAACATTATTTTAAATTTATAAAGGTATATAAAATTGATTTATTATCCTTTAGGATAATAAATGTTGTTTTATATTTATAAATGCTGGTTTCTAAATGAGAAAATATTTTAATAAAAATTGTTTAAAAATAAAGCTAAGTGTAAATTGTTTTGGGTTCATAGTAAACAATATTTTAATGACATTTGCTTTTTACCCTTGTTTTAATACACTTTGTATTATATTCTGCCCCTTAAAAAAAGAATATTTCAAAGAGTGTTTCTAATGTATTTTACAAACATCCGAAAAGTGAAAATCAAGCACTAGTGAGAATCAAATGTTTTAAAAGTTTGATTCATTTATTGGTAGTAAGTGTATGTGATTTAATTCCCATAAACAAACCACTTTGTTATTCTCGATAGTTGATTTATCAATTATCGATTTCGAATTCTGTTATCTTCTTTGTATTTCGTCACTTTAAGACGATGTGTTGCTCTTTTTTAGCTTTGATATCCTTTGTCGAAAGTGACTAAAACCAAAGTATGGAAAAGATAGGTGCACCCTCCTAGTCATTGTTGTGCTTCATCATTCTAAGACGATTTGTCTCATTTTGAGCATTGGTATCCAATGCTGGAGAAACTAAAACCAAAGCATGAGTGAGAGCCAAGCCATGTGGGTCGCAACCATTAGGATATATTCACATTCATCTAGAGAAGTCGATAGCATGCATGCATTAATCTGAGTATATTCGGATGCCTGTGGATTTAACGGGGTCCAGCTTGGAAGTTCCCAAGAGTGGTGCGTGTGCTCTCAAGTATATTTTATCTAGAGCTATACTTTTATTGAAAGAGGGAGCACCCTCCTAGTTATGTTGGATAAATTTAGTTTCCTTGTTTCTATCTCTAACCTTGGAATTGATCTTTTCATCTTTTGTGTTTCGTCAATCCAAGATGATTTGTTACTCATTCAAGTGTTGCTATCCTTTAACGGAAATGACTAAAACCAAGCACGAGTCATCATAGCTCTCAAGATGATCTTTTCATCTTCACATCTTCTCTAGATTGGATTCGGTGGTATGCGTTCGGAGATGTGAAATACTCGGATTCTCAGTAACAATTGGCGGGGTCTGGTTTGGTGTTGTTCGAGAACCATCATAGCTCTTAAGTATATTTCTAGAGGTGTACTTTCGATAATGGGGGAGCATCCTCCTAGTCATTTGTTGAAAATTTTCTCTTTTCTTATTTAATTCAAATCTTTGAATTGTGTTTTGTAATTTACATCGAGAAGTGTCTGAAGCTCTTCTCGATGTCTAATTATATATTTATCCATTCTATAAGTTTGCATTTTGTTGTTGTCTATGTACATCCTTTCTTGTTTGGATTATTATTCTGATCGTTTCTCATTTCTTAATATACGGATGTTGTTCTTGTGAGGTAAAAACCCATTCCACGTTTAACGGTATGGACTCGCAAAATTATCAATGTTAGCCTTATTACTTGAGTTTTATCACACTGGTTTTCTAGACTGATCCGGGTGTTATTTTATTATAATGTTCAGGTCTGACCGAGTATTTTTCTAGGTTGTCGTTGGTGGGGCATGGAGCTTATTTATTAGAGTAGGATGTTCACCTATCATAATACCATTATTTTCCGCTGTATTATTTTTACTTATCAGCAATTGTAAGGTCAAAAATTTATAATTGTCCAGGTGATAAAGTTTTTTTTAATTCTTATATACCATGTATTTTAGAGTGACAGCTTTTACTGTCTTTGGTATATTATATATTTTCATTCCGCTGTGAGATTCTATTTTCTTTTGTTCCTTTTCTTTTTTCTTTTCTTTTTACCCTAACAATCTGCCATCCTGACAATTGGATGTTCGATATTGGAATACCGTTGATGTATTTGGTGCCAACTTTCGATGGTCGAAAAGGCGGGTCGTTACATTTGGTATCAGAGCTGAACTTTAAGCGAGAACCTTGGCTTTGGTAGGGTATGACTCATTAGAGATAGAGTAAGTGACACCCTAGAATGGGTTTGAGAGTAATATATATACGAGAGCATTTTTGTTAATGTTATAAAAACGTATTGTGTTAATTGGTCTATTGACTTGTTTATGAATTTTGGTCGAGACGTGGGACAACACGGTGTCGATAGGAATTTCTAAACACTCAAATAAGGCAAACAGACACTATATTTATTTTTAAAAATTTGGTAAATGAAATATTTTGCCTAGGGTTATATTCTATCAATATAAAGGAATATTTTTCAAATTTTATATAGTTATTATGGTGTGTTTGGTTGAAAATGATAATATTTATTTATTATCATAACTGTTTGATTTGTCGTGCTCGGATAGTTTAGGAGCATTGACAATTATTTGTTAATTTACACTCGTCCAGTTTACGAGCGTTTATTGTTTAATAATTGCGAGTGTATTAAAATGAACTCCTTTGTGAGTTAAGTTTCACTGTTTGACTATAAGGCATTTGGGGAAAAAGTTAAGTTAAAATTCACCTTCTTATATGTTGAGTAAAAGTAAAACTTTTAGTAAAAGTTGTTTAGTATAACCTAAATGATAGGATAAGACATTTCGAAAGTAAATAATTGAGAAAATTTTATTATAATAAAGGAGAATTATTAGAATATGAAATGATTTTATATAAAGGTAATTTTATATAAATTTGGCTTATAAAATGTGTTTTGAAAAGTGCTTTAAAAATTTAAATCCTGGAGTTGTTAGAAATAATTTCGGAAGGTTTTGAAAATCATATAGTACTACTGCTTAGAAGTATTTCTAAATATAAATATTTTTAGGATATAAATTTTAAGTGGAATGCATTTTCTTTAGGGTAATTCAGAGGAAATCGTCTCAATTAGTGTTGTGGTAATCTGAATAATCTTCTAAGTGACGATCAGATTTTTGCTTAGGCAAACATTGTAGTATACTTAGTAAATTATTCTCTTTATCAATGGGCAATCGAAATGAGTTCAAATCTGAATGAACTTAAAGTAAGTTTTAATAAATAAATTGTTGAAGTTATTTTATATAGAATATTTATGGAATGTTTTCAAAAAAGGATATTTGAAATAAAAACCGAGTATTTAGTTATTAAGTTCCCTTAAAGGGAATTGATTTCAAAATAAAAGATGTTTTGATAAATAATTTGATAAATAATTTGATAAATGAAAATTTTAAAATTTTGGATAGAAAAGGTTTATCTCAAGTTTTGAATGGGTTAAATTAGATAGAATGGTTTTTGTAAATTTATTTTATTAAAACCATAGTTTTGTTAATCGTAAGTTGTGAAAACTATTTGATGCTATTAGCCTCCAAATTTAAATTTTGAGAAAAATAAAAGGTAAAAAGGTAAATAACAAATAAATAAATAATATTGATATTTTGTATATACTCTTAGGGTGTAGAGGAGTATTATACAAGTAGATAAGAGTGGAATAAGTTTCTAATCTAATGTTTATAAAGATGCGACTTTATAAAATGTTAATAAACTTAAGTGAAAATTTGTAAAATGATTCATAAATAATTTTAGTATTGAATGAAACACTATATGAAATATATGTATGTATGTAAGTATGTATGTACGTATAAGTGAAAATGTAAGGGATTTCGGAAGAGATTGGTATAATTAATAAAACCAATCAAGTTAAGTATGTAAATTATACATAGATCATTTTATTCGCATGGTTCCCAATCTAGGGTTCGATTGCATAGCTTCGGGGTGAATCACGCCAGTCCGAAAAAATATTTCTCACTTTATTCTTATCAGTGAACACTTGATTCAGATTCTCGATATGATATTGAAGTTTTATATCATAGTTTATGGCTATGCAAGGAGAATGGAAGTTTCTAATCAAGGAACCTAATCGGAGTCCACCCTATAATGATCGAGTGAGCAATACTAGTTCGGAAGTAGAAGTCTACGTATCCAAGCAAGTGATTAGATCAAATATAGCGTACGGATGATTTTTGTATATCATATAGGCTTGATTATATTTTTATACTTGGTGTGTGACTTAAGGAAGTGTGAGTCTAAGAAAAATTCTAAATCTGGTTGTTAATCATTTGATATTTTAAATAATGTTAAGTGTTAGATTTTTCACTTATGGAATTTGATTGATTGATAGTGTTAGTTTATTCCCATACAGAATTTGATTTAATTGGTTGTGTGATTTTTATATACCATTATTCATAAAGTTTGAATTTATAAATAAAGGTTTTTGGATTGTTGTTTATTGGGACTTAAATTCTGGTGCTTTTGAAAAGTGATTTCAAAAGAATTTAAGGAAAGATATAATAGAAATATTGTTTTGAAAAATATTAATGAGGTGTTAATGTGTCGAACGTTTGAAAAGAAAATTTTGAAATGGTTTTTCAAATATTTTTGGGTTATGACTAAAGTTGGGCAAAAAGGGAGTTTTTCGATTTGGAGGACTCGTCGGGTATATTTGTTTTCTCTAGTTGTTGTTTAGGAGGAACTAGAATACCACTAGATGCTCCATGTTGTTTGATCCTAGAGTTATACCATGTGTCGGTAAGAGAAGCCCCTCCTTGTCATAATTGATTTTGATTTTGATTTAAATTCTCTTCGAAGAAAATTTGAAAATATATTTTGAATATAAAACCCGGGCATTTGGTTCTGAATTTTACCTCTTGAAAAGATTGGACATGGAGTTTTGATTGCAGAGCATTCTCAGTGTTTTGTTGCATATGGTTGATATATTGTTTTTGTTTGTATGTGACTTTATTCATTAAAGTTGCATGTAGATTTATATCATGCTAGATTCTGCATATAGAGTTGCATTATTACTATCGGTTACATCATATTGCTCTTTCGTTACCCTGACTCTCTTTTGGATTGTATAAGTATAGGTAAGCAAAAGATTGCTATTTGATTCTTATGCACCTGCATTAGCATCAAGATAATAAGTTGCTTGCAAAAATTTAGAAATTTAACGCAAAAATGTACGTAGCAGATTTAGAAATTGGAATTTGTTGATGATTTTATGCCCTGGATATGGGTGGTCACTTGGTTTGTTTTCTTTGGTTAGTTTGAGGCCGTAAAGGCAATTTGTAGTTACTCCGATTGAGTCACGCAAAGGAGATGCTGTCGAAATTTTTCATGATATTTGAGAATTAATTAACTAATAAGTTTAATAACTCATTTTAATTGATAAATTTTATCTAAAGGGCTTATTGACATTTTCTTCATTTGGAATTTCGGGGACGAAATTCTTTTAAGGGAGGAGAATGTAACAACCTAGAATTTTGGTCATTGAATATTAAATGTTTAATTAATTTTTAAATATTTAAATAATTGGATTTTGAAATTTAATAGTTCATATCCAATATAGTGATCGTTCAAATATTTGAATTGCGAATTAAATATTAATTGAATGGATTTAATAATCTTATTTAATTCCTTTTAACTAATTAATAATACCGGTAAATTCAATTTGTAAATTTATTAGGCATAATAAATAGATTAGCTAAATATCAATAATGTGATTGAAAAATATAAAACGATATTTAAATATGTGAAACTAGCATTCTGGGGCACTGTATCGGATTTTGACAAAACTAGTGCCATTGGATCTTGAATAATAAATTGTTGTACGCCAACGAGTTTCGTGACGACCGGACATACTGTGTGGTCGTACGAGCTCGAAACGCATAACGGTTAATTTTAAAGAATTAAACTAATATAATTTGATTTTAAAAGCTAACTTCTATATATGTTGGAATTGGATCCCGAAATTGGTTCCATTGAGTTCAGAATAGGGGTATTTAGCTAAGAACGCAGTGAGCACGCCACGATTGGAGTCTGTAATTTTGAGGGGCATAGTGTTGGAGAAAACCCTATATAAGGATATCCATCCCTCTCTATTCTCTAATCTAAGAACCTTGAATTAGCCTCATCCAATGGCCATAGATGATCGGCGCCTCCAAGGGTTGAATTAGGCTTAGGTCCCAACATGAAAAATGGTCGTCTAAGTGAGCCGAGTGTTTTGATCGGTTGGATCGCCGTAGATCATGGCGAGGTGGTGCAAATCTAAGATGGAAGGCGACGATTAGACTTGAGATTTTCAGCATCGACGATCATCTTTGGGCGAAGGGCCCTGAAGCATTGTTGCAATGGAGGTCGAGGGCTTTCAATTGGAGGTGGCATGGCGATCAATGGTTGGCTATGGTGGCGGGGCAGTAGAGTTGAACGGAGAAGTTTTTTGGAGTTCGCCTGGGAGCTAGCGACATCGAGGGGAGGCACGGTCGGCGGCGTTGGTAATGGATGAGGCGAGGCTTTCGCCTACAGGCGAGCGGCGGTTGCAGGAGCATCATGGCGACGGCTGAAGCTAGATGAACGAGAATATCGAGGTGTAAGGTAGGCGGCCTGGCTTTCGCTAGATCATGGATTAAGGTTAAGTTAATTAAGGGATTAGTTAATTAATGATGTAATTAGATAACTAATTATATTATTTAATACGAAAATCTTATTAAATCCATAACTAATTCATACGAGGTTGGAATCGAGCATGGGGAGTTGCATTGCGCTCATAGGAATGTCTTCTTAGTTGTGGAATTGGATTGATTGAACTTGGATCTAATGGAATTTTGTGCTAAAATCGAACGCTTGTTCATTTTTAGTTCAAACCAAAACGCTTCGACGATAACTGGAATTTTGGTGAGTTAAGCTTACCTTTTTTGTTAATCAGTACATTATATAATAGACCAAAATTATTTATTGTTTGCTTGGAAGTTAATATATATTGTTGTTTGATTGATTGTTTGGATTGGATTCCCATTTTAGAAATTCATATAACTATATATATATATATATATTATTGTTTGTTCCAGCCTAATAGTGGATGGCATAAATAACCATTTTGTTGCAGGGGACAAAAAGAAGAAGTCAGAATGTTATCGTAGGGAATAGGTCACTACGGAACACTTCGAAAAATACACGTACATATGTATGATTTACATGGGACATTTGTAGAGAGACCCAAAGGGGTTTCTCGCCA
Source organism: Allium fistulosum (assembly GCA_030737815.1). NCBI lineage: Eukaryota > Viridiplantae > Streptophyta > Magnoliopsida > Asparagales > Amaryllidaceae > Allium > Allium fistulosum. The sequence continues at coordinate 897,827,142 of CM060905.1, read as the reverse complement.
TTATTTATTTACTATTATCTGCATCTCATTTATATTCTTTTATTACTTATATTGATGTTTAGTTAAATCACTTTGTGACCATCTATTTGCATTGTTTAAGTGTCGTTATAGTGATTTTTCGCTATATCATCACCTATTCAACATCATCTTCCTAAACCTTTGTGTGTTGAACTTGAGCTTGTATTTTCACAAAATAGATGTTTAAAATTCATTAATCAATTTTATTAACGATAATTGAATTTAATTAATCATTTTAATAAATGAAGTTTGAATTTAGTTAATCATTTTAATTAATGGTGATTGAATCTAATTAATCATTTTTAATTGATGATATTTGGATTTAATTACAATTAATGATGTTTGATTGTAATTAATCCATTTAGCTAATGATATTTGGATTTAATTACAATTAATGATGTTTGATTGTAATTAATCCATTTAGCTAATGATATTTGGATTTAATTAATGATTTTAATTATGGTATTTTAAAAGTTAACTAACTAATTTAATAAAAGAGTTTAAAGTAAGTCAACTGATTTAATAAAAATGTTTTAAAGTTAATTAATTAATTTGACAAAAGTGTTTAAAGATAATTAAGTAATTTATTAAAAAGATTATAAAGTTGTATATAAATTATCCTTTGGGACAAATTAATATTGTTTTAAATTTATAAAGATGATTAAATTGATTTATTATCCTTTGGGATAATAAGTTTTGTTTTAAATTTATAAATGTTGGTTTATAAATGAGAAAATCTTTTAATAGAAATCGTTTAAAAATAAAGCTAAGTGTAAATTGTTTTGGGTTCATAGTACACAATGTTTTAATGGCAATTGTTTTATACCCTTGTTTTAATACACTTAGTATTATATTTTGCCCCTTAAAAAGAAGAATATTTCAAAGAATGTTTCTGATGTATTTTACAAGCATCCGAAAAGTAAAAATCAAGTACAAGTGAGAATCAAATGTTTTAAAAGTTTGATTCATTTATTGGTGGTAAGTGTATGCGATTTGATTCTCATACACAAACCACTTTGTTATTCCCAACAATTAATTTATCGATTATCGATTTCGAATTCTGCTATCTTCTTTGTATTTCGTCACTCTAAGACAACGTGTTGCTCTTTTTGAGCTTTGATATCCTTTGCCAAAAATGACTAAAACCAAAGCACGGGAAAGGGGGATGCACCCTCTTAGCCATTATTGTGCTTCGTCATTGTAAGACAATTTGTCGTTCATTTTTGAACGTTGGTATCTAGCGTCGGAAAAACTAAAACCAAAGCGCAAGTGGGAGCCAAGCCATGTGGGTCAAACCCATTAGGATATATTCACATTCATCTAGAGAAGTCGATAGCATGCATTCATTGATGTAAGTATATTCGGATACCTATGGATTTAATAGGGTCCAGCTTGGAAGTTCCCAAGAGTGATGCATGTGCTCTCAAGTATATTTTATCTAGAGGTATACTTTTGTTTAATGGGAGAGCACCCTCCTAGTTATGTTGGATAAATTCATTTTTCTTGTTTCTATCTCGAACCTTGGAATTGATCTTTTCATCTTTTGTGTTTCGTCAATCCAAGACGATTTGTTACTCATTCGAGTGTTACTATCATTTACCGGAAATGACTAAAACCAAAGCGCGAGTGGAAGCCAAGCTATATAGGATTATTCCCATTAGGGTATCTTCACATCTACTCTAGATTGGATTCGGTGGTATGCGTTTGGAAATGTGAAATGAAAATGAATAGGATCTTATATAATGCAATTTATATACTAATGAAAGAGTATGTACTAATAATTATACTAAGGAATTGATTATATTACCAAACTTGATTTATTAATGTTAATTTGGGAAGAAAATATATTATGTAAAATTGTTTAAACATTGGATAAAATAATATCCAAGGTTTCAAAGTTAATAGTAAAAAGGAATTTGTTTATAACAAGATAATTATAGATTAAAAAGCATTTTGGGAACTTCATAGAATTAGAAGTTGTAATAAACGAATGATGAAAATGAAAAAAGTTTGAGGTAATTTAATAATCTTTATAATAATCTTGTTATTTAATGGGTGTTACATTTTAGCCTCTCAAAGAGGAATTCTACTTGAATTAAAAAGACATAAAATCTAAATATGAATAAGGTTACCCCAGTATATTTTGAAACTGGACTAAAAATATTTATGTTCAACCCAATAAGAGTTACTAGAAATAAAAAGAAAACACCCTTGGAACTCTAGTAAAAGAAAAGATCTAATTGAATAAGAAGATAAAAATTTTAAGTATTGGTTATATATTTTGTACAGTATAAAGGAAGGGTATTTGTATGTTATAAAATTAATTATTGGTTTTCAAAGAATTTTAATTATGGAAGATTTTTTCTATAAAACAATAGGAAAGGTTTCAAGTTTTAGAGTACTGTATTAATTTTTGGAAATAATTAAAGAAAATTTTCTTTCATATGCCTAAAATACAAACAAAGTGTTTTATAAAGGAACCATCTTAAAGGAAATTTTTTTTTATCTTTTTATGTCCAAAAAGTTTTACGAGTAACTTTAATTAAGTATAAAGCATTTGTAAGTAAGAAGTGGAGGATTTTAATCAAGTCCAAAGTGTGGTTTGGCAATGAGTAAACACATTATATATATAACGCCCAAAATATAACTTTTAAGTTTGTATTTGAGTAACTTTCATTTAAAAAGGTAGCCCGATATATGAATTTCAACTCTAGGATTTATTATAGAAGGAATTAAAAAGTTTTGCGTAATTGGATCTTGTGTAATTCTTGTTATATGGAAGTTAATTCTTTAGAAAAAAATTTGTAAGACAAATTATATTATGAAATCATAAAATTCAAACTAGAAGGAAGCCTTGAATTGATTCGCAAACATTTACTAAAATTTGACTAAATTGAGTATCTTGAAACATTGTAAATATTAAGCATATTAAATTGAGAACAAGGTGTTTTTTAGTCGAAAAGGACCGAGTGACAAAATTTATTATTGGGTTAATCAATAAGTGTATAATTAAGAAGAAAACCCCTTGAAGGTAGAAAATAAATATACTATACGCAAAGTGCAAGGTTGAGGAATTATTTTTAAAGAAAGATCTATCTAATGGAGTAATTCAAATTCAAAAAATTAATTCGAATAATTTTGGGAAAAAGTTAGCTTTGGTAAAATAGGATTCCGAGAATAATGTAAGGACAATGAAACCTCTCTAGGTTTTAATATTTTAAATAAGTTGAAATAATAACCTATAGAGAGTGTTAAGATAGGAGTTAACTAGAAAAATTATTAATGTAAAATGATTAAGGAAAATTTATAAGTTCAAACCAATTACTTGAGATTTCCCTATTGGATAATAATTGAGAATGTATTTTACAACTATTAATTATTTTTAATTAATAAGAGAACTTTTGATGTTAATATTATGAATAATTTTATACTATAATTGTTCTAGTAACGGCTATTGAAGTTCAATGTATATTTTGCATAATAAGTGCAATACTTATAGCGATATCTCTATATCATAGACTCCTCCCTACGAAGAATTGCAGGGACGTAATTTTCTTAAGGGGGAGTCCGTAAAACCCAGGTTTGGGATGAATCCGAAATGAGATTTAATATAATTTGAACGTTAATAATTATTTAAACCGGGATTATTGGGATTTTATTTAAAATCTCATTCTAGATTAATATAGAATTTTCGGATTCAATTGTGATGGGAGAAGTTAAATAAATAGAAGATCTCCAAGTATGTATAATATTAAGTGGAATTTTTATTGTTTATAATCTAATAGTGATAATAAATTGGGGAAATAAAATATTAAATGAGCAAGAGGAAATTAACCAATAAAATAAGATAGAATTATAAATTTATGGGAACTATTTACATTTTTGATAAATTAGTTTTGGCGCTAACTCCTATTTATGATTCCACAAATGGAATAAACTGAATTTAATAGGAATGAAACTTTTGTTGTTATAAAAATTGGAATTTATGACATGTGAACATTTATTCTAATCAATGGCTAAAAACTTGAATTTGTAACTTAAAGCCATTCATTATGAAAGCAAATAAGAAAAATAAAATTTTATGTAACACCCCTAATTTTTATTAACATTATTCAGGAGATTAAATTAGAATAAATTAAATAGAATAATATAGATAAGGAGATTGAGGTTGATTAATAAATATGTAGTGGTCGTGCTTATTTAAATTAAATGAACTTATAAAATGGTTAAGTGTTAGCTAAATAAATATAAGGGCATTAGGGCAATTGCCGCCCACATGCTCTAACCATATACCATATTCTTTAGGCCATACACGTTCATTTTTATCACAAGTAAAATTATAACCGTAAGAAAGAGCAAGGCCGACCATTAGAAAGAAGAGAAGAGAAAAAGCAAAGTAAAGCTTAGGATTTAAAGCTAGAAGAAATCAATCTAAATCAATCTTCAATTTCCTTATCCAATCTAAGGTGAATAATAATCACTACATCTCTATTTTTGGTTGTATAATCATATGACTTCGGATTTAATGGGTAAATCCATTTTTATGATATATTGAATGATGATATGCTTGATTTATGATTTATTTGATTTAAACAATATTTTTTAAAGGAGTTCTTATAAGGTTTTAGGTCAAAACCGAGATCTTATGGTGTTTAAATTCCATGGGAAAATTTTATGTTATGAGAAACATGATTTTGGAGTTGGGTTTCAATTTTGAGAATTTTCCAAGCTATGGAAAGACTATTATGAATTTTCAAAGGAAAATATGGTTATTTGGGTTTATAATATTATTTTGGAAAATATATTAAGAATTTGGGTCTGAAATTTTGATATGTTAGATAACATAATTATAGTGAATTTCTGGAATTTTTAGGGATTTTTACTAAGTGATTTAATATGGAAATTAAATTATTTTAAAAGGAGGACCTAAATGATTTAATGGTTATGTTAATAGGAAGGGCTTATTTGTTAAATGTTGCTTAGTTTTAGATCTGAGAAAATGCGGAAAATTTTAGTAAAATAATTTGAAAGTTTAATGTAACCAATCATGTGTTTACAAGTGGGCAAGTTAGTTACAAAAAGTTTACTTTATTTGGTAAAAACAGCCTTTTTGCTCAGAAAAAAGGGGTTCCGCCTTCTTTAGAAGAACCCTTCGACTCAGACCTTCTACCCCCAACCTAGTCGAAACCTTCAAGGTCGAAACCAGTAAACCAATACACATGGTATCATTCCAATGGTACGTAGTGGATTGGAGAAAGGCGGAAGGTAGGGTGTCGAAAGGTAGCTTTCGAAGGGGTTGGTTCCTTTGTTTGATTTTGTTTTAAAAGAAAAGTGTTTGCCTGTTTATAAATGGGTTTCGAAGTAGTCCAAACCAATGGTTTCAAAAGAGTATTTCAAAGAGGCTTTCGAAAGAGAGCTGCTGCCTATGTTTTAAAGAAGTAGCTTCCGAAGGAGTTGCTTAGATTTTGTTTAAAGCTTTTAGAAGGGGTAGTTTTGACAACCCTTCTGTGAATTGATGACCTTCCGATAGCATTGAAGACATCAATGTTGTCGAAAGGTTCAGTTGTTTTTATAAATAAAAGCCACTTCCTAATGCTTTCAAAAGGGGTTAAGGGTTTCAAAGCTAACCTTCACTTGTTTTACCCAGATGTTATAATGCTTTCGAAAGGATGGTTTCGAAGCCATCAAGCTTCCCCAATAATTTTTGAATTAAATAATGGTTTCGAAAGAGATTCTTCCGCCTAGGTTCAGTTTGACCCAATGATGTTTTAAGTATAAACCCAATGCTTTTGAAAGGGGGAATTTCAATGGTTTCGAGGGTAACCTTCATTGGTTTCGAAAGGGTACTTTCAAATGGTTTTGAAGCTATGCTTCTATACTTATATGATAATACTTTAACATGGTCGAAAGGTTTCGAAAGAGATGTTTTAAAGTATTCGAAAGGCAGGAGCCTAGTGTTTTAAAGATAGATTTTAATGCTTTCGAAGGATGTCATCCTATGAGGTCGGAAGCAAGGTTTCGAAGGTTTTAAAACCCAAACTCAAATTTTAAAGGAAAAACCTATGGCTAAATAAAGGAGTTTTGAAATAACTTTAAGTATGTAAATTTGAAGAAGTATTGTCTTGATTAAAATATAAGTTAAAGGGATTAACTATGTTTATACGAAATGTATTTCAAGGACCTTAAACCCACAGGAGTGGTATTTTTAAATTTTTATGTTTGCTTCTTCAAATATGAGTATATTCACATGATAAAGAACCCATAAATGTATTTCGGAGATAAAGGGGTAGAAGAACCAGCTAGGTTAACCCAGTAGTGAATATGATTTGATTAAACTCCTGAATGAGTAGAATTGCATCCAGAGAGTCAGGGAGACCAAAATATAGAAAGCCTAAACCTTGAAGTTGTTTGAGAGATAGGTTCATAGTAAACCCATGAAAACTTTGATTATGTAGTTATTAGAGGTAGCCAATAGGTTCATAGTAAACCCTTGAAAACTATGTATTAAGGTAGGTTGGTAGGGGCTAATTGGTTTGTAGTGAACCCATGAAAACTATATCCGGATTAAGAATTGACATCAGTCAGTAGGTTCCTAGTCAACCCATGAAAACTAGGATAAGAAAGAAGTTAATGGAAGAATCAGTAGGTTCCTAGTCAACCCATGAAAACTAGGATGAGAAGTGAGTTACTGGATAAATCCAAAGGTTTCTAGTCAACCCATGAAAACTAGGATAATGGATTAGTTATTGGAATGACTAATAGGTTTAGGGGGACCCAAGAATTAATTAAGTTAACTGGCAGGGGCCTATAGGTTCTTAGTGATCACATGAAAACTATGAAATAGGATAGGGTGTCCATGTGTAATGAAAAAGGTTATTAGTAAACCCATAAAAACTAATAGGTTAATGGTGACCCTAGAAACTATAATTATAACAGGGTGTCAATTTAAATTGGGGGTGGGAAATCCTAAATGTTTTTTAAATATATGCATATTGTCATGATATTTTGAAATGTATGTTTTAATCATTGTGGATGCAGGAGCACAATATATGGTTTTATAAAGGCTTTAGGATACTAGTGATGGGAAAACTTGTTCTGCTAAGCGGCGTGCTCTCACTAGATATCTAAAAGGATTGATATGTTAGATTATTATTCACACCAGGCTTTATGTCTGACTCGAAGTTTTTGTTTTCCCCAAAAACTCTCGGGTACTTAAATAATTTTTGAGTAGTTTGAGATTTAAGGTTTTCAAGTTCTCTTCTTAGATGAATAAAGCTTCCGGAGGCGTGTAGGAGGCAGTTAGTTATCTTGAGTTATCCTTTTGTTCCGCTGTGTATTTTGGATGTAAAGGCAGATTTATTAGACTTATTATATACTCTGATCAACCAAGGGGGCATCTTCATATGTCGCTCTTGGTGTATGTGTAATAATTATATTTTGCTGAACGTGGTTAACGTTTTTGGGATTATGTAATGAACATCAAACGTTTTGAATGGAATGTGGAAATGTGTTTCTGATTTGTTAATTTTTTTCCCATATTCTTATGATTTGTGTATCAATGTATCTAGCACCGTCGTATTTGGTCGCCGAAGATTAATAACTATGGATGACTGGAGCATCTGTAGCCGTTAGTTTTAAGCCTCCAGGTAGGGGCATGTTACAAGTTGGCATCAATGCATAGGTTTATGAAGCTTTAAAAGAAAAGTAAAACTTAAAAGCTTTTTGAAACATAATCCAAAGAATTTGAAAATATGATCGGGGTTTGGGTTAATGCTATAGTAACGTACTTCTATTTGATATATAGGTATATACCTAAGTATGTATTCCCCTCTCTCTTAGATCGTTCTTCTGTATCTTATGCAGATTTACGAGAAAGAGGATATGGAAACAGGAAACGGAAGAGCAAATCTAGGTGGAGGAAGCACCACAACCAACAGAAATGCTCGACCTAATACCAGGAGGAACCAAGGTTGACAGGCTAATGCTAACTAAAATTTTGAATGCAATGTTGGTGCTGGAAATCCGCCAGTAAAAGAGGGGCTGTCGTATCAGTTGTTAGCTAATCTTTTGAAAGCAAGAGCTGTTGGTAATATTTTTGGAGTAAATCATGTATCTCCAGTTGGTTATAACTATGCTAGGCTGAGCAGAGACTACACCAGTCTGGGTGAAAAGCCTTTTGTTGGAACAGAGGATGTTGTTGAAGTTGACAATTGGCTTTTGAGCTGTGAAAGGATCTTTACTGATTTAGGCTTGGATGATGGAGAAGAGATAAGGCTAGCCTCTAGACAGTTGCGATGGTTAGCGCTTCACTGGTGGAACAGTGTGACAGCTGGAGTTCCAGAGGAAGAGCTGATATGGGCCGATTTTAGAAGAAGGTTTGAGCAGAGGTTCTTATCTAAGGTTTCCAAATCGGCATTGATGAGGAAGTTCATAGATCTTATTCAAGGAGATATGTCAGTGATCAAGTACGCTGCTAAGTTTGATGAGCTGTCTCGATATGGTTATGCTTTAGTAGACACTGATATCAGGAGGAATGAGAGATTTATTCATGGTCTAAGGCCAGAGCTAGGCAGAATGACTATGACTCATGTCAGCGAGCCTTGTAATGTAGTGGTGGAGATGGCCATCCGCCATGAGGAGATGCTTGTTGTTTCAGCTAGGGAGAAGCAAGTTGAATCCCCGGGTCCTCGGGGAAAGAAAAGGAAATTCTTTAAGGAGAAGGGAGCCTAGAAAAGGGAGGCTGCCAAGAAGGCAAAGGCAGATTTTGTGTGCTATAAGTGTGATAAGAAGGGCCATTATGCGCATGAGTGCCGGACGGGCAAGAGAAAGAAGCCTGCAGAGAAGAAGAATGTGAAATGCTTCAACTACGACTAAGTTAGGCATTATAAGAACCAGTGTCCAGAGCCAGTCAGGGCGAACAGAGGGAAAGTTTTTGCTATTGGGCCACCGTCTTCTTCTAGGCCTACTGCAACAGAGAAAGGAAAGACTGTGATGGAAGGTATGCTTTTGATTCAGGGTATACCGATTAGGGTACTATTTGATACTGGTGCATCACACTCATTTATATCACAGTATTTGGTTGATAGGTTATGTATAAAACCCACATACCTTGTTGCTTCCTTGAGGGTTGCGAATCCAATAGGAGGGTATGCAACTCTAGGGATGAGATATGACCAGTTAGAACTTGATTTGTTAGGTCATAAGTTTGCATGCAGTTTGTATGTTTTTGATTTTGTAGATTTCGGGATCAATTTGGGTATGGATTGGTTGGGTAAGTATGAAGCTAGGATATTTTTCCAGGATAGGGAAATATCATTAAGACACACAGATAGTCATAACCGAATCATCTTCACAGTGGAGAATTCCAGTAAGAGTGTTTATGCTTTGTTGAGTGCCATGGAGGTTAGAGATGAGCTTAGCCAGGTTCGGGTAGCAAGAGAATTTGCAGATGTCCTTGAGTCGGTTACGGGGTTACCACCGAAACGAGCTGTTGAGTTTCAGATAGATCTTGTACCGGTAGCTGAACCTGTCAGTAGACCAGCTAGTAGGATGACTCCGACAGAGATGAAGGAATTGAAGGGGCAGCTAGTGGATCTGGAGGGAAGGAATTTTATCAGACCAAGCAGTTCGCCTTGGGGAGAGGCCGCGGTATTCGTAAATAAACCAGATGGGTCGTTAAGGATGTGCATCGATTATCGTAAGTTAAACAAAAGGATGTTCAGGAATAGATTCCTCTGCCGAGGATAGATGATCTGTTTGATCAGTTGAGTGGAGCTAGAGTGTTCTTCCAATTGGATTTGGCGATAGGATTCCATCGGTTGAGGGTGGCGGAGGACGGTATTCCTTTGATAGCATTTCAGACTAGATATGGTTCGTATGAGTGGTTGGTGATGCCGTTTGGATTGACGAATGCACATGCTTTCTTCGTTTGACTTGATGAAACAGGTTTTCTGAGAGCACTTAGATAGGTTCGTGTTGGTATTCATTGATGACATTTTGGTATACTCGAAAGATGAAAGAGAGCATGAGATTCATCTTAGAGTTGTGCTGGAGACGCTGAGGCAGAACCAGTTGAAGGCGAAGTTTTCCAAGAGTCATTTTTGGAAGAAAGAGGTTAAGTTTCTTGGTCATGTGGTTTCAGAGGAGGGATTGTCAGTCGATCCAGTTAAGATCGAAGCTATCAACAATTGGAAGAGACGAGAGATGGTAACCAAGATCAGGAGCTTTCTTGGACTTGTTGGTTATTACCGGAGATTCATTAAGGATTTCTCACGGATAGCAGCACCTTTGACTAAGTTGACCAGGAAAGATGTGAAGTTTGTTTGGTCTGACAAATGTGAGGTAGGGTTCCTTAAGTTAAAGCATTTGTTGACCAATGCGCCAGTGTTAGTAGTTCCAGATGGAAACTAAGGGTTGGTAGTATACACTGATGCATGTGGGACTGGATTGGGAACAGTGTTGATGCAGGGGGGCAAAGTCATTTCTTACGCATCCAGGCAACTTAGACCGCATGAAGTAAGATATCCTACTCATAACTTAGAGTTGGATGCGGTAATCTTTGCCTTGAAGATTTGGAGGCATTATCTCTTAGGAGAGAGATTGAGTTGTATACTGATCATAAGTCATTAAAGAATTTATTCTCTCAAAAGGAATTGAATATGAGGCAGCAGAGGTGGCTAGAATTTTTGGCAGCTTATGATTTCGGTATTGAGTATACTCGGGGAAAGGAAACAAGGTAGCAGATGCTCTCAGTAGAAAACATCAGAATGTGGTGTTAGCAATTTTGGCAGAATGGAAGGATCTAGAAGCCTTGGCCAGTTGTGGTGTACAGTTGAGATCGACTGCTAGTTCTAGTCAGAGTACTGCCGTGTTATCTTGTTTAGAAGTTCGACCAGTATTGATCGAAAGGATAGCTTCTAAGCAAAAAGAGGATCCGGTTCTAGCCAAGAGGATTAGAAGGCTTTAGATAAGATCAGAGATTGATGACCTAAAGGATTTTAGTCTTGATCAAAGAGGATGGTTGAGAAAGAAGGGACGATTATGCGTTCTGGATGCAGAGAACTTAAGGAGGGAAGTTCTGGAGGAGTCTCATCGATCGAAATTTACGATTCATCCTGGAGGGACCAAGATGTATCAAGACATGAAGAGGAGCTTTTATTGGGAAGGCATGAAGAGGGATGTTGGCATGTGGGTTAGGCAGTGTGTAAACTATCAACAAGTGAAAGCCGAGCATCAGAAGCCGAGTGGATTACTTCAGCCTCTAGATATTCCAGTTTGGAAATGGGATTCGATATCCATGGATTTTATAGATGGGTTTCCAAGGTCAAGGAGAGGAAATGAGAGTACATGGGTTATTGAAGACAGGTTGACCAAGAGTGCCCATTTCATTCCAGTAAAGTCGACAAGGACGGCACCAGTTTTGGTGAAGTTGTTCATGAAGAACATAGTTAGACTTCATGGGATTCCTAGTAGCATAGTCAGTGACAGAGATGCTTTATTCACTAGCGAACTTTGAAGGAGTCTACAAGAGGTATTAGGTACCAAGCTCAAGATGAGTCCAGCTAATCACCCATAGACGGATGGGCGGACAGAGAGAGTCAACAAGGTACTCGAGGATTTATTGAGAGCTTGTGTACTGGACTTTGGTGGATCATAGGAGGATCATCTACATTTGATTGAGTTTTCCTATAATGATAGTTATTAGACTAGTATTGGAATGGCACCTTTTGATGCTTTGTATGGAAGGCCATGCAAATCGCTAGCATGTTGGTTGGAGACAGGAGACAGATTGGTCTTAGGTCCGCATTTGGTTAGAAAGGCGTCAGAAAAGATTGAGTTAATGCGAGGATGGAAAAAGGAAGCTCAATCCAGATAGAAGAGTTACGCAGATAAGAGGCGTTAAGACCTAGAGTTCTCAGTGGGAGACAGGGTTTTAATTAAGGTATCACCTTTGAAGGGTGTCGTACGGTTTGGAAAATCGAGAAAGTTAGCCCCGAGATATGTTGGATCATTCCAGACTATAGAAAGGATTGGAAAGCTCGCGTACAGAGTAGAGTTGCCGAGCAATTTGGCAGGTGTCCATAATGTATTTCATATGTCTCATCTTCGCAAGTATGTGCATAATCCAAAGACTACTATTCCTCAGACAGAGTTGGAGGACTTGGTGGTAGAGCCTGATTTGACTTTTGTCAGCCAACCAGTCTGGGTTGTAGCGAGAGATGAGAAAAGATTGAGGATCAAGACAGTCAAATTGGTGAAAGTTCAGTGGAGCGACAACGAGAAGGACTGTACTTGGGAGACAGAGGACAAGACAAGATTCGATAGGCTTATCCTAATCTATTTTGATGGTATGTATATATTAGATTTATATAGATTAGCTGCTAGTCGGGTAGGCTAGTATGGATGTTAGGAGTTGTTACAAATGATTGCTATGTTTGCTAGTTAGTCCTTACTGAATTTCGACGACGAAATTCTTTAAGGAGGGGAGTCTATAACACCCCTAATTTTTATTAACATTATTCAGGAGATTTAATTAGAATAAATTAAATAGAATAACATAGATAAGGAGATTGAGGTTGATTAATAAATATGTAGTGGCCGTGCTTATTTAAATTAAATGAAATTATAAATGGTTAAGTGTTAGCTAAATAAATATAAGGGCATTAGGGTAATTGGTGCCCACATTCTCTACCCTTATACCATTTTCTTTAGGCCATACACGTTAATTTTTATCACAAGTAAAATTATAGCCGTAAGAAAGGGCAAGGCCGGCCATTAGAAAGAAGAGAAGAGAAAAACAAAGTAAAGCTTGGGATTTAAAGCTAGAAGAAATCAATCTCAATCAATCTTCAATTTCCTTATCCAATCTAAGGTGAATAATAAACACTACATCTCTATTTTTGGTTTTATAATCATATGACTTCGGATTTAATGGGTAAATTCATTTTTATGATATATTGAATGATAATATGCTTGATTTATGATTTATTTGATTTAAACAAGATTGTTTAAAGGAGTTCTTATGCGGTTTTAAGTCAAAACTGAGATCTTATGGTTTTTAAATGCCATGGGAAAATTTTATGTTATGAGAAACATGATTTTGGAGTTGGGTTTCAATTTTGAGAATTTTCCAAGCTATGGAAAGATTATTACGAATTTTCAAAGGAAAATACGGTTATTTGGGTTTATAAAATTATTTTGGAAAATATATTGAGAATTTGGATCTGAAATTTTGAAATGTTAGATAACATAATTAAAGTGAATTTCTGGAATTTTTGGGGAGTTTTACTAAGTGATTTAATATGGAAATTAAATTATTTTAAAAGGAGGACCTAAATGATTTAATGGTTATGTTAATATGAAGGGCTTATTTGTTAAATGTTGCTTAGTTTTAGATCTGAGAAAATGCGGCAAATTTTAGTAAAATAATTTGAAAGTTTAATGTAACCAATCATGTGTTTACAAGTGGGCAAGTTAGTTACAAATAGTTTACTTTATTTGGTAAAAACAGCTTTTTTGCTCAAAAAAGGGGTTCCGTCTTCTTTAGAAGGACCCTTCGACTCAGACCTTCTGCCCCCAACCTAGCCGAAACCTTCTAGGTCAAAACTAGTAAACCAATACACATGGTATCATTCTGATGGTATGTAGTGGATTGGAGAAAGGCGAAAGTTAGGGTCTCAAAAGGTAGCTTTCGAAGGGGTTGGTTCCTTTGTTTTATTTTGTTTTAAACGAAAAGTGCTTGCTTGTTTATAAATGAGTTCTGAAGTAGTAGAAACCAATGGTTTCGAAAGATTATTTCAAAGAGGCTTTCGAAAAAGAGCTGCCGCCTATGTTTTAAAGAAGTAGCTTCTGAAGGAGTTACTTAGATTTTGTTTAAAGCTTTTGGAAGGGGTAGTTTCGACAAGTCGAAACCCTTCTGTGAATTGATGACCTTCTGATGGCATTGAAGACATCAATGTTGTCGAAAGGTTTAGTTGTTTTTATAAATACAAGCTACTTCCTAATGCTTTCGAAAGGGGTTAGTGGTTTCGAAGGCAATGGTTTCGAAAGGGGTTTCGAAGCTAACCTTCACTTGTTTTACCTAGATGTTTTAATGCTTTCGAAAGGATGGTTTCGACACCATCAAGCTTCCCCAATACTTTTTGAATTAATTAATGGTTTCAAAAGAGATGCTTTCGCCTAGGTTCACTTTGACCCAAAATGATGTTTTAAGTATAAACCTAATGCTTTCGAAAGTGGGACTTTCAATGGTTTCGAAGGGTAACCTTCATTGGTTTCTAAAGGGTACTTTCAAATACTTTCAAATACTTATATGATAATACTTTAACATGGTCGAAAGGTTTCAAAAGAGATGTTTTAAAGTATTCGAAAGGCAGGAGCCTAGTGTTTTAAAGATAGATTTTTATGCTTTCGAAGGAGGTCATCCTATGAGGTCGGAAGCAAGGTTTCGAAAGGATTTGAAACCCAACTCAAATTTTAAAGGAAAAATCAATAGCTAAACAAAGGAGTTTTGAAATGACTTTAAATATGAAAATTTAAAGAAGTATTACCTTGATAAAAATATAAGTTAAAGGGATTAACTATGTTTATATGAAATGTATTTCAAGGACCTTAAACCCACAGGAGTGGTATTGTTAAATTGTTATGTTTGGTTCTTCAAATATGTGTATATTCACATGATAAAGAACCTATAACTGTATTTTTGGGATAAAGGGGTAGAAAAACCAGCTAGGTTAACCCAGTAGTGAATATGATTTGATTAAACTCCAGAATCAGGGAGACCAAAATATAGGATGCCTAAACCTTGAAGTTGTCCGGGAGATAGGTTCATAGTAAACCCATGAAAACTGTGATTATGTAGTTATTGGAGGTAGCCAACAGGTTCATAGTAAACCCATGAAAACTATGTATTAAGGTAGGTTGGCAGGGGCTAATTGGTTTGTAGTGAACCCATGAAAACTATATCCGGATTAAGAATTGACATCAGTCAGTAGGTTCCTAGTCAACCCATGAAAACTAGGAAGATAAAGAAGTTAATGGAAGCATCAGTAGGTTCCTAGTCAACCCATGAAAACTAGGATGAGAAGTGAGTTACTGGATAAATCCATAGGTTCCTAGTCAACCCATGAAAACTAGGAAGAGAAAGAAGTTAATGGAAGCATCAGTAGGTTCCTAGTCAACCCATGAAAACTAGGATGAGAAGTGAGTTGCTGGATAAATCCATAGGTTCCTAGTCAACCTATAAAAACTAAGTGTTTGTACCAAAATTGGGCACAACACTCTTCGGGCATGTTTGAAGAGATTAAAGTGAAGAATATAAATGGAAAATGAGGTAGATCTAACAAACACACCAAAAACAGACAAACAGAAGTATGAAAACACAGTGATTTAGATTGGTTCGGCGTTGTAGCCTACGTCCACTATAGAAAGTTTGTTGTTTTATTGATGATTCTCACCGGTTACAACTGATTACAACAGTACATTCAAGATATAATGGATATTTCGGCAGAGTATTGGCATAGAAGAGTCCAAAAGTCCCTTTTCTGAAGGCATATGGCTGCTATTTATAGGTGTAGGCTGAAAATGTCTAGCTTAGATCTTGGAAGACTCCTTCTCACACGTGGATGGGCCCACGTGATCGATCCCTGGACATTTGGGATCGATCCATGATCGATACGTGTACCTTTCGTATCGATCAAAATCGACTATGTTTGGGCTGAGATCGATCGGAGACCAAGTAGAGGTGGTATGCAAGCTTCTGTGAAAATTTGATAGCATTTGGACTTGTAGATTTTGAGTTATGATTGATCCAAGTTTGATTTTGCAAAAGGCTGGCGTGCTTGTATCGATCCATTCGTATCGATGGTTGTTCGTATCGATACCCTTCGTATCGATCAGGGAGACCTGGAGCAATATTCCAGGATCGATCCACTTTTCATGCCGAGTGACTGTTTCTTCCATTTGAATCGTGCTTTGTTCGTATTGACCTGGAATTACTCTTAGTATCGGTCTGGGCAACTCTTTTCGTATCGATGCTCTGTGCTCTACTTCGTATCGATGATTTAGTGACGGGTTCGTATCGATTATGTGTAACCGCTTTATATCGATGGATTGCATCTCACTTCGTATCGATGCTTGGAGCCGCTTCATATCAATGAAGCCTAACTTTCTTTGTATCGATCTTTGTATCGATGTTTTTAGGTGCTACTTTGTATCGATCGTTTGGGGAACCGATACGAACTATTTTCATTTGATGGACATGAAGTGGAGTAAATATGATGGATACGAAGTGGAATAAATATGATGGATACGAAGTGGATCAGTCATTGGTGGATACGAACTGATGCTTTCTCTCTTGATTTTGATCGATCCATATCTTGAGCATACGAACTTCGATTGGCTTGAAATTTGGAACGTTGGCTTATATAGCTTTGCTTGTTGTGTCATGTCAATTGTAGCTCGATCCGGACTCGGACAAAATTTACCGGTATCCATAGTAGACCTATGTATAACTGATCTTCGGGACGGACTGTCTTTGGTTTCCAGCCAATTGCTTGGTGCCACGTCCTTGCTATAAAGCGGGATAACACTAGGATAAGGGATTAGTTATTGGAATGACTAATAGGTTCAGGGGGACCTATGAATTAATTAAGTTAACTAGTAGGGGCCTATAGGTTCTTAGTGATCCCATGAAAACTATGAAATAGGATAGGGTGTCCATGTGTAATGACAAAGGTTATTAGTAAACCCATGAAAACTAATAGGTTAATGGTGACCCTAGAAACTATAATTATGACAGGGTGTCAATTTAAACCGGGGATGGGAAATCCTAAATGTTTTTTTATATATGCACATCGACTTGATATTTTGAAATGTATGTTTTAACCATTGTGGATGTAGGAGCATAGTATATGGTTTTATAAATGTTTTAGGATACTAGTGATGGGAAAACCCGTTCAGCTAAGCGGCGTGGTCTCACTAGATATCTAAAAGGATTAAGATGTTAGATTATTATTCATACCAAGCTTTATGTCTGACTCGAAGTTTTTATTTCCCCCTTAAACTCTCGGGTACTCAATTGATTTTTGAGTAGTTTCAGATTTAAGGTTTTCAGGTTCTCTTCTTAGACGAATAAAGCTTCCAGAGGCGTGCAGGAGGCAGTTAGTTATCTAGAGTTGTCCTTTTTTTCCGCTATTTATTTTGGATGTAAAGGCAGATTTATTAGCTTTATTATATACTCTGATCAACCAAGGGGGCATCTTCATATGTCGCTCTTGGCGTATGTGTGATAATTATATTTTGCTGAACGTGGTTAATGTTTTTGGGATTATGTAATGAACATCAAATGTTTTGAATGGTTGTGGAAATGTGTTTCTGATTTGTTAAAAATTTTCTGTATTCTTTTGATCTGTGTATCAATGTATCTAGCACCACTGTATTTGGTCGTCGAAGATTAATAACTATGGATGATTGCAACATCTGTAGCCGTTAGTTTTGGGGATCCAAGTAGGGGGATGTTACATTGTATTTTGCTATTAAAATGAACGGTTAAGATTTATTCGATAAGTAAATTTATTTTCACTATAATTGGAAACATTAGCAAGCATGGGCCCAGTACCTATGAGAATTCATAAATAGAAATCTTGTTGCATTAATAAGTGAAATCAATTTATGTTTTAAAAAATTGTTTATCTATGAATGGTTGGTTGGTAATTGAGAACAAAAGAAAAAAATAAAGAAATTTGTTTCTCTTTTTAAGCATTTGGCCCAATCGAGGTTTAGTTGAGAACGAATATAGCCTGTACGTTTAATTTTAGAGTACCTCATTTTCTCCTCATTCTAAAAACTGAGTAACTAGTAAACCATCTTCTCCATCTCCTCCTCTCAAACCCTAGAAAACAATTCCCTAAATTATAGTCTACATGGAAATTAATTGCTAAAATTAAAGGCTTTAAACTCCAGGTATAGAATCTTTAAACGAGTATTCAACCTTTATACAAACTATTTCGGAAATCTTGGTAATTGAAATTGAGATTTTTCCTATTGCTTTGCATGCTTCATTTATGTTAGTAGCTGAAAAGAATAGGCACTAATCCACCTTCTACAACCTGCAAACTTAGAAATTCAGGTGAGTAAAACTCACCTCTTCTACTAATAGTTGTGGCTAGACAAATGAATAAATGTATGAATTGATCTCTGTTTTCGAACCGTTGCAATGCATTCTCTGGAATCAATTACTTTAAATTTATTAGTTCACCCCAAATGAATGTTTTGATTGCTATAATGAAGTATTGTTGGATGCATGTGTGTCTCTGAGTTTATATCGCAATTACAATTTGTCGGAGTGTCCTGAAGTCGCACCAAATTAATTGGAGATAGTTAGTGGGGAAGGGAAGGAACCTGGAGCTCACGCTCCAGGTCCCCACCGGTTGATCGGTGGAACACGACCGGTCGACTGGTCATCAACAAAAGCGTGAGCTCTAGGTGCCTTCTTTCCCTGCCTGATCTGTTGCATTGCCCTGGTTTTTCTTTGCTTTGTTTGGATGGGTTTTGGCATCTATCTGTCTACTATTTTAAAAAATAATTCAAATCAATCTAACTTTAAACTGATTTCAACTGGAGATTTTGTATACATATTATTATAGAAAACCCTATTGCTTATTTATCAACATTCTATTTCTAAATAAATATTTTGGAAAAATATTTTACAAATAAATTTTCAATATAAAATTATTATTTCATTTAAATGAAGAATTTAATCAAATGATTTGGTAAAAAAATTGTATGGAACGTTTGCATTTACCTTATCGGTTAATTACTAGACTCGCCCGACTGAGTACTTTATTGACATTATTATTATTGTATTACTCTTGAAGTGGATTTTACTGACTTATACTAAATGTTCAAGTAAACCCATGTGGTATGGGATGCACAGTCGTTACTTGAATGATTACTACACTGGAGTATATAACACTTATTCAGTGGAGTTTACTATCTATTAGTAAACATTCGAGCCTCACCGTGTGTTATGGGACACTTTGGATAAATTCATTTGGTTACTAATTGAGAGTAAGTGACACTTTCAGGGATGGCGTAGCCTTCATGCTCGTCTATGTGGATGGCGTTGCTTTCGTGCACATCTTATGTGCATGGCGCAACCTTCGGGTTCGTGTTTGTGGTCCATAAGAGGACAGTACCTCATTTTTGTTCGGTGTAGCCTTCGTGCTCGTATTTGTGTTTGGCGTATCCTTTGTGCTCGTCTTTATGGTCCGAGAGGGGACTGTACCTCTGTCCGAGAGGGGACTGTACCTCTGTCCATGAGGGAACTGTACCTTATATTTTTGTTCGGTGGGTATCAACTCGTCTTTGGGATTTGCGCCATTTTTATGTTTATTGATTTAAACATTAAGATTTGAGATTTGATTTAGGATTTCACCATAATTCTATTTTCCTATGAAGGGTTATATTTGTGTTTCTTGATTTGGTGAAATATGAGATATTGATGCCATTTACTTCCTTATGGCTATTTCTAGATATTGGGATCATTCACTATAAGTTACCATTATGGTATTTGATCTTGTGTAAGTTAGAAATTTGAGCATGTTGCTTATTCACCATATATTATACTTATGGCACCTTATTGACTTAAATTAGTGCAAGACTGACATGTTTAATATTTTGTATAATACTCGGGTTAAACCAAGTTATTTCAGTTTTTTCCGATGACCTTTAGAGATGATTAGCTTGCAGCCTGTCCTTCCTGATCTCGTTCTCTTACTTGCCTTGCCACTTAGCTTAGTCCATGGTTTATGCACCCTATGTATAAGTTTAACAAGGTTTAAACTCTTTTTGCATGTGCATTATTTTAGATAGTATGAATGTATATCAAGTGTAACTTTCATGTTCACCTTTTGTGGACTAATCTTTTGTATATGTACATACGTATTATTTCAAAATGTAATATATGTATATTCATTTGTATACTATGTGATTCTGTGTACAGTATATCTATGTTGTTCTGAGAAATTATTATAGCCACCATAATATTGTTTTAATTCTGGATTGTATACGTCGAATCCTCTTCGGAAAAAAATCATCATCACCCAATTCGACGTGTCAATACTCGCTTAAAGCAATATTCACGGATGGTCATTCCTGGCCAGCCTTATTCTCTGCACTAATAAACGATATTACTGAGTAACATCCTTTGTTAGTATGGATCTAGAGGTGGGGTGTTAAGAAATAGTTCAACTTTCACGAAGAAAAACAGATCGGTAAGAGTTGTTTTCTTGATTAGTGGGCCTCCGAGCTCACTTGTACAACATCATGTATCTTTTGGACTTTAGTGCAAGCAGGCTCCTGACTCTGTACCTCAATTTCTGTATAAATACAAATTCTACTGCAACTAAAAAGGGATCTGATTCTCTATTGGCATAAACTCTGCCATTTCTTAATCTCCTACCTCCCTCACAATAGTCCTCTAGGCAGCTATTCTTGGCAGTTTTAGGCTATAGAACCTGTCAAGCCCTTGTATTAGTGACTTGTATTCTCAAATTCTCTGTAAACAACAATCAATAAAAACTATAAAGTGGACGTAGGCCAGAGATTGCCGAACCACTATAAAAATCTCATGTCTCCCTGTTCTATTTTCTTTTATTTTGAAAACTGTCTACTAGATCTAGGTCTCATAGGTTCCTTACAACTCATTCTTGGGTGTTGATCCATTTTTGGCATCAACATTATTAGCATTATTATTGAACCAAATATTTCATGTTCGGAAGAACCAAGTTGAGTGTGGCTGATATTGGAGTTTTGACCTGATATTGGAGCTTGACCAAAATCAAATTCCTTAAGTGATATAGTTTTGTCGAAGAGAATTGGTGTAAATCATTGTTACCACCGGGTACCACATAAAACAGTAAAATTGGATTTTATAGGAAAAACGTATAAGTGATCAACTAGGCCAAACTATCACATCACTGGCTAAGCTGATGTATGAACATTAATATTTGAATTGTTCGTGATTAATCGCTAATTGAATTTACACCTTTTAGTGCACAGCCATAGTGATGAATTCTCCATAAAACTACATAATTTAATTTATTTACAAAATGCTGTAAATTAATTTAATTAATTATTTTTTTGAAAAATAGTCATTATTATTAAATTTATTTGATGCTTTGGAGTTGTTTGCGGTTATTTGAATGTATTTATAAAAAGGTATATTTGTGCGCATCGATATACGATATCGGTGTAACTTTAATCGAGTTTAAATGAAAGATAATTGCATGAAGGGATGTATGGACATTTTGTGTCGTTTGATGCAAGTATTTTCATCCAAACAGGTAAAGAGAGAGGAGTGGAGAGAGAGAAAATTAACGGAATTGATTAGAGAAGTTTTAATTAAAAGAATGAGAAAGTTTCATTCTTTCAATAAAAACAAATCCACTAATTCATTTCTGGCAGACATTCATATCTATATTTCTCTTCCCCCTCCTAAATTTCCATGGAAGAAAATAAAATGAATGTTTCCAAAATTTTATCAACTCTAAATCAAATGAAAACATCAAATAAAATAAAATAAGTGATTCATCATTCTCTTGTAAAGCCGAGTATAGATCTTGGAAATCTAAGGAGAAATCTTCATTTAAAATGCAAATCATAGGCTACCTCTTTAGGTAATTTTTTAATTTTATTATCATTTATATTTACATCGTTTGAATTTTTAGATTAGATTTTATATATTTTATAATGAATTTATGTATATCTATGTTGTATGAATTAATTTGTATATTCAAATTGTTTAAATTAAAAACTAATAATAAGAAAACCTGAAAACAATTTTCTTATAATACCAATTGAATTTGTTTTGAAGGTTTGAAACATAAAAAAAAATTCTAACATCAATTGAATTTGTTTTAAAGGTATTCATTTAGAATAATAGCCATGAAAGTTAAAGTTTTAAGGTTTAACATATTAACAAGTTTTACAAACTTTGAAAACTTTCCCTAAATAAGTGTTCTGATATAAATTTTAAAATATATCAATGAAAATATTTTTATAATACGAATTGAATTTGTTTTAAAGGTGTTCATTTAAAACAATGATTACAAATGTTAAATGTTAAATTTAACAATTTATATAAGTTTAAACAATTTCTTTAATTAGTGTTTTAATTCAAATTTTAAAATAGATCTTGTTTAAAATATTTATCTAATTTTGAATTCTTCTAGATTTCAAAATGTTATTTTTAAATTACAAAACACAAAAAATTAGTCATGATTAATTTTAGTATATATAAGGTTTAAGTGTTCAAATTTTATTTGAAATAGCAATGAATGAACGAGTAAAGGAAGGAGAAAAGTTCTCCACTTTTTCCTCTTCTTATATGCCTACATAAACTCATTAATTGTCATATTATAATTATAAGTAAACTTTTGTCAATTAGTCAAAAATATTTTATAACATGTGCATGCACGCGTGTGTGCGATTTTATATGTTTTCAAAATAAACCTATAGATAACAGAGACATATATAAATGGCAAATGTTTTCGTTGCAGTGTAAATCACAGTACCTATAAATGTACACATCGACCATGTACATTATTTATATGTTGTACTTGCACTATACACATGTGAGTGTATTTGATAACCTCATTATAATATATTAATTTAGATTAAATCAAAACTCCTTTATAAAAAAATTAAATAAAATAAGGTTTTATTTAAACTATACTAGTATGGATCTAATAAACTCTTTAGACTTCATAGGCTAAATGGATCAAAAATAGGATAAAAATTGAAATATACTTTTTCACCCGCTTCCGACTAGCTCGGTTCCTTCAAAAGCAAGTCAATATAAAGTAGGAGTTGGGAGCCAACTGAATGTGGTGGAGCTCCAAAGAGTTAACAAAGTCAGCATAAAACTCAGTGATTGGGAGGATTAAACAAGCCTCCAAGTGTTGATGATTAATGGCATCCACCTAATCAGAACTCTCCTCTAATATCAAAACTTTGTATAGTCCATTGAAATAGCATGTCTATGGTAACTAACCCAATGTTTTATTCAAGTGGAAGTAGACATCATAGTGGATAAAAACAGAGCTAATGACGATGATGGAATTCTAGTATACATCATGATTGCGGAAGATGAAGCCATATCTAAAAAGAAAAGTGGTTTTAACTCTCAAATACAAAAATATTAAACAGGAAATAAATTTGTGTAGGTTGAAACATGCAACATGGAATGATGTGTGTCCAGGTGCTAGTGATATGAATGCACTCATGGTCTGCAATAAAACCAATTATAGCAAGGAAATGAAGGATAGTGCAAAAATACAAAATAGAACGCAAAGGTAAGCATAAAATCATTACATTTGGAAAAAGGCGCAGCATTGGAATACCAACAGACAAAGTGATAGAGAGATTATAGAAAGATGGGTAAGTTGAGAATATTAAGGAAAAAGGACTTACTAAATTTTTTTGACGTAAAGGATTATGGAAGATTTGGTCCCAAAAACAATTGAAATTGCTTGGTCGCGACTTAAGACTCCTACATAATCTAAAACGCACATAGTGAATCTATTCTAGGTGAGATTAGTATATGTCTACCCTACAACTAGTATCAAACATTCAAGAATTTAAAGTGATTTCAAAAATCTCCAAAATATCGACTGATAGCATACCAAAAAAATCCAACGTATGAAATGTGTGTGTGTGTGTGTGTGTATTTATGTATTTATATATGTGTGTGTATTTATGTATATATGTGTGTGTATATGTATGTATTTAACCCATTATTCTATACTATATGACAACAACACTATTTTTTTACCAAGTTTAAAGAACAAAAGAATGCACATATAATCATTTTTACCTAAAATTTATATATAAATAGTCAAAACACATGATACAAGCAATGAAATTCAACTAACATTGCTACAATATCGTCTCGTTTAACTTGATAAATGAAACTACTTTTGTATAAATTTGATCATAATACAGTGCAATAGCTATATGGAATGATCGGGAACTGAAAAATAGACAACATACCGAAATTTGGTAAGGATCTATGAAGGTTTGGTCCAGATTTACTCTTGGAGTTAGGAGGTTTCTTGGGTTCATCGACCGTAGAGTAAGGAGGTAAAAGATGATATTGTGTTATATAACATCATTTGTCAAAAAATTATATTGCCTAGGGCTTAAAATAAAGGGGGTGGAAAATGATCGATGGTAGGAAAACATAGCCATTTATTAAAAAATTCCATTCATTGCTCGAAAAACACAACTGCTCGAAGAATGTAGCCACTTGAAGTATGCTATTGTTCGAAATTTGTAAGCGTTCGAGATATACAATCCTTCAAAAATTCAAAGCATTTAAAATTTAATAATGCTTGATTATGACCACCATTCAAAATCATGCAAGCATTTGAAATTTGAATAGGGGATCTAAATTTGAAATACTATTCGAAACAAGTGCTCGATCTGAATTTGAAGCCCAATTCAAAACATTCACTCAAATTTAAATGTTTTGTTAGGTATTTTTGACTCGGTCAGAAAATACAATATAGTAGAAATTTTCTATAATCTCAAGCAAAATAAAAAGGGAATATTTAAAAGCGTATGCATTACTCAATACTCAGCTAATCAAGGATTTTTGAAGACTGTTAATCTATCCCTGAACCAATGGATGCAGAGAAGCAAAAATGTACGACATTTATAAATAGCAAAGAAATACGACTAGACAAAACTAAAGAGTCCTAATAGAATTATATATAATGGATCAACAAACATGAGCATCTGTTACTAAAGAGATGCTATAACGATTATGTATCTGAAAGCTCACTTTCATTAACACGTAAGTAAATTTTAGAAGGCAAGTGTTATACTTATTTTTCGTATGTAGAGAATGAAGAAAATATGGGTAGGATTTTACTTAATACATATGTTTGAAAGATCATTGAAAAAGAAATGGAAATAAGGGTCTGAGGTCTCCTCCAAATCATACCCCGAGTCACTCAACAGTTAACCCCAATTACACACTAAAGTAAGGCTTGAAGCATTCTTTGAAACCAAACCTAAAGCATACTAAAGGTCAATGATAAAGCATACCAAAGGTCGACACAAAGCTAACACTGGAGTGAAACCCTAGTCAGAGCAACCGAAGTTTGTAAACTAAATTAAAAAGGAAATGTGCATGTAAAAGCAGTCGAAGCTTGAATCAACAAGGGGTTGAAATGCTATCAGAGTCAAAATAGAATATCATAATAGGTTGAATTAGACCCCATTGCCCTAATTTTTAGCTCGTTCAAAATCTACCCAAATCTCATTTAGAATGAAAGGATATTTTGGAGGAAGCTTCTTGGAAATTAAGAGCAAGATGTTATGGAAATATATTAACCAGGTTTACTCCAGAATCACCTATCACTACTAAGTCAAAGAATGAAGATTGTTCACAACTTCCTCCTTACAATCTTAGGCAAAAATCTACTAATATTCTTCTACCATCATTTCTCATAAATTTTGTATAAAATACATGTAAAAGAGATATGCC
Organism: Allium fistulosum; assembly: GCA_030737815.1. Taxonomy (NCBI): domain Eukaryota; kingdom Viridiplantae; phylum Streptophyta; class Magnoliopsida; order Asparagales; family Amaryllidaceae; genus Allium; species Allium fistulosum. The sequence goes on along the minus strand of CM060905.1, from coordinate 897,801,572 downwards.
CTAATAAGAGAAAGAGAGTGAATGTAGGCCAAAATTATGTCAAGCCACTTGTAACAACCAAGAATTTTGAACACTTCGTATTTAAATATCCAAATTATTCAAATATTTGAACCTTGGTTAAATGTGATTAAATGGATTTTATAACCATGTTAAACCCCTTTTAATTAATAATACATGAAGGTAAACTTGTTTCTAAAATATGTTTAAAAAACAAATAGTTCGAAGAAATATCGATAATGTGGCTGAAAACCGTTTTATCGATAAATGACTATTTACTTGAGAAAAGTTGTTCAAACTTCTTGGGCATGTTTAATATACTAGTGTAACAACCTACATTTCCCAACACAACGATCCAAAGCCTAGTGTGACTTTCGGACTCGTGTCATGCCAAGAAATATGAGCTATTGGGTTTTAAAACATTATAGAGCATAATTATAAGGGTAAGTTTTAAGACATTCTATACTTTCAAATCTCATAGGGGAAGGAATTGAAATATAAGTACTAAAAATAGACATTTCAAAAAAAAAATCAATATACTTTATTTTCCATATACACTGCCTCAAAGTACAACATATGTTTTACAGGCTTTTAATACAGAAAGTAACTACATGATGAACAACAAAAAATATGAGAACTCCAACATTAAGCTCCTTCCTCCATGTAGTATGCCCAATCAACTGCTAACTTGTCATCCTGTGGTGGGGAAAAATAGAAATGAGGGAGTGGGTCAAGCAAAAGTCTGGTGAGTGAGTACAAATCTAATTAACAGTTTACAAACGATTTCAAGTTGGGATTTTTCCTATTTAATTTGGGGTTTTATATAGTTTAATTTAGATTTCTAGCTTCGTAAATCAATTAAAATAGATTAAATCTAACAGCAATAATCATCTTATCAAAGTTTCCCACCCACCTCAAGACTAAGCTCTTTCTATCGTTCTTGCTTGAGAATCGCTCCCCTCCCCAAAAAAATAACTAGCTCCACCTTGTTCTGCTTGATTTAGTTGTTTCTATTCTTATAGGTTGATTTGATTTCTAAGAATTTTTAGGGTTTAGGGTTAAGAGAAAATTTTGGTAGAGTTTGGTTGCTATAAACTTTTATGTAAGAATTAGGGTTTCATTAGTTTAGTATTTAAAGGGGTAGGGTTTAGTTTGGGCCATTAGATTAGCTTAGGAGATACTTTCATAGGATCTGGTTCGCTCATAAAATTCTTCGTTCCCAAGCAATCAATCATATTCGTTCATCTCATCTCTGAAAATCAATAACACCTGATTTTACATGCGGTTTATATTAAAATAATGACAATTGTGTAGATTTGCAATTTTGACGATTTTACCTTCTATTTCACTTCTTATTCTTTTTCTTTGGATATGATTAATGGATTTGATTAGAAAAAGATGTGTAAGGTATGAATTCTTATTCATAGTTTACATCGCCTATTTCTACGGATTGAATAAAATTTTCCCTTGTCTTTTTTCATGTGAAAGAAGTTGAATAGAGCGTAAACCCCGATATCTGTATTTCTCGGCATAGCGCGAGCCCAAAAATCACAGTAGGCTTTGGATCAATGTGTCGGAAGGTGCGGGTTGCCACAACTAATGTGTCGTTAATTAGAAACTAAAGATATTTTAGTGTTTATGGTTAACTAAATGCATTTGATGATGTCAGGCATGAGGTCCTAGGAAGATATTTTGATGGTGAAGCCCTAAGGGAGAAGTAAGAGGAGATATTTTCTTTTTAGGTGGAAAGTAGAGAACATAAGAGAGGGGGGTGTTTTGACCAGCAAAGGGGGTTGTAAATGACCCTTTTAACCTTCATTATATCACCTATTAATACACCTTATCCCTAGGAAAATGGGCTAAAGTTAAATCAAAAATTCACATAAGTAAAATAATTTTCAAAATTGTATGCTCTTCAAAAATTCATATAAAACCAAAAATTATCAAAACACTCTCAAATTTTGATCAAAGACCCCTTATTAGACTTACTATCCATGGATTTAAAGAGTTTCAAGGCACTGGTGGAGAAATTTGAGAAAAGCGGCCAAAAACCGTGAGCAAGGAAGGAGGAGCATGTGGCCAGGAGCATTAATAAAGCAAAGGTGGGATCTTTGGCTTATTCGGTGATGGTAGGAGGTGTTATTGTGCTCTAGGTAGCTTTTGCTTTGTATTAGCATGGATTTTGTTGAGTTAACTCATAATTGAAGTGTATATATTGTATATATTTTTTTTTGTGAATATAAATTTAAAGTAAAGAACTAATGCAAGTTATAACTTTTGGACCCCCTTTCCTTGGAAAGCAAGTGATAACTATATATGTGCTATAACCATATCTAGCACCCTCTAAAAAAGTAATGTGGCCTAGACTTTGTGTTTACTTGTTTGGGTAGGTTGAGTGTGAAGTAGAAGTGTGTGTGTGGGTGTTTGTAGCGAAAGAGTCACTATAAGTGCACTTCGTAAATCTTTTGTGTTTAACCTCTTTAAAATGGTTATATGTGAATATATTATGAAAGAATATATCTTTGTTATGCTCTTCACTTATAGTTGTGTATGGGACAACGAAGAAATGGTTTGGAAAAATATAAAAATGGTGGAACAAAGTTGCAGAAGATAGGAGCGAAAAGGTCGCTATATGAGCACTTTGTATATGCCTTGTTTTTGGGAATTTTTAACATGTTTTTGAAAGACATCCTTAAGGGTTTTTAATAGTTTTTAATAATCACTCTTAGTATATTACTTATTAAAAAATTAGAGTTTAAATCATTCCATAACTGGTTGAACGAAGTGGCAAAAGTTAGTAGCGAGAAAACGTCGTTGTATGAGCACTTCGTAAATAGCTTAATTTTGGGAATTTTTAATATGATTTTGGGTTATATCCTTAGGAGTTTATTTGCATGGTTTTTAAGTAGTCTGAGTATACTACTTAATGCAAAAGTTTTCGGTCTTAAAACCTTTATTTGGTTAGAGAGAACTGGCATCATACTTTCATGGTTTTTGAACATGCGCCCCGTCTAGTATCTTTTACAACACTTATAAATGCTGACTTTGACCTACGGCAGCATTTATGGGTTTTACTACACTGTTTGGTGTTGCGTTCTTTTAAGCCACTTCTGTGATTTTAAATCTTGTTTAAATATTATTTAAATTTATTATTTTTATGAGATCTTTTTTAGAAAGTTTAGTAGTAGGTTTTAAAGTATTTTAAATGTGGTTTCAAGTTTAAATATATAATTTTAATAATTATTTATGAATTTTTAAAGTAAAAGGTCTTCTTTATAACATGCTTTTTTATAAAGGGTTTTGATAGTAATTTATAAATTAGTTTTAACATAATATTTTTTATATATATTTAAAACCTATTTATAAGTAATTTTAAAGTGTGTGTGTGTATATATAATAAATAAGTTTGGAAAAGTAAGTAAAGTATTTTATAAAAGAATAAAGGAGGTTTGGTTATAACATTTAGTTATAATGAATGATTTTGATAAGTTATTAAAAAGTATATTACTTTATTAAATAAGTGTAGATATATGTAGATCTTTAAAATGAAGTAACAATGTTTAAATATCATTTGTTTTTAACCCATTTGAATATACTTTTTAATATAAGAGGATCTTCAAAAAGCATGTTTTTAAAGATAATGACAAGTGTAAAGTATTTTGGGTTTATAGTAACAATGTTTAAGTAACATTGTCTTTAACCCTTTTGAATGTACTTAGATCTTTTAAAAAGGGTATTTTAAAGATAATGACAAATATAGAATGTTTTTGAAGAAGGATAGAAAAAGTAAAGGTTTAATTTATCAAAAAGAGAAGGGATTAATAGTAACAATGTTTTAGTAACATTTGTTCTTAACCTCTTTGATTATATTTAAAGTAAGAAATCTTGTTAAATGATTTGTGAATATTCTTATACTTTTGAGATAAATATTTGAATATATTTTAAGGTATTGAAAAGAGTAGAAATGAATAGTATAGTGGAAGTATACATGTATATATCTTTTATAAAGATATTTTAAATATATATGCAAGTATTTACAAAGAAGAATTAATTTAATAAAAGGGGATTAGAAGTCGCTTATGTGACTTAATCGTGTTTTGTGTGTTTACTTGTCTACGAGAAGTATTTACTCCAGTACTTTGCACTAAAAGCTGATAAAGTAGACTTGTCCTATCAATGGGAATTAAGAATGATGTTTGAGTAGGACTTAGAAGCAACCAGTGGTCTAACCTACCACGCTTCACACTTGACCGAGGAATCGCATAAGTTGATAAGGTGTAAAACCTCATAAGTATATGAGACTTGATTTCCATATGTAATCATTTTCTTTCCTATTTGAATTTGACCAAAATTTACTTAGGAAATATCGAGAAGAAACACGAGAGTTATATAGTATGGTTATCCTCGTAGTGATGTTATACCCTATGTATAAACTCGTCTTGCTATCCAGACAAGCGATGATCTTTACCTTATGTGTAACAACCTGCACTTTTCGACACAAATCATGCCAAGAAAATACGAGTTGTTGGGTTTTTAAAACATTACAAAGCATAATTACAGAGACAAAGTTCTAAGACATTCTACACTTTCAGATCTCACAGCGGAAGGAATTAAAACATAAATACAGAAAAATAGACATTTCATAAAAACATTCTCCAAAATACATTGTTTCCAAATTATAATATAAGTTTACGGACTTCTAATACAATAAGTAACTGTAAGATAACAACAGAAAATATTAGAACTACATCATTGAGCTCCTTTCTTCCCACGCTATAATAAATCATAGCAAACATGTCGTCCTATGGTGAGGGAAAATGAAGAGAAGGGGGTGGGTCAAATAAAAATCTGGTAAATGAGAACGAAACTAATAAGATGATTAGTGCATTAACTCTAAATTTACTTTAAGTGTCATAGAGTATAAAAAATATATATAATGGTCTGTGGATTCCTAAGGTCATATACCTAAGGATAATTATTTAACTCACTAGGTCAGAACTACAGGTCATAACCTCACACTACCGATCGGCCAAACTGGGATCTATTATCCCTTATCCACTCCATTACGCCTAAAGAGGCAGAACATGAAATGCACTCTCATAAAGTGACTCATTGAATGCACCTGTGCTCATCTCTTGATCGTAGTGGCAAACTGCCTCTTATTGCCTACTCCGGTTTTCACTACGTGTGAATCACCGCCAGGACCGGGCTCTCACCTTGTATCGTCGTGTTTTCTATGGCCACTTATTGTCCAGCTCCAGCGTCCACCAGTACCACGTTGCGCAAGTAAACATGTCATACCTCAATCTCCTATTAGAACTGGGCCACCTCAAGAAGTGTTCGCACCAGTGTTGCGCCCACCCATACTTAGCACTCCCTGGAACTAATGCAAATAAATCGCCTACATCTTACTAAATCCGGTTTTTACTTCCGCCTAACGGACCGCCCAATTGCCTACGTCTTGGGATCTTCTGGATCTTATCCACTTAGCGAAGTAAATTCGTCATATAACTCAGATAGGGAACTAACTTCCTTACTCTCTCACACATACATCATGGCCTAAAATTGTGCAACATACCATTCATTATTCATAAAATTTTCTTTTATTTAATTGGGCCAAAGGCCAACATTCAAATTATCATTTTTGAATTGTTGTTTGTTCATGCGTCAATTATCAAGTTGTACACATATTAGTGGATCCTGACTTTAGTCTAATTATCATTTACAATTAAAACATAACAATTTAGGATTTGTTGTTTAGGGTTTACAACTTGATGATAGAATAGGTTAACAATATTTTGTACTTCCAATTTTAAGGTTTAGCTTTAAATTTAGAATTTTGGTGTTTATCTAAATTTGCAACATATTCACTTTAACTTAACATATTAAATTTGCAGTTATCTAACATATTTAATTCATGTTTCTAACATATTCAATTCATGTTTCTAACATGTTCAATAACCTATCCATCTCCAATTTAGATTTAATATATCCAGTTTAATTATCCAACTCGTGCATATTATTCTAATCCATACGCATGTTCAATTAATTATCCAATTTGTGCTTATTATTCTAATCCATACGCATGTTCAATTAATTAACTAACATATTCAATTCAGATCTTACATAAAAATCATAATTCTAACATATTCAACTTAAATATAACGGTTTACAGTTTAACACATTCAAATAATTAGATTTAACATCAAATTCTATTTAATTTACAGATCTATCGTTTAATAATTTAATTTAGGTGTTTCTACGTCTAATCAACTAAAATAAAATTAAAATGAACTGATTTAACCATTTTATTAGATTTGTGCCCACTCATCTCTGTCCTAAGCTTTAGATCTGCCTTCCAAACAGCGTATTTTCCTTAGATCTTCTTGGAATCCTCTCTAATTGTTAGATCTCCTTTTAATTTGGCTTTATATTGATTTGGGGATTGAGATTTGGTTTAATTTAGGAATTAGGGTTTAGAGAGATATTAGAGTTTAGTTTAAATTTTAGCAGCACCTTGTTACAATGTTTGAAAACTAGAAATTAACGTTTACATTTAGTATTAATTTATAGGGGTAATCAACTAACCCTGGCCATTAGATCAACATCAAAAACATTTGAACCATATCTGGTTTACTTGATCCCATGCACGAAATCTGGACCATCCAAATGACGCATCATAGAACTAAAACCGCTCGTTAATTAGGTGTTCAGGTCGACCGCCCCTAGGGTAGGGTCGACCGTCCATGGTCGACCTAGCCCTATTGAGGGTCGAGCTGACCCTATTTTTTTCTCCTTTTATTTTAATTTCTACCTTAATTTTTATTCAGTTTTCTCGTTTCCGTAGCTCTCTCATACTAACTCGGATCGTGACAAGTTATTTATGAAAACTGCCCAGAAAATCGCCACGGATCCAATGGTGTAAGTCCGTAACCAAATTCGAACAACTATGAAAATTATACTTTTAAGTTCTTATTTAATTTAAATTTTAAATTCTCATATTTAATCAGGAAAAAATTCTTGAGTGTTACATTCTCCCCCTTAAAAGGATTCCGTCCCCGAAATATCTTAGGATGGAAAAATGCAACTTACAACCAGCAACCAAATTCTACATCCATCTACTCACTATCATCCACGAAAACCATAATCCGTAATAATTTTTAATGCAATTATGTATTTATGCAACGTGGAATGCATATGAACCTAAACTAATGCAGAAGAGTGGTCGGTCTACTGATACGGTCGACCTCCTTTTTATGCAAGAATGCTCATGCTATGCGTCCAAATGTATGCAAAATCCTAATGATAAACTGGTAATTCTACATGCATGCCAAAACATACAACCAAATGCGGCATCCATATGCATAACATCCATGGATAACAATCAAAAAACAAAAAAAAAACATGTGCATGATATGGTGTACCTATATGGCCGATCTTTTTTCTAACCTGTAGAAATGCATAAATACAACCAGTACATCCATATGCTTCCATATACATCCATTAGCATCCATCATTCATAACATGTCTTATTAACACGTTTACAACCATTCATATCATTCAAAGGTCTCTACCTAAAGGGTATACCACCTATTATCCCACCTTTTGGCAAAGCCGTGATATCATTGATTTGGCTAGGAACGGATGGTTATCAACTTTAGGAATCGATTATATACAATACTATGGACAATGGTCGAGGAGATTCGGACCGAGTCCCAATCGAGATGCAATCAGCATGAAGTTACTGACATGGCCCTGTGAAGTTACATTTCAAATTTGGAGTCGATCGGAGTTCTTATGCTCGAGTTAGGGACAAAGCAAGGATTTATATGGATCGATCGAGAACGATCCATAAAACAGCTCAAATCAGTGGAGATCGATCGATATCTCAAAATCCATAAGGCCAATTCACTTGAAACTTTTAGAGCCTCAGCATAATGAAGAGTGGAGCCCACCAAAATAGTCGCACATAAATACCTTGAGATATGAATATAGTCGATCGTTTTTGGCCAATCGTTATTTTTCGATCCTTCATAACGATTGGTGAACATTCCAAGTGTAGCAAAGGTTGATCCATATCTCATAATTTACAAGTTAGATTGACTTCATATTTTAGGGGCAAGTTCTAAAGGCGTGTGGGACCCCCCAAATACAATCGCATATGAATTGGAAGCAAGAATATCGATTGGTGAAACTTAGGCTGATCGTTCCAAATTGTCAAGTTAAGGCCACCGATCGTTATGGTGGGCCCCTATGGACCTATAGAGCCTTCTGCCGAAATCTTAGCGAAATATCTCATCATCTCTCCCTATAAATACAGGCCTCTTGGTTCATTTTTAGGATCTTTACGCTGCTTGTTACTCTAGACTCCATTGTAATCAAGTGTATGCTATTTACTACTGTTGTAATCATATTTATAAGCGATCAATAAAGGATAATCTTCAAAGTGGACGTAGGCATACAACGCCGAACCACTATAAATCTCTGTGTCTATGATTATTGTTTTTTAATCTGTTATTAGCTTAAGCATTTCCTCGGTTTAATCTAATCTCTCTTCACTTTCTTCTCTATAAAAATCTATTCTTGGGTGTTTGTGACCAATTTAGTTGCAAACATTTTGGTGCTTTCATTGAGAACCTTGATTCTCAGCTTGCTAGGATCCCTTTGTTGCTACTGGATTGGATAAATCCCCCAAAGGAGATCTGCAGGTTCTTCAAGAAGTTGCTAATACTACTCAGATTTGTAGAAATCTAAGCAAGGAAATTAATAATAGTGAGACATACTAGATCTACTTCTCAGAATGTGGAAGGAAATGAGAATACCAAAATTCAGCAAGGAGACCGAAGCAATCAACCAACAAATGTGAATGCTGATCAAGTTGAAGTTCAGAATCCCACTAATGCTATTACAAGAGCTGAGTTTCATAATTTAATGAGAGAGCTGATGGAGAGCCGTCGACAACTAAATCAAAAAATTCAGACCAATATCAACTTGATGAACCAAATCAATCATCAGTAGTGGGGGAAAGCTAGGAGGGATCCCACCCCTTATTCGGCATCGGAGAGCTCCAACGCATTGGATGGGTATAACAGACATAGGTGCCGCAGGACTGACCGATATCATGCAGAAACTTTAGGGTGTCAATAGGCAAACCATCGTGGTTGACTAGGGATGATCAGTGCTGATCCCTACGCTAGAGAAGGAAACTTACCTGTGTACATTGGGATTCAAACCAGAGTTGCTACGGTTGGTTTAGATGATGGAGTCCGTTTGAATGCTGACCGAGTACTTTCCTAGAATGATGATGAAATGAATGTACAAAATGCGCATCAAGAAGATGGTGAACCAAGAAGGAGTGAAACGGCCAATAGACATCGACCGGACCATTCACGTGAGGTGGAGCATGACCATCGCTTGGCACCAACCATCCAAACGCCGGACTTGTCGGCAATGGTTAGACAGTTGGTGAGAGAGAGCCAGGGCCTGATTGATAACTTGGGAATCTCGAGAAGCCATACCTCATTCACTAATAATGTTCTACATGCAAAATATCCAAGGAGATTCAACATGCCATCAATGCCTACCTACGAGGGAAAAACTGACCCCAGACAGCATATCATGAAATACGAATGGCTGATGGATTCTACGCAAGCGGATGATACAACCAAGTGTAGATGCTTCCCCATAACTCTCTCTGAAATAGCAGCGATGTGGTTCACTAGACTACCCCCACGATCAATTTCTAGATTCGATGATTTGGCAACCAAGTTTGTGGAGCATTTCCGGGTGCACACAACTCGTCCCAAAGATGTGATGTCCCATTCCAGCATGATTTAGGCTCCAGGAGAGTCGTTGAAAGATTATTTGGAGAGATTTCATACGGCTATTACGAAGGTCAGTAATCCGAGTGACCATGCGATACTCATGGCCATGATGAGAGGGATTGATCTAGGGTCTGATTTTGGAGATTAGATAGCCGGTAAGCCGCCCGCAACGTTGGAGCACTTTTACGCAAAGACGACTCAGTACTTGAGATAGGATGAAGCTAGGTCCTCCAGAAAAAAGAATGTTGCAGGACCAAGCAGAGAGGGAGTGCAGAGTAACATCGCAATAAAACAGTTTGATGACAGTCTGGAAAAGTCTAAATGAATGTCCAGAATAAACCGAATCAGCAAAAAAGAGGCGGAGATAGGAACCGAGAATGGAAAAGGGATTCTGGAAGAGGGAAGCCTAGGATTCCGATGTATAACACTTACACGTCGTTGAATACTTCCTTGGAGAATATCTATCTGTCTACTTGCAATACCATGCCGTATAGGAAGCCGCCTCCAAAAGTATCAACAGAGAAGTAGAAACAGACTGGGAGATATTGTCGGTTTCACGAGTGTTATGGGCACAATAAAAATGAATGTAGGCATCTCGGATGTTATAGAAAAACTGATTCAAGAAAGGAAATTACAATAGTTTGTGAAATCCCCGCAGGATGGCGGGCATGGGACATCTAACCCCAACCGAGGACAAGCACCGCGAAGGGCTAAGGAGCCTGTGTGGACTGGTGGAAGATTGGTGATAAATACGATCGTCGGAGGACCGCACCCAACAGATAAGAGTTGGCAAGAGATGGAGCACTATGCTAGTGCGATTAGGCATGTGGATTTTGAATGCTATTCGAATACGGAAGATGGAGCTTTGATAAAACAGCAAAGTACCATGACGGATGATGTTGTGTTTAGGAATAGGGATGCAGATAAGGCAGAGGCTCCGACGAATGACCTAATGGTCATTTCGGCCATGATTGACCCCGCTTTGGTGAGAAGGATATTGATTGATTGTGGAAGTTCAGTAAATATAATTTTCAAAAAAGCTTATGATCAGATGAGAATGGAAGCAAAGGATTTAAAGCCTTCTAAAGCCCGCATACATGGTTTTAACGGTGCTGCAACTGAAGTTGTTGGTTATGTGGAATTACCTGTAGAGTTGGGAGAAGGAGATCGAAGGACGTTTGTTTTTTTGGAGTTGAGTCTCCTTACAATGTTTTTCTGGGTCGACCGGCCCTAGCCGAATTTCGGGAAGCTCTTGCCCCATGGTGTTTGACTTTAAAGTTTTCGACAGATAATGATGTTGGAGTTGTTCATGGCAATCAGGCAAGTGGACGTGCATGTTATGTAGCTGAGTTGAGGGATGCTCAACGCAAAGAAAAAGGTAAGGGTGAGGACAAGATTGTCCGCATCCAAGCTATCGAAGATTGAAAACTAGCGCTTGAGCCTTGGCTCGGGCGCCACTGTCGGTTCTATAGAGATATAGATCCGAGAGATGATGAAGAGGAGCCCAAAGAGACCAAGGCTGCACCGGCTGAGCTGACAATTGATATCACGGTCAGCCACGACGACCCATCATGAGTTTTAAAGATCAGATCACAGCTCAGCCCTCCAATGAAGAGAGAACTTGCCGGATTTCTCCGAGCGAATCTTGATGTATTTGCTTGGACTCATTCTGACATGTGTGGAATCTCACCTACCATTGCGAGCCATGCATTGAATATCGACCCGAGGTACGTCTCGGTGAAGCAAAAAAGACACGGCATGGATCCGGAGAGATCTGCTGCTTTCAAAGAGGAGGTGGATGGACTAAAAGACAACGGGTTTATCCGCGACGCCCTCTACCTTAAATGGGTTTCTAATCTTGTGCTTGTGAAAAAAGTAAATGAGATGTGGAGAACATGCATTGACTACTCAGATTTGAACAAGGCATGTCCAAAAGATAGTTTTCCCCTTTCGTGGATCGACCAACTAGTGGATTCAACAGTAGGACACGAATTGCTATCTCTCATGGATGCGTACTCGGGGTATAACCAAATCCTGATGCATATTCCTGATCGGGAGCACACCACTTTCATTGCCGATGTTGGATTGTACTGCTATGTAGTAATGCCATTTGGATTAAAGAATGCAGGGGCTACTTATCAGCGCCTAGTCAACAGGATGTTTAAAGATCAGATTGGAAAAACGATGGAAGTATATGTGGATGATATGCTCGTGAACTCACGACAATCAAGCAACCACATTAAAGACTTGGCAGAAATGTTCGACATCCTCCGACATTACAAGATGAAAATAAATCCTTTGAAATGTTCTTTTGGTGTTGCATCAGGAAAATTCTTAGGCTTTATTGTTAACGCCCGTGGAATAAAGCTAATCCTGAGAAGATCCAGGCCATCTGCGATATCTAAGCGCCAAGGAATATTAAACACGTACAAAGTTTGAATGGGAAAGTTGTCGCCTTAAGCTGATTTATATCCAGAGCTACCGACAAATGCATTCCTTTCTTTGATTTGATTAGGAAAGGGAAAAGATACTTCGAATGAATATAGGATTGTAGAGATGCATTTCGAGCTTTGGTGAATCATTTGGAGAGACCCCCCATCTTGTCAAAGCCGATGGATCATAAAGATTTGTACATTTATTTGGCCGCATTGGCACACGCTATAAGTGTCGCATTGCTTTGCGAGGAGGATTAGATCTAGAGGCCGGTGTATTACATCAGCAAACGATTAACGGGAGCTAAAAGGACCTATCCAAAAATAGAGAAACTGGCATACTACTTACTGATTGCATCACGAAAGCTTCGTCCATACTTCCAGGCACATCCGATCAATGTTTACACCGACCAGCCGTTACGACAGGTCTTGCAGCGACCTGGTATGTCTGGAAAGTTACTCAAGTGGAGTATCGAGCTCATTCAATTCGATAATACTTATCTCCCTCGGAGGGCTATCCAGGGTCAGGCGTTGGCAGATTTTATAGCAGAGTTTACTGCGCAGGATGATTCTTCAGAAGACAATGAAATCCCTACCATACGGTGGAAATTGTATACTAATGGAGCGTCCAATGATCATTGTTCTAGAGCTGGAATTGTGCTTGTAACTCCTGAAGATCGGTCAATCTGCTATGCTTTAAAGCTTGATTTCCCAGTGACAAACAATGAAGCTGAGTATGAAGCTTTGATTGCTGGACTTAAACTCCCCAGAGAACTGGGAATAAAATCTCTTGAGATCTTTTACGATTTGCAGTTGGTAGTGTACCAAGTCAGGGGAGATTATCAAGCTAAAGGACAGCACCTTGCACCATACCTTACTCAAGCCCAAGAGTTGGTGGCAGAATTTGAGTACTATGACATTTCACATATTCCACGGGATCGAAATAGAGAGGCTGATTCATTGGCAAAATTTGCAAGCACCGACGACACATAGAAGATGGGCTCGGTTCTGGTCGAAGTATTAAGTGCCCCAAGTATAAACATGATAGAAATCGGTCAGACCCTGGAAGCAGAGCCTGAGAGAGAATCGTGGATGACTCCGATCAAAGACTATTTGCTACAGGGAGTTCTTCCCGAAAGAAGGAATGAAAAGCAACAAATCCTTCGCAAAGCTTCCCGGTATATCATGCAAGAAGGAATTATGTATAGGAAAGGTTTCATCGTTCCCCTACTCCGTTGTGTCACTTATGATGAGATAAAACATGTCCTTAAAGAAGTTCATGAAGGGGAATGTGGCGATCACACTGGGGGCAAACTCTGGCAAAGAAAGTACTCTGTTACGGGTATTATTAGCCAACTGTAAGTAGACTTATTTTATCTGTGAGAGTTAAGAATGACGTTTGAGTAGGGCTCAGAAGCAAATAGTGCTCTAACCTACCAAGCTTCACTCTTGACCAAAGGATAACGTAAGTTGAGAAGGTCAGAAATGTGATAAGTATACAAGACTTGATTTCCATATGCGATCTTTTTTATTTCTATCTGAATTTGACCAAATTTACTTAGGAAATGTCTAGAAGAAACACGAGAGTTATATGGTACGGTTATCCTCGTAGTGATGCTCTACTCTACGTATAAACTTGTCTTGCTCTTCTAAGACAAGAGATAAGAAAATCTGTCTAGATAAGAGATGATCTCTATCCTTATGCATTGTCTATTTATTTCTGAAAGAACCGGAGTTGAGTTAACCGAAAATTTATCGATTAGTTTTGAAGAGCTCGGTAAGCAAGAGGGGCATTTTATGAGATGACTCGAAACCGTAACCACTTCAAAACCGATATATGTGTTCTTAGTTCTGGAAATGGTTGTGAAGTGAAATTTTATAGAGTTGCATTATCTATCCCGAGGGTAACTCTGAGGGAAAGGTCAGCATTAACATTTGTCAAACGACTTATGATGGAACCCATCGAGGGATTCGTGAAATGTTCGAGATGCTAGAATCCATGTAGAGATTCGAGATCTGTTCAAGATGATGGAATCCATGGAGAGATTCGAGATTTGTTCGAGCAAGGAAGATGCGTGTAAGGAGATGCTGAACATGATTTCGCCATCAAAAATGATAGAAACCATAGTAGGATGCATAGCCAGTGGGTCTAGCTAACCCAATGGTATATCAAGTCCATATCTAGAGATGCTTTCGGTTGTTGTGCACGACAATTGATGATATTAGGTATCGCATGTTACAGGCGTGGACCAGCTATGTTTACCTTATGGTATATTTTATCTAGAGATATATGCTGCTCGGAAGTAAATTCTGACCCTTGTCAGGTGGCTCGCTTCGACGTACTTAGGGCACCTTCAGTGGAAATCCATGTGCCAACGAACCTTAGCGGTTTTGATTGTATACTTAATATTGTTATGTTATACAAGCAGCATAGCTATTTTCTTGTTTATATTCTGCACTCCAGACATTATCAATTATATCGCCATATGTACTTATTAGATGAGTTGGTTCTTTTGAGGGGAAAGTCATTCCGATGATTCGGTTGGTCTCGAAAGATATTGTTATGTGGATGCATGTTTTTTGAATTTCTCACATCAGACTTATGTCTAACTCGTGGTTTTATTTTTCCCTTAATTCCTTAGATGCTCTTTCCAGAAGTTTGAGAAAGGCAGGTTTTCGTTGGATATTCTTTGGAGCTTAAGAAGACGAGCTGGATGTTTTAGTTACAATGAATGGTTTTGAGAAGTTACTAAGAAGTATATTAATGTTATATAAGTGTAGATATAAGTAGATCTTTAAAAAGAATATATTAAAGATAATGTTAAGATAAATTGGTTTTGGGTTTATAGTAACAATGTTTTAGTAACATATTTTTAATCCATTTGAATATACTTTTGAATATAAGTGGACCTTGAAAAAGACTGTTCTTAAAGATGATGATAAGTGTAAAGTGTTTGGCTTTATAGTGACAATGTTTAAGTAACAATTGTCTTTAAACATTTTGAATGTACTTAGATCTTTAAAAAGGTTATTTTAAAGATAATGACAAGTGTGGAATGTTTTGGAAGAAGGGTAGATAAAGTAAAGGTTTAATTTATAAAAGAGAGAAGAGGCCTATAATAACAATGTAAGTAACATTTGTCTTTAATCTTTTTGAATGTACTTAGATCTTTAAAAAGATTATTTTAAAGATTATAACAAGTATGGAATATTTTGGAGGAAGGATGAAAAATGTAGAGGTTTATAAAGAGAGAAGGGGAATATAGCAACATTTGTTGTTAACCTTTTTTATTATATTTTAAAGTGAAAAATCTTGTCAAATGATTTGTGAATATTCTTATACCTTTTAGATAAGTATATGAATATATTTTGAGGTGTTAAAAAGAGTAGAAATGAATAGTGAAGTAGTAGTATACATGTATATACTTTTTATAAAGATATTATATATATATATATATATAATTATTTAAAAAGGACTAATTTTATAAAAGGGAATTCGTTTATGTGACTTAATTGTGCTTTGTGTGTTTACTTGTATATGTAAAGTATTTACTCCTGTACTTAATACTAAAAGCACACAAAGTACACTTGTTTTATCTATGAGTGTTAAGAATGATGTTTGAGTGGGGCTTAGAAGCAAACAATGCTCTAACCTACCATGCTTCACACTTGACCAAGGGATAACGTAAGTTGAGAAGGTCGGAAATGTGATAAGTATATGAGACTTGATTTCCATATGCGATTGTTTTTATTCCTATCTGAATTTGACCAAATTTACTTAGGAAATGTCTAGAAGAAACACGAGAGTTATATGGCACGGTTATCCTCATAGTGATGCTATAATCTACATATAAACTTGTCTTGCTCTTCTAGGACAAGAGATAAGAAAATCCGTCTAGATAAGAGATAATCTCTATCCTTATGCGTTGTCTATATATTTCTGAAAGAACGGGAGTTGAGTTAACCTAAAATTTATCGATTAGTTTTGAAGAGTTCGGTAAGCGAGGGATGCACTTATATGAGATGACTCGAAACCGTAACCACTTCAAAATCGATATACGTGTTCTTTGTTCTGGAAACGGTTGTGAAGCAAAATTTTATAGAGTTGCATATCCTATCCTGAGGGTAACTCTAAGGGAAAGGTCAGCATTAACATTTGTCAGACGACTTATGCTGGAACCCATGGAGAGATTCGTGAATTGTTCGAGATGCTAGAATCCATGTAGAGATTCGAGATCTGTTCAAGATGTTGGAATCCATTGAGAGATTCGAGATCCGTTCGAGCGATGAAGACGCATGTAAGGAGATGCTGAACGTGACTTCGCCATCAAAAATGACAGCAACCAGAGTAGGATGCATAGCCAGTAGGTCTAGCTAACCTAATGGTATATCAAGTCAATATCTAGAGATGCTTTCGGTTGTTGTGCACGGGAGTTGATGATATTCGGCATCACGTGTTACAGGCGTGGACTAGGTATGTTTACCGTATGGTATATTTTATCTAGAGATATACGCTGCTCGGAAGAAAATTCTGACCCTTGTCAAGAGGCTCACCTCGACGTACTTAGGGCACCTCTAATGGAAATCCATATGTGAACGAACCTTAGCGGTTCTGATTGTATACTTAATATCGTTATGTTGTACACGCATCGCAGCTATTTTCTGGTTATATTCTGCACCCTAGACATTATCAATTATATCGCCATATGTACTTATTAGATGAGTTGGTTCTTTTGAGGGGAAAGTCATTTCAGTGATTCGGTTGGTCTCGAAAGATATTGTTATGTGGATGCATGTTTCTTGAGTTTCTCACATCAGACTTATGTCTAACTCGTGGTTTTATTATTTTTCCTTAATTCCTCGGGTGCTCTTTCCAGCAATTTGAGAAAGACGGTTTTTCTTTGGATATTCTTTGGAGCTCAGGAAGACGAGCTGGATGTTTTAGTTACAATGAATTGTTTTGAGAATTTACTAAGAAGTATATTACTATTAAATAAGTGTAGATATAAGTAGGTCTTTAAAAAGAATATATTAAAGATATTGTTAAGATAAATTGGTTTTGGGTTTATAGTAACAACGTTTTAGTAACGTATATTTTTAATCCATTTGAATATACTTTTGAATATAAGTGGATCTTTAAAAAGACTGTTCTTAAAGATGATGATAAGTGTAAAATGTTTTGGGTTTATAGTGACATTGTTTAAGTAACATTTGTATTTAAACATTTTGAATGTACTTAGATCTTTAAAAGGTTATTTTAAAGATAACAACAAGTATGGAATGTTTTGTAAGAATGATAGATAAAGTAAAGGTTTAATTTATAAAAGAGAGAAGAGGCTTATAATAACTATGTAAGTAACATTTGTCTTTAACCTTTTTGAATGTACTTAGATCTTTGAAAAGATTATTTTAAAGATAATAACAAGTATGAAATATTTTGGAAGAAGGATGGAAAAAGTAGAGGTTTATAAAGAGAGAAGGGGTTTATAGTAACATTTGTTGTTAACCTTTTTTATTATATTTTAAAGTGAAAAATCTTGTCAAATGATTTGTGAATATTCTTATACCTTTTAGATAAGTATATGAATATATTTTGAGGTATTGAAAAGAGTAGAAATTAATAGTGAAGTTGTAGTATACATGTATATATCTTTTATAAAGAAATTACACACACACACACAATTATTTACAAAGGACTAATTTTAGAAAAGGGAATTAGAAGTCGTTTATGTGACTTAATCGTGCTTTGTGTATTTACTTGTATATGTGAAATATTTACTCCTGTACTTAATACTAAAAGCCGACAAAGTAGACTTGTTTTATCTGTAAGAGTTAAAAATGATGTTTGAGTAGGGCTTAGAAGGAAACATTGCTCTAACCTACCAGGCTTTACTCTTGACCAAGGGATAACGTAAGTTGAGAAGGTCAGAAATGTGATAAGTATACGAGACTTGATTTCCATATGCGATCGTTTTTATTTCTATCTGAATTTGACCAAATTTACTTAGGAAATGTCTAGAAAAAACACGAGAGTTATATGGTACAGTTATCCTCGTAGTGATGTTATACTCTACGTATAAACTTGTCTTGCTCTTCTAAGACAAGAGATAAGAAAATCCATCTAGATAAGAGATGATCTCTATCCTTATGTGTTGTTTATTTATTTCAGAAAAAACCGGAGTTGAGTTAACCGAAAATTTATTGATTGGTTTTAAAGAGTTCGGTAAGCGAGGGGGCACTTATTTGAGATGACTCGAAATCGTAACTTCAAAACCAATATACGTGTTCTTTGTTCTGGAAACAGTTGAGAAGCGAAATTTTATAGAGTTGCATTGTCTATCCTGAGGGTAACTCTGAGGAAAAGGTCAGCATTAACATTTGTCAGGCGACTTATGCTGGAACCCATGGAGAGATACGTGAACTATTCAAGATGCTAGAATCCATGTAGAGATTCGTGATCTGTTCAAGATGCTAGAATCCATGGAGAGATTGAGATCCGTTCGAGCAATAAAGATGTGTGTGAGGAGAGTTGAACGTGACTTTGCCATCAAAAATGACAGAAACCATAGTAGGATGCATAGCCGGTGGGTCTAGCTAACCCAATGGTATATCAAGTCCATATCTAGAGATGCTTTCGGTTGTTGTGCACGGGAGTTGATGATACTCGGTATCGCGTGTTACAGGCGTGGACCAGCTATGTTTACATATGGTATATTTTATCTAGAGATACACGCTGTTTGGAAGAAAATTCTGACCCTTGTCAGGAGGCTCGCCTCGATGTACTTAGGGCACCTCCAGTGGAAATCCATAGGCGAACGAACCTTAGCGGTTCTGATTGTATACTTAATATCGTAATGTTGTACACGTAGCACAGCTATTTTTTGATTTATATTCTACACCCTAAACATTATCAATTATATCGCCATATGTACTTATTAGATGAGTTGGTTCTTTTGAGGGGAAAGTCATTCCAGTGATTCGGTTGGTCTCGAAAGATATTGTTATGTGGATGCATGTTTCTTGAGTTCCTCACATCAGACTTATGTCTAACTCGTGGTTTTATTTTTTCCTTAATTCCTTAGGTGGTGCTCTTTCGAGCAGTTTGAGAAAGACGAGTTTTCGTTGGATATTCTTTGGAGCTCAAGAAGACGAGCTGAATGTTTTCATCTACCGTATTATTCTTATTTCCACGGCACTAGTAGTATATATATATCAGCATTTGTGAGGACATGATATTATAACTATCCAGACTGATGATAGTACTTAGGATAGTAACTCTGAAATGATATATATCTTAGAGTAACTCCTTGTACTTTTTTTGATATTATATGTTATCGTTCCGTCGTGAGATTCTGATGTCTTGTTCTCTTCTTCCTTGTTCTTTTTCTTTCTGCGTTTTTGTTTACCCTAACAATCTGTCTTTCCGTCACTTGAGTATTCGGCACGGGAATTCCATAGATGTATCGGTGTCAACATTTAGAAGTCCAAAAGAAGTTTTAATCTTCGTTACTTTGGTCATTTTATATTTTCTTTTTGCACCTGATTTCTCTCTCTCGAACAATATCTCTATGAATTTATTTTTCATTTTAAATATTATCATAAATCCCCTCAAATCTATATAAAATATCTTTGGAACATACCTCTTGACCAAAGATCTTCAAACTAAAACCACTTTCAAGGCTAAAAACACCATTAACAAAATGTTTCCCTATATCTCTATAAAATTATCTACTTTATTATCTTTATCACAATCAATTTCCCACTTGCTTTTATATTTAGAAGATCTTTACACCTAATTCCCTATTTTAAGTCTTACACAAACTCATAGTCGTTAATCAAAGCAAACACACCATCAAAATTACTATGGAGAAAGTTTTAAAGGTTAAAGTCATAATTTAATTTTATCGTTCAACTATAGTTCAAGTGAAATTCAAAGTAAGAAGTTCATATGTAAAAATTTATTTTCCTTAAATAATAATGACCAAAATATTATAATTCCTGAAAAATTCAACCAATATTTTTCTCAAAATGAAAACATATAATTTTTACAAACATGTTTGTTTTTTTATGAAAAATCAATTATTGGTGGAGAAATCAAATATTTTTATAGAAATTGTTCAAATTCAATAAAATGTTTTTTTTAGTGAAAAAAACAAATTTGTTCAATAAATCATCTTTTTTTTCCAAAGCGTTGATATTTTCAAAACAAAAAATATATATATAAAATTAGATTTCTCACCAAATTTCCCGTTTGTTCTTCGAAATAAATTCAATATTTTATAAACCTTTGAAAATTACAGAAATTCAATTTTTTTATAAAACTTTGAAAATTATAGTTATAACATTAAACTTAATAATAAAACAAAATATTGGCACATACTTAGCTCTGTCAACGAATACTTTTGAATGTATATAGTTTCATATCCACATCCACATTCAAAAACAATTTTGGATAACGGATATCCGTATCCACGGATACAGACAGATGTAAGATATTATTTGCTTCGCTCATAGTTAACAAAGTTAAAAAAATAAATGAAATTTTCTTAAATCATTTCAGTAACAATGCTAACATAAATACAAGAAATACACAATACAATGATAATAATCAATTTTTGATAGCAAGTGTTCATTTATAAATGCATATTATGAATTATTACCATAATAAATCAATATGCCAATACTATAATAAAATATGCATAATCTCAACTACCATCTTGATTAAAATCAAGCGAATATTTTCAGATGTGGATGCTATCATACCCGTATCGGTTATTTGGACTTTGAAATTTTATTTTATTTTTCATTTTTCAGATACAGATAGGTACGGAATTCGAAATTTTCAGATATTCATTAACAGCCATACTCAATACTTTAATACCAGTTTACTATCATCTAACATATAACAGTCTTCAATAATAAAATAAAATAATAGTCTTAGAAGTAGGGAAGAATCTTCGTGAACAATATCTGCAAAGATAAATCTTAGATCCATACATTCAGGATACACTTAATGAGAAAGCTGACTTTTTTGCAATTTGCTTTCTCTATGCTTGTTTCACGAGTGCAAAGACACCAAATAACTTGCACTAGTTAACATTACTTTTTTTTATTCTAAATCCCCAGTATAGAAAAAAATAGTGAATTGTGTGTTTGTGCCGCTTTCAGTTGTAACCGAACTTTAGGTAAAATGCAACCAACAATTAGTCAATAAAAAAGGGACGTTGACTTGTGATTTTGTCTTGTTTAAGGCTAGTCAACAAAGCGAAACACTTTGTCTACATTTTTCTCAAATCTGTGCTAAAAAGGAAGAGATGCATAGTTTATGCAAAGATTATTATCAAAAGCAAATTGCAATCCATCAAACGGAAGCTATGTACATGCAAATCTCACTTATCATAATTAATAATGAAATTCTTCCGCAAATCAGTTGATACAAATGGTTTCACTTATTGTATGATTATTTATTTATTTTCCCTCCCTTCTTTACATATTTCTTTGTTAGATTGCTCATGTGCGCTACATTTGACTTTCTTATGCCAGCTATTGCACAACACAGATTCCATAATAAATAAAA
The DNA here is from genome assembly GCA_030737815.1 of Allium fistulosum. Taxonomy (NCBI): domain Eukaryota; kingdom Viridiplantae; phylum Streptophyta; class Magnoliopsida; order Asparagales; family Amaryllidaceae; genus Allium; species Allium fistulosum. The sequence continues at coordinate 897,779,742 of CM060905.1, read as the reverse complement.
CTGCCAAATTAAAAAGGATTTACGAACAATGCATTACTGCAAGAGGAGATAAAAAAAGGAAGAAATAATATACTGATGATTATAACTGGGAAGAGCAAAGTAAGCATATTGCACTGCCACAAAGTAGAAAAACAAAATTGAAGCTATGCTAGATATGCTTTCGATGGCTTAGTTCTTGACAATGTTAAATATTGAATGTTGGAAGGGAAATTCAGATATGGTGTAGGCTTCTTTGACTAACCTCGATGAAAATGAAATCGAGTTACATGTCACTCCTAGAAGACTGAGAAAAATAATGCATTTGTTTACGTCTGATAACTGGCTATGGTGTCGGCTTTGAAAATAAGTATGAGAGCAATGGAGCAACTACTGCTACACTCATGCTATTTCCCAGCAAGGCATACCTGATAATAAAATCATAAATCAATCAACTGTCATTTTGAAGATTATTATATGGTCAATGCATTATTGCAAAAGTTACATCACCAATTAAAGAATTCAAAATGTACGAGTACATGTTGAGATTAGGTGCAAGGGTTAAAAAAGAGACGATTTGATGATTGCAAAGCAAATAAACTTTCAAGTTTTGAAGTTCTACCGCTCACATAATTATTGATAATGAAGAAATTTTAAAAAAAAAATAATAAAATAAATAAATAAAAACAATACAGAATTTGCAATTGTTTTGCAGAATCTGGCCATTCTTGTATTGTTCAAAGCTAGATAATAGTAATGATGGCAGATCTGGTGATGATATAATGCACAAGTATTGATCATTAATCCAAAAAAATATTAGATGTTATATGTTGGCATTCTGTGATTCGGTAATTGGTGTACTGTTACTAGATGTAACAACAACTTGATTGAGTATAAGTGTGTTTCTTCTATAACTGGTTTTACCCAGTGAAACAAACAAAGTAATACTTATAAGAAAATACTCATTTATCTGACAAAGCAAGGCAGTGTACTCACTGTTGTCTGAGGGTTATGTGCTTTGGAAACCGAAATTCCTCTGGGAATGAATGGAGATTAGCAACCTGAATGAAACATAGACTACATTAAAAGATCATTTCTAACTTCAGCGCTGTATGCTCATGCTATGCAGAAGAATTTACCTCTCGCGGTGTAAAATATCGAAGTCCCATCTCTAATAGTGACTCAACTTCAGGCTTTTGTGTCGGACGGTTTTCAGAAATCTACCAATGAAGTCAAATGTTAACCTTCGGTTACTTTATTTCAACGTGAAAATAGAAGAACATACATTAGAAGTCACCAGCAATGAACCTGTCCCTTTCACATAACGATAGTAGCTTTTCGTAAAGCAGCAGCAGCGATTAGAATCAGGGTATACAATATCTGCTTTCATGGTCAAGTACTTCTTAAACGTTGGAAATAAAAACAACTTGGAAAAAGAATATTTAAAAATTGGAAAACAAATGTTCCAATCAATAGATAGTGTGAACTGATTGATATCAAAGTCAACAAAAACCCATAACAACTAAAAAGATATAAAAAAATAAACAAGGAGATAAAGAAGTAGCGAAGTAAAGTGTTAGTCTGTAGACACTCAAAATGCCAACTATATATCGCGTTTTGCCAACTGAAACTCATAATCTTTATCTTCATGGCGATGAACACGGAAACACACATTATAAGTGAATATCCATAATACAAAAAAAAAGTTATATTGTTTGGCTTTGATAATATTTGATTTGCTGCTATAGAGCATAAAAATAAATTTACAAAAATCATATAAACATTGATGTACGTGTATAATTTAACATGGAGATTGAGAAAATTTTGGTCCTGACCATCAAAAATTATTTTATTTGGATATATAATTATCATTTCAAGGGAAACGTAAAAATCTCCACCTTGCCATTTAAGGCTTCTTATCCTCAAGCAGCATTGTATTATGAATATGACATCTATATTTTGCAGCTGAACAAGAATAAAACTTATTTAGGATACCCATAGCATTTCCCCATCTCTCAATCAAGCCTCTAGGAACAACATATATGTCATCAACTTCTTCACAACTTCCTTCCAATTGATTATTACAAATAGTCTTTGTTACCAAAAAGTTCTTTATAGGTTTGGATGGTAAGAATTCATCTTGTAAATGATAGCCATTAGTTGGTAAGAGATTCTCTTGCGTTATGAGTGGAGCAGGTGTCCGCAATAATTGGTCATTGAAAATTGGGTTTTGAAAAGACAAAGGTCTCCTTTTCGCCTGAAGCGTAACAAGATATTAGTCATCACTTCTCGACAAAGTCGGTAAGACCATATCTGCAGATAGTTATATTGTTTCAAACATTGCGTAAACTATCTAGTAAACAAAGAGGACAGACTTTTAGAAGATCAGGTTGCTAACAATTAACAAATGTGTCTCTCGTATGCTCAAACACTTCAATATGAAGCAACATTTTAGATAAAGAAGTAAATCATCTATATGCTGAAGGTGACATACCAGGCAGAAGTACCGAGGTCTAGAATATGGAATACCAAACTGCAATGGGCTTAGGATAAACTCTTGCGTACTAAAACCAAGTATTCTCATTATTTCTAACATCTTTTCATGTGTATCAGAAGTCTGCGCCCAAGATATGTAGATAAATCATCAATTTTCTAGCGAGATCACGTATTTATAAATCATAATCCAATATAGTTAAAACATACTTCAAAACCAACTACATTTTCAACAAATAACAATTTCGGTGCTTGCTTCATGTGTTGAATAAGCTCAATGATCTTGATAAATGAAAAGGCTCGTGCATCAGCTGAATGCTTCTGAAGACCTATAACATAAATGTTTAGCATGTATGAAAACAAATACATAAAGGAATACAAAATTACAACGGGATGCATAACAATAAAACCTTGTCTTGTGTATGGTTGGCATGGAGGAGAAAGCAACCAAGCATCTGCTCCATACTTATCCAGTTCCACAGCACCAAGACTTTGTATGTTTCCCTATATCAACAAGCCAATGAAATTACAGAAGAAGACAAACAATTCTCTCAATTTTATTCTGATATCGTTGATACAATTTTCGCTTCCAGTTTTCAAAGCCAGCTTGAAGTCAGTCCGTTTGACGTAAAATGGGTAGCAATGTTATTAGAGGATCTCAATTCTCAATCATAAAAACATGTATTTTAGCTTATGCACAGCATACTGAATGTATTGGGCTATCGTGAATGAATAAGGTTACTTTTAATTTATTTTAACTTTATTGAGAATATTGTGTAGTATTAGTTTCAATGTGGCTACAAAGTTATTACATTGCCAAACTCCACGCTAACCATCACTGTGTGACAACCCTCATTTTTAGTAATAAACTACAAAAAAGCTATTTAAAATATTCAAATGATTGTATTTTTAGCCTATTTTTATAGAACTGTAGAATAAATTGTGTTACATTTTGGCACCAAGACATTATTTTGATTGGGACAAATTCGGCCTCGATTCCTCCTCCGGTGCTTAGATTATCCGTTGATACCCTTAAGAGTTGTCATAATGTTAATTTGGATAAACCATCTAGAATATATGACCGTTTTACGTTTTGACCTGAAACTAATTGAATTTAACAGAAGTTTGGAGAGAATTCCAGCCCAAAGCCCAGTACTGTTAATGATCCATTTTGGGATTAGAATGTCATTATTAGAAGCAACTGTCATAATCATATTTTTACTTTTTTAAACTCTCTCCAAACTTCTGTTAATTCCTCGAAAACAAATCTACCCCAAAATGCATCAAATTTAATTGAAAAAAAGGCAAATACAATCAAATCAAAGATATGTGATCGAGTAAGAGCATCTAAATCTGGATTTGGGCATAAGAAATCCGGATAAAGGGAGAAATCGTTGTTCTTAACTATTTAAAGATTAATTTGAGGTTTTATTGCTTTTTGAGGCAAGTGGTTCATCACATCTTGCTTTAATTTGTGTATTATGCACGTGTGTTTTTTGTGTGTGTTTTAAACCGTTTTTTAATATAAAAAACAAAATTTTCTTTCTTGTCCATATTTAATTTAATATCAAAATCGATGCTTTGATGATGAATTTGTTGTTAGATTATAAGCCAGATTATTGAGATGTCGTACAAGGTTTATGGTTGATTATTGAATGTATTGATATTATTATGTTCGATTGGTATATGTCTTGATTGCATGCATGTGTTTGGATGACTATTTGGGAAAGAAAAGCGTATTTGAGTGTTCAAGGTATTCGCATATGCATATAGAGATCTGATTTAGAGTTCGGAAAATTGTGCGCAAGTTGACTAGAAAAATGTTTGTGAAGAAAAAAAATGTAATTTTGACCAAGTGTTGAAAGAAGTCCAACTTGGTGGATGGATAGAGAATCTAAGTTAAGGATCCAAAGCCGAGAGAAAATTAGCTAAGTATTTTGAAAGTCCAACTTGGTGGAAAGGTACAGAGCCAAAGTTAGAGAATCCAAGATCTAAGATAGTCTGACAAGCACTTTTGAAACTCCAACTTGATGGATAGGAAAATTTCCAAAAAATAGCAAACGAACACACACGGGGCAAACGGAGGTTCTGAAAATTGTAAAATGAAGGTCTGAAGAGACAGAAATGGATTCAACCAAAAAATGGCTAAGTCCCAAGATCGAGGTCCAATTGAGCTAAGTTAGTAGACCGGTTCAATCCAACCAAGGTTGGATCACAGCTGGACCTGAGACAAGCTCGACTTGAAGTAAGCTTGGAGTATCGATCCAAGTGATTAGGAGCAAGCTCCGAGTCCAACAAGAGAATCAACCCAAAGCTTACTCCAGGTCAGGGTCGGATAAATAACTCAAAGCATCCTTTGGGTTAGTGGTGTGATCGACTGGAAGCATGCTCTGGATCATAACTCCAAGGTCGACTTTGGGTCGTGCAAGCTTTGACCTAAAGTGAACTTCGAGTTGATCAGTCATTGAAAAATCTAAACATTCAAAAGGCATAATTTTTTCGTTGCAAGTTCAAATTCGATGAGAGTTCGACCATTGTACCAAAAATGTCAAATTCTGCATTTCCATGAAATTTAGTAAAATTCTAAGAATTTTAATTTACGAGCATACATGAGGCGAAATGAGCACTTTTAAGTTACTTGAGAATAACATGGATTGGCATGAGTATGGGGCAACTATTAGAAGAAAATAGTAGGAGTTGCATCAACTTAAAATGAGATCAAGGATTCTAGTTGAAGCTGTGGAGCTACACGAAAAATTGGAGAGCGGAATGAGAATATTTTAAGTCGACAAGAAGTGGGGCCGTGGTGACTAAAGGTTAAGAGTGTTACAACAGAGAACCCAACACCGAAGGTGGGAACACTCACCACGAGAGGAATCAACATCAATGAGTTTTCAGGAGACGGGAATAATGTCAAAGTTATGATCATTTTCAAGGTACAAATTAATAACGAGTCCGTTAGAAACAATGAGATATGTTGTTACAACGACAATGAGTTTTCTAGAGATAATGACAGATGTCATTGTGCGGTAGATCGTCGAGTCATCAAATACCTATGAGTCATATTACGAAGATGAACGAGGGATGTTTTGTTTGATGTATGTGTATATTCTTAAGTCTTATCACGCGATACCTTATATTCTACTATTGTAAAGTAGCGTACCTTTATTTACGAATTGGACATGTTGAGTATATGTGATCATGTTTGTGTGCAGAAAGGTGGTATGAGCATAGTGCAGTAAGTCTACCTCATTATCACTCTTACAAGGACAGGGTTTCTATGCTCATACACATTATATATCGAGTTATATCTTATTTGAAGATGAATCATTCACGCTAGACTGTTGTCCGATCCGAAGTTATTTATCTGTGGTAATCACACGAATAGGCTGAGACAAGTTAGGTATGACTACACATTGTAGTTTATAGTGTAGACGAGTAGTAAAGGTGCGAATCTGCTATTATATTGGAATTTTACTATTATATACTCCATTGTGCAGTGCTATAAGTAGTCAGCACTTACTTTGATATTCGAGACAAATTATTTATGCAGTCAATTATGTACTTAAGATATCTTAATTCATTTATTTTTGTATGATCATTTGAAGGACTATGTGCTCTAGTATAATTGCAGCTTATCTATGAGCACTTTATTATGATCATATTATAAATTTATCTATATATTGTGAGATATATGACAAGTTATTGGGTTTTTAGCTAAGTTTTTAAAACGAATTCTTTGTGGGCTGGTGCTTTGCAGAGCAGGAGATCGATTCATAGCCACGAGACATGCAAGGGTGTTCACAGTATGATAATAATTTTTATAGTAAAAAAAAGACTCAAAGATCATTTTTCTTGACAAAATTTACTTAACCCATTTTCCAAAAATTTCCGACCCATTAATGACAGACGATAAATATTTCTCAGTTGTACGACTACCAAGTCCACATGGCATGGATGTTGCTGCATACAAATGCAGGGAAATGAACTTCAGGATGGCCATGAAATATGAGCATTTTAAGTTTGCCTTCTAAACATTTGAGAACATGCAAAATATAAGTTAAAATTTAAGAAAAACCTAGGACAGTTAATTATGGAAACAATAAATATATCCATTAACCGCACAACTGAGGTTCGGTAAGGGACGGCTTGATTCAGTATCTTATTTTTACTAAATACTGCCAAAAATAGATTCGCTGAGAATGGAATTGCTCACTTACCTGCTAACAGTGGTCAGATCTCTTTCTACCAAGGACCCAAAATGCCCTAAACATCAAACATATTGGCTTTCTTCCTATGAGTGTTATTTTGATAGTCTGGTTGGCCAATTTCAAATTTTTTGTTAAATGTGCAGTAATTAAGCATCTTAAATAATAATCATGACACTCGTTTTCGAACCTAGGGGTGGGTTTGGTGTCATGGTAAAGTCAAACCAATATGTTTCCCTGTGTGGTGGATTCAAGTCAGACATGGCATGGCCTATTGGAATAAGCAGAAGACTAATTTCAAACAGTGATCCTTCTCATGCTCACACAGTGAATCATATTGTGTGTTGAGCTACATCTATTTGTTAAACACTATTCTACCACCACTAAGATTCTATCATAGTTGGAGCTCTTCGACTACGGATCTAAATGTGCTCTAATCTTACACCAATCTTCATTATTCCACTGTTTTTCCTGAATAGTCTATTTGGTGAATTTATCAATATTCATTATGCATACAGCAAACGTCATAAATAGCCATCCTATATTAGCAATGACAAAGACTCTTGATCAAGCGATCAAAAGTGTGAACCCTGTCACTGCCAACTTCATTTTATTCCTGATGTATCATATAGGTGCTAGAGACAAACTTGCATTCATCACGTGTTATGGGTAAAGCTCGAACCTTGGGCTGTCAAAAAATAATAATAAATGGATATGTATTTACTCCATGATAACATCTACTGAACCACCTACAACATTCTCTGAGAGGAATCATTTGTAACCATTTGTCTAAAATATTGTCAAATGTTCATCTCATTTCAGCAGCATGAATTGTTAAGGAAACGTTACTGAATATTCTAACATTCGGATTAATTTAGTGTGTTGTTATTGACATCTATGCTTCTGACTACCAAGAAAATTCTAATAGATATCAAATTTCTATATATGCTACTTAACACCAAATTCAATTTTTTCATTCGGCCCTAAATAGTCGTGTTTCTTTGATTTCCAACGGCCGCTCGCTGCCATATGGCGATAAACAGTCGTACAACTTTGATTTTCAACGGTCGCTCATTGACTTACAGTGATAAACAATCGAACGGTATATGGGTGCCTATTTGATAAAACAAGATATAAGCATGTAAACATAGTTTGTACAATGGCATTTAGTTATGGTAGTCTTTAGTAATACACTTAATTTATCAACAATTACTTAACCTATTCTAAACTTCTTCTTCTTTTTTCATTTCATCATCAAACAAACCACTTTTAAGTACTTCTGTTTTACTCATCTCGTAATAGCACTACATTAAAATCTTTTGATGTATCTTACAAACAGAATATCAATAATAAATAAATTATGACATAAGCGTCATACCTGAAAAGGACGATGACCAAAATTATGCTCATAGACATCATTAGCAGTGTCATTGATATCGAAAGCTTCAATTACATCTCCATTTATTCCAGCTCTCATCAAAGAATACCTCTAAAAGCAACATAAAAATGCCCTAATTAAGAAAGCAAAAACCTTAAACCCTAACTGGAATGAAAATATTGATAGATATTCGAGTTTACCATTGCGCCTATTCCGCTGAAAAATTCGAGAATTCTCCATGATGCCTCCGCTGAACCCATCAAGTTTTTGCAAATAATCGATTTTAACTGAGACTTTTGTTAGTTTAATTTATGGGAAAATCTTACGGGCAAGCTCCATCCACATCACAAAACATGTGTTACTTGCGAAATGTGATGTCCAAAAGTTGTATTGCAAAAGCCCATAAAATATGTTGCTCAAACGCCCTTTGCATGTGAAAAATTATTTTAATGAGCTAATAGTATATATTACATGCATTTAATTTATATTTACGGTTTGAAACTATTTATAATTGTCGTATTTGTTTGTTTTGCATACTTTTATGACCAATAGGATTGAAGCTTTTAAGTTAAACTGAAATTTTGTATATATGTTTTTTGATTTGTCGATCGTTAGTGGATAAAATAACTATTTGATATTCATCCGTATCTTCAGATGCTGATATTTGATATCCGGAAACAATTTCGAATGCAAATACAGATATGACACTATCTGTATCCTAAATTATCTGTTGACAGACCTAACGCTCTTTGTGTCTTCTTTGATTTTATCCACTTTTCGTTTTAACCACATCATTTTTGTTAGCTGTTCTATATCACCCAATATAATTGAATTGTACCCGCCAAATAATTTTATATCTTGAGGTTGAGCTCTATGTCACAATCATATACACCACAGTATCTTGTTGAAATGCAAGTTGGAACACATTTAGTACAACTCATTGCCAAAATCATATACGCATTTTGCTTAGAGTTGTGCTAAATGCACCTTATATGGACTATATTTTACCCCTTGCAAAAACAAAAGAAAAGGCAATGTATGCTTCATTTTATTCAATCGGTCGGCAATCTACTACTGATTGACGATATATGATCGATCAATTATATATGCAACTGGAAATGGAAAACACCTATGGCAATATAACATTAAAAGTCGATGCATTTGATCGATCACATTGTACTGGTTGGTAGTACAACACTGACTTTGCTAAGTAACATGTTTTTAAATGAAAATCGTTAAAGGGAAAACTAGTTTGGATAAGGGACACCATTGAAATTATGTATTAAGGAAAAAAATCGTTAAAGGAAATGAACAAAATGTTTTTTCTTTTAGTTAAAATAATCAATATTATAATATTACATTTTTGGAAAATAAATTGAAAAATGAATTTGTAGAAAAGTAATAATACAATTTTCATTTCATTTATTTTGACAAGTTTTAAAAGACTTCATATGTTTAAGATGAACTTTTTAAAGTTGTAAACTACTTAAAGCTTATTTATCTTTTATTTGAAATATTACGTTCTTGAAACCTAAAACTTGTATAAAAAAAGACAAAATTTTGATTTATTTTTTAAAACTTCAAATTTTAAACTTAAGGTTTTAGTTTTTTTCTTGAAACTTTAGTTTTGATTTTTTTTTCTAAAATTTTAAGTTTTCATTTTCCACTAAATATGCAAGGAAAAATATTATAAGGGTATTTTGGTCAATACTTTATTTTTTATTTTATTTTTAAAGGGGAAACAGGGTTGGAAGGTCCCCAATTTATTATATATAACAAAGAAAATACATAGCCAAAGCTACAGAATAGAAAAGAGGAAAAAACAAAAGCCAACTATATAGGCCAAGAAAGGAATAAAGTAAGAAATACAAATAAAACCAACCATAAAGACACGGAAGGAAAAAAAACAATGCAAAAGAAATACATATGGTCACATGCAATTTGATGCATTCTCAACTCTTAATAACTTTATGGTGCCAGATTTTTAGCTAGAATAATGTCATATAATTGTCTTCTTTTTTTAGAAACATGAACAAACAATCTCATGTTCCTTTCATACCAAACTTCGGTTGCAAAAATCTTAAGAACAATAATCAAAACTCTATTTTGAATAGTTTTCCTTCTTGAGTTCATAAATATGGACGGTCATTCATCATTAGATGTTTTCTTGGGAACCATACTGTACAAGTAGGTGGCCCATAATTTATGAATATAAATGCGCTTAAAAAATATATTCTAGTTTGGAGTCACAGTAACAACAGAAAGTGTCGTGTGGGAATCCTTTAGAAATTAGTTTGTCTTGAGTAAGACATGCATGTGGATAATTTTCCATAAATGAAAATTATTTTTCTCCGACCCATGCCTGTTCCAAACCCTTTTGTGCCAAGGATCAGTTTGTAGAAGGTTATAGTTAATAAGTGATTTATATACAAATGAGATGTTATGAGTCATGCTTTTGTTAGACCAAATAATGTCGGTTTCATGACCACTAATAGTAGTGTCAGCCAAGGAGTTCCAAAAGTATATGTATGTGTGTGTAATTATTATAATTATTAATTATATAAATTCTTATTATTACTAATTATTATTATTAATTATATAAAATTTAAAAATATATAAATTATTATTAATAATAATTATGTTTTAATACACACACACATATCCAAAAGTATATATGCTTAAATAGATCAGTTTTAAATATGTTATATATATAATCCAATTTCAAATTTTATATTTTATATTTTATATTTAAAGTTCATTTTTAACTTCAAAAGTAATCATATTAAAAATATATGAATATAGCAAAAATAAAAATACATGATGTGTGTGTGTATGATTTATGTAGTTTTTTAAATAAATGTGAATAATATAGGACCATAAATATATATATATATATCTGTGTGTGTGTGTGTGTGTGTGTATGCATGCATGCAAATTCATTACAATATACAACATATGTATAAACAACATAAAAGAGATGAACATCATATATGAGTACCAATAACATGTAAAATAGGAAGTTAACAAAATTTTGAAGCTAATGAATAGCACCTTGAATATTGAAAATAGTTCCTTTATAACTGATCTAAACTCCTCCAAAAAGTGCAGTAGAAAAGAATATCACTCCTTGAAATAAATTAATTTGATTATATTTGATTTGAAAAATGAAAGGAGAATCGCTTAGAAGTTTGTGGCCAAGATGAATAGGGAAGAAGGCAAAAAGTTCTACCAAAAAGAGAGAGGAGGTGAGGTTTAAATAGGCACCAGAAATGAGTAAAAAGTGGAGATCCAGATCTCCTTGTTTACTCTTCTTTTTAGCCAATTCAAAAATAGATCTTTTTACATTAAAACTCACTCCCTCCCACCCCTTATGGCTAACCATGATATATATAGGCCCACAAAAATTTTCAAATCCAATTAGTGTTTATCAAATTTAAATCCAATTTAAATATTTATCGATATCGTATATCGATGCATATACATAACTTTTATATATGCACATTATTAAATACAAAGTCAAATAAAATATAATAATTAATATTTCACAAATATTAATTAATTAGATTAATTTAATTAATTTATAATAATCATAATTTGATTAAATCATGTGGTATTACGAGTTATTCAATATTGCAGCTGTGCGGCTCAAATATGTAAATTCAGTCAAGGATTAATATCAAACAATGTGAATACTAACGTTCACATGTCACCTTTGCTAGTGGTATGGTAGTTTGGCCGAATTTACTATTTATACATTTTTCGGTAAAATCCAATTTCATTATTATAAGTGGTACTTGGTAGTAACGATTATCTACACCAATTATTTTCATCAAAATTATATCACATTAGAACTTATGAAATTTGATTTTGTTCAAAATTTCTATATCGTCCACATTCAAATTGTTTGATCCAAACACAAAGTCCCGGGTTCAATAATAATAATTATGATTAACTGAACTACTCTGGCCAAAGCTTTGGCTCTGAGTTGACTACAGTTGGCTGTGATAGTAATCTCATATAATTAAGAAGACGAATTCTCTATTGAATAGTATTACACTTCCAATGCTTTAACTTAGACCTAACTATAGTTGTTTGATGGATGTTGTGCCACGATTTAACAATAATCAAAGTGGAGTGTCCACGTTGAAATTCAACAGTCTTCTCAAGTTGAGTGAATTATGTAATATTGTCACTTCAAGATTCTCTGTTTGACCCTAGTTATATTAACCAACAGAAAACTCTTGAGTGGGTCAATCCATAGTTATCCAATAAATATCTGTATGCAACCCCTTGGTGCCCCCCAACAATGATAAGTATTACACTTCCTAACATTTGGAGAGCATTGCGTACTCTAGTCTCATCAGATGTATCAATATCCTATCTCAAAACATCTTGATTAGGAATATTTAAAATAATATGTTATTTTAATGTAATAAATTTCTCATGATTACAGCATATTGTAATTATTATCACATAACATATAATTTAAGGATTTTCTATTAACCATACTTAAATTAAATAATTAACTAATATAACATAGTATGACAAGTATATAATAGAAAGAAAAACACCTTTTATTTCGAACAAGATTTTATTACAAAGTTAATAATATACAATAAATTACAGAATTTCCCCTAGGGAATGCCCCTAACTCCATCAGGTTTCGGAAAAGGACCACAAGGCGGACAAAACTTGAGAGCGGGGTAGGTGTTTAGGCCGCGAGAGATATCGATTGACACTTATTAAGTAGGCCTTTATTATTGGGCATCGGGTGTGATGGGCTTGATTATGCTTTTACGAGAAAAAAATCAACATTTATGCGCAAAAGGTTCTTTTTATATGCTCTCATTCATTATCCATAGATTATTTGGATTACTTTCTCAAAAGGAAGATTCCATGTTGCATAGAAACATTCTTTGCTTTTAATTTCTATGCTAAACATATTGGTATGATATTTACGTATCTAGATTGGGACAATCCCGACTCCTCATCGATCCATCTTTATAGTTGAAATATATAGGTTATCTTACATAAATTCATCATCAATAAATTAGTAGACAATCATGCTTTAATTGATTGTAGCAGATAGAGATAAGGGTATACCCTAAGGGCAATTATATAATTTGTTACATATATCTTACTCGCTAACCATCTTGTTCAAAATAAAAGATGTTTTTCTTTATATTATATACTTGCAATATTGTAATATAATTAATTAAGTAATTAATTTGAAGTATATTAAGTAGAAAATACTTAAATAAAATATTATGTGATGGTAATTATAATATGTTGTAATCATGAGAATTTTTTCACATTAAAAATAACATATTATTTTAAATATTCCTAGTCAAAACGTTTTAAGATGTGATATCGATACATCTACAGAGACTAGTGTGTGTAACATTCTCCAAATATTGGGTAGTGTATAACTCATTGCTGCTAGTGACACCAAAAGGTTACATACTGATAATTATTGGATAACTATGGAATAACTCACTCTAGAGTCATTTGTTGGTCGATATAACTAAGGTCAAACAGAGAATCTTGAAGTGATGATGTTACATAGCTCTCTCGACTTGAGAATACCATTGAACTTCAATGTGGACACTTCACTTTAGTTAAATCATGACATAGCGTCTATCGAACGACTATAGTTTGGTCTGAGTTGAAGAATTGGTACCGAAACAATATTCAATATAAAATATAAAATTTGTCTCCTCGATTATATAGGGTTGATGTCACGGTCAACTGTAGTCAACTTAAAGTCAAAGTTTCTGCCCAGAGTAGTAAAGTTAATAATAACAGTTATTATTGAACCAAGGACTTTTTGTTTAGACTATTCAAGTTGAACGTAGGCAATGTTGGAATTATGACCAAAACCAAATTCCATAAGTCTTATGTGATATAGTGTTTACGAAGAGAATTGGTGTAAATAATTGTTACTACTGAGTGCCGCTATAATAAGTAAAATTGGATTCCACCGAAAAAGATGTGTAAGTGATAAATTCAGCTAAAATGTCACACTATTAGCTAAGGTGACGTGTGAACGTTAATATTCAAATTGTTTGATATTGATTGCTGACTGAATTTACACATTTCAGTCGAACAATCAAAATGATGAATACTCCAAATGAACCTGTAACAACCCACCTAGGAACAAGCCTAAATTTTGACCCAGAAAAGGCTCACCGAAACTAGATCCATTCGAAGGTAAGCCGTCGGTAGAACTAAGAAAATAATAGTATAGAGCCATAACTAAACTTTCAGAACTCATAATGGATGGAACAAAATATAATAGCAAAGTGTACCCATTTATTTCAAAATCATAAATATGTCAAAATACAAAGTACCATCAAATCGTGTCATAAATCCATTACAACAATAGTCTAGATACACTGGTACACATAAAAACAAGTGAAAATGATAAATACTGCCACAAGAAAACCACCTCCATCTTTAAGCGTCATCTTCGCCATCAACATACTTTAACCTATGTTGTAATGAGGAGGGAGTCAGAACAACAAGCGTCTGGTGAATAAAAAACTTGAGTCTTACTTTATTAGTACTTGGGCAGTACATTTAAAAACAAGAATATGCCTACAAACATAAAACCATTAAAATCATTCAATACTTCTTTTTAAGGAAAGAAGCAGGTTTTCAAAATACCATAATCCAAATCCCACATTATAATTAACTAGCGATGCAAGAGATAGTACCCAAGCCATTTAATACTATTTATTGAAGAATAGGCAGACTCCGGTCGTTTGATACCTTAATAAAGGCAGACCTCGTCATTTAATACCTATTCCCAAGACGTGCTCCTCAATGGTACTATCTAGCTGGAATCATATGGAATCTCAAGTCACTTAATACTTCTTCATTTGGAAAGGCATCCCTCAATCAGTCACTTAATACCTTATCCAAAAGCAGACCCCTGTAGAGGTACCACCTAACGTGTCCCTAGGTCATTTAATACTTTATTTGGAAAAAGTGGCAGGCCCTCAAACAACCACTTATTACCTCAAGGCCCCAAAGCAGGCCCCTCGTAATATGGCCCATACTTATAATGACGTCTCACATTACTCCGACTATTCGTAGGAACTGGTAGCCAAATTAGCTGAGCCGATTTCCCCTACAGAATTTAGGACTAACCTCGCATCATTATAAATATTAATCATAAGGATATTTCACATCAATAGGAAGTTTACACAACTGCTGGTAGCCTCAAAGTGAAGGGAAGACTTCCGTCATGTAACTCTATTGGCCTCGTATCCTTATGAGTTAGCCATAAATTAAATACACTATATATATAATAATACTCAACTCACTGTTTCATAAAAAAGGCCTTATAAGGAATCTTCCTTATTATGCCTTAGAATAATAATTAGGCTATATAAGAGTTTCCTCTTAGTTTCTCCTAAAAATCAATTACATTCCTAACGGGGGAAATTAATGAAAATAATTACCTAATTAACTACGTCATATACACGATAATTATACGTTAATTACGCTAATAGAGATAAATATATTCACGCCTCATGAGGATTTTATGCCCTCAACTAGCTTTAAATATCAATTCCCTAACCAAATATTATTACAAGTCCTTTTTCTTCAAATTTCCAAGATTTCAACATACCAAAATAAGGGATTATAATATCCAAAATAGGGAATAAATATTCATAACCAAAACCGCGATAATAGACTTGTAAATAAAACATAAACTTAATTTATTACATCAATTCAATGGAATATCCTTAAACAATAGGAATTGCAATCTAAACTCTATATTCTATGCAACTCCTCTTTTAAAAAGAAATAGATAAGAAGGAAATTTGTGTGGAATAAGTGGTGTAAACTACGAATAAAATCTGTAATTTAAACCCCTTATCTTATTGAAGAATTACAAACTAAATCAGAGAAGAAGAAGTGGAATAGACCATGAAATTATAAAAAAATTGCATAAACAAAACAAATTCCATCAAATTAATGTAAATAATTGAGAATCTCAACATAGAATTGATATTTCGAAATAAAAAGGAATTTGGAGGATTCTATCTATCATATTATCACAATCCGAAAATCCCTAAGGCATATTCAAATCCATAGAGATACACCAAACAATTACTAAAAAGGAAATACTAAGGTTTCCCCTCACAGAGCTGCCTTAGCTTTGCTTTCCTTGGATTTGCATGCCTTTCAATCTCCTTCAGAATCTCTCTCTTTTCATATACCCACGATAGGGTAGATGTATGTATTTTTATTAGATTCAGAAAAACTGGAGGAAGAACAAAAGAAAAATAGATTGGAGGAAGAAGAAGAAATAATTAGAAAAGGGATTGAATTCTTACCTGAATTCTCTATGGAGTTTTTAAATCTAATTTGGAGAGATATCAATGGCAAAGTTTCATTGTATTTTCCAAAATAATATGAATAAAAAAGTGAAGAGGGTAGGGTTCTATTTATAGGGGTTGAAAGGCACCAGAACCGTTGGATCAAATTGGAAGAGAAATAGACAAATCTGGAGCATTAAATAACGCAAACCCTATCCACCACCATCAGGAAATGGTCGACCGTCTAAGCTCGACCGGTCGACCGGTTGACCCATGTAGGTCGACCGTTATGCCTTATTTTGAGCAATAATGATTCGTTTCCGTTGCATTTCGATTTTAATTAATTTCTTACCCTATTTATTCTTAACGTAAATGTTAATTAAAATGTTTACTTAGCTCCAAAGCTAATATTGAAATTTAAAACCCAAATTTAAATTCTTATTTGAGTTTGAATTCGAACTAAATTAATATAAATTCAAACTAAATTAATTTAAATCTGAAAACTTCAAACGCTCATAACTTCTTCGTTTGAGCTCCTTTTTAGCATATTATATATGCAAAAGGATCAGAATTTCGCCATGAACGCAACAAAATAACTTTTATGGTCAAATTTTGACTTTTAGAAAATTTCCATTTTCTACCTTATCACGTTTAATTTAATTTATTCCATTTATTTATGGTTCATTTGGTGGGGTGTTACAAAACCACACGATCATTGTAAATTAATTAAATTGATTAATATTTATGAAGTATTAATTTTTATTTTTTTATTTTTTGAATACCATTAGTATTTAATAAAGTGCGTATATAAAAGTTATAAATGTGCATACTGATATGCGATGTCGGTAGAATATTTAAATTGAATTTAAATAGAGCAAATGCTAAGTGGGCTTTTAATAAAATAAATAAATAAATATTTATGAAATAGTAATTACGAAAATTATATTTGATTTGTCGGAATACCATTATATTTAATAAAGTGCATAAATAAAAGTTATAAATAAGAATATCGATATACAATATCGATATAATATTTAAATTAGATTTAAATGGATTAAAACTAAATGGGTTTGGAAATTTTATGAAGCTCATTTCCTCCTTGATATGGTCGACTATCAAAGGGAAAGGAGGGATCTATTTTAATTGGAAATTAAGGGGCTAAGACATAATTAAAGGAAGGTGAATCACTCTTATCTTTAATTATCTTTTATTGCCTCCTTTATGGGATTTCATTCATTCGGCCATTTGGTCAATTGCTCTCTCCTTGTAACAACCCGCCCTTCGAGGATATCCAAAGGACAAATTTTCAGGGTAAAATTAGAACAAAACACTAAACCACTTCATTGATAGGATCTCACAACGGAATGACATCATATAATATAATGAATATACATAAATAGAACAGGATGACAATATATAAGTGACCGCACTAGTGGAAGCAACTGATAAATAAATATCAATACAGGAAAGTCAGAATACATCAACTCCCAAAAACATGGAGTTTTGAATAAGCATCTGATATAACGTCTCGTATACAAATAATAGGTCTGTCATGTACTACTAAATATCAACTATACATATCCAAAATCGATGCAATGCCTCTACACTGCTCCAACTGCTCATCTTGATAGTGTATCCCCAAAAGCACCTAACTCCTAAACTACTCAATCGAGAACCCGATAGTTATCATGACATAAACAAAGAAAAAATGCAGATCAGACTTAAAGCCTAGTGTAAGGGGAACGATATCAAACTATATCAAAACTATATACAAATAAACAAGAGACAACTAAATCACAGCCAGCCCTCTCCACAAACGTGGTTCATGGGTAATTCGGACTATCCATAACAAGTAAAGTAAAAAAATATCCAAACGATAGGAAACCATACCATAACTTGCTCTTCTCCTATAATTAATGAGTCAACACAATTAATATAATGTGGTTGATACGTAATAGTATATATTAATAAGGTAGTATAATATACAAATGTAGAGACAATATAAATGTCACAATATAAGCATATCCTAGAATACAAAACAATGTTATAAATCAACTAATATAGCACACACAGTCATAAAGATACATGACAAATAGTGTGTGTAAATCAATACTCGTCATTGATGATGGGTGAAGTCCAAAGTGGACAATAATCATGATTTAATGATCCCTATGTAGGGTCCATAATAAACAGAGTCGGCACCTAATTGTACCCTAAACCTCGAGCTACATCCAGTGTGATCGAACTCGTGTAGATCTCACCGTACTCCATATCGAGCATAAGTGATATATGGCCTACTCTAGATATTTGACACCTATCTCACTGCAATCCAAGTATTCCCATTAAGGGTCCAAAATAAATAGAGTCGGTACTTAATCGTACCATAGACCCCGAGTCGCATCCTGATTGAACGAACTCATGTAGATTTCACCATACCCCATATCGAGCATAAATGATATATTACCTACTTTAGATATCTGAAACCTGTGTGGACCTCACCGTACCCTATATCGAGCATAAGTGATAAAGGTCCACCCATAGATGATCGTCATCATCTCCCCATCTCCATCAAGGATTTCTTAATAAATTCGCATAACATCTCTACAAAAAAGGACGATGGGCATGTCCCATATAATACAATATCGAGACCATAAAGGAACACCAATACCGTATAGATATGTATTGGAATATAACGTCACGTAATCAAATACGTCTACGATGAATGAAGACCGATATCTCATCATCGTCCATCTATATGGATGGTCTCTATTGAAAGATCTATAATAAGCATGACCACTAATATAAGGTCAATACGATGTATGATTACTGATATAAGGTCAATGCTGTGTAAGGTCACTAATATAAGACCCATACAATTTATTAAGTTATACATACCATGGGGTTAACCCCAGAAGGTATGGATTCACTCCATTTGATCGTACACGCCCGTCGGACGTGATCATGTGACCAATCGTTGTACCTACCCCATGCTCGATCGTTGTTGATTCTAAAGGAACCACTTAACATTCGCATCTGAATCTCGAGTAGTTCCACTACTCGCTAATCTAAGCCTTGTTTCTCCCAACGCTTCACCACCAATGAGTCACTTAGCACTCTTAGCATGCCTCCACCCTATCGGACCTCTTTTAGAGTTGATTGGTGAACATTTTAGAAGTGGTTTCTTTAGGTATTCGAAAACTAGCTTCGACGTCAAAATCCACTATTTGCATGAGTAGAGTTCAATTGGCGATTAGAGTGACCCAGCCTCCTCTAACACGCTAAAATGACATACCTGGCCTCATTGCCTTGTGCATAGCTTATACGTATGTCAATACACTCATTCATGCACGCCTATGCACATACGTATACGTAAACACGGAGCTCTACACAAACCACATTTGGACTTCACTAGACGATTATTGAGCCCGATATACGCCTCACACAACTTAGCACGTACGATAGTCGCTATGGCTATATGAAATGCCCACAATGCGCTTGTATATATCAATATATCTATATAATCAAAAAATTGCATACATATATAAACAAACAAACATAGAATAATTCTAACTACCATACACACATCCTTTTGATTATTATATATCTTAAAATACACCTATACGTATATTTGGCCATACACATACACATATTTAAATAAGTAATTCGTTTATTACTTGATCAGATCTTACTTTTATTTGCTAAATCTTTTCGATAAAAGTCTACTATAGTTTCATACTATTTTATAAAATCTTACAACTACTTTATTAAATATATTATTAGCTTATAAATCAATTTTCAGCCTTTAAATACTTAGTTGCCTCAGTAAAATCAAATATACATCATATTACTATTTTATAAAATCTTATTTATATTTTATAAAATATATACTTCATTCATAAAATCATATAACCATTTTATAAATACAATTAAGCTTCGTATATAATATTTTATAAAATACCTCTTTTACTTATAAAAATCATTCCTTTACTTAAATAATATTTATAAGTAAGCTATTTGTTAATAAAGATCATTTCTTTATTTTTAAATAATATTCACAAATGCTAATTAAACTTTATCAACCCTCTAATCAATTTAATAATAAGTGTATAGTTCAAAACTCACTTTGTTAGCTTACTAACTTTTCCAAAACCATTGAAGTAGTTTCATTATTACTAACTAATGCAATGCACTTAATTATCACATGTAATTAGTCTACAATCTATCATCACTTATAATCGTTCAATTAAAATAAAATCAAATTCTTGGGTTACTAACTATTTTCAAAAATAGTTATTAATGTCTTAAACAAATAATAAGTTCATATAAATATGTTTAGAATAGAAATATAAGCTTAAATCAACTCAAACAATCTTCAAATCACTTCATATGATTCTATATTAGGCAAAAAAAGAAAATATGAAGTGTCACATATAAATTAATTAGGATAATCATTCCACTTAGCTTGCTTTACCCCAACCCAAGCTCTAATCACCAAAAACCCAACTTTAGCTCTCTTTAAATTTCGAAGTGAACACCAAGGCTCCGAATCTAGCCAATTCCTTCGCGAGATTTGTAGAGAATTGGAAGAAGGGAATTATGGTGATTTTTATTTGATTTTAGGAAATTTATTTGATGGGTTTAGAGATTAGAAGTGGATTAAAAGGAGACTAAGAAAAGATTAGGAGACGAGGAGATGAAGATATCATGAAAATGAAAAGTGAATCAGAACTATGAAGGGAGTT
The DNA here is from genome assembly GCA_030737815.1 of Allium fistulosum. Taxonomy (NCBI): domain Eukaryota; kingdom Viridiplantae; phylum Streptophyta; class Magnoliopsida; order Asparagales; family Amaryllidaceae; genus Allium; species Allium fistulosum. The sequence goes on along the minus strand of CM060905.1, from coordinate 897,758,615 downwards.
GGCCACTTATAGGCAACTGATGGGCTAAGCCCAAATTCTCTCCATTGAAACTATTCATTCTCGAAAATCATCGACTCCAAATATAGTCAAGTTATACTTATTTTACTTGCATCGAAAAAGCAAACTCAATTACGAGTGTATCGAGTCCCAATTCGCTCTTTTGTAAAAGTCGAGTGTAAGGGTGTTTCATTACGTAACGATTAAATATTTAAATTAATCGTTTAAATATTCGATTTAAAACTGCGAGTTGTTACATTCTCCCCTCCTTAAAAGAATTTCTTTCCCAAAAATCTTATGAGTACGAGAAAGTTACAAGACTGACCAAACTTCTTGAATCTCAGTTTCGGAAAATTCCAACTGCACTTTCCCTTATGCTATCAGCATCACGGAAACTCGTACATTAGAGTGCATCACATAACTAGGGAATATGCGATAACCTACATTATCCCATGCTTCCTAAAAATTCATACCCCTCTTAAGAAAGCTTCTTGCCATTTAAATGCCAATCAAAGTAAACACGCATTTAAATAGTTATACATCGGCTCTCAAGTACCTAATTGTACTATACAAAGAGGATTGTGCACTAACACAAAATTCAAACATGTATAACCTTAGTGTAGTAACATATACTACTATAGTCATACATAACAATCAATTGGAGAGTAAGCTCAGGTGAGTCAGTATCCAAATAACGGACTCCGAGTCCCATCAAAAGGCAGTGGCCTCATATAGATTCCATTTCGACCCCAGAGAGGGTTTTGATGATATGTGATCTATTCCAGATAGCTATCGCTATCACTCTCCGAATCATATTTGAATTATGAAATTATAACTACCACAACAGTAATCAAACACGTAAAACAAGCAACAATCAGTTAATGACAATCAACATCAATAAATAACAAGCAACCATCAAATAATAGCAACCAATGATAAGCAATAATGACTAACATACAAATTATTAAACATGCAAGCAAGCAATCAACAAGAATCAACAACAATAAAAATCAGCCAACAATAAAATCAAACAACAACACACAACGTCAAACAATAGCAAGCAAACATGAGAAATGGCAAAAAACCACAAGCAACAACAACTATCAACAATCATCAATAAACAATCTTCATACAATTTATACACAAACAAATAATAAGAAAGCAACAAAAAGTATAAAAAGTAACAGATAATTCAAAAAGAGTCTATACTGACATATACGATAACCAATTAAGAGTCAAACACGCATGTCAAATCATAAACTCCAATGAGTCCATTCGACATTCAAAAAGAAAAAACACCTAAGTGGTGTAAGCCCTTTGTGAATATTATAGTGAAAGATTATTACACCTCCCACTATGAGAATAAAAGCTTATACAATATGCAGGATCATCAAGTCTTTGAACTTTCGAATAAATCCAGCGACCAATGCCTCAACTATCCTTTTCTCCCAAACAAAACCCATTCTCCAGAAGAGAAAATTATACTAATTGAATCATCATTAAATGAAGATCTATAATTTCCTGGGTTTGCTCATGTTCAAACTCACCTCGACCGGATAATGTTAATAAGGATAATATACTAAGTGCACTATGATGCTCGCCTAGGTAAGTATCATCTCATCACTTAGAAGATTATCTGAATAGCCACAAAACTAGTTGAGAAATCCTTCTCCAAACTATCCTATGCATAATAACTATACTACATTAAATTTTACAATAACTAAAGATCATCTCAAAATGACACAATGCACATTCCAACTCTTCATTTACTCGCAAGATTTCTTCTTAAATCATGGTCGGCCATCTGACTCCTTCCGTTCGAACTCCAATCCAGTTCCTTGATCCAATACTGAAATCTTCTTTCATGACTAGTGCCATGCTTCGAAAATCTCTCAATCATCTCAAGAATCCGGCTCAAGTGCTCGCCTATTAGAATCAAGTGAAAACCCTTTCCTGACTAGTCCAAATCACCTAGAAACTTTACGTTCGAACTATAGGTTAAGAAGAATGGACTAATCTTTAGAAAATGCCCCTTTAGGCACATGGGATTACTCCCATCACATGAGGTATATCAACACAAAGACAAACAATTTTAACATACATGACTCTAAGCAAACGCCTATAAGTTATCCACTTGATTTTTGTTCATTACTAGGCAACCACCAAACCCTACATGGATCTAAATCCAAGTCATGCTTCATCGACCAACCCACTCAACTTGAAATCTCATGCATCAAGTTTGAATGGTAGCACTCTCGGTCGCTTCACATCAGCTTTACAACTAAGGTGCTCATACAAGGTTTATCTTTATTAAGGAATTTACCTACTAAGAAAGGTGTCAAGTTTAGTCTATCTACCAAGTAACTAGCAACAGATAAAATATACCGCTCAAGTGTTGGAAGGAACAAAAGTGATTTCTCAAAATAGAGCATACTTCACCACATAAGTTCGTTCTATTTCTCCTGAGCCGTAGGCCTGCTCGGACCCGGTAATGCTTGTAAAGCACAAGTCATCATCACTTACTCACCCTTCGAATATGTAGGACAGTCCCTCTTCAAATGATCAAGCCAATCGCAATTGAAGTACTTATGCTTTGCTTTACTTGGATGACATTTCATAGCGAAATTCCCCATATGCTACTAGAGTTACATAGTAAGTCGGCTCTTTTTTTTGCATAAGCTTGATCTTCCTTGTATCATGGTCTTTACACTTCGGTTGGAGCTTCAGTTGCTTTCCACTTTCGCTACTTCAAATGTATCTCATGAGCATTCTCATGAAGGAGAACCATCCCAACAAGACTTTCAAAAGTGGTTGCTAACAAGGATAAGACTAATCAATGAATTCCCAGTTGATGCTTAAGACCCAAGGCAAATCTCTTTGCCCACAACAATGAAGTACTGACCATCTCAAACCCCAAAAATAAAAGGTTGAATTGGTCAACACTCCTTCACTAGCAAGATGCAATGTTCAAGATGAATGCAATGCTTAAGCTACACACCCTTCTCGGTCTCAAAAATGAACCGAGAACCAAAGCGACATGTGAATTAATTCCAAACTATAGGCCTACTCATCGGCCACACAAACACCGCATCCTACCCAGCCAAATTCTCCCTTCTCCAAATGCCGAGAAATAATCTTCCTTATGAGAACATTCTTCAGATATATATTAATGGAAGCCTTTTTATGCACGTGTCCAAAATCATGTCTCAGTAACAGTCTCAGGACTCAGATATGGCTTCCTCCGAGGCTAAGGAAATTCTGCACCGCTTCAAAGAGTCTAAAGCTATTGGAGCTAGGAATACTAGTGCCCTAAGGGCTACACTACTTCTGATGCAAACCGCATCTGGTGGAAATATTCACGGGTGGCGGAACATTTTTTGCGGTAGCTAAATGGTCTCTGAAATAATCAGGCATCTTAGACTGCCTATTCGTAGTCACCCATGAACTCTGTCTACTCATACTGATAGCCCAACAAAGATATCTTAGCAACTAGTGATAGAAACAAATCAAGTTCAGAAGACAAGTGGTGTATGTAGTATAATATAATAGAAAAATACAAGTACGCTCTCTCTACATATCTCTTTTTACCAGATTAACTCAAATCGGTCCACATGGTTCGAATGTTGAGCCTATGCTTTGATACCAAATGTAACAACCTACCCTTCAAGGAATACCTAAAGGATAGATTGTTGAGGTAAAATTAGAACAAAATACTAAACCACATCATCGATAGGATCTCACAACGAAATGACAACATATAATATACTAAATATACATGAATAGAACAAGATGACAATATGTAAGAGACCGCACTAGTGAAAGCAACTGATAAATAAATATCAATATAGGAAAGTCAAAATACATCAACTCTAAAAAATACAGAGTTCTTAATAAGTATCTGATATAAAGGTCTCATATACAAATAATAGGTTTGTCGTATACTACTAAAATATCAAGTATACATATCCAAAATTGATGCCATGCTTCCAAAGTGCTCCAGCTGCATATCCTAATAGCGTATCCTCAAAAACACCTGACTCTCAAACTACTCAATCGAGTACCCGAGAGTTGTCAAGACATAAACATACAAAGGCAAAATGCAGGTCAGACTTAAAGCCTAGTGTGAGGGGAACAATCTCAAAATACTGTATATCAAAACTATAAAAAAAATTAAACAAAAGACAATTAAATCACAGTCGGCCCACTCCACAAACGTGGCTCGGGTAATCAAGACTGTCCATAAACAAGTAAAGTAAACCTATCCAAACGATAGGAAATCATACCATAACCTGCTCTCTTCCTGTAATCAACGAGTTAGCATAACTAATATAATGTGACTGATAAGTAACAATATATATTGATAAGGTAATATACTATACAAATGCAAAGACAATATAAATATCTGAATATAAGCATATCCTAGAATACACAACAATGTTAAAAATCAACTAATATAGCATGCATAATCATAAAGATACACAACGAATAGTGTGTGCAAATTGATACTCATCATTGCTGATGAGTGAAGTCTAAAGTGGACATTAACCTTGATTCGATGATCCTTATGTAGGGTCCATAATAAATAGATTATGTAATGACCCACCTTTTCGACCATCGAAAGTCGACACCGAATACATCCACGGTATACAAATGCCGAACATCCAATCATCGGAAAGGCAGATTGTTAGGGTAAAATAAAATAAAAGGAACAGAGAATAGGGAAATCGGAATCTTACAGTGGAATCGACAACATTTGATATAACAAAGACAGTAAAAACTATTAATCCAAAATATAGAGTACTTCAGAGTTAAAAACTAACCTTATCAACTGGACAATTATAAAATTATGACCTTATAATTACTGATAGGTATACAATATAATACAACAAAAAATAAAACACTGCGATAGGTAAACATCCAGCTCTTCTCCAATAACTCCATATCACCAAAGCCAACCTGAAAAAAAATCGGTCTGACCTGAGCATTATAATAAAATAACACCCGGGTCAGTCTGGAAAACCAGCATGAGAAAACTCAAGTAATATGATGAAAATATAAAAATTCTATGAGACCACGCTGCTATCGCAAAATGGATTTTTACCTCACAAGAATAACATCCATAAATGAAGAAATGGAAATAAATCAAAACAACAACCTAATCATGAAAAAACGGAAACAAACGGAAACAAACAACAGAAACAATCAAAATATAAAGGTGGGTACTAGTAAGAACAAATCTCATACTGAATGAATGGGCATAAATAATATCAAATTCCAGACTTGAAAGAATGGTCAAAAATAATTAAACATAGAGAAGAGAACAAGGCATTCTCCATGCAATTAAGGAAATAATTCAAAGATTTGAATTAACAACAAGAGAAAATGAGAAGTTTTTCAACAATGAATAGGAGGGTGCACCCCCCTTATCGATAGTATACCTCTAGAAATATACTTGAGAACTCCGATGGCTCTCGGAAACCTCCAGCCGGACCCTGCCAACTGTTACCGAGAATCCAAATATTTCACATCTCAATGTGCAACACCAAATTCAATCTAGAATGGATGTGAAAATACCCTAATGAGAGCACCCCACATAGCTTGGCACCCACTCTCTCTTTGGGTTTAGTCATTTCCGACAAAGGATAACAATACTCAAATGAGCAACACATCGTCTTAGAGTGACGAAATATAAAAAGGAAAGCAGAATCAAAGTCGATAGTCGATAAATCAACCATAGGAAACGATAGGATGGTTGTTTTCACTTGTGCTTGATTTATAATCATAATACTTTTAAAGACATTTTAAAACACTCTTTAAAATATTCTTTTAAAGGGAAAATTAATTTTTCTAAATGTATTAAAATCAAAGTCAAAACAAATGTCAAAACATTGTTTACTATAAATCCAAAACAATTTATACTTAGCTTTATTTGAAACAATTCTTTTTAAAAGATCTTCTTGTTTATAAACTATTATTTATAAATTTTAAAACAATATTTATTATCCCAAAAGATAATAAATCAAATTTAAATTACTTTTATAAATTAAAACAATATTATTTTATCTCGAAGAAAATACACCAATTTAAAATCCTTTTTATAAATTTAACCCAACACTAATTATCCCAAAAGATAATTAATCACATTATTAATCTCTTTTGATAAACCAATCAAATATCTTTATTAAACAGTTAATTATCTCAAATACACCTTTATTTAATCAGTAAATTAACTTTTAAACCTTATTAAATCAATTCATTAACTTTAATACACTAAATCAGTTTATTAACTTTAAAACACTTTTATTAAATCAATTACTTAACTTTTAAAACACCATTAATTAAAAATATTAACTAAATTCAAATATCATAAATTAAAATGATAAATTAAATTCAAAAATCTTAATTAAAACGAAAAACTAAATTTAAAACATCATTATCTAAAATAATTAATTTAACTCAAATATCATTATTTAAAATGATTAATTCATACAAATATCATTAATCAAAACGATTAATTAAATTTAAACATCTTTGGTTAAAATGATTTATTAACTTAAAACATCATTACTTAAAATGATTAATTAAATTCAATTATCACTAATTAAAATGATAAATTAGATTTAAACATTATTGATTAAATTGATTTATTAAACTCAAATAATCATTAATTAAAATGATTAATTAAATTTTAAACATCATTAATTAAAATAATTTGATTAACTTTAAACATCATTAATTAAAATGATTGATTAATTTAAATATCATTAGTCAAAATGATTAATGAATTTAAATGTCTATTTTGTGAAAATGTAAGCTCAAGACAACACACATGAAGGGTTTATAGATGATATTCAATAATTGACAATATAATGAAAATTGTTATAACGATACTTGAATAATTTAAATAGAATATCACGATTAATTACAACTAAACAACAATATAAGTAGCATAAAGACATAAATAATTATTATTGGCGAGAAACCCTCTTTGGGTCTCTCTACAAATATTCCCTACAAAACAATGGTTACAGACAATATATATAATCATATGGGTTCACAGCAAATAAGTTAATATGTCATCCGTTTTCCAACATTGGAATTTTTAACCAAACAAACAATCAAACAACAACAACAGTATCTAAACTATCAACCAAGCATTCAACAACAAAATTATAGCATCATGGATATTATATAGTTTATTTAAAGGTGAGTTTACTCACAGAAATTCCAATTATTGCCGAGTCGTTCCGGTTTGGACTAAAATCGAACGGGCGTTCGATTTTAGCACAAAATTCTATAAGCTTCAAACTCTTCTAATCCAATTCCATCATGTAGCTAATGGCGATACAAGTTCAATGTGACTGACCGCGTCCAAATCGGCCTCGCATAAGAGAGGTATGAATTTTAGAACTAATGATAATAATTAATTACTAATCACTTCTAATTACCCTTAATAAATCAAATCCCCAACAATAAATCTTCTTCTTAAATGCCAATAACCAAAACCTGTACACAGACATATGCACGCCCAAAATGCCATGCATCTCCTCCCTCGCTCTCCTTCATACGTTCACAATTTCAAAATCTGTCTTCACCATGCACCTCCTATGATGACCCACTTTTTTGACCCTTGAGAATGGCACTTAACACATCCTCAGTGTTCATGTGCCATTGCCTAAGCATCAGAATGATGAATCGTCATGGGGTAAAATAAAGAACAGAATAGAAAACCTAACATCGAAACTGCTAAATAAAATATAACAGTCAATAGTACATCAGGTTACTCCTTAACATGGGGTTATCAGAGTTACACAAAAGTACTAAAAACCAGCTTAGGCAGTTATAACATCCTGCCTTTACATATGCTGAAAAAAAATACATACACAAACTAGATAATACAGTGGAATAGATAACTAAGAAGATGAAAGCCTCCTGCTCGGATGCCGTCTTTAAAAGAGTCCACAAAAGACCTGCTACTCTCGGACTACTCAAGTAAAATGAGTACCCAAGAGTTTAGGGAAAACAAACAACTCGGGTCAGCCGATATGTCTAGTATGAGTAAAAAAAATTAAGCAATAGGCGTGAAATTAAACACAAACATGTGAGATCGTGCCGCTGAACATGGAACGGGTTTACTCCTACATAAATCAATATCCAAACGTAAAGAATGGATAAATAATTAAACACCACGAAGAGCGGTTGACTCTTCCCGATGCAAATAAGGAAATAAATTTGAAGGTTCGAATCAAATAAGAAAAGGAAATCTCCAACAAATGACTAGGAAGGTGGACCATCCATGAAGTATACCTTTACTAATATACTTCTGAGAAGCACATATACTCTGTGACACTTCTCGAACAATACTAAGCCGGACCCCGCTAAATCTTACCGTGTATCCGAATATTTCACATGTAATAGTGCTACCGAATTCAAATCTAGATGATATGTGAAAGTACACTAATGGAAGCAATCCCACATAGCTTGGTTCCTCTCGCGCTTTGGATTTAGTCATTTCCGACAAAGGATATCAATGCTCAACTGAGTAACACATCGTCTTAGGATGACGATAATAAAGAAGCTGAAGTAATCGATAGTTGGAAACCAACTTTCGAGGATATAAAATGATTGTATATGAAAATTAAGTCTTGTATACTTACCACCACTCATCGAATTCAAATTGTACTATTTCTTGGTTAACAATAATACCAGACAAGTCAAGGTAGTGTTACCTCAAAGTCATGCCCCACGATTATTCTTAACTTTTGAAATAGAGACAAGTCTACTTCTTCGAAGTTTAGTTCTAATTATACAAATAAATCGTTTCCATACAAATGAATCGATTTAGGGAAATTAATTCATTTCCATAAACAATTCAAACTTTTTCTTTTAAAAACCCGAATTAGTACTTGGCTTCACATTACAAGTATTAGCTTTAAAACACTTTGTTAAAAAAGTTTACTAACTTTGAAATAGCATTAAATAGGATTTAACAACTTAAATCATTCTTGTTACATTGATTAATTAACTTTTTAAACTTTTTTAACTAAGTTGATTAATTAACTTTAATAACCTTTAATTAAAAAGGGTAAATCACCTTTAAAACATCATTAATTCAATTAATTAATAATGTAATTAATTAAATTAATTTAATAATAATTAAATAACATTATTTTAAAGTGATTAATTAATTTAAAACTTTAATTAAGGAAAGATTAATTGAGGTTAAACAGATTTATTAACTTTTAAAAGTCATTGATTAAAAAGATTAATTAATTTAAAAACATCATTAGTGTTATCCCGTCTTTTGGCAAGGCCAGGATACCGAGGAATTGATTGGATTCCAAATGTCGCTCGTCATGGATATCGATGAATTTTTTCCGAGTCCGGATCAAGCTACAATTGATAAGACATGACTAAGAAAGCAAAGGAAGCCAACGTCCCAAGTTTCAAGTCAATCCGAGTTCATATGCTTAGGTTATGATGGATACAAGTTGAAGGGAAAGACATGTTTTCGTATCCATCAATAAGCACCATTTCGTACCCATCAGGGAGCATCGTTTCGTATCGATAGAGGTAGCCGTGTTTCGAATCCATCGAGTTCGTATCGATGGATTTCGTGTCCATCGATGGTTAGTACAACTCGTATCAATTGGCCAAGTGTCTGTTTCGTATCCATCCTGGAAATCTCCCTTCGTATCCATCAGGTTACCTTACTCCGTATCCATCCAGCCCGTGTCCATCATCCGCTTTGCATCGGCAAGTTCCCATGATTTCGTATCGATGGAGTTGGCAATGTTCGAACCCATCGAGTTCGCATCGATCGGGTTCGTATCCATCGGCAGATGACGTGCCTCACAACAATCAGCTAATGACTACTTCGAATCCATGCCCACTAGCTTATTCGTATCCAACAAGTCAACAAGCTAGGGTGACGTGTCATCCATCGAAGCAAATGAGGCGAGATCTATGGAGTCGAAGCGGTCAACACGGCTTGAAGACTGGATCGAAACGAAGTGCGCGTGCCACATCATCTCAGAAACACGTGCAGTGATCGATACGGGAGGATCAAGTCGAATCCATGGAGTCGAACAGAACAGCCACTGAGGAATTCCAGTTCGAATCGACAATATCGGGAGATCTACAAGTCCAAATGCCATGAAATTTTCACAGAAGCTTATGCACATGTGGAAGAATGTCCACACCAAATTTCAGCTTGATTGGACGTTTTCTTGATCAATTCGAATGGACTTCGAATCGATCCCAAAGTGGGCCCAGATTTCCTAAAAGCGGGCGTGTGGGCCCCCTCACGTGCCAGAAGTGGTCTCTGAAATATCAGCCTCCCACACCTATAAATAGAGCCCTTGGTCATTCAGAAGGGGGGTCTGACAATTTTGAGAACTAAAGAGCGCCCATACTCTGCCAGATTTACTCAAAATCACCACTGCTGCCTTAGATTCAGACCTAGCTCATAAAATCAGTTGTATTACATTATGAGAAATTGTAATCTTCAAGTATCGAGCAATAAAATCATCAAACTTCATAGTGGACGTAGGCGAAACGCCGAACCACTCTAAATTGTTATCTTCTGTGCAATTTACTTTCTGTTATTTGGAGTTTTTGTTAGATAATCCTCATTTTCAATTTTCTTTCTTCATTTTTATCTCTTCAAAAACTTCCGAAGAGTGTTGTGCCCATTTTTGGACAAACACTTTGGTGCTTTCATTGAGAGAAACCAGTTTTTTCTCCTGCTCCTTGGATCTACCATCTATACCGAATTGCATAAATCCAAGAGGAAGATCCAGATCTCTAATTCAGAATCCTTCCATCCTATTCAGATTTGCATAAAATCTAGGCAAGGACTCCACCGCTCAAGATGGTTAGCATAAGAACTGCCTCTACAGCTGCTGATCGAGAAGGCCGGGATAGACAGAATCCTATACAGCAGCCACAATCCAATCAAGATAACACTGCTCACTCAGATCAGTCAGGACCAGTCACCAAACAAGAGTTCCAAGCGTTTCTCCAAGAACTGACTCAAAGTCGGCAACAATTAACTGAACAGCTGCGCGCTAACGCTGAATTGACCAACCAATTAAACCGCCGAAGGCGCAGGAGGACCAGGAGGGATGATGCTTCCCACTCGTCCACTGAAAGCTCTGGTTCATCTGATTATCACGGCAGATCCACACGACCCCGATTGGACACGAGTCACACACAAGCTACCGGATACCAACCTGCCTTGACTGTAGGACAATTGAGGGTTAGGCCATCAACCAGCTTTCAGACCGGGCCCTCATCACGAGGAGGTGCTGCTCCACAGTATACCACAGACAATCGCACTGCAACCGCCGCGGTAAAAACAAGGGTTGATCGCCGAAATCTTTCAGACCCGAATAATCAGCAACATGGGCATACTCATGAGCCATATGTACCGGAAGATGCTGAGCCAAGGAGGCGAGACATGGACCGTCGACAGCGTCCGGTCCAAACTCGCACTGTGGAACCCGACCACACCTTAGCTCAGCATGCACAGAATGTGGCTATGCTCGATATATCAACAATGATACGACAGATGATTCGCGAAAGCCAAGGACTTACCAATGACGACTGGGGAATCTCCCGTAGTCATACTCCTTTCACAGACGAAATTTTATACGCTGATCCTCCTCGACGATTCAGAATGCCAACTCTCCCGATGTACGAAGGAAGTAGTGACCCCAATCAACATATTTTGAAATATGAATGGTCAATGAGCGCTGCAAGGGCTGATGATGCAGTGAAGTGCCGAAGCTTCCCCATCTCTCTAGGAGGAATCGCAACAATGTGGTTTACAAGGTTACCACCTAGATCTATCTCTTCGTTCGATCAACTGGCTAAGAAATTTGTCGAACAGTTCCATATGCATGTTGCTAGACCTAAAGACGTTAACACCCTATCTAGTGTCACTCAAGCTCATGGAGAGACACTCAGGCGTTATTTAGAGAGATTCCATGCAACATGTGTGGAGATTAGTAATCCTAACGATAACTCAATTTTGATGGCATTAACCAAAGGGATCAATCCCGATTCTGAGTTTGGAAATTGGTTAGCTGGGAAACCACCTGCATCGTTGGACCGTTTCTACTCCAAAGCCGCTCAATTCTTACGGCAAGAGGACGCGAAACAGTCTAGGAAGCAGGACGATGCGAGGCCCAGAAGTGAAGGAATACAAAGTAACGTAGCAGTTAAGCAGTCCGGTGAGAGTTCCGGAAAAGTTCAGTTAAATATACAGAACAAACAAACCCAGCCAGGAGATAATAATGGTCAGAATAAGAAAAGAGATCAGAACCGAGGTCCACGGCGTAGGGCTCCAATATTTGATAATTACACGCCGTTGAACACGTCATTGGAAAACGTGTACGTACAAACTTGCAACACTGTGCAATACAAGAAGCCTGCTCTGAAGCAATCATCGGAGAGGCAGATTCAAACAGGGAAGTTTTGTAGATTTCACGAGAGTTATGGCCACAATACCAATGAGTGTCGACATTTGTAGGACCTCATTGAGAAGTTGATCAGGGAGAGAAAGTTAGACCAGTTTGTGCGGACACCGCAGTCTGGTGGTGCGGGCCCCTCAAACCAAAATCAAGCACATGATCAAGAAAGACAGGAAGAACCGGCTCGTGTCGGAGGAAGATTGGTAATTAATGCTGTAAGTAGTGGTCCTTATCCAGCGGTTCGAAGCCGGGAGGAACTGGAATCATATAACAACTCAGTTAGACGTGCGAACTTCGAGTATGATGGTAACTTAGACGACAAACCTTCAACCAAGCGAAAAAGAACGATGACTAACGACATCATTTTCCGAGACAGCGATGTTGACGGCGTCGGGAGCCCAACTCTTGACCCACTCGTGATATCGACTCAAGTAGGTCCGATGCGGATGAATAAGATCCTGATTGACAGTGGGAGCTCTATGAATATCCTGTTTATACAATCTTACAATCAAATGAAGATGAAAGCCAGGGATCTAAAACCTTGCCAAACTCATCTCCATGGATTCAATGGTAGCGCTACCATACCTGTTGGGATGGTGGAGTTACCAGTTGAGTTAGGTTCCGGAGAGCGTAGGAGGATTCAGACATTGCAATTCGTTGTGTTGAATATAGACTCGCCATACAACGCCTTTTTAGGACGACCTGCCCTTGCTGAATTCAGGGCCGTAATTGCCTCATGGTGCTTAACCTTAAAGTTCCCTATCGTCAACGGAGTTGGGGTCGTCCAGGGCGACCAGGTTGACTTGAGAACGATCATACGCCGAAATCGAGTCGCTCGATTACGCAATGCCAAGGACCAACTTAAAGCTTTTGAACTCGATGAGCTTTTCACCAAAAAAGATTATCCGACACTCCCACACATGAGATCAAAGTGGAGAGGGTCGCACGAAATTAAGCAAAGGCTCGGGGACGGCGAATTTGAGTTAGCAACCGTTGATGGTCTAACTTTACCAAAAGCCCGAAGTAGCAAAAGTCTTCGTCGCTACTGCAAATAACATGCTATTTTCATCTATTTAGTTTTAATTCCATTTTAAAATTTGTTTCTGCATTTCGAAATTAGAACTTGTAATAAGGCAACTGACTTTGCCATATTTTCTTATTTCAGCAATAAAATGCCATCTCTTCGGGCCAGAGCTGTGATTCATTAAATACAATGTACAACATCATGATGCATGGAGAGCTGAATTCCATCTTGCAGTGGAATTTATTCAAGTAGGGAGTGGCTGCGATATGACCAGCCACTCGCTAAGTGAAACCCAAGCTCGGGGGCAAGCCATCACATCAAGGATAAAAATGGGGAGATACACGACAATCCCTCACTCAACTCCGTATTCCCAGAGTGCGAGGCGGAGTATAAACATACATCAACTCCGTACTCCCATAGTGCGAGACGGAGTATAAACATCACTCAACTCCGTACTCCCAAAGTGCGAGACGGAGTATAAACATACATCAACTCCGTACTCCCAGAGTGCGAGACGGAGTATAAACATCACTCAACTCCGTACTCCCAGAGTGCGGGACGGAGTATAAACATACATCAACTCCGTACTCCCAGAGTGCGAGACGGAGTATAAACATAAATACAAACCCCAGAGTACTCCGAGAGCGCGAGCTGGGTATAAGCGTTAACAAACTCCGAAGTATGAGAGCGCAAACCAAAGAATAAATAACCAAATGCGGTTTCGAGGAGGGCGGACCCGTCCGCCTAACGACCTCGACCGCATCACGACTAAGTGCAGTTCCGGAGAGAGTGAATCCGTTCACCTAACGACTTCGACTGTACCTTAAACAAGCTCGAGAAGGATGGACCCGTCCATCTAACGACCTCGCTTATCGACTCGGGGTGGATGCGAATCAACCATCCACGATCCTGATTAATTCACCGTTCCCAGAGTGCGAACGTGATCCAAGCGCCTAAACAAGCGTGACTGACCGTTTGTCGGCCAACTCCATGCTCCCAGAGTGCGAAGTGGAGTATAAACTTTAAAATACAGAGCCGAAGAAAAGGGAATCTGTTCATCTAACGACTTCGACCATAACTTAACCAACTTCGAGAGGGACGGACCTGTCCGCGTAACGATCTCACTTGTTGACTCAGGATGGATATGATCTAATCATCCATGACCCTGATACGCCTTTCAAACTCCCGGATCGTGAGTTGGAATGCGAACGTTAACTCCGATTTCCCGGAATATGGGATGGAGTATTAACGTCAATCCTAAGTTCCCAGAGTGTGAACGACCGCTCACGGGACGACTTATGTCCCCAGAGTGTGGACTAATACTTGAAAGCTTTCGATAGCTGTCGCTGGTTGCAAAAATGCAAGTGCAAACCCCCAGAGTGCGGATGTAACCATCTGTGAAGAAATAAATGTAGTTCAACCTTTTCGATCTCCACTTACTGCGATCCCAAGTTGATCTTTACAACTCAACCCCGGAACTGGGGGCAGATGCAAGTGTTAATCACTACCTGAAACGAGTTAAAGTAATACGAGTACACAGAACTGAGGTTCGAATGCTACGACATTTAAGTATAAAAGGAATAGAAGTTGAAACAGAAAGACAAAATTTTATTTCAACTAGTCAAGAATAATGGCTCGAATACCAGTTTTTCCAAAAAATTCCTACTAGCGGGGGCCGAACCCGCATCTATACACGGCCTATAAAAAAAAGAGGATGACAAAATTCCTAACTGCAAAAGAAAATACATGCCAAAAGATGGTCCATCTACTCTTTCCTTTTCCTTAGCTTCTTCTCCTTCGACGAGGAGCCGCTGGATCCACTAGCAATCTTCCGCTTTGAACCCTTTTCTTTAAGCGGGTTATCCTCGGACACGATATCGACATCCTCCTCCGAACTAGAGTCTAGGGGAATGCTTCCCGCAGGAGGAGTCGGAGGAACGGGATCCACGGCCGAAGGCGGAACTGGCGCACTGGTATCAGCAAGCGTGCCCCCGGGAATATCGTCATAAGTGGTGTAGGGTCATGCACCGCTGCTCCGCTCCCTGAGCTGCCACCATGTGCTGCTGCCTCCATCTCAGCATTAATTTCAGCCAGCATACTTGCTTCTCGGAGAGCTCGGGCTTCGCTGTGTGCCGTGGTAGCTTGTGCCGAAGTATTTGAAGTGGATGAAAATCCACCTAAACCGAATGGTATATCCGCGAAGGGGTCACTCTGTCGACCAAGGAGCTCATTTATCATCTGTTCATCAAAGGAGATCGAGCTCCCCTGTGTTACTTCAACAGGCGCAACCGTCACAACAGAGGTCACCTCAGAAATGATCGCTTCATGCGCTTGGCATGACTCATGGATTGCAGGAAGCGTAGTCGGGACGATTTCGGTCACTAATCAGAGAGAAGAAGCATTTGTTAGTATACATTTCTATACAAGTTCTTCGATCCAGATACACGAGAGGTTAGCTCGGAATACCTTCTTCAGCTTGGCTGGAGGTCGTCTGAACGGCTTTAGAAGGATGCTCCTTAATAGGAGATAGATGTGGCTAGTCCAGGTCATAGGCCGGTATAGGCTGAGATTCTATCATCGGAGTCGGCTCGGACTGAGATGGCATGATAGTCTCGGAACTTGTAGTGAGATGCCCAACACCAGAGCTTTCTCCAACTTCTTGAAATTGAGTACCGAGCCGAACCTTCTCATGAGAAATCATGGAGTCGTGAAGAACCTTCTTTTCATCATCATTGAGTATACAGTTCTCCAGCTCAAATTCATCAAAGGCTTCATCGGGACTCCCCGATTTCTCCTCCTCAACCGGTAGATTCCAGGCATTGTAGAGATTTGTCGGGTAATCATCGAGCCAAGTCAGGTCTCTATGCCTTAATACCTGGGCGTTATAAGTGACTAGCAGCTCCTCTACCTCAGCCTCAATCCTGCCTTCCACCAGTCAAACTTTCTCATCAACCCCAGCTTCGATCTCGCGGACTTTTTCCATAGCCGCGTCCCTCTCTTTTTGAAGCACCACCGCCTGATCGCAGGCCTCTTGTGCAGAGATGTTTGCCGCATCTTTTTCCTTCATAAGATCGGAAAGTTTGGATTTAAGCTCATTAAGCCCTTTGAGGGCAGCGTCTCTCTCAGTAGTGATGGTGGTGTTCCTATGACCCATATCTTCCATCGAAGTATAGTGCTCTTGTTTCATTCTAATCATGGCTGAGTTCGCGTCATCGGCCTTTTTGAGAGCCTCCATCTCAGATTTACGGGAAGATTCGGCCTCAGCGTTGAGCACTTGGATAATTCGGTCTTTCTGACCCAAATCCTTTTCCAACTTCTCAATAGTGACTGCGCGATCAAACGCCACTTTTGAGGCTTTCCTAGCGGCCCTCGCCCACTCTTTATAATGAAAGAATATGTCTGCAATATAGTCAAGAATGGTATTTTCGACCGTTGGCGGAATTCTCTTTAGATGTGGAGGGAAGACATAACCGTCAAAGAAAATCTCGGGAAATTCTTTCCTCATTTGTGCAAGTTTGGCTGCTCCTTCCCCGGTCGGTTCAGTTATGACTGTTGTAGCAGGTAGGGAGGTGGCTATATCGGTTCCACATGGAGGGTCAGATCTAGGAGCATGAGATGATGGCTTGTGCCGTGAAGTTTTCGAAGGACATGTAACTATAGCTGGGGGTGGTACAGGAATCCTAGGAGGAGGAGGAGGGCGAGATCGAGACCGACGCACATATCCTCTGTCTCTATCAGACCGCTCCTGACTGGAGTACCCCGCATCATAATCTCTGTCTCCCTCTCTCCTGTGTGGCTCATAGTACGATAAAGATCGGCGCTTGTTGCGCAAACTACCAAGCATTGAGCCTCGGCCAGACATCGTACCTGCAAAGTGAAATAAGGAAAATTAGTAACCGTCTATGGTATGCGATTTGCGGTCAAAGATTGTGTAGTGACGTGAAGAGTGTATGGATGTGTAACCCCCAAGACCAACCAGAGGTGTCGACCACACTGGTAGAAAGGGACTCGCTAACGTCAAAAGTATGCTGAAGTTCATCCAATTCAACGTCTTGTTGTGCGAATGCGAGGTCCGAAATTGGGAGGTCGGCAAGCCCTTCGAAGGGAATTTCTGCTTGCACAGGGGATGCCTCCGATATTCTAACTCCAGAAAGGGGGCGGTTTGTAACCACGGACTTCTGTCTCCCAGATTTAGGCTGTTTAAAAGCCGCTGCCTTGCCTTTTCTCTTTTCTTCAGAGTCGGGGGTTCCATCAGCAGACCCGACCAATGGTTCCCCACCGGTATGAGTTCTTTCGGAGTCGACTTCCTCGATTATAATGACTTTGGCCCTCTTCCGCTTGACTTTTTCTCTGGAGACTGTCTTTAGTGCGCCATCAAGCCTTATGCTCTGTCTCCGCCCGATCAACCCAAGAATTCTGAGATTCCGGTCCGTCAACAGCAGTTCGATATTCCTCTATTCACTTGGGATTTCTTGGAGAACCCGGACTATCTCTTTATAATAACCACCTTCGGGTCGCTGGATTATTGCTGAAAGAAAAGAAAAAGAAAATATGAGTTCAACTTCATTCATGAATTGCCTTGTCAATAACTTGGCAAAATAACGGTACTCACGTCTGAATAGCCATCTTTTGGCAAATCCTGGAGGACATCGGACGTAGAACCATTCCGACTTAAAGTAGCTCAGTTTCGTCCAAGACCCTGTGACCACTTGGAAATTTCTTACAGACTCCAGGAATGTGAAAGATGGACTATCAGTCCGACTTTTGAAGTTGAACAAATATCTTATATCGGTCATGCGAGGAGGTCGATGTAGGTACTCCATGAACGCAATGAACAGGCTGTTGAGCGAAGCATATCCATTCGGGTGAAGCTGAGATGGGGCGATCCCCAGATAAGCCAACACTTCCCTTATATAGTCATTAAATGGAGGAAGTGTCCCGGCCGTGCACGCATGATGATTAAATGCAGTATATCCCTCCGGGGGATTATGCGGTCTGTCATTTGGTCCCGGCAATATGACCTCGTCCAGCGACAGGCAATGCCTTAAGCATATTCTCCCTAGCATATCTTCGGAAATATTGGACGGGACGGAATCAGGTGGACTATTAATGAAGGACGCGTCAGACAACTCGTCCGGAGCTGGACCGATGACTTCGGCCTCGATGTCCGGTATTTCAAGTCTGGGAGGGGTTAGATTCTGAGGTTCTTGCTGCTGCGAACTTGATGGTTCCATAACTAGCTAACTCACGAGAAATCATCATTAGACGATAAAAAGCCTGTGCATTCCCCAGTGTAAAGTGTATGAATATGCAGTGCAGTGCGAGTGTTATGCGTAACTTGAGCAGATTTCTATGAAATAAACCTAAATGTGTGAACGACAAAACTTTGAGAGTCAGACCGGAAATGACCGTCATCGCTGACCGTCATAACCGCGCCATCCAAATACTAACGATTGATTCAGATTAAAGTTCGTTATATTTTGTTGGGTTACAGTTCCATCTACGAGCTTCAAAAGGCAGTCAGATGTGCAGTACTACGATCAAGTTCGATTATGCAAGGCAGAAGCTCGTAGGAGTCAAGTGTGTAGTTTAATTATCAAGTCCAGATATGCAAGAATGAAGTTCATCAGGATCATGTTTTCAGGTGCTCAAAATTTCGTATCCATCAAAGGGAGAGTTCGAATCGATCCCGAGGGGCTCGTTCGAGTCCAACAGGTTACAAGTTCGAACTGATGCCAAACATCGTGCTTCGAATCGATCATTGGTGGTCTGGTTCGTATCGATCAAGATGATGCGACTTCGTATCAATCATTGGTGGTCTGGTTCGTATCGATCAGAAAGGTCTTAGCTCAACATCGATAACACTCGAGTTGATACTTTTCGTATCGATCGTAATGGCAAAATTCGTATCGATCTAAAGCTAAGGATTTCAGAGTAATCATTAACTTATTATCATTCACTTCGAGTCGATACGATCCGTCTCCATAACCATCGATACGAAACCACATCGTCTCCTCTGACATATCATGTTTGTCGATGCGAGATCCAGGGAGAAATGTCACAACCTTCATCGATTCGAGCACGAGCGCCTAGATCGATCCAGTTTTTCTGTTTTTCCCACTCATTCTTCCCCAACCAACCGGGGTACCGCTATGGTCGTCTACAACCAAGCTTTGGCCCAGATCCGGTTTTGACAACTACCAGAATCAATGTTCAATGAAGATGGAGTGGATCTGAGATAAATTCGTTGTTTGAATTTATGGTTAATTACCTAAATTGAGGATGAAATTCGAAGGATTGGAAGGACAAATCTGATGGATTCGAAGGTAGGTTGCAGTTCTTCTTTCTTGAAGGATACGGGTCGATGCGAAAACGCAGAGAGTATGAAGCAACAGTAAAAAATGGAAAGTAAAAAAGTGAAAAATGGTGAGGTCCCAGGTATTTATATGAAGCCTAGGGTAGAACCGAGTCGATTCGTCTCCCAGTCCACATGACCGGCCACAACCAGTTGACCCATGGATCGAGTCGAAGGTTTTGATCGAATCCACTTGACCCGAAGTTTCCATCGGTACGAAATGAACAATGAACTATCGGTACGAAGCCCATAGATAAGACACCTGTAGGCGATAGACTCCATCGATTCGAAGTGTCCATTTCGTATCCATTAACTTGACCCACATCGCTATGAGAAACTACTTTTCAACCTTCTATGTCGATTCAGGAGAGGATCGATACGAAGGAACTACTCAAAAATGAACCTCAAGCGTTGTTTCAACTCGAATTTCAAATCGGTTCAGGAAAAAATCAATACGAAATTCGATAACGAGCTAAACTGGCAACGACTCGCGAACTTGCAGCGTTAACGAGAGTCAGCTAATCATTATCACACGGCAGTCAATTACGAGCAGTACAGAGTACAACTTTCAACAAAAGATATGATAATTGTTCAGAGAGAACCTGCAGCTTTTCAAAGTACGTCATGTTTCCACAAGACGTACTTTGGGGGGCAAATGTTATACCGCCTTTGGCAAGGCCAGGATACCGAGGAATTGATTGGATTCCAAATGTCGCTCGTCATGGATATCGATGAATTTTGTCCGAGTCCGGATCAAGCTACAATTGATAAGACATGACTAAGAAAGCAAAGGAAGCCAACGTCCCAAGTTTCAAGTCAATCCGAGTTCAGATGCTCAGGTTATGATGGATACAAGTTGAAGGGAAAGACATGTTTTTGTATCCATCAATAAGCACCATTTCGTACCCATCAGGGAGCATCGTTTCGTATCGATAGAGGTTGCCGTGTTTCGAATCCATCGAGTTCATATCGATGGATTTTGTGTCCATCGATGGTTAGTACAACTCGTATCGATTGGCCAAGTGTCTGTTTCGTATCCATCCTGGAAATCTCCCTTCGTATCCATCAGGTTACCTTACTCCGTATCCATCCAGCCCGTGTCCATCATCCGCTTCGCATCGGCAAGTTCCCATGATTTCGTATCGATGGAGTTGGCAATGTTCGAACCCATCGAGTTCGCATCGATCGGGTTCGTATCCATCGGCAGATGACGTGCCTCACAACAATCAGCTAATGACTACTTCAAATCCATGCCCACTGGCTTATCCGTATCCAACAAGTCAACAAGCTAGGGTGACGTGTCATCCATCGAAGCAAACGAGGTGAGATCTATGGAGTCGAAGCGGTCAACACGGCTTGAAGACTGGATTGAAACGAAATGCGCACGCCACATCATCTCAGAAACACGTGCAGTGATCGATACGGGAGGATCAAGTCGAATCCATGGAGTCGAACAGAACAACCACTGAGGAATTTCAGTTCGAATCGACAATATCTGGAGATCTACAAGTCCAAATGCCATGAAATTTTCATAGAAGCTTATGCACATGTGGAAGAATGTCCACACCAAATTTCAGCTTGATTGGACGTTTTCTTGATTGATTTGAATGGACTTCGAATCGATCCCAAAGTGGGCCCAAATTTCCTGAAAGTGGGCGCGTGGGCCCCCTCACATGCCAGAAGTGGTCTCCCGATATTTAGGTGAAATATCAGCCTCCCACGCCTATAAATAGAGCCCCTGGTCATTCAGAAGGGGGGTCTGACAATTTTGAGAACTAAAGAGCGCCCAGACTCTACCAGATTTACTCAAAATCACCACTGCTGCCTTAGATTCAGACTTAGCTCATAAAATCAGTTGTATTACATTATAAGAAATTGTAATCTTTAAGTATCGAGCAATAAAATCATCAAACTTCATAGTGGACGTAGGCGAAATGCCGAACCACTCTAAATTGTTGTCTTCTGTGCAATTTACTTTCTGTTATTTGGAGTTTTTGTTAGATGATCCTCGTTTTCAATTTTCTTTCTTCATTTTTATCTCTTCAAAAACTTCCGAAGAGTGTTGTGCCCATTTTTGGTACAAACAATTAGTAATTGATTATTTAACTTTAATCCATCATTATTAAAAGATTAACTAGCCTTAAACATCATTAGTAAAAAATGATTAATTAATTTCAAAGCATCTGTTTGTACCAAAATTGGGTACAACACTCTTCGGATGTGTTTGAAGAGATAAAATGAAGAAAGTAAATGTAAAATGAGGTAGATCTAACAAACACACCAATAAATAGATAAGAAAAAATGTAAGAACACACAAATTTAGAGTGGTTCGGCGTATTGCCTACATCCCTATGAAATGATTGATGTTTATTGAATTTGACTTGCTGATTACAGGAGATTACAACAGTACAATTGAAATATAATATTGATTTTGGCAGAGTATCAGCGTAGAGAAGCCAAAGTCCCTTTTCTGGAAGCATATGGCTGTTATTTATAGGCGTAGGCTGGAAAAATCTGACTTAGAACTTGGGATACCTCTTCTCTCACGTGAGTGGGCCCACCTGATCGATCCGAGGTCATTTGGGATCGATCCATGTACATTTCGTATCGATCAAGATGATGTCTTTTTGGGCTGAGATCGAGCATAGACAATCTTGAGGTGGTGAGTAAGCTCCTGTGAAAATTTGGTGGCATTTGGACTTGTAGATTTTGAGTTATGATTGACCCAAGTTTAGATTTGTAGTTGGCTGAACCGTGCATATCGATACCTTCGTATCGATTGGTATGCGTATCGATCCTCTACGTATCGAAGCGATTACGTAGATCGATGGTTCAAGGGAGATCCACATTCCATGCCGAGTGACCGCTTCCTTCACTTGACTATGCCTTCTTCGTATCGATTATGTGAGGCTTTGTTCGTATCGATGATTGCAGGCCACTTTGTATCGATGGCTGGAGGCCGCTTCGTATCGATGCTCTGTGCTCCGCTTTGTATCGATGGTTGGAGGTCGCTTCGTATTGATGCTCTATGCTCCGCTTCGTATAGATGACTTAGAGGACCCATTTGTACCGATCACTGAATAGTTAGTTTTGTATCGATGTTTTTAGGTGCTACTGCATATCGATTGTTAGGTGGCTTATCTCGTATCGATCGTTGGCCGATCATTACAAAATGCATTGATAGATGATCGATACAGAATGCGTAGGAGTGGAACTGATACGAAATACCTTCAACCGATGGATACGAAGCGGAAAATACATGATGGATACGAAGTGGAATCGACATGAAGGATACGAAGTAGAACAAGCAGGATGGATACGAAGAAGAGTTGTTATTGATGGATATGAACCAACACTTTCTCTCTCTATTTTTATCGATCCATATCTCGAGCATACGAACTCCGATTGACTTGGAATTTAGAAAGTTGGCTTCCACAACTTTGCTTGTTGTGTCATATCAATTGTAGCTCGATCCGGACATGGGCAAAATTTACCAATATCCATAGTGAACCTGTGTATAACCGATCTCCGAGACGAGCTGTCTTCGGTTTCTAGTTAATTTTTTGGTGTCATGGCTTTGCCAAAAGGCGGGATAACATTTACCCCTCAAAGTACGTCTTGTGTGAACATGACGTGCTATGAAAAGCTGCAATCTTTAGTCTGAAAAGTTCTGTCTGATTCGTTGAGTAGTCGTTGTCTTTTCGTCAAAATATGTAACCTTTGATTGATTCTCGGGAATATAAATATTGAATTGTCGACTGCCAATGATTGTATAGTGCACTGTTGTAATTGAGTGTCGAGTGTTAGCGATCTGTTGTTCATTTTTGTAATTATCACCAGGTGAGCATTCAACTCCTGTGAATTTTGAAAATTGAATATTAGCCCATCATTCATGCATGTATGTTAATCTGACTCCCGTTAACGTTTGTGCGTTCACGAGTCGTTGTCAAGTTATTTTTTGAATCCAGTTTCGTATCGATCCTCTCCTGGATCGATGTGAAATTCATGTTGTAACAATGCTTGATGGTCGTTTTAGAGTACCTTCTCGTATCGATCCTCTCCTGGATCGACTTTGAGAAGCTAAAAAATCTTCTTCGTATCGATGGTAATCGATACGAATTAGTTGGCTCTTTAAAATGTTTCGTATCGATGGATACGAATTATGGTGGTCTTCAAAGTGATGGACACGAAGTTGTCACTTCGTATCGATGGAGTCGAACAATCCAAATATGACTTGGTAGTGGCGTTCGTATCGATGAAAGCCAATTGATACGAATAGCTGTTGCTTTAGATCGATGATGAATGGATATGAAGAAGGCTTCTTCATATCGATTGGAGGGGAGACCGCTCCTACCGGTTAACATGACTGGGAGGCGAATCGTCTTTTCTCTTGGTTTTTTATCCATATAAATACGCTCGGTACTTAGCCAAATTTTCATCTATCTTCACTTCCACAAACCGCTTTCGTATCGATCAAAAGCTCGAGAAAAGAAAACCGTCTTTGCCTTGGAATCAAAAAACTCTAATCCCCTGAACTAATTGCTCGAAATAGGTAATTAATTGACCAAAACCAATTTAAAATGATGCGACTTGAATTCTTGTGCTATCCCACTTGCATTCGTGGCCGATTCCGGTGAAGAGGAGGCCGGAGATGGTCGGAGCAAGGTCGAGGAAGGCTGGAATGGTTTTTTGCACTACTTGGAGAAGAAGAAGTGTGGAAGGACATGAAAGGAGCATTCGTATGGATGATGGGTGAAGGACGAGTTCGTATCGATCCTGATATGATGCAGCTTCGTATCGATTGAAGGGACTGCTTCGTATTGATGGATGGTAGGCATTCGTATCGATTGATCACCGATGGTATTCGTATCGATATGAATTGATCGATATGAATTTTGGAACTGGCAACCGATACTTGATTGATACGAATTAACGGTTTATTGATCGATACGAAGACTATTATATTGATCGATATGAAGACGGTTTTATTGATCAATACAAATTATTTTTTTCTTATCGATACGAATTGCTTTTTTGTCGACCGATCCAAGTTCGAATTTTTATGGATAAGTAATTGTTGCACACTTGAATATTTGACTCCGACGAGCTTTTGCCTTGCATAATTGGATTTAGCCATTTCACTGCATATTTGACCGCCCTTCGAAGCTTGTTGATGGAACTGTAACTTGACAGATTTAACGAATCTTTAACTTGGATCGTTCTCCAAAGTCTGGACGGCACGGCTGTGACGGTCAGCGATGACGGTCACTCCGGTTGAATTTTGAAGTCTTGTCATTTGAACATCTCGCAAATCCTGTAGAAATTCTTAAGTATTATGTAGCACTGCACAACACATTCACACACTTCACACTAGGGGGAACATGGGTTTATTGTCGTCTAACAATGATTTTTACTGAGTTCAATAGCTATGGAACCCGGAAGTTCTCAGTCACAGGATGTTCAGAGTCCGCCTCTTCCCATAATTGAAATGTCGGCTATTGCAGCTGAAGAAATTAGCCCTGCTCTGGATGAATTGCCGAGAGCAGTCTTTATTATGAACCCACAGGATTCTCTCCACTCTAATATCTCCGAAGATATGTTAGGCCGGATTTGCCAAAGGCATGGGTTACCGCTAAATGACGTCTTATTACCAGGGCCGGAAGATAGAGCTCACAACCCCCCAAAGGGATACACGGCTTGCAATAGATTTATGTGTGTAGCCAGGACACTTCCTCCTTTCAACCAGTTCATCCGGGAAGTTTTACTTTTCTTGAGGATTGCTCCGTCTCAGCTACACCCGAATGGATATGCCTCGCTCAATAGTTTGTTTGTCATCTTCATGGAGCACCTCTTCCATCCTCCGATGGTAGAAGAGATCATATACTTATTCAATATAAAGAGTCGTGGAGATAATCCTTCCTTCACTTTCTTAGAAGCACTTAGGAATTGTTAGATCGTGGTCGGGGCTTGGAGCAAGCTGAGCTATTTCAAGACCGAATAGTTCTCCATTCGATGTCCACTGGGGTTCACTAGACGGTGGCTAGTAAGACGTAAGCGCCTTAGCCTCCTTACTGATTAATTGGATAATAGAAGTTAATGTCGAGTCTAACATTTTCTTTCTTTCGCAGCTTCAATTCTGCGACCTGAAGGTGCTCAGTTTAAGGAGATAGTAAGGGTTCTTCAAGAGATGCCCGCCGAGTACAAAGAGATCGACGAAGTCCTCACGGACAAGAATCTGGTTGCCATTGGGTTAATTGATAGAGACCAAAGCATTGGACTCGTAGGAGTTCTTAGGATGGCCCCGGTGAGGCAAGCTCGAAGGAGAGCTCCCGGGATAGTAATTACTGAACAAGGCGGTGATGAGAATATGTTTGCTGGGGATGAGCCCGTGCTTGGGCCATCGCAAAGTTCTCAATCTTTAAAGCGGAAGAGAAGAGGTAAGTCTACTGCTCGAAAATCTGTAAGGCGCAAAACCATCATAGTCTCTTTGCCTGCTATTAGTCAAGAGATTCCTCCTTCGCAGATGGAGAGCTCCTTTGTGGGACTGGCAGACATCCCCATTCCGGATGACTTTCCTTTGCACCAAGATACCGGATTAGAGGGGAAAGCTCCTTAGACATAGGAGAGCCAACTCCTCCGAGTACGGCTATTCACTACACCAGAAAAGACTTTTGGTTGCGTTGAAAAAACGCTATCATAACTTATGGTAGCATTTTAGAGAACGCTGCTATACGACATGCAACTAAAAGTCTAAAGATTTTTGTTGTGTTGTAGTAAACGCTACCAAAAGTCACTTTTAAATGCAACTATAGGTATTTTCTGTAGGATTTAAAAAACGCTACCAAAAGTCACTTTTAAATGCAGCTATAGGTTTTTTCTGTAGGGTTAAAAAAATGCTACCATAAGTCTTCATTTTTTGGTTGCATTTTTTGTTTATATGCTTTTTTTGATTTTCAATAGCGTTTTTAAAATGCAACTGTATAATTTTTATATCAGTTTACATTTGTTTCTGTAGCATTTCTGAAACGCTACTAAAAGTTATTGGTTGTTTGGTAGCATATTTTAAATGCTACTATTTACGGTTGATGGTTTATACCATTTCCAGCAATCGCTTATATACTATTCATATTAAAACGAACGATCAATTGCATAATTTTCATATATTCAAACAAACAATTAAATCACATAATTAGCATATACAAACAATCAATCATATGATCATCATATTCAAATAATTGCAAAAACATGCTAATCTCACAATCAAATATAATATCCATAATCAATTCGATAGTAGTTTTTCAACAAAATAAGTCACATACTACAAGCATTCACAGACAAGTTTCCACAAATGGTACTAACAAAATACGACAACATATATAACAATTAAATTCATGTTCGTTGCTTGATTACCAATAGTTCTTTGTTGTCGACAGTCTTCGCTTCGAAATAGCTAATTACCTGCAAACGAGTTTAACAATCAACTATATATATATATATGTATATATATATATATGTATGTATGAAAATCATGTAATCTATAACTCGATATTCTATATTAACACATATTAACAAAATTGTTCTATTTTTATATGCATCCTATATAGTTCCCCAACGAATACACAATTTTCAATTTACACAGATATTCAGATCAAAACTGGGTTAGAAGTCTGACTGGATTTCATTCTATGTGCAGATTGTGTATTCAGTACTATGGGCAGATAGTGTATTCAGTACTATGGGCAGATTGTGTATTCAATACTATGGTCAAGTTAAATCTTATAAAATATGAAAAAGTATCTGGAACGTCCGTAATCCATCGATGATGCATCCATCCACTAATTGAAATGTACAATTAGTTATATTATTGTTATTTATAAATTTTAGTTAACTTAAACTTAGATAATTTTATAAAAGTTATTTAATTTTAACAAAACTTAGTTAATTTTTATTAGCTTGGTTAATTTATTATTATTATTATTAATTTATTACTATTTCTTACTTACAAACCAATAGGTTTAATAAGCCAAATTTGATGTAAAAAGAACAGCTAGTAAGGAATAAATGAAAGCAGTTTCAAAATCTGATGGTTATCAAGACTATACGAGCATCAACTACTAACAATTTCCCTGGATAGTGTAACACCTACCTGAGCCAAACAATTTCTTGACTATTTAATTTATTATTATTATTATTATTAATTTTTATAAACTTACTTATTTTTTCATAGAACTTAGTTAACTTAGTATTTTTATAACCAACATTCAAACTGGAATTGAATGTTGCTCACCATAGTCTAATACATCCTAACCAAGGCTCGTATAGAGACGCTCCTCATAACTGAAAGTATATAAGCCATAATTCATTCAAGTCAGTTGCAAAAGTCTTGAATCTAAACAGAGAGTTGAAACATCGTAACAAAAATAACTCAGGTGTTTAGAAGGAGCTTATTTTTGTTTATTTATTTATTTTGATAAGAATATAGCTTAGCTATTTTATGGACCAGTATTTCAAAAAGGTGCATTGCAAGTTAATTAATATTAAAGGCAGTTCTTTCCCTTGTTCAATATTGCAAATAAGCAATTCGTGAAAGTATCAGGATTTAACACACTGACACACTTATTCTACACGAATGCACAAGGATAAATCAGAAACATTTGCTATTGTAATAGAATTTAAGTAGATACTGGTTTGTACTTTATTGAGGATTAAAAGGTCTAATTTTCACAAACAAATGTCAATTTAAGAAATCCATTAGATCGTCAAAGCTACGTATTTAAATTTATGAAAGGTTAGCAAATAATATTAGGGTGATGGATTAATAGTTGAGGGATAATATTCAGACACATGCATAATCTAACATAACAAATCAAAATAAAAATAATTAAGAATTATTGATCTATTAACACATAAAGTTTTACAAGAAAAAATACGGTAGACATTTTAGAGCCCTTGCTTTAAATTCACTTTGAATCTTGACACGTCTAAAAGGTTTAAAACAGCCAATTATTAGAAGATATAAAACATCAATGTCACTGACACAAAATTTCAAGTGATTCTAAAACTTTCATCTCGTTCAATCAAAGATATAAGACTATGTGCAGGGTAAAAACCCAACACAACATTTTCCATATCATACATACCATTGGTCAAAGTCATGAAAAGAGACTTTTGTAATTAACCTCATAAACTGTACGTCTCTATCTTATAGGTAGTATAAGTCTCACATGATGAAGTAGATTAACTTAAAGAAAAAATAGGTTAATTATGGGTGTCTTAGCTACTGGTCAAACTGAAAGATCATTACATACTGATGTTTGATATAATATACGATAATAAAAAGCAATCACTTGGATCATGATTTGACGTCTAAGTTGCTTGAAATTCCTTGTCGTCTCGCTCGCTGTCCTATGATTTATCAACTTTGAGTCTCTGCCAAAACATATTGTATCAAATATATATTTATGCAGATTTTTTTTTTGCTGTCTTTGGGTTATAATTATAACATATTTTATTGATTGTGTAACTTCTGCTTTTATCATTGGAACGATTTCTCATGTTCAGTGTTTTTATTTATCTATAATTTTAGTTTATTCCAACATTATGCAGGCTATTATAGTATATCAACACTGATTAATTTACTCGTATACATACATTGCAAGTCAGTTCCAAACACAATGCATGATAAATGATTATATATTGGAGCCAAAGAAAAAAAGAAAAAGAAAAACCTATAAGAAAAACAATTGTTACAAATACTTTTATGAAATTGTACCTTTAATGCAATACTTGTATCCTTTCTTCGATCAAACATGTTGCCAAATATCTTGGCATCCCTTTTGTTGCTCTCTAATTGCTGTTGCCTAAGCGCAACTTGTAGTGATTTCACCTCCCTACAAGATGTATCTATAAAATTAATAGAAGTAGACACAGTGGAACGAAAAAAGTCAGGCTTAACTTATCATTATCAAACCAACCGATTTTGTGAATCAACCTCCAATGCTTTTTGAATATCATATTTAGAGGAATCTAAATCTCCAAACTTCATACTAGCTTGTGCTCGCCTATATAAAGCCTTCACATTGTAGGATTCAATATCAAGTACCTGGATGTGGAAAATAGTACGACGAGAAACTAAGGTATAACGAGGATTGTTTGAGTTTAATATACATATACGAAACTTATGTACAAGGACATATGTTTTATCCAAATTATACCTTCGAACATAACTTGATTGCTTCCTGAAAATCATCTAACTTGATGCTACAAGCTGCATGATTTAGCCAACATGATATTCTTATAGTTTTAACTGTCTTTTCTTCATTGTCCTCAAAAGGCTTTTCATCATTGATGTAGTGAACAGCCTGGCATTAATTATATTAGTGATGACAAACTATTTTCTATAAACAAGTTTGTATGTTATATACCTTATCATATTTCTTTGCAGCTTGCTGAAATTTACCGTTCTTATAAAGATCATTGCCCATCTGTTTCACCCTTTCTGCAGCTTCAATTTTTTCAGGGCTGCTCATTTCCCACAAGTCTTTTTCCTACAGAATACTAACGACTCAATTTACAACAATTACCAGAACATGTTAGCTATGTTTAAAAG
This sequence comes from Allium fistulosum, assembly GCA_030737815.1. Classification (NCBI taxonomy): domain Eukaryota; kingdom Viridiplantae; phylum Streptophyta; class Magnoliopsida; order Asparagales; family Amaryllidaceae; genus Allium; species Allium fistulosum. Next base: position 897,728,154 of record CM060905.1, on the reverse strand, counting down.
CCAATAGTCACCTTTATGAAATCTACCAAATTTACTTCATAAATTAAAGTCGAATTTTCAGGAATGGTGAAACCAGACCTCTCCACCACATTACATCTGAATCCATACTCAGGTTTAACAGTGACTTGAGAAATTTCACCCTCTAACATTGTTGCTACTGCTCGATCTAAGCCAGCAATTACCTGTTCTGAATTACAAAACACATTGCTAATATTTTAGACTGTAACTTAGCATCAAATTAAATAACTTACAAAACAAGTGTAGAGTAATTTGTTTGCGATCATACCTTCATCTATAGTAAACTCAAACAGATCCTCATTATACCCTAGATTCTCAAATATGGTACCATCTTCTAGCATAGCAGTGTATCTGACTATCAAGATTGAAGATAAGTCAAATATACATGATAATTTTTCTAATTAAAAGAAGAAGAAAACAAAATACATACTGCGCACCATATTACTGCTTCTTTTTCATATTACTACTTCATTCCACCATATTACTTCATTCCACCATATTACTTCATTCCACCATATTACTGCTTCTTTTTCATATATTTTACTTCAATGGCTTCAAAATACTCTCTGTAAACTTGTTTTTCTATCATTACAATAATGATATTCATTCGAAGTACCTCCATTGATGCAAGGCTTCTAACGACAGATAAGATCAAATATATAGCTACAGAATTAGAAAATTATACAGTATTAGATATTGAAAACTCAGGTAAAATTCAAAGAAGAGTGTTACTTGCAACAACTAAAGACAATCGACCAACGTCTCCAGGTGGAAGTCCAGGCATTGGCCACATAGCTCAAAGCAAAGTGTGATAATTAATTAATCATCAGTATATCATTAATCCTGCATACTTAAAAACCTATCAAAATACAGTGTGTCCTATATACGCCTAATACCTGTTAACTCTTTATGCATATTGTACTGTAAATTTTGAAGTAAAATATTATATACACACATACGATACCTTTTGATTGTAATGACCCTAGCGTAACAACTTGGTATACTATATCTTTTGATTCAAGTCAACTGTCCACCTATGCTAAATTAGTTGCAATAGTGAAGTTCTTATTATGTTCCTTCTTTAGCAAGTTTCCTTCCATAAGGTTGCTTCATTTATCTACTCCTATACATAGTTTAAATTTGTTATCTTTACAATGTAGTTATTTAGTTGTCCACAAGTATCCACAATTAAAAGCCCATCCGCGGATAACAAACTGAACAACAAACTGAACAGTTTACGATTTTCAAAACTGAACTGACCACCATTTTCAAACTTCCATTGGACACAATTTAGTAAAAAACCAAAAATTGAAGTTGCTATTTGTAGGTATAAAATTCAACATTAACATAAATTAAAAATATAGTTAGCTAAAGATACTGACCCCATCACTAATATTGAAATTATTTCTAAATGTCCAAAATACTAATGATAAATAAATAATTAACTAAAAATAACATATATCTAAATTATAATGGTATCTAAATTAACTAATGATATCTAAATTAGCTAATTAACTAAAGATACTGACCACAGCACTAACATATATCTAAATTAACTAATGATAAATGTCCAAAATACTGACCACCTTAAGTGGGGAGTCTTCGTTCTCTTTGTAGGGCAGATTGTTATCATGTCTTTGTTTATTATTCTTCTTTTTCCTAAGACGAAGCAAGTCCCCATTGAAGAAATTTCACAGCTTTAGGAGAAGCACTGGTACTGGAAGCACATTGTTTGCGATGATAACAATGATGTGCAGGTCAAAAAGAATACGGTTGAAGTTTAATTTGCTTTTCTATTATTCTTTTGTTTGTTTCTAATTTTACATTTTTTGCATCCTTTTTCCTCTTCTGTCAATAATTTTGAGTTCTTTAAATGTTGTTTAGCAATAATTTTGGGAATGTAATTGAATGACTCCGTTATAGAGATAATTTATTAGAGAAGTTTATTACATTCGCATGATTTGAATGATATAATATGCTACTGATCAACATTGAGGGGGCACATAATGATATAATGGTATCACTTCTAGAAGAGAATGTAGAAAAGGAAAAATATACAATCAAAGCAAGCTATTAGGAAGGAAGAACATGGTTTATCATATTAAGTACTTATTATCTTGCAAGAAAACGTAAAGATTTTTTGTTAATTTCTTACTGACAAAATCAGTATACATGTTGAAGTGAAGTTGCGCAATATCATAGCTGATTAGGTCCTGAGCCATCGTTCTGGTTATCAAAATTGCTATCTGGTTTAAGCCTCGTATTCATAAGTAACTGTGAAAGGATAACATATTAATATACGTCAAAACATTAAACGATGATACCTGCTTAATAACAGGGTGGTGTTAAGTAAAAGTTACAGAGTTACAGATGTTGTGGTATAACCTTCCGAAGCATGGTGTTCTCGTTGGTCAAAGTTAAAATATTATCGATACAAATAGACAATCATGTCTTTGAGTTGTGGTATTAAAATATTGTGCTGTTAAAGTATGACGTATACAAACTTCTTTAGTCAAACTTAAAACTCTAGAAATCATAAGCATCCACAAAACAAAGGGCTTCATCAGCATAACCTTATTCCCTTATTAACTTATAAAATCAAAAAAATTACACCTAAATATATAGAGTGTGATAAACTGTTAAATTGATAATACACACAATGAATTCAAAAACGAATTCAATAATAATACGGATCGTTCGAGTAGGGATTATAATCAAAAAAAGGAGAAGGAAGCTCGAGTAGAGATTACCATGGTAAATACAGATCATTTGAGTGATTCTTTTGAATGGGAATCAGAGGCCAGCCATGTTGCTTTTGGAAGTCGCTTTCTTATCATGGATTGGAACCGCTGAGCATTACGAATTTGGAGAGGAACGTATTTGATTTAGGGTTGTTTATTTTGGGGAAAATAGTCTAATTTTTCTAAGTAGGAGAGGAATAACAAGACAGTAACCTTTTGGTTACGTTTATTTGGGTAAACGCGGAATTTTTTAATAAAGGCGGGAAGTGAAATATTTTTTGTTACATTTATATAATTAGGTGAAATATTATTAGTTGCATTTACATTCAAACGCTACCAATTTTTGCAACCAAAAGCTGATTTTCTTGTAGTGATTACAACCGGTTGATTGGGGGGTTTGCACATCAATACACACACTCCACAACACCACACAATTTCTAATCACAAGCTATTCATCTCTGAAGATTACCAACTCTGTTTCTCTTTACATTATATAGATACGATGTCAAGGTGGGGATCTATGCTTGGCAGTCTCCGTTATGCATGCCATTCATCTAGCTCATATTATGAGTCTCGCAGACGTGAGGCCGATAGAGACCACGATCGCGGCTACTCCAGTCAAGAGAGGGAGCACTACAAGAGGGAAAGGGATAGGGAGAGGGAGAAGGAGAGACAGTATAGTTGCCGTTTCCGGTCGCGCTCCCCACCACCAGAGGTCCGACACAATCTTATGGCTCTGGCAAACAACCCCTTGAATCTTCGCGTCAAGTACCACCTTCCCAAGCTTCAAGGCCTGACCAACAGCGTCGGAGGACTGAAACTGAAACCCTCGTCGCCACTGAACAAGCCGTCACAGAACCCACCGGGGAAGGAGCGATTAGAATCGCTAAGTTGAAAAAGGATTTTCCGAATATCTGCTTCGACGGCTTCATATTTCCCCCACACTTAAAGTGAATTCCCAATAAGGCAGACCAGACGATGCATGACTAAATATACGATGTTTATGGCCAATATTGGGAATGGATGAAGACCGCAAACAAAGTATCAGCGGTGGCCTTTGAGCGAGCGAAGAAAATCGAGAAACTAGGAACCGATCTCGCTCAGAAGGACCGCATAATTTAGGTGCTTAACGATGAAAACAAGTCTTCAAGAAATTTAGAAACGGAGGCTAATAAAAGAGCCGATGAGGCAACCCGGAAGATGGAGGATATGAGGCGAACACATTTAGCCTTGGTCGAGGAAATGGGGCACCGGACCACCACAGTCATGGCTAAAGAGATGTGGTGCTAAAAGAGCTCGAGGAGCTTAAAGCTAAATTTGCTGAAGTCGTCAAAGAAAAAGACGATGCAAATAAATCCACTCAGGAAGCATGCGAGCAGGCTGTGGCGCTCAGGGATGAGAGGGATGCGGCAACGCTAAAGGTTCAGGAAGCCGAGGCCAGGGTTGAGGGTGAAGTGAGAGCGAAGGAGGCCAGGTTGGAGGGTGACATTGAGGATCTCCTCATCACATATAATGTCAATGTTCTGAAGCATCGAAATCTGAGATGGCTCGAAGATTACCCATCGCATCTATATAATGCTTGGTGCCGCTTGTTTGAAGATGAAAAGGCAGAGCATCACACCGAATCCATTGATGAGTTCGAATTGGAGAATTGGGTGTTGGCTGAGGATGAGAGAAGAGTTCTCCACGATGCCACCATCATATTTGAAAAAGAGAGACTCGACACTCAGCATCTGGAGGTTGGAGAGGGCTCTGGTATTGAGCATCATGATACGAGCTCTGAGATTCCTATGCCAATCCTGCCCGAATCTACTCTTGTAGTTGATCCTCTATCTGTACCTGCTTACAATCATGATCAACCACAATTGTCTCCAGCTCGTGAGCACGTTCCTGAAGCTGCTCCGGCTCCACCCGCGAGCCAATCTGAGGAAGGTATTCTGAATACTTCTTGAATTCATTCAAAGTTTGGCGTATTATCAGAAGAAGTCATTAATATTTTTCCTTATCTTCATCCAGTGATAGGAGCGGCACCGGCCGTGCCCCCTGCAACCCAAATGCAGCATCACGAGCAAGAGGCCCTTATGACGGAGGCAACCACAACAACGGCCGCTGCACCAACTGATGGAGTGCAGGGGAGCGCTTTTATTTTTGACAAACAGATGATGGAGGAGCTCCTTGGTCATCAAAGTGACCCACTTACCGACCCGCCCTTCGTCATGAGCAAAGGCGCATTCACAGCCAGCTCTTCGGGTCCAACTAGCAGCATTCCGGTGGACGCTGACATAATTCATGAGGAAGAGATAATGGTAGAGATTAATGCCGAGATGGAAGCAGCCACATGGGCTAGTGGTATTGGAGGTGGTATGGCGGGTCCTAGCCCAGCTCCTCTACGAATGATTTCTCCCGGTGGTACAATTATCGATACCGGCGTGCCTCTCTCATTTTCCCACGTCGAGAGTGTTCCTATTCCTTTGGCTCCGTATTCAGAAAGTATTCCAATTCCCATGAGTTCGGAGGAAGAGATTACCATAATTCCTCCGGTTGGAGACCAATCACCAAAAGGCAAAGGCTCGAAGAGGCATCCGAGCGGTAGCTCCAGTGGGTCAACGTCGAGGAAGAATAAGAAGAAACCGAGGGAGTAGACATGTCTTCTTTCTTCCTTTTTTGTTAGATGGATAAGAATCTTTTTTTGCTTCCTGTAGGCCGTGTATAAATGCGGGTTCGGCCCCTGCTTCTAGGAATTTTTGGAATAATTCTTGTACTTATCCTTTCCTTTCAAAGAATAGTTGAAATGAAATTCCATTTTGTTTTCAGCATAATTTTGTGTTTATTTGCTTAAGTGTTTTAGCGCTTGAATTTCCATTCAATGTACTTGTGAGGCTTTAGTCTTTGAGTCGGACCTAAGTTCAGTTGTTAAGTCCCGAAGCTATGAATTTGGGTCATAACAGAATGTCAAGTCGAGTCTCAATGTTACACTATCTCGATTAGTAGCTGGTACTTGAGTTTTGCCCCTAGTGTCGGGGATAAGTTGAAATGGTCGATCGGCAGTCGCTATCCACCTTTGATAAATTGAGCTCAACTTAGTTGAAATGAAGTTGAAACGAGACGAGTTCGAGTGGTCGGATCACACTCGCTCATCTATTGGTAATCGCATCCACACTCTAGGGATTGCACTTGTATGTCGGCGATTAGTCACACCCGTTTAGTGTTTAAAGATACGTCCGCGCTTTGGGGACTTAAGTTATTTTATGGGTGGTCAGTCACACCCGTTTGATATTTAGAATTTCATCCGCACTCTGGGGACTTAGATTAATTTGTGGGTGGTCAATCACACCCAATTTGTGTTTATACTCTGGTCCGCGCTCTGGGGACTTAGAGTTAGTCGATGGGTGGTTGGTTACACCCATTTTGATGTTTATACTCCAGTTCGCACTCTAGGAATCTGGAGTTGGTCAACAGACGGCCGATCACATCTGTTTTGAGTTTTAGGATTTCGTTCACACTCTGGGAACAATAGATTCATCAAGATCGTGGATGGCCGGGTCACATCCACCCTGAGTTAACAATAAGGTCGTTAGACAGATGGATCCATCTTCCTCAGACTTGGATTCAACATGGGCGAAGTCATTAGGTGGATTGATCCACCCTCCTCGAGCCGATATTTGTAAGTTTATACTCCAGCTCGCACTTTGGGAGCCGGAGTTAGTTAGAGGATTGTCGTGTATAAATCCTTTTTGGCTTTAGTGTGATGGCTTGCCCCGAGCTCGGGTTTCACTTAGTGAGTGACCGGTCGTATCACAGTTACTCCCTATTTGAAGAAGTCCCACCGTAAAATGGAACTTAGCTCTCTGTGCATCATGATGGTCGTATGACACATTTTAAGAATCACTGCTCTGGTTGGAGGAGGTTGCATTTTATTGCTGAAATAAGAAAATATGGCAAAGTCAGTTGCCTTATTAGAAGTTCAAATTTTGAAATGCATAAACAAATTGCAGATGAAAAGCAGACTGAATGAATAAATAAAGCCTGTTATGTGTAGTAGCGACGAAGACTCTCGTTGTTCCAGGCTCTCGGCAAGGTGAGACCATCAACGGTCGATAATTTAAATGTGCCGTCTCCGAGTCTTCGTTCAATAACTTACGGTCCTTCCCACGTAGGTTTCATATGCGAAGGGACTGGGTAAATCCTCTTGAGCACGAGATTGCCAAGTTCAAAGGTTCGGGGTCGGACCTTAGCATTGTACAATTGGGCAACTCGATTTCGATGCACGGCTGCCCTCAAATCTGCCTCTTCATGTTTCTCATCTAGTAAGTCCAAAGATTCGGCAAGCAATATAGCATTTTTCTTCAGATCATAATATGTCACACGAGAGAAGGCACTTCCAATTCGACTGGAATAACGGCTTCTAAACCGTAGGAAAGTGAAAATGGGGTGTGGCCGGTCGTGGACTTATGGGTTGTTCGATAGGCCCATAGGAAGTTCATCGACCCATTTTCCCCTGGCTTTTTCCAATCGTTTCTTTAGAATGGACTTTATAACTTTATTAACAGCTTCGACCTATCCATTCGCTTGAGGGTGTGCGACTGCAGAGAACTTCTTTTAGATATGGAATCGCTAACAGAAATCCTTGAACTCGACACTATTGAATTGGGCTCCGTTGTCAGTGATAATGGTATGTGGGAGACCAAATCGACAGATAATGTTATGCACCACAAAGTTGATCACTTTCTTCGTTGTGATAGTAGCAAGGGGCTCGGCTTCTGCCCATTTGGTAAAGTAATCAACCGCAACGATGGCGTACTTCGCGCCACCTTTGGCTAAAGGCAGAGACCCAATAATGTTGATGCCCCATATTGCGAATGGCTATGGACTGACCATCTGAGTTATTTCGATAGGCGGGGCTCTTGGAACCCGAGAATATTTCTTACATCTATCACATTTCCTGGCATAATCTGATGCGTCGCGATTTACAGTCGGCCAATAATAACTGTATCGAAGTACTTTCTTAGTGAGAGCTTGAACCCTCAGTGTGATCGCCACATTCTCCTTCGTGCACATCATTAACACTCGTTTGATTTCATCGTGGACGATACAACGGAGTAAAGGAACAGAATACCCTCTTCTATACATGACTCCATTCTGAATAGTGAACCGCGAAGCCTTTCGAAGAACTTGTCTTTTCTCACTTCTGCGCTCTGGCAAGGTCCCATGCTCGAGATAATTCCTGAACAGAGTTATCTGTGATTCCTTATCGAGTACGGCTTCAAGTACCCAGTTGGTCTCCATTTGATCAATACTCGGGGAAGATAGTGTCTCAACGGGAACAAGTCCCATTTGTTGAGCCTCACCGGTGCTAGCTAACTTTGCCAAGGAATCGACTTTCTGATTGTGTTCTCGGGGTATGCAATAGATGGCATAATAATCGAACTGATCCAATATTTCCTAGACCGAGCAAGATAAGCAGCCAGTCTCCGGTCTTTGGCCTGGTATTACCCCCGAACTTGGCACACGATCAATATGAATCGCAGTAAATCTCCACAGCAATAATTCTTAAACCTTTAGCAAGCCTTAGTCCGGCGAGTAGGGTTTCATATTCATCCGTGTTGTTGGTCGCACAGAAATCAAACTTCAAAGCATAGCATATAGATTGGCCTTTAGGAGTTTCAAGTACAATCCCAGTGCCTGAGCAGCGGTCATTTGATGCACCATCAGCATGTAGCTTCCAGACATATTTGGGAGATTCACTGGTTTCGGGCAAGTCCTCTGGGATAGTGAATTCGGCGATGAAGTAGGCTAGGACTTGTCCTTGGATAGTCCGCCTCGGTGTGTAAGTGATATCGAACTGACTCAGCTCGATATTCCACTTGAGTAAACTACCAGACGTATCAGGCCGCATAAGGACCTATCGTAACGGTTGGTCGGTGTAGATAGTGATAGGATAAGCCAGAAAATATGGGTGGAGCTTCCTCGAGGCAATGACAAGACAGTAAGCTAACTTCTCCAACTTCGGATAATTTCTATCCGCTCCGGTCAGTTGTTTGCTGATGTAATAGACTGGTCGTTGAATCCAATCCTCCTTCCGAATCAAAGCAGCACTGCTTGCGTTTTCTGACACCGCCAAGTAGATATACAGTCTCTCATGATCAATAGGCTTTGACAGAATAAGTGGTGTGGATAAGTGTTGAACCAGTACTCGGAATGTGCCCTCACATTCTGTAGTCCATTCAAATTTCTGTTTCCCTTTTCCAATTAGATCGAAGAAGGGAATGCATTTGTCGGTGGATTTTAAAATGAACCTGCTCAGCGCTGCTACCTTCCCGTTGAGGCTCTGAACTTGCTTTATGGTTCTTAGAGTCTCAAGATTCCTAATTGCTCAGATCTTCTTGGGGTTGGCTTCGATTCCTCGAGCATTGACGATGAATCCAAGGAACTTTCCGGACGCGACCCCAAAGTGACACTTCAACGGGTTAAGCTTCATTCTGTACTCTCGAAGGGTGTTAAACATCGTTTCCAGGTCTTTGATATGACCGGTAGAGAATCGTGACTTTACAAGCATGTCGTCCACATATACCATCATAGTCTTTCCAATTCGGTTAGCAAAGATTTGATTAACTAGCCGTTGGTAAGTTGCTCTGGCATTTTTGAGTCCAAAGACATGACTTCGTAGTAGTAAAGTTCCAGATTTGTGATGAAGCTGGTGTGCTCCTGATCGGGCAGGTGCATGGTAATTTGATTGTAGTCGGAATATGCATCCATGAAAGACAAGAGCTTATGTCCAGCCGTTGAGTCTACAAGCTGATCAATCCGGGGAAGTGGAAAACTGTCTTTAGGGCAAGCTTTATTCAAGTCTGAGTAGTCAACACAAGTTCTCCATTTCCCGTTAGGTTTCCTAACAAGTACAGGGTTGGACACCCATTCTAGATATAGCGCATCTTGGATAAACCCGTTCGACTTGAGTTTATCTACCTCTTCCTTTAGGGCGGCAGATCTCTGTGGATCCATACCACGCCTTTTTTGCTTGACCGGGACATGCCGCGGGTCAATATTCAAGGTGTAGCTCACGATGTCCGGCGACATCCCACAAATGTTAGAGTGCGTCCAAGTAAACACGTCGAGGTTTTCCCCAGAGAAATTCAACTAATTCCTCTTTCATCTGTTGGCTTAGCTGAGATCCAATCTTTATCATTCTGGAATCGTCATTATTATCAGTCAGAACATCGATCGTCAGCTCTACCGGAGAAGCATGACTATCTTTGACTTCTTCCTCGCTTTCAGTATCTCTTGGGTCAAGATCTCTCGAGAATTGGTTGTGCTGCTCGGGCATAGGCCCAGGCGTTAGTTATCAATTATTCGCAAAGCGGACGCAGAGAGATTCCTCTACGCCATTTCCCTTCTCTTTTCGCTGTGCCTCCCACAGCTCAGCAACATAACAGGCCTGTCCAGCAGCCTGGTCTCCCTGAATAACTCTGACTCCATTGTCGGTAAGGAATTTCAAAGTCAGACACCAAGGGGTGATAGCAGCCTTGAACTCAGTTAAGGCCGGTCGGCCCAAGAAAGCGTTGTACGGTGAATCAATATCCAATACAATGAACTACAACATCCAGACTCTCCGGTGTTCTCCAACTCCCAACTCCACTGGTAGCTTCACCATCCCAGTGGGTATAGTCGCACTTCCATTGAAGCCATGAATACGAGACTAACAAGGCTTCAAATCTTTCGCTTCCATCTTTATTTGATCGTAAGCTCGTTTAAAGAGTATATTCACTAAACTTCCACTGTCCACTAAGAACCTCTTTGTCCAAGTAGGACCTATCTGAGCTAAAATGACTAGTGTATCAATGGTAGGGGCTTCAATTCTGTCGGCATCCCTTTCTCGAAAAATGATACCGTCTGTCATTGTATTCTGTTGTTTGGCCGGAGCCCCGTCTTCCAAGTTACTGCAACATTCGAAGCTCGCATGCCTAATGGAGCTGGCATACGACTCCATTTCCCTCCAGCTCCGATCCATTGGATGAGGACCACCACTAACAGTGTTAATCACTAACCTCCCGCTAGTACGCGTGGGTTCCTCCAGTCTAACCTGATTTGGTACTTAGTTTTGACTCGACGGGCCAGCACCTCCAGCCTGCGGCGCCCGAACGAACTGCTCCAACTTTCTCTCTCGGACCAGCTTCTCGATAATATCCTATAGATGACGACACTCATTCGTGTTATGGCCATAACTATCATGGAATCTACAAAACTTCCCAGTTTGAATCTATCTCTCTAACGATTGCTTCAGAGCAGGTTTCTTATACTGGATAGTATTACAAGTTTGCAAGCACACATTCTCCAGGGATGTATTTAAAGTAGTATAAGTGTCAAACATAGGAGCTGTACGTCGCGGTCCATGATTCTGATCACGCTTCTTACCCTGATTTCCATCGCCTTTCTACTGATTCTGCTTATTCTGTATATTTAACTGCACCTTCCCGGAACTCTCCCTAGTTTGTTTCACAACGACATTGTTCTGGATTCCTTCCATACTGGGCCCCGCGTCATCCTTTTTCCTAGACTGTTTCACATCCTCTCTTCTAAAGAACTGAGCTGCCTTGGAATAGAAATGGTCCAATAACGTAGGGGGTTTTCCAGCCAACCAGTTGCCGAATTTGGAATCGAGATCGATCCCTTTAGTTAGTGCCATCAGAATGGAATTGTCATTAGGGTTACTAATCTCTACGCAAGCGGCATGGAAACTTTCCAAGTAACGTCTGAGTGTCTCTCTAGGAGCTTGAGTAACACTGGACAAGGTATTAACATCTTTGGGCCTTGTGACATGCATGCGAAACTGTTCGACAAATTTCGTAGCCAACTGGTCGAAACATGAAATAGATCGGGGTGGTAGATGAGTAAACCACATAGTCATGATGCCCTGTAGGGAAATTAGAAACTTCAGAATTTGATCGCATCATCAGCCCGTGCAGCGTTCATCAACCACTCATACTTCAAAATGTGCTGGTTAGGGTTAGAACTCCCTTCATAAATAGGTAAAGTTGGCATTCCGAATCACCGAGGCAGTTCAGCGTAGAGAATGTCATTGGTGAACGGAGTGTGACTCCGGGAGATTCCCCAGTCATCATTGGTGAGGTCTTGGCTCTCACGGATCATTGTCGGGATGTTTGGCATCTGGACATTCTGGGCATGCTCGGCCAAGGTGTGGTCGGGTTCCACAATGTGAGGATAGGCCAGGTGCGGTCGACGGTCCATACCTCGCCTCCTTGGCTCTAGGTCCTCGGGAATATAAGGCTCAGGAGTATAATCACGTTGGTGAAGGTTCGGATCTGTTCGGTTCCGAGTGTCAGCTTCCAACTCGGTGGCAGCGGTAGTAGCACGGTTATCAGTAGTGTGATAAGGAACCGTCCCTCCTCGGGAGGAGGGTTCGGTCTGTTGGCTGGTCGATGGACCAACTCTCGCTTGTCCAATAGTCAAAGTGCACTGATGTCCAGTAACCTATGTATAGCTTCCGTCCAGCCGTGGGCGCGTGGATCTATGATTGTAATCAGAGGAATCTGAACTTTCAGTAGATGAGTAGGAAGCCTGTTCTTGTCTGGGTCTCCTTTGTCTTTTCCAGTTCAGTCGATCGGTTAACTCCGTGTTGGCACGGAGCTGTTGGGTAAGCTGCTAGCGGCTTTGAGTCAACTCCTGCATCAGTAGTTAGAACTCCTCCCTGGTGACAGGGCCTTGTGAATCCGAAGGTCCAACAGCGTTCTGGTTTGTAGAGGGAAGTTGTGCGGGGTTCTGCCTACCCCATCCTTCTGGATCTGTAGCGGTTGAGGTAGTCTTAGTAGCGACCATGGTGAGTAGTGAAGTTCTCTCCTAGACTTGGTGAAAATCTGAATAATATGGAAGAACTTCTAAGCATGAGATCTGGATCTTCTCCTTAGATTCTTGCAATCCAATATCGGCAATAGATCTAATGAGCAGGAGAAAAGCTGGGTTTTCTCAATGAAAGCACCAAAGTGTTTGTACCAAAATTGGGCACAACACTCTTCAGATGTGTTTGAAGAGATAAAATGAAGAAAGTAAATGTAAAATGAGGCAGATCTAACAAACACACCAATCAACAAATAAGAAAATATGCAAAAACAAACAAATTTAGAGTGGTTCGGCATATTGCCTACGTCCACTATGAAATGGTTGATGTTTATTGAATTTGACTTACTGATTACAGGAGATTACAACAGTACAACTGAAATATAATATTGATTTCGGCAGAGTATCAGCGTAGAGAAGCCAAAGTCCCTTTTCTGGAAGCATACGGCTGCTATTTATAGGCGTAGTCTGGAAAAATCTGACTGAGATCTTGGAATACCTCTTCTCCCACGTGAGTGGGCCCACCTGATCGATCCAAGGTCATTTGGGATCGATCCTGGAGTGATCCATGAACATTTTGTATCGATCAAGATGATGTCTATTTGGGCTAAGATCAATCATAGAAAATCTTGAGGTGGTGAGTAAGCTCCTGTGAAAATTTGGTGGCATTTGGACTTGTAGATTTTGAGTTATGGTCGATCCAAGTTTAGATTTGTAGTTGGCTGAACTGTGCGTATCAATACCTTCGTATCGATTGATATGTGTATCGATCTCTGCATATCGAACGATGACGTGGAACAATGGTTTAGGGGAGATCCACATTCCATGCTGAGCGACCACTTCCTTCACTTGACTATGCCTTCTCTGTATCGATTATGTGAGGCTTTATTCGTATCGATGATTGCAGGCCACTTCGCATCGATGGCTGGAGGTCGCTTCGTATCAATGCTCTGTGCTCCGCTTCATATCGATGGCTGGAGGCCGCTTCGTATCGATGCTCTATGCTTCGCTTCGTATCGATGACTTAGGGGACCCATTCGTACCGATCACCGAATAGTTAGTTTCGTATCGATGTTTTTAGGTGCTACTGTGTATCGATTGTTAGGTGGCATATCTTGTATCGATCTTTGGCCAATCGACACAAAATGCATTGATAAATGATCGATACGGAATGCGTAGGAGTGGAACCGATAAGAAATACCTTCAACTAATGGATACGAAGCGAAAAATACATGATGGATATGAAGTGAAATCGACATGAAGGATACGAAGTAGTACAAGCAGGGTGGATACGAAGAAGAGTAGTTATTGATGGATACGAACCGACACCTTCTCTCTTGATTTTTATCGATCCATATCTCGAGCATACGAACTCCATTGACTTAGAATTTGGAACATTGGCTTCCACGTCTTTGCTTGTCGTGTCATATCAATTGTAGCACGATATGGACTTGGGAAAATATTACCAGTATCCATAGTGAACCTGTGTATAACCGATCTCTGGGACGAACTGTCTTCAGTTTCTAGTTAATTTCTTGGTGTCACGGCTTTGCCAAAAGGCGGGATAACAACATCATTAACCAAGTGATTAGTTAATTTTAAACACATCGTTAATAAGTTAATTAGTTAACTTTAATCCTTATTTATTAAATAATTAATTAAATTAAATAATCGTTATTAAAATAATTAATTATTTTTGAGCACGTCACTAAACAAAACTTGCTTAACTTGTAAAATAATTCTAAGCATGGTAATGAAACCAAACGGTTTGGATAAAAGGTGATTTTCCAAAAGTACCGATATAGCGACTATCGCTATACGGGCAGTTCGAAATTCGAGTATATGACATTTTCAATACAACCAACCATCACAAAGCCAAGGGATGAACATACATAGTTAGTTTACAATAATTCAACATGTAACAAGCACTTATTAACAACGAAATTAGTTTAACTACTAGATTTTCATATAACTTAAGATTCGCTTACTAACTTCCCAAAGCGACTAATTTTCATAGCAATAAACCAATCCAACAACCAAACCATTATTACAAGTATATAGTAAGTGTTTAATAGCTACAAATATGAGCATGAATATAGTTTAAACTTTATGGTTCAAAGGTGGAAGCTTTACCCACCAAAACGCTTACTACTTGAATCGAAATCGCACTAACTCTTCGAACAATACTAGAACTAAGCTTTCCTATGCACTTGAATTGATTTAGTGGACCTTTTGTGGGCTTTTGGGCTCGGCCTAGACCATATGGGGCTCGGCCATGGTGGGAATGTGGGGGATATAGGTCTTATTTGATAGAGAAGTGGATGTAGTGAGCTTAGAAATGAAGAAAGGCTAGCTTTTCAAACTAGTTTTAGGATTTTGAGTGTATGGAGGCCATGGATCATTTCATGAACATGAAGTTTTGGAAATGAAGATGAAAAGTGAGAAAAGAGTATGGATGGTGGTATTTATAGGCATGGGAGTTGGAGAAATAATTTAATTAACCTTATTAATATAAAATCATAAAAAGTCTTCATGTAGCATGCTTCCATACCCTCTCCACCACTTCTAGTACACACGCACACCCCTAGGTACCCCCTCCTACCATGCTTCCTTGTCCAACCTAGGTAGTTTAGGTGATGGCGGTGCATGAGAAGTTATTTTATATTTTATTTTTTTTCTTTTATTTAAACATATTGTGTCTTATCATGATTATATTTAAATTATCATAGT
Organism: Allium fistulosum; assembly: GCA_030737815.1. Lineage (NCBI taxonomy): Eukaryota > Viridiplantae > Streptophyta > Magnoliopsida > Asparagales > Amaryllidaceae > Allium > Allium fistulosum. Next base: position 897,712,813 of record CM060905.1, on the reverse strand, counting down.
TTATTACCTTTAATACCTTCATAACTTACCACATGACATGTACATGTGTGTGCATGTGTACATGAGTTATACAAAATGTGCATGACGTTTTTGATGCCGAAAAGTCAAAATTTCGGAAAACCTTTTTCGGTCACATTTTCTGTTTTTATTTGAACTAATTATTTTGGTAAACAAAATTTGAAAATGATTTTAATATCATTAGTTAATATTTAAAATTTGTTTATTTGGTTATTTAAATCCATTATTTAAATATTTAAAATTGATTTAAATATTTAAATACAAAGCGATCAATTTATGGGTTGTTACACCTCCTCTTCGCAAAAGCTACACACTGGACCCTACAACATTACCTCCGCATGCTCCCTGAAATCCCGACTTGGATCCCCCTACTGATCCATACATAATGTCACTCCTCCTCCAGCCCAATCGGACCTCACATGGACGACTTCTCCCGAAGCTCCTTGCCAAGACAATCGCGCTGCCACTACTGCCCTGACCTAACGCCTCCCCAAGCACTATAGAAACAGAACCCTAGTCGGCCATAGCTAAGTCGAACTCCCTGGACCTGGAACTTGACCGAATCCATCAAAACATATATGGGTACGTAGATCTTAACCAAACAAACTCAAAAAATGAACTTTATATTTTTTCATTGATTAAAACCTTTGATTTTTAAACAAAAATGGCCATCATTGCTTACTGTGAAAGAACGGAAGGAAGAGTGGAGGCATAGTAAAAATATAAGAGGAAATGAAATGAAGGAAAATGGGTAAGTGTTAGATTCATTCGATTTTATAACAAAAAAAACAAAATGATGACGTTTCTCCGAAACAAAAGTTTCCAGGCAAGACAAGAGGCGATGCAAGAAACATGTTTGTGTGCTGGTGTACTATGTGTTTATTTTAGATTGAAATTTCCAGCCCGAAGCTGCACAAAGTTCCGCTCTCTTACGAACTGCGAATGCTAAAACAAAAATACGATCGCTATTAAAAATTATGAAAAATTCTATAAATTAAATTAAAAATACAACATCAGAAATCAAGTCGTGAAAATAAAAATAAATTTCCCGATTATTTATTCCTGAAACACCCACACCCCCTAATATACCCAAAAGGACACATTAAAAGGCGTAGTGCATTGTAGGTATAACTGAAACTAACAAAGACTAAGATTCACAAGACAAAAATAGATAAGAACCGCGGAAACTAAAATTATAACTAATTTAAAACAAAAGCTTCATAATTGCTTCATAAACCAAATGAGTTAAAATCCAAATATAACATACATCTCTCAAAACCCAACATGTCTTATGAAATAAAAACTCATAGTCTCAAAGTTAGAGTACATAATATCCCTCATAATAAGCCAGTACACAAAAATAACTAAAGCTGAAATGAAAGAAATACATAGTAGATGACTCCTCCATGAAAACTCCAAGCAACAGCAGTCTACTAACTTTTCCCATGATTTCCTATGGGGGGAAAGGGGAAAATAGAGGAATGGGTCAGACTAAAAGCCTGGTGAATGATAGTAATTACTAGAGTCTTTAAGCAAGATAAAAGTAATAGACTCTATAATAGTTCTAGCATAAATAAGGATAACAAGGGAAATAGGAAAGAGATAAACTAGAAATAAATACGATAACTATAAAATAGGTTAACTTCGATTGTTTGCACTTGTTGTTGATTTCTGCTTTGATTAGGCTGAATTCCTAATCATGTAATTAAGATGTAACCCTAATTCTACCCTTTTTGATCGGCCTGCTACTCCATAGACCTTACTATGGACCAGCCGCTATATAACTCCCTACACAGCAGCCAATGGTATCTACGAAAGATGCACGGAGCAACTACCGTGGATCTGAACGACATATAAAGCTCCCTACACAGAAGGCAATGATGTCTACTAAAGACACCCATACTAAGCGCTTGGAACTCATAGTTATTACTGAGCACCCGAATGGAAGTCGCACACGTAACTGCCACCATGCCCATGCTACCTTTTGCTCCACCTATTGGGTCTTCTTATTACCTCAACATCCAGCATAAGCGTGCCCCTCATCCTACTTCAGGCTAACGTGAGATCACCATGTGTCCATAGAAAATAGGGGTAATGTTGTTGGTACTGTCCCTTCATCCAAACAATATCTAGTCGCGCCACTTATGCAAATCCCCCGTGATTTGGACTTCTATTTGACCAATTATTACCATTCTTAGCATAAGCGTGCCCTCATCTTGCTTCAGGCTAATGTGAGACTACCGTTTCGTTTAATAGGGAATGCTATTTGGTACAGGTCCTACTTTCATCTTTGCTTATTAACTTAGATAAATTATTTAAATAAGCCTTTATTATCATCTTTACTTTCTACGCTTATTAATTTATCCCAAGTCTTAAAATAAGTCTCATTCTATTCTTTTTCTTATTATAACCTACGTTATAATCATGCTCATTACTTAACCCAAGGTTTAAGTGTGAAAATAAGCTTCTTTCATCTTTTAGTTACAATTCTACGTTATAACTATGCCAATTAATTAGTCCAATTCTAATCATAATTAGACATAAGTTCAGTTCCATGTATATTACAGTCTTTATAATCTCATAATTATAAATATGCCAATCTCTTTAATTCAGTCATAATTAGGCATAATTTCAGTCTTAATTCCATTTTATTATAGTCTTTATAATTTACATCTTATTTTCTTTATTCAATATTCTTACTTATATAATCCATATTCGTGTTTAATTTATTCTAATCCATATGTGAAGAAAAGGGGATGAAGAGAATATACGCTTGCATAAAATCCAAAACGTCAAAAAAGATGTAAATAAGAAATCAGTAATAGTAAATAAACTTAAATACTGTAAATAAACTATAAATTAATAAAAAGCTATGCTTAACAGTAATAAATTATAATTGACAGAAATAAACTAAAATTACTGAAAAGAATAGCTGAAAGGAAATAGACTGAAAATAATTCTAAAACTGTAAATAAACTACTTAAAAGGTTATTCCAAAAATTGTAGTAAAACTACAACTATTGGAAACCCTATTATTTTAAATTACTTAAAGAAATCTTAAAAATAATTACAATCACTCATCTCCGGTCCTAAGCTCTTCCTTTGGTCTTCCTGGATTCACTTGGAGTTGTAAAATAATTTTTATTAAAAAGATTCTCTCCTTGGAAAATTATTCTTTTTAGGGTCCTTCCTAAAAAGGTGAACCCAAGCGGAGAAAATCTAGAATGAGAAAAATTGTTAGGCCTAGGGTCTTATTTATAGGGGTAGAAGTGGATCTCAGACCGTTGGATTTGGAGATTGAATAGGATGCAACCACGTCATAGGCCGAATAGGAGCCATCAGATGCAGAAACGGAAGGACCAGATTGAATAAAAGAGTGCAAATGACGCGTTAAAATCATACATCACGAAGAAGAAATCTTCTTCGCTTCATACATTGGGCGAGTCGACCGCTAGGTCGACCTTCACCCCGGTCGACCTAGGTGATGGTTAGGTCGACCTAGCCCATATAATTTTTTTTCTTCCATTTCTTGTTTATTTAATAACTCGTTCATATTAGCTCGGATTCTGACGTTCTATATATTAAAATTGACTAGAAAATTACCACGGACACAATGGTGCAACTCCCGTGGCTCAATTCTGATAATTTCACAAAGTTATTTTATTATTTAGTTAATTAACGAATTAATTATTATGGGTTAAATTTCGGGTTGTTACAATTCCAACCATTTGTTACTGCAAATAAATTTATAAAATGAATTCACCAATATTATTCATTAATTAAAAGGAGTTAAATAAAACTGTCAAATCCATTTAATTAATATTTAATTCACCATTCAAATATTTAGATAATCACTATATTTGAGTATTCAAGTTATTAGATTCCAAAAATACAATTATTTAAATATTTAAAATTAAATAAATATTTAAAATTCAATGATCAAAATTCTGGGTTGTTACAGATTTAATACATAATTATACCATAGACCCCGAGCCGCATCCAGTATGATCAAACTCGTGTAGATCTCACCGTACCCAATATAAAGCATTAGTGATACATGACCTACTCTAGATATCCGACACCTATATAGATCTCACTATAATCCCATGATTCCTGTTAAGGGTCCAAAATAAATAAAGTCAGTACTTAATCGTACCATAGACCCTGAGTCGCATCCTAATTTAACAAACTCGTATAGATCTCACCTTACCCCATATCGAGCATAAGTGATATATGACCTACTCTAGATATCTGAAATCTATGTGGACCTCACCATACCCTATATCGAGATAAGTGATATATGGTGCATCCGTAAAGGATCGTCATCATCTCCTCCTCGACCATCAAGGATTTTTTTAATAAATTCGCATAACGTGTCTACAAAAGATAACGACCGGCATGTCCCGTATAATATGCTCTCGAGACCAAAAAGGAACACCAATACCGTATAGATATATATTGGAATATAACGTCACATAATCAAATACGCCAATCATAAATGAAGACTGATATCTCCTCATCTTCCATCTATACAGATGGTCTCTACTGAAAGACCGATAATAAGCATGACCATGAATATAAGTCCAATACGATGTATGATCACTAATATAAGATCAATGCTGTGTACGGCCACTAATATAAGACTGATACAATTTATCAAACTATACGAACTCCAAGTCAACCCCTAAAGGTACAGATTCACTCCATTCGATCGTACATGCCCATCAGACGTGATCGTGTGACCAATCGATGTACTAACCCCGTGCCCGATCGTTGTTGATTCCAAAGGAATAACTTAACATTCGCATCTGAATCTCAAGCTTCGCCTTGCGTTTTGCCTCCTCGTGTAACCTAGAGCCTCAACTAAGTTGTGCAAGACCTTACAAAGAATTGCATTTAGAACTGGGTAAAAGCCCGATCGAATAGGACCTAACCTGGTTGTTAGAACTGGGCCAGCCCACGGTAGAAGTTATGAGTGAATTTCAAATTTTTTTACCTTATTGGATCTTTATTGGGCCTATGAAGTCTAATTTATTTAGAACATTTCTAAATTTTATTTAGGTAAAATCTCTTGTTTGAATAAATTTATAAATTACATAGAATTTTATTTAATTTATATTTTATACATATAAATGTACACATATTTATTATATACATATATGTATGTGTGTGCATGTATAACATGATAACCCGTGCAACGCATAACATGCCTGTATGTAGATGTTGAGATTTACATTTCAACAGACATGCCAGCTCAATACTGTACGTTGTCCAAATATATGTATGCATTTAAACTTGTTACTTATATAAATATTACATATATATATGTAGATTAAATGTATACCTTAATTTTACTTAAATAATTTTATGAGAATGAAATTATTTAAACATATACATATATACACATATAACTTATGTATATATGTAAAATATTAATAATTTGTATATATGTGTTATTAAAATAATATATATAAATATATAACATAATTTTTTTTAAATTATGAACTAATGCGCACACACATTACAATGAATTGATAATATTCTTTTATTAAACACACACACACACATACATATATATATATATATATATATATATATATTTGTTATCCCACCTTTTGGCAAGGCTGTGACACCAAGGAATTGACTAGTAAACCGATGACGATCCATCCCAGAGGTCGGTCATACACGGGCTCACTACGGATATCGATGAATTTTGTCCGAGTCCGGATCGAGCTTAAATTGGTATGACATGACAATCTAAGCTATGAGAGTCAACGTTCCAAATCTCAAGTCAATCCGAGTTCATATGCTCAAGTTATGAACGATACAAAATTGGATAAAAACAAACCACCGGTCGAATTGCTCAGTTCGAATCCATCAGGGAAGCCAACTTCGACTCGCTCCGTTCGACTCGCTTCGCAACCATAAGAAGTGACCACTTCGACTCGCTTCGCAACCATCAGAAGTGACTACTTCGACTCGCTTCGCAACCATCAGAAGTGGCTACTTCGACTCGCTCCGCTTCGCCTCCATCAGATGCCTTCTTCGACTCGCTCAGCTCGCATCCCTCAGGAAAGCCCACTTCGACTCGCTCCGCTCGAACCACTGTTCGACTCCATTGAGTTCGAATCCATTAGCGAAGCCACTCTTCGAATCCCTCAGGATGCTCCACTTCGACTCGCTCAATGAATGCACAGTTCGACTCGATCAAAACAGCATCAAAGGTAGAAGTGATCCAGAGATTCAAGCGCCACGTCACCGAGTCGAACGAAAGTGAGTCGAACAGAGCGAGTTGAACCAAAAAGCCAACCGAGAATCCCAATTCTTATCAATCGCATCTCCTAATCTACAAGTCCAAATGCTATGAAATTTTCACAGGAGACTACGTGCATGCTAAAGAATGTCCACGCCAAATTTCGACTCCATTGGATGAAATCTTGATCGATACGAAATCTGTTCGTATCGATCACGGATCGAACCGAAACTTCACGGGCTTGGGCGCGCGGGCCTGGTCACGTGCCAGAGAGGGTCTCCCGAGATCTGAGTGAAATATCAGCCTCCTACACCTATAAATAGACCCCCAAAGCCAACAGAAAAGGGGTTCTTCTTCCTCTTTGAGATCTCCAACGCCCAGACTCCGCCGGATCCAGATATGAACTCTATTGCTGCTACTACCAACGAATTTCACTGCTGCAAATCATTGTTATTCGCTGTAATTTGCTGAAATCAATTGTAAACATCAATGAAAGATCAATAAAGCAAACTACTTCATAGTGGACGTAGGCAATACGCCGAACCACTCTAAATTCTTGTGTCTCCTTGCATTTTAATTATTTTCATCTCTGAGATTTGGAGTTTTTGTTAGATAATTCCTCCTTTTCCATTTAATTTCTTCACTTTATCTCTTCAAAGACTTCCAAAGAGTGTTGTGCCCAATTTGGGTATGAACACTTTAGTGCTTTCACTGAGAAAAATCCAATTTTTCTCCTGCTCTTTGGATCTCCTATCTATATCGGATTGCATAAATCTAAGAAGAAGATCCAAATCTAAAACTTTGAAGCCCTTCCATATTATTCAGATTTGCAATTAGATCTAGGAAAGGACTTCATCAATTCATTATGGTGAGCACACATACCATTTCTACAGCTGAAGATCAAGGAGGATGGGACCGACAAAATCCCGTGCAATTGCCTCCAACAAACCAAGATGCCGCCGGACCTTCAGATCCAACAGGTCCGGTTACCAGACAAGAGTTCCAGACACTGCTTCAAGAGTTGACCTAGAGTCGACAATAGTTAACTGAACAACTGCGCGCCAACACAGAGTTATCCAACCAACTAAATCACCAAAGGCGAAGAAGATCCAGAAGAGACCAAGGATCCTATTATTCCACAGAGAGTTCAGCCTCCTCTGATGGGCAAACCAGATCCACACGCCCACGGCTAGGTGTAAGCTACACCCAAGCTACGGGACACCAACCTGCTTCGAATCTTGGGCAACCTAGAACTGGACCATCCGCTAGTCTCCATATATAACCTTCATCACGAGGAGGTGCTGCTCCTTATCATGTCACAGGCAACATTGCAACTACCACCACTATCGAACGAGGAGGTGATGCTAGAAACCAAGCTGATCCTTAATGTAACCAACGAGAGCAGACTCCAGAGCCTTATGTCCCAGAGAATGTTGAACCAAGGAGGTGAGGCACGGACTGTAGACCACGTCCAGTCCAGACTCGCGCTGTGGAACCCGACCACACCTTGGCGCAGCATGCTCCTAGTATCCGTATGCCGGATATACCAGCGATGATTCGTCAAATGATTCGTGAAAGTCAGGGTCTCAGTAATGACGACTGGGGAATCTCCCGGAGTCATACCCCTTTCACCGATGATGTAGTGTATGCTGAACCACCTAGGCGCTTCAGGATGCCAGCTTTTCCAGTTTATGAAGGAAGTTCTGATCCCAATCAACACATCCTGAAATACGAATGGCTGATGAATGCTACAAGAGCTGATGACGTAGTAAAGTGCCGTAGTTTCCCCATTTCCCTAGGGGGCATCGCTACCATGTGGTTCACCCGTTTACCACCCCGATCCATCTCTAACTTTGACCAGATAGCCACCAAGTTTGTTGAACAATTCTGTATGCACGTGGCGAGGCCTAAAGATGTTAACACTCTGTCCAGTGTTACACAAGCTCCCGGAGAAACACTTAGACGTTACTTGGAGCGATTCCATGCTGCATGTGTAGAAATAAGCAATCCCAATGATAACTCTATCCTGATGGCATTGACTAAGGGGATAGATGCTGATTCCGAGTTCGGAAATTGGTTAGCTGGAAAACCACCTACGTCGTTGGACTGTTTCTATTCCAAGGCAACCCAATTCTTGATAAGGGAGGATGCGAAACAGTCTAGGAAGCAGGATGACGTAGGGCCCAACATCAAAGGAATCCAGAGTAAAATCGCTGTTAAACGGTCCGGAGATAGGTCTGGAAAAGTCCAGTTGAACATCCAAAATAAACAAAATCAGCAGAGGGACAATGGGAATCAGAACAAGAAGCGCGACCAGAATCGTGGTCCACGACGTAGAGCTTCCATGTATGATAATTACACTCCATTAAACACGTCATTGGAAAATGTGTATTTGCAGACCTGCAATACCATGCAGTACAAAAAACCTGCCCCGAAACCACCAACTGAAAGACAAATCCAAACAGGAAAGTTTTGTAGATTCCATGAGAGCTATGGCCATAACACCAATGAGTGTTGTCACCTACAAGACCTCATTGAAAAACTAATACGTGAACGAAAGTTGGATCAGTATGTGCGGGCACCGCAGTCTGGTGGTCCGGGCCCATCGAATTAGAATCGTGCGCCAAATCAGGAAAGATAGGAGGAACCCGCTCGTATAGGCGGGAGGTTGGTCATCAATACAATAAGTGGTGGTCCTTACCCAGTAGGTCGAAGCTGGAAGGAAATGGAGTCGTATGCCAGTTCTATCAAGCATGCGGACTTGAGTGTTGTAGTAGTTTTGATGAAGGGGCTCCGGCCAAGCAACAGAAAACGATGACAGATGACATCGTGTTCAGGAACAGAGACGCTGATAAGGTCGAAGCCCCCACTATCGATCCACTGGTCATCTCAGCACAAGTAGGTCCCGCTTGGATGAAGAGGATCTTAGTTGATAGTGGAAGCTCTGTGAAAATTTTGTTCAAGCGAGCTTATGATCAAATGAAAATGGAAGCCACGGACTTGAAGCCTTGTCAATCCCGAGTCCATGGTTTCAACGGAAGTGCTACTATACCCACTGGAATGGTGGAACTGCCAGTAGAGTTGGGAGTTGGAGAATGTTGGAGAGTACGGATGTTGCAGTTCATTGTTTTGGACATAGACTCCCCTTACAATGCTTTCTTAGGCCGATCGACCCTCGTTGAATTCTGGGCAGCCATCGCCCTATGGTGTTTGACTTTAAAGTTTCCCACTGATCATGGAATAGGAATCATTCAGGGAGATCAGGCTGCTGCCAGAGCCTGCTATGTTGTGGAACTGCGGGAGGCGCAACGAAAGGAGAAAGGAAAGGGCGTGGAGGAATCTCTCTGCGTCTGTTTTGCCGATAATTGACAATTAACACCCGGGCCCAGGTCCAGGCACCCCAGCCAATTCCTCAAGGATCTTGACCCGAGAGAAACTGAAGACGAAGGAGAATCTAAAGAAAGTCAAGCATCCCCAGCCGAACTGACGATTGATGTCCCAGTTGACAATAACGATGATTCGAAAATGATAAAGATTGGATCTCAGCTAAGCCAGCAAACTCAAGAGGAATTGGTTGAATTTCTACGGGCAAATCTTGACGTATTTGCATGGATGCATTTGCAGGGCTACTTATCAACGATTGGTCAATCGAATGTTTGCCAATCACATCGGGAATACAATGGAAGTATATGTAGACGACATGCTTGTGAAGTCACGACTCTCCACCGACCATGTCAAGGACCTGGAAACGATGTTCAACATACTTCGAGAATACAAAATGAAGCTAAATCCACTGAAATGTCACTTTGGAGTTGCATCCGGGAAATTCCTGGGATTCATCGTCAACGCTCGAGGGATCGAAGAAAATCCTGAAAAGATCTGGGCTATCAGAAATCTTGAAACCCCAAAAACTATAAAGCAAGTTCAAAGTCTCAATGGGAAAGTAGCAGCATTGAGCAGGTTCATTTCAAAGTCCACTGACAAATGCATTCCTTTCTTCGATCTGATCCGAAAAGGAAAACGCAACTTTGAATGGACCGCGGAGTGCGAGAGCGCTTTCCAAGCACTAGTTCAGCATCTATCCACACCAACTATCCTGTCAAAGCCTATTGATCATGAGAAGTTGTTCGTATATTTGGCGATATCAGATAACGCTATCAGCGTTGCATTAATTCGAGAAGAAGACAAGATACAGAAGCCAGTATACTACGTCAGCAAATGATTGACTAGGGCTGAAAGGAACTATCCAAAGCTAGAAAAGTTGGCTTACTGCCTTGTAATTGCATCAAGAAAACTCCGACCGTATTTCCAGGCACATCCCATTGTTGTTTACACCGACCAGCCGTTACGACAAGTCCTTTCGCGGCCTGAGACATCTGGTAGGTTACTCAAGCGGAACATCAAACTGAGTCAGTTTGATATTACTTACACTCCAAGACGAGTAATCCAAGGACAAGTCCTAGTCGATTTCATAGCTGAATTCACCATTCCAGAGGACTTGCCCGAAACTAGTGAATCCCCCGAATACGTCAGGAAGCTTTATACCGACGGTGCATCGAACGATCGGTGTTCGGGCGTTGGCGTTGTACTTGAAACCCCCGAAGGCCGATCTATATGCTATGCTTTGAAGTTCAATTTTCATGCGACTAATAATGAAGCTGAATATGAAGCCCTCCTAGCCGGCTTAAAACTTGCTAGAGATTTGAGAATTATCGTTGTGGAAATCTATTGTGATTCACAGTTAGTTGTGTGTCAAGTACGGGGAGAGTATTAAGCAAGAGATCGAAGGCTGGCTGCTTACTTAGCTCGAGTTCAGGAAGTACTGAATCGGTTCGATTATTACGCCATCTATTGTATACCTCGAGAACGCAACCAAAAGGCCGATTCATTGGCGAAGCTAGCCAGCACAGGCGAAGCTCAGCAAATGGGACTCATTCCCGTAGAGACATTACCCTCTCCCAGCATTGACCGGGCAGAAATGGACTGGGTATGTGAAACCGTCCCCGAAAAAGATTCATGGATGACTCCACTCAGAAACTACATTGAGCACGGAACCCTACCGGAACGCAGGAGTGAAAAGAGACAAGTTCTCCGAAAGGTCTCACGGTTCATCATTCAGGATGAGGTCATGTATAGAAGAGGGTACTATGTTCCTCTACTCCGGTGTATCTCTCACGATGAAATTAAACGAGTATTACACAATGTACACGAGGGGGAATGTGGCGATCACACTGGGGGGTAAACACTTGCCAAGAAAATACTCCGATATGGATATTACTGGCCGACCGTGAATCATGACGCGTCAGATTATGCAAAGAAATGTGATGGGTGCTAGAAATATGCCCGGATTCCTAGAGCTTCTCCTACCGAGATAACGCAAATGGTCAGCCCATGGCCGTTTGCAATGTGGGGCATCGACATCATTGGCGCTCTACCCCTGGAAAAAGGTGGTGCGAAATACGCCATCGTCGCAGTTGATTACTTTACAAAGTGGGCTGAAGCTGAAGCTCTCGCCACCATAACAACAAAGAAAGTAATCAACTTTGTAGTTCGCAACATCATCTGTCGATTCAGCCTCCCACACACCATTATTACGGACAACGGAACCCAATTCGACAGCGCTAAATTTAAAGATTTCTGCAAACGATTTCACATCCAAAAGAAATTCTCTGCAGTTGCACACCCTCAGGCAAACGGACAGGTCAAAGCAGTTAATAAGGTTATAAAATCCATTCTGAAGAAACGACTAGAAAAGGTCGGTGGCAAGTAGGTCGATGAACTTCCTATGGCTTTATGGGCTTACCGAACAACCCATAAGACCACGACCGGTCACACTCCATTCTCTCTTTCTTACGGTTCAGAAGCCGTTATTCCAATCGAGCTAGAAGTACCTTCTCATCGTGTGACATACTATGATCCAAAGACAAATGCTATATTACTTGCTGAATCTCTCGATCTACTAGATAAGAAGCGTGAAGAAGCTAATTTGAGGGCAGCTGCGCATCGATGTCGAGTCGCCCGATTGTACAACGCCAAGGTCCGTCCGCGAACCTTCGAACTAGGCGACCTCGTCTTGAAAAGAGTTTATTCGGTTCCTTCGCATATGGAGCCGACCTGGGAAGGACCGTATGTTATTGAACGAAGACTCCGAGATGTCACATTCAAATTATTGACCGTCGACGGTCTTACTCTGCCAAGAGCCTGGAATAGCGAGAGCCTTCGCCGCTATTACAGATGATAGGCTGTCTTTATCCAATTAGATTACTTTCCATTTTGCAATTTGTTTCTGCATTTCGAAATTAGAATTTGTAATAAGGCAACTGACTTTGCCATATTTTCTTATTTCAACAATAAAATGCAATCTCTTCGAGCCAGAGCTGTGATTTACTTGAAATGCTTCATATGACCATCACTATGCATGGAGAGCTAAGTTTCACCATACGGTGGAATTTATTCAAATAGGGAGTGACTGCGATGCAACCAATCACTCGCTAAGTGAAACCTGAGCTCGGGGACAAGCCATCACATCAAAGTTAAAAAAGGATTGATACACGACCATCCTTCATTCAACTCCGTATTCCCAGAGTGCGAAGCGGAGTATAAACATCAACTCCGAGTTCCCAGAGCATGAACCGGAGTATAAACATCAACTCCGTATTCCCAGAGTGCAAAGCGAAGTATAAACATCAACCAAGTTCCCAGAGCGTGAACCGGAGTATAAACATCAACTCGAAATTCCCAGAGCGCGAGTTGGAGTATAAACGTCAACTCCGAGTTCCTAGAGCGCGAACCGGAGTATAAACGTCAACTCCGAGTTCCCAGATCACGAACCGGAGTATAAACGTCAACTCCGAGCTCCCAGAGCGCGAGTCGGAGTATAAACATCAACTCCGAGTTCCCAGAGTGCAAAGCGGAGTATAAACATCAACTCCGAGTTCCAAAAGTGCGAACCGGAGTATAAACATCAACTCCGTATTCCCAGAGTACGAAGCGGAGTATAAACATCAACTCCGAACTCCCAAAGTGTGAGTCGGAGTATAAACATCAACTCCGAGTTCCCAGAGTGCGAAGCGGAGTATAAACATCAACTCTGAGTTCCCAGAGTGCGAACCGGAGTATAAACATCAACTCTGTATTCCCAGAGTGCGAAGCGGAGTATAAACATCAACTCCGAAATCCCAGAAAGCGAGTCGGAGTATAAACACCGACTCCGGATTCCCAAAGTGCAAAACGAAGCGTAAAACACCAACTTCAAGTTCACGAAGCATGAATCGAAGTATAAATATCAACTCCAAACTCCCAGAGCGCGAGTCGGAGTACAAATGTCAATTCTAAGTCCCCAGATTGCGGACATGTGATTAAAACTTAAGCCGGCGTGACCAACCGCCAGAAGACAAATGAGGATCCCCAGAGTGCGGATATGATCATCGACACTCAGACAAACGTGGAAAAACCGCTCGGTATCCACTTAACTCAAACATCCGTTTAGCGACACTAGACTCGGCATGATGAAAACGAGAAGCAACCGCTGAACGATGTCCAAAAACTCACCCCCGAGACTGGGGGGCAGGACTTAAGCATCAACCATTGGACGAAGTGATGTAACATCAAAATTCAACTCGCTTCTCGGTCGCAAATCATGTCCACAGTTTCCGAACTTGGCAAACTAAAACAAACTTGATTCAGAAGATGAAACTTCACAAGTGCACTCCAGATATTGAAACACTTAGACAAATACACAATGACAGAAAAGAAACCAAAAAAGAGAAGTTTCATTTCTGTTGTTTGTAAAAGAAGTTCGTATACAAGTTTGTTCCAAAAATTCCTACTAGCGGGGGCTGAACCCGCATCTATACACGGCCAACAAAATGCAAGTCAAAATAAACCGGGGAAGCATGTTTAATCTTTCTTCTTCCTTGGCTTCCTTCTCGGTGTAGAACCACTGGAGCCACCGCTATTCTTCCTCTTCGAGCCTTTGCTTTTTCAGCGGTTGGTCTTAAGGCGAGGGCATTATGTCAACATCCTCCTCCGAACTCAAGTGGATTGGAATGCTCCCTGCTGGCGGAGTCGGAGGAACAGAATCAAGTACAGGAGATGGAATGGGCTGGCTGGTAATGAAGACAATACCACCATGAGATATCATTCTGAGCGGAGCTGGTTCCGGTGTAGCCATCCCACCTCCAAAATTACCACCATGAGCCATTGCTGCCATTTCAGCGTTGATTTGAGCAAACATCTCCTCTTCAGTAACCGCTCGAGCCTCGCTGGGGGCGTCAGCAGTTGGCATTGAAGAACTGGTAGCAGGAGCGCTTTCCCCCATGGCAAAAGACAAGTCAACAAGAGGATCGCCGTGACGGCGAAAGAGTTTGTCTATCATCTGCTCATCGAACACAAGCATACTCCCCTGTATATCGTCTAGAGACGCAGCAGTTGTAGTCACAGTGATCGCTTCGGTAACGACGACCTCCTGTGTCTGATGTGATCCTTGAGTAACAGGAGGCTCGACATGTGCAACATCAATCACTGGACAAAGAATAAGAGAACTGTTAGAAATTAACTCGATCGAAGATTTCGGCTTAAGAAAGATATGTGGAATGTCCAGAATGCCTTCCTCAGTTTGACTCATGGGCGGTAGGGCGACATCAGTGACTTGTGCTGCAGCCAGAGACATCTGCAGCTGATCCGGATTATAAGCAGGAACAGCTTGGGGATCAACCGCAGATGAGGATTCAGGCTGGGTTGACACGGGAACTGCAAGACTTGCTTCATGGTGGTCAACCCCTGAACCCTCTCCTACTTCAAAGTGCTGGGCTCCAAGTCTTTCCTTCTCATGCAGAATCATTGACTCATGAAGAATCTTCTTTTCATCTTTAGTCAGAATGCGATTCTCGAGTTCAAATTCATCCACAGACTCGCCCTGGTGCGCCTCCTTCTCTTCCTCGACCAGTCGGCCCCAAGCGTTATAAAGATGCGTTGGATAATCATCGAGCAAGGCTAGACCCCTGTGCCTCGGCGTTGTACATAACGAGAAGGTCTTTGATGTTAGCTTCTAGCCTGGACTCGGCCGACTTCACTTTCTCTTCAACCTCAGCCTCCACCGTGCAGACTTTAGCCACAGCCGCATCCCGTTCACCCTTGAGCAGAACAGTTTGTTCGCACGCCTCCTGGGCTGCGTTGTTCGCATCATCTTTTTCCTTAGCCATGTCGGCGAATTTGGCCTTGAGTTCATTGAGCTCCTTGACCGCCGCATCCCGCTCGGCGGTGACTTTAGTGTTTCGGTGGCCCATCTCCTCCACCAGGGCAACATGTGTCTGCCCCAACCACTCCATTGCCGCCTTCGCTTTGTCAGCTTTTTTGGTGGCCTCAATTTCCGATCTCTGAGAAGACTCAACCTCAGTAGTAAGCACCTCAATAATCCGATCCCTTTGAGCGAGCTCGGTCTCCGGTTTCTCAAGCGCTTTAGCTCGCTCGAAGGCCACCTTAGAAGCTTTTTCTGCAGCCTTTA
Source organism: Allium fistulosum (assembly GCA_030737815.1). Classification (NCBI taxonomy): domain Eukaryota; kingdom Viridiplantae; phylum Streptophyta; class Magnoliopsida; order Asparagales; family Amaryllidaceae; genus Allium; species Allium fistulosum. Next base: position 897,697,037 of record CM060905.1, on the reverse strand, counting down.
CCCACTCTCTATACTGGGTGTAGATGTCGTGGACATAATCATGCATCGTGCTTTCTACCCCTGATGGAATTCTCTTTAAGTGAGGTGGGAAGACATAGCCATCGAAGCAGATATTCGGAAAATCCTTCTTCATCTGGGCCAATTTCAGGGCCCCCTCTCCCGTGGGCTCAGCAGGAACCTGCTCTGCAATTATGGAAGCCGTGGTCTTAACTCTCCATAGATGAGTCTCAGATCTAGAAGTATGAGAAGACGGCCTGTGACGAGGAGGCTCTGGTGGATTTGAAGTTTGAACAGGAGGTGGAGATGGAAGTCTAGGAGGAGGAGAGCGTGATCTAGACTGATGTCTATATTCCCTGTCCCTATCACGCCCATACCTATCCTGATTAGAATAATCGCGATCGCGATCTCTGTCCGAATCTCTCCTACGGGACTCATAATAAGAAGAAGCCTTTCGGGCCGAGCGGAGATTCCTGAGCATCAATCCCCTTCCAGACATACTACCTGAAAATGAAAAACGAAAGAAGAGTTAATGATTTCCTAAGTTGGATGATTTACAGCTGTGAATCATGTAGTGTAGTGAAGTGTATGCATGTGCAACCCCCCGACCAACCGGAAATGTCGGCCGCACTCATAGCAAGCGACCCGCTCAGTTCGAGAGCATTATCAAGCTCCTCCATCCCGGCGTCATGTTTAGACGACACAAAATCCGAAATCGGAATATCAGCGAGCCCTGCAAAAGGACTCTCTACTTGCGGGGGAGGAGCCTCCGAAATTCTAATCCCCGGGAAAGGTAAAGACACGACCACAGATTTAAATCTCTCAGATTTAGAGCGTTTGTGAGCAGCAGCCTTGCCTTTTCTTCTTCCTCCAGAATCCTGGACATCGGCAGAAGGCCCAGCTGGGAGTTCGGTATCGGTAGGCGTTCTTTCTGGATCAACTTCTTCGGCTATCACGACTGTGGGTGCTTTGCGCTTCACCCGTTTCTTCAGGACCACTCTATGTGTCCCTTCCAGCTGTATGCCCTGCCTCCGTTCTATCAGCACAACAGTCCTCAAATTTCTGTCAGATAGAACCAAGTCGATATGCCTCTCTTCGCTCGGAAACGCTTGAAGGATCTGAACTAGCTCTCGGAAGTATGCACCGTCAGGTCGAGAGATTGCGGCTATAAAAGAGGGGAAGTATGTCAGTTCTGAAGTCAGTTAATAATATCTCGATGATTCAAGAGAAAAATGACAACATTTACGTCTATCCAACCATCGCCTAGCAAACCCACGGGGGCACCGAATGTAGAACCATTCGGTCTTGAAGTAACTTAGCCTTCCCCAGGAGCCCATTACAATGTGACAGTTTCTAACCGCTTCCAAGAAGGTGAAAGAAGGGCTATCTCCATGGCTCTTGACGTTAAATAAATATCTGATTTCGATCGGCTTCGGCGGTCAAAAGAGGATCTCCATAAATAGAATGAAGGTGCTGTTCAACAAAGCATACCCGTTGGGATGTAGCTGGGATGGAGCTATTCCAAGGAATGATAACATCTCCCTTATATATTGAATGAAGGGAGGGAGTGTCCCCGTTGTGCAAGCGTGACGGTTGAAAGCAGTAAACCCCTCCGGGGGATCATGTGGCCTGTTATTTAGCCCAGGTAGTAACACGTCGTCAAGCGACAGACCGTGCCTTAAACAAATCCATCCTAGCATATCTTCGGAGATACCCGATGGCACATAATCTTTTGGATTACAAATAAACTAAGCCCCTAGGCGCTCGTCCGGAGCTGGCTCTATAACTTCGGCTTCAATAACTGGTATCTCTATGGTTGGAGGAATAGAACTCGGGAGTTCCGGCTGCTGAGAACTTGAAGGTTCCATGACTAGCAAGCTTATAAAAAATCATTGTTAAACTGACAATAACGCTCGTGCATCCCCCAGTGTAAAGTGTGTGAGTGTGTGTTGTGCAGTGCAGTACTGTATGTCATTTGAGAAGATCTACAGGATTAAAGGAAGCATGTAAACGATGAGACTTCGGAATTCAGTCGGAAGGACCGTCATCGCTTACCGTCACAACCGTTCCATCCGGCTATTAACTATCATTCCAAGTTAAAGTTTGTCATCATTTTGATAAGTTCCAGTTTCATCGACGAGCTTCGATAGGCAATCAGATATGCGGTGAAACGATTAAGTCCACTTATGCAAGTTTGAAGCTCGTCGGAGTCAATTGTTCAAGTGTGCAAGGAGTTTTAAATTTTTTAATGATCAATTTGTATCGCTTACGAGAGTCGTGTTTGCATCAATAAGTTATGGTCATCTGCGTATGAGTTAGACTCGATCAGAAGGTTGGCATGCAAGTTCGACTCGATCAAGAGGCTGGGAATTTCGGATCGATCGATCAGAGCGCAATTCGACTCGATCCCAAGACCACGCAGTTCGACTCGCTCCCACACCTCCAATTCGACTCGATCTCAACACCTCCAGTTTCACTCGATCCCAAACCTCCAGTTCGACTCGATTCCAAACGTCCACTTCGACTCGATCGAAGGCCATCATTTCTAATCGATCAGACGCAACCCCTCCGTATCAATCTATGTATTCAAAGCACTCGATTCGATGAAAGGCTTAACCATCGATCTATACGAAGGCCTCCGTCTCACCATCTCGAAGCCCCTACTCCAGATCGACGCGAAGCTGAGGCAAAGGAATCTCGATCGATCGCAAAGGAATGTCGATCGATCACGACTCTGGTTGATCTGGTGTTAAGAATCGAGTCTCATCGTCTACACGTTGCATTCGCTTAGGGGATTACCTAAGACTGGCAGTTAGCTCGAATGATTAAGAATCGATTTGAAGGCAAGAATGTTTCTTCTTTCTTCTCGAGTTTCTGAGCAATATGAAGGTAAGGCAGGAAAGCAGAAAGTGAAAAGTGGAAAAATGGCTAAGTACGGAGTATTTATATGGACTCGAAAGCAAAAGGAATAAACGATTCGCATCCCGGTGGATTCGAACACGCTTTTCGACTCCGTCTCTAGTGCATCGATGCGAAGCTCCTCTTCGTATCGCTTACCTTCGACTCCGTCTCCTGCGCATTTCGACTCCGTCTCCTGTGTGTTTCGACTCCGACTCCCATGCAGTTCGAATCCAAGACCGAGTCGAACAAGCAGTTCGAATCCATCATCGAGTCGAATAAGCATTTCGTATCCATCGAACCCTGCGTCCATCGATACGAATAGCTAGTTCGAACCCATCGAATCACGGCTTCCAGAGGCCAACTCCATCGTTTCGGAATATTCAATTCACATCCCTAAATTCAATGAAAATCATCTTCGATGTTTCAACCCTTCACATCAATTCAGGAGAGGATCGTTATGAAGGAACATTCAAAAGCAACCATCGAGCGTTGTTACAACGAATTTCACATCGGTTCAGGAGAGGATCGATACAGAATTCAAAAATAAAATAAACTGACAACGACCCGTGAACGTACAAACGTCAATGAGAATCAGGTTAACATATATGCATGTATGTCGGACTAATATTAAATATTCCAGATTTACAGGAATCAGAAACTCATTTAATAACGATTACAACAACAGACGGCTAATCACTAGCATACAGCAATCAGTTTCAACAGTACAGGGTACAGCAGTTGACAGTCAACAGTTCACATTCTCGACAAAAACAGTCGAAGATTACAGCGTTCATCGAAAAGACAATAACTATTCAAAGTAGAGATGGCAGCATTTCAAAGCACATCATGTTTACACAAGACGTACTTTGGGGGGCAAATGTTATCCCGCCTTTTGGCAAGGTCGTGACACCAAGGAATTGACTAGTAAACCGATGACGATCCATCCCAGAGGTCGGTCATACACGGGCTCACTACGGATATCGATGAATTTTTTCCGAGTCCGGATCGAGCTTAAATTGGTATGACATGACAATCTAAGCTATGAGAGCCAACGTTCCAAATATCAAGTCAATCCGAGTTCATATGCTCAAGTTATGAACGATACAAAATTGGATAAAAACCAACTACCGGTCGAATCGCTCAGTTCGAATCCATCAGGGAAGCCAACTTCGACTCGCTCCGTTCGACTCGCTTCGCAACCATCAAAAGTGACCACTTCGACTCGCTTCGCAACCATCAGAAGTGACTACTTCAACTCGCTTCGCAACCATCAGAAGTGGCTACTTCGACTCGCTCCGCTTCGCCTCCATCAGATGCCTTCTTCAACTCGCTCAGCTCGCATCCCTCAGGAAAGCCCACTTCGACTCGCTCCGCTCGAACCACTATTCGACTCCATCGAGTTCGACTCCATTGGCGAAGCCACTGTTCGAATCCCTCAGGATGCTCCACTTCGACTCGCTCAATCAATGCACAGTTTGACTCAATCAAAACAGCATCAAAGGCAGAAGTGATCCAGAGATTCAAGCGCCACGTCACCGAGTCGAACGAAAGCGAGTCTAACAGAGCGAGTCGAACCAAACAGCCAACCGAGAATCCCAATTTGTATCGATCGTATCTCCTAATCTACAAGTCAAATTGCTATGAAATTTTCACAGGAGACTACGTGCATGCTAAAGAATGCCCACGCCAAATTTCGACTCCATTGGATGAAATCTTGATCGATACGAAATCTGTTCGTATCGATCACGGATCATACCGAAACTTCACGGGCTTGGGCGCGCGGGCCTGGTCACGTGCCAGAGAAGGTCTCCCGAGATCTGAGCGAAATATCAGCCTCCTACACCTATAAATATACCCCCAAAGCCAACAGAAAAGGGGTTCTTCTTCCTCTTTGAGATCTCCAACGCCCAAACTCCGCCGGATCCAGATCTGAACTCCATTGCTGCTGCTACCAATGAATTTCACTGCTGCAAATCATTGTTATTCGCTGTAATTTGCTGAAATCAATTGTAAACATCAAAGAAAGATAAATAAAGAAAACTACTTCATAGTGGACGTAGGCAATACGCCGAACCACTCTAAATTCTTGTGTCTCCTTGCATTTTAATTATTTTCATTTCTGAGATTTGGAGATTTTGTTAAATAATTCCTCTTTTTCCATTTATTTTCTTCACTTATCTCTTCAAAGACTTCCGAAGAGTGTTGTGCCCAATTTTGGTACAAACAATATTCATAAGCATATTTATAATATCTAAATATATACATATATATATATTAATATAATTAAATAATTTTTTTAAACACTTAAAATTTTATTACATTAATATATATATATATATATATATATTGATTAATTAGTGGAAAAATAATAAAATTTTAATTAAAAAATATTTTTGCAACATATTATTCAAATTTTACATTTTCAAAAAATTTAGAATGATATTTTGAGGTTTTAAAAAAATTTCCATAATTTTTCTGTGCCAAAATTTATTTTTATTAATCGATTAATTTCGACCGTATATTATAATAATTTTAAAAAAGTGGGATTTTTTTTTTAAAATTCTCATTTTCTGGTCAATATCTTATTTCATGATGTAATAATTTCATAAAATTGAAAAGTTAATTTCTAAAACATATTTTATTTTATATAAATTATTTACATAGTAGATTGATTTAAATAATATTAAATAATAGTCAATAATCACTAAAAGTATTTCACAGCTACCAAATTGCTTATGAATTTAAAACTTACTTATGAATTTAGATCTCTATCTACTTTTTAATTGCAAACAGTAACAAGTAATCACAGAATAAGTTGGTAGTAAAGTAAAATGCAGTAAAGTTAATAACTCCATGTATTTCAGTACTGGTTGGGATTGACCAATCCTACATCTATTCTTGTACTATACCATACAAAATTTCACTATCACCGCATGGTTTCCACGGGTGGCAAGAACACCTTTTCAATCTTGATTTCACGGGCTACAAGATGCACCCTCTTGATTTACAGGCTACAAGAACACCATTTTTCTATACAAATAACAGTAGAGTATGGCAAGTGGTCATATCTTCAATACAGATTCTTGCAGATTCAGTACAATGATCCTATAGACCTCGAATGGTAATATATCTTTGAATTTTTTGAGGAATAGGATGAAATCAGAGAGAATGATACAAATTCAAGTACAAACTTATTGATATTGTATGGTTTGCAAATCCTTGAAGAATTAAAGTAAAAGAGTATGGATTTGCAAAAAAAGTGGAAGAATATAGTAGATCTTTCTCACAAAAGTATGGAGATGTAAGAGTAAGAGAAAATGAGAATTGTTATTGTGAAAATTCGTTTTCCAGAGCCTTTAAATAGTAGTTGAAGACACATGTCTTTTGGTGAAGAGATGGCAGGAAAATCCCTTGATTTTAATTTTTAAAAACTAAAAAACGACATGTATGTCGACGTACATAGAGGAGATATGTCAGCATATGGTGTTTCAAAAAGAACAAAAATACCAGTAAAGTGTTGCAAATTTTCAAATTTCAAAGGGTATCATATTTGTGGGTTTTTGTGATTCGGTTGAGGTCATTGGTTGATGATCTTCAAATATAATTGCCATGGAGTCATTAAAAGAGAATTCTAAGATTTAACCAACTAATCATCACTTCAAATACCTCCATCATTACATCATTCTTCTTTAGTCGGTTTTATTCTTCCATTTGCTCTGATTAATATTTATATATATTTTATTTGCTTCCACTGAGTTCTTGTTTATCTCTGTAAATGTCTCCGTAATATATCTAAAAGTACTGCACAACTTGGAGAGATGTTAGTGGTAATATTTATATGGTTGTTATCATCAAAATCAATATCTAAGGTATTAATAATCTCCTCATTTTTTATGATGACAACCATGTAAATAGTTGAGAGATAAAATATAATATTTATATTTGACTCCCTCTAACTCTATGCACTCTTCATATCATTTTGCCAAGTATATTTATACATTTTCTCCCTTTTTATCATCAACAAAAAGTAAGCATAACTAGACAATATGTATAGATTTTGTAGATATGTATGTATGTATATATATAATTGGAACTCGTAAGGAGAATCACAATCAATACAAATCATGAAATAAGTTTATTAAGTAAAATATTTAAAATAAGAGGAGTTTTAGAGTTACCGACGTTGCCGATGCTAATGACATATCCTTTTGAATTATATTCAAAATTTCACAATCTCAACAATTTTGTATATAATGTCGCTCGGTGTTTATGGATTATATGCTTTGAACATCTGCTGTCGGGTATCAATTGTTTGGTACCTAAAAAATATAAAATATACGCACCGGTACCCTATTTTATTTTAGGTATATGGGGTTAAGCTTTGGGAAGCCAAACCCATGAAGAGTTTGAATGCCCTTTCAAAATATAATCATCAGATAAATGAACTTTAATAATAAAATTATCAATATATTTTTCTATCTCATTTTTATCTAACCTTCTAGGAACCCATAAATTAATGAACTTATTTAGGGGTTTTGACTTTAATTTTCTAGGTTTTGGTTTAAAATTGGTAGCCTTAACAAATTTAGTACTTTGAGTACTATTTTTCTTTGATTTGGGCTTAGGGGTGTATCCAAGTCCATATTTATTGCTAGTAGGTTTAGATGTAGATAATAAATTTTCTAAATTATCCTTCCCTTTGTTAAATTTATCAATATCATTTTCATTTTATCAAAATCCTTATTACATTTAATAATAACATTATCTGGAGATGTTATTTTGTCATTTAGATCAGTGATCTCTGATTTCATTGAAAGATTTTCTGATTTTAATAATTCATTTCACTTTTCATTTTTTCAAAACTTTCATGTTTCGAATCATCATTAAGTCCATTAAGTCTTTCAATTTCATCTTCTAGACATTGTTTTTCTTCAGTTAACATTTCGTTAAACATTTTTAATCTATCTATCTCTGCTAAACTAATCTTATATTTTTTTCTAAGCATTTTATATCCCTTATACATGTTGTTATCCAGCAAATTAGTCATCATCCTTGAAGAATAAATTAAAGATTTACTTCCTGATTTCCTTGCATTTATTACCTCAAATAATTAATAAAAACCAGCCATATCTCCATAAATACCAATTCATTACCCATCAAAGCCGGATTTAATGCCCAATAAATACCATGATAACCTGCTTATTTATTACTAATTAATGCCAACCATTTCCATATCAAATATTCCTTAATTCCCTTCATCCTTACCTTAAATAAGAAGATTATGGTGCAATTAATATCAACCTAGTTAGCGTCACTACAATTCCACACCATCACTGGGTCAAGGCTTACAGCTATAAATACACCTAACATTGCAAAAGAAAGGGAAAACCGAAACAGAAAATGTGACTTCTCCTCTCCTCCTCAAAATCTCTTGTAATATGAAACTACAAGTGATAAATAAATTATAAAGTGGATGTAGGCCATAGATTTCGCCGAACCACTATAAAAATTTCATGTCTCTTTTATCTTTTCTTCTTTTTATCTGCTTATTTTTGTGATCTGTGATTGTGAACTGGTGCTTTCATCGACAATTGGTGTTTGTGACCATTTTTGGCACAAACACTTTGGTGCTTTCACTGAGAAAAACCTTTCTTTTCTCCTGCTCTGTGGATCTACTACCGTAGTTGGATTGCAAAAATCTAAGGAGGAGATCCAGATCTGTCGTCAAGTGGTTCCATCTAATTTATTCAGATTGCTCCAGATCTAAGAGGAACTACATTCATCAATCATTTCGTATCCATATTTTCGTATCTATGAAAATATGGTGATTTTCGTATCCATGTTTTCGTATCCAGAAAATATGGTCATTTTCGAATCCATCATTTCATATCCATAAAATATGGTCATTTTCGAATCCATCATCGAATTCATCATTTCGTATCCAGAAAATATGGTCATTTTTGAATCCATCATTTCATATCCAAAAAATATGGTCATTTTCATATCCATATTTTCGTATCATGGAAAATATGGTGTTTTTCGTATCCATGTTTTCGTATCCAGAAAATATGTCAAAGTTCGTATCGATCAAGAGTGCTCTATTCATATCGATCTGCTTCGCATCACTCTGTTCGTATCGATCTGCTTCGCATCACTCTGATCGTATCGATCGCCACTTTCCTGTTCGTATCGATCAAGAGTGCTCTGTTCGACTCGCTCTGCCTCGCATCCATCAGAGAGCCTCTGTTCAACTCGCTCCATTTTGCCTCCATCAGAAGCCAACTTCAACTCGCTCACTTCGACTCGCTCCATTTTGCCTCCATCAGAAGCCAACTTCAACTCGCTCACTTCGACTCGCTTCACAACCATCAGAAGTGACCATTTCGACTCGCTTCACAACCATCAAAAGTGACAATTTCGACTCGCTTCATAGCCATAAGAAGTGACCATTTCGACTCGCTTCACAACCATCAGAAGTGACAATTTCGACTCGCTTCACAGCCATCAGAAGTGACCATTTCGACTCGCTTCACAACCATCAGAAGTGACCATTTCGACTCGCTTCACAACCATCAGAAGTGACCATTTCGACTTGCTCCGCTTCGAGCCATTCTTCGACTCGCTCCGCTTCGAGCCATTCTTCGACTCGCTCCAGTTTGAATCCATCGGAAGTGCACACTTTGACTCGCTCCACTCTGAGCCATTCTTTGACTCGCTCCAGTTCGAATCCATCGGAAGTGCACACTTTGACTCGCTCTGCTTCGAGCCATTCTTCGACTCGCTCCGCTTTACATCCATCGGAGAGCCTCTGTTCGACTCGATCTGCTTCGCATCGCTCTGTTCGTATCGATCGCATGTGCTCTGTTCGTATCGATCGCAACTGCTCCAATTTGTATCGATACTCACACGCTGTTCGTATCGATCCATCTGCGTCCAATTCGTATCGATACGAAATTTAAAAAAAAATTCAGGTACGACCCAGATTTCCTAAAAAGAGGCATAATGAATTCAAGGCTCAATTTAATGAAGGAACATTCCATCCGTGCTTCTAATTGTTCCATGACTGAACAAGACATAGGAGATCACAACAACAAATGTTGAGTTGCAATCAAGGAATGGGTGGAATAAAAGTTCCTCCAATTGACCAGCTTTTAAACTCCTGAATTGACAACTATGGTACGATGGCTAATATGACGACTGCCCTACAATGTCTACTCTGCCAACTCAAAACATAGCTGGTCACCGCTGAACCATCTTCAAATGCCCGCATCTTAATCATTCCACATCCACATGACTAAAAGCATGACATACAACCTCAAGCGGACTTCCTTAATACCCTATATAGGTCTCCTATCTGGATGAAAGTTTGGGATAAACACCAATCTATTAGCCCATTTTAATCAACTTGTCGTCCAATCGGCGTTACCAACCACTCAAACGTTGGAAAATCATGCATACATCATTCACCAGTGTTACAAGACCCATTGGCAATAAAATGGACCTGATCATAATGTCGATTGGAGAATCTTTCCCTGTCGAGACCTATCCGTTGAAACCATCCTACATGCAGAACTTCCAATGAAAATTCAACATGTTAACTATGTCGGTTTACTGTGGAAATACAACCCCCGACACTACCTTATGAAGTGTGAATGACGCGTGGAATTCTCCAAGGGTGACGCATGGAATTCTCCAAGGGTGACGAGCGCCATCAAACGCAGATGTCTTTCCTCATTCTTCAGAGAAGACCGTCAATCACGGTTAGATATACCCGTTATACTTCTCATATTGTTGAAGTGAATGAAGAAGCTGGCAGCCAACGAATTTGTCCAAAGCCCGCAGCCAGTTGCGGCCGATACCCATAAATGAATTGATCACCAGCGCTTATTTCCAGACTTTAACAAGAGAACTAGTGGACCGCCGCCGACAACTACACCAACGTGTCTAGGCCAATTTTGAGTTGATGAATCAGATGAAGGATCAACATAGCAAGATAAGGAGGGGACCTGCTCCATACTCTAGATCGGAAAACTCCTCTTTTCTAAATGGCTACCGTAAACGCCAATGCCATAAGGCTGCTCCGGGAAGGATATCTCCGACAATATGTGCAAGCCCCATAAAACGAAGGATCGGGAACATCCGACCCCTATCAATCAAGGACTTTGAAAAAATTGAACCATTTGCGTTAGACTTCCAACTGAGAAGGGCTGGACTGAAGTGCAATAGCGGGCATACGACGCTGCCTCACTTATCAATGAGATTTGATCTGATCTCTTTTGAATTATTTCTAATTCAATTTCATTTACGTTGCGAAATATGACCTACTTGAATTAAACTACTTGCAAATGATGCAGGTAACCGAGTACTTAAGATTGGGTGCAAAACAACCTCCGCGGACTATGACCAAATCATCGAGGTATCATCATGACGAGCATGATTCAACCACTCATCGGCTACTATATGCACTTGACTGGGGGCAAGGCATCAAAGTGGAAGAGACCGACAAGGTCAAGACTCTAGTACAAAGTAGATGCAACCGACCATCCACTCATCCGCCTATGCAATTTAATTGGAGATCTGGGAAAGACTTGGAGTGATATATCCCAACAATGTACTCTCCATCTCGTACTTGAAGCTCGCCAACATACTTACGCTTCTTCTGATGCCCGATAAAATCGAAATCACACCAAGGGTGGACGCAACGTCACCATCTATGCATCCAATCCTACATTAGACACTTGGGGTTATTTGAGAACACATGTTTAAAGTGGATATGATTTGACCGTTCACTTCCCAGTTTTCGTCGGTGATTCGGCAAAACAATCATGCCTTAAACCGACTTCATCATGGGCCAACCCTCAATTTAAAGTCATCAATGACTGACTGCCTACTCGCTAACCGTCATGAGCTGTCATTTCAACTCTCTTCCTTAGCTCGATCGAAAGAATGCAAAGTATAAATTGGACATGACTCGACTGTATGCTCTCCAATTCTTGCACCCGACTTAAGGGAAAATACACAACTCAGAGTGGATGTAGTTCGACCATCCCTTCCTATGCTTGAGCACAAAGCTTGCCAAAATACTAATCTTACTCCTTAGGCTTAGCAAAAGTGGAATCTAAACGAACATGGATGTGATCCAACCGTCCATAAACTAAATCTCATCCTTCGTTGAGGGGCATTTAAGTGGAAGTTAATCGGGATCCCACCAATCACTCGCTAGGTGAAACCCCGAGCTCAGGGACAAGCCATCACATCAAAGTCGGAAAAGGATTGATGCACGACAATCCTTCGTTCTACTCCGATTCCCAAAGCGCGAATGGAGTATAAACATCAACTCTGAACTCCCAGAGTGCGAGTCTGAGTATGAACATCAACTCCGAGTTCCCAGAGTGCGAACCGAAGTATAAACATCAACTCCGAGTTCCCAGAGCGCAAGTCGGAGTATAAACTTCAACTCCGAGTTCCCAGAGTGCGAACCGGAGTATAAACATCAACTCCGAACTCCCAGAGCACAAGTCGGAGTATAAACATCAACTCCGAGTTCCCAGAGTGCGAACCGGAGTATAAACATCAACTCCGAACTCCCAGAGCGCGAGTCGGAGTATAAACATCAACTCCGAGTTCCCAGAGTGCAAACCAGAGTATAAACATCAACTAACTCCAGATTCCCAGAGCGCGAACTGGAGTATAAACATTAAATAACTCCGAGTTCCCAGAGTGCGAACCGGAGTATAAACATCAACTCCGAACTCCCAGAGCGCGAGTCGGAGTATAAACATCAACTCCGAACTCCCATAGCGCGAAACAGAGTATAAACATCAACTCCGAACTCCCAGAGCACAAGTCGAAGTATAAACATCAACTCCGAACTCCCAGAGCGCGATTCGGAGTATAAACATCAACTCCGAGTTCCCGGAGTGCGAACCGGAGTATAAACATCAACTCCGAACTTCCAGAGCATGAGTCGGAGTATAAACATCAACTCCGAGTTCCCATAGTGTGAACCAAAGTATAAACATCAACTCCGAACTCCCAGAGCGCGAGTCGGAGTATAAACATCAACTCCGAGTTCCCAGAGTGCGAACCGGAGTATAAACATCAACTAACTCCAGATTCCCAGAGCGCGAATTGGAGTATAAACATTAAGTCCCCAGAGCGCGTACTGGAGTATAAACATCAACTAACTCCAGATTCCCAGAGCGCGAACTGGGGTATAAACATCAACTAACTCCAGATTCCCAGAGTGCGAACTGGAGTATAAACATCAACTAACTATAGATTCCCAGAGTGCGAACTGCGAACTGGAGTATAAACATCAACTAACTCCAGATTCTCAGAGTGTGAACTGGAGTATAAACATCAACTAACTCCAGATTCCTAGAGTGTGAACTGGAGTATAAACATAAACTAACTCTAAGTCCCCAGAGTGTGGACTGGAGTATAAACACCAACTGGGAGCGAATGACCTCCCATCAACTCACTTCGGTCCCGAGAGCGCAGGCTAGAGTATAAACACCAAATGGGTGTGACTAACAACCCATCAACCAACTCCAGCCCTCAAAGCATGGTTTGGAATATGAATACCAAAAGGGATGTGATTCGACTATCCATCTATCGGCTATGGTTCCTCATCAAGTTCTGTAATACAAAAAGCGGATGTGGTTCGACCGTCTACTTTCCAATCTTCCCCTGACATGGGGTCACACTTAACACACAAAATTGGATGTGATCAGACCATCCAGCACTAAGCGGGCGTGACCCAACCGTCCATGCATAACCTCTTGTCCCCGGCACGGGACCCATAACATAATTTTATAGGGATGCACTCCAACCCCACAAGACAAAATTTCTTCCTTGATTCGACAGGGAGACGCAGATTCGCAAAACGAACCTAGCTGAATGTCCAATTCTAAATGGATGTGACTACCCGTTCTACTGCAAACGAACGTGGCACGACCGTTCATCCGCTAACTCTCCCCTATGATCCAACGGGCTGTTCGTGCAACATGGACGGATGTGACCTAACCATCTGCCAATCGATTCCTTCCTATAGTTCAGTGGGAGAAGCATCAAATTAAATTTGTTGTAATGTGATCGACCACACTTCGACTTTCGCCATTGACTAGTGCTAGAGGGATTAATTGGAGAAGATGCGGTCCGACCATTTTCTACAAAAACTCTTAGTCCCCAGAGTGTGGACAGGGGTATAAACATCAAATAGGTGTGATGAATGGCCCTTCAACTGACTCTGATCCCCAAAATGTGGCTACAAGAATAGACAAACGAATGAATGAGATTCGACCATTCATTCACCAACTCTGACCTGAACTCGACGTGAGGAGTGTAAATTCACTACAGGTGCAATTAGACCATCCACGAACTAACTCTGCTAACCCAAGACTGGGGGCAGAAGTGCAAATCACCGAAAGAAAAGAAAGGTGACTCGCTACATCTCCAGCTTAGCGTCCTTTACAACTTAAGGAAATGACTACAAGGAGACCTTTATGCTAACCAATCAGAATGATGCCCGAAGTTCTGGGCAACCAATTATATCGTACCGCCGGATCGACGAGCAATATCGATCTGCACCTTTCATATCATACCATTGGATCGATAGGAAATGAGGTCCGAGCATTCTACATCGTGCCGTTGAATCGACGGTCAATATCGATCCTCTTCGACTACAAATCGATATGACCCGAACGTCCATCGAATACCTCTGACCAACAAAGCATGGATAGAAGAATAAACCACGAATGAGTGTGACTTGTGTCGCCTTCCTTCGATCTGTCAGGAAGAGCATGAGACCAAATGAGCATGACATGACTACATTTGAGTTGACTTTATCCCTAGATCTGACGGGAGAACGTAAATCGAAATGGACATGGTTGATCACCCAACTCCAAATGAATGCAACGCGACCATTCATTCATTGACTCTTACCATGATCCAACTAAAAGAGCAATTCAAAACAAGTGCAACCTAAACATTTGCACACTGATTCTTACCCTGAATTCGACAAGGGAAGCATCAATCCTGCATTGGATCTGATTGGACGATTCACTCTTCAGTTTTTGCCCAAAGTACGGCGACATATGCAGCGAAGTGAATGTCATTGACCATCCAGAATCTAGCTTATGTCCGAATGTTGGCAAAGTAACAATATATCCCACTAAGAGGAAAGAACTAGAACATAATACAGGATAGGCATGACTCAGCCTTCCATCGGTTAACTCGATCCCATGGTTCAATTGGATAGAATACAAAATTGAAGTGGACATTATCTACCCTACCACTTATCAAGATATTCCCCAGACTTGGGGGCACGAACAAGTGGATAAGATAATATGATTCAACCATTCATCAGTCAACTCTGGTTCTAAAGCTTGAACTACAGTATAGACACAGCTAGGACGAGACTAGATCGTCCGCGTAATGCATCCTCCAACCCGAGACTGGGGGCAAAAGAGTAATTATCCGAGAGTTGACTATGACAACTTGACCCTGTGACCCATGCCTGATATTCATAACAACTCTAGGTTGCGACCGAAAGGATGCCTAGAGATAGAGTCATCAGATCAATACCAGGACTTATGGGCGACTGATCATCATTCTGACCTTTCCGATGAGCAATGGATCGCAGGTACATTGAATGAAAAGCGCATCATTCAGAAACACAAGTAAATTCAATCTCAAAGCTGGAGCCAGCTATGTAGCAGCATACAGTACAAGGCTAAATTCTACTAATCCTTTGATTCAACATTCTTATAAGCCTGATCATTTACCATTGCAAATAAACACATGAGGCGCCTACAAGCCATCACGAGTATTGTAGATCAGATCACAACTCTGCGCAATGATGAAGAAAGAGTCAACTATTTTATTTCAGGTGAATCTTGATGTGTTCGCTTGGACTCGATCTCATATATATATATATATATATATATATATGGACTCTCGCCAGCCATGTAGAACCCTGCATTAAATGTCGACCCGAGGCATGTGTCGGTGAACAAAAACGATGTGACATGGATCTGGAGAGATCTGTTGCACTTAAAGAGGAGGCGAGTCTGCTCAAAACCAGTGGGTTTATCCATGATGCCCTCCAACCAAAGTGAGTATCCAATCCTTTACTTATAAAAAAAACGAACAGAGAGTGGAGGACATACATCAACTAATCAGATTTGCATGGGGTATGACAAAGCACGGCTTTCCACTTCCAATGATCGACCAACTGATGGACCTGACCATCAGACATAAATTACTCACATCCATGGATGCAAACTCCAGATACAATCGGATACTAAAGCATGTCCTAGACCAGGAATACAACTGTCTCGTTATTGACCTGGGCCTATAGTGCTATGCTGAAATCCCTAAATTCAAACTTGAGAACGCTTATGCTACTTACCAAAGGACGATAGCAGATCATTCAAAAATCATATCGGTCGATCGATGAAAGTAGATGTGGTTAATATGCTTGTGAGATCACGGCTATCGAACGATCATATCGATGACTTGACAGAGGTATTCAGCGCTCTCCAAAAAATGCAGGATGAAACTCGGTCCTTTAAAATGCTCTTTCACTATTACATCAGAAAGATTCTTCGTTTTCATCATCAATTCTCATCGAACCAAGACTAATTTCTAGAAAATTCCGACAATTAGAGACACCCATGTACCGAGGACAACCAAGCAGCTCTGATAGATTGCTTAAAGAGACCTTCCATTTTACCCAAACCTTTGGATCGCGAAGATTTATACATCAATTGGGCCATGTCAACACACGCCATAAGCGTCGCAATGCTATGTGAAGATAAACGAATCCAAAGACTAGTATATGATGAAGGCTGGCTATTGACAAGCTCACCCCGTTAACGTCTATATCGACCAGCCGTTATGATAGGTCCAATAGAAACCTTAGATGTCTGAAAATTTACTCAAATGGAGTATCAAGCTAAGCCAATTTGATATCACTTATCTCCCTCGGAGAGCTCTCCATAGTCAAACATTAGCATACTTCATATCTGAATCCACCACATCAGACGACTATCCGAAGAACAGTGGAGAACCGTCCAACCGATGGAGAACGTACACCGATGGAATTTCCAATAATCGGCTTTCTAACATCGAAGTTGCGTTAATGACTTCTGAGGAACGAACGATCTGCTACGCCTTGAAACTCAACTTCCCTGCAACAATAACGAAGCTAAGTATGAAGCCTTGGCGCTTAAACTTGCAAGAAAACTACGAGTGGAAACTTTACATGTCTTATGTGATTACTGGTTAGTAGTACGCCAAGTCAGGGAAGATTATCTGACTAGGGGGCATCGTCTTGCTCCTTATCTCAACCGGGACCAAAAGCTACTAGCCGGCTTCGACTATTACACCACTACACAAATCCTCAGAGAACTAAACGAAAAGGCCGAATCAATCGCCAAGCTAGCCAGTTCTGGGGATGCACGACAAATAGACTTTGTCCCAGTTGAAATGCTTATTATTCTAGGCATTGACATATGAAGATCAACTAGATCTTGGAGATGGATCTAGAAAAGGAGTCATGGATGACTCCTATCGAAGGTTATCCATAATCGGGAATTCTTCTTGAATGAAGGAATAAGAAATGGCATATCCTCTATGAAGCCTCACTGCATGATTACGTCTAGATCGTTCAACTCCGTCGACACAAAGCATTACTCCTGTATCCGCCAGTCCGAGACCCATTATGACGTATCCATCGATACAAAGCATACATTCCCACATCTCAGATCGATCCAGGAGAGGATCGATACAAAGGAAGGACTCAAAATAACCATCGAACGTTGTTACAACTTGAATTTCACTTCGATCCAGGAGAGGATCGATACGAAACTCAATCCAAACAATAACTAAAGAACTTGACAACGACTCGTGAACATGCAAACGTTAACGAGAGCCAGGTTAACATACGTACATATATGACAGAATAACATTCAATTTTCAAAATTTACAGGAGTTGAATGCTTACCTGATGACAATTACAACAGTGAGCAACAAATCGCTAGCACTTGACACTCAGTTACAACAATGCACTACATAATCATTGGCAGTCAACAAATCAACATTTATATTACTGGAAATCAATCGAAGGTTACATCTTTTGACGAAAAGATAGCAACTACTCAACGAATTAGATAGAACTTTTTCAGAATGAAGGATGCAGCATTTCAAAGCACGTCATGTTCACACAAGACGTACTTTGGGGGGCAAATGTTATCCCGCCTTTTGGCAAGGCCGTGACACCAAGAACTTAACTAAAAACCAAGGGCAATTCATCCTGGAGATCGGTTGTACGCAGGCTCACTATGGATGTCGACGAATTTTTTTTCTTTCAAGCCCAGATCGAGCTAAAATTGATATTACATGACAAGCAAAGCTATGAGATCCAATGTTCCAAATTTCAAGTCAATCGGAGTTCGTATGCTCAAGATATTGATCGATCACGGTTGAGAAATCCAAACTTGCATCGATCATAACTCGTGATCTACAAGTCCAAATGCCACCAAATTTTAACAGGAGCTTAAGTATGACAAGAGCTTAAGTATGACCTAAGGAATGTTCCTGCCAAATTTCGACTCAATCGGAGCAAGTCTTGACCGAGTCGAAATTCGTTCGTATCGATCGCGGATGGAAAAACTCCAACTTGCATCGATCATATCTCGAGATCTACAAGTCCAAATGCAATGAAATTTTCACAGTAGCTTAAGTACAACATGAAGAATGTTCCTGCCAAATTTAGACTCGATCGGAGCAAGTCTTGACCGAGTCAAAATTCGTTCGTATCGATCGCGGATGGAAAAACTCCAACTTGCATCGATCATATCTCGAGATCTACTAGTCCAAATGCTATGAAATTTTCACAGAAGCTTAAGTACAACATGAAGAATGTTCTTGCCAAATTTTGACTCGATCGGAGCAAGTCTTGACCGAGTCGAAATTCGTTCGTATCGATCGCGGATGGAAAAACTCCAACTTGCATCGATCATATCTCGAGATCTACAAGTCCAAATGCTATGAAATTTTCACAGCAGCTTAAGTACAACATGAAGAATGTCCCTGCCAAATTTCGACTTGATCGGAGCAAGTCTTGACCGAGTTGAAATTCGTTCGTATCGATCACAGATCGGGCCGAAACTTCACGGGATTGGGCGTGCGGGCCTGGTCACGTGCCAGAGAGGGTCTCCCGAGATCTGAGCGAAATATCAACCTCCTACACCTATAAATAGACCCCCAAAGCCAACAGAAAAGGGGTTCTTCTTCCTCTTTGAGATCTCCAACACCCAGACTCCGCCGGATCCAGATATGAACTCCATTGCTGCTGCTACCAACGAATTTCACTACTGCAAATCATTGTTATTCGCTGTAATTTGCTGAAATCAATTGTAAACATCAAAGAAAGATCAATAAAGCTATCAACTTCATAGTGGACGTAGGCGATACGCCGAACCACTCTAAATTCTTGTGTCTCCTTGCATTTTAATTATTTTCATATCTGAAATTTGGAGTTTTTGTTAGATAATTCCTCTCTTTCCATTTAATTTCTTCATTTTATCTCTTCAAAAACTTCCGAAGAGTGTTGTGCCCAATTTTGGTACAAACACATGTCATTTAAAAAATTAATAATTTCTTCGTTAAAGTTCCATATCTGGTCATCATTTGCCATGATGCACATGTTGGCATTTTTAGTTTTTGAATCAGTATCACTTGATGATGTATCTGAATCATCCCATGTTGCTTTGAAAGCCTGGTTCCTCTTCTTATTGAAAGTGCTTGAAGAGTACTTCGATTTCTTCAGATTTGGGCAGTCTCTTTTCAAATGAATGGGTCGATCACATTCAAAACACTTAACAACATTTCTATTTCTGGAATTAAAGTTGTTAGTTTTTCGAAGTTGGTTCATCTTCCTACATTTTGAGAATTTCTTAAAGGTCATGAAATTGATTTCCTCATCATCATCATCGTCTGGTTCATGGTTTTCGTTTGTAGCATTGAGTGCCAATGATTTCTTCCCATTTGTTTGATTCTCTTTTCTAACTTGCAAGTTTACTTCATAGGACATTAGATTACCAATTAAATCTTTTAATTTCATAGTACTAATATCATTGGCTTTTCGATTGCCAAAATCTTCTGATCCTGTTCACTAGAAAGTGAATTCAAGATCTTTCTGACTTGGTCCTCTTTAGTAACTTTCTTTCCTAATGATATTAATGCATGTAATATATCCTAAAAACTAGAATACATATCAAAAATGGATTAATTTTGTTTCATTCTAAATAGTTGAAATTGATTAGTTAACAAGGATATCTTTGTCCATTTAACCTTGTTAGTACCTTCGTGTGTGACCTGTAGTGTTCTCCAAATTTCATATGCACTTTTACAAATGGGCAATCCATTAAACTCATTTTTATCCAAGGTGCAGAATAAAATATTCATAGCCTTTGAATTGTTGAGTGCTTGTCTCTTTTGATGAGTGGTCCATTATGTATAATTCATTTAGGGCTCAATGTACTCAGTTTGGGTAATATTCCACATATCAAAACTATTAGACTGCAAATAAATTTTCATCCTACAGGCTCAATAAGCATAATTACTACCATCAAATAATATGGGTCTAGTGGTAGATTGTCCTTCCACAAAATTGTTAAAGAAAGTGTTACTGGTGTTATTAGTCATTTATTCCTTTAAAAAATCAAGTTATGATTTTTTGAAAATCAGTGCTCGATACCAAATGTGGAAATATGGTTGTCTATAATACAATGCAAAATGGATCTTAAGGCTATTTATACACTAGAAGTGTGAAGTGTGTATTTCAATTATTTAAAACTTACTTATGAATTGAAATCTCTATCTAATCAAATTGAAAATAGAAACAAGTAATCACAGAATAAGTAAGTAGTATAGTAAAATAAACAACACCAAAGATTTTTATATTGGTTCGGATTGACCAATCCTACATCCAGTCCTGTACGACACTATACAGAATTTCAATATCACCACTTACTGTCCACGAATTACATGAATACTTTAGAATCTTGATTTCATGGGTTATAAGACGCATCTTCTTGATTTACGGGCTACAAGAACATCCACTTCTCTATACAAACAACAGTAGAGTATGGCAAGTAGTCGTATCTTCAATACAGATTCTAGCATATTCGGTACAATGATCATATAGACCTCCAATGATAATATATCTTTGAATTCTTTAAGGAATAGGATGAAATCAGAGAGAGAATGATATGAATTCAAGTACAAACTCTCTAATATTGTGTGATTTTCAAATCCTTGAAGAATTAAAGTGAAAGAATATGGATTTGCAAGTGGAAGAATATGTAGTAGATCTTTCTCACAAAATTATGGAGCTGAAAGAGTAAGAGAAAATGAGAATTGTTGTTGTGAAAATTCATTTTCTAGAGCCCTTTAAATAGTGGTGAAGAGACATGTCTTTAGGTGAAGAGGTGGTAGAAAAATCCCTTGATTTAAATTTTAAAAAACTGAAAAACGATATGTATGTCGACATACATAGAGGAGATATGTCAACGTATGGTATTTCTAAAAGAATACCAATACCAATAAAGTGTTTCAGTTATTCAGATTTCAAAGTACCTAATATTTGTGGATTTCTGTGACTCGGTTGAGGTCGATGGTTGATGATCTTCACGTACAATTGCCATGGGGTCTTTAACAAAGGGTTCTAAGGTTCAACCAACTAATCATCACTTCAAATACCTCTGTCGTTACATCATTCTTCTTTAGTCGGTTTTATTCTTCCATTTGCTCTGATTAATCTTCATATATAATTCATTTAGCTTTTATCTAGTTCTTGTTTATCTCTGTAAATGTCTCCATAATATATCTAAAAGTACTACACAACTCGAAGAAATGTTAGTAGTAGTATTTCTATGGTTGTTTTTATTAAAATCAATATCTGAGGTACTAACAGAGTGTGTATATGTGTGTGTATCCACGGTAGCAGCTCAGTGGAAAGGAGGCTCTCCTTTGGTAGTAAGAAGCGGGTTCGATCCCTACTCTAAGCAACTATCCCTCGAGTAAAATTAATCCGATGTAGTGGTGGTCCAAGGAGGCCAATATGGTACGAACTGGGTTGCCCTACACCACTCAAAGATGAGCGGTCCATTGTCGTCTTCGATGGCGCTCATCTTATATATCTTATATATATATAGTATAAATACAGTATTCACAAATATATGTTTTTTAAACCAAAAATGTTAAATTGTAATTTTACATATATATGTTTGGAATTGTACATATTTGTTTCATTTCAAATCTATTAAACAAATCTTGTATAATTATGTAACTGTTAAGATCACACCTTTCTTTAATTGAAACCAAATTTGTCAATGTTGATTTGGATTTTAATTACATAAAAACAACTAATATGATTTTAATACACACACATATATATATTTTAAATCAATATCATGGATGACAAAGAAACGTGTAAAGGGCGAATGAGTCGGTTGTAATGTAAATCATAACACCTACATACATATCCATTAGCTATGTACACTTTTGTCTGCATCACATGCACTTCACACAAACAAATATATTTTCTATACTTGTAAAAAAAGAAAACTCTTTGAAAAATGAAGATTTTATTTAAAACTTTTAAGATTGGATCTAAAATCCATTTAGGCTTCATAGACTTAACAATAATCAAAACGATTTTTTTTAGAAATTCAACCATTTAACCCACTTCCAACTGGCCTAGTTCTTTTAATGGTATCAGATCCAAATAGTCTATGTGGTCTGAATTAGCAATGTTATGGCTAATTGATTAAAGCCTACCCATTTAGTAGGGTGTCTAGAAAGGTAGAGTCGAATGATTGAGTTTAAGTAATCTAGTATTCTGCCCTAGCTTGCTACTGGCTTAATCCAAAGGATGAAGTAAGCTTAAATGTTATCCCTAATATGAAGATCCAAATTGATTTTAGGCCTTGGGCTAATTTCCTAAAATATATTTTGAAAACTTTAAAAAACTATATTTTAAATTTAAAGATTATGTTTAAAATATGACATGTTGTAAATGTTATAAATTTTCAAAATTGGTTTTGAAAGTTAATATATTAATTTCAATATTATTTTATCTTAATTATTTAATTGGATTAAATAAGTAAATAATTAACTAATTGAATTAAAACATATATAGTGATATGTGTATGTTTATCTTAAACTTTTTAAGGTAAATGAAGAATTTTTTTTGAATTTAATTAATGTTATTTTTAATTAAAAATTATTTTATTTAATTAAATTAACTGAAAGTTCGATAATAAGTAATGTACATGTATAATGATATGTGTACATAATTACTATAAATGTTATAGTCCTTGTTCATCTTTAATTGCTAAGGATGAATAAAGTAAAATTCAATAGTTGAAAATTAATACTTATATAATTATATATGTATAAAATTATGTGAAACTAGAAAGAAATCAAAATTAGAATTAAGGAGTACATGCATATGTATAGTACGTATACCATGATTTCAGATGTGTTTGACACTTGAATCACGAGAGTATTTTAGAAAATACATTATTCCCTAAATATGTATTACTCAAATAAATATGTTAAAGATTTTGAATCAATAATATAAAAGTTAACCTCTATCATTTATATGTTAACAAAATTACTTGCATACCCTCTGTTGTTGACTAAACTCAAGCTAGAGATGTTATGTGTAGTATTATTAATATAGTGATAGACGTGGTAAGGTACATGTATGTATTTGTTGTGAAAATTCAAGGTACATATACTTAGGTCGTTGCGAAATGGTGGGTAGAGTGAATAATCTTTTTTGATATGTTGACCGAATCAAGGTCGAGATTGAGATCAGGACAAAGACCATAGGTTAGGAGTTGTATATGATACAACTGATAAAGTGTTATTCATCGCTTGTGGGTCAATGATTTGTTAAGCAAACTCAAGGTTAGAATCTCAAGGCAAGTGAGCCCTAACATCCACTAGAGAAATCAAAAGATTTCTATGTTTTTCTTAGCATTTTAAGAAACGTAAAATTCTAGTGGGAGCCATATTAGAAAAATAAAATGGTAACGCTTAACTTTTCTAATACTGTAAGAACGTTTGTTATATAACGTTAATATAATCTACATCGATAAATTTGTGCAATTGATAAAATTGATAAAATGTTTATCAACTAAGATATACAAATTAATAAGATTATAGATTGATAAAGAAATATAAAATATACTTACCTTAAATCTTTTAGCATGTTGTTACTTCAAGACTTATGCAAGAGCCTAACTATACACTACTAACCACATTTGTTACTTGGTCGCTTAAGTGTTTATTTTCCTCAGATTTTGTATTGTTTCCATGAGTTTTGAACCCTTAAGCAACACAAGGATATAGATATTTGATCCATATTCGATCACATATAAATGTTACATGATGAACAGTTATAGTTTGAAATGTACAAAATTTTAATGAGATTAGTTCATTGGAAATAAACAAATAAAACATAATGTAAAATCATGTATTCAGTATGCTTGATTGCAATAAGGATTTCTCTTTTGAATGGTTTGACCATTTAGAAAAAGAAAATCAAATGTACAAGAATGGATATAGCTTAGGCATAGTTGGGATAAAGAGAGTGAATAGTTAACTCTGCTTCATGAAGTAGTATTGGAAATGAGAATTGTATAAAATACTAGTAGATGCTTAATATGGAGTGAGAAATGTAATTGTGTTTTTCATATAGAAAATTATTTTCAATAAAAGTCATTTCCATGAGTTCAAGATATTTAATCAAAAACTCTTGACTACACAAAAAGAAATAAATAACCCATAATGACTAGTTGAATGGAGTTTCGTATTTCATACACTATCATGGTAATGGCGGATATAATGGGAGCATGCCATATAATACTTATCAGTGGATGCATCAAGATACAAAAAATTTCATAAATATAACAAATATTATTCATTAATAATTAATTTCAGTATTGACTAAAAATGAATATAGTTTTATTTAGTTATGAATGTTTTGAATCATAATGAAATAAATCTATTAAAATAACGATATTTGTTGCATTAGAAAATAACACAAAAGTATCTATAATTTGTTACAATTGTTTTGGAATTAATGACAAAACACCCATTTAGTGGGAGCGACATAAGAGTTGATGAACTCTTCAGAATGAAACATAAAAGTGTATGCAGTCAAAAAGGTCTAGTGATACCAAAAACAGTTCCACATACTTTGTTTAATTCATATATGAATTAACATAAAATGGACATGTGTATTGATAGTAATTTCTTTATAATAAGGTCATTGAATATAAAATAGAATTATAAAATATAACATGCAAAGGAAATAAGAAAATTTGATTTGATCGAATTAGTGAGTATACAAAAGTGCCTAAAAATGAATAAAGATTCGATCTCAAAAAATCATATCTTCCTGTAATACATAATGATGTATTGATAACGAGTAACCGAATGGTGTTGAATAAAGTACGACCGATAATAAGTAAAGTTAACTTCTTTCTGTAAGGTCATGTACTTAAGAGCAAGTACATAAGGTTTAAATAAATCTCATCTAAGACAAAGTTTACGAGATCCTGCAAAGATTAAAGTTTATAAGAAACCCTTACATGTCCTAGGTTAAGATTGATAGGTTGCGTGAGTCGAAGGACAACACGTAATACTTGTTCGTAAGTGGTGTTGTGTGCACCACCCCAAAGGAGTTTGAGACCAATCAATATTGATCGATCAATTTATGTTATGAACATAAGTTGAGTAAACTTAAAAACTAAATCAATTTTATACACATATATAGGAAAATCATGTAATCTTTATGAATACCTATTCTGTTATATCGAGGAACGACCTCTGTTTCAAAAATCACCAACTTTATGATGAAGAAATTACTTTTAAAATTATTAGTGGTAAAATAGATTTGGATACGATCCAAAGATAAAATTGATTACAATGGATGAAATGAAATTAAACAAACCAAATAGACACGACATATTAGAATGCCTAATAATTCTCACACATTAAAGAAAAACTATAATTTTCTTATCGATGACGAGACAAAAATTTCCTCAGTTGACAATGAGCCATTAAGAGTATTGAGTCTACCATATGGCATGATGCTTAAATCCTGAATAGATTCCAAGTACATTATCAAAATATGATTTTGATGGTTGTACCCAAAAGGATATGATCCATTGGCCTCAAAAGTGTTTTTGAAAAAACCAATGCAATGGGAATATATTAAGCTACATCGAAAAGAATAACAACGTAAATTTCCATTGTTCAAATCGACATAGCAGATTTGTCATTCAACGCACTTAAGTTAATTTGGATTATACTCACAAAATTATTGCTCGATATGATTGGGAGTTTTGGTATATGAAACAGAATTCTAAATAATGATTTAGAATGTGCTATTTGTGCTTAATAACCAAAATGTCTAAAAGTCAGTAGAAGCAATTCCGAGTTTGCAGGTTATTAGGTATGATCCAAGAAATGGTAAAAAATATTTATTCGATGAGCATCAGAGTTAAGCAAGTATTTTGACAGAGAAATCGTATAGTTTGATTTTAAGTTAAAATGCGGAGGAAGCGTGTGTCCATAAGGAAGAATATTAATGGTATTAAAATATTTCTAAACTTTAAGTTAACGAGAAACTTGTGATTGTTAACGATGAACTAGAGTTAACGTTGAAAGAACATAAGTGTGTGTGTGTGTGTGTGTGGTGTTTTGATGATAAAAACCATACAACAAACTACTAATGAGTTTATTGAGTTATTTCAGGTCAGAACGATGATGCAAAAGTTGGAAAATAAAATAGCTAAAAAATTTCAAAGATAGAATTCAAACCCAGGTGGGCTGAGATAATAGCACACGCCTTTACCACTGCACCATACAAGTTTCTAGAATTTGTTGTGATTCTGTCGACTGAATACGCTATCTTGTTTACTATTTTTGATAGTCGCTCGGGCTTGAATTTTACACTAAGCCAATCGACTGAAGTCTTCTCCCAGTCGACTGAAATGGCTAGTTTCCTGAAGTGGTGTCTTCACATCTCTTCACTCCAACAGTTGCTTCTCTTCATCAATGGTGAATCTGAATGGTTGCACGCCTAATTTAGCATCCCTACAACACCAATAAATCCCCCTAACCATCCCTAAATCATTATACATTACCGTACAAAAATATTCTACTCCATACTTTGATTTTCTCACAATCCCAAAAGTAAGAGTCCAAACTTCAGAAGATTTATATGATTCAGAGATTATCGACTAGTGTGCTTCATCTCCACATCCCATATTCTAGTAGAATAAACTCCTTAGCCTCTACGTCTCCACTCAATGTAGTTTGATTTGATTGTACATCAAAGAGACATTCTGTATATCGAGATACACTGTGTCAGAAAGTAACATTTGTTACATTATTTGTAATAGTTGTTGAAGTCCCGTTCGATTGTTCAGGTAGAGTCTGTAAACCTGTTCCTCTGGATGAAATGAGGGTGTTGCTTAGTTAATTCCAGAAGGAGCCTAGGAGTGGACGTAGGATAGGAGGTTCGAACCACTATAAAATCGACTATGTGATCTACTCTACTATTCTGCTACATTTACATTATTTACTACTATTGTCCATCTTTGATCCAGGGAATAGCGACTAATAAACATCATATTAGTTTGGTTGTTTAACACTTGACATAGAATTTAAAAATAACATCTTTTATAATCAGTATAAAATAATGTCGGGATTGTCCTAAAATGATATATGCAGACATGATATTAAATTTTTTTAATATAGAGCATATAAGATGGGTTCCTTATGCATTAGTGATATGAATTATCGTACATGTTATATTGTTTACAATATCACACTTAAAGTAGGTATCAAATCCGAATCAATATTACTGAATGATAATTTATAATGTTCTTAAAGATTTACGAAATACTAGAGATTTGTTTATAGAAACATTGAACACTTAATGAAGGAGTGCACAGACTCCAACTCATAAGTGATATTAAATATAGTATGTCAATCCATATTCAAACTTAAGCTAAGG
This sequence comes from Allium fistulosum, assembly GCA_030737815.1. Classification (NCBI taxonomy): domain Eukaryota; kingdom Viridiplantae; phylum Streptophyta; class Magnoliopsida; order Asparagales; family Amaryllidaceae; genus Allium; species Allium fistulosum. The sequence goes on along the minus strand of CM060905.1, from coordinate 897,669,028 downwards.
GCTTTAAGTTGGAAATATTCCAAATAATAAATAGTGATTGATTCAACCAGAGGCTAAATACATTGCCTTGAACATCGCTACAATAAAATAATTTTAAATAAATACATAAATTTATAACTAAGCTAGGGTTGATTAAAAATGTTGAGAATCCAATAACATTATTATATGATAACAATTTTGCGATGTAGATCGTATTAGAACATGGAGTTTACCAGAAGTCGAGAGGCATACTCCGAATAGCTCCATATGATAAAGGCAATTTATCAACGAAGGTTAGAGTTAATTGACATAGTAAATAATTAAAACAAAATAGCATACTCATTCACTAAGGGATTAACCCGATTAGTTTTGAGAAAACCGATCAGAGAAGTTAGAATAATATTTCATAATGAACCCCAAGTTCAAGTGGGAGATTGATAGTGTTAGGGATATGCCCTAGGGGAAATTATGTAATTTGTTATATATATCTAACTCACTAGCCAATCTTGTTCAACACGGTGTTTTCTTTCTATTGTATACATGTTATATTATGATAATTAAATAAGTAATTAATTTAAACTATATTAAATAGAAAATTCTTAAATGATATGTTATTTGATAGTTATTATAATATGTTGTAATTATGAGAAATTTATCACATTAAAATGACATATTTTTTCAAAATATTCGTAATCAAGATATTCCAAGATGGGATATCGATACATCATTTGAGAGTAGAGTGTTTAACGCTCTTCAAATATTGGGAAGTGTAGTACTCATGGTTGTTGGAGGCATGAAGGGGTTAAGTACCGATAGTTATTGGACAATTATAGAATGACTCACTCGAAATTTTCCGTTGGTTAATATAACTAAGGTCAAATAGAGAATCTTGAAGTGACAATATTACACAATTCTCTCAACTTGAGAATACTGTTGAACTTCAATGTGTATAATTCACTTTAATTATAGTTAAATTATGGCATGACGTCCATCGAATGACTATAGTTGGGTCTGAGTTGAAGCATTGGAAATGAAACACTATTCAATAGAGAATTCGTCTCCTTAGTTATATGGGGTTAGTATTAAGGTCAACTGCAGTCAACTTAAAGTCAAAGTCTTTAGCCAGGGTAGCACGGTTGATAATAATTATTTTTATTGAACCAAAGACTTTTTGTTTGGACTATTCAAGTTGAATATGGGCGATCCTGGAATTTTGACCAAGACCAAATTTTATAAGCTCTAACGTGATATAGTGTTAACGAAGAGAATTAGTATGAATAATTATTACTACTAGATACCGCTTATAGCAAGGAAAATTGGATTTTACCAAAAAAACGTGTAAGCGATAGATTCAGCCAAAATATCATGCCACTAGCTAAGGTGACGTGTGAACGTTAATATTCGAATTGCTCGATATTAATCGCTGACTGAATTTACACCTTTGAGTCGTATAACCGAAATGATGAATACTCTAAATGAACCACATGGTTCAATTAATTTTATCATTATAAATTAATTAATATTTATGAAATATTAATTATTAAAATTTATTTTATTTTTTTAAATACTATTAGTATTTAATAAAGTGCATACATAAAAGTTATAAACATGTGTATCGATATGCGATTTTGGTAGAATATTTAAATTGGATTTAAATAGAACAATTAATATTTGGGGCTTTTAAATGAATTAAATTAATTAATGTTTATAAAATATTAATTAATAAAATTTTATTTGATTTGTTTGAATACCATTAGTATTTATAAAGTGCATAGAAGAAAGTTATAAATGCGCATTCCGATAATACGATATCGGCAGAATATTTAAATTAGATTGAAATGGATTAAACATTACACAGGCTTGGAAATTTTTTAAGGCCCATTTCCTCCTTGATATGAACGGCCATCAAAGGGAAATATAGAGTCTATTTGAATTGAAATGAATGGTCTAAGACATAATTAAAGGAAGGTGAATCGCATATATCTTTAATTATCTTTTATTGCCTCCTTTATGGGATTTCATTTATTCAGTCATTTGGTCTATTTATCTCTCCCTCTTTCTCCTATGCCATGGCTGAATAATGGCCTCCTATGCCTAAAAATTTCAAAAATCAAATAAAACGAAAAAAAGGTGATGCATATCTCTTGATTCTTGCAAATTCTGGAGATCAATTCTATTGAGTTTAGGAGCTTTTTATTCATCGTCTCAAGGTGTGATTTACAGATGAACGTCCAAGATAATTCTTCAATTAATTTATTTAAATATTTTATATCATGTGTAAGATTTGGCATGGGTTCAATTGATCCTTTTGAAATCCTCTTTCATCTCAATTGATTATGTGACAATTGTATTGTTTTATTTCAGATCCATATATATTCTTCACCCCTCTATTATATATGTTTATCTCAAGTTGATTTGATTGGATTCTTCACCACTAGTCAAAATGTTACCCCTTTATTATATATGTTGGAACTGGGTCAACCTACAGTAGAAGAAATGAGTGAATTTCAAAAAATAATTCCATTTTAGATCATTATTGGGCCTATAAAATCTAATTCATTAAAAAAATTCTAAATTTCTTTTAAATAATATCATTATTTTATTTTATAAATAAAGTTTTACTATTTATTGTTTTGTATTATATTTGAATATGTGTATCATATACACATATGTGTGTATATACACGTGCAACATAATAATGTGTGCATGGTTTAACGTGCTCGTGTATGGATGTTGTGATTTACACCATAACAGACATGTTATGCTCTCTACTATTCGAGCATGTTGTCTAAGTGAAATGTTTGTATGGATATAATGTTATATATATATTTACATAAAATTATATATACGTAAAACATAAAATCTTATATATATATATATAAATACGAAGATTTGATGATGATAATAATTTATATAAAATAATTATATATATATATATATATATATCTGTGTGTGTGTATGTACATAATAATTAAATTGCAAAATATTTAATAACTAATAAAAATAATTTTGAACATAAATTTATATATATAAGTTACTGCAGCAAACCCAAGAGTAATATAAACTTTATTTTACATATTTCATTATAAGTATTTATGAATATACAAACATATAAATATATATAAGTATAATGAATTTTTAAGTAAAAATTATGCATACTTGTAGTAGGCTCTCGGCCCAAAATAACATATATATATATATAATGTATTTATTTAATTATAAGTATTTATAAATATTCAAACATATATATATATATATAAATAATAAATTGTATATATAAACTGATGCACACTTACAGTAAGATTTTGGACTAGAAACTATTTTTTTTCTATTTAGATTTATAAAATGATTTTAAATCAAAAATAAAAATAAAAAATAAAAATCGTATGGAATTAAAAGTTAAAAATTATTAAAAAATAATTTCTAAATTCTGAAAATTATGTAATGTTATTATATAACATTTTATACTTAATTCATATTATATTTATATATTGTTTATTTATTAACATAATCAATTTCTAGTTAAAAATAGTAATATATATATATATATATATTAAAAACTTAGTTATTGATTCCGAATAAATTTAAATGTAAATAAAGTTTTACAAATTTTTAAAACATTTATTTTATGATTTTAATATTTAGAACATGATTTATCAGTTTATATAATTATATATATTACTATTTCATTCAAAAAATGTTTTTTTAATTTCTTTGGCCATGAGCTTAAGATCAATATGCATTCAAAATAATTTTTTTAACATACATATGTTGATTGCATAAATATGTCCAATCATCTAATATGTGATAGAATATCAATATACTAGATTCGTCATATGATCGAACAATCTATGACGTGAATCAATAATCAATTATAATATCATATAAATTAGATGAATTACCTTTCACCAAAGCCAAGAGATTACACCTTGAGTGATGATAGATGCTTCTTGATTCGATTCGCAAATTAGAAGGTGCTAGCTTCCAAATTACTAACCACCAATCAATCAAATTAAAGTGCTTTTGATATGATTTGAACTTGAAAATATTTGGTGCTTGGATAGGGTAGCCTCTACCATGGATGTAGCAAGAATGATTCCCCAGTTAAATAAAATGAGGTACTGGAAGAGTAAATAAAGGAAGAATTGAAGAAGTAAAAATGGATCAGATCCACTTTTCTCTCTTTACCAATTCTTGCCTTTTTTAAACTCAAAATACTTAGCCATGTACTATACATGGACGGCCTTACCATTGCATACTCCTGGCCAAAATTTAAAGCTACCATATGGACCTTGAAGCAATTCAAGCCCAAATAATAATTGCTCCATTTAAATCTAATTTAAACGCATACAGGTATCGTATATCAATTAGTATATTTATAACTATTATAAATACACTGTTTAAAATTGTTTAACATATAAAATAAAATTTTATAATTAATATTTCATAGATATTAATTAATTTAATTTATAACAATGATAAATCAATTAAATTAGGCGGTCAAAGGAGTATTCAATGTTTTGGTTGTGAATCTTAGGTGTAAATTGGTCAGCGATTAATATCTAAGAATTCAAATATCAACATTCACACATCATTTAGCAGGTGGTGTGACATTATGACCAAATTTATCGCTTACTTGGTTTTGGTAAAATCTAATTTTACTTTGTTAAGCGTTGCCTAGTAGTAACTATTATTTACACCAATTCTCTTCATCAAAACTATATCGCTTTGAACTTATGAAATTTGGTAATGGTCAAAATTCCAATATCATCCATACTCAATTCTATTGTCCAAACACAAAGTCCTTGTTTCAATAATAATAATTATTATTAACCAAAATGCTATGGCTAGAGACTTCGACTTTGAGTTGAGTTTAGTTGACCGTGATACTAACCTAATATAACCGAGGAGAAGAATCTTCTTTTGAATAGTGTTTCACTTCCAGTGCTTCCACTTAACCCAACTATAGTCGTTCGATGGGCGTCCTAACACAATTTAACTATAATTAAAGTGGAGCTTCCATATTCAAGATCAATAATATTCTCAATTCAAAAGAACATTTTAATTTTGTCACATCGATATTTTCTGTTTGATCTTAGTTATATTAACCAATAGAAAACTATCGACGAGTCATTCCATAGTTATCTAATAACTACCAATACGTAACCCCTTGTGCCCCTAGAAGTCATGAGTAATACACTATCCAACATTTGGAGAGCATTGTGTACTCTAGTCTCAACCAATGCATCGATATCCAGTCTCGATACATCTTGACTAGGAATATTAAAAACGATATGTTTATTTTATTGTGATAAATCATTCATGGTTACAATGCATTGTAACTATTATCACAAAACACAACATTTATGGATTTTCTATTAAATATACTTTTAATTAAGTTAGGTAATTTATTTATAACACATTATATCAAGTATATAATAGAAAGAAAACATATTTTATTTCAAACAAGATTGATTATTGAGTTAGATACATGTAACAATTACATAACCACCCCCAAGGGCATACCTTTAACTCTATCGATCTCCCACTTGCATTTGGGGCCAACTATGGAATCTCAATCTCATCCCTTCGATTGGTTTGATGAGAAATGATTGAATTAGACCCTTTGTGAATGGACCTGCTGTGTTGTCTAATTATATACTCTGTCAATCAACTCTCTCTGATCTGATAAACTACCTTTATCATGTGGAACTATTTGGAGTATGCTTCTTGACCTTTAGTGAGCTCTTATTATTACATTATTATCGTATAACAATGATTAGTAGTCTTAATAATTAGAATCAGCCTTAGTTCAGTTACAAATTTGTGCATTTATATTTATACGTTGCTCTTATTTTAGCGTTAGGCGATATACTTAGGCTTTTCGTTGAATTAGCAACAATGTTTTATTTGGAATATTTCCAGCTTAAATCTTCTTAGTTGAAGTTTGAACATGAATTTGATATTGACATATTATACTGAATATCACTGATGAAGTTTAAGTTTGTACACTCCTTTATAAGGAGTTCGTTGTTTCTATAAATAATTCTTTAGTATTTCGTAAATACTCAAGAATACTCTAAACTGCCATTTAGTGATCTTAATTTGGATTTGTTATTTTCTTCATGTATCAAATACCCAAGAAAATCACGATAATGTGGATAATACAACATGTATGATAATTCCTATTGCTACAGCATAAGGAATCCATCTTATACATTCCTTATTAAACATTTAATAAGGTGTCTTTGCATATCATTTGGGACATTCCCAATATCCTTTATGCTATCTATGAAAGACATCATTTACAAACGAGTATTAAAAACAACTAAAGCTAGTTTTAACATAAGTACATGGTTAACAATCAATAGTGTGTTGTTTACTTATGGTTTAGAATTACCTATGTACCTTTTAACTTTCTTTCTTATGAGCACACACTTTCTCTACATTTTGACCGACAATCAAAACTATTTGATATTTCTGTCAAAATACTTATTCAATTTTGATGCTTGTCGAACGACGCTATTATATCTGTTCTTGGAGCATATCCAAAAATTTATAAACTTAGTATCACTTCCACTTACTTCAAGACACTTTGGTTATTGTGTGTAAATATTTTACCCTAAAACATTATTTAGAATTTTCTGTTTGAACACATACGTACCAAAAAACAAGAAGTCATGACATGTGATGATTGTGTGAGTAAAATCCATACCAACTTGAGCACATCGAATGGTGAATCTATTATATTAATTTCAACAATTGAAATTTATGATATTATTCTTATCAATGTGGCTCACTACATTCCAATTGCATTTGTCTTTTTCTTAAAGACAAATTTGTAGCCAATGGACCATATCCCTTCGGGTACAACTATCAAAATCATATTTTGATAATGTACTTGGAATCTATTTCGGATTTGCGCATCGTACTATATGGAAGAGCCAATACTCTTAATGGTTTAATTGATAACCGATGATTATCTATTCTCAACATTGATGGGTAACTTATGGTTTCTCTTCAATGTGTGAGAATACTTATTAGACCCTCTAATGCGATGTGTTCGTTTAGATTGGGTTAATTTCATCCCATGTAATCAGTTTTATGTTTGGATCGTATCTTAAATCCATTTTACTACCAACAATTTCTCAAAGAAATTTCTTCGCTAGGAAGTTGGTATTTTTGAAACAACAGTTGTTTCCCAGTGCAATGGAATAGATATTCATAAACACTTTATGAATTACCTTATATATAAAACTAATTTGGTTTTTTAGTTTAAAAAACTTATGTTCAAAACATAATTTGATCATCCAATGACAGTCGTTCCCAAACTCTTTTTGGAGCGGTTCATGCAAAATCCCCTATGAATAATTATTACGTGCAGTCTTTTGACTCGCGCAACCTACCAACTTCTTGGCCTAGGATATGTTGGGGTTTTTGAGAAACCCTTATCTTGTATGATTTCATAAACTTTTCTTTAGATGAAATTAATTTTACCTTGTGTACTACTCTTAAATATACAACCTTATAGAAAGAAGTTAACACAACTTCACTCATCATTAATCGTACTTTGTTTAATAAAGTTCAATTACTTTATTGATACATCATTATGCATCAGAGGGAGAAGTGAATTTTGAGATTAAATATTTATTCATTTTAGGTACGTTCAGAACATTTTCTAGTATACTCACATATTCGATCAAATTGAATCAATTTTATTTTCTATTACATGTTATTTTATATACTTTTGTTTTGTACCCTATGAGCTTATCATAGACATACTACATGTGTATCAATACACATGTCCATGTTGGTGATAACTCATTGGTGATTATAACGAAGTACATGGAACCATTTTTGGTATTAAAAGACTTTTGATTGCATACGTCTATATGTATCAATCCGTAGAGTTAATCAACTCTTACGATTCTCCAACTGAACGGGTGCTTAACACTTAATTGTTTGAGATATAATTTGCTAGTACCATACGATTCATAATCATATAATCAAAATTATTTCTCAAAACCGTGGCTTAGTCCATAATTCCAAAATAATTGCAAATAAATTTAGATATTTCTGTAATTTCCAATGCATCACAAATATAAGTGTTATAGTTTTATTTTATAATGAATATTCATAATATTCATATTAAAATAAAACTATGACTGTTTTTCAGTCAACACTAATAGACAATTATCATTTCATTAATAATATTTGGTATGTTTTACGAAAATATTTTTCATAATTTGATGCGATCAACAAGTGCCTTATGGCATGCTCTGATTATTTCCACCATTGTTATAATAGCATATGAAATACGAAGCTCTATTCAACCACTTAATATAGGCTATTTATTTCATCTAGTATCTTAAATTCAAAAAAAAAATTCATTGAAAATAATTTTTTATGTGATAATACTTTTCAAAATAGAAATCATATTTCTCATTCCAATATTAAGTATCTATTATTATTTACAATTCTCATTTCTGAATTTCTTTATGAAACAGAAATGACCATTTACTCTTTTGATCTCAACCGTGCCTTAGGTTACATCCACTCTTATACATTCGATTTCCTTTCTAAACTGTTGAACCATTCAAAGGAAATCCTTACTATAATATCATAATGAACTCTTTACAAAAGTGCATTCGATCATCCTTAACTCTTAAGGATATCAAATAAATTGCACTTTACGTAAACTGATCAAACTGACATTTTAGTGATCGAAATTATTCGATCTATCTTGTAGCCTTTGGTCCAGCATTACATTTAACACAGAAGATCATTATTATAATCAATCATATTGAATACATGGTCTCATGCTACAATTTACTTGCTTATTTCAATGAACTAATTTCATCGTGGTTTTGTACATTACGAATTGTGATCGTTCACAATATAACATTTATATGTAATCGTATATGGATTGAATATCCATATTCTTGTATTGCTTTTAGAGTTCGAAACTCATTGAAGACAATATATAATCTCAGGCTTATAAACATGTAAGTGACCACGTTATGAACATATTTAGTAGTTGTATAATTAGACACTTGCATAGGTTGATATGAAATTTTTTATTAGTAAGTATATTCAATATTTCTTTGTTAATATTCAATTCAATTCCTTTGTACATTTTAATTGATAAATATTTTATCAATTATATTTAATGCAAAAATTTATTAAAGTAGATCATTTTAAGTATACATAGAAGATGTTTTTACAATATTAGAAAGGTTAAATATTACCATTTCATTTTTCTAATAAGGCTCCCTGTTTGTACTAAAATTGGGCACAACACTCTTCGGAAGTTTTTGAAGAGATAAAGTGAAGAAATTAAATGAAAAAAGAGAAATTATCCAACAAAAACTCCAAATCTCAAATATGAAAATAATTAACATGCAAGGAGACACAAGAATTTAGAGTGGTTCGGCGTATTGCCTACGTCCACTATGAAGTAGTTTGCTTTATTGATCTATCTTTGACGATTACAAGTGAATTCAATGAATTACAGCAGGTAATTATGATTTGCAGTAGTGAAATTCTTTGGTAGCAGCAGCAATGGAGTTCAGATCTGGATCCGGCAGAGTTTGGGCGTTGGAGATCTCAAAAGAGAAGAAGAACACCTTTTCTATTAGCTTTGGGAGTCTATTTATAGGTGTAGGAGGCTGGTATTTCACTCAGATCTCGGGAGACCCTCTCTGGCACGTGGCCAGGCCCGTGAAGTTTCAGTCCAATCCGTTATCGATACGAATAGATTTCGTATCGATCAAGATTTCATCCAATAGAGTCGAAATTTGGCGTGGACATTCTTTAGCATGCACGTAGTCTTCTGTGAAAATTTCATATTATTTGGACTTGTAGATTAGGAGATATGATCGATACGAATTGGGATTCTCGGTTGGCTGTTTCGTTTGACTCGCTCTTATTCGACTCGGTTCTGTTTGCCTCGATGACGTGGCGTTTATTTGTATTGACTGCTATGCCTTGCTTCGCATTGATGGACACGAAGTAGAAGTCTTCGGATGGATGCGAAGTTGACGAAGTGCAGCGAGTCGAAATGTGGCCCTCTGATGGAGTCGAACTAGATGGCATCGATCGGTGGTTCTACGATGGATGCGAACTGAGCGAGTCGAAGTAGGCTTTCCTGAGGGATGCGAACTGAGCGAGTCGAAGTGGGCATTTCTGAGGGATGTGAACTGAGTGAGTCGAAGTAGGCATTCCTGATGGATGCGAACTGAGCGAGTCGAAGTAGGCTCCCCGATGGAATCGAACTGAGCGAGTCGAACGCGAGGCTGTTTGTATTCAATTTTGCATCAGTCGTAACTTGAACATACGAGCTCGGATTGACCTGAAATTTGGAACGTTGACTCTCATAGCTTCGCTTGTCGTGTCATATCAATTTAAACTCAATCCGGACTTAGAAAAAATTCGTCGATATCCATAGTGGGCCTGTGTATAACCGATCTATAGGACGGACCATCACTGGTTACTAGTCAGTTCCTTGGTGTCACGGCCTCGCCAAAAGGCGGGATAACATTTCCCCCCCAAAGTACGTCTTGTGGAGACATGATGTGCTTTGAAATGCTACAATCTTTATTCTGAATAGTTATTTTCTTTCCAACGAAAGCTGTAATCTTCGATTGATTTTCTCGATAATATAAACTGTTGACTGTCAATTGCTGTATGCCTGTGATTAGCCGTTTGTTGTTGTAATCATTATCGAATGAGTTTCCAATTCCTGTAAATCTGGAATATTGGATATTAGTCCGACATACATGCATATATGTCAATCTGACTCTCGTTGACGTTTGTACGTTCACGAGTCATTGTCAGTTTATTTTATATTGAATTCTGTATCGATCCTCTCTTGAACCGACGTGAAATTCGTTGTAACAATGCTCGATGGTTGTTTTTGAATGCTCCTTCATATCGATCCTCTCCTGAATTGGTGTAGTAGGTTAAAACATTGTTTTTGCATCAGTATTCATTGCATTGATGCATACGAATGGTCGTTTGTATCGATAGAGTTCAATGCCTTCTGAACAACCCCTACTGCACACTTCGAATCGATTGATTTGGACTCATTGGATACGAACGGTCAATTCGTATCGATGGAGTTGGCTTTTGAGAGCTATGATTTGATGGAGTCAAACTACACAGGAGACGGAGTCGAACTGCATAGGGGACGGAGTCGAAACGTACAGGAGATGGAGTCGAAGGTGATCGATACGAAGTGTGGTTTCGTATCGATGGAGTCGAACTAATTTCTCATATTGTTGCACCGGAGATGGAGTCGAAGATGAATGATACGAAGAGGAGCTTCGCATCGATGCACTGGAGACGGAGTTGAAAAGCTTGTTCGAATCAATCCCGGGGTGATGTCTCATAACTGGTCGAATCCACCGGGATGCGAATCGTTTATTCCTTTTGCTTTCGAGTCCATATAAATACTCTGTACTTAGCCATTTTTTCACTTTTTACCTTTTGCTTTCTTGCCTTGCTTTTGTATCGTTCAGAGACTCGAGAAAAAAGAAGAAAACATTCTTGCTTTCGAACCGATTCAGATCCTTAATCACTCAAACTAACTGCCAGTTTTAGGTAACCCACTAAGCGAATCCAACGCGTAAATGATGAGATTCGATCTTTAACACCAAATCAACCAGAGTCGTGATCGATCGAAGATTCCTTGGCCTCAACTTCGCGTCGATCTGGAGTAGGGGCTTCGAGATGATGAGACGGAGGCCTTTGTATCGATCGATGGTTGAGCTTTGCATCGAATCGTGTGCTTTGAATACGTAGATTGATACGAAGGGGTTGCGTCTGATCGATTCGAAATGATGGCCTTTGATCGAGTCGAAGTGGATGGCTTTGGATCGAGTCGAAGCGGCAACCTTGGATCAAGTCGAAGTGGAGGCCTTGGACCGATTCGAACTGCGTAGCCCTTGGATCGAGTCGAACTGTGCAGCCCTGGGACCGATACGAACGTGTCCCTGAGCGATCGATTCGAACTTGAACCTTAGCGAGCGATTCGAACTTGAACCTGAGCGATCGACTCGAACTTGAATCTTTGATGATTGACAATGAACCTAACTTCGATGATATTGGAAAAACCTTGTGCATCTGAACATCTAACTCCGACAAAGCTTCATTTTTGGCATAATTAGACTTGTCCTTCGGACTGCATATTTGATCTCCCTTCGAAGCTCGTCGATGGAACTGCAACTCTGACAAAATTTCAACAAACTTTAACTTGGATTGATTGTTAATAACTGGATGGCATGGTTGTGACGGTCAGCGATGACGGTCCTTCCGATCGAATTCTGAAGTCTCGTCGTTTACATGCTTCTTCCAATTCCGTAGAACTTCTTAAATGATATACAGTATCGCACTGCACAACACACTCACACACTTTACACTGGGGGATGCACGGGTGTTATTGTCTGTTTAACAATGATTTTTCATAAGCTAGCTATTCATGGAACCCTCAAGTTCATAGCAACAGGAACTCCCGAGTTTTATTCCTCCAACTACCAAGATACCGGTTATTGAAGCCGAAGTTATAGACCCAGCTCCGGACGATCGTCCAGGTGCCCGGTTCATTTTCTGTTCGCAAGATTCTATGCCGTCCGGTATCTCCGAAGATATGCTAGGACGGATTTGTTTAAGGCATGGTTTGTCACTCGACGACGTGATACTGCGTGGGCCAAATGACAGGCCTCATGATCCCCCGGAGGGGTTTACCGCTTTTAACCTTCATGCCTGTACGGCGGGAACACTTCCTTCTTTCAACCAATATATAAGGGAGATGTTATCATTTCTTGGAATAGCTCCATCCCAGCTACATCCCAATGGGTATGCTTTGTTGAACAACACCTTCATTCTGTTTATGGAGATTCTCTTTCGACCACCAAAGACGATCGTGATCAGATATTTATTTAACGTTAAGAGCCGTGGAGACAGTCCTTCCTTCACTTTCTTAGAGGCGGTCAGGAACTACCACATTGTACTGGGCTCCTGGGGAAGGCTAAGTTACTATAAAACTTAATGGTTCTACGTTCGGTGCCCCCTTGGATTTGCTAGGCGATGGTTGGATAGACGTAAGTGTTGCCTTTTTTCACTTGAATCATCGAGATATTATTAACTGACTTCAAAACTGACATACTTCTCCTCTTTTATAGCTGCAATCTCTCGACCTAACGGTGCATACTTCAGAGAGCTAGTTCGGATCCTTCAAGCGTTTCCGGGCGAAGAGAGGCATATCGACTTGGTTTTGATCGACAGAAATTTAAGGACTGTCGGACTGATAGAACGGAGGCAGAGCATACGGCTGGAAGGGACACTTAGAGTGGTCTCGAAGAAACGGGTGAAGCGCAAAGCGCCCGCAGTCGTGATAACCGAAGAAGTTGATCCAGAGAGAACGCCTACCGACACCGAGCTCCAAGCTGGGCCTTCTTCCGATGTCCAGGATTCAGGAGGAAAGTGAAAAGGCAAGGCTGTTGCTCACAAGCGTTCTAAATCCGAGTGGTTTAAATCCGTGGTCGTGTCCTTGCCCATCTCGGGGATTAGAATTTCGGAGGCTCCTCCCCTGCCAGTGGATAATCCTTTTGAAGAGCTTGCGGATATCCCGATTCCGGATTATCTATCATTTCAACACGACGCCGGGATGGAGGAGCTTGATAGTGCTCTTGAACTGAGCGGGTCGCTTGCTATGAGTGCGGCCGACATTTCCGGTTGGTCGGGGGGTTGCACATGCATACACTTCACTAAACTGCATGATTCATGACTGTAAATCGACCAACTTAAGAAGTCACTAACTCTTCCTTCGCTTCTCATTTTCAGGTACTATGTCTGGGAAAGGATCGATGCTCGGGAATCTTCGCTCGGCCCCAAAGGCTTATTCTTATTACGATTCCTGCAGGAGGGACTCCGATAGAGACCGCGATCGCGAGTACTCTAATCAAGATAGGCATGGGCGTGACAGGGACAGGGAATACAGACATCGGTCTAGATCACGCTCTCCACCTCCTAGACTTCCATCTCCACCTCCTGTCCAAACTTCAAATCCACCAAAGCCTCCTCGTCACAGGCCGTCTTCTCATACTTCTAGATCCGAGACTCATCTTCAGAGAATTGAGAACACGTCCTCCATAATTACAGAGCAGGTCCCAACTGAACCCACAGGATAAGGGGCCCTTAAATTGGCTCAGATGAGGAAGGATTTTCCGAATATTTGCTTCAATGGCTATGTCTTCCCACCACACTTAAAAAGAATTCCGTCAGGGGTGGAAGGCACGATGCATGATTGCGTTCATGATATCTACACCCAGTACAAAGAGTGGGTAAAGGCCGCGGAGAAAGCTTCCAAGGTGGCCTTTGAGCGAGCCAAAGCGCTTGAGAAACTGGAGACCGAACTCGCTCAAAGGGACCGAATCATCCAAGTGCTGACTGCTGAGGCCGAGTCTTCTCGAAAATCAGAGATTGAGGCCACCAAAAAAGCTGACGAGGCGAAAGCGGCAATGGAGAGGTTAGGGCAGACACATGTTGCCCTGGTGGAGGAGATGGGCCACCGGAACACTACAGTCACCGCCGAGCGGGATGCGGCGGTCAAGGAACTCAATGAACTCGAGGCCAAATTCGTCGACATGGCCAAGGAAAGGGATGATGCCAACAGCGCAGCCCAGGAGGCGTGCAAACAAACCGTTCTGCTTAGGGGTGAGCGGGATGCAGCTGTGGCTAACGTCCGCAAGGTGGAGGCTGAGGTTGAGGAGAAAGTGAAGTCGGCCGAGTCCAAGCTAGAGGCTGACATCGAAGACCTTCTCGTTGTTTACAACGCTAATGTGCTGAGGCACAAGCGTCTAGCCTGGCTCCATGACTATCCGGCGCATCTCTACAACGCTTGGGGCCGACTGGTTGAGGAAGAGAAGGAGGCGCATCTGGGTGAGTCTGTAGATGAATTTGAACTCGAGAATCGCATTTTGAATGAAGATGAAAGAAAAATTCTTCACGAGTCAATGATTCTACATGAGAAGGAAAGACTTGGCTCCCAACACTTTGAAATAGAAGAGGGTTCAGGGGTTGACCACCACAAAGCGAGTCTTGAAGTTCCCGCGTCATCCCAGGCCGAATCCTCGTCTGCGGTCGATCCTCAGGATGTTCCTGCTTACAATCCAGATCAGCCGCAGATGTCTCCGACTACAGCGCAAGTCACTGATGCCGCTTTGCCGCCTATGAGTCAAACCGAGGAAGGTATTCTGAACATCCCACATATCTTTCTTAAGTCGAAATCTTCGATCGAGTTAAGTTCTAACGGTTCTCTTATTCTTTGTCCAGTGATCGACGCTGCACATGCCGGGCCTCCTGTTACTCAAGAATCACATCAGACACAGGAGGCTATCGTTACCGAAGCGACCACCATGACTACAACTGCCCCGCTTGACGACATGCAGGGGAGTACGATAGTGTTTGATGAGCAGCTGATGGATGAACTCTTTTGCCGTCACGGCGATCCTCTTGCCGACTTATCATCTGTCATGAGTGGAAGTGATCCTGCTACAAGTTCTTCAATGCCGACTACTGATGCCCTCAGCGGGGCTCGAGCAGTTACTGAAGAGGAGATGTTCGCTCAAATTGACGATGAAATGGCAACAGCTGCTCATGGTGGCAGTTTTGTAGGTGGGATGGCAGCACCGGGACCTGCTCCGCTTAGAATGATATCTCCTGGTGGTACTGTTTTCATCACCAGCGTGCCCATTCCACCTTCTACACTTGATCCCATTCCTCCGACTCCACCCGCAGGGAGCATTCCTATCCACTCGAGTTCGGAGGAGGATGTTGATATAATGCCTTCGCCTGGAGACCAACCGCCGAAAAGCAAAGGCTCGAAGAGGAAGATTAGCGGTGGCTCCAGCGGGTCTACACTGAGAAGGAAGCCAAGGAAGAAGAAAGATTAGACATGCTTCCCCAGTTTATTTTGACTTTCATTTTGTTATCCGTGTATAGATGCGGGTTCGGCCCCTACTAGTAGGAATTTTTTGGAAACTTGCACACGAACTTCTCTTATAAACAATAGAAATGAAACTTCTCTTTTTTGACTCCTTTTCTGTCATTGTGTATTTGCCTCAGTGTTTCAATATCTGAAGTGCACTTGTGAAGTTTCAGCTTTCGAATAAAGTTTGTTTTTGTTCGCCAAGTTTGGGTACTGTGGACATGGTTTGCGACCGGGGAGCGAGTTGAATTTTTATGTCGCATCGCTTCAGTCGATGGTCGATGCTTAAGTCCTGCCCCCAGTGAGTTGTAGATCATTAGTCGACGATCGCTTCTCGCTTATAACATGTTGAGTCTAGTGCCACCGAACGGATGTCTGAGGCGAGTAGAGATTGAGTAATTCATCCATGCTTGTTTGATTGTCGATGATCATATCCGCACTCCGGGGATTCTCATTTGTTTATTGGCGGTTGGTCATGCCGTCTTAAGTTTTAACCATATGTCCGTGATCTGGGGACTTGGAATTGACATTTGTGCTCCGACTCGCGCTCTTGGAGTTTGGAGTTGATATTTATACTTCGATTCATGCTTCGGGAACTTGAAGTTGGTGTTTACGCTCTGTTTCGCACTCTGGGAATCCAGAGTCGATGTTTATACTTTGACTCACACTCTGGGAGTTTGGAGTTGTCGTTTATACTCCAATTCGCGCTCTGGGAATTTGGAGTTGATGTTTATACTCCGCTTCACACTCTAGGAACTCAGACTTGATGTTTATACTTCGACTCGCACTCTGGGAGTTCAGAGTTGTTGTTTACACTCAAATTCGCGCTATGGGAATTTGGAGTTGATGTTTATACTCCGCATCGCACTCTGGGAACTCAGAGTTGATGCTTATACTCCGACTCGCACTCTGGGAATTCGGAGTTGTGGTTTATACTCCAATTCACGCTTTGGGAATTTGGAGTCGATGTTTATACTCCGCTTCGCACTCTGGGAACTCGGAGTTGATGTTTATACTCCGACTCGCACTCTGGGAGTTCGGAGTTGATGTTTATACTCTGCTTCACACTCTGGGAACTCGGAGTTGATGTTTATACTCCGACTCGCACTTTGGGAGTTCGGAGTTGATGTTTATACTCCGACTCGCACTCTGGGAGTTCGGAGTTGATGTTTATACTCCGACTCGCACTATGGGAGTTCGGAGTTGTTGTTTATACTCCAATTCGCGCTCTGGGAATTTGGAGTTGATGTTTATACTCCGCTTCGCACTCTAGGGACTCGAAGTTGATGTTTATACTCCGACTCGCACTTTGGGAGCTCGGAGTTGAATGAAGGATTGTCGTGTATCAATCCTTTCTTGACTTTGATGTGATGGCTGGTCCCCGAGCTTGGGTTTCACTTTGCGAGTGATCGGTTGCATCGCAGTCACTCCCTATTTGAATAAATTCCACCGTATGGTGAAACTTAGCTCTCCATGCATAGTGATGATCATATGAAGCATTTCAAGTAAATCATAGCTCTGGATCGAAGAGATTGCATTTTATTGCTGAAATAAGAAAATATGGCAAAGTCAGTTGCCTTATTACAAATTCTAATTCTAAATGCAGAAGCAAATTGCAGAATGGAAAGTAAACTAAATGGATAAAGATAACCTGTCATGTGTAATAACGGCGAAGGCTCTCGCTATTCCAGGCTCTTGGCATAGTAAGACCGTCGACGGTCAATAATTTGAATATGCCATCTCCGAGCCTTCGTTCAATAACATACGGTCCTTCCCATGTCGGCTTCATATGCGAAGGAACCGGATAGATTTTTTTAAAGACGAGATCGCCTAGTTCGAAGGTTCGCGGACGGACCTTCGCGTTGTAAAATCGGGCGACTCGACTTCGATGCGCAGCTGCCCTCAAATCAGCTTCTTCACGCTTCTCATCTAGTAGATCGAGAGATTCAGCAAGTAATATAGCATTTGTCTTCGGATCATAGTATGTTACACGATGAGAAGGTACTTCTAGCTCAACTGGAATGACGGCTTCTGAACCGTAAGAGAGAGAGAGAATGGAGTGTGACGGGTGGCGGTCTTGTGGGTTGTTCGGTAAGCCCATAGAGCCATAGGAAGTTCATCGACCCACTTGCCACCGACCTTTTCCAGTCGTTTTTTCATAATAGACTTTATAACTTTATTAACCGCTTCGACCTATCCGTTTGCCTGAGGGTGTGCAACTGCAGAGAATTTCTTTTGAATGTGAAATCGTTTGCAGAAATCTTTAAATTCAGCACTGTCGAATTGGGTTCCATTGTCCGTAATGATGGTGTGTGGGATACTGAATCGATAGATGATGTTGCGGACTACAAAGTTGATTACTTTCTTCGTCGTTATAGTAGCAAGAGCTTCGGCTTCAGCCCACTTTGTAAAGTAATCAACTGCGACGATGGCGTATTTCGCACCACCTTTTTCCAGAGGTAAAGCACCAATGATGTCGATGCCCCACATTGCAAACGGCCGTGGGCTGACCATTTGTGTTATCTAGGTAGGCGGGGTTCTAGGAATTCGAGCATGCTTCTGACACCTATCACATTTCTTTGCATAATCCGATGCATCGCGATTCATGGTCAGCCAGTAATATCTGTATCGAAGTATTTTCTTGGCAAGTGCTTGCCCCCCAGTGTGATCGCCACATTCTCCCTCATGCACATCGTGTAATACTCGTTTGATTTCATCGTGAGAGATACACCAGAGTAGAGGAACCGAGTACCCTCTTCTGTACATGACCCCATTCTGAATGGTGAATCGTGAGGCCTTTCGAAGGACTTGTCTCTTTTCACTCGTGCGCTCCGGTAGGGTCCTGTGCTCAATGTAATTTCTAAGTGGAGTCATCCATGAATCCTTTTCGAGGACGGTTTCGCATACCCAGTCTATTTCTGCTCGGTCAATGCTTGGAGAATATAACGTCTCTATGGGAACGAGTCCCATTTCCTGAGCTTCACCTGTGCTGGCTAGCTTTGCCAATGAATCGGCCTTTTGGTTGCGTTCCCGGGGTATACAATAGATGTCGTAATAATCAAATTGATTCAGTACTTCCTGAACTCGAGCTAAGTAAGCAGCCAGTCTTTGGTCTCTCGCTTGATATTCTCCTCGAACTTGACACACGACTAATTGTGAATCGCAATGAATTTCCACAGCGATAATTTTTAGATCTCTGGCAAGCTTTAGTCCAGCTATGAGGGCTTCATATTCAGCTTCATTATTGGTTGCATGAAAATCAAACTTCAAAGCATAGCATATAGATCGACCTTCGAAGGTTTCGAGTACAACACCAGCGCCCGAACACCGGTCGTTTGATGCGCCATCAGTATACAGCTTCCAGATGTATTCGGGGGATTTACTGGTTTCGAGAAAGTCTTATGGAACGGTAAATTCAGCTTGAAATCAGCGAGGACTTGTCCTTGGATCGCTCGTCTTGGAGTGTAAGTAATATCAAACTGGCTCAGTTCGATGTTCCACTTGAGTAACCTACCAGACGTCTCAGGCCGCGAAAGGA
The DNA here is from genome assembly GCA_030737815.1 of Allium fistulosum. Classification (NCBI taxonomy): domain Eukaryota; kingdom Viridiplantae; phylum Streptophyta; class Magnoliopsida; order Asparagales; family Amaryllidaceae; genus Allium; species Allium fistulosum. The sequence continues at coordinate 897,649,523 of CM060905.1, read as the reverse complement.
CCTGTCATAACGGCTGGTTGGTGTAAACAATAATGGGATGTGCCTGGAAATATGGTCGGAGCTTCCTCGATGCAATGACGAGGAAATAGGCCAACTTCTCTAGCTTCGGAAAATTTCTTTCAACTCCAGTCAATCGTTTGCTGATGTAGTATACTGGCTTCTGTATTCCGTCTTCTTCTCGAATTAATGCAGCGCTGATAGCGTTCTCTGATATTGCCAAATATATGTACAACTTCTCATGATCAATAGGCTTTTACAGGATAGGTGGTGTGGATAGATGCTGAACTAGTGCTTGGAAAGCGACCTCGCACTCCGTGGTCCATTCAAAGTTGCATTTTCCTTTTCGGATCAGATCGAAGAAGGGAATGCATTTGTCAGTGGACTTTGAAATGAACCTGCTCAATGCTGCTACTTTCCCATTGAGACTTTGGACTTGCTTTATAGTCTTTGGAGTTTCAAGATTTCTGATTGCCCAAATCTTTTCAGGATTAGCCTCGATTCCCCGAGCATTAACGATGAACCCAAGAAATTTACCGGATGCAACTCCAAAGTGAAACTTCAGTGAGTTAAGCTTCATTTTGTATTCTCGAAGTATGTTGAACATAGTTTCCAGGTCTTTAACATGGTCGGTGGAGTGTCATGACTTCACAAGCATGTCGTCTACATATACTTCCATGGTTTTCCCGATTTGGTTGGCAAACATTCGATTGAACAATCGTTGATAAGTAGCCCCGGCATTCTTGAGTCTGAATGGCATAACCTTGTAGCAATAAAGTCCCAGATTGGTTACGAAGCTAGTATGCTCTTGATCAAGTAAATGCATCGGTGTCTGATTGTAGCCAGAATACGCGTCCATGAAGGATAAGAGTTCATGCCCAGCTGTCGAATCTACTAGCTGATCAATTCTGGGAAGCGGGAAACTATCTTTGGGACAAGCTTTATTTAGATCGGAATAGTTGACATATCCGTTCGGCTTTCGGACAAGTACGGGATTCGAAACCCATTCAGGATATAGCGCATCTCGAATAAACACGTTCGCTTTAAGCTTTTCTACTTCTTCTTTAAGGGCGTCAGATCTCTCTAGATCCATACCACGCCTTTTCTGTTTGACCGGGACATGCCGCAGGTCAATATTCAGAGTGTGGCTCGTGATGTCCGGCGAGATCCCACACATATCGAAATGTTTCCAGGAAAATACGTCAAGATTCGCCCGTAGAAATTCAACCAATTCCTCTTGAGTTTGCTGGCTCAGCTAAGACCCAATCTTTATCATTTTCGAATCATCGTCATCGTCAATTGGGACATCAATCGTCAGCTCGGTCGGGGATGCTTGACTTTCTTTAGATTCTCCTTCATCTTCAGTTTCTCTTGGGTCAAGATCCTTGAGGAATTGGCTGGGGTACCCGGGCCTAGGCCCGGGCATTAATTGTCAATTATCGGCAAAACGGACGCAGAGAGATTCCTCTACGCCCTTTCCTTTCTCCTTCCGCTCCGCCTCCCGCAGCTCAGCAACATAACAGGCTCTGGCAGCAGCCTGATCTCCTTGAATGATTCCCACTCCACGATCAGTGGGAAATTTTAAAGTCAAACACCACGGGGCAATGGCTGCCCTGAATTCAGCGAGGGCCAGTCGGCCCAAGAAAGCATTATATGGGGAGTCTATGTCCAACACAACGAACTGTAACATTCTTACTCTCCGGCGTTCTCCAACTCCCAACTCCACCGGTAATTCCACCATTCCAGTGGGTATAGTAGCACTTCCGTTGAAACCATGGACTCGGGATTGACAAGGTTTCAAGTCCGTGGCTTCCATTTTCATTTGATCATAAGCTCGTTTGAACAAAATATTCACAGAGCTTCCACTTTTAACTAAGATTCTCTTCATCCAAGCGGGACCTACTTGAGCTGAGATGACCAGTGGATCAATAGTCGGGGTTTCGAATTTATCAGCGTCTCTGTTCCTGAACACACTATCGTCTGTCATCGTCTTCTGTTGCTTGGCCGGAGTCCCTTCATCAAAACTACTACAACACTCGAAGTCTGCATGCCTGATAGAACTGGCATACGACTCCATTTCCTTCCAGCTTCGATCTATTGGGTGAGGACCACCACTTATTATATTGATAACCAACCTTCCGCCTGTACGAGCGGGTTCCTCCTGTCTTTCCTGATTCGGTGCACGATTTTGATTTGATGGGCCCGCACCACCGGACTGCGGCGCCCGCACATACTGATCCAATTTCCGTTCACATATCAGTTTCTCAATGAGATCTTGTAAATGACGACACTCATTTGTGTTATGGCCGTAGCTTTCATGGAACCTACAAAACTTTCCTGTTTGGATTTGTCTTTCAGTTGGTGGTTTTGGGGCAGGTTTCTTGTATTGCATGGTATTGCAGATCTGCAAATACACATTTTCCAACGATGTGTTCAATGGAGTGTAATTATCGTACATGGAAGCTCTACGTCGTGGACCACGATTCTGATCGCGTTTTTTGCTTTGATTTCCATTGTCCCTCTGCTGACTTTGCTTATTTTGTACGTTCAACTGAACTTTTCCAGAACTATCTCCGGACTGTTTAACAGCGATGTTACTTTGGATTCATTCGATGTTGGGCCCTGCATCATCCTGCTTCCTAGACTGTTTCGCATCCTCCCTTCTCAAGAATTGAGCTGCCTTGGAATAGAAACGGTCCAATGATGCAGGTGGTTTTCCAGCTAACCAATTTATGAACTCAGAATCAGCATCAATCCCCTTAGTCAACGCCATCAGGATAGAGTTATCATTGGGATTGCTTATTTCTGCACACACAGCATGGAATCGCTCCAAGTAACGTCTAAGTGTTTCTCCGGGAGCTTGTGTAACACTAGACAGAGTGTTAACGTCTTTAGGCCTCGCCACGTGCATACAGAATTGTTCAACAAACTTGGTGGCCATCTGATCAAAATTGGAAATGGATCGTGGTGGCAAACGAGTAAAACACATGGTTGCAATGCCCTCTAGGGAAATGGGGAAACTATGGCATTTTACTGCGTCATCAGCTCTCGCAGCATTCATCAGCCATTCGTACTTCAGGATGTGTTGATTGGGATCAGAACTCCCTTCATAGACTGGCAAAGTTGGCATCCTGAAGCATCGAGGTGGTTCAGCGTATAATACATCATCGGTGAAAGGGGTATGACTCCAGGAGATTCCCCAGTCGTCATTACTGAGACCCTGACTTTCACGGATCATTTGAACAATCATCATTGGTATATCCGGCATTCGGATACTTGGAGCATGTTGTGCCAAGGTGTGGTCAGGTTCCACAGCGCGAGTCTGGATCGGACGCGGTCGACGGTCCGTGCCTCACCTCCTTGGTTCAACATTTTTTGGGACATAAGGCTCTGGAGTCTGCTCTCGTTGGTTACGTTGAGGATCAGCTTGGTTTTTAGCAACACCTCCTTGTTCGGTAGTGGTGGTAGTTGCAATGTTGCCTGTGACATGGTAAGGAGCGGCACCTCCTCGAGATGAAGGTTCTGTACGGAGACTAGCGGATGGTCCAGTTCTAGGTTGCCCAAGATTCGAAGCAAGTTGGTGTCCCGTGGCTTGGGTGTAGCTTACACCTAGCCGTCGGCGTGTGGATCTGGTTTGGCCATTAGAGGAGGCTGAACTCTCTGTGGAAGAATAGGAACCTTGGTCTCTTCTGGATCTTCTTCACCTTTGGCGATTTAGCTGGTTGGACAATTTTGTGTTGGCGCGCAGTTGTTCAGTTAGCTGTTGGCAACTCTGGGTCAATTCTTGGAGCAGCATCTGAAACTCTTGTCTGGTGACCGGGCCTGATGGATCTGAAGGTCCGACGGCGTCTTGGTTGGATGGAGGCAATTGCACGGGATTTTGTCGGTCCCATCCTCCTGGATCAGCAGCTGTAGAAGTGGTACGTGTACTCACCATAATGAATTGATGGAGTCCTTTCCTAGATCTGATGCAAATCTAAATAGAATGGAAGGGCTTCAAAGTTCTAGATCTGGATCTTCTTCTCGGATTTATGCAATCCGATATAGATAGGAGATCCAAAGAGCAGGAGAAAAATTGGGTTGTTCTCAGTGAAAGCACCAAAGTGTTTGTACCAAAATTGGGCACAACACTCTTCGGAAATTTTTGAAGAGATAAAGTGAAGAAATTAAATGAAAAAAGAGGAATTATCTAACAAAAACTCCAAATCTCATATATGAAAATAATTAACATGCAAGGAGACACAAGAATTTAGAGTGGTTCGGCGTATTGCCTATGTCCACTATGAAGTAGTTTGCTTTATTGATCTATCTTTGACGATTACAATTGAATTCAATGAATTACAGCAGGTAATTATGATTTGCAGTAGTGAAATTCGTTGGTAGCAGCAGCAATGGAGTTCAGATCTGGATCCGGTAGAGTCTGGGCATTGGAGATCTCAAAAGAGAAGAAGAACCCCTTTTCTGTTGGCTTTGGGGGTCTATTTATAGCTGTAGGAGGCTGGTATTTCACTCAGATCTCGGGAGACCCACTCTGGCATGTGGCCAGGCCCGCGTGCCCAAGCCCGCGTGCCCAAGCCCGTGAAGTTTCGGTCCGATCCGTGATCGATACGAACAGATTTCGTATCGATCAAGATTTCATCCAATGGAGTCGAAATTTGGCGTGGACATTCTTTAGCATGCACGTAGTCTTCTGTGAAAATTTCATAGTATTTGGACTTGTAGATTATGAGATATGATCGATACGAATTGGGATTCTCGGTTGGCTGTTTCGTTCGACTCGCTCTTATTCGACTCGCTCTTATTCGACTCGGTTTTGTTTGACTCGATGACGAGGCATTTATTCGTATTGACTGCTGTTCCTTGCTTCGCATTGATGGACACGAAGTAGAAGTCTTCGGATGGATGTGAAGTTGACGAAGTGTAGCGAGTCGAAATGTGGCCCTCTGATGGAGTCGAACTAGATGGAGTCGATCAGTGGTTCTGCGATGGATGCGCACTGAGCGAGTCGAAGTAGGCTTTCCCGAGGGATGCGAACTGAGCGAGTTGAAGTGGGAATTTCTAAGGGATGCGAACTGAGCGAGTCGAAGTAGGCATTCCTGATGGATGTGAACTGAGCGAGTCGAAGTAGGCTCCCCGTTGGAATCGAACTGAGTGAGTCGAACGCGAGGCTGTTTTTATTCAATTTTGCATCGGTCGTAACTTGAACATACGAGCTCGGATTGACCTGAAATTTGGAACGTTGACTCTTATAGCTTTGCTTGTCGTGTCATATCAATTTAAACTCGATCCGGACTCGGACAAAATTCGTCGATATCCATAGTGGGCCTGTGTATAACCGATCTATAGGATGGACCGTCACTGGTTACTAGTCAGTTCCTTGGTGTCACGGCCTTGCCAAAAGCTAGGATAACACTCCCATTAGTCTTTTATGTTTCTCCAAACCCTAAGACGAAATATAGAAGTCTTTCAACTTTACTAGTTGGAGTTAGGATTCGTATATCTTGGGATTCTGACCTTGAGGAAAGCTGAACAAATAATACTCCCAGATATGATGAATAACTCCTTATCGATTGTATCACATACAACTCCTAACCTTGTAATCCTTGTCTTAATCTCATCTTTACCTTGAGGAAAGCTTAACAAATAAAGAGAGACTATTCACTCATACCCATCATTTCACGATGGTTTAAGTATATTATACATACTTGAGGAAAGCTCAACAAATATGTATAAGTATCTTACCTCGTCTAGTCTATATATTAATAGTACTACACATAACATCTATAGCTTGAGGAAAGCTCAACAACTAAGGAGCATGCAAATAATCTATTAATATATAAATGATAGAGGACAACTTTATATTAAAGTTTCATAATCTTCAATATATCTAATTGATTGATATCGACTTATGAAATAATGTATTTCTTATGAAATACCCTCAAGATTTAAGTGTCGGACACATCAAAAATCACAGTATACATACTTTTATGTATGTATTTATTTCTTAAATCTATTTAGGTTTCTTTAATGTTCCACCTTTTATTATAAATTTATATTATAATTTGATTTACTTATATCATAGTCTTATGTATAATATTATATTATTAAATCTTATTTAATTATTTTAATTAATTAACACTTTAATTAATTATTATATTATTAATTATAACATATTATATTGAATATATATATATATTATAACCTTTATAGTAATATACATATATCTTATATATGTATTTTAATTTATTAATTAACTTTTAATTAATTTATTTAATTAAACAAATTTAATTAAATTTTATTAAATTTGAAAATTCTTTTGTATGCACATGCATACTCATATTTTCCTTACACAATTCAAGACAACATAGCATATATCATTATATACAGATACATGTATATATATTTAATAATTAACTTATTTACTTAATTCATTCATTTTATTAATCTTATTAATAAATAACATTTTCAAAATTAACTTTATAAAATTTCCAAACATTTTGAAAACTTGTATTATAACTTTTATAATATGTATTTTATTCTAAATTTAAACTTTTATTTAATTTTCAAAACAATTTGAAAATCTATATTATAACATTTTTCTTATTTTAAATTTAACTTTTAAAATTTAAATATTTTATTTTTAATTTCAAAACAATTTTGAAATTAGCCTAAGGCCTAATTCAAATTGGGCCTTTTTCTATTTGCGGCAACCTTTGGGCTCACATACTGTTCGAGCTAGGCCCGTAGCTAGGTAGGATATGATATTTGATTATCCAACAATCCAGTCAAGACACTACATTTCTTAAACACTGCAACGACCCACAAATTTTATTTTATTTATTTTTAATTAAAGGTTGATGATATAAATAATATTGTTTTGAGTGATAATAAATAATAATAAATCTTACTTTGAATAGATATTTACAAAAATATTTTCCTTGAGATTTGAATCGATAAAATGGCCGAAAACTATTTTATCGATAACCGGCTCTATAATTGTAAAATATCACATACGGAGCTGGATATATACACTTATTTTTATAATTGAATAAGAATATAAAATAAAATTAATTATTTTATTTTTGAAAATTAAATGTATTTATGACATTGTTAGTAATGCCCTTGAATATAATAATTGATTTATTAAATTAAATTGAGATTTTATGATTTAATCATTATTATAATTATTCAAATAATGATTTTAAATGATGATAATTCATTTTAAAAATTTATATATGATACTAAATCATTTGTAATAATTTTAGGAAGATATGTACTTGATTTGAAAATATAAGAAAAAATCGATATCGCTTTATCGATATAAAAGAATTATTGTAAATAATTGTTAATATTAATTTATATGGTTTTATAATTCATATATGAACATTTTAATTCATCTAAAATGATAAGAAAATAGTTTTCAAATTTTTTTAAAATATATGTACGTTAACTAAGAAGTGAAAATGTGATTGGTAATCGGTTTCCCGATTTTCAACGGTTTGACGAACGAAAGTTGTTTTACATCGTTGCAACCTTGTTTTTTGTCATGTGCACATATACAACATACAGATACATATCCTAACATGCACATAAGCATACATATATAAATATATTTAAGTATGTAAATATAATATAAAAATATATAAGATATTTTAAGTTTCCTTACTTCTTAAGCATACAAAAGTCAACATATGCATACCCTAAAGTGATGGAAGTGATGAGCATATGGGAGAGAAGGTTGTAGCCGTGCATTGGGGGGAGATGTGATGATGATGGTGCATGTGATGGTGATGAAGATGATGATGTATGCATAGATATTTTTGCTCTCTTCTTTGCCTATAAATACACTACCCTCTTTCATAAATTCCTAAGCCATTTTCTACTTCGTCTTCCTATTATTTTCAAGCTTTAATGGCCTCTCTAATGGCTTCTTATTCATAGAAAAAAAAATATAAAAGTTAGGGACAAATGTTGAGAATAAAAGAGAAAAATATATACAATAGTTTATAATATCAATCCACTTCAAAACTAGTTCAAATCACCACTCAGACCCACGGCCACAACCCACCACCACCATGGTCGAGCCCTTCCACCTCTTCCAAGCTTGGCCATGCACATTTAAGGGTCTTAGGATCGCTTCAATAGGCTCCGGTGCGATGGTGGTGGAGCTATAACCGATTTAAAGTTAGATCGTTTCAATCTAAGGTGAGAAACTCTTACTTATATTATATTCTTGGATGATGATATGATTTTTGTAATGAATGTTTAATATGCTTTGATTATCAAGTTTGGTTGTTTAATGTTTTTGTTGAATATATATGCAAGTCATGGAAATACACGTCGATCAGCACAAAGGAAATCACTTTCCTCTATTTAATGAATTGGTGTATATAGAATGTTAAACCTCTTTAAAAAAGGTAAAAAAAGAGTTTGAAATGTTTTATAAACATTTGAAAGTGTTTTGGTGAAGTTTGAAAAGTAATTGAAAATTTAGTCAAAAATAAGCACGTCGCATAACGGCAGTTCGCGATTTCGCGTCATAAAAGCCAAACAAGTATATAGAATGGAATATAGCTCGGAATTCATCGAGACAAGAATTTTCCAAACTATTATATCCATAGTTTTAAAACAAAGAAAGAAAATTGAGTTTTGAAATATGAGTAAAACAAGTTTTTGGAAAAATCGCGGTTTTGTAGTTAGGAATCCATAACCGTATTTCTTTGAAAATGATATTTTAAAATTGTTTAAAAATATGAAATAAACTCTGAAAATATTTTAAAATGTTTTAAAAGCGATTTGAGTTATAAAAATTAGTTTCCAAAGGTAGAAAAGTCGTTTTGATCAATATAACTTAGAAAAAGCACTTTTTGTAGCACTTTCAGTAGCACTTTTCTATAACCTTTGAAATATAGTTTTAAACTTAATAATTCTTTTTCAAATATTTTATAAATTTTTTAAACAAATAATTAAGTTTTTTAATAATGATTTGGAAGTTTTTATAGGTTATTTAAAAGATTTTAAATAAATGATGTAAAGAAAAGCTATTATAAATTAAGTGGTTTAATCTTAGCTCTAAAAGCCATCGAGTAGACTGGATTTTTCTATTCGTGAGATACGAATGTAAGGTGCTTAAATTAAGGAGATGTTCAGGAGCAACTAGTGCCCTGGCTCACTTGGCCTCTTCCCTGGGCGAGGGATAGATAAGGTCGAAATGTCGGAAACGAGTTAAGTATAAAAAGATTAAATTTTCCAAATTTAAATTAAATACAACTTTGATTTTATAGAGATGGTCTTCTTATACTCGGTGTTAAAGGCTGAAGAGGGAACTCGTACTATTCATGGAATTTAAAAGGTGATTTCGCCGTTATTCCACTCATAGTATTTGTTGAATACAGGAATTGATATTGAGTGGAATTAGATGATTTCTATAGATTCTGCTCACTTAATATTGACTGGTTTTGGATTAATATCCTAGATAACAAAGATTTAACTCAATCAAAATTTTGGGTTTTGAATTAAGAAATCTTTGTTAAGATTTAAATGAAATGATTTGGAAATGTTTTCCTAAGTAAAAAATGAAATGATTTTGATTTTTTCCAAGTTTAAAAAGGGTTTTAAGTAATCAAAGGATTGGATAAGAGAGGTTTAATGATTCCATATATACCGAAAAGAAGTGTTTTAAAGTTGATATATCTCTAAAAGATATTTTTGGTGAAAAGAATTTAATCAATTAAAGAATGATTCCCTATTCACAGAACATCTTTTTATCGATGATTGGTTCGAAGGAATCAGAGTCGGATTTGGGTAATTCCTATCCGAAGACCACTTCGAACCAATTTACGTATTCGAAGTGAAGACATGGATACGATATTTAGGATTTTCATAATGAAGGACTGCTTGTTGATCATTTGGGGATAAACTCCCAATATACATATAGTAGCAGTAGTCTCTTTGTTATGAAATATCCAATGCAAGGGCTAATCGCTACAAATCCTAAGGGCAACTCCCGACAAGATATGGTAGGAGAGTGCCCTCGGTTTGTCCTGTTCCTGGACAACTTGTATGGACGAATATCTAATGTTGCATTTCTAGCTACATAAATTTACCTCTATGAATGTATCATCTGTTTGGTGGCGGAGAAGGCAACATCTCTTAGCTTAACACCCTTTCCTGAGACGTACAAGCTCAGGAGTTATACGTTTATAGAAATTAGTTGTGTTACCATGGAATGGCAGTGTGGCATTCAAAGTGAAATGTGCAATGTGAAAGGTAATCGTTACCTCAAGCCTCACACCCGGAAATGACCAAAACAGGGTAGATGTGGCAAGGCTATGTGGTTCGCAACCATTAGGGTATGATCATCCCCTTCTAGATATATTTCTACCCGCTATGACATTCGGGTTTAAATTATTATGGTGTATGCAAAGAGAGCTCTGGTATAGGTTGGTAACGACCGGGGTGATGACATATTCGGTACTATCTAGTGAGAAAGGTAGGCCGGTCTTGTATTGGTAGAGGTGCATATGTTCTATTGACCTCGATACATTCCTCTGGAGATGTACTGTCGGAAGGTAGTCCCTTCACCTGGTCATTTGTATGGAAATCCATTCTCCAATAAGTGCCTACCATTTTGTTTGTAGAGCCTAGTATGCTGGAATTTAATAATGGTAACAATTTCGGCTAAGATTAATAAGTTTACTTGCAAATGTTTCAAAGAAATGTCATTAAAAATAATATCCCTTATTTTTACGTAAAAATGTTTGGTTATCATAACGTAAAAACCCATTCCATGTTTATGTGCGGCATGGTCTTATGAGATACCTTTTCATTTTAAAATGCGTGTTTTGAGTTCTCACACCAGTCCCATGACTGACCCGTAGTTTATTTTCCTTTTCCTTAAACTCTGGGTGCCCTAATTTTCCCGGTCAGCCTAGTAGACAGGTTTAGTTTAGAAGAAAGCTGGATGGAACTCGAAGCATGGAGTTAGAAGATTTTTCTGAAGATGGTTATCTATTTCCACCACACTCTAGTGCTATAGTATTCTATATTTGTAAGGACATAAATTTATAACTGTCCATTTTAAAACTCTGATAAATGCATTTCCACTGTAAAGTTTATGTTGAAATAATATATGTGAGATTTTGTTCTGTCTTTATTTTCTTTCTTATCCTTGAGAATCCACTTCTCCGGTACTTGGATTTGTGACATATGAATACAGAGGATGTATTAGTGTCGATTTTCGAGAGTCGAAGAAACGGGTCTTCACAAACACCCTGCTAACTGGGCTGTAAGCTTAATTGGTTAGCCCAAATATAACTAATTAAGACCGATGGGCTATTTGGCTTTAATACCACTGTTGGAAATGGGCCAGCCCGCAACGGAAGAAATGAGTGAATTTCAACAAAAATTCCATTTTGGATCATTATTGGGTCTATGAAGTCTAATTTATTTAGAACTATCCTAAAAATATTTTTATATAAAATTATTATTTTATTTAATTTTATAAATAAAGTTTTACTATATTGTTTTGTATTATATTTGAATATGTGTGTACATGCATGTGCAACATAACAATGTGTGCATGGTTTAACATGCCCGTGTATAGATGCTGAGATTTAAACCACAATAGACATGTTATGTCCTCTAGTATTCGAGCATGCTGTCTAAATGAAAATATTTGTGTGCATCAAAATGTTATATATATATATATTTATATAAAATTATGCATATGTAAAAAAATCATATATATATATGAAGAATTGATAATTATAATAATTTATATAAATTAATTAAATATATATATATGTACACACACATATATATAATTAAATCATAAAAACATTTAATAAGCAACAAAAATAATTTTCAACATATATATATATATATTACTGTAGCAAACCCGAGAGTAATGTAATTATATATATATATATAATAGATTTTTATGTAAAAATTATGCATATTTGTAGTAAGCTTTGGCCGAAAATAATATATATATATATAATTATAAGTATTTATGAATATACAAACATATATATATATATATATAATTTTATATATAAATTGATGCATACTTATAGTAAGCTTTCAACCTAGAAAATAATTTTATTATTCGGATTTAAAAAACGATTTTAAATCAAAAATTAAAATAAAAAATAAAAACCATGTGGAATCAAATGTTAAAAATTATTAAAAAATCATTTCCAAATTCTGAAATTTATGTAATGTTATTATACAAAATTTTATATATATTTTCATATTATATATATATATATATATATTTGTATGTGTGTGTATGTAACTATTCATTAATATAATCAACTTCTAGTTAAAAATAGTAATAATAATATATAAATATATATAATAAATACAACAATATATATTAAAAATTTAGTTACTGTTGCTGAATAACATTTACATGCAAATAAAATTTTATAAAATTTTAAAACATTTATTTTATGATTTTAATGTTTATACGATTTATTAGTTTATAAAATTATATATATTATTATTTATTTCAAAAAATGTTTGTTTTATTTCTTTGGCCATGAGCTTAAGATCGCATGCATTCAAAATAAATTTTTAAACACATATGTATTGATGCATAAGTACGTCTAATCATTTAACATGTGATAGAATGTCGGTATACTAGATTCGTCATATGATCTAACAGCCTATGATAAGAATCAATAATAAATTATAATATCATATAAATGAGATGTATTACCTTTCACCAAAGCCAAGAGATTACACATTGAAACGATGATAGATGTTCCTTGATTCCGTTTGTAAATTAGAAGGTGCTAGCTTCCAAACTGCTGACCTCCAATCAATCGAATTAAAGTGCTTTTGATATGATTTGAACTTGAAAATATTTGGTGCTTGGATGGGGTAGTTGTAACGACCCATAATTTAATCACTTTGAACATGAATAGTTAATATGTTTTTAAATGATTAAATAATGGATTTTATGTCTAGCAGTATTAACCCTGCCTAATAAAACAGAATAGTATAATTACTTGCCTAATAAAACAAGAGAGAATTATTAACCTTGCCTAATAAAACAGAATAGTATAATTACTTGTCTAATAAAACAAGAAAGAATTATTAACCTAGCCTAATAAAACAGAATAGTATAATTACTTGCCTAATAAAACAAAATAGCATAATGATTATTATATTCCATACGGATGGTTGCCATTGGACCAAAATCTGGTCGAATCAGGTTATGCCATGCGGATGGTTGCCATTGGACCAAAATCTGGTCGAATCAGGTTAGGCCATAGTTGATAAGAAGAATTCCTATTGAACCAAATTGTGGTCGAATCAAATTAAGCCACAAGGATGTTTTCTATTGGACCAAAATGTGGTCGAATCAAATTAGGCCATATGGCTGGTTTCTATTGGACCAAAATCTGGTCGAATCAGGTTAGGCTATAGGAAATAACTAAAGTACCCTTCTCTTCACCTATAAATAGCCAAGTCCATATCTCATTTTAATTCATTCACAAACAAAAGAAAAGAACTAAAATTCATTATCAAAGGTGAAGTATTCCAAGTCTCCATCAAAGCAAATAGGATGTGAGTATATTCCTTGCTTTCATAGTTTAGCGAGTATAACTTATTATGTTAGTATATTCCTTGTTTTCATAGTTTAGTGGTATAACTTATTCTATGAGTATATTCCTTGTTTTCATAGTTTAGTGGGTATAACTTATTCTGTGAGTATATTCCTCGCTTTCATAGTTTAGCGAGTATAACTTATTATGTTAGTATATTCCTTGTTTTCATAGTTTAGTGGTATAACTTATTCTATGAGTATATTCCTTGTTTTCATAGTTTAGTGGGTATAACTTATTCTGTGAGTATATTCCTTGCTTTCATAATTTAGCGAGTATAACTTATTCTGTGAGTATAATTTAATTATTTTGCAGTCAGTGTAATCTTAATCTCTTTTCTTCGACTCATTCACATTTTAACAAATGTTGTGTTAACTATTGATTGTAATTGGTTAATAATAATGAGTCTGTTATTATTCTTGTTTGGTTTTTTGATTTGTGCTCGGCTAGTTTATGAGCAATAACTTTGATGTTTAGTTAAAGGGAACTTACACCACCTTTTAACTTAGGATTGACATTTAGTGACCTTTTGGTTAAAAGGGAATAACACCCCTTTTAGCTATCTCATTTGATTAAGAGGGAGCTTCACCCCTCTTGGTCGTATTCTCCTTTAAAGATGATGGGTTTAAGTTATGATTTGAATGGAAGTTTTAAATCTTTATTTAAAGTATTTTAAAGGAGCTTCAAATTTTATATAATGATTTAAATGGGTTATTTATGGAAAGTAAGTAGTCCTATACTTGGCACTAAAAGCCGATGAGTAGATTGATCTTCTATCTGTGAGATCTGGAACTGAAGTGTCTAGGCAAGGCTAGGAGCAACCAGTGCCCTGACTTACCTGGCTTTGTTTCTGGGCGAGGGGTAGAGTAAGTCGAGAATATCGGAAACGTGACAAGTGTAGGAGATTTGATTTCCATAAATGATCTTTATAATTATAATGGAAAACATTCACATTTCTTATATACAATTGTTTTTGACCCATCTAAGTATGCTTTTGAAATATGAAATCCTCCCAAATGTTTTGTGAATATACTTATATCTATGAGATAAGTATATGGATATTTTCCAAGCATTGAAAAAGTATAAGTTTTTATTTCCATATACGATCGTTTTGTTATCCCCGATAGTTGATATCTTGACTATCAATTTCGATACCTTTCTTCCTTTTGTTTTTGTTTCGTCAATCTAAGACGATTTGTTGCTCATTTAGAGCATTGATTTCCTTTATCGGAAATGACTAAATAAAGAGCGAGTGGGGGCCAAGCTATGTGGGGTTGCTCCCATTAGGGTATTTTCACATCTACTCTAGATTGGTTTCGGTTGTATGCGCACGGAGATGTGAAATACTCGGATACTCGGTAAGGTTGGCGGGGTCCGGCTTGGAGGTTTTCGAGAGCCATCGTAGTTCTCAAGTATATTTTCTAGAGGTATACTTTCGATAAGGGGGGCGCACCCTCCTAGTCATTGTTGGAAAAATTCCTTTTCCTTATTTTTGATTCAAAACTTTAGATTGATTCTTTCTTAATTTCATCGGGAAGCGTCTTGCGCTCTTCGCGATGTTTAATTATTTGCATCCATTCTTTTATACTTGGATGTTGTCCTTGTGAGGGAAAAACCATTCTGGATTTTTGCAATGTGGTCTCACTAGTTACTTTGTGTGTTCTACTTTTAGAGTTTACTCATACCAGACTTATTGTCTGACCCGAATTGTTTGTTTTCCCTGAAAGTTCGGGTACTCATTTATATTTGAGTAGTCCGGAAATGACAGGTTTCTTTGGGCTCTTTTGAAGATGGTGGATGAGCAGGAGGCTCCTTATCTATCTAGCTATTTATTTCCGCTGTTATGAGATTTGGCTCTATGTATGTATATTTAAAGGCAGGTTGTTATAACTGCCTAGACTGATAGTAGTACTTTTGTTGTATCTCTGATAACTCCATGTTGGGAGTAACCTTATGTACTGTCTTATTTTTATGTTATATTTAACCGTTCCGTTGTGAGATTATTGTTCCTTTCTTATATTTTACCCCATGACAACTCGTCTTTCAGATACTTGGGCAACGACACATGAATACCAGGGATGTATTAAGTGTCGTTCTCAAGGGTCAGAAAGATGGGTCGTCACAGTAGTTCAGCTTCTACCATGGCAGTAGTAAGAGTGGTTCCCCAGTTAAATAAAATTAGGTACTACTGGAGTAAATAAAGGAAGCATTGAAGGAGTAAAAATGGATCAGATCCACTTTTCTTTCTTTACTAATTCTTGCTTTTTTTCAAACTAAAAATACCTAGCCATGTACTATAAATGGTCATCCTTACCCTTGCACACTCATGGCTGAAATTTGAAGCTACCATATGGGCTTGAAACCATTTCAAGCCCAAACAATAATTGATGCATTTTAATCTAATTTAAACACATACCGATATCATATATCGATTAGTATATTTATAACTAGTATAAATACACTATTTAAAATTGTTCAACATATCAAATAAAATTTTATAATTAATATTTAATAAATAATAATTAATTTAATTTATTACAATTATAAATTAATTAAATTAGGTGGTCAAAGGAGTATTCAACATTTCGGTTGTGTGAATCTTAGGTGTAAATCAACGATTAATATTGAACAATTCGAATATTAATATTCAAACGTCACTTAGTAGGTGGTGTGGCATTTGATAGAGTTAGGGGTATGCCCTAGGGGCAATTATGTAATTTTTTACATATATCTACATTGATCAATCTTGTTCGAAATAAAAGGTATTTTCTTCCTATTATATACTTGATATAATGTGATTATATTAATTAATTAACTTAATTAAAAGTATATTTAATAGAAAAATCCATAAATGGTATATTTTGTGATAGTAGTTATAAAGTGTTGTGACCGTGAGTAATTTATCACAACGAAACAAATATATCATTTTAAATGTTCCTTGTCAAGATGCATCGAGACTGGATATCGATGCATCTGTTGAGACTGGAGTACATAATGTTCTCGAAATGTTAGGTAGTGTATTACTCATGACTGTTGGGGGCACCTAGGGGTTACGTACTAATATTTATTGGATAACTATGGAATGACTCACTCAATAGTTTTCTGTTGGTTAATATAACTAAGGTCAAATAGAAAATATCGATGTGACTGATTTACACGATTCTCTCGACTTGAGAATACTGTGACCTTCAATATGAAAGCTCCACTTTGATTATAGCCAAATCATGGCATGGCGTCCATCAAGTGATATAGTTGGGTCGAGTGGAAGTATTGGAAGTGAAGCACTATTCAATAGAAGATTCGTCTCCTCAGTTATATGCGGTTAGTATCACAATCAACTCAAGTCAACTCAAAGTCAAAGTATCTGGCCAGAGCATTTTAGTTAATAATAATTGTTATTATTGAACCAAGGGTATTTGAACTATAAAGTTGAATGTGGATGAGGTTGGAATTTTGACCATTACCAAATTCCGTAAGTCCAAAGTGATATAGTTTTGACAAAGAAAATTGGTTTTAACAAATGTCACAACCGGGTAACGCTTATTAAACTAAAATTGGATTTTACTGAATATGAGTAAGCGATAAATTTTTCCATAATGTCACACCACCGCTAAGTGACGTGTGAACGTTAACATTAGAATAGTTCGATGTTAATCACTGACCAAATTTACACCCAAGAGTTACACAGCCGAAATGATGAATTCCCATAAGACCGAATGATTTAGTAAGATTATGATTGTTATAAATTAATTAAATTAATTAATATTTATAAAATATTAATTATAAAATTTGAATATGATTTGAGAAATAAATAATGTTACATATATTTTGTAACAGTTATAAATATATAGATCGATATACAATATCGACAAGCGATTAAATTAGATTTAATTGCATAGCATTTTGGCTTGGGCTTAGATGGGTTTAAGGCTCATCATTAGGGCTGCAAAATTTCGTTTTTGGGAGGGTCTAGTGGTGGCTAAAACATAGGGAATTGGCTTGAAGATAATGGGTTGAGATCAAGTGAGAATGGGTAAAAAGGTTTTCCTCGTTTCTCTCTAATACAACCCTATATATATATATGTATCTCTAAAATAATGACTAACCATTTTTGGCCACCATTATATTGCTGGTTAGAATATAGCTCTCAATCCACTCCAAAATTTTCAAATTAAAATAATACTATTCGATAGTTAGAGGTCGGTGATTCCGGACTTGCAATATGATGAATCAAGAACAGTAAAAGGAAAGAAGTCATTGCTTCAACGTGGATTCAAAGAAATCATTAAATTGGTAATTTTAATTCATATTATAGTAATTAAATTATATTCTATGGTCCTATAATGAGCAATTTCATATCTGTTTAAATACATTACTACTATATGTTTAGTTAGGTGAGATTTTGTAAGTAGATGTAGTTGTCAAAAATCAGTTTAATTATGTGCATAATTTTTTTATTATACTATTTGATTTATGTATAGACAAATGTTGTTTACTGTACAAAATCAAATTTTGTCATTAATAATTGTTTTATATATATTTATTAATAAATTCATATATATTTATATATATTAGTGTATTTTTCTCTCTCAAAATAGCATATATGCATATATAAGATATATATATGATTTAAAAAATTTAGTACACTTATTGATATATAATATGAATTTACAAATTTGAAAATTAATTATCATACATATATTCATATTTTTTAAATTAACATTTATTGAATTTTGAATTATTTATTATATATAAAATAATTATTACATTAAAAATTCAATTTTATATTTCAAAAATATTATATCATTCCAGAAAGGTATAGAAAAAATTTAGGACTTTTCCAATAAAGTTATTATTTTTAATAATTAATATTATTTCAAAAAAACAGTTTATGATTTATTAAAATAATAATTTAATTGAAAAAATTCTTCAAAATTTTTCATAACCTTTCATTCATGATCCTAGAATTTCTAAAATTTTAAAATTTGAATTTTTAATAATATATTATTTTATATTGAATAATTATTTTCAAAATCAATGTATTTGTTTTTAAAAATAATATTTCAACTTTGAAAAATCTCCAGATTTTTTCTAAGCTCTATTTTATGATCCTAGATTTTTGAAAATTATAAAATTTGAATTTTTATCAATAGATTATTTTATGTTAATTATTTATGGATGAAAACATTATTTTATTCATAATATATACAAATTAAAATACTAAAATTATTATGTTTGCAAAACTAAGTTAATTTTGGATTATAAATAATTATTAATAATTGTTATCTCTCTTTATATATATATATATATTTATTTATCTATATATAGATGTTTTATGTTCATGTATTATATATAATATATTTATACATACACATATGTGTGTGTGTATTTTGTAACATATATACATGCACATATTTGAACAACATACATGACATAGAAAATAAGCTAATATGTCTGTTGTGATGTAAATCCCAACATCTACATATGGGCATATTATACCTTTCATGGATTATTATGTTACACATGCACTTACACATATATGTATATGATACATTTATGTATAAACTAATCAAATAAAATTAATTTCATATATTAATATATTTGAATTTAAATAAATTAAATGATTTTATTTAAATAAAATTTAGAAACATTCAAATTCAGTTAGACTTCATAGTCCCAATAAAGATCCAATAGGGTAAATTTTTTGAAATTTACCCATAACTTCCGCTACGGGCTAGTCCAGTTCCAACAATGGTATCAGAGCCCAATAGCCTATGCGGTCTAATTTAGTCATATTAGGGCTAATTAATTAAGCTTGCCCACTTAGTACGGTGTCTAGAAAGGTAATGTCTAGGATTGGAATTGGGTAATCAAGTACTCTGGCCTACCTGGTTACCGGCCTGACCCGAAAGGTGAAGTGAGCCCAAAGGTTGCCCCTAATAGAAAAGGCCCAACTTAATTTGGGCCTTGGGATAATTTTCAAAATCGTTTTGAAAATTAATGTTAAAGATTTTAAATTTAATAGTTAAATTTAAAATAAAACATGTTTATTATAAAAATTATAATACTACATAAGTTTTCAAAATGTTTGAAAGGATAATGATATTTTCAAAATGTTTGAAAATATTTATATAATAATTTCAAATTTTACATTTATTAATGAGATTAATAAAATAAATAAATTAAATATGTTAATTAATTAATACATATATGCATGTATTATATGTTGATATATGTTATGTTATTTAAAATGTTTAAGATAACATAAGTATACATATATGTATACAAGATAAATTTTGAAATTAATAAATTTTAATAAAAATTATTTAATTGAATAAATTAACTAAAGGTTAATTAATTAAATAAAATACACATATATATATGATATATGTGTGTTACACTATAAAGGTTATAATATATACTATAAATGTTATAGAAGATATGCCCAATATAAAAGTTAGATTAGAATACTAAATTAAAATCAATTAAAGAGTTAATTGATTAAAATTAATTAGATAAGATTTAATTAATGATATATTATACGTAAGACTATCATATAAGTAATATGAAATATAAAAGTTATATGACAATAAAACTTATATGATGTGTATAAACTGAATGTGGAACATTAAAGAAACCCAACTAGACTTGAGATATAAATACATATGTAAATGTACATATACTGTGATTTTTGATGTGTTTGACACTTAAATCGCTGGGGTATTTCATAAGAAATATATTATTCTATAAGTCGATATCACTCAATATATATATTGAAGATTATGAATCTTCAATATAATGTTGTCCTCTACCATATATATATTAATAAATTACTTACATACTCCTTAGTTGTTGAGCAAACTCAAGCTAGGGATGTTATAAGTAGTATTATTAATATATTGAATAGATGAGGTAAGATAATTATATGTATTTGTTGAGAAAACTCAAGGTACATATACTATACTTAGGCCATCACGATATGGTAGGTATGAGTAAATAATCTCTTTTGATTTGTTGAGTAAACTCAAGGTCGAAATGAGATTGGAACAAGGAAAAATGGGTTAGGAGTTGTATGTGATACAACCAATAAGGAGTTATCCATCGTTTGTAGGGTATGATTTGTTGAGCAAACTCAAGGTCAGAATACCAAAACAAACGAGTCCTAACACCCACTAGTGAAGTTTTACGACTTCTATGTTTCATCTTAGGGTTTGGAGAAACATAAAAGACTAGTGGAAGCCTTATTAGAAAAATGAAATGGTAACATTTAACCTTTCTAATATTGTAAGAACATATGCTATATAATGTTATAATTATATACAATGATAATTTTGTGCATTTAATATGATTGATAAAACGTTTGTCAATTAACATATATATACAAACTGAATTGAAAGTTGACAAATAAAATTATATAATATATACTTACTAATAATTCTAATTGCATGTTATATAATGTTTCTATACCCATGCAAGTGCCTAATTTCAACTACTTAATACATTCGTAAGTTGGTCACTTATATGTTTATTTGGTTTAGACCGTGTATTGCATTTCATGAGTTTTTGAACTCTAAATGCAATTCAAGACTATGGATATTTGATTCATGTACTTTCACATATAAATGTTATATGGTGAACAATCATAGCTTGTGGGGTACAATATTTCGATCAAGTTAGTTCATTCGAAGTAAGCCGATAAACAGTATTTTAAGATCATGTAGTCAACTTGAATGATTTCAAAAGGATCAATTGTGTTAATGTAACACAAGACCATAAACTACGAGATACATCTAAGAACTCGATCTTTGAAATGTCATCTTAATCAGTTTACATAAAGTGCAACATATTTGATGTCTTAAATGTTAAGAATAATCAAATGTGCTTTTGTAAAAGGTTTGTTATGATATTGTAGTAAGGTTTTCTTCTGAATGGTTTGACCATTTGAAAGAAAAACGAATGTATAAGAATAGATGTAATTTAAGGTAAAGTTGGAATGAAGAGAATGAATAGCCACTTCTGCTTCATAAAGAAACATTAGAAACAAGAATTGTAATACTAATTGATACTTAATATTGGAATATGAAATATGATTTTTATTCCGAAATGTATTTTCATATAGAAAATTGTTTTCTATAACATATATTTCTTTGAGTTCAAGATATTTGATCAAAGAACTCTCCACTGTAAACTAGTTGCAGCATATGAAATAAGTAAACAATATTAACAATATTAAGTGAGTGGTGGACCTCTAAATTTAGTACGCTATTATAGTAATGACGGAAATAGTGGGAGCATGCCATATAGCACCTAATGGTTACATCAAATTACGAAAATTGTTTTCGTAAAATGTACCGAACATTATTTATGAAATAATGTTTATTTTTGGTATTGACTGAAAAATAGATATAACTATATTTCAATATGAGTATTATGAATATTCATTATGAAGTAGAACTATATTATGGAATTTGTTTTCATAGTGAAAGTGATGCAACAAAAAATGCATATGTGTCTAATATTATTTACAGTTGTTTTGGAATTACAGACTAAGCCGTAGTTTTGAGAAATAATTTTACTATATGATTATGAATCATATGATACAGGTTAATTATATCTCAAAAAATTAATGGTTATGCACCCATTCAGTGGGAGCATCATAAGAGTTGATGAACTTTTTGAATTAATACATATTGATGTATGCAATCACAGGTCTATTAATACCAAAAGGGTTCCACATACTTTGTTATATTCATCGATGATTTATTACCAACATGTACATATGTATTAGATACACCCGTAGTAAGTTTATGATAAAATCATAGAATATAAAAGAAAAGTAAATAAAATAACATGCAATAGAATAAAATGATTTGATTTGGTCGAATAAGTGAGTATATTGGAAAGAGTTCCAAATGCACCTAAAAATGAATATAGATTCAATCTCAAAAGTCACTCCTACATGTGATACATAATGATGCATCGATAAGGAGTAATCAGACATTGTTGGACAATTTACGATTGATTGTGAGTGAAGTTGAGTTAGTTTCTTTCTATAAGGTCATGTACTTAAGAGTGGTACACAAGGTTGATATTATTTCATCTAAACAACAGTTTACAAAATCATATAAGATAAGGGTTTGTAAGAAATCCCAACATATCCTAGGCCAAGGAGTTGGAGGTTGTGCGAGTCGAAAGATTACACGTAATAATTGTTCATGAGGGATCCTGTATGAATCTCCAAAAAGTTTTTTGGAAAGGTCTATCATCAAATGACATATTTATGTTTTGAACATAATTTTTGTAAACTAAAATCAGTTTTATAAATAAAAAGGTTTATAAAGCGTTTATGAATCCCTATTCTATTTGCACTAAGAAAAAATTGTTGTTTCAAGATATATCAACTTCATTGTGAAGGAATTTCTTTGAGAATTTTTTGGTGGTTAAATGGAATTGGATCCAATCCATAGATAGAACTGATTATATGAGATGAAGTGAAATTAACTAACCTAAATGAACACATAGCATTAGAATGTCTAATAAGTATTCTCGTACATCGAAGAGAAACTATGAGTTTCTTATTAATGTTGAAAATATACATTACCCTCGGTTGTTCAATTAAACCATTAAGATTGTTGACTCTATATGGTATGATGTGCAAATCTGAAAGAATTCCAAGTACGCTATCAAAATATGATTTTGGTGGTCATAACCAAAGAGATGTGATCCATCGGCCGAGATTGTGTCTTTATTGGAAAGACTAATGTGGTTGGAATTAAATGAGCAATGTTGATAAGAATAATATCGAAAATTTCAATTATTGAAATTAGCATAACAGATTCGGTATCCAACATGCTTAAGTTAATTCAGATTAACTCACAAAATTATCGCTCGATAAGACTTAGTGTTTGGTACTTATGTATTGAAACAAAAAATTCTAAATAATGATTTAGAGTAAGCAGTTTACACATATTAACCAAAAATGCCTCTAAGTTAGTGGGAGCGATATTGGGTTTGTGAGCCTTTGGATATGATCCGAGAAATGATACTAATGTATCATTTTATAAGCATCAAGATTGAATAAGTATTTTGATAGAAATATCAAATAGTTTAATTTTCAATCAAAGTGCAGAGGAAGCGTGTGTTCATAAGAAAGAACGTTAAAAGGTACATTGATATTTCTAAACTATAAGCAAACAACACGTTGTTGATTTTAACAATATGCTTGTACTAAAATCAACTTTAGCTGTTTTAATACTCAATTTTGGATTGTAAATGATGTCTTTTATGGTGAGTATAAAAGATATAGGGATTGTCCAAAGCAATATACAAGAGCACCCTATTAAAAAGAGAACATGTAAGTTGGATTCCTTATGCATTAGCAATAGGAATTATCATACAGGTTATGTTGTGTATGATATTGTGATGCAGCGCGATCTACTAACTCGTCAGATTTGAGTCATTCAAAAACTTTAGGTCGCCCACGACCTAGTGAAGGTCGCTCACGACCTAGGGAAGATCGTTCATGAGTTAATGGAATCAGTATCAAGGCATGCAAGCAACCAAGCGAGATAAGCGATCACTCCGACCTATCGAGTTTTGACTGTGCCGATCTACGACCTATGTTAGGTCGCGGAAACAGGTTACGACCTAAGTTAGGTCGCGAGAACAGATCCAGCGACCTATGATAAGTCGCCGAACGACCTAACTACAAGTTATGAACAAAAATATATTCCAGTGCCATTTTTCTTTAGGTCGCGAACGACCTAACTTAAGTCGCTGAGTCCTTAGGTTGCTCAACTTTAGGTCGCTCGAAGAATTCCAGAAGCCATTTCTTTAGGTCGCTCAAGATAGGTCGCTGCCGTGTATTTTTAGGTCGCTTGAACTTATGTGATGTTGTACTTAGGTCGCGTGTGTTGTACTTAGGTCGTGTATTGATGTTATGTGTAAATTGTTGAGTCGTGTAACGACCCGCATTTTCGACCGTTCAAGTCAACAAAACATACACACATGCCGACTCAAACAATCCAAAATACAGATAGTTATTGGGGTTAAATAAGAAAAGAAAGGAAAGAACAGAAACAAACTCAGAATCTCGCAGCGGAAGGAACAAGATATAATAATAAAATAACAGTTCATGAAGCTGTTAAATAAATAAATTTGATTATTATTATACATCATAAATCAGAGTTACATACATATCAGAGATAATACAACAATGCAGCGGAAAATAATACAGTAGTAGAATACAAATGATGTAATACCAAACTCCATCTTCGTCCTCCAGAATAGATCTTCAACCTTATCTGAAATGCTCAGGCTGACCCGAGCGTAATGAAAAGACAAAACACTCGAGTCAGGACTAAAATATCTCATGTAAGTTAAATCGAATAAGTAAAAATGAGTGTGACGGCGTCGGAGATGTTTACGGGTTTTAGACACCTCCTATCCAGTATTTAACGTGCGTGCATTAACTTAAGAGATGTTCGGGATTTCCATCTCCTAAGGATCCGTTAAACTATCTACTATATAATAGAATACGCTATATATGATAATGTCTATTATAAAGTAAAATATCAAACTAGCGTTAAGCCATGGCCCATTCCACCCTTAACACATTTTTATTCCCAATAGCATATACAAGACCGTAGTTTCCCCAAAACCGGAAGTCACCAGAGGGCAATCCATATACTAAAGGTACAAACCAAAATCGTAGTGGTCGCGAATAGGATAATCGGTATGACAAGGTACATGAGGCAATACCAACTAGGATACTAGTAGTTGCGTGATCCGGACTGATGTTGGGCATAGCAGCTACTACCCCAACACCGCGAAACAACACTCCCAAATCGAGGGGTGCACCCAAATCGAATCACAAAAGTAATAGACATGGTAACGAAGAAGTGTGTCCGCTAGAGGTGGCGAACCTCAATGGCCCGGCGCGGCTCCTGTTTTAGTCATGTCAGGGGTCATCCAATATCGTTCTCTTTCTTCAGTCAACGCGTTCATCAAACCATCCACTTCATTCTGGATCAACACTCCGCGTATACTAGTTATTAAAGTGGTTTTCGGTATCGACAGAGAGTATTTCCATATCCGATCCCGGTCTCTTTAATAACTACGTATTATTACACCGATGGCTCTTTTACATTTTCAAAATCAATTCATAATTGATTATCAAAAATATCATATTCGCTTCAAAAATCAAAGCCATTTCAAAATCATCATATCTACTCAAAATATATGATTTCATTTCAAAATAATTTTCGCCTCAATATCTCATTTTAATTTCAAAATCGTCATATCTACTCAAAATATACGATTTCATTTCAAAAATCATTTTCGCCTCAATATCTCATTTCAATTTCAAAATCATTTTTCGCCTCAATTTCGATTTCAAAATCATTTTTCGCCTTAAATTCCACAAAACGATTCACATAAACTCGAATTCCAAAATTTAAAATTTAATCAAATCTCAAATCATCTATTTCAACTCGATTCAGCTTCTCAATAAACCATTTCAAATTATCAATTTCAAATACATATTTGAACCACAAAATAAACAATTTCACTTTCAATATATTTCGAAACTTTAAATATTTCACATTTCAAAACAGCTCCTATATTTATATAAGAATATAAGATTCGCTTTAAAACCATTTCGTATTCAAATTAGAATATACTTCAAATTAAACATCCATATTAAGTAGTTTACTTAATTTCTGGAACAATTCCAATTCAATAAACTTAGATTAACATTCGGATTTCAAGAATTCATTTAAGTATTACATTCCAAATCAATTTCAGTTCAAATCCTATTCAAATCAATTTTATCTTCAAATTTAATTCAATAGTTTCAATTTAGTCCAATTCACAAATTTCTTTGAATTTCAATTAAATTCCAAATTAATTAAATCTCAATTTCAAATTAATTTTCAATTCCAAACTCAAACTTGAAATATCATTTCATATAAATTTTCTTAGAAAAGTCCAATCTTTTAAAACAAATCAACTTTCGAAAATTTACGCCGTATTTCAATCTTTTTCTTAAAAATCTAAACCAAAGAATAATTAAACAATTTCATTTACCAAGTTTAAATTCCAACATCTCGAGCTTCAATTTAAAATAATTCAATTTCCATAAATTGGATTTTATTCTTAAAATCAATTCATTTAAATAATTTCAAAACAACTTTTTAAAATCATTTAATTTAACCAACCCGGTGTCCGTATATAATTTTCTAACCTATGGCCAAGTGATTATTTATTTCAATTAAATGTCAGGGATGAATATATATTACTTAAACCAATCACAGTGTCATATGCATGTATAACAGGATATATATATAAGCAAATAAACATCCAAACATTTAAATATCAACCAATAGCATCCATCGAAATAAATCATCCAATAGTCAATACAATTCACGGCAATTTCATAGTTATCAATATCGGGAAATTTGATTTTGATTAAATTCTAATTTCAATTTACTGTCAATTTAACTTTTCAACGGTGAATTCACATGACAATCTATATGACAATTAAATTTTTATCAAACAACGACAAATAAATTAATATCACTTCATAATGTCAAATTTAACTACCATAAAGATATTCAGTACGTTGTGAGCGTTATAAAACACTCACCTTGAGTTTCGATTTTTAAATCAAATAGAACAACGTTCGATTTAACCTAAAATTTTAACGAGCTCCAAATGTCTTCGGATCTAAACTGCAGCGTAGCCCTCATCGCTGCGATTCCAACGTCGCCAGTTTCGCCCAATTCCGACCTCGCACGGATGAGATATGATATTTTAAAGTTTGAATACAAATTAAATAAACAATTTCTTTTTTTTTACCAAAACAAATCACGGCCGTTCGTTCCAGATCCAAAGCCCACAGCCCTTTTTCTCCAATCGCGACCTATAGGGAAAAACGAACCCACACACGCAATAACCGCCTTTCTTCCATACGCACGCAACTAGGAGCGACCAGACGTTGATCAGGGGATGCCATCGCGTGCGCCTCTCCTTGCTCCACCTCTGCGCCAAGTTTTGCCACCTCATTCGCCACCGTTTGCACGCAAACCAAGAAAAATCATACACGCTTCCAAGTCAGATCTGGGTGAATCCGTGATGTAAAAGCATAGATCAACCGTATGGATTTGAAGAGCTCGCCGAGATTTACAACTTTGCTTTTGGAATTTTTTGATTTCGTTGAACGGATTGAGAGATATTAAGGAAAGAAGTTCGAGCGATTCTGGCCATTGAATAGGTGGCGGCCATGAGATAGAATTAGGGTTTTTGGATTAAAATGACAGTAAAACTGTCTTGGTTTGTGTGTGTATTTATATAGGTAGGTCCAAAGTCGTCCGAACTCCAATCGAGACGTGCCGCCAGGCGTTTATAAGGTTTTACCCCTGTTCCGGACGCAATGGAACTAGTCCCTAGGACTAATTCAATCGTATGTGGAAGATAGCTTTTTGAAGTCGATTATTTTAATTAACGACGTTAAATTTCTACGCGTTTCAAGCTCGCACAGCCAAACGACAAGTCCGATTGCTACGAAAATTAAAAACTTACAATAATTTACTGTTACGGATCCGATGAAACTGGTTTCGTCGAAATCCGAGACAGTTGTAAAAATGGCTATTTCTACTATTTAACTACAATATAAAATTCCCAATTTTAAATTATTAACTTTTAAATCAAATTTCAAGTGTTCACAAATTTCATTTTTAAATTCACAATAATTAACAATCTTTTACAATGCAGTTTTCCATTATAAATCCAGTATAAAAGATTACATTAGATTCAGCGTTCAATTATATTATAATTCAAATTCAAGTTATTTAATTCCAATTGAATTCTTTTATTTCGATTTACACTTTCATTTTTGAATCAACCATTTACTTATATATTATTATCAATAGTTTATAATTCATTTACATTCATTTTCTTCAGCTATCATCTTATTTAAATTCACAGTAATATTAAATTACATTCATTTTCGTTGATTTCAATATTATAACTTCAATATTAAATGTAACATTTTATTTATTTCGTTGTTTAGAATCAAATTCAATTCGTTTCAATTACTTGTTACACTCAAATTTAAATCTTTACTTACGTTCAATTACAAATTAACATCTTTATCAAATTACAGTTTCAGTTATTATCTGATTTCAATCAACTGTAATATTAAGTTACATTTATTTATATTAGTTTCAATAACATAAACTTCCACTATTAAATCTACCATTTTATTTATTCTTTGTTTACAATCATAACCAATTTGGTTTACAATCAAATTCAATTCATTATTTACATTCACTATAAGTTAACATCCATATTTAATTTACACATAAGTTATTTCAGAATTCAGTTTTGTATTTTAACTTGTAATTCACATTTTACAACACAAAAATTTATTTCCTTCGGATTTTTATTCAAAATTTTTATTTTAATTCGTATTTTTAAAGTGTTAAAAATACGGGTCGTTACAAGTCGCTATTGTGTTGTAACGCATCTGTTAGGTCGTTAACGACCTATACTAGGTCGTAAGTCGTAAGTCGTTGTCTGTGTTAGGTCGTGGACGACCTATGTGTTGTGATGTAAGTGTGGAGTTGTAAACCGCCTATAAATATGGGGTTGTGTCATTTGTAATAGTTTAGTTGATTTTGAATAAACTTTTGTTTGTGTGCTTTGTGCCACTTCTCAATTTGGTTGTTGAGTGTGATCTCCTATCTCCACTTTCGGAATTCGAGTGCGCTCGAATCAACGATCGCTGAAGCCGATTCACGGAATCTAGTGCGCTAGATCAACGTACGAAGAATCGTAGATCTTTAAACACGGTATCGTGCGCGATCAACATGTTTGAGATAGCTAGAATCCGGTATCTTTGGATCAACGGATTTGAGCCTTTAGTATCTTTCAATTCCCCGATTGCTACTTTCACCGATTTATCCATTTCAGTTATCCGCTGCTGCGTCATTTGGTATTAGAGCTAGTGTAATGACCCCGGATTTTAATTAAATTTAAATTGATAATTAATTGGATTTTTGAAGACAATTTATAAAATTAATCGATTAAAGTGATGTGAGTTTCCCCAGATCCAAATATATTCTGTATAAATCATTTAAATTTAAAATATTGTATATAGATGTGTATATATGTGAACATATATGTATTTGAGCATATATGAGTAAATTTGAATTAAAATATATATATATATTTGATTTGAATTTAAATTGTAAATAAATGGTTTTAAAAAAATGAAATTATATAAGATATAGAAGTATAAAATAAATACATTGGATAATATCTAATAACAAATAAAAATCTAGAGATTTGCCTATATTATAAAATAAATATAAGACAATTAATATAGAAGTAAAAAATTGAGATAGAAATAAATATAAAAATACAAATTCAAATAAGAAAAGAAAATATGTATGCAAACATGAAGACAAGTTAGAAACCAAATAAACAAAATACAAAGAATAAATTATATTCAAGTATGTAACTATATAAAGCAAAAGAAGACAGCAAGGGAAAATAGAACTCATGTATACTGCAAAGGGATAAGGCCAAAGCAAAACAAATATATAGTATAAAAGCTTGTAAAGGAAAACATTAAGTCATCTCATATTTTGTACAGCCGAAATCAAATATTAGCATAGTCAAAGCAAGAAGGAAAAAAAGAAATATCTATGTACAATCAAATAAAATAACTATTTGTACAAAGCCTAATTAATGCTTGGCCACCAAATCAACATATCAGCCTCCAAGCAAAAGAATATCCCTGCTAAAAATGTACAAACAAAATTATCACTTGTACAAAATGAACACACCCTATAGCCTCATTTCCATTTATACATCATCTTCTTTTCATCAATTCGTTCTATTAAAAACTGAGTAGCATCTGATGTAAGCTTCATCTTTAACATAAACAAGCTTCAATAAAAACAACAAATTAAATCAATTCAAACCTAAGATCAAGGAGGAAGCTTCAACAGGCAGTTCTCAGGTTGACTTAAAGAAAAGCAACTCTGTTCATCTTCTCAAAAACAACAGTGAGTAAACAACAAGTAAATTTAAGGGGCATTTCACCAGAAGGACAAACTTTGCAGTCCAATTAGTTTCTAGGATACACATTCAAAGGAATTACTTTCAAGGCCAAAGTCAGCAGAATAATTACTTTCAAGGACAAAGTCAGTAGTCCAATTACTTTCAAGGACATAATTTCATAGGTTTTTAGGCCCTAAAACCTAATTATTTTACGTTTTGTCCTTGAAAGTAATTATTTCAGTTGTGTGTCCTAGAAACTAATTCCACTTGCTAAAGAGGCCCTTGTGGCTAATTTAAATCTGAACATATATATCTTGTAGTGTCTCTGCATATATTCATGTATTTGTGCTGAAGAATACATCTTCTTCTCTGTTTTAGTTTACATGGTAGAAACTATTAAGAAAATTCAATTTCTTATTTTCTAATCATTGTTAGACTTTGTTTTCACAACAAAATATGTTTGTTTGGTATGAATTGTAATTAAAAAATGGATTTCAAGAAGGAAGAATATACAGTGAGTAAGAAATGGGTTTTACAGGCAAAAATTAAATTTTGAATAAAATTCGAACATAACGATTTACGAATTCATATATTTATCTTGAATCCTTATTGAAAGTTACGATTTTTAAGATGAATTTGAAGATTTTTAGTGTGGTGGTTTAATAGCAGTTCGAAGATGATCGAAATGGGTATTTTGGCCAATTGCCGGCGATATGATGAACTGGGGGTGTCAGGGTTGTTCGTGGTGATGGAGGAGCCTACGGCGGTGGTGGGAAAAATGACCGGAGTTGGCAACGACCACGGTGGCGTCGGCGGTAGGCGATCTTGGTGTCTAAACCTAATTTTTTTTGGCGCGCTGAGTTAATGGGTTGCGTTCTTTCTCTGATTGATCGAGTCGCGTGTGGCTTTGGGAGACGATAGTAGGGAGGTCGGAGAGTACGTGGCTGGAAGCTCGAAGCTTCTGGTGGTCAGAGTCAAGGTGGCGAGGCGGTTCTTTTGATTGAAATTCTGTTCCAGTTAGTACTTGTGTGTTCGATTGTGAGTCTGGGCGAATTGGTCGGGGCGGGGTGATGGAGTTCGTCGATGAGGTCAAGTTCGACTTGTGGGTTCCGACATCGATGATCAGAGTCGCTCTGATCACTTGTACAAGTGCACGTGTGCACTTGTGTATCTGGCACTGCTGAGATGATTGGAGAAGACGCGATATGCTCGGGTTGGATCTCGTGATGGGTCTGTGTGTGACTCGAAGTAAAAGTTGGTGGGGAGGACTCAAAGTCGGGCCTGGGTATTTAAGTTTTTGGTCCGAGTTTCCAAATCTTGATTTTTTTAACAAGTTTAAAAATTTAAACTTAATCAAGGGTAAATGATTTGTTAACCATTTCTTTTTTTAAATAATAATAATAATTAATGTTTTGATTAAGATAGAATTTATTAAAGATTTGACAGATAAAATTATTTGAGTTTAAAATGTTTTTATTACATAACCTTTGTCTTTGAAAAGTTTAATTTTTTATTTAAACTTAATTTTGTTATTAAGTAGATAATTAAAGAATGAAGAGTTTTAAATCTTTAATTTAACTAAAAGGTTTAAGTTAAGGTGGTTAATTACAAGATTATGAAACAAAGTGAATTACTTCATTAAGATAGAATGTTTTATCTTTTAAACTAATCAAGTTCTTAAATAATAAATGATGCATTATTAACAAAGGAAATTAAAAGATTATTGTTTAAAGAAGGATTAATAAATGAAATTTATTAAAGGATAATTACTTAATATATGGGGTAATTTATTAAGGGTTAATTAATTAATGCAGTGATTAAGAATTAATTAATTAAGAAGTAATAAATTAGTTATTGAAATTAACTAAGAATAATTAATTAAGGATTAATTATTAATTTAGGGTTAATTAATGATATTTAATTAATGTTTTAAAATTAATTGGTTATTAATTTATCATAACTAGCAAATTTATTCATAGGAATTAATCTGATTCAAATTAATCAGATAATAAAAATTAATCCTACCTATGGATGTTTGAATTATATTGAATGGTTGAATTGTTTAATATCCCTGATATGTGATGCTTTTTGATATATTTTGATTTGTGTTGTGACCTGTAATTTATTTATCTGGGATGTGTGACGACCGCCCATGACCCCTGCACCGAATCTAGAGAAAGTGCGCTGTAAGGTGTGCCAGGCAACCATGGACGATTGTCAGGGTAAATTAAAAACAACTGAATCTATCGTATTACTCACAGCGCATGGACAAAATACAATAGAACATATGTATAGTGAAGCTTTACAGAATAAAATGCCATCATATACAACTTCATAATAGTTGAATACAAGCATCCAAATAGTCAATACATCAAGCCTCACTACACAACACTCAGAGAATATACAAACAGCGGAACACCCAGTACATATAGTAAGAAGATAATATGCAACCCTCTAGCTCGTCTTCGATATCAGCATCGTGAGAAGCAAGAACAGCACCTGTCACCTGCTACCTAGTCTGCCCGTCCCAAAAATGGACGAACAGCCCAAGGCAATAAGAATTAAAACATAAAGCCTTGAGTCAGACAACAGTCTTAGTGAGCAGTAAATTAACTAACAACATACCAAAAGAGCATAAAGGAAAAGGAATAGGAATACAACCCTCCCACTCCAACCTTATTCTACAGTGATAGCCCCCAGACACACACTAAGCAGAAGCAAACATAGCAGAGCATACAATTTAAAGTAAAGTAATTATCACTCGAGTCAAGGGCAATGTTTTCCAAGCACAAACCCCCAAGGCCTAAACCAAGATCAGATAAGCACCCGGAAAACACTGCTCTTGAGACCGAATGACGATACAACCAAACATCCATGACTCTGGCTATCACTGTTACCATTGCTTCGATATCACCGTTAGTTGAATGACCGGCACATTCTTTCAGCCGTCCGTCAAGGGATAATGGAAACCCCGGTTCTAGACAGTACTCCGCACGTCGTCGCAGCCCGTGCCAAGGATTTTCGCAACTACCCAGGGTACTCGACCATCAATTCATTGTCGTTGGGATTTTCGCAACTGCCCAAACGTACCCTTGCTTTGAGTCAGCTAGAACCTTCAACAACGATGTTATCCAAGCCTCCTAGTCATCCTCCTCGACGACTATTTCCATACTAGCTCAAGCGCCTCCCGAGCATCCATTATCCTCAAACTCGAACCATATCACCGAGTTATCAATCTGCTTGGAATGATCCCGACTGGATTAGACCAAGGTTATCTCATATCATGCTTCGCTTCATCACATCCTCGCAAAGCTTCATCTCAACATCATCATCCAATCTATGCACAAGAGCTTCATCATCCGCTACATATGCCACAAGCAGCTTTCCCAATTCAAGAGCCTTTTCCTCAACTTTTGAATCATCCTCGATCTAAATCAAATCATCAATCATCTAATTCATAGCAATCAACCAATTCAAACATTAATCCAAACAATCAAGCATTCAAATATGATCTAAGTAGACAATTATCACAATAATGGCAATTTCGTAATTAAAGAGTTGAAAGTCTAACAAGCATGGAAATCATGAGAAATATCTCTACAATCTAGATGAATGAACTTGCATAGGTTAACACTTAGTAAAATGGTTGTCAAATCATCATGAACAATGGGTCTACATGGATCTACACTTAGGATGAAGAAAATGCATGAAAATCACTATTTTAACACCAAATCGAGCCAACAATCCGATATACTTCTTTGGATCTGTGTGAGAGATAATCACCACTCACCAAATCACCTAAACAACCTCAAAACAACACGCTTCAGATCTGGACAGCGAAGGATCAAACTTGATCTATCACGAATCCGTTTCAAACGAAGAAATCTCACTTCCAAGGATGAAGACTTCAATCTAAGCTCTTGAATCTTCAATTTGATCTTCAACTTGGATGGATGGAAGCACTAGATTAGAGTGGAGAGAAGAAGTGAAAAAGTGTAGAAGTCGAGCTCTCAAAATGGCAGCACTTCGTTGCTTCGAAATCCGGATCCCAAAAAGTGAAGCCAACCCCCTTCTATTTATAGCTGAAAATTCACTAAGTCGTAACCCGGCTATCTCCATAAGTCGTTTCCGACTTACGACCTAAGACCCCTCCGACCTAAGCCTTCACCGACTTAACACTTCTGCGCATCCAAGCACCCAGCGACCTAACAGCTATGACTTAACTCCTCAGCGACCTATCGCTTGCGCCTCTTCGACCTAAGACTTAAGAGGATACGACTTAGCACAACAGCGCCTAACGACCTAACAGCTTAACGCCTCAACGACCCAACTGCTAAGTCCTTACGCGACCTAACACTCACGCGCCTCAACAACCCAGCGACCTAACAGTGTAATAGCCTAGCGACCTAAAAATGTTACGACCTAACACTTAGACCCACGCGACTTAACACTAAACTACTAGGTCGCTCACTGTTACCCAGCTTCTCTAGGTCGTTGCCGACCTAACTATACTAACTAGATAACCACTAGGTCGTAAACCCTCATAACTCGCTAACATCCCATAAGTCGTCAACGCTTAGGTCGCTCTACCTACCATACGACCTAACCACCTACGACCTAAAATCCTTAGGTCGCTAACATTCTATAGGTCGTTCCAACCGACCTAGTACTTAACCAATTCACCTCCTTAGGTCATCTATACGACCGAACAATACAATTCCCAAACTTAGGTCGCTCACACACTAGGTCGCGCTACCTCTTAGGTCGTCTACGACCTAAACCAAGAAGACCTAACCTCTAAGTCGCTCCAAAACTTCTTTAGGTCATCTAACCCACATAAGTCGGTCATGACTTAACTCTTAACTCTCCAAATCCCTGGGTCGCTCCTATCCCCTAAGTCGTATACGACTTACGACCTATACTAAGTCGTGAACGACTTAGGACTTAGCCATATTTTGCCTAAAATCTGAAATGGCTCAACAACACTAAAATTCTAGATTTTGACGAACTTGTCGATCCGTAAAAATACGGGTCGTTACATTCTCTCCCCCTTAGGAATTTCGCCCCCGAAATTCCAAACAAATAAAGCAATCAAAGACTATTCTGCATGCCTACCATCCATAGCAATCAGCCAACCATGCATCCAATTCTAGCTTAGCATGCAGGATTCTAAAACTTAGAACAAGTTACAATGTTGTTAGATGATACGACACCTTAGGGCTATACCTTGAAGAGTTCGGGATGAGCTGCCTTCATCCTCTCTTCCACCTCCCACGTACAGTCGTTATCATCATCACTCCATTGTATCTTGAGCAACTTAACTACCTTCCTCCTAAGCTGTTTCGTGTCGGTTTCCACAACACGAAGCGGTTTACGAGGTCTTCTATCGATAGGATCAACTTGGAAATCTTCACAGCTATCAGCAGAAACCACCGTACTCGAGTCGTGCACATACTTCCGTAGATATGATACGTGAAAAACATTGTGCTCACTCGACATCTTCTCAGGTAACTCCAGTCTATAGGCGAGCTTTCCAATTCGCTCGATGATCGGGAATGGTCCAACAAATCTCGGAGTCAATTTTCCTTTCTTCCCGAATCGTAGGCCGGTTAGATTTGAAGCCGGATATTGTTGATAGGTCATTGGTTGTGACTAATCCAGTTGGGGGTTCGTCTTGTTTGTGTATGTTATGCCGTGGTCTGATTGTGTCGAGTCATGGTTGCTCTTTTGTTTGTGATTGTTTTGTTCTGAACTTTGCGGGGTTCGGAATTATTTTGGGTATGGACTGGCTTAGGAGGTATGCGGCAAAGGTTGATTGCGAGAGGTTGGAAGTGACAGTCGAGAATGTGGAGGGGCGAAAGGTTGTGATACGATGTAAGCATGAAGAAGGCGTCTTCATGAGCTTCATGTATTCGCTGGTTGTTCCACGGGATGGACTGTCATCGGTTCCAATCGCGAATGGATTCGAGGATGTCTTTGACGAAGTCAAAGGGTTGCCGCCGCATAGAGAGATCGAGTTTCGTATAGATCTAGTTGAAGGAGCCAGACCTGTTGTGATGCCTCTTAGGCGGATGGCGCCTAAGGAACAGCAAGAGTTGAGGGTGCAAGTTGATGATCTTTTGCAGAAAGGATTCATTCGGCGTAGTGTGTCCGAGTGGGGTGCACCAGTTGTGTTTGCAACCAAGGCAGATGGGTCATTGAGATTGTGTGTGGATTATCGTGAGCTGAATAAGGCGACTAAGAAGAACAAGTATCCATTGCCGAGAATAGATGACTTGTTTGATCAGCTTCACGAAGCCAAGGTGTTTTCTCAGATGGATTTGGCAACGGGATTTCACCAGTTGAGAGTAGCTAAGGATAGTGTGCCGAAGACTGCTTTTCGGACACCATCCGGTTTCTTTGAGTGGCTGGTAATGCTGTTTGGATTGACTAACGCGCCAGCATATTTTGTGGATCTCATGAATAGAGTGTTCAGAGATCAGTTGAACAAGTTTGTGCTTGTGTTCGTGGATGATATTCTGATTTATTCCAGAACTGAAGAAGAGCACCAGACGCACTTGCGTATTGTTTTGGAAATCTTGCGGAAACATCAGCTGAAGGCTAAGTTTTCAAAGTGTCACTTCTGGAAGAGTGAAGTGAGGTTCTTGGGCCATGTTATCTCTGGAAATGGAATAGCGGTTGATCCCGCTAAGGTGGCAGCAATCCAGGATTGGGTTAGACCTAAGAATGCATCTGATGTGAGAAGTTTTCTTGGATTAGCAGGATATTATCGACGGTTTATCAAAGACTTCTCCAAGATAGCTGCACCGTTAACAGGATTGACGAAAAAGAACCTAGTGTTCAGATGGGATGATAAGTGTGAGCAAGCTTTTGGAATCCTGAAAGAGCGATTGACGAGTGCTCCTGTTTTGACTATTCCTAGTGGGAATGACGAGATGGTGGTTTACACCGACGCATGTGGTACTGGACTTGGAGCAGTGCTGATGCAGAGGGATAAAGTTGTTGCGTATGCCAGTCGACAACTGAAGCCGCATGAAAGGAATTACCCGACTCATGATTTGGAGTTAGCGGCGATTGTATTTGCTCTGAAGATGTGGAGACATTATCTGTTGGGAGTTCGATTCGAGTTATTTACGGATCATAAGTCGTTGAAGTATCTTTTCTCCCAAAAGGATTTGAATCTTCGGCAGCAACGTTGGTTAGAGTTTTTGGCATCATATGATTTTGGTATAGCTTATACTCCGAGAAAAGGTAACGCGGTGGCAGATGCGTTAAGTCGAAGACATGCAGGATTGGGAGCCATGTTTTCAGAATGGAAGAATCTCGAGTATTTAGCTAGATTTGACTTCAGGCCTCGATGTGAATTGGAACCTGAGATGTTGGCAAACTTATCAATAAGACCTTCTCTTGTGGAAAGGATTGGCGAGAGCCAAAAGCGAGACGATAAGCTTGTCAAGATTATCCGTGAATTGGAATCTGGATTGGATCCAGAAGAGGATAAAGGATTCGAGGTCGATCGAGAGGGTTGGCTTCGAAAGCAAGAACGACTAGTTGTTCCCGATATAGATGAATTGAGGAGTGAAGTTCTGAAGGAAAGTCATCACTCAAAGCTGACAATTCATCCAGGTGGAAATAAGATGTATCGGGATATGAAGAGAACCTACTACTGGGAAGGTATGAAGAAGGATGTTGGAAATTTTATTTCCAAGTGTATGAACTGCCAGTTGGTAAAAGCCGAACAGAAGAAGCCAAGTGGATTACTTCAGCCATTAGAAGTTCCTACATGGAAGTGGGAGCAGATATCGATGGATTTTATTGATGGATTACCTAGAACAAGAACGGGAAATGAAGGGATTTGGGTCATCGTAGATCGTTTGACTAAGAGTGCACGATTCATTCCTGTTCGATCGACTAGGACTGCATCAAAGTTGGCTGAGTTGTATGTTAAGTGGATAGTTCGATTCCATGGTATTCCGAAGAGTATAGTGAGCGATCGAGATCCATTGTTCACTAGTGGATTTTGGAAGAGCTTCCAGGAAGTTTTGGGAACCAAGTTGTGTTTGAGTACAGCTTATCACCCTCAAACAGATGGTCAAACCGAGAGAGTCAATCGAGTTTTGGAAGATCTTCTTAGAGCATGTGTTTTGGACTTCGGAGGATCATGGGAAGATCACCTTCATTTGGTGGAGTTTGCGTACAACAACAGTTACCAGTCAAGCATTGGTATGGCACCGTATGAGGCATTGTATGGAAGACCGTGTAACTCTCCGACATGTTGGTTGGAAACAGGAGAAAAGCTGTTACTTGGGCCAGAGATGATTCGACAGACTTCGGATTGCATAGAGATCATTCAGCAACGAATGAAGGCAGCCCAAGAGCGTCAGAAGAGTTATGCTGATAAGCATCGTAAGGATTTGGAATTCGACGTAGGTGATATGGTTTTTGTGAAGATTTCTCCACTGAAGAATGTTATCCAATCATTACAAACAAACGAATGTGATGCTCCAGTATCAAACAGAACTCTAACTGGAACACCACATAGGAAAAGAGTACCTTGAACAACCACACTCTTTCCTTTCTCTTCTGCAGTAGGAGCTTTCGAAGACGACGGAACAGCTCCCAAAGCATAAGCTTGCACAATCTGCTTGTCCCTCCTCGGTTCTGGACAATTCTTCCTGAAATGCCCCGGCTTGTCACAGTTGTGGCACTTCGCCGGCGCTTTCGGATTCTTGCAATCCCTGGAGAGATGGCCTTTCTGCTGACAGTTGTAGCAGGTCACTTCGCCCTTCGGGTTCTTCTGGCCATCCTTACCCTTCTGCTGCTGCTGCTTCCTCTTCTTGTTTCCACCCTGCTGGGGTTTAGACTCTTCCCTGGTCACAGCATCAACAGATCCTTCCTTAGGAAACAGACTCTCATGCCTGAGAGCCTTCTCCACAAGCTTCTCAAATGAATCGTCCAAATGATCCACCAACTGTCTCCCAAGATAACTGTCCAAGCCTGTCACAAACTTCTCATTCTTCTGATATGCAGATTCAATATATGACCGAGCATACTTGGACAATGCTTCAAACTCATAAACATACTCAAGAACTGGTCTTCCACCTTGCTTGAGCTCCACGAACTTCTTGAACAGAACAGACTTCTGCGCTGTAGAAATGAACTTAGCCTCAAATCTGACTTGGAATTGCTCCCAAGTAATCTCTTCCTCCGGAGTATTGATGGTAATAGAGTTCCACCAATCAGAAGCTCTCCCTTGAAGCTGCCTTGATGCCAACTTCCTCTTAGTTGCATCATCAATTCCCAAATCACCAAAGATCCTTCTACAAGCATCTATCCATCTCTGGACTTCGATAGTTGATTTTGTTCCCAAGAAAACCTTCCCTCCAAAAGCAGTATAGTCCTTGCACAACTTAGCAAAATCCACTGGTTTCGGAGTTTGGACTTGAGCTCCAACATCTACTGCTGCCCCCGGAACTGGTATCCTTCTCATGATCGAAGTCATCATAGCTTCGAACATAGCTGCATAATCAGCAGTCCCCTCAGTAGCACGGCCTTCCCTAGCAGCTGGCCTCCCTCTTCGACTCATTCTCAATATCTATAAAAAGGAATGATCATAACATCTTAGAGAAACAACTGCATAAAGGACTCAAACTCTTCTAAGCTACTATATTATATATAGTAATCATCCATCAAAATTACAATTACGTCTCTCATACGTAGTTACGTCAGCGAGCGTTGGGTAAAATCGATTAACCAATGCTCTGATACCAAATGTGACGACCGCCCATGACCCCTGCACCGAATCTAGAGAAAGTGCGCTGTAAGGTGTGCCAGACAACCATGGACGATTGTCAGGGTAAATTAAAAACAACTGAATCTATCGTATTACTCACAGCGCATGGACAAAATACAATAGAACATATGTATAGTGAAGCTTTACAGAATAAAATGCCATCATATAAAACTTCATAATAGTTGAATACAAGCATCCAAATAGTCAATACATCAAGCCTCACTACACAACACTCAGAGAATATACAAATAGCGGAACACCCAGTACATATAGTAAGAAGATAATATGCAACCCTCTAGCTCGTCTTCGATATCAGCATCGTGAGAAGCAAGAACAGCACCTGTCACCTGCTACCTAGTCTGCCCGTCCCAAAAATGGACGAACAGCCCAAGGCAATAAGAATTAAAACATAAAGCCTTGAGTCAGACAACAGTCTTAGTGAGCAGTAAATTAACTAACAACATACCAAAAGAGCATAAAGGAAAAGTGTTGGGCGTGTTCTCACCCAGAAGACCTCGAGACCAAGAAGCTTGATTCATCCATCCAAGATTGCCTAAACTCATTCGGCACCCATGTCTCACAGAACCCATTCGGCAGTCTCAAGCAACTACCGAACCAACTCCATCCCCTATCACCGAGTCACCGAACCACGCATCTCCCTGCTCCTGCCGAACCATACCCTCACTGAACCAAGGCCTCCACCGGATCAAGCCTTCGCCGGACCAACCTTCACCGAATCGACCCATGCCGGACCAGCCTTAACCGGATCAACCATACCCTCCACCGGACCCAAAGTACTACCGGACCACTTCACCACCGAACTAAGACACTTACCGAACCAGAAGCATGGAAGTACACGATCGAACCAGAACGCTGCCAGGCCAGGTTGCTCCAGCCCAGGCCCACCAGCAGCTATATACATCCAAGACCTCTGCCCCCAACCTCACTCTATAAATAGAGGGGCAGGGGTACGACAATGGGGGACAAGTTTGAGAGCTCAAGCACGGAAGGAACTTTCAAACAACTTTCTTTTACTTGTATCAAAGCTTTGTACTTGTAATCAGAATAAGAGAAGAGAAATAACATATAAAGTGGACGTAGGCACATTCTGGCTGAACCACTATAAATTTGTGTGTCTTTTTTACAGTTTAGCCCCTGTTTTTCATATATTTGCATAAATCGCTCAAATCACTAAGAATAACATAAGATCTACTAAATCATACAACTTTGAGGTGTTTGTCCATTTTTTATGCAAACATTTTTGGTGCTTTCACTGAGAACTAAAGCTCGAAGCTTCAGCTTCATCCACTTAACAGTTTTCCTAACAGCATCGTTCGCCACTTGGAAAACATGCCTCCCAAACAGAGAAAAGATGTTAACAAAGGAAAAAACATCGCATCTAGCAGTCTTCCAGATCCAGCTGTCACGGATCAAGTAAATCGTCCTCCTCCAACAGCAGTAACAAATGAAGGATAGGCTAACCCAACCACTCCTGCCACAGAACAGCCTACAGCAATTACTAAGGCAGATTTGGACAGAGTTGTGGTTGAAGTAACTAACCGCTTCACGTCCCAGCAGGAAGCCTTGGTGGACCATCTCATGTCACGCTTAAGGGACGCTGAAGAATTCAACCGCAACACTGAATCATGGGGCGAGTCCCAGTCTGGAGGATCTCAGAGACAACAAAGATCTTCCTTCTTCGAAGGAGCTAACGGCAGAAGTAGCCATGGTAGGAGCCGAGACCGAGCACAGCCCGAAGTTAGGCCTGAGGAAATGTTTGGTACCGAACCCAACGGGGGAGGTACCGGGCGAAGGTCAACTGTAGCTGAGCCTGTCATGCTGCGTAACCACAGAAACGCCAGTGAACGGGGCCGATCTAGAGTCCAGCCCGAAGTTGGACCCGAGGAAGTGCTTAGATCAGAACCCAGCAGGGGGAGATCAAGGCAAGGGCTAACTGTAGCTGACCTGAGCATGCTCCCAAAAGACCAAAGGCTGCCATTGGAAAATATGAGGAATGATAGACGATACCATCCCTACAGGTCATCTGGACGGAATCAATCCCACAGAACAGAACCAAACTCATTTCTATCTGCTCCAAGTTCTGATGAAAGGATGGCACGCTTATTCAGAGAGTGTGTCCAACGGGAGCAAAGAGATCGAGGGATAGGCGCTAGGGTAACCAACCCTTTCGCCCGCAATATCGAAATTGCTATCACCCCCCGAGAATGGAAGATGCCAACAATGGAACCCTACAAAGGAACCTCCGACCCCATCGTACACTTACAAAGATACACACAGCATATGCTCATGAGTGGAGCAACAGAGGGAATACTGTGCAAATGCTTCCCACTATTCTTAGCAGATCTCGCTACCTCCTGGTTCTGTCATTTACCCCAGGGATCCATCAGCTCGTGGGAAATGTTGAAAGAAAAGTTTATCAGTCAGTTCCGCATTCATGTGGAACAACCTAAGGACGCTTATTCCTTATCCAGCATCAAACAGAAACCCGGAGAAAAATTGCAACAATACCTAACCCGATTCAATGCCGCAGCTGCCGCAGTACAAGATGCCGATGGGAAGCTTATCTTAATGGCCCTCTATAGTGGTGTGCATCTGGATACTAAATTTGCTAGAAGGCTGACAAAAGAAAAACCAGCTACTTTACCCGATTTCTTCCATGAAGCTGGAAAATATATGAGACTTGAAGACGCCGTCACTGAAGGGCAGTCAGGACAACAAAATAGGGCAGCTCACGGCAACACGCCCGCTGTAGTAAAGGACGTTCGAAGATTTGACTCTAGGGATAATGCTGGGGGCAAGAAGGGAGAAAAGCGTCCATATCGGCCAGGACCAAGATTTGACGCTTACACCCCTCTAAATGAAACGATCGAAAATATCTTCCTGGCCACTCAAGACGAAGTTGAATACAAACGCCCCCCGCACAAGAAGGAATCAGATAACGCAGTTAAGTCTGGAAAATTCTGCCGCTTCCAC
This sequence comes from Allium fistulosum, assembly GCA_030737815.1. NCBI lineage: Eukaryota > Viridiplantae > Streptophyta > Magnoliopsida > Asparagales > Amaryllidaceae > Allium > Allium fistulosum. Next base: position 897,606,056 of record CM060905.1, on the reverse strand, counting down.
GAATCCCATGGGCATGATACCAATGAATGCCATCATCTCCGAGACTTGATTGAAGAACACATCAGAAGAAGGAGACTGGAACGCTATGTAAATAGTGCATTGAACTAAGTCAATATGATATTACCTACCATCCTCGCACCGCCATCAAGGGGCAGGCCATGGCCAATTTCATCACCAAATTCACTACCAACAACTGAGATTACTCAAATGACCAGCCCGTGGCCCTTTGCTGTATGGGGAATTGACTTAATCGGCGAACTACCAATGGGCCGAGGCGGGGCCAAATATGCTATAGTGGTAGTCGACTATTTCACCAAATGGGTGGAAGCAGAACCCCTGAATAAAGTATCTTCAGCAAAAGTTATTAATTTCTTGATCAAAAATGTTATGTGCAGGTACGGAGTCCCATTCAAAATCATATCAGACAATGGACTTCAAGTTGACAGCGAGGAATTCGCCAACTGGTGCCAAGAGCATGGAATTCACAAAAGCTTCTCATCCGTAGCGTGTCCCCAGGAAAACAGACAAGTCGAAGCCATCAACAAAATTCTGAAAACTCTGGTCAAAAAGAAGCTCGAAAAGTCAAAGGGCGCTTGGGTGGATGAACTCCCTATGGCACTATGGGCCTATCGCACACCTTTCAGAACATCAACAGGGCATACTCCTTTCTCTTTGGCATACGGATCGGAGGCTATGCTCCCAGTTGCAACCATCGTGCCTTCCCACCGTAGGATCCACTATAACCCAGAAGAGAACGAAGAACTCCTTCACATGTCTTTGGATCTAATTGAGGAGAGAAGAAATGATTCCGTCCTCAAAGCAGCAGCCCACAAGCAAAAAGTGGCAGCACAATACAACTCCGAAGTCAAGCATCGCACCTTACAAGAAGGGGATCTTGTCCTCAAGCGAATCTTCCCACACCCCGGAGCACTAGATCCAATCCGGGATGGACCATATAAAGATCTCCACAACGGAGCTTATATTTTGTCAACAGTGGACGGAGAGGTGTCCCAGAGGGCATGGAACATCCAACACCTCCGTCGATACTTTTCTTAACTTGTACTGCCCATATGAAGCGAATTAACAAATAGAATCAATGGACGTAGGCATTTTCGTGCCGAACCACTTTAAAAAACCTTGTCTCTTTTTTAACTTGTTCCTTCATATCTTGGCTGCTTGTTAACTTTATCCTTTTCTGTTGAACGAAATCCTATGCAAGGCACTCCACAGTGCAACTTCACCTGGACAAGACCTAACAGGTACTATGCGAATCTATGCCCTTGCCAATGAGACACTTTCGCTCCGGCATCCCTCTGCTGCGAGTTAACTCATTGCTCGCGACGGCCCTTAAAGCCAACTGTAATGAGCCGATTATAAGCCACCGAGAAGGCCGACTATAGCCGAGGCAGCTCATTACGGCGTTCGGCTCGCCGGCAACTGTGAACCGATTATAAGCCCCAATATAAGGTGTGGCCAGCCAGGGGCAGTTCATAGTTGACGATCGGCACCCATGCTAGCCGGCCACAGTAAATCGAATAATACCCACGATTGCGGGCCATAATGGCCCGGGTAGTTACTGTGCGCGATCTCGGCTCCGATGTGTCTTAAGTGCGGCTGTGGTAAAAAAGAATTAACTCCCCGTAGAGGCGTAAGATGGGTGACAAATGTCTCCAAGACCCACAGCTAGGGAAAGTGACTACAAAACCCGTTTGCCACGAACTTAAGCGCATCGAAGGCCTTCCGTGATTGGAAGTTTTACTTTTTCACATATTTCAATTTTACTTAAGAAACTTCACTCCTATCCTCTATAACAATCCCTAAAGTACAGGATACAGAGTAGGAGATACTCGCCAATAGGTGTAGGGACTCACAATTGGATGGCAGGGCATTCAACTGCGTTCCTTGCTCGGTCATACGAGATATTCTAGGCTGCCATCTACAATTAGAACATGGAAGGCGGTATTTTCTTCTTTTGAACAAATACTTGACTATAATTTGTTCACACCACACGCTAACATTGCAAGTCATGAAATTATGTTTTAAACAAGAACCTGACATCAAACACAATTCAATTACAAGAATATGCATAGCTATATTTCTCATACGACATGTCAAAATAGCAACAAACATTCAGAAGACGACAAAATCAGCTTAAGTTAAAGAATTACACATCAAGAATAGAGCTATTTATTACAAGTAGCAAAATAATTACAACTTAAAAGTTACTCTACTGTTTTAAGACTAACGTATACGGCCATGTCAAGTCTACAAAAAGAATTTTCCAGGTCTGATCAAGGGGCCGGCTGCATTGGAGTTTTATCCTTGTCCTATTGACCACCTGTCCAGTCAGAGAAAGGATTCATTAGTGATAAGCAACCAAAGTTAATGGAGAGACTAAAAAGGAAGATTTACCAACACCTGCTTCTTGACTATCCTGGTCGTCATCCTCAACTTGCACACCTGCCTCCTCAGCAGCAAGCAACCGCATACCCTCCTTCACCGCCATCTTCTCCTCCTTGGCAAACTGGGCAGTGACCACATCCATGCTGAAAGCCACACCACCATCTCTATCCGCATCAGCCTTAGTCTCCTCCGCCACCCGATCAATATTAGCCTTGGCCTCGTCTCCCATGGTAATTATCCGAGTAGTAAGTAAATCAAGATCTAAAGACTTAGCCTCATCGAGCACCCGTACCATGGGATTGCGGGGAAGAAGGTGCTCGCCGGTAACCTCGTCAAAAGTAACATCATGGGAACTTGGATCCAGATCAGGATGACCCGCGAATGGATTACGAGCCAAGTCAGGACGATCAATCTGAATAACGGTCGGGTTTCCAGACAGGTGCGGAGAGAGTGCGAACTCAGTACCCTCCTCTGTGATATCATGAACGGGCTGAATTGGGGGCTGGGGACCGAGTGAAGGTTCGGATAAGGGATGACTCCTCTTTCTCTTCTGAATACCCTCTTCAATAACCCCGAGAAGAGGACGGTAGTCGACTACATCCCCGGAACGGTGAGTCGGAGTCTTCGGCTTGGCGGAAGCTTTGGAGAGCTTGTACTGTTCAAGCCTGTGCCGAAGATTTGAGGCCTTGGCCGTTTTACCTGCTCCTGATATGAAGAAAAAGTGTCACAAGCATACATTGATCTATAATTCGAGAAAACACGGAAAATTAAAAGATAATAAGAAAGGAAACACATCTGTGGTTGTACAAACCCTGGGGAGGAGTAGGATACTGCAATAAGTCCTGGATTTCATTCCAGGACGGGAGCGGGTCATAAAATATTCCTAAGTCCCTATCATAAATGGAGCCCGCAGGAATCAAAAGTTCACCTTGAGTCGTCGGAGCCACCTTGGCTGGAATAGTCTGAGAGGCTCGCTTGCGCCAGTTCCAGCCTTGTCAGCTTTCCCAGTTTTCTCTATCAAAGCCGGTTCCTCGTCCAACCCCTCAAAAGCTTGGTGGAATACATCATCCGTCCACTCCTGAATCTCGCCCGCTTGCCCAGGAAGCAAGGCCCCGATGCCATCACCACCTTCCCGGTCACCTCCACTCTCGCCTCTTTCCTCCGCAATGTCTTCCTCCTCTTGGGTAAGTGGACAATTGCTGGGGGAGGGACCGTCCGACTTCTTGAGTTTCTTACCTCCGACGGCTGGAGGTTTTGCGAAAGGTTTCCTCTTGCTACTCTCTACCGTAACACCTCCCTTAGTCTGAGCAACCGCCCTCTCCTCCGTCGTTTCCCTCAGCTTGACTACTGACTGCTGTGGAAGGATTAAGTTATACTCCAGAAGGGTCTCATTTCTGATCAGGAAGGCAGATGATCTATATTTCCCGAGAATAGCTTCTATCTCAGCCGCCGTCTGAACCAGGCGGTCAGTCTCCACAATCGTAAAGCCACCTGTCGCTAGCAAAAATGAGAAAGTATGAGAAGAAGCATCGCAATCGGAATGGAAATTATAAGTAAAAGCATCAACTTACATCCAGAAGTAAAGCGCCGAATTGAAACGGAGTCGTCCCTGACAAAGAACCACTCCTTCTTGAACATGCTGAATTTAGAATACAGATCCAAGACCGGCTTGAAGGTCACGGCTGACTCCAAGCTAATGTATGGGGACCCCTTCTTATAGCCCCTCAGATTATATAGATACCGGATCTCCCGGTTGGAAGGAGCACGACCATACTTCCTTTGGAAAATGACGAAGAGGCTCACCAATATAGCATAGGAGTTGGGTTGAAGCTGGAATGGGGCCACCTTTAGATATGTGAGGAAGCTGGCTATCCAAGCGTTAAGAGGAGGAATGGCACCACACATGCAGTGGTATCTGCTATAGGCGAAGTACCCTTCAGGAGGATCGTACGGCATAACTTATCTCCCTGGCAATAGCAAGTGCGCCCTATCGATTCCAAAAGATCGGGAAATGACATCAAGCTGCTCCTCCTTGAGGGAGCTGGGAAAGCAATCAGGCGGGGAGTTCAGAAGCTCCTGAGGGCCGTACCCATCCACCAAAGATCTCGGGGTAGATCCGTGACGTTCCGGTCCTGGCTGAGCAGGGGGCACTGTGGAAGATTCTCCTTCGCCCTGAGACCTCTTTTTATCTGACCGAGTTTCCGCTTTACGAGACATTATCTGCAAACACAGAAAGTACATCATTAAAACGCATGAATTATGTAACCTAGAACTTCACTGATAATTCAAGTATAAAAGATCGTTCGGTAAAGCAAGGCGGGAGTTCGTTCAGCACTACACTCCCCGAGTTCATCCGGTAATAAGTGCCATTCGATACTTAAAACCCCCCCGGTTTCGTCCGGTAGTTCAAGTGTTTTAGCACATTCGGTATTCGAACTCCCTATCCCATTCGGTGGCCTAGCCATAAAGTTCATTCGGCATTTTTCAAAAAGCTCGTTTGGCAATACAAGCACAAGTACATTCGGCTCCTCACCTGATTCGGCAGGGACTTTGATTCGGCAAAGGCAAGGAAATGGTTCGGCTGATAAAAAATGACGAGGGTGTATGGCCCCTATTTATAAACAAATGTTGGACACCGGACCAATTGGATCGGCACCTAGGGGCCGAACGAAGCTATCCATAATACCCAACTTAAAACAAAGCACGCCATATACAGATATATGCCCTACTTTGGGGGGCAAATGTTGGGCGTGTTCTCACCCAGAAGACCTCGAGACCAAGAAGCTTGATTCATCCATCCAGGATTGCCTAAACTCATTCGGCACCCATGTCTCACAGAACCCATTCGGCAGTCTCAAGCAACTACCGAACCAACTCCATCCCCTATCACCGAGTCACCGAACCACGCATCTCCCTGCTCCTGCCGAACCATACCCTTACTGAACCAAGGCCTCCACCGGATCAAGCCTTCGCCGGAACAACCTTCGTCGAATCGACCCATGCCAGACCAGCCTTAACCGGATCAACCATACCCTCCACCGGACCCAAAGTACTACCGGACCACTTCACCACCGAACTAAGACACTTATCGAACCAGAAGCATGGAAGTACACGACCGAACCAGAACGCTGCCAGGCCAGGTTGCTCCAGCCCAGGCCCACCAGCAGCTATATACATCCAAGACCTCTGCCCCCAACCTCACTCTATAAATAGAGGGGCAGGGGTACGACAATGGGGGACAAGTTTGAGAGCTCAAGCACGGAAGGAACTTTCAAACAACTTTCTTTTACTTGTATCAAAGCTTTGTACTTGTAATCAGAATAAGAGAAGAGAAATAACATATAAAGTGGACGTAGGCACATTCTGGCTGAACCACTATAAATTTGCGTGTCTTTTTTACAGTTTAGCCCCTGTTTTTCATATATTTGCATAAATCGCTCAAATCACTAAGAATAACATAAGATCTACTAAATCATACAACTTTGAGGTGTTTGTCCATTTTTTATGCAAACAAAAAGGAATAGGAATACAACCCTCCCACTCCAACCTCATTCTACAGTGATAGCCCCCAGACACACACTGAGCAGAAGCAAACATAGCAGAGCATACAATTTAAAGTAAAGTAATTATCACTCGAGTCAAGGGCGATGTTTTCCAAGCACAAACCCCCAAAGCCTAAACCAAGATCAGATAAGCACCCGGAAAACACTGCTCTTGAGACCGAATGACGATACAACCAAACATCCATGACTCTGGCTATCATTGTTATCATTGCTTCGATATCACCGTTAGTTGAATGACCGGCACATTCTTTCAGCCGTCCGGCAAGGGCTAATGGAAACCCCGGTTCTAGACAGTACTCCGCACGTCGTCGCAGCCCGTGCCAAGGATTTTCGCAACTACCCAGGGTACTCGACCATCAATTCATTGTCGTTGGGATTTTCGCAACTGCCCAAACGTACCCTTGCTTTGAGTCAGCTAGAACCTTCAACAACGATGCTATCCAAGCCTCCTAGTCATCCTCCTCGACGACTATTTCCATACTAGCTCAAGCGCCTCCCGAGCATCCATTATCCTCAAACTCGAACCATATCACCGAGTTATCAATCTGCTTGGAATGATCCCGACTGGATTAGACCAAGGCTATCTCATATCATGCTTCGCTTCATCACATCCTCACAAAGCTTCATCTCAACATCATCATCCAATCTATGCACAAGAGCTTCATCATCCGCTACATATGCCACAAGCAGCTTTCCCAATTCAAGAGCCTTTTCCTTAGCTTTTGAATCATCCTCGATCTAAATCAAATCATCAATCATCTAATTCATAGCAATCAACCAAGTCAAACATTAATCCAAACAATCAAGCATTCAAATATGATCTAAGTAGACAATTATCACAATAATGGCAATTTCGTAATTAAAGAGTTGAAAGTCTAACAAGCATGGAAATCATGAGAAATATCTCTACAATCTAGATGAATGAACTTGCATAGGTTAGCACTTAGTAAAATGGTTGTCAAATCATTATGAACAATGGGTCTACATGGATCTACACTTAGGATGAAGAAAATGCATGAAAATCACTATTTTAACACCAAATCGAGCCAACAATCCAATATACTCCTTTGGATCTGTGTGAGAGATAATCACCACTCACCAAATCACCTAAACAACCTCAAAACAACACGCTTCAGATCTGGACAGCGAAGGATCAAACTTGATCTATCACGAATCCGTTTCAAACGAAGAAATCTCACTTCCAAGGATGAAGACCTTCAATCTAAGCTCTTGAATCTTCAATTTGATCTTCAACTTGGATGGATGGAAGCACTAGATTAGAGTGTAGAGAAGAAGAGAAAAAGTGTAGAAGTCGAGCTCTCAAAATGGCAGCACTTCGTTGCTTCGAAATCCGGATCCCAAAAAGTGAAGCCAACCCCCTTCTATTTATAGCTGAAAATTCACTAAGTCGTAACCCGGCTATCTCCATAAGTCGTTTCCGACTTACGACCTAAGACCCCTCCGACCTAAGCCTTCACCGACTTAACACTTCTGCGCATCCAAGCACCCAGCGACCTAACAGCTACGACTTAACTCCTCAGCGACCTATCGCTTGCGCCTATTCGACCTAAGACTTAAGAGGATACGACTTAGCACAACAGCGCCTAACGACCTAACAGCTTAACGCCTCAACGACCCAACTGCTAAGTCCTTACGCGACCTAACACTCACGCGCCTCAACAACCCAGTGACCTAACAGTGTAATAGCCTAGCGACCTAAAAATGTTACGACCTAACACTTAGATCCATGCGACTTAACACTAAACTACTAGGTCGCTCACTGTTACCCAGCTTCTCTAGGTCGTTGCCGACCTAACTATACTAACTAGATAACCACTAGGTCGTAAACCCTCATAACTCGCTAACATCCCACAAGTCGTCAACGCTTAGGTCGCTCTACCTACCATACGACCTAACCACCTACGACCTAAAATCCTTAGGTCGCTAACATTCTATAGGTCGTTCCAATAGACCTAGCACTTAACCAATTCACCTCCTTAGGTCATCTAGACGACCGAACAATACAATTCCCAAACTTAGGTCGCTCACACACTAGGTCGCGCTACCTCTTAGGTCGTCTACGACCTAAACCAAGAAGACCTAACCTCTAAGTCGCTCCAAAACTTCTTTAGGTCGTCTAACCCACATAAGTCGGTCACGACTTAACTCTTAACTCTCCAAATCCCTGGGTCGCTCCTATCCCCTAAGTCGTATACGACTTACGATCTATACTAAGTCGTGAACGACTTAGGACTTAGCCATATTTTGCCTAAAATCTGAAATGGCTCAACAACACTAAAATTCCAGATTTTGACGAACTTGTCGATCCGTAAAAATACGGGTCGTTATAGGATGAATGTAATTAATTATCTGTGATAAAATTCATTCATTTTATTAATCTATGATCTGTGTATGAAAGATAAGCGTTATAGTTTATACCGCTTATCAACTATATTGTTGTATTTGAATATGTGATGATTGATGATGTGGCCCTTTTATTGTGTAAAACCCCCAGACCACACTTATACACACACAAATATGGATTTCACGTGAAAATCGGTTAAGTCACAAATAATTTAAATTTAATATTTTTTGAAATTGAAATCTTAATTTCAATTGATTTTGGAAATGAATTTGGGTTAAATGTTAAAGATTTTGAAATGGAGTTTTAAAGATGAAAGTTATTTTAAATAACTTAATAAAGTTTCCAATTTAAATAATTTAATTTGAATTTGAATTCAAGAGTTGGAATTGAATTTCATAATCGGAAATTATGGTTAAAGATGATATAAATGTGTTTGTATGAATTTGAACCATTTTAAAATATTGGTTTAAGAATTTGAATCTAACCCAAAGACTTTAACTCGTATAGATGAATCAGATTTCCAAAATGAAAACTGTTTGTTTTAAAAGAATAAAAGCTTTCAGATAAGAAATGAAATTCCAGTTTAATTAAAGGAATTTCAAGATTGAATTGAAAAATGGTTTTCCAAGTTATGAATGAATTCTTTTTGAAAGCTATGAATTGAATCTGTTTATTTTTAACAGATTTAAAATGATGATTTGTTTAAACTATTTGAAATGGAATTGTTTTGAAAGCTATAAGTTAAATCTTTGTTTTAAAGATTTAATGAAGTAATCTAATTGAAATGGGAATTAATTTGGAAATCTATGAATGAATCTTTTGTTTAAAAGATTAAAGTGTGGAAATTGTTTAAACCATGGAGGTTATTAAGAATGAATCTTTTTTTAATAGATTTGAAAATGGTAATTTGTTAAACCATTTGAAAAGAAAGTTTGGGTTTAAGTTGTGACTTAACTGAAATTCCATTATCCATATGTTTTTAAATATTGCGCTCATTATTCGGTTTAGCCGGGAGAGGACCTTTGTGTCACATAACCCATTCCGAATAATGATACGTCGTATATGGATCGCATTTGCTATATTACAGCATGATAGGGGGTTCTCGCTTCACGGTTTGGTGGCGAACGGGAGACTCTTACCCCTACATGTCCTTGAGAGGGATGGGTTGGTTAGGCAGAGGCCGTGACAGTCGAGAGGCTGGCCGTAAAAGTAAATGCGAGGTGCCAATGTAAGCCACGGTTAGTTCGTTACATTTGGTATCAGAGTTAAGGTTGAACTTTAGCTCAGGAGTATAACACATTAAGTAGCTCATTAGAGATAGGGTGAAGTATACCCTAGAATGAGTAATCCTTAAGATATATGTCCGTACGCCTCAGTAAATTCTCTTGCTATCCACTGATAGTAAGTATGAGTGTAAGAAGAGGATGAGATAGGGGAAAGGGGAATACCACTATGAAATGGTCAATACTCTGTAACAACAAGGAAGCAATCTTTTCTCTATCAATCTCTTTTGTTCGTCATCTTTTCTGAATTCTTTGATAGTTCCTGGTAGATCCAGGAAGGAAATTCGATATATTAATATGGGACATAAACTCCGGATTGACCAGAATTGTTTGTTTGGATGTATTGGCTGCCTTGATTGCTTTGGTTGCTATGCTTGATAGGTATACTTTAGTTTCTAAACTAAAAGTTTTGAAATTGTATCCATGTATCTATCTATCTTTTGGGTCCCAATATATTCTACGAATGGTTAGTTATCCTTTCGAACTAACCGATGCCTGCATATTTCATAGATCTGGATAACCCGAGTATCTTGTGAAGTGTTAGAATAGATTTGTTCTTGTATCTATTATTGATATTCTGATTTGGTAAGACAAATGAAGAATAAATATTCAATTGAGTTGATGAAATATTCTTCATCTATCCTTGTGTCTCCCCGTGCAATTTCGAGGACGAAATTCTTTTAAGGGGGGAAGTTTGTAACGACCCCGGATTTTAATTAAATTTAAATTGATAATTAATTGGATTTTTGAAGACAATTTATAAAATTAATCGATTAAAGTGATGCGAGTTTCCCCGGATCCAAATATATTCTGTATAAATCATTTAAATTTAAAATATTGTATATAGATGTGTATATATGTGAACATATATGTATTTGAGCATATATGAGTAAATTTGAATTAATATATATATATATATACATATTTGATTTGAATTTAAATTGTAAATAAATGGTTTTAAAAAAATGAAATTATATAAGATATAGAAGTATAAAATAAATACATTGGATAATATCTAATAACAAATAAAAATCTAGAGATTTGCCTATATTATAAAATAAATATAAGACAATTAATATAGAAGTAAAAAATTGAGATAGAAATAAATATAAAAATACACATTCAAATAAGAAAAGAAAATATGTATGCAAACATGAAGACAAGTTAGAAACCAAATAAACAAAATACAAAGGATAAATTATATTCAAGTATGTAACTATATAAAGCAAAAGAAGACAGCAAGGGAAAATAGAACTCATGTATACTGCAAAGGGATAAGGCCAAAGCAAAACAAATATATAGTATAAAAGCTTGTAAAGGAAAACATTAAGTCATCTCATATTTTGTACAGCCGAAATCAAATATTAGCATAGTCAAAGCAAGAAGGAAAAAACAAGAAATATCTATGTACAATCAAATAAAATAACTATTTGTACAAAGCCTAATTAATGCTTGGCCACCAAATCAACATATCAGCCTCCAAGCAAAAAATATCCCTGCTAAAAATGTACAAACAAAATTATCACTTGTACAAAATGAACACATCTTGTAGCCTCATTTCCATTTATACATCATCTTCCTTTTCATCAGTTCGTTCTATTCAAAACTGAGTAGCATCTGATGTAAGCTTCATCTTTAACATAAACAAGCTTCAATAAAAACAACAAATTAAATCAATTCAAACCTGAGATCAAGGAGGAAGCTTCAACAGGCAATTCCCAGGTTGACTTAAAGAAAAGCAACTCTGTTCATCTTCTCAAAAACAACAGTGAGTAAGCAACAAGTAAATTTAAACTTAAGTTACTTTAAATCTGAACATATATATCTTGTAGTGTCTCTGCATATATTCATGTATTTGTGCTGAAGAATACATCTTCTTCTCTGTTTTAGTTTACAGGGTAGAAACTATTAAGAAAATTCAATTTCTTATTTTCTAATCATTGTTAGACTTTGTTTTCACAACAAAATATGTTTGTTTGGTATGAATTGTAATTAAAAAATGGATTTCAAGAAGGAAGAATATACAGTGAGTAAGAAATGGGTTTTACAGGCAAAAATTAAATTTTGAATAAAATTCGAACATAACGATTTACGAATTCATATATATATCTTGAATCCTTATTGAAAGTTACGATTTTTAAGATGAATTTGAAGATTTTTAGTGGGGAGGTTTAATAGCAGTTCGAAGATGATCGAAATGGGTATTTTGGCCAATTGCCGGCGATATGATGAACTGGGGGGTGTCAGGGTTGTTCGTGGTGATGGAGGAGCCTACGATGGTGGTGGGAAAAATGACCGGAGGTGGGAACGACCACGGTGGCGTCGGCGGTAGGCGATTTTGGTGTCTAAACCTAATTTTTTTTGCCGCGCTGAGTTAATGGGTTGCGTTCTTTCTCTGATTGATCGAGTCGCGTGTGGCTTTGGGAGATGATAGTAGGGAGGTCGGAGAGTATGTGGCTGGAAGCTCGAAGCTTCTGGTGGTCAGAGTCAAGGTGGCGAGGCGGTTTTTTCGATTGAAATTCTATTCCAGTTAGTACTTGTGTGTTCGATTGTGAGTCTGGGCGAATTGGTCGGGGTGGGGTGATGGAGTTCGTCGATGTGGTCAAGTTCGACTTGTGGGTTCCGGCGTCGATGATTAGAGTCGCTCTGATCACTTGTACAAGTGCACGCGTGCACTTGTGTATCTGGCACTGCTGAGATGATTGGAGAAGACGCGATATGCTTGGGTTGGATCTCGTGATGGGTCTATGTGTGACTCGAAGTAAAAGTTGGTGGGGAGGAGTCAAAGTCGGGTTTGGGTATTTAAGTTTTTGGGCCGAGTTTCCAGATCTTGATTTTTTTAACAAGTTTAAAAATTTAAACTTAATTAAGGGTAAATGATTTGTCAACCATTTCTTTTTAAAAATAATAATAATTAATGTTTTGATTAAGATAGAATTTATTAAAAATTTGACAGATAAAATTATTTGAGTTTAAAATGTTTTTATTACATAACCTTTGTCTTTGAAAAGTTTAATTTTTTATTTAAACTTAATTTTGTTATTAAGTAGATAATTAAAGAATGAAGAGTTTTAAATCTTTAATTTAACTAAAAGGTTTAAGTTAAGGTGGTTAATTACAAGATTATGAAACAAAGTGAATTATTTCATTAAGATAGAATGTTTTATCTTTTAAACTAATCAAGTTCTTAAATAATAAATGATGAATTATTAACAAAGGAAATTAAAAGATTATTGTTTAAAGAAGGATTAATAAATGAAATTTATTAAAGGATAATTACTTAATATATGGGGTAATTTATTAAGGGTTAATTAATTAATGAAGTGATTAAGAATTAATTAATTAAGAAGTAATAAATTTGTTATTGTAATTAACTAAGAACAATTAATTAAGGATTAATTATTAATTTCGGGTTAATTAATGATATTTAATTAATGTTTTAAAATTAATTGGTTATTAATTTATCATAACTAGCAAATTTATTCATAGGAATTAATCTGATTCAAATTAATCAGATAATAAAAATTAATCCTACCTATGGATGTTTGAATTATATTGAATGGTTGAATTGTTTAATATCCCTTATATGTGATGCTTTTTGATATATTTTGATTTGTGTTGTGACCTGTAATTTATTTATCTGGGATGAATGTAATTAATTATCTGTGATGAAATTCATTCATTTTATTAATCTATGATCTGTGTATGAAAGATAAGCGTTATAGTTTATACCGCTTATCAACTATATTGTTGTATTTGAATCTGTGCTGATTGATGATGTGGCACTTTTATTGTGTAAAACCCCCAGACCACACTTATACACACACAAATACGGATTTCACATGGAAATCGGTTAAGTCACATAATATTTAAATTTAATATTTTTTGAAATTGAAATCTTAATTTCAATTGATTTTGGAAATGAATTTGGGTTAAATGTTAAAGATTTTGAAATGGAGTTTTTAAGATGAAAGTTATTTTAAATAACTTAATAAAGTTTCCAATTTAAATAATTTAATTTGAATTTGAATTCAAGAATTGGAATTGAATTTCATAATTGGAAATTATGGTTAAAGATGATATAAATGTGTTTGTATGAATTTGAACCATTTTAAAATATTGGTTTGAGAATTTGAATCTAACCTAAAGACTTTAACTCGTATAGATGAATCAGATTTCCAAAATGAAAACTGTTTGTTTTAAAAGAATAAAAGCTTTCAGATAAGAAATGAAATTCCAGTTTAATTAAAGGAATTTCAAGATTGAATTAAAAAATGGTTTTCCATGTTATGAATGAATTCTTTTTGAAAGCTATGAATTGAATCTGTTTATTTTTAACAGATTTAAAATGATGATTTGTTTAAACTATTTGAAATGGAATTGTTTTGAAAGCTATAAGTTAAATCTTTGTTTTAAAGATTTAATGAGTTAATCTAATTGATATGGGAATTAATTTGGAAAATCTATGAATGAATCTTTTGTTTAAAAGATTAAAGTGTGGAAATTATTTAAACCGTGAAGGTTGTTAAGAATGAATCTTTTTGTTTAAAGATTTGAAAATGGTAATTTTTTAAACCATTTGAAAAGAAAGTTTGGGTTTAAGTTGTGACTTAACTGAATTTCCATTATCCATATGTTTTTAAATATTGCGCTCATTATTCGGTTTAGCCGGGAGAGGACCTTTGTGTCACATAACCCATTCCGAATAATGATACGTCGTATATGGATCGCATTTGAAGACCGGTGTTGAAGACCGGGTATTTGCGAAAACGATAGGATGACCTATCGATTGTCTCTGCACTGAGTTGCTTCGGTATAGAGATTTCCTAAGTGACGAGAAATCCGATCGGGATTGTGAATACCCGGATTGCAAGGGTTTCTTCGGAAGTGCCTTCGGTTCTGTTCGAACCCGGAACAGACTTGTATGGTTACATGTCTGATACTATACTTTGAGATATAAAGCCGATTTCTTTCAAATACATTTCTGTTGGTGGCGTAGAATTTATTCTCTTAGCTTAACACCCTTCTCTGAGACGTACGAGCTCAGAGGTTATGTAGTTGAAGGTTATCAGCGATATACTCCCAATTTGGTAATGTGGCATGCTGAGTGTTGCTGTGTGATGATCATTTATTGATCATTTGTGATCAAAGCGTGGCTTTGTGAAAAAGCGTAGCTTTGTGGACGAGACTTCGTCAGGGCCTCAAAACCCGGAAATGGTCGAAATAGGAATGTTGCGGCAAGGTTATGAGGGTCGCGCCCTTTAGGGTATGTCATTTCCTTCTGGAAAGGGGTGGTATCATGGTATGGAGCCCAGATACTTACTCATGTGGACACACTTTATTTATTATGTGTGATGTTGTTACCGAGCGCTCGGATAAAGGTTCCAAAGGACCGGGGGATGGCATATTCGTGAGTTACCTAGTTACAGGGGTAACCCGGCCTTGTTGGCAGAGAGCAGTTTGTCTCTCAGGACGTCCAACCAGAGGCGATCCCATTCGGCATTGGGAAAGGAAGTTCCTTAGCCTGACCATTTGTTGGAAATCCAAAGAAACAATACGAACCTTTACGATTGCAATTGTATAACCTGCTATGGAATGTGGCGGTAACCTGCTATTGAACATAGTAGCTATAGTAGGCATAACGTGAAATTTCTATGTTGGCTAAGATTAATATTATACTTTCGAAATGTTTTCTGCACTATGCACTAGTAATAATATCCAATGATTTGTTTTGCGTAGTAAGCATCTTTGACTATCATAAGGAGAAATCTCCTCCGATTCTGCGTTTGCATTGTGTGTGTGTGCGGGAGGCCTTTTGGTAGTTTCATTATTCAAAAGCATTGCGGATTTCAATGTTTAAAATTTCTTTGTTGTTTATTTAAAGATAAACTGTTTTTGTTGCTCACACCAGTCCCATGACTGATCCGGAGTTTATTATTCCCTTCCTAAACTCTGGGTGCCCACCATTTTCCACACGGGCAGTCTAGAGTTGGGTTTCTCAGATATTCAGGTTGAGTAGATTATCTGGGGCTAGTCAATCCTTGGACGAATGACGTTGCTTATCTTGGAGCATTCTATTGGAGACATTCTATCCGCTGCCGGTGTTATCTATTTTCTTTCCGCTGCTATTTCTTGTATCATATCTCTGATGTATATTGATATATGTTGTATCATATTGTATCAAATTTTTGTATCTGTCATTGTATCAATGTTATATATATTGATATATTCTTTTTCTTCCGCTATGTTGTTATACTTAATGGTGTTATAAGCTCCGGTGAATCGGATTTGAACGGTCGAATCTGCGGCATTCTAGTACAATGTGAAGTACGGATGTCGATTTTCGAACGTGAAAAATTCGAGTTGTTACCGCTAGACTTAGCCAATCATAGCTAAGCCGAGCCTTGGAGCCAATACTTATTGAAGAGTTTGAAGATTAAGGCCGAGAGTTAGTTTTGTTGAAGAGTAATCATGCCGCCGAGAAGAGCTAATCACCATCAGAATGTTGAAGTATTGTATAGAAGAGAAGAGGCCGATGAGATGGAGCAAAGAATTAACGAAAACTTTAATGAGAAGCTTAATGAAGGGATTGGTCGATTAGAGAGGATAATGTTGGAGATGAATCAAAATCAGAGAAGGGTTTCTCCTGAATCTAACCATGGGGGAAGTAGAGTTTCACCACATTCAAATCGAGAGAGAAGTGTTGATAGTGATCATAGAAGTGTGGGCCGAGATTGTTATAGAAATGTTGATGATCGAAGTCGTGATAGGAATGTGAGTGATCGTGATCGGAGGAATGTAGATAGAAGGGATGTTGGTGGAAGAAATGATGGTAGTAGAGATGTTGGTGGTCAGGATCGACATCGATATACATCAGATTTTGAAGAGGAGTTTGATGGTGATAGTGTTCATGGACGAGGACGGGGTCAAGGAAGAAATCATTCGGAGTATGATCACAAGTGGGAGTCTGGGATGAAAACTGAAATACCGGAATTCAAGGGAGGTATGCAAGCCAAGGAGTTTCTTGATTGGCTAGCTTATGTTGAGGAAATTTTTGACTTCAAGGAGGTTCCGGAAGATCATAAAGTGAAGTTGGTTGCTACTAGGTTGAGGGGGAGAGCTATGGCATGGTGGCAGCAAACCAAACTTACTAGAGAGCGGATGGGGAAGTCGAAGATTATTGCTTGGGAGAAGATGAAGAAGTTAATGAAAGCTACCTTCTTGCCCTACAATTACCAATCACTGATGTATTAGAGATTACAGAACCTGAGGCAAGGGACGAAGACTGTTACTGATTATGCAGATGAGTTCTACCAGTTGATTGCTCGAAATGACATTATGGAGACAGAAGAACAACTAACCGCTAGGTTTGTTGGTGGACTTAGAACATAGATCCAGGATATGGTGAACATGTTCGACCCTAGATCTGTGGCAGAAGCACATCAAAAGGCGTTTGCTTGGGAGAAACAAGGTAGACGTGGGGGAGGTGTGTTTCCAAGTTTTACGAGGCAGAACAAAGGAGCGGGTAGTAGTTCTAATGTTCCTAAAGCATCGAGTAAGCCGGTTGTTCATGAAGTGGCTAAACCAAAAGTCAACACCAATTTCAAATGCTATAATTGCTAGGAAGTGGGACACAAGAGCAACGAATGTCCGAAACCGAAGAAGAGAACTATGATTGCTGAAGTGGAAGATGAGGATGCAGAAGCCGAAGGTTCTAATTCACTACATGATGAGGAGGAAGAAAATGTGTCAGGAGATGAAGGGTATTCATTGATGATGAAGAGGTCGTGTTTGACACCAAAGAAAGAGGATGATTCAAGTTGGTTGAGGAGTAACATCTTTCAGTCAACGTGCACTATCTTGGGAAGGGTTTGCAAGTTTGTTATTGATGCAGGAAGTTGTGACAATATTATCTCTACAAAAGCTGTGAAAAAGTTAGCATTGAAGACTGAGAATCATCCGAAACCTTACAAGTTAGCTTGGTTGAGGAAAGGTGGGGAGGTGAAAGTTGGACGAAGAGCTTGTGTGAATTTTTCGATTGGGAAGAAATACAAAGATGAAATTTTGTGTGATGTTGTGGATATGGATGTATGTCATCTGTTGCTGGGGAGACCATGGCAGTATGATAGAGCTGTGCAACATGATGGTCGTACTAACAGTTATAGTTTCATGTTTGAAGGTACTAAAATCACTTTAATTCCTAAGAAGCGACAACACGAAGAAAGCAAGTTGGAGGAGATTGAAGAACTTAAAACTTTGCTATCTTTGAAGGAGTTTGTTAAGGAAGTAGAAGAGGAGCCCGAAGTGTTTTTGTTGATCGGACGTGAGAGTAATGAAGTGGTTGAAATCCCTGAAGAAGTAAAACCAGTACTGGAAGAATTTGACAATGTATTTCCTAAGGAGCTACCAACGGAGTTACCGCCATTGAGGGACATACAACACCAAATAGATCTTGTTCCAGGAGCTGTGTTACCTCATAGACCACATTACAGAATGAGTCTGAAGGAACACGAGGAGTTGAGAAGGCAAGTGGAAGAGTTGCTTGAGCAGGGGCATGTGAAGGAAAGTTTAAGTCCTTGTGCGGTGCCAGCTTTGTTAGTACCGAAGAAGGATGGAACGTGGAGGATGTGTACTGATAGTCGGGCACTCAACAAAATAACTGTCAGATACAGATTTCTGATGCCGAGGCTTGATGATTTGTTAGACCAGTTGAGCAGGGCTACTGTCTTTTCGAAAATTGATTTGAAGAGTTGTTATCATCAAATTCGAATTAGACCAGGAGACGAATGGAAGACATCGTTCAAGACGAGAGAAGGATTATATGGATGGCTGGTTATGCCGTTTGGTCTTTCGAATACACCAAGTACATTTATGCGGGTGATGAATCAGATCTTTAGACCATTTATTAGGAAATTCGTGGTGGTGTATTTTGATGATATACTGATATATAGTAGAAGCTCAGAAGAACACTTGAAACATCTGAGAGAAGTATCGATGATACTACGACAGGAACAATTTTATGTTGCAACGAAGAAATGCGTGTTCATGACGCATAGTGTTTTATTTTTGAGATATGTTATCTCCGAAGGGGGTATGCAGGTGGATCAGAATAAAGTTGAAGCAATCCGAAATTGGCCACAACCCAGTACGATAACAGAAGTTAGAAGCTTTCATGGTTTAGCATCATTCTACCGAAGGTTTATTCCACACTTCAGTAGCGTGATGGAACCAGTTACTGATTGTATGAAGGGGAAGCAATTTTCATGGTCAGAGGAAGCAGGATTTGCTTTTGAGCGGATCAAAGAACTATTGACGATAGCACCAATTCTAGTATTACCAGATTTTCAGTTGTTGTTTGAATTGCATACTGATGCATCGAAGGTTGGAATTGGAGGGGTGTTAAGTCAGAAGGGACGTCCTATTGCATATTTCAGTGAGAAGCTATCGGGAGCCAAGATGAGATATAATACTTATGATGTGGAATTCTATGCTATTGTTCAAGCAATAAAACACTAGAGACACTATTTGTTCCATAAAGAATTTGTTCTATATACTGATCATGAAGCACTGAAACATTTGCAGGGACATGACAAAATTGCAGCCAGACATGCTTCATGGATCGCATACCTGCAACAATTTACATTTGTGGTGAAGCATAAGTCGGGAATTACAAACCGTGTGGCAGATGCATTGAGTCGAAGGAATCATTTGTTGACTACAATGAAGGTTGAAGTGATGGGGTTTGATATGTTGCTAGAATTATTTGTTGATGATCCTTACTTTGCGAAGTTTGTAGATAAAGTCAAGGAGGGAAAGACGGATGAGTTTGTATTGGTGGATGGTTTTCTTTTTAAGGGAAATCGATTATGTATACCAGAGTGCAGCTTACGAATGAAGATTGTGAAGGAGTTGCATGAGGAAGGTCATGTGGGTAGAGATCGTACTTTGCAGCTGATTTCTGAATCATATTTTTGGCCGACAATACGAAAAGAAGTTGAGAGATTTGTGGAGAGATGCCATATCTATCAAGTTTCAAAGGGAACCGCTACAAATGCAGGATTGTATATGCCATTAGCTGTGCCTACTAGACCGTGGGTTGATGTGAGCATGGATTTTGTTTTGGGTTTGCCTAGAACTCAAAGGGGAATGATTCTATATTTGTTGTGGTGGATAGATTTTCGAAAATGGCACATTTTATCGCTTGTAAGAAGACAGCTGACGCCGTCCGCGTTGCTCAATTATTCTTTAAAGAGGTGTATCGATTGCATGGGCTACCTGAATCTATTGTTTCTGATCGGGATACTAGATTTCTAAGCCATTTTTGGTTAAGTTTGTGGAAGATGGTTGGAACGAAGCTGAATTTTAGTAGCGCCTATCATCCGCAGGCAGATGGGCAAACGGAAGTGGTGAACAGATCATTGGGAAATTTGTTGCGATGTCTTGTGCACGATAATTTGAAGAGTTGGGATATGAAGTTGTGTCAGGCGGAATTTGCACATAATCATGCTATTAATCGTAGTACGGGTTTCAGTCCGTTTCAAGTTGTATATTCAGCAGTTCCGAAGGGTCCGTTAGATTTGACGACTGTGCCATATCAGAGGGGAGTTGTTAAGCGAGCTTGTGATTATATGACTGAGTTGCAGGAGTGCCACAGAACTGTGCATGAACGATTGCTTGCATCAAATGAGAAGTATAAATAACTGGCAGATAAAAAGCGAAGGAGTGTGAACTTCAGAGAAGGTGATTTGGTTTACGCCGTTTTGACGAAAGATCGTTTTCCAGTTGGAACTTACAACAAGTTGAAAGCTCGAAAAATTGGTCCAGTGGAAGTCCTGAAGAAAATCAATGAGAATGCATATCAGCTGAGATTGCCGGATAATGTTCATACTTCTGATGTTTTCAATGTCAAATATTTGATTCCGTATCATGGGGATGAGCTTGTTGTGGAAGAGGAAGGTGCAAATTTGAGGACGAATTCTTGTCAACATGGGGAGGATGATGCAGCGCGATCTACTAACTCGTCATATTTGAGTCATTCAAAAACTTTAGGTCGCTCATGACCTAGTGAAGGTCTCTCACAACCTAGTGAAGGTCGCTCATGACCTAGGGAAGATCGTTCACGAGTTAATGGAATCAGTATCAAGGCATGCAAGCAACCAGGCGAGGTAAGCGATCACTCCGACCTATCGAGTTTTGACTGTGCCGATCTACGGCCTATGTTAGGTCGTGGAAACAGGTTACGACCTAAGTTAGGTCGCGGGAACAGATCCAGCGACCTATGATAAGTCGCCGAACGACCTAACTACAAGTTATAAACAAAAAGATATTCCAGTGCCATTTTTCTTTAGGTCGCGAACGACCTAACTTAAGTCGATGAGTCCTTAGGTCGGTCAACTTTAGGTCACTCGAAGAATTCCAGAAGCCATTTCTTTAGGTCGCTCAAGATAGGTCGCTGCCGTGTATTTTTAGGTCGCTTGACCTTATGTGATGTTGTACTTAGGTCGCGTGTGTTATACTTAGGTCGCGTACTGATGTTATGTGTAAATTGTTGAGTCGCTATTGTGTTGTAACGCATCTGTTGGGTTGTTAACGACCTATACTAGGTCGTAAGTCGTAAGTCGTTGTCTGTGTTAGGTCGTGGACGACCTATGTGTTGTGATGTAAGTGTGGAGTTGTAAACCGCATATAAGGGTTGTGTCATTTGTAATAGTTTAGTTGATTTTGAATAAACTTTTGTTTGTGTGCTTTGTGCCACTTCTCAATTTGGTAGTTGAGTGTGATCTCCTATCTCCACTTTTGGAATTCGAGTGCGCTCGAATCAACGATCGCTGAAGCCGATTCACGGAATCTAGTGCGCTAGATCAACGTACGAAGAATCGTAGATCTTTAAACACGGTATCGTGTGCGATCAATGTGTTTGAGATAACTAGAATCCGGTATCTTTGGATCAACGGATTTGGGCCTTTGGTATCTTTCAATTCCCCGATTACTACTTTCACCGATTTTTCTATTTCAGTTATCCGCTGCTGCGTCATTTGGTATCAGAGCTAGTGTAACGACCCTGGATTTTAATTAAATTTAAATTGATAATTAATTGGATTTTTGAAGACAATTTATAAAATTAATCGATTAAAGTGATGCGAGTTTCCCCGGATCCAAATATATTCTGTATAAATCATTTAAATTTAAAATATTGTATATAGATGTGTATATATGTGAACATATATGTATTTGAGCATATATGAGTAAATTTGAATTAATATATATATATATATTTGATTTGAATTTAAATTGTAAATAAATGGTTTTAAAAAAAATGAAATTATATAAGATATAGAAGTATAAAATAAATACATTGGATAATATCTAATAACAAATAAAAATCTAGAGATTTGCCTATATTATAAAATAAATATAAGACAATTAATATAGAAGTAAAAAATTGAGATAGAAATAAATATAAAAATACACATTCAAATAAGAAAAGAAAATATGTATGCAAACATGAAGACAAGTTAGAAACCAAATAAACAAAATACAAAGGATAAATTATATTCAAGTATGTAACTATATAAAGCAAAAGAAGACACCAAGGGAAAATAGAACTCATGAATACAACAAAGGGATAAGGCCAAAGCAAAACAAATATATAGTATAAAATCTTGTAAAGGAAAACATTAAGTCATCTCATATTTTGTACAGCCGAAATCAAATGTTAGCATAGTCAAAGCAAGAAGGGGAAAAAAAAGAAATATCTATGTACAATCAAATAAAATAACTATTTGTACAAATCCTAATTAATGCTTGGCCACTGTTATCCCAACTTTTGGCAAAGTCGAGATACCCAAAGATTAACTGGAAATCAATGATTATTAGTCATGAACATCGATTGTGCATCGCAGGTTCACCATGGATATCGATGAATTTTGTCCGAGTCCGGATCGGGGTGCAATTGATAAGACATGTCAAGCAAGGCCAGATGAAACAGCGTTCCAAGTTTCGAGTCAATCCGAGTTCGTATGCTCGAGATATCGCCAGCAAAAGATGGAGTAGACAGTCCTAAGTTCGAATCCATAGGTGGAGCCTATGTTCGAATCCATCAGGTGGCCAGGCTTCATATCCACGGGACGATCTTCGTTCGACTCTATCATACTCCCTCTGCTTCGAATCCATGGAGAGAAAGTACTTCGAATCCACGATGCCTAGCCCCGCTTCAAATCCATTAAGCGAGTCACGGTTCGAACCCAATGAACCATTCCCCTTCTTCGAATCGATCAAAGGGAAAGTCTTTGAGTTCATGTAGTTAAAGAGCTTCGACTCCATCCTGCGAGTATCTTCGAATCCATTCAACCAAGAAGCCTTCGTATCGATTAACTGAAACCTACCTTGGTCGATTCGAAGAGAGCGTTCATCCGATCGAATTGATAAAGTCATACCTTCGAATCCATGTACTTCGAATCCACTACCACGAATCCCTAGTCAAAATGGCAGCTAGAAACGTGGAGTCGACCCAGGCAACTCGGAGCATAAGACGGATCGACACGAAGAAGGCGCTCCACGTCATCACAGAAGCGCGCGCTGGATCGATTCGAACGAATCGATTCGACCTAGATCGATTCGAACAAAACTAGTCAACCAGAAATGCAACCTTGAATCGATCATAACTTGAGATCTACACATCCAAATGCTATGAAATTTTCATAGAAGCTTGAGCACATGTTGAAGAATGTCCACACCAAATTTCAGCTTGATTGGACAATTTCTTGATCGATTCGAACCAAGGGTCGAATCGATCCCAAAGTGGGCCCGGATCTCCAGATTTCGGCCATGTGGGCCCCCTCACGTGCCAGAACTGGTCTCCCTTCATTTTAGGCAAAATATCAGCCTCCTACACCTATAAATAGAGCCCCTGGTCATTCAGAAAAGGGGTCGGACAATTCCTAGAGCTAAAGAGCGTCCAGATTCTGCCAGATTTACTCCAGATCACCATTGCTGCCTTAGATTCAGACTTAGTTCAGCAAATCAGTTGTAATACAACATACGAAATTGTAATCTTCAAGCATCGAGCAATAAAATCATAAAAACCTTGAAGTGGACGTAGGCCGGAGATAGCCGAACCACTATAAATTGTGTGTCACTGTTCATTATTTCTTGATTGCTGCTTGTTACTTGCTTAGATCTGTGATTTGTGTGTGAATATTGTTGATCTGTATTCATACGCTGGTGCTTTCGCTACACTTGGGGTTTGTGACCATTTTTGGTGCAAACACTTTGGTGCTTTCACTGAGAAGAACTAGCACCCGCTACACCAGATTCAAAGTTTAGATTTAAGATTTTAAGGATTTAGATTTGACTCTACAATGACTCGACAAACTAGACAAAGAACTGAGAGAAGCCAACAGGCAGGAAGTCAAGAGGCATCCTCTGGTGCTGGAGAAGGACAAGCTTCGATCTACATTACTAGAGATGAGATGGAGGCTATGAATAACCTAATGCAGGAAAGAATGATGAAAAGCCAACAAGAGATGCTGCAGAATTTCTTTGAACAGATGAGAGCTGCGGGAACACAGAACCTTGGACCAGCTACAGCGGCTGCGAATGTGGAACACGGAGCTAGGGCTATGGAACCCAACGGAGGACAGAATACAGAACCAGAAGGCAATCAACAAGGGCTTGGGGGCAGGCCCGCAGGATCCAACGCAGAAGTACCTTTGGAAGGAGTTCAACCGGCTAGGGCCAACACAAATGCTAACGAGCCACCCGAAGAGTACGTACCAGAATTCCCTACAAGACTCGGAGGGCAAGACAGAGACATGACAAGGGGGCAACCCCTAGATGGAGATGAAAGAATGATTGGCCTAGTGAGACGACTCATGAGAGGAGGGTTGTCAGGAGGAGGATTGGAAGAAGTTAGTCGGAGTCCGTTCGCTCCGAATATCAGGAATGCAAGGAACCCTCCGAAGTTCAAACTACCAATGTTGAATCCTTATGACGGAAAGTCAGACCCGACCATGCATATCACCAGATATATCAGACACATGGAAGTGCTGGGAGCATCCGAAGAAGTGATGGCCCGATGTTTCCCCTTATTCTTATCAGATTTGGCTGCGCTTTGGTTCAGGCAGCTAGAAACCGGATCAATCAGGACATGGGGCGAGCTTGTGGATTGCTTCATGAAGCAGTTTAGGGTTCACGTGACGCGACCTAAGAGCGTGATGACTTTGGCATCAATAAAACAAAGGACCGGAGAGTCCATAAAAGATTTTTTGTTACGATTTAATGCGACGGTGACTTCTGTAGATCGCCCGGACCCATCAATGATTTTGATGGCAGCAGTGGCAGGAGTTGGAGAAGGCACCGAATTCAAAGACTCTTTGACTAAAGATCCACTGCAAGATCTTGGAGAGTTTTTCCATGAAGCTGAAAAATTCATTCGATTAGAGGAATCACGAGCCGAGAGGCAGGAAATAAATGTTGCACAAGGCGAAGGAACCGCTAGGGAACAGTCCAGGGCAGACAAAGGAAAGAGAAAGCAGGATGACGCACAGGATGGTCCTGATAAACGGAAGAAATTCCGAGAGCCCAGATTCAGGCAATACACAGACTTGGTGGCGGGACTGGAACGAATTTACACCGAAACTCGGGGGCAACTCCCCTATCGAAGACCACCCAGGAGAGATCCCACGGAGCGGGAACGTAGGACTGGAAAGTACTGCCTATTCCATGAGCTGGATGGGCACACTACCGATGAATGCCGCCACCTGAAGGATGAGGTGGAAGAACATGCCAGGAGTGGTAGATTGCCGCAGTATGTCAGAGAACGTACGACGGCGGTTAGACCTGAACAACTACCGCCTCAACCAAACAGGAATGATCCTGGATCGGGATCACGACTCGTCATCAACTGATTGTGATGGCAAGGGCCAAGTTCAAGATTTGGACTCTGGTCGACTAGTTTTCTTAGATTTGATTTCCAAAATAAAACGGCTATCCCACTTACTCATGTACGGGAACCGGAGAGATCCCTAGGCATGCTCTGAGATGGAAATAGACCGCTCCGCTCGGAGAGGCATTGTCTTGTTTTTCCTGGTGTTTGAGATTGAACATCTAGGATTTGAATTTAATAAAGAAACACTTATTAAAATAAACCTTTGACCGGAGAGTTAAAGGATGAACATTAAATATCAATATAAACATGATCGCTATATGACCTTACCCGGAGAGGCGGGGTCCGGAGCGCAAGAAGTGAGTTGCTTCGCCGGAGAGCGACAGGATCGACTCACTTAAACGTTGTTTCCCCTTCACCGGAGAGTGACAGGATGGGATCCAGCATGAGCCCGGAGAGGCTATGATCGGCCCACGATTTAGGCCATGACATCGCTTAATGTTCAGATTCACTGAACCGGAGTGCAGGAGGTGAGTCGCTTTGCCGGAGAGCGACAGGATTGACTCACTTAACGTTGTTTCCCCTTCACCGGAAAGTGACAGGATGGGATCCAGCATGAGCCCGGAGAGGCTATGATCGGTCGAGAACGACCAAGACATCGCTTTTACGCCCTAGCTGGGGCCAGAGTGCAAGGGATAGAAAGCAACGCCGGAGTGCAATAGGATCTTTCTATTCAATCGCTAAATCTAGAATGGGTTTGACAAGGGTCCGGAGTGACCATCAATCGTACGGAGAGACCGTAGAATTTCATTCTTAACTTCCACTGGAAAAAATTGATAACAATTCGGCTTCGAATAGCCATGGACTTGATTGAAAATGCTATAAGCTATGAGTAAAACATGAACTCACTGCATCCAACTTAAGACTGATCAAAACACGCCTTTTACCAAAAAGGCATGTTTTGGGGGGCAAAATGTTATCCCAACTTTTGGCAAAGTCGAGATACCCAAAGATTAACTGGAAATCAATGATTATTAGTCATGAACATCGATTGTGCATCGCAGGTTCACCATGGATATCGATGAATTTTGTCCGAGTCCGGATCGGGGTGCAATTGATAAGACATGTCAAGCAAGGCCAGATGAAACAGCATTCCAAGTTTCGAGTCAATCCGAGTTCGTATGCTCGAGATATCGCCAGCGAAAGATGGAGTAGACAGTCCTAAGTTCGAATCCATAGGTGGAGCCTATGTTCGAATCCATCAGGTGGCCAGGCTTCATATCCACGGGACGATCTTCGTTCGACTCTATCATACTCCCTCTGCTTCGAATCCATGGAGAGAAAGTACTTCGAATCCACGATGCCTAGCCCCGCTTCAAATCCATTAAGCGAGTCACGATTCGAACCCAATGAACCATTCCCCTTCTTCGAATCGATCAAAGGGAAAGTCTTCGAGTTCATGTAGTTAAAGAGCTTCGACTCCATCCTGCGAGTATCTTCGAATCCATTCAACCAAGAAGCCTTCGTATCGATTAACTGAAACCTACCTTGGTCGATTCTAAGAGAGCGTTCATCCGATCGAATTGATAAAGTCATACCTTCGAATCCATGTACTTCGAATCCACTACCACGAATCCCTAGTCAAAATGGCAGCTAGAAACGTGGAGTCGACCCAGGCAACTCGGAGCATAAGACGGATCGACACGAAGAAGGCGCTCCACGTCATCACAGAAGCGCGCGCTGGATCGATTCGAACGAATCGATTCGACCTAGATCGATTCGAACAAAACTAGTCAACCAGAAATGCAACCTTGAATCGATCATAACTTGAGATCTACACATCCAAATGCTATGAAATTTTCACAGAAGCTTGAGCACATGTTGAAGAATGTCCACACCAAATTTCAGCTTGATTGGACAATTTCTTGATCGATTCGAACCAAGGGTCGAATCGATCCCAAAGTGGGCCCGGATCTCCAGATTTCGGCCATGTGGGCCCCCTCACGTGCCAGAACTGGTCTCCCTTCATTTTAGGTGAAATATCAGCCTCCTACACCTATAAATAGAGCCCCTGGTCATTCAGAAAAGGGGTCGGACAATTCCTAGAGCTAAAGAGCGTCCAGATTCTGCCAGATTTACTCCAGATCACCATTGCTGCCTTAGATTCAGACTTAGTTCAGCAAATCAGTTGTAATACAACATACGAAATTGTAATCTTCAAGCATCGAGCAATAAAATCATAAAAACCTTGAAGTGGACGTAGGCCGGAGATAGCCGAACCACTATAAATTGTGTGTCACTGTTCATTATTTCTTGATTGCTGCTTGTTACTTGCTTAGATCTGTGATTTGTGTGTGAATATTGTTGATCTGTATTCATATGCTGGTGCTTTCGCTACACTTGGGGTTTGTGACCATTTTTGGTGCAAACAGCCACCAAATCAACATATCAGCCTCCAAGCAAAAGAATATCCCTGCTAAAAATGTACAAACAAAATTATCACTTGTACAAAATGAACACACCCTGTAGCCTCATTTCCATTTATACATCATCTTCCTTTTCATCAGTTCGTTCTATTCAAAACTGAGTAGCATCTGATGTAAGCTTCATCTTTAACATAAACAAGCTTCAATAAAAACAACAAATTAAATCAATTCAAACCTGAGATCAAGGAGGAAGCTTCAACAAGCAGTTCCCAGGTTGACTTAAAGAAAAGCAACTATGTTCATCTTCTCAAAAACAACAGTGAGTAAACAACAAGTAAATTAAAACTTAAGTTACTTTAAATCTGAACATATATATCTTGTAGTGTCTCTGCATATATTCATGTATTTGTGCGGAAGAATACATCTTCTTCTATGTTTTAGTTTACAGGGTAGAAACTATTAAAAAAATTCAATTTCTTATTTTCTAATCATTGTTAGACTTTGTTTTCACAAAAAAATATGTTTGTTTGGTATGAATTGTAATTAAAAAATGGATTTCAAGAAGGAAGAATATACAGTGAGTAAGAAATGGGTTTTACAGGCAAAATTTAAATTTTGAATAAAATTCGAACATAACGATTTATGAATTCATATATATACTTGAATCCTTATTGAAAGTTACGATTTTTAAGATGAATTTGAAGATTTTTAGTGGGGTGGTTTAATAGCAGTTCGAAGATGATCGAAATGGGTATTTTGGCCAATTGCCGGCGATATGATGAACTGGGGGTGTCGGGGTTGTTCGTGGTGATGGAGGAGCCTACGGTGGTGGTGGGAAAAATGACCGAAGGTGGCAACGACCATGGTGGCGTCGGCGGTAGGCGATCTTGGTGTCTGAACCTAATTTTTTTGTCGCGCTGAGTTAATGGGTTGCGTTCTTTCTCTGATTGATCGAGTCGCGTGTGGCTTTGGGAGATGATAGTAGGGAGGTCAGAGAGTAAGTGGCTGGAAGCTCGAAGCTTATGGTGGTCAGAGTCAAGATGGCGAGGCGGTTCTTTCGATTGAAATTCTGTTCCAGTTAGTACTAGTGTGTTCGATTGTGAGTCTAGGAGAATTGGTCGGGGCAGGGTGATGGAGTTCGTCAATGAGGTCAAGTTCGACTTGTGGGTTCCGGCATCGATGATCAGAGTCGCTCTGATCACTTGTACAAGTGAACGCGTGCACTTGTGTATCTGGCACTGCTTAGATGATTGGAGAAGACGCGATATGCTCGGGTTGGATCTCGTGATGGGTCTGTGTGTGACTCGAAGTAAAAGTTGGTGGGGTGGACTCAAAGTTGGGCCTGGGTATTTATGTTTTTGGGCCGAGTTTCCAGATCTTGATTTTTTTAACAAGTTTAAAAATTTAAACTTAATCAAGGGTAAATGATTTGTTAACCATTTCTTTTAAAAAAAATTAATGTTTTGATTAAGATAGTATTATTAAAGATTTGACAGATAAAATTATTTGAGCTTAAAATGTTTTTATTACATAGCCTTTGTCTTTGAAAAGTTTAATTTTTTATTTAAACTTAATTTTGTTATTAAGTAGATAATTAAAGAATGAAGAGTTTTAAATCTTTAATTTAACTAAAAGGTTTAAGTTAAGGTGGTTAATTACAAGATTATGAAACAAAGTGAATTACTTCATTAAGATAGAATGTTTTATCTTTTAAACTAATCAAGTTCTTAAATAATAAATGATGAATTATTAACAAAGGAAATTAAAAGATTATTGTTTAAAGAAGGATTAATAAATGAAATTTATTAAAGGATAATTACTTAATATATGGGGTAATTTATTAAGGGTTAATTAATTAATGAAGTGATTAAGAATTAATTAATTAAGAAGTAATAAATTAGTTATTGTAATTAACTAAGAATAATTAATTAAGGATTAAATATTAATTTAGGGTTAATTAATGATATTTAATTAATGTTTTAAAATTAATTGGTTATTAATTTATCATAACTAGCAAATTTATTCATAGGAATTAATCTGATTCAAATTAATCAGATAATAAAAATTAATCCTACCCATGGATGTTTGAATTATATTGAATGGTTGAATTGTTTAATATCCCTGATATGTGATGCTTTTTGATATATTTTGATTTGTGTTGTGACCTGTAATTTATTTATCTGGGATGAATGTAATTAATTATCTGTGATGAAATTCATTCATTTTATTAATCTATGATCTTTGTATGAAAGATAAGCGTTATAGTTTATACCGCTTATCAACTATATTATTGTATTTGAATCTGTGCTGATTGATGATGTGGCACTTTTATTGTGTAAAACCCCCAGACCACACTTATACACACACAAATATGGATCTCACGTGGAAATCGGTTAAGTCACAGATAATTTAAATTTAATATTTTTTGAAATTGAAATCTTAATTTCAATTGATTTTGGAAATGAATTTGGGTTAAATGTTAAAGATTTTGAAATGGAGTTTTTAAGATGAAAGTTATTTTAAATAACTTAATAAAGTTTCCAATTTAAATAATTTAATTTGAATTTGAGTTCAAGAGTTGGAATTGAATTTCATAATTGGAAATTATGGTTAAAGATGATATAAATGTGTTTGTATGAATTTGAACCATTTTAAAATATTGGTTTGAGAATTTGAATCTAACCCAAAGACTTTAACTCGTATAGATGAATCAGATTTCCAAAATGAAAACTATTTGTTTTAAAAGAATAAAAGCTTTCAGATAAGAAATGAAATTCCAGTTTAATTAAAGGAATTTCAAGACTGAATTGAAAAATGGTTTTCCAAGTTATGAATGAATTCTTTTTGAAAGCTATGAATTGAATCTGTTTATTTTTAACAGATTTAAAATGATGATTTGTTTAAACTTTTTGAAATGGAATTTTTTTGAAAGCTATATGTTAAATCTTTGTTTTAAAGATTTAATGAGTTAATCTAATTGAAATGGGAATTAATTTGGAAAATCTGTGAATGAATCTTTTGTTTAAAAGATTAAAGTATGGAAATTGTTTAAACCGTGAAGGTTGTTAAGAATGAATCTTTTTGTTTAAAGATTTGAAAATGGTAATTTGTTAAACCATTTGAAAAGAAAGTTTGGGTTTAAGTTGTGACTTAACTGAAATTCCATTATCCATATGTTTTTAAATATTGCGCTCATTATTCGGTTTAGCCGAGAGAGGACCTTTGTGTCACATAACCCATTCCGAATAATGATACGTCGTATATGGATCGCATTTGCTATATTGCAGCATGATAGGGGGTTCTCGCTTCGCGGTTTGGTGGCGAACGGGAGACTCTTACCCCTACATGTCCCTGAGAGGATGGGTTGGTTAGGCAGAGGCCGTGACAGTCGAGAGGTTGGCCGTAAAAGTAAATGCGAGGTGCCAGTGTAAGCCACGGTTAGTTCGTTACATTTGGTATCAGAGCTAAGGTTGAACTTTAGCTCAGGAGTATAACACATTAAGTAGCTCATTAGAGATAGGGTGAAGTATACCCTAGAATGAGTAATCCTTAAGTTATCTGTCCGTACGCCTCAGTAAATTCTCTTGTTATCCACTGATAGTAAGTATGAGTGTAAGAAGAGGATGAGATAGGGGACAGGGGAATACCACTATGAAATGATCAATGTATGTGTTTTTAAAAATAATATTTCAACTTTGAAAAATGTCCAGATTTTTTCTAAGCCCTATTTTATGATCCTAGAATTTTGAAAATTGTAAAATTTGAATTTTAGTCAATAGATTATTTTATGTTAATTATTTATGGATGAAAACATTATTTTATTCATAATATATACAAATTAAAATTCTAAAATTATCATGTTTGCAAAATTAAGTTAATTTTGAATTATAAATAATTATTAATAATTGTTCTCTCTCTTTCTATATATATATATATTTATTTATTTATCTATATATAAATGTTTTATGTTCATATATTATATATAATATATTTATACATACATATGTGTGTGTGTGTGTATTTTGTAACACATATACATACACATATTTGGACAACATACATGACATACAAAATAAGCTAATATGTCTATTGCGATGTAAATCCCAACATCTACATATGGGCATATTATACCTTTCACGGATTATTATGTTACACATGCACTCACACATATATGTATATGATACATTTATGTATAAACTAAATCAAGTAAAATTAATTTCATATCTTAATATATTTGAATTTAAATAAAATAAATGATTTTATTTAAATGAAATTTAGAAATGTTCTAATTTAGTAGACTTCATAGGCCCAATAAAGATCCAATAGGGTAAAATTTTTGAAATTCTCCCATAACTTCCGCTGCGGGCTGGTTCAGTTCCAACAACATTATGGCCAAATTTGTTGTTTACTTGGTTTTGATGAAATTCAATTTTACTTTCTCAAGCATTACTAAGTAGTGACTATTATTTGCACTAATTCACTTCGTCAAAACTATATCACTTTGAACTTATGGAATTTGGTAACGGTTAAAATTCCAATATCATCCATATTCAATTCTATTGTCCAAACACAAAGTCTTTGGTTTAATAATAACGATTATTATTAACCGAAATGCTTTGACTAGAGACTTTGACTAGAGACTTTGACTTTGGGTTGACTTCAATTGACCGTGATACCAACCTAATATAACAGGGGAGACGAATCATATCTTAAATAGTGTTTCACTTCTATGCTTCAACTGGACCCAACTATAGTCGTTCGATGGACATTGTGCCATGATTTAACTATAATCAAAGCGGAGCTTCCACATTGAAGATCAATAGTATTCTCAAGTCAAGAGAACTGTGTAATTTTGTCACATCGATATTTTCTATTTGACTTAGTTATATTAATCAATAGAAAACTATCGAGTGAGTCACTCCATAGTTAACCAATAACTATCAATACATAATTCTTTGGTGCGCTCAACATTCATGAGCAATACATTGCCCAACATTTGGAGAGTGTTGCGTACTCTGATCTTAACGGATACATCGATATCCAATCTCGATACATCTTGACTTTGAATGTTTGAAATGGTATGTTTATTTTATTGTGATAAATCACTCATGGTTATAATGTATTGTAACTGCTATCACAAAACACACCATTTATGGATTTTCTATTAAATATACTTTTAGTTAAATTAATTAATTAATATATAACATGTTATATCGAGTATATAATAGAAAGAAAACAATTTTTATTTTGAACAAGATTGATTATTGAGTTAGATATATGTAACAATTACATAATTACCCCTAGGTCATACCCTTACTCTATCATATTCTTTGTAATGTTTAGATCTATTTGTTCTTATAACGAGTTTACATGTGTCTAATTTGTCCAATTCGTTTTCTTTTCTTTTGGTGTTTTTGTTAAAAAAATGGAAATTTGAAAGTTAATTTTGATTTAGATCTATTTTATACTTTTATAAAATTTATATACATAATTCTAAATAAATTGTATATGCTAACTATTTATTATTCTTTGAAGATTAATTTCTATAATTATATAGTTAACTTTCGGATACAAACCATCGAATATTATTCATGTAAGAATGAAAGTTTTTTGAGTGTAAACTTTACAAGTGGACTTTTATGCAAATTTTAAGTAATTTTCTTCTCTTCAAAATTTATTTATTTTTAAAAAAATTTCTAAACTCTAGCTTTATCTCTAAATTATAACTTATCCTACATTGTTTGTTTTTAAATTCAACTTATTTACATATATGTTTGTATATGTATGTATGAATATGTATATTATATATGTATGTGTGTATGTATATACATGTGTGTGTGTGTGTCTATATATGTTTATGTATGTATGCACATAGGAAAGATCAACAGCTTCATAAATTCAGCCTTCAAACATAGCCCCTTAATATTTTACATTCGTTTCTATTTAAATAATTATATGGCGTGATAAGAGAGGAAAGCAATTAGTATTTAAAAAGAAACGAGTCGCCGAAATTAAAGGACTATGTTGGGGGCTAAATTTAGAGAGCTGTTGCTCCTTCTCTCTCTCTATACATACATACATACATACATGCATGCATACATAAATAGACACACACACAAAATATTCGCAAATACATGTTTTTTAAACCAGAAATGCTAAATTTTAGCACCTACATATGTACCGATTAACTATGTACATTTTTTATCAGTAGTATTAGCACTTTACATAAATAAGTATATTTGATGTACTTGGAAATAACAGTAAAAATAAAAAAATGAACGTAATTGAATAAAATGAAGATTTTATTTAAAACCTTTTAGATTGGATTTAAAATCCATTTAAGCTCCAATGGCTTAACAAAGATAAAAATAGAATATATTTTATTAATTTAGCCATTTAATCCATTTTCAGCTGATTTGGTTCCTTCGGTTTCTTTAGTAACACGAATACATCATTACTAGGTAGCAAAATATTTTCGGTATCTAGTATTAGTATCAATGGGTATGAAGGTGTTTATGTATTTAAAATATGAATTTGAATGGGCTATTCGAAGAAGAAAGAATTTAAGATATAAAACTTATTTCTGAAACATTAAAGCCTATTTCTAACGTAATTTCTTTCATTTAAACCTTTGACTATACTGCTGACCACAGAGGTGAGTTTTACATTTAGAGTGCATAAGTTTTTGATAATTAGGTAGCTTATATAATTAGAATTATGCAAGAATAAACCATTGATATATATATATATATATCAAGTTTATCCAACCGATGAATATGGGTACGATCTTCATCGATTGACACCATTAGATTTACACAGGCGCTTTGACTTCCTAGTTCCTCCTTAGAATTTCAAATCCACAGGTTTCCATAATATTCTTTCTTTATCGTTCTAGCCCAAGTCATTTTACAAATATGGGAAAAAGAATAAATTCAGGAATGTGTTAGCATCAATAACATTCAAAAATTGATGTTCTAAGAGCATCTCCAACCGCTGAGGGGTTAGATATTACATTTTGCCTCGTTACAAAATGTAATATCTTGGTTCCCTAGTGGATATGGGGACCAAGCGCTTGTTTAACAAGCGCCTCATCCGCAACCGCTTATTGAATAAGCACTCAAGGACGAGGTGCTTGTTAAATAAATGCATGGCCCTTTTTGGGGCCTAGGCACTTGTTAAATAAGCGATTAAGCTTTAGGCGCCTGCTGAACAAGCGCTTAAGCCCTAGTGCCTATATCAAGCGCTTTTCTCTCATTTTCTTCATTTTTACCCACTTTTCCTTTTTTTCAAATTTCTACTTTTATTCACCAAGGCATCAAGATGCCACCATTACCCATCAAAATTGCTAGATGGACTGAGAAGTACTCAATGTCTCTTACACGACCGATGATACTGGTGCAACTCATATCACTCCAGATGCTACCGTGAGTGCAGATAATCTATAATGCTTGCACGAGCTGCCCCCAATGAGGGCACATTGACTGAGTGCAATGCTAGCGATGCGCAGGTATATTTTTAATAAATAATTATTAGATGAACATGCCTATCAAAAACTATTAATGTTATTGGTTTGCTTAATTTACCATTAACATTAAATAATTACTTATATAGGTCGGTCACATAGCTATGCGAGGTGGTTGACATAGATGCATTACTGAGTATTTTCTAATATTACCCCAGCCAATTTTGATTAGGATATATGCATCACCATTAGGTGATTTTCTATAGTTACCTACATTTGCACACGTCGACTGTTGTATAGTAGATACCTTTATAGATAGATAGTGGTCTACCACTCATACGTTTTATTTTCTGGACGTTAAGTTGGGATTGACTCCTTTAGAGTTTTACATGCTGACTAGTATAGAGGTTGGTGCCGCAGACTATGCACCGATACCCTTTGATAGTTCATTTGAGGATTTTGAGGCATATTATGCGTATTCACTAGCTTTGGCCGATGATGAGATTAGAGGAGGTGTTGTTACACTTACAAATCTACAACGGTATATAGCAGACTATTGTGATACTAAGGAGATGCACACTTCTGTTATACGTGCCTTTCTTTATATCTGTTTGATTCTACGTTTTTTCAAACAATAAGGGTACAATTAGACTTGGATATCTAGCGGGATCAGTAGATGTTGAAAGACTTCATATATACGATTACGGTATCGCCATCCTTGAGTATCTGTATGTAGTGTTGGATGCCTATGCACTAAAATAGTCCCGAAAGATGTTTAGTTTTGGTACATCCTCTTTTTTTAGTACTACGAGTATATAGCCAACATGTACCCACGACTCATTAACGAAGCGAACACTACTTTATATATTTACTTTCCCAGATTACGTCGTTGGGGAAATGTTATGCATGTGCATCGTGCTGCACAAGGGGTGCATAACGAGTTGATGGAGGCTAAACAATAGATGTGTAACACCATGATATTTTACGGAAAATATAATTAAAAAGAAATTAAAAGCGCATTTGGTACAGTGGTAAAGACGCATGTTGACTTCCTTAGTGACCAGGGATCAAGTCTCATTGTCGCCCAAAACCTGGAGCGATGTTTATTTAGCTGGTTCGTTTCCAGTGATTTTTCTACGTATTACAGCGTTGTTTCTGACATGTGGCGGCTTCTCATTCGCTCCAGTAATGTAATAGGATGAGATGGCTAAATTTTATTGGTTGAGTGATGTGTATGGGCTAGAATGGATAACTATTAAGTGTATGAAAGAACCAGATTTAATTTAAAATAATCTAATGGATTATATACACTCAAACAATCTATAAATAAACCATCTAATATAAACCTAATCTCTTATTCGGCCGTTGCCATAATTCTACAGTAAAATTAGTGTGTATTATTCTTCCTCCTTTTCTCTACTAAATAAACAAATCTCTACCAAATTAAATTATCTATATATATTCAAGCAATTTGGGGAATTTAGAAGAATCAAAGGGAGAAAGGTTAAAGCAATATTTTTTTCAAATTTATGCAAGCTCATGTGCCAGGTGAGTGGGAATTAATATGAAATAGAAAAATAAAGTAGTTCAATTTCAGTTATTTTCTGGCACGTTAGTATGAATTAATTTCTGTTATTAATTGAGAATAAATGTAAATTATTGCAACTTCCTCTACTTCTTCCACTTCTCAAATCTAATTCATGTTTGGTTTAAAATATGGGACATATAAATTGTCTATTCACGTTTTTTGGCATAAATAAGATTGAAATTTATGTAAATTATTGTATCTTCTTCTTCTTTCACTTCTCAATTCTAATTCATGTTTGGGTTGAAATTTAGAACAAACAAATTGTTATTCACGTTTCATGGCGTAAATAAGATTGGTTTAATTAAATTGAATTAGAATTGTTATTCAATTTCTAATGGTAGAACAGGTTAGTTGAATAAATTCAGAATATGTTACTTGAATAAAATTATGGTTTTGATTAATATAATTACATTTTTTGAATATGGTTTTGGAACAAAATTGGGAAGTCTAATTGGCATAATTTTTTGTTTAATATGTGGCCTAAAAATGTAAAAGTGGAATTTTGTGTCATTAAATGGTTTGTGGCTATTGGATAAAAAATTTTACAGATTAAATCTCTAAAAGGAGAATGTAAATTAGGGTGGAATAAAAATGTAAATCAAATGGACCCTAAAGGCTAGTGTAAATCTGTAACAAAATGACATAAAAATTACAGACAAACCATACGGACTGAACGGACGTGAAATTGAAATACCATTTATGTAAGAAAAAGGGAAATTGCGAAATAACCAAATCGGATGTAAAAATGGCCTAAAGCAGATTAATGGAAATAAATAGTATGTAAACTGTAACGATAAAATTAATTAATCTGGAAGCGATTTGGTAGGCAGACATTGTAAAGGTCTGGATAGGTGTTTCATGCAGTTAAGACCAAAATATAGTTTTGGTTGTACGTACTAGGAGCGGGCAAGTAGGTTCGCAAGGATGTTTGTTACCTTTCATAGGTTGCTAGTACGTAGGATAGATAACATCCGCAATCGTAGGCTTCTTCAGGCAGAATGACGCGGATGGAACATGACAATTGTGCTCCGACGTAGGATTCTTTAGGCAGATCGTTGGAGGATTTTGCGCAGCCAACCCAGCTATGGGCGCTCTTTCGGAGGACCGACACTTTGGATAGGGACAAGTCCACATTGGTGACCGAGGAGACAGGAGAATAGGAGTCCAGTTTGGCGGAGCCTGAGCGCAACTTCGGGGTCCTACGAGGTTGTTTGAGTCGGCGCCGGTCAGACGTAAGAGGCATTTAGCCTCAGTGCACGGGTAAAGAGCATGACTTTCACGCCATAGCACGTGGATAGGTAAGGACAGCTGGTCCGAAAGGCCAATTGACGTTTAGTATTACTGCATGGTTGACTTCCCTAGCGTGACCATGGACTTTGGCTTCTTAGGAACTGTATGTAAGAAGGATTCACTGCATTATATCATTCACCCTCTACGATATCCAGGGAAGACCTGGAATTAAACTGTTTTATTCTTTCTGCTTCATTTTGTTTCTCATTCACCGGACTTTATGTCTGACCCATTCCTATTTTTCCTATTTTCCCCAAATCACATGAGGGTAGGTCTAGGTTGCAGTTCTTTGCAGCTTGGAGGGTCATTGGAGCAGTTGTTTTCTTTAGCTTTTGTTTCTTTTGTTTCATGTACTTCGTTTACCTTTTCCGTACTTTACTCTATGTATGGGGACATATATTTGGAACTTTGTTATGTTTTATGTTTTGGTGGAAACTGCTTGGTACTTTTGGTTTCAGAAATAAATTTGGGATAATGTTGTTTTTAATGAAGCTGTTTTGTTATTAATTTATAATTAGTGAAAGTTTTCTTCCGCTGTAATATTTTAATCATTTTATGTCGTTGCCTTAGTCTCTGTGCTATGTTATGGATTTTTATTTCACTCGACCACCCGTGCTTCTAGTCATGTCCGATTTTTGGGGTGCCTAGAGGTGCGGGGTGTCACAAGATGGATATGAGGCGGTGCAACAACATTATCATTCGTCTCTGGCAGGAGTGTATTCAGTTTATGGAGCCCGATGATGATGGTCCCATCACTTTTCAGTATTCTATTTCGAAATGTAAGGTTTGCTTTCGGGTTTCTACATGTCCTTTCATATGGTATTTAGGGGAGCGGTGTTGGTTGCAGTTGTATGGTATAATTCGCAATACCTCTGATCCGCTTCCATGTATGATTTGTAAGGATTTATTCTGACTGGCTTGGCTTATATTGCTAGAATGAGGGTCATGGGATGGGTAGATGGTAAGCTTTTTACTATACCTAGAGATTTTGATGTATATTGGAATCGAGTAGCTCCACGTACTTACTCGTTACCTGATTATATACAGGGTTTGAACTTCGATCATATTGGCTCGCGTATCTCTTTCGGTAGAGTACCATTACCACAAGTTACTTTTGAGCGTACGTCATCACAGTACACATAACCTCCTATGTTCGATCCCCCTCAGCATTTAGAGCATACACATTATAGGATGAGGTTGTTAAGTATCTACTGCAGTATCCTATTAATGTGGATGTTCAGGGTATATCTTCTGCTGGTTTATATCATCCGCATCAGGTACGTACGACTTTTAAATTTTCGTATAGTTCACTATTAATTATATCCATGATATATGTATAATTTTCCTTTTTTTACGTCGTGGTTTGCTCGGTAGATGGATCATGATAGACATGTGATTGATGCATTTGAGTGCATGACGCTTGATTATACTCAAGTTATGTATTAGGGTTATCAGACCGCTTTACAACAGCAGCTGACTCGGTGTCAGACTGATTATCAAACTTAGGTGGAGGCTTAGATACATGATTACCAGGCTCAGATTCAACAATTTCAACAGTAGCATAAGCCGCCACTAGAGCCACATGACTGGGATAATGTTAATGACGATAGCGACGACAACGATAGCAACGACGAGGGGAGTGGTATTGGGTCCCCTCACATAGAATGATGTTTCTTTTACGTTTTATACATGTTTTGATGTTTTATACATGTATTTCAAGCTAGTGTATTTGGGATGTTGATGATGATATTTCTGTATGCTCGTGTACATATTCTTTTATTAGTCGTATGATGATGGTTCATATTTTTTTTTCATTTTGTACTATATTAGTAGCACAAATAAAAACACTTGTGAAGAAACAAACACACTTGTGTTTGTTTCTTCACAAGTTCGCGGATGTCTGCCATGTGGTAGTTCAAACGACACTTGATTCGTATGACATGGATTATGAACTTTCTATTTAAATGAAAGTTTTAAATTCAAAGTTCACAACATATTCAGTGGAAAATGAAAGTTGGACTCTACAAGATTATTTGGTACTAATTAAAGCGTATATAGAAGCTGACCATAGGCATATGAAAGAGGAGTTGAATCAAGATTTTTAGATTACTTTAAACGAAGCATTTAATAATCATCTTGATTGTAGATTAATTTGAAGTATTCTGGAAACTCGAAGTACTTATGTCACGTTTACTAGAGCTTATCGAAGATACAGAAGCATTATAAATACAATAAAGGAAGAAGACCAATTTCAATTAACGCGATATATGTTTGATTCACGATATTTGTGTGAGCATCATACTAATTTTGTTTGACATGATGCATATGATTTTTGGGTTAGCTATGTTAGACAATTTGAATGATGTTTGGATTAGATATGTTAGACAAGTTGTCTTTGCTTTCGAATTCAAGTTAATTAAGTTACTTACCTTAAGTAAGTTTTATGTACTTTCGAATTCAAGTAAGTTAGTTAAGTTATTTGAATTAAGTTGTATGTACTTTCAAATTCAAGTAAGTACTCAAGATAAGAAACTAACAAATACTGAATTAAACCGGTATAAATAAGACAACAAACATTGAAATAAAAATGACAACATAGATCGAAAATAAACATACAGATTGATTAAAAATCCGTCTACGACCACCTGATAACTGAATCGAAACCAGTCTCCTATAAAGCATTTCAATTTGTTCTTGCTCGAAGAGGCAAAGACCATCAAGCCATTTCCAAAATTCGCATCCATCCATAAAATTACAGCATCTATAGTGACGTCAGCCGATGTCATTTTCATTTCGTATGATGGAAAACAGATCAGAAACTTCACTATTACATTATATTGCTTCAGAATCAACCTCTTGATCTATTTGTGGTAGTTGGTGGCATGTTTCATACCTTCTTTGCCTTCGCCCATTGTGGCTACTCCGCTCTTCTCTTTGTTTTCTTCCATCCTCCAGAAGTCTGCGCTTTTGCAAATCTCTCTCCTGCTCTATTACATCATCATAGGGTCTTTCCTCGACTTCAACATATCACTCGGTTGGTGGCTGTGGGAAGACGTATTCAGCATGGTATCGTGGCTTAAAGGACCTTCATATGAGTATGATGAGGGCAAGGAAGTATGATTATAATCCATCATTTTTGTTTACTAATGGGATGATATGATTGCAGAGCAACATGGCAAGCAATACAATATATATAATAGAATACATTAACCAAGATGGCCACTACGTCTCCATTATTCAAGCTGCCATCATACAACGTGGCTACAATGTCTGATGTGACAGGACACCGAGCCACTCTGTCTCCATTAACCAAACTTGCATGTGTGGAAAGTTGTACAGCATGGCTACATTATTTGATGTGACGGGACACTAAGACACTGTCTTTATTAACCAAGGTGGCATGTGTGGAAAGTTGTACAACGTGATTACAATGTATGATGTGATGAGACATCGTGCCACTCTGTCTTCATCGACCAAGCTGGCATGTGTCTCCATTAGTCAAACTATATTTTGGCAACTATAACTACGCACTGTAATTTGGTCCACTCATGCTCATTTAGATCATATATTTTGAAAAGAACAAAAATAATATCAGCTAAAGATCTTATTTTTTGACGATAGCGATGATAACTTTGATGAAATGATGGAAGATCATTTTCGTCGTGAAAGAGAGCTGATAGCTATGTCTGCGCTACAAGTTGGTTAATCCAGTGGACAATATGATGGATCAGTTGTTAGTTGTCGCTACAAAAGTCGCGAACATGCCTAGTATAATGAAAGACTAATGGAGAATACATATTTTTACGGATGGTGATTTTAGAAGAAGATTTTGAATGCGCCGACCTTTATTTATTAGGATTTTGCAATCTATTGAAAAACATGATAAATACTTCATCTTGAAACCCAATGCATCTCATACTCAAGGATTGACTGGTCACCAAAAAATGACCGCTGGTTTGAGAATGCTTGCATATGTGGGACCAGTAGTCACTCTCAATGGGAATTTTCATTTGGGAGAAAGCACGGTGCTAGAATCTTTGGACCATTTCTATCAGGCTATTGTCGACATTTACGGCGACCAATACTTACGAAGACCAAATGAGATTACATGGCAAGATTAATGGGGATGCATGGCAGTAGAAGAGGGCCATGAATGTTGGGTAGTATAGATTGTATGTATTAGAAGTGGAAAAATTGTTCAAAGGCGCATGCCAGAGCTTATCAGGATAAGTCTCGTAGATCGACAATTATTCTTGAAGTGGTAGCTTCATATGACTTATGATTCTGCGTGACTTTTTGGGAATGCCGGGTTCTAATAATGACCTTAACGTAGTCGAACAATCTAGTTTATTTAATGATTTAGCTAATGGAAGATTGACTCAGTGTTCCTTCAGTTTAGGAGGTAACATGTATGATCATGGATATTATCTTGGCGATGG
This sequence comes from Allium fistulosum, assembly GCA_030737815.1. Lineage (NCBI taxonomy): Eukaryota > Viridiplantae > Streptophyta > Magnoliopsida > Asparagales > Amaryllidaceae > Allium > Allium fistulosum. Next base: position 897,563,351 of record CM060905.1, on the reverse strand, counting down.
TATATACCCTAAATGGAGTACCATTGTCAAGACAATTTCTAACCCATTGAACAATAAACAAAGTTTGTGGCAATGCAAGAAGGAGAGAGAAAAGACGTTGAAAGAGCATTTTGTGTTCTTCAATCAATATTTTCCATAGTCAGCAATCCATGTAAACTTTGGTCACCACTTAAAATGGCAAAAATAATGTTCACTTATGTTATTTTACATAATATGATTATTGAGGACGAAAGAGACATGAAAGACGATTTTGTCTATGAGGGTGCTCCAGCAATATTAAATGTATGGCGCAACGATATGATTGAAAACGCATTGGAACTCGAGTTTCATCTTTCTATCCAAATGTCCTATCGTAGTATTCAACTCCAACAAAGACTACAAAACAATCTAATAAATCATCTTGGAGCTTTTGTGACAGTCAATAAAAGTTTATTATTGTTGTTAAGTTTGTTGTTGTTCTTAATGTTGTCGATGTTGTTCTTAATGTTGTTGTAATGTATTCCTATTGCATTTCATATCAAGTAATGCATCGCAATTTTATTTGGTATTGTTGAAAAATGAAACAACCTTTATTGGTTGTAATACTTCTAAAATTACTGGATTAAGTTCAAATCAACACATCAAAAAAAATTCAAAGATACAATAGTTCTAAAAATACAAATACAACTACAAACTCTCTTCACGTCTACATCTCATAATTCCTCTCCTCCTAAATTTCGTATACTCTTGTTGTTCTTCCGACATATTCGACATGTTCACAACATTACTGCATCTTCATCTTTTTGTTTAGTTCCAACAAGAAGTCAATCCAATTTCAAAAAAAAAAATTCTTGATGTTGAACAGCCCGAAACTCCATTGCACGATTATACCTATCTTCATATTTAAGCAAGAGTTTTTTATTTCAGTTTGATCCGCCCCAGCAGCCTGCTTTGGCTGCCTGAGGCCTAACAAAATCATCTTCGGCAGAGTTAGCTGCTCTTCCGATTCCATGCCCTAACTTCCTAGTGATTCCCTAGGGTTAGAGCTTTCTCCGACTCTTGGCGCTTTACCTCGAGAATTGTTTGAGTGTCTTGAACGGTTTTTTGAAGAGCTCCATTTTACATGCTCAACTAGTATGTCATAAACATGCATGAACTGATAAAAATGAGCTGCTTGTTTATTCTCAAATCTGTTGATTTGTTTAAACAATTTATTTGTCGTCATCCCCTACAAAAAAAATCACTTAAATGTTTAGAGAACTGTAAAAAAATTATAGACATATGAAAATCGGGAAATCTTACCAAATGTGTTTCATTTTCAAATCCACTAGAATTTGTTTGTTTCAACTTGAACATTTGGAAATCAAATATTTGCGTTTGACGATTAATTTTTTAAAATTGACCGAAGATAGCCATCTTTTGCGATCAATGTTCTTTCAATTATAGCAATTTATAATTCTACCCCGAAAAGTTTCACCACTTTGGTCGGCACCTTGGATTGGATCGCTTGAGTGTGCACACCAAATGTAACATAGATCATATTCTTCTACCGAAGTCCAACTAGCAGTAATTAACGCTCCGCCAATCGGTACTGTATTGTCTTCTAAATCAAATTCGTTAAAGCTGCAACTTGCGGCATCGATGTCAAAATCAGAAAACATTATTAGATGAAAGAAGTGAGAGTATGATGTTTTTTGATGTTGTAGAATATTGTCGGGGAAAAGAAGAGAGGGAAGATGGATGATATTTAAAGGTGAGAGGAAAGAGAGCCATTATAGTGTGCCGTTGAAGGAAATATACTTTGACGCTTGTTGAATAAGCATCCAATCTCCAGACGTCTGTTAAACAGGCGCCTCAAGTGAGATGCTTTTGAACAGACGTGTGAAGATTGAACGCTTGTTCAACGCTTGAGGAGCCTGTTGTACCGACGTCTAGATATTGGACGAGCTTGCTCAACAAGCGTCCAAGTATGTTTCGTTTTGCCACCGTTCGAGCTGAATTTGTAACCGCTTGAATAATGTGTACTCTGTTCCATGGCTTTTTTGGTTGGATGTTACATTATCTGAGATGTAACAGAGTGTTGGAGATCCTCTAAGTAAAGCTGCATCGCATTACCTCTTACAGCAGTTCTATGTGACGTTGGATGTATTTTACAACTTTCCTCATTCAGGCACAACCATGCATTCCATAGTTACTGCTCCACCATTGAGACTCAGGTAACCATGCAATCTACAGACTAACAAAGCGTAATGCGGTTTATAATTCAGTAAAGTCGAAAAATAATAATTTTTCGCCAATAATAAAAATAATTGAAAATTAACATTTTAATCCTTTGAGCTACTACAGTTGAGTTCTTAGTAGGAAAACCCTATTTCATTATCGACTAATATTTGGTTGAAGATTTTTAGTTAACAAATCCAGCTAACTGTTATTATTAAACTTGTATACTGCCCATTGATAATCTCATGTTTACAGTTACACTCCTGTTTTCAATGTTCTTCTACTGACTATAACAATATAACATCAGTTGATTTATCTTGAAAGGGCAAATGTTTTAAATTTCTCGAACAACGTTTACGTAATATTCATCATATAAATCAAATTTCAAACAATATGATGGTTCCAGTTGACCCAAAGCACATCCAGAATAACAGTAGCTTCGCATACAGTTCTTGACGTGAAGATGCAGAAAAACAAAATCTTCAGAAAAATAGAAGTAACCACGTTGCTAAACAACAAACATATACGACTTTTTAAGTGGCCGTAAATTATTAATAAAAATGCATGGAAAAGAACTACAATTTCAGTTAAATCGTCGCATGACCACCTAACGTGCAAAAAATAAGAGTTTCAAACAACTCAAAGTCTTACATTTTGTAAGAAGATTGAACAAGAAAATTATTGGAAAGTTGTTCAAAACTGCACAGTATAATATAAATCAACTGCCCCATCAAAATTTATTTCAAAAAGGAGAAGGTTCCAAACTCAGTGGTCGTCTTCGTCGTCATGTCCATCAGGGTCGCCTCCATTACCAACCACCTCAAGCTAAAATACATTTATAACGTGTATAAATTTTATTTGAAAATTGAATTAAAAGGTTAAGAAGTTGTTTAAGCTAAAGAAATTATACTCTGAAATTATACTCACCGTAAAGTACTGAGAACACACGGGGCATTCGTGTGGTTTGTCCTTCTCTAACCAGAACCAGACAACATCATGTTCATCCTCTGTGAACAGACATAAAACATCGATTAAGAATGGTATTAATAACAAAGGGAAAGGCTAAAATATGGTCCATTATCAGCTGAAAATGGATGCTCACCGCCTTCAGCGCCAGGGCAGCCAACTATTCTTTTGTTGTAGTACGATTGAATTACAGCAGGTGCTTCCTATAGTATTAACATATAAACGATGAATTTCATAAGCCACTCGAATACAATGACACTACAGCACACCTCAGTGGAAACTGGAAAAGAAGACCACCATTGTTTATGAGGATACTATATTACAGGAAAAAATATATAACAAGAAGCACCATAGAGAATGACCCATTTAGGTTAAATTATTCATAGATGGGAATTCAAAACAAATGCGTGTACATCTATGCAGCCATAGCGCATAACGTTTTTTGACCACTATGCTATTTTAATTTAGCGCTATTAAACAGACCCACTTTTAAGCTCCACTATTTTCCGCTACACCCACTAGATCAAAGGCTTTTTAGCGCCAGCTTTAGCAACATTAATATACAAATGTTGATTTGACTAGTTCACTCTTAAACCAAATCAAAAAAGTTAGGGTAAAGACCTAATTTTAAGGCATATCTGCTCAATATAAATTAGAAATCTATTATAGCCACCAAATTTAATCTGTATAAATCATGTTATTTTTCGGTTATGTTATATAAGATTAAACAATATATATTTTTCCTACAAAAATGATGTGAGAATGAGAATAAATTAACTTTAAATATTTGGTTTAATGTCTAATGAAGCTTTTTGCACCTCCGCTATTTTTTACTATAACCCCGCAATAACTTTTGCACCTCAAGCACTATAGAACCGATAAGTGCTTTAACTGCACAGGTGTGCATAACTAAGTATGGAACCTAGATACACTATATACCTCCTTATCATATGTCGCTTGGAAGAAGCGACCCTTTCTACTCAACTTTATTGAAAGGAATTAGTTATTGCTTGAAAGACACTTTTTTGTGTTTCAAAAGATCAAGTGAAATAAGTGAGTCATGCTAGCATGAACAGATGATTGATGATTCTCTTATCAAGTGTAAGAAGATTATATTCCTATAGAGCATCAATTTTCATGTCCAACCATTGAAGGAATATCCCTATTCCTACTCTCTTACAGCTACACAACCTTAATTAAGGCATGTCGGCAATAGGAACAAGCAAGTTGCTCTATACAAATATCAATGAACAAGATAGTTGGAATATACAAAGATAAAGGCCCATTTCAACTATATACTCATAAGTCATAAAATAAATTTTGGAAGAGTTTTGCAGTAAAAACAGGTTTCTGGTAGCTGTTCAGTGTCATATGTCATCAACTATAATAACATGATAAGTACAACCAATTATATCACATACATCAGTTAAATAAACAGCAAAAAAGGTGAATTTATCAATTTTTTATTTTCGGTTTAATAAATTACTCCATAACGGATTATTCATTACTCACCAGCATAAGTAGCTGATACAAATAAATAACAATACCATATGATTGCAGAAACAATACCATTACTCACCAGTACAGTGTTAATATCCACAACTTTATAATATCCAGAAAATTTTGACTTCTATGCAAGGTTGAATGATCATCTATGTTGCGTGCTCTTCACATGAATTATAACAGAGCACGAACTTTCTACATTTTCTTCAATAATCTTTAATTTATAAACATGTGTTACCAGCAGTACATAGTTATGGTAAAGGTAAGTTTTCCCGATAACATACCATTATCAGTCGATCGATTACCATCTTTTAGTAAAGTCGGTACATCGGCATGATCGGTATAATAACAGTAAATTTACCAGTTTCTAGGATAAAACATCGATAACATTTTCTTAAAATCAGCGGTAACGATAACTTACCAATCCATTTATAGTACATGGATGCTCATGTAATATGTTGTATTACAGGCATTTAGAAGCAAAAAAAATGATTAGATTTAATTCAGAAATTCTATTCAAATGACACCAAATACATTCCTCTTCACAATGAAATATCTAATGAAGAATCGTTACACCGTAAAAATAAATAAAGTTTTTTATTTTCTTTGACAAACGGTGATTTACTATTACTAGTGTAACGGCTATCGGTTTACCGGTATACCAACAAATCGGTAATGGTAAACAATTTAAACTTACCCATAAAAACAGTACAGTAACAGTATTTATAAAATGATAACGGTAAACACTACTATAACAGCCCTCTGTAGATTGATTATCCTTTGATGCTCCAAAAAGACTATTGTCCTGACTCGTCACTCAAGACCAAAAAGTCATATGATATTCACTAAATCAACTTTAATTATCTCTAGTAAACGAAGAAAGCACAAGTAGAAACAATCAGTCACATCTGTATCACTCTTTCTTGATGCTTCACTCGTATTTCACACAACGGATGCGATCACTAAAAAAATTAATTTTAATTTTGCATTGACAGTTGAGGTAGAATTTACAAAATAAAGTATTTGAGAAAAGTAACTATGCTTATTCAGATCAACACAGACATTTTACGCAGTAATGAACCACTATAACCAAGTTTTTCTTTTTACAAAATGACATGCTAGTACGCTCACCCACACCAATACACAAACTCATACATTTAGGAGGCTCCTCCAGATTTCTTCTTAAAGTGTTGGCAAAAGATTTAGTCCTATACGATGAAACAAGATATAAATATACACTTTTCAATAATCAATTTGCACATAGCATCGATGGATTTGTGTACTTGTTAGCTCCAAGTAAATAGATACATTGTCAACAAACCTATGGCTAATTGAAAATAATTCATTTATTTTGAACATACATTTAGATAGAGTACATCATGATTTGCATTATATTATAATCTTGTTTGTTCCATCCATATTTGAAGTCAAAAGTAAGATAAAGCATAGAAATGTAACATTAATTGCTCTTTATTAGTTTTCCAAGCTGTTGGTAACATGATTAAAAATACAATACAAAGAGCTGCAATATTTGAAGTAGTGGATAAATTCAAATAACTCAAGATACTCTCAAATTTAATAACATAATATGATCAAGTTTAAGAGCATAATGTGCTCCATTTTTCAACTACATAATCAACTACTTTACAAAGTAACATAATACTGAAAACAGCTATAGGACAGTGCAACTGCCATCACTTTATTTTCGAACACGCCACCACTATGCTGAAATGATAGTTAGCCCTAAACTAGATCAACCAATATTTTTATGACTTAAGTAACAAACAGAAGGGGGAAGTTAGGTTCCACGTATAAACTTAACAATATTTTAATAGACTTCATTCAAGAAAAAAGAACAGATCCAACATAACAAATCACAAACAAATATCTGTATTATTCAAATTTCATAGTCTGCCAGAAATTCAAACTTCTCCCACAACCTGAGGTCAGGTCTTATACCTATTTCACATTACAATATTGTTTGATCGAAGTCAAAAAAGCAGCCAAATATTTTTACTCAACAAATAAAGTTGATCAGGGTCTTTTCTGTAGTGAAACGTGCATTACCGAATTCTAACTTGAAAATTTAAATACTTTCTGATCCTCATGTTACAATCACGGAATTTTTAATATCATCAACGTTTTTATTCAATCATGAATGAAACTACAAACTAATTATCATGAAACTTTACCTTGGTGCCAAAAGGACCCGTGGGAGCATCCATATCAAACCTCTTCCTTCCCTATCAAACCAAAATACAACATTTTTAATACCGATAATACCAAAATACCAAATGAATATATAATGTTAACTCCAGATCAAACCTCGAGCTCGGCCAATAGCTCCTCGCGCTCCACACCAGTAGCAACCGGTGTCACTTCCACCACTTTCGTCTTCAAATCTATAAATTAAATACGTCAAAATAATGTCGATGATGATGATATTTAAAGGTCATCCAAAACAATTAAAGCGAGCTTTAGATCTCTCAAATTCTTACCGGATTCGGTAGAGAAGGAGCGATTCAAAGAAGGAGCTGCGCAGTTTGTTAGGGTTTGAACAGGAATAGGGTTCCGGCGGCTGAGAGATCTCCATGAAGCTAGGGTTTGGAGATTGGATGTAGCTCTTCTCCACATGGCCGAGTTCGCTTTGGTGTTAAAATGTATGTATGACTTAATTTACTTTGAGAAACGAGAGTTTGTTTTGATGTCTGATCTGAGAAATGGGAGTGTGAGAACGGAGAAAAAGGAGCTGGGAATAGCTGACAGTGGCACGATTTGGGCCGGCATAAATGATTATTTGGGCCATTCGATGTATTTTGAGTATTGCAAATTTGCGATAAAAACGAAGAAAAGCATCATACTATACTCGATCTTCATGTTAAAAAAATCGGCCTGTGGTAAAAGTTTGAATTTGGGGTTGAATAATGTTGGATTGGGTCTGAACTGTATACAGTATAGAGCATGATAACTTTATCATTACGATACCAATACCAAACAATTTATAACTAATGTCAAGTTACATCGATATATCAATGCAATCGATGTGGTAACGTTAAATGTAGCGGTAAGAAATGTCAAAACCAATGCTAACGGTAAATTTATTAATCATATTAATTTTTTTCACTGTTCTAATTAATTCTAACTAGAAAAACTTTTAAAAGATTACTGTTTGCACAAAAAATGGGCAAACACCTCCAAGTCGTGTGATTTAGTTGATTTTATGTTGTTTTTAGTGGTCTGGGTAATTTATGCAAATATGTAAAAAGCAGGGACTAAACTGCAAAAGACACACAGATTTATAGTGGTTCAGCCAGAATGTGCCTACGCCCACTTTATATATTATTTCTCCTTTCTTGTTCAGATTACAAGTACAAAGCTTTGATACAAGTATATGAAAGTTGTTTGAAAGTTCTATCCGTGCTTGAGCTCTCCAACTTGTCCCCCATTGTTGTACTCCTACCCCTCTATTTATAGAGTGAGGCTGGGGGTAGGGGTCTTGGAAGTATATAGTTGTTGATGAGCCTGGGTTGACGTGATCTGGCCTAGCGATGTTGGTTCGGTAGTGGATGGAGAAGTGGATTGGACCGGTAGTAGGTGGGGCGATGATTGGTCCGGTGGCGAGTGGTTCGGTGGTGAGAGGATGGCCTTGATTCGACAATGAATGGTTCGGTGGTGGGTTGGTCCGGTAGTGGATGGTCCGGTAGTGGATGATCCGGTAGTAGGTGGTTCGGCTAGGCCTTGTAGGTGTGTTGGCTCGCAGGTAGTGGAGCAAGGGTTAGTTCGGCTAGGAGTTGGTCTTGGGATGGTCTGGTAGTAGGTGGGTGGAGTTGGTTCGGTTGTCTTGGCTTGGCGATGCCTGCTTTACTCTGGTTCGGCGAGGACTTCCTTACTCTGATTCGGTGGTGATCTCCTCTCTTTGGTTCGGCGAAAACATGCCCAACATTTGCCCCCCAAAGTGGGGCATATGCCAGTCATATGTCTCGCTTTGTTTCAGCTTGGACATTTTCATCCGGTCTTGTGTGCCGACCCAGTTGGTTCGGTCATTTACGTTTGCCTATAAGTACGGGCATTATGCTCTCGTTATTCCCTACCAAGTGATATAGCCGAATCAGATTTTTCTACCGAATCAATCATATTGCCGAATCACACTTGGCTACCGAATCAGGTGATTGCCAAATGACCTTCATGTTTCGAACTACCGAACGAACCCGTGGAGTTCGAGTGCCGAATAAATCTTTGTGCCTTGAACTACCGAATGGGCTTGAGTGCCGAATGAGGGAGTTCGAGGAGAACGAGGGGATGATGGATGAGATGCTCTAGGATATGTACTTCCGCCCTTGGAAACAAGGTAACTTATCCTGGATGGACGATTATCCCCGACTCATGGCCAGGATTTATCTCAAGGCTCTGGAGGAGGCCAAGACTGATGCGGATAAGGAGGGTGGCGAGGTCTTCAGAATGGATGTGGTTACAGCCCAGTTCACCAAGGAGGAGAAAATGGTGGTGAAGGAGGGTATGCGGCTGCTTACTGCTGAGGAGGTAGGTGTGCAAGTAGAAGATGATGATCAAGATGATCAAGGAGCAAATGCTGGTAAGTCCTGAAGGAGGGTATGCGGCTGCTTACTGCTGAGGAGGTAGGTGTGCAAGTAGAAGATGATGATCAAGATGATCAAGGAGCAGATGCTGGTAAGTCCTTCCCTTTAGTCTTTCCGTTAACTTGGTTGCTTATCACTAATGAATTCTCTCCTTGATCAGACAGGCGGTCAACAGGATAAGGGTAAAGCCCCGATGCAGCCGGCTCCTTGACTTGACCTGGATATCTTTTTGCTTACTGAACATTGTTGTATATGTTAGTCTCAAGATAGTAACTTTTAGGTTGTAATTATGTTACTTGTAATAAACAACATTATTTTTGGCGTGTAATTTTTTAACTTAAGCTGATTCTGTCGTATTTGAATGCTTTTATTATTTTGACATGTTGTATGAGAAATATAGCTATGCATATGCTTGTAATTCAGTTGTGTTTGATGTCAAGTTCTTGCTTAAAACATAATTTCATGTCTTGCAATGTTAGATGTGATGTGCGAAAAAATTATAGCTACGTATTTATACACAAAAGAAGAAAGTAACGTCCTTCATGTTTTAGTTGTAGACGGTTGCTTTGAATGTCTTATATGACGGAGTATGGAATGCAGTTGAATGACTCGTCATCCAATTGTGAGTTCTTAGTGAGCGTCTCCTATCTTGTGTCCTGTACTTTAGGGATTGTTATAGAGGATAGGAGGAAAGTTTTTAAATAAAATTGAAATATGAGAAATAGTAAAACTTCCAATCACGGAAGGCCTTCGATATGCTTAAGTTCGTGGCAAACGGGTTTTGTAGTCACTTTCCCTAGCTGTGGGTCTTGGAGACATTTGTCACCCATCTTATGCCTCCATGGGGAGTTTATCTTTTTTACCACAGCCGTACTTAAGACACATCGGAGCCGAGATCGCGCACAGTAACTACCCGGGCCATTATGGCCCATAATCGTGGGTATTATTCGATTTACCGTGGTCGGCTAGCGTGGGTGCCGATCGTCAACCGTGAACTACCCCTGGCTGGCCACACCTTATGTTGGGGCTTAAAGTAGGTTCACGGCTGCCGGCGAGCCGAACGCCGTAATGAGATAGTCGGCCTTCTCGGTGGCTTATAATCGGCTCATTACAGTTGGCTTTAAGGGCCGTCGCGAGCAATGAGTTAACCCGCAGCAGAGGGATGCCGGAGCAAAAGTGTCTCATTAGCGAGGGCATGGATTCGTATAGTACCAGTTAGGTCTTGTCCAGGTGAGGTTGCGCCGTGATGTGTCTTGAATGGGAATGCCATTACACAGGATTTTGTTCAACAGAAAAGGATAAAGTTAACAAGCAGCCAAGATATAAAGGAACAAGTTAAAAAGAGACAAGTTTTTTAAAGTGGTTCGGCACGAAAATGCCTACGTCCACTGATTCTCTTTGTTAATTCACTTCATATGGGCAATACAAGTTAAGAAAAGTATCGACGAAGGTGTTGGATGTTCCATGCCCTCTAGAACACCTCCCCGTCCACAGTTGACAAAATATAAGCTCCATTGTGGAGATCTTTATGAATTACATATGGTCCGTCCCAGATTGGATCTAGCGCTCCGGGGCGCGGGAAGATTCGCTTAAGGACAAGATCTCCTTTTTGTAAGCTACGATGCTTGACTTTGGAGTTGTATTGCATTGCCACTTTTTGCTTGTGAGCTGCTGCTTTGAGGGCTGTATCATTTCTTCTTTCCTCAATTAGATCCAAAGACATGTGGAGGAGCTCTTCGTTCTCTTCTGGGTTATAGTGGATCCTACGGTGGGAAGGCACTATAGTTTCAACTGGGAGCATAGCCTCCAATCCGTACGCCAAAGAGAAAGGAGTATGCCCCGTTGATGTTCTGAAAGATGTGCGATAGGCCCACAGTGCCGTAGGAAGTTCATCCACCCAAGTGCCTTTTGACTTTTCGAGTTTCTTTTTTATTAGAGTTTTGAGAATTTTGTTGACGGCTTCGACTTGTCCGTTTGCCTGGGGATAAGCTATGGATGAGAAGCTTTTGTGAATTCCGTGCTCTTGGCACCAGTTGGCGAACTCCTTGCTGTCAAACTGAAGTCCATTTTCCGATATGATTTTGAATGGGACTCCGTACCTTAATAAGGGGTTAGAGAAGCCGCACCGATAGAGGGTGCCCTCTTGTATTGTGTAGCGGGAAGCTTTCCTCAAGATTTTCTTGACTTCGTTATGCCCGTTGGGCAGTGTGCCACTTTGTAAGTAGTCTCGGATGGGAGTCATCCAAGTTGCTTCTTCGGTTGCAGCTATCAGATTCACTTGTTCAAAACTTGGGGTCAGTTGCTTTGAGATGGCTACTGCTCCGGACATAGTGTCGTCTCTCATGCTAGCTTGCTTTGCCAATTCGTCGGCCTCTTGGTTCTCTTCCCGAGGGATGTGTTTGATTAAATAGTGATCCAATCGATTGAGAAGCAACTTGGTCTTCTTTAAATATGCTATGAGTCATTCTCCTCGAGCCTGGAATTCTCCTAGTATTTGATTTACAATAAGTTGAGAATCGCTATGAAGACACAAATAATTGGCTCTGATTTCTAAGGCAAGTTCTAATCCAGCTATCACTGCTTCATACTCTGCGTCGTTGTTGGTGGCAGCAAATTCCAACCTTATAGCATAGTGTAGCTTATTTCCCCTGGGAGTGATTATTACCACACCTGCCCCCGAGCCTTGTTCGTTTGACGCACCATCCACAAAGAGATTCCACTTGATGTCTTCTGCTATTTCCGATTGCTCCTTACCTTCGTTGGTAGTGAATTCGGCAATGAAATCGGCCATGGCTTGTCCCTTGATGGCGGTGCGAGGATGGTAGGTGATATCATATCGACTTAGTTCGATGCACCATTTAAGTAGTCGCCCAGAAGTGTCGGGACGATGGAGTACCTGCCTTAGTGGTTGATCGGTCAGAACTCTGATGGAATGGGACTGGAAATAGTGACGCAGTTTCCGTGATGTAATTAGTAAACAGTATGCTAGTTTCTCAAGTTTAGGGTATCTGGCTTCCGCCCCTGTAAACCTCTTGCTTACAAAGTATACTGGCCGCTGCGTGCGTTTGTCTTCTCTCACCAATGCGGCACTTAGAGCATGAGATGACACAACAAGGTATAGGTATAGCTCTTCGCCTTTGTTCGGAGTTGAGAGTACTGGTGGTCTCTGGAGGTGTTCGATTAAGTTAAGGAAAGCTGTTAAGCATTCGTCAGTCCATTCGAATTTTCCTCTCTCTTTCTTTAGAGCTTCGAAGAAGGGGATGCATTTGTCAGTCGCTTTAGAGATGAATCTGCTCAGGGCGGCCACCTTCCCATTTAGGCTTTGCATTTCCTTTCGGGTAGAAGGTATCCTGATATCTTTCAGAGCTCGGACTTGTTCAGGGTTTGGTTCAATTCCTCTGGCATGGACGATAAATCCTAGAAACTTTCCTGATGATACTCCGAAGGAGCACTTTAGAGGATTCAGCTTCATTCCATATTGGCGAAGTACTTGAAACATTTCATCCAGGTGGCTTACGTGATCGTCGGCTCCCCTTGACTTTACCAGCATGTCATCCACATAAACTTCCATAGTTTGTCCTATTAGCCCCACAAACATCTTGTTGACGAGGCGCTGATAGGTGGCTCCTGCGTTTTTAAGTCCGAAAGGCATTACCTTATAGCAGTACAATCCCCGGTTCGTGATGAAACTAGTGTGGTCTTGATCGGGAGCATGCATAGGAATTTGGTTATATCCTGAGTATGCGTCCATAAAAAATAAGAGTTCGTGCCCGGCTGTGCTGTCTACAAGCTGATCGATTCGGGGAAGTGGGAAGCAATCCTTCGGGCAGGCGTCATTTAAGTTGGAGAAGTCAATGCATGTTCGCCACTTCCCATTAGCCTTCTTTACCAGCACCGGGTTGGCGATCCACACTGGATAGATGGCTTCTCGTATGAAGTCATTGGCAAGTAGGTTCTTTACTTCTTCATCGAGGGCTGCTGATCGTTCTGCCCCCATACTTCTCTTTTTCTATTTTACTGGCGCCTTGGTAGGATCAATGTTTAGTACATGGCATGTTATGTCAGGGGAGATTCCGGTCATGTCAGCATGTGACCATGCAAATACATCCAAGTTGTGGCGGAGAAAATCAATAAGTTGTTCCTTCAACTCTGCTTTTAGTTAGGACCCGACTTTCAACAGTTTGCCCGAGTCATGTCTGTCTACAGATACAAATTCCATAGCCTCTGCAGGCTCGGCGGTGGCCTCCTCCTCTTTGTCCCTGGGGTCTAATTCATTGAAAGGGTCGTTGGTATATCGAAGAGGAGGGGCTTTCTTTAGTTACTATGCTTCCAAACTTTTTGTGCATAGGGCGATCTCTACACTCTTCCCTTTATCCTTCCTATGGTTGTTGCGAAGTTCAGTTACATAGCAATCTCGAGCAATGTCCTGGTCTCCCTCTACTTCCCCTACTCCATTGTCTGTTGGAAATTTCATCTTCAGGCACCATGGGGCCAGGACAATTTGGAAGTCAGACAAGGCTGGCCTTCCTAAGAAGGCGTTGTAGGCTGAGTGGTTTTCTATCAGCACAAATATCTGTTTCCGCACAACGGAGCGGGGATGACTTCCAATTTCAACAAAAAGGTCCAGTCGCCCGAGGGGCATCTTTGCATTTCCTGTGAAATCGTGTAGTGGTTTATTGCATGGGAGAACATCCTTTAATGACAACTTCATTTTGTCAAAGGCATGCTTGAATAGGATATTCACTGAGCTTCTAGTGTCTACTAGAATTCGAAAAACCTCGACTGGACCGAGCCGGGCAGAGATAACCATGGGATCAATGTGAGGGTACTGCCTTCCCTCCAGGTCACGCCTACTGAATGTGATGTCTCCATTCTCTATCCGCTTCGGGTGGCGTTCTTCTATAATAGATTTGACGCACTCTTCATTGTTTCTAAGTGACTTTCTGTGCCTTTCCATCTCTGCCCAGCTTCCGTCGGCGATGTGTGGCCTTCCCGAGATGGTATGGACCACTATCTTCTCTTGACTGGAGCCGCTGGTGTTGCGATTTCCTCTGCCTATTTCTGGGGAGGGTAGCCTTGGGTTCTCATTGACAGGAACTGGAGTCCTGTTCTGGCCTTTTACATAGCGTTCTAGTCTTCTTCTTTTGATGTGTTCTTCAATCAAGTCCCGGAGGTGGTGGCATTCATTGGTATCATTCCCACGGGATTCGTGGAAGCGGTAGAATTTTCCAGACTTAATTGCGTTATCTGATTCCTTCTTGCGCAGGGGGCGTTTGTATTTAACTTCATCTTGAGTGGCCAGGAAGATGTTTTCGATCGTTTCATTCAATGGGGTGTAGTCAAATCTCGGTCTTGGCCGATATAGACGCTTTTCTCCCTTCTTGCCCCCAGCGTTGTCTCTAGAATCATTTCTTCGAACGTCCTTTGCTACAGCAGGCGTGTTGCCGTGAGCTGCCTTATTTTGTTGCCCTGCCTGCCTCTCAGTGGCAGCATCTTCAAGTCTCATATATTTCCCAGCTTCATGGAAGAAATCGGGTAAAGTAGCTGGTTTTTCTTTGGTCAATCTTCTAGCAAATTTAGTATCCGGATGCACACCGCTACAAAGGGCCATTAAGATAAGCTTCTCATCGGCATCTTGGACTGCAGCCGCTGCGGCATTGAATCGGGTTAGATATTGCTGCACTTTCTCTCCAGGTTTCTGTTTGATACTGGATAAGGAATAAGCGTCCTTGGGCTGCTCCACATGAATGCGGAACTGGCTGATGAACTTTTCTTTCAACATCTCCCATGAGCCGATGGATCCTTGGGGTAGATGGCAGAACCAGGAGGTAGCTAGATCTGCTAGGAATAGCGGAAAGCATTTTCACAACACTCCTTCTGTTGCTCCACTCATGAGCATATCCTGTGTGTATCTCTGTAAGTGTACAACGGGGTCAGAGGTTCCTTTGTAAGGTTCCATTGTTGGCATTTTCCATTCTCGGGGGGTGATGGCAATTTCGATATTGCGGGCGAAAGGGCTGGTTACCCTAGCGCCTATTCCTCGGTCTCTTTGATCCCGTTGGACGCACTCTCTGAAAAAGCATGCCATCCTTTCATCAGAATTTGGAGCAGATAAAAATGAGTTCGGTTCTTCTCTGTGGGATTGATTCCGCCCAGATGATATGTAGGGATGGTATCGTCTATTATTCCTAATATTTTCCAGTGGTTGTCTTTGGTCTTCTGGGAGCATGCTAGGGTCAGCTACAGTTGGCCTTTGCCTTGATCTTCCCCTGCTGGGTTCTGATCTAAGTACTTCCTCGGGTCCAACTTCGGGCTGGACTCTAGCTCGGCCCCGTTCATTGGTGTTTCCGTGGTTAGGCAGTACGATAGGCTCGGCTACAGTTGACCTTAGCCCGGTACCTCTTCCGTTGGGTTCGGTTCCAAGCGTTTCCTCAGGTCCAACTTCGGGCTGAGCTCGGTCTCGGCTCCTACCATGGCCGTTTCTGTCGTTAGCTCCTTCGAAGAAGGAAGATCTTTGTTGTCTCCGAGATCCTCCAGATTGGGACTCACCCCATGATTCAGTGTTGCGGTTGGACTCTTCAGCATCCCTTAAGCATGACATGAGTTGGTCCACCAAGGCTTCTTGTTGGGATGTGAAGCGGTTGGTCACTTCAGCCAAAACCCTGTCTAGATCTGCCCTAGTAATTGCTGCCGGCTGTTCTATGGCAGGGGTTTTCGGATTTGCCTGACCTTCATTTGGTACTGCTGTTGGAATGGGATGATTTACTTGATCTGTGACCACTGGATCTGGAACACTGCTAGTTGCGATGTTCTTTCCTTTGTTAACGTCTTTTTTCTGCCTGGGAGGCATGTTTTCCAAGCAATGAACAACGCTGTTAGGAAGAAGGTTAAGTGGGAGAAGCCGAAGCTTCGAGCTTCCCTCTCTCAGTGAAAGCACCAAAAATGTTTGCACAAAAAATGGGCAAACACCTCCAAGTCGTGTGATTTAGTTGATTTTATGTTGTTTTTAGTGGTCTGGGTAATTTATGCAAATATGTAAAAAGCAGGGACTAAACTGTAAAAGACACACAGATTTATAGTGGTTCAGCCAGAATGTGCCTACGTCCACTTTATATAATATTTCTCCTTTCTTGTTCAGATTACAAGTACAAAGCTTTGATACAAGTATATGAAAGTTGTTTGAAAGTTCTATCCGTGCTTGAGCTCTCTAACTTGTGTTGGCTCGGCAGGTAGTGGAGCAAGGGTTGGTTCGGCTAGGAGTTGGTCTTGGGATGGTCCGGTAGTAGGTGGGTGGAGTTGGTTCGGTTGTCTTGGCTTGGCGATGCCTGCTTTACTCTGGTTCGGCGAGGACTTCCTTACTTTGATTCGGTGGTGATCTCCTCTCTTTGTTTCGGCGAAAACATGCCCAATAATTACCATATATTAAGCAGATGCTTGTAGTATTATTTATGATGATAACTCATTTCGATTTTATTAACTTCAAAATTTAAGTTAGCAAAATTAGTATTTCGTATTATTGTAAATAACTTGTGATGAGCCAAGAAATTATTTATGTCAACTAAAATAAATCAAAATCCCTATTTGGGGATAAGTATTAGGTATTTAGAAACCCCTATTGGAAACAATAACGATCCAAGTTAGAATCAGTAACAAAATAATTACTTTTTTATCATTGTCAAAATTCTAATGTAATAAAATTTTAGTAGGTTTATGCATTGGTAAATTTATCATTATCAGTCAATGGTTTATCAGTTTATCAGTATACCAATGAACATTTTACCAGCAATAATGGTAAAGTATCGGTGGTTATTTTTGACCTACCAATATTATCGATACGGTAACGGTTTTCTCGTATCGGTAACGATTGTCATTACCATAACAGCCCTAGAGGTCAATTTGGCTTGAATTTACTAAAAAGTTTTAGAATCAAAGTAAACAATCAAGGGAATAAATAACTAAATAATTATCAAAATCAATAGATAAAATCTAATCATTGTTTTTGTCGACACCAAAGCAGAGAAAACGAAGAAAATCTAGTAGGTTTGGTTGATCATCCAGTCTTTAAATGAGCCAGATTGCCTTATTGACAAAATATTATGAGATCAAATAAATTGTTGAATCCAACTCTAAGTCAATCCACGTCTTATAATTCATTTTATAGGTTGGTTTAGTTTTGAAACAGTAAAAGGAAAACTGACAATAATAACAAATAAAAGCTAAATAGAAAACTAAAAAAATCAATTAACTAGTTAAACTGAATTTGATCGACCAACCTAATTTGTTTCTATCTAAGTTGTTAGGTCAACAAATGTTCACCTTTAATCAATGCTACATTTTCAACTAAGGAAAAATCTACGCAGAATGAGTAATTCAAAGTGTGGGTTCTTCGAAATGGATATAGCAACGTTGTTTTTAAATGGTTGAAAACAAGTCATGTAGAATGGTGTTAATTAGTTGAGCTCACCAGCGGTGAAAGATTGAAGTGTTTGCAAACATGGGATGAATAAAAAAGAAGGAAATGATTAATGGAAGTGGAACGGATGGTAAATTATAATTGTTTGCAAATTTATGTTATTTTGTAATGCAGCAATTGTTGATAGTTTATTTATTAGAATATTACATTATATTCAATTAAATATTTTTCATTCGAATTTTAAAATTAAAAGGAAATTTTCATTAATGCGTAAATGACTACATAAAAGTCTTATAAATTTTAAGAAACATATAAAAATTAAGCGAGTATAGCGGTATAATACATCTGATGATGATTGGATTAGCTACAAGTATTCGTTGCCTTTTCTTTACATCCGAGAGCTCGAAAAAGAAGAATCCTTATCATACTTGATTTTCGTAAATTTATTGAGCTTACAAACTCACTTGAGATGTTGGAGACAATGATGTACGAGAAGTTTAAATCAAGAAAAATTCTCACCAAATGGTTCTTCAAATATGAGATACTCGCTTCCACATCCTTCAACGAAGGTAGCAATGCATTTTTCTTGTATACCAAGTCTAATGGTTTTGGGAGATAAGAACCAACATATCTAGGCTTGCGCTTGAATAAAGAAGACCACTCAAAAGCAAGATGATTGTTAGAAAGTAAAGGACGACAAATAACATTGCAGAAGGCGATTCGAAAAGCATTCAAAGAAAGCTAAACAACAAGGTGAACAAGTTATTTTTGCAAAAAGTGTACCTAATAATTAAAAGGAACATGCTACTACGGTTTAAATAATTTTGGAAGCCCGATAGCGTTATCATTTATGATATATTATTCATTGTGAATGATATATTATTCATTCTACATGATAACATCTTCCATAATCCCAAATGATTACATTTCATGATAACTATATAGATTGCACCTATACTAAATAGATATTATCATGTGAAAATAAATAGGAACTAATTGAGCAAGATCTCTCAATTGCCTTAAGATGCCAACCAGTCCAGCCACATCAACTCCGTCAAATTTCCTTCGATTCATTATCCTTCTTTTTCTTCCTCAAATCATAACCATTCCTAATATTCTTTGCATTATATAACTCTAGATCCCCAATCCATACTCGTTTGTCACTTCAGACCTTACGTTGAGAAAAGTGGTTTATGTATTACCTTAGCCTTATCCCCTTACATTATACAAAAAACAATCCCTCCCACTTACACGTAACAAAAAATATACACATCCAAGATTAAAATCATGATATACATGTCTTCTCTGCTATTAATAAGAGAATCCAATGAATAAGATTTACATTGTGTTTTTTTGAAATCTCCAAAATGTCCTACATCAACCAATATAATCTCTCCAATGGTTTGCAACTTCCATCAGCATTTCCTTATCAATCACCCATCATCGGAATTTCGCCATCAATTTACTTGTGAAATATAAGTGTCGTGACTGCAAAGCTTTTGCACTTATAGCGTATATTCGCCATAAATTTTTTTTATTAAATAAAAAGCAAATACTTTTATCTATTAGATGCACGTACGAGCGATTTACACTAGTATAAATAGTACGCCGTAAGGCCATTTCAAGTTGGCTTTTGCAGTATAAAATTACAAATCAGGATTATAACATGTTAGTGTGATTTTGATATAAGTAGAAGTTCTTATTAAATGGTGTATTTCATATTACAATCCACGTTCATCGCCTAATTTTACATTCTACACTAGTGAAAATAAACATCAATCCAAATACTAATTTAATCAATGAACTTTCATTAAAACTAAGCATGAAATCATTATGGTATTTTCATCTTTTGAATATAACCCATTATAAATACAATAGGTACTTATGATTTTCATTTCAAATGATGCAGCAAGGAAACCAGCAAAAAGAAAACAATGGCCACCGGCAACAAATAATTGCAGTATCCATCTTAGGGTAAAAGCATGGAAACAGAAGCCCAAAGCAAGTAAAGAGACAAACAAAAATAGAATAATAACAACCTACAACAATACTGGTACACCGAAGAAGAAAAATAACAGCAAGAAAAGGAACTTACTCTGACAGTAATATATGAAGCTTGAACAAGACCAATCGTGGTCGCAATAAAGAAAACATGAAATGGAATGTCAACAATTGGAGAAGCAACGTTAATAAATGGCATAGACACAAAAAATGGCTCCAACACCCAAATATCATCAGATGAAAGCACCAATTCTAATAAAATAAAAGCAAAAGAAAAAAAAAGACAAGGTTTTTATAGTGGTTCGACGAATTCTCTAACCTACGTCCACTTTAATCTTTATTATTAATTGTTTTCTCTCTGGATTACAACTAATTATATCAGATCTAACCACAATCTCGTCGATCTCAAATTTATAATGGAATTTCTATAGTGTTTGCGGAAGAGGGTAGAGATGAAGAAGAAGTGGAAGAAGATTCAAAAGTTAGAGAGAAGATCCAGAGTCCAAGATCCTCCTTTAGTTACTATAGAGCTAGTATTTATAGAGAAACTGACCAGTAGACTTAGGAACCCACATAGAATAGAGCTTAGATGCAAGTCCAAGTGTTAAGGAGGTGACACGTCAACCCATTCTCCAATAAAAACCTCTCGGTACCGAGAGGTTCCTCTTAGTAACGAGTGGTTTCTTCTGAATGAAAACTCATCTCTTTCACTTACTTTGTTCTTCTATCTCTGACTTGATGTGTTCCAACTTTTTTCATGAAGATCAAGTTTCTTCTAATGATTTGCTTGATATTGCTTGTATTTCCCTGCTTTTCTCTCATCAATTCTCAAGGTTGCTTGTATATTCTTAGAGAAAAGCACTTGATGATGATAAGTTGAAGTTGTGTATGAACTGTATGGAGTTGTTGGGGATGAAATCACAAGAAAATACCTCTCGGTGCCGGGAGGTTTCTCTCAGTACTGAGTGGTCTACTTAGCCTATTTATCACTTCAAACTTTTTGAGTTCGTTCTCTTATCCTTCTAATCATGATTCCAATTTCATGATTCATCTCATCTTCATTTTGGCCTTTTAATTCTGGTTGATATCTACTTGGTTAAAAAGCGGGTTAACAAATGTATTCGGCAGTGTTAGAGTAACCTTAAAGAAAGCAAATAATTCAACAACTTATCTTCGCACTTGGCTACCTTAATTCATTTTTATTACATGTCATTCAGGATGCAAAGATTGATATAGACTATAGCACCCCGTAATTTTAACGATAATTAATTAAAAATAATAAATAAACAATGTCGAAAAATAGAATTTTTACAGATGTTAGAATTTGGCAACAAAACTTGCATCGTTACGTTCATGGCTATTTTCTGATCAATTTTCTTTTTTTTTGAGAAAAATGTGTGGTCCTATACATGAGAGGATAGCACACATACACATATATATAGCTACAGAAGTAAAGGAGCTGCCAACAAGTCTGGCAGGTAGCAAAAGAACCCCCTGTACAAAAGGAAAAACAAACCTACCCAAACTCCTAAGAAACTAAAAACTACTAAAGAGACAACACCAACCAGAAAACTCCGGTCAAGAGCGACACCAAAAGAGCAGCAACCAACTGAAAAACTTCCGCAACCGCAACCTCAACAACCAAGCTGAAACATCACAATATACAACTTCTACACAAACCACAAACAAACTCCAAATCAACAAAAAACACAATAAAACCCCCAATAAATCGACAACCCTCAATCAAAAGACTTAAAAGCTTTACGATTTAAACGAGGACTTCTAATATTACTAGCTGAATAACTCTTACAATTTCTTCTCCTTAATTTGGCGTCACGAATTAATTTGGCTTCATGAATTAATTCTTTAGCATGGGCAGGAAAACGAGGAAATTTACCTAAAGCCGCAAGAAAACAATACATAACAAATCTAAACCCCCCGGTCCAATAATAGACAGCTTGATCGGATTGTTGTAATTTGGAATTCTCCAAACCTCCGCTCACATTGCTAACAATAGTATTGTTCTCCAAACCACATGCATCTTGATCTATAGAAAATTCCCCCTTTGATCCGTTCACTTCTCTAATAATAACATAATCAATCAATTCTTCAACAAAATTATCCAAATGATCAAATTTCTCCAACGTTGATTCCAATCCATTGACACACAATGGAATACCAATCATAAATCCAATAACATCCAAAGGAATATCAAATTGAGGCAGCAACATACTAGAAAAATCAAATATAAAGCTCCCAATAGCCTTAATTAATACGAGACTATCTCTGTACAATACAAAATTAAAAATCTTCGTCTCTGGAGAAATAAAACCATCAGTGGTATAACCAAAAACCCCTCTAGTATCTGAAACTGACACAACATCTTGCGAGCCTTCATTCAACGGAATGACAACATCTTTAAATGGCAGCATTTTTTGTGAACAAAGTATACAATGTATCACAAACTTGTGAACACATTTAGATATGAAAACATCTATTATTCCGTCAGAGCTAACCCATTTCTTTACCTCATTCTCTGTGAATGACTTCCTTGAAGTATCAAAAATAATAATAATATTAGGTGAATTAGAATCATCTAAAGCATAATCAAAAACCCCAATTGTTTC
This sequence comes from Allium fistulosum, assembly GCA_030737815.1. Lineage (NCBI taxonomy): Eukaryota > Viridiplantae > Streptophyta > Magnoliopsida > Asparagales > Amaryllidaceae > Allium > Allium fistulosum. The sequence continues at coordinate 897,541,047 of CM060905.1, read as the reverse complement.
TAATACTTCCACTATTTCATGAGAGACTACAACCATCCCATTATTGTCTGGTGAGCAATGAGTACACTGCATTTCAGCTAGACTGCGTGCATATTTTGATAAAATTTCATCTTCTGATCTAACAGAGCATTCCAATTTCTTATCCTTATTAACCAAGGCTGTCGACTTACCATCATCAAAAATGACTTCACCGTTCTCTTCAATCGTAGAAAACTCTACAAACTCTGATGAACTAAAACCAGTAATAACTTCAATGCCCAAATCATCAGTATTAATATTACATTGATGCAAACCAACACTAGTAACAAGATTACAAAAATGAAGACCAACCACTACTTCAAAGCCCCGATCATCAAAATACTTTAAAGGAACTTCACCAGCCACCCGAATAATATCAATAGTAAAATCACAATCATTTTCACCATCATTATCCACTAAAATAGAATGGACCGATGACTCTCTATCATCAATGATAGATGAAACCAAAACATTTGAAGCAGCAAAATCATCAGGAATTCCATAACCATCCATCGACGTAGCATTACGAAAACAACACTCACTGACCACAGGATCTAACAGAAGAATGTCATCCTGGATATCCCTATTCGAATCATTCACATATAATTCTTCTATGTCAATCCATAATGAATCACTAAAAACATTATCACATTTTGAAAACTCTTTGTAACCCATTCCAATTACCAAAACTCGAATATTTGCCAATGTTTTTAGCAGTTAAGCAATCAAAGTGCCAAAACACTTTGTTAAAAAGATAGTTACAATCTTCAAAATTACCTACACAACCATTCAAGAAAAGGCCTCTTAATCTCAGGAACTCGAGAACGAAATAGTAGTGATGATCTTTTGGACTCAAAGGCTTTGAAAAAAAATGATCTGAATAAGTGAATAAGGGATCTGAAGAAAGGAAAGGGTTGAAAATCGAAGGACAAGAAGATCTCTTATGGTCAAATACTCCACAATTAAAACACCGAATTGGATTAGAACAGACTTTAGCTTTATGTTTTTTATCTCCACACCGAAAACAAAAGAAACCCCTCTTCCAATTCGGAGTAAAAGATGCACGAGAGTTTTGAAATTTGGTTTTTGGATGAGAGCATTTGTCTTCTCCATTAAAAGAAAAAGAACTGAAATCGAACTTTACATGGCGATGCGACGAAGACGACTGAGAGAAGAAAGGAAGCGAATTTGATCGAACACCATTTTCTTGAGTACGAGCACCTTTCCAGTTGTTCGCCATTTCTTTTGATCAATTTTCATATATTAGTTTTTCCTATTGGAGTTCAAATGAAAACGTTATTAATGTTTGAAGTTTTCGGACAGGAAATATTATATATATAATTAAAGAAATAAATATAATTAAATAACATTGATTAATGTCAATAGTCAGTTAACTCTTACTTAACATTTAATATAATTAACTCTAAAAGAAATTATATCGGTTGCGCGTAAAAGGAAATTAATCATCAAAATCAAACAGCAAACGATAATTAACCAAAATATGTCAATCGATCGACCCCTTAGTTGGGACCGGTCGACTGGTGGCATAGGAGTGGTCGACCTATGGATGTATCGGGTATGGAATTTGACGTGGTCGAATGGTCCGAATTTAAAATAATTTAAGCCGATGGCTAGCATTGGTTCGAACCCCTATAAATACGGGCCTAACCCCTCACTTTCTTCTCATATTTTCTGGAGCAATGACGGAGCTCTACCATTTTCTCTTCTTCATAAATTCTTAATTCTAAATATAGTTATAGTTTATATACATATATACAAGTGGAGAAGAGCAAAGAATAATTGAGAAGAATAATAGGGTCGAATCAAATCGTCAATGTCAAGATAAATTATAAATCTGGATCTAAAATTTAAACTAGATCCAAATCACTTCTTTGATCAAGATTTCTGATAGAAATATGCATGCATGTGGTATATGTATTCAAATAGGAAGAAAAGAGAGTCAAACAGAATAACAGAGATTAGATCTAGAGATTTGGAAAGCTAAAAAAGTGAGTGAGAAATTATATATTTTTATATGCTATTGGATTTATATCGTTGTAAATCTATTCCTGTATGCCTAAATGTAAACTTGAAGTTGTAGGCTAAAACTGTATATGTTGACGCCAAAAATGGTACCAACACTCAAATATCACATGAAAACACCAATTCTAATAAAATAAAAGTAAAAGCAGAAAAAGAGATACAATTTTTATAGTGTTTCGGCAAATTCTCCGGCCTACATCCATTTTAATCTTTGTTATTAGTCGTTTTCTCTCTAGACTACAACTTATTTTATCAGATTTGACCACAATCTAGTGGATCTCAGATTTACAATGGAGTTTCTAGAGTATATTTAGGGAAGGAGATAAGAGTAAAGAAGATGCAGAGTGTGAATCGGAGTGAAGATCCTTCTTTAATGCAGTAGGGCTGATATTTATAGAGAAACAGTTGCATAGATTCAAGAGTCTGCTAGCCTTGATGTTCAGAAGCCAGCCCAGGATGCTACAAGTGAGCAACTCGGCCCAATTGGCCAAAAATACCTCTCGATACCGAAGGTGTACTTAGCTGTAAATCCTCTTCTTTTGCTAGCCTTGTCTTTCCTATCTTCAATTTGATGCTTTCCAAGCTCTTTTCCTTAAACTTTGAGTGGATTCTGATGATTCTCTTGGTAAAACTTGAACTATCATGCTTTCTTTGCTTTCTTCTCATCAATCCTGGCAATTTCTCATCTAAGCTCGGAGAAAAGCACTTGACCACGAGAGGTTAGAGTAGAGTATAAAGTGTACTGGGTTTATAGTGCAAAATTAGGAGGAATAACCTCTTAGAACCGAGAGGAAACCTCTCGGTACCAACTGGTTTCCTTAACTCCAAAAGCGATAGTTTTTCTTGAGTTCCACATCTTATCCTTCTGGCCGTTTTTTCAAGTTCTTGAGTCGTTTTGTCTTTGCTCTGACCTTCTATTTTTGGTTGAAATTTGCTTAATTAAAAAGCAGGTTAACACTTGCCCCCTAAAGTATGCCTGATGAATGTAAGGTGTGTTTTACTCAAGAACAAGTTTCTACAATAGTCAATCTTCAGTTATTGAGCCCTTTGGTCATCCATCGGTCCCGAACTTGGTGCATCTTGTTCCTTTGGGTTCTCCGGCAAATCCAAGGTCATTCCAGACCGTCATAGCTAAGGATTCTAGTCCTTGCTTAAGTGTTAGCCACGACTAATGAGCAACATGTCTCTGTTCGGTGGTACCAAATTGCATCTCAAAGTCATCCTGTGTTCGTCCGAATTTAACCATCTCATTTCAATTAGAAGGCATTCAAATTTGTTTATCAAGTCAAAATCTATTCCATGGTTCAATCTCTCCAACTCATTTTATCATCTAAGCTAGGATTCGACCTCTCTGGACCATTCAATCATCCCATCCAGGGTTTAATCTCTCTGGATCGTTTAACATCTATTCTGGGGTTCGATCTCTCTGGATCGTTTAACATCCAATCTAAGGTTCGATCTCTCCCGACCGTTCAATCATCCCATCTAGAGTTTGGTCTCTCTGGATAGTTTAATATCTAATCTTTGGTTTGATCTCTCCAGATCCTTGCTTAGTCCAATCCGCTCGCTCTCCGATAAGGGGACTCAACGATAAGCAAGTCCATTCGCTCACTCTTCGGTGAGGGTACTTACTTTTGATCTCTTTGGGTTCTTGTTGTGCTTAATCTGGTCGCTTTCCAACAAGGCGACTCAACAACAAGCAACTCCATCCATTTATTCTTTGGTGAGGGGACTTACTTCTTGCGGTCACCGCCCCATCTATTCGAACGGGACTACCACAATCAATCAACCATCATGTTCAAATGGATTTTTCAAGAAATCAAATATTCAAATCAAAGCAAACAAGCAAATAAAAATCCTATTTATTCATCTCAAATACCCAACTCAGAGCGTGCCTAGAGACCGATCGAGATCCCATGCAGGTATAAGCTGTCTGAGGTTATTATTATCTTATCTATTTTTTTGGACATCCAACTTAGAGTGTGCCTAGAGACTGATCGAGATCTCAACACGTGTAAGCGGTCCGAGATTACTATTGTCTTAAAATGAAAAGAATGCGCAAGAAACGAACACGACTCTTGTCCATCCCTATTATGGGATTACCATCCTCGACCTAGATCCCTGGTCATTCCTTGATACATTCATTGCAGATGGTGGTTGCTCCAGCTGCATCATCACAATTCGGTTCCTTGCATATTATTGCAGCTGGTTGCTCTAAATTAGTACTTTTATCAGATCACGAAGGAGTCGACACATGTTCGTTTCATTTGTCCAGCTCGTGGAAGATGTAAAACTTTCTAGACCTTCTCTCACGAGAGTGGGTACTCTCTTAGCTAGCTTTCGATAGGGGATCTTCCCTCTAGTATATAGGTATATCCTCTCTGGGGTTTCGGTTAGATTAGCGTGGGAAGAGAACTTCGATTCCTTCTTTTGCCATTTCAATTATGCAAAGTTGTTATTGGCTTTTCATTTCCCTTTGTCTTTTCCATATCCTGCTCTGGGCAGTCCTCTGCCATCCATGACATTAGTGTCAACATCATCAGCCTTAGCATCCTCCTGATGTAGATACCTTTCAACCTTATGGTAAAATTCAGCGAGATCCATTGGTGGATCTCTTTTCAATGCAATTTTGAAGTCGGTCTTACTTGCGACTCCAAACACTACCACCATTAAGGTTATCGATGGATCTGGTTTGTCGACTGCGATAGCTGCTACATTAAACCTAGTCAAGTAACTCGCAAAGGTCTCTCTGGCCCTTTGCTTCATGCTTGATAGCTTCATTACATTCTTCAATCGTGAGATATGAACTCTAAACTGTCTTATAAACTTATTTGCTAAGTCGGTCCACGTGCTTATGAACTCATTCTCCAGCTGTCTGAACCACATTGGTACCAAATCTATCAAATATAATGGGAAGCACCGCCCTGTCACCTTTTCAGAAGCACCCAATACTCCATATGTCGAATGTATCTCATTAAATGAACTGTCGGATTCGTCTGTCCATCGTATATTTCCAACGTCGGAAGCTTGAAATTGGTAGGATTCCTCGCATTTCAGATGTTAAAGGTAAATGGATTCCTGTTTACATCCTCCAAACTCTGGTCTAGGGGTCCACCTCTAACTATCCTTCTGATCATTTTAGCCATCCGGTTGTTGTGTCTAACGGAAATCTTTGACCACTAGCTGCATTATTCCCCCTCCTCCTATGGGGATACTTTGGCATATATTCTAGCACATGCCACACCTCTGGTTTCATTATGTCCACTATTCCTACGGGGAAGTTCTGGCACATATTCCTCCGGTTGTTGCGCACTTGTGTTCTGTCTTGCATTTCTAGCTCCAGCATTGTCCGTTCTCAGCATCCCGGCTTGCCCTAAATCTAATCCAACATTGCCCCTATGTAAAATCCTCTCGATACAAAGAGGATTTTGGTCGGTACCAAGAGGTCTTGGTCATACAGGCACCATTCCATTTTTTCCGCTCCAACTCAAGATGTTCCTGCATTAATTCCTGGTCCTTGGTTCTGTAGTCCAGCAGCTCTAGCTATTCCTTTTTGTCTCACTCTTTGAAAAAATCCATCTAGAAGTTCTCGTTGCTGAGCCATTATTCCATCTTGTGTCTCCCTCATCATTCTCTCCATCTCCTCTATAGTCACGTAGATGGAATGATTATATTTGAGGACAACTTCTTGGCTGCCCCCATGCTTTGGTTGGTTTCCTCTAATCTTAGATTTAGTGTTAGGTCTTTTCATCTTCTCCAAGCTTCAGATCCAAGTTTTAGGTTTTGAAATCCAGTTCTTACTCGGTGAAAGCACCAAAATGTTGATGCTAAAAATGACACCGACGCCTAAATATCACATAAAAGCACCAATTTTAATAAAATAAAAGTAGAAAAGGAGACATAATTTTTATAGTGACTCGAAAAATTCTTCATCCTACGTCCACTTTAATCTTTGTTATGGTCGTTTTCTCTTTGGATTACACTAATTTTATCAGAATCTGACCACAATCTAGTAAATCTCAGATTTACATTGGAGTTTCTAGAGTATATTTGGGGATGAAGATAAGAGTGAAGAAGATGCAGAGTGTGAATTACAGTGATGCCTCTTTAGTTGCAGGGCTGATATTTATAGAGAAACAACTGCATAGGTTATGGAGCCCGCTTACATTGATGTCCAAAAGGCAGCCCAGGAAGACACAAGTGAGCAACTCGGCCCAACTGGCTAAAAATACCTCTCGGTACTGGGAGGTTTACTTAACTATAGATCCTCTTCTTTTGCTAGCCTTTCTTTTCAAACTTCAATTTGATGCTTTCCAAGCTCTTTTCCATAAACTTTGAGTTGATTTCGACGATTTTCCTGCTAACACTTGAACTATCCCGCTTTCTTTGCTTTCTTCTCATCGATCCTGAAAATTGCTCATCTAAACTTTGAGAAAAGCACTTGAGCATGAGAGGTTGGAGTAGAGTATGAAGTGTACGAGGTTTATAGTGCAAAAGTAGGAGGAAAAACCTCTTGGTACCAAGAGGAAACCTCTCATACCAACTGGTTTCCTTAGCTCCCAAAGTGATGGTTTTTCTTAGGTTTCGCTATCTTATCCTTCTAGTCATGTTTCCAAGTTCTTGAATTGTTTAGTCTTTGTTATAAACTTCTATTTCTCGTTGAAATCTGCTTGGTTAAAAAGAGGGTTAACAGTATATGTGTAGTGAATTTATAAATCTACTTACATATTATATGATATATAATTTAATTTTAATATTACATGTATGTGAATCCAGAAAGTATTGGGTAGTAGTCGTCCTTGAAATTGATAAATTATGTAGTAATTCCAGATTTGTAGTTCTAAATAACTTATGCAAACAAAATATAAATTAAAGTTATCATAATAAATTATGGGGGTTTAAGTAGTATTTTAATTCATTGAAATGTATAGTGTCACAATGTAAATTTATATAGATCATCAAGTTCAAGTTCATAAATAAAAGTGCATCTTTGAAATAACAGGGGACCTAAAAAAAGAGATGCATAAAATAGGGATATTTACCATATTTTGTACCGTCTATTTCAATAACCATGAAAAGGATAATTTCTTGTAATTTCAAACGTAACACAAATGCTCCTTTTGGGTAAGACCTAGAAATTTACAATGTTAACCTTTTCTTTTGAGAGAGATGTAATTCCAATGTATTAAAATACAAAAATCCCTAAGGATTAATTAAAGATTTGTAAATGTGATAATAAAAATGGTTTAAGTGAAGAATTACTATATATGCAAAAGAGAAGATGGAAACCAAATGATAAACGACAAAAAGGTAGGCAAGTCATATAATGAATAATGGCAAGTAATGATAGGAATAAAAAGGAATATAAGTAGAAATTAAACAAGGCATGAAAAAGTAAATAGGAAAAGATACTTAAATCTTTTAATGAAAGAGGTAAATGACATTAAAATTGATATTGATGGAATAAGAAGTAAATAGATGAAAAAGTAAAGGGAAATTGCTAAGAGTTGAACATAGGAGGTGTAATAATTAAACAAATATGAACACACACACACATATGTATATATGTTAGAGAGATTTTTTGTCCCACGACACCCCAATTGATTAGGAAAGTAGTTGTTTAACATTCTTTTACAAGTTTGAATCAACAAACTTGAATTTTATTAAGTTGCCTTTGGTAGTAACTATGTTGTTGGATGCTTACATAATTATGTGGTCGCACTCCAACTGTTTGTTAGAATGTTAAATCCATTTCACGTTTGCTTCATGAGTTATTATCCAACGCAATTATTAACAGATAATCATGCATGAAAGTAAGAAGACACAGAAACTTTTATTGGTTTGAATTCCCTAGAATCCTACGTCCATGGGTCAAATTCTTTTCTTATCTCTTTCTTTATAATATAAGTTTTTAATGAAAATAGAAAGATATAAATTTTCCTATTCAAAAAGAAGAAAAAAGTCCCCATAACATTTCCGACCATCTCCTATTTATTGTATTGAGGATGTATGCAGATTACCACCTTTCTTCCTCCACCGTTGTGTTTCCACCATTGGATCATACCACGTGTTCCTCACCTGCACTGTTGGTTGGATGCATCTGGATTGTTGACATGTCTTTAGAGGAAAGCCCTAATTTGGGCGGTTGAATTGTGGTCTTTGGCGGGAAGTTTGAATTGGGGGCAGGAACTCCTGAAATTGAGGCGGGAACATCTGGAATTGCAGCGGGAGACCTTAGCGGGTCGTACATTTCTAATCTGATGTAGTGAAGGGTTTGCATGCTGCCTTAAGAGGACATTAAGATTCACTTGTTGGTTTTTGGAGCACTGCCGGTATATTTTGGGTGAGGCTGTACTAGTTGATGTGTGATACTTACGGGATTCTACTATGCTTGCCTAATACTTAATTACGACCGTCCTCAGCTGCTTTGGGCTTCAAGGTGCGTGATTTGCTGTTTCCTTGGAGTTAGTCCAGTACATGATCTGAGCTAATTGCAGTCTGAGATGACTATGATTTGAGTTGTCCTCGATTTGAGTTGCTCTTAATTTGTGTTGCCCTTTAATATGCACGAGTTATTGTTAAGGGCGACTCATATCTTTGTTATTTTCCTGTAAGTGTGGATCTGTGTTGGAGCGTTTTTTGAGTGGCCATGTGTGCAACCCTTTGGGATGCTTCTAACCCTGTGCAGTACTGCTTAGGTAGGCCTCAGTATGCGCCGTATAGATCCATCTTGAGGGTGTTAACAAAGTTGAGCTCTGCGGATGTTGGCAGCATGGTTCAATCATTCATTTATTGTGGCTATAAGCGCATCACTTCATTGCCAACTTCTTGTAACTATGTCATATTTTGGTTTTAGCATCATAATGTCATATTGAAACTGAGAGACGAGTGTAGGTCTGATATCTTTGTGGCCTTTCTTTTGGGTGCAACATTTCATTTTGTTGCAAATTCCTGCTTTTTGGCTTCAGTTATTTTGGTTGGATCAAGTGTTGTGATCGCATGTCGAATTTTTGTGTAGTATCAGTTGGATCGCTTCAACCTTTTCTCTTTTTGTCTTAACTTTTATTATGAGGGTAGCTCTCTCAGCTCTGTGCCTTATTTAATTCCCCTTTAACATAGCTTGAGAAGTACGGGTACAATACTTGCCCCCAATCTGCACTGATCGCAGATCGGTGTAGACTTCTCATCATTTACATTTAGCATGAACATCCTGTCGCTTCTTTCTAATCCCCCTTTCTTTTCGTTAGTGGGAAATTTTTTATCACTTGCTGTTGCATTTAATGTGCTTGTCCACATGTTATTCCCTCATTGAACCACTATCTGAATCATTGTTAATTCAAAACTTTCGTTTTTCTAGGATAATCTATATCAATCTTTGTTGGCAACTTAATCGATCGACGTCTCATAAATTCCTTCATTATTTCGATCGTGTAGCCACCACTCAAATTAAGGTACACATATATTTCCTTCACCTCTTCTTTGTTCATTTTTACAATTTCACTCAAGAAAGGAAAAAAAGGAAAGAAAGTTTTGAAATCAATTCTGTCCATGCATTCAGATTTTCTTTTAGATCGAAGTAAGAAACTTGTTTTTCGTTTTAATTTTTTGTTAGATTTCTTTAGTTTAGGATCTGTTCTTTTAATTAATCTTGAGATTCCAAAATGGCTTCCTCTTCATCTTCCCCTTTACTTTCGCCTTTTAGAATTACCCGGCTGGAAGAAGTTAATAGTGTTCTAATTCAATTTAGGTTTTCAGGTTATGAAGCTAGGGTTCCCGAACCACATGAATGTATCAATATTCCCCCGATCGGGTTTACTTCCATTACTCTCGAACACATACGTTGTGGTCTCTATCTTCCCACACATCCAATTCTTCGTCAATGATTATCGACCATTGATCTCGGGCCTATCCAACTCTCCCCTCTTTCTTATACTATTGTGATTGCCACTTCATCTTCTATGCTGAGAATGTTCTCAACCTCACTAGTGAGGAGCTTCGGTTTCTCTTTGGTATTAATAAAAATCCTTCAACGGCTGGCTTTTTCTATGCCCAGACTAAATCATCGGTTCTTCCGGATGTTCCCCGGAAGACCCAGCAACTAGTTTATTTGTATTTCTTTTTTTCCAACTTAGATAATTTTCCTTCTTCTTTTCGCCAATGCTCTACTTAATTCGTTTTTTCTAAGGAAGACGTCTAGTTGTATGAATTGCATAGAGATCGCACTCTGGGATTGGCTGTGGAGGAAAGGAAAATTAATTAAGTCTTTAATGGGGATATGCTTGAGAAATATGAGTTTCTGCAATCATACATTCTCTCGCAATATCTTTAAGCCTTCCTAGAATTAGGTTGAGTCTAGGGGTATAACTTGTTTATAATATGCATTATTTTTATTATTCTTATTCTTCATAGAAAACTCCTCTTGATTTTTACATCTTATCTTTTTATATGTATGTGAAATTGATGCCGAGGTTTTGGCGGTGCTTCATAACAGACCATCAAAGAAATCTGTATAGAAAAGAACACTTGACTCCAGTACAAATTTTGGTTGGGACCCCAAGAAGTTATTTATTTATGCTTCCCTTCCTCCTTTAATTGTTCCTACTTTGGCAGCTCTTCCCATTCCTCCACTACAGCATCTTCCTGACCTCGGCATTCAATATATACCTATACCAAAGGGAGCATATCTGACTTAGCTGAGAAGGTAAGGAAGACTGCACTAGATACAGTGACCTGTATTGCCTTGTTTCCCCATTCTTTCCTTCCGCTTCAATTTCCTGAACTTTCTCCTTTTGTGCTTATGTCCAAGGTGGAAAAGTCTTGGTCCTATGTGAGAATTATTATTCTTTACATGTGTTGGTTGCTTACCTAGTCATCCCTTATTTGATTATCATTTCTTTCTTTCGTTTTTTGGCTTACCGCTTTGATGATGGAAGTGTGGAAGTGGAAAGGCGAACATATCATTACCCTTAATCAGGCTGCCAAACTTGAAGCGGATCTCATTTCTACTATTTTTGATAAGACCAACATCGCTTCTGAGAAGGCTAAGATTGTAGAAGATTTTAAAGCATTTTGGGAAGAGGTCGAGAAAGATTCCAAAACTACTACGGATGCCCTAGCCTTGAAGGATCATGTGCTGAGGGAAAGGAGAAAGTGTTGGCAGTGACATGGGAAGAGTTGCAAACAGTGTAGGAGGAGTTGAAAACAGTGCAGGAAGAGATTAATGAAAGTACTTCCGTTGCAACCTATAATTTGTACGCTTCATCTCAAAGCGAATTTAAGAAGGAGTTCAATCTTGACCTTTTGGGGAACCAGTCTTTGATTGATATGGTTTATGCTTAATGCCGAGCTCAATAGGCAAATGAGGTTGCTGTGGAAGATGCTATGGAGAATGCCGTTCCTTCCATCCCTTTACAAGTAACGAGGACGAGGAGGGAAAGACCAAAGAAGACGAGGGACCTAAATGTGCTGGCGTGACTACGAAGACTGAGGTCATTTCAATTCCTAATGTAAATACTTAAAACCTATTGTATCAACACTTATACATGTGACTGTATAAGACTTGCTTCATGACTTTGTTATGAATGGTTTCTTGTAGTTATTTTACTTTGTTACTGCTTAATAAATAATTGGGTCATTTTTTTTGTTTTTTTGTTTTAGTCTTCTAAAGAAGCTTTGTTTGCTAACCTTTTGAAGGACAGTGACGATATAATTAGAATCCAAACTTTAGATCATCTTGGTTTTAGTGCCATGGCCACCAGTAAGCGTGAGAGAGGGTTAGGCGAGTCTTATACCAAACTTAGGGATGAAGCCCAAGAGTTTCTTTCGAGAATTGATCAGGTGGTTAAAGAAAAAGAGGCGCTTAGTGACTTTGTACTACGTCATGACAATATACCATAGAATATAGTTCTATTTCACCCGATAACCCTCACTCGGAATTTTTTAGGCTTACATTTAGAAATTTGCATAAGGGTTAATTTTTGTTTTACTTTTGTTATCCTTTTGTGTATGGTTCTATTAAATTAATGTAGTTAATAATAGAATTTACGTTGGACCTTTATTTTGTGTATTTTGATTGTTTTTAAGACAATATATTTTTCTTTTATTACTAATTAGGATGGATCCTATGAAACTTTGTCTGAGCCTCCCAAAGTCTTCTCACCCGAACTTCCTTCGACGCCCATCATTCCTGGGTCAGATGAGACAGGCGTGTCTGAATTTGGGATTAAGGTGATGGATCCTTTTAAGGAGTTAGTTTGTCTTAGTAAGGAGCTTAAAGAAGCCAAAGATGTGCTTACCCATCGGTATGAATATGACAATAAGTTGCGTACTGAGCTTAATGCTGCTGAATTAAAGCTGAATGAGATGCAGCAATTAATGAAAAATAGGAAGAACCTTTATGGGATTGTTCTTCAAAGTAAGATTAAATAACAAAAGAGAACCATTGAGGATATGTCCATGGAGATTGCTCACTTAATCGGGGAGAAATAGGCTGCTGAAAGTGAGAGGGTGGTTGTGGTACCTTGCTTGGATACGGTTCCTACCCATTCTATGGGTATTAGGCCTTCTCCGATGACCGGTTTTACGAGGGTGGTGGAGCTGAGGGCGCCTTCCTATTCGCAGAATGACAAATAGAAGATTGATGCCCATAAGGTATTTAGTGGTTTTGTCAGGAATACCAAAGCCCAGCTAATTGATACTTTGGATAATACAAGGAGGGAGGCTATACTTAGAATCCATAAGCTCGAGGGCTTTTTAAGTAAAACTCAGGGTAGAATCATCTCATTCTTAGAAAAACTTGTACGGGAGAGAATTAAGAAGAAAAGGGGGCAGATTCTTTAGCAGCATGCGGGGATGTTCTCGAATTTTCTACCCTTCATTTAGTCAGAATTTCTTATGTAATATAGAAGGTTTCGAGGTGACCGCAGAAGGGCCAATATACCATTGGGCTGGAGCTTGTTATGACCCTTGAAGGACTTTTTCTGTTAGTTCAGCCCCTCCTTTAGCTACTATGCCTTACGTGTTTTAGGATAGTATTGTTGGAGCCCATATTAGAGAATGACTTTGTAACTTATATCATGTTCAGGGTTATATATGTTATGTGAATTGATGTTTTCTTTATGAAGTTTGCGAGTTTTTTGTAATTATTTTACTTATTTGTACCCCCTTTCATTTTGTGTAGGCTTGCTTGATTTTCAGCCTGCTTCTTTTGATCAAGATTCGAAGCTTGCCATTCTTGTTGAGAAGTTGGGTTCTGCCCAAACCATAGTTGCAGAATTGGAAAGTTTATTGAAGGATGCCGAAAGTATATACAAGGTCGTATATATGAATGAAGTTAAGGCTTTGAAACTTAAAGTTGAAGAATTGGATGGGGAGATTGCTAGGCGAATTAGCGTAGAAGATATCCCCTCTGCAACCTTGGCCAGTGGTTCTTCTTCTAGACTAGATGCTGCTCATGTGCCTCCCTCTGGATTCGATCCAGACATAGTTTAGATGTGGAAGACTAATTTGAAAAATTATTATGAAGCCAATTTTAACGAGCTAGAGGACTATTATAAGAAGGAATTGGGTACATCGGGCACTCGTGTTTCTCCCTTCATTTCTACTATAGAGGAGCTCTTTGGTCCCTTCTCTAGGAATACTGAGAAAACAAGGGAGCGCCTTTTAAGTGAGATTGAATGAATGAGAAGGGTGGCCCTGGAGCATGTAAATGCTCTTGAGAATAAGATGTTCAACTTAGAATACGAAGCTCGCTTGGACTCCATTGTTGTTTCCCAAGGTAGGGTGGATAGGGTTTCCTTATTAGAGCAACTTCATGACCAATCTTTTTAGTAAAGAAGGTAAGGGCAGAAATCGGTATAAGGCGTGCAATCAATGTTTTCAAATGTATTTTTACTTGGACTTGACCTATCTTTTTTATACAATCACGCCGATTACGAGTATGACCTGCAAGATTATGCAGATACTTGGGAAGACGCCAATTATGACCCACGTACGGTTTATGGCAGTACCACCTAAGGTCGTACTACTCCTGTTCGTTCATCGGTTGTTATTACTGAATTGAATGATCTGTCTCCTTCTCTCTAATTATCAGGCAGTTCTCCTCCACGTATGACATCAGATTCTCGTGGATCATTCCACTACAGAACGATTGTTATTATCTCTTCTTCTAAGCTTGAGTCGGATTTTTTACATTGTTTTTGTTTAGTTAGGAGGCATAACTTTGTGAGTTTTAATGTAACTCGTGTTGTGATCGTTTTTATCTATTTTTTCTTGTGAAGTATGTGTAGATATAGTGAATCACATACAAAATTTTAGTAAGTAAACATAAAACTAAGGGAACTTGAGTAGGTTTTAGTTTCTGATGTTTAGCTGAAAAGCTTTAATTTTTGGAATTGCACTTGATTTGTGAGCTGCAGTACATTCCATGCAACGCTTATCCTTGCCATTTTTGAATTAATTTCTTGTGCAGTTCATGAATGCTGAACTAAGCTTATGACATGTGTATTCTACTACATTTGGGGCATGACCTACACTCCTTTTTTAGAGACTGGTTCACGTCGTGCGCTTGACAAGGTCTGCCTCGCCAGTTGTGGGTAGACTGATATTTGACTGTGAAGTCAGGTCGCGTGTTTACAACCTTCGCATATGCATGGTTTTTTGTATTGGCTCTGGCTGTCTAGTATATGTTGTTTAGTGTGCTATGTTAGTAGTACTAACATAGAGGGGTTTTAATACTGGTTCAGGCTGTCCAATATCCCTATGACCAGTTTTGCTGAGAAAGCTGAGTTGCATGTTGTGCAGCTCCATTTTGATAACTGGTTCGGGTAATCTAATATCCCTACATCCAGTTTGGTTAAGAAGCCGATCTACGTTATGCAATTTTTTGATAGCTGGTTTGGGCCGTCTAATCCCTACATCCAACGCGAGTTTTTAGCTATGTCAAAAGAACAGAGGTGTTTTTATACTGGTTCAGATCGTCTAATATCCCTATGACTAGTTCATTGTACTACTACTACTTTTCATATATAATAATTGCAATGCTTATTATATAAGTAGTGTAGATCACTCAGAATGAGGTTTGAGATTTCCAGTGCAGTATCGAACACTTGTCTTTTACAGTTATAGACAATGCTTCAATTTTAGTTCCTTCACCGGATTTTGAATCCATCATGCTTCTATCCAATATAGGTATTCCCTTTGGCTACGGAGAGAAGCATCAAAAATCTCAGCGCTGACAGCTGGGTTTGGTGGTAGCTGATCTTTCAAATCGTTGTTCATCTCAATCACTTCAGCTTGCTGCTTGGCCCAGATAAGGGCCGTCATTAAAGGATTGAATCTCCCAGTTTTCGAGTAGAAGGAGAAAATGTCCTTATCACATGACCACGGTAAAGGGTTTTTCCCAAATCATTTTAGCATGATACTGTCTGTTCTTAGATTTCAGCTCTTGATTTCGTGCCATCATTGGAATCATTATCTAAGTCAACAAATACCGGCATTCTCTTATCCAACTTATAGTCATTTATTGATAAAGGAGGATGATGGTGTATCGATAATGGTCATTCAACACCAATTATTGAGTCTTTCTATCAAGTGGTTGGAGAAGTGATGTCAGATGGGTTGGGGATTTAATTTGCGAGCCGGTTTCATCATTCTTATATCTGAGGGGGTCATTGTCACTTACTCGCTGCATAGTCAATGCAATTGGTAATTGAAGGCAATGAACCGTGGATGGTGGAGGATAATTTTGCTTGAGGATGGTGTCTTGAGCCATCATCTCCTTTAGTCCTTTCTGCTATTGGTTCCCTGATTTGTTGACGGATTGGATCGTGGTTAGCGTACGATCCATAAGAACTATGAGTGACCATTTTTAAGTAAAGGGGATGAATGAATCAAAGGGATTCATTATAAGGCAGAGTCGGTAGACTCGTCAAAAATAGAAAACTGGGAATGGAGGTTAGGTGGATTTGATAGAGATTAGAAAAGGGGAATGGAGGTTCGACCCCGACTTCTAGCGCCAAAAAAATATTGGAGAGATTTTTCATCCCACAATGCCTCAATTAATTAGGAAAAGTAATTGTTTAACTTTCTTTTGCAAGTTTGAATCAACAAACTTGAATTGTATTATGTTTTCCTTTGGATAGTAACTATGTTGCTGGATGCTTACATAATTATGTAGTTGCACTCCAACTGTTTGTTAGAATGTCAAATCCATTTTGTGTTTACTTCATGAGTTATTATCCAACGTAAATATAAATAGGTAAAGGTGCATGAAAGTTAGAAGATGTGGAAATTTTTACGTGGTTCGGATTCCTTAGAATCCTACGTCCACGGGTCAAGTTCTTTTCTTATCTCTTCTTCCAAATACAATTGTTTGATGAAAATAGAAAGACATAGTTTTTCCCATTCAAAAAGAAGAAGAAAGTCCCCACAACATTCCCGACCATCTCCTATTCATTGTGTTGAGGATGTATGCAGATTACCACCATTCTTCCTCCGCCATTGTGTTTCGACCTTTGGATCTTGCCACATGTTCCTCATCCGCATTGTTAGTTGGATGCATTCGAATTGCTGACATGTCTTTGGCAGGAAGCCCTAATTTAGGCAGCTGAATTGTGATCTTTGGCGGAAAGTTTAAATTGGAGGCAGGAACTCCTGAAATTAAGGTGAGAATATTTGGAATTGGAGCGGGAGACCTTAGCGGGTCATATGTTTCTTATCTGATGCATTGAAGGGTTTGCATGCTATCTTAAGAAGACAATAGAAGTCACTTTTTAGTTTTTTGAGCACCGCGGGTATATTTAGGGTGAGGCTGTACTAGTTGATGTGCGATGCTAAGATGAAGCTAATGTGCTTGCCTAATACTTAGATGCAGGCTTCACGGTGTATGATTTGCTGTTTCCTAGGAGTTAGTCTAGTACATGATCTGAGCTGACTGCGGTCTAAGCTGATTATGATCTTAGTTGCCCTCGATTTGAGTTTCCTTTGATTTCAGTTGCCTTTGGTTTGAATTTCCCTTTAATATGCATGATTTGTTGATAAGGGCAACTCATATCTTTTCTATTTTCCCGTAAGTGCGGATCTACGTTGGAGCATTGCTTGAGTGGCCCTGTGTGGAACCCTTTGTGATGCTTCTGACCCCGTGAGGTACTACTTAGGTAAGCCTCAGTATGCGGAGTACAGATTCATCCTGAAGGAGTTAATAAATTATGAGTCATGGGGATGTTGGCAACGCACCAATCATTTATTTATTGTGGCTTGTAAGCACAGTACTTCATTCCTCGCTTCTTATGACTATGTCAAATTTTGGTTTTAGCATCATAATATAATATAAAACCAAGGGACAGGTGTAGATCTGATATCTTTATGGCCTTCCTTATGGGTGCAATATTTTATTCTGTTGTAACTTCTTGGTTTTTTGCTGTAGTAATTTCGGTTGGATCAGGTATTGCGGCCGCAGTGAATTTTTATGCAGTATCAGTTGGATTGCTTCAACCTCTTCTCTTTTCATCTTAAGTTTTATTGTAAGGGCTGCTCTCTAGGCTCTCTCCTTATTTAATTCCCCTTTAACATAGCTTAGTAAGCACGGTTGTAACAATATATAGAAACACACACACACGTAGCCTTATGTATGCATTTATGATGGATGTGAATTATTAAAGTTAGTAAACAACCTAGATCTTATAAGAATGACATAGTCATTAAAATGGGTTGGAATGCGAGGTCAGTAGCGTTATACAATAGAAGTCTGCCATGCAAGAGGCAACCAACAGTTGTGTATACATTATACTAATGTGGGACATATCCAAATGTAGGACCCGTGGAGTTATATTCGTTTATGTATAGGTAAGGGACACCCAATTAGGAAGGTTCGCCTCGGTCAGAGTGTCAAAGGACAAGTAGAGTCTACTTTAACCTTTTAGGGGTATTAAATAACATGTGGGTATTACCTTGATTGTATTAGACAATTTATATGGGATGGTGAGCAAGGCTCGATGCTATGTCAGTATGTGTTTGGTACCATATTAGGAAGTAGGAGCTGTATACAGGTCGAGAACGTCATCAGTCTTGAGGGGTCAGCAAGAAGACAAAGGTTACGCCTAAACTGCTACACCTCCTACTAGTGTAGATCATGTTTAGGCCATGCACTGCCACACTTATTTGCTAGATTGTTTGTTAGGGGTAAGGCTAGATAACCCTTTATGGAGGCCTTTCAAAAAAAGATAGAATACAACTAACAATTGTGATGCCGTTATTAGGCATTATGGTAGTTCCTTAGTGTGCATGAGGATGAGGATGAGTATGTGATACTGTCTTGATGATGGATCATGACAAGATGCTGGGTTACAGATACTAGTGGGGATAGTGTCTTGGTCCAATGAGGGACTGTAGTACTTATATATATATATATATATATATATATGTGTGTGTGTGTGTAGTTATTGTCTACCTAGGGTAGATGGGACACATCGTACGTGTACATGGAGATAAGACGACTAAGTAGTAATAAGAGACATAACATGTAATGGAAGACAATCGACATAAGCTAGTGTTATGTATAAAGTGTGTAATTTACCAGTCACTAGAACGTTGTTCTAATCCCGCTCTCAATACAACCCACATGATAGTTTAGAGGGACGGGTACTGGTGTAAAGCGGGAACAGTAGAAAGACAGATTTCCTTATGCATGCTTGACACTAACAAAGACACTTAATCTCAAAAGTATCAACCATGTTCAGTAAGTATATGTTTTAATATACTTTACTTTTCCACTGTGAGTTTATATTGATAGAGCTTTGGTATACATTTGTTTATTTGCAAGATGCAAAAAACCAACGATACATACTTTGGTGGACGTGGGTTTTCGATTTAGCAAAAATTCGAGCTCACTGGGGTGCAGGTTGTTATATTTGGTAGTGAACGTATTTGAATTTTTATCTATAATTATAAATATATAGTAAGATGAATCCTATGAATTTCGACTATAAATAGTTTTAACCATACTCTGAAAAGATGGATAACTTGACTATCAGTCGGAAAAATATGTGAAGTTGAAGCGATACAACTATCTCGATTATCCTATGGGAAGTAGGTCATATTGGAAGGCATTGACTTATGAAGAGCATGAGTGCAACATATGGAAGGTCTTTGAAGCTGGATGGTACGTAACTCCCTAGTTAGCCCCCTGAAAGGCCAATGGTTGTGGAGCCCCATAGGATTGCCGATTGATGATGTACATTAGGTCCACATAAGGGGAAGTAAGAGTCAATATGTTGTAGATACCCGTAAGTAAGAATTAAATAAGTTCTCAAAAGAAGGTGTGTAGTAATCACTCCAAGATAATAGCTAGATTTTCAATATTCTAGGAGAAGATAAGTCAGTAAGTAAGTAGAAAAGAAGAAATATCCAAAAGAAGGGATAAATAAAAACTCACTCTGAGTCCA
Source organism: Allium fistulosum (assembly GCA_030737815.1). Taxonomy (NCBI): domain Eukaryota; kingdom Viridiplantae; phylum Streptophyta; class Magnoliopsida; order Asparagales; family Amaryllidaceae; genus Allium; species Allium fistulosum. The sequence continues at coordinate 897,521,545 of CM060905.1, read as the reverse complement.
ACCCCATATGAAAGAATTTAATATAAAAGCTGAGATGATTTTAATATAAATGTTTAGAAAAATATATTTAAAATGATTTTCAAAGGAATTATTTGTAAGAAAAACCCTATTTTTGAAAATTAAGTAAATATTAAGTTTAGGAAAAATAAAATATTTATATTTTATGTAAAATAAGTTTTAGTAGAAATTAAAATGAGTTAAACCGAAAATTTTAGTAAATGGGATTATGTAAAAAGTTATTCTTTTAAAAAAATGTATAGAGCATACATATAGCTCGTTGATTTTTCTGATATGAAAGAAAAGAATTTAAGTTGTAAAATTCTTTTTTGGGGTGGACAATAAGAAGTGGTACAAGTTTTAAATCGGGTAAATAGTACGGAAAAGATGATTTGAACCCAAAAATAAAGCAGTATGCAAACACACTACAATGGTTCAATTAAGAAGATAGTAAATTGAGAGGAAAGATTTAAATAAAGGCAGTTGAATAAGAGCAGTTTAAGAAGAAGATAGTTAAATAGTAGTAACATTATGAAATATAAGTAGAAAAAATATTATAAATTTATATAAAATAATGTTAGTAATTAGAATTAATGTTAGATGATTATATTAAAATTAATGCTGGTAATCTAATTAGAAGCAACATAGGAATTTAAAGGCAAAATAAAGAAAAATAGATATTTTTCATAGTTGTGCGCGTCGATTGCACTTATCTTTTAAAAATCCCCCTCACATGATATTAGAGACTCCGCTAAGGGTTGGAAGTTGAGATAAAATGAGTAATAGGGAAATAATAGAATAGAAGTGTCCTTATCTACTCTAGTTTTTATTGTTTAAAATCGTAAAGATGTTTTGGAAACATTGTAAAGTGTATTTTTAAAGAATATATTTGGTATAAGAATTGAGTTTTTAAAAGTATAATAAATGGTTTGAGTTAAAAATCCTAATTTTAAGAAGTAAAAATCTTTGTTGTTGAAAAAGGGCTTAAAAAAGGTTGATTTGAAGAAAAAGGAAAGGAGCTTTCTTTTTGAAAGATTAAATTGTAGTTTTAAAAAGTTAAGACACCAAATTATTTTTGACTTTAATAAAATGTTTCAATTTTGTACTTTTAAAAATAAAAGTTTTGAAATTAAGTACGTTATAATCATGAAGTTTTAATCTTAGAAAAAGAGGCAAAAAACAAACCAAATTTTTAATATAGAGTAGATAGAGATGATTGCCTAGGTAAGAGGGGTAAAAGATAAGGCTATGAAGAAATAGCGATGATTTCTCATAGAATAGCAATAAGGGATCCCCATAGAGTGTAAGGAATATTGGTATAAACTTATAAATATTTAGTAAGACATGTGTGAAAGCCGTAGGAAGAACCCACGAAGGAATGGTGAATGGTATCAAAGTACTTCTGTAAGTTCTACAATATACTCACATGAAAGATCAAGAGAAAGAAAGTAAAAAACCAAAATTTGAGAATGTTATCAAGGGATTTGGATTAAAAGAAGATAGTGGTAAAGGGTAATGTAACGATAACACACATAGTAGATACTGGTTGACTCAAGATTAAAAAAGGCAGAATGAAAGGAAGGAAATTTATTTCACCGAGACAATTTTTTGGGTAGGCTATTCTAAATGTAAATAGTTGTATTCTTAAGCCCATTATGTGGAAATGTACAGTTTAACCTATAGTTGGTGGTGGTAGTTAAAAGTAATGAGTGGACCTTATTTACTAGAAGTCAAAAAGAAAAGTTAAGATATGTGGGTTATAGTAAAATGACATGTTAGAAAGGTCCATTTAATTTTGAGTAAGGAGTGAAAGAGCCATAACATCATTAATGTCATTTGATGTTGAAGGGCAGCTTCCAACAATTGTTTCTTTTAGATTTTGGATTGTAAGCATTAGTTGTTTTCGTTGTATAAACCACATACGATATTATGTGAAATGTTCCTTTTGAAATTGGTTTTCTTCGTTGACCGCTACATTAATTAGAAAACTGTGAAAGTAAGGAAATCTCATGTAGCCACTTAACTAATGCAAAGTAAAACTGGAAGTTATAAAATAAATTAGGAAATTTGTTTAATCAACTACTAAAAGAAAAGTAAAGCAAAGTCCCAAAAAGCGTAAAATTTTTGGAAGATAAATTTTAGCGAGCGAACGATAGGGAAAGATTGGTGCGAAACCACATGTTGTAGGATCAATTTCACCCTGGGAGGGGGGGGGTGAATAGGGTGATACTAATAAAAAGAAAAATTAAAGCGCAAATATATAAAATAATTGCAGCACAGATAATAGCAGAATAATAAACGTAGAAATAGAACAACACAGATTTAACCAACTTCGGCAAAACCTGCCTACATGCTGCTCCAAGGTTTCTACTAGAAATTAAGTAGTCAGACGCTTACACACGTAAACTTGCGACACCCGCTATTGACTAACCTAACTCTACGCTCAAAACCCTGCCACAACTCAGCCACTGAGTTGCGAATTCTAAAACTACGCCCGTAGTTTGTCCCTAGTCACACGACTAGAATATTATACAATTTTAAAAAGAAAATTACAACTGAAAAAATAAAAAACTAAACAAAACCCTATTTATATATTTAAGCCCAAATATCAAATAAAAACAGCCGACCCATAAAAAGTATAAAGATGTCTCCCTTTATTCCCTTTTACTTTACTTCGGCCGACTATCTTTGTTGCTTTATAATGTCTGCTTCGTTCCTCTTTTAAAAAATTAGGGCTTTGTGAATTGAAGTCGTCGATTGAAATTTGTGCTTCGATTGAAGTATGCATTTGCTTTGGATTGCCTTGTCAATCAAATGATGCTTCGTTTGCTTACGGCTACTCCAATTTCATCGAGATCGAATAATGCTTTATACTGGTATGTGAATTGCCTTTTTTGAATTTTGATTATTCTCGACTTGATTTGAGTTTTATGATTTATTGCTTTCGGTAATTGCTTGAACTCGAATTTGATTCGAGTAATAAAATTGTTTTCGATTTAAAAGTGTACTCTGGATTTTTTTCTTGAACTCGAATGAGATAATTATCGATGATGAACTGGGTTTATATAGGGAACGAATCCCTTAGTTTATGTTCGTATAATTTCGGTTTGAATAATTCATGATTTTGTTTTCTGCGTTAATTTTTGAACATACGACTGTGGAGATTCTGAGTTATTCATTAGATACGAGTTACTCCATATATTTATGATGAATTTGAATCTGCTACGTTCTTTACTGCTATGACTTTGGCATCGTTTGATTTTTACTTGAACAGTTTGAGTTGGTTCCATTCATTACTGCCAACGACTTGTTTAATATTTCATTCGCTGTTCCATATGACCTCTGATTGAATTTTATCTCAGCCTTGACTTTCTTAATCCACTATGCACGTGACCATGTCTGAAGCTCTGTTGTATATATTCATGACTAAAGCATTGTGACTTTTTTCTGGTTGGAGTCTTCATGTGTATGCACTTTGTTATTGCAGTCTTGTTCCAGTTTGAATGAAGGTTGCACTTGAAGTCTGAATGCATGTTGTATGTTGGTGTCATGTTGTAGTTGGTTCGAGTTGAAGTCTATTATCATTTGTTCCTGAATCTACATGTTGTATGAATGTGACTTTGCTTTTGCATATTTCCAGTCTGGTTGCTTTATACATGGTTGCATTGTCCATGGTATTGAACTTGTGTATCACCATATATGTACATACATACATATGTATGTGTGTATATATGTGTTGTTGATCATGCTGCAGACATTGTGTTGTGTGACCATATCTATTTTGGTCTGGCTTCTTTGATGAGCTTGTTGTATGTTGAAGTCCGACTGTGTTTGATTCCATTGCTTCGAGTTTGTGCATGCTGTCTGGAGCAGTTCTTCATGTGTACTGAACTTCATGCGTATATCCATTTGCTATGTCTGCTCGAGTCTCTGTTTTATGTGGTCTGCACTTGACACTTTGTACATATGGTGGTTTGGGTTCATTGATGTGTCGAGCCTAATTGTGTACATTTGAAGCCAGATTCTATTGACCTTGTTTGTGTTCTTGTAGTCATGTTCATGCCTGAACATTTCCTTTGTTTGGTTTATATGCATATACATTTTGGTTGAGTTTAGTTGCATATGTGTGTTCATACCATGCTGTAGCTTCGAGCCAGTTCATGTTGTAACTGGACTTGCATATAGTGTCATATTGAACTGCTTTTCAAGTTATAGTGACCTACATCGAGTTAGAATGGTCTGGTTCATGTTGTTATTTCATGTATGCTGTCATGTGAACCATTTGACTGTTGAGGCTATGTTGCTTGATTGCTTTGATCGGGCATTTTCACTTGAGTTGAATCCACCATTTGGTTGGGTTTGAACTTGTGATCACCTGTCCCTGTAATCTTATCAAGTGTATATCGTTGTGCACGGCCTTGTGGCATGTACAGTGATACACTATGCATGTCACAAGTTGTTCGTGTATGATGAATTCAAAAGAAATGATGACGAACAACCCAAATGACCGAGGCAAATAACATTTTCAATATCACACACTTTAATTTGCACTGCAAAATATTTTCTTTTTCAATTTTACTGCGTCAGTGTTTATTTTGCAGATAGCTCAGATGCTGGATTCAAGCTGGAACAGGGTTGAAGATAAAAACATGAGTGTTGAGTGAATATGTAGTGAGGAGTAATATGTAAATTGAAAAATTATGATGTAATCGAAATTGTATTGTAATTGACAATGTGTAAATGTAGTGCGAGCTCAAATTTGTAATAAAATATTTGTTTGAATAAAATATTTGTTTGAATATGAATTCTATGTTATTTATTTTATTCATCAAATATTTATTTTATTATGTGAAAAATAAAATAGTACAATAACAAATACATTTAAATGAATATATATAAGTTTATTATCATCAAACAAAAATCATATACTAGCATATTCTACAATCTCCCATTTTTGATGATAACAAACATATATTAAAATTTTGACTTTATTAAATGTATTTGACCTTGATGAATTCCATTTGCTCCCCCTATTTGAATGCTCCCTCTACACTAAAGCTCCCCCTTCATATATGCATGAAAATAAATAAAAAATATGCAAACGAACCCAGATGAAAATATGCAAATAAAAAATAAAATATTTGAACTTTATTTGCCAAAATCTTAACTTTTCTCTCCCCCTTTTGTTATCATCAAAAGAGTAATAGTGTTAGAAAAATAGAGATAAAGTGATAGACAGTAATACAACATTAATACTCAATCGAGTATAAATATTAAATTTCAATAAAAAATCAAACAAAAATCATAAATATCCTGTTAGGCGCATATTCCACTTTAGAGTGATAGGGGTGGTGTCGGCATATAAAACAATATAGTTGTGTCTATTTGTGGTGTATTTTCATCGGGAATTTGAATATCTACTAACCATGCATAACCGCTAGGACTTTAAATGAGACTAGTAGTATTCCCAATTTTTATAAAAAAATAAATTTCAAGTATCTTCTAACCACGCATAACCGTGAAGACTTGTAAATGGGATTAGAATTAACTTGTCTATTTAATAATCAATTTTGATATGTGTTCCATACATGCATAACCGTGAGGACTTTTAAATGAGCATGAAAGCACATAAATAAATATTCCAAGTAATTCACCCATGCATAACCGTGAGGACTTTTAAACGAGAGTGAATACTTTGGATGTTTTTATTGCTAAAAAATAAAATAAAACGAATAATTTCCCATTTAAAATACCACATTTTGACATACTATATTGGATTTTGATGAGCGATGGACGTTAGAAATATGATATAAAAGGAGATGGTCATGGATTTTTTACCAACAAAAGTTATTATAAATCTTGTTTAAATTTTTAAAGAAATTTACCAAATATACTGTCTCAAGTCATAATATATGATTAATATCAACACTCATCACTTTTTCAATCACTATTTATCTTTTCGATAATCAGCAGGGAGTCAGACTAGTTAATGTAGACATTTAAGATCAAATCCAAAAATAATTATAAAATCAACTAATCTGAAACAAAGTCAACAGAACTATTTTCTGGAAGGGGTTTTATAAGAAAAATGTCTGCTAATTGAAAATCAGTTAAAAATGAAAATTATGCAGATATTTTCTTTGTGAATGTAATGCAACTAATGAATGTCTCTACATTAAACACATTCCACCAGTAATTTTTCTATCAACTAGACAACAGCATAATCTGCATTTGAAAAACTTTCAAATCAAGGTTATCATAAGTTGGATATTATAGACCAGACCGTGAAGTTGCAAAAAAAACCTTATAATCATTTTACAGCTTTTTAAAATGTGATTCCTTAAGGATTTGATTGAAAACGTGCACATTAACAACTAGTGAACATAGTGTCAGATCTAGAAGCAGTAAGATAAACAAATATATCCATGTGTATCTACAGTAATCTTCAACCAATAAACAACATCATTAGTCTAAGCAAATCTATATAAACTAGTTCAAAGACTCTAAAGGTACTTATAGTGTTCTCGGCATAAAATGATAATTGGCCAACAATTTTGCATAAATCAAAATCAACATTCATTTCTTTATCACATAACTGGCTGATTTAAATCAAATTATGGTGCAGATTTTCAACATTTAATATATCATTCAAGGTAAATGTACTGTTACCTATTTTACCTTTACGATAATTTTTCGTTGTTACCCATTGTGACTCTGCCACCTTTGTACTAGGCTAAGGATTTATCGCCCGTCGTGTGCCTGGAACAGCCAGAATCAAGGTAACACTATTGTTGTTCCGTAGCCTGCCACCACACCTACACAAGAAAAGATTTTTATGACCTATTTGTTTTTATAGGTCCATGGTTGTTAGTGACAAAAGATTTTGAAAAATATGTTTGTGTAGACCAATGCCAATATATATTTGTTCCTTTCGGCGCCCAAATTTGTTTGAATTTAAGGAATTTTACATTCGTGCCTTTGGGAACCCAAATTGGAATGGTTTTCACATGTTTGGGTCTATACTAACAATTGTTGTGATTGTGTCCAATTTTTCTACAAATTGTGCACTCGGATTTGACACGATTAATTTTACTTCTAACTCTTTCAGATTGAGTGTACCCAAGCCTTATCTAACAGTATTAATAGTTTTTTCCTAATAACATATATAGCGATCTTTCTCCTTTTGAAAATTTTCATAAAGTTATAGACAATTGTTGGACTTGTGACTTGAGAGATTCATTTTCATTCAATAACAGAGTGCACTTTTTAATATAATTTTCTCTTCTAGTATTTTCACTTTCTTTCAAAATCAGAATTTCATTTTCAAGTGATTTGATTCTAGTTTCTGATTTTTTCATTTCCACTTCAAATAATGGACACTTATCACACTTAGGGCTTTTGTTTCGATAGTTTTTAACCAATTGATCAAGCTGTTTATTTAGTTCTATCAAACTATCTCTTTGTGATTCAATTTTAGCAAACTTCTCCATAAGTCGTTCAAAGCAGCCATTTACTTTGTGAAAATATATAAGTAATTCTGAGTGAGTGAGTTTTGATACCTCGTTTGGCTCGTCATCATCGCTATCAGTTGTATCACCTCGAAGACACAAATCTGCTTTTTCACTCTTACTGCTAGTGCTTTTATTATCATCATCACTTTTATTCCAAGTGGATGCAAAACTTCTCCTTTTTGATTTCTTTCCTTAGCCGAGTCGATTCTGAGGACAATTGGGCTTGATGTGACCGGGTTTATTGCACTTGTGACAAAAGATCTCCTGCTCTTCTGAGTTGTCTAGTACTTTGACTATTCTTCTTTTCAATTGTTGATTTAGAGCTGGATTTCTGTATTTGTGGTTCCACCTTTTGAGTTTCTTTATTATCAGCGCCAGTTCTACTGCACCATCATCATTGTTTGTACCAAAATTGGGCACAAAACTCTTCGAATGGGTTTGAAGAGATAAAATTAAGAAACTAAATGTAAAATGAGGCAGATCTAATAAACACACCAATCAACAGATAAGAAAATGCACAAAAACACATGAATTTAGAGTGGTTCGGCGTATGGCCTACGTCCACTATGAAATGGCTGACTTTTATTGATTTTGCTTGCTGTCTACCATGAGTTACAATAGTAAAATTCGAGTACAATGGTGATTTCGGCAGAGTCTGGATGTAGAAGAGCCAAAAGTCCATTTTCTGTAGGTCCGGGGTTGCTATTTATAGGCATAGGCAACAAATATCTCACCCAGATCTCGGAGGACTTCTTCTCTCATATGGGTGGGCCAACGGGATCGAGTTTAGGTGGTTTCGACTCGATCTGGGAGCGACATAAATGGAATTCGTATCGATCCAGAATTGATCCTTTTTGGCTGAAATTTATCTGGTACATTCTTGACGTTGTAGGCAAGCTCCTGTGAAAATTTGATGGTGTTTGAACTTGTAGATTTTGAGTTATGATCGGTGCAAGTTAAGGAAAATAGCTACAATTCATATCCATCAATGTGAATAGTGAAGTGATGCGAACAGAAGCGATGCGAATAGAAGCGATGCGAATTTGACAGCCTTCAACAAATTCAAACTTGCATCGATCATATCTTGAGCATATGAACTCCGATTGACTTGAAATTTGGAACGTTAGCTTTCATAGCTTTGCTTGTTATGTTATATCAATTGTAGCTCGATCCGGACTCGGACAAAATTTGTCAGTATCCATAGCGAACCTGTGTATAACCGATCTCCAGGACGAACTATTCTTGGTTTATAATCAAGTTCTTGGTGTCACGGCCTTGCCAAAAGGTGGGACAACAATCATCATCATCACCTTCACTTTCAGTTGTTCCTTTGAGAGCTATTGATTTCTTTCGAGTATCGCCTCCTTCACGTTCTTCCTTGAATTTCATTTCTAGCTCATAAGTGGTGAGATTTCTGATGAGTTCTTCAACTTTGACTTGTTTCAGATCTTTTGATTCATAAATGGTAGTAACTTTCGCTTCAAAATTTCGTGGAAGGACTCTGAGGATTTTTCGAACTATTTCCAATTCTGTGTATGGTTTTCCGAGAGCTTTTGATTTGTATACGAGATTAGAAAGTCGTCCATACATCTCTTTGACATTTTCATCCTTGGCCATTGTGAAGTTCTCATATTCGCTACTAAGCATGGAAAGGCGAGATTCTTTGACTTTGGAAGTTCCTTCATGAGTCACTTCAAGTATGAGCCAAATTTCCTCCGCGGTTAGACAATGTGAGACACGATTAAATTCAATTTGATCTAATGAACAAATAATAGAATTCATGGCTTTAGCATTAGCATTTTGCAGTTTATTTTCAAGATCTGTCCATTGATCCATAGGTTTTTCTATTTCCTGATTATCTACAATTATTGTTGGTGTCCTATATCCCGTCTCAACAATATTCCAAGCATCAATGGCTTTTAGAAAAAATTTCATTCTATTTTTCCAATAAGCATATTCACCATTGAACATGGGTGGTCTAACTATGGACTGACCCTCGGCAAAAGCATTATTAAAAGAAGCCATTTTAAAAAAATCAAATTTTTTAAAACAAAAATCAAATTTTTAAAACAAAAAATGGTTTTTGTTTCTAGCTCTGATACCACTTGTAGGATCGATTTCACCCTAGAGGGGGGGGTGAATAGGGTGATACTAATAATAATAAAAATTAATGCGCAAATATATAAAATAATTGCAGCACAGATAATAGCAGAATAATAAAAGTAGAAATAGAACAACACAGATTTACCTAGCTTCGGCAAAACCTGCCTACATGCTGCCCCCAAGGTTTTTACTAGAAATTAAGTAGTCAGACGCTTACACATGTAAACTTGTGACACCCGATATCGACTAACCTAACTCTACACTCAAGACCCTACCACAACTCAGCCACTGAGTTTCGAATTCTCAAAATATGCCCCGTAGTTTGTCCCTAGTCACACGACTAGAATATTACACAATTTTAAAAAAGAAAATTACAACTAAAAAAATAAAAAACTAAACAAAACCCTATTTATATATTTAATCCAAAATATCAAATAAAAACAGCCAGCCCATAAAAATATAAAGATGTCTCCCTTTATTCCTTTTTACTTTACTTCGGTCGATTATCTTCGTTGCTTTGTAATGTCTGCTTTGTTCCTCTTTTAAAAAATTAGGGCTTTGTGAATTGAAGTCGCCGATTGAAATTTGTGCTTCGATTGAAGTATGTGTTTTCTTTGGATTGCCTTGTGAATCAAATGCTGCTTCGTTTGCTTACGGCTACTCCAATTTCATCGAGATCGAATAATGCTTTATATTGTTGCCTTTTTCGAATTTTGATTATTCTCGACTTGATTCAAGTTTTATGATTTATTACTTTCGGTAATTGCTTGAACTCGAATTCGATTTGAGTTATAAAATTGTTTTCGATTTAAGAGTATACTCTGGATTTTTATCTTGAACTCGAATGAGATAATTGCCGATGATGAACTGGGTTTATATAGGAAACGAATCCCTTAGTTTAAGTTCGTATAATTTCGGTTTGAATAATTCATGATTTTGTTTTTTGCGTTGATTTTTGATCATACAACAGTGGTGATTTTGACTTATTCATTAGATATGAGTTACTCCATATATTTATGATGAATTTGAATCTGCTCCATTCTTCACTGCTATGACTTTGGCATCGTTCGATTTTTACTTGAACAGTTTGAGTTAGTTCCATTCATTACTGCCAACGACTTGTTTAATATTTCATTCGCTGTTATGACCTCTGATTGAATTTTATCTCGGCCTTGACTTTCTTAATCCACTGTACACATGACCATGTCTGAAGCTCTGTTGTATATATTTATGTCTAAAGCATTGTGACTTTGTTCTAGTGGGAGTCTTCATGTGTCTGCACTTTATTATTGTAGTCTTGTTCCAGTTTGAATGAAGGTTGCACTTGAAGTCTGAATGCATGCTGTATATTGGTGAATCACTTAATTCTCCTCCCTCTTCACTCGAAGTGCAAAATTGTGTTTTATATAGAAATTAAGTTGAAGAAAACGAGTTTTAGAAACGTTTCGAAATCGCTTTAGAAATTGCCATTGAAATTCTCTTATTATAGAGTATATAATTTTTATACTAAACAAAATAATAAATAATAATTTCAATGGAAATTTCTAAAGAGATTTCGAAACGTTTCTAAAACCCGTTTTCTTCAACTTAATTTCTATATAAAACACACAATTTTGCACTTCGAGCGAAGAGGGAGGAGAATTAAGTGACTAGATAAAACACACGTGTTCGAGTTGGAGTCTGTTATCATTTGTGCCTGAATCTACATGTTGTATGAATGTGACTTTGCTGTTGCATATTTCCAGTCTGGTTGCTTCTTACATGGTTGCATTGTCCATGGTATTGAACTTGTGTATCACTATATATGTACATACATACATATGTATGTGTGTGTATATTTGTTGTTGATCATGCTGCAGACATTGTGTTGTGTGACCATATCTATTTTGGTCTGGCTTCTTTGATGACCTTGTTGTATGTTGAAGTTTGACTGTGTTTGATTCCATTGCTTCGAGTCAGTGCATGCTGTCTGGAGCAGTTCTTCATGTGTACTGAACTTCATGTGTACATCCATTTGCTATGTCTACTCGAGTCTCTGTTTTATGTGGTCTACACTTGACACTTTGTACATATGGTGATCTGGGTTCATTGATGTGTTGAACCTAATCGTGTACATTTTAGTCCAGATGCTGTTGACCTTGTTTGTGTTCTTGTAGTCATGTTCATGCCTGAACATTTCCTTTGTTTAGTTTATATGCATATACATTTTGGTTGAGTTTAGTTGCATATGTGAGTTCATGCCATGCTGTAGCTTCGAGCCAGTTCATGTTGTAACTGGACTTGTATATAGTGTCATGTTGAACTACTTGTCAAGTTATAGTGACCTGCCTCGAGTTAGAATGGTCTGGTTCATGTTGTTATTTCATGTATGCTATTATGTGAACCATTTGACTGTTGAGGCTGTGTTGCTTAATTGCTTTGATCGAGCATTTTCACTTGAGTTTAATCCACCATTTGGTTGGGTATGACCTTGTGCTCACTTGTCCCTGCAATCTTATCAAGTGTATATCGGTGTGCACGGCCTTGTGGCATGTACAGTGATACACTATGCATGTCACAAGTTGTTCGTGTATGATGAATTTAAAAGAAATGATGACGAACAACCCAAATAACTGAAGCAAATAACATTTTCAAAATCACACACTTTAATTTGCACTGCAAAATATTTTCTTTTTCAATTTTACTGCGTCAGTGTTTATTTTGCAGATAGCTCAGATGCTGGATTCCAGTTGGAACAGGGTTGAAGATAAAAACACGAGTATTGAGTGAATATGTAGTGAGGAGTAATATGTAAATTGAAAAATTGTGATGTAATCGAAATTGTATTGTAATTGACAATGTGTAAATGTAGTGAGAACTCAAATTTGTAATAAAATATTTGTTTGAATAAAATATTTGTTTGAATATGAATTCTGTGTTATTTATTTTATTCATCAAATATTTATTTAATTATGTGAAAAATAAAATAGTACAATAACAAATACATTTAAACGAATATATATATGTTTATTATCATCAAACAAAAATCATATACTAGCATATTCTACACATGTCACTATCCCTATGCCTTAAAAGTTGAAATTTATAAATGAACTTATGTGATGGTTGTTATTGTACAATAAAAAAAAGTTTTTGAAATTGACAATTACCATATGATAGAATAGAGTCCATTATGGACGTTAAACTATTGATTAAACTCCGACTTTGTAGGATGTGACATGAATTGTTTTAAAAAAATACTTTTGAAAGCTTTGTTCAAAATTCATGATTTTGGTGATGAAATAATTTTATGAAAAGTTTTGAAAAAAATGGTGGTGAAATTGTAATTTTTTATAAAAATTTCCAAATATTTCAAATTTTAATCTAAAACGATTTTATGCCCAAAAAGAGGAATTTTTTTATTTTTGAAATGCCACACACTTAGTAGGGGAAGAAGTTGGTGGTTAGGAAATAGGAATGTTACTGTGTATCAAAAGTGGCAGTAAAATAAGATGTCGTTAGTGACGAGGGAAAAAACTGTTTTAGCTATGGAATCTCTTTCTTCATACCTTGTCGATATGTGAACTAAACTTGTTTTAAAATAACTCTGTTTTAAAATTTTAAAGGTGTAAAAGTGAACTTCGTTATATGGAATGTACTTGGAAAAGTTGGAAAATGATTGAAGGCGAAAGAGAAGGTTCGAAGGTACAGTGGAAAAAGATACATTATGGAATTCTCCATCTAAAAACCCTTTTTTGGCATAAGAATATAGGTTTAGAAAACCGAATTTTCAAAATTTTGGATGTTAGAAAATTGTTTGCTAGGTAATTGATGGTAGAGATTGGATGCAAAATTGGTTGAGCTATATTTCTACTCATAGAAGTGTGGGAAAATTTGATGCAAAAATAAAGTTTTTGATTTAGAAGTTTGCATACATGTAGAACTGCCAGTATACATAGGTTGTTTTCATCATGTTTTCAAAAATTATTTTTATTTTAAAGATGTATTCATATAGAAGGTGCCGGTTAGAATTATTCTGCATACATATCATATGTGTTGTGATACACCATGCATTTGTACATGATTGATTGCAAAATTTGTTATATACTAATTGGTTGGTAGTTTAGAATGGTTGCATGTTATTGTGATTATGTCCATAAGGAATTTCGAGGAATGAATTCTTTGAAAAGGGAAAATGTAACACCCCATAATTTTAATGATAATCAATTAAAGATTTAATTAATAAATAATAATGCTGAAAATATAATTTTTACAGGTATCAGAATTTGGCTAAAGAAACTTACACCTTGGATTTGTTGCGATTTTCTGATCAATTTCACATATAAGGTTTTTTGATTGGAGTTCAAACGAAAAAGTTATTAGGTTTGAAGTTTTCAAACTAGAAATAATTATATATGAAATTAAGGAAATAAATACAATTAAATAACATTGATTAACGTTAACGGTCAGTCAATGCTTACTTATGTTTAAGTATAATTAATGTTAATCAAAGTAGAAAGAAATTATATTGATTGTGCGTAAAAGGAAATTAACCAACAAAATCAAATGGCGAACGATAATTAATCAAAATATGTTAACCAGTAGACCCCTTAATTGCGATCGATCGACCGCTAATGGTCGACCGGTGGCGTAGAGGCCGTTGACAGGTGGATGTGTCGATTGTGGAATTTGACGTGGCCAAACGACCCAGATTTAAAATAATTTAATCTAACAGCTGATATTGATTCAGACCCTATAAATACGTGCCAAACCACTCACTATTCTTCTCATATTTTCTGGAGCGACGACGAAGCATTACCATTTTATCTTCCCCACAAATTCTAAATCCTAAATATAGTTATAGTTTATATACATATATATATAAGTGGAGAAGAGAAAAGGAAATTAAGAAGAATAATAGGGTCGAATCAAATCGTCAAAGTCAAGATAAATTATAAATCCGGATCTAAAATGTAAATTATATCCAAATCTCTTCTATGATCTAGATTTCTTATAAAAATACATATGCTTACGGTATATGTATTCAAATAGAGGGAAAAAGGGAGTCAAACTGAATAACAAGGATTAGGTCTGGAGATTTGGAAAGCTAAAAAGATGAGTAGAAAATTATATATTTTTATATAATATTAGATTTATATCATTGTAAATCTATTCCTATATGCCTAAATGTAAACTTAGAGTTGTAGGCCAAAACTATATATGTGCAATAAATTTATAAATCCTACCTACATATTCTGTGATTGACAATTTAATTTTAATATTGCATGTTTGTGAGATTGGAAAGTATTGGGTAGTAGTAGTCCTTGAAATAGATAAATTATTTGGTAATTCCTTTATAGATTTTAATGACTTGTGCAAGAAAAAAGTAAATTAGAGTTATCACTATAAATTATGGAGGTTTAAGTAGTATTTTAATTCATTGGAATATAGAGTGTTGCAATGTAAATTTCTATAAATTATCAAGTTCAGATTCATAAATAAAAGCGTATCATTTGAAATAACAAGGGATACGCCTAAAAGAAAGAGATGTATAAAATAGGGATATTTGTCGTATTTTGTATTGTCTATTTGAATAACTATGAAAAAGATAATTCCTTGTAATTTCAAACGAACAAATTCTCCTTTTGGATAAGACATAGAAATTTTAAATATTAACCTTTCCTTTTAAGAGAGATATAATTCCAATGCATTAAAATGCAGAAACTCCCAATGATTAATTAATGAATTGTAAATGTGATAAGAAAAACGGTTTAAGCAGAGAATTAATATATCTACAAAAGAGATAAGATAGAAACCAAATAATAAACGACAAAAAGGTAGGCAAGTCATAAAATGAATAGTGGCAAGTAATGATATAAATAAAAAGGAATAGAAATAAAAAGGAATAGAAATAAAAATTCAACAAGGCATGAAAGAGTAAATAGGAAAATACTTTGATCTTTTAATGGAAGTGGTAAATGAAATTAAAATTGACATTAAAAGTAAACGCATGAAAATGTAAAGGGACATTAGTAACAGTTGAACATAGGAGGCGTAATAATTAAAAAAGTGTGAATAGATACACTCACACATATTCATAGCCTCAAGTATGCTTTTATGACAGGTGTGAATTGAAGTTAGTAAATAACCTCGATAAGATAAGAATGACATAGTCATTAAAATGGGTTAGAATGCGAGGTTAGTAGTGTTACACAACAAAAGTCTTCCCACCGCAAGGGTCTACCAGCAGTTGTGTATATATTATACTGATGTGGGACATATCCAATTGTAGGACCCATGAAGTTACATATGTTCGCGTATAGGTCAGGGATACCCTAGTAGGAATGTTTACCTAGGTCAAAATGTCAAAGGACAAGTAGAGTCTGCTTTAACCTTTTAGGGGGTATTAAATAACAAATGGGTATTACCTTGATTGCATTAAGCAATCAAAATAGGACAGTGAGCAAGGCTCTACGCTATGTTAGTGTGTGTTTGGTACCATATTAGGTGTAGGAGCTGTACATAGGTCGAGAACATTATCAGTCCCGAGGTGTCAGTGGGAAGACAAGGGTTATGCCTAAACTGCTACACCTTCTACTAGCGTAGATCACGTTTAGGTCATGCACCGCCATAGTTGTATGCTAGATTATTTGTCAGGGGCAAGGATAGATAACCCTTTGTATAGGTCTTTCAAAAATGGATAGAATACGGCACAATTCTGACGCCGTTATTAGGCACTATGAGAGTTCCTTGGTATGCACGACGATGAGGACATGATACTGCGTTGATGATGGATCCTGACGAGGTGCTAGGTTATAGATACTAGTTGGGATAGTATCCTGGTCCAATGGTCGGACTGCGTTACACACACATGTGTATGTAGTTGTTTTTACCTAAGGAAAATATGTCATATCATATGCGTGCGTGGAGACGAGACGACTAAGTAGAAATAAGAGACATAACATGTAATTGAAGACAATCAGCATAAACTAGTATTCTCCAATAAGTGTGCAAATCACCAATCACCAGAACGTTGTTTTGGCCCTCTCCTCATTACAACCCACATGATAGCTTTTAAGGTATAGGTACTGGTGCTAGGTAGGAATAGCGGAAGGATAGATTTCCTAATGTATGCTCGACACTGACAAGGACATTTAATCTCAGAAGCGTCAACCTTGGTCAGTAAGTATATGTTTTATTATACTTACTATTCCACCGTGAGTTTATATCAATAGTGCTCTGATATTCATTTTTTTATTTACAGGATACCAAAAACCAATGATCCATACTTTCGTGGACTTGGGTTTTCGACTTATTGAATATTTGGGCCCATTGGTGTGTGAATTGTTACACGGACTGGGCTCAGCTTGTAGAGGAGGGTGTTGGTTGTGGCGGTGCACGAATATAGACGAGGGAGGGATTGCAAAGTTGATAAAATTGGGTCTGATTGAAACTAAAGAGAAAGATGAGAAGAGAGAAATCCTAATTTTGTTGTGTTTGGAATTTGAATAGAAATATTTAAGGGATTTAGGCTGTGAATGAGCGAGCAGGCGGGGAATGAAAATGTGATGCCCTACCTCTATACTCACACTAGCCAAGGACACTACGGGGCAATGCCATCGACTAGCACGAAGAATAAGGCTGTTGAGGAGCGACCATCAGTGTAATTTCTTTATGCGAGTTCCGATATGTCAGATAGTATGGCAATTTCTTTTTCAAGAGGAAATCTGACATATCATATACAAACTCAAAGCAACAACACAGTGGCTATGTGGGCCTCGGAAACAAATATAGAATGAAGCATAACACAAATCAGTCACAAATATTCATATCATAAGGCGGAAACAAATATGAATATAACACATAAAAGTGTACATCAAAGTAGTGGTCATACAAGATCCACTACATCACAAAGAATAGGTACAAGTGCTAAGCAAAAGAATATGTATACATCAAGGAGTCTCTATCTCGAATGTATATAAGCAAAAACTACTAATCTAAAGTAGTTAGCCAAAAGTCAGATGATGACCCCTGATAAAAAGTCAAGCAGAAGCACCTGAAATACCTCGATCTGACCCGAGTATTATTTAAGAAGAAAATAATAAACGGATCAGTCTAGCTATAAATATCATATAAAATGAGATAGGATAAGAGATATCACAAAAACGTATGATAACAATAATGTCATACTGTGACAAGTATACATCAAATAACAACAAAAATCATACAATGCCTCAAATATTCTCAAACACTAAAAAGAATATCATATTCTTTAAATTATTCACCAAAACATAAATATTGACAAAACATATCAATGTCAATCGCATAAAAATTGGTGAAACACAAATTCTAGAAATCATCAATCCAGAAATCCAGAAATCACAAAAAGGGGAAGGCCTATCACAAAACGGGAGCATGAAAACTCACCAACACGTGTATCAAAAACAGGTCGCTATCCCTTGGTCGCTAACCATAGAGCCGGTGCCACGACGTAGTACAGCGAAACGCCCGAGGCCAAACTCAAATAATTTAGAACAACGACGTAGTACAACGAATGCCCGATGAACCAAACTCCATAAAAACCATAGGTCGCTAGCCTATAAAAGTGAGACGAAGCTCCATAAAATGAGGTATTATCCCCCACGTGGACAAAGAGACATTGCACATCGCTAGTCTAAATCATAAAATGATCACCATTGATCAATGAGAAGTGTCAATTACACTAAGCTAGTAAATAAACCAGTTTAGCTTCATGTCCCATAACCACTAGCTTAACTTAAATATTTACAAACAAATTGTAGATTTCCACTCGAAAATTGTCACGAGAGTTCAATCGAACAAGTCCAAGAATTAACCGACGAAGTAAACGCAAGCGTTTCATACCACTTGTTTTGCTAAGCCGTTTAATTAGATTTCTCATACGAATGAGGTAAAGGTTTGTATATACCAATAGATTGGAAAACGGTTTTAAAAGCGAGCTTTGTATTTAAAATAGCGTCGAAATCGTTTTAATGAAAGAGTTTTAGTATTTACTACTAGTATCGAAACCTTTGTATTTTAAAGTGACAAATCACAAAATGATTGTAAAAACAATCAATCACAAAAAATGCACAAACGACAATGTGAATTAAATCCATAAAAATCGATATCAAATCCATCAAATGGATATTCCCAAAAATCCAAAGAAAGAACTCATCAAAGTCGATAATAAGTGATAACAACTAACCGGAACAACAAAATCGATTAAAATTGGAAATCCACTCAAAAAAATAGGCAAATAGACAAAATGCACAGTTCCAGACGTCTAGTTTAGAATCCAGACGTCTGGATTTAGGTTCTGGAAATAATCCAGAAAACCCCCAAACATCTGAAATTTCGAAGCAAACGTCTGAGACCTAACCAGACGTCTAAACCTATAAATCAGACGTCTGGAATTGGGTTCTGCCATTTTCTTTTCTGCGTGCTTATATTTTTTTCTCTAGAGATCATAACCAGACGTCTGGACTTGATAACCAGACGTCTGGTCAGCTGGTCTGGGCAACAGTTTGCCTAGGCCATAATGGCCAAGACGATTCAAGAGCGATCAGACGAGCAACGACAACTAGGGATTTATGCCAAGCGACAACCCAGCCTTATAGGCTCTTTGATACACCCCAAATATCACGTCCAAACATCCATAGCAAGATTTTCATAAAATTGGACCAAAACACCAAAATTTGGAAAATTCACCAAATCAATTCAAATCAAAAGCAAATGAACATGCACAAATGTTAGGAATTCATACCTAACAACAATGAAAGTTATAGACGTAGATGTGAGTTAAAGAACTCACCCTTTAAACCCAAAAACAACGAATGAGAAGCTTAAAAACAAAGAAAAGATCAACCACTCTTCAACTTCAACTCTAGAAGCTCCAATCTATGATCATAGACAAATATTTCCTAAATTAGGTTATAGGAAATTTATGAAATTGGAGAGAGATTGAGATGGAGAAGATGAAGAGGATGCTTACCTAAGCTTCTCTTTGATTTTAGAGCAAGAACTTGAATTTCCTAATCAAACTAAGGTTTAGGAATTTCTATTTCCCATTCTTTCCCCCATTTTTCTTTTGAGCTTAAGTGTTAGGAAATGGAATGAATGGATGAAGAGGAGTGGGGTGGAGTTAGGGTATTATGTTGGGTTAGTGGGTTGAAACCCAAAGCCCAAAATAGAAAAATAGCAAAATTCCACTCAACTCTAAACATATCGATGTTTATACTTAAAAAAGTTATAAACGCCACTTTGGACTCAATGGAAGTGGTCTCGAGTTCCAATTCGACTGTTTACCAAAAGTAATATTTCAGACTTTAATCCGATTAACGATGCTATATTTAAATAAAACATTTAAATATACAATCATAAAATATGCGGGTTGTTACAAACTCCCCTCCTTAAAGAAATTGCGTCCTTGCAATACTTAAGAAGAAAATAAAAAGTAACAACCATACTAAGGCATAACAACACAAAAGAAGAAATTTTGAAATGAGAAGTTCACCTTAAGGAGCACGAGAGAGTAAGTCCGGATGTGTTCGCTCAATGAATTCTCTGGATTCCGAAGAGCAATCCTTAGGATTTGAGGACCGTTGAACTTTCACAAGCGGAACATCCTTATTTCGAAGGAGTTTATCCTCCGAAGTAATGATACGAGTAAGATGTTGCTCATAAGTCAAATTTGGTGAAACTTCAATTTCTTCAATTACACCGGGCTCAAGAATAGAATCAGAATTCCTAAGGCATTTCCGTAGTTGAAAGACGCGAAATACGTCATGAATAGTAGAAAACTGAGCCGGTAATAAAAAAGGGGATAAGCCATGGAATCAATACGTTCGGTGATGGGAAATGGATCAACATATCGAGGTGCTAATTTTCCCGATCGACTGAAATGCACAACACCCTTCATAGGGGAAACACTAATGAACACCAAATTTCTAAGGGCGAAAATAATGGCCGCGAGCACTAGATCATGAGTGGAATATCCAGTCTCGGTAGGCTTTAATTGTATATAAGTATAAGCGATAACACGTTCCTTTTTTGCATGAGAACGACACCCAAACCAATACGACTAGCATCGGTACAAACACTGAAGTCTTGGTTCCCTTCGGGAATCATAAGAATACGAGTATTGGAAAGGAGTTCTTTTAAATGATCCTCTTTCCCGAAAAGCTAAGACATTCAAAATTATAATTAACATTATATAATCATCTTTTTAGAAAAAAATACTTTTTTTACAAGTCAATTTATTGTGTCTGACTGTCTCATCATAGCGTTTAGGAGATTCCTATCGATAACGTTGATCAAGCGCATCGACCAGAATTCTTAAAGCACTCAATGGGCAAAACAACACAAAATTATCTTCTATATGATAAACATGTCTCTTAAAATTTTTACGAATATTCATTGCTTGTTTTAAGAACAAAATCCAATTATACTTATAAATATCTTATTAAAAAGATTTGCAAATTTTAAATTGTTGTTTTCATCCATAATCAATGAATACAAGGATGGTCTCATCGAGATATTCGTAGAATACTCGATTCATAAGATGGATGAAATAAGCTGAACAAACCGAATGACATCACGAGTCACTCATAAGAATCATAACGAGTGCGGAATGCTGTAAGTGGAATGCTACCCTCCACAACTCGTAGCTGATGAAAATCGGTGGCAAGGTCGAGCTGAAAAGACCTTACCACCACTCGATAGATCGCTTAGGTGGTAATCCTAAGACAAGCTCAAATATACCGGAAAATTCACGAACTACTTGAGTGAGAGAAATAACATCTTCCTCATCAAGTGGGTTTAAAGAATAAAATGATGCCACCGAGTTGGAATCAAAATCATTAAGAACAATAAAAATCTGCTTAACAGATTGAGGATGTCGAAGATGGATAGTCCTCTTGGGACATAGGATATGGGCTTCATAATGATTAAGCCAATCCATTTCCAAAAATCATTTCGAAACCTAAGTAGCGCATAATATGTAAATCAGATCGAAAAGAATAATCACATAAAATAATCTTGACATCTCCACAAAGTAAACTGAGTGTTGGAGATCCACCAATCGGATTCGCAATTCTCAATGAAGTCATCAAGCCCATAATATTTAAAGAAATAGCAACAACAAGTTCTTTCGATATAAAAGAGTGAGATGCACCCGAATCAAAAGAAATCGAATAGGAAGATCACGAAATAAAATAATGCCATCAAGGACTAGAATGAGAAATACCTTGACCAAGAGAAGTGCTACTAGGGGCTTGCACAACATTCAACTCTCCCTCTCTCTTGCTTTGAAGTTTGGGACATGAAGATATATAATGATCCGAACTTTTGCAATAGCGGCAAGAAATAGGCCTTGGACACCTATTTATATAGTGGTCCTTAGAGCCACAATTGTAGCATTCTCCATGATTAGGGATTGGAGTCTTTGCTACAGAAATTGCCTGCTTCCCTTTCTTGTTGGGATTAGGGCTTTTGAACTTAATACGCCTCTTCTTGTTGTTATTAAGGCTCTTTTTGGAACCTCCAACATCATTATCACTTCCTTTATCCGCCTCTTCAAGTCGAAGAGTGATATCTACAAGTTGATCGAAAGGAACTTCTAGTTTTAGAGGTAAAACCTTTTTGGGGTTCTTACTCAAAGCACAGATAAACTTTTGATTCTTTACAAGATCCAAAAGCTGTTGGGAAGACATGAATACGCCATCCAGAGAAGGACTACTGGATTGACCAGCGCTAGGACTTCCAGATCTAACCATTTCACTTCTTTAAGAAAGAAAGAAAGAAGAGGAAAAAGGTTATTCTCGGAATGAATATCAAACAAACTTGATTGATAAAACAAGGCATCACAAAAGAAAATAGGATAGAACGGGTCCTAAGACTCAGATAAATCCTAAGGCACGACTCCTAAGAAAGACTTAGGACAATGATCCTTGCTAGATTATTCTACATTGTTTTGAAGTTTGGCTTTGATACCAATCAGTGATGCCCACCTCTATACTCACACTAGCCAAGGACACAACGGGGTAATGCCGTCGACTAGCATGAAGAATAAGGCTGTTGAGGAGCGACCATCTGTGTAATTGCTTTGTGCGAATTCCGATATGTCAGATAGTATGGCAATTTCTTTTTCAAGAGGAAATCCGACATATCATATACAAACTCAAAGCTACTACACAGTGGCTATGTGGGCCTCAGAAACAAATATAGAAATAAGCATAACACAAATCAGTCACAAATATTCATATCACAAAGGCGGAAGCAGATATGAATATAACACATAAAAGTGTACATCAAAGTAGTGGTCATACAAGATCCATTACATCACAAAGAATAGGTACAAGTGCTAAGCAAAAGAATATGTATACATCAAGGAGTCTCTATCTCGAATGTATATAAGCAAAAACTACTAATCTAAAGTAGTTAGCCAAAAGTCAGATGATGGACCCTGATAAGAAGTCGAGCAGAAGCACCTGAAATACCTCGGTCTGGCCCAAGTATTATTTAAGAAGAAAATAATAAACGGATCAGTCTAGCTATAAATATCATATAAAATGAGATAGGATAAGAGATATCACAAAAACGTATGATAACAATAATGCCATACTGTGACAAGTATACATCAAATAACAACAATCATACAATGCCTCAAATATTCTCAAACACTAAAAAGAATGTCATATTCTTTAAATTATTCACCAAAACACAAATATTGACAAAACATATCAATGTCAATCGCATAAAAATCGGTGAAACACAAATTCTAGAAATCATTAATCCAGAAATCCAGAAATCACAAAAAGGGGAAGGCCTATCACAAAATAGGAGCATGAAAACTCACCAACATGTGTATCACAAACGGGTCGCTATCCCATGGTCGCTAACCATAGAGCCGATGCCACGACGCAGTACAGCGAAACGCCCGAGGAACCTGAAACTCAAATAATCCGAAACATCGACTTAGTACAGCGAACGCCCGATGAACCTGAAACTCAAATAATCCGGAATAATGACGTAGTACAGCGAACGCCCGATGATCCAAACTCAAATAATCCGGAACAACGACGTAGTACAGCGAATGCCCGATGAACCAAACTCAAATAATCCGAAACAACGACGTAGTACAGTGAATGCCCGATGAACCAAACTCAAATAATCCGGAACAATGACGTAGTACAACGAACGCCCGATGAACCAAACTCCATAAAAACCATAGGTCGCTAGCCTATAAAAGTGAGACGAAGCTCCATAAAACGAGGTACTGTCCCCCATGTGGACAAAGAGACATCGCACATCGCTAGTCTAAACCATAAAATGATCACCATTGATTAATGAGAAGTGTCAATTACACTAAGCTAGTAAATAAATGAGTTTAGCTTCATGTCCCATAACCACTAGCTTAGCTTAAATATTTACGAACAAATTGTAGATTTCCACTCGAAAATTGTCACGAGAGTTCAATCGAACAAGTCCAAGAATTAACCGACGAAGTAAACGCAAGCATTTCATACCACTTGTTTTGCTAAGCCGTTTAATTAGATTTCTCATACGAATGAGGTAAAGGTTTGTATATACCAATAGATTGGAAAACGGTTTTAAAAGCGAGCTTTGTATTTAAAATAGTGTCGAAATCGTTTTAATGAAAGAATTTTAGTATTTACTACTAGTATCGAAACCTTTGTATTTTAAAGTGACAAATCAAAAAATGATTGTAAAAACAATCAATCACCAAGAATTCACATACGACAATGTGAATTAAATCCATAAAAATTGATATCAAATCCATCAAATGGATATTCCCAAAAATCCAAAGAAAGAAGTCATCAAAGTCGATAATAAGTGATAACAACTAACCGGAACAACAAAATCGATTAAAATTGGAAATCCACTCAAAAAAACAGGCAAATAGGCAAAATGCATTGTTCCAAACGTCTGGTTTAGAATCCAGACGTCTGGATTTAGGTTTTGGAAATAATCCAGAAAACCCCCAGACGTCTGAAATTTCAAAGCAGACGTCTGAGACCTAACCAGACGTCTGAACCTATAAATCAGACGTTTGGAATTGGGTTCTGCCATTTTCTTTTCTGCGTGCTTATATTTTTTTCTCCAGAGATCATAACCAGACGTCTGGTCACCTAGTCTGGGCAACAATTTGCCTAGGCCATGATGGCCAAGACGATTCGGGAGCGATCGGATGAGAAATGACGACTAGGGATTCATGTCAAGCGACAACCCAGCCTTATAGGCTCTTTGATACACCCCAAATATTACGTCTAAAC
This sequence comes from Allium fistulosum, assembly GCA_030737815.1. Lineage (NCBI taxonomy): Eukaryota > Viridiplantae > Streptophyta > Magnoliopsida > Asparagales > Amaryllidaceae > Allium > Allium fistulosum. The sequence goes on along the minus strand of CM060905.1, from coordinate 897,496,641 downwards.
ATCCATAGCAAGATTTTCATAAAATTGGACCGAAACACCAAAATTTGGAAAATTCACTAAATCAATTCAAATCAAAAGCAAATGAACATGCACAAATGTTAGGAATTCATACCTAATAACAATGAAAGTTATAGACGTAGATGTGAGTTAAAGAACTCACCTTTAAATCCAAAAACAACGAATGAGAAGCTTAAAAACAAAGGAAAGATTAACCACTCTTCAACTTCAACTCTAGAAGCTCCAATCTATGATCATAGACATATATTTCCTAAATTAGTTTATAGGAAATTTCTGAAATTGGAGGGAGATTGAGATGGAGAAGATGAAGAGGATGCTTACCTAAGCTTCTCTTTGATTTTAGAGCAAGAACTTGAATTTCCTAATCAAACTAGGGTTTAGGAATTTCTATTTCCCATTCTTCCCCCCATTTTTCTTTTGAGCTTGAGTGTTAGGAAATGGAATGAATGAATGAAGAGGAGTGGGGTGGAGTTAGGGTATTATGTTGGGTTAGTGGGCTGAAACCCAAACCCAAAGCCCAAAATAGAAAAATAGCAAAATTCCACTCAACTCCAAACATATCGATGTTTATACTCAAAAAAGTTGTAAATGCCACTTTGGACTCATTGGAAGTGGTCTCGAGTCCCAATTCGACTGTTTACAAAAAGTAACATTTTAGACTTTAATCCGATTAACGATGCTATATTTAAATAAAACATTTAAATATACAATCGTAAAATATGCGGGTTGTTACAGAAAATTAGAGGGGGGCTTTAAAATTAAGGAATGAAACTTAAGGAGTGAGAATTGTATTAGAACAAAATCGAGAGAAGTGTAGGAAAAGTTTAAAACTAAAATTTTGTAAAAGAGGAACTAATAAACATTATTATAAATTATTAAATATTAAGTATATATTATTATTTATATATTTTATTTATACATTATTATTCTAAATTATTAAATATTAAGTATATATTATTATTTATATATTTTATTTATACATTATTATTCTAAATTATTAACTACAATTTATTAATTATTAATGATTAATTATAATAAATTATTAATGATTAACTATAATATAAATTATTTATTGATAATCATTAATTATAGTAAATTATAAATTAAACTATATAAGTTATCATTTATATATTGCTAATTATAAATTATAACTTAAAAATTATTAAGTATTAATTATTAATTATTATTTATTAATTATAAATTAATAATTTTTAATTATTAGTATTTTAAATAGTTGAAAATTTATTAAAAAAAATTAAAGTTGATTCAACATTTTCTTGTAATAAATGTTTTCTCAAAGAATGTTACATGATCATTTACAACCTATAAATAAAATAATTTTTTAAGGTAAAAATTGTTTACCCTTATTTTAATGTCATTTTATCGATTTCTTCAAATTCTATGAACTATTTAATTGGTTAAAATGTTAAAAAAAAAAATTCTAGAATTTAATTTTCAAAATTTTAAGCATTATTCAAAATTTACGAAGTTACGTTTATGCACTTTGTTAAGCTTCTTTAATTTTTCGCACAATTGATTAGGATAGTTATCGAAATATGTTTATCACTTACAACTTATGAGTACGACAACTATAAATAACTGTTGTTATAAATTAATATTTACAACGGTTAAGAGAACAAAGTTGTTAATACTTGTATTACAACTACAAAATATTGAAGGTTGTTGGAAACAACCGCACTACAACTTTCATAAAAGGCCAGTTGTTAAAGACTTTTATTACAATTGTCATTTTGTGAACATTGTAAAGGAAAAGTTATAATAGGTATTTTTGTAGTGCATTTACATCTAAATACAATACAACTCAGGTCCAGGTTGTTATATGCCGTAGTTGCAATATCTAGCAGAGAACCGGAGATCTAGGAGTTTATTTAGATCGAGGTGTGACAATCAGGTCGCTCTTCATCAAGGGATAATTTTATTTTGTATATATAATTATTGTCCCATTCTTATCACCATTTTTATATAATTTATTTCCTTGCTATAATTTATAACTAACTTTAATGGTTTAAATAATTAATTAAATATTCTGATTCAACTTAATATAACTGCTTAAATTAAACTATATATTTACATAATTTAACATTCATAAGTTTCAATATATGTAAAATAATTTTTTAAACATATAACGAAAACTTTAATCATATTAAATAATTATTTATTGTTTTTAATCATTAAAATACATTATTATCATATTTATTTCTAATATATATATATATATATTTAAATTAAAAATGTTTATTAAACTAAAAATTCAAAAGGTAATATATGTGACACGCGCGCGCACACACACATCTGTATGTGCATAATATATATATATATGTATGTATGTATGTATTTATGTATTATTTACAATTTAACATTATCATATAATTTTGATATATATGTGCGCGTGCGTGCTTATTAAATAAATAAAACATTGTTTTGTTTGTAGAATTTGTTTTGCTCAGAACTATATCATATATTATTTTATATATATAATTTTATTATATATATATATATGTTAACATGTTTTAATTTAATACATATATTTTAAAATCAACTAAAAGTTAATTTCAGCTATATTATATATATATATATATATATTATAATATTAATACTTAGTAACCTAAAGATATATTATGAATTTGAATCAAATAACTCAGATCTCGAATATGAATTTAAATATATTTTACTTAGTCAAACATAGATATTAATTCTAAAGTTGAATTTGTAAATGTAGACTTAGCCGAATTGTGTGTGATATTTATAAAATCAAATTATTGCATATAAATTTTTGAAATATATTATACATATATATTGTATTATATAATTTAAATAAGGAAATATATATATGTATGTATGCGCATGTATGTATAAATGCTCGGTACATACATAGTAGATATAAATCCCAATATCTACATTTATTAATATTAACAATGTTATTATCTACAGTATATGTATATACAAATTATATTTAATTAATATAGATTAATTAGATGAAAAATAATTAATAAAAATTAAATATGATTTTATTAAAAAATACAATTGGATCTACTATTAACTAGTAAATCTCATAGGTCCATTAAGATCTAATTAGGATTTTTTTAAAATTTACTCATTTTACCCGCTATGTACTGGCTCAGATCAAACTGTTCATATAAACGTAAATAAGGCCTAACCAAATTAATAATTGCTAAATAATATACAAGGGCATGAATCCATGTCGAGAGATGCTATTGCGAAGTGTCCTAGTGAAATGAAGCCAAATATCAAAGACAAAAGAAAAAAGGTGGGATGAATTTCCACTAATCGAAATTCTCCCCTCTAGGTTCAATCTCGACCTATCAGGTGTTCAAATGTTTAAATCCAGAATTCAAACATCTAAATGTCTAGGATTTTATCCCATATTATTCCATTGTAAACTTGAGGTTTTCACATTTGGATTGTTGGGTCACACGTCTGAAATCAGGATCACAGGTCTAAATCCCTTGTCTAGAAACTTGAACTATTTTATTCTAGGTATTTGATCATGTTTTAATATATGACATTTTAGGGGTTTAGGTTCATTATGAGGACATGTGTGATGCTCGTAAGATCCGGAGTAACTATTAAGCAATATGACGAGTTCAAGGATGTGTAACACCCCTAATTTTTGATAACATTATTTAGGAGATTTAATTAGATAAATTAAATAGAATAATGTAAATATTAAAGTGATAAGGGGATTGAGATTTGAATAAATACTTAGAGGCCGAGCTTAATTATTTAAATGGGCTTATAAATGGTTGTGTATGTTAATTAGATAATATTAACACAAGGGCATATAAGGAGTTGCGCACCATAACTCCTTAATACCCTATACCCATGTCCCATTTCATTTCTCATGTACACTTTTACAAAAATTAAAAACATAAGAAAAGAAGAGCTTAGAGCCGGCCATTGCTAGGAGAAGAAAAATTCAAGTGAAGTTTAAGGAATCAAGCTAGAAGAATTAATCTCAATTAAAACTCAAAGTCCTTATCCTAATCAAGGTGAATAATAATCTATATTATCTCTATTTTGTTTTATGATCGTTGATTTTTGGATTTAAGATTAAATCCATTCTAATGATGATTTTTGATGATATGCCTGGATTTTATGATATGATATATTCAAACAAGTTTGTTTGAAAATGGTTTATATGCGGTTTTAAGGGTAAAATCGTTTAAATTGAATTTAGAATGCCATGAGGAATTTATATGTTATGTAAAACATGATTTTAGAGTTGAGTTTTAATTTTCATAATTTTCCAAGTTATGGAGAATTTATTATGAATTTTCAAAAGAAAATATGGTTAGTTGAGTTTAGAAATTTATTTCGGAAATTATATTGAGAATTTGGGTCTGAATTTAAATATGTTAGATAATATATTAAAATTGAATTTCTGTGATTTTTGGGGATTTACCCTAACTGATTTACTATAAGAACTAAATTATTTTGAATGGAGGACCTAAATGATTTAATTATTTTGCTTAATGGAAGGGCTTATTTGTTAAATTAATCTTGATTTAGATCTGAAATTATGCAGCAGTTTTATTTGGAAAATAATTTGAAAAGTTTATGGCAACCAATTAAATGTTTACAAATAGGCAAGTTAGTTATAAAGTTACTGCTTTTATTGGTATTAATCGGCTTTTACCCAGAAAAGTGGGTTCCGCCTCTTTTAGAAGCACCTTTCGACCCATAGCTTTCGCCTTCAATCAAGTCGAAACCTACCAGGTCGAAACCCACAAAGCCGAAACCAATACACAAGGTATCAACATTGGTACATAGTGGATTGGAGAAAGGCGGAAGGCATGGTGTCAAAACATAGCTTCCGATGGGAACAAAATCTTTGCTTTGTTTTCTAAAGAAATGCGCTTGCATGTTTTACTAAATGCTTTCTAAGGTTCCGAAATATATGCTTTCGAAGGGATCTTTTGAATAGCTTTTGAAAGGGGGTTTCCTCCTTAATGTTTAAAGTATAGATTTCGAATGAGTTACTTAGTTTTCAGACTAATGATTTTAAAATGGGTAGTTTCAACCTAGCCAAAACCCTTCTTTCGACCTTAATCCTTTCAAAGGAATTGAAGATATCAATGCTTTCAAAAGGTAGCCTTTATTTTGTAAATATGAGCCACTTCCTAAAGCTTTCAAAAGGGGTTAATGGTTTCGAAGGCAATGGTTTCGAAATGGGTTTCAAAGCTAACCTTCAAGCGTTTTAGCTGTATAGTTTAAGCTTTCGAAAGGATGGTTCTGACGCCATCAATTTTCCCCCCAAACATTTTCATATGATAAATAATGGTTTCGAAAGGGATACTTTCATTTGTTCACTTTGACCCAAAAGATATTTTAAGGAAAAACCCAAAGGTTTCGAAAGGGGTACTTTCAAATGGTTTCAAAGTTAAGCTTCTATAATTAAATGGTAATACTTTAATACATTCGAAAGGTTTCAGAAGAAAGGTTTTAAAGTGTTTCGAAAGGCAGGTGCCTAGTGTTTTAAAAAGAAGATTTTAACTCTTTCGAAAGGAAGTTTCCAATGGTTTCGAAAGTAAAGGTTTAAAGGTTTCGAATGCCTTAGTTTTCAAAACAAATAACCCAATCTCATTTTTAAGGAAAACCCATGGCTAAGATAAAGGAGTTTTGAAATGGTTTTGAGTATGAAGTTTTGAAGAAGCTTTTCCTTGATAAAATAATAGGTTAAAGGGATTAACCATGCTTTATATGAAAGTGATTTCAAGAATATTAAACAATAGGTGTTTGTATTATTATGTTTGCTTCGTCTAATATATATATTCACATTATAATGGACCGATAACAACATTTTAGGGAGAAAAGGGCAGAATAACCAGCTAGGTTAACCCTGTAGTGAATATAAATTAAATTAACTCCTAAATGAGTAGAATTGCATCCAGAAGGTCAGATAGACCAGAATGTAGGATGCCAGAATATTGACTAAAGAAGTTGTCAGGTAGTCAGGTTCGTAGTAAACCCATGAAAACTATGTTTAGGAGAAGTTATTGGTAGGGGCCAATAGGTTCATAGTAAACCCATGAAAACTATGATTGGATTGAGTTATTGGTAGGGGCCAATAGGTTTGTAGTGAATCCATGAAAACTATATCCGGATTAAGTTATTGACAGATGTCAGTAGGTTCCTAGTCAACCTATGGAAACTAGGATAAGGGGGAAGTTATTGGAGTTATTGGCAGTGGCAAATAGGTTCTTAGTAATCCCATGAAAACTATGAAACTGGATAGGGAGTACACAAGTGATAAACATGTTAATAGTCAGCCAATGAAAACTATTAGGTTAATAGTGACTCTAGAAACTATAATTGAGAAAGATAGTCAAAAATGAATGGGGATGGGTAATCCAGAATTGATTTACTTGTTTGCATATCATCATATTATTTTGAAATGTTATATTTTAACCATTGTGGATGCAGGAGCATAGTATATGGTTTTACAAAGTTTTAGGATACTAGAGAGGGGAAAACCGGTTCTGCTAAGCGGTGTGGTCTCACTAGATATCTAAATGGTTTGAGATGGTAGACTATTATTCATACCATTCTTTATGTCTGACTCGAAGTTTATGTTTTCCCTTAAACTCTCGGGTGCTCAATTGATTTTGAGTAGTTTGAGAGCTAAGGTTTTCATGCACCTCTTTAGACGAATAAGCTTCTAGAGATGCGCATGAGGCATGATAGCTATTTAGAGTACTTTTCTATTTTGATTCCGCTGTGTGTTGTTGTAAAGGCAAAGTTGTTAATTGCCTAGTTATATACTATGATCATCCAAGGGGCATCTTCATATGTCGCTCTTGGCGTATGTTGTAATAATTATATTTTCTCCGAACGTGGTTAATGATTGTGGGATTATGTAATGAATTTGAAATTCTTTGAAATAAAATGAAAAGTTGTTTGTTGATTTTAAATTTTTTTCATATCATGTGTTTCTGTTATATCAATGTATCTAACTTTACCGTATTTGGTCGTCGAGGATTAATAACTATGGATGACTACAACATTCGTAGCCATTAGTTTTGGGCCTCTAAGTGGGGGATGTTACAGGATGGTGTGCCATGCCTCGGGAAACATGCGATTGGTGCTAGAGGAAATAGAGACTAGATGAAGGTTTGAGACGTAATTTGATTCGTATAATGGTTTTATAGAGTTTTCCAATAGCTTTGAGTTGAGGCAACTAAAGTATTGCGATATACAATTTCATACAATATTTTGTATCCAGAGTAAATTCATATCTCTTTGCTATGGCCTTGGGATTTTATATTTGTCGACTATTTGTTGACTGAAGTGTGGTCAACTAGATTTCTAGTATTAGGCGGCGACGATTTAGAGATAAAAGAGGTTCGATCTCGATAGCAAAGGTGATAGACTTCAGGCTACTTTATAGTAAAGGTGATTAGCCTTGAGTTATTTATCGTAAGTCCACTTGTTAAAAAATAGTACCTATTAGACATGTTTACATCAATTCGGGTTTGATATGATTATAGGCGGTGGATGATGTTGTGAAGTGCTATAGTAATGGTATTGATATGCATACATAGTAGGTCCTGGCCTTACCAAGAGACTTGAGGCCCACTAGCCTAGTGTGTAGTGGTTGATTTTACTTATTGGATATAGGTGGCAATGCAGGTTGATGTATGGTTTCATTTCCTCGTATATTACCATTCGGTATTGTACATGATATTGTAGCATATTGGTAATCATGTAGTAGTGAAATTTCATTTTCACTAAACTTTATATTTGACTCTCTCTTTGTTGTCGTTTTTGTTATTTAATCTTTATGTAGGTAACATAAAGATGAATATTTTATTAGTTAGAGGCGAGTTATAGAGCTATAGCTATATTTGTTATAAATATATCTATTGAGTATTTTTGGTATATTAACATGTTAGACTATATTCATTTTGATACATGTTGTATATGAAGTTTAATATACCATTTGAATGATGTATTATGATATTGAATCTTATGTCTCTTGATATGATATGCATTTAGTCAACTATTTATATTGATATTATATTTATTCCTTCCAATGTAAGATTTAATATATGTGTAGTGGGATATATATGTTTTTAGTTGTTGATTCAAATTATACCCTTAACGTACCTTCATCTATGATACTAATGGAATCCGAGTGTATTAGAGCATGAAATATGGTGTCATGACTGGTGGGTCGTTACACCAATATTCACCTACCGAATAGTTTTCAAGGTTCATTGGTGATTTGTTTGACATTAGATAATGAAACCTGATGATCCTAGTCAAAATCTTACACTTAGCCAAAGTCTCTCCTTTTCCCTTCATTTCTTTCTAGTTAATTTTCAACCTTCTCATCTCCATATTACCCATTTGCTAATTTTATAGAAGAATTATCACGACTCTTTCGATCATCTATTTTTCTCTTAGTTCCTTTTGATAGAGTTAGGATATGCCTTAAGAGCAATTATGTAATTTGTTACATATATCAAACTCGATAACAAATCTTGTTCGACATGAAAGGTTTTTTCTTTCTATTATATACTTAATATGATGTGTTACGTTAATTAATTTAATTAAAAGTATATTTAATAGAAAATCCATAAATGATATGTGTTGAGGAACTTTTTCATCCTTCAACTCCCAATTACGTCTCGAGTAATCGAGTGGTTAATCACTTTGACAAATTTGAATTAGTAGATTGAATTGGTATTAACTTTACTGTGAGGTGGTGATTGTGTTGTTGAATGCTTACACAACCAGGTAGCTGCACATTAACTGTTTGTTAAAGTGTCAAATCTATCTGACATATTATTCAGGTACAAGTAAATAAACACAATGATTAGCTAAATAATAGGATGATAGAAAATAGTAAGGGACACAGGATTTATGTGGTTCGAATTTTAAGGAATCCTACATCCACGAGGAAAGTTTCTCTTTCTTCCTTTTTCTTTAATTTGGTATAGAATTCCATGCTGGTTAGTACAATAGAACCTTAAAAGTTTTCTAAAAGGAAAAATTGTCAAAAGAAAAAGTCCCTTTCGTCTATAGTGATTTTCCTATTTATAGTTGTAAATTGCATGCGGATCATTGGAATTTCCTTTTTGCTGCTGCATCTTCGCCCTTGGATCCAGCCAGGTGTCATCCATTCGTATTGCTAGATTTATGTGACTGGATTGCCGATGTATTTTTGGTAGAAATTTTGAACAGAGGTGGGGTTTCTCAAAATTAGAGCGGGAACATCCAAAATCAGGGCGGTAGAATCCAATTTTGAATTAGTCATGTCCACTTTGATCTTTTTTACAGAAATGTTGGTTGCAACCCGTTGACACAACTTCATTTGTGCTGACCGGTTTTGTTGCTCTGGGGTGAACCATATGAAGAAGTGGAAAGGTGAATACTACATAGTGGTCAGACCTCATTGCTATGTTGATACATATATTGCTCTTAACATGACAATATGTCGGATTGGAATAGAGTAGCACTCTTTTATCCCATTCCAAGGGTTGATTTGGTGCATAAATTTGTCGTTTGCCTGTAAAATTGAATCAGCATTGAAGCACATCTTGAGTGACCCTGCTTATAGCCCTTTTTGAGTGCTTTGGGCTCTGTATGGCACTATCTAGGTTAATCTTGGTATGCGCCTGTGCAGACCTATCTCTATAGACATTGACATAACGTGGGTATGGTCAGCTCAACTTGGTGTTTCTTCCCTCCCTAAAATTCGACGCTTGACCTCGTTCTTTGGTGTCTTTGTTGCGACCTTTGGTCAGTTGTTTCATGTTTTCTCAGAGGGTTCTTGGTAAGAACGGGTGTAATAGTATGTCTATGATAGTAGTTAAAATGTGTTGTAATCATGAGTGATTTATCATAATGAAATAAACATATCGTGTAACATCCCGTATCTGGAGGCCAAAAGCTAAGAGCTGCACTGCAGTCTTCCATAGTAATAACTTCTGGTGACAAAATACGGTAATGCTAATGGTATCCATAATATCAGAAGCACTTGAATACGAACAAATTCACAGATTTCCAAAAAACAACATTTTACTGATTACATTTCAAAACAAATTCATATCCAAATTACATAATCCCATGATCGTTTCCCAGGTAAAGATCAAATATAATCATTACAAAATACGCCATGAGCAACATATGACGATGCCTCCTTGGTTGATCAGAGTTAATATACTTATATCTGACTTAATATACACAATGAAATCAAAACAAGATAAAACTGTAACTCCCAATTAGCTATCCGTCAGCCACCTGCTCGTCTCCGGAAGCTTTATTCGCCAAAATTTCTAAACCTGAAAAACTTGACCCTCAGCCTACTCAAATCAGTTTTGAGCACCCGAGAGTTTAAGGGAAAAACAAAAACTTTGAGTCAGACATAAAGCCTGGTGTGAATAATACTGTTACATCTTGGTTTACTGATATTAAGTGAGTCCACGCCGCTTAGCGGAACGGGTTTCCCCTCACTAATATCCTTTTTAAAATATATATTTTGCAAATCCTTTCCTGCAACCAAATTAGTTAATCAATCTGATATAATAATGATAATAATAGCTAGGTCCATTAAGGTATAATCAGGTAACTAATGGACTATCTTTCCATAAGTAGTAAATGGACTATCTATCCGAAAACTGGGCTGACAACCTGCAAACTGGACTAACTGTCCGCAAACTGGACTAATTGTGCAAATCAAAATGGACTACCTGTCCGAATCATTTTCTTAGGGTTATCTACCCTTCATCCTTTTCCTTTAAAACCTTTTCAAAATGATTTAACCTTTTAAGTCATACTTATACAAGGAAAATATATTCTTAGTTTTATTCTAAGCTATTTTTTCATGTTATATATACTTTACTCGAAATAACATTGATGAACTTTAAGAAGGATTAGCTATCCTTTCAAAACAAGTTAAAACCCTTCTTTAACTTGAAAATACTTAGGCTATATTGCCTATTTAATACATTCAAAACGTTTAAACAACCCCTTCGAAACCCTTGAAGGTAACCCTTTCGAAACCATTGAAAGTGACCCTTTCGAAACCATTAAAAGCCTTTCCTTCGAAAGCTTCAAAATATTAGACATCCCTCTTTAAAACCTTTAAATATTACCTTTTGAAAACATAGGAAAAACCTTTCTTTTCAACCCTTTCGAAACCCTACGGAACCACCCCTTTGAAACCATTCACTAAAACCCTTTTGAAAGCATTAAAATACTAAACCTTTCGAAAGCCTTTGGGTTCAATTTAAAACATATGGAAACCTTTTGAAACCATTCAAAAATTTACCCCTTTGAAAACTGTTTCGGATGAAACCATTGGGATTATGCCTTCAAGTAGAGCAAAAGGATCAGAACCTATTAAAGTCGAAGCTTCTATTTCGAAACCATTTAAAACTGTCTCTTTCGAAACCGTTTGGGTTTTACTTCAATCATAGAAAAAGGGTCTTTAAAACATTTAAGTCGAAAGCATCTGTTTCGAAACCATTTCCTTAGTAAAGAAGTGATGGTGTCGAAACCATCCCTTCGAAAGCATTGGAGAAGTGGTCATATTTTAAAAATAAAGCAACCCCTTCGAAACCATCTGGATTGAAAGGTAAAAAGGCGGTAGCAAAAGGTTTTGACTTAGTTGAAAGCAATTGTTTAAAAACACAGGCGCAACCTAATCGAAACCATTTCTTTAAATCCATTTGACCTAGTCGAAAGCTAACCAAGTCGAAAGACATTTAGTCGAAAGCAAGCGGGCGCATTTTTAATTTAAAAGCAAAGTAATGCCTCAACCCCTTCGGAACCCCTAGTTTCGACTCCATACCTTCTGCCTACATCCAATTCACTACGTACTAGTTCTCTGATACCATGTTCATTGGTATCGACAGTGTCGGAGGCGAAGCTAAGGAGGCGAAGCCCTGGTGCCGAAAGCATCGATAGTGAAAAACATGCAGAAAATAGTTCTTTTCAGCTAACCTGCTTTACGTGTCAAATTTTGATTGGTTGCCTCTTTTCTTTACCAATAAAAAGTGCTGCAATTTTCAAAACTAAGTATTTGAATTATTTGCAAAAAGCCCTTTCTCCTTTTATAAATATATAAAACATTTAAGTCTCATACATTAAATAATTTTATATAGCCATTAAAACAGTTTGGAAAATTCTACAAAAATTCTAGAATACTTCTTTTAATATGTTTTTCAACATATAAAAATTTCAGACCCAAAACTTTTATTATTTAACCGTAAATAATTTATAATCCAAATTAACATTTTCTTTACTAGAAAATTTATATAAATTCCACAAAAATTCAGAAAATTGAAACCCATATTCAAAATAATATTTTTGGTCTATATAAAAATTTGCAAGGCATTTGGATGTCATTTAATAGGGTTTTTATATCAAAACATGTCATAAAATCTGTATGAGCAACCATAAATCATCAACAAGTATATATAATTATTCCATCATTCAAAAACATGGCAAATCAATGCAAAATATTTCGGATTTCATCTTAAAACAAAAAAAACAAATATGAGATGTAAACATTATTCATCTTAGCTTTAGAGATTGAAGAGATTGAGATGTGAATGGATTTGATTTGATTTAGCTTCTTCCTTAGCTTTTCTTAATCTTCTTCCTCTTTCTCTTGTTAATGGTAGTTGGCCTCTTGTTTAAATTTTTTGATAAAATGAAATGAACGTGTATAGGGGAATACACGACCAAGTTTAAGGGATATAGGAATGGCCTCTTTCCTATTTTATCCCTCCTCTATATCATTTTAACTCTTATTTTAACTCATAGGTTAAATGGCATGGCTACCATTTAATTAAATCAAATCTCAATACCCTTTATTTTATTTAACTATTAAATATCCTAAATAATGTTACAAAAAATATAGGGTGTTACAAACTCCCCTCCTTAAAGAATTCCGTCCTTGAAATTACGATAAGGTACACAACACATCAAACAAAGTGGTAAAACATACCATCAAATAAGTCAGGATAAGTATCTCCAATCCTACTCTCAATCTCCCAAGTACAGTCCTTGTCATCGTTGCTCCACTGGACTTTGACTAATCTGACCGTCTTGGTTCTAAGCCTCTTCTCATCTCTCGCAACAATATGAATAGGCTTCCTCACTATAGTCAAATCCGGTTCTACTACTAATTCCTCTAGCACGGTCGGTGCAATAGTAGTCTACGGGTCTCTAACACACTTTCTAAGATGATAAACATGGAAAACATCATGGAATCCTGCCAAACTGCTCGGTAACTCAACTCTATATGCGAGTTTCCCAATCCTCTCAACAATAGGAAAAGGTCTAACGAATCTCGGTGCTAACTTTCCTGATTTCCCAAATCTAATCACACCTTTCATCGGTGACACTTTGACGAAAACTTGATCTCCAACCGAGAACTCTAAATCTTTCCACCTTTTATCTACATAACTCTTTTGCCTAGACTGAGCCTCCTTCATTCTAGCTTGAATGACCTCAATCTTTTCTACAGCTTCTCTAACCAAATCTGGACCATGAACCAACCTATCCCCGGTATCTAACCAACATACGAGAGATTTGCATGGCCTTCCATACAAAGCTTCTAATGGGGCCATCCCAATACTAGTCTGATAACTGTTGTTATATGAATACTCGACTAAATGCAGATGGTCTTCCCACGATCCCCCGAAATCTAGAACACAAGCTCTTAACAAATCTTCCAAGACTTTGTTAACTCTTTCCGTTTGCCCATCTGTTTGCGGATGGTAAGCGATACACATCTTGGGCTTGGTTCCCAAAACTTCCTGTAGACTTTTCTAGAACTCACTAGTGAATAAGGGATCTCTATCACTTACTATGCTACTAGGAACTCTATGCAGTCTAACTACATTCTTCATGAATAACCTCGCCAAAACAGGTGCCGTTCTGGTTGACTTAACTAGAATGAAGTGGGCACTCTTGGTCCATCTATCCACTATGACCCATATACTATCATTTTCTCTATTCGACCTTGGCAACCCGTTAATAAAATCCATAGAAATAGAATCTCATTTCCATATCGGAATATCTAATGGCTGAAGCAACCCACTTGGATTCTGGTGTTCGGCCTTTGCTTGTTGGAAAATCAAGCACTAGCTTACCCATAAACCAATATCCCGCTTCATACCTTCCCAGAAGAAACTCCTCCTCCTATCCTGATACATCTTAGTATCTCCTGGATGAATAGAGAACTTTGAACCATGGCATTCCTCTAAGACTTCTTTCTTTATGTTTCCTACACTTGGAACACATAATATTCCTTTCTTTCTCAACCTCCCATTCTAGTCAAGACTGAAATCTTTCAAGTCACCACTATCGATTCCATCTCTTAACTTCCTGATCCGTTCAGCTAATATCGGATCCTCCTCCTGTTAGAAGCAATCCTTTCAATCATCACTGGTCGAACTTTCAAACAAGATAACACTATGGTTTCTCCGCTAGACCCAGCCTCAGATCTCCACTACACTCTGCAATCTGCTAATGCTTCCAAATCTTTCCACTCAGCAATCATCGCCAATACCGCATTCTGATGTTTCCTGCTAAGTGCGTCTACAACCTTGTTGCCTTTCCTCGATGTGTACTCAATCCCAAAATCATAAGCGGCAATAAACTCTAACCACCTCTGCTGTCTCATGTTCATCTTCTTCTGAGAGAATAAATATTTCATCAACTTATGATCCGTATACAACTCAAACCTCTCTCTCAAAAGGTAATGTCTCCACACCTTCAATGCAAAAATCATTGCAGCCAATTTCAAATCATGCGTCGGATACTTGAGCTCATGCAGTCTAAGCTGCTTAGAAGCATATGCAATCATTTTACCTCTCTGCATCAGCACAGCTCCTAACTCTGTTCCACACGCATTAGTGTAAACCACCAAATCCTGATTCCCTTCCAGAACAACCAACACAAGTGCATGGGTCAATAAGTGTTTCAAACTCTAGAATGCTTCCTCACACTTATCGGCCCACACAAACTTTACATCATTTCTCTTTAGCTTGGTCATCGGTGCCGCTATCCGTGAAAAATCCTTAATGAAACTTCGATAATAACCGACCAACCCAAGGAAACTCTTTATCTCCATCACTGTCTCGGGCCTCTTCTAACTATTCACTACTTCAATCTTAGTCGGATCTACTAACAACCCTTTCTCTGAGACTACATGATCCAGAAACTTCACTCCTTCTTCCAGAAATGACATTTTGAAAACTTCACCTTCAGCTGATGCTGCCTCAGCGTCTCAAGCACCACTCTAAGATGAACTTCATGCTCTCTTTCATCCTTAGAGTATATCAAGATATCATCTATGAAGACCAATACGAACCTATCCAAGTGCTCTCAGAAAACCTGGTTCATCAAATCCACAAAGAAAGCTGGCGCATTAGTCAGTCCGAACGACATAACTAACCATTCGTACGACCCCTATCTAGTCCTAAATACCATCAAAGGTATACTATCCTCTGCTACTCTGAGCTTATTGAAACCTGTCGCCAAATCCAACTGCAAGAATACATTGGCTCCACTCAATTGGTCGAACAAATCGTCAATCCTTGGCAATGGATATCGATTCTTTATCGTCCTATCATTCAACTTACGATAATCGATACATAGCCTTAACGATCTGTCTGGCTTCTTAGCAAACACTGTGGTGCCCCCAAGGTGAACTACTCGGCTTGATAAAATTCTTGCCTTCTAAATCCACCAACCGCACCTTCAAATCCCTTATCTCTGTAGGGGTCATCCTGCTCGGCGGTCTACTCACTAGTTCTACTCCTGGAACCAAATCTATCCGAAACTCAAAGGCTCATTTCGGTGGCAATCCAAAAATAGGCTCAAACACATATGCAAATTCTCTAACCACAAAAACTCGAGTCAACTCATCATACAATTCCATAACACCCAATAAAGCATTCACCTCACTGTTAGAACCTTCCACGGTATAAACGATCCGTTCGCTACAATCGGGGTGCTTAAGAAATATTTTCCTATCCTAGCAAAATATCCTAGCATCATACTTACTTAACCAATCCATCCTAAGAATAATCCCGAACTCCACAAAATCAAACACATGCAAACTGCAAACAAAAGCATGACCTAACAGGTCAAACTCTAACTGGTCACACCTCAACCCTAGAGTTGCATACCCTCCTATTGGATTCGTTACCCATAAGGAAGTAACTAAATATGTGGGTTCTAGGTTAAGCTTATCTATCAAACATCTAGATATAAAAGAATGCGATACACCAATATCAAATAGAACGCTAACAGACATTTAAAGCGTACCTCCCAAAACTTCGTTTCCCTTCTCCTGAGCTGTTAGCTTCAAAGTAGCAGGCTCTAATGCATACACCTTGCCCTTTCCATCCTCAGTAGGCTCATTACACTAGTTCCTATAATGGCCAATCTGGTCACAATTGAAGCACCTGCCATTCTTGTTCCCGGCTACCTCCTTTGTCTCTCTAGCACGACACTCATTATCAAAATGCCCCTTCTTGTCGCACTTGAAGCAAACAATCTCAGACTTCCTTTTCTTAGCTGCTCCACCCTTCTGAGCACCCTTCTTAGGAAAGAACTCCCTCTTCTGATTCTGCCCAACTTGGATTTCCTTAGCCTTACACTTCTCTAGAGAATCAAGGATCTCCTCATGCCTTAAGGCCATCTCCACTACAAAATCAAAGGGATCTCTTATATGAGGTAATGTGGCCCTAGCTAACTCAGGCTTCAACCCCATGATGAACTTCTCATTCCTCTTCATTACTATAGCCACTGAAACATACCCATATCCTACCAGCTCCTCAAACTTCCTAGCATACTCCAGAACATAGATCTCTCTGCTCTAACTCAGCTAACTTTCTGATTAGAGCTGACTATGCCATTACAGACACGAACCTCTCTTGGAACCTCCCCTTGAAATCTGCCCATGTCAAGGTTTCCTCGTCCACACTAGCCGTTACACCGTTCCACCAAAACAAAGTTGCTCCCTGGAGCTGTCTCGAAGCAAGCCTCCTCTTCTACTCATCATTGAGCCCCAAATCTGCAAAGATTCTCTCACAGTGCAGCAACCAATTTTCTACCTCTATAGCATCCTCTATTCCTAGAAATGGCTTCCCCCCAAGCTTAGCGTAATATCTGCTTAGCTTAGCATAATGGTTAACTACCAGAACTTCTGGAACTCCTGCAACATCTCCTCCTACCACTCCAGCTGCAATTCCAACTTGCATCATATTCATAAAAAACTGATACATAGTTCCCATGTCCACTTGCGAGACTCCAGCACCTACATTCTCTGCTTGTGCCTAACCTTGGGTCCTCCTCGCATTAGGTCTAGCATTCCCATCGGTGCCCTCCCCTCTTGGGTTAACTTTTCCTTTTCTACCTTCCATATTTGTATTCAAACCTCATGAGATACAAAAAATAACCTAACAAAGATAGGAGACTAAAGATAAAGCATATACTTATATATAGCAAATACATGTGCGTTACTATACGTTATCCCATACCCCAATCTTACTCTAATTCCTTAGGATTATGTTTTAAAAACCATTTTTAGTTTAAAGTTTTTTATGAGCCTATGCTCTGATACCAAGTTGTAATATCCCTTATTCGGAGGCCAAAAGCTAAGCGCTACAGATGCTGCAGTCATCCATAGTATTAACTTATAGTGACAAAATATGGTAACGCTAATGGAATCCATAATATTAGAAGCACTTGAATATGAACAAATTCACAGATTTCCAAAAAAATAACATTTTACTGATTACATTTCAAAACAAATTCATATCCAAATTACATAATCCCATAGTCGTTTTCTAGATAAAGATCAAATACAATCATTACAAAATACGCCAAGAGCGACATATGACAATGCCTCCTTGGTTGATCAGAGTTAATATAGTCATATCTGACTTAATATATACAACGGAATCAAAACAAGATAAAAGTGTAACTCCTAATAAGCTATCCGTTAGCCACCTACTCGTCTCCGAAAGCTTTATTTGCCAAAATTTCTAAACCTGAAAACCTTAACCCTCAGCTTACTCAAATCAATTTTGAGCACCCGAGAGTTTAAGGGGAAAACAAAAACTTCGAGTCAGACATAAAGCCTGGTGTGAATAATACTGTTACATCTCGGTTTACTGATATTAAGTGAGACCACGCCGCTTAGCGGAACGAGTTTCCCCTCACTAATATCCTTTTTAAAACATATATTTTGCAAATCCTTTCCTGCAACCAAATTGGTTAATCAATCTGATATAATAATGATAATAATAGCTAAGTCCATCCATAAGTAATAAATGGACTATCCATCCATAAGTAATAAATGGACTATCTGTCCGAAAACTGGGCTGACTGTCTGCAAACTGGACTAACTGTCTGCAAACTAGACTAACTGTCCGAATCAAAATGGACTACCTGTCCAAATCATTTTCTTAGGGTTAGCTACCCTTCATCTTTTTCCTTGAAAACCTTTTCAAAATGATTTAACCTTTTAAATCATACTTATACAAGGAAAATATATTCTTAGCTTTACTCTAAGCTATTCCGCCATGTTATATATACTTTACTCAAAATAACGTTGATGAACTTTAATAAGGATTACCTATCCATTCAAAACAAGTTAAAATCCTTTTTTAACTTGAAAATACTTAGGCTACATTACCTATTTAATACATTCGAAACCTTTGTTTAAAACCTTTAAACAACCCCTTTGAAACCCTTGAAGGCAACCCTTTCGAAACCATTGAAAGTGTCCCTTTCAAAACCATTAAAAGCCTTTCCTTCGAAAGCTTCAAAACATTAGACATCCCTATTTAAAACCTTTAAATATTGCCTTTCAAAAACATAGGAAAAACCTTTCCTTTCAACCCTTTCGAAACCCTGGAGGAACCACCCCTTCGAAATCATTCACTAAAACCCTTTCGAAAGCATTAAAATACTAAACCTTTCGAAAACCTTTGGATTCAAGTTAGAACATGTGGAAACCTTTCAAAACCATTCAAAAATTTACCCATTCGAAACCTTTGAAAACTGTTTTGGTCGAAACCATTTGGATTATGCCCTAAGTAGAGCAAAAGGATCAGAACCTATTAAAGTGAAAAGCATCTGTTTCGAAACCATTTGGATTATGCCCTAAGTAGAGCGAAAGGATCAGAACCTATTAAAGTGAAAAGCCTGTTTCGAAACCATTTAAAGCCGTCTCTTTCGAAACCATTTGGGTTTTACTTCAATCATAGAAAAAGGGTCTTTAAAACATTTAAGTCGAAAGCATCTGTTTTGAAACCCTTTTCTAAGTAAAGAAGTGATGGTGTCGAAACCATCCCTTCGAAAGCATTGGAGAAGTGGCCATATTTTAAAAACAAAGCAACCCCTTCGATACCATCTGGGTCAAAAGGTAAAAAGGCGACAAAAAAGGTTTCGACTTAGTCTAAAGCAGTTGTTTAAAAACACAGTCGCAACCCAATCAAAATCATTTCTTTAAATCCATTTGACTTAGTTGAAAGCTAACCGAGTCGAAAGCTACTGAGTCGAAAGCCATTTAGTCGAAAGCAAGCAGGCGCATTTTTAATTTAAAAGCAAAGTGATGCCTCAATCCCTTCGGAACTCCTGTTTTAGACTCCATCTTCTGCCAACATCCAATTCACTGCGTACCAGTTCCCTTATACCATGTGCATTGGTTTCAACCGTGTCAGAGGCGAAGTTAAGGAGGTGGAACCTAGTGCCGAAAGCATCGAAACAGTGAAAAACATGTAGCAAATAGTTCTTTTCACATAACCTGCTTTACGTGTCAAATTTTGATTGGTTACCTCTTTTCTTTACCAATAAAAAGTGCTGCAATTTTCAGAACTAACTATTTGAATTATTTACAAAAAGCCCCTTCTCCTTTTATAAATATAAAAAACATTTTAAGTCCCATACCTTAAATAATTTTATATACCCATTAAAACACTTAGGAAAATTCTACAAAAATTCTAGAAAATCTATTTTAATATGTTTACCAACATATAAAAATTTCAGGCCCAAACATTTTATTATTTTACCGTAAATAATTTATAATCCAAATTAACATTTTCTTTACTAGAAAATTCATATAAATTTCATTAAAATTCAGAAAATTATGAAAATTGAAACCCATCACCAAAATAATTATTCCGGTCTATATAAAAATTCGCAAGGCATTTGGATGTCATTTAATAGGGTCTTCATATCAAAACATGTCATAAAATCTATATGAACAACCATAAATCATCAACAAGTATATATAATCATTCCATCATTCAAAAACATGGCAAATCAATGCAAAATATATTGAATTTCATCTTAAAACTGAAAACAAAATAAATATGAGATGTAAACATTATTCACCTTGGCTTTAGAGATTAAAGAGATTGAGATGTGAATGGATTTGATTTGATTTAGCTTCTTCCTTAGCTTTTCTTAATCTTCTTCCTCTTTCTCTTGTTAATGGTGGCCGACCTCTTGTTTAAATTTTTTGATAAAATGAAATGAATATGTATAGGGGAATACATGGCCAAGTTTAAGGGATATAGGAATGGCCTCTTTCCTATTTTACCCCTCCTCTATTTCAATTTAACTCTTATTTTAACTCATAGGTTAAATGACATGGCTACCCTTTAATTAAATCAAATCTCAATCCCCTAATCAACACATTATTTTATTTAATTTAACTAATTGAATATCCTAAATAATGTTACCAAAAATATAAGGTGTCAAAACTCCCCACCTTAAAAAGTTCATCCTCGAAATTGCGATAAGGTACACAATACATCAAACAAAGAGGTAAAACATACCATCAAATAATTCAGAATAAGTATCTCTAATCCTGCTCTCAATCTCCCAAGTACAGTCCCTGTTATCGTCGCTCCACTGGACTTTAACTAATCTGGTCTTGGTTCTATGCCTCTTCTTGTTCTCGCAATAATATAATAGGCTTCCTCACTATAGTTAAATCCAGTTCTATTACTAAGTCCTCTAGCACGGTCGGTGCAATAGTAGTCTCCGGGTCTCTAACACACTTTCTGAGATGAGAAACGTGGAAAACATCATGGACTCCAGTCAAACTGCTTGGTAACTCAACTCTATATGCGAGTTTCCCGATCCTCTCAGCAATATGAAAAGATCCAACGAATCTCGATGCTAACTTTCCTGATTTCCCAAATCTAATCACACCTTTCATCGGTGACACTTTGCTGAAAACCTGATCTCCAACTGAGAACTCTAAATCTTTTCGTCTTCTATCTGCATAACTCTTTTGCCTAGACCGAGCCTCCTTTATTTTAGCTCGAATGACCTCAATCTTTTCTGCAGCTTATCTAACTAAATCTAGACCAAGAACCAACCTATCCTCGGTCTCTAACCAATA
This sequence comes from Allium fistulosum, assembly GCA_030737815.1. NCBI lineage: Eukaryota > Viridiplantae > Streptophyta > Magnoliopsida > Asparagales > Amaryllidaceae > Allium > Allium fistulosum. The sequence goes on along the minus strand of CM060905.1, from coordinate 897,475,193 downwards.
TATGGGAGATTTGCATGTCCTTTCGTACAAAGCTTCAAACGGTGCCATCCCAATACTAGTCTAATAACTGTTGTTATACGAAAACTTGACTAAATGCTGATGGTCTTCCCACGATCCCCTAAAATCTTGAACACAAGCTCTTAACAAATCTTCTAAGACTTTGTTAACTATTTCCGTTTGCCCATCTGTTTGTGGATGGTAAGCGGTACACATCTTGAGCTTGGTTCCCAAAACTTCCTGTAGACTTTTCCAGAACTCGCTAGTGAATAAGGGATCTCTATCACTTACTATGCTACTAGGAACTCCATGCAGTCTAACTACATTCTTCATGAATAACCTTAGCAAAACAGGCGTCGTTCGGTTTGACTTAACTGGAATGAAATGGGCCCTCTTGGTCCGTCTGTCCACTATGGCCCATATACTATAATTTCCCTTATTCGGCCTTGGCAACCCATCAATAAAATCCATAGAAATAGAATCTAATTTCCATACCGGAATATCTAATGGCTGAAGTAACCCACTTGGCTTCTGGTGTTCGGCCTTCGCCTGTTGGCAAATCAAGCACTGCTTTACCCATAAACCAATATCCCGCTTCATACCTTCCTAGAAGAAACTCCTCCTCCTATCCTGATACATCTTAGTACCTCCCGGATGAATAGTGAACTTCGAACGATGGCATTCCTCCAAGACTTCTTTCCTTATGTTTCCTACATTTGGAACACATAATCTTCCTTTCTTTCTCAACCTCCCATTATGGTTAAGACTGAAATCTTTCAAGTCATCACTCTCGGTTCCATCTCTTAACTTCCTGATCCGTTCAGCTAATATCGGGTCCTCCTCCTATTTAGAAGCAATCCTTTCAATCATCACTGGTCGAACTTCCAAACAAGATAACACTACGGTTTCTCCGCTAGACCCAATCTCAGATCTTCACTGCAATCTGCTAATGCTTCCAAATCTTTCCACTCAGCAATCATCGCCAATACTACATTCAGATGTTTCTTGTTAAGTGCGTCTGCAACCTTGTTGTATTTCCCCGGTGTGTACTCAATCTAAAAATCATAAGCGACAATAAACTCTAACCACCTCTGTTGTATCATGTTCAGCTCCTTCTGAGAGAACAAATATTTCAGCGAATTATGATCTGTATACAAGTCAAACCTCTCTCCGAAAAGGTAATGTCTCCATACCTTCAACGCAAAAATCACTACAGCCAATTCCAAATCATGCGTCGAATACCTGACCTCATGCGGTCTATGCAGGCTAGAAGCATAGGCAATCACTTTACCTCTCTGCATCAGCACAACTCCTAACTCTGTTCCACACGCATCAGTGTAAACCACCAAATCCTGTTTCTCTTCCGGAACAACCAACACAGGTACATGAGTCAATAAGTGTTTCAAACTTTGGAATGATTCCTCACACTTATCAGTCCACACAAACTTTACATCCTTTCTCGTTAGCTTGGTCATCGGTGCCGCTATCCGTGAAAAATCCTTAATGAACTCCGATAATAACCAGCCAACCCCAGAAAACTCTTTATCTCCGTCACTGTCTCGGGCCTCTTCCAACTATTCACTGCTTCAATCTTAGTCGGATCTACTGACAACCCTTTCTTCGAGACTACATGACCCAAAAACTTCACTTCCATAGGCCCTAATGTGATATAGTGTTAATGAAGAGAATTGGTGTAAATAATAGTCACTATCAGGTGCCGCTTATAATAAGTGAAATTGTAGTTTACCAAAAAGATGTGTAAATGGTAAATTTAGCCAAAATGTCACACCTCTAGCCTAGGTGACTTGTGAACATTAATTTTTGAATTGTTCAACATTAATCGCTGACTGAATTTACACCTTTAAGTCGCACAACCGTAATGATGGATACTCTGAATAAACCATATGATTTAATCAATTTATGAATTATTGTAAATTAATTTAATTAATCGATATTTATTAAATATTAATTATTAAACTTTATTTGATTTATTCAAATATACCATTAGTATTTAATAATGTGCGTACATAAAAGTTATAAATGCGCATATTGACATACGATATCGATAAAATATTTAAACTGGGTTTAAATAGATTAACCGCTGTGGGAATTTTTTTGGAGGCCCACATGCATGATGAATAAGGGAAGTGGTTTCAAATGCGATTTGGAAATCCAAATGAGAAATTAAAAGAAGGAATTAAATCTTCATCATATACTCCTTTTTATGCTCACTTAAATCTCATTTATGAAATAATTTTTTGCCTTTTTCTCTTTAATTCTATTTCTTCTGCCAAAAATACAAAACGGAGGGAAAGGATTTGATGATATTTAATTAGGAATTAAACATGGAAGGTTTTAAAGTAGAAAATTAAAAGCTTTTAATGTTTCCTGTAAAACTTATTCTCTCTTATTCAATCCATGATTATTTTCCTGATAATTTTTTTTATTTTCTCTCTCTTACTCTCCTCTAATGGCCTCCATGATAAAAAATTCCCAAAAATAAATTCAAATAAAATCAGTAACATTCAAGGTGATGTTTACCTCTAGATTCTTGCAAAACTTAGAGGTTGATTCAATCGAATCGGAGTTTTATTCTTTATTCAAGATGCAAATTTTAGGCTTTATATTTAGGTAATTCTAATTTTATTTTATTATATATATTCACCACCTAATGGCTTTTAAATCCTATATATGCTACATCTAATCTCATTATTTGTTCATTATGTTGACCTAAAGTTTAGATATGATATATTCATCATGATAATATAATTAGATTATATCTGCGGCAACTTTTCATCATATATTCATATTATATATATAGTTTAGATCTAATTCATTTTACAACAAATTTATATATGCCCAAGTTATCAAATCTAATTTTGTCATTGTTTTAGAAATTTTTATTTAATAAAAAAAGGCAAACAAACAAATAAACCATTTTGGATTGGAAACTAATTTTAATTAATTGATGTATTTTGTACCTCATTATATACACAAATATAAATTAACTATATATGTAAATTATTTAAAATTACTTTGGAGATTGAATACATGTTTCACATATTTGTTGTTTTGAATATACTTTTTGGTTACTGTTGACATTTGTTTAAAAGTTGTTTCAACTAAAAAACATAAGTGGACCTTTATGTAAAACATCATAACCCTTTTGAATCCCTCTTAAGTTAAAGTAGATTTCAATTTATTACTTTAATTTTAAAACATATAATATATTACAAATTACATATATGTGTGTGTTATTTTGATTAAAAACATAGTTTGCAGTTATTCATATATGCATACATATATGTGTTTGAGTGTTCAAATTATTTTGAAATAGCATTAAAGAAAAGTTAATGAAAGGAAATAACTCATCCCCCTTTTCCACTCCTTATTAGTTGCATACTTTATCATAATTGATTGTCATTTTGAATATACGCAAACTTTGATTAGTTAAAATAACTTTATAACATATTATATATATAAGTAAATGTAAGTAATATGTTTATATACATATATTGTTATTTTATATAATTTAAATAAACTATGGACAACAAAGGCATCTATAAAGGGCGAATGTGTCCGTTGCGGTGTAAATCCAAACAATTATATACGCACACTGCTTATATGTTGCACTTGCACTATACACACATGAATATATTTAATAGATTCATTATTATATATTTGAATTCAAGTTAAATTTAACACTCCTTTTAACCAGTCGAAATAAAATAATATTTTGTTTAAAACCTCATTAGATTGGATCTAATATCTTTTATACTTCATAGGCCTAGTAGATCCAAAATATGAATTTGTTTGAAATCTACCTATTTCACCCGCTTTCGACTGGCCAGATTCTTTAATGGTATCAGAGCCAAATAGTTTATGTGATCTAAATTAGTCATGTTAGGGCTAACTATTAAGCTTTCTCACTTAGTACTGTAATGATCTGCCTTTTTTACACCTAAAGACGACACTTAATATATCCTCGGTATTCATGTGTCGGTCATTTAAGTGTTTGAAAGACAAGTCATTTGGGGTCAAAGAAAGAAAAGACAGAGCAGAATCTCACATCCTGATGAGAAATAGACAATATACAAAAGATCTTTTTTTTGGCAAAGCCAGCGGGGTTGAATGGACCCTACCATTTATTTATATCGAAAAGAAACTCTTACAATATAAATATAAAAAAGCATAAGGAGGGAAGGGAGGAAGGAGAATTAGAGGCATAACAAGTGGAAAAAAAATGAAAACAGAAACTAAAACTACAAAGACCACTTGACAAGAGTAGCTTGATCGAATGGGTAAGAAGACAGAAAGATCATATTGTGAATGTTCATGCATATCTCATAATAGATCTGCATTCTAATCTTACTTATCAGGTTGAAGATTCTGATGTTCCTCTCCTCCCATATAACAATGATCAATATTTTGAGCATTATTAACAATTCATATGTCGACTGTTGCTTCCACCTGGTAGCTTTAAATATACTCATCCATTCAATTCTGATGTTTCTCCAAGCACACCCGTAGCCACCTCTATTTTTTTTGGACCATATGAAGTGAGTAAATGAACATCTGAAGTATAAGTAATAAACATCTTCAACCGCAGAGGTGCAGAATTTGTAGGAAGTAGATACATTAATTCCTCTATAGGAAAGATTTCCTAGAGTGTGCAGAGCATTTCTAAAAACCTTCCATAGCATAAAGTTGTACCTTTCATTTACATATTTGTTCCAGATTTGCTTATACCATGGAAAGCAACCATGATTCATCTCTCCAGCAAGAGCTTTATACACTGTTTTGGTTGAATGGTCTTTGAGGTCCTTCGACCATTTATAATCATATGTTTGGATATAGCAGTATGATTGACCATTATATGTATCCCACAGGGCATTTATTGTGGAATTGGTAGTGTGATGCAAGGAGATTCCACCATTAACTATATAGCTCGTGGCTTTAGCATTTGCAGAGATACCAGTCTGAGTCATATTGTCATAAGAGAGCTGCTTTTGTAGGATCAAGCCATTCTTTATCCAAGAAGTAGTCCAGAATTTTGATGTACTGTTAGTGTCAAGGAGAAGTTTTGTATGAGGAAGCAATTTGTCATGAATTTTTAGCATAAGTTTCCAGACCTAGCTGTGATATTGTTTACTTTCTGCTATCCATATCTCATCACCCTTCAAGTTGTATCTATTTGTCCATTGAACCCACAACGAATCTGTTTTGGTCAGAAAGTTATGGAAGTGTTTAGACAAGGCAACCACATTCCAATTTTTCATATTCTTTATCCTCAATCCCCCATGTCTCTTTGGAATTTCCAGATTCTTATATGCAATAGGAGGTAATTTTCTAGTATGTATTATACCAGACCAAAGGAATTTTATTATTGCAGATCTAATCATGGATATTAATTTTGTAGGCAGTAGGAATGTTCTACTCCAATAAACTATCATGGAAAGAATGACAGCATTAATTATGACAAGTCTCCCTGGTTGAGCTATGTACCTATTTTCCCATCTGTTCATGACTATCGTGATTTTTTCATAGAGAGGAACACATTGAGCAACATTAATTATTTTTGTAGCCAGTGGAATTCCAAGATATGCCATATCAGTGTCAAGTGGTAGCATATTTGTAACGGTTAAGCATATAGATTTTTGGTATTCGGTCAATCCAACTAAAAGTATGTGGGATTTTTTAGGGTTGGTTTGAAGCTTTGAAAAGTTGTAGAAGGAGGAAAGGGTATTCATTCTAGATTGTAAGGATAGAACAGTTGGTTTAATGAAGATTAACAAGTCATCAACGAAGGCTAAAGTTGTTATCATCGGGTTTCTACACTTTGGATTGAATGATTTACCAATAGGAGAGAAAATACAATTACCTCCAATGGACAACAGTTCAGATTGATTAAGGCAGATAGATTGAGATACATGTGTTTGCTCGTGCACGTGTGCATGATCAGCTGATATGCACAGATGCTGATTAGAAGTAGGGGTAGGAAGTAGAGGGGGTAAATTGGAGGAGTTGGCACATTAATAGTGAGTGGATGGTTTTGAGATAGCTACAGGAGCGGTTACAGTGGAAGCATTAGTGGAGGTTGATTGAGATAGAGCAAGCCTGGAATGATCATCAGCAAGGGACTTATCATGTGCAAAAGATGAAGCCATTTTGCTATGCACAGCAGATACATGGACATGCATGTTTCTAGGCTCTGTGTGCTTGCAGTTTTTGGGTTGTTGCTATGTCAAATCTTTTCCATAGCTTTTGCACTTGCATTTCTGCCTCTGTCTTTTTCATTTATTGTAGCAGTGTTATTCCTACTTGATTCTTGCATCATTTTACTCTTATCTTTTGATTTTGTTCCTTATTTCATCAGCTTCTTCCTCCATTTCTATTTCATTGCACTCACACTATTCATTCTCATTTATTTCCCCTTCTTTTGGCATAACCAGTGCTGAATATTTGTTGCTAATGTTAATAGAATTCTCACATCTATTTTATTTTTCATTTATGGTATCATCTCCACCGATATTTTTTGGTATTTCCTTCTCGGTGTTAGACTGTTCTATGATATTTACCTCATTGTTCACCTTTTTTTTGTGTTCATCACCTGATACTTTTATATTCCCTGCATCCGATTTTCTATTCTTTTTAACTACCTTTTTCCACACCATTTTTCGTTTTAGTATTGTATCTAGTTTGTTTTTGTTTTTCTCAACTACTATCTCTGACAGATTATGCATCATATCTTCTTTCTCATTTTCCTTATGTTTCATTTCCAATTGAATTAGCTGACAGTCCATATTTTTGTGACAAAAAACATTGCAGTGTGTGCAAATATCTGGTTTCGATAGATACGTGACTTGCATTATCTACTTAGTACCATCTGCATTCAATACTGGAAAGGAATCAACTAGCTCATTGTTGGGGGATACTTCAATAAGACATTTAGCGTATTGAATTCTATGCATTGATTCAGTTTCCTCATCAAGCCACACCAACTTTCCCAATCTATTAGCTAACCAGTTAATTCCCAATGGAGACCATAAGTAAATGGGTATATTCGACAGTTGAAACCAGATTGGAACATATCTAACTGTTCCACAAACATTACTAATGGATGGATCCCACTGTTTCAAAATAAATAGCTTATTTTTCATAACAACGGGACCACTTCTGATGATTTTTTCTCTGCCAGATCTATCAGAGAGCAAGAGAAATATAGTGCCATCAGGCTTGACTTGAATATTTCCTTTCAGGCACCATCTACGCTTTAAGTTTTCGATTACATAGGTGAATGATAAGGGTTTATCAAGAAAGAACCCCACCACATAATCTTTTCAGATATCTACACCCGCTTCAATGACTTGTGTAAGGGGAACCATAGCATCACCATTGAAAGTTATATTCATGTGAACATGCATGTACTTACCCGCGTTTCGAGGAAGGTTCTTAAATAGGGAAGTCCATGCATGTTCAGCAGTCACTGAGAGGGAGGAGAGATGATCAAAAGAGAAATTTGAAGCTGGAGCGGGGATGAGATTGGAAGGTGGAAGAGAAGAAGGAGGTAAAGCTGGAGCAGTAAGAACAGAAATGTTAGGAGGGATGGGATGGATAGGAATTAGGTCAGGGGGCCGAGAGGGTGGCGGAGGAGAATGGGTAGGTAAGAGGGGGTGTCAGAGGAGGTACGAGAAACATACAAGGTAGGAAAAGACAGGGCAGGAGGATCTGCTGCCATTAAAAATTAAAAAGGAGGGTTCTATTTCTGAATAATAAACTATTAAATGAATGATATACACAAGATCTTTACAAAAGGAAATTATCGTTATTATACATAACATCATAGTATACTAACCTATTATCGGCCTAGACAGTTATAACAGTCTGTCCTTACAAATGTTGATTAACACAAACAGAAAAAAAGTAGTGGAAAAGTAAAGGATACATGACTACGTCTTGGAGGCATCCAGCTCGTCTTTGAAAGCTCCAAAGTATCCAGCTAAATCTGGAAAATATGCTCATGCTGACTCGAGCATTATAAGAAAACAACATCTGAATCAGTCTGGTAAACCATTTTGAGAAAGCTCAATCAAATTAATCATATTGATTTCAACATTTGAAAACCCTTTTAAAACAAAAGGTTTCTCGTAAGATCACGTCGCACATAAACACGGACGGGTTTTTACCTTACGATAACCCAAACATTTTATATTATAAAATCCAGTAATATTATAATAATGTCTATAGGTTTTAAAATACCAATAATCAAGTAACTGTGATGTGTGGACATCACAACAATAATAGGAATACAATCAAAAACTGAAGGCACTTATTAGAGAATGGATTCCAACAAATGGCAAGGCAAGGGACTACCTTTCGAAAATCAGTACACCTCTAGGTAAAATGTACTATGGGCCGTAGTTACCTTTGCAACCCTACCAACATAGGACCAACCTACCCTTGATTGGATAGTACCGAATATATCATCACCCTGGTTGTTCCCAACCTTTATAGAGACCTCTCATGCACAACCAAATCCATAATATGATAATCTAGAAAGGCGATGACACACCCTTGTGGGAGTGACCCACATAGCCCTGCCGCATCTACCCTGTTTTAGCCATTTCCCAGTTTGTGAGGCTCGTGAGGTAATAATTTACCTTAGCCATTCCCACTTGGAATGCTAACACTGCCTCCAGGTAGAAATGCAATGCTAGCATTCATCTATACAAGTTCGTTCTAGGTCTGAACGAAACTGAAGGCACTACCTCTACTACATCCATTTTGAAATCACCCTCAGGAGGTAGCAAGTAGCCCTTCACTTCAAAGAGTGATGTCTTCTATTCGAATGCTTATGTTGGTTCGAAGTGGTTTTTGGATAACATATTTGATCTCGATCTCTCCAAATCGGTAATTGATAATTTCTGGTTGACTCATTCTCGATTCTTTCAGAAGTAAGCAGACTGTACCAGAGTCTCAAAAGGATCTCTTATATATCTCTCAAAGCTAAAGATGTTTCATCTGAATGAATTCTTTCGAGGGAACTCAAACCGTATGAATAAGCGAAGCTCTTATTTACTTCCCTATCAAAACTGGTCAAGATTTGATAGTCGATTATTTAACTATCAAATACATAATCAAACAACAATCTAGAGATTTAATTTTTCCTATAGCAACCACTAAGCCTCAAAATAAATCTCTAATTTATTCAAATCTCTTTTCAAAATATTTATCAAAATATTCATATACCTATCTCACTAGCATAAGTATATTCATAAAACATTGTGAAAGATTTCTTATTTCAGAATCATATTAAAAGGTTCAAAAAAATTTACTTAAACTAAAGATAAGAAAAACCTCAAACACTATTCCTTAGGTGGTAAGTATGGAACGAATGTCCATGCCATCAATATTAAGAAGGTTAGTTTAAGGAAATCCACTCTCAAATTCCTTTATAAATTTCTTTTAAAAATCCTTGTAATAAATCCCTTTCATTTATGAAAATCTCTTTGACTTAAATTCCATATCCATTTATGAAAATCTTTATAAATATGCAAGTTTATTTATAGTACTCCTTTATAAATATCCAAAACCGTTTATAAAACTTCTTTCCAAATTTGAAAAATCTCTTTTCAATTTACAAATTTCATAAATTTCCTTATTTAAAACAAAACTCCTTTAATAAATCTTAATCAAAAAAGTTCCTTTGATAAACCAAGCATTATTTAAAACACCTTTAAATAAACAAGTTATCATTCATAACAACCTTATTAAATTTATCTTTAAACTATATTAACAAAATAATGACTTTAAACAATTATTTAAAAAGTATTAAATTACTTCAAAACACCTTTAATAAAATAATTGCATAGTTATCTTTTAAATATCATATTTAAAATGGTAATAAACTTTAAGCATCATAAATAAGTAATAACTTTAATTTAAAACCCTTTAAATAATATAATAATTAACTTTAAACCATTGTAAAAATATATTAAAAATGATTGACTTCACAAAATCAGAAAAGGGCTTAGTGACCACAATTGTCATTTAATTGATTTTAACTTTCTAAGTTATAACATGGGTATTTACATAGAAATCAGATATGTAAAAGGGATCAACCAATAACAACTAATCAACATATAAGTAAATGTCAAAGTTATCGAAATAGCAGAACCGGGTTTATATTCTGCTTAAAAAGATGTCAAAATGGTGAGTTTTGATAAAATTATGATTTATTCTACAAAACAAATGTCTAATATAACATAATTAGAAGAATGGTGTTTTATTCTGCTAAACAGATATCATTGGGTTTCATATTCATTTGAGGTTACTTAAGGGTAATCGATAAAGAAATCCCTTGGATTTAAAAACATTCTTTAAAAGAGAGTTGCTTTTAGAAAAATAAACCGGTCTTTAGAAATAAAATGGTTTAAAACTTTAAAACCTTTGTTTGATAATTAAATAACATTTAAACAGTTTATTTAATAAAAATTAAACCTTTAATTAATAATTAAATAATTAACTTTTAAATAAATAATTAAATAATAATTATCCTTTAAATAAATAGTTAATATTTTAAATAATAATTAAATAAATAATTATTCTCTTAATTAATAATTAAATAAATAATTAGCCCTTAATTAATCATTTAACAATAATTTAAACCTTTATTTAATAATAATTAAAACTTAATTAGTTTTAGTTAAATTTTAATTAAATTTATCTTAATTAGAAATTAATTAATAACTAAACCTTCTTAAATAATAATTAATTAATAATTAACTTAAATTAATTTACTAATTATAATTGTCTTACTTAAAAATAATTTAATTACAAATTTCCAATCTTTAATAATGATTAAGTCCTTACTTATTAATTAATTAAATAACCATTGATCAAATAATTAATTAATTAATTAAATAATAATAACTACTTTTCTATACTTAAAATAAGTTTAAAATAATTTTCCAAAATATACCTAAGATGAAAACAACTTTTAATTGCAAAAATAGTTTGTTTTCCGCAAACTGCATCTATATCGACTATCGCTATAAGACCTGAAATTTCAAACTTGAATTTCCATTCAAAATAAATTTCAAAATTTTAGCTTTCGTATTTTAACTACCTTTATAAACTTTAAATATAGTTCTGAAAACAAAGGTAAGGGTTTTGAAACTTTATAAAAACATTTTCAAGAAAGTAAAGTTAGAAAAACAACTTTATGACTAAAGGATTTTGATTTGCTTTAATAAGTCAAGATGCTAACTTTCTTAGCTTAGCACACCATAAACACAGTCACAACCGAATATACATGCCATAGTCCATATACACAAGCAAGGGTTTCAACTTTTAAGTTACTAACTAACTTAGCTTAGCTTCCATTTTCAAATCTATATCACAACACATCAAAACACATGTATACACATACAGTCAACATTAATATTATGTAAACAAGCAACATATTTTTACAACAAATATAATCAATAATTATCATCAATCATTAAAGTTTCAAACTTTAAGTAAAAGAGAGCTTTTCAAACATATAAGCTGACCAAACCGAACCTTCATTAACTTTAGAAAACGACCTAGAGCTTTACTTTTCTTTAGCAAAAATGTGTTTTTGGAGGCCCTAAGTGCCTACATGGTTCAGCCATGGTGGAGTATGGCTCGGCCATAGGTTTAATGGGGTGGGTAAGGACTTGTTTTGGCAAGGAGGAGTTGTAGAAAGGAAAGGAAGTATTTCAACCAGCTTTTAAGAATTTAAAAGTGGAAGAAGATGGAAAATTTTATACTTTAAACTATGGAAGCCATGAGAAATGGAGTTTTAAAATGAGAAGTAAGTTTTTGAAATGGAGGAAAAATTAAAATAAGAAAGAGAAAGAATTAGGAATTTTATTTTTATATAAATTGAAATTACCAAATTACCAAAAAGCCCTTAAAGTACCTACCCTCCTCTCTTTAGTGCCACATCATCAAGCTAATCCCCTCCCTTTATGCTCATGCCTAAACAAGCCCCACCCCCTTGCCACCATGCATTTAATACTTCATGTACTTATGGTTCCTAATGTAACACCCCTAATTTTTGATAACATTATTCAGGAGATTTAATTAGATAAATTAACTAGAATAATGTAAATGTTAAGTGATAAAGGGGTTGAGATTTGAATAAATATAATTAAGGTCATGCTCAATTAAATAATTAAATGGGCTTAAGAATAGGTTATAAGTTAATTAATTTACATAAGGGTATATTAGGAATTTGCCGCACATAACCCTTACCCTTATATATATTCTCGTTCCCCATTCACGCTTCATTTTTCCTATTCACGATTTTAAAAAAACACAAACATTAAAGGGGAGCCGGCCATTAATAAGGAAAAGAGAAGAGAAACCAAAGAAAGCTAAGGATTAAAGCTAATGGAATAAATCTTAATCCAATCTCCATATCTTAATCAAGATGAATAATAATTCCATCTCTATTTTGTTTTATAATCATATGTTTTTCGGATTTAAGATTAAATTCATTTCTTGATGATTTGGATGATGATATGATTGAATTACAATTTGTTTGATTTATACAAGAATGTTCAAATAAGATTATATGCGGTTTTAGGGCAAAACCAATTTATATTGATGTTTAAAAGCCGTGGAATTTTTTTATGTTGTATAAAACATGATTTTGGAGTTGGGTTTTAATTTTAATAATTTTCCAAGCTATGGAAAGATTACTATGAAATTTCAAGGAAAATTATAGTTAATTGGGTATATAAATTTATTTCGGAAATTATCTTGAGAATCTGGGTCTGAAATTATGATATATACCATGATTAAAATGAATTTCTAGAATTTTTTGGGGATATTTCCTAAGTGATTTGCTATGCAAATTAAATTATTTTAGAAGAATGACTTATTTGCAATATTGGTATTGCTTAACGGAAGGGCTTATTTGCTAACTTAACCATGGTCTAGATCTGAAATTAGCGGCAGTTATTTTAGTAAAGAATTTGAAAAGTTAAGGCAACTAATCTTATGATTACACGTGGCAGGTTAGTTAGAAAGTATTTGCCTTAATTGGCATTAATCAGTATTTACCTAGAAAAATTGGTTCCGCCTTCTTTAGAAGTACCCTTCGACTCAGAGCTTCCGCCTTCAATCAAGCCGAAACCCCACTAAGCCGAAACCAATACATATAGTATCAGTGGATGATACGTAGTGGATTGGAGAAAGGTGGAAGGCTAGGTGTCGAAAGCATGGCTTCCAATGGGGACGATACCATTTTGTTTGTTTTAAAAGTGAAGCCCCTGCCTTTATTTTAATTAAAGCCTTCGAAGGAGTCAAAGCATATGTTTTCGAAAGAGGTTTTCTAAATGCTTTCGAAGGGGTTGCCATCAACTTATGTTTTAAAGAGTAAGCTTTCGAATGGGTTTCTTTACTTATAAAAATAATGTTTTCGAAAGAAGGGGTCCCGACCTAGTCAAAGCCCTACTACCGTTCTCTAGCCTTTCGAGTGTATTGAAGTCATCAATGCTTTCAAAAGACAGTGCTTGTTTTAAAGATGTTTTAAGCCACTTCCTAAATGCTTTCGAAAGGGTCCAAGGGTTTCGAAGGCAATGGCTTTGAAAGGGGGTTTCGATGCTATCCTTTAGTATATTGTTTAAATGGTCTAAAGCTTTCCAAAGGGATGGTGCCGATGCCATCAAGTTTTCCCCAATATTTTTATATGATAAATTATGGTTTCGAAAGATACTTTCATTTATATTCACTTTAACCCAAATGATATTTTTAAGTATAAACCCAATGGTTTCAAAAGGGGGAATTTCAATGGTTTTGGAAGGGATACCTCCAAAGGTTTCGAAAGGGGCACTTTCAATAGTTTCGAAGTTATGCTTCTAAAAGATAATAAGTAATACTTTATTACATTCGAAAGGTTTTGAAAGAGAAGTTTTAAAGTGTTTCGAAAGGCAGACGCCTAATGTTTTGAAAAGAGATTTATATGCTTTCAGAGGAGGATATCCAATAAGGTCGAAAGTAAGGTTTTGAAGGTTTCGACAGCCTTAGTTTTCAAAACAAATAACCAAATCTCATTTTTAAAGGAATATCAAGGCATAATTAAATAAAGTGTTTTGAAAAGGAGTTTTTGAAGAATTTTTCTTTGATTAAAAGATTAACCAAGTTATTATGTATGCTTCTTCATATATGTATATATTCACATTGTAATGGACCCATAACTGAATTTTAGGGAAGGGCGGAATAACCAACTAGGTTGACCCAGTAGTGAATATAAATTAAGTTAACTTCTGAATGAGTAGAAGTGCATCTAGTAGGTCAGGAAGACCAGAATATAGAATGCTAAAATATTAAAGGAAAAGATATTAGTAGGGGCCAATAGGTTCTCAGTAAGCCCATGAAAACTGTATATAGGAAAAGATATTAGTTGGGGCCAATAGGTTCATAGTTGGCCTATGAAAACTATGTATAAATGAAGATGTCAGAAAGACAGGTTCATAGTAAGCCCATGAAAACTATGATTTGATACTGGCAAGGGCCAGTAGGTTTGTAGGTAGCCCATGAAAAGTATATCCAGATTAAGATATTGATAGATGTCAATAGGTTCCTAGTCAGCCCATGAAATGTAGGATAAGAAGAGAAGGTATTGGAGTTACCAATAGATTCCTAGTCAACCCATGAAAACTAGGATAAGAGTAAAGATATTGGAGTTATTAATAGGTTCATAGTGATCCTATGAAAACTATGTAATTGGACAGGAAGTTCTTAAACATTTTACCGGTTATTAGTTAGCCCATGAAAACTATTAGGTTAATAGTAATCCTAGAAACTATAATTGAGACAGATAGTCAAAATGAATACGGATGGGTAATCCAGAATTGATTCACTTGTTTTGCATATCATCATATCATATTGTTTTGAATTGTTTTAACCATTGTGGACGCAGGAGCATAATATATGGTTTTATAAAGATTTTAAGATACTAGCGAGGGGAAACCAATTCCGTAAGGCATCGTGGTCTCACTAGATATCTAAATGATTTGAGATGGTAGATTATTATTCATACCAGGCTTTATGTCTGACTCAAGGTTTATGTTTTCCCCTTAAACACTCGGGTACTCAATTGATTTTGAGTAGTTTGAGAGTTGAGGTTTTTAGGTACCTCACTAGACGAATAAAGCTTCTGGAGACGTGCATGATGCATGATAGCTATCTAGAGTTCTCTTTTATTTTGATTCTGCTGTGTTGTTTGTAATGGCAAAGTTGTTATATTGCCTGTATATACTCTGATCATCCAAGGGGGCATCTTCATATGTCGCACTTGGCGTATGTTGTAATAAATATATTTTCTTTGAACGTGGTTGACAATTGTGGGATTATGTAATGAATTGGAAATGTTTTGAAATGGAATGTTATCTTGTTTAATGTTTTAAAATTATTTCCATATTCATGTGTTTCTGTGTATCAATGAATCTAACACCGCCATATTTGGTCGTCGAGAATTAATAACCATGGATGACCGCAACATCCATAGCCGTTAGTTTTGGGCCTCCAAGTAAGGGGATGTTACAATTTGGTATTAGAGTATAGGTTTATGAAAACTTAAGAGAAGAGTTAAACCTAAAAGCTTTTTGAAACATAATTTAATAAATCAGAAATATGATCGGGGTTTGGGATAATGCTATAGTAACGTACTTGTATTTGATATATATATATATATATATATATATATATATATATATATATATAAGTACGTAATCCCCTCTCTCATAGACCGTTCTTTTGTATCTTACTATGGCTCATACGCAGATTAAAGAGAATGAAGATATGGAAGCAGGAAACGGAAGAGGAAATCTCGGTGGATGAAGCACCACAACGAATGGAAATGCTCGACCTAATACCAGGAGAAATCAAGGTCCACAGGCTGATGCTAACCAAAATGCTGATGCCAATGTGGGTGCTAGAAATCCACCAGTAGATATGGGGGCGATGTATCAGTTCTTCATCAATGTGATGCAAGCAGGAGTTGCGGCTGGTGTTGTCGGAAATGTTAGAGGAGCTAGTCTTGTGGCTCCAGTTGGGAATAACTATGCTAAGTTGAGCAGATACTACATTAGTCTTGGTGGGAAACCGTTCATGGGAACAATGGATGCCATAGAAGTAGAGAATTAGCTGTTGCATTGTGAGCGTATCTTTACCGATCTAGGTTTGGATGATAAGCAGAAAAGAAGATTGGCCTCTAGATAGTTACAAGGGTTAGCACTTCATTGGTGGAATAGTGTTACTGCCGGAGTTCCGGAGGAAAAGTTGACACGGGCTGAATTCAGAAGGAGATTTGAACAGAAGTTTTTATCTGAAGTTGTTAAGTCAGCATTGATAAGAAAGTACATGGATCTAGTTCATGAAGAGATGTCGGTTATCGAGTATGCCACTAGGTTTGATGAGCTGTCTCGATATGGATATTCTATTGTTGACACCGACATCAAAAGGAATGAGTGGTTTATTCGGTGTTTAAGACCTGAGCTTGCTAGGGAAACCATGATACATACCCATGATCTTTGTAATGTGGTTGTGGAGATTGCAATTCACCATGAAGAAATGCTTGCTGTTTGTGCTAGGGAGAAGCCAGTTGAAACCCTGGGTTCTCAAGGAAATAAAAGGAAGTTCTTTAAGAAGAAGGGAGTCCAGAAGGGAAATGCTGCCAAGAAGGGAAAGGTTGATTTAGTTTGCTACAAATGTGACAAGAAGTGTCATTATGCAAATGAGTGCCGGTTTGGAAAGGGAAAGAATGCTGTAGACAAGAAGAATGTGAAGTGCTTTAACTGTGACCAAGTTGGGCATTATAAGAACCATTGTCCAGAATTGGTTAGGCAGACAAGGGAAAGGTTTTTGCTGTTGGATCATCTACTATGCCAACTGCAGCTGATAGAGGGAAGACTGTGATGAAAGGTACATTTTTGATTCAGAGTATACCAATTAGGATACTATTTGATATCGGTGCATCACATTCATTTATATCTCAGTGTTTGGTTGATAGGTTATGCTTAGAACCCACATAACTTGTTACTTCCTTAAGGGCTGCGAATCCAACAGGAGGATATGCAACTCTTGGGATGAGATGTGACCAGTTAGAACTTGATTTGTTAGGTCATAAGTTTGCATGCAGTCATTATGTTTTTGATTTTGTAGATTTTGGAATCATTTTGGGTATGGATTGGTTGAGGTATAAGGCCAGGATATTTTGCCAGGTTGGGGAGATATCATTGAGACACCCTGATAGTCATAACCGAATTATATTCCCTGTAGAGAATTCTGATCGGAGTAGTTGTGCTTTGTTAAGTGCAATGGAAGTGGGAGAAGAGCAAACTGAGGTCGAGTAGCAAAATAGTTTGCAGATGTCTTTGAGCCAGTCACAGGACTACGACCAAAACGTGCCATTGAGTTTTGGATAGATCTTGTGCCAGGAGCTGAAACTGTAAGTAAACGGATGACACCTACCGAGATGAAGGAATTGAAGGTGCAGCTAGTGGATCTAGAAGGGAGAAATTTTATTAGATGAAGCAGTTTGCCATGGGGAGCGACCTGGTATTCGTGAAGAAACCGGATGGGTCGTTGAGGATGTGTATTTACTATCGTAAGCTGAATGAGAGGACGATAAAGAATAAGTATCCTTTGCCGAGAATTGATGATATATTTGATCAGCTGAGTGGAGCCAGAGTGTTTTCCCAGTTGGATTTGGCGACCGGTTTCCATTAGTTAAGAGTGGTAGAGGATAGTATTCCTTTGATAGCATTTCGAACTAGATATGGTCTTATGTGTGGTTAGTAATGCCATTCGGGTTGATGAATGCACCTGGTTTCTTCGTGGATTTGATGAACCGAGTCTTCTGAGAGTATTTGGATAGATTCTTGTTAGTGTTTACAGATGACATTTTGGTGTACTCTAAAGATGAAAGAGAGCATGAAGATCATCTTAGAGTTGTGCTTGAGACGCTGAGGTAGAATCAGCTAAAGGAAAAGTTTTCCAATGGCCATTTTTGGAAGAAAGAGGTAAAGTTTCTTGGTCATGTGGTTTCAGAGAAGGGTTTGTCAGTTGATCCAGATAAGATCGAAGCTGTTAATAATTGGAAGAGACCAGAAATGGTGACTAAGATTAGAATTTTTCTTGGACTTGTTGGCTATTACCGAAGATTCATCGAAGATTTCTCGCGGATAACAGCGCTTTTGACTAAGCTAACTAGGAAGGTGGTGAAGTTTGTTTGGTCCGACAAATGTGAGGAAGCATTCCTTAAGTTAAAGCATTTGTTGACCAATGCACCTGTGTTAGTAGTTCTACATGGAAAACAAAGGTTGGTGGTGTATACTGATGCATGTTGAATTGAATTGGGAGCGATGTTAATGTAGAAGGGTAAATTGATTACTTACGCTTCATAACCTCTTAGACCACATGAAGTGAGATATCCCACTCATGATTTGGAGTTGGCTGCGGTGATCTTTGCATTGAAGATCTGGAGGCATTATCTCTTAGGGGGAGAGATTTGAACTATACACAGATCATAAGTCTTTAAGATACTTATTCTCTCAGAAGGAATTAAATATGAGACAGCAGAGGTGGCTGGAGTTTTTGGCTGCTTATGATTTTGGTATAGAGTATACGCTTGGGAAAGGTAATAAAGTAGCATATGCCCTTAGTAGAAGACACCAGAATGTGGTGTTGGCTATGTTGGCAGAGTGGAAGGATCTAGAAGCTTTGGTTAGTTGTGGTGCGTAGTTAAGATCGACTGCTAGTTATAGTCAGAGTACTGCCATGTTGTCCAGTTTAGAAGTTCGACCAGTGTTAATCGAGAGAATTGCTTCTAAGCAGAAGGAGGACCCATTATTAGCCGATAAGATCGGAAGGCTTGAGGTTGGAACTGAGGTCAATGATCTTAAAGATATTTGTCTTGACCAGAGAGGATGGTTGAGAAAGAAGGGACGATTATGTGTTCCAAATGTTGAGAACTTGAGGAAAGAAGTTCTTGGAAAATTTCATCGACCTAAGTTTACGATTCATCCTGGAGGGACCAAGATGTATCAAGATATAAAGAGGAGTTTCTATTGGGTACGAATAGAGACGTTGGCTTGTGGGTTAGGTAGTGTGCAAACTATCAACAAGTGAAAGTCAAACATCAGAAGCCAAGTGGGTTGCTTCAGCTTCTAGAGATTTCAGTTTGGAAATGGGACTCGATATCCATGGATTTTATAGACGGGTTGCCAAGGTCAAATAGAGGAAATGAAAGTATATGGGTTATAGTGGATAGGTTGACCAAGAGTGCCCATTTCATTCCAGTAAATTCAACAAGGATGACATCTATTTTAGCAAAGTTGTTCATGAAGAACATAGTTAGACTACATGGAGTTCCTAGTAGCATAGTCGGTGACAGAGATGCTTTGTTCATTAGCGAATTTTGGAAGAGTCTACAGGATGTGTTAGGCACTAAGCTTAAGATGAGTACTGCATATCACCCTCAGACAGATGGGAAGATAGAGAGAGTCAATAAGGTACTCGAAGATTTATTGAGAGCTTGTGTATTGGACTTTGGTGGACCTTGGGAAGATCACCTACATTTGGTTGAGTTTTCCTATAATAATAGTTATCAGACTAGTACAGGAATGGCGCCTTTTGAAGCTTTGTATGGAAGGCCATGCAAATCACCAGTACATTAGTTGGAAACTGGAGGTAGATTGATCTTAGGTCGTTAGGGAGGCGTCAGAGAATATTGAGTTGATCCTAGAAAGGATGAAGGAAGCTCAATCTAGACAGAAGAGTTAAGCAGATAAAAGGCATAAAGACCTAGAGTTCTCAGTTGGAGACAGGGGTT
The DNA here is from genome assembly GCA_030737815.1 of Allium fistulosum. Taxonomy (NCBI): domain Eukaryota; kingdom Viridiplantae; phylum Streptophyta; class Magnoliopsida; order Asparagales; family Amaryllidaceae; genus Allium; species Allium fistulosum. The sequence continues at coordinate 897,455,326 of CM060905.1, read as the reverse complement.
TCATTAAAGTATCACCGATGAAGGGCTTGGTTGGTTCGGAAAGTTGGGGAAACTAGCATCGAGTTATGTTGGTCCATTCCAGATTATAGTGAGGATTGGAAAGCTCGCATACAGAGTAGAGTATCCAGGCAGTTTGGCAGGTGTCCATAATGTATTTCATGTGTCTCTTCTTCGCAAGTAATTGCATGATCCAAGGACTACTATTCTTCCGACAGGGTTGGAAGTCTCAGTAGTAGAGCCTAATTTGACTTTTGTTAGACAACCATTTCGGGTTGTAGTAAGAGATGATAAAAGATTAAGGAACAAGACAGTCAAGTATGTGAAATTTTAGTGGAGCAACAACGAGAAGGACTGTACTTGGGAGATAGAGGACAAGGTTCGAGATACTTATCCTGATCTGCTTTGAGGGTATGTCTATATTAGATTTATATAGATAATTCCTTGTCATGTAGACTTGTATGGTTGTTAGGAGTTGTTACAGATGATTACTATGTTTAGTATTTAGTCCTTACTGAATTTCGAGAACGAAATTCAGCAAGGTGGAGAGCTTGTAACACCCCTAATTTTTGATATCATTATTCAGGAGATTTAATTAGATAAATTAAATAGAATAATGTAAATGTCAAGTGATAAAGGGGTTGAGATTTGAATAAATATAATTAAGGCCGTGCTTAAATAAATAATTAAATGGGCTTTAGAATAGGTTAAAATTTAATTAATTTACATAAGGGTATATTAGGAATTTGCCGCATATAACCCTTACCCATATATATATTCTCGTTCCCCATTCACATTTCATTTTTCTTTTTCACGATTTAAAAGAAAAACGCAAATGTTAAGCAGGAGCCGACCATTAACAAGGAAAAGAGAAGAGAAATCAAAGAAAGCTATGGATTAAAGCTAGGGGAATAAATCTCAATCCAATCTCCTTATCTTAATCAAGGTGAATAATAATTCCATCTCTATTTTGTTTTATAATCATATGTTTTTCGGATCTAAGATTAAATTTGTTTCTATGATGATTTGGATGATGATATGCTTGAATTACAATTTATTTGATTTATACAAGAATGTTTAAATAAGATTATATGCAGTTTTAGGGCAAAACCGATTTATATTGATGTTTAAAAGCCATGGAAAAAATTTATGTTGTATAAAACATGATTTTGGAGTTGTTAATTTTGATAATTTTCCAAGCTATGGAAAGATTACTATGAATTTTCAAGGAAAAATATAGTTAATTGGGTTTATAAATTTATTTTGGAAATTATCTTGAGAATCTGGGTCTAAAATTATGATATTTTAGATAACATGATTAAAGTGAATTTCTGGAATTTTTTGGGATTTTTCCTAAGTGATTTGCTATGCAAATTAAATTATTTTTGAAGAAGGACTTATTTGCAATATCGGTTTTGCTTAATGGAAGGGCTTATTTGCTAACTTAACCATGGTTTAGATAGCGGCAGTTATTTTAGTAAAGAATTTGAAAAGTTAAGGTAACAAATCTTATGATTACACGTGGTAGGTTAGTCAGAAAGTATTTGACTTAACTGGCATTAATCAGTTTTTACCCAGAAAAGTTGGTTCCGCCTTCTTTAGAAGTACCTTTCGACTCAGAGCTTCTGCCTTCAATCAAGTTGAAACCTCACTTAGCCGAAACCAATATACATGGTATCACTAGATGGTACATAGTGGATTGGAGAAAGGCGAAAGGCTAGTTGTCGAAAGCATGGCTTCCGATGGGGTCGATACCTTTTTGTTTGTTTTAAAAGTGAAGCGCCAGCCTTTGTTTTAATTAAAGCCTTCGAAGGAGTCGAAGCATATGTTTTCGAAAGAGTTTTTCTAAATGCTTTCGAAGAGGTTTCCATTAACTTATGTTTTAACGAGTAAGCTTTTGAATGGGTTTCTTTACTAATAAAAATAATGCTTTCGAAAGATGGGGTTCCGACCTAGTCGAAGCCCTGCTGTCGTTCTTTAGCCTGTCGAGTGTATTGAAGTCATCAATGCTTTCAAAAGGCAGTGCTTGTTTTAAAGATTTTTTAAGCCACTTCCTAAATACATTTGAAAGGGTCCAAGAGTTTCGAAGGCAATGGCTTCGAAAGTGGGTTTTGATGCTATCCTTCAGTGTTTTATTTAAATGGTTTGAAGCTTTCGAAAGGGATGGTGTCAACGCCATCAAGTTTTCCCCAATATTTTTATATGACAGAGGATGGTTTCGAAAGAGATTCTTTTATTTATATTCACTTTGACCCAAATGATATTTTTAAGTATAAACCCATTGGTTTCAAAAGGGGGACTTTTAATGGTTTCGAAAGGGATACTTCCAAAGGTTTCAAAAGGGGTGCTTTCAATGGTTGTGAAGCTATGCTTCTAAAAGATAATAAGTAATACATTATCACATTCGAAAGGTTTCAAAAGAGAAGTTTTAAAGTGTTTCGAAAGGCAGGGGCCTAATGTTTTGAAAAGAGATTTATATGCTTTCGAGGGAGGATATCCAGTGAGGTCGAAAGCAAGGTTCTGAAGGTTTCGACAACCTTAGTTTTCAAAACAACTAATCCAATCTCATTTTTAAAGGAATACCATGACATAACTAAACAAAGTGTTTTGGAAAGGAGTTTTTGAAGAAGTTTTCGTTGATTAAAAGGTTAAAGGGATTAACCAAGTTATTATGTATGCTTCTTCATATATGTATACATTCACATTGTAATGGACCCATAACTGAACTTTGGGGAAGGGCACAATAACCAACTAGGCTGACCCAGTAGTGAATATAAATTAAGTTAACTTCTGAATGAGTAGAAGTGCATCCAGGAGGTCAGGAAGACCAGATTATAGGATGCTAAAATATTAAAGGAAAAGACATTGGCATGGGCCAATAGGTTCTCAGTAAGCCCATGAAAACTGTGTATAGAAAAAGATATTGGCTGGGGACAATAGGTTCATAGTTAGCCCATGAAAACTATGTATAAATGAAGATGTTAGAAAGATAGGTTCATAGTAAGCCCATGAAAACTATGATTTGATACTGGCAGGGGCCAGTAGGTTTGTAGGTAGCCCATGAAACTATATCCGGATTAAGATATTGACGGATGTCAATAGGTTCCTAGTCATCCCATGAAAACTAGGATAAGAAGAGAAGGTATTGGAGTTACCAATAGGTTCCTAGTCAACCCATGAAAACTAGCATAAGAGTAAAGATATTGAAGTTACCAATAGGTTCATAGTGATCCCATGAAAACTATGTAATTGGACAGGGAGTCCTTAAACATTTTACCGGTTATTAGTCAGCCCATGAAAACTATTAGGTTAATAGTAATTCTAGAAACTATAATTGAGACAGATAGTCAAAATGAATAGGGATGGGTAATCCAGAATTGATTCACTTGTTTTGCCTATCATCATATCATATTGTTTTGAATTGTTTTAACCATTGTGGAAGCAGGAGCACATTATGTGGTTTTATAAAGATTTTAAGATACTAGTGAGGGGAAAACCCATTCCACAAAGCGGCGTGGTCTCACTAGATATCTAAATGATTGAGATGGTAGATTATTATTCATACCAGGCTTTATGTCTGACTCGAGGTTTATATTTTCCCCTTAAACTCTCGGGTACTCAATTGATTTTTAGTAGTTTGAGAGTTGAGGTTTTCAGGTACCTCATTAGACGAATAAAGCTTTCGAAGACATGTAGGAGGCATGATAGCTATCTAGAGTTCTCTTTTATTTTGATTCCACTGTGTTGTTTGTAATGACAAAGTTGTTATATTGCCTGTATATACTCTGATCATCCAAGGGGGCATCTTCAAGTGTCGCTGTTGGCGTATGTTGTAATAAATATATTTTCTCTGAACGTGGTTGACGATTATGGGATTATGTCATGAATTGGAAATGTTTGGAAATGGAAAGTGATCTTGTTTGATGTTTTAATTTTTTTTCTATGTTTATGTGTTTCTGTGTATCAATGAATCTAGCACCGCCGTATTTAGTCGCCGAGGATTAATAACTATGGATGATTGCAACATCCTTAGCCATTAGTTTTGGGCCTCCAAGTAGGGGGATGTTACAAGTTGGTATTAGAGCATAAGTTTATGAAAACTTAAGAGAAGAGATAAACCTAAAAGCTTTTTGAAACATAATCCAATGAATCAAAAATTTGATCGGGGTTTGGGATAACGCTATAGTAACGTACTTGTATTTGATATATATATATATAAGTACGTAATACCCTCTCTCTTAGACCGTTCTTTTGTATCTTACTAAGGCTCGTATGTAGATTTATGAGAAAGAAGATATGGAAGCAGGAAACGGAAGAGGAAATCTCGGTGGAGGAAGCACCACAACCAATGGAAATGCTCGACCTAATACTAGGAGAAATCAAGGTCGACGAGCTAATGCTAACCAAAATGCTGATGCCAATGTGGGTGCTGGAAATCCACCAGTAGATATGGGGGCGATGTATCAGTTCTTCGTTAATGTGATGCAAGCAGGAGTTGCGGCTGGCATTGCCGGAAATGTTGGAGGAGCTAGTCCCGTGGCTCCAGTTGGGAATAACTATGCTAAGTTGAGCAGAGACTACACCAGTCTTGGTGGGAAACTGTTTATAGGAACAGAGGATGCCATAGCAGTAGAGAATTGGTTGTTGCATTGTGAGCGTATCTTTGCTGATCAGGATTTGGATGATGAGCAGAAGAGAAGGTTGGCTTCTATACATTTGCTGGGGTCAGCACTTCATTAGTGGAATAGTGTTACTGCCAGAGTTTCGGAGGAAGAGTTGACATGGGCTGAATTCAGAAGGAGATTTGAACAGAGCTTTTTATTTGAAGTTGCTAAGTCAGCATGGATGAGAAATTTTACGGATCTAGTTCATGGAGAGATGTCGGTTACCAAGTATGCACTAGGTTTGATGAGCTGTCTCGATATGGATATGCTATTGTTGACACTGATATCAGAAGGAATGAGAGGTTTATTCAGGGTTTGAGACCTGAGCTTGCTAGGGCAACCATGACACATATCGTGATACTTGTAGTGTGGTTGTGGAGATGGCAATTCACCATGAAGAAATGCTCGCTGTTTGTGCTAGGGAGAAGCCAGTTGAAACTTAGGATTCTCAAGGAAAGAAAAGGAAGTTCTTTAAGAAGAAGGGAGACCAAAAGGGAGATGCTGCCAAGAAGGTAAAGGCTGATTTAGTTTGCTACAAATGTGACAAGAAGGGTTATTATGCAAATGAGTGCCAGTCAGGAAAGGAAAAGAAGGCTGCAGACAAGAAGAATGTGAAGTGCTTTAACTGTGATCAATTCGGGCATTATAAGAACCAGTGTCTAGAACCGGTTAGGGCGGACAAGGGAAACATTTTTGCTGTTGGATCGTCTGCTAAGCCAACTACAGCTGATAAAGGGAAGACTGTGATGGAAGGTACGTTTTTGATTCAGAGTATACCGATTAGGATACTATTTGATACCGGTCCATCACATTCATTTATATCACAGTGTTTGATTGATAGGTTATGCTTAGAAACCACATACCTTGTTACTTCCTTAAGGGTTGTCGATCCAATAGGAGGATATGCAACTCTGGGGAAAAGATGCGACCAGTTAGAAATTGATTTGTTAGGTCATAAGTTTGCATGCAGTTTGTATGTTTTTGATTTCGTAGATTTCGGAATCATTTTGGGTATGGATTGGTTGAGAACGTATTTGTAACACCCCGGATTTTTGATAACATTATTTAAGAGATTTAGTTAGATAAAATAAATAAAATAATGTGTTGATTAGGAGATTGAGATTTGATTTAATTAAGGTAGCCGTGCCATTTTAACTAGTAAATTAAATGAAGGGTTTAAAAATGAATTAGAGGAGGGGTATTATGGCAAAGAGGCCATTCCTATATCATCTTCCTTAGGCTGAGTATTTCAAAACACGTTCATTCTCATTTTCGAAAATTAAAAAGCTTGGTCGGCCACCATTAGCAAAGGAAGAAGAAGAGGAAACAAAAGAAAAGCTTAAGGAAAGCAAATTCAAATCAAACTCATTCAAATCTCAAGCTCCTTAATCATTAAAGCAAAAGGTGAATAATGTTTACATCTCTAAATTTCTATGGTTTTGGTTTTAAGGTTAATTCCAAATGATTTTGCAAAGGTTTGCCATGTTTTTGAAAGATAAAATGATATATATACACGTTGATGATTTATGTATGTTCATATAGATTTTATGACATGTTTTGAGATAAAACCCTATTAAATGACATCCGTTAGCCTTGCTAATTTTTATTATGATCTAAAAAGTTATTTTAGAGATGGGTTTCGATTTTCAGAATTTTCAGAATTTTTGTGGAATTGTTATGAATTTTCTAAGGAAGAAAATGTTAATTTTGATTATAAAATTATTTATGGGAAAAATAATTATAGTTGGGATTCGAAAATTTTATATGTTGAAGAGAACATATTATTTGATTTTCTGGAATTTTTCCAAAATTTTTGAAGGTGTTTTAATAGTTATTACCTTAAATACTAGAATTAAATATTAAACCACATTAAAAAATTCTTGAAAAATTCCAGAAAATCAAATAATATGTTTTCTTCAACATATAAAATTTTCAAATCCCAACTATAATTATTTTTCCCTTAAATAATTTTATAATCCAAATTAACCTTTTCTTCCTTAGAAAATTCATAATAATTCCACAAAAATTCAGAAAAATCTGAAAATCGAAATCTATCTCTAAAATAACTTTTTAGATCATCATAAAAATTCTCAAGGCTAACGGATGTCATTAAATAGGGTTTTATCTCAAAACATGTCATAAAATCTATATGAACATACATAAATCATCAACGCACGCATGTGTGTGTGCATGCATACATACATACATACATACATACATACATACATACATACATATATATATATATATATATCATTTTATCTTTCAAAAACATGGCAAACCTTTGCAAAATCATTCGGAATTAACCTTAAAACCAAAATCAAAGAAATTTAGAGATGTAAACATTATTCATCTTTTGCTTTAATGATTAAGGAGCTTGAGATTTGAATGAGTTTGATTTGAATTTGCTTTCCTTAAGCTTTTCTTTTTTTCCTCTTCTTCTTCCTTTGTTAGTGGTGGCCGGCCAAGCTTTTTAATTTTTGAAAATGAGAATGAACGTGTTTTGAAATACACGGCCTAAGGAAGATGATATAGGAATGATATCTTTCCCATAATACCCCTCCTCTAATTCATTTTTAAACCCTTCATTTAATTTATTATTTAAAAAGGCACGACTACCTTAATTAAATCAAATCTCAATCTCCTAATCAACACATTATTTTATTTAGTTTATCTAACTAAATCTCCTAATAATGTTATCAAAAATCTAGGGTGTTACAGATTCTCCTCCTTAAAGAATTTCATCCTCGAAATTACAATAAGGCTCAAAACAAACAAGAAGGTAAAACATACCATCAAAATAAGTCAGGATAAGTATCTCTAATCCTTCTCTCAACCTTCCAAGTACAGTCTCGGTCATTATCACTCCACTGGACTTTGACTAATCTGACAGTTTTGGTTCTAAGCCTCTTCTCATCTCTCGCAATAATGTGAACTGGCTTCCTCACTATGGTCAAGTCCGGTTCTACCACTAAATCATCTAGCATTGTCGGTGCAATAGTAGTCTCCGAGTCTCTAACACACTTTCTGAGATGATAAATATGAAAAACATCATGGACACCTGCCAAATTGCTCGGTAACTCAAGTCTATACAAGATCTTCCCGATTCTCTCAAGAATAGGAAAATGTCCAATGAACCTAGGAGATAACTTCCACGACTTCCCAAATCTAAGTACACCCTTCATTGTTGATACTTTGACGAAAACTTAGTCCCCAACTGAGAACTCCAAATCTTTCCGTCTCTTATCTGCATAACTTTTCTGCCTAGATCGAGCCTCCTTCATCCTATCTCGAACGACCTTAATCTTTTCTGCAGCTTCTCTAACCAAATCTGGACCAAGAATCAACCTATCCCTAGTCTCCAACCAACAAACAGGAGATATGCATGGCCTTCCATACAAAGCTTCAAATGGTGCCATCCCAATATTAGTCTGATAATTTTTGTTATACGAAAACTCGACTAGATGCAGATGGTCCTCCCATGATCCCCAAAATCCAGAACACAAGCCCTCAACAGATCTTCCAAGATCTTGTTAACTCTTTTTGTTTGCCCATCTGTCTACGGATGGTAAGAAGTACTCATCATAAGCTTGGTTCCCAAAACTTCCTACAGACTTTTCCAAAACTCGCTAGTGAACAAGGAATCTCTATCACTAACTATGCTGCTAGGAACTCCATGCAGTCTAACCACATTCTTCATGAACAACCTTGCTAAAATAGGTGCTGTCCTGGTTGACTTAACTGGAATGAAATGGGCACTCTTGGTCAATCTGTCCACTATAACCCATATACTTTCATTTCCTCTATTCGACCTTGGCAACCCATCTATGAAGTCCATAGAAATAGAATCCCACTTCCACACTGGAATATCTAACGGCTGAAGCGAACCACTCGGTTTATGGTGTTCGGCCTTTGCCTACTGGCGATTCAAGCACTGCCTTACACACAAACCAATATCCCGCTTCATTCCTTCCAGTAGAAACTCCTCTTCATATCCTGATACATCTTGGTACCTCCGAGATATACGGTGAAATTCGAACGATGCAATTCATCTAAGACTTCCTTTCTTATGTTTCCTACACTCGGAACACATAATCTTCCTTTCTTTCTCAACCACCCATTTTGGTCAAGACTGAAATCTTTCAAGTCATCGCTCTTGGTTCCTTCCTTTAGCTTACTGCTTCGTTCAGCTAACACTGGATCCTCTATCTGCTTAGAAACAATTCGTTCGATCAAAACTGGTCGAACTTCCAAACAAGACAATACAACTGTATCACCACTAGACCCTGCTCGGATCTCCACTGCACTCTACAATCTGCTAATGCTTCTAAATCTTTCCACTCAACCATCATTGCCAACATTGCATTATGATGTTTTCTGCTAAGTGCATCTGCAACCCGGTTGCCTTTCCCTGGTGTGTACTCAATCCCAAAATCATAAGCGACTATGAACTCTAACCATCTCTGATGTCTCATATTCAGCTCCTTTTGAGAGAACAAATACTTCAACGATTTATGATCTATAAAAAGTTCAAACCTTTCTCCCAAAAGGTAATGTCTCCATACCTTCAAAGTAAAAATCACAACAGCCAACTCTAAATCATGCGTTGGATATCTGACATCATGTGGTTTGAGCTATCTAGAAGCATAGGCAATCACTTTACCTCTCTGCATCAGCACAGCTCCTAATCCTGTTCCACATGCATCGGTATAAACTACCAAGTCCTGATTCCCCTTTAGAACTACCAACACAGGTGCATGGGTCAATAAGTGTTTCAAACTCTGGAATGCTTCCTCACACTTATCGGTCAACACAAGCTTCACATCCTTCCTTGTTAGCCTGGTCATCGGTGCTGCTATCTGCGAGAAATCCTTAATGAATCTCCAATAATAACCAGCCAACCCAAGGAAACTCTTAATCTCGGTTACTGTCTCAAGTCTCTTCCAATTATTCACTGGCTCGATCTTAGTCGGATCTACTGATAACCCTTCCTTTGAGACTACATGACCAAAAATCTTCACCTCCTTCTTCCAGAAGTGACACTTTGAAAACTTCGCTTTCAGCCGATGCTGCCTCAGCGTCTCAAGCACCACTCTAATATAAACTTTATGCTCTTTTTCATCCTTAGAGTAAATCAAGATATCATCTATGAAAACCAGCACGAACCTATCCAAATGCTCTCGGAAAATCCGATTCATCAAATCCACAAAGAAAGATGGAGCATTCGTCAGTCCGAACGGAGTGACTACCATTCGTACGATCCATATCTGGTCCTGAATACTATCAAAGGTATACTATCCTCTGCTACTCTTAACTGATGGAAACCCATTGCCAAATCCAAATGAGAAAATACCTTTGCTCCACTTAGTTGGTCGAATAAATCGTCAATCTTGGGCAATGGATATCGATTCTTTATCGTCCTCTCATTCAACTTACGATAATCGATACATAGCCTCAACGATCCGTCGGGCTTCTTAGTAAACACTACCGCTGCACCCCATGACGAACTGCTCGGGCTGACAAAACTCTTGCCCTCTAAGTCCACCAACCGCACCTTCAACTCTCTCATCTCTGAACGGGTCATCCTGCTTGGTGGTCTACTCACTGGTTTTGCTTCCGGAACCAAATCTATCTGAAACTCAATGGCTCATTTCGACGGCAATCCAACTACAGGCTCAAACACATCTGTGAATTCTCTAACCATGAAAACTCGGCTCAACTCATCATCTGAATCCAATGTACCCAACAAAGCAAACACTTCACCGCTAGAACTTCCTACGGTGAAAACAATCCGATCGCTACAATCCGAGTGACAAAGAGATATCTTCCTACCCTGGCAAAATATCTTAGCATCGTACTCACTTAACCAATCCATACCTAGGATGATCCCAAACCCCACAAAATCGAATACATGCAAACTACACTCAAATGTATGACCTAACAGGTCAAACTCAAACTGGTCATACCTCAATCCTAGAGTTGCATACCCTCCTATTAAATTCGCAACCTATAAGGAAGTAACTAAATATGTGGGTTCAAGGTTAAGCTTATATTTCAAACATCTAGATATAAAAGAATGCAATGCACCGGTATCAAATAGAACGTTAACATACATACCATGAATCTGAAGCGTTCCCCTAAGAACTGACTTTCCCTTCTCCTGCACTGTTGGCTTGGAAGCGACAGGCTCCAATGCATACACCTTGCCTTTACCATCTCTAATGGGCTCCTTGGACTGGATCTTATAATGGCCTATCTGTTCACAGTTAAAACACCTGATATTCTTCCCCTTTGCCGCATCCTTCGCTTTCCCTGAGCGACACTCATTAGCAAAATGCCCTTTCTTGTTGCATTTACAGCAGGCAACTTTAGACTTCGCTTTCTTGGCTGCTCCACCCTTCTGAGCACCTTTCTTGGAAAGAACTTCCTCTTTTGGTTCTGCCCAACCTGGACCACTTTTTCCTTGCTCTTCTCCAGAGACTCAAGGACTTCTTCCTGCCTCAAAGCCATCTATATAACAATACCAAAAGGATCTCTAAGATGAGACAAAGTAGCACTAGCCAATTCTGGCTTCAATCCTCTGATAAACTTCTCATTCCGTTTCAACACGGTATCCACCGAAGCATACCCATACCGGGCCAACTCTTCAAACTTCTTGGCATACTCAGCAACAGACATCTCCCCCTGTGCCAGCTTAGCAAACTGCCTAATCAAAGCTGACTATGCCATTACTGACATAAACCTCTCCTGAAATCTCCTCTTGAAATCCTCCCAGGTTACTGTCTCCTCATCAACTGTCGCTGTTACACTGTTCGACTAGAACAATGCGGTCCCCTGAGGCTGCCTAGACGCTAACCTCCTCTTCTGCTCATCATTAAGCCCTAAATCTGCAAAAATCCTTTCGTAGTGCAACAAACAATTCTCCACTTCAATGGCATCCTCTGTTCCCATAAACGGCTTCCCTCCTAGCTTCACATAATCACCGCTCATCTTAGCGAAATGATTAACTACCAGAACTTCTGGAACCCCTGCTCTTACGACATTTCCTCCTACCACTCCGGCTGCAACTCCTGCCTCTATCATATTCCTGAAAAACTGGTACATGGCTTCCATTCCGACCTGCGGGACTTCTGCACTAGCATTCTCTACCTGACCTTGGCCTCTTCCTGCATTAGGTCCGGCGTTCCTTTCGGTGCTTCCCCCTTCTTGGTTAACTCTGCTTCTTCTACAATCCATATCTGTATTCAAACCTCATGAGATACAGAAAGATAACCTAACCAAAGATAGATGAATGGAGATAAAGCGCATACTTATATATAACAAATACAAGTACATTACTATAGCGTTAACCCAACCCCAACCTTACTCCAATTTCCTTGGATTTTGTTTTCAAAACCAATTTTTAGTTAAAATTTTCATAAATCTATGCTCTGATACCAAGCTGTAACATCCCGCATCTGGAGGCCAAAAATTAAGCGCTATCGATGCTGCAGTCATCCATAGTATTAACTTCTGGTGATGAAATATGACAATGTTAATGGTATCCATAATATCGGAAGCACTTGAATATGAAAAATCACAGATTTCCAAAAACAATAGTTTCAATGATTATATTTCAAAAATATCTTATCTAAGTTACAAAAATCCCAAACGTAATCCCAGGCATTGATCAAATATAATTTACAACAATATGCCAAGAGCGACATATGAAGATGCCCCCTTGGATGATCAAAGCAATATAGACATAATTGTCTTAATACACAGCGGAAACAATTTTAAAACAGAATCCCTTAATTAGCTATCCATCAGCCATCTGCTCGTCTTCGGATGCTTTATTCACCAAAATCTGCTAAAACCTGAAAACCTAAACCCTCAGCCTACTCAAATCAAATTTTGAGCACCCGAGAGTTTAAGGAGAAACAAAAACTTCGAGTCGGACTTAAAGCCTGGTATGAATAATTTCTGTTACATCTTAGTTTACTGATAAATAGTGAGACCATGCTGCTTAGTGGAATGGGTTTCCCCTCACTAATATCTCATTTCAAAAGATATATTTTGCAAATCCTTTCCTACAACCAAACTGTTTAATCAATAGATTTTAATAATATAGCAATATCCATTATGCTAAAACAGGAAATAAGATAGACTATCTGTCTAAATCTAAACTATCTGTTCTTTACTGGACTATCTGTCTTAAATTCTGAGCTAACTGCTCTTTTCTAGACTTTTTGTCCTAAAACTGGTTACCAAAATAGAAATATCTTTTATGCTAGATAATGGGCTATCTTCCCAAAACAGGTAAAAAGGGTGGACTAACTGTCCTTAAAAATTTAGCAAAATCCGTTATGCTAATAAATGAACTACCTGTTCATATCAGAGTTGACTACTCTTTCTACATTAACTATCCTCTCGGTTGACTGCCCTCAAAATGGACTAAATGTCCGAATTTTAAATGAGCTGACTGCCCGAATTTTCTTTTGGGTTAACTACCCTTCAAAATATTTGAGCTAACTGCTCTACAATATCTGAGCAAACTACTTTTTAAATTTTCCTTGAAACCTTTTCAAAACGATTTAGTCCGTCAAATCATATATATATACAAGGAAAATATACCTTTAGCTTTACTCCAAGCTATTTTTTCTATGTTATATATACTTTACTCAAAATAATGTTGATGATGTTCAATAAGGATTGTCTATCCTTTATAATAAGTTATTGTCCTTTATAACTTAAACACTTAGGCTATCTGCCTAGTTCTTATATTCGAAACCTTTGTTTAAAACCTTTAAACAACCTTTCGAAAACATAGAAGGTAACTCCTTCAAAAACATTTACAAAACCCTTCGAAAGTATTGAAGGTAACTCCTTCATATCCTTTAATAAACCTTTCGAAATCATTGAAGGTAACTCCTTCTAAACCTTTTAAAAGCTTTCCTTTTACAAGCTTTAAAACATATGACATCTGCCTTTTTAAATCCTTTAAAACTTAACCTTTCGAAAACATTGCAAAACCATACCTTTTGACCTTGTCGAAAGGTCCCAACTTTCGACCTTGTCGGAAGGATTCTTTTCAACCTAGTCGAAAGCCTAGGATACCTCCCCTATATAATAAACCTTTCGAAAGCAATGCAACTCAAAACCTTTCGAAGACATTGGGTTCAATTTAAAATAGGTGGAAAACCTTTCGAAACCAATCAAAGTTAACTACTTTGAAACCTTTAAAACATTTTGACTTAAAACATTTGGGTTATGCAAAAATGATCAGAAAAACACTGTAATCGAAAGCAACTGCTTCGAAACCTTTATAAAACCTTTTGAAACCATTCGAAGACAATAAAGTGTTGGTGTTGGAACCAACCCTTCGAAATCATTGGAGAGAGGCGGCAAGTTTTAGAAAACAAAAGATAACCTTTGACTCCATCTGTGTCGAAAGGTTAGGAAGCAGAAACTATACTTTTGACTTTGTCGAAAGCTATAGCTTTCGACCTTGTCGGAAGGTTTCATTCAAAACAAGAAAGCAGACCAATCGAAACATTTTTTCTTTTTCTTTTAAACCTTTTTGACAATTTTGAAGGCTCTTTGTCGAAAGTTAGCAGACGTATTTTCTTTAAACCAAAACAAAACTTCATCTCTTTCGAATGCTATAACCTTTCATCCCTAAACCTTTCGACTCCATCCAATCCACTACGTACCAGTTGCCTGATACCTTGTGCATTGGTATTTGACTTAGCCGAAAGGTTTGATACCTTTCGACTTTGTCGGAAGGTCTGGAATGAAGGCGAAAGCTCTGCCGAAAGGGTTGAAATAGAAGAAAAACTATTTATTTGTACTTTAAAATAGTTCTTTTGTACACCACCTGCCTTGTTTGTCTAAATTTGATTGGTTGCCGGAATTTTATATTCAAAAGTGTTGCCGGCTTTCCTTATTTGGAAATTTGAATAATTTTGAAAAACCCCTTTCCCCTTTATAGTTATATAAAATTATTTAAGGTATGAGTGGTTAGTATTGCCATTTGGGTCAACGAATGCACCTACTTTCTTCGTGGATTTGATGAACCGAGTCTTCCGAGAGTATTTGGATAGATCCGTGTTGGTGTTTATAGATGACACTTTGGTGTACTCTAAAGATGAAAGAGAGCATGAAGATCATCTTAGAGTTGTTCTTGAGACGCTGAGGCAGAATCAACTAAAGGCGAATTTATCCAAGTGTCATTTTGGAAGAAAGAGGTTAAGTTTCTTGGTTACATGGTTTCAGAGAAGGGTTTGACAGTTGATCCAGATAAGATCAAAGCTATTAATAATTGAAAGAGACCAGAAATGGTGACTGAGATTAGAAGTTTTCTCGGACTTGCTGGCTATTACTGGAGATTCATCAAAGATTTCTCGCGTATAGCAGCGCCTTTGACTATGCTAACCAGGAAGGAGGTGAAGTTTGTTTGGTTTGACAAATGTGAGGAAACATTCCTTAAGTTAAAGAATTTGTTGACCAATGCACCCATGTTAGTAGTTCCAGACGAAAACCAAGGGTTGGTGGTGTATACTGATGCATGTGGAATTGGATTGGGAGCTGTGTTGATGTAGAAAGGTAAAGTGATTGCATACGCTTCACAACAGCTTAAACCACATGAAGTGAGATATCCCACTCATGATTTGGAGTTGGCTACGATGATCTTCACATTGAAAATTTAGAGGCATTATCTCTTAGGGGAGAGATTTGAGCTATACACAGATCATAAGTCTTTAAGATACTTATTCTCTCAAAAGGAGTTGAATATGAGACAGCAGAGGTGGCTGGAGTTTTTGGCTGCTTATGATTTTGGTATAAAGTATACGCCAGGGAAAGGTAATAAAGTAGCGGATGCTCTTAGAAGAAGACACCAGAATGTGGTGTTGGCTATGTTGGCAGAGTGGAAGGATCTAGAAGCTTTGGCCAGTTGTGGTGCACAGTTAAGATCAACTGCTAGTTCTAGTCAGAGTACTGCCATGTTGTCCTATTTAGAAGTTCGATAAGTGTTGATTGAGAGAATTGCTTCTAAGCAGAAGGAGGATCCATTATTAGCCGATAAGATTAGAAGACTTGAGGTTGGAACTGAGATCGATGATCTAAAAGATTTTTGTCTTGACCAGAGAGGATGGTTGAGAAAGAAGGGACAACTATGTGTTCCAGATGTTGAGAACTTGAAAAAAGAAGTTCTTGGAGAATGTCATCGATCCAAGTTTACGATTCATCCTGGAGGGACCAAGATGTATCAAGATATAAAGAGGAGCTTCTATTTGGAAGGTATGAAGAGGGATGTTGGCTTGCGGGTTAGGCAGTGTGCAAACATCAACAAGTAAAAGTCGAACATCAGAAGCCGAGTGGGTTGCTTTAGCCTCTAGAGATTCCAGTTTGGAAATGGGATTCGATATCCATGGATTTTATAGACGGGTTACCAAGGTAAAATAGAGGAAATGAAAGTATATGGGTCATAGTGGACAAGTTGACCAAGAGTGCCCATTTCATTCCAGTAAAGTCAACCAGGACGACACCTGTTTTAGCAAAGTTGTCCATGAAGAACATAGTTAGACTACATGGAGTTCCTAGTAGCATAGTCAGTGACAGAGATGCTTTGTTCACTAGCGAATTACGGAAGAGTCTACAGGATGTGTTAGGCACTAAGCTCAAGATGAGTACTGCATATGACCCTCAGACGGATGGGCAGATAGAGAGAGTCAATAAGCTACTCGAAGATTTATTGAGAACTTATTTATTGAACTTTGGTGTATCTTGAAAAAATCACCTACATTTGGTTGAGTTTTCCTATAATAATAGTTACAGACTAGTATAGGAATGGCACCTTTTGATGCTTTGTATGGAAGGCCATGCAAATCAATAGTATGTTGGTTGGAGACTGGAGATAGATTGGTCTTAGGTCTAGATTTGGTTAGGGAGGCGTCAAAGAAGATTGAGTTGATCCGAGAAAGGAAGTAGGAAGCTCAATCCAGACAGAAGAGTTATGCAGATAAAAGGCGTAAAGACCTAGAGTTCTCAGTTGGACACAAGGTTTTCATTAAAGTATCACTGATGAAGGGTGTGGTACGGTTCGGAAAGTTGGGGAAACTGGCACCGAGATATGTTGGTCCATTCCAGATTATAGAGAGGATTGGAAAGCTCGCATACAGAGTAGAGTTGCCGGGCAGTATGGCAGGTGTTCGTAATGTATTTCATGTGTCTCATCTTCGCAAGTATATGCATGATCCAAAGACTACTATTCCTCTGGCAGGGTTGGAAGACTTAGTAGTAGAGCCTAATTTGACTTTTGTTAGACAACCAGTTCGGGTTGTAGCAAGAGATGAGAAAAGATTGAGGAACGAGACAGTCAAGTTGGTGAAAGTTCAGTGGAGCGACAACGAGAAGGGCTGTACTTGGGAGACAGAGAACATGATTCGAGATACTTATCCTGATCTGCTTTAAAGGTATGTTTATTTATTAGATTTATACAGATAATTCCTAGTCGGGTAGACTAGGATGGTTGATAGGAGTCTTTACAGATGATTGCTATGTTTAGTATTTAGTCCTTACTGAATTTCAAGGACGAAATTCTTTAAGGAGGGGAGCCTGTAACACCCCTATTTTTTGATAACATTATTCAGGAGATTTAATTAGATAAATTAAATAGAATAATATAAATGTTAAGTGATACAGGGGTTGAGATTTGAATAAATATAATTAAGGCCATGCTCAATTAAATAATTAAATGGTCTTTGGAATGGGTTATAAGTTAATTAATTTACATAAGGTATATTCGGAATTTGCCGCACATAACCCTTACCCTTATATATATTCTCGTTCCCCATTCACGTTTCATTTTTCCTATTCACGATTTAAAAACAAAATGCAAATGTTAAGGGGGAGCCAACCATTAACAAGGAAAAGAGAAATCAAAGAAAGCTAAGGATTAAAGCTAGGGGAATAAATCTCAATCCAATCTCCTTATCTTAATCAAGGTAAATAATAATTCCATCTCTATTTTGTTTTATAATCATATGTTTTTTGGATTTAAGATTAAATTCGTTTCTTAGGTGATGTGATGTATTAGGTGATGTTACACCTAATGTCTTAGGTGATGTGATGAATTATGGCATTTATTTTTAAATGCATAGGAAAATGTTACATCAACATTATACTAACTTAAGTAAATGCACACATATATGTATATATACATATATATGACTCTAATTTATTTATAATTGAATGTGTATATGTACACAATAGTATTAAAACGTTTTCGACAACTTTTATTTCACGGAAAGTCGAAAATTCAGAAAATGAATTCCAGTCACATTTTCGATTTTTCTTCGAACGAAATAATTTTGTAAACTAATTTAGAAAATTATTTCAGCATCACTATTCGTTATTAAAAAGAGTTTTATTTTGATTATAAAATCTATTATTTGAATACTTAAAATTAATTGAAAATTTGCAAATCAAAGCGGTGAAATCCCGGGTCGTTAAAGGTACGGTGTCTAGAAAGGTAATGTCTAGGATTGGAATTAGGTAATCAATTACCCTATCCTACTTGGTGCCAGCCTGACGTGAAAGGTGAAGTGAGCCCAAAGGTTTACCCTCGTAGAAAAGGCCCAATTTGAATTGGGCCTTTGGCTAATTTTCAAAATTGTTTTGAAAATAAAGTAAAAAATTTAAATTTAAAAGTTAAATAAAATAAAACATGTTTATTACAAAATTTCATAATATAACATAAGTTTTCAAAATGTTTGAAAGGATAATAAAATTTTGAAAGCATTTGAAAATTTAAAATTTAATATTTCAAATTAAACATTAATTTCGAAAGCTAATTTTTAATAAGATTAATAATATAAATTAAGTAAATAAGTTAATAATTATATATATACATATATATATATATATATATATGCATATACTATATATATTGATATATGATATATTATCCTAAAATGGATAAGATAGTATAAATAGACATGTATGTATGTATAAAATGACTTTCAAAATTAATGTAATTTAATTAAAGGTGTGTAATTAAATAAATTAGTTAAAATTAATTACTTAAATTAGATATATATATATATGTATGTATGTATGTATGTATGTATTATTATAAAGGTTATAGTATATACTATAAAGGTTATAGTATACATGTCCAATATAAAGTTATATAGAATAATAATATATAATTAATTAAAGAGTTAACTAATTAAAATTAATAAAATAAGATTTAATTAACATAATGTTATACATAAAATTATTATATAAGTTAATGAAATATAAAAGTTATATAGTAACTAAACTTAGATAATATGAATGTATAAACCAAAGGTTGAACATTAAGAAACCCAAATATACTTAAGGAATAAATACACAATAAATGTATGTATACCATGATTTCTGATGTGTCTGAACATTTGAATCACGAGAAATTTCATAAGAAATTCAATTTTCCATAACTCGGTATCACATAATGTAATGGCTTAAAGATTATGAATCTTTAATATAAAGTTGTCCTCCACCATTTATATATTATTAGATTGCCTACGTACTCTTTACTTGTTAATAATCCTTAAGTACAAGATGTTATGTGTTGCATTATTAGTATATTAACCAAACGAGGTAAGATACATGCACGCATTTGTTGATATTCCTCTAGGTATGTGCATTATACTTAAGCAGTCATGAAATTGTGGGTATAAGTGAATAATCTCTTTTGATTTGTTGACATTCTTCAAGGTTGAGACAGGATTAGGATAAAGACCACGTGTTAGGAATTGTTTTTGATATAACACCGTAAAGTGTTATCTATCGCTTGTGAGCTTATGATTTGTTGATATTCCTCAAGGTTAGAATCCCAAGGCAAGCGAGTCCTAACACCCACTAGAGAATTCAAATGATTTCTATGTTTTTGTTAGGATTTTGATAAACATAGAAATCTAGTGGAAGCCTTATTAGAAAAATGAAATGGTAACATTTAACCGTTCTAATACTACAAGAACATTTGCTATATAAAGTTATAATAATCAATATTAGTAAATTTGTGCAATTAATATGATTTATAAAATGTTTATCAATTATGATATACAGATGACCTGAATTAATTATTGATAAAAGAAATAAAGAAATGTACTTATTAATAAATATTTTTTGCATGTTATTATTTCAATACCCATTCAAGCGCCTAATTTTATAACTACTAAATTCATTCATAATTGGTCATTTACGTGTTTATTTGCTTAAGACAATGTATTGCCTTTTGAATTTTGAACTCGTAAGTAATACAAGAAAATGAATATTTGATTCATATTCAATCACATACAACGGTTGTATGGTGAAAAGTTGTTCGTAATGTACGAAACTTTGATGAAATTGGTTCATTCAGAATAATTAAATAAATCATGGTGCAAGATTGTGTATTCAATATGATTGATTATAGTAACGATTTAATTAGTTTGACCATTTTGGAAAGAAAAGCGAATGTACAATGGTAGATGTAACTTAAGGTACAGTTGGGATGAAGAAAGTGAATGGTCACTTCTTCTTTATAAAGAAACATTGGAAATGAGAATTGTAAAATAATAATTGATACTTAATATTGGAATGAGAAATATGATTTCTATTCCAAAATATATTATTTTATTATAGAAAATTGTTTTATATGATATTTATTCTTTTATGTTCAAGATATTTGATCTGAAAACTCTCAACTAAAAAATGGTTACAGTGGTTGGAATAAATACCCTACATTATGTTGTTGAATGGACCTTCGTATTTCATACGCTATTATAGTAATGGTAGAAATAGTGGACGCTTGCCATATAGCACTTATTCAACGCATAATGTTATGAAAATTATTTTTGTAAAACATACCACACATTATTTGTCAAATAATAACTGTTTTTCATTGTTGACTGAAAAATAGACATAGTTTTATTTCAATATGAATATTATGAATATTCGTTATAAAATACAACTATAATGATGTTTGTTTTCATAAACAAAAGTGAGGCAATGGAAAATACATCAGTATCACAAATTATTTGTAATTATTTGAGAATTATAGACTAAGCCATAGTTTTAAGAAATAATTCTTTGATTGTATGATTATGAATCATATAATCCTAGTGAATTATATCTTAGACAATTAAGGGCAAAGCACCCATCAGTGGGACCATTATAAGAGTTGATGAACTCTACCGATTGATACATATAGATGTATTCAATCAAAAGTTCCAAAGCAGTAGTACATACTTTGTTGTATTCATCGATGAATTATCACAAACAAGAACATATGTATATGATACACGTGTGATGTGCTAACGACGAGTTTATATAATATAAACAGAAATAAACAAAATAATGCACGATGGAGAATAAATGATCGAATAGGTAAGTATAATGGAAATAGTTACAAACGTACCTAAAATGAATAAAGATTTAATCTCAAAAGTTACTCCTCCCTAGATACATACTGATATATCGATAATGAGTAATCAAACTTTGTTGAACAAAGCATGATTAATGATGAGTGAAGTTGAGTTAACTTCTTTCTATAAGGTCATATGCTTAAAAGTAGTATGCGAGGTTAAAATTAATTTCATCTAAAGAATAGTTTATGAAATCATATAAGATAAGGGTTTATAAGAAACCCCAACATATCCTAGGTCAAGGAGTGGTAGGTTATGTGAGTTGAAAGATTGCATATAATAATTGTATGTGAGGGATTTTGTATGAAATGGCCAAAATTTTTTTAGGAACGATTGCCATTGGATGATCTATTTATGTTTTGAACATAAGTTTTGTAAATTAAAACTGACTCAGTTTTATATGCAATTCATAAAGTGTTTACAAATATATATTCTATTGCATTGAGAAACAATTGTTGTTTCAAGAAATACCAACTTCATGGTGAAAGAATTTTTTGGTAATTATTGGTAGTAAAATAGATTTGGGTACGATCCAAGGATAAAATTGACTATAAGGGATGAAATGAAATCAACCAAGCCTAAATGAACACAATGCATTAGAATGTTTAATAAATATTTTTGCACATTGGAGAGAAACTATGGGGTTTTTATTAATTCGAGAAAGATAATCCCTGGCTGTCAACTAAACCATTAAGAGTATTGACTCCGTGATATAGCATGATGCGCAAATCTAAAGTGGATTTTTAAGTACATTATCAAAATATGGTTTTGGTAGTTGTACCCAAAGGGAATGATCCATCGACCACGAATGTGTCTTCAAGAGAAAGACTAATGCGGTTGGAATATAATGAGTAACGTTGATAAGAATAGCATCACAAATTTCAATTATTGAAATTAGCATAATAGATTGGTAATTTAGTATGCTCAAGTTAAATCAGATTTACTCACAAAATTATTACTTGGTGTGACTTTGTGTTTGGTATAGTGTGTTGAAATGGAAAATTCTAAATAATAATTTAGAATAGACCGTTTGCATATAACAACCAAAGTGTCTCGAAGTCAATGGGAGCGATATTGAGTTTGTGAGTTTTTCGGAGATCTTAGAAATGATACAAAAATATCATTCTATATGCATTAGAATTGAGTAACTATTTTGATAGAAATGTGAAATAGTTTGATTTTTAGTCAAAATGTAGAGGAAGCATGTGCCCATAATAAAGAACTATTAAAGATATTAAAAGATGTCTAAAATGGTAAACAACATACTAATGCCTGTTAACGATGTACTTATGTTAAAAATCAATAATGCCCTAGTTGTTAAATGCTCTATATTGGATTTTTAAATTATATCTTTTTATAATAAGTATAAAGGAAGTTGGGAATGTCCCAAATGATATGCAAAGACTTCTTATTAAAATGTTTAATATGGAACATGTAAGGAACATATAAGATGGATTCCTTATGTATTGACAAAAGAAATTATCATAAATGTTGTATTGTCTACGTTATCATAGTTTTCTTATGTATTTGATGCATGAAGGAAATATCAAAATTAAGATCACTAAATGGCAGTTTAGAGTATCTCGAGTATTTACGAAATACTAGAAAATTGTTAACAAAAACAACATACTCCTTATGAAGGAATGCTTAGACTCCAACTTCATATGTGATATCGAGTATAATATGTCAATATTAAATTCATGTTCAAAGCTTAGTTAAGGAGCTTTAAGTTGGAAATGCTCCAAATGAAATATTATGGCTGATTCCATTAAAGGCTAAGTACATCGCCTTGGATACCGCCATGATAAAAGCAATGTATAAATATAAATGCAAAAATTTATAATCAAACTAGAGATGATTCCAGGTATTAAGTATACTACATTATTGTTATATGATAACAATGAAATGATAAGAGCTAACTATAAGTCAAGAAACATACTTCGACTAGTTCCATATGATAAAGGTAGTTTATCAACATCAAAGAGAGTAAACTAACAAAGTAAGTAATTAAAACAATATAGCAGATGCATTCATGAAGGGTCTAACTCGATCGGTTCTCATCAGATTAATCGAAGGGATTAGACAGATATTACATAATTGGCCCCAAGTGCAAGTGGAAGATTGATAGAGTTAGGTTTATGCTCTAGTATGTAATTACTACATATGTGATGCCCCACCTCTATACTCACACTAACCAAGGACACTACCAGGTAATACCGTCAATTAGTACGAAGAATAAGGCTGTTGAGGAGCGACCATCTGTGTAATTGCTTTGTGCGAGTACCGATATGTCAGATAATATGTCATGCATTTCATTTCAAGAGGAAATCTGACATATCAAATACAAACTCAAAGCTACTACTCAGTGGCTATGCGGCCTTCGGAAACAAATATAAAATAAGAATAACATAAATCAGTCACAGATATTAATATCACTAAGGCGGAAACATATATGAATATAACACATAGAAGTGTACATCAAAGTAGTGGTCATATAAGATCCACGACATCACAAAAGAATAGGTACAAGTGCTAGACAAAAGAATATGTATACATCAAGGAGTCCCTATCTCGAATGTATAAAAACAAAAACTACTAAGCTAAAGTAGTTAGCCAAAAGTCAAAAGCTACTCCCTGCTAAGAAGTCAAGTGGAAGCACCTGAAACACCTCGGTCCGACCTTAGTATAATTTAAGAAGAAAAATAATAAACGGATCAGTCTAGCTATAATTATCATGTAAGATGAGATAGAATAAGAGATATGGCAAATATATATGATAATAACAAAAAATCATACAATACCTCAAGTTTTCTCAAACACCAAAAAGAATGTCATATTCTTTAGCTTATTCATCAAATCAAAAATATCGATAGAGCTTATCAATGCAAATCACAAAAATTGGTGAAACGCAAATTCTAGAAATCAATAATTAGAAATCCAGAAAACATAAAAAGGGGGGAAGCCTATCATAAACAGAAGCATGAAAACTCACCAACACGTGTATCACAAATGGGACGCTATCTCATAGGTCTCTAACCAATAAAGCCGGTGCAACGACGTAGTACAACGATACGCCCGAGGAACCTGAAACTCAAATAAGTCGGAACAATGACATAGTACAATGATACGCCCGATGAACCGAACTCCATAAAACCCATAGATCGCTAACCTATAAAAAATGAGACGAAGCTCAACAGAATGGGGTACAGCCCCCATGCGGACAATGAGACATCGCATATCGCTAGTCTAAACCTCCAAATGATCGTCATAGATCAATAAGTGTAAATTACATCAAGCTAGTAAATAGATGAGTTTAGCTTCATGTCCTATAACCACTGGCTTAACTTAAATATTTACGAGCAAATTGTAGATTTCCACTCGAAAATTATCACAAGATTTCAATCGAACAAGTCTAAGAATTAACCGACGATGTAAACGCAAGTGTTGCATACCAGCTAGGTCGTTTAATTGGATTTCCCGTACGAATGAGGTAAAGGTTTGTATATACTAATAGATTGGAAAACTGTTTTAAAAATGAGCTTTGTATTAAAAGTAATGTTGAAATAATTTTTGTGAAAGAGTTTGAGTATTTACTACTAGTATAGAAACCTTTGTATTTTAAAGTGGCAAATCATCAAAACGATTGTAAAAACAACCTATCACTAAAAATTCACATTCGACGATGTGAATCGTTATCAAATCCATCAAATGGATATTCCCAGAAATCAAGAAAAGAAGTCATCAAAGTTGATAATAAATGACAAGAACTAACCGGATCAACAAAAACCGATAAAACGGAAACCCACATAAAAATAGGCAAATTGGCTGAATTTAACAGCGCTAGACGTCTGGTGGTTCTCCCAAACTTCTGAGCTGAAGGTCTGGAAATTTCTTCCAGATCGCTCAGATGTCTGGGAATAACCTCAGATGTCTGAGCCGTAGGTCTAGAATTTTTATTCCTTTGCCTACGACGTCTGAGTGTTTTCCCAGACGTCTGAGCTGAAGCTCAGGGCAAAATTTGCCTAGACCATTGATAGCTAAATCAACTCGGAAGCGATCGAATGAGCGATGGTGGCTAGAGAATTATGCCAAGCGACAATCCAGCCCTATAGGCTCTTCAATACACTCCAAACAACATGTCCAAACATCCATAGTAGGATTTTCATAGATTTTGACTTCAAAATACCAAAATTGGAAAATTCACCAAACCAATTCAATTCAAAAGCAATTGAACATGAAATAGATGTTAGGAATTCATACCTAACAACAATAAAAACTATAGACATAGATGTGAGTTCAAGAACTCACCTTTAAATTCAAAAACAAGGAATGCGAATCTCTAAAACAAAGCAAGATCAATCTCTCTTCAACCTCACTTTAAGAACCTTCAATCTATGATCAAATGCAAAGTTTTTCCTAAGTTAGGTTATAGGAAAAATCAAGAATTGGAGAGGAATTGAGATGGAGAAGATGAAGATCATGATTACCTAAGCTTCTCTTAGATTTTGGAACTTGAATTTGAATTTCCTAAGAAAACTAGGGCTTAGGAATTTTAATTTCCTTTCTTTTCCCCCATTTTTCCTTTTGCTTGAGAGTGTTAGGAAATTATGAGAGGAATGAATGAAGGGGAGAGGAGTTAGGGTATTTGGTAGAAGAGTTTGGGTTAGCTTATTGAGTTAATGGGCTAGAACATAACCCAAAGCCCAAATGAAAATACCAAAATCCTTATCAACTCCAAACATATCGATGTTTATACTTAAACAAGTTCTAAACGTCGTTTTGAACTCAATGAAAGTGGTCTCGAGTCCGAATTCGACTGTTTAAAAAAAGTCACATTTCAGACTTTAATTCAACTAACGATGCTATATTTAAATAAAACATTTAAATATATAATCGTAAAATATGCGGGTTGTTACAACATATATCTAACTCGATAATCAATCTTGTTCAAAATAAAAGGTGTTTTCTTTCTATTATATACTTAATATAATGTGTTATATATTGATTAATTAATTTCATCAAAAGTATATTTAATAGAAAATTCATAAATGGTATGTTTTGTGATAGTAGTTATAATGTGTTATAACCATGAGTGATTTATTACAATAAAATAAACATACCATTTTAAGTATTCCTAATCAAGATGCGTCGAGAACTCGAGACTGGATATCGATACATCCATTAAGGCTATAGTACGTAATGCTCTCTGAATGTTGAACAAAGTATTACTCATGACTGCTGGAGGCGCCAAGGGGTTACGTATAGATAGTTATATGATAACTATGGAATGACTCACTTGATAGTTTTTTGATGGTTAATATAAGTAAAGTCAAGCAGAAAATATCGATATGACAAAATTCCACAGTTCTTTTGACTTGAGAATGCTGTTGATCTTCAATGTGGAAGATCAATTGTGATTATAGTTAAATCGTGGGAGGCATCATCGAACGACTATAGTTGGATCGAGTGGAAGCATTGGAAGTGAAATACTATTCAAGAGAGGATTCGTTTTCTTAGTTATATGCGGTTAGTATCACGGTCGACTGAAGTCAACAAAAAGTCAAAGTCTTTGGCCAGAACATTTCGATTAATAATAATTGTTACCGTTGAACCAATGATTTTTGCGTTTGGACTATAGAGTTAAAGATGGATGATACTGGAATTTTGACCATTACAAATTCCATAAGTCTAAAGTGATATAGTTTTGACGAAAAGAATTAGTGTAATAATTATCACAATTAGGTAACACTTAATAAAGTAAAATTGGATTTTACCGAATCTAATTAAGGGATAAATTTGGCCAAAATGTCACACCACCTACTAAGTGACATATGAACGTTAATATTTGAATAGTTCAATATTAATCGCTAACCAAATTTATACCTAAAGAGTTATACAATCGAAACGTTGAATACTCCTTTGACCAAATAATGTAATTAATTTTAATTGTTATAAATTAATTAAATTGATTAATATTTATGAAATACTAATTCTATTTGAAGTGTTGAATAATATTAAATATGTTCATAATAGCTATAAATATATTAATCGATATACGGTATCGATACACATTTGAATTGGATTTAAAGGTGATAAAATTTGTTTGGGCTGACGAACGCCCTATACCACCGGCACTCAATATACCTATATAGTAAGCTGTGGCTAGCCAATGTAGGACGACTGTTAAGGTTGTAAGGTAAATAAAACATCATAGAACCTATCGTATATCTCACAACACATCAAATAATATAATAGTAAACACCTCAGGTATAAAATAAGCGAGACAGTAATAACTGAATGAATCACAAAAATCAGAGTAAATAGATCCATATAGTATACAACATAAGTGAGAGAGTTATACATCAAATAATAACTCATAAACAAACCGTTTCTAAACAGTAAAAGCACTAGCAAGCTCCATAGTGATATGTAGCGGAATAACAAATAATATTAAATAAATGTAGCAATACGAGAGTGTGATCTCTTTCCTATCCTCTGTCAAGCTCCACGTGCTCACCAGACTTGATATCTGTAATCTATTTATTTAAGAGTACCTAAAGTAATGGAATCAAAGCATAAAACTCCGATTCAGACAACCGTCTGGTGTGAGTGGTAGAAAATCTCTACATACTAATAAACCACTATAATAGAGCAAATGGTATGGAAATCAGACCTGACCCGTCCCTCCATCCAAAGAGTTAGCACGTATACAAGGTATACGCTACTCTACTTCATAGTCATCATCAGTGTACTATACATCAAAGTACTAAGAGTTTCTAACTGTCTATGTCGACATCATGTGACATCCCCAAGGTGATAACGAACAAAGCAAACATAACATCCATCATCAATCCTTACGTTCACTCACTCAGTGTGTTGGATACATGATAACCCAAACAACCCGTCATGGTCAAAGACTACTCAACATCCCGGTTCCTTAGTACTTTAATCCATGCCACTTAGTAGTCCAATAAATTATATCGCCCATCATGGCTGATCTAGGGTAAAGATCCCCCGTCATGGAGATCTGATCGCCTGTTATGGAGATTTGGACACGTCATGGTCTGAATTGGTACCCCATATTACCCTTGCGTTATGAGTACTCTCCAAGCCCTCGTATTTCAGCGATCCCTTTGCATATGTCATCTATAGTAGTGCTCATCCAGGAACCGATCTTATGACTCCCATCGTAAAGTCACTACAGTTGGGACTACTCTCTACAACATCATCAATCGTAGGATATTGTCACACGTCCCGTAACTTTCCTCCAACAGTCCCCTCAATCCGACTCATAACCCTCTACTCCGCATCTCAAAGTACAACTATCCATTTTTGAAGCTATCACTTCCCATCATGTAGTCATCATTATCGCATCACGTACCTCATCGCCGAAATCGCCCTCGAACCCTATGGTTCGATACCGATCCAACACCTAGCCATATTTAGCTAAGTGTTTGGGGTTGGTGTAACAACCTTGCTTTCTAAGTTGTAAATTAAATAAATTTAACTAAAATAAAATTATTCGAATTCGATTTTTAATAATTATTATTTTGAAAATAAATTCTTATTGATTTGAAGTCTATTTAATAGTAGATTTTATTTAATAAATTGAATTAAATTAATAAATTTATTTTCAGATAATATATTAAAATTGAATAATTTTTTTAATTGAATACAAAATAAATTTAAAGTGTAATTAATTGTTATGTGATTAAAATAGTGGAAATAAATAAGGTGCATCGAATTGAACAAAATTGTCTAACTATCGAAATATAATTTGTAAAGTAAAGTGTGAATTAAATTAAATTAGATAGGGCAAAATATAAATTAAAAGACTAGCCCAAAATAAACAAGGCCCAAAGCACATTTAAACTCTTTCCTTCCTTCCTCTAGAAGACTCCTCTACCTTTCTTTACCCAAAATAAAACACAAACTTCCCAACCCCATTTATGCCTTAGTCCCTTTATAATTTCTCTAAAAACCTGAAATCATGATTTATAAAAAAAGGAGGCAATTGGTGCAAGCGAACGACGCTGGAAGGGTGCGGTCACGAATAGACGATGTCATGATGAAGGAGGCGCTCGATTCGGGCATGATGCAGCCGCAACTGGTGGAGGAGAGAATGCTGATGGAGGGAAGCGTGGTTGGCTGTTTATGCATGCGTTGCAATGGTGATGAGCAGCAGTTGCAGGTGCAAGTGGCACGCGACTATGTCGAGGGGAGATTGAGAGAACTTGCCAAGTGAAGACGTACAGTAGTAGATGCAATTGCTAGTATTGGATTAACTGCTGTGTTGCGAAGGCGTTGAGCTTGCGAAGATGGTAGTCGCTGTTTTGGTAGCCCAAGCATGATTTGGTGAGTAAATTCATTTACTCACAACTATTATCTATTAGGTTGCATTTTGTCCTTGATTGAAATTGCTTGATTATGCTGTGGTATTGAATAGTTGATTGGGTTTATTGGCATTGTTTGGGTGAGTTATATTTTGGTAACTCACCTCTATTATCTAGATCCTATTTTTATATAAGTTTGTTGATTGTTCGATGATGAGTTGCTTGTTGATATGGATTGAATTGGGTGAAATTAATTGCATACCTTTGATTGATGGTTGTTGTGATGAGATCACATTCGTAATTGATCGGAAGGGAATGAATAAATTGAAATGGATTTTTTTGGAAGAAATAGAATATTTTTGAAAACAAATTATAACGACCCGTATTTTTAACCAATTAAAAATATTAAATTTAATATAATTGTTGAATAAAAATGGTTGGAAATAAAAATTTTATGATTTTATTAATGAAAAATATATTAGAATGAAAGTTATGATCTTAAATTGAAATTTTAAAATGACAAAAAGTGCAATAAAATAAAAGAAGGAATCATATATTAGAATTTAAATTAATGATATTAGTTGTATGAAATTAATAACAGAAATTGAAATAACAAATTTTGAATTTTAATAAAGAATGGAATGAATGTTTTATTAAAAGAGAAAACTTAAGTTTGTTTATTTAAAATGTATTTTAGATAAGTTGATTTCAATTAGAGAAAAACATTTATTTTGTAAGTAATAAATAACTTTTGTTGTATATGATGGAATTTGGTCCCGAAACTAGTTCCATTGAGTTCATAAAAAGGGTACTTGGCTAGGAACACGAGTGAGCACATCTCGATTGGTATCCATGATTTTAAGGACAAATTGTTAACGAGTTAAATCTATTAAATGACCCATCTCTTCTTATTTGCGTAACCATTATCAAACCAAACAAAACCTCCAATCAAACGATCACCATTGATTGGCGCCGCTAAGCGTTTTCAGGTGAAGTGCCCAATAAGAAAAGTGTTCATCTTAATGAGATGTAGGAATTGACTGGTTGGATCAACAAACGGTGGCTCGAAGTGACCTGAAATTACCAATAACCGCCGCGACTAGGGTTGCAATTTTCTCCATCGATGTCGATCTATAGGTTGTGGCACCTGAAGTAAAGTTGTGAAGGAAGGTGAGGCTACATTTTGGTGAAGGTTGGTAGTCTCAGATGGCCCGTGGAGGTGGAAATTGGCAGTTGACCGGTGAACGTTGTTTGGGTTCGTTCATGGCAACGACGCGAGCTAGGTGGTCAGGTGTGTGGAGTTGGACATGTCGAGGTCGGGGCTTGCCGCGGTCGAAGTGCGGTGGCGGTCAGAGACTTGAGGTGGCGGCGTTAAAATAAATGAGGGCGACGAAGTCGAGCGTGGCATGGGTTCGAATGAAGATAATAGCGCCTAAACCGAGATTAGTGAAGGTATTTAACATAATCACATAATTAATCAAGTGATTTATAAATTGAATTAATTTCGAATGTTAATCAATTCATAACTTTTGCGTACAAGATCAGATTTGGACACCGTCTTTTGCATTGGACTCCTATCGAAGTTGTCTTCATAATGGAGTTGATTCATCATGATTTGTTTCGATCGATTTTCAGATTCATTTACAAAGGTGAGTGCTTAAACCCACTCACATAATACTAAAATTATTATGCAAGTTAAACAAAAATCAAGAAGTGATAAATTCCATTGATTTCTGTTAGGAAATTTAATTGGAAATCATGGCTAGTTGACGTCGTGATATGTGATCACAATTGATTTTCTGACATACGTTTAATTAAATTAATTCAGATTCCAATTGCATGTATAGACCCTTAAAAAGTATTAATATTAGGATTATTTGTATGTTTAGTCACTGATTTTGATATAAACTCTGTCACTACCCTGTATATCATTGACATTTAATTTGACATTGAAATTGAATATCACTACTTAACACCCGACATTTGATAATTAATGACTGTTGCAATATATGGTTGAGTTGGTTGATTGGAATGTTGATTGAATGGATGCTTATGGATGATGTTGTGATGGATGATATTGTAATTGGATGTATGTTTGTTCATTGATTTGATATATCCTTGTTATCACCCTGTTTATTGTGGTCATTATACAAATTCTCATATTGATTATTTAGACATTGGATTATGATATAAACCCTTGGACATCCTATACTGACATGTGAAATTATTAGGATGTATAGTTTTACTGCTGTGGCTAGAAAGTGATTGTTGAAAATTTAACCGCTGTTGGGCTAATTTGGAAGGTTTTCATAAATTGAATTTTTAAACTCTGGGAAGTTTTCATGAATTGAATTTTGAAACTTTGGACATTTCTATGTTATAAAGAATTTAAAATTGGAAATTTTGGTTAAATGGGATTTTCGAAAAATCATTTTGATATTCATTTATAAATTTTAAATTCAAAGTATATTTCTGAAAAGTGTATTTAAATGTTTTGAAAATTTACTGTAATTTTATTATAGTAAAAAAACGGTTTGTAAAGAAATATGTATTAATTTTGACCATATAATATTTGGGTATCTTATTCTTTAAATGGGATTATTGAAATTTTGGAAATTTATACAAGTGTTAAATTTAACTTGATACCTTTTCTGAAACTCCAGTAAGTTATTTAAAGAATAATTAATAAAGGAACCTGTATTTATTTCAGTGATTTAATAATTTTAAAATTTTAAACCTTGAAGTTAGTCGCTTGAAATTTGTGAAAATTATTAAATCAATTGGGTATGAAACTTTATTAAATAATTCTAAAAGGTTTTAAAACCTCTGAAACTTTTTATATGAATTCTTGAAGCAAAATGAAGTTATTTGCACCCATATTTCACCTGATTTGATTTAACTTACATAAGAAATTTTAGTTCTGACTCGAGTGTATCGTTTTCCTTTATGTTCGGGTCAGCTTGAGTATTTCATTATTTCAAAGATGTTTATTTCTTAAAGATGAAGATGGAGTTTGAAGACCGTATATACTAATATATTTCTGCTGCATTGTTTTGTGATGTCTGATATGTATAACTATGATGTTATTGTGTAATGATATCAATTGTATATTGTTAAACTGCTTCATGAATTGTTTATGTATTTATTATATTTTGTCATTTTGCTGCAAGATTCTATATTTTATTCTTCTGCATTTTATTTCTTTAGAATAAAACCCATTGATAATATGTCTTTTCAAAGGTTTGAGTTTGACATGAGTGGTTTATTGTCGACTTGAATAGTCCAAAAAGGCGGGTCGTCACATAAATAATGGATTTTGAATTGATTTTATGTAAAATTGGAAATATTATTAGTAATAGAAAATTATTTAAGCGAATTTTTTTAGTATTTTATGAATATAAATTATTTGAAAAATGATGAATTTTAGGACTTGATTAAATAATTTAAATTTTGAATATTTTATTTTTATTCATTTATTATTGATTATAATAATATTCAAATGATCTTTATGAAATGGTATTTAAAAATTTATGTTTAAAAAAAGTAATTAGTTAATTCTATTTGAATTTAATAAATTGGAAGTTTGTAAAATAATAGTTTAAAAGCAATATGCTTAGTACTTGATTATCATTATTTGTAATAAAAAGGAAATCTTTTTAAAAAATCTTTGTATAAATATAAAAGAATTTGAATTAAGTTATCACTATAACAACCCATCACAGAACATGCCTAAATTTCGACCTAGAAAAGGCACATCGAAACTTAGATCCATTCTAAGGCAAACTATTGGTAGTAAAAGAAATAACATTGCAGAGCCATAACTAAAGTTTAAAAACTCACTGTGGATGGAACAAAATATAATAGTAAAGTGTACCCATTTATTTCAAAACCATACAAATGTCATAATACAAAATTTCATAAAAACTGTAACATATTATCCATTACATGGTACACATAAAAGCAAGTAATAATAACAAATATTGTCGCAAGCCAAGCTTCTCCATCTCTAAGCATCATCACCACAATCACTCCATCCTTAACCTGTGTTCTAATGAAAAGGGAGTCAAAACAACAAGCGTCTAGTAAATAAAAACCTCGAGCCTTACCTTTTCAGTACTTGGGAAGTATATTTCAAAGTAAGAATATGTCTACAAACATAAAACCATTAAAATTATTTAATACTTCTTTATAAGAAAAGGAGGTGGGTCCAACCACTTAATACTTTCCATTCCAGAAGTAGATCACATATCCTAATCATACGTCATAAATAGTTTATAATGTGAAAGACGGTACCCAAGCCACTTACTACTTCCCAGTGGAAAATAAGCAGACCCCGTCTTTAAGGCCTATTTCCAAAAGCGTGCTCCTCAATGTAACTATCTAGCTGACATCATATGAAATCTCATAGGCCACTTAATACTTCCAAGTGGAAAATAGGCAGACCCCATTATTTAAGCCTAATTCTAGAAGCGGATCCCTGTAGAGATACACCTAACGTAACTCCTTGGCCATTTAATACTTCATATGGGGAAAAAGGCGGGTCCAACCACTTAATACCTCAAGCCCCGAAGTAGGCTCTTCTTCTTATGGCCCATACCCGTAATGACGTCACACATTAGTCTTTTATCCCTAGGAACTGTTAGCCAGATTAGCTGGGTGATTTCCACTACAAAATTTGGAACTAACCTCGCATCATTACAAATATTTATCATAAAGATATCCCACGTCAATAAAAGTGTACACAATTGCTAATAGCCTCTTAGTGAAGGGAAGACTTCAATCATGTAACTCTATTGACCTCGCACCCCTATGACTTAGCCATAAATTAATTACTCTCTCTCTGTATATATACTCATCCCACCGTTTCATAAATAAGGCTTTATAAGGAATCCTCCTTATTATGCCTTAATATAATAATTAGGCTATATAAGAGTTTCCTCTTATTTTCACCTCAAGATTAACTACCTTCCTAATAGGGAAAAATAAATGAAAATAAATGCATAATTAACTATGCCATACACGCAATAGTTATACGTTAATTACATAAATAGAAATAAATAAATATTAACGCCTAATAAGTTCTAAACGCATGGATTTTATGCTCTAAACTAGTTTTAAATATCAATTCCCTAATCAATTATTATTACAAGTCCTTTATCTTCAATTTCCCAAGATTTCATGGAATTCAAATGTCCAAAATAGGGAATAAATATTCATAATCAAAATCGCAATAACAGACTTGTAAATAAAATAGAAACTCAATTTATTACACCAGTTCAATGGAATATCTTAAACAATAAGAATTGCAATCTAAACCCCATATTTTATTCAACTCCTCTTTTTACAAATAAATAGATAAGAATAAGTGGTGAAAAGTACGAATAGAATTTGTAATCTAAACCCCTTATTTTATTTAAGGATCACAATTTAACCCAAAGAAGAAGGAGAAGTGGGATAGACTGAAATTATCATAAATTGCATAAACGAAACAAATTCCATCAAATTAATGTAAATAATCGAGAATCTCAATATAGAATTGACATTTCGAAATAAAATTTTTGGAGATTTTATCTATCATATTTTAGAAATCCCAAAATCTCCAAGGCATATTCAAATCCAAAAGAAATACACTAAAAAATTGCTGAAAAGAAGTACTAAGGTTTCCACACACGGATTAGCCTTAGCTTTACTCAAATGGATTGGTAGCCTTCCGATCTCTTCCACAATCTCTCTCTTTTGATATACACACACAATAGGGAATAGGTATATATATTCATTAGATTTAGAATAATAGGAGAAGAATATGATAAGAATAGATTGGAGGAAGAAGAAACAAATAGGAAATAGGTTGAATCCTTACCTGAATTCTCTATGGAGTTTATTAGAGAGATAGCAATGGTAGAGTTTCGTTGTATTCTCCAAAAATAATATGTATAAAAGTGGAGAGGATAGGGTTCTACTTATAGGAGTTGAAATGCACCAGAACCGTATGATGGAAGTAGGTAGGAAATGGGTAAATTTGGAGCGCACAACCGAATAGAACATAACATAAAACCATAACCGCCACTGGAAACTGTCGTTGCCAAGTGATCGACCGCCCTTGGCGACCAGTCGACCACTACGGTCGACCAGTTGAGCAATTCAGGTCGACCGCTCTTTTATTTAGAGGCGTTTATTTTTGTTTCCTTTGCCATATTATTTTATTCCCAAATTAACTTTTTAACATTAAGTGTTAATTAATCGTTTTCTTAGCTCCAAGCTAATTTTTGAAATTTAAATCCTAAATTTGATTTCTCATATGAATTTAATTCAAACTAAATTAATTTAAATCCGAGAACTTCAAATGCCCATAACTTCTTTGTTTGAGCTCTGTTTTCAGCATATTATATATGGAAACAGATCAAAATTTCGCCATGAACGCAATGGAATAACTTTCGTGGTCAGATTCCAGCTATTATAAAATTTCCATATCCAACCCTTATCATATTTAATTTAATTTACTCTATTTATTTATGGTTCATTTACGGGGCATTTCATTCTTCCCTCCCTTAAAAAAGATTTCATCCCGAAATCATTCAAGGGGCGAACATCGTAACACGCAATAACATCCATGTTATCCAACTAAGTTATTTACACAACCATCTACTCAACCAATAGTGCAATGTGATTATGTACTACAAACATACTAACATGAGCTCAATCCTAGTCAATCCTAGCGCGAGTGTGTGATCATGTCATGAAAGTATGTATGTAAATTCCCTAAACATGCAAAACAAATTCTACATGATTGTAAATTGGTTGTGAAAAAATGTAGCAACCATCTCCTACCATCCAATCTACTAACCATGATGCAACCAAAATCTCATTTTGAAGAGAAAATTTTCCAAGAATTTTTTTGGACAAAGTGTCCTCATGCCTCCCATCAGATTTTCTCACCATTGTACTCGACCAATCTAATTCTTTATTGCAAAGCTTTTGAGTTCCATGCTCTACGATGCATGCAGTGGCATGGGGTGCTATTGGCTCCATCTTAAAATCCCCAATTGATTAGGCTCTACAACAATTACTATGCTATGAAGGTATTTCCTCAAATGAAAAAACGTCATGGACTCCAGCCAACATAAAAGTTTTCTTGTTTTTCTCATATTGGGAAAAGGCCCAATAAATCTAGTGCCTACTTTTCAATTATCCAAATCGTACACTGCTCAATCAATCGACTTTCCAAAGTCTCGCAATACAAATCTGGTCCGAGTAGAATTTGTTGGTGGTTTCCTACCCACAATTTGACGATTTGCATGGCCTCCTAAAAAATGCTTCAAGGGTGCCATACTAATCGTCCATTGATGACTACAATCCTATTGAATTCTTCTAAGGGTAAGCGCTATTCCTAAAGTCCTCCAAAGTTCAAGATGCAAGCTCTCAACAAATCCTCTAAGTTTCCATCCATTCCATTAGTTTGTCCATCGATCTTCAATCGGTAAGCGATGCTCAGATTTAACGAAGTTCCTAACCTAGTTCCTAAAGCTACTAGCAAACCCCTCCAAATTTGCTAGTAAACTAAGGGTCCCTATTACGAATGAAGCAAAGCGCAACTTCATAAAGCTGCATTGGAGTGTTGCAGTTCCACTGCTTCTAACAGAAAATTTCTACCACCTTCTTCTTAATCCTTTATCAATAGGAAATTCCATTCTTGATCCTATGAATTTTCCCTTTTTCTTGCATGGTGGCATTTTGTGAGCTAAATCCCTTATGTTTCCTAAAATCGAAAGTTTTGAGATTGAAACATTTACTCACTTTAGGCTGCTAACCTAATTTCCTCATTAACCTCCAGTTTTACTTATGGTCTATCGCTAGTTAAGTGTTCCCATATGATTTCCTTATTTAGGTTGCTTTCTAACGTATATCAAGTGGTTTAAATCCCATTCATAAAGTCTACATAGGAATGAAACGGGAATATATCTTATACCACATCATCCACTTTTCCAATAACTAAGGAAGACAACTAGTGACTATAATCCAATAACTCCAAAGGAAAATTTTACTAGAAGTTGCCATTTATTATCAGTTAATATAATTGGTGTTGAGGTCCTAACACTCCTTTCTAAATTAAGATGACTATCTTTAATATGTCATTCCATTGCTACCCATTTTCTTAATTTTCCCTTCTTTTTTTCGGTCTTTAATAAATGTGGTCCATTTATTGCTTCAATTAGTATCCATAGCAGCTGATCATTACTGTCAAAATCGAACCATTTCCAATTAATCCTTCTTCAATCTTTTTAACCTTCTTCAAGTTTCCAAAATCCATTCATTACTCAAATTTATTTCTTCCACAAATGTAATATCAAGTTTCCTTAATTAGCCCCTTTTAGATTACTTTTCCTCTCATTAATTACAAACTTATTGCCCGTTAAATTTGTAATTAACATCCATAAATCCTAATCCGTAAATTACTAACTAATACGCATATAGTCGTAGTTTATGTTATCGATATATATTCTAGTCGTTTACCATAGTTGTACGATATATATATCTAATTACTAATTCTACAACTAGAATGCTTATTTTCATATTTTAATTCGTCGAAGATATCCTTCCAAAAAGATTACAGTCATAAGTTAACCACAATTAATATTTGTGCTTTGTTTGAAAATACAAGAAAACATTTCTTTTCTTATTATTGAAATAAACAGTGTAAACAATGGAAATGAATATCCATCTCTTACACATCTCTTTTCTTTTTAGTGTATTACTTGTTACTTCAAACAATGCATTTTTCCATGTATTTTGGAATTGGATAATTTATGGAAATTACGTGGAAATTGCTCCAAAATTAAAATATAAAAAATTCATATTCTATGGGCAACCTAATTCACAACCTAATCAAAGATTTGGAATATATTTACACTTTACTAACTTCTTAAAATAGAGGTTAGGGACTGACTTCAACTTTCCAGATCAGGTTATACATCCTATTTCTACTTTACTCATATCTAAAAAAACCTTAGTCTCCGCCCAGGTCATGATCCATATCTACTCCATAAAATTTTATTAAATCATAACTTTCGCACACAAAATAAAATATCTTCATACAAATAAACTTATTTAAAAATAAGCATTTATTACTTCATTTCTTGCAATACTTAAAACATGAAGTATCAAATTCCTTATCTCTATCTTTGAAAATTTAAACTTTAATAAAAACCTTTATCAAAGATTCAAAATTCCTTTATTCCCAAATAGAAATAAAATAATCTTCCTTTTTAAAACTTTCCGTATCTAAACTTTTTTTAAGTTAGACTTTCTAATTTATGGCATTCAAAATTCTCTTAGTTTTTCAAAAAGGAACTTACGAAAAACTTTCCTTTACGATAGCTTACTAAAATAAGGATTTACTCCTTTTTGAAAATAGGAATTTTAACACAAGATTCAAGACTTAATTATCTTTCCAAAATAATATGTTAAACCATTTTTTTCAAAGGGTTTTCTAGCTACAAAAATTATCGTTTACAAAATAGTAAAATTTTCACAATCATCATTTCAAAATAACAGTTATTTCTTTGTAAAACATACGGCAATATTTATTACCTTTTTACTCAAAATATACTATTATGTGATGAAATATAGCTCGTAACTTTGCTCAAAAACTCTTAATCTTTTATAACACTTTTCTTTATCAAATCCTATATTATTACCATTCAAATAACTTTTGTATTCAAATTAGGAAAAACATATAAAATTTATCTTTACATAAATGCTTCTCCTTATACATAAACATCTAACTTATTTATGAATCATCATTTAAATCCAATCAATGGTCAAAGATACCTCATATAACTTTATACGATAGAAAAATAGATGGAGTAGACAAAGATAGTTTCTATCTTACTCTGTTACTCCTTTCCATATCTCATCTACCGGAATTCAGAATTCTATTATTACCTAAATTTCGGCCATCATTCTCTTCATCACCTTATATGGGATGCTCTCCTTCCTATACTACTGGACATTCATTTCTTTCTATTTCCTACTTCTATATCCCAAAATAGGTGTTATTTCTATCTAAAACCCTAAAAAGATTCTTAAAAAAGAACTTTAAGGTTTATATACAAGGAAAAATAGAAGGATCAAAGAACCAAAAATTAAAATCTTCTTAATCAAACTAAAAAGGTTAACAAATGAATTTTTTTAGGTATTAATTGAAAATTAAAACCATTCACCATTTTGTCTTAAAGAAATTCACCGCTTTTAAAAATTGCATTACCTTTTCAAACTTTTCCAAAACTAATGGTGGTATATTTCCAAAGTTGTCTAAAACCATAATTATATTTCTAAAAAATTCCAACTTATACGGCCTTTAAGAAGTTATAGAGGAAAGAACTTTTAAATTTATTGCATATGAATATAACATAGAAAAATAGAATCATACAAAAATAAGGAATCTGAAAGCTTTTTCAATCCAATCAAATTTTAAATTAAGAAGTTAATAAATGGAAACCTTTTTTCAACTTCTCAAGTCACCAAAATTTTAAATTAAAATCACCTACCAAAAATGTTTCACCACCCTTTTTAAATTTATAACCTCTTTTCAAACTTTTTACCAAACAAATGATGGTATAATTTAAAAGCTATCTAAAATCACTTTTTACCAAAAACTTCTAACTTATAAGATTTTCATTTCAAAATCTTTTGAAAGGCACTTTCAAAATATTCAAGGGGTTTTCAAAGAAACCTTTTTATCAAATTATGTCACAAAAGGTAGGACTAAATTTTTTTCTTTCTTTTAAACCTTTGTACTCGACCCTTTAAAAATCGAATTTCCTCCTTGTGGTGATAAATGTATTCCTTCTTATGGAAGTTTTCTCCTTTCCTTACTTCCGTATTTTATTAATACATAACACCTTCATAAATGTTAATTTGTCTGTATTAACTGTCAGCCTAACAGACATTTCCTTAAGGTCATTAATTTCCTATCAACCTTTCCATCTATGGTTACCCCTATTATTAAATATGTCTATAGGGTCCACAATGATAAGGAAGAATAGTTCCTATCAAGGACTCAATTACTATCCAGCTTCTAGGGTGCTTCCATAAGTTGAGGTTATGTTCTCCCTAGTTTGCTCCTAGAGATATGATCTTCGCTCCATGGATAACCGGAGTAGGAGTAGAAATTACCTCTATTTATTCTTCCAACTCATAGTCGCCTCGTCCATCCTTACAGAATATGGTCGTAATTACTTCTATAGTTGGAATTTATAGAGTTAAGCGTAAATTAAAAATAAGTGTGTATATATATAGCATGAGTTTTCGAAAAACCATTTGAAAAACCTTTTCAAAAATAATAATTCCGCCACTCATACATACAATATAGTTTTCCCATTGATCGGGTAACCTAGAGCTTCGATACTAAATGTAACAACCCATCCCGGAATAGGCTTAAATTTCGACTTAGAAATGGCGCATTGAAACTTAGATCCATTCCGGGTAAGCCGCTGGTAGTAAAAAGAAATTACATTCCAGAGCCATAACTAAACTTTCAGAATTCACTAGTAAAGTATACCCATTTATTTCAAAACCATAAAAATGTCATAATATAAAATTCCATAAAAACCGTAACATAATATCCATTATATGGGTACACATAAAAGCAAGTAATAATAACAAATACTGCCACAAGCCAAGCTTCTTCATCTCTAAGCATCGTGATCGCCATCACTCCATTCTTAACCTGTGTAATGAGGAGGGAGTCAGAACAACAAGTGTCTGGTGAATAAAAACCTCGAGTCTTACCTTTTAAGTACTTGGGCAGTATATTTCAAAATAAGAATATGTTACGAACATAAAACTATTAAAATCATTTAATACTTCTTTATAAGGAAAGGAGGAAGGTCCAACCACTTAATACCTTCCACTCCAGAAGTAGATCCCATATCCCAATCATATGTCATAAATAGCAATAATGTGAGAGACAATACCCAAGCCACTTAATACTTCCTGGTGGAAAATAAGCAGACCCCGCCATTTAAGGCCTATTTCTAAAAGCATGCTCCTCAATGGTACTATCTAGCTGATATCATATGGAATCTCATAGGCCACTTGATACTTCCAAGTGGAAAATAGGCAGACCCCCTCATTTAAGGCCTAATCCTTGAAGTGGATCCCTATAGAGATACCACTTAATGTAACCCCTTGACCATTTAATACTTTATCTGGCGAAAAAGGCGGGTCCAACCACTTAATACCTCAAGCCCCGAAGCAGGCCCTTCATCTTATGGCTCATACCCATAACGATGTCTCACTTTAGTCCTTTATTCGTAGGAACTTGTAGCCAGATTAGCCGGGCAGTTTTTCCCTACAGAAATTTTGAACTAACCATGCATCATTACAAATATTTATCATAAGGATATCTCACATCAATAGAAGTGTACAGAACTACTGGTAGCCTCAAAGTAAAGGGCAGACTTCTGACATGTAACTCTATTAAGCTTGCACTCCTATGACTTAGCCATAAATTAAGTACTATACACACACACACACACACACACTCATCTCAACATTTTATAAATAAGGCCTTATAAGGAATCTTCCTTATTACACCTTAAAATAATAATTTGGCTATATAAGAATATCTTCTTATTTTCACCTCAAAATCAATTACCTTCCTAATGGAGGAAAATAAATGAAAATAAATGCCTAATTAACTCTGTGATATACACAATAGTTATAGGTTAATTACGTAAATATAAATAAATAAAATTCCAAGCCTAATAAGTTCTAAACGCATGGATTTTACGCTCTAAACTAGCATTTAATGTCAATTCCCTCAATTATTTTTATAAGTCCTTTATCTTCAATTTCCCAAGATTTCATGGAATTCAAATGTCTAAAACAGGGAATAAATATTCATAATCAAAATTGCAGTAACAGACTTGTAAATAAAATAGAAACTCAATTTATTACACCAATTCAATGGAATATCTTAAACAATAAGAATAGCAATCTAAACCCCATATTCTATTAACCTCCTCTTTTTACAAAGAAATAGATAAGAATAAGTGATGCAAACTATGAATAGAATTCGTAATCTAAACCCCTTATTTTATTGAAGGATCACAATTTAACCCAAAGGAGAAGGAGAAGTAGATTAAACTATGAAATTATGATAAATTACATAAACGAAACAAATTCCATCAAATTAATGTAAATAATTAAGAATCTCAACATAGAATTGACATTTCGAAATAAAAAGGAATTTTTGGGGGATTTTATCTATCATATTTTCAAAATCCCAAAATACCTAAGGCATATTCAAATCCAAAAGAAATATACTAAACAATTGCTGAAAAGGAATGCTAAAGTTTCCACTCACAGATCAGCCTTAGCTTTACTTAAATGGATTTGTTGCCTTCCAATCTCTTTCACAATCTCTCTCTTTTGATATACAGACACAATAGGGAAGAGTTATATATATTCATTAGATTCAGAATAATTGGAGAAGAATAGATTGGAGGAAGGGGAACAAATAGGAAATAGGTTGAATCCTTGCCTGAATTCTCTACAGAGTTTCTGAATCTTATTAGAGAGATAGCAATGGTGGAGTTTCGTCGAATTCCCCAAAATAATATAAATAAAAGTGGAGAGGATTGGTTCTATTTATAGGAGTTGAAACACACTAGAACTGTAGGATTGAAGTAGGTAGGAAATGGGTAAATCTAGAGCGCACAACCGAATAGAACATAACATAAAACCTTAACCGCCACTGGTAACCGTCGTTGCCAAGTGGTCGACTGTTTGACCTATTCAGGTCGACCGCTTTTTTATTCAGAGGCATTTATTTTTGTTTTTGATGCCGCATTATTTTATTCCCTAATTAACTTTTTAACATTAAGCATTAATTAATCATTTACTTAGCCCACAAGCTAATTTTTTGAAATTACCAAACAAAGAATCTGTCCTAGCGGCCTAATTGCAGGGTCGCTCCCCAAATCTGCAACACCTTTTTGATGTATATGACTGAGAGCCATGGCTGAGAGCCATCGCCCTTGTGTCACATAGGACATAAGTCTGTTACCACTACGGGCACTTGCAGGGTCGTGATCAACACATATCGTAGTCTTGCACTTGATGGATATCGGGTCACGTTGGCCATCGAGGTAACTAAGACTGTTAGAGTACTGTTGAGAGCATGCGAGGAAGGCTACTGGAGTAGGCT
This sequence comes from Allium fistulosum, assembly GCA_030737815.1. NCBI lineage: Eukaryota > Viridiplantae > Streptophyta > Magnoliopsida > Asparagales > Amaryllidaceae > Allium > Allium fistulosum. Next base: position 897,411,687 of record CM060905.1, on the reverse strand, counting down.
GAGAGCCGTCAGTCTCCCTCCTGGTTATTATTGAGAAGATATCACGAGATGCTATAAAAACCTACTTATTCATCTATATGAGATCATTATGTTTACGGCTGAGAGCCGATCAGATCATTTGTCGAGACTGATGCATAAATAGATATTTATGATGCTAAGAGCACATAGGACTGGGAGTCCTGATGTCTATCCACAAAATAAGAATTAGGTGGATTAGATAAGGTTTGAGAGACCGTATGATTGTTTCATTGGCTGAGAGCCAAGTCGATTACTATGAGTTTGAAGGTCTAGATGATTAATGTATGGTTGTCGATCTCTTGGATTATTTATGATACCAAGAGTCTATGAAGTTATGTAACCCCATTCACATTGATTATACCGCTATCAAGGATAGCTAGAAACATTGAGAGCATAAATTTGGACCTTGTAGCTATCTTTTACATGGTTGTCTAAGAGACGCCCTTTGCTACCGAGGGTATGCTATATTTATATTTCATGTATGTTTGATTTGGGTGATTTTTATGTATATATATATATTGAGTTAGATAGATCCGGGTATGTCTACTTTACGATTATCTAAGAGATAATTCTAGCATTACTGAGAGCATGCCACGTGATGCTTGATGACCTCCTTTGTATGCACGTGCCACTTGTGTTGCACTTGGTTATACCATGCCAGTTATTATTTTATATTGACATCTACATTCTTGACATAGTCTGACCCGTGTGTTATTTATATAATACTCGGGTCAGTCTGAGACATTTCAGAATCAAGGACGAGTTGACCAATTTATGGATGTTGGGCATAGATGGAAGACAAAGTATTTGTATATCATTTTGTATATTTGTAGCTATATAAGTTCATGTGTTGTTGACATGTATATATTGGTCATGTATGTATATTTTTAATGATAGTAGGCATTTGACTAGTTTTGTAGACCCACTTGGACTCGTGTATATTCTATGTTATGTTATCGCTACGTTGATGACTCCATGATATCTATGATTTATTTTATATTGTGTATTATTCTATCCTAGAAATGCACATGTTTATTTCTTTGTGCCGGTCTTATGTATGTATAGGTGAGTTGTTTATGATTTTTGAAATACGTACCCATGTTATCCTAAGGGAATACTCATGTGTGACAGCCTAATATCGCCTTATTCTCCGAATTATCGGACAGTGTTACCTAGTAATACCGTTATCCCGCCTTTTGGAAAGGCCGTGACACCAAGGAACTGACTGAAAACCAATGACGGTTCGTCTTGGAGATCGGTTATGCGCAGGCTCACTATGGATATCGATGAATTTTGTCCGAGTCCGGATTAAGCTACAATTGACAAGACATGACGAACAAACCCATGGAAGTCAACGTTCCAAATTTTAAGTCCATCCGAGTTCGTATGCTCAAGTTATGATCGATGCAAGTTGAAGGAAATAATCCCATTTTTGTATCCATCATCGAACCTCGGTTCGAATCCATCACTTTCGTATCGATCAGAGCGGCAGCGACCTCGCATCCATCCTAGAGCCTAAGTTCAACTCGATCTCGTTCGAATCCATCAGGAAGCCTCAGTTCGACTCGATCGACTTCGCATCCATCGACAAGCCACAGGTCGTATCGATCGTCCAATGTCTGCTTCGTATCCATCAAAAGGCGTTTGTTCAAACCCATCAGGGCGCACCACTTCATGTCCATCGAAGAGCCTTTGTTCGAATCCATCGACCCACACTGTTCGTATCCATCAGAGGGTCACTGTTCATATCCATCAAGTTGGAGCGCTTTTATCGATACGAACAAGCCAACCTCCATCGATACGAACAAGCCAACCTCCATCGATACGAACAAGCCAACCTCCAATCGACACGAACAAAGCATAACAATCGATACGAACTAAGGAACTTTCATCGATACAAACTGTGCATCCTTCATCGATGCGAACAAGGCAGCAACATCGATACGAACAAGGCAAAGTTCAAGGGACGACTTGGTCAACTCGGAGAAGAAGGTGGATCGATCCGAAGAGTGCTCACCATGATACCACCTGATCACATGCAACCATCGATTCGAAATGATCGAGTCGAAATGATCGATTCGAACGAAACAACCTACCGAGTAACTCCAATTCGAATCGATCATAACTCGAGATCCACAAGTCCAAATGCTATGAAATTTTCACAGAAGCTTACATACATGCTAAAGAGTGTTCACGCCAAGTTTCGACTCCATTGGACGAAATCTTGATCGATACGAACTTCGTTCGTATCGATCATGGATCGAGCCGAAACTTCACGGGCTTGGTCGCGTGGGCCCACTCACGTGCCAGAAGAAGTCTCCTGAGATCTGAGCGAAATATCAGCCTCCTACACCTATAAATAGAGCCCCAGAGCCTATAGAAAGGGATCTTTTTGATGCTCCAACGCCCAGACTCTGCCGGATTCAATTCCATACTCCATTACTGCTGTTGTACTCGAATTTCATAGCTTTTATTCGCTGTAATCCGCTGCAATCAGTTGTAATCATCAAAGAAACATCAATAAAGTGATCAATTTCATAGTGGACGTAGGCAATACGCCGAACCACTCTAAATCCCTGTGTTTCTGTGCATTTTTATTATTTACAAATATGTTTTTGGAGTTTTTGTTAGATAATCCTCCTTTTCCATTTGATTTCTTCATTTTTTTCTCTTCAAAAACTTCCGAAGAGTGTTGTGCCCATTTTTGGTACAAACAATTTCGTGCTTTCACTGAGAACAAACCCAATTTTCCTCCTGTTCCTTGGATCTCCTAATCGATACCAGATTGCATAAATCCAAGAAGAAGATCCAGTTCTCAAGCCTTGAAGCCCTTCCATTCTATTCAGATTTGCATCAGATCTAGGAAAGGACTTCGTCAGTTCATCATGGTGAGTACACGATCTGCTTCTACAGCTTTTGATCAGGAAGGACGGGATAGACAGAATCCCGTGCAATTGCCTCCATCCAACCAAGATGCAGCCGGACATTTAGATCCATCAGGCCCGGTCACCAGACAAGAATTCTAAATGCTGCTTCAAGAGTTGACCCAGAGTCGGCAACAACTTACTGAACAACTGCGCGCCAACACAAAGTTGACCAACCAGCTGAATCGCCAAAGGCGTAGAAGATCCAGAAGAGATCAAGGTTCCTATTCTTCCACGGAGAGTTCAGCCTCATTTGACAATCATCACCGATCCACACGCCCACGGCTAGATGTAAGCTACACCCAGGCCACAGGACACCAACCTGCCTTAAGTCCGGGACAACCCAGAACTGGACCATCTACCAGTCATCAGACCGGACCCTCGTCTCGAGGGGGTGCCGCTCCTTACCATGTCACAGGAAACCTCGTTACCACCACCACTACCGAACAAGGAGTTGATGCTAGAAATCAAGCTGATCAGCATCGTCACCAACGAGATCACACTCCGGAACCTTATGTCCCTGAAAATGTTGAACCAAGGAGGCGAGGCACGGACCGTCGACCGCGTCCGATCCAGACTCGCGCTGTGGAACCCGACCACACCTTGGCACAACAAGCTCTAAATATCCGGATGCCGGATATACCGACGATGATTCGTCAAATGATCCGTGAATGCTAGGGTCTCACCTAAGGTTTCAAATCTCGGATTTTGGCCAATATCTCGGGCAAATATCTCGGCTGTCTCGGGCGATATTTAAAACACTTATAACTAACCAAGCTGCCAAATCTCGGATTTTGGCTAATATCTCGGATTTTCATCTCGGCTGATCTCGGGGAGATTTAAAACCTTGGTCTCACCAATGACGACTAGGGAATCTCCCGGAGTCATACCCCTTTCACTGATGACATATTATATGCTGAACCACCTCAGGGCTTCAGGATGCCAACCCTGCCAGTCTATGAAGGAAATTCTGATCCCAATCAACACATCCTGAAGTATGAATGGCTGATGAATGCTGCGAGAGCTAACGATGCAGTTAAATGCCGTAGTTTCCCTATTTCCCTGGGGAGCATTGCAACTATGTGGTTTACTTGTTTGCCACCATGATCCATTTCTAATTTCAACCAGATGGCCACCAAGTTTGTTGAACAATTCTGTATGTACGTAGCAAGACCTAAAGATGTTAATACTCTATCTAGCGTCACTCAAGCTCCCGGAGAGACACTCAGACGTTACTTGGAGCGATTTCATGCTACATGTGCAGAAATAAGCAATCCCAATGACAACTCTATCCCGATGGCATTGACTAAGGGGATTGATCCTGATTCCGAGTTCGGAAATTGGTTAGCTGGGAAGCCGCCTGCGTCATTGGACCGTTTCTATTCTAAGGCAGCCCAATTCTTGAGAAGGGAGGATGCGAAACAGTCTAGGAAGCAGGATGACGCAGGGCCCAGCATGGACGGAATTCAGAGTAACATCGCAGTTAAACAATCCGGGGAGAGTTTCGGGAAAGTTCAGTTGAATATACAAAACAAACAGAACCAGCAGAGGGACAATGGAAATCAAGGTAAAAAACGAGATCAAAATCGTGGTCCACGACGTAGAGCTCCCATGTTCGACAATTATACTCCATTGAATACGTCACTAGAGAATGTGTATTTGCAGACCTATATTACCATGCAATACAAGAAACCTGCCCCGAAGCCATCAACAGAAAGACAGGTCCAAACAGGGAAGTTTTGTAGATTCCATGAAAGTTATAGCCATAATACAAATGAGTGTCGTCATTTACAAGATCTCATTGAAAAGCTGATACGTGAACGAATGTTGGATCAGTATGTGCGGGCGCCGCAGTCAGAAGGTGCGGGCCCATCAAATCAGAATCGTGTACCAAACCAGGAAAGGCATGAAGAACCCGCTAGTACTGGCGGGAGATTTTTATTAATACAATAAGTGGTGGTCCCTATCCAGCCAACCGAAGCTGGAAGGAAATGGAGTCGTATGCCAACTCTATAAGGCATGTGGACTTTGAGTGTTATAGTAGTTTTGATGAAGGGGCTCCGGCCAAACAACAGAAGACGATGACAGATGACATCGTATTCAGAAACAAAGATGCTGATAAAGTCGAAGCCCCCACTATCGATCCACTGGTCATCTTAGCTCAAGTAGGTCCCGCTTGGATGAAGAGGATCTTAGTTGACACTGGAAGCTCTGTGAATATTTTGTTTAAATGAGCTTACGACCAAATGAAAATTAAAGCCAAAGATTTGAAGCCTTTCCAATCTCAAATCAATGGTTTCAATGGGAGCGCTACTATACCCACTGGAGTAGTGGAACTACCAGTGAAGTTGGGAGTTGGAGAATGCCGGAGAGTATGGATATTATAGTTCGTTGTGTTGGACATAGACTCCCCTTATAATGATTTCTTAGGCCGACCGACCCTCGCTGAATTCGGGGCAGCCATTGCCCCATGGTGTTTGACTTTAAAGTTTCCTACTGATCGTAGAGTGGGAATCATTCAAGTAGATCAGGCTGCTGGGAGGGCCTGTTACGTTGCCGAGCTGTGGAGGCGCAGCGAAAGGAGAAAGGAAAAGGCGTAGAGGAATCTCTCTGCGTCCGTTTTGCTGATAATTGATAATTAATGCCTGGGCCTAGGCCCGGGCACCCCAGCCAATTCCAAAGGGATCTTGACCCAAGAGAAACTGAAGATGAAGGAGAATATAAAGAAAGTCAAGCATCCCCGGCCGAACTGACGATCGATGTCCCGATTGACAATGATGATGATTCGAAAATGATAAAGATTGGGTCTCAGCTAAGCCAGCAAACTCAAGAGGAACTGGTTGAATTTCTACGGGCGGATCTTGACGTATTCGCCTGGATGCATTCTGACATGTGTGGAATCTCGCCAGACATCGCGAGCCACACCTTGAATATTGACCCGCGGCATGTCCCGGTCAAATAGAAAAGGCGTGGTATGGATCCAGAGAGATCTGCCACCCTTAAAGAAGAGGTAGAAAAGCTTAAAGCGAATGGGTTCATTCGAGATGCACTATACCCCGAATGGGTGTCGAATCCCGTGCTCGTCCGAAAGTCAAACAGAAAATGGAGAACATGTGTCGATTACTCCGATCTGAATAAAGCTTGTCCCAAAGACAGTTTCCCGCTTCTAAGAATTGATCAGCTCGTAGACTCGACAGTTGGACATGAACTCTTATCCTTCATGGATGCGTATTCTGGATACAATCAGATACCAATGCATTTACCTGATCAAGAATATACCAGCTTCGTAACCAATCTGGGACTTTATTGCTACAAAGTTATGCCATTCGGACTCAAGAATGCCGGGGCTACTTATCAACGATTGGTCAATCGGATGTTTGCCAATCAAATCGGGAAAACCATGGAAGTATATGTAGACGACATGCTTCTGAAGTCACGATTTTCCACTGACCATATTAAAGACCTAGAAACTATGTTCAACATACTTCGAGAATACAGAATGAAGCTCAATCCACTGAAATGTCATTTTGGAGTTGCATCCAGAAAATTCCTTGGGTTTATCGTCAATGCTCGGGGGATCGAAGCTAATCCTGATAAGATCTGGGCAATCAGAAATCTTGAAACTTTGAAAACTATAAAGCAAGTCCAGAGTCTTAATGGGAAAGCAGCAGCTCTGAGCAGGTTCATTTCAAAGTCCACTGACAAATGCATTCCCTTCTTCGATTTGATCCGAAAAGGAAAACGAAACTTTAAGTGGACCACGGAGTGTGAGGGCGCTTTCCAAGCACTAGTTCAACATCTATCCACACCACATATCCTGTCAAAGCCTATTGATCATGAGACGTTGTATGTTTACTTGGCGATATCAGAAAACGCTATCAGCGCTGCTTTAATTTGAGAAGAAGACAGGATACAGAAGCCAATATATTACATCAGCAAACGATTGACCGGAGTCGAAAGGAATTATCCGAAACTAGAGAAGCTGGCTTATTGTCTTGTTATTGCATCAAGGAAGCTCCGACCATATTTCCAGGCACATCCTATTATTGTTTACACTGACCAGCCGTTACGACAGGTCCTTACGCGGCCTGAGACGTCTGGTAGGTTACTCAAGTGGAACATCAAACTGAGCCAGTTTGATATTACTTATACTCCAAGATGAGCCATTCAAGGACAAGTCCTAGCCGATTTCATAGCTGAATTTACTGTCCCAGAGGACTTGCTCGAAACTAGTGAATCTCCCGAGTACGTCTGGAAGCTGTACACTGATGGTGCCTCAAATGATCGGTGCTCGGGCGTTGGAGTTGTACTCGAAACCCCCGAAGGCCGATCTATATGTTATGCTTTAAAGTTCGATTTTCATGCAACCAATAATGAAGCTGAGTATGAAGCCCTCTTAGCTGGGATAAAACTTGCCAGAGATTTGAGAATTATCGTTGTGGAAATTTATTGTGATTCACAATTAGTTGTGTGTCAAGTTCGGGGAGAATAACAAGCGAGAGATCGAAGGCTGGCTGCCTACTTAGCTCGAGTTCAGGAAATACTGAATCAGTTCGATTATTATGCCATTTATTGTATATCTCAAGAACGTAATCAGAAAGCCGATTCATTGGCAAAGTTAGCCGACACAGGTGAAGCTCAGCAAATGGGACTCGTTCCCGTAGAGACGCTGCCTTCCCCAAGTATTGACCGTGCAGAAATGGACTGGGTATGTGAAACCGTTCCCGATAAGGAGTCATAGATGACTCCATTCAGAAATTACCTTGAGCACGGAATCCTGCCAGAGCGCAGGAGTGAAAAAAGACAAGTCCTTCGTAAGGCCTCACGATTCACCATCTAGAATGGGGTCATGTACAGAAGAGGGTATTCTGTTCCTTTACTCCGGTGTATCGCTCATGATGAAATTAAGCGAGTATTGCACGATGTACACGAGGGAGAATGTGGTGATTACACCGGGGGGGGGCAAGCACTTGCCAAGAAAATACTTCGATATGGATATTATTGGCCGACTATGAATCGCGATGCGTTAGATTATGCAAAGAAGTGTGATAAATATCAAAAGTATGCTCGAATTCCTAGAGCCCCACCTACCGAGATAACGCAAATGGTTAGCCCATGGCTATTTGCAATATGGGGCATCGACATCATTGGTACTCTACCTCTGGCAAAAGGTGGTGCAAAATACACCATCGTCGTAGTTGATTACTTTACAAAGTGGGCTGAAGCTGAACCTCTTGCTACCATAACGACAAAAAAAGTGATCAACTTTGTAGTCTGCAACATTATCTTTCGATTCGATCTCCCACACACCATCATTACTGATAACGGAACCCAATTCGATAGTGTTGAATTTAAAGATTTCTTCAAACGGTTTCACATTCAAAAGAAATTCTCTGTAGTTCACACCCTCAAGCAAACAGACAAGTTGAAGCAGTCAACAAGGTTATAAAATCCATTCTGAAAAACGACTGGAAAGGGTTGGGGGCAAGTGGGTCGATGAACTTCCTATGGCTTTATGGGCTTACCGAACAACCCACAAGTCCGCGACCGGTCACACTCCATTCTCTCTCTCTTACGGTTCAGAAGCTGTTATTCCAGTCGAACTAGAAGTACCTTCTCATCGTGTGACATACTATGATTCGAAGAAAAATGCTATATTACTTGCTGAATCTCTCGATTTACTAGATGAGAAGCGTGAGGAGGCTGATCTGAGGGCGGCCACATATCGAAATCGAGTCGCCCGACTGTACAACGCCAAGGTCCGCCCCCGAACCTTTGAACTCGGTGATCTTGTCCTAAAAAGAATTTATCCGGTTCCTTCGCATATGAAGCCAACATGGGAAGGACCGTATGTTATTGAACGAAGGCTCAGAGATGGCACATTCAAATTATCGACCGTTGACGGTCTTACTCTACCAAGAGCCTGGAATAGCGAGAGTCTTCGTTGCTACTACACATAACAGGCTATGTTTATTCATTTAGTTTATTTTCCATTTGCAATTTGTTTCTGCATTTCGAAATTAGAATTTGTAATAAGGCAACTGACTTTGCCATATTTTCTTATTTCAGCAATAAAATGCAATCTCTTCGAGCCAGAGCTGTGATTTACTTGAAATACTTCATATGAACATCACCATGCACGGAGAGCTAAGTTTCACCAACGGTGGGATTTATTCAAATAGGGAGTGACTGTGATGCAACCGATCACTCGCTAAGTGAAACCCATGCTCGAGGACAAGCCATCACACCAAAGTCAAAAAAGGATTGATACACGACAATCCTTCACTTAACTCTAGATTCCTAGAGTGCGAACTGGAGTATAAAAATATGTCTACGAAGAGGGTGGATCCATCCGCTTAACGACTTCGTCCATATCTGAACCAAGTTTGAGGAGGGTGGACCCGTCCATCTAACGACTTCACTTGTTAACTCAGGGTGGATGTGATCCGACCATCCACGATCCCGATACACCTTTCGTTCTAGAGTGCGAGCGAAATCCAAAAACATGCAGCAGATGTGACTGACCATCTGTTCATCAACTCCGGATTCCCAGGGTGCGAAATGGAGTATAAACATCAACTCCAAATTCCCAGAGTGCGAATTGGAGTATAAACATCAACTCCAAATTCCCAGAGTGCGAATTGGGGTATAAACATCAACTCCAAATTCCCAGAGTGCGTATAAACATCAACTCCAAATTCCCAGAGTGCGAATTGGAGTATAAACATCAACTCCAAATTCCCAAAGTGCGAATTGGAGTATAAACATCAACTCCAAATTCCCATAGTGCGTATTGGAGTATAAACATCAACTCCGGATTCCCGGAGTGCGAAACGGAGTATAAACATCAACTCCAAATTCCCAGAGCGTGAATCGGAGTATAAATACCAACTCCGAACTCCCAGAGTGCGAGTCGGAGTACAAATGTCGATTCCGTGTCCCCAAAGCGCGGACATATAATTAAAGCTTAAGCCGGCGTGACAGACCGCCAAAAAACAAATGAGAATCCCCGGAGTGCAGATATGATCATCGATAATCAAGCAAGTGTGGATAAACCGCTCAATCTCTGCTTGTCTCAGACATCCGTTCAGTGGCACCAGACTCAACATGTTATAAGTGAGAAGCAATCGCTGACTGATGTTCTACAACTCACCCCCAAGATTGGGGGGCAGGACTTAAGTGTCGACCATTGACTGAAGCAGTGCGACGTCAAAATTCAACTCACTTCCTAGTCATGAATCGTGTCCACAGTCTTCGGACCTGGCGCATAAAAACAAACTCGACTCGGAAGCTGAAATTCCACGAGTACCCTTCAAACATCGAAGCACTTAAGCAAATACACAGTAACTGTAAAGAAGCCAAAAAAGGAGAGTTTCATTTCTACTATTTGTGAAAGAAATTCATGTACAAGTTTGGTCCAAAAAATTCCTACTAGAAGGGGCCGAACCCGCATCTATACACGGCCAACAAAATGAAAATCAAAATAAACCGAGGAAGCATGTCTACTCTTATTTCTTCCTCGGCTTCCTTTTTGGTGTAGATCCGCTGGAGCCGCCACTACCCTTCCTCTTTGAGCCTTTACTTTTTGGTAGTCGGTCTCCAGGCGGGGGCATTATCTCGACATCCTCCTCCGAGCTTGAATGTATAGGGATACTTCTTGCGGGCGGAGTCGGAGGAACATGATCAAGTGTAGAAGGTGGAATAGGCACGCTAGTGTCAAAAACTATACCGCCAGGCGATATCATCCTGAGCGAAGCTGGACCAGGTGGCGCCATCCTACCTCCAAAACTGTCACCATGAGCTGCTGCTTCCATCTCAGCGTCGATCTCGTCCAATATTTCCTATTCATTAATCGCTCGGGCCTCGCCGAGAGCATCAATGGTTGGCATTGAAGAGCTTGTAGCAGGAGCGCTTCCACCCATCACAAATGGCAGGTTAGCAAAAGGATCGCTATGACGGCAAAAGAGTTCCTCCATCATTTGCTCATCAAACACAAGCGTGCTTCCCTGCATTTCATCAAGTGATGCAGTTGTAGCTACGGTGGTCGCTTCGGTAATGATGGCCCCCTGCGTCTGATATGATTCTTGAGTGACAGGAGACACGACCGGTGCAGCATCAATCACTGGACAAAAATAAGAGAACTGCTAATACTTAGTTCGAGTGATGATTCTGGCTTAAGATAGACATATAGAATGTTCAAAATACCTTCCTCAGTTTGGCTTGTAGAAGGTTAAACGGCTTCAGCAACTTGCTCTATAGCCGGAGACATCTGCGGCTGATCCGGATTGTAGGCAGGAATGGCTTGGGGATCGACCACAGGCAAGGATTCAGGCTGGGTTGACACTAGAATTTCAAGACTTGCATCGTGGTGTTCAACCCCAGAGCCTTCTCCTACTTCCAAGTGTTGGGCGAGGAGTCTCTCCTTCTCATGAGAAATCATTGACTCGTGGAGAATCTTCCTTTCATCTTCATTCAGCAAGCGATTCTCGAGCTCAAACTCATCGACAGACTCACCCAGATGCACCCCTTCTCCTCCTACACCAATCGGCCCCAGGCGTTATATAGATGTGCTGGGTAGTCATCGAGCCAGGCTAGACCTCTATGCCTCCACACGTTGGCGTTGTAAACGACAAGAAGATCTTCAATATCAGCTTCTAGCCTAGACTCAGCCGATTTCACCTTCTCCTCAACCCCAGTCTCCACCTCGTAGACCTTAGCCACGCCCGCATCCCGTTCACCCCGGAGCAAGACAGTCTGTTCACACACCTTCTGGGCTGCGTTGTTCGCATCATCCCTTTCCTTGGCCATGTCAGGGAATTTGGCCTTAAGCTCGTTGAGTTCCTTGACCGCCGCAACCCGTTCGGTGGTGACTGTAGTATTTCGGTGGCCCATCTCCTCCACTAAGGCAACGTGTGTCTGCCTCAACCTCTCCATCGCCACAGTCGCTTCATCAGCTTTTTTGGTGGCCTCAATCTCAGATTTCCGAGAAGACTCGGCCTCAGTATTGAGCACTTGTATGATTCGGTCTTTTTGAGCGAGCTTGGATTCCATCTTCTCAATTGCTTTGGATCGCTCAAAGGCCACCTTGGAAGCTTTCTCTGCAGCCTTTACCCACTCTCTATACTGGGTGTAGATGTCATGAATGTAATCATGCATCGTGTTTTCCACCCCTGATGGAATTCTTTTTAAGTGAGGTGGGAAGACATAGCCGTCGAAGCATATGTTCGGGAACTCCTTCCTCAATTGAGCGATTTTAATAGCCCCTTCCCCCGTGGGCTCAGTTGTGACCTGCTCTGCAATTATGGGGGCCATGGTTTCGACTCTTTAGAGATGAGTTTCGAGCCTGGAAGTGTGAGAAGATGGTCTGTGTCGCGGAGGCTCTGGTGGGTGTGAACCATGAACAGGAGGTGGAGAGGGAATTCTAGGAGGTGGAGAACGGGACCTAGATTGGTGCCTGTAGTCCCTGCCTCTATCTCTGTCGTATCTTTCTTAACTAGAGTACCCATGATCGCGGTCTCTATCGTCCTCTCTACGACGTGACCCATAATATGAAGAAGATTTACGGGCCGAACGAAGACTCCCCAACATTGATTCTCTCCCAGACATCGCACCTGTAAGCGAGAAACAAAAGAAATATTAGTGATCTCTTGAATTGGACAGTTTAAGATTGGAAATCATGTAGTGCCGTGAAGTTTATGTATGTGCAACCCCCCGACCAACCGGAAATGTCGGCCGCACTCATAGCAAGTGACTCGCTCAGATCAAGAGCACCGTTAAGCTCCTCAATTCCGGTGACGTGTGGAAACGACACATAATCCGAAATCGGAATATCAGCAAGCCCTTTGAAAGGATTCTCTACTTGCGGGGGAGGAGCCTTCGAAATTCTAATCCCAGGAACGGGCAAAGACACAACCATAGATTTCAATCTCACGGATTATGGACGCTTATGAGCAACTGCCTTGCCTTTTCTCCTTCCTCCTGAATCCTAAAAACTAGAAGAAGGCCCAGCTATAAGTTCATCATCAGTGGGTGTTCTCTCCGGATCAACCCCTTCGGTTATCACGACACCAGGCACTTTGCATTTCACCCACTTCTTCGAGACCGTTCTAAGTGTCCCTTCCAGCCTTATGCTTTGCTTCCGTTCAATCAACCCGACAATTCTCAAGTTTCTGTCGGTTATAACCAAGTCAATGTTCCTCTCTTCACCCGGAACTGCTTGAATAATCCGAACTAACTCTATGAAATACCCACCGCCAGGTCGTGGGATTGCGGCTGTAAAAGAAGAGAAGTATGTTAGTTTTGAGAACGATTATTATTATCACGATAATTCTTGAGAAAGACTGCAACATTTACGTCTATCCAACCATCGCCTGACGAACCCGGGGGGCATCGAATGTAGAACCATTCTGATTTAAAGTAACTCAGCCTTCCCCAGGATCCCGTTACTATTTGACAATTCCTAACCGCTTCCAAGAATGTGAAAGAAGTGCTGTCTCCGCGGCTCTTAATGTTGAAGAGATATCTAATCTCGATCGGCTTTGGTGGTCGAAAGAGAATTTCCATAAAGACAATAAAAGTGCTATTCAGCAAGGCGTATCCGTTGGGGTGTAGCTGGGATGGAGCAATTCCAAGGAATGACAACATCTCCCTTATATACTGATTAAATGGAGGAAGTGTCCCCATTGTGCAAGCATGGCGATTGAAAGCAATAAACCCCTCCGGGGGAGCATGCGGTCTATCATCTGGCCCTGGCAGTAATACGTCATCGAGCGACAAGCCATGTCTTAAGAAAATCCATCCCAGCATATCTTTGGAGATGCCGGACGGCATAGATTCTTGTGGATTACAGATGAACCTGGCACCTGGAAACTCGTCCGGGGCTGGATCTATGACTTCGGCCTCGATGGCCGGTATCTCGATTATTGGAGGGATTGAACCTTGAACTTCCTGCTGTTGTGAACTTGAAGGTTCCATGACTAACTAGCTTACGAGAAATCATCGTTAAACAGATAATAAACCCATGCATCCCACAGTGTGAAGTGTGTGAATATGCCGTGCAGTGCAGTGCTGTATATAAATAAAGATCCAGCAAAATTAGAGAAAATGTCAGAACGACGAGACTTTGAAACTCAATTGGAGTGACCGTCATCGTTGACCGTCACAACCATACCACCCAGACTTCGGAGACCGATCCAGGTCAAAGTTCGTTAGAATTATAGAGCGATTCCAGTTAAGTTACAGTTCCATCGACGAGCTTCGATAGGCAGTCAAATATGCAGGGTAACAGTTAAGTCCAAATATGCATGAATGAAGCTCATCGGAAATCATGCTATCGGTTATTCAAAGTTTCGTATCCATTAAGGTTCGGGCTCATATCGGTCGTCAAGAATTTGCTTCGAATCGATCGTCAGTGTCCAGTTTCGTATCGATCAAGGTCAAAGTCTTCGAATCGATCGGGTTCGTATCAGTCAAGGGAGACTCGGTTTTGTATCGATCACATTCAAGTCGATGCATTTTGTATCGATCGTAAGAGTATTTTTCGAATCGATCTGAAGCCAAGGACTTTGCATCGATCATTGGTCTAGTTTTTACATCGATCGTTGGAGTAAGAATTCCATATCGATCGTACACGACAAGTCCAATCAACGATCATTATAGATCGACATGATTTCCAACCATCCTCAATCATCGATACGAACTACATCATTCCACTTAACGTTTCTAGGATCGATGCGAACTCCGAGATAGAACCTTACCATCTGAATCGATTCGAACGTAGATGCCCCAGATCGACACGAAATGAGGATCAAGCCATCTTCCTCCATACTCCTTCTTCCCCAAACTGTTCAAACACCATGGAAATTTTCGAATAGCCGACTTCGACCTTGGAATCACCGGAGATCGATCGTATATGTAAATAGATTGGCGATTAATTTCGAATCTCGTCGCTACAACGTGGGTTAGCCATTCATTTACCTGATTTCAACGATTGGTTTAGGGGGTTACAGGTTTGAATCAATTCGAAGGCAAGAACAGTTTTCTTTTTCCAAGACTCTGGAGCTATACGAAGGCAAAGCAGAAAAGTAAAAAGTAAAAAGTGAAAAACGACTAAGTCCACAGTATTTATATAGACTTGAGTGTGAAGGTGAAAAATGATTCGCTTCCCAGTGATCTCGACCGGTTACAAAATGTCACCACTGAATCGATTCGAACGAACCATTCGAATCCATCAACTCGAGCCTTCATCAAAACAAAATTGCCAACGGAGGCCTTTCTGAGTCACGCAAATCCATCGATATGAAGCCATTATTCGTATCGATCATTTTCAACTACCTCCACTATGCATCGATATGAACTGTGCAGTTCGAATCCATCAAATCACAGCTTTCGAAGACCAGTATTTATCGATACGAACACATATTTCGTATCCATCTTTGTGACCCACACATCGATTCGAAAATGAAGACCACTACAATGGAGTCCACCGAAGTTCGTAACCATCGATACGAACGATCGTTTCGTATCCATCGAAACTCATATCTATCGATGCAAATTGTTCATTTTGTATCCAACAATGCGATGTATATCAATGCGAAGGCAATGTTTTAACCTTTTACATCGATTCAGGAGAGGATCGATACGAAGGAACATTCAACAACAACCATAGAGCATTGTTAAAACTCGAATTTCACATCGGTTCATGAGAGGATCGATACGGGATTCGATACAAAAGAACTGACAATGACTCGTGAACGTGCAACGTCAACGAGAGTCAGATTAACATATGTGCATATATGTCGGACTAACGTTCAATTTTCAACATCCACAGGAATTGGATACTCAGCCGATAACGATCACAATCAAAAAGCAATCAGCTACAACATTACAGGGTACAACAGTTGAAAATCAACGGTTCACGTTACTGAGAAAATTAGTCAAAGATTACAACCTTCAATGAAAAAAAGATAACTGTTCAGAATGAAGATTACAGCTTTTTAAAGCATGTCATGTTTCCACAAGACGTACTTTGGGGGGCAAATCTTATCTTGCCTTTTGGCAAGGCCGTGACACCAAGGAACTGACTGAAAACCAATGACGGTTCGTCCTGGAGATCGGTTATGTGCATGCTCACTATGGATATTGACGAATTTTGTCCAAGTCCGAATCAAGCTATAATTGACAAGACACGACGAACATACCCATGGAAGACAGCGTTCCAAATTTCAAGTCCATCCGAGTTCGTATGATCAAGTTATGATCGATGCAAGTTGAAGGAAATAATCCCATTTTCGTATCCATCATCGAACCCCGGTTCGAATCCATCATTTTCGTATCGATCAGAGTGGCAGCGACCTCGCATCCATCCTAGAGCCTCAGTTCGACTCGATCTCATTCGAATCCATCAGGAAGCCTCAGTTCGACTCGATCGACTTCGCATCCATCGACAAGCCACAGTTCGTATCGATCGTCCAATGTCTGCTTCATATCCATCAAAAGGCGTTTGTTCGAATCCATCAGGACGCGCCACTTCATATCCATCGAAGAGCCTTTGTTTGAATCCATCGACCCACACTGTTCGTATCCATCAGAGGATAACTGTTCGTATCCATCAAGTTGGAGTGCTTTTATCGATACGAACAAGCCAACCTCTATCGATACGAACAAGCCAACCTCCATCGATACGAACAAGCCAACCTCCAATCGACACGAACAAAGCATAACAATCGATACGAACTAAGGAACTTTCATCGATACGATCTGTGCATCCTTCATCGATGCGAACAAGGCAGCGGCATCGATACCAACAAGGCAAAGTTCAAGGGACGACTCGGTCAACTCGGCGAAAAAGGTGGATCGATCCGAAGAGTGCTCGCCATGACACCACCTGATCACATGCAACCATCGATTCGAACGAAACAGCCTACCGAGTAACTCCAATTCGAATCGATCATAACTCGAGATCCACAAGTCCAAATGCTACGAAATTTTCACAGAAGCTTATGTACATGCTAAAGAGTGTTCACGCCAAGTTTCGACTCCAATGGACGAAATCTTGATCGATACGAACTTCGTTCGTATCGATCACGGATCGAGCCGAAACTTCACGGGCTTGGTCGCGTGGGCCCACTCACGTGCCAGAAGAAGTCTCCCGAGATCTGAGCGAAATATCAGCCTCCTACACCTATAAATAGAGCCCCAGAGCCTATAGAAAGGGATCTTTTTGATGCTCCAACGCCCAGACTCTGCCGGATTCAATTCCATACTCCATTACTGCTGTTGTACTCGAATTTCATAGCTTTTATTCGCTGTAATCCGCTGCAATCAGTTGTAATCATCAAAGAAACATCAATAAAGTGATCAATTTCATAGTGGACGTAGGCAATACGCCGAACCACTCTAAATCCCTGTGTTTCTGTGCGTTTTTATTATTTACATATCTGTTTTTGGAGTTTTTGTTAGATAATCCTCTTTTTCCATTTGATTTCTTCATTTTTATCTCTTCAAAAACTTCCGAAGAGTGTTGTGCCTATTTTTGGTACAAACAATACTCTTTGGTAGTATGGGTATAAAGGTGGGGTGTTACAATTTGGTATTAGAGCAGGTTTAGGCAATACAGAGTATAAGAGACACGAGTCCTAGCCTTAGATGAGACTTAAAGTCCCTATTCCGGTGGTTATGTGGTAGATTATTGTTTATACCTAAGAGATATTAGAAGTATACAATGATTACCGGGGTGATCATCTGGGGACGTATTTGTATTCTTCTTATTATATAATATATTTCTTCTACCTTTTTCTGAATGAAGTCTCTATATAAGATGTAGATAAATTGATGAAAGGTAGTGAAGGTAAAAGTAATTAGACTGATGAGTAGTGTCGACATTGATGAAGATGAATAAACCTCTGTATGGCTCAAGTAAGAATAGAGTTGTTCGATTAAGGAAGCAGTAAAAGACCCTAATTCGAATCTCATATTAAATACTTCACAAATCCAAATTACGATGAAGCGAATTGAGTTAGTGGATCATAGTTGCGCAGCGGAAACTGATTTATAGTTTTCCACTGGAAGTGTTTATTTGTTTATTTGGAAATGTATGTATTATTATATAATGCTTGATAGATATTATGGATGGTTTGTATTGTTGTTAATTATTGCTAAATTGAATGTATATACGAGAATTGAAGATAAATATTTTCATTCAAACAAGCATATAATTTAATAAAATAGTGATATCATTTTATAAAGTGGTTGAAAATCATATTTTCGAATGATGTTTGAGATTTTGGAAAAAAAAGACTAGTTTGAGATAAGTTAAATATTAATTGGAAAGAAACAGAAATTTTGGATGATAAATATTAGTATTGATATTGGAAAGGACGGTTTGAAGATATAATAATATTTTAAAGCAAGTATATTTTGCGATTGGAACATTTTTTATTCAAGGTACATACATTTGTATGATATTATAAAATGTTTTGGTTTTTGCAAACAATTGCTTTCCATATGAAAAATATCTAAATATAGTTATTTAATGAAAATTTTGAAGCTGATTTCGTGCTAATATGTCTATTCAGTGATTTAAGAATTCTGGTCATGTGTTTGATTAATGTTACTGATAGGGATTCCTAAACACTAGGACGAGGCATATGAACAAATGTTTTAAAAAGTGATATAATATTATGCAAAAAAAGATAAAATATTTTATACTATATAGAAATTAATGTTTTGAAATAATATTTCGAAGAATGTTATATTCGGTATTTTGAAGGGTTGGTGTGATATAAAGAATATTGTTGAGAAAAGTGTTTTGAAAAGGAAATGATATTTAAAGAAAACATTTTGGGCCATACTGAAATAAATATTTTTAAGGAGTTATATTTAAAGTTTGAAAAGATGGCAATGTTTTGGAAAATGGAGATTTATTATGTCGATGAAATAAAATATTTTGATAAGAAAAAAATATTATTTTGAAATGGAGTGTTATCCCGCCTTTTGGCAAGGTCGTGACACCAAGAAATTGACTGGAAACCAAAGGGAAGTCCATCTCGAAGATCGGTTATACTCTGGTATGCTATGGATATCGGCAAATTTTGTCCGAGTCCGGATCGAGCAAAAATTGATATGCCACGACAAGCGAGGCTATGAGAGCCAACATTCAAAATTTCAAGTCAATCCGAGTTCGTATGCTCAAGTTACGATCGATGCAAGATTGGATGAAAACCAGCCACTGTTCGAATCGATCGAGTTCGAATCCATCAGGGAAGCTTACTTCGACTCGATCGGCTCCGCATCGATCACCAGGGCCTACTTCGACTCGATCAGCTCCGCATCAATCACCATAGCCTACTTCGCATCCATCAACTACAGCATGGGGGTCTACTTCGTATCCATCCAAAAGCGGCATACTTCGCGTCGACCTTGTTCGTATCCATCAGCAAGCATTTGCTCGAATCGATCAGGATGTGCCATTTCATATCCATCGAGAGAATATGCTTGTTCATATCGATCTACTCAACTCCACCATCGAAACAAGCTCCACTTCATACGGCAGTTGCCTAGTTTGTATCCATCCTGGAAGGCCTTGTTCGAATCCATCAAGGCTCCTTAGTTCATATCCATCAAGTAGTCGTTACTTCATATCCATCACCTCATCTTCTGTTCGTATCCATCACCTCATCTTCTGTTCGTATCCATCACGTCTTCATTTGTTCGTATCCATCAGGTTGGAGCAACTTCATCGATACGAACGAGCCAACCTTCATCGATACGAACAGAACGTGACTACTATCGATACGAACCGAGAAGCCTTCATCGATGCGAACTGCGCACCTTCTATCGATACGAACAAGGAAATACCATCGATACGAATGAGGCAAAGTTCAAGGACAACTCATCCAACTCGGCATCGAAAGCAGACTGATCTAGAGACTCAAGCGCCACGTCATCTCACAGTCACGCGCGGCTATCGATTCGAACGAGATCGAGTCGATGTGATCGAGTCGAACGAAACAACCTGCTAAAAGCCTCCAATTCGAATCGATCATAACTCGAGATCCACAAGTCCAAATGCTATGAAATTTTCACAGAAGCTTACGTGCATGCTAAAGAATGTCCACGCCAAATTTTGACTCCATCGGACACAATCTTGATCGGTACGAAAATCATTCGTATCGATCACGGATCGGGCCGAAACTTCGCGGGCTTGGGCGCGCGGGCCTAGTCACGTGCCAGAGGGAGTCTCCCGAGATCTGAGTGAAATATCAGCCTCCTACACCTATAAATAGAGCCCCAGGGCATACAAAAGAGGGATCTTCTTCTTTTTTGAATTCTCCAACGCCCAAACTCTGCCGGATCCAGTTCTAAACTCCATTGCTGCTGCTACTAACTAACTTCACTGCTGTAAATCATTATTATCTGCTGTAACCTGCTGAAATCAATTGTAATCATCAAAGAACATCAATAAAGTAATCAACTTCAGAGTGGACGTAAGCAAGATCGCCGAACCACTATAAATTCTGTGTTCTTTACTGCTTTCCTTTTAATTTTCGGAGTGTTCTTCATCTTCAATTTTCTACATACTTGTTATCCATGATCTGTGATTGCGAATTGGTGCTTTCGACGACAATTGGGTGTTTGTGACCAATTTTGGCGCAAACATGGAGTTTTGGTAAATTATGCGATATGAAAATTGTATAATATTTTAGGTTTTAGAAATTGTATCGACTTGAGTGTGTATATATATATATATATATATATATGTGTGTGTGTGTGTGTGTGTGTGTATGAGCGTGAGTACAAATATGGTGAGGTAATGAATTACTTTGAAAAAAATAAATATATTTTTCTATGTTTAGATATTTGATGTGATGATTACCACAATCGAGCATTAGTGGATAGCCGAAGTTGATGGTGAGGAAATGTTGATCACATGGACAAAGTAAACCACTAGAAATTTGTCGCCTAGCATTATTGCTAAATTAGTAAATATATTTGAATTTCAAATTAGTATGGTATGTGATGTTGCAATTGTATGCCAGCCATATTGGATGATGTTTGCGATTTGGATGCGTGTTCTGAAGATGTTTGTGATGTGATGCATTATGGAAAAAAAATATTTGGACTTTTGGTGCTAATAAAATATATTGAAATTGATTTATGTTAAGGCAAGATAAATACTATTTTGGAAAGATTTGATAGACATTTTGAAAAGTTAGTTTTAAAGTATTTGAAAATTTTGAAATGACGATAATATAGGATATTATCAAAATAGGTCTGTAAATTTAAGGATTTTTGGCAAGTAATTTTGGAAATGTTTTACAAGCGAAATCATTTTATAGTGATTAAAATACTATAATTAATTTAACATTAAATCTTAAACAATTGATCCATTTTTGATGATTTTAATTTTATTAGAAAGTTATATCATTAGAAAAAAATTTATTTGAAGTGCAAAGCAAGATTTTGAGTTTAAGTCAGGTTAAAACATAAACTAAAATGAAAGTACTTCGCTGTCCTGAAAGTGTAAAATCTTCAAAGTAGCCCTAACTTCATTTGACCGTAACTTTTGAAGAGTTCATCCAATTTTGATAATTTTGCTCATTTTGGGAAGCTTAGAACTTAATCAACAACTTTTCTTTTAAGTGTTTCACAAAATTTTGACTTTTTCATGGCTAAAATATGAGTTCAGTAGGGGGCCTGCATTAGTAACTTCATTTTAGAATTCGATACTTTTAGGAAAAATACTATAACTCGAGTTGTAGTCCGTATTTTTGCAATCGAAAAGTTGTTTTACAGAGCTAACATGTTATATAGTAATCCACTCTTTAATATCATTATTTAATTTTGTGATATTGATTATGCAAAGTTTGTCAAGAGCTGGCCTAAAACTTGAACACTATATTATTTTGAAGTTAAATGAATTATTACATATTATATCTTTTCATTTGAAGCTGATATTTATATTGAGTTAAGAATAGGTGTTCAAGAGGCATATTTGGACTAAATGGCGACATTGGCTCGTTTTTACGTGCTTTAAACTTAAATAGTTTGCTAAAAATGCTAAGAAAATGTACATTTTTATGCTATATCGTTATGTTTTGTGATATTTTCTTGTTTGTTCGTGTTTTGGGATGCCATATTGGGATGTATATAGATTTTGTGATATATTGTGTTTTGATTTTTTAGAATGCTCTCTGTACAAAGGAACTCTATTGAAATTTACGAAAATTCCAACACTTAGAAAAAATTTCACCAAAATTTATTGTACACAAAAATAGATAGTCGTTAATTGAAGCTATTTAAAATAATAGCATACAATAAGATGTGTTGGAACATGAGACCTACATAGTAGGTTGAGCAGTTTAAGTTTGATAGAAGATCATTGATATGAAGAAAGTTCAGAGTATGAGTTGTATATGACGTCTCCCTATAAGAAAGAACGAAGATGCAATTTTCTTAAGATGGTAAGTCTATAACAACCCTGCTTTTTATGCCGTAAATTAAATAAATTTAATTAAAATAAAATTGTTCGAATTCGATTTTTGATATTTATTATTTTAAAATAAATTCTTATTTATTTGAATTCTATGTAATAAAAGATTATTTTTAGTAAACTAAATTAAATCAATAAATTTCTTTTCATATAATATATTGAAATTGAATAGATTGTTTTAATTGAATACAAAATAAATTTAAGGTGTAATTAATTGTTTTGTGATTAAAATAGTGGAAATAAATAAGCGTGCATCGAATTGAACAAAATTATCCAACTATTGAAATATAATTTGTAAAGTGAAGTGTGAATTTCATGTATGTTTGATTTGGGTGATTGTTATGTGTTTTTATATATATTTGGTAAGGCGCACCTGGGTATGTCTACCTTACGATTATTTGAGAGATAATTCTGGCATTACTGAGAGCATGCCACACGATGTTTGATGACCTCCTCTATATGCTGCTAGTTAGATGTTTTGCTTTTCACCCACTTGATTATATGCCCATTTAGTGTGTTGATCGACTTTACTTGGAAATGGGTTATCTTTTGTGTGCATGGTTTTGAGATATGTTGACATCTAGGATATGCACGTGCCACTTGTATTGCACTTGTTTATACCATGCCAGTTTTTATTTTATATTCACATCTACATTCTATACATATAGTATCCCATGTGTTGTTTATAGAATATTCGGGTCCGTCCAAAGCATTTCAGGTTCAGGGATGAGTTGACCATATTATGGATGTTGGGCATAGATGGAGGACAGAGTATTTGTATATCATTTGTATATTCGTAGCTACATATGTTTATGTGTTTTTGACATGTATATATTGGACATGTATGTATATTTTTAATGACAGTAGGCATTTGACTATTTTTGTAGACCCACTTGGACTCATGTGTATTCTATATTACATGTTATCGCTGCGTTGATGACTATGTGATCTCTGTGATTTATTTTATATTGTGTATTATTCTTTACTGGAAACACACGTGTTTATTGCTATGTGCCAATACTGTGTACTTATAGGTGAGTTGTTTATCAATTTTAAAACATGTACTGGTGTTAGCCCAAGGGAATATTCATCTGTAACATCCTAATATCGCCTCATTCTCCGTATTATCAGTTAGCATTACCTAGTAATACTCTTTGGTAGTATGGGTATAGAGGTGGGGCATTACAGTTGGCTCAAGCTTGAGGTGCACATACACCCAAGACTCAAAGTAACCCCTATAGAATGACTCGAAGATACTTCACAAACTTCCATTACTGAACTATGCAACCTTATACCATCACCACTGATCCATAACACTGAATCCCACACTTCAACTCAACTAAGCTATGCTCCTCCACATGAAATTCTCCCTCAACAATCCATCTCCTCTATCGATCAATACCCTATTGATCGGTATTGATCCATGGCCACCGACCCAACACTTAGTAAAATCTTCCATTTTTCCCCAATGAACCAACATCTAGCACGAACCAAGTAACCCTTATGGATCGCTACTGATCCATGCCTTATAATTTTCACCCATCTCTTCACGCGATCGATCCATGCAAGCTAGCAACCCAAGCAAACTCTCAAGGAACTCAAAGCGATCCATCCCATGACTCGTTCATGCCATAAAGTAATCTTTCATCGATCTATAATTCCAAAATCACCACCAATCCATCCATAACTTGAGCAAATGAACTACAAACGACTTGAAACTTTGAACGTAGCCTTACAAGGCCTTCCCTATTGCCCATATCGTTTGCACCTTATTTGGACCATTTTGATTTTGGGGATCATCACTGATCCATAGCCTATTCCTAAAACTAAGTTGCCATTGGATAGTAGCTTCATGAACTACTATTTCTTTTATTTCCGCTACATTTATTACTCTGTGTCTGTGATCTGTTATTATTTATTTACTGTATATGTTCAGTTTTGCCAAATTTAAATTAACAACGCGGTATTTTGAGCAATTCAACTCCGGCATGAGTGTCTACCTATACACTTATAATGGATGCGAATGGTTCAAAATGGCGGGTCGTTACAGTTGGTACATTCAAGCAATCATCATACATAATATATCCTAACAAGCATACATTCATACAAAATCAAGCCTAAACCTAAAGGTAGAACCACAAGACAAAGAAGATCCTTAAGAATACTAATTTTATAAATCTTTTCCAAATCATTCAAAATTTACATATATGGTTAAAGAAGGTTTAAAACATATTTTAGAGTTTGAAAATCATTCAAAACATCATATAGTGGCTAATTAGTTAGTAGATGCTTAAAACCACTAACCTAAATCCTAAGGGATCCAAAGCAAGTTCAAAGGTGCACGAATCCCAAGATGAACAGTAACTCCAAGTGATCTTCTAGTAGCAAATCTCTAATCCATGATGCTAATCTCGCTAGTCTTCCTCTAATGACACGTTTTGGCTAATTAAGGTAGGGATTTGGGTAACATTTTGGCTAAAAATGGTTTAACGTAGATTTCTCTCTATTTTTGAGAAGTGTGAAATGATTGAGAGAATTCCATCATCCCCATCCTAATGCTAATCCCAAAGTGGGCTTTGGGCCTAACCATTAACTCATTAATTACCCATTAAGCCATCCAAAATCAAGTAAAACTTGAAACAACCATAACTCCCTAACGGTATGTCCGTTTTTCTATTACGACCTCTCCATGGAAAAAAAAACAATCACTTTGATCTAATGGAAGTGATTTCAGAGCTCAATTCGGCTCCTATCAAAAGTTATAGGCAATACAAAATTTTCAGGGTCAAAATCGTTCAGTAAAAATCCTAAGGATAGAAAATGACTCTAATAGTCATTTCCCAAAATCATAGAATTATATGACCTCATATAAAAATAATACTAATATTTTAAGATCCTCCGATAGTAGAATACGGGTCATTGCATTCTCTCCGAAATCTCCACCAAAAATCAACATAGTCATCCTGCATGCCTAACAACCATATACAAGCATAGGCAACCATCACACATCAAACATGCATACACAACAATAAATGAAAAAGGTAACATCCAAGCCTATCCTAGAATGCATGATACTATACTAAGGTGTACTTCATGATATCATAAGTGAAAGTAAAAGCGATAAATAGAAAGTCTCACCAAGTAAAGAGCTCTGGATAAGCTGTCCTCACGCTCTCCTCGGTCTCCCAATTGCAGCCGCCTTCGCTTTCGCTCTACTAAACCTTCACCAACTTCACCATCTTCCTCCTAAGCAGCCTAGTATCACGTTCAATAATACGAATAGGCTACGAAGTCTCGAAACCTCTGCTTCAATCTCGATATCATCTAGTAGATCAGATGTGATAGTTATAACCGAGTCGTGCAGAAATTTCCACAATTGAGAAACATGGAACACATTTTGCATTCTCACCATTCTTTGAGGTAAGTTATCTCTATAAGCAAGGTTCCAAATCCTCTCTAGTATCAGAAAAAGACATACGAATTTCGGTGCCAACTTCCCTTTACTATTGAGATGAATTGCAATCTTCAATGGAGAGGAATGAATTAATTAAAACTAGAGCTTAAAAACTTAAGGCCCACACCTATTTAAACCATCCTCTCCTCTCCTTTTCTAGAAGCTCCTCCATATCTCACAATCAGGTCCAAAACCCAAATTCCTCTACATCAATTTTTAGCCTAAACCTTAAACAAAAATCGTGAGATATAAAATAAAAAAATGGTTGAATACGGGCCCGACAACGCGATGTTGCCGCAGGCGACATGGGGTGATGCGATGCTGTGCTTGGTAAGGGACGGATGCGCTGGGGCTTGGTGGCTTGGTCGATGTCGCAAGGAGGGTTTCGCGGTGACTGGCTTTAGGCGATGTAAAGGAAGCAGATCAGAAGTCACGAGCTGGGCAGCAGCAAGGTCAATGCGACCTAAGGGAGTAGATGGATGTAGAGTTGAGCACAGGAGCGACTGTGCGATCGTTGCTTGGAGGCGATGTATGAAGAGATTCGGGGCAGGTGTAGGTCACGTGCATTGGTGGTTGAGATGGCCGTGGTAATGAAGCGTATGTGGGATTGGGAAGTAGCGATATGGAATTCACGGCGATGGTGGCGGCGGTCGGGTGGTGCCGACACATTCTTGGGTAGGTGCATCTTTGGCAGAGGCTATGTAGTCGCTGACTTGTGACTCGAGCTTCGTTTTGGTGAGTTTTATACTCACACATCTATATTTATATCCCCTTCTATCGTTTACATATATTTTATCCTAATAGTTGATTGCATTGCTTGATTGAATTAGTTGTGAATTGCTTGATTGAGATGTTTATTCGAGATATTGGATTGATTGTTGTGACATTGGTTGAGAAGGATCCTGAAGTTTATTTGTTGTGTGTGCATTTATGGATGATCAAAATTTGATGTTCGATTCGGATTGAGAAATAAAATTTATAATGATGATTTGTTGTTGATTTTGAAGTATTTTGCTCCGTAATTTATATTTTTGATGATTTATTGATTTTTCTATTTTAAAAATATTTTTGAAAGCTTTGATAAGTTATTTTTGGTGTTTAAAATTAAATTAAAGTATATTTAAAAATTAATAAAAGCGGTTGGAAAAAAAAATTATTGAAAGTTGTTTGGATAAAAAAGATCATTTTAAAATAAAAATAGAGTTTTTTTTGCATAGCCGACGAGGTTGAATGGTCCCCTACCATTTTATTGATCCACTCAAAAAAAAAACACAAGACGAACACAAACTCACACGAAAGAAAAACAAAGAAAGAGGAAGAGAGGATCAATGACAAAGAAGGAACTAAAGAAAAAAGAAAAAAGAAAAAATAACATAGGAACAGAAGAAACAAGAAAAGCATCTAAGACCAAAATATTAGACAGCAGGACCTTGTTCAAAAGGGAAGTTAACTTCATGAATACCTCTTCGAACTTTAGATACAATAAAATCTTGCAAATGCTTACTTGACTTCCTCTTCACATCATTGAATGTTCTGGTGATTCTCTCCAACCACGCAATATGAATAATTTTTTTGAGTAAAATACAATAATTCCTGGAAAAAAAATCATCCTTTTTTCCAACTGTGTACAAAATCTCCCATTCAGCTAACCCCATCATACCAACAGTTCGAATGTCCAAAACATGCTTAACTTTGTGCCACAACTCACGAATAGTGTGATAGTGAAATGACCCTATTTATTTTCTTAATTTTTACTAGGATTTTTTTACATTAATAAATTTCCTAGAGTCATTTAGCCTTTCTATTAAATTATCCAGGATCCTAATTTTCTCACTAATATATTTATATCAGTTCATTAATAAATATTCACACACATATGAAGATGTATGAGACCCTCTTGCTTGGATCAGAGTGTTGGTAAGCAAGAGTGCATTCTGATTGAATTTGAAATTTCTAGTCAATCAGTACATAGCTCATTTTCTTTTGTTTTGATATTTGGGTCATGAGAGTGAATCTTATAATTACATATGATTTATGCCTAGTAATTTTGATCATTCTTTTGGCGTTTTCCTGTTAGTTTAACTTAGCAAAGTGATCTTAGATTATATAGCAAGTCATCATAATTTTAGTTTAATTATTTGATATTTGATCAAAGCCAGAGAGAAAATGATATATACATTTATCATTTTCAACATGAGTGATCTTTACCCCAGCTTATTTTATATTTAAAACCCAAGCAGTTAAGTGATTCTTTCACAGTTATATTGTTGTGTTTCCCCTAATCAAATCTATCCCCTAATCCCTGAGTTACCTCAGTTTTGTACTAATTTAAGGGTTGGTCTTGTAGGTTTAGGAAATCCAGAATTTATGGTCATAAAGCATGAGTGAAGTCTATGTGGTATGTGTGCATATCAGATGTGTTAAGCCTTCTGAAATAAGAATGCTACTCAAAAATACAAGTGAATTTCTTAAATATTTGATCTTGTCTTTATACATGTATTTGCAAAGAAAGCTTCAGATTTTACAAAGTGTATTTTCTTCCTTTAAACCAAAAACTCTGGTCATCGTGATCAACCAAACCTCATTCCTTTTGAGGTAGGTTAACCTTATGGCTAGGTTGTCCTAAACCTTAATGCCTGAACATTACAATGTCAATCCAGATACAAGATACTTGAAAATCCCTTAAGACATATACACATCATAAACCAATGTTCAAAAATACATAATTTCTTTTATCAAAATACTTCAGCATATAGACACAAAACTCTTTAAAGAATATTCTTAACCAAACTCAGATTTTAACCTCAAAACTTAAAGCTTTTAGGTGACTCAAGATTGTCTAATACAAATATATATATATATATATATATATGTATATGTATGTATCCATTTCACAAATATAGGCATATATCATCTACAGATTTCTACCATAATACTCAAATATATTTTCTTGAATAAGATTCAACTAAGTCTTTGGTTTTTCTAACCTTAATACATTACCAGAATTCAATTGAAACAACTAAATAAAATCCAAACATTCAAGATCATTACATAACAACAAAATCAGGATTATAAAACTTCCAAGATTACATGCAAATAGTTCATTCTAAGCTCTTATTTAATTCTAATTTAGCATGCTTATCCAAACATTCTCACTAGTCATAGCAGCTTCCTATTTAGAACTAGCATTCCCTGAAAGAGCATTAGAGGCTGCCCCATTTTAATGAGACACCCCAGATGCCATAAGCAAACAAGGGTCAGATACAAGATCTGGTATGAGCAATATCAGAAATTCCATGATATTAAGTAGATAAGTGAGACAAAAGCATTTTGTATAGGTTGGCATAACTTCTTTAATCAATTTGCCTAACTTGTTTCTGATATATTGTGCATATATGATCAGTATTAAAACTAATTATGTACACACTTTCAACTATGCAAACATACATGTCAAAAAGAGATACTCATGAACTATCATAGCTCCAATCCAACCAACCTAGGAATAACTCAAGTTCCTACTTCATCAATTTAGGGTTGCATTTACCAAATTAATTCCTAGCCTCATCTGCCATAAAGGAATCACCGGGACACATTGCAATAAAATAATTCACAATATTGCACAAAGATCTCAGGGCTTAAACAAACCATGTGCCAACTTGCATACTTTAAATATAACAAGCATTCCAGCAGTCTTCTTGGCTCACAATCCTTAGTTTATTTACTAAGTGTTCATGTTTGATCCTATCATGAGATAGCTAGGTGATTAAATCACAGTGTACATGAAACATTACATAAAACTTGCAAGCATACTTCAAAAACAAGCTAACATTCATATCCAGGGGAAATCATATTTTCAAATATTCTGGCTTAAAGAAAATACAAGAATATTTACAACTGTGAATAGAGACTAGGCATGTGGGTTATTATTGTTTCATAAGCAACCATGTTTGAACTAAATTCAAGATCTAGCTTAAACAAGATTTCTGGCTCGTGGGTTTTCTATTTGATCAAGGGTTCAGCACTTTGGATATTTCCATTGCACCCTTGAATCTTTCATTTGAGCCTCAGCACTTACACAAGTGTAATGCAACTCATATACATTTTGATTTCTGTATTTTCCATGCCATGTCTAAACCAGTTACAAGTATTCTCTATTTACTTTCATGATTTCATACTTTAATATTTCTGGGTGTAACCAAACAGAGCAAATACTCAACCATCAAAACAATCAAAGGCATTCATAAACACCCATTAAGACATCCATTAAAACTATAGTAATAAAATCAGAAATATGTAGAAAATAACATGAACTTGGCTGCCTCATAACAGGACTTAATGCCATGGGATTTAGTGAGATTACTCACTGAAAAATGCTCCTCTTGCTTAATCCAGAAAAGAAACCCTTTGAAACTTTGCCTTTCTTCTTGCAATATTTTTCTTCTTTGTTTTCTTAAATGTCTCGGGTAGATAGTGATTTTTCTGGTTTAAACTTGGATTTATAAGAGAGGTTTTCTAGGGTTTTACAAATGTAAAATCTCATTCCTACCCTGGCCAATACTCTTGCATTTTGCATTTCAGATTTGCTTATTTTCACCCTTAATACCCCGGCCATATGTGATACTTACCTCCCCTTTTACTTTTCCAGAATATATCATATTCTTCCTAAGTCATGATAATTGTGTGACATTGTCACTTGTTTATTTCCTAAAAATCCTCCTTTCTATTTTCTGCCTAAAGCAATTGTTTTGCTTGCAATATGTCTTTTGCTATTTTAATGTTATGCTTTCCCTTGCTTATTTCTTTTTAATACTTTCAGTACTTATAGAAATGTACATATGCATATATATATATATATATATCTTATCTAGGCTTACTTAACTCCTCCTTAGTTTCAGAAAGACATACACATATAGGTGCATACATGTTTCAAATGATTTTCTAATTTATCCTGGGTTTAGGTTAAGTAAAATCTGTTTACTGGTTTAAACAAAACTTGCTTTGTCTTATTTCCTAAAATAATTCATATAATCCAGAAATCAAATATCCATGCCTGGTTTGATAATTTTTATTACAAAATCATGTTTGTAATGCTTTTTAATTCTTGTTTTGGTTTCAGGAAATTTGGGGTTCTTTCTTGTGCCATATCAGTGTGCACGTGCACACATGCACGCACACTTACACACAATTAATTCCATACATTCCTATACAATTAAATTCATATATTTTCAAAAATTCAACCAAAATAAGGTTTCATAAATTTCTGGGGTATTACAATCACCCCACCTTTTTAGGAATTGTGTCCTCACAATTTTCTCATTTTTACTTTAAATATTTCTAGATTTTTATAAAATCTATCAAACATTGCACAAGCAAACAATTCAGTCAAAACAACCATACATATTAAACTTTTTAGGAAATTAGAATTTACCTTCCACTGCAAAAACTTAGGGTAATCCATCTTTATCTTATCCTCTAACTCCCATGTACAATCATTAGGGTCTAGGCTCCATTGAACCTTCACCAATTTCAGAGTTTTGCTCCTCAACTTCTTTTCCTCTTTAGCTAAAATCCCCACTGGTTCTTTCTCATAGACCAAGTCAGGATTTATTTGAACTTGAGTGCGTTTCTCCAGAATCTCCTCTTTATCATGCACCCATCTCCTAAGTTGTGATACATGAAATACATTGTGCATTGCACTCATCTCTTCTGGTAGCTCCAACTTGTATGCTAATGAACCTACTCTTTCCAAAATCTTGTAAGGTCCAACATATCTTGGGGTAAGTTTTCCCTGCTCGCCAAACCTCAACACCTTCTTCATAGGTGAAACTTTGATGAAAACATAATCACCAACTTCATATTCTACCTGCTTCCTCCTTACATCTGCAAACTTCTTTTGCCTATCTTGAGCTGCTGCCATTCTTCTTCTCACAAGCTCAATTTTCTCTGTAGTCTCTTTAACATACTCAGGCCCTAAGACAGCCCTTTCTCTTGCTTCAACCCAACATATTGGTGACAAACATGGTTTGCCATACAAGGCTTCAAATGGTGCCATGCCTATGGTGCTTTGATAACTATTATTATATGTAAATTCAACCAAGTGGAGGTGATCTTCCCAATTACCTCTAAAGTCTAATGCACATGCCCTCAACAAATCCTCCAAAACTTTGTTTATTACCTCAGTTTGACCATCTGATTGGGGGTGGTATGCAGTACTCAAGCATAACTCACTCCCCATGGCTTCTTGAAAGCTCTTCCAAAATCTGGATGTAAAGATTGTGTCCCTATCACTCACTATAGTTTTAGGAATTCCATGCAACCTTACTACTTCTTTCATGAATATTTGAGCTAGTTTAGGTGCATTTCTTTTTGCCTTCACTGGTATAAAGTGTGCCACTTTAGTCAATCTATCAACTACTACTCAAATGCTTGTATTTCCTCTCTTTGATCTAGGTAGACCATCTATGAAATCCATAGATATATCTTGCCACTTCCACTGTGGTATACTTAGGGGTTGCAATAGGCCTGAGGGTCTTTGAGTTTCTGCCTTGACTTGTTGGCAAGTCATACACTTTGCAACATGCTTGGCTACATCTGCCTTCATCCCTTTCCACCAATAATCCCTTTTCAAGTTTTGGTACATCTTGGTGCTGCCTGGATGTATGGAGTATTTACTCCTATGATGTTCTCTAAGTATTTCCTCCTTCAATTCTATATTTTCTAGAACACATATCCTACCTTTATTCCTTAAGTAACCATTCTTATCAGTATGGTAGTTTGCTACTTCTTCTCCTTTTTCTATCAGAGTTTTCTTTTCTAATAAATCTGGATCTTCCTCTTGCATTTTCCCCCCTTTCAAAATTAAATCTGATTGCAAAGTTATCAAACTTAATTTTCCTTTACTCCCTTCTTCAATCATTTCCATGTTCACCTCATTGTTTTCCTCAATTTCCAAATCAGTAAGTAGAGATAAATTTCTAAACTCTTCTATCATTAACATGGCTACTTTTGCATGCTGCCTGCTCAAAGCATCTGCAACCTTATTAGCTTTTCTTGGAGTATAAAGTATGTCTAAATCATATGCTGCTAGAAACTCAACCCATCTATGCTGCCTCATATTCAAATCTTTTTATGAAAAGAGATATTTCAATGCTTTATGGTAAGTGTATAAAATAAACTTAGCACCTAGAAGATAATGTCTCCAGAGCTTTAGTGCATATACCACTGCTGCCAAATCAAGATCATGGGTTGCATACCTTGATTCATGTGGCTTCAATTGTCTTGATGCATAGGCTATAACTTGATCTTGCTGCATCAATACAGCTCCTAGCCCCGAACCACTTGCATTAGTGTAAACAATCAAACCCTTATTTCCCTCTGGTACTCTCAACACTGGTGCATTGACTAAGGCCTCCTTGATTTTACTAAAGGCTTGCTCACATTTCTTAGTCCATATAAAGGGTTGGTTCTTTCTAGTTAGGTTGGTAAGAGGTGATGACATCTTAGAAAAATCCTTTATAAATCTTCTATAATACCCTACCATCCCCATAAATGACCTAACTTCTCCTACTGTGCTTGGCCTCTTCCATGCTTGGATAGCTACAATTTTATTAGGGTTCACTGAAATGCCTTTAGCAGATATCATGCCCAAGGAAATGCACTTCTTCTTTCCAAAATGCACACTTAGAAAACTTTGCTTTTAAATCTTTTTCTCTTAATCTAGACAAAACAAGGTGTAAGTGATTTTCATGTTCCTCTACTGTTTTAGAATAGATCAAAATATCATCAATAAAAATCAATACAAACTTGTCTAGATAATCCCTGAATATCCTATTCATCAAGTCTACAAAGTATGATGGGGCATTTGTCAACCCAAATGGCATGACAAGAAATTCATATAAACCATACCTAGTGTTAAAGGCTGTATACTTAACACTTGAGTCCTCTACCTTCATCTGATGGAATCCAGATGCCAAATCTAACCTAGAAAATATTTTTGCTCCACTAAGTTGATTAAAGAGATCATCAATTCTAGGTAAGGGGTACTTGTTTTTGATTGTAACCTTGTTTAGCTCTCTGTAGTCTATACACATCCTTAAAGTACCATCATGTTTTCCTACAAACACTACTGGAGCACCCCAGCATGAATTACTTGGTCTTATAAACCCTTTACTTTCTTATTCTTCTAGCTGCTTCTTTAGCTCTTTCAACTCACTTGGCCCCATCCTAGTGGGTTTCTTAATAATTGGACTTGCTCCTGGTATGAGACTAATCTTAAATTCCACTGGTCTGTGGTGTGGAACACCATTAACCTCTCCAAATACATCCAAGTATTTGTTAATTATGGAGAATTCTTCAATAGAAGGCTCACTAGAATCCTTCTCTAAGTCAATCAAATGATATAATTTCCTTTCTTTGGCCACTTCACACAAAATTGTGATTCTTTGGCCTCTAGAATTTTGTAATGATATGGTGGATGAGTCTAAATTAATTATGGCTTTGTATTGCCTTAACCAGTTTACACCCAATATAACACCTATATTTGGGTAATTTAAAACATATAAATTGGGAATAAAAACATTTCCTCCTATGTTTAATTCCACATCCACACAAATCATGTTTAAAACAGTAGAACTTCCTAATGGGCTTTGCACTAACAAAGGGGTTTCAACCAGTATGCAATTTAATTTAAGCAATGTAACTAATTCATTGGAAATCAGAGAATGTGTTGCCCCTGTATCATACACTACTGATATAGGTAGGGTACAAATAAATAAGGTACCTTCCACTTGACCATGATTTTCTACAATAGCCTCTACTGTGGATTTGCTTTTGCTCTCCAAACTTGCTAGCTTACCTTGCTGTTTATACTCAAGGCAATTCCTCTTGATATGTCCCTCCTTCCCACATAGGTAACACTTGAAAGCTCCTTCCTTCAATTCTGGGCATCTTGGTTTGATATGTCCTTCTTTTCCACAATGATGACACACTATTTTCCTCTTTGTATCAGTGGTCTTAGTATCATTGGTTTTCTTGCTTTCTGTCTCCTCCTTCTTTTTTTCATAGGGGTGATACCTTCCCTTATTTTTCTTATTGTTGTTGTTCTTAAACTCCTATACTTCTCCCTCTCCTTGTCATGTTGCTCGAACTTTAAGGCCAGATCAATGACTTGATCAAAGGTTTTATCTGCATATGGCAATATAGCTCTACTAAGTCCTGGGTTCAAACCCTTAATATACCTATCATTCTTTGATGCCTCATCAGCTACAAGCATAGCTCCATACTTAGACAAGCCCTCAAACCTTTGAGTATACTCAGTCACATTAAAGGTTCCCTGCCTAAGTCTGATGAATTCTTCAAGCAATAGAGTTTTGGCTGATGCTGGAACAAATCTAGCTTCCAACATCACCTTGAATTGATTCCAAGTGATTTCATTCTCAATCCTCCCAGCTATGACTACCTCCCACCAGCTTAAAGCCACACCTTTCAGTTGTTTTGAGGCCACTTGCCTCTTCCTTTGATCATCCAATTGCATGTCATTGAAAATTCTGTCCAGTGTTCTCAACCATGCTTGAATTTCCATCACAGTTTCAGTCCCTTCAAAGCTCTTGCCGCACAAATTGGTATAAGTCTTTAATAATTTTGAGAGTTCCTTATGTGGGTTCTCAAGTCTCTATCCTACTCCATCCCTTAAAGCCCTCATAAAGTCTTGCATATCAAGAATTTGTGGTGCACTTGATCCTGCATTGTGATGAGATCCTCTTCCTACCATGATTTGATAACTAGGGTATGGGTAGATAGAGTTAGTTTATCATGAGTATTTTTCTTTTGCTATAACTTTCTATCTGAATTATTATTTTACTCAAACAAACAAACAGTACATACATATGATTATAGTACTTCAATCAATTAATACAATCATTCTTAGCTATGTATAGTTTTAACATAGCTCTGATACCAAATGAAATGACCCTATTTATTTACTTAATTTTTACTAGGATTTTTTTTTACATTAATAAATTTCCTAGAGTTATTTAGCCTTTCTATTAAATCATCCAGGATCCTAATTTTCCCACTAATATATTTATATCAGTTCATTAATAAATATTCACACACATATGAAGATGTATGAGACCCTCTTGCTTGGATCAGAGTGTTGGTAAGCAAGAGTGCATTCTGATTGAATTTGAAATTTCTAGTCAATCAGTACATAGCTCATTTTCTTTTGTTTTGATATTTGGGTCATGAGAGTGAATCTTATAATTACATATGATTTATTCCTAGTAATTTTGATCATTCTTTTGGTGTTTGCTTGTTAGTTTAACTTAGCAAAGTGATCTTAGATTATATAGCAAGTCATCATAATTTTAGTTTAATTATTTGATCAAAGCCAGAGAGAAAATGATATATACATTTATCATTTTCAACATGAGTGATCTTTACCCCAGCTTCGTTTATATTTAAAACCCAAGCAGTTAAGTGATTCTTTCACAGTTATATTGTTGGGTTTCCCCTAATCAAATCCATCCCCTAATCCCTGAGTTACCTCAGTTTTGTACTAATTTAAGGGTTGGTCTTGTAGGTTTAGGAAATCCAGAATTTATGGTCATAAAGCATGAGTGAAGTCTATGTGGTATGTGTGCATATCAGATGTGTTGAGCCTTCTGAACTAAGAATGCTATTCAAAAATACAAGTGAATTGCTTAAATATCTGATCTTGTCTTTATACATGTATTTGCAAAGAAAGTTTCAGATTTTACAAAGTGTATTTTCTTCCTTTAAACCAAAAACTCTAGTCATCTTGATCAACCAGACCTCATTCCTTTTGAGGTAGGTTAACCTTATGGCTAGGTTGTCCCAAACCTTAATGCCTGACCATTACAATGTTAATCCAGATACAAGATACTTGAAAATCCCTTAAGACATATACACATCATAAACCAGTGTTCAAAAATACATAATTTCTTTTATCAAAATACTTCATCATATAGACACAAAACTCTTTAAAGAATATTCTTAACCAAACTCAGATTTTAACCTCAAAACTTAAAGCTTTTAGGTGACTCAAGATTGTCTAATACAAATATATATATATATATATCCATTTCACAAATATAGGCATATATCATCTACAGATTTCTACCATAATACTCAAATATATTTTCTTGAATAAGATTCTACTAAGTCTTTGGTTTTTCCAACCTTAATACATTACCAGAATTCAATTGAAACAACTAAATAAAATCCAAACATTCAAGATCATTACATAACAACAAAATCAGGATTATAAAACTTCCAAGATTACATGCAAATAGTTCATTCTAAGCTCTTATTTAATTCTAATTTAGCATGCTTATCCAAACATTCTCACTAGTCATAGCAGCTTCCTATTTAGAACCAGCATTCCCTGAAAGAGCATTAGAGGCTGCCCCATTTTAATGAGACACCCCAAATGCCATAAGAAAATAAGGGTCAGATACACGATCTGGTATGAGCAATATCAGAAATTCCATGATATTAAGTAGATAAGTGAGACAAAAGCATTTTGTATAGGTTGGCATAACTTCTTTAATCAATTTGCCTAACTTGTTTCTGATATATTGGGCATATATGATCAGTATTAAAACTAATTATGTACACACTTTCAACTATGCAAACATACATGTCAAAAAGAGATACTCATGAACTATCATAGCTCCAATCCAACCAACCTAGGAATAACTCAAGTTCCTACTTCATCAATTTAGGGTTGCATTTACCAAATTAATTCCTAGCCTCATTTGCCATAAAGGAATCACGGGGACACATTGCAATAAAATAATTCACAATATTGCACAAAGATCTCAGGGCTTAAACAAACCATGTGCCAACTTGCATACTTTAAATATAACAAGCATTCCAGCAGTCTTCTTGGCTCACAATCCTTAGTTTATTTACTAAGTGTTCATTTTTGATCCTATCATGAGATAGCTAGGTGATTAAATCACAGTGTACATGAAACATTACATAAAACTTGCAAGCATACTTCAAAAACAAGCTAACATTCATATCCAGGGGAAATCATATTTTCAAATATTCTGGCTTAAAGAAAATACAAGAATATTTACAACTGTGAATAGAGACTAGGCATGTGGGTTATTATTGTTTCATAAGCAACCATGTTTGAACTAAATTCAAGATCTAGCTTAAACAAGATTTCTGGCTCATGGGTTTTCTATTTGATCAAGGGTTCAGCACTTTGGATATTTCCATTGCACCCTTGAATCTTTCATTTGAGCCTCAGCACTTACACAAGTGTAATGCAACTCATATACATTTTGATTTCTGTATTTTCCATGCCATGTCTAAACCAGTTACAAGTATTCTCTATTTACTTTCATGATTTCATACTTTAATATTTCTGGGTGTAACCAAACAGAGCAAATACTCAACCATCAAAACAATCAAAGGCATTCATAAACACCCATTAAGACATCCATTAAAACTATAGTAATAAAATCAGAAATATGTAGAAAATAACATGAACTTGGCTGCCTCATAACAGGACTTAATGCCATGGGATTTAGTGAGATTACTCACTGAAAAATGCTCCTCTTGCTTAATCCAGAAAAGAAACCCTTTGAAACTTTGCCTTTCTTCTTGCAATATTTTTCTTCTTTGTTTTCTTAAATGTCTCGGGTAGATAGTGATTTTTCTGGTTTAAACTTGGATTTATAAGAGAGGTTTTCTAGGGTTTTACAAATGTAAAATCTCATTCCTACCCTGGCCAATACTCATGCATTTTGCATTTCAGATTTGCTTATTTTCACCCTTAATACCCCGGCCATATGTGATACTTACCTCCCCTTTTACTTTTCCAGAATATATCATATTCTTCCTAAGTCATGATAATTGTGTGACATTGTCACTTGTTTATTTCCTAAAAATCCTCCTTTCTATTTTCTGCCTAAAGCAATTGTTTTGCTTGCAATATGTCTTTTGCTATTTTAATGTTATGCTTTCCCTTGCTTATTTCTTTTTAATACTTTCAGTACTTATAGAAATGTACATATGCATATATATATATATATCTTATCTAGGCATACTTAACTCCTCCTTAGTTTCAGAAAGACATACACATATAGGTGCATACATGTTTCAAATGATTTTCTAATTTATCCTGGGTTTAGGTTAAGTAAAATCTGTTTACTGGTTTAAACAAAACTTGCTTTGTCTTATTTCCTAAAATAATTCATATAATCTAGAAATCAAATATCCATGCCTGGTTTGATAATTTTTATTACAAAATCATGTTTGTAATGCTTTTTAATTCTTGTTTTGGTTTCAGGAAATTTGGGGTTCTTTCTTGTGCCATATCAGTGTGCACGTGCACACATGCACGCACACTTACACACAATTAATTCCATACATTCCTATACAATTAAATTCATATATTTTCAAAAATTCAACCAAAATAAGGTTTCATGAATTTCTGGGGTATTACAGATAGTCAAAAAAGAGACGATCTAACATTTCTGGAAGGTCTCCACAGAAGCTGCAAATTATAGTCATGGTCATTCCTCTACATACCAGTTTCACCTTATTGAAGAGTGCATTGTTAATGACCTTCCAAAGCAAAAGATTATCAGCAGCACTACTATCTTTTTTCCATACCATAGTGTGCCATGTGCAGTGTACGTAGGAGTAAAGTCCTGACATTAGATTGTAGGCAGTCATTATGCTGACTTTCCTCTTCAAAGTACCCCAAGTTATATTATCAGTGACAGACGTATCAAATACCATTTCCTGGAGCGAGTTCCAGACTATTTTAATGTATTGATTAGAAATGCTATGGAGGTTTAATTTACCACTTATGATGTATGAGTTAACTTTTGCATTCTCCCAACACCAGTTTGAGTTAACTCTTGATGATAAAGCAATCTACTTAGAATTCAACCTTGTCTGCACTACGGGTCCTCCTAGAAACTCACGTTTTTGTGAGGAGCAATGACGTATTATACGTGAGGAAGAACAACTTCATAAAGCTTGAAAATATTACGCCAAGTCCAACTTATGTTTTGAGGAGGCTTCATCTTCCAAATATTCCTACCTTTAGTGACATATTTATGTGATCAATTTAACCATAAATTATCCTTTTTGTTAATGATATTATCAAAGTACTTGGATATAGCAGCTTTGTTCCACCGAGAGATATTTATAATCCCTAGACCACCAAACTTGAGGGGTTTTTCAATCTGTTTGCTTGATATTGGTGCCATGTATTGGCCTTGAGTTGAGCCCTTCCAAAAGAATCGCATTACTGCAGTTTTAACCATTTTAATAAGCTTTTGAGGCAATATAAAGGTCCTAGACTAATAAACAATCATTGAAAAGAGAACAGATTTACCCAAAGTAAGTCTCCCAGCCTGACTTAGATTCCTATTGGACCAACACTCCATTTTCGCTGTAATTTTTTCATACAAAGGAAGGCACTGATTTGTTGTTATTCGTGAGGTAGCTAGGGGAACACCAAGGTAGGAAATAGTTTCTTTAGTAGATCGTAAGCCAATGAAGTTGTAGATAATCTCCTTCTGATCCTGCTCAAGTCCAGCCAACATAATGGCAGACTTTTGCATGTTAACCTTTAGGCCAGTTATTTTGTAGAAGAGTTCAAGACCCTCAAGTATAGCAGAGATGATTTGAAGCGTAGATTTACAGAAGATAACTAGATCATCTACAAACATAAGTGAGGTGATAAGCGGATCCTTGTACCTAGGGTGGATTTCAAATAACTTCTTTTCGACAAGGTCTTCAAGAATCTTTGTAAGCAGTTCCATGACCATGATAAAGATGTAAGCCGACATGGGATCTCCTTGTCAAATGCCATCGCTTGCTGCCGAAGTAACCAACAGTAGAACCATTTAACTTGATAGAAAAGGTGGCAGTAGAAATGCACTCATGAATCCAGGTAATGAAGTGCTTGGGGTATTCATGTATCCTATTATCCTTACAATGGCATCCCAGTGCAGTGTCTCCAAAGCTTTTCATATATCAATTTTAAGGAGGCCTCTAGGATAGACAGATGATGAATTGTAACCATGCAGCAGTTCGTAGGAAACAAGAACATCGTGTAGAATGCTTCTTTCTAGAATGAAGGCAGCCTGATTTTGAGAGATTATATTAGGTAGGACAGCTTTCATCCTAGAAGCTATGACTTTAGTAATGCATTTATATATCGTGTTGCAGCATGAAATGGGGCGAAAATCTTGCACATTGTTAGCAATTCTCGACTTTGGAATTAGGGCAATGTTAGTAGTATTGAAAGAGTTCTTCATTTTACCTCTTTTGAAAACATGATTTATAGCATTTAGCACATCATATTGCACTATGTGCCAGCACTTAGTGAAGAAAAAAGCGTTAAAACTGTCTGGCCCACCACTTGAGTCTTTATTAATAGAAAACATAGCCTGCTTGATTTCGACTTCAGTAACCACTGCGCTAAGAAGCTGCACATCATCTTGACTAAGTCTAGGGAGAAGATGGGGATTAACTACATCAATGTCAGGGAAACTGTTTTATGCATTTCCAAAAAGATTGGAGTAGTAATTAATGAATGCCGTAGCAATATTCATGGGGTATTGGTGGAGCTGACCATCTTCATCGGTAATACTACATATGTTTTCATGAGTTTGCTTAGCTTTCAACGCAGCATGAAAATACGATGTTTTACGATCACCTTCCACTTTCCATTTGAGTCTGGCCTTTTGTTTCGTCATATCATTCTCCTTGGTTAGGGCTTTAGTATACTGCTTTGTGGCTTCAAATTCGAGGCCAGCCAATGTGTCATCATCCACAATATTCTACATGCTTTCTTGAATGGTTATAAGCCTAGCCTTTAGAATGTCTGAGAGTTTAGAACCAGAACCAAACTTAGAAGAAGACTACGCTTTGAGCATCACCTTAGTATCCTTATGTTTTTTCTACAAAACAAACATAGGGTTGCCATAGTTAATTCTTGTCCAAACATCCTTAATTAAACCTAGAAACTCGGGTTCATTAACCCACATGTTAAAAAATTTAAAACTTGATTTTTTTATTCATGACAGAGGGATCCAAATAAAGGATTTGAGGGGAGTGGTCGGATAACATTGGAGAAGGAAGGTGGTTGTACACGGATGGCCAGGTGGATAGTGAGGTTTGGTTGCAAAAAACATAGTCAATCTTAGAGTATGTTCTACAGCCCGATCTTCTTTTATTATTCCATGAGAATTTCACTCTAGAGGATTTAATTTCAATAAGGTTGGAGATTCGAGTTGCCTCATTCAGTGGTTTAACTTCTTTCAAGGAGAGAGGATTACCTCGTGCTCTATCAGACAACTTCAGGAAGCAGTTAAAATCACCACCAATAATCCTGGGATGGGTTTCTTGACATAGGAATGGTATATAGTTAAGGAGGACAGATCTGGAGTTGATTGTATTTAGGGCATAGACAAAAGTAATATAAAATGAGGAGGAGGTTTTGTTGATTAGAGCTTTGTAGTGTATCATCTGATCAGAGGAGTCAATGAGAGAGAGATCAAGGATGAGAGGGTTGTAAAGGACCAGAATTCGTCCATACATAGTATGTTCTGTTATACGTCTAGTATACCAAAATAGAGAATAATCAAATATAAACTCGTCACACAAGTTTATAGCTCAGATTTCCACTACACTGGAATTCTGTATTAATTATTATAACAATATGAATGTTGTAAATAAATTACAACAACAGCGTTATACTATTTTGAATAAATAGTATAACAAAATTAAAGGGTAGAATGTAGAATAACAGTTCTAACCCGATTTTGTCTAAGGCTCGTCGTAACGATTTCCTTAAGAATTTTATTTCAAAATTCTCCCAAGATACAACAGACGTAATCTGCACGAGATTGTGATGTGTATGATCTTCTGTGTGATAGGACTGAGTATGATTTAAGAGATGAAGAGATAGAAGAGATAATTTGGTTTGAAAAATGAGTGAGGAAAGTGATCAGGTTTCCTCCTTATTTATAGCCGAATTCCCAATGGCTGCATCTATTGAGAAAAGTCGCACCTCTTCATTTGCAACGTCAAAAAAGCGTTACTGTTCGCAATAGTCACTTCCTTTCATTTGCAACGCTTCAGAACTGTTGCTGTTTGCAACAGTTGCGTCCGTTCAGTTGCAACACTCCAGAACTGTTGCTGTTTGCAACAGTCGCGTCCGTTCAGTTGCAACGCTTCAGAACTGTTGCTGTTTGCAACAGTCGCATCCGTTCAGTTGCAACACTTCAGAACCGTTGCTGTTTGCAACAGTCGCGTCCGTTCAGTTGCAACGCTTCAGAACCGTTGCTGTTTAAAACGTCGCGTCTCTTCATCGTTCAAATTTGAAAATCCGCATGAAGAGATATCTCATTCACCATCTAAAAAGGAATTCCAACAATCCCCCACATGAATGATGATATATCTCTCCCCCACACAAAGTGTAATATCACACAGTTCATATGAAAATAATGCTATATCAAGGATAAGTAGATATTTCACTTTGAACTTTCCCTAGTTAAAACTTATCAGATATACTTGGCTAATCGGTGAATTATTTCATCTTGAACCGTCAGCCGTTATTGTATAACCAGACAATAAGCTTTACAAAGCATTATTTCCCTTCACATCCAATCTCTTGGTTGTGTTCATTTTGGTCCTGAACAATTTTTGGTTCTGCGAGTGTTTTTAGAAAATATAAGCCTTTAATATTCTCATAGAGCCGACCCAACTCACACTAACATAGGTGATCGCAACCATTAAGAGTATCCTACATATACTCCACTTGTTATATTCAAGATATGGTCATCATTAAAAAACATAGTTTTAACCTTTAAATACTTCTGTAGGCATACATTTAT
Source organism: Allium fistulosum (assembly GCA_030737815.1). NCBI lineage: Eukaryota > Viridiplantae > Streptophyta > Magnoliopsida > Asparagales > Amaryllidaceae > Allium > Allium fistulosum. The sequence continues at coordinate 897,367,905 of CM060905.1, read as the reverse complement.
ATTGTGCACCATAGGAATGGAGTTGGACTATGTCCAAGCAAATGCATTACGTCTTGAGTTACTCAGAACTGGTTTGCCTATTGATCCTAGTCCGTGGGATCTCCAGTCGTTAGGATAGGTTTCCGTATAAGATAACTCGTTTTGGTTTAGGCTTTTAAACCCATTTCCCTCGATGCGCAGTCAATTTTCTCTCTTGATAAACCTTTAGTAAATGGATCCGCTAGGTTATCATTTGTTCTTACATAATCTATGGAAATAGTTCCATTTGAGAGTAACTGCCTAACTGTGTTATGGCATCGACGAATATGTCGTGACTTTCCATTATACACAAAGTTGTGAGCTCTGCTTAGCGCAGCTTGGTTATCACAGTGTATGCATATGGCCGGTACAGGTTTAGGCCAAAATGAAATATCTTCTAAAAAGTGACGAAGCCATTCTACTTCTTCGCCTCTTTTATCTAAAGCGATGAACTCTGATTCCATAGTGGATCGAGCTATGCATGTTTGTTTAGTAGATTTCCATGACACTGCTGCCCCTGCTAAGGTAAAGACATAACCACTTGTCGATTTTGATTCCTCTGAATCTGCAATCCAGTTTACATCACTATATCCTTCTAAGACGGCAGGATATTTTCCATAATGTAAGGAATAGTTAGCGGTATTTTTTAAATATCCAAGCACTCTCATTAGTGCTTTCCAGTGTTCCTTTCCTGGATTGCTTGTATACCTGCTCAGTCGACTTACTGCATAAGCTATATCTGGTCTTGTGCAATTCATGAGATACATGAGACATCCTATTACACGAGAGTATTCCAGTTGCATTACATTTTCATTAGTGTTTTTATGCAGTACTTCTGATGGATTAAAAGGTGTTCTTACTCCTTTAATTCCATAGTTTTGGAATTTTCAATCACTTTGTCTACATAGTGTGATTGAGACAATTCAATTCCATTAGGAGTTCTTATTATTTTGATTCCCAAAATAACGTCTGCAACTCCTAAATATTTCATATCGAAATTGCTAGTTAACATCTTCTTTATGGTCTCTATTACCTAAGTATTTGGACCAAATATTAACATATCGTCTACATATAAACAAATCATCATATATGATTGTCCAACTTGTTTATAATAAACACACTTATCGCATTCATTTATACGAAAACCATTTCTCATCATGACACTATCAAATTTTGCGTGCCATTGTTTTGGAGCTTGTTTTAGTCCGTATAATGATTTTACTAATCTACAGACTTTGTTTTCATTTCCTTTGGAAATAAAACCTTCAGGTTGCTCCATGTAGATCTCCTCATCGAGATCTCCATTTAAGAATGCCGTCTTTACATCCATTTGATGAATTTCTAGACCATAAATTGATGCAATTGCTATTAGCATTCTTATAGAGGTTATTCGTGTTACTGGCGAATATGTGTCAAAGAAGTCTACTCCTTCTTTTGACGATATCCTTTGGCTACTAATCTTGCTTTATACTTGTCGATAGACCCATCTGCTTTGATTTTCTCCTTGAAAATCCATTTGCAGCCAATAGTTTTTATTCCTGATGGAATATCAACAATTTCCCAAGTTTTATTACTTAGAATTGAATCAATCTCACTTTGGATTGCTTCTTTCCAACATGAAGATTCAGAAGATGACATTGCTTCCTTGTACGTTTGAGGTTCATTTTCTAACACATATGTGAAAAAATCCGAACCAAATGTCTTGGAAGTCCTAGCCCTTACGCTTCTTCTTGATTCAACTTCCTCAATCTCATGATGAGTTTCATCTTCATGTGAATTGCTCGATTCTTCTCTTGTCCTTTTAGGGACATTATTCCCTTCATTCCTTTTGTGCGGAAACACGTCTTCAAAGAATGAGGCATCTCTTGATTCCATGATTGTATTTACATGAATATCAACTATATCAGACTTGAATACCAAAAATCTATATGCACTACTATTTTGGGCTGGCCCTAGATAGTAGCAATCTACTGTTTTTGGTCCAAGTTTGACTTTCTTGGGAGGCGGAACTGGAACTTTTGCCAAGCACCCCCACACTTTGAGGTATTTAAAACTTGGTTTGTGTCCTTTCCATATCTCATATGGAATTGTTCATGTTTTATTATGAGGGACTTTGTTTAATATGTGATTAGACATATTTAAGGCTTCCCCCCACAAGTTAGTCGGTAGACCAGAAGTTAAAAGCATGGCAGTAATCATGTCTTTTAACGTTCTGTTCTTCCTCTCGGCTATACCATTTTGTTGTGGTGAATATGGAGCTGTTGTTTGATGAATTATACCACTTTCGGCACAGAACTGTTCAAATGGTGATTCATATTCTCCACCTCGATCAGATCTCAATATCTTGATCTTTTTATTTAACTGATTTTCTACCTCAGCTTTGTACTTTATAAATGATGTAATTGCTTCATCTTTACTATTCAAAAGATATACATAGCAATATCGCGTATAATCATCAATAAACGTGATAAAGTACTTTTTCCCACCTCTTTGAAAATTCTAATGTTGCCATCTCTGTTTTAGTAAGAAAACAATAAAATTCTTAAGATGTTATACGTCTAGTATACAAAAATAGAGAATAATTAAATATAAACTCGTCGCACAAGTTTATAGCTCAGATTTCCACTACACTGGAATTCTGTATTAATTATTATAACAATATGAATGTTGTAAATAAATTACAACAACAGCGTTATACTATTTTGAATAAATAGTATAAAAAAATTAAAGGGTAGAATGTAGAATAACAGTTCTAACCCGATTTTGTCTGAGGCTCGTCGTAACGATTTCCTTAAGAATTTTATTTCAAAATTCTCCCAAGATACAACAGACGTAATCTGCACGAGATTGTGATGTGTATGATCTTCTATGTGATAGGACTGAGTATGATTTAAGAGATGAAGAGATAGAAGAGATAATTCGGTTTGAAAAATGAGTGAGGAAAGTGATCAGGTTTCCTCCTTATTTATAGCCGAATTCCCAATGGCTGCATCCATTGAGAAAAGTCGCACCTCTTCATTTGCAACGTCAAAAAAATGTTACTGTTCGCAATAGTCACTTCCTTTCATTTGCAACTCTTCAGAACTGTTGCTGTTTGCAACAGTTGCGTCCGTTCAGTTGCAACACTCCAGAACCGTTGCTGTTTCCAACAGTCGCGTCCGTTCAGTTGCAACGCTTCAGAACTGTTGCTGTTTGCAACAGTCGCATCCGTTCAGTTGTAACACTTCAGAACCGTTGCTGTTTGCAACAGTCGTGTCCGTTCAGTTGCAACGCTTCAGAACCGTTGCTGTTTAAAACGTCGCGTCTCTTCATCGTTCAAATTTGAAAATCCGCATGAAGAGATATCTCATTCACCATCTAAAAAGGAATTCCAACATGTTCATGATTATGTATTTGCTTCCAGGTTGGTTTAATGTACTTGGCAGCTAGAATGGAGAGATCCAGACTTAATTTGGTTTCAAGTAAAGCTATTAAGGAAAAATTATACTGATGAACTATTTCTTTGCATTGGTCCCACTTAATTTGACCATGAGCCCCCCTGATATTCCAAAACCCGAAATTGTGTGTCATTGGGTAGACTTTGTGGGGTTCAACAGTTCCACTTTCATACCCTTAGTAAGGGTGTTGGGTAACTCGTTATAACCAGGTAGTACTGTGCTTAGAGGAGAGTCAGAGAAGAGAGAGTCGGATATTTTATTAATGGATTGCTTTAGAGGAGTGGTAGTATTGGGGTGAAGGCTAGCATCTTTAAGAAAGTCCTCAGATATAGGAGTAGAAGAGGTTAAAGAAAGCTGATGATTGGATTGAATAGAGGGAGTTGAGGGTTTAGAAGAAGTTGACACATGGCAAGGGGTGGTTTCCAAGCTAATGGGGGGTCCAGAAGAGCATAAGGTTGGATTGGGTCTCTAAGAGTTGATGGCAATGGTAGGGGTAGGGGAACATAGGAGTGGTAAGTTTGGTTCGGGAAGGTAGACACATGGTCAGAAGGATGATCATCGATAGGAGACTGGCCATGCTCAAGTTCAGGTGTTAAAAGGAAGAGTAGGAGGAGGCAAGGGGTTGAGATGAATTGGAACCAGATGGGATGGGAGGTGAGCATTTATCTACGTGCATATACTTGTGCATGCATGCAGCATCACCTGGAACTTTCTTTGTATTCTTCTCCGTGTCAAAAGTCTGGGCATGTGGTTGTTTGGGAAAAGGAGTGGCATTCTTTTGTATATCATTTGAACAAATACATATATCTTTATCCTTTCTTCTTTTCCTGTTATAATTTAAATCAGGGCTAACATGTTTCAAATTCTTTTCCTTCTCTTCTTTGTATACCAGTATTCTCATGTGATTCCTGAAGTGTGCTTCGAGTTTCAGCTGGGTTTTGGATAGCATGGTGCGGTGTAGTTTCTATTGAAGATTCATCAAGTATATTCTGCTTATAGTTTTCTTCGGGACTTACCATGGAAATTTCTGTTGTTCCTTCAAGTTCACTTCGAGTTGCACTCCAAGTTGCACATGGGTTTATCTCTGAATGAAGCTCAACAGTCTCATTCCCATCAACATTGTACATGTCATTCACATCATTTATTATGTTGTCCACTGACTCAACCTCCCCAATTCCTTGAAGGATATTGAAAGGGTTCTTGGACTGGAAGTCACAAATGTTAGCATTCCCTACTTCTTTATTATTATTTGCATAGGCAATTAAAGCACTCTCACTAGTATCGGTTATTTCCTGTTGCTTTTCAATATCTGTATCAGAGTAAATGGTGATCTGTTCATCAACCTTATTTTCCTCTATAATATTAACCAGCTTGTCTATGTTTGAAACTGCATTAACTTCACGTGACTCCTCATTCTGCCTTTCAATTGCTTTCTCTTTATTCATGTTACCATCCTTCTTGTTCTTCTCAACACCAGCAAGTGCACCATTAGCAGTTTGTCTCATAGGGCGTGTAGATGATCTTTTTCTCCCTCTATTAACTAGTGCCATTTTTGTACTCTTGTAGACTTAGTTAGACCACATAGAGCCTGCCCCCTCTCCTTCTCTTTTGTTCTACTATCCTCTCCGTTGTCAGTGTCTTAAGGCATTTTATTTAGCTTAATTGTTTTGTCACAATTCAAAGAAGTATGACCAAACGGTTTACACGTATTACAAATATCAGGGCACCACAAATACTTAACTATGATTTTTTGTTTACCTCCTTCCACAAGTTGAACTAGGAAGTCATCTACGAGAACAGAGTCTGGTTTGACTTTGATCAAACACTTTGCATATTCTATTCTCTACATTCTCTCTGTCATATCATCCAAGCACAGAAGTTTTCCCAACCAACTCGCCAACCAGTTTATACCCAATGGAGACCAAGCAAATAGTGGAATATTATAGAATTGGACCCAAACTGGGACAGATGGAACAACTCCACAAACATTACTAACAGAGGGGTCATAGGGCTGAACAATAAATAACTTATTTTTCATTATGATTGGATCACCTTGTAGAATGCGTTGCCTATCATCATCACACGATAGGAGGAAAAGGAGATAACACCATCAGATCTCACTTTGACAGACCCTTTGAGTTTCCATACAGCTTTGAGACATTGAATAACCGCCGTGTAAGATAGAGGCTTGTTCAGAAAAAATCCTACAAGGTAATCCTTCCATACACCTGTACCAGCCATGATTATTTCATCTGAGGGAAGCAAAGCATCACCATCAAAGGCAGGGGTCATGCCAACCGGTATGTACTTCTCCGCATTGCACGGCTTGTTCTTGAAGAGCGAAGTCCATACCGGTTGAATAGGTGGTGGAAGAGAAGAGTTACTGACCCGATTCAGAGGAACTACATCAGTCGAGGTTGAAGGAAGAGAGGAGCAGTTGAGAGGAGGGAAGGGCGGCTGCGGTGGGTCAGGTGGGGTTGGAGGAGGTACAAGAGGATGAGAAACAGGAGGGTAGGGGATGGGCGGAAGGCTCGATGTGAAAGAAAGGACAGGGGGAGTGGATGTGAATATGAGAAAGGGTATGGATGCCTCTGCCATGAATGTACGAGGAAAAAGGGAAAAAAGGTTGAGTCTTGAAATTCTTTTGTAATATATTGGAATGTGTGGAATTTTTATAAGTGTAAATAAGGGATTTTTAATAATATTTCCAAAAGGGTAATTTCTTTTGTAAACTGAATATTTAATAAAAGGGCTAAAATGAAATCTAAAACGGGAATTTTTTATTATAAAAGTCTATTTTAAAGAATTTTAAAATATATTCCCCTTTTATATGTTCATTGGTTCGAAATTGGTTTATTTGATTTGATAAAAAGGATTCAAGAAATATTTTTGAAAGGGAATTTTTGAAATATACAATCTATTTTGAAGATAGATTAAATTGTGAAATATTTAAATTGATTTGAGAGTTTTGAGTTATAATTCTCTTTCGTATATGGTTTGTATTAAAATGATTTATATTGATGTTTTTAAGATTTAATTCTATATAATAAGGATATTGAATAAACGGATTAGTAGTACCAGGTAGTGTGGGATGCTCGGTAATGTTTTTTCAGTTATTTTATTGACTTATATTGTGCAATTTTTGTTGTTAGATGAGTGTAGTTTGCTAGCTTCTAGTAAACATTCAAGTAAGACTGAATGGTATCTGACGCTCAAGCAATACTTGTTCGATTACTATTAGTGAGTAAATATCACTTATATTCTAGAGAGGAGTTAGGAATTTGTGATATTATCTAGAGGTGACTCCTTAGAGCTTAATAATCGAGAGTTTTATTACTCTCTAAGGGTACAAGCTAGAGATATGTTGGATTTATAGATTTATATTCTTAGGACTAAATAGTCGAGTATATTATTATTTACTCTTAGAACTAGTAGTCGATGAATTAGTACATTGTGACGCTCTCACTAGGACATGTGGAGTCGAGAGTACTTATCATTACTCTCGCTGGGACTCATCTCATCGAGAGTATATTTTGTTGCATCCTCTAAGGACTAACTAGTCGTGTATCTTTATCTACTCTTATGGCTAGTGTTGAGGATTTGTTAGTTGATATGTTCTCATCAGGACTCATAGGTTGAGAGAAATAGTTGTCACTCTCATCAGGACTCCTAGAGTCCAGTGTATTAGTTATTACTCTCTTTAGGACTTATATAGTTGAGAGTATTAGTTAGGAATCTACATCATAGGGTTATTGCTACTATGGATTGCACGTGAATTAGACTCACCAAATAGGCTAATTATTCATCCTAGCAGTCCTGGTTGTGGGGTTGTGCCTTGGATTCGTGATATCACCTTGTTGAGTTATAGACTGAGAGTTATTTCTCTTATTTGAGCCATTGCTCCGACGTCACTTATGGACCAACGATCCATTACCAAGAGCAAGTAGAAGTCGTAGCTAATGCTTGGCGTAGTTTGGTAGTATGACATGTGATGCACAAGAGTGTCACGATTTTGGGGGCAACTTAGGGACTGTAGGAAACCGGATGCGGTCATTAGCCTTTCCTGGAGCAGTGTTGCGGTACATCAGTCTCCCATTTGGATGACTTAGGTAGATCCATTATATATTCGAGATATTTGATATTATCACCTCATTAGAGATGATGATCATATGACAATAGAGACTACCAGCATGTTAGTCTGTTATTTGAGATACCCTGACCTGAGACAGTTGCGTGTTGTCTATATGACATTAGAGACTTGCTGTGAGCTTGTATCTCATTCTCTCACCAGAGCTTATGGCTGAGAAAAAACTCTCCTTTTTGTATGATTTATTGTTTTATCTCCTAGGACCATTCACTTGAGAGTATCGCCTCCCTTAGGACTAAGGGTCGTGATATATGATTTTATACATTGACTATTTGACTGATTTTGAGATTTATTGAGTTTGTTTTTCTTGATATCTACGAGGGCCTAAGAGTTGGAAGTCTTCACTTCCATTGGGGCTGTAGATCGAGATAATTTTTTAGATATGGTTTTCAATATTTTGTATTGATTCTGTTATTTAGGATTAGGATTTCATGCTATCTCCTAGAACAAACGGTCGTGCATATTTACTTTCATCAGGACTGTAAATCGAGATAATATTCTTGGATACCGATTTCTATATTTGGTTTGGAGTTCGTTCTATTTGGTTTCTACAACAACCGGTAATTTAGCATTAGTTATTTAATTAATTAGTGAGTTAATTAGGCTCCAAAAATGGAACTTGCATAAATGATAGAATTTGATCATGAAACTAGCATCATTGCATTCGTGGAAAATTTTTTAGCAACTTTCATATTTGGAGTTTTGCGATCGAAGTCAAAATGAAAAAGTTACAGACGAAAAACGAATTCGAAAAGGAAATAATTAAAACAACGTTTATATATTAATTACCGGGACCCATAGATCGACACATCCATTATGACCAGTCGACATGTAGTGGTCGACCGGTGCTTTGGCGCGGTCGACCAATTGGGCAACTGGTAGCTGGGGTTATCCTTGGCCTAAACGGTCCGGATTTAATATTTTGAATCTAACGACCGTGGCTGATTCTAGCTCCTATAAATTCAGGCCTAATCCTCTCCTTTCTTCTCATATTTTTTTGGAGGCCGTAGTGAAGCTCTGCCATTTCCCTTCTCTGCTATTCTTCCAAATTATAAAATATTTATACAAATTGGAGAGATATAAAAATTAGAATAAAAGGAAGAGAATCAATCAACAATACGCGTATTCGAGGTAATTTTTATATATATATATCTATATATTTGTATCTCTTTTCTCTGCCAATTCCAAATCTTTTCTTAGATCTAAAATTCTAACATATGTATATAACCTTTTTATACATATTTCTTGGATTAAAAGGATTTGTAGATGAATCAAAGGTTCTACTTCAGATTTGGAGATTTGGAACGATTTTAAAAGGTGAGTAAGAAAATTATATATTGTTTATGATTTTGAATCTATTCCATTGGCATACAGTTGATTTTTATGCCTATACCAATCTTATTTGTGAGTTATAGGCCCAATCTAGTGTAGAAAACCATTGCATACATATTCTTGTTTTAGATCTAATTTGAAATAGTGTTTACACCCTGATCTAGAAATCAACTCCAATGATTTTAGAACTTGAATGGTGTATAGTTTTATTCCAGATCTGTACTTGGGGTGTAAATTATTGACAGGATTTTGAATATTGCCCTATTTATCTTCAATCGTAGATTTTCCATAGTTTAATTTGTGGGAACAACGTCCGTTTAATTTTTATAAATTTGTTAGTGTTTCCAAATTGCATAGAAAAAGACGCTTTTGATTTAAAGAGTAATATATGCAAATAAAAGGAAGAGATGTGTAAAGTATAGGTTTATTCTTCATAGTTTATACTGTCTATTCTAAATAAAAAAAAATATTCATTCCTTGTAATTTGAAACAGAGTCAATCATTCCTTTTCTTCTCTTTTGTTTTAAACTAATTTGTGGAAATTATAACGGAAAATCTTCATAAGGAATCTAATTCCAGCAAATTAAATATGGAAAGCATATCTTAGTTAAATATTTATGACTACAATATATTTTGGGTAGGAGTAGGTAGTATATACGTATTGATTGCATTAATAAATAAGAATAACGTCTATTTATGTGTTATTTATGTGTAACATTCGCTTAGGATCTGTTATTATTAAATAGAATGGGAAAGCGAATAGAAGAAAGTAGGAAGGGTAGTAATTCCTATTAATGGGCAATAAAGTTAGGAGTGGCCAATAATTAATAGGATATAAAAGATTGTAACTCCAATTAATAGGCAATGAATGTGAATTGAATTGGGGATTATAATTAGTTTGCGCCAAAAATGGTCACAAACCCCAAAAGTAGTGAAAGCACCAGTGTTTACACACAAAGTCTCAATATCCAAACATAGATTACAGATCCAGATAATGTAGAGAGTAAAAGTGAAGAAATAAAAAATGTAAAATGAGCAAGAAAGTAAAGAACACAAGAAATTTATAGTGGTTTGGCTATTTCCAGCCTACGTCCACTTTGAATTGATCCTTTTATTTCCTTTATACTGTGATTACAGTTACAATCCTTTGAATATCAATAGCCAAAAATGGCAGAGTCTAGCCAAAAGAGAAGAAGATCCCTTTCCTGAGCCATGCCCCTTCTATTTATAGGTGAAGGAGCTGAGATATTTAGCTGAGATTTCGGCCTAGAAGTCTTATGCACCATAGAAGCCCGTATGAGGATCGGTGGGGCCCATATCCTCATTCCTGGATCGATCTTTAAGCCCTTCGTATCGATAATCCCCTTGTTAGAATTAGCTGAGATTGATCATGGTGAAAAATGATAGTGCAAAGTCCTTGCTCTCCAAATTTTGTGAAGTTCCAACATGTAGATTGTGAGATATGATCGATCCAAGTTCGAGTTTGCAAGTGTAGGCTGATGATTTCGTATCCATAGGTTCGTATCCATCATTTTGTATCCATCCATTGTGCTGCTATGATCCATGCAATGCGCTCCGTCCTTTGCCCGATTATTCCATATCGATTGATATGAAACATGATCGATACGAAATAGCTCCTAAGTGCTTGCTGCTTTCGCATCCATCCAGCACCCTTGTCTTTGCATCGATCCGAGGCGCTCTGGTGAAGTATAAGTTTTCGTATCGATCTGAGTTGGATCGATACGAACCGTGATTGATCTGAAACAAGATGCAAGGTGCGTTATCCATCCTGGAGTTAACTGATCAATACAAAATGTATCGATATGAGATGTATCGATACGAATATCGATCGATCTAAACCAAATGCCACAGTGATCGATACGAAAATATCGATATGAATCCATTTTCACGAATATTGATCCATCAATAACTTGAGCGTACGAACTCCGATTAACTTGAAATTAGAAAGGTAGCCTCACCGGGCCTTGCTTATCATTCCTTATCGATCTCGCCTTAATTGGAGCTCGGTCCAAGTTTGACGATATCGATCATAGCCTTGAGTATATTCCATCCTAAATTCATGCAATCGCCTCTCCGGGCATCCAGCCTTGACGATTGTAATATCCATTGAGTTAGATCCGGCCTTGCCAAAAGGAGGGTTAACACTTTGCCCCCCAAAACATATCTTGCGAAAGAAGATGTGTTTTGAATTGCTAAAAATCCAAAATCCGAGATCCATAATCCATGGATAGCCATATTATCCAATCCGTAATCTAATCCATTGCCAAGCCTGTTCATCCAAGTCCAATAACCAAATCCACATCTGAATCCTTTTAGAATAGCCAAACTGAGTCCAAATCCATGACCATGACCAAAGCCATATCCAAATCTGTGACCTCTCCGGGTCGTTGGCCGAATCCAGGACCGCTCCGGGCCCATAGCCAATCCTTAGCCATTTTAAAGCCGAAATTCGAATCCATAACCTCTCCCGGTTCTTGCCGAGCAAAGTCCATACTCGACGACTCATGTGCCAAATCCTACGTAATAAATCCTGGCCTAAGTCTAGGCCAAACCTGGTCATCCCGGACCCTTGCCGAGCATAGTCCATACCCGACGACCAAAAATATCAAATAACAAATCCTGTTTATTAAATTATAGCATAAATCCTAGGCCGACCTTGGTCACTTTGGACCCTTTCCGAGCATAGTCCATACTGGACGACCTGAGATATCAAATAACAAATCCTATTTATTAAACCATAGCCTAAATCCTAGGCCGACCTTGATCACTTTGGACCCTTGTCGAGCATAGTCCATACTCGACAACCTAAATAAGTCGATCTGCCACATTCGGACGAAGTGACCTATCCCTTGCCAGGCATAATCTATACCCGACGACTTTTTACCAAAAACCAGATAAAAACCCAATAAAAAATCCAACTCGAAATCCAAATCAAACCAGAAATCCATATTAATAATCCAAACCAAAACCCAAACTGGAAAACAAGCATCCAAACCAAAGTCCAAACAGAAATCCAAACCGAGAAACAGGAAAAACAAGAATCCAAACCAAATCCCAGGCCAAATCAAAAGAAATGAATGTCCAAACCATAAAAAGAAAAAAGACTTCACAAACTAGAGCATCAGGATTTATCATCGTCTCAGAGCATGCCTAGGGGCTATCTCCGTCCCCGTACATGAGTAAGCGACTTAGCCGTCTACCCAGAGTTTGCTACTTATTCCATACCACCCCGATCAGTGGATGACCAACCGACCATCATTCATGGGCCTTGTGCCGTCGTTGTTTGAGGTAGATGGTGGTTGCTCCTATTCCATTGCCACATTCCGAGTCTCGACGTACTGCCGCAACTGACCACTCCTTACGTGCTCCTCGATTATATCCTTTGAATGCCTGCAGCTGTTAGTATCATGCCCATCCAGGTCATGAAAGGGACAGTGCCTTCCCGATGCCCTCTCGCGTTCTGAGGGTTCCCTCCTTGTCGGCCTTCGGTAAGGAAGGTGATCCCGAGTTTCCATGTATATCCGTTCCAATGTCTCATTCAGTCCCGTGTAAGTGGAGAATTTTTTTTCTCCCCAACGCTTCCTTGCCCTGCCAAAATCGTCACCCGACTTCCTCTTCCCTTTATCCTTTTCCTTACCCGAGTTCTCACCAGATGGTCCTCTATCCTTAACCACGTTCACCTCCTTTGGCTTCATATCTAAGCTTGCATCCTCCTACCGAAGGAACCTTTCGACCTCATAAAAGAATTCTCCGAGATCCATTGGTGGATCCCGTATCAATGATATCTTGAAATCTGAGTTGTCCCTAACTCCTGACACTGCTGCCATTAGAACCATTGATGGATCCGGCCGATCCACCGAAGCAACCACCGCATTAAACCGGGTTAGGAAAGCCCTGAGTGACTCTCATGTCCTCTACTTGACCGATGTCAATGAAATCACATTTTTCGGCCTCTTTATGTGAACCCGAAACTGCTTTAGAAACCTATCCACCAATTATGTCCATGTCCTGATAGAACCATTTTCCAACTGCCTGAACCACATAGCAGCTATATCCGTCAAGTACAGGGGGAAACATCGGAACATAACCTCCTCCGATGTCCCCAGCACTTCCATGTGTCTTGTATACCTCATCAAATGATCAGTAGGATCCGTCCTACAGTTGTATGCTTCCAGAGTAGGCAGCTTGAACTTTGGTGGATTCCTAGCCATCCTGATGTTATGGGTAAATGGACTCCTATTTGCTCCTTCCAGATCTCTATTTATCAAACCTCCATGCATAGTTTGCTTGATAATTTCTTCTAATCTAGCATTGTCCGCTAAAGGTTTTCTCCCGTCTTTATTTCCTAACTGTCCCCAAGTCCTCGAAGGAATTCTGGTATGTACTACTCGTTATGCACTCCTGTATTCCTGCCGGCACCATGTTGTGTAGCGTCACCTAGTATTCCTCCATGAATTAGTCCAGCATTATACAGTGGTGTGCCCCTGACTCTAGGTCCATCCAAATTGATAGTTGTTTGCTGATTGGGGGCTGCCCCCTATTAAACCACTCCATCTGATTGCATGTTGAGTCCTTCTGACCTAGCTCCGTGGATCAGAGCTCCTGCTATTCCAGCCTGTCTGAACTATCTGAGAAGATTTTGCAACATCTCCTTCTGCCTTTTCAGCAACCGTTCCTGCATGGAATCCATCATAGTCTTCATCTCATCCCTTGTGATGTAGGTGGATGCCTGATCTGCTCCAGCTTCGGAGGAAGCCTCTTGACTTCCCTCTTGATGGCTCCTTTTTGGTAATGTCCTTCTAGTTGATTGCCTAACCATGATTCCTCCTAGATCCGATCCCTTAGCTTCCAATTCTGAACCCCAAATCTGAAGTAGCGGGTGTTAGTCTTCTCAGTGAAAGCACCAAAGTGTTTGCGCCAAAAATGGTCACAAATCCCAAAAGTAGTGAAAGCACTAGTGTTTACACAGATAGTCTCGATATCCAAACACAGATTACAGATCCAGATAATGTAGAGAGTAAAAGTGAAGAAATAGCAAATGTCAAATGTGCAAGAAAGTAAAGAACACAAGAAATTTATAGTGGTTTGGCTATCTCCGGCCTACGTCCACTTTGAATTGATCCTTTTATTTCTTTTATACCGTGATTACGGTTACAATCCTTTGAATATCAATAGCCAAAAATTACAGAGTCTAGCCAAAAGAGAAGAAGATCCCTTTCCTGAGCCACGCTCCTTCTATTTATAGGTGAAGGAGCCGAGATATTGAGCTGAGATTTCAGCCTAGAAGTCTCATGGACTATAGAAGCCCGTATGAGCATCGGTGGGGCCCATATCCTCATTCCTGGATCGATCTATAAGCCCTTCGTATTGATAATCCCCTTATTAGAATCAACTGAGATTGATCATGGTGAAAGATGATAGTGCAAAGTACTTGCTCTCCAAATTTCATGAAGTTCCAACGTGTAGATTACGAGATATGATCGATCCAAGTTCGAGTTTGCAAGTATAGGCTGATGATTTTGTATCCATAGGTTCGTATCCATCCATTGTGCTGCTATGATCCATGCGATGCGCTCCATCCTTTGCCCAGTTATTCCGCATCGATCGATATTAAACACGATCGATACGAAATAGCTCTTGAGTGCTTGCTGCTTTCGTATCCATCCAGCACCCTTGTCTTTGCATCGATCCGATGTGCTCCGATGAAGTATATGTTTTCGTATCGATCTGAGTTTGATTGATACGAACAGTGATCGATCCGAAACAAGATGAAAAGTGCATTATCCATCCTAGAGTTAACCGATTAATACCAAATGTATCGATACGAGATGTATCGATACGAATATCGATCGATCTAAACCAAATGCCACAGTGATCGATATGAAAGTATCGATATGAATCCATTTTTCACGAATATTGATCCATCCATAACTTGAGCGTACAGACTCCGATTGACCTAAAATTGAAACTTAGCCTCACCGGGCCTTGCTTATCATTCCTTATCGATCTCGCTTTGATTGGAGCTCGATCCAATTTTGACGGTATCGATCATAGCCTTGAGTATATTCCATCCTAAATCCATGCATTCGTCTTTCTGGGCATCCAGCCTTGATGATTGTAATATCCATTGAGTTAAATCTGGCCTTGACAAAAGGCAGGTTAACATAATTAATATGGTATAGAATGTAGTAACTCTAATTAATTAGATTACCCTTCACTCAGAGGCTAACAGCAGTCATGTGCACTTACTACTGATGTGAGACATCACCAATCATAGGAACCGTGAGTATGCGAGAGATAGGACCTACTTTGGGATTAGAGGTATTAAGTAGGTGTTAGAGGGCCCGCCTCTTTCCTAATTAAAATGTATTAAATGGTCCAAATTAGTTATTATGAACAGATATCTCCATAGGGGTTCGCTTCAGGGTTGAGGTATTAAGTGGCTGTTGAGTACACCTCTCTTCTAAAAAGAAGTATTAAGTAACCTGGTGAGATTTCAAATTAATAATTAAGAGTGATAGTGGATATCTCGGGAAGGGTTTGCTTCAGGATAGGGGTCTTAAGTGACAGTTAGATTATAGAGTCCTCCTCTTTCCTATAAAAGAAGTATTAAGTAGCCTAATGAGATTCCAAGTGATGTCAGCTAGATAGTATTAGTGAGGAGTCCGCCTTAGGGTTAGGTATTAAATGACAAAGGCCTACCTATAAATAAGTGTTAAATGGTCAGGGGCCTACCTAATCCTTATTAATAAGGTATTAAGTGGATTGAGTACAGTTTCTTACATGGCTAAGACTTAAATAACGATAGATGCGTTAGTAGTATGCGTATTATATATTATAAAGCCTTAAATTGTGGTAAGAAGTCTTTGTAGCTAGGACCAATAGGCCAGCGACGACGATGCTAGGAGTCCACCTTAGAGGTAGATCTTAAATGATGGGGTCTGCCTCTACTGAGATCTTAAATGGCCAAAGTATCCCTATTTCTCTTTTAGAATATAAGTAGTTGATGGACTTGAGAATAGTGGGAGCCCGCTTCATATTTGGAAGTACTAAGTGGCTAATTGATTTGCAAGTACTGGGTAGTTGATAGGATTCATCAGTATTTCATACCTTAGGAAGGGTAGGTAGATAAATCATGCGTGCAATACTAGGTTAGGTTTGGTTAACCATAAAATAGTGGACATAACAATTAAATGGAAACCAATCGGTATATATTTATGTTATAGGCACTGTATAGTTTTTCCAATCACTAAAAAATTGTTCTGACTCCCTCCTCACCACAACCCACAAGACAGATTTAGAGGAACATGTCACTGGAGTTAGACGTGATTAGTTGTTGGAGAAGACTTCTTATCTACCATGTTCGGTGATGATAAGGG
This sequence comes from Allium fistulosum, assembly GCA_030737815.1. Classification (NCBI taxonomy): domain Eukaryota; kingdom Viridiplantae; phylum Streptophyta; class Magnoliopsida; order Asparagales; family Amaryllidaceae; genus Allium; species Allium fistulosum. The sequence goes on along the minus strand of CM060905.1, from coordinate 897,351,571 downwards.
AATTTGATATCCAAGGAATTCCATTGATTCCAAGGAAGTGGTCATAATCAGTATTTTTTTTCTAATGTGAGTTTATATTTTTATCAGTCTCTAATAAAGATCATACTTATTTTCAGGTACCAAATCTAACGATCTATGCTTTGGTGGATTTGTGTTTCGATTCTTGTCGAAATTTTGGCCCATTGAGGTATAGATTGTTACATTTGGTATTCGAGCCTAGGTTAGTCGATTAGAGGAATTAGGACAAATTAAGAGAACGTATTCATACTTTCCTATCTATTATTATTTTTACTCTAGGCTCTAAGAATCCCGACTATATAAGTAATTGTAATTCCACTCCGAAGGAATAGGAAAAACAACTATGGGTTGGAAATATCTTACAGTTAATATTTTCACACCGACTCCAAATTACCCCATAGAGTGTTGGTGATGCGTATGGGGCTAATGGAGAAGAGCATGAGTATGACATATGGCAGAATCCCAGAGGCTGGAGGTGTTCGAATTGATGGTTGAGATCTAGCTACCTTGTGACATTGGATTTTGAAATAGACTTGCAGTCGAAGATACATAATTATTTCATGTAAGCGAAAAATAGAATTCTTTATATCGCAAACATCTGGAAACCAATTTTGGTAAGGGAATGTCCATCAACCACCTCTAGATGGAAAATTGGATTTTTATTTAAAGAATTAAGGTCAATTTCTTAGTCTAAACCTATTAGAGAATTTTTGATAAAGTATTTTTTTAAAATGCCTTAGATTATGGAAAATGGATTTCCAGAGGATTTCTTTTCCCAAAGATTTATTTTGAAAATTTTGTTTTGGAAAAGTTTTGAAATTTTAAATTTTCGAGAAATGCGTATACCACTAAGATGGCCGTGTTAAGAAACTTTGGTTTATAAAGGAGTAGATTTTGAAATCCTTAAATACTTATATGTGTGTATACATCACTAAAGGTTTGATTTTGATTTTTGGCAAGAATGCGGTTTTTCAGTTTAGGAAAAGACTTCAAAAGGGTGAGTATCTAGCCCAATGGTTTTCCTGTTTATAAAGATCGAAGTTTTTAAAAAAAATTCTCTTTTAGAAATGGACAAAATAGAAATGAAATTTAATTTTATTGGGGTATGAAGTTAGAAGTGTTGTTATACTCGCTAGCTATTAGAAGGAATATTTTCGTATAATGTAGAATAATAGTTGGAATATTTTTAGGTTTTTGGTAGTGTTGTTGGTCGAAGCTAGATAGTTGGTTTTGACACCACCGTGATGAGGACAAGAATTTTTCGGATCGTGTCGATTCAAAGGAGAAGGCACGAAACAATTATTATTATTCAATCCGACCCTAATTGGGTCCAGGTTCAACCAATGCCTAAAACTCGTCTAGGGGTTGACCACCTAGTGGTAAACCTGGAGCGGTCTACCAATTAACGAGTTTTTGCAAAACCTGAACCTGGAACACGACTATAAAATTCACATTTGAATTCCCCCAGTTGCATTCTTTCGTTCCTCCTTCCTTAACCAGCCGAACCCAATCTTCATCCTCCTCCTCCAAACTAGCATCCTCTCTCTTCCACCACCTGGCGATGTCATTTTCTCCCTCTCCTAGGAGCAGCAGCTTCGCCTCCCTCTCGTGCTAGTTTTTGCACGTTAGATCTCGCCCCACACAACTCCAGATCTAAACCCTATTTCTTTTCTCTGACCACTTCTTAGCCTATGGAGCCTCCCTGCACTGTCAGTTCTTCCTCGTGCCATCCTAGTCTCACTCCTCAAGAGGCTGCTTGGCTAGACCAGAATGAGCAGATGATTTCGCCGCTTGGGCTAGAGGAGTTATTCATCATTATAGGACTTGCACCGATCCTCTACTTTGAGACCATTGAGCTGGAATGTTACCCACGCTGCATCCACCTTTTCGATGCCCTATTGGCATAGAATTTTGATGAAGGCAACAATTTGATTCGTTCGGAGTGAAGGGAGTTCGATTGAGATGGCTAATGATGATCTCGTTGAGATTTTGGAGGTTTCCACAAAGGATGCAGACTTGAATGATTTAGAGCCGACTAACCCAGAGATTTAGTAGCGGATCTCTTTCCAGGATGTCGGTGTTCGAAGATGGATAATCTACGTCCGATCGTCCGTATGGTTGTGTGCATCATTCAGCACAATATCATCTCAAAGATGGGAAGTTACGACCGGATTTATCCCATTAGTGCGACATACCACCTATGCTATTATTGGTAGCATCACCGTCAATTGGACCACACCCTTATAGTTCAAGAGTTGACACTCCATGAATTTACTTTTTGTCTTATCACCTATTCATTCTCGGCTTTAGAAAATACGGATGAATCTTCATGAAGAGGTAGTTTAGAAGTAGGTTCCTTTTTCCATTGATAGATCCTCCCTTAGGAAGATGATGATTCCGAAGCCGCCAGCAACACCAGCAGCACCAATGGCACACGATTGGGTGTATAGCTGCCATGCTATAATCATTCAAGGGTCACGACAATGGCTCGAGCTCAAACTTCAGAGCAAGACATCTCATAGTCTAGAGGTAGTGTTTTAGGATTTATGGTGTTGTTGTATTTTCACTTCTAGCATTTGTTCTTTTCTTTAGGTTGTTTGGGTTGTAACTGTTAGTTGTCTCTTGTTAAAAGGCATGTACGACGTTATGATAGTGTTCCTATTTATTTACTGTGCTATTGTTTTTGGATATGTAAGCCGCTCTATACATGCATAGCAAAGAAACAATATAAATATGGAAATCTAATAAAGACACTTAACTAACAGTAAATACAACGTAAGACTGAGAGTTTAGAATAGTTGGAAATGTTTTAGCGAAGGACATGGTAAAGTTGTTTGGTATCACCGGTCATTGCTCTCGTTCCTTAAAAGCTAAATTTTTTGAGTAACCGAGTATGATGACATTTTAAAATAAAATGTCAAGTTTTATGAGTTAAGGTTAATTATTGAATGTTAGAATCTAGTTTATGCGTTTAGCGCATAACTGACTTTCAACTAAGCTGAAATGTGGCTTGAATTATCAAAAAATTTTGAGAAGAAAAATATTTTAAAAAGTTTCGCTTGAAAACAAAAGTTTTTGATTTTTAAAATTATTTTTGGCGCTCAAATAATTTTTAGAATTTTTATCAAGATTGGTTTCAAAGGAAAAGCTACGTCCAACTATTTTGAAAATTTATTTTTCAAGCAACTTACAAATTTTGAAAAAGGAGAAAAATATTTATGAAATTTTCGATTTTGAAGGCCATATGGTAAGCGTGGAGAAGGAATAATAGATTAGAATGCAAATTTAGAGGGCATTAAGATCGACAATGCGGTAAATGAAAGCAATAACAAGAGAAAAGCTATTTCAGTCTTGGATTTTCTATTTCCATACCTTGTCGACGACGTACGCAAGTCTATTTTTGGACTAAATTCCTTTTTAGATTTTATGCGGTTTGTGCATGGAAAATTTAAAATAAATCTAGGGCAGCGAGGAAATTTCCACTGTACAACAGGAAATGGGTAGCTTATAGAGTAGTAAGAAAGTTAAATTCTCCAACTAAATTTCTTTTTTCGACATAGGAGTTTAGGAAGCGACTTTGCAATGCGTTAGAATTTTAGTTGGTAGGAATTAGTTGCACCTTACTTCTATTCATAGGAGTTTGGGATTTTTGGTAAAAAGATTTTTCAAAATTTGCATACATATAGAACTTCCAACATATATATAGGTTGATTGCATCATATATTTTTTTCAAAATTGTTTTCGAAGAAGTGCATTCATATGGAGGATCCGATTTATTATTATTCTGCATACATGTTTCTATGATGTGATTCACTATGCACTTGTACACATTTGGTTGCAAAATTGGTTGTACACTAACTGGTTGTGTAGTTTAGGAGAATTGCGAGCTAGAACCATGCTTAGTCATGGGTATAATTTCGAGGACTAACTTTTTTTTAAAGGGGAAGAATGTAACACCCCATAATTCAACTTTAGTTATTTAATTAGTTAGCTAGTTAATTAGGCTCCAAAAATAAAATTTGTGCAAACGATGGAATTTGACCACAAAACTTGCACTGTTGCGTTCATGGCGAAATTCCGAGCAACTTTCAGGTTAGATAACCGAGGCCCACAAGTACATACGTCCATTACGACCGGTCGATATGTAGTGGTTGACCGGTGCATTAGAGCAGTTAGATAACTGATGGCTAAGGTTAGCCTTGGCCTAAACGGCCCGGATTTAATATTTTAAATCAAATGACTATGGTTGATTCTAGCGCCTATAAATTCAGGCCTAACCCTCTCATTTCTTCTCATATTTTTCTGGATGTAGTAGCAAAGTTCTGCCAGTTTCCTTCTCGATTATTCTTCCAAATTATAAAATATTTATACAAATTGGAGAGGAACAGAAATTAGAAGAAAAGGAAGAGAAGCGGTTAACAATACGCGTATTCGAGGTTATATATATATATATATATATATATATATATATATTTGTAACTATTTTCTCTTCCAATTCCAAATCTCTTCTTAGATCTGAAATTCTAACATATTTATATACCCATTTTATACATATTTCTTGGATTAAAAAGGATTTGGAGATGAATCAAAGGTTCTACTTCAGATCTGGAGATTGGGATCGCTTTCAAAAGGTGAGTGGGAAACATATATGATGTTTATGATTTTGAATCTAATCCATTGGCATACGTTTGGTTTGTATGGCTATATCAATCTTATTTGTGAGTTGTAGGCTCAATCTGGCATAGAAAACCATTGCCTACATATTCTTGTTTTAGATCTGATTTGAAATATGGTTTACACCCTGATCTAGAAATTAGTTCCAAATGTTTTAGAATTTGAATGGTGTATAGTATTATTCCAAATCTATACTTGGGGTGTAAAATATTAATAGGACTTTGAATATTACCCTATTTATGTTGAATTGTAGATTTTCCGTAGTTTAATTCGTGGGAAGAACATCCGTCTGATTTTTATAAATTTGTTTGTATTTCCAAATTATATAGAAAAAGACTATGTTTGATTTAATAAGGAATATATGCAAATAAAAAGGAAGAGATGTATAAAGTACATATTTATTCTCCATAATTTACTCTGTCTATTCCAAATAAAAAGAAATTACTCATTCCTTGTAATTTTAGACGGAGTCAATCTTTCCTTTTGTTATGTTTTGTTTTGTTTTAAACTAATTTATGGAAATTATAACGAAAAATCTTCCTAAGGAATCTAATTCCAGCAAATAAGAAAAGCATATTCTAGTTAAATATTTATGACAAGAATATATTTTAGATAGGAGTAGGTAGTTTATACATATTTATTGCGTTAATAAATAAGAATAACATCTATTTATGCGTAACGTTCGGTTAGGATAGGTTATTATTAGATAGAATGAGAAAGCGGATAGAAGAAATTAAGAAGGGTAGTAATTCCTTTTAATGGACTATAAAGTTAGGAGTTACCAATAATTAATAGGATATAAAAGTTTGTAACCCAATCAATAGGCAATAAACGTGAATTGAATTAGGGAATACAATTAATTAATATGGTATAATGTAGTAACTCCAATTAATGGGAAAATAAATGAGGAAAGAATTAGGAGTTACAATTAATAGGTGTAAATGGATTAATGAGATTGATAAAAATGGAATAGTTATAAAAAGTTTACCAATTGGATATTATTAATTATACATAAATGTCTTTGGAAATATCCGTTAGGATTATTATGGACAAATTGACATTAATGGATTATTAGAAGAGGATTTATGGGCAATTAAGTATTTAAGGTAAATCTTGTTGCCTTAAATAAAAAAGGGAATAGTGAACTAAGTACAATATTTAACCTAGGAATAATACTAAGACCTAGGATATATGACCTAATTTTTTTATAGGTTTAGGATAGTTATTTGGACTTAGTAGATTGGGATGAGAGGTCAATAGAGTCACATGACAGAAGACTGCCCTTCACTCAAAGGCTACCAGCAGTTGTGTGCACTTACTACTAATGTGAGACATCATCAATCATAGGAACCGTGACTACGCAAGAGATAAGAACTACTTTGGGGTTAGAGGTATTAAGTGGTTGTTTGAGGGCCCGCCTCTTTATTAATCAAAATGTATTAATGGTCCAAATTAGTGATTAAAAGCGGTGAAGGATATCTCCATAGGGGTTCGCTTCAGGGTTGAGGCATTAAGTGACTGTAGGGTCCACCTCTCTCTTGAAAAGAAGTATTAAGTAACCTAGTGAAATTCCAAATTAATAATTAAGAGTGATAATGGATATCTCAAGATAGGTTCCCATTAGGATTGGGGTCTTAAATGACAGTTAGATTATAGGGTCCACCTCTTTCCTATAAAAGAACTATTAAGTAGCCCGGTGAGATTCCAAGTGATGTCAGCTAAATAGTGCTAGTAAGGAGTTCGCCTCAGGGTTAGGTATTAAATGGTAAAGGCCTACCTATAAATAGGTGTTAAATAGTCAAAGACCTGCCTAGTCCTTATTAATAAGGTATTAAATGGCTTGGGTACAGTCTCTCACATGGCTAAGACTTTAATAATGATAGATGTGTTAGTAGTATATGGCTATTATATATTATAAAGCCTTAAATAGTGGTAAGAAGTCTCTGTAGCTAGGACCAATAGACTAGTGATGATGATGCAGGAGTCCACCTTAGAGATAGGTCTTAAATGATGGGGTCTGCCGTGACCGAGGTCTTAAATGGCCAAAGTCTACCTATTTCTCTTTTAGAATATTAAGTGGTTGATGAACTTGAGAACGGTAGGAGTCCGCTTCCTATTTGGAAGTATTAAGTGGCTAATGAATTTGGAATAATCAGGTAGTTGATAGGCTTTGTCGGTATTTCATACCTTGGGAAGGGTAGGTAGACAAATCGTGCAATACTAGGTTAGGTTTGGAAAAACTTAGAATAGTAGGCATAACAATTAAATGAAAACCAATCGGTATATATTTATGTTATAGACGTTGTATAGATTTTCCAGTCACTAGAACGTTGTTCTGACCCCCTCCTTATTACAACCCATAGGATAGATTTAGAGGAACATGTCACTAGAGCTGGATATGATTAGTTGTTGGAGAAGTCTTCTTATCTCTCTTGCTCGGTGCTTATGTGGCAATTTGATATCCAAGGAATTCCATTGATTCCAAGGTAGTGGCCATAATTAGTATTTATATTCTATTTTGTTTCTGCCGTGAGTTTATATTTTATCAATTTCTGATAATGCTCATGCTTATTTGCAGGTACCAAATCCAACGATCTGTGCTTTGGTGGACTTGGGTTTCGATCCTTGTCGAAATTTAGGCTCATTGAGGTACAATTTGTTACAGGTTCCAATATTTCCTGATTTATCTTTTATGGCTTAGCAGTCGGAATTATTACTTCTATTAGGGCTGTAAGTCGAGATTTGACGTTTCAATTGATTATTAAGGATTGTGCCATTTTGAGTTATATTTTTAGGGCTTGATATTCGGACGTCTTCACCTCCGTTAGGATTGCAATTCAAGACAGATATTTTGGCTATTGATCCTTGGATTTGGTTTGATTTGGGATACATTCCTTATTGTAGTTTTTATGGATACGTTGTGCGCTTATCTGTAGTATTTTGAGATTTTAATGGATTTGATTGTTATCACCCAATTTATAAATGTCATTATTCTAACTTGCTTGTATGTATTCCTTGAGTGATATTTGGGAATGTGTGGCATGATATATTATGATGATGTTTGGGATGGATGTTACGTTGTATCGTATTTGACCTTCGCTTATTATTACCATGCTTATTGTTATGTACCCACATTGGATTTAGATATAGTCTGACCTGTTTATTATTTATATAATACTCAGGTTAGTCCAAGACTTTTAGGTACATGGACATTAACCTTTTTGGATGATCGAGCTTTAGAGGGGACAATATATATTGTATCGATATTTTGAGAAGTTTGATTATGTATATTCTTATTTAGGTGTCTCCTTGTAATTCTTATCGAGATAGCTATGCGTTGTGTATTTTGAACTTGGTATATATATATATGTTGTCATAGTGCGCCAGACATAATTTTTTATTAGTATGTTCTGTTTTATAATTTTCTTTTGTGATCTATGACTCTGTGTTCATTTGTATGTGTTGTATATTGTTCCATCGTGATAAACCCAGTTGTTTATTGCTTTTTACCGACATCACATAGTATGGATGTGCTACACGAGATTTTTAATATGCATCGGTGTTAGCCTAAGGGAATATTCATATATGGTCACTCCTAACAAGCTTCATTCTCTATATTACCTGATAGGATTACCTAGTAATTCTCTTTTGTAGTATGGGTATAAAGGTGGGGTGTTACAGTTGGTGTTGGAGCAGGTTCTAAACAATATAGAATATTTATGACATGAATCTTGGACTTAGAGTGACTTTAGAGTCACTGTTCCCCCTTGGGTGTGTGCTAGTTATCCTATATTAATGCAACAGCAGGAATATACGATGATTAATGAGGTAATCATATAGGGACTTACTTGTTATTTTTCCTACTATATATTCCTTATCTCTACCTCTTCTATATGTATTTGTGTCTAAGTGAAATAAAATTTGTTGAGAGTGGTAGTGGAGTAAGGAATGGTTAGCCTGACTAGTAGTGTTAGCATTGGTCATGATGAATAGACCTCTGTGTGGCTTTGAATAGAGTTGCCTGATCTTGTAGTGATCGAAGTTGCACAGTGGAAATTGTTTGATTGATTTCCACTAAAGGTATTTGTTGCTTGTTCGAAAACGTGTTTATTGTTGTTTAATGCTTGTTTGATTTTATGGACGATGTGACGATTTGCATAGTTATTAATGATTGATGAATTGGATAAATATACGAATTTTGAAAATAAATATTTATATTTAAACAAGCAAATGATTTGGTAAAATATGAATTTGATTTTATAAAGTGATTGAAAATAATTTAGGCAATTTATTTTGGTGTTAATTTGTCCGTAGAGTGCTTTAAGAATTCTGATCGATGCGGATGCACACTTATTCGGTTGGGATTCCTAAACACTAAGACGAGGCATTTCGACACAATGATTTGAAAAGAAATACTATTTTGAAAAAAATAATTTTGACAAGAAAATTTTATTCTTGGAAAGTAAGTAATAGTTTTGGAAAAAAATATTCTTTGATAATGATTGTGTAATAAATCAAAATTTAAGTAGTGCTTGTATGTTAGCATGGATAAGCGAAATGTAGACTAGTTTCAATATAAGGACAAACTTTTATGTTAAGACTTCTCTCTTTTACTTTTGCTAAATAATTAGAAATTTAAATATAATTTCATACTTCATAAAATGAACTATTTCGTAGTAAGAAATGTTTTGTAAGTACCGTTGAATGGAATTTTACTTTGGAGGTTTTTAAAACTTATATATGTAGAAATTTCTAATTTTGAAGAATGTTCAAAATGAATATTATTTGGTAATTGTAACGGAAAGATGTTTTGAAATCATTTTTTAAAAGAAAATGAATGCTTTAAAAACAATTATCTTATGGTATTTTGATAAAGAAAAATAATGTAGTTTGAAAAAAAATGTATAATATTTGGTAAGGGTAAGCATTTCAAATATGAAATAATAGATGTGAATTTTTTTTCTGTGTTCTTTAATAATAAGCATTTGCAAAGAACACTAAATAAAAATACCAGTTTTGAGTTTTTAAAAATCAAATTTGGAAAAATTAGTTATGGTAAAAGTTTGTTTTAAATAATTGAAAGATTTTGAACAAACGTAGAAATTTTGTGCTAAAACCATAGTTTGTTCAAAACATAATTCTCAAATCGTCGATCCATTCTTGAAAATTCTAAATTTGTTAGAAAGCTTTGCCTTTTCTGAACAAATTTTCTTTTAAGTATAAAGCAAAATCATGTGTTTTTGTAAATGTTGAAATATGAATTAAGAATGAAGTTCATTGTTGTCTCGAAATTGAAAATCCTTCTTAACAACATCGAATTCGTTCGGCCATAGATTTTGATTTTCTTATCTGATTTTGATGAATCTTTCTCAATTTGAAAGTATTTTAATATAGAACAACTTTCATATTAATCACTTTGCAAAATTTTGAAGTTAACTGGTTAGAACATGAATTAATAATGTAGTATGTTGTTGTCCCGAAAATGTAAATACATTGTAACAGTGCTTACTTCATTTGATTATAAATTTTGAACAGATTATCTGATTTTGATAATTTTTCCCATTCCAGAAAGCTAAGAACTTAAGCAACAACTTTTATGATATGAGTTTTATAAAAATTTGATGTTATGGAGGTTAAAAAGGCAAATTTTGATGGTGGACCTACACATAAAATGAAAAACTTAATTTGATCATCTATAGAAAATCCATTATAACTCGAGTTGTAATCTATATTATTGCATTCTGAAAGTTGTTTTGGAATGCTAACACACTATATAACAATTCACTCTTTGAAACCATAAATTGATTTCATGTTTTTGACTTGTGAAAGTTTGTTGGAAAGGGGTTAAACATTATTGTTGCATTTCTTTTATATTACATGGTCGCATACTTAGCTTCCTTCTTTATATATATGACTAATGTTTAAATTGAGTTAAGTATAGCTACTTTTACAGCTTATATCGATTATTTTGAAAATAATAGCTTGCTTAAACACTAACGGAAAGGTACGTTTTTAAAATATATTGGAATATATGTGATATCGTATTGTTTCCTCGAGTTTCGGGATGCCCCATTGTTTGGGATGTATATTATTTGTGATATATTGTGTTTGATTTTTCAGAATGCTCCTCATATAAAGGAGACTCTGCCAAATTTTTTTGAAAAATCCGACACTTAAATTTTCTTTTCACAAATTATCGTATGGGGAAAATAGGAAGTCGTTGAATGAATCTATAGCATACGATAAGAGAAGTTTGTGAAAGTGCCACATAGAGGATTGTGTAAGTTGTTAGAAGTTTGTTGAGCATGAAGAAAGTTCAGGGTTTGAGATGTGCATGATGTTTCCCATAAGAAATTGCAGGGACATAATTTTCTTAAGGGGGAAGTCTATAACAACCCTGCTTTCTAGATTGTAAATTAAATTAATTTATTTAAAATAAAAGTGTTTGAAAATATTTGATAATTAATATTTTAACAATTAATACTTATTTAATTGAAGTCTATTTAATAAAAACTTTTGTTTTAATAAATAGAATTAAATTAATAAACTCTTTTCAGATAATTTATTGAAATTGAATAAATTATTTCAATCGAATATAATTTTAAAATGTAAATAACTGTTATGAGATTAAAATAATGAAAAATAAATACGCGGACATTGAAACAAATGCATTTTTGTAGTTATCGAAATATAATTTACAGAAGGAAGTATAAATCAATAAAAATTAAATTGAAATAAATTGGAAGAGGAATGAATTAATTAAAACTAGAGCTTAAAAACTTAAGGCCCAAACTCATTTAGACCATCCTCTCCTCTCCTTTCCAAGAAGCTCCTCCATATCTCTCAATCAGGTTTAGAACCTTAATTCCCCTACATCAATTTTCAACCCAAACCCTAAATGAAAATAGTGACATATAACATAAAAAAACGCTCGAGCATGGGCCTGACAAAGCGATGTAACCATATGCGACATGGGGTGATGCGATGCGGTGCTTGGTAGGGGATCAGAAGTCGCGACCTGGGCTGCAACAAGGTCGATGTGACCTGGTGGAGTCGATGGCTTTAGGGTCGAGCACAGAGGCGATTATGCGGTCATGGCCTGGAGGTGATGTATGAAGAGATTCAGGGCAGGTGAAGGTCACATGCGCCGGTGGCTGAGAAGACCATGGTGATGGAGCGTATGCGGGATTGGGTAGCAGCTATGTGAAATTCGTGGCGATTGTGGCTACTATCGGGTGGTGCTGGCATGTTCTTGGGTAGGTGCAGCTTTGGCTGAGGCTGTGTAGTCGCTGACTGGTGACATGAGCTTCGTTTTGGTGAGTTTTATACTCACACGTCTATATTTATATCCCCTTGCATCTTTCACACATATTTTGTCCCAATTGTTGATAGTAGTGCTGATTGAATTGGCTGTTAATTGCTTGATTGAGATGTTTATTCGAGATATTGGATTGATTGTTGTGACCTTGGTCGAAATGGATCCTGAAGTTTTATTTGTTGTGTGTGCATTCGTGGATGACGGAAATTCAATGTAATTCGATTTAGGTCGAGCGATAAAATTTATATTGATGATTTGCTATTGATTTTGGAGTATATTGCTCCATAATTTATATTTTTGACGATATATTAATTTTTTCGTTTTAAAATTATTTTTGAAAGCTTTGATAAATTATTTTTGGTGTTTTTAAAATAAAATAGAAGTATATCCAAAAATTAATAAAAGTTGTTGGAAAAATAAAATGATTTATTGAAAGTTGTTTGGATATAAAAGTTTATTTGAAAATAAAATGGATTTTTTTCCAATATATTGGAATGTATGGAATTTTAATAAGTGTAAATAAGGGATTTTTTATAATATTTCCAAAGGGGTAAATTCTTTTGTAAATTGAGTATTAAATAAAAAGGATTAAAATGAAATTTAAAAGGGGATTTTTGATTATAAAAATCAATTTTTAAGAATTTTAAAGTATGTTCGCCTTTTTATATGTTTGTTGGTTTGAAATTGGTTTATTTGATTTGATTTGATAAAAAGGATTCAAGAAATATTTTTGAAAAGGAATTTTTGAAATATATAATCTATTTTGAAGAAAGATTAAATTGTGAAATATTTAAATAGATGTGAGAGCTTTGAGTTATAATTCACTTTTGTATATGGTTTGAATTGAAATAATTTATATTGATGTTTTGATGATTTAATTCTATATAATGAGGATGTTGAATAAATGGATTAGTAGTACCGGATGTTATGGGATGCTCGGTAATATTTTTTCGATTATTCTATTGACTCATATTATAGAATATTTGTTGTTTGATGATTGTAGTTTATTAGCTTCTAGTAAAGTTCGAATAGACTCAATGGTATGGGATGTTCAAGTAATACTTGTTTGATTACTATTCGTGAGTAAATGTCACTTATATTTTGGATATGGGTTAGGTATTTGTGATATCATCTAGAGGTGATTCCTTAGAGTTTAATAGTCGAGAATTTTATTACTCTCTAAGGTCTACAAGCTGGATATATGTTAGATTTATAGATTTATCCTCTTAGGACTAAATAGTCGACTATGTTCAGAGCCGGCTCAAGAAATTGTAAAAACTTGGGTTGCTCCAGGCAAAAAAGAGATTAGACGAAGGAAAATAAAGGAAAAGAAAATCTAAATACAACAGGGTAGCCGAGAATTGAACCTGCAACCTAATTATCAAAGAACATAAATATAACCACTGCACCAAATCTCACTTTGTTAATAGAAAATGCAACATGTTTCTAAAGATAAATTATGTTAACCGTCCATCTCCTCCACCATGTTGCCCCCTACCCGGGGGGGTTGCCCTAGGCGGCCGTCTGGCTAGACTTACCCTGGAACCGGCCCTGACTATGTTATTATTTACTCTTAAAATTGGTAGTCGAGGAATTAGTATGTTGTGACGCACTCACTAGGACATGTGGAGTCGAGAGTACTTATTATTACTCTCATTAGGACTCATCTCGTCGAGAGTATATATTGTTGCATCCTCTAAGGACCAACTAGTCGAGTACCATTATCTACTCTTATAGCTAGTGTCGAGGATTTGTTATGTTGATATGTTCTCATCAGGACTTATATAGTCGAGAGCAGTAGTTGTCACTCTCATCAGGACTCCTGGAGTTGAGAGTACTAGTTATTACTCTCATTAGGACTTATATAGTTGAAAGTATTTGTTGGTAATCTACATAATAGGGTTCACACCACTATGGAGAGCACGTGAATTAGACCCACCATATATACTAGTTATCCATCCTAGCGGTCTTGATTGCGTGGTCGTACCTCGGATCCATGATGTCACCTTGTTGAGTTGTAGGCTAAGAGTTATTTCTCTCATTAGAGCCATTGCCCCGACGTCACTTATGGACCAATAGTCTGTTACTAAGGGCAAGTAAAAGTAGTGGCCAATGCTCGGCATAGTTCGACAGTGTGTTTATGACATGCGATGGGTACGAGTGTCACGATATTAGGAGTAACTTAGGGACTGTAGGAAATGGGTTGCGGTTATTAACGTTTCCTGGAGCAGTGCTGCATTATGCCAGTCTTCCATTTGGATGACTTAAGTAGATCCATTATATTTGAGATATTTGATATTATCACCTCATTAGAGACGATGATCATATGACACTAGAGGCTAGCTGCGTGTTAGTCTGTCATTTGAGATATCCTAACCCGAGATAGCTACGTGTTGTCTATTTATGATATTAGAGACTTGTTGTGAGCTTGTCTATCATTCTCTCATTAGAGCTTGTGCTTGAGAGTTTTCCTTTTGTATGATTTTTTGTTTTATCTTATAGTACCATTCAGTTGAGAGTTTTGCCTATCTAAGGACTAAGGGTCGAGATATATGATTTTATACATTGATTATTTATTTGATTTTGAGCTTTATTGTGTTTAAGTTTCTTGATATCTCCATAGGCCTAAGAGTTGAAAGTTTTCACTTCCATCAAGACTATAGGTCGAGATAATTATTTAAATATTGTTTTCGATATTTTGTATTGATTCTGTTATTTGGGATTTGGATTTCATGCTATCTCCTAGGACAAACGGTCGATAGTATTTACTTTCATCAGGATTGTAAGTCGAGATAGTATTCTTGTATATTAATTGTTGTATTTGGTTTAGAGTTCGTTTTATTTGGGTTCCATATTTCTTGATTTATCTTTTATGGCTTAGCAGTTGGAAGTATTACTTCCATTATGGTTGTAAGTTGAGATTTGATGTTTCGATTGATTATTTGGGATCATGCCACTCTGATTTATATTTTTAGGGCTTGACAGTCAGATGTCTTCACTTCCATTAGGACTGCAAGTCAAGGCAAATATTTTAGTCGTTGACCCTTGGATTTCGTTTGATTTGGGATACATTCTTTTATTGTGGTTTTTATGGATACGCCATGCGCTTATCCATATTATTTTGAGATTTTGGTGGATTTAGTTGTCATCGCCCGATTTATAGAGATCATGATTCTTACTTGTTTGTATGTATTCCTTGGGTGATATTTAGGAATGTGTGGCATGATATGTTATTATGATGTTTGTGATTGATGTTACGTTGTGTCGTATTTGTGTTTTGCCTATTATTACCATGCTTATTGTTATGTATCTAAATTGGATTTAGATATATGTTCTGATCCTTTTATTATTTATATAATACTTGGGTCAGTCTGATACTTTTAGGTACATGAACATTAACCATTTTGGGTGATTGGGCTTTAGAGGAGATAGTATATATTGTATCGATATTTTGAGAAGTTTGATTATGTATATTCTTATTTAGGTGGGTATTTTGAACTTGGTGTGTGTGTGGGTGTATATATATGTTGTCATAGTGAAACAGACATCATTTGGTATTTGTATGTTCTGTTTTATATTTTTTTGCTACGATTTGTGACTCTATGTTCATTTGTATATGTTTTATATTGTTCTGTCCTAATAAACCCATGTGTTTATTGCTTTTACCAACATGGATACATATAAATTTTTATACGACATTTTTAATACGTACTGATGTTAGCCCAAGAGAATATTCATGTATGGTCGCTCCTAACAAGCCTAAACAGGATTACCTAATAATTATATTTTGTAATATGGGTATAGAGGTGGGGTATTGTAGTCTCTATAATCATATCTGGCCTAAGTATCAATTTCTCGTCTGCTTCCCACCAACGTGAAGGAGTGTTGCAAGGTCGGCCATATAACGCCTTAAATGGTGCCATACTGATGTTGGACGGATAACTGTTGTATGCGAATTCAACGAGATTTAAGTAATCATCCCACTAGCGTCCAAAGTTGAATATACAAGCCTACAAGAGATCCTCTAAGATATGATTCACTCTCTCGGTTTAGCCATTAGTTTGAGGGTGATAAGCAGTGCTGAGATGTAGCTTTGTCCTTAACATCTCTTGTAAGCTCTTATGAAACTTATTAGTGAACAACGGATCTCAATCACTCACAATGCTCTTCGGCACACCATGGAATCAAACTATCCACTTCACATACAATTCAGTTAGTTTAGTTGTCGTTCTACTTGACTTGATGGGTATAAATCTGGCACTTTTGGTCAATCGTTCGACTATGACCGAAATGCTATCGTACCCTCCTCTAGTTCTTAGTGGTCCATCGATGAAATCCATCGATAGTTGCTCCCATTTCTACTCGGAAACTTCTAGCAGTTGCATCAAACCTCTAGGGTTCTTCTGCTCCGCCTTAACTACTTGGCAGTTCATGCATTTTGAGATAAACGTCCCAACGTCTTTCTTCATCCCTTCCCAGTAATAGGTTTGTTTCATATCATGGTACATCTTATTACTACCGGGATGTATAGTCAACCTCGAATGGTGGCACTCCAGTAGCACCTCATCCCTCAACCCATCAACATCAATAACAAATAATCTCCCGTCTTTACGGAGCTAACCTTCTCGGTCAAGTTCATACTACCTCATCTCTTTAGACTCTACTCCTGCTTCAGTCTTGACAATTATCCCAACTAATCTGGCATCATGCCTTTGATTAGTACTGATCTGGTCAATCGGAGTTGGTCTGATAGTCAAGCTCGTCGATATCTCCGGCTCTAGCTCGCAAAAATCGGTCGAAAATCATAGCTAGCAATATACTCTAGTTGCGTCCACTCTAGGAACATAGTTCCCAAATTGGCATGTCTCCTACTCAATTCATTAACAACCGCATTCCCTTTTCTCAGTGTATATGCAATATCAAAGTCATAGGAGGCTAGAAAATCTAACCATCATTTTTGGAAAATGTTAAGATCCTCCTACAAAAAGAGGTACTTCAATGATTTATGGTCGGTGAACAACTCGAACCTCTCTCCTAAAAGATAATGCCTCCAAATCTACAGTGCAAACACAATCGCTGCTAACTCTAAATCATAGGTTAGGTATTTCTTCTCATGTAGCTTCAGTTGTCGACTAGCACATGCAACAACTTTGCCCCTCTACTTCAATACTGCCTCCAATCCGGTGCCACAAACATCAGTGTATACCATCATCACTTCATTCTCACTCAGAAGGGTCAATACCGATATACTCGTCAACTTCTCTTTTAGAGTCATAAATTCATGCTCACATCTAAGTAAAAGTATGATTCCTTTTCGTCAACCGAGTCAACGGTGCGACTACTTTGGAGAAGTCCTGGATGAATCTTCTATAGTATCTAGCTAAACCCAAAAAACTTCTCACATCCATAGCATTTTTGGATCTAGTCCAATCTTGAACTACTGCAACTTTTGCAGGATCTACGGCAATGCCTAGCTCAGAAACAACGTGACCCAAGAATCACACTTCTCTTGTCCAAAAGTGACACTTCAAAAACTTTTCTTTCAGTCGGTGCTATCTCAACACCTCAAGCATGATCCTCAAATATGTTTTGTGTTCATCCTCTGTCCATAAGTAGTCAAGAATACCATCGATGAACACAAGCATGAATTTATCTAGTTGACCCTTGAAAGCACGGTTCAAGAGATCAACAAAATATGTCAACGCATTGGTTAGCCCAAACGGCATAACCAACCACTCATAGAAACCAGACGACGTACGAAATACTATAATCGGCACACTCTCCTTCGCTAATCTCAGTTGGTGAAATCCCGTTCAAGATCCAACTGATAAAATACTCTAGCAACATGAAGCTAATTGAACAAGTCATCCATATATGGGAGTGGATACTTGTTCTTCCTCATCACTTTATTCAGATTACAGTAATCAACAACAGTCTAAGGGAGCCATCCGCCTTCTTAGTGAATAATATGGGTACTCCCCACTTAGATATACTTCTGCAAATGAACCCTCATCGCAATAGATCATTCACTTGCACTTCAAGCTCCCGCTACTCTTTAGATGCCATCCTTCTCAAAGGCATCATTATTGATCTGGTCTCTTTAACTAAATCGATATAGAACTCGATCTCCCTTTGTGGCGGAAGTTTAGTCACCTCCTCTAATACATTTGGATACTCCCTAGTAATAGGAATTTATGACAACTCGTCATGTGGGATATCGAGCGAATATAGAAAGCCGACCATCACCACATTATCTGGTAGGCAGCCTAACACTACCATTCGCCCATCATCTACCCTTATCGTCACCAATGATTTCTCACAATCCACCATCACTCCATATCTATAAAGCCAGTCCATACTCAGAATAATACCAAACCCAACAAAACCCATAATAAAGCAATCACAATCAAAAGAACATCCATGACTCGATAAGACCAAACCATGACAAACCATATTCAAGTTAGCAGAGTCTCCAACACGGTTTGTCACAACTAAAGGTCGGTCAACAATTTTGGGTCTTAACCTCAATCTATCTAACAAGTCACTAAATATGATGGAATGTGAAGCCCCGGTATCAAATAAAACTCGTACAGAAATGTCATAAATTGAAAGCATACCTTGAATAATGATGCCTCTCCCCTTCTCTTTTGGCTATGTAGCATTCGATGAAGTTGGAATGGCATTGATAGCATATGCATTCGCTATCTGCTTCTGCTTCTACTTCAATGGATCTAGACAGTCCTTCTAAATGTGCCCAAGCTTGTTGCAGTTGAAACATTTCTTCCCCTCAGCTTTTGCAGTCTTGACTATAGTGACCCTTCTTTAAGCAGTTGTAGTAAGTCGGAGTTGGCTTGCTCTTCTTTTGGCCACCTATGCTTTGAAACTGTTTCCTCTTATTGTTCCACTTCTTCTTACCTTCCCAACCCAATTGTGGCTTTGGCTCATCTTTAGGAACAATAGCTTTCGACCTTGGATAAAGACTCTCATGCCTTGGAGCCTTCTCGACTATCATCTGAAAAGTATCATCAATATGGCTCACAAGTTTCTCTCCGAGGTAGCCATCCAAGTCGATGATGAACTTCTAGTTTTTCTTCAATAGAGTATCGATGAAGGACATCCTATATTTCAATAGGGCATTGAACTCGGCAACGTACTCGAAGACAGTCATATCCCCTTACTTTAGATCCATGAACTTACAAAATAAGATTGACTTATGAGCTGTAGGTATAAACTTCTCCTCGAATGTGGCTTTCAACCTTTCCCATGTTAACCGGTCTTCGGGAATAGCGACCTTTACAGCATTCCACCAGTTTATGGCTCGCCCCTAAAGCTGTCAGGAAGCCAATTTCCTTTTCATAGCATCATTCAGCTCTAAGTCATCGTAAGATCCTTTCACAAGTATCAAGCCAATCATGCACTTCCATTGCCAACTCTATTCCTTTAAACGATTTGCCACCTAAACTAGCAAAGTCTTTGTTTAGCTTAGAGAAATCGGCTCTGGGCGCCTACACCTAAGCACAACCATCAAAAGCAACATTTGGAGCGACTACTTAAGAATATTGCAGCATGTTCTACATCATGGTATTGAACATGGTCTACAAATCGGGATCTGTAGCTCCCGAGCTAGCTCCCTCTTCGACTCTAGAAATGGATTTCCTAGCGGCATTCCTTGTTTAACGACTCATCCTTCAACCTGTAATAAGGACGATCGGTCTCTCTATAAAGAATTCCACTTAATTAGTGCTCGTGTATGCAGTGCGACTTATGTACTAAATGATACTATATAGTTTTGAAAACTAGAATATAAAACAAGTACGCACTCTCGTATATATACACACTCGATCCAGTCTAAGACGAGAACTCCTACCTATCTCTACTGTATCACGGTATCCCCTAGGTTAAACTATGCAACCTAAACTCTAATACCAAATGTGATGACTGTCTACACCGTCGACACCCAATATACCCGTATAGTGCACTGTAGTGGTGCCTAGC
Organism: Allium fistulosum; assembly: GCA_030737815.1. Taxonomy (NCBI): domain Eukaryota; kingdom Viridiplantae; phylum Streptophyta; class Magnoliopsida; order Asparagales; family Amaryllidaceae; genus Allium; species Allium fistulosum. The sequence goes on along the minus strand of CM060905.1, from coordinate 897,331,566 downwards.
ATATGCAGGATGATCATCAAGGTTGTGAGGTAAATAAAACATCACTGAACCTGTTTTATATCTCACAGCGCATCGAATAAAATATAGTAGTAAACATCTTAGATATAAAATAGACTAGACATCAATAACTGAATGACTCATAGAAATCAAAGTAAATCGGTCTATATAGTATACAACATAAGTGATAGAGTTATATATCAAATAATAACTCATAAACAAACTGTCTCTAAATGTAAAGGCACTACCAAGGTCCATAGTGCACCGCAACGGAATAGCAAATCATAATAAGTAAATGTAGTAATACGAGAGTGTGATCTCCTGCTCGTCCTTTATCCAGTTCCATATGCTCACCAGACCCGATATCCCTGATCTACTAATTTAAGAGTATCCAGAGTAGTAGGAAGCAAAGCATAAAACTTCATGTTAGATAAAAGTTTGTTGTGAGTGGTAGAAAAGCTCTAAATACTAATAAATCTATATACTAGGACAAATCATATAGAAATCATACCTGACATGTCCTTGCATCTACAGAGTTAGTACATACACAAGATATACACTACTCTACATCATAGTCATCATGGGTGTACTATACATCAAAGTACTAAGGGTGTCTAAGTGTCTATATCGACAACATTAGCATCATGTGACATCCCTACGGTGATAAACAATTAAAGCAAACATAGCATCCACCAACCATCTTTACGTTCACTTACTCAGTGGGTTGGATACGTGATAATTTAAATGACTCGTCATGGTCAAAGACTACTTAATGTCTCGGTTCCTCGATACTTGAATCCATGCTACTCAGTAGGCTAGGGACTAGATTGCCTGTCATGGTTGATCTAGGGTAAAGATCGCCCATCATGCAGGACCCGTCATAGTCCAAATGGGTACCCAATATTACCCATGTTTTCAAGTACTCTTCCAACCCTTGAGTTTCAACAATCCATTTGTACACATCATCTATAGCAAAGCTCATCCTAAAACTGAGCTTGTAACTTCTGTCATGAAGTCGTCGCGGTTAGGAAGACTCACTACAATCATCATCAATGGTAGAATATCATCATACGCTCGTAAAATTCCTCCAACAGTCCCTTTAATCCGACTCATATCCCTCTACTCTGCATCTCGAAGTACAGCTATCCATCATCGAAGCTATCACTTCCCATAATGTAATCATCATCGTTGCATCATGCATCAACATCATCAAAATCACCACCGAACCCTATGGTTTGGTACCGATCCAATACTTATCCATATTTGGCCAAGCGTTTAGGTTGGCTTGAGCTTGGGGTGCGCACACACCCAAGACTCGAAGTAACCCCCACCACGTCTCGAAGCAAGTGTAGAAAGACTTGAAAATGCCTTACAAACTTCCATCAATGAACCATGCAACCCCGAACCATTACCCCGATCCATAGCTCTCGATCCCACACTTTAACTCAACTAAGCCATGTTCCTCCATATGAAGTCCTCCCTAAATAATCCATCTCCTCTATCGATCGACACTCCATGGATCGGTACCGATCCATGGCCACCGACCCCAACACTTAGTAAAATCTTCCATTTTTCTCCGTTGAACTGACATCTAGCATGAACCATGTAACGCCCACGGATCGCCACCGATTTATGGGTACTACCGATCCATGCCTTAGAATTTTCAGCCATCTCTTCACGCGATCGATCCATACAAGCTAGTGAACCAAGCGAACCCTCAAGGAACTTGAAGCGATCCATCCCATGACTCATGTACGCTTCGAAGTAAGCTTTTAACGATCCATAGTCCCCAAACTCACCACCGACCATCCATAACTTAAGTAAACAAACTCCAAACGACTTGAAACTTTGAATGTAGCCTTGTGAGGCCTTCATTATTGCTCCATATCGATCACACTCTATTTGGATCAATTTGATTTCATGGATCATCATTGATCAATAAATACCGATCCATAGCCTATTCCTAAAACTAAGTCGTCACTCGATTAGAGTTTTCAACCAAACAGACATCACATATTCAATTAATCGTCATACACAATATATGCTAATAAGCGTACATCCATACATATCAAAATGAAGACTAAATCTAAAGGTGGAACCATAAGAACAAAGGAGATCCATAAGAACACTAATTCTACAGATATTTTCCAAATCATTTAAAATTTACATATGCGATTAACAAAGGTTTAAAAACATTTTAGAGTTTGAAAATCATTTAAAACAACACTAAACATCATATAGTGGCTAATTAGTGACTAGAGGCTCATAACCACTCAATTAAATCCTAAGCATTCCTAAGCAGGTCCAAAGGTGCACAAACCTCAAGATGAACAACAACTCCAAGTGATCTTCTAGCATCAAATCTCTAATCAAGGTGCTAGTCTCACTAATCTTCCTCTAATGACACGTTTTGGCTAATTAAGGTGGGATTTGGGTAACTTTTTGGCTAAAAGACGGTTAATGAGGTATTTCTCTCTATTTTTGTGAAGTGTGGAAAAATGGAGAGAATTTCCATCAGCCCCATCTCTATGCTAATCCCGAATGGGTTTTGGGCCTAATCATCAACTCACTAATTACCCATTAAGTTATCCAAAATCAAGTGAAACTTTAAACAGCTAAAACTCCCTAACAATAAGTCTGTTTTCCTATTACAACCACTCTACGAAAAGAGAAACCATCATCCCGATCTAATGGAAGTGGTTTCAGACCCTAATTTGGCTCCTAACAAAGGTTATAAGCCATACAAGATTTTCAGGGTTAAAAATGTCTAGTAAAAATCCCAAGGATGGAAAATGGCTCCAGTGGTTATTTCCCAAAATCATACAACCTCATACAAAATTAATACTAATATTCTACGACCCTCCGATACATAGAATATAGATCGCTACATTAGGGCTCAAAATAGGTTTGAATCCCATATGGGCAAGAGGAATTCGACCATGGTTAGACCAGGTAGAGGGCGGGTATGATGTGGGAGAATGGTTGGGTTTTGATATGATAAGTGAAAGAGAATGGTAAGAGAAAAGAGTGGATCTTGATCCTACCTTTTCTTTCTACTCTCTCCTCTATAAATAGATCTTCACCCTCACTCTTTTAAGAATTTTTTTAGAGACTCCATCCACCTTATTGCTGGCCGAATATAATCCACATCCTCCCCTCTATTTCCAAGCACAAATCAAATAAAAACAGTCGCTATTCGATAGACAATGGTCATCAGTTTAGAAGCTAGCACCATGCTAAATTGGAATCTAGTTCAAGGAGTCGATCTCTTCATTTCAACATGTACTTATTAGGTTGGGAGATAAGATAATTTTATAATCTACAATAATAAATTAATGTATAAATAATTTATATATCATATATTGTATTGTTAGCTTGGTGACGAATCTAGTATATCAATATATCATCATATTCGGAATGGTTGTATAATTATATGCTTGCATAATTATAATAATAACAAAAAAATTCTTTTGACATATAATTGCCTTTAATACTCATGACATTAAAAAAGTTGATTTTTGACTTAAATTAATTATATATATATATGTGTGTGTGTGTGTGTGTTAATTAAACTATATAAGTTTAATAATTTATATAATAAATCATACATTATACAAAATATGGTTTTGAAATTTTATATATATAATTTTATACTTAAAAGACTTTTGACATAATTAAAATACTTATATATATTTATTATTTAAGTCAATTGATTTCATAAATTAATTATATTAACAAATATACTATGTAAATTATATTTTAAATTTTATAAAATTAAATTTATACCTTACAATACTTTAGGCAAAAAATAAAAAATGATCTTTTTATACAATTTAAATAGCAGTAATTAGGGAGAAGGACCAACTTTAAAAAAAATTAGACTGAAGTGCACAAAGTTTCATTTTTAGGCTGAAGGACAAACTTTGAAAAAAAATTAGGTTGAAAGACAATGCTAGTTATAACTAGTATTATATTCAGTTTTTACAGTATACAAAATGCTAGTTATAACTAGCATTATATTCAGTTTTACACCATACAAAATGCTAGCTATAATTAGCATTGTCCTTCGGTCTAATTTTTTTCAAAGTTTGTCCTTCAACCTAAAAACTTGTTGTTCTTCAGCTTAATTTTTTTTCAAAATTTGTCATTGTGCCTATTTTCGCATTTAGATATTTAAATACTTGAGGAAATTAATAATTGAATTTAAAACTGAATTTTAAATTATAAAAAATATTCAAATATCAAATATCATTCAAATATTTACTAAAATATTTAAATACAAAATTGACTTTCAATTTTTTTATATTTTCTGTTAATTTACATAAGGAAATTAATTTTAATATATATAGATTTATATATTTAAAATTAAAACTAAAAAAACAACTTTTCCATGAGCATTATCAAATATGAATACAAACACATATATATTATGTATTTCATTTATGAATTAATATATATATATATATTATTATAAGATATATATATATATATAATACGTTAATTAAAAACATTCAATTTTTTTTTCCAATTTTACAATAAAATAAATAAATAAATTTTTAATAAAATTTTAAACGATTCTAGATATACATACACATAATTATATATATTATTTATTCCATATCTATATATAAACACACACACACATATACAAATTATTCAAAATAAAATATAGATTTATATATATATATTTGTAACATTATATATATATATATAAATTAAAGTATACATATATATTGGAGGAGCTAACATGTCTGTTGCGGTCTAAATCTGAGCACTTATACATGGACATATTAAACCTTGCACAGATTGTTATGTTACACATGCACACACACATATATGTGTATACAATACAAATATATAATATAATATTAATTACATGATATTAAACTACATTATAAATTTAAATAAAATAATTATTTTATTTAAAAGTAATTTAGAAATATTCTGAATAAATTAGACTTCATAGGCCCAATAAAGATCAACAATGAAAAAAAATTGAAATTCTACCAATTTCTTTCATTGTGAGCTGATCCAGTTCAAACAATGGTACCATAGCCCAATAGCCTATGTAGTCTAGATTAATCATATTAGGACTAACTAATTTACCTTACAACCCCGTTAGTATGGTGTCTAGGAAAGGTAATGTCTAGGTTGGATTGTTGGGTAATCAAGTACGATGTCCTACCCGGCTACCGGCTTGGCCCGAACAGTTATATGAACCCAAAGGTTGCCCTAATAAAAAAGGTCCAATTTAAATTGGGCCTTGGGCTAATTTCAAAATTGCTTTGAAATTAAAAAATAAAAGTTTTAAATTTAAAAATAAAATTTAAAATAAGAAAAATATTATAAGTGTTATAATATGGATTTTCAAATTTCTTGAAAATTAAAATAAAAGTTTAAATTAAAACGTTAAATTTAAAATAAAACACATATTATAAAAGTTATAGTATAATTTTTCAAAATGTTTGAAAACGTTATAAAATTAATTTCAAAAATATTATTTATTAATAAGATTAATAAATTAATGAATAAATTAAATAAGTTAATTAATTAAATATATATACATGTATAATATTATAATGATATATGTTTTGTTGTCTTGAATTATTTAAGACAATATGAGTATACATGTATGTATGAAAGAATTTTTGAAATTGATAAAATTTAATTAAATTGGTTAATTAAATAAATAAATTAAAATACATATGTATAAGATATATGCGTATTAGTATAAAGGTTACAGAATAAATATATACTCAATGTAATATGTTATAATTGAATAATATAGTAATTAATTAAATATGATTTAATTAGTATAATGTTATACATAAGATTATTATATAAGCTAATTAAAATATAAAAGTTTTATAATAATGAAACGTATATAATATGAATGTATATAGTAAAGTGGAACATTAAAGAAACGCAACTGGACTTATGGAATAAATACATATGTATAGTACGTATACCCTGATTTCCGATGTGTTTGACACTTGAATCATGACAGTATTTCATAAGAAATACATTATTCCATAAGTCCATATCACTCGATATAATATATTGAAAATTACGATCTTTAATATAATATTGTCCTCTACCATTTATATATTAATAAATTACTTGCATACTCTCTGGTTGTTGAGCAAACTCAAGCTACAAATGTTATGTGTTGTATCATTAATATATTGAATAAATGAGGTAAGATAACTACATGTATTTGTAAAGCAAACTCAAGGTACATATATTATACTTAGGCCATCACAAAATGGTAGATACGAGTTAATAATCTCTTTTGATTTGTTGAGCAAACTCAAGGTCGAAATGAGATTAAGATAAGGAACCAAGGGTTAGGAGTTGTCTATGATACAACCGATAAGGAGTTATCCATCGTTTGTGGGCCTATGACTTGTTGAGCAAACTCAAGGTCAGAATCCCAAGATAGATGAGTACTAACGCCCACCAGTGAAGTCGAAAGACTTATATGTTTTATCTTAAGGTTTAAAGAAACATAAAAGACTAATGGAAGCCTTATGAGAAAATGAAATGGTAACATTTAACCTTTCTAATGTTGTAAGAGCACATGCTCTATAAAGTTATAATAATCTATGTTGATAAATTTGTACAACTAATATAATTTATGAATTGAATTAATATTGATAAATAGAAATATAAAATATACTTACCAATAAATTATTGAATGTTGACCCATGCAGACGCCTAATTATACAAGCACTAAATACGTTCATAACTTGTTAACTTACAAGTCTACTTGCCCAAAACCATGTATTGTCTTCAATGAGTTTCGAACTCTAAAAGCAATACGAGAATATGGATATTTGATCCATATAAGATCACATATAAATGTTATGTAGTGAATGATCATAATTCGTGATGTACGTGATAGAGTTAGGGGTATGTCCTAAGGGAAATTATGTAATTTGTTACATAGATCTAACTCGATAACCAATCTTCTTCAAAATTAAAGGTGTTTTCTTTCTATTATATACTTGATATAATGTGTTGTATTAATTATTTATTTAATTAAAAGTATATTTAATTTAAAAAATCCATAAATGATATGTTTTATGATAGTAGTTACAAAGTGTTGTAATCATGAGAATTTTATCACAATGAAAATAACGTATTGTTTTAAATATTCCTAGTCAAGATATTTTGAGAAAGGATATCAATTCATCCGTTGAAACAAGAGTACATAACGCTCTCCAATTTTGGGCAGTGTATTTCTTATAGCTGCTAGGGGCACTAAGGGGACATGTGCTGACAGTTATTGAATGACTCATTCGATAGTTCTCTATTGGCTAATATAACTAAAGTCAAACAGACAATAACGAAGTAATGATGCTACACAATTTCCTCGACTTGAGAATACTGTGAAACTTCAATATAGACACTCCACTTTGATTATAGTTAAATTGTGGCATAGCGTCCATCGAGTGGCTATAGTCTGAGTTAAAGTGTTGAAGGTGAAACACTGTTCAGAATCTGTTTCCTCAGTTTTATGGGGTTAGTATCATGGTTAAGTGTAGTCAACTCAAAATTAAAGTCTCTGGCCACAGCAGTATGGTTAATAATAATTGTTATTATTAAACCAAAGATTTTATGTTTGGAAGTACAAAGTTAAATGTGGACGATGTTGGAGTTTTTACCAAAACCAGATTCCATCCTAATAATGTAATATAGTTTTGACGAAGAGAATTGGTGTATAATCATTACTACCAGTTATCGTTTATAATAAATAAATTTGGATTTTACCAAACGATGTCTAAGTGGTAAATTTAGCCAAAATGTCACACTACTATCAAAGGTGACATGTGAACATTAATATTCGAATTGTTCGATATTAATCGTTGACTGAATTTATACGTTTGAGTCACACAACCGTAATGATAAACTCTCCAAAAAACCACATGATTTAATTAATTTATATAATGTTGTAAATTAATTAATATTTAAGAAATATTCATAATTATTTAATTTAGCTGATGTTTGGGAGTTGTCTGTAATTATTCGAATGCATTTATAAAAGTTATATTTTCACACACTGATATACGATATCGATGTAATTTTTAATGGATTTAAATAAAAGATAATTGCATGAAGTGATTTATGGAGATTTTATGTCATTTTATGGCATGTAATTTCAACTATACCATGTGAAGAGGGAGGAGTGGAGAGAGATATAATCATGAGAATTAATTAGGGAAGTTTTTAATTAAAAATGTAAAATGTTTCATTCCTTTAATTAGAACAAATTCATCAATTCATTTCCTATAGACAATTCATTCTTTCTCACATTTTTTCTGTTCTCTCCTCCTAACCTTCTACAATAGAAAAGAACAAATGTCCAAAAAATTAAACTCCAAATCGAATGCAAACATCAAAAAATAATAAAAAAACACAAGTGGTTCATCCATTTCTTGCAAAAATTGGGCATGGATCTTGGAGGTCTGAGGAGATATCTTCATTCAATGTGTGTTTCATAGGCTACTTCTTATAGTAATTATCTATTCTCAATTTTAATTATACATACAATCTTTTCGTGCAAACTATATCTGTAACAGCCCTAATTTTTGATAACATTATTTAGGAGATTTAATTAGATAAATCAAATAGATTAATGTAAATGTTAAGGGATAAGGGGATTGAGACTTGAATTAATTAATTAAGGTCGCGCCTAATAAACTAACTAATGGTCTTAAGAATGGTTTTTGGTTAAACAAATTACATAAGGGTATTATTGAAAATTTCCACCCAATGGCCCTTACCCATATATATTTTCGTTTCCGCCATCTTACTTCCCATTCTCGTCATTTTTGTAAATGCAAATTAAAGAGATGGAGGAACGGCCGGCCATTAACAGGAGGAAGAAAATCAAATTAAAGCTAGAGAATTAAGCTTAGGGGAAAACAATCTCAATCCAATCTCCTTATCTAGATCAAGGTGAATAATAATTCCATCTCTATTTTGTTTTAATCATATATATTTGGATTTAAGGGTAACTTTGTTATTATGATATATTGGATGAGGATGTGCTTGATTTATGATTCATTTGCTTTAAACAAGATTGTTTAAAAGATTTTTTATACGGTTTTAAGTCAAAACCGAGATTAAATGCCATGGGAAAATTTTATGTTATGAGAAACATGATTTTGGAGTTGGGTTTCAATTTTGATAATTTTCCAAGCTAGGAAAGATTATTACGAGTTTTTAAAGGAAAATATGATTATTTGGGTTTATAATTTATTTTGGAAAATATATTGAGGGTCTGAAATTTTGATATGTTAGATAACATGATTAAAGTGAATTTTTGAAATTTTTGGGGATTTTTCCAAAGTGATTTGCTATGTAAAATAAATTATTTTAGAAGAAGGACTTCTTTGCAAAAATTGGAAGGGTTTAATTGATTACTTAACCATGGTTTATCTGGATTAGCGGCAGTTATTTTTGAAAAAGAATTTGAAAAAGTTAAGGAAACCAATCTGATGTTGACACGTGGTAGGTTAATTAGAGAAAAGTTTACATATTTAAGAACTAAATCTGGTTTGCTTAGAAAATAGGTTCCACCTGCTTTAGAAAGCACCTTTCGACGCAGATGCTTTCATCTTACTTAGTCAAAACCTACCATGTCGAAACCAATACACAAGGTATCACAAAGATGGTACGTAGTGGATTGGAGGAAGGCGAAATGTAAGGTGTCGGAGGCATAGCTTCCGAAGGAGTCGTAACATTGGTTTGTTTTTAAAAGAAAAGCACCTGCCTATGTTTTGTTTCAAGCCTTTAACAGAGTCGAAGCATTTGGTTTCGAAAGTGTCTTTAAAAGGTTTCGTAAGGGATGCCATTAACTTATAGTTTTCTTTCGACCGGGTCCTTTGATGTTTTGAAAGAAGGGGTTCCGACCTAGTTGATACCATACTGCCATTCTTTAACCTTTCGATGGAGTTAAAGATATCAATAATGTCGAAATAATATTTTGTTTTATAAGTTCAAGCCACTTCCTATAGCTTTTGAAAGGGGTTAGGGGTTACGAAGGTGGTGGTATCGAAAGGGGTTTCGACACCAACCTTCCAATGTTTTATCCAGATGTTTTATACTTTCGAAAGAGATGGTGCCGACGCCATCAAGTTTTCCCCAATATTTTATATAATAAAGGATGGTTTCGAAACAGATGCTTTCGACTATATTCACTTTGACCCAAATAATGTTTTTAAGTATAAACCCAATGCTTTCGAAAGGGGTGCTTTCAATGTTTTCGAAAGGGTTACTTCCATTGGTGTCGAAAGGGGTACTTTCAACTGGTTTCGAAGCTAAGCTTCTAAAGTTAAATGCTAATACTTTAATCTATTCAAAAGGTTTCGAAAGGTAACTTTTAAAGTATTATAAGGCAGGAGCCTAATGTTTTGAAGATAGATTTTTAAGACTTTCGAAGGAGGCTATCCTATTAAGTCAAAATGTAGGTTTTGAAGGTAACAAAAGGTTATATGACCCAAACTCTATTTTTAAAGGAAAAAAATGCATGGCTATATTAAAGGAGTTTTTATAATGGTTTTGAGAAGAAGTTATCTATGATAAATTATTTTAAACCCACAGAAGTGGTATTTCTATGTTGTTATATTGCTTCTTCTAATTTGAATATATTCACTTTGTAATTGACCCATAACTGCATTTTGGGGATAAAGGGTAGGAGAACCAGTTAGGTTAATCCGGTAGTGAATATAAATTGAATAAACTCCTGAATGAGTAGAATTGCATCCAGGAGGTCAGGAAGACCATAAATATAGGATGCTAAAAATATAAAAGAAAGATATTGGCAGGGGCCATTAGGTTCTCAGTATGCCCATGAAAACTATGTATGGGAAAAGATATTGGTAGGGGCCAATAGGTTCATAGTTAGCCCATGAAAACTATGTATAATTGAAGATGTCAGAAAGATATGTTCATAGTTAGCCCATGAAAACTATGTGTAAAGGAAGATGTCAGATAGACATGTTAATAGTAAGCCCATGAAAACTATGATTGGATACTAGCAGGGGCCAGTAGGTTTGCAGTTAGCCCATGAAAACTATAACCGGATGAAATATTGACAGATGCCAATAGGTTCCTAGTCAACCTATGAAAACTAGGATAAGAGTAAGATATTGGAGTTACCAATAGGTTCATAGTGATCCCATGAAAACTATGTAACTGGACAGGGAGTCCTTAAATGTTAAACCGGTTATTAGTCAGCCCATGAAAACTAATAGGTTAATAGTAATCATATAAACTATAATGTGACAGACAGTCTAAATTGAATGGAGATGGGTATAATTCAATTGTTTTGCATATTATCATATTATACTGTTTTAAATTGTTTTAACCATTGTGGATGCAGGAGCACAGTATAATGGTTTTATAAAGATTTTAACCATTATTCATACCAGGCTTTTTGTATGACTCAAAGTTTATGTTTTCCCCTTAAACTCTCGGGTACTCAATTGATTTTGGGTAGTTTGAGAGTTGAGGTTTTCAGGCACCTCTTAAGACGAATAAGCTTCCGGAGACATGCAGGAGGCATGATAGCTATTTAGAGTTCTCTTTTCTTTTGATTCCGCTATGTTAATTGTAATGGCAAAGTTGTTATATTGCCTGTATATACTCTGATCATCCAAGGAAGCATCTTCATATGTCGCTCTTGGTGTATGTTGTAATAAATATATTTTCTCTGAACGTGATTTGCAAACATGGGATTATGTAATGAGTTGGAAATGTTTTGATATGGAATGTGAATTTGTTTGAAGTTTAATTTTTTTTCCATATTCATGTGTTTTTATGTATCAAAGAGGGACTTCTTTGCAAAAATTGGATGGGTTTAATTGATTAACTTAACCATGGTTTAGATTTGGATTAGCGGCAGTTAATTTTGAACAAGAATTTGAAAAAGTTAAGTGTGACAACTCGGATTTTTAGCATAAGTTAATTGGGTAATTGACTGGATTAAACTATGGAAATATTGATATATCGAATGAATAAATTTCTGATAATTTAAATTATTGGGGTATATATGAATTGATTTAAAGCTATAATAAATATTGAATTACAAAATCTCTGGAGATGATAAATCTTCTAGTAAATAAATAAATAATACATTTCAACATTTAAATTTAAGATAAAATAACCATAACTAAAAATACATAAATATATATAGATAAATATATACAAACTTGTCATTTTAAACAAATAAGCCTTTTGGCCATTTACTATTTATTTATATATATATGTGTATTTTGGAAGGAAACTATGATTTGAAAATTTAAAAATAAAGTCTTCCGAAAATAATTACAATGAAATCTATCTTATTCACATTTAATTAAAATAAGCTCTACCTTATTAACATTTGATCTGGATATGTACATATATGGACGTAATCTAGATAATAAAGTTTAAAGTAAAATCAATCTTATCAATACCTAATATAAGTATAAAATAAATGATAAATAAGTGTATTAAAATTTTGATAGTTAAATTGTAAAAAGAAATAACATAAGTATTAATGTAAAATAAATGTCTCAAATAAATTTTAGTTATGTAAATATAGAAATAAACACTTAGTATAATACTTATATTAATGTGTATACAAGTGTGTACATAATCTAAAAAAAAAAGATAAGATAAGCATAAGCTTGTAAAATAAGACAAAGGTAATTAATGATAGCACACCTTAAATCTTTTCAGCCTCCAATTTGAAATATAAAATTCTCTGGCCAAAGTATAAACAAATATTTTTAGTGCATAAAAATCTTGCATCAACATCATATTCAGCCTGTACAATGATTTTGTATATATCATCTTCGTAATTCTAGTTCGTTCATAATCAACCTGAGCATCTAAAAAAATAAAGGAAGAAAATAGCAATCTGAAGTAAATTCAAGATTCAACAACTTCAAATTTAACTCAGTTCATAAACAAAGTTCAAAACAGATCAAAGCAAGAACAAGTTTCCAGATTTCAAAACCTCAGGACTTCTCTATTTATTATTACACTGTGAGTAAACATCTTATTTTAAAGGCTTAAATAAATTAAAAACTGAGCATGTGATTCCTGGATTGAATTTGTGCTTTGCATGTGTATATACAAAAGTGAATCCCTGTATGTTGTTTGTGATTGAACTGTGTATGTTGGTTCTTCCTTGTTTCATAGTTACAGATTTGAAAACAAATCAAATTTAATGCCTCTGCACCTGTTCTAGGTTTGGTTTAGTTTCAAACAACTTTTATTTGTTCAAACATAGATTAAAGTTTAAAATCTATTAAAGTAAATAAATGGTTTGTCTCTGAGATGAATGATGTTTGTTTGTGTATGTATATATATAGTGGTATTTTTGTGTATATAAATGCATTTAAAGCATGCATGTCTGATATATCAGAGCATACCTCTATTTATATTACAGAGTTGAGTTTTGATAAGAAGTGCAATTCTATTTGTCTGTTCACTATTAAACTTAGGATTTCAAACAAGATAGTTTAGTTAAACCTAATCTAGGATTTAAAAATAGATTCAAGTCTTGTAAGTTTGAATATCATTTGGAAAAAATATATAGTAGCAACCTTAATACCATGATTTAATGATGTAATTGACTGATTCAATTATACAAATTGAATCGTCTCAGAAAAACTTGATTTTTAAAAAGAAAATCACAATTTTTAACATTGTATCGAGTATGCAATTTGGAGAGGACCAGAGATTGGGTTTTTGAGTTTCTCTGGTCGTCGGCAGTTGCTGTGAGGTCGGGACTTCGTCTGGAAGTAGAGGGATGTACAGTGAGGGTAGGAAAAATGGCTGGAGGTCGTAGAGATCGCCATGGCGTCGTCGGTGAAGTGGTTTAGTTTCTAAACCTAGTTTTGGTCGAGATTGTAAATTTGGGCAGTGCGCCTTCTATGGTGGATCGAGCTTCACCAGACCAAGGAGAATAATTTCGGGAAGGGGAGATGATTGCGAGGCCGGAATGGCAACGATTCTGGTGGTCAGAGGGAGGTGTTCGAGGCATTTCCTGGTGATGTTGTGTGTTCCAGTTTCTACCCTCCTGCTCGTTTTTGATTTGAGGCTCGTGCTTGAGTTTGGATGTTCAGGAATGGATGTTGGGGTGATGTTCGTTGAGTTGGAGGTTACGGTGATAGTCACCGTCGTCGCTGGAAACTGTGCAGGTGCACATTGATGATTTGGTATCTGGAGTGGGGTAGCGATGCGAACTCGAAGGAGTATTCGTGCTTTTGGGGTTGTGGCTCGAGTATAAGCTCGAGCGATTTTGAGCGTAGACTGTAAGTTTTAAAACTTAAAATAAAAATTCAAAGTTTTTGAAAATAAAGGGGAAGAACATGGGGAAACTCGGGTATAGGTTCGAGTGGCCTCCGAGTAAAACCCAAAGCAGCCGTTTAAAACAGTTTTAAAAATAATTTAAAATCCAATCGTTTTTTTTAATTTAAAGTTAAATTTGGATTAAACTTTTATATAACTTACCTTATATATATTAATTATTTCTTAAACAATTGGTTATGAGGTTTTAAAAGTTGGTTAAATTAAATTTTGTTAAATGAAATTTAAAGTGATTTTAAACATTAATTTAAATGTAAGTTTAAGATTTTATAAAAGTAAGTTTTAAAATACAAATTTTAATTAGTTTTAAAACCTCTACTTGATAATATTTAAGTTATTAAGGAAGTCTAGATCTGTTAACTTTAAAATTATCAAGTTAAATGGTTATTTTATTTCAAATCTTAATTAAATGATTTAATTGAGTTTAGTTAATTAAAATGTTAAAATGATAATGGTAATTAAGGTCTTTATAAGATAATGTTTTATCTTAAGATGATTATAGAGAAAATGTCTTGAGATTAATTAGTTTAATAAAGGGAATTAAGTATAATTAATTAATTTGGTTAATTAATTATAAATGATTAATTAGGTGATTAATTAAGAGCAATTAATTGGTTTAATTAATAAATAATTAGGTGTTATAAATTAATACTTAAAGGATGATTAATCAAAAGTGATTAAGGATTGATTGACTATTAATTAAGATGGATAATCAAGGGATAATTAATTAAATGATTTGTAATTAATTAATGATAAAGTAAAGGTAATCGAAGTGGTTAAAAGATTAGTAATTAATTTAATTAAGATAAATTAAATTAACTTTGGAAATGATCCATTCTGCTTATGAATGATTAAACGATGGTTAAGTGCCTCGAATTGATTGATATTTTTATATGAAATGTTTTGTGACACGATGTTTTGGGTAGACAATGAAATGTGGTTACCCATCGATGATGAATTACTATGTAAATAGTGACATCTTGTATATAAAGTTTGAATTGCATTTCACTTGAATAACTTGGGTTAAGATGGCATTGAATTCGAAGAGACCGGAGTCGGGTATTAGTGAATACCCGAAACCACTTCGATTCTTTATAAATTGATATGTGGAATCAATAGCCTGAAATGAAATGATTTAAGTGAACTGGATCATTTAATCAAAGTTTGGTACTTAGAAATTGAGGTGTGTAGCAAGTATTGTCTATACCAAACCTGTGAATTTGTAAAACTGTTATGGGTTACCCAGGTTTTATGTAAGTTTTATGCTCTTGTATTCCAAGTTAGATGGGTTTACTCACGCTGGTTTCCAGCCCGACCCGGGTGTTACTTTGATGTAATGCTCGGGTCAGACCGAGTATTACAGATTTTCAGGTAAGGACGTTCTGGAGCTCAGGAGGCGAGCTGGATGGCAGGAACGTATGGAGTGTTTCCGCTGTGTTATATTTATGTTTATCTGAGACATGTTGATTTGTATATGTCCAGTGTTTGAGTATGTGTGTAACTCTGGTGTATAAAAATGTAATCAACTAATACAGTATTCTTTTGTAAACTGTTATTATTTGATATTATATTTTGATCCGCTGCGAATGTGAGGTTCTGTGATTTTTTTTCTGTTTCTTCTTCTTCTAACTCTTTCTTCTTTTCTTAACTATCTGGAATTTTCGGGTTCGAAAATCCTGGGTCATTACATTAAGGCAACCAATCTGATGTTGACACATGGCAGTTTAGTTAGAGAAAAGTTAACTTATTTAAGAACTAAACCTGGTTTGCTCAGAAAATAGGTTCGACCTGCTTTAGAAAGCACCTTTCGACACAGATGCTTCCGTCTTTATCTTAGTCAAAACCTACCATGTCGAAACCAATACACAAGGTATCACAAAGATGGTACGTAGTGGATTGGAGGAAGGCAGAAGGTAAGGTATCGAAAGCATAGCTTCCAAAGGAGTCATAACCTTGGTTTGTTTTTAAAAGAAAAGCGCCTGCCTTTGTTTTGTTTTAAGCCTTCGATGGAGTCGAAGCGTTTGGTTTCGAAAGAGTCTTTAAAAGGTTTCGTAAGGGTTGCCATTAACTTAAAGTTTTCTTTCGACTGGGTCCTTTGATGTTTTGAAAGAAGGGGTTCCAACCTAGTCGATACCCTGCTGCCATTCTTTAACCTTTCGATGGAGTTGAAAATATCAATTCTGTCGAAAGGATATTTTGTTTTATAAGTTCAAGCCACTTCCTATTACTTTTGAAAGGGGTTAGGGGTTTCAAAGGTGATGGTATCGAAAGGGGTTTTCGACACCAACCTTCCAATGTTTTACCCAGATGTTTTATGCTTTCGAAAGAGATGGTGCCGACGCCATCAAGTTTTCCCCAATATTTTATATGATAAAGGATGGTTTCGAAACAAATGCTTTCGACTATATTCACTTTGACCCAAGCAATGTTTTTAAGTATAAACCCAATGCTTTCGAAAGTGGTGCTTTCAATGTTTTCGAAAGGGTTACTTCCATTGGTGTTGAAAGGGGTACTTTCAACTGGTTTTGAAGCTAAGCTTCTAAAGTTAAATGCTAATACTTTATTGTATTCGAAAGGTTTCAAAAGGTAACTTTTAAAGTATTATATAAGGCAGTGGTCTAATGTTTTGAATATAGATTTTTAAGGCTTTCAAAGGAGGATATTCTATGAAGTCGAAAGCTAGGTTTCGAAGGTAACGAAAGGTTATATGACCCAAACTCTACTTTTAAAGGAAAAAACCCCATGGCTATATTAAAGGAGTTTTTATAATGGTTTTGCGAAGAAGCTATCTATGATAAATTATTTTAAACCCACAGGAGTAGTATTGCTATGTTGTTATATTGCTTCTTCTAATATGAATATATTCACTTTATAATGGACCCATAACTGCATTTTTGGGATAAAGGGTAGGAGAAATAGTTAGGTTAACCCAGTAGTGAATATAAATTGAATAAACTCCTGAATGAGTAGAATTGCATCCAGGAGGTCAGGAAGACCATAATATAGGATGCTAAAAATTTAATAGAAAGATATTGGCAGGGACCAATAGGTTCTAAGTAAACCCATGAAAACTGTGTATGGGAAAAGATATTGGCAGGGGCCAATAGGTTCATAGTTAGCCCATGAAAATTATATAAATGAAGATGTCAGAAAGATAGGTTCATGGTTAGCTAATGAAAACTATGTGTAAAGGAAGATGTCAGATAGACAGGTTCAAAGTAAGCCCATGAAAACTATGATTGGATACCGGCAGGAGCCAGTAAGTTTGTAGTTAGCTCATGAAAACTATATCTGGATGAAATATTGACAGATGCCAATAGGTTCCTAGTCAGCCCATGAAAACTAGGATAAGAGTAAGATATTGGAGTTACCAATAGGTTCATAGTGATCCCATGAAAACTATGTAACTGGACAGGGAGTCCTTAAATGTTAAACCAGTTATTAGTCAGCCCATAAAAACTAATAGGTTAATAGTAATCCTAAAAACTATAACCGAGATAGAGTCTAAATTGAATAGGCAGAATTAATTCAATTGTTTTGCATATCATCATATTATACTGTTCTGAATTGTTTTAACCATTGTGGATGCAGGAGCACGTCATATGGTTTTATAAAGGTTTTGAGATTCTAGTGAGGGGAAACCCATTCCGCTAAGTGGTGTGGTCTCACTAGATATCTAAATGATTTGAGATGGTAAATTATAATTCATACCAGGTTTTATGTCTGACTCGAAGTTTATGTTTTGTCCTTAAACTCTCGGGTACTCAATTGATTTTGGATAGTTTGAGAGTTGCGGTTTTCAGGTACCTCTTAAGACGAATAAGCTTCTGGAGACGTGCAGGTGGCTTGATAGCTATTTAGAGTTCTCTTTTCTTTTGATTCCGCTACGTTGATTGTAATGGCAAAGTTGTTATATTGCCTATATATACTCTGATCATCCAAGGGGACATCTTCATATGTCGCTCTTGCTGCATGTTGTAATAAATATATTTTCTCTGAACGTGATTTGCGAACATGGGATTATGTAATGAGTTTGAAATGTTTTGATATGGAATATGAATTTGTTTGAAGTTTTATTTTTTTTCCATATTCATGTGTTTTTATGTATCAATGAATCTAACACCACCATATTTGGTCATCGAGGATTAATAACTATGTATGACTGCAGCATCCGTAGCCGTTAATTTTTGGCCTCCAAGTAGGGGGATGTTAGAAGTTGTTATTAGAGCATAGGTTTATGAAACTTTAAAAGAAAGCTAAACCTAAATATTTTCAAACATAATCCAATGAATTTGAAAATATGATCGGGGTTAGGGTTAAAGCTATAATAATGTACATGTATTTGATATATAGTTATATATATATATATATATATATGTATTCCCCTCTCTCTTTGACCTTTCTTCTGTATCTTACTAAGGCTCGTATGAAGATTTACGAGAAAGAAGATATGGAAGTAGGAAATGGAAGTGGAAATCTTGGTGGAGGAAGCACCATAACCAACAGAAATGCTCGACCTAATACCAGGAGGAATCAAAGTCGATAGGCTAATGCTAATCCAAATCCTAAAGCCAATGTAGGTGTTGGAAACCCACCAGTAGATGCGGGGATGGTGTGTCAGTTGTTGGCCAATCTTTTGCATGATGGAGTTGCTGGTAATGTTGGAGGAGCTAATCATGTGGCTCCAGTTGAGAATAACTATGCTAAGCTAAGCAGAGACTGCACCAGTCTAGGTGGAAAGTCGTTTGTTAGAACGAAGGATGTTGTTGAAGTTGAGAATTGGCTATTGAGCTGTGAAAGGATCTGTACTGATCTAGGCTTGGATGATGGGAAAAAGAGAAGGCTAGCCTCTAGGCAGTTGCAAGGGGCAGTGCTTCACTGGTGGAATAGTGTGACCGTCGGGGTACCGAAGGAAGAGCTGACATGGGCTGATTTCAGGAGAAGGTTTGAGCAGAGGTTTTGTCTGAGGTCGCTAAGACGACATTGATGAGAAAGTTCATGGATCTGGTTCAGGAAGAGATGTCATTGGTCGAGTATGCTACTATGTTTGATGAGCAAGTTCAGGGAGAATGTGAAATGTTCAAACTGTGATCGAGTTGGGCATTACAAGAACCAGTGTCCAGAGCTAGTCAGGGCGGACAAGGGGAAAGTTTTAGCTGTTGGATCATCAGCTAAGCCTACTGCAGCTAATAAAGGGAAAACTGTGATGGAAGGTACGCTTTTGATTCAGAGTATACCAGTTAAGATACTTTTTGATATCGGTGCATCACTTTCATTTATATCCCAGTGTTTGATTGCTAGGTTATGCTTAGAACCCGCATACCTTGTTACTTCCTTAAGGGTTGCAAATCCAATAGGAGGGTATGCACCTCTGGAGATGAGATGTGACCAGTTAGATCTTTATTTGTTAGCTCACAAGTTTGCATGTAGTTTGTATGTTTACGATTTCATAGATTTTGAAATCATTTTGGGTATGGATTGGTTGAGAAGGTATGAGGCCAGGATATTCTGCTAGGATGGGGAAATATCTTTGAGACACCCAGATAGTCATAACAGAATTATATGCTCAGTAGAGAATTCTGACTGGAGTTGTTGTGCTTTGTTAAGTGCAATGGAAGTAGGTGAATGTAACGACCCTGAAATTCAGACCCAGTTTAAAATTTTAAAATCGCTTATTTTAGTGTAGAAAATTCGAATTTTCACAAACAACTTCCGTTGCCATTCAAACTTCACATTTGGAATGCGTCTAGATAGACATAGGCATACGCAAAATTTCGTCGAATAATATTAAAGTCAATTTCGTTCGTCGCATTGACCTATTAGTTTAAATTCTTAGTGTAAATTTTCTATCGTCCGAACTCAAATATTTTTCGCAATGTTGCATAAGAAAAATATTCTGATCATGACGACGCATTTCGTTTCGCCAAATTCTGCTTTTAATTGCTAGTTAATTTATCGCTCGTGCAAATGGTTCAATAAGATTTACTACTTCGCAAACAATGTCAAACCACCAATATCTTTATACCGTTGTGTCCGCCTCGTCGCGCTGATCAAAACGGTATATTTGTTTGTGTCAATCGGAGTTCGGCGTTGCAAGCTATTAGTTGGTTAACGGAGTACAAACTGGTCCGTTACGCCACACAAACCGGTACCCTACTCTTTCCCGCTCAGAATTCAAAAGACCTTGCCCCTTCAGAAACCCAATAGCCATCACTGTACAGAACATCATTGCTTTGGCTTGGGAACTCTAAACCTCTCTGCAAACTTCTCTGTATATATCCCCTTCTGCCTCGCATTAATTGCTCTGCCTTTATTTATTGCTCACTGCTATTGGTACGTGCTCCTTCCTTTTTCTCTTCCCCCTCCTCTTCATAATTCTTTTATTTTGTTTCCCTGCAGAAAATGAAACTCACCCACCTGCTCCATGCTTCCACCCTCTCCCCTCCACTGTCCATGCTTCCACCCGCTTCGTCCACACGCCACGCCAACCTCCGCCTTCGCCTCCACCAGCCCAGCTCGCCACTGACACGGCCCGCCTCAGCTGCACCACCCCACCCCAGCCCTACCACTGCCGCCCCACACCCATAGTCGCCTCCGCCTCCCCGCGTCCCCTGCCTTCGACCCGCTCCGCCTCGGCCTCACAACCATCACCTCACAACACACAGCCACGGCCACCTACCCACGTGACCACCTCCGAGCCCTCCCCACCGAGCACCCAACCCCTTCCATCGCCTAACTGCCTGATAACCTCCACATGCCGACCTCCCCGCAAATTTTCCATCGACCTCTTCTCCCACCTCCACTTCACTGAGCCACCACCTCCGCCCTATACCCCTTCCTCCGCCCGTCCTTCCCTTCATCTCCACCCAAAACGGCCTCGTCATCCCAAAAGTTCCGAGCATCTTCCCTCTACCGCGTGACCCGCGCCTTCTCCGGCCATGCTCCAGCCGATCCCACTCGGCAGCCACCCCATCGCCAGCCTGTCCACCTCGCCGAGCCCACACACGACAGCCGAGCTTGAACCACGCCTCCTCCATCCTGCCGTAACCCGCAACCAAAGGCCGAGCTTCACCCACTGCCGAGCACGAGCCTCCCTCTCCTCCCCTATGGCCGAGGCCATGCAAGCAACTATCCACCCGAGACCGGCAAACAGCAGCTCGCTTCCAACCTGTAGCCTCGTCCCTTCCTCCGCGCTCGCCTTCATCTCCACCTTTGATCTCCTTCCCTCTCCTCTGTTGCTTTGGTGTGGTAAGCCTATATATTAATATTTTTTAATGAACTTTGTGCATTTGTTTCCATATGCTGTTGTTTGCCTATAGCTGGTTGTACATGTACCTTATATTTCACTATATTATATTATCTTTCATTTTAGTACAGTATATGTAAGCTACATTGGTTCTTATCATATGTATAGTATGAAGTTGTTGGTTTTCTAGAGTAAGTTCATATATATATATTTTTTTTGTTTCTTTTGTACGGTTTTCGTTTGTATATAAAGTGTATATATGCGTATGTAGGATTTCAAAAATAATATATATACGTTAAGTGTTTTGTTGGGTATATTTACATGTCAGTCTTTCCTGAGTCACAAAAAATCTATTTTGTATAAATAGTGTTACATTTGTTATGTATTATAATAGGGGAAGCATTAAATGTCATTGTTTAAAAGTGTTCAGGCTATATATTTTGATAGTTATGTGAAAAGGTTGATTTTTATAAGTCATATAATATAAATTTTTGCTTTATGAAATCGTTAGCTGTTGAGCACATATATATAGTTACAATAGTTGCTTCATATTATAGGTTGTTGTAGTCTATTTTATAGTTACTTATATACATAGTAAAATGTAAGTTATATAATATATTATACATAGATTTTAAACTTTTTCGTTACTAATAAGTTTATAAAAGAATTGTTTATGTCGATTTTTATTATTATTATTATTATTATTATTATATTTTTTTTTTGAACAAGCAGTTAGACTTCATGTTCACGATATCATATCTCACTCATGTTTTATCGGAATGGGTTGATTTTATTTTTAAAAAGGAGTAGAAGTTACCTAGTTTATGCCTGTCAAATTTCAGTAAAATCTGACATCGTTTGATTAGTGGTCAAGGATCTGGAAGTTAGACCCAGGCAGCTATTCTTTTGTACTTAGAAATTATTTTACACTGCTGCAAACACGACCTGAGTTCATGTTTGACGCATCGTATCTCTTCTTTCTTACGTCGGAATGGGTTGATTTTATTTTTAAAAAGGAGTCGAAGTTACCTAGTTTATGCCTGTCAAATTTCATCCAAATCCGACATCGTTTGATTTGTGGTCGAGGATCTGGAAGTTAGACCCAGACAGCTGTTCTTTTGTACTTAGAAATTATTTTACACTGCTGCAAACATGGCCTGGGTCTATGTTCGTGACATCATAACTTTTCTCGTCTCTTGTCCAAAACAAGTGAATCTTTTGCAGTTTGAAATACAAGTTTTGCTCTTTATTCATACCAAATTTCAGACCATTTCGATCTCGGTAGCACATAGAATTATATTGTTAAACTTTGACGCATGACATGTTTTATTTGTTGCTATGTTGAATGTTTTGATTTGATTTCATCGATTTCTGTTATCAGCTTTGATCGTTGAATTCGTGCCGATTTGTTTTGCTTGGATTCGTAACTCAATCTCTATGTCCGTATCAGTGTGCGTATCCATGTCATCTTCTCGTGCATCTCTAGCCTCGAAAGGTGAGCAATCACTCACGATTAACGTTCTTTATTTATTAAATTTGATTTCAATTGGAATGACAATTGAAATATGCTGCTGTTAGTTATTTATATTGCTATATCTATGCTATCATCTGTATCTGTTCACCTGTGACACCTGACATCATTATCTGTTATTTATATTGATATATATATGCCATCATCTGTATCTGTTCACCTGTGACATCTGACACCCTTATCTGTTATTTATACTTGTGATATATGCATGTTACCGTTGTTATATTATTATCATATCTGTTATCACTCTGCAAGTTCCCTGTTAGTATAGAATCACTATGGGTTGAAATGATACATACCCGAACGAACTTTAGAATAGGAGAAAATCGTTATGGGTTGAAATGATAAACCCAAGCGATTTTCAAATTTAATTGAATTTGGGATTTCGGGTTGAAAAGATATATACCCGAATATATTTTAAATTGCGGATTGAAATGATAAATATCCGTATCACTTGACCATAGGATAGAAAATTATATACAAACACCGTTGGTCTATATATAAATGTTTTGAAAAACATTTCTACGGTTTTGAAAGAAAAATATGGTTTTAATAAATAATGATTTTAAAGATTTATTAAAGTTGATTTAATAAAGTTGATTTGAATCAATATGAAATATGTTTAAGTATTTATTTATCTATATTTTCAAATATAGAGTTCATAATGATTTGAAATTATATTTATTTAAGAATTATACTTAAATAAAGTTGATTTGAAATTTATAAAATTTGAAATTCTAAAGATATGTTTTAACTTGAATTTGATTAAAAGTGACTAATGAATATTTCAAATGATATAAATTTAAATGGGATATTTTGTTGATTTGAATTTGTGAATTGAAGTTGTATTAGATGCTATTGAAATGTTAAATATTTAAAGCTTTGAAATATATTGAAATTGAAATGGCTTATTTTATGGTTTGAATATGTATTTGAAATCGATAGATTGAAATGGTCATTTAGAAACTAAATTAAATTGAAATTGATGATTTGAGATTTAATTAAATTTTAATTTTAGAATTCGAGTTTATGTAAATTGATTTGTGAATATCTAAACTGTTTAAGAGGAAAGTGTTAGGATTTCAAAGTGTTATGAATTTCAAGTTTTGATTTCCAAAGTGTTATGATTTTAAAAGACTTATGATTTCGAAAGCAATATAACTTTAGAAAGTAATATGATTTTGAAAATGGATTTATTTGAAGGAAAAGTGATATCGTATTTATATGGTTTTGAAATGGCAATGATATGTCGGTTTTGAAATATAACTATTTTGAAAATTTATTAAATGACCATCGGTGTAATAATACGTAGTTATTAAAGAGACCGGGATCGGATATGGACATACTCTCTGTCGATACCGAAAACCACTTTAATAACTAACATACGCGGAGTGTTGATCCAGAACGAAGTGGATGGTTTTGATGAACGCGTTGACTGAAGAAAGAGAACGATTTTGGATGACCCCTGACATGACTAAAACAGGAGCCGCGCCGGGCCATTGAGGATCGCCATCTCTAGCGGACACACTTCTTCGTTACCATATCTATTACTTTTGTGATTCGATTTGGGTGCACCCCTCGATTATGGGAGTGTTGTTTCGCGGTGTTGGGGTAGTAGCTGCTATGCCCAACATCAGTCCGGATCACGCAACTACTAGTATCCTAGTTGGTATTGCCTCATGTACCTTGTCATACTGATTATCCTATTCGCGACCACTACGATTTTGGTTTGTACCTTTAGTATATGGATTGCCCTCTGGTGACTTTCGGTTTTGGGGAAACTACGGTCTTGTATATGCTCTTGGGAATAAAAATGTGTTAAGGGTGGAATGGGCCATGACTTAACGCTATTTTGATATCGTACTTTACTGATTAGACATTATCTACTTAGCGTACATTACTACCTAGTAGATAGCTTAACGGATCCTTAGAGGATGGTTATCCCAAACATCCTTTGAGTTACTTGTATTTCAGTCGTTATTTCACTTGAGTTGGATTTATTGATATAAGAATGTTAATCCTGACTCGAGTGTTTTGTGTTTTCTTTACGCTCGGGTCAGACTGAGTGTACCAGTATTCGAGACTCACCTTTGGAGTTGGAGCTTCGCTTGGAGTGTAACGACCCGATATTTTCAACCATTCGCATCCATTATAAGTGTATAGGTAGACACTCATGCCGGAGTTGAATTGCTCAAAATACCGTGTTGTAATTAAAATTTGGCAAATCTCAGAATATACAGTAAATAAATATAATCACAGATCACAGACACAGAGTAAAAATAATGCAGCGGAAGTAAAAGAAATAGTAGTTCATGAAGCTACTATGAAAATATCACAGAGTTAAATAAGATACAATAGAAGAAACAAAGTACAGCAGAAGTCTCAATACAATAACCAAGTACAAGCTGAGTAGAACAACAGAACAGAAATAGATAGGACCAGACAAGCAGACAATCTCCAGCGATTCAAATCTCCGAGAGAGTGGAAATCCAAATCTGTGAATAACTCAGGCTGACCCGAGCGTAAAGCAAAACACAAAACACTCGAGTCAGGACAATATATACTTATATAATGTAAACCAACTCAAGTGAACTGTAATAAAGGTACAAGTAACTTAATGAATGCTTGGGATCGCCCATTCTTTAAGGATCCGTTAAAATATCTACTATGTAGTAATATTCGCTATTATAATAGTGTCTACATAAGTAAAGTATAATCATATCGGAAAATAGCGTTAAGGGGATGGAGAACCTTAACGCGGTCGGATCTTAAAATCATAATCGTAGTAAAGCTCGATATGGTAGGTGACACGGCACAACTAGGCAATGCCAGGGTAGATATACCAATTACGCATCCGGACTAGTGGTGACGCATAGCAGCCACTACCGCCCACCTCGAACAACACTCCCAATCAAGGGTGGCCACCAAAATAACAAAGTAATAGAATGGTATCGAAGAAGTGTGTCCGATCAGAGGTGCTACCTCCTTGGTCCGTCAATCGCTCCTGTTTTAGCCACCTTATGCCAACTCACGGGAGTTGGGTCCACGTAACATACCTTAAGAACGTCGCCACCATCCTACTTCATTCTGGAATCTCCACCGCGTACACGGTTGTCAAAGTGGTTTTCGGTATCGACAGAGAGTATGTCCATATCCGATCCCGGTCTCTTTGCCAACCAATCGTTATTATAACCCGTGGTTATAACTTTTAAAACAATACTTTACTTCAAAATAAGATATCATTTCAAAATCATGTCTTTATCAAAATAAAGATTTATCATTTCCAAATCATTTCAATATTCTAAAATATCGTATCCTTTCAAACTTCTTTTCAAATCATTTTAATACATCAAAATATTATATCTTTTCAAACTTTATTTCAAATCATTTTTATATATCAAAATATCATACCTTTGATAGTTATACTTCGAAACCAAAATCATTTTATTTCAAAACTATGTTCATTTCAAAACAACATCATTTCCATTTCAAACATATATTCACCTTTCAAATAGTCTATACTTTCAAAGTTATAACTCTTTTGAAACAAAACATTTGAAATCATTATACTTTGAAAATCACAGCATTTCGAAATCATATATTTAAAATCATCTTTTAATTCTATACATTTACAAACTTATTAAATTCAAACCATCAAATTTCAATTCAATTACAGTTTACCAACAAACCGTTTCAAATCTTATCAATTCCCAATATAGATTAAATCCACAAAATACAATATTCAATCTTTAGTATATTTCAAAACTTTAAATCTCCCACATTTCATAAATCCAATATCATTTAAATAAACTCAATTAATATATACTTCAAATATTCATTTATCAAATAAATTAAATAAGTCAGAAATCAAGTATCATTTCAAACTCATTTCACAATATCAAAATATTATTCAAAACACCATTCATTTTTATTCATTTAAATCCATTCATTTTATTAAATTTAAATACCATTTTAAACTCACATTAGAAATCAAATTCTTCCACTTAAATATCTCTTCATTATCTTTAGAAATTTAACATTTAATTTCCCAAAATTATATCATTTTCCAGAGATTATTTTTCATTAAAATTAATTTAAAACAACAAAATATAGTTTCCGTAGCACTTATAAAATGCTACGTAAAGTTGTAGTTTAAAACAGTTAATTAACAAAAGACAGCGTTAAATGCTGTAATAGATTTCTTTTAAGTTTCAATTAACTTACATGTTAAGTTTAACCACTATAGCACTTACAAAGTGCTATAATAGCCTTTATTTCAAATTAACTTTTTAGTTCATTTAAAACACTACAACATTTACAAAATGCTGTAATATCCTTTACATTACATTTCAAAATGCTGTTAAATCATATTCAGAGTTTTATTTACAATTCCACAAATAATTAACTTTTAATATAAATCATTTTAACTTATAAAATCATATATTTCACATTTAACACAATCATTTAAATACCTTTATTTCTATGATTTTATAAAGTCAAATTTCCATACAAAAATCAAATTTAATAACAATTAAATTTTCATTTCTTTAATTAAATTATTAACTTAACAACTAAGTTTAAATTTCCAAAAATATAGCTTATTTCCATTTATTTTACTTAATTAAAATTTCACTTTTAAACAAATTTCACAAAATTCAATTTAAGTTATATTTCCAAATTCAGCTTAAATGTTCATTTATTCCATATTTTAATTTATACAAAATCATTAACACCTTTAAAACATTATTATTACTTAATAAAAATCATTAAATTCATCTTTAAATCAAATTTGTCATATTTTCTTACTTTACAAAAATTCCATTTATAAACAAAATCATAAATTCCAAAATTAACTTATATTTCAAATTCTACTTCACCATTTACTTAATTCACTTATTTAATTTGTAGAAAATCACAAATACTTTATAGAAATCATTTTAATGAAATTTAAATCAAAATACCATAATATTTACATTAAAAAAAGTATTTTAAAAATTTCAGAAAAATATATAAACCACGGGTCTGTATATAATTTTCTAGCCTAGGTCAAGTGATCGGATATGTATCATTTCAATCCGCAGTTTACAAAGAAAAACCGGGTTTTATCATTTCAAACCCGCAATCCCAAGTAATATAAATAAATAAATAAAAACCGTTCAGGCCTATCATTTCAGCCCATAACGATTTTTCCTTATTCTAAAGTCCGTTCGGGTATGTATCATTTCAACCCATAGTGATTCTAATCTACAGGGAACTTGCAGTGTGATAACTGATATAAATAACATAATAACATTAAATAACAGTAACATGTGATATAACAGGTGTAATAACAGGTGTGAACATCATATGATAATAATATAGGCATATATAACATGATAATATATTTCTACAGATTCACAGGGTGTCAATTTACTAGTTATATAGGTACATATTGTCTGGTGAGAATAACTCACTTGTTCAAGTTGGAGATGACAACCACAAACGCACAACAAAGATTTCCAGAGGCACGAGAGCACGATAATTATTTGAGTGTGGGAGAGCCAAAGCTAATTGCCTTGTCACATTCAAACCAAACAATTACAAACAATATAAGATTTCAACCCAAAAATTCAATAAACAATGCTAGAAATGGATGCATAAACAAAGTCAAAGTGTTTGCACTTGCTTCTTACCACCTATGCTTCAGCTCCAGATCTGAAATGGCACGGCTAAAGGCATGGTTTGGATCAGGTATGGTCTGGAAAAGGTGCGGCTACAAGGTGATGAAGGTGAGTGGAAGTTACAAGGTGTTGAAGGCAATGGAATACCAAAGGGTTTCAAGGCAAAGTGTGGCTTTTGTTGCACCATAGGGTTCGGCCCCTTGCTGATGTGGCTTGGCCATGGTATGTGGTGGTCAGGTGGTGGCTGGAGTGTGGGCCAGAGGTGGTGGAAGGTCAGGTCAGAGGTGGTGGTGGTGGAGGTAGTGGTGGCAAAAGGTGGTAGAAGGAGGAGATGACAATTCTAGGTCATAAGTGATAGTTTGTGATGGTTTTTGGTGGATTTTGTGTAGATCTTGGACTTGGATTGGTTAGGCCTGAGGAGGAGGGTTGCTAGGATGGGTGATGGTCAGAGGAAGGGGGTCGTGGTGGTCGGCCAAAGCCTGGAGGAGGAGGAACCAAACTATGAAGGTAGAGAGCATATGCAGTTTCAATAGAAAAAACATAGAAAACAAGGAAGAAAGAAGGAACTTTTACCCAAAATTTTGAAGCCATGGCCGTGATTTTTTTGGAGGAGAAAGAGAAGTGTTTGCGTGAAAAAAAATGAAAAGAAGTCCGCTGAAAAGAATAGGGTATGCATGGCCAAAAACATTGAAGAGAGGAGTTGAGAAAGTGAAAGGTCGGGAGGTGAAAAGCCATAGGAATTTCAATAGTTTAAAACTTTTCATATTTCCTCTAATTTCTTTTTAAGTTTTATATAACTGAAATATATATATATATAAACTCAGATAAAATACGAAAATTTAGTAAATAAACAAAAAATAAATTAATTAATTATTAATTATATAAAATTTAATTAAGTAAAACAGCAAAAATTGCAACTAGTCTTGAAAATATGAAAAATAAATGCAATGAACTTTGGGAAAAGTTTATGGACTTGTAAAACATTTATAAACAAAGATAATAACATAAAATAAAAATGCATTCACAAAATGAATAAATAAATTTTAATTAAATATAATTTAATTGAAGAAAATAGCAGAAAAATAGAAACTAGCCTTTAAAAATAGAAAATAAATTCAATACGCTTTGGAAAAATTATATAATCACTTTAAATTATTTAAAAGACAAAATTATACATAAAATAAAATACTAACACATATTAGAACAAAATATGATAAATAAAATATAATTTAAAATAGACAATATTGCTAAATACATCAGTTTACACACAATATTGAAATATACATAACTTTCACAATTTTACTCCGTTTCCAACGAAACGAAAAGCTGTATCCATGGAATTAAATCTATTTTCATAATAAAAGATAAAATTTAAGAATTTGAAATATTTAAATTTAAAGTTCAAAAGTCAAAGTTTGACCAGTTTCAATAGAAATTCACTTTTCAATGAAATATCCAATTTATACTAGTTTGAACTATAAATCACTTAATAGTCAACATTTATATTTAAAATGAAATGTTTGAAATAGAACAAGTTTAAAATAATTTAAAATAAAATAAAGTCAAAAATTAAAATATAGGTCAAAATCTAGGGTTGTTACATGGAGATCCAGCTATCTATCCAGCTTTCGGATATTCAATTGATTCCAGTGATGTATTCTGATATTGTATTTGACTATTGTATTCGAGACTTCTGTTGTATCTTGTTTAACTCTGTTATATATATAGTAGCTTCATGAACTACTATTCTTTTGTTTCCGCTGCACTATTGTTATATTACTCTGTGTCTGTGATCTGTGATTATTTTATTTACTGTATATGCTGAGTTTTTCCAATTTAAATTAACAACGCGGTATTTTGAGCAATTCAACACCGGCATGAGTGTCTACCTATACACTTATAATGGATGCGAATGGTCCAAAATATCGGGTCGTTACAGTTGGTATCAGAGCTTTGGTAGCTCTAGGCAAAACTCAGCATATAGGGTAAATGTATCTACAGAATCACTATCATTCGAGTTTCAATCTCTTCCTTTTGACTCGATTCCTTTGAATTTTGGAATGTTTCCTGCGGTTCCAAAAAATTCATTCGTGTCCATCACTATTCGTCTTCTTCTGGAGCACCCCATAACTCCATTTTGAATGATATCTATAATAAATCGGCGGTCTCGCCAATATCTGAGTAATTTGTACATGAGTGAAACTCCTGTACAACCAGCATTGATTCACCGAAGATTTCTGTATCCTCGGTTTACGATGCTATCTATCTCCTGCTATACCTGAATTTTATTTATTGAGATCGAATGTCGATTTACCTCGGAATTCTACAAGGATCTTATTCTTGAAGTCACGGTCGATCCGGTTAAGGTTGACCGCGATTTATATAAACTTATCAATCTTCCTACTTTGCTATTAATCATCATATCTTGTTTCGAACTTATCTTCGAACCAAATTTCTCTTTGATTTAAGTCCATCAAATTTGAAACCCTATCCTTATTTTGAAAATTCATTCATGTATCATCGAGCAAAGAAACATATGTGTAAATTAACCTATATAAACGCTTTTAATATATACTGTGTTGTTTGAGTTGTTGATGTTGATTTGGGTTTTCGATCGATTCGTCTGATCAACGCTATCGATAGGATTTCCAAAACACTTGAATAGAGCAAACTGACACAATATTATTTCAAATTTGGTAAATTGAATAGATTCGTATGACTATATTATATATATATATAAGTATAGGATTTTCTGGGATTAAAATGGTTAATTAAATTGGTGGTTGAATGATAATATTCGATTATCATTTGTTGTTCTAAATGAATTTATAAACATGGTTTATAAATTGATTTGGAATCGAAATAAATTTTAGAAATCAGGAATTTGAGAATTTGATTTCCGGTGATTTCAACTTTGGTTTTAAAGTGTATATTATTAAAGGTATTTTCAAATAGAAACCGTTTTCAAAGATTTTAAAATTGTTGGAATCAGTACTCTTCTCTTTTGTCGCTAGAAAATAATTTCGGTGATGACTGCAGCGTCATCGACATTCATTTTCGAGTTTCGAAGTGGAGAGACCGTTCTGTAGCTTTGCTACGGTTTTGTTTTGAAAAAAAAATATATATTTTGATTTGAATTATATATTTATGAGTATATTATTTTAAATTTAATTTGGATTAATATATATAGTATACACATAATTATCTCTAAAAGGTTCGGAAATTTAATTTGATTTGAATTTCTGTGGTATGGCTTGATTTATTATATATATAAAGATAAAATTTTGATCTGATATATACTATATATATTTATCTCAAAATTGTTAAAGTAAATCGGAGATTTAAAATTCTTAAGTTTATGATTTAAAGAGGATTTCAATTATAAACTGAAGCCAAAAATTTTGGATAAATATTTAACTTGAGATAGTTGAATTTGAAAATTTTATTTGTATAGGACTAAATGCATTTCAATATAACTTACCTAAATTATTCAGAAGTTAAAATGTAATTGGATAATATACAATATAAAATGATTTCATAAATAAAATTTGAGTGGTTATAATAAACGTTATACACTTAAATTTTAATTATAAAATGTTAATAGAGATAAATAGAATAATAAGATAATTGAAAAATAAATTTTGTCCAGAAAGAATTAACAAATTGAAATTAGATCAACTTATGAGAATACCTTAAATTTAAACCAATTATTGAATATAATTAATTTAAATTGAAATTTATATGGTTTAAATTAATTTATATGGTCTAAATATATGTAATAAGATATATTAAGTGGAATAAACTTAATAATAATTTGGAATAAAAAAATTAAATTTGTTGAATAAAATATGAGTACAATAAATGATTAAACAAATTGATGATTTAGAAATTGTTAATGACTAGATATAAGATAATGAAATAGATAGATTGATTTAACTTTAGTGAACTCAAAAAGGGATTTAACCAAATTGTTAAATATTAATTAATTTAAATTGAAATTTATATGGTTGAATTAATTGTTTTACTTGTATTCCAATCTATTTTCTTTCTGGTTGTTTCTATTCTCCTACCTCCTTCCTTTTCGGGGACGAAAAGTTTTGAGTAGGGGAGAATGTAACGACCCTGAAATTAAGACCCAGTTTAAAATTTTAAAATCGCTTATTTTAGTGTAGAAAATTCGAATTTTCACAAACAACTTCCGTTGCCATTCAAACTTCACATTTGGAATGCATCTAGATAGACATAGGCATACGCAAAATTTCGTCAAATAATATTAAAGTCAATTTCATTCGTCACATTGACCTATTAGTTTAAATTCTTAGTGTAAATTTTCTATCGTCCGAACTCAAATATTTTTCGCAATGTTGCATAAGAAAAATATTCTGATCATGACGGCGCATTTCGTTTCGCCAAATTCCGCTTTTAATTGCTAGTTAAATTGTCGCTCGTGCAAATGGTTCAATAAGATTTACTACTTCGCAAACAATGTCAAACCACCAATATCTTTATACCGTTGTGTCCGCCTTGTCGCGCTGATCAAAATGGTATACTTGTTTGTGTCAATCGGAGTTCGGCGTTGCAAGCTATTAGTTGGTTAACGGAGTACAAACTGGTCCGTTACGCCACACAAACCGGTACCCTACTCTTTCCCGCTCAGAATTCAAAAGACCTTGCCCCTTCAGAAACCCAATAGCCATCACTGTACAGAACATCATTGCTTTAGCTTGGGAACTCTAAACCTCTCTGCAAACTTCTCTGTATATATCCCCTTCTGCCTCGCATTAATTGCTCTGCCTTCATTTATTACTCACTGCTATTGGTACG
Source organism: Allium fistulosum (assembly GCA_030737815.1). Classification (NCBI taxonomy): domain Eukaryota; kingdom Viridiplantae; phylum Streptophyta; class Magnoliopsida; order Asparagales; family Amaryllidaceae; genus Allium; species Allium fistulosum. The sequence continues at coordinate 897,297,941 of CM060905.1, read as the reverse complement.
TGCTCCTTCCTTTTTCTCTTCCCCCTCCTCTTCATAATTCTTTTATTTTGTTTCCATGCAGAAAATGAAACTCACCCACCTGCTCCATGCTTCCACCCTCTCCCCTCCACTGTCCATGCTTCCACCCGCTTCGCCCACACGCCACACCAACCTCCGCCTTCGCCTCCACCAGCCCAGCTCGCCACTGACACGGCCCGCCTCAGCTGCACCACCCCACCCCAGCCCTACCACTGCCGCCCCACACCCATAGTCGCCTCCGCCTCCCCGCGTCCCCTGCCTTCGACCCGCTCCGCCTCGGCCTCACAACCATCACCTCACAACACACAGCCACGGCCACCTACCCACGTGACCACCTCCGAGCCCTCCCCACCGAGCACCCAACCCCTTCCATCGCCTAACTGCCTGATAACCTCCACATGCCGACCTCCCCGCAAATTTTCCATCGACCTCTTCTCCCACCTCCACTTCACTGAGCCACCACCTCCGCCCTATACCCCTTCCTCCGCCCGTCCTTCCCTTCATCTCCACCCAAAACGGCCTCGTCATCCCAAAAGTTCCGAGCATCTTCCCTCTACCGCGTGACCCGCGCCTTCTCCGGCCATGCTCCAACCGATCCCACTCGGCAGCCACCCCATCACCAGCCTGCCCACCTCGCCGAGCCCACACGCGACAGCCGAGCTTGAACCACGCCTCCTCCATCCTGCCGTAACCCGCAACCAAAGGCCGAGCTTCACCCACTGCCGAGCACGAGCCTCCCTCTCCTCCCCTATGGCCGAGGCCATGCAAGCAACTATCCACCCGAGACCGGCAAACAACAGCTCGCTTCCAACCTGTAGCCTCGTCCCTTCCTCCGCGCTCGCCTTCATCTCCACCTTTGATCTCCTTCCCTCTCCTTTGTTGCTTTGGTGTGGTAAGCCTATATATTAATATTTTTTTATGAACTTTGTGCATTTGTTTCCATATGCTGTTGTTTGCCTATAGCTGGTTGTACATGTACCTTATATTTCACTATATTATATTATCTTTCATTTTAGTACAGTATATGTAAGCTACATTGGTTCTTATCATATGTATAGTATGAAGTTGTTGGTTTTCTAGAGTAAGTTTATATATATATATATATTTTGTTTCTTTTGTACGGTTTTCGTTTGTATATAAAGTGTATATATGCGTATGTAGGATTTTAAAAATAATATATATACGTTAAGTGTTTTGTTGGGTATATTTACATGTCAATCTTTCCTGAGTCACAAAAATTCTATTTTGTATAAATAGTGTTACATTTGTTGTATTATAATAGGGGAAGCATTAAATGTCATTGTTTAAAAGTGTTCAGGCTATATATTTTGATAGTTTTGTGAAAAGGTTGATTTTTATAAGTCATATAATATAAATTTTTGCCTTATGAAATCGTTAGCTGTTGAGCACATATATATAGTTACAATAGTTGCTTCATATTATAGGTTGTTGTAGTCTATTTTATAGTTACTTATATACATAGTAAAATGTAAGTTATATAATATATTATACATAGATTTTAAACTTTTTCGTTACTAATAAGTTTATAAAAGAATTGTTTATGTCATTTTTATTTTTATTATTATTATTATTATTTATTTTTTTGAACAAGCAGTTAGACTTCATGTTCACGATATCATATCTCACTCATGTTTTATCGGAATGGATTGATTTTATTTTTAAAAAGGAGTCGAAGTTACCTAGTTTATGCCTGTCAAATTTCAGTAAAATCCGACATCGTTTGATTAGTGGTCGAGGATCTGGAAGTTAGACCCAGGCAGCTATTCTTTTGTACTTAGAAATTATTTTACACTGCTGCAAACACGACATGAGTTCATGTTTGACGCATCGTATCTCTTCTGTCTTACGTCGGAATGGGTTGATTTTATTTTTAAAAAGGAGTCGAAGTTACCTAGTTTATGCCTGTCAAATTTCATCCAAATCCGACATCGTTTGATTTGTGGTCGAGGATCTGGAAGTTAGACCCAGACAGCTGTTCTTTTGTACTTAGAAATTATTTTACACTGCTGCAAACATGGCCTGAGTCTATGTTCGTGACATCATAACTTTTCTCGTCTCTTGTCCAAAACAAGTGAATCTTTTGCAGTTTGAAATACAAGTTTTGATCTTTATTCATACCAAATTTCAGACCATTTCGATCTCGGTAGCACATAGAATTATATTGTTAAACTTTGACGCATGACATGTTTTATTTGTTGCTATGTTGAATGTTTTGATTTGATTTCATCGATTTCTGTTATCAGCTTTGATCGTTGAATTCGTGCCGATTTGTTTTGCTTGGATTCGTAACTCAATCTCTATGTCCGTATCAGTGTGCGTATCCGTGTCATCTTCTCATGCATCTCTAGCCTCGAAAGGTGAGCAATCACTCACGATTAACGTTCTTTATTTATTAAATTTGATTTCAATTGGAACGACAATTGAAATATGCTGCTGTTAGTTATTTATATTGCTATATCTATGCTATCATCTGTATCTGTTCACCTGTGACACCTGACATCATTATCTGTTATTTATATTGATATATATATGCCATCATCAGTATCTGTTCACCTGTGACATCTGACACCCTTATCTGTTATTTATACTGGTGATATATGCATGTTACCGTTGTTATATTATTATCATATCTGTTATCACTCTGCAAGTTCCCTGTTAGTATAGAATCACTATGGGTTGAAATGATACATACCCGAACGAACTTTAGAATAGGAGAAAATCGTTATGGGTTGAAATGATAAACCCAAGCGATTTTCAAATTTAATTGAATTTGGGATTTCGGGTTGAAAAGATATATACCCGAATATATTTTAAATTGCGGATTGAAATGATAAATATCCGTATCACTTGACCATAGGATAGAAAATTATATACAAACACCGTTGGTCTATATATAAATGTTTTGAAAAACATTTCTACGGTTTTGAAAGAAAAATATGGTTTTAATAAATAATGATTTTAAAGATTTATTAAAGTTGATTTAATAAAGTTGATTTGAATCAATATGAAATATGTTTAAGTATTTATTTATCTATATTTTCAAATATAGAGTTCATAATGATTTGAAATTGATTTGAAATTATATTTATTTAAGAATTATACTTAAATAAAGTTGATTTGAAATTTATAAAATTTGAAATTCTAAAGATATGTTTTAACTTGAATTTGATTAAAAGTGACTTTAATGAATATTTCAAATGATATAAATTTAAATGGGATATTTTGTTGATTTGAATTTGTGAATTGAAGTTGTATTAGATGCTATTGAAATGTTAAATATTTAAAGCTTTGAAATATATTGAAATTGAAATGGCTTATTTTATGGTTTGAATATGTATTTGAAATCGATAGATTGAAATGGTCATTTAGAAACTAAATTAAATTGAAATTGATGATTTGAGATTTAATTAAATTTTAATTTTAGAATTCGAGTTTATGTAAATTGATTTGTGAATATCTAAACTGTTTAAGAGGAAAGTGCTAGGATTTCAAAGTGTTATGAATTTCAAGTTTTGATTTCCAAAGTGTTATGATTTTAAAAGACTTATGATTTCGAAAGCAATATAACTTTTGAAAGTAATATGATTTTGAAAATGGATTTATTTGAAGGAAAAGTGATATCGTATTTATATGGTTTTGAAATGGCAATGATATGTCGGTTTTGAAATATAACTATTTTGAAAATTTATTAAATGACCATCGGTGTAATAATACGTAGTTATTAAAGAGACCGGGATCGGGTATGGACATACTCTCTGTCGATACCGAAAACTACTTTAATAACTAACATACGCGGAGTGTTGATCCAGAACGAAGTGGATGGTTTTGATGAACGCGTTGACTGAAGAAAGAGAACGATTTTGAATGACCCCTGACATGACTAAAACAGGAGCCGCGCCGGGCCATTGAGGATCGCCATCTCTAGCGGACACACTTCTTCGTTACCATATCTATTACTTTTGTGATTCGATTTGGGTGCACCCCTCGATTATGGGAGTGTTGTTTCGCGGTGTTGGGGTAGTAGCTGCTATGCCCAACATCAGTCTGGATCACGCAACTACTAGTATCCTAGTTGGTATTGCCTCATGTACCTTGTCATACTGATTATCCTATTCGCGACCACTACGATTTTGGTTTGTTCCTTTAGTATATGGATTGCCCTCTGGTGACTTCCGGTTTTGGGGAAACTACGGTCTTGTATATGCTCTTGGGAATAAAAATGTGTTAAGGGTGGAATGGGCCATGACTTAACGCTATTTTGATATCGTACTTTACTGATTAGACATTATCTACTTAGCGTACATTACTACCTAGTAGATAGTTTAACGGATCCTTAGAGGATGGTTATCCCAAACATCCTTTGAGTTACTTGTATTTCAGTCGTTATTTCACTTGAGTTGGATTTATTGATATAAGAATGTTAATCCTGACTCGAGTGTTTTGTGTTTTCTTTACGCTCGGGCCAGACTGAGTGTACCAGTATTCGAGACTCACCTTTGGAGTTGGAGCTTCGCTTGGAGATCCAGCTATCTATCCAGCTTTCGGATATTTAGTTGATTCCAGTGATGTATTCTGATATTGTATTTGACTATTGTATTCGAGACTTCTGTTGTATCTTGTTTAACTCTGTTATAAATATAGTAGCTTCATGAACTACTATTCTTTTGTTTCCGCTGCACTATTGTTATATTACTCTGTGTCTGTGATCTGTGATTATTTTATTTACTGTATATGCTGAGTTTTGCCGATTTAAATTAACAACGCGGTATTTTGAGCAATTCAACACCGGCATGAGTGTCTACCTATACACTTATAATGGATGCGAATGGTCCAAAATATCGGGTCGTTACACTGAAGATCTAAGTCAGGTTCGAATTGCAAGAGAGTTTGAAGATGTGTTTAAGCCAGTTATAGGACTACCACCGAAACAAGCTATTAAGTTTTAGATAGATCTTGTGCCAGGAGCTGAACCTATGAGTAGACCACCTAGCAGGATGACACTGACTAAGATGAAGGAATTAAGTGCAGCTAGTGAATCTAGAAGGAAGGAATTTTATTAGACTAAGCAGTTCGCCTTAGGGAGTAGCCGTGGTATTCGTGAAGAAACCAGATTGGTCGTTCTGTGTATTGACTATCGTAAGCTAAACGAAAGGATAATAAAGAATAAGTATCCTTTGCCAAGAATAGATGATCTGTTTGATTAGTTGAGTGGAGCCAATGTGTTTTTCCAGTTTTATTTGGCGACGGGGTTCCATCAGTTGAGAGTGGCAGAGGACAGCATTCCTTTGACAGCATTTTGGACTAAATATGGTTCGTGTGAGTGGTTAGTGATGCCATTCAGGTTGACGAATGCGCCTGCTTTCTTTGTGGATTTGATGAACCGAGTCTTCCGAGAGTATTTGGATAGATTCGTGTTGGTGTTTATAGATGACATATTGGTATACTCTAAAGATGAGAGAGAGCATGAAGATCATCGAAGAGTTGTAATAGAGATGCTGAGGCAGAATCAGCTAAAGGCGAAGTTTCCAAGTGTCATTTTTGGAAGAAAGAGGTTAAGTTTCTTAGTCATGTGGTTTCAAAGAAAGGATTGTCAGTCGATCCAGATAAGATCGAAGCTGTGAAAAATTGGAAGAGACCAGAGATAATGACCGAGATCAGAAGTTTTCTTGGACTTGCTAGCTATTACCGGAGATTCATCAAGGATTTCTCGCGGATAGCAGCGCCTTTGACTAAGCTTACCAGGAAGGAAGTAAAGTATGTTTGGTCTAATAAATGTGAGGAAGCATTCCTTAAATTAAAGCATTTGTTGACCAATTCTCTAGTGTTAGTAGTTCCAGATGGTAACCAAGGGTTGTTAGTATACACAGATGCGCGTGGGACAGGATTGGGAGCAGTATTGATGCAGAAGGGCAAAGTCATTGCTTACGCATCTGGGCAGCTTAGACCGCATGAAGTAAGATATCCAATTCATGACTTGGAGTTGGCTACGGTGATTTTTGCCTTGATGATTTGGAGGCATGATCTCTTGGGGGAGAGATTTGAGTTATATACTGATCATAAGTCTTTAAGATATATATTCTCTTAGAAGGAGTTGAATATGCAATAGCAGAGGTGGCCGAAATTTTTAGTTTCTTATGATTTTGGTATAGAGTATACCCCAGGGAAAGGTAATAAAGTAGCAGATGCTCTTAGCAGAAGACATCAGCATGTGGTGTTGGCTATGTTGGCAGAATGGAAAGATCTAGAAGCTTTGGCCAGTTGTGGTGTGCAATTTAGATCGACTGCTAGTTCCAGTCAGAGTACTGCCATGTTGTCCTACTTAGAAGTTTCGACTAGTGTTGATTGAGAGAATTGCTTCTAAAAAGAAGGAGGATCCATTATTAGTCGAGAGGATCAGAAGGCTTGAGGTTGGAACTGAGGTCGATGATTTGAAACATTTTTGCCTTGATAAGAGAGGATGGTTGAAAAAGAAGGGACGGTTATGTGTTCCAAATGTGGAGAACTTGAGAAGAGAAGTTCTTGAGGAATGTCATCGATCCAAGTTTACGATTCATCCTGGAGGGACCAAGATGTATCAGGATATGAAGAGGAGCTTCTATTGGGAAGGCATGAAGAGGGATGTTGGCTTGTGGGTTAGGCAGTGTGTAAACTGTCAACAAGTGAATGCCGAACATCAAAAGCCAAGTGGGTTACTTCAGCCTCTAGATATTCCAGTTTGGAAATAGATCCGATATCCATGGATTTTAGTGATGGGTTGCCAAGTTCAAGAAGAGGAAATGAAAGTATATGGGTTATTGTGGATAGGTTGACCAAGAGTGTCCATTTCATTCCAGTAAAGTCGACTAGGACGGCACCAGTTTTGGCGAAGTTGTTCATGAAGAACATAGTTTGACATTATGGAGTTCCTAGTAGCATAGTCAGCAACAGAGATGCATTATTCACTAGCGAATTATGGTAGAGTCTACAGGATGTGTTAGGCACTAAGCTCAATATGAGTACCGCATATCACCCACAGACGGATGGGCAGACAGAGAGAGTCAATAAGGTACTCGAGGATTTGTTGAGAGCGTGTGTGTTGGACTTTGGTGGATCTTTGGAGGATCACTTGCATTTGTTGAGTTTTCCTATAATAACAGTTATTAAACTGGCATAGGAATGGTGCCTTTGGAAGCTTTGTATGGAAGGCCATGCAAATCCCCTGCATGTTGGTTGGAAACTAAAGGCAGATTTGTCTTAGGTCCAAATTTGGTAAGGGAGGCGTCAGAGAAGATTGAGTTAATCCGAGAATGGATGAAGAAAACTCAATCCAGACAAAAGAGTTACGCAGATAAAAGGCATAAAGACCTAGAGTTCTCAGTGGGAGATAGGGTTTTTTATTCAAATGTTTAATAAAAAACTTGTAAGATGGATTCCTTAAGCTTTACCAATAGGAATTATCATACATGCTGTATTGTCTACAATATCGTAATTTTTTTATGTATTTGATACATGAAGCAAATACTAAATCCAAATTAAGGTCACTAAATGGTAGTTTAGAGTTTTCTTGAATATTACGAAATAATAGAGAACCATTTTTTAGAAACAACGAACTTCTTATGAAGGAGTGTACGAACTCAAACTTCATGAGTGATATTGAGTATAATATGTCAATATTAAATTCTTGTTCAAACCTTAATCAAGAAGCAATAATTTGGAAATTTTCCAAATAAAACATTGTGACTAATTCAACAAAAAAGCTAAGTACATCGCCTTGAATAGCACCACGGTAAAAGCAATGTATAAATATAAATACACATATTTATAACTGAGCTAAGGGATGATTCCAGTTATTAAAAATACTAATCATTGTTATATGATAACAATGTAATATAAAGACCTCACTAGAGGTCGAGAAACATACTTCGAATAGTATTACATGATAAAGGTAGTTTATCAACATTGGAGAGAGTTAATTGATAGAGTAGATAATTAAATAACATAGTAGATTCTTTCATGAAGGGTCTAACTTGATCACTTCTCATCAAACCGATAGAACATATATGGTTGAGATTCTATAATTGGCCCAAATGCAAGGGAGATTGATAGAGTTAAGTGTATGCCTTAGGGGCAATTATGTAATTGTTACATATATCTAACTCGATAACTAACCTTGTTCGAAATAAAAGGTGTTTTCTTTCTATTATATAATTGATATAGTGTGTTGTATATTAATTAATCAATTTAATTAAAAATATATTGATAGAAAATACAAAGACGGTATGTTTTGTGATAGTAATCATAAGTGATTTATCATAATAAAATAAATATACCATTTTAAATATTCCTAGTCAAGATGTATCGAGATTGGATATCGATACATCTGTTGAGACTAGAGTATGTAACGATCTTCAAATGTTGGGTAGTGTATTACTCATGACTGCTGGGGTACCAAAAGGTAATGTACTGATAGTTATTGGATAACTATGGAATGACTCACTTGGTAGTTTTCTGTTGGTTAATATAACTAAAGTTAAACATAAATGTCGATGTAACAAAATTACATGGTTCTCTTGACTTGAGAATACCGTTGATCTTCAATGTAGAAGATCCATTTTGATTATATTTAAATCATGGTAGGACATCATCGAACAACTACAGTTGGGTTGAGTGGAAGCATTGGAAGTGAAACACTATTTGAGAGAGGATTCGTCTCTCAGTTATATGAGGTTAGTATCACAATCGGGTGAAGTCAACTCAATACCAAAGTCTCTGACAAGAGCATTTTGGTTAATAATAATTGTTATTATTGAAGCAAGGATTTGGTGCTTGGACTATAGAGTTGAATATAGATGACATTGGAATTTTGACCATTACCAAATTCCATAAGTCCAAAGTGATATAGTTTTAATGAAAAGAATTAGTGTAAATAATTTTCACAACCGGGTAATGCTTAATAAGGTAAAATTAGATTTTACTGAAACCAAGTTAGCAATAAATTTGGACAAATATCACACCACCTATTAAGTGACGTGGGAACATTAATATTTGAATAGTTCGATGTTAATCGCTGACTAAATTTATAGCTAAAGAGTCACACAATCGGAACGTTGAATACTCCTTTGACCAAATAATTTATTTAATTTTTATTTGTTATAAATTAATTAATATTTATGAAATATTAATTTTATATGATGCATTGAACAATATTTAATATGTCCATAATAGTTATAAATATATTAATCGATATACGATATCGGTACGCATTTTAAATTAGATTTAAACGCAATAAAAATTGTTTGGGCTCAAAATGGGGTTGAAGCTATTATCCACATAATATCAATGCCTAAGGTAATACTATAAGTGGTGGCATCACAGAGAAGTCAATAACATTAGGACCAATGTCGAATGAATGGTGATGAACGAATGACTGAAAGGATGAAAATGGATCAATGCCGAAAGCCTATGGTACTTCATCTCATGCAATGTCACCACTCAGCCATGCCACATCTCATATAACATCGCACTCCAGTCATCTTGTCCTCCATCAATACCACACCTTGTCAACAAGCAGAACGCTCCAAATCAAAGCAATGTCACTTGTATTCATGCTACCTTACTCCAATGCTACGTGCCACTAAAGACATATATCATCGGTGTAGCATTACATTAGCACCGCACTTTAGAGATATCACTGTAGACTTCTAAAGCGACATTAATGATGAACATTGTCAATGTACATAAAGGCTATCAAAGTAGATGTTGCATTTAATGCCACACTTCATTAATGTTTTATGTCGCATTCTATTAATGCCGCTCTTCGTCAGCGCTGCCTTTTATTGATGCCCCCTTTTATTGATACTGCTCTTTTTATTGATGTTGCCTGTCAAATAATGCCGCATATTACCAAGACCGCTATATGCTAATGACGTATGATATTACTACCAAAGCAATTTGATGGACGACGCCACTCCAATGATATTTTCATAAGACAATGCCACTCATAACCAATGCCACATCTTGATGATAGTGTGTCTCATCAATCTTTAGGCAATACTGCACGTTATAAGTGCGATACTGACGTCGGAAGTTATCAATATCCCTGGGAATTATTGATGCCGCTCTTTATAATACTGCTTTATATCAACGCTGCTCTTCACTAATGCTTAATGCCGCTTCTAACCGATGTTGTAAACAGCCAATTGAGAGCGTATCAATGCATAAGTTTATCAAGGTCGTAGGCTATTACTGCTAAGATGGCGCCAAAGTTCTGTTATTTACCAAGGGATGTTGAACGCCATCATTAGACAAAGCCCAGCGCCATGCAACATTGACGTTGCCAAAGTCAAGCATGCCGAAGCCATGCATCATGTTGCGCCCTCACCCCTATAAATACGGACCTAAAGGTCATGAAGAGGGCATGTTGATTTTCTTTTCTCAACTCTCGAAATTAAACTCTTGTAACCCTAAATCAAATTGGGGGCAATTCCATTCCGACTATAATCATGCTTAATTTATATGAACAAGGACTTCGACGTACATATTACTTTGATTCTGCTAACATTATTGGACATGAACATGTATATAATAAAGCTCTTTAGACCTAAAACAATTGAGATTCTATTTTACATGGATTCACATGAGCTTTGGTCTAAACTAGTATTTATATGCATAACTCTTATCTTGCCTATCACATATGGACATTGGACTGTGAACATAAGTGCTATTTAATTAGTTCATTAACCATCTTTATGGGCTATTTCACATACTTATCTCTTATATTCCTTCTCCTTTAGATATATGACATGGGATTTGGATTGCCCTATTCCTAAGGACGCATAGATTCACAAATATTTTACCTTAAGGGAATTTGAATATTTTGTTCCAAACAATCTTAAGAGATCTCGAATATTATATTCCAAGATAACGTATGAAACCATCAAATATGCAAAATCTAAATCCCATGGGCATTATAGCTTATCTCTTAATAATATCATCTCATACTTGGCCTCGAATGTTAAATTCATTCTTGATTCACTAACCAAGTCATCCTTAGTCGTGTTATCAAATATACTTGAATAAAGGATTTATTTATCATTAATGACATCATGGGTGTTATAAAAATATTTAGTTCAATGTTTTGGCACTAGAAGGATGGTTTGAACCTCCAACCTTATTTAACTCTCCTCACAAACTAATTGAATGAATTTCTGTCTCGGGAAATGGTGAAATCAAGATGAACCAATGTTCCAAACGAAGAAGTTGCACAACGAGCAATGTTGGAAGAAAATGTTGTTCCTAATTTCAACATAGACAATGTAGAAGTCGAACAACCATCAGAGCCAACATAACCAACCAACAGTGAAGCTATGATCAAAAATCTAGAGCAACAGGTTCAATGATGAAAGAAATTTTGGAGGGAATCCTTTCTCATAAGTATTCTAAAACCACCAAGCTCGCAAGAGGAGATGAGGTAGAGTCTCTAAGAAGGGGCTTAGATTTCTCTTTGCTAAAAGAAAAATCAAAAGCAAGCTCGTTAGGACACTACAGAAGATAAATAATCTCCAGCAAGCCAGAGCAACTGGGCTTTCTCCAAGGTCTTTAGCGGATAACAAAGTTATGGCAGATTACTAAGGGATATTGGAGGAGAAGTCCAAGGAGCAATTTGGAAGTTCAACCTCCAAGGGATACAAACATATTCGAAGCAATTATCACAGAAACGAAGCTTATCTAAGAGACATGGGTGAGAAAATGGAAAAGGATATGCTTAATCTTAAAGGAAAAAGAACTCTCGATGACAAGGTCAACAATAACCACCGAGAATCTCCCTTCACATAAGAGATCATATCTACTAGGATCCTGTCCCATGTCAAAAATATATCCTTAAGATAAAATCGAACCATTGACCTAGACAATCACTTGATGGCCTTTAAAAGTCAAATGGATCTATAAAATGCTCCTGGGGCTGTGCATTTTAGGCTTTTCCCCATTAATTCCCTAGGTGCAGCAGCCAAGTGTACAGGCAATACCGTGAGAAAACTATCTACTCCTCGAAGCAATTATCTTATGAATTCTCAACCCAGTTTTGTATTTTTAAAGACCCTACTATCAACTACACCGTACTGGCTAATATCATGCAAAGATTGAGAGAGTTATTGGGTGATTATCTATGGAGATTTAATACAGAGGTACTGAAGGCAAAAGGGATGACCGATATGGACAAATTAGTGGTAGTAAACTCGAGATTGATTGAGCAAACTACATTCTGGAAGGAGATCTATATACACAGATGCAGAGACTTGCACACTTCCAGGATGACAAATTCATTTATATGGATGAAATATTTCTTGCTAAAAAGAAAGCTCAAGCCAAAAAGGAATCTGGAAAAATGGGCTATAACCATAACTACAAGAAACCAAGATGGGAGGAAGTCCCTGACACTAATCACATTGCCCTGAATAAGCCACTATCTTACATATACGTTGTAGCAAAAGAAAACGATGATTTGCTAGTCTCATACAAAGTTAAAACTAATCTTGAACCAAGAAGAAGGGAATACTACTGCGCTTATCATAAGCCGAATGGGCATAAAACTGATGAATGTCATGTTTTGGCGGGTATAATTCAGCGTACGATTCGCTTTGGATGCTTAAAGGAGTTTATTAAAGATAACCAATGTTTAAACCAAAATTGGTACAAACACCTAGAAAAGTAAGTAGTAGAGATTAAACTAAGAAAGTAAATGAAAGATAGAGGAAATTGGATGAGAGACAAGCACACACAAATTTATAGTGGTTTGGCAATCTTGGCCTACGTTCACTTGAATGATTTTATTACTTTTGCACTAGTTTTTGTGATTACAAGAGAGTGGGGTGGGAATACATCCTTGAATACAAGAGAGTAAGAGTGTAATGGCAGCATAAAGATCCCTAGAATAAACCATGCCTTCTATATTTATAGGGGTTGACGACCAAATATCTCGCTCATATTTCTCCCATAGAATCTCCTCATAAAGACGAAATCCTCCGAAAAATCTTGGCCCCAGATCCCTTATGGTCATGGATCGGTACCGATCCCTATTTGGGGAATCGATACCGATCCCTATATAAGGAGATAGGGGACCGGTGATTCTTCATGGTGGTTCTTTTTTATATTGGCTTCGAGTTTCCAATGTTGTTTTGTATGCGCCTAGGTGTTTTTTTGGCCCAAGCGATGAATCTATAGAAGGCCAAATTGCTACTTTAGACTGCATATGGAGATCACCAATATGACCCGTAGGAATTTTAGAACAACATTTGAATCAGGCTCTATGTAGATAGAGAAGAGTGTCATAGGAGTGAGGGCCACCTAGGTGTACCCTTACGGATCGATATTGATCCCCTATGTAGGGTGGAGAACCAATCCATGCTTGGTGTATTCTGGGGTATTGCTCTTCTAAGTTTGTTTACCATCGTCTAGTGGTCTTGTCTGTACTTCGTTCCTTGACCCTAGAATCATCTCTCTGGGCTGCTTTCCTCAATAATTGATGAGTCTAACTTGTCCAGTCAACCCGAGTAAAGCCAAGCCAAAAGGCTGGATAACACTTGCCCCCTAAAGTACATATATTTTCGAATATGATGTGCTTTGAGTCGAGACAAGTTAAAATCGCTGCGAAGGATTCCACTCTATGTTCCGAATGGTCGTTATCCCTTCTAGGAATTGTTTCTGTGAAAATTCATGTCCATAGTGATTCATCATGATACTCTATCGGCATTTGACACTATAAATACCAGAGCACGGTCTCTTGATAATTGTTCGTGCTCGGTTCCATTAAGCTAACTGATTAAGTTGGTAGATTTCTATTATCCGAACTGATTTCTTTTCTGAAAATCCAAAGTAAAAAATCTAAGTCCATGAATGATTGCATATAACTTCGTAGTTGGACTTGAATGCACATGCCCATGCATGCTCAAATGAATTTGGACTTGAATTTGGATGCACATATATGTTTGTATAGACCTCAATGCAGATGAATGCATATGTCTTGAATACAAACATTGTAGCCCTATATGCCAATAGTTGATCACTGAGTTTGGATAAAATTCTTATGTACATCATTGACGTGAAAACCGGTTGGGACGGTCAGCAATGACTGTCACTCTGGTGAAGCTTCCAAGTCTCTTTATCACTTTTGTATAGTTTTGAACTATATAATACTGCACTGCACAATACCACACTAGATTACACTTAGCATGAGGGAACAGGTTAATCGATCTAACTATAACTATTTGCTGAGTTTAATAGCTATGGGTTCCAGATGCTCTGAGCATTTAGACACAATGACGGGTGATCAAGCTTCTACACATGTTGAATTAGATGCTGAGTCGAGTTCTGTGATACTTTCTGCTTGATACGCTCGGGTGAACAATTGGAACAACCTAAAAGCTCACACTATACTCTAGCTAACTCTCCAAATTCGAGAGCAGATGATATTTTAGAGCCAACTCCTGATAGACTTGAGGATGCTGTATTCTTAGAAGATCCAGCGGATTCGACCGCTTCGAAAGTTAATGAGGCATCTCTTCATTGAATTTGCATCAAGCATGGAATCCTGTATGATGATGTATTGGTCCTATCTCATCAGCAAAGGGCTCATCTCCCTCCAAAAGGGTATACCACCTATAACAAATATATGTGCCTAGCTGGGGGTGTACCACCATTTAATCCGTTCACCCATCGAACTCCATTTTATGAGACTTGCTCCAGCTCAACTGCATTTGAACAGCTACGCATTTCTCCAGGGAACATATATGGTTTTCCTTTAATTCTTAAGTCTTGAAACGCCCAGAGAAGATATTTGATTCATCTACAGCTTTAAGCAACAAAAAGAAAGTCTATCATTCACTTATCTTGAGCCAGCCAGCGGTTGTCAAGTTGTGACTGGTTCTTGGATTAAGCTTAACTATTTTAAAAGTGAATGGTTTTATGTGTGCTATCCACCTAGGTTAGCATAACGGTGGTTAGTAGGACGTAAGTGCTTTTCCAAACTATAGTGTGAAAGTTTTAGTCAAGTCGTATTCTAATTAACACATTCATAATCATGCAGATGTTCCTTTGAGACGCGATGACTATGTTTATCAAACCGCCATTACAACAATCGGAAACGTTCCAGAGGAAGATAGGGAGATCGGGTCCCTTATTTTACTGATGGGTGTCTTTTGATCTTCAACTTGCTAGAAGAGGGACGTAGCACCGGTCAGGCCGAAGATGATGATGAAGTAGTAGTAAATGGTCGTATTCAACCAGAAGCGGGTCATGTCGGCCTTGATGTGCCCCTAGTCTCTATTTAGGAAGTCGAGAAGGCTCAAGGCAATGTCGAGGAAGGTAAAATAGTAGGCGGTGGTAATGAGGCTGGCGATGACGATGTACATTCAAGTCACTAAGCAGTGGCTGAGCAGTCTTTAGACAAGTAACCACTTGCTTCCAAGAGGAAGCTCGTTGTTAAGATTCGTAAAGGAAATTTTTTTAAATAGCCTCCGCCAGTTACAACAACAGAGCAGACTCCATCTCTTCCTTCTATGGATACATTTTCAAAGATGGGACCAATTCCTACTGAGTTGGTTCCTTTTATATAGGAAACATGAGCATATAGGATTCTCCCTTTTTTTTTATGATGACACCATTCCTGCTAGCATGGGAGAGATTACTCTTGTGAGCAAGGCTCTAATACATGGTCCGTGGGGGGAATACTAGGACACACTCAATCACATGTGCACTTCACAGCACTATCTTGCACTTGTCCTATGTCCTATTTCATCGAATCTAACTCATTCCTGTTTCCTTTGCAAGTTCTATGGAGAAGAGAAAATATACATACCGATCCCTGGAGGAGAAAGCGTATCTAGCTCAAAGGCCCCAGTCGGGTTCGTACTACCAAGGGAGTGGTTGAGATTACGATTCGAGCCACCGCTCTAGCCTCAATAGGGATGTTTGGGACAAGAGTAGTTATGATAGTGATCATTCTTCGCACAATTCTGCTTCTAAGCACCGGCCTGGATCCAGATCACTTCCTCCTAGAGGTCCGGATAGGCAACCTGATCACCGTGATGAGATTCTACAGGCTGATACTTCTCGAGCTCAATCTCCTACCTCTATTCCTATACAGCCCATGGCACTATCTCACTCTAGTTGATCCTTTGAGCATAGGCATCATAAAGATAGCTCTAAGACTCCACATCAAAGGTCATGTAAAGAAACCGCTGCCGCTCTGGTCAACCCAATTGAACAGCTTGCGGCCGACGCTCATATGGCCAAACTAAAAGATCAATTTCCAAACTTCTGTTTTGACATGCTTATGTCTGTACCCAACCTAAAGAGAGTTCCAATGGAAGTCCAAGAAAGGACTATGGCCTGCGTGACTGACATTCACCACTAGCACAACGAGTGGGCGAAAGTGGCCGAAAAGATTTCTTCGAGAGATAGGCTATAGGATATCAAGAACAAAAGCTTATTGAGGCTGATAATAAAAGGATCATAGCTACCCTTGATGCTGAGGTCAAGAATCTTAGAAAATCCCAGGCTGAAGCAGAGGAGGCTATCAAAGTGCTTGAAGCTGAAAAGTCCAAGCCTCTTAACAAAATCGAGTAGGCGCATCACTGAAATCATGAATTGGTACTCGAAAGAGATACCGCCAGAAGGAATGCAGTTGAGCTAAAGCCCCCAGCTTAGTCATGAGACAAAGGAAATAGATAAAGCGCAGAAAATAGCTTTAGGGCTCATGCGACGAGCTGCTCATCATGAGAGAAGAGAAGGAAAAAGCGCTTGAACGAGCAAACGATGTTGACGTTATTGTGAAGAGAGAAGTTGAAGCTACGAAGCATGTAACATCCCCTATCTTGAGGCTCGAAGGTAAGCGCTACAGATGGTGCAATCATTTATAGTATTAACTTTCGGTGGCAAAATACGGCAACATTAATGGTATCCATAATATCATAAGCACATGAATATGAAACAATATCATAGATTCAAAACCAACTTTACTGATTACATTGCAAAATCATGTTTCATATTCCATTACGTAATCCCAAACGACCCCCAGGTTTCAATCAAATATAATTATTAAAAATTACGCCAAGAGCGACATATGAAGATGCCCCCTTGGATGACCAGAGTACTAAATGGACATATCAGTCTTAATACAACACATCGGAAATAAAACTAAATAGCTCCTATATAGCTAGCTTTACCTCCTGCATGTCTTTGGAAGCTTTATTCGTCTAACCTACTAAACCTTAACTCTCGATCTACTCAAATTGAATTTTTAGCACCCGAGAGTTTAAGGGGAAAAACAAAAATTTGAAGTCAGACATATGCCTAGTGTGAATAATACAATCACATCTTGGATTTCTAATATTAAGCGAGACCACGCCGCTTTGCAAAACAGGTTTCCCTCATTAATATCCCTTTAAAACATATCATTTTACAAATCAGAATTTTGCAATCAAACTAATTAAAACAATAATAGAAATATCACATATGCTCACAAATCAGGTAATAACATGGACTATCTATCCGAACAATATAGTTTTATTTGGCTAACTACTAACCATTGGCTGACTTGGGCCTACCAAACAAAATAAATAATCTAATATCTGTTAGACACACTCCTAGACGGTCTGTCCTTAACTTACTTCTCCCAGGGTCAGCTGATCCAAATGGTTTTGCGGGCTCACCAATAACCTATGCTCCTTCTCTGTATATATTCCTTTCTATGTGTAACATCATTTAAGTCTTACCTGTGACTAAGCCCAACACACTGGAATTTCGGACTAAATTAGCTAGGGGCTACAGCTAATGTATACGGTGTGACCTTATACTAGTCCCATCTGGTATTCAAATATCCGAGTCATTTACTTAAGGTTAACTACCCATCAAATTTTTCCTTGAAAACATCTTTCAAATTGATTTAATCCTTTAAATCATACTTAAACAAGGAAAACATACTATTTTCTTTACTCAAATCTCTTTTCCATGATATATGCTTTACTCAAAACAATGTTGATGAAAACCTTCGAAACCTTTGTTTAAAATCTTTAAACAATGTCCTTCGAAACCTTTGAAAGTACCCCTTTCGAAACTATTGAAAGTGCCCCTATCGAAACAAGTTAACTACTTTACCTTGTAACATTAAGCCAGTAGGCCAAAACATACCTTTTAAAACCATTTACAAAAGACCTTTAAAAAACATTGAAAGTGTCCCTTTCGAAAGCTTTATAAAATCTTAAACATCCTCCTTTCAAAACACTTCTAATTGCCTTTCGAAATCATTGGAAACCTTCCATTAAAACACTAAAGGAAAACCTTTTGAAAATATTGGTGGACCTCCCCTTCGAAACCTTCATTAGATACCTTTCGAAAATATTAAAGTCCTTTACTTAAAACAAACCTTTTGAAAGCATTGGGTTCAAGTAAAAGTTTTGTGGAACATAGTTTTGAAACCATTTAAAACCTTCCTTTCGAAACCTTTAGGTTTATCTTTCAATATAACAAAAGGGTCTTAAAAGAACTAAGCCGAAAGTAACTCTTTCGAAAGAAATTTCCCAAGTAAAAGAAAGTGGATGGTTTCAAAACCAACCCTTTCGAAAGCATGGAGAAGCGGCTTCTTATTTAAAAGCGAAAGCACTATGTCGAAACCAATGTTTAAAGGCAAAGCGGCCTCAACTAGGTCGAAAGGTAG
This sequence comes from Allium fistulosum, assembly GCA_030737815.1. Classification (NCBI taxonomy): domain Eukaryota; kingdom Viridiplantae; phylum Streptophyta; class Magnoliopsida; order Asparagales; family Amaryllidaceae; genus Allium; species Allium fistulosum. The sequence continues at coordinate 897,279,211 of CM060905.1, read as the reverse complement.
AATGCAGCAATGGGTGTTCCGACCCTATCGAAAGCTTGTTTAAAACAAAAGGAGGTAACCTCTGTCAAAAGCTATATTTAAACCCTTTCGAAACCATTCTTTTGAAAGCAAAGCAAAGCAAAGCGGCATCTCATTTGAAAGCAAAACAAGGCCTCGACCCCTTCGAAAGCACATTTTGACCCTATACCTTTCACCAAACTCCAATACACTACGTTCGAAGGCATTGATACCATGTGTATTGGTTTCAACTATGATGTAGGCAGTAGTATGAAGTCGAAAGGTAGCCGCCGAGAGTGGCGAAATATCAAACCTTTACAAAAACTGATTTCTTTCTTTAGAAAGTAATATCTTTCTAACTAACTTGCTTATTTGTCATAATATAATTGGTTGTCAATTTCTTTGCCAAAAATCTTTTCTAAAAGTACTGCCGAATTCAGTATTTTATAATTTAAAACCTTTTGCAAATTGGCCCTTCTCCTTTTGTAGACATATAAAACATTTAAATCCCATACCTTAAATAATTTTATATACTTATTAAAATACTTAGGAAAATTCTTCAAAAATTCCCATAAATCACTTTTAATATATTTTCTAACATATTTAAATTTCTGACCCATACCTAAGATATAATAGCTGTAATTAATTTTAAACCCGATTTAACTATTTTCTTCAATAGAAAATTCATAATAAATCCACATTAATTTAGAAAATTATGAAACTTGAAATCCATCACTAAAATATTATTTCCGACCTTATATCAAAATTGCGAGGCATTAGGATGCCATTTGATAGGTTTTTCAAATCATAACTTATCATAAAAATCTATATGAACAAACAAAATTCATCAACAAGCATATATATATATATATATATTTATCATTCAAAACATGGCATAATACTTTGCAAAACATATTCGGATCTGGTCTAGAACCAAAAATAAGAAAAATATGAGATGTAACATATTATCACCTTAGCTTGTTATTAAGGAGTTGAGATTTTCTTTTGAATTAAATTGATTAAGCTTTTTCCTCTTGATTTTAGCTTATCTTCCTCTAGCTTTCTCCTAATTATGGCTGGCCTCCCTTGAATTTAATTTTGTTTAGGAATGTGGAAATGAAAGTGGCATGAGGGTTTAGGGTATAAGAATATAACTTATTCCTATTTTGCCCTTATCTATTACCCTTACTTATTTCATTTTAATTCCCCTTTTGTTCATTAGTTCATCAGGCACAGCTACCCTCTAATTAGAAAAATCTCAATTCCCTTAACCATTTACATTATTTCATTTAATTTATCTAATTAAATGCCCTAAATAAGGTTAGTCAAAATTAGGGTCATTATAGTCTCCCCTACTTTAAGAATTTCATTCTCGAAATCGTGGTAAGGTACTCATCAAAACCAATCATAAAGGTAAAACATACATGAAATAAGTTAGGATAAGTATCTCGAATCCTGCTCTCAGTTCCCAAGTATAGTCTCTCTCGTCACTTCACTGGACTTTGACTAATCTGATTGTCTTGTTCCTTAGCCTCTTCTCATCTCTCGCGACTATACGAACTGTTTTTCTAACTACAGTCAAATTCGGCTCCACTACAAAATCATCTAACACAGTCGGTGCTATAGTAGTTTTCGGATCACGAATACAATTCCTTAGATGAGAAACATGATAAACATCGTGGACTCCTGCTAAACTGTTCGGTAACTCTACTCTATATGTGAGTTTCCTAATTCTTTCTACAATAGGAAACGGTCCAACGAATCTCGGTGCCAACTTTTTTGATTTTCCGAATCGAATTACACCTTTCATCGGTGATACCTTGATGAAAACATGATCTCCAATTGAGAACTCTAAGTCTTTCCGTCTTTTATCAGCATAACTCTTCTGCCTAGACCGAGCTTCCTTCATTCTAGCTTGAATTAACTCAATCTTTTTTGCTGCTTCCCTAACCAAATCTGGACCAAGAACTAACTTATCCCCAGTCTTTAACCAACAAATAGGAGATTTGCATGGCCTTCCATACAAATCTACAAACGGTGCCATCCCTATACTAGCCTGATAACTGTTGTTATATGAAAACTTGACTAAGTGTAGATGGTCTTCCCGTGATCCTCCAAAATCTAACACACAAGCTCGTAACAAATCTTCTAATATTTTGTTAGCTCTTTCCATTTTCCCATCTATCTACGGATGGTAAGTGGTACTCATCTTGAGCTTGGTTCCAAAGTCACCTGTAGACTCTTTCAAAAATCACTAGTGAACAAGGAATCTCTATTACTTACTATACTACTAGGAATTTTTTGCAGTCTAACTATATTCTTCATAAAAAACTTAGCTAGAACAGGTGTCATCCTGGTTGACCTAACTGGAATGAAATGGGCACTCTTGGTCAACCTCTCCACTATAACCCATATACTTTCATTTCCTCTATTTGACCTTGGCAACCCGTCTATGAAATCCGTTGAAATAGAATCCCACTTCCATATTGGAACATCTAAAGGCTGAAGTAGTCCACTTGGTTTTTGATGTTCGGCTTTAACCTATTGATAGTTCAAATGCTGCTTCATCCATAAGCCTACATTCCTCTTCATACCTTCCCAGAAGAAACTCCTTTTCATATCGTGATACATCTTAGTTCCTCCCGGATGAATAGTGAACTTCGAACAATGGTATTCTTATAGAACTTCCTTCCTAATGTTTCCCACACTCGGAGCACATAGTCTTACTTTCTTTCTTAACCACCTATTCTGGTCAATACTGAAATCTTTCAAGTCACCGCTCTTTGTTCCATCCATTAACTTTCTGATCCATTCAGCTAATAATGGTTCCTCCTTCTGCTTAGAAGCAATCTTTTTGATTATCACCGGTCAAACTTCTAAACATGACAACTTAGCAGTCTCCATACCAAAACCACTCTAAGATCGCCATTGTACTCTGCATGTAGTCAATGCTTCCAAATCTTTCCACTCAGTTATCATTGCCAATACCACATTCTGATATTTTCTACTAAGTTCATTTGCAACCTTGCTTCCTTTTCCTGGTGTGTACTCAATACCAAAGTCATAAGCGGCCAAAAACTCGAACCACCACTGCTGTCTGATATTCAACTCCTTCTGAGAGAATAGATATCTCAGAGACTTATGATCCGTATACAACTCGAATCTTTCTCCCAATAGATAATGTCTCCACACCTTCAATGCAAAAATTACTACAGCTAACTCCAAATCATGCGTTGGATATCTAAATTCATGCGGTCTAAGCTGTCGAGAAGCGTAGACAATCACTTTACCTCTTTGCATTAACACAACTCCTAATTCTGTTCCACATGCATTCGTGTACACGACTAAATCCTGATTCCCTTCTGGAACAACCAACACAGGTGCATTCGTCAATAAGTGTTTCGGCTTCTGGAATGCTTCCTCACACTTATCGGTCCAAACAAACTTCACATCCTTTTGCATTAGCTTGGTCATCGGTTCCGCTATCCACAAAATACTCTTACCGAATCTCCGATAATATCCAGCTAATCCAAGAAAACTCTTTATCTCAGTCACTGTCTCGGGTCTCTTCCAATTATTCACCGCCTTGATCTTAGTCGGATCTACAAACAACCCTTTCTCTAAGACTACATGACCAAAAAACTTTACTTCCTTCTTCCAAAAATTACACTTTAAAAATTTCACCTTTAGCTGATGCTGCCTCAATGTCTCAAGCACCACACTAAGATGAACCTCATTCTATCTTTCATTATTAGAGTATATCGAAACACCATCTATGAAAACCAACATGAACCTATCCAAGTGCTCATGGAAAACTCGGTTCATCAAATCTACAAAGAATGCTGGCGCATTAGTTAGTACGAACGGCATTACTAGCCATTCGTATGATCCATATCGGGTTCTAAACGCCTTCAAAGGAATACTGTCCTCTGCCACTCCAAGCTGATGGAACCCTGTTGCTAAATCTAATTGGGAAAACACTTTGTCTCAACTCAACTGGTCGAAAAAATCATCAATTCTAGGTAACAAATATCGATTCTTTATCATCTTCTCATTTAACTTACGATAATCGATACATAACCACAACAATCCATCTGGTTTCCTTGCAAACACGGCGGCTGCTCCCTAAGGAGAACTGCTTGGTCTAATAAAATTATTTCCTTCCAATTCCACCAACTGCACCTTTAGCTCCCTCATCTCGGTAGGTGTCATTCTACTTGGCGGTCTACGCACCGAATCTGTTCCTGGTACTAAATCTATATGAAAATCAATGGCTCGTTTCAGTGGCAATCCTACTACAGGTTCAAAGACATCTGTAAATTCTCTAACAATGAAAACTCGATTCAACTCATCTTCTGCCTCCATAACACCCAATAAAGCATTAACCTCATAACTAGGGTTTTCTACGGAGTATACTATCCGACCACTATAGTCAGGGCATCTAAATGATATTTTCTTATCATGGCAAAATATCCTAGCATCATATTTACTTAACCAATCCATACCCAAAATAATTCCGAACCCTACGAAATCAAACACATGCAAACTGCAAACAAATACATGACCTAAAAATTCAAACTCTAAGTGGTCACATCTCATCCAAAGAGTCGCATATCCTCCTATCGGATTCGCAACCCTTAAGGAAGTAACTAGGTATGAGGGTTCTAGGTTAAGCTTATCTACCAAACAATAAGATATAAAAGAATGTGATGCACCGGTATCAAATAGAACTCTAACTGATACACCATGAATCAAAAAAGTACCTCACAACACAGCTTTTCCCTTCTCCTCTGCCATTGGTCTCGAGGTAGCTGGTTCCAATGCAAACATCTTTCCTTTTCCATCCTTGGCTGGCTCCTTGCACTGGTTCTTATAGTGTCCAATCTGATCACAAATGAAACACCTTACTCCTTTCTTCTTAGCAGCTTTCTTCCCTTTGCATGTCCGACATTCATGAGCATAGTGTCCTTTTTTATCACACTTATAACAGACAACTTCTGCCTTCCCCTACTTAGCAGCTCCACTCTTTTGGTCTCCTTTCGTATGGAAAAAATTCCTTTTCTGGTTCTGCCCTCCTTGAGTCTCCTTTACCTTGTTTCCTTCAAGAAAAGCAAGCATCTCTTCCTACCTCAAAGCCATCTCAACAACTACATCGCATGGATCTCTGATATGTGATAACATGGCCTTAGCAAGCTCAGGCTTCAACCCACGAATGAACTTCTCATTCCTTTTAATGACAGTATCAACCGTAGCGTATTCGTACCTTGCTAACTTCTTAAATCTGGTTGCATACTCAAGCACTGTCATATCTCCCTGCTCCAATTTAACAAACTTCCTGAGCAAAGTAGACTTAGCAATTTTCAACATAAATCTTTCTTCAAACCTCCTCCTGAACTCAGCCCAAGTCATAGTCTCCTCATTGACTCCAACATTAACACTGTTCCACCAATACAGTGTTTCCCCTTGTAGCTGTCTAGAAGCGAGTCTTCTTTTCTGCTCATCATTGAGTCCCAAATCAGCAAAAATCCTCTCGTAATGTAGTAACCAATTCTCCACTTCGATTGCGTCTTAAGTAATAATAAATGGCTTTCCGTCCAGCCGAGTATAATCTCTACTCAAAACAACATAGTTATTAACCACTGGAGCTCCTTGATTTCCTCCTTCAGCATTTCCTCCAACTAACCCCGCCATAACTCCTGCTTGCATCATGTTAATGAAAAATTGATACATTGCTCCCATATCGAATAGCGGGACTCCAACACCCACATTTGCAGCTTGTGCCTGACTTGGGTTCCTCCTGGTATTTGGTTTGGCATTCCCATTGATTGTGGTGCTTCACCCACCAATGTTAACTCTTCCTCCTCTAGCATCCATATCTTACGTCCGTAAAATCTGCATTCGAGTCTTTGTAAGATAAAGAAGAATAGCCTAAGAGAGATGGGAGAATAGAGATAAAGTGTATACTTATATATAGCAAATACAAGTACGTTACTATAACGTTATCCCATACCCCAAACTTTTCTCTAATTCCTTAGGATTATGTTTTCAAAATCATTTTAGGTTTGAAATTTATTTTAAGTTTTTCATAAACCTATGCTCTGATACCGAGTTGCAACATCCCCTATCTTGAGGCCCGAAGCTAAGCGCTACAGATGCTATAGTCATCTATAGTATTAACTTCCGGTGATAAAATAAGACAATGTTAAAGGTATCCATAATATCAGAAGCACATGAATATGAAACAAAATCAAAGATTTAAAAACAACTTTACTGATTACATTGCAAAACCATGTTTTATATTACATTACATAATCTCAAATGACCCCCATTTCGATCAAATAAAATTATTATAAATTACGCCAAGAGAGACATATAAAGATGCCCCCTTGGATGAATATGGTACTAAATAGACATATCAGTCTTAATACAATACAACGGAAATAAAATTAAATAGCTTCTATATATCTAGCTTTGCCTCCTACACGTCTTCGAAAGCTTTATTTGTCCAACTCACTAAACCTGAAAAACCATAACTCTCAATCTACTCAAATTGAATTTTGAGCACCCGAGATTTTAAGAGGAAAAACATAAACTTCGAGTCAGACATGTGCATGGTGTGAATAATATTATTACATCTCGGATTTATGATATTAAGTGAGATCATGCCACTTAGCGGAACAGGTTTTCCCTCACCAATATCCCCATAAAACATTTTTTTCTGCAAATCAGAATCCTGCAATCGAACTAATTAAAAAAATAATAGCAATACCACATATGCTCACAAATCAGATAATAAAATGGACTATCTGTCTGAACAATATAGTTTTATTTGGCTAACTACTAACCATTGGCTGACTCAGGCCAACCTGATAAAATAAATAATCTAACATCTATTAGACACACTCCTGGACGGTCTGTCCTTAACTTACTTCTCCTAGGGTCAACTGGTTCTAATGGTTTTGCAGGCTCACCAATAACCTATCCTCCTTCTCTGTATATATTCATTTCTATGTGTAACATCATTTAAGTCTTACCTATGACTAATCCCTACACAGTGGAATTTTGGACTAAATTAGCTAGGGCTATAACTAATGTATAGTGTGTGACCCTATACCAGTCCCATCCGGTATTCAAATATCTGAGTCATTTACTTAGGGTTAACTACCCATCAAAATTTTCCTTGAAAACGTCTTTCAAATTGATTTAACCCATTAAATCATACTTAAACAAGGAAAACATACTATTTGCTTTACTCAAATCCCTTTGTCATGGTATATGCTTTACTCAAAACATTGTTGATGAAAACCTTTGAAACCATTATTTAAAATCTTTAAACAATGTCTTTCGAAACCTTTGAAAGTACCCCTTTCGAAACCTTTGAAAGTACTCCTTTCGAAACAAGTTAACTACTTTACCTTGTAACATTAGGCCAATGGCCCAAAACATACCTTCTGAAACAATTTACAAAAGACCTTTCGAAAACATTGAAAGTGTCCCTTTCGAAAGCTTTATAAAACCTTACACATCCTTCTCTCTAAACACTTCTAATTGCCTTTCAAAAACATTGGAAACCTTCTATTCAAACATTAAAGGCAAACCTTTTGAAAACATTGGGGAACCTCCCCTTCGAAAACTTCATTGGATACTTTTCAAAAGTATTAAAGTCCTTTACTTAAAACAAACCTTTCGAAAGCATTGGGTTCAAGTAAAAGCTTTGTGGACCATAGTTTCAAAACCATTTAAAACCTTCCTTTTGAAACCTTTGAGTTTATCTTTCAATATAACAGAAGGGTCTTAAAAGAACTAAGTCGAAAGCAACTCTTTTGAAAGCAATTTTCTAAGTAAAAGAAAGTGGATGGTTTCGACACCAACCTTTTCAAAAGAATGGGGAAGTGGCTTCTTATTTAAAAGCGAAAGCAGGCAAAGCGACCTCAACTGGATCGAAGGGTAGAATGCGGCAGCGGGTGTTTAGACCCTATCGAAAGCTTGTTTAAAACAAAAGGAGGCAACCTCTGTCGAAAGCTATATTTAAACCCTTTCAAAATCATTCTTTTGAAAGTGAAGCTAGCGGCATCTCTTTTGAAAGCCATACAGGGCCTTGACCCCTTCGAAAGCACGTTTCAACCCTATACCTTTAGCCTAACTCCAACCCACTACGTACCAAGGCATTGATACCAAGTGTAATGGTTTCGACTATGATGGAGGCGGTAGTATGAAGTCGAAAGGTAGCTGCCGAGAGTGGTGAAATAACAAACCTTTACAAAAACTAATTTCTTTCTTTATAAAGTAATATTTTTCTAACGAACTTGCTTATTTTTCATCTTATAATTGGTTGTCAATTTCTTTTCCAAAAATCTTTTCTAAAAGTACTGCCGAATTTAGTATTTTATAATTTAAAACATTTAGCAAATTGCCCCTTCTCCTTTTATAAACATATAAAACATTTAAGTCTCATAAAATAATTTTATATACTGATTAAAATACTTGGAAAAATTCTCCAAAAATTCGCATAAATCACTTTTAATATGTTTTCTAACATGTTTGAATTTCTGACCCATAGCTAACATATAATAGCTATAATTAATTTTAAACCCAATTTAACCATTTTCTTCACTAGAAATTCGTAATAAATCCACATTAATTCAGAAACTTATGAAACTTGAAACCCATCACTAAAATATTATTTCTAACCTTATATCAAAATCGTGGGGCATTTGGATGTCATATGATAGGTTTTCCAAATCATAACTTATCATAAAAATCTATATGAACAAACAAAATTCATCAACAAGCATATATATCTATTTATCATTCAAAACATGGCATAGTACTTTGCAAAACATATTCAGATCTGGTCTAGAACCAAAAATAAGAAAATATAAGATGTAACCTATTATTCACCTTAGGTTGTTGTTAAGGAGTTGAGATTTGCTCTTGAATTAAATTGATTAAGCTTCTTCCTCTTGATTTTACCTTATCTTCCTCTTGCTTTCGCCTAATGGTGGCCGACCTCCCTTGAAATTAGTTTTGTTTGTGAACGTGAAAATGAAAGAGGCATGAGGGTTTAGGGTATAAGAATATGACTTATTCCTATTTTGCCCTTATCTATTACCCTTACTTATTTCATTTTAATTCCTCTTTTTTTCATTAGTTCATTAGGCAGGGCTACCCTCTAATTTGGCAAATCTCAATTCCCTTAACCATTTACATTATTCCATTTAATTTATCTAATTAAATGCCCTAAATAATGTTAGTCAAAATTAGGGTCGTTACAAAGCAGCGGGTAGAGGATAGGGTTATGGAGAGGTTAGAGCCATTGCTTACTCAATGCAATACCAATGTGCTCAAGTTCAGAAATATGGAGTGGCTTAAAGATGACTATCCCAAACTCCTTGCGCGTGCCTAGGAGCGGATCGTTGAGGAAGAGAAGGAATTTCTCCAGGGCACTGAGGTGGATATGGAATAGTTGGAGAAGGAGATCTTGGTGAAAGATGAGCCCCCGATTTTACACGACAGCCTGCTTCTTATCCATCCAGAACTTGCCACAACCACACAAAAGGAAATATGTGAAACTTATGGACCAATGTAGTACAATGCTTCGGCTTGTATGATCCAGAGAGGCCTTAGATTCGGAAATCTACTGCTCACTCTCATATTTCGGAGGTAGCCTCTACTAGCACCCCGGCTCATGTAGAGCTCCAGACTGAAGAAGGTATCTCCTTGACTTCTCCTGTATTTAAGAGAGGTTACGTGTAACCGATCAACATTGCTAAGATTTGTTTCAGGAAAGACAAAGGTTTTGTTTCATGGATTCTTTGTTCTGATTTGTCTAAGTACTTAAGAAATATGCTTTCCATTTAATGTACTTGTGGTCTATTTCTTTCAATGATTGTTTCCGGACTAAGTCCTTAACCAGTTTCACAGTTTACCGGCCTTTCACCATCCCGATGAACGTAAGGTAACCATTGAAATGCCAAATGTTGGGTGTTAGTTAGGGCTAGTTACTTAGGATTAGTGACTTAAGTGTCATTTTTCAAGATAATAATTTTTGATTGCACCAAACTCAGGATGCTGGTTTATGTCAACCACTTAGGGTTGTAGTCCACTCACCCTCATCCTGGATGTTTACACCCAATCGCGCCTAACTTCGAGTGTCGATTGAAGGCTTGTAAGTTAAGTCCCATTCCATTTTTCCTACCTAAGGCAAGAGGTTAAGAGGTTGACGATCTTATCACATCCACTTCGATTTATACTCCTATCCCCAATCCGAAGGCAAAAGTTAGTGTACCGATAGTCATACCATATACGGTTCAGTTGATACTCCTACCCTCAACCTGAAGACAAGAGTTGGCGTATGGATGGTCATATTGTTTCCGGTTTAGTTTATATTACTTCCCTCAATGCAAAGGAAAGAGTTGGTTGGCGGATAGTCATGTCACATCCGGTTTGGGTTTGTATTCTTTCCCTCAGTCTGAGGACAAGAGTTGGCTAACGGATGGTCGGGTCACGTTCGTTTAGTTTATACTCTCACCTCCAATCCAAAGGCAAGAGTTAGCATGCGGATAATCATGTCATGTCCGGCTTAAGTTTATACTCTTGTCTCTAATCAGAAAGCAAGAGTTGGTTGGCATCAATCTGCAGACACCAAAAGGGACTTCATGGGCTCGATCATGGGACTTAGAAGTTTGATAGGCACTTATCTCTGAGTACCTGCGCACCTGCATTAATCTTATGCCGATTCATTCGAGTCGGTCAAGTCATGACACTTAAGTAATGGAGGGACATATTTTCGGGTTGGAAAAGCTATTTTATTACATAAAAGACTAAAATGACAGGATCTATCTTATAACATAGCTCTAGCCAATTATTTACAAGTTTATCTCTAAGTGAAATAGCATCGAAAGTGCTCGCTATTCCACACCCTTGGGAGTGAAATCCCATCAACTGTTGCGAGCCTGAAAGTTCCATCTCCAACCTTCTGCTCTATTGCATACCGACCTTCCCATGTCGAGCCCAGGTTTCCAAAGCTCCAGAAAATTCGTTTGAGAACCAGGTTTCCATTTCAAAGGTCCGAGTCCTGATCTTAGTGTTATAATATCGGACAACTTGGTGTCGGTGTGCGACCACCCTCAACTCAGCTTCAGTCTATTTCTCATCGATCATATCAAGGGACTCCAGAAGGAGTTGCTCAATTGTCTATGGATTGTAAGAAGTAAATCGATGAGAATTTACTTCCAGTTCAACTGGAATCATAGCCTATGATCTATAGGCTAAAGCAAATGGAGAGTGGCCAGTAACCGACTTATGGGTCGTTCGATAAGCCCATAAAACTAATGGCAGTTTATCGACCCACTTGCCATTTGTTTTTTCCAACCGCTTCTTAAGAATGGACTTAATAATTTTGTTTACACCTTCAACCTATCCATTCACTAGAGAGTGTGCCACCGACGCAAATCTTTTCTCTATGGGATGTCGGCGACAAAAATCATTGAACTCCGTGCTATCGAATTGGGTTCCATTATCGGTAACAATTGCCTATGGAACTCCAAAGCAACAGATAATATTCTAAACTACAAAGTTGATTACTTTCTTCATGATAATCGTGGTCAATGGCTTTTCCTCAACCATTTGATAAAGTAATCAGCCGCCATGATGGCATACTTTGCGCCACCATTAGATATCGGCAGGACACCAATGATATCAATGCCCCAAACTGCAAATGGCTAAGGACCGACCATTTGAGTAATTTCTATCGACGGTGCTCTCGGAATTTTAGTAAATCTCCGGCACTTGTCACGCCTTTGGGTATAATCAACTACATCTCGATTGACAGTTGGACAGAAATATCTATATCAAAGAATCTTCTTTGCTAAGATTTGCCCCCAGTGTGATCGTCACAAGCCCCTTCGTGAACTTTTCTTAGGACTTGTTTGGCCTCTTTATGAGTGACACACAGAAGCATGGGGATAGGGAAACCCTTCTTACATAGTAATCCTTCTTGCATGATGTATCTCGAGGCTTGGCAAACGATTTTTCGTCATTCATTCCTTCTCTTCGGAAGGATCCCTCTTTGCAAATAATTCTGAATCAGAGTCATCCATGACTTCCTTTCAGGTTCAGTCTCCAAGATCCAATCAACTTCCATCTGGTCGATGCTTGGAGCTAAAAGTACTTCCATCGAAATTAAGCCTATGAGCTGCGCATCTCCAGAACTAGCCAAATTAGCCAATGAATCGGTCTTTTCACTCTGGTCTTTGGAAATGCGATATCGTATAATATTTAAAGTTGTCGAGCAGCCTAAGAACCCAGTTTAGATAAGGATCTAAGCTTGCTCCATTTGCATGATACTCTTTATGAACCAAGCATACCACTAGCTTGGAGTTGTAGAAAATGTGCAAAGTCCTTATTCCCGTATTCCTAACGGTTTTGAGTCCTGTAAGCAGGGCCTTGTATTCAGCTTCATCGTTCATCGCCGAAAAGTCGAGTTTCAGGGCATAACTGATTGGGTGTTCTTCGGAAGTGACAACACCGGAACACCGATCATTAGATTCACTATCCATATACATCTTCCATCCAACTTCTTTTTCTCTACTACTCTTTGGAGGATCATTTCGTGCAGTGAATTCAGCTATGAAATCCGCCTAAGCTTGACCCTGGTTGCTCTCCGAGGATGTTAGGTTATGTCGTATTGACTCAATTCAATGTTCCATTTCAACAACCTTCCAAAAGCCTTAGGTCATTATAAGTCTTGTCGAAGGCTGGTTGGTAAGGATATTGATCGGGTGAGCCTGGAAATAGGGGTAGAGTTTTTTATAAGAAATCAACAAGCAATAATCGAGCTTTTCTAGTCTCGGATATTTTCTTTCTGCTCTTGTCAACTGCTTGCTGATATACTAGACCGATCGTTGGATGTAGCGTTCCTCACGTACAAGTGCGGCACTTAGGGCATGCACCGAAACCACAATGTATAAGAACAAATCCTTATCATCCACCGGTTTCAAGAGAATGGGAGGTCTCTCCAAGTGATTCACCAGAGCCTGGAATGCGTCTTTGCAGTCTTGATTCCACTTGAAGTTTCTCTTACCTTTCTCGATCACTTTGAAGAAGGGGATGCATTTGTCAATGGCTCTGGAGATGAACCGAATGAGGGCGGCAACCTTCCCATTTAAGCTTTGGACCTCCTTGATCGTCTTCGGGGTTTCGATCTCCCTTATAGCCTTGATCTTTTCTGGATTGGCTTCAATTCCATGGGAATTGACAATGAAGCCCTAGAACTTTCCCGATGCAATGCCAAAAGAGCATTTTAAGGGATTGAGCTTCATCCCGTATTATCGGGGACACAAAACATCTCTGCCAGATCATCAACATGGTCTCTCGAATGCTGTGACTTCACCAGCATGTCATCCTACATAAACTTCCATCGATCGTCCAATCTAGTCTTTAAACATTCGGTTCATGAGTCTCTTTTAAGTCGTTCCTACGTTCTTTAATCCAAAGGGCATTACCATATAGCAATAGAGTCCAAGGTCAGTAATGAAGCTGGTGTGTTCCTGATCTGGGACATTCATCGAGATTTGATTGTATCCAAAGGACGCGTTCATAAATGAAAGTAGCTCATGTCCAATGGTCGAGTCCACAAGCTGATCTATCCTCGGAAGCGGGAAGCTGTCCTACGGGCAAGCCTTATTCAAGTCTGAATAGTCGATGAATGTACTCCACTTCCCATTTTATTTTTTCACCAAGACAGAATTTGATACCTAATCCGGGTGTAAGGCATCGCGTATGAAGCCATTATCCTTCAGCTTATCCATTTCTTCTTTGAGTGTAGCAGATCACTCAGGACCCAGGCTATGGCATTTCAGTTTTGCAGGAATGCATTTGGGATTGATGTTTAATGCATGGCTCGCTATACCACACATATCCGAGTGTGTACAAGCAAACACATCTAGGTTCGCCTAGAGAATTCCAACCAACTTCGTCATCACACTAGTGCCAAGCTAAGATCTAACCTTAAGGACTTTGCTTGAACCATCCCTGCTGATTGGAAAAACAAACATCAACATGGCGGGAGTAGCTTGTCCACCTTCTGGCTTTTTTCACCGGTCCATATCATCATAAGCCGACAAGTCTGCCCAAACCAGGGCTCAGGCTGTAGTTACTATGCATCCAAAGCCTTTATGCAGAGGGCCCTGTCTACATTCTTTCCTTTCTCCTTTCACCTTGCCTCCTTTAACTCGGCGATGTAGCATTTGCGGCCTTTCACCTGATCTTCCTACACAATTCCCACTCTATTGTTTGTAGGGAAGTTCATAATTATGCCCCAAGGAGCGATGGCCGCTTTAAATTCAGCTAGGGCCGATCGGGCCAAAAATGTATTATAGGCAGAATATATATCCAACACCAAAAAGTCACGACCTACACTCGCTGGCGGTCGCTGTAACAAACTGATTTTTCACACCCCGAAAACCCATACTAATACTCCTTAGTAACGAATTCCCAAGACACAAAAAACCGACATATTAAGGATGAAATAAAAGAAACAAGAATAGAACAGAATAACACAGCAGAATAGAACAGAATCTCACAACGCATGGAGAAAATATAATATTGAACAATATCTTTACAGCGGAAAACATTTAAAAACATATCAACCAGAGTCTAACTTATGATCAGCCTGGACAGTTATAAACTATGTCCTTACAATTGCTGAAATAGATAAACAACAACAAACATAGCATGCATAAGTAATAAGACTACGACCATACATAGATGCAGATCTCCAGCACTTCTCTGGAAAGCTCGAACCTCCTATCATGTTGCACTATGCCAAAGCAAATGTTATCCCATATGATCCCTATCCAAGAAACTCCCAAGTCCAGCCTTCTCGCTTCTCGGCTTGCATAGCTAATCCTAAAATCAGTCGGTACTAACCCAAGTGTTGAAAACACCTGGATCAGGCTTGGAAAAACTAGCGGAAGGAAACAATCCCAAATGTGACACGGATTGGATGCCAAACCAGAAATTCGTATTTTGAAAACAAAGGGTATCTCATAAGACCACGCAGGATAAAAACACCAAACACATTTTTTGCTTATGATAACCATAAAATGATTACGCCAAAAATAAGGGTTATTATTTTTAATGACATTATTTTGAAAGTGCTTTTCCAGTAAACTTATGAATCTTAGCTGAAATTGTTACATTCATTAAATTACAGCATATTTGGTCTACAATCAAAATCGTACAAGGCTCTTAATGGATTATTGGATTCCATACTAGCAACCAAGGTAAGGGACTACCTTCCATTCAATACACCTCTAGAGGGATGCACCTGGGTGTGAGTTCCTCGCCCAATGCCTAAATAAGATCGCCTATCCAACCGATAGACCGAATACGCCATTTTCCCCGGTCGTTTCCGACCTTCCGAGCGCGCTCATACCACATACCTTAAATCCCGACATATAGAGGGAAATTAGTTTTCTGTCTAGAAGGGAAAATGCGGGCATTCTCATGGGTGCTAAACCATGACTCATCTTGCCGCACGCCCTGTTTCAATCACTTCCCATTTAATGAGGCTCGAGGTAATGCATTACCTTTTCATTCCAGCACATTCACTCTGAATGCCACATTGCCAGATCCGCCAATTACTAATTGACTTCCACAAAAATACAACCTCTGAGCTCGTACATCTCAGAGATGGATGTTAAGCTAAGAGAAGTTGCCTTCTCCTCCACTAAACAGATGTACGTTTGTAAAAGTCAATGTTTGTAATTATTGGAAATGCATTTTCAGACATTCTCTCATGCAAGTCATCCAAGTAAAGGATGAACCGAAGGCATCACCCTACTGCATCCCTAATCGCAGCAGCCGCAGCCATTGCATCATCACAGATCCCACAATAAGGGATCACTGTTATTCATTTACCTCGGGCGCGACACCAAATTTATCAACAAGCAATCCGCTTACAATGAAAAATCTCCGGTCTTCAATATAACGGAGATTTCTCAACAATGAAAGAACTATAGCTACTTTGTAGTTACCTTTCCGGGTTATCCAAAAGATTTCATCTTAAGGACCTACTGAACGAGTAGCCTTTTCCCTGCCGAGAAGGTTCCCTGGTCTTCAAACTTTCAGTTTCATATCCATTTTTGGAATACAGCAAATTGATTCGAAGTGGTCTTCGAATCTGGAGTACCCAAATCCGACCCCGGTTGCTTCGATATCAACCATCGAAATAAAATTTGTATATGTGTACACAGAATCATTAAGCCTCATTTAATTAATTACTTAATCCAAACTTCCTCATTTCAGAATTAACCCTTAATTGTAAAATATTAAGAGAATAATTTCCCAGGTGCAAACCCCGAAGGCCTAAACCAACATCAGATCGACACCCAGAAGACTACCCGACTTATCATCACAACAACCAAGTTCCAATCCATTTTTACCTAATCCCTTTACTTCTCTTGTCAAAACTTTTACATGATCTTTGACAAGTATCCGGATCTACCTTTCGATCCGTTTCAACCATCGTCTTAAGAAATAAACAAGGTCAGATGGATTTCCCATCTCGTTAACTACCTTGTCTGCTTTCTCAGATTTCATATAGACAGGCCAAGATGTACTCTTAGGTATTACCGCATACCCCTTTCTGTTATTTACTTTAATTCTTATTCAGAGATAATACCGCATTCATAACTTAAGTCTTCGATTTCAAACTCAGTTATTTATCAAGAAACAATGAGGCCTTCCAAGTTAGCGAACTATTTCCTCCCAGACCTTGGTTTGATCACATTCTCTATCCTTTAAATAATAGTCATTTCCATTCCTCGAAGTCTAATGTCACTTCCGATCTTATTTCCAAATATTGTTTATTATTTAAACAATTCATTCGACTCTAGAATTTGACCGTTTTTCTAAGTCTTTAGAAAATTCCTAAATAAATCTTAAAAACCATAATTAATTATTATGAAAACATTCATAAAATATTGGGTCTGAAAATCCTTCTGACTCCTTAATTTCAAAATCAAATTCCTTAATCGCTGGTGAATGGTGATAACTAGGTCACTTTATATAATTATACTTTTGATTAAGTATAAACTCAATTTTATCTTTCAAAACCTCATTATTATATTAATTATGAATTTAGAAATTTATATCATAATTTTTGGAGTTATAAAACTCCACTTACCAAAATCTGGATTTTACTGCTTCCACAATGATCTTTTTGAAAACTGTTTTGCTCATAACTTGAGATTTTCAAATCGAAACTTAACTTTTTAGATTCATTTGAAAGCTATTAACTTTACAGACAAAACCTTTTCGGTTTCAAGTCATTTTGACTTGAAACGCATTTTACACTTCCGTTCGAAATTACAGGTCGCATCACCGCGAACCGTCGCTCCGAAAAGTGCCCAATTTTGACCGTTTGGTGAATTGTTTTGGAACTTGCCCAGGACACTTCCAAAACACTTATAAATGATTACAAATTATTATAACCATTTATTTATACTTTTTCAACTTATATAATATTATTTTTCAATATTTTGTCTTCTATAATATTATATTATCATAATATTACATTCAAACTTCTCTATGATTTAAAACCCATTTTAAATCCTTTTTCTCTTTTATTTTAAAGAGGCTTAACCCTTTCCGTTTGTACACATATTAATGTTTGTGTAACGTGACTTGGAATTCCTTTTAAAAGTCATGATATTAACATATAAATATGTCAAACTAACATAGGTGTATTGTTTATACTTGCCATATAATATCACACCATCAACCCAACCAAATTATCCAACCATCCATATAACATCCAATATTATCATCCAAAGATTAGTAAATTGACACAACCAAGTTTACTAACTTTTCTTTACTAGTTGCTTACTAACTTTTCAAGTTTGCTTACTAACTTTTTATAACTTGTTAATTAACTTTCGAAACATGTTCATATTTACAAGTTATACTCATTATGACTTATTAATCATAAATCTAAGCTAAAGAGGCAAAGTGTGTCTTACAAAAGGGTTCCACTCCTCCTTGACTTGCTCTAGCACTACCGGAACAAAACCAAAGGCCTCCCACTTCTCCTTGTTGCTCACGGCCATGGGTGTTTCCCAGGGTTTCGTCGAGTTTGAGACGTTGTAGCTTGGCCCGTTGTCTTTAGAACGTTGTGTTGAGGAGGATTAAAGTATACACTTAAGTATTTTGAGTTTTTATTGGACTAGTTTCTCTCAAATTCCCTTAGGAAGCCATTAGAGAACCTTAGAGAAAATGAGAGCTAAGGAAGAAGTAGAAAAGAAATGAAGTAAAAAAATGAAGAGAAGGAGGTGGAAGTGTATTTAAAGTATAGGATTTAGTAATATAATATGCAACATAACTTGTCACATCACCATACTCTCTATACCCTTACACCACCTTACCCCATAAACTCATGTACCATCTCCATCACATCACTTACACACCCTACCGCCAAATCAAGGAGGTCACTTCTTAGGAAGCTTCTACACACCTTTATACATATATAAATACATATATACATACATATACATACCTACACATACATATACACATTCATATATACACACACACATCACATACCCATACACGCACACGCCACACACACATACATGCGTGTACATGTGTATATGTGCACACATACACCCCCGCGTACACACATGTATTTCATTCCATCTCCTTCGTATTTTTAATACATTTTCCAATTATGTAAATATAATCTCTGAAAATCTATATGTTTTTATTTATTTATTTTAAGACGTTCCGACGACGTTTGACGACTTTTGCGTGTCGTTTTATATTGAATTATAACTTTGTTTATTGGTCACATTATCCATTATATTTCTATTTAAATAATGATGTAATCAAAATTTATAAATTATATCCCAATGATTTATTTTGATTAAAACTCCTTAAATTAATCACAAAATCCATTATATTGCGTATTTCAAAGTGCTCCAGATTTATACTCACCGTATAAGGTTCCAATCATTTCTTATTATTGAATAATATTTATAATGAATTATCAATCATTAAATCTCAATTTAATTTAATAAATTAATTATTAAATATTATGACCCTATTGATGATGTCATAATTACAATTTATTTTCAAAAAGATAAAATAAATTATTTTATTTCATTTTCTCGTTTATATCGATAAATGAGTATAGGTATTCAAAGCTGTGCGCGATTCCGAGAAAATCTTGAACTTACCGAAAACTGAATTTTCATCATTTTTGACGAAAAATCCAAATATCCATATTTTGTTTATAAACCTTTAAAACAAGTGTTATTAATGTTTGAAATCTATTAATTGAATATTTAACTGAATTAGATATCCCATTTTATTGTTATAAATTCTAGGTCGTTACATTCTCCCCTCCTTAAATAATTTCGTCCCCGAAATTACCAGGATTGGAAAATATGATGAGAGCCAACTTTCTTTTCGTATGATATGTATAAAACATCCATATGCAATATATGATTCGATCTAATATCCGAATTCACAACTATCCCTTCCGAACTAGCATCGATGCCTTGATCCTCTAATGCGAAACACTGATCAGACTTCTTATTTCAAAGTCCTTTGCTTTCCTTACATAGCGCTCATTTATGATAGAAAACGCAAGCATCCTACCTGAATACTCTTCTCAACGTTTGCCGTTAATAATCAAGTTATCCATACTCTTTCGTACTGGTGTAAACACCTTAAGTTCCGTACTCGAATCTTGGATCGACCAAATGTGATGAAGTGATTCACGCCCATTATACGTACTTGGTTATCTTTTAAAATACTTATAAAGTATCCCATAAAATCTTAACTTTTAGTTCCCAAAAACGGTATAGATCAAGAATTTTCAAAACAACTAGGATCTGGGTATTACCAATAGTATCTTTACATTCCCTTAACTATGAAGGATATACTCAAGAGAAGTACTTACCATCCGAACACAATCTCTTACCCATTTTTAGCTATTTTCAAGACACTCGATTAGGTCTTTCCTTTCCTTTTAAATTTCTTATTTGAAATTATATCATAAGTACTATTTTTAATTTTTTTACAAGTTTATTACTTATCTTTTAGGATTGTCCATACTATACTTGTTTCAATTTCACATTGACAAAGAGGATAATCCACTAAGCATACGATCCCGATTGCCGAAACAAACATCAGACCAATACTCGAAAGATTATTCCGATATCACCAAACAAACTGAGACTTCCTCATCGAACTTTCCATATTTTTCAAAACTTTGGAAATAATATTGTTATGATTTCATTTCCTCAAATTCTTTAAGAATTCTATATTTACAACTTATTCTCCGTAAAGTATGACTTTACATAATACCTTTATCAATTTATTATCTTAATAAATTTTATTGAACTTTCATATCACAATCGTTATCAAACACCTTTTTGTCAAATCGTGAAATTGAATTCACAAGGTGGTTGTTATTCCAACTCTTGTTCTTTGTACAAATGAGGGTTAGTCATTTTATTAACTAAGGATATTGTTATCTTTTACCAATTTTAGATTTCTTAATCTTTGTTATCCCGCCTTTTGGCAAGGCCGTGACACCAAGGAATTGACTAGTAACCAATGACGGTTCATCTTAGAGATCGGTTATACACAGGCTCACTATGGATATCGATGAATTTTATCCAAGTCCGGATCGAGCTACAATCGACAAGACACGACGAGGGAAGCCATAAAAGTCAACGTTTCAAATTTCAAGTCAATCCGAGTTCATATGCTCATGTTATGATCGATGCAAGATTGGATGAGAAATAGTCTCTCAGGTGGCCGCCGTTCGAATCGATCGAGTTCGAATCCATCTGAGAAAGCTCTGTTTGACTCGATCGGTCAATGTCCACTTCGTATTGATCCCCATCCACCAGGAAGCCTCAGTTCGACTCGACCGACTTCACATCCATCGACAAGCTCGGTTCGACTAGATCAGCCAATGACCACTTCGTATCGATCTGCATCCCTCAGGAAGCAACAGTTCGACTCGATCGTCCAATGCCTACTTCGTATCTATCGGCAACAAACACTTTCATCTGCTTCACATCGCTTAGTCTTAAAGGCTCTCTTCGTATCGATCGCCAATCGATACGAAATGCACGCCTCCCATCAATGCGAAGAAAAGCACAACAGTCGATATAAACCAGGGCACTTTCATCAATACGAACTATGCAACCTTCATCGATGCGAACAAGCCAACATCCATCGATTCGAACTAGACTGTCTTCAACGATTCGAACTGGGTATGCTACAGATTGATGCGAAGGATGCGCGCCACGTCAACCTGCCAACACATGCCGCCATCGATTCGAAACCATCGAGTCGAAATGATCGATACGAACGAAACAGCCAACCGAAAAGCACCATTTCGTATCGATCATATCTCCTAATCTACGAATCCAAACACTATGAAATTTTCACAGAAGCTTACGTGCATGCTAAATAATGTCCACTCCAAATTTCGACTCCATCGGACGCAATCTTGATTGATACGAAATCGGTTCGTATCGATCACGGATCGGGCCGAAACTTCGCGTGCTTGGGCGTGCGGGCCTAGTCACGTGCCAGAAGGGGTCTCCCGAGATCTGAGTGAAACATTAGCCTCCTACACCTATAAATAGAGCACCAGGGCATACAGAAAAGGGATCTTCCTCTTCTTTGAATTCTCCAATGCCCAGACTCTGCCGGATCCAGTCCAAAACTCCATTGCTGCTGCTACTAACGAATTCCATTGCTGTAAATCATTATTATCTACTGTAACCCGCTGAAATCAATTGTAATTATCAAAGAAACATCAATAAAGCAATCAACTTCATAGTGGACGTAGGCAACATGCCGAACCACTCTAAATTCTTGAGTTTCTGTGCGTTCTAATTACTTTTCTTATCTGTTTTTAGAGTTTTTGTTAGATAATTCTCTTTTTCCATTTTAATTTCTTCATTTTATCTCTTCAAAAACTTCCGAAGAGTGTTGTGCCCAATTTTGGTACAAACACTTTGGTGCTTTCACTGAGAAAAAACCCAATTTTTCTCCTGCTCTTTGGATCTCCTATCGATACCGGATTGCATAAATCCAAGAATAGGATCCAGATCTAGAACTTTGAAGCCCTTCTATTCTATTCACATTTGCATCAGATCTAGGAAAGGACTTCACCACTTCACCATGGTAAGTACACGGACTACCTCTACAGCTACTGATCAGGGAGGGCGGGACATGTAGAATCCCATGCAATTGCCTCCATCAAACCAAGATGCCGCCAGACCTTCAGATCCGTCGGGCCCGGTAACCAGACAAGAGTTTCAGATGCTGCTCCAAGAATTGACCCAGAGTCGACAACAGTTAACTGAACAACTGCGCGCCAAAATGGAGTTGACCAACCAGCTGAATCGCCAAAGGCGCAGAAGATCCAGAAGAGACCAAGGTTCTTATTCTTCCATAGAGAGTTCAGCCTCATCTGATGGTCATCACTGATCCACGCGCCCACGGCTGGATGTAAGCTACACCCAGGCCACAGGACACCAACCTGCTTCGAATCTTGGACAACCCAAAACTGGACCATCCATTAGTCATCATACAGGACCTTCATCTTGAGGAGGTGCCGCTCCTTATCATGTCACATGCAACATTGCTACCACCACCACTACCGAACAAGGGGTTAATACCGGAAACCAAGCTGATCCTCATCGTAGCCAATGAGACCATACTCCAGAGCCTTATGACCTAGAAAATGTTGAACCAAGGAGGCGAGGCACGAACCGTCGACCGCGTCCGGTCCAGATTCACATTGTGGAACCCGACCACACCTTGGCACAGCATGCCCCTAATACCCGGATAACGGATATTCCAACAATGATTCGTCAAATGATCCGTGAAAGTCAGGGTCCCACTAATGACGACTGGGGAATCTCCCGAAGTCATACCCCTTTCACCGATGACATATTGTATGCTGAACCACCTCGGCGCTTCAGGATGCCGAATTTGCTGGTCTATGAAGGAAGTTCTGATCCCAATCAACACATTCTGAAGTACGAATGGCTAATGAATGCTGCGAGAGCTGATGATGTAATAAAATGCCGTAGTTTCCCTATTTCCGTAGGGGCCATTGCTACTGTTATCCCGCCTTTTAGCAAGGCCGTAATACCAAGGAATTGACTAGTAACCAGTAAGCAGTCCGTCCCAGAGATCAGTTATACATGGGCTCACCACGGATATCGATGAATTTTGTCGGAGTCCAGATCGAGCCAAAATTGGTAGGACATGGCAAGCTAAGCCAAGAAAGCCATTGTTTCAAATCTCAAGACAATCCGAGTTCATATGCTCAAGTTATGAACGATGCAAGGTTGGATGGAGATCAACTACCAATCGACTCGCTTCACTTCGACTCGCTCCCCAACACTCAGTTCGAAGCCGACTTCGACTTGCTTCGCAGCGCCCAGGAGTGATATCTTCAACTCGCTTCACTCAAAGGCCAATCTCGAGTCGATCAAGTTCGACTTGCTCCACGTCCATCAGAGCTGCTCTCTTCGACTCGCTCTAGCTTAAAGTCATCAAGAGTGCACACTTCGACTCGCTCGACCAGTTCTTGCTTCGACATGCTCGACCAGTGCGTGCTTTGACTCGATCGATTTATGCACACTTCGACTCACTCAAATCAGAGTGTGCTTCGACTCGATCAATATAGCGTTAAAGGCGGAACGATCCAGGAAGCGCCACATCATCGAGTCAAGAGGAAGCAAGTCGAAATGGAAGCGAGTCGAAGGAAACAGCCCACCGAAAACTCTATTTTGTATCGATCATATCTCCCAATCTACAAGTCCAAATGCTATGAAATTTTCACAGAAGACTACGTGCATGCTAGAGAGTGTCCATGCCAAATTTCGACTCCATTGGATGAGATCTTGAGCGAGTCGAAATCAGCTCGTGTCAATCACGGATCGGACCGAAACTTCGTGGGCTTGGGCGTACGGGCCTGGTCACGTGCCAGAGAGGGTCTCCCGAGATCTGAGCAAATTCAGCCTCCTACACCTATAAATAGACCCCCAAAGCCAACAAAAAAGGGGTTCTTCTTCCTCCTTGAGATCTCCAACGCCCGGACTCCGCCAGATCCAGATCTGAACTCTGTCGCTGCTGCTATCAACAAGATCCACTGCTGCAAACAATAGCTAACTCTTGTAATTCATTGCATTCACTTGTAAACATCAAAGAAAGATCAATAAAGCAAACTACTTCATAGTGGATGTAGGCAATACGCCGAACCACTCTAAATCCTTGTGTCTCCCTACATTCTAGTTATTCTTATTTCTGAAATTTGGAGTTTTTGTTAGATAAATCCTCTTTTTACATTTAATTTCTTCACTTTATCTCTTCAAAGACTTCCGAAGAGTGTTGTGCCCAATTTTGGTACAAACACTTTGGTGCTTTCACTGAGAAAACCCAATTTTTCTCCCACTCTTTGGATCTCCTATCTATATTGGATTGCATAAATCTAAGAAGAAGATCCAGATCTAAGACTTCGAAGCCCTTCCATTCTACTCAGATTTGCAATCAGATCGAGGAAAGGACTTCATCAATTCATTATGGTGAGCACACGTACCATTTCTGCAATCGCTGATCCAGGAGTACGGGACCGACAAAACCCCATGCAATCACCTCCATCAAACCTAAATGCTGCAGGACCCTCAGATCCGTCAGGTCCAATCACTAGACAAGAATTCCAGACACTGCTTCAGGAGTTGACCCAAAGTCGACAGCAGCTAGCGGAGCAACTACGCGCCAACGTGGAGTTGACTAACCAGCTAAATCGCCAAAGGCGAAGGAGATCTAGAAGAGACCAAGGTTCCCATTCCTCCACAGAGAGCTCAGCCTCCTTCGATGGCCAAACTAGATCCACACGTCCACGGTTGGGTGGAAGCTACACCCAGGCCACGGGATAACAACCTGCTTCAAACCTTGGGCAACCGAGAGCTGGACCATCCGTTAGCCTCCGCACAGAACCTTCAACTCGGGGATGAGCTGCTCCTTATCATGTTACCGGCAACATTGCTACTACCACCACTGCTGAGCGAGGAGGTGACACTAGGAACCAAACTGATCCTCAACATAACCAACGGGAGCAGACTCCTGAACCTTATGTCCCAGAGGATGTCGAACCAAGGAGGCGAGGCACGGACCGTCGACCGCGTCCGGTCCAGACTCGCGCTGTGGAACCCGACCACACCTTGGCACAACATGCTCCGAGTGTCCAAACGACAGATATACCAGCGATGATTCGCCAAATGATCCGTGAAAGTCAGGGTTTATCTAATGACGACTGGGTAATCTCCCGAAGTCATACCCTTTTCACCGATGATGTTTTATATGATGAACCACCTCGGCACTTCAGGATGCCAGCTTTGCTAGTTTATGAAGGGAGTTCTGACCCCAATCAACACGTCCTGAAATACGAATGGCTGATGAATGCTGCTAGAGCTGATGACGCAGTAAAGTGCCGTAGTTTCCCCATTTCCCTAGGAGGCATCGCTACCATGTGGTTCACTCGTTTGCCACCACGATCCATCTCCAACTTTGACCAGATGGCCACTAGATTCGTCGAACAATTCTGTATGCATGTGGCGAGGCCAAAGGACGTTAACACTTTGTCTAGTGTTACGCAAGCTCCTGGAGAAACGCTTAGACGTTACTTGGAGCGATTCCATGCTGCGTGTGCGGAAATAAGCAATCCCAACAATAACTCTATCCTGATGGCTCTGACTAAGGGGATTGATGCTGATTCCGAGTTCAGAAGTTGGTTGGCTGGGAAACCACCTGCGTCATTGGACCGTTTCTATTCCAAGGCAGCCCAATTCTTGAGAAGGGAGGATGCGAGACAGTCTAGGAAACAGAATGACGCTGGACCCAACATCGAAGGTATCTAGAGTAACGTCGCTGTTAAACAGACCGGAGATAGTTCTGGAAAAGTTCAGTTGAACTTCCAAAATTAGCAGAATCAGCAGAGGTACAATAGAAATCAGAAAAAAAACGCGATCAAGATCGTGGACCACGGCGTAAAGCTTCCATGTACGAAAACTACACTCTATTGAACACGTCGTTGGAAAATGTGTACTTGCAGACCTGCAATACCATGCAGTATAAGAAGCCTGCCTTGAAACCACCAACCGAAAGACAAATCCAAACGGGAAAGTTCTGTAGATTCCATGAAAGTTATGGCCATAATACCAATAAGTGTCGTCACCTACAAGACCTCATTGAAAAGCTGATACGTGAGTGAAAGCTAGATCAGTATGTACGGGCGCTGCAATCCGGCGATGCGGGCCTATCAAATCAGAATCGTACGTCAAACCAGGAAGGACAGAAAGAACCAGCTCGTGCGGACGGGAGGTTGGTCATTAACACGATAAGTGGTGGTCCTCACCCAGCAGATCGAAGCTGGAAGGAAATGGAGTCGTATGCCAGTTCTATTAGGCATGCGAACTTCGAGTGTTACAGTAGTCTTGATGAGGGAGCTCCGGCCAAGCAACAGAAAACGATGACGGATGACATCGTATTCAGAAGCAAAGACGCAGATAAAATCGAAGCTCCCACTATCGATCCACTGGTCATCTCAGCACAAGTAGGTCCCGCCTGGATGAAAAGGATCTTAGTTGACAGTGGAAGCTCTGTGAACATTCTGTTCAAACGAGCTTATGATCAAATGAAGATGGAAGCCGTAGACTTGAAGCCTTGTCAATCTTGAGTCCATGGTTTCAACAGAAGTGCATCTATACCCAATGGGATGGTGGAACTGCCAGTAGAATTGGGAGTTGGAGAACGTCGGAGAGTACGGATGTTGCAATTCATCGTTTTGGACATAGACTCCACTTACAATGCTTTCTTGGGCCGACCGACCCTCGCGGAATTTAGAATTGCCATTGCCCCTTGGTGTCTGACCTTGAAATTTCCCACTAACCATGGAATAGGGATCGTGCAGGGAGATCAGGCCACTGCCAGAGCCTGTTATGTTGCTGAGCTGCAGGAGGCGATGCGAAAGGAGAAGGGAAAGGGCATAGAGGAATATCTCTGCGTCCGTTTCGCCAATAATTGACAATTAACGCCCTGGCCCAGGCCCGAGCACCCCCGCCAATTCCTCAAGGATCTTGACCCAAGAGAAATGGAAGACGAAGGAGAATCTAAGGAAAGTCAAGCATCCCCGGCTGAACTGACGATTGATGTCCCAGTTGACAGTGACGATGATTCAAAAATGATAAAGATTGGGTCTCAGCTAAGCCAGAAAACTCAAGAGGAATTGGTTGAATTTCTGCGGGCAAATCTCGATGTATTTGCCTGGACACACTCCGATATGTGCGGGATCTCGCCAGACATCATGAGCCACACTTTGAACATTGACCCGCGGCATGTCCCGGTCAAACAAAAAAGGCGCGGTATGGATCCAGAGAGATCTGCCGCCCTTAAGGAGGAAGTAGAAAAGCTTGAAGTGAACGGATTCATTCGAGATGCGTTGTATCCTGAGTAGGTGTCGAATCCCGTGCTTGTCCGAAAGCCAAATGGAAAGTGGAGAACGTGCGTCGATTATTCAGATCTGAATAAAGCATGTCCCAAAGACAGTTTTCCACTTCCCAGAATCGATCAACTAGTAGATTCAACAGCTGGGCATGAACTCTTATCCTTCATGGACGCATACTCCGGCTACAATCAGATACCGATGCATTTACCTGATCAAGAACATACCAGCTTCGTGACCAACCTGGGACTTTACTGCTATAGGGTTATACCGTTCGAACTCAAAAACGCCGAAGCTACTTATCAACGACTGGTTAATCAGATGTTCTCCAATCAAATCAGAAAAACCATGGAAGTATATGTAGACGACATGCTTGTGAAGTCACGACTCTCCACTGACCATGTTAAGGACCTAGGAACTATGTTCAACATACTTCGGGAGTATAAGATGAAGCTCAACCCACTGAAGTGTCACTTTGGAGTTGCATCCGGGAAATTCCTTGGGTTCATCGTTAATGCCCGGGGAATCGAAGCCAATCCCGAAAAGATTTGGGCTATTAGAAATCTCGAAACTCCCAAAACTATAAAGCAAGTACAGAGTCTCAATGGAAAGGTAGCAGCATTGAGCAGGTTCATTTCAAAGTCCACTGACAAATGCATTCCTTTCTTCGATCTGATTCGAAAAGGAAAACGAAACTTTGAATGGACAGCAGAATGCGAGGGCGCTTTCCAAGCACTAGTCCAACATCTGTCCACACCACCTATCCTGTCGAAGCCCATCGACCATGAAAAACTGTTCATATACTTGGCGATATCAGAAAACGCTATCAGCGCTGCATTAGTTCGGGAAGAAGACAAAATACAAAAGCCGGTATACTACGTCAGCAAATGATTGACTGGGGCGGAAAGGAACTACCCGAAGCTAGAAAAGTTGGCATACTGCCTTGTCATTGCATCAAGAAAACTCCAACCATACTTCCAGGCGCATTCCATTATTGTTTACACCGACCAGCCATTACGACAGGTCCTCTCGCGGCCTGAGACGTCTGGTAGGTTACTCAAGTGGAACATCGAACTGAGCCAATTCAATGTCACTTACACTCCAAGACGAGCAATCTAAGGACAAGTCCTCGCTGATTTCATAGCTGAATTCACCATTCCATAGGACTTTCCTAAAATCAGTAAATCCCCCAAATCTGTCTGGAAGATGCATACCGATGGTGCATCGAATGATCAATGTTCAGGCGCTGGTGTTGTGCTCGAAACTCCCGAAGATCGATATATATGCTACGCTTTGAGGTTTGCCTTTCCTGCAACCAATAATGAAGCTGAGTACGAAGATCTCTTAGCTGGCTTGAAACTCGCCAGGGATTTGAAAATCGTCGCTGTGGAAATTTACTATGATTCACAGTTGGTTGTGTGTCAAGTACGGGGAGAGTATCAGGCAAGAGATTGAAGGTTGGCTGCTTACTTAGCTCGAGTTCGGGAAGTACTAAATTAATTTGATTACTATGTCATCTATTGTATACCTCGGGAACACAACCAAAAGGCCGATTCGTTAGCAAAGCTAGCCAGCACCGGAGAAGCTCAGCAAATGGGATTCGTTCCTGTAGAAACGCTACCTTCCCCAAGTATCGATCAGACAGAAATTAACCGAGTATGCGAAACCGTTCCCGAAAAGGACTCATGGATGACTCCGCTCAAAAATTACATCGAACACGGGATCTTGTCGGAACGTAGGAATGAAAAGAGACAAGTTCTCCGAAAGGCTTCACGATTCGTCATTCAAGATGGGGTCATGTATAGAAGAGGATACTCTGTTCCTCTACTCCAGTGCATCGCTCATGATGAAATTAAACGAGTATTACATGAAGTACATGAGGGAGAATGTGGTGATCACACCGGAGGGCAAGCACTTGCCAAGAAGATGCTTCGGTACGGATATTACTGGCCAACTGTGAACCGCGATGCGTCGGATTATGCAAAGAAATGTGATAGGTGCCAAAAATATGCTCGAATTCCCAGAGCTCCCCCTACTGAGATAACGCAAATGGTCAGCCCATGGCCGTTCGCAATGTGGGGTATCGACATCATCGGTGCTCTACCTCTGGCAAAAGGTGGTGCGAAGTACGCCATCGTCGCGGTTGATTATTTTACAAAGTGGGCTGAAGCCGAAGCTCTCGCTACCATTACAACAAAGAAAGTAATCAACTTCGTGGTTCGCAACATCGTCTGTCGATTCGGTCTCCCACACACTATAATTACAGACAACGTAACCTAATTCGACAGTGCTGAATTCAAAGATTTCTGCAAACAATTTCGTATCCGAAAGAAATTCTTCACAGTTGCACATCCTCAAGCAAACGGGAAGGTCGAAGCAGTTAATAAAGTTATAAAGTCCATCTTGAAGAAACGACTGGAAAAAGTCGGGGGCAAGTGGGTCGATGAACTTCCTATGGCTCTATGGGCTTACCGAACAACCCACAAGATCTCGACCGGCCACACTCCGTTCTCTCTTTCTTACGGTTCAGAAGCCGTTATTCCCGTCGGGCTAGAAGTACCTTCTCATCGTGTGACATACTATGATCCGAAGACAAATGCTATAATACTTGCTGAATCTCTCGATCTACTGGATGAGAAGCGCGAAGAGGCTGATTTGAGGGCAGCTGCGCATCGAAGTCGAGTCGCCCGATTGTACAACGCCAAGGTCCGTCCGTAAACCTTCGAACTAGGTGATCTCGTCTTAAAGAGAATCTATCTGGTTCCTTCACATATGAAGCCGACATGGGAAGGACCATATGTTATTGAACGAAGACTCGGAGATGGCACGTTCAAATTATCGACCGTCGACGGTCTTACCTTGCCGAGAGCTTGGAATAACGAGAGCCTTCACCGTTATTACACCCGACAGGCTATCTCAATCCATTTAGTTTACTTTTATTTTCTGCAATTTGTTTCTGCATTTCGAAATTAGAACTTGTAAGAAGGCAACTAACTTTGCCATACTTTCTTATTTTAGCAATAAAATGCAACCTCTTCGAGCCAGAGCTGTGATTTACTTGAAATACTTCATATGACCATCACTATGCACGGAGAGCTAAGTCTCATCATACGGTGGGATTTATTCAAATAGAGAGTGACTACGGTGCAACCAATCACTCACTAAGTGAAACCCGAGCTCGGGGGAAAGCCATCACATCAAAGTCAAAAAAGGATTGATACACGACAATCCTTCATTCAACTCCGAGTTCCCAGAGCGCGAACCAGAGTATAAACATTCAACTCCGTGCTCCCAGAAGGCAAGTCAGAGTATAAACATCCAACTCCGAATTCCTAGAGTGCAAACCGGAGTATATACATTCAACTCCATATTCCCGAAGTGCGAAATGGAGTATAAACATCCAACTCTGAATTCCCAGAGCACGAACCGAAGTATAAACATTCAAATCCATATTCCCGGAGTGCGAAGTGGAGTATAAACATTCAACTCCATATTCCCAAAGTGCGAAATGGAGTATAAACATCCAACTCCGAATTCCCAGAGCGCAAACCGGAGTATAAACATTCAACTCCATATTCCCGGAGTGCGAAGTGGAGTATAAACATCCAACTCCATATTCCCGGAGTGCGAAATGGTGTATGAACATCCAACTCCATATTCCCGGAGTGCGAAATGGAGTATAAACATCCAACTCCGAATTCCCAGAGCGCGAACCGGAGTATAAACATTCAACTCCATATTCCCGGAGTGCGAAGTGGAGTATAAACATCCAACTCCGAATTCCTAGAGTGCGAACTAGAGTATAAACATTCAACTCCATATTCCCGGAGTGCGAAGTGGAGTATAAACATCCAACTACGAACTCCCAGAGCCCGAATCGGAGTATAAACATTCAACTCCATATTCCCGGAGTGCGAAGTGGAGTATAAACATCCAACTCCGAACTCCCAGAGCGCGAATCGAAGTATAAACATCAGTCCCGAATTTCCCGAGAGCAAGTCGAAGTATATATGTTAACTCCGGATTCCCAGAATGCAGAACGGAGCCTGAACACCAACTTCAAAGTTCCCACAGCATGGATCGAAGTACAAGTGTCAACTCCAAACTCCCGGAGCGCGAGTCGGAGTACAAAAACCAATCTCAAGTCCCCAGACGCCGGGCATGTGATCGAAACTCAAGTCGGCATAACCATTCGCCAGTAAACAAATGAGGATCCCCGGAATGCGGAAATGATTATCGGCAATCAAACAAGTATGGATGCATTACTCAATCTCTACTTGACTCAGATGTCCATTCGGTGGCACAAGGCTCAGCATGGTATAAAAAAGAAGCGATCGTCGACTGACAGTCTACTGCTCATCCCCAAGACTGGGGGGCAGAACTCAAGCATCAACCATTGATTGGAGCAACGCGACGTCAGAATTCAACTCGCTTCTCAGTCACAAGCCATGACCACAATACCCGAACTCGGCAAGTAGGAAAAAACTTCATTCGGAAACGGAAACTTCACAAGTGCAGTCCAGACACTGAAACACTTAGTCAAATACACATTGACAAAGAAGGAAGTCAAAAAGAAAGGATTTCATTTCTATTGATTATAGAAGACGTTCGTGTACAAGTTTCCAAAAAATTCATACTAGCAGGGGCCGAACCCGCATCTATACACGGCTAACAAAATGCAAAAAATAAAAATACGCCAGATGGTCATGTCTAATCTCTCTTCTTCCTTGGCTTCCTCTTCAGTGTGGACCCGCTCGAGCCATCGCCAATCTTCCTCTTCAAGCCCGTGCCTTTCGGCGGTTGGTTTTCAGGCGATGGCATTATATCGACATCTTCCTCCGAACTCGTGTGAATGAGAATGCTTCCTATGGGTGGAGTCGGAGGAACGGGATCAATCACAGACGGTCGAATGGGCAGGCCGGTAAGAAAGACAGAACTGCCAGGAGACATCATTCCAAGCGGGGTAGGTCCCGACGCTGCCATCACACCTCCGAAGCTGCCGCCATAGCCCGCTGCTGCCAGTTCAACGTCAATCTAAGAAAACATCTCATCTTCAGTTATTATTCGAGCCCTGCTGGGAGCATCAGCAGTCGGCAATGAAGAGCTTGCAGCAGGATAAATTCCGCTCATAATAGATGACAAATCAGCGCGGGGATCGCCGTGGCGGCGGAAGAGCTCATCCATCAGCTGCTGGTCGAACGCGATCGTACCTCCCTGTAGATCGTCAAGCGGAGCAGTGGTACTCACAGTGGTTGCCTCAGTCACGATAGCCTCCTGCATTTGATATGATTCTTGAGTGGCAGGAGGCATGGCCGGTGCGGCGTCAATCACTGGACAAAGAATAAAATAACTGTTAGGACTTAACTAGATCGAAGATTTCGATTTGAGAGAAGTGGAATGTTCGGAGTACCTTCCTCAGTTTGGCTTGTAAGCGACGGGGTGGCTTCAGTCGCTGGCGCTGCAGTCGGAGACATCTGTGGCTGATCTGGATTATAGGCAGGAACAGCTTGAGGGTCAGCCGCATGCAAAGGTTCAGGCTGGGTTGACACCGGAATGTCAAGACTTGCATCATGATGTCCAACCCCGGAGCCTTCTCCTACTTCCAAGTGCTGGGTGCCGAGCCTCTCCTTCTCATAAGAGATCATTGAATCATGGAGAATCTTCTTCTCATCATCAGTTGACAGGCGATTCTCAAGATCGAATTCATCCACAGATTCACCCGGGTGCGCCTCTTTCTCCTTCTTGACCAATCGGCCCCAAGCACTGCGGAGATGCACCGAATAGTCATCAAGCCAGGCTAAGCCTCTGTGCCTCAGCACATTAGCATTGTAGACAACAAGGAGGTCCTCGATGTCGGCCTCTAGCCTGGACTCGGCCAATTTCACCCTTTCCTCGACCTTAGTCTCCGCTTTCTGGACTTTGACCACCGCCGCATCCCGTTCTTCCCTGAGCAGAACAGCCTTATTGCACGCCTCCTGGGCTGCGTTGTTCACATCGTCTTTTTCTTTAACCAAGCTGGCAAATTTGGCTTTTAGTTCGTTGAGCTCCTTGACCACCGCATCCCGCTCGGCGATAACTTTGGTATTCCGGTGTCCCATCTCCTCCACCAGGGAAACGTGTGTCTGCCCCAACCTCTCCATCTCCGCTTTCGCTTCATCAGCCTTCTTAATGGCCTTAATCTCAGATTTCCGAGAAGACTCGGACTCGGCAGAGTGGACCTAAATAATACGATCCCTTTTTGCAAGCTTGGTCTCCATCTTCTCGATCTCTTTAGCCCGCTCGAAGGCCACTTTGGAAGCTTTTTCAGCAGCCTTCGCCCACTCTCGATATTGGGTATAGATGTCCTGAACAAAGTCATGCATCGTGCCTTCAACCGAAGATGGAATTCTCTTCAAGTGGGGAGGGAAAACATAACCGTCCAAGCAAATATTCGGGAAATCCTTCTTCATTTGAGCCAACTTAAGGGCCCCTTCTCCAGTAGGGTCAGCAGGGACTTGTTCTGTAACCGCAGAAGATGTAGTCTCGACTCTTTGAAGATGAGTCTCAGATCTTGAAGTGTGAGAGGAAGGCCTGTGACGAGGAGGCTCGGGCGGCTGTGGAACATGAGCAGGAGGTGGAGATGGAAGGCTGGGAGGAGGAGAGCGTGATCTAGACCGATGCCTGTATTCTTTATCCCTATCACACCCGTACCTATCCTGACCAGAATACTCGCGATCGCGATCTCTATCAGAATCCCTCCTACTATAATCATGGTAACCAGAAGCCTTTCGGGCTGAGCGAAGACTGTTCAGCATTGATCCTCTTCCGGACATAGTGCTTGAAAATGAGAAGAAAAAGAAGAGTTAGTAGCTTCCCAAGTCGGATGAAGTACAGTTGTGAATCATCTAGTGTAGTGAAGTGTATGCATGTGCAATCTCCCGACCAACCGGAAATGTCGGCCGCACTCGTAGCAAGCGACCCGCTCGTTTCAAGAGCACTATCAAGCCCTTCCATCCTGGCGTCGTGTGGAGACGACACAGAATCCGGGATCGGAATATCATCAAGTCCTACGAACGGATTCTCCACTTGCGGGGGAGGAGCCTCGGAAATTCTAACCCCCTGGAAAGGTAAAGACATGACCAAGGATTTAAATCTTTTAGATTCAGAGCGTTTGTATGCAGCAGCCTTTCCTTTTCTTTTTCCTCCAGAATCATGAACGTCCGAAGGAGGCACGGCCTAGAGCTCGGTATCGGTGGGCGTCCTCTCTGGATCAACTTCTTCGATGATCACAACTGTGGGTGCTTTGCGCTTCATGCGTTTCTTTAGGACCACCCTATGTGTCACGTCCAGGTGTATGCTCTGCCTTCATTCTATCAACCCAACAGCCCTCAAATTCCTGTCGGTCAAAACTAAGTCTATGTGCCTCTCTTCGCTCGGAAACGCCTGAAGAATTCTAACAAGCTCTCTGAAGTATGCACCATCAGGACGAGAGATTGCGGCTATAAGAAAAGAAAAGTATGTCAGTTTTTTGAAGTAGATCACTAACATCTCAGTAGTTCAAGAGAGAATGGCGACACTTACGTCTATCTAACCACCGCCTAGCAAATCCAAGGGGGCACCGAATGTAGAACCATTTGGATTTGTAATAACTTAGCCTCCCCCAGGAACCCAACACAATATGGCAGCTTCTGACTGCCTCCAGGAAGGTGAAGGAAGGGCTATCTCCACGGCTCTTAACATTGAATAAATATCTATTCTCGATCGGCTTCGGCGGTCGAAAGAGGATCTCCATAAACTGGATGAAGGTGCTGTTTAGCAAGGCATACCCGTTAGGGTGTAGCTGAGACGGGGCTATACCGAGAAACGATAACGTCTCCCTTATATAGTCGTTAAAGGGAGGAAGCGTCCCCGATGTGCAGGCATGACGGTTAAAAGCAGTAAACCCCTCCGGGGGATTATGTGGCCTGTCGGTTGGTTCGGGAAGTATCACGTCGTCAAGAGACAAACCGTGCCTTAAGAAGATCCGGCCTAGCATGTCTTCAGAAACACCCGACGGCATGGAATCTGATGGGTTAAGGATGAACCGAGCCCCTTGACGTTCATCCGGCGCTGTTTCAATAACTT
This sequence comes from Allium fistulosum, assembly GCA_030737815.1. Lineage (NCBI taxonomy): Eukaryota > Viridiplantae > Streptophyta > Magnoliopsida > Asparagales > Amaryllidaceae > Allium > Allium fistulosum. The sequence continues at coordinate 897,243,564 of CM060905.1, read as the reverse complement.
CGGCTTCTATAACCGGTATCTCTATGGTTGGAGGAATAGAACTTTGATTTTCCAGCTGCTGGGAACTTGAAGGATCCATAACCAAATAGCTTATAAAAAATCATTGTTAAACTGACAAATAACACTCGTACATCCCCCAATGTAAAGTGTGTGAGCGTGTTGTGCAGTGCGATACTATATATTATCTGGAAAGACCAACCGGATTAAGGGAAACGTGTAAACGACGAGACTTCGGAATTCAGTCGAAAGGACCGTCATCGCTGACCGTCATAACCATACCATCCAGTTGATTAATCATCATTTCAAGTTAAAGTTTGGTGTCAATGTTATATCCCAGTTCCAACGACGAGCTTCGATAGGCAATCAAATATGCGGTGAAGCGGTTAAGTCCAGTAATACAATTTTGAAGCTCGTTGGAATCAACTGTTCTAATGAGTAGGGAGTTTTAAATTTTTGTGATGTTCAAATCGTGTCGCTTACGGAAGCCATGTTCACATCGATAAACTAAGGACGTGTGCATATAAGCCAGACTCGTTCGACTCGCTCCTGAGACCATCGAGTTCGAATCGGTGCCAAGACACGCAGTTCGACTCGCTCCTGAGATCATTGAGTTCGAATCGGTGCCAAGACACGCATTTTGACTCGCTCTCGAGACTGCACAGCCCGATTCGCTCCCTTCGACATGGTCCCAAGATCACGAGTTCGACTCGCTCCCAGGCTCTCCACTACAACTCGATCCAGAAGCCGTCCACTTCGACTCGCTCCGAAGCTACCCACTTTGGTTTGGTCGAAGGCCATCGATTCAATTTGATCAAGAACAGCCCTTTCGCACCGATCCATAGATTTACGGCGTTCGACTCGATGTGAAGCTCCACCATCGACCAATACGAAAACCTCTGCCTTATCCTCTCGAAACTTCCCACTCCAGATCGATTCGAAGCCAAGGTCCTAAAACTTTCGATCAATCACAACTCAGGCTGATTTAGTGTTTGAAAACCAAGTCTCATCGTTCACGCATTGGATTCATTTAATGGATTACCTAGATCTGTCAGATTAGTTCGATTAAGTGATGGTGGGAGTTGATTTGAAGTCAAGAATTTTCGTTCTTTCCTCTCGAGTCTCGGAGCGATACGAAGGCAGGGAAGGTAAAGGTAAAAGGTAAAAAGTGAAAAAACGGCTAAGTGCTAGATATTTATATGGAGTGAAAAGCAAGGGGAATAAACGATTCAGGTTCCAGTAGAGTCGAACACATGCTTCGACTCCCTCTTCAGTGCATAGATACGGAACTCCCATTCATATCGCTTCCCTTCGACTCCATCTCCGATGCATCATTACACACCATCACTTCGACTCGCTCCTTCGACTCGCTCCCCTTCGACTCCGTCTCCTGTGCGTTTCAACTCTAGCTCCTATGAAGCTCGAATCCAAGACCGAGTCGAATGAAGTAGTTCGACCCAAGACCGAGTCGAACATCCTGTTCGAATCCATAGAATCATGACTTCCAGAGATCAACTCCATCAACTCGACATGCTTACTTCACGTCCACAAATACAATGAAAATTATCTTCGACGTTTCAATCCTTTACAACGACTCAGGAGGGGATCGTTACGAAGGGACATTCAGAAACAATAAACTGACAACGACTCGAGAACGTGCAAACGTCAGCGGGAGTCAGGATAACGTACATGCATGAATGATGGACTAATATTCAGCATTCAAAATTTTTAAGAGTCAGAAATTCATCCGGTAACAAACAGCTGCAACAGCAAATGGATAACCGCTGGCATACAGCGATCAGTTGCAACGATACAGGGCACAACAGTCGACAGTCAACAGATTACAATATCAAGAAGGACGGTCAAAGATTACAACTCTTATCGAAAGGACGATAACTATTCAGAGTAAAGACTGCAGCACTTCAAAGCACATCATGTTTTCACAAGACGTACTTTGGAGGGAAAATGTTATCCCGCCTTTTGGCAAGGCCGTAATACCAAGGAATTGACTAGTAACCAGTAAGCAGTCCGTCCCAGAGATCAGTTATACATGGGCTCACCACGTATATCGATGAATTTTGTCCAAGTCCGGATCGAGCAAAAATTGGTAAGACACGGCAAGCTAAGCCAAGAAAGCCATTGTTTCAAACCTCAAGATAATCCGAGTTCATATGCTCAAGTTATGAACGATGCAAGGTTGGATGGAGATCAACTACCAATCGACTCGCTTCGCTTCGACTCGCTCCTTCGACTTGCTCCCCAACACTCAGTTCAAAGCCGACTTCGACTCGCTTCGCAACGCCTAGGAGTGATGTCTTCAACTCGCTTCACTCATAGGCCAATCTCGAGTCGATCAGGTTCGACTCGCTCTAGCTTAAAGTCATCAAGAGTGCACACTTCGACTCGCTCGACCAGTGCTTGCTTCGACTCGCTCGACCAGTGCGTGCTTCGACTCGATCGATCTGGGCACACTTCAACTCGCTCAAATCAGAGTGGTTTCGACTCAATCAATACAGCGTTAAAGGCGGAACGATCCAGGAAGCGCCACATCATCGAGTCAAGAGGAAGCGAGTCGAAATGGAAGCGAGTCGAAGGAAACAGGCCACCGAAAACTCTATTTCGTATCGATCATATCTCCCAATCTACAAGTCCAAATGCTATGAAATTTTCACAGAAGACTACTTGCATGCTAGAGAGTGTCCACGCCAAATTTTGACTCCATTGGATGAGATCTTGAGCGATTCCAAATCAGCTCGTGTCAATCACGGATCGGACCGAAATTTCGTGGGCTTGGGCGTACGGGCCTGGTCACGTGCCAGAGAGGGTCTCCCAAGATCTGAGCGAAATATCAGCCTCCTACACCTATAAATAGAACCCCAAAGCCAACAAAAAAGGGGTTCTTCTTCCTCCTTGAGATCTCCAACGCCCGGACTCCACCAGATCCAGATCTGAACTCTGTCGCTGCTGCTATCAACAAGATCCACTGCTGCAAACAATAGCTAACTCTTGTAATTCATTGCATTCACTTGTAAACATCAAAGAAAGATCAATAAAGCAAACTACTTCATAGTGGACGTAGGCAATACGCTGAACCACTCTAAATCCTTGTGTCTCCCTACATTCTGGTTATTCTTATTTCTGAAATTTGGAGTTTTTGTTAGATAAATCCTCTTTTTACATTTAATTTCTTCACTTTATCTCTTCAAAGACTTCCTAAGAGTGTTGTGCCCAATTTTGGTACAAACAGCTACCATGTGGTTTACTCGTTTGCCACCACGATCCATCTCTAATTTTGACCAGATGGCCACCAAGTTTGTTGAACAATTCCGTATGCACGTGGCAAGGCCTAAAGACGTTAACACTCTGTCTAGTGTTACACAAGCTCCTGGAGAAACACTTAGACGTTACTTGGAGCGATTCCATGCTGCGTGCGCAGAAATAAGCAATCCCAATGATAACTCTATCCTGATGGCATTGACTAAGGGGATCGATGCTGATTCCGAGTTCGGAAATTGGTTAGTTGGGAAGCCGCCTGCGTCATTGGACCGTTTCTATTCCACGACAGCCCAATTCTTGAGAAGGGAGGATGCAAAACAGTCTAAGAAGCAGGATGACGCAGGGCCCAACATCGAAGGAATTCAGAGTAACATCGCCATTAAACAATCCGGGGAGAGTTCTGGAAAAGTTCAGTTGAACATTCAAAATAAACAGAACCAGCAGAGGGATAGTGGAAATCAAGCTAAGAAACGAGATCAGAATCGTGGCCCACGACGTAGAGCTCCAATGTTCGACAATTACACAACATCGAATACGTCGCTAGAAAATGTCTATTTACAGACCTGTAATACCATGCAATACAAGAAACCTGCCCCGAAGCCGCCGACAGTAAGACAAGTCCAGACAGGGAAGTTTTGTAGATTCCACAAAAGTTATGGCCATAATACAAATGAGTGTCGTCATTTACAATATCTCATTGAAAAACTGATGCGTGAACGAAAGTTGGATCAGTATGTGCGGGCGCCGCAGTCAGGAGGTGCGGGCCCATCGAATCAGAACCGTGCACTAAATCAAGAAAGGCAAGAGGAACCCGCTCGAACTGGCGGGAGGTTGGTTATTAATACGATAAGTGGTGGTCCTCATCCAGCAGACCGAAGCTGGAAGGAAATGGAGTCGTATGCCAGCTCTATCAGGCATGTAGACTTCGAGTGTTATAGTAGTTTTGATGAAGGGGCTCTGGCCAAGCAACAGAAGACGATGACAGATGACATCGTGTTCAAAAACAGAGACGCTGATAAAGTCGAAGCCCCTACCATTGATCCACTGGTCATCTCAGCTCAAGTAGGTCCTGCTTGGAATAAAAGGATCTTAGTTGACAGTGGAAGCTCTGTGAATATTTTGTTTAAGCGAGCTTATGATCAAATGAGAATGGAAGCCACGGACTTGAAACCTTGTCAATCCTGAATCCATGGTTTCAACGGAAGTGCTACTATACCCACTGGAATGGTGGAACTGCCAGTGGAGTTGGGAGTTGGAGAACGTCGGAGAGTACGGATGTTATAGTTCGTTGTTTTGGACATAGACTCCCCTTATAATGCTTTCCTGGGACGACCGGCCCTCGCTGAATTCAGGGCAGCCATTGCCCCGTGGTGTTTGACTATACAGTTTCCCACTGATCATGGAGTGGGAATCATTCAGGGAGATCAGACTGCTGGAAGAGCTTGTTATGTCGCGGAGCTGCGGGAGGCGCAACGAAAGGAGAAAGGAAAAGGTGTAGAGGAATCTCTCTACATCCGCTTTGCTGATAATTGACAATTAACGTTCGGGCTTAGGCTCGGGCACCCCAACCAATTCCAAAGGGATCTTGACCCAAGAGAAACTGAATACGAAGGAGAAACTAAAGAGAGTCAAGCATCCCCGGGCGAACTGACGATTGATGTCCCGATTGACGACGATGATGATTCAAAAATGATAAAGATTGGGTCTCAGCTAAGCCAGCAAACTCAAGAGGAATTGGTTGAATTTCTACGGGAGAATCTTGACGTATTCGCCTGGACGCATTCTGACATGTGTGGGATCTCGCCGGACATCGCGAGCCACACTATAAATATTGACCTGCGGCATGTCCCGGTCAAGCAGAAAAGGCATGGTATGGATCCAGAGAGATATGCCGCCCTTAAAGAAGAGGTAGACAAGCTTAAAGCGAATGGTTTCATTTGAGATGCGTTATACCACGAATGGGTGTCAAATCCCGTGCTCGTCCGAAAGTCAAACGGAAAATGGAGAACATGTGTCGATTACTCCGATCTGAATAAAGCTTGTCCCAAAGACAGTTTCCCACTTCCCAGAATTGATCAGCTCGTAGATTCAACAGCTGGACATGAACTCTTATCCTTCATGGATGCGTATTCTGGCTACAATCAGATACCAATGTATTTACCTGATCAAGAACATACCAGCTTCGTAACCAATCTGGGACTTTATTGCTACAAAGTCATGCCATTCGGACTCAAGAATGCCGGGGCTACTTATCAACGATTGGTCAATCGGATGTTTGCCAATCAAATCGGGAAAACAATGGAAGTATATGTAGACGACATGCTTGTGAATTCACGATTTTCCACTGATCATGTTAAAGACTTGGAAACTATGTTCAACATACTTCGAGAGTACGGAATGAAGCTTAACCAACTGAAATGTCATTTTGGAGTTGCATCCGTAAAATTCCTTAGGCTCATCGTCAATGCTAGAGGGATTGAGGCTAATCCTGAAAAGATCTGGGCTATCAGAAATCTTAAAACCCCGAAAACTATAAAGCAAGTCCAGAGTCTCAATGGGAAAGTAGCAGCATTGAGCAGATTCATTTCAAAGTCCACTGACAAATGCATTCCCTTCTTTGACCTGATCCGAAAAGGAAAGCGAAACTTTGAATGGACCATAGAGTGTGAAGGCGCATTCCAAGCACTAATTCAGCATCTATCCACACCACCTATCCTGTCAAAGCCTATTGATCATGAGAAGTTGTACATATACTTGGCGATATCAGACAACGCTATCAGCGCTGCCTTAATTCGAGAAGAAGACAAGATACATAAGCCGGTATACTATGTCAGCAAGCGATTGACTGGGGCTGAAAGGAATTATCCGAAATTAGAGAAGTTGGCTTATTGCCTTGCTGTTGCATCAAGAAAACTCCGACCGTATTTCCAGGCACATCCTATTATTGTTTACACCGACCAACCGTTACGACAGGTCCTTACATGGCCTTAGACGTCTGGTAGGTTACTCAAGTGGAACATCGAACTGAGCTAGTTCGATATCACTTACACTCCAAGACAAGGGATTCAAGGACAAGTCCTAGCTGATTTCATAGCTGAATTTACTGTTCCAGAGGACTTGCCCGAAACCAGTAAATCCCCCGAATACGTCTGGAAGCTGTACACTGATGGTGCATCAAACGACCGGTGTTCGGGCGCTGGTGTTGTACTCAAAACCACCAAAGGCCGATCTATATGCTATGCTTTGAAGTTTGATTTTCATGCAACCAATAATGAAGCAGAATATGAAGCCCTCTTAGCTGGACTAAAGCTTGCCAGAGATTTGAGAATTATCGTTGTGGAAATTTACTGTGATTCACAGTTAGTTGTGTGTTAGGTACGGAGAGAGTATCAAGCGAGAGATCGAAGGCTGGCTGCTTACTTAGCTCGAGTTCAGGAAGTGCTAAATCAGTTTGATTATTATGCCATTTATTGTATACCTCGAGAACGCAACCAAAAAGTCGATTCATTGGCAAAGTTAGCCAGCACAGGTGAAGCTCAGCAAATGGGACTCGTTCCCGTAGAGACGTTAACTTCCCCGAGCATTGACTGGGCAGAAATAGACTGGATATGTGAAACCGTTCCCGATAAGGAATCATGGATGACTCCATTCAGAAATTACCTTGAGCATGGAACCCTGCCAGAGCGCAGGAATGAAAAGAGACAAGTCCTTCGGAAGTCCTCACGATTCACCATCCGGGATGGAATCATGTATAGAAGAGGGTACTCTGTTCCATTATTCCGGTGTTTCGCTCACGATGAAATCAAACGAGTATTACACGATGTACACGAGGGAGAATGTGGCGATCACATGGGGGGCAAGCACTTGTCAAGAAAATACTTCGATATGGGTATTACTGGCCTACTGTGAATCGCAATACGTCGAATTATGCAAAGAAATGTGATAGGTGTCAAAAGCATGCTCGAATTCCTAGAGCCCCGCCTATTGAGATAACGCAAATGGTCAGCCCATGGCCGTTTGCAATGTGGGGGCATCGACATCATTGGTGTTCTACCTCTGGCAAAAGGTGGTGCGAAATACGCCATCGTTGCAGTAGCTTACTTTACAAAGTGGGCTGAAGCCGAAGCACTTGCTACCATAACGACAAAGAAAATAATCAACTTTGTAGTCCACAACATTATTTGTCGATTCGGTCTCCCACACTCTATTATTACTGAAAACGGAGCCCAATTCGACAGTGCTGAATTTAAAGGTTTTTGCAAACGATTTCACATCCAAAAGAAATTTTCTGCGGTTGCACACCCTTAAGCAAATGGACAGGTCGAAGCGGTTAATAAAGTTATAAAGTCCATTCTGAAAAAACGACCGGAAAAGGTCGTAGGCAAGTGGGTTGATGAACTTCCTATGGCTTTATGGGCCTACCGAACAACCCATAAGTCTACGACCGGTCACACTCCATTCTCTCTCTCCTATGGTTCAGAAGCTGTTATTCCAGTCGAGCTAGAAGTACCTTCTCATCGTGTGACATACTATGATCCGAAGACTAATGCTATATTACTTGCTGAATCTCTCGATCTACTATATGAGAAGCGTGAAGAGGCTAATTTGAGGGCAGTCGCGCATCGAAGTCGAGTCGCCCAATTGTACAACGCCAAGGTCCGCCCACGAACCTTTGAGCTAGGCGATGTCGTTCTGAAAAGAATTTATCCAGTTCCTTCGCATATGAAGCCAACATGGGAAGGACCGTATGTTATTAAACGAAGGCTCGGAGATGGCAAATTCAAATTATCGACCGTAGACGGTCTTACTCTGCCAAGAGCCTGGAATAGCGAGAGTCTTCGTCGCTACTACACATGACATGCTATGTTTATTCATTTAGTTTATTTTCTATTTTGCAATTTGTTTCCACATTTCAAAATTAGAATTTGTAATAAGGCAACTGACTTTGCCATATTTTCTTATTTTAGCAATAAAATGCAATCTCTTCGAGCCAGAGCTGTGATTTACTTGAAATGCTTCGTATGATCATCACTATGCACGGAGAGCTAAGTCTCACCATACGGTGGGATTTATTCAAATAGGGAGTGACTGCGATGCAACCGGTCACTCGCTAAGTGAAACCCATGCTCGGGGATAATCCATCACACTAAAAGTCAAAAAAGGATTGATACACGACATTCCTTCACTTAACTCCAGATTCCCAGAGCGCGGGCTGGAGCATAAATACGTGTACAAAGAGGGTGGATCCGTCTGCCTAACGACATCGCCCGTATCCAAACCAAGTTTGAGGAGGATGGACCCGTCCATCTAACGACCTCGCTTGTTAACTCGGGGTGGATGTGATCCGACCATCCACGATCATGATGCACCTTTCGTTCCCAGAGAGCGAGCGAAACCCAAAAACATACAGCTGATGTGACTGACCGTCTGCTTACCAACTCCAAACTCCCAGAGTGCGAGTCGGAGTATAAACATCAACTCCAGATTCCCAAAGTGTGAAACGGAGTATAAACAACAACTCTGAATTCCCAGAGTGCGAAACGGAGTATAAACAACAACTCTGAACTCCCAGAGTGCGAGTCGGAGTACAAACATCGACTCTGAACTCCCAGAGTGCGAGTCGGAGTATAAACACTAACTTCGAATTCCTAGAGTGTGAAACGGAGTATAAACATCAACTCTGAACTCCCAGAGTGCGAGTCAGAGTAAAAACACTAACTCTGGATTCCCAGAGTGCGAAAAGGAGTATAAACATCAACTCTTAACTCCCAGAGTGCGAGTCGGAGTATAAACACTGACTCCAGATTCCCAGAGTGCGAAACGGAATATAAACACCGACTCTGAATTCCTAGAGTGCGAATTGGAGTATAAATGTCAACTCCGAATTCCCAGAGTGTGAAACGGAGTACAAATGCCAACTCCGAACTCCCAGAGTGCGAGTCGAAGTGTAAATGTTGATTCCGAGTCCCCAGAGCGCGGACGTATAATTTAAACTCAATCTGGCGTGATCAACCGCCAGTAAGCAAACGAGGATCCCCAAAGTGTGGATATGATCATCAATAATCAAACAAGAATGGATGAATCACTCGATCTCCGCTTGTCTCAGACATCCGTTCAGTGGCACTAGACTCAACTTGTTATAAGTGAGGAGCGATCGCTGACTGGTATTCGACAACTCACCCCCAAGACTGGGGGGATGACTTAAACATCGACCATTGATCGAAGCAGTGCGTCGTCAAAATTCAACTCACTTCCCGATCGTGAACCATGTCTACAGTTTCCGGACCTGAAACGAAGAGACAAACTTGACTCGGAAGCTTGGACTTTACAAGTGCATTTCAAACATTGAAACACTTAAGAAAATACACAAGAAGCTAAAAAAGAAAAGTTTCATTTCTACTATTTATGAAAGAAATTCATGTACAAGTTGGTTCCAAAAAATTCCTACTAATAGGGGCCGAACCTGCATCTATACGCGGCCAACAAAATGAAAGTCAAAAATAAACCAAGAAAGCATGTCTAATCTTTCTTCTTCCTCGGCTTCTTTTTCGGTGTAGACCCGCTGGAGCCGCCACTACCCTTCCTCTTTGAGCCCTGGCTTTTCGGTGGTCGGTCTCCAGGCGGGGGCATGATCTCAACATCCTCCTTCGAGCTTGAATGAATAGGAATGCTTCCTGCAGGCGGAGTCGGAGGAACATGATTAAGCGTAGAAGATAGAATGGGTGCACTGGTGTCGAAAACTGTACCGCCAGGCGATATCATTCTAAGAGGAGCTGGACCAAGTGCCCTCGTTCCACCTCCAAAACTGCCACCATGAGCCGCTGCTGCCATTTCAGCGTCAATTTCGGCTATTATCTCCTCTTCAGTAACCACTCGGGCCCCGCTGGGGGCATCAGCAGTCGGCATCGAAAAGCTTTTAGTAGGAACGCCTCCGCCCATAACAAATGGTAAGTCAGCTAAAGGATCGCCATGACGACGAAAGAGCTCCTCCATCAACTGCTCGTCAAAAACAAGCGTGCTTCCCTGCATGTCGTCAAGCGGGGCAGTTGTAGCTATAGTGATTGCTTCGGTAATGATAGCCTCCTGCGTCTGATGTGATTCTTGAGTAGCAGGAGGCCCGGCAGGTGTAGTGTCGATCACTGGACAAAGAATAAGAGAACTGTCAGAATTTAATTCAAATAAAGATTCCGACTTAAGGCAGATACGTGGAATGTTCAGAATACCTTCCTCAGTTTGATTTGTAGGCGGCAGAACGTCTTCAGTAACTTGCACTGCAGCCGGAGACATCTGCGGCTGATCCGGATTGTAGGCAGGAACAACTTGGGGATCAACCGCAAACGAGGATTCGGGCTGGGTTGATGCTGGAACTTCAAGACTCGCCTTATGATGGTCAACCCCTGAACCCTCTCCTACTTTGAAATGCTGGGCACCGAGTCTTTCCTTTTCATGCAAAATCATTGACTCGTGAAGAATCTTCCTTTCATCTTCGTTCAGAATGTGATTCTCGAGTTCAAACTCATCCACAGACTCACCCAGGTGCACCTCCTTCTCTTCTTCAACTAATCGGCCCCAGGCGTTGTATATATGCGTCGGATAATCATCGATCCAGGCTAGACCCATGTGCCTCAGCACGTTAGCGTTGTAAACAACGACAAGGTCTTCGATATCAGCCTCTAGCCTGGACTCGGCCGACTTCACTTTCTCCTCAACCCCAGTCTCCACCTTGCGGACTTTAGCCACAGCCGCATCCCATTCACCCCTAAGCAGAACAGCTTGTTCGCACACCTCCTGGGCTGTGTTGCTTGCATCATCCTTTTCCTTCGTCAGCTTTTTTGGTTGCCTCAATTTCAGATTTCCAAGAGGACTCGGCCTCAGCGGTGAGCACTTGAATGATCTGGTCCCTTTGAGCGAGTTCGGTCTCCATTTTCTCAAGCGCTTTGGCTCGCTCAAAGGCCACCTTGGAAGCTTTCTCTGCAGCATTTACCCACTCTCTATACTGGGTGTAGATGTCATGAACGTAATCATGCATCGTGTTTTCCACTCCAGATGGGTTTCTCTTTAAGTGAGGTGGAAAGACGTAGCCATCGAAGCATATGTTCGGAAAATCCTTCCTCATCTGAGCCAATTTAATGGCCCCTTCTCCTGTGGGCTCAGTCGGGACCTGCTCCGCAATTATGGAGGCCGTGGTTTCAAATCTTTGGAGATGAGTCTCGGATCTAGAAGTGTGAGAAGATGGCATATGACGTGGAGGCTCTGGTGGATGTGGAACAAGAACAAGAGGTGGAGATGGAAGTCTAAGAGGAGGAGAGCGAGATCTAGATCGATGTCTGTATTCTCTGTCCCTGTTACGCCCATACCTATCTTGGTTAGAGTACTCGCGATCACGGTCTCTGTCTATGTCTCTCCTGTGGGAATCATAGTAAGTAGAAGATTTTTGAGCCGAGCGAAGGCTCCCCAGCATTAATCCTCTTCCGGACATCGTACCTGAAAATGAGAGACGAAGGAAAAGTTAGCAATTTCTTAGTTTGGACGATTTACAGTTATGAATCATGTAGTGAAGTGAAGTGTATGCGTGTGCAACCCCCCGACCAACCGGAAATGTCGGTCGCACTCATAGCAAGCGACCCGCTCAGTTCAAGAGCATTATCAAGCTCCTCCATCCCGGCGTCGTGTTGAAACGACACATAATCTGGAATCGGAATGTCAGCAAGCCCTTCAAAAGGATTCTCTACTTGCGGGGGAGGAGCCTCCGAAATTCTAATCTCTGGGATGGGCAAGGACATAACCATGGATTTTAATCTCACGGATTTAGAACACTTGTGAGCAACTGCCTTGCCTTTTCTCCTTCCTTCTGAATCTTGGACATCGAAAGAAGGCCCATCTTGGAGGTCGTTATCGGTAGGCGTTCTTTTTGGATCAACTTCTTCAGCTATTACGACTCTGAGCACCTTGCGCTTCACCTGCTTCTTCGAGACTGCTCTAAGTGTCCCTTCCAGTTGTAAGCTTTGCTTACGTTCGATCAGCCCAACAATTCTCAAGTTTCTATCGGTCAGAACCAAGTCAATGTGCCTCTCTTCGCCCAGAACCATTTGGAGGATCCCAACTAACTCTCTGAAATACCCACCATCAGGTCGAGAGATTGCGGCTGTAAAAGAAGAGAAGTATGTCAGTTTTGGAAACGATTGTTGTTATCTTGATAATTCATGAGAAGGACTGCAACACTTACGTCTGTCCAACCATCGCCTAGCAAATCCTGGGGCACCGAACGTAGAACCATTCAGTTTTAAAGTAACTCAGCCTTCCCCAGGACCCAGTCACTATTTGACAGTTCCTAACCGCTTCTAAGAAGGTGAAAGAAGGGTTGTCTCCACGACTCTTAATGTTAAATAGATATCTGATCTCGATCGGCTTTGGTGGTCGAAAGAGAATCTCCATAAACAGAATGAAGGTGTTGTTCAACAAAGCGTACCCATTGGGGTGTAACTGGGATGGAGCTATTCGAAGGAATGATAGCATCTCCCTTATATATTGATTGAAAGGAGGAAGTGTTCCCGCCGTACAAGCATGATGGTTGAAAGCAGTAAACCCCTCCGGAGGAGCATGTGGCCTATCATTTGGCCCAGGCAGTAACATGTTGTCAAGCGACAAGCCGTGTCTTAAACAAATCCGTCCCAACATATCTTCAGAAATGCCGGACGACACAAAGTCTTGAGGACGACAGATGAACCGGGAACCTGGAAGCTCGTCTGAAGCTGGATTTATAACTTCGGCTTCAATGACCGGTATCTCGATAGTTGAAGGAATTGAACTCGGGAGCTCCTACTGCTGTGAACTTGAGGGTTCCATGACTAACTAGCTTATGAAAAATCATTGTTAAACAGACAATAACGCTCGTGTATCCCCCAGTGTAAAGTGTGTGAGTGTGTTGTGCAGTGCGGTACTGTATATCACTTGAGAAGTTCTACAGAATTGGAGAAAACATGAAAACGATAAGACTTCAAAATTCAGTTGGAATGACCGTCATCGCTGACCGTCACAATCATGCCATCCAGTTATTAGCGATCGATCCGAGTCAGAGTTTATTAAAGTTTTGTTAAGTCAAAATTCCATCGACGAGCTTCGATAGGCAGTTAAATATGCAGGGTAATAGTTAAGTCCAGATATTCAAGAATGAAGCTCATCGGAAATCATGTTATTAGTTATTCAAGGTTCTGTGTCCATCAAGATCCAGGTTCATATCAGTCGTCAGGAATTCTCTTCGAATCGATCGTCAGTGTCGGATTTCGAATCGATCAAGGCCAGGGGAGCACCGGCTTCGTATCGATCACATTCACCCGATACATTTCATATCGATCGAAGGAGTATTCTTCGAATCGATCTGAAGATAAGGATTTCGACTCGATCACATTCACTCGATACATTTCGTATCGATCGAAGGAGTATTCTTCAAATCGATCCGAAGCCAAAGACTTTAACTCGATCACTGGCCTTGTTCAGGCATCAAATTTTGGAGATAAAGTTTCGTATCGATCGTACAAGACGAGCCCACGCAACAATCATTGCAGATCGACACGAAAAGAACATCAAGCCATCCTCCTCCATACTCATTCTTCCCGAGATCGATTCGAACAACATTTTATCCTTCCTCGACCTCACACATTATCTACTTCCTCGAGCAACGTTTGGGCACGAGTTCGAATGGAATGGCATGAGAATCTGGATCTCATTGTATTGGGACTGATTTTGTTCAATTGATTACCTGATTTCGACAACTGGTTAAAGGGTTTAAAGATTTTGGTTCGATTCAAAGTCGAGCAGTTTTCCTTTCTTGGTCTTAGAAGCGATACGAAAGCAAGGCACAAAAGTAAAAAGTGAAAAGTGAAAATGGCTAAGTCCATGGTATTTATATGGACTCGAAGTTGAAAGGAGGAAACGATTCGCCTCCTAGTGGATTCGACCGGCTACCAAATGTTACCGTAGGATCGATTCGAACAGACTATTCGTACCCATTTACAATCCATCGATACAAAATCCTTGTTCGTATCAATCATTTTCAACTCTTTCCCCAGAGCATCGATACGAACGATCAGTTCGAATCCATCAAATCGCAGTTCCCAAAAGCCAATACCCATCGATACGAATTGTCTATTCGTATCTAATGACACCAGATCCATCGATTCAAAATACACCAAAGGGGTTGTTCTGAAGACATTGAACTCTATCGATACGAACAACCGTTTCGTATCCATCAAACCTCACATCCATCGATTCGAAATGCTCATTTCGTATCCATCAATACAATGAATACCGATGCAAAAACAATGTTTTAACCTTCTACACCGATTCAGGAGAGGACCGATATGAAGGAACATTCAAAAATGACCGTCGAGCGTTGTTACAATTGGAATCTCACATCAGTTCAGGAGAGGATCGATACTTAATTCGATACGGGATAAACTGACAACGACTCGTAAACGTACAAACGTCAACGAGAGTCAGATTAACAGATATGCATATATGTCGAACTAATATTCAATATTCCAAATTTACAGGAGTTGGAAACTCATTTGATAATGATTACAACAATGAACGGCTAATCAATAGCATACAGCAATCAGCTGCAATAATACATGGTACAACAGTTGACAGTCAATAGTTTACATTATCGAGAAAATCAGTCGAAGATTACAACTTTCATCGAAAAGACGATAACTATTCAGAATGAAGATTGCAGCATTTCAAAGCACATCTTGTTTCCATAAGACATACTTTGGAAGGCAAATGTTATCCCGCCTTTTGGCAAGGCCGTGACACCAAGGAATTGACTAGTAACCAATGACGGTTCGTCTCAGAGATCGGTTATACACAGGCTCACTATGGATATCGATGAATTTTATCCGAGTCTAGATCGAGCTACAATCGACAAGACACGACGAGGGAAGCCATAAAAGTCAACGTTCCAAATTTCAAGTCAATCCGAGTTCATATGCTCAAGTTATGATCGATGCAAGATTGGACGCGAAACAGTCTCGGGTTCGAATCCATCAGGTGGCCGCCGTTCGGATCGATCGAGTTTGAATCCATCTGAGAAAGCTCTGTTCGACTCGATCGGTCAATGACCACTTCGTATCGATCTGCATCCATCAGGAAGCCACAGTTCGACTCGACCGACTTCGCATCCATCGACAAGCTCTGTTCGACTCGATCAGCCCATAACCACTTCGTATCGATCCGCATCCATCAGGAAGCAACAGTTCGACTCGATCGTCCAATGCCTACTTTGTATCCATCGGCAACAAACACTTTCATCTACTTCACATCGCTTAGTCTTAAAGGCTCTCTTCGTATCGATCGCTAATCGATACGAAATGCACGCCTCCCATCGATGCGAAGAAAAGCACAAAAGTCGATATAAACCAGGGCGCTTTCATCAATACGAACTATGCAACCTTCATCGATGCGAACAAGCCAACATCCATCGACTTGAACTAGACTGTCTTCATCGATTTGAACTGGGTATGCTGCAGATCAATGCGAAGGACGTGTGCCACTTCAACCTACCAACACATGCCGCCATCGATTCGAAACCATCGAGTCGAAATGATCGATACGAACGAAATAGCCAGCCGAAAAGCACCATTTCGTATCGATCATATCTCCTAATCTACAAGTCCAAACGCTATGAAATTTTCACAGAAGCTTACGTGCATGCTAAAGAATGTCCACGCTAAATTTCGACTCCATCGGACACAATCTTGATCGATACGAAATCGGTTCGTATCGATCACGGATCGGGCCAAAACTTCGCGGGCTTTGGCGCGCGGGCCTAGTCATGTGCCAAAAGGGGTCTCCCAAGATCTGAGCGAAACATCAGCCTCCTACACCTATAAATAGAGCTCCAGGGCATACAGAAAAGGGATCTTCTTCTACTTTGAATTCTCCAACGCCCAAACTCTACCGGATCCAGTCCAAAACTCCATTGCTACTAACAAATTCCACTGCTGTAAATCATTATTATCTACTGTAACCCGCTGAAATCAATTGTACTTATCAAAGAAACATCAATAAAGCAATCAACTTCATAGTGGACGTAGGCAACACGCCGAACCACTCTAAATTCTTGTGTTTCTATGCATTCTAATTACTTTTCTTATCTGTTTTTGGAGTTTTTGTTAGATAATCCTCTTTTTCCATTTTAATTTCTTCACTTTATCTCTTCAAAAACTTCCGAAGAGTGTTGTGCCCAATTTTGGTACAAACAATCTTTTAAAAACTCTTATCCGTAGTTCCTTACGTTTTTATGAGAAAACTCTTTATCTTTCTAGACAAGTGGATATAGATACAAAGAGAACTGTTTTATTTTCACAACTGGTTACACAATTTCTTCTGCTACATAGCCTTAATAAAAAGAACATCCAACACAAAAGATTCTACTATACAATACTACCGTAGCATATCAGCTGAACATAATAATAATACATGAGTCTGCTTATCTATCCTACTCAAACTTCATTTCCGAACTCATCAACCTTGAACTCCTCCTTTACCTCCGATTCTGACTTAGACTCTGATTCGGTATCAGATCCTTCTTCCAGATCTTCGATGTCAACTAGATTGTTGGCGTCTTCCTCCTCTTGCCCGTACGCTAAATCGTTTTCCCCGGTCTGGGAATGTGCATCCATGTATTGCTGGTGTCACTGGGCAAATGCATCCTCCAAAAAAATGATCGCCTCACCGCCGCTTAACCATGCCTCCTCATAAGATTCCTCCATGTATCCTGGGCCTCCACTGTGGTCGGAGTCTATACCGAAAACTAGTGTCTCAGAGTCGTCTACCCCTGGCTCAACCCACTCATAACCTACTATTGGCTCGGGTGGAAATCCTGGCCAATCCTCAAAGCGAAATCTTGAATAGTCCTCTAAGTTGGAACTAGCTGGATCGGAGATCCACATATCACTCCCTTCCTCAGATAAAAGCATGTCAGCAAAGGGTATATCATAGTCTTCATCGCTGATCAAGTCTATTACCTCTATCTTGGTCCATGCATCTTGGAATGATCTATTCGTATGTGGACCCTACACGTAAACAAAGATGACATAGAACTGATGGCTAATATGGCAATTTTATTCTAAGTGACTGATCCTATTTTTATACCGGTCCTCACTAGGTTCTATCTTAGTTAGTGTCTTAACTTATCTTTGAACATCTTATAGTCAAATTGTGAGGTTCTAGTCACAAGCTGTCCAGATTTCAATTTTATATTTAATAAGCAACCATCATACATCAATCAATTCCTGATAATACAAAGCTAAACGTATCAAAATAATTGGATTACTTGTAACCCCGATCGGAGATATAGTATCTTATTCTATCCACGATTATCAACTTAATCTCGGTTTAATGTGTGATCCTAACCAACTTAGTGTCATTTACCGAACAACTTATAGTCGAATTGTGAAGTTCCGATCACAAGCTGTCCAGACTCAGATTGAATGTCTAACTTCAATCCGCTCTTTTAAATTTAAACGAACACTAATCATATCAATCAATAAATGATATTGCTATCATTCATTTTGAAAGACATGATATAATTCTAAGGTAAAATTATTTCATATACCATGAAAAATCATTTTATATATCAAAATAACAAATACGCGCTCATACACACACATACACACACATACATATACACACACTTGGACTCGTTCTAGGGTATTACTATCCCTATCTCTAATGAGTAACTCATCCTAGGATATTACTAATCCCATCTGTAATGAGAAATTCACCCAATCAAGCCTTGGTTGTCGCTTAACCAATGCATCGATACCAGCTATGACGACCCCATTTTTCACAACCCAAAAACCCGTACTAATACTCCTCGGTCACGAATTCCCAAGACACGAAAAACCGACTGATTAAGGATGAAATAAAAGGAATGAAGTAAAGAAATGAAGAGAAGGAGGTAGAAGTGTATTTATAGTATTGGATTTAGTAATATAATATGCAACATAACTTGTTACATCACCATACTCTTCATACCCTTACACCACCTTACCCCATCAACTCATGTACCCTCTCCATCACATCACCTACACACCGTACCCCCAAATCAAGCAGGTCACTTCTTAGGAAGCTTCTACACACCTTTATACATATATAAATACATATATACATACATACACATGCCTACACATATATATACACATGCTTATACACACACACACGTCACACACCCATACAGGCACACACACACCACATGCACATACACGAGTGTACATGCATGTACACGTGTATATGTGCACACACACCCCGCATACACACGCGTATTTCATTTCGTCTCCTTCGTATTTTTAATACATATTCCAATTATGTAAATATAATCTCTGAAATCTATGCCTTTTTATTTATTTATTTATTTAAAGACGTTCTGATGACGTTTGATGAATTCTGCTTGCCGTTTTATATTGAATTTTAACTTTGTTTATCAGTTACATTATCCGTTATATTTCTATTTAAATAATGACGTAATCAAAATTTATAAATTATATATGATTTATTTTGATAAACACTCCTTAAATTAATCATAAAATCCATTATATTGCGTATTTCAAAGTGCTACAGATTTATACTCACCGTATAAGGTTCTAATCATTTCTTATTGTTTAATAATATTTATAATGAATTATCAAATCATTAAATCTTAATTTAATTTAATAAATTAATTATTAAATATTATGACCCTATTAATGATGTAATAATTACAATTTATTTTCAAAAAAAATAAAAAAAATTATTTTATTTCATTATCTCGTTTATATCAATAAATGAGTATAGCTATTCAAAGCTGTGCGCGATTCCGAGAAAATCTAAAATTTACCAAAAACTGACTTTTCATCATTTTTGATGAAAAATCCAAAAATCCATATTTTGTTTATAAACCTTTAAAACAAGTGTTATTAATGTTTGAAATTTATTAATTGAATATTTAACTGAATTAAATATTCCATTTTATTGTTATAAAATTCTGGGTCGTTACAGTCGCCCTCACCAAGTACCACCGATAATTCAACAAATCCTATAGCTTTAGTAGCCATCTCATTGAACCCATGTAATCGAGACTCACAAGGCTTCAAATCCTTCTTCTCCAGCATCATTTAATCAAAAGCTTTCTTGAACATGATATTGACTGGACTTCCACAGTCTACAAGCACCATCCATAAACCAGCAGAACCAATCGTGGCTGAAATCATGAATGGGTCAATCGTCGAAGCTTCCACCCCATCAGCATCTCTGTTTCGAAAAACAATATCATCTACCATGGTTCAAGATTGTTTTGCCGGAGATCCACCCTCAACAGCACAACAACTTTCATTCTCAGCATTCTTTATAGCTTCAATGTATCTATCCATTTCCGCAAAGCTTTTATCGGCATGATGCGGCCCACTGATGATTATGTTAATCACCAAACGTCTTTCTGGCTGCTTGGGTGGATTAGCACCAAGCTGAGCCTGCCCCTACTGGGAAGGTGACCTAGGGGGTTATAAGTTCCTTGCCCGCCACCCTACGGGGCTTGCACATATTCTACAATTTCTTTTTTCTAATCAAATTCGATTATGTCGCAAAGTGCCGACACTCACTAGTATTATGACCGTGAGTCCCATGGAATCTGAAGAAATTGCCTGACTTTCTCTCCTTCTCGGTTAAATCCTTGGGAGCCAGCTTCTTATATAGTTTAGTATTATGAGTAGCTAGATAGATATTCTCTATTGAGTTGTTCAGTTTAGTTTAATCGTTATACTTAGGAGTCTAAAAATGATTTCTTTAATCCAGTTGATGCTTCTTAGCCCCATCATTGTTCTGTTTTCGACCTTCATTCTAATTTCCAACCTTCACGTTTACATCCTTAGAATTTCCTTAAGTTTTCTTTACAACGAAATTACTTTGTATTACCTCATCTAGATTTCCAAAACGGTCTTCCGTGGATGCTTGTGTGCATCCTCCCGATGCAAATATTCATTGGCTTTCCAATAAAAAAACTTCCATTGTTGATGATTACTTGCTTTCCAAACAGTCTTCGAAATCCAAATCAAGGTGAACTCCTCTATAAAGTGCCATCATTACCATGTCTTCCTAAGGATCTGCTACTTCTACTACAGAAGTGTATAACCGACTCAAAAATTCCCTCATTGATTCTCCTTCAGCTTGACAAATGTTGGATAGTGGCATTTCCTTCTTTGAATATGAAGCGTGTAAGCGGAATTGCTCCATGAACTTTCGCGACAACTCAACGAAAAACGATATAGACTTTGACGAA
Organism: Allium fistulosum; assembly: GCA_030737815.1. Taxonomy (NCBI): domain Eukaryota; kingdom Viridiplantae; phylum Streptophyta; class Magnoliopsida; order Asparagales; family Amaryllidaceae; genus Allium; species Allium fistulosum. Next base: position 897,222,977 of record CM060905.1, on the reverse strand, counting down.
AGCTAAGTGAACCACATCGTTGCTACCGCTCTAGTAAATTTGGGAAATAGCGGCACTTCATAGCATCTAAAGCTCTAGTTGAATCCATGTGCCATTCGTATCCCAATAAATGTTGCCAAGGATCCGTCATTCCTCCATACAACGACATCGTGGGCATAATAAATCTCTGAGGATATCTCGCGCGAAGAATTTCTTCTATGAATGGGTTCCGACTCATATTGGTATCCCCATTCATCATTGGTTCTAAATTTGTTTTCACTCATCATTCTCCTAACCATATCTTCCAGATAGTCCAAGTCAACTGGTTCGACTGACCGGTGGTAATCGGGTCATGTCCCGAGTGTTCGGCCCGACGAATGTTCTCCGGAAAGTGCTCAGTACTTAGGCTCTCCAAATTCCAAGGGCTCTATTCATCCAGAAGTCCTCCTGTTTAATTAATGTGAGCTGTATTTTCATCAACAGTCTGAAACTCCATATTATGAACATCAACAGCACGCCCAGCGGCCACATCCACACCACCTTTCGATTGTTGAGCGTCGGGCCTACAATAATGGGGCTCGCTACCGGTCCCTAAACTTGCTCCTTGGGTCGGCACTCTCCCCTGATATGATGCCCCACCAATCCTCTTCTGCCTTCTATCCCTATACCTTTGTTCGAATGAAGAAGAACCATCCGACTTTGAGCTGGAATCGCTTGCACTCCATCTACGGCTGTTTTGAGTCAGCTCATTCAGTAGCCTCAAGCTTTGCTGCAATGTTTGATTCATCTCCCGCTAACTAGCCTGGAATCTTTCTTCCATTTGCTTCATCATCCTATCCATATCCATTATGGTCATGATGTCAGTTGGAGTCTGGATCTCCCTTTGTCTCGATTGCACAATTTCATCCACATGTTGAGAATTCTGATTCCCAGCATCAGTGGAGGTAGCTTTAGTTGTTATAGTACGTGTTTCTTTCCTTGGTAGGCCATGGCAGAAAGCCTCTAGTAGATCTTTGAAATTTTGAGTTGTAGAATCAAAAGATAGGGATATTGGATCTATCTCTTGGACATGAGAAATTCAATAGTAAATGTTGGATCCAAATAGCTCGAGATTCCCATTCTCAATGAAAGCAAAATATTTGAGCCAAAATTGGTACAAACATCCAAAAAAGTAAGTAGTAGAGATTAAATGAAGAAAATAAATGAAAAATAGAGGAAATCAAACAGAAAAAAGCACACACAAATTTATAATGGTTCGGCAATCTTGGCCTACGTCCACTTAAATGATTTTATTTCTTTTGTACTAGTTTTGTGATTACAAGAGAGTGGGATTGGAATAGATCCTTGAATACAAGAGATTAAGAGTGTAATAGCAGCGTAAAGATTCCTAGGATGAACCACACCTTCTGTATTTATAAGGGTAGACGACCAAATGTCTTGCCGATATTTCTCTCGCGGAATCTCCTCGTAATGATGAAGTCCTCCAAAAAATATCGGCTCCAGATCCTCTATGGTTGGGGATCGGTACCGATCCCTATAGGGAGATCAGTGCCTATATATGGAGATAGGGGATCAGTGATTCTTCATGGTGGTTCTTCTTGATAGTGGCTTCGAGTTTCCAATGTTATCTTACATAGTCGTCTAGGTTTTTTTGCCCCAAGCGATGAATCTACAAAACGCTGAATTGCTGCTTTAGACTGCATATGGAGATTGCCAATATGACGCATAAGAATTCTGGAACAAAACTTGAATCAGGCTTTATGTAGATAGAGAAGAGTGCCATAGAAGTGGGGGAAACTTAGGTATACCCTTAGGGATCGGCACCAATTCCTTATGTAGGGTGGAGCACCAATCCATACTTAAGGTATTTGGGGAGTTTCTCTTCTAAGTCTGTTTGACCGTTGTCGATTGATCTTGTATGTACTTGATTCTTGGACCCTAGGATCATCTCTTTGGGCTGCTTGTCTCAATAACTGTTGAGTCCAACTTGTCTAGTCAACCTGAATAAAGTTGGCCCGAAAGGCTGGATAACAACCAAAAAGTGGCTCGTTCTAAAGATCCCCACTAAAGACTCCAAAAAAATGCTACCAACTTAGTGGACAGTGATGATCAACCGAATTTCATTCCACCCCTCAACAGAATCAATGTGATCCATGGAGGACCGCATCTAGTGGGAAGAAGTAAAGGAGTAAGGGACCGCCATGTTCGAGAAGCAAAGGAGGATATTTTCTTTATTCACGAAGAACCACCACTCAAAAATACCAGGTTCCAAATTCAGAAGCATAGCCTAATCATCACTCCACAAGAGTTAAGAGGAAGAGTTCGTCATTCGCACAATGATCCACTAATGATTACTGCTCAAATTGGTTTATCTGTGGTTTCCAAAATTTTGGTGGGTATGGAAAGTGTAATCAACATGATCTTTAAACATGCTTTTGATCAAATGGGAATTGGAACGGAGAAACTAAAGCCGAACTTTGAAACCTTTTTTGGATTCATCAATAAAGGATCAACTCCTATTGGGCAAATAAGGCTTTTGATGCAGATGGGAATTCTGCCCAACTCCAGGACATTCAAGACTCTCTTTGTCATCATAGATCAACCATCTTATTATAATGATTTCTTTGGGAGGAAGCTTTGGAAGAAGTTGGTACTTTTGTTTCACCAAAATACTTGATGGTGAAGTTATTAATCAAAAATGGCTGAAGAAAAATAAGGGGAGAACAATTTAGCTCTCGTAAAGTGTATTTTTCCACCCTTTTGCAATAAATGGGATAACCTTCCTTATTATGACTTCGAAAAAACCGAGTTAATTGGAAACGATATTTGTAAGCCTTTGGATGACGGTTTTTCAAACTAATCATCCAAAGCAAAGATGAAGCCAATTGATAGAGCTAAGCATGTATTGAGAAAACTTGACTACTCTAGGAAGAAAAGGAAGAGGAAGGAAACAAACTTGGTGGAGGATGAAATAGAAAGTGAATAAATAGTCACTGAGTTGGATTATAGAAGTAAGGAAGAATGAATGAAACCCATAGAGGACCTCGAGGAAATATGCTTATTGTTTGTACCAAAAATGGGCACAACTCTCTTCGGAAGTTTTTGAAGAGATAAAAGTGAAGAAAGAAAATTAAAACTGAGGATTATCTAACAAAAACTCCAAATAATAGAAATGTAAATTGCAAAGACAAGCGATTTAGAGTGGTTCGGCGTTTCGCCTACGTCCACTATGAAGTTTGATGATTTTTTTGCTCGATACTTGAAGATTACAATTTCTTATAATGTAGTACAGCTGATTTTATATGCTAAGTCTGAATCTAAAGCAACGGTGGTGATTTGGAGTAAATCTGGCAGAATCTGGGCGCTCTTTAGCTCTTAAAATTGTCCGACCCCTTTTCTGAATGACCAGGGGCTCTATTTATAGGTGTAGGAGGCTGATATTTTGCCTAAAATTCGAGGAGACCACTTCTGGCACGTGAGGGGGCCCACATGCCCGCTTTCAGGAAATCCGGGCCCTCTTTGGGATCGATTCGAAGTCCATTCGAATCGATCAAGAAATCATCCAATCGAGTTGAAATTTGGTGTGGACATTCTTCAACATGTGCATAAGATTCTGTGGAAATTTCATAGCATTTGGACTTATAGATCTCGAGTTATGATTGATTCAATATTGCATTTCTGGTGGACTTGAGTGGTTCGAATCGATCCCTTCGACTCGATAGGGTCGAATCGATGGTTGATGCGCGCGAATGGTGACGTAGCGCGCGCACTCCTCGGGTTGATCCGGCTTTTTCTCCGAGTTTTACTGGGTCGCTCCCGCGTTTCTCGTTACTTTGATTTAGTGGATTCAAAGTTTATGGATTCAAACGTACGCTCGTTCGAATTGATTACGCTATGCCATATCCACTCAATTCGAAGTCACTCTTGCAGGATGGATTCGAAGCAAAGTATAGGATGGGTTCGAAAGACTTCCTCCTGATGGATTCGAAGTGAAGTGGCATCATGGATTCGATGTGACTTTTCTGAATCGATTCGTAGTGTCCTGACTTGATGGATTCGAATGGTATCCTTTCCTATGGATTCGAAGCAGAGGAAGTTTGATGGAGCCGAACAAAGATTGTCTCATGGATACGAAGCCTGGTCACCTGATGGATTCGAACATAGGCTCCACCTATGGATTCGAACATAGGACTGTCTACTCCATTTTTCGTTGGTGATATCTTGAGCGTACGAACTCAGATTGACTCGAAACTTGGAATATTGGTTTGCATGACTCTGCTTGATGTATCTTATCAATTGTAACCCGATCCGGACTCGGGCAAAATTCATCGATATTTGTAGTTGTCCAACAGCTATTCAATGCTGGAGATGTACGACCCTTACTTTCCAGTCAGTTCCTTGGTATCTCGGCCTTGCCAAAAGTCGGGATAACATTTGCCCCCCAAAGTACGTCTTGTGTAAACATGACGTGCTTTGAACAGTTGCAGTCTAATGTTGGACAATTAGCACATGCTCTGCTGAAAGTTGTATTCTGTATTGCTGTAATTGACCATCATATGATTGTGATTATCTGTCTGCTGTTGGATTTACGATGAGGCGAGCGCCTGATTCCTGCGAATTTCAAAGATTAAGTATCAGTCGAACATATGTGCATATATGTGTCATTTTGACTTTTGTTAACGTTGCGTGTTCGGACGTCGTTGCCAGTTCAGTTAGTTATTGAAATCTGCACCGATCCTCTCCTGAATCAATGTAAAAGGTAGACAAGTAATTTTTTCCTATCGATGTGATACGTTTATTTGAACAAATGGTTTCCGATGGGTTCGAACAGAGGTTCGTATCGATAGCCTTCACAACACTGTGAGTCGATGGTCATGAAATTGGTACTCCGAATCGATGGGACATGGTGACTCCGATTTAGTTTTTGTTGATTGCCTCGAATTGATGAAGCTTCGAATCGATGAAGCTTTGTATTGGTGTTGCCTTGATGGATTCGAAGTTCTGAGGGTTTTGAGGCTTTGATGGATTCGAATGTGAGGGGTTCGAATGTGTTTGTTCGAATCGATATGGTTTATGACCGGTGGTAGTTGGTCAGGTTGACTGGGAGGCAAAGCGTCCCTTTTCCTACCTGAGATACATATAAATACACGGGGTCATTCTCACTTTCACTTTTTACTGTTACTCTGCCTCTTCCTTCGTATCGATCCCCCAGAAGCTCGAGAGAAAAATTCCTCCGACTCGATCGAAAGCCCTGATCTTTCAATCACGACCATAATAAACCAGGTAGTTAATGGATGAAAATCGAGTTAAGTACGATGAAACTGGAATTTTGCCATCAATCTTGAATTTTTCTCGAGATTTAATTTCGAAGGGTTGTGAGATCTGAATGAAACGGGTCAAATCGATGAACGAAGCATGAGAAAGTGTTGGAGTTCTCTTGAAAAAAAAACAGATACTTCGAGGGGATTCGCTTTTCTTTGCCTCGTATCGATCCGGACTGGAGCAATTCGAATCGACTTTGATCATGGGGCTTCGAATCGATGCTTGCGAAGGGAAAGTGGCTCGTATCGATCAATTCGAAGTTACGATTCTACGATCGATTCGAAGACGTTGAGTCTGATCGATACGAAGTCTTTTTCCTGATGGACTCGAAGCATTCTTTCACTTGATGCTATGGGTATCATTCCATCAACCTATGTCGATGTGAGGTGCATCGAGTCGACTCTTTATCGATTCGAAGCACATCGATTCGATTCGTATCGATCCGAGGTGATCGATTCGAACGCCTTCAGTTCAGGGAATGCAACTTTTTTGACTTACTCAATGGATTCGAACTATGACCAACTTTCAGTCGAAATTTGACGAACTTAATGAACTTTAGCATACTTGACTCCGACGAGCTTCGGCCTTGCCTAACTGAACTTGACTGTAGGACTATACTTGACTTCCTTTTGAAGCTCGTCAATGGAACCATGACTTAACCAAAAACATAACAGATTTATACTTGAATCAGTCGGTAGCATTTGAATGGCGTGGATATGACGGTCAGCGATGACGGTCATTTCCAGTTTTGATTTCCAGAGTTTCGTCGTTCGTACATCTTGTTCCAGTCTGTAAAATTTTCTTTAGTAACGCACAACACTTGCACTGCATGACACGTTCATACACTTTACACTGGGGAATGCAAGGGCTTTTTGTGAACTTAACGTTGCTTTCTGATAAGTTAGTCAGTCATGGAGTCTTCGAGCTCTCAACAACAAGAGGTACAAAGCATGCCTCCTCCGGTGCTTGAGATTCCCACTATTCCTGCTGACGTAATCCACCCAGCTCCAGACGAATTACCGGAGGCTATATTCATCGAGGATCCCGTTGATTCGGTCCAGTCTAATATCTCTAAATCCTTATTGGGCCGGATATGCTTGAAACACAACATATCTCTGAACGATGTATTACTACCCAATGCTGACGACAGACCGCATAATCCGCCTGAAGGATATACTGCCTTTTACCGCCATGCTTGCGCGGCTGGAACTCTTCCTCCTTTTAACCAATACATCAGGGAAATGTTGTCATATTTAGGAATTTCTCCCTCGCAACTTTATCCCAACGGACACGCGTTGCTAAATAGTGCCTTCGTCATATTTATGGACTGTCTTCTTCGTCCGCCAATGCCCACGGAAATAAGATATTTATTTAACTTCAAGAGCAGGGGCGATAGTCCATCTTTTACCTTTCTGGAGGCAGTCAGAAACTGCCAAGTTATTACCGGAGCTTGAACTAGACTTAGTTATTTTAAGAATGAATGGTTCTATGTTCGGTGCCCTTTGGGTTTTGCCAGGCGATGGTTGTCTAGACGTAAGTGCTGTAACCTGTCGATGATTTCTTTGACCAATAGTTTTTCGGCATTGGTATTAACATCTAGTTTCTCTTGCAGCCATTATCTCCAGACCCGATGGCGAGTATTACAAGGGTATAGCTCGAAGTCTCCAAGAAGTTCCGAGCGAGCTAAGACACATCGACTCGGTGCTGAGTGACTATAATTTAAGAGCTCTCGGTTTGATTGAAATGAATCAAAGTATAGTCATTGAAGGGATGGCAAAGCCCGCCTCAAAGAAGAAAAACAAGAAGAAAAAGAAAAAGAGAATGGCGAAGAAACCGCTCGGACTCACAATAACTGAAGTGAGCGATGAAGAAAGAACCCATACAGACGTGGAGCCGATGGCTGATCTTTCAGGCAACTTCAAAGAGTTGAGAGATAGACGGAAAAGCAAGACCGTCGTTTCCAAAAAACTCAAGTCTAAGGGGTGGAAGTCTGTGGATGTGTCTCCTCCCACTTTCGGAGTCATGATTTCTGAGGTCGCCCCTTCTCATTCGAGAGATACTTTTAAAGGGCTTGACGATATTCCCATCCCGGATTATATATCGATCCCTCATAATCCCGGGTTAGAGGAATTTCAAGATGTCTTAAATATGAACGAGCCCTTTCCTTTATGTGCGGTCAACACTTCCGGTCGGTTTGGGGGTTTACACATTTACACACACTTCCACAACACCACACGACTTTTGCATATTAAACATTGTTGTTGTAGGATTTTAAACTGTAGTTCCTCTTTATCGCATGTGAGATGTCAGGCAAAGGATCTACTTTGGACAGGCTCCGTAATGTGCGCCGATCTTCTTCTTACTACGAGTCCCATTGGAGGGATTCAGATAGGGAACATGGGCAAGGCTACACTAGCCAAGAGTGCTATGATAGGGATAGAGATTACTGGCGTGGCCGTTCTGGCCATGATCGTACTGGCAGAGATCGGGGTCATCAGTACCGATCTCGATCTCGTTCTCCCCCGCCTCCCAGGGCCCCCGTAGATCTCCCGGGGTCTTCACAGCAGCAGCAACCCTCTCAATCCTCACGGCCTGATACTCAGCGGCCGAGAGTGGAACCAACAACAGCCACCATAATTGAACAGGCTCCGGCTGAATTGACAAGTGAAGGAGCCATAAAACTCGCCCAAATGAAAAAAGACTTCCCGGAAATTTGCATGGATGCCTATGTCTTCCCTCCTCATCTTAAAAGAATTCCTCCGGATGCTGAGAACATTGCTCATGACTACATCCGTGACTTTTACGCTCAATATAAGGAGTGGTACAAAGCGGCCGCAAAAGCTTCAAAGGTAGCCTTTGACCGGGCGAAGATTATTGTGGAGCGTGATGCTGACATCGTTAAGAAAAATCGCATCATTCAGGTTCTTCAATCTGAGATGGAAACATCTCGGAATTCGGAACTCCAAGCACTTCAAAAGCATGAGGACGCTGTGGCCAAAATGGCAAGGAAGCAGCAGGAACATTGCGCCATGGTAGAAGAGATGGGACACCGCTACACCAAAGTCGCAGCTGAGCGAGACACGGCCCTTAAGGAGCTGAATGAGCTCAAGGCCAAATTCGCTGAAGTGGTGAAGGAGAAGGACGATGCAAATACCACCGCTCAGGAGGCATGCGGCTAAGCCGTATCACTTAGAGCCGAACTTGCTGCGGCAGCGGTCAAAACTAAGTCTACGGAAGCAGAAATTCAAGAAAAGATTATGGCGGAGCGGTCCAGGATAGATGCTGATTTTGATGATCTCCTGGTCACATACAACGCCAATGTGTTGGAGCACAGGAATTTATCGTGGCTGGGAGATGATTCCATGATTCTGTACAACGCCTAGACTAGGTTGGTGGAGGAGAAGAGAGCGGCGCATCCAGATGAAACACTTGATGATTTTGAGCTTGAGATGCGCTTGCTCACCGAAGATGAAAGGAAAATTCTCCACGAGGCAGTGATTTCTATGGCGAAAGAGAGGCTTGGCGTTCAATCTATAGAGACAGGCGAGGGTTCGGGGATCGCGCATCACGAAGCAAGTGTTGGAGCTGTAATTCCAACACTGCCCGAAACCACTGGTGCGGTTGATCCCCAATCCGTCCCCACATATAATCCTGACCAGCCGCCGTTATCTTCCGCTGATGCTCCTGCTCATGCTTCTGCCTATGCTCCGGACCAGGCTAAGGAAGGTATTTGAACGCTTCCTGTATTTTAGTGTGATGAACCTGAAGCAATACACTTGGCTAACAATCTTTGCTTTGTCGCATTTCAGTGACTGAAGCCGTTGTCTCTGCGCCTCTTGCACCACCAGTTCCTTATCAAGCGCAAGGGGCTATCGTCACTGAAGCCATTACAACATCCACCTTGGTTGGCGAAGAGGGAGAAGCTAGCATGTTTTCTTTCAATGCTCAAATGATTGAGGAACTTCTTAGTGAACCCAACGATCCCTTCGCCGACCCATCCTATGCCATGAGTGGGGTCGCTCCAGTTGTTAGTTCGTCTATGCCAGCTACTGGCACATCCAGCGCGGCCCAAGCATCTCGTGAGGATGATGTTTTGGCTGAAATCAGTGCTGAGATGGAAGCGGGGACCGCCAGTATGAATCCACCTGGGCCTGCCCCGCTAATGATGATATCACCGGGCGGCACTGTGGTGATCGAAGATGTTCCTGCCCCGCTTCCCGTTACTGCTCCGATGCCTCCAGTTTGACCCTCCAGGAGAATCTCCGTCGCCTCAAGCTCCGAGGAAGACATTGATATCATGTCGCCGTCGGAGGACAAACCTGAAAAGAGTAAACGGTTGAGGGGGAAATCGGGCAGCGGATCCGGTGGAGCTACCCCGAAGAAGAAAATAAGGAAGAAGAAAGATTGAACTCCTTTTCTGGTTTTCTATTGCGTGGGGTAGTGTTTTGTTGATTTTTCTATAGCCGTGTATAGATGTGGATTCGGCTCCCACTAGCAGGAATTTTTTGAACCATTTTGTAATCAGATTCTTTTTGTTGATAATGGAAATGAAAGTATATTCCCTTTTGTCTTCAACTCGATATGTGTTTTGGTTCTACCCCCAGTATTGGGGATAAGCGTGGAGTTGATGTATGTTTATACTCCGTCTCGCACTCTGGGAGTACGGAGTTGAGTAATGTTTATACTCCGTCTCGCGCTCTGGGAGTACGAAGTCGAGTTAATGTTTATACTCCGTCTCGCGCTCTGGGAGTACGGAGTTGAGCTAATGTTTATACTCCGTCTCGCGCTTTGGGAGTGCGGAGTTAAGTGAATGTTTATACTCCGCCTCGCACTCTGGGAGTACGGAGTTAAGTAATGTTTATACTCCGTCTCACACTCTGGGAGTACGGAGTTAAGTAAATGTTTATACTCCGCCTCGCACTCTGGGAGTACGGAGTTAAGTAAATGTTTATACTCCACCTCGCACTCTGGGAGTATGGAGTTAAGTAAATGTTTATACTCCGTCTCGCACTCTGGGAGTACGGAGTTAAGTAAATATTTATACTCCGCCTCGCACTTTGGGAGTACGGAGTTGAGTAAATGTTTATACTCCGCCTCGCACTCTGGGAGTACGGAGTTAAGTGGATAATTGTCGTGTGTCAACCCATTTTTAGCCCGATGTGATGGCTTGCCCCCGAACTCGGGTTTCATTTAGTGAGTGGCCGGTCGTATCACAACACTCCCTTTTTGAATAAATTCCACTGCGTGATGGAATTTAGCTCTTCGTGCATCATGATGATGTACATTGTATTTAATGAATCACAGCTCTGGCTCGAAGAGATGGCGTTTTATTGCTGAAATAAGAAAATATGGCAAAGTCAGTTGCCTTATTACAGATTATAATTCCGAAGTGCAAAAGTAAATTGCTAAATGGAAAAATATAATAAAATAAATAAAGCCTGTCATATGTAGTAGCGACGGAGACTCTCGCTGTTCCAGGCCCTTGGCAAAGCAAGACCGTCAACGGTCGATAATTTGAATGTGCCATCTCCGAGTCTTTGTGTAATCATGTACGGTCCTTCCTAATTTGGTTTCATGTGTGAGGGAACCGGATAAATTCTCTTGAGGACAAGATCGCCGAGTTCAAGAGTTCGGGGTCGAACTTTGGCATTGTACAACCGGGCGACTCGACTTCGATATGCGGCCGCTCTCAAATCAGCCTCTTCCCGTTTCTCATCCAATAAATCCAAAGATTCAGCAAGTAATATAGCATTTGTTTTCGGATCATAATAAGTTACGCGATGGGAAAATACATCTGTCTCGACTGGAATAACGGCTTCCGAGCCATAAGGTAAGGAAAATGGGGAGTGTTCGGTTGCGGTCTTATGAGTTGTTCGATAAGCCCATAATGCCATAGGAAGTTCATCAACCCATTTGCCCCCAGCCTTTTCCAGTCGTTTCTTTAGGATGGATTTTATAACTTTGTTGACAGCTTCGACCTGACCGTTTGCCTGTGGATGTGCAACTGTTGAGAATTTTTTATGGATATGAAACCGTTGACATAAATTCTTGAATTCTGAACTTTCGAATTGGGCTCCATTATCGGTGATGATGGTATGCGGGAGTCCAAATCGACAGATGATATTGCGAACTACAAAGTTTATTACTTTCTTTGTCGTGATCGTTGCGAAAGCTTCGGCTTCGGCCCATTTCGTAAAGTAATCAACTGCGACGATGGCGTACTGCGCGCCACCTTTTGCCAGAGGTAGAGCTCCGATGATATCGATGCCCCACATAGCGAATGGCCAGGGACTGACCATTTGAGTTATCTCGGTAGGTGGGGCTCTTGGAATTCGAGCGTGTTTCTGGCACCTATCGCATTTTCTGGCATATTTCGCTGCATCTCGGTTCACTGTTGGCCAGTAGTATCCCTATCGGAGTATTTTCTTAGCGAGAGCTTGTCCACCGGTGTGATCGCCACATTCTCCTTCGTGCACGTCATGTAATACTCGTTTGATTTCATCGTGAGCGATACACCGGAGGAGAGGAACAGAATAACCTCTTCTATACATGATTCCATCCTGAATGACGAACCATGAAGCTTTTCGTAGAATTTGCCTTTTCTCATTTCTATGCTCAGGCAATATTCCATTCTCAATGTAATTTCTATACGGAGTCATCCACGATTCTCCACTGTGAGCGGTTTCAAACACAAAATTCATCTCTATCCGATCGACGCTTAGGGAAGACAAAGTTTCGACGGGGACGAGTCCCATTTGCTGTGCTTCACCTGTACTGGCTAACTTAGCCAATGAATCGGCTTTTTGATTGCGATCTCGTGGTATATAATAAATGGCATAATAATCAAACTGGTTCAATATCTCTTGAACTCGAGTCAAGTAAGCTGCCAACCTTTGGTCTCTTGCTTGATACTCCCCCCGTACTTGGCACACAACCAACTGTGAATCACAATAAATTTCCACAGCGATAATTCTCAAATCTCTGGCAAATTTTAATCCAGTCAATAGGGCTTCATATTCAGCTTCATTGTTGGTTGCGTGAAAATCAAACTTCAAAGCATAACAAATAGATCGGCCTTCGGGGGTTTCAAGTACAACACCAGCGCCTGAACACCGATCGTTCGATGCACCGTCAGTATACAGTTTCCAGATGTATTCGGGGGATTCACTGGTTTCTGGCAAGTCCTCTGGAATAGTAAATTCAGCTTTGAAATCGGCTAGGACTTGTCTTTGAATGGCTCTCCGCGGGGCATAAGTGATGTCAAATTGACTCAGTTCAATGTTCCATTTGAGCAACCTACCAGACGTCTCAGGCCGCGTGAGGACCTGTCGTAACGGCTGATCGGTATACACAGTAAGTGGATGAGCTTGGAAATAAGGGCAAAGCTTTCTTGAGGCAATGACCAGGCAATAAGCCAATTTTTCCAATTTTGGGTAATTTCTTTCAGCTCCTGTTAATCGTTTACTAACATAGTAGACCGGTTTCTACACTCGGTCTTCTTCTCGGACTAGAGCAGCACTGATCGCATGTTCCGATACTGCCAGATAAAGGTATAATTGTTTGTGGTCAACCGGCTTTGACAGGATCGGTGGCGTGGAGAGATGTTGAACCAGCGATCGAAATGCGTCTTCACACTCCATGGTCCATTCAAAATTTCGCTTTCCTTTCCGAATCAGATCGAAGAACGGAATGCATTTATCAGTAGATTTTGAAATGACCCGGCTTAGTGCTGCTACCTTCCCGTTGAGGCTCTGAACTTGCTTTATGGTTCTTGGAGTTTGTAAGTTTCTTATTGCCCAGATCTTTTCGGGATTCGCCTCTATCCCACGAGCGTTAACGATGAACCCGAGGAACTTTCCGGATGCAACGCCGAAGTGACACTTTAATAGATTGAGTTTCATCCCATATTCTCGAAGAATGCAGAACATCGAATTTAAATCTCTGACGTGATCTGTGGAAAATCGGGATTTTACTAGCATGTCATCCACATAAACTTCCATGGTTTTCCCGATCTGGTCGGCGAAGATCCGATTAACCAAGCGTTGGTATGTTGCTTCGGCATTCTTTAAACCAAAAGGCATGACTCTGTAGCAGTAGAGTCCCAAATCGGTCACGAAACTGGTATGTTCTTGATCAGGCAAATGCATAGGTATTTGATTATAACCAGAATAAGCATCCATAAAAGATAACAATTCATGGCCAGCTGTTGAATCTACGAGCTGTTCAATTCGAGGAAGTGGAAAACTATCTTTTGGACAAGCCTTGTTTAAATCGGAATAATCGACGCAAGTTCTCCATTTCCCATTCGGTTTCCGAACCAACACTGGATTTGATACCCACTCTGGGTATAGAGCATCTCGGATGAACCCATTTGATTGTAACTTGTCAACCTCCTCCTTAAGGGCGACAGATCTCTCTGGATCCATACCACGCCTTTATTGCTTGACCGGAACATGTCGTGGATCAATGTTCAAAGAGTGACTTGCGATGTCCGACGAGATCCCGCACATATCAGAGTGTGTCCAGGCAAAAATGTCGAGATTTGCCTGGAGAAATTCAACCAAATCCTGTTGTATCCGTTTTCCCAGTTGAGATCCAACTTTTAGTATTTTCGAGTCGTCATCCTCACTGACCGGGACATCCACAGTCAGTTCGGCTGGGGAAGCTTGATTCTCTTTAGCTTCGTCTTTATCCTCGTTGTCTTTGGGGTCATTGTCTTTAAGGAATTGGAAGTGGTGCCCGGGCCGGGGCCCAGGCGCTAATTGTCAATCATCAGTAAAACGGACGTAGAGAGATTCCTCTACGCTCTTTCCTTTCTCCTTTTTCTGCGCCTCACGCAGTTCAGCAACATAACAGGCTCTTCCTACTGCCCGATCTCCTTGAATGATTCCAATCCCATGATCAGTTGGGAATTTCAAAGTCAAACACCACGGGGCAATGGCTGCCCTAAATTCAGCAAGGGCTGGTATACCCAAGAATGCGTTATACGGTGAAGCGATGTCTATAATGACAAATTGCAACAGCCGGACTCTCCGGCGCTCTCCAATTCCCAGCTCCACTGGCAGCTCCACTATTCCAGTGGGTATTGTAGCACTCCCATTGAAGCCGTGAACTCGAGATTGGCAAGGTTTTAAGTCCTTTGCTTCCATCTTCATTAAGTCATAAGCCCGTTTGAACAAAATGTTCACAGAGCTCCCACTGTCAACCAGGATCCTCTTTATCCAAGCAGGACCAACATGGGCAGATATGACCAGTGGGTCGATCGTTGGGGCCTCGATTTTGTCAGCATCTCTGCTTCTAAATATGATATCATCAGACATTGTCTTTTGTTGCTTAGCCGGAGTTCCATCCTCACTATTACTGCAGCATTCGAAGCTCGCATGCCTGATAGAGTTAGCGTACGACTCCATTTCCCTCCAACTTCTGTCCGTTGGATGGGGACCACCACTTATGGTATTTATATCTAGCCTCCCGCCTGTGCGAGCGGGCTCCTCTTGTCTTTCTTGGTTTTGTGTACGATTTTGATTTGAAGGGCCTGCACCACCGGGCTGCGGCGCCCGTACGAATTGATCTAACTTTCTTTCCCTGATTAATTTTTCTATGAGGTCCTGCAAATGACGACACTCATTAGTATTGTGGCCGTAACTTTCGTGATATCTACAAAACTTCCCTGTCTGAATCTGCCTCTCCGATGACTGCCTCGGAGCGGGCTTCTTATACTGCACAGTGTTGCAAGTTTGTAGGTACACATTCTCCAACGATGTATTTAATGGTGTATAATTTTCGAACATCGGAGCCCTACGCCGTGGGCCTCGATTTGGATCTCTTTTCTTATCCTGACCACTGTTACCTCTTGGCTGAGTTTACTTATTCTGTATATTTAACTGAACTTTTCCAGAATTGTCGCCGGACTGTTTAACTGCTACATTACTTTGTATTCCTTCACTCCTGGGTCTCGCATTGTCCTGCTTCCTAGACTGTTTTGCGTCCTCTTGTCGTAAGAATTGAGCGGCTTTGGAGTAGAAACGGTCCAACGATGCGGGTGGTTTTCCGGCTAACCAATTTCCAAACTCAGAATCGGGATCAATTCCTTTTGTCAACACCATTAAAATCGAGTTATCGTTGGGATTACTAATCTCCACACATGCCGCATGGTATCTCTCCAAATAACGCCTGAGTGTTTCCCCACGAGCTTGGGTAACACTGGACAGGGTGTTGACATCTTTAGGTCTAGCGACATGCATGCGAAATTGTTCGACAAATTTCTTAGCCAGTTGATCGAATGAAGAGATAGATCTAGGTGGTAATCTTGTAAACCACATCGTTGCAATTCCTCCCAGAGAGATGGGGAAACTTCGACACTTTACTGCATCGTCGGCCCTTGCGGCGCTCATTGACCATTCATATTTCAAAATGTGTTGATTGGGATCAGAATTTCCTTCATACATAGGGAGAGTTGGCATTCTGAATCGTCGAGGAGGATCAGCGTACAGTATCTCATCCGTGAAAGGAGTATGACTGCGGGAAATTCCCTAATCGTCATTGGTAAGGCCTTGGCTTTCGCGGATCATCTGACGTATCATAGTAGAAATATCGGGCATTGCTACATTTTGAGCCTGTTGAGCTAAGGTGTGGTCGGGTTCCACAGCGTGAGTTCGGACCGGGCGCTGTCGACGGTCCAAATTTTGCCTCCTTGGCTCAACGTCTTCTAGGACGTATGGTTCAGGAGTATGCCCACGCTGATGATTATTTGGCTCTGAAATATTTCGGGTATCAACCCTTATTTCTATTGTGGCAGTTGTGGCATGATTGTCCGTGGTATGCTGTGGAGTAGGGCCTCCTCGTGCTGAGGGCCCAGCCTGGAAGCTGGTTGATGGTCCTGCCCTCAACTGTCCAACAGTCAAGGCGGGTTGATTTCCGGTAGTTTGTGCATGACTTCCGTCTAATCGGGGACGGGTAGATCTGTGATAATAGTCAGATGAGGCGGAACTTTCAGTAGATGAACGGGAGATATCATCCCTCCTGGACCTTCTACGGCCTCGGCGATTCAGTTGGTTGGTCAATTCAATATTAGCACGCATCTGTTCGGCCAACTGTTGCCGACTTTGGGTCAGTTCTTGAAGCAACACATGGAACTCTTGTTTGGTGACTGGCCCAGACGGGTCTGAATGAATAGTGTTGTCTTGATTGGATGGCTGCTGTTGTGTAGGATTATGTCCATCCCTACCTTCTTGTCCAGCAGTTGTAGAAGCAGTTCTAGTACTAACCATTTTGAATGACGAATTCCTTTCCTAGACTTTATGCAAATCTGAATAGAATGGAAGGATTCTAGATTTGAGATTTGGATCTTCCTCTTGGATTTATGCAATTCGGTATTAATGGTAGATCCAAGGAGCAGGAGAAAAAGCTGGTTTTTCTCAGTGAAAGCACCAAAGTGTTTGTACCAAAAATGGGCACAACACTCTTCAGAAGTTTTTGAAGGGATAAAAGTGAAGAAAGAAAATTAAAACTGAGGATTATCTAACAAAAACTCCAAATAATAGAAATGTAAACTGCAAAGACAAGCGATTTAGGGTGGTTCGGCGTTTCGCCTACGTCCACTATGAAGTTTGATGATTTTATTGCTCGATACTTGAAGATTACAATTTCTTATCATGTAGTACAGCTGATTTTATATGCTAAGTCTGAATCTAAAGCAGCGGTGGTGATTTGGAGTAAATCTGGCAGAATCTAGGTGCTCTTGAACTCTTAAAATTGTCCGACCCCTTTTCTGAATGACCAGGGGATCTATTTATAGGTGTAGGAGGCTGATATTTTGCCTAAAATTCGGGGAGACCACTTCTGGCACGTGAGGGGGCCCACATGCCCGCTTTTAGGAAATCCGGGCCCACTTTGGGATCGATTCGAAGTCCATTCGAATCGATCAAGAAATCATCCAATCGAGCTGAAATTTGGTGTGGACATTCTTCAACATGTGCATAAGCTTCTGTGGAAATTTCATAGCATTTGGACTTATAGATCTCGAGTTATGATTGATTCAATATTGCATTTCTGGTGGACTTGAGTGGTTCGAATCGATCCCTTCGACTCGATAGGGTCGAATCGATGGTTGATGCGCGCGAATGGTGACATAGTGCGCACACTCCTCGGGTTGATCCGGCTTTTTCTCCGAGTTTTATTGGGTCGCTCCCGCATTTCTCATTACTTTGATTTAGTGGATTCGAAGTTTATGGATTCGAACGTACGCTCGTTCGAATCGATTACGCTATGACATATCTACTCGATTCGAAGTCACTCTTGCAGGATGGATTCGAAGCAAAGTCATAGGATGGGTTCGAAAGACTTCCTCCTGATGGATTCGAAGTGAAGTGGCATCATGGATTCGATGTGACTTGTCTGAATCGATTCGTAGTGTCCTGACTCGATGGATTCGAATGGTATCCTTTCCTATGGATTCGAAGCAGAGGAAGTTCGATGGAGCCGAACAAAGATTGTCTCATGGATACGAAGCCTGGTCACCTGATGGATTCGAACATAGGCTCCCACCTATGGATTCGAACATAGGACTGTCTACTCCATTTTTCGTTGGTGATATCTTGAGCGTACGAACTCGGATTGACTCGAAACTTGGAACATTGGTTTGCATGACTCTGCTTGATGTATTTTATCAATTGTAACTCGATCCGGACTCGGGCAAAATTCATCGATATTTGTAGTTGTCCAACAGCTATTCAATGCTGGAGACGTACGACCCTTACTTTCCAGTCAGTTCCTTGGTATCTCGGCCTTGCCAAAAGGCGGGATAACACTTATCTCTAATTGATCCAGCAAAGACAGTTGAAGTTGGAAAAGAGTTGGAGAGCAAACTTAAAGCAGAACTAATTCAGATCCTTCAGTCTAGCAAAGATGCATTCGCATGGACCCATTCAGATAAGGTAGGGATGGAACAAACTGTCATGTGTCATGCTCTGAATATCAATTCAAATATAACACATGTTCGATAATAAAGAGGAAATTTGATAAAGTTCGGTCTAATGCGTTAAAAATGGAAGTCAAAAAATTACTAGAGAATGGGTTCATCATAGAGGTACTTTATCCAAAGTGGTTGGCTAATACAGTGCTGGTCAAGAAATCCAATGGCAAGTAGATAACATGTGTTGACTATACTTATCTAAATAAGGCATGCCTAAAGGACTACTACACCCTTCCAAGAATAGATCAGTTGGTTGATGCAACCAGTGGACACAAACTTTTGTCTTCCATGAATGTCTATTCTGGCTACAATCAAATTCCCATGTTCAAGCCAAATGAGGAGAGCACTAGTTTCATAACAGATTTGGTAACCTATTGTTCTAAGGTAATGCCATTTGGGTTAATGAATGTTGGCGCTACATACCAGAGATAGGTAAACAGAATGTTCAAATAACAAATTGGCCGAAATATGGAAGTATATATGGATGATATGATAGTTAAGTCTCATGAAGGATGCAACCATTTAAAAGATCTTGAGAAGATGTTCGGGGTATTGCGAAAGTATCAAATGAAACTTAACCCACATATGTGTCCTTTTGGATTTCAGTCTGGAAAGTTCCTGGGATACATTGTTAGTGCCCAAGGAATCGAAGCAAACCCTGACTAGATTCGGGCTATTAAGGACATGGCGGAGTCCAAAACAAGTAAAGGTGTAATAAGTCTAAATGGTATGGTGGCAGCATTGAATAGGTTCATTTCCAAGGTCACCGACAAATAGATTCCATTCTTCGATGTGATTAGGAAAAAGAAAACTTCAAATGGGGAGAAGACTGTCAAAAAGATTTTAAGAAGTTGAAACAACACCTTGAGAAACCACTAATCCTGTCAAGTCCTATAGAAGGGGGAAAGCCTTTATCTTTACTTGTAGTTTCTGAAGATGCAGTTAGCACTGTATTGATAAAAGAAGAGAAAGGGATTTAGCTTCCGATATATTATGTAAGTAGAAGGCTAAAAGATGTAGAGGCTAGATATCCAGTCGCAGAGAAGCTAGCATACTGCTTAATGCTCATAGCACGAAAATTAAGAGCTTACTTTCAAGAGCATCCAATCAAGGTTTTAACAAATTTCCCACTTAAAAAAGTTTTTAGCAAAACAGAAGCCTCGAAAAGATTGATAAAATGGGGGATAGAGCTTAGTCAATATGACATTGAATTCCTACCTTGGGCAACAATCAAAGGTCAGGCTTTTGTTGATTTTGTTAATGAGTGTACGGGTTTCATCAAATAGCAGTCAGAAATGGAAAAAGATTTAAAACCCAAATGGAAGTTATTCGTAGATGGAGCTTCAAATGAACAAGGTGCTGGAACAGGATATGTCATTATCACCCCCAATGGACATCACTTACATTATGCAATGAAATTAGGATTTCGAGCCACAAATAATGTGGCAGAATACAGATTAATGGTGGCATGACTCACATTTTCTCTATGATTGAAAATTCCCAGAATTGACATTTTCAGCGATTCTCGGCTAATGGTAAATCAGTTGAAACAAACATACCAAACAAAGGATGTTAAGTTAGTCTTAAAAGGTATTAAAAATGTTGAGCCAATTTGAGGATTTCTCAATACACCAAGTATCAAGAGGAAAGAAATCCCAAGCTGATTCTTTTGCCAAATTAGCTAGTTCACGGTGAGCGCCAGAAACACGGATTGTTCCAGTAGGCTATCAGCCAAGTCCCAGCGTAGAAGAAAAGATTCCTGAATCAGGAAAAGAATTGATGGTATTGACCAGATCTCATGCTCTAGCACACAGAGAGGAGGAAAGAGAAGATAAAGATGAGATCCCACAAGAGAGATTTTCCGATTCAAAGACAATCAATTGCCATAAGAATAATTGGATGACCCTCATTATTGAATACCTTCTAAATGGAACACTATCGGTCGATAAAAAGGCAAGGACCAAGCATTAGGCTCTGACTTTTCTTAAAACGGACGAAGTACTTTATAAGAAGGGATACTCTCTTCCTTACTTAAGATGTGTCGATCCAGAAAGTGGACTAAAACTATTGAAAGAAGCCCATAAAGGATTTTACGGGGATCATTCTAACGATATAAAACTAGCTAAAAAGGCCATGAGATATGGCTTTTATTGGCCTCAAATGACTAAACACGCCATTGACTATGTGAAAAGATGCAACAAGTACGAAAAGCTCTCCAAAATCCTACATTTGCCGCCAAGCAAATTAATTTCAATCTCAAGCCCATGGCCTTTCGACATATGGGAAATCAACCTAATAGGACTACTTCCTATATCTAAAGGAGGAGCTAAATATGCTATAATGGCCATTGATTACTTCACCAAGTGGGTAGAAGCAGAACCCCTACCAAATATCACATCTTGAAAGCTACTCAAGTTCATAATCAAGAATATCATCACCAGATTCTAAACCCACAAAAGATAATATCTGATAATGGAACTTAATTTGAAAGTGATAAATTCACTCGATTCTACAATGGAAACGGAGTCATTAAAAGCTTTTCATCTGTAGCTCACCCAAAAGATAATGGAGCCATTGAGGCAGCCAATAAAACTATCAAAAACATTCTCAACAAACGACTAGACAAAAGAAAAGGAAACTGGGTAGAAGAGCCACCTCTGGTATTATGGGCCTATAGAACTTCTACTAAAACCACCATAGGACATACTCCATATTCATTAACATATGGGTATGAAGAAATGCTCCCAGTTGAGGTGGAGGTGCCCTCTCATCGAAGAATAGCATATGCATTCAATCCAAATCATGAATTGAGGAAAGAATCTTTAGATCTAATCAATGAGTTTAGGGATGAGGTAGCCATACAGACAACTGAATACCAATAAAGGATATCTAAGAATTACAACTTGAAAGTAAAATCAAGATCATTCCAAAAAGGAGATTTGATGCTCCGATATATGGAAAATACTAAAACCCCAACAGATGGATCACTAAGGCCAAATTGGGAAGGACCTCTAATCATACACAAAGTAATTCCACCTGGGGCTTACAGATTATGCCAACCCGATGGCAATGTGATAGCAAGAACATGGAGTGCTGAACATATGCGACCATACATCCCAAACGAATAAAGAAGTTGAGATGAAAATGTCTATTGGATCAAGAGAAAGACTCTCCTTAAACAAACGGTCAAAACCTTTATTGTTGTCATCAAAGTCCTCACTAGAGCGCCTTATCGAGGGTGGCCAGGTAAGTCTCTGGTTCTTCTCAAGATAGCTACCCAGAGCGTCGGACTAAGCCTTCAGTGCCATCATCAAAGGACTCACTTAAGCGTCTCCTAAAGGAAGATTGGGTAAGGCTCTAGTTCTGCTTAAGATAGCTACCCAGTGCGCCGGATCAGCCTTTAGTGACGTCATCAAAGACCTCACTAAAGCGCTTCTTAGAGGGAGGTCAGGTAAGTTCGGGTTCTGCTTAAGATAGCTACCTAGAGCATCGGACTAAGCATTCAATGCCATCATCAAAGGCCTCATTGAAGCGTCTCCTAGAGGGAGATCGGGTAAGCCTACGGTTCTGCTTGATATAGCTAACAAAATGCACCAGACTTTGACTTTAGTGCCATTAACAAAGGCCTCACTAAAGCGCCTGTTAGAGGGAGGTCGGGTAAGTCTAGACCGCTGCTTGATGAAGCTAACCAAATGCACCGGACAACAAGGCCTAAATCATCACCTAAGACGGTGATAAGGGATCCGATCTAGGTAGAGATCATCACCTAAGATGGTGCCAAAGAAATCAACCAAAATCATAGCCAAGTAGCGCTCTAGATCAATCAATCTTCTAAAGGAAGATCTACCAACAACTAAATCCAGTTAGCACTCCAAGTCAAACAACCTTCTAGAGGAAGATCCATCGAATACAAACCATTTGTTCTCTTTAGTAGATAAGGATTTCTGGTTTTCTATTATTATTAACGGATAAAGATTTCTGGTCTTCTATTTGTATTGCCAAATAAAGATATCTGGTCGTCTATTATTATTGATAGATAAGGATTTTTTGTCTTCTATTATTATTATCAGATAGGGATTTTTGGTCTTCTATTATTATTTCCAGATAAGGATTTTCGGTCTTCTATTATTGCTAGATAAGGATTTTTCTAGTCTTCTTTTATTGCTAGAATAATTTCTGGTCTTCTATAATTTCCAAACAGATTTTTGATCTTTTATTATTATCAAATGGGGTTTCTGGTCTTCTTTTATTGTCAGATGAATTTCTGGTCTTCTATAACTACCAAACGGATTTTTGGTCTTCTATTATTATCAAATGGGGTTCTGGTCTTCCTTTGTTGCCAAATGGATTTATGATCTTGTATAATTATCAGATGGATTTCTGGTCTTTTATTATTATCAAATGGGATTTTGGTCTTCTATTATTGCCAGAAGGTTTTCTGGACTTCTATTCAGATTGCTACTAACATATGAGTTTTCTAGTCTTCCATCATTGCAAGACTATTTTCTGGTCTTCTATTTAGATGGACCTTTTTGTCATCTTTTCATATGATTTTTTAGCTTCCTACTTGGAATATTATTGCTGCCAGATGAGTTTCTTGTCTTTTATTCATAATATTGCTAGAGAAAATTTCTGATGCTCCATTTTATGATATTACTAAATAATCTTCTCGGCTTCCATTTGAAAACTTATTGTTATTTATTGACCTCTTATAGCAAAATTATAATCTTAACTCATAAGAATAACGTACATAATATATACCAAATTATAACTTAGTCAAATCCAAAAGAGGATTACTTGAAATTGAAATTCAGTTTGAAGTTAATAATGAAAGTTATCATTTGCTTTACGTTTTACAAGAAAATGGGATTAGAAAGGAAATCTCATAAGGAATCGAGAAAGCGAAGTAATTCTTGGTTTTACACTAAAGTGTAAAAGCTTCTTCTATACAAAGGGAGGGAGGCAAATGTTATCCACATAATTTCAATGTCGAAGGTAATACTATAAGTGGTGGCGTCATAGAGAAATCAATGACGTTAGGACCAAAGGCGAAGCAATGGTGATGAACTAATGACTGAAAGAATGAAGATGGATCAATGCTGGAAGCCTATGGTACCATACCTCATGTAGCGTCGCAACTTAGCCATGCCACATCTCATACAACGTCGCACTCCATTCATACCGTGCTCCATCAATACCACAACTTGTCAATAAGCAGCACGTCGCAAATCAAAGCAATGTCAGTCGTATTCATGCCACCTTACTTCAATGTTGCGTGCCACTAAAGACATATATCATCAGTGTCGCATTACATTAGCACCGCTCTTTGGAGATATCGCCCCCAGACCTCTAAAGTGACATTGATGATGAACGTTGTCAATGTCATAAAGGCTATCAAAGCAGATGCTGCATTTAATGTTGTATTTCATTAATGTTTTATGTTGCACTCTTTAAATGCCACTCTTCATCAATGCCGCCTTTTATTGATACCACTCTTTTATTAATGCCACTTGTCAAATGATGCCATATATTACCGAGACTACTATACAATGATGACATATAATATTACTACCAAAGCTATTTGATGGACGACACCACTCCAATGATATTTTCATCAGAAAATGCCGCTCATAACCAGTGTCTACATCTTGATGACAACGCGTTTCATCAATCTTTAGGGAATACTGCACATCTATAAGTGCGATATTGACGCTGGGAATTATCAATATCCATGGAAATTATTGATGCCTCTCTTTATCAATGCTGCTTTATATAAACACGACTCTTCACTAATGCATAATGCCACTTCTAATCGATGCCATCAATGACTAATTGAGAGTGTCTCAAGGCATAGGGTTATCAGGGTTGTAGGCCATCACAGCTATGACAATGCCGGAGTTCTGCTATTTACCAAGGGTGTCGAACGCCATCATTAGACAAAGCCCAACGCCATGCAACATTGACATTGCCAAAGTCAAGATGCCGAAGCCATGCGTCATGTTGTGCACCCACCCCTATAAATACAGACCTAGGGGCCATGGAGAGGGCACTTTGATTTTCTTTTCTCAAATATAGAAATTAAACTCTTGTAACACTAAATCGATTTGGGCAAAATTCCAAACGGACTGTAATCATTCTCATTTTATATGAACAAGGATTTGGACATACATATTACCTTGATTGTGCTCTTTAAACATTATTGGACATGAACATGCATATAATAAAGCTCTTTAGACCCAAAGCAATAGAGATTATATTTTACGTGGATACACATGGGCTTAAGTCTAAACTAGTGTTTATATGCATATCTCTTATCATGCCTATCACATATGGACATTGGACTATGAACATAAGTGTTATTTAATTAGTTCTATAACAAGCTTAATGGGCTATTTCACATACTTATCTCTTATCTTCCATCTTCCTTAGATATATGACATGGGATTTGGATTGCCCTATTCCTAAGGACCATATAGATTCTTGAATATTTTATCCCAAGTGTTGGGCATTCAAATATTTTGTTCCAAATGAAATTAAGAGATCTCAAATATTATATTCCAAAGTAACATATGAAACCATCGAATATGCAACATCTAAAACCCATGGGCATTTTAGCTCATCTCCTAATAATATCATCTTGTACTTGGCCTCGAATGTTAAATTCATTATTGATTCAATCAATACCGACCAAGTCATCTTTAGTCGTGTTAACAAATATACTCGCATCAGGGATTTATTTATCATTCCCGCAAGGATTTATTTATCATTCCCAACATCAAGGGTGTTATACCAATTTTTGGTTTAATAAAAGCCTATATGGGGAATGGGAATTCGGCCAGGGTTAGACAAGGTGAAGGGCAGCTATAATGTGAGAGAATGGTTGGGTTTGGATAAGATATGGTAGAGAATGGTAAGAAAAAAGATGGATCATGATCCTACCTTTTCTATCTGCTCTCTCCTCTATGAATAGATCATAACCCTCACTCTTCTAAGAATTTTTTTAGAGCCTCCGTCTACCTTATTGCTGGCTGAAAATAATCCTCATCCTCCCCTCCATTTCCAAGCATAAATCAAATAAAGAAAATTGTTATTCGATAGCCGATGGTCATCGGTTTAAGAGCTAGCACTTTGCTGAATTGGAATCTAGTTCAAGGAGTCGATCTCTTCATTTAAACGTGTACTTATTGGCTTTGGAGATAAGGTAATTTTCTGATCTACAATAATAAATTAATGTTTAGATAATTTATATATCATATACGAGCGTTACCGCACGCGCTTCACGTGTGAATTATATTTCTGCAAATTATATATGTTTAATACATTCAAGAGAAAATTATTTGCACCAACATTTAACCATATTTTTGCATTAAAATCATGTATAGTTTAGTTTGAATTTTTCTTTATACGTTGACTTCTATTTTTTGTTAGTCTGAATTTTTGTTTTTATTATTTATTAATAAAGAACAAATTTGTAAAGAAAATTTATTTATTAGATCCTATTTTTAGGTAATATTAAGATTTGGTAATATTCATTGAAGGCCGTCTGGATTTGTAAAAAAATTAATTATTAGATCTTATTTTTAAGTGATATTAAAGTTTGAACTGTAGAGAGTGTATTCGGTAATTCATGCTAGCACCAAAAAAGTGTGACACCAAAGGTATTACAACTATTATTAAAGATCGCATTGTTAGTTAGGGCACAAATCTACTATATCAATATATATCGTCAGATTCAGAATGGTTGTCTAATTATATGCTTGTATAATAATAATAATAATAATAATAATAATAATTCTTTTGACATATAAATGCCTTTAATACTCATGGCATTAATTTTTTTTATTTTTGATTTAAATTAAGTTAATATATATTATTTAAGCTATGTAAGTTTCATAATATAAATATTAAATCTTACATTATACAAAATATGGTTTTAAAATTTTATATAAATAATTTTATACTTAAAATACTTTCGGCATAATTATAATATTTTTATTTGTATATTTATTTATTATTTAAATAAGCTAATTTCATAACTCAATTATATTAACAAATATATTATGTAAAATATATTTTAAATTTTATAAAACTAAATTTATACATAACAATACTTTAGGCAATTTTTTTTATATAATTCAAATATTTAAATACTTGTGGAAATTAGTAATTGAATTTAAAATTGATTTTTAGATTATAAAAAAGATATGAAATATTCAAATATCAAAATATAATTTAGATATTTACTTAAATATTTAAATACAAAATCAACATTTGAAATTACATTTTTACTATTTCTATAAAAATTAATTTTAATATATATATATATATATCTATATATATATTAAAAAAACAAGAAAAACTTTGCCTTGGGCATAATCAAATATACATATACATAATTATATATATATTATTTGTTCCAATATATATATATATATGTACTATTTTGTGTATATAAATTAAATTATATAAGCATACATTTGGATGATATATTTGTATACTGGAGTAGCTAAAATATCCGTTGCGATGTAAATCCCAGCACTCATACATAGGCATGTCAAACCTTGCACGGATTGCTATGTTACACATGCGCGCGCACACGCGCATGCACATACATATATGTATACATACATATATATATATATATATATGCATATGTGTATATGTATATATATATATATATGTGTGTGTGTGTGTGTGTGTGATACATGTATATATGATATAATATTAATTGCATAATATAAAACTATATTATAAATAAAATAAAATAAAGATTTTATATAAAAGTAATTTAGAAATGTTCTAAATAAATTAGACTTCATAGGCTCAATAATGGTCCAAATGAATTATTTCAAATTCACCCATTTCTTCCACTATGGGTTGGCCCAGTTCCAACATGCACTAGGGGCAATTATGTAATTTGTTACATATAACTAACTCGATAACCAATCTTGTTCGAAATAAAAGGTCTTTTCTTTCTATTATATAGTCAATATAATGTGTTATATATATATTAATCAATTTAACTAAAATTATATTTAATAGAAAATCCATAAATGGTATGCTTTGTGATAGTAGTTAAAATGTGTTGTAATCATGACTGATTTATCACAATAAAATAAACATATCGTTTTAAATATTCCTAGTCAAGATGTATCGAAATTGGATATCGGTACATCCTTTGAGACTAGAGTACATACCGGAACAAATGTTGGATAGTGTATTACTCATGACTACCAAGGGCACTACAGGATTATATACTGATAGTTATTGGATAACAATGGAATGACTCACTCGATAGTTTTCTCTTGGTTAATATAACTAAGGTCAAATAGAAAATATCGATGTGGTTATTTTACACAGTTCTCTTGACTTGAGAATAATGTCGAATTTTAATGTGGAAACTCTGCTTTGATTATAGTTAAATCGTGGCATGACATCCATCAAATGACTATAATTAGGTCAAGTGGAGGCATTGGAAGTGAAATACTATTCAAGAGAAAATTTGTCTCCTCGGTTACATAAGATTAGTATGACGGGGTCAACTTAAGTCAACCCAAAATCAAAGTCCCTAGCCAGAGTATTACAGTTAATAATAATTGTTATTATTGAACCAAGGATTTTGTGTTTAGACTATAAAGTTGAATATGGACGATATATGAATTTTGACCATTACCAAACTCCATAAGTCCTAATGTGATATAGTGTTGGCTAAGAGAATTAGTGTAAATAATTGTCACTATCAGGTACCGCTTATAATAAGTAAAATTGGATTTTACCAAAATGACATGTAAGTGATAAATTTAGCCAAAATGTCACACCACTAGCTGTTGGGTGCGTTTCCACCACCACCGAGCCAGAAAGAAGAAGGCATCGCCGAACCATAGGGAGGAAAGTCCCACCGAACCAACCCTCACTCTATCTACCACCGAACCAACCCTCACTCCATCTACCACCGAACCAACCCTCACTCCATCTACCACCGAACCAACCCTCACTCCATCTACCACCGAACCAACCCTCACTCCATCTACCACCGGACCGAAGCACTACCAAACCAAGGTGTTGTCGAGCCAGCGTTGCCAGGCCAAGTTGCATCAGCCCAGGCCTACCAACAGCTATATACATCCAAGGCCCCTACCCCCAGCCTCACTCTATAAATAGAGGGGTAGGGGTACAACAATGGGGGACAAGTTTGGGAGCTCAAGCACGGACAAAACTTTCAAATGACTTTCATACATTTGTAATCAAAGCTTTGTACTTGTAATCTGAAGAGAAAAGGAGAATAAAATATAAAGTGGACGTAGGCACGTTCTGGCCGAACTACTATAAATCTGTGTGTCTTTTACAGTTTAGTCCCTGCTTTTTATACATTTGCATAAATCACCCAGATCACTAAAAACAACATAAAATCAACTAAATCATACGACTTGGAGGTATTTTGCCCATTTTTTGTGCAAACATTTTTGGTGCTTTCATTGAGAGCGGGAGCTCGAAGCTTCAGCTTCTCCCACTTAACCTTCTTCCTAACAGCGTCGTTCATTGCTTGGAAAACATGCCTCCCAGGCAGAAAAAAGACGTTAACAAAGGAAAGAACATCGCAACTAACAGTATTCCAGATGCAGTGATCACAAATCAAGAGAATCATCCCATTCCAACAGCATTACCAAATGAAGGTCAGGCAAATCCGACAACCCCTGCCACGGAACAGCCAGTAGCAATTACTAGGGCAGATCTAGACCGGGTTGTGGCTGAAGTCACTAACCGCTTCACATCCTAACAGGAAGCCTTGGTGGACCAACTCATGTCACGCTTAAGGGATGCTGAAGAGTCTAACCGCAACACTGAATCATGGGGTGAGTCCCAGTCTGGAGAATCTCAGAGGCGACAAAGATCTTCCTTCTTCGAAGAAGCTAACGACATAAGCATCCATGGCAGGAGCCGAGACCGAGCTCAGCCCGAAGCTGGACCTGAGGAAACGCTTGGAACCGAACCCAACGGGGGAGGTACCAGGCGGAGGTCAACTATAGCTGAGCCTGTCATGCTGCCTAACCACGGAAACACCAATGAAAGGGGCCGAGCTAGAGTCCAGCCCGAAAGTGGACCCGAGGAAGTTCTTAGAACAGAACCCAGCAGGGGAAGATCAAGGCAAGGGCCAACTGTAGCTGACCCTAGCATGCTCCCAACAAACCAAAGACAGCCACTGGAAAATATTAGGAATGATAGACGATACCATCCCTATAGGTCATCTGGTCGGAATTAATCCCACGGAGCAGAACCGAACTCATTTCTATCTGCTCCAAATTCTGATGAAAGGATGGCACGCCCGTTCAGAGAGTGCGTCCAACGGGATCAAAGAGATCGAGGAATAGGCGCTAGGGTAACCAGCCCTTTCGCCCGCAATATCGAAATTGCCATCACCCCCCGAGAATGGAAAATGCCTACAATGGAACCTTACAAGGGAACCTCTGACCCCGTTGTACACTTACAGAGATACACACAGCATATGATCATGAGCGGAGCAACAGAAGGAGTACTGTGCAAATGCTTTCCACTATTCTTAGCAGATCTAGCTACCTCCTGGTTCTGCCACCTACCCAAGGATCCATCAGCTCATGGGAGATGTTGAAAGAAAAGTTCATCAGCCAGTTCCACATTCATGTGGAGCAACCTAAGGACGCTTATTCCTTATCCAGTATCAAACAGAAACCTGGAGAGAAAGTGCAGCAATATCTAACCCGATTCAATGCCGCAGCGACCGCAGTCCAAGATGCCGATGAGAAGCTTATCTTAATGGCCCTCTGTAGTGGTGTGCATCCGGATACTAAATTTGCTAGAAGATTGACCAAAGAAAAACTAGCTACTTTACCCGATTTCTTCCATGAAGTTGGGAAATATATGAGACTTGAAGACATTGCCATTGAGAGGCAAACAGGGCAACAAAATAAGGCAGCTCACGGCAACACACCCGCTGTAGCAAAGGACGTTCGAAGAAATGATTCTAGAGACAATGATGGGGGCAAGAAGGGAGAAAAGCGTCTATATCGGCCAGGACCGAGATTTGACGCTTACACCCCCTTGAATGAAACGATCGAAAACATCTTCTTGGCCACTCAAGACGAAGTTAAATACAAACGCCCCCCGCACAAGAAGGAATCAGATAACGCAATTAAGTCTGGAAAATTCTGCCACTTCCACGAATCCCATGGGCATGATACCAACGAATGCCATCATCTCCGGGACTTGATTGAAGAACACATCAGAAGAAGGAGACTAGAACGCTACGTAAAAGGTCAGAACAGGACTCCAGTTCCTGCCAATGAGAACCCAAGGCTACCCTCCCCAGAAATAGGCAGAGGAAATCGCAACACCAGCGGCTCCAGTCAAGAGAAGATAGTGGTCCATACCATCTTGGGAGGGCCACACATCGTCGACGGAAGCTGGGCAGAGATGGAAAGGTATGGAAAGTCACTTAGAAACAATGAAGAATGCGTCAATTCTATAATAGAAGAATGCCACCTGAAGCGGATAGAGAATGGTGACATCACATTCAGTAGGCGTGACCTAGAGGGAAGGCAGTACCCTCACACGGATCCCATGGTTATCTCTGCCCGGCTCGGTCCAGCCGAGGTTTTTCGAATTCTAGTAGACACTGGAAGCTCAGTGAATATCCTATTCAAGCATGCCTTTGACAAAATGAAGCTGTCAGTAAAGGATGTTCTTCCCTGCAACAAACCACTACACGGTTTCACAGGAAATGCGAAGATGCCCCTCGGGCGACTGGACCTCTTTGTTGAAATTGGGAGTCATCCCCGCTCTGTTGTGCGGAAACAAACATTTATGCTGATAGAAAACCACTCGGCCTACAATGCCTTCTTAGGAAGGCCAGCCTTGTCTGACTTCCAAATTGTCCTGGCCCCATGGTGCTTGAAGATGAAATTTCCAACGGACAATGGAATAGGGGAAGTAGAGGGAGACCAGGACATTGCTCGAGATTGCTATGTAACTGAACTTCGCAATAACCATAAGAAGGATAAAGGGAAGAGTGCAGAGATTTCCCTCTGCACAAAAAGTTTGGAAGCATAGCAACTAAAGAAAGCCCCTCCTCTTCGGTATACAAGCGACCCTTTCAATGAATTAGACCCCAGGGACAAAGAGGAGGAGGCCACCGCCGAGCCTGCAGAGGCTATGGAATTTGTATCTATAGACAAACATGACTCGAGTAGACTATTGAAAGTCGGGTCCCAACTAAAAGCAGAGTTGAAGGAACAACTCATCGATTTTCTCCGCCACAACTTGGATGTATTTGCATGGTCACACGTTGACATGACTGGAATCTCCCCTGACATAGCATGCCACGTACTAAACATTGATCCTACCAAGGTGCTAGTAAAACAGAAAAAGAGAAGTATGGGGGCAGAACGATCAGCAGCCCTCGATGAAGAAGTAAAGAACCTACTTGCCAATGACTTCATACGAGAAGCCATCTACCCAGAGTGGATCGCCAACCCGGTGCTAGTGAAGAAGGCTAATGGGAAGTGGCGAACATGCATTGACTTCTCCAACTTAAATGACGCCTGCCCGAAGGATTGCTTCCCACTTCCCCGAATCGATCAGCTTGTGGACAACACAGCCGGGCACGAACTCTTATCTTTTATGGACGCATACTCAAGATATAACCAAATTCCTATGCATGCTACCGATCAAGACCACACTAGTTTCATCACTGACCGGGGATTGTACTGCTACAAGGTAATGCCTTTCGGACTTAAAAACGCAGGAGTCACCTATCAGCGCCTCGTCAACAAGATGTTTGCGGGGCTAATAGGACAAACTATGGAAGTTTATGTGGATGACATGCTGGTAAAGTCAAGGAAAGCCGACGATCACGTAAGCCACCTGGATGAAATGTTTCAAGTACTTCGCCAATATGGAATGAAGCTGAATCCTCTAAAGTTCTCCTTCAGAGTATCATTAGAAAACTTTCTAGGATTCATCGTCCATGCCAGAGGAATTGAAGCAAACCCTGAACAAGTCCGAGCTCTGAAAGATATCAGGATACCTTCCACTCGAAAAGAAATGCAAAGCCTAAATGGGAAGGTGGCCGCCCTGAGCAGATTCATCTCTAAAGCGACTGACAAATGCATCCCCTTCTTTGAAGCGCTAAAGAAAGACAAAGGAAAGTTCGAATGGACTGGCGAATGCTTAACAGCTTTCCTTAACTTAATCGAACACCTCTAGAGACCACCAGTACTCTCAACTCCGAACAAAGGCGAAGAGCTATACCTATACCTTGCTGTGTCATCTCATGCTTTAAGCGCCGCCTTGGTGAGAGAAGACAAACGCACGCAGCGGCCAGTATACTTTGTAAGCAAGAGGTTTATAGGGGTGGAAGCTAGATATCCTAAACTTAAGAAACTAGCATATTGTTTACTAATTACATCGCGGAAACTGCGTCACTATTTCCAATCTCATTCTATCAGAGTTCTGACCGATCAACCACTAAGGCAGGTACTCCATCGTCCCGACACTTCTGGGCAACTACTTAAATGGTGCATTGAACTAAGCCAATATGATATCACCTACCATCCTCACACCTCCATCAAGGGACAAGCCATGGCCGATTTCATTGCCGAGTTCACTACCAACGAAAGTAAGGAGCAATCGGAAATAACAGAAGACATCAAGTGGAATCTCTTTGTAGATGGAGCGTCAAACGAACAAGGCTCGGGGGCAGGTGTGGTAATAATCACTCCAAGAGGAAATAAGCTACACTATGCTCTAAGGTTGGAATTCGCTGCCACCAACAACGATGCAGAGTATGAAGATGTGATAGCTAGATTAGAACTTGCCTTGGAGATCAGAGCCAATTCTTTATGTCTTCATAGTGATTCTCAACTTGTTGTAAGTCAAATACTAGGAGAATTTCAGACTCGAGAAGAACGACTCACAACATATCTAAAGAAGACCAAGCTGCTTCTCAATCAATTGGATCACTATTTAATCAAACACATCCCTCGGGAAGAGAACCAAGAGGCCGACGAATTGGCAAAGCAAGCTAGCATGAGGGACGGTACTATTTCCAGAGCAGTGGCCATCTCAAAGCAACTGACCCCGAGTTTCGAGCAGGTGAATCTGATAGCTGCAATCGAAGAAGAAACTTGGATGACTCCCATCCAAAATTACTTACAAGACGGCACACTGCCTGACAAGCGTAACGAAGTCGAGAGAATCTTGAGGAAAGCTTCCCGCTACACAATGCAAGAAGGTACCCTTTATCGACGAGGCTTCTCTAACCCCTTATTGAGGTGTGTCGCTGGAAGGGAAGCAAAAGAAATCTTATCCAACATCCATCAAGGAAGCTGCGGAGATCACACTGTAGGGCCGACTTTGGCAAAGAAAATACTCCGATATGGATATTTCTGCCCCACCTTAAGCAAAGACGCCTTAGATTTCGTCAAAAAATGTGACAGATGTCAGAAATTTGCTAAAATTCCGAGGCTACCAACAACTGAGATTACTCAAATGACCAGCCCATGGCCCTTTGCAGTATGGGGAATTGACTTGATTGGCGAACTGCCAATGGGCCAAGGCGGAGCCAAATATGCTATAGTGGCGGTCGACTATTTCACCAAATGGGTGGAAGCAGAACCCCTGAATAAAGTATCTTCATCAAAAGTTATTAACTTCTTGATCAAAAATGTTCTATGCAGGTACGGAGTCCCATTTAAAATCATATCGGACAATGGACTTCAGTTTGACAGCGAGGAGTCCGCCAACTGGTGCCAAGAGCACGAAATTCACAAAAGCTTCTCATCCGTAGCTTATCCCCAGGCAAACGGACAAGTCGAAGCCGTCAACAAAATTCTCAAAACTCTAATAAAAAAGAAACTCGAAAAGTCAAAAGGCACTTGGGTGGATGAACTTCCTACGGCACTGTGGGCCTATCGCACATCTTTCAGAACATCAACGGGGCATACTCCTTTCTCTTTGGCATAGGGATCAGAGGCTATGCTCCCAGTTGAAACTATAGTGCCTTCCCACCGTAGGATCCACTATAACCCAGAAGATAACGAAGAGCTCCTCCACATGTCTTTGGATCTAGTTGAGGAAAGAAGAAATGATGCAGCCCTCAAAGCAGCAGCTCACAAGCAAAAAGTGGCAACGCAATACAACTCCAAAGTCAAGCATTGTAGCTTACAAAAAGGAGATCTTGTCCTCAAGCGAATCTTCCCGCGCCCTGGAGCACTAGACCCAATCTGGGACGGACCATATGTAATTCATAAAGATCTCCATAATGGATCTTATATTTTGTCAACAGTGGACGGGGAGGTGTTCCAGAGGGCATGGAACATCCAACACCTTCGTCAATACTTTTCTTAACTTGTACTGCCCATATGAAGTGAATTAACAAAGAGAATCGGTGGACGTAGGCATTTTCGTGCCGAACCACTTTAAAAAACTTGTCTCTTTTTAACTTGTTCCTTTATATCTTGGCTGCTTGTTAACTTTATCCTTTTCTGTTGAACAAAATCCTGTGTAATGACATTTCCATTCAAGACACATCACGGTGCAACCCCACCTAGACAAGACCTAACAGGTACTATGCGAATCTATGCCCTCGCCAATGAGACACTTTTGCTCCAGCATCCCTCTGCTGCGAGTTAACTCATTGCTCGCGATCGGCCCTTAAAGCCAACTGTAATGAGCCGATTATAAGCCACCGAGAAGGCCGACTATAGCCGAGGCAGCTCATTACGGCGTTCGGCTCGCCGGCAACCGTGAACCTACTTTAAGCCCCAACATAAGGTGTGGCCAGCCAGGGGTAGTCCACGGTTGACGATCGGCACCCATGCTAGCCGGCCACGATAAATCGAATAATACCCGCGACTACGGGCCATAATGGCCCGGGTAGTTACTATGTGCGATCTTGGCTCCGATGTGTCTTAAGTACGGCTATGGTAAAAAAGATAAACTCCCCGCAGAGGCGTAAGATGGGTGACAAATGTCTCCAAGACCCACAGCTAGGGAAAGTGACTACAAAGCCCGTTTTCCACGAACTTAAGCACATCGCAGGCCTTCCGTGATTGGAAGTTTTACTATTTCTCATATTTCAATTTTATTTAAAAAACTTCCCCCCATCCTCTATGACAATCCCTAAAGTAAAGGACACGAAACAAGAGACGCTCACCAAGAACTCACAATCGGGTGACGAGTCAATCAACTGCATTCCATACTCAGTCGTATGAGACATTCAAAGCAACTGTCTACGACCGAAACATGAAAGGCGGTACTTTCTTCCCTTACAAGTAAACACATAGCTATAATTTATTCGCACATCACACTAACATTGCAGAATATGAAATTATATTTTTGAGAACAAAGCATTCAAATACGACAGAATCAGCTTAAGTTAAAAATTACATACCAAGAATAAAGTCGTTTATTACAAGTAATGTAATTATAGCCTAAAAGTTACATTACTGCTCTGAGACTAACGTAGACAGCAATGCCAAGTAAACAAAAAGATATCCAGGTCAAGTTAAGGAGTCGGCTGCATCGGAGCTTCACCCTTGTCCTGCCGACCCTCCGAAATCTCCTTTACCGCAGAGTGGGAACTTTCAGCATGTTGACCAGAGATAGTTGGTGCTCCAGAGGTCCCGCCTGTTCGAACAAGGAAAGAATTCATTAATAATAAGCAACCAAGTTACGAAAAGCTAAAAGGGTAGACTTACGAGCATCTGCTCCTTGATCATCATCCTCTAACTGCACACCAACCACCTCAGCAGCAAGCAGCCACATACCCTCTTTCCCCGCCACTTTCTCCTCCTTGGTGAATTGAGCTGTAACCACATCCATTCTAAAGGCCACGCCGCCCTCCTTATCTGCCTCGACCTTAGCTTCCTCCAGGGCCCTAAGATAAATCCTAGCCATGACTCGGGGATAATCATCCATCCAAGATAAGTTGCCCTGCCTCCAAGTGCGAAAGTATATATCGTGAAGCATCTCATCCATTATCCCCTCATTCTCCTCGAACTCCCTTATTCGGTCCTCGGAAGCCAACAGCTTTGCAATGGTAGCGTCCCTCTCCGATCGGTATCGCGAGCTGTCAGCCCGAAAGGATTTTCTCATCACCTCCATCTCCTCCTTCAGCTTGGTTTAGGCAAGCTCCACAGCCTCAAGTTTCCCGGACAACTCCTGTACCCGCTCGAGATCCGCTTTCTGAAC
Organism: Allium fistulosum; assembly: GCA_030737815.1. Classification (NCBI taxonomy): domain Eukaryota; kingdom Viridiplantae; phylum Streptophyta; class Magnoliopsida; order Asparagales; family Amaryllidaceae; genus Allium; species Allium fistulosum. The sequence continues at coordinate 897,186,478 of CM060905.1, read as the reverse complement.
CTCATCCACCATCGCAATAGCCATATCAATCCGTTCCTTACAAACGGCCTCCATTTTCCGCATCTATGCCCTGCTGACCTTTTCCATGGTCTTCTTTAATTGCCTAGATGCAAACTCATGTTGAGAGATCTGGATGGCTTGATCAGCGAGTTGTTTGGCCTGGTCGGAAACCATTAAATGTAGTCGAATGTTAGCACTACCGATTTCTTCTCCAGCCTTAACCAGTAGAGCATGATGCCCCATCAACTTCCTGGTTTCCTCAGCAACCCGATCAATGTTTGCCTTAGCTTCATCCCCCAAAGTTACAACCCGAGTGCTAAGCAAATCAAGGTCCAGGGACTTAACTTCATCTAGTACTCTTACCATAGGATTGCGAGGGAGAAGGTGCTCACCGGTAGCCTCATCAAAGGTAATATCATGAGAACCAGGATCCAGATCCGTATGACCCGCAAACGGGTTACGAGCCAAGCCGGGATGATCTATCGGGGTGACGGTAGGATTTTCAGATGGGTGCGGAGAAGGTATAAACTCGGTATTCTCCTCCATGGTATCCTGAAGAGGCTGAGTTGGGGGCTGAGGACCAGGTGAAGATTCAAACAAGGAGCGACTCCTCTTCTTCTTTTGGATATCCTCTTCGATAACTCCGAGAAGAGGATGGTAGCCGACTACGTCTCCAGGGCGGTTAGTCGGAGGCTTTGGTTTAGAAGAAGCCTTGAGGAGTTTGTATTGTTCAAGGCAGTGCCGAACATCCGACGTCTTGGCCACCTTACCCGCTTCTGTGATAAAAACCCAGTGTTACAAGCATACATTGAGCTATAATTTAAGAAATACATCAAGTTAAGAAGAGTAAAAAGACGCTTTTGTTATACAAACCCTGGGGAGGAGTAGGATACTACAATAAGTCCTGAATCTCATTCCAGGACGGGAGCAGGCCATAAAATATTCCTAAATCCTTATCATAAATGTAGTCGGCAGGAGTCAAAAATTCACCTTGAATCGCAGGAATTGCCTTAGCTGAAGCGCTCTTAGAAGAATCAGCACCGATCACGGCCTTGTCAGCTTTCTTAGGCTTCTCCACTAAAGTCGATCTTCCTCCGACCCTTCAAAAGCTAGGCGGAGATCATCATCTGTCCACTCCTGGATCACACCTGCTTGCTTAGAAGACAAAGCCCCAGTACCACCACCGCTCTGTCCGTCATCACCATCATCGCTATGACCATCACCATCACCTTCTCCACCACTTCCACTCTCCGCCTCACCTCCTTCATCCTTGCCTCTTTCCTCCTCCACATCTTCCTCCTCCGGGACATCTGGACATGTGCTGAGGGAGGGTCCATCGGACTTCTTAAGTTTCTTACCTCCGGCAATTGGATGCTTCGAGAAGGGTTTCCTCTTACTGCTCTTCGCCGTAGCCCCTCCTTTAGCTTTGGCGGCCCTCTCCTCAGCCGTGTCTCTCTTCTTGACCACAGACTGACGTGGCAGAATCAGGTTGTGCCCCAGAAGAATAGCATTCCTGATCAAATAAGAAGCCGACCTCTCCCTTCCCGGAATGGCTTCTATTTCCTAAGCCATCCGAACCAAACGATCGTTCTCTACAACCGCAAAGCCACCTGTCGCTAGCAAGAAATAAAGCACGTAAGGAGGAGTATTGCAGTCAGAACAAAGAAATTATAAATAAGATTCAACTTACAGCCAGAGGTGAAGCGGCGGAAAGAAACGGAGTCATCCTTGACAAAAAACCATTCCTTTTTGAACATGCTAAACTTCGAGTATAAATCCAGGACTGGCTTGAAGGACACGGCCGACTCCAAGCTAATATACGGAGACCCCTTCTTGTAGCCTCTTAAGTTGTACAGATACCGAATTTCCCGGTTGGAAGGAGGACGCCTGTATCTCCTCTGGAATATAACGAATAGGCTCACCAAGATGGCATAGGAGTTGGGCTGAAGCTGGAAAGGAGCCACCTTCAAGTATGTGATGAAGCTGACTATCCAAGCATTGATAGGTGGGATGGCACCACACATGCAATGATACCTACTATAAGCAAAATATCCTTCAGGGTGGTTATACGGCATCACTCCTTCCCCCGGCAACAACATATGCGCTCTGTCAAAACCAAAAGAGCGAGAGATAACATCAAGCTGCTCAACTTTGAGGGAGCTAGGAAAGCAATCAGGCGGTGAGTTCAGGAGCTCTTGAGGACTGTACCCGTCTACTAGAGATCTCGGGGTTGGTCTATGTCGTTTTGGTGCTGCCTGAACTGGGGGCACTATGGAGGACTCTCCTTGGTCCTTAGACTTCTTTTTGTCAGAACGAGTTTCTACTTTATGAGACATTATCTGCAACACGAGAAAACACATTGTTAGAACAAGGGATGTAGAGATATAAACAAGCAAGTGTATGCAGTCTGGAATTTCACTCATAATTCAAAACATAGAAGTGCATTCGGTAGTCCAAGGCAAAAGGTCATTTGGCACTCAAACTCCCGAATTCATTCGGTAAAGCAAGGCAAAAGGTCATTCGACACTATATTCCCCAGTCCGTTCGGTAGTCCAAGGCTCAAATACCATCCGGCACTCGTACTTCACAAGGTGCATTCGGTGGTTCGGGGCAGAAAGCTCATTCGGCACTCGTACTCCCCAAAGTGTCATTCGGCAGTACGAGGCGAAATTTCATTCGGTGCTTATGCTCCCCGAACTCATTCGGTGGCTCTAGCATAAGGTTCGTTCGGTAGAGGGGAACCTCACCTGATTCGGCAGGAAAGAATCTGGTTCGGCTATCTCAGTTAGTAGGGAATAACGAAAGCATATGGCCCATACTTATAGGCAAATAGAAACAACCGGACCAACTGGTTCGGGGCTCGGGACCGAATGTGAGTGTCCAAGTCGAAGGGCATAAAACAAAGCACGACATATGCTGGCATATGCCCCACTTTGGGGGGCAAATGTTGGGTGTGTTTCCACCACCACCGAGCTAGAAAGAAGAAGGCATCGCCGAACCATAGGGAGGAATGTCCCACTGAACCAACCCTCACTCCATCTACCACCGAACCAACCCTCACTCCATCTACCACCGAACCAACCCTCACTCCATCTACCACCGAACCAACCCTCACTCCATCTACCACCGAACCAACCCTCACTCCATCTACCACCGGACCGAAGCACTACCGAACCAAGGTGTTGCCGAACCAGCGTTGCCAGGCCAAGTTGCATCAGCCCAGGCCCACCAACAGCTATATACATCCAAGGCCCCTACCCCCAGCCTCACTCTATAAATAGAGGGGTAGGGTACAACAATGGGGGACAAGTTTGAGAGCTCAAGCACGGACAGAACTTTCAAACGACTTTCATACATTTGTAATCAAAGCTTTGTACTTGTAATCTGAAGAGAAAAGAGAATAACATATAAAGTGGACGTAGGCATGTTCTGGCCGAACCACTATAAATCTGTGTGTCTTTTACAGTTTAGTCCCTGCTTTTTATACATTTGCATAAATCACCCAGATCACTAAAAACAACATAAAATCAACTAAATCATACGACTTGGAGGTGTTTTGCCCATTTTTTGTGCAAACACTAGCTAAGGTGACGCGTGAATGTTGATTTTTGAATTGTTTGATATTAATCGCAGACTGAATTTACACCTTTGAGTTGCACGACAGTAATGATGAATACTATGAATAAACCATATGATTTAATTAATTTATAAATTATGGTAAATTAATTAATATTTATGAAATATTAATTATTAAACTCTATTTGATTTGTTTGAATACCATTAGCTTTAATAAAGTGCGTATATAAGAGCTATAAATGTGCGTATTGACATACGGTGTCGGCAAAATATTTAAACTGGGTTTAAATAGATTATTTGCTAAATGGTTTTGAAATACTTTAAGGCCCATATGTATAATGAAAGGGGAGAAATTTCAAATGCAATTTGAAAATCGAAAGGAGTATTTAAAAGGAGAAATTAAATCTCCATCCTTTACTCATCTTTATAACTCACTTAAATCTCATCTATGAAATGATTTTTTCCCTTTGTTCTTTAATTTTATTTTTTCCCTTTGTTATTTAATTCTATTTCTTATTTAATCCCATTTAAGTAATTTTTTACGGTTCTTCTTATTTTACATCCCATTTTCTATGAATTCAGTTTTCTTATATTTTAGTTCGTATTAACGTATTTTCTTCTATTTATCCCATTCGTGTAAAGAGGGAATTAAAAAGAAACTGACATTTATAGAAGAAATCTCAACCGTAGAAATAGATGTAAGTAAAACGAAAATCACAGTAAATAACTATAAATATTGCAAATAACTGTAAATAATTGGGAAAGCTATAATTAACAATAAATAATTGCAAATAACTGAAATAGACTAAAAGAAAATAGACTGGAAAACAAATCTAAAATTTACTTAAAATAACTGTAAATAAACTTGCATAAAGGTTATCCCAAAATTGTAGAAAAACTACAACTATTGAAAACTCTATTATTTTAAATTACTTAAAAATCTATAATAATTACTAAACACTCACATGTGGTCCTTAGCTCTTTTCCTTGGCCTTCCCTGATCCACTTGAAGGATATAAAATATTTTAATTAAAAAGATCTTCTTCTCGGAAAAATATTCCTTTTAGGGTCCTGCCTTAGGCAATGAATCCAGATGGAGAAAATCTAAATAAGAAAAACAGCTATGCCTAGAGCCTTATTTATAGTGTCACTTGTGGATCTCAGACTGTTGGATTTGGAGATTAAATCTGGTGCAACTACGCCATAGGCTCGATGGAAACCGTCGGATGAAAGCACGAACGCACATGATTGAAGAAAAATGGAAAAACACGTCATCTGCTCGTATCTGGGCACTTCTACGTCAAAGAATAGGGCGGGTCAACCTAAATTTCATGGGGATCGACCCTAAGGTCGACCTAACCCATGTCTGGGTCGACCTATAGGTCCACCTAGCCCATATTTGGGTTGACCCGACCCTTTTCTTCTTTTTTTTCTTTCGTTTTATTGATTTCTTGTTTCCTTCATATCTTCTTCATACTAACTCGGATTTTGACAAATTTGTATATGAAAATTTATCAGAAAATCACCACGGACAGGTGCAACTCCTGTGGCTCAATTCAGATAATTTCACAAAGTTATTTTATTATTTAACTAATTCATTAATTAATTTCTATAGCTTAAATTTCGGGTTGTTACATTCTCCTCTCCTTAAGGGATTTCTTCCCCAAAATCTCTAAGGATAGAAGAATGAAATAAATGCTTTCATCCAAGTTCTACAACCAACTACTCAACCATCATCCATTACATCTATTGTCCTTAAGTTTTTCTAATGTGATTTATGATACATATGCAATTAGTGTAGTGTCAATGTCCCTAACGAATGCAAAAGATTAGGCGGTCCACAGATTCATTCAACCTCCTTTTATGCAATCATGTCTCTGCCATGTATCCAAATGAATGCAAATTCTCTAATGATAACTGATAGTTCTATATGCGTACTACAATCATCATCAAAAAGCAACAATCATATGATAATCATCCATTTATAGCAACCATGGAAAATAAAATAAAATAAAAATGCAAATGCGCACACATCCATATGCATATGCTTTAGTGTCCTAGTTAGGCCGATCCCTATGAGATAATAGTGCCTAGTGTAAGTATATGCGTCCATTAGCATCCACTAGCAACCACTTGCAACTACTAGTATCCCTCATACATAACATGTTCTAAGAACATGTTTACATCAAATCCTACCATCAATAGGTTGAATCCTAAGTTCTACTCTCCCAAAGGATAATAAAGGAAAGAACCCATCAAAACTAAAGATGGAAATAGGAAATTCAAAGTTTACTATCAAAGAGATGTGGATAAGAGGTACGTATTCTCTCCTAATCAAATTAATCTTCTCCGAAGCCTCTTTAACCATGTCAGGACCAAGTAGCAATCTCTCTGTAGACTCCAACCAGCATGTAAGTGACTTGCACGGTCTTCCATAAAGAGCTTCGAAAGGTGTCATTCCAATGCTAGCTTAAAAACTATTATTATACGCGAACTCCACTAAAGGAAGATGTTCCTTCCAAGTTCCCCCAAAATCAAGAATACACATCCTCAACCATGTGTGTCTTACTACCTTATTAATATCACCATACTATGGTCTACACACATGAAGCAAAAATCCTAGGTTCTCTCTAGTTTCCTCTACGCTCTACAAAATCTTCTATTATTACTTCTAAAAGTAATTACTGCCATCTCTTATATAGCTTTACACTTTTTCCGTCACACCTAGGAAATGATTCCTACCTACTCCATATTTAAAAGTTTGGTTTAGTATTTCAAAAACTAAAGCTTCTAAATTTTTTAAAACATCAAATCCTAAAAAAAAATTCCTTTAAAAAGTGTTGTTTTCAAATTTCCATTAAATTCAAAGGTACTTGGTTACTTAACATTTTATCTTTTAGACTTGTATCCCTACAAATTTTTATAAAATTCGGGATTTTTTTTTAATTTAACTATTACTAAGTTTTTCGCTTCCAAAAACTTATTTACTTTTTCACCAAACCATTTCTCTTTTAAAATATCTTTAAAATGTCCTCACTTGTTTTCAAAACAGCTTCTTTTAATAGATTTTCAATTTTTCAAAAACTAGAGTAGATAAGAACAATTAAAAACCCCTTAACTATCCAATTACCTAACCTTGGAGGAGTTCTTAACTTACTACAAAGGCTCTCTATAATATCTCTCCTAACTAACACTGTCTCTAATCATTACACATCTTATCACACCTAATAATTTTATACCTTAATATATTGGAACTACTTCCTTTTATAAGAAACTATTAACGCTAAAATCTTCTATGAATCCTTTAAAAGAGGACTTCATGTTTTTGTGAAATTACAAGGAACTTATTTTATCTTTCTTCGAAATAGGCTATACAAAATATGGTGCTTCCCATACCTTGTATATCTCTTTCGCGTATTCCTTATAACTTGCACAAAACATCTTTATTTATAATTTGGTTTCATAGAAAATTTTATCATTATTCATTTCATTCTAATAGATTAAAGTATTTTTAATCTATATTCTCTTACAATACACAATTTCTATGAAATTTATTAATTTCCTAATATTTAACTTGCACTTTTCTATTCAGAAAAACTCATTTTCAAAACTGTTTTAATATATCCATAACTAGAAAACATTTTCTCATACTTATTTAAATAATAAGTGTAATCATAAACCATTTTGTTTATATACTTAGAATTTATCTTTAAAATACATTTTTGTTTGGGTCAAACCAGATGTTGCGTAAAACACTGTTACTACAACCCAAAAATACTAGTGTATGGATTTAATTAAAAATAAATACTAATAAATCTCACATACTATGTAAAAACATTTCCTTTGGGAGTCACCTACTATAGCAATAGTGTTATAGTCTATTCGCCCTTTATTTTTCACAAAAACATCTGTTACATTAATAAATTTTGTAACCTATGTTTCCGATACTTAATACACTCTAGGTTTTTATATTTAAAATCTTTGTTTACCTACAAAGAAACAGCGAGCTATATTTGCTCTATAATTCTTCAAAAAGAATTTCAATTTTTACAAAATTTATATCATATAAAAACCAATTTGTGCCACTTTTTTTTCCAAAAACCCAATATTTACTTTCTCAAAAATATTGACAATTATATTTTTCATCTTTTCAATTCTAAAAATTTCATTTTATTGGGCTAGACATAAAGTTGATTTTCTTCTTACTACCCTAGGAGTACCCTTCCCTAAACTTTGGTAATCTCATTACTAAAATGTTTTATTCCTATTTGTCTTTTATGCTTATATTTATTCCAAGGCACCATCGTAAAATCCACTTATCTAAAACAATTATAATTTTTGCAATGATCTACACAGGGGCTTTCTAATTGAATCTATTGTACATCTCCTATCTTTTCCTACCACTCTTTGGATTTCCACAATCCGAACCTAAATGTACGAAACTGTTTCTCAAACTCTTTCCATGTGTTGACCTTCTCTAGATGAATATCATGATCTTCCATACTCTTGGAAAACACCAAAATGTCATCCACGAACTCTCCTACGAACTTATTTAGGACATCTCGAAAAAAACATGCCTCATCAAATCTACAAAATAAGCTGAAGCATTGGTTAGCCCAAAAGGCATAACCAACCGCTCAAAAAATCCATCGGGTGTCCTAAATGTCGTCTTATCAATGCTATCATCAGCGACTCTAAGCTGATGAAATCTAGTGGCTAAATCAAGCTGAGAAAATACTGAAGAGCCAACCAACTGGTCGAAAAGGTCATCTATCCTAGGAAGTGGATAATGGTTCTTCTTTGTGAGCTTATTCAACTCTCTATAGTCTACGCAAAGTCGACGGGAATTATCCACCTTAGTAGCAAAGATGACTGGCGTTCCCCACTCAGATATGCTCCTCCTAATGAAGCCTTTCTCCAATAGCTCACGAATCTGCTTGCTTAACTCCTTCCTCTCCCTAGGTGCCATGAGGCTCACGGGCAATGCTAATGTCTTATCATTGTCAGTCAAATAGATCCTGAAGTCAATCTCTCTCTTAAGGGGCAGTCCCCTAACCTCCTCAAAGATGTCCTGAAAAATCTCTGACGACCGGAACTGAATCTAACTCTGAGGATAATGAATCGAGGGAATAAAGGAAACTCAATATGACTGACCCCTATGGGTCGCAAGAAACCTCAAGAGTCCTACCACTGCATGTCTCTAGTCTAACGACTCTCCTCTCACAATCCACTATTTCTCCATATGTGGATAGCCAATCCATCCCCAAAATCATCCCATACCCCGAAATCCCAATACATAGGCGTCGCAATCAAACTCTATGCCTAGGATAAAAATTTGCATGCCCCTACAAATCATAGATAAGTGTGATGATCCTCCTATGGGGTTTGAAACAACAATGGGGTCTACTACTAAAGAGATGTCTAAGTGCAAACAATCTACCAAAGAACTTGAAATGAAAGAGTGTGATGCTCCAGAATCGAAAAGAGTCCGGAATGGAAAACCAGAAATAGAGATCAAATCTTCTAAAGAGACTTTCCTACCTCGATTCGGTCCACTACTATAAGGTAGTACATCCTAAGCATGTACTTGTGATGTAGGTGAACCTGCTCTCTGCCCCGTCTTCTAAGGACAAAATCTACTAAGGTGACCAGGCTGTCCACAACTACAACACCTTCTCTTCATTCGTAACTCCTTCTTTCCTTTTGTCCTTACCCTTCTTGTTCTTCTACCATGGCTTCTTAGAGCTTTCTGACTTAGGAACCTCTTCAAGCTCTCCCTTCAGCTGCCAAGAAACAGGCTAAACTCTATGTCGGTCCTCTAATCTTAACAGTCTAAACATTCGCTTCGTATCCTCCAACCTAGCTTGTGTCTCCTTAAAATCCTCTATGTTAGAAAACATTCTGCCTCCTAGACTAGCAAAGTCCTTGCATAGCTTAGAAAACTTGGTTGCTGTAGGTGGATTAAAGGGATCTCCACCTACTAGTGTTGTATTGGGCACTTGTCGTTGCACCTCTGGTACCGTAGCTCTACGGAACCAGTCAGCCATACTATGCAAAGAAAAAGAAATTTAGGCTCGAAATAATCGAAAGAAGATTGAATTGGACTTTGAGGGGATTTTTATAAAAACTCTTTTATACTTGAAAAAAAATTTCTAAGAGTTTTTTTCTGAAAAATACTTTTAAAATAAGTTATTTTGCAAAATACTTTGCTTTTTAAAACAATTTTTTAGAAATCCTATAACCTTAGGCTCTGATACCAAATGTAACACCCAACACCTCTTAGTATACCCAAATAGGCACACTAAAAGATGTGGTGTGTTGTAGGTATGGCTAAATACTTATAGAGACTAAGATTCACAAGACAAAATAGATAAAACAGCAGAAACATTTAAATAGAAATCTTATTATTCAGAATCAAACTTCATAAAGTAGGGTCATAAAACCAAATATACAAGGTGTCTCAAAATACCCAATACATGTCTTATGAAAGAAAATACCATCTTAGTCATATCAGAGTACATAAACAAAACTATCCCTCTCAATAGTACCAGTACATCCAAACTCCAAAAAAGAAAACTGGAAAGAAGAAGAATACATGAAGATAAATCTCTGCAACTGAACCTCCAAAGGAATCCGAAATCTACTATCCCAGCCTCTGCTGGCCTTTGGGGGGAAAAGGAAATATAGGAGTGGGTCAGACTAAAAGTCTGGTGAATGAAAGTAATTACTAGTATTCTTAAGCAAGGTAAAGATAATAGACTTTGCACCAGTTCTAGTATAGAAGGAAATAAAAGAAAAGATAAAGCTGAATAAATATGGTTTAACTGTTCGTTTTGATTAGATAGTTCGATTAGATTGTTTGCAACCTTCTTAGATAACTGCTTTTATTAGGCTAAAACCCTAATCCTACTTTAATTAGGCTGAAGTCCTAATTCTACCCTTTGATCGGCCTTCTATCTCTGCTGTGCCTATTGCGGACTAGACCTGGTCCCTACGCAACGGATGCGGACTAGACCCCTCGTGTTGGTCTCTATGCAAAAGACACCTACGCCTACTGCGGACTAGACCTTGTTGGTCCCTATGTAAAAGACACCTACTAAGCACTTGGAACTCAATAACGACTTATCAACCAACACTGAGGCCGCACGCTCGACCACTATTAGGTTCGCGCTATCTGTTGCTCCCTTCTATTGACCTCTTATTAACCACTGCTCCAGCATAAGTGTGCCCTTGCTCACCTATGCTATTGTGAGACTACCTGTGTCTGACTAAAAGGGAATGTTGTTGGTACGGGTCTTACCTAACAAACAAAATCTAGTTGCGCCCCTTGTCCAAATCCCTATGATTTGAACTTCTATTTATTGACCTCTTATTAACTTAATGTAAGTTTTTAAAATAAGCCTCTATATCTGTAAAGGACTACCCCGTTGGGTCTACAATACCGATCTTCTATATCTGTAAAGGACTACTCCATTGGGCCTACAATACCGATCTTATATATCTTGCTTATTAACTTAATCCAAGATCTAAGTTTATTAAAATAAGCCTCTTCTATTATTTCTACTTTATTTGCTTATTAACTTAATTTAAGTCTTAAAATAAGCCTTTCCCGTTCTTTCTACTTTATTATTGTCTCTAATTATAACCTGTGTGTTATAATTCTTCTTATTAACTTAACCCAAGGTCTAAGTATAAAATAAGCTACTTTTGCCATTTCTTCTATTTTCTCTTTTTAGCTATAATTACATGTTATAACTATGCTTGCAAATATCTTAAATTTGCCTATTTCAGTCTAAGTCCAATTTGTTACAGTTCTTCTTAAATTACATCCCATTATCTGTGAATTCAGTTTTCTTATATTTTAGTTCGTATTTAAGAATGATTTTCTTCTATTTATCTCATTCGCGTAAAGAGGGAATTAAAAAGAAACTAACATTTACAGAAGAAATCCAAATCGTAGAAATAAATGTAAATAAAATGTAAATAACCGTAGATACTACAAATAACTATAAATAATTGGAAAAGCTATAATTAACAATAAATAATTGCAAAGAACTGAAATAGACTAAAAGAAAATAGACTAGAAAACAAAACTAAAATTTACTTAAAATAACTGTAATAAACTTGCATAAAGGTTATCCCAAAATTGTAGAAAAACTACACTATTAGAAACCTTATTATTTTAAATTATTTAAAAATCTAAAATAATTACTAAACACTCACCTGTGGTCTTTAGCTCTTTTCCTTGGCCTTCTCGGATCCACTTGAAGGGTAAAAAATATTTTAATTAAAAAGATCTTCTTCTCAGAAAAATATTCCTTTTAGGGTCCAGCCTTAGGCAATGAACCCAGATGGAGAAAATCTGAATGAGAAAAATAGCTAGGCCTAGAGTCGTATTTATAGTGTCACTTATGGATCTCAGACCATTGCATTTGGAGATCAAATCTCGTGCAACCACGTCATAGGCTCGATCGGAACCGTCGGATGAAAGCACGAACGCACAGGATTGAAGAAAAATGGAAAAACACATCATCTAGTTCGTATCTGGGCACTTCTACGTCAAAGAATAGGGCGGGTCGACTTAAATTTCATGGGAGTCGACCCCAAGGTCGACCTAACCCATGTTTGGGTCGACCTATAGGTCGACCTAGCCCATATTTGGGTCGACCTGACCCTTTTCTTCTTATTTTTTTTCGTTTTATTGATTTCTTGTTTCCTTCGTATCTTCTTTATACTAACTCGGATTTTTACAAATTATAAATGGAAATTGATCAGTAAATCGCCATAGAGACAATGGTGCAACTCCCGTGGCTCAATTCTGATAATTTCACAAAGTTATTTTATTATTTAATTAACTCGTTAATTAATTACTATAGCTTAAATTTCGGGTTGTTATAAAGCCAGATCGGCCTAGGGTTAGGACATGACCTCCAAATAGGTTGTGAGAACTCGCAACCCTGTGAGCCTAAATTTTCACTGAATCAAAAACCCAAGTACACCAAAGTTAAAATCATTAGTTTGGTATACTGCAAATGAAACAAAGAATGCATGTCAGAGCTCTAACGAAATAACTTGCAGTGGAATAATTTAAATATAATAGATCACATAATTACTGACTAAGATTCGACACTTCAAAGTCAAGTGTCCTTGTCAGCACCAAACACGCCAAGCACCAGTACCTTTTCTTCTATCTAACCTGTGGGTTGTACTGAAAAGGGGGTCAAAACAACGTTTTGGTGATTGGTAAATTATGCAACTTATACATAACACTAGCTTATGCAGATTTTTCACTATTTCGCGTTATGTTAGATTATATTATTAGTCATTTAGACTCCATTTCTACATACGAACTATTCCCATCTACCTTTTGCAAATTTATATCTATTTACATAACTATATATATATATCCTATGGTCCCGTAATGGACCTAGATATTGTCTCCATTAGTATCTCTCGTTCCGCATCTCATTAGGATCTATCGCCTCGTTGTATCATGATCACCATATAACTCGAGGAAATCCTATAGTGCACACCAACGACCTCTACTCCATTAGGTTGTGTTCCCTTTGGGGATTTCCTACTTTATCTACTTTATATTACGTGGACTCGGCTCCATAAACTACTCCATCAATATTTTGAAGGAATCTCGTTATTGCTTATCTACCGATGCCTTATCAAACAATTAGCAAACTATGTGGAATTGCATAACCTTACTAAATATCTCGGTAGGTGAATCATCCAATCTAGGTGTGACCATGTCCTTCCTATTGACCGTAAGGGATCGAAGACTATCCATCGCAAACTATGCAACCCTACCCTTAATGGTTGGTACCCGCGTACCATGTTGCGTAGCATCCGACCCCACTCACCATCCTTTTAGATTGCCTAACGCAATCAAGGCAATACCCTCCCCTAAAAAATTTAAAGCAGACTACTAGTGCTTGTACAGTCTGGCCATCCGCAAAGGGTTCACCAAGTGCCTACAATTACGGAAGTTTTGTTTCAAGCACTACCATAACTTAAGGGTATCCCTTCATCTATACGTAAGCATATACTCTCCATGAGTCCTACGGTCGAATATGCTTTTGCACTTCAGCCTACTCTAATGGTTCTCAATGCCATTTTCTTTCTACAATTTATATATTAAATTATAATTATTCACATCCGTCATAAACACATATCCGAGGTTACTTATATACATTTTAATATTCATGTATATTTATTCTTCTTACATTTTCTTTACTGCCTCTATATCTTTTATGTTTGACCTTAGATCTTCATTTTATTATGCATTTATCTTTCACCTTGTTCCCTTTCGGAAATCAAATAGAACGTTATCAGTAATATCTAGTTGTGAAATTGAAGAAGTCATCTTGGAACTACTTCTCAACCTTCGCAATTTAGTTCATTGAAAAAGGAAACAATGAAAGATTAGTCACCCTTATTTTGGAGAAAGAGAATGGCAAAGAATATGACCCTGTCTATAGGCTTCAAGCTTTTCAGATCAGGCAGCTTTCGGGATATTTTTAAGAATCCCTATAGGAATGGCCTAACTCCAAAAGATTGCTAAGACCCTGAACAGTGAAGTTAGGAATCTTTCTATTGAATTATTAAAATATGAAAGTTTGGTTTCTTCCAATAAGAGGGCCCACAGTCACTCAAGATGGTGAGTCTCGAAAGAAATTGAAGCGAGATTGGGTTCTGACTCCACTCAACCAAAGCTTGTCTTGGATATTCCTAGAAACTTATGAATATTTTTCTTACTTGGATTACCCTTCACCAAAGAAAGAAAACCCAAAGAGTGAGAAGTATCGCATCTATCATTTGACAAACTGGCACGAGATGGATAAATGCCGAAAACTTTCTAACATAGTCGAGAAATTTATACAGAAAGGGAAGTTAACCAAATTTATTAAACGTTAGATTGAACATCTTGTTTTGGAATTATTTACTTTTTTATGTTTTTATAGCTCTAGGAGAATTCCATGTAACTCTTGTCAAATGAATGCATATGACGCTTTTATACAAAGATGAAGTTGCAAGAAGAATCCCTTTTATAAATCAAATTCCTATGGTTAAACGGAAGATAGTAGTCCTATTAATATGTTCTTCTTAGTTATAACCTCTCTTGCAAAAGTTTCAACTCTAAGGGGAACCTTATGATTTCGGATTTCTTGAAGTATAATCAGCAAGTCTCACTTTCTCTTTTCGATGCATCTCCTTTGGGTAACCCTGTTTACAGAGTCTTTACTCTGAAGATGCATTCAAATCTTAGCATTTACGGTATCTCTTCCAGTATGTCCTCTTCCCTTAAGAACTTTTGCATATTATACTTGCATTTAGAATCTAAGGACCGAAACTCTTCCATTGATCTGACGAGATCAATGAAGAGTTTTACTTTTTCTAAAAACATAAAATAAATAAATAAATAATATCGATTCTATCAATAGTTTTCACCCTCAAATTTGGTTCAAACTTTCTATCGAATAATGAGATTAATAAATTATGTGATTTTTAATCTTTTACAAAATAGTCTGAAAGCACTCTTTTCAAAGGATACGTATTTTTCATTACCAAGTTACAACTAGCGTTCCTTATGGCCGTTAAGTTAAAATAGTTTTTGATGGCCAACCCCAGCCAAAAGTTGTTGTAGATGGACAACACCTGCCAAAAGTGGTTGTAGATGGCTGATACCCACCAAAAGTGATTGTAGATGGCTGATGCCCGCCAAAAGTGACTGTAGATTTGGACCCAACGATAAGTTGGTAGCCCCCTCTATAAGAGCACTCCTATAGTGATGTGCTACAAAGTGTAAGGCCATATCACCTAGGTTTAAAAAGACATCGAAAAGTTGAATGCATGATGATAGTAAGTCATGGTCAAGTAGTACCATGCATTGGGTAGATTCCCAATAAGATTTGAAATTTGGGTAGATTCTCAATAATAGTGAGCCATGGTCAAGTAGTACCATGCATCTGGTAGATTCCCAATAAGATTAGAAATTTGGATAGATTCTCTATAATAGTTAGCCAGGGTCAAGTAGTACCATGCATTGGGTAGATTCCCAATAATACCGAGCCATGGTTAAATTGTACCATGCATTGGGTAGATTCCCAATAGACTAGAAAGTTGGGTAGATTCCAAATAATAGTGATCCATGGTCAAGTAGTACCATGCATTAGGTAGGTTTGCTATAAGATTAGAAACTTGAGTAGATTCCCAATAATAGTGCAATATGGTCAAGTAGTACCATATATAAGATTAGGATTGGGAAGATCCCCAAAGATTAGAGTTGGGTAAATTTCCAATAATGATGAAATGCTAGGGAAAAGTTCCTAAATTAAGATATTAAGTAGATTCTCGATAAACAGAGAAGAAATAAAAAAGGGAGTGAGAATTGAATCAGAACAAGACAAAACTCCTTATTGTGCCACTAGGCTTGCTCCAGACGAGGATCCAGTGATAGAACTCGGTTAGGTCCGAGATCCTGTTTCAATAGAAAGTATACCAGGGGCAAGAGATACCCCACAAAGATAAGATTCTAAAGCACACTCAAATTGAGGACATAAGAAATAAAATCAAAAAGAGTAATGTTCCTTTACATATAGTTTGTCCAAGAAGATTCTACAAGGGATAGGCCGAGAAGAATGCCTAAAGGAATAATATTACAAAAACTAGATTCCTATATTGCTCATAGGATAAATATAAAACGAAAGGAGGAGATCCTTCCGAATGAGCAAGCCGAGATGGCATGTCAGGGCCATGCGAAACAATCTTAGTTCCATAACCTCGAAGGAATTTATTAGCAACATCATCCTTAGCCTCTTTTCCTCCCTTTGTCTAAAAGGAATGGCGATGCCATCTCCCGAGGTCAGATATTGTTTAGGGCTTACTCTTCTCTGAGGTAAAGCGGCTGTTAATTTTCAGACCTAGTTTTGACTCAAGGAAATTGCTCTTAATCTTAAAGGCCTTAAGAGTTACGTTTAGCTTTCAAAGTTCAGCTACCTTATCCTCATAAGATTAGTAAAGACAGGCATAGTCTCACTGAGTTTTTGAGTAGTTTAGGCAGGGTACTCCCTAAGAAACATCAACTTAAGATTAGTAAAGAGAAAGATGAGAAAAAAAGAACTCCACATCGGCTACTCTAATCGGAACTACTATGTGACAATCAAACCATATAAGGTCAAATGGTAATTCAAACATTATAAAGTCATCAAGAAAGTTTCATTCAGAAAATTATACAAGCCTAAAAGTTATAGAAGTCATATTACTATAAGTACAAGTTACGGTATGTTTTCTTCATCAAGCGTATTATCAAGAGTGTCTTCTTATACCTCCTCTTTAGTAGAAGCAGCTTTCTTTTCCTCCTCCTCTACCGTAAGCTCGACTTCTTCCTTTACAATAGCCTCGGTTTCCTTTTTCTTCTTATGTTCTCGTACTTTTTAGCAAAATTGGCTTCTACCGTGGCAGTATTTTTCCAAAAGTAGGTTAGAGAAAAAGGTATATTTGGTCTTGGTGGTGAGCATAAGCATCAAACAAGACCGTGAAGGCTCTCCTGCTGGCCTCCTTCTCATTCTCTTCTCTAGTAATATAATGTTTTTTTATCAACCTTTAACCTCTCGTCCCTTTCGTTTAAGGCTTTCTCAAAAGTCTCAATTTTACGATCCCTCTCTCCAGTAGTCCTACCTGATTCCTCTACTTGAACATTCACATCCTGAATTTTAGCTTTGAATTTCGCAAACCCCTTTTCTGTTGCTTCGGCAATGACCACCGTCTCCTCCATTTTCATCCATCCATGTTGAATAATAGAGATTTCCACTATAGTATAAAAAAGGCAATGGAGTAAGAACAAATGTTGGAATCATAAACCTACATAAAAAAAGAGAAAAAAATTCATTCCTACCTTGATGCTCCCACGGAGCTTATACTCTATTACTCTTCGAATGCCTAGGGCAGAGGTTGGAGATCTAGCATATGCTTTGATGATGGCATAGAAAAGGTCACCTCCAAAGGCATCTCTTGTGATTTCTATCGCTTGCTTGTTCTATTCAACAAGTAGACCCGAATCTTTTACCTTGGAACTTTCGACTTTGGAGGATCTGGAGACCTTTTGCTTCTTCCAACCGAGGGTATCTTTTCCAGGAAGCAACAACCTGGACTTTTTCTTGGCCCTTTTCCATTATCTAGGGAGTCAGGCTTCTTGAAAGAAGAAGCCACTGAAATAAGGAGAAAGGGATAAGGCTAAAATCAAAACCAAGACTAGGTTGTGATAAGAGCATATAATAAGCTAGTCTAATGGTCAAAGGGTGAAACCCTTAGTCTCACTTTCCCCAAAATTTGATTTGGTTTCTTCTCCACTATCAATAACTATGGTAGAAGCTTTCTCGTACTAACTAGAGACTTAAGTGTGGAAAATTTAGAGGAAGGAAGCAGCAGACCTTGAGCTTTTAGTTTACTTTCGGTAAGAATCAAGTGTCAGCATCACTGTAAAGATGGAATCTTCATGACTTCCTTATACCTATCCTTAAATTGATTTGTGACAGTCGGCCACCACTCTTATCGGGTCTCACTATTTGAGATTTAACAAAGTAAGGAGGCATGACCTTGAATACCGATAAGATTAAAAGAAAACAAAATATCCAAAGACATACCGGCATTATCGAAAGAAGTGACTACTCGATCGGAAGGGGCCTTAACAAAGAACCACTGACGTGGAGTTATTTTGCTAAATGGATCCATTAGATAGTCTTAGAAATTTGAGGAAGTACATGGAAAATTTCTCAATGGACTTAGACTCTAACAGGTTGAACATGTAATGGATATCAGTAACGAATATATCCTAGTAGTCTTTTTCGAAGTATAGAATCGTCATAGCAGATAAAGTTGAGTAGAAGTAGCTAAGAGTTGAGGGATTAAGGCAATAAAGTTCCAAGACCTCAACAAATAAAGGGACTAGAGGCAAAAAGATTTCGTGTTCTAAATGTTCTATGACCATATAAAATACCCCGCTGGAGGGTTACTAAAATGCATCCTGGAGCAAGGAGGGATTGTCTCGAGGATCCCCTAAGAAGACAAAACTCCGTCGAGACCTTGTTGAGTTTTGATAGGAGCATCTATTTCAAACCTAAGGAAAGGGGGGCAATGTATCTAATTATTAAAAAGAAAAGTCGACATTATCCCTAGAACAAGGATTAAGCAGGTTAAAGCCAATAAGAACCCAAATATAATTCTTGGTTAAGCAATAAAAAGAAAGAATATCGATGATGATATTGGCAATCTTAATAAAAATAATAATATTAAAAAGAACTTACTAGTTCAAGAGTGGCTATCAAAGGAAAAATCAAAGAAAGCTTAAAATATCAGTGGTGGTTTTACAATTTGAATTGGCAAAAAGAGGAGAGAAAGAGGGAAGATATTTTATATTAAGAAGGAATGGCATAGATTGAAGAGGGAGAAGCTTTTCACCATAGATCACGTTTGAAAGCTGTTCATAAGAAAAATATCGAGAGATTTCTTTATCAAACACTTAATCATCCTTACATAGGAAAAGAGGGATGCTTCTTGGACAAAACCAATCAATTATCGATGCTTGGACTCACAATTAATGCAAGATCAGAATCCGCCCTTTCAAAAGTCCAGTCCCAGTGGTCACTTACAAATTCCATACTATAAGTAGTATCTTGACATTATGGTCTCAAATTAGATTTTGCCTCTCGATGCTCAAATAATTTCTCTTATCACTTAGCCTAGATGGCTTTAAATAACAAGCACGATTTCAAAAGTTTTGACCTTATTGTCTCAAATTAGATTTCGCCTCTCAATGCTCAAACAATTTCTCTTACCACTTAGCCTAGATGACTTCAAGTGGAAAGTATAATTTTCAGAAGTTTTGACCCCACATCCAAACTAAATATTTGCCTTTCGGCTTTCAAAACCGTTAAATGTTAATCACTTGAACTAAGTGACCAGGTTAATCTTCGCCTCTGTGTATCAAATTTAGTGCGACCTTAAGCTAGATCGTTTATTTTTCCAACTCAAGTTAAAGATTTGTTCTCTCATTATCCTAGTTCCTCCATTCAGAATTAAGTGCCATGATCTCTTTCATACCAATAGGGCAGACTGAGCCTGAAAGATAGTCATGAAAAATTAACTAAACCCGCATACATTAAAGTTCACTGCAACGACCCTGAATTTTGAACAATTTAAATTGAAAATATTTAATTAATTTTAAATATATGGTTTGACTTGAATTTCAAATTATCAGGATAATTTGGCGATTAAATTATAAAATTTAAGCATTTGAATACTGAATAAAAATTTGAATCTTCAATTTTAAGCTAAAGAAAAATATTTCAAAAGCTTTTAAAATTCGTATTGATAATACTGAAGATAACAGAAGCTTCAGAATTGAGTTTGGAAACAATTTGATCAGTTTTGAAATTAATTGTTTGAACCGATATTAAAAAATAGTCATTTTTCAAACAGTCTCGGAATTCGACGAAACCAGTTCCATTGGGTCCGTAACGTTGAATTATTGTCGGATTTCAATTTTCGTATTTTTCGGAATAAATACGTGATCATACGTTGAGTAAATGCATCGAAATTTTAAAGCAAATTCAATTTAAATTTAAATTTAAATAATTGTCAAACATCAGCACGTTTCTCTCCTTTAAACACGCCTTCAAACTCGTTCCTTTATTTCAGCCGAGAATCACGAACGAAATCACGTAACCCATACTTCGTTCGATTTTAAAGCATCTCGTCCTTAAATCATCACTGTCTTCGTTCATTTTTCAGAAGTAAAATGGCGGAAGCAAATTCGAATCGTTTGAAAACAAAACTAATGGCCATTGTCTCCTCTTTCTAATTCGACCGAGATCCTTTTCTTCTATCATTCAAAATCGAGCAAAACGAAACGAAAAAAAATGCCGCTTCCTTCTTTAAAACGAACGAATTCGTTTGTTCGTCCATTCTTTAATTCGCGACCCAAATCGCGAAGTGGCAACGCGAAGCTCGAATTTGAATTGAGGTGGCGAGCGGCGATCGATGGGGGACACGCGAATGACTGGGAGACGTACGCGAGCGCGTGGTCGGAGCTGCAGGCCGAAGCAAGGAGGCGCGATCGATCTCGAGTGCGGCACTGTCAGGTTGGTGTCGCTAGGCAATCGAGGAGCTAGGGTTTGCTAGCTCGAAAGGATGGTGGCAATCGCAAGTTCTGGAGGCGTTCAGGCGAATTCGTGTGGTCGAGATTGGAGGGCGCGTGTTCATCTCGAGTCGCAACGTGGTAATGTCGAAGTCGTGCAAAACATCTCGAGCTCGACCTGGGCAGTAAAGGTATATATTTATTCAAATTCAATTTAATTTGGTAATATGAATTTGTAAATACGTACATATGCATAATTGTTTTACAGGAGAAAAATAAAATGATATAAATCGATTTGTTTACGGTGATTAAAATGATTTTTGTGTACGTATATAAATAGATTTATTTTAAAATGTACATAGATTTTATTTTATAAGTGTACATGAGTTTCAAAAGGAAAAGAAAATATTAAAGTAAGGTAATCTTAAAATATATGTGTGATTTCGAAATAATAATATGCATATTTGAATTTATACAGTAAAACAAAAAGTTAAAAACAGAAAAATTTATTTCAGAAAAATAAATGTTTACAGTTATATAAATGGAAATTTTTACAGTAAAATTTATTGCTGTTTTAATTTGCAGAAAAGGAAATAATAAATATATAAAGTTTAAACAGAACTGTTTTGAAATTTAAATTGTGTGTATATATATATATATCTAGACAGTTTTAAAAGAAATGGGTTTGAAATGAAATCATTTGTTTAGGACTAAATCGATAGTTAAATTTATTTTAAATTTATTAAATCATTAAACGAAGAATTAATTGTTCGATCTAATTTAATTGGTAAGAGAAAAAAATTGGTTTGACAAAATAATTTGGCTACTTTAATTTATCAGATAAGAAATTTAGTTTCAAATTTAATAATTGAAATTGGTTTAAAACAAAACCCTTGGATAACTAAAATTACCAAATGAAAATTTAAAAAGTTCGATTTAATTCGGATATTGATAAACTGTGTAAATATTTATTTAAGGTATAAATCAAGAAATCGAGTCAAGAGGGAATATTGGATGGCAAATAAAAAGCTAAGGTGAGATCTTCTCACTCAAAATGAATTGCAGTTTTTGACTGATTGATTTGATTGCTATTTGGATGTGATATTAGATATAGTAGGATATATATATATGTAGCAATATATACATATTGGCATATGTATATATTGGATTGATTGATTTCCCGCCTCGTATAGCGGATGAGACCCTATTGCGCCGTTAGTAAGCGGATTATTTTTATAAAACCCATATACCGCGATATTCCACCTCGAAGTGGAATTGGTATTGTGCTAACGTCTTTGGATGCAGGGAAACAGGTTGGAGGGATCCAACTGGATTCCTCACCAGTATTTATTTATTTACAGATATTGATGTATATTCTGTTATCATATTGATATATGATGTGTGTTGTTGTGATTGACTAATTGGTGTTGTTGCATCATCGGATTCAAGTTTTGAAGTTTAAAAATAACGATTTTTACTTTAAAAGGATTTTAAAGTGATTTTTGGAAGTAGACATTTTATTTAATTTTTGAATTAATAAATAAACGTTCAAACTTTAAAGTTATAAAAGTTAAGATTTGTGAATTTTAACCAAAAAGTAAATTCTTTTGAAATAAATAGTTAAGAAATTTATAAAATGGTTTTAATTGGAATTTTTGAATTATTAAAACGATGTATGTAAAAGATGTACAAGATTGATATTTATAACTTTAAAATGTTGGTATTATAAAACGAGTTTTTATAAGTGTTAAAATGAATTTTTAAAGAATTTATAAGTGAATGAAATTTATAGATTGTGAACTTATAAATGGAAATGATTTTGTAGAATAAAGGAATTATAAGTATTTAACTTATAATATGGATTGTGGTATAAAAAATTGAATTGTGAATTGAATTGGTAAATAAAGGAGATTTATTAAATTGAAGTTGTTATAAAATAGAAATAGAATTTATAAACGTTGTTTTATAAATTCGAAATCGATTGAATTTGATAAATTAAATATAGAAGATTTTTAAAGAAGATATATTCGCGATTTTGGATAGCGAATTACCCTTGAAATAAATGTGTAGAAAAGACTGAAATTTGGTTAGTGAAGTATATTCACGATTTTGGACAGTGAATATATTGTTAAGTAAAATGGATTTACTTTTGAAGAAGTGATATTAAAAATGAAGTTAAACATTTTAAAAGATGTTTTAAAATGTATTATGAATCGAAAGCATAGATTTCAACATTCATTGTTGAAATAGACGTTTTTCGAAAAATAAGGAAATGGTGGACTATAACACTGTTGTTATAGTAAATGATTTCCGAAAGGAAATGTTTTTATCTGGTATTGGGATTTATATACCTATCTTAATTTCGAATCCCTATACTAGTGATTTTGAGTCGTCGTAACGATGTTTTACGTAACATTCGTTTTGACTCAAATAAATGTTGTCAAAGTAAATGATTTCCTTAAAGAATGAAATATATACTTAATTTTGATTTAAGTATATAGAATATTTTCAAATGTTGAAAATAAATAGATTTGTGAAATACTTATTATTAAATAAGTAGGGAAATGCATTTCCAAAATGAAACGAAACGTTTTGAGATTTTATCTTCTTAAAGATAAATTGAAAATGAATATTGGAATCGATTTGAAAATCATATATCAGTAGATATTTTTGAAATATAAATTCACTATGGAATTTATAAAAGAAAGGGAAGTTGTTTAAAAATAAACATTGATTTATTTTTGAAGTGTGGAAATTTTATATCTAGTAAAGATATTTTGGAAGATAAAATAATTTGGAAAATTATTTGGAATCTGATGATGTTGCGCATCTTTATTGATAGTTAAATAACCGACTATCAATAATTACCTTGATAGGTATTTGTTGTGAACTGGATGAATTTGAATGCCACACTTATTTTTGAATAAGCGCTCACTATTCGGGTTAGCCGGGAAAGGACCATGGGGTCGTATAACCCATTCCGAATATGTGATACGTCGTTATGAATTGCATTCGAAGACCGGTGTTGAAGACTGGATATTTTTGAAAACGGAAGGATTACCGTCGAGTTACTCTACATCGGCTGATCTCCGGTTTAGAGGTTTTATCACCCTTAGTGACGGGAAGTCCGGATGTGATTAGAAAATTATCCGGATATGCAAGGGCTTCGTGAGAAGTGCCTTCGGTTCTGTTCGATCCCGGAACAGACTTGTATGGATTGTATGTCTGACGTTACAAATTTGAGATATAAAGCCGATTTCTTTCAAATACATTTCTGTTGGTGGCGGAGAATTTATCCTCTTAGCTTAACACCCTTCTCTGAGACGTACGAGCTCAGAGGTTATGTAGTTGAAATTTATCAGCAATATATTCCCAATTTGGTAACGTGGCATACTGAGTGTTGCTGTGAAATGATCAGTGTTTGATCATTTGCGATATGATCATTTGTTTGATCTTATATCTTTGTGATCATAGGTTGATCATTTTGTTTGACCCAAAGCATGGCTTTGTAGAAAGCGTAGCTTTGTGGACGAGACTTCGTCGAGCCTCACACCCCGGAAATGGTCAAAACAGGAAGGATGCGGCAAGGTTCTAGGGAGTAGCGCCCCTTAGTGTATGTCATTCCTTCTGGATAGAGGTGGTATCATGGTATGGAGCCCAGATACTTAACCTATGTTGATACTGCTTATTATGTGGTTTGTTGCGAATCGGGGATCCTCGGGAAGATCGGTTACGATCGGGGGATGGCATACGCGTGTCAGTAGTTACCTATTTTTGCAGAGGTAACCCGGCCTTGTGTTGGCAGAGATCCGGTTAGGTTCTCGGGTCGTCTATTCCAGGGACGTACCCATCGTGGCATAGGAAGTTCCTTAGCCTGACCATTTGTTGGAAATCCAAACTCCAATACGCACCTTGTACGGTATTAGTTGTAGAACCTGCCATTTACGTACGGTGGTCACCACTGTTTAGATGGTAGCTATAGTAGGCATACGATACTGGTCGTATGTTGGCTAAGATTAATATTGTACTTTCGAAATGTTTTCTACACTATGCACTAATAATAATATCAAAAATGATTTGATTTTGCGTAGTAAGCATCTTTGACTATCATAAGAAGAAATCTCCTCCAATTCTGCGTTTGCATTGTGTGTGTGGTGGGAGGTCTTATGGTAGTTTCATTTTCCAAAAGCATTTCGAATTTGTTTTATTTTCTTTGTGAAAAATAACTGTTTTACGATCTCACACCAGTCACCATGACTGACTCGGAGTTTATTGTTCCCTTTCTAAACTCTGGGTGCCCACCAATTTCCACACGGGCAGTCTAGAGTTATGTTATCAGAATATTTCTGGATATTCTGGAGCTTTGGAAGCAAGCTGGATGGCATAACGTATCATCCGTATTTGTTTATTTATTCTGCTGTGTATTCTGTATGAGGACAAGTTATATAACTGTCCATTGTTGTATTGAGTTGTATATTGACTCTGATTGATGTATGTATAAAATGATATAGTTCTTTGTTTAAAGATTATTCATTTATCTATTATATATTGTTCCGCTGTGATGTGTAAGATTATGATATTGTTTTCTGTTCTGATGTTGTTCTTCTTCTTCTCTTTTTCTTTTATCTTTTCTTCTATTTCTTTTTCTTAAAACCCCTCAGGGTTCGTATTTCCGTGCATCTTGAGTTAATCAATGGAATTTAGTGTTTAATCAAGGGTACGGATTTGCGGGTCTTGACAGCGTGGTATCAGAGCATATGGTTAAGCGACAACCCTGCTCTATTGGGTGTTACTCATTAGAGATAGAGTCAGTAGTACTCTAGAATGAGTGTGAGTGTAATAATAGCTATGAGTGCGTATTTGTTATTGAATATAAAATTGTTTTGTATTGTGATGATTGGTTTATTGAGTGGCATATGAACCTTCGTCGGCACAGTCTGCAAAACTGTATCGAAGGGGTTTCTAAACACTTGAATAGAACAATTCGGCACAGTATTGTTTTTGAATAGGGTGAATGAGATAATTTTGCCTAAAACTATTTTTGTATAGAAAAGAAACGATTCTCTATGAATTACTATAGTATATGGTTGCTAGAAGTGATAATATTAATCTATTATCATTGAAATTAAACAAGAAATTGAAATCATAACTCCAAAGTTAAGAAATAAAATTCACATACAAATGAATTTAAAGAATGTAAATTATAAATGAATTTGTAATTTGAAACGGAATTCCAGAGAAGTTTTTGGAAAGGTTTTGAAAAGAATTTGAAAATTTTGGAGATTTGGAAAGTTTAAAATCTTTTTGATTTGAAAATGAATTTCAAAGGTTTTGAAAAAGTATTTTGAAGCTCTAAACTCTTTTCGGTCGCTGGAAAATAACTTCGATAATGACTGCAGCATTATCGATGTTCATTTTCGGGTTTCCAGAAGAGGAATTGCTGCCAAATTGTTTTAAATGGAGGTTGGTTGGAAATTTGGGTTTTGTTTTGGAAATTCAAAGGATAATTTGAATTGTTTTCAAAATGATTTTTGAAAAGTTGAAAAGACTCTGGAATCCTATTTAAAATATTTATGAAATAAGAAATGAGTTGATAACTTATACAATTCGAATTTTGATAGAATAAATTTAACTTAAAAAATGAAGTAAAATCAAAGTAAGTATAAGTGAATCAATTAAATAAAGTGAAAAGATTACTTAAAGAAAAATTTATTAAGTTGAAAATAAATTTGGAGTAGTAACAAATAAAAAGGGAATTGAATTTGATTTAATGAAAGTGAAATTGAAAGTTGAAATTCATTTTGAATTTATAAGCAAATGAATTAAATTCAATAATTATAAAAGAAAGGTAAATTGAATTCGAATTGGAAATCTAGTTTAAATGTAAGTAGATTTAACCGAAGTGGTAAATTGAAAATAAATATAATGTCTACATGGAATATTTATATTGAACCTAAGAAATGAAGAGTGAAATTCTTAAGTAGATGTGATATTGAAATTATTCTAAGTGATGATTGAATGAAGATAAAACTGGAATTAGAACTGAATGTTGAAACCGAATTTGAATAAAGTGAACTGGAATTTGTGATGAATTAGTAACTGAAACTAATTTAAAATAGTGCGGTTGTGAATAAAGATAGTTGATAGAATTTAATATTCAGAAGTTAAACTGAATCCAAATTAGATTGTGAATTGAATTCAAATGAAATTTGAAGTGTTAAATTGAATGATAATAACTTCAATAGTGAAGTAAAAATGTATAAGAAGTACATATTGAAAATTTTGTAATAGAGTTTGCAAAATGGTTTGGATGTTGTAACTAGATATTATGGCTAGTAGGATATACAGGTGTTATAAATAGAATTGGGATTTTACTTTCAAAGATAATTTGATTTGCTCGACAAAAGGTAAGTATTTATATTTCTATGAGATTTGTTGATTTCTTCTCTAGCCGCTTGGCATTTTTCTTTTCTTTTTGAAATTTGAGAGTCCGTAGGGACGTTTTGTAGTCGTGCCGTATTAGCCGCACAAAGGAGACGCTGGCGAAATTTTTCGAAAATTTAGGGCGTTAGAAAATTTTTGAGAAAATTTTGAAAGTTTGAATTTAAATTTGAATAGAGTAGTAAAATGATGTTGTTTGAAACTTATAATTAGAGTTGGAAATTTAATTGAATTAATAACGAATCTTTAGTAGAAAGATTTGTTTTGAAAATTTGATAAAACTTTTGAATTGTGAAAAATAGTAGACGAGTTAGGGATCATTTTCTTGACTTGTAATTTCGGGACGAAATTCTTTTAAGGAGGGAAGTTCGTAACGACCCTGAATTTTGAACAATTTAAATTGAAAATATTTAATTAATTTTAAATATTTGAATGATGGTTTGACTTGAATTTCAAATTATCAGGATAATTTGGCGATTAAATTATAAAATTTAACCTATTGAATACTGAATAAAAATTTGAATCTTCAATTTTAAGCTGAAGAAAAAAATTTCAAAAGCTTTTAAAATTCGTATTGATAATACTGAAGATAACAGAAGCTTCAGAATTGAGTTTGGAAACAATTTGATCAGTTTTGAAATTAATTGTTTGAACCGATATTAAAAAATAGTCATTTTTCAAACAGTCTCGGAATTCGACGAAACCAGTTCCATTGGGTCCGTAACGTTGAATTATTGTCGGATTTCAATTTTCGTATTTTTTGGAATAAATACGTGATCATACGTTGAGTAAATGCATCGAAATTTTAAAGCAAATTCAATTTAAATTTAAATTTAAATAATTGTCAAACATCAGCACGTTTCTCTCCTTTAAACACGCCTTCAAACTCGTTCCTTTATTTCAGCCGAGAATCACGAACGAAATCACGTAACCCATACTTCGTTCGATTTTAAAGCATCTCGTCCTTAAATCATCACTGTCTTCGTTCATTTTTCAGAAGTAAAATGGCGGAAGCAAATTCGAATCGTTTGAAAACAAAACTAATGGCCATTGTCTCCTCTTTCTAATTCGACCGAGATCCTTTTCTTCTATCATTCAAAATCGAGCAAAACGAAACGAAAAAAAATGCCGCTTCCTTCTTTAAAACGAACGAATTCGTTCGTTCGTCCATTCTTTAATTCGCGACCCAAATCGCGAAGTGGCAACGCGAAGCTCGAATTTGAATTGAGGTGGCGAGCGGCGATCGATGGGGGACACGCGAATGACTGGGAGGCGTACGCGAGCGCGTGGTCGGAGCTGCAGGCCGAAGCAAGGAGGCGCGATCGATCTCGAGTGCGACACTGTCAGGTTGGTGTCGCGAGGCAATCGAGGAGCTAGGGTTTGCTAGCTCGAAAGGATGGTGGCAATCGCAAGTTCTGGAGGCGTTCAGGCGAATTCGTGTGGTCGAGATTGGAGGGCGCGTGTTCATCTCGAGTCGTAACGTGGTAATGTCGAAGTCGTGCAAAACATCTCGAGCTCGACCTGGGCAGTAAAGGTATATATTTATTCAAATTCAATTTAATTTGGTAATATGAATTTGTAAATACGTACATATGCATAATTGTTTTACAGGAGAAAAATAAAATGATATAAATCGATTTGTTTACGGTGATTAAAATGATTTTTGTGTACGTATATAAATAGATTTATTTTAAAATGTACATAGATTTTATTTTATAAGTGTACATGAGTTTCAAAAGGAAAAGAAAATATTAAAGTAAGGTAATCTTAAAATATATGTGTGATTTCGAAATAATAATATGCATATTTGAATTTATACAGTAAAACAAAAATTTTAAAACAGAAAAATTTATTTCAGAAAAATAAATGTTTACAGTTATATAAATGGAAATTTTTACAGTAAAATTTATTGCTGTTTTAATTTGCAGAAAAGGAAATAATAAATATATAAAGTTTAAACAGAACTGTTTTGAAATTTAAATTGTGTATATATATATATATCTAGACAGTTTTAAAAGAAATGGGTTTGAAATGAAATCATTTGTTTAGGACTAAATCGATAGTTAAATTTATTTTAAATTTATTAAATCATTAAACGAAGAATTAATTGTTCGATCTAATTTAATTGGTAAGAGAAAAAAATTGGTTTGACAAAATAATTTGGCTACTTTAATTTATCAGATAAGAAATTTAGTTTCAAATTTAATAATTGAAATTGGTTTAAAACAAAACCCTTGGATAACTAAAATTACCAAATGAAAATTTAAAAAGTTCGATTTAATTCGGATATTGATAAACTGTGTAAATATTTATTTAAGGTATAAATCAAGAAATCGAGTCAAGAGGGAATATTGGATGGCAAATAAAAAGTTAAGGTGAGATCTTCTCACTCAAAATGAATTGCAGTTTTTGACTGATTGATTTGATTGCTATTTGGATGTGATATTAGATATAGTAGGATATATCTATATATATGTAGCAATATATACATATTGGCATATGTATATATTGGATTGATTGATTTCCCGCCTCGTATAGCGGATGAGACCCTATTGCGCCGTTAGTAAGCGGATTATTTTTATAAAATCCATATACCGCGATATTCCACCTCGAAGTGGAATTGGTATTGTGCTAACGTCTTTGGATGCAGGGAAACAGGTTGGAGGGATCCAACTGGATTCCTCACCAGTATTTATTTATTTACAGATATTGATGTATATTCTGTTATCATATTGATATATGATGTGTGTTGTTGTGATTGACTAATTGGTGCTGTTGCATCATCGGATTCAAGTTTTGAAGTTTAAAAATAACAATTTTTACTTTAAAAGGATTTTAAAGTGATTTTTGGAAGTAGACGTTTTATTTAATTTTTGAATTAATAAATAAACGTTCAAACTTTAAAGTTATAAAAGTTAAGATTTGTGAATTTTAACCAAAAAGTAAATTCTTTTGAAATAAATAGTTAAGAAATTTATAAAATGGTTTTAATTGGAATTTTTGAATTATTAAAACGATGTATGTAAAAGACGTACAAGATTGATATTTATAACTTTAAAATGTTGGTATTATAAAACGAGTTTTTATAAGTGTTAAAATGAATTTTTAAAGAATTTATAAGTGAATGAAATTTATAAATTGTGAACTTATAAATGGAAAATGATTTTGTAGAATAAAGGAATTATAAGTATTTAACTTATAATATGGATTGTGGTATAAAAAATTGAATTGTGAATTGAATTGGTAAATAAAGGAGATTTATTAAATTGAAGTTGTTATAAAATAGAAATAGAATTTATAAACGTTGTTTTATAAATTCAAAATCGATTGAATTTGATAAATTAAATATAGAAGATTTTTAAAGAAGATATATTCGCGATTTTGGATAGCGAATTATCCTTGAAATAAATGTGTAGAAAAGACTGAAATTTGGTTAGTGAAGTATATTCACGATTTTGGACAGTGAATATATTGTTAAGTAAAATGGATTTATTTTTGAAGAAGTGATATTAAAAATGAAGTTAAACATTTTAAAAGATGTTTTAAAATGTATTATGAATCGAAAGCATAGATTTCAACATTCATTGTTGAAATAGACGTTTTTCGAAAAATAAGGAAATGGTGGACTATAACACTGTTGTTATAGTAAATGATTTCCGAAAGGAAATGTTTTTATCTGGTATTGGGATTTATATACCTATCTTAATTTCGAATCCCTATACTAGTGATTTTGAGTCGTCGTAACGATGTTTTACGTAACATTCGTTTTGACTCAAATAAATGTTGTCAAAGTAAATGATTTCCTTAAAGAATGAAATATATACTTAATTTTGATTTAAGTATATAGAATATTTTCAAATGTTGAAAATAAATAGATTTGTGAAATACTTATTATTAAATAAGTAGGGAAATGCATTTCCAAAATGAAACGAAACGTTTTGAGATTTTATCTTCTTAAAGATAAATTGAAAATGAATATTGGAATCGATTTGAAAATCGTATATCAGTAGATATTTTTGAAATATAAATTCACTATGGAATTTATAAAAGAAAGGGAAGTTGTTTAAAAATAAACGTTGATTTATTTTTGAAGTGTGGAAATTTTATATCTAGTAAAGATATTTTGGAAGATAAAATAATTTGGAAAATTATTTGGAATCTGATGATGTTGCGCATCTTTATTGATAGTTAAATAACCGACTATCAATAATTACCTTGATAGGTATTTGTTGTGAACTGGATGAATTTGAATGCCACACTTATTTTTGAATAAGCGCTCACTATTCGGGTTAGCCGGGAAAGGACCATGGGGTCGTATAACCCATTCCGAATATGTGATACGTCGTTATGAATTGCATTCGAAGACCGGTGTTGAAGACTGGATATTTTTGAAAACGGAAGGATTACCGTCGAGTTACTCTACATCGGCTGATCTCCGGTTTAGAGGTTTTATCACCCTTAGTGACGGGAAGTCCGGATGTGATTAGAAAATTATCCGGATATGCAAGGGCTTCGTGAGAAGTGCCTTCGGTTCTGTTCGATCCCGGAACAGACTTGTATGGATTGTATGTCTGACGTTACAAATTTGAGATATAAAGCCGATTTCTTTCAAATACATTTCTGTTGGTGGCGGAGAATTTATCCTCTTAGCTTAACACCCTTCTCTGAGACGTACGAGCTCAGAGGTTATGTAGTTGAAATTTATCAGCAATATATTCCCAATTTGGTAACGTGGCATACTGAGTGTTGCTGTGAAATGATCAGTGTTTGATCATTTGCGATATGATCATTTGTTTGATCTTATATCTTTGTGATCATAGGTTGATCATTTTGTTTGACCCGAAGCATGTCTTTGTAGAAAGCGTAGCTTTGTGGACGAGACTTCGTCGAGCCTCACACCCCGTAAATGGTCAAAACAGGAAGGATGCGGCAAGGTTCTAGGGAGTAGCGCCCCTTAGTGTATGTCATTCCTTCTGGATAGAGGTGGTATCATGGTATGGAGCCCAGATACTTAACCTATGTTGATACTGCTTATTATGTGGTTTGTTGCGAATCGGGGATCCTCGGGAAGATCGGTTACGATCGGGGGATGGCATACGCGTGTCAGTAGTTACCTATTTTTGCAGAGGTAACCCGGCCTTGTGTTGGCAGAGATCCGGTTAGGTTCTCGGGTCGTCTATTCCAGGGACGTACCCATCGTGGCATAGGAAGTTCCTTAGCCTGACCATTTGTTGGAAATCCAAACTCCAATACGCACCTTGTACGGTATTAGTTGTAGAACCTGCCATTTACGTACGGTGGTCACCACTGTTTAGATGGTAGTTATAGTAGGCATACGATACTGGTCATATGTTGGCTAAGATTAATATTGTACTTTCGAAATGTTTTCTACACTATGCACTAATAATAATATCAAAAATGATTTGATTTTGCGTAGTAAGCATCTTTGACTATCATAAGAAGAAATCTCCTCCAATTCTGCGTTTGCATTGTGTGTGTGGTGGGAGGTCTTATGGTAGTTTCATTTTCCAAAAGCATTTCGAATTTGTTTTATTTTCTTTGTGAAAAATAACTGTTTTACGATCTCACACCAGTCACCATGACTGACTTGGAGTTTATTGTTCCCTTTCTAAACTCTGGGTGCCCACCAATTTCCACACGGGCAGTCTAGAGTTATGTTATCAGGATATTTCTGGATATTCTGGAGCTTTGGAAGCAAGCTGGATGGCGTAACGTATCATCCGTATTTGTTTATTTATTCCGCTGTGTATTTTGTATGAGGACACGTTATATAATTGTCCATTGTTGTATTGAGTTGTATATTGACTCTGATTGATGTATGTATAAAATGATATAGTTCTTTGTTTAAAGATTATTCATTTATCTATTATATATTGTTCCGCTGCGATGTGTAAGATTCTGATATTGTTTTCTGTTCTGATGTTGTTCTGTTGTTCTTCTTCTTCTCTTTTTCTTCTATCTTTTCTTCTATCTTTTCTTCTATTTCTTTTTCTTAAAACCGCTCAGGGTTCGTATTTCCGTGCATCTTGAGTTAATCAATGGAATTTAGTGTTTAATCAAGGGTACGGATTTGAGGGTCTTGACATTCACTCCATATTTCTTATATGAAGTAAACTTTGAGGCACATGAGTTATATAAAAATTTCTCAATAGTACAAACAACGATTATCTTCCAATGAAAAGTCCTACACCCTCTAATTATATGTATTACAAGAACTATGTTGTTGTAATGTATGCGGACCGAATGGAACGAGCTCGTACTGCAAGAATGATACCGCAGGCCAAAAGCAGCAGCCCATCAGCATGCCCAAAGCCCAAAACATCAATTTGTAGTGGCAAGAATCAATGACCGATATGACCAATGAGACAATCATGGCTCAGACACAAGAGGCCACCTGCGTAGGCAACAAGTCACCAATCTGCCCCTCCTAAGCAGCATCGTTAGATGTTCAGAACAAGCTCAAATCCTAGCTGCTCAATAGGCTACTCCAGTAATCCAAGAAGAAGACTCTCCACCAATGGCTTTACGAATACTGGTAATAATAGATGGCAATTCAAGGTGCAAGGATCTTCTGACACGAGAAAGAATTGAGACGTAAAATAATATTGTACTTTCCTATATTAGAGCTCTGTTTACAAACCCAATAATGGGGGAAATGCATAAACTCAATGTAATAAGCCTCTTGGCTAGATAAGAGTGACTAAATAGAGAAAGGACCATGGATGTAATGACTTTCGGCCCGAACCACTATAAAAGTCTCGGTGTTATTTATTTTCTGCACTTTACCTTCTCCGCATTTGCTATAGTGACTCTACGGTCCAACATTTCAAAACCTAAGCTTAATTAAATCACATCTCTGTAATTCTTCATCGGGTTCAATATTCCAACCAGCTACTAGAGCTATACCTTCGGACCTCGAGGTGTTTGAGTAAGCGAAAATTTGCACTAACAACCGCTTCTCATTCTTAGTTATCAATATAGTTACTACTACATTCATTAGTTTCACTTTAATTTCCATTCCATTTTATCTTCTATTACTTTTTATTCTTGCCAATTACTCCGCATTTTCTTGTTACATCACTTCCCATTTTATTGACGTTTTTATTTCATTCTTATCTTAATATTCAACTCTTAGGATTAATTATATTTTTAATATATTGGAATTAAACTTTATCAACTAGTTGTTAACATGGTAAATTTCCGTAACTTATCCAAAAGAGGCGGTTTGTGCGGTGTTTGTAATTACAAGAAATCCTCTATCTATTTATTTAAATAGACGGTACAAAATACAGTAATCATCCATATTTTGTACATCTATTTCTTTTATAAGCATGTATTTGTCCCTTGTCATTTCAAACAACACACTTTTACTAATTTAGACTTGATAATATATGGAAATCTACTTGCAACCATATAAATTCTATTAACTAAAATATCTCTAAAACCGAGAAAGCAAAGAACTTCATTCTCTAATTTTTATTTGTCAACTTCAAATAAATAAGAAATTCTAATCGATATGTTGTTTATTAAGATATCATAAAATTCATATCCATCGCATAAAATAAAATTCTAATCATATGCTTTATTAAATTAATATTTGATGTACAAACTAACAATTACAATCATTACGCAACTTTAATCAATTACATATAAAATTTCAAAATTGTTCATAACAGGAAGTATTCAATTTTAACAATAAAATTTATAGGCAATATTAAATTAAATCATTTCATATAATGGGGATTAACTTGCTATTTAATTTAACTTATCAGGCATGTTGGAATAGTTCTGCAACGATGTAATCTAGTATAATATAAAAATATATAATATTTCCATTCACCTTCAATTAACGCCCCCAAATCTCTAGATCTAATCCAGATCTAAACCTGTTTTCTGTGTTCTCCATTTTTGATTCCCTGTTTGGATCCACAAATAATATTTATACATCTATTAAAAATTGGATTAGAGAAAGGAGATTTAGATATATTAATTGAGATCAGATCTAAAGTTTACATTCAATGTAGCAACTTGATTTGAACCTATCACTTATCCTCTATCCTTTTTTACTCTTCTCCAAAGTGTATACGTACAATCTATTCTTTTTTTTGTGTATTTAGAATTTTGGAGGAGAAATGAAAGTGATAGAGCTTCCGCATTCGTTAGAAAATAATGAATGGAAGTGAAGCCCTAGGTTCTAATCTATAGAGGTTCAAACTAGTGCTAACCGTCGGATCAAATTGAATTAAATCTGGGCCATACAGCAAAAGTTCACTGCTGCCTACTAAAACCTTAGGGTCGACCGTTCCACACCCTAGGTCAACCTTACATGGTTGACCCATGCATGGTCTCGGTCGACTTGGATAGTGTAGACTTGGTGAATTTGTATCATTCTCTTCTTCTATTAATTTATTTCCTTTATTATTCAATTAATGTTAGTTAACGTTATCTTATTCCTTAATTATAATTCTTAAACATTAAGAAACCGTTATGTTTAACAATGTAATTAATCGTTAATTGATTTTAAATTATTTCCTTAATTACATATATATTTATTTCCGACTATGAAAATTAAAACGCCGATAACTTTTTCATTTGAACTTTGATCGAAAAAGTTTATATATGAAAATTGATCGAGAAATCTCCATAAATCCAATGGTATAAGTTTCATAGCCAAATTTTGATATTTGTGAAAATTTCATTTTTCACTATTAATTATTTGTTAATTATTTAATATAAAAATCGTGGGTTGTTACATTCTCTCCCCACTAAAGGAAATTCGTCCTCAAAATTTCGCAAGAGTTGATCATGTAAACCTATCGCACATCCATTCTAGATTAACAATCAATTAGTATACAACCAATTTTGCAACAATCCGTGTACATGTGAACAGTGCATCACAATACATATGATATGCATGAAAAATAATTTCTAATTAGTGCCTCCTATACGAATAATTTCTTTTAAATCAATTTCGAAAATACGATGCTAATATCCTAAATATAATGGCAGTTCCACATGAATGCAACTTTTGAAAACCAAAAACTTGCCTTTTCATCCAAATTTCACATTTCTGCAAATAGAAGCATAGTTCAACCAATTTTTCATCCAACTCCTACCATCCAAATTCTTAGCACACCATTGCTAACATCAAATTTCATAAAAATTCAGTTTTCTAAACTTACTTTCTTATGCTTGGAAAGGGTCTAGAAGGAGAATTCCATATTTCCATCATTCTCTTATGTAACCTCTTTCCTCTGTACCTTGGGATCTGCCCCTTTGCCCCCAATCATTTTTCCTACTTTCCTAAGTACAGTTTACAAAAGTAACTTTTATTTTTAAAGTTTAAAAACATTATTATTTCAAAAATCATTTTTTTTTTAATTTTCATTCATCGACAAGGTATACGAGGAAAATGCTTCATCAACAAAATAGCTTTCTTGCATATCCATTTTACTACAACTACTGCTACGCATTAAAGTCTACAGTAATCAGCTTACGGGCTATTCCCCAATATCAACATGCATTATTTCAAAATTTTCAAAACTCAAAATCATTGGCTTTTAAAACTTTTCCAAAGATATGCATATAATTTTTTTCAAAGTCGTATTATTTATAATGAAAACTTTTCATAAACAAATTTTCGTTTTCAAAATATATGTATAATTTCATTTTATAAATAATTTTCCGCATTTCTGATACCAAGGTTTAGCCAATAATCCATCGTCCATAACAGACTTCACTTAATTGCACAGTAAATTTTTAAGTTCTTAAAAACTTTTCTTTCTTAATAATACCAACCAACACACATGTTAAAATTTTAAATTTTAGTCTGTGAGGAACATGAACATTGACACATGGCTCACCTCTTTGTAATTATGTCCTCTGTCCACTGATATTATTCTCTGAAAAATTTCTATTCTTTTCAAAACCTAAATTTCCATTTTACTTTTATTTAGTAGTTAGTTAAATAAATTTTATTAATTTATTACTTAGCTTCCAATTTCAACTATTTTCATTTCCTTCGCATTAATTAAGCGACTTTATGAAATTTCCTTGTTTTATTGTTTTCTCAAATTATACCGGTCCACGTAGAAAACACATAAAAATGAACATTTCTACAATCGTACGCAGTTCTATAGCAACAACTAATGCTTACAACGCACGAAAAGAAAAACTAACACGGGAAGGAAACACAATCCCGCTAACTACTACCACTACTAGAATGGACCTTCCTTACAGGCCATTCCTCGATAACAACCTTCATATCTTATCATTCCTTTATTACTTTCAATGAATAAGGTCTATTCATCTCTTCCTTTCCAAACCCGATTATGGAATAACTACATCCCTTCTCACCGCACTGGATAAGAAACACAATCTATATAATCTTTATACTAAATGGCACCTAAGCTTAGGGAAATAACCTTTGAATTACTCTCTTGCTCCCCTAACTTAAGTCTACCAATATCCTCCATGTGTGCTTGCCATCTTATTAAATTCTATTACTATCTTCTCTCAATCTAATCCTTTTGATAGTATCCTCAATCTTTGATATTTCTTTTATCCATAATCCCCATACAGGCATATCTCAAAAACTGGTAGAAGTGTACTTCAATACCCTCTTTATTGCTTACACACATATCAACATAATATTTCTAGGCTCTTTATTGTCTTTCACATTGTATGGGGATTCCTTGTTACTATTCCAAAAGTAGTCATTGTTATCTTCTTCGTAGCCTTATTATTTACCCCATCTTACTTAGGCACTAATTCCTATCTACTCCATATTTAAAATTATGATTTGGTCTTTATCATTTTATCTAAAAATTAAAACTTCAAAAATTTTGAAATACTTAATCCCAAAAACCTTTATCCTTAAAAGTGCTACTTAGAAACTTTTATTAAATTCAAAATACTTGGTGTCTTTATTCTTTCTAAAACTTACAGTTTAAGATTTTGGAATTTAACATATTTATTAAACTTAAAGAAAACGCTAACAATTCTAAGTGTTAAAATTAAATAACCCTTTTCTTGTAAACACTTTTTAACATATATTTTTTAATAATTTAGGGTTTTTAGTTCAAACCATTTATTAAGTTTTTCTTTCAAAAACTTATTTATTTCCACCAAACCATTCCTTTTAAAATATATTTTACATGTTTCTAAAACACCTTTCATAACTTTTTAAATTATAAAAACTTGAGTAGATAAGAACAGCCCTCATTCCGTCACTTTCCTTATATCTCATACTCTTCTTACTCCCAAACTTGGCCGAATCTTTAACATCATAAATAAGGAACTTCTAATAGATACTATAAATAAATGTGCACTTAAGAATAATGTTGTCTCTAATTAGATTTATGGCATTATTTTTAAGGACCTTATACTTTAATGCATAGGAACTACTTTCCCCATTCAAAAGGAATTATTAACACTATAATTCCCTATGAATCACATGAAAGAGAATTCATATTTTGTGTAAAATTACAAGGAATTTTACTTTATTTCTTTGTTGAAATAGAACAATACAAAATACGGAATTTTCTATATTTTGTACATCTCTTTCTTTACATTTAGATTCCTTGTTATTTCAAACAAAACACCTATATTTGTAAATTTATTAATTAATAGAAACTTATATTGTTATCCATTTTCATTCCAAAGAATTAAAATATGTCAAATTCCCAAGTTAATTACAATAAACCAAATATCATTTCTATTTGTGTTTCATAATTAGTTTTTATTATATACAAGAAGAATCATAACTTTTCTACTATTCACTCCTCTATCTAAACTGCAGTTATTCCAATTGTTTATCTCTTAATTTACTGGCTTCTTACTCGAACCATTTATAATGTATTCGCCTACATCTTTATTTTAGGGTTCCGAATCTTCCTTTTTCATTATTTCCCATATTCCAAACTTATACCACTTCATATTGTCCACCCATAAAAAAAATTAACTTTACAACTTTAAAAAATTTCATCACATTGAAAAATCCATAAGCCACATTGCCCTTTCATTTCTTTTCAAAAGAAAATATCCTTCTACAAATTTCCTTCACTAAAATTTTTAGACTTTTACAGATCTTTACTTCAATTAGAACTTTTTATTTACACTTTTCTTTCTTTATAAAGAAACTAGCGAGCTATACATATACTCTATTTTTTTATTTAACTAAGCATGTGTGTGTATACATACATTATATTCTTCCAACAAAACTTTTTATTATATAATATTTTTCCCAAAATCAAATCATTACCTTTTCAACCATTTTCACTAAAAATCCATTTTAAGTATACAAGTTATACTTTTTCACATTTCTTTAATAACTTTTTATTATTGAGTTGGACTCAAAGTAGATTTCTAACTGTTTATTTAAGAACATCCTTTCCTTAAATCCTGAAAATCCAATTATGATGTGTTGACCCAAAAAATGGACCAATACCCTAGTTAAAGTTCGAAAGCACCAGCCCTGTTCTGACATAGCAATATCACAGATCACAGATATAAAGAAAGAACAGTAAAGGAAAGTAGACAGAGAATTTTTATAGTGGTTCGGCTGTTAATGAAGCCTACGTTAACTTTATAGCTTTACTATATACTGATTGATGTTACAAGAGTTGTTCGATTACAAGGCTTTGATTGTTTCCTAGCTAGATTGAATCCCCAAAGCTAGAATTCACTGGAGAATCACAGTGAATTCCTTTGGAGATGGTTGTGAGGAAGATAGAGGGTGAAGAATAATTCCAGCAGAGCTTCAGCAACCAGTCCGGAGAAGATCCTCTTTGCGTTGCAGGTGGGATAGTATTTATAGAGGTCGGAGAACTTCTGGGCCAGGCCTGTCTTCATCAGCTTGCAGGTAGGTTACAGGCGACCTAGGGAGGCTTTGGCTCGCAAAACGACCCATCCCCTATGGGTCGCTGGCGACCCATGGCCTATGGGTCACTAGCGACCCATAGACTTGGTTCGTTTTGCGGACCAAGTTTTCCATTATTTGATAGTGTTCCATATCTAGTTCGTTTGATGGTTTGAGCAAAGGCATGGATCGCTGAGGAGCTTAGAACTTAGGATTTTTTTGGAGTCTGGACTTAGAGATGTCCCTATAGCTTTTATCGTTGCTCTTACGTTTTGATGGCAATTCACTAGTTGTTTACGTTCAGCTGGTGATTGGACCAAAGGAATGCTGATATCTCGGCTTCGTTGATCCCAGTCGTTGCCTTAGTCATATAACTTGACCCTTGTTGATCCCTTTTCTTAGCTTTCTGGTTAAGTCATGAATCACCCTGTCTACACAAGGTTGTTCTGTATTCTATTAGTTTCTGCTGGGTTAAAAACCCGGATAACATTTGCCCTCCAGAGCATGTCTTCTTGTAAACAAGGCGTGCTCTGGAAGTTATCGTTTTCAATATCCATTTGATGATTTCCATGTGATGGAAATAGAGCTTTATGAATATGTTAGCCCAGTTCATCATCTGTCTCTCTTTAGTTCTGACTACTATTACTTGTCACAATGTATTACATTTCCGCTTGCAGCTTTTTGGCATGCCTTGGATGGATGAACTGCTGTAATCGATTGGGTTTGGGATGAACAAATGAAGCTTTCTTTCTTCTTTTCCTTTAAGTGCATATATACTTTTTTATCATCATTACTTTAATTTTTCATTTACATTTTATTTTATTTTTTTCATTTTTTTATTTCATCGTCATTTTTTTGTGGGTCGCTAGCGATCCATGTGAGATGGGTCTCTAGCGACCTATCGGCGTGAAACCTTTTCGCTGTAAAGCCATGTCAGTTTACTGGCGACTCATGATTGGTTGGGTCGCTAGTGACCCTGTTACTTAGCAAAAAATTTAGAGCTTCAGCTTGCCTACTTATGCTCGAACCGACCATAGCTTCTTCACTTTTAACTCGAACCAACTTTGCATCTCTACGTGATCTAGCTTCCAGCGACTCGATTCTCTAGCGATTTGATTCCAAGCGACCCACTCATCCACTCGACTAGATCCATTGCTTCGTTCGAATCCATTTGCGATTGATCCCTTCGGGCCTTTTTCGTGAAACCCTAATCAAGCACTAGTTCGCTGCAATCAAACCCTAGCTTGCTGTTCGGTTGTAGCCGATCTATCCTTAGCTCGCCAACGATTCGAAGTTTGATTCGTGATCAACGATCTAGAGTTTGATTCGTGATTATTGTTTGTCGTGCTTTTCAATCAGTATAAGGTGCGTTTGCTCGATTGATTCGTTAATTGCTAAGTTGGTAAAATGATTTGATGTCTGGCCTTCGCTTCGACGTTGATTACAAGAAGTTCGAGTTGATTGTGGTTTAATGGAGGAAGATAGTAAATCGAATCTCGAGCTGTCTCCTGGAATGACATTCGGGCTTTGGCCTCAGGCTTGATGCGTTTTGCTATCTTCATCCATTAGACCAGAATTGACTTGTCCCCAGTTTTGCAGATGCTACTTGCATGACGTATTACCAGTCGACCTTGATTTTCTAGAGAACTTGGACTTATCCTGCTTATTATATGCTCGGTGTCCTTGTAGCGAGAAGATTTTTCTGTGTCACTTTGGACGACAGATCCGTTATCGATCATCAACCGATAACGGTAAGTGCACAAGCCGTAAAAAGCAGAAAGCGAAGTAACACGGGAAGTTCTTTTCTCCTTCCACTGCGAGCGAACTATCTACACAGGATAAGGCATTTGCAGTGCTTCAGACACCAAGTTTTATCCCATATAGATAGCACACTCCACTTGCCCTATTTCATACTTGAAATCCGACGTGTTAATCCCAATTTAATGTTGCTTCGGAATTCAAGTGTGATAGGGGAAACTTATGAAAATAGGATAGATTTACCTGACCATTTTCGGACGCGAGTTTTGTGATATAGAATGAAGCAGCCATCCACACGTCGTAAGTCAAGCGGACGAAGCCCGGCGCTCTCCGAAGCTGAATCATCATCCACTTCGCAAGCCCAGTACGATCAATTAGTCCCGGTTGGGCCCATCATAGACCGCATGCCTCCCAACTTTCGAGTTCTGCTCAATCCACCAGAACGAGCCTCGTCAGTGGTCTCTGCTAAGGTTCTTCATAATATATGTATGCAACATTGGATTCCCGAGGAAGATGTGCATCTGGCTTTGAATAACGAGTTTGCTCATATGCCTCCCCCGAGGTATACCGCTTACTATAGATACATGTGTTTGAATGGAGTCGTGCCTTCCTTCAATGATTTCCTACGCGAAATGCTCTCGAACTTGGGAATTACCCCATTCTAGCTTCATCTGAATGGTTACACCATCCTTACTTGCTTGCACGTCCTCTTCATGCGGACATTCCACCGTGCTTCGAGTTTTGATGAGTTGCCTGGTGTTCAAGAGGAGAGATGACTGTCCCTCTTTGATCATAATCGAAGTCCAGAGGAACCGGAAGATCGTCTTGCGGTTGCAAAGCAATCATCACAGTTGAAGATGCAATACTTCTTCGTTAGATTCCCTAAGGGATTCAATCGTCGATGGACGACCGAGGGTAAACTTCTCTTTTCTACTTGTCGAGCTCCAGAATGTCGTGATGCAGTCTCTAACTAATTATACGTCTCTTGAAGTTATCCCAAGGCCAAATAGAGATGTGACACTTAATGAAGTTTATGAGACTTTAAAAGCCATCAATCTCGAGGAAAGAAGTGTTAAAGTTCTACTGATCGATGAGAACTTGTGTCGGTACGGACTGTTAGCTCCAGGTAGATCCATCGCTCAGATTGAAGCTCCCTCTCTCGGTCGAGCCAGAGTTCACACAAGATCCTCTTCTTCGTCCCATGGTTCGGAGGAAGGTCAGGAGATAGGTGTCCGTCTAGAGGATCACTTGATGAAGCTCATAAGAAGGAAGAAGCCACTGCGGCTAGTCTGAGAAATTCAGCTAGAATGCACCCGATTCCGGAGGAGGTCGAAGAAGAGTATGTACACAAAGAAGGCAAGGTCGTGGTTGATTCGGAAAAGGAAGAAGGAGAGTTTGAAAGTAGCAGCGATGAAACCACTACCAGTGATTACTTCTCATCAGAATCTGATGGTGACGATTCAGAGTCCTGGGATGAGACTCCGGGAATGAGTCCTGCTCCCTTGAGTCCATCTCTTCCTAATATAGGCGGTGAAGGCAAAATCCCTAAGACCGAGAGTCATCCAGACTCTTCGAGTAAGAATGTCGGAGTGGGGCTCGAAGATTTCATCGACATTTTGGTTGATTTCGATGCACTCATGAAAGGAGATTTTAAATTCGATTTGACTCCTTCCTGCTCAGGTGATATCGTGCCCTTAGTTAGCTCAGTCCCGCTTATAACGACCGAAGTCAGTCTGCTCCCACCTTCGACAGCCGTTTGTTCCGGTTTGTGATGACGCTTTAGGCCATATTAGAAACACAGCATGTTGCATTAGGATTAGACTTGTTTCCATTTTTCGTTCCTTCGTATATTTGCTTAACTTATGTTATGCTTCTAAAACTTTCATGTATGCCCTCTTCCAGGCATGACGAGAGGGCGGGGGCTTCTATGATGACTTCGAGGACTATACTGATTTGCACCGTTACCCCAAGCGTTCCTACAACCGATCAAGTCCGGGAGGCAGAAGAAGAGTACCGACGGTGGAAAAAACTCAAAGTCGAAACCCATTGCCAGGAGGAGAGAGATAAAGCTCGTTCACACAAAGGCGGGTATGAGAAATGAAGATCTCATGAGAATAGAGATGAGCCGTCTAAGAAATCAAAGTTTGACTATCGCTCCCATCCTTCGGAGCTTGCTTCGAAGCACACTTCCGTGGGCTAGGAATTTCCTGTTACTTCTGCCGCGATTCTACCCCCAACTCATGTTTCATCCTCTTCCGTTGTCACTGCTGCCCCTCGCACATCTCATCCCTACCGGAGACCGGCCTATACTCTTCCTACGGGCCCTCCTAGGCTTGAGGCGGCTCTTTAGGGTTGGTTCTTAAGAGGAGATAAGTATGACATGAACCTTCATCCCGTTCGTAGGGATTCCTACGCGTCGCATCTCCAAGCTATCCAAAAGGGCCTAGAGCAGGCCGATAAATGGGAGAAGCTCTACAAGCAGCTAGCGGACATAGATAGGAATAATTACCAAAAGATCCTCTCCTTTGAAACTGAGAAAGATGATTTTGAAAGGGCGTT
This sequence comes from Allium fistulosum, assembly GCA_030737815.1. Classification (NCBI taxonomy): domain Eukaryota; kingdom Viridiplantae; phylum Streptophyta; class Magnoliopsida; order Asparagales; family Amaryllidaceae; genus Allium; species Allium fistulosum. Next base: position 897,142,121 of record CM060905.1, on the reverse strand, counting down.
GGCTGATCGGGATGCTAAGATTAAACTGTTAGAGGAGGAGAAGGAAACAGCGCTTCTAGGCAGTAAGAGAATTGCCAGCCTGATGAAGGAGCCGAACGAGGCGCATGAGAAGGTCAAGATCGTTTGGAGAGACGAAATTAAAAAGACTCATGCGGAGGAGGAAAAATTGAAAGAGGAAGTGATCGCTTGTAATGCTGCCATTGAAGCTCAACGGAAGACATCATCGACCATGATCTAATTGTTGAGGGGCACAACAAAATGATCTTTGATCAAGCCGAGACCATCGCAAAGTTGTAGCCTCAGGTTGCAAAGCTCAGTGTCGACAAAACTGTTGTTGAGATTGAGAAAGCTATGGTGATGGTAGATTATTTGGACCTTCAACACGCTTTTGATCGGAAAATGGGGAAGCTAGACGCAACAATTCTGAACTTTTACATGAACTCCCTGTTGCATCAAGGAAGCCTTAGCTACCTAGACCCGAAGTACCCGCGCACTCTTGCCTTGTTTGGGAGGAGATCTTATCCCGCTTTGCTGAGAGCAGCGACGTTTACACAGATCAAGAGTTGCGGGATGCTTATTTCAATGAGGAGTCCAAGAAGGTGCTACTTGAGGGCTAGGAGATCCTTTGGGTTGAGCGAGAGAGGGAGGTCACCGAAGCTGCTTTGATGACCGCCACCGGTGTGCTTACCAAGCCTTCTATTTTTGGCTTAGGCGGACCGTCGGAGCAACTCCTCGACCAGCCAACGAGCTCTGGGCTCGACGTTGTTCCTCATATGGTGGAGCCCTCCAAAGAAGGTAAAGGCGATGAGTTCGAGGTCACCGTTCAAGATCCTTCCTCTTGTGCAGGTAACGTCCGTGCTTTTCCCGACTTCGGAGCCTTCATCTTACGCCACAGGAGCAAGATGAGTTCAATGCTTTCCGTTTTGATCTTATAGGTCCATCCACTCTTCTCGTTGACGCGCCAGCTACTTCGGCGCTTGTGCATGCTACCATTTTCACATCCTCTGAGATTGTATCTGTTCCTGCTCCAGTTCCCACATCCACATCTAGCTCACAACTGGGGCCAGAGGCCGAGAAGATTGCAGCGCTCCACTGCTTGGATGACCCTTCGGCATCTCTGGAAGGTGATACAACTGCCGCTGAGGCTAAGGAGCAGGAGACACAAATGGAGCAACCGTAGAAGACTCCACAAGATTTGGTTTCCGTTAAGAAGGAGAGAGTGGAGGCAATTAAGGCTTCTAAGAGCTCCCGGAAGTCGAAAAAACGTAAGAGGAAGGGAGGCTCTTCTGAGAAGATTTCTGAGGAAGAAAAGGAGATCGCCACCGAAGTGTTTGTTGATGTTACCGGCAGCGACACTTCTCCTAAAAAGAGGTAGAAACTACCAACCAAGGGTGGAAAGCGTAGTGGTGGCAAAAAGCGTTGAGCGGTCGGTATGAAGATGAGTTGGATTTCGGCTTACAGCTTGTAGGAAGCCTGGCTTGTATTTCTTTTTGAGTTTTTTTGTTCAAGTGCAGAGTCTGCACTTTGTGTCCTGATTGTAGAGTCTGTATTTTTTCTTTGTTGGTCGTTGTTGTGTGGGTACAGCCCCCATATTTTGATCCTGTGTATAGAAAATCACAAGTAATATAATGATATTTTGACTTTATTTTATCTATCCATTCGTACATGCTTCGTGTACTTGTGCTTATTTCATTTCATACTTTGTTAGTTTTGTGATTATGGCCAAGGTCCGTCATTCGAAGTAATAGAATTTTAATAGAACTTAGAGACTGACAGCACTTAGAGGATTTCTGTTTAGAAATTCACAATACTACAGAAAAACTTCTAAGTTTTAACAATTTTCGTTTGGAATTGATTTTTGTTTAGAAATTTCTAAGTTTTAGAAGTTCACAAAACTTGTAAAAATTTCTATGTTTTAGAAATTTACTCTTACAAAACTTATAAAAATTTCTAAGTTTTATAAATTTTTGTTTGGAAGTTGATAAAACTTTGGGATAGAACTTTCGATATTGAAAACTTCGGGATAGGACTTGTGAACTTGTTATTGTTTGGAGTGACAGAACCTGTGAGCTTATTGTATTTGTTTGGTTCTGTCTTAGTACAGGTGTATGCCCCCCATTTCATAGGGCTGTTCACTTCAAAAAACTTTGAAGTAGCTGATAGCTTGGGATTTAGATGATCTCTATTGAAAATCTGGCTAAGTCGTGACCTGATTTTCAATTCTTCGGAATGTTTTGCGACCTTAGCATATACTCTCAGTTTCTGGCAACACTCAAGTAAGTATGCAGTTTATGCGTGGGTATGTATTGTCAATCATTGAGTGCCTTCCTTCTAGCACCAATTATTCTTGATTATATGCATGAGGGGCTATTATTTTGATATTTAGCCCCCTGCTTGTGTAGTGCGCAGCTTTGGATGCTCCTTGGTGTCGCCTATCTCCGGGCAACGCGAGGAGTTTATTCTTGAGTGCACGACTTACGAGGTGCTCGACTTTTGAGGCTCCTTGGCGTCGCCTATCTTCGGGCAACGCGAGAAGTTTATTCTTAGTGCTCGTCGGTGTTGCCTATCTCCAAGCAGTGTGAGGAGTTTAAATTTAGTGCCCCTCGACGTTGCCTATCTCTGGGAAGCGCGAGGAGTTTGCTCTTGGTATTCCTCGGTGTTGCCTATCTCCGGGCAACGCGAGGAGTTTAAATTTGGTGCTCCTCGGCGTTGCCTATCTCAGGGCAGCGCGAGGGGTTTATTCTTAAGTGCACGGCTTACGAGATGTGTGACTTTCAAGGCTCCTTGGCATCGCCTATCTCCGGGAAACGCAAGGAGTTTGTTTTCGATGTTCCTCGGCGTTGCCAATCTCCGGGCAACGCGAGGAAGTTGGTTTTCGATGCTTCTCGGCGTTGCCTATCCCCGGGCAACGCGAGGAGTTTGTTTTCGATGTTCATCGGTGTTGCCTATCTCCGAGCAACGCGAGGAAGTTTGTTTTCGATGCTTCTTAGCGTCGCCTATCTCCAGGCAATGCAAGGATTTGTTTTCGACGTTCCTCGGCATTGCCTATCTCCAGGCAATGCGAGAAAGTTAGTTTTTGATGCTCCTCGGCGTTGCCTATCTCTGGGCAATGCGAAGAGTTTGTTTTCGACGCTCCTCGGCATTGCCTATCTCCGGGCAACACGAGGAAGTTATTTTCGATGCTCCTCGGCGTTGCCTATCTCCGGGCAATGCGAGGAGTTTGTTTTCGATGTTCCTCGGCATTGCCTATCTTCGGGCAATGCGAGGAAGTTAGTTTTTGACACTTCTCGACGTTGCCTATCTTCGGGCAATGCGAGGAGTTTGTTTTTGACGTTCCTTGGCGTTGCCTATCTCCGGGCAACGCGAGGAAGTTAGTTTTCAATGCTCCTCGGCATTGCCTATTTCCGAGCAACGCGAGGAGTTTGTTTTCGACGTTCCTCGGCGTTGCCTATCTCCGGGCAGTGCAAGGAAGTTATTTTTCGATACTCCTTGGCGTTGCCTATCTTCGAGCAATGCGAGGAAATTATTTTCGACATTCCTCAACGTTTCCTATCTCTAGGCAATGCGAGGAAGTTAGTTTTCGATGCTCCTCGGCGTTGCCTATCTTCGGGCAACGCGAGGAGTTTCTTTTCGACGTTCCTCGGCATTGCCTATCTCTAGGCAACACGAGGGAGTTAGTTTTCGATGCTCCTTAGCGTTGCCTATCTCCGGGAAATGCGAGGAGTTTGTTTTTGACATTCCTCGGCGTTGCCTATCTCCAGGCAACGCAAGGAAGTTAGTTTTCGTTGCTCCTCGGCGTTGCCTACCTCCGGGCAACGCAAGGAGTTTGTTTTCGATGTTCCTCGACGTTGCCTATCTCCGGGCAACACGAGGAAGTTAGTTTCGATGCTCCTCAGCATTTCTATCTCCGAGCAACATGAGGAGTTTGTTTTTGACATTCCTTGGCGTTGCCTTTCTCTGGGCAATGCGAGGAAGTTAGTTTTCGATGCTCCTCGGCGTTGCCTATCTCCGGGCAACGCGAGGTGTTAGTTTATATATATATACCTCCCAGGGTTGCCGGGGCAACACCGTTTTTTCTTTTTCGAGAGGCAAGGATCGAGTTCCACCGCTCCAACGGTTTGAGTCGATTCGCTTCCGTCGACTCGGCGAGTAACCATTATGAAGACAGTTTGGTTGGTTCAAGAAGCAAACTTTATTAAGGAAAGCATGGCAGATTCTTTGCTTATTTACAATGCCATTGGCATTTCAGGGATGACTTATTTGCTGAAAAATAGAAAATAGAAAATACATAAAATAGTTTTTTAGATGAAATAATGGCGGAACGATTAGCTATTCTAGGCTCTGGAAACTACGACCCTGTCGATGGTTGTCAGCTTGAAAGTCCCGTCGCTGATCTTTTGATAAACAATATACGATCCTTCCCAGTTTGGTCTGAAAATCCCCTGTACAGGGTAAACTCGCTTGAGCACATGATCTCTAACCTCGAAGATCTAGCTATGGAGTTTGGAGTTGAAGTACCGTGCAACCCATTTTTGGTGGGCGGCTGTTCTCAACTCTGCTTCTTCTCGTTTTTCATCGATCATGTCTAGCCATTCGAGTAGGATTTGTTCATTTTGCGCTTGATTAAAATTCTGCCTTCGGTGCGAGGGGACCTCTAAGTCAATAGGAATCATTGCTTCTGAACGATATGCTAATGCGAATGGAGTGTGGCCAGTTGTCGCTTTGTGTTTTGTCACGTATGCCTATAGTGCAAGTGGAAGTTCGTCAACCAAATTTCCTTTCACCACTTGTTAATCGCTTTTTGATGGTGGATTTGATGATCTTGTTTATTGCTTTCACTTGCCCATTTGCTTGCGGATAAGCCACTATGGAAAAGCTTTTCTCGATTCGGAAGCGCCTATAGAAGTCTTTGAACTCGACACTCTCGAATTGGGTTCCGTTGTCAGTGATGATTTTTTGTGGCACACCAAACCTGCAAATGATGTTTTTAGTGACAAAGTTAATAACTTTCTTTGTGGTTATAGTGGCCAGTGGTTCCGTTTCAGCCCATTTGTGAAATAATCTACAGCTACTATAGCATATTTGGCTCCTTTTTTAGCTATTGGAAGGACACCAATCAGATCGATCCCCCATATCGCAAATGGCCATAGGCTGACCATTTTTGTCAGTTCCGTTGAAGGAGTTCTCTTAATTTTACTGAATCTTTGACTACGATCGCACCTTCTGGCATGATCTGCGGTGTTGCGATTTATTGTTGGCCAAAAGTATCCATATCGAAGGAATTTCTTTGCTAGCGTCTGCCCTCTAGTGTGGTCTCCTCATTTGCCTTCATGTACTTCCTTCAGGATTTGTCGTGCTTCATCATTGGACACACACCTAAGAAGAGGGGTCAAGAATCCCCTTCGATAGAGTATCCCATCCTTTATCATGAACCTTGGCCCCTTACGGAGGAGCTTCTTCCACTGATTTCGGTCAGTTGGTTGGTTTCCTGCAAGTAGATAGTCCTTTATTAGTGTCATCCATGTATCTGGCTCGATGGTGGTTTCTAGAATCCAGTCCACGTCCATTTCGTTTATGCTCGGGTTGGTTAGCGTTTCAACCGAAACCAATCTCAATGACTGGGCTTCCTCGGAGCTTGCCAACTTGGCCAAATAGTTTGCTTTGGTGTTTTGCTCTCATGGGATGTGAATTATGGTGTAGTGCTCGATATCACTTAACAGCTCTTGTATTTTGGATAGGTACGGGGCGAGATTTTCTCCACGCGCTTGGTATTCCCCTTTCACTTGACAGACGACCAGCTGGGAGTCGTTGTATATGTGAATAGATTTTATCCCGTGTTCCTTCACAACCAGTAGTCCAGCGATCAAGGATTCATATTCTGCTTCGTTATTTGTTGCTGGGAATTCCAAGCGCAAAGCATAGTTAATGGCTCACCCCTTAAGGATTTCAAGCACTACCCCCGCTCCCGAACAGAGGTTGTTTGATGCATCGTCGACGAAGACCTTCCATTGCGTAACTGCTTACGGCTGAATTTCTTCCTCATCGTCCCTTACGGTGAATTCAGCAATGAAGTCGGTCAACACTTGCCCATTGATTACTTTCCTTGGATGGAATGTGATGTCGTATAGGATCAACTCTATATTCCACTTGAGTAATCATCCAGAAGTTTCTGGCCGGTATAAAACTTGCTTTAGGGACTGGTCAGTTAATACTTTAATCGGATGAGCCTTGAAGTATGGTCGTAATTTCTGGGATGCGATCAAAAGGCAATACGCTGGCTTTCCAGCTTTGGGTAATTCTTCTTAGCTCCGGTGAATCGTTTGCTAATGTAGTACACAGGTCGCTGGATTCTCGCTTCTTCCCGCACGAGAGCCGCGCTCAGTGCGTGCGGAGAAACCACTAAATAAATGAATAGGTCTTCTCCATCCACCGGCTTTAATAAAATTGGGGGAGCTTTCATGTGTCGTAGCAGTTCCTCAAAAGTTATCTGGCAACCTTCACTCCATTCCTAGTTTTCCTTCCTTCTTCAGTGCGTCGAAGAATGGTATGCACTTGTTTGTAGCTTTAGAGATCAACCGACTCAGTGCTGCGACCTTTCGATTCAAGCTTTGAAGTTTTCTCCTATTTTTAGGGGCTTGGACTTCCTGTAATGCTGTTATTTGCTCTAGATTTTCTTCGATGCCCCAGGCACTTACTATAAATCCATGGAATTTCCCAGAGGCTACTCCGAAGTGACATTTAAGTGGGTTGAGCTTCATTTTGTATTTGCAGAGTATTTCGAACATTTCAGCGAGATTATCCAAATGGTTAGCAACTACTCGGGATTTGACTAACATATCGTCCATGTAAACCTCCATAGTCTTCCCAATCTGGCGTTTGAACATAGCATTCACTAGCCTTTGGTACGTTGCCCCTGCATTTTTTAAGCCGAATGACACTACTCTATAACAGTGGTCCCAAATTGGTGATGAAGCTGGTGTTCTCTTGGTCTGGTTCATGCATCAGGATCTGGTTATAGCCTTAGTACGCATCCATAAATGACAGTAGCTCATGTCCTGCTGTTCCATCCACCAGTTGATCAATCCTCGAGAGCGGGAAGCTATCTTTCGGACTGGCTTTGTTGAGGTCCAAGAAATCAATACAAGTTCGCCATTTTCCATTAGACTTATTGACTAGGACCGGAGTTGATACCCATTCAGGGTAAGTTTCATCTCAAATGAAGCCGTTGGCCATCATTTTATCTACTTCCTCCCTTAGTGCCTTGGACCGCTCAGGGCCCAAGGTGCGCCTTTTCTGCTTTACTGGTGTAAATCTAGGGTTAATATTGAGCGCGTGGCAGGAAATTTAAGGTGACACCCCACACATATCGGAGTGCGTCCAAGTAAACATGTCCAAATTGGCGTGGAAGAATTTGGTTAACTCTGATCGCATCTTGTTTCCCACGTGTGACCCAATTTTCAGGACCCATGTTGGGTCATCCATATAGACTGGGATAGACACCGTTAACTCTGTCAATGCTGCCTCCTCCCCTGAACTCTTCTTCCAAGGGTCCAAGGCCTTATCGAATCAGCTGTGGTCCCCAAGCCAGAGGCGGCTCTGTAGTTGCTATTCGAAGGGCTCACGGATGTGGAGGGCCCTCCCCACATCCTTTCCTTTTTCCTTTCTTCTTGACTCGCGCAACTCTGCGATGTAGCATTCTCGGGCAACGCTTTGGTCTCCTTTCACTATTTCGATTCTATGCTCGGTAGGGAACTTCATTGTAAGGCACCATTGGGCCAATGCTATTTTGAAGTCGGCTAATGCGGGCCGTCCCAAGAATGCATTGTATGCTGACATTTCATCCACGATCACAAAAGTCTGAATGATGGTGACTCATCGCTCACCCTCTCCAAGCTCCACAAGTAGGTTGATTGTTCCCACTGGTTGTTTGGGTTCTCCAGTATACCCCTGAATCTTAGTCCGGCACGCGGATATGATTTTCATGCCAATCTTCATTTGGTCAAAAGTTCATTTGAAAAGTATGTTAACTAAACTACCACTATCAATTAGCACTCGTCGGACTACGGCGGGACCGATTCCTACTGTCACCACCATTGGGTCGAGAGTTGGAGCATCAACCCCTTCGGTGTTCCGATTACGGAACACTATGTCATCGCTCAGAACCTTCTGCTGCTTGGTCGGAGTTTCATCATCTACTACTAAACACGATTCCTTTGGAGCATGCTTCAATGAACTCGCATATCGCTCCATCTCTCCCCAACTTCTTTGCGCGGGGTGTGGTCCCCCAGATATTGTCCCGATAATAAGCTTTGGTCAATTTGTTTCGACCCTTCTTCGTTGGTTCCAGCTCGATTTCTTTGCTCCCTAGAAGGTTGAGGGACCATAGATTGATTGGGTTTTTGTGACTTCTTCACATATTGTTGAAGTTTGTTGTCTCGGATTAACCCTTCGATGAGGTCCTTAAGGTGGCAGCTTTTGTTTGTATTGTGTCCGTGCGTCTCATGGAAGCGGCAGAATTTCCCTGAGCACTTTTGTTGTTCCATTGTCTCCTTTCTAAGAGGTTTCTTATACTCTTCAGTTTCTTGCATTGCGAGATAAATATTCTTCGGAGTGTCATTCAGGGGGGTATAGTCCTCCTGTCTAAACCTTCTAAATCTTTTGTTGCTACCACCATTATTTCTTTTATCGGAGTTTTGGTTTCTTCTCTTCTGATTCCTTCTCTTTTTCGCAACTCCTTGAGTATTTCCAACACCGTGCGTATTTTGATTTACCATTATGTCACTTTGTCCGGCGTCCATCTGTTGTGTACCGACAAACTTTCTTTCCAATTCATGTGCTTACTCCAATCTCAAATACAGGCTTGCTTTACGGTTGAAGTCTTTCCTATTAGTAGGTTGCTTCATCTTAATCTATTTTCTGAACTCTGTTTCTGGGTGAATAGCGCGGACTAATGCCATAAAAACCATATCCTCATTGGCGTTGTTCACTTTCGTTACCACGGTGTTAAACCTACTCATAATGATTTCAATGACTCATTGCGCCCTTGGACCAACCCGGATAGGGACATGATGTCCTTCGATTATGCGGTATAAAGCCTGAACTGGTCAAGGAATTTCGTTGCAAGTTGGTCGAAAGTAGAAATGGACCTTGGGGGGAGTTCGGTGAACCATATAGACGTGACTCCTTCTAGAAAAATAAGGAAACATCGGTAGTGGATGGCCTCTGGAGCATTGGCTCCGTCCATGTACCAGCTGTACTTGTACAAATGGGGTTTTGGGTCCTTTGTTTCATCGTAGGAAGGGATAGTTGGAATAGTGAATTTGTCCGGGTATCTTACATTCAAGATCTCGTCGGTAAAAGGGGTTCGACTTGGGGCATATCCCTATTCATCGTCCTTTCAAACCTTACTCTTATCCATTAGTCATCTGACCATGTCTGATATGTATGCCACTGATGTCCGGTAGCCCTGTGGCGGCAATCAGTCACTGCGTTGAGTGTTCGGTTTTGCAAACAGTCTAGGAGTGTGGCATGAAGCCTAGGCCTTCTTGTCTTTGGGAGAGCCACTCCTGCGGGACCCTATTGGCTTGTAGTTGGCCTAACTGGAGCAATTTGGAGTTTCTATCATCATCGAACGCATGATGTTCTCTTCCATCTGATTACCGTGCTCTCCATCTTCTGAATCAGAGAGATTGACAACTATATCTTCCTACGGGGTTTTGGCCCTCTGATTCAAATTCAAGATTGGTTGCCTTGCACCGGACGGAGTATTCTCATTCTCCTCTACACCGCATCCTGTTGTTACCCTTCTTTGTGGCTGCTTTCCGTTCCTTCTATGCAGGTCGGAGACGGAGGAATTCTCTTATTCTATAGCAGTCATTGGTTCAGGCACAGCTCTTGGAGCAGGGTTTGATTGCAGGGTCAATAGAGCATTGAGCTTTTCCATCAGAGCCTTTTGACTATTTTCCATTTTCTGATTGATCTCCTCAGCCATCTTATTCAGCTCATCTCTGGTGAGAACTTCATGCTGACTGGAGGATTCCAGTGCCTTGTTTCCTAAGTTAGCACCATTTACTTCAGCTTGTTGGAGACTAGCTCCTTCTCCAACTATTACTGCCCCTATGGATCTTCCAGAGGCAGTTCTTCTTCTTCCGGAGCCATTGGTTCTAAAATAGCAAGTTCTTCAAGCAAAGATTGGGGATCTGACTTCTGAACCTGTGGGATCCAAAGTAGATAGCTAGATACGGGTCTTGAGCTCAGTTCTTAGTGAAAGCACCAAATTATTGACCCAAAAAATGGACCAACACCCTGTTTAAAGTTTGAAAGCACCAGCCCTGTTCTGACAGAGCAATATCAAAGATCATAGTTATAAAGAAAGAACAGTAAAAGAAAGTAGACAGATAATTTTTATTATGGTTCAGCTATTAATGAAGCCTACGTCCACTTTATAGCTTTACTATAGACTGATTGTTATTACAAGAGTTGTTTGATTATAAGGCTTTGATTGTTTCCTAGCTAGATTGAATCCCCAGAGCTAGAATTCACTAGAGAATCATAGTGAATTCCTTTGGAGATTATTGTGAGGAAGATAGAGGGTAAAGAATAATTCCACCAGAGCTTCAGCAATCAGTCCGCAGAAGATCCTCTTTACATTGCAAGTGGGATGGTATTTATAGATGTCGGAGAACTTCTGGGCCAGGCATGTCCTCATCGGCTTGCAGGGAGGTTATAGGCGACCAAGGAGGGCTTTGGCTCGCAAAACGAGCCAAAACCATAGGTCGCTGGCGACCCATGGCCTAAGGGTCGCTGGCGACCCATGACCTATGGGTCGTGGGCGACCCATAGACTTGGTTCGTTTTGCGCACCAAGTTTTGGCTCTATTTGATAGTGTTCCATATCTAGTTCGTTTGATGGTTTGAGCAGAGGCATGGATTGCTGAGGAGCTTAGCATTTAGGATTTTTTTGGAGTCTGGACTTGGAGATGTCCCTATAGCCTTTTATCGTTGCTCTTATGTTTTGATGGCAATTCACTTGCTGTTTACGTTCAGCTACTGATTGGACAAAGGAATGCTGATCTCTTAGCTTCGTTGATCCCAGTCATTGCCTTAGTCATATAGCTTGGCCCTTGTCGATCCCTTGTCTTAGCTTTTCTGGTTAAGTCCTGAACCACGCTGTCTACACAAGATTGTTTTGTTTTCTATTAGTTTCTGCTGGGTTAAAAACCCGGATAACATGAATTACCATTTCACACCCTTCTTCAAGAACTCCATCTTCCACTATCTATAACATATGGACTCTTATTTCCCTTTATCTGGATCTATTGTATATCATCAATCAGCAATCATATGGGGATCTACAATCATTGGGTTACTAAGGTCCGACTAGGGAGTCATGTACCATCCAGCTTTAGGGATATTCTCTATGCAACTACTATATATTAGGAATTCTTAGGACTTATTGTACATTATATTTATATTTATAAACAAAATGAAAATACAGTCACTCATCGTTTCCTTTTTTTAGGATCTACAAACCTAAGCCTATGATACCAAATGTGACAACCCGCACTCCACTGCGTCTGAATTTTCGCTAAATCGGAAACCCAAGTCCACCAAAATATGGATCACTGGTTTGCTATCCTGCAAATGAAGTAAAGAATGCATACTAGAGCTCTAGCGAATAACTTGTAGCGGAAAATTAAAAATATAATAGATCACATAAGTACTGACCAAGGTTGGATGCACCAAAAATCAAGTGTCCTTGTTAGCATCGAGCATGCCAAACATCAGTACATGTTCTTCTTCTAATATGTGGGTTGTAATGAGGAGGGGGTCAGAACAACGTTTTGGTGACAGGTAAATTATACATCTTATACACAACATTAGCTTATGCCGATTGTTCACTATTTTATGGTATGTTAAATTATATTTTTTATCGTGTAGACAAAATTTCTACGTATGAACCGTTCCCATCCACCTTCCGTAGATTTAAATCTGTGTGTGTGTGTGTGCGTGCATGTGTGTATATATGTATGTATATATACCATGGTCCCCAAATGGACCTAGATATTGTTCCTACTAGTATCTCTTCTTTTGCACCTCGTCACTATCGCCTCGCTGTGTCACGATCACCGTATAACTCAAGGAAATCCTATAGTGCGCATAGGCGACCTCTACTCCATCAGGTCGTGTTCTCTTTGGGGATTTTCTACTTTTTCAGCTTCCTATTACGAGGACTCGGCTCCACGAACCACCCCATCCATATTTTGAAGGAATCTCGTTATGGGTTATCTAGCCCTACCCTATCAAACAACTAGCAAACAACTGTGGTGTTGCAAAACCTTACTGAATATCCCGATAGGTGAATCATCCAATCTAGGTGTAACCCTGTCCTTCCCATTGACCGCAAGGGATCGATGATTGTCCATCGCAACCTATGCAATCACCCTTAGTGGTTGGTACCCGCACGCTATGTTGCATAGCGTCCGACTCTACTCACCATCCATTTTGATTGCCTAGTGCGATCGAGGCAATATGCTACTCTAACAAATTTTAAGCAGACTACTAGTGCTTGTAAAGTTTCGCCATCCGCAAAAGGTCCCCCAAGTGCCTACGATCAGGGAGGTTCCGTTCCAAGCACTACCATAACTTTAGGGTATCCCTACATCTCCACGTAAGCTTATACTCTTCATGAGTCCTATGGTTGAATATGCTTTCGCACTTCAACCTAAACTAATGACTCCCAATGCCATTTTCTTTCTATAATTTATATTTTAAATTATAATTATTCACACCCATCATAAACGCATATCAGAGGTTACTTATATACATATTTCATATTTATGTATATTTATTCTTCTTGGATTTTCTTTACTGCCTCTACATCTTTTATGTTTGACCTTAGGTTTTCATTTTATTATGCGCTTATCTTTCACCTTAACATATTCATTTACTGCTTCTTATTCTTAGTTGTTAATATCGTTGCTACTACATTCGTTAGCTTCACTTTGTTTTCCATTCCATTTTATCTTATATTCCTTTTCATTCTTGCTTATGACTTTGTATTTTCTTATTACATTACTTCCCATTTTATTGACATTTTACTCCATTCTTTTCTTAATATTCAACTCCTGGGATTTACTATATTTTAATATATTGGAATTAAACTTATCAATTAATTGTTAACATGGTAAATTTTCATATCTTATCCAAAAGAGGCGGTTTGTGTGGTGTTTGTAATTACAAGGAATTCTCTTTTTATTTATTGAAATAGATAGTATGAAATACGATAATCACCCCTATTTTATACATCTCTTTCTTTTATAAGAATGTATATGTTCCTTGTCACTTCAAACATCACACTTTTGTTAATTTAGACTTGATAATGTATGGCAATCTACTTACAACCATATAAATTCCAATAAACTAAAATGTCTCTAAAACTCCAAAAACAAATAACTTCATTCTCTTATTTTTATTCATTAACGTCAAATAAATAAGAAATTCTAATCAATACATCATTTATTAAGATATCATAAATTTCATGTCTGTCGCATAAAATAAAATTGTAGTCATTATGCTTTATTAAATTAATATCTGATGTAGAATTAACAATTCTTATCATTATGCAACTTTAATCAATTACATATAAAATTGCAAACTTGTTCATAATAGGGAAGTATTCAATTTTAATAATAACGTGGGGTGTTACAACATACCTTGAGGAATATCAATAGATACATGCATGTATCTTACCTCATTTAACTAATATATTAGTACTACTGCACATAACATACCTAGCTGGAGGAATATAAACAAGTAAAGTGTCACATGTAATCTATTAATACATAAATAGTAGAGGATAACTTATATATTAGAGATTCGTAATCTTTAATACACACACATAGAGTGATATTGATTTAGGGAACAAAGTATTTCCAATGGAACACCATCGTGATTCAAGTGTCGGACATATCTGAAATTATGGTATACGTATAATACACATGTACTTGTTCCTTAAATCTATGTTGGGTTTCTTACCATTCTAGTTAATTTATATACATTATATCGTATAAGTTTAATTCATTTATAATTGTTTATAATTTAATTAACTTATATTATATTCTTATGTATATTATTAATATTTAATTAATTTTATTAACTAATTGATTAGATTATTTTAAAATTCAGAATTTTATTTTATCCATCCTATACAATGTAAGATGAATATTAACTATAACATTTATAGTTTCATATACATATATCAATAGGTGTGTATATATATTAGTTAACGTTTAATTAATTTATATTTAAAAATTCTTTTATTTAATTAAAATAATTTTTAATTAAATAATTTAACAAATTCAAAAATATTCATTTTTAGTTTACCTTAAATAATTTAAGATACATATACATATTGTTGAGCTTAGAAATGGCACAACACCGAAAAACAGTAGAGATATAGAGACCTAGCAAAAATAGTAAATAAACAGAGAGAACGCCAAAGTTTTTATAGTGGTTTAGAAAATTCAAGGCTTACGTTCACTGTCCTGTTATTGGTTCTAGGTAATGGTCACAAGTACAAAAATTTAGCAAGTTTAACAGTCTTGAATAGCCAAGAGTAACTTTCTTAGTCACTAGGGTTTAGGAGAGATAGAATATAAAGAAAGTGAAATTCCAAAAAGACCTTTTCCAGTTGCTATAGGTGTAGTATTTATAGGGAAATTATCATGTAGAATCGTTAGGTATCAATATACTACGTCTAGTTTTTGATCCAAAAATGTAAGAGAAGAAGACGGAGTTCCTAAATCAATAAATTCATCTCGATACCGATCACATCTGATCGGTACTGACCTGAATTTTTGATCGGGAGTTGTCCCATCTTCCTTCCTTGGGTCTTCTATTTTTGATCCATTGAGCTCTGAGCGCTTTTTCTTATAAATCGTGTTATTTCTGAGAGGTTCTAATATCACTTGTACTTTTCTCCCTTCCTTTAGAACTTCCTTGGAGTTGCTCATCTATTCTTTCAAGAATGCACCAAAGATGAACACTCAAAGCAATCATCCACGTGTCAAGGCTCCAAAGATCAACTGGGGGTATAAAAAATGGTCGGTATTGACTAGAAAGTGGTCATAACCGAGCTCTGTCCTTAGCTCCAAACTTGTCCCAATTTCTTGAGTCCATTCCTATTGTCCTCCAAGCATGTTCCCAAATCCATGAATATTCGTCTTCATCCTGATTTCCAGGTCTGTTTAAAAGCCTGCTTGCTTAAGAAGCCAGATAACACATATACATGTACACACATATATATTATTTTCATATGTATATATATAACTATAACATTTAGATATATATATATATATACACATGTTTATTTTAATTAATTAACTTTACTTAATTAATTATTTAACAAGTCTAATAAATTAAATTATTAAATAATTTTGAAAATATTAATTCATTTTCAAAGAATATTTTAGAACATTTATAAAGTTTATTTTGCATTTCAAATTTTAAATTTCAAATTCAAAATATATATTTTAAAATTTAAGATAGATTTTAAAATAAGCCCAAGGCCCAAATCAATTTGTGCCTTTACATTTGGACCAACCTTTTGGAGTTACTCTACCACTGAGCCAGACCAATGGCCAAGGAGGGGAGAATACTTGACTATCCAACCCCAAGCTTGGACACTACAACTTTAGACACCTAAGTGACAAGTAGGCTTACTACTTGGTCTTAAAGTTATTAATTTAGATCACATAGACTATTAGGGCTCTATTACTATTGAAAGAATCAGTCAATTAGAAATGGCCGAAATATGTAAATTTCAAAATAAAAATTCCGTTTGGGATCATAATGGGCCTATGAAATCTAATGGGTAAAACTAGATCCAACCTAGATTAATTAAATAAAATCCAGTTTTATTTAATTTTCTAATTTATTTAATTAAAGATTTTAGTTAATCAATATATATATATATATATAGTATAAGAGTATACCATCATATACTCATATGTGTATGTCGTGCATGTGCAACATATATACCAAGTGTGCATAATTAGTGTTTATATATATAAATGTTGGAACTTATGTGACGACCCGGCTTTTTCTCCACAAAAAGTCGTATCATCTTGAAGAAAGAAAGAGATAGAAAAGAGAAAAGATAGAGAAGAAAGAAAGAAACACATCAGAATCTAAACAGCGGAACGAATAAATTACATTAATCAAATAAGATATTACATTGTATCATATACATCAGAGATACACAGCTTATACAACACATACTAGACAGTTATAAATACCTGTCTAGTTATTACAACTCAAATACAACTCAACAAATGACTCAGAGAAACTAACACAGCGGAACACTATATCTACGAACGCTGAAGCCTCCTGCTCCATTGCTCCTCCAGATAACTCGTCAAAGCTAACCTGAATCCCTTGGCTACTCGTAAAAATTTGAGTACCCAAGAGTTTATAAAACAGAAAATAAACACTTGGGTCAGACATGGGTCTGGTGTGAGTAAACGGGTTAAAATTGCTTAACTTCAAAACCTTTTTGAAAACAAAGGTATCACGTAAGACTCCCCACAAATAAACATGGGTAAGTTTTTACCTTACGCTAACCAAAACATTTGATAGGAAATCCAGTTATATTATAATAGGGTCTAGGGTTTTCAAGTAAAATACAGAAATAGCTGGAATGCTTACATCTCACGTTCCAACATAGTTGGGCACAACTAAAACGTACGGCACTTATTGGATTTTGGATTCCATACAATGGCAGGGCTACCGGGGTACCGCCCGTCACAGTACGTGGCCTAGATCAACGTACCGAGGATCACGCCCAATCCCCTGCAACACAAGGCCGGAACATCCCTTACTGGATAATTCCCGCATAAGAAACCCCAGCGGTTGTAGCTATTCAACCGCCCACACAGCCGAATAAAAAGAAGGGACCTCTAGACAGAGGAATCTCATACTACTTGGGTGCTACCCACTAACCTTGCTGCACCTCCCCTGTTTTAGCCATTCCCGGTTTGATGAGGCTTGAGGCTACGATTACCTTTAATCAAAACACATCACTTAGAATGCTCATCGTCCACCTGACGATGTGCTGAAAGCATTCAATCCATACAAGTTCGTTCCGGGTTCGAACGAAACCGAAGGCATTATCTCGTTACACTCATTTTGGAATCACCCTCAGAGTTAACGACAATAACCCTTGCACTCTGAATCTTCATCTTCACTTGAGATTCACGACCTATCGTTAATTTGGATCGATGTGGTATTCGGGTCTCCAGACCTGGAATACCGGTATACGGAAACCCGATCCCGGTCTCATCGAAATCCAAAACGTATCTTTTAAGGCCAAGTTGTTTAAAGGTTTAAACAATTTAACTTATCTATATTCAATACTTGAATTCACACAGCTTTAACATAGATAAATATTACACATTTATCACAGATATATCTAATATCATATCACAGAATATCATAGTATATCATCCAATAGATATCAACCAAATCAGACATTCTACTCAACCATCATTCATAAGCAACCATTTATTAATCTCTATTATAATTAATTTAATCAACTTAAATTAAATTAATTACTTAAGAATTAATTCCTATTCTTTGCTTAATCAACATTAATTAATTACAATCCATTTAATTAATTAATCATTAAATATTAATCACTCTTGATTAATTATTTATTACATAAAGTAATTATCCTTAATTAATTTCACAAATTAATTATTCTTAACCATTAACAGTAATTAACCATTAATTACTTTTATTAATTGTATTGATTAATTATCCTTAATTAATTATTTCCATTAATTAATTAATTATCCTTAATTAATTACTTTAATTTATTAAACTTTAATTAATCCTTTCTATTAATCCACATTAATTAATCATATACAGTAATTATCATCCTATGATTACTTACCTTAATTAATTAACTTCTTAATTAATTTCTTTAATCCTTTAATTAATTACCAAATAATTAATCCTTAATTACTTTTTGTAAAGTAATTATACTTCCATTACTTCCCATTAAGTAATTTCCTTTAATTAATTACATCCTGTAATTATACATTAATCACCTACACTATGTAATTATACTTATCAATCTTATTAAGTATTCATACTTAATGTCTTTATCAAGTGATTATCTTTAATTAATTTACAAATTAATTAACTTAAATCAATCACATTCATATCATTAATTATACTTGAGTAATTCATCCTTAATTACTCTTTAAACCAATTAATTAATCTTTAATTATAGATTAATTATCCTTTTAATTATTAATTAATAAACCTTAATTATCAATTAATAAAACTTAATAACAAATTAATCAATCCTTAATTTTAGTTAATTAAACCTGAATTATCATTTGATTAATCCTTAATTAATCTTTAATTACAAATTAATCACCCCTTAATTAATAATTAATAAAACTTAATTATTAATTTATAAAACTTAATTACAAATTAAGTACTTCTTAATTACCATTGAGTTTACCTCTAATTACTTAATTTATTAATTACAAATTAATTATCCTTTAGTCATTAATTAAATCAACCTTCATTATTGAGTTAATTAAGTTAATTAATTACTCTTAATTAATTTCTTAACTAATCCTTGATCATTACTAATTAAATTAATTAATTATATCTAATTTCCTTAATTAACTTAATTAATAACAAAACATTAAAACTTTAATTATCTTAAGATAAAAACATTATCTTATTAATGCCTTTATTAACATTAACCTATTTAAACCAATTTATCTTCATAATTAACATTCCTTAATTAAATCATTAATTAAGTTTTCAAAAATAAAAATAATCATTAACTTGATAAATTAAAGTTAATAAGACTTCCTTTAAATACTTAAAACATTATCACGTAGTAATTTAAAACTAATTCCAACTTAAATTTTAAAATTACTTTTATAAAAATCTTAAAATTTCATTTTTAACTTAAGTTTAAAATCATTTTAAAACTATACTTAACCAACTTTAAAATTAAACAAATTTGTAAACCTCTTAACTAAATTGTTTAAAGGAAATAATTATATATATAAAGTAATTTATATAAGAAAAGTTTAAACTAGATTTGTTTTTTTAAATTTCAAAAAGAACATTGATTTTAAACTTTTAAAATCTGCTAAATACTGTACTTCGGGTCAAACCCGAAGACTACTCGTGTCTACTCCGAGTTTCTTTTCATTTCAAATTTAGTTTTAGTTTTAAATTCAAATGTAAGTTTTTTGAAAGAAAAAAAAAAAAAAAACTGGAAACAACTCCCTCTGGAACTACTCGAGTTCCCACACGAGTCATCCCCTTCAAAACTCGATCTTCCCTTCGAGTCACTCACGTGAAAACTCAAGCAACTATCCGAGCTTCCTCTTCTTCTCCAACATGTCCAAACGTGCACGTGCACGTGTACATCAGGACGAAACGACTTCGACCATCGACACCACCTCCAGCACATCGCCGTCGACCCCCACAGTCCCTCTGACAACCCAGATCGACGATATCACCCAAAAATCAAAATCGAGCTCATCGACCCATCCTGGAAACACACATTGATCGGAAAACCGATCGCCACCCACGATCCAGACCTCGCGGCTCCATGCTATCTTCACCGTAGCTCCGCCCCACCTTCCAGCACTCATCACTCACCATGCGATCACCTCCGATCACCTAGAGACACGGCATTGATTCTGTTTCCAGACTTCGACCAAAAACCCATTTAAACCCTAGCTTGATGATCTGCCGCCGCCACGGTGGACTAAAAAGCCACCTACCATTTTTCCCACGACCATCGACCTCCCAGTCACCTCCAGTTCTAACCCCGAGCCTCATATCATCCTAGATCGTCCACAATCGCCGATAAGCCCAAAATCGAACAACCTAGGATATCTCAACAATATCTTAACTAAAAATTATGATATTCCCATCATAATTCATCACTTTGCTTCAAGAATCAAATTATATGATCAAAGATTGAATTTAGCTTGAACAAATTAACCCATATTTTAATATTCACTGTAATTTATAAATTTTTGGTTATAAAAACTTAATATAAATTCCTGAGTTCATTTTTATAATTAATATTACATTGTTATACACATTTTTTTCTTTAGGAATCAAAGTCTAAAATCGAATACATGAGAAGGTAAAATTTTTTTAAAGGTTTATTTCAAACCTGTATAAATAACAGAGGCCAGTCTTCATATATACACAGACACTTCATATATACATACATGCATTCACATTCATATACATATTCAAAACATATTTCCACAAAAATTCTATCACAAACATCTAATTATAATCACAGGTTAAACTGTTTTTAGATAAAAGTTTACTCACTAAAAAAAACAGAGACCAGGTTTTGTATATACAGACCTGCTCATACTATATATATATATATATGTCAACACAATTTATATTCAACTGAAAACATCATGCAAAAAAATGTTATCCACAGATTTATCACATGCAGTAAAGTTTAGTTCCAGATTTAAACTGTTTTAAAAAGAAAAAGGCTTACTCACCATTTAAAAATGCAGAGAGCTTTATGAAACTGAAATTGAAAATTTGCATTGCCTTGTTGATTCCAGAAACTTGAATGCTTGAAACTTTTGTATTGCTGCCTTGATTAATCATACTGGAAAACTTTATGTTGCTGGCATGCTTGAAAATGTTTTCCAGGTTGAAGATAAATCATTACAGGTTTGCATATTGGTTTGAGAAATGAATTTCAGGCTTTTGATTTGGAAAATGAATTACAGGAATTATATTTTGATCTGAGTTTTGAGGGATGGTTTCAGGTTCTTGATCTCGGATTTGAAATTGAAGCTTGCTAGAAAATTTGATTGCAAGTTTGATGATATTCTCTCTGGTATGCATTTGGTTTAGAGGAATGTATTACAGGGTTTTCAGTTTTGGTTTTGAGGAGTGTTTGCAATGCATTTGAAAATTTTGGCTTTCATTTCATTTCGAATTGTAAAAAATGAACAAAGAAGGTGGAAGTTTTTATATGTTGTAATTATGGTTTATTAAAATTTAAAGAAAAGAAAAAATTAGAGAAAGACACTTGTCTCTTACCTTGATTAATATGTTAACACATGTTATCTTAAAGGTTTTAAAATTTAACACTTGTCTAATTAATGCTTAAGAATGTAACACTTGTCTCTTTAAATAATTAGTACTTAATTTACAAATTAATGTGTGTATTAAGCCTAAATTTTAATTTGTTAGTTCATATTTAAATATGTGTATAAATTTATAAATAAAAACAAACCATGTTAATAAATAAAACTTATACATATTAAAATTAAAATAATGCTAATCTATTTAAAATATAAACCATATATTTATATTATAAATAGAAATCAATTTATTATTTTTAAAAGATAAAATAACCAATTAAATAATTATTGAAGAAGATTATTAAATCAATTTGAATTGTTATTAACAAAATTATCAATATCAATTTAATTCTTAAATATAGATTACTAAATTGATATTGTTAAAAATTCCGGGATATTACAATCCTTCCCCCTTAAAAGAATTTCGTCCCCGAAATTTAAAACAAAGGAAATTTAATAATCTCATTAAAGATTTAATTTTAAAACACAAGCATATATCAAACATATGCTAACAACCATAGCAGCCAATTCAACCAATCAAACAAATCTAATTATGCAGACAAATTCTGTATAGAATTTCTTCGAGTTTCCCCAGGTGTATATATATCGGGATACTCGCTCTAGAGAATCCAAACAATCAATACTATGAAGCTACAAAGCTTTTATTCAACTACATCTATACACTAGACAAGATGTCAGACTACAGACGAGTCTGACTCAACAACCAAAACTCGACAACTGCTGGTTCCGAAACCAGACATAGATCATACACGTATTCCCTCAGAGATACGTGATACTCATGGAATCCCAGTTATCCAAACTGGCAATCCAATCCTGTAGATCAAACACTTATTCTCCAAGATCACAGAAAAGACCCAAAACTCTTCAGAGCTAGCTTCTCAGCCTTACCCAAACTTACAGCTCATTTATGATCGGAGAAAACTTATCCAAAATCAAATCTCCGACTTTAGAATCCAAATTCCTCTGTCTCAAATCCACAAAACTCTCCAGACGATCCTGGTCTGCCTACATCCTTACCGATCAGCTCAACCTTCGCTGATGCTTCTAGAACAAACTGGACCAAAAACAACTCAACAAAATGATCCTCTCAAGATCAACTAGAATCAAGAAACACAAACTCTACTCCTCAATATCAGAAGACTACAACTTACTTCTCTTATCCGGAAAAGACAAAACAGATGCACTGCCAATTCTGGCCTCAAATCCGGAAAAATTTCCTGTAGAAACTTTCTAATACTGCAACTTCCAGTTGCCTTCACTTTAGAACAGCTGCCACCTTGCTTCCGTTGCATAACTCTGATCTGGAGCAGATAAAAATGCCGTCGATGAACTCAAGCACAGACTAGACAACACATTCTAGAGATAAGGTTCAACAGATCCATAAAAATAAAACTCAGAAGTTCTAAGAAATACTGAGCTGCTTCACCAAATCCTTTCTCTAGGAATCAACCTTCGACCTAGCTGAACTTCCGGTAGCAATCCTGAAATCAAGTCGATACAGAACTCAATCTCAAATGCAGACAAACTTCTGACTTCGCTGAGGACATCCAGAAAAACTCTGATAACTCAAGAGAATACTCAGCAATCGCAAGTCACTTTTGCGATCAACCCAGCCCAATTCCAAATAAACTACTCTCTCTTAACCAATCAGAATAACTTATGCTTATCTAGCCAGTCCATCGAAGAAATGGATCCACTCTGCTGCTTCAGAATTCCACCTCTTAGAAAACTGCAAAGCCAAAAGATCTTCTTGCTGGAACACAAAACACTCCGAGCTGCACTGCTGACACAGATGCCAAGACTTCCTAATCCAAAGCTCTTCGAGAAACTCGGACTTCAAACCAAACAGAATCACCATGCTGAACTCAGCCACAACACCGAAGCAGACACACTTCCTTAGACTTGCTCCAAAAGAAAACATATTCAGAAACATCCAGTCACTGCGTCTCTTCACACAACTACTCCTTCCTGAGTTACTCAGATACCATCACTTGCTTCTGCTCATTCGACAGATCCAAACTCGACTCATCCCACTTCAAAGATGGACTCCGAACCTTAACAGTTCCTTCAGAGATCAATGAAATCTTTACACCATAACAAAGTTCACTCGAGACGGTATTGGGTCTACAGTCTCGTCAGATAGACTTCCAACCTCAACATTCAAACTCCAACCATTGGTAGTCGTGTTTCACACACCACCACCATATCTACCTTTATAACTCATATTGGAAAACCCGTACAGGTAACCCAATAGATAGGTAGAAATATGTATTTATAGTTATATAAAAATTACAAATACGCTCTCTCAGGATAGACACCACTCCAGAGCCTAGGTATTCACTCAACCAAGAGCTCTGATACCAAATGTGACGACCCGGCTTTTTCTCCACAAAAAGTCGTATCATCTTGAAGAAAGAAAGAGATAGAAAAGAGAAAAGATAGAGAAGAAAGAAAGAAACACATCAGAATCTAAACAGCGGAACGAATAAATTACATTAATCAAATAAGATATTACATTGTATCATATACATCAGAGATACACAGCTTATACAACACATACTAGACAGTTATAAATACATGTCTAGTTATTACAACTCAAATACAACTCAACAAATGACTCAGAGAAACTAACACAGCGGAACACTATATCTACGAACGCTGAAGCCTCCTGCTCCATTGCTCCTCCAGATAACTCGTCAAAGCTAACCTGAATCCCTTGGCTACTCGTAAAAATTTGAGTACCCAAGAGTTTATAAAACAGAAAATAAACACTTGGGTCAGACATGGGTCTGGTGTGAGTAAACGGGTTAAAATTGCTTAACTTCAAAACCTTTTTGAAAACAAAGGTATCACGTAAGACTCCCCACAAATAAACATGGGTAAGTTTTTACCTTACGCTAACCAAAACATTTGATAGGAAATCCAGTTATATTATAATAGGGTCTAGGGTTTTCAAGTAAAATACAGAAATAGCTGGAATGCTTACATCTCACGTTCCAACATAGTTGGGCACAACTAAAACGTACGGCACTTATTGGATTTTGGATTCCATACAATGGCAGGGCTACCGGGGTACCGCCCGTCACAGTACGTGGCCTAGATCAACGTACCGAGGATCACGCCCAATCCCCTGCAACACAAGGCCGGAACATCCCTTACTGGATAATTCCCGCATAAGAAACCCCAGCGGTTGTAGCTATTCAACCGCCCACACAGCCGAATAAAAAGAAGGGACCTCTAGACAGAGGAATCTCATACTACTTGGGTGCTACCCACTAACCTTGCTGCACCTCCCCTGTTTTAGCCATTCCCGGTTTGATGAGGCTTGAGGCTACGATTACCTTTAATCAAAACACATCACTTAGAATGCTCATCGTCCACCTGACGATGTGTTGAAAGCATTCAATCCATACAAGTTCGTTCCGGGTTCGAACGAAACCGAAGGCATTATCTCGTTACACTCATTTTGGAATCACCCTCAGAGTTAACGACAATAACCCTTGCACTCTGAATCTTCATCTTCACTTGAGATTCACGACCTATCGTTAATTTGGATCGATGTTGTATTCGGGTCTCCAGACCTGGAATACCGGTATACGGAAACCCGATCCCGGTCTCATCGAAATCCAAAACGTATCTTTTAAGGCCAAGTTGTTTAAAGGTTTAAACAATTTAACTTATCTATATTCAATACTTGAATTCACACAGCTTTAACATAGATAAATATTACACATTTATCACAGATATATCTAATATCATATCACAGAATATCATAGTATATCATCCAATAGATATCAACCAAATCAGACATTCTACTCAACCATCATTCATAAGCAACCATTTATTAATCTCTATTATAATTAATTTAATCAACTTAAATTAAATTAATTACTTAAGAATTAATTCCTATTCTTTGCTTAATCAACATTAATTAATTACAATCCATTTAATTAATTAATCATTAAATATTAATCACTCTTGATTAATTATTTATTACATAAAGTAATTATCCTTAATTAATTTCACAA
This sequence comes from Allium fistulosum, assembly GCA_030737815.1. NCBI lineage: Eukaryota > Viridiplantae > Streptophyta > Magnoliopsida > Asparagales > Amaryllidaceae > Allium > Allium fistulosum. Next base: position 897,116,900 of record CM060905.1, on the reverse strand, counting down.
ATTAATTATTCTTAACCATTAACAGTAATTAACCATTAATTACTTTTATTAATTGTATTGATTAATTATCCTTAATTAATTATTTCCATTAATTAATTAATTATCCTTAATTAATTACTTTAATTTATTAAACTTTAATTAATCCTTTCTATTAATCCACCTTAATTAATCATATACAGTAATTATCATCCTATGATTACTTACCTTAATTAATTAACTTCTTAATTAATTTCTTTAATCCTTTAATTAATTACCAAATAATTAATCCTTAATTACTTTTTGTAAAGTAATTATACTTCCATTACTTCCCATTAAGTAATTTCCTTTAATTAATTACATCCTGTAATTATACATTAATCACCTACACTATGTAATTATACTTATCAATCTTATTAAGTATTCATACTTAATGTCTTTATCAAGTGATTATCTTTAATTAATTTACAAATTAATTAACTTAAATCAATCACATTCATATCATTAATTATACTTGAGTAATTCATCCTTAATTACTCTTTAAACCAATTAATTAATCTTTAATTATAGATTAATTATCCTTTTAATTATTAATTAATAAACCTTAATTATCAATTAATAAAACTTAATAACAAATTAATCAATCCTTAATTTTAGTTAATTAAACCTGAATTATCATTTGATTAATCCTTAATTAATCTTTAATTACAAATTAATCACCCCTTAATTAATAATTAATAAAACTTAATTATTAATTTATAAAACTTAATTACAAATTAAGTACTTCTTAATTACCATTGAGTTTACCTCTAATTACTTAATTTATTAATTACAAATTAATTATCCTTTAGTCATTAATTAAATCAACCTTCATTATTGAGTTAATTAAGTTAATTAATTACTCTTAATTAATTTCTTAACTAATCCTTGATCATTACTAATTAAATTAATTAATTATATCTAATTTCCTTAATTAACTTAATTAATAACAAAACATTAAAACTTTAATTATCTTAAGATAAAAACATTATCTTATTAATGCCTTTATTAACATTAACCTATTTAAACCAATTTATCTTCATAATTAACATTCCTTAATTAAATCATTAATTAAGTTTTCAAAAATAAAAATAATCATTAACTTGATAAATTAAAGTTAATAAGACTTCCTTTAAATACTTAAAACATTATCACGTAGTAATTTAAAACTAATTCCAACTTAAATTTTAAAATTACTTTTATAAAAATCTTAAAATTTCATTTTTAACTTAAGTTTAAAATCATTTTAAAACTATACTTAACCAACTTTAAAATTAAACAAATTTGTAAACCTCTTAACTAAATTGTTTAAAGGAAATAATTATATATATAAAGTAATTTATATAAGAAAAGTTTAAACTAGATTTGTTTTTTTAAATTTCAAAAAGAACATTGATTTTAAACTTTTAAAATCTGCTAAATACTGTACTTCGGGTCAAACCCGAAGACTACTCGTGTCTACTCCGAGTTTCTTTTCATTTCAAATTTAGTTTTAGTTTTAAATTCAAATGTAAGTTTTTTGAAAGAAAAAAAAAAAAACTGGAAACAACTCCCTCTGGAACTACTCGAGTTCCCACACGAGTCATCCCCTTCAAAACTCGATCTTCCCTTCGAGTCACTCACGTGAAAACTCAAGCAACTATCCGAGCTTCCTCTTCTTCTCCAACATGTCCAAACGTGCACGTGCACGTGTACATCAGGACGAAACGACTTCGACCATCGACACCACCTCCAGCACATCGCCGTCGACCCCCACAGTCCCTCTGACAACCCAGATCGACGATATCACCCAAAAATCAAAATCGAGCTCATCGACCCATCCTGGAAACACACATTGATCGGAAAACCGATCGCCACCCACGATCCAGACCTCGCGGCTCCATGCTATCTTCACCGTAGCTCCGCCCCACCTTCCAGCACTCATCACTCACCATGCGATCACCTCCGATCACCTAGAGACACGACATTGATTCTGTTTCCAGACTTCGACCAAAAACCCATTTAAACCCTAGCTTGATGATCTGCCGCCGCCACGGTGGACTAAAAAGCCACCTACCATTTTTCCCACGACCATCGACCTCCCAGTCACCTCCAGTTCTAACCCCGAGCCTCATATCATCCTAGATCGTCCACAATCGCCGATAAGCCCAAAATCGAACAACCCAGGATATCTCAACAATATCTTAACTAAAAATTATGATATTCCCATCATAATTCATCACTTTGCTTCAAGAATCAAATTATATGATCAAAGATTGAATTTAGCTCGAACAAATTAACCCATATTTTAATATTCACTGTAATTTATAAATTTTTGGTTATAAAAACTTAATATAAATTCCTGAGTTCATTTTTATAATTAATATTACATTGTTATACACATTTTTTTCTTTAGGAATCAAAGTCTAAAATCGAATACATGAGAAGGTAAATTTTTTTTAAAGGTTTATTTCAAACCTGTATAAATAACAGAGGCCAGTCTTCATATATACACAGACACTTCATATATACATACATGCATTCACATTCATATACATATTCAAAACATATTTCCACAAAAATTCTATCACAAACATCTAATTATAATCACAGGTTAAACTGTTTTTAGATAAAAGTTTACTCACTAAAAAAAACAGAGACCAGGTTTTGTATATACAGACCTGCTCATACTATATATATATATGTCAACACAATTTATATTCAACTGAAAACATCATGCAAAAAAATGTTATCCACAGATTTATCACATGCAGTAAAGTTTAGTTCCAGATTTAAACTGTTTTAAAAAGAAAAAGGCTTACTCACCATTTAAAAATGCAGAGAGCTTTATGAAACTGAAATTGAAAATTTGCATTGCCTTGTTGATTCCAGAAACTTGAATGCTTGAAACTTTTGTATTGCTGCCTTGATTAATCATACTGGAAAACTTTATGTTGCTGGCATGCTTGAAAATGTTTTCCAGGTTGAAGATAAATCATTACAGGTTTGCATATTGGTTTGAGAAATGAATTTCAGGCTTTTGATTTGGAAAATGAATTACAGGAATTATATTTTGATCTGAGTTTTGAGGGATGGTTTCAGGTTCTTGATCTCGGATTTGAAATTGAAGCTTGCTAGAAAATTTGATTGCAAGTTTGATGATATTCTCTCTGGTATGCATTTGGTTTAGAGGAATGTATTACAGGGTTTTCAGTTTTGGTTTTGAGGAGTGTTTGCAATGCATTTGAAAATTTTGGCTTTCATTTCATTTCGAATTGTAAAAAATGAACAAAGAAGGTGGAAGTTTTTATATGTTGTAATTATGGTTTATTAAAATTTAAAGAAAAGAAAAAATTAGAGAAAGACACTTGTCTCTTACCTTGATTAATATGTTAACACATGTTATCTTAAAGGTTTTAAAATTTAACACTTGTCTAATTAATGCTTAAGAATGTAACACTTGTCTCTTTAAATAATTAGTACTTAATTTACAAATTAATGTGTGTATTAAGCCTAAATTTTAATTTGTTAGTTCATATTTAAATATGTGTATAAATTTATAAATAAAAACAAACCATGTTAATAAATAAAACTTATACATATTAAAATTAAAATAATGCTAATCTATTTAAAATATAAACCATATATTTATATTATAAATAGAAATCAATTTATTATTTTTAAAAGATAAAATAACCAATTAAATAATTATTGAAGAAGATTATTAAATCAATTTGAATTGTTATTAACAAAATTATCAATATCAATTTAATTCTTAAATATAGATTACTAAATTGATATTGTTAAAAATTCCGGGATATTACAACTTACATCCATTACTTAAACATTTTCCATTATATATGCATTGGTTGTCTTAAAATATTATTTAAAAACACACACACGTATGTATATGTATAAATATAGTTTTAAATTTTCATTTATGTTCTAAATAAAATAACCTAAAAGTACTTAGTTAGGTTTTGATCAATTCAATAAAATCTGATTTCAAATATAATGTCTAAATTTACTAATTTTAACTAGACAAAATATTTTGAAAATCAAATCTAGATCTCCAAAACTTATTTAAAATATATTTTAATTAGTAAAAATAATTATTTTATGTTATGCATAATATTTTTATCATTGCCAAACTTATTTAGTACAAACTGTCTAAAATACATTAAATGATTAAAGTAGGTAATTTTTAATAAATTAAATATTAAAAATATTATAAACTATATTATATCATTTCGATGAATATTTTTTGTTAAAAACTAAAACTATTTAATATATATAAAGTTAATTAAATACATACATTTATATATACACACACACATACACACACATACATATATGAATATATTTATACTAATATAAACATTATTAAAACAGTTAAATATGATATAATAAATTTATTAAATTATATATATAACCAAAAATAAAATAGTTTTTTTAAAAAATGAAACACCTATTTCATACACATACACACATAGACACACACACACACACACACACATAATTTTATATCATGGCCAAAATGAATTTTTTTTAATTTTATATATAAATTTTTTATTAATCGATATAACTATTTGATTAATACAAATGGATTAAAATACTTCAACCGGAGATAAAAGTGAGACCACTATTATGCATACAAAATTGTTATAATATCCACATATAATGTCTTGAATATATATAAAAGTAAATGAGATCTAATATCATAGGGAAGTAGTCTTTGAACGCACGTTGATTGATGCGTTCTCCTATCTTACTTGAATCAATCTCCTAGTGTTGCAACGGTTTGGAGTATGAATGTTTATATTTGTTTTGATGTAATTGGGTTAATTGAAATTTCGACCATGATAAGGGGAGCATAGCTCATGACCATAGGGAAGAGGAGAGGACTAAAGAAGAGAAAAAATGGAGGCTACTTTGGTTTAAATAGGGAGAGAAGAGGATACAAATTCTCCTTCTTTTACTATGTCTCCTTTTACCAACTATTCAGACCTAGATCCCATATTCAAAACCCTACCTTCTCACTTTATGGCTAGCCATAACATAGGCTAAATGGGCCATTATACACTCCAAACCCATTTAGAAATTAATATCATTTAAATTGTTTTTAAATGCGTATCGATATCGTATAACGTATATCAATACATAAGTATATAACTTTTAGATACACCCCAACTAATTACTAGTAGCATCTCTAAAATACTAAGGGCACCCAATACATGAAATAAATAAATAATTAATATTTCATAAATGTTAAATAATTTAATTAATTTATAATAATTATAAATAATTAAATCGTGTGGTATTTCAAAGAAATCAGCAGTACGGTTGTGTGACTCGTAAGTGTAAATTCAATCAGCGATTAATATCGAACTATTCGAAGATTTACATCCACCCATTACCTTAGCTAATGGAGTGAAAGTTTGACTGAATTTATCACTTATACATCTTTATAAGTAAAATCCAATTTTATAGTTTTAAGCGGTACCTTTTAGTAATGATTGTTTACACCAATTCTCTTCATCAACACTGTATCACTTTAGGACTTATGGAATTTGGTTTTAGTCAAAATTCCAATATCATCCATATTCAACTTAATCAATCCATAAACAAAGTCCTTTGTTCAATAATAGCATTTATTACTAACCGTACAACTTTGGCCAGAGACTTTGACTTTGAGTTAACTACAGGTTACCGTGATACTAGCCTCATATAACTAAGGAGACAAATTCTCTATTGAATAATGTTTTACTTCCAATGCTCCAACTTAGACCCAACTATTGTCTTTTGATGGATGTCATGTCAAGATTTAACTATAATAAAAATGGAGTATCCATATTGAAGTTCAACGGCATTCTTAAGTCAAGAGAATAGTGTAACATCGTCACTTCGATATTTTCTGTTTGACCTTGGTTATTATTAACCAATGGGAAACTCTCAAGTGAGTCATTCTTTAGTTATCCAATAATTATCAGTACGTAACCCCTTGATGCTCCCAATAGCCATGCGTACTACACTGTCAAATATTTGGAGAGCGGTGCGTACTCTAATCTCAATAGATGTAATAATATCCTTTCTCGAAACATTTTTACCAAGAATATTTAAAATAAAATGTTATTTTATATTGTGATAAATTATTTATAATTGTACCCATTTGCAACAACATTCACGTAATATTTCATTTAAGGATTTTCTTATTTATATACTTTAAATTTGTTGATTAACTATATCATTGTATAACAAAGTATATAATATAAATCAAATACCTTTCTTATGAACTTGATTGGTCATAAGTTAGATATATGTAACAAATCACATACTTTCACTAGGACATACCCCTAACTCTATCAAATATGATGTATAAGACAATACCAAGTCGATGATAGTAAAATAAAGCGTACCTTATACATAAGTTGAAACATTTTCATGCATCAATCAAATACAAATATATAAGTGGATACATGTCCATATATACATCTAGATGGACTATACATAATTATACCAATACATCACTCATCACAACCATAACCTAAATTTACTTAGTTGTTACCACTACTGCCTTCACAAAATCTGTATCATCGTCCTTAATAATCAAATCATGGTGGACGCACATCCTACTACTAGTATAATGCTAATTAAGCCATGAGTTTCTCTATTTATATATCCATCTATATATTATACATCGGATGAATCTCATTAACGTTTTAAGTATGTGATATTATAATTCGTTGAAGAGAAAATGCATGTCATATCTCATCGTCTAAGTAACATGATCATAGAAAAAGAAAATATCATTTCTCGATTTTGATTTTGAGTAAAATAGAAATGTAATGTATTCAACGAACCTAATTAGTATATCATAGGGGTAGGTGTAAGCCAGTTAAAGGTACACTAGAAACATCATGGTTGTGGATATACCATGCAATACTCTATCAAACGGCCACTGAGATCAAAACCCCTGCACACATGGTTGTGAAATGTATCTTAAGGAGGTTATGGTTCAAAGAAGGTCTGGTATCAAATGTAAATTAGTGTAGGACCTCTCCTGCACCATGAGTGTGGAGCAATGTGATCAAAGTTCGCAGCATTTGAATAGTACAACAACATATAATGAAATGGAGTAACTCATCTCAAATAAGCATTGCAATTTCTGAGTATAAAACGAGCTCTACATCTATTTACCTCGCATGTATGTGCATGGTGATATAAACAACACCTATATAACAACATTCCCCAAACATGTAGTCAATAGGAAGAGTATCAAAAAGGATATGCACTTTACTGATGGATGCAATGAGCTTAGACATGGGCAAACCATAATCCACTATTAGAAGATGATGCTCATTCATATTTTCGTGTTGCATAAAGAGTATCCAATACTTGTATCAAGGAGTATGAAATATATTGTCTAACCACTTCATATCTAACTTTATACATTACCATACCAAATCATACTTTAATTGTTCTATTGTATGCTCAATATACTTAGTGTGTTCACATTGTTACAACAGTTAAAATATAAATCAAGATTACTAATGATTGTGTCATAATGACATGAATGCATAATTTCCATGTACTATAGTTCCAAAATATTAAGATATACTAGAATGCTGACGACTAAGCAACATTACCAAGAACTTATGTGAGAGTTGCACAGTGCAGCATATATAGTTGTGCCCTCAATTGTACCTTCCTACAAAATTAACATGAAATTAATTAAGGGGAATTAATTAATTAATTAATAATAAAGCTAAAATGGAAATTGAGAAAATATCAAAATTTGGCCATCAAAATTGCACCATTGTGTCCGCGGTGATCTTTTAAGCAACTTTCATATATAAAGCTTTGCGGTTGGAGTTCAAACGAAGAATTTATCAATGTTTGAATATTATGGATCGAAAATAACTCGAACAAGTCAGAATAGTAAGTATAACCAAGTAATGTTAACGTTAATGTTATTTGGACAAAACCCATCGATTGACCCACTCTACGGGTCGATTGACCGCTCATATCGACCGGTCAATCGATCGAATGGTGATTACTAGGCTTTTCTTTGGCCTAAATGACCTGGATTTGAAAATATTTTAAGGTTTTGAATCCGACGATCTAGCGCATCCAAGCAACTATAAATAAGAGGCTAGCTCCTCATTTTTCTTCACACAAATTTGAACCTGAGATTCTACCTAATTCTCTTCCTCCATGGTAATTTCTTAAACTCAAATTCAAAAAAATAAATATATAAATTCAAGGATTAGGGGAAGAATTGAAGGAATAAAACTAAAGAAAAAGGTAACGATACATACATACATACATACATACATACATATATATATATATATATCAATTATAAACACTCCTAATCTATAATTTCTGAATCTAATACACACAAACAAATTTGTTATATATTATATAATAAAAAGAAGATAAATTGGAGGAAGAGATAGGCAATAACACGGAAGAAAATCCAATAAGATTTCAATGAGGATTATCTGTAAGTGGAAATTTAATTTTTTTTCCATAATGGTAATTTGTGTAGTTTTTTTTAGATTCGTACTATGCTCTAGGAAATTTTGTGTGCGAAAATTTATCAATTTGAAATTTTAAGTTCGGATCCTCAAAAGATAATAAAGACATGTCAATGTTAGTACAAAGATATATTCACATTCGATCTCTCTAAACCAGCCGTATTCTTCGTGTTATTAGATGACATTACTTTCATTGCCGCTTTTATAAATAATACCATATTTTATCTTTTGCCTCTAAAACATTTCCAAAATTTCATACTTATAATAGTAAATTTAAAAAGGTTTTATGCATAAATATTTCTCATCTTTAAAGCTTTGAATAGAAATTTTTGAAATAAGCAATAAACTAAAATTATAATATAATTTAGTTATATTCTATAAAGTAAATTCCAATAAGGATCAAAATATATAAAATCTCATTTTTAGAATCTTTTAAAAACATTTAAAAATTTCAAACCGCCATCACAACTATCCCATCGCCAACGTCGATCACACAGGTGAGGCCGTGCGTTTCTTTTTCTCCATGCATTTTATTTTGAGTTTTTTTTGGGAATTGAATGATTTTTAGAATTTGGGCACAAGCAAAATCGATTGAGTTTTTGGAGATGAGGGTCTGGGCTGTTAACGTGGAAAGAGAGGAGTTTTTTCTTTCTTAGTTAGGCTTGGACTTTAAAGTGTTAAAGAAGGGAATTAAAATGAATTAAATCTATAACCAACATATTATCAAATAAGTCCTTATATAAAGCAATTACCATTTTATATCTTTAAAAATGCAAATAGAAATCTCTTTGTTCGCATAGGAATAGTCCTATCATTGAATTATTGACCCCTTAAATTACCCCATAATATGTGAAGTGTGAAATTAGTTGGAATTCTAGCTATTATATTTTAACATAGTAGAATTGAATGTTGAGTCAAGATTTTTATAAAGTTTTGATTTCTGACAAAGGGATAAGCCGTGATCGACAAAAAGAAGTTATTCATTGTTTTAAAGAGACACAAAGAGCTCCATACATTAGAGGTTGATTATTTGGTATGTTAGTAGTGTTATTTATGTTAAAATCTATCCTCAAATAATCTCATACCTTCAATCTTTGAATATATATATATATATATATATGAGTGCACATTAACTGTGCAATCTGAGCTAAACCGGTCGACCGGTTAAAACCAGGCGGTCGACCGTTTCTGCCCAGAATGCACAGATAACGTGCACAAGTGTACATAACGTATATATATTCAAATTCCTGTCTACTGGTCCATTTTGACCTGTCGACCGTTTTCAAACAGAAAGCAACCTTTCGTACAAACACTTCCTTTTCTTCAACGGTTGCTTCTCTTTCTCTTTACCAATGATCATGACCTTTGTTTGTACCTTTTCACAAAGGGTTACAACTGTTTATTTCTTATATAAACATCATAAAATCATTATTCCAATAAGACCAATTCTATTATTCTAATCTCTATTCTATTGATCTCTGTCTTGAACTCTCAAGCGCTCGAATTGCTCATATTCTATCATATATCGTTTTGAATCCTAGAATTTATTTAACATTCTTTTGATTCAATACGATATCCACTTCCAAATCTTCATATATACAAATATTCTATTTGAGGATAAGATTATAGGAAGTCCGTACTACAAGTGACAAATTTGTGTTAGCAAGAACACATACCGTCAACAAACAATTATATTCATCTTTGTTGAAGTCCTCAGTGTTGTAAGAGGCAAGTGTTGAAGTCCTCAGTGTATTAGAGGCGTGAAATCCCGTTCGTCTGCTCGGGTGTTGTAAACCTGTTCCTCCAGGTGAAGCGAGGTAGTTGGTAGTGAAAATCTAGATAGAAGTCTGGGACTGGACGTAGGACGGTGCTCCGAACCAGTATAAAAATCTCTGGTGTGATTTTTCTATTTTTACTGAATTTTCTATTATCTGTGATTAGTCATATATTTATGTGTTATACATCATATTACACGATCCATGTGTACTACATTAGCATGTACACATTTTCATTGGATTCGTTCTTATTTACAATACAGATAATTTGTATTCCATTTGATTCCAGTTGACAAATTATGGTTATAGGGACTAAGAATTCCAAACAAGTAAAATAGAAATCGGTGTGCAAAGTAAGGAAAAAGTTGTTTTTCCCTTTATATGTAGTTTGCATAGCCCATTTCGACATTTAAAATAAATATAATTTCTTTGTCATTTCAATGCTATACGTTTAAAAAGTTGAATGCAATATAAAAGATTGGAATTGTAAATTTGCTTCTTCAAAAAGAGAGGTCGTGGTTCTACTATATTAACATAAAATGAATTGTATGTTTTAGATTCCACTTTGACCAAAATACAAGCCTATTTAGCATAGCTAATTTGTTGACAATGTTAGCTGTTATGAAAATTTGCTGTTCTAGATTGGGACTTATATAGAAATTGTAGGTGTTGATACATTAAAATAATACATCACCTCGGATAAGAAACGGAAAATTTACTTTAAATACAAACAAAACTAATTTGTCACAATTTAATATTAGACATAAATCCAATAATAATATATTCTTTTAAATTTTAAAACTGACCAATTATAATTACAAATTTGTATCATATGCAATAAATAAAGAATTAAATAAAGAAACTGATAATTTAGAAGGAGACTTCATAAATAAATGATAATTAGTAATCAACGGTAAATCTAATCAAATTCGTTAAGAATAATTATGGAATTAGTTCATAAATAAAAGCAAAATAAGGAGTTTCTCTTATAAGGCCTTTTAATGCATAAATATGGATGAGGGGTGTGTGTATTGAATGTTGGAAAGTGGAAATATAGCTAAGTTATAGGGAAGTGAGGTAATTGAAAGCACAAGAAGTCTATCCAGCTAATCTGGGTACTAGTAGTGTGAATTTAATAACTGATGTAGGACATCGCCTGTAATTAGTACCCATGGTAGACGTGAGGTTAGTCCCAATTTTATAGGGTAAGTCTGCCCAGCTGATCTGGTTACTAGCACCTGCAAAAATAGTCGGACTAATATGAGAATTCATAGTTGGGTTACAGGCCATAAGGACGAGTAAATTCCAAGAGGAGTTTGCTTCGAGGTTGAGGTATTAAATGGCTTGTTTAGGGTATGCCTCCTCTCTATTAATAAGTATTAAATGACTTAGGGTATTTCTCATAAATAACATTGGGTAATCTTAGGACGGGCCTGCTTTGGGGTTAAGGTATTATCACTACAAGAAAAATATTAATTAATGGCATTATATATCAGCGTTTCAAGCAATAATGCTGTTTTAGGACCAATAGAATAACGTAAAACGTTGTATAATTAACCTGGCTAAAAATAAATGGCAGTTCTTCCAATTAAGTTTAGAGGCCGCATTCTTTCACCATTTACTTCCCTCATGTTTCCCCCGCTTCACATAATCTTCTCCTTCATCCCTGAAAACCCTAAAATAGGTCTACTCTTCTTCTGATTCTATTTAATTGTACAAAGATCAGATCTACGTGACAAAGTATCCCTCTACATCCGCTCCGTCTTTCTCATCTCTACCCAAATGTCTTTATACTTTTTCTTGCTTTACTTCATCGTGCTTCAAGCCTTCCATGCCACCCTCGCCGACCCCTGCATCTGCATTTGTTGACCAAATTTGCACAGAGAGATGCACGGCAAACTTGAGCATCCGAGGCAAATCAACTCGATCCAATTTTGGACTTCATCACCCAATTCGGATTCCAATTTTCTGGTATTACTCATTCTACTTTTTTCTAATTTAGTTTGTTTGAAATTAATATTGTTTTTAAATGATACTATTGGCTGTTACTATATATCTTTAATTTCAAGATTGATTTAGACTATATATTTTATTTGTAGCCCGAATCATGGAAGATTAAATAACTCTTTGCTTTGAAATGATTGACCAATTTTGTTAGATAGAATTCAAGTTTGTTAGATTGAATTTTGTTCTCTATGCTTTGAAATGATTGACTAGTTTTCCAATTTATCTATGCATTGAAATAAGTATAAATATATCATCACGGTATCTGAATCTTTACATATTAATGCATGGAATCAAATACTAATCTTTCAGATACAAAAGACTTACAAGATGAAGCTGAGAGTTTGGAAACTGATGTGAGTTAGCATACACCAAGGTAGGATGAAGTTAAGGCACGGATTGAACAGACTTGCAAGCTTTTGTTTCTCGAAAAGACAGGATAGGTTCAGAGACTTGCACAATAGTATATGCATTATCATGTGCATCAAATACTGATAGTGAGGAGGTGATAGTAATGTGGAAACTGGTTGGGTATGCTATCTAACATTGACCAATAACAAAACGGTGTAATAAAGAGTTGCCTATAAACTTGTTTTCCTATGATTCGAGTAGGAAGTAAAAGATGTTGTAGCTGAATTGACCAAGGCGATGGAAAGATAAGGTCTTGGTATGTGTGTTACAGCACTGGTAAGTGCTCACTTAACTATATTTTCCATTCTTTTTTCCTTGCTTGTAAATTTTAAACTATTGCTGTACTTGTGAGATGTGAAATTATGGTGTTGATGTAGGTCAATGATACCATTGGAATTGTTTATTTTATTGTATGCATTTGTGTTAGTTTTGGCTTTATGCTATTAGGAAATGGTTTCAAATAGATTGTGGGAGTATAATAAGTTATTGGATATACAGGATAAGACTGGTGTGCACAAGAACTTGCTTCAAGAAATAGCTCACAAAGCGGGTTTGAAACTACGGTTTATACAACCATTCAGTCTGGTCCATGTCACTCACTTTCATTTTCATGCACAGTTAAGATTGCTGGAATGTACTTTAGCGGTAAGCTAGCTAAGACAAAGAAGCAGGCTTAAAAAGATACTGCATTAGCTGCATGGTGTGCGTTAAAACAATTTGAGCAATCCTGTTCATTTTGGTTTACCTATTTTTATCACAAAGTGTAGTTGGATGAAGAGACTTAGAACTTTAGAATATGAATTGAAATGTTTTTAGACTGACTGTGGTATAGTTCCTACTTTCCTAATGTATTATTAGTAGTTGAACCGTGGAGCATTGTTTGTTGAATGATACATACGCTATTTTCTCAGGAAAGATGTTAGGTATTAAAATAAACTAGTGGGACTCGAGCTGTGTACATGTATTTTATTTTCATATAAGGGAAATATATTAACGTTTGCCCGTAGAGCACAATTTGACTTCAAAAATGATTTAATTGCATTATCAATTGAAGCTTTTATCAAATCCAGCGAATTGAAAATTGTAAATAATAGAAATTAATGCATAGGAAATAGAAATTGCCACCACTGGTAGGACACACAGTATGAGTTGCCAAGGGTCATGGATTCTAAGTATTATAAAATTTAAATAATACTAATAATAAAGTTAAGTAAGATTTCTAAATATTAAGTAAGCTTATAAAAATTAATCAAGTATTATAAAAATTTAAATAAGTTAACTAAGTTTTAAAAAAATTAACAAGTTTAGTTTATAAAAATTAACTAAGTATATAAAAATATAATATACAACAAAATCTTCTATAGTAATTATTATTATTATTATTATTATTATTATGAGTTATAATAATAATACTAAGTTAACTAAGATTTATAAGTATTAAATAAGTTTATAAAAATTAACTAAATATTATAAAAATTTAACTAAGTTAACTAAGTTTTATAAAAGTTAACAGGTTTAGTCTACAAAAATTAACTAAGTATATAAAATATAACTAAATCTTCTATCTTCTATAATAATAATAATAAACTAAGATTTGTAATAATAATAATAAGTTGACTAAAATTTATAAATATTAAATAAGTTTACATAAATTAACTAAGTATTATAAAAATTTATCTAAGTTAATTAAGTTTTATAAAAATTAACAAGTTTAGTTTATAAAATATAACTAAATCTTATATTACAATAGGAGTAGTAGTAATATTTATTATTAACTAATTATTATAATAATAATAGTAAGTTAACTAAGATTTAAAAATATTAAATAAATTTATAAAAATTAAGTGAGTGTTCTAAAAATTTAACTAAGTGTGATTATTATAAAAAATTTAACTAAGTTAACCAAGTTTTATAAAAATTAACTAAGTACATAAAAATTTAAAACATAACCGAATAATAATAATTATTATTATTACTATTAAATAAGATTTATAATAATTATAATACTAAGTTAACTAATATTTATAAATACTAAATAAGTTTATGAAAATTAACCAAGTATTATGAAATTTTAACTAAATTAACTATGTTTTATAAAAATTAACAGGATTAGTTTATAAAATTATAACATATAACTTAATATTTTATACTACTAATAATAATAAACTAGATTTATAATAATAATATGTTAACTATGTTTTATAAATATTAAATAAATTTATAAAAATTAACTAAATATCATAAAAATTTGACTAAGTTAACTAAGTATGATTTATAAATATTAAATAAGTTTATATTATTTTATATCATCTTGATTAATTAAATATAAAGATGGAGTTCAAAGAACACAATGAGCATTGATTGTGGTAAATGCTACATATTACTTGAATGTCCAAGTCTTCAAATTTTGATAATTCAGTTGACACACTGCTTAATTGTCAAATGAGCTGTATCGATTTATGTTGAAATTGTCAACTTCTAATTTATGGGTGTAATTTCTCTTTTGTGCATCAATACAAGTGGTAGCTTATTCATAAACAAGAGATATATAATATGCTACATCAGTGGGGGATGTACTGTACTACTGTACAATTATAACTATCATCTGTAATTTTAGTATTATTATGCTTCTAGTAACAATGGGTCACTAGTCTGGTGGATAAACATACTGTCTTATTTTTGGCTCGTAATATCTTCACTGTTGTAACCAAACATTAAACATATTACAAACAATCAAAGAAGTTATCTTACTAATTATTTAGTATATGCCAATAAGTCCGAACCCTGACCTGACATACCTTGGAAAGCGGAGAATAGCTTTTGACTATTATTGTTTGACTATATTTATAAAGCCTTGCAAGCTGCATCCCTATCTTGCTCCACCACCTTGCAATCTGCATCCTTATCTTGCTCCATCACCTTGCAAGTTGCATCCTAGTCATGCTTGTTTAGTCTAGTAGTCTACCTCTGTCTTGTACCACTATCGTGCACCTCTGTTGTTCATTCACTGCCATGCATCATGCATCCCTATTATGCATCACTTTTATGCACCGCTGTCTTGCTGTCAGCCAAGTAATCTACCTCTGTCATTGTGATTATTAAATAACTTGTGAAGCTAAAATGTAAATCTATGCCGTAATTTTGTGGAATTTGTAAGTTAGATATGTTTTCTTAAAATTTGAATCTGATCGCTAACTTTTAATTTCATCGTTATAGGTAAGTAAAGATTTTTGATGCGAAAAACGCACAAGATGATAAATTATTTACAATGCTTAACATTTTGAAATTTTGATGTCTAATCTTTTATAATTTATTTTTTGCTTCTAAGATCCTATGACAAAGGCATGACTTACAAATCACAAATATCCTTTATTTGGGTTTCCAACATTGGTATGGTTCGGTTAGGGAACCTGGATTTCTTATTTGAAGATTCGGTTGAAGTTCTTTGGTGAGTTATCAATCATTTTAGTATCAGTACTGTACTTATTTTTTGGGTCTGAGCTTTACAATGCCTTGTGTAGTTCCATTTTCTTTAGTGAGTTATCAACCAAGTCATGTATGTTTCACTCTTTAAGAAAAGAAACAAATCAAAATACTTGTTCTCTCTCTTTCTCTCTATGATTACTATTTGACATATGTATATTGTACCTATATATTAAAACAAGCTTTGTATTCTCAGTGATAACTTTGATATAACTATAAAGAATATACATTACAGGCATTAGACATGATAAAGGGGAAAATCAAATTACTTTTGATGGATTCTTCTTTGGAGGGATAATACACAAATGAAGATGCTTCAAAGTTGATTGATCCTACTTCAAATGCCTATAATTTGAAACAAAGAGGTCGCCCCCATTCTAAATTTCTCTTATCCATTATGGCTTCTCTTCAAAAGAAGAAAGAGCTACCTTTTCAGCATTGTCAAATTATGCAATGTTTTATATTCTTATTATAATTCTTGCTTTTATCAGGTGACATCACATGAACTCATGGGTTTGTCTAAAGCTCTCGTTGCACTACCAACAATAATCTCTCCATTGGTACCGCAATAGCTTAGATAATGTCAGTAAGGTAGTCAAAATAGTCACTGGTAACTTGATCGTAGGTAAGTTATAAATATAAGTCTGAAGGCTTATACGTGCCAATTTGAATGGTATGCATTAAAAATACATCTTGATTATCATTATTCGTTGATTTTCAATTGACCGGATTTTCCATATTTTTTTCAGTAATAACAGACTGAAATAGAATCACAATTATTTGGTATCAAACTGACATGAATCCTGTTTGTTCTTCCTTGAATCCAATTCGTTGAGTTTATCTGGACAGAAAATGGACAGTAAAAGCTAATTAAAACAGATTATATTTATGAACCAAACATGTAGTCCATTGAATATCTAAAACACAACACTTACTTTTTACATGCAAGATTTACTTTGGCATATTTGAATAAACATTACTTGAAATAAGTAGGACCCAAAACTTATTTTATGTTTGTTTCTAATCAGATATCCCAGCCGTAATTACGTTAGCTTCATCTCATGTAAAAGATATCCAGATTCATTTACATCATTTTGCAATATCTCAAACATGGAAGCGAGCTAATAGCTATTAAATAATACACAGTTTGGTTATATCACAAAGCATAGACAACTAGACATGAAAGAATCAATAGTGTTGAAGTATATAAATCTATAGAACATAGCATCAGGTACATATTGAGTTATACTTTCTGATTTAGTAGTGGTTGACTTATTGAATATTTTTTTTTTCATCGTAATTCAAATGTAATTTTGTTATATCACATGAATTTTGCAAAAGTTTCAAAGGTATCCTACCTAATAAAAATTTCTACCCATGTATAAGACCTTTGGGTTTCAACTGATAAAGAGCTTTCAGGTTTGGAAATTAATCAATTGTTAAAAGTAGTTTGACATCCTGGTTGTTCTGGATATAGTCAGATCACTCCTTTAGTTATATTTATTATGTTGTGTGTCTCAAGTATCTTTGATATTTGATCCAAGATTATTTACTTTAGGCCTACTGTAAACATAACCATTGAATTATTAACAAAATTTTTTTTCCACCCCTATGCTACTTTTACAATTACAGTTAATAGGCATTTGCTATTTACAAATGAATTGATGAAACCCACTACTACTTTTTCAAATAAAAAGGCAGGCCTATATAATCAATGAAGCATGGATGTTAACTTACGAGGAAAGTCGGATAGGAGTTGTGTATGACATCTCTCTATTAGAAATCGTAAGGATGCAATTTTGTTAAGGGGGAGTCTGTAACAATCATGCTTTCTACATCGTATAATAATAAATAAATTTAATTAAAATAGCATTGTTCGAGTCCGATTTTGATAATTATTATTTTTGAAAGTAAATTTCTACTTAATTAGAACTTATTTAATAAAATATTTTGTTCTACTAAATTGAATAAATTGAATAAATTCCTTTTTAGATAATATATTAAAACTGAATAAAATATTTTAATAAATATGAGATATTTTTATATAATAAATAATTTTTAAATAATTGAAATAGTTGAAAATAAATTTATTTTACGATAATATAATGAAAAATTAAATAAAATCAATTGAAACTAAATTATTCGGTTATCGAAACATATTGCGTAAAAGAAATATAGTTCAACTGAAATTAAATTGAAATCTACTTATAAATATATAAAATGAATAGAAAAGAAAATCCTTAACTCCTCCTTATTATACATTTAATCTCAAACCATCCAAGCTCACATAATTTTGTTTATCCCAAACCCAAATCCCATGTTTTCATATTAGAGTCGTGTACCATAAACCCCAGTCTCAAAAATTTTCGAATTCAATTCGAGAAAGGAAAAAAACCATTCATGAAATCGCGCTCGATTAGGAAGGTTTAAAGTAAGAGATGGTGGCTCGATTTGGCATACGCGATCATATAGGGAAAACATTTTACTATTCAAAATGAAGGATCAAATCTCTAATTGATAATCAACGTGATCATGTAATACTATTCCTTTAACTATTTAAGTTACATTTTTTTCATCTTAGAAACATGTAAAATTGCATTCTTTGATACTACATTGTTATTCTAAGTTCATGTTTTTTGGTTGAACACAAATTTACCACCTTTTTGGTTCCACAATTGCAGTCAAAAGATCTTCTAATTTTATCATTGAGGCAATTGCAGTTGATGGAATAACCAGTGGATGCAATTCAGGTATCACTATTGATTTTAGATTAATAGATTCTCTTAAAATATATGTGCCAAAAATATAAACATTTGAACAAGCTAATTGGATAGTTAATTGTTAGTATTAATGGGTAGTTTTTTTTGTTTGTTTGTTCAGTCTACAAACTCAGTTCTGTTAAATGCATGATGAAAAATGCCAGTAAAAGGATCCAGAAACTTGCAAGTGTGATCATTAAGTAAGTTTGTATCATCATTCTCAAACTCATGATTTGGTTTATGTGCAATTTGTTTGTAGAATACAAATTACAATGTTGACATGGATATACGTTGATCATTGATCAAATAGTACATAACATAGATACAACATTATTATTTATAGTATCATGCATTATGGTTCGTAACTAATTAAAATACATACTATAGGTATGAAGAACTTGATAGCAGAACATTCCAATGGATAAATCTGAAGCTTGCATATAGATTATTAATGGAATATTTCCTAGTTGAATAAAGTAGAACTCATGGTTCATATAATCAAATACAAATTGCAGTATCCGTAATCATACAAATGAGCAGCTTTTAAATATGCAATGTTGAATAATGGCTAACTTCTTGTGTCCGACTTTTGGTTGCAGAGGTTGGAGTACTCTTGTTGATGAATGGATGCTTAATTACGAAGTTAAAGGCAAGTCTCTTTTATAGTTTACAATTTATTGCTTATTACTACTGCTAAAAGGTTTATTATGGCTTTCTTAGGTTCTGAATAGTGTATTATTCAATGAATTTATTTGCAGTGGCTAGTCCAAAGACCAGCCTTTCCTTTCAAATAGTTAAAGGAATAAATCAACTTTCTTGATTTTCATATATTCGCCATTTAATAGGAATACATTTTACTAACTGTCTTATGTGGTGCTAACTCCTTTGCGGAAACATAGCAGAATATGACCAGAACATAGAGTGCCATAGAAGCAACCAAGCTATGCACAGTTTGTAAAATGTAACCAGGTATGCATATAATAATATTGTGTTGACTTATTTATACTTCAATTCAGGCCTTTCATTTTTGCTACACATCAGTTTCATGCATCAATTATTCTACTAATTATACTTATATGCTTTAAAGAAGCATTAATTTTTCTTATTAATCACACTTTAAACTAAACTGTGGATATAAATTCTTTACTATTGTCCCACGACTGACCAAACTGTTTTATTTATATTTTAACTCAGGATTTTTATTTTTGTTGCATATCTGTTTCATGCATTAACTATTCTATTAATTATACTTATATGCTTTAAATAAACTTTTAAAAATTTGACTAATTTCACATGTAGATAAACTATAGGTGGTATAAGTTCCATACTATTTTCCCAAGACTTCCAGGGTCAATAAAGAAAAGTTTCAAGCTCATTCTTTCACATGTTTGTTTTGTAAAGCTTAAAATAACTTGAGAACTAGCTAATGTTTCTGTATTTTAATCCTAATCAAGTATGTATAATAAAGAACTTCTCCTTTGTAGGTGGATGATATATTTGATGGAAAAATATAGTAACATACCACATCAAGTTATGGATTCGAAGTTACTTTTGATGCCATAACTACATTTTGGTTTGTATGCTTGTATGTATTACTACTTATGGTCACTAGTTGCTGCTTGTTCTACATTGAAATATTATGAACTTATTACCTATTTTGATGTAAGAATATTGCGTATGTTTATTATGTAATGTTTCATGTTAATTGTAAGACGTGTGATTAATATAATATGTTGATTATAAAATGTGTGATTAATATATTATATGTTTGTTATGAAATATATGTGTTTATATAAATTGTGTTATACATAAATTGTGGCTGCATATAGAATTGGAACCTGCTATATATTGGTTAGGAATTGAGCAAAATACGACAGCGTTTATAAAATGCTATGAAAATATTTAACAACGTTTTTAAATAGCTATAGAAAAGATTAAACAGCGTTTTCGAAACGCTATAGAAAGTTTTAACAGCGTTTTTGAAACGCTATAGAAACACTATAGAATAGGACCCAAGCATTTCTGAAAATGCTTTAAATAAACATCATAGCAACAAAAGAAATGCTGTAAAAAGAAACCACGGCAATGAAAAGAACGTTGTAAAAATTTAACATAGCATGTATAACCGCTATTGAATATATCAACAAAAACGATGTAAAACGTATTAATTACATCAAAAAATGCTATAGATACGTGGATTCTACAGTGTTTTCTGTCTTGCTATGGTATATGTCTGACCTACAATGGCATGTTAATATACATATTAGTTAAAAATGATGTTAAAGCTTTTTATAGCGTTTTTGAAACGCTATGATAGGTACATTTTGTTGTAGTGTATATGGTTGTTGGGGTTTGCCATTTCCCTATTTAAGAGGTATTAAATGGTTGGGATTTCCTTTAAAAAGACATGGGGTAATTACAAGATAAGCTTGCTTTGAGGTTGAGGTATTAGATGGATGTTGGGGTTTGCCTCTTCCTTATTTAAGAAGTATTAAATGGTCAGAACTATCTTTTAGATTCGTTAGTGGAAATCTCCTATGGGGGGTCTGCTTCGGGGTTGAGATATTAATTGGCCGGAGCATCTGTCTCTTCCGTATCTAAGATGTACCGAATGACCTTAAGAGATTTTCTAGGATGTCATCTAGAAAGTATCGGAAGGGGTTCACCTTAGGATCTAGGTATTAAATGACTGGAGAGTCTGCCTATTCCCTACTAAAAAAGGTCTAAGTGACACGGTTACTTTCTCTCACATCGTTAGGATATGATTGGACAGGAGATGAGTTACTAAACCTAATATACTCCATAGTTGCGTTGCATTCGCATTTATAGTCATGAAGTTAGGATTGTTGAGCATTATCCTACAGTTAGAGATATGCTTAGAGAAGTATAATAAATACATAAGATATAATACTTATCTAAATGCTTACTACCCATACACTATTATTGAAAAACTTTAGGTTTTCAATTATCAAACATTATTATTCTGACTCCTTCCTCATTCCAACCTACGGGTTAGCTACAACGACGAGTGTAGAGAAGACGATGGAGACTTGGCAGGCAATTATCTATTTATGTTGTTATGATGTACCCATACTATGCACCAAACATGCTTTATGCACTATTATGAAATTGTACTCATGTGATTTGGTTTTATGTGATAAGTACTTTATTTTATTATTATATTTATTCCTTTCGCTGTGAGAATTTGAAATCATAGATGATAGCTTTGCATATTATTTTGTTAAATCAATTATACCAATGGACAGCCAGCTTCAGAATGGACATAAGGATCGATGGGCTTCTATTGGATCGAAAATTAGTCTCATTTCGAATAGCGTCATTGCATTTGGTATCGGAGCTTAGGTTATCCGAGCAGCGGGAATATGATACAAAAGAGTACGTATTTACTATTTTTGAAAATATTATTCAAAACCCAACTATATATGAGTATACATATATGGATATACACAAACACACTAGGTAAATTCTTAACTCAGCAAGTAATGCTATAATAGGAAGTCATGACTAAACATTGAACCTACAGACAGTTGATAATGGTTGAAAACAACAGCTCTTAGATTAGGAACCATAACATCTAGGTGATACCCACCATACAATGTATGCCAGTGTGGTTTCGACAATATTTAAGAGTCGTGGGGAAAGTCCCCATTCCCCAGTAAGCTGAACCAGCAGCTCTAATTGCTTCACCTGCTAAATTGACATTTTTATTCACTAGACCTCCTTGAGTAATGTAAGGATTTTCATAATATGGATAGACGAGTACTATTAGGAATGAAGGACTTTATAGAAACCAAAGCTAATGATTGTGATCACATATTCGAGGAACTAGAGTTGGAAGACTGAGTCGGGAGGAAGCTAGTTGATTGGCACTTGAAAGGGGGGCATTGAACTAATGGACCATAGTGACCGCATAAAACGTTGAGGAAGGCATAATTTGGGTTAAATTTAAGGCTCATTTTGGGTAACGATTCGTGTCCAACGCAAAAGTGATCTACAATTGGAAAAGTTCATCCATGTGAAATAAAGGGACTCCAAGTTAAAGGAGTATATTAACTGTTAACTGGCATCTTGGCCCGGTTACAAAACGACGGTTGAAGAAATTATCATTAGCACTGGACAAGATTCTGATCAAGGAGAGACTGGAGGTGGTAGCAAGTTGTCAGGCCCACAATAAAGCAAGAGCATTCGGCCTGCCTGGCCTGGTGCGTAGATTCACCCACTATGGGCAGAGGCACCTTGCTCCTAAGCCCATGAAGGAAGTCCAACCCATCTTCCTCTATAAATAGAAGGGCAGGGGCACAATGAAATGGATCCTTTTTGGAGAACACTGGGGAGACTCTGCCATTTTTGAGACTCATCTTCTCTACTTAACAACTTCATTCAAGCATTTGATTCATGAATTGTATTTGTAATCAACTATTAAGAAGATCAATAAAGTTTAACCTCAAAGTGGATGTAGGCAATTACGTTGAACCACTATAAATTTGGTGTTCTTACTTTCTGCATTTAAATTAGCATTCTCTTCCTTCTTTAATTTATCTTCATCACTTATATCTCTACACAATCTTTCTCTACGAGGTTAGTGACCAATTTTGGTGCTAACACTTTGGTGCTTTCACTGAGAATTGAATTCTCAGCTTGATTGGATCTCATCATCTACTAGTGGATTTCCAAATTCGCGAGATAGATCCAGTTGTTTACTAGAAAACTTCCTATTCTACTCAGATTTGAAAGAAATCTAAAGGAAGCTGATAGCCGTAGATTGGATTCACTGATGTACGCAAGATCTGGGGATTGGACGTTGAAGTTTGCACTAAAGTTGAATGAAGGCCGACCCTCCTCTGAAGGCAATTCGACCGATCGCTCCAGAAAAGGCGTATGCCGAACGCCCTAGAAAAGGCGTATGCCGAACGCCCCAAAAAAAGCATATGCCGAACGCCCCAGAAAAGGCTTATGCCGAACGCCCCAGAAAAGGCGTATGCCGAACGCCCCAGAAAAGGCATATGCCGAACGCCCCAGAAAAGGCTTATTCCGAACGCCCCAGAAAAGCCGTATGCCGAACGCCCCAGAAAGGCGTATGCCGAACGCTCCAGAAAGGCGTATGCCGAACGCTCCAGAAAAGGGGTATGCCGAACGCTCCAGAAAAGGGGTATGCCGAACGCTCCAGAAAAGGGGTATGCCGAAGGCTCCAGAAAAGGCATATGCCGAACGCCCCAGAAAAGGCTTATGCCGAACGCCCTTCCAGGCCGATCATACCTCTAGGCCGAACGCTCTTCCAGGTCGACCATACCTCTAGGCCGAACGCTCTTCCAGGCCGACCATACCTCTAGGCCGAACGCTCTTCCAGGCCGATCCATACCTCTATGCCGAACACCTCTGTAATGCCGAACGGTATTGTATGCCGAACGACTCGGTTGTGCCGAACAAGAATGAATGTCGAACACCTCTGTAATGCCGAACGGTATTGTATGCCGAACGACTCGGTTGTGCCGAACAAGAATGAATGCCGAACAGTGTGGATGTCGAACAGTGTGGGATGCCGAACAGTGTGGGATGCCGAACAGTGTGGATGCCGAACAGTGTGAATGCCGAACACGTGTGGATGCCGAACAGTGTGGAATGCCGAACAGTGTGAATGCCGAACAGTGAGGAATGCCGAACAGTGTGGGATGTCGAACAGTGTGGATGCCGAACAGTCTTGTATGCCGAGCAACTTTGTCATGCCGAACGGCCCTCAATGCCGATCGAAACTTAAGGAACATTCTATCCACTTTCCTGACATCCCATGATCGACCAAGGCATAGAGGATCTAGCGGCAGCTTATGAACGACATCAAGGGAACGGACAAGCAACCGCTATTGAAACGGTACTCCCAAATGTGGGAGAACATAGATGATGTGACTCTAGCAAACGTCAAGATGACTCCAAGCAAACCAATGCTCTAAGCAATTTATTCCAAATACTAACAAGGATATCATACTGATCGCGTTTGAGGAAAGTCGACCTCCAGATATATTTTGACAGCTAGTTGGCTAAAGAGCCTCCTACGACTATGGATCGTTTCTTTTACAAAATGAATCAGAACTAAAGTGAGGAGGAGTGGAGCAGACTAAGAAAAATAACAATGAAGGCCCGTTGGCTAAGGATGTAGATCCCAGTAGCCGAAACAAGACTTCAGAATTTAGCTCATATGCTCTTTGAAAGGTTCAATTGACAACCTCTACTTGAAGACTCACGACTCGGAGTGGTACTGGAAACCAACCTCGAGAGAGTACACCAAAGTCTAAAGAAAATTAGGGGAATGTTGTATATTCCCAAATGCTCACTGATCCTAACACGGGCGATTACAAACATCTCCGAGGTATGATCGAAGAGATGACCTGGAAAGGAAAGCTTCAATAGTATGTACAAGTCCTGCAGAATGGCGGGCAACGAATATCCGATGCCTATTAATAAAGGGCTATGATTATCAATTGGACGGTTGACGGCCAACATCCCTTTGAAAGGAGCCAGGGGCGGAGTCGAATAGCGAGCACACGATGCTGCTTCACATATCAATGAGACTTACCATAATCTTCTTTGAATTATTTCCATTTCCATCTCTATTTCAATTTTTCTATGAACTACAACTAGCTTGAACTAAACTACTTTCAAAACGATGCAGGTGTCCAGGTACTCAGATTTGGTTGCCAACCAATCTACGCAGACCATGATCGGACGTGTGGAGTTACACCTGGACGAGAATAATTCTATTGCTAATCATCAACCATATGCCTTTGATTTGGGGCTATGGATTAAATACAATGTACAACATCACGATGCACAGAGAGCTGAATTCCATCCTGCAAGTGGAATTTATTCAAGTAGAGAGCGGCTGCGATACGGCCAGCCACTCGCTAAGTGAAACTCGAGCTCGGGGGCAAGCCATCACATCAAGGTTAAAAATGGGTTGATACACGACGATCCTTCGCACAACTCCATACTCCCAGAGTGCGAGACGCAGTATAAACATCTACTTAACTCTATACTCCCAGAGTGCGAGACGGAGTATAAACATTGATCAACTCCGTACTCCCAGAGTGCGAGATGGAGTATAAACATTAATCAACTCCGTACTCCCAGAGTGCGAGACGGAGTATAAACATCTACTTAACTCCGTACTCCCAGAGTGCGAGACGGAGTATAAACATTAATCAACTCCGTACTCCCAGAGTGCGAGACGGAGTATAAACATTCGCTTAACTCTGTACTCCCAGAGTGCGAGACGGAGTATAAACATTAATCAACTCCGTATTTCCAGAGTGCGAGATGGAGTATAAACATCTACTCAACTCCGTACTCCCAGAGTGCGAGATGGAGTATAAACATACATCAACTCCATACTCATCCCCAAAACTGGGGGTAGAACCAAAGCAAAGCACGCTAGTTGAACATTTGTCTAAAAGAAGATTGCAACGAAACGATTAAAAGACGACTATCAAGCAATCAACTGAACGGAAATATTCAGCATGAAAGACTGCAGTTTTTCAAAGCACGTCATGTTTACACAAGACGTCCTTTAGGGGGCAAATGTTATCCCGCCTTTTAGCAAGGCCGTGACACCAAGAACTTGATTAGAAACCAGTGACAGTTCGTCTTGGAGATCGGTTACACAAAGGCTCACTATGGATATCGATGGATTTTGTCCGAGTCTGGATCGAGCCATGATTAACAAGACATAACAATCAAAGCCAAGGAAGCCAATGTTCCAAGTTTCAAGACGATTTGAGTTCGTATGCTCAACTTATGATCGATTCGAACAACCGACCATCCATCCATCAACTTCCACATTTGACTTGGAGACCTAAACTGCTTGGAATGAATATGGCCCGATCATCCACTCCAATCGAGTCATAGAACAAAGTTCGACAAAATACCCCTCATGAAGCTCAGTGACGCCGGGATCCGTCTAAAGTGGACGTGATTTGATCATCTACACATCAAATCCTACCCTGAACACGAAAGGTTGTTCGAAAGCCCAACTTGAAGTAGCTATGGTAGACTGCGTACTCGCTAACCGTCGCTGTCAATATATGGACACGACTACACCTTGGAACATATGCAACTTACTTTGTCTACTCAACAATCTATTATCCTTATTTTCTAGAAGGAGATACAGAGCAAATTGTAAGAGATTTGGCTATCTAACCCAACATGGATGTGATTCAACCATCTGCCATATACCTCCTTCCTTGACTTGATTGGAAGAGCTATAATCACCAAGCGGACGAGAATCGATCGTCCATTTTTCAAATTTCGTCCCTCATCCTGGGGGGCAGAATCCCATTCCGTGAGCAAACGTGGTTCAATTGTTCATTCGACGACATTAGCCTCGATACAGTAGATGAATACAAATTAAAGAGTGGAAATACGACTGCTCTCAACTAAAACCTCCAAGTCCCCAGAGTGCGGACTGGAGTACTCTAAGTCCCCAGAGCGCGGACTAGAGTATAAACGACTTAAACCTCCAAGTCCCCAGAGCGCGGACTGGAGTACTCTAAGTCCCTAGAGCGTGGACTAGAGTATAAACGACTTAAACCTCCAAGTCCCCAGAGCGCGGACTGGAGTACTCTAAGTCCCCAAAGCGCGGACTAGAGTATAAAAGACTTAAACCTCCATGTCCCCAGAGCGCGGACTGGAGTACTCTAAGTCCCCAGAGCGCGGACTAGAGTATAAACGACTTAAACCTCCAAATCCCCAGAGCGCGGACTGGAGTACTCTAAGTCCCCAGAGCGTGGACTAGAGTATAAACGACTTAAACCTCCAAGTCCCCAGAGCGCGGACTGGAGTACTCTAAGTCCCCAGAGCGTGGACTAGAGTATAAACGACTTAAACCTCCAAGTCCCCAGAGCGCGGACTGAAGTACTCTAAGTCCCTAGAGCGTGGACTAGAGTATAAACGACTTAAACCTCCAAGTCCCCAGAGCGCGGACTGGAGTACTCTAAGTCCCCAGAGCGCGGACTAGAGTATAAACGACTTAAACCTCCAAGTCCCCAGAGCGCGGACTGGAGTACTCTAAGTCCCCAGAGCGCGGACTGGAGTACTCTAAGTCCCCAGAGCGCGGACTAGAGTATAAACGACTTAAACCTCCATGTCCCCAGAGCGCGGACTGGAGTACTCTAAGTCCCCAGAGCGCGGACTGGAGTACTCTAAGTCCCCAGAGCGTGGACTAGAGTATAAACGACTTAAACCTCCAAGTCACCAGAGCGCGGACTGGAGTACTCTAAGTCCCCAGAGCGTGGACTAGAGTATAAACGACTTAAACCTACAAGTCCCCAGAGCGCGGACTGGAGTACTCTAAGTCCCCAGAGCGTGGACTAGAGTATAAACGACTTAAACCTCCAAGTCCGCAGAGCGCGGACTGGAGTACTCTAAGTCCCCAGAGCGCGGACTAGAGTATAAACAACTTAAACCTCCAAGTCCCCAGAGCGCGGACTGGAGTACTCTAAGTCCCCAGGATGCGGACTAGAGTATAAATGACTTAAACCTCCAAGTCCCCAGAGTGCGGACTGGAGTACTCTAACTCCCCAAAGTGCAGACTCGAATATAAGCAAATCGGATCTCCAAGTTCCCTGAATATGAACTATGACACAGATGACTTGAATTTGTCAAATCCCTGACATACGGGCTAAAAAGTATTCTAAGTGCTCGAAGCACAGAATGGAAGTTCAACGACTCCCAAAGAGTTTCCGAGTTATATGAAGATGGACTGAGAAGTCTATGTTACTCACAACTGCTTGGATTAAAGTCACAATCACAAAGAAAACTGAACAATAAGAGTCTTTTGTAAGACAGAAAAAGGAACTAAACCTTATTCAGAAATGAGTTTCTATTACAACCCCTCCAAAGTTCGGAGTCGACATTTTATTTATAAGGACTAAGGAAATAGATGAAAATAATTACATGACTTAAACTAACTCTCGTTGAACGAGGATAGTAGTCACTTCTTGTGCTTCTTCAACTTCTTTCCAAACGGCTCCTCTCCAGAGCATTTACCCTTGGTACTCTTCTTTGATAGAGGGGTAGCAACTGAAGGAGTACGGGGGCCTTCCATGGGCTTGGACCCGCCAGGAAGGATGACCTTCAGCGGCTTGTTCAAAGGATCGTCCAAGTCCACAACTCGGGGCTCTACTATTACCTTGACTGTCTCCTCCTTCTCTATCTCGAGCCGTTCCTCCATGCTCAATTCGGATGTGTGCTCAGAGGCGCTTGTAATTTCTACTTCATAACCCCCGTCGGTAGGAGAGGAGGTTTCAGACTTGTCTTCATCAAGCGCTCCAATCACCTGAGCGTATGGACCAGGAGCCTCCTCTGCGTGAGTGGCTTCACTTGTTTTCTCCCCCACTTCCTTGGCGACATCGCTCCTCGGAGTGGGCTCGGGGTCAGAACGGCCTGCACAAAATCGTGGAAAACAAGCATTAGAATGCAATAGTCCTGCATAAAGAATAACGACTTTCAAAATCTTAAAGAGAATCTTAAAGAGAATCTTAAAGAGAAGGATTATCTACCAGGTTTAGGCAAACTCTCAGCCATCCGGGGGGTCTCACCCTCTGGAACAGGAGACAGAATGCGGACTAAAGTACTCTAAGTCCCTGAGTGCGAACTAGAGTATAAATGACTCAAAAACCTCTACGTCCCCAGAGTGCGGACTACAGTACTCTCAGTCCCCAGAGCATGGACTAGATTATAGACAACTTCAGAAAAATCCCTAAATCCCAGAAGCGGACCAGATTACTCTAAGCTCCCAGAGTGCGAACTAGAGTATAAACGAGTTGACGAAAATCTCTGCGTCTTGAACTGTGGACTAAAGCATAAACCGTTCGACAAATCTCTAAGTCCCCGGAGCGTGGACCGAAGCATAAACACAAATTGGGTGCGAGTCAACCGGAGGGAGAATAACACTAAGTCACCAGAATGCAGACGGTGTATAAACATCGATAAATAGACGAGTGGATCCCGACCATTTTCTATTCCGTAAACTTCGGCCTGGAATCGACAGGAGGATTATTAACCTGCTGAGGATGGAGTTCGACCATCCAACTAGTGACCTGGCTAAATCAATGCTGGGGGCAGGTGTACAAAATACTAAAAAGCCGAATACGACAGCTTACTATAGCCCTAGCATGGCGTTCTTTATAACTTGAGGCAGCGACTGTAGGGAGGCCTCAATACAGAACCAATCGAAATGGCATCCAAAGCTACGAGCAACCTACTATATCATACCTCAGACCAAGGGTCAATGCCGATCCGCACCAAGCACATACGAATGTGACTCGGATGTTTGTTTTTTGAAAAACTATGACCCCCGGAGTATGGAAAGGAGGGTAAACCACGAATACTTGGTCAAAAATTCTCCAACACACTCGTTCGATTCGTCAGGAGGAGTATGAAACTGGATGAGCATAACCCGACTGCATTTGTAGCCAACTTTACCCCGAGATCTGATTACAGAGCATGAACCAAAGTGGATGTGGATGACCATCCACTATCCAAATTACGCCCTAAAACTTACGTGGCATCGAAGTATTCCTCTTGGAATGAAAACCCACGATAAAATCCAAGATAGGTGAGACCTAGTCTCCCATCGACTGACATGATCCCATAATTCAACGGGAAAGAGAGTAAAGCTAAAGTGGGCGTGGCTGGCCTTCCTACTTATCGGTATATGCCCCAGACCTGGGGGCACGAGCGAGAAGCAAGATGAATGTGAACCGACTATTCACCAATCACCCCTATGTCTTTGGAGTTTAGGTGAAAACATAAACATAGCTAGGACGAGACTCAACCGTCCATGCAGTACATTTATCAACCCGAGACTGGGAGAAGACGCATGGTCATCCAAAAACTGGCTACGATAGCTTAGTATTAAAACTTATATATAGTGCTTACAGCTACTCAAGGCAACGACCGAAAGGATGCCTAGAGATGGAATCATTAAATCGATGCCAAAGCTTGTGGGCAACTGACTGTCACTTCGACCCGTAGGGCGAGTGAAGGATCATGAATGCATTGAATAGAAAATGCGTTACTCGAATATACAAGCAAATTCAAACTCATAGCAAGATCCAGCTATGCAGTTGCACGCAACTCGAGGCTGGCCTCTACTCGACATTTCCTTCAACGTGCTTTTAAGCCTGATCTTTGGCCATTTACAGATAATTAATTAGAGCATTCAGAGCCCTTCATTATTTGACTTAACAACTCATGACAAGACTCTATGATTCGACCAGAATAACCATCAACATTGACCATCCCAACCATATTTCACATTGAATGTTATGCAAAATAGTTACATCTTTACTCAAAGAATCTGGGATGGCACCTGCTAAGCTGACGGTCGACATTACAGCGAGCCATGGCGACCCTTTCCAGGTGCTGAATATCGGTCACAGCTCAGTGTAGTGATGATAAAAGAATTAGTTGGATTTTTCTGAATAAATGATGATATGTTCCCTTGGACCCATTCTGACATGCATATGTGATTTCATTAACTATCGCGAGCCATGCATTGGATATCAACCCGAAGCTACAAAAGCTAGCACAATCCTATTGATTTCATCATGAAAGCTCCACTCTTACTTTTAAGCTCACCCCTCCAACGTCTATGCCTACCAGCCGTTGCGACAGGGCATACAATGACCTGAGACGTCTAAAAGACTACTTAAATAGAATATCGAACTAAGCTAATTCGATATCACTTATTTCCCACGAAGGGCTATCCAAGGACGGAAATTAGCAGACCTCACACCCAAATTCACTACCTCAGATGACTACTCGAAGAGTAGCAGAGAACCAACCATGAGATGGAAAATGTACGCGGATGGAGCATCCAATGATCAGTGTTATGGCATAGGAGTCATGATAATGACTCCTGAGGAACGATCAATCTGCTACGTCCTAAAACTCGATTTACCTGTAACAAACAACGATGCTTAGTATGAAGCCTTGACTGCCAGCCGCAAACTTGCTAGAGGATTTGAAGTGAAAACTTTACATATCTTTTGTGATTCTTGATTGGTAGTATACAAATTTAAGGAAGTTGATCTTGCTAGGGGGCATTGTCTCTCCTTATCTCGGCCAAGTCCAAGAGCTGCTAAACGACTTCACGTATTACATCATTACACACGTACTCAGCGAACAAAATGAAAAGGTGTCATGGTTGACTCCTATCAAAGACTATCTACAATGAGGAATTCTTACTGAATAGAGGAATGGAAAACGACAGATCCTCCTCAAAGCTTCACGCCAAATCATCTAAGAATAAGTCGTGTGTCAAAAGGAGTCTATCCATCCCCATGCTTCGGCATATCGCCCATGATGATATCTTGAGTAAATTCTATGAAGAAGAATGCGGTAATAACATCAGGGGGAAAACCATGATAAAGAAGATACTCTGCTACAGGTATTACTGGCCAACTATCAACCCAGAAGCGGTTGATCATGCTAGACAATGTGACGAGTGCAAGATGTTTGCAAAAAATCCGGGAACCCCGCCGAAGGAAATTATTCAAATGGCTAGTTCATAGCCGTTTGCCACTTGGGGGCACTGAAATCATCTTCTTGTCGATCCTAAAGGTGGTGCGAAATACACCATCATAGCAGTTGATTACGTCACCAAATGGGTAGATGAAGAACTCTTAACCACGACCAAGATGAAGAAAATAATCAACTTCTTTATCCGTAACATCATCTGTCCTTATGACCTTCCATGATCCATTATAACTGCAAATGGACAGGTTGAAGCTGTGAACAAAATCATAGAGTCTGTACTGAAGAGAGGTTTGGAAAACTCCTCAAGTGGCTGATTGCAACCCTTATTTCACAGAAAATACAAACAAGGAATCGCGATTGAATTACAATTAAACTGGATGGAGTTGGCGACGACTTATGAGCATATAAAACGCATCCGAGAGCCAATGGCAGGAACATGTACCCGAACGTGCATGTGTACATCCGAAAAAGTTCGAATTCTTGAAATCAACAGAAATTGAATTCTCACTAAGGGTTATTAAGAGAAGACTAGATCATATAGCCGAAGCTTATTAGCTCTGCAGAATCAGACACGGATGGCCACTAATGAACTACAACCCTGGATTTATAATATTGGGAATCGACCGAGCATCACGATGACCAAAGAAGGATACAACACCTTGGGAGGATAAATTGGAGGATAAAGACTATTCAAGAAACATGGTGGATTTCTTTCTGAAGACAAGGAATACTTGCTGATTCAAAGCGTGTTGTGTTGCTTCACACGACACACTTTGGGGGGCAAGTGTTAACCGGCATCTTGTCCCGGTTACAAAACGACGGTTGAAGAAATTATCATTAGCACTGGACAAGATTCTGATCAAGGAGAGACTGGAGGTGGTAGCAAGTTGTTAGGCCCACAATAAAGCAAGAGCATTCGGCCTGCCTGGCCTGGTGCGCAGATTCACCCACTATGGGCAGAGGCACCTTGCTCCTAAGCCCATGAAGGAAGTCCAACCCATCTTCCTCTATAAATAGAAGGGCAGGGGCACAATGAAATGGATCCTTTTTGGAGAACACTGGGGAGACTCTGCCATTTTTGAGACTCATCTTCTCTACTTAACAACTTCATTCAAGCATTTGATTCATGAATTGTATTTGTAATCAACTATTAAGAAGATCAATAAAGTTTAACCTCAAAGTGGATGTAGGCAATTACGCTGAACCACTATAAATTTGGTGTTCTTACTTTCTGCATTTAAATTAGCATTCTCTTCCTTCTTTAATTTATCTTCATCACTTATATCTCTACACAATCTTTCTCTACGAGGTTAGTGACCAATTTTGGTGCTAACATTAACAAATTCACGGAACTGGCTAGATTTGGAAAGAGTTTGATAGACGCCTTAGTAAAGAAGGTGATATAATTTGTGAAGGGCCAAATTCTCCCTTAAGGGAACAACCCTTAACTCAAGTTCTCGTAGGCTCCACTAATGCTATGCTAGTCGAAATGGCCCTGCTCCAAACTATTGGTAAAGAAGAAAGAGAGAAGCGAGGGTAGTTCGATAACCAAGCTGGAATAAAGAAAGAGAGGTTCGAGAAAGATAAGAAGGCCAAAGGAAAGTTCAAGAAGGGAGGTCTGACATGTCGCAAATGTCACAAGATGGGACACATTGTTAAAGATTGCAAGGTGTGCTTGATGAGAGAGGAGTTCAAGAGGAGGTGCTATCATTGCTACAAAGAAGGGCACTTCAAGAACCAGTGTCCAAAACTAACCAAACGAGGATAGGTCATGCAAGCTTATGCCAATTAAGTTATACCTATCTCAAGCAAACCTCTTCCCAAGGATAAGGGAAAAGCAGCTATGTAAGGTATAACTATTATTTCCAAGAATACTATTCGTATCCTATTTGATTTAGGAGCATCACATTCATTCATAGCCAAAAATGTAACTAAAGCCTTGGAATTAAAAACCAACTGACCCTATAGTTGTGTTGAATCATATTAGGGGTTGTTGCATCTTTCGATGATTTGCAAAGACCTAGTCATGGATATATATAATGTTGACTTTGTACGTAATGCGTTTGTTCTGGGTTTTGAGGGGTATGTACTTACTTTAGGGATGGATTGGTTATCTTACTATGGGGATGTCTTAGATTATGATATGAGGATTGTAGGGCCGAGGAGTTGTAAAGGATAAGATACAGATGTTCATTTTATTCCCCAGGGCTCAACTATGGTGAGATATTTGTATTCCTTTAGCCAATCATAGGATGAGTTCTCATCTGTATCCATAGTTTAGGATTTTCCGGATGTTTTTGAAGAAGTCTCTGGTCTCCCACCACGTAGGGAAATAGATTTCAAGATTGATTTAGAGGAAGACGCTAGACTAGCCGCATTACCATTGAGGCATATGGTTCCCAAAGAAAGGCGAAAACTAGTTAAGCAGATTTCGAAGCTATTAAAGAAGTAGTTTATTCACCGTAGTACTTTAGAATGAGGAGCACCAGTTGTCATCGCCACTAGGCTAACAGCTCTCTAAGGCAACGTGTCGATTATCGAGCACTCAACAAGTTGACCAAGAAGAATAGGCATCCTTTGCCTAAAATCGATTGCTTATTTGACCAGTTTATTAGGGCCAAAGTCTTTTCTCAATTAGACTTAGCCAATGGATTCCATCAATTGAGAGTGGCAGAAAATAGCAAGGAGAAGACCGCTTTTAGCACTCCGAATGGTTTGTATGAATAAGAGTTAATGCCTTTGGGGTTGACAAAAAACCCTGCATACTTTATAGATTTGATGAGCAGAGTCTTTAGGAGGCAGCTGAATAAGTTCGTCGTAGTATTTGTAGATGATATTCTATTATTCTCAAAAAGGGAAGATGAACATGAAAACCACTTAAATGAAGTAATAAAGACCTTATGAAGGTACCAGCTAAATACCAAATTCTCACATTGTCATTTTTTGAGGAAGGAGGTAAGGTATCTCGGTTACATTATCTCCGAGAAAAGGTTATCTATTGATCTTGCAAAAGTAGCAGCTATTCAGGACTGGATGATTCCAAGAATGCTACTGAAGTCAGAAGTTTCCTTGGTTTGGCTAGTTATTATAGGAAGTTCATTAAAGACTTCACAAAGATACTCGTGAAAGTGTGTTGGATCATATCTATGGTTAATTTACGTATATAAGTATATAAATACTAAGCTAACAACAGAAAAATTAAGTATAGAACTTGCACATCGGGATTTTTTATACTAGTTCGGACTATCGTGCTACATCCAGTCCCAAAATCTCTATTTTAGCTTTTTATTCACTAAACACCCTCGCTTCATCCTAAGGCATGGGTCTATACAAATGCCTGAGCCATTGAATAGGTCTTTTCACAAACTTGATGCAAATAAACTTCTAGCAGCATATGTATCTGAATACACTAATATGCCTAATATGGTACAATCTCTTATAACTCACAAGAACTAGTTTGTAGATGAATGTGTGGGTGTTTAGGAGGTTGGAAATCAAAATATTAATGATAGTAAGTGAATGACCGCTGTTTAAAAGTAATGGATAGACTAGGGTTTCAGAAATAGGTTAGAGAAATTAAATGCAATTAAGGTGATTGATCCATTTGAAACCATAGCTATTTATAGGTTTGAAGAGATACAAAGAAGAGATATGATGATTGTCATTGGAGAGGGTTGCGTCTGCAGATGGAAGAACAAACGCGACTTTTCATTTGAAAATAAATAATTTTTCACGGCCTTAGGTTCTGGAAAAACTTTGTTCATGGGTGCACCAGTGGCTTACCACCGGTCTACCGATGAACTAGTTTTTTCCAGAACCTGAGGCTTTCAGAAAGCCTTTAAATATTTATAGAAATTTTAAAAAAATATTAAAAAAAGTATTCGAGATCTCGAAGGCTTTAAGAGGATACTATGTGATTCCTATGATTTTTAACAACATATATCTAAGACAAAATGACTCATACATACACGGTCTTCAAGTATTCTTCCAATAGACGATCTTCTGAAGCTTTAGCACGATTCTTTCTATCTCTTTAAGGCATTGTGATGATATTTCTTTGACTAATGTATTTAAAACTGTAGTATGGAGTTGTTGTCATCAAAACTGGGAATTCTTGCTCTAATAACAGTGCCATTAACTTGCCTAAGCCAGGAAAACTTAGCCTTCACATATGATGAGAAATGCATAGAAGCCTTCGAGAAGATGAAGTAACTATTAACTAGTGCACCTGTACTAACGATCCCGGATGGATCGAAGCCTTTACTATTTACACTGATGCATGTGGTACAGGGTTAGGAGTAGTTCTAATGTAAGAAGGCAAGCTAATATCACATGCAAACAGGAAGTTGAAGGACTATGAGAAGAGGTATCCCACTCATGATTTAGAATTAGCAGCTATCATATTCGCGTCAAAGATTTGGAGGCATTATCTTTCGAGAGAAAGGTTTGAGCAATTTACTGATCATAAGTCCCTTAAATACTTGTTTTTCTAAAAAAGATTTGAACTTTAAGCAGAAAATGTGGAGAGAGTTTATAACATGTATAACTTCGAGATGCTGTATACCCCTAGAAAGGGGAATGTCATAGTCGACGCTCTTAGCCAGAGGCATGCTACTCTGGGGCTATATGTAACAACCCACCCCGGAACATGCATAAATTTTGATCCGGAAAAGGCCTATAGAAACTTAGATCCATTCGAAGGTAAGATGTTGGTAGAAGTAAGAAAATAACAGTACAGAGCCATACCTAAAATTTCAGAACTCACAGCGGATGGAACAAAATATAATAGCAAAGTGTACCCATTTATTTCAAAACCATAAAAATGTCATAATACAAAATTCCATAAAAACCGTAATATAATATCTATTACATGGGTACAAATAAAAGCAAGTAATAATGACAAATACTGCCACAAGCCAAGCTTCTCCATCTCTAAGCATCATCACTGCCATCACTCCATCCTTAACCTGTGTTGTAATAAGGAAGGAGTCTGAACAACAAGTGTCCGGTGAATAAAAACCTCGAGTCTTACCTTTTCAATACTTGGGCAGTATATTTCAAAATAAGAATATGCCTATGAACATAAAACCATTAAAATCATTTAATATTTCTTTATAAGGAAAGGAGGTGGGTCCAACCACTTAATACCTTCTATTCCACAAGTAGATCCCATATCCCAATCAGACGTCATAAATAGCTAATAATGTGAGGGACCATACTCAAGCCACTTAATACTTCCCAATGAAAAATAGGCAGACCCTGTCATTTAAAGCCTATTTGCAAAAGCGTGCTCCTCAATGGTACTATCTAGCTGACATCATATGGAATCTCATAGGCCACTTAACACTTCCAAGTGGAAAATAGGTAGACCTCATAATTTAGGACATATTTCCAGAAGCGGACCCATGTAGAGATACCACCTATCGTAACCCCTTGGCCATTTAATACTTCATCTAGAGAAAAAGGAGGGTCCAACCACTTAATACCTCAAACCCCGAAGCAGGCCCTTCGTCTTATCACCCATACTCATAATGACGTCTCACATTGGTCCTCTGTTCGTAGGAATTGGTAGCCAGATTTGCTAGGCAGATTTTCCCTACAAAATTTGGAACTAATCTCACGTTATTACAAATCATAAGGATATCTCACATCAATATAAGTGTACACAACTGCTGGTAGCCTTAAAGTAAAGGGCAGACTTTCGTCATGTAACTCTATTGATCTCACATACCTATAACTTAGCCCCTATACACCCATCTCACCATTTCATAAATAAGGCTTTATAAGGAATCTTCCTCATTATGCCTTAAATTAATAATTAGGCTATATGAGAGTTTCTTCTTATTTTCACCTCAAAATCAATTACCTTCATAATGGGGAAAATAAATGTAAATAAATGCTGAATTAACTACGCCATATACGCAATAGTTATACGTTAATTACGTAAATAGAAACAAATAAATATTCGCGCTTAATAAGTTCTAAACGCATGGATTTTACACTCTAAACTAGCGTTAAATGTCAGTTCCCTAATCAATTATTATTACAAGTGTTTTTCTTCAATTTCCCAAGATTTCATGGAATTCAAACGTCCAAAACAGTAAATAAATATTCATAATCAATGCTACAATAATACACTTATAAATAAAATAGAAACTCATTTTATTACATCAATTCAATGGAATATCTTAAACAATAAGAATTGCAATCTAAAACCTATATTCTAATCAACTCCTCTCTTTACAAAGAAATAAATAAATGGTGTAACCCCTTATTTTATTGAAGGATCATAATTTGACCCAAAGAAGAAGGAGAAGATGAATAGACTATGAGATTATCATAAATTGCATAAACAAAATAAATTCCATCAAATTAATGTAAATAATTTGGGATCTCAAAATAAAATTGACATTTTGAAATAAAAAGGAATTTTGGGAGATTATATTAATCATATTTTCAAAATCTCAAAATCCACAAGGCATATTCAAATCCAAAAGGAAATACACTAAACAATTGCTGAAAAGAAACGCTAAGGTTTCCACTTATAGATTAGCCTTAGCTTTACTCAAATGAATTTGCAGCCTTTCGATCTCTTCCAGGATCCCTCACTTTAGATAGATATACGCACAACAAGAAAGAGGTTTATATATTATTACATTCAGAATAATTGGAGAAGAATATGATAAGAATAGACTAGAGGAAGAAGAAATAAATAAAAAATAGTTTGATGGAGAGTTTCGTTGAATTCCCCAAAATAATATGAATAAAAGTGGAGAGGATAGGGTTCTATTTATAGGAGTTGAAATGCACCAGAACCGTATGATGGAAATAGGTATGAAACGGGTAAATCTGGAGTGCACAACCAAATAATACAAAACTTAAAACCCTAGCCGCCACTGGCAATTGCTGTTGCCAAGCGGTAGACCGCCCTTGGGCGACCGGTCGATCTCTCTTTTATTCAGGGGTGTTCATTTTTTCCCATTGCCTTATTATTTATTTCCTAATTAACTTTTTAATCATTAAGCGTTAATTAATCGTTTACTTAACCCCCAAGCTAGTTTTTAAATTTTAAATCCTAAATTTGATTTCACCACGAACGCAATGGTATAATTTTCGTGGTCAAATTCCAACTTTTATAAAATTTCCATATCCAACCCTTATCATATTTAATTTCATTTAATCCATTTATTTATGGTTCATTTTACAGGGTGTTCCATTCTTCCCCCTCAAAAAGGATTTCATCCCGAAATCTTTCAATAGGCGAATAACATAACGCACAGTTACATCCATGTTATACAACCAAGTTATCTATAAAACCATTTACACAACCAATAGTGCAATGTTATTATGTAATGCAAACATACTAAAATGAGCTCAATCCTAGTCAATCCTAACGTGAGTGTGTGATCATGTCATGAAAGTATGCATGCAAATACCCTAAACATGCATAAAAATTTCTACATAAGTGTAAAGTGGTTGTGAAAAAGTGTAGCAACCATATCCTACCATTCAATCTAGCAACCACGATGCAACCAAAATTCTAATTTTGGAAAATTCTAATTTTGGAGAGAAAGTTTTCCAGAGAAAGGTTTTGGACGAAGAGTCCTCATGCCTCCCATCAGAATTTTCTCAACATTGTACTCGAACCAATCTAATTCTTTATTGCGGAGCTTTCGAGTTTTGTGCTCTACAATGCAGGCAGTGGCACGGGACATTATTGGCTCCATCTTAAAATCCCCCAATTGATTAGGCTCTACAACAATTGCTATGCTATGAAGGTATTTCCTCAAATGCAAAAACGTCATGGACTCCAGCCAACATAAAAGTTTTCTTGTTTTTCCCTATATTAGGAAAAGGCCTAATAAATCTGATGCCTACTTTCCAACTATCCAAATCATACACTGCCTAATCAATTCTGACTTTCCAAAGTCTCACATTACAAATCTGGTTCGAGTAGAATTTGTCGGTGGTTTCCCACCCACAATTTGACGATTTTAATGGCCTCTCCAAAAAAATGCTTTAAGGGTACCATATTATCGTCCATTGGTGACTACAATCCTATTGAATTCTACTAAGGGTAAGCGCTACTCCTAAGGTCCTCCAAAATCCAAGATGCAAGCTCTCAACAAACCCTCCAAGTTCCCATCCATTCCTTCAGTTTGTCCATCGGTCTTTAGTTGGTAAGCGATGCTCCAATTCAATGAAATTCCTAAAACTAGTTCCTAAAGCTACTAGAAAACCCCTCTAAATTTGCTAGTAAACTAAGGGTTCCTATTACTAACGATGCAAAGCGCAACTCCATAAGAGTGTTGCGGTTCCACTGCTTCTAATGGAAAATTTCTACCACCTTCTTCTTTATCTTTGATCAATAGGAAATTCCATTCTCATCCTATACATTTTCTCTTTTCCTTGCATGGTGGCATTTTGTGAGCTAAATCCCTTATGTTTCCCAAAATCTAAAGTTCTGAGATTGAAACATTTGCTCACTTTAGGCTGCTAACCTAATTTCCCCATTAACTTTCAGTTTTACCTATGGTCTATCCCTGATTAAGTGTTCCCATAAAATTTCCTTATTTACTTTGCTTTCTAACATATATCAAGTGGTTTAAATCCCATTCATAAAGTTTACACAGGAATAAAACAAGAATATATCTTATACCACATCATCCACTTTTCCAATAACTAAGGAAGACAACTAGCGACTATAATCCAAGAACTCCAAAAGGAATTTTTTACTGGAAGTTGCCATTTACTATTAGTTAATATAAATGGTACTAAGGTCCTAACACTCCTTTCTAAATTAAGATGAGCTATCTTTAATATTACTACCAAAGCTATTTGATGGACGACGCCAATCCAATAATAGTTTCATAAGACAATTCCACTCATAACCAACGCCACACCTTGATGAGAATGTGTTTCATCAACCTTTAGGGAATACCGCACATTTATAATGCGATATTGATGTGGGGAGTAATCAATATCTATGGAAATTATTGATGCCTCTCTTTATCAATACTCCTTTATATCAATGTCGCTCTTTACTAATGCATAATGCCGCTTCTAATCGATGCCATCAATGACCAATTGAGAGCGTCTCAATCATAAGGTTATCAGGGCCGTAGGTTATTACTGCTAAAACGACACCAGAGTTCTGTTATTTACCAAGGGATGTTGAACGCCATCATTAGACAAAGCCTAGCACCATGCAATATTGACATTGCCAAAGTTAAGCATGCCAAAACCATGCGTCATGCTGCACACCCACCCCTATAAATATAGACCTAATGGTCATAAAGAGGGCACACTGATTTTCTTTTCTCAACTCTTGAAATTAAACTCTTGTAACCCTAAATAGAATTGGGGACAATTCCAATCTGACTGTAATCATGCTTAATTTATATAAACAAGGACTTGGACATAGACATTACCTTGATTGTGCTCTTTAAACATTATTGGACATGAACATGTATATAATAAAGCTCTTTAGACCCAAAGCAATTGAGATTCTATTTTACGTGGATTCACATGAGCTTCGGTCTAAACTAGTGTTTATATGCATATCTCTTATCATGCCTATCACATATGGACATTGGACTATGAGCATAAGCCCAATTTAATTAGTTCATTAACAAGCTTAATAGGCTATTTCATGTACTTATCTCTTATCTTCCTTCTTCTTTAGATATATGACATAAGATTTGGATGCCCTATTCCTAAGGACCATATAGATTCTTGAATATTTTATTCCAAGTGATCTTAAGGGCATTCGAATATTTTGTTCCAAATTATCTTAGGAGATCACGAATATTATATTCCAAGGTAACATATGAAACGATCGAATATGCAAAATCTAAAACCAATGGGCATTATAGCTCATCTCCTAATAATATCATCTTGTAGTTGGCCTCAAATGTTAAATTCATTATTGATCAATCAATACCGACCAAGTCATCTTTAGTCGTGTTATCAAATATACTTGAGTCAAGGATTTATTTATCATTCCCGTAAGGATTTATTTATCATTCCCGACATCATGGGTGTTATACCAATTTTTGATTTAACAAAAGCCTATTTGGGCAATGGGAATTCAGCAATGGTTAAACCAGGTGGAAGGTGGCTATGATGTGGGAGATTGTTTGGTTTTGATAGAATGTGGTAAAGAATGGTAAGATAAATAAGTGGATCTTGATCCTAACTTTTCTCTCTGCTCTTCTATTAATAGATCATAACCCTCACTCTTTTAAGAATTTTTTTAAAGCCTCCATTTACCTTACTGCTGGCTGAAAATAATCCTCATTTTGCCCTCCATTTCCAAGCATAAATCAAATAAAGACAATCGTTATTCGATAGCCGATGGTCATTAGTTTAGGAGCTAGCACCTTGCTAAATTGGAATCTAGCTCGAGGAGTCGATCTCTTCATTTAAACGTGTACTCATTGGCTTTGGAGATAAGGTAATTTTCTGATCTACAATAATAAATTAATGTTTTGATAATTTATATATAACATACAAGCGTTACCGCACGCGCTTCGCGTGTGAATTGTATTTTTACAAATTGTATATGTTTAATACATTCAAGAGAAAATGATTTGCACCAATATTTAACCATATTTTTGCATTAAAATTATGTGTAGTTTAGTTTGAATTTTTATTTATGCATTGACTTCTATTTTTTGTTAGTTTGAATTTTTGTTTATATTATTTATTAATAAAGAACTAATTTGTTTTTTATTATATCCTATTTTTAAGTAATATTAAGATTTGGTAATGTTTGTTGAAGGTCATTTGAATTTGTATAAAAATTAA
Organism: Allium fistulosum; assembly: GCA_030737815.1. Lineage (NCBI taxonomy): Eukaryota > Viridiplantae > Streptophyta > Magnoliopsida > Asparagales > Amaryllidaceae > Allium > Allium fistulosum. The sequence goes on along the minus strand of CM060905.1, from coordinate 897,073,574 downwards.
TTGTTAGATCCTATTTTTAAGTGATATCAAAGTTTGAACTATAGAGGGTATTTTGGTAATTCATGCTAGCACCAAAAAAGTGTGACACCAAAGGTATTATAATTATTATTAAAGATTGTATTGTTAGTTAAGTCACGAATCTAGTATATCAATATATCGTCAGATTCATAGTGGTTGTATAATTATATGCTAGTATAATAATAATAATAATAATAATAATAATATCTTTTGACATATAAATGCCTTTAATACTCATGACATTAATTTTTTTTTATTTATGATTTAAATTAATTTAATATATATATATTATTTAAACTATATAAGTTTCATAATTTAACTATTAAATCTTACATTATAAAAAATATGGTTTTAAAATTTTATATAAATAATTTTATACTTAAACTACTTTCGGCATCATTAAAATATTTTTATTTATATATTTATTTATCATTCCAATATTATTTAAATCAGCCAATTTCATAAATCAATTATATTAACAAATATATTATGTAAAATATGTTTTAAATTTTATAAAATTAAATTTATACATAACAGTACTTTAGGCAAAAATAATTAATATAATTTAAATATTTAAATACTTGCAAAAATTAATGATTGAGTTTAATTTTTTTTAAATTATAATATATATATATATGTCATATTCAAATATCAAAATATCATTTAGCTTTTTACTTAAATATTTAAATACAAAATCAACTTTCGAAATTACATTTTTACTATTTTATAATATTTCCTTAAAAATTAATTTTAATATATATATTTAAAATTAAAATTAAAATGAAAAGCAAGAACAACTTTGCCTTGAGCATAATCAAAAATGTATACATATACATATACATACATACATACATACATTATATGTTTATTGAAAAAATTCAATTTTGTTTTCCAATTTTACAGCAAAATAAATAAATAAATTTCTAATATGATTTTGTATGATTTTAAATAAACATATACATAATTATATATATATATATTATTTATTTTATATGTATATAAATTATTCAAAATAATACAATATATATATATATATAATATTTTGTGTATATAAATTAAAGTATATAAGCATACATTTAGATGATATATTTGTATACTGTAGGGGCTAACATGTTTGTTGCGGTGTAAATCCTAGCACTCATACATAGGCATGTTAAACCTTGCACGAATTGTTATGTGACACATACGCGCACACGCACGCGTGCACACGCACACATATATGTGTGTGTGTATATATATATGCATATGTATATATATAAGTATGTGTGTGTATGATACATGTATATATGTAATATAATATTAATTACATAGCATAAAACTATATTATAAATTTAAATAAAATAATGATTTTATTTAAAAGTAATTTAGAAATGTTTTAAATAAATTAGACTTCATAGTTCATAGGTCCAGTAACGATCCAAATTTTTTAAATTCACCTATTTCTCCGCTGTGGGCCGGCCCAGTTCCAACATGGCCTAGGGGCAATTATTTAATTTGTTACATATAACTAATTTGATAACCATTGTTGTTCGAAATAGAAGGTCTTTTCTTTCTATTATATAGTTGATATAATGTGTTATATTAATTTATTAATTTAACTAAAAGTATACTTAATAGAAAATCTATAAATGGTATGCTTTGTGATAGTAGTTAAAATATGTTATAACCATGAGTGATTTATCACTATAAAATAAACATATTAAATATTCCTAGTCAAGATGTATCGAAATTGGACATCGATACATCTGTTGAGACTAGATTACGTAACTGTCTCCAAATCTTAGGCAGTGTATTACTCATGACTACTGGGGGCACTATGCGGTTTTGTACTGATAGTTATTGGAAAACTATAGAATGACTCACGCAATAGTTTTCTCTTGGTTAATATAACTAAGGTCAAAGAGAAAATATCGATGTGGTTATTTTGCACAGTTCTCTTTACTTGAGAATAACGTCAAGGTTCAATGTGGAAACTCCACTTCGATTATAGTTAAATCATGGCATAACATCCATCAAACGACTATAATTAGGTCAAGTGGAAGCATTGGAAGTGAAATACTATTCAAGAGAAAATTCGTCTCCTCGGTTACATAGGGTTAGTATCACAGGGTCAACTTAAGTCAACTCAAAATCAAAGTCTTCGGCCAGAGCATTACATTTAATAATAATTGTTATTATTGAACCAAGGATTTTGTGTTTGGATTAAAAAGTTGAATATGGACGATATAGGAATTTTGACCGTTACCAAATTCCATAAGTCCTAATGTGATATAGTGTTGATGAAGAGAATTAGGGTAAATAATTGTCACTATCAGGTACCGCTTATAATAAGTAAAATTGGATTTCACCAAAATGACATGTAAGTGATAAATTCAGCCCAAGTTGAATTAGATTTGAACCCGTCTCTTATCCTCTATCTTTTTCTACTCTTCTCCAAAGTGTATACGTACGATCTATTCTATTTTTTTGTGTATTTTGAATTTTGGAGGAGAAAAGAAAGTGACAGAGCTTCCATATTCATTAGAAAATAATGAGTTTGAATTGTAGCCCTAGGTTCTAATTTATAGAGGTTCAAACCAATGTTAACCGTCGGATCGAACTGAATTAAATCTGGGCTACACGACTAAAGTTCGCTGTAGCCTACAAAATCCTTCGGGTTGACCATTCCACACCCTAGGTCGACCGTCCATGGTCGACCCATGCTTGGTCTCGGTCGACCTGGGTAGTGTACACTTAGTGAATTTGTATCGTTCTCTCATTCTGTTGATTTGTTTCCTTTACTATTCAACCAACTTAATTAACGTTATCTTATTCCTTAATTATAATTCTTAAAGATTAAGTAACAGTTATTTAATAGTGTTAATTAATCATTAATTGATTTCAAATTATTTCCTTAATTACATACATTTGTTTCCAACTACGAAAATTCAAATGTTGATAATTTTTGTTTGAAATCCGATCGAAAAAGTTTATATATGAAAATTGATCAAAAAATCACCACAAATCCAATGGTGTAAGTTTTATAGCCAAATTTCGACATTTGTGAAAATTCCATTTTTCACTGTTTACTATTTATTAATTTCTATTTTAATTAATTACCGTAGAAATCGCAAGGTGTTACATGGGTGTTCGCCATTGACAATCAGCCCCAAAACTTTGGTCGCAATGGAATACTAGATCAGCCCATGGTCAGGACATGACTGCCAAATGGGTGCTTGCCATTGACGATCGGCCCTAAATCTTTAGCCTGTAATAGTGAGCCAGATCGGCCCATGGTCAGGACATAATCGCCAAATGGGTGTTTTCCATAGACGATCGGCCCTAAAAATCTCACCGACAGTGGTGGACTAGAGTGATCCCTTAACCGAGTGTCCGTCATTGACAATCGACTCAAACATCTGTCTGGTAGTGGTGGACTTGAGTGATCCCTTGATCAGGTGTTCATCATTGAAGATCGGCTACAAGCTAGTGGGATGGCTATAGAGAACCCGACTTATCAGCAATCAGAACTTGAGCGCCACCTAGTTGGTTCAACCCCGATGATTGACCTCAGATTTCTATCAACGACGGATAGTTGAGTGTGTCTATGGTAAAACGTGTCTATCGGTCGAGCGTTTCAGTTCTAGGAGTCGATACCGGAATTGCAGATGAGGACAACCAACAGACTGACACTGGGACAAGTGTTACACCCATTCTTACCTCAAACTACATTAAAGGAAGATGGGGTTAGGCATGAAACTAAAACGACTTTCCTCATATTGATAAGAATTAAATGTAAAGGAACAAATAAGTAATGAAATCAAATTCATATGGCTAGGAAGCCATCTTGAGGATACAGTACTTAACCAGACTCGAACCTTAGAATCAAGGGAATTACAGTAAAAGACAAACATTACACATGTAAGGAAATAGGGGCAGGTCATAACAATAATATATAAGATCAAAGCAGAACAAGAATATTGCACCAAAGCCCAAGAGGCAATACATTCTGAGCTGAGCTGACCGCATCTCCAAAATCCTATGCTTTGTCAACACCTACAAGAACAGGTCTGCACCATCACATACTGGGGGCAACCTAGGCAGTACCACGATGGGTCACAAGCACTCCAAAATGGGTGCATACAGGGCCACTAAGGATAAGTTTCAATGCAGAACCACTTACAAGTAAATGACACAGATATAGAGCTCCTACTATCAACAACCCGAGTCTGCTAACAATGAGGACAACTCAAATCACGGCTAGGTTACATCCATGAGCATAACAAAATAATGCCCAAGCTAAAGCAAGGCAGTGCAACTTCACCCCAATACAAGGCCAATCAAACAAGCACAAATCTAATAAACAGAAAGATATAATTGCCACAACATTATGTGAGGACCACATATCAGTCAATGCTTATGCGGTGGTAGTACCTTGAGACCAACAAGCGACACCTAGTGTCCCCTTGAGGACTCACATACAAGATCAATTCAAATTTAAATTCTCCCACACCATTTCAAATATTACCGCTCTAATTTCGGAAGTTCCCGCCTTCACTCAAACTTCCCGCCAAAGACATGTCAGCAATCCGAATACATCAAATAGACAACTCGAATAGACGACATCTGACAGAATCTAAGGGCTGAGGCATAACGATATAGTAATCCAGGTGTGTCTTAAGGCTATAAATAGAAAAGCACTATAGCATGAAAGGGACTTTGACCTTTTTCTCTTTTCAATATATTTAAAGTTTACTGTATTCTCTGCCATGGAAATTTGTACCAAAATACTGGAAAAGAAGGAAAGAGAAATTTCCCCCTTGGACGTAGGATTCCTTAAAATCTGAACCACGTAAATCTCCCGTGTCCTTTACTATTTCTTATTTTTGTCATTTTTCCGTTTAGTTTATTGTACTAGATCTTACCTTATTTATACTTTAATATGATACTATTTGGATTTGACAATTTAATGAACGGTCAAAGTGCAATTACCTGATTGTGTAAGCATCCAATGGCATAATTACTACTTCACGGCAAAGTTAAGACTACTTAATTTTGCTAATTCAAAGTTAGTAAAATAATTAGCACGTTAATTACTATACACTTAATTGAGGAGTTAGAGGACGAAAAAGTTCCCTAACATCTTTTGCTCTAGAAGGAGGGCCACCTCCATTCACTTCTTACATCCTATGAAACTTTACACCCTACACCATGAATCCTACCGATTCACTCATTTCTCCAGTCCAAAAACATTCACACTTAGTAGAGAAGACCGTTAACAAACCACTTATACCTTCGAAAACCAAAGATGAAGAAGGGGCCTCAACTAATACCTCTATAGACCCCATCCTGGCTGCATTCCAATTCTTCACACACCAAATAAACTACCGCATGGAAGGATTAGAAAAGACAATGACCCAACATATCATTTGTGGGCCATCCTCGCCTCCCTACTCTACAGCTTACTGCCATTGCTCCCATACTACGTTGGACCTTCAGCCAGGGAACGATAATGGCACTTGCATAAATAGGAACAGTGACGCTGGATTAATATCTAACATCAAGCTGAAAAGAAAAATCCAGGCTTATCATCGAATCAAAACCTAGCCAGCCAATATAAACCACTTGCTAGAAAAATAGACCTAATCTACCAGAAATCATTGGGCCCCACATCCGATGGTAACTCATCCCAGGATGACCCAAGAGAACATAAAATCCACTAACTAAGACATTGGGTAGAGCGGCTAGTGAAGATTTTCCGGTAGAATATCAGAGAAAGAACAGGGAAGGAATTTTCTCCCCTTTCAATGAGACCATTATCGAGGTAGATTTTCTCGATAACTTCAAAGCCCCACAATTGACAAGTTGGATGGAACTACCAACCTAGAAGATCACCTCAGCATCTTCGAATACTTCATGGACATCCTAAAGGTTGGGAGGATGGCCCAATGCAAGTTATTCCCTGTATACTTATCCAATGCAGCCTCACGGTGGTTCAGGAGATAAAGATCAGGGGAAGTCCGATCTTAGAGACACTTATCTGCTGATTTTCTAAGAATATTCAATTCGAGAAGAGAAGCCTCTCCAGACGTCAATACCATGTCATGTGTGAAGCAAAAGGAGAATGAAAAGCTGCTTTGTTTCATTAAGCGCTTCATGGTAGAAGCACTCCAAATTAGGGTGACCAACGAAGAAGCATTACTAATGGCGGCTCATGCCGAGAATAGGAGAGGAACTACTATGTGGGACAAAAATATCAGGAAATCTTGCCATAGCATGAAGGCTTTCTATGAAATGGCAGCTTATTACATCAGGATGGAGGAAGCCGGGTCGATAGCACAATCTCAAGGGACTTTTGCCCCTAGTTATGGGAGAAAAAGTGGGGCAGATGGATATCACCCACCCGTAAAGCGACAGAAGGAGCTAAACCTCACTATAAAAACCCCCCTTCACTCATACTCCCGAGGAGAAATATGAGATGACCAAAGCTGAGTTAGCATACAACGTACCGAATAAGGGAAAGAAGCCAGAACAAAATCGAGGTGGAGCATACTGCCGCTTCCATCGAGAAAATGGTATCATATCGATATATGCTAACACCTAAAGAATGAGATCAAGAGGTTGATCGAGAAAGGTTATTTAGGTAGCTTCCAAAGGGAAAATGGTGGAGACAGGAGCAAAAATCTTACTCCAGATCCTAATGAAAACCAAGTTAGCAACCCTTCAAACCTGATAGCTTCAATCCATATAGAGCCACACCTCGTTGGTGCAAGAAAAAAGGCATAGGAGAGGTATGTGTAGGAAGCCATGACCCAAAAGTAATCTTCTACATCAAATAGGAACCTGCACCAAAAATAACCTTCACAGTGGATGGTGCAGCAGGAGTTGTGTTCCTACACCAAGACCCACTTATCATTACAGTACAGATATCAAATTGCACTATGAAGAAAGTCTTTGTCAATTTTGGAAGCTCAGTGAATGTCATTTTCAAATCCGCTTGTGATAAGATGAAATTACCATCAAAAATCTTGAAACCCAGTCGGAAACCGATCTTTGGTTTCAACAACACTTCTACCATTCTAGTGGGATCAACATGTCTACTCGTACAGCTGCAAAGGCCCAATTACATAAGTTATTTTCTGTAAGTTTCTTAACCATTGACCAGCCTTCACCCTACAATGCTTTCTTGGGAAGACCTGCTCTGATTGACTTGGAGGCAATCATCTCTCAAAAGGACCTGCTCATGAAATTCAACGCTCCAATGGGAAAAGGGGAGTGAGAAGGTAAAAATTTTTAGCTAGGGAACTATATAATGTAACTCTTAACTCTAGTAACAAAATTGTTCCAAACTATTTTAATGTTTCTTCTATATTCATAATGATTAAAAAGAAGTCAAACTGGAACTTAAAAATGCGACGATATCGGATACTCAAACTAATACCGAGGCGAGTAATCCTATACCTGAGAGAAAAGAGAAAAGAACATACCTACACATGATTGGCACCGACGAATATAATTCGGTTTATGTGTAGTATTTCTCCAAGAAAGCTCAAAAACAGGCATCTTCTCCGAACTCACCATCAGAAGAGGAATTGAAAAGTGAAATAGATCCAAGGTTAGGGGCGACAAAGGAAGAACTAAAGCCAGTAGATGATATCAAAGACATACAAGTAGATCCAGAGGACCCTACAAAAATGCTTAAGTTAGGAAAGAACCTTAGTGGATAAGCACGAGATGAACTGATAGACTTCTTAAAAAGGTCAATGGATGTATTTTCCTTGGCTCATTCAGACATGGTAGGAATAGACCCAGCTATCATCTATAATGCGCTGAACATCGACCCAGATGCTCATCTGGTTAGACAGAAGCGCAGAACTCTAGACCAAGAAAGATACAATGCTCCACATGAAGAAGTTAAGAAGTTAAAGGATAATGGGTTCATAGGGGAAGTATACTACCCAAAGTGGATTGCCAACCCAGTATTTGTAAGAAAGCCCAACAGAAAAAGGATAATCTGCATAGACTTCACATATTGCAATAAGGTTTGCCCAAAGGATAGTTTTCCCTTACCAAGGATCGATCAGTTGGTAGACGCAACTAGTGGGCATGAACTACTTTCATTCATGGATGCATATTTGAGATACAATTAGAAAGGTATGTTTGAACCAGATCAGAAGCACACTAGTTTTGTCACAAATAAGGGGTTATACTACTACAAGGTAATACCATTTAGGCTCAAAAACGCGGGAGCAACCTACCAGAGGTTGGTCAATATGATATTTGCTGAATAGATTAGGAAGAATATGGGGGTATATGTAGATGACTTACTAGTTAAGTCAAAAGCGGCATCAAACCATGTCAAAGACTTGGAACAGACCTTCACAGCCCTAAGGCAATACCACATGAAGCTAAACCCTCTTAAATGCACCTTTGCCATCCAGTCGGGCAAGTTCCTAGGGTATATAGTGAGTGCACGTGGCATTGAAGCAAACCTTGAGAAGATTGAGGCCATAAGAAAAATGGGAATCCTAAAGAAATCGAAGGGCTTGATGAGTCTAAACGGCAAGGTAGCGGCCTTAAGCAGATTTATATCCAAAGTCGTAGACAAGTGCACTCCATTCTTCGACCAAGTGAAGAAGGGGCGAAACTTTGAATGGAGTGAGGAGTGTGTACTTGCCTTCCGAAGCATGAAAGACCATTTGGTCAATACACATGTATTGTCGAAACAGGTGATAGGTGAGAACGTATACGTTTATTTAGTTATAACTAATCAAGCTTTTGGTGCTGCAGTGGTACGAGAGGATGAAGGTACACAAAGGCCCATTTATTTCACAAGCAAGCGGTTATCCAGGGTAGAGCTAAACTGCTTAGTTGTTGAAAACCTTATGTACAACCTCCTCCTTACAGCAAGAAATTTACGGCCTTATTTTCAAGCACATCCCATCAAAGTCCTCACAAACAAACCTCTTAGACAAATACTGGAAAAGCCAGAGACATCGTGTCGCTACTCAAATGGGCAATGGAGCTTATCTATTATGACGTCCCAAGAAGGCAACTAAAGGCCAAGCACTTGCAGATCTCATCGTAGAATGCACTTCACCAGCTAAACCCAATTCAAAGGGAGAAGAAAACACCCCATAGTTTTGGTAGTTGTTCATAGATGGAGTACCGAATGAACAAGGGGCGGGTATTGGATATGTATTGATCACCCCAAATGGGCAGAAGCTGCATGGAGCAGTGCGGCTTAGTTTCAAAGCAACCAATAAAGTGGCAGAGTATGAGGCTCTCTTTGCAGGCCTATGAATGGCCCGGGTAATGAAGATAACCTACATTAAAATTCACAGTAATTCCCAATTAGTTGTGAACTAAGTGCAGGGAAATTACCAAGTGAAAGAGCCAACCTTAGCTAAATATGTGGAACTATCTAAGAAATTACTAGAGCAGTTCAAAGAATCTGAGATAGAGCAAATCCTACGAGAAAGCAATTCATTCACTGACACCTTAGCAAGACTAGATAGTACCAACGTGGCTAATGAAATGAAGGCAGTACCAATTGGACATTAGGCAGAGCTAAGTATAATAGAATCGAATCAAATACTGGTCCTAACTCGAGCCCAAAGGGTTGCCATTCAAGGCATACAAAATCAGGAGACAATAGAGAGCTAAGAGCAACCTGCCATGGGGCACCCACCTCAACAAATTGAGGAGAATAACTATATGACTCCCATCAAACAATTCCTCTTAAATAGGGTCTTACCTTCGAATAGAAATGAAGCTCTAAAGATAAGATACCAAGCTCCGTACTACTCCTTCTTTGATGGAATATTATATAAGAGAGGGTATTTTACCCCTTATCTTAGGTGCATTTCTAAGGAAGATGGGGTACGGGTCATTGGAGAAATACATGAGGGCTAATGCAGAGATCACTCTGGGGGAAACAAATTAGCAAAAAAGGTGCTAGGACACGGTTACTATTAGCCTACTGCGCTCCAAGATGTGAAGGAATTTGTAAGAAAGTGCGATGGATGTTAATGATTTTCCGGTATCTCCAAACAATCATCGCATAAGCTCATTCCACTTACAAGCCCATGGTCATTCGATATAAAAGGAGGAGCAAAATACACCATAGGCCATAGATTGCATCACAAAATGGGTAAAGGCAGAACCTCGAGCCACGATTACCGTAGAGAAGATAGTCACTTTGGTAGTAATGAACATAATCACGAGATACAGAATACCTCACAAAATCATTTCTGATAATGGTACCTAGTTTAAAAGCAAAGAATACACGGAACTTTGTGAGAAGAATGGCCGTATAAAAAGTTTTTCCTCAGTCACTCACCCATAGGCAAACAGATAGGTAGAAGCTACAAACAAAACAATCAAAGAACTACTCAAGAAAAGACTGCAAAATGCAAAAGGAAAGTGGGCGGAGGATTCTCTTTAGTGCTATGGGTTTACCGAACTTCAAACGGATCTCCTACATGCCACACTCCTTTTTCACTAACCTACGGATATGAGTCCATGCTACCCGTCAAAGTGGAAGTCCCATCACATAGAAGAATATCATATACCATAAAAAAGAATAAGAGATTGAAATAAGTTGCCTTGGATCTCATCCAAGAGAGAAGGTATGAGGCATCAGTGGTAGCGCTCATATGTTGACAAAGCATGGCAAGGAATTATAACGCAAGACTTAAAGAAAGAAACTTCTTAAAATGGGATTTGGTACTACGGAGAGTAATAGCCAATACAAAGGATCCAACAGATTGGGCATTAGGACCAAACTGGGAAGGTCCACTGGTCATATGAGAGGTTCTACCGAGCAGGGCATATCGGTTATCGAGACCTGATGGCAACCTAGTTCCAAGAACTTAGAAATCAGAGCACCTCAGACCTTACATTGTCTAATTTATACTACTTATGTAATTTATATTGTAGTATTATAAAAAAGTAACAATACAATAAACTGGACATAGGGATATTAGAAAGCTTAAACCAGTATAAAATCTCTCTATTAATTACACTTTGGCATGATCTCACCATGTACTTTCCCAATTCACTGCCAATTGTCACTGACCAAGACGCAATATCAGTAGACAAAAACGACACTCTCAACACTGAGAACGGTGATAGTGGACTCAAACACTTGGAATTGCATCAACACAATCAGGCTCTTCAACTAAAATTATTGCACTGGACATAGGGATATTAGACTGCCCTTCCCCAGTATAAATATTCATATGATAGCAATCATATCATATCCAAACTGGTCATAGGGACATTGGACGTCCCGAATCAGTATAAAACCCCTCTATGTTAACTTATTTAACATAGCACACTGGACATATGGATATTAGATAGCCAGAACCAGTATAACAAATCATGCGCATGCAAGGGTTGTATATGCACAACCTGACTTCTTAGTCAAATACAAACATACTAGTCTGCATCGGAACAGTAAAGCAGATCATGCTAAGCACACGAAAACAGTATCACAACCACATCGCCGTCGTTCAAAAAAATATACATACTATGCAAGACATGAATGAAAATGGCAATCCCTCAAATGGGAACGGTGATGCTAAGACTAATGCTGTAGTATGCCTCGGGGGAAGGCCATGCAAGGCGTACGAAATCGATATTGCACCTTGGGCAAAGGGGCAGGTCATATCAAATATCCAGATAAAGACTGCAGCCTAAGGGTCAAGATCTGGAGGGGGGGCATGAACTACCTCAGGAGCTTATCCTAAAACTTGGCAAAAGAAACCACAATACATGGAATGTACTGCAAGCTATTAATTATGTACAAATCTAAATACTACTCAAAGCTCGCCATGTATATATCAAAAGGCCGAGTTACTAATACATAGTTAGCTCTGTACACGTCTACCATGATACAATTGTCTATTTTAAATATTTATACATAACTTACTCAAAGTTTGCCAGCATGGTCACATCATGAAGTGATACCTATTAATGAAAGCTATTGTTATACGACATTTTTACCTGGCTATATTGAATTGATTGCGCAAGTCAGATTCGACTGCCATCAAGATCAATGACTCCAAGTGGTGATTGTGGGGCCCAGAAGCCAAGTACATATAGTAATATGAAGTCAGGATAGAATATAATTTATAGATGTACAATGTAGAATGTTTGAAGTATGAAATATGGTTCAATACATAGGAGGAATCGGCATAGATTGGTTCCAACAAGAGGGATCGACATGTTTCAAAGTATAGGAGAATTCTCATGGAAAACAATCAATATTTCAAGATCTACAAGTCCAATGCCTATAAAATTTAAAGAGCAAGATATAAGGACCCTAAAAAACCCACCCTAGGGATCGCACATCAACAAGACAAGTTTGGAGGGATTGGTATACATCCCCTGGAAGGGTTCGACAAAGAGCAGCAAGTAAGCCATGTTGAATCAAAGATCAAGTAATAACTCGAGCTCCAATATTCCAAATGACATGATATTTAGAGGCTAAACATATTTTTGTATGGGGAAGCCACCATAGGGATCGCTCCTTAAAATTCAACCAAAGAAGGGATCGGTACCGATCCCTCTACTTTGGGATTTGGGCCTAGCGATCCCTCTAGTGGGCCTATATGGTTTAGAAGGTCCTTCGGCCAAGATTTCAGAGAGATATTTGGTTGTCTTCATCTATAAATACTAGCTTGATGGGTCATTCTAAGGATCTTTATGCTGCTAGTTACTCTAGACTCCATTGTAATCGAGTGCTAACTTATTTCTACTATTGTAATAATATTCAAAAGTGATTAATAAAGGATAATCTTTAAAGGGACACAGGCATACAACGCTGAACCACTATAAATTTATGTGTCTTTGATTACTGCTTATTCTATGTTGCTTACTTATTCATCTACTTGGTTTAATTTTATTTTTATTCACTTACTTCTCTACAAAAACTATTCTTGGGTGTTTATGGCCATTTTAGGTGCAAACATTTTGGTGCTTCCACTGAGAACCTTGATTCTCGGCTTATTGGATCCCTTTGTTGCTACTGGATTGGATAAATCCCCCAAAGGAGATCTACGGTTATCTTCAAGGAGTTGCTCATACTACTCAAATTTGCAAAAAGCTAAGCAAAACTATCAACAATGGTGAGGAATACTAGATTTACTTCTCAGAATGTGGAAGGAAATGAGAATGCTAGCATCCAACAAGGAGGCCCAAGCAATCAACCAATGATGTGAATGTTGAACCAGTTGAAGTCCAGAATCCGACTGATTCTATTACAAGAGCTGAATTTTATAATCTAATGAGAGAGCTGATGGAGAGCCATCGCCAATGAAATCAACAAATTCAGACCAATATCAACTTAATGAACCAACTCAATCAGTAGAAGCGAGGGAAAGCTAGGAAGGACCCAACTCCTTACTCGGCATCGTAGAATTCTAGCTCATCAGATGAGTATCATAGGCATTGTAGAACAGATGAATATCATGTAGAAACTTTAGGGCATCAACTGGCAGACCATAATGGTCTGCCAAGATCGATTGGCATTCATCCCTTCATAGGGATCGGTACCGATCCCTCCCCCAGAAGAGGGAACCAACCCATGCATTTTGGGAATCAAGCTGGAGATGCTTCAGTTGGTTTGGATGCTGAGTTCAATTAAATGTTGACAAAGTGCTTCCCTGGAATGACGATGAAGTGAATTTACAAGATACACATCGGGAAGATGGTGAACCAAGAAGGGGTGGAACATCCCATAGATATCGACCAGACCATTCACATGAGGTGGAGCATGACCACCGCTTGGCACCAACTATCTAAAAGCCAAACTTATTGGCTATGGTCAGACAGTCAGTGAGAGAGAGCTAGGGCTTAACCAATGATGACTAGGGAATCTCGAGAAGCCATACCCCATTAACTGATGATGTTCTACATGCAGAGTATCCAATAAGGTTCAACATGCCGTTGATGCCCGCTTACGAGGGAAAAACCGACCCCAGGCAGCACATCATGAGATATGAATGGTTGATGGATTCCACACAAGCAGATGATGCAATCAAGTGTAGATGCTTCCCTATAACTCTCTTTGGAATAGCAATGATGTGGTTCATAAGGATACCCCTACGATCAATTTCTAGATTCAATGATTTGGCAACAAGGTTTGTGGAGCAGTTTCAAATGCACACAATTCGTCTCAAGGAGGTAATGTCCTTGTCCAGGGTGATCCAGGCTCTAGGAGAATCATTGAAAGATTATTTGGAGAGTTTTCACACAGCTGTTACGAAAATCAGTAATCCGAGTGACCACGAAATATTGATGGCCATGACGAGAGGGATAGATCCAGAATCTGATTTCGGCGATTGGTTAGCTGGCAAGCCGCCCACAACGTTGGAATGCTTTTACGCAAAGGCGGCTCGGTATTTGAGAAAGGAGAAAGTCAGGTCTTCTAGGAAGAAGAATGTGCGGGACCAAGCTGTAACATCCCATATTTTTAATAAAATTATTTAGGATATTTAATTAGCTAAATTAAATAAAATAATGTGTTGATTAAGAGATTGAGATGTGATTTAATTAAGGGGTAGCCATGCCATTTAAACAATGAATTAAAAGAAGAGTTTAATATGAAATATAGGAAGGGTAAAATAGGAAAGAGAACATTCCTATATCCCTTAAACTAGACCGTGTATTCTCATATACATGTTCGTTTCATTTTCAAAATTTTAAAAAAGCTAAGGCCGACCACCATTAATAAGAGAAAGGGGAAAAGGATAGAGAAAAGCTAGGAAGAAGCTTAAGCAAATCAAATCCATTCACATCTCAATCCCTTTAATCTCTAAATCTAAGGTGAATAATTTTACATCTCTAATTTGTTTTGTTTTTAGTTTGAAGGAGAAATCCAAAATGTTTTGCCATGTTTTTGAATGATGGAATGATTATATCTACATGTTGATGATTTATGTATATTCATATTGATTTTATGATATGTTTTGATATGAAAATCCTATTAACTGACATCAAAATACCTTATGAATTTTTATATAGACCACAAATATTATTTTGGAGATGGGTTTCAATTTTCAGTATTTTCTGAATTTTTGTGGAATTTATATGAATTTTCTAGTAAAGAAAATGCTATTTTGGGTTATAAATTATTTACGGTTAAATAATAAAAGATTTGGATATGAAATTTTTATATGTTGGTAAACATATAAAATGCGATTTTCTGGAATTTTTGTAGATTTTTCCTAACTGTTTTAATGGATATATAAAATTATTTAAGGTATCGGACTTAAATGTTTTATATATTTATAAAAGGAGAAGGGGCTCTTTGCAAATAATTCAAATTTGTTATTTCTGGAAATTGGCAGCACTTTTTAAAAAGTACAAAGGCAACCAATCAGATTTAGTAAAATAAGGCAGGTTAGGTACAAAACTAATCTACATGGTATACATTGTTTCGATGCTTTCGGCACCAGCTTCCGCCTTTTTACCTTCTCCTCCGACATAGTCGAAACCAATGCACATGGTATCAGAAAACTAGTACGTAGTGAATTGGATGTAGGCGAAGGGTAGTGGGTCGAAACCAGGAGTTCCGAAGGGGTTGAGGCTTTACTTTGTTTTTAAATAAAAAAGCGCCTGCTTGCTTTCGACTAAGAAGCTTTCGTCTTAGTTGGCTTTCAACAAGGTCAAATGGATTTAAAGGAAATGGTTTCGATTGGGTTGCGCCTTTATTTTTAAATAAATGCTTTCGACTAAGTCGAAACCTTTTGCTGCCGCCTTTTTACCTTTTGACCCAAAGGGTTTCGAAGGGGTACTTTGTTTTCTAAAATTTGGCCACTTCTCCAATGCTTTTGAAGGGATGGTTTCAATACCATCACTTCTTTACTTATGAATGCTTTCGAAAGGTATAGGGTCGCACCCTATACATTAGCTATTAGCCCCAGCTAGTTTTGTCCAAAATTCCAATGTGTAGGGCTTTGTCACAGGTAAGACTAAAATTATGAACATACACAGAAAGGTATATATGTTTGTATACAGATAGGTTATTGGTGAGCCTGCAAAACCATTAGGATCAGGTGACTCTGGGAGATGATAGGTTAAGGACAGACCATCCAGAAGAGAAGTACTTAACAGATAGTTAAGGACAGAACGTCCAGAAGAAGAGGAGTGTCTAACAGATGTTGGATAAATTTTGATATGTTGTCTGGTAGGCCCGAGTCAGCCAAAAAAAACTATAAAGTTCAAACAAATAGTTCATTTATTACTTGATATGTATGTTTACATAAAATTCTTTATAGATATTAACCAGTTTTGATTGCAGAAAAAGATATGTTTTAAAAGGATGTTAGTGAGGGGAAACCCATTCCGCTAAGCGTCGTGGCCTCACTAAACATAAAATAATAGAGATGAACAGTATTATTCACACCAGGCTATATGTCTGACTCAAAGTTTTTGTTTTCCCCTTAAACTCTCGGGTGCTCAAAATTGATTTGAGTAGACTAAGGGTTGAGGTTTTCAGGTTTTTGAAATTTTGGCAAAAAAAGCTACTGGAGACGAGCAGGTGGCTGATGGATAGCTAATTAGGAGTTATAATTTTATTTTGTTTTGATTCCGTTGTGTATATTATGTTAGATATGACTATATTGACTCTGATCAACCAAGGGGGCATCGTCATATGTTGCTCTTAGCGTATTTTTGTAATGATTATAATTGATCTTTACTTGGGAAATGTTAAGGGATTATGTAATTTGGATATGAATTGTTTTGAAATGTAATCAGTGAAATATTGTTTTTTGGAATCTGTGACTTTGTTCATATTCAAGTGCTTCTAATATTATGGATACCATAAGCATTACTGTATTTTGTCACCAGAAGTTAATACTATGGATGACTACAGCATCTGTAGCGCTTAGCTTTTAGCCTCTAGATATGGGATGTTACACAAGCGGAGAGGGATAACAGAGTAATATTGTAGTAAAGCAGTCTGATGATAGCTTTGGAAAAGTTCAAGTGAATGTCCAAAACAAGCTGAATCAGCAAAAGAAAGGGGGAGAAAGGGGCCGAGAACAAAAGAGGGATTCGTGAAGTGGGAAGCCTAGGATTCCAATGTACGATACTTACACGCCGTTGAATACTTCCTTGGAGAATATCTACTTGTCTACCTACAATACCATGCAATATAGGAAGTCGCCTCTAACAAAATCAATAGAGAAGCTGGAAAAAACCAAAAAATATTATTGGTCCATGAATGCTATGGAGATGGCACGAATGAATGCAGGCATCTATAGGATATTATTGAAAAGTTAATTCGAGAAAGGGAGTTGCAGCAAATTGTAAAAACCCCGCAGGATGGCGGACATGGGACATCTGACCCAAATTGAGGACAAGCACCGCGCAGGGCTGAGGTGCCTGCACGAAGTGGTGGAAGATTGGTAATAAATACAATAGTAGAAGGACCGCACCTGGCAGATTAGAGTTGGAATGAGATGGAGCGCTATGCTAGCGCGATTAGGCATGTGGATTTTGAATAATGTTCGAATACAGAAGAAGGAGCTCCGGCAAAATAGCAACATACAATGGCAAATGATATCGTGTTTAGAAACAGAGACGTAGATAAGGTAGAGGCTCTGATGATCGACCAAATGATCATTTCGGCCATGATCATCCCCGCTTTGGTAAGAAAGATATTGATTGATTGGGGTTAACTTCCGTAAATATAATTTTCAAAATAGCCTATGATCAGATGAGGATGGAAGCCAAGGACTTGAAGCTGCCTAAACCCCGCATACATGGTTTTAATGGTACTGCAACTAAAGCCGCTGGTTATGTTTAATTTCCTTTAGAGTTAGGAGAAGGTAACCGTATGAGAGTGTGAATCATGCCGTTCGTTGTTTTGGATGTTGACTCTCCTTATAACGTTTTTCTAGGTCGATCGGCCCTCGCCAAATTTCGAGCAGCCCTTACCCCTTAGTATTTGACTTTAAAGTTTTCGACAGATAACGGTGTTGGTGTCGTTCACGGTGATCAGTAGGGGTGAGCGTTTGGTCGGTTCGGTCGATTTTGAGGTAAAAAATGTCAAACCGAATTGAAACCGAAAAAAATCAAAATCAAACCAAACCGAACCAAATTAATTTCGGTTAATTCGGTCGGTAACCGATTTAACCGAACTAAAAAAGCAAATAAGAGAATTTACCATATGTTATTATTCAAATGATTGATTTTGTTAATGGAAAATGTAAAATTATGTTTATATAAACTATTTTGAGTATTTATTTTAAGTTTATAAGAAAATTAACCTATTTTTAGTAGATAAGGTTTGGTTTTTATCACTAAAACGATTGTTACGAGTATTACAATGCCATGAATTAGGATAATATAATAAAAGTTCGGTAAATTCGGTTAAACCGATAACCAAAATAAAATTATTTTTCAAACCAATATAATTTTACAACCAAACCGAACCGACCGAAATGAACCGGTTTGGTCGGTTAATTCGGTTCTAACCGAATATTGCTCACCCCTAGTGATCAGGCGACTAGACGTGCCTGTTATGTAGCAAGTTGAGGGATGCTCAATATAAAGAGAAAGGTAAGGGTGTGGACAAGACTATCCACATCCAAGCTACCGAAGATTGATAACTAGCGCCTGAGCCTTGGCTCAGGTGCCACAGTCGGTTCTATAGAAATATAGATCTGAGAGATGATGAGGAGGAGCCCAAAGAGACCAAGGCTACACCAACTGAGCTGACGATTGACATCACACTTAGCCATGACGACCTATCACTAGTCCTAAATATTGGGTCACAGCTCAGCCCCTCGATGATGAAAGAACTTGCTGGATTTCTACGAGCGAATCAAGACATGTTCCCTTAGACTCATTCTGACATGTGTGGGATCTCGTCTGCCACTATGTGCCACGCATTGAATATCAACCCGAGGCATGTCCCGGTGAAACAAAAAAGACGCAGCATGGACCTGGAGAGATCTTCCACTCTTAAAGGGAAGTTGGATAGACTCAAAGACAATGGGTTTATTCATAATGCCCTCTACCCTAAGTGGGTATCTAACCCTGTGCTTGTGAAAAAGGTGAATGGGAAGTGGAGAACATGCATTGATTACTTTGACTTGAACGAGGCATGTCCAAAAGGAAGTTTTCCCCTTCCAAGGTCGACTAGCTAGTGGACTCAACCGCAGGTAACAAATTGCTATCTTTCATGGATGCATACTCGGGATAAAACAAAATCTTGATGCACATTCCCAATCAAGAGAACATCATTTTCATTATCGATGTTGGATTATATTGCTACATGGTGATGCTGCTTGGATTAAAGAATGTAGGAGCGACTTACCAGGCCTTAGTTAATAGGATGTTTAGAGATCAAATTGGAAAACGATGGAAGTGTATGTTGATGATATGCTCGTGAAGTCACAACGATCAAGCGACCACATTAGAGACTTGGCAAGAATGTTCGGCATCCTATGACATTACAAGATGAAAATTAATCCTTTGAAATGTTTTTTTGGCGTAGCATCAGGGAAGTTCTTGGGTTTTATTGTTAACTCCAGGGAACTGAAGCTAATCCCAAGAAGATTCAAGCTATCTGTGATATCCAAGCACCAAAGACTATAAAACAAGTATAGAGTCTGAATGGAAAGGTTGCTATATTAAGCCGATTCATTTCCAGAGTTATCGACAAATGCATTCCTTTCTTTGACTTGATTAGGAAAGGAAAAAAAACTTCAAATGGATGCAGGATTGTAAAGACGCTTTTCAAGCTTTGTTGAATCACTTAGAGAGACCCCACGTCTTCTCAAACCCGGTGGATCATGAGGATTTATACATCTATTTTTCTATGTCAGTACATGCTATAAGTGCCGCATCACTTCATAAGGAGAATCGAATCCAGAGACCGGTCTATTATGTTAGCAAGCAATTGGCGGGAGCTGAAAGGAACTATCCGAAATAGAGTAACTGACATACTGCTTGCTGATTGCATCATGAAAGCTTCGCCCTTACTTTTAGGCACATCGTATTAATGTTTACACCGACTAGCCATTACAACAAGTCCTATAGCGACCTGAGATGTCTGGAAGGTTACTCAAGTGGAATATCGAGCTTAATCAATTCGATATCACCGATCTCCCTCGATGGGCTATTCACGGGCAGGCACTGGCAGATTTTATAGCAGAATTTACTGCACAGGATGATTCCCCGAAGAGAAACAAAATCCCTACCATACGGTGGAAATTGTATAATGATGGAGCGTCCAATGATCTTTGTTCTGGAGCTGGAATTATGCTTGTAACTCCCAAAGATCGGTTGATATGTTATGCTTTAAAGCTTGATTTCCCAGCGACAAACAACGAAGCTGAATACGAGGCTCTGATTGCTGGACTTAAACTCGCTAGAGAGCTGGGAATAAAGTCTATTGAAATCTTTTATGATTCACAATTGGTAGTATGCCAAGTCAGGAGAAATTACCATGCTAAGGGACAACAGCTTGCTCCATATCTAACCCAGTTCCAAGAGTTATTGACTGAATTTGAGTACTATGACATTACACATATTCCATGGGATCAAAACAGAAAGGATGATTCATTGGTAGAGTTTGCTAGCACTGGGGACGCACAATGGATGGGCTTGGTTCCGGTCGAAGTATTAAATGCCTTGAGTATAAACCTGATAGAAATCAATCGGGCACTAAAGACGGAGCCTGAGAGGGAATTGTTGATGACTTCGTTAAAAACTATTTGCTACAGGGAGTCCTACCTGGACAAAAGAATGAAAAGTAACAAGTCCTCCATAAAGCTTCACGATATATCATGCAGGAAGGAGTTATGTACAGAAAGGATTTTTCTGTTCCCCTACTCCGGTATATCGCTCATGATAAGATAAAACGGGTCCAACGGAAGTTCATGAAGGGGAATGTGGTGATCACACTAAAGGGAAAACTCTTGCAAAGAAAATACTCCATTAGGGTATTATTAGCCAACCGTCAATCATGATGTTGGTGACTATATGCAAAAGTTCCAAGAGCTCCGTCGACGAAAATCACACAAATGGTCGGTCTATGGCCATTCTCCATGTGGGTATAGATATTATCGGTTCCTTATCGATCTCTAGAGGTGGTGCAAAGTACGCTATCATCGCAGTTGATTACTTTACCAAATGGGCCGAAGCAGAACCTTTAGCCACGATCACAACCAAGAAAGTAATCAACTTCATTGTCTGGAACATCATCTATCGTTTTGGTCTTCCATGAACTATTGCAACAGATAATGGGACTCAACTCGATAGTGTTGAGTTCAAAGACTTCTGTCAGAGATATCATATTGAAAAGAGGTTTGCAGTAGTAGCTCACCCTTAAGTAAATGGGCAAGTTGAAGCTGTGAACAAAATTATAAAGTCCATTCTGAAGAAGCATTTGGAAAAGGCTTGAGGAAAGTGGGTGGATGAACTCCCAATAGCACTATGAGCTTACAGGAACACCCATAAGTCCACGATTGACCATACTCCATTCGCTCTTGCTTACATTTCCATAGCCGCAATTCCTATTGAGCTCAAAGTTCTTTCTCATTGAGTGACTTACTATGATCCCAAAATGAATAAAGATCTCCTCTTGGAGTCTCTAGACTTTATAAATGAGAAGCACGAGGAAGCCAATTTGAGGGCAGCTGCACATCGACACCGAGTCGCCTGATACAACATTAAAGTCTGACCTAGAACCTTTGAAATCGGCGATCTTGTCGTGAAACGGGTTTTTCCATCGCACATGAATCCAACCTAGGAAGGACCATATGTCATTAAGCAAATTCTTGGAGAGGGAACTTTCAAGCTAGCGACTGATGGCATCACACTTCCAAGGGCGTGGAATAGTGCACATTTACGATACTATTTCACTTAGTTTATTTCTTTTTCATTCAGTTCTATTTTTTATTTAGAATTTTCTTTAGCATTTGACTTTCTAGATATGTCATAAGACAGATTATGTCATTCCTTTCCATTTAACAAATAAAATTTTGAACTCCCTTTATATTTATGTTTGCTGAAGCATTATGTATTAGTTACATTACAAAACTGATTAATGTCGATATGTCTGAACAGGTTCCCAGAGTACGAAATCAATCAATTACACTAGTTCCCAATGGAACTAAACAAGATGAACATGGTCTGACTGTTCATTTGATAACTCTCATTCAGAACCCAATGGACGGGATACATAATGAGGAATGGATGTGACTCGACCATCTAATGATCAAATAAATCCCCTGAACGATAGGATTGAAATAAAACAAAAGCGATCATGACATGACCGATCGCTAAATCAAACCCCGGACCTTGGGGGAAAATCAATCAATTTAGGAAAGTACGATTCGACTGCTCTCCGAAATAACTCTAAGTTCCAGAGTGCGGACTAGAGTAAAAACATAAATTGGGTGTGAATCGACCACCCGCAAAATAACTCTAAGTACCTAGAGTGCGGACTAGAGTATAAACATAAATTGGGTGCGATTCGACCACCCACCAACTAACTCTTATCCCCAGAGTGCGAGTATGAGTATAAACAAATAGATGAGTATGGTTCGACCATTCACTATTCCATGAACTCTGACCTGAAACCGACATGAGGAGTATAAACTCGCTAAGGATGGAGTTCGACCATCCAACATATAACTCCACTAACCTGAGACTGAGGGCAGGAGTATAATTACACAAACCGCTGAATTCGATGGCGTAACACGAAGGCTCGAGCCCAGCGTTTATATCGACTTAAGGCCACGACCACATGGAGACCTTAGGATAGAGCCAGTGATTATTATCAGAATTAAAAAACAACGAATTACAAGTACATTAAATGAAAAGTAATAGTTTAACTACTTAAATAACAGTTCACATGAGAGATCAACAAAAAGAAATAACTTTTATTCACATGATAAGTTTCAAAATTGTGGTACAAGTTTATTCAAAAAACTGGGGGTCGTATCCATACAACCACGACTAACAAAAAAAGTTGTACAAACTATGTACGCACCAAACCGAAGTGACGACTATTTCTTTTGCCTTATCTCTTTTTTGGATTTCTCGGAAGTGGCGCTATTTGAACTTCTGCTTGTTCTCTTCCTTGATCCTTTACCACTCTTGGTAGGAGAGCATTTGAAGCTTGGAGGGAGGTCTCTGGGAATCGACCCACCGGGCGGAATGACTTGTAGTAGGACAAGATTTGGATCATCAATGTCCACCGCGACGGGCTCAGCTTTGTCTTTTCTCTTCAACAACTCCTCCTTCTCGATGCGCTCCTTCAAGCTGATCTCATCAGTGTGTTCGAAGGTGCGGGTAATCACAACATCATCAGATTCATCCACCGGCAGTGGATCTTCAGCCTTATCATCGTCGAGTGCTCCGATGACTTGAACATCAGGCCCCGGAACATTGATGGCCACCGGAATATCTGTTGACGTCGCTTGTTGCTCTATGGCGGCATCACTTTCAGGAGTTTGGCCGGGACCCGAAAGACCTACAGATTTGTCAAAACAAGGAGATAAGCCTAAAACCATTAGGCATGAAGAACGAAACATCTTGAAAAGTGGAGAGTAAAGTGGAATACCTACATCCGGTTGGCTCTCGGTTGTCGTTGGAGTGCCCCCTTCCAGAATAGGGGTCAGCGCTTTAGATTAGTAACCGGGTTTATTAGGATCATAACTCAAATCTTACCCTAGGTAAAAGAAACTGACGCTTCAGTCGCTTGGAAAGAAGAGGGGCCCTTGGGATCAGACTTCGAGGATTCAGCAAAAAAAATTCTCCTTTATCAGAAGGCGCTAAAATATTAAAATATCGGAGTCTCGTGGTGGCAAGGTCTAAGGGTTCATTTTCGCGAAGGATCTCCTGCATTGGGTTCTCTTCATTTAACTCAGCTTCGCCCAGCTCCCTCTTTTTCATCTCGACAATATACTCCCAGGCTTCAGCGAGTGACTTAAGATAACCTTTGCCAAGAAAAGTTCAAGTCGCGGTGGATAAGGACATTAGCGTTGTATTCGATGATCAGAGGATCAAACATATCTTTAATTTCATTCCGATCGAACTCTTTATCATCCTCCATCTGGGATTCAATTTGTTATATCATCTCCTTGCGGCCTGCCTCTCTTGCCTCTTCTTTGAGGGGTTCTATCTTGGCAAGTTGCTCGTCAAGTTTGATTTTTAGACTCCTAGCTTCAACAGCCTCCTCACAATACCTTTGTGATTCTTCCTGAGCCTTGATCTTCTCTTCCTTTTCTTTCCTAAGAAACACATCAAGCTCCTCAACGCGGTAGGCTAAGATATCTTTCTCCTTTGCAAGGAATCCTTTTTCGGAGCAAGTGCGTCGCTGCGATTGAGGGCAGTATCAAGTTTCTTCTTATGGGCAGCTTCCAAACGATTCGCTACCTCAGACATTTCCTTGGCACTTTTTTCCTACTTCGATTAGTTTTGTTGTCAACTCCGATATCTCATTATCTTGGTGCTTGATTATATCTTTATCGTGGATCGCCTCTAGCTTGAGACAATCTATTTCATGTTGTCACTTGATTGACACCTCAGAGATCTTTTCCACTAAGTGTTGGAAAGACTCATGCTGCACGAAAAAGTCGTTAACACTTGTGAGAGAGCTAGCTTTGGCACCCCGAGATCATATGGATTGAGGGAAGGAACTTAAGCCCATCAAAATGGATTTTTGGCAAATTGGCCTTAAGTTCGACTAATTTTTCTATTGTGCAAGTATCAGGAGCAGCGGTCGGCAAGGATGGATCAGAAGTGGCAATTGGATGCTTGCTCAATCTACGGTCATGAGATTTCCTGGAGCTAGAAGAACCAGAATACTGCTCGTGTGATGCGGCAATTTGAGGTCCCTGATAGGAAGTCTGATCTCTGCTATAAACAGGAAAATTAGGCTAATCTTCCTAATGGAATGACTGAGACTGGGACTTACGCTTAGAAGAAGAAGATTCCCTTGAACGATGACTTTTTTCCTGGCTCCCATCTCTTTCCCTACGCTTGTCTAATTCTAAGCCGCGGCTAGATCCATAATGCGTTGAAGAGCCCCTTAGGCGATCAAAATCTTGAGACCGAGTCATTGCACCAGCAAAGATCAAATGCGAATGTATAAGTAACCATTATACAAAATATAGATGAAGAGCCTGTAGTGGAGTGCACATGATTGTAAGTGTCCTAGTGTCCCCCCTCCCACCCCTCGCCCCCCTGCGATAGACTGGTAGCCATAGCCTTGCTTATAGGCGTTTTCTCTCCTCTGTCGGTAGAAAGAATGCCATCACCAATATGGCAGGGGAATTGAGCCCCTCGATGTTGATATTTAGGAAGTTATAAGTCATAATGTCATCGGGGATCTTGAGATTTGAAGATCCTTTCATTGAACTTTCTCAGTGTTGGGAAGATGACTATTCGTCAATAGAAGTGATAACAGAATTTAGCAGTTTTTCTTCTGTGAAGTTTATATGCCAGTTTCTTCCTTCTCTTAGTTGGCATTTGGGATTGCGCGCCTTATGACGATTCGACCACAAGCGCCTTGCCCGAGCCTACATCAGTGTTGCCAAGCTCTTTGGTGTGGGCATCCCTAATTTCGCCTTCTTTAACGTCATCTTGAGTTCCCTCAACTGGGTGCACAACAGGATTATTGACATCCCTTTCTTACTCTATGACATTTCTCGATAACGCGGCACTTCCAGGGAGCCCAATGTTGCGACCCACTTCTTGCAACCTAAATAGAGATAACAACTCGTCAGTTACGAGAAGTTTAATGTCCCTGTCTTCGATAGGGGTGGCATGAATAACGGAAATCGCTCTTGAAAAACTATTGCCCTCTGGGTGTGGGCGAACACCAGTAGATATTCAGGATGGTAGTTGATTGAAAAATATGACTTGGATTAATGAATTTAAGAGTGAAGTGAAGACAACACTTACGTCCTTCCAACCACCACCTTGCGAAGCCACGCGGACAGCGAACGTAGAACAACTCGTGTTTGAAAAGAGAAAGTTTATTCCAAGCACCCGTTAAGACTTGGCAGTTGGGTGAAGGCTCAACGAAAACATAGGAAGGACTTCCTGACCGTCGTTTAAAGTTATAAATGAACCTTATGTCCTCAGGAGTTGGCGGGAGAAACAAAACGCTCATGAATAATAGAAAAGTTTCATGGAGGAAGGCATAGCTATTCGGGTGAAGTTGAGTGGGAGCTATTTCAAGATATCTTAACATTTCTCGAATAAAAGAAATGAAGGGCGACACACATCCGGCCAAACACATGAATTTGTTTCCCATTGTGTACCCCTCCGGGGGAAAGTGAGCCCTATCATTTATCGAAGGAACTAGGACGTCTTCGAATGGAATTCCATGTATGGAACATAGCCTGGGAAGGGTAGCCTCACCAATTTGGGAGGCTTAAGAATCTGTCGATTTATCTAAGAGGATGACGCTTTCTACTCCGTCGGGCGCAGGACTTACATCCTCCTCCGGGAGGATGGGAACATCTGAAAAAAGGTTTACTGACGGGCTAGAAACATCCATTTATTCAGTCTGATGACCAGGAGAAAGTCTACCAGATATAGTCACAGAGCTCGACTTTGCTTCAAGATTGCTATGCTGCGAGGCTGGTCCAGAAGAGATTGTAGATAAATGCTCTGAGCGTTTGATGTCCATGTTAACTATACTCAGTAGACAATCGAGAATAGAAAAATTACTTGTTCCCCCATGCAAAATGTGAACTAGTACGGTGTAGTGTAGTGTATAACAGAAATAAACAACTTTAAATAAGAAAATGAAGTTAAATGAGGAGACTTTGGATTCTGACCAGAGCGACCATCATCGCTGACCGTCTCAACCAGCAAAGAGTTTGATCGGTTGTGAAAGCTTTGGGATCGACAATTGGCATATCATAGTGTGAAATCTATCATTCAAGTATGTATGCTAAGTTTTAGTTCATGTTGAAAGTTCCAGGGATTTGATTGTTCAATCTCAAGTTCAATAGTGAATACGCAAGTTCTATTGTTCAACATCATCATATGTTCAAGTTCATTGAGGTGGGTTGGTAGTAATTGCTCAAACAAGTAAGTTTGGATTAGGTTTCAAGTTCAATTCAAAAAACATATATGCCAAACCCTCTATACCGATCCCTATCCCGAAGTAGTGCAACCGATCCCCCTCTTCTAACAAATGGTACCGATCCCTCTCTCCTAACAAAGCCTACCAATCCCTCTCCTTAAACAACATGGTCGAACTCTCTCTGTAAACAAAGGACGATGATCCCCTTTCCTTCTATAATCCTACCAATCCCTCTACTACACCATCTTCCATCAAATCTCCGACATCGGTCCACCCACGTAAATCTTCTCTACTGATCCCTCCAACCTCACTGTTTTAACCATCCTCCCAAGAAGCTTCCATACTAATCCCTCTCCCACATCATCAAACGAGGGATCGGCATATCCACGCCATATGCCATATCCCAACTAATCCATCCTCTACTCTCCCTTCTTCTTCCTACATATTTACCCTACCGAACCTTGTCACACCCCACGATCCACCTCCTCCAGACCACTTCGACCACCATTCTATCGTTCCATCAAGTGCCATCGTGATTGCCAATGGCGTGGATCCTTTATCCCATCATAAAATAGAAAAGCATAACTTAAAAAACTTACTTATGAGAGTGCATGAGTTAGAGATGCGGTGAGTATTTGGAAATGTTCGAAGTGGAAAACGAAAGGAAGCGAGTTATTGGGACAGATTAAATTGTAGTGGGATTTCGAGCTAAGGATAGGGGGTTCGGTTTTGTGAATAGAATAGGAGGGTTCGGTGCTTTGAAGAATGGCAGGGAAATGAAGCAAGTAAGAATGAAGGGAAGTTGGAGTGCTAATTTATATATATGGACTAGGGGATCGGCCTATGTCTTCGGCAACAAAATGTGGACAGAAGGGATCGGCATAGAAGACATCGATCCCTATGAGCATGGGAAATGGAATGGAGGGATCGGCTGAGCATGTGCCGATCCCTACAAATGCTACCCAGAAAAAAAGAAAAAAAGGGGAGAATAGAAAGTGAGGGATCGGCCATGAACATGCACGCAAATGAATATAAGCATGAAAATTATAAAAATATATTTTTGCAGAGAAAGTTGGGGATGACCCGTGAATATATGAGCAAGTCCGAGAGCCAACGACAAGAATGTATATATGAACATACACGTTTATGACCTAGAAATTTCAAATTTTGAAATCGACAGAAATTGGAATCAAACCTGAAGCTTTCAAGTTCGAAGCTTGACCAAATAACCAAAACTAGCTAGACTTTCGGAACACGACTTACATATATTAACCGATGCAATATAGCCCTGAATTTATACCATCGAAAATCGACCAAGCGTCATGACGATCAATGAGAAATACAGCACCTTGGAAAAATAATTCAGTAGATGCATAGCAACTATTCAGAAAACTGGACGGATTCTTATCGACGACTCTAACTTGCTTCGATTCAAAGCACGTCATATTCATCACAAGACGTACTTTGGGGGCAAGTGTTATCTAGCATTTTAACCCGGCTATATTGAACTGATTGCACAAGTCAGATTTGACTGCCATCAAGGTCGATAACTCCAGAGTGGTGATTGTAGGGCCCAGAAGTCATACAAATAGTAATATGAAGTCAGGACAGAATGGAATTGATAGATATGCAATGTAGAATGTTCGAAGTATGAAATATGGTTCTATGCATAGGAGGGATCAGCATAGATTGGCTCCAATAAGAGGGATCGGCATGTTTCAAAGTACAAGAGCATTCTCGTGGGAAACAATCAATATCTCAAGACCTACAAGTCCAATGCCTATGAAATTTGAAGAGCAAGATATAAGGACCCTAGGGAACCCACCCTAGGGATCGCACATCAATATGACGAGCTTGTAGGGATCAGTATACATCCCTTAGAAGGGATCGGCAGAAAGCAGCATGCAAGCCCTGTTGAATCAAAGATCAAGCAATAACTCAAGCTCCACTGATCCAAATAACATAAAATTTGGAGGCTAAACATATTTTTGTATGAGGAAGCCACCATAGGGATCGCTCTCCAAAATTTGACCAAAGAAGGGATCGGTACCGATCCCTCTTCTTTGGGAATTGGGCCTAGTGATCCCTCTAGTGGGCCCATATGGTTTAGAAGGTCCTTCAGCCGATATTTTAGTGAAATATTTGGCCATCTTCATCTATAAATACTGGCTTGATGGGTCATTCTGAGGATCTTTACATTGCTAGTTAATCTAGACTCCATTGTAATCAAGTGCTAACTTATTTCTACTGTTGTAATCGGATTCAAAAGTGATTAATAAAGGATAATCTTCAAAGTGGACGTAGGCATACAACGTCGAACCACTACAAATTTCTATGTCTTTGATTACTACTTATTTCCCATTTCTTACTTATTCATCTACTCAGTTTAATTTTATTTTTCTTCACTTACTTCTCTACAAAAACTATTCTTGGGTGTTTGTGACCATTTTAGATGCAAACGACTATGTTAAGAATCTGACTCAGAATCACAAGATTAGCCAGATATGATCGTTTCACGTCAATAAAACCGACGGAAACTCGATGCCGAAGACTTAGAATAATCGTTTGTCAATCAAAGAGTAGGAGATTGATCATCCAGCTCAGTAACAACAACTGATGATCAGATAAGAGTAACGTTACCATGAGCAAAACTGTGTTGGCACATGCATAAAATCATTAAATGCAAAAACAGCCGAAAAGACTTTTCCCACTACCTAAAAGAAGGGAAGAGTAGACAGAACTGATAGGATATGTAGACCGGGTGCTTAAAGCAATAAGTCTACAATGAAATGTGGTTGCCATAGACTTGGAGGGTAAGTGTTACACCCGTTCTTATCCCGAACTGCATTGAAGGAAGATGATGCAGGACATGACACTAGAAAGACCGCCCTCATATTAAGAAGAATTAAATGTAAAGAAACAAGGAAGTAAAGCAATCAAACTTATACAACACAGGAAACCATCCCGAGGATACAATAATTAACCCGACCTGAACCCTGCAATCATGGAAATCGCGGTAGAAGACAAATACTATACACATAAGGAAACAGGGGTAGGTCATAACAACAATATATAAGATCAAAGCAGAACAAGAATACCGCACCGAAGCCTAAGAGGAAATACATGCTAAGCTGAGCTGTCCGCATCTCCAAAAGTGCATACGTTGTCAACACCTACAAGAACAGTTCTGTAGCAGCACATACCAAGGGCAACCTAGGCAGTACCGCAAAGGATCATGAGCACTCCAAAAGGACTTCATATAGGGCCACTCAGGATATGCTTCAACGCAAAATCATACTTATAGGTAAATGGAAAAAATATAAAGCTCCTCCTATCAGCAACCCGAGCCCGTTAGCAATGAGAACAACTCAAATCTCAACCAGGTTACATCCGTGAGCACAGCAGAATAACGTCCCAGCTAAAATCAAGGCAGTGCAACTTCACCCCGATACGAGGCCAAACAAATAAGTACAGATCTGATAAAAATAAAGATATAAGCATCGCAACATCATGCGAGGACTATATATCAGTCGATGTCTATATGGAGGTAGTACCTTGAGACCAACGAGCTACACCTAATGTCCCATTAAGGACTCGCAAACAAGATCATTCAAATTTGAATTCTACCACCACCATTTCAAATATTCTCGCTCTAATTTAGAAAGTTCCCGCCTTCACTAAAACTTCCCGCCAAAGACATGTTGACAATCCGAATACGTCAAATAGACAACATAAATATATGGCATTTGAAAGAATCCAAGGGCTGAGACATAACAGTAAAAAAAGAATTCTAGTAATCTGCATGCGTCTTAAGGCTATAAATAGAAAAGGCACTATAGCATGAAAGAGATTTTGGCCTTTTTCTCTTTTGATATATTTAAGGTTTACTGTATTCTCTACCATGGAAATTTGTACTAAAATACTGGAAAAGAAAGAGAAATTTCCCCCATGGTGTAGGATTCTTTAAAATCTGACCCACGTAAATCTCCTATGTCCTTTACTATTTCTTATTTTTGTCATTTCCTATTTAGTTTACTGTACTATATCTTACCTTATTTGTAATTGAATCAAATACTATTTGGATTTGACATTTTAACGAATGGTTAAAGTGCAACTACACGATTGTGTAAGCGTCCATTAGCATAATCACTACTTCATGGCAAAGTTAAGACTACTTAATTTTGCTTCAAAATTAGTAGAGTAATTAGCATTAATTACTTTACACTTAATTAAGGTGTTGGAGGACGAAAAAGTTCCCCAACAATAAGCTTGTATAAAGTGCACATGGAATATATGCATGGAAACCAATAAGGACACACGGAACTGGATTAAAATGACACTTCACCAGAGATCGTTCACCTTAGTGTAAGGTAGTGATGAGAAGGCAATCTATCAGAGGTTGCTTAACCTACTGAACTTGTCAATGATTGGTCCTGTGCAAACATGTCGGGGGCAAAGGAAGAGCAATTGGAAGAGCTAACAAAATAAAACGTAACTACTTCACCAGTATGCTCACCGTGTCGAACTTTTTAGTGATGGACCCTGTACAAGTTCATAAGGAAACAATAAAAGATTGCTAATAAGCTAATGGCTAAGCAAGGATACTATACAAACACAATGCAACAACCAATCAAATAAGGTATGACAATTTCATTTAAAATTTCTATAAGATACATATGCGCTTGTGTAAGTGTTCAAACATGAAATAAAAAGTATAGACCAAGGGAAGCATCAGTCACAGAAACTGCTTACCCTATCGAACTTGTTGGTGATTGATCCCCTACAGGTATGCACGATAACGGCGAGAAAGGTTGCTAACAGAACAAGAAAACTTAGTAATTATATGGAACAAACATATCATGATTACTAACCAGGAAAAGGATAACATGGACAAGAATAAATATCAGATGTAACAAAGCATAAACATCAAAGGAAGATTAGCTTCACAGCATAAGCACATGATTAACATACATTCAAAACTTGAGTAGAAACCACTTACCTGCTTGAACTTGTTGATGATTGATTTATACAAGTATGTATGGTAGTGGTGAAGGAGTCACTAGTGGAATCGCTTGGCGATCGTCTAGGAAAAATAAATTACGACTTCTAATCTTAATTTGCCAAACCAAAGTCAACGCAACAAAATACACATCGTGGGGTCCATGTGCCATGAAACCTCTATATATTTCTTTCCCTATGGCACCTCAACTCTCTTGGAACATTCATAAAACAACGCGTGACCCTTGTAACAACCCAAACCATAATGGGCCTAACTTTTGAAAAAAATCGAAACCTAAGTCCATCAGCATAGATTGTTGGATTTGGTACATGCAAATAAGCATGAGCATTAACAGAGATCGATAGAAACCAAAATTCACAGTGGAAACAATAATAGGATAAAAATACTAATTATGACTACTACCTTGGAACTAATGGTATTCTATGGATAGCAGATTGTCACATCTGCATCGAGCATGAGAGAAAGAAGACTCTCCAACAACAAAGCACTTCCAGCTCTAGTGACACGTTCCTTTAAATTCAATACTGTGGGTTGTAATGAGGAGGGGGTCAGAACAACGTTCTGGTGACTGGAAAAATATAAACTGTCCATAATATAAACTTATACCGATAGGTTTCCATTTAATTGTTATGTCCATTAAGGTTTAGCAATTCTAATCTAACCTTGCATTGCACACACGATTACATACTTACCCTTCCCAAGGTATGAAATATCAATGAAGCCATATCAACCACCCAATACTTCCAACACCATTTAATACTTCTAAATATGAAACGGTCTTCTATAATACTTTTAAAAAAGAAATAGACAGATTCTATCATTTATGACCTTAATTAAGGTAGACCCCGTCATTTAAGACCTATTCCCAAGGTGGTTTCCTAACAATGTTGTCGATGGTCAATGGGTCTTAGTTGCAAGACCTTAAACCACTATTTAAGGCTTCTGACATTCAATGTCCAACTATTACCACATTTATAGTCAATAAAATCGTAGTTATGTAATAAATAGTACCCAAGCCACTTAATACCTTTTTATTAGAAAATAGGCAAACATAGGTCATTTAAGACCTTAACTAATGCAGACCCCATCATTTAAGGCATATCCCAAAGTGTGCTCCTAAATGGAACTATTATTATTTCAGCTTTAGAAATGTAAGGGACAGTACCCAAGCCACTTAATACTTCACAGTGGAAAATAGGCAGACCATGTCATTTAAGACCTACTTCCAAAAGCGTGTACTATCTAGCTATATTGCTTGGAAATCTCATTGGGCTACTTAAAACTTTTGTTATAGGAAAGAGGAGGACTTTATAGTCACTTAAAACCCAAATCTGAAGTGAACTCTTCCTAAGATATCCGCTCTCACTCTTTAATTTTAAATATGGCATCTCATTAGGTTATTTCTTCGGTATTGAGGAGGACCCTTCAGCCACGTAAGACCTCAACGTTGAAGTAAATCCTTTTTAGAGACATCCTTATTTATTCATTTGGAATCTCACTAGGTTACTTAATACTTCAATTTAGGAGAGATGCAGACCCTTTAGCCACTTAAGACCTCAAACTAGAAGCGAACCCCTATGGTGCTATCCCTCACCACTCCTAATTCTAAATTTAGATCATTTAATACTTTCCAATTAAGAAAGCAAGCCCAATCTCTCATGTCATCACGGGTCATTGGGTTAGTGATATCTCATATCAGTAGTAAGTAACCGAGCTATTGGTAGCCTCAATGTGAAGGGCAGTCTTCCGTCGAGTGACTCTACTGGCCTCGCATCACTAACCCACTATGTCCAATTAACCATCTTAAGTCTTTATTTGTATTACCTTAGGTATACATTGGACTTAGCTTACTGATTCCCTTTTTATTTAAGGCAATAAGATTTACCTTAAATATTTATACACCCATAAATCCCCGCTTAATGCTCATAAATGTTAGTTTGTCCATAAAATCCTAACGGACATTTCCTAAGACATTTATGCATGATTACTAATTTCAAATTAATAACCTTTTATATCTATTTTATTTTTATCAGTCTCATTAATCCATTTACCCTATTAATTTATTGCAACTCCCACATTTATTACCATTTATTGGAGTTACAACCTTTTAAATTCTTTTCTTATTAATCAATTATCCTAAACTGAATATTACTTGCAAGTGACGTTATTAGCTTTTGATTTAATTATTATAAGCGTAGTAATTACGTACAAATATTTACTTTTAAATATATTCTAGTTATATCTTTACTAGAATATACTTTTCCATGTTAAATTATTGGAATCATATCTAAAAAGATTATCCGCGATAATTTCCATAAATTAGTTTATAACAAAAGATTTAACTTTAAAATATAAAAGGTTCCATTGTTTAAGAATACAAGAAATAATCATTTCTTTTTATTATTAAAATAGGCAATGTAAACAACAATGAATCCATACTTTACACATCTCTTTCTCTTTCTATTTGTATCTATTCTTTGTTAGATCAAATGATGTATCTTTCTAAAATGGAAATAAGTCAAACTAATTTACAAATATTAAATGAATCTAAATTCCAACAATTCCAAATATAGAAAAGTTTATATTCTAACATAATTAGGGTAATAATCCAAATTTATAACATTATTATATAACCTATTTCAGATATGGAATAAATTTCATTCGAATCAATATTCTAAATTCATACTTTTGGGACTGATATCTAGATCAGGTTGTATACAATGCTAAATTAATTCATAAACAAGAATATGTAGGTGATATTTATTGTATTCAGATCGTATTTAATTCGTTGCCTACAACTCATATACAATTATCCAATAAGGCATACAAATCAAATAATCACCAACGGGATAATTTTCATATTATAACAATTTATAAAAATTCCCACTCACCTTTTAAAAGCGATCCAAACCTCCAGATCTGAAGTAGAACCTTTGTTTCATCTTCAAATCCTTTTTAATCAAAGAGATATGTATAAAAGGGTATATAAATATATTAGAATTATAGATCTAAGAAGAGATTTGGGATTGGAAGAGAAAATAGATACAAATATTGTAACGACCCAGAATTTTGAACAAATTAAATTGAGAATATTTAATTAATTTTAAATATTTGAACGGTAATTTAATTTGAATCCCCGAAATAACTTTGAAATTGGCGATTAAATTTTACAATTTAATCTAGTGAATGTCGAATAAAAATTTGAATCTTCAATTGTAAGTTGAAGAAAAATTATTTCGAACGCTTATAAAATTTATATTGATAATTATGAAGATAACAGAAGCTTCAGAATCCAATTGCGGATTTATTTGATCAGTTTTGAAATTTATATTGTTCGAACCAATAATTAAAAATAGTCATTTTTCAAACAGTCTCGGAATTCGACGAAACCGGTTCCATTGGATCCGTAATATTGTATTATTATCGGATTTCAATTTTTTTTAGTGATTGGAGTTGTCGTGTGATCGTACGAGATAAAAACGTCTGGGCAATAATTTATCGATTTAATTTAAAAATAAATTTATACACTAAAATAATCAGCCACCCTATTCTCTGATTCGCGTCGACCTACTCTCTGCTTAACCACGTTCTTTTGTCTCCCCTCCTTTCTCTGTCAAAATACACGAAATGAAATCATTTCGTTCAAACCAAAAAAAAATCTGCTCGTCTTCATTTCAAAAGAAAATAAATGGCCGAAGCCTCCTTCATTCAGGAATGAATCGCGAGCAGTTTAAAATCTCCATTTCCTTCCTCTTCGCAAATCAAAATGAAAACCAAATCAGAGAGAAACGAGTTCCCTTTTCCCCAGATTTTTAATAGCGACATTACTTCCTCATTGAAAAGTAAAGCCAGGTCGAACATTTATCTCGACCAAAGAAATCAAATTCAGTTCCCAATTCAATTTCGAATCGAATTACGAGCTACCCCACCTATCTTTGTTCGAAAATCAAATTGTTCAGCCTCGTTCGAAGAAAATCAAGCCTCGTTCGAATCGACATCGCGAGGGGGGGTACGAGAGTGGCCAGAATCGGTCACGCAGTAGGTAGCGTCGTTTGGTCTTGGTTTGTCGAGCTGGGATGTCAAACTAGGGTTCTGGGGAGAGTCGCGTTCGTTCGGCCTGTCGCGACGCAGTGGGATCGCGAGTGTGGAGTTCGCATGGAATGCAGTAAAGGTGGGTGTCGGCGTGAAATAGGGGAGAGGAAGAAGCTCCATTGGAAATATGAGTTTTCGTGGTGAGCCTGGTATCGAGCAGTGACGAACGGCGAAAACGTGAGTTGAGCTTGGGTTCGTTTTTTTCCAGTAAGGTATAACCCATCTAAATTTTAATTTTAATTCTATGTCTATAGAATAGGTATATAGATATTAGAAATAATATAGCAGTAAGTTATAAGGTAATTTATTCATATATGAACAATTATATAGTAAAGTTGTTTTGAAGTTGTTTTGGTATATTTACTTAATAGTAATTGTTTTTAAACTAGAAAAGGTTTGTATAAAGAAAAAAAAAATGAATATTTGAAATCTGTAATTTATTTATACAGTTTACCTGTAATTTCAAAAGAAAACAAATATGCATCCATATATTTTGATTTTCTAAGTTATGTAGAAATAATGAACTATGGTGATTAACTCTATTTAAGAAGAATGAGTTTAAAAATGAAATTTTTAGTTAAGTAAAATTATTTAAAAGAAATTTGGTTAGAAATAAAATTCGTTGGAGAAGTAAAACTACCAAGCGAAAATTTGTTATTCAAAATT
The DNA here is from genome assembly GCA_030737815.1 of Allium fistulosum. Taxonomy (NCBI): domain Eukaryota; kingdom Viridiplantae; phylum Streptophyta; class Magnoliopsida; order Asparagales; family Amaryllidaceae; genus Allium; species Allium fistulosum. Next base: position 897,036,726 of record CM060905.1, on the reverse strand, counting down.
TTCAAATATTAATAAATTGTGTGAATATTTATACCAGGTCAAAAGATCGTGAAAAACAAACTGGGATTGAAATTGGATTGCAAATATAAAAAGGTGAGATTTTCTCACTCAAATTGAATGTGGAATTTTTACAGTTATTGATTGATGATTGACTGTTTGGATGTGATATTAGATATAGTAGGATATATATCTATATATAGCAATATATACATATTGGCATATGTATATATTGGATTGATGATTTCCCGCCTCGTATAGCGGATGAGACCCTATTGCGCCGTTAGTAAGCGGATTTTTATAAAACCTATATACCGCGATAATTCCGTACTGGAGCGGAATTGGTATTGTGCTAACATCTGTGGATGCAGGGAAACAGGTTGGAGGGATCCAACTGGATTCCTCACCGTATTGATTATTTACAGATATTTTGATATATTCTGTTATCATATGATGATATATGATATTTGACTGTGGTAATGACTGATTGGTGTTGTTGCATCATCGGATTCAGTTTTGAAATGTAAAAGTAACGACTTTTACTTTAAAAGGGTTTTTAAAGTGATTTTTGAAAATATGCGTTTTATGGAATTTTTGAATCGATTTATAAACGTAAAATTTTAAAGTTATAAAAGTTATAATTTTTAGTGAAATATAACTGAAGTGTCGTTTTTGAAATAAAAGTCGATTTATTTATAAAATGGTTTAAGTTGGGATTTTTGAATAACTATAAACGATTTGTATAGAAAGATTTATAAAAATTGATATTTTTGTAAATCAAAATATTGGACTTATAAAACGAATTTTTATAAGTGTTAGAAAGAAGTATAAATGGATTTCATAAGTGAATGAAATTAATAGATTTATAACGTGAAGTTATAAAGTAAATAGATATTGTAGAATAAAAGATTTATAAGAAATTTACTTATAAATTTGACTTTTGCACTTAGATGGGATATAAATAGAAATTGCAAAACGAAATGATTTTTATAAGTTGAAATCGTTATAAAGTACAAATGTGATTTATAAACGTTGTTTTATAAATCCGAAATCGCTTATTCTTATAAGTGAATTTTTGAAGTTAATAAAATGAGATTTATAAACCGGAGTTGTTATAGAAAATAGAAAATGGAATTTATAAACGTTGTTTTATAAATTCGGAAACCAATCGATTGAATTTGATAAATTAAATATAGAAGATTATCAAAGGAGATATATTCGCGATTTTGGATAGCGAATTATTATCGAAATAAAACGTGTAGAAAATAGTGAAATGTAAATAGTAAAGTATATTCACGATTTTGGATAGTGAATATATCGTTAATTAAAATGGATATGTTTTGGAAAAGTGATATTAAAAATGAAGTTAAACATTTTAGAGATGTTTTTAAAATGTATTATGATATCGAATACATAGATTTCAACATTTTTATTGTTGAAATAGACGTTTTCGAAGAATAAGGAAATGATGGACTATAACACTGTTGTTATAGTAAATGATTTCCGAAAGGAAATGTTTCGATGTAGTATTGGGATTTATATATCTATTAAAATCCGAATCCCCATACTAGTGATTTTGAGTCGTCGTAACGATGTTTTACGTAACATTCGTTTTGACTCAAATAAATGTGTTTAAAAAGAATGATTTCCTTAAAGAATGAATATATACTTAATATTGATTTAAGTATATCGAATATTTTCAAATGTTGAAAATAAATGATTTGTGAAATACTTATTTTTGAATAAGTATGGAAATACTTTTCCAAAATGAAATGAAACATTTTTGAGATTTTATCTTCTTAAAGATAAAATGAAATTGAATATTTGAAATCGATTTGAGAATCGTATATCTGTAGATATTTGAAAATATAAATTCACTATGGAATTTATAAAAGGGAAGTTGTTTAAAAATAAACGTTGATTTATTTTTGAAAGTGTGGAAATTTTATATCTAGTAAAGATATTTTTGAAGATAAATAATTTGGAAAATTATTTGGAATCTGATGATGTTGCGCATCTTTATTGATAGTTAAATAACCGACTATCAATAATTACCTTTAGATAGGTATTTGTTGTGAATTGGATGAATTTGAATGCCACACTTATTTTTAAAATAAGCGCTCACTATTCGGGTTAGCCGGGAAAGGACCATGGGGTCGTATAACCCATTCCGAATATGTGATACGTCGTTATGAATTGCATTCGAAGACCGGTGTTGAAGACCGGATATTTTTGAAAACGGAAGGATTACCGTCGAGTTACTCTACATCGGCTGATCTCCGATTTAGAGGTTTTATCACCCTTAGTGACGGGAAGTCCTGACGTGATTGAAAACTATCCGGATGTGCAAGGGCTTCGTGAGAAGTGCCTTCGGTTCTGTTCGATCCCAGAACAGACTTGTATGGATTGTGTGTCTGACGTTACAATTTGAGATATAAAGCTGATTTCTTTCAAATACATTTCTGTTGGTGGCGGAGAATTTATTCTCTTAGCTTAACACCCTTCTCTGAGACGTACGAGCTCAGAGGTTATGTAGTTGAAATTCATCAGCGATATATCCCAATTTGGTAACGTGGCATACTGAGTGTTGCTGTGAAATGATCAGTATTTGATCATTTGCGATATGATCATTTGTTTGATCTTATATCTTTGTGATCATAGGTTGATCATTTTGTTTGACCCGAAGCAGGGCTTTTTGAGAAAGCGTAGCTTTGTGGACGAGACTTCATCGAGCCTCACACCCCGGAAATGGTCGAAACAGGAAGGATGCGGCAAGGTTCTAGGGAGTAGCGCCCCTTAGTGTATGTCATTCCTTCTGGATAGAGGTGGTATCATGGTATGGAGCCCAGATACTTAACCTATGTGGTTGCTGCATTATTATCTATGTGGTTTGTTGGAAATCGGGGATCCTCGGGAAGATCGGTTACGATCGGGGGATGGCATACGCGTGTCAGTAGTTACCTATTTTTGCAGAGGTAACCCGGCCTTGTGTTGGCAGAGATCTAACCGTAATGTTAGGTTATTTCTCGGGTCGTCTATTCCAGGGACGTACCCATCGTGAAGAAGGAAGTTCCTTAGCCTGACCATTTGTTGGAAATCCAAACTCCAATACGAACTTTGTACGGTATTAGTTGTAGAACCTGCCATTTACGTACGGTGGTCACCACTGTTTAGATGGTAGCTATAGTAGGCATACGATACTGGTCGTATGTTGGCTAAGATTAATATTATACTTTCGAAATGTTTTCTACACTATGCACTAATAATAATATAAAAAAAAAAGAATTTGATTTTTGCGTAGTAAGCATCTTTGACTATCATAAGAAGAAATCTCCTCCAATTCTGCGTTTGCATTGTGTGTGTGGCGGGAGGTCTTATGGTAGTTTCATTTTCCAAAAGCATTTCGAATTGACTTTAAAATTATTTTGTTGTTATAAAGAATAACTGTTTTACGATCTCACACCAGTCACCATGACTGACTCGGAGTTTATTGTTCCATTCTAAATTCTGGGTGCCCACCAATTTCCACACGGGCAGCCTAGAGTTATATTATCAGGATATTCTGGAGCTTGGAGATAAGCTGGATGACGAGACGTAGTATTTGTATCTGTTAGTATTTATTCCGCTGTGTATTCTGTATGAGGACAAGTTATATAATTGTCCATTGTTGTATATTGACTCTGATGATTGATGTATGTATAAACTGATATAGCTCTTTGTTTTAAAAGACTAGTGTTTATCTATTATATATTGTTCCGCTGCGATATGTGAGATTCTGATATTGTTTCTGTATCTGATGTTGTTCTGTTGTTCTTCTTCTTCTGTTTTCTTCTTCTTCTTACTTTTTCTTCTTTCTAAAACCCTCACTATTGGAGTTTCCGGCACTCGATTGCTCGGCAGTCGATAAAGTGAGTATCGATGTCGAATTTTCGAAAGTCGAAAATTTTGGTATGTGACAAAGTGGTATCGGAGCATATGGTTAAGCGACAACCCTGCTCTGTTGGGTGTTACTCATTAGAGATAGAGTCAGCAGTACTCTAGAATGAGTTTGAGTGTAATAATAGATATGAGCGCGTATTTGTTATTGAATATGAAATTGTTTTGTATTGTGTTGACTTATCGGTTGATTGTTTATGAATTCTGGTCGGTGCAGTCTAGCTAACTGTAATCGATAGGGGTTTCTAAACTCTTAAACAAGATAAACCGACACAGTATTGTTTTAAAATAGGGTGAATGAAATAATTTTGCCCAAAACTATTTTTGTATACAAAAGAAATAATTTTCTGTAAATTATCATAATATATGGATGTTTGGTTGTTAGGAAGGTGATGATATTGAAATGTTATCATTACTATTGAAACTGAATAAGAAACTGAAATCGTAACTCCAAAGTTAAGAAATAAAATTCACAGACAAATGAAATTTGAGAATATAAATTATAAATGTGAATTATAATTTGAAGTAGAATTCCAGAGAAGTTTTTGGAAAGGTTTTGAAAAGAATTTGAAAATTTTTGGGGATTTAGAAAGTTTAAATTCTTTTTGGAGTTGGAAATGTATTTCAAAGGTTTTGAAAAGTATTTTGGAGAGTTAAAAGCTCTAAACTCTTTTCGGTCGCTGGAAAATAACTTCGGTAATGACTGCAGCATTATCGATGTTCATTTTCGGGTTTCCAAAAGAGAAATTGCTGCCAAATTGTTTTAAAAGGAAGTTGTTTGAAAATTTGGGTTTTGTTTTGAAAATTCAAAGGATAATTTGAATTGTTTTCAAAATGGCTTTGAAAAGATTGAAAAGACTCTAGAATCCTATTTAAAATATTTTTGGGAACAAGGATGAGCTGGTAACTTATACAATTTGAATTTGATTTGTGAAGTTAAACTAAAATTAGTAAGTAAAGCTTAAAGAATGAAGGTAAATGAATGTAAATACAAGTGAATCAATTTAATGAAAGTGAAATTAAATGTTGAAACTCATTTTGAATTCGTAAGCAAATGAATTGAATTGAATAATGTAAATTGAAAGATGGATTAAAATTCATATGTTATTGAAATCCAGTTTAATATAAGTGATTGTAAACCAAAATAGTAAATTGTAAATAAATTTTGGGAATGAGCAAAAGAATAAAACTGGAATTAAAACTGAATATTGAAAATGAAGTTGAATTGTGTGAAATTAAATGAAGTTTTGAGATTAGTTTGAAGTGAACTAAAGTTAATTGATAAAATTCAATATCCAGAAGTAAACTAAATCCAAATTAGATTGGAATTGTGAATTGAATTCGAATGAGAATTGAAATGTAAAATTGAATGAAAATAATCTATAACTTCAATAGTGAAGTAGAAAATGATATAAGTAGTTTATATTGAAAATTTTGTAATAAAATTTGGCAAAATGGTTTGAATGTGTAACTAGATATTATGGCTAGTAGGATATACAGGTGTTATAAAAGGAATTGGAATTTTGGATTTCAAAGATAATTTGAATTGCTCGACAAGAGGTAAGTATTTGAATTATAATATGAGTTTTTGATGATTTCTTGTCTAGCCGCTTGGCTTTTTCTTTTTCTTTTTGAAATCTGAGAGTCCGTAGGGACGTTTTGTAGTCGTGCCATATTAGCCGCGCAAAGGAGACGCTGGCGAAATTTTTCGAAAATTTCGAGCGTTAGAAAATTTTTGAGAAATTTTGAAAGTTTAAAATTTGAATTTAAACTCGAATTTGAATTTTGAAGTTAAACAGTGTTGTTTGAAACTTATAATTGAAGTTGGAAATTTAGTTGAATTAATAACGAATCTCTAGTAAAGAGATTTGTTTTGAAAATTGGATAAAACTATTGATTGTGAAAAATGATAGACGAGTTAAGGACCATTTTTCCTAACTTGTAATTTCGAGGACGAAATTCTTTTAAGGGGGGAAGTCTGTAACGACCCAGAATTTTGAACAAATTAAATTGAGAATATTTAATTAATTTTAAATATTTGAACGGTAATTTAATTTGAATCCCCGAAATAACTTTGAAATTGGCGATTAAATTTTACAATTTAATCTAGTGAATGTCGAATAAAAATTTGAATCTTCAATTGTAAGTTGAAGAAAAATTATTTCGAACGCTTATAAAATTTATATTGATAATTCTGAAGATAACAGAAGCTTCAGAATCCAATTGCGGATTTATTTGATCAGTTTTGAAATTTATATTGTTCGAACCAATAATTAAAAATAGTCATTTTTCAAACAGTCTCGGAATTCGACGAAACCGGTTCCATTGGATCCGTAATATTGTATTATTATCGGATTTCAATTTTTTTTAGTGATTGGAGTTGTCGTGTGATCGTACGAGATAAAAACGTCTGGGCAATAATTTATCGATTTAATTTAAAAATAAATTTATACACTAAAATAATCAGCCACCCTATTCTCTGATTCGCGTCGACCTACTCTCTGCTTAACCACGTTCTTTTGTCTCCCCTCCTTTCTCTGTCAAAATACACGAAATGAAATCATTTCGTTCAAACCAAAAAAAAATCTGCTCGTCTTCATTTCAAAAGAAAATAAATGGCCGAAGTCTCCTTCATTCAGGAATGAATCGCGAGCAGTTTAAAATCTCCATTTCCTTCCTCTTCGCAAATCAAAATGAAAACCAAATCAGAGAGAAACGAGTTCCCTTTTCCCCAGATTTTTAATAGCGACATTACTTCCTCATTGAAAAGTAAAGCCAGGTCGAACATTTATCTCGACCAAAGAAATCAAATTCAGTTCCCAATTCAATTTCGAATCGAATTACAAGCTACCCCACCTATCTTTGTTCGAAAATCAAATTGTTCAGCCTCGTTCGAAGAAAATCAGGCCTCGTTCGAATCGACATCGCGAGGGGGGGTACGAGAGTGGCCAGAATCGGTCACACAGTAGGTAGCGTCGTTTGGTCTTGGTTTGTCGAGCTGGGATGTCAAACTAGGGTTCCGGGGAGAGTCGCGTTCGTTCGGCCTGTCGCGACGCAGTGGGATTGCGAGTGTGGAGTTCGCATGGAATGCAGTAAAGGTGGGTGTCGGCGTGAAATAGGGGAGAGGAAGAAGCTCCATTGGAAATATGAGTTTTCGTGGTGAGCCTGGTATCGAGCAGTGACGAACGGCGAAAACGTGAGTTGAGCTTGGGTTCGTTTTTTTCCAGTAAGGTATAACCCATCTAAATTTTAATTTTAATTCTATGTCTATAGAATAGGTATATAGATATTAGAAATAATATAGCAGTAAGTTATAAGGTAATTTATTCATATATGAACAATTATATAGTAAAGTTGTTTTGAAGTTGTTTTGGTATATTTACTTAATAGTAATTGTTTTTAAACTAGAAAAGGTTTGTATAAAGAAAAAAAAATGAATATTTGAAATCTGTAATTTATTTATACAGTTTACCTGTAATTTCAAAAGAAAACAAATATGCATCCATATATTTTGATTTTCTAAGTTATGTAGAAATAATGAACTATGGTGATTAACTCTATTTAAGAAGAATGAGTTTAAAAATGAAATTTTTAGTTAAGTAAAATTATTTAAAAGAAATTTGGTTAGAAATAAAATTCGTTGGAGAAGTAAAACTACCAAGCGAAAATTTGTTATTCAAAATTTTCAAATATTAATAAATTGTGTGAATATTTATACCAGGTCAAAAGATCGTGAAAAACAAACTGGGATTGAAATTGGATTGCAAATATAAAAAGGTGAGATTTTCTCACTCAAATTGAATGTGGAATTTTTACAGTTATTGATTGATGATTGACTATTTGGATGTGATATTAGATATAGTAGGATATATATCTATATATAGCAATATATACATATTGGTATATGTATATATTGGATTGATGATTTCCCGCCTCGTATAGCGGATGAGACCCTATTGCACCGTTAGTAAGCGGATTTTTATAAAACCTATATACCGCGATAATTCCGTACTGGAGCGGAATTGGTATTGTGCTAACATCTGTGGATGCAGGGAAACAGGTTGGAGGGATCCAACTGGATTCCTCACCGTATTGATTATTTACAGATATTTTGATATATTCTGTTATCATATGATGATATATGATATTTGAGTGTGGTAATGGACTGATTGGTGTTGTTGCATCATCGGATTCAGTTTTGAAATGTAAAAGTAACGACTTTTACTTTAAAAGGGTTTTTAAAGTAATTTTTGAAAATATGCGTTTTATGGAATTTTTGAATCGATTTATAAACGTAAAATTTTAAAGTTATAAAAGTTATAATTTTTAGTGAAATATAACCGAAGTGTCGTTTTTGAAATAAAAGTCGATTTATTTATAAAATGGTTTAAGTTGGGATTTTTGAATAACTATAAACGATTTGTATAGAAAGATTTATAAAAATTGATATTTTTGTAAATCAAAATATTGGACTTATAAAACGAATTTTTATAAGTGTTAGAAAGAAGTATAAATGGATTTCATAAGTGAATGAAATTAATAGATTTATAACGTGAAGTTATAAAGTAAATAGATATTGTAGAATAAAAGATTTATAAGAAATTTACTTATAAATTTGACTTTTGCACTTAGATGGGATATAAATAGAAATTGCAAAACGAAATGATTTTTATAAGTTGAAATCGTTATAAAGTACAAATGTGATTTATAAACGTTGTTTTATAAATCCGAAATCGCTTATTCTTATAAGTGAATTTTTGAAGTTAATAAAATGAGATTTATAAACCGGAGTTGTTATAGAAAATAGAAAATGGAATTTATAAACGTTGTTTTATAAATTCGGAAACCAATCGATTGAATTTGATAAATTAAATATAGAAGATTATCAAAGGAGATATATTCGCGATTTTGGATAGCGAATTATTATCGAAATAAAACGTGTAGAAAATAGTGAAATGTAAATAGTAAAGTATATTCACGATTTTGGATAGTGAATATATCGTTAATTAAAATGGATATGTTTTGGAAAAGTGATATTAAAAATGAAGTTAAACATTTTAGAGATGTTTTTAAAATGTATTATGATATCGAATACATAGATTTCAACATTTTTATTGTTGAAATAGACGTTTTCGAAGAATAAGGAAATGATGGACTATAACACTGTTGTTATAGTAAGTGATTTCCGAAAGGAAATGTTTCGATGTAGTATTGGGATTTATATATCTATTAAAATCCGAATCCCCATACTAGTGATTTTGAGTCGTCGTAACGATGTTTTACGTAACATTCGTTTTGACTCAAATAAATGTGTTTAAAAAGAATGATTTCCTTAAAGAATGAATATATACTTAATATTGATTTAAGTATATCGAATATTTTCAAATGTTGAAAATAAATGATTTGTGAAATACTTATTTTTGAATAAGTATGGAAATACTTTTCCAAAATGAAATGAAACATTTTTGAGATTTTATCTTCTTAAAGATAAAATGAAATTGAATATTTGAAATCGATTTGAGAATCGTATATCTGTAGATATTTGAGAATATAAATTCACTATGGAATTTATAAAAGGGAAGTTGTTTAAAAATAAACGTTGATTTATTTTTGAAAGTGTGGAAATTTTATATCTAGTAAAGATATTTTTGAAGATAAATAATTTGGAAAATTATTTGGAATCTGATGATGTTGCGCATCTTTATTGATAGTTAAATAACCGACTATCAATAATTACCTTTAGATAGGTATTTGTTGTGAATTGGATGAATTTGAATGCCACACTTATTTTTAAAATAAGCGCTCACTATTCGGGTTAGCCGGGAAAGGACCATGGGGTCGTATAACCCATTCCGAATATGTGATACGTCGTTATGAATTGCATTCGAAGACCGGTGTTGAAGACCGGATATTTTTGAAAACGGAAGGATTACCGTCGAGTTACTCTACATCGGCTGATCTCCGATTTAGAGGTTTTATCACCCTTAGTGATGGGAAGTCCTGACGTGATTGAAAACTATCCGGATGTGCAAGGGCTTCGTGAGAAGTGCCTTCGGTTCTGTTCGATCCCGGAACAGACTTGTATGGATTGTGTGTCTGACGTTACAATTTGAGATATAAAGCTGATTTCTTTCAAATACATTTCTGTTGGTGGCGGAGAATTTATTCTCTTAGCTTAACACCCTTCTCTGAGACGTACGAGCTCAGAGGTTATGTAGTTGAAATTCATCAGCGATATATCCCAATTTGGTAACGTGGCATACTGAGTGTTGCTGTGAAATGATCAGTGTTTGATCATTTGCGATATGATCATTTGTTTGATCTTATATCTTTGTGATCATAGGTTGATCATTTTGTTTGACCCGAAGCAGGGCTTTTTGAGAAAGCGTAGCTTTGTGGACGAGACTTCATCGAGCCTCACACCCCGGAAATGGTCGAAACAGGAAGGATGCGGCAAGGTTCTAGGGAGTAGCGCCCCTTAGTGTATGTCATTCCTTCTGGATAGAGGTGGTATCATGGTATGGAGCCCAGATACTTAACCTATGTGGTTGCTGCATTATTATCTATGTGGTTTGTTAGAAATCGGGGATCCTCGGGAAGATTGGTTACGATCGGGGGATGGCATACGCGTGTCAGTAGTTACCTATTTTTGCAGAGGTAACCCGGCCTTGTGTTGGCAGAGATCTAACCGTAATGTTAGGTTATTTCTCGGGTCGTCTATTCCAGGGACGTACCCATCGTGGAGAAGGAAGTTCCTTAGCCTGACCATTTGTTGGAAATCCAAACTCCAATACGAACTTTGTACGGTATTAGTTGTAGAACCTGCCATTTACGTACGGTGGTCACCACTGTTTAGATGGTAGCTATAGTAGGCATACGATACTGGTCGTATGTTGGCTAAGATTAATATTATACTTTCGAAATGTTTTCTACACTATGCACTAATAATAATATAAAAAAAAAAGAATTTGATTTTTGCGTAGTAAGCATCTTTGACTATCATAAGAAGAAATCTCCTCCAATTCTGCGTTTGCATTGTGTGTGTGGCGGGAGGTCTTATGGTAGTTTCATTTTCCAAAAGCATTTCGAATTGACTTTAAAATTATTTTGTTGTTATAAAGAATAACTGTTTTACGATCTCACACCAGTCACCATGACTGACTCGGAGTTTATTGTTCCCTTCTAAACTCTGGGTGCCCACCAATTTCCACACGGGCAGCCTAGAGTTATATTATCAGGATATTCTGGATATTCTGGAGCTTGGAGATAAGCTGGATGACGAGACGTAGTATTTGTATCTGTTAGTATTTATTCCGCTGTGTATTCTGTATGAGGACAAGTTATATAATTGTCCATTGTTGTATATTGACTCTGATGATTGATGTATGTATAAACTGATATAGCTCTTTGTATTAAAAGACTAGTGTTTATCTATTATATATTGTTCCGCTGCGATATGTGAGATTCTGATATTGTTTCTGTATCTGATGTTGTTCTGTTGTTCTTCTTCTTCTGTTTTCTTCTTCTTCTTACTTTTTCTTCTTTCTAAAACCCTCACTATTGGAGTTTCCGGCACTCGATTGCTCGGCAGTCGATAAAGTGAGTATCGATGTCGAATTTTCGAAAGTCGAAAATTTCGGTATGTGACAAATATATAAATATATAAATCACCTCAGATACGTATATGGTTGATTCTCTTCTCTTCTCTTTTTATTAGATTTCCACTCTTCTCCGATTTTTATGAATATTGATACAACTATCTTATCATTTATAATTAAAAAGAAAGTGGAGAAGAAGAAATGGCAGAGCTTCGCTACTGCCTCCGTAAAAATATGAGAAGAGAATGGAGGGTTAGGTCTGAATTTATAGGCGTTAGAATCAACCAGAACCGTTCGATTGAAACATAATAAATCTGGGCCGTTGCGGCCTAAGTTTATTGGAGCTGCCAGGTTGCCACCGATCGACCGCCCTTGGGTAACCGATCGACTGTTGGGGTTGACCATCCGTAATGATGGGTCGGCCTATGGGCCTGAGTAATTAATATAAAAAGGTTAATTTCTTCTTATTTAATTATTTTCTTTCTGGTTCCATTTTTCGTCCGTAACTTCTTCGTTTGGACTCCGATCGCAAAACTCCAAATATGAAAGTTGCTCGGAATTTTGTCACAGACACAAAGGTGAAAGTTTCATGATCAAATTCCATCATTTGTACAAATTCCATTTTTGGAGCCTAATTAATTAACTGACTAACTAATTTAATAACTAACGCCAAATTACGGGGTGTTGCATTCTTCCCTCATTATAAAGAATTTTGTCCCCGAAATTTCACCAATGACTAAATCAAGGTTTTGGCTCTTAATTATCCTAAACTACCCAACCAATGAGTGTACAATCAATTTTTGCAACCAAACGTGCAAAAACACATAGTGTATTACTATATCACTACATAGAAAATATGTATGCAGAATGATTCTAAATCGGATCCTCCTATGTGAAATGCATTTCCTTTGAAAACATTTTTAAAAAATATGATGCAAACGACCTACATATATACTAGCAGTTCTATATGTATGTAGCTTTTTGAAAAATCTTTTCAACCAAGACCTCCACATTCCTACAAATAGAAGTATGAAACAACCAATTTTGCATCCACTTCCTATCATCCAATAATCTAACGCATCGAAAAAATCTCTTCCTACACTTTACTCATACGCAGGAAAAAGGAATTTAGATGGAGAATTTAACATTCTTATCACATTATAATCTTCATATTCCCGCTATATAGTGGAAATTTCTTCGCTGTCCCGGATTTACTCCAAATTTTTTACGTACAAAATGCATAAGAAGGCTTATTATCAAGCTCTAAAACGAAATTAAGTCTAAAAATAGACTTGCATGCGTTATCGACAAGGTTTGGAAATAGAAATTCCAAGGCTTAAACAGCTTTTACCTTGTTATCGCTTGCATTTATCGCATCGTTGACCTTAATGCACCGCTAAATTCGCAAAATCTAACTTTATTTGCCTTCCCTATGCCTAAAATTTGGCCTTCAAAATCAAAGTTTTCACAAGAATCTTTCTCACTTTTCAAATTTGTATGTCATTTGAAAATTAAAATCCCAAAATATTTAGATGCACATTTTCCTTTGAAATAAAATCTTGAACAAATACTCTAAAAATAATTTAAGAGTAAAAAATAACTAAAATATAAAAAAAATTCAAAAGGGAACTTTTCAAATCAAGGAAAATATTTTCAAAATATTTTCCTTTTCAAAATTTTGACAAATCAAGCCACACTTTCAGCGTAGTCAAAAGTCGGTTATGCACTAAGTGCGTAAACCATATTTCAAAATTCTACAACTAATCTTTATCCAAAAATTTGATATTTTATTTAGAAATGTCAACACGTCTATTATTCAAAAATTTAGCTTTTAAGGAAGATGAGCAATGACCCACGATATCAAAATAAGTTTATCATGTCCTTTGCTAAAATTTTCAACTATTCTAAACTTCCAGTCTTACATTGCATTTATTGTTAGTTAAGTGTCTTTATGAGATTCTCATATTTATATTATTTCTCTACTATTCATATATATATATATATATATATATATATATATATGAGCGGTTCACATATCTAGAAACAATAACACAGAAAATGAATAGAAGCTCATAAATCATGCATGCTTTTTATAAGAGACAAACCAATAGTTTTACAACCTAACAACCCAAAAAAAGAACAAATGCTGAAAACAAAAGGATACAACAACACTAAATAAAGCACCGCCTAAAAATCGTGAGAAGGTCTCGCTCTGCGACTGGAGCTCGAGCCATTGCCGCAACTGCGGAATGGTCATAGTATGGTGGCTATGCACCCAATCTCACGCCCTTGGCGCTGCAGCGCCATCCTAATCTCTCGGAGCTTTGCCTGACGAATAACAGCAAGTTCAGGACTAATGTATCCCTTAGCGCCATGCGCTATCCCCTACTGCTGGTGCTGCGGCTCTGGTGGTGGTACAGGTGGTACGGTAGGTGGCAAAGGGATATTCATCCTCTTCATAGTGGTCCGATCGATGGCGGAAGAGACCTTCCTCACTACTGGCTCTCCGCCCAAATTTACCCTGTAATGCCTAACACTCGAGTGTGCAAGTGGAAATATGGAAAGTGAGTCCTCGGGGTACCAACTCCCTGATCGACTATATGGAACATCAAGACACAAGCCCAGCTAACGGCTACGCCGCCAATTATAGCATAGGCGGCCTTCCATACTGAGGTGTAGATCTGGTCAAGGTTCCCCGTCTTTGGAATGATGTTGTGCTGAATAATGTGCATGACAAGATGGGCCATCGGTCATAAATTGTCAATCCTCCAATCACCGATATTCCCAGAAAAGATCTGCTGTAGAATCTAAGGATTGGACATCTCTATCTCGTCCAAATCTGCGCTTACTACAGATATCTCTAATATCCCAGCGAGATCTCAATCCTAGCTCTCTTCACCTTGGACTCAATGTAGTTGTTGCCATCATCAAAATTCTGCACCATCTGTGCATCGAAAAGAGGGATGTAGCGCAGGTAATATTTCCACTCATAAGTCTCAAAGCGGAGGATCGATGCAAGTCCCGTCGCAACAAAAATCTCTTCAATCCGAGAGTGGCGAATATCCGAACTTCACTGGTCATCTATGAAGGAAATCAAAGTCCTCCATTCCTAGATAGTTCGCTACCTTCCGCTTGCTCCGGTCAAGCCAAGCATCTTCTTACGGATTGAGGCTGGGATGACGAGAGATAGAGCCGCCAGTACATGGCGGTGACATGGGCTGAGAGGCGGTTGGAAAAGGGAGAAAATGGTTTAGATCTAGAGTAGTGGTGGGGCAAGATCTAAAGCGCAAGAATTTTGGCTAAAAAAAATTATTGTATACAATGCTAAATCAATTCATAAACAAGAATATGTAGGCGATATTTATTGTATTTAGATCGTATTTAATTCGTTGCCTACAACTCATATACAATTATCCAATTAGGTATACAAATCAAATAATCACCAATGGGATAATTTTCATATTATAACAATTTATAAAAATTACCACTTACATTTTAAAAGCGATCCAAACCTCCAGATCTGAAGTAGAACCTTTGATTCATCTTCAAATCCTTTTTAATCAAAGAGATATGTATAAAAGGGTATATAAATACATTAGAATTATAGATCTAAGAAGAGATTTGGGATTAGAAGAGAAAATAGATACACATATATAAATCACCTCAGATACGTATATGGTTGATTCTCTTCTCTTCTCCTTTTTATTAGATTTCCACTCTTCTCCTATTTTTATGAATATTGATACAACTATCTTATCATTTATAATTAAATATAAAGTGGAGAAGAAGAAATGGCAGAGCTTCGCTGCTGCCTCCGCAAATATATGAGAAGAGAAGGGAGGGTTAGGCCTGAATTTATAGGTGCTAGAATCAACAAGAACTGCTCGATCAAAATATATTAAATCCGGGCTGTTGCGGCCTAGGTTTATTGGAGCCACTAGGTTGCCACCGATCGACCATCCTTGGGTGACCAGTCGATCGCTAGGGTCGACCGTCTCCAATGATGGGTCGGCCTGTGGGCTCGGGTAATTAACATAAAAACGTTAATTTATTATTATTTCATTATTTTCGTCTGTAACTTCTTCGTTTGGACTTCAATTACAAAACTCTAAATATGAAAGTTGCTCAAAATTTCACCACGGACGCAATGGTATAAGTTTCATGGTCAAATTCCATCACTTGACAAATTCTATTTTCGGAGCTTAATTAATTTATTGACTAACTAATTAAATAACCAACGCCAAATTACGGGGTGTTACCACCCTTAAGACCCGAGGGCAAAGAGATTGAACTAGAGGGTGCAAAAGCCTACCGGACAGTGATGAGAATTAATGGCAAATCATAATAGATGACTGTACTATCAAGAAAGTGCTAGCTAAAAACATCATACTAATAAAATATGTCTTGGAATGATCAACTTGCTTTCCCTCGAGTGAACAAGGCATTGCAACATATTAGTAGCAGAAAATTTACCGAAAGGGTGGGAATAGGGATATAAATATTTGAGGTTCGAAATAACCATCGCATGAGAAAGAAAGATGAGTTTGGATGAAACAAAGCACAATTTGTATTCTACGAAAGTATGTTATGGGGGGCAAGTGTTGTTGGCATTTTCGCCCGCAGCATGGTGAACATGGAGAGGCGTTAAGGAGCATAGAAATGGCCAGAAGATGCATAATAAATGCGCTATCATGTAATCATAAAAGCAAGGCGAAGCGCTAGGGACCAAATCAGAGTAGTCAGAAAATATAGTCAAAGCACTTGTAAAATAATCCTAAGGTTAGGACATGCATATAGGTCGAAACCATATCTCAATCCGAGCTACAGATCAGAAGATATGGTCATATTAAATTTTGTCCACTACCTAACTGACATGGACGCCACCTTGAAGAGATACTTCATACTCCAAGCAAATGGAACATTCAGTGGCATTGGAATACTCTACTCAATGATATGAAGCTATCGGTTCAAGTTTCATTCAATTCTGACTTGAAATGAAGGAGTTATGCCACAAAAATGTGTGTAGCTTATGTGGTTGGGCATATGCTTCCAAGTGAGGGCTTAGAAGTTCAATTCCTGGCAAGCACATTATTTTTATGGAACATGAGGAATGATCCAGTAGGGAGTCTAATTGCTGAGTGCCTAACCGTTTCCAACGTAAGGAAGGAAAAAAAAGAGAAGGCAAGTCATAAGGAGTTGATAGGAAGAGCGAAGGAGCAGCCTAGTAGGATCTACCTAACAGGAACAACCTAGCATAATCTGCCTAACAAGGGCAACCACTCGAATAGCTGGAGAGGAATCACCAAACAGAATCCCTTGAGTTATATATTACTATCTTTTTAACTACAGATCATTGCATTTTGTATTTCACGCATTGTATAGATTTATAAGAATAATAAACATAGACAGTGAATGTAAGCACATTCTAGACGAACCACTATAAATTTTTGTATTCTTTACTTTATTGTAATTTACTATCTGCATAATTTATATGCGATATGCTCTCATGAAAATTAATCATGATATAAATATAATAGTTGTGTTATACACTCTGTATTAACAACTCCACAACAAATCAATTGGAGGTGTTTGTCCATTTTTGTGCAAACATTATATATATATATATATATATATATATATTCAAGCAAACTTCATTGCATGTTGGAAAAGCTTTCTGGTTCCGTTATATTGCCATCAAATAAAAGAAACATCTCTTAAATGATAGTGATTAGATATATCGGAGTTCGGCAATGATTCATCAAAATAATGTTTCTTCCAACATAACTTTCAACGATCACTATCTTAAGTGATAAGGTCTCTAGTTTGAATTGTTGTTAGAGTTCTTAAGGCGACCAATCCAAACTAAAGGATGTGGAGCATCCAGAAAGACCAAATTATGCCGGATAAACAGGGAGGTAGGGATCTAATTTCTCTTACAAATTCCTTCCCTTGGTCATCACGTCATGGGGATGGGCATCAGACAGCATATTAATACTCCCGACCAAAAGCTGAGGAATTCGCTTTCGGGTTTGTTGCAGTAGGGCAACATTCACAAACGATTCGGGTTTGTTGCAGTAGGGCAACATTCACAAACGAATCAGCAACTTCTCCCTTGTTGGGCCCAATTAATATACTAGGCCCCAATGTTTATACTGGCTTTCTCTTCTTTATTACTTGACTCGGGACTTAATCAAATAGGGAAAGAATCTCGGGTACAGCCGCGACTAGTTGTGAAGTAGCTTGGAGCTTTCTTCTTAAGTGATGAAGTAACTTGGAGCTTTCTGCTTAAGTGATAAGATCTCTAGTTTGGATTGTTGTCGGAGTTCTTAAGTTGGAATCCATGGACCATAGTCATACATAAAAAATAAATGTGTTTGAAAAAGCTTCTAATAATCTTACAAGTTTTAATACTAGGAATCTGTACAACTAATAAGTCTCACAATCCATTTCTTTGATCATATTTTATTAAAATTTTGATTTTTGAGTAAGCACCCTAACTTTTGGAAAACTCAAAACCTTTATATGCAGAACCTTTAAGTTGTCTTTTGTTTTAAATATATTTTATGTAAACAAAATTATACACTAAATTTGACCTTTCAAATTTTGAATTTTTAAGTTTGATGCTTGGTTTTGTGGCATTTTGGAATGTCAATGGTGATATATTAACACAATAATGTAGAGAAAATTAAAAAGTTCAATTCAATTTAATTTGATTAAGAAAGAAAGCACTCTCTAGAATCTGATCCGTTGCACGTATTATAATTCTGCTGTATGATAAAATATTAGTCTACCTTAAAAAAAATGAATATTGTACGGTGTGAGTGTAGATGTCTAGTCTTTTAAAACAAACAATACACAATCAGTTTGGACGTGGCTGTAATACTGGCACCTTGGGAAATATAGACTTCAAAAGCATCTTCAGCAAAACAAACATTCGATACACTTTGTTATCTTTTTTCAGATGCCACGAATTGCAGATGGTACTATAACGATTTTCACAAAACTAGCATTCATCACACCCACCTCAGCTAAACTAAACTGAAATCGTGTAGTAACTGTACGTTTAATTTCCATTTATTTTATTTTCCATTAATTACACTGTAGTTTGCAGTCTAATAGGGACAGCTTCTGAAATCTGAACGAATCCTATGGTACCCAATTCACAGCACGTGACTTCACATTTTGCTGTGCAGTAGTTTGATAGTACTAATTTTTAAGAAGATTACGAAGAAAATAATCGAAGTAAAAAAAAATTAAAATAAACGGAAGTAACTGGCTGCTACCATTTCTACTCAATACTAGCTCAGTAAGCACATTCTAATATATTGATTGTTCTCCTTCTACATCTTTATTTAGTTCTTTCCTTTCCGTTGATTAGATTTTTATTTGGAATGTTGCTTCGTCAAATATCTGCGACCCTGTTCGTATATTTACTTGTATTGCATTATTTGCTCTTCGTTGCCAAAGATCATATTTTTAAGGGATTACTGGAAATATAAGGGAAAAGATAACAGCAAGTTCAAATATATACGATTTCCTCCATACTTCGATAAGTTCTTTTATTTGGGGAATTGCGGAAAATATTCTCGAGGGACTGTTGGGTGACTCGTCCAGTGCACTAAAGAGCATCAATTCCTGTTTTTTGCTGTCTTATTACCTCAACGGTTCATACATTAATATGCATATTTTTATAGATAGATTCTTTTACCTGATAAAAAAGTTCTTTTGCTTTTGTAGTTGAGGTGCCTCTTGTCTGCCTTTTTCCACAGATTTCTTTAGCTTTTTCTTGAAAACTAGCTTCGTGTTAGTGGATTTAGAATCATGGGTTTCTGTTCATTTTTCTGTTCACTTGATCGTGTATAAATAGAGTGCTTCTAGTTCATTCTTTGTTACAAGTCATTTTTGACACTACAAAGAGTTATAAAGATGAGTTATGGGAGCAGCTCTATTGGTTCTGGTTTGTATTTTTAACTAGTTTATTGATTAATCTGTTGATGGTGGTGTTTTCGCATTAAGATTTACACTGAATAAATGTAGGTGCCAGAAGTGCTAAGGTGACATTTGAGTTTGGAAGAACTTATGTGGTTAGACCGAAAGGGAGACATCAAGCTACTATCATTTGGCTTCACGGTTTAGGCGACAATGGATCGAGGTATTATTTATTGAACAAAATTTCTCTACTATTACATTTTCCACTGAATATTATCTACATCTTGCTAGTTCATATTTATGTTGGTATACAAGTACTTGAGCCGTACTTTTCTTGATTGATTATCTTTTAACTTGACACGATTACTTGTATGGACATTGCAAAAGCCATAATTTCTCATGTTATACTACTAGACAACATCGAAATCATAGCGAATGTTATTATATAATCCCATAATAACCATGTTAAATAAAACATGGAATGAAGTTTGATAACTAATGAACATTATTAAGTATAAATGTTAAGGTCTCTAAATTGTAGTTTTATAGGTCTTCTGGTCAAACCTTGAGACATTAGTAATGCCTAAGATCCTATCACTTGACGATAAAATGATCATTTCAATATTGGTAATCTTTATTAATAGTTGAAATAAAAACATAATCTTTTTGTCCGACCGCGAAGTTTTAAAAATACTTTTATATATACCCAAACAAGTGGTCGGGAGTTCGAATTACACAGAACAAATATTAACATCTATTTTTCAATAGAAATTTGAAATGTAAATTAAATTACAAGTTCGAAAGTCTATTCTAATAAAAAATTATAGTCATTTTCCTTATATTTTTTGATTTATTTTTATCAAAACTACATGGAAATTTTAAATTTTGTAATTTATAAGAATGTTATATATGCACGTGCATTGCGCGTGCCATAAAATCTTGTAACAATTATTATATTATTAAGTATTTTAGGTGACATATTCTCTTTTATCGCTTTATACTTATTCCTAGTATTGCTTTCGCCCAATGATTAGGCGCTCTATTTGATTCTCCTACTCTTATTGTACTTTGATAAGAAGATGATTCATTTTCAATGTGAAAAATTGATGTATTGAAAGATAGTGGAGAATGTCTTAGGTCGGCACATAATACTATGACACTCATTTCACCATAGCCGTTACTTAAAATACAAATAGATGAGTTTTCAATGTCTACTTTTGAAAGATAACAAATTTCATTATCAATAAGTTTTCAATTCATATTACATTTCCACAACAACACTGGCATGAAATCGAATATGACATCCTGTTTCTTTAAATTAGTATATCTGAACTAAAATACATCATTTAATTTGTTTTTGTTTGAAAAGAACATCATTATTGCGACCACTCATTAACCTTAGGTAGTATACAATATTTTTGAACACAAACTTAAATCACAGTTGAATGATCGAATCTTTTGCTCTGTTTGCAGTTGGTCTCAGCTCTTGGAAACACTTCCGCTTCAAAATGTGAGAATAAAAGCATACATTATTCAGTTTTTGTTGAAATATTTTATTCGATTAAAAACCTTTGCTAAGTTTCAATATGCAAACATGAATATAGATAAAATGGATTTGCCCCACTGCTCCGTCTAGACCAGTTGCTATTTTTGGTGGATTCCCTTGCACCGCTTGTGAGTTCACTAAATCCTAATAACAAACCTTATGCATTTTCTACGAAGCATTGCAAAAATGAACTTACATGGCATTTCTATTAATTCTTAATCTTTTGTCAGGGTTTGATGTTAAAGAACTTTCAGAAGAGGGTCCTGATGATGTGGAAGGAATGGATGCTTCAGCTGCATATATTGCAAATCTTTTATCGACTGAACCCTCCGATAGTATGTTTTCTATTCGTTTCTTTATTTTGCAATTTTTTGTGATACAAAACAATATGTTGTTGATAAATATACGATCTTATATATCATTGTAAAGCATGTATAACTTCAACTGTCCTGAATTTGTTTGCTCTGCAAGTGGCATATTTGTTGAATGAAGTAATCTAACTGGTTAGCAATATCACAGTTAAGCTCGGGATAGGTGGTTTCAGCATGGGTGCAGCAATGGCTTTGTATTCAGCAACTTGCTTTGTGCATGGAAAATTCAGTAATGGCAGCGTGTATCCAGTTAATCTAAGCGCAGTTGTTGGTCTTAGTGGTTGGCTTCCATGTTCAAGGTTTGTATCAATATTATGATTCCATCCTTTTGGTTTTATACTCATAAATTTGTTTCCATCGTTTTATTTTGTTCTTTTTAAAGTTGCTTAATAATGCACTGTAGGAGCTTGAAAAGTAAGATAGAATGCTCACAAGACAGCGCAAGGCGAACTGCTTCTTTGCCTATTTTGATGTGCCATGGAGGAGGTGTGTGCTACTTTTACGAGTTTATATATAGTTGTTTGGATAAGGAAATCATGGTTTTGTTACCTACAATATCAGCTGAATGAATTTCATTTAGGTGATGATGTTGTTGTACATCAACATGGGGAAAAATCGGCTGATGTTTTGAGATCAAATGGTTTCCAGAATCTCACTTTCAAATCCTATAATAGGTAAGTACTTATTTACTACTTAATCACTATGTTGTAGATCAAAGACTATTTATTTTCATTATTTAAAGAATATATACTGGTTTATACAGCCTAGGTCACTATACTGTTCCTGAAGAGATGGATGATGTTTGCAAGTGGTTGAATACAAGGTTGGGGCTTGAGGGATCACGCTAGTAAATCTAGAATGCGTTTTATCTTTATAATTTGAATAAGTGGATTTTTTAGTGTGGCTATAATGCATAGGAAAATAGTTTATTCCGTGAACAATTAAGCTTGCGAGTATACTTTCAGCATCAAGTGTATTCTATTCTTATTTCTGTCGCCAGTTATATGACGTTGTATCACTTGAATGTCATATTTGTGTTCTGATTTTGCCAGATTTGATAACATTGCACTGGTTAAATACTTAAATGTCAGAAATTACATAAGAGCAACTGCAACAGCAGTGGACTCCATGACAATTAAAGGGAACTTTCATAGGGGGAGTCGTCAAAATGGGAGAGGTTGCGCCATGGAGATGTGTTGTGTTGATAGGGGTTGTCTTGCATGTAAAAAATAGAAACGGATGCTTTTGTTTTGGGAAAATTCTATTTGAATACAAATTGGTGATACAAAATCTGACATAAATAAAGTCAACCACTAAATCTCACTTTGATTTCCATCTAAAGACGGAAATATAATGGTTAATATTTATTCTGTTAGATTTTATGCCTTAGTAGCCGTTCTTTTTGTTATTCGTCTAGTATACCAAAACAAAGAATAATCAATTATAAACTCGTCGCACAAGTTTATAACTCAGATTTCCACTACACTGGAATTCTGTGTTAATTATTATAACAATATGATTGTTGTAAATAAATTACAACAACAGCGTTATACTATTTTGAATAAACAGTATAACCAAAATAAAGGATAGAATGTAGAATAAAGTAGAATTCTAACCGGAATATGTCTGAGGCTCGTCGTAACGATTTCCTTAAGAATTTTATTTCAAAATTCTCCCAAGATACAACAGACGAAATTCTGCTCGAAATTGTAATGAGTATATCACTCTGTGATTTGAATCCCAAGATACAACAGACGAAATTCTGCTCGAAATTGTAATGAGTATATCACTCTGTGATTTGAATCAGCATTTATCAGAGGAGAAGAGAGAGATTCGGAATTGGAAAAATGAGTGAGGAAAGTGATCAGTTATCTCTTCCGAACGGTCGTGTCTGCACCCATTCGCTCAAACAGTCGCGTCCGTACCTCTTCGTACAGTCACATATGTCTGTTATGCCCTCTAACGGATTTGTTTCTCACCCGCGTCCGCTTCCGTACCCGTTCGTTTGCTCGCGCTTCACTTCAGGAGTCGTGTCGGGTCGCACCTATTCAACCCGCGTCCGTTCCCGAACAGATCCGCATCTGTTCGTCTGGCCTGCAACTGTCATAAAGCCCGATCCAGTTTGCAGTAAAAATATGAGTATCATATTAGACCCAAACCCAAACCCGGTTCGGTCGGACGGACGGCGGCGCGCGCGTGTGTGGTGGTGATGCATGATTTCCCTCCTCACAACGAAGCATACATTTGGGAGCCCCAGGCCCCCAACCTCCTCATGAGAAAGCCATATATAAACTAATATAGCTCTCAATATTTTGACGATGTGGGACTTTGTATATTTCCATTCATCTTATTTTTTAAGGAATTCCAACACTCTTTACTTTGGTCATTGTTCTATCTATTTTTTTTTAAGATGCCAGTGTTTGATCTTCATAAGATGGCAGTTGATGTTGTATTTGAGTCCAAACACTTTTTTCTTCAATTGTGGCACACTAAAGATATTGTGAATCTTTGCATTAGTAGGTAATATTAGAAATTGTAAAGACTAGATGGGAAAAATGCTGCGGCATATTTTTTTCCATTTTGTTTACAGAATTATTGTAACAACCATCTTCAAAACGGGTCTAAGTTTCGATCCAATAAAAGCTCATCAAACCTTAGATCCATTTTGGAGCTAGCTATTGATTGGTATAATTGATTAAAAATAAACAATGTATCTATCTATGCTTTCAGAATCTCACAGCAGAAAGGATAAAATATAATAACTAAATAAAATACACATCTCATAAACCAATCATAATAATACAATGTCACAACAATCTTAAGACAATCTGATACATAATCTGGGTACATCATAATAGCATAAATAGATAACCGATAAAGGTAACTATCCGCTAAGCCTCCTCATCTTCTCCACACTCATCGATATACCTAACCTATAGGTTGTAATGAAGAGAGAGACTGAACTAAAATGTCTGATGAATGAAAACCTCAATTTTACAGTAATAGTATATGGACAGTAATCCTTCAAATAAGTATTATGTATTACGCATTATTTTACCTCTCCAAGCATACCTTCAACCATGGAATCATAACTCTATAAATCAATCTCTATGATTATAAAAGCAAGTGCAGTGCAACTATGGAGTATGTTGGATTCAACAACCCATCTCTCATCCAACCATGTCCCACTACAAGAAAAAACACATTTTACAACATTAATTTTGCAACAGCCGTTAAGATCGTTGTAGATAAAATAGGTCATTTACAACATTTGTTATAAAAATGTCGTAAATAACATTTTTTGACAACATTCTTTTAACAAATGTTAAAATAAAATTTTCCACGACATCTTAAAAAATAGTTGTAAATAATAGACTTCAACAACATTTATCCTATATTGTGATAATTTAAAATGATTAATGCATGTTGTTAAAGTGCTTAATTTTGAAGATGTCTTTTGAATGTTGTAAAAATATTAGATTTCGATAACTTTTGTCAAGGGTTGCAAGCTTACACTAGCTAACAACATTCTTTGAATATTGTAAAATTGAAGTTATTTCATAATATATGTACAAGTTTTTATGAATTCAACATTATGACAATTTTTTCATATATGTAAACAATGTTTGACGTGGCTTGCATTTTATTAGTGTCGGTGCATGAATTTAATTGTGATCAGTCCTACATCGCAAGATTCTTAAAGGAGATTATATATATGTGATTGGTAGTAAGTAAGAACGAGGATTATTTTTCACAATAGGTTATGCTATGATCACGCATGTTCCATTAGGGTATTTTGGCATATTCTACCGCGACACTTGTATCCAAGAGCTTCATTTAGTGGTCTTGCTCTATGACACACGATGAAGCTCGAGCATATGCATATGCGAGAGGGTGGAAACTACAACATGGTATTAAAGTGATGGTTTGAGGGGTTAATATTGTAACAACCTCGATTTCCAGCACATTGTAATTAGGATACTTGTTTGTTTTATTAACCGACAAATGATGATTAATCATGTTTAAACCCCTAAAGGATAATCCGATGGATAAGTCTTCCATAGAGAAACCCTTTAATACGAGTTCGAATCCTGTCAGCGTAATCTCCTTTGTTGTACTTGAAGCATGTATTGTGGTGTAGTGCATACTTCTTACGGATGTTATAAATGATGAACCCAATTGATGTCTATTATACCTGTTTGTTTAAAAAATCATGTTTAAAGCCAGTAACTTAAAAGTGAGTTTTTGAAGATATTGCAAGTTAGTGTTACCAAACTTAGATACTTATACATAACTTTTGGTATGCACTTTATTATCATTTCATTAATTTCAATATGTTCTTATTTGAGTTAATTTTTTTTTTTAATTAAAATGACGTTAGTGGGATTTTCAATCCGACTATTATGTAGGTTTGTCTATTGTGGGTTTGTATAATCAAATAGCGAAAAGCCGAAGAAATAAGGAACCTTAAAGATATTATCTTTGGCATGTCTCCTTAACTTATTCCATAGTTATTTACTTTATTTCTCCATGAATATCAAATCAAGGTTCTCAAACTTGGTCTACTATTTAAATGATAATAAGTTTTCTTTTCAAAAGATTTTGACTTTTTTCATAAACTTCCAAATTCTCGTACTTGCATATTTCGAGTTCAAAATTCAAATTCAAAACCAAAATTATTAAAATTAAAATTTTCTATCTTTATATTTGTATATTTTCTCTTTCATGTTACTAATTTTTGAATGCAAAATCAAATTTTAAATTTTCTCATTTAGTTGAAAAAACCCAAATTTTTTAAATCAAAGCTCATACATTTAAAATACAAGTACCAAATAAATATGTATCTTTGAATTTTCAAAAATTCAAGTTTTGGTAATCTCA
Organism: Allium fistulosum; assembly: GCA_030737815.1. Lineage (NCBI taxonomy): Eukaryota > Viridiplantae > Streptophyta > Magnoliopsida > Asparagales > Amaryllidaceae > Allium > Allium fistulosum. The sequence goes on along the minus strand of CM060905.1, from coordinate 897,010,468 downwards.
ATTTAAATTTTCAAGTATGGAGTTCAAATTTTTGAAACTAAAATTTTCGAAAACCATAAACATCTTAAAATTTCAAATTTCATATAAATTGTTTTCCTTTATGTTAAGAAGGTTTGTCAATTCTACCTTTTACCATTCTAACATTCAAATTTAAGGGGAAAAATAAAATTTTAGAATATGAATTATCAAATTTAGCTTCAAATTCAAATTTTATCATTTAGAAAATCAAAATGTGAATTCAAAATTTGTAATTATAGGTTTTCAAATTTTATATTTAAATTTCAAATTTTATGATTTCAAATCATAAACTTTGATTCTTCCTTTTAGAATTCCAAATTGAATTTCAACATTAGAGGGAGGTATGTTTATTGTAGGCTTATACAATCAAATAATTTGAAGCCAGATAACAAGGAATATTAAAAATATTGTCTTTAACATGTCTCTTTAAATTTCTATAGTGTTATTTTCTTTGTTTTTCCATAAAATCTCAAATTAGTTTTCTAGTACTTGATTTAATACTTAAATAAGGATTTTTACAAAAAAAATTGAATTTCTTCATAAACTTCCAAATTCTCATACTTTCATATTCAAAATTCAAATTTTTAGTTTCAAATTTATATATTATCAATTTCAAATTACAAACTTTGAATGTAAAATCAAAACTTAATTTTTTTTAACTAAAATGAAAAGAATTGAAAATTTCATATTTAATAGTTTCAAATTCAAAAATTAAATTTTCTAATTCGATATTCACATTTTTAAAACTCAAATTCTAATCTAAAAAACTGAAAACTGAAATTTTCAAAAATTTAGGTTTTCAAAATTTCAAATAAAGAATTAAAATGTTCAAAATCTAAAAACAGAAACTCTGAATATTTAAAATTCATATAAGTTTTTCCTTTTTTAAAGATGGTTTGCCGATTATACTATTTATTTTTCAAAAGCTCAAATTTTGGAGAGAAAAAATCAAATCTTAGAATATGAAATTTCAAATTCAGTTTCGTATTCAAAATTTGTCATTTAAAAAATCAAAATGTAAAACTCAAATCTTGTCATTTCTAATTTTCAAATTTAGATTCAATTTTGAAATTTGATTTTCAAGTTTTGTGATTTCAAATTCCAATTTCAACCTTAGGTTTTGGTTAAAATTTCAAACTTGAATTTCAATATTAAACTTAAATTCTATCTTTTAAATTTTTTAGTTTTCTAAGTTCAAATCCAAAATTCTAAATTTTTTTCCAATGCATTACTATTTGATGTTGAACTGAAAATAATAAAAATTACAATAAAAATTTGTTCTTTTAATTATGTAACACAACGGTCAATTTATCCACGATATTAAATTCTTTATTTAATTGCCTTGAACTTTTGTTTTTAATTCTAAAATTTGTTAAACCAAAATGAAAACTAGATGACCAGTATCACTGATCCATGTCATATTCTTTAATTTCTTACTAAAACAATACCACTGACATGGATTGCGAATATCGACCGACAGATAATATCTAGTGGTATGCATTAGTTCAGAATAAACTAACCGAGAGAGTAAGAGAGAGCGGCCATTACCAATTTGTTCTTTCTATCTACATTCCTATTCTCCTCCAGGTTCTTATTCAAAACCATAATCCAGCAATCAATTTTTCAATGGTTTTTCATTTATTTCGTTCCAATTAATTATTCATCAAGTTTTCTATGTCTCATCTCCTTCCGGTGTTGGATAGCGTACGGCGTACTGTGCAACTTTAAGATATAACAATGGAAAAGTTTCAGACTTTTGGGGGTAAAGGAGCAAAGGCGGCTCTGATTTTACCGATAAATTAGCTTTGGTGTAGTTGGATAGAGAAGAGTATTGTTAATTGTGTTATGAATCAGGTATTATACATGTTTCAAATAAGTGTTATTGTTTTTCTGTTAAATTATTCAATCACAGTTCATTTTGGTAGGGTTTTGCAACTACATTGCAAAAGATTTACTTTTTTTTAATATTTGACGACAAACTATATGAAATTTTGTTCTCAAATAATAACCGGTTGGATTTTTAGCTTCCACTATTGGTTAACAGCATTTTATAATTTGCAAAGTCGCATACTCCGTACTATGATTTAACTGATTAACACCTACAATTCAATATTTTGACTATTTAATTTTTTTGTTTATATTCCCTTGTTTAAAATTACTGGCTCCACATAAGTCAAACCTTCATTATATGGAGATTTTGTTTCGTTCAAACCTACATATGAAAATGCATACATGGTTATATTTGGTTGTAGCTAATTCATAGTTATGTTTTATTAGAAGTTAACTCCTGAAATAAAGAGGTCTTATTAATAAACTTTTTTATGTTGACGTTTTACGGTGTTAAGTAGTTGCAAAATGAATAAAATTGCATAGGTTACACATGAATTTCATTGACTAACTATTGAAACCATGGCTTATTTTGATACATGAGCACACTATAAGCAGCAGTTTAGTTTAGTTTTGAGTTTTGTTTTTAGATCTAAATTATAAAGTCTAAAATTTAGTTTCATTTTAACTTAAAATTATTTTAAACTTTAGTTTAGTGTAAATTTTAAAATTAAAGTTAAGTTTAATGTAGATTTTAAATTTAAAGTTTAGTTTAATTTTAAGTTTTAGCTTTTAAATTTTTAATTTTGAATTGAATTTTAAGTTTAAAGTCTAAAATTCTAAAGTTTAAAGTTTAGATTTTAAATTAAATTTGAATTTTTTTATTTTAAATTGGATTTTTATTTTAAAATTATTATTAATTTTACCAATAGTGCATGTATATGCAATTTTTTGAAGTTCAAATATTAATTTTAGTAGCACTTTCGAAGTGCATTTTTTACCAATTGAAATTGGAAAATGCAATGTTGAAGGCACCCAAAAAAGCTCTAGGCGCCAGCTTAAGGCTTTCTAAGGCTTTTTCGCCTTGATAACTTTTGTTTTAACATCTTATAGTCTTGTTAAAAAAAATCAGATTAAAAAATGCATGTAGAAAAAAAATCATATTTTCTCTCATATGCATCTTAGTGCGTTTGATGATCTCTTACTACTGTCTGACATGAACCATTTTTTTTGTAATTTAACATAGTATTCTTATATACGAAATATTGTAGGAAGGTTATCATGCTCACTAAAAAAATTAGTTATTTCAAATATTACATGAGATTATAGATATCGCAAAAGTAAATGATAAGAAAGTTAATGTATTGTGTACTATTATAACGATAATACCCTGTTTTTATCCATATGTATCTTTTATTTTTATCCCAAACTACCCTCTGTCATCTAGGTGCCAAAAAAGTGCTTTTCCACCTTAACAGTCGTTCATTGCCATAATTAATCATCACCAAACATCACTGTTTGCTGTTCATTGAAGGTCTACATCGCCTTGGCATCAGTATAATAAATTGCTTTGTCTTTAGCTAAATCTCAACTAGCTTTCCTTTTGGTGAAGTTCATAACCACTATTCACCCTGCTTTGCTAGTCATCTCCGTTTACCATGGTGAAATTATTTTCAAAATAATTATCCTATGAAGTCTAATTGACACTGCCGTCTTCAAATGCAAGCATCTAGGAAAAACTCTCTTTATCTAGAAGCTGTTGATATTTTGGTTTACTATGTGCCATTTAGTTTATTCTACTGCCTGATTAATTTTTTATTTATTTTAATTAGTAATGATTAAATATTTTAGTTGATAAAAAAGTAGCTCTTGGTAAATTTGTGTTTAATTCAAATTAAGATTTCATAAGTAAATTATACTACACCTACACTGTTCATTTCAAATGTGTGTATATACGGTAATCCAAAATAAATATGGTAATTTCTATATGATACCTTGCATTTAACCATATTTTCTAAGCTTAATAAGAGTGTGAGTGTGCTATTAGTAAATCTGTCAAATTATTAAATGAAGTTATAATATTTTAGTGGACTTAGACTATGAAACTAGGATTTAACATTTCCAATTCTCAAGAGTTACCTTATTTTATGAATGGAATAAACAGTAAAACAGTCATGTATCAACTTTTGAATTTAACAGTGAGGTGGTGTTGATTAATTATAAGTTCGATGAACAATGACAATTGCTAAACTCCATGTTGATACTTCTGCATATTCTTGCCTTTGAATATAGTTTGCGTCATATTTTTATTGTGAACTAGATGAAACTTCTCATATCAAGGCATTTTTTAAATAAACAATAAATATGAAATCTGCTGTGCCAAACAATTAGCATATAGTTTTATTTATGTTTGAAAATTATGTTTCCATTCATTTTCTCAAATTCATGAAGGTCAAGGAAAATTAATTGTAGAAGTAACATGAAAATATATTTATTTAAGTAATATGATGTTTTCAACATTATGCATAAAGCGTGGATTCATTAAGTAATATGTGTGTGTGTGTGTTTATATATACATATGTATGTATATACATACGTATGTATGTGTTGAAAGTGTACGTGCAATACTAAGGATCGTGTAATATGATATATAAATGCGGAAACTGATAATAGCAGTAAAATAAAAATTAAAGTAAGCACACCAGGAATTTTTATACTGGTTCGAACTTCCCGTTCTACGTCCAGTCCCAGAATACCCTCTGGATTTAAACTAAACCCCTCACTTAACCCGGAGGAATAGGTATACGACACCTGAGCAGCCAAACAGGAATTTTTCCGCCTCAATAGCCAAAGAGGACTTCAACTTTAATACAAATAACTTGTTAACGAATGTGTTCTGAATAACACGGATTGTCTTTTGATAGTACAATTCTCCTATAATCAAATCCTCAAGAGTATATAGTGTGTGTGAAGATTTAGAAGGAGGATAATCGCTTAGAATCGAAGTATATGAATTAATTCAGGGATTCTAGCGATAATGAATGAGAATGAATGATTTTATTAGCAGAAATAAATAGAGAATAGATTTCAAAATTATAAACAAGAATTGGTTATTGTAGAAGTGAATTGAACATGTTTATATAGTTGTAGAATAGTTACAATCTTTCATGAAGAGTTTCAATCAAAAGTTGTGTCTGTATCTCTTGGATTAAAGGACATTCCTCTTTATGAACGATCGCAACTCTTCAGAAAACTAGCCGTTATGTTCAGGTCGGTTGACCGAGAAAACTGGCCGGTCAGCTGAGTTTACAGACGTGTATAAAACAGTGCATATCTGTGCACTTGACACAGAGTCGGTCGACCGAGGTTCCTGGTCGGTCAGCCGACCTGCTGTCAATTGCATAGTGCACACTTATTTATGTATAAATCAATATAAATCAATTTGTGTGTGTGTGTGACTACTTGAGGAATGATTTTAACAATATTCTAAGACTCAATAAAATAAAATATTCATACTAATCTCTGGATTGTAGTCTTGTCTCCTTTGTAGTGCACAATATACGCTTATTCTCCTTTTTGTCGCTTTCATATAGTATTCTCGTCATATGATATTGAAGCTTGTGTCATGAATCAAAACTCATGAATCAACATTCTCCCCCTTTTTGGTTGATGACAATACTTATGTGACGAAGTAGTATATACATATATATTATAATTCTCCCCCTGAATATATGACGACTTTTCTGCAAAATAATTGTTAGCTTTCATATATTTCTCCCCCTTTGTCATCGACAAAAAGGAATACTTATTAGATGTAATATAAAAAATATGGAATATGTAACACTAGTAAGAAAACATCGAGTTTTAAATATTACATACTGAAACAAGATAGGAATATTAATGATGTTTACTTACTACACAACATCTAACAATAGACATATTGTTCATAAAGAAATACTTGAAATTAAATGTAAAACAATATGATCACTCCTCATCATCACCGGAATCCCAAAATTATGGATGAATATTTTCTTCCGGAGGAGCCGGTTCCTTACCACGTCTTTGAGTGTGAGAAATGTGAGTTGCCGATGTACCGGAACTTGTGTTATCTGAAGTAGACCAAGAGAAGTTTGGCGCTGGTCTTTTTCCGGGAGCAACATAAGAGGCACCGGCTTCGAAAGTACATGATAAGGCATCCCATAAATTCACGAAGAAGCCCTTGATTTTCTTGAACGACCATCAATTTTTCATAGCCGGGCATCCAGGGCTAGTTGATTTTGAGCCAAAATATCAATGGCCGCCTCCGTACTAATTCCGGGAGTTGGTCTTTGAATTGAATGTTGGCGAGTTAGACGTTCCGTAGCATGAGTTGATGGTTGTGGTGTGGAGAAGCTACGGCGTAGTTGTTCTCGAGGAGTAGTATGCCATTGGTTAAATGTTATAAATCTAGGAGGTGCATCGGGCAACTTCATTAGTTTTATGGTTCTTGAATCAAAAGAACGAACTTTGGAGGTTCGGATTCTGGATCATGGATGACGAAGCTATTGATCAATCTCATTATGTATTCTCCATAATAAATATGGAGCATCTTTCCTTGGTTAAAAGAGAGAAATTCATCCATAAGAAGTTGTGCCCAATTTACTCGTATATTCCCGCAAATAGCATACAATGCTTTGAAGTTTTCGGGATATACTAAATGATATGAACCGCCTCTAGGAACTATAGATTTCATCATGAATCGATGAAAGAGTCGGGCTTTAGGTCGAAGGGATGAAGTTTGTCTTAAATCAGTAGCGTCATCTTCAAAAAATAGATGGCCGGTCACGAGTTGATATATTACAATCTACATCGTGTAACGAAATTCCACCCGGTCGAGCATGTAAAATGTGGTTAATTCGATCAATGGTAAGGAAAATTGAAGTGCCACAAACCGATGTCCAAACACAATTGTCAGTGTTTCTTGGCGGATTGACAAGGTTAAGGTTTGCTAGAAATAACTTGACCATAATATGATTGATTTTCAAGTTATTTTTCCTATGGTCAAGGAATGTATCAAGTCCACTCTCAATAGCGGTATTTTCAATACCGTAGGGAGCGAAATCAGGGTAACTTACAAATGATTCTTCAAAGATTTTGGCGTCTTGAAGTTGTATCCATCTTTGAAGTGCTACATCATTGACAAGCCATGAAGCGATTTGAGTATCTACTGGAGTAGATGAAGATGAAGCATTGGTAGTCTTTGTTTTCTTCTTGGGAGCCATTGTTTTGAAAGAAAAGTAACAAAATTTAAGAAATTTTAATGGGGGCTAGGGTAAAAACCGAAATTGGGAAAGTAAAAGTGAAGAGGTAGGTTGAAAAGGTGGATGGATGGGTTGCAAATATAAAGTAAAAAACAGCAGAATACATGTTCGGTCGACCGAAAATCAGGGTCGGCTGACCGAATGGTTTATCTCAGAATAGTTGAAACTTTCGGGATGGGTTCGGCTGACCGACTCAGGTCTACGGTCGACCGACCCTGTTAGAAATGCACAGTTTTGCTGTTTTTCAAGAAAAAATTTATAGAAATATAAATTTTATTATTATTGCACTATATTAATACACCTTATTGAAAACAACAACATATATATATAATGTTTAGCCACCGTTCGTTAAAATCTACGTTCCCATGAGTTTGGAGACGGAACATCTTCTATAGGTGACCATTTTGGAGCTACTGGGGATTGAGCAGGATTTGAAGAGGATGAAGGTCTATAAGCAGGTTCAGCAACATCATCCTTCTTTGATGAACAAACTTTCATGGCAATCTTTTCTAGAAAACTTAAACGTCTTGCCATGACTTTTTGTTCATAGTAGAGTTCCCGGTGGATATCCATTTGTTGTTGTTGGTAGTGATGTATTTCATCAATTTTTTGTTTAGTTGATGGAGATATTACCATTTCATTCTTGCCTTTTTCTTTTCTGGTGTATAGCCTGTATGGGAGTTTTCCCATGGTTTCCATCCATGTCGGGGGTCTTTATCCGGAGAAGAGAAGTCAAAGATACGTTTAGGCATGGGAAAGGTAGGATAGGGGCCATTTTCAGGAATGCGGTCGGAACCATCATCGTCCGGAGATGTGTATGATAGATGGGAGTTTTCGGAATTATAGTAGTCATTGTTTGAAGACATTTTTTCAAGTTTTGATTTTAAAACTTTCTTAGTATATGTTTTGAAAGATAAGCTTAGTATATATAAGTATCTATTTGCTGAAAAATTTGTGGATAGGAACTAGTTTTAACTATAATCATAGAAGTTTAACAATAAAGCTGTTCGTAAATGTATGATTTATAAGTTTAGAACTAAAAATAGTTTTTCTGAAACCAAAATAAATAAAACAAACTGTAAAGAAAACTGAGACAAGAAACACCCATAGCTCAAGTAGCTATAACACAACATCTAACAAGCAAGTCAGAGGTCATGAGTTCGAGTTCCGCTTTGGTCAGAAATTAAACAATTTTTGTTTTTCAATATTTTTTTATATTTTTATTTATAAATCTTTTAAAGGCATTATTCCTAAGTCACGTCTAATTTTTATAAAAATATTTTTATTTAGCGGTTTAGTAAAAATGTCAGCAATTTGATTTTCAGTATTAATAAATTCTAAATTTATTAATCCTTTTTCCAAACAATCACGAAGAAAGTGATGACGAATATCGATGTGTTTTGTTCGTGAGTGATTGACCGAATTTTTAGAAAGATTTATTGCACTAGTATTATCACAATAAATTATAGATTTTTTAAGATGACAATTAAAATCCTGTAGTGTTTGTTGCATGTATACGACTTGTGCACATGCCAAAGCAGCAGATATATATTCTGCTTCACACGTCGATAAAGAAACACGGTTTTGTTTCTTACTAAACCAAGAGACTAAGGAATGCCAATGAAATGACACGTTCCGCTCGTACTTTTTCGATCCGTCCGACTTCCTCCAAAATCAGCATCGCTATAGGAGACTAATTCAAAAGGACATTCTTTCGGATAAAATAGCCCGAAATCTTTGGTTTTAGTTAGATAACGAATAATACGTTTAACTGCTCGCATATGTGATTCTTTGGGATTTGCTTGAAATCGAGCACATAAACAAACACTCATCATTATATCGGGTCGACTCGCTGTTAAATATAGTAAAGATCCAATCATACTATGATATAATTTCTGATCAACACTTTTGCCATCCTCATCTCTATCGAGATGAATCGTTGTGCTCATAGGAGTTGGTTTGGCAGCAGTGTTTTCCAAACCGAATCGTTTAATTAAATTATAACAGTATTTTTTTTTATTAATAAAAATTCCATTTTCAATTTGTTTAATTTGTAATCCAAGAAAATATGACAATTCTCCCATATGAGACATTTCAAATTCATTTGTCATTATAGTCGAAAATTCCTGACATAGTTTTTCATTTGTCGAGCCAAAAATAATATCATCAACATATATTTGAATTATTAAAATATATTTCTTAGTTTTCTTAATAAAAAGCGTTTGATCTACTTTACCAATTTCAAAACCAGATTCTAATAAATAGCTTTTAAGACGATCATACCAAGCACGTGGTGCTTGTTTTAAACCGTATAACGCTTTTTTGAGTTTATAAACATGATTCGGAAATTTTTCATGATTAAAAAGAGGTGGTTGTTCAACAAAAACATTTTCTTTTATGTATCCATTTAAAAATGCACTTTTAACATCCATTTGATAAAGTTTAAAATTATGAAAACATGCGAAAGCTAATAAGATTCGTATTGCTTCAAGTCGGGCGACTGGAGCAAACGTTTCTTCGTAGTCTATTCCCTCTTCTTGATTATATCCTTGTGCAACTAATCTAGCTTTATTTCTAGTTATATTTCCAAGTTCATCTGCTTTATTTTTGAAGACCCATTTAGTACCAATGACTGATTGATCACTTGGTCTAGGAACAAGTTCCCAAACTTCGTTTCGTTCAAATTGATTTAGTTATTCTTGCATGGCAAGAATCCAGTAGTCATCAGTTGAGGCTTCTTTTATATTTTTAGGTTCTATGTTAGAGAGAAAAGCTACATGACCAACTTGATTTAATTGATGTTTGGTTTTAACGTTCGTATTTACTTCTCCAATTATGTTTTGTACAGGATGATCCCATAAAATTCTAGGTGGAGATTTTATTATATTAGGAGTAATGTTTGTATTTCATTAATTTCATGAATATCAAAATATTCATTTGTATTATTATTTTCATTCTAAGTAGTTTCATCATCAGAATCGATAGTAATATTTGGATTTATATTTTTAAAATTTTCGTCAAATGAAACATGTAAACTTTCTTCAATAATTTGAGTTCTTTTATTATAGATTCGATAAGCTTTGCTTCGTTCCGAATATCCAACGAATATTCCTTCATCGGATTTTGGATCGAATTTGCCTAGTTGATCTTTAGTATTTAAAATAAAACATTTAGAGCCAAAAACTTTAAGATATGAAATATTTGGTTTTCTTCCATTTAGAAGTTCATATGGAGTATGATTGTACCAAAAATGGGCACAACACTCTTCGGAAGTTTTTGAAGAGATAAAAGTGAAGAAAGAAAATTAAAACTGAGGATTATCTAACAAAAACTCCAAATAACAGAAAGTAAATTGCACAGAAGACAGCGATTTAGAGTGGTTCGACGCTTTGCCTACGTCCACTATGAAAGTTGATGATTTTATTGCTCGATACTTGAAGATTACAATTTCTTATAATGTAATACAACTGATTTTATAAGCTAAGTCTGAAAATAAGGCAGCGGTGGTGATTTGGAGTAAATCTGGCAGAGTCTGGGTGCTCTTTAGCTCTTAAAATTGTCTGACCCCTTTTCTGAATGACCAGGGGGTCTATTTAGGTGTAGGAGGATGGTATTTTGCCTAAATTTCGGGAGACCAGTTCTGGTACGTGAGGGGGGCCCACAGGCCCGCTTTCAGGAAATCCGGGCCCACTTTGGGATCGATTCGAAGTCCATTCGAATCGATCAAGAAAACATCCAATCGGGCTGAAATTTGGTGTGGACATTCTTCAACATGTGCTCAAGCTTCTGTGAAAATTTCATAGCATTTGGACTTATAGATCTCAAGTTATGATCGATTCAAGATTGCATTTCCGGTGTACCAGCCTGGTTCGAATCGATCCCCTTCGAATCGATAGGGTCGAATCGATGGTTTGCGCGTGTGAATGGTGACGCGTCGCGCGCGCTTCTCGGGTTGATCCAGCTTTTTCTCCGAGTTTACTGGGTCGAATCCATGGTTTTAGCCGCTTTGACTTGGTGGATTCGAGGTAACGAATTCGAAAGTATGCTCCTTCGAATCGATCGAATGGATGTTTCCTTCGTATCGATCAAGGTAGGCCATAGTTGATCGTTACGAAGGCTTCTCAGCTGAATGGATTCGAAGATAGTCGTGGGATGGAGTCGAAGTTCTTCAACTGCATGGATTCAAAGACCTTCCCTTTGATGGATTTGAAGCAGGGAATGGTTTATAACTTTATTGACAGATAATAATTCGTGCCCAGCCGTGGAATCTACGAGCTGGTTAATTCAGGGAAGTGGAAAACTATCCTTTGGACAAGCTTTGTTTAAGTCAGAATAGTCGACGCACGTTCTCCATTTTCCGTTTGGTTTTCGAACCAATACTGGATTTGACACCCATTCTGGATACAAAGCATCTCGGATGAACCCATTTGATTGTAACTTATCAACCTCTTCTTTAAGGGCGGCAGATCTCTCTGGATCCATACCGCGCCTTTTCTGTTTGATTGGGACATACCGCTGATCAATATTCAGGGAGTGACTTGCGATGTCCGGTGAGATCCCGCACATATCAGAGTGTGTCCAGGCGAAAACGTCGAGATTCGCCCGGAGAAATTCAACCAATTCCTGTTGTGTCTGTTTTCCCAGTTAAGATCCAACTTTTAGTACCTTCGAATCATCATCCTCACTGACTGGGACGTCCACAGTCAGTTCGGCTGGGGAAGCTTGATTCTTTGTAGATTCGTCTTTATCTTCGCTGTCTCTAGGGTCAAGATCTTTAAATAATTGGTCGTGGTGCCCAGGACGGGGCCCAGGCACTAATTGTCAATCATCAGCAAAACGGACGCGGAGAGATTCCTCTATGCCCTTTCCTTTCTTCTTTCTCTGCGCCTCGCGCAGTTCAGCAACATAACAGGCTCTTCCGGCTGCCTGATCTCCTTGAATGACTCCAATTCCGTGATCAGTAGGGAATTTCAGAGTTAAACACCATGGGGCAATGGCTGCCCTGAACTCAGCAAGGGCCGGTCGCCCCAAAAATGCGTTATAAGGTGAATCGATGTCCAACACGACAAATTGCAACATCCGGACTCTCCGGCGTTCTCCAACTCCCAACTCCACTGGCAGTTCCACCACTCCAGTGGGTATTGTAGCACTTCCATTGAAGCCGTGGACTCGAGATTGACAAGGTTTCAAGTCCTTTGCTTCCATTTTCATTAAGTCATATGCTCGTTTAAGTAAGATGTTTACAGAGCTCCCACTATCAACCAGGATCCTCTTCATCCAAGCAGGACCAACCTGGGCAGATATGACCAGTGGGTCGATTGTTAGGGCTTCGATCTTATCAGCATCTCTGCTTCTGAATATGATATCATCAGACATTGTTTTTTGTTGTTTAGCCGGAGTTCCATCTTCATAATTACTGCAACATTCAAAGCTCGCATGCCTGATAGAACTAGCATACGACTCCATTTCCCTCCAGCTTCTTTCTGCTGGATGGGGACCACCACTTATTGTGTTTATAACTAGCCTTCCGCCCGTACGAGCGGGCTCCTCTTGTCTTTCTTGATTTTGTGCACGGTTCTGATTTGACGGGCCCGCACCACCAGGCTGCGGCGCTCGCACAAACTAATCTAACTTTCTCTCCCTGATCAACTTCTCGATGAGGTCCTGCAAATGTCGACACTCATTGGTATTGTGGCCATAACTTTCATGGAATCTACATAACTTCCCAGCTTGAATCTGCCTCTCCGATGATTGCTTCGGAGCAGGCTTCTTATATTGTACAGTGTTGCAAGTTTGTAGATATACATTTTCCAATGATGTATTCAATGGCGTGTAATTATCGAACATTGGAGCCCTATGTCGTGGGCCTCAGTTTGGATCTCTTTTCTTATCCTGACCATTATTGCCTCGCGGCTGAGTCTGTTTGTTCTGTATATTCAACTGAACTTTTCCGGAACTCTCACCGGACTGCTTAACTGCCACATTACTTTGTATTCCTTCAGTTCTGGGCATCGCATCGTCCTGCTTCCTGGACTGTTTTGCGTCCTCTTGCCGTAAGAATTGAGCAGCTTTGGAGTAGAAACGGTCCAACGATGCGGGTGGTTTCCCAACTAGCCAATTTCCAAACTCAGAATCGGGATCGATTCCTTTGGTTAATGCCATCAGGATTGAGTTATCGTTAGGATTACTAATCTCTACACATGCCGCGTGGAATCTTTCTAAATATCGTCTGAGTGTCTCTCCCTTAGCTTGGGTGACGCTAGATAGGATGTTAACGTCTTTAGATCTGGCGACATGCATACGGAACTGTTCGACAAATTTCTTAGCCAGTTGATTGAACGAAGAGATAGATCTAGGTGGTAACCTTGTAAACCACATTGTTGCGATTCCCCCCAAAGAGATGGGGAAACTTTGGCACTTAACTGCATCATCAGCCCTTGCGACGCTCATTGACCATTCATATTTCAAAATGTGTTGATTGGGATCAGAATTTCCTTCGTACATTGGGAGAGTTGGCATTCTGAATCACCGAGGAGGTTCAGCGTATAATATCTCATCTGTGAAAGGAGTATGACTATGGGAGATTCCCCAGTCGTCATTGGTAAGCCCTTGGCTTTCGCGAATCATCTGACGTATCATGGTTGAAATATCGGGCATAGCCACATTCTGTGCATGCTGAGCTAAGGTGTGGTCGGGTTCCACAGTGCGAGTTTGGACCAGACGCTGTCGACGACCTATGTCTTGCCTCCTTGGCTCCACATCTTCTAGGACGTACGGTTCAGGAGTACGCCCACGTTGTTGATTATTCGGATCTGACAGATTCCGGGTATCAACCCTTGTTTCTACCGCGGCGGTTGCAGTGCGATTGTCTGTGGTATGCTGTGAAACAGCACCTCCTCGTGATGAGGGCCCGGCCTGGAAGCTAGTTGACAGTCCGACCCTCAATTGTCCTACAGTCAAGGCAGGTTGATATCCGGTAGCTTGTGTATGACTTGCGTCCACTCGGGGATGTGTAGATCTGCCGTGATAGTCAGATGAAGCAGAACTTTCAGTGGACGAGTGGGAAGCATCATCCCTCCTGGTCCTCCTGCGCCTTCGGCGGTTTAATTGATTGGTCAATTCAATATTAGCACGCAACTATTCGGCTAGCTGTTGCCGACTTTGAGTCAATTCCTGGAGCAATACATGGATCTCTTGTCTGGTTACTGGCCCACACGGATCTGAGTGAGCTGTGTTGTCTTGATTGGATTGTAGCTACTGTGTAGGATTCTGTCTATCCCGACCTTCTTGGTCAGCAGCCGTAGAGGTAGTTCTTGTACTAACCATCTTAAATAGTGGGTTCCTTTCCTAGATTTTATGCAAATCTGAATAGAATGGAAGGATTCTGGATTAGAGATCTGGATCTTCCTCTTGGATTTATGCAATCCGGTATTGACGGTAGATCCAAGGAGGAGGAGAAAAAGCTGGTTTCTCTCAATGAAAGCACCAAAGTGTTTGTACCAAAAATGGGCACAACACTCTTCGGAAGTTTTTGAAGAGATAAAAGTGAAGAAAGAAAATTAAAACTGAGGATTATCTAACAAAAACTCCAAATAACAGAAAGTAAATTGCACAGAAGACAGCGATTTAGAGTGGTTCGACGCTTTGCCTACGTCCACTATGAAAGTTGATGATTTTATTGCTCGATACTTGAAGATTACAATTTCTTATAATGTAATACAACTGATTTTATAAGCTAAGTCTGAAAATAAGGCAGCGGTGGTGATTTGGAGTAAATCTGGCAGAGTCTGGGTGCTCTTTAGCTCTTAAAATTGTCTGACCCCTTTTCTGAATGACCAGGGGGTCTATTTATAGGTGTAGGAGGCTGATATTTTGCCTAAATTTCGGGAGACCAGTTCTGGTACGTGAGGGGGGCCCACATGTCCGCTTTCAGGAAATCCGGGCCCACTTTGGGATCGATTCGAAGTCCATTCGAATCGATCAAGAAAACATCCAATTGGGCTGAAATTTGGTGTGGACATTCTTCAACATGTGCTCAAGCTTCTGTGAAAATTTCATAGCATTTGAACTTATAGATCTCAAGTTATGATCGATTCAAGATTGCATTTCTGGTGTACCAGCCTGGTTCGAATCGATAGGGTCGAATCGATGGTTTGCGCTTGTGAATGGTGACGTGTCGCGCGCGCTTCTCGGGTTGATCCAGCATTTTCTCCGAGTTTACTGGGTCGAATCCATGGTTTTAGCCGCTTTGACTTGGTGGATTCGAGGTAACGGATTCGAAAGTATGCTCCTTCGAATCGATCGAATGGATGTTTCCTTCGTATCGATCAAGGTAGGCCATAGTTGATCGTTACGAAGGCTTCTCAGCTGAATGGATTCGAAGATAGTCGTGGAATGGAGTCGAAGTTCTTCAACTGCATGGATTCAAAGACCTTCCCTTTGATGGATTCGAAGCAGGGAATGGTTCAATGGATTCGAACCATGGCTTGCTCGATGGATTCGAAGCAGGGTTATGTTTCGTGGATTCGAAGCAGAGGAAGTTCGATGGAGTCGAACAAAGGCTGTCCCATGGATTCGAACTAGAGCTTGGCCGATGGATTCGAATAAAGGATTTGTCCGATGGATACGAAGCTCGGCCACCTGATGGATTCGAACATAGGCTTCGCCTATGGATTCGAACTTAGGACTGTCTACTCCATTTTTCGTTGGTGATATCTTGAGCATACGAACTCGGATTGACTTGAAATTCGGAATGTTGGCTTTCACGGCTTTGCTCGACATATCTTATCAATCGTAGCTTGATCCAGACCTGGATAAAATTCATCGATACCCGTGGCTATCCAGTAGCTGTCCAATGCTGAGGTCGTATGATCCTTATTTTCCAATCAGTTCCTTGGTATCTCGGCCTTGCCAAAAGGCGGGATAACAGAGTATTCTTAGTTAATGGTCGAATAGAAACACGATTCAATACATAACAAGCAGTAGCTACAGCTTCTGTCCAAAAATGTTTTGATAAAGTGGTTCCATTTAATAAAGTTCTTGCACATTCTTGTAACGTTCTATTTTTCCTTTCTACAACTCCATTTTGTTATGGTGTTCTAGGAAACGAAAAATTATGGTTAATACCTTTCTTGTTACAAAATTGTTCAAAAGCTTCATTTTCAAATTCTCCTCCAAGATCACTTCTTATATTTTTAATTTTCAAACTTTTAATATTTTGGATTCTTTTAACAAAAACTTTAAAATTATTAAAAGTATCACTTTTATTTTTCAAAAAGAAAATCCAAGTGTATCTAGAAAAATCATCTACAATAACAAATACATATCCATTATGATTAATAGACTGCACTTGAGTTGCACCAAAAAGACCCATGTGTAAAAGTTCAAGTGGTTGTTCTGTAGATATTACTTTTTTTGATTTAAAAGAAGATTTTGTTAATTTTCCTAATTTACATGCATCACAAAATATATTAGTTTTGAATTTTATATTGGGTAATCCTTTAACTAATTTGTTTTTAGCTAGTTTGTTGATAGTATTAAAATTGATGTGACAAAATCTTTTGTGCCAAAGACAAGAATCGTTTTCTTTAGCTATTAAACACAAATTTGAATCATTATTAATATTCATATTTAAGATATAAATGTTTTTATCTCTTTTTCCTTCGAAAATAGTGTTATGATTTTTATCAAAATATTACATTTATTTTCTAAAAAAGTTATATTAAAACCTTTATCGCATAGCTGACTAATACTTAGTAAATTGTGTTTTAAAATTTTAACTAATAAAACATCAGTAATGAGAGGTAAATTAGAGGTACCGTTGCTACTGACATCGCCTTTGCCGATGATATATCCTTTTGAGTTATCTCCAAAGGTAACTGCTCCTCCATTTGAGTATATAATGTTTGACAACATTTCTTTGTTTCCAGTCATGTGTTTTGAGCAACCGCTATCTAAAATCCATTTTCCTCTCTTCTTATGTGGTACCTGCAAAAAGTTTATAAAAAGTTGGTACCCGATCTTTTTAGGGTCCTAAGAGTTAGATCTTAGGAAGCCAAACCCATACGGGTTCAGAATTCCCTTTATAAACATAATTCTTGTTATTATGAACAGTTTCCATAAACATTTTGATATGTTTATTCCTTATCAAAATATTGTTTGTTTTTGGAATCCATATCTTGATGGTTTTAGTGTTTGGGTAAACTGTTTTCTTAATATCCTTCTTAATATTATTATTAATCCTACTTTTAGCAAAATTATTTTGTTTCTTAAATGCTAGTCTAGATTTATTGTTAGAGGATTGAGAATTTTCAAGTATTCTAGAAAGATTCTCTCTTCCTTTATTGAAATTAGATACATTTTTAGAAATATCATCAAATTTTATTTTAAGACTAGATTTTTCTAACATTAAATCCTTAATCTTAGAGTTTAAACTATTATTTTCAAAAAGTAAAACATCATTTTTATTTTTCTGAATTTCTAGTTCTTTAGATATTGACGAAATTTGAGAAGATAAGTTAGAATTTGATTGTTGAGAAATTTCAAGTTCTTCTTCTAATATTTTCTTCTCATCTTTCAACATATCTACTTCTAAGACTGTCCTATCTAACTTTCTTTGCAACTCCTTATTTTTCTTTTTAAGTTGCTTTCCTAAATCTACTAATTCAGAATTAATTTCAATTAAATCTTCAAAAGTAAGATTACTTACATCGTCTGACGAAGCCATGAAGCACACATTTGCTTGTTCATTATCACTTTCACACTCTGATGAGGATGATGAGTCAGTGTCGTCCCAAGTGATAGAAAAAGCTTTTCGTTTGGTTTTGTCCTTCTTGAAATTATTCTTTTTATGCTCTGGACAATCCTTCTTCATGTGTCCTTTCTTATGACATTCCATTGCTAAAGATGATGGTTTGCTGCTATTGGAATTGTTGTTGAAATTATTTTTGTTTCCCTTGAATTTGTTTCTGTTGAATTTCAAAAACTTTTTGAAATTTTTAGTGATCATTGCCATATCTTAATTATCTGAGTCGGAATCAACTTTTTCTACTTGGAATGCTACATTTTTCTTTTCTTGTGCTCCATTTATTTTTGCCTACAAATTTACTTCGTAGGACATTAAATTACCTATCAATTCTTCTGGTTTTAATGTTGATAAATCAGTTGCTTCTTCAATAGCTAGGACTTTTCGTTCCCATTCATCCGTTAAAGAATTTAAGATTTTTGTAACAACATCAAAATCAGTAAACTTTTGTTCTAATGATAGTAAAGCATGATAAATATCCTGGAATCTAGAGTACATGTCATTTATAGATTCATTTGGCCTCATTTTGAAATTTTCAAATTGATTTTTCAACATAGAGATTTTGCTTAATTTAACTTTGTTCGTTCCTTCATGCGACACCTTAGGAGTTCTCCAAATTTCATAACCGGAAGTGCACATGCTAACTCTATTGAATTCATTTCTATCTAATGCACAAAATAAAATATTCATAGCCTTCGCATTTGAAGTAGTATCTAGTTTTTGTGTGTTACTCCAAGTTGAATATTCTTCAGTTGGAGTTGTATACTCTCTTTGTATAATATTCCAGATATCGAATCCACTAGATTGCATATAGATTCTCATTCTAGTTGACCAATAATTATAATTTATACCATTAAAAAGAGGAGGTCGTGAAGTCGATTGACCTTCTGTGAAACTAGAATTAGTGTTTGTGCTAACATCGTTAGTTTGTGTGGTTGTCATATTACTTAGAAATAAATATCAAATAACTTTGTGACGGTTTTAGAATTTCCTTGCTCTGATACCAAATGAAAGTGTACGTTCAGTACTAAGGATCGTGTAATATGGTATATAAATGCGGAAACTGATAATAGCAGTAAAATAAAATTAAAGTAAGCACACCAGAAATTTTTATACTGGTTCGAACTTCTCGTTCTACGTCCAGTCCCAGAATACCCTCTGGATTTAAACTAAACCCGTCACTTAACCCGGAGGAATAGGTATACGACACCTGAGCAGCCGAACAGGAATTTTTCCGCCTCAACAGCCGAAGAGGACTTCAACTTTAATACAAATAACTTGTTGACGAATGTGTTCTGAATAACACGGATTGTCTTTTGATAGTACAATTCTCCTATAATCAAATCCTCAAGAGTATATAGTGTGTGTGAAGATTTAGAAGGAGGATAATCGCTTAGAATCGAAGTATATGAATTAATTCAGGGATTCTAGCGATAATGAATGAGAATGAATGCTTTTATTTGTAGAAATAAATAGAGAATAGATTTCAGAATTATAAACAAGAATTGGTTATTGTAGAAGTGAATTGAACATGTTTATATAGTTGTAGAATAGTTACAATCTTTCATGAAGAGTTTCAATCAAAAGTTGTGTCTGTATCTCTTGGATTAAAGGACATTCCTCTTCATGAACGATCGCAACTCTTCAGAAAACTAGCCGTTATGTTCAGGTCGGTTGACCGAGAAAACTGGCCGGTCAGCTGAGTTAACAGACGTGTATAAAACAGTGCATCTCTGTGCACTTGACACAGAGTCGGTCGATCGAGGTTCCTGGTCGGTCAACCGACCTGCTGTCAATTGCACAGTGCACACTTATTTATGTATAAATCAATATAAATCAATTTGTGTGTGTGACTACTTGAGAAATGATTTTAACAATATTCTAAGACTCAATAAAATAAAATATTCATACTAATCTCTGGATTGTAGTCTTGTCTCCTTTGTAGTGCACAATGTACGCTTATTCTCCTTTTTGTCGCTTTCATATAGTATTCTCGTCGTATGATATTGAAGCTTGTGTCATGAATCAAAACTCATGAATCAACATGTGTGTGTGTATGCATATGTATGTGTGCGTATAGCCTATTATTTATTTGTGTATAAGCTACATAGCTATTACAACCGAGCATCCTTAACATTTTGCGCACTAAGGTGATTTCTGAATCACTCAAACGAAAAAATTGTTAGAAAGGTCTATGTTTTCAAGAATGATCACAAATTCGTGGAATTTGGAATTTGAGACATTAAGATGTCAAAAAACATGTGATCCCAAAAAATATATGGTGATGGTTCACCTTTTTTATTAACTAGAAAAAGCGTACGAACTAACTGTATGACATATTATAAGATAAACTATCATAAAATAAAAATTGACAACTTTATTGAGTTATTTTGGTAGTAATGAAATATTGGCCTACATATTTTAGTGGGTAAAAATTCAATGATTTTTACACTGATGTAGGTGGGGAGATGTAACTTATAATGTAGGCAACAAAAACCTACCAGTAGGCATGGCCATGTGACTCTTGTTGGAAGAAAAGTTGAGTGAAGAGATGCATCCGTAAAAGGTAACAGGTTTATCAAATAGGTAGGGTGATACGGTGCACATTAGAGATGGAAACACACCCGATATGCATTCATATGCAATGGAACATAGTCCAAAGATAGCAAGGACTTCAAACGGGACTGGAGAAGTGCCTACAAATTTTCTGGATTGACAAAGATAATAATAGAAAGTTGTACAATTATATGCTATAATCTTTTGCTTTATTTTACATATATTTAGGAGCGTAAATTGATAACCAAAAAAATTCCGATTCTCCATTTTTATTTTGGTGTTTTGTGATATGAGCTTCCATATGAGCATAAAAGTACGAAACTCGGATGGTGTATGTTGTTTCATATGGTTTCATTTGATTTTTTCAAAAAAAAATCCAGTTCTCCATTTTTATTTTGGTGTTCCGTGACATGAGCTTTCATATAAGCGTAAAAGTACGAAACTAGGATGGCGTATGTTATTTCCAAACGTATCTTTAAGAGGATATGTAAATCACAGTAAGTCTATGGTAATTTCATGCATGATCAACCAAGTAGTAAGAAATGATATTTTAGTAATGCAAGGAATGCTATTAAACTGTAATTTGAGCCACTAGAAATGAATCACATGCCTTGTATATATGCATCAAAATCAGAGGTTTACCATGTTTTCTATGAAAAAGTAGCACTGTCTCACAATTAGCACAAGCCTTCTATATCTCTTCACACTAAAAACTAAACACTATATTCTTTTAAGGGATCCTCTTTGATGCAAGTATTCCTAGATATTTTTTGTATGTTTGCCTTTGAACTTTACTGGAAGGTTCAACTATTGCATGGATTAAAATATGATTCCATAAGAAAAGCAAATGCTAGAATATAACAATGAAGAATATTGAGCTTTGCCAATACCAAGTTCCTCAAAATAATTTTACAAATCAAATATATAGCTGAAAATTTATAGCCCAAGTTAACAAAGTGTACATAACTTCGCATGTTATATATGATAAATCTGATTATAATACCATTTGAAAGTTTGATTGTTATTTACTCATCAACATATATTTATGAAAATGAAATATTTTATATCTCCGCAGGACCAACATTTGGCTATGAATTACCTGCAACTATGAATAATAACACAATTTATCATCCAAAAAATATGAGTTCTAAGAAGTGCAAAGATCTATGCTTAAGGATTGGAACAAAGAAATATGGATGTTGAAGCATGTCTTACATAAGAGATTTCAAAAATTAAGTGAATGCAAGGCTTTACTGATGCAATCATGGAGTATAATGGTTTTATTACTGGTACGTACACTTTTTTCTTTATCATTCGACACTTTTAGCAACCTTAAAAATAATAACTTTGATTGCCAAATTATAAAAAATAAGCAAATTACTATCATCCATAATATTACACCAACTTGATTTTATTTCAGTTGTTGAACTTAAAAACCGATTATGCAAACGTTACAGTACAATTACATGATTTGTTATATATATTGAAGATCAAAATATACACTATTGTTTCTTTTAAGGTTTCTATTTCATATCGTTTTCATTGCCTATGATGATGTGAGATTGTGGAAGCAAATTAAAATAAATTCTCTCTCTTTGCATGATCCGACTTACGAATTAGAGCACTTGTATTGATTAGCAGTCCAATTTTAGGTTCTTTAGTCCTACGTTGGCTATATCCCATACTGAATTTCCTATATAAACACCAGCGTGCCAATAGCTTCATCTCTTTTTCTGCTTAGAGAGCAAGACTTGTGAAAGATGGGGCTGAAATATCATATAATTTTAATTGACTTGTGTATATATTGGCCTTTTAAAATTGGTTGGTAATAAAGTAATATAAATACTAAAATGCTTTAAGCTTGATTTTAAGTCAGCATAGGTGGACCCGGTTACTAGCTAGGTCATCAAATCGAGGCAAAATGGATAGTCTTGTCTAGCGCTAGGTGTTGCCTAGGTTGTTTGTTACAATCATACTTCAAATTTTTCTATAATAACCAAGAGCTAAAGATCCCATTGAGACTTGTTCATGATTAGGTTCTAAAGCTTGTTATAAGAAAATATGGTAACATATGGAGTTTCGGCTGTCGATGAAAAAACCCATGTTATATGAACAACATCTAAGTTAACCACAACTATGTTAAACATGTATTACCTTTGTTTATCTTCTTAAACAACAATTGATATTATATTTATTTCTCCTCCCATATTTCTTTATTTATAAAGAGTATGAGAGAACATCGTTTGCAACTAGGTTATGCACTCGACGATTATGCAGATGATTGTTATCTATTTCAATTATGATTGCACTAATATCCTTTATGCTAGGCTGCAACTACTTTATGTGGTCTTTAATAAGAGGGCCATAAAAAGAAGAACATCGGTCTCATTTTACGAGACACTATGATGTCCAATTGTTATGGGTTTACCACTTGGTTAAATTTTGTTATTTTAGATAAGTTGGCTGAATTTTCCACTTTTACCTTTACATACGTGGATATAAACTACTTTATATTATTTGTTCAAAGAATTTGGCAATCATATGCCTATAAATTCCTAAGGTTATCTCAGTTTCATATTAAATAAGACCAACAATTGATTTCTATCTTTATGTTGTAATATTAATAACATACTGTGATAATCATATACGCATTGTTTAGAACATGCATATATTTTCTAAGGTGACAATATATTATTCTTAGGGACAATAGAAAGAGCTACGTTTTCTTTTCTGGACTTCTTGATGTTTCAACAAGTTTTTCAAGTATCGAACACATCACCATAAGCGGAGTGGGCTACTTCTATCCTACAAAAGCTCTCATCTGGGCAAGCAAACCTTTTAGTAGGTGTATACCATGTTTGTTGTAATAGTTTATTACCATGTTCATGAAATATTTCCTATTTATAATATATTGTTGATAACTTTGTAACAACTATGAATGTATGAATATGTGATAATTTATAGTTCAATGCACTATTTCATTTCTTCGTACTTCATTGATAATGTTCTAAATTATATTTACAATATTGCATTGAACTATTTACAATATTTGCATTAACAATATTGCATTGGTAATAAAGACATTCACAATATTTCGTGTATGTTGTTAATGTAGTTTACAGAATTTATATGATCTCTAAATTATATTTACAATATTGCAGAATGTCCTTATTATTACATTAACAACATACACGAAATATTGTGAATAATGATACAGATAAAATTTTACAAACATCGCTAATGCAATGTTTTAAAAAGTAGCACATCCAGTTTAAATTATTGTGTAACCATTATATAGAATATTTCGCGTGCCATTGTAAATATCGGTGTAACAACAAAAAAGAAATGTAGTCAAATCTACACATTACAACACTTAAATGATATTACAGTAAGGTTGGTTACCATTTTTATAAATTTTTACAACGTTTATGAAGTATGGTAGAAAATGCTTTTACAACATTTTTAACAACGTTTTCACAAATATTGTAAGTTTTTAAAAACCCTTTTACAAGTATGGATATAACAACGTTATGAAAAACGTTATTAAAGTATTTTAACAACATTATTTCGTAGTTGTTAAACGGGTTTTTTCTTGTAGTGTCCTAATTAACAATGTGAGAGAGAGAAAGAGTACCTGGGCCACTTAAGATCTTTCAAATAGAAATA
Organism: Allium fistulosum; assembly: GCA_030737815.1. NCBI lineage: Eukaryota > Viridiplantae > Streptophyta > Magnoliopsida > Asparagales > Amaryllidaceae > Allium > Allium fistulosum. The sequence goes on along the minus strand of CM060905.1, from coordinate 896,986,297 downwards.
GGGAAACATCTCTGGCCATTTAAGACCTAAACCCAAGACGAACCCCTTCTAATACATCCTAGCTAGCATCGAAAAATTTCTTTTAGACCACTTAATACTTATTAAATAGGTAAGAGGTAGACCTTCCAGTCATTTAATACTTCAACCCCAAAGCGGATCTCCCACAAGAGATTTGCATTAAAGCCCATAACGATAATTTCGACCATTTAATACTTCTTAATAGGGAGAGGTAGACCCTAACATGGATATTTAATACTTCAACCCAGAAGCAGTTCCATCTTGGGATTACCCCGTCTTTATGACCCGTAACCCAACCGTGACATCCCACATTTGTTGGACCATTTGTAAGTGTTGGTAACCAGATTAGCTGGGCAGACTTACCTTACAAATTGGGACTAACCATGCATCCACCATGGGTACTTATTATAGGCGATGTCCCCATATCAGTTACAAAAGTCACACTGCTGGTAGCCAGATTAACTGAGGAGACTTTTGTGCGCTTTCAACTGACCTCCCATCCCTATAACTTAGCCATAATTTTCGCTCTCCAACATTCAACACACAAAACTATGTCAACGTATATGTATAATACATATACACCTAATATATGTATACACCTCACTCGTATTTACACATTAAAAGCATTATAAGATAAACTCCTTATTTCTCCTTTATTATGAATTAATTTCCATAATTATCCTTAACTCACCTTTATTATGTCGATTGTTAATAATTTAATTGCCATTTATATGCCTTAATTATTATATACATCATAGGTCTTTAATTTTGATTGTAAGTTCGAAGTTTACTAGAATATGTAGCATAATATTAAGTTTATCTAACTGATTTTATGCATAATATTAATTTATTACATTTGATTGTTGCCTATTTTCGGGGTGGTATATTATTTCCATATTAACTACTACAATTTTTATACAAGTCCCAAATCAATATAGTAAATACATAAGGGCCAATATTAACAATAATTTAGCTACATAATTCAGATTTGTATATATATTAAAAATGGAATCTAAACATACATTTATTTTATGTTAATATAATAGGACAACGCCTTATTTTCCAAGAAGCAATTTTACAATATAAACCTTTTATATTGCACCCAACAATTTAAACATATAACGTTGAAACAACAAAGAAATCAAGCTTATTTCAATTATTGAAATGGGCGGTGCAGACTACGGATAAGAGGAAAAATCTCATTTTCCTACCGTGCACACATATTTCTATCTATTTGTTTAGGAATTCTTTGTTATCACAACAACAAAATAAAAAGTGGAATCAAACAAAATATTTATATCGTAAATATTAATAAATCCAATCCCATCACATTAAAATAAAAGAACCAAGAATCCAAGTAATTTAAGATTACATATTATAGGGAGATTTTGGGATTTTAAGTTATTGAATTTTCGTATGCAAAAACTCCCATGGCACGACACAAATCCAAACATCAAGCTACAGAATATACTATTAGCAAAAAAATTAAGATTTTCACTCACGGATAATTCCATATGAACTAGCTGATTGAATTAGCAATATGCCCTAGGAGCAATTACGTTAAATATATCTAATTTGATAACCAATCTTGTTCGAAATAAAAGGAGTTTTCTTTCTATTATATAAATGATATAATGTGTTATATTAATTTGTTAATTTAATTAAAAGTATATTTAATAGAAAATCCATAAATTGTATGTTTTGAGATAGTAGTTACAAAGTGTTGTAACCATGAGTACCTTATCATAATGAAAACAAATATACCATTTTAAATGTTCTTAGTCAAGATGCATCGAGACTGGATATGGATATATCCATTGAGACTAAAGTACGTAACATTCTCCAAACGTTGGATGGTGTATTACTCATAACTGCTGAGGGCATCTAGGGGTTATGTACTGATAATTATTGGATAACCATGGAACGACTTACTCAACAGTTTTTTATTTGTTAATATAACTAAGGTCAAACGGAAAATATCGATATGACTGACATACATAGTTCTCTTGACTTGAGAATATTGTATCTTCAATATGAAAGCTCCGCTTTATTATAGTCAAATCATGGCACGACATCCATCGAATGACTATACTTTAATTGAGTGGAAGTATTGGAAGTGAAGCACTATTCAAAGGAGGATTTGTCTCCTCGGTTATGTAGGGTTAGTATCACGATCAACTTAAAGTCAAAGTCTCTGGCTTAATAATAATTTTTATTATTGAACTAAGGACTTTGTGTTTGAATTATAGAGGTGAATATGTATGATATTAGAATTTTGACTGTTACTAAATTCCATAAGTCCAAAATGATATAATTTTGACGAAGATAATTGGTGTAAATAAATTTAACCACCGGATAAGTCTTGATAAAGTGAAATTGGATTTTACCAAAACTAAGTAAGCGATAAATTTGATCAAAATGTCACATCACCTGCTAAGTGACGTGTAAACATTAACATTCGAATAATTCAATGTTAATCACTAAAAAATTACACTTAATGAGTCATACAATCAAAATGATGAATTCTCTTTAGAGCAGACGATTTAATTAGTTTATAATTGATATAAATTAATTAAATTAATTAATATCCATGAAATAGTAATTATAAAATTTTGAATATGATTAAAAGAATAAATATTATATTATACATTTATAATAGTTATAAATATATTAATCAATAGGCGATATCGATAAGCAAGTAAATTAAATTTAATTAATAATATTGTTACGATCACCCTATACCATGGGCATAAATAATAACTAAATAGTGCGTTGTAGTTGTGCCCAACTGATATAGGACGATCATCCCGATGAAAATGCACAACTGCTGTATATACCTGTCGTACATCTCACAACACATGGATAAAATATAATATTATGGATACGACAAAGGAGATAGTGATAATAATGTGAACCAATCATCAGAGTAAGATACCCACAGAGTTATACATCAAATGTCACAAAGTATACTGATAGAGTTAGGGGTATGTTCTAGGGGCAATTATGTAATTTTTTACATATGTCTAACTCGTTGACCAATCTTGAATAAAATAAAGATGTTTTCTTTATATTATATACTTGATATAACGTGTCATATTAAATAATTAATTTAATTAAAAGTATATTTAATAGAAAATCCTAAATGGTATGTTTTGTGATAGCAGTTACAAAGTGTTGTAACCATGAGTAATTTATCACAATGAAAACAAATATATCATTATAAATGTTCCTAGTCAAGATGCATCGAGACTAGATATTGATGTATCTGAAAGTCTATAGGATCTTTTTTAAGTAATGCAACTTACATGTATACGTGTGAGAGTGTATATTACTAACTATGTTAAGCAGAGAACAATAATTGAATATAAATAAGATAAATAATAAAAGTGATCACACCATGTATTTTATATTGGTTCGGACCTCCCATCCTACGTCTAGTCCCGAAGCTCCCCTTCGGTATTTCCTTTAACCAACTAATCTTCGCTTTGCCTGAAAGAATAGGCTAATACAAAAGTATATCTTTGACAATATTATGTTCCAAATAACACGGATTTTGACAGATAGTACAAATCTTCCTATGATCTCCTTTTATTATGTGAATGTGAATGCTTTGCGTTGTAGGAAGTGGTTTAATCAAATTATATTTTGGTTATGATAGATTGAGAGTATGTAAGCAATGTGTGCAGTAGAGAGTAATAAAAAATCAAAAGAGAATATAATCAATTAATTCAGTTCAATTAATTTCTAAATCTCAATCATGGTAGTATATATAGATTCAAAAAGATGTAGATGAAGAGTTGTTACTGGTAGATAAGGTCTATTCATTTCAATGGCTGCAACCTTTCGATGAAGAGTTGATTTCTATTCATTTAAAGAAGTGTTTATACATAGTTTTGCAGTTTTTCAAATGACAGACGTCTATGGGGAAACCTCAAACGTCTGTGGCTTCAGGAAAAAATTTCCCGAGTATTGTCACAGACGTCTGTGGTTTTTCCTCGAACGTCCGTGGATGATAAATTCAGTTTTCCAATTTATGTTAATGTATATGAAATCAGTGTGCATATATACTCAAGGAGACCTTACAATGTTTTATTTAAGACACTTAATACACTAGGATAACCTTAATAATCATAGCATGGTCCATAGATCTTTGTTTGTCTTCAAGTCCCAATATCTTCGAGCATGATGTTCTCTTGTAGTATATACCTGTAATCTTGATAAGATGTATAATATATTTGATTGTATTAGTTGTTGTCATTGAAATATAGAATGGAGGTTCTAACATTCTCCCTCTTTTTGATGATGATAACTATATAATCAAAACATAAGAAATATTATAGTCATTCATAATAAAAATAGAGAATGTTCTCATAAAGTAGTTTTTGTCTCCTCCTATGTATATGCATAAATTTCTCCCCTTTGTCTCATCAAAATAGAAGAAAAGACGGTATGTACGCATTCTCATAGTATGTGTAAGATACTAGTATTTTATAGGTATGAGTATGAATAATTGAGAGTAAATACGAACGAGTAAGGCCAAGCAGAAGCAGAGACTAAAGTATTGTAGCAGGGGTTAAAAGTTAAATAATAATGTGCGGTAACAAGAAACAAGCATAAACATAAATGCTAAATAAAATAGATAAAAATAGCTGAAAAAAAGAGATGCTAGTTGTACTGGTCGGAAGAATAAGAAAACCGACCATAATTTTCATAATACTCCCAATAAGACGAAGGATCTTGGTCGTATGCTCCTGGCCAGTTGGTTTGAGTGTTATACTCCTCATTTTCTTGAATGGAAAGTCCTTGGAAAGCCATGTACGGTTGATGCTGAAATTGCTGAGCATCAGACAAGGACATATCATCACTATCTTCTTCCTCCTCCTCAGGTTGCTCTTGCACAATAATCTTCCCTTTGTTGTGAGAAGTTCCTTCATGAGAAGTATGAGACCGATAAATTGGTTTTTGTGCTTAAAGAGGTGGTGTAGGTGAAGGCAAAGATAAAGAGCAAGAAGAGGATCTGCCAAGAACTTTTCTCATAACTTTTTCTAAAGTGGAAACAACCTTTTCTAAAGTCTTTTCCATTTTAGTCATCCTCGTCAAAAAAGGCCGTTCCAAACCTGTCATCTTTTTGTTCAAAGCCCGCTTGTTGACTGTGATTAGCTTTTGATTTTTAAGCGCTAAATCATGAAGCGATTCGTTTTGCAATGGTTAAGTGCAAGCTTTTTGAATTGTCGAATCTAATATTCGGTAGCATGACTGGAGGTGGCAGGTTGTTGTAAAGGACGAGGTGAATAAGTATGTTGAGGAGCAGGAGTGGGCGGAGGACCATGATGCACCTGTTATTGTTGCCATTGTTCTAGGGAGATAATTGGGGGTGGTTGTTGGGGAAGGTGCATTAAAGATAAAAATCTTATTCCGCTCTCTTTAACCGGATTTCTTCAAAGTGAGAGATATAAGAAGGTACCTCAAGAGCATTTAAGAGACACATAATATATGGGAGACACATAATATATGGAGCATATATAATTATGCGTTGGTGATGAGACCAGAAGCTTTTAATTCTTCATGAATGAACTTAGCCCAATTTATTTGTATCCCACCAAAAATAGCATAAAGAGTTTTGTGGTCATTCTCGTAGATTTGCTCATGACTTCCTAGGTGTGGAATTATCGTATTGATAATCATACGGTTTAACAACCTAGCCTTTGGATGTAAGTAAATCGGTTTCGATTGTGGCATCCTATTTTCCCAAATTTGATGAGTTATTTCATCTTGCGGTAAATTTATGTGGTCGGAAACTTCTTCTAAATTGATTCTAGTCGAAGAACAATTAAGTATACGACCAATGGTGTTTACGCTAATCTTTAAAACACGTCCGTAAACGCTTGTCCATAACCAACCATTGTCATTGTCAGGAGTCCAAATATCACTACTACACAAATTGGCGTAAAAAAGAAAGATTGTCAATCGATCAATTTGTACCTCATTTTTGTCGAAATTGATTAAATCCCGACATTCGAAGGCGATAGTTAAGTTCTTGAATGCCATATTCGCCAAACTTGCATAATTTGCATAATGGCCCGGAATGAAGCTTCTTTCGTTTGAGCTCATCAAATCGCTTGTTAGCAATCGTACTATTACGAAGCCATGCTTGAATGAGAGCATCAGTGACCAAAGGGTTGTGAGAAGTAGATGATTGACCTTTGTTGGAGTGTTTGCTAACCGAAGTTTTTGCTTTGGAGCCATTAGTGAGCAATTTGAAATTTTAGAAGCTAGGGTTTTTGTGTAAATTGAGAATAAGCTGGTGAAAAGTTGAGAAAGTGTAAATATATATATAGGGATGCTGAAAATAGGAAGTTCGGAGTAGCGACAAACGTCTATGGGGATGCCACAGACGTCTGTTGTTTCAGTAAAAATTAATTTGAAAAATATATAGACATTTGTGGGTTTCCACAGACGTCTGTGGTTTCAGGAATAATTTTCCTGAAACCTATGACAGACGTCTGTGGGATATCACAGATGTTTTAGAAAAATGTTTTCCTAAAACCCTTGATAGACGTCTGTAATATTATCACAGACGTTTGTGGTCTATTTTCTCAGAAAATTTTCCCTAAAATTTAAATGTCAATCTTTATTTATTGAAATATCAAGAGATTTTTACATAAAACAATATATATATATATTAAAAATTACAAAAGAAACTTATTTTGACAAAAATGCTTAGCATAAATTTAGTTTTTGTTAGAGAGGTCAGAGTTTCTAATTTGTTATATATCCCATGAATTTAGTTCAACCATTGTATCATCAATCAACGGCTTTAGTGTAGACCAACTTGGATGAGCTGGAGTGTCAATCCAATCTTGGTTTATTCGTCCTGGCTTGCATAGATTTCTTGGAGTAATGTTATACGCTTTTGTATGCGTTTCATGTAATCGAGGAGATTATTTATGTATGCAATTTTTTTGGCGAATGACCACAAATTACTAGAATACATTTTTCGAGAAAATTTAGATGAGATCCTTAACGTCGTTGTTCGTAATATATTTCATGTTGAACTCCCATCATTTCTTTTTAATAGTATTATATTTCATCAACTTATCGTTGAGAGATGTTGATTGTAGATTAATTGGCCGTTTGGCTTTCTTTTCCATAAAAAAACCAGTGTGATACATAGGTGATGCAATAATGTTAAAAAAGGCTGAGTGAATTGATGGAATTGTGGATTTACTTACGTATGTGCTTTTTGATGAGGGTGAGCTATAGTTGATAGTAGAATAAGTGGAGTCGTGATCGGAAGACATTTTGAATTAAAATGGTCTTAAAAAAGTTATTTGTATTTAGTTAGCAGAAAAGCTGATTTATTTATTGTAACGACCCGAAAATTTTAACGGTTTTAATAACGTAATTAACCGAATTTTTGTGAAATTTTAAATAATTGAATTTGGAAATAAAAATTTAATATTTGGAATATATCTATTTTAACATAGCAACTGGTAAATTTTTATTGAAAAATATGGAAGTTAATTCAGCTGTGTAATTTTCAATTTCAATTTAAATCAGTTAAAATTTGATGTAAATAAAATGTTTTCGAAATCTGAATATTTTATACAATAAAAATGTAAACTATTTTATGAGTGAGACGTCATATTACGTTTCGTCAAATTTGGACTTCTCTATCTCCGTTTTATCTTATTTTCGATGAATTTGCAGCAGTTTAGCAGCGAAATACCGACTTTTGATAGGATGGTCATATCGTTGATATCTGTGTACAGTTCTGTTCGTCCCGTCGCACTGATCTCTGCAGTATATTCATTTGTGTTTTTTGGAGGCCGGTACGCGGCGATGTCCATGAAAACGGTTAACCGTACTGGCACCCATTTTTTAACTTTGAATATTCTGTGTCCATTCCAATTTCAAACAGCTGAAATAAACAACCACTAACATTTATGACAGTTTTATCTCTTGAATTCAACGGTTGATTTTTTTTCTTTTTCACTGTTTGCTTTTCATTGTTGGTACAGTTCATTTCTCAATCTCTCTTCGTATTCTTCACTCTGTCAGTTAATAAAAGAATATAAGTTGTATATTTGAAACCGTTCATTCCTCATTTAGGCTCCTTCCTCCAGATCTATTTCTTCCTCTCCCTTCCTACTTTCTCCTTTTCGAAATAAAAGAAAAAAATTAAAAATATATATGTAATATATATGTTTCGTATATGATTTGTTAGGGAAACAATATTCCTCTTCATTTGTAACCGAGCCTGTCACCTCACGCGCAGCCTTCCTTCTTCCAACATCGCCTCACGCCCTCCGCCTCCATGCCAGACCGAGCACAACCCAAACCGTCGACTCCCACCCTTGCTCCAGCCCACTTGACCCATCCACCTTTAGCCCGCCTACCACCCAAAGGCACCGCCACATCCCTCCTCCGCCTCGAACCCTCTCGGTCGAACCCGTTCATCCCCCTAGCAGCAGTCGCCAACCAAGCAGGAACTCGCATGAATAGTGCTGAACCCCTTGTCTCCATCGGCTGCAGCACTTGCAGCCCTGCCAGGTGAACAACATGCGGCCTTCTCCATTGAATTTTTTTATATATACATTAAAGTTTACATTCTATTCCCACTCTAGTATTATATATATATATATAATATAATATAGTGTTTAAAGCCTGGTATTCCTAATTGTTTTTGTACAGATTTTGATTTATGAAGTTAAATTTCGCCTTGTTTTGTTTGTTGTATACTATACTATAAGAAAGTTACATATATGATGACATGCATATGCATAGCTTATACATATAAGCTTACTTGTATTTTTGATTTTCAAAATCTGAACTTCTAAATTGTTTGTTTTGAAATCTGATTTTTGAATAGAAATAGGGGTTTCAAATTGATATTGATTAACAAAACTATATATAGGTTTCGATTTTTATGTGTGTTTTAAATTTAATATTGATTTTCAAACTGGAAATTGGCCAGAAGGGCCTCTTTAGCAAGTGGAATTAGTTTCTACGACAGACAACTGAAATAATTACTTTCAAGGACAAAACGTAAAATAATTAGTTTATAGGACCTAAAAACCTATGAAATTATGTCCTTGAAAGTAATTGGACTGCTGACTTTGTCCTTGAAAGTAATTATTCTGCTGACTTTGGCCTTGAAAGTAATTTCTTTCAATGTGTGTCCTAGAAACTAATTGGACTGCAAAGTTTGTCCTTCTGGTGAAATGCCCCATTTTGAAATATGTATACGCATCTTGTAAATATAAGCTGATTTATTACGGCTCCTCTGTTCTATACTTTATCTACAGTTTTATAATATGTTAGTATATATATATATATATATATGTTTATATATTTGCTTATATATAAGGATATGTGGGTGATAGTTATATATATATTTTGAACGAAAGATATGTGCGGCATGTATATGTTTGGTTCGGCAAAGAGTATATATTATAATACTTGTATGTTTTCTTTTATATATATTGTTGTTTTATGTATAATATGTAGATACTAAGTGGAAAGAATGTGATATATATGCGTATAATATGATAGGTTGGTATTTTTGAAATGAAAATGTATCGTATATACACGTTATTTATGTGTTGAATTAAATTTCGATTCTATATATATAGAGAGAGGGAGTTTATTTTGATAAGTGGTTCAATTTAAATATTGATTTTAATAGAAAATATATATTATAAAGATTTTGAAATAGCTTTGAAAATATATATTATAATTAAATGTTTAATTGAAATTTTGGAAAGAACATATAGAGAGATTTGACTTTATTTGTTGTTTGAGAAATAATGATTTTAAAATATAATATATATATATATATATGTATGTATGTATATATTTGTTTTTATATGCATTCCAAACTGAATATTGATTTTAAATATAGTATATAATTTTTTTAATTTTATATTGGTTGTTTCATCGATCTTTAGTCCATCTTGACTTACATCCTCAATATCGAATTTATCGCAACACTTGCTAGCTTGTCATGTCCCGTGTCGTGCCTATATCCGTGTGCGTACCCGTATCAGTTGATTCCCATTTCCATCGTTCTCTAGCCTCGAAAGGTGAGCAATCACTCACGATTAACATTCTTATAGTTAGTAAATTTGATTTCGCTTGAAACGACAATTGAAATATGCTGTTAAATTTGAATTGCTAGTATTTAAATTTTTAATATGATATGCCATTATCTGCAATTGTTCACATGTGATATATGACACCATATTCATTTGTGTATATTTTATTTAATTTGTTACTGATGATATATGCCTGTTGTTGATATGTTATATTTTATCATAAATTGTTCTCACTCTGCAAGTTCCCTGTAAATTTAGAATTCCCTATGGGTTGAAATGATACATACCCGAACGATCTTTTAGAATAGGGGAAAATCGTTATGGGTTGAAATGATAATCCCAAGCGATTTTCATTTATTTTAAATTTGGGATTGTGGTTGAAATGATATATACCCGTAGATATTTAAATTGCGGATTGAAATGATAAATATCTGCATCACTTGATCATAGGATAGATAATTATATACGGACACCGTTGGTTTATATTTTGAAAATGATTTCCAAAGTTTTGAAAGGAAATATTTGTGTTTTAATTAATATTGATTTTTAAAATATAATATATAAATGTTATTTTTATATATGTCTAAATTTTAGATTTTTAAATTTATATGTTTTAGAAATTCTAAATTTATAAGTTAGTTTTGGAAAATAAAATTTTAAGATTTTTCTTATAATTTTATTATTTTAAAAATATATATAATAAGATTTAATGCAAAAATACATTTAACAATAAGATTTAATTTAATAAAATTTAGTTTAATTAGTTATAATATGTTTAAGTATTTATTTAAATTTATATTAATATTTTAAAGATAGATTTTTATAACTTTAATAATAAAAGGTAGGGAAGATAAATTAATGTTGACTTGGAATTTAAATTGGTTAAAAATTGAATTTAAATAAGAATTGAATTGAACTTATTAGTTTTGAGATTTTGAAATATATGATTTATAACTTGATTTGATAAAAGTGATTAAATGAATATTCTCAACTTTAAAAAAAATTGAGACTGAATATTTAATATTGATTTAAATATATAAATTGGGATTTAAATAAATTGTTATTAAAATGGTTAAGAGAATATTTTCCAATTGGAATAAAAATTAAAGTTAAACGTTGAAATATAAATGAAATTTATATATTGTAAATGTTTGAATATTTAAACCTGAATCTTTGAACTTTAAATTGAAGTGGTTAAACTGGAATTGAGTCAAATTGAATTTTTGGAATTTAAGACGATTTGAATGGATTTGCGAAATTGGAGGAAACTATTTTATTATATAAAAGTACTTTTAATATATAAACTATTTTAATTTATACTATTTATTATATATACTATTTTCAATATCTAAACTGTTTAAGCCGGAAGTGTTATGATTTCCAAAGTGTTATGTTTTCAAAAGTGTTATGATTTCAAAAGTGCTATGATTTCAAAAGTATTATGATTTCGAAAAGCGTTATAAATTTGAAAGTGTTGGTTCTGGAAATGAATTTTCTTTAAAGTGAATAATGATATTGAATTGATATGGTTTTGAAATAAATATGATATTTTGATGTGAAGTATGAACTATTTGAAATTGAATGACCACGGTGTGAAATAAGCGTTTGGTTGTTAAAGAGACCGGGATCGGATATTGTCATACTCTCTGCCAATACCGAAAACCACTTTAAGAACTATATACGTGATGGAGATTCCAGAATGAAGTAGAATGGTTTGGTGACGATTCTATATGGTATTTACGTAGCCCTGACTCCCGTGAGTCAGCTTGATGCGGCTAAAACAAGAGCCATGCCGGGCCAAGTGAGGTCATTCCTCCTATCGGACACATTTCTTCGATACCATTCTATTACTTTGGTGATTTAATTGGGTGCACCCTTTGATTTGGGAGTGTGTCACGAGGTGGGCGGTAGTAGCTGCTATGCATTTCCACTAGTCCGGATCCGCAAACGGTATATCTACCCTAGCATTGCCTCGAGTGCCTTGGCGCATGCCCTATCGCACCTTCTACGAGTTTGTTTTGTACCGTACCTATGTGATGTCTTATGGATAAACCTCCAGTTTACGGAGGAGTGTACGGTATTGTATAGCCTATGGGAATATATAAAATGTGTTAAGGGGGATATGGGTAACGCCTTAATGCTATTTTAATAGTTTTACTTTACTATAGACATATTATAATAGCGTATATTACTACATAGTAGATAGTTCCCCGGATCCTTAGAGGATGGAAATCCCAAACATCCTTTAAGTTACTTGTATTTCAGTTGACATTTCACTTGAGTTGAGTTTATTAATATAAGAATGTTAATCCTGACTCGAGTGTTTTGTGTTTTGCTTTACGCTCGGGTCAGACTGAGTGTCACAACATTTGAGACTCACCTTTGGAGATTGGAGCTTTACTTGAAGATCCGTCTTATCTATTTAGCTACTCCAGTTGTTTTGTTCAGACTTGTCATCTGTTTGTATTCGAGACTACATTGTATTTGAGATATTCTGTTGTATTTTATTTCAAACTTTGTTGTTTATATAGTAGCTTCATGAACTACTATTTATCTATTCCGCTACTTATTGTTATATTACTCTGTGTCTGTGATTCTGTGATTGATTTATTTAATGTATATGCTGAGTTTTGCCAAATATAAATTAACAATCTGTTGTTTTGAGCAATTAATTCCGACATGTGTGGATGCGAATGGGTCGAAATACCGGGTCATTACAGTTGGTATCAGAGCTCTGGTTTAGGAAAAACTTAACATATAAAGTAAAAATTAATCACAGAATCACCTTCGTTCGAGTTTAAATTTCTCCCCTTTGATTCGAATTTCCTTTGAATCTCGGAACTTTCCCTTTTGTTTTGAAATTCATTCTTGTCTCTCCCTATTCGTGTCCTTCTTGATACTGGGGCATCTCATAACTCTGCTTCTGTTCCAACAACCTTAATATGATTTGTAAAGGGGTGAACTCCTTTACGACAAGCGTCGATTCATCGGAGAGTTCCATTTCCTCGGTTTACGATGCTGTTATTCCTTGCAAAACACGAATCGTTTCTCTAGTAGATGATCAGGGTAATTCCCTTGTAATCTTGACTCCACTCCCATAATCAGAGATTATCCTGATATTGGGTGCAGTCACTTCTCTTCTATCTAAGCGGGAAATTAAATTTCCGCATTGATCTTATTCCTGGAATCTCGGTTGACCGATTAAGGTCGCCCGAAATTAATATAAGTCTAACCATCTTCACTCTTTTGTAATTTAATTACCCTGTCTTCCTTTCGAGCTTATCTTCTAGTTAGAATTCTACTTGATTAGGGTCCCTCTAAATTTGGATCTCTATCCTTGTTTTGAAATCCATTCTTGGATCATCATGTGAGGGAGTGTATTTATAATTGATATAAAATTATTTTATATCGTGTTGTTTGAATTGTTAAGTTTGAATATTGGGTTTCGATCGATTCGTCTAGCTAACGCTATCGATAGGAATTCCAAAACACTTAAACAGAGCAAACTGACACTATATTGTTTTCGAAATTGGTAAATCAAATAATTTATGTATGATTATATTTTATATATATTATAATTTTCTGAAATTTGATTGTTAATGAATTGGTTGTTAGAAATGATAATACTAGATTATCATTTATTGTTTTATCAACATTTCTAAACTTCAACTATTGTTGAAATTTAAATATGGTTTAAAACCCTGATTTGAAAATGTAATGGATTTAAATTTGAGATTTAAGAATTTTATTTCTGGTGCTTTTCAAAGTTGGGTTTCAAAGTTTTGAAATTATATTATTTGAAAGTATTTTCAAATGAAAATGGTTTCCATAGAGATTCTAAAGGAAGTGAGTCAATACTCTCCTCTTTTGTCGCTGGAAAAAATTTCGGTGACGACTGCAACACCATCGACATTCATTTTCGAGTCTCAAAGTGGAGAGACCACTTAGCAGCTTTGCTACACTCTGGTTTTGGAAAATGTATCTGATTTAAATTTCTGGTGTATAATTTGATTTATAAAATATATATGTATATAATTATTTCAAAATAGTTTGAAGTGAAACCGAAAATTTGAATCTTAAGTTTTATATTAAGAAATGGTTTCAATTATTGAAATAAAGTGAAATTTTGAATAATTGGAATGTTTAAAATGATAAATGAAATTAAACCAACTTGAAATAGTTGAATTTGAATAAAACTTATTTGTATGATACTAAATTGCATTCTAATATATATAACTTACCTAAAATATTCAAAAGGTTAAACTGTTAGGGCGAATATATAATTAAAGGTTATACAAGAGGAAACTTAAGAAATAAATGGTTCAAACTAAGTCTGGTTTAATAAAAATGTTGTAAATAAAAGGAAATTTGTATAGTATTTAATTACACTCAGAACCTTAATATAACTTACCTAGAAATAGTAAAATGTGAATAGGTAATTGAATAATATAAAATATAAATGTGAGCAATAAGATGTCCAAAAATGATATTTTGTTAAGGGAATTTATAAATAATAAATTGGATAATAAATTGAATAATAAAAAGAGAATTAATTGGTTGAATAATAAATGGGTATAACAAATGTTTATACACTTAATATATGTTGTAAAATATGTCGAGTGGAATAAATTAAATGAAAGAAAAGGAAAAATACTATTTAAGTAAATAAATATGGACTTAAGAATAGTTGAAATTGAATCTTGAGTGGAATCAACTCAACTAAAGGTAAATAGACTTAATAAATGAGTTAAATAAAATAAATTTTGTTTTGAATTTTTTTTTAACAGATATTAATAAATTGAAACAAATCAAATTGAATGGAAATAGCTTGAGTTGAAATTCAACAAAATATGAATATAAATGGATTTTATTGATTAAATAAAATGGATTGAAACCAAATTAATTGAATAGAAATCAATTTAAAAAACTAAATGGAATTTATAGGGTTTGAATTAACAGTCTGAACTAACAATTTTGAATTGAATGACTATTTATTGATTTAATAAAATGGATTAAACCAAATTGTTGAATATTAATTAAATTAAATTGAAATTTAAATGGTTTTGAATTTATTGTGTATTTCAAAATCTATCTTTCCTTTCTATTACTTCTTTTCTCCTACCTCCTTCCTTTTCGGGGACGAAAAGTTTTGAGTGGGGGAGAGTGTAACGACCCGAAAATTTTAACGGTTTTAATAACGTAATTAACTGAATTTTTGTGAAATTTTAAATAATTGAATTTAAAAATAAATTTTTAATATTTGGAATACGTCTATTTTAACATAGCAATCGGTAAATTTTTATTGAAAAATATGGAAGTTAATTCAGCTGTGTAATTTTCAATTTCAATTTAAATCAGTTAAAATTTGATGTAAATAAAATGTTTTCAAAATCTGAATATTTTATACAATAAAAAATTAAACTATTTTATGAGTGAGACGTCATATTACGTTTCGTCAAATTTGGACTTCCCTATCTTCGTTTATCTTATTTTCGATGAATTTGCAGCAGTTTAGCAGCGAAATACCGACTTTTGATAGGATGGTCATATCGCTGATATCTGTGTACCGTTCTGTTCGTCTTGTCGCACAGATTTACGCAGTATATTCATTTGTGTGTTTCGGAGGCCGGTACGCGGCGATGTCCATGAAAACGGTTAACCGTACCGGCACCCATTTTTGAACTTTGAATATTCTGTGTCCATTCAAATTTCAAACAGCTGAAATAACCAGCAACTAACATTTATGACAGTTATATCTCTTGAATTCAACGGTTGATTTTTTTTTTCATGTTTGCTTTTCATTGTCGGTACAGTTCATTCTCAATCTCTCTTCGTATTCTTCACTCTGTCAGTTAATAAAAGAATATAAGTTGTATTTTTGAAACCGTTCATTCCTCATTTAGGCTCCTTCCTCCAGATCTATTCCTTCCTCTCCCCCCTTACTTTCTCCATTTGGAAACAAAAGAAAAAAATTAAAAATATATATGTAATATATATGTTTCGTATATGATTTATTAGGGAAACAATATTCCTCTTCATTTGTAACCGAGCATGTCACCTCACGCGCAGCCTTCCTTCTTCCAACATCGCCTCACGCACTCCGCCTCCATGCCAGACCGAGCGAAACAAAAACCGCCGACTCCCACCCTTGCTCCGGCCCACTTGACCTATCCACCTTTAGCCCGCCTACCACCTAAAGGCACCGCCACATCCTCCATTCGCCTCGAACTCTCTCGGCCGAACCCATTCATTCCCCTAGCAGCAGTCGCCAACCAAGCAGCAACTCGCGTGAACAGTGTCGAACCCCTTGTCTCCATCGGCTGCAGCACTTGCAGCCCTGCTAGGTGAACAGCATGCGGCCTTCTCCTTTGAAATTTTTTTTATATACATTAAAGTTTACATTCTATTCCCAATCTAGTATTATATATATATAATATAATATAGTGTTTAAATCCCGGTATTCCTAATTGTTTTTGTACAAATTTTGATTTATGAAGTTAAATTTCGCCTTGTTTTGTTTGTTATACACTATACTATAAGAAAGTTACCTATATGATGATATGCATATGCACAACTTATACATATAAGCTTACTTGTTTTTTTTTTTTTTTTCAAAATCTGAACTTCTAAATTGTTTGTTTTGAAATGTGATTTTTGAATAGAAATAGGGGTTTCAAATTGATATTGATTAACAAAAATATATATAGGTTTTGATTTATATATATATATATATGTTTTAAATTTAATATTGATTTTCAAATATGTATACGCATCCTTTAAATATAAGCTGATATATTACGGCTCCTCTGTTCTATACTTTATCTATAGTTTTATAATATGTTAGTATATATATATATGTTTATATATAAGGATATGTGGGTGACAGTTATATATATTTTTTGAACGAAATATATGTGCTGCATGTATATGTTTGGTTCGGCAAAGAGTATATATTATAATACTTATATGTTTTTTTATATATATATTGTTGTTTTATGTATAATATGTTGACACTGAATGGAAAGAATATGATATATATGCGTATAATATGATAGGTTAGTATTTTTGAAATGAAAATGTATCGTATATACACGTTATTTATGTGTTGAATTAAATTTCGATTCTATATATATATATATAGAGAGAGTTTATTTTGATAAGTGGTTCAATTTAAATATTGATTTTAATAGAAAATATATATTATAAAGATTTTGAAATAGCTTTGAAAATATATATTATATTTAAATGTTCAATTGAAATTTTGGAAAGAACATATAAAGAGATTTGACTTTATTTGTTGTTTGAGAAATAATGATTTTAAAATATAATATATATATATATATATATGTATGTATGTATGTATGTATTTGTTTTTATATGCATTCCAAACTGAATATTATTTTAAATATAGTATATATATTTTTAAATTTTATATTGGTTGTTTCATCGATCTTTAGTCCATCTTGACTTACATCCTCAATATCGAATTTATCCAGCACTTGCTAGCTTGTCGTGTCACGTGTCGTGCCCATATCCGTGTGCGTACCCGTATCAGTTGTTGCCCATTTCCATCGTTCTCTAGCCTCGTAAGGTGAGCAATCACTCATGATTAACATTCTTATAGTTAGTAAATTTGATTTCACTTGAAACGACAATTGAAATATGCTGTTAAATTTGAATTGCTAGTATTTAAATTTTTAATATGATATGCCATTATCTGCAATTGTTCACCTGTGATATATAACACATAACCATTTGTGTATCTTTTATTTAATTTGTTACTAATGATATATGCATGTTGTTGATATGTTATATTTTATCATAAATTGTTCTCGCTCTGCAAGTTCTCTGTAAATTTAGAATTCCCTATGGGTTGAAATGATACATACCCGAACGATCTTTTAGAATAGGGGAAAATCGTTATGGGTTGAAATGATAAACCCAAACGATTTTCTTTTATTTTAAATTTGGGATTGCGGTTGAAATGATATATACCCGTAGATATTTAAATTGCGGATTGAAATGATAAATATCTGTATCACTTGACCATGGGATAGATAATTATATACGGACACAGTTGGTCTATATTTTGAAAATGATTTCCGAAGTTTTGAAAGGAAATATTTGGGTTTTAATTAATATTGATTTTTAAAATATAATATATAAATGTTATTTTTATATATGTCTAAATTTTAGATTTTTAAATTTATATGTTTTGGAAATTCTAAATTTATAAGTTAGTTTTGGAAAATAAAATTTTAAGATTTTTCTTATAATTTTATTATTTGAAAAATATTTATAATAAGATTTAATGCAAAAATACACTTAATAATAAGATTTAATTTAATTAGTTATAATATGTTTAAGTATTTATTTAAATTTATATTAATATTTTAAAGATAGATTTTTATAACTTTAATAATAAAAGGTAGGGAAGATAAATTAATGTTGACTTGGAATTTCAATTGGTTAAAAATTGAATTTAAATAAGAATTGAATTGAACTTATTAGTTTTGAGATTTTGAAAGATATGATTTATAACTTGATTTGATAAAAAGTGATTAAATGAATATTCTCAACTTTAAATAAAATTGAGACTGAATATTTAATATTGATTTAAATATATAAATTGGGATTTAAATAAATTGTTATTAAAATGGTTAAGTGAATATTTTCCAATTGGAATAAAAATTAAAGTTAAATGTTGAAATATAAATGAAATTTATATATTGTAAATGTTTGAATATTTAAACCTGAATCTTTGAACTTTAAATTGAAGTGGTTAAACTGGAATTTATTCAAATTGAATTTTTGGAATTTAAGATGATTTGAATCGATTTGCGAAATTGAAGGAAACTATTTTATTATATAAAAGTATTTTTAATATATAAACTATTTTAATATAAATTATTTTAATATATAAACTATTTTAATTTATACTATTTATTATATATACTATTTTCAATATCTAAACTGTTTAAGCCGGAAGTGTTATGATTTCCAAAGTGTTATGTTTTCAAAAGTGCTGTGATTTCAAAAGTACTATGATTTCAAAAGTGTTATGATTTCAAAAGTATTATGATTTTGGAAAGTGTTATAAATTTGAAAGTGCTACGGTTCTGGAAATGAATTTTATTTAAAGTGAATAATGATATTGAATTGATATGGTTTTGAAATAAATATGATATTTTGATGTGAAGTATGAACTATTTGAAATTGAATTACCTTGGTGTGAAATAAGCGTTTGGTTGTTAAAGAGACCGGGATCGGATATTGTCATACTCTCTGCCAATACCGAAAACAACTTTAACAACTGTATACGTGGTGGAGATTCCAAAATGAAGTAGGATGGTTTGGTGATGATTCTATATGGTATTTACGTAGCCCTGACTCCCGTGATTCAGCTTGATGCGGCTAAAACAAGAGCCATGCCGGGCTAAGTGAGGTCATTCCTCCTATCGGACACATTTCTTCGATACCATTCTATTGATTTTGTGATTTGATTGGGTGCACCCTTTGATTTGGGAGTGTGTCACGAGGTGGGCGGTAGTAGCTGCTATGCGTTACCACCAGTTCGGATCCGCAAACGGTATATCTACCCTGTCATTGCCTCGAGTGCCTTGGCGCATGCCCTATAGAACCTTCTACGAGTTTGTTTTATACCATACCTATGTGATGTCCTCTGGGTAAACCTCCGGTTTACGGAGGAGCGTACGGCATTGTATAGCCTACGGGAATATATAAAATGTGTTAAGGGGGATATGGGTTTAATGCTATTTTAATAGTTTTACTTTACTATAGACATACTATAATAGCGTATATTACTACATAGTTGATAGTTCCACAGATCCTTAGAGGATGGAAGTCCCAAACATCCTTTAAGTTACTTCTATTTCAGTTGAGACTTCACTTGAGCTGAATTTATTAATATAAGAATGTTAATCCTGACTCGAGTGTTGTGTTTTGATTTACGCTCGGGTCAGACTGAGTGTCACAGCATTTGAGACTCACCTTTAGAGATTGGAGCTTTACTTGAAGATCTGTCTTATCTATTCAGCTATTCTAGTTGTTTTGTTCAGACTTGTCATCTGTTTGTATTCGAGACTACATTGTATTTGAGATATTTTATTGTATTTATTTCAAACTCTGTTGTTTATATAGTAGCTTCATGAACTACTATTTATTTATTCCGCTGCTTATTGTTATATTACTCTGTGTCTGTGATTGATTTATTTACTGTATATCTGAGTTTTGCCAAATATAAATTAACAATCTGTTGTTTTGAGCAATTCAAGTCCGACATGTGTGGATGCGAATGGGTCGAAATATCGGATCGTTACATTTGTAAGAGTGGGTTTTACTATACATAGAAGTTTGTTAGAATAATAAGTTTTAACCATATAAAATGAACAAAAGGTAGCTATAAAAAAGTTGGTTTTAGTTTACCAATTCATTGTAAGAACATATATCTAGATCTCGTCTTAATTTAATAAAAGTTAGTTCGCTTAATGGTTTAGTAAAAATATCAGCTATTTGATTTTCAATACCTACAAATTCTAGTGATATAATTCCTATTTACACGTTATCTCATAGAAAATAGTGATGAATATCAATATGTTTTGTTCGAGAATGACTAATAGGATTTTTTGATAAATTTATGGCACTAGTATTATCACAATATATAGGAGATTTTGTTATGATATTACCAAAATCTAGAAGAATTTGTTGCATATAGATTACTTGTAATATGCTAAAGTAGCATCACTATATGACAAAAGTTTGAAATACAATTTTGCTTTTTACTATGAAACTAAAGACTGACCAATAAAATGACATGTGCCAGTTGTGCCTTTTCTATCTGTTTTACAACCCCCAAAATCATCATCACTATATGACATGAATTCAAATGAGCTTCCTTTTGGGTAGAAAAGTCTGTAATCTTTAGTGTTTGTTAAATATATTAAGACTCATTTTACCGCTCGATGATGTGATTCTTTTGGTTGTGCTTGAAACCGAGCACATAAACATACACTCATCATAATATCTGGTCTACTAGATTTTAAGTATAACAGAGATCCTATCATACTTTGATATAATTTTTGGTCGAAATCTTATCAATTTTCATCTCTAAATGTAGAGTAGTACTCATTGGAGTTGGTTTACTTGAAATATTTTCCGTTCCAAAATGTTTTAATAAATCTTCACAGTATTTTTCTTGATTTATAAAAATTTCATTTTCTAGTTGTTTTGTTTGCGAACCCAAGAAATAGTTTAATTCACCCATATGTGACATTTCAAATTCATTTTTCATTATGTTAGAAAATTCAATACACAATTTTCGTCGGTGGATCTGAATATAACGTCGTCAACATATATTTATACGGCTAAAATATCTGTAAAGACCCAAAAGTTGGCCTTCGAAAATCGGCACCCGTACTTCACTTGTACTCAAAATGCCGTAGATTCAAATGCCAAATCTGGTTCTCCGGAGCTTATAACAACATTAAGTAAATAACACAGCGGAATAAAAAGAATATAGATATACAACATCTGATACAACAGAGTGATACAATGAATATCAGTATACATCAGAGATATGATACAACAAATAGCAGCGGAAAAGAAAACGATAACATCAGCAGCGGAATAAAATGTCTCCAATAGAATGCTCCAAGATAAGCAACGTCAGTCCATGAACTCCAAGAACTGAACTAGCTCCAGATAATCTACTAAACCTGAATATCTGAAAAACCCAACTCTAGACTGCTCGTGTAGAAAATTATGAGCACCCAGAGTTTAGGAAATGAACAATAAACTCCGGATCAGTCGTGGGACTGGTGTGAGCAACAAAAACAGTTTATCTTTAAATAACACAAAAGAATTTTAGACATTGAAAACCGCAATGCTTTTGGAAAATGAAACTACCATAAGACCTCCTACCACACACACAATTCAAACGCAGAATTGGAGGAGATTTCTTCTTATGATAGTCAAAGATGCTTACTACGCAAAGCAAATCATTTGATATTATTATTAGTGCATAGTGTAGAAAACATTTCGAAAGTATAATATTAATCTTAGCCAACATACGACCAGTATCGTATGCCTACTATAGCTACCATCTAAACAGTGGTGACCACCGTACGTAAATGGCAGGTTCTACAACTAATACCGTACAAAGTTCGTATTGGAAGATGGATTTCCAACAAATGGTCAGGCTAAGGAACTTCCTATCCACGATGGGTACGTCCCTGGAATAGACGACCCGAGAACCTAACCGG
Source organism: Allium fistulosum (assembly GCA_030737815.1). Taxonomy (NCBI): domain Eukaryota; kingdom Viridiplantae; phylum Streptophyta; class Magnoliopsida; order Asparagales; family Amaryllidaceae; genus Allium; species Allium fistulosum. The sequence continues at coordinate 896,963,901 of CM060905.1, read as the reverse complement.
ATCTCTACCAACACAAGGACGGGTTACCTCTGCAAAAATAGGTAACTACTGACACGCGTATGCCATCCCCCGATCGTCACCGATCTTCCCGAGGATCCTCGATTTCCAACAACCACATAATAATAATAATGCAGTAACCACAGAGGTTAAGTATCTGGGCTCCATACCATGATACCACCTTTATCCAGAAGGAATGACATACACTAAGGGGCGCTACTCCCTAGAACCTTGCTGCATCCTTCCTGTTTCGACCATTTCCGGGGTGTGAGGCTCGACGAAGTCTCGTCCACAAAGCTACGCTTTCTACAAAGCCATGCTTCGGGTCAAACAAAATGATCAACCTATGATCACAAAGATATAAGATCAAACAAATGATCATATCACAAATGATCAAACACTGATCATTTCACAGCAACACTCAGCATGTCACATTACCAAATTGGGATATATCGCTGATAAATTTCAACAACATAACCTCTGAGCTCGTACGTCTCAGAGAAGGGTGTTAAGCTAAGAGAATAAATTCTCCGCCACCAACAGAAATGTATTTGAAAGAAATCAGCTTTATATCTCAAAGTGTAATGTCAGACATGTATCCATACAAGTCTGTTCCGGGTTCGAACAGAACCGAAGGCACTTCTTACGAAGCCCTTGCAATTCCGGGTAATTTCCAATCACGTCCGGACTTCCCGTCACAAAAGAGTGATATAAATCTCTATACCGGAGCAACTCAGTGCAGAGACATTCGACAGGTTGTCCTTTCATTTTCGAAAAATATCCGGTCTTCACCACCGGTCTTCAAATGCCATCCATATACGACGTATCACTATTCGGAATGGGTTATATGACCCAAAGGTCTTTTCCCGGCTAACCCGAATAGTGAGCGTTAATTTCAAAAATATATGGACATTGGGAATTCAATTAAGTCACTTATTACCCAAAATCTTTCTTCAAATGGTTTAAACAAGTTACCATTTTTATCTTTTTAAACAAAAAGATTTAATTCACAAAGTTCACTTAATTTCACAAAGATTCATTCACAGATTTTCCAAATCGATTTCCATTTCAGTTTAATTAATTCGTTAAATCTTTAAATCAAAGATTTAACTAATAGTTTTCAAAACAATTTCATTTCAAATGGTTTAAACAAACATCATTTTAAATCTGTTAAAAATAGACAGATTTAATTCATAGCTTTCAAAAACAAATCTCATTCATAACTTGGAAAAATAATTCCAATTCAATCTTGAAATTCCTTTAATTAAACTGGAATTTCATTTCTTATCTGAAAGCTTTTATTCTTTTGAAAACAAACAGTTTCATTTTGGAAATCTGATTCATTCATACGAGTTTAAAATCTTTGGTTTAAATTCAAATTCCCAACTTATACTTTTAAAATGGTTTAATTCATACAAACACATTTATATCATCTTTTACCCCTAGTTTCCGAATCATAGATTTAATTTCAAACTTGAATTCAAATTTAAATCTTATTATTTAAATTTTCAAAACTCGTTTAAGTTATTCAAAATAACTTTTATCTTTGAAATCCCGTTTCAAAAGCTTTTCATTGTAAGCCCCAAATTCCAAATTCCTAAATCAATTGAAATTAAAATTTCACTTTTAAAAACATCAAATTTAAATTATCTGTGACTTAACCGATTTCCACGTGAAATCCATATTTGTGTGTGTAAAGGTGTAGTCCAGGGGTTTAACACAATAGTGCAACACGATGAATCATCACAGATCAAATACAGAAATATAGTTGATAAACGATATAAATTATATCGCTTATCTTTATGCACAGATCACAGATATATAAATATCACAGATAAATAAACTGCAGTAAAGATTACACACCAATCTGAATATATCTCAACGCATCGCAGATCAGGAAATATCAACAAAATTCAATCATCCAATCAAATCCAAATATTCACAAGTAAGGTCAGTTAATTATCTGATTTATTCAAATTAGATTAATTACTTATGAATTTCAAATCCGGGTTAATTAATCATTAATTAATTACAAACCAATATAATTAATTATCCTTTAGATCATTTATTAACTAACTATTAATAATTAATAAATTATTCTTAAATTAATTTTCCTTAATTAATCACATTGATAAATTAGTCCTTAATTTATTATCTTTCCTTAATCACCTTCATTAATTTATAATTCCTAAATTAATTAACTTAATTAATTAATCCTTAATGACCCATTAATTAACCATTAATTATTTAATTAATTCAAGTTTTTAAATGTAACTTAATTTAACCTTAATTACTTGATTAAATAAATATTTAACCATTAGTTTCGAACCTAATATATTCCAATTAATGATCTTTAATCACAAATTTAACTTTTCCTAATTTATAATTAACTTAAACCTTTATTAATTGGTTTAGTCTCATAATTACTTAATTAATCTAATTATTAATTAATTTCATTTGTCCATTTTAATTAACTTATTAATTTAATGAACCCAAATCATTAAATTCAAACTTAAGGATTTTTAACAAAGTTTCTTCCTAAATTTCAAATCATTAAAGTATGCTTTACTCTTACCGGTTTACATCTTTTTAAAGTTATAAACCTTGTTTAATTTCAAAACCTAAGATTCAAATCTCAAATTTAATTTAGTTTAAAATCTTAATTTAACTGGGTTTTAAATTTGTTTCAGATTTTATATTAATTCAAAGGGATCTGAAACTGCCAGGCTATACTCCTCAAAAGAACCCACAATTTAAAAACTATTTAAAATCCGGTCAGTTCAAACTTAAAACAAGTGACCCGAGTCCTCTGCAATTTACTTCGAGAAAACCAGGGTATTTCCCGAGCCAAGGCGCAATTTACCCGAGTACGAACTCGAGTAAAACTGGGCATTGTCAAAACTAAAAAAACAGTCCTACCGTGATTTCTATAATTTACTTCGTGAAATTTCTCGATTTACCCGAGCCAAACACAGAATTTCCCCACGAACAATAATTACCTGCTTCGAGTCTTCCAACCTCAACTCAAAACTCCGACCAGGCAAACGTGCTCGTGCACGTGCACATGGCCGTTGGCCAACTTCGATCGCCACCGATACTTCGAACACGTCGCAGGCCACCCCAGCTCCGCTTCCAGTCACCCACTTCGGCCAGATCGCCATAAATCTCGAATTCGAGAATGACAGAGCCTGGAAACATTCAACACTTTTAATTCTCTGACCTGTCAATGCCAATCCCTCACGTCTCCGGCCACCGTTGCCACCCAAACTTCGATGAAAGCTTCGACAACCCATTGACCTCCTTCCCCTAAAATCCCAAGCAGCTCGATCAAACATCGAGGAAGAACGAATCGAAACTTCCGGCTATCCTAAAACTAGGTTTAAGAATAAGAAAAGTACACCACTGCCACCACAGTACTCCGACCACCTCCAGACTATTTTCCCCCGACCCACTGCAGTCTCTTCCACCTCCAGACCCAACGCCGAGCCTTCCAGCCGCCTCGATCAACCACGGCGACCCAAAAACTCCAAAGTAGAAAACCACGAACTGCTATCAAATCAGATCACTAAAAATCACGATACTTATTGCTAAAATCATCATTTTCTACACACATTCATGTTATGTATTTGAATTCGAAGATGGCGAGATTCGAATTTTGTCAAATATCAAGTTGTACTTGAAATTATTCTTTTCCAGAGATAATATTAAATGATTACAATTCGAATTTATTTTTAAAATTTAATTCAAAGTTAAACAAGCAATAACTCTTTTGATTCCCAGTCAAAATATCAAATGGTTTGGGAAGAATTGATTTTTTTGAAATCAAAATTTGATTTCCAAAGTGTCAGAGAACAAACTAATCTTTACTTCCTGTATCATATTTATTCTGAGACTCTGTATATATGTACCAATTATCCATCATATATGTATATAGGTATATCTCATTCAATCAACAAAGTATCAGATTTTTCTATACAACTAAATTTAAGTTTAAATTGAAGTTACTCACCAGATATGGAAGGGAAGAACAGAGCAGCCTATATATTTGAAAACAGGCTTTGAAAGATGCTAACTGGAACTCTTTTATTTTGATCTTCAAATTTGTTTTAAGTTGAAAATGAGCTTCAGAGATGAACAGAGGCCAGTGAATAGTCTTTAAGCAAAAGTCTGGAATTGTTTTAAAATTGGAAACTTGCATAGCCATTACAGTTAAAACTTTAAACTTGAATGCTTGCTTTTGCCTTCAATTTTGTTTTGTTTATTTTTTTTTCTTAGTTTTGAAATGGAATTTACTTAGCTTATGATTTTCGAGACTGAAATGAAGTTGTTTGGAATATAGAGAGAAGCTACTAGTTGATAGTGTTTTGTACAGGTTAAGATATGGTTTTATTTTGTACAATATAGTGATATATTTTTTTTTCTTTGTTCGGCCATGCCTGCATTTAATGCTTTGTACAATCAACACTTATACCATACTTTGTTTTGTTTACTCCTTGTTGATTTACAATAGTTTGTGGCTGCAATGATATATAATTTATTATGGGCTAGAAATATCTTGCATTGATTTGTTTACTTTGTTTTACTGTTGAGCATGTATTTCTTTTTCGGCTGATAGATGTTATTTTACTTTGTCTTTGTATGTATTTTATTTTATTTTTTCATTTTGTTTACAGCAAACCACTTTTGTACTTCTTTTGTTTGAGTTTGAACTTAGATGAATTTGTTTCATTTGCATACTTGTCTTCTTTTCCTATTCTTGCCTGCATAACATTTCTTTGCTATTTCTTTTCTTTCTAAAAATGGTGGCTGCACTTATTATGTTGTCTTGTTTCCTAAATCCTATCACTTTGCAATATAAATGAATTAAATGTTGTTATATTTTTAACAATTGTATTTACTTATTTGAATGTAAGTTGTTTCCCTTTTGTTTTGTTTTGATTACTTTTAAAATACAAGTGAACTTCGAATTTTTTATTAAATCTTTCTTTATTATTTTTATTTGTTTTATACTCACTTAATTAAATCATACTTAAATGTATTTTATTATAACATACATTTTAAAATTTTATTTTCTATTTAAAGTTTAATTATCAACATTCACCTAATATTTATTGTCTTATATCTATTTTATAAACTCAAACCATCTTTAACCATCAATTCAAATATATATACATATATTTATCATTTATCTCTAAACCATTTATTTTTAACTTTTAAATCCAAATAGAAATATATATTAAATTTGCTCGTATATACCTAAATATATATATACATTCAATATATACACATATACTCACATATACACTATTTACAATATTTTAATCTCAAATGATTTATACAGAATATACTTCGATATCGGGGAACTCGCTCTCAATTTATCAATTAAATTTACAAATTTTTATCTAAAATTTATTTAATCATAAATTTAACTCAAGAATTCATTTAATTATAAATTTAAATAAATTTAAATTTCGGGGTCGTGACAAATTTCCCCCCTTAAAAGAATTTCGTCCTCGAAATTCGCAGGCACGAAAACAACGACAGAGATAGACAGATTCGATCTCCTATAACTCCTCGAACACAAGATATGGATTCCGAATTCAAATCGGAATATCACAAAATACATACCGATTTGTCCCTCTTCGAACTTTGGTATTCACAGAAATTTCAATAGAATTTCAAATTTTGTTTTAAACGAAATCGTTTTATTGATTTAATTCAAATTTAGCTTCATATTCTTTTAATTAATTTAACTCAAATTAAAACTTCCAATTTCAAATTCATTAAAGTTTAAATGGAAAAGCTGATAAGAAATCGATGAAATACGAAGTAAGGATTTTCTACAATGATACGTAGAGCTACCATCATATCGAAACTTCTTCTGGAGCTGTCACGAAGCAATCAAAAGAATTTGGAAACGAATCAAAAAAATATTGATGGAGAAAGATTGTTTCCACTGTTGCAGGATATTGACCATTTATAGTCGTACTTCCCTGTCCCCTATCTCGTCCTCTTCTTGCACTCATACTTACTATCAGTGGATAGCAAGAGAATTTACTGAGGCGTTCAGACTGATATCTTAGGGATACACTCATTCTAGAGTTTACTTCACTCTATTTCTAATGAGCTACTTAACGTGTTATACTCCTGAGCTAAAATTCAACCTTAGCTCTGATACCAAATGTAAAGACCCAAAAGTTGGCCTTCGAAAATCGGCACCCGTACTTCACTTGTACTCAAAATGCCGTAGATTCAAATGCCAAATCTGGTTCTCCGGAGCTTATAACAACATTAAGTAAATAACACAGCGGAATAAAAAGAATATAGATATACAACATCTGATACAACAGAGTGATACAATGAATATCAATATACATCAGAGATATGATACAACAAATAGCAGCGGAAAAGAAAACGATAACATCAGCAGCGGAATAAAATGTCTCCAATAGAATGCTCCAAGATAAGCAACGTCAGTCCATGAACTCCAAGAACTGAACTAGCTCCAGATAATCTACTAAACCTGAATATCTGAAAAACCCAACTCTAGACTGCTCGTGTAGAAAATTATGAGCACCCAGAGTTTAGGAAATGAACAATAAACTCCGGATCAGTCGTGGGACTGGTGTGAGCAACAAAAACAGTTTATCTTTAAATAACACAAAAGAATTTTAGACATTGAAAACCCCAATGCTTTTGGAAAATGAAACTACCATAAGACCTCCCACCACACACACAATGCAAACGCAGAATTGGAGGAGATTTCTTCTTATGATAGTCAAAGATGCTTACTACGCAAAGCAAATCATTTGATATTATTATTAGTGCATAGTGTAGAAAACATTTCGAAAGTATAATATTAATCTTAGCCAACATACGACCAGTATCGTATGCCTACTATAGCTACCATCTAAACAGTGGTGACCACCGTACGTAAATGGCAGGTTCTACAACTAATACCGTACAAAGTTCGTATTGGAAGATGGATTTCCAACAAATGGTCAGGCTAAGGAACTTCCTATCCACGATGGGTACGTCCCTGGAATAGACGACCCGAGAACCTAACCGGATCTCTGCCAACACAAGGCCGGGTTACCTCTGCAAAAATAGGTAACTACTGACATGCGTATGCCATCCCCCGATCGTCACCGATCTTCCCGAGGATCCTCGATTTCCAACAACCACATAATAATAATAATGCAGTAACCACAGAGGTTAAGTATCTGGGCTCCATACCATGATACCACCTTTATCCAGAAGGAATGACATACACTAAGGGGCGCTACTCCCTAGAACCTTGCTGCATCCTTCCTGTTTCGACCATTTCCGGGGTGTGAGGCTCGACGAAGTCTCGTCCACAAAGCTACGCTTTCTACAAAGCCATGCTTCGGGTCAAACAAAATGATCAACCTATGATCACAAAGATATAAGATCAAACAAATGATCATATCACAAATGATCAAACACTGATCATTTCACAGCAACACTCAACATGTCACATTACCAAATTGGGATATATCGCTGATAAATTTCAACTACATAACCTCTGAGCTCGTACGTCTCAGAGAAGGGTGTTAAGCTAAGAGAATAAATTCTCCGCCACCAACAGAAATGTATTTGAAAGAAATCAGCTTTATATCTCAAAGTGTAATGTCAGACATGTATCCATACAAGTCTGTTCCGGGTTCGAACAGAACCGAAGGCACTTCTTACGAAGCCCTTGCAATTCCGGGTAATTTCCAATCACGTCCGGACTTCCCGTCACAAAAGAGTGATATAAATCTCTATACCGGAGCAACTCAGTGCAGAGACATTCGACAGGTTGTCCTTTCATTTTCGAAAAATATCCGGTCTTCACCACCGGTCTTCAAATGCCATCCATATACGACGTATCACTATTCGGAATGGGTTATATGACCCAAAGGTCTTTTCCCGGCTAACCCGAATAGTGAGCGTTAATTTCAAAAATATATGGACATTGGGAATTCAATTAAGTCACTTATTACCCAAAATCTTTCTTCAAATGGTTTAAACAAGTTACCATTTTTATCTTTTTAAACAAAAAGATTTAATTCACAAAGTTCACTTAATTTCACAAAGATTCATTCACAGATTTTCCAAATCGATTTCCATTTCAGTTTAATTAATTCGTTAAATCTTTAAATCAAAGATTTAACTAATAGTTTTCAAAACAATTTCATTTCAAATGGTTTAAACAAACATCATTTTAAATCTGTTAAAAATAGACAGATTTAATTCATAGCTTTCAATAACAAATCTCATTCATAACTTGGAAAAATAATTCCAATTCAATCTTGAAATTCCTTTAATTAAACTGGAATTTCATTTCTTATCTGAAAGCTTTTATTCTTTTGAAAACAAACAGTTTCATTTTGGAAATCTGATTCATTCATACGAGTTTAAAATCTTTGGTTTAAATTCAAATTCCCAACTTATACTTTTAAAATGGTTTAATTCATACAAACACATTTATATCATCTTTTACCCCTAGTTTCCGAATCATAGATTTAATTTCAAACTTGAATTCAAATTTAAATCTTATTATTTAAATTTTCAAAACTCGTTTAAGTTATTCAAAATAACTTTTATCTTTGAAATCCCGTTTCAAAAGCTTTTCATTGTAAGCCCCAAATTCCAAATTCCTAAATCAATTGAAATTAAAATTTCACTTTTAAAAACATCAAATTTAAATTATCTGTGACTTAACCGATTTCCACGTGAAATCCATATTTGTGTGTGTAAAGGTGTAGTCCAGGGGTTTAACACAATAGTGCAACACGATGAATCATCACAGATCAAATACAGAAATATAGTTGATAAACGATATAAATTATATCGCTTATCTTTATGCACAGATCACAGATATATAAATATCACAGATAAATAAACTGCAGTAAAGATTACACACCAATCTGAATATATCTCAACGCATCGCAGATCAGGAAATATCAACAAAATTCAATCATCCAATCAAATCCAAATATTCACAAGTAAGGTCAGTTAATTATCTGATTTATTCAAATTAGATTAATTACTTATGAATTTCAAATCCGGGTTAATTAATCATTAATTAATTACAAACCAATATAATTAATTATCCTTTAGATCATTTATTAACTAACTATTAATAATTAATAAATTATTCTTAAATTAATTTTCCTTAATTAATCACATTGATAAATTAGTCCTTAATTTATTATCTTTCCTTAATCACCTTCATTAATTTATAATTCCTAAATTAATTAACTTAATTAATTAATCCTTAATGACCCATTAATTAACCATTAATTATTTAATTAATTCAAGTTTTTAAATGTAACTTAATTTAACCTTAATTACTTGATTAAATAAATATTTAACCATTAGTTTCGAACCTAATATATTCCAATTAATGATCTTTAATCACAAATTTAACTTTTCCTAATTTATAATTAACTTAAACCTTTATTAATTGGTTTAGTCTCATAATTACTTAATTAATCTAATTATTAATTAATTTCATTTGTCCATTTTAATTAACTTATTAATTTAATGAACCCAAATCATTAAATTCAAACTTAAGGATTTTTAACAAAGTTTCTTCCTAAATTTCAAATCATTAAAGTATGCTTTACTCTTACCGGTTTACATCTTTTTAAAGTTATAAACCTTGTTTAATTTCAAAACCTAAGATTCAAATCTCAAATTTAATTTAGTTTAAAATCTTAATTTAACTGGGTTTTAAATTTGTTTCAGATTTTATATTAATTCAAAGGGATCTGAAACTGCCAGGCTATACTCCTCAAAAGAACCCACAATTTAAAAACTATTTAAAATCCGGTCAGTTCAAACTTAAAACAAGTGACCCGAGTCCTCTGCAATTTACTTCGAGAAACCAGGGTATTTCCCGAGCCAAGGCGCAATTTACCCGAGTACGAACTCGAGTAAAACTGGGCATTGTCAAAACTAAAAAAAACAGTCCTACCGTGATTTCTATAATTTACTTCGTGAAATTTCTCGATTTACCCGAGCCAAACACAGAATTTCTCCACGAACAATAATTACCTGCTTCGAGTCTTCCAACCTCAACTCAAAACTCCGACCAGGCAAACGTGCTCGTGCACGTGCACATGGCCGTTGGCCAACTTCGATCGCCACCGATACTTCGAACACGTCGCAGGCCACCCCAGCTCCGCTTCCAGTCACCCACTTCGGCCAGATCGCCATAAATCTCGAATTCGAGAATGACAGAGCCTGGAAACATTCAACACTTTTAATTCTCTGACCTGTCAATGCCAATCCCTCACGTCTCCGGCCACCGTTGCCACCCAAACTTCGGTGAAAGCTTCGACAACCCATTGACCTCCTTCCCCTAAAATCCCAAGCAGCTCGATCAAACATCGAGGAAGAACGAATCGAAACTTCCGGCTATCCTAAAACTAGGTTTAAGAATAAGAAAAGTACACCACTGCCACCACAGTACTCCGGCCACCTCCAGACTATTTTCCCCCGACCCACTGCAGTCTCTTCCACCTCCAGACCCAACGCCGAGCCTTCCAGCCGCCTCGATCAACCACGGCGACCCAAAAACTCCAAAGTAGAAAACCACGAACTGCTATCAAATCAGATCACTAAAAATCACGATACTTATTGCTAAAATCATCATTTTCTACACACATTCATGTTATGTATTTGAATTCGAAGATGGCGAGATTCGAATTTTGTCAAATATCAAGTTGTACTTGAAATTATTATTTTCCAGAGATAATATTAAATGATTTCAATTCGAATTTATTTTTAAAATTTAATTCAAAGTTAAACAAGCAATAACTCTTTTGATTCCCAGTCAAAATATCAAATGGTTTGGGAAGAATTGATTTTTTTGAAATCAAAATTTGATTTCCAAAGTGTCAGAGAACAAACTAATCTTTACTTCCTGTATCATATTTATTCTGAGACTCTGTATATATGTACCAATTATCCATCATATATGTATATAGGTATATCTCATTCAATCAACAAAGTATCAGATTTTTCTATACAACTAAATTTAAGTTTAAATTGAAGTTACTCACCAGATATGGAAGGGAAGAACAGAGCAGCCTATATATTTGAAAACAGGCTTTGAAAGATGCTAACTGGAACTCTTTTATTTTGATCTTCAAATTTGTTTTAAGTTGAAAATGAGCTTCAGAGATGAACAGAGGCCAGTGAATAGTCTTTAAGCAAAAGTCTGGAATTGTTTTAAAATTGGAAACTTGCATAGCCATTACAGTTAAAACTTTAAACTTGAATGCTTGCTTTTGCCTTCAATTTTGTTTTGTTTATTTTTTTTTCTCAGTTTTGAAATGGAATTTACTTAGCTTATGATTTTCGAGACTGAAATGAAGTTGTTTGGAATATAGAGAGAAGCTACTAGTTGATAGTGTTTTGTACAGGTTAAGATATGGTTTTATTTTGTACAATATAGTGATATATTTTTTTTTCTTTGTTCGGCCATGCCTGCATTTAATGCTTTGTACAATCAACACTTATACCATACTTTGTTTTGTTTACTCCTTGTTGATTTACAATAGTTTGTGGCTGCAATGATATATAATTTATTATGGGCTAGAAATATCTTGCATTGATTTGTTTACTTTGTTTTACTGTTGAGCATGTATTTCTTTTTCGGCTGATAGATGTTATTTTACTTTGTCTTTGTATGTATTTTATTTTATTTTTTCATTTTGTTTACAGCAAACCACTTTTGTACTTCTTTTGTTTGAGTTTGAACTTAGATGAATTTGTTTCATTTGCATACTTGTCTTCTTTTCCTATTCTTGCCTGCATAACATTTCTTTGCTATTTCTTTTCTTTCTAAAAATGGTGGCTGCACTTATTATGTTGTCTTGTTTCCTAAATCCTATCACTTTGCAATATAAATGAATTAAATGTTGTTATATTTTTAACAATTGTATTTACTTATTTGAATGTAAGTTGTTTCCCTTTTGTTTTGTTTTGATTACTTTTAAAATACAAGTGAACTTCGAATTTTTTATTAAATCTTTCTTTATTATTTTTATTTGTTTTATACTCACTTAATTAAATCATACTTAAATGTATTTTATTATAACATACATTTTAAAATTTTATTTTCTATTTAAAGTTTAATTATCAACATTCACCTAATATTTATTGTCTTATATCTATTTTATAAACTCAAACCATCTTTAACCATCAATTCAAATATATATACATATATTTATCATTTATCTCTAAACCATTTATTTTTAACTTTTAAATCCAAATAGAAATATATATTAAATTTGCTCGTATATACCTAAATATATATATACATTCAATATATACACATATACTCACATATACACTATTTACAATATTTTAATCTCAAATGATTTATACAGAATATACTTGGATATCGGGGAACTCGCTCTCAATTTATCAATTAAATTTACAAATTTTTATCTAAAATTTATTTAATCATAAATTTAACTCAAGAATTCATTTAATTATAAATTTAAATAAATTTAAATTTCGGGGTCGTGACAATATCATTATTTTCTTGTTTTATGAATAAAGTGGAGTCAATTTTACCAATTTGAAAACCGGAATTTTATAAATGAGTTTTTAATCTTTCATGCCAAGCATGAAGTGCTTGTTTTAATCCATATAAGGCCTTTTTAAGTTTAAATACATGATCAGAATATTTCTCGTGAACAAATAAAGGAGGTTGTTCAACATACACTTTTTATTTTATAAATCCATTTAAAATGCACTTTTTACGTCCATTTGAAAAGTTTAAAATTATGATGATATGGAAAAGCCAGTAATGTTCGTATTACTTCAAGATGTGCTACAGGAGCAAATGTTTCGTCATAATCAATTCCTTCTTCTTGATTATATCCTTGAGCTACTAATCTTGTTTTATTTCATACAATATTTCTATTTTCATTTGCTTTATTTTAAAAACATATTTCGTTCCAATTACAGATCGATCGTTTGGTCTCGGTACAAGTTCCCAAATATCATTTCTTTCAAATTGATTAAGTTCTTCTTGCATTGCAATAATCCAAAAATCATCTTTTGATGCTTCTTTATAATTTTTCGATTCAAAATTTGATATAAATGCAACTTGACTCATTTGATTTAACTGTTTTCTGGTTGATACTCTTGCATATAAATCCCTGATAATATTATTAATAGGATGGTCTCTTAATATTCTAGGTGATGACGTTATCACATTATCATTATTGTTATTGATATTATTATTTTTACTTTCATGTATAGGTATACTAGTTTTATTTATAATTTCTTTATCATCGTCATTTTTATCATCCTTAAAGTTTCCATCCAATGAGACATGAAAATTTTCTTCTATAATATTTGTTCGTTTATTAAAGATTCTATGTGATTTGCTTCGATCTGAATAACCAATAAAATTTCCTTCATCAGTTTTAGAATCAAATTTTCCTAGATAATTTTTAGTGTTTAAAATGAAGCATTTTGATCCAAATAAGTGAAAATACGATACTTATGGTTTCTTGTTAAAAATATTTCATAGCATGTGTTTTTAGCCATTGATCTAAGTGTTACACGATTTAATACATAACAAGCATTTGCAATGGCTTCGGCCCAAAATTTTTATTGTAGGTTACTACTATTTAGTAGAGTTCGTGCACTTTTTGTAAAGTTTGATTTTTTCCTTTCTACAACACCGTTTTGTTTTGATGTTTGAGGAAATGAAAAATTATGGCTAATTCCCTTTTTGTTACAAAAATTTGTAAAAACTTCATTTTCAAATTTACCTCCGTGATCACTTCGTATACTTTTAATTTTTAAATTCATTAAAAAAATTATTCGTTTAGCAAAAAATTTAAACATTTCAAAAGTGTCACTTTTATGTTTTAAAATAATGTCCAATTATATCTTGAAAAATCATCAATAATTACAAAGACGTATTTGTTATGATTTATTGAACGTACTTGAGTTGGTCTGAATAAACCAAATGGAATAATTCAAGAGTTTGCTTTGTGAAAATTTCCTTTTTAGATTTAAAGGAACTTTTTTTAATTTACCAAATTGACAAGCGTCACTCACACAGGTTTTTAACCTTGTAGTTGATTTTTGGTAATCCTCTAACTAATTCATTTTTAGCTAGTTTGCTGATATTCTTAAAATTTATATGACAAAAACGTTTATGCCACAACCGTTGATCATCATGATTCACGGCTAAGCATAAATTAGTATTCATTTTGACATTCATGTTTAAAACATATATGTTTCGATTTCTAAATACTCAAAAATTAAAATTTTATTTTGATAAAAAATATTGCATTTATTTTTCTCGAAATAAATTTTTAATCCTTTATCACATAATTGACATATACTTAATAAGTTATGTTTCAAATTTTCTACCAATAAAACATTAGTGATTATGAGAGAGTTAGAAATACCGATATTGATGACTTCTCCAATGCTGATGACAAATGCTTTTGAGTTATCTCCGAATGTCACAGTGCCACCATCGATATTTGTTATATTCGATAACATATTAGCATTTCCAGTCATGTGCTTAGAGCAACCGCTATCGAGTATCCACTTCTCTTTATTTTTTGTTTTAATTTTGGGTATATGTAAAATAAAAATAATAATCGGTACCCACAATCATTGATTAGGGTCCTACGTGTTAGTGGAAGAAGGTGGCCATATCCACGAGGATATGGTTTCTTTAGAGATGTAATTATTGTTATATACAACTTTCTTTAAATATTCAGCAATATATTTGTGTCTAATTAGTTTATTATTTGTTTTTGGAATCCATATTTTGGCCATATTTGTATATGAATTCTTAAACTTAGTTTCTAACTTTGGCTTTTTGAATTTTGTGTATAATGTGTTATATTTCTTTGACTTTTGTTTGTTTTTAAAACCTAATCAATTTTGATTTCCAGATTCTTTAGATATCATAATCAAATTTTCTAAAAAAAAATTCCTTTGTTGAATTTTGTCACATTATTTGTTATTTTATCTAACTTAGTTTTAAGATCACAAATTTCAATGTTTCTAGAATCTAAATTTGCTTGTAATTCTAGTTTTTCTTTTTCCAGATTACCTTTTTCTAACCTATAATTTTCTAAAGCATTTAATAATTTGTCATTTTGAGGTAATAACGTTGTATTTTTTCGAACAATTTCTAGTTCTTCTTCTAAGATATTTTTTTCATCTTTTAATAATCCAATTTCTAATTTTGATCGAGCTAACTTTTCTACATATTCCTTATTTAATTTTTTGATTCTCTATATTTATCATCTAATTCAATGCGTATTTCCATTATTTCATCATAAGTAAGTTCAAGACGTACCTCATCAGTGTTATCCATAAGACACACATTTGCTTGTTCCGAGTCGCTTTCACTATCACTATCTGATGACGAAGACGAATCTGAATCATCCCATGTTACTTGGAAAGCTCTTTCCTTTTTTTGAGTTTCTCAAATTTGCTTTTCTTTTTATCATCATTGAGTTATGGACAATCCTTCATGTGGCCAAAATTTTCACACTCATAGCATTTAACCGATGTTTGATTTGGGGAGTTTGGTTGGCACCATTTTAAAATTTGGTCATCTTCTTGAACTTCTTGAATTTTTTATAGTTCTTGGCAATATGGACAATCTCATCTTAATCTAAGTCTGAATCTTCGTTACTTGCTTGGAATGCTATGTTTTTCTTTTCATGATTTTGATCCTTTCTAGATTGCATGTTAGCTTCATATGACATCGGATTTCCTATTAGCTCCTCGACTTTAAGTTGAAAAAGATCATTAGCTTCTTCGATGGCTAAAACTTTTCTTTCCCGTTCATTTGTCAAGAGTTTAAAATTTGCGTAACTAAATCAAAATCTGTGAATTTGACTCCAAGTTCCGTGAGATCGTGTTGAATGGTTTAAAATATTACGTACATATCAATAATTAATTCACTTGTTTTCATTTTAAAAGATGAAAATTGGTTTTGTAAAATTGACATTTTAATTTGCTTGACTTTATTTGTGCCTTCATGTGTGACTTGTAAAGTGCGCCATATATCATATGCAGTCTTGCAAAGCATGATACATGAAAACTCATTTTTGTCAAGTGAGAAAAATAGTACATTCATAGCTTTGACATTTTTAGATGCCTCTGCCTTCTGTGCATCTGTCCATGTGCCAATATCGGTGTCAAGTGCTTCATATTTGTTTTGAGTTGCTAGCCATATTTCTAAACCATTGGCTTCTATAAAAGTTCACATGCGCGTTGACCAATAAGCATAATTAGAACCGGTAAATAATGGAGGACGAGCATTTGATTGACCTTCTTGAAATGTGCTTGCCATTTTAATGATTTTTCAATTATGTGTTACTGTAGATTGAAATGACCTAGCTCTGATACCAAATGAAAGTTTATATGATCTTTTTTAAGTAATGGAACAGGTTAATACAAAAGTATATCTTTGACAATCTTATGTTCCAAATAACACGGATTTTGACTGATAGTACAAATCTTCCTATAATCTCCTTTGAGTATATAAATGTGAATGCTTTGAGTTGTAGGAAGTGATTTAACCAAATTATTTTATTATGATAGATTAAGAGTATGTAAATAATGTATGCACTAGAGAGTAATAAGAAATCAAGAGAGAATAGATTCAATTAATTCAATTCAATTAATTCCTAAATCTCAATTATGGTAGTATTTATAGATTTAAAAAGATGTAGATGAAGAGTTGTTACTGTTCAATAAGGTCTATTTATTTTAATGGCTACAACCTTTCGATGAAAAGTTGATTTCTATTCATTTAAAGAAGTGTCTATTCAGAGTTTTGCAGTTTTTCAAATGACAGATGTCTGTGGGAAAACCTCAAACATCTGTGGCCTCAGCTAAAAATTTCCCGAGTATTGTCGCAGACGTCTGTGGTTTTTCCTTAGACGTCTGTGGATGATAAATTCAGTTTTCCAATTTTTGTTAGTGTTATGAAATCATGTATGCATATATACTCAAGGAGACCTTACAATGTTTTATCTAAGACTCTTAATACACTAGAATAACCTTACCAATCATAGCATGGTTCATGGATCTTTGTTTGTCTTCGAGTTCCAATATCTTTGAGCATGACGTTCTCTCGTATTATATACCTCCAATCTTGATATAATGTATAATATATATGATGGTATAGTTATTGTCATTGAAACATAGAATGGAGGTTCTAATAGTATCCGTTGAGACTAGAGTACGATAACCCTCTAAATGTTAGATGTTGTATTACACATGACTGTTGGAGGCACCTAAGGGTTACGCACCGATAGTTATTGGATAACTATGGAATGATTCACTTGATAATTTTTTGTTGGTTAATATAACTAAGATTAAACAGAGAATATCGATTTGACTGATTTACAAAGTCTCGACTTGAGAGTACTGTGTATCTTCAATATGAAAGCTCTGATTATAGTCAAATCATTGAATGGCGTTCCATCGAATGAATATAGTTGGTTCGAATGGAAGTTTGAAAGTGAAGCACTATTCAAGAGAGGATTCATCTCCTCAGTTATATGGGGTTGGTATCATGGCCAACTCAAATCAACTGAAATACAAAGTTTCTAGTCAGAGCATTTTGGTTAATAATAATTGTTATTATTAAACCAAGAACTTTGTGTTTGGACAATAGAGTTGAATATAAATGATATTGGAATTTTGACCATTACCAAATTCCATAAGTCCAAAGTGATATAGTTTTGACGAAGAGAATTGGTGTAAATAAATGTCACAACCATGTAACGCTTAATAAAGTGAAATTGGATTTTACAAAACTAAGTAAACGCTAAATTTAGCTAAAAAACACACCACCTGCTAGACGTGTGAACGTTAACATTTGAATAGTTCGATGTTAATCGCTGACTGAATTTACACCTTACGAGTCATACAACCGGAATAATGAATTCTCTTTAGACCAAACGATTTAACTAGCTTATAGTTGCTATAAATTAATTAATATTTATGAAATATTAATTATAAAATTTGAAGAATAAACATAATTGTATATATTTATAATAATTATAAATATATCGATCGATATGTGATATCAATAAGTAATTAAATTAGATTTGATTAATAATATTTATTTAGGCTTAAACTGGGTTTAAAGCCCATGAAAAGGGTTGGAAATTTCGACCAAAATGAGGGCAATATGGAACATAAGATGGTGCAACAAAGGCTTGGGGATGTAGAGCTAAGATGGAAAAGAATTGGTAAGAGATGATGTAGGATTTTGATCCTATAATATCTCCAACCTCTCCTCTATATAAGAATCTCTATCCTCAACCTTTAGAAGACTTTTTGGCTACCTCCTATCTCCATTTTGATGGCCGAATTATACCTCCTATGCTCTACCACAAATCAAATCAATAGTTGTTCGACAGCAAAGGATCTGTGATTCAATGACTAGAAATCCGACGAATCGAGAAGGTTTCAAGAAGAAGGGAACTCATCATTACAAGGTGTACTTAAAGGCATTAGTATAAATAAGTATTTAGTTTTATATATAATGCATATTCTTTATATAACTCTATATTGTTCATATATATGCATATATATCATAACTATGTCTTTCATAATTTCAAAACGTGCGCTCATGGCAGCCAACCAAAAAGGAAAGATGGTAACAGACAATAAAAATGCATATATCAATGGAGAAGATGATGATTAACACGATAAACTAGAAGGTAAATCAACTTCAAATTTAAAAAAATCTACAACATCTCACAGTTACTTATAGGCAATAAGAAATTCAGTTACAAATATTGCAAATCTACATTTTATACTACCGAAGTTAGATGACAATACAGAATTTGCTTATCTTCCTGATGATACTGTCTCTCGATCTCTTAATAAATAGGATAACACTTTAATTCGTATTGTCTATAGGGCTAGGCCAACCTTCTACCAATTTTGAAATTATGTAGAGGTGTGGTGTTTGAACCAAAAATGGCACAAACACCCAATAGAAAGTAGAAGAGAATAAAAAGTAAAGAAAATAAATTAAAATAAGTAAGAAATGAACACAGAGAGATTTATAGTGGTTCGAAAACTCTGGCCTACATCCACTTAATGATTTTATTGCTTATCTTCTGATTTGGGGAAGAAGTTGTTAAGGGTCAATATAATTCCAACACTTAAATTTTCAAAATTACAAGAATATAGAGTAGAGTGGAACTAGAGCCAAAAGATCCTGAAAAATGAGTCATACCCTCTATATATAGAGGTAGGAAGCCTAATATCTCGCACAAAATATCTGCTGATCGTTCTCCTTACTATAGACCAGTTCTCCAAAAAATATGGGTGCTACATCATCAAATGTTATGGGTCTGTACAACTCCATAGGTATTGGTCGAACTGATCCCTAAGTTAGCAAAATTGGCTACCTCCAACTCTTTGCTTCAGCTCATCTTCTGGTTAGCTTCATGGTTCCATAGTTGTTTGCATCAATAATAGCTTGTTTCTGAGTCCAAATGATAGAGTTGTGGAAGAAAAAAGTTGTTGATTCAAGAGTTTGAGGAGATTCATAAAGAGTTCTATGGAATCGACAAAACAACACTCGAAATAGGGTTCTAGCATCAAGGAAAGTTCATAGGCAAAAGATGGGCCCCACTGGGCCAAGGACTACGGGTCGGTTCCAACCTATGGGGTGAGGTCAGTACCGACTCCTAACTTGGATGGTTCCCGCTCCTTGAATTCTTGAAACATATACTTACCTTATGACCTTGGTTGTACTTGAGTTTTGGGCTTCGTGGTCATCTCTCTAGGTGTCCTTTCTTGATAACTTCAAAGTTTAACTCATTAGGTTCATTCATATACTGTTTGGTCAAAAGGCGGGATAACATGTGGAGAATAGAAAAAAAAATTACAAGCATGAAATACATAATGTTTGTACCAAAATTGAGCACAACACCCTTCGGAAGTTTTTGAAGAGATAAAGTAAAGAAATTAAATGTAAAAGGAGGAAATATCTAACAAAAACTCCAAATTTCATATATGAAAATAATTAAAGTGCAAGGAGACACAAGAATTTAGAGTGGTTCGGCGTATTGCCTACGTCCACTATGAAGTTGTTTGCTTTATTGATCTTTCTTTGAAGATTACAAGTGAATTCAATGAATTACAGCAGGGAATTATGATTTGCAGCCATGAATTTTATTGGTAGCAGCAGCAATGGAGTTCGGATCTGGATCTGGCAGGGTTTGGACGTTGGAGATCTCAAAAAAGAAGAACCCCTTTTTTGTTGGCTTTGGGGGTCTATTTATAGGTGTAGGAGGCTGGTATTTCGTTCAGATCTCGGGAGGCCCTCTCTGGCACGTGACTAGGCCCGCGCGCGCAAGCCCGTGAAGTTTCGGTCCGATCCGTGATCGTTACGAACAGATTTCGTATCGATCAAGATTTCATCCATTGGAGTCGAATTTTGGCGTGGACATTCTTTAGCATGTACGTAAGCTTCTGTGAAAATTTTGTAGCATTTGGACTTGTAAATTAGAAGATATGATCGATACGAAATAGGACTTTCGGTTGGCTGTTTCGTTCGACTCCCTTATTTCGACCCGGTCCTGTTCGACTCGGTATTGTTCGAAGCGGAGCGAGTCGAATCAGGGGCTCTCTGATGGATGCGAAGTGGAGCGAGCCGAAATGTGGTTCTCTGATGGATGCGAAGCGTAGCGAGTCGAACAGGAGCTCTCTGACGGATGCGAAGCGGAGCGAGTTGAAATGTGGCTCTCTGATGGATGCGAAGCGGAGCGAGTCGAACCGGGGCTCTCTGATGGATGCGAAGCGGAGCGAATCAAACAGAGACTCTCTGATGGATGCGAAGCGGAGCGAGTCGAACAGAGACTCTCTGATGGATGCAAAACGGAGCGAGTCGAACAGATGCTCTCTGATGGATGCGAAGCGGAGCGAGTCGAACAGAAACTCTTTTTATTCAATTTTGCATCGATCATAACTTGAGCATATTAACTCGGATTGACTTGAAATTTGAAACGTTGGCTCCCACAGCCTCGCTTGTCGTGTCATATCAATTTTGGCTCGATCTGGACTCGGACAAAATTTGTCGATATCCATGGTAAACCTTCGTATAACCGATTTTCTAGACGAACTGTCTTTTGTTTCTAGTCAGGTTCTTGATGTCACGGCCTTACCAAAAGGCGGGATAACACATAACTCTTAACTTATTTCTATTGCATCTACCTACTCCGAAGCTGTGCTGAATCTGAATAATGGGCCTTATACCTTCGAATCAAGATATATCAACATCAAGAAATGGGTGCCTGTCATGGATTTGGTAAGGGAGAAGTTCCATGAGATGCCAGTTTGGATAAACTTGAGTAATTTAAGATTGGAGCACTAGGACTCAGAAGCCTTAAGTAGAATATGTAATGTGGTGGGTATTCCCATCAGGCCTGATCGCATAACTGCCGATATGAAAAAAACCAACTACGCAAGGATGCTAGTAACTATTTTTACCACTTCAAAATTTCCTTCTTATGTTAATGTTAGAGATCGTGCTGGAAATAGTTACCAAGTGAAAGTAGAGTATGACTTCAAACCATATGTGTGCACAACATTCAACATCTTCGGTCATCAAATTGGAAAATGCACTATTGGAATTCCACCTGCACCTGAAGGAACTAAATAACAATCTTAAAAAGAATGGAAATCAAAAGATAAAAGAACATAAACTACTCAAGCTAATAACCAGGCCTTTGAATCAACACCTCATGCATATACATTACAAGATAAAGGCTACAACCCAACAACTAGCTATCAGCAGAGAGACAATAATAAAACTACCACAAGCAAGACATATGCCAAACATAAATCAACTGCAACAACTTATAAAGACAAGGGTGTTAACCCGCCTTTTGGCAAGGCCGCGGACAGACGGGTTTAACTTAATCAACTACATGTTCGTCGAGGCTAGAGTACGATGGATTCAGTCGACTGGATGGATGGATGACGCAACATGCTTGGAAGATGGAAATATGATTGGATAAAGATGAATCAACTATAATTTGGGTCTAGGAAACATGGTTCGGCGTGATGGGGGTTCGGCACGAATAGTTCATCTGGCATTCACTATTCACGTTCGAATAGCATTCAAGAGTACTCGGCATGCACAGAGCGTTCGACATACATGAGTGGTTCGGCATTCCAGGAGCGCTCGGCATTCAATAGCGCTCGGCATCCAGGAGCGCTCGGCATTTAGAGGCGCTCGGCATTAGAGATCGTTCGGCACGATGGGCGCTCGGCATTAGAAACTGTTCGGCATCAGACATGGTTCGGCATGATGGAGGTTCGGCATTAAGTCTCGTTCGACATTGGATGGAGCACTCGGCATACCTCACCTCGTTCGGCATTGGATGGATCGTTCGGCATGATGGAGCGTTCGGCATTGGATGGGTCGTTCGGCATTGGATGGGTCGTTCGGCATACCTCACCTCGCTCGGCATTGCACCTTGCACCTCCATATCTTGGTACCTCGCACCTCCGTACCTCGATACCTCGCACCTCCGTACCTCGATACCCCGCACCTCCATACCTCGGTACCTCGCACCTCCGTACCTCAATACCTTGCACCTCCATACCTCGATACCTCGGTACCTCGCACCTCCCAACGTTCGGCATAAGGAGATCGTTCGGCATTCACACCTTGTTCGGCATTCAGCGTTCGACATCTATGGTTCGGCATATGGAGACCACTCCATTTGGGCTGAGGTACTCGGCTACCAGGCCCACCAGGGAAGTCCAACCCATCTTTGTCTATAAATAGAGAGGCAAGGGCACAGTAAAAGGGGATCTTCTTTCTGCTCTTACTTTCTCTTTTCTAAGGCTAAGGCAACTCTGCCATTTTGTAACTGTAATCGATTATTACAGCAATAAAAAGCAAACTTCTGGAGTGGACGTAGGCCGGAGTTAGCCGAACCACTATAAAATATGTTGTTCTTTACTGCTTTCATTTCAGTTTTAACTGTTCTTCACATTATTACTCTCTACATACATTCTATCTCTGAGCTGTGATTGGTATTTGGTGCTTTCATCTGGATTTGAGGGTTAGTGACCAATTTTGGCGCTAACACTTTGGTGCTTTCACTGAGAATTGAACTCAAGAATTTTGGAGTTAGGAACTTGGATCTTAGAAAGCAATGGCAAGACCACCAACGAGGAAGCAAGCAGTGGAAAGGAGCAATCAGGAAGGAAGTCAAGCGGCATCTTCTGGAGCTGGAGAGGGTCATGCATCCATCTACATAACTCGGGACGAGATGCAAGTGATGATGAATTCCATGCAAGAGCAGATGATGAAACGGCAAGAGGAGATGATGCAGGCTCTTCTTAGGCAATTTGGACAACCAGGAACTGCATGTGCTCAAGATCGTGGAGCTGAACCAGAGGAACTCAACCAACGGACAGAGGGAGTGAATCAGCAGGGGGCAGCTCCCAATCAACAAACAGTTAACAATCTAGATGGACCTAGACTCGGGAGCGCACCACCAGGTGATGCTGGACCAGTTCATGGAGGGATACCGGATAACGCTACGCGGCCTGACATCGATAGGAATACAGGAGTACGTGATGAAGAATATGTGCCAGAATTTCCTCGGGGACTTGGGGGGCAGTCTGGATTGGTTGGAAACACTGGATTGGCTGACATTATCAGGCGGACTATTCGCGGAGGTCTGACAAATAGGGATTCAGATGGAGTTAACAAAAGTCCGTTTACCCGAAACATCAGGACAGCTAGGAATCCGTCCGATTTCAAACTACCCACTCTGGAAGTATACAACGGGAAGACAGATCCCACCGACCACTTGATGAGGTACACTAGGCATATGGAAGTGCTGGAGGCAACGGAGAAGGTTATGGCCCGATGTTTCCCCCTGTACTTGACTGAAATTGCTGCTATGTGGTTCAGACAGCTGGAGGATGGATCCATTGGAACATGGACAGAACTAGTGGACAAATTCTTAGGTCAGTTTCGAGTTCACATAAAAAGGCCAAAGAACGTGATGACGCTAACGTCAGTCAAACAGGGGGCAGATGAATCGCTCAGGACATTCTTAACTCGATTTAATGCAGCAGTTGCTTCGGTGGATCGGCCAAATCCATCAATGGTTCTGATGGCTGCGGTATCAGGAGTCAGAGATAGTTCGGATTTCAAAGTATCGTTAATACGGGACCCACCGTTGGATCTTGGGGAGTTCTTTCATGAAGCTGAAAGATTTCTTCGACAAGAAGATGCATGTTTGGACATGAGGCCAAAGGAAGTAAACACGACTAAGGATGGAGAACTACCCGGCGAAAGCTTGGGTGGGGGCAAGGATAAAGGGAAAAGGAAGCGCTAGGGAGAACCAAAGTTCTCCACTTACACAGGATTGAACGCAACGCTGGAGCGGATTTTCTTAGATACTCGAGATCGCCTTTCTTATCGAAGGCCAGCAAGGAGGGAACCCTCAGAACGAGAAAGGGCGTCAGGAAGGCACTGTCTTTTTCATGACCTCGACGGGCATGACACTAACAACTGCCGGCATTTGAAGGACATAATCGAGGAGCATATAAGGAATGGTCAGTTGCGACAGTATGTCGGAACTCGGAATGCGGCGGTGGAACAGGAGCAGCCACCGCCTACCTTGAACGACGAGGGCATGAGGCCCAGGAATGGTGGCCGATTGGTCATCAACTAATCTTGGTGGTTTGGAATAAGTAACAAACTCCGGGCCAACGGTTAAATCACTTACTCATGTACGGGGTCGGAGATAACCCTCAGGCATGCTCTGAGATGATGGCTTACCGAAACGCCCGAGTTTGTGAAATCTGTTTTTTCCTTTGACTTGGACATTTGCTTTTTCTGGTTTGGTTTTGGAGTTTGGTTTGAACTCCCTGTTTTGCTCATTTTCTGGTTTGGATTCTGGTTTGGATGTTTACTTTTTGGTATGGATTTTTGATATGGGTTTCTGGTTTTCTATTTGGATTTGGATTTCGGATTGCATTTTGATTGGGTTTTCTTTGGATTTTTGGCTAAAAGGTCGTCGAGTATGGACTATGCTCGGCAAGGGTCCGGAGAAACCAGAATTCGGCCTAGGACTTAGGCCATATATTATCGGTTACTATTTTAGATCGTCGAGTATGGACTATGCTCGGCAAGGGTCCGGAGTGACCAGGATTCGGCTTAGGACTTAAGCCACGGCATTCTTCGACGTTCAGGGACACTGAACCATGAACACCATGGAATTACTTAACATAGGTCGTCAAGTGTGGATTGCGCTTGGCAAGAACCCGGAGAGGTTACGAATTTAGATATTGGTTATGAATAGCTAAGGATTCGGACAAGGACCCGGAGCGGTCTCGGATTTGAATATCGACCCGGAGAGGTCACGGATATGGTTATAGGTTGTTGGATATGGATGGATTGGAACTCGGTAGTCGGGTTCAGATGGATGTGGAATTGGGTAAGGACTTGGTTACTGGATAGGAATTAGACATCGACTCAGAACAGTCGCGGAAATGGATCAGGATATGGCCGTGGCACTCGGATAAGATGGCTTGGTAATGGATTGGATTATGAATCGGAAAGTATGGATGTTGATAACATACATACTTAGGATATTGGACTTGAGGCTATTCAAAACACACCTTTCAAAGCAAGACATGTTTTGGGGGGCAAGTGTTAACCCGCCTTTTGGCAAGGCCGCGGACAGACGAGTTTAACTTAATCAACTACATGTTCGTCGAGGCTAGAGTACGATGGATTCAGTTGAATGGATGGATAGATGACGCAACATGCTTGGAAGATGGAAATATGATTGGATAAAGATGAATCAACTATAATTTGGGTCTAGGAAACATGGTTCGGCGTGATGGAGGTTCGGCACGAATAGTTCGTCTGGCATTCACTATTCACGTTCGAATAGCATTCAAGAGTACTCGGCATGCACAGAGCGTTCGACATACATGAGTGGTTCGGCATTCCAGGAGCGCTCGGCATTCAATAGCGCTCGGCATCCAGGAGCGCTCGGCATTTAGAGGCGCTCGGCATTAGAGATCGTTCGGCATGATGGGCGCTCGGCATTAGAAACTGTTCGGCATCAGACATGGTTCGGCATGATGGAGATTCGGCATTAAGTCTCGTTCGACATTGGATGGAGCACTCGGCATACCTCACCTCGTTCGGCATTGGATAGATCGTTCGGCATGATGGAGCGTTCGGCATTGGATGGGTCGTTCGGCATTGGATGGGTCGTTCGGCATACCTCAACTCGCTCGGCATTGCACCTCGCACCTCCATATCTTGGCACCTCCCACCTCGATACCTCGCACCTCCGTACCTCGGTACCTCGCACCTCCGTACCTCGGTACCTCGCACCTCCCAACGTTCGGCATAAGGAGATCGTTCGGCATTCACACCTTGTTCGGCATTCAGCGTTCGGCATCTATGGTTTGGCATATGGAGACCACTCCATTTGGGCTGAGGTACTCGGCTACCAGGCCCACCAGGGAAGTCCAACTCATCTTTGTCTATAAATAGAGAGGCAGGGCCACAGTAAAAAGGGATCTTCTTTCTGCTCTTACTTTCTCTTTTCTAAGGCTAAGACAACTCTGTCATTTTGTAACTGTAATCGATTATTACAGCAATAAAAAGCAAACTTCTGGAGTGAACGTAGGCCGGAGTTAGCCGAACCACTATAAAATCTGTTGTTCTTTACTGCTTTCATTTCAGTTTTAACTGTTATTCACATTATTATTCTCTACATACATTCTATCTCTGAGCTGTGATTGGTATTTGGTGCTTTCATCTGGATTTGGGGGTTAGTGACCAATTTTGACGCTAACAAAGGGCAAAGGAAAAATGGACAATCATACTCCTACAAGTAATAGATTTCAACATCTGTCTTCTGAGTCTGATGAGGATAACTTAGGAGATCCTACAGAGAGAGGATTTCATACAAGCAGAGGAAGAATTTACTCAGGAGCCATACTTTATTCAACATGTGGTAGAGCACCTTACCGAGATACCCTCAGAATCTGTTCCAAAAAATTTATATGCCAACTATGTTTCTAAGAATCCTCAATATGAAGGAGAAAATTCTTCATCTATGCCAACTATGACTGAGGCCCTTAAAAGAAATACCAGGGCTCGAAAGCAAGGTAAATGACTTTTATATCTTGGAATGTTAGAGGGATTAACACTGATTTTAAAATGAATAAGGTGTTATTCCTTCTAAAGTACTTTAAACCAACTATCATCGGTTTATTGGAAAAATAAGTTAGCAACTGATAAAATGGATACACTGTCATTTAAAATGGACCAGAATCGGGACATTATACATAATAATGACTGTGAATCTAAAGGCAGAATTATGGTGCTACGGAATAAAGGTATATGGAATTTAACTGTTATTCACAAATCTACCCAACAGATCACCTGTAAAATTGAACACTTGGTTGGATATGTGATGTATCTAACGATTGTGTATGCAAGTAATTTGTTTTCAGATAGGGAGTTATTATGGCAACAGTTGATCAGTCTTGCAAGTGCTATAGATTAGGCTAGGATCCTCATGGGAGACTTCAATAATGTATTGAATCCTAAGGTCAGAAAAGGGGGTAAACCTCTCCCCTTTTCTCATCTCAGAGGGTTTAAAAATTATCTACTAACATGTGGCCTGGCTAAATCTACTATCAATGGCTTTCAGTATACTTGGAGAAGAAAGGGAGTAGCCACACACATTGATAAGGTTCTAACCAATGACCAATTGCTACAGCACTTCCAAGATTTTAATGTCACTTCCACTCCATCAGCACTAAGTGGTCACATTTCTATTATCATTAAACTACATACACATGGGATAGATCACAAGGGCTTTCCTTTTGGATATGTCAACAGTTGGCATATGGTTGATGGATATGAAGACCAGGTTATATCAGCTCTTACAGATTCATCATGGGGTACTCCTATTGAAAAAATAATGATAAAACTTAGAAGAGTTAAACAAAATCTTAAGGCCTAGAATAAATTAAGACAATGGGATACCACTTCTATATCTACATTGGAAGAGCAATATAATGATAAACTGCTTGCAGCAGATAATCATCCTAAGGATGCTTTATTGTATGATGAACTACTTCAAACTGGGAACGTATTAAAGCAACAAATGCATGCTAGATATGTGCCCAATCTACAGCAATCAAAAATAAATTGGCTCACAAAAGGAGATTCAAATTCAAGATTCTTTTATGCTAAAATGTCCAAAAAGCAACCAGAAATAAAATTTCAATTTTATGTGATGATAGATGAAAATTAATTAAAGATGCATCAGAAATACAACAGCAAGCAGTGCAGTATTACCAAGATTATATAATGGAGAAATAAATCAACTACAAAGATCAAAAGATTTTCACTGCAGATCACACATTAATGGTATGGGGATCAACTATTTAATGCAGCCTATTACTCAGTAGGAAGTCAAAGAGGCAACATTTTCCATCAAGGAAGAAAAGTAACAAAGCCAGATGGATTTATGTTTAAAAAAATTAAGCTCCACTAGGATACCATCAAAGATGAGTTGACTACTGCTATTAACTACCAGTATACTACAGGAGATATTCTTGAGGGTTTAAATCATACACTTATTACACTTGTTCCAAAAATAGATAAACCCTCACAAATATCTGATTATAGACCTATAGCTTGTTGCAATGTTTTATGTAAAATTTTATCAAAAGTTATTCGCAAAAGGCTAAAAGGTTTAATGCCTTTTTTAATATCAGAAGCACATTCTGCATTCATTCCTAGAAGGAATATAGTAAAGAATATTTTACTGGCACATGAGATTATAAGAACTTTAATAAAAGGGGTATCAAAAAGTTTTGTATCCAGACTGATCTACAAAAAGCATATGATAAATTAAACAGACCAATTAGTATCAAGATTGATCTACAAAAAAATTTGTATCAAGAAAATATATGTCATATGCTCATGAAATTGCACTTCCCATACCAATTAGTAAATCTGACAGAGAAATGCATATCATCACCTACTTTTCCTATCTTAATCAATGGTGTTCCACATAGGTATTTTTCATCTAATATAGTCTTAAGGCAGGAGGATCCTTTGTCCCCCTACTTATTTTGTGTAGTTATGGAATATCTGTCACTACAGTTATAATCAGCTAATAGAAATAAAAAGATTACCCCAATTAATAACACTCAGCCATGTACATCACATTTGTTATATGTTGATGATATTATGATGTTTACTACAGCTAATGATAAAAGTGCAAATACGATCAACCATCTTATGACACATGTAGGACCGATAGCAGACCTTCATATAAATCAAATGAAGATCAAGATATATTTCAGTTCGAGCTATCAAAATAAAGACTCTATTTTAAATATCCTACTGCTACAAGAACCATAACTACCCTTAAAATATCTTGGAGTGCCTCTATCTTTAGATCATCTACATTGTGTTGAGTGCAATAGCTTGTTTCAAAGAATCATGGGCAAGTTTGACACCTGGGACAGCAAACTCCTATCTATGGCAGGTAGAGCACAACTAATTCAAACTGTAATTACCTTAATTGTCCTCTATTGGCTAATGGTCTATCATGTTCCAATGGCTACAATAGTTAAAATTGAATGCCTATAGGATTCTTTCGGGCGGGCAAAAGTCATAAAATTGCATGGTCTAAGTTATGTAGACCCAAAAAGGAAGATGGCATTGGACTAAAAACTTTGGCTGAGTTTAGAAGTACTGCATGTTTAAAACTTATTTGGCAGCTGCATTTTAAAGACAATCATTGGTCAAAATGGATGCTTAATAGATATTGCTATGATTCTAATTTCTGTTAGCTGAAATATAATAATAATATGTCATCTACTATGAAAATATGATCAGAGACAGATATGTTAGTTTGAAGTGTATCAAGACGGTAGTAGTGAATGGTGTAGATACTCTATTATGGACAGACCCATAGATCGGCTGCACTAGCTTGGTTGATATACTTGGATGGGATAGATACCATCTAAGTAATCCTAAAAATTCTTTTGTCTTTGCTATTATACATAATGGCTATTTGAATACAAATGTTGTATCAGAAATAAGAGAATGTAATACACTTATCAATCAAATTCCTATTCATTCTCAAGGCAGTCAAGATTACTGGGAGTGGTGTGGCAAAAAAGGTTTCCCTTTTTCATCTACATGGCAATGCTGAAGAGAGGTGCATAACCAATATGACTGGTGTTCTGTAGTTTGGAATAATAGTTAGACAATATATCATTGTGCCTATAGAGTGGTTTTGGGCAGACTGAACACAAAGGACAAACTACAACAATGGGGGAGATTAGCTGATTCTAATTGTGTTTTATGTGACGAATATGAAGAATCTATCAATTATCTGTTCTTTAATTGTTCTTATAGCAGATATATTTGGCCATTATTGAAAATAAAGTTAAATCTGTTTACAAAAGGAGATACTTCCCCAGACATTGCAGAAGAGATTCCCTTAATAAAAAAGAAATATACCAAAGATCAAGTAAAAAAGCTGGCTTCATGCTCTCTGGTTACAGCTACCTATCATATATTGGATGGGAGGAATAAGCGATTGTTTCAACACAAAAAACTAAGCGAAATCGAATGAGCAAAATTGATCCAGTTTGATATCAATTATCTGATACGAATATCCACAGCCAAAACAACTAGAAGTTTTACAAATGAAGAGATTTTGGGACAATAGGGAGTGGATCTGCATGATAATGACTGAAATCGCCATTAATTTCTATTCGCTCCCAGCTCGAAGAAGTCGGCTTTTGATCGGGCTTTGACCTAATTGGAGTGATAAGAGCATCTCCAACAGATTTAAAAGGACCTGTTGAACAGGCGCCTGTTGAACAAGCGCCTCATTGTCAGGCGCCTGTTCAACAGGCGCCTGGCATCCAGGCGCCTGTTTAACAGGCGCACCAGGCGCCTGTTCAACATGCGCCCGATGTTTAAAAAACACGGGCGCCAGTTCAACAGGCGTCTGGCCTCATTTCTGTTGTAGAAATGATGCCTCCAACATTTCGGAGTGCGAAAAATCTAATTTTCGCACTCTGAACTGTTGGAGATGCTCTAAGAAGGGTTCTTTGCTAAACTTATTTTGATCACGCTATGTAAACAAAACAGTGGGCCCATTGGAGCCCGCTGATTTCAACCAATGGAGAGTCGTGCTTTGTTTACACCGGTGTGAACAAAATAGCACTTGGGTTCTTGCTAGGCTGGGCTTTGGATTATTATTCCATTTCTTTATTTTGTATTTGTTGTATAATAAAGTAATGTATATTAAAATGATATGTACTTATGGACTAGTTGGTACTGCACATTTTTTTCCTACTACATTGGTAGGGTTTTTTTAAAAAGACGGGTCAACTATGGTTCTTTACGTCAATAAAAGGAACCAATTTTCAAAATTACACATACTATTATTATTGAATTGTTACTTAGGTGACATTCCTATAGGTGTTGTCGTCGTCACATATATTGATTGGTTATGTATATAAAAAATTTATAATAAATATGATACACACAGCCAAACTATTTTATTTCATTTATCATTATTTTACTAATTTATTTATACATATTTTATTTATATAACTAATACTAATCTATATAACTATATCATATAAAAATTAAACTAATATTTTTCAAATGTATATTTATATCAATTATAATTTTTAGTAACTGTAAATAATTTTTTTGGTGATTATTTAATATTTTTAGTATTATTCGATAATTATACGAATTAAAAATTTATATAAAATAAATTATGTTTCGAAAATTAGATCTTAAATTTTCTAAAATTAATTTATCATTATAGAATATTTTGGTTAAAAAATTATATTTTTTCAATCATTTTTTATATTCCTAAAAAATTATTTTTAATTCAGCCAAAAGTTATTAATTAATAAAAATAATAATTTGACTTGGTAAAATCTCAAATTTTTTTCATACGCTATAAATAAGGATTCCAGATTTTTTGGAAATTTAAAATTCAAAAAATATATATTATATATTATATATTTTCTATCATTCATTTATTGTTGTTTAACTACTTAATTTCTATTATTTATATATTAATATAATAAAATTATTATTAAAATTTTACCTACCGTGTATTCGATCTAGAACATTTCAAAATAAGGAGATTTTTTCAATTATGTAATATATTTATATATAAACCATTTTAAATCATATTTACATTTAAATTATATGTGTGTGTGTGTTCTATACATATAAATATGTTACTTTAGTTAGTACATGCATACATACTTACATGGTATATCATTACATAAATAAATAAAAATAAAATTTTGAACTTATATCCTATAGACACACACACACACAGGTGTGTGTGTGTGTGTATTATTTAATACTATAAAAATTATGTATAAATATATCTATAACATTTTCTCATAATATACCTCTATATATACACTCTTAGTTTTATATATAGTAAGCATAAATATATACACAAATTTGGACGACATACAACACATATATGATGAACTAATATGTCCACTACAATGTAAATCCCAACATCCATATACTAGCATGTTATACCTTTCACGAAATATCATGTTACACATGCACACACATACACATATGTACAAAATACATATGTATATTTATATACAAATTGAAAATAAATTAAATAAATTTATATCAACAATTTATAAATTTAAATGAAATATATGATTTTATTTAAATTAAATTTAGAAATATTCTAAATAAGTTAGACTTCATAGGCCTAATAAAGATCCTATAGGGTAAAAAAATTTGAAATTCACCCATAAATTTTACTGCAGGTCGGTCCAGCTCCAACAACGGTATTGGAGCCCAATAGCCTATGTAGTCTAAATTAACGATATTATGGTTAACTATTAAGCTCGTAGCCAAAGGTTATCTATAATAGAAAAGTCCCAAATTTGAGTTAAGTATTGGGCTAATTTTCAAAATTATTTGAAAATTAAAATACAAGATTTAAATTTAAAATTAGATATAAATATATTATAATAGTTATAATACAATAAAACTTTCAAAATGTTTGAAAATAAATATTAAATTCAAAATATTAAAATTTATTAATAAAATTTATAAAATAAGTTAATTAATTAATAAATGTATACATGTATTATATATTATGATATATGTTGTGTTTTTTAAAATGTTTAAAATAACATAAGGATACATGTATATATATGAATTGAGTTTTGAAATTAATATAATTTAATTAAAAAAAATTAATTAAATAAATGAATTAATGGTTAGTTAATTAAATAAATAATCTAAATGTTAATTAATTATATAAATTAATTAAAGGTTAATTAATTAAGTAAATTAATTAAAGGTTAATTCATTAAGTAAATTAATTAAAGGTTAATTAATTAAAAGAATATATATATAAGATATATGTATAATACTATAAAGGTTATAGTATGTAATAAATATTGAATATAGATTTTAAATTAAAATAGAATAAAATTAATTAAAATGTTATTTAATTAAAAATTAATTAAAACGATTTAATTAATATAATATTATACATAAGACTATTATATAAGTAGTATGAATATAAAAGGTATGTAATAATAAAACTTATATAATATGAATGTATAAACTAAATGTGGAACATTAAAGAAATCCTAAACAGACTTAAGAGATAAATACATATGTATTGTACGTATACCTGATTTTAGATGTATGTGACATTTGAATTACGAGGTATTTCATAAGAAATACATTATTCCATAACTCGATATCATTCAATATAATATATTGAAAATTATGAATCTTCAATATAATGTTGTCCATATTGATATACATACATACATATATATTAATAAATTACTTATATACTCCTTAGTTGTTGAGCAAACTCAATCTAGGGATGTTATGTGTAGTATTATTAATATATTAAATAGACAAGGTAAGATAACTATATATATTTGTTGAGCAAACTCAAGGTACATGTACTATACTTAAGCCGTCACGATATGGTAGGTAATAATGAATAATCTCTTTCGATTTGTTGAGAAAACTCAAGGTTGAAATGAGATTAGGACAAGGAACCATGTGTTAGGAGTTGTATGTGATATAACCGACAACGAGTTATCCATCGTCCATGGAGTTATGATTTGTTGAGCAAACTCAAGGTCAGAATTCCAAGACGGACGAGTCCTAACACCCTCTAGTAAAGTAGAAAGATTTCTGTGTTTCGCTTAGGGATTGGTGAAACATAAAATACTAGTGAGAGCCTTATTAGAAAAGTGAAATGATAAAATTTAACCTTTTTAATATTGTAAAAACATACACATGTACAAGTTTATGGTAAGCCCATAGAATATACAACGAAAATAAATAATGTAACATGCGATAGAAATGATTCAATTAGGTTAAATGGGTGAGTATATTGGAAAGAGCTCTGAACATACCTAAAAATAAATAAAGATTCAATCTTACAAGTCACTCGTCTATATGATACATAATGATGTATCGATAAGGAGTAATCGAACTTTGTTGGATAAAGTACAATTAATTGCAAGTGAAGTTGAGTTAATATCTTTCTATAAGATTGTGTACTTAAGAATAGTACACAAGATTAATATTATTTCATCTAAATAACAGTTTACAAAATCATCCAAGACAATGGTTTTTAAGAAACCCCAACATATCCTTGGTTTAGGAGTTGGCAGGTTGTGCAAGTCGAAAGTCTGCATGTAACAATTATTAGTGAGAGATCTTGTATGAATCTCCTCAAAAGGAGTTTGGGAAGGACTGTCCTTGGATGACATATTTATGTTTTGAACATAAGTTTTGTAAACTAAAACTAAATTAGTTTTATATAAAATGCAATTCATAAAGCATTTATGAATGCCTATTCCATTGCACCAAGAAATGATTGTTGTTTCAAGTAACACCAACTTCACTGTGAAAGATTTTCTTTGAGAAATTATTGGTAGTAAAATGGAATTGGATATGATCCAAAGATAAAATTGATTATGCGGAATGAAATTAAATTAACCTAACCTAAATGAAAACATTACATTAGAGTGTCTAATAAGTATTTTCAAAAAACTGAAGAGAAACTATGAGTTTCTTATCAATGTCGAGAATAGATAATCCTCAGCTATAAATTAAGCCATTAAGAGTATTGAATCTATGATATGGTATGATGCGCAAATCCAAAGGGATTCCAAGTACGTTATCAATATTTGATTTTGGTAGTTGTATCCGAAGGGATGTAACCCATTAGCCGCGATTGTGTTTTAAAGAGACTAATGCAGTTGGAATTTAATTAGAAATGTTGATAAGAATAACCTGATAAATTTCAATTGTTGAAATTAACGTAATAGATTTGCTATTCAACATGCTCAAGTTAATTCAGATTTACTTATAAAATTATCACCTAGTATGACTTTAGGTTTTGGTATATATGTGTTGAAACAGAAAGTTCTAAATATAGGTTTAGACTAAACTGTTTGCACATAACAACCAAAGTATCTTGAACTTAGTGGAAGAAGTATTGAGTTTATAGGATTTTGGATATGATCCAAGGAATGATAGAAAGTATTATTTTATAATCATCAAAATTGAACAAACATTTTGATGGAAATATCAAATAGTTTGTCAACCAAAATGCGGAGGAGGCGTGTGCGCATAGTAAGAAAGTTAAAAAGTACGTAGATATTTCTAAATCATATATAAACAAAACATTGCTGATTATTAACGATATACTTGGGTTAAAATTAGCCTTAGTAGTTTTGAAACTCAATTTTGGATTTATAAATATTGTATTTTATAATAAGTACAAAAGATATAGGGAATGTCCTAAAACGATATGCAAGAACATCTTATTAAATGTATAATAGGGAACATATAAGATAGATTCCTTATGCATAGGTGGTAGGAATTATTATACATGTTATGATGTCTACGATGTCATAATTTATTTATGTATTTGATACATTAACCAAATACCAAATCCAAATTGATATCACTAAATTTTTGTTTGAGGAGTTTTCGTGTATTTATGAAATACTAGAGAACTGTTTATAGAAACAACAAACTCCATATAAAGGAGTGTTCGGACTCGAATTCTCATAAGTGATATCCAGTATAATATGTTAATAATAAATTCATATTAAGAATCTTTAAATTGGAAATGTTTCAAATGAAAGATTGTGGTTAGTTCAATAAAAAAGGCTAAGTACATCAGCTTGAATAGTTCCGCAATAAAAGCAATGTATACAAATATAAATGCGCAAATTTATAACTGAGCCGAGGGTGCTTTCATAGGTTGAGAATCCCATAACATTGTTATATGCTAACAATGTCATGGCATAATTCATAATAGAACTTAGAGCTTAATAGAAGTTGAGAGATATACTGCGAATTGTTCCATATAATAAAGGTAGTTTGTCAGCATCAGAGGGAGTTAATTGACAGAGTAGATGATTAAAACATAATAACATACCCGTTCGCTAAGGGACTGACCCAATTGATTCTAAGGAAATCGATTGGAGAAGTTGGAATAAGATTCCATAATTGACCCCAAGTGCAAGTGGGAGATTGATAGAGTTAGGGGTATGCCCTAGGGGCAATTATGTAATTTGTTACATATATCTAAATCGTTAACCAATCTTGTTTGAAATAAATGTGCTTTCTTTCTATATAATGTGTTATATTAATTAATTAATTAAATTAAAAGTATATTTGATAGAAAATCCATAAAAGGTATGTTTTGTTGATGGTGGTTACAAAGTGTTGTAACCATGAGTAATTTACCACAATGAAAATAAAAATACCATTTTAAATATTCTTAGTCAATATGCATCAAGGCTGGATATCGATGTATCTGTAATGCCCTCCAAACGTTGGACGGTGTATTACTCATGACTGTTGGGGGCAGCTAGCAGTTATGCACTACTAGTTATTAGATAACTATGGAACGACTCACTCGATAGTTTTCTGTTGGTTAAAATAATTAAGGTTAAACAGAAAATATCGATGTAACTAATTTACATAGTTTTCTTGACTTGAGAATACTGTGGATCTTCAATATGAAAGCTCTACTTTGATTATAGTCAAATCATGGCATGGCATTCCATTGAGTGACTATAGTTAGTTCGAGTGGAAATATTGCAAGTGAAGCACTATTCAACAGAGGATCAATCTCTTCAGTTATATTAGGTAAGTATCAAGGTCAACTCATGTCAACTCAAAGTCAAAGTCTCTGGCTAAAGCATTTTTGTTAATAATAATTGTTATTATGGAATTAAGATGTTGCTCAAAATTTTAGCAGAAGTTTAATAGGGCATGGCGACCGCCCGTAGAGAGATAAACGCATCAGCCAAGCTAATCTGGTCTTCCTTGGGAATCGAGCAACCCAAGGGATGGGCGATTTATACACCAGGCTACCTCTCACATAAGAATAGAAAACCGACCGAAGTGGCTCTAAGGAGAGAGAACAGTCAGATCGGTAGAGAAAAGCATATCTACGGAACTCCTGCCACCCTAGAAAAGCACTAATACAGCCGCCCTGCCACCAACTACTCCCATCCGATGTGGAAAGTAGTAGCAAACTCTAAGTTACACTGCTTGACATCCTACAAAAGAAGCAACCAGGGTATAAAAAGGCATTTTGTCACCATATATGCATGTATCACTACTAACTCTCCAACTGGCAGCCATCTCACGGTCTGAACCATCCCACAGTCTGATCTACCGTACGGACCGCAAATATTATCAGGCAATTTCAACTACAGATCAAAGGAGGCTTACTCATATAAATAGCCTAAGCATTTCGCTAGGCAAGGGGTTGGATTCAGAAAACTTAGAAGGATAACACTTCCTATCGTACTCTTATCATGTTCAAGCATTCTCCATCATCTCCATGTATCCATTGTAATAATATATATATAGTAAGAATAATATATATAGTGGATGTAGGCATAAATTTTGCCCGAACCACTCTAAAATCCAAGTCTCTTTATTACTAGCATTCCATCATTAATTTATGATCATATATTGCAAAGCTAACAACATCATTAAAACACCACTCTCCCACAATTTGCGAGGTTGATTTGTCATTTTGTCTCGCTGACAGAATTTTTAGTCAACATTTTGGCAATAGAACGAGGGTTTGAACCTCCAAAACTCTCTAGCTCCTTTCTACCTTTCCTAGACTCCACACTCAACATGGCGATGAATGGTGTCAACGTGAACGATGACTCGCACGATCGAGACACCAACGGTAACACACCCGCCGGTATTCCCTGTCCTTTCCTCGAAGTTGGCAGTGAATTCAGGAGACCATATTCGATCACATCACTAGGATGGGAACCCTAAGCTAAGGAATAAATGGCTTAATGGCTGCACTAGAAACTCACTCCATCATAGGCCTAGGACAGCCATCAACTCAGGTGGTCAACAACTTCCCAATGTCGTCGGTCATCCAAAGCACTTGCATATTGGCGACCCTCCAGAGCACGCGGTTGGCATCTGAAACCACCATCCGCGCAGCCCCGGAGCCAGGAGATAACAACATAGTTGGGGGAGAGCCGAATGGCCATCGAAATGGTGAAATCTGCGAGCCGCGTCCTGAGCGCCTAAGCGATCAAGCTCAAACTATGGCCAGGGGACCCAGAGCTGCCTCGGTACACACTCATCCACAAGGGGAAGTACCTCATCTTGTGCCTAGGGGTGAACAAGCCCGACCGTCATAGTCACCTTCGTCAAGCAGAAGATCTCTTTCCCCCGATCGCTACCATATACCATATTCCCCAGATCAATCGGCATACCACTAGGAGCCTCCGCCTGTCGATGCGAGGTCGTTCCCGCAATGGGTGGAAGCCAGCCTCAAGGAAAAGATGATCTGGTTGCACCAATAGATTAATCGAATACAAGCCCGTGACATTGGTGGTGATGAACTATCCGATGATGAGGATGGAGAACCATTCTCTCTAGAAATCCTTGGAACCCACCCTCAAGACGGTACACGCTACCGCAAATACACAAATATGACGAGAGCACGGACTTGTCAGAGCACCTTGCCGCTTTCAACTCAATCACTAGAGCCTGGCAGCTAACCGGTAATGCGAATTATTTGCTATTCCCATCCACACTTGTCAAGGCGGCATCTCATTAGTTCTTACACTTGGCTCTTGGCAGCATTTGGCCTTGGGCACAACTATGCTTCGAATTCAAAACTAGATTTTTTGCATCAAGTACTCATGTCATGATGGTCAGTGAGCTTGGCAATATCAGGCAGGGCTCGTTGAAAAGTCTCCAGACCTATGTCAGCTGATTCAATCGGGAATCAACCTGAGCCTGTGGGGTCGACAAGAACAGTATGACGGTCGCCCTGTGCTCAGGCGTACGATACAAATCTCGAATGTAGAAAGAACTCCTGAAGAGATGGCCTCGTCTCTTGCTGATTTCTATCAGAGTGCAAATGGAATCATAAGGATGAAGGACGTAGATTTATCAAATAGCGACGACGAGGGACGACGCCCACCTCAAATTTTTCCAGAAAGGATATGACTGAAGAGAATGGAATCAGCAAAATCATGCAAAGGGAAACCTTGACGATGGCCCGAGGTACCAGGCTTGATATGCTAGCTATACTCCCCTGAACGGAGACATAGAAACTGTCTACCTCGCAACCAGAAATCAAGAACCCTCCCAAAGGCCATAGAATGGTTGGGCGCGGGAACCGCCCTATAGCAATAGTCAATATTTTCTCTTTCATTAGATCAACGGACATTCTACTAACAACCGCCTATTCTAAAGGATGAAATTGAGAGACTAATTAGGGAAGGATCGCTTGTGGAATATGTCAAATAACAAGTAGATCAGAGGATGGCCCACGAAAACCGTCCAATCTAGGTTTCCCCATAATCAACCAAGGGCCCCGTGGCCATAACCGACGTTCTTACCATATACGGAAGGCCACAAGTAGTAGGGAGCAGTCGAGGGCGCTT
Organism: Allium fistulosum; assembly: GCA_030737815.1. NCBI lineage: Eukaryota > Viridiplantae > Streptophyta > Magnoliopsida > Asparagales > Amaryllidaceae > Allium > Allium fistulosum. Next base: position 896,923,809 of record CM060905.1, on the reverse strand, counting down.
ACCCGATATCAGAGGGAAGTCGCTACCTCTGACCAAGTATATTCATTGGAATGACAGGACGTTAAGGCTCCAAGAATAGAAGAGGAAGATCCTCTAATCACCTTCATGGCTCAAGATCGGGGGCAGTGGTGTACTCCCACCACGACCCAATGTTTATAACTGTGTCGATGGTTGGCACCAACGTCCAACGAGCTTTCATTAATGGGGGAAGCTCGGTCAATGTCATGTTCAAAGAGGCCTATGACGCACTCAGGCTGCCGGCCACCCATCTTGCGCCTTGTGTATTGCCCATTTATGGGCTCGATGGAGTTGGGATAATCCCCATAGGGGTAGCAACGCTCGTATCTACCTTTGGTAAGGAACCCACCACAGCAAAGATTCAAGTCGGTTATGTGATCCTGGACTGCCTGTCTGCTTACAACTTGCTCATCGGGCAAACGATCCTGACCGAATTGGATGTTGTCATGTCGTACAACCGCCTGATAAAGAAATTCCCAACGCCAAACAGGATCGACGAGGTTAAGGGAGACCAATAGAAAGCGAGGCAGTTCTATGGGACTTCCCTGATCGGGCAAAGAAGGATGCCCTAATGGTTTAAGAGGAACCCACCACCGATGGCAATACCCCACTGGAAACAGAGAACACAACTCCCTTAAGCGCAACCCCAGGGATATGCGACCAAGTCATCAACATGGTGGGCTGTCCCTGGTCCACTGAAGAAAATTAGGCTTTGGGGCTAGTTTCCCTTGCGTCCCCTTAGAGGACACGGGAAATCATCTCTAATTGGAAGGAGCAGACGGCCCACTGGTAGCTACTTGGCCGACCAGTAACACTCTAGAGTGAAAATCCATCGAGGGCGGGCATGTTGTAGTCAGCCCAGCACAAAGTTGCTTCTCTATCCCAACCGAAGAAATAATGGAATGCATGATCCATGCTTTGGATCAATGTGACGTAGAGACAAACACAAGTATTGAAGACGACTTACTAGATCCACGAATGGTGGACCAGGCACCCGATGGGGGCCCCGCGACCCCCTTGGAATACATAGCCATCGACGAAAGTGATCCTACCAAAGTCGTCCAGGTTGGGATTGAGCTTAGTCTGAGGGTCAAGGAAGATCTGATAAATTTTCTCAAACAAAACAAAGATGTCTTCGCTTTAGGGCATGCTGATATGACTGGCATCAATCCTCGCATAATCTGCTACACGCTAAACATTGACCCAAAAGCAACCCCTATACGATGGAAGCGAAGACCCTTAAACCCCAAAAGATATGAGGCATTAAAGGAATAAGCAAAGAAGCTGATCACTAATCTCTTCATAAGGGAGGCGGACTACTCGGTCTGGGCCGTGAACCTAGTCTTAATCCGCGAATTAAATGGTTCATGGAGGACATGCATTGAATTTTCGGATCTCAACAAAGCATGTCCAAAGGATAGCTTTCCTCTACCCAACATCGACCAACTCGTGGACAAAACTAGTGGGCACGAACTCCTTACTTTCATGGACAAAACTAGCAGGTCATGCCTTTTGGTTTGAGAAACACGGGGGTAACCTACCAGTGTTTATTCAACCGGATGTTTCTAGAAAAACTAGGTTATTCGATGGAAGTGTACATCGATGACATGTTGGTAATTTCGAAGAGGGCTGACGGCCATGTACCCAACCTTGTCGAAACTTTCAACATCTTGAGAAAGTACAACATGAAGCTGAATTCCAAGAAGTGCTCATTTGCAGTCTGATCCAGCCAATTCTTGGGGTATGTTGTGAGCATTAAAGGAATCGAGGACAACCCAGACAATATTCGGGCTTTTCAAGAAATGCATGTTCCTAAAACGGTGAAGTAGGTACAAAGCCTTAATAGGATGGTGGCCGCTCTAGGCCGTTTTGTTTCAAAGGCTATGGATCGGTGCATGCCCTTCTTCGGCCTCATCAAGAAGGGGAAGACCTTTGCCTGGGACAACGAATGCACCAAGGCCTTTGAAGACTTGAAGCAACACTTGGCCATCCTTCCAATTCTGTCAAAACCTATTGACGAGGAAGATCTTTTCCTATACTTGTTCCACACTGGTTGGGGAACAGGAAAAGGTGCAATGGCCAATTTACTATGTAAGTAGGTGATTGACCAAACCTGAGATAAGGTACACAAGGATTGAAAAATTAGCGTTCTTCCTCGTGATGATGGCTCGGAAATTGTGACCGCATTTCCAAGCTCATCCTATCAAAGTTCTGACCGACCAACCACTTAGATAGATCCCGATTCGCCCTGACACAACAGTGAGGCTCCTCAAATGGTCCATCGAGCTGAGCCAACATCATATCCATTTTCTCCCACAACCATCAATCAAAGGACAAGTGGTGGCTGATTCCATAGCCGAATGTTCTGACTCGGGTGACAAAGGAGATCCCCCCAAAACGAACTTGGCACCTTTATGTGGATGGTGCATCCAACGAGAAGAGGGCAGGAACAAGAATGGTCCTAGTTACCCCCCAGGGGAAAGAGCTCTACTTCACCATCCGGCTTAACTTCAGGGCTACGAACAACGAGGCCGAATATAAAGCCCTCTTGGCTGGCTTAAAGATAGTGAAAGAACTTCACGTGGAATCACTACATGCCTACAGTGACTCTGCCGTCATCGTCAACCAAATGAACGACCACTTTCAAACAAAGGAAAAGGTTTTGGCACTTTATGTCACTATATCCCAAAGATTTACCAAAGCCTTCAGAGAATTCCAACTAGAACAAATCCCCAGAGGCAAAATGGTAAGGTGGACCAATTAGTAAAATCAACAAGCGACCCAAGAGAAATTCTCCCATGGGTACCAATGGACAGTCGGAGCACTCCCGGCTTCGAGGCAGGGGCAACCGACATGGAAATTTATCAGCCTTCCGAAGGAAATTGGATAACAACCATATATAGGTATATCATGAATAACGACTACCAACCTACCATAAGGAGGCTAGAAAAACTTTGCATCATTCACCGCATTACACAATCATCGAAGGAAAGCATTACAGGCAAGGATACTCAACCTCACTGCAATGCTGTGTGTCCTAAGATGAAGCCACCTAGATTTCAAAGGAGTTGCATGAGGGCTTCTACGGAGATCATTCCAAGAGGCAAAGTCTGGAAAAAATGGCCGCTCGATAGGGTGTTATTAGCCCATTGTGGCAAAGAATTCTATGAACTATGTGAAGAAATGCGACCAGTGCCAGCGGTTCTCAAAGTTCCCTAGGGCTTCTTTGGCCCCAGTGGTCTCCTTGACGTCCGCTTAGCCATTTGGTACATGGGGATCGATCTGATCGGGAAGCTCCCTAATGCCAAAGGTGGATATAACCATGCAATCATAGCCATAGATTATTTTACCAAATGGGTTGAAGCAAACCCTCTGACCGGTATCACGATTCCAAAGGTTCTCAACTTCATTATCAAGAACATCGTCTATCGCTTCAGCCTCCCAAAGAAATTTTTTATGGACAACGGGACCTAGTTCGAAAGCACGATGTTCCAAGGGTTCTATGACAGAAATGGAACATAAAAGAGCTTCTCCTTGATCGCTCACCTATAGGTCAATAGACAGGCCGAGGCAGCCTATAAAACCATCAAGTCTACTCTTAAGAAAAGGCTTGCCAAAGCAAAAGGAAATTGGGCAGAGGAGTTGCCTCTTGTACTGTGGTCATATCGCACCTCCGTCCAAACTTTGACCGGCCACATACCCTTCTCCCTTTCATACAAGCACGAGGCCATGCTGCACGTCGCATCCCCTTGTAGGGTGACCTACCACGGCGAGAAAAATGACGAGCTCCTTAGAATCGGCCTAGAAATACACGACGAGCGGAGAATGGAAGCGAGAATCCACACCGAGGCTTATAAAAGAAAAGTTGCAAAACATTACAATGCACGAGTGAAGCTCGACAGTTCACCATCGGCGATTTGGTTTTACATTGTGTGTTTGCAGACACCAAGGACTCGACCAATGGGGTGCTCGGCCTGAATCAGGAAGGACCATATGTTATCAATTCCATGCTAGCTAACGGTGCATACCGTCTATCTCGCCCCGATGGGACCCATATGTCTCAGACCTGGATCCTAGAACACCTACGGCTTACTTTATATAATGGAAGTACTCCATAAAATAAGACCTTGGAATGTAATCATTTCTTTTTCTAGGGATCATTGGTAGATCATCTATCTTTGCCAAGACAATGTCAGCCACGCAAGTTCAAGGTACCTGGATATGGATGAGTTCTTACATGCTCATTCACCTAGTCCGGCGACGGCCCACATCTTATCAAGGGACCGCACGAGCTACCGCTCCCCGCCCAGATAGAAGGACGCGCTCAATGAGGGTGGGTTACCATGCATCCACTCCACCTAGGCACGTCAGGGATGTCAAACAGCCTGCAGGTCGTTCCGGTGCTACCTGACCCCGCTCCGGTAGGCAAATATGATATATAACTCTTGCCTCCTGGAGTGCATCAACAAGCTGGTTCGCAACCATAACAGCCCGATTCCCCTCGCTGTGGTGCTCCTCATCCTGACAGGATGAGACACTGTTGTTAAGACTAGCGCATGATAACTTAACGCGACGCCATGATAGTATCTCCGAGGTCCGATATCCGTAGTATGCCTACAAGCAAATAAGCCGGCCTTCGTTTTAACCCTTGGATCTTGGAAAGGGTGCCCCAATCAAATAAGCTGGGTCCTTCCATGCAAACCCCATGGGCCTCAACTCCAACTCCTAGGTGTTGGAAAGGGCGTCCGCAAACAAATAAGTTGGGTCCTTTCGTGCAAACTCCACGGGCCTCAACTCCAACCCCTAGGTGTTGGAAAGGGCGCCCGCAAGCAAATAAGCCAAGTCCTTCCGTGCAAACCCCATGGGCCTCAAATCCAACCACTGGGTGTCAAAAAGGGTACCCATAAGCAAATAAGTTGGGTCCTTCCATGCAAACCCCACAGATCTCAACTCCAACCACTGGGTGTCGGAAAAGGCACCTGTAAGCAAATAAGTTGGGTCCTTCCGCGCAAACCCCTCGGGTCTCGCTAAGGCCTCAATTCCCCCATAGCAAAACATACTCACCACAACATCCTTGTGCTTTTCTTTTATTTGCAGATACAATAACAGAAATGGGAATCTCAAACACCACATGGTGCAAAAAAAAAGAGTTCATAACAAACAGGGCACATGGCACACAGCCCGCCATGCTAGGTGCAATCAACCTATGACAACAAAAAGAGAAGAAAAGAGGGAAGGAAAAGAAACAACAAAGACAACTAGGCTATAACCAACAACACGCGACAACCTCCTTACTCATTTGGTCGGGTTAGAGAATCAATCTGCTTAGCCATCAAGATGGCCGGTACAAGCTTACCCTTTCTGATCAATTTGGCGGCTGCCTCCTCTCGGTACCTCTGGGCCAAAGCGGGCATCACCCTCGGGATCACAATAGGAAGGTGAAAGGTGGAAGTTGTTCATGAAAGTGCCCACCGCCATGTTAGTTAAACGAGCCGACCAGTGAGCGTCCCTTTCCTGATGGACTCTCTCTTTCAACCCCTCAACATCGTCCGGGGGCAAACAAGTCAGATGGGCATCCAAAAGCCCTTGAAGACACCCTACCTCCTGATCAACTATCTCCTCTACCCCCTTCAGCCACGTAAGCTCTTCCTTAAGCGTTCACCAGTTGGTAACAACCTGGTCTTTGACAACCTCAGCTTCCGTCCTATGGCGATCAGCTTCTGCCACTTCTTTTTCAACAGACTCCCTAGCTCGAACTGCATCTGCTTGAAGTGCGTCTATGACTCACGGTCCTTCTCAGTCATACCTTTGGCCACAATAGCCGCCTAACGCTCATCAGTGGCCAGCTCAGCTGCCACCCAAGCTGCTTCAACCTCCTTCCTCATAGCTCTCAACTCTTCCTTCAATTAAGCAACTATGTCATCTCCACCCAACAAACTGGCTCTGACTGCTTCTAGTTCTGCCATCCCATCCACTATGTGGGTCATATTCTCCTCTAACTCCTCCTTCAGGGGAGTCAACCTATCATGATCTCCCCCCAGTTCATCCGTAGTCCTCACCATCTGCCGAGGACCACCATGAGAAGACTCCCCCACTTCTTCTACGATCTGCCCCCAGGTAGGTCTCGCCTGAAAATTAAAAAGCTCATCGGGACTCGCATCGCGCACGTGGGGACTCGCATCACGCACGTGCTCGCCTGAAAATAAGGCAATCAGAGTTATTGGAAAAAGGAGATGGAAGAAAATTAAGAAGGTAAACAAGTCTTCCCACAGCCAGTTCCTTGCACAAGTTATCAACAACAGCCTATAATCTGTGACCTAGCCATCTAGAGCGCGGCCAGTTGGATATCCCTAAAGAATGAGCAGTGGCCGCTTAGAAGGTTTGTAGGATTTTTTTCAAGCCCTCCTTGTTATACCCTGGACCGATCTGCATGGAAATCGTCCCAACTTTCTCTTCATCCTCTGCATTAGGCTCACGATACATGGAAACATCAACATCGTCTTCATAAGCTTCACCATGAGCCACCCAAGTTTCATCCACTATAGGCTCCTCTCCTCCTACGCCCCCTATCAGTCCCTCCTCCTCTACCACACTAGTCCTCGCCCATTTGTTACCTAGGGACTCCTTGGCACAGGACTCTTCATCAAAATTAATCACGAAGCAAGAAGCATCGGCCGTCACTTTGGGGCGGCAAAGGAGAGACCATCACAGCTTTTCCTCGACGTCTTGCCCTAGAAGATCCGTGGGGGAATCATTCGCATCGTCCAGCTCCTCAAAATTGATTTGGCCTACTGAAACAAGGAAATGTTACATGTTAGAAAACAAGGAACCGACCGCGGTAAAGATAAACATAATTAACTACCGGGCGGAGCATCCCGGTTCCAGTTCATAATCAAAGGCACAAGGTTCAGAATTGTCCCTTTTAGAGTATGTTAGTCCTGCTCTTCCTACGCCCAATGGTCTAGCATCACGACCCCTATTTTCTGCAGAACCATCACCTGAGGAAGACTAAGTCACACATTCTCCAAGGGCCGAGGGCAGAGGCTGGCCAGAAGTTCCATCATATTTCATCGGATCATACTCCTGCCATTCCGATCACACATCATAAAGGGCATCCTCATCTACTATAGGCTAGCCCTCGGCATCCCTTAGGCTATCATAATCGTCCATACTAATGCACCCATGGTCGGCCCCAAGCAAAAGTGTGGATTCATGTAAAGGAGATAAAATGAGGTGACTACCCGTGTGCTTCTTCGAAACCGTCCCCTTCTTCTTTCTCTTCTAGATGGTTTCTACGTCCTTTTCCATTTTCATAAAGCACGAATGGACTAAGCCTCCGATAGTAGCCAGACATTTCAAAGCATCTCATTAGTCACTAAGTTGTCCAAATCTCAGAGGGTATCATCGGCCCTTAGAAGATCCGGCACTTGCCTCTCCAGTAATGTCGCCTTGACCTGGCTCAACGTTGGGAACCTTGCAATGGGACAACTATAAGAATGTCAAAAAAGAAAAAAGAAAGAGAAGGGGTGATAAAAATCACAAAGACAGTCTTACCAAAACATCAAAATGACTGAAAACTCAACCCCTCATTCACAGCCTGCAGGACAAAGAAATACTGTGATTTCCAACCAAAGACACCTTTCTTTGAAACTCCAATAAAGACCACTTCTATCTTCGTCTTCATCTATATGTGGTAGTAGGTTCCGGGGTGATGATCTTTGTTAATATTAAAGAGGCAGGCGGCTACGCCCACGGAAGGTGTCCCTAACTCTAAGCGATGGCGCACTACGCAAAGGCCCACCAGATAATGATAGTTGTTCGGAGTAAGTTGACCTGAAGCGAGGCCGAACCCATTCAAAAGGGACACGGTTGGATGCGGGGGCAAGGCCACTATGACTTTCAAGTAACTCAAGGTGAATGTGTAGTAGTTTTGCGGGGCAGTGTCAGCTCGTTCGTGGGTTTCGGAAAATGGATCAACCCAGGGGTACAACCAAATAGGTTCAACTCTCTGACCATGCTGTCTGGTCCACCCACGAAGTCAGAAGGGACCATAGGAGCGAAACTCGAAGCACTGTCGGAAGCAACCATCCTGTGACAAGATCATAGCAAACATTAGAAAGCAAGCACGATGGATGCCTCCCACTCAAGGACTAACCGGCCTCAAAGCATGGTCCAATGAGTAGAGGCACCATTAAAAAGAGAAGAAAACCACCGAAGGGCGCTGCCAAGGGGCACCCTACGGTGGAGAAATGAGTCATCGATGACTTAATGATAATGATAAACGACAATGGAGAGAGTGGCATACCTGTTAATGGAGAATTTCAAAAAGTGTCAAAAGATTTATAACAATGGCAAAAGAAATGGAGAAATGGTAAAAGGAGAAGAAGAGGTAGCTATGTCTATTTAAACCCGCACCAGCTAAATCGTGACCCTTCATCTCAAAAAGACAACCAAATCAGGACCGTGCAAAGAGATGTGAAGTTACGGTCGATTCGGATCCTTTTGTTAAGAAGTTATAGGGAAAAATGGACCGCCAAAGACACTCGTAAAAAGACATGCGATAGCAGCATTAATTACACTATAGACAACCATCAAATCCGTCATTTCTTATCTACAAGCCTACTCCCGCCCACGAGGGTAGGCTTGGGGGTAAATGTTGCTAAAAAAATTCGCAAAAGTTTAATAATGCATGGCGGCCGCCCGTAGGGAGATAAACGCATCATCCAAGCTAATTCGGGCTTCCTTAGGAATCGACCAACCCAAGGAATGACCAATTTATACACCCGGGTTCCTCTCACATAAGGACAGAAAACCGGCCGAAGTGGCTCTAAGGAGAGAGAATAGTCAGACCGATAGAGAAAAGCATATCTACTAAAGTCCTGCCACCTTGGAAAAGTGCTAATACAACCGCCCTACAACCAACTGCTCTTATCCGACGTGGAAAGTAGCAACAAACTATGAGTTATGCCGCTTGACATCCTGCAGAAGAAGCAACCTGGGTATGGACAAGCAGTTTGTCACCATATATGCATGTACGACTACCAACCCTTCGGCCGACAGCCATCCAACGGTCCGATCTGCCGTATGGACCATGAATATCCTCAAGCAATCTCAACCACAGATTAAAGGAGGCTTGCTCATATAAATACCCCGAACATTTCACCAAGCAAGGGGTCGAATTCAAAAAACTTAGAAGGATAACACTTCCTACCATACTCTTATCATCTTCAAGCATTCTCCATCATCTCCATTTATCCAATGTAATATACACACACACACACACATAGTGAGAATAATATATACAGTGGACATAGGCATACATTTTGGCCTAACCACTTTAAAATCCTTGTCTCTTTATTAGTAGCATTCCATCATTAATTCACGATCATATACTGCAAAGCTAACAACATCGTTAAAACCCCACTCTCATACAATTTCCGACGTTGATTAGTCATTCTGTTTCGCTGACGGAATTTTTAGTCAACACAAGAACTTTGAGTTTGGACTATAGAGTTGAATATGGATGATATGGAATTTTGACCATTACCAAATTCCATAAGTCTAAGTGATATAGTTTTGATGAAGAGAATTGGTGTAAATAACTTTCACGATCGGGTAACCCTTAATAAAGTGAAACTGGATTTTACTTAAACTAAATAAGCGATAAATTTGGCCAAAATTTCACACCACCTGCTAAGTGATGTGTGAACGTTAACATTTGAATAGTTTGATGTTAATCCCTGATCGAATTTACACATGACAAGTCACATAACTAGAATTATGAATTCTCTTTAGACAAATGATTTAATTAGTTTATAAATTTTATAAATTAATTAATATTTATGGAATATTAATTATAAAATTTTGAATATGATTTGAGGATTAAATATCATTGTATATATTTATGATAGTTATAAATATATCGATCGATATGCGATATCGATAAGCAATTAAATTAGATTTCATTAATAATATTTGTTTGGGCTTAAATGGGTTTAAAGCTCATGAAAGCGGCTGCAAATTTCAACCAAAATGAGGGCAATATGAACCATAAGATGGTACAACAAAGGCTTGGAGATGGAGGGCTAAGATGGAAGAGAATTAGTAAGAGATGATGTAGGATTTTGATCCTAAAATATCTCCAACTTCTCATCTTTACTACTAATAAAGAGAATTGATTGAATAGGTTTACTCGGTGTCTTTTTGAATTACCCAAAATACCCTTTGAACATCGAGAAAACCTAAATCAGAAGCCTACGAATTTTGAAAATGGCGTCTCAAAGCCCTGATTCGTTCCTAAAATCGCCTCCATCATCTTTGTAATTGCGTCCATCTTGATCGTTGCTCTGCTCCAACGTCTTCGGCAACTCTTTCATCATTGCGTTCTTGCTATTCGCCGCATCGACTTCGTTCCTGGCTATCAATCTTGGAAAATTGATTTTTAGATCTGTCAAGTTTAGCTTATTCGATTTGTTTCCTACTACCTCCGATCTTCTTTATAGGTCTGCCTTTTGTTCTCGAGTTCCTGATGGCTGGCTTCGAGCTGCCATAGCTGCTGTTCCTGGAGGTCGGGATCTTTTTGAATTTCTCCGTTGCCTTCCAAAGCTTCCAAGTCAGCCATAAGTTCGAATGGGACTTTGTTGTTGTTGGGTCTTGGAAAATTCATACTAGCTTCTATCTATCTACTGTTCGTTTGGATTTCCAGGTTGGAAGCAGTCTGAAATAATGACAACTATCATATATATGCGGTCGCAAGTGACCGATTGCTTAAATTTGGCGATGGTGAGAGCAACGATACCGTGGGTGGGTTCAGTCACGAAAGCACGCTTGATTTGTTAGTAATGGTGAACAACTTTTTGGAGCATGGAAGTATATAGTGATTCCAGTGCTAATGATCTTGGCTATCCGGCTTATAGAGTTTCGGTAAGCTTAAATGTATTTGTTGGTTAGTAATGTCGATTTAATTGGTTATGCAATTGTTGTTTCGTATGTTCTATTCTGATTTACTATTCGATTGCACTTATAGTTGAGTTATTTCAACAATGGAAATTTGGGTTAGTGATACGTGTGGATGATGATTGAATAAATGTGAAGCTTTTATAATTTATTTATGTAAAAATGAAAACTACAGCTTTACCGATTTTGATACTTTGTTCTATGTTAATTTCACTTCTATTACCTGTAATTAGAAAGTTGGTTTCTATCATGTTTACAACTACACCCAACCTTCAATTCATGCCATGGAAAATCTTGGTAGAAGCTCCACTATTGGTTCCAATTAACATTTTCAAACTTTCATACATTTGTTTCTTCTTTTGTCTTTTTTCCTATTATTACAAAAATTAATGGCAACTTGCAAAGATGAGAAGCTCACTATATTATCCTCTTTATTACTTCCATATATTAGTAATCGATGTTACTATCTCTTCCGCTCTGGCATCAAATTCAAAGCCAACATTGTGCGTAAAAAAGGCTTTATTATGCAAATTGAAGTAAATTTCTTTTTGGTATCTCCTCATTTTTAAGGTTCTTAAAACGTGTACTGAATACAGAACTTTATTATATGCATAATACCATGTAGATGTTATACAATACACTAATAATCTTCTACCATATAGATAGATCATCATATATACAATTATTAATATCCTACTCAAAATAATTACATGCCAAAATTTTGTTTTATGATGACATGTTAGTGAAATTGCAAATATTTTATGAGTGCTCTTCTTTCATTGTTCTATACTATTTCAACCATAAAAAAACACACTTTCAGATTTTTCTATGTATGGTTATTGGTATTTCTTATTTGGGTGTCTTAGAATAAGGCTTGAGTTCTTATGTCTATTCCTAAATGAACTAAATTTTCTATATTTAGTTGGTAGCATCGTTAGAAGGAGGGAGTTTTTTTCATGGCTGCAAGTGCATTAATCTCTATAATATGCAAAATCTTCTTATTTCTTAATACTTAATATTCTCCGTCCCTTGGTCTTACTGCTCATGTACACTGAACTTGAATGTAAATGTACGCTTGATTGTTCAGTTTGTGGACTAATGTGCAAATGAGAGAACCGCTATTGCTTTCTCCATCTGAACTTGATTAAATCAGTGACAAAGTAATTACACTGAACTTGCATTTAAATGTAATTAAATGGTGTCAGGGCTACAATATTCATGGACAAGAAGAGCAATTACTATTTATTTAAATATTAGTTTATGAAAATCAGAACAGCTAATTCATTTACATAATTATCCACAAAATAGGCTAAACAACATCTGTTGTTTTAAGATTTATACTACAGCAATGAGCATTATATAGTAAAATAGCGCAACAATTGAAATAACCAAGTTTGTAACCTAAATCCTCAATTATACAGATTCATAAATGAACATTAGATATTCAAAATATTTTAACAAATTGTAAAATACATTCTATGTGATATAAAGATTAGAGTTGGAGCATCATGAACACTATGGTGATAATGTGCTGTGGAGGCTATATGGATTATGGAATGCACAATACTTATAATATAATTTACCACTTGAATCTCATTTTAAGAAACTGTTCTTTTGACTTATTAGGTGATGAGACTCCTCTCAACACGAGTACTGTTGAAGAATAGTGCTGAAGATTACCTGAAAGCCGATGCAGTTATTTTAGACATATATGAAGGACTAGATCCCCTCATCGACCTCAAATCCAAATCCAAATTGGAGGGATATTTCCGATTGGACCCATGGTGCCCTTAGCTCCTCAACTACTGTTACTTCAAGACGACGAATGCATGACCTGGTCCAACTAACATAAGAAAGACAATGTAATTTACATCTACTTTGGAACCTACAACTCTCCTTCAAAACGGGAGCGTGCAGAGCTTCCTGCTGCATTACTGGAAATGAAGGACATTTCATTTATGTGGCCTTTGTAGGAGAAGGATAGAAAAGAGCTTCCCTCAAGTTTTGTCGATGCAGTCAATGAAGACAGGGAGATGCTGGTGACCTACGCCCCTCAAGGGATTGTACTAAAGCATGAGGCAATGGGTGCATTTATAATGCAGGAAGGATGGAATTTGGTGATGGAGGGCATGGCCGGAGGAGTGCCCATGATCTATAAGCTCTTTAGGTGGGATCAAATGATTAATGTTAGGATGGTCAGTGATGTGTATAAAATTGGAGTTACAGTAAATGAAAGGGAATTTAGCAATGAAAGTGAAAGATAGTGAGTGCCCATGATACGTAGGCCTTTTAGGTGGGATCAAATGACTAATGTTAGGATGGTCAGTAATTGAAAGTGAAGATGGCGAGGATGGCAATTTTGGATGAAGTTGCACATGATATGAAGCATACGGCTATATTTTTTAGGGACATGGCGGAAAAGGCTTTTGATAAAGTAGTTTTATTTCCCTTTGTATTGTATCGTTTCCATGAATATCAATTTTGACAGTTGTTCGTAAGGTGATTTATAATTCGTTAGCTAGCATATGCCTCTGAGTTAACTGATTGTAAAAGTTTACCTACAAATAAAATTATACACATTATTAACATAAAATCAAAATACATAGATAAAGCATTGATAAAATAGTATGACATAAGCTCATGTACAAAATAGTTTGACAAAATAATTGATTTAAACTAAAAGCGGTACATAGAACATCATTGTTTACTGTTATAGGTCGGATCTCACTGTTCATGTATAACTGAACAAATTCATGAGGCAATAAAAAAGTAGTTGGCAATATTTGAATGTGTTGAAGTGGCAAGCGATCGTTGCACCAATTTTATTGTCATTGTTTTTTAATAGTTATGCTATAAAAATATGGCTCGACGATCAAATGCAGGTCCACCTGGACGTGCATATACACTCGTCTATATAAGCATCTCTATCCTTAACCTTTAGAAGACATTTTGGCTGCCTCCTCTCTTTATTTTTCTGGCTGAATTATACCTCCAAGTGCTCCAACAAAAATCAAATCAAATCAATAGTTATTCGATAGCAAAGGGTCTGCAATTCAAAAACTAACAATCTGATGAATCGAGAAGGTTTCAAGAGGAAGGGAACTCATCATTATAAGGTTCACTTAAGGGCATTAGTATAAGTAAGTATTTAGTTTTATATACGATGCATATTCTCTATTTAACTTTGTATAGTTCACACACACACACTGTTATTATCGAATTGTTAGTTATGTGAGATTCATATAGGTATTGTCGTTGTCACATATATTGATTGGTTATGTGTATAAAAAACACTTTTTAATAGATATGATACACAGAGCTGAAATTATTTTATTTCATGCATTTTTATTTTATTAATTTATTTATACATATATTAATCGATTTATTTATATGCCAAATACTAAACTTCATACTATATCATATAAAAACTAAACTAATATTTTTCAAATGTATATTTATATCAATTATAATTTTTAGTAATTGTAAATAATTTGTTTGGTAATTATTTAATATTTTTAGTATTATTTAATCATTATACGAATTACAAATTTATATAAAATAAATTATGTTTAAAAAATTAGATCTTAAATTATTCTAATATTAATATATCATTATAGAAGTTTTCGGTCATAAATTAATTTTTTTTCAACCATTTTATTATTTTTAAAAAATCATTTTTTAATTCGGCCAAAAGTAATTGATTAATAAAAATAATAATTTGACTTCAAAAGTCTCAAATTTTTTTCTTAAGCTATAAAATATGATTCTAGATTTTATGGAAATTTAAATTTAAAATATATATTATATATTTTCTATCATTTATTTATTGTTGTTTAACTAATTAATTCATAATATTAATATATTAATATAATAAAATTAAAATTAAAATTGTACCTTTTGTGTATTCGATCCAGAACATTTTAAAAAAGAAGATTTTTTGATTATGTAATTTATTTATATTTATAAACCATTCTAAATCATATTTACATTTAAATAATTTATATATAAATATATTCTATACATATAAATATGTTACTTTAGTACATACACTTACATACATACATAAATACATATATATAAAAATATATCTTTATATAAAAAATTAAATTATTTTTGAACCTATATCTTATATATATATATATATTATTTAACACTATAAAATTTGCGTATAAATATCTCTGTAATATTTTCTCATAATACACACACACACATATATATATATATACACACACACACATTCTTGGTTTTATATATAATAAGCATAAATATATACACAAATTTGGACAACATACAGTACACAGAAGATGAGCTAACATGTCCGTTGCGATGTAAATCTCACCATCTATACACATGCATGTTATACCTTTCACGGAATATCATGTCACACATGCACACACATACATATATTTATATGAGACATGTATTTATATACAAATTGAAAATAAATTAAATAAATTTCTATCAATAATTTATAAATTTAAATGAAATCTATGATTTTATTTAAATTAGATTTAGAAGTGCTCTAAATAAATTAGACTTCATAGGCCCAATAAAGATCCTATAGGGGAAAACTTTTGAATTTACCCCTAACTTCCACTATGGGCTGGCCCAGTTCCAGCATATACAACTGGATCAACTCAGTAAACTATCTCAACAAATAGAAATAAGCAAGCACTTCCATGGGCTCTACAGTGTTGCTCGGCGAAAAAGTATAGAAATCCATATATGTATATAATACGAGATAGCTTCATCCAGCTCATCCTCTGAACAAGTATTGCATCCCCTAGACCAATTATCTAGTGTACTCATTTAAGAGTACCCAAGATAATAAGAAGCAAAGCATAAAACCTTAGGTTAGACAACAGTCTGGTATAAGCAATAAATGAATCTCAAAATACTATACATGTAAATATGGTAAGGAACAAGAGTACATGAATCATACCTGACCTGTCCCTGCAATCAAATAGTTACCACATAACACCATAATATGCTACTCTATAATATCAAAAAGGTACCATACAGATTACAATAGTGGATATCTAGATATCCCTATCTCCAATACTTACTCTTTATGATATCCGCGAGTGATAGCACACTCAAGAAAGCAACCAAAGTAACCATGACATCCATCAAGTAATACTAGCTATCGCTCATCCCCATGCTCTGAATATATGATAACTCGTATGACCTCCTTACTGCTAGGGACTAATGGAAATCCCGGTTCTCTATGAACTCTTGTAACATACAGCCTAAAGCTCGATACGTGTCTCATAGCCTAAAGCTAGACACTATACCACAAGCCACTGGTCCAGGGTATATTGGTCCCTCAATTGACATATGGGCATCCCCACTTATAATACCCCTACTTTGAGCACGTAAGAAAACACTCTGAGCATCAACGGTTCCTTAGCTTGTACTCATCCAAGCCCTCCTTTGTTCCATTCGGATCTGAGCCCTTTCTTTACTCAATCCAATTTCCATTATTCAAGAACCCACCACGTTTCTCGTTCTACAGCTCTCCCTTTTATTAAGCCACTATGGACAGTGATCAAAAGCAATGCAAGTCAACCAAATCGATGATCTCCATCTTTTAATCAATGATCTAATCACTAGTCTCCAATTCGGTTTGATTTAGAGAGTAATTTGGGTGATTTTGGATGAATCTAGGATTAATGGGAGTTTAGAACTGAGTTGGGAAAGAGGAAAATTTGTAGTTTGACTCTCAGCCCTATATTTATAGTAAATATCGAATTAGACTAATGAACTTACTAATGGGCTTAATTATTTACACAATAATTCTGGCCAACGACTGTTAAAACTTAAAATAGGCATAACTTCCTAATCGTAAGTTCATTTTCCTTTTATAACTACTCTATAGAATAGAAAACCATCGTCCTGAAGCAATGGAATTGATTTGAGACCCTAATTCAACTCCCGTCAAAAGTTATAGTCCAAATAAGATTTTAGGGTCAAAATGGTCACATAGAAATTCAAAAAAATCAAAGGTATGTAAAATGTCCCTAAGAGTCATGTCCTAAAATTATAGAACCATACAACCTCATATGAATAAAATAAAAAATATTTTGTGATCCACCAATACGAAAAATATGGGTCGTTACATTCTCCTTCCCCACCCCCACCCTACCAGGAAGTTCGCCCTCGAAATCCTTAAATAAACCAAAGTATGATAACCATAGTTAGCCGGCATGCCTATCAATTGTAAGCAACCATCGAACATCTCAAACAAGCAGCCATGTAATCAATAGTACAGGTGAACTTACCCTAGCATGCAGAATACTAACCTATCAATTATAATATATCATGGTGAAAATAGATACGATAAACAGTGGTTCTTACCATTTAAAGAACTCCGAACACGAAGTTCTCATGCTCTCCTTAGTCTCCTAGGTACAATCGTTATTACTTTCGCTCCATTGTACGTTCACTAACTTCATTGACCTTCTCCTAAGCTGTTTCGTATCGTACCCAACAATATGAAGCAGCCTACAAGATCTAGAAACTTCTTATTCTACCTCAACATCTTCTAGCTGATCCGATGCAATTATCACGCCTGAGTCATGCACAAATTTCAATAGATAAGAGACATGAAAAACGTTGTGCACTCCTGCCATCTTCTAAGATAAGTCGACCCTATACACTAGCTTCCAATCTTCTCAACTATCAAAAAGGACCTACAAATCTCAAAGCTAACTTCCCCTCTCTGCTGAATCCAACTACATTCTTCATAGAAGAAACCTTCACAAATATCTTATCTCCGACAGAAAAATCTAAATCTTTTCATCACTTATCCGCATAGCTTTTTTATCTATCTCGAGAAACTTTCATTCGTTGTCGAATGATCTCAATCTTTTCCGATGTCTCTTTGATCATATCAGACCCAAGTATCATTTTCTCGCCCACTTCCCATCAATATGAAGAAGCGTTACATGGTCGGCCATACAATGCTTCATATAGTGCCATACCAATACTAGACTGATAACTATTATTGTATGCAAACTCCATCGGATGTTGATGGTCATCCCAAGATCCTCCAAAATCTATAATGCATGCTTGTAAGAGATCTTCCAATATATGATTTACTCTTTCAGTCTGCCCATCCGTTTATAGGGGATAAGCTATACTAAGGTCCATCTCGGTCCCTAATATCTCTTGTAAGCTCTTCCAAAGCCCACTAATGAACGGGTCTCGATCGCTCACAATGCTCTTTGGCACACCATGAAATCATACTATCCAATTTACATACAACTCAGCCAACTTGGATGTCATTCTACTTGACTTGACGAGTATAAATCTTGCACTCTTGGTCAACCGATCTATTATGACCCAACTGCCATCGTACCCTGCTCGAGTCCTCGGCAATCCATCAATAAAATCCATTGATACATGCTTCCATTTCCACTCAGGTATATTAAACGGTTGCAACAACCCACTAGGTTTCTTCTACTCTGCCATTACCAACTGGAAGTTCATACACTTCAAGATAAATGCCCCCAACATCCCTCTTCATACCTTCCTAATAATAAGTTCGCTTCATATCTTAGTACATCTTATTACCACCGGGATGAATGGTTAATGTAACGACCCAGATTTTTGGTCGTTTAAATTTAGAATATTTAACTGAATTTAAATATTGAAAATAAATTTTATAAATTGAATAACTTATATTTCGAATATAGCGATTTATTTGGATAATTAAATTGTTAATTTAATATTTGAAATTGCAGAAATAATTGAAATTTGAATTTGATGTGAATAAAAATGATTTATAATGTTGTTTTAAATTCTATTTGAGTTAGAATTGAATTAGTAAACTTTTAAATTTGAATTAAAAGCTAATTTATAGAAATTGGAAATTTATTAATATTTAATCAACGTGTAAAAATAGTTAATTTTCACACTGTCTCAGATTTTGAAGAAACTAGTTTTATTGGATCCGTAATGTTATATTATTGTAGGATTTCAAATTTCATGTCAATCAGATTTACGGTTTAGTCGTGCAAAGCTGAAACGCGTAGAAATTTATTTAAGTGAATTTTAATTAAAATAATTCGATTCGAAAACCTATCTTCCAAATACGATGGAATTGGCTTCCGATATATATTCCATTGTGTTTGGAATAGGGGTAAAACATTATCAATGCCAGGCGGCACGCTTCGTTTGGAGTTCGAAATATTTTCGGATGAATAGTAAATTTATATTGCTTATAAATAGAGGACCTTTATCATTCATTTTGCCAAACCCTAGTTAATTAGGTCACAGCCACCACCTTCATCATGAACTGCCAGGAAGCTCCGATCTTCCTCCTCGATTATCATGCAATCCATTCATTAATTCAAGAATCCTCCAACTAGAAAATTATCGAGCTCGTCGAGCTCTACGATGTGAACGGTGATGATGGGTTTTAAAGCGACGACGTGGCGGCAAATTGAGTTCGAATGTGAAACCTTCATCCATGTTTTTCTACCAATCGGCGAGTCGAGGGGAGGCCGGTCTTCTGGCGTTGGCGTGGGGAGGATGGGGTGTGGGATTGGCGGTGTCCGATCAAGTTCAGGTGGATGATGGGAGGATCGGCATTCAAATTTTCGGACGTGCTTATGGGTTGTTCGATCCTGGAGGTTGTCGCGATGGGGGAGAAGCCAAGACGCGGCCCAGATCTCATTTTCAAAATCAACGGCTGAGATTAAATGAGGGTATATATAAAAATAAAAAAAATGTAAATTATATTGTTTAAAATTCGTGTAAACTTATAAATTGTGTAACTTCTTCATACGAGGTCGAAATCGGACGAAACAAGTTGCGTTGGGTTCGTATTCACAAACACTATGCGATGGAGCTAGATTGGAGTTGATTGGAGCTAATGAAAATTTTGGATAAAATTAAATGCCTGTTTAATTTTATTTTGAATAAAATGCTGAAACAGCTATTGGAACCAAAGTGAGTACAACTCACTCTCTCTGTCTCGCTTATATTTTTATATAAGTGAGAATAAATTTTATTTATGATGATTGGTGATTGTTTGGATGAGATATGATATATTATATATATATATTGATTGGTTTGGATATATTCCCGCATATTTTAGCGGATGAGACCCTATACGTTCCCATGTATGAGCGGATGACCCTTTGTATGCACGTTTGCCTCGAAGTGGACATTGTACATATTTTCTAATATGTATATTTGTTGCAGGTGACAGGTTGGAGGGATCCAACTGGATTCCTCACCGTTGTTGATTTTGTTACAGATATTATTATATATGATGTTATCATGTGATATATGATGGTTGGATGTCATGATTGATATGATTGTTATAAATGCCTTTATTTAGCGTTGTTGTAGCATTGGGCCATATTTTGGAATTTTAAAATATTAAAATGATGATTTCAAATTAAAAAGGAATTCAAAGTGATTTTGAAAATATATAATTTTTGAATGATTAAAGAAATGGATTTATTTTAAATAAATAAAAGTATAGTTTTTATGTTATAAAAATTATGGTTTTGTGAAATATAATCAAAATATGATTTTTGAAATGTGATGTGAACTAAATTGTTAAAATAAGTTAAATTGAGAATTTTGAACTTATCATAAAAGGTTTATATATATGATTTATAAAATTGATATTTTATAAATAAAAGTAGTGGAATTATAAACGGTGTTTCATGAGAAATGGGATTGTAATCAAATTTATATATGGATTTGCAATTGAAATTTAAAATGATTTTATAATGGATTTTATAAATAATAAGGTTTGAAAAGAATGAATTTGCAAATATAAGAGATTTATAAGTGAATTAACTTATAATTAGATTTTGACATATAAATGAGAGATAAATGAAATTTGTTAGTAAAGGAATTTTGTATATGGAAGTTTATAAAATATAAATGTGAATTATAAACACTGTTTTATAAATGTGAAATCAATTTAATTTGATAAGTTAAACACGAAAGTTTATAAAAGGAATTATATTCACGATTTTGGACAGCGAATAATCCTTTAAAATAAAATGTGTAGAAGAATGAATTTGGTAAGAGAATTATTCACGATTTTGGACAGTGGATAATCCTTTAAATAAAATGGATGTTTGGAATGTGATATTATAAAAGGGAATTTAAATGGTTTGAAAATAAAATAAGTAGTGAATTTACTTATTATTAAAATAAGTATATGGAAATGTTTTCCAAATATCCAATAAGGGAAATGGTTTTGAATATTATCCTTTTAAAGATATTTTGAAGTGAATAATTGGGAAGTGTTTTGAATTATAAACGATTAATGAAATTAGGCCCAGTGATTACTCAAGTTCTAGATTTTGTTTGCTTTGATAGTAAAATAACCGACTATCAAAATTTGGCCATTTTAGTTTCTCAACTTGATGTAGAAACTAATTAGTCGTACACTTAGTACGTAACTGACTGTGTAGGCTTGATTATCGTTTGTGTTGAGAATGTTGATTCGTATAGTGCGAAGTGATTACTCCAATCTATCGAGCTTCCTTCTTGGCTGAAGGATAACAAGTTGAAAGTTGGAAACATTATAAGTCTATGAGACTTAGTTTCTGTGTGAGGTTGAGAAACGCTTTTGCGTTGTTGGTGCGAAGAGACCGGGATCAAATTTATTTGAAAACCACTTCGGACCAACATTTATACGAAGATTGTGCAGGTTGGTCGATGATATTGATATTTAGGATTTTCATAGTGAAGGACTGCTTGTTGATCATTTGGGGTTAAAATCCCAATTTACATATAGTAGTAGTAGTCTCTTCGTTATGAAATATCCAATGCAAGGACTATTCACTACTAATCCTAGGGATTTCCTAACAGGATGTGGTAGGAGAGTACCTTCTATTTGTCCTGTTCCTGGACAACTTGTATGGACGAGTGTATGACATTGCATTTCTATGATTACGTACATTGGTTTTTACAAACATACATCTGTTTGGTGGCGGAGAAGGCAACTTCTCTTAGCTTAACACCCTTCCTTGAGACGTACGAGCTCAAGGGTTGTATTTTTGTAACAGGCAATTAGTAGTCAACTGAAATGGCAATCTGGCATTCAAAGATAATGTGATATGTGATATGTGAAAGGTAATCAATACCTTTTTGGCCTTACTCCTCGGAAAATGAATGAAACAGGTATAGAAGCAACAAGGCTAAAATGGGTCGCTCCCTGTTTGCACCAAAATTGGTCACAAACCCCGAATGTTGTGAAAGCACCAGTGTATGAATATAAATCAACAATATTCACACACAAATTTCAAATCTAAGCAAACAGAGTATCACAATTCAGAAATAATGAACAGAAACACGAGATTTATAGTGGTTCGGCGATCTTGCCTACATCCACTCTGAAGTTGATGATTTTATTAATGTTCACTCGATGATTACAATCTCTTCTAATGTAGTACAACTGAAATTATATGCTAAGTCTCAATCTAAAGTAGCGGTGGTGTTCTGGAGTAAATCTGGCAGAATCTGGGCGCTCTTTTGTACTTCGAATTGTCCGACCTCTTTTCTGAATGACTAGGGGCTCTATTTATAGGTGTAGGAGGCTGATATTTCGCCTAAAATGAGGGGAGACCAGTTCTGGTACGTCAGGGGGCCCACATGGCCGAAATCTGGAGATCCGGGCCCACTTTGGGATCGATTCGACCCTTGGTTCGAATCGATCAAGAAATCATCCAATCGAGCTAAAATTTGGCGTGGACATTCTTCATCATGTGCTTAAGCTTCTGTGATAATTTCATGGCATTTGGACTTGTAGAACTTGAGTTATGATCGATTCAAGATTGCACTTTCGGTGAAGATGGTGGTTCGAATCGACCCCTTCGAATCGATAGGGTCGAATCGATGCCAGGTGCATGTGCGCGGTGATGTGGCGCGCGCTTTTCTCGAGTTGATCCGGTTTTTCCTCCGAGTTTTACTGGGTCGACTCCTGAGTTTTAGCCGCGTTTACTTGGTGGACTCGAGACGTTGGATTCGAAGGCTCTCCTCCTTCGAATCGATGGAACAAGAGCTTGTTCGAATTGATCAGGATATGCTACTGTGGATCGATTCGAAGCAGTCTCAATATGGGGGATTCGAAGGATACTTCCTTTGTGGACTCGAAGTAGGGAGCCGGTTTGATGGATTCGATCCAAGGGCATTTGGATGGAGTCGAACTGAGGGCCGAAGTGAGGCTAGGTTTCCATGGATTCGAACTATCGCATTTCTAGGATGGATTCGGGGCGAGGCCCAGTGGGATGGATTCGAAGCACTATGTGGCTGATGGATTCGAGGTGGAGAAAAAACTTGAGGGGTTCGAAGTGTTGGATTCGAACGTAGCCTGTTTGGATGGATTCGAAGCAGGGAGAACTCGATGGTTTCGAATGACTAAGACCTCATCGATTCGAACTAGATCATATGAATTTGAGGTGGTGGATTCGAACATGCTGAGGCGATGGATACGAACTCCATGGATTCGAATAGTGGCTCTTCTATGGATTCGAACATCGTATCTTCCCTAACTTGCATTTATCATATCTCATTCATACGAACCCCGATTGACTCGAAATTTGGAACGCCGGTTCTCATGACTTTGCTTGATGTGTCTTATCAATTGTAGTCCGATCCGGACTTGGACAAAAATCATTGATGTCCATGGTGAAACAGTGTATAACGAACTTTTACGACGAACTGTCTTTAGTTTTCCAGTCAACTTTTTGTGTCACGGCCTTGCCAAAAGGCGGGATAACATTTGCCCCCCAAAACATGCCTTGCGATAGGAAGGTGTGTTTTGTAATGCCATAAGCTGGATGTTCATATCCTGTTGATGCCCTGCAAAGAAATTGATAGTTTTATATGACCTCAAATGACGACCGTTCGCGATCAAGCCATTTGAGGTGGAATTCGACCGTTCGCGATCTAGCATTTCTATATGGCCCCAAATGACGACCGTTCGCGATCAAGCCATTTGAGGTGAGGGGTGCCGTTCGAGGCGAGTTGTGATCGTTCGCGATCGGGTGCCTTTCGTTGCGATTTGTGACCACTCGCGGTCGGGTGACGTGGAAAGAGGAATGTGATCGTTCGCGATCGTGTGCCGTACGAGGCAAAAATGTGATCGTTCGCGATCGAATGTCGTATTAGGTGAATTGTGACCGTTCGTGGTCGAGTGCCGTACAAGGCAGAGTGTGATCGTTCGTGATCGAATGTTATACTAGATGAAGTGTGACCGTTCGCGGTCGGGTGCCGTTCGAGGCAAACGGTGACCGTTCGAGGTCGTTTGCCGTTCGAGGCTAATGGTGACCGTTCGAGGTCGGGTGCCGTTCGAGACTAATGGTGACCGTTCGAGGTCGGGTGCCGTTCGAGGCTAATGGTGACCGTTCGAGGTCGGGTGCCATTCGAGGCTAATGGTGACCGTTCGAGGTCGGGTGCCGTTCGTGGCGAAGTGTGATCGTTCGCGATCGAATTGTGACCGTTCGCGGTCGGATACCGTTCGAGGCGAATCGTGACCGTTCGTGGTCGGGTGCCGTTCGAGGCGAATTGAGTGTGCCCGGGGAGGGACTTAGTATCATCAATACCAGGTTTCACGTTCGGGTGAATCCCCGGATTGTTTCTTGCAACGGTTTATCGCCATCTCAGAGCATGCCTAGGGACCGTTCGTGATCCCGTACATGTGTAAGTGGCTTAGCCGTTATGAAATCACAAGTAGCATTTTTTCATTGAAAATAAGTCTTTAGCAGAAATGTTAAACAAAGTCAAGTTCAAATATTCAAATCAAGATGAAACAAAAGCAAAGCAAGGATGTCAAAGTGTAAACTCCCACAACGATAGGGTTAGTAGTCATTCACAACATGCCTATGGACCATTCGTGATCTCGCACATGTGTAAATGACTTACCCGTGTTGGTGAGAGGTTTACAACTTGTCCATCATTATTTCAACTAATTGATAATCATACGATGTCCTGGCTTGGGGGCACCCCTGGCTGATGTAGACGGTGGTCGCTCTGGCTCCACCGCTGGAGCTCGCCTCCTCACATACTGAAGTAGCATACCGTTCCTGATGTGCCCTTCCACCTCATCCTTCAGATGTCTACAGTCGTTAGTGTTATGACCATTCAGTTCGTGGAATAAGCAGTATCTGTCTGATTTCCTCTCGTCAACAGTGGGATCCCTTCGTATTGGCCTACGGTAGGGAACTTGCTCTCGTGTATCTTGGTAGATTTGCTCCAAACTCTCATTTAGCTCTGAATAAGTGGTGAATCGTGGCTCTCTCCGCAGTCGCTTTGACCTGTCACCATTGTCCTCAGCCTTTCGTTTTCCTTTATCCTTGCCTGAATCATTTTCGAGAGGCTTTTTATCTTTAAGTGCATAAACTTCTATTCCCTCTCCTTCTTCTCTTTCAGCATTAGCGTCTTCCAATCGTAAAAACTTTTCTACCTCGTGATAGAATTCTCCTAGATCCATTGGCGGATCCTTAGTTAATGAATTTTTGAATTCCGTGCCATCGGCTACTCCGGACACAGCTGCCATCATAACCATGGATGGATCTGGCCGATACACCGATGCTGCTGCCGCATTGAACCGCGTCAAGAAATTCCTCAAAGACTCCCCAGCTTTCTGCTTTAGCGTTGCCAAACTCATCACATTCTTGGGTCTCGAAATATGAACTCTGAATTGCCTCATAAATTTCTCAATCAAATCGGTCCATGTCCCAATGGAGCCGCTCTCTAGCTGTCTGAACCATAAAGCTGCTATGTCTATCAAACACAATGGAAAGCACCGGGCCATGACTTCCTGTGATGCCCCCAGTACTTCCATGTGCCTTATATACCTCGTTAGATGGACCGCAGGGTCCGTCCTCCCATCATACCCTCCTACTGTTGGCAGTTTGAATTCTGGTGGGTTCCTAGCCAACCTAATCGCAGGAGAAAAGGGACTCCTGTTCACATCTTCAAGATCTCTGTTTACCAATCCACCTCTCATGGCTCGCCTGACCATCTCTGCCAATCTGTCATTGTCTCCGAGCTGTAGTCCTCGTTCACTACCTTCGATCTGCCCCCCGAGTCCGTGTGAGCTTTCAGGTGTTTGCCCCCCTGATTGAGCGTTCATCCCTCTATCGCTGTCAGGTTGCTCGGATGTCCTTGTCTCTCTTCCCGTGTTCGGATCAACATGTCCTAAGTGTGTGCCCCCCAGCTCCAGCGCTGCGTTGGATGGTCCTGCTCCGTTCTGGATTCTGGTTGTTCATTGATTTTGTGCTCCAAGTTGTCCGATCTGTTGTAGCAAATTCTGGATCATTTCCTCTTGTCTCTTCAACATTGTCTCCATCTCTTCCCTAGTGATGAAAACTGAAGCTTGGTTTGCTCCTGAGGAAGCCTCTTGACTCCCTTCGTGCTGACTTCGCTCTGGCCTCTGCCTTTTACTTGTTTGTCTTGTCATGATTCTTCGGATCTGAATCTCTTAGCCTTCTGAATCAACTTTCAAAGGATAGAACTCCTGAGTTCAGTTCTCAGTGAAAGCACCAAAGTGTTTGCGCCAAAATTGGTCACAAACCCTGAATGTTGTGAAAGCACCAGTGTATGAATATAAATCAACAATATTCACACACAAATTTCAAATATAAGCAAACAGAGTATCACAATTCAGAAATAATGAACAGAAACACGAGATTTATAGTGGTTCGGCGATCTTGCCTACGTCCACTCTGAAGTTGATGATTTTATTAATGTTCACTCGATGATTACAATCTCTTATAATGTAGTACAACTGAAATTATATGCTAAGTCTCAATCTAAAGTAGCGGTGGTGTTCTGGAGTAAATCTGGCAGAATCTGGGCGCTCTTTTGTACTTCGAATTGTCCGACCTCTTTTCTGAATGACTAGGGGCTCTATTTATAGGTGTAGGAGGCTGATATTTCGCCTAAAATGAGGGGAGACCAGTTCTGGTACGTCAGGGGGCCCACATGGCCGAAATCTGGAGATCCGGGCCCACTTTGGGATCGATTCGACCCTTGGTTCGAATCGATCAAGAAATCATCCAATCGAGCTGAAATTTGGCGTGGACATTCTTCATCATGTGCTTAAGCTTCTGTGAAAATTTCATGGCATTTGGACTTGTAGAACTTGAGTTATGATCGATTCAAGATTGCACTTTCGGTGAAGATGGTGGTTCGAATCGACCCCTTTGAATCGATAGGGTCGAATCGATGCCAGGTGCATGTGCGCGGTGATGTGGCGTGCGCTTTTCTCGAGTTGATCCGGTTTTTCCTCCGAGTTTTACTGGGTCGACTCCTGAGTTTTAGCCGCGTTTACTTGGTGGACTCGAGACGTTGGATTCGAAGGCTCTCCTCCTTCGAATCGATGGAACAGGAGCTTGTTCGAATCGATCAGGATATGCTACTGTGGATCGATTCGAAGCAGTCTCAATATGGGGGATTCGAAGGATACTTCCTTTGTGGACTCGAAGTAGGGAGCCAGTTTGATGGATTCGATCCAAGGGCATTTGGATGGAGTCAAACTGAGGGCCGAAGTGAGGCTAGGTTTCCATGGATTCGAACTATCGCATTTCGAGGATGGATTCGGGGCGAGGCCCAGTGGGATGGATTCGAAGCACTATGTGGCTGATGGATTCGAGGTGGAGGAAAAACTTGAGGGGTTCGAAGTGTTGGATTCGAACGTAGCCTGTTTGGATGGATTCGAAGCAGGGAGAACTCGATGGTTTCGAACGACTAAGACCTCATCGATTCGAACTAGATCATATGAATTTGAGGTGGTGGTTTCGAACATGCTGAGGCGATGGATACGAACTCCATGGATTCGAATAGTGGCTCTTCTATGGATTCGAACATCGTATCTTCCCTAACTTGCATTTATCATATCTCATTCATACGAACCCCGATTGACTCGAAATTTGGAACGCCGGTTCTCATGACTTTGCTTGATGTGTCTTATCAATTGTAGTCCGATCCGGACTTGGACAAAAATCATTGATATCCATGGTGAAACAGTGTATAACGAACTTTTACGACGAACTGTCTTTAGTTTTCCAGTCAACTTTTTGGTGTCACGGCCTTGCCAAAAGGCGGGATAACACTCCCATTAGGAGATGTCATCACTCTTCTAGATATATATTTACATGCTATGATGTCGTGTATTTGATTATTGTTGTGTATGCTTGTGGCCATTGATTTTAGTTCGGTAACGACCGGAGTGATGACATATTCGGTACTATCCAGGTATGGTTAGGTCGGTCTTATGTTGGTTTAGGTGCCCAGTATATGGACCCTAGGTACATCCCTCTAGAGGTGTACCGAGTTTTCGGAAAGGTAGTCCCTTCACCTAGTCATTTGTATGGAATCCAAAATCCACTACGTGCCGGCCATTTTGTTTTGTAGAGCCTAGTATTGCTGGAATTTAATAATGGTAACAATTTCTGCTATTTAATCTATTATTTGTATAATAGACACTATTATAATATAAGAGAATTTGATATGAGATATTTTGGTTATTGTAAGGGAAAAACCCATCCATGTTTATGTATGGGCGTGTCTTACGAGATACCTTTTGTTTTGATAAAGGAAAAGTTTTGATAACTTTATAAATTCAGTTGAGGTGTGTTTTCTCACGCTAGTTTACCAGACTGATCCGGGCGTTCTTCCCTTTCAATGCTCGGGTCAGACCGAGTATATTTACAGGTTCAAATTTGGTGCTTTTGGAGCTTCAACAAGCGAGCTGGAGATCTTCATGTCGTATACGTGTATCTGTTTATTACCGCTGCATTGCATTGCATTGTTGTTGTTGTAAATTATCAGCATTGTGAGGACAGGTTATTATAACTGTCCAAGTTGATGATTATTTATTGTGTACTCTGATATTGACTTATGTATATTAAAGTTTCTCTTTGTAAAGATTATTGATCTATATTATATGTTATTCCGCTGCGATGTGAGATTCTGTATTGTTTTGGTTCTGCTTCTCTCCTTTTCTTCACTTCTCTTCTTCTTTCTTCTCTCTTTCTTCTCACCCTCTCTTTCTTTCTCATGATTATCTACAATTGATGCACTCTGGGTCGGACATGTGTGGTTTATTGTCGGATTCAGAGGGTGCCGAGTGGGGGTCATCACAGCGTGGTATTAGAGCTTAGATTTAGTATATTCCTAGGCTTTGATGTGTACTCAGTATAGATAGGGTCAGTAGCACCCTAGATTGAGTTTGAGTGTATTATATATTGTTACTGGGATTATTCATGTATTACTGTTAGTAGGCCCACTACTGTATTCGGCCCAAACATGCTATATCTATTTAAATCATGTATTTTTCCCTCTTTAGAACTTAACCAAAACGATATGATTGAAGTAATAAAAATGGCGTCTGATTATTACATAATTTCTTCTCTTCAGTATTAATTTGTTAACATGGTATCAGAGCTTCAGATTTGAAATTTTCGAGATAAGGTTGTGCGATCTCATCTACTCGTGTGTTTCTTCCTCTGCATCAAACTAGCAGAGTATGTCTGAATCCAAGGGAGTAGATGTAATGGCGTTAATGCCTAAAATCACTGATCGGAAATTGAGTAGCTCGAATTATAATGAGTGGAGTAAAACGATTCGGCTTTACATAAGAAGTATCGATAAAATCAATCATCTAATTAATGATCCACCACAACCAGATTCGAAAGTCAAAGCAGATCTGGATTGGCTTCGCGATGATGCTCGCTTATTTCTGCAAATTCGAAATTCAATTGAAAACGAGGTGATCGGATTAGTTAATCATTGTGAAACGGTGAAGGAAATAATGGAATACTTGGAGTTTTTATATTCAGGTAAAGGTAATTTGACAAGGATGTATGATGTATTCCGATCATTTTATAGAGCCGAGAAGAAAGACATGAGCCTCATGAGTTATTTTATGGCATTTAAACAAACATATGAAGAACTTAATCTCTTGGTGCCAATGCGTTCAGATATCAAAGTGCAGCAGAATCAGCGTGAACAAATGGCTATAATGAGTTTCCTAGCTGGATTGCCATCTGAATTCGAAGGGGTTAAATCACAGATCCTTGCAAGTACTGAGATAACTACCCTTAGTGATGTGTATAATCGAGTATTGAGATCTGAAACTAGAACACATGGTAGTGACTCAAGTGGAAATAATGTGGACAGTGCATTTGTTGGAAGTGCAAATGTGGTATCTCATGATCCAACTGATGCTAATAGAGGAGGTGCACAGCAATGTACACAAGGCTGGAGACCACAACAATCGTTTAATCCTCAAACTTGGAGACCGCCTTGTGCACCTGGAAGAGGACAAAGATCACAATGGAGACCATCAGTGAATCAAAATAAGATGTGCAATTACTGCAAACGTATTGGCCACGTAATCTCTGAATGCAGGAGTCTTCAGTGGAATCAAAGACACACAAATCCTTCTAATATCAAAACAGTGCTGATGACTGCTGATGAATATGACAAGTATTCCAAACTACAGAGCTCAATGCATAGTTCACCATCAGATTCATCCACTACTTCAGCAACCACCTCTGTTGCTAATATCAGTACTGGCTCGGCTGCATCAAAATGGATTATTGATTCAGGGGCTTCTGATCATATGACAGGTAATCCATATTTGTTTGAAAGTTTACGAGAATCTAATGAACTACATAAGGTTACATTAGCTGATGGTTCTCAATCTTTAGTAAAGGGAATAGGTAAAGTAACACCTAATTCGGCTATTTCCATGAATTCTGTTCTATACTTACCATCCTTATCATTCAACTTACTCTCTGTAAGTCAAATTACAAGGAATCTCAACTGTAGCATTACCTTCTATCATGATCATTGCATATTTCAGGATTGTGTGACAAAGAAGATTATTGGTAAAGGAAGTCAAACTGATGGTTTATATGTGCTTGATACATTTTCTGGATCTGTAGCATGCACAGTTATGAATCCAGCTCTCAAACTACATTGTCAACTTGGTCATCCTTCTCTCTCTTTATTCAAGAAATTATGTCCTCAATTTAGCAATATTTCTGCATTAAACTGTGAAGCTTGTCAATATGCAAAACATCATAGAACTAGTTTACAACCTAGGATTAATAAACGTGCTGATAGTCCATTTGCATTAATACACTCAGACATTTGGGGACCTCCATCTATTGTTTCTAAACCAGGATATAGATACTTTGTAACTTTTGTTGATGATTATACTCGCTTTACATGGTTGTTTTTGATGAAATCTCGAAGTGAATTATTTCATATATTTTGCAAATTTCATGCTGAATTACAAACTCAGTTTAGCACGTCTATAAAGATTCTTCGCAGTGATAATGCTAAAGAATATACATCTGCTAAATTCAATAATTACTTAACCCAACATGGCATTGTACATGAGACTTCATGTGTGGATACACCCTCTCAAAACGGGGTAGCTGAAAGAAAAAACCGTCACCTGTTAGAAACAGCTAGAACCCTGTTATTTCAAATGAATGTACCCAAAGTTTTTTGGGCTGATGCAGTGTCAACCGCTTGTTTTCTGATTAATCGAATGCCATCTTCCGTTCTTAATAATGACATTCCATACCAAGTCTTGCAACCAAAGAAGGATATGTACCCAATTAAACCACGTATGTTTGGATGTACTTGTTTTGTAAGGGATGTAAACCAGCAGCTGGGCAAACTTGATCGAAAATCTTTGAAATGCATATTTGTTGGATATGCAAGGCATCAAAAGGGATATAGGTGCTACTGTCCGAGCTTGCAAAAATATATCGTTTCAATAGATGTGTCATTTATGGAAGATATACCATTCTATCAGAAAAATACTCAGCAAATGTCTAGTATTGAAGAGGAATTTCTTGTGTACACAACCATACCAAGTGAAATACCTAGCATGAACTATACTGATGATGGTAATTCAAGTGGTCTGCAAGATGAAGACACTTCTCAATCTAGTGAAGACACTTCTCAATCTAGTGGTGATCCCAGTTTAGAGTTGCCTATAGCTCTAAGGAAAGAGAAACGAAAATGCACATACCCTATTTCTTCATACGTGTCGTATAACAAGATATCTCAATTATCTCATGTCTTTATGTCCACATTAGATTCTGTAACATTACCCAAAACTATTGGAGAAGCTGTTGCTTCATCTGGATGGCGTACAGCAATGTTAGAAGAAATGGATGCTTTAGAGTCGAACAAAACGTGGACTTTAGTAAAGCCACCACCAAACAAGAAAGTTATAGGATGCAAATGGGTTTTCTCCGTGAAGATGAATGTTGATGGCACAGTTGCGAGACCAAGGCTCGCTTAGTGGCCAAAGGGTATGCTCAAACGTATGGTGTCAATTACTCAGAAACGTTCTCACCAGTTGCAAAAATGACTTCTATACGATTATTTATATCTATGGCTGCGCGGTACAAATGGAAATTACATCAACTCGATATCAAAAATGCATTTCTACATGGGGAACTCTTGGAAGAGGTGTATATGAAGCAACCCCCTGGATTTGTTGCTCAGGGGGAGTCAGGTCTAGTTTGCAAACTTAATAAATCATTATATGGACTTAAGCAAAGTCCACGTGCTTGGTTTGCCAAATTTAGTCTTGCAATGGAGAGGTTTGGAATTAAAAGAAGCAAAGTTGATCACTCTGTTTTCTATAACTATTCGGATAAAGGCATGATTTTAGTGGTAGTCTATGTAGATGACATTATCATTACAGGAGGTGATGAAGCTGGTATACATGCGCTTAAACAGTTTATTCATACTCAGTTTCTAATGAAGGATCTTGGAGAGCTTAGTTATTTCTTGGGTGTGGAAATATTGAGAAATAATGGAGATATACACTTGACTCAGAGAAAGTATACGTTGGATCTCTTAACTGAAACTGGAAAGTTAGGAGTTAAACCAAGCAACACTCCTTTAATGCCGAACTACGACATGACTGAGGAAGGCAAACCAATTGAAAATCCAGAGCAATACAGGAGGTTAGTAGGGAAGTTAAACTATTTATGTGTTACTCGACCAGATATAGCATACTCTGTTAGCATAGTTAGTCAGTTTATGGCCAATCCAAATAGCCACCACTGGGTACTGTTGAATCAAATATTAAGCTATCTTAAAGGAACTGCTGGAAAAGGGATTGTATATACTGATAATGGTCATATGAGTATTGAGAGTTTTAGTGATGCAGATTGGGCTGGATCGAAGATTGATAGACGATCCACTTCTGGTTTCTGTGTGTTTGTTGGGGGCTGTAACGACCCGCCATTTTGGACCATTCGCATCCATTATAAGTGTATAGGTAGACACTCATGCCGGAATTGAATTGCTCAAAATACCGC
Organism: Allium fistulosum; assembly: GCA_030737815.1. Taxonomy (NCBI): domain Eukaryota; kingdom Viridiplantae; phylum Streptophyta; class Magnoliopsida; order Asparagales; family Amaryllidaceae; genus Allium; species Allium fistulosum. Next base: position 896,890,495 of record CM060905.1, on the reverse strand, counting down.
GTTGTTAATTTAAATTGGCAAAACTGAACATATACAGTAAATAGATATAATCACAGATCACAGACACAGAGTAATAAGTGCAGCGGAATTAAAAGAGATAGTAGTTCATGAAGCTACTATATGAATATGTAAAATACATCAGAGTTTACAACAGAAGAGTAATACGATACATCAGATACAAATCAGAATACATCACTGGAATCATTGAATACTGAAAGCAGAATAGATGGCTGGATCTTCAAGCAAGGCTCCAACTCCAAAGGTGAGTCTCGAATACTGGTACACTCAGTCTGACCCGAGCGTAAAGCAAAAACACAAGACACTCGAGTCAGGATTAACATTCTTATATTAATAAATCCAACTCAAGTGAAATAGCAATTGAAATACAAGTAACTCAAAGGATGTTTGGAATAACCATCCTTTAAGGATCCGTTAAACTATCTACTAGGTAGTAATGTACGCTAAGTAGATAATGTCTATCAGTAATATAAATATATCAAAGTAGGGTTAAGCAGGGCCCATACACCTCTTAACCTGTTTATTCCCAAAAGCATATACAAGACCGTAGTTTCCCCAAAACCGGAAGTCACCAGAGGGCAATCCATATACTAAAGGTACAAATCAAAATCGTAGTGGTCGCGAATAGGATAATCAGTATGACAAGGTACATGAGGCGATACCAACTAGGATACTAGTAGTTGCGTGATCCGGACTGATGTTGGGCATAGCAGCTACTACCCCAACACCGCGAAACAACACTCCCATAATCGAGGGGTGCACCCAAATCGAATCACAAAAGTAATAGATATGGTAACGAAGAAGTGTGTCCGCTAGAGGTGGCGAACCTCAATGGCCCGGCGCGGCTCCTGTTTTAGTCATGTCAGGGGTCATCCAAAATCGTTCTCTTTCTTCAGTCAACGCGTTCATCAAAACCATCCACTTCGTTCTGGATCATCACTCCGCGTATAGTTATTAAAGTGGTTTCGGTTCAGATAGAGAGTATATCCATTACCGATCCCGGTCTCTTTAATAACTTTCGTAATTATTACACCGATTGGTCGTTTATATATTTCAAAGCCAAATCAATTTCAATTTCTATTTAAAACGATTCAAATATTGATTCAAGTTCATATATAAGTTTCATTCCGAAATCATTTAAATAAATTCTATTTGACATTCAAATCAATTTAAACTCATTTATCGATTTCATTCAATATTCGTTAAGTTACTTTATCATTCAAAACAATTTCTATTAAATTTCCAATTCATTTAATCAATTCTTAAGTTCAACTTCATTAAAACAAAACTTACAATTTTGAATTAAACTAAATTCGTCAAATCAATTCTCCAATTACAAATCTTACATTAATTCCAAAAATATCACATTTCATTTTTGTTAAAGAAATCCAATTCCACTTATTTACTTCCTTAAATAATTTTCCAAAACTTAATTAATAAAGAAACTCAATTTCAATTCTTTACGAAGTAAAATTCACTTATTCAAAAGTTCAAATTTTTTTCCTATTAAAGAATTTCAATTCAATTTAATCATTTAATAATTTATTATTAAATAGTTCAAAACTTAATCATTAAATAATTTCCAAGTTTAATAATTTCAAACTTAATTATAATTTCAAACTTAATTATTAAATCATTTCAAACTTAATTCAATCATTTCTCAAATTAAACAACATTTTTTTCATTGATTACGTTGTTAATCTTTTGTTTCTTTTGTTTCAGATTATTAAATATTGCCATTTTCCTTTCATCAAAAATTCAAATTTCAACCTCATTTCAAAACCATATTCTTTATTCAAATAAAATCTTCGTTTATTTTCAAATTAAATCATTGACCAATCGGGTTTTTTATTTAATTTTCTATCCTAAGTCAAAGTTCAATTTGGGTATTTATCATTTCAACCCGATTCCAATTCAATTCAAAATCAAAACATATCAAAGGGAACTTGCAGTGTGATAACTGGGATGGTGTCAAAGTAAATAAACAAGCAATAACAACAACCAATATCAATCCAATAATCAATTCAAATAATCCCGAAATAACCGTATTAATTCGCATTGTTATTTGTACGAATTAATATAATTATTTCTAGAATCTACACTATCATTTCATGTAGATTAAAGATTATTACATTACGGTTTTCACTTGTCATCTATTTACAATTTCATACATCATAAATTTAACAACATACATTTGATGGTTCAAGGTGTAGTTAAACAATCCTACGTGTCAATAAATGTAACAGTTTAAAGGGGTCATATTATACAAATGTCAGTTAATCAAATTTAACATTTAACTATCCTATATCAAGTTCAATTTCATACTGTTTATCATTTTAACATTAACAATTTAACGTCCAATATAAACATCAACAATCAATCAATTAACAACCAAACTGGATTATCATTTCATATATACAACAGATAATGGTGTCAGATGTCACAGGTGAACTGATACAGGTAATAACCGTGTAAATATCTAACAGCAGCATATTTCAATTGTCGTTTCAATTGAAATCAAATTTAATAAATAAAAGAACGTTAATCGTGAGTGAGTGCTCACCTTTCGCGGCTAGAGATGAACGAAAATAAGATGGGTTACGAATCCAAGCACGGATTCCAAAGCAGGGCTAGATTGGCACGAATTCGGTGACCAAAGCTGATAACAAGGAATTAATGAACAAAACGAATTAACTTGATATAAACGGAATATATACACACACACTATTATTATTTTATAAAAATCAACATTTGAATTAAGACAAATATAAAATGTATACATATATTTTTATACTGTAAAACTATTGTTTACCTTTAAAACACATATAACCAAGTATTAACATACCAAATCTAGTTTCAAATCACTTAAGAAAAATAAAATGAAACAACTTATCTACAGTACTAACCTATAACTCATACTATAGAATACTAATACATATCAATAGACGAAATCAGACAACAAGTTTCATCTACATATACTTGCTAAATATATAAGTAAACCCATTTATACATGCAGACATACTTCATATATATATATATTTTTTAAAAGCCATACTATAACATTCTTATTTTAAAATCAAATATATTGTAATACTTCCTGATCACCTATAAAGTATAACATAGTAACCTGTAAGCTACTATATACATAAGCCTTTATATACGTACGCAAAAATATATGATAGATGTAACTTGTAAAACAATATAAACTTTCACGCTTTATATACTTTATAACATATCATAATATAATATAATGCTTAGGAAAAATGAGAGTGTTGCATACCAAAATTTCAAAGCCTAGATAGCTCGGCTATTAAGGGAAGAGTCGGAGCAATGTTTGGGCAAGTGGTCGGTCAAGGGAGGTGTAACAGGGTGTAGTGAGGTCTGGTGATGATGGAGGTAGGGAGAGAAGGACGAGGTAGAGGACAAGAAGCACATGGGGAAGAAGGCGGCTACTGGTCTGGCTAGGGTGCTGCGGCATGTACTAGGTGGAGAAGTGGATGGCGTGGAAGCGGGTTGGAGAGGCGGATGCATAGGTGATGGTGTAAGGCGACAGATGGTGGACAGGGCAGCGCTCAACTTACAGTGGGAAGGTTGGAAAAATGGAAGAGTGATTGGCCGAGATGCTCGGTGGGGTCTCGTGGATGCTGGCGTGTTCGAGAGGGAGGCTAGGCTTGCTGGCGTGTATGTAGTCAGGTGACGTGGCTATGGCTAAATGTTGGAGCAGGCGGATCTGATGGTGGGGGACGTAGAGGGACAGGGTGGAACGACCGTTGTGGGGTGGACAGAGATATGGTTCGGGGGGGAAAGGGCGGCAGTAAGGGAGGCATTGGGAAAGAGAAGGTCGGCGTGGGTTTGGATGCAAATTTGGGTTTGTGAAAGGAAGAAGATGAGGATGGCTGAGGCTTGGAAAGATATAGGCAAGTGACGTTTGATTTGGTATATATTTACTTCAAATGCAAGTGAAGCGACACCTTTAAAAATAATATCAACGGAAAGAATGTAAAGCAGAGAAAAGTAACACTGGATAGTAAATGACAGCGGTTCCCTAGATTCAATAGAAGATATTTAAAGCAGTTGATTTGCGTGTCTACCGGTTCAAATTTGAAACGCAAAAGAAATCTAATGGTCACGAATCTGGTGCCGATACTGTCACCGGTTTCGTGGATTCCGCTGTGTACGGATTTTAAAATACAGAAAATATATCATAGTGATCAACACGATGAGACGATCAAAACTGTATATAAATATCAGTGGTACGATCATCCGATAAAAATCGATATCGGTACCAGAATGCTGCTATTTTGCAGAAAATAAGAACGACGGAGCAATAGATGTCCGAATTTGGAAAAATTACGAACTGATATTTTGCTCAGAAGATGGTTTAGAATTTTTCTATGTAAAAAGATTTTGGTTTCGAAAACATTTTATTTTCAACGCTTTTTAACTGATTAAATTTAAGTGAATTTCCGCGCGAAATGAACTTTCATATTTTCGGACGAAAATTTACCAATTGCTATGTTTAACTAGACGTATTTCAAATATTAAATTTTATTTCAAAATTTTATCGTTTAAAATTTCACAAAATTTCAACTAATTTCGTTATTAAAACAGTTGAAATTTACGGGTCGTTACACTCTCCCCCACTCAAAACTTTTCGTCCCCGAAAAGGAACGAGGTAGGAGAATATAAACAACCAGAAAGAAAAACAGATTTGAAATACAAAATAACAATTAATTTAAACCATATAAATTCAAATTTAAATAAATTGATATTCAATAATTGATTTAATCCATTTGATTTAACTAAAATCAATCTCAACTATTTCTAAATTCGTTATCTTATTATCCAATTATCTTAAATTTACAATTTCTAAAACCATATATTTGAATAGTCTTTTATTATAATCATATTTTCTTCTTTTTCCAAATTACTGTTAAATTTATTCTACTAGATATATCTACTCACATATATTTAACCCATATAAATTAATTTAAACCCTACAGATTTCAGTTTAAATCAATTTGTATTCAATCATTGATTTTAAATTCAAGGTATTTCCATAAGTTAATCTAATTTCTATCTATTATTCAATTAACTTATTATTCTATTTATTTCGATTAACATCTTATAATTAAAATTTAAGTGTATAACATTTATTATAAACACTCAAATTTTATTTACAAATTCAATTTATCTTATATTATCCAGTTACATATTCAACTTCTGAATGATTTAGGTAAGTTGTATTAGAATGCAGTTGAACAATATACAAATAAAATTTTCCCAATTCAATTATTCAAGTTTAAATATTCATTCCAAATTTTTGGTTTTATTTATAATTAAAATCATCCTTTAACAACATTTAAGAATTAGATTTCCGATTAACTTTAAACAATTTAGAGAGATATATAATATATTTATATGAAATCAAATTAAATTTTAAAATAAGATACTTATATATAAATCAAATTATACTGAAGAAGTTCAAATCAAAATATTTTTCAAAACAAAACCGTAGCAAAGCTACAGAATGGTTTCTCCACTTCGAAACTCGAAAATGAATATCGATGATGCGGCCGCCATCACCGAAATTATTTTCCAGCGACAAAGAGAAGAGCACTGATTTCAACATTTTAAAAATTCTTTGAAAACGGTTTCTATTCGAAATACTTTCAATAATATATACTTTTAAAATTTAAACCAAAGTTCGAAATCACCGGAAACTAAATTCTCAAATTTCTGGGTTAAGTTCATTTTAAGTTCCAAATCAGTTTATAAACCATAATTATAAATTCATTTAGAATAATAAATGATAATCAAATATTATCATTTCAAACAACCAATTTAATTAACCTCTAAATTCCAGAAAATTTTCCTTATGTTTTTACAATATAATCCAACAAATTTGAAAACAATATTGTGTCCGTTTGCTCTGCTCAAGTGTTTTGGAAATCCTATCGATAGCGTTGATCAGACGAATCGATCGAAAACCCAAACCAACATCAGCAACTCAAACAACACAATATATAAAACATTTTTATATAGATTTACAAATACACTTCCTCGCTTGATGATACAAGAATGGATTCAAAGCAAGGATAGAGATTCAAATTTGGTGGACTCAGATCAAAGAGAATTCTGATTCGAAGACAAATTCAAAAGAAAAGATAAGATGATTCAATAACAGAATCGGGAGGTGGATAAACTTATTTAATTTACGGCAACCTTAACTGGGTCGTCCGTAACTTCAAGAATTAGATCGGTGCTGAATTTCGAGGTAAATCAACACTCGATCTCAAGAGATGGAATTCAGGTATAGCAAGTAATAGATAGCATTGTAAACCGAGGATATAGAAATCTCCGGTAAATCGATGTTATTGTGAAGGAGTTTTCACTCTTTTAACAAATAATTCGAAGATTGGCGAGACCACCGATTCATCGTAAAGGTCATTCGAAGTGGAGTTACGAGGTACTCCGGAATTGAAAGAAGACGAATAGTGAGGGACATGAATGAATTTCGAAACCGAGGGGAATGTTTCAAAATTCGAAAGAATCGAATCAGAACGGAACAGATTGAAACTCAAAATGAAAGTGATTCTGTAAATACATTTACCCTATATGTTAAGTTTTGCCTAGAGCTACCAAAGCTCTGATACCAACTGTAACGACCCGCCATTTTGGACCATTCGCATCCATTATAAGTGTATAGGTAGACACTCATGCCGGAATTGAATTGCTCAAAATACCGCGTTGTTAATTTAAATTGGCAAAACTGAACATATACAGTAAATAGATATAATCACAGATCACAGACACAGAGTAATAAGTGCAGCGGAATTAAAAGAGATAGTAGTTCATGAAGCTACTATATGAATATGTAAAATACATCAGAGTTTACAACAGAAGAGTAATACGATACATCAGATACAAATCAGAATACATCACTGGAATCATTGAATACTGAAAGCAGAATAGATGGCTGGATCTTCAAGCAAGGCTCCAACTCCAAAGGTGAGTCTCGAATACTGGTACACTCAGTCTGACCCGAGCGTAAAGCAAAAACACAAGACACTCGAGTCAGGATTAACATTCTTATATTAATAAATCCAACTCAAGTGAAATAGCAATTGAAATACAAGTAACTCAAAGGATGTTTGGAATAACCATCCTTTAAGGATCCGTTAAACTATCTACTAGGTAGTAATGTACGCTAAGTAGATAATGTCTATCAGTAATATAAATATATCAAAGTAGGGTTAAGCAGGGCCCATACACCTCTTAACCTGTTTATTCCCAAAAGCATATACAAGACCGTAGTTTCCCCAAAACCGGAAGTCACCAGAGGGCAATCCATATACTAAAGGTACAAATCAAAATCGTAGTGGTCGCGAATAGGATAATCAGTATGACAAGGTACATGAGGCGATACCAACTAGGATACTAGTAGTTGCGTGATCCGGACTGATGTTGGGCATAGCAGCTACTACCCCAACACCGCGAAACAACACTCCCATAATCGAGGGGTGCACCCAAATCGAATCACAAAAGTAATAGATATGGTAACGAAGAAGTGTGTCCGCTAGAGGTGGCGAACCTCAATGGCCCGGCGCGGCTCCTGTTTTAGTCATGTCAGGGGTCATCCAAAATCGTTCTCTTTCTTCAGTCAACGCGTTCATCAAAACCATCCACTTCGTTCTGGATCATCACTCCGCGTATAGTTATTAAAGTGGTTTCGGTTCAGATAGAGAGTATATCCATTACCGATCCCGGTCTCTTTAATAACTTTCGTAATTATTACACCGATTGGTCGTTTATATATTTCAAAGCCAAATCAATTTCAATTTCTATTTAAAACGATTCAAATATTGATTCAAGTTCATATATAAGTTTCATTCCGAAATCATTTAAATAAATTCTATTTGACATTCAAATCAATTTAAACTCATTTATCGATTTCATTCAATATTCGTTAAGTTACTTTATCATTCAAAACAATTTCTATTAAATTTCCAATTCATTTAATCAATTCTTAAGTTCAACTTCATTAAAACAAAACTTACAATTTTGAATTAAACTAAATTCGTCAAATCAATTCTCCAATTACAAATCTTACATTAATTCCAAAAATATCACATTTCATTTTTGTTAAAGAAATCCAATTCCACTTATTTACTTCCTTAAATAATTTTCCAAAACTTAATTAATAAAGAAACTCAATTTCAATTCTTTACGAAGTAAAATTCACTTATTCAAAAGTTCAATTTTTTTTTCCTATTAAAGAATTTCAATTCAATTTAATCATTTAATAATTTATTATTAAATAGTTCAAAACTTAATCATTAAATAATTTCCAAGTTTAATAATTTCAAACTTAATTATAATTTCAAACTTAATTATTAAATCATTTCAAACTTAATTCAATCATTTCTCAAATTAAACAACATTTTTTTCATTGATTACGTTGTTAATCTTTTGTTTCTTTTGTTTCAGATTATTAAATATTGCCATTTTCCTTTCATCAAAAATTCAAATTTCAACCTCATTTCAAAACCATATTCTTTATTCAAATAAAATCTTCGTTTATTTTCAAATTAAATCATTGACCAATCGGGTTTTTTATTTAATTTTCTATCCTAAGTCAAAGTTCAATTTGGGTATTTATCATTTCAACCCGATTCCAATTCAATTCAAAATCAAAACATATCAAAGGGAACTTGCAGTGTGATAACTGGGATGGTGTCAAAGTAAATAAACAAGCAATAACAACAACCAATATCAATCCAATAATCAATTCAAATAATCCCGAAATAACCGTATTAATTCGCATTGTTATTTGTACGAATTAATATAATTATTTCTAGAATCTACACTATCATTTCATGTAGATTAAAGATTATTACATTACGGTTTTCACTTGTCATCTATTTACAATTTCATACATCATAAATTTAACAACATACATTTGATGGTTCAAGGTGTAGTTAAACAATCCTACATGTCAATAAATGTAACAGTTTAAAGGGGTCATATTATACAAATGTCAGTTAATCAAATTTAACATTTAACTATCCTATATCAAGTTCAATTTCATACTGTTTATCATTTTAACATTAACAATTTAACGTCCAATATAAACATCAACAATCAATCAATTAACAACCAAACTGGATTATCATTTCATATATACAACAGATAATGGTGTCAGATGTCACAGGTGAACTGATACAGGTAATAACAGTGTAAATATCTAACAGCAGCATATTTCAATTGTCGTTTCAATTGAAATCAAATTTAATAAATAAAAGAACGTTAATCGTGAGTGAGTGCTCACCTTTCGCGGCTAGAGATGAACGAAAATAAGATGGGTTACGAATCCAAGCACGGATTCCAAAGCAGGGCTAGATTGGCACGAATTCGGTGACCAAAGCTGATAACAAGGAATTAATGAACAAAACGAATTAACTTGATATAAACGGAATATATACACGCACACTATTATTATTTTATAAAAATCAACATTTGAATTAAGACAAATATAAAATGTATACATATATTTTTATACTGTAAAACTATTGTTTACCTTTAAAACACATATAACCAAGTATTAACATACCAAATCTAGTTTCAAATCACTTAAGAAAAATAAAATGAAACAACTTATCTACAGTACTAACCTATAACTCATATTATAGAATACTAATACATATCAATAGACGAAATCAGACAACAAGTTTCATCTACATATACTTGCTAAATATATAAGTAAACCCATTTATACATGCAGACATACTTCATATATATATATATATTTTTTAAAAGCCATACTATAACATTCTTATTTTAAAATCAAATATATTGTAATACTTCCTGATCACCTATAAAGTATAACATAGTAACCTGTAAGCTACTATATACATAAGCCTTTATATACGTACGCAAAAATATATGATAGATGTAACTTGTAAAACAATATAAACTTTCATGCTTTATATACTTTATAACATATCATAATATAATATAATGCTTAGGAAAAATGAGAGTGTTGCATACCAAAATTTCAAAGCCTAGATAGCTCGGCTATTAAGGGAAGAGTCGGAGCAATGTTTGGGCAAGTGGTCGGTCAAGGGAGGTGTAACAGGGTGTAGTGAGGTCTGGTGATGATGGAGGTAGGGAGAGAAGGACGAGGTAGAGGACAAGAAGCACATGGGGAAGAAGGCGGCTACTGGTCTGGCCAGGGTGCTGCGGCATGTACTAGGTGGAGAAGTGGATGGCGTGGAAGCGGGTTGGAGAGGCGGATGCATAGGTGATGGTGTAAGGCGACAGATGGTGGACAGGGCAGCGCTCAACTTACAGTGGGAAGGTTGGAAAAATGGAAGAGTGATTGGCCGAGATGCTCGGTGGGGTCTCGTGGATGCTGGCGTGTTCGAGAGGGAGGCTAGGCTTGCTGGCGTGTATGTAGTCAGGTGACGTGGCTATGGCTAAATGTTGGAGCAGGCGGATCTGATGGTGGGGGACGTAGAGGGACAGGGTGGAACGACCGTTGTGGGGTGGACAGAGATATGGTTCGGGGGGGAAAGGGCGGCAGTAAGGGAGGCATTGGGAAAGAGAAGGTCGGCGTGGGTTTGGATGCAAATTTGGGTTTGTGAAAGGAAGAAGATGAGGATGGCTGAGGCTTGGAAAGATATAGGCAAGTGACGTTTGATTTGGTATATATTTACTTCAAATGCAAGTGAAGCGACACCTTTAAAAATAATATCAACGGAAAGAATGTAAAGCAGAGAAAAGTAACACTGGATAGTAAATGACAGCGGTTCCCTAGATTCAATAGAAGATATTTAAAGCAGTTGATTTGCGTGTCTACCGGTTCAAATTTGAAACGCAAAAGAAATCTAATGGTCACGAATCTGGTACCGATACTGTCACCGGTTTCGTGGATTCCACTGTGTACGGATTTTAAAATACAAAAAATATATCATAGTGATCAACACGATGAGGCGATCAAAACTGTATATAAATATCAATGGTACGATCATACGATAAAAATCGATATCGGTACCAGAATGCTGCTATTTTGCAGAAAATAAGAACGACGGAGCAATAGATGTCCGAATTTGGAAAAATTACGAACTGATATTTTGCTCAGAAGATGGTTTAGAATTTTTCTATGTAAAAAGATTTTGGTTTCGAAAACATTTTATTTTCAACGCTTTTTAACTGATTAAATTTAAGTGAATTTCCGCGCGAAATGAACTTTCATATTTTCGGACGAAAATTTACCAATTGCTATGTTTAACTAGACGTATTTCAAATATTAAATTTTATTTCAAAATTTTATCGTTTAAAATTTCACAAAATTTCAACTAATTTCGTTATTAAAACAGTTGAAATTTACGGGTCGTTACAGGGGCAATCTAGTCTCTTGGAAAAGTAAGAAGCAAAATGTAGTGTCACGATCGAGTGCAGAGTCAGAGTATCGTGCAATGGCAAATGCTGTTTGTGAGATTATGTGGATAGTACATTTGATGGAAGAAGTTCAGTTACAGATAGAGCGACCAACGAAGTTGTGGTGTGATAACCAGGCAACAATGCATATTGCTGCAAATCCAATATTTCATGAACGAACGAAGCATATAGAAGTTGACTGTCATTTTATCAGAGAGAAACTCGAAGAAGGAATCATTGAAACGAAGTATATTCGAACTGGAGAACAAATTGTAGATGTGTTTACCAAAGCTTTGAACGGTGCACGAATGGAATACTTTTGCAACAAGTTGGGAATGACAAATTTGTATTCTCCAACTTGAGGGGGAGTGTTATTGGGATTATTCATGTATTACTGTTAGTAGGCCCACTACTGTATTCGGCCCAAACATGCTATATCTATTTAAATCATGTATTTTTCCCTCTTTAGAACTTAACCAAAACGAGATGATTGAAGTAATAAAAATGGCGTCTGATTATTACATAATTTCTTCTCTTCAGTATTAATTTGTTAACATATATATATATATATATATATATGAGCTCGTATTTGTTAGTGAATATAAAAATGTTTTGTATTGTGTCAATCGAGCTGTTGAGTGGCTTATGGGTTCTGATCGTTGCGTCTAGCTAACGTTATCGATAGGGATCTCTAAACACTTGAACATGGAGATTGGACACAATATTGTTTTCGAAATTGGGTAAGTGAAATAATTTTACCTTGATTATATTTTATATAGTAGTATATAAATTAGTTGGTTGTTAATGAATGGTAATATTTGATTATTATCATTTGTTATTAATTGTTGTGTTTAATAAAAAGTTATTATTATTAAAATCTAAACAATAAGATAAATAAATTTAAAATGACCATATATAAGTGAAGTGAAATAAGAAGAGAAATTATATAAGTATAAATTTATAAATGTGATTTATAAATAAATGGTTTTTAAAAGAATAACAAAGCACTGAATTCACTACCGTTGCTGGGAAATAATAAGGATGATGACGACCATATCATCAGTATCATTTTTGAGTTTCTGTGTGATGGATATGCTACCAATGGTAAATTGAAAATTTAAGCTTTGTGTGATAAACAAATTTGAATTTAAAATCCAAGTTTGAAATTGATAAATATAAGTGAAATGAGTTTTGGACTTATAATATGAAATTAAAATTTAACTTAAGTAAGTTAAATAAATTTGAGTTAGTGGAATAAAATATATGATTTGAAGTTTAACTTAAGAAAAGTTAAATAAATGAAATATTGGATTTGGAATGAATAAGATCGATATTGGAAATAAACCAAATAAAAATGAATATACACTTAAGACGTAAAGTGATTATATAACTATGAGTTGAAATGTAGCATGTGAATAGGCTTAAGTAAATATTCAAGGATCTTAAGTAAATAAGTTTATAACTTATAAATTAAGAATAGTGATTTATATAAGGAGATTCAACTTTAGTTGTAAAATGAATTAGCAATTGAATTAATAAAATGAATTGAATTAAACTAATGAAAATAAATTAGTTAATTGAATATGAATTGGAATGGTTGCTTATTAAAATGGAACGTAACTTAAGTTAAGTAGTGATAGTGAACATAAAGAAGTGTTATATCTAAATGTTGTAATGAACTTAAGAAGAATCCATGTAATCATTATTAAGTGTATATAGTATTATTAGAAATATATTAAGGAAGAATCAATGTAATTAATTGAATGTGATTATGTGCTAATATGAATAATGAGTATAAATCAATTGAATGTGTATATGAATATTGAAATGAATATGAGCTTGAGTTAATAAATGAAATTCAACTTAAGTATATAAATGAATTGAATATAAGTTGAAATGTTGTTGGATAAAACTGTAAATAAACTTAAGTTGTGGATTGAATATATATATACATTAGAAATGTTGTATAAAAATGTAAATTGAACTTAAGTAAGTGATTTAGGAAATAAATCATAAGTGCTATTAGTATTATAAGAAATATACTAAGTAATGAATGTGAATGTAACTGAAGTGAATGTAAATAACAAATGAATGTTAATAAATTTGAATTGGATTGGATATAAATTAGTGAATGTAAACTAAGTAAATATGAATTGAATCTAAAGTGAATGTAGCTAAATTGAATTCAATCTAAATTGAATATAATCAATTGTGATTAATGAATGTGAATAAATTTAAAACCAAATCAAGTGAATGTTAATAAAATTTGGAATGTATATTGATTTGGTTATGAATCGATTTGGATGTAAATTTGTTGGATGGTTGTTAGTTGGATTTAGTGGTTTGATGATTGCTTATGTTGCATTTTCATTTCCATACGATAGTTGTATAGTATATGTTATATATGTTGATATTACTTTCCATATATGTATTCTCATTTGGTTGTTGAGTGTTTAGTAGGTGTGGATGGCGCTTGCTTCGCATGTAGAGCTTGCTTTCGCGCTATATTAGCCATATATGCTCGCTAAATAATATATAAGGTGCATATCTCGGATTACATATCGTACTTTTACACTTTTTCCCTATGGGATGCCTCATCCTCGAAGATGAGATGTATATTTGTGATATATATATATATATATATATATTGTGATTTTACTACGATCGAACTACGCAAAGAAGACTCTAGCGAATTTTTCTGAAAATTTAAGGTATTAGAAATTTTTTGGAAATTTTGGAAAAAAATTTATAATAAAAATGTGATTTTTTAAGTTATAATTTGAAATGAGATTTGTTGGTTTTTTGAAATGATATTAGTTGATTTATGGTATGGTATTAGTAAATAACTAAGTATGAATTTAGAAGCTTAAAAAAAGTTTTTATAAAAGTGTAATAACAAAGTTGTGACTAATTGATTTTGGAATGTTAAACACTTAAAAGAATTGATAATCTATTTCAACTAAATTGTTTTGAAAAGTTAATGGAGTTGTAGCATCTTTTCTTACTTAGTAATTTCGGGGACGAAATTCTTTCAAGGGGGAAGAATATAACGACCTAGATTTTTGATCGTTTAAATTTAGAATATTGAATTGAATTTAAATATTGAAAAGTAAGTTTTATAAATTGAATAACTTATATTTCGAATATACTAATTTATTTGGATAATTAAATTATTAATTTAATATTTGAAATTGCAAAAATAATTGAAATTTGAATTTAATGTGAATAAAAATGATTTCTAATGTTGTTTTAAATTCTATTTGAGTTAGAATTGAATTAGTAAACTTTTAAAATTGAATTAAAAGTTAATTTATAGAAATTGGAAATTTATTAATATTTAATTAACATGTAAAAATAGTCATTTTTCACACCATCTTGGATTTCGACGAAACTAGTTTTATTGGATCCGTAATGTAATATTATTATAGGATTTCAAATTTCGTGTCAATCGGATTTACGATTTAGTCGTGCAAAGCTGAAACGCGTAGAAATTTATTTAAGTGAATTTTAATTAAAATAATTCGATTCGAAAACCTACCTTCCAAGTACGATGGAATTGGCTCCTGATATATATTTCATTGTGTTCGAAATAGGGGTAAAACATTATAAACGCCAGGCGGCACGCTTCGTTTGGAGTTCGAAATATTTTCGGATGAATAGTAAATTTATATTGCTTATAAATAGAGGACCTTTACCATTCATTTTGCCAAACCATAGTTAATTAGGTCACAGCCGCCACCTTCATCATGAACGGCCAGGAAGCTCCGATCTTCCTCCTCGATTATCATGCAATCCATCCATTAATTTGAGAATCCTCCAACTAGAAAATTGTCGAGCTCGTCGAGCTTTACGATATGAACGGTGATGATGGGTTTTAAAGCGACGACGTGGCGCAAAATCGAGTTCGAATGCGCAACCTTCATCCACGTTTTTCTACCAATCGGTGAGTCGAGGGGAGCCCGGTCTTCTAGCGTTGGCGCGGGGAGGATGGGGCGTGGGATTGGCGGTGTCCGATTAAGTTCAGGTGGATAATGGGAGGATCGACATTCAAATTTTCGAACGTGGTTATGAGTTGTTCGATCTTGGAGGTTGTTGCGATGGGGGATAAGCCAAGATGTGGCCTAGATCTCCTTTTCAAAATCAACGGCCGAGATTAAATGAGGGTAAATATAAAAAGAAAAAAATGTAAATTATATTGTTTAAAATTCGTGTAAACTTATAAATTGTGCAACTTCTTCATATGAGATCGAAATCGGACGAAACAAATTGTGTTAGGTTCGTATTCGCGAACACTATGCGGTGGAGATGGATTGGAGTTGATTGGAGCTAGTGAAAATTTTGGGTAAAATTAAACGCCTGTTTAATTTTATTCGGAATAAAACGCAGAAAAGGCTATTGGAACCAAAGTGAGTACAACTCACTCTCTCTGTCTCGCTTATATTTTTATATAAGTGAGAATAAATTTTATTTATGATGATTGATGATTGTTTGAATGAGATATTATATATATATATATATTGATTGGTTTGGATGTTCCTGCATATTTCAGCGGATGAGACCCTATACGTTCCCGTGTATGAGCGGATGACCCTTTCTACGTGCGTCTGCCTCGAAGCAGACATTGTACATATTTTTTAATATGTATATTTGTTGAAGGTAACAAGTTGGAGGGATCCAACTGGATTCCTCACCGTTGTTGATTTTGTTACAAATATTGTTATATATGCTGTTATCATGTGATATATGATAGTTGGATGTCATGATTGATATGATTGATGTGAATGCCTTTATTTAGCGTCGTTGTAGCATTGGGCCATATTTTGGAATTTTAAAATATTAAAATGATGATTTCAAATTAAAAAGGAATTCAAAGTGATTTTGAAAATATATAATTTTTAAATGATTAAAGAAATGGATTTATTTTAAATAAATAAAAGTTATAGTTTTTATGTTATAAAAATTATGGTTTTGTGAAATATAATCAGAATATGATTTTTGCAATTTGAAGTGAACTAAATTGTTAAAATAAGTTAAATTGAGAATTTTGAACTTATTATAAAAGGTTTATATATATGATTTATAAAATTGATATTTTATAAATAAAAGTAGTGGAATTATAAACGGTGTTTCATGAGAAATGGGATTGTAATCAAATTTATATATGGATTTGCAATTGAAATTTAGAAATGAATTTATAATGGATTTTATAAATAATAAGATTTGAAAAGAATGAATTTGCAAATATAAGAGATTTATAAGTGAATTAACTTATAATTGGATTTTGATATATAAATGAGAGGTAAATGAAATTTGTTAGTAAAGGAATTTTGTATATGGAAGTTTATAAAATATAAATGTGAACTATAAACACTGTTTTATTAATTTGAAATCAATTTAATTTGACAATTTAAACACGAAAGTTTATAAGAGGAATTATATTCACGATTTTGGACAGTGAATAATCCTTTATATTAAATGTGTAGAAGTAATGAATTCGATAAAGGAGTTATATACACGATTTTGGACAGTGAATAATCCTTAAAAATAAAATGTGTAGAAGAACGAATTTGGTAAGAGAATTATTCATGATTTTGGACAGTGAATAATCCTTTAAATAAAATGAATGTTTTGGAATGTGATATTATAAAAGGGTATTTAAATGGTTTGAAAATAAAATAAGTAGTGAATTTACTTATTATTAAAATAAGTATATGGAAATGTTTTCCAAATATCCAATAAGGGAAATGGTTTTGAATATTATATTTTTAAAGATATTTTGAAGTGAATAATTGGGAGGTGTTTTTAATTATAAACGATTAATGAAATCAGGCCCAATAGTTACTCAAGTGCTAGATTTTGTTTGTTTCTTTGATAGTTAAATAACAGACTATCAAAATTTGGCCATTATAGTTTCTCAACTTGATGTAGAAACTAATTAGTCGTACACTTAGTACGTAACTAACTGTGTAGGCTTGATTATCGTTTGTGTTGAGAATGTTGATTCATATAGTGCGGAGTGATTACTTCAATCTATCGAGCTTCCTTCTTGGCTAAAGGATAGCAAGTTAAAAGTTAGAAACGTGATAATTCTATGAGACTTAGTTTCTGTGTGAGGTTGAGAAACGCTTTTGCGTTGTTGGTGCGAAGAGACCGGGATCAGATTTATCTGAAAACCGCTTCGGACCAACATTTATACGACGATTGTGCAGGTTGATCGATGATATTGATATTTAGGATTTTCGTAGTGAAGGACTGCTTGTTGATCATTTGTGGTTAAAATCCCAATATACATATAGTAGCAGTAGTATCTTCGTTATGAAATATCAAATGCAAGGACTATTCGCTACTAACCCTAGGGATTTCCCGACAGGATGTGGTAGGAGAGTACCTTCGGTTTGTCCTGTTCCTGGACAACTTGTATGGACGAGTGTCTTACATTGCATTTCTATGATTACATACATTGGTTTTTACAAACGTACATCTGTTTGGTGGCGGAGAAGACAACTTCTCTTTGCTTAACACCCTTCCTTGAGACGTACGAGCTCAAGGGTTGTATTTTTGTGAAAGGCAATTAGTAGTCAACGGAAATGGCAATGTGGCATTCAAAAATGATGTGATATTTGATACGTGAAAGGTAATCGATACCTTTTTGGCCTCACTCCCTGGAACATGACTGAACTAGGGATAGAAGCAGCAAGGTTAAAATGGGTCGCTCCTATTAGGAGATGTCATTACTCTTCTAGATATATCTTTACATGCTATGACGTCGTGTATCTGATTATTGTTGTGTATGCTTGTGGCCACGGATTTTAGGTCGGTAACGACCGGAGTGATGGCATATTCGGTACTATCCAGGTATGGGTAGGCCGGTCTTGTGTTGGTTTAGGCGCCCAGTATCTAGACCTAGGTACATCCCTCTAGAGGTGTACCGAGTTTTCGGAAAGGTAGTTCCTTCACCTAGTCATTTGTATGGAATCCAAAATCCACTACATTCTTGCCATTTTGTTTTGTAAAGCCTAGTATTGATGGAATTTAATAATGGTAACAATTTCAGCTATTTATTCTATTATTTGTATAATAGAGACTATTATAATATAAGAGAATTTAATATGACATGTTTTGGTTATTGTAAGGGAAAAACCCATCCGTGTTT
The DNA here is from genome assembly GCA_030737815.1 of Allium fistulosum. Lineage (NCBI taxonomy): Eukaryota > Viridiplantae > Streptophyta > Magnoliopsida > Asparagales > Amaryllidaceae > Allium > Allium fistulosum. The sequence goes on along the minus strand of CM060905.1, from coordinate 896,871,882 downwards.
ATGTGTGGGATTGTCTTACGAGATACCTTTTTCTTGATAAAGGAATTTTTTTGATAACTTTATAAATTCAGTTGAGGTGTGTTTTCTCACGCTGGTTTACCAGACTGATCCGGGTGTTCTTCCCTTTCAATGCTCAGGTCAGACCGAGTATATTTACCGGTTTGGATTTGGTGCTTTTGGAGCTTCAGCAAGCGAGCTGGGGATCTTCATGTAGTATACATGTACCTGTTTATTATTCCGCTGCATTGCATTGCATTGCGTTGTTGTTGTTGTAAATTATCAACATTGTGAGGACAGGTTATTATAACTGTCCAAGCTGATGATTATTTATTGTGTACTCTGATATTGACTTATGTATATTACAGTTTCTCTTTGTAAAGATTATTGATCTATATTATATGTTATTCCGCTGCGATGTGAGATTATGTATTGTTTTGGTTCTGCTTCTCTCCTTTTCTTCTCTTCTCTTCTTCCTTCTTCTTTCTTTCTTCTCACCCTCTCTTTTCTTTCTCATGATTATCTGCAATCGGTGCACTCTGGGTCGGGCATGTGTTGTTTATTGTCGGATTCAGAGGGTGCTGAGTGTGGGTCGTCATAGTTAACCTAGAATGGTGACACTCTCGTAGCACTTCATCTGATAATCCATCAATATCTGGTACAAAAAAGCTTCCATCCATACGAAGCCAACCATCTCGGTCGAGTTCGTATCGTCTTATGTCTTCAGATTCTACTCCTTCTATCCTTGCTATGATCTCCGCTAGTCTAGCATCTCGCTTCTGATTAGTACCAATCCTTTCGATTAGAGTAGGTCTGATAGACAAACTTGCCAACATCTCTGGTTCCAGCTCATAATGAGGTCTAAAATCATATATGGAGATATACTCAATCTACTTCCATTTCAAGAACATTGCTCCAAAACTAGGATGACTTCTACTCAATGCATCGACAACTGCATTCTCTTTTCCTAGTGTATAGGAAATACCAACATCAGAAGAAGCCCAGAATTCCAACCACCATTACGGGTGAAAGTTGAGATCCTTTTGAGAGGAAAGGCACTTCAAGAAATTATGGTCCGTGAATAGCTCAAATCTTTCTCTTAACAAATAATGCCTCCACATCTTCATAGAAAAAACTATCGCCACCAATTCCAAACCATGAGTTAGATAATTCCTTTCATTCGGCTTTAGCTATCGACTAGCATAGGCAACAACTATTTCCCTTTGCATCCGCGCCGCACCTAATCTAGTACCATAGGCATCTGTATATATATTGTCAACTCCTCATTTCCAATTGGATGGTCAATATCGGTGCACTCGTCCATCTCTATTTTAGACTCACAAATGCATGCTCACACTTTGCATCTCAAACAAAAGTCTGATTCTTCTTCGTCAAATTGGTCAACGGTGCTGCTATCTTTGAGAAGTCCTTGATGAAGCGTCTATAATATCCCACCAATCCTAGGAAACTCCCTACATCTGTAGCACTCTTGGGTTGGTTCCAATATTAGACCGCTGCCACCTTCGCGGGATCCAAAATGACATGATCCAAGAATCTCACTTCTTATCTCCAGAAGTGACACTTAGAGAACTTCACTCTCAACTTGGTCTTCCTCAATATCTCTAACATAATCCTTAAGTGTGTCTTGTGTTCCTCTTCAGTAATGGAGCAGATCAGAATATCATTCATGAACACAAGCACAGACTTATTCAGCTAGTCTCCAAAAACCCGAACCATGAGATCCACAAGGTATGCTGGAGCGTTGATCAATCCAAATGGCATCACCAGCTACTCATAAAAACTCGACAGCATAAGAAACATAGAAATAGGCACACTCTCCTTCGCTTCTCTCAACTGGTAAAAATCTTGTTGCAAAATTCATTGAGAGAACACCTTCGCACCATGAAGCTGATCAAAGAAATCATCAATATGTAGGAGTGGATACTTATTCTTCTTTGTCACCTTATTCAGCTCACGATAGTCCACACACAACCTCAAAGAGCTATCCGCCTTAGTCGCGAATACTACAGGTGTGCCCCACTCAGATATGCTTCTTCGAATGAACCCTCTTCTTAATAGGTCATTCCCTTGCACCTCTAATTCCTTCTGAACTCTAGGTGCCATACGCCTCAAAGGCATAACTATAGGTCCGGCCTCCTTTACTACGTCTATCTAAAACCCAATCTCTCTATGCAACGACAATCCGGTTACTTCCTCAAAGACATTTGGATACTCTTTAGCGATCGAGCACAGATGAAAACCCCTTCTGCGGAACCTCTAGCGAATATAGAAAGCTAACCATCATCCTATACTCTGGTAGGTGGCTAATCACTACCGTTTGCCTTTCCACATCTCCGATTGTTGCCAATAGCTTCTCGCAATTCACTATTGTTGTATGCTTCTTAAGCCAATCCATTCCTAAGATAATCCATGTAATGACCCGAAATTTCATGTCTTTGATTTGTGAATATTTAATTAATTTTAAATATTCAAATAATATATTTTATAATTAATATAAAACTCTTTTAGATAATAAATAGTGATGGTGAAATAATTTTCAATATTTATTTACAAAATATTTAGTTCGAAGAAAAATAAAAATGTGACCAGAATTCGTTTTTCGAATTTTCGACTTTTCGGGATGAAAAGTTGTTGGAAACATTGTGTGCACTATTGTATAATTCTATACACACATTTATAAATAACATAAGTTTGGATTAGGATATATTTTGGTTTATATATACACTTAAGTACATATAATATGGATGATATGACATTTTATGAAAATATAAATAAATGAAAAAAAAAATATAAAACTTAAAAAAGATGTTTTAAGTGAAAAGATGCCCTAGGAAACGTAAGTAAAATTAGTGATAAATGTGTGGGGGGGGGGGGGTTTCTCATATGAGCATCAAGGAGGACAGAGGGACAAGGAGGAAGAGATGGCAAGCATATAGTGGAGGGTAGGTACTTTAAGGCATTTTAGTAATTTGGTTACTCCATGTCGTATAAAAACAATTCCCATAATTTCCTTTTCATTTTTATCATTTCCACTTTCATTTTTATAAACTCCATCTACTTCCTTAAGCACTTCCATGGCTTCTAAAATAATTCTAAAGTTTCAAAATCTTGGTTTTTTACTTTTGAAACTCTTAAAAACATTGCTTAAACACCTTCTTTCTTTTTCTACTCCTTCCTACTACTAAAACAAAGCCACACCATAGTTAAACAACAATGGATGAACCCCCTCCCATCTAGGCCGAACCCACCTTGGCCCTTAATGCCTTAAAAACATCATTTTATCATGTTAAAAGTAAGGATCTAGGTCTTATTTTGAGTTAGAAGGAGTTTGGTTTGGTTGCATAGCTTTTTGGTGAGTAAAGCTAACATTTTATCTAAAAGTTTTAGCTTTAATTATTGTGCATCTTAATTGCTAAATATGGTACTTGGTTGGATGAAATCAACGTTGATTTGTTTGACATATTGATTATAGACTTGAAAAATGAAGTTAAAAGTCAAGTTAAGACCTTTGCCTATGTTATGATGTTATAACCTATATATATGTTTGTAAACATACATACAATGTTGTAGGTTTATGTTATGGCTATGTATGTGAGGTATATGCTAAAGAAAGTTAGAATTTGAGCTTATGGTTATGTTGCGGCATTGAAATCCCTTACTTTTTAAAACTTGTTTACACTTAGGTGTTTTCTGTGAAAAGTAAATAAGTTTTTCACCTAACTTTGTTTGGTTTTCAAAAAATTTATTCAAAGTTTAAAAAAGTAAACTAAAATATAAAAGATATAGTTTTGAAAGCTATTTGGGTATAAAACAAGTTTTGGAAATTGCAGGTCATATAGCGATAGTCGTTATGGGTGCAGTTCGTGAAAATGAACTCTTTTTGAAATCTAAAAATGTTTTTCCTTAAGTATCTTTTTGAAAAGTGTTTTCAAAACATATTAAGTATTTAGAAGTAATTATTATTTATTTATTTATTTATTTATTTAATGATTAATTAATTAAGGTAATTAGTAGTTAATCATTAATTAACAAGGGTAAACAGTTCTTATGTATTACTTAATTAGTTAATTACTTAAAGATTAATTATTAATTAATAATTTATATAAATATTAATTATTATTTGATTAATAATTAAAGGTTAATTATTATTATATTATTATTTAAGAAAGGATTTAAATATTTATTTAAATTTCTAATTAAGTCAAAATTTAATTAAGACTTAATTAAGGTTTAATTATTATTAAATGAAGGTTTAATTCTCTATATAAGTATTGATTGAGTATTAAGTATTATTTAATAATCAACTGAGATTAATTAATATTTGATTATTTATTTGAAGATTAACTATTATTTAATTATTTATTTAAAGGATAATTATTATTTAATTAATTATTTAATAGTTAATTGTTGTTTAATTATTGATTAAAGGTTTAATTATTATTAAAATAAAGATTTTAAATTTTCAAATAAAAGTTTTAAAGTTTTAACTACCTTATTTCTAAAAATCAGTTTTGTTTTTACAACAACTCTCTTTCAAAGGATGTGTAAATCCAAAGGATTTCTTTGTCGATTAACCTTAAGTAATCCCAAATGAGTATGAAACCTAATGACATCCGTTTAGCAGGATAAATCATCATTCTGCTATAATTCACTTAATAGATTATGTTCGTCACCTATTAAGTAGAATAAAATCCCAGTTCTGCTATTTTGGTAAATTGGACATTTACCTATTTGATGGTTGATTGTTACTTGTTGATTCCTTTTACATAACTGCTTGTTATGTAAATACCCATGTTATAACTTGGAAAGTTAAACTTAATAAATGAGAACCACTATGGTCACTAAGCCTTTTTCTGATTTTGAGAAATCAATCATTTTAAATTTTTCTATGATAATGGTTTTAAAGTTAATTATTATATTATTTAAATGGTTTTAAATAAAGTTATCACTTACTCACAAAGTTCAAAGTTTATTACCCTTTTAAATATGATATTAAATTAAACGTGTTTTGAATAATTTAATACTTTTTTAATAATTGTTTAAAGTCATCATTTTGTTAATGCAGTTTAAAGATAAATTTAATAAAGAATATTTTGAATAACAACCTGTTTATTTAAAGGTGTTTTGAATAATTGCTTTGTTTATCAATGGAACTTTATCGATTAAGATTTATTAAAAGAGTTTCATTTTAGATAAGGATATTTATGAAATTTGTTTATAAATTGAAAAGAGATTTATTTAAAATGGATTTATGGAAGAAGTTTATAAAAGAAATTGAGATTTGATTTCCTTAAACTAACCTTCTTAATTATGGTGATATGGAACATTCGTTCCACAATCAACAGCGAAGGAATAGTTTCGAGGGTTATCCCCATCTCCGTTTCTTTTTAAATAACTTTTGTTTGATCCTTTAATATGATTTTGAAATAAGAAATCTTTCATGATGTTTATGAATATACTTATGCCAGTGAGATAAGTGTATGAATGTTTTGATAAATAATTTGGAAAGTGATTTAAATAAATGAAAGATTTATTTTGAGGCTCGGTGGTTGCTATGGAAATATCAAATCATTGGATTGTTGTTTGATAATGTATTTGATAGTTAAATAATCGACTATCAATTCTTGATTGATTTTGACTTAGGAAGTAAAAAAGAGCTTCACGTGTTCATATGGTTTGAGTTTCCTCGGGAGAACTCATTTGGATGAAACTTCTCATGCTTTAAGGGATATATTGGAGATCCCCTTAGGACTCTGATGTAGTCCACTTACTTCTAAAAGAACCAGGATTTAGTCGACCGAAAATTATCGGCTGTTTGTTCAGAGAGACCGGGATCAGATATGTTATCCGAAAACCATTTCGAACCAACTTGAGCGTTCAAATGGTAGACATCTTGATAATGATAGTTTCGAAGATGGAGTTCTTTGAAGTGCAAAGGCTACTTGCTACTAATCCCGAGGGTGATTCCAAAATGAATGTAGTGGAAGTAGTGCCTTCGGTTTCGTTCAGGCCCAGAGCGAACTTGTATGGATGAATGCTCGCATTGCATTGCAGCCTAGAGGGAATTGTTAACATTCCAAGTGGGATTTTCTAAGAGAAAAGGTAAAGCATTGCCTCAAACCTCACAACTCGAGAAATGACTAAAATAGGGTAGATGCGTCAAGGCTATGTGGGTCCACTACACCACAGAAGGCATTTCGTAGCATTGGAAAAATTCTACCAAAACTTTTAGTACCGTTTCGGTAAACGTTGCGGCACGACATGCAACTAAAAGTCTAAATTTTGTTGTTGCATTGTAGTAAATGCTACCAAAAACAAACATATTGTAGCATTTTTGAAACCCTACAAAAAATTTTTTTACAGCGTTTTATTTGTCCTACTATATATTTTTTATTCATTTTTTCTCTGCTACAATAAGTTTTTTGTGTAATTTATATTTATTCTCGTAGCACTTTTAAAACGCTACTAAAACTTATTAATTGTTGTGTAGCATATTTTAAACGCTGCTATTTGCTGTTAATGGCTTGTATCATTTTCGACAATCACTTATATATAATAGTCATATTAAAACCAACAATCAATCACATAATTATCATATTCAAGCCAAAATCAATCACATAATTATCATTTTCAAACCAACATCAATAAATAATATAATCATCATACTAAAATAATTGAAAAAACACGTTAATAGCATAATCAAGTATAATATTAATAACCGTTTCGATAATAGCATTTCGACAAAATGAGCGAACTCACATACCACAACCGTTCACAAACAAGTTTACACAATTAGTACGAATAAAATATTATAATATATATATAACAATTCATTGCTTAATTACCGACAATTCTTTGTTACAGCTGTTCTTCACTTCGGAAACTTCTCCTTGAAAGTCCAATGCCCGCACAAGTGAAAACACAACATAGTTAATTATTTATAAAACTTTGTTAAATTAGTTATATTATTATTATTTAAAAAATTAGTTAACTTAAACTTAGTTAATTTCATAAACTTGTTTAATTTTAACAAAACTTAGTTAATCTTTTTAACTTGGTTAACTTATTTAATTTATTATTTTTATTATTGTTGTTATTATTATTAGTTAACTTATTATTATTATAAATTTAGTTAATTTTTATAAAATTAGTTAATTCATCATCATTATTTATCAAACTTTGTTAAATTAGTTATATTATCATTATTTATAAAATTTAGCTAACTTAAACTTAGTTAGTTTTATAAAACTTGTTTAATTTTAACAAAACTTAGTTAATTTTATTAACTTGGTTAACTTAGTTATTTTATTATTAGTACTAGTAAGTAGCCCGTGCCGATGGCACGGATTCGAATTTTCTTAGTATAACTTACCATGTAATGGGTTGATATGTGCAATTTGATGGATGTTAAATTTATTATACAAAAAGCATATGTACTCATTTTTTGTGTAATCCGTACAAAAACTAAGAAGATTACATCTCTACCTTTCTCAAAACCATTTAAATTTCAATTTTGGTAATTATACAATGACCTTCTATTAATAAGTCTAAACACAGTGAATTTGCACCTCATATGCTTTGGTATATTTGATTACTCCACACAAATAACAAATCCAAAAGGCTATGTGCTTCATGTGTATGAAAATTTGAGCAACACATTTTTGTTGCAAAAATTTGGCAACATTTCTACCATTCATTGTAAAATAGTTTACTCAACGTTACATAAGAATCTCTTTAAGTTCAAACTGCTATGTACGTAATGAATTGAAAATTTCAAGGCCCAGATTATCTTTTTTTTTTTGAACTGGTACTTTATATACAACAAATCATGGGGACAACATATCCCATGTCAAATAAACGTTCGAAAGCAAGTTTCGAACTTGTGACATCCTGCACCAAAGCCGAATCAATTAACCACTTGGACAAAGGTGCTTGTCAAGGCCCAGATTATCTTATGATTAAAAACGAATAATATGTTTCGATAAAAACCAATCCTATTTAATATATTCAAAATACTAATTTAGTAATTGCTATAAACTCTCAGAGTAAGATAATTAAAAAGAAATTGGCAATTGAATGCATTTTTAGGAAAACCTTGACAACTTTTCAGTTTATGTCATAAACTAACCAAACTATCAAAAGCATTTTAGCAAAGTGTTTTACATAAACATCACAATAGAATACCAATTTTGATTAAAATTAGTGAATCTATGTATAAGAGATTGAATAAATGAAAGAAATAAAAACCATATTTTAGCAGTATATATCAAAATATTCACTAACTCCAATACTTATACGTGGACTGAAAATAGAGACCTTCCTGAATTCCTGAATTACCTACGGATTAAAACTAAGATTGGAAAAAAATCTACTGATAGCGGTACCCAGTTTGACCACTCATTCACTATACTCGGCAGCAATCAAATTTCAAAAACTAAAAGGTTAACAATAGCGAACAGTTTGTATTAAAAAATAATAACATAAACTGCACTTTAAACATACAGTTATTGTAACAGGAAGTGGTGATAAACTGTAAACAAAACAAAGGTACGCATACCTGCTTCTGAGATGGGGTAGTATCTCTCTGTCGCGTTGACTTGCTCCACTTTTAAGTCCCATTTGTTGGTTCTCTGGGAAAAAAGAATATATATATATATATATATATATAAAATTAAAACAAACATGATAGTATAATATAGTTACTGAACTGAAAAATCATAATTGCAAACATGTAAACCACTACGTCATATCAAAAGAATAAAAAATTGTGTGGGTTATATAACAGCAAATTATTGTTAATAATTAATATTGCTTAACATAAATCGATAAAGTCATATTTTAAAAGTTATTGTTAAAGGAAGAATTTGGTGTTCCGTAATAGTTGTAAAAGATCTACACAACATACATGCATGTTATAACAATATTTTAGTGATAATTGCCCAAAGTTTTAGTCATGGTATAGTTATGTAAATATTGATTGATTTTATGCTTTAAGTGTAATTAAGTAGGGTAGTTGGAGATAAAAATGTGTAAGCTGCTTGATGTTACATCATATATTGAACAAAAACTAATTTTAAATGGAACATATTTTTGAAAAATAAAGTAAAAGTACATCAAGAATTATATTTTTTTATTCCCGGTATTTTTAAGAAACACGATATATGCGTGGCTCTATTATACTTTCTGGCATTTCTCTTAATTTCTTAAAGCAACCTCTCCTATTAGTTTCTTTTGATGTAGTCTGAGGTAGTAACATAGATCAATTAATAAAAGTAGTTTTTTTCCTATTTGTTACAGCAAAATTTTATAGTCATGCATTGTATCTTCAGCCAATTGCAGCAAGCCTTCTGATTATAGTATTTTTGTTGAAGCCATCGCATGGAAGATCTAAGAGAAAGGAGGGAAGAACTAAACTTCATATTATGAAATTGGGTGTTTTAACTCCTTACAGGGATTAGGAGTTGGTATAAAAGGGTTGAATCATATGCTAATGTGTGTACAAAGCTGAACATGTCAAAATACTTGCAAAAGTTTAAACAAATAATATGATGCCAAACGTATAAGAAGTTTACCTTTGATATTATAGAAATGATTTATAATTACTATACCGACATCACTCCACCAAACTGGTATGCCTGGGTAAAATCATTAATTTAGCAAATTTGAAGAAATGAGATATACCAGCCAGTTTTTACTTTAAATTACGAGCAAAGCATTTATGATTACGACCGACTGCATTAAATGTTAAGTTGGATCAAGGAATATTGCCTATCTTTTCGCTAAAATAAGTCACTGAAAGTTTGAATACAAATTATCACTACGTTATAGGGTTTGTGGCATTAGTTTGAAGACTTAAGCATATCATTGTACAAACCTGAAGTGCCTAACTGACTTTCCAATGGTACGACTAAAATATTATTATGAAACTGGTGTAAGGAAATGAATATAACGGTAGTATTTCTTATTTTTACTGCAAAATTATAAACAATTGACTTTCGGAACAAATGAGAAAATCAATAGTAAACCACTTACCATTTTGGATCATCTGCTTTTGCTGACTTGATGGGCGCATGCACCTCATCAGTAAGTATAACTTGAGCAGCAGCCAAGACAAAAAACTATTCATTAAGGCTAAGAGACACAATTCCAAATGCATATGCAAGGAATGAGATATAAAAGGTTATGAAGTCGAAAAGACTTTGATAGTGTTTTATATTACTTACAATATTTGCTCCATTAATAGTGCCATGAGCCTTCTAAATTTCTCAGGTCGTTGCTTGTTTTCCTTCATACACTTGAAGAAAGAAATAAGTTTAACCAAGTTACAGAATGATGCAATAAACATTTTTCCAAACACCTTATGTGCATACAAATATGAATGAAAACATAAAACGGAATAAACCTCAACATTAACCTATAAAAAATCATTAAAATTGGAACTTCCCAATATATAAGCAGTTATTATCAAACTTTTCAGTAGTAGTCAACTAAAATATAGCGATTTAGGAAGCATACAAATTCTAAACTCATGGCTCTGAATCGGGATTACCAACAGTAGAAAATTGGAAACATTTATATGAAGTTGAGATAAATACCTAAAATTTCAGAAATATTGGTGAAATGGTAGTTCGAGGGCGAATGAACCATTAATAGATGTCGATACATGAGTAGTTTGTTTAAGTCTGCTTGAAAGTGAATTTGTTGAAAGGATGATGGTGAGCGGAGTAGTGGAGAGGTTTCAGAACGAACTCGTAGGGCGGTTTGAATTAAATTTACGTGGACCATTTAATCATTGATGACATGGGTAAATAAGAGCCGCCTGATATCTTCATCCTTGATAAATCCCAACCGTCTTTTGTCTTTTGTTTATCTACCAAGGAATTTTATTATATAGATTATTATTAAATGTCAGTTAACTTAATTATATTATTACTATTATTATAAACTTAGTTAATTCATCATCATTATCATTATTGTTTATAAAATTTTGTTAAATTAGTTATCTTATTGTCATTTATAAAATTTAGTTAACCTAAACTTAGTTAATTTTATAAAACTTGTTTAATTTTAATAAAACTTACTTAATTTTTATTAACTTGGTTAACTTAGTTAATTATTAATAATAATATTATTATTAAAACTTGGTTAACTTATTATTATTATATTATAAATTTAGTTAATTTTTATAAACTTAGTTAATTCATCATCATCATCATTATTATTTATGCAATTTAGTTAACTTAAACTTAGTTAATTTTATAAAACTTGTTTAATTTTAACAAAACTTAGTTAATTTTATTAACTTGGTTAACTTAGTTAATTTGTTATTAGTATTATTATTAAAGCTCGGTTAACTTAATTATATTATTATTATTATTATAAACTTAGTTAATCCATCATCATCATCATCATCATTATTATTTATAAAACTCTGTTAAATTAATTAAATTATTATCATTTATAAAATTTAGTTAACTTAAACTTAGTTAATTTTGTAGAACTTGTTTAATTTTAACAAACTTACTTAATTTTTATTAACTTGGTTAACTTAGTTAATTAATAATAATAATAATAATAATTTTATATTAAAACTCGGTTAACTTAATTATATTATTATTATTATTACGAGTACATATGCACGTCCTGGTGGACCTGCATATAATCGCAACGTACATGCATTTATAGTTGCACCCGTGCAAGTAGATTTGGTAGCACCATAGTCAGCATAAATCGAATCTGAAGCAACGATCGGGAAGACATTGTCCGGCAAATATTTGCCATTGTTGTTGTGCCAAATATTTGCTAGCTCTGTGACAAATATTTACCGGACAACCAAATATTTGCCACTGCTACATTAGCAAATATTTTCCACTTCTACATTGGCAATTATTTGCCACATTTGCCACTGCTACAATGGCATTTGCCACTGCTACAATTTCAAGTATTTGCTAGCCCGGCAAATATTCAGGACATTATTTGTCTGACAAATATTTTTCATTGTAGCTATGGAAAATATTTGTCATGCTGTCAAATATTTGCCACCGTTAAAATTTATAAAAAAATTTCGTTAAAATATATCACATATGGGTCTTAATAGAAAGATAACAAAATTTGTGATTTAATGGTGAAAATGAAATTGAAATTCTGAAAGAATTAAATTTTGGGTGGGTGAAAAAGGCAGGGGCAAAACTGGAACAATGGGGGGAAACTCATTAAAACAGAAGGTGTGTGTTTTTTTTAAAGAGAAGGAGGAACTCAACATTTTTTTGACATTTTTTTGAGTTTAAATAGAATTAGCCTTAATATAAAAAGGTTTAGAAATAATTCATCATTTTATTTTATTTTGTTTATAAAAAAACTATGATAGATTTTGGAATAAAGTATAAGAGTTTGTGCTAGTATCTAACATTTTCATACATTAACCATCCATTTGTTCATTCAATATAGTAGTTTGCCACATAATAGAAGTGGAAAAAGATCACATACAAACCACCTTAAGATAAAATATGAAATACAAATTAAGTTTGATAACGATGATCATAATAAATCCACTATTTACTTTAATATTGAGCAAAACTTCATTTTCTATTGACTGGATTCAACAATCAAGAAAATAAAATGTAGATAAAACTAGATCCTACCACTTTGACCAAGCACGTTTTTATTTTAATGGCATTCTCTTATAGATCAAACCAAGTAAGAACACTCATGTATAACTGTAAATGAATGTACCTAATAAAAGGATAACTCAAAACAGATCAGCAAGTATGTAAAATATGATGTAAAACGTGGGTTTTCGCATCATGGTGCTCGCATTACTATTTTGTAAATAAAGCAAGTCCATGCTACCTTCGAAACAACAAACAAACTAAAATAGTAACAAACAAACTAAAACATAATGAACCGAATTAAATAGTAATAAACAAAACCAGCAAGTTTGGATATTATCACCTGTCAACAACAAACTAAAATAGTAATGCAAGCATCTATCAGTAACTAAAATAGTAATGCAATCAAGTATGTAAAATCATCGCCTGTTAGTAACAAATAAACTAAAAACTAAAACATGATGAACTTCATTTGAGCAAAACAGATCATCGTTACCAAGGTAAACTATAATTCAAGTTTACAGCAAATGAAAATACAAACAGACTTAAGGAAACAGTTTGCAAATAAAAAAAAATGGACAAACAAAAGACAGTGCAGCAGTTGTTGAATGAAGTGGTATGGCATAGTGGTCAACCGTCTGGACGCCTACTTCTTCCTTTTCTTCTCTGAAGTTCTTCCCCAGATCTTTTGCTTACCACGATCCTTTTTTGAGTTAGCCTGAATAGTACAGTAATATATTAGTAAATTTGGTTATGTGTTATTAGACAATATTGTAATAAGATCAGTACCCCAATGACGATGCCAGGTTGAGCTGTCGTTCCAGGTTCATAATAATATATCCAACATAATAATATTTAACAAAAATATAAATAAATCATATCACACAGTAGCATATCACATTGCAATGTTTCAGTTGCATTTTGCAACTAAGATGCTCATATGCATTTTGTAACCAAGTACTGCTCAGTTGCATTTTGTAATTGAGCAAGGTTTCAGTTGAAAAATGCAACTGAGGTGCTTCTCGGTTGCAAGATGTAGTGGAGGCTCAGTGTTGCTTAGTTGCAAAATGCTACCGAGGTGATGTTTTAGTTGCATTTTGCAACTGAGTACTGCTTCTGGTGCATTTGCAACTGAGGTGGTGCTTCAGTTGCGTAATGCAGCTGAGGCCGTGCTTCAATTGCATAATGCAACAGAGCAAGCTTTCAGTTTCAAAATGCGATTGAGGTGCTGCTCAATTGCATTTTGTAACTAAAACCTTGCTAATGCAACTGAGCAAGGTTTCAGCTGCATTTTGCATGCAGTGGAAAAGAACACAAGTACCGAACAGATCAAAGCAAGATACCATTTTAATGGATAGTATGAATATCAACTGCATGCTAATAATGAGAAGACCAATCTGCACCACTGCTTACCCTTGAAATTCCTGAAATATCCTTTTTGGACGTTTCATCCACAGTGAAATCTGCACCACATACTTCCCCTTGACTATCAACTCTGGGTACTGCCTTAATTTCACTTAGAGGATGCTCATAACTTTGTAATCCCTTAGAAGTTGTGAAGAAACAACCCGATCAAATATAAATGCATAAGCCATACTATTGCAAGGTCTTTCCTTCATTTCACAGAATGCTACATTTTCTGAACTTTGGATTATAGGTGATATCCTAAAAAGAAGGGTCAACCACTAGATTTTATAAAAAAAAACAAATACGTATACATTTCATAATCACTACATTAGGTGATGGATTAGATAGTTATACAGTAGTTACCTTTAGGGAATGATACCATGAGTTTGATTTGCGGATAACACAAATGACAATATTATTGTCATTCATTAAAAGTAGTATTAATATTATGCACATGCAGTTTTGAAAAAAAAATCAATTTTGCTTGAATCATGGTTTTTTTCTCCTTACTAAAAAGAAGTTTACATATGGTTTATGCACTTGATTTGTATCAGTAGGAAGAAAATATGGTTTATGCACTTGATATGTGACCATTATAATAAACTACACATATATTGTATCAGTAGGAAGAAAATAGAGCAACCACTCAGAAAAACAATAAAAGAACAACTTGACATCATGTATTTAAGTCCATAAAAGAAAATAAGACTATGACATAGGAGGACTGAGAAATCCAAAGTTTGAGTTATTCAATGCCAGTTTGACAGAATAAAAATATATTATTCACACAGTTTTTATTAATTTATATGACAGAATTAAATATATTAGCAATAACCATATTACATATATATGTTAAGAAATAAAAAAGTACACGTTTACAGCTAAATTTCAAGACAGTGTACGTGAATTTCAAGTTTACATTGAGGTGAAAATCTCTTCAATGTGATAACCTACATATTGAAGTGTATCACACTGGAGATTGATATAAAAGGATAGATTTAGAAAAGGTAACATGGTAATTTGTTCACAAACTGTTGGTTGTACTGACAGAGGTTGATATTAATAAAAATATGCACTGATGTTCCAACGGAAATTAAAGTACAAAAAGCAAATTGTCAGTTTTTTTAAAGAAAATGAAAGCATACACTAATTAAAACACAGAATTTGCGGAAAAAACAAAGATGACAATGGACAGTAGCAAATTAAAGAAAACTACAAATAATTCCATTTTGAAATGGAAATTCAAAATTATACTAATAAAAGTTATCTTGATGTTTACCTGATAAATTAAATAATTTTTTTTTATTTCTTATTTTTATTTTCATATAGCTCAATTTTAACAAATTTGGGAAATAAAATAAATTAAACTTTTAAAAGAGCAGCTTAAATTTGGGCATATCTTGCTTTTAATTATTTAACCATCTAGTATAAGTGGAGCATCTACATCTTTGGCATAATTGGATTCAATACCATAAATAGAGCCTAAGGAAGTGGAATCCTTCAAATTTGATTTGAAAATAAATTCTACAGCACATAAGACAAAGAGCAAAAGGAAATCAACATAACATTAGGTCTTTACATCATTTTCATTTCCGTATATAAGTAAACAATTGCAAATTATGTGAAAACATAACTTATATCATGCAAACGTATTGTTATTCGTTTTTTGGGATACCTTCCTTTAAATTTTCTTTAAAGGAACAGAGCACACAATATTAATTCATGAATCGAAAATAGATATTAGTCTCAATTTAGAAAAGAAACATAAAAACTCTCGGTTTAGACGATTGGTGTATTTCCTAGAATCATAAAACAATATGATAGAAACAACATAACCATAACTTGCTTGAATTATATTATTCAAGTCTAGAGTGGAAGTACATCATGGATATTTCTATGTGTTTATCTAGTTGTACACCTAAATTTTACTATACTGTTGTCATTGAAATCAAGTTATACGCCTATTTATCTACTTGTAAGGAGCAAGTAATTAAACACTTCACTAATGTATCAAGAAGAAACCAACATTTGTTCATTTCGTAAGTAAATAAATGTAGAAGTTATTAAAAAGTAAACACGGTTTGATATTAAAATTTGGTTAACTTGAAAGTGGATAAGAAAATGCTGCAAAATAGAAAATACAACCATTTTTACATGTTATTTCGTCGATGCTAAAGATTAATTACTAATTTTTAAAAGCAAGAATAGATGTCACTATAAATGGCTATACAATATATACCTCAAAAATTTCTAACCTTAATTAGGCACTGCTCCTTTCATTACTTCAAATTGTTATGACCACTTTGAATGAGAATGGGCACTCAACAATCAAGGCCAAAGAGATTTAACAAAGTAAGGTCTGCTCTTGCTGCTGTTTCTGATATTGGTTAAAAATAGCAATAATATAAGTTAATAGAATTAACTATCACATTTGCTACAACACAATGCCTATATAGATACATTATTTATCATCAGAATGAATTTGAACTGAAATAATAATAAACATGCAACCACAAAGGTATTATGACTGATCCTCCTAAACAATCTGATTATGAGAAACTAAAATAATTAGTTGGAAATATCAGAGAAAAATGACTGCAATTTGTATACATGAAAATATATTGATAACCCATTTAAGTATCTCATTCTTCGATGTTAGTCATAGAGATCGATGATTAAGTTTTTGTGAATGCATGTAACAAATATTACCGATAGCACATCCTAAACTGTAACACATGAAAATAATGCAAAGTAATGAGCAATTCATATACAACTATCACAAATGTTCCACCTAAAATTGATATATGTGATATTTTTCAATACTGTCAATTAATAAAGTAAACTGTATTAATAGTTAACAAAAAAATCTGATTCCAACTGCATTGGGTAAAATTAGGGAATACTTAAAAAGACACGTAGAATAGATGTTTTGATAGCTCCGGCTTTAACGATTCAAAAATCGACGACATTTGTGTAGATCAGATCCACTCCAACCTATGAATTTGTTTAGTATCACCGGGACTCATATTAAAATCGAAATCAAAGTCGGTTCGATTATGTGGCGGCGGAGTTGAAGTTGACAACCGATTCGATTGTCTTTGTTGCAGAGGTGAGATTAAATCGGGTAAATATTAGAAATTTAGTCGATGATTATTAGGAACAATCATGATTAAAACTGTAAGGAGAAATTCTTGGGTAAAAATGTGGAATGAAATTAGTTGTTATAAGGGTAAACCGTTTTGAGAAAGAGCATGGACCGCTATCGTGAATGGATGTGGAATCGCCGTGGACTAACCATCGATAGGTCGTGGGAGAAGACGTTGGGGAAGATGATGGATGTTGAATTTGGTTGGATGTGGAATCAGATCTACATCCTAAAGCGAGGGAGATATGAAAGCTGCGGCTTTTTAGGTTTATAATTTTAGGGGAGAACGATGCGAAAAGGATAAGATGCAGGACGAAGAGGGAGCAGAAGGAATAGGAGTGGAAGGGTAATTCAGGTATTTCAAAAAGACACGGTTGAAATTAGTTCATGGAATTATCATTATTAGTAGTATAGATAAACTCGGTTAACTATATAATACGTGTAACATCCCCCTACTTGAAGGCCCAAAACTAACGGCTACGGATGCTGCAGTCATCCATAGTTATTAATTCTTAGCGACCAAATACGACGATGTTAGGTTCATTGATACACAGAAACACATGAATATGAAAAAATTTAAAACATCAATTAACAGATTCACATTCCATTTCAAAACATTTCCAATTCATTACATAATCCCATAATCGTCAACCTCGTTCTGAGAAAATATATTTATTACAACATATGCCAAGAGCGACATATGAAGATGCCCCATTGGATGATCAGAGTATATATAGGTAATATAACAACTTTGCCATTACAAACAACACAGCAGAATCAAATAAAAGAAAACTCTATATAGCTAGCATGCATCCTGCACTCCGGAAGCTTTATTCGTCTAATGAGGTACCTGAAAACCTCAACTCTCATACTACTCAAAATAAATTGAGTACCCGAGAGTTCAAGGGGAAAACATAAACTTCGAGTCAGACATAAGCCTGGTATGAATAATAATCTACCATCTCAAATCATTTAGATATCTAGCGAGACCATGCCGCTTAGCGGAACGGGTTTTCCCCTCACTAGTATCTCAAAACCTTTATAAAACCATATACTGTGCTCCTACATCCACAATGGTTAAAAACATAGTCATTTCAAAATATAACGATGATATGCAAACATTTTAAAACTTACTGGATTTCCCATCCTCTGTTTAAATTGACTAATTGTCATATTTCATAGTTTCTAGAGTCACTATTAACCTATTAGTTTTTATGGGCTTACTAATAACCTTTATACGATGTATAGATTCCCTGTCATATTTCATAGTTTTCATAGGTGCACTATGAACCTATTGGATCTCTGCCAATTAACTTAATTAATTCATGGGTTCCCCTGAACCTATTGGTGACTCCAATAACTTCTCTCTTATCGTAGTTTTCATGGGTTGACTAGGAACCTAGTGACAACTGTCAATAACTTAATCCAGATATAGTTTTCATGGGTGCACTACAAACCAATTGGCCCCTGCCAACCACTGTTTATAACATATTTTTCATGGGATCACTATGAACCTATTGGTAACCCCAATAACTTCCTAGTCATAGTTTTCATGGGATCACCACGAACCTGTCTCCCTAACAACTTCCAAATTTAGGCATCCTATGTTTTGGTCTCCTTGACCTCTTGGATGCAAATCTTTGTTAATCAAATAACCCTTCCATTAAGTAAAACAAACTTTGCAAAGAAGCCCCTCTTCTAAAATAGTTTAATTTGCATAGCAAATCACTTTAGAAAAAGCCTCAAAAATTCGAAAAATTCACTTTAATCGTGTTATCTAACATATCAAAATTCCAGACCCAAATTCTTATATATTTTCAAAAATAAATTTATAAACCCAAATAATCATATTTTCCTTTGAAAATTCATAATAATCTTTCCATAGCTTGGAAAATTGTCAAAATTGAAACCCAACTCCAAAATCATGTTTTACACAACATAAATTTTTTCCATGGCATTTAAACATCATTAAAAACTAGTTTCACCCTAAAACTATGTATAAATCCTTTTAAACAGACTTGTTTGAATTAAGCAAATAAAATTTCAAGCTTATCATCATTCAATTATTCTTAAAAATGAATTTATCCGTTAAATCCAAAATATATGATTCAAAACCAAATAGAGATGGAATTATTATTCACCTTGATTTAGATAAGGAGATTGGATTAAGATTGATTTCCCCTATGCTTGATTATCTAGCTTTAGATTTGTATTCCTCTTTTCTTAATGGCCGACCCTTCCTTAAGATTTTTGGTTTGAGTTTTAAAATGACGTGAATGAGGAATCAAATGGTAGGAACGAAAATATAAGGGTAAGGGTTATAGGCGGCAAATTCCTAATATACCCTTATGTAATTTGATTAACCCAAAAACCAATTTTAAGCCCATTACTTATTATATTAGGCACGACCTTAATTAACTTTATTCAAATCTCAATCCCATTATCACTTAACATTTACATTATTCTATTTAATTTATCTAATTAAATCTCCCGAATAATGTTATAAAAAATTAGGGGTATTACAGGCTCCCCTCCTTAAAGAATTTCATCCTCGAAATCTGTAACGACTCCTAACAATCATAGTAGTCTACCTGACTAGGAATTATCTATATAAATCTAATATAGAAATACCCGCAAAGAAGATCAGGATAAGTATCTCGAATCCTGTCCTCTATCTCCCAAGTACAATCCTTCTCGTTGTCGCTCCACTGAACTTTCACCAACTTGACTGTCTTGTTCCTCAATCTTTTCTCATCTCTCGCAACAACCCGAACTAGTTGTCTAACAAAAGTCAAATTAGGCTCCACTACTAGATCTTCCAACCTTGTCGGAGGAATAGTAGTCTCTAGATCATACACATACTTGCGAAGATGAGGTACATGAAACACATTATGGACACCTGCCATACTGCTCGGCAACTCTACTCTGTATGCAAGCTTTCTAATCCTTTCTATAATCTAGAATGGTCCAACTATCCCGGTTCCAGTTTCCCTGACTTCCCAAACCTTACCACACCCTTCATAGGTGATACCTTAAGGAAAACCCTATTTCTAACTGAGAACTCTAGGTCTTTATGCCTCTTATCTACGTAACTCTTCTATCTGGATTGAGTTTCCTTCGTCCGTTCTCGGATCAACTCAATCTTCTCTGACGGCTCCCTCCAAATCTGGACCTAAGACCAATCTGTCTCCAGTGTCCAGCCAAAATACTGGTGATTTGCATGGCCTTCCATACAAAGCTTCAAAAGGCATCATTCCTATACTAGTCTGATAACTATTATTTTAGGAAAACTCAACTAAATGTAGGTGATCCTCCCAAGATCCACCAAAATCCAACACACAAGCTCTCAACAAATCCTCGAGTACCTTATTGACTCTCTCTGTCCGCTCATCCGTCTGAGGGTGATGTGCGGTACTCATCTTGAGCTTAGTGCCTAGCACATCCTGCAGACTCTTCAAGAATTTGCTAGTGAATAAAGCATCTCTGTCACTGATTATGCTACTAGGAACTCCATGAAGTCTAACTATGTTCTTTATGAACAACTTAGCCAAAACAGGTGTCGTCCTAGTCGACTTTACTAGAATGAAATGGGCACTCTTGGTCAACCTATCCACAATGACCCATATAATCCCATTTCCTTTGCTTGACCTTGGCAACCCATCTATAAAATCCATGGATATCAGGTCCCGTTTCCAAACTAGAATCTCTAAAGGCTAAAGTAACCCACTCAGATTCTTATGTTTGGCCTTCACTTGTTGACAATTTACACAATGCCTAACCCACAAGCCAACATCCCTCTTCATGCAAGCTCTTCTTCATATCTTGATACATCTTGGTCCCTCCAGGATGAATCATAAACTTGGATTGATGATACTCCCCATGAACTTCTTTCCTCAAGTTCTCAACATCTAGAACACATAATCGCCATTTCTTTATCAACCATCCTCTCTAATCAAGACAAAAATCTTCCAAATCATCAACCTCGGTCCTAACCTCAAGGCTTCTGATCCTCTCGGCTAATATCGGATCCTCCTTCTATTTAGAAGCAATTCTCTCGATCAATACTGGTCGAACTTCTGAATAGGACAACATGGCAGTACTCTCACTAGAACTAGCAGTCGATCTTAACTGCACACCACAACTGGCCAAAGCTTCTAGATCCTTCCATTCTACCAACATAGCCAACACCACATTCTGATGTCTTCTACTGAGAGCATCAGCCACTTTATTACCTTTCCCTGGTGTATACTCTATACCAAAATAATAAGCAGCCAAAAACTCCAGCCACCTCTGCTGCCTAAAATTCAACTCCTTCTGAGAGAATAAATATCTCAAAGACTTATGATCGGTATACAACTCAAATCTCTCCCCTAAGAGATAACGCCTCCAAATCTTCAAGGAAAAAATTACTGCAGTCAACTCCAAGTCATGAGTAGGATATCTTCTTCATACGGTCTAAGCTGCCTCGACACATAGGCAATAACTTTGCCCTTCTGCATCAATACTACTCCTAATCCAGTCCCACACGCATCAGTGTATACTACCAACACTTGGTATCCATCTAGGACTACCAACACTGGAGCATTGGTTAATAATTACTTTAACTAAGGAATGCTTCCTTGCATTTGTCAGACCAAAGAAACTCCACCTCCTTCCTGGTAAGCTTAGTTAAAGGCACTGCTATCTACGAGAAATCCTTGATGGATCTCCTGTAGTAGCCAGCAAGTCCAAAAAAACTTCTGATTCAGTCATTATCTCTGGTTTCTTCCAACTGTTCACAGCTTTGACCTTATCTGGATCGATTGACAACCCTTTCTCTGAAACCACGTGGCCAAGAAACTTAACCTCTTTCTTCCAAAAATGACACTTGGTAAACTTTGCCTTTAGCTAATTCTGCCTTAGCGTCTCAAGCACAACTCTAAGATGCTCTTCGTGCTCTCTCTCATCCTTAGAGTATAACAAAATGTCATCTATAAACACCAACACGAATCTGTCCAAATACTCTCGGAAGACTCGGTTCATTACAACCATAAAGAAAGCAGGTGCATTCGTCAACCTGAATGGCATTACTAACCACTCATACAAACCATATCTAGTTCAAAATGCTGTCAAAGGAATGTTATCCTCTGCCACTCTCAACTGATGGAAACCTGTCGCCAAATCCAATTGGGAAAACACCTTGGATCCACTCAACTAATCAAATAGTCATCAATTCTCAACAAAGGATACTTATTCTTTATCGTCCTTTTGTTTAGCTTACGATAGTCAATACACATCCTCAGCGACCCATCTGGTTTCTTCAAGAATACCACGGCCACTCCCCAAGGCGAACTTCTTAGTCTAATAAAATTCCTTCCTTCTAGATCCACTTGCTGCTCCTTCAATTCCTTCATCACAGTCGGTGTCATCCTACTAGGTGGTCTACTCACAGGTTCAGCTCTTGGCACAATATCTATCCGAAATTCAACAGCTCGTTTAGGTGGTAAACCTATGACTAGCCCAAAGACATCTGCAAACTCTCTTGCTATTCGAACCTGACTTAGATCTTCTCCCACTTCCATTGTACTTAACAAAGCACAACTACTCTGGTCATAATTCTCTACTGAGAATATAATTTGGTTATGACTATTAGGGTGTCTCAAAGATATCTCCCCATCCTGGCAAAATATTCTAGCCGCATACCTCCTCAATCAATCCATGCCCAAAATGATTTCGGAATCTACAAAATCAAAAACATACAGACTGCATGCAAACTTATGACCTAACAAATCAAGTTCTAACTGGTCACATCTCATCCCCAGAGTTGCATACCCTCCTACTGGATTTGCAATCCTTAAGGAAGTAACAAGGTATGTGAGTTCTAAGCATAACCTATCAACCAAATACTGTGATATAAATGAATGTGATGCACCGGTATCAAATAGTATCCTAACTGGTATACTCCGAATCAAAAACATACCTTCCATAATAGTCTTTCCTTTATCAGCTGTAGTAGGCTTAGCTGATGATCCAACATCATAGACCTTTCCTTTGTCCCCCATGAAGGGCTCTGGACACTGGTTCTTATAATGTCCAACTTGGTCATAGTTAAAGAACTTCATATTCTTCTTATCTGCAGCCTTCTTCCCCTTGCCTGTCCGGCACTCATGCGCATAATGACCCTTCTTGTCACATTTGACGCACACCAAATCAACCTTTGCCTTCTTGGCAACATCCCTTTCTGGGCTTCTTTCTTCTTAAAGAACTTCCTCTTCTTTCCCTAAGGACCCTAGGATTTAACTGACTTCTCACTAGCATAACCAACCAACATCTCTTCATGGAAAATGGCCATCTCCACTACTACATTACAAGGATCACAGATATGGGTCATGGTCATTCTATCAAGCTCTAGTCTCAGTCCTCGAATGGACCTCTCATTTCTTCTGATGTCAGTGTCTATAGTGGCATATCTGTATCGAGACAGCTCATCAAACTTAGCAGCATACTCAATTACTGACATATTACTCTGGACTAAATCCATAAACTTCCTCATCAATGTCGACTTAGTAGCTTTATAAAAACTTTTGCTCAAACCTTATTATGAAATCTGCTCATGTCAACTCTTCCTCCGGAACTCCGGCGGTCACACTATTCCACCAGTGAAGCGCTGCCCCATGCAACTGCCTAGAGGCCAGCCTCCTCTTTTGTCCATCATCTAATCCTAGATCATTAAAGATCCTCTCATAGTGCAATAGCCAATTCTCAACTTCAACAACATCCTCCATTCCTACAAACGACTTTCCACCCAAACTGGTATAGTCTTTGCATAGCTTAGCACAGTTATTCCCAACTGGAGCCCCATGATTAGCTCCTCTAACATTACCAGCAACTCCAGCTTGCAATAGATTGGCTAACAACTGATACACCATCCCCGCATCTACTAGTGGATTTCCAGCACCAACATTGGTTTCAGCATTTTGATTAACATTAACCGATCGACTTAGGTTCCTACTAGTATTAGGTCGAGCATTTCCGTTGATTGTGGTGCTTCCTCCACCTAGATTTCCTCTTCCATTTCCAACTTCCATATCTTCTTTCTCGTAAATCTGTATACGAGCCTTAGTAAGATACAGAAGAACGGTCTAAGAGAGAGGGGAATACTTACTTATATATATAAACTAAGAGTATGTTACTATAGCGTTAACCCAAACCTTGATTATATTTACAAATTCATTGGATTATGTTTGACAATCTTTTAGATTTAACTCTCTTTTAAAGTTTCATAAACCTATTCTCTGATACCAACTTGTAACATCTTCCTACTTGGAGGCCCAAAACTAACGGCTACGGATGCTGCAGTCATCCATAGTTATTATTCCTCGGCGACCAAATACGGCGATATTAGGTTCATTGATATACAGAAACGCATGAATATGGAAAAAATTTAAAACATCAAACAGATTCACATTCCATTTCAAAACATTTCCAATTCATTACATAATCCCATAATTGTTAACCTCGTTCAAAGAAAATATATTTATTACAACATACGCCAAGGGCGACATATGAAGATGCCCCCTTGGATGATCAGAGTATATATAGGAAATATAATAACTTTGCTATTACAAACAACATAGCGGAATAAAATAAAAGAAAACTCTATATAGCTAGCATGCCTCTTGCACGTCTTCGAAAGCTTTATTCATCTAATGAGGTACCTGAAAACCTCAACTCTCAGACTACTCAAAATCAATTGAGTACCCGAGAGTTTAAGGGGAAAACATAAACTTCGAGTCAGAAAAAAGACTGGTATGAATAATAATCTAGCATCTCAAATCATTTAGATATTTAGCGAGACCATGCCGCTTAGTGGAACGGGTTTTCCCCTCACTAGTATCTCAAAACCTTTATAAAACCATATACTGTGGTCCTGCATCCACAATGGTTAAAAACATAGTCATTTCAAAATATTACGATGATATGCAAACATTTTAAAACTTATTGGATTTCCCATCCTCTGTTTAAATTGACTAACTAACATATTTTATAGTTTCTAGGATCACTATTAATTTACTAGTTTTCATGGGCTTACTAATAACCTTTATATAATGTATGGACTCCCTGTCCTACTTCATAGTTTTCATGGGTGCACCATGAACTTATTGGCTCTCTGCCAATTAACTTAATTAATTCATGGGTTCCCCTGAACCTATTGGTGACTCCAATAACTTCTCTCTTATCCTAGTTTTCATGGGTTGACTAGGAACCTAGTGACAACTGTCATTAACTTAATCCGGATATAGTTTTCATGGGTGCACTACAAACCAATAGGCCCCTGCCAACCACTCTTTATAACATAGTTTTCATGGGATCACTATGAACCTATTGGTAACTCCAATAACTTCCTAGTCATAGTTTTCATGGGATCACTACGAACCTGTCTCCCTAACAACTTCCAAATTTAGGCATCCTATGTTTTAGTCTCCTTGACCTCTTGGATGCAAATCTACTCATCCAGGAGTTTAATCAATTTATATTCACTACTGGGTTAACCTAGTTGGTTCTTTTACCCTTCATCCCCAAAATATAGTTATGGGTCCATTATAATATAAATATATTTATATTTGAAGAAGCAAACATAATTACATAATATACCACTCCTGTGGGTTTAATATAAAACATGGTTAATCCCTTTAACCAATTATTTTTATCAAGGAATGCTTCTTCTCAAACCAATACAAAAAACTCCTTTAATTTAGTGATGGGTTTTTTTCTTTTAAAAATGAGTTTGGGTTATAAAACCTTTCGAAACCTTGCTTTCGACTTCATAGGATGACCTCCTTCGAAAGCATTCAAATCTATGTTTAAAACATTAGGCTCCTGCCTTTCTAATACTTTAAAACCTTCCTTTCAAAACCTTTTGATTGTATTAAAGTATTAACATTTAACTTTAGAAGCATAGCTTCGAAACCAGTTGAAACTACCCCTTTCGACACCGTTGGAAGTAACCCTTCCGAAATCATTGAAAGTCCCCCTTTCGAAATCATTAGGTTTATGCTTAAAACATTATTTGGGTCAAACTGAATATAGGCGAAAGCATCTCTTTCGAAACCATACTTATCATATAAAAATATCGGTGAAACATGGTTGCGTCAGCACTATCCTTTCGAAAGCATAAAACGTCTGGGTAAAATATTGGAAGGTTGGCATCGAAACCCCTTTTGAAACCATTGCCTTAAAAAACTCTATCTCCTTTCAAAAGCTACAGGAAGTGGCTTATATTTATAAAACAAAGTACCTTTCGACAACATTAATATCTTCAATACCATCGAAAGGCTAAAGAACGGTATTAGGGCTTCGACTAGGTCGGAACCCCTTCTTTCAAAACATTCTTTCATAACCCATTCGAAAGCAAACTTAAGTTATGGAAACCCTTTCGAAATCTTTTAAAAGCTCTTTCAAAACCATATGCTTCGACTCCTTCGAAGGCTTAAATAAAAAAAAGGCAGGCGCTTTTCTTTTTAAAACAAACCAAGGTAGCGACTCCTTCGAAAGCTATGCTTTCGATACCTTACCTTTCGCCTTCCTCCAATCCACTACGTACCGTCTTTGTGATACCTTGTATATTGGTTTCGGCTTAGTAGGTTTCGACTAGATTGAAGGTAAAATCTCTATGTCGAAATGTACTTCCAAAGTAGGCGAAACCATTTTTTTTTAGTAAACCTGGTTTTATACTACTTAAAGCAAACTTCTCTCTAACTAACCTACCATGTGTCAACATTAGATCGGTTGCCTTAACTTTTCAAATTCTTTGCTAAAATAACTGCCGTTAATTTCAGACCTAAACCATGGTTAAATTAAGCAAATAAGCCCTTCCATTAAGTAAAACAAACATTGCAAATAATTCCCTCTTCTAAAATAATTTAATTTGTATAGCAAATCACTTTGGAAAAATCTCCATAAATTCTAGGAATTCACTTTAATCATGTTATCTAACATATCAAAATTCCAGACCCAAATTCTTAATAAATTTTCCAAAATAAATTTATAAACCCAAATAACCATATTCTCCTTTGAAAATTCATAATAATCTTTCCATAGCTTGAAAAATTATCAAAATTGAAACCCAACTCCAAAATCATGTTTTACATAACATAAAAATTTTCCATGGCATTTAAACATCATTAAAAATTGGTTTCACCCTAAAACCGTGTATAAATCCATTTAAACAAACTTGTTTAAATTAAACAAATCAAATTTCAAGCATATCATCATTCAGTTCATCTTAAAAATGAATTTGTCCTTAAATCCGAAACATATGATTTAAAACCAAATAGAGATGGAATTATTATTCACCTTGATTTAGATAAGGAGATTGGATTGAGATTGATTTCCCCTATGCTTGATTCTCTAGCTTTAGATTTGCATTCCTCTTCTCTTAATGGTCGACCCTTCCTTAAGATTTTTGGTTTGCGTTTTAAAATGATGTGAATGAGGAATCAAATGGTAGGAACGAAAATATAAAGGTAAGGGTTATGGGCGGAAAATTGCTAATATACCCTTATGTAATTTGATTAACCCAAAAACCATTCTTAAGGTGATTAATTATTATATTGGGCACGGCCATAATTAAGTTTATTCAAATCTTAATCCCCTTATCACTTAACATTTACATTATTCTATTTAATTTATCTAATTAAATCACCTGAATAATTTTATCAAAAATTAGGGCTGTTACAATATGTTGTATGTTTCAGTGATCAACAAGTTTGCATAGAGCCTAAAATAGTGCGTAGTGCATACTTAAAACCATAGGAAAAACATACTTACCATTTATTGCTTTCGTTCTTAAACTAACCGGCAGATGAAGAGTTAGTGTGTCATTTGGTTCCCATTGTTTGGTGATTGAGAGGAAATTTCCTGAAAATATTAAATGATAACTCGTTAAAATAATAATAATAATAATCATAATGCTAAATTTAAATATCACTAGAGAAAAGTTTGCAGATTTTTGTACATAAAATAATGATAAAAAGATAATGAACTATCCCTTTGTTAAACATGTAAATTGTGGCATTGCGGGGAAAAGACATGGCCTGAGAAGAATGGTAATATAAATGCATGAATTAACATAGTCCATTTTCTCTTATACCAAAATGAAAGTAGACAATAGAAGAATTTAATTCTACTAAATATACCAGGATTTGGTTAAGTCAAATTCCTTCTATTTAAATGTGTAGCTGCGTCCTCTATCATGGTCCAATATAGTATATGAAATGTTCAAGGTTGAATATGTATTACTATGATGCGGGCATAAAACATTTCGAACAAAGAATCATTTTGATACTTTGCACGTTATATGATGAAAATAGTTTCATGGTAGTAAAAAATCAAAACTTCAATTACCAGATCGAACATCTGCGAAAATATACAGATTATATCAATCTGATAAATTAAATTATCATAAAATGCAAACCTGTTCCATTACAACAACAAAATGAATCAAATTGTGTTCCCCACTCAACTTCTTACTCCTGCCTCGGTTCTTGCAACCCATACATTCATATAGCATCAGAATATATTAAACCTAGAGCAACCACATAGATTCTTGCTCCTACATTAGAGCACTCACACAGTAGAGTAGTTAAAATTATGCATCAGCATGTTAAACTCGGTCCCTGCCTGAAGCTTGAATGCCTTCCCAGTCTGACACAAGTCCATCTCTTATGTATTCCCTACATGCATAAACACCGTCAAACATCAGTCCATCTCTTATGCCTTCCCAGTCTGATATCAGTCTGATATCAGTCTGACATCAGTCAAACATTATCGGTGTAAACTCCATGAATTCATCACGAAAAAGCAAAGATAAGTTCAACAAAAAACATAAACTAGAAATACATGGCTAGTAGCACTATTATGTTAATTTAGAAATACTTGATTTTTTCACTGAACTTCAACTTCACGTCATTACAAATTAGAATTAAACCAATAGTGATAAGTTTCAAAATATTGATGGTAAAAAAAATATCTAAATTTTTTTATAGATAGAAATGATACCTACTAAACACAAGTAGGAGGAAAGTAGATATCCACGGCAAGAATTCCAACATCCATAAATTCTGTTTCCATTAATAGGAAAAGTTGTAGATCCTATTAAATTGCAAGAATTTTACTTGAAGCGAATTAAAATATATAAATGCAAGAGAAGCAGGACGTCCGAAGGCCGTAAGCATTTGGCTCTTCTATAAAGAAATAATCTATCACAACTCATAACTCACAAGAATTAATTTCCTTTTTGCAATATAAACAGATCAAAAATAAAATATACACCCGACGGATCGATAAACCTGATGCTTGATTTATGGCCAAAACAAGCATCTCTGCCTCCTTGTGATACTCCACAAGGCAAATTTGGCAGCTCAAAGTTCCCATGAGAACACTGAACATGACTCGGTGACTTCCTCCTATAGGTATTAAAGTTATCGAATCATTTCTTTTGTCAATATGCTTGATTTAGTTAATATAAATTAATATGTTGGACATAGTTAATTGGATTGGTTGAATAAAGAAAATATGCATGAGGAAAGCAAACTAGTGATGAACATGGCAACAAGTAATAAATAGAAAAGCTAATCCATGAATATATTAGCTGAACTACTACTAGTAATGTGAATCTGCAGGTTTAAACAAGCATGTTTATTCATGGATATAGCCATATGTATGTTTTGCCTATTTAACTTGGATCTAAGGTGACTCTTCCATTTTTAGCTCTGGTGTTTTCTTTATTGAAAAACAGTTCTCGTATAGGTTATTACAGGTATTCTTTTCTCCTTGTTGTCACTGATATATCTTTTCCCCCACTAATTTGGAGCATAACTGCTTTTTGTTGCAAACCTTCCAAATTCATCTTTGTTCGATTTCAGCCACTTTCATGATGTTTCTATTGTAACTTCACTAACATTTCAATGTCAACAACAGATAGGCTTTTTTTGAAACAAATAATAGAATTTCTTATGAGAGCCAACCATCTTTTGGTAATATACATTTTTTGTAGTCGTATGGAATTTAGTACCATTTAGTTGATGAAAGAAATGTTCTCGAGATTACACCATTGACATCCCTCTTAAAATTGTTGTAAACTGTCATGTACAAAATCCATATCTTGTTTTCCACATCATTATATTTTCCTATATTCCTATAAAAATTTATTATCCTTTCTCCTTTTCGGTTTCATATATAGTAAATAATAAAGAATCATATACATCTAAACCTAACATTTAAAAATAGAATGAATATTTATAATAATGCTTAAGAAAAAAGTAAAGGGGCGCTTCTTTCTCTCACAAAAGGATATTAAGTTTTATACTTAAAACGTCTAAAATGCTTCAACTAGAACGAAGAACCACTCATTAAAACATAGATGTTTTCTTATATATGACACTGTTATTTCACAATGAGTGATATTATTTCAGTGAATTAGGTAGGAGCTGAGATTAAACCATGGCCAAGTGTTATTTTTCTGATCACTGGTTGCAGTCATGATATTATTTGTACTTTGCAAAAGAATTAAAGGTTCCATATCATATGCTATACTATGAATAATTAGCTTTGTTCCAAATATGTTCCAAATTTGATTTAGTTGTGGACTATAGTATCATTTTTTTAATCAATTATTACCATTATAAATTTTTAAAACCATACTTGCTTCTATAGGTCTATTCTTTTTTGAGACAATGGAGAAGCTTCTTCTATGCCACGGTTCTAGTTTATTCAAGCATACACACAAACACACAATACAAAAATATACTTGTGTGCTAATGTACACACACATGCATCTATATGTCTGCATTTTTTGTGGTGTTTTACTAGAAAAGCAGAATTAGTGTCTTGTATCTTGCGATTTTATATGTTATTCATGGTCAGGCTACCAATTCTACCTTAAAATTGTGTTTAATGATCAAATTCAATGCCTAGAATATACATAATTTATAATACATATTTAAAATATAGTGGTTTGAAAGTTAGTGGATACTGGCAATTGACATTATTATCGACAAGCTGAACAGGCCGCACAATGTGCCCATGAGAAAACTGAACATGCCTATGTTGCTTCCTTTAGCGAGTATTGAAGTTATTAAATAATTTCTTTTGCGATGACATTTAAATGGTTAATTTTATCAATACAAAGTAATATGATGCACATGATTACTTAGAATTATTGAATAGTGAATAGGCATGAAGATGGAGGACCAAGTGAAGAACATGACAACAAGTAATAATAGCAAAGATCATTGGCAAAACAAACGTAGGTAATAAGAATCTGCAGGTTTAAACAGACGTGCTCATCAACAAATTTGATAACTTTAGACTTCGGTTGTTATTTATAGAGATTGAATAACCTGCTTTAAACAAAATGGTTTCAAATATTTTTGTTTACCATAACATCAATCTAGTCGCAACGTTGCAAAGGCAACATAGTTTAGATTAATAGTTATTTACATAAAACCTTTTTAATATAAATCCTTTAAAAATACAAAAGGTAGAAATACAAAATCTAACAACGATCTTCGTTTAGCACATATTAAAAAGTATTGTTTATCATTACCTAGAAAGTTGAAAAAAAAACCATGACAAAAAATGTTGCTCTCATATTTACATACTTCATCATGCACAGAAGGAGTATATACGCCTGCAGCATTATAAATGCTTAGCATGATTAAGGAAAAGATATGCCAAATACACACTTTTGCTATGCAATATGCTAGCTATATCAAACATACAAACTGATTAGCTTATGTCACTATCATCATTTTCTACAGTAACTTATGTCACAAAATAAAAGGATATGAATAGATAAAGCAAACATTATATATTCTTTGTACAAATTGTTGGGCGTATTCTCACCCAGGCAATCTCAAGACCAAGAAGCACCAGGTTCGCCCAGGCTTGCCTAAGCTTCATTCGGCATCCCTACCACTGCCGAATCAACTCTACCTCCCATGCTTGCCGAACCAACCTACCGGTCCAACCTCACCTACCGGACCAACCGCCCCTACCGAACCAACCAACCTACCGGTCCAACCTCACCTACCGGACCAACCGCCTCTACCGAACCAACCTCCTCTACCGGTCCAACCTCACCTACCGGTCCAACCTCACTACCGAACCACCTCCTCTCCAACAGCCACCGGTCTAGATCAGGGCCGGACCAACCTACCACATCTCACCACCGAACCAAGATGAGCCAGGCCAGATTGCCTCAGCCCAGGCCCGCCAGCAGCCATATACATCCAAGACCCCTGCCCCCAGCCTCACTCTATAAATAGAGGGGTAGGGGTACAACAATGGGGGACAATTTTGAGAGCTCAAGCACGGAGAGAACTTTCAAACAACTTTCTTTTACTTGTATCAAAGCTTTGTACTTGTAATCAAAACAAGAGAAGAGAAATAACATATAAAGTGGACGTAGGCACATTCTGGCTGAACCACTTGTCTTTTTACAGTTTAGTTCCTACTTTTCATATATTTGCATAAATCACCCAAATCATTAAAAACAACATAAGATCTACTAAATCATACAACTTTGAGGTGTTTGTCCATTTTTTGTGCAAACATTTTTGGTGCTTTCATTGAGAGCTAGAAGCTCGAAGCTTCAGCTTCATCCACTTAACATTTTTCCTAACAGCTTTGTCTACCACTTGGAAAACATGCCTCCCAAACCAAGAAAAGATGTTAACAAAGGAAAAAACATCGCTTCCAGCAGTCTTCCAGATCCAACTGTCACGAATCAAGTAAATCGTCCTCCTCCAGCAGCAGTAACAAATGAAGGACAGGCTAACCCAACCACTCCTGCCACAGAATAGCCTGCAGCAATTACTAGGGCAGATTTGGACAGAGTTGTGGTTGAAGTAACTAACCGCTTCACGTCCCAGCAGGAAGCCTTGGTGGACCATCTCATGTCACGCTTAAGGGATGCTGAAGAATCCAACCGCAACACTGAATCATGGGGTGAGTCCCAGTCTGGAGGATCTCAAAGACAACAAAGATCTTCCTTCTTCGAAGGAGCTAACGGCAGAAGTAGCCATGGTAGGAGCCGAGACCGAGCACAGCCCGAAGTTAGGCCTGAGGAAACGTTTGGTACCGAACCCAACGGGGGAGGTACCGGACGGAGGTCAACTATAGCTGAGCCTGTCATACTGCCTAACCACGGAAACGCCGGTGAACGAAGCTGAGCTAGAGTCCAGCCCGAAGTTGGACCCGAGGAAGTGCTTAGATCAGAACCCAGCAGGGGAAGATCAAGGCAAGGGCCAACTGTAGCTGACCCTAGCATGCCCCCAGAAGATCAAAGGCAGCCGTTGGAAAATATGAGGAACGATAGACGATACCATCCCTACAGGTCATCCGGACGGAATCAATCCCACAGAACAGAACCGAACTCGTTTCTATCTACTCCAAATTCTGATGAAAGGATGACATGCTTGTTCAGAGAGTGCGTCCAACGGGATCAAAGAGATCGACGGATAGGCGCTAGGGTAACCAGCCCTTTCGCCCGCAATATCGAAATTGCCATCACCCCCCGAGAATGGAAGATGCCAACAATGGAACCTTACAAAGGAACCTCCGACCCCGTTGTACACTTACAGAGATACACACAGCATATGCTCATGAGTGGAGCAACAGAGGGAGTACTATGCAAATGCTTTCCACTATTCTTAGCAGATCTAGCTACCTCCTGGTTCTGCCATCTACCCCAAGGATCCATCAGCTCGTGGGAGATGTTGAAAGAAATGTTTATCAGTCAGTTCCGCATTCATGTGGAACAACCCAAGGACGCTTATTCCTTATCCAATATCAAACAAAAACCTGGAGAGAAGCTGCAGCAATATTTAACCCGATTCAATGCCGCAGCGGCCGCAGTCCAAGATGCCGATGAGAAGCTTGTCTTAATGGCCCTCTGTAGTGGTGTGCATCCGGATACTAAATTCGCTAGAAGACTAACAAAAGAAAAACCAGCTACTTTACCCGATTTCTTCCATGAAGCTAGGAAATATATGAGGCTTGAAGACGCTGCCACTAAGGGGCAGTCAAGGCAACAAAATAAGGCAACTCACAGCAACACGCCCGCTGTAGCAAAGGACATTCGAAGAAATGACTCTAGAGACAATGCTGGGGGCAAGAAGGGAGAAAATCGCCTATATCGGCCAGGACCGAGATTCGACACTTACACTCCTTTGAATGAAACCGTCGAAAAACATCTTCCTTGCCACCCAAGGTGAAGTTAGATACGAATGCTCACCGTACAAGAAGGAATCAGATAACGCACAAAAGTCTGGAAAGTTCTGCCGCTTCCACGAATCTCATGGGCATGATACCAATGAATGCCATCATCTTCGGGATTTGATTGAAGAACACATCAGAAGGAAGAAACTACAACGCTTTCTTGGGAAGACCAGCCCTGTCTGACTTCCAAATTGTCCTGGCTCCATAGTGCTTAAAGATGAAATTTCCAACGGACAAGTGCGTTCCCTTCTTCGAAGCTCTAAAGAAAGACAAAGGAAAGTTCGAATGGACTGACGAATGCTTAACTGCTTTCCTTAACTTAATCGAACACCTCCAGAAACCACTGGTACTCTCGACTCCAAGCGAAGGCGAAGAATTATACCTATACCTTGCTGTGTCACCTCACGCCCTAAGCGCTGCCTTGGTAAGGGAAGACAACCGCACACAGCGGCCAGTTTACTTCGTCAGCAAGAGGTTTACTGGGGCAGAAGTCAGATATCCTAAACTTGAGAAGCTAGCATACTGTTTACTAATCACATCACGGAAACTGCGTCACTACTTCCAGTCCCATTCCATCAAAGTTCTGACCGATCAACCACTGAGGCAGGTACTCCATCGTCCCGACACTTCTGGGCGACTACTTAAATGGTGCATTGAACTAAGTCAGTATGATATCACCTATCACCCTTGCACCGCCATCAAGGGACAAGCCATGGCTGATTTCATTGCAGAATTCACTACCAACGAAGATAAGGAGCAATTGGAAATAGAAAAAGACATCAAGTGGAATCTCTTTGTGGATGGCGCATCGAACGAACAAGGCTCGGGGGCAGGTGTGGTAATAATCACTCCCAGGGGAAATAAGATGCACTATGCTATAAGGTTGGAGTTCGGTGCCACTAACAACGATGCAGAATATGAAGCAGTGATAGCTGGATTAGAACTTGCCTTGGAAATCAGAGCCAATTCTTTGTGTCTTCATAGCGATTCTCAACTTATTGTTAATCAAATACTAGGAGAATTCCAGGCTCGAGAAGAACGACTCATAGCATATTTAAAGAAGACCAAGTTACTTCTCAGTCGATTGGACCACTACTTAATCAAACACATCCCTCGGGAAGAGAACCGAGAGGCCGACGAATTGGCGAAGCAAGCAAGCGTGAGAGACGGCGATATTTCCGGAGCAGTAGCCATCTCGAAGCAACTGGCCCCAAGTTTTGAGCAAATGAATCTAATAGCTGCAACCGAAGAAGCAACTTGGATGACTCCTATCCAAGACTACTTACAATGTGGCACACTACCCAACGGGCATAACGAAGTCAAGAAAATCTTGAGGAAAGCTTCCCGCTACACAATACAGGAGGACACCCTCTATCGGTGCGGATTCTCTAACCCCCTATTAAGGTGTGTCGCTGGAAGGGAAGCCAAGGAAATCTTATCCAACATTCATCAAGGGAGCTGCGGAGATCACACCGGAGGGTAGACTTTGGCAAAAAAGATACTCCGATATGGATATTTCTGGCCCACCTTAAGCAAGGACGCCTTAGATTTCGTCGGAAAATGTGACAGATGCCAGAAGTTTGCTAAGATTCCGCGACTACCAACAACTGAGATTACTCAAATGACCAGCCCATGGCCCTTTGCAGTATGGGGAATTGACTTAATCGGCAAACTACCAATGGGCCGAGGCGGGGCCAAATATGCTATAGTGGCAGTCGACTATTTCACCAAATGGGTGGAAGCAGAACCCCTGAATAAAGTATCTTCTGCAAAAGTTATTAATTTCTTGATCAAAATGTTCTGTGTAGGTACGGAGTCCCATTCAAAATCATATCAGACAATGGACTTCAATTTGACAGCGAGGAATTCGCCAACTGGTGCCATGAGCAAGGAATTCACAAAAGCTTCTCATCCGTAGCGTATCCCCAGGCAAACGGACAAGTCGAAGCCGTCAACAAAATTCTAAAAACTCTAATAAAAAAGAAACTCGAAAAGTCAAAGGGCGCTTGGGTGGATGAACTCCCTACGCCACTGTGGGCTTATCGCACATCTTTCAGAACATCAACAGGGCATACTCCTTTCTCTTTGGCATACGGATCGGAGGCTATGCTCCCAGTTGAAACCATCGTGCCTTCCTACCGTAGGATCCCCTATAACCCAGAAGAGAACGAAGAACTCCTTCACGTGTCTTTGGATCTAGTTGAGGAGAGAAGAAATGATGCAATCCTTAAAGCAGCAGCCCACAAACAGAAAGTGGCGGCACAATACAACTCCAAAGTCAAGCATCGTACCTTACAAGAAGGGGATCTTGTCCTCAAGCGAGTCTTCCCTCGCCCCGGAGCACTAGACTCAATCTGGGATGGACCATATGTAATTCATAAAGATCTCCACAACGGAGCTTATATTTTGTCAACAGTGGACGGAGAGGTGTTCCAGAGGGCATGGAACATCCAACACCTCCGTCGATACTTTTCTTAACTTGTACTGCCCATATGAAGTGAATTAACAAAGAGAATCAGTGGACGTAGGCATTTTCGTGCCGAACCACTTTAAAAAAAAACCTTGTCTCTTTGTTAACTTGTTCCTTTATATCTTGGCTGCTTGTTAACTTTATCCTTTTCTGTTGAACAAAATCCTGTGCATACAGCATTTCCACTCAAGGCACTCCACAGCGCAACTTCACCTGGACAAGACCTAACAGGTACTATGCGAATCTATGCCCTCGCCAATGAGACACTTTTGCTCCGACATCCCTCTGCTGCGGGTTAACTCATTGCTCGCGACGGCCCTCAAAGCCAACTGTAATGAGCCGATTATAAGCCACCGAGAAGGCCGACTATAGCCGAGGCAGCTCATTACGGCGTTAGGCTCGCCGGCAACTGTGAACCGACTATAAGCCCCAACATAAGGTGTGGCCAGCCAGGGGCAGTTCACGGTTGACGATCGGCACCCACGCTAGCCGGCCATGGTAAATCGAATAATACCCACGATTACGGGGCCATAATGGCCCGGGTAGTTACTGTGCGCGATCTCGGCTCTGATGTGTCTTAAGTGCGGCTGTGGTAAAAAAGAATTAACTCCCCGCAGAGGCGTAAGATGGGTGACAAATGTCTCCAAGACCCACAGCTAGGGAAAGTGACTACAAAGCCCGTTTGCCACGAACTTAAGCACATCGAAGGCCTTCCGTGATTGGAAGTTTTACTATTTCTCTTATTTCAATTTTATTTGAAAAACTTTTCTCCTATCCTCTATAACAATCCCTAAAGTACAGGACACGGAATAGGAGTCATTCGCTAATGGGAGTCGGAACCCACAACGGGACACCAGGCCGCATTCCATACTCAGTCACACAAGACATTCAAAACTGCCATCTACAATTAGAACATGAAAGGCGGTATTTTCTTCTTTTGTGTACAAATACATGGCTATAATTTATTCATACATCACACTAGCATTGCAAGGCATGAAATTATGTTTTAAGCAAGAACTTGACATCAAACACAACTGAATTACAAGCATATGCATAGCTATATTTCTCATACAACATGTCAAAATAGCAAAAAACATTCAAAAGACGACAGAATCAGCTTAAGTTAAAGAATTACACGTCAAGAATAGTGTTGTTTATTACAAGTAGCATAATTACAACCTAAGAGTTACGTTACTATTTTGAGACTAACATATACAACAATGACAAGTCCACAAAAAGATATCTAGGTCCAATCAAGGAGCCGGCTGCATCGGAGTCTTATCCTTGTCCTGTTGCCCACCTGTCCGGCCAGAGAAAGAATTCATTAGTGACAAGAAACCAAGTTAACGGAAAGACTAGAAAGGAAGACTTAACAGCTGGTAAACTGGGCAGTAACCGCATCAATCCTGAGGGCCGTACCCATCTACTAGTGACCTCGGGGTGGGCCCATGACGTCCCGGTTCTAACTGAGCTGGGGGCACCGCGGAAGGATCTTCTCTGTCCTGGGATTTCTTCTTTTCTGATCGGGTTTCAACTCTATGAGACATTATCTTCAACACAAAAGAATACATCTTTAAAAAGGATGTAGAGATATAAACAAGCAAGTGCGTACAATCTAGAATTTCATTTTGTAGTTCAAAACATAAAAGGTTCAAGGTTCGATTAGGCATTCAAACTCTGGGTCTCGTTCGGTATCACGAGTCATAAAAAGTCATCCGGCAGTTCAAGACAAAAGCTCATTCGGCATTCGAGCACCCCATATACCGTTCGGTAATCCGGGCCCCAAGGTTCATTCGACTATCCCACTCCCTAAAAACCCATTCGGCAGAAGGAGGGCTCACCTCATTCGGCAGGCGTAGGCTTGGTCCGGCTCTTTCTAATAGGTGTGGATAACAGGAGCTTGAAGCCCATACTTATAGGCAAACACAGACGACCGGACCGGTTGGTTCGGCATTTGGGCCGAATAGGAGCATCCAAGCTAACGTCATTAATTTCAAAACAAAGCACGGCATATACCGGCATATGCCCTACTTTGGGGGGCAAATGTTGGGCGTATTCTCACCCAGGCAATCTCAAGACCAAGAAGCACCAGGTTCGCCCAGGCTTGCCTAAGCTTCATTCGGCATCCCTACCACTACCGAATCAACTCTACCTCCCATGCTTGCCGAACCAACCTACCAGTCCAACCTCACCTACCAGACCAACCGCCTCTACCGAACCAACCAACCTACCGGTCCAACCTCACCTACCGGACCAACCGCCTCTACCGAACCAACCTCCTCTACCGGTCCAACCTCACCTACCGGTCCAACCTCACCTACCGGTCCAACCTCACTACCGAACCACCTCCTCTCCAACAGCCACCGGTCCAGATCAGGGCCGGACCAACCTACCACATCTCACCACCGAACCAAGATGAGCTAGGCCAGATTGCCTCAGCCCAGGCCCGCCAGCAGCCATATACATCCAAGACCCCTGCCCCCAGCCTCACTCTATAAATAGAGGGGTAGGGGTACAACAATGGGGGACAATTTTGAGAGCTCAAGCACGGAGAGAACTTTCAAACAACTTTCTTTTACTTGTATCAAAGCTTTGTACTTGTAATCAAAACAAGAGAAGAGAAATAACATATAAAGTGGACGTAGGCACATTCTGGCTGAACCACTTGTCTTTTTACAGTTTAGTCCCTGCTTTTCATATATTTGCATAAATCACCCAAATCATTAAAAACAACATAAGATCTACTAAATCATACAACTTTGAGGTGTTTGTCCATTCTTGTGCAAACACAAATAAAGAATAATTGTCACCTTAATCAAATTGCACTGCATTTAACATTACCATTCACCTTAGTAAAATTGATTCAGTAGAAGATATAACATAAAAGTGTTCTAAATACCAATACATCTGGGCCTCTTTTATAGTTAAGTAAGCTACACTCTTATTGTTTCTTTGCTTATTCCGTTAGTTATCCACAAATGATGGATTATAGCTCAGATTCATTAGGTTTTCTAAGTGATTCTGATTCAGTGAGCCTGAAAGATTATGAAGCTGCTAAGTGTTACTCCAAGTTACAAAACAAGGAACTAAAAGTTAAATACACAAATGATTAGATGACCATTTTGTGGTTCAAAGAAAAAACAAGAATATCAGTGAGGATCTCCTCTAACATGCTATAAGAATTACTTTATTTAACCGAAGGGAAAACTGAAAGCATGTCATAAACATTCAAAATTCCTAAACCAGGAATTCGTTGTTCATAATACTCTTGGACCTTAGTTACAACTAGCATTGTTTGAACATCCAAAGAAAAGGAGGTTTAGTTTGTCTAGCCTTGGATGGGCATTATCATTAATACACCATTTTTATTTATTAACAAAATTTTATATTATTTTCAACTTTAAATAAAAATAGCAATTCTATAAGGAATATCAATTCAAAACTAATTATAGAAATAAACTACAAATTATATTTTTCATATAAGATGATAGTTTAGTATTAATATAGTTACAGATATCAAATTGACAGAGAGGAGCCGGTATTTTGGGTTTGTAAAATCGACGCAGACAAGTGCGATGCGATTTAGGTTTTGTAAAATTGACTTAGAAAAATAGAGATATAGGATTTCTGCATAAATCTATATCGAACAATATAAAATCCATATAGAATCAAAAATTTTGTATCTAAAATCATACCGATTTAGGGCTTGTAAAATTGATGCCGGCGAGTAGCAAATTGAAGGAGGAGTCAACTGACTACGGCGAGAGGAGTTTAATGATGGAGAAGAGTACTGGGATGATGATGATGAAGGAAACATAATTGGGGCATGGTGATTTTTTATTAAGTGGAGAGGAAAGGGGAAGACTTCTGAAACGTAACAAGTGTTTTAGCATTGGCGAGAAGGCGGGAAATTTTGGCAGCTTTAGGTATATGGGAAAAATAAAGGGTAAAATAATAATAGTTGCACTTACCTTGAAACGCAGCCAACAACTGCCATAAAAAGCAAATTTTCTTGTAGTGGTATCACCCATTAGAGCGTGTCGTTACCTTTCTAGATCATTATATTATGGATTTTTTTGTGCAAGAGAGCTCTCAATTAAGGTTGGAAAGTAACCGGGGTAATGACATATTTGGTACTATCTAGTAAGGGGTAGGTCGGTCCTGTGTTGGTAGAGGGGCGGATGCGTTTGTAGCCCCCGGTACATTTTATCTAGAGATGTACTATACGGAAGGTAGTCCCTTATCTTGCCATTGTTGGAATCCATTCTCCAATAAGCGTCATGCGGACTTAGTTGTATACCTATTATGCTGGAATTTAATTAATGTAACAATTTTGACTATATTAATATTTATTTTAAACCACATACACTATGATAATATCAGAAGATTTCCTATGAAATATTTTGGTTATCATAAGGTAAAAACACATCCGTGTTTATGTGCGACGAGGTCTTACGAGATACCTTTATATTGAAAGGTTTTATAACACTAAGATCTATTTTTCTCATGCTGGTTTACCAGACTGATCCAGACGTTATTTTCTTGTAATGCTCGGGTCAGCCCGAGCATATTTTCTAGATTTAACTGGATGCTTTGGAGCTTTTAGGAGATGAGCTGGATTCTCCAAGATGTATTCACATAGCTTATATTGTATCGTTGTTCTGTTTTGTTCTTGTCTGTATTTATCAGCAATTGTGAGGACAAGCTGTTATAACTGTCTAGGCTGATAATATGTTAGTGTACTTTGAGGTTGTGTATAATAAAAATAATTTCTTTCTATAAAAATCTTGTGTATATCATATATTTCCCATCACGACATGAGATTTTGTTCTGTCTTTTTCTTTCTTCACCATAAATGACCTATCTTTTGGACACTTAAATGATTGGCACAAGAATACCAATGATATATTAAGTGTCGTCTTTAGGTGTAAGAAAGGAAGATCATTACAACCCCAAACCCAACAAAACTAAAAACAAAGCAATCATAAACAAAAGAACATCTATGACTCGATAAAAAGTATGTCATGACAAACCATGAAAAGGCTTGTAAAGTTTCCAACATGGTTCATTACGATCGAGGGCTGGACTACTATCTCAGGTCTCCATCCCAATCTGTCTACTAGATCACTACATATGAAATGAATGTGAAACCCTAGTATCAAATAAAACTCAAACAAGAACATCACTAATAGAAAGATACCTTAAATAACGGCTCACCTTCCCTTCTCCTTTGTCGAGGGAGCACTCGATGAAGAAGCGACTACATCCAAAGCACACGCCTTCCTAACCTGCTTATCCTTCACTAGTTTTGGGAAATCCTTTTTTAAATGTCCAGGCTTATCATAGTTGTAGCACTTCTTCTTCTCACTCACTTTGTAATCCCTGGTCAAATGGCCTTTCTCCTTGCACCAATAGTAAGTAGGTTCCCATTTACCCTTTTTCTGACCATTCTTTTCTTGAGACTGCTTCCTCTTTCCATTCCACTTATTCTTGCCTCCACTGTTTTGTAGCAGTTTTGGCTCTCCTTCTCAGTGGAAACAACCATAGTTGTTCTAGCCTTAGGATATAGATTCTCATGATGAAGTGCTTACTCAAATAGTTTCTCAAATGGCTCATCGATGTGGTCTATCAATTTCTCTCTAAGATAGTAATCTAAACCAATGATGAACTTTTCATTCTTCCTCAATGGAGTGTTGATGAATAACATCCCATACTTTGACAAAGCATCAAACTCTACCACATACTCAGAAACTGACATCTCTCCTTGCTTGAAATAAGTAAACTTCCTGAATAATACCGACTTCTGGGCAGCTGGAATGAACTTATCCTCAAACCTTGTCTTGAAATGGTCCCAACTAAACTGATCCTCAAGAGTAGAAATAGTCATGGCATTCCACCAATTCATGGCCCACCCATGAAGTGGTCTAGAAGCCAACTTTCTCTTCATAGCATTCACTCCCATATCACTAAAGATGTGCTCGCAAGTATCAATCCAATCTTGCACTTTTATAGTTGATTCCATTCCATGGAATGGATTTCCTCCTAAAGTAGAGTAATCTTTGCTCAACTTAGCAAATCAGTTATATGGGCTTGCATGAGAGCACCTCTGCCAACATCCATACCAGGAGCATTCCTCATCATATTCGTCATTATAGCATTAAACATAGCTTGGAAAACGAGCGTAGCAGCTCCTGATCTTTATCCTTCTCTAACTCCTAAAGTAGATCTCATAGTATTCCTTGTATGCCAACTAATTTTTATCTGTAAAAAGAATGACCAGCCTCTCATAAAGAAAATTGTATCCATAGTGCTCATGTGCATGTGACTTATGCTATATAATATTATTATATAGTTCTAAAAACCAAAGTACATAACAAGTACGCACTCTCTCATATATATATATACACACACTCTTGATCTAGTTTAAGGTGATACCACCTTCCCTATCTCTACTGGATCACGGTATCAACTTCGATTAATCGTGTAATTAAAGCTCTGATACTAAATGTAATGGTCGCCCTATACCACCGGCATAAATAATAACTAAATAATGCACTACAGTCATGCTTGACTAATAAAGAACGATCATTAGGGTTTAAAATGAACAAATGCAGCACATAACCTGTCGTATATCTCACAATGCATGGATAAAATATGATATCACAAATATAACAATAGAGACAGTAATAACAATGTGAACCAATCATCAGAGTATAATATCCACAGAGTTATACATCAAATATCATAGAGTATACAAAGGGATCAAC
Source organism: Allium fistulosum (assembly GCA_030737815.1). NCBI lineage: Eukaryota > Viridiplantae > Streptophyta > Magnoliopsida > Asparagales > Amaryllidaceae > Allium > Allium fistulosum. The sequence continues at coordinate 896,828,205 of CM060905.1, read as the reverse complement.
TCAATAAACTATCTCAACAAATAGAAATAAGCAAGCATTGCCATGGGCTCTACAGTGTTGCTCAATAGAAAAGTGTAGAAATCCATATATGTATATAATATGAGACAACTCCATCCAGCTCATCCACTGAACAGCTATTGCGTCACCTAGACTTGTTATCTGGTCTACTCATTTAAGAGTACCTAAGATAATAAGAAGCAAATCATAAAACTTTGGGTCAGACAACTATCTAGTGTGAGCGGTAAATGAATCTCAAAATACTATACAGGTAAATATGGTAAGGAACATAGTATACAAACCATACCTGATATGTCCCTGCAACTAAAGAGTTAGCACATAACACTATAATATGCTACTCTACAATATCATAAAGGTACCATACAAATTACAATAGTGGATGTCAAGATATTCCTATCTCTAGTACCTACTTTTAATGATATACACGAGTGATAGCCCACAAAAGGAAACAACCATAGCATCCATTAAGCAATACTCACTATCAGTCATCCCAGTGTACTAAATATATGATAACTCGTATGGCCTCCTTACTGGCGGGACTAATGGAAATTCTGGTTTTCTGTGTACTCTTGTATCACGCAGTCCAAAGCTTGATACGTGTCTCATAGCCCAAAGCTAGACACTAGGCCCAAAGCCACTGGTCCAGGGTACACGGGTCCCTCAATTGACCCATGGACGTCCCCACTTACAATACCCTTGCTTTGAGTGCATATGAAAACACTCCAAGCATCAACGATTCCTTAGCACGTACTCATCTAAGCCCTCCTTTGCTCCATTCGGATCTGAGCCCTTACTTTGCTCAATCCAGTTTCCATTGTTTAAGAACCCACCATGTTCCTCATTCTACGGCTCTCCCCTTTATCGAGCCGCTATCTTCGGTACCTACTCCCATCATGAGTCACAAACTGAAGATACAAAGCTTTTATCATGCTATTAGATCGTCATCTAACCTTAATGTGAACGAGCCAACACCAGCGACATGATCTATAGGACCTCCACTTTATCTTCTAGAAATCTCACACTCTTGACCCATCGGGATAACTCGGTACCGACATAAACAAGTCGGTACCGACTTGTCCACTTAGCCAATTATTGGCTAAGTTTCTTTTCACTCCTTCCTTGCTTTTAGTACTCCATGTCTGGATGCTTTGACCCCGACCTATCCATCCAAACAACTCGGTCTTCACTCTAAAGCATCCACTTCACGTTCTAGAAACAAGTTGGCATAGCCACCAACCCTTAGCCAATCATCTATGTCTTGCCTTGGGTTAACTCTACTAGACATACTCTATCATCCCATGCCAACCACCAAGCTATCTGACCAATAAAAATAAGTCGGTACCTACATCTTTATGTTGGTGCCGAGTTATGCACTTACAGAATTTGGACCCGCGACTTGAACCCTAAGCTCTTCCCATATGTAACACTCCTAATTTTAAATAGCATTGTTCGAGAGATTTTAGTTAGATAAATTAAATAGAATAATGTAGAGATTAGAGTGATCAGAGAATTGAGATTTGAAAACTAATAGAGTCATCTATTAACAAAAGGATTTATAAAAATTGTTTATAAGTTAAATACCTAAGAGAATAAGGCAATGGTAACATGGGAATAGCCGTATACCATAACCCCTAAACCCTTACCTCATTCTCATTTACAGTTTCACAAAACAAAAACATACACAAAGGAGAAACAAGGCTAGCCATAACCCTAGGAGAAGAGAAGTTCAAAATCAGTTAGAGCCTAACATTCAAGCTAGGAAGATTAAAGCAAGAACAAATCTCAAGTTCCTTATCCAAACATGGTGAATAATGATCTAAACCATCTAATATATGTCTTCTTGAATGTTTAAATTCTATTTTAAGGTTTAAAATATTTTGGATGGATGAATGATGATATGTTTTGATTGTATGCCATGTTATAATTTAAACAAGGATTTTTGTGGGATAACATAATTCGATTTTACGGTTAAAATCATGCAAATTGATTTTCGAATGCCATGATGTTTGAATATGTTATGTAGAACATTATTTTGGAGATTGTTTTAAATTCTCATAATATTCCAAGCTATGGATAATTTATTATGAATTTTAAATGTAAGAAATAGATAATTTTGGGTTTAAATTATTTAAGGCAATTATATAATGACTTCGGGTCTGAAATTTATATATGTTAGAAAACATACTAAAAGTGAATTCTTTTGATTTTTGGGGGATTTTCCTAAGTATTTTACTATGGTTATAAAATTACTTAGGTTAAGGGACTTAAATGTTTTACATGTTTTGTTAAGGAGGAAGGCTTATTTGTTAAAATGTTTTTCATTGTAAATTTTGAAATCAACGGTCTTTTTAGAAAAGAGTGGGCAACCAATCATATTTTGACAAACTGGGCAAGTTAGGTAAAAAGGAATTTCTCTGAAAAAAAATAAACCGGTTTTAGTTAGAATTACAACTTCTCTACTTCCTTAGCTTGCTTCCGTCACTATGCCCAGTTAGACCTTTCACACCTATTCGAAACCAATGCACATGATACTAAGCAATGTAGTGTATTGGAGAAAGTGGAAGGGACTATGACGAAGGAATTCTTTCGAAGGGGTTGAAGTCATTCTTATAAGCTTTCGAAAACATTAGTTACCTTTGTTTTTAAAAGATGCTTTCGAAGGGGTTGAAGCTACTTTTATTAGCTTTCGAATCAATTTAACTTGCCTTTGTTTTTAAAGAAGCTTTCGAAAGAGTTGTCGCATTTTTTGACACCTAGCTGCCACCTTCATATCTTTGGAATTGGTTAAAGGCCGCTTTTCTTTATAGTCTAATAACAATGAGTTCAAAAGGAAGGCTTTCATTTTATTAACATTGAAGTCGCCTTTCCAATGCTTTCGAAATGGTCCTTTTAGCCGCTTCAATAAATGGTTTCGGAGGCAATGGTTTCGAAAGGATGGTTTTGAAGCTATCCTCTTCTCCAATTCTTTTTTAAGATGAATGATTTTGAAGCTTTTGTTTTTGTTCTCTTTGACCAAGTAATTATATTTAATGTTAAACCCAATGATTTTGACAGAGATACTTTCAAATGGTTTTGAAGCTATGCTTCCATAAATTCTACTTGAACTAAATGCCTTTGAAAGATAACTTTTAAGTGCTTCAAAAGGTATATCTTTAAGTGTTTCGAAAGGAAGGTTTCAATGCTTTCGAAAGGTATGTTTTAATGGTTTTGAAAGAGAAGATCTAAGATTTTAAGTAATGCTTTCGAAAGGGAGAGTGATGGAGGGTAACTTATGATGTCACAATGATACGAAGGATCTAGTCAAAAGCCATAGTTTTCAAACAAGTAACCCAATACATGGCAATATGAAAGAGTTTCGAAATGGCATATAACTTTGGAATTTTTGAAGAAGCTTTCCTTGCTAAAGATATTGGTTTAATGATATTAACCATGTTTCATTAGAAAAATGATTACAAGGAATTAAGTCATAGATATTTATATTATTATGTTTTGATCAGTTATCATGTATGCTTTTGTAAACATATTCACTTCATAACTAACCCATAACTACATTTTGGGGGTGTTAAGGGCATAATAAACTGCTATGTTGACCCATTGGTGAATATACATTGATTTAAATTATGTGTGAGTATAATTGCATCTAGGAGGTTAAACAGACCAAAATATAGGATGCCCAAAGACTGATCAAAGGATTATTGATTTAGATAGGTTTTTAGTATGCCTATGGAAACTATGTATAGAAATCATTATTGGCAGGGGCCAATAGGCTCTTAGTGATTCCATGAAAACTATATCTAGAATAAGTTATTGAAAGAGATCAATAGGTTCATAGTGAACCCATAAAAACTATGACATGAGAGATGTTATTGGAGAATCCAATGGCTTCATAGTGATCCCGTGAAAACTATGATTAGATGAGGTTATTGGTAGACACCAATAGGTTCTTAGTGATTCCATAAAAACTATGAAACCGGGCAGATAGTCTGTAAGGTTGGAACACTCCATGAAAACTAATAGGTTAATAGTGACCCTATAAACTATAACTTGAGACAGATAATCAGGAAAATAAGGATTAGAAATCTAGAGCATGTTGCATGTTTACATGTCACCATGATACGTTTTATTATGTTATGTCTTAACTATTGTAGATGCAGGTGCATGGTATATGGTTATTATAAATTGGGTTAAGATGCTAGTGAAGGAAAAACTCGTTCAGCTAAGCGGAATGGTCTCACTACATATATATATCGTTCGAGATGGTAGGTTATTATTCACACCAGACTTTTTGTCTGACTCGAAGTTTTTTTTCCCCTCAAACTCTTGGGTGCTTAATTGATTTTGAGTAGTTTGAGAGTTAAGGTTTTTAGGTTCTTCTTTGGATGCATAAGCTTCCGAAGACGTGCAAAAGAGCTAGGTATATTATGAGTTCTTTCTATTTGATTCTGCCGTATTATTGGATGTAATGGAAAAATTGTTTAATTGTCTATATTTGGACTCTGATCAACCAAGGAGGAATCTTCATATGTCGCTCTTGCCGTATTTTGTAATAATTATATTTCTCTGAATGTGGTTTACGAATTGGGATTATGTAATGAATTTGAAATGTGATTTGAAGTGGAACAAGAATTTTTTTTTATGATTTTAACATTTTTCATATTCATGTGTTTCTGGTATATCAATGTATCTAACATTACCGCATGTGGTCACCGAGAATTAATAACTATGGATGACTGCAGCATTCATAGCAGTTAGTTTTGGTCCTCCAAATGGGGGATGTTACAAGTTGGTATTAGAGCATAGGTTTATGTAAATTTAAAAGAAATTGAACCTAAAAGATTTTCAAAACGTAATCCAATGAATCAAAAAATGAGATCAGGGTTTGAGTTAATGCTATAGTAACATACTTGCATTTGTGTTATATATAAGTATGTATTCCCCTCTCTCTTAGACAATTATTTTGAATCTTACTAAAGCTCGTATGTAGATTTATAAGAAAGGAAGATATGGAGGCAGGAAATAGAAGAGGAAATATAGATGGAGGAAGCAACACAAATAATGGAAATGCTCGACCCAATACTAGAAGGAATCCAGATCGACAGGCAAATGCTAATCTAAATGCAAATGGAAATGTAGGTGCTGGAACCCCGCCAGTAGATATGGGGATAATGTATCAGTTTTTCGTCAATCTGATGTAAGCTATAGCTACTGCAGGAGTAGCTGTGGGTAATGCTATGAATATTGGAGGAGCAAATCTCGTTGCCCCAGTTGGCAATAACTATGCCAAGGTGAGCAGGAATTATACCAGTCTTGGTGGGAAGCCGTTTTCAGGAACAGAGGATGCTATTGAAGTAGAAAACTGGTTATTGCACTGTGAAAGAATTTTTGCTGACTTGGGATTAGATGATGAGCAGAAGAGGAGAATTGCTTCTAGACAGTTGCAGGGAGTATCACTTTATTGATGGAATAAAGTTACCATGGGAGTTCCCGAGGAAGAGTTGACTTGGATAAAGTTTCACAGGAGATCCAAAGAGAGGTTTTTATATAAAGTTGCCAAGTCAGAATTGTTGAGAAAGTTCATGGACTTAGTGCAAGGTGAGATGTCGGTGATTGACTATGCTACGAAGTTTTATGAGTTATCCAGATAAATATATGTTACCATTGACACCATCATTAAAAGGAACGAGAAGATTTTTCGAGGGTTAAGACCCGAGATTGCTGTGGCGACTATGCCACATGTCCCTGATCCAAGTATGGCTGTAGTGGAGATGGCAATCAGGAATAAAGAGATGCTTTCTACTTATGAGAAGGAGAAGTAGGTTGGAACCCAGGATTCTCAAGGCAAGAAGAGGAAATTCTTTAAGAAGAAAGGAGCTCAGAATGAAAGAGCTGCGAAGAAAGGGAAGGCCAATGTAGTTTGCTACAAGTGCGACAAGAAAGGACATTATGCTCATGAATGTCGAACTGGAAAAGGGAAGAAGGTTGCAGATAAGAATGGAGTGAAGTGCTTTAACTGTGACCAAATTGGATAGTACAAGAATCTGTGTCCAGAATCAGTCAGAGCGGGCAAGGGAAAGGTTTTGCTTTGGAACCATCTTCTTCTAGACCGACTGCTGCTGAGAAGGGAAAGACTGTGATGGGAGGTATTCTTTTGATTCATAGTATACAGTTAGGGTACTATTTGATACCAGTGCATCACATTCATTTATAATCTCATTGTTTGGTAGATAAGTTATGTTTAGAACCATCATACCTTGTTACTTTCTTAAGTGTTGCGAATCCGATAGGAGGGTATGCAACTCTGGAGATGAGATGTGACCAATTAGAATTTGAATTGCTAGGTCATAAGTTTGCATTCAGTTTGTATGTTTTTGATTTCATAGGCTTCAGGATCGTCATTTTGGGTATGGATTGGTTAGAGAAATATGATGCTAGGATATTTTGCCATGATAGGGAAATATCGCTAAGACACCCTAATAGTCATAACCGAATTATATACTCGGTGGAGAAGTCAAACTCAAGTGCTTGTGCTTTGCTGAATGCTATGGATGTAGAAGAAGAGTTGAATCAGGTTTTGGTAGCAAGAGAGTTTGCAGATGTTTTTGAGCTAGTCATGGGACTACCACCGAAGCGATCCATTGAGTTTCAGATAGATCTTGTGCCAGGAGCAGAACCTGTATGAAGATCACCTAGCAGGATGACACCTACCGAGATGAAGGAATTGAAGGTGCAACTAGTGGATTTATAAAGAATTTTTTTTATTAGACCAAGCAGTTCGGCTTGGGGAGTGACCGTGGTGTTCGTGAAGAAACCAGATGTGTCGTTAAGAATGTGTATCGACTATCGTAAGTTGAACGAGAAGATGATCAAGAATAAGCATCCTTTGCCAAGAATCGATGATTTATTTGATCAGTTGAGTGAAGCCAGAGTATTTTCCCAATTGGATTTAGCAATATGTTTCCATCGGCTAAGAATGACAAAGGACAATAATCCGTTGACGGCATTTCGGACTAGGTATGGTTCGTACGAGTGGTTAGTAATGCCATTCGGGTTAACAAATGCGCTAGCTTTCTTCGTGGATTTGGTGAACCGAGTTTTTCGAGAGCACTTGGATAGGTTCGTATTGGTATTCATAGATGACATTTTAATATACTCTAAGGATGAAAGAGACTATGAAGTTCATCTTAGAGTAGTGCTTGAAACCTTGAGGCAGCATCAACTGAAAGTGAAGTTTTCAAAATGTCATTTCTGGAAGAAATAAGTTAACTTTCTTGGTCACGTGGTTTCGAAGAAGGGTTTGTCAGTTGATCCATATAAGATCGAAGCTATTAACAACTGGAAGAGACCAGAGACAGTGATTGAGATTAGAAGTTTTCTTAGACTCGCTGGCTATTACCGGAGATCCATTAAGGATTTCTCGCGGATAGCAGCGCCATTGACTAAGCTAACCAGGAAGGACGTGAAGTTTATTTAGTCCAACAAATGTGAGGAAGCATTCCTTAAATTAAAGTATTTGTTAACCAACGCGCCTGTGTTAGTAGTTCTAGACAGGAATCAAGGATTAGTAGTGTATACCGATGCATGAGGAACTGGATTAGGGGCTGTGTTGATGTAGAAAGTTAGAGCTATTACCTATGCTTCATGACAGCTTAGACCACATGAAGCGAGATATCCTACTCATGATTTAGAGTTGGCGGGGGTGATCTTCACCCTGAAAGTATGGAGACATTATCTCCTAGGGGAGAGATTTGAGTTATATGTAGATCATAAGTCCTTAAGGTATTTATTCTCTCAGAAGAAGTTGAATATGAGACATCAGAGGTGGTTGGAGCTTTTGACAACTTATGATTTTGGTATAGTGTATACACCTAGAAAAGGAAATAAAGTAGCAGATGCTCTTAGTAGAAAACGTCAGAATGTGGTGTTAGCTATGTTAACAAAATGGAAGGACCTAGAGGCTTTGACTACTTGTAGTGTGCAATTAAGACCGACTGCTAGTTCTAGTCAGAGCACTGCCATGTTATCCTTCTTGGAAGTTCGACCAGTACTCGCCGAAAGGATTGCTTCTAAGTAGAAGGAGGACCCATCGTTAACCAAGAAGATTAAAAGGCTTGAGGTTGTATTAGAGATTGATGATCTAAAAGATTTTATTCTTGACCATGGGGGATGGTTGGGAAACTAGGGACAATTGTGTGTTCTGAACGTTGGGGACTTAAGGAGAGAAGTCCTTAGGGAATGTCATCGATCAAAATTTACGATTCATCCTGGGGGAACCAAGATGTATCAAGACATGAAGAGGAATTTCTATTGGGAAGGTATGAAGAAGGATGTTGGCTTGTAGGTAAAGCAGTGTGTGAACTGTCAACAAGTGAAGGCCAAACATCAAAAGCCGAGTGGGTTGCTTCAACCTTGGGAGATACCAGTTTGGAAATGGGATTCGATATACATGGATTTTGTAGATAGGTTATCATGGTTTAATCGAGGAAATGAATGTATATGGGTCATAGTGGATAGGTTGATCAAGAGTGCCCATTTAATTCCAGTTAAGTCAACCAGGACGACACCTGTTTTAGTTAAATTGTTTATGAAGAACATAGTTAGACTGCATGGAATTCCTAGTAGTATAGTAAGTAATAGAGATTCCTTATTTACTAGCGAGTTTGGAAGAGTCTACAAGAGACTTTAGGTACCAAGCTCAAGATGAGTACCGCTTACCATCTGCAGGTAGATGGACAGACAGAGAGAATCAACAAGGTACTCGAGGATTTGTTACGAGACCGTGTGCTAGATTTTGGTGAATCATGAGAAGATTATCTACATTTAGGTGATTTTTCCTATAATAATAGTTATCAGACTAGTACAAGAATGGCGCCTTTCGAAGCTTTGTATGGAAGGCCATGCAGGTTACCAGCATATTGGTAGGAAACTGGAGACATATTAGTTTTAGGTCTAGATTTTGTAAGGGAGGCAACAGAGAAGATTGAGTTGATTCAAGGTAAGATGATGAAAGCTCGGTCTAGACAAAAGAGTTACGCAGATAAGAGGCGTAAGGATCTAGAGTTCTCAATTGGAGATAGCGTTTTCATTAAAGTATCACCGATAAAGGGTGTGGTATGATTCGAAAAGTTAGGGAAGCTGGCACCGAGATATGTTGGACCATTCCCAATTATAGAGAGGATCAGAAAGCTCGCATACAGAGTAGAGTTGCCGAGCAGTTTGGCAGGTGTCCATAATGTATTTCATGTGTCTCGTTTTCATAAGTATGTGCATGAGGTAGAGACTACCATTCCTCCAACTGCATTGGAAGAATTAATAGTAGAAACGGATCTAACCTTAGTTCGACAACCAGTTCGGGTTGTAGCGAGAGATGAGAAGAGGTTAAGAAATAAGACAATCAAGTTGGTGAAAGTTCAGTGTAGCGACAACGAGAATGACTGTACTTGGAAAACAAAAGACAGGATTAGAGATACTTATCCAGATCTGCTTTAAGGGTATGTTCTATATTTGCTTTATATATACTATTTCCTAGACGAGAAGGCTAGTATGGTAGTTAGGAGATGTTACAGATGATTGATATGCTTCATATTTAGTCCTTATGGAATTTCGAGGATGAAATTCTTTAAGGAATGGAGCATGTAGCACCCCTAATTTTAAATAGCATTATTCAAGAGATTTAATTAGATAAATTAAATAGAATAATGTAGAGATTAGAGTGATAAGGGGATTGAGATTTGAAAACTAATTAGGGTCATGCTTTAACAAAATGGATTTATAAAAATGGTTTACAAGTTAAATACCTAAGAGAAAAAGGCAAGGGTAATATGGGAATAGCCGTATACCATCACCCCTAAACCATTACCTCATTCTCATTCACAATTTCATAAAACAAAAATATAGACAAAGGAGAAACAAGGTCGGCCATAACCCTAGGAGAAGAGGAGTTCAAAATCAATTAGAAGCTAAGATTCAAGCTATGAAGATTAAAGCAAGAACAAATCTCAAGTTCCTTATCCAAACAAGGTGAATAATGATCTAAACCGTCTCATATATGTCTTCTTAAACATTTAAATTTGATTTTAAGGTTTAAAACCTTTTGGATGGATGGATGATGATATGCTTTGATTATATCACTACAAGAAAATCGGTCTTTGGTTGCAGAATTCCGTGGCGTTTGATGTGTAAGTGCAACTAATAATATTTCACTATATATTATAAACGTAACATAAAATTGATAGTATCCCGCCTTAACTAAAAAACTTCCGCCTTATCCTAATAAACGTAACAAAAATTTTCGGCCTTCGTTATTCGTCTACTGCTTAGAAAAATTTATCCTCTACTTCTCATAACTAATAAACGTAACAAAAAAATTTCCCTTTTCGCTTCAACAAAATCCACCTCACCCTCAATTTTTGAATCAACCATTCCTCCATTTTCATCGTCGTTGTAGCACTCTATCATTCTACTCCTCTCTCCACCGTCGCGTAGCCCTCCAGCAAGAATTTCTCTTTACGGTACCCTAAATAGGTATATTTAGGTATGAATTTTATAAATCGATTTTGTGATTCTATTTGTATTTCATATGAATTTGTATGCATCTTATTTTCAGATTTCTGCGTAAACCCTAACTGGAATAGTTGATTTAACCCTAATTGGAATAAACACTAACTGACATAGTTGATTTAACCCTAATTGGAATAAACCTTAGCTGAAATAGTTGATTTTATATGATTTTGTACGAGACAAAGTGTTTCTAAATTTTACTTAAGTTCGAGTCATTTCCTATATTCTGTTAGTGCAATATATTTGCTTTGTTTGTATCCAATTTATGTTTCATGACTATATTATGTTTGATAAATTTTCAGTAATATCTTATTTACTTAATTTCCCTCAATATCTTGTTTTTGATTGGTGAAACTATGGGCATATGAGGATTTAGTTATAATTATAATTATTAATTTTCCACCAGTGCATTGAAAAAATATCAAGAAAATTTGCATAATAAAATTAATATTTACTATTATACTTCTTGTGCTTCTAACAATAACAAGTGTTTAGTGGACCACAATTCCAAAATGAGATTTTTTTGCATGAAACAAAATATCAAGTAAAGAAACCATTAGGTGCCGAGCCTATAAAAGCGAGTTGAAACTTGAAGCTACTAATACAATGGGTTGGAGACAGAGAATGTTGGAGACATATAGATAGTAAACACACAATACAAGACTTTCATGTAAAAGTTATAAAAAATAAAGAGTCAAAGAATCAGTTACTTGGCATTTTGCAAGCAGTTATGCAAGCCTAAGACTGCCCACGGTTCATCTAAGCATGAATTTACTATAATAATACATTTTTAATCAAATAATTAGTCTCTTAGATACATCATTAGGAATAAAATATTCTATTAAGTAGCTTTTCACAGGTATGCTAGCTATTTGCTTATCATAAACTGTCATTGTTGTTTAAAATTGGTGTCTTTTTTGTTCTCTCAAACACAATAGCCTACAAAATTTATCTTCGTGAAACTAATTGGCATTATGTATTGACTCCTTTAACCAATAACCAGAAATACTTGTATATTCAAAAATAAGAGTATCTATCTTCATTAATTTTATAAACAAAGAGAAATGTCGAATAATAAGAAATGATTTTTTTTCACAATCCAGCATTTAGATTTGTGTTAATTATGAAACTTGATATATAATCATGATTCATGATGAGTTATTTTCCAACATTTTCACACTCCTTGATGCATTTGATTAGAACTTTTTTCCATTTAGTTCCCTTAATAAATAAAAATTTATTCCACTTTATTTTCATTGTCATAAATTTATGTAAGTTTAGGCAATGATCCATGATATACAAACAATGAAACAACCGTAGATGACAAAGTATAATTCGTACAAAGGGGAGAAAATAATATATGTACAGGTTAATAGACTAGTTACTAGAAGCAATAACAAACTAGTAAATGATCTTATTCTATTTCTAGCAATAGTTCCTTTTTTTTACCTATTCACTTATATTTTTTTCTTTCTAAGTATTTATGTATTGTGCTTAAATCATGTTAATTGTGTCCAAAGGAATATATATGAAAGTATATTAAACGATACTTGATCTATTGCAACAGCTACTTTTGATGTGTTAGCATAAGTCTGTATATCGAAATTAACAGTTATATTATCCGTGATTCAAAATTAGAAACTAAAATGGTTTGCTAGATACTATAATCTTATAAATTGCTTACTAAATGTTTGATAAGGAAGTATATGACACCAAATGAGGCACTAAGGCATGAAACCTGCAGGTATTATATGATGAGATGAGATATATGTTATCAAATCAAACTTAAAAGTTCAAACTAATAAAAGTAAGAGTGCTTATATGATTACCATTGCCATAAGTTATGCAGTACAAAAATGTTATAGTTTTATGCATTTGTAGAAAATGAAATTAAAAAAGAAGAGAAATAACCATTCTTCCTTTTTTATAAGAAAGAAACTAACAATTCTTGCTTTTTTGGAGATTGAATATTGAGATTTGTTTGATTGGATTGTGACTAAAAGTTTATTATGTATACATTGTGATTGAACAGTTTTCCTTTAGTGCATACTGCATTTTAACTCGATTGATGTTTTGTACGAAGCTTGGATTCAGATTTAGTGCATCTGATGGTAGTTTATATTTAACATCAACAACATTGCTCATTTGTTCTTATATTATAGTTTCTCATCTCTACAACGTATCTATTCGATTAATGCATTCAATTTTTAAATAAGATAAAACATAGTTATTGTTTCAATTGAACTATTGTTGGTACATTGAACCCAAGCGATTTTTACAAATTGTTCGAAATAGAAATTCCACTTAATAGCTGAAATATAATAATGCTTAAAGATAATATAGCATAATAATAATGACATACAAAATTTCTATAAATTTTTGTTATACTGGGTTGCAAATGTAAAAAATTTCAGTGCTATGATTCTAGCTACTTATATTTGAGGTATTTGATAGGGGAAATTAATAATTTAATTTGATTTAAGTTGTACTAATAAATATTTGATATAGCAGCTTAAAAGGTTATTGCATTTTATTTAGCACATATCAGATTATTATTTATCTACATTGCTTTTAATTTTGCATCTCACTATGCATTTCTTTTGTAGAGCTAAGAGCTAGAGGATTACTTGGGTCTAAAGTGCAGCTGAAAGAAGTTAAAGAAGATTTGTGCAAGCCAATTAAACTAAAGGTACAACTTCAAATCAATGGACTTCATTCACACATATTTCATATAGTATAAAGTTAAAAGAATAGATTTTTTGGAAATACGTATGGCACTTCATATAGTACTTCATACAGTATCAAGTTAATGGTATGCTTTTATTACTATACCCATGGACTAATTAATTTTTTATTTTTTTAAATATATTGCCTTTTCTGAGTGATGCTTTTATGTTATACAATTGTTGTTACTAATCTATGCAACGGTGGCAAGAATTAAAGTGTAACAAGCATTTTAAGGATTTTTGTGTTAGCAATTGTCAAGAGTGATGTTTGATATTGCGTTCTTACTCATATACGAGTGCGAACCCGTGCTATGCACACAGATTATTTTGAAAAACTTGTTATATTAAAAAAACAATAGCTTTATAATTAGTATTGGCAATCATTTCCATATAGAAAAAAATTAAATGAATTTGTAGCATAAATAAAGTGTTGGTCAAGTTCTCACTTACACATGGTGTTTTTTATATATACACTTATAAAATATTATATTTAAAATTTATTAAAATTTATTTATTTTATTTTTTGAAAAAAAAGTTATTCACACATATAATGTGAATATTTTGGTGTGATTGTAATATGTTAAAATGAATTTGATTTGTATTAAGTGCATCTCATTATGTGCATTTCTATAACATTATTATGAATTTCATTTCTTTTTTTAGCATTAAGTTCATTTTTACATTGATAAGTAGATGTACCTCATAATATCTATGTTTAACGATCTTATATTTATATACTTTCTTAGCTTCTCCAAACCGAATCATTGTGACATCAATTTTTTTTTTAAATCCAATAAGGATTCTACTCATGTTTTAATGAATATTATATGAGAAAATTTATTTTGTCAAATGAAATTTCAACAAAATTTTGGTTTAATTTTCTAATGGCTTTTAGGTAGTAGTTGAGATAAGAAAATACTTAGCCAAGAAGTGGAAGATATATAAATTGTATACCTTATTATGTCAACTCTATTCTGCATGAACTAATGTCAAATGGGCATTGCTCTCCTTTGTAACGTTGGTTTATTCCATTAGGTTGGACTCTACTTGCGCCTCCGTTTATTAGTTCCACTTGCTCCTCTATTTATTAAGTTATAAATGTTTAGAGAAGGAGTTCATGTTTTTTTAGTATTTCATTGGTTGTTAACATGCAAAATATACCTATTTCCTGTTGTTGTTTGATGTTGTTGTTTGTTTTTACCACGACTTCATTCTCTTGTCGTAAGCTTTATTACCGTTTTGTTTTGTTTGCAACAACATTGTTAACCTTATCTCTGGCATCTGTTGAAGCTGGATAGGCCGTGAAGTTTATATTGATTTTTTTTTCATACACTGACTTTATATTCCTTTATAGAAGGAACCCACAAATTTGACCTTGCACTCTTTCTTGTTTTTTCTCCTACGACCTTGGTATGAATTTCTGATGTCTGTCAGGTTTGAAATATAAACCACTTCCCAGTATTTTATCCTGCACTTGTGATTCTTCTACTTTTTGTTTGGTGCATTTAGTGACTAGTGTTCTTGTATATGATTGCTCTTTTGGTTTGTTTATATATTAGTTTTCTAAATAATATTTACAGGGTAAATGCTCAATGAACTACATGCATTGTTTTTGTTGCTTGATGATGATCTGTGTTTTTAATGATGCTCTTAAAATTAGTTGTTATAATGACATGAATCTGCTTAAGAAATACAATGGTTATAAATGCACAACATCATTAAATTTGAGAGTTTCCTATTACTGTTCATTTTCAAAATAAATACACTATTAGGTCACTCGGTGCAGTTGCAATGAGTTTAAAATCAGTAGGTGATATCATTTTAATAATATTAGGTGATCCCACATTCCCACTATCTGCATTGTTCTGAAACAAGTAGTTAGAGACTTAGAAACTTGAAGTATAAAGCATGCATGCAAATCAAAATGAATTATAGTAAATCTTGAATTTTTGTTGCCATTTGATTGATGAAACTCTGATTTTCAGTTGTTAAATTTTCTAATGAAGAATCAGTGCATTCTGAATCAGTTTTAGCATCTTCAGCTGGGAGAAATTCACGTGTGTTTGATGTTTAGTGAATATTGGGTACCTGTACCTCTCCCATACTGCTTCTGAAACCAAAATGAATGAAATAAATTGTACACTAATATAAAGTAGAAAAATAAGTTGTACACTAATTATATATAATCTTCGGACACAAACAACATCTGCATTGTTTATATATTATAAAGAAAATAAACCAGTTAGTCAAAAAAGTTAGAATCATAATTTCCATGAGCGATAATGTTGTAGTTGATGGTATATGTATAAGAAGTTTCAAATTTAATAATGTTACAGTTGACCATTTAATTTACTTATTTGATCTTCAATTTGATTATCTGCTGGAGTAGGATACCCGACAAAATTAATGAAATATCAAGTAATATATCAGCCAATTCTTTGGCCAGCTAAATACTGCGACTGAGTGTACTTTCGGTGGCAGTAGGGTGGGTGGGTTTGTGGGCTTTAATTAGCTACGAATTTTCTGTTATCTACGAATTTGGCTGAAAGTTATAAGCATTGTTTTCTTTGTTTGTTGTATTACACGCTCTCTCTCTCTCTCTAGTGCCGAATGCAGTTTAAAATATTCCTGATACTTTTGCATTGTATTTGAATGAGTGTGTTTTGGTTTTGCCTTACCATGTACACAAGTCCCTTTACAAAAATATTCCTGATACTCTGAGTGTATACCTTAAGCAGCATGTTTCTTGCCTGCATTAAATATATTTTATTGGATTTTGCAGATGAATCTTTGGACTTGCACATAGTTAAGTCTGGTCCTTTTTGCAGTGGTTGTACATTTCTAATAGGGTAGCTAAGAACACTAGAAATTATGGTTATACCTTTTTTATTCCAATATTCAAGTTTTAGATCCTCATTGTTGATTATTACTTGTCTACAGGTGGATGAACTTCTCCGAAAAAATTATCGGTTGCTTATGGTATTTGCTTAGCTAGTTGTTTATGGTATTTGCTTAGCTAGTCATTTACGTATGGATTTTACGATAGTTCAGTTGTTTATTTCATTTTGTTTCTGGTATTTCAGTTGTATAAACTTCTCTATGGATTTTATGTTAACTTTTGTCTTGAAACTGTTGTATTTATGTACTAGTTGTGTGACTATGTACGGTTATGTACTACTTCTGTATTAATGTATGGAAATGTACTACTTGTGTTTATGGTAGTTCATTTGTTCATGTATTTTTTTGTTTATTATTGAACTATTTATTATTACTGTTTAATATAAATTATGAATAAAGTGAATTGGAGAGTGAACGAGCTAGCAAAATGTGAGAAATAGACATAGAAAAGCAAAAATATTTAGTGGCGTTTATCAAACGCTATGGAAAAAATATAATGGCAGAAAAAAAACGCAACAAAAAAAATATTGCTGCGGTGAAATATACAGCCTTTAGAATGATCAATCTATAACAGCGTCTATTTAGTGGCGTTTAGAAAACGCTACGGAAAAAATACGTTGAAAAAAATCGCTGCCAAAAAATATGATGGTAGAAAAAAACGCAACGAAAAAAATATATTGTTGCGGCGAAATATATATTGTGGCATATAATAAACGCAGCTATAAGGTTTGGGTTTAAGTTGTAACCAAACATCACTTTTGGTGGCGTTTCAACATGCTACAAAAAAAGATTTACGGTGGCGTTTTTTTGCTGCCGCAATAAGGCACATTATAACGGCGTTTACAAAAACGCAACCAAAAATATTGGTTTTTTAGTTGCATGTCATATGGCGGCGTTCTCTAAAACGCCACCATAAGTTATGGTTGCGTTTTTTGTGCGCCACCAAAAGTACTTTTTGGTGTAGTGTATGCCATGTTATAACAATGATTTTTATAGGATAATATACTTCGATTTTATGGTTAAAATCATGCAAATTGATTTTTGAATTCCATGATGTTTGAATATGTTATGTAGAACATTATTTTGGAGATCGGCTTAAATTCTTATAATATTCCAAGCTATGGATAATTTATTATGAATTTTGATTGGAAGAAGTAGATAATTTTGGGTTTAAATTATTTAAGGCAATTATATGATGACTTCAGGTCTGAAATTTATATATGTTAGAAAACATATTTAGAGTGAATTATTTTGATTTTTGGGGAATTTTCCTAAGTATTTTACTATGGTTATAAAATTATTTAAGTTAAGGAACTTAAATGTTTTACATGATTTGTTAAGGAGGAGAGCTTATTTGTTAAAATGTTTTTAATTGTAAATTTTGAATTCAGCAGCCTTTTTAGAAAAGAATTTTGATAAAGAATGGGCAACCAGTCATATTTTGACAAATTGGGCAAGTTAGGCAAAAAATGAATTTCTTTGAAAGGCAATAAACTAGTTTTGTTATGAATTACAACTTCGCCACTTTCTTAGCTTGCTTCCGTCACTATGCCCAGTTAGACCTTTCGCGCCTATTCGAGACCAATGCACATGATACCAAGCAATTTGTATGTAGTGTATTGGAGAAAGGCGGAAGGGACTATGAAGGAGGCAAGCTTTCAAAGGGGTTGAAGTCATTCTTATAAGCTTTCGAAAACATTACTTGCCTTTGTTTTTAAAAGATGCTTTCGAAGGGGTTGAAGCTACTTTTATTAGCTTTCGAATCAATCCAGCTTGCCTTTGTTTTTAAAGAAGCTTTCGAAAGAGTTGCCGCATTTTCAACACCTAGCTGCCGCATTCATACCTTTCGAATTAGTTAAAGGATGATTTCTTTATAGCCTTATAACAATGAGTTCAAACGGAAGGCTTTCATTTTATTAACATTGAAGCCGCCTTCCCAATGCTTTCGAAAGGGTCCTTTTAGCCACTTCTATAAATGTTTTCGGAGGCAATGGTTTCGAAAGGATGGCTTTGAAGCTATCCTCTTCCCTAATTCTTTTTTAAGATTAGTGCTTTCGAAAGCAAAGCTTTCGCTTTTGTTCTCTTTGACTTGGTAATTATATTTAATGTTAAACCCAATGATTTCAAAAGAGATACTTTCAAATAGTTTTGAACCTTTGCTTCCATAAATTCTACTTGAACTAAATGCCTTCGAAAGGTAAGTTTTAAGTGTTTCGAAAGGTATACCTTTAAGTGTTTCGAAAGGAAGGTTTCAATGTTTTTGAAAGGTATGTTTTAATGGTTTTGAAGGAGAAGATATAAGATTTTAAGTAATGCTTTCGAAAGGGAGAGTGACAGAGGGTAACTCATGATGTCACAATGATCCGAAGGATCTAGTTGAAAGCCTTATTTTTTAAACAAGAAACTCAATCTCCTTTTTTTTAAAGTAAATGCATGGAAATATGAAAGAGTTTCGAAATGGCATTTAATTTTGGAATTTTTGAAGAAGCTTTCTTGGCCAAAGATAGTGGGTTAAGGGTATTAACCACGTTTCATTAGAAAAATGATTACAAGGAATTAAGTCATGGATGTTTATATTATTATGTTTTGATCAGTTATCATGTATGCTTCTGTAAATATATTCACTTCATAACTGACCCATAACTGCATTTTTGGGTGTAAAGGGCAAATAACTAGCTAGGTTGACCTAGTAGTGAATACACATTGAGTTAACTCCTGTGTGAGTAGAATTGCATCCATGAGGTCAGAAACACCAGAATATAGGATGCCCAAAGACTGATCAAAGAATTTTAGTTTAGACAGGTTCTTAGTAAGCCCATGATAACTATGTATGCAAATTGTTACTGGCAGGGGCCAATAGGTTCTTAGTGATCCCATGAAAACTATGTTCGGAATAAGTTATTGAAAGAGATTAATAGGTTCATAGTGATCCCATAAAAACTATGACATGAGAGATGTTATTGGAGAATCCAATAGATTCATACTGACCCCATGAAAACTATGATTAAATGATGTTATTCATAGACACCAATAGGTTCTTAGTGATCCCATGAAAATTATGAAACTAGACAAATAGTCGTAAGGTTGGAGCAGGTTACTAGTTAGCCCATGAAAACTAATAGGTTAATAGTGATCCTAGAAACTATAACTTGAGACAGATAGTCAGGAAAATAGGGATGGGAAATTCAGATCATATTGCATGTTTGCATATCATCATGATACATTTTATTATGTTATTTATTAACCATTGTAGATGCAGGTGCATGGTATATGTTTATTATGAATTGGGTTAAGACAATAGTGAGGGAAAAACTCATTTCTCTAAGCGGCATGGTCTCACTAGATATATATGTGGTTCGAGATGGTAGGTTATTATTCGCACCAGACTTTTTGTCTAACTCGAAGTTTATGTTTTCCCCTTAAACTCTTAGGCGCTTAATTGATTTTGAGTAGTTTGAAAGTTAAGGTTCTCCTTTAGATGAATAAGCTTTTAAAGACGTGTAGGAAGCAAGCTAGCTATTATGAGTTCTTTTTGTTTGATTCCATTGGGTTATTGGATGTAATGGCAACATCGTTTAATTGCCTATATTTAGACTCTGATCAACCAAGGGGACATCTTCATATGTCGCTCTTGGCGTATTTTGTAATAATTATATTTCTTTGAACGTGGTTTACGAGTTGGGATTATGCAATGAATTTGAAATGTGATTTGAAGTGGAATGAGAAATTTTCTTTATGATTTTTTTTATATTCATGTGTTTTTGATATATCAATGTATCTAACATTACCGCGTTTGGTCATCGAGAATTAATAACTATGGATGACTGTAGCATCCATAGCAGTTAGTTTTGGGCCTCCAAATGGGGGAAGTTACACCATACTCCAGAGCCTTACCTCCAAGTTTCGTCCAATTCCGACCATCTTTGCCTTCGATTTTCCAAATTCTCTAGCCTATCTTTCTAAACATCCAAAACACTAATAAACCACATCAAATCATAATATATAAAAATAGATCAACATGCACACACATTCACTTAAGGAATCAAAACATAGAATATGATAAACAAACTAATTCTTATCTAAATCTACATTTTACATGAATATATGAACATAATTAAGGGTAATTTCTAATAAATTCAACACATATGCATAGATTAGCATGTAATTAGAGTTAGAAAAGGTTTTATGGCCAAAATTCATGTTAAATCATGCAATTCTATTATATAAACATGTATAGGATAGTAAGAAGACATAAACCACTCACCAATTACCAAATTCAACCAATTTAAATGTAGATATAATATGGACATCGATCAAAAGCAATGCAAATCAACCAAATCGATGATCTTCGCCTTCTAATCAATGATCTATTCACTAATCGCCAATTTGGTTTGATTTAGAGAGTAATTTGGATGATTTTGGATGAATCTAGGATTAATGGGAGTTTAGATCTGATTTGGGAGAGAGTGAAAAAGTTTTAATTTGACTCTCCAGTTCCATATTTATAGTAAATCTCGAATTAGACTAATGGACTTACTAACGGGCTTAATTAATCACACGCTAATTCTGACCAATAACTATTAAAACTTAAAAATGACATAACTTTCTAACTGTAACTCCATTTTCCTGTTATGACCACTCTACGGAATGGAAAACTATCATCCTGAAGCAATAGAACTAGTCTGAGATCCTAATTTAACTTCTATCAATATTTAAAGCTCAATCAATATTTTTTAGGGTCAAAATGGTCATACAGAAATTTGGAAAAAAATCATAAGCATGTAAAATGTTTCTAAGAGTTATAAAGAAATTTGGAAAAAAATCATAAGCATGTAAAATGTTTCTAAGAGTTATATCCTAATCCTAAAATTATAGAACCATACGACCTCATATGAATAAAATAAAAAATATTTTACGATCCTCCGATACGTAAAATACTGGTCGTTACAAATATTTACTTGGGCTTAAATGGGATATTGGCCCATGATGTCAGATTGATAATTTCGGTTGTAATGTGGGCTATAGGGGGCGGCTAAAATAGGTTAGTAGTGTTAGAATCGGATAGCTTAGATTTAGTGAAAATTGGTATGAGATATGGTCCATTATATCTCTCTCCAATCCACTATTTAAACACCACAAACCCTAATTTAAAAAGATCTTTTGGCCGCCACTATCCCCTTTTTATTGCTATCCGATTTCATCCCCTGGAGCTCAAGCAAATCCAACTAAAATATATTCAAAGGACAATTTGATAGTCAAAGGTCTACGGTTCGAGGATTAGCAGTCTGCCGAATTGAAAAGCTTTCAAAGGAGAGAGAATTCATCATTACAAGGCACGCTCCAAGGAAAAGGTTTTAGATAGTGTTTTTACTGCATTATATAGTTTATAATGATAATATTTTATTATTCATATATTTCTATCCCGCTTTTTGGTCAGGCCAGGATACTATGGATTTGGCTAAAATGGATGGACTGGAAATCGATTACAGTTGAAACTATGGACGATAATTGAATGGATTCGGATGGACAACACTCAAAAAATGGCTAAGTATGGAATTGGCACTTCATCTAGGCAACGGATCGGATCTGATCCCCAATTTCTAACCCAATCAAGG
Source organism: Allium fistulosum (assembly GCA_030737815.1). NCBI lineage: Eukaryota > Viridiplantae > Streptophyta > Magnoliopsida > Asparagales > Amaryllidaceae > Allium > Allium fistulosum. The sequence goes on along the minus strand of CM060905.1, from coordinate 896,806,391 downwards.
TGTGATTAGTATGGAATGACAAGAAAGGCCCTATAAGACTACATTTTAAATTTTAAGTCGATCGGAGTTCGTATGCTCGAGTTATGGGCAAAAGATAATGGATCGGTAGTAATTTGCTTGGAGTCAGACCCAGGAAAATTTGCTTCTTGCTTGGACTCGATGCATGGTTCGCTTGGAATCGCAGAAATTTGAAATGTTGGATCGTGCTTGGAGTCTGATGTCTGTTTGCTTAGAGATTGCTTGGAGAAAAACAATCGGCACCAAACGTTTTTCATGCTTGGAGTCAGAATCATGTCTGTTTGGATAAAATTTGGATTTTACCTGAGTCTAATTCTGAGCTAGAATTTTCGGCACCTGCTTCGAGTTAGAAAGTGATTACTTCAGGTCTCGCTTCAAGTCAATCCTGAAGTGGGCTTTTCGACGACCGTTTTGTCGATTTTCAACGATGATCGATGTATAACTCAAAATCTACAAAGGCACATGAAATTTGGAGAACAACTACATTACACCATGAGGGACCCTATCATCGATCGCCGGGCCTCATGATGAAGTTTAATCGATCGGTCATGATCTATGTAGATCGATCCATAAAACAATTCAAATCAATGATGATCGATCAATATCTCACAAAAGAAAAGTCAGAATGACATGAAACTTTAGAAATAATAAAATATTATGTAAAGGAACCTATCATATCAATCGCACATCATTTGGGAAAACTTGATTGATCGGCCTACATCGTTCTTGAAAGATCGTATCATTTCAGCCAGAACGATCCTAACTTCATGGAAAACGCGATATCCTACAAACGCTAAGTCAAAATGGCACGAAGTTTAGACAGCGAGTAGCTAACATCATAGTGGACCCACAAGAATGAGCGCACCCCAAAAGGAGCAAATATGGAACGATCTTCCATACTTCCATTTTTCAACTCAACTCCACGAAAAATGCGATATGTCATAAATGGTAAGTCGGAATTGCGTGAAATTTGGAGAGCAAGTAGCTAACATCATGGAGAACCCACAAAGGCAATTGCACCCCCATTAGAGCTAATATGAAAGATCAGCACCGATCATTCCAATGGTGTGCGATCGATCTGAAAATTGGTGGATCAGGTCGTACGCCTTCGGAGGTTCTTCTGGAAAAAATTTAGCCTGATCCATGCACGTCTTCATCTATATACAACGGACTTGGCTCATTACAAGGGATCTTCTTCTTCTTCTTCCAATTGGATCTTCTTTTGGCTCTCCTTAATCACTTCTTATCTCTTCATCCATTAATTTTCTAAGGCAAAAACAACCGTACTTGTAATCTTACAGTATAAAAAAAAGATTATTAAGGTGGATGTAGGCCGAAATTTGCCGAACTACTATAAAACTTGCGTGTTCATTTACTTGTATGTAATCTATTCTGTGATCTGTGAATCTATGCTTCTCTATTTGGATCTAAATATTGGATGTTGGTGCTTTCACTTATAACAGGGTGTTTGTGCCCATTTTTGGAGCAAAGTTTTTAGTGCTTTCACTGAGAAAGCTAACCGTCGCGGATTTGAAGTTTAGATTTGGAATCAACTAGAGAGCTTGGATTTAGAGCAATGGTAAAGCCATCGATAAGGAGACAGGTAGCGGATAAGAGTCATCATAAAAGGAGTCAGGAGGCTTCCTCAGAAGCTAATTAAACCTCGGTCTTCATTACCAGAGATGAGATGGAAATGATGATGGATGCTATGCAGGAATGGATGCTAAAGAGACAAGAGGAGATGATGCAGAATCTACTCCAACAGATTGGACAAACTTGAGCGCAAAACTAAAAGACTAGAGTAGCTCAAGTTCTTGGAAATTTGAATCATGAAGTCGGAGTAGTAGGAGCTAAGGAAAACCAGAATCGGGACCGAGGAAACGAAGCTAACAGATAGCAGGATGGAGTAGTAAAGCCGAGGTAGTCCTCGAAAGACACATAACGATCGGCGTCGATCGATCGGGACTTAGGAGCATGCCCCTGGGTCATGCTGGATCGATCCCAGGTAGGGTGTTGGACAATGTTGAGCATTTTGGTGTTAATCGGAATGCAGATGTGCATAATGAGGAGTGTACCCCAGGATTCCCTCATGGACTTGGGGGGTAGTTTGGAAATGACGATCGAAGACGAACTTTGGAAGACAATGACAGGTTTATGGAAATGATTAGACGGACTATGAGAGGAGGATTAGTAAATAGAGATCTGGAAGACGTAAATAGAAGTCCCTTTGCTCCTAATATCAGGAATGCGAGGAATGCGAGGAATCCACCAGAATTCAAACTACCAACACTAGAAGTTTATGACGGAGAGTCGGATACAACTATGCATATGATAAGGTATATACGGCACATGGAAGTACTGGGAGCACCGGAAGAAGTTCCGACACGATGCTTCCCCCTATACTTAACGGATGTAGCTACGCTATGGTTTAGACAGTTGGAAAGCGGTTCTATTAGCACATGGACCGAATTGGTCGAAAGATTTATGAAGCAGTTTCGGGTTCACATTACGAGACCCAAGAATGTGATGACATTGGCATCAATAAAGCATTAGGCAGGAGAATCACTCCAGAATTTCTTAACCAGGTTCAATGCAATAGTTGTTTCGGTGAATCAACCAGATCCATCAATGGTTTTGATGGCAGTAGTGTCAGGAGTTGTAGATAATTCAGATTTTAAAATATCATCAATATGGAATCCACCAATGGATCTCAGGGAATTCTACCATGAAGCAGAAAGGTTTCTGTGACAAGAAGATGTGAAAGCTGACAGAGAAGCAACGAAAGTTAATACGGTATGGGGTGGAGAACCGCCCTGTGAAAGCTCAAGAAAGGAAAAGGGTAAACGGAACATGGACAATAGCTTCGATGGATCGAAATGGTAGAAGGGAGAACCAAAATTCTCTTCTTACTCAAAATTGAATGAAACCCTAGAACGGATATATCTGGATACTTGAGGACGCCTTCCGTACCAAAGGCCCACAAGGAGGGAACCCTCCGAACGTGAACGAACATCAAGAAAGCGCTGCCTATTCCATGAGCTAGATGGGTATAATACAAATGACTGCAACATTTGAAGGATATCATTGAGGAACACGTGAGGAATGGTCAATTTCAACAATACGTAAGGACTCGAGTTGCGGTGGTGGAATAAGAGCATCCACCGTCCACCTTGAATGAAAATAGCACTGGATCAGGGCATCATCATCAACTTGTCATCAATTGATCGGGATGGAATGGAATAAGTAACAAACTCCGCAGTAGGATAGCTAAGTCACTTACACATGTACAGGATCGAGGATGGTCCCTAGACATGTTTTGAGATGATGATAAACCGTAGTGCTCGAGTTTGTGAAATTTGGTTTTGTTTTTTTCCTTGTTTGCTTCGAAATCTTGTTTTTCCAGTTTTATTTTAACTCTGGTTTATTGATTGTAGGGACCCTTATTTTATATTTGGGCAAATGGACTTAGGAATGCTTAAATTTGGATCAATGTAATAGATAACACAGGTCGCGGTTGGAGTCCTATCTAGAGAGACGGGATAACAATCACAAGGTACGGGTCTTTTTGTCGGGCGAACATGACCAAATGGACTCTTGCATCATGGGTTAAGCCCTCGACTAGGTATTGAGGTGGAAGAATAAAACCCAACAGGTCATCGGATATAGTCCTGGCAAGGAGTAGGTTGCTCCACTTGAACGCGATGGATCGACCTACTCAGGTCGTCGAGTATGGATTGTACCTCAGCAATGATCTAGAAAAATCAAGGTCTCGGGTATGGACTATACCTGACAAGGGGTAGGTCGCTTCACTCGAACGCGATGGATTGGCCTACTCAGGTCATCGAGTACAGATTATGTTCGGCAAGGATTTGGTGAGATCAAGGATTTGGATTAGGATAACAACCTGGAGAGGTCATGGATTTGGAAATTAGCTTTGAATAGAAAAGGATTTGGATTTGGATGGATGCAGATTCAGATAAAATGATCTAGAGAGACCATGGATTTGGATTGGATTTTAGGTTGGAAAATACGGTTATTAATGGATGAAGGATTTTGGATTTATAGTTCAAAACAAGCCTTCCTATCGCAAGGCATTTGTTAGGGGGGAAAATGTAATCATGTCTTTTGCTTGGGCCGGGATACCACAGATTCGACTAAAATGGATTGGAAATCGATTACGGTTGAAACTATGGGCGATAGTTGAATGGATTCGGATGGACAACACTAAAAAATGGCTATGTATGGAATTAGCATTTCACCTAGGCAATGGATCAGATCCCCAAAATCTAACCCAATCATGGTGCGATTAGTATGGAGTGACAAGGAAGGCCCCATAAGGCTATATTTCAAGTCGATCAGAGTTCATATGCTCGAGTTATGGGCAAAAGAAGATGGATCGGTGTTGACGGAACGATGGTAATTTGCTTGGAGTTGGACTTAGGAAAATTTGTTTCTTGCTTGGAGTCATCACATGGTTCACTTGGAGTCACAGAAATTTGAAGTGATGGATCATGCTTGGAGTCAGATGCATGTTTGCTTGGAGATTGCTTGGAGAAAAACGATCGGCAACGATCATTTTGGAGAAAATGATCGGCACCGATCGTTTTTCGTGCTTGGAGTCAGAATCATGTTTGCTTAGAGAAAAATTGGATTTTACCCAAATCTAACCCTGGGCTAGAATTTTCAATACCTGCTTTGAGTCAGAAAGTTAATTACTTCGGGTCTCGCTTCGAGTCAATCTTGAAGTATATTTTTCGATGACTGTTTTGACGATTTTCGATGATGATCGATCTTATAACTCAAAAACTATAAAGGCAATCGACATGAAATTATAGGACAACTACATTACACCATAAGGGACCCATATCATCGATCGTTGGACCCCACGATGAAGTTGGATCGATCGGTCATGATCCATATGGATCGATCCATAAAACAATTCAAATCAATGATGATTGATCAATATCTCACAAACGCAAAGTCAAAATGACATGAATCTTTGGGAATAGTAAAATATTATGTAAAGGAACCTACCATATCGATTGCACATCATTTGGAGAAACTTGAACGATCGTATCATTTCATCCAAAACGATCCCAACTCCATGGAAAACGCAATATCTCACAAACGGTAAGTTGTAATGGCATGAAATTTGGAGAGGAAGTAGATAACATCATAGAGGACTCACCGGAATGATTACACCCCAAAAGGAGCAAATATGGAATGATCTTCCATATTTCCATTTTTCAACTCGACTCCATGGAAAATGCGATATCTCACAAACGGTAAGCCGGAATTGCACGAAATTTGGAGAGAAAGTAGCTAACATCATGGAAGACCCACAAAAGAGATCTCATCCCCATTGGAGATAATATGAAAGATCAACATCGATCATTCAAATGGTATGCGATCGATCTGAAAATTGGTGGATCGGGTCGTATTATTCCGGAGATTCTTCTAGCAAAATTTCAGCCTGATCCATACACGTCTTAACCTATAAATACATCGGACTTGGCTCAATACAAGGGATCTTCTTCTACTTCTTCTTCTAATTGGATCTTCTTTTGGCTCTCCTTCATCATTTCTTATCTCTTCCTCCATTAATTTTTTAAGGCAAAAATAATTGCATTTATAATCTTACAGTATAAATAAAAGATTATTGGAGTGGACATAGGCCGAAGTTTGCAGAACCACTATAAAACTTACGTGATCATTTACTTGCTTGCAATCTATTCTGTAATCTGTGAATCTATACTTCTATGTTTGGATCTAAATATTGGATATTGGTGCTTTCACTTATAATAGGGCGTTTGTGCCCATTTTTGGCGTAAAGATATATATTATTATATTGTTAGTCAAGCAAGGATTCTTATATGTATTGATGTTGTCACATACTAGATTGGGTATATGTATGTATTCATTTAATAAAAAACTCAAAATTTTCACATATTGGTCAAACATACACAACCAAATATATTTATAATAATAATAATTTTATTAATGTATATCATTTAATTATACTTATATGGTTTGTATATATTATAACATCATTTCATGCTAATAATTAAACATATATTTTATACATGTATATTTATATTAATTATAATTTTTGGCAGCTTTAAAATATTTTTAATAATTATTCACTATTCTTTAATATTATTTAAATCAATATACTATGTAAATAATTTATATAAAATAAAATATGTTTTGAAAATTAACTTTCAAATTTTATAAAATTATTTAATCATGAAATAATATATTGGCCAAAAAATGATAATTTGAAAATTAATCTTCCTATTTTTAAAATTTATTATAATATACGATCAAAAATAATTAATTAGTAGAAAATTTTTTTTGGCCGGGATAAATAAATAAACTTTTTTCAAACCTTAAAATATTGTGCTAGATTTTCTAAAAATTTAAAATATGAATCATATGTTTTGAAAATATTTTTTATTATAATTTTATTGTCAGTTGACTAATTAATCAATTTATATATATATTATAATAATAAAACCTATTGTAAAATTTTACTGTGCTACACATACAATCTAGAAGTTTTTAAAATTAAAAAAATTATTTAATTTTATTAATTCATATATATATATACAGATAGATATTATAACTATGCTTATGAATATATATATATATATATTTAATAAAAAATATTATTTTTTCTTTGTGATGTATGTATATATATATATACGAGCATAACGGCACGCGCTTCGTGCATGAATTGTTGTTCTACAAATATTGTATATTTTACATATGCAAGGAAAAATGATTTGCACAAATGTTGCTTAATTTATAAAATTATCACTCTAAGAAAAAGAAGTAAAAAGAATAAACTGTATAAACAAATTCGAAAGTAATGCTTATAAAATATTATTCAACTATTTTGTCTTTTAATCGCTATAAGTACATCTCTATAAACGACATTTTTAGTATAAGTTCTCGATTTTCGATGGACATTACCATCTTTTATCAAAACTTTCGTGTTACTCATTGAAACTCCTCTTGATAACGCAACATAAAGCTGACCATGACCGAACACGTGTTGAGGCAAGTAAATTCCTATATACGGAATTATTTGTCCTTGTGCTTTGTTGATAGTGAGGGCAAAACTCAACCTTACAGGAAATTGTTTGCGCAATAATGTGAATGGCAAACATATATCTTCGGAAGACTTCATAGGTATTCTTGGTAAGAAAACTTGATCTCCAGCAAATTGTCCTATGGAAATCTCTTCATCTATAAGGTTTCTATAAAATTCACGACATATTGCATAATCCATTCATTGGATCAAGATTCCGGAGTAGCATGATTAGTGCTCCTTTCTTTAAGACCAACTTATATGGATGAAAACCACCTAGAGCTATTGAATTAAGGTAATTGAGTTGGTATAGATTTCTTGTATCATCTTTGACAAAATCAAATGAGTAGTATGTATGTAATTCTCTAGGAAATAGATCAATAACTTGGTTATTCAACTTATCGACGCATTCATTAAGAGGGGTGATTAAAGCTCTTGCCACTATATATTCCTTTTGGAATGCATTTTCATGTAATGTGGGAAAAATTGTATTTATAAGAGTAGTTATTGAACATTCATCTTCCCATGGTACTACCATTTCATCCAGAATTCGAATCAAGTCGTCACCTATGTGCGGTTCATTCCCATCACCAACACGTAATAGAAAATTCGAATAGAAAGAATCTTCTTTTTCTCTCATATTTTGAGTAAGTTGGATGACTTCTATATGATTCCATAGTGGTGACTTAACAATGCATGCATCAATTGTTTCTACTATTGTACAATGTTGTACAACGGGTAAGACTTGTCGAAAATCCCCTCCAATAATAAGAATTTTACCTCCGAATGGCAAGTTATTCCCTATAATATCCTTAAGGGATCTATCCAATGCTTCGAAAGCATATCTATGAGTCATAGTTGCTTCATCCCAAATAAGAATGGATGCTTGACACAAAAGATCAGCTAATTCTGATTTTTTGATATCGTACACATTGATTTAAATGTTATATTAATTTGGATTTTGAATCTCGAATGCGCCGTTCGATCGCCTAGTAGAATAGTCGCAGCAATCCCAGACATGGTTGTTGCAAGTGCAATCAAACCTTCTTATTGAAGTGTTGAAAGTATTGCTCGATAGAGAAACGTCTTTCCTATTCCACCAGGACCATCAATAAAATAAATCTTGCTCTCTTTATTATTAACAGCATTCATAATTGCAATATATGCATGGATTTAGGATTCATTCAACTTTTTGGAAAAGTTAAATCCTCTTCTGATGTTATAATAGAATATTGCTCACATATTAATCTCGAAGTTAATGAATGATCATTTATGTCATCTCTAATTATTGGAAGGTCGTAATCAGAAACTTTTTTATAATGGTTCATTAATAAAATATTAAGATCTTTTAAAAGAAGTTTTTCAAGTATAACTCGACTTGTTATACTTGAACTCGAATAATCTTTTGTCATATAGTAGAAAATTCATCCCATAATTTTCTAATATCGGTTGGTGTACAATAAATCAAGATTGTAGCGAATAGTATTCTCAAAGATGATGGCATTCGTGTGGCTGATGCTTCCTACAAACATGCTCTAATGCTTTGATCTTCCTCTAACAGTCCTATCTTCTCCGCCGTTTTATGAAATGTTGGATATTTAATACCATTGATTGTGAGAAGATAGTTAAATGAGGTTGGTCCTTTTACTTGATTTAAAAGAATTCTCAAGTAGTAACATTCTCCTTCTGATGGTGAAATGCTATAAATCCATCCTATGACTTTTTTTATGATGTCCTACGTCTCCATTTTTATATATCTGTTACCCACCTGTATTTCTCTGGAAATTCACGATATAAAAATTGTCTTGCTTCAGGATCTTACAAGTTTGTGTTGAAGAATTCAATTCGATGTAGAGAGGCTTTCATCCAACAAAATATCAGACACTGTTTGATTAGAATGATACATGACCTTTTTCCTACTTGGTAAGTGTATTTGTAATCGTTGAATGGAAGGATAAATTGTATGTAGTGAAAATTCAAAAATTCTCCAAAAGGCCTCTTGAGGACATATCCATCTTGCATCAATAAACTTTTTAATTTCATCGTACTCACTTCCTGGACGAACTTCAACTGCCACACGATCTAGACCTTTGTAGACATACTTGTATAGGTATTTGACAGATTTGATACTGCTACAAAATTTGACATTAATACGACAATCATATGTTTTTAACAACCATGGATTATATGGGACAACCCAACTATTATCGACAACAAAATCATTGCCATTGTTTAATGCAATGCTTCTACCATTATCTCGCCTCCGATGGATGGGATATGAATCATTGCCTTAAAGAGTAGTTGGAGAAAATTGTTTTGGATAATCCTTTTTGCATTTTCCATATTTCATACATGGTGAATGCATGGTCCATGAAGCATCCATTTAATAACAGTACTATACAATTCTGGTCCTTCGTCACGGTTTGGGATTTCTGCTTTTACAATAGCATCATAATCATTCGGGCTATGAAGTTTATCTTGCTCATTTTATATGATAAGAATATGAACATGAGGAAGTCCTCTTTTCTGAAATTCTATAACGTGCACATGTATTGCAACTAAACCGAGAACTTGTTTGCTATAGATGTCATCCCTCAGCTGCTCATATTTTGCACGAAACGTTCTTGTCGTAAAATCTACACGATCTTGAGCTGATTGTCCATATAGTAGTTCAGAAGTGATTTCATCGCATGAAGAATTACATCTTGAGCTGATTGTCCATATAGTAGTTCAGAAGTGATTTCATCGCATGAAGGATTACATCTTGAGCTCATTGTCCATATAGTAGTTCAGAAGTGATTTCATCGCATGAAGTAAAATCATCATAGATTAAAACATTTTTCTGATTACATTTCAAAAATAACATTTCATATCCAAGTTACATAACTCCAAACGTTTCCCAGGTTCAGCTCAAATATAATTATTACAAAATATGCCAAGAGCGACATATGAAGATGTCCCCTTGGATGACCAGAGTACTTAATAGTCATAACAGACTTAATACAACACATCAGAGATAAAACAAAACAATTCCTAAACATAGCTAGTATCAGCCTCCTGCTCGTCTCCGGAAGCTTTATTCGTCCACCTACTAAAACCTGAAAATCCTCATACCTCAGCCTACTCAAATTAATTTTGAGCACCCGAGAGTTTAAGGGGAAAAACATAAACTTCGAGTTAGACATGAAGCGTGGTGTGAATAATACTGTACGTCTTGGTTATTTGATATTAAGTGAGACCATGCTTTTTAGCGGAACGGGTTTCCCCTCATTAACATCCTTTTAAAACATTTCTTTTGAAAATCATAATCCTGCAACCAAAATTGGTTAAAAAAATAAAGCAATATCATGTAAGCATATAAATCAGGTAACAAATGGACTATCTGTCCGAACATTATAGTTTTGTTTAGCTAACTACTAATTTTTGGCTGACTCGGGCCTACCAGACAAAATAAACAAATAATCTAACTTCTATTAGATACACCTCTTCTGGACGTTCTGTCCCTAACTTATTTCTCCAGGGTCAATTGATCCTAATGGTTTCCCGGGCTCACCAATAATCTATCCTCATTCTGTATATTCCTTTATGTGTGTAACATCATTTTAGTCTTACCTGTGACAAGGCCCTATACACTGTAATTTTTGACTAAATTAGCTAGGGGTTAATAACTAATGTATAGGGTGTGCTCCTATACCAGTCTCATCTAGTATTTTAATATCTGAGTCATTTTACTTAGGGTCATCTGCCCATAAAATTTTCCTTGAAAACATTTTCTTTCAACTAATTTAAACCTTTAAATCATACTTTAAACAAGGAAAATATACTCTACGCTTTACTCAAATCACCTTGCCATGTTAAATATAGTTTACACAAAGCTTAGTTGGTGAAAACATTTAAACTTTTGAAAGTACCCCTTCCGAAACCAAATAAAATCTTAAGCCAAAAGGCCAAAGCTACCTTTCGCAACCATTCTTAATAAACCTTTCGAAAACCTTAAAAACCTTTCTTTCGAAAGGTTTAAAACCTTAGACATCCTCTTTTCAAAACACTATAAACATTGCCTTTCAAAAACATTGGACCCTCCCATTTAAAACCTTTCGAAACCTTTAGGGAACCACCCCTTCGAAACCTTTATCTAAAACCTTTTGAAAGCACTAAATCCTTTTCATAAAATTAAACCTTTTGAAAGCATTTGGGTTCAAGTAAAACATGTGGAATAACCTTTCGAAACCATTTAAAACCATTCCTTTCGAAACCAGTTGGGTTTAACTTTCAATAGCACAAAGGGTCATTTCCTAAGTAAAGAAGTGATGGTGTCGAAACTAACCCTTCGAAAGCATTGGAGAAGCGGCTTGGGTTTTAAAAGCAACGTAGCCATTTCAAAGGCATTGCTTCGAAAGGAAAATGGTGGCAGCAAAGGGCTTCGACCCTCTTCGAAAGCATTTACTTAAAACAAAAGGCGCAACCTCTTTTGGAACCATTCCTTAAAATCATTTAACCAAGTCAAAAGCGTCCTTTTCGAAAGCAAACCAAGGGCATTTTCTTTTAAAACAAAGCAATGCTTCGACCCCTTCGGAACCCTATTTTTCGGCTTCATACCATTCGCCTATGTCCAATTTGTTGCGCATCAAGTCTTGATATTGTGCGCATTGGTTTCGATGGCGATGGAGCCGAAAGTACTAGGTCGAAACTTATGTGCCGAAAGTGGAAAAACATGTAAAAAGCATGTTTAAACTGATTTTAACTTTTTAAAGTAATTCTTTTCAACTAACCTGCCTTGTTTGTCAAAATATGATTGGTTGCTAATTTCTTTTCTAAAAACACTACCGAAATTCCAGAAATGAGCAAATTAAATTATTTGCAAAATACCCCTTCTCCTTTTATAAATATATAAAACATTTAAGTATCATCCTTAAATAATTATATACATATATATATATTAAAACACTTAGGAAAATCTATAAAAGTTCCCATAAATTATTTTTAATATGTTTTCTAACATATATTAATTTCAGACCCAAAATCATCATAAAAAGCCCTAATTAATTTAAACCCAAATTAACAATTTTCTTCATTAGAAAATTTATAATAAATCCACATTAATTCAGAAAATTGAAACCCATCTCTAAAATATCAATTTTGATCATATACTAAAATTGCAAGACATTTGGATGTCATTTAATAGGGTTTTCACATTAAAACATATCATAAAGTCTATATGAAGTAGCATGAATCATCAACAAGCATATATCTCCATTTTAACATTAAATACACATCAAAACATTTGCAAATTAACTTGATTTAATGTAAAACCAAAATCAACTAAAGAACATGAGATGTAGTTATTATTCACATTTAGCTTGAGATTAAGGAGTTGAGGTTTGATCTTGGATATAGTTGATTAACTTCTTCCTCTAGAAATCTCCTTTTGTTTTCCTAATGGTGGCCGACCTCTTATGTTTTTGTTTGTGACAATGAACGTGTAAAATGAATGTATGTGAGGGTTCAGGATATAAGGATAGTACTTATTCCTATACTGCCCTTGTCTACTTGCCCTAACTTAATTCATTTTAATTCCCTTTGTTTATTTGTTTAATGGGTACGACTACCCTCTAAATTCACAAACCTCAATCCCTTAATCATTTTACTTTATTTCATTTAATTTTACTAATTAAATGTACTAAATAATGTTACTAAAAATTAGGGGTGTTACAGACTCCCCTCCTTAAAGAATTTCATCCTCGAAATTACGATAAGGTACTTAACAAATCAATCAAAAAGGTAAAACATACCATCAAACAAATTAGGATAAGCATCTCTAGTCCTGCTCTCGATCTCCCAAGTACAGTCTCTCTCATCGTCGCTCCACTAGACTTTAACTAATCTGACTGTCTTATTCCTTAGTCTCTTCTCATCCCTCGCGACTATACGAACTGGCTTTCTAACTATAGTCAATTTCGACTCTACTACTAAGTCCTCAAACACAGTCGGTGCTATAGTAGTTTCTGGGTCTCTAATGCACTTTCATAGATGAGAAATATGAAAAATATCGTGGACTCCTGCAAAACTGTTTGGTAACTTTACTCTATATGCGATTTTCCCGATCATTTCTATAATAGGAAATGGTCCTACGAATCTCGGTGCCAACTGTCCTGATTTCACGAATCGAATTACATCCTTCATCGGTGTTACCTCAATGAAAACATGATCTCCTACTGAGAACTCTAGGTCTTTCCGTCTTCTATCAGCATAACTCTTCTGCCTAGACTGAGCTTCCTTCATTCTAGCTCAAACCAATTCAATCTTCTCTGTAGCTTCTCTAACTAAATTTGGACCAAGAACCAAAACCTATCTCTGGTCTCTAACCAACAAACCGGAGATTTTCATGGTCTTCCATACAAAGCTTCAAACGGTGCCATCCATATACTAGCCTGATAACTGTTGTTATACGAAAAATCGACTAAGTGTAGATGGTCTTCCCATGATCCCTCAAAGTCTAGCACACAAGCTCTTAACAAATCTTCCAAGTCTTTGTTAACTCTTTCCGTTTGCCATCGGTCTGTGGATGGTAAGCGGTACTCATTTTGAGCTTGGTATCTAAAGTATCTTGTAGACTCTTCTAGAACTCACTAGTGAACAAGGAATCTCTATCACTTACTATACTACTAGGAATTCCATAAAGTCTAACTATATTCTTTTCAAACAACTTAGTCAAAACAGGTGTTGCCCTAGTTGACTTAACTAGAATGAAATGGGCACTCTTGGTCAATCTATCCACTATAACCCATATACTTTCATTTCCTCAATTTGAGCTTGGCAACCCATCTATAAAATCCATAAAAATAGAATCCCACTTCCATACCGGAACATCTAATGGATGAAGTAACCTATTTGGCTTCTGATGTTCAGCCTTTACCTGTTGACTGTTCAAACATTGCTTCACCCACAAGCCTACATCCCTCTTCATAACTTCCCAGAAGAAACTTCTCTTCATGTCATGATACATCTTAGTTCCTCCCGGATGAATAGTGAACTTCGAACGATGGTATTCCTCCAAAACTTCCATCCTAATGTCCCCCGCATTCGGAACACATAATATTCCTTTCTTCCTCAACCACCCATTCTGGTCAAGTTCAAAATCTTTCAAGTCATCGCTCTCTGTTCCATTCCTTAACTTCTTAATCCCTTCAACTAATATTGGATCCTCTCCTTGCTTAGAAGCAATCCTTTCGATTATAACTAGTCAAACTTCTAAACATGACATCATAGCAGTCTCCTTACTAGATCTACTCTGAGATCTCCACTATACTCTAGATGTCGTCAATTCTTCTAAATCTTTCCACTCAGCTATCATTGCCAACACTGCATTCTGTTGTTTTCTCCTAAGTGCATCTGCAACTTTATCACCTTTCCCTGGTGTGTACTCAATACCAAAGTCATAAGCGACAATAAACTCCAACCACCTCTATTGTCTCATATTTAGCTCTTTCTGAGAGAATAAATACTTTAGCAACTTATGATCCGTGCATAACTCGAATCTTTCTCCCAAAAGATAATGTCTCCATACTTCGATGCAAAAGTTACCACAGCTAACTCCAAATCGTGAGTTGGGTATCTAATCTCATGCGGTCTAAGCTGTCGCGAAGCATAGGCAATCACTTTACCTCTTACATTAACACAGCCCCTAACCTAGTTTCACATGCATATGCATATATACCACTAAATCTTGATTCCCTTCCGGAACAACTAACACAGGTGCATTAGTCAATAATAGTTTCAAGCTCTAGAATGCTTCCTCGCACTTATTGGTCCAAACAAACTTCGCATCTTTTCACCTTAGCTTGGTCATCGGTGCTATTATTCATGAAAAATCCTTTATGAATCTTCGATAATACCCAGCTAAGCCAAGAAAACTCTTTATCTCAATCACTATCTTGGGTCTCTTCCAATTATTCACCGCTTCGATCTTAGTTGGCTCTACAGACAGCCCTTTCTCTGAGACTACATAACCAAGAAACTTCACTTCCTTCTTCTGGAAATGACACTTCGAAAACTTTGCCTTCAGCCGATGCTGCCTCAACGTCTCAAGCACTACTCTAATGAGATTCATGCTCCCTTTCATCCTTAGGGTATATCAAAATATCATCTATAAATACCAACACGAACCTATCCAAGTGCTCTTGGAAAATTCGGTTCATCAAGTCGACAAAGAATGTTGGTGCATTAGTTAATCCGACCGGCATCACTAACCATTCGTATAATTCATATCTAGATGCCGTCAAAGGAATACTATCCTCTGCTACTCTAAGCTGATGGAAACCTATTACTAAATCCAACTGAGAAAATACCATGGCTCCATTCAACTAATTGAACAAATCGTTAATTCTAGGCAACGGATATCGATTCTTTATCGTCTTCTCATTCAGCTTACGATAATCAATACATAACCTTAATGATCCATCTAGCTTCTTAGCAAACACTACAGTTGCTCCCCAAGGTGAACTACTTGGCCTAATAAAATTCTTGCCTTCCAAATCCACCAACTGCACATTTAGCTACTTCATCTCGGTAGGTGGCATCCTGCTTGGCGGTCTACTCACTGGTTCTGCTCCAGGTACTAAATCTATCTGAAACTCAATGGCTCATTTCGATGGCAATCCCACTATAGGTTCAAAGACATTCATGAATTCTCTAACCACGACGATTTAACTCGTCTTCTACCTCCACAACACCCAACAAGGCATTAATCTCTAGGGTTTTCTATGGTATATACAATCTGATCACTACAGTCAGGGTGTCTAAGTGATATTTTCCAAACACGACAAAATATCCTAACACCGTATTTACTTAAGCAATCCATACCCAAATAATTCTGAACCCTACGAAATCAAATACATGCAAACTGCAAACAAAGGTATGACCTAAAAACAAACTCTAAGTGGTCACACTTCATCCCAAATGTCGCATACCCTCATATCGAATTTGCAACCCTTAAGGAAGTAAATAAATATGAAGGTTCTGGGTTAAGCTTGTCTACTAAACAATGAGATATAAAAGAATGCGATGCACCGATATAAAAAAGAACGCTAACTGACATACCATGAATTAAAAGCATATCTTCCAACACAGCTTTTCCCTTTTCCTCTGCTGGTGGCTTCGAGATAGCTGGTTCCAATGCATACACCTTTCCTTTGCCATCCTTAGTTAGCTCTTTGCACTGGTTCTTATAATGTCCAATTTGATCGCAGTGGAAGCACCTGATGTTCTTCTTCCCGATCACCTTCTTTCCTTCTCCTGAACGACATTCATTTGCAAAATGCCCTTTCTTATCACACTTAAAGCAGGCAACCTCCAACTTCCCCTTCTTTGCAGCTCCACCCTTCTGAGCTCCTTTCTATGGAAGAACTTTCTTTTCTGACTCTGCCCCACCTAGACTTCCTTTGCCTTATTTCTCTCCAGAAAAGCAAGCTTCTCCTCATTCCTTAAATCCATCTCTACTACAACATCACAAGGATCCCTGATATGTGGTAACATTGCCCTAGCAAGCTCAGGCTTCAACCTCCTAATGAACTTCTTGTTCCTCTTAATCACAGTATCCACCGTAGCATAGCCATACCTTGCTAGCTCCTCAAACCTCATCGCATACTCCAACACTGTCATGTCACCCTGCTCCAACTCAGCAAACTACCTAAGCAGAGTAGACTTAGCAATTTTTGGCATAAACCTCTCTCCAAACCTCCTCTTGAACTCAGCCCGTGTCATTTTTTCCTCATTAACTCCAATTGTAACACTATTCGACCAGTACAACGCCGCTCCTTGAAGTTGTCTAGAAGTAAGCCTTCTCTTCTGCTCATCATTGAGCCCCAAATCTGCAAAGATTCTCTCACAATGCAGTAACTGGTTCTCTACTTCAATGGTGTCTTTAGTTCCGATGAATGGCTTTCCTCTTAACCAAGCATAATCCCTACTCAGAATATCATAGTTGTTGACCACTAGAGCTTCCTGAACTCCTCCTCCAACTACTCTAGCAGCAACACCCGCCTGCATCATGTTGACAAAGAACTGATACATTGCTCCCATGTCAACTTGCGGGACTCCAGCATTCACATTTCCAGCTTATGCCTGACGTTGTTTCCTTCTCGTATTTGGTCTGGCATTTCCATTTGTAGTGATGCTTCCCCCTCTAAGGTTAACTCTTCCACTTCTAGCATCCATATCTGTATTCAAGCCTCATAAGATAAAGAAGAATAGACTAAGAGAGATAGGAGAATAGAGATATAGCATATACTTATATATATATATAGCAAATATAAATATGTTACTATAGTGTTATCCCATATCTCGATCTTATCTCTAATTCCTTAGGGTTAGGTTTTCAAAATCATTTAGTTCAAAGTTTTTTTCATAAACCTATGCTCTGATACGAAGTTGTAGCATCCCCTATCTGGAGGCCCGAAGCGAAGCGCTACAGATGTTGTAGTCATCCATAGTATTAACTTCCGGTGAACAAACATGGTAATGTTAATGGTATCCATAATATCAGAAGCACATAAATATGTAGTAAAATCATCATAGATTAAAACATTTTTCTGATTACATTTCAAAAATAACATTTCATATCCAAGTTACTGTTAATCGGCTAAATTTCTATCGGTTTAGAAAATAGTCAAAAAATTTCAAATTAAAATAACCGCAAGCGCACGGCGTACAATAGTTAGTACATAGCAAGTACGGGTCGACCCGTAGGGAATTGTTAGAGTTTAAAAATCTATTCAATCAAATTAGACCAAATGGAGGAGAAATTGTTAACTAGAAATAAAATGAAGCTAAAACTAGAATTAAAATTTGGTTTAAAAAACTATTGAACTAGAGAACAATTTAGAGGCAAATCCACTCTCATATTTTTGTAAATCAACAAACAAACAATTTGTGATCTCTAGCTTTGATATTAAGTGAAATATTGTTGTATTTATCATAAGTATGGTTTGTTTATGTTACTAATTAACATAACTCAAACCATCAAACTATAACACAACAAATAAACCACTTATAATTCTCATGAAAATGAAGCCAAAGCAAAAGCTATTTTAAGTATGATCTATTTACTATTGTAACTAGTAATATAGATCATCAAATTTCATTTTACTTTAATTTCACAATCAAAAATGGATTAGCAAATGATGATGCAAATTGTGTTTATGTTGAATAAGAATAGCTCATTTACATAAGCAATATAAGCTATCAAACCCACTTGTATAAACTTGCATCAAAATTCACTTTCATGAAGCACAAACAAAAAGATCATAAATCAAAAAAAATGTTGGAGTTACATAATATTTGAGAGCTTCACTACCCCTAAATTGAAGGGGTTTAGCTACTCATTCGTGTTATCAAATCAACACATGTAAGTTTCAACATTGAAAATGAAAGAAAGTAGAGAATAAACAAAGAAAAAGAAGATTAACTACTAGAAGAAAATTGATTATACTAGTGCATAAATGTAAATCTAAGCTATGAACATTAAGAGAAAGAGAGCATAGAAATAAGCATTAACATAAAAACAAAGAAAAGCATGTAGAAAAGAGAGGAGAAAGAGGCTTGGAAGCCATTTTTATTTCATAGAACATTGCCATTACAACTTGTATTTTTCATTTCCTAACTAATATGAAAGAGTAGATGATATTTACATGTACATAAGAAGGCTATTTAAACATGCATAAAACCCTAATTCTTTTTTTTAGGGTGCTTCCCAAAATGCCCTTTAGGAAGTGTGGCCACCAAGTAACCATTAGCCACTAATTAATCCATCATTTGATGTGCATGAAGCTTTAACCTCCACTTAGTTGTCCATTAGCTCATAATTGTATATTTAGGTAAGTAGGTGGGGTCCTCCATGATCTTGAACTTGAATTATTTCCTCTTCATTTCTTTGTATTTCCTTGTGCATGCATATATCATCATGAATCCCACTTCCATATGCATCAAAATATCCTATAAAAATCATAAAAATTGTCCAAGTAAAAATTCTTAAATTAACACACGCACACAAATGACCATTTTTCCCCTGAATGAAGATGAAAATATGATGGTCTAAAAATAATTGAATTTTGGTTTTAACATGTAAAAATGCCCAAATACGATGTTTATTTAATTAAAAAGAGATAAAATATGGATGTAAATATATGCACATTTACATGCACATCAATACCTCCACACTTATCTTTTTATTCGACCTCGAATAAAGGAAAACTAAGATAAATCCATTTTTGTAGGGAACATAATTGCATTGAGCGTACGCAACAAGCCGTTAAACCTCTGGGTGTCCCCAGTAGGACGAGTGTTGTCTTGTGAGGGCTTTCAGTGGATACTACCCACAAAATCCAAATGCAAAGTGAAAATATTTACAAAGTGCAAGATTTATTTACAACGGGATGAATGCAAGTTTTTGAAAATATTTACAAATAAAGGATTCACTTTCACTTCGACACTCATAAGTTAAATATAGGTTTTGGTCATTGTCTTGAAAATTTAAGTTATTTACTCATCAAAATTTCCAACAAAAATCAAGTTATCATAGCAAATAGACAATAGTTTAACTCGTTGTTTCGGTTGATGACACAATGTTATTATGAAATGGATCCTTAGTTGATTATCAAAGTTTGCCAAAGTGGTATTCTTATTTCTTTCCAATAACAAGTTAAATCAAACAAGTTAAAATGGTGCTCGGATTTCAATTGCTTACTCTCTCTTATTTGAAAATTTTATTGATATTAACAATATTTACATATGCCTAACTCAGGTAAACCGAGGTCAGATATATTACCCGTGCACTGCCTTGCGGACTGATGTGAGGGGAATATAGAGCGTGGCGAGTGAACACACAAGTGTAAACACTTATCGACTATAGGCGTTATTAAAAAGAGTTTTTATATACATACACCTAACTCAGATAAACTAAGGCCAGATATACCGATCATGCACTGCCTTTTGGGCTTACGTGAGAAGGGTACAGAGCATGGCGAGTGAACACACGAGTGTGAACACATGACTCTAGGAGTTAAAAATATATACATACAAAAGTTTTTTTATTATATTTTTTTAGAAAGAGAGAGTTTTGCAAAGTCATCTTAGCACCATTTAACTTAGAAGATAAAATTGTTATATCCTTTACTTTAAATTTACCTCTTTTTAAACAAAGATTTTCAATTAGAACATACTTTATAATTAACACATATGAACCTTCCTATATACTAGTTAAACCATTGTTATTTGTAATCAAACTTCATTTTTATTTTTGTTAAGACAAATAAATTTTCAAAAATTTCAATTTATTAACCAAAACTTATACTTATCCTATAATGTTTCTTCAAAAATAAATCAAAATGTTAAAAAGAAAATGTTTTTGAGATTTTTGAAATTTTGAGATTTTTTTAAGTTAAAAGAAAAATGAAAATTCAAAAATGCCATGAAACTAAAAAAAATGAAAATGATACCCCCCCCATACTTAATTTTGACTGTGTCCCTACAGCCAATGCATGATATAATGAATGTAACGGGGAAAACTTTGTACATATTTACAAAAGAGGGTTAACATTCTTACTAGACGTAGCTTGGCTCATGAAGGATCATGAGCTCCTCCTCTTGGTTATTTGGCAATTCCAAGAAAGGTTTCAAACGATTACCGTTGACTTTGAAAACCGATCCATCCCTGGGGTTTTCTATTTCTACGGCACCATGTGGAAAAACAGTTCGTACCATAAATGGTCCGGTCCATCTTGATTTAAGTCTCCCGGGGAATAAATGAAGTCTTGAGTCATATAAAAGTGAAAGGGAGTGCGGATTAAGATCTTAAGGCTAATTTAACACCAGAGGGGGGGTGAATAGTGTTTAATGGATTCTAAGACTTATATGGACTAAATTAAAATTATGACACAAACAAATGCAGAACTTAATCACAGAACAATCACAGAATCAAACACAGATGCAAAAAGTAAATAAAAAGCAGTAAAAGGAAAGAACACAACGGATTTTATACTGGTTCGGAGTTACCCTACGTCCAGTCCTGCACCAAGGCAAACACCTCGTACAGATTTTTATTATACCAATGTCGAGATTACAATCCTCAATTTCTAAAGGCCTTGAGGTACCCTCCTGTCTTCGAGTCCGGGGCAAACTCCCTTGATTTACGGGACACAAGATCACCCAAATTGATTTCCAGGCACAACCACACCTTATAGAGAGACTCGATAAACTCTTGATTACAAATTGATCCTATAACTCTGAATAGCACTTTGACCTTCGAGAGAGGGCAGAGAATCAAACAAGAATGAGATTCTAATTTGATTCACTTGAGAATTCGGCAGAATTTCGGCACGATCTTAAAAATATAAAAATTTTAGAATATGGATTTGTGGAGAAGAAGGAGTGAAGAAAATAGTTAGTTAAAAAATTCGTTTGTGAAGGCTATTTATAGACCAGTAACGGTTATAACCATTCATGAAGAGATTTAAATGAATAGACACTTCTTTTGAAAATTGAAACTTTTGAATTTAACGGCCACCATGTCGACATGGGGTATCCCATGATGTCGACATCCCTTGGTTAAAAACAATGTAAAATTTGTTTTGAAAATGGTATTGAAAGGAAAACAAGATGAAATGATTCTGGAATAAAATAAACTAATTTTCCTATGTTTTAAAATAAAGAAGAGTAGAAAAATATATTTTTAGAATGTATATATAAATTTGATTTTAAATCTCAAGTATATCTCTACTACTAATAAAGAGAGTTCATTGAATATGGTTCAATGGTGTCTTTTTGAAGTACCCAAAATGCCCTTTGCTTCTTTTGCTTCTTACGCAAACATTTACCACATTCCATTTCATTACAACATAACTTCTTCGTTGTGGCCACCAACAACCCTAAATCACCTACTCATTTCTTCTCCATCAACCCACATCAAATTAGATTGCTGATTTCCTCAACTAATTTCATCGCCAATGACACCGGCAAATCTACTCGTTACTGACAACCCTAATCACCTGTTGATTTCATCATTTTTTCTCCATCAACTCAGATTAAACTGGATTGCTGAATTCATCGACTGATTTCATCGCCTACCAAACATGGACTGCGCAAAAGCTTGCGACCCGGTTTGTACAATTTCAATAACCCTATGTTATTACGCATAATTATTTTGTTTTTATTTTGGTTGTCATATACTGTGTATGGCGGTTTTCTTCTGTAAGTTTCCTTAACATTACATCATCGACTGTAGGTTATGGTGCAATTTGACTCAATGCCATTTGAGCAAAAATACTTATTCAAAATTAGAGAACAATCGATGAAGAGCTAATCAGTAGGTAGAATAAGATATAATGGCTAAAACATAGATTAAATGTGTCAGTAGTAAAATCATGTTGTATTCTAAATATACGTAGGTAAAAAGTATTAAAGATATGCAGAAATAGAGTATTGAATTGAACTTTTCTGAATAACTGAAAGGATTTGCCTTTGGAATAAGTTGCAAACAAACAAGACATGCCGACCGTGCAATGAGACCCGGTCCAATTACCTCGGTACTGTGCAACAAAATCTAATGGCATCGAAGCTGAGATGTGCATCATGTTATAAACTGGACAGTTGCAGTCCATATACTTCCAAACCTGAAATGATACGTTGTGAACTAAAACTGTTATAATGTGGGTTGGAATTTCATTGAGCTGAAGTGTGGCACACAGAATGGGATGCAGAGGCCAGTGCCGAATCCATCAAAATTAGTTGATATATGAAGTGACTGAAACACGAAGTAGTTGATAACAATGATACAAACTACAGCCGAATAATGATTTATATTAGAATAAAATGTAGGTAGTAGAAATGAAGCATATAGTCCTTGCCACCTTTAAGTAATCTTTATTGTTTTGCGATAAATTAAATTTTTGTGATGCCAATTTTAAATTAGGTTTACAATTTCAAACCAGATTGAGATTTAATAATGATTGCATTTTTATTCCTATTCCTTTTTTGTCACGATTGACATGATATATATGTACCAAATTTCAGCCCCTAATTACTTACCGAGAAGAAGCGATTAATTTAAACATATTCTCTTCCTTCTATTACCCCCAACCAATCAAATTGTATGAAATGTCATAATTAGTGATAGCTTTTAGTTCAAAATTAGCATTTCGGGGATTTTTAAACCCATAATTATTTTGTTTGACACTTTCTAATTTATTTTTGTTTACCTGCTACAATGTCACATACATGCCTTTTTGTCTAACTTCTCCCAGAGAAGATTACTTTTCTTTTGTTGTTAACTATTACACGCAACGCCCTTTTAGATTTTGATGCTAAAAAATATGTGAATGAATATACAAATGATATTGAAAGTAAATAAAGAAAGCTAGCATATGCCTACAAAGTTTAGCATCCTTTTTCACTTTATATGACAAAGAATATAGTTTATTTTTCATATTATAAAGTTTATACTTTTTACAGTTCTATTCAGCAAGACCATCAAATTATTATCACAATTTTATATTTAGAGTCATGAACGCAAAGATCTATGTAATACATTCAGTCACATAAGTATTTTGTGGCTGCTGATATTTAAAGTTGCTTCAGATAATGAACTATTGGAATCTTGAAAGATGGAGCGCTCAAACACATACCCTATGGTCTGCCAAATCTTCATGCGGGGTGCAACTATAAAAGCATGCATAATTAAATGCAGGTCCACCTGGACATGCATATATACTCATATATATTATAAAAGAATATTTAAAAATCAGAAGATTCTTTTTTAAAAACAAACGAAGTTTAAAACAAGAGTTTATTTAAAAACAAAAACAAAGAATATTTTAAGGCTAAAACATCTTTTTGAAAATCATTTGAAAAGATAATTTTTAAGGCTAAAACATTTTGAAAAGCAGTTTTGAAAATCATTTTGAAAAACCATTTTGAAGTATTTTTGCAAGATTTTTCCTGCAGAATATCTCATCACATCAGGACTCGAGAACTTGTACAAAACCAGGATGTTCGTGGGTTTGTAAGCCAGTAAGAAGATAGAAATGGGTTCCATCCCAAATGAAATTTGGAATGAAGATTTTCGTGCTATTATGAAGTTTTAATAAAAACTAGACACTTATCTTGAAATCTTGATCTTGATACTCTAGAGTCTTCAATCTTCATATCTCCATTCTGAATCTTGAGCAGGCTTTTAAATCTCCCCGAGATGGCCGAGATGAAAATCCGAGATATCAGCCAAAATCCGAGATTTGGCAGCCTATTTAGTTATAAGTGTTTTAAATATCGCCCGAGATAGCCGAGATATTTTCCCGAGATATTGGCCAAAATCCGAGATTTAAAACACTGATCTTGAGTCTTGAGTCTTTATACTGATCAGTCTTCAGTAATCAATACCTGCATATATACATATATATATATATATATCCTGCATAGTTCCTGCATATACATATCTATCTAGACAATAGTGTTAGTACATATTTTATAATAAGATAAGTTAAAAAGGTTGTTGTCATCAAAACCAACATCTCGGTTCCTAACAATCTCCCCCCTTTTGATGATGACAACCTGTATTTATAAAATATACTTTCCATACCATAACTCCTATCATAACTCCCCCTTACTCCATGACTCCCCCTTACTCCAAGCCAACTACTATTTTATAACTTATCCCCCTTTGTCATCAACAAAAACTTCTTACTAATAAATTCCCTGAACTTGATATAAGATAATCAACCATAATACAATAGAGTAATCCATATATAAGTGTAATAAGTGCTAAGTGTGATCATAAATATGAAATGTGATCATAAATGTGAAATATGATAATGAGTGTGATCATAAGTGTAATCCAGAAGTAAATCAATCATCATCCAATCATATTTACAGTAATTATTCAATCTAATCATATATACAAACCACACCAAATGTTTTAAATAAGTCAAGTCAATCAAGTTTAAAACACACCAATCAAATCAAACAAATAGCATACAGAATGACTAGACATTCCTTGGTACTTCCACCTATCCATCTTCTCCAAAGATAGGGTCTGCTTTGATGGCATCCCATTCTTATTTATCTTTGTCGAGAGTGGCTGGTGGATTTCCTTCGAGATCGTCCTTGTTAAGGGCTGAGATCATCCAACGAAGGGCGTCGAAATGTCTCTCTTCCTCCTTGATCATCTGCATTTGACTCAATTCTAAGTGGCGCTGATTACGAAGTATGAATGTAAGGATATTCTTAAAGGAAGTGAGAGTTTCCTCAAGATTATCACTTAGATTCTTAATCGGAGAAGCCATAATTCAAGAAATAGGAAGAAATATGAAAGGGAGTGATTAGAAATGAAGTTTGATAATTTATTCTGGAAGAAACAGGTATAAATAGGTGTAGAAAGTCATTTAAAATGAATAGATACAAGTTAGTTATATGAAATTAAAATTTGAAAGTGTAACTACTTTCTGTCCGTCGTATGTCGACATGGAGGGATGGGGAATGTCGACATGCCTCTGCCTAAAGTGACAATTTTCTTTGTTTTGAATATTATGAACAAATCTATGTAACTAAAATTTGTATAATATAAAAAAAAGCAATTACAGAGACAAGTGAAGTTGAACAACAGGAAATAAAATATTTCATTAATGATTCTAGTCAACATTACATAAAATAATATAATATTAACTAAAATAATGGAAAATACATGGATAGAACTTGAAGTAAACAAGATAACATGGACAAAGACTCATTAGATGAAGATGAAGATGAAGAAGATGATAGTCCAAGCTTTATACTAACTTTCCCGAAGAACTTGTTGATTTTAGTGGAAATCTTATCCATTTTCTTACTCATTGATCTTTTGAGTGTCTTTTGATTTTCCACTATAATTCTTTGATTATTGAGAATGGTCTTATTGGATGGATTAGCGGGATTAGTAGGATATTCAATACTCTCTAAGGAAGTTTCTTGATCTTCCTCTTCCTCCTCTTCAATTTCCATTCCTTTCTCTTCCTCTTCTTCTTCTTCTTCTTCCTCCATTTCTTCCATCTCTTTGTGAGCAAGCATTTCTTCCTTTTCCATAAGTGTTTCATATGGTTGAAACACTAATGGAATTTGCATAAGGGAAATGTTTCCATGGTTGAACACTTTTCTAGTTATAAATTCTTCCCTTCTGAAATCAACTCCAAAGTAATTAAAAATCCGAGTGAGATAAACTCCATGATATAATGTGTTTTCACCCATAGTAAAATTCTTGGGCCTTAGCTCATCCAAAATAACTTGAGCCCAATTGATATCATAATTTCCAAAAATTGCAAAAAGAGCTTTGCAAACTTTCAAAGTTGGGTTGTTGTAGTTTCCCGATTTTGGTATAAGGGTGTGTTGAATAAGAAGGTTAACAATTCTTGCTTTTGGATGAAAATAACGATTTTTGAATTCAAAATGGTCATCCCCTTCAAAGATGTGATGAAATGTCTCTCGATCATTTTCATTTATTTGAAATTCCGAGAGATTCATTCCGGTATACTTGCATCCCAAAATATTTCCTAAAATTTCATAATCCAAAACTATTTGTGTTCCTTTAACACTACTCCAAATTTGTCCATCTTGCCCATCATAGAAACCACGATTCAAATTCGCATAAAACATCTTAACATGATTTGGATAACATACAAAATCATTTTGTTTGGTATCTACTACACTAAGAATATAACATTGTTGAAAAAGATTTTCAATTTCATAAGAAGGAAAATCTTCAAAAATAGAAAATTTCCCCGTATGAATTTTACCAAAGTTTACATAGTTGATGTAAGCTTTGATAGCTTCCGGGTCATTAAAAAGAAAGTACTTGATAGCTTTTGGAAGCCTAATGGTGTTAGGAGTGCTTGAAGAGGCCATTGAAGAAGTTTGAGAGGAGTTGAAGATAATGAAAATAAATTTGAAATTTGAAATAAAAGTGAAAAGTGATGATAAGGAGAGTGAATTAAATAGAGATTCTATAGACATGTTCTCTGGTCAAGATGCATCTTTTCATAGCAATGAAGTTGGTGAAAAGGTGGAGGGAAATTCAAAAGTTTGAATTCAAATTTTGAAATCAAATTTCTGGGGGGCATGTCGACATGGGGTATCCAGGTATGTCGACATGTGCCTATTGAATCAAAGGACAAGTGTATATTCCTAATTTCTAATAAATGTATATATTATATCCTATATTCTACTTATATAATTCCTGTGATAACATTAAATATAATAATACTTAAATATTAATAATTTAATATTTAAAATATTATTAAAATAATATTATTTTTGAATTTAAAATTCAAATTTCAAGGGATAAATTTGAATTTAAAATTCAAGGAATTTAAAAAAATCAAGCAAACAAACAAGCATCCATTTAAACAAGAAAAATTAAAAATAATGTAAATGCGTACCTATTTTTAGATCCATACTCCCATCGTCGTCTGATTCATGAATAGCAGTGAAATACAGATTTGAATTATCCGTCTTCTTTTCATCGTCACTGGATGATGAGTCTGAGTCATCAAGAGTTGCCGCATATGCTTTCTTTCTTTTCCTTGACGAATCATTGTTTGGAGGGAACAACTATTTATCTGGATACAGACAATCTTTCCTATGATGCCCGACTTAATTGCAATTGTAGCATCTATCATTGTTGACGTTCTCCATATTATTTCTGGAATTTCTTTGATCATTTCTTTTGTAATTATTCATTTTTCTATATTTTAGGAATTTCCGAAAGTTTTTTGTCATGAAAGTAATCTCCTCATCACTGTCTGGTTCCGAATCTTCAGTTGTTGCATTGAATGCTAATGACTTCTTTTCTGTAGCCTTGTTTTCTCTTCTTCCTTACAGTTGAACTTCATAAGACATCAGATTACCAATCAATTCTTCTATTTTCATTAGACTGATATCATTTGCTTCTTCGATTGCAAGTGTCTTTTGATTCCATTCTAGAGTGAGTGAATTTAGAATTTTTCTGACTTGGTCTTCCTCCGAAAAGCTTTTTCCCAGTGCAATTAGTGAATGAACAATATCTTGAAATCGACAATACATGTCGGAAATGGACTCATTTGCATGCATTTTAAACAATTGAAACTGATTAGTTAATACGGAAATTTTAGTCTGTTTAACTTTGCTTGTTCCTTCATGAGTAACTTGCAAAGTTTTCCAGATTTCAAATGCAGACTTACAAACAGACACTCTATTAAACTCATTCCTATCCAGTGAACAAAATAATATATTCATGGCCTTTGAGTTATTTTATGCAACACCCTTTTGCTCAACAGTCCACTGGGAAAAATCGGTAGTTGGTTCAACATACTCAGTTTGTGTGATATTCTAAGTGTCTAATCCTACTGATTGTAAATAAATTTTCATTCTACAAGCCCAATATGCATAATTACTGCCATTGAAAAATGGTGGTCTGACAGTAGACTGACCTTCTACAAATGAACTAGTGTTAGTATTAACAGAACTAGTGCCAGAGTTGACATTACCAGTGTTGGTAGCCATTAAAACAATTTTCAAGTTTTAGATTATGAAAACTATGAAAACCAATGCTCTAATACCAATTGAAAGGGAGTGCGGATTAAGGATCTTAGGGCTAATTTAACACTATAGAGGGTGAATAGTGTTTAGTGGGTTCTAAGACTTATATGGACTAAATTAAAATTATGACACAAACAAATGCAGAACTTAATCACAGAACAATCACAGAATCAAACACAGATGCAGAAAGTAAATAAAAAGCAGTAAAAGGAAAGAACACATCGGATTTTATACTGGTTCGGAGTTACCCTACGTCCAATCCTGCACCAAGGCAAACACCTCGTACAAATTTTTATTATACCAATGTCGAGATTAC
This sequence comes from Allium fistulosum, assembly GCA_030737815.1. NCBI lineage: Eukaryota > Viridiplantae > Streptophyta > Magnoliopsida > Asparagales > Amaryllidaceae > Allium > Allium fistulosum. Next base: position 896,777,373 of record CM060905.1, on the reverse strand, counting down.
AATCCTCAATTTATAAACGCCTTGAGGTACCCTCCTGTCTTCGAGTCTGGGGCAAACTGTCTTGATTTACGGTACACAAAATCACCCAATTGATTTCCAGGCACAACCACACCTTATAGAGAGACTCGATAAACTTTTGATTATAAATTGATCCTATAACTCTGAATAGCACTTTGATCTTCGAGAGAGGGCAGAGAATCAAACAAGAATGAGATTCTAATTTGATTCACTTGAGAATTCGGCAGAATTTCGGCACGATCTTAAAAATATGAAAATTTTAGAATCTGGATTTGTGGAGAAGAAGAAGTGAAGGAAATAAGAAAATAGTTAGTTAAAAAATTCGTTTGTGAAGGCTATTTATAGACCAGTAACGGTCATAACCATTCGTGAAGAGATTTAAACGAATAGACACTTCTTTTGAAAATTAAAACTTTTGAATTTAATGGCCACCATGTCGACATGGGGTATCCCATGATGTCGACATCCCTTAGTTAAAAACAATGTAAAATTTGTTTTGAAAATGGTATTGAAAGGAAAACAAGATGAAATGATTTTGGAGTAAAATAAACTAATTTTCCTATGTTTTAAAATAAAGAAGAATAGAAAAATATATTTTTAGAATGTATATATAAATTTGATTTTAAATCTCAAGTATATATATATTATAAAAGAATATTTAAAAATCAGAAGATAATTTTTTAAAAACAAACGAAGTTTAAAACAAGAGTTTATTTTAAAACAAAAGCAAAGAATATTTTAAGGCTAAAACATCTTTTTGAAAATCATTTTAAAAGATAATTTTTAACGCTAAAACATTTTGAAAAGCAGTTTTGAAAATCATTTTGAAAAACCATTTTGAAGTAGTTTTGCAAGCTTCTTCCTGCAGAATATCTCATCATATCAGGACTCGAGAACTTGTACAAAACCAGCATGTTCGTGGGTTTGTAAGCCACTTGTCATAGGTTTGTAAGCTACTTGTCGTGGGTTTGTAAGCCACTAAGAAGATAGAAATGGGTTCCATCCCAAATGAAATTTGGAATGAAGATTTCCGTGCTATTATGAAGTTTTAACAAAAACTAGACACTTATCTTGAAATCTTGATCTTGATACTCTAGAGTCTTCAATCTTCATATCTCCATTCTAAATCTTGAGTCTTTATACTGATCAGTCTTCAGTAATCAATACCTACATATATATATATATATCCTGCATATACATATCTATCTAGACAATAGGTTAGTACATATTTTATAATAAGATAAGTTAAAAAGGTTGTTGTCATCAAAACCAACATCTCAGTTCCTAACAAAAAGAACTTTCTGGTTAGGCAAAAACGTTTTCCTTAGGATTGACTTGTCATGAAAAACTTTGGTTCTTTCTTTGTAAATTTTCTTGGTTTCATACGCGTCATTCCTAAGTTTTTCTAGTTCGTTGAGTTGTAGTTTTCGGTTTTCGCCAGCTTTCTCAAGATCAAAGTTTAAGTTCTTTATTCGCCACAACGCTTTGTGTTCGATTTCAAAGGGTAAATGGCAAGCTTTACCGTAAACTAAACGAAATGGGGACATCCCAAGGTTAGTTTTAAAAGCAGTACGGTAAGCCCAAAGCACGTCGGTCAATTTCTGAGACCAATCTTTTTGATTTTTATTGACAGTTTTCTCCAAGATTTGTTTTATTTGTCAATTTGAAACTTCAACTTGGCCACAAGTCTGAGGATGATATGGAGTGGATAACTAGTGGGTTATCGAGTATTTTTTCATTAGGGTTTCAAAAGGACGGTTGCAAAAATGGGTTCTGTTATCACTGATTATTGTGCGAGGTGTGCCGAACCTCGAAAATATGTTTTCTTTAAGAAATTTCGCAATAATTCTGTGGTCGTTGGTTTTGCAAGGAAAGGCTTCGACCCATTTTGAAACGTAATCGACAACGAGAAGGATATACAAGTTTCCAAAAGAGTTGGGAAAAGGTCCCATAAAGTTGATACCCCAAACATCAAATATTTCGATCGTAAGAATGGGGTTTAGAGGCATCATATCTCATCGAGAAATTCATCCAAGCATTTGACATTGATCGTAAGTTTTGCAAAATTCGAATGAGTCTTTGAAAAGAGAAGGCTAATAGAATCCACACTGAAGCACTTTTTCTGCAGTTTTTCGAGGACCGAAATGTCCATCACACGCTTGATCGTGGCAAAGGGAAGAGTGTATTCAATCTCGTTGGGAATTTCGTGAAACAATTTTTCGTACTCGGCCTCGCGTTCGTCGTCAAGATCAAGTGTCTCATTTTCGAAGTTTTCGTGAATGACACTAATTTCGAATGTTTGGTCACGAGGTTCATTCGATTGGCTTTCAAGATTGAAAATGTTGAGATCCAAAGTCATGTTTCCAAAAGAGATTTTCATCGAACCGTTACGACAATTGATTAAGGCATTTGAGGTGGCTAAGAATGGTCGGCCTAAAATCAATGGAATTTGACTTGCGGGATTTGACACGGGTTGTGTTTCGAGAACGATAAAATCAACGAGGAATATGAATTTCCCTACTCGAATGAGCACGTCCTCGATATCTCCCACGGGCTTTTTAATCGAGCGATCGGCAAATTGAAGCGTGACTTTTGTGGGTTTGAGCTCACCTAAGCCTAATTGTTCGTACACGGAGTATGGAATCAAGTTGACACTCGCACCTAAGTCTATCAAGCATTTGTTAATCGTCTTGTCTCCAATTGTACACGAAATCGTAGGGCAGCCTGGATCTTTGTATTTTATGGGCATGGATTAGGACAAGACTTCACTCAAAATGGCGGCTAAGAAGACTTTTTGGGCATTTGAGTGTGTCGCTTTTGGGTGCATGAGTCCTTAAGAAATTTCGCGTAAGTGGGGACTTGCTGAACGATGTCAAGAAGCAGGATTTTAATTTTCACTTGTTTAAAAATTTCCAACATCTTTTCCATTTGGTCCGAGTGTTTCTTGGGTCGAAGACGATGTGGAAATGGAACATGATACTCGGTAGGCGGGTCTACTCGAGTAGAAGAAGAAGAGTTTTGATTGGCATTCGATTCAATGTTTGGCTCCACGTTCTGTTCAGATTCGTTCGTTGTTTTAGAAGTATCGAGAGAGGTTTCCGGTAAATCGTTTGGACTAACGACTTGATTATCGATTTGTTTACTGGAACGGAGAGTTGTGATAGCATTCAATTGGGTGACGTTGCTATCTTGAACAACATGGTCTTGATTTGAATTTACGTTTTGATTTCTGGGATTTGAAATGGGTTGGCTTGGGAATGTTCCTCGTTCACGTTCGCTCACAAATGTGACTAATTGACTCATTTGCATTTCAAGTTTTGCAATCGATTGGTTTGTGTTTTGCATATATGAGGTCAATAAATTTTGCAAATTGCTGTTTGATTGAAGGTTTTGAGTAGTTGCCATAGCCAATGTTTCAAGAGTTTTGTCAAGCGAAGTTAAACGTTTATCGTCTTGGGGAGGATGAGTAGAATTTGGTTGAAAATTTGATTGTTGTGGTTGATTATGAGACGGACCCTCAAAGTTTGGTTGAATATTGTTGTGCTGAAAGGGAGGATTCGAAGCATTATTCGAGAATGCTTGAAATTGGGACGAATCGTATTTTTGTTGGGATTGTTTTGGTTCCACGCAAAATTCAGATGATTTCTCCAATCAGGGTTGTACGTTGGAGAAAATGGGTCGTTTTTTGCTTTATTGAAAGCATTGATTTGTTTGACAGAATTGGGACACTGATCAGCTATATAATTAGGATCGTTGCATTTATAACACATCGGTTGGTAAGCTTGGTTCATTTGATTTGATGAGAAAACATTATCGAATTTTTTAATCATTGTGTCGATCTTAGCTTCCAATGCAAAAGAAGATCCTATCGAGTTTGCACTTGATCGTGAGTAAATTGATTTTTCGTTCGAACGTTCCCATTGGGATGATTTTTCAGCGAGGTTTTCAAGAAATTGCCAAGCATCGTCGTGATGTTGGGCCAGAAAGTTGCCTTGGCACATTGATTCGAGCATGGTCTGTGAGCTGTTTTCGAGTCCATCGTATAAGATTTGGCAAATCGTCCATTTTTCAAAGTTATGGTGTGGACATTTTATCAAAAGCTCTTTGAATCTTTCAAAATATTTTCTGTAACAACCCGCATATCTATCGATTTTATATTTAAATATTTTATCGTTAGTCGGATGTTAGTCCGAAAAGCTACTTTTTGCATACGGTCAAATTAGGACTCGAGACCACCCCCATTGAGTTCAAAATGACGTTTGCGATCTTTTTGAGTGTAAACTTCGATATGTTTGGAGATAGTGAAATTTTCGTCACTTTTCCCACTTGTGACTTTGGTTGGGACTGCACCTTCTTAACTCAGCCCAACCCCCCTCTTCTCTTCATCTCTTCATCAAACACTTCAAGCTTCTTCAAAAATGGTGGGGGGAAAGAGAAATTAAAATTCCAAGCTCGAGATCTTTAGTAAATTCAACATCAAACTCCGAATTCAAGGTGAAGAACATAGATTCAAGCTAGGGGTTGATTCTTGCTTCGTTCTTAAGCTCTCCAACATCAATTTCGTGGAAAAGGTGAGATTTTTGATCTCACATCTTGCCTATAATCGTCATTGGACTGTTGGGAATGATTCCTCATCACTTTAGCATGTTTGTTGCATTTGGTTTGGATTGGATTGGCGAAAAATTCCAAATTTTAGTGATTTTGGTGAAAAAAACTGCTACTAGGTCGTTCTGGCCATTTTTAGCTCGTTCGGAGTTAGGTCGCTCATCCATAGGTCGTAGGTCGCCTGCGAGTTAAAGTCTTAGGTCGCCTGCGAGTTAAAGTCTTAGGTCACCTGCGAGTTAAAGTCTTAGGTCGCCTGCGAGTTAAAGTCTTAGGTCGCCTGCGAGTTAAAGGCCTAGGTCGTTCAAGAGTTAAAGGCTTTAGGTCGTTCGCGAGTAAACTCCTTAGGTCGTAAGACTTTTCTTTTCCTTAGGTCGTAAGACCTTAGGTCGCACCCTCCTTAGGTCGCGAACCAGTTAGGTCGCGCACCATCCTTAGGTCACTCGCCCTTAAGTCGTAGGTCGTTGCCGACCTATAAACCCCCAGGCAGACCTTAGGTCGCACCCTCCTTAGGTCGCGAACCCAGTTAGGTCGTTCGCCTATCTTAGGTCGCGAACCCAGTTAGGTCGCGCATTCTCTCTAGGTCGTAGGACCTTTTAACTGTTAGGTCGTGTGGCCTTATCCCTTAGGTCGCTCGATCCCACTAAGTCTTAGGTCGCGAACCATGTTAGGTCGCGTACCCTTAGGTCGCGAATCACCTTAACTCGCGTAACACTGATAGGTCGCGCACATCCTTAGGTCGCGCCTCACTGTTAGGTCGCGCACTTCGTTAGGTCGCTCGCGAGTTAGCACTTAGGTCGTTTGAGCAGTTTTCCCTTAGGTCGTTCGACCTGTTCTTCTGCTAGGTCGTATGACCTACTTTTACTTATGTCGCCTGACCAGCCTGCCTTCACTAAGTCGTACCCCGTATTACTCTGCGTAGGAAATCTCTTCTGAAAAACAATTATCAGAATTTCTACTTTGATGGTTTTGGGATTGACTTCTTTGGACTTTACTCACGTCTTCGAACGTGAATTGATTTGTTCTACAATCGTTTTATGACTTGTCACTTTAAAGATATATGAAGGTTTCAATACTAATAGTAAATATCAAAACTCTTTCATCAAAGCGATTTCAACACTATTTTAAATATCTAAAGTTCGTTTTCTCAAACCGATTTTCAATCTACTAATATATACAAGCCTTTACTTCACTCGAACGAGAAATCGACTTAAACGACTTAGTAAAACGAGTGGTATGAAACGCTTGCGTTCACTTCGTCGGTTAGCTCTTGGACTTGTTCGATTGAACCCTTTTCGTGACAATTTCCTAGTGAAAATTTACAGCTTGTTCGTAAATATTTAAGTTAAGCAAGTGGTTATGGGACATGAAGCTAAATTCATATATTTACTAGCTTGGTGTGATTGACACTTCTCGCTGATCATGATGATCATTTTATGATTTAGACTAGCAATTGTGCGATGTCTCTTTGTTTGCAAGGTAAGACTAGACCGCAGTAGTGTGATTCCGACTCACACACATCTCTTTGTCTGCAAGGTTAGTCTAGGCCGCAGTAGTGTGATTCCGACTCACACATATCTTTTTGTTTGCGAGGTTAGGCTAGACACCACTTGTGTGATTCCATTCACACATACCTTTTTGCTTTTTGGTTAGCCTAGGCCTCAATCAGTGTGATTCCGACTCACACATATGGGGTAGCTCCCCATGGTCTTCGGACCATCATGTGATAGGCCTCTTTCTCTTTTTATGATTTCTGGATTTCTTGTTTGATTTCTGGATTTTTATGTCATTGACTTGTTATGAGTACAAGTTTAGGGTATGATGCCCTCTTTGGATCTTTGAGAAGATTCTCGTGATATTGATCATTTCTCATCGGTTGATCTCCTGTTGATCATCATTTTCATACTTATAGTAGTATGTCAGTATGGATATTCTATGTTTATGCCATATCTTTTATTCTATATCATGTCATCTGATATTTATAGTTAGACTGATCCGTTTATTATTTTCTTAAATAATACTCGGGTCAGACCGAGATGTTACAGGTGCTTCTGCTTGACTTCCTTCCGGGATTTGCTACTCTGACTTTTGGCTGACTATTTAGTTTAGCAGTTTTTGTTGTATACACTTGAGATATGGACTCATAGTTGTATTCTTTTTGTATAGCATAGGTTGCTATTCTTTTGTATTATTGTGGTACTTTTTGACCACTACTCTGATGTACACTTTCATGTGTTAGTTATATATTCATATCTTCTTCCGCCTTTGTGATATGGATGTCTGTGACTGCTTTGTGTTATGTTTATTTCTATGTTTGTTTCCGAAGATTATTTTATAGCCACCGTGTGATAATCAATTACATGGATGGTCGCTCCTCAACAGCCTTATTCTCCGTGCTAGTTGACAGCACTACATCGTAGTGTCCTTGGCTAGCGTGGGTATTGAGGTGGGGCGTCACATTTTCCGAATGGTTCTCCCTTGAATTGATGAAAGTTTACAATTTCGTTTCGGATTCTGCTCATTTTTTCCAAGGGGTAAAACTTTTTTAAGAAAGCTTTTACAAATTCTTCCCAAGTTTTAATCGAGTTCAATGGTAAGCTGTACAGCCATTTTTCAGCGTAATCCGTAAGAGTGCATGGAATTAATCGAAGTTTGATTCCGTCATTGAAAAGTTGTTGGAGTTTAATGGTTGCGCAAACTTGTTCGAATTTAGTTAATAAAATGTAGGGATCATCGTGCTCGAAATTTCCAAATTTCGGAAGTGTGGCAATATGGTTCGAGTGAATTTTGAAGTGGTTACCCGTAGGGGCGGGTAACGTGATGCAAGATGGAATAGAAACTCTATTGGGAAAAATTCTATCCATAAGAGTTTGAGGGGAGTTCTCGTTCACCATTTCGGGAGGATCGTCTGTTCGAGTCAAACGGTTAGTTGTCGAGTCGCGAGTCCATCGATTTGTTGTTGTGCCACGAGTCCAAGTACTCATGCACAAGTGAAAGTCGAGAAGAGAAAGAAGTTAGTCGAGAAGAGAAGATTTGAAAAACGAAGTGAAAAATTGTTTTTGTTTTTTAAGGAAGAAAAATATTTACCAAGTGAAATTTATTTTCAAAAGAGAAGTTTGATTTCTGTTTTGTTTTTGGCTTTTCAAATTTTTATATGGTTTTTTTTGTTTTTGAATTTTCATATTTTCAAATATTTACCAAAAGGATTTTTGTTTTTAGAAAATGGAAATTTGATTTTTGTTTTTGAAATTTTTTTTTGTTTTCGAATTTTTAATTTTTTTTTTCTTTTTGAAAAGATTTTATATTTTTTTTGGATTTTTGTTTTTGATTGAAATTTTTTTAAAGGAAAGGATTTAAAAGGGTTTTTTTTGGATTTTGGATTTTGAATTTTTTTTTATTTTTTTTAAATATGCATGAACTAATGCAACTAAATGAATGCAAATGAATTAATTACAGTTTTCTGTCCTTAGTAGCTCCTAACCCAAAATTGTATAATCACACTTTGTCTTAAATCAACAAAAATATTTCTCAGCCAGGTAACGGGCAGGGGTTATCGATGCACCATGAATCACCGTAGCAATGCAACCAAAGGTTTAAGTACCTTCAGAGGAACAACCACTATAATATTTACGAATCACTGTAATATTTATAAATGGTTATTACTCTGCCATAGCCTAGACACCAAGAAATAAAAATTTTCAAAGAAAATAATTATGAAGATACAATTAAGCCCTAAGTGAGTTCGCGACACCCTTAAGTCGAATGTCTAACCTTTATTATTAGTCAAATTCTACGATGAAATGCGATTTGTGGGCTAAGGAAAGGGTAATGAAATCTCTCACCTTATGTGAATTGGGGTATTGCCCTTAGAAAATAAAAATAAGATGAGATGAATGCAAAGCAAAAATTAAACGTGAATTTACAATGCACTAAAATGAAGTTTGTTTTTGTTTTTGGATTTTGAAATTTTTTTATATATAAATGCAAATGCAAGCAACCAACAATGCAATTCAAATAAAAACAAGGGATGAAAGCACGATAGTAGAGCGTGTAGAATTTATTAGCAATTTATTTTAAGCGGCAGATTTTTTTTAAGCAAGCTAAGCAACGGAGCAAGCAATTTTTGGCAAGCAAATCCTTTATTTCCTACAACCTGAAAATTAACACAAGATATATATATATACACACAATTTTTTTATATATCAAAGAAGAAACTAAAACAAAAGAAACAAGTGAAAACAAAATTAACAACACAAATTGAAAATCAAACAATTGAAATTTGTTTGTTTGTTTTTTTTAGAAAAGATTTAACTAAAAACAAATTAATCTAAACAAAACGAATTCAAAAAAAAATTAACTAAAAGAAAACTTAAAAAAAGAAAAACAGATGAACTTCTCAAATATTACGAATTTTTTTTGAATAAAAAGAAAGATGGCTAAAAAAATACTAAAATAAACTAAAAAGAGAACACAACTCGGCCCACTAACAATAAATCACAGCTCTTAGTTTAGATAATCATGTATCACCGTTCAAAATCACAGTTAATTCACAGTTCAAAATTGCGAAAAAAATCAGGAAACCAACTTGTATTCATGAAAAGTCCAATTCACAACCAATTCCCACAATCCAAAATCGCAACATCTCAAATTATTAACACAGAAATTATCACTATTGCGGTGTACTTGGGGCTTCGTGGTCTTCGAAATGATTTGGGGATTGGCAGTTGCTGATGGTGATTAAAGAGGAAGTCGATGGCAGGCGATTCGATTTGCAAGGAGATTCAGGTGAAGATGGTTGAGTGGCTGTAGGCGATTATGTGGGAGGGTTATTTGCAGCAATTGTTTGTAGTGAGTGCTCGCGGTTGTTCTGGTGGCTTGCGATGAGGATGATGTGGTTAGCGGTTGTTTGTTCGCGAAGTCTGTCTGAGTGAGTTCAAGTTGCTGGGTTGTTCTCGATTGGGTTTTGATGTGAAGTTGTTTCGATTGCTGGTGATTTCGTGGATGTCTTCTTGGTGGTGAGTCTGAGGTGAGTTGATTGTTTAGAAGTTTGGGGGGAGTGTCGTATGAAGTTTGGGATGGTTAAGGTTGTTGTGGCTGTTGAATGGATGTTGCAGGGGACTTATGGTGACCGCTGTTTGTAGGACAGTTTGATTATAGGTGAACAGTGGTTGATTGGTTGTGATGGTGTGTTGAGAGGTGATGTTCAGTGGTCTGGGATGAAGTCAGAGGAGTGCTGTGGGGGTTAGAAGTCGTGAACCATTGAATGCTGTTGCTGTTGTATTGATGGTAGATAGCAGTGTTTGTAGTGTTGTATGGCCATAGAAGGTTCGAGGTAGTACTGGAATTGTAATGGTTTGTAGCAAATAGGTCAGTTTGTTTTGTGGTTTTGTTGAAATGTGGGATGGTCACTGAACTGGAAGGCATGGTATGTGCGTAGGGGGAGGAAGCAGTGATTCAATGGGAATATTTGATATTGAAGTGGCGGAATGTGAATGATTTTGTGGTTTGGTGGTTTCTGTCAGTTGTATAAGGCAGGAATGGAAGTGGTGGAGATGGATGTGGATGTTGTATTGCGGTCAGGGTTATACAGGCAAGATGGGTAAATTGTGATGTTGTAGATGAGCAGTTTTTAGAGGAGAAGGGGGTAGTGATGTATGCAGAGTTAATCAGAGAGGTATGAAGCAAGCAGTAGTGGGTGATGGTATTGGATGTTGAAGGTGGTGACAGCACTATAGGGGAAAGTTATGTGATGTTTTTGAAGGATATGGTAACAGTTTTATGGATGAAGCAGTGGGATGATGTTTGAAAGTATGCTGAAAAGCAGTGGCAGTGTTGTTGAGATAAAAGGTGGTGGCAGAGGTGTATGATGGACTTTTGTATGATGGTGTTTGTATTGTGAGGAGATTAGTGAAGTTGTGGTGGATAGTGTGTAAGTGGTGACAGTGGTCGTTTGAAAGGCAGGTGGTTAGTGGTTTTGTATGGTTTGATGTTGGAGGATGCTTGGTTGTGGTTGAGGAAGTGTTGTGGCTGTGGGCAGAAGTGTTGAAGTGCCAGAGGTGGGATTATGACAGCAGCAGTAAGGGTCGGTAGAAATGAGCAGTAGTGATGAAGGGAGCAGTCGAGTGGTTTGTATGGTGGAATTTTGTTTGCTGCAGTTGTGGTTAGAGGGTAGGAAATGATATGTAGGAACTGCATGGTGATATGTATGCAGTGTAGATGTTGATGAGGGACAGGTATATTGGGTTGACAGTGAATGTTAATGTGTGCAGGGGGTTGTTTGTTGAAGAAGCAGGAGTGCTGGAAGTGTGAAATTATCTGCAGTGGGAATGGATTGGCCGAGGAGAGTTGAAGGCTGAGCAGCGTTTTGACCGCAGGCAATGTGATGGCAATGTAAACAGTGGCAGAGAAAAACTGTGCGCAAGAGAAATATATGCACAGTGCACAGTTTTTTTTTTCTTTTTTAAGAAGAGAAAATGTAAAAAGAAATTTTAATGTAGAAATGCAAATGAAATGAAATGAAATGTTTTTGAAATGAACTTGTGATGTTTTTTTAATGTGAAATGCAAATGACACTAGAAAACTAGAAACAACACACAAACAAAAATGCAAACAAAATCAAACAACACATAATATATTTTTTTAAATGAAAAGTAACACACAAAACAAAATAAAACACAACAAAAATCAAAAAATAATAATTCGAAGAATAGAAAATCAAAATCAAAACTATTCCCCGGCAACGGCGCCAAAAACTTGTTAATCGGCTAAATTTCTATCGGTTTAAAAAATAGTCGAAAATTTTCAAATTAAAATAACCGCAAGCGCACGGCGTACAATAGTTAGTACGTAGCAAGTACGGGTCGACCCGTAGGGAATTGTTAGAGTTTAAAAATCCATTCAATCAAATTAGACCAAATGGAGGAGAAATTGTTAACTAGAAATAAAATGAAGCTAAAACTAGAATTAAAATTTGGTTTAAAAAACTATTGAACTAGAGAACAATTTAGAGGCAAATCCACTCTCATATTTTTGTAAATCAACAAACAAACAATTTATGATCTCTAGCTTTGATATTAAGTGAAATATTGTTGTATTTATCATAAGTATGGTTTGTTTATGTTACTAATTAACATAACTCAAACCATCAAACTATAATACAACAAATAAACCACTTATAATTCTCATGAAAATGAAGCCAAAGCAAAAGCTATTTTAAGTATGATCTATTTACTATTGTAACTAGTAATATAGATCATCAAATTTCATTTTACTTTAATTTCACAATCAAAAATGGATTAGCAAATGATGATGCAAATTGTGTTTATGTTGAATAAGAATAGCTCATTTGCATAACCAATATAAGCTATCAAACCCACTTGTATAAACTTGCATCAAAATTCACTTTCATGAAGCACAAACAAAAAGATCATAAATCAAAAAAAATGTTGGAGTTACATAATATTTGAGAGCTTCATTACCCCTAAATTGAAGGGGTTTAGCTACTCATTCGTGTTATCAAATCAACACATGTAAGTTTCAACATTGAAAATGAAAGAAAGTAGAGAATAAACAAAGAAAAAGAAGATTAACTACTAGAAGAAAATTGATTAGACTAGTGCATAAATTTAAATCTAAGCTATGAACATTAAGAGAAAGAGAGCATAGAAATAAGCATTAACATAAAAACAAAGAAAAACATGTAGAAAAGAGAGAAGAAAGAGGCTTGGAAGCCATTTTTATTTCATAGAACATTGTCATTACAACTTGTATTTTTCATTTCCTAACTAATATGAAAGAGTAGATGATATTTACATGTACATAAGAGGGCTATTTAAACATGCATAAAACCCTAATTCTTTTTTTAGGGTGCTTTCCAAAATGCCCTTTAGGATGTGTGGCCACCAAGTAACCATTAGCCACTAATTAATCCATCATTTGATGTGCATGAAGCTTTAACCTCCACTTAGTTGTATATTAGCTCATAATGGTATATTTAGGTAAGTGGGTGGGGTCCTCCATGATCTTAAACTTGAATTATTTCCTCTTCATTTCTTTGGATTTCCTTGTGCATGCATAATTCATCATGAATCCCACTTCCATATGCATCAAAATATCCTATAAAAATCATAAAAATTGTCTAAGTAAAAATTCTTAAATTAACACATGCACACAAATGACCATTTTTCCCTTGAATGAAGATGAAAATATGATGGTTTGAAAATAATTGAATTTTGGTTTAAACATGTAAAAATGCCCAAATATGAGGTTTATTTACATAAAAAGAGATAAAATATGGATGTAAATATATGCACATTTACTGCACATCAGTTACATAACCCCAAACGTTTCCCAGGTTCAGCTCAAATATAATTATTACAAAATATGCCAAGAGCGACATATGAAGATGCCCCATTGGATGACCAGAGTACTTAATAGTCATAACAGACTTAATACAACACAACGGAGATAAAATAAAACAATTCCTAAATATAGCTAGTATCAACATCCTGCACGTCTCCGGAAGCTTTATTCGTCCACCTACTAAAACCTGAAAATCCTCATACCTCGGCCCACTCAAATTAAGTTTGAGCACCCGAGAGTTTAAGGGGAAAAACATAAACTTCGATTTAGACATGAAGCCTAGTGTGAATAATACTATACATCTTGGTTATTTGATAATAAGTGAGACCACGCCGCTTAGCGGAATGGGTTTCCCCTCACTAACATCCTTTTAAAACATTTCTTTTGCAAATCATAATCCTACAACCAAAATTGGTTAAAAAATAAAGCAATATCATGTAAGCATATAAATCAGGTAACAAATGGACTATCTGTCCAAACACTATAGTTTTGTTTCGCTAACTACTAATTTTTGGCTGACTCGGGCCTACCAGACAAAATAAACAAATAATCTAACTTCTGTTAGATACACCTCTTCTGGATGGTCTGTCCCTAACTTACTTCTCCAGGGTCAACTGATCCTAATGGTTTTGCGGGCTCACCAATAATCTATCCTCATTCTGTATATTCCTTTATGTGTGTAACATCATTTTAGTCTTACCTGCGACAAAGCCCTACACACTAGAATTTTGGACTAAATCTGCTAGGGGTTAATAACTAAGGTATAGGGCGCAGTCCTATACCAGTCCCATCTAGTATTCTAATACCCGAGTCATTTTACTTAGGGTCATCTGCCCATAAAATTTTCCTTGAAAACATTTTCTTTCAACTGATTTAAACCTTTAAATCATACTTTAAACAAGGAAAATATTCTCTATGCTTTACTCAAATCACCTTGCCATGTTAAATATAGTTTACACAAAGCTTAGTTGGTGAAAACATTTAAACTTTTGAAAGTACCACTTTCGAAACCATTGAAAGTACCCCTTCCGAAACCAAATAAAATCATAAGCCAAAATGCCAAAACATACCTTTCGCAACCATTCTTAATAAACCTTTCAAAAACCTTAAAAACCTTTCTTTCGAAAGCTTTAAAACCTTAGACATCCTCTTTTCAAAACACTATAAACATTGCCTTTCAAAAACATTGGAACCTCCCATTTAAAACCTTTCGAAACCTTTGGGGAACCACCCCTTCGAAACCTTTATCTAAAACCTTTTGAAATCACTAAATCCTTTTCATAAAATCAAACCTTTCGAAAGCATTTGGGTTCAAGTAAAACATGTGGAATAACCTTTCGAAACCATTTAAAACCATTCCTTTCGAAACCAGTTGCGTTTAACTTTCAATAGTACTAAGGAAAAATCTATAAAAATTCGCATAAATAATATTTAATATATTTTCTAACATATATTAATTTCGGACCCAAAATCATCATAAAATAGTCGTAATTAATTTAAACCCAAAATAACTATTTTCTTCACTAGAAAATTTATAATAAATCCATATTAATTCAAAAAATTATGAAAATTGAAATCCATCTCTAAAATATCATTTCTGTCCATATACTAAAATCGCAAGGCATTTGGATGTCATTTAATAGGGTTTTCATATTAAAACATATCATAAAGTCTATATGAAGTAGCATGAATCATCAATAAGCATATAATTCCATTTAACATTCAAAACACAGCAAAACATTTGCGGATTAACTCGAATTTAATCTAAAACCGAAATCAATTAAAAACATAAGATGTAGTTATTATTCTCCTTTAGCTTGAGATTAAGGAGTTGAGGTTTGATCTTGGATATAGTTTATTAACTTCTTCCTCTTGAAATCTCCTCTTGTTTTCCTAATGGTAGCCAGCCTCTTATGCTTTTGTTTGTGAGAATGAACATGTAAAATGAATGTACGTGAGAGTTTAGGATATAAGGATATTACGTATTCCTATATTGCCCTTGTCTACTTACACTAACTTAATTCATTTTAATTCCCTTTGTTTATTTGTTTAATGGGCACGGCTACCCTATAAATTCACAAACCTCAATCCCTTAATCATTTTACATTATTTCATTTAATTTTAATAATTGAATGTGCTAACTAATGTTACTAAAAGTTAGAGTGTTGCATATGCACCAAAGCCATAGCATCTTGGTAACGTTGCTACATGTTGCGTGGGCTTCCATTAAATGAAGCGGGTAATACTCTTCTTCTTCTGATGTTTCCTATATTTAATTTTCAAATCATTTTTAGCATGTTGATGATATTATATATGTATACATATATGTATATATGTATGTATGTATATAACATATTGTTCATATTAATTTTATTGAGCAATGTTAATCAATTCATATACTTGCATTGTTCTCTCCAACATTCAACGCATCTTGTTGACCCACATACCATTTTGATCTTATGTGATGTTGTTTTTCTCAAAACCATCTCATTCTACTACTTTCAATTTTTACGTAATTATCCACAACATACTATTGCAACAAACGTCCACCGAGCAGTAAAAGAGATGTATTTTCTTGTTGAATCTACAATTATAAGATTCATTAATTATATAAGTATTTTAATAAGATAAATAAAAGTTGAGTAATATATTTCGTTGATACTAAGATTATAAAGATATATAAAGTAATCAATGATCTATGTTCGTACCTGTAAGAGATATGCATAATACTCTCGGCATGTAACAGGGGTACCATTCTCATTATGACTTTTTAGGTCCCAACCATTATTTCCATAAGGTAGTAGAAGAGGATACTGTAAAGGATCATAACAACTATGTGTCTCTGGTACTCTCATAAGCTATCCTGATACATTTTGATATCCCTACCATTTATGATATTTTTCTCATCACCTACCACTATTCCTGCAACTTGTGAAGCTGTCGGAAGTGCATATTGTCGTTGTAATGGTTGTTCCTTAATTACAAATCTACAATCATGAATGTTAGGAAGCTGTGAAACTTGACGAAAATTTGGTGCAAAATTATTATTTTCATCTAATATATGTTGTATCTTTTTTAGTGTTCTTCAATCCAACTCTTCATTTCCGCCATACGATTTTCAATTTCTTGATCAGTGTCATATATATACAATTGCAAAAACCTTGGTCTATGTCCTTCTTGGTGTAGTAAGCTACCAATATTGTGATATATACATCCTTGAGCATGAAAAGTGTAGACTATAGCTTTTCCGTTTTCCAAATTTTCATCAATATGAACTCCTACTGAAGTGAAAGAAAATGCATGATTATATGACCGAATATTTCCTCTAAAATGTACACCATCATTACTTGTGTTAATGTAAAGGTTGAAGAGCTCGGTTGGTGATTGTAATAGGGGTAGTATAGTTCATCCCTTCTCATAACGTAGAGAATATGTTTCATGTCCAAATAATTTTGGTGAGCAGTGCGGACAAAATTTTGGTCGTTGTAATGAATGTCTTCGAAATTCAATGTGGTCTTTGAAATTTTTTGCAACGTTATGAGTTCGTATATGTATGCATACTCCTTGACGTCTTTGCATGTCATTATCATTTTCCATAATTTGTCGTCTTGGACAGTAAGAATTTTGACGGTAAGCTAGATAGTGTTCTCTTTCTTTTGTAGATATAGTTTCTCTCTGTTCTCTTCGTCTTTGATGATTTCTTTCTTGGCAGTATTGATCGTACTCTTCATTTATATGCTCATTAGTCGTATTTGATTTATTTGTCTTTATAACCATCATTTCACTTTCTTTAGATTGATTTAAATTTGTTAGGTGGTTGTTTGCTTGCGATACTGTAAATAATTCTTCATTTGGTTGATGCATGTCATCCAAATTTTCATTGGTTATCTCATCTAAATTTCTACTCAAAGACGTATTTTAAAGCCTTTCTCAGCGTAATCTATGAGCATGACGACGTCGTGCAAGATATGCTTCTCTTTTCTCCAAAGTCATGGCTTGTCTTCGTTCTCTTTCTCTTATTCGGTTAATTTCTCTTTATTCATCGATTGAAGCATTTATTCTTCTATTTCGCCTTCTTTGATTATTCATTTTTGGTATGTAACTGTAGTAGAAATATAAATATTTATATATGATTAATATGATTAATAAGGCTTTAAATTTGTTAATCATGCACGATAATTTCTATAGTATTAAAAAATGGGCAAGATCATACAATTAACAAACATAAGTGTTAAACAAAAATCTAACAATGAAGCATTTAATACGATAATACTAAACAATATACAATTGTCGTTATTAACTATTAATATAATTTATTTGACATAAATGATTGCATCTTAGTTGTCCTCATTGTCACCATCCATTTTTCTCCAAATGATTTATCTGCAAAAATAAACGAAGAAAAATAAGATTAGATAATGAATATTTGTTATTATTATATATGTATGTATGTATGTGTGTGTGTGTGTGTGTATATATATTAGTATATAACTTACCAACTCAAAATTAAAATATAGATCCCATCCATAGTCATCTATCAAGAGGGTGTGATCATTGTGTTGTTATTCTTGTACTTGTTTTTTTTATTTTCCACTGTTGTAGCTTTGGTAGGTGATGCCTTATCGTGTGTCGATTTTTGTTTATCAGATTGTTTGACGTCCATTGTTTGGTTTATGATTTATTTTACTTATTTGTCACACACTAAAAATGCTGGATTATAAAGAGATGATAATGGTTTCATTTATGAGATATAAAAGAATGAGCACTAATTTTAAAATATTCAGGTATCAAATTTAAGAGCAAAAAATGAATGCATATCAGTGTCATAGAACTCATGTATAGACATATAGTAACTACAGCTACAAAATGACATGTAATACAGGTTTTGTTGTGTTGATGGTGAGTTTTGAGCATGCAAAAAAACGAGAAGGAGGAAGGCACGACACAAGTATTTAGGTCAGTATAACCTCTCAAATTTATGTTGAAATCTTTTAATTCTCATGTATATTTATAATGTTTGAATATTGCTGTGTGGATAATGTTTGCAATAACTTGAAATAAATTAGCTTAGAAACAATTAAAAAAATTGATCTTATGGAAAAGGAAAATGATTCCAGTCTCATCCTCCCTATGGTTTTCCATGTGTGTTCGTGTTTATTAGAGTGTGTCCAATTTTTATATGTGTGCAGGTATCATTGATTGTGTACAACAACATGTGCTTGCATTTGTGTATATATATGAAAGTATGCATATTTGTATGTTCCAATCTTGCAGCTGACACTTTGAATACTTAATTTATTATTGCTATGAATGTGTATTTTACTTTGATATTGGCCTAGTTGTTCGACTATCTTGCTATGGCGAACTTATTCTTGTACTGGGCTTGATGTGATTTACTGAGTTTCTATCCTTTGCATACGTATGTGTGTGATGTGCACGTAAATGTGCATATTTTTATCACCATATTTAATCTATTTAAATTAAATAAATGATCATATTGGGTATTTTAACTTGTTTAAACCAAAATTCAAATTATTTTCAAGTTGTTCATATTCATCTTCATTTAGGGGCAAAATGGTCATTTTTGTGCATTTATTAAATTGTAAAATTTTACTTGAAATTTTCTATGTTGTTTTGTAGGAAATTTAGTGAATTTTACAAGTGGTTTCATGATGATATATGCATGCACAAGAGTGAAGAGAACAAATGAAGATGGATATAATTCAAAGTGATGATCATGGAGGACCCCACTTACCCACCTACCTTAATGTACACTTAGGAACTAATGCACATGCTAAAAGGCCATTAAATATTCATGCACACTTAATGGATGATTAGTGGATGCGAATGGTTACTTGGCCACCAAACTTCCTAAGGGGTAGTTTGGGCATTCCCCAAAAATATGCATTAGGGTTTCTAACTTGTTTAAGTACCCCATATCTTCATGTAACCCCTTCTTCCTCTTAGTTAGTTTTAGGCTCAAAATAAAGAAAAGCTCTCTTTCTCTTTTCATGGCTACTTAGCCATTTCTATTTCATGTAATTTTCTTTTTTTATGAAATGTTAATTAGTGTTCTATGTTATTTACATGCTTCTCTTCTTATGTAATAGTGTAGATCTCTTTTATTTTATGCAAGTAGAATAGTTCTTCTTTCCTTTTGCTCTTGTTTTTCTTTAATGTTGCATGCTACAAGTGTTGATATGATAACACAAATGAGAGGCTAATCCCTTCAATTTAGGGGTAATGAAGCCTCTAATCATGTAGCTTCAACATTTTGATAATTATTGCTTTCTTTTGTGCTTAAATGAATGTTGATGTAATTTATTGTTTCATGTTGAATTTGATAGTATATGTTGTTCATAACAAATAGGCTATGCTTAAACAATCACAAACAAAAATTGTCTCTTCATCTAAATATGATTATGGCAAAGAAGTGAATGTTGAAATTGAAATTTGATGGTCTATATTTCTAATTAATAGTTAATAGACCATACTTAAAATAGATTTTTCTTTCAACGTGTTGTCATTTTTCCATGAGAGTTTAAAAGTGGTTTAAATGGTGTGTTATAGTTTGATGGCTTATGTTGAGTTAATTAATAGCACAAATAGGTCATACTTATGATAAGCACATCAATTAAATTTACTAATGACTAAAAAAGAGAGATAAGAATTTCATGTTTTGTTGAACTATGTGATCTAGAGAGTGAAAATTACCTCTAAATTGTCTTAACACTCTCATATTTTTATCAATTTTCTTTTGTTAGTTTTCTACATTTTAGTTAATCACATTTTCAACTTTGATTAATTTGATTGAATAGAGATTTACAATCAACAATTCCCTACGGATCAACCCGTACTAGCCACGTACTACGATAGTACGTCGTGCGCTTGTGGTTATTTTATTTCAAAATTTATCAGCATTTTTCTAATTAATAGAAAATTTGCCGTTAAACAGTGTGCCTTTTTGTTGTGTATGTGTTGGGCTCTATTTATATATACATGCATGTTGAGTGTACTGGTGAGTGTTGTGTGTGTTCATGAGTGTATTTATATCTATACTTGGGTCTGTACCTGTTGTGTGTATAAGGGAATGTTTGTGCATGTGACTGTTTGTCTTCATGCATGCCTATTGTTGTAGGTGGCAGAGAGTTGAGCTTGTGTGGTGTTATATACTAATATGAAACATTGTATGCGTCTCCATATGGTTCTGTATAACAACTTCAATGTCTAGACCCAGATTGTGATATTTTTTACTAAATATAAAACATATGAGTCGTTATAAACTGTATTCAAGATCTCATTTTGCACTAATTGTTTATACCAAGATATTAATGTAAATATAAATTTTTTTTCTACTTATATGAAGATCTACCACTTGAAATAAATTCAGTCTACCAAAATAAGCATCGTTCCCCATAAATAACTACCTCTGTATGTTTCATTTTATACATAATTTATCACATGAGAAATATTGGAGCATGCTCCTAGATTATAGTTTGTGGAAAAGTGTGTGCTATGTTAACCATAACTACCAGTTATATCCATACATCCATGCCCCTCATGAAATAAACTGTAATATACTCGTATTCATTTACTTTATCCCATGTTTCAAATCAAGTTTACATTTTCTCTTGCGTTTTCTCATAGGTAGCAATTTAAAGGGGTATGACTTAAAGTGAAAATATTAATTATGCATGGAAAAGTGTTCATAACAGTTGAATTGACGTCACTTAATAATAATAAATTGTATACATAATTTTTACTTTCATATTTTGTATATAATGTGCTGACAATTAAATAACTACATGCATGAATTGATGATACCATATATGTACTATCATTAACAATTAAATAAATAAAAGGTAACAGGTTTACTTTATCCCATGTTTCAAATCAAGTTAAGGATAATGAATTGGATAATGTATTACTACAGTACATTTTCTCTTGCATTTGCTCATAGGTAGCAATTTAAAAGGGTATGACTTGAAGTGAAAATATTAATTATGCATGGAAAAGTGTTCATAACAGTTAAATCGACGTCACTTAATAATAATAAATTGTATACATAATTTTTTCTTTCATATTTTGTATATGATGTGCTGACAATTAAATAACTACATGCATGAATTGACGATACCCTATATGTACTATCTTTAACAATTAAATAAATAAGAGGCAACAGGCAATAACTGGTACAAATATAAAAGATATGTTTATATATTCATGCAACAAAAATTTATAAACCAAAAGTGGAAAGCCAACCTGAAGCTTTAGAAGACGTATGATGTGGAGGTCAATGGGAACCGTGAACAGCAGAGAAGAATGGAAATGAAAAGGTAGTGTAAAGAAATGTGAAAGCAAATAGGTAGAGTGAATGATATTTAAAGGTGTTAATAGTGTGTTCTAGAATGCTACAGTCATGGGATAAGGCTTTGAATATTTCATCCAAGGAAGATGAAAGTTCTAGTGTGTGCTTCTTTATGTTGAAATATGGATTGACTGCTTCTTTATGCTGATGTGTACTTTTATATGCCTACTTTTATGATGTTTTGAATAGTGCGTGCTTCTTTATGCTGAAATAATGGTGATAATATGGATGGACCACTTTTCTATGCTGACGTGTATTTTATGTTGATCTATATGCCTACTTCTATGATGTGGATTTGCATTGGTTTAAAGGGTATTTTTGGAAGTTCACGTTTACACCAAAAAAGTGTGACACCAAACGTAATACAACTATTATTAAAGATATATATATATATATACTGATCCATAAAATAAATAAAAACATTTTTTATACTATGTGTGTGTGTGTGTGTATATATATATATATTATTTTAATATTTATTACAATAACACATATATACATACATACACATATATATTATTAATACTTTACTTTTATCAATGGGGTTTAAAAGAAAATAAAACCTCGCAGCAGAAGGAATAAAATATAATAACAAAATAAAAAGTTCATGAAGCTGTTTTACAATTTACATATTTCCATTTACACTAATATCAGAGTTATATAATCAATAGACATACCAATACCACATGGAATAATAGTAGTAAATACGATCTTCATCATCGGTCTTCATCTTCAAGAAATAATATCTTCAAAATATTGAAATACTCAGACTGACCCGAGCGTAAAGGAAAACAATGCACTCGAGTCAGGACTATATATTTTTATGTAAGTAAATCCAAATCATGTCATAAATGTACAATAACTTCAACCAGTACAATTTCAAATTTCAAATTCAATAAAATAAATTTAGTTCCCAATCTTATTTTAAACACTTTCAGATCTTTAATTTCAAATTTTAAACCTTGAAATAATTCAATTTAAATAGATTCAACTATACTTCAATTTCAACTTTGAAATATAAAATTTATAAATCCAAATTAAATTATTAAAACAACTTTATTTAAACAAGTTTGGTGCTCGTTAATTAATTTTCTATCTTAGGCTAAGTAAACATTTTATAATTTCAATTAGTAGGTATATATCATTTCAACCCATATTTAATGCCATAGGTATATATTATTTCAACATATTTCTTAGTCCCGGTGTTCAATTACAGTTATGATATATGACAATTACACATCACAATAAATCACAATCAGTAATCGACAATATCAACACAATATCATCCATTATAACAATTAATAGGCTCACACATAACATCAAGATTCAAGTCAATGTATATCACAACAATCATTAGTTATCTCATATTGGGTGTTTGACTGGCGATGATCATTAATTTCAATATTAATTTAAAATTTCTAATTATCAATCAACTTCTTTTAGTTCAGATTCCAATCAATAAATCTCTGGTTCATACACTTCTATTTCATATTCTAATGTCAATTTAATTATCGAGTATAGCAAGGATATTCAAATAAATCCATTCCAATTTAATACGAAATTCAATTTAATTAACATAAATTCAATTCAATACGAAATTCAACTAAATGTGATTCAATTCGATTCAATTCGATTCAAATTCAATTTAATTACCTAAATATGATAGCAATCATTCGATTAACATTCAATTCAATCAACTAGAATTTAAATTTTATTGCATAAGGATATATATAAGTCGTGAATTACAAAAACTCACCTTAACCTCGAAGCTAAAACAACCGCCCTTTCAATCAAACTAGATCGGAAAATATGTCGACTTCTCATGGGTTTTTGACCGGATTTGATCACGAATTTGAAAAAATAGTCTGAAAGAAAGTTCTTTCTTATTCAATTCTATATGGTTTTAAAAAAATGAATCGACGAATTTTGAATTTATTTTGAGGAAGTTATGGCTTGATAAAGAGGAAGCATTTTCAGAATCAATATTTGGGACAGAAAATGATTTAGGTTAACTTTCCATTTAAATTAGATATTCAAGGCATTTAATTATAATGTTTAACCTAAAACGTAAACGTATTTTGGCATTTAATTATAATTTTTAATTATGGCATGATTTACTAAATGAAAACATTACAAAACTCTTTTTAATCTTCCATTAAATCCAAGATTTAAATCATCGATTAATTCCAATATTTAATTATAACCATTATACATTACATCTTATGTTTTTTTTTTTTGAAAACCCAGGAGAACTCGGCGGACCGGTAAACTCCTGAGGAGGGTATAGTAAAGCCGTCCGCTGATCCAAGCCCCCATACCCCCGGGTAAATTTATATAGGATAGGGAAGCGCGTGGTAGGAATCGAACCTGGGTCTTTTTATATTGCTAATTAATAACTTTCTCTAGAGCAATTTCATGTGAACACATATACATTTTGAAAGTAATATTACCATTACAGTATTTTCCATTTTCTAATCGATTTCGAAACAGATAAAAGATTTCCATACTTTACATCTAATTAATTTCTTTTATTATATTAATTTATTTAAACACGTTAAAAATCGTACAACTCTAATTCATTGAAATTTTAAATTCAACTTTATAATCACTTCCCTATGGTCTATTGCTGTTATTTAATGACAAGACAAATTTATTTAAAATTCAATCTTTCTATTTATACTTATAACTATTTTCAAAAATTGATACATTCATTTCATTATTCTCAAAGTATACATTTAATTTCATTTAAATTGTACATTCTACTTTTACATAAATATATGTTGCTTATATTAAATTAATTACTTACAATTTATTTATCTTTCCCTTTTTAACTGTAAGATTTCAATATATTTAATTGCAATTAATTTCAATAATATGCTTATTTATTTGTTGCACTCCATTACTATTAAATTCATTTGTATATTAAATTTCTATTTTCAAAGTGATGTACAATCAAATTGAACCATCTTTTACATTAACTCATTATTGGCAATTACTTTCGCTTTCCTTCTTCAATTGAAAGATTCCAACCAATTTGATTACAATTAACTTTAATATTAGATTTCACAATAAATTCTAATAACAACAACTGTTTTCTTGTTACGGTAATTCAACCGTAGTTATAAGATTTATTGTATAGAGCAAAATTGTACATTACTTACTAATTACATGTTTACCTTATTATAATTTATTATTTTAGAATTTTATTTAAGATCACAATTTATATTCAAATTAGAAATCGCATTAATCCATCATAAATTTTCATTTCTAACCATTGTTATTCTAAAATTTCTTATTCAATTTAATATTTTTAACTGTTAAAAATATGGGTTATTACAATCTCCCGCACCCAAAACTTTTCGTCCTCGAAAAGGAATGAAGCATAGAATCTAGCCATTTGATATATATTACCAAAATAATCAACTTTTAGACATTTAAACTTGCATATTTAGATTTACTATAAACAAAGATAATCTAAACTTTTTTTCAACTATCTTTCCGAAATACTTTTATATACATGTTTATGTCTATACTTAATATTGATTTCTCACTTTCGATGTCCAAAAATGAACGTCGATGATGTTGCGATCATCATCAGAATTATTTTCAAGCGACTAAAGTGAGATCCAATAATATTAACAATCCCTTGAGGGATGTTTCATCTATCCTTGTTCTTAAAGAATTTAATGTCTAAAATTCTCTAAGTACTTGGTAGTTTGGTTTAACACCAAGTAAAATAGTATAAAACCCTTTCTTTCAAAATTAGATATTCAAATTTTCTCAACATGCTATACTGGAAATAATAACTTTCCAAATCAATTCTTTCATACCTTAAAGTTTAAAATGGGAAAAATCTATATATTCTCTTTTATATGATCTTTAAATTTTTATATTTAAAGAACTTACATAAATCTCATTTATGTCAAAATCAATTATCTTCAAATTAAGAATACTTTACCAAATTCATTTGAAAACTTTCTTACTCACACAAGGTTAATTCCCTTTATACATACCATTTAAATATTTACCATAGACATCCTTATAAATATATGTAAAATATTTGAAAATAATTATTTACATCATTGCCTATATTTAGAAAGATGACTATTTAAGTTATTAAATCCACGGCTTGAAATTTTATGTAATATTCTTTTAGAGAGGGAAGGACATAATGACCCAAAATCTTATCATAAACCATCAACAAAACCAACTTTAATTCTTTTTTTTTCCACGCTTTTGTTTTTATATTTCATTTAAGCTTACCCTTTTAATATTTTTCCTCATTTAAGTTTTACTATTTAAATCTTAAGGTTTACACTTTTGATTAAATCGAAGTCTTCAAGATTTATTCCTAAATAAATGTCTTTTCTTAAAATTTTAATAAACTTTCAATTATTTATATTCTCCCACTTATGAAACATTTAAATTTTATTTACTTTGGTGTATTATAAAAGTTAAATAGTGCAAAACCTTTAAATTACATATTATTACTTATTATAATACCAAAATACTTTTATAACTCGATGTCTTAACAAGTTTATCCTCGTTCTTACAGAATTTATTCATACATTGATCAGATGCAAAACTAGAAATCTCTAAGTACTTAGTAGACCCGTTTTAACACCTAGTGAAAATACTTGAAAACTTTCAGAATAGATGTGGAAAGTACCACTCGAAATATCATAGGTCGCAGTATGCAATGGTTACATCGCTATCCCAGCAGAAACCATAAGTACTAAAGATAATCATCTACCCTCGACTTATGCTATGATATAAACGAATAACACCGCAGATCACAGCACGCAATGGGTACATCACTATCCCAGCAGAAACCATATGTACTAGAGGTAATCATCTACCCTTGATTTATGCTACAATCTAAAAATACAACACCACAGATCGTAGTACGCAATGGTTACGTCGCTATCCTAGCAGAAACCATATGTACTAGAGGTAATCATCTACCATCGATTTATGCTACGATCTAAATCATAAGACCGTAGGTTACGCTATGGAATTCAAAGGAACTCATGAGTTTATGTCTGGACAACCTAAACCAAATATCAAATAAATGAACCCACTAAGTGAATTACCGAATTTCGCAGATGGTACTCCCCATATCTTCGATTTCAAAATGTATCATAATATACATAGTACCCTTTTCAAATCATAAACTTCAAATATTTCATACTTATATAAGTTCCATTATATATAAGATCATCATTTTCCAAACCGAGAACCTTTCAAAATCAATAGTCTTTAAAAATCACTTCATATTTATATAAAGCCCATCTTATATACGAATCAAAATTTCTCCAAAATCATATACTCTAAAAAATTAAAGGTCTTCAACCCCCAAATAAATTTCAAAAATCACTTTAGTTTCATGCTTATATAAAGTCTCATTTATATAAAATCAAAATTTCCTTTCAAATCAATTACTTTGCATAAAAACCATATGGGGTTGAACATCTTTTTCTTCATAAAAGGTTTTGCACTTAAAATAGTTGAATTTAAAATAGTTTTGAATATAACATAGTTTTGAAAATAGTTTTGAATTTAAAATAGTTTGGAAATAGTTTTGTAAAATCGTTTGAATTTAAAATAGTTTTGTAAAATAGTGCTGAATTTAAAATAGTTTGGAACAAAAATAGTTTTGCATTTAAAATAGTTTTTTTATCAATTTAAATTACAAATGTTATCCAACCAAACAACTTGCATTTTCAATGTCAAACATATCAATTATATTTAGCACATAAGATGTACATATGTCATCATCATGAAATATCACATCCAATCGCTCGATCGATTACACAAATTTCACTTCTGAACTAGTATCGCTCACTCGACTTCCTAGTGCGAATTCCGATAAGGTTCTTTGATTAGAAACCTCCATTCTCTAGCATAGCTATATACTATGATATAAACTTTCAGAATCAAATCAAAAATCTGTATCAAGTGTTCGTCATCAAGAATCGAGTGAAAAATCCTAACTCAAAATAGTGTAACTCACCTCAAAATCGTGTATTCCAATCTGGATCAAATCAGTCCACATACAACTTACGTATTTATTCCCATTAGTTTCATTATTATCGCAACTACTTTTCAATTCAAATTCATTATAAATCTCATTCATTTACTCACATTTTATCTCTTGTCAATTAATATTTGTTTTCATAAATTTTCTCCATTTAATATCAAAATAATGAATAAATCTTTTCTTATATATTTACTTACATTCTCTTCATTTTCAATCACGTTCATTATCACATATAGTATTTTCAATTTAATGCTAAATTTATTTATGAATCATTTCATAAAATATCTTCATAAGTTTGTAAACATTTTATAAAGGCTTGTTTTCTTTTATACAGCATGATTCAAGTTTATAATTATCAGTTATAATTATCACAACTTAAATTATAACCATTTCTTGCAACATCCATTTATTTTATAAACAATTTAGAAGACATGACTTTATTTAACATCATTTCACTTTTTTTTAGTTCATATTTGTTTATCCAATTAGTGTTCTCTATCACCACTCAATTATTTATAACACACTTTACACACCTGAACTAAGTTTAGAGACGTTTCTGTAATTATTTTATTTCATTCACACATTTCTTGAAACACAGTTTCACTTCAAAACTTCCCAAGGCTTAAGTTTATACCTGTATTATACTCCATTACATCCTAAGAGTATATACAATAATCCTTTTATTTTCTAAATATAGATATTAACCAATTTAAAACATGTTTAACTTATTTTCTTTCAAATTAAGGTTATAAAAATTCAACTTTTACACTTTTACACAATTATTAAGTTTCAACTCTAATATTAATTTAGAAATTTTTGACTGTCCAAATTTGCCTTATTATTCCATTTTATTTCAATAGTTGAAACTTACAAATCAACAAGATGCGCAATCAAACAACTAAAATGCATAGTACACATGTGTCCATAATATATCTTAACCAAAAACTTAAGAACCAAATACTAGTTTTCATTTCAAATCATTCCAAAATAATATATATTTATAATCCTTCGATATAAAATCATATTTTCAAAATTTAAGTCCATTTTACCAGAAAATTTTGTAGCATATCTACTATAGTAGCCTCCCCCATTTTGAAACTTAAAAATAAACCCTGATGATGCTGTAGTCATCACCAGAATCATTTTCGAGCGATAAAAGTGAGTTTGGTGCTTTCTATTTCATGCCTTTCAGGCTTATTCAAAATCATTTCTTAAAAACAGTAACAAATATTTCGTAAATATCACTAAGTATTACGTACCAATTTCACAAACAATTTCTCTATTGTTTATTTTTAAATAATACTACTATTATTATGCAAAATCTAAGAAAACCAATTTCTTAAACACCGGGATTCAAATTCTCTAGTTTTAGTTAAATCTTTTTTATTTATAGACTACACTTATAAATTATGTTCATAGAAGTCACTTTCTTAATACAACTATTACAGTAGGGTTTAGCTCAAGCATTCAAATTCAACAAGCAATAATCATCGCTCGTAAACTGGCTCGCCCGGCCTCTTTCTTGGACGAGGAATAGATAAGGTCAAAATGTGGAAGACGAGGCAAGTATAAAAGATTCAAATTTAAAAATTTAATACAACTTGAATTGTGTAGAAATAATCTCCTTCTACTTGGTATTAAATTCCATGAAGGGAACCCGTACTATCCATGTGAGTTTAAAAGGTGATTCCACCGTTACTCGATGGATGGTAAAGGTTGAATACGGAAATTGATATTGAGTATAATTAGTATAATGTCTATCGACACTTTTTAGTCAATAAGGTCTTGCAATGTGATTTATGAGAGATGATTTTGATTTGGTATTTCCAAAGTTAAAGAGACGTTTAGTGATTTCGTATATACTGGAAAATAATATGATTTAAAGATTTATATCTCTAAAAGAAATATTTTATTTGATAAATGAAATGATAATCACCCTCAAACTTAACATCTTTTATTGATGGTTGGTTCGAAGGACCTGGGACCAGATTTGGGTGATTCCTATCTGAAAACCACTTCGAACCAATATACGCGTTCGAAGTGAAGACATGGAATGGTAATAAAGTAGAAGATGGAATGTCGGGCTGCTTGTCATTGACCCTCGAGGGAAATTTCCCATATCATGTATTTCCCATATCATATACATGTAGTAGTAGTATCTTCATTTGATCTTCGATTCAAGGGCTGCTCGCTACTAATCCTAAGGGTGATTTTTGACAAGATGTAGTAGGAGAGTTCCTTCGATTTGTCTTGTTCCTGGACAACTTATATGGATGAATGTTTGACATTGCATTTAGAAAATGCACGTACATTAATTTTTACAGACATACATCTGTTGGTGGTGTAAGAGGTAACTCTCATATACTTAACACCCTTCTCTGAGACGTACGAGCTCAGAGGTTGTATATTTGTGGAAACCAATAGCGTGTGATGGAATTGGCAATATGGCATTCAAATGAAATGTGTGCTATGAGAAAGGTAATCGTTACCTCAAGCCTCATCACCCGAAAATGGCTTAAACAGGGCATGCCGTAAGGCTATATGGTTCGCAACCATTAGGGTATGGTCATCACCTTTCTAGATTACTCTTTATATGTTGAGTATGTTGTGTATGTTGTGGGATCCTAGATAGTTCGGTTACGACCGGGGTGATGTCATATTCGGTTCTATTTCCGACACCATATGGGTCTTCGGGTAGGCCGATCTTGCCAAGTACAGAGGTTTCAAAGGTGTTGGTCCTTGGTACATCCCTCTAGAGATGTATTGTACAGAAGGTAGTCCCTTACCTGTCATTGTATGGAAATCCATTCTCCAATAAGTGCCTTCGGACTTGATTGTAGAACCTATTATATTAGGATTTAATCATTGTAACAATTTCTGCTAAGATTATATAAGTTTATTAGAAAAGTGTTTTCAAAAGAATATCATTAAAAATAATATTTTCGGATTTTGCGTAGTAGATGTTTTGGTTATCATAAGGTAAAAATCTCGTTTAGTGTTTATGCGCGGCATTGCCTTATGAAATACCCTTTGTTTCAAAATATTCGTATTTGAGTTTCTCACACCAGTCTCATAACTGACCCGGAGTTTATTTTTCTTTTCAATTAAACTCTGGGTCCCCATATTTCGGGCAACCATGTAGTAGGTAATATGGACCATTTTGGAAACGAGCAAGGAGCATGAAGCATGTAGTATTTTGAGTTCTTTGTAGAAGTTATCTATTAATTCCACTGTAGTATGTATTCTGTATCTACCGGCACTTGTAAGGATAGGTAGTTATAACTATCCTGGCTTGATTAGTACTTATTATAACTCTGATGGAGAAATTTGGAGTAATTGCATATGCTACTCATATGTATAACTAAATGTTGAATGCGATGTGAGATTCTATTTTTTGTCTTCTATCTTTATTTTCTTTACCCCATGATAATCCACCTCTCCAGTGCTTGGATTTGCAGCACGCTAATACCGAGGATGTATCCATGTCAATTTCTGAAGATCGAGGAGGCGGGTCATCACAAATCTATCAATAAATTCATACATGATTGGATTGAATATCTTGAAATTAATGATAAATACCTCTTATAATGAAGCCTTGAATTTGGATATGGTGATTAATGGAATTATTTATTTCATCTTACTAAATAATTCTAAACTGAGGCATTAAAGGTAGCAAATACTTTATTAATATTCTAAGCAACTTAAACGCTACAAGTTTTATAAACCCACACTAAGGAAAAAATTTAAGATGGGAAATGCTATTTTTTTTAAGGATGATAAGTTTGGAAGGAGAAATAAAGTATGGATCGTGGTCTTTTAGGAGAATCATTATCTTCGATTCAACTACAGTTACTTCTTCAAATAATGTATATGGTTTGTTTACTTTCATTGACAAGAAGTAAATTAGGAACTATAATACAACAATGTTAAACAAAATTTTAAAGCATGGATCATTGTCTTTAAGGAGAATCGTTGTCTTTAAGGAGAATCATTATCTTTGATTCAACTATAGTTACTTCTTCGGATAATGTATATGATTTGTTTCCTTTCATTAACAAGAAGTAAATTAAGAACAACAATAAGACAATGTTAAACAATTTTTTTTTCAAATTAAGGTTGATGTTTCAAGAAACCAAACTCAACAACCTCAAGGTGCAAGGTCACTAAGAAAATCCGCTTTAAAAGGAAGAAATACTATTTCTGATGATTATATAGTATTTCACCTTAAAGATCAATAATGGAACGGTGAAAATGTTTTTGTTGGCTTACATCAACCCATACAATATATTAATTTGAAATATGGATTTAAGGTATGAACATAGAGCATAAATCTATAAAGAATAATAAAGTTTGAGATCTTTCCCTCTACCTTAAGGTAACAAGATCATTGGTTATGAATAAGTATTCAAAACCAAAAGGGATTAAGTGGGTAATGTGGAAAGGTATAAGGCATGTTATAGAAAAGTCTATACTCAAAAGGAAAACGATGTTTTTTAAAGTGATTTCTCTTTGGTTTTACTGAAAACTCTCTAGAATTATTTTGGAACTTGTTGCAGATTATAATTTTGAGCAATATCAAAAGGATATTAAAGTCGTATTTCTCAAAGGAGATACTGATGAAACAACTAAAGAAACCCTCTTATAGAGTACACTTTTGTATTAGGGATTCAAATACATCGTTATTATTCATAGGGTGATATTTGGATTATCACATAAGAGCTAGGCAGATAAGTGCATAAAAGGGTTTGGCATGCAAACTGCGAATCAACTGTTCTCTTTTGCCAAGGCAAATGTTGTCTTATATAGTGATATAAGAACATCCTTAAAGTAAAAGAAATGCAAAATATTTCTCATGCATTTGTGGTGTGGAGTCTAATGCATGCTGAAGCATATACATAGATGAATATTGCGTGTATTATTTGGTAGATATCTTACTGACATTGAAAGTTGACCAATGATGAGTAACCAAAATGGTTGTAAGATATCTTTAAGAACTAAAAGATTATATACTCATAGATAAAAGATCGGATTGGTTAGAGATCATAAAGCATTACGATCCAAATACTTTGGATGCCAAATGTATAAAATATTCACTTCGAGTAATAATATTATTTTTTGGGTGGAGCTATATAAGGAAAGTTGTCATACATACACTTATAGCCTTCTCTGTTATGGAACTAACATTTATTTTCTGTTATGAGGCATCCAACGATGGAAAATAATTGCAAAACTTTATCACAAAGTTGTGAAATATTGAAAAAGAAATTGAAAGACCATTGAAGTAATATCGTGACAATAAACAACATATTATTTTCCAATAGGAGGAGAGTGCAAAATAGATTGTAATTCATAGAGCATATTGTGATAAACACTATTATGGCGGATCCGCTTACAAAAAAGGATTATCATTCAAGGTCTTTCATGAGCATGTGGCTCAATTGGTGTAACTTTTATGTAAATGATATTTTGGTTCAGGGGAAGTTTGTATTTGACACAGTCATGTGACACATTGCTTTATACTTCGGTTACAAATATATTAAGTTTTTTTTCTTCTGATCAGAAATAAAGTAACAAAGTTTTCTTTGCACTCCATGAAGTTCAAATATTGAACTTTTTTTCGATCTCGATAAAGTAGGATTAGTTGAAAATAGACATGTATAGATCACATCTCATGTAATTTCCATGTTACATATCCATGATTTATCTATGTCGTTTGATTATGCTGGTATATGTGACCATTGGTGGGTTTACGATTTAATAACTATCTTTGTAGCTCCAGAATGTTTCAGTTTATGTTCCTACCTATTATATATCAATTGATACAATATTAAACAATATTAAAACAATATGAAATTAATGCTTTATTACACTGCCTTTTATTTATATGAGGTAATTCATAGACCATAGTTACACTAAAGGTAATGAAAGCCACTTTGATCCTTTGTCAGCATAGTTAATGGACGAGATTGCTTCGGAAACACCTTATGTTATAAATAGCAAAATTTGAAGCTTATAAAGTTAAAAATATTTATAAGACAATTACATATATGGTCCAGTGGAAGATCGTTTTAAAATTTAAACATGTGGGCCACATATGTAAAATAAACGTGTTGTGCTTTTTTGGTGAAAACCCAATTAAAGTGAGTGAATTAAAACTAAAAGGCTTAAGGATATAATTATCATGGTATTAGTATGTAGATACCGGAGCAATTCTAATCTGTTGACGGACCAAATTAGAAAAGCCAACATTATAAATAAGAGGTTATGTTCTCCAAATTACACAAGCTCTAGTTATTCTTCTAATCTCTTCTATGAAAATAATTCAGATCTATGGTTTGTGTCAAATTGGAAGATTAAACCAATTCTTCTTCTCTTTCAATCAGCAACTATGGATTCAGGTATGGCTTTCATCGATTTATTTACCTTCATTTGATTTCTTTTCAATCAAATCAATATGGATCACCTATTCAGTTTAGGGTTTCATGATTAATCAATACTAAATTATATTGAAATCCTAACACTATATGCATGAAATTTTCCATTTAACTATACAAACACATTTTATGAATCAAACTATCAAACCTATTGAACAGACAATAACATATGGCATACGAACTATTCATAAAATTAACAAATAATATATACACACCCCAAGGAACCAAAATATATGTTAAAAAATAAAGTTACCAAATTAGGATCAAACTTAGTAGTTTCGGCCGCAATGAATTTTCATCCAAACTCGTACAACCATGATCTACAATCTTAGTAGTTTCACCTGATTTAATTTTTACAAAACAATAATTAAACATGATAGTGAAGTATATCAAACTTATAGTTCAACAATAATCTTATAATGTTAATAAAATATCAAGCTAAGAAGACTAAATGTTTCTGAAAATGAAAACAAATAAAACTATCAAAAAGCTTTGACCGCACAAAGAGCTTTAAGCTTGAAACTAACCTTGTTTTGATAATTATTCTATTTGCAAACTAAAGTCTGAAATAGACCGATAAGCTACGACTCCCAACTTAAGGGGATTGGATCCTTGCTATTAGCAACTATTACCTACAGGAAACAAAATTCCCAATTTAAAATTAAATAGAAATTCTAGGTTTTTGAGAATCAACAACTAACTTGAAGATACGATTCACGGACACTTGCGCTGTACAAGAGAAAGCAGAGTCATCAAAAAAAAAAATTGAAGGTCGATGATAGTGAGATGTGGAAATACGGTTTCCAACGCCATTCGTTTAGAAGAATCAAGTGAGATCGAATGGTTTAGAGTAGTCATCTAAGTATGCAAGATGTTGATTTTCAAAGGGGGACAGAGATAGTGGTGTACTGGGATAAATAAATTACAAATAAGTCCTTTATATTTGATTAGAAAATAAAGCGTACTAAGCGTTGATTTGATGCAAAGGAAGAAGAATTAAAAGTTGAGCATACACGTGAGACGTGACAAATTGGAAAACGTCTATACAAAATGACAATTGTGTCGTCGATTCAGACATTATCAAACTATGAATAAAGATGGACACTTCTAGAAATAACAAAAGGCTTCACTTTGACTTAATTGACCAAGTATTTGCTTTACACCTACACACATCCAAATTCCTATGATGCGAGACTATTGAGCTTCGATGCACATTTCATTATTTTTTCCAAATTCCCATTTTCGTTTTAAAACAAATTCCAACAAATATATAAATATTCAGTAAAAAAAAATTACAGCATCCCAAGATGCCTAATACATATGAGGCGTCCTTTGAGGGAGCATTGCATTTACGATAGTTTTCTTTTCCTTTTTCACAACAATTTCTGATTTCTGCTAACCTTACAAAGTCGCACAAAAACTGAATAAAAGATAACTTGTTCAATGACATGGTAAAACTTGCAGGTTCAAATTTAAACCAGAACATACACATAACATACCCAGCTTCTCAACAAATTTAGCACTACTTGCTTCCAACAGTAATTTTACACTATAGGAACTGCAGTTCACGGTTGCTAGAAAACGCAGGTACTCTGGGAAAGTACATTTGCACAACAAATGTTCAAAAGGCTGCAATTATATCCAATCAAAGACGCAGCCCAGAAAATCTCACCATTACCGCATTAAGGTTACAAAGAACATCACTTAAAATGCAAACCATGATCAATCCAAGCATCACGAATAATCATCGCTTTCATCGTCAGGCAATCTCATACGCCTTCGCCTTGGCCTTTCTTCTACCCTATCAACACTATCATCATTTTCTTCCTCTTCTTCATCATCGCCATCATCATCTGGCAGCAGCCTCATGCGCCTTCTCCTCGGCCTGTCCTGTACTCTATCATTGCCATCATCATCATCACTCTCAGCAACTGGAGACAGCCTCATAAGCCGTCTCCTCACTCTAACAGCTTCCTCGCTAGCATCATCGCTTTCATAATCTGGAAACCTCGTACTCATCCGCCTCCTCAGTATTTCTCGTGTCCTCCTCCTCCTCTCTCTAACTACCATCTCGTTTTCTTCATTAACATATTCAGCATCAGAGCTCTCATCGTTACTATCTTCCCCAGCATGAGAAACAACAGCAGATGGAGATGGGGGACTTCTTCTAGGAGAAGAAACCGATTCTAAGCTCTCATCCATTCGAAAAGTATACCTGATAAGAAGCAAAACAGCTATGGGAGAAATTCTAAGTCGACCGACTAAGCCTACCTCATTATCATCCTCGTTAAACAGCCTCTCCAACCCTCCTCCATCTTCCTCGCTGTTCAACTCCCCTCTCATTGTGCTCATCAGATCCTCAAAGTCCCTCCTCTGAACCATCCTCTGCCAGTCCTGCTGCCTCTCTGGATCAGCCGTTGATGGCCTATCCAACGGATGCTCTTTTCTTGCATGCTTTCTGAGTTCTACGTAAGTACCGCTGAATCCGCATGACTCTTTTGAACAGGAACGGACTTTGGAATCCATGTACCTACGTGCAGATTTGTCCACGTTCCAACCATCGACGCTGCCACGGCAGAGAGGGCATGAGATTTTGGTGAAGGCTTTCTTGTATTGGTCGAGGCAATTTGAATGACGGTAGCTTGTATCGCACATGAATGGCCTGCAGCCTTTTTTGATAGAGGTGCATGTGAGCAGCACTGCATTGTGAGGGTGCTCCATGCATACGGAGCATCGAGCTTCTTCCCATTCTTTTGTTTCTTCTTGTGTTGGTTTAGGACTGGTTGAAGAAGAAGAAGATGGTACTCTGTGATGGCTGGATGAGCCATTGCTTGGGTATGGAGATGCACGTGTTCTCGATTTGAAGGAGTTGGTTCGGGTACTTTCTTGCTTCGGCATGTCTGATTTTCTGGAATGAAAGAACATTGAAAAAAACTTTCAAGCTACCATAAATGATCGATTTGAAATAACTGTTAATTAAGTGTGGGAGAAACATATAAAGAAAAAAGTATGCAGAAGTATGACGGTCTAGATATAATTTCTTTAGTCATTCATCTATATCTACCAAGCAAGTTAAAAATAAAAACAAATTCAACCACACAGAGTGAGCATAGGCAGATCCATTTTGTTAGGGGACCAGACAAAATCCATATCAAACAAAATAGTGATAGTAAATGAACAAATATATAGATACAAAACATAAACTCAATATTACTACAGAATAAGCTGGGCACTAATCATTCAAGTTTTTAGAAAGTGCATATTACTCACAAGCAACGACACTAATGAGGCAGCGTCGTTCTGTAATATCATCAGACACTTGAAAGCCACCATAATAAAGTTTAGATGGAGCTTTTGCCAGCATAGGTCAGACATTGTTATTAACATGAAATTTATGTGATATTAGTCCATAAGTTTTTTTTTTTATAAGCAACTAATGATAGCCTCATTTAACAAATCATTGAGTGTGTCTTTCTTACTGACATGGAACAACTCATCACATAAGAAGTTGTGAATTTCATTATCTGGAGTTTCTATCCCAGAGAATGGCCACTATGCCATCACGATAACAAATTCACGATAGGAACATCGAAGCATACACAATTGCCAAAAGCAAAGCCTAGGTGAGCTTAAATAGAACATGTAAACAAAATACAAATAAAAAGAGGTGCCTTCCTACATAAAGATTTAGAAATCAAGTAGTTCTGCAAGGTTGGCTTCTGCATATCGTTCAACGAATTATTTGCCATACATATCACACATCTACATATCCAATTTATTCTGGATAGTTCTTAATCAGGAGCTGTATAACCTAATACATTATTTATCATATTTTAGCCAGAGAAGCACAGACTTCAAAGAGTTACCAAAAAAGAAGTCAAATTGTACCAACATCTAATATATTACCTGTGGTACATAGATGAAATAGCTCTCCTACACATGGTAGGATTGTTTCACAACGCATCTACCTAGAACTCACATTTGGCTATTATTTTGGACAATCTGTTCCACAAATCCACAAGACACAGAATGCTAGAATATATACTTCATATAGTTTAAATTTACAATAGTCATTTACTGGAAGCAGAAAATAAGAATGCTCGGTCAAAAAACCACTAAAACACTGATCAAAATGCATGAAAGCTCATTTGAACTTCTGTATCCACTTAGATCAATACAAACAGATTGATTAGTTCTACAGTAGGAACACAGGATGCACGATACGTAGCTTGGAGTACAAATTTGTAGAAACGCTTTAATGCACAAATTATAATCGCTAAAAAATGTACAATGGATCAATCAATTTTGTTATTACCACCGTAGACAGCAACACACAAATCCATTCACCAAATTCTTGTCGAATTTCATTCACGTATACAAACTAAATTATAAGCATAAATTTCAAAATTCATACATGACAGATCCAAATAAAAACAACTGGTATTAGCACAACATCATGCTTCATCCGTTATCAGCTCAAAGTCAGTACAACAGAAGATAACCATCGAAACAAAACTGTAAAGATGGAGAAAAAATAAATATACCAAAATTACGAAATTTCCGAATTTAAGAAGCAATCGGGAGCAATTGAGTTTGGATTGATGGTCGGACGTGTAGATTCCAAAGCTGCGCAGTGGTCAAATATGGAATTCCAAAGCCCTAGTTTTCTCTCTCGCTCTAAAAATTAGGGGAAAACATGAGAGAGAAATAAAAGAATTTTTTATTACGATCCTTGTTTATAAAGGCATGGACTGACGTGGAAAGAAGTTTATAATGGATTTGAATTCCAACTCTTGGTTCGAAAACAGTGGTTTCATAGTGTTGGGCTAGATCGGCCACATGTCTCGCGATAGTTATAGTCGGAAAGTATTCGGGAAAATTAATATAACTTGCCCAATAATCCAATATACACATACTATGAAAAATACACATGCGTTTACATATGTTAGATTCATGCAAGTTTTCTCTATTTTAAGTAAATTTGACTTGCTATCTTGTAATATAGTGCAAGTAAGAGTATCATTTGTTAGATCGATTCTTAGTCCAACTTTAAAAGTCTAAAAGTATAGATGTTAATAAATACAAAAAAAAAGAAAAAGAATTAGAATATCGATAAATACTATGGATTTCGAATTTATTTGCAATTTCTTTTATTCATTAGATCTTGTAGCAAAAGCACACTGCATCTTCTTCCTCTTTGGAAATTACAAATGAGAAAATTAAAAGAAACCCCATTTTTACCCTTATTTATAGTAGTTTGCGAGTGATATGGCTTGCTTATTTTGGTCCA
This sequence comes from Allium fistulosum, assembly GCA_030737815.1. Lineage (NCBI taxonomy): Eukaryota > Viridiplantae > Streptophyta > Magnoliopsida > Asparagales > Amaryllidaceae > Allium > Allium fistulosum. The sequence goes on along the minus strand of CM060905.1, from coordinate 896,738,260 downwards.
TTAAAGTTAATGAGGATCAATGACGGGCCAAGGCGAGCTGTCCGGATGAAGACATACGTCATGATGTTATAGTATGAATAGTTCAGGCAAATTAGTGGAATGATTTTATCCATGTGTAGAGTTGGCACAAGTGGCATGGTTACATGGGAGTAGCTTGGTCTTCTTATCTCTAGTTGAATATGGCATTCTCTTCGTACTATTGCAATTGTTCTTTCATATAAGCAATTTCCCTTATCCATTCATATTAAATAACATTTTTCATATATACTTAGATTAATTTGCTTAATAAGAACTATATATATTTTCATGAACATGTCACTTTGCAATACCCTAAATGCCTACATGTCTTTGATAGCTTATAAACACATTTATTTCATATTTCTTCACTAAAAATTCACCTCTGTCCCTACGCCAGAAAATATATTTCCTCGTATTTCAATAGTAATGCCTTCATAATTCCAATAGATATATTATTATGCTTCTTAATTACCCCTTTATGTTATAATTATCCTTCGTAATTTTTATATTATAACCCTTATTTTTGCTTCGTAAAAAATGTGATAACATTTGGCACCCGAAAAGTTTGCTTATGCTTTACCTTAAGGAAACTGCTTGTTTTTCCTACTGGATTTCCAATTATTAATTCGCTTCCCTATTATTCTGTCAGATATAAATTTCTTACAACCTCGTGATTTCCTTTATTTTTTCTTCTTCTCTGAGTGCCTGTATCTTCTTCTTCGTAGTGTCTGAATATGCGAACTGTGCTAAGTTTCTCTCTATGCTATTAATTTTGAAAGAGTTAGGGGTATACTCTAGAAACAATTATGTAATTTACTGCAAATTATCTGACTCGGTATCAATTTTATTTGTAATAAAGGTGTTTATTTTCTTTTATACACTTTGTTGTGATTTGATAACTAATTAAGTAATTAATTTAAAGTATATTAATAAGAAAATTCTTAAATGAAATGTTATGTGATTGTAGGCACAAATAATTGCAATCGTGCGCAATTAATCACATTAGATAATAATTTTTTATTTTAAATATTCATAATCAAGATATTTCAAGAAAAGATATCGATACATCCCTTGACACCAAAGTACGTAAAGCTCTCCAAATTTTGGACAATGTAATGCTTATGTATGTTTGCGGGCACCAAGGGGTTACTTACTTATAATTATTGGATAACTATGGGATGATTCTCCCAAGAGTTTCCTGTTGGTTGATAATAACTAGCTTAAATAGAAAATCTCAGTATGAAGATGTTACACAGTTCTCTCGACTTGAGGATATCCCATTTAGTTAATTCATAGTATGACGATCATTAAGTGATTATAGTTGGGTCTGAGTTGAAACATTGTAAAAGAAGTACTACTCAATAGAGAATCCCTCCAATTGTATAAGGTTAGTATCACGGTCATCTATAATTTACTCAAAGTCAAAATATCTAACTAGAATAGAATGGTTTATGATGTTTTTATTGAACCAGGGATTCTGTTTTAGACTAATCAAGTTGAATATGGAAAATATTAAAGTTTGACCAATACCAAAGTCTATATATCCTCAAGTGATATAGTTTCGACGAAAAGAACGTGTGTAAATTATCGTTACTAAATGGTACTGCTTTACAAAATGTAAAATTGAATTTTTACCAATAAATATCTCTAAGTGATGAATTAAACTAAATTATTGCACCACTTGCTAAAGTGACATGTGAACATTAATATTTGAATTTTTAACGTTAACTGTTGACTGAATTCATAGTTGTGAGTTCACAACTGAATCTATCCAGTTCCCAAAATAGCACTCGATTTAAGTAGTTTATAGTCGTTATAAATTAATTAAATTAATTGATATTTAGAAAATTTTTAACTATCCATATATTTAGTATTTAGGGTGCTTTTAGTGAATGGGGTAGTTCTTGTTCTAAGTGATTTTAGTAATTATTTATGCATATATATAATTATCATGCGTATTGCATCGATATACGATATCAGTTTGTATTTAGTTAGTTAAACGTAAATAAATAATTGGAAAATGATGTAAATTGCCGCGTCATCAAGATAGGCAGCCATACATGATGGGAGAGTGAAATTTTGAATAAGTAAGCGTATAGAAGAGATAAGTGGGAAGATATTTATTCAAGTTTCTCCTTATCTACCTCTATAAATAGCTTACACACTCATTTATTTTTCGTTCTTCGTCCTATAACCCTAGTTGCCTATCTCTAGCACCCATAATTGAGTTCCCCATTCTTCATCATCACAAATACAATTACTCCATTAAGTGGTTATACGTTAAAGGTTGCAACTTTGGGTAGTGATTTCAGAGATTTAGGAGACTGCTTAAATCATGGTGTGTCAAACAAGCTTAATCGTTATTCGGGTATCATTATATTTCGCATAGATTATGATATGATTATTATCACCATTTGTATGTATGTGTTTACATACACACACACACACACATATCCTTAATATAATTTAAATTAAGTTTAATAATTTAACAATTAATTGATTAATTTAGTACAATTAAGTACAATAGTTTAAATTTCCAAATGATTTTAAAAAAATGGTTTTGCCTATATGTAACAACCCAGTATTTTGCATCAATTGATTATCGTAATTAAACGATTAAGCTATTGTTAATTGCTGTTGGGTATTTTAAATCGGTTGAATCCTTTTAAAAACTTTGGTTTAAATTCTTTAAAAATTTGATTAAAGTTGTGTGGGCTTTAAGAAGAAGTTGGTCCACTTTCTTTTGATTGGGGCTGAGGTGATATTATTACCCATTCCCTTTTCGTTCTTTTCATTCGTTCGAAAACCTAAATAAAAGCATACGAAAAAATGGCGGCTCTGTCCATTCTTCGTTCGAGTCAAAATTAGGGCTTTGCTCTTGTTCTTTTTGCTGGCGAATTGGAGCTTCTGCTTCGTCTTCCTTTTGAGAGCATTAATGGCTTCGGCCTCGTCTTCGAAGTTAGGGTTTTGGTCAAATCGAAGATGCCAACTTTCGATCTAATGATGATCTTTGTTGCTTGCTCCACCGATCGCTCGTGCTCTTCACTTCGAAGAAGGTGAGTGATATTCTTCGCTCACATCTAATTTATTCTCTTTTATTCGTGAATTCCGTTGTTTGATTCTGGGCTACTATTGCTTTGAATTCTAGTGATTTTTGATTGTTCGATTGTCGTTCCATGACATTTGAATATGTGTGTATTTTGGCTTGATTCGAATTCTTTGACAATTATGGCTATGATCTGTATTTGTTCGAACTTGCTGATTTTATTAGTTTGAAACTGTTACCTGACTTTGGCAAGTTGATAATTTGTGAGGATATTTTGACTTGTTTCTTAACTAAAGTGTACTGTTTGGATTTGTGAAACTTTTGAATTTCTGGCTTTAACCTCCTCACTGGTTCGTTCTGTTTACTGGTGATCATAGGCTTTAACATTTGTTTAGTGCACTGGTCCACTTGAACTTCGAGTTACATTCTACCCTCACTTTGATATGCTTTGTGTCTTCACCTTATTTTGATCTCCATTCTGCTCGAATTGTCTACTGTTGTCTTTGAGGGGAGCCTCTTCTCTGATCATCCGACTTTTGGCCACTGCCTTGACATTTTGGTTACTGGTGATCTTTGACTGGTTTTCTGCCCATTCCTTGTTCACTGATATCATGTTTCCACTGTTGTATTTGATGTTGTAGTTGCAATTGTACATGTGCACTGTTGTGTCTGCACTTGTATCTCCTGTGTACTTTGTGCCTTGTCTGTCTGCACTTGTCTTGTTGAACTGTTGTATTCGAACTGTGATTGCTTGATGTTTACTAGATATTGGTTCATTCATAAGTCTGTACTATGGCCTTTGGTCTTGTGTATGATAGTTGCACTATCCAGTTTACAGTGCATACTAGTTGTACTTTGTTCATGTTACTCCTTTAGTTTGTGATTTCATTTTGGCCTTGACCTTGATTTGGAAACAATTCATTTTACTTGTATCAGTTAGTGTTGTAGCATTGTGTACACGTGTCCTTATTGATACACATACTTCTTCCACTGGTTGTTCGCTTCGGTTCTGCGATGTTATGCAGTTGTCTTAGTTGTTGTGCATGTCACTGCTATGTGAATGCTCCTCTGAAGTCTGAGTTGCATGTCTTGCTCTTGTGTTTTAGTGATGCACTTGTCTACACCACTATTTCTTGCATGTCACCACCTATGTTGAAATCGTATCCAAGCATGCATTGGATTGGATAATGAACTTTACTCTGTACCTGTACCTGTAGTTGTCCAAACCGATTTTTCTGAAGTTTCAGTGTAGATCTGTTGTTCGTATGTTGTATACATTGTTGTTGAGTCGCTTTGTTACATCACTTGCTATCTGTGGTTTTTGTTGATTATAGCACGTCGAGCTGCATGGTTGGTGGTTTGTAGGTTGGTAACTAGTATTTGTAGTTCCTGTTTCATTAAGTTGATGTGTTCAGGAGCACTGTAGTCTGTTTTTATCCTGCAGTCTATTTGATCACTGTAGTTGCATTCCATTCGTTTGCACATATCAGTGCTCGACCCTTGGTTGTTCACCTATTGTTTGCTATTACTTACTTGGTGTGTCGTGATCTATTGTTGCATTCGCACTGAGTCACCGATTTTGGTTAGAGACTTGATTTTATATCTTGGCCATCTCAATTGAAATTGCAGATGTGTTGAACCCGACTTTTTCTGGGTTTGACCTTATGCGCGTTTTGTGAATTTCCGTTGATCTTTTATGCATTTCATATGATAGTGGCGAGGCAGTACACGTGTGCGTGTACTGCAGCCCTATCAGATTTGACAGTTTTAAATTGATGTTCGATGTGTTGAATTGTTTCGTTGGTTAATTTCAATGTTTTGGAGTCGTATTCTGATTTGGAATGTTGATTTGTCGTTTATCACTGTTTAGTGTTATATCTGCCGTTATCCAATTCTCGTATCGAGAATTGGATATACGAGATTTCTGTGACTGTCATCTATTTGAGATTGATTAGTATTGCTTCTGTGCATTAATAACTGAGTTTGAATTAGACTGACCCGCGTATTATTTTCTTTTGAATTTAATACTCGGGTCAGACCCGAGTTATTTCAGGTTGTAGATTTTCTTCTTTGAGTTGCTGTTCAGGATATGAAGACTTTTCACATCTTCTGAAGTTGTCAGTGTCATTTTGTAGTAGTCGTGTCATTGTATAGAACGATATGTATTCATGTATATTAGTCGATAATGTACTTGTATATATAACTTCTAGAGTCGGCAGTTGTAGTTGTATCATATGTATCGTGTCAACTATATTGTAACTAACATCGGTTATATATATGAGATTTTTGTTAATCTGTGTTCCGCATTTATATTATCTGTGTTATTGTTATATCTAATGTCCTAAACTATTATGAACTATCGTAGTTTGTTTTATACTGATAATTGGATATGTCGATGGGAGTAAATAAATAATAGATGAAAAATAAAAAGTATATACCACTCCTACCGAGATAACCAATATTAGTGTAAGGCCAATTACGGATGGTCGCTCCTATCCAGCCTTATTCTTCGTAATAATAGACAGTATTTCTTTTAATACTCTTTGTTATTATGAGCATAGAGGTGGGGCGTTACACTATAAATAATTTTATTACGTATATATTAATTTTTTTGTACATAAAATATATTTCAAATATTTTTAATTAATAATTAATTATAATCATTTAAATTGTAAAATACATTAATTTCAAATTTCAAATTAGTATATATATATATATATATTAATAAATCAAATATCATTCTTGGCTATTTTATATTTATAAAAAATTAATTTGGACGAAAGATTTCAACATGCGTATAATAATAAAATATGTTTAATTAAAATTTAAAATTAATACATGTATATATAAATATATGTATGTGTGTACACACACAGATACATACATACATACATTATATTAAATCTTAATATCAGCCATTTTAATTTTATGTAAAAAAAAATTTAGGCTGAATGAAATTTTATAATATAATTATATAATAATAAATATATTGATATGTTTTAATTTATATATTTTAAAATTTTAAAGAATAGCTTCGACTGTATATATTTATAATGTACGTGTGTGTGTGTGCATATATATATATATATTATGAAATAATGCTTAGTCAATTTAAAGATATTTTAAAATTTTGAATTGTTATATTGACTTAAATCTGAAATTTCAAATTAAATACATTTACATATTCATACCCACAATAACCTGGGAAGCAACTTTGCGTTAACTTGTGGTAAGGTTGATTACGAGTCCACTTACCATTTGTTAGATCGATTCTTAGTCCAACTTTAAAAGTCTAATCGATTGTAGAAAGTATAGATTTTGATAAATACAGCATATGCAAAAAAATGGAATATTGATAAATACTATGGATTTCGAACTTATTTGCAATTTCTTTTATTCATTAAATATTATAGCAAAAGCACATTGCATCTTTTTCCTCTTTGGTCATTAAAATATTCTCAAGTTCTCATGTGAGCTTGGAAATTACAAATAAGAAAATTAAAAGAAAACCCTTTTTATTTGGGGTTAGGCTCTTATTTATAGTAGTTTGCGAGTGATGTGGCTTGGTCGATTAAAGTTAATGAGGATCAATGACGTGGCAAGGCGAGCTATCCGGATGAAGACATATGTCATGATGTTATAGTATGAATAGTTTGGGCGAATTAGTGGAATGATTTTATTAATGTATAGAATTGGCACAAGTGGCATGGTTACATGAGAGTAGCTTGGTTGTGACGACCGGCCATGACCCCTGCACTAAACATGGAAATAGTGCGCTGAAAAGTGTGCCAGGCAGCTATGGACGATTGCCAAGGTTAAGTTAAAGCAGCAGAATCTATCGTATTACTCACAGCGCATGGATAAAATACAATAGAGAATATATATAGTGAAGCTTCACAAAATAGAATCTCATCAATTAAACTTCATAATAGTTGAATACAAACATCTGAATAGTCAATACATCAAGCCTCACTACATATCACTCAGAGAATTATACAAGCAGCGGAACATCCAGTACATATAGTAAGAAATAATATGCAAGCCTCCAGCTCGTCTTCGTCATCAGCATCGTTGGAAACTAAGAACAGCACCTGTCACCTGCTACCTAGTCTGCCCATCCCAAAATGGATGAACAGCCCAAGATAATAAGAGTTGAACATAAAACCTTGAGTCAGACAACAGTCTTAGTGAGCGGTAAATTAACTAACAACATACCAAAAGAGCATAAAGGTAAAAGGAATAGGAATCCAACCCTCCCACTCCACCTCTTTCTACAGTGATAGCCCCCAGACACACTAAGCAGAAGTAAACATAGCAAAGTAGACATTTAAAGTAAAGCAATTATCACTCGAGTCAAGGTCAACATTTTCCAAGTACAAACCCCCAAGGCCTAAACCAAGATCAGATAAGTACCCAGAAAACATTGCTCTTGAGACCGAATGACGATACAACCAAACATCCATGACTCTGGCTATCACTGTTATCTTTGCTTCGATACCACCGTTAATTGAATGACCGGCACATTCTTTCAGCCATCCGTCAAGGGTTAATGGCATCCGGTTCTAGACAGAACTCCGCACGTCGTCGCAGCCCGTGCCTAGGACTATCGAATCTGCCCAGAGTACTCGACTACAATCATAGTCTTTAGGGACTATCGAATCTGCCCAGCATACTCTTGCTTTGAGTCTGCTAGAACCTTCAATAACGATGAAATCTCAGCCTTCTAGTCATCCTCCTCGACGACTATTCTCATACTAGCTCAAGCGCCTCTCGAGCCAACCATTATCCTCAAACTCGAACCATTTCACCGAGTCATCAACATGCTTGGAATGATCCCGTCTGGATTAAACCAAGGCTATCTCATACCATGCCTCGCTTCATCTCATCATAGCAAAGCCTCATCTCAACATCAACATCATCAAATATATCCATATGAGCTTCATCATCCGCCACATATGCCACGAGCAGCTTTTCCAATTCAAGAGCCTTTCCCTTAGCTTTTGAATCATCTTCGACCATCTTGTCCAAATCAAATCACCAATCAACTAATTTATAACAATCAATCAAGTCAATCATTAATCCAAGTAATCAAGCATTCAAACATGATCTAATAAACAATTATAATAATAATGGCAATTTTGTAAATAAAGAGTCCAAATCTAACAAGCATGAAACATGAGCACTATCTCTACAACTTGATGAATGAACTTGCATAGATTAACATGTAGTAAAATGGATGTCAAATCATCATGAACAATGGATCTATACTTAAGTTTACGAAAATGCATGAAAATCACTATTTTAACACCAAATCAAGCCACCAATCCGATATACTCCTTTGGATCCGTGTGAGAGATAATCACCACTCACCAAATCACCTAAACACCTCAAAAGCAACACACTTCAGATCTGGATAGCGAAGGATCTAACTCGATCTATCAAAATTCCGCTTCAAACGATGAAACCTCTCTTCGAAGAATGTAGATCTTCAATATAAGATCTTGGATCTTCGATTTGATCTTAAATTTGGATGGAAGGAATCACAAGATTAAAGTGGAGAAAAGAAGTGAATAAGTGTAGAACTCGAGCTCTCAAAATAGCAGCACTTCGTCGCTTCAAAATCCGGATCCCAAAAAGTGAGGAAAAACCCCATATTTATAGGCTGAAATCCCTAAGTCGTTCGCCTCCTTAAGTCATCCACGACTTATCAAAACCCTACGACCTACGACTTAAAGACACCACGACTCAACACATCCTACGACTTAATTGAAATGGCCTAACGACTTAACAACAGTCGCGACCTAACACACACCCACGTTCCTACTTAAGTCGTTTAAACGACTCAACAACTTACGACTCATCGACCTTGCGACTTAACTACTCAGGCTTAAGCGCGACTTAAAACATACACGACCTAACCCCTTAAGCCTTCATGCGGCCTACTACAGAAACAACCTAACGACTTAAGCATCCATGCGACCTAACATAAGTCGTCTACGACCTAACATAGACACGACCTAAACTTCAACGACTTACCCAGAATCCTTAAGTCGCTCGAATGACCTAACTTCCTTAAGTCGTTGCCGACCTATCCTCCTTAAGTCGTTAGCTCGCCCAGTCTCCTAGGTCGCTACTCTTATGCCGCTAAACCCTTAAGTCGCCAACTCCTATAAGTCACTCCACCGACCTAACTACTATACGACTTCAATCCCAACACATCCCAATTTCCTTAAGTCGCCTACCCTTCTTAAGTCGGTCAATTCCTTAAGTCGCTAACTCCCTATAGGTCTCTCCTATCTCTTAAGTCGTTCCACGACCTAAGCTACCATCCGACTTAAGCTACCACTCGACTTATCTCCGGACGACCTAACTTCTTCACGACTCAAGCTCTAGTCGTCTAAACTCTGGACGACTTAACTTATGGACGATCTAACTCTGAACGAATCAACAACACTAACGTCCTAAAGACAACAGTTTTACGATCTTTCGATCCGTGAAAATGCGGGTCGTTGCATTCTCTCCCCCTTAGGAATTTCGCCCCCGAAATTCCAAACAAACAAGAGCAATCAAAATTATTCTGCATGCCTACCACCCATAGCAATCAACAAACCATGCGTCCAATTCTAGCCTAGCATGCAGAATTCTAAAACTAGAACAAGTTACAATGTCGTGAGATGACACGACACCTCATGGCCATACCTTGAAGAGTTCAGGATGAGCTGCCTTCATCCTCTCTTCCACCTCCCATGTACAGTCGTTAACATCATCACTCCATTGTATCTTGAGCAACCTAACTACCTTCCTCCTAAGCTGTTTCGTGTCAGTTTCCACAACACGAAACGACTTTCGAGGTCTCTTCTCGACTGGATAAATCTCAAAATCTTCACAGCTATCTGCAGAAACCACTGTATTCGAGTCATGCACATACTTCCGTAGATATGATACATGAAAAATATTGTGCACACTCGACATCTTTTCTGGTAACTCCAATTTATAGGTGAGCTTTCCAATTCGCTCGATGATCGGGAATGGTCCAACAAATCTCGGAGTCAATTTTCCTTTCCTCCCGAATCGAATAACATTCTTCAGCGGAGAAATCTTCACAAAAACCATATCACCCACGTCGAATTCCAAATCCTTACGACGCTTATCGGCATAACTTTTCTGACGGTCTTGGGCTGCCTTCATTCGTTGCCGAATGATCTTTATGCAATCCATAGTCTGTCGAATCATTTCTGGCCCAAGTATCAGCTTTTCTCCTGTTTCTAACCAACATGTCGGAGAGTTACACGGTCTTCCATACAATGCCTCATACGGTGCCATACCAATGCTTGACTGGTAGCTGTTATTATACGAAAATTCCACCAAATGAAGGTGATCTTCCCATGATCCTCAGAAATCCAAAACACAAGCTCTAAGGAGATCTTCCAAAACTCGATTGACTCTCTCGGTCTGACCATCTGTTTGGAGGTGATAAGCTGTACTCAAACACAACTCGGTTCCCAAAACTTCCTGGAAGCTCTTCCAAAATCCACTAGTGAACAATGGGTCTCAATCGCTCACTATACTCTTCGGAATACCATGGAATCGGACTATCCACTTAACATACAGCTCAGCCAACTTTGATGCAGTCCTAGTTGATCGAACAGGAATGAATCTTGCACTCTTAGTCAAACGATCTACAATGACCCAAATCCCTTCATTTCCCATTCTTGTTCTAGGTAGTCCATCGATAAAATCCATCGATATTTGCTCCCACTTCCATGTAGGAACTTCTAATGGCTGAAGCAATCCACTTGGCTTCTTCTGTTCGGCTTTTACCAACTGGCAGTTCATGCACTTGGAAATAAAATTCCCAACATCCTTCTTCATACCTTCCCAGTAATAGGTTCTCTTCATATCCTGATACATCTTATTTCCTCCTGGATGAATTGTCAACTTCGAGTGATGACTTTCCTTCAGAACTTCATTTCTCAATTCATCTATATCGGGAACAACTAGTCGTCCTTGCTTCTGAAGCCAACCCTCTCGATCGACCTCGAATCCTTTATCCTTTTCTGGATCCAATCCAGATTCCAAATCACGGATAATCTTGACAAGCTTATCGTCTCGCTTTTGGCTCTCGCCAATTCTTTCCACAAGAGTCGGTCTTATCGATAAGTTTGCCAACATCTCAGGTTCCAATTCACATCTAGGCCTGAAGTCAAATCCAGCCAAATACTCGAGACTCTTCCATTCCGAAAACATGGCTCCCAATCCTGCATGTCTTCGACTTAACGCATCTGCCACTGCGTTACCCTTTCCCGGAGTACAGGCTATACCAAAATCATATGATGCCAAAAACTCTAGCCATCGTTGCTGTCGAAGATTCAAATCCTTTTGGGAGAAAAGATACTTCAACGACTTATGATCTGTAAACAACTCGAATCGAACTCCCGATAGATAATGTCTCCACATCTTCAAAGCAAAAACAATCGCCGCTAACTCCAAATCACGAGTCGGATAATTCCTTTCATGCGGCTTTAGTTGTCGACTTGCATACGCAATAACTTTACCCTTCTGCATCAGCACTGCTCCAAGTCCAGTACCACATGCGTCGGTGTAAACCATCATCTCATCATTTCCACTTGGAATAGTCAAAACAGGAGCACTTGTCAATCGCTCTTTCAGGATTCTGAAAGCTTGCTCACACTTAGTATCCCATCTGAATACTTGGTTCTTTTTCGTCAATCCTGTTAATGGTGCAGCCACCTTGGAAAAGTCTTTGATAAATCGTCGATAGTATCCTGCTAATCCAAGAAAACTTCTTACATAAGATGCATTCTTAGGTATACCCCAATCCTGGATTGCTGCTATCTTGGCGGGATCAACCGCTATTCCGCTTCCAGAGATAATATGACCTAAGAACCTCACTTCGCTCTTCCAGAAGTGACACTTCGAAAACTTAGCCTTCAGCTGATGTTTCCGTAAGATTTCCAAAACAATACGCAAGTGTGTCTTGTGCTCTTCTTCAGTTCTGGAATAAATCAAAATATCATCCACGAACACTAGTACGAACTTGTTCAATCGATCTCTGAACACTCTATTCATAAGATCCACAAAATATGCTGGTGCATTGGTCAATCCAAACGGCATTACCAGCCACTCAAAGAAACCGGATGGTGTCCTGAAAGCAGTCTTCGGCACACTATCCTTAGCCACTCTTAACTGGTGAAATCCTATTTCCAAATCCATCTGAGAAAACACCTTAGCTTCGTGAAGCTGATCAAACAAGTAATCTATTCTCGGCAATGGATACTTGTTCTTCTTAGTCACTTTATTCAGCTCACGATAATCCACACACAACCTCAACGACCCATCCGCTTTGGTTGCAAACACAACTGGTGCACCCCATTCAGACACACTACGCCGAATGAATCCTTTCCGTAAAAGATCATCAACTTCCACCCTCAACTCTTGTTGTTCCCTAGGCGCCATCCGCCTAAGAGGCATCACAACAGGTTTGGCTCCTTCAACTAGATCGATACGAAACTCAATCTCTCTATGCGGCGGTAACCCTTTGACCTCATCAAAGACATCCTCAAATCCATTAGCGATTGGCACCGATGACAGTCCATCCCGTGGAACAACCAGCGAATACATGAAGCTCATGAAGATGCCTTCCTCATGCTTACATCGTATCACAACCTTTCGCCCCTCCACATTCTCGACTGTCACCTCCAACCTTTCACAATCAACCTTTGCCGCATACTTCCTAAGCCAGTCCATACCCAAAATAATTCCGAACCCCGCAAAGTTCAGAACAAAACAATCATAGACAAAAGAGCAATCATGACTCGATATAATCAGACCACGGCATAGCATACACAAACAAGACGAACCCCCAACTTGATTTGTCACAACCAATGGCCTATCAACAATATCCGGTTCTAAACCCAACCGGCCTACAAGTTCATTACAAACAAAAGAATGCGACGCCCTAGTATCGAATAACACTCTAACTGGAACACCACATATGGAAAGAGTACCTTGAACCACCACACTCTTTCTTTTCTCTTCAGCGGTAGGAGCTTTTGAAGATGATGGAACAGCCCCCAAAGCATAAGCTTGCACAATCTGCTTGTCCTTCCGCGGTTCTGGACAATTCTTCTTAATATGTCCCGGCTTGTCACAGTTGTGGCACTTCACCGACACCTTTGGATTCTTGCAATCTCTGGAGAAATGGCCCTTCTGTTGACAATTGTAGCAGGTCACTTCGCCCTTCGGCTTCTTCTGGCCATCCTTACCCTTTTGCTGCTGTAGCTTCCTCTTCTTGTTTCCACCCTGCTGTGGTTTAGACTCTTCCTTGGCCACAGCAATAACAGATCCTTCTCTAGGAAACAGATTCTCATGCCTGAGAGCCTTCTCTACAAGCTTCTCAAATGAATCGTCTAAATGATCCACCAACTGCCTCCCAAGATAACTGTCCAAGCCTATCACAAACTTCTCGTTCTTCTGATATGAAGATTCAATATACGACCGGGCATACTTGGACAAAGCTTCAAACTCAGAAACATACTCAAGAACTGGTCTTCCACCTTGCTTGAGCTCCACAAACTTCTTGAACAGAACAGATTTCGGAGCTGTAGAAATGAACTTAGCTTCAAATCTGGCTTGGAATTGCACCCAAGTAATTTCTTCCTCCGGAGTATCAATGGTGATAGAGTTCCACCAATCAGAAGCTCTTCCTTGAAGCTGTCTTGAGGCGAGCTTCCTTTTGGTTGCATCCTCGATTCCCAAGTCACCAAAGATCCTTCTACAAGCATCTATTCATCTCTGGACTTCAATAGTTGACTCTGTTCCCAAGAAAACCTTTCCTCCAAGAGCAGTATAATCTTTACACAGCTTAGCAAAATCCACCGGTTTTGGAGTTTGAACTTGAACTCCAACATCTACTGATGGCCCCGGAGCTGGCATCCTTCTCATGATCGAAGTGATCATAGCCTCGAACATGGCAGCATAATCAGCAGCCCCCTCAGCAGCACGGCCTTCCCTAGCAGCCGGTCTCCCTCTTCGACTCATTCTCAATATCTATAAAAAGGAATGATTAACACACCTTGAGAAACAACCGCATAAAGGACTCAAATCCTTCTAAGCTACTATATTATATATAGTAATCATCCATCAAAATACAATTACGTCTCTCATTCGTAGTTACGTCAGCGAGCGTTGGGTAAAATCGATTAACCAAAGCTCTGATACCAAATGTGACGATCGGCCATGACCCCTGCACTAAACATGGAAATAGTGCGCTGAAAAGTGTGCCAGGCAGCCATGGACGATTGCCAAGGTTAAGTTAAAGCAGCAGAATCTATCGTATTACTCATAGCGCATGGATAAAATACAATAGAGAATATATATAGTGAAGCTTCACAAAATAGAATCTCATCAATTAAACTTCATAATAGTTGAATACAAACATCTGAATAGTCAATACATCAAGCCTCACTACATATCACTCAGAGAATTATACAAGCAGCGAAACATCCAGTACATATAGTAAGAAATAATATGCAAGCCTCCAGCTCGTCTTCGTCATCAGCATCGTTGGAAACTAAGAACAGTACCTGTCACCTGCTACCTAGTCTGCCCATCCCAAAATGGATGAACAGCCCAAGATAATAAGAGTTGAACATAAAACCTTGAGTCAGACAACAGTCTTAGTGAGTGGTAAATTAACTAACAACATACCAAAAGAGCATAAAGGTAAAAGGAATAGGAATCCAACCCTCCCACTCCACCTCTTTCTACAGTGATAGCCCCCAGACACACTAAGCAGAAGTAAACATAGCAAAGCAGACATTTAAAGTAAAGCAATTATCACTCGAGTCAAGGTCAACATTTTCCAAGTACAAACCCCCAAGGCCTAAACCAAGATCAGATAAGCACCTAGAAAACATTGCTCTTGAGACCGAATGACGATACAACCAAACATCCATGACTCTGGCTATCACTGTTATCTTTTCTTCGATACCACCGTTAATTGAATGACCGGCACATTCTTTCAGCCGTCCGTCAAGGGTTAATGGCAACCCCGGTTCTAGACAGAACTCCGCACGTCGTCGCAGCCCGTGCCTAGGACTATCGAATCTGCCCAGAGTACTCGACTACAATCATAGTCTTTAGGGACTATCGAATCTGCCCAGCGTACTCTTGCTTTGAGTCTGCTAGAACCTTCAATAACGATGAAATCTCAGCCTTCTAGTCATCCTCCTCGACAACTATTCTCATACTAGCTCAAGTGCCTCTCGAGCCAACCATTATCCTCAAACTCGAACCATTTCACCGAGTCATCAACATGCTTGGAATGATCCCGTCTGGATTAAACCAAGGCTATCTCATACCATGCCTCGCTTCATCTCATCATAGCAAAGCATCATCTCAACATCAACATCATCAAATCTATCCATATGAGCTTCATCATCCGCCACATATGCCACGGGCAGCTTTTCCAATTCAAGAGCCTTTCCCTTAGCTTTTGAATCATCTTCGACCATCTTGTCCAAATCAAATCATCAATCAACTAATTTATAACAATCAATCAAGTCAATCATTAATCCAAGTAATCAAGCATTCAAACATGATCTAATAAACAATTATAACAATAATGGCAATTTTGTAAATAAAGAGTCCAAATCTAACAAGCATGAAACATGAGCACTATCTCTACAACTTGATGAATGAACTTGCATAGATTAACATGTAGTAAAATGGATGTCAAATCATCATGAACAATGGATCTATACTTAAGTTTACGAAAATGCATGGAAATCACTATTTTAACACCAAATCAAGCCACCAATCCGATATACTCCTTTGGATCCGTGTGAGAGATAATCACCACTCACCAAATCACCCAAACACCTCAAAAGCAACACACTTCAGATCTGGACAGCGAAGGATCTAACTCGATCTATCAAAATTCCGCTTCAAACGATGAAACCTCTCTTCGAAGAATGTAGATCTTCAATCTAAGCTCTTGGATCTTCGATTTGATCTTCAATTTGGATGGAAGGAATCACAAGATTAAAGTGGAGAAAAGAAGTGAAGAAGTGTAGAACTCGAGCTCTCAAAATAGCAGCACTTCGTCGCTTCAAAATCCGGATCCCAAAAAGTGAGGAAAAACCCCGTATTTATAGGCTGAAATCCCTAAGTCGTTCGCCTCCTTAAGTCGTCCACGACTTATCAAAACCCTACGACCTACGACTTAAAGACACCATGACTCAACACATCCTACGACTTAACTGAAATGGCCTAACGACTTAAAAACAATCGCGACCTAACACACACCCACGTTCCTACTTAAGTCGTTTAAACGACTCAACAACTTACGACTCATCGACCTTGCGACTTAACTACTCAGGCTTAAGCGCGACTTAAAACATACACGACCTAACCCCTTAAGCCTTCATGCGGCCTACTACAGAAACAACCTAACGACTTAAGCATCCATGCGACCTAACATAAGTCGTCTACGACCTAACATAGACACGACCTAAACTTTAACGACTTACCCAGAATCCTTAAGTCGCTCGAACGACCTAACTTCCTTAAGTCGTTGCCGACCTATCCTCCTTAAGTCGTTAGCTCGCCCAGTCTCCTAGGTCGCTACTCTTATGCCGCTAAACCCTTAAGTCGCCAACTCCTATAAGTCGCTCCACCGACCTAACTACTATACGACTTCAATCCCAACACATCCCAATTTCCTTAAGTCGCCTACCCTTCTTAAGTCGGTCAATTCCTTAAGTCGCTAACTCCCTATAGGTCTCTCCTATCTCTTAAGTCGTTCCACAACCTAAGCTACCATCCGACTTAAGCTACCACTCGACTTATCTCCGGACGACCTAACTTCTTCACGACTCAAGCTCTAGTCGTCTAAACTCTGGACGACTTAACTTATGGACGATCTAACTTTGAACGAATCAACAACACTAACGTCCTAAATGTTTGTACCAAAAATGGGCACAACACTCTTCGGGAGTTATTTGAAGAGATAAAATGAAGAATGTAAATGTAAAACAGAGATTATCTAACAAAAACTCCAACAAACAGAAATATAAAGTGCACAGACAAGCAATTTAGAGTGGTTCGGCGTATTGCCTACGTCCACTATGAAGTTTTGATGATTTTATTGATTCTCTTTCAATGATTACAAGCGGTTACAGCAATGAACAACGGATTACAGATTAGAATTCGAAATTGACAGCAAAAGTAGGATGCAAATCTCAATCCGGTAGAGTCTGGACGCTTCAGAGAAAAAAGATCCTTTTTCTGTTGATTCTGGGGCTCTATTTATAGGCGTAGGAGGCTCAGAATTCGCTCAAACTCTGGGAGACTTGGTCTGGTACGTGAGGGGGCCCACGCGACCGTTTCCAGAAAGTTTGGAGTCGATCTGCGATCGATACGAAGTCATTTCGTATCGATCAAGATTACCTCCAATTGAGCTCAAATTTGGTGGAGATGTTCCTCGGCATGTGCGCAACCTTCAGTTAAAATTTCATGGTATTTGGATCAGCGGATTGAGAGATATCATCGATACGAGGCGATGCTCTTCGCTAGGCTGTCTGGTTCGAATCCATCTCTCCGAGCTGAGGGCTTCGAATCGATGGTGTCACGCGCCTCTGTGAAGACGTGGAACACACACTTCGCCTCGATCCGGTCTTTACTCCGAGTCGACCGCGTCGACTCCATATATCTCGGCGCATTCGCATCGAGGGATGACGTGGTGTGTGCGCTTCGCCTCGATCCTGTATTTGCTCCGTGTTGACTGCTTCGACTCCATGTATCTCGCCCCGTTTCCTTCGAGAGATGACACGTTATCCAAGCTGGTTGACCTGATGGATTCAAGTAGGACTTCATCCATGGATACGAAGCAAACACTGGCTGATGGATACGAAGTAGACACTGAATGATGGATACGAAGCAAGCACTGACTGATGGATACGAAGTAGACATCAAGTGATCGTTACAAACCAGGTGACTTATTGATGGATACGAACAAGTCTTTCCGGCTGAAGGTTCTATCGATACGAAGCTTATAACTGTGTGGACTTAATCATTCTAATCGACACGAGATCGATGGATGCGAAACGAGGACCATCGATGGATACGAAACCCATCGATACGAACTCGATGTACTGGCTCCATCGAAACGAACAGATACGTTTCAATGGATACGAAATGGGGTCTGTCGATGGATACGAAAACATGCTTTTTCCTCCAACTTGTATCCATCATAACCTGTGCATATGAGCTCGGATTGACTTGAAACTTGGAACGTTGGTTTGCTTTATTTTCCCGATCATGTCTCATCGATTGGGGCTTGATCCGGACTCCGACAAAATTCAACGATATCCATGACAAACGACATTTGGGATCTAACTCCTTGGTGTCCTGGCCTTGCCAAAAGGCGGGATAACATTTGCCCCCCAAAGTACGTCTTGTGAAAACATGACGTGCTTTGAAAAGCTGCAGGTCTTCTTTGAATAATTTTGAAAGTCGTACCCTTTAGCCATTCTCTTGTATCGGTCCTCTCATGAATCGATGCTAAAAGTTGGGAAGCCTTTCCTCGTATCGATGTGGGTTGACTTGATGGATACGAAAATGGTCATTCGCATCGATGGTCACAAATCGCGGTGAATTCTGATTCGAATTGGCGATATCTGATGGATACGTAGTGACTGTTCGTATCGATAGGTTTGCTCTGTTGTGAGTCGATGGATCACAAAGTGGACATTTCGAACCGATGGAGTGTTACCTTCAGGTGGCTTCCCTGTGTGCTTCGAAACGATGGAGTCTAGTGCCTTCCGGTGGCTCTCTTGTGCGCTCCGAATCGATGAAGGCTAGTGGGCTCGAAATGAATGCTCGCATCGATGCGCTGCTTGACTGGCTGCGACCGGTCATGTTGACCGGGAGTCGAATCGACCCAGTCTAATTCGAGGCTTCATATAAATACTCTGGACTTCGCCATTTTTTCACTTTTACTTTTTTACTGCCGTCTTCAGCTCCTTGCGATCGATCCAGAACTTAGAAAGAGATAATAGTTCTGTGCTTTCGACTCTATCAGCTTCAATCCACCAGATCTTGAAATCTCAATCTTAAACTAGGTAATCCACCACGAATCTAAATGACGAAACTATCTCCGATCTACTCTTTCTTCGTCAGTCAACCACTCTGGCAATTGGTAAAACCAGATCTGGTTCGAAGTCCAGATGGCCATGGCGACGCTCTTGCAGATTGGAGAAGAAAGAGTGGAGAAGACAAAAGCGAATCGATCTAGGGGCCATGTTCGAATCGACGAAGACAGCGACATTTTTTCTTAGATCCCGTATCGATTCTTGGGATAAGTCAGTGGGGGAGATCTAGTTCGCATCGATGGATATGATGATGGGTCGTATCGACGCGAAATGATCAATACGAAAAACTAAAAAATGTATCTTAGTTTCAGATCGATACGAATCTTGCCCTCACGATCGATGTTAAGCTAAGGCCTTTTTTGATCGATACGAACCAGGCAACCAAGGATCGATGCGAAGTACTCTGATCTTTGATGGATTCGAACTTGACTCCTGACGATCGATTCGAAGCATGCTCACGGGTATCGATTCGAACCGGTATCATGATGGATGCGAACGAGCCTCTTTTGATCGATTCGAACTTCCCATTTCGGATGCGAAATCTTGACATTCTTCAGCATAACTCCGATGAGCTTCATTCTTGCATATCTGGACTTGATAATTAAATTGCATATTTGACCACCTCTCGAAGCTCGTCGATGGAACTGCCATTTAACAGAAAAGTACAACGAACTCTTTAATCTTGAATCGATCGTTATCACCTGGATGGCGCGGTCGTGACAGTCAGCGATGACGGTCATGCCTGTCTGACTTCCAGAATTTAGTCGCTTGCATGTTTTCTTTAACTCTGCAGAATTTGCTCAAGTCACGCACAACATTTGCACTACACAACACATTCATGCACTTTACACTGGGGAATGCACGGGCTTTTTATCATCTAATGATGGTTTCTCGTGAGTTAGCTAGTGATGGAACCGTCAAGTTCGCAGCAGCAAGAAACTCAGAACCCTATCCCTCCCAGACTTGAGATTCCGGACATCGAGGCCGAAGCTATTGATCCAGCTCCGGATGAGTTGCCCGATGCGTCCTTCATTAATAGTCCACCTGATTCTGTCCCGTCCAACATCTCTGAAGATATGCTAGGGAGAATATGTTTGAGGCATGGCTTATCGTTGGACGACGTGATGTTGCCTGGACCGGACGACAGACCACACAATCCTCCGGAGGGGTATACTGCCTTTAATCGACATGCATGTGCGGCCGGCACACTCCCTCCGTTCAATGATTACATAAGAGAAGTGTTGGCTTATCTGGACATCGCTCCGTCTCAATTGCATCCAAACGGATATGCCTCACTCAACAGCTTGTTCATTATATTCATGGAGTACCTCCATCGTCCTCCCCGTATGACCGACATAAGATACTTGTTTAATTTCAAGAGTCGGACTGACATCCCATCTTATACGTTCTTGGAGTCTGTAAGGAACTGCCAAGTTGTCACAGGGTCGTGGACTAGGCTAAGCTACTTTAAGTCGGAGTGGTTCTATGTCCGATGTCCTCCGGGGTTTGCCAGAAGATGGCTGTTCAGACGTGAGTATTGTCTTTTTTTCCAAGTAATTGACAGGGCAATTTTCGGAGTGAAATTAAACTTACGTCTTCTTCTCTTTTTCTTTCAGCAATCATCTAGCGGCCTGAGGGTGGCTACTATAAAGAGATAGTTCGGGTCCTCCAAGAGATTCCTAGCGAAGAAAGGAATATTGAACTGTTATTGACAGATCGGAATCTCAGAGTTCTTGGGTTGATCGGCCGGAGGCAGAGCATAAGGCTCGATGGTGCATTAAAGACCGTCTCCAGGAAAAAGGTCAAGCGGATGAAACCCAGGGTTGTAATAATTGAGGAACCCGATTCCGAGAAAACTCATACCGACGAGGAACCGTTGGTCGAACCTGCTAATGCAACCCCGGAGTCCGACGCAAAGAGGAAAGGCAAAGCAGTGGCCTCAAAACAGCCTAAGTCCGGGAGGCGGAAGTCCGTGGTTTTGCACCGTCCTTTGCTAGGAGTTAAGATTACGGAAGCATCCTCCCTGCAAGCTGAAGATCAATTCGAAGGGCCTGCTGACCCTCCAATCCCGGACATCGAGTCGGAGCAACACGACGTTGAATCGGGTGGACCGCGACATATCGTCGATGTTAGCGAGTCTAATCCTGCCAGTGCGATTGACACTTCTGGTTGTTCCGGGGGGTTACACATTCACACACTCTTCACGGCACAACACATTTTCCTAACCGTAAACAACACATCGCAAATGGTTACTAATTCTTCGTGGTTTTCTTTTCAAGTACGATGTCTGGGCAAGGTTCTGTGCTTGGTAGTTTGCGCAACAAGCGCCGTTATCATGAGCCACGCAGGAGAGAGGGCGAGAGGGATTACGACTCAGGACATTCTGGTCAGGAAAAGTCTGACAGAGATAGGGGATACGTTCGCCGATCCCGATCTCGCTCTCCTCCCCCTAGGACCTCTGCACCTCCTACGGTCGCAGTTACTCGTCCTCCTGAAACTTCACGGCCTAGGCCGCCTTCTCAAGCTTCGAGGTCCGATCCTCCGCGCAGGACTGAAATAGCCACCTCCTCGGCTACTGTACCGGTCCCGACCGAGGCGTCTAGTGAAGGAGCGCTTAAACTGGCACAGATGAGGAAGGAGTTTCCCGACATCTGTTTTGATGGTTATGTCTTCCCTCCGCACTTAAAGAGAATTCCGCCAACAGCTGAAACCACTATCCATGATTATGTTGCGGACATCTTTTTCCAGTACAGGGAATGGGGACGGGCCGCGAGGAAAGCGTCCACAGTGGCATTCGATCGGGGCGTCACTATTGAGAAGCTCGAGAAGGAGTTGGGTCACAACGACTAAATCATAAAAGCGCTCAACTCAGAGGCTGAGTCTTCCCGTAAATCTGAAATGGAGGCTCTAAAGAAGGTTGATGAAGTGAACGCTGTCATGACCAGGATGAAGCAAGAACATTATACCGCCATCGAGGATATGGGTCACAGGAACACTTCCATTACCGCCGAAAGGGATGCCGCTCTGAAGGAGCTTAATGAGCTGAAATCAAAGTTTTCAGAGATGGCGAAGGAAAAAGACACAGCTAATGTCTCTGCGCAGGAGGCCTGTGATCAGGCGGTGACGCTCCGAAAGGAGAAGGAAGCGGCTATACAACAAGCCCATGAAGCTGAGGCTGGGGTTGACGAGAAGGTACGGCAGGCGGAGGCCAGGATTGAGGCCGAGGTGGAAGAGCTACTCGTCACTTATAACGCCAATGTGCTAAGGCACCGAGATTTGACATGGCTTGACGATTACCCCACGCATCTCTATAACGCCTGGAACCTTCTGGTTGATGAGGAGAAATCCGGGAACCCCGATGAAGCCCTTGATGAATTCGAGCTGGAGAACCGCATCCTCAATGATGACGAAAAGAAGGTTCTCCATGACTCCATGATTTCCCACGACAAGGTGAGGCTTGGTGCCCAGATCCAGGAGGTCGGAGAGAGCTCTGGTGTAGAACACCATGTTATGAGTTCTGAGATAATCGTGTCATCTCAGTCTGAGCCAACTCCGATGATCTACCCCCAGCCTATTCCGGCATATGATCCAGATCAACCGCATTTATCTCCTATTAAGGAACATCCTTCTGAAGTTGTTCAGACGACCTCGAGCCAAACCGAGGAAGGTACTCTGAACTAACTTCTTGTATATTTGGATTGAATAGTCTGTGTTGAAATGTTGCTAATGACATGTCCTTTTCCTTTAATCAGTGACAGGAGTTGCACCAGCCGCGCCTCTTACCACCCAAGAATCATGCCAAGCGCCAGGAGCCATCATCTCTGAGGCGACCTCCGTCGCGGCAATGGCACCAGTTGGAGTAACGCAGGGGAGCTCACTTTCTTTCGATGAACAGATGATAAACGAGCTCCTTGGCCGTCAGAGTGATCCTTTTGCGGACTTGCCATTCGGCTTGGGTGGATTCACGGCTACTTCTGACACCTCATCTCAGACTACTACGGCTCCTAGCGAAGCCAGAGCACAGCGGGAAGTGGCGATGTTGGCCGAGATTAATGCCGAGATGGCGGCTGCGGCGCACGGCAGCGATGTAGATGGCGGAGCAGCAGCACAGTGCCCTACTCCTCTTATGATTGTGTCTCCTGGGGGCACACTTACTGATACTAATGTGCCAGTCCCTCCTTCGGCTGCGGAGTCTGTTCCTCCAATTCCTCCCGCGGGAAGCATCCCTATAGAGTCCAGCTCAGACGAGGACGTTGACATTATGCCTTCACCCGAAGGGAGCTTGCCTAAGGAGAAAGGCTCCAAGCGAAAGGGTACTGGTGATTCCAGTAGCTCCTCGAGGAAGAAGAAGTTGAGGAAGCAGAAGGATTAGACATTCTTTTCATAGGCAGTTAGGGACTTTTGTTATTTTCTCTGTCTTTCCCTTTTGTAGGCCGTGTTTAGATGCGGGTTCGGCCCCTGCCAGTAGGAATATTTTGGAAAAAACTCATGTATGAACCATTGTTCTTGAGTTAGTTGAAATAAAATTTTTTTTTCTAGTTTCAGCTCATGTTCCTTTCTATGCTTGAATGTTGCAGTGTTCGGACTTTGGTCCAGTGTACTTGCATTATCTGATTGTTTCAAGAATAGCTCATTTTACTTGTTAAGTATGGAAATCTCGGACTTGAGTTGTGATAGAGGATCGCATCGGAGCTGAGCATCGCATAGTCTCGGGTAATGACTAACATTTGCCTCTGCCCCCAGTTCCAGGGTTAAGTTGTGATGATCAGCTTGTGATTGCATCGTTTCATCCACACTCCGGGGATATATGTCATCTCGTAAGCGGTTGTTCGCACTCTGGGAACACGGAGTTGACTGATGTTTGTACTCCGTCTCGCACTCTGGGAGCATGGAGTTGGTCGTTTATACTCCGCATCGCACTTTGGGAATGCGGAGTTGAATGTTTATACTCCACTTCGCACTCTGGGAATATGGAGTTAAATGTTTATACTCTGCTTCGCACTCTGGGAATATGGAGTTGAATGTTTATACTCTGTCTCGCACTCTGGGAGCACGGAGTTGAATGTTTATACTCCACTTCGCGCTCTGGGAATATGGAGTTGAATGTTTATACTCCGTCTCGCACTTTGGGAGTACGGAGTTGAATGTTTATACTCCACTTCGCACTCTGGGAATATGGAGTTGAATGTTTATACTCCGTCTCGCACTTTGGGAGCACGGAGTTGAATGTTTATACTCCACTTCGCGCTCTGGGAATATGGAGTTGAATGTTTATACTCCGTCTCGCACTCTGGGAGCACGGAGTTGAATGTTTATACTCCACTTCGCACTCTGGGAATATGGAGTTGAATGTTTATACTCCGTCTCGCACTCTGGGAGCACGGAGTTGAATGTTTATACTCCACTTCGCACTCTGGGAATATGGAGTTAAATGTTTATACTCCGCCTCGCACTCTGGGAATGCGGAGTTGATTGTAGGATTGTCGTGTGTCAACCCTATCAATATCGGTGTCATGGCTTGTCCCCGAGCTCGGGTTTCACCTAGTGAGTGGCCGGTCGTATCTCAGCCACTCTCCATTTGAATAAGTCCCATTGCATGATGGGATTTAGCTCTTCATGCATCGTGATGTTGTATATCGTACTTAATGAATCACAGCTCTGGCTCGAAGAAGTGGCATTTTATTGCTGAAATAAGAAAATGCGGCAAAGTCAGTTGCCTTATTACAAAATTCAAATTTCGAAATGCAGAAACAAATTGCTAAATAGAATGAAATAAATAAAGCCTGTCATATGTAGTAGCGGTGGAGACTTTCGCTGTTCCAAGCCCTTGGCAAATCGAGACCGTCAACAGTCGACAGCTTGAATGTACCATCTCCGAGCTTTCGTGTAATTACATACGATCCTCCCCAGTTCGGTTTCATGTGTGAAGGAACTGGGTAGATTCTCTTGAGCACGAGGTCGCCGAGTTCAAAGGTTCGAGGTTGAACTCTGGTGTTGTTATCCCGCCTTTTGGCAAGGCCGTGATACCAAGGACTTAACTAGAAAACGGTGACAAGTCGTCCCGGAAGTCGGTTACATGTAAGGGTCGCTACGGATATCGATGAATTTTGTCCGAGTCCGGATCAGGCTACAATTGATAAGACATGACAAGCGAAGCCTGGGGAGCCAACGTCCCAAGTTTCGAGATAATCCGAGCTCGTACGCTCAAGATATCATCGATTCAAGGTGGAGAAAATAACCCATGCTCGAATCCATGGGTAACGCTCTAGTTCGAATCCATAGGCAGGGGTCCTGATCGTATCCATCCACTTGAAGCCACTCCGTGTCCATCCAGTTGTAGTGCTTCGAATCGATGGAGTCATTCCTCTCCGTATCCATCAGGTTTACCTACCTTCGAATCCAACAAGTCGGAGCACTTCGAATCGATGGGCTATAATGCAACACACTCGATTCGATCAAGCACGCGCTCGACTCCATCATCTTTGAATCCACTACCTTCGAATCCCCAGGCTGAGACATCTTCAAACCGGTCCGTAGCTACGAGCCTAACTCGATTCGAACGAACATTAGTCCCATCGATTCGAAGGAAGAGGTCCTTCGAATCCATTGCCTCGACTCCACCATCTTCGAATCCAAGTCGTGGATTCGACCCAGTCAATCCGGAATGGAAACCGGATCGATTCGAAGAAAGCGCACCACGTCACCATCTTCACGAACAGGAAGATCGATTCGAACGAATCGATTCGAGCACATCGATTCGAACGACTCCAGAATACGAGAAACACCAACTTGAATCGATCATAACTCGAGTTCTACAAGTCCAAATCCCATGAAATTTTCACAGAAGCTCAAATACATGATGAAGAACGTACACACCAAATTTCAGCTCGATTAGATGATTTCTTGATCGATTCGAACCAAGGGTCGAATCGATCCCAAAGCGGGCCCGGATCTCCAGATTTCGGCCATGTGGGCCCCTTGGCGTGCCAGAACTGGTCTCCCCTCATTTTGGGCGAAATACCAGCCTCCAACACCTATAAATAGACCCCCTGGTCATTCAGAAAAGGGGTCGGAGAATTCTAAGTACTGAAGAGCGTCCAGATTCTGCCAGATTTACTCCAGAACACCGCCGCTGCTTTAGATTAACACTTAGCATTTGAATTCAGTTGTATTACATTATCGACTACTGTAATCTTCAAGTAATCGAGCAATAAAATCATCAAACTTCATAGTGGACGTAGGCGAAACGCCGAACCACTCTAAATCGCTTGTCTTTGCAATTTACTTTCTGTTATTTGGAGTTTTTGTTAGATAATCCACAGTTTTAATTTTCGTTCTTCACTTTTATCTCTTCAAAAACTTCCGAAGAGTGTTGTGCCCATTTTTGGTACAAACACTTTGGTGCTTTCACTGAGAAAAAACCAGCTTTTTTCTCCTGCTCCTTGGATCTACCATCGATACCGGATTGCACAAATCCAAGAGGAAGATCCAGATCTTCGATTCACAGTCCTTCCATTCTACTCAGATTTGCATAAAATCTAGGAAAAGGATTCATCGTTCAAAATGGTTAGCACGAGAACCACTTCTGCAGCTCCAGGACAAGAAGGTAGGGATGGACAAAACCCTGCTCAACAGCAGCCACCCAATCAAGA
Source organism: Allium fistulosum (assembly GCA_030737815.1). NCBI lineage: Eukaryota > Viridiplantae > Streptophyta > Magnoliopsida > Asparagales > Amaryllidaceae > Allium > Allium fistulosum. Next base: position 896,711,369 of record CM060905.1, on the reverse strand, counting down.
CAACACTGCCCACTCAGATCCATCTGGGGCAGTCACTAGACAAGAATTTCAGATGTTACTCCAAGAATTGACTCAGAGTCGGCAACAGTTAGCCGAACAGCTGCGAGCCAATATTGAGTTGACAAATCAACTGAATCGCCAGGGCCGTAGGAGGTCCAGGAGGGATGATGTTTCCCGCTCACCCACTGAAAGTTCTGCTTCATCTGACTATCATCATAGATCTACCCGTCCCCGATTAGACGGAGATTATGCTCAGACTACGGGATATCAGCCCGCCCTGACTGTCGGGCAATTGAGGGTAGGACCATCAACCAGCTTCCAGGCTGGGCCATCAGCACGGGGTGGCCGCACTTCACAATATACTACGGACAATCATGTCACAGCTGCGACAGCGGAAACAAGGGTCGATACCCGATATCTTCCAGATTCGGGTAATCAACAGCAAGGACGTACTTCTGAACCATACGTCCAGGAAGACGCTGAGCCAAGGAGGCGAAACTTGGACCGTCGACAGCGCCCGGTCCAAACTCGCATTGTGGAACCCGACCACACCTTAGCTCAGCAGGCTCAAAATGTAGCAATGCCAGACATCTCGACTATGATACGTCAGATGATCCGTGAAAGCCAAGGACTTACCAATGACGATTGGGGAATTTCTCGAAGCCATACTCCTTTCACGGACGAAATACTATACGCTGAACCCCCTCGGCGATTCAGAATGCCAACTCTCCCTATGTACGAAGGAAGTTCTGATCCCAATCAGCACATACTGAAATACGAATGGTCAATGAGCGCCGCAAGGGCCGACGATGCAGTGAAATGCCGCAGCTTCCCCATTTCACTGGGAGGAATTGCAACAATGTGGTTTACCAGACTACCTCCTAGATCTATTTCGTCATTTGACCAATTGGCTAAGAAATTTGTTGAGCAGTTCCGTATGCATGTTGCCAGACCCAAAGATGTTAACACCCTGTCCAATGTTACCCAGGCTCGTGGGGAAACATTAAGGCGTTACTTGGAGAGGTTCCATGCGGCATGCGTGGAAATTAGTAATCCCAATGACAACTCAATTTTAATGGCATTAACGAAGGGAATTGATCCCGACTCTGAATTTGGAAACTGGTTAGCCGGAAAACCCCCCGCATCGTTGGACCGTTTCTACTCCAAAGCCGCTCAATTCTTACGGCAAGAGGACGCGAAACAGTCTAGGAAGCAGGACGATGCAAAACCCGGAAGTGAGGGAATACAAAGCAATGTCGCAGTTAAACAGTCCGGTGACAATTCCGGAAAAGTCCAGTTAAACATACAGAACAAACAAACTCAGCCAAGAGGTGGCAATGGACAGAATAAGAAGAGAGATCCGAATCCAGGCCCACGGCGTAGGGCTCCGATGTTCGAAAGTTATACACCGTTAAACACGTCACTGGAGAATGTGTATCTGCAAACTTGCAACACGGAACAGTATAAGAAACCCGCTCCGAAGCGGTCGTCAGAAAGGCAGATTCAGACGGGAAAGTTTTGTAGGTTTCATGAGAGCTATGGCCACAATACTAATGACTGTCGCCATTTGCAAGATCTCATAGAAAAGTTGATTAGGGAGAGGAAGTTAGATCAATTCGTGCGGGCGCCGCAGTCTGGTGGTGCGGGCCCATCGAATCCAAACCGTGCGCAAGATCAGGAAAGACAAGAGGAACCCGCTCGTACGGGCGGGAGGCTAGTTATCAATACCATAAGTGGTGGTCCTCATCCAGCGGACAGGAGCTGGAGGGAAATGGAGTCGTATGCTAGCTCTATCAGGCATGCGAGCTTCGAATGCTGCAGTAATTGTGAGGATGGAACCCCGGCTAAGCAACAAAAAACGATGTCTGACGATATCATATTCAGAAGCAGAGATGCTGACAAAATCGAAGCTCCAACGATTGATCCACTGGTCATATCTGCCCAGGTTGGTCCTGCTTGGATGAAGAGGATCCTGGTTGACAGTGGGAGTTCTGTAAACATTCTATTCAAGCGAGCTTACGATTTAATGAAGATGGAAGCAAAGGACCTAAAACCCTGCCAATCCCGGGTTCATGGCTTCAATGGCAGTGCAACGATACCTACTGGGATAGTAGAACTACCAGTGGAACTGGGGATCGGAGAGCGCAGGAGAGTCCGACTACTGCAATTTGTTGTTCTTGACATTGCTTCACCGTACAATGCATTCCTGGGTCGACCAGCTCTCGCTGAATTCAGGGCAGCCATTGCCCCGTGGTGTTTGACTTTAAAATTCCCAACCGATCATGGTATAGGAATCGTTCAGGGAGATCAGGCAGCAGGAAGAGCCTGTTATGTTGCTGAATTGCGAGAAGCACAGAAGAAAGAGAAAGGAAAGGGCGTAGAGGAATCTCTCTGCGTCCGTTTTTCTGATAATTGACAGCTAACGCCTGGGCCCCGGCCCGGGCACCACTACCAATTCCTTAGAGATCTTGACCCTAGAGATAGCGAAGATAAAGCTGAAGTAGAAGAGAATCAAGCGTCTCCAGCCGAACTGACTGTGGACGTCCCGGTCAGTGAGGATGACGACTCGAAAGTACTGAAAGTTGGATCTCAACTGGGAAAACAGATACAACAGGAATTGGTTGAATTTCTTCAGGCGAATCTTGATGTCTTTGCCTGGACGCACTCCGACATGTGCGGAATCTCACCGAACATTGCAAGTCACTCTTTAAATATTGATCCGCGACATGTTCCGGTCAAGCAAAAGAGGCGTGGTATGGATCCAGAGAGATCTGCCGCCCTTAAAGAAGAAATTGACAAATTACATTCGAATGGTTTCATCCGAGATGCTCTATACCCAGAGTGGGTGTCAAATCCGGTAATGGTTCGGAAACCGAACGGGAAATGGAGAACTTGTGTCGATTACTCTGATTTAAACAAAGCCTGTCCAAAAGATAGTTTTCCACTTCCCCGAATTGACCAACTCGTTGACTCAACTGCAGGTCACGAATTGTTATCCTTTATGGATGCTTATTCAGGTTATAATCAGATACCCATGCATCTACCCGATCAAGAACATACAAGTTTCGTAACCGATCTGGGACTCTACTGCTACAGAGTCATGCCCTTTGGTTTAAAGAATGCCGGAGCAACTTACCAATGCTTGGTTAATCGAATGTTCGCTGGTCAGATCGGGAAGACCATGGAAGTCTATGTGGACGACATGTTAGTTAAGTCTCGATTTTCCACAGATCACGTCAAGGATTTAAATTCAATGTTCTGTATCTTGCATGAGTATGGAATGAAGCTTAACCCGCTAAAATGCCACTTCGGCGTCGCATCCGGAAAGTTTCTAGGGTTCATTGTTAACGCTCGCGGGATAGAGGCAAACCCCGAGAAGATCTGGGCAATAAGGAATTTGCAAACTCCAAAGACCATCAAGCAAGTCCAGAGTCTCAACGGGAAGGTAGCAGCGCTAAGCAGGTTCATCTCAAAATCCACTGATAAATGTATTCCTTTCTTTGATCTAATCCGGAAAGGGAAACGAAACTTTGAATGGACCACGGAATGTGAAGGCGCATTCCGATCGCTGGTTCAACACCTCTCTACGCCACCGATTTTGTCGAAACCAATTGATCACGAACAGTTATACCTTTATCTGGCGGTATCCGAGCATGCGATCAGTGCTGCTTTGGTCCGGGAAGAAGATCGAGTGCAGAAACCGGTCTATTATGTCAGTAAACGATTGACCGGAGCTGAGAGAAATTACCCCAGGTTGGAGAAACTGGCTTACTGCTTGGTCATTGCCTCGAGAAAGCTTCGTCCTTATTTCCAAGCACATCCGCTTACTGTGTATACCGATCAGCCGTTACGACAGGTCCTCACGCGGCCTGAGACGTCTGGAAGGTTACTCAAGTGGAATATTGAACTGAGCCAATTTGACATTACTTATGCTCCGCGGAGAGCCATTCAAGGGCAAGTCCTAGCTGACTTCATAGCTGAATTTACTGTTCCTGACGAATTACCTGAAACCAGCGAGTCTCCTGAATATATATGGAAACTTTATTCAGATGGTGCATCAAACGATCGATGTTCGGGCGCCGGAGTTGTACTAGAAACCCCCGAAGGTCGATCCATATGCTATGCTCTGAAGTTCGATTTTCACGCAACCAACAACGAGGCCGAGTATGAAGCCCTGTTGGCTGGGTTAAAGCTTGCCAGAGATCTGAAAATTATCGCTATAGAAGTTTATTGTGATTCGCAGTTGGTTGTGTGTCAAGTACGAGGAGAATATCAAGCGAGAGATCGAAGGTTAGCTGCTTATCTAGCCCGAGTTCAGGAAGCGCTGGATCAATTTGATTATTATGCTATTTACTACATACCACGAGATCGCAATCAAAAGGCCGATTCATTGGCAAAGTTGGCCAGCACAGGTGAAGCACAGCAAATGGGACTCGTCCCGGTCGAAACTTTGCCTTCCCCGAGCATCGATCAAATCAAAACAACTGATGTGTTAGAGACCTTTCCCAGCAGAGAATCATGGATGATTCCGTATCGAAATTATATTGAGAATGGAATATTGCCTGAACACCGAAATGAGAAAAGGCAAATTCTACGAAAAGCTTCGCGGTTTATCATTCAGGACGGGATCATGTATAGAAAAGGTTATTCTGTTCCACTCCTCCGGTGTATCGCTCACGACGAAGTTAAACGAGTGTTACATGATGTACATGAGGGAGAATGTGGCGATCACACCGGTGGACAAGCGCTTGCTAAGAAGATACTCAGATATGGATATTACTGGCCGACCGTAAATCGAGATGCTGCCAATTACGCCAGGAAGTGCGACAAGTGCCAAAAACACGCTCGAATTCCAAGAACCCCGCCTACCGAGTTAACTCAAATGGTCAGTCCCTGGCCGTTCGCTATGTGGGGTATCGATATCATTGGCGCTTTGCCTCTGGCAAAAGGTGGTGCGAAGTATGCCATCGTTGCAGTTGATTACTTCACGAAATGGGCTGAAGCCGAAGCTCTCGCAACGATTACGTCAAAGAAAGTGATAAACTTTGTGGTCCGCAATATCATTTGCCGATTTGGACTCCCGCACACCATCATCACCGATAACGGGACCCAATTCGAAAGTTCAGAGTTCAAGAGTTTCTGCCAACGATTTCATATTCATAAAAAGTTCTCTGCAGTCGCACATCCACAAGCAAATGGTCAGGTCGAAGCTGTTAACAAAGTTATCAAATCCATCTTGAAGAAACGACTGGAAAAGGCTGGGGGCAAATGGGTCGATGAACTTCCTATGGCGTTATGGGCTTATCGAACAACTCACAAGACCGCAACTGGACACACCCCATTTTCCTTATCCTATGGCTCGGAGGCCGTCATTCCAGTGGAGACAGAAGTATTTTCTCACCGCGTAACTTATTACGATCCGAAAACAAACGCCATATTACTCGCTGAGTCTTTGGATCTGTTGGACGAGAAACGAGAAGAAGCTGATTTAAGAGCGGCCGCATACCGAAGTCGAGTCGCCCGATTATATAACACCAAGGTTCGCCCCCGAACCTTTGATCTCGGCGATCTGGTCCTCAAGAGAGTATACCCGGTTCCTTCACACATGAAACCAAATTGGGAAGGACCGTACGTGATTACGCAACGACTTGGAGATGGCACATTCAAACTATCAACCGTGGACGGTCTAGTTTTGCCAAGAGCCTAGAACAGCGAGAGTCTCCACCGCTATTACATATGACAGGCTTTATTCATTTCATTATGTTTTTTATTCAGCAATTTACTTTTGCATTTCGAAATTAGAATTTGTAATAAGGCAACTGATTTGCCATATTTTCTTATTTCAGCAATAAAATGCCATCTCTTCGAGCCAGAGCTGTGATTCATTAAATACAATGTACAACATCACGATGCACGAAGAGCTAAGTTCCATCACACAGTGGAATTTATTCAAGTAGGGAGTGGCTGTGAAGCAATCAACCACTCGCTAAATGAAACCCGAGCTCGGGGGCAAGCCATCACGTCAGGCCATGAAAATGGGTTGATACACGACAACCCTTCATTTAACTCCGTACTCCCAGAGTGCGAGGCGGAGTATAAACATTTTATCAAACTCCGTACTCCCAGAGTGCGAGGCGGAGTATAAACATTCTACTAAACTCCGTGCTCCCAGAGCGCGAGGCGGAGTATAAACTCTCATTTAACTCCGTACTCCCAGAGTGCGAGGCGGAGTATAAACATTTTTCCTAAACCCCAGAGTACTCCGAGAGCGCGAGCTGGGTACAAGCTTTTTACTTAACTCCGTGCTCCCAGAGTGCGAGGCGGAGTATAAACATTCTTCTAACTCCGTGCTCCCAGAGCGCGAGGCGGAGTATAAACATTCTTCTAACTCCGTGCTCCCAGAGCGCGAGGCGGAGTATAAACATTCATCTAACTCCGTACTCCCAGAGTGCGAGACGGAGTATAAACATTCATCTAACTCCGTGCTCCCAGAGTGCGAGGCGGAGTATAAATATTCTCCTAAAAACCCCAGAGAACTCCGAGAGCGCGAGCTGGGTATAAACACTAACAAACTCCAGCTTCCGAGAGCGCGAACTGGAGTATAAACATTAACGAACTCCAGCTTCCGAGAACGCGAACTGGAGTATAAACATTAACGAACTCCAGCTTCCGAGGACGCGAACTGGAGTGTAAACATTAATTAACTCCGTGCTTCCAGTACACAAGGCAGAGTATAAACATACGTCAACTCCACACTTCTCCCCAGTACAGGGGGCAGAACCATAACACATAACAAGTTGAAGACAGAAAGAGAATAGATTTTCATTTCCATTATCAACAAAAAGAATCTGATTACAAAGTGTTTATGAAAAATTCTGCTAGTGGGAGCCGAATCCACATCTATACACGGCTATAGAAAAATCGACAAAATGCTACCCTACGCAACAAAGATTTAGGGAAAGAAGTTCATTCTTTCTTCTTCCTTATCTTCTTTTTTGGAGTAGCTCCACCTGATCCGCTGCCCGACTTCTTCCTCAATCGCTTGCTCTTTTCAGGCTTGCCCTCCGGCAGCGATATGATGTCGACATCTTCCTCAGAGCTGGAGGCGACGGAAGTTCTTCTAGGAGGACGAGCCGGGGGCATAGGAGTAGTAGCAGGAGGAGGGACAGGAGCGGTCTCGATCAATACAGTACCACCCGGCGAAATCACCATTAACGGGGCGGGCCCGGGCGGACTAGAACCAACATTCCCTGCTGTCATCTCGGCAGCAATCTCAGCTAAAACGTCGTCCTCACGAGATGCTTGGGCCGCATCAGATGTGCCAATGGCTGGCATAGATAAACTAGCGGCCGGAGCAGCCTCATTCACAACATCGGACGGGTTGGCAGAGGGATCGATGGGTTCATTGAGAAGCTCCTCAATCATCTGAGCGCTGAAAGAAAACATATTTGCATCTCCCTCCTCGCCAATCAAAGTAGAAGTCGTGATGGCTTCAGAAAAAACTACCCCTTGTGTTTGCTGAGAAACTGATAAAGCAAGGGGCGCAGAAACTATAGCTTCGGTCACTGAAATACGACAAAACGAAGATTGTTAGCCAAGTGTGTTGCTTAAGGTTCTTCACAACAAAACTACGAGAAGCGTTCAAATACCTTCCTTAGTCTGGACCGAAACATGGGTAGAATCATCGGCGGAAGATAATAACGGTTGGTCAGGATTATATGCAGGAACAGATTGGGGGTCTACCGCACCAGTAGTCTCGGGCAATGTTGAGATTACGGCTCCAACACTTGCCTCGTGATGCGCGGTCCCCGAACCTTCGCCTGTCTCTGATGATTGGACGCCGAGTCTTTCTTTCGCCATAGAAATTACCACCTCATGAAGGGTCTTCCTCTCATCCTCAGTAAGCAGGCGCATCTCCAGTTCAAAGTCGTCAAGTGCTCCATCTGGATGCACCGCTCTCTTCTCATTCACCAGCCGGGTCCAGGCATTATACAAGATCATGGAGTCATCTCCCAGCCACGCTAGATTTCTGTGTTCCAGCACATTAGCGTTATACGTGACTAAGAGATCGTCAAACTCAGCATCTAGCCTGGACCTCTCCTCCAAGATTTTTTCCTGAATCTCCGCTTCCACAGACTTAGCCTTGACCGCCGCCGCAGCAAGTTCGGCCCTGAGGGATACTGCTTGGTCGCAAGCCTCTTGAGCAGTAGCGTTCGCATCGTCTTTCTCCTTCACCATTTCAGCGAATTTGGCCTTGAGCTCGTTCAGCTCTTTAACGGCTAAGTCTCGCTCAGCTGCAACGGTGGTATTGCGATGGCCCATCTCTTCCACTGTGGCACAGTGTTCTTGCTGCATCCTCGCTAGTTTGGCCACGACACCCTCGTGTTTCTTAAGAGTTTCAAGCTCTGACTTTCGGGACGTCTCCACTTCGGACTGAAGAACTTGAATGATGCGTTTCTGCTTCGCAATGTCAATGTCACGTTCGGCAATGACTTTCGCCCTGTCAAAAGCTACTCTAGAAGCCTTCACGGCTGCCTTATACCACTCCTTGTACTGAGCGTAGAAGTCGTGGATGTAGTTATGAGCAGTGGTCTCAGCCTCTGGTGGAATTCTTTTGAAGTTAGGCGGGAAGATGTAGCCGTCCATGCAAATCTCCGGGTAGTCGTTTTTCATTTGGGCGAGTTTGGCAGCTCCCTCGCTTGTCAGCTCGGCCGGAGCTTGTTCAATTATAGCAGCTGCCGTTGGTTCCACTCTTGGCCGTTGAGCATCAGGCCGAGAAGACTGAGAAGGCAACTGTTGCTGATGAGATGGCCCTGGGAGGCGGAGGAGAGCGAGATCGGGGTCGGTGTTGGTATCCCCGATCTCTGTCAGAGTAATCATAGCCAGAACGGTTACGCGAGTAATCTCTGTCTCTATCGTAACGTTCTTGACTCGAGTAGCCTCGCCCGTGGTCCCTATCCGTCTCTCTCCTACGGGAATCATAAAATGGAGAAGATTGGCGCACATTCCTAAGCCTATCTAGAGTGGAGCCACGTCCTGACATCTCACCTGCGATAAGAAAGAATTACGGATTAAAATCCCATAAAGCAATGTTTACTATGCAGAAGTCATGAAGTGCCGTGGAAGTGTGTGTAAATGTGTAAACCCCCAAACCGACCGGAAGTGTTGACCGCACGTAAAGGAAAGGGCTCGTTCGTATTTAAGACATCTTGTAATTCCTCCAACCCAGGATCATGAGAGATTGATATATAATCTGGGATAGGAATATCGTCAAGCCCTTTGAGAGAATCTCTCGAATGAGAAGGGGCGGCCTCAGAAATCATAACTCCGGAAGCGGGAAGAAACACATCTACAGATTTTCCCCCTTTTGACTTAAGTTTTTTGGAAACGGCGGCCTTGCCTTTCCGTTTTTCTCCCGATTCCTCCAAGTTTCCCGAAAGGTCAGCCATAGGCTCTGAATCCGTCTGGGTTCTTTCTTCGTCACTCGCCTCGATTATTCTGATCCCGAGTGACCTCTTCGCTTTTCTCTCCTTGGGTTTCTTCTTATTTTCCTTCTTGGAGACGGACTTCGAAAATCCCTCAACAACTATGCTTTGATTAATGTCAATCAAACCCAGAACTCTTAAGTTGTAGTCGTTCAGCACCGAGTCGATATGCCTCAGCTCGCTTGGGACTTCTTGAAGACTCCGGACAGTACCCTTGAAACGCCCTCCATCGGGCCTAGAGATAATAGCTGTAAAAGGAATGAAATGTCAATTTTAATACCGAAGGGATATTGGTCAAAGAAACAGGTTAAGGCGCTTACGTCTAGACAACCATCGCCTAGCGAAACCCGGAGGACATCGAACGTAGAACCATTCGTTCTTGAAATAGCTCAGGCGCGTCCAAGCTCCAACTACAACTTGGCAATTTCTAACTGCCTCCAAAAATGTAAACGACGGGCTATCACCCCTGCTCTTGAAGTTAAATATATGTCTGATTTCAGAGGGCCTCGGCGGGCGAAAAAGACAGTCCATAAATATTACGAAAACACTATTCAGCAACGCATGCCCGTTGGGATGAAGTTGTGAAGGAGCGATCCCTAAATATGATAGCATCCTTCGGATATATTGATTGAAGGGAGGAAGAGTTCCAGCCGCACAAGCATGACGGTAGAATGCTGTGTATCCTTCAGGCGGATTGTGCGGTCTATCGGTGGCGCTTGGCAATAATACGTCACCCAGAGATATGTTATGCTTTGAGCATATTCGTCCCAACAAGGATTCAGATATATTGGACTGAACCGAATCAACAGGGTCCTCAATAAATATCGCCTCCGGCAATTCATCTGGAGCCGGATCGATTACGTCGGCAGGGATGTCAGGAATCTCAAGCACGGGAGGAGTCGAGCTCTGCACCTCTTGTTGTTGGGAGCTCGAAGATTCCATAATTAGCTAACTCATCAGAAAGCAACGTTAAGTTCATAACCAGCCCGTGCGTGCCCCAGTATAGTGTGTGTGTGGACGTGTCGTGCAGTACAAGTAATATGCATCGCTTAAGCAAATTTAACAGAATAAAACAAGATGTTCGTACAACATATCTTGGGAATTTGAGAATGAAAATGACCGTCATCGCTGACCGTCACTTCCGCAACATCCAAACGCTACGAACCAACCTCGTGTATAAGTCAGTTATGTTGTTGGTTAAGTCACAGTCCCATCGACGAGCTTCAAAAAGGAGGTCAAATCTTTCGGTCAAGTTCGACTATGCAAGGCCGAAGCTCGTCGGAGTCAAGTATGCTAAAGTTCATTATGTTCGTCGAAATTCAGCGTGAAACTGGTCGTAGTTCAGATGTTGGAGTAAATCAGAAGAGCAGAAGTTTCAAAAGTCAGGACGTTCGAATCGATTGACTCGAATCGATATGAGTCGAGTCAATAAAGTTCAAATCCATTGGCTCGAATCGATGTGAATCGATTCGATAAAGCTCAAGTCCAAATACTTCGAATCCATATGGTACGACTCGATGAAAACTGGAGAAGGGAAAATGCTTCGAATCCATGAGCATGACACAGCTTCGAATCGATCAGAATTTTATGTCTTCGAATCGATCAGGGCAACATTGCTTCGAATCGATCAGAATTTTATGTCTTCGAATCGATCAGGGCAACATTGCTTCGAATCGATCGTTTTGACCTATTTTTTCTTTCATGACCATCGATTCGAAGCCTGACACTTAAGACTGATTCGAATTGCACGTTCCCGGATCGATGCAGAGCAGTAAAGAGGAACAATGTCCATCCATAACAGGTTTCTTTCCCTAGATTCATCGATTCGACCCATCCCAGATCTACCGATCCTTCATGTTTTTCAGAAGAAAAAATGGAATCGCTGCTGAGAATTCCAAGTTTTAATGTTCTACACTCGAATCGGTTCCATGTTTACCTGATCGTGTTCGACTATAGTCAAAAGCTTGGGAAAATTTGATCGTTTCGTACGAAGACACGAAGGTTTCCTGCTCTGAAGGATCGAGTCGAAGAGATAGCTACAGTGGACAGTAAAAAGTAAAAAAGGAAAGTGACACCGGCCTCGCGTATTTATATGGACTTCACAGAGAAAATGGGGCGATTCGCCTCCCAGTTAACATTGACCGATACTTACCGGTCAATTGCTGATCGATTCGAACGTCCACGTTCGAATCCATCGACTCTTCGAATCCATCAAAACGACATTTCCACGAGGCTCATCGATACGAAGCTGCACCGATTCGAACTACTATCGATACGAAGGAGTTAGCAAAAACATAATTGAAGCCGTCATGTACCTATCGATTCGGAGTGCCAACCTCATATCCCTCGACTCGCAGCGGTTCGAAGGTCATCGATTCGAACGGGCACTTCGAATCCATCAAAACCATCTATAAAAATGAACACATCGCTTCGACATGAAAAGATTACTGGATTACCTTTTTACCTCGATTCAGGAGAGGATCGATACAAGAAGATAATCATAGGCAATCGTAAAGGCAGCGTTTTAACTTAAATCTCAAATCAGTCCAGGAGAGGACCGATGCAGGTTTCGATAGTGAACCGAACTGACAACGACTTGTGATCACGCAACGTTAATCAAAGTCAAGATAATACACGTATATACGTATTTCTGACTAATGTTTGATCTCTATCATTTACAGGGATCGAATGTTCATCTCGTCATGACTCAAAAAACTGACGGCCAGTCACTATTGTACGACGGTCGATTACGGCGATACAGAATACAACTTTCGGTAAAGCATGTCATAGCTGTCCAGTGAGAGACTGCAACTTTCCAAAGCACGTCATGTTTACACAAGACGTACTTTGGGGGGCAAATGTTATCCCGCCTTTTGGCAAGGCCGTGATACCAAGGACTTAACTAGAAAACGGTGACAAGTCGTCCCGGAAGTCGGTTACATGTAAGGGTCGCTACGGATATCGATGAATTTTGTCCGAGTCCGGATCAGGCTACAATTGATAAGACATGACAAGCGAAGCCTGGGGAGCCAACGTCCCAAGTTTCGAGATAATCCGAGCTCGTACGCTCAAGATATCATCGATTCAAGGTGGAGAAAATAACCCATGCTCGAATCCATGGGTAACGCTCTAGTTCGAATCCATAGGCAGGGGTCCTGATCGTATCCATCCACTTGAAGCCACTCCGTGTCCATCCAGTTGTAGTGCTTCGAATCGATGGAGTCATTCCTCTCCGTATCCATCAGGTTTACCTACCTTCGAATCCAACAAGTCGGAGCACTTCGAATCGATGGGCTATAATGCAACACACTCGATTCGATCAAGCACGCGCTCGACTCCATCATCTTCGAATCCACTACCTTCGAATCCCCAGGCTGAGACATCTTCAAACCGGTCCGTAGCTACGAGCCTAACTCGATTCGAACGAACATTAGTCCCATCGATTCGAAGGAAGAGGTCCTTCGAATCCATTGCCTCGACTCCACCATCTTCGAATCCAAGTCGTGGATTCGACCCAGTCAATCCGGAATGGAAACCGGATCGATTCGAAGAAAGCGCACCACGTCACCATCTTCACGAACAGGAAGATCGATTCGAACGAATCGATTCGAGCACATCGATTCGAACGACTCCAGAATACGAGAAACACCAACTTGAATCGATCATAACTCGAGTTCTACAAGTCCAAATCCCATGAAATTTTCACAGAAGCTCAAATACATGATGAAGAACGTACACACCAAATTTCAGCTCGATTGGATGATTTCTTGATCGATTCGAACCAAGGGTCGAATCGATCCCAAAGCGGGCCCGGATCTCCAGATTTCGGCCATGTGGGCCCCCTGGCGTGCCAGAACTGGTCTCCCCTCATTTTGGGCGAAATACCAGCCTCCAACACCTATAAATAGACCCCCTGGTCATTCAGAAAAGGGGTCGGAGAATTCTAAGTACTGAAGAGCGTCCAGATTCTGCCAGATTTACTCCAGAACACCGCCGCTGCTTTAGATTAACACTTAGCATTTGAATTCAGTTGTATTACATTATCGACTACTGTAATCTTCAAGTAATCGAGCAATAAAATCATCAAACTTCATAGTGGACGTAGGCGAAACGCCGAACCACTCTAAATCGCTTGTCTTTGCAATTTACTTTCTGTTATTTGGAGTTTTTGTTAGATAATCCACAGTTTTAATTTTCGTTCTTCACTTTTATCTCTTCAAAAACTTCCGAAGAGTGTTGTGCCCATTTTTGGTACAAACAGGTGTTGTACAGCCGGGCGACCCGACTTCGATGTGCGGCTGCTCTCAAATCAGCCTCTTCCCGTTTTTCATCCAATAGATCCAAAGATTCAGCCAGGAGTATAGCGTTTGTTTTTGGATCATAATAAGTCACGCGATGAGAGAACACTTCTGTCTCGACCGGAATAACGGCCTCTGAGCCATAAGATAGGGAAAACGGAGTGTGTCCGGTCGCAGTTTTGTGGGTCGTTCGGTAGGCCCACAACGCCATAGGAAGTTCATCGACCCACTTGCCCCCAGCCTTCTCCAATCGTTTCTTAAGGATCGATTTTATAACTTTATTGACAGCTTCAACCTGTCCATTCGCTTGGGGGTGTGCGACAGCCGAGAACTTTTTGCGGATATGAAACCGTTGACAGAAATTCTTGAATTTCGCACTCTCGAACTGGGCTCCGTTATCAGTGATGATAGTATGCGGGAGTCCAAATCGACAGATGATGTTGCGAACCACGAAATTTATCACTTTCTTTGTCGTAATGGTTGCAAGGGCTTCGATCTCAGCCCACTTTGTGAAGTAGTCAACGACGACGATGGCGTATTTCGCACCGCCTTTTGCTAAAGGTAAAGCGCCGATGATGTCGATGCCCCACATTGCGAATGGCTAGGGACTGACCATTTGGGTTATTTCAGTCGGCGGAGCTCTCGGAATTCGGGCGTGTATCTGGCATTTATCGCATTTCCGGGCATAGTTTCCGCATCTCGGTTCACTATCGGCCAGTAGTACCCATATCGGAGTATCTTCTTAGCGAGAGCTTGTCCTCCAGTGTGATCGCCACACTCTCCTTCGTGCACGTCATGTAACACTCGTTCGATTTCCTCGTGGGCGATACACCTGAGGAGAGGAACGGAATAACCTCTCCTGTACATGACTCCGTTTTGGATGACGAATCGCGAAGCTTTTCGCTGAATTTGTCTCTTCTCATTTCTAGGTTCTGGCAGCACCCCATCCTCAATGTAATTCCGATACGGAGTCATCCAAGATTCTCTACTGGGAGCGGTTTCAAATACAGAGTTCATTTCTATCCGATCGATGCTCGGGGAGGCCAAAGTTTCAACGGGGACAAGTCCCATTTGTTGCGCTTCACCTGTGCTAGCTAACTTTGCCAGTGAATCGGCTTTCTGATTGCGTTCCCGAGGCACATAATAGATGGCATAATAATCAAACTGGTTTAGTATTTCCTGAACTCGAGCCAAGTAAGTAGCCAGTCTTCGGTCTCTTGCCTGGTATTCTCCTCGTACTTGACATACCACTAATTGTGAATCGCAATAAATTTCTACAGCGATGATTCTCAAGTGTCTGGCAAGCTTTAGGCCGGTTAGGAGGGCTTCATATTCGGCTTCATTATTAGTTGCACGAAAGTCGAATTTAAGAGCATAACATATGGATCGGCCCTCGGGAGTCTCAAGTACAACCCCAGCGCCTGAACACCGGTCATTTGATGCACCATCAGTATACAGCTTCCAGATGTATTCGGGGGATTCACTGGTCTCGGGTAAGTCTTCTGGAACGGTGAATTCAGCTATGAAATCAGCCAGGACTTGTCCTTGAATGGCTCTCCGCGGAGCGTATGCGATATCAAATTGGCTTAGCTCAATGTTCCACTTGAGTAACCTACCGGACGTCTCAGGCTGCGTGAGGACCTATCGTAACGGCTGGTCGGTGTACACAGTAAGTGGATGAGCTTGGAAGTAAGGACGGAGCTTCCTTGAGGCAATGACCAAGCAATAGGCCAGTTTCTCCAGTCTCGGATAATTTCTTTCAGCTCCTGTTAGTCGCTTACTAACATAGTAGACCGGGTTTTGCACTTTGTCTTCTTCACGGACTAGAGCAGCACTGATCGCATGTTCTGATACTGCCAGGTAGAGATATAGTTGCTCGTGGTCAACCGGTTTTGATAAGATCGGAGGTGTGGAGAGATGTTGAACTAATGATCGGAACGCGCCCGCACACTCCGTGGTCCATTCAAAGTTCCGTTTGCCCTTCCGGATCAGGTCGAAGAAAGGAATGCATTTATCGGTGGACTTTGAAATGAACCTGCTCAGTGCTGCGACCTTCCCGTTAAGACTCTGGACTTGCTTTATAGTTCTAGGGGTTTGCAAATTTCTAATAGCCCAGATCTTCTCAGGATTCGCTTCTATTCCTCGAGCGTTGACGATGAACCCAAGGAATTTTCCGGATGCAACGCCAAAGTGACATTTGAGTGGGTTGAGCTTCATTCCGTACTCCCGGAGGATGCTGAACATTGAATTCAAATCTCTGACGTGATCGGTGGAGAATCGGGACTTCACCAGCATGTCATCCACGTAAACCTCCATGGCTTCCCAATCTGATCAGCGAACATTCGGTTGACTAAGCGTTGGTATGTTGCTCCAGCGTTCTTTAGACCAAACGGCATGACTTTGTAACAATAGAGTCCTAGGTCGGTCACGAAGCTGGTATGTTCCTGATCAGGTAAATGCATGGGTATCTGGTTGTAGCCGGAATAAGCGTCCATAAAGGATAGTAGTTCATGTCCGGCCGTTGAATCAACGAGCTGATCGATTCGCGGAAGTGGGAAGCTATCTTTTGGACAGGCCTTGTTTAGGTCGGAGTAATCAACGCAGGTTCTCCACTTCCCGTTTGGTTTCCGAACTAGTACAGGGTTAGACACCCATTCTGGATACAAAGCATCTCGAATGAACCCGTTCGATTGTAGTTTATCAACTTCCTCCTTAAGGGCGACAGATCTCTCTGGATCCATACCGCGCCTTTTCTGCTTTACTGGGACATGTCGTGGATCTATATTCAGGGAGTGACTTGCAATGCTCGGCGAGATCCCGCACATGTCAGAGTGTGTCCAGGCGAAGACGTCGAGATTCGCCCGAAGAAATTCGACCAACTCCTGCTGTGTCTGCTCGTTCAGTTGGGACCCAACTTTCAGCATTTTTGAATCATCATCCTCACTGATTGGGACGTCCACAGTCAGTTCGGCTGGAGAAGCTTGACTCTCCGTTGATTCGTCTTTATCCTCGTTGTCCCTGGGGTCCAGGTCTTTCAGGAATTGGTCGTGGTGCCCGGGCCAAGGCCCAGGCATCAATTGTCAATTATCGATAGAACGGACGCAGAGAGATTCCTCTACGCCCTTTCCCTTCTCTTTACGTTGCGCCCCGCGCAGCTCAGCAACATAACAGGCCCTTCCTGTGGCCTGATCTCCTTGAACAACTCCAATCCCATGATCAGTGGGAAATTTCAAAGTCAGACACCATGGGGAGATTGCCGCCCTGAACTCAGCTAAAGCCGGTCGACCCAGAAACGCATTATATGGTGAATCGATTTCTAGCACAACAAATTGTAACATTCGGACCCTCCGGCGTTCTCCAACGCCTAACTCGACTGGGAGTTCAGTTATTCCGATGGGTATCGTGGCACTTCTGTTGAAACCATGGATTCTGGATAAACAGGGTTTCAAATCCTTTGTCTCCATCTTCATTAGATCGTAAGCCCGTTTAAGCAAGATGTTCACAGAACTCCCACTGTCAACCAGGATCCTCTTCATCCAAGCAGGACCTACCTGGGCAGATATGACTAGTGGGTCAATTGTAGGGGCTTCAACTTTATCGGCGTCTCGGCTCCTGAACACGATATCATCGGATATTATCTTTTGTTGCTTTGCCGGAGTTCCGTCCTCGCAATTACTATAACACTCGAAGTCCGCATGCCTGATAGAACCAGCATACGACTCCATTTCCCCCCAGCTTCTGTCTGCCGGATGGGGACCACCACTTATTGTGTTGATAACTAATCTCCCGCCCGCACGGGCGGGTTCCTCCTCTCTTTCCTGATTTTGCGAACGATTTTGATTCGAGGGGCCCGCTCCGCCAGACTGCGGCGCCCGTACAAACTGGTCTAGCTTCCTCCCTCTAATCAGCTTCTCGATGAGGTCCTGTAAGCGCCGACACTCATTGGTATTGTGTCCATAGCTTTCATGGAACCTACAGAATTTCCCCGTCTGAACCTGTCTCTCCGACGAGGGCTTCGGAGCAGGCTTCTTATACTGTACAGTGTTACAAGTCTGTAAGTATACGTTTTCCAATGACGTGTTTAGCGGCGTATAACTGTCAAACATCTGAGCTCTACGTCGTGGACCTCGGTTCTCGTCTCTCTTCTTATTCTGGCCATTGTTTCCTCTCTGCTGGGTTTGCTTGTTTTGTATATTCAGTTGAACTTTCCCGGAACTCTCGCCGGACTGTTTAACTGCCACATTGCTCTGTATTCCCTCAATGTTGGGTCTCGCATCGTCCTGCTTCCTAGACTGTTTTGCGTCCTCCTGCCACAGGAATTGAGCGGCCTTGGAGTAAAAACGGTCCAACGATGCGGGCGGTTTTCCAGCTAGCCAGTTTCCGAATTCAGAATCAGGATCAATCCCCTTGGTCAGAGCCATCAAGATTGAATTATCGTTGGGATTGGTGATCTCGATGCATGCTGCGTGGAACCTCTCCAGGTAACGCCTGAGCGTTTCTCCAGGAGCTTGAGTGACGCTGGACAAAGTGTTGACGTCTTTTGGCCTAGCAACATGCATCCGGAATTGCTCCACAAACCTCTTGGCCAATTGATCGAACGAAGAAATTGATCTAGGTGGTAGGCGGGTAAACCACATTGTCGCGATTCCCCCCAGAGAGATGGGGAAACTCCGACACTTCACTGCATCGTCGGCCCTTGCAGCGCTCATCGACCATTCATACTTCAGAATATGCTGGTTGGGGTCACTATTCCCTTCATACATCGGGAGAGTCGGCATTCTGAATCGCCTAGGGGGTTCAGCATGTAACACTTCGTCTGTGAAAGGGGTATGACTATGGGAAATCCCTCAATCATCATTAGTGAGCCCCTGACTCTCACGGATCATCTGACGTATCATGGTTGATATATCCGACACGGGCAGGTTCTGAGCTTGATGAGCTAAGGCGTGGTCGGGTTCCACGGTGCGAGTTTGGATCGGGCGCTGTCGACGATCCATATCTCGCCTCCTTGGCTCAACGTCCTCTGGGACATAAGGTTCAGGAGTATGTCCCCGCTGTTGATTGATCGGCTCTGATTGATTTCGGGTATCGACCCTTGTCTCTGCTGCGGCGGTTGTGGCGCGGTTATCCGTGGTGTACGGTGGGGCAGTACCTCCTCGTGTTGAGGGACCCGTTTGGAAACTGGTCGATGGTCCTACCCTCAGTTGCCCAACAGTTAAGGTGGGCTGATATTCAGCAGCTTGAGCACGACTCCCCTCTAGCCGAGGATGAGTAGTTCGGTGGTGATAGTCAGATGAAGCTGAGCTTTCAGTAGACGCTCTGGAGGCATCATCTCTTCTGGACCTTCTGTGCCCCCGGCGGTTTAGCTGGTTGGTCAGCTCGATATTGGCGCGCAACTGTTCCGCCAACTGCTGACGGCTTTGGGTCAGCTCCTGGAGCAATACTTGAAACTCCTGTCGGGTGACTAGCCCCGTTGAGTCTGAGTGAGTGGTATTGTCTTGATTGGAAGAAGGCGGCTGTGTGGGATTCTGCCTATCTCTGCCTTCTTGCTCTGTAGCGGTAGCGCCAGTTCTTGTGCTAACCATTCTCGGTGGTGGAGTCCTTTCCTAGATTTTGAGCAAATCTGAATAGAATGGAAGGATTCCAGACTGGATATCTGGATCTTCCTCTTGGATTTGTGCAATCCGGTATCGACGGCAGATCCAATGAGCAGGAGAAAAAGCTGGTTCTCTCAGTGAAAGCACCAAAGTGTTTGTACCAAAAATGGGCACAACACTCTTCGGGAGTTATTTGAAGAGATAAAATGAAGAATGTAAATGTAAAACAGAGATTATCTAACAAAAACTCCAACAAACAGAAATATAAAGTGCACAGACAAGCAATTTAGAGTGGTTCGGCGTATTGCCTACGTCCACTATGAAGTTTTGATGATTTTATTGATTCTCTTTCAATGATTACAAGCGGTTACAGCAATGAACAGGGGATTACAGATTAGAATTCGAAATTGACAGCAAAAGTAGGATGCAAATCTCAATCCGGCAGAGTCTGGACGCTTCAGAGAAAAAAGATCCTTTTTCTGTTGATTCTGGGGCTCTATTTATAGGCGTAGGAGGCTCAGAATTCGCTCAAACTCTGGGAGACTTGGTCTAGCACGTGAGGGGGCCCACGCGACCGTTTCTAGAAAGTTTGGAGTCGATCTACGATCGATACGAAGTCATTTCGTATCGATCAAGATTACCTCCAATTGAGCTCAAATTTGGTGGAGATGTTCCTCGGCATGTGCGCAACCTTCAGTTAAAATTTCATGGTATTTGGATCAGCGGATTGAGAGATATCATCGATACGAGGCGATGCTCTTCGCTAGGCTGTCTGGTTCGAATCCATCTCTCCGAGCTGAGGGCTTCGAATCGATGGTGTCACGCGCCTCTGTGAAGACGTGGAACGCACACTTCGCCTCGATCCGGTCTTTACTCCGAGTCGACCGCGTCGACTCCATATATCTCGGCGCATTCGCATCGAGGGATGACGTGGTGTGCGCGCTTCGCCTCGATCCGGTATTTGCTCTATGTTGACTGCTTCGACTCCATGTATCTCGCCCCGTTTCCTTCGAGAGATGACACGTTATCCAAGCTGGTTGACCTGATGGATTCGAGTAGGACTTCATCCATGGATATGAAGCAAACACTGGCTGATGGATACGAAGTAGACACTGAATGATGGATACGAAGCAAGCACCGACTGATGGATACGAAGTAGACATCAAGTGATCGTTACAAACCAGGTGACTTATTGATGGATACGAACAAGTCTTTCCGGCTGAAGGTTCTATCGATACGAAGCTTATAACTGTGTGGACTTAATCATTCTAATCGACACGAGATCGATGGATGCGAAACGAGGACCATCGATGGATACGAAACCCATCGATACGAACTCGATGTACTGGCTCCATCGAAACGAACAGATATGTTTCAATGGATACGAAATGGGGTCTGCCGATGGATACGAAAACATGCTTTTTCCTCCAACTTGTATCCATCATAACCTGTGCGTATGAGCTCGGATTAACTTGAAACTTGGAACGTTGGTTTGCTTTATTTTCCCGATCATGTCTCATCGATTGGGGCTTGATCCGGACTCCGACAAAATTCAACGATATCCATGACAAACGACATTTGGGATCCAACTCCTTGTTCTCTCGACTTCAGGATATCCCATTCTGATTATAGTTAAATCATGGTATGACGATCATCAAGTGATTATAGTTGGGTCTGAGTTGAAACATTATAAAAGAAATACTACTCAATAGAGAATTCATCTCTCCAATTGTATGAGGTTAGTATCACGGTCATCTATAATTCACTCAAAGTCAAAATATCTTACTAGAGTAGAACAGTTTATGATGTTATTATTGAACCAAGGATTCTGTTTGTGGACTAATCAAGTTGAATATGGAAAATATTAAAGTTTGACCAATACCAAAGTTTATATATCCTTAACTGATATAGTTTCGATGAAAAGAACGTGTGTAAATTATCGTTACTAAATGGTACTGCTTTACAAAATGTAAAATTGAATTTTTACCGATAAAGATCTCTAAGTGATGAATTCAATCAAATTATCGCACACTTTCTAAAGTGACATTTGAACATCAATATTTAAATTTTTAATATTAAATATTGACTGAATTTATACTTGTGAGTCGCACAACTGAATCTATCTAGTTCCCAAAATAGCACTCGATTTAATTAGTTTATAGTCGTTATAGATTAATTAAATTAATTGATATTTAATTTTTAATTATCGACATATTTAGTATTTGTGGTGCCTTTAGTAAATGGGGTAGCTCTTGTTCTAGGTAATTTTAGTAATTATTTATGCATATATATAATTGTCATGCGTATTGCATCGGTATACGATATTAGTTTGTATTTAGTTAGTTAAACGTAAATAAATAATTGGAAAATGATGTAAATTGCCGCGAATAGAGGAGATAAGTGGGAAGATATTTATTCAAGTGTCTCCTTATCTACCTCTATAAATAGTTTACACACTCATTTATTTTTTGTTCCTCTTCTTATAACCCTAGTTGCTTGTCTTTAGCACCCATAACCGAGCTCCTCCTTCATCATCATCCCAAATACAATTACTCCATTAAGTGGTTATACATTGAGGGTTGCAACTGTGGGTATTGATTTCAGAGATATATGAGACTACTTAAATCCTGGTGTATCAGACAAGCTTAATCTTTGTTCAGATATCATTATATTTCACGTAGATTATGATATGGTAATTATCTCCATTTGTATGTGTTTGTTTATATATATATTGCCTTATTATAATTTAAATTAAGTTTAATAATGTAACAATTAATTAATTAATTTAATACAATTAAGTACAATGGTTTAAATTTTCAAATGATTAAAAAAATGCTTTTGCCTATATATAATTTTATTATGTATACATTATTTTTTTGTACATAAAATATATTTCAAATAATTTTAATTAATAATTTATTAATTATAATCATTTAAATTGTAAAATACATTAATTTCATATTTAAAATTAATGTATATATTAATAAATCAAATATCATTCTTGGCTATTTTTTTAAAATATTTTGGCTGAAATTTTTTAACATGCATATAATAATAAAATACTTTTATTTAAAATTTAAAATTAATACATGTATATATAAATATATGTATGTGTGTACACATATAAATACATACATACATACATACATACATACATACATACATATATATATATATATTATATTAAATCTTAATATCAGCCAATTTAATTTTATGTAAAAATAATTTTAGGCTGAATGAAATTTTATCATATAATTATATAATAATAAATATATTGATATGTTTTCATTCAAAATTTTAAAAAATAGCTTCGGATATATATATTTATAATATAAGTAGAAATTAGCCATAAGAGCCTCTTTAGCAAGCGCAATTAGTTTCTAGGACACACAACTGAAATAGTTACTTTTAAGGACAAAATGCAAAATAATTTGTTTCTAAGGCCTAAAAACCTATGAAATTATGTCCTTGAAAGTAATTGGACTGCTGACCTTGTCCTTAAAAGTAATTATTCTACTGAGTTTGGCCTTGAAATTAATTTCTGTGGATGTGTGTCTTAGAAACTAATTGGACTGCAAAGTTTGTCCTTTTGGTGAAATGCCCCTATTTATAATGTATGTATGTATGTGTGTGTGTGTGTATTATGAAATGTTGCTTAGTCAATTTGAAGATATTTTACAAATTTGAATTGTTATACTGACTTAGATCTGAAATTTCAAATTAAATACATTTACCTAATCAAATTAAGATATTCTTTTGATTCAAATTCGAATTAATTTTTTTGACTTAGTTAGACTATACAAAATATTTTAACAAATCGAATTTATTATTTATTAAATATAAATTTCAAAATTATATATATATATTAAATAATTAAATAAGGTAATTATATATATATATATGCCCACCTTATACATAATAGATATAAATCCTAACATCTACACATATGTATATTAAAACAAGGTTATATTACTATATTGTAATTATGTTCATACATCACATCTGTTTTTGGATATGTTAGATGTATTCATATGAATATTAAATTTGTTTAATTAATAAGATTAATAAAATGAAATATTAAGCATTTAAAAAGTAAAATATGTTTTTATTTATTAAATATATTGGATCCAATGTTAAACAAAAGATTACATGGCCCCATTAAGATCTAACTAGAGAGTTTTTTTAAAATTTACCCATTTCACCCACTACCAATCTGGCCGGTTCCAACCATGGTATCAGAGCATGTATGGTCTATTCTAGTTAATCAATATTTATGGCCAACTAATAAACTTTTCTATCTAATATGTGTCTAAAGTATAGTGTCTGAGCTTGGGTTGGATAATAAGTATTCTTCCCTCCCTAGCTAGTTGCCTAGCCTAATGGTTGGAGTAAGTCCAAAAGATTAGCCTGAATGTAAGGCCTAGAGTACTTTGAGTTTTGGGCAAATTTTCAAATTAAGATCTAAAAATTTAAGAAATATTTTAAATTTAAACGTTAAGTCTAAAATTAAAAAAATCATAAATGTCGTAAAATAAATCTAAATTGTTTTGAAATTAATATTTAACAATTTTCAAAAATTTATATTTAATTAATATAATTAAATAAATAAATTATTAATTCAAAGTTAATTAATTAAAGAGTTATATGTATGTATGTATATGTTGATATATATACACACATAAACCATTAATATTATAGTATTTATCTTAATATTGTTTTAAGGTAAATTAAATAATTTTTTTGAAATTATTAAAGTATTTAATTAAAATGTTTAATTAAATAAACAATTTATTTAATAGAAATAGTTAATTAAAGGTTAATTAATCAATATATATTGGTATATATAAATAAACTATGACGATTATAGTTGTTCATCTTAAATAGTTTAGGATAAATAAAATAAATTTTCAAAAATTAAAATATAATTTAATTAATAATTAATTAAATTAAGAACTAAAATTAATAAAATATGATCTAGAACAAGATACATACAAATATTATATGAGTTAATAAAATTATAATAATCATAAATAAATTAAACTTACATAATTATATATGCGTAAACATAATATAAGTGAAAATATAAGAAATCCAAATAGATATTGAAATAAATACATATGTATAGTACATATACCGTGATTTCAGATGTGTCCAACACTTGAATCATGATAGTATTTCATAAGAAATGCATTATTCCTTAAATCGATATCACTCAATATATATTAAAAATTATGAATCTTTTATAGTTGCATGTTATCATTAATATTGTTATATATTGCTTGCATACACGCTAGTTTTTTGAGCAAACTCAAGCTAGAGCTATTATATGTAGTTCTATTAATTTATTGTCTAAACGAGATTAGATGCATGCATTATACTATGGCTGTCACAAATTGATAGGTAAGAGTGAATAATCTCACTTGATTTGTTGAGCAAATTCAAGATCAAGATCGAAATTAAGGCAGAGACCAT
This sequence comes from Allium fistulosum, assembly GCA_030737815.1. Lineage (NCBI taxonomy): Eukaryota > Viridiplantae > Streptophyta > Magnoliopsida > Asparagales > Amaryllidaceae > Allium > Allium fistulosum. The sequence goes on along the minus strand of CM060905.1, from coordinate 896,686,517 downwards.
AGTTAGGAATTGTATATGATACAACTAATAAAGAATTATCCATCACCCGCAGGCTTATGATTTATTAAGCAAACTCAAGGTAATAATCCCAAGGCAAGCAAGTCCTAACAATCATTAGAGAATCGAAAGGTTTCCATATTTTTTCTTGGGTTTTTAAGGAATATAAAGATCTAGCAGGAGCCTTATTAGAAAAATAAAATGAATACATCCAATCTTTCTAATATTATAAGAACATTAGATGTGTAACTATATTGATCTACCTATATTAAATTTGTAGCACAATGACCAACTTAAGATTATTTTTTGAAAATGACAAGCTCACCGCACCCAACTACATCAACTGGTTTAGAGCAATAAAGATAGTGCTTACCTTTGAACATTAATGGTATGTTGTTTCTAAACCTTTAAAACAAAACCAGTAGAAGGTGCATATCCCAAAATGTAAAAAACTTATGACACTTGGGTAGTTGATTATGATATAGCCTAAGCCATGTGTTGTCTACTTTCGACAAATTATTGCAAAGGAAGCATGAGAACATATCTGTCTACAAAATCTTCAATAACCTAAGACCTTTGTTTAGGAAGCAATCTCGCTCCGCGATGTATAAGATTACGATGAAATTATTCAATGTGAAGATGAGTAAGGGCGGTCATATTAAGGATTATTTCATAATGATGAAAGGCTATATAATAGATTTTCAGAACTCGGTATTAGTTAAGGGAAGAACTGCAAGTGGATGTGATCTTAGGCTTACTGACTCCACGGTTTGAGTCATTCATATTGATATGAACTGAATGAAAGTGGGCCTCATCGAGCTACTCAATATGTTGAGGTTAAAGGAAGGTTTGTTCAAAAATCAAGGCATGATGTTCCCTATAAAAGGGAAAGCATCATCTTCGAACAATTATAAGAAATGTAAGCATGGTAACAAGAATGGTAAGAAAAATGCTACTATTGATAAGGGTGAATGTCACTGTCGTAAGAAAGGCACTGGAAACGGAATTATCCGGACGATCGAAAGATGGTTAAAGAGAAGAAAGAATTTGATTCTTCAGCTCCTAAATGTATGTTTATGATTTAAAAATATTTTGGAATTAATAAAAATACTTACATTTTACTGGATCTGAAACTCATATCTATAATTTGTTATAGGGGCATAGGAGTAGAAGAACATGGCAAAGTGGGGATGAGTCTTCAAGTTGTTGAAGGACCTAGTGTAGATTCAGCTGTAGTTGGAGAATATCATTTACATTTGCCAAATGGATTTGATATTGTTTTGAATAATTACTGTCATGTAAAGAACTTTATTTGCGGTATTGTATCTATGTCTAGATTGGTTGAGACTGGATTTGTTTTTCACTGTAATTTTAATGTTATATACCTTTGTGTTTGATGGAAATAATATCAACAATAGTGTTTTGGATAATCCCATTTACGTGCATAACATTAATCATATACGTGTTGTCAATAATTCTTCCGCTATTAGCGTTAAAGATAGTAGGCTATGTCATATAAGTAACAAAAGACTACATAAACTATAAACCGAAGACTTGCTACCATCATTTGATTCTAAACCATTTGAACTTGGGAATCATGTATCAAAGGCAAGGTTTTAAATCTCGCTCATCTCGGCCGAGATCTCGTTTTCAAGCCTGGGCGATTCGAAACAGGCTATTTCGTTTGAATCTCGTCTGACCCAAATCTCGAACGATATTTCGGTATCTCGTTCGATATCTCGGACGAGATTTAATAGCGAGATATCGGCCGAGTTGTTGAATTTTGGAAAAAATCAACTCTTCTTCCGTATTGAGCTGGCTCATCCTTTACCTTAATTTAAGCCTTCTTAATTGTACTTTTTTTAACCCTTATTTCTTCTATAAATCTCATTTAATATTCGTCTCTTATTTTACGGCAGTGACGAATGTAAAAAGATGATAAAATCTACATCAATTATGGTAAGTATTTCACTTTATGGTTTTCATTTAGGTTTCTGATCCAAATTAATTTACATCCGATTTCAATGTTCTTTTTTCGACACTTTCTTGAGTTTTTTTGCTAACCCTATTTTTTTGTGGCTATAAATTTTAAGCTTCACTTATTTAACTTTATGTTCCAAATGGATTCCCAATTTGATTTCATTTAGTCTTTACTGCTATAATTTTTTTCCTCAAGGCTTATTTTTAAGTAATAAAGGAATTCTATTTCATCTATTAATTTCATTTGATGATTACATGTTCATTCGTACATCATTTTTTTGCTTTTCTTATAATATTACTAAATGTTTGAAAATTGTTTGTACTATATATGCTATTTTCTACGTTTGTTTGAAATTTCTATGTTATTAGTTGCTTAATGAGATTTTGTTTGCTAATAATTAAATACTATAATCAAACTAGAATATTTTAATTCTACTTGTAGACATTTGTATTTGAAGTTATAAAATTAAGATTTCCCTTGCAGCACTATAAATCATAAAAGGTAGAAATGAGACATTATATTGTGTAGAAAAGTTAAGTGAATGATCAAACAAAGTAAATGTGCATATATTATGGCTTGTTTCTTGTCTACTTTATCTCATATGACATTATATTGAACATTTCATGAAATCTAGTTATTTGTTTATTTTACATAATAAAAGTGATATTTTTCCATACTAAATTACTAATGATAAGCATGTGATATATTCAAGGTAAGTGCATAGTGTTTTCCTTAAGGTAGTGAATAGTATTATAAATTTAGGTGTATGAAAATTAATCGACATGACATGTACTCCGAGATAACTCCGAAATGAATTTTAGAAACCGAGATGTAAATCCGAGATGGAAGACCGAGATGCACTCATCTCGTTCGAGATCTCACCCGATACGAGATGAGCTCTCTAAATTCTTCGAGACGAGACGTGACCGAAATCCAAGATTTAAAACCTTGATCAAAGGGAAAATGATCAAGCACTCCTTTAGTGTGAGTAAAGAAAGAGATAATAAATTCTTGGATCTTGTAAATACTGATGTGTGTGACCCAATGTTGATAGTAATAAGGGATAATTCTACCATTTCGTAACTGTTACTAATGCTTTCTCAAGACTGTGATATATATATATATCTCTTATGAAGAATAAATCCAATGTTTGTGAGAAATTTTAAGAGTATAAGAATGAAGTTGAAATTTTGATGAATCATAAAATTAAAATACTTCAATCCGATCGAAGAGGTAAGTATGTTGGACAAGAATTCCAATAATACTTAAAAGATAATGGGATTATCTCTCAGGTGATTCCATCCTATACTTTGCAGCACAATGGTGTTTTAGAGAAAAGGAATCGAACCATATTAGATATAATGGAGTTAGGGATAGACCCTAGGAGCAATTCTGTAACTTACTGTAAATTAGTAACTTCGTAATAAAATCTCGTCTAAAATAAAAGATGTTTTTCTTTCTATTATAAACTTGTTATCATGTGTTATATTAATTATTTAATTAATTTAAGTATATTTAATAGAAAATCCATAAATGCTATGTTTTGTGATAGGTTATAATGTGTTGTAATGATGATAAACTTATCACAATAAAATTAAACATTTCATTTTAAATATTCCTAGTTACAACTATTGAGACTAGAGTTTGTAACGCTCTCCAAAGGATGGGCAGTGTATTACTCATGGATGATGGGGACACCAAGGGGTTACGTATTAATAGTTATTGGATAACCATGGAATGACTCACTCAATAGTTTTCGTTTGGTTAATATAACTAAGGTCATACAGAGAATATCAAAGCTACAATATGACACAATTCTCTCAACTTAAGAATACTGCCAAACTTCAATTTGGAAACTCCATTTTGATTATATTTAAATCGTGGCACGATGTCTATCAAACGATTATAGCTGGGTCTGAGTTGAAGTATTGAAATTGAAACACTATTGAATAGAAAATCCGTCTCCTCAATTTATGGGGTTAGTATCATGGTTAATGGTAGTCAACCCAAAGTTAAAGTCTTTAACCAGAGCCGTTTGGTGAATAATAATTGCTATTATTTAAACAAGGACTTTGTATTTGGATTATATAATTTGAATGTGGACGATATTGGGATTCTGACCAAATTCCATACTTAATGCGATATAGCTTTGTTTGCGCCAATATTGGTCACAAACCCCATAAGTAGTGAAAGCACTAGTGTTTACACACAGATCCACAATATCCAAACATAGATCTCAGATCCAGATAATGTAGAGAATAAAAATGAAGAAATAGCAAAATTAAAATGAAAGAAAGCAAGAAAGAACACAAGGTTTATAGTGGTTCAGCTATCTCCGGCCTACGTCCACTTTGAATTGATCCTTTTATTCCTTTTTATATTGCAATTACAGTTACAAGCCTTTTTGAAAGCAATAAACAAAAATGGCAGAGTTTCCCCCCAATCAGAAGAAGAAGATCCCCCTTTTAGTTGCCATATGACCGCTATTTATAGGTGTAGATCCGAAAATATCCGCCTTAAAACCTGGAATACCTCTTCTCTTGCGCAGGTGGACCCGTCAGATCGATCCAGAGTGATTTTGGATCGATCCAAGTACAATTCGTATCGATCCAAAAGTAGTCCAATGAAGCTGAGATCGATCATGGACGTTCTTGAGTGAATAAGCAAACTCCAATGAAAGTTTCATAGCATTTGGATATATGGTTTGAGAGTTATGATCGATCCAAGTTCGCTTTTTTGAGTAGGCTGGAACCTTCGTATCGATTATGATCTGTATCCATCACTTCGTATCACTCCAAGCCATGTTCATACCGATCCTCTGCATATGTCTTTCGTATCGATGCCTGTCTTGTTTTGTATCGATGCCAAAAATTTCTACTCGTATCGATGCTTAGCTATGCTCTTCGTATCGATCAAAGTCCTGCACTCTCGTCCACTTCATATCCATCCAATGTTTCCATCTTCGTATCCATCCCTTGAGTATGTCCTTCGTATCGATCAATACTTGATCGATACGAGATGCTCATTCAAACCTCTATGACTACTGCTTCGTTCTTCGTATCGATCCCTGCCTTGATCGATACGAAATGTGTCGCCATGTCTCTACCGTGTTCACCCAATCGATGCGCGTTGCATCGATATGAAAGCCACCGATTCAAAGCAAAGTGCATTTCCCATATCCATACTAATATGTGATCGATATAGACCATATCGATACGAAGGTATCGATGCCAACTAGTTTTCCATGAACCTTGATCCATCCATAACTCGAGCATACGAACTCCGTTTGACCTGAAATTTGAAATGTAGCCTCTCCAAGCCTTGTTCATCATTTCCAATTGATCCCACCTTGATTGGAGCTTGGTCCAATTTTGACGGTATCGATCATAGCCTTGTTTCCCAATCGATCTCCAATCCTGGTATCCATCCTTTTTAGCCAATTTGTAGATATCCCAGCCTTGTCCAAAAGGCGGGGTAACATTTTCCCCCCAAAACGTGCCTTACGATAGGAAGGCGTGTTTTGAATAGCTTTAAATCCGTCATTCGAAATCCATATTCCATCCATAGCCATACCATCTGATCCATAATCCAATCTATTACCAAGCCATCCTATCAAGTGTCGTAGCCGTATCCTTATCCGAATTCGCTACCGCTCTGAGCCGATATCCGATTCCGAATCCAGTAACCAAATCTTTATCCAATTTCATATCCATCCGAACCCGACAACCGAGTTCTAATCCATCCATATCCAATAACCAATAACCGAATCCATGACCTCTCCGGGTCGATATCCAAATCCGAGACCACTTCGGGCCCTTAGCCGAATACGGGACCACTCCGGGTCCATACCCAAATCCTTAGCTGTTCATAACCGATATCCGAATAACCTTTGTGGGTTCTTGCCACTGCGCAACCCACACTCGACGACCTGTCTTAAGCAATGCCTTGGTGTTCTTGGTTTAGTGTCCCCGAACGTTGAGTAATGCCATGGCTTAAGTCCTAAGTCGAATCCTGGTCGCTCCAGACCCTTGCCAAGTATAATCCATACCCGATGACCTAAAATAGTAACTGATAGATAATATGGGGCCTAAGTCCTAGGCCGAATCCTGGTCTCTCCAAACCCTTACGGAGCATAGTCCATACTTGACGACCTGAATAAGCCGATTCGCCACGTTCGGACGAAGCGACTTACCCCTTGCCAGGCATAATCCATACCCGACGACCATTTACCAAAAACCAAATAAAAATCCAATCAAAATCCAATCTGAAATCCAGATTAAATCAGAAAACCAAAAATCCATACCAGAAATCCAAACTAATATCCAAACCAGAAAACAAGCATCCAAACCAAAGTCCAAACCAGAAAGCAAACAAAACTAGGAGTTCAAACCAAACTCCGAAACCAAACTAGAAAAAAGCAAATGTCCAAACCAAAAAAGAAAAAGCAGATTTCACAAACTAGAGCATCGTGGTTTATCGTCATCCCAGAGCATGCCTAGGAGCTATCTTCGTCCTCGTACATGAGTAAGTGACTTGGCCGTTTGCCCAGAGTTTGCTACTTATTCCATATCATCCCTGTTAGTCGATAACCAATCGACCATCATTCCTGGGCCTCGCGCCATCATCATTTGAGGTAGATGATGGTTGCTCCTATTCCCCCGCCGTATTCCGAGTTCCGACATATTGCCGCAACTGACCACTCCTTACATGCTCCTCGATTATATCCTTTAGATGCCTGCAGCTGTTGGTATCATGCCTGTCCAGATCATGAAAGAGACAGTGCCTTTCTGATGCCCTCTCACGTTCCGAGGGTTCTCTCCTTGCCGGCCTTCGGTAGGGAAGGCGATCTCGGGTTCCATGTATATCTGCTCCAATGTTTCGTTCAATCCTATGTAAGTGGAGAATTTAAGTTCTCCCCAGTGTTTCCTTGCCCTGCCAAAGTTGTCATCCAACTTCCTCTTTCCTTTATCTTTATCCTTACCCGAGCTTTCGCTGGATGGTCCTCCATCCTCAACCGCATTTACTTCCTTTAACTTCATGTCCAAACATGCATCCTCCTATCAGAGAAATCTTTTGGCCTTGTGAAAGAACTCCCTGAAATCCATTGGTGGATCTCGTATCAATGATACCTTGAAATCCGAGTTATCCTTGACTCCTGACACTGCCGCCATTAAAACCATCGATGGATCCGGCCGATCTACCGAAGCAACCCCTGCATTGAACCGAGTTAAGAAAGCCCTGAGCGATTCTCTTGTCCTTTGCTTCACCATCGTTAGTGTCATCACATTCTTTGGCCTTTTGATATGAACCCGAAACTGCTTCAAAAACCTGTCCACCAATTTTGTCCATGTAATGATAGATCCATCTTCCAACTGCCTGAACCACATAGCAGCTATATCCATCAAGTACAAAGGGAAACGCCAGGCCATAACTTCCTCCGATGCCCCCAGCACTTCCATGTGTCTCATGTACCTCATCAGATGATCGGTAGGATCAGCTCTACCGTTGTATACCTCTAGAGTAGGTAGCTTGAACTCTGGTGGATTCCTAACCATTCTGATGTCACGGGTAAACGGACTCCTATTTACTCCTTCCAGATCTTTGTTTGCTAAACCTCCACGCATAGTTCGCCTGATAATCTCAGCTAATCCAGTGTTGCCCACCAAGGGTTGCCCCTCGAGTCCCCGAGGGAATTCTAGTACATACTCCTCGTCACGCACTCCTGTATTCCTGTCGGCATCCTACTGTGTGGTGTCACCTAGAATCCCTCCATGAATTGGTCTATCATTGCATGTTGATCTGCCCTCGAGTCTGGATCCATCCAAATTGTTAACTGTATACTGATTGGGGGCTGCGCCCTGCAGAACTGCTCCATCCGATTGCCTGTTTTGTCCTTCTGTTCTAGCTCCGTGGATCTGAACTCCAGCAGCTCCTGCTGCTCCTACCCGTCCAAACTGTCTGAGAAGGTTCTGCATCATTTCCTCCTGTCTTTTCAACAATTCTTCCTGCATAACTCCCATCATCATCTCCATCTCATCTCTGGTGATGAAAACTGAGGCCTGATTCGCTCCTGAGGAAGCTTCCTGACTCCCTTCGTGCTGACTCCCTTCATGCTGACTCTTTTCCGCTCTTTGTCTCCTTGTTGATTGCTTTATCATGGTTCCTTTTAGATCTGATCCTTTAGCTTTTCAAATCTGAACTCCAAATCCGGTATTGCGGGTGCTAGTCCTTCTCAGTGAAAGCACCAAAGTGTTTGCGCTAAAATTGGTCACAAACCCCAGAAGTAGTGAAAGCACTAGTGTTTACAAACAGATCCACAATATCCAAACATAGATCTCAGATCCAGATACTGTAGAGAATAAAAATGAAGAAATATCAAAATTAAAATGAAAGAAAGCAAGAAAGAACACAAGGTTTATAGTGATTCGGCTATCTCCGACCTACGTCTACTTTGAATTGATCATTTTATTCCTTTTTATACTGCAATTACAGTTACAAGCCTTTTTGAAAGCAATAAACAAAAATGGCAGAGTTTCCCCCCAATCAAAAGATGAAGATCCCCCTTTTAGTTGCCATAGGACTGCTATTTATATGTGTAGATCCGAAAATATCTGCCTTAAAACCTGGAATGCCTCTTCTCTTGCGCAGATGGACCCGTCAAATCGATCCAGAGTGATTTTGGATCGATCCAAGTACAATTTGTATCGATCCAAAAGTAGTCCAATGAAGTTGAGATCGATCATGGACGTTCTTGAGTGAATAAGCAAACTCCAGTGAAAATTTCATAGCATTTGGATCTATGGTTTGAGAGTTATGATCGATCCAAGTTTGCGTTTTTGAGTAGGCTGGAACCTTCGCATCGATTATGATCTCTATCCATCACTTTGTATCACTCCAAGCCATTTTCGTACCGATCCTCTGCATATTTTTAGTCTTTGAAATGTGGTTTTGATGACAACAACCTTAGGACTTGTTATAAAATATAAATACTAACGTTATGGTTTAGATATATATGCATATGCAGAATATAAACATGTAGGTACTAAGAATGGAGACTGTACAGTATAGAGATACAAGACCGATGAATTTAAAGATCGAAGATATCAAGATTGAAGACTCATGAGTATCAAGAAATCAAGTTATCAAGAGTTCAAGATTTCAAATAGTACAAGATAATGTAGTCAGTCTAGAATTATGTTAAAACTTCTTGAAAGCACTTACATCTTTATTCGAAATTTATTCGTGGAATGGAATCCACTTCGAGCCTGTTAAAGGGATGGAACCCACGATAATATCTAATGGAACATATAGTGGTCCTATTTTGATATCCACTAATTTTATAAAAATGTTTTTCAAAATTATGTCTTGTTTTTTAAAATGTGTTCAAAACTTTCTTTTCAAAAAGACATCCCTCTTGTTTGAAATATTTTAGCCTCAAAACTATTTTTATCATTTTTAATATTTTGATTTCAAAATTGTCCTTGTTTTTAAACCATCTCTTGTTTTAAATATTTAGCTTTAAAATATTTATATACTCAGTTTTTAAATCACTTTATAGATTAAGATTATATATATTAAAAATTATTTTCTAAACTCTTTTATATGTTTAAACTATATTCAAATATATTTACAATATAGAATTTTTTTTGACAAATTATAGAAACCAATTTTAATAAGAAAATCAAAACATCAATTTTTGCCTTGAGCATGTCGACATACCTTAACCCCCCATGTCGACATGGTGTCCGTTATTTTCAAATTTCAATTTTCAAAAGAAGTGTCTATTCGTCGTATCCTTTCACGAATAGATTTGGCTGTTGCTCTACTATAAATACCAGTAAGTTATAAACGAATTTTTACCAGATTTTCATTTTATTTTCTCTCCTCTTCATCTTCCACATTTATTCTAAAGAATCCTAAACTATACTCTGCTGAAATAACAAGTGAATCAAACTCGGTTATCTCTTGTTTGATTCTCTGCCACTCTCTCCATAAGATCTCAGTGCTATTCAGAGTTATAGGATCTTTTGTAAATCAAACTGTTGAGTAAAAGGTGTGGTTGAGCCTTGAAACCAATTGGGTGTGATTATAGCCCCAGAAATCAATTAGGTGATCTTGTAGCCTGGTTAAATCAAGAGAGTTGCCCTGAACTCGAATACAGGAGGGTGTACCTCGTAGCCTTGAAACCGAGGGTGTAATCTGGGAGATTATTTTTGAAAAGAAATCTATACGATTGTACGGGACTGGATGTAGGGTAACTCCGAACCAGTATAAAATCCTGGTGTGTTCTTTCCTTTACCGCTTTTATTTAGTATTTGCATCTGTGCCTGATTCTGTGATTATATCTGTGTTTGTGAATTTCATTTGTTAGTGTTTAAATTGAACAAAATTCAAAAAGATTTAAAAATACATAAAACACTATTTATCCCCCCTCTAGTGTTATTTCAGCCTTAAGATCCGTAATCCGCATTTCTCACATTTAGTATCAGAGCAAGGTTTTCAAAGTTTTCATAATCTGAATTTTGAAAATTTTTAAAATGGCTATTTTGAGGATTTTGTTAACACTAGTTTAAAACTGTTCAATCATCATTGTCTCATTAGTCTGCATATAGTTATTAAAGGAAATCAAGTTATCTACCGAGTTTGTATTCTGTGCAGAAAGAAAAATGTTATATGGCCTTTGAAGAATCAACACTCAATGGACAAATGGTGCAAATCAAGAAGAATAAGTGGATACTTGATAGTGGATGTTCAAGACACATGACTGGTAATCCAGATATGCTGAATGATATTATCTATAAAGATGGAGGATCGGTTAATTTTGGAGACAACTCAAAATGATATGTGATTGGCATCAGCAATGTCGGTAACTCTAAAACTCATACTATTTCTAATGTTTTATTAGTTAAGAATATGAAACACAATCTGCTTAGCATTAGTCAACTTTGTGATAAAGGATACAAAATTAAATTTGAAAAAAGATAAGTGTCACATCGAAGATAATAATTCAAATATTATATTTGAAGGGATTAGGAAGAAAAATATTTATATTCTTAGTATGAAAATCTCAAATGATAATCTATGTCTTTTGGCTAATACAAGTGATCCTTGGATTTGGCATAAAAGATTTGGGCATTTGAATTTTAAACTCTTATCTAGACTTTCTAAACTTGATCTAGTAAGAGGACTCCCTAGAATGAATTTTAAAATAGATAGTATATGTAATGCTTGTCAATTAGGAAAACTTAAGAAGAGTTCTTTCAAATTAAAAGATATGATTTCAACTTCAAAACCTCTTGAGTTACTTCATCTAGATTTGTTTGGTCCATCTCAAATTCAACCAATAAATCACAATAAATATGTCTTTGTAATTGTAGATGATTATTCTAGGTTTACATGGACAATTTTTATGAAACATAAAAGTGATACTTTTGATTCATTTAAATTTTTTACAAAAAGACTCCAAAACCAACTTTCTTTAAAAATTATAACTGTTCATAGTGATCACGGTGGGGAATTTGAAAATGAAAATTTTGAGAGATTCTGCAATAAAAAGGGAATAACTCATAATTTCTCTTTTCCAAAAACTCCACAACAAAACAGAGTGATAGAACGTAAAAATAGGACGATTCAAGAGTGTGATAGAACAATGCTTTCAGATAGTAATTTACCAAAACATTTTTGGGCTGAAGCAGTCGCTGTAGCTTGTTACATTTTGAATAGAATATTAATTAGACCATTAACTGATAAAACACCTTATGAACTTCTTTACAAAAAGAAACCAAAGGTATCTTATTTTAGAATCTTTGGAAGTAAATGTTTTATTCTAAATACAAAAGACAATTTGGATAAATTTGATCCTAAATCCGACAAAGGAATCTTTATCGGATATTCTAATAGAAGTAAAGCATACAGAGTTTTCAACTTAAGAACTAATACCATTGAAGAAACAATGCATGTTTCGTTTGATGAAAATTTCAAAAATGTTGAACAAATTAATGATGAAGAAGAAATTGCTACCCTAAATAATGAATCAATTGAAACAAATAATGATCTTATTCATCCAAATAAAAAGGTTAAGCTTTTAAAAGATCATCCTATAGAAAATATACTAAGAAATATTGAATCTATTGTTAGAACTAGAAATCAACTAAATAACATGAGTAATGTAGCTTTTATATCATCTATTGAACCTAAAAATCCAAAGGAAGCATCGTCTGATGATTCATGGATTCTGGCTATGTAAGAAGAACTAAATCAATTTACCAAAAATGATGTTTGGGAACTTATTCCTAGACCCGAGGATAAAACTATAATAGGAACTAAATGGGTTTATAAAAATAAAATGAATGAACTAGGTGAGGTCGTTAGAAATAAAGCCCGATTAGTCGCACAAGGTTATTGTCAAGAAGAAGGAATAGATTTTGATGAAACCTTTGCACCCATAGCAAGATTAAAAGCCAATAGAATTCTACTTGCTTTCGCAAACTGTAATAATTTCAAATTATTTCAAATGGATGTTAAAAGTGCTTTTCTAAATGGATTTGTTAAAGAGGAAGTTTATGTTGAACAACCTCCACTCTTTGAAGATGAAAATTTTCCAAACCATGTTTTCAAACTTAAGAAAGCTCTATGTGGTCTGAAATAAGCTCCTAGAGCATGGTATGACAGACTAAGATCTTTTTTATTACAATCAAATTTTGAAATTGGTAAAGTAGATAATACTCTTTTCGTTAAAAGAAATAAAAATGATATCCAACTAGTACAAATTTATGTAGATGATATTATTTTTGGTTCAACTAATCATGAAATGAATAAAGAACTTTCTGAAATAATGACAAAAGAGTTTGAGATGAGTCATATGGGTGAACTTACTTTCTTCTTAGGTTTACAAATAAAACAATTAGATAATGGTATTTTTATTAGTCAAGAAAAATATGCTAGGGATCTAGTTAGTAAATTTGGTATGACTACTGCGAGTGGAAAACCCACTCCCATGGCAACCAATGAAGCTTTAAATAAAGAAGATCTTTCAAAAGATGTAAATCAAAAACTATATAGGGGAATGATTGGATCACTACTCTATATCACTGCAAGTAGACCTAATATCATGCATAGTGTTTGTCTCTGTGCAAGATACCAATCTCAACCCAAAGAGACTCACTTAAAAGCTGTGAAACATATCATAAGATATGTTAAACATACTTTTGACTATGGTTTATTTTATCCTAAAAATGATTCGTTTGATTTAATCTCTTATTGTGATGCTGACTATGCTGGTTGCAAATTTGACCGAAAAAGTACAAGTGGAACTTGTCACTTTTTGGGGCATTCTCTTGTTTCATGGTTTAGTAAAAAACAAAACATTGTTTCTTTATCAACAACTAAAGCAGAATATATCTCTGCTGCTTTGGCTTGCTCTCAAGTCATTTATATGCAACAAACCCTAAAAGATTTTGGATTAACAATTTCAAAATCACAAATTTATTGTGATAATTCTAGTGCAATAAATTTATCTAAAAATCCTACTCATCATGCTAGGACTAAACATATTGATATCAGACATCATTTTCTCAGAGATAATATAAGTAAAGAGATTATTTCTCTTGAGTTTATCAATTCCGAGAATCAAATTGCAGACATTTTAACCAAACCCTTAAATCAACCTATATTTACTAAATTAAGAAGAGAACTAGGCATTTGTTCAATAACTGAGATATAGAATATAGATATAGTAACATATATTTTTAATAAACAAAAATATACAAGAAAACCAAATTTTTCATAAGGATGTCGACATACCCCTACCACCCATGTCGACATACAACGGTAAAATTTGAAAATTTGATTTTCCCTCTAAAAATCAGTTTGGTAGTTATATAAACCTATGTATTTCGAATTTTTCTATCTTCTCACTTCTCTTTCTCTGTAGTAAACTTCTGAAAATTAACATTTATGGCCTCCTCCACTAAATCAAACCAAAATGACATCATTTCTTTCCATTCTCCGCATTCTGGTCCATTCCAACGCACTACACTAGCACGTGTAATAAAGATTGAAGAATCTATGAAGAATGCCATGCAAATGATGACTGAACTTCAAGTTGTGCAAATAAGGATGGCAAAAGAACAAGAAAAGCAAGGCAAAATTCTTTGGAATTTGCAAAAATTTCTACTGGATAATCATGCAAATCCTATTGTGATTGAGGAAGATTCTCCTAACATTCAAGTGCATAACCCCTTAGAGCAAAGCGAAGAAGAAGAAGAGGAAGAGGAAGAAGCACCTATGGAAGAAGACGACAAAGTGGTCTACGTAGGCGAAGTCTGTTTTGACAAAGATGGGAATTTGGTCGAACAACGTGGAAACTTTTGTTTTCTTTATCCAAATTATTCGATTCACAAATCTCCAATTGTCAAAACTCTCGTTAGTAGTGTTATTCTATAATTTACATACTTGAATATATTTGTGTGTTTATGTTGTGTTTATGTTTCATATATATATACATCGTATATGATAAGATTTCTTTTGTTTCGCTTATTATACTTCCTTATTAGCATTTATTTTAGATAGTATTAGATTAAGGGGAAGTTATATTAGTTTAGAATTAGTTTTTGTTGATGACAAAGGGGAAGAAGTATAAAATAGAGTAGTTAGGCTTAAATTAAGGGGGAGTTATTAGTTTTAGGGGGAGTTATAGTGAAGGTAAAGTATATTTTATAAACATAGATTGTCATCATCAAAAAAGGGGAGATTGTTAGTCTTTGAAATGATGGTTTTGATGACAACAACCTTAGGACTTGTTATAAAATATAAATACTAACGTTATGGTTTAGGTATATATATGTATATGCAGAATATAAACATGCAGGTACCAAGAATGAAGACTGTACAGTATAGAGATACAAGACCGATGAATTTAAAGATCGAAGATATCAAGATGAAGACTCATGAGTATCAAGAAATCAAGTTATCAAGAGTTCAAGATTTCAAACAGTACAAGATAATGTAGTTAGTCTAGAATTATGTTAAAACTTCTTGAAAGCACTTACATCTTTATTCGAAATTTATTCGTGGAATGGAATCCACTTCGAGCCTGTTAAAGGGATGGAACCCTAGTGGGATGGAACCCACGACAATATCTAGTGGAACATATAGTGGTCCTATTTTAATATCCACTAATTTTATAAAAATGTTTTTCAAAAATATATCTTGTTTTTTAAAATGTTTTCAAAACTTTCTTTTCAAAAAGACATCCCTCTTGTTTGAAATATTTTAGCCTCAAAACTATTTTTATCATTTTTAATATTTTGATTTCAAAATTGTCCTTGTTTTTAAACCATCTCGTGTTTTAAATATTTAGCTTTAAAATATTTATATACTCAGTTTTTAAATCACTTTATAAATTAAGATTATATATATTAAAAATTATTTTCTAAACTCTTTTATATGTTTAAACTATATTCCAATATATTTACAAAGTATAGAAATTGTTTTGACAAATTATAGAAACCAATTATAATAAGAAAATCAAAACATCAATTTTTGCCTTGAGCATGTCGACATACCTCAACCCCCCATGTCGACATGGTGTCCGTTATTTTCAAATTTCAATTTTCAAAAGAAGTGTCTATTCGTCGTATCCTTTCACGAATAGATATGACTATTGCTCTACTATAAATACCAGTAAGTTATAAACGAATTTTTACCAGATTTTCATTTTATTTTCTCTCCTCTTCATCTTCCACATTTATTCTAAAGAATCCTAAACTATACTCTGCTAAAATACCAAGTGAATCAAACTCGATTATCTCTTGTTTGATTCTTTGCCACTCTCTCCATAAGATCTCAGTGCTATTCAGAGTTATAGGATCTTTTGTAAATCAATCTGTTGAGTAAAAGGTGCGGTAGAGCCTTGAAATCAATTGGGTGTGATTGTAGCCCCGGAAATCAATTATGTGATCCTGTAGTCTGGTTAAATCGAGAGAGTTGCCCTGAACTCGAATACAGGAGGGTGTACCTCGTAGCCTTGAAACCGAGGGTGTAATCTGGGAGATTATTTTTGAAAAGAAATCAGTACGATTGTACGGGACTGGATGTAGGGTAACTCCGAATTAGTATAAAATACTGGTGTGTTCTTTCCTTTACTGCTTTTATTATCCATAACTCAAGCATACAACTCTGTTTGACCTAAAATTTGAAATCTAGTCTCTCCAAGCCTTGTTCATCATTCCCAATCGATCCCACCTTGATTGGAGCTTGGTCCAATTTTGATGATATCGATCATAGCCTTGTTTCCCAATCGATCTCCAATCCTGGTATCCATCCTTTTTAGCCAATTTGTTGATATCTCGGCCTTGTCCAAAAGGCGGGGTAACAAGCTTTAACAAAGAGAATTAGTGTAAATAATCGTCATTACCGAGGACCACTTAAAATAGTAAAATAGGATTCTACCAAATTGTATAAGTGATTAATTCAACCAAACTGCCACACCACTAGATAAGGTGACGTGGGAGTGATAATATTCGAATTGTTCGATATTAATCGTTGATTGAATTTACACCTATGTGTCGCACAACCGCAATGATGAATAATCCAATATACCACATGATTTAATTGAATTATAATTGTTATAAATTAATTAAATTAATTAATTATTTTGAAATTAATTATAAAATTTTATTTGATTTATTTGAATCAGTATTCAGTATAGTACATATATAAAGGTTACATATATGTACATATCGATATACGATATGATAAGCATTTAAATTGGATCTAAAATGTGCAAATATTGATCGGGTTTGGAAACGTGGGTGAGCCTATTAGCCTACAAATATGGTCGGCTATGATAGTAGGGAAGGGTGTAATATTTTTCTTGAAAATATGAATTCGAATAAGTATAAAAGAAGAGGTAAAAAGGGAGATCTAGATCCCCCTTTATTCTCTCCTTTCTTTTCTTATATAAACTCATCATCTCCCCCATTTTCTATTTTACTTTTTAGTTACCATCTACGTATTCATAGCCACAAGAAATATCCATACTTTTCCCCTTCATTTCCAATTCGAAATTAAATCAAATGTAATACAATACAATGATGTGGTGATCTCTTAAGTTAGTAGCTTCTCTAGAAGAGAACGAATCTGATTCGAGGAGTTTTTTAATTCAATATCCATGGTGCAATACCAAGGCTGCAATACAGGTAACATCTGCTTAAAATTTATTTATTTATATGCTCATATGTGTCATTGTGTATGTGTAGATTAAAATTATATACTATCATGATTTTTTATATTTGTTTGCTGCCAAAACTACATATATATGTATTCAAAGATATAAAAATAATTTAAATATGGGCCATTTTAAAAAAACTTTCGAAAGTATAATTATTTTAAATTAAAATTTTGATATTTAAATTATTATTACATACATACTCTATATATATGTATTTTTACTTAATTTTATATGCATATTTTCATAAGTATATTTATGTTAAAAAAATTAATTTTGTATATTTATATATATAATAAAACTAAAATATGTGTTCTAAAAGTTTTAATTATAATGTTTATATATATTGTAATGACCCTAATTTTGACTAACATTATTTAGAATATTTAATTGGATAAATTAAATAAAATAATGTCGATAGTTAAGAGATTGAGATTTGTTAATTAAGAAGGAGTCGTGCCTTAATGAATGTATTAGTAAATGAAAATTAAAAATAAGTAAGTAGGAGGAATATAGTAAGGGCAAAATGGGAATAGCATTTATTTCAATACCCTAAACCCTTCCATTCCTCATTCCTTATTCATTTTAACTATCACAAACAAAACTAAAACCCTAAAGAACTCGGCCGACACCATTAAGAAGATTCAATGAGAAGAAAAGCTAAGATTCAAGTAGAAAGCTTAAGCAAATCAATCTAAAGGCAAATCTCAACCTTCTTAACACAAAGCCAAGGTGAATAATTAACTTACATCTCACTTTTGATAATGATTTCGGTTTCAAGTTAGATTCGACCTATGTTTGCAAATAATATGCCATGTTATGTTTATTAAAAATAATATATATATGCTTGTTGATGATTTATATGGTTTAATATAGACTTTATGATATGTTTGGATTAGAAAACTTATCAAATGACATCCAAATGAGTTTTGTTTTGATATATGATCAAAAAATTTATTTTAGAAGTGGGTTTCAAGTTTCATAATTTTCCAAGTTATTATGAATTTACTATAAATTTTCTAAGTGATTAATTTATTTCGGGTTAATTATTTAAAATAATTATAAAGTGACTTTGGCTTCGAAATTTATATGTGTGGGAAAATAGGTTAAATATGATTTTTGGGAATTTTCCTTAAGTGTTTTACTAAGACAAATTAATTAATTAAGCTAGAGGGGCTTAATAGTTATTTAAGATTTTTAGGCTATTTTTTAAGTATAAAATGCTTTAAATATTTTAAACTAGCATGTGCAATAGTTTTTCAGAAGAGTATGTGATAAAGATTTCATAGCCAATGTAATTTTGACAAATATTGAAGGTTAGATAAAAAGGAGTTACTTTAAAGGCAAAAATACACTTTTTATTTTAATTACAGTTTCGCCCATTACCCTGCTTGCTCCCGTCACCATACTCCTACTTGTAAACCTTCTGCACCTATTCAAAACCAATGCACATGGTATCAAGCAGCTGGTACGTAGTGGACTGGAGTTAGACGAAAGGAAGCAATGGTGGCGAAAGCATGCTTTCATAGGGGTTAAAGTCGCTTTCATTGGCCTTTCGAACCTACTGAAGCCGCCTTTAATAGCTTTCGACTCTATAACTGCCACATTGATACCTTTCGCCTTTGTCAAAGGCCGCCTTTTTAAACCCCTAAACCAATATGTGTGGAAGGTAGGTTTCAAACCAATACCCATCTGCAACCATTGAACCTGCTTTTCTTTTAGCTTATACATGTGAAAGGGTGGGTGCCGCTCCCATACCTTTCGACATGGTTAAAGCTACTTATTTAAACCCAAGTACACATGTGGAAGCATGTTGCCATCACCATTGGTCTTTCGAAGGGATAGCTTTCGAATGTGTCCCCTTTTTATACTTTATAATTTGTTTTGTTTTCAATCAATGGTTTTGAAAGTGATACTTTCAATTGGTGTAAGCTATGTTTCCATAACTTCTTACTTGAACCCAATGCTTTCGAAAGGTCTAGTTTTAAGTGTTTCGAAAAGTATGGTTTTAAGTGTTTCTAAGGGAATGTTTCCAATGCTTTCGAAAGAGGATGCCTAAGATTTTAAGCAATAATTTTGAGGTGGTGCTTTCTATGATTTTGAAAGGGATTGTTTAAGGTTTTAAACAATGGTTTCGAAGGTATTGTTTTGGCTTTATAGCCTAATATATTCTAAGTTAAAAAGGGCTTTAACTTATTTCAAAGGGATAGAGAACCCTATTGATTTTAGGTTATCATCAACATTATTTTGTAAAGTATATATCATGGAATAAGTATTTTGAGTAAAACAAAGAGTATATTTTCCTTGTTAAAGTATGATTTAAAAGGATTAAATCAATTTGAAAGAAATGTTTTCAAGGAAAATTGAATAGGGTAGTTAACCCTAAGTGTATGACTCAGATATTCGAAGACCAGATGGGACTGGTATGGGGTCACGCCGTATACTTTAGCTAGTAGCTCGTAGCTAATATAAGTTCAAAATTCCAATGTGTAGGGCTTTGTCACAAGTAAGACTAAAATAATGTTACACACAAAAAGGAATACACAGAGTAGAGGTAGGTTATTGGTGAGCCCACAAAACCATTAGGATCAATTGACTCTTGGAGAACTAAGTTAAGGATAGATCATCCAGTATTGTATCTAACAGAAGTTAGGATATGTATTATGTCTGATAGGCCCAAGTCATCCAGTGGTTAATAGTTAGCCAGATAAACTATAATGTTCAGACAGATAGTCCATTGATTACCTGATTTATATGCATATATGTTTTTGCTATTGTTGTTATAATTAGTTTGATTGCAGAATATTAATTTACAAAAGATACGATTTTAAAAGGATATTAGTGAGGGGAAACTCGTTCCGCTTAGAGGCGTGGTCTCACGTAATATCAGTAAATCGAGATGTAATAAAATTATTCACACCGGGCTTTATGTTTGACTTGAAGTTTATGTTTTCCTCCTTAAACTCTCAGGTGCTCAAAAGTTAATTTGAGTAGATTGAGAGTTAAGGACTTTTCAGGTTTAGTAGGTTGGACAAATAAGCTTCCGAAGATGTGTAGGAGGTAAAGCTAGCTATATAGAAGTTATTTAGTATTATTTCTGCTATGATGTATTTATGACTGATATGTCTATCTATCAAGTACTCTCATCATCCAAGGGGGCATCTTCAAATGTCGCTCTTGGCGTAATTTGTAATAATTATATTTGATCAAAACCTGGGAATCGTTTTGGGACTATGTAATTGAATATGAAATATTGGTTTGAAATGTAATCAGAAAAGCTATTTTGAAATATGTGATTTTATTTCATATTCACGTGCTTCTGGTATTGTGGATACCATTAGTACTACCGTATTTTACAACCGAAAGTTAAATACTATAGATGACTACAACATTTGTAGCACATAGCTTCCGGCCTCGAGGTAGGGGTGTTACAAATTGGTATTAGAGCATAGGTTTATGAAAACTGAAAAGAAATTTAAACTTAAAATGATTTTGAAAAACATAATCCTAAGGAATTAGAGAAAAGATTAGAGTATAGAATAACGTTATAGTAACGTACTTGTATTTGCTATATATAAGTATACACTTTATCTCTATTCTCCCATCTCTCTTAGGCTATTCTTTCGTATCTTACAAAGACTGGAGTGAAGATTTTAAGGAAGTAAGATATGGATGCAAGGAATGGAAGAGTTAACCTTAGTGGAGGAAGCACCACAACCAATGGAAATGCCATACCAAACACTAGAAGGAATCCGGGTTGGGCACAAGCTGCTAATGTGGGTGCTGGAGCATCGCAAGTTGATATAGGATCTATGTATCAGTTCTTCGTCAACATGATGCAAGCTAGAGCTGCTGCGGGATTAACCAGAGGAAATGCCGGGGAAGGAAATCGAAAACTCCAGTGGTCAATAACTATGCAGTATTGAGCAGAGACTATGCTATGCTTGGGGGAAGTTGTTCATCAGCACTGAGGACGAAATTGAAGTAGATATGGTTGCTTCATTACGAAAGGATTTTTGGTTATTTAGGACTCAACGATGAGCAAAAAAGGAGATTGGCATCCAGATAGTTGCAAAGAGTAGCACTGTACTAGTGGAACAGTGTTACTGTAGGAGTAGCTGAAGAGGCTATGACTTGGGCAGAATTCAGAAGAAGGTTTGAGGAAAGATTCATGTTGGAGATCGTCGAGTCAACTCTGCTCAGATTGCTGAATTGGTGCAGGGTGACATGACAGTGCTTGAGTATGCTACTAGATTTGAGGAATTATCAAGATATAGATATGCTACGATTAATATGGTTAGAAGTTCATCCGTGGATTGAGTCCCGAGCTTGCTAAAGCAACTTTACCACATATTAGGGATCTGTGCGATGTAGTTGTTGAGATGGCTTTGAGGAATAAGGAGATGCTCGCTTTCTTTAATGGTAACAAAACAGTGGAAACTCGAAGTGGGCAGAATCATAAGAGAAAGTTTTACCATAAGAAAGGAGTTCAGAACGGAGGAGCGGCCAAGAAAGGAAAGGCCGATGTAGCTACAAGTGCGACAAGAAGGGAGATTTTGCTTACGAGTGTCAGACGGGCAAAGCAAAGAAGGTTGCTAACATGAAAGGAGTGAATTGATTCAAATGTGATCAGATTGGACATTATAAGAACCAGTGCAAAGAACCGACCAAGGATGGAAAGGACAAAGTATTCACTTTAGAACCAGCTACCTCAAGACCAATAGCAGAGGAGAAAGGAAAAACTGTGTTGGGAGGTATGCTTTTGATTCATGGTGTGTTAATTAGAGTTCTATTTGATACTGGTGCATCACATTCTTTTATGTCTCATTATTTGGTAGAAAAGCTTAACCTAGAACCCTCATACCTAGTTACTTCCTTAAGGGTTGTGAATTCGATAGGAGGGTATGCAACTCTGGGGATGAGATGTGACCCGTTAGAACTTGAATTGTTAGGTCATATATTTGCTTGCAATTTGCATGTGTTTGATTTTTTAGGTTTCAGAATTATTTTGGGTATGGATTGGTTAAGTAAGTACGATGCTAGGATATTTTGCCATGATAGAAAAATATCACTTAGACACCCTAGTTATAGTGATTGGGTTATATACACCATAGAAAACATTAGTTTTGAAGTTAATGCTTTGTTGGGTGTTATGGACGAAGAAGACGAGTTGAATCGAGTTTTTGTTGTTAGAGAATTCGCATATTTCTTTGAGCCAGTTACAGGGCTACCACCGAAATGAGCCATTGAGTTTTGGATATATTTAGTACCTAGATCTGAACCTATGAGTAGACCGCCAAATAGAATGACAACTACCGAGATGAAGGAGCTAAAGACACAGTTGGTGGATCTAAAAGGTAAGAATTTTATCAGACCAAGCAGTTTGTCTTGGGGAGCAGTCGCTGTATTTGTTAAGAAACTGGACGGATCGTTGAGGTTGTGTATTGATTGTCGTAAGCTGAATGAGAAGACGATAAAGAACCAATGTCCGTTACCTAGGATTGACGATTTGTTCGACCAGTTGAGTGGAGCTAAAGTATTTTCTTAGTTGGATTTGGCAACAGGGCTCCATCAGCTTAGAGTAATAGATGATACTATTCCTTTGACGGCGTTTAGGACCAGATATGGATCGTACGAATGGTTAGTGATGCTGTTCGGACTAACTAATGCGCCAACATCCTTTGTGGACTTGATGAACGATATCTTCCAGGAGCATCTGAACAGATTTGTATTAGTACTCATTTTGATGACATATTGATATATTCCAAGGATGAAAGAGATCATGAAGTTCATCTTAGGATAGTGCTTGAGATATTGAGACAGCATCAGTTGAAGGAAAAGTTTTCAAAGTGTCACTTTTGGAAGAAGGAAGTGAAGTTTCTTGGTCATTGTGACGCCCCACCTCTATGCTCATAATAACAAAGAGTATTAAAAGAAATACTGTCTATTATTACGAAGAATAAGGCTGGATAGGAGCGACCATCCGTAATTGGCCTTACACTAATATTGGTTATCTCGATAGGAGTGGTATATACTTTTTATTTTTCATCTAATATTTATTTACTCCCATCGACATATCCAATTATCGGTATAAAACAAACTACGATAGTTCATAATAGTTTAGGACATTAGATATAACAATAACACAGATAATATAATTGCGGAACACAGATAAAAACAAAAGTCTCATATATATATAACTGATGTCAGTTAATACATAGTTGACACAATACATACGATACAACTACAACTGTCGACTCTAGAAGTTATATATACACGTACATTATCGACTAATATACATGAATACATATCATTCTATACAATGACACGACTACTACAAAAGGACAATGACAACTTCAGAAGATGCGAAAAGTCTTCAAATCCCGAACAGCAACTCAAAGAAGAAAATCTACAACCTGAAATAACTCGGGTCTGACCCGAGTATTACATTCAAAAGAAAATAATACACGAGTCAGTCTAATTCAAACTCAGTTATTAGTGCATAGTAGCAATAATAATCAGATAGTCAAATAGACGACAGTCACAGAAATCTCGTATATCCAACTCTCGATACGAGAATTGGATAACGGCATATATAACACTAAATAGTGTTAAACAATAAATCAACAATCCAAATCAGAATACAATTCCAAACCATTGAAATTTACCAACGAAACAATTCAACAAATCGAAACAACAATTTAAAACTGTCAAATTCGATAGGGCTGCAGTACACGCACGCGTGTACTGCCTCGCCACTATCGCAGGAGATACACAAAAGCTCAGTGGAAGTCACAAATGATCACAAGGTCAACATTTCGAAGTCAACATCGATGCCGTGGGGATGAACGAGACTCAAGAGAAGCTACAACTTAAGGCACTGCATTTCAAATAGCAGTACAACTGGAACCAAACTCAAGCACAACTACTATGGTGACAAAACAGTTCCACAAATGAAGAAATCAGTTCAACACTGAGCACAGGCAGGGTGGAAGATTGCTAGCATGAAATACGACTTAACCTAATATAAATGGCAACAATACTACATGTACCAGACCAAGGGAACAACAGAGACATGCTAAGCAAAGTCAAGTGGGCTACCAATATACAACTAAGACTTTACAGTGCACTAAGTAAGTGGCGACAGCATGAAGCTCCAACCAAGTAAATACTGGATATGTACACAAGAATGTACCAAACCAACTGCACATGGCGAAATGAATCTAAGGTGAACAAAGAAATGGCACAGGCATGTGCAGGTCTGAAACGACAAGGACAATGATAGCATTTTCATGCAATATTAGTTAAATGTGCACAATGTACCCGACAACAACTTCAAGTGAGCTAATGCAAAATGGATATAACATCAAGACCAAATGCAATTGCAATATGGACCTGTCAGTATACAAGTAATACTGTCTCGAGGTAAATAGGCAGTGCCACTATAAACAGGCATAACTACAAATTATAAAGTGACACAAGAATGAACAGTCGACAAGTACAAACTGCACCTAAGACAGCAACTACATGAAGACCCGACCACATATTTTAATTAACATGATGTGTATGTCAATTAAGCCAAGATTCAAGTGTCAACCAAACTACAAATTCAAGTGCAAACTGTACCACATGAACAACAATTCTTATATAAGTATGTTCTCAATTACACCAGTCAGTTAAGAATACATTGATACCGGAAGCAATACAGTAATCGAAATAACAGGTAACCCAAAATCATCTTATTTACAAATGGCCAACAGGGAGTACCAAACTACGGTCAACGACCGAAGTCGAGAAGAACGGCAAAGCCCAAATAAAAAGAAACGACATCATCAAAAATCAAAGCCAAAGGCAGGGATAAACTCGAGAATTCAAGGATTTCGAACTCCATATACATCATAGACAAATTAATCCAAAACCAAAGATCACAAGAAATAAGATTCAATTCCAGATAAACGAGTACAACTGGCTGAGACGAAGCAACAAGGTAGCAAGAAACAAAATCGAAACTGCAAAAGCATCAAACGAGTATGAAGTAGATGTGAGTAAACTCACCTATTTTGACGAGCACGAAATCGACGAGTCGAATGAAGCCAGAACGAACTCACTCAGACGGCCGAGTTACCATCCATTCCCCTTAGTCGACGCCGTGGCCAAACAAGGGATCGAGCGATGTTGAAATTGAAGCCCTAGCTTTTGCAGTGGGACGAAGAAGAGAACGAACGTCCCATTTATCTATCCTCTCGTTATGGTTAGGATTTTAACAGTGAATTGGGGGAGAGGGGCGAACGAAGAAAGAGAGCTGCCACCATTTTTTTTCGTTCGAATGTTTTTCTAGGGTTAGCGAAATTGAATGGGGAAAAATAACGAGTACTCTCCTTATTCAATTATCACAGCACCCCACAACTTGGGCCAGGATTCAAAGCCCACAACCCCTAATGAATTGTAGGAGAATTTACAACCGATTAAAACATTTAACAACAATCAACCAATAGATTAATCATTTACCGACAAAATTAATTAATGCGGAACATTGGGTTGTTACAGACTCCCCTCCTTATAAAAATTGCGTCCACGCAATCATAGGGAACAAATGGATAAAAGGTAACAACCAAAAGAGCATGGCAATGTGAATGTATAAGCAAAGCAAGTGTCAGCGGGGAAGTATTAGATAAGAAATCGAAAGGTTCGACTACTTCAAATCAAAAGAATCAACCTCGTGGGAATCAGGGATCAAAATCAGACGACTAACAAAAGCAAGAACAATCGAGTTCCAGTAACTAAAAGAGAAGGAAAAACAGAGCAGAAATCCCCTACAGAGCACGAATTGAATGTGAGTAAATCAAATTACTCACCTGAATCGCCAGAGAAAAAGACGAAGCTCAAATCTCAAAAATCGCAAATATTCAATCATCAAAAACGATAATTGAATTTTCAAATCGCAAATATTTACTTATCTCAAACGATAATCAGAAGACAAATCAAATATCTGATTATCTCAACGATAGTCAAATTTCTCAAATCAACAAATATTCGATTATTAAAAGCGATAATTAAATCTCGAATCAACAAATATTTAATTACCTAACAGCGATAATTAAATCTAAAATCAACAAATATTTAATTATCAAAGACGATAATTAAATCTCAAATCAGCAAATATTTAATTATCAAACAGCGATAATTAAATCTCAAATCAACAAATATTTAATTATCAAAGACGATAATTAAATCTCAAATCAGCAAATATTTAATTATCAAACAGCGATAATTAAATCTCAAATCAACAAATATTTAATTATCAAAGACGATAATTAAATATCAAATCAACAAATATTTAATTATCTAACAGCGATAATTAAATCTAAAATCAACAAATATTTAATTATCAAAGACGATAATTAAATCTCAAATCAGCAAATATTTAATTATCAAACAGCGATAATTAAATCTCAAATCAACAAATATTTAATTATCAAAGACGATAATTAAATCTCAAATCAACAAATATTTAATTATCTAACAGCGATAATTAAATCTAAAATCAACAAATATTTAATTATCAAAGACGATAATTAAATCTCAAATCAGCAAATATTTAATTATCAAACAGCGATAATTAAATCTCAAATCAACAAATATTTAATTATCAAAGACGATAATTAAATCTCAAATCAACAAATATTTAATTATCTAACAGCGATAATTAAATCTAAAATCAACAAATATTTAATTATCAAAGACGATAATTAAATCTCAAATCAGCAAATATTTAATTATCAAACAGCGATAATTAAATCTCAAATCAATCAAATATTTAATTATCAAAGACGATAATTAAATCTCAAATCAACAAATATTTAATTATCTAACAGCGATAATTAAATCTAAAATCAACAAATATTTAATTATCAAAGACGATAATTAAATCTCAAATCAACAAATATTTAATTATCTGACAGCGATAATTAAATCTAAAATCAACAAATATTTAATTATCAAAGACGATAATTAAATCTCAAATCAACAAATATTTAATTATCTAAAGTGATAATTAAAAGCAACAAATATCCGATTATCAAAAACGATAATCATAACTCATATCAACAAATATCTAATTATCACAAGCGATAATTAGAAACAACAAATATCTGATTATCAAAAACGATAATCAGAACTCATATCAGCAAATATCTAATTATCACAAGCGATAATTAGAAACAACAAATATCTGATTATCAAAAACGATAATCAGAACTCATATCAGCAAATATCTAATTATCACAAGCGATAATTAGAAACAACAAATATCTGATTATCAAAAACGATAATCAGAACTCATATCAACAAATATCCAATTATCACAAGCGATAATTAGAAACAAAAAATATCTGATTATCAAAAACGATAATCAGAACTCATATCAGCAAATATCTAATTATCACAAGCGATAATTAGAAACAACAAATATCTGATTATCAAAAACGATAATCAGAACTCATATCAACAAATATCCAATTATCACAAGCGATAATTAGAAACAACAAATATCTGATTATCAAAAACGATAATCAGAACTCATATCAACAAATATCTAATTATCACAAGCGATAATTAGAAGCAACAAATATCTGATTATCAAAAACGATAATCAGAACTCATATCAGCAAATATCTAATTATCACAAGCGATAATTAGAAACAACAAATATCTGATTATCAAAAACGATAATCAGAACTCATATCAGCAAATATCTAATTATCACAAGCGATAATTAGAAACAACAAATATCTGATTATCAAAAACGATAATCAGAACTCATATCAGCAAATATCTAATTATCACAAGCGATAATTAGAAACAACAAATATCTGATTATCAAAAACGATAATCAGAACTCATACCAACAAATATCCAATTACCTGCAGATAATTGGAAGCAACAAATATCTAGAAATCAATTAAGAAGACTAGAAAATCAACATGAAAGCTTGGATCAATCCCATCAGATGGCGAGTTTTTGATTCGCCGCACGTGCATCTCAGAGTGGCCGAAGCCTACTAAGTACTCAACATAATTTTGGCGCCCATCAGATTGACCCGAAGGTCCGCAGAGTGACCCGAAGGTCTAGTACTGGTATTTGACCCGAAGGTCCGCAGAGTGGCCCGAAAGCCCAACAAATGACCCGAAGGTCCGCAGAGTGGCCCGAAAGCCCAACAAATGACCCGAAGGTCCTCATAGTGGCTCGAAAGCACACGAAAGCATCAAAATGTTTCAATTAACGAGTCTGGAATTAACCGAAATAGCAAACGCACATGTCCCATACCACGTGTTTTACTAAATCGTTTGGTTCTCTTCATCGTTTCCTTGAAAGTGTAAAATTCATCAAAATCATCAAAACAACAGATATTCAATTAACGAGTCCGGAATTAACCGAAAAAGTAAAAGTGTGGTTCCATACTCCGCACTTTTGCTAAATCGTTTAAATCTCTTCCTCATTCTTTTGAAAGCGTAAACTGTTAAATTTCTGAAAATAATTTTATTTATTTTGTAAAAATAACAATTCACCTTCTCAACTGGACAAGTCCGGAGTTAAGCGAAACAGTAAAAGAAAAGGGTCATAATCCTCGATTTTGCTGAATCGTTTAAGTCGCTTTCTCATTCTTTTGAAAACGCAAACTGTTACAATTTTATAAAACAATTTTCATTTTAAAACAATTTTCCAATCACGTGATTAAAACAGCAAATCAGTAACAATTTCGATAAGGAAATTGTGCTTCTCAAAATACCGTAAAAACGGTTACAAATCAGTATTGCGGAATATCCGCTTGAAAATCCACTTTTAAAATTTGGCGGTTACTGAAGCCAAAGCGACAGTAGTTTTAAAACGTCAAAATCACATCAAAACCATCTACATCAAAATGTAATGTCAGTGAATTTTCATTCATCAAAAATGCCACAAAACACCGTGCTTCAAAATATAGCATTGGTGTAAAAATCCCGTTATAAAAATAACGGCAACAAAATACGTTTCATAACCAAGCATCGGTTCAACGTAAAAATAAATGCAGTAACGCGCAATTCAAATTTTTGCATGTACTACAGAATGAACAAAGAAATCATTCGAAGGTATCTTCAATGAAGACAATTCAACACAGCAAAATCTAATCAATAGATGATTAGTACAAAAGAAAGCCAGCGGAAATTTCAACAAAAATCACATATCTGCAATTTCTTCGAATCCTCAATTTGGATTCGAAATTCTCAAAGAAACAAATAATTACAGCTATGTAAACAACAATTGGAATTCATATCAATTTCGTATTTTGATTCTTAAATAAAAAAGATTATCAGTTGTACTCAGCGAAGACAGTTTCACTGTTTCCGCTGCGCACTCTGATAAATAGAACACAAATCAATCAAATCATCAGAACACAATTTCATCCAAACAACAAAACACAATTCCACTTTTATTTTTAAATAACGATATTTAAAAATTTCATCAAAATTTCAAAACTTTAGTTTTGACTCAAATCACAGATAAAACGTCGACTAATAGTTGTAACATATGTTCCATCCAAGTTATGTTATATATTATGTCCATAAACCCCAAGCTCTGATACCAACTGTGACGCCCCACCTCTATGCTCATAATAACAAAGAGTATTAAAAGAAATACTGTCTATTATTACGAAGAATAAGGCTGGATAGGAGCGACCATCCGTAATTGGCCTTACACTAATATTGGTTATCTCGATAGGAGTGGTATATACTTTTTATTTTTCATCTAATATTTATTTACTCCCATCGACATATCCAATTATCGGTATAAAACAAACTATGATAGTTCATAATAGTTTAGGACATTAGATATAACAATAACACAGATAATATAATTGCGGAACACAGATAAAAACAAAAGTCTCATATATATATAACTGATGTCAGTTAATACATAGTTGACACAATACATACGATACAACTACAACTGTCGACTCTAGAAGTTATATATACACGTACATTATCGACTAATATACATGAATACATATCGTTCTATACAATGACATGACTACTACAAAAGGACAATGACAACTTCAGAAGATGCGAAAAGTCTTCAAATCCCGAACAGCAACTCAAAGAAGAAAATCTACAACCTGAAATAACTCGGGTCTGACCCGAGTATTACATTCAAAAGAAAATAATACACGGGTCAGTCTAATTCAAACTCAGTTATTAGTGCATAGTAGCAATAATAATCAGATAGTCAAATAGACGACAGTCACAGAAATCTCGTATATCCAACTCTCGATACGAGAATTGGATAACGGCATATATAACACTAAATAGTGTTAAACAATAAATCAACAATCCAAATCAGAATACAACTCCAAACCATTGAAATTTACCAACGAAACAATTCAACAAATCGAAACAACAATTTAAAACTGTCAAATTCGATAGGGCTGCAGTACACGCACGCGTGTACTGCCTCGCCACTATCGCAGGAGATACACAAAAGCTCAGTGGAAGTCACAAATGATCACAAGGTCAACATTTCGAAGTCAACATCGATGTCGTGGGGATGAACGAGACTCAAGAGAAGCTACAACATAAGGCACTGCATTTCAAATAGCAGTACAACTGGAACCAAACTCAAGCACAACTACTATGGTGACAAAACAGTTCCACAAATGAAGAATTCAGTTCAACACTGAGCACAGGCAGGGTGGAAGATTGCTAGCATGAAATACGACTTAACCTAATATAAATGGCAACAATACTACATGTACCAGACCAAGGGAACAACAGAGACATGCTAAGCAAAGTCAAGTGGGCTACCAATATACAACTAAGACTTTACAGTGCACTAAGTAAGTGGCGACAACATGAAGCTCCAACCAAGTAAATACTGGATATGTACACAAGAATGTACCAAACCAACTGCACATGGCGAAATGAATCTAAGGTGAACAAAGAAATGGCACAGGCATGTGCAGGTCTGAAACGACAAGGACAATGATAGCATTTTCATGCAATATTAGTTAAATGTGCACAATGTACCCGACAACAACTTCAAGTGAGCTAATGCAAAATGGATATAACATCAAGACCAAATGCAATTGCAATATGGACCTGTCAGTATACAAGTAATACTGTCTCGAGGTAAATAGGCAGTGCCACTATAAACAGGCATAACTACAAATTATAAAGTGACACAAGAATGAACAGTCGACAAGTACAAACTGCACCTAAGACAGCAACTACATGAAGACCCGACCACATATTTTAATTAACATGGTGTGTATGTCAATTAAGCCAAGATTCAAGTGTCAACCAAACTACAAATTCAAGTGCAAACTGTACCACATGAACAACAATTCTTATATAAGTATGTTCTCAATTACACCAGTCAGTTAAGAATACATTGATACCGGAAGCAATACAGTAATCGAAATAACAGGTAACCCAAAATCATCTTATTTACAAATGGCCAACAGGGAGTACCAAACTACGGTCAACGACCGAAGTCGAGAAGAACGGCAAAGCCCAAATAAAAAGAAACGACATCATCAAAAATCAAAGCCAAAGGCAGGGATAAACTCGAGAATTCAAGGATTTCGAACTCCATATACATCATAGACAAATTAATCCAAAACCAAATATCACAAGAAATAAGATTCAATTCCAGATAAACGAGCACAACTGGCTGAGACGAAGCAATAAGGTAGCAAGAAACAAAATCGAAACTGCAAAAGCATCAAACGAGTATGAAGTAGATGTGAGTAAACTCACCTATTTTGACGAGCACGAAATTGACGAGTCGAATGAAGCCAGAACGAACTCACTCAGACGGCCGAGTTACCATCCATTCCCCTTAGTCGACGCCGTGGCCAAACAAGGGATCGAGCGATGTTGAAATTGAAGCCCTAGCTTTTGCAGTTGGACGAAGAAGAGAACGAACGTCCCATTTATCTATCCTCTCGTTATGGTTAGGATTTTAACAGTGAATTGGGGGAGAGGGGCGAACGAAGAAAGAGAGCTGCCACCATTTTTTTTCGTTCGAATGTTTTTCTAGGGTTAGCGAAATTGAATGGGGAAAAAGAACGAGTACTCTCCTTATTCAATTATCACAGCACCCCACAACTTGGGCCAGGATTCAAAGCCCACAACCCCTAATGAATTGTAGGAGAATTTACAACCGATTAAAACATTTAACAACAATCAACCAACAGATTAATCGTTTACCGACAAAATTAATTAATGCGGAACATCGGGTTGTTACAGTCATGTAGTCTCAGAAAAAGGATTGTCGGTGTATCCGGCTAAGATCGAGGTAGTGAATAACTGGAAGAGACCCAAGATAATGACTGAGATAAAGAGTTTTCTTGGGTTAGCTGGCTACTACTGGAGATTCATTAAGGATTTCTCGTGGGTAGCCGCACCGATGACTAAGCTAACTCGAAAAGATGTGAAGTTTGTTTGGACTGATAAGTATGAGGAGGCATTCCAGTAATTGAAACATTTATTGACTAAATCACTTGTGGTAGTTGTTTCAGAGGGGAATCAGTACTTAGTGGTATACACGGACGCATGTGGAACATGATTAGGAGCTGTG
Source organism: Allium fistulosum (assembly GCA_030737815.1). Lineage (NCBI taxonomy): Eukaryota > Viridiplantae > Streptophyta > Magnoliopsida > Asparagales > Amaryllidaceae > Allium > Allium fistulosum. Next base: position 896,653,695 of record CM060905.1, on the reverse strand, counting down.
TTAATGCAGAGAAGTAAAGTGATTGCCTATGCTTCTCGACGTCTTAGATCGCATGATGTTAGATATCCAACTCATGATTTGAAATTAGCAGCGGTAATTTTCACATTGAAGGTGTGGAGACATTACCTTTTGAGAGAAAGATTCAAGCTGTTTACAGATCATAAGTCACTAAAATATTTATTCTCTTAGAAGGAGTTGAATATGATATAGCAGAGATGGTTAGAGTTCATAGCTGCGTGTGACTTTGGTATTGAGTACACACCAGGAAAAGGAAATAAGGTTGCAGATGCACTTAGCAGAAAACATCAGAATGCAGTATTGGCAATGATAGTTGAGTGGAGAGATTTAGAAGCATTGACTGCATGCATAGTACAATGGAGATCTGAGACTAGTTCTAGTCGAGAAACTGCCATGTCATCATGTTTAGAAGTTCAACCGATGATGATTGAAAGGATTGCATCTAAGCAGAAAGATGATCCAATGTTAGCTAAGAAGATTAGAAGCCTAGAGGCTGGAATTGAGATTAATGATCTGAAGGATTTTAGTCTTGACCAGAGAGGGTGGTTGAGAAAGAAGGGATGGTGTCCCGAGTGTAGAAAACCTAAGGAAGGAGGTCCTTAGAGAATGTCGTCGATCAAAATTTATGATTCATCCTAGGGGGACTAAGATGTATCAAGATATGAAAAGAAGTTTCTTCTGGGATGGTATGAAGAGAGATGTAGGCTTGTTGGTGAGGCAGTTTTTGAACCGTCAATAGATAAAAGCCGAACATCAGAAATCAAGTAGGTTACTTCAGCCTTTGGATATTATAGTATGGAAATGTGATTCTATCTCAATGGATTTCATAGACGGATTGTCAAGGTCGAATGAAGGAAATGAGAGCATATGGGTTATAATGGACGGATTGACTGAGATTGCACACTTTATACCCGTTAAGTTGACCAGGACAGCACCAGATTTAGCTAAGTTATTCATGAAGAATTTAGTTAGACTGCATGGAATTCGTAGTAGTATAGTAAGTGACACAGATTCCTTATTTACTAGTGAGTTCTAGAAGAGTCTACAGGATACTTTATGTACGAAGCTCAAGATGAGTACTGCTTACCATCCACGGATAGATGGGCAAAAACAGAGAGTTAACAAAGTTACAAAAACTCTCATTTCCTCCACAAACAAAGTGATAGAGTTAGGGGTATGCCCAAGGGGCAATTATGTAATTTGTTACATATATCTAACTCGCTGAACAACCTTCTTCAAAATAAAGGTGTTTCTTTCTATTATATACTTGATATAATGTGATTATATTAATTAATTAATTTAATTAAAAGTATATTTAATAGAAAATCCATAAATGGTATATTTTATGATAGTAGTTACAAAGTGTTGTAACCATGAGTAACTTATCATAATAAAACAAATATACCATTTTAAATGTTCTTAGTCAAGATGCATCAAGACTGGATATCGATGTATCCGTTGAGACAAGAGTACGTAATGCTCTCCAAACGTTGGGCAGTGTATTACTCATGACTTCTGAGGGCACCTAAGGGTTACGTACTGATAATTATTGGATAACTATGGAACGACCCACTCGATAGTTTTCTATTGGTTAACATAACTAAGGTCAAACAGAAAATATCGATGTGATTGATTTGCACGGTTCTCTCGACTTGAGAATACTGTAGGTCTTCAATATGAAAGCTTCGCTTTGATTATAATCAAGTCATGGCATGACGTTCCATCGAGTGACTATAGTTGGGCCGGGTGGAAGTATTGGAAGTGAAGCACTATTCAAGAGAGGATTCATCTCCTCGGTTATATGGGGTTAGTATCATGGTCAACTCAAGTCAACTCAAAGTCAAAGTCTCTAACCAGAGCATTTTGGTTAATAATAATTGTTATTGTTGAACCAAGGACTTTGTGTTAGGACTATAAAGTTTAATGTGGACGATACTGGAATTTTGACCATTACCAAATTCCATAATTCCTAATATGATATAGTTTTGATGAAGAGAATTGGTGTAAATAATTTTCACTATCAGGTACCGCTTATAATAAGTAAAATTTGATTTTACCGAAAAGACCTGTAAGCAATGAATTCAGACAAACTGTTATACCACCTGTTAAGTGACGTGTGAATATTAATATTTGAATTGTTCAATATTAATCGCTGGCTGAATTCACACCTCTGAGTCGCACAACCACATTTGTGATTTCTCCGAAAACCACCCAATTTAATGAGTTTGTAAAATGTTGCAAACTGATTAAATTAATTAATATTTATGAAATATTAATTATTGTTAATTTATTTAATGTTTTGAATGTTCTTGCTAATTATTTTAATGCATATATAAAAGTTATATTTGCATATATCGATATGCGATATCAGTATAATTTTAAACATGTTAAAGTTATTTTCTTTTATTTGGAAAAGTTGCATATTTGAAATGTGCTTGGATTAGCCATATAATGTTAAGAGGAGGAAATCAATTAATGAGATTAATTGAAATTTAAAAAGAGGAAATAAAGGAGGAATTTTTAACAGGAGAATAGGAAAAGGTTCCTTTAATTCTATTAAAAACAAAACCTCCTCATTTTGAAAGCACACAAAACAGAACATGAATTTTCTTTTTCTTTTTTCCTTTTTTCTTCCTCTTCTCCATGATTCATCCATGGCCGAAACTTCATCCAAAAGAAAAAAAACATCAAAACAAATTCAACAACATCAAACTAAATTAAAAAGGGTGGTACATTCTTCTCTTGCAAAGTGGGATGGTGATTTTTTGAAATCTGAGGAGAAGCCATAAATTAAGGCAGGATGAAGGGCAAGGTTTATCGGATCTAGAGAGTGATCAATCAGATCTAGGTATTCTTCTACCATTCAAGGTGTTTCTACATGCATCATCCTAAGGAAATTATATGTGCGTATAATTCGATATTTACATGTTTATTGTATTATTATTTTGATCTATGTCTGTTTATCATTTCCTTTTAATACATGTTTATGATAAATCGACATGTCTTGAATCTCATATTACTTCTGATAAATTGTCATCATTCTTTGTGTTGTTTGGATCTTAATTTCTTATCATAAATTTATGTATGCCTACCTTGTTCAAATTTCTTATACTTTATTATAGATAGTTATGAAATTAAAAATTGACTTTGAATGAGATTTATGTATACTATGAGATAATCTTTACTTATTCAAATGCTAATGGATTTTATATATATATATATATATATATATATATATGTGTGTGTGTGTGTGTGTGTGTGTGTGTGTGTTAAGTTATCTACCATTCCTTGAATCTGAATGTTATATTTTTGTGCAATTGTTACAATCCTTGTTAAAACAAAAGCGGATACCTTGATTTAACATTAGTGAATGAACTTTGGTGCAAATTTTATTTATTTGATGTTTTCTATATTTAAAGTTTTGTGTAAAGTTTGAAGTATTGTTTCATTCCTAAATTAAAAATTTAATGAAAACTTTTAACTTTAAAACCAAAAACCTTTTGTATAAATGTATATACACATATACCATATGTTACATTGTTTGCAAATATATGCTTTAAGATCCAAATATTAAATTTTAATTATCAGATATATGTAATATAAATGTTTTGTTTAAATCAAATTTGTACAAAGATTATGAATAATAATGTAACCCTTTTTGTTTTTAAACATTTTCTCAATTGGAATTTTTTCTATTAATGTTAATTTAGGATTCAATTTTTTAAAACAACCAATAGGTTTTTACTTTGTATGTATGTATGTATCCATAATTATTATGAATGTATGCATCCATAATTATTATGAATGTATGCCTATATTTCATTAACAAAATCTAGACAACAAAGGCATGCGTAGGTTTCGTTGATAAGTAATCAATGTCATTTAATGTATTAATTGTTATAGCTAAATGGTGAAAGAAATGAAAGGTTTTCCTCTTTTCATATTCTATCATATCCATGTGTAGATTTGACTGATGAGTAATAAATGTTATTTAATGTATTAATTGTCATAGTTAAATGGTGAAAGAAATGAAAGGTTTTCCTCTTTTCATATTCTATCATATCCATGTGTAGATTTGAGTGATAAGTAATAAATGTCATTTAATGTATTAATTGTCACAGTTAAATAGTAAAAGAAACGATAGGTTTCCCTCTTTTCATATTCTATCATATCCATGTGTAAATTTGATTGATAAGTAATAAATGTCATTTAATGTATTGATTGTCATAGTTAAATGGTGAAAGAAATGATGTGTTTCTCTCCTTTCATATTCTGTCATATCTTCCCTATATTAATTGAATATAGTAACAGAGGGAAACAAATAATTTCCTTCTCTTAATTTATTTTTACATGTTTCATTTATACATATATACACCACTTATACACCGCGCTTACACTTGACATAAATGAATGTATTTGATACATTTATCGTATCGCATACATTTGTATAATTAAAATTCCTCAAATTACCATACTGAATAAAATATTGATTTTATTTAAAAGAAATTTAGATAAGATCTAAATGCATTTAGACTTCATAGGCCCGTTAATGGTCCAAAATTGTAAAATTTTGAAATTCACCCATTTCTTCCACTACGGGATGGCCCAGTTCCAACGCTAAGAGTGCACACTTTATACCATGCTGTCAATAGGCAAAAGGAGAGAGTAAAATAAAATGTAATGTTTAACCTTACTAATACTATAAGAACATCTACTATGAATTTATTATCCTAATCTACTAAATTATATTTGTAGAAAATGTATACACCAAAGTAGTTTACTGAAAAATTAACTCACCAGACCTAACTACATATACTAGTTAAGAGCAATTAAGATAGTACTTATGTATAAATGTCTAGAGTCGTTGACAACTAAACTTCCAAGAGAAAATCCAGTTAATGATGCGGATCCCAAACTTATAATAGCCCATAACAAATGGGCTCCGGATGTAGAAATCACCTAGGTTTACATGTTATCAATGCTAAATAAACTATTGCAGAGACAACACGAAAGCATGTCAGACCATCAAGTCTTCGATAGCCTTAAATATTTATATGGGGAGAAATCTCATTCTACATGGTACACGATTATAAAGAAACTATTCAACACAAAGATGGTGAAGGGCATGAAAGTGGACGATTACATCTTAATGATGAACGACTATATTGATATATACTTAATTAGACATTACGATAGGCAACGAGCTACAAGTGAATTTGATCCTAGGATCTCTTACTCTATATTTTGAGCTGTTCATATTAAATATAATATGAACCGGTTGAATATTAGCCTCGTGGAGCTACTCAATATGTCGAGATCAGCCGAGTCTTCATCCAAGGATCAAGGTGCAGTGCTCGCAATTAAGGGAAAAGCATCATCTTTGAATGGTTTGAAGAAGCAAAAATATGTAAATAAGACAAATAAGAAGACTGCTCCAAATGACAATGGTGGGTGTCATCACTGTCACAAGAAGGGTCACTGGAAATAGAACCGTCCAGATTACCTAAAGATTGTCAAAGAGAGGAAATGGAACAGTTCTACTACTCGTACAAATATATTTATGATTCAAAATTGTGGTTGGATCTGGAACTCATATTTGTAATTGATTATTGGAACTTAGAAGTGGGCATCATGTGGCAAAAGGAGAGATGAGATTTTAACTCGTCGATAAATCTCTAGTGGATGCAACTGCAGTTGGAGACTATCACCTAGATTTGCCAAAAGGATTTGTTTTAATTTTAAATAATTATCACTATGTGAAAAACTTTATTTATGGAATAATTTCAGTATCTAGATTGTCAATACTGGATATATTTTTCATTATATGGATAATGTTATGAACATTATGTTGAATGGAAATATAATCTGCAATGTTGTTTTGGATAATGGTATTTATGTTATTGATACTAATTATGTCAATGCTATAAATAATTCTTTTAATGTTGACTTTATAATAATTATCTATGACATTATAGGTTAGGCCATATAAGTGAGAAACTACTACATGAAATGAAAATAGAAGGTTTTCTACAATCATTTGATTCTAAGTCATTTGATACGCGTGAATCATGTCTCAAAGGAAAAATGACCAAGCACCCCTTTAGTTAGTGCAATGAAAGAGTCAATGAACTCTTAGGTCTCGTATATACTTGTAACGACCCGTAAATTTTAGTGGTTTTATTTATTTAATTAATTGAAATTTTGTGAAAATATAATAATAATATTTTGAAATAAAAGTTTGATATTTGGAATACGTATTTAAAAACATAGCAAATGGTAAATTTTCAATTAATAATATGGAAGTTTATTTTCTTGTGTAATTTTTATTTAAATTCAAATCAGTTAATATTCGATGACAATAAAATGTTTTCCAAACCTAAATATTTTTCTATAGAAAATTTGTAAACCATCTTCTGAGTGAGACATCATATTTCGTTTCGTCAAATTCGGACTGTTATTGCTCCGTTTATCTTATTTCTGACAAATTTGCAGCATTTTCGGTACCGATTATCGACTTTTGATAGGATGATTATATCGCTGATATATGTATACCGTTTTGATCGTCTTGTCGTGCTGGTCTTTACGATATATTCAATTGTCAATTTCGGAGTCCGATGTGCGGTGCAATCTACGAAATGCCTAGAGTATCGATATCCGTTTTAACTTTTGACTCCTGTGTCCATTCAAATTTCCAACGGTTGAAAATCAACAGCCAATTACTTTTATTACTTCCTGAATTATCGTGCCCTGACTTCCACTATTCCACCAATTAACTTTATATTTATGGTTCGTCCTTTCCTTTTCCATTCCTCTCTTTCACTTTACTTTCATTCTGTCATTCTAACGGAAAAAAAAAGAGAAGAAAAATTTGAAAAGCATCCATTCGTATCTCCTTCCCTTGCTCAACACACGTCCTCTCCCTCATTCACCATCTTCCACCGCCTCTCTCTCAACGCAAGCAACCGCCTGATTGCCATCTCCACCGAACCCAAACCCACACATCCTCCCTCTCCCCTCTGGCCTCCATTCGCCCAGCCCCAACCGACCACAACCACCCTCGCCGATCGCAGAGAACCCCGCCAGCCGAGCCGTTTGCTCCTTCACCTGGCACGCTTGCATCACTTGCCGAAGTCACCCCTCCTCTGTATACCATGTGCCTTTGGAAAAAAGATCACGTGCATGAGCAAGTCGCGTGTGACTCTGCTGTTGTATTTCTGCTGTCTCCTCCTCTTGGGTATGTAGCTTAGTTATATGTATAGTATGCTAGTATTATATATATTTATAAAATAAGTTATATATTTTACAGTTTTTATAAATATATTTTAGTATAAGCTATATTGTGTATAGCTATAGTTTATGACATGAAATATATTTGACAGCTTGTATATATATTTACTTTATTGAATTCTTCAAACAGTATGTAACTTAAGTACATAATATTTTATTAGTTATTATATTTGTTTATATAAGTAAACGGTTCTGTCAGGTTATATATAAAGTTGTATAGATTGTTAATAAGTGTATGTGATATAGCATTGATAGTACAAAGAGTCCATACAAAAGCTTGTATATACTACAATATAGTTTTGTTTGTATATTTTATTCTATATGATAGTTTATGTATGTCAGTATTTGTGTTTATGAAAGTTGTACGTATATAAATATGTATATATATAGATGATAAGACTTGCAATCTATTTGTATTAAAACAGATTTTTGTAATATTGATAAATATGTTATAATTTTATATATATACTGTTTTAAAATATAGTTTAGATGATGTTGTCACAGTAGTATATATAAGTTGGATAAAAATTGTTTATACGCATATGATAACGTGAGTTATATATATATATAAAGATTTCAAATATAAATCTACAAAGTGTTATATATATTATGTTCGTGGTATGTATATATATATATATATAAGTTTTTAAGATATATATATATATATGGCGAGTCTGCATAATTATTTATTTTTAGTTTATATGCAATGTTGATAATATTTGATATACCAACTACAAGTCTATTTATACCCAAGTCTAGTTTCGTATATTGGTTGAGATTACTTTATATATATTCTAGATTTGATATTTGATTTTTAAGGTGCATATATATTAATAATGAGTAAGCTTGTATAAGAATTTTAGATGTATATAAAGTTATAAAGGTATATATAACGGTTCAGTTATATTTCTTTTAGTATATTTAGTTTAATATTTAGTCTACATCTATATATTTTATTTTATACGGTCTGCATGTATTTCCAGTGGCATGTATACTTGTTTACGTGTGTACAAGTTCTGGGCAACTCATATGCATATTTTATGGTCTGTATATATATTATAATATATATACGTCATATTGGTCTATAAATCTCGGGTTTGTTGTATAATAGTTATAGACGTTATAATGTATGCAAGTTGTGTATTTAGATATAAGTACATATATACGTATATTTTAAATAAATATATACTTGGACCCCACTTTTAAAGTATGTAGATATATATATATATATTATTTTGATATTTAGCGTAAATTAAAATATTGATTTTATTAAACCACTGATAATATAATATAATATATATATTTCGTTTCAATCTATATCAAGCAGATTCTGATTTATTTCATCAATTCCTTATTTATCAGTTTGTCCATCGAATTCATGCCAATATTGCTTTATCATGGAATTCGTGCCTGGATTCGTAACTCATTCATTGTCGACTATCTCTAGCCTCGAAAGGTGAGCAATCACTCACGATTAACGTTCTTGTATTCATTAGATTTGATTTCAATTGAAACGACAATTGAAATATGTTGCTGTAGTTATTTAAATTGTTATATATACTATTATCTGTAACTGTTCACCTGTGGGATATGACACCATATTCTGTTGTTTATATTATATTGTTATTGATAATATATGCCTGTTATTATTATTATCATATCTGTTATCACTCTACAAGTTTCCTGTTAGTATAGAATTCCCTATGGGTTGAAATGATACATACCCGAACGATCTCGTAGAATAGGAGAAAATTGTTATGGGTTGAACTGATAAACCCAAGTGATTTTCATTGAATTGAATTTGGGATTGCGGGTTGAAATGATATATACCCGTATATGATTAAATTGCGGATTGAAATGATAAATATCCGTGTCACTTGACCATAGGATAGAAATTGTATACAGACACCGTTGTTCAATATATATATATATATATCTTTAAGAAATGATTTCCAAGACTTTGAAATTGAATTTATTTAAGAATTATACTCAAATAAGTATGATTTGAAATTTATTAAATTTGGGATTTTAAAGATATGACTTTATGACTTGATTTTTAATTAAGAGTGATTAAATTGAATATTTCAAATTTACATAAATTGAAATAGTTTATTGGGAAACGGAAATAACTTGAAATTGATGATTTGAGATTTGATTAATTTGAATTTTGGGATTCGGTTGATTTGGAATCGATTTGTGAAATCTGAGGAAAACTATTATATTATATAAAGTATTTTTTTTAATTTTATTTAAAACTACTTTATATTTTACTTTATAAATTTTTTTTATAAACTATTTTAATATAAATCATTTTAATATAAATTATTTTAACTTATAACTCTTTTATATAAACTATTTTATTATATATACTATTTTAATATCTAACTGTTTAAGCGGTGGAAGTTATGATTTCAAAGTTATGGTTTTCCAAAGAATTATAATTTCAAAGTGTTTTGGTTTCGAAAGTGTTGTAACTTGGAAATGCTATAATTTGGAAATAGATATATTTGAGATGGAAATGATATTTTGGGTTTTTGAAGTATAAATTATTTTGGAATGACCACGGTGTTATAATTACGTTTGGTTGTTAATAGCGTTTATTTCTACATAGTAGGTAGTTCCACGGATCCTTAGAGGATGGTTATCCCAAACATCCTTTACGTTACTTGTATTTCAGTTGATATTTCACTTGAGTTGGATTTATTGATATAAGAATGTTAATCCTGACTCGAGTGTTTTGTGTTTTGCTTTACGCTCGGGTCAGACTGAGTGATACAGCGTTTGAGACTCACATTTGGAGTTTGGAGCTTCGTTTGGAGATCCAACTATCGATTCAGCTTTCAGCTTTTCCAGTTGATTTGTTCAGAGATGTCATCCGTTGTATTTGAAACTTCACGGTATTTGAGATATTATGTTGTATTTTATTTCAAACTCTGCTGTTTATATAGTAGTTTCATGAACTACTATTTATCTATTCCGCTGCATTATTATTATATAACTCTGTGTCTATGATTATGTGATTGATTCATTTACTGTATCTGCTGGGTTTTGCCAAATTTAAATTAACAATCTGGTATTTTGAGCAATTCAAGTCCGATATGTGTGGATGCGAATGGTTGAAAATACCAGGTCGTTACAGTTGGTATCAGAGCGAGGTTTTAGGTAAAACTTAGTATATGTTGTAGATTTAATTGCAGAATTACTTTCATTCGTGCTTGAATCTCTTCCTCTTTGAATCGGTTTCCTTTGAATCTTGGAACGCTCCCACTTGTTCTGAAATCCATTCTTGTCTCCCCTATTTGTATTCTTTTGATTCTGGAGCATTCCATAACTCCGCTTCGAATGATCTCTATAAAAATCGACGATCCTGCAAATCTTTGGATGATTTGTAAAGGGGTGAAACTCCTTTACAATTGGCATTAATTCACCGGAGATTTCTATACCCTCGGTTTAGATGCTGCTATCTCTTGCTATGCCGAATTCTATCTCTGGCGATCGAATGTCGATTTGCCTTAGGATTCCGCATCGATCATATTCCTGAAATCACGGTTGACCCGGTTAAGGTCACCCACGATTTATATAAGTATATCCATCTTCTATTTTGTAATTTAATCATCTCATCTTCGTTCGAGCCTATCTTCGAATCAGAATTCTATTTGATTAGAGTCCCTCTAATTTGAATCTTTATCCTTGTTTGGAATCCATTCTTGAATCATCCTTTGAAAAATCGTGTTTGTTTGTATTTTAGAAATTGTTTTATATATCGAAATTATTATTTTGATAAGTACAATTATATTCTATATATAACAGTGAAAATGTTTTCGATAAGGATTATATACCTTTTAAAAACGAGAATTTGAAGTTTCGAAAGGATTTGAAATTTTGAAAATTATATAAGAAATTGATTTATATCAAAATGATTTATAACTGAAGGGTTTTAAGTTGGAAACTTGAGAAATTGAATTCCGGTATTTTGAAATTGGTTTTAAGATTTTGAAAATATATTATAATACGATTTGAAAGTATTTTCCGAATAAGAAACGTTTCAAATGACTTCAAATGAGTTCCAATGATTTCAAAAAAATTTCAAAGAAGTTTTCAAGAAAATAGAAGTCCAGAACCCACTTATGTCGTTGGAGAATAATTTCGGCGATGAGTGCACGCATCATCGACATTGATTTTCGAGTTTCAGAGTGGGGATAGGCCACTTTAGTAGCTTTGCTATGCGATTGATTTTGTGAAACCAATTTTGATTTCAAATTCCGAAGTATGATTTGATATTCGAAGATATATGTATATATATTTGAAATGATTTGAAGTGAGCTCGGTGTTCAGTCCTCGAGTTTCGGATTTGATTTGGTTTAACCCTATCTTTTGAAATTGATTTACTGTTTGATTGCTGATTTCCAATTCTTGGATTGGAAATTTGATTTCTCCGACTATTTTGAATGTTCGAACACTTCCAAATCAAGGTTTAATTTTCAAAGCTAAGTAATTTCGAAAGGTATAAATTATTTAATAAAGTATATAAGTTTAGTTTTGTATGTTTAAGTATGAAGTAATATGATTTAAATAAGTTTGAAACTGTTTTGTTAAGTAAATGAATAAGATTATTTTGAATTATACTAATATGGAATTTAGTTTCGAAATGTTTTGAAAAAAATTTAGTTTAAATGTTTTTAACTTAGCAACATCTTTTATAAAACTATATATATATAGAGAATAATAATTTTCAAAGGGTAAATTGGATCTTTCAAATAGAAATAAATAGTTTAAAGGTTTTAAAGGGATGGGTATAAACTGGGTAATCATTTTGGGTATAAGTAATTTTGAGAAAAATATTTGGTTTCAAAAATAGATTGGAATTTAAAACCCAGTATTTATATGATGATTTTGGAAATGAATTTGTTTGACTTAAATTATGCTGATTTGGAAACTAGGACTATTTTCTAAACCTATTACTGAAGATATTTAATTTGGAAGAAATAATTTGGTGAAATCGTATATGATTTTGAAACTGAACTGATATTGAAACGAATTGAAATTGAGAATCTTATTTTACTAAATACTTGATTTGGGAGTTATCGAACTTGTATAAAAATTGATTGGTATAAGTATGAAGTTGATTCGAAAACTATTGATTTGGAAAGGTTCTCAATTTGAAAAGCGAAATCTTATATAATCGAAGTCTATATAAGTGTGATTTGATATACTATTGATTTTGGAAAGTATTCGATTTGAAAATGAAATCTTATATATAATGGAATTTATATAAGTATGATATTTGAAATTGATTTGAAAGGGTACTATATGCTACATATTTTCGAAGTAAAGATATGGAAAGTGCCTTCTGCTTGATATCCTCTTTGTGGCCACATTTTGGATTCATTCTATCGATATTATTCTATCTGATTTGGATTTTCTGGATATAATACTCGAGTGTCCTTCGAATTCCATGGCGTTACCCATGGTCTTACGAACTCGACTGCATAGTGTAATTCGCAAGGCAGTGATTGCTTAAAAGGTACAGATGTTTCCTAGGGGATCCAGGCGTAACCATTGTGTATCTACGATCTACGGTCATTTTAGTAGCGTAATCCGTAAGGCAGAGATTGCTTAAAGGGTACGGATGTTTCCTGGGGGATCCAGGCGTAACCATTGTGTATTCGCGGTCTACAGTTTTTTTTGTTATCATGGCGAAATTCGCAAGGCAGTGATTGCCTAAAAGGTACGGATGTTTCTTGGGGGACCCAGGCGTAATCATTGTGTATTTGCGATCCATGATTCAATTCGGTTGATTTGTTTGGATTGTACTTTGCATATCGGTTTTGAAGGTTTTTCGAGTATTTTCACTGGGTGTTGAAACAGGTCTACTAATGACTTGGAGAATTCTAGCTTTGCGCCTGATCAACGCATAGCCAGAGTCTGCGAGAACGAGGATAAACCTGTTAAGACATCGAGTTATAAAAATAATTTATATTGTCTATTTATAAAGGATATTTTGATCATTTTTTTTCTTTCTTTCTAAATAATTTAAAGGGGTTTTTAGGCTCAAAGAAAAAGTTAGAGAAAAATTTAGTTTCAAGGACAAGAAGTTTGTTTTTAGGCTGAAAGACACTTTTTAGGGTAAATCATAGAATGATGGTTGTAACTATCATTTTCAGTTTACACTAAAAAGTGTCCTTCAAACTAAAAAGCAAACTTGTTGTCCCTGAGACTAAATTTTTTTGCAACTTCTTCCTTGTGCCTATTTACCTGTAATTTAAAATGTCTAAATTATTGTTTATTTATATACTACATGGTTTAATAGTAAATTATTAGTGTTTTATGTAAGTGATTGATCTTTTTATAAATAAGCGAATGGAAATCAATATAAAACTAAATGAAATTTTTATGATCTGAATTGACGGTTTGAACTAACAAATTTGAATTGAATGACTATTTATGGATTTAATATTAATTAATTTAAATTGAAATATATATGGTTTAAATTAATTAGTTATTTTGTTTTTCTTTTCCATTTTCTTTTGGATGTTTCTATTCTTCTACCTCCTTCCTTTTCGGGGACGAAAAGTTTAGAGTGGGGGAGAGTGTAACGACCAGTAAATTTTAGTGGTTTTATTTATTTAATTAATTGAAATTTTGTGAAAATATAATAATAATAATATTTTTAAATAAAAGTTTGATATTTGGAATACATATTTAAAAACATAGCAAATGGTAAATTTTCAATTAATAATATGAAGTTTATTTTCTTGTGTAATTTTTATTTAAATTCAAATCAGTTAATATTCGATGACAATAAAATGTTTTCCAAACCTAAATATTTTTCTATAGAAAATTTTTAAACCATCTTCTGAGTGAGACATCATATTTCGTTTCGTCAAATTCGGAATGTTATTGCTCCATTTATCTTATTTCTGACAAATTTGCAGCATTTTCGGTACCGATTATCGAATTTTGATAGGATGATTGTATCGCTGATATCTGTATACCGTTTTGATCGTCTTGTCGTGCTGATCTTTACGGTATATTCAATTGTCAATTTCGGAGTCCGATGTGCAGTGCAATCTACGAAATGCCTAGCGTATCGATATCCGTTTTAACTTTTGACTCCCATGTCCATTTAAATTTCCAACGGTTGAAAATCAGCCAATTGCTTTTATTACTTCCTAAATTATCGTGCCCTGACTTCCACTATTCCACCAATTAACTTTATATTTATGGTTCGTCCTTTCTGTCACGATCCAAATTCCAGCGTTTGAAAATCGACACCCGTACTTCACTTGTACTCGAATGCCGTAGATTCAATCGTTGAAATTCGAGTCGTGTCGGAGCTTATATCACAGTAAGTATAACATCACAACGGAAGAAAGAAATGAATGATATCATGTACAACTCCACTGAATACAATATCCAGAATGATATACAACAATGATATCTATATGATACAACAATATCAGAGACAAATAATAATGTTACATCGGAAACGATAGAAGTGATAACTCCAAATGATCTGCAAAATAGAAGGAGACCAACAACTCCAACATCAAGCTCGAACCACAAAGATAAGCAAGTGTCAGTCCTCCGTGAACTCCAAAAACTGAACTAGCTCCAAATAATCTACTAAACCTGACTATCTGAAAAACCCAACTCTAGACTGCCCGTGTGGAAAATTGTGGGCACCCAGAGTTTAGGAAGGGAACAATAAACTCCGAGTCAGTCATGGGACTGGTATGAGTAACAAAAACAGTTTATCTTTAAAATAAACAACAAAAGAATTTTAAACATTGAAATCCGCAATGCTTTTTGGAAAATGAAACTACCATAAGGCCTCCCGCCACACACACAATGCAAACGCAGAATTGGAGGAGATTTCTCCTTATGATAGTCAAATATGCTTCCTACGCAAGAAAACTCTTTTGATATTATTACTAGTGCATAGTGTAGGAAACATTTCGAAAGTATAATATTAACCTTAGCCAGCATAGACATTCCGAACTATGCCTACTATAACTACCATCTAAATAGTGGTGACCACCATAAGTAAATGGCAGGTTCTACAACTAAAACCGTACAGGGTTCATATTGGGAATTGGATTTCCAACAAATGGTCAGGCTAAGGAACTTCCTATGCCACATGGGAACGCCTCTGGAGGGACGCCCCGAGAACCTACCCGGATCTCTGCCAACACAAGGCCGGTTACCCCCTTCCCGGGTAGTAAACCTGAGATATGCCACCCCGGGTTGTTTGCGACCTTTATCCGAGAGCTCTCGATCACAAAGCAACAATCACACAGAGTAAATGAGATTGGAGATCTGGGCTCCATACCATGATGACACCTTTTTCCAGAAGGAATGGACATACCCTAAGGGAGCTACCCCTGAAACCTTGCCGCATCTTTCCTGTTTCGACCATTCCGGGGTGTGAGGTCCAATGAGGTCTCGTCCACAAAGCTACGCTTTACATGAAAGCCATGCTTTGATCAACAAATGATCAGCAACACACAGCAACACTTAGCATGCCACACTACCAAATTGGGAGTATATCACTGATAACCTTCAACTACATAACCTCTGAGCTCGTACGTCTCAGAGAAGGGTGTTAAGCTAAGAGAATAAATCTCCGCCACCAAACAAAAATGTATTTGAAAGAAATCAGCTTTATATCTCAAAGTGTAATGTCAGACATACAACCATACAAGTCTGTTCCGGGTTCGAACAGAACCGAAGGCACTATCAAAGAAGCCCTTGCAATCCGGGTATTCACAATCCCGATCGGACTTTCCATCACTTAGGGAATCTCTATACCGTAGCTACTCAGTGCAGAGACAATCGATAGGTTATCCTATCGTTCTCGCAAACACCCGGTCTTCAACACCGGTCTTCAAATGCTATCCATTCACGTCGTATCACTATTCGGAATGGGTTATATGACACAAAGTCCTCTCCTGGCTAAACCCAATAATGAGCGCTAAATTTAAAACATATGGATATTGGGATTTCAATTAAGTCACAACTTATTACCCAAAACTTTTCTTCAAATGGTTTAAACACATTACCATTTTAATCTTTTACACAAAAAGATTTATCTCACAAAGTTCACCCAGTTTCACAAAGATCTATTCATAGATTTTCCAAATCAATTTCCATTTCTATTGGATTAACTCGTTAAATCTTTAAAACAAAGATTTAATTGATAGCTTTCAAAACAATTTCATTTCGACCTTTATTACAAAAGGTACACCTTTCCAATTTCAAATCAAAGTTCAACAATCTTTCACAAAGATTTATTCATAACTCGGAAAACTATTTCCAATTCAAACTTGAAATTCCTTTAATTAAATTGGAATTTCATTTCTTATATGAAAGCTTCTACTATTTGGAAACAAATAGTTTTCATTTTGGAAAATCTGATCTCAATTATACGAGTTAAAGTCCTTGGGTTAAATTCAAATTCTCAAAACCATACTTTTAAAATGGTTTAAATTCAAATAAACACATTTATAACATCTTTACCCATAATTTCCACACATGGAATTCAATTCCAAAATTTTGAATTCAAATATAAATTAAATTATTTAAATTGAAACTTTACCAAGTTATTCAAAATAACTTTTATCTCAAAAACTCCTTTTCAAAAGCTTTAACATTTAACCCAAATCCATTTCCAAAATCAATCGAAATTAAAATTTCAATTTCAAAAACATTAAATTTAAATCATCCCTGACTTAACCGATTTCCTCGTGAAATCCATATTTGTGTGTGTAAAAGTGTGGTCCAGGGGTTTAACACACAATAGTGCAACATCATTCAATCATCACAGATTCAAATACAACAATATATTTGATAAGCGGTATAAACTATAACGCTTATCTATCATTCACAGATCACAGATATATATATATATTACATCACAGATAATTAATTACATTCATCCCAGAGAAACAGATCACAATACAAATCAGGATGTATCACAAAGCATCACATATCAGGGATATCAACAATCAAATCATCCAATAGAATCCAAATATTCATAAGTAAAATTAATTTAATTATCTGATTAATTTAAATCAGATTTAATTCTATGAATAAATTTATTAGTTATGGTAAATTAATAATCAATTAATTATGAACCATTTAATGAATTATCCTTTAATTAATCATAAATTAACCCTTAATTGATAATTAATCCTTAATTAATTATTTTTAATTAATTTCAATGAACAATTAATTTCTTAATTACTTCCATAAAGTAATTACACTTACATAATTTCATAAATGATTATCATTAATTAATTCAATCCAATTGATTGTTATAATTAATCACATTAATTAATTATTTAAATAATCTTAGTTAATGACCTTCATTAACTATTAAAATTTCTTTAATCACTTTTCTAAAGAAATTTCTTATATTAATCATTATTGATTATAATTTGATTAACCATTAATAACTCATAAAATCAAATGATTTAATTAATTAAATGTTAATTGTAAATTAATTAGTTCTTGATTACAAATTAACTAATTACCAATCATTTGTTAACTTAAACCTTAGTTAATAAATTTAAACTTATAATCACTAATTAAATTAATACAAATCATTAATTAACTTAATAAATAAATGAATTACAATTCATTAAATCTTCATTTACTTAAGATAAACTTATCTTTTTATTTATGATTTAATTATCACTTACAAATATGGTTAAAACCATTCATTTCAAATTTTCATTTAAAACTTCACTTCTATTTCAAGATTTAGAATGAATTCTTATTTAACTTTAATAAAGTTTAAAATCAATTTACTTTAAATTTCACATATTAAAAGAAGACCTTAACATTTAAACTTATTTAAAGATTTAAATTTATAAAAACTTAATTTCATTTCAAAATCTGGAATTCAATTCAAGATATAATTAAGTTCAGGTTTTAAAAACTTTGTTTAAATTCTCCTTTTCAATTCAAAATACAATTTAAATTCAAATCTTTATTTTCACTTAATTTCTTAAACACCGTTAAGTTTTTAAACAATTTAAATTTTTAAAACTTAAATTCCCAAACTAAATTTCAAACTGAACTTGAAGTTATATTTAACTTTACTTCTGAAATCTCAGTTCAAACCTTGCTTTAAAAATTTAAATTTGGTTTTAAAATTCCAAAACAAAAATAGTTCCAAGTTGAAAGCCTGTAACCAAAAATTTCTTTTGACCCGAGATCCTTAGTTCCCTGCTTCGAGTAAACTACTCGAATCACTTGAGTTAACACGCGAGGAAAACTAGTTCTTCCCAGGCAAAAAAATACCCAGGCTAAACACTCCAGAGTTCGTGCATGTGCACGACGATGGCCATCGCCTCCGGTCGACGCTGCAACGTCGAACAAGTCGACGATCAACCCCAGATCCACTTCCGACCACATGAACTTCGCCTACGTCTAGGAATTCGAATTCGAGAAAAAAAATTGAAACCTGGAAACAACAGGCTGGACCACTGCCCAAACCTATCAACACTTCGCCTCCGACCCTCCGACCACTAGCACAACTGAAATTCCGGCTACGACCTCGCCTATACTTCAACTTCCCTTCCTCAAAAACTGGTGACACTCGATCAATCAGAGGTGATGAAATCACCTCGTTTCCAGACCCGTAAAAACTTGATCATGAACCCTAGACTTACTTCGTCTCCTGCATTCGTGCAATGGAAAATTTATTCAATAATTTTTCTGAAAACATTGATCAACAAGCTAGCTTCAAACAAAATCTTATCACCCAATGTTGGTTCGATCATCAGAAAATGATAAAAATGCATATTTTGTTCAAATATTAACTACAACTAGGATAGTTAACTAAAAATCCTCATATTAGTTTTAAAAATCCTATCTTTGAGTGTAGATTCCAATTATATAATCGAACTAATATTTTACAATATTCGTATTTCCCAGAGTTTTAAGTTTTGAGTGTAAAAATTTGATCTTTCCTTCTATATGCATTTATACTTCACGAAACTATTTTTAGATTATAACTCAAACTTAAATTCAACTAATTAGTTTTAAAAGCAAAGCCTAATATTGATGAGAAAAGAAGAAATGGGATTTTTGATGTTGCCTAATACTCTGTGAAGTAATAGAGAGGAAGAACACTGGCACAAGCATATACACAAAGCATTCTTAAATGTATATATATACTCAAGATTAAATGGTTGAGTGTTACTCACCTTAAACATTTTGATTTCCAGAAGTTTCAGCTTGAAGTTGTAGTCTTTTTAAAATTTGCTAAGTAGAAAATCCTGGGTTGAACTCGATAGCTGAAAGTCTTTACTTGATCTCAGATTTTTGATGAATTGTTTGATTCTTTACTGAGATGTTTTTAAGTTGATGTTTTGTTTTAAGTTTTGAAATGATATTCACTCCAGATTTTTTCTCAGCTTTGATGGACGAAATGAAATGAGAAGGCTGATATGTGAGAAAGCAAGTTTACAGGTTGATATGTATTTTTGTACAAGTGATAATTTGGTTAGTACAAAATAGGCAGAGATTTTTTTTTCATTTGGGGCTGAAATGATTTATATAGTGTACTAAAGATATTTGCATTTATTACTTGGCTTGTATTGGAAGCCTTCCCTATATATTTATATTTTCTTTTGCAAGCTACACATATACTTTTGTTTTTCAAGTCTACACTTATCTTTTATTTGTTCATATTTGAATGTATTTCTTTCTTTTCTTTTTCTTTATCTTTTTGACTTACACTTTGCCTTACAATATTACTTCATAATATAATTAAATTTCTATTTTAATTTATTGTTAAATTTTATTTAATGAATTACTTTATATTTTACATAATTTATTAACATGTTGTTTGAATTTATTTATGTATTTATTTTTTTTCTAACATAAACAATCAATTCTTAATTTAAAATCATTTAGTTAAAATTTAATTCAAACTCAATATATATATATATATTCAAATTATTATTAAACCATTTACTTGAAATTTAAATCCAAATCACATATATACAATATTTAAATTGTAAATGATTTAACATAGAATTTATTTGAATTCGGGGAAACTCACATCAATTTATCAATGAATTTCACAAATTTTTTTATTCAAAAATTAAATTAATTATCAATTTAAATTTATATAAAATCCAGGGTCGTTACAACCTTCCCCCTTTAAAAGATTTTCGTCCTCGAAATTTGCCAGGGAGACACAAAGATAGATGAAGAACGTTTCATCAAATCAAACTGAATATTTATTCTGCATTTGGCTTACCAAATCAGAATATCAATTATTGATATGAGAACGAATCTTTTTAATTTTTCACAAGATACTCGGGTTATCCAGATCTACGAAATATGCAGTCGCATTGGTTAGTTCGAAGGGATAACTAACCATTCGTAGAATATATTGGGACCCAAAGAATAGATAGATATATGGATACAATTTCAAAACTTTTAGTTTAGAACTAAAGTATACCTATCAACCATAGCAAACAAAGCAACCAATTCATCCAAACAACAATTTTGGTCCATCCGGAGTTTATGTCCCATATTAATATATCGAATCTCCTTCCTGGATCTACTAGGAATCATCAAAGAATTGAGAAAAGATGTTGAACAAAAGAGATTGATAGAGAAAAGATTGTTTCCTTGTTGTTACAGGGTATTGACCAATTCGTGGTTGTATTCCCCTGTCCTATATCTCATCCTCTTCTTGCACTCATACTCACTATCAGTGAATAGTAAGAGAATTTACTGAGGCTTATAGACGGATATCTTAGAGATACTCATTCTAGGGTATACTTTACCCTATCTCTAATGAGCTACTTAATGTGTTATACTCCTGAGCTAAAGTTAAACCTTAGCTCTGATACCACGCTGTCACGATCCAAATTCCAGCGTTTGAAAATCGACACCTGTACTTCACTTGTACTCGAATGCCGCAGATTCAATCGTTGAAATTCGAGTCATGCCGGAGCTTATAACACAGTAAGTATAACAACACAGCGGAAGAAAGAAATGAATGATATCATATACAACTCCAATGAATACAATATCCAGAATGATATACAACAATGATATCTATATGATACAACAATATCAGAGACAAATAATAATGTTACAGCGGAAACGACAGAAGTGATAACTCCAAATGATCTGCAAAAGAGAAGGAGACCAACAACTCCAACATCAAGCTCGAACCACAAATATAAGCAAGTGTCAGTCCTCCGTGAACTCCAAAAACTGAACTAGCTCCAAATAATCTACTAAACCTGACTATCTGAAAAACCCAACTCTAGACTGCCCGTGTGGAAAATTGTGGGCACCCAGAGTTTAGGAAGGGAACAATAAACTCCGGGTCAATCATGGGACTGGTATGAGTACAAAAACAGTTTATCTTTAAAATAAACAACAAAAGAATTTTAAACATTGAAATCCGCAATGCTTTTTGGAAAATGAAACTACCATAAGGCCTCCCGCCACACACACAATGCAAACGCAGAATTGGAGGAGATTTCTCCTTATGATAGTCAAATATGCTTCCTACGCAAGAAAACTCTTTTGATATTATTACTAGTGCATAGTGTAGGAAACATTTCGAAAGTATAATATTAATCTTAGCCAGCATAGACATTCCGAACTATGCCTACTATAGCTACCATCTAAACAGTGGTGACCACCATAAGTAAATGGCAGGTTCTACAACTAAAACCGTACAGGGTTCATATTGGGAATTGGATTTCCAACAAATGGTCAGGCTAAGGAACTTCCTATGCCACATGGGAACGCCTCTGGAGGGACGCCCCGAGAACCTACCCGGATCTCTGCCAACACAAGGCCAGTTACCCCCTTCCCGGGTAGTAAACCTGAGATATGCCACCCCCGGTCGTTTGCGATCTTTATCCGAGAGCTCTCGATCACAAAGCAACAATCACACAGATAAATGAGATTGGAGCAACCACACAGGTAAATATCTGGGCTCCATACCATGATACCACCTTTTTCCAGAAGGAATGGACATACCCTAGGGGAGCTACCCCTGAAACCTTGCCGCATCTTTCCTGTTTCGACCATTACCGAGGTGCGAGGTCCGATGAGGTCTCGTCCACGAAGATACGCTTTACACGAAATCCATGCTTTGATCAACAAATGATCAGCAACACACAGCAACACTTAGCATGCCACACTACCAAATTGGGAGTATATCACTGATAACCTTCAACTACATAACCTCTGAGCTCGTACGTCTCAGAGAAGGGTGTTAAGCTAAGAGAATAAATCTCCGCCACCAAACAGAAATGTATTTGAAAGAAATCAGCTTTATATCTCAAAGTGTAATGTCAGACATACAACCATACAAGTCTGTTCCGGGTTCGAACAGAACCGAAGGCACTTCCAAAGAAGCCCTTGCAATCCGGATATTCACAATCCCGATCGGACTTCCCATCACTTAGGGAATCTCTATACCGTAGCTACTCAGTGCAGAGACAATCGATAGGTTATCCTATCGTTCTCGCAAACACCCGGTCTTCAACATCGGTCTTCAAATGCTATCCATTCACGTCGTATCACTATTCGGAATGGGTTATATGACACAAAGTCCTCTCCCGGCTAAACCCAATAATGAGCGCTAAATTTAAAACATATGGATATTGGGATTTCAATTAAGTCACAACTTATTACCCAAAACTTTTCTTCAAATGGTTTAAACACATTACCATTTTAATCTTTTACACAAAAAGATTTATCTCACAAAGTTCACCCAGTTTCACAAAGATCTATTCATAGATTTTCCAAATCAATTTCCATTTCAATTAGATTAACTCGTTAAATCTTTAAAACAAAGATTTAATTGATAGCTTTCAAAACAATTTCATTTCGACCTTTATTATAAAAGGTACACCTTTCCAATTTCAAATCAAAGTTCAACAATCTTTCACAAAGATTAATTCATAACTCGGAAAACTATTTCCAATTCAAACTTGAAATTCCTTTAATTAAATTGGAATTTCATTTCTTATATGAAAGCTTCTACTATTTGGAAACAAATAGTTTTCATTTTGGAAAATCTGATCTCAATTATACGAGTTAAAGTCCTTGGGTTAAATTCAAATTCTCAAAACCATACTTTTAAAATGGTTTAAACTCATATAAACACATTTATAACATCTTTACCCATAATTTCCACACATGGAATTCAATTCCAAAATTTTGAATTCAAATTCAAATTAAATTATTTGAATTGAAACTTTACCAAGTTATTCAAAATATCTTTTATCTCAAAAACTCCTTTTCAAAAGCTTTAACATTTAACCCAAATCCATTTCCAAAATTAATCGAAATTAAAATTTCAATTTCAAAAACATTAAATTTAAATCATCCGTGACTTAACCGATTTCCTCGTGAAATCCATATTTGTGTGTGTTAAAGTGTGGTCCAGGGGTTTAACACACAATAGTGCAACATCATTCAATCATCACAGATTCAAATACAGCAATATATTTGATAAGCGGTATAAACTATAACGCTTATCTATCATTCACAGATCACAGATATATATATATATATATATATATATATTACATCACAGATAATTAATTACATTCATCCCAGAGAAACAGATCGCAACACAAATCAGGATGTATCACAAAGCATCACATATCAGGGATATCAACAATCAGATCATCCAATAGAATCCAAATATTCATAAGTAAAATTAATTTAATTATCTGATTAATTTAAATCAGATTTATTTCTATGAATAAATTTACTAGTTATGGTAAATTAATAATCAATTAATTATGAACCATTTAATGAATTATCCTTTAATTAATCATAAATTGACCCTTAATTGATAATTAATCCTTAATTAATTATTCTTAATTAATTTCAATGAACAATTAATTTCTTAATTACTTCCATAAAGTAATTACACTTACACAATTTCATAAATGATTATCATTAATTAATTCAATCCAATTGATTGTTATAATTAATCACATTAATTAATTATTTAAATAATCTTAGTTAATGACCTTCATTAACTATTAAAATTTCTTTAATCACTTTTCTAAAGAAATTTCTTATATTAATCATTATTGATTATAATTTGATTAACCATTAATAACTCATAAAATTAAATGATTTAATTAATTAAATGTTAATTGTAAATTAATTAGTTCTTGATTACAAATTAACTAATTACCAATCATTTATTAACTTAAACCTTAGTTAATAAATTTAAACTTATAATCACTAATTAAATTAATACAAATCATTAATTAACTTAATAAATAAATGAATTACAATTCATTAAATCTTCATTTACTTAAGATAAACTTATCTTTTTATTTATGATTTTATTATCACTTAGAAATATGGTTAAAACCATTCATTTCAAATTTTCATTTAAAACTTCACATCTATTTCAAGATTTAGAATGAATTCTTATTTAACTTTAATAAAGTTTAAAATCAATTTACTTTAAATTTCACATATTAAAAGAAGGCCTTAACATTTAAACTTATTTAAAGATTTAAATTTATAAAAACTTAATTTCATTTCAAAATCTAGAATTCAATTCAAGATATAATTAAGTTCAGGTTTTAAAAACTTTGTTTAAATTCTCCTTTTCAATTCAAAATACAATTTAAATTCAAATCTTTATTTTCACTTAATTGCTTAAACACCGTTAAGTTTTTAAACAATTTAAAATTTTAAAACTTAAATTCCCAGACTAAATTTCAAACTGAACTTGAAGTTATATTTAACTTTACTTCTGAAATCTCAATTCAAACCTTGCTTTAAAAATTTAAATTTGGTTTTAAAATTCCAAAACAAAAACAGTTCCAGGTTGAAAGCCTGTAACCAAAAATTTCTTTTGACCCGAGATCCTCAGTTCCCTACTTCGAGTAAACTACTCGAATCATTCGAGTTAACTACTCGAATCATTCGAGTTAACATGCGAGGAAAACTAGTTCTTCCCAGGCAAGAAAATACCCAGGCTAAACACTCCAGAGTTCGTGCACGTGCACGACGATGGCCGTTGCCTTCGGTCGATGCTGCAACGTCGAACAAGTCGACGATCAACCCCAGATCCACTTCCGACCACCTGAACTTCGCCTACGTCTCGGAATTCGAATTCGAGAAAAAAAATTGAAACCTGGAAACAACAGGCTAGACCACTGCCCAAACCTGTCAACACTTCGCCTCCGACCCTCCGACCACTAGCACGACTGAAATTCCGGCTACAACCTTGCCTATACTTCAGCTTCCCTTCCTCAGAAACTGGTGACACTCGATCAATCAGAGGTGATGAAATCACCTCGTTTCCAGACCCGTAAAAACTTGATCATGAACCCTAGACTTACTTCGTCTCCTCCATTCATGCAATGGAAAATTTATTCAACAATTTTTCTGAAAACATTGATCAACAAGCTAGCTTCAAACAAAATCTTATCACCCAATGTTGGTTCGATCATCAGAAAATGATAAAAATGCATATTTTGTTCAAATATTAACTACAACTAGGATAGTTAACTAAAAATCCTCATATTAGTTTTAAAAATCCTATCTTTGAGTGTAGATTCCAATTATATAATCGAACTAATATTTTACAATATTCGAATTTCCCAGAGTTTCAAGTTTTGACTGTAAAAATTTGATCTTTCCTTCTATATGCATTTATACTTCACGAAACTATTTTTAGATTATAACTCAAACTTAAATTCAACTAATTAGTTTTAAAAGCAAAGCCTAATATTGATGAGAAAAGAAGAAATGGGATTTTGATGTTGCCTAGTACTCTGTGAAGTAACAGAGAGGAAGAACACTGGCACAAGCATATACACAGAGCATTCTTAAATGTATATATATACTCTAGATTAAATGGTTGAGTGTTACTCACCTTAAACATTTTGATTTCCAGAAGTTTCAGCTTGAAGTTGTAGTCTTTTTAAAATTTGCTAAGTAGAAAATCCTGGGTTGAACTCGATAGCTGAAAGTCTTTACTTGATCTCAGACTTTTGATGAATTGTTTGATTCTTTACTGAGATGTTTTTAAGTTGATGTTTTGTTTTAAGTTTGGAAATGATATTCACTCCAGATTTTTTCTCAGCTTTGATGGACGAAATGAAATGAGAAGGCTGATATGTGAGAAAGCAAGTTTATAGGTTGATATGTATTTTGTACAAGTGATAATTTGGTTAGTACAAAATAGGCAGAGATTTTTTTTTTCATTTGGGGCTGAAATGATATTGTATAGTGTACTAAAGATATTTGCATTTATTACTTGGCTTGTATTGGAAGCCTTCCCTATATATTTATATTTTCTTTTGCAAGCTACACATATACTTTTGTTTTTCAAGTCTACACTTATCTTTTATTTGTTCATATTTGAATGTATTTCTTTCTTTTCTTTTTCTTTATCTTTTTGACTTACACTTTGCCTTTACAATATTACTTCATAATATAATTAAATTTCTATTTTAATTTGTTGTTAAATTTTATTTAATGAATTAATTTATATTTTACATAATTTATTAGCATGTTGTTTGAATTTATTTATGTATTTATTTCTTTTCTAACATAAACCATCAATTCTTAATTTAAAATCATTTAGTTAAAATTTAATTCAAACTCAATATATATATATACATACATATATATTCAAATTATTATTAGACCATTTACTTGAAATTTAAATCCAAATCACATATATACAATATTTAAATTGTAAATGATTTAACATAGAATTTATTTGAATTCGAGGAAACTCGCATCAATTTATCAATGAATTTCACAAATTTTTTTATTCAAAAATTAAATTAATTATCAATTTAAATTTATATAAAATTCGGGGTCGTTACACTTTCCTTTTCCATTCCTCTCTTTCACTTTACTTTCGTTCTGTCATTCTAACGAGAAAAAAAAGATAAGAAAATTTTGAAAAGCATCCATTCCTATCTCCTTCTCTTGCTCAACACACGTCCTCTCCCTCATTCACCATCTTCCACCGCCTCTCTCTCAACGCAAGTAACCGCCTGGTTGCCATCTCCACCGAACCCAAACCCACACCTCCTCCCTCTCCCCTCCGGCCTCCATTCGCCCAGCCCCAACCGACCACAACCACCCTCACCGATCATAGAGAACCCCACCAGCCGAGTCGCTTGCTCCTTCACCTGGCACGCTTGCATCACTTGCCGAAGTCACCCCTCCTCTGTATACCGTGTGCCTTTGGAAAAAAGATCGCGTGCATGAGCAAGTCACGTGTGACTCTGCTGTTGCATTTCTGCTGTCTCCTCCTCTTAGGTATGTAGCTTAGTTATATGTATAGTATGCTAGTATTATATATATTTATAAAATAAGTTATATATTTTACAGTTTTTATAAATATATTTTAGTATAAGCTATAATGTGTATAGCTATAGTTTATGACATGAAATATATTTGACAGTTTGTATATATATTTACTTTATTGAATTCTGCAGATAGTATGTAACTTAAGTACATAATATTTTATTAGTTATTATATTTGTTTATATAAGTAAATGTTTCTGTCAGGTTATATATAAAGTTGTATAGATTGTTAATAAGTTAGTATATATGTATGTGATATAGCATTGATAGTACAAAGAGTCCATACAAAAGCTTGTATATATCTTCAACATAGCTACAATACAGTTTTGTTTGTATAGATTTTATTCTATATGATAGTTTATGTATGTTAGTATTTGTGTTTATGAAAGTTGTACGTATATAAATATGTATATATATATAGATGATAAGACTTGCAATCTATTTGTATTAAAACAGATTTTTGTAATATTGATAAATATGTTATAATTTTATATATATACTGTTTTAAAATATAGTTTAGATGATGTTGTCACAGTAGTATATATAAGTTGGATAAAAATTGTTTATACGCATATGATAATGTGAGTTATATATATATATATAAAGATTTCAAATATAAATCTACAAAGTGTTATATATATTATGTTCGTGGTATGTATATATATATATATAAGTTTTTAAGATATATATATATGGCGAGTCTGCATAATTATTTATTTTTAGTTTATATGCAATGTTGATAATATTTGATATACCAGCTACAAGTCTATTTATACCCAAGTCTAGTTTCGTATATTGGTTGAGATTACTTTATATATATTCTAGATTTGATATTTGATTTTTAAGGTGCCTATATATTAATAACGAGTAAGCTTGTATAAGAATTTTAGATGTATATAAAGTTATAAAGGTATATATAACGGTTCAGTTATATTTCTTTCAGTATATTTAGTTTAATATTTTGTCTGCATCTATATATTTTATTTTATACGGTCTGCATGTATTTCCAATGGCATGTATACTTGTTTACGTGTGTACAAGTTCTGGGCAACTCATATGCATATTTTATGGTATGTATATATATTATAATATATATACGTCATATTGGTCTGTACATCTCGGGTTTGTTGTATAATAGTTATAGACGTTATAATGTATGCAAATTGTGTATTTAGATATAAGTACATATATATGTATATTTTAAATAAATATATACTTGGACCCCACTTTTAAAGTATGTAGATATATATATATATATATATTATTTTGATATTTAGCGTAAATTAAAATATTGATTTATTAAACCAAAGATAATATAATATAACATATATATTTCGTTTCAATCTATATCAAGCAGATTCTGATTTATTTCATCAATTCCTTATTTATCAGTTTGTCCGTCGAATTCGTGCCAGTCTTGCTTTATTATGGAATTCGTGCCTAGATTCGTAACTTATTCATTGTCGACTATCTCTAGCCTCGAAAGGTGAGCAATCACTCACGATTAACGTTCTTGTATTTATTAGATTTGATTTCAATTGAAACGACAATAGAAATATGCTGCTGTAGTTATTTAAATTGTTATATATACTATTATCTATAACTGTTCACCTGTGGGATATGACACCATATCCTGTTGTTTATATTATATTGTTATTGATGATATATGCCTGTTATTATTATTATCATATCTGTTATCACTCTACAAGTTCCCTGTTAGTATAGAATTCCCTATGGGTTGAAATGATACATACCCGAACGATCTCGTAGAATAGGAGAAAATCGTTATGGGTTGAAATGATAAACCCAAATGATTTTCATTGAATTGAATTTGGGATTGCGGTTGAAATGATATATACCCGTATATGTTTAAATTGTGGATTGAAATGATAAATATCTGTATCACTTGACCATAGGATAGAAATTATATACAGACACCGTTGGTCAATATATATATATATATATATATCTTTAAGAAATGATTTCCAAGACTTTGAAATTGAATTTATTTAAGAATTATACTCAAATAAGTCTGATTTGAAATTTATTAAATTTGGGATTTTAAAGATATGACTTTATGACTTGATTTTTAATTAAGAGTGATTAAATTGAATATTTCAAATTTACATAAATTGAAATAGTTTATTGGGAAACGGAAATAACTTGAAATTGATGATTTGAGATTTGATTAATTTGAATTTTGGGATTCGGTTGATTTGGAATCGATTTGTGAAATCTGAGGAAAACTATTATATTATATAAAGTATTTTTTTAATTTTATTTAAAACTACTTTATATTTTACTTTATAATTTTTTTATTATTATAAACTATTTTAATATAAATCATTTTAATATAAACTATTTTAACTTATAACTCTTTTATATAAACTATTTTACTTTATAAACTATTTTATTATATATACTATTTTAATATCTAACTGTTTAAGTGGTAGAAGTTATGATTTCAAAGTTATGGTTTTCCAAAGAATTATAATTTCAAAGTGTTTTGGTTTCGAAAGTGTTGTAACTTGGAAATGCTATAATTTGGAAATAGATATATTTGAGATGGAAATGATATTTTAGGTTTTTGAAGTATAAATTATTTTGGAATGACCACAGTATTATAATGACGTTTGGTTGTTAATAGCGTATATTTCTACATAGTAGGTAGTTCCACGGATCCTTAGAGGATGGTTATCCCAAACATCCTTTAGGTTACTTGTATTTCAGTTGATATTTCACTTGAGTTGGATTTATTGATATAAGAATGTTAATCCTGACTCGAGTGTTTTGTGTTTTGCTTTACGCTCGGGTCAGACTGAGTGATACAGCGTTTGAGACTCACATTTGGAGTTTGGAGCTTCGTTTGGAGATCCAACTATCGATTCAGCTTTCAGCTTTTCCAGTTGATTTGTTCAGAGATTTAATCAGTTGTATTTGAAACTTCACGGTATTTGAGATATTATGTTGTATTTTATTTCAAACTCTGCTGTTTATATAGTAGCTTCATGAACTACTATTTATCTATTCCGCTGCATTATTATTATATAACTCTATGTCTGTGATTCTATGATTGATTCATTTACTGTATATGCTGAGTTTTGCCAAATTTAAATTAACAATCTGGTATTTTTAGCAATTCAAGTCCGACATGTGTGGATGCGAATGGTTGAAAATATCGGGTCGTTACAATACTGATGTATGTAGCCCAATGCCTATAGTTACCAAATATAATTCTTCTATTTTGTAACCTTTACTAATGATTTCTCAAGACTAGGATATGTGTATCTTTTATGAAGAACAAATCCGACATCTGTGAGAAAATTATAGAATATAAAAATGAGGTCGAAAATCAGACGAACCATAAGATTAAAATACTTCGATCCGATCGAGAAAGTGAGTATGCTGGACAAGAACCCCAACAATACTAAAAAGATGATGGGATCATCTCTTAGGTCATTCTATTCTATACTCCGCACCACAACGATGTTTCAGAGCGAAGGAATCGAACCTATTGGATAAGGTTCATTCCATGATGAGTAAAGCTAAGTTACTCTTTCCTATTAGGGAAATGCGCTAAAAACCATAGCGCATATGTTGAATTTGATGCCTGATAAATCTATTCCTAAGACCCCATATGAGATGTAGTATAGGAATAATGTCCAACTAAAATATTTGAAGGTGTGGGGTTGTCCAACCTACATTTGTAACATTGGTCCCAGTAAACTTGAGGCAAGATCGGTATTGTGTAAATTTATAGAATATCCCAAGAACTCGATGAGATATATTTTCTACAATATTGAGGAATAAAGGATACTTTTTTCTCGGCATGCTTTCTTTTTGGAAAAGGAATTCTTTCAAAAGAAACTAATAGTGAGATTATAGAGTTAGATGAAATCCGAGAAGTTAACACAGAAGTCGAACCTATAGAATAATCAAATTCACTAGTATATAAGTACACGCAACCTATTAAAAGGTCTAATAGGGAATCTTGTGCACCAGAGAGGTGCTAAAATTTTCTTGTGAATGATGAGAAAGAGGACCAAGTCTTAGACGGTGACACTCTTCTTTTATTCCAACAAAAGAACTACAAATTAAAGACTCTGCACTATGGCTTGGAGGTGTAAAATCCAAATGGATTCCATGAACGAAAACAAAGTATGAAATTTGGTTGACATACCAGAAGGGATAACAATCATTCGACTGGAAATGGATTTTTAAGAAAAAGCTAAATGCAGATGGACAAGTGGAAACTTATAAATCAAGGTTAGTAGCTACAAGGTTTCATCAAATTCAATTCGTTGATTATGATGAAACACTTTCGCCTGTAGCAATGCTTAAGTCTAATTAGATAATGCTAGCTATTGATGCATCCTACAATTATGAAATATGGCAAATGGACGTGAAAACAGCATTTTTGAATGGTTACTTAGAAGTGACTGTTTACATATCACAGTCCGAGGGTTTCGAGGTCAGAGGAAGAGAGGGCAGGGCTTGCAAGTTGTTAAGATCCATTTATGGTCATTAAAAAGCTTCAAAATGTTGGAATAAGTGTTTTAATATGGTAATCAAAGTTTGGTTTTTATTTGAACACAAAGGAAGTATACGTATATCGAAAAGAATATGGAAGTGCTATAGTGTTCTTAGTATTGTACGACGATGATTTGTTATTGATTGGCAACGATATTGTGTTGTCGCAATCGGTGAAAGCTTAGCTTTCCAAGAGCTTATCCATGAAGGGTTTGGGGGAAGCATCCTATATACTAGGTATAAAGATCTATAGATTTAGATCAAAGATACTGTTGGGATTGTTCTTATCCTTGTACATAGACACCATTATTGAGAGTTCCAGACGCAGAAATGTTCTGACGTAATATGAAATCGTCCTTTCTAAGAAGGATACTCCTCAAATCGATGAGGAGAAAGACCGTATGAAGTGGATATCGTAGGCATATGCAATTGTTCCCATAATGCAAGCTATGATATGTACTAGATCGAACTATGCATTAGGATGTGTAAGCCGATACGAGTTTAATCCTAGAGAAAAACATTGTGTTAACGGATAAATTCGCTAACCCCAAAAGTGATTAGGAAACTAGGTTAATCAATGAGAAGCTTTGAAAAAGCTTGTCGAAATCATCAATTCGAAGAAGTCACTCATTTCTTTCCATGATGTCGTCGACATAATCATAGTCACATGGGTGGCTCGAAGTCACATATGCAAAGCGAGTACAAGTTCGAAGTCCCTGGATCAAAGTCAATTATGATATACCAGTCACGAAGTCATAACAGTTCAATTATCCAATGTGCGAAGTCATAAATATGTTTGAATCACAGTTCTCACTGATTATACATATGCTATGCTATGCCCTTGTATAATATTCAAAATCCTATGTATACAATGTTCCAAATTACAATATGCTCTAAAATCTCCAAATTGATTACAGATTTACAATGTAGTAAATGAGGAAGAGGAAATTCGGTCCATAAAATGGTACCCCTATGGTCGTATTTATAGGGGTAGACGGCCACCACTCCGCCTCTATTGTCTTTGGCAGGGTCTACTTCGTCAATGCGGAGCACTGACTTCCTTATTGTTAGATCTTCGACAAGTTTAACTTCAATATGCATGACTTCGACAGTGTTGGTTGTGTCGGCCTCTTTGCTAATATACTTTTGGCGGTGTTGAATTCGATGCTCTTCATGGATATCGATGACGTTCGACATCGAGATTGCTGAT
Organism: Allium fistulosum; assembly: GCA_030737815.1. Taxonomy (NCBI): domain Eukaryota; kingdom Viridiplantae; phylum Streptophyta; class Magnoliopsida; order Asparagales; family Amaryllidaceae; genus Allium; species Allium fistulosum. Next base: position 896,620,289 of record CM060905.1, on the reverse strand, counting down.
GTAAACTTGTGTAATGCCTTCGGTGTGTGGTTTATGTCCATCTATGAAGTGCTATGTCCGACGGCGAATAGTATAGCCTTATATTCCCTTAATGTATTCCATATGCAATACATTGCAAGAGCTTCTCAAAGACAGTGCTGCTTGTACGTTAACAAATTGCGGAGTAATTATCAGCGAAGTAAGGCACAACTTTGAGCACCTTTAAAGTCTTCGCAGGCATAATCTTTGGTTTTTATGTATTAACACCTTTGAAGAGCTGGTGCAGTGCGATATGGGCAAGGTCCGGCTTCAAATGAACATTTTGTAACTGCTTCGACACTCTCCAACAACTAGTGAAGTAATTTGTACTTGGCCACTTTGACAGTACATAGGTGCTTTGCCAGTTGTATGCCTTTGACAATATTAATTTGGAGCCATAGCATGTCAAACTCCTTCGACAAGATTTATAGCACTAGCAATCTATTCGACCACATCAGTGACTTGAGAGGTCATGGCACTTCGATCTCCTTCGGTGAAAGTTATTGCAGTAACATTTGCCCCCTTAGTGTAGGAGTCCTTGGCTTTTCAAGCCAACAATATCGGTTACATCCTATCCTGCCTTTTGTTCTTCCCACGACGATCTTATTCACTCATTTAAAATCGGTCCAACGATTCCAATAAGCTCATCTCCTCTTATAAATACATGAGCTTCCTCTTCCTTCCCTTTTTACCTGCAATTCAGATACTCAAGCAAGAATCAAAATTTCGAGAATTATCAGCAAATTCGAATTTTCCAACCTCAACTCATAATCAAGGTATGATTTCTTTAAATTAAAATTTGGTTTGTCTGGCTTTCGCATTTGAAATTAAAATTAGGTTTTGGCCGAGACTTGTGAATCATGCCTACCGGTTTAGTTTCAATCTTCAGATTTCATTACTAAATTCTATTTATTAACTTCGTTGGTCGTTAAATTCATAACATTGCCTCATCGATCTTAAATCGATTGATTACCTACATTTTGATTTCGAAATTTGGGGGATTTTGCTGTTTGTATCATTCTGATTTGAACCTTATTAATCCCATATTAAGGTTTGGATTAAATATTTAAAGTCTTAATATTCATCAGTTTTAACGAAGGTGAATCTAAGTTGGATTATTAGCAGCTCTTTCACCATTAATTAGAGTTGGCATTTCACCAAACACGTTCTAGGCTAGGTAGCGAGAGAGACAATTCATTTGACCCGTAATCCGTTATCAAACAGCCTCGACGACACTTAGGTTTATCATGACAGTCGAAGTCAATATTTCTTATTACCTTGATGGTTCATTCATAGAGGGTGAAGTGATCCATTCAAAGTCTGCACATCGTCGATTTTTGGTTTTTTTATGATAGTCGATCAAGGCTAACAGCGTCGAAAACCTCTTGCACCTTGTCGACTAAGTCAAAGTGCAATACCTTTTAATTGAGAACTTAGAGGTTGCCGATGGTGTTCGCTTCGAGTAGGTGCGATGTAAATGACTTCGATGTCAATCAAGTACAAAGCCATATGCCTTCAACGTTTGGTTACAAACATCACCTGATAAAAAATAACTTTATCATTTTCCATCACTTTTTCACAGTTATGCTTAACGTTGTAAGTCGGGTTTTATATGACTTCGACACTATTGTCGCAATTAATTTTGAGTGTTATGAACCATTTAATCAATTATTATATTTTTAGTCCACATTGACGCTACTCGTTAGTGTCAACATCCTTATCATTTTGGAATTAAACATGGTTATAAGGATCATTTGTTATAAGTTTCAATACCAATGGAGTTATATTTTACATCACTACTTACGACTATCATCTTGATAGATTATAAACTTTTAGCTTACATATATATGATATCACATGTTAACCATATCCTATTGCTCTTTTCATAAAGTTTAACGACCCTAATTTTGACTAACATTATTTAGGACATTTAATTAGATAAATTAAATAAAATAATGTAAAGGGTTAAGGAATTGAGATTTGTGTCATTATAAGGTAGCCGTGCCTTAAGTAATGAATAAACAAATGGAAATTTAAAATGAAGTAAGTAAAGGCAATAAGATAAGGGCAAAATAGGAATAGGTTATATTCTTATACCTTAAACCCTTATTCTAATTTCATTTACAATATTCACAAACAAAAAACTAAACCTAGAGCTTGGCCGACCACCATTAGAAGAAACCTAAAGAAAGATAAGCAAGAATTCAAGGAGGAAGCTTAATCAAATCAAATCAAGGGCAAATCTCAAACTCCTTAACAACAAGCTTAGGTGAATAATAGATTACATCTCATTTTTATTGCTTTCGGTTTCTAGATAAGATCCGAATTTATTTTGCAAGAAAAATGCCATGTTTTGATTGTTTAAATGGATATACATACTTGTTGATGATTCATGTTGTTTCATATGGATTTTATGATAAGATATGATTTGAAAAACCTATTAAATGACATCCAAATGGCTTGCGTTTTTTATATAAGGCCAGAAACATTATTTTAGAGATGGGTTTCAAGTTTCATAATTTTCTAAGTTGTGGATTTATTATGAATTTTCTAGTAAAGAAAATGGTTAAATTGGGTTTAAATTATTTTCGGCTATTTTATGTTAGCTTCGGGTCAAAAATTTAAATATGTTAGAAATCATATTAAAAGTGATTTATGGGAATTTTTGGAGAGTTTTCCTAAGTATTTTATTAAAGACATAAAATTATTTAAGGTATGAGACTTAAATGTTTTATATGTTTAGAAATGGAGAAGGGGCAATTTGCAAAATGTTTTAAATTGTTAATTACTAAATTCGGCAGCACTTTTAGAAAAAAGTTTTGTAAAAGAATTGGCAACCAACTATATGTTGACAAATAAGGCAAGTTAGTTGGAAAGATATTACTTTAAAATGGTTAAAAATCAGTTTTGTAAAGGATTAATGCTTCACCACTTATAACATCCACCTTTCAACACCATACATCCGCCCCCAACCAAATCGAAACCAATACATATGGTATTAATGCCTTGGTACGTAGTGGATTGGAGAAAGGCAGAAGGTATAGCGTCGAAACATGCTTTTGAAGGGGTAGAAGTAGCTCTTATAAACTTGGAACTATTTTGATTACAAATGATGCTTTCGAAGGGGTTGGAGCTTTCGACTTAACCAACTTGCTTCTATTTATATAAAGAAAGGGCTTTCGAATGAGTTGCCACCTTTTGTTTTTAAAACAAGCTTTCGAAGGGTTCGAAACCCCTGCTGTCGCATTCAACCTTTCGAATCAATGCCTCCAAAAGGGTTATTTTGCTTTAAACTTTGGAGCCGCTTCTCCATGCTTTCAAAAGGGTTGGTTTCGAAACCATCCACTTTCTTTTACTTAGGAATAATGCTTTGAAAGCAATGTTTTTGTCCCAGTTCTTTTAAGACCCTTAGACATATTGAAAGTTAAACCCAAAGGTTTCGAAAGGAATGGTTTTAAATGGTTTCGAAGCTATGTTCCATAAACTTTTACTTGGACCCAATGCTTTCGAAAGGTTTATTTGAAGTAAGAAATTTTAATGCTTTTGGAAGGTATACAGTGTAGGTTTCGAAGGGGAGGTACCCCAATGTTTTTGAAAGGTTTACTTGAGTTTTTTTAAATGGAAGGTTTCCAATGCTTTCGAAAGGCAAGTTTAAAGTATTTTGAAAAGAGGATGTCCAATGTTTATAAAGATTTCAAAGGGATGCTTTCAATGATTTTGAAAGGTCTATTTTAAAGGTTTCGAAAGGTATGCTTTGGCCTTTCGGACTAGTGTTTCAAGGTAAAGTAGTTAACCTATTTTGAAAGGGCACTTTCAATGGATTCGAAAGGGACCGTTTAAAATTTTTAAACAAGGGTTTCGAAGATGATATCTTGGATTTAAAACCTAATGTTTTCTAAGTTAAAGAAGGGCTTTAAATTGTTTTAAAGGGATAAATAACCCTACTGATTTTGGTTTTCGTCAACATTGTTTTGTGTAAAGCGTATATCATGGCAAAGATCTTTGAGTAAAGCAAAAAGTATATTTTCCTTGTATAAGTATGATTTAAATGGTTAAATCAATTTGAAAGAAATATTTTCAAGGAAAATTTGATGGGGTAGTTAACCCTAAGTAAATGACTCAGATATTAGAATACCAGATGGGACTGGTATAGAGTCACGCCCTATACTTTAGTTATAGCCTCTAGCTAATATAAGTCCAAAATTCCAGTGCGTAGGGCTTTGTCACAAGTAAGACTAAAATGATGTTACACACATCGAGGAATATACAGAGAAAGATAGGTTATAGGTGAGCCCAAAAAACCATTAGGATCAGTTAACCCCGGGAAAAGTAAGTTAAGGATAGACCGTCTAGGAGTGTGTCTAATAGAAGTTAGATTATTTATTTTGTCTAGCAGGCCCGAGTTAGCCAATGGTTAGTAGTTATCCAAACAAAACTACATTGTTCGGACAGATAGTCCATTGAGTACCTGATTCATATGCATATATGATATTGGTATTATTGCTTTAATTAGTTTGATTGCAGGATTCTGATTTGAAAAAAGATATGTTTCTAAAGAGATATTAGTGAAGGGAAACCCGTTCCACTAAGCGGCTTGGTCTCACTTAATATCAGTAAACCGAGATGTAATAGTATTATTCACACCAGGTTTTATGTCTGACTCGAAGTTTATGTTTTCCCATAACACTCTCGGGTGCTCAAAATTTAATTTGAGTAGATTGAGAGTTAAGGTTTTTCAGGTTTAGTAGGTTGGACAAATAAGCTTCCGACGACGTGCAGGAGGAAAAGTTAGAAGCTATTTAATTTTATTTCCCCTGTGATGTATTATGACTGATATGTCTATTTAGTACTCTGATCATCCAAAGGGGCATCTTCATATGTCGCTCTTGGCGTAATTTGTAAAAATTATATTTGATCTAAACTTGTGAATCGTTTTGGGATTATGCATATGAATATGAAATATGGATTTGAAATGTAATTAGAAAGGATGTTTTTATTCTGTGTTGATTTTATTTCATATTCATGTGCTTTTGATATTATGGATATCATTAACATTACCGTATTTTGTCACCGGAAGTTAATACTATAAATGACTGCATAATTTATAGCTTAGCTTCGGGCCTCAAGATGGGGGATGTTACATAAAGTCCCTTATTGAGATCATAGTTTTCATCCTCTGACATACTTACCGTTATCTAAATGTTACTGCTTTGTGATTAGTAACTACTTTTTTACTTTGGCAATTGTATACCATTTAAGCAAAAACTTAATAAATGATGGTAATTTCAAGTTTAGAATAATATTACCTGACAGGAAAATGGAAGGTAAACAGTTCGAAAAGAAATCTTTGAAGAGAGCGGCCAAAGAGTCCAAACTTGACCCTCAGGCGACAAGAAAGAAGACATTGTTTCCAAGCCATCATATATCACTTCTTAGGTCGAAGCAGACTCCATTCTTAGCCAATTTGGAATAACTGGGGTGGAGGCTATCGCAGCAGGGTCTTCAGACATCATCTACAATCCTCCAAAAGGATATTTTGCTTTCTCCACTATTCATATCTGGCATATGGGTTATCTTCCCTTTCCAAAATTTCTTCTCAAATATTTGAAGCATCTTGATATTGCACCAGTCCAGCTCCTACCAAACTCTTATACATACCTAACTTGTCTGGAAATCTTAGCTAGAGAAGCAGGTCTTCTCTCTCTTAGTTCTGACATCCTTCACCATATTGCTGGCCTTGCTAAGGTGGTGATCAACTGGGCCGTCAATTATACCGAATTCACCCTCATCCAAAATGCCTAATTTTTGAGACTCTTAATAAAGCCAAAGTATGAAAGACTCAATTTTTCTTCGTGAAATGCTTCTCTGGTCTCAGGGGAACCTTTTCTACTGTTGGTAAGCTTCTCTTTTTCTTCACTTATTTATTTTGATTCATCATTCTTTGTTGAGTGGTACCTCTTTTTCAAATCTTGTATCCAAAAAGCTGAACTCAGAAGATCAGGGACAAGTACAGTTGTTGACCAATGCAGCGGTTACGATAGGAAACATGCTCAGTCTACTAGTTCTATCTAAGCTTCATCAATGCTCTATTATCTCAACTGGATATAAGGTAAAAACGTAACTCCAAGGGCAAGAGCTCATTGGTAATGGGTAAACCTTAACTCTTCTCTTCCAACTCCCCTGTTCAGCCCGGGATACTTGGTAAGATGTCATTGTAATCATTCAAAAATTATTATAATGTCATCTCATAAGTTTATCTTTTTGACTTAGGCCCGTCTTCTTTGGTTGTTGCTCCCACCAGGAAGGAAGTTGTTGTGGATACTTCTAAAGATAAATTAGAGAAAGATGTCACTCTACTATAGTTCAGGCTCCTAAAACTTGATCTTTCAAGAATGTTATCTCTAGTTTATTCTCTTCTTCTAAAAGAAAACTAAGTGATGGTTTACCACTGTTCCTATCCCCAACAAAAAGTCTAAGATTAAGAATGTATAGATTCCACTTGTTATTCAAGAGGGAGAACCAGTGGATGTTGGCGCAAATCTTAAGTCTCATGATCTTGGTTCTATAGTTGGAGACAAGTCTGATTTTAATGCCGCTATGGACAAGACCCAGCAGGTGGTCGAGGTAGAATCTTCTCAGGACTTGCTCCACCATATTACCGTCCTAAGCTCCCCATAAGCCTTGAACCGTATTTGCGAATAGCTTGGGTTTACTTTTACTCTGAGGAGCTCTCTTCCTTCTAAGCCTTACTCGTTATCTTCTGTCAAAAAATTTAATGACCTTCTTCAATTGGTAATTCAATCCACTTCTTTTGCTCCTTCATAGCCATTGCAACCTTCTTCCTACGCTTAAGACCATCGATTTTCTCCCCTTAGACAACACTTGCTGGTACATACCCTTTTTGTCTAATCGCTTTAAACTCTCAGTATTTCACATATTACACTCTAGCTCAAGTCTCATTATTTGTTTCAGGTTGCCAAGCGTATGCTTTCACTTCAAGATGAGGCTTCGGGGTCATCAGATGAAATATCTAAACTTAAGGAGGAAAACTCCTCGCTTAATAACCATATTGTTGACTTAACTACCGAAGGAGATGAAGCTGTGAAGGAGAAAGACAAGTTGGTGCCTCTCATGAAGAAACGAAATCCCTACTTCAAACTTAAAATGATAGGGTGATGGCTTTAGAACTTGCACTTAAGGAAGCTGAACTGAAAGAAACTAAGCTTGTGGCAAATAATGCGGTTCTTAACAAAAAGCTAAAGAGGAAGGAGGATCTCCCAAGAAAGTTGGTGGAAGTGATTAAAGATGCAAAGAAAAATGTGTCCTACTTTCTTGGTAAGACTCTCGATACCATTATCGAGAGATCCTATGAGAACACGCACTTCATTGCTTACACTGACAATGCTTATAAGTGTTTGGACTTTAGTTTTCCCTCCCTTCCTTCAGAATGGAATGACAAGTTCATGAGAAAATTTAAAGAGATGCCACATGGATCTTATGTTCCTGAGGAAGAAGAGAGGTTGATGTCACCAAGTTACCGGCTTTTGATGATCCTCCAATTGATGAGGAGATTGATTCAGATGAAGAGGAGAAAGATGATGATAAGAATAGGGATGGGGGTGATGATGATAATGACGGTCCTAATGACAATGATGATGATAATAATGACAACAATGGTTGACGTGGTGGAAATGACATTTCTGGACCATTGGCTGATAAAGATGGATCAGGAGGCACTAATTAAAATTCATCTTTCCAAGGTGCTGGGGCTACCAAAATTTTTAATCCTCCCAGGGAAAGTTCTCCTAAGTGAGACAATGTTCCTGCAGATTCAAAGTCCAAAGACAAAGAGAAAATCTCATCGTCTACTGTCCCGCTTTCTCAGGTATGGATCTCATTACAAAAATGTTTTCGATTATCAAATGATCTTTAGTTAATATATTAACTACTTTAATTAAAGAGAAAATCAAAATACCGGTATGACGTTATGATCGAGAAGAAGCAAACAAATATTGATTAGTTAAATAGAGAATTCAATAAACAAATGAAGGAGTATAATATATTGTTTGGAAAATATTGAAAACTTGCCAAGAGCACATCAATATTGAGATTTTTCAAAGAGAGAGAAGTTGCCCTTCAGATGAAGACAACATGCAAACATCGGGAAGAGCTTTTGGGGCAGAATGTTGAGCTTATCACCATTTTCTGGATGTTAATCGGTGACAGGAATGCCTTGGTGGAATTCCTGCATAAATTTTATTGCAGGGGTTTGATTATCGACTTCTCATACTTAGGGGATAATAGTGGAGGTTTGCTTAGACGCCTTCACCATAGATACTTGGATAAACATAAGACTGATCCTCATCCCAGGGCATCTTGGAACCTTCCCTAACTCGCTCCTATTCCCCTATCATTACATTCTTTTACCCAATAGAAACTTAAATATAATAGGAAGAGATTCATTTTCGAAATGTATAAGAAATCTATTTTGTATGAACCAGAATGACTTGTATAATTGTTATACGCTACCGAGTTTTCCTATGAGCTTTATTGTTTCAATTTCTCTATTCTTAGCTTAATTTCGACATATTGCACAGAATAAAGGTCTTTTAAGCAGCCCGATTCCCAGGGATCTCTTAAGTAAACTCATCAAATCAAAGAAAGACTTTTCAGAGAAATCCTTGATCATTAAAACATCACAATTGGCGAGACTTAATTTCCTTAGAGATTTTCAAGAAATTTATATGCATTAACCATATTTCCATTTTGACTTTTTAGGCGATGAAAGGGATAAACTGCTTAGCGAGATTCGATCTTATCATTCTAAATCAATATGTGGTCATGACAGTCCTCCAACCGGTGAATGAGATTACTATCGGTTCCCTCCTTCTTACACCCAGGAAGGAATTAAGACTTCTTTTGATTCTATGGTTACTTTATCTGCTAGGTCGTTCGAAAAGGCTAAGGCCGGGGTTTCAAAACTTTGAATATTAATTTAATATTATTGAAATGGAATTGTAATGTAACCTTGACTTTTATTACTATTTGTAAACTTCGTTTGTTATTAATGGAAGAGTTTGTCCTTCATGTACTAATTTTTGTTTTCTTTATTTTTAATAGGATGCTCAGTTAGCGCGTAAATCTGATTCCTTAGACGCCTTGCAAATTATTAAAGTTAAAGATTGGATGTTTGCATTTATGGAGGAGAAACGATCATCTCGAGATGACTCGGCTTTACGATTCCTAAATAACCCTGAGGCACAAGAGTGGCATAGAAATTATTTCCTATTAAAATTAGCTTTTAGTGCTTATAAAGAAATGGCCGCTCTCATGGAGGCAGAACTTAAAGAAACGAAGAACGAGCTTCGGTTGTTAAAAAGGAGAAAGGACACAGCTCTGGAATCTGACTTTTCTATCGAAGCTGACATTGAGATAGCTAAGCTTCATCAAAAAATAAGTGATCTCAAATTAGAGCTAACAAAAAGCTAAGTATCATGTCGATCTTCGGAGCTTATTATAAGTGGGGTTGATTCTAGCCTTCCCTCTCCTACTTCGAGATGGAGAACAAGATCCACCTCCTCGACTAATCAAGAGTTTACTTCTTTGCTAAACCCTCCTCCAGGTTTGAGTAACGCAGTGATCTCTACGTGGGGTAATCAAGTCAAATTCAAAATGATGTAGTATTTCAACAGAAAGTGGGTGGAAAAGATAGCTCAACGCATCAGTGAATATTAAAATAAGGTTCAAAAAATCGAACGCGAGAAGTATGATTTTAATCAAGAAATCAAAAGGCTGACAAGTATGATTCGAACTTTGTGAGGAGCTAATAAGACTCTTCGTTCGATTGATGATGTTGACACCATTCGTAAAAGGGAAAAGCTACTCAAGGAAATCGTGGATGTGTCCATTTGTCACATCACTGATCCATTAATTGCTAAGGGTTTGGATAAATCGGTATAGAATCTTAGGCTGTAACAACAGCCAGCCTTGATTAGATGTTCTTTCGTTTATCTGTCTTTTTTGCCGGCAACTGTGTAAATAGTGCATTAAATTGTAAACAGTTTGTAATTAAATGAATGTTACCTCAGATATGTAACCAAGAACTGAATTTTGATTCTGACTTGAAATAACATGATGCTTGGTACTTCACTTTTCCATACTTTGAGTTTTTGAGCTCACTTTCCACTTGTTTGTAAAATTGAGTTTGCTACTGATTGAGCCTTTTATAACTCAACAAGGATGTTTAATAATGGGATTCCCGTTTAAATGATATAAGATCCAATGAAAATATAGAATATCAGAAATCCCCATCAGGAAGGTCGGAAATCCACATCTGGAATAATAGAAGACCAGAAATCCATATATAGGATAATAGAAGATCGGAAATCTGTATCCGATAATTGCAAAAAATCATAAACTTATATCTAGCAATGGAATATTTGAAAATCTTTTCTTCTTGGGGGTTAGAAAGATTTGAAGCGCTACTTAGCTTGGATTTCGAAAGATCTTCCTTTGGAAGTCTGATCGGTTGAGAGTATTAGTTGGTTTAAACTTTCTTCGATTGATGCGGGAGCACTTCTTTGTCTCAAATTTTGACAGATTTGAGAACACTACTTGGATCTGATTTCGATTAATTCTGGAGCGCTACTTTGGCTCGGACCCCTTATCACCATTTTAGGTGATGGTTTAGGTCTGTTATCCTATGCGTTTGGTCAACTATCTTAAGCAGGACCAAAGACTTATCCGACCTCCCTCTAGGAGGCGCTTTAGTGGGACCTTTGATCGTAGGCACTAAAGGCTGGTTTGGTGCTTTAGTGAGGCCTTTGGTGATGGCACTAAAGGCTTACTCCATCATCCCTCTAGGAGCACTCCAACCAGGCCGCGGTGGTAGAGGTTGAAGGCTTGTAGAAACTTTGGACAGGTCTTTTCGGACGCGACCAAAGGATTTCTCTGGCCTCCCTCTAAGAGGCACCTTAACCAGGTCTTTGATGATAGGATTAAGGTCTTATGCTCCAGCCGGGCAACGTAGAAGGGACCGAAGGCTTAGTCGGTGATTTGGTCAGGCCCTTTCGGACGGGACCAAAGGCATACTCCATCCTCCCTCTAGGAGGTGCTTTGTCTAGGCTCGTGTTAGCTAGAGACAAAGGATTTAGCCCCTTACTACCATCTTAGGTAGTGATTTAGGCTTTTCATTATACTAGGAGAATCTTACTCTTCAATTATGTAGAATCGCTCATTTGGAGAATTTCTTTTATTATCGAAATTGTTTAATATCTTATTACAAAGTTGCAACTTTTTACAAAATCATTGAGCTTGCCTTATCTTAGGAAATTAATAACCATTCCTTCTAGGATTTTGCATCGATTATTATCATGCCCATTTGTAAGATGGTAGCGGCAATATGATCCCCCAAGATTCCTTTCGAACTTGGGTCTTTTCTTTTGTTAAAGCTAATAATCAAGCTTATCCTTGGTCAAGAAGTGGATATTTTCAAGAGAGATGGCGAGATTGCAATCTTTTGGAAATTTCGATTTGAAGGTTAGTCTCTTTGGCTGATGCCTAGCTCTTTTGTTGCTCGGTGCGGGCATTTCATTATCAATGATTAATTTTATCTTCAAGGTTCTTTGAATCCCACTTGGAGCTAATGAATAACTCATGACTCTGTGCCACTTATGAGCAAATGCATCAAAATCACTTGTGATCCCTTTCTCAAATATAATCCCCTTAGCATGGAATTGAATGTCTCTTCTTATCTTTAGAAACAAATTATCGTTCTTAGGGCTCTCTCTTCCCAAAGCAAAAATTGGAGTAGGGCCAATATGGAATGAGTTTATACTCTAATTGTCTGGATTGTAAAGGTCCACTTCTTTTTGTTTATGATTTGTAGGGCCTTCATTCTCAAAAACTGTTCTTCGTGGACTTGCAGATCACTAGTGAATTGATGGACATGTCTAATTATCTGAGGTTTAGAAGATCCTTGTTCAGACCGCTTAACACGACTAAGAAGCATTGTGTTAGGGATTAAGGTTGGTCGGCTGGAATTAGGACATGTTTGGAAAGAAAAGTTCTTTATGCCCTAGATATGTAGGTCAAGTGAAATGACCCTCTCTCCTCTACCTTCATTTTGTAAGGATTTTTTTTAGAGATGATATATGTATATATCATTTATTAACAAATATATTTTTCCAGTCATTTTTCTCAATAAACAAACTTCATCCAGGATCAAAAATTTTACCAATATAGATATATCAGTGCAACCACAAAAATATGCACACACATATGAAGATGCATGTGCCCCTCTGGTTTAATCAGGTTATGGCAAACAAGAGGTTACAGTGATTGATTAAATTTAATCAATCCCCACATAGCTTAATTTCATTTTATTATTTAAGTAATGAAAATCTTATTCATATAGGTAATAGTATGGTTTTTATTCTTTGATAGCTTGCTGGATTCACCATGTAATATGATTCATAGAACCCAGATAATTATGTTATGATTATCTGTAAAATCAATTGTATAGTGTCTGTGCTTTGAAAATGATATAAGCTTATATCATTTCCTATGTTTGCTTTCTTATAATATCTACCTTATATGCAAACTCATGTCTGGGATATTCTTAAGTGAATCATCATATTCCAGAAGCTTGATTCCTTGATACCAAGGTACTAGACTAAATGAAATGCAGTCCGGGGTGAGTTTCCTCACACATGGATACTTAGCAAATAAAATATGGATTAAATAGACTCTCTACTCAGACATATTTAAGAAGGTCTTAAAATGCATTTTGCCCAAAGCTTTAGTAAAGAGGGATTCAGATTTTATGTTAAAATTACTAAGGTACTGGTGTGACAGTGTTTGAGCAAATCATATCTGAACATGTAAATAATTTACTAATATGGATCTAACATCACTATCTTATAAAATCCCTACTGGTGATCTAACTTACAAAATTATAGCTAAAACTTTTCAACATTCCAGATAATAAAACTTAGATATTTTAAATACCAGTTCCAAGTCAAATTCTCAAAATACTTAACCAAATATCCAACATCACTCTGTACTTAGTACAATGGAATTTTTTTTTTAAATATCATACATGCAAATTTCATCTTGTAAGCTCTTATCTATCTAATTATAGCATGCTATAATCTTCTTCTCAATGCTTTGCTTCTACTCCTATCTAGAGGCTACTGTCCCTGAAAAAGCATTTAAAGCTGCCTCATTTTAAATGAGACACCCCAGATGCCATTAGCACACTAGGGTCAGACACATGTCTGGTATGAGAAAATTCACAAAAGCAATTAATTAATTAGGTTAAAATCAAGTTAAGTACATATACATAAAGTTCTGCCCTTTGGAAACAGGTAATACTTGTGTGCATGCTCTGTGTCATTGTGCATGTGCATATTTTAATCTTTCTTTCCAAAGACTACATATATAAATATGGTACATACATTCAAGCATACAATTCAGTCATAGTCAAACAATCATTCACACCAAACAGGAAAATAACCAATATGAGTTAAATCATTTATTCCATCCTCATATTTCAATTCTGGGAAAAACTCTAACTTCCTCATCATATCAAATATTTTTCCCTTGGTATATTTATCTATCCTGGTCTCATCTGCAATTTTATGAATCAATGGACACACTGTAATGAACTAATTCACTCCATTACACAAAGATCTCAGGACTTGAACAAGCCATGTGTCAACTTGCATTACTCAAGAACACAAGTCATTCCTGCAGTAATCTTGACCCCATTTCCTAATCAAATTCTTAGGTACTTTCTCTTTTTAAATTTTTCAGAGCAAACCCAATCAGTGAGTTATTTTACAAAAACAAGCATTCACCTCATAGCATTCCTTATCATTCTCATAAACAAACAGAGACAACCAAGCAATTTTAGTATTGGTACTTATTAAAACATGTTCTTGCAATTTTAAAGAGATATAGACAACTAACATTGGTTTATGGCTCTATGGGAAGATTGTATTGCAAAAATCTGTGCTTTAGTTAACTCAGATTGACCAAGCTCCCTAAATCACAAAATCTATTTGCTGGGTGGATATTGTATATTTTCTTTGAATCAGGAGTGTCAGCACATAGGCAAGCCTATTGCACTCCTAATTCCTTTTCATTTTAAGCCTCAGCACATATACATATGTATATTGCAGCCCATAAGCTTATCAATTCTTCTGGGTTGAGCCAAAACCAACACTACTTGCTTATATCCAACATTTTATTTTTCTGGGTATTTATTTGTTTCTAACCAGTATCATATTAAAAAGAGATCTGGGTTTCAAAGATACTTATGTATGCATGCAGATCATATTTAGAATATTCACAAAATAAAACAACCAGAACAACCATTTAGCATTAAAGCATCCTTAACTTCTGAAGAACAATCACATATACTTTTAAGAAAAATTCATTTATAACTGGCTGCCTTCATTAGGACTTAGTGCCTTAAGTTGTTGAGTGAGTTTTCTCACCTAGCTCTCTTCTTTGCTTCCTTAATTAATTGATGAACTTCTGCCTTTAGCCTCAAGCTCTTTTCCTTCCCTTGCCTTATGATTTCTATGGTGTTGTTTCTTTTTTTTTCAAAGTTCTTTTCTGAGAAGGAGAGGAGGCTGCTACATATACATATATATATACAGGGTCCTCCTTAGGGTTTTGGGTATTGGCTAAAGCCATTTTTGCCCACCAAAAAAATTATGTTATCTGCATTTTATTTGAACCCAAAATTCTAACCTTCCCGGCTTAATTTAGGTGAAGAGAAAAGTGGTTATGTTTTTTTTGGTTAATTTCAGAAATTTTCTTTTCAGAAAATACTTTTTCCTTTGTCTACAATCATGCTAAAAATGTGACTTGATTTGTTATTTATCAAATACTCTTCCTAATTCTGCCTATACCAAGCATTTCCCTGTTTTGTCTTATTTTTCCTATTTTTAGCTTTCATGTAAATGGTATGTACTTCCTTTATTTATTTACAAGAGGACTACTCCTTTTTATATCCTCATTTTTTTTTCTTTCTGCCTATATACTAAAATATGTCTGCATATTTTATTTTACTAATTTGAACTCTAGTATTTTATTAACATATATATATAAGTCTTACTGAAATAATTAGTACACCCATATATATATTTATACATCATTCTGTATTGACACACACATGCACATGTACACTCAAAAATATTCAGTAGCATCCATATATGTATATTTACTTATGCATACAGCTTTTAAGGATTTAATCTATCTATATATATATATATATTCCCATACATATCAATATGTATTTATTCTTAGAGTTCAGGGATTTTAGCTTTTGTTCATGTGCATTTCCTGTGCACACATGTACACACATACTGATACACTATCAAGCTATATCAATTCCCTTTCAAAATTTATTTAAAAATTATTTTGAATTTATTTATATTTTTCAGAATAAATTCCTAAAATCTTGGGTCATTACATACACCCCTCCTTTTAGAAATTGTGTCCCATAATTTTCCTAAGCTTAAAATGAATTTTAAACTTAATTCAGAGAACAAGTACATTCTTAACCAAATAGATTTTTAGTTCTATAATAACTAAAAATATATGCATCTAAAACAATCAAAAATCAGAATTACCTTTAATCTGAAAATAGCTTAGGATAATTCATCCTAACTTTGTCTTCTAATTCCCATGTGCAATCACTAGGATCAAGACTCCACTGTACCTTTACAAGTTTAAGAGATTTATTCCTCAACTTCTTCACATCTTTTGCCAAAATTCCCACTGGATCCTTTTCATAAATCAAATTAGGATTTATCTGCACTTGGGTTGGGGTCTCAAGAATTTCTGCCTTGTCATGGACCCATCTTCTCAATTGTGATACATGAAAAACATCATGTATACCTTGCATGTTTTCTGGTAATTCCAACTTATATGCCAAGGGACCAATTCTTTCCAGAATTTTGTATGGTCCAATATATCTTGGGGTTAACTTGCCTTGTTTCCCAAACCTCAGCACATTTTTCATAGGTGAGATTTTGATGAAAACAAAATTTCCCACTTCATATTCCACCTGCCTCCTTTTCATGTCTGCAAATTTCTTCTGCCTTTCTTGTGCTGCTGCCATTCTTCTTCTTATCAACTCAATTTTCTCCTTAGTTTCTTGTATGTACTCAGGTCCTAAAATAGACCTTTCTCCTGCTTCTACCCAACAAACAGGTGACAAACAGGGTTTACCATATAAGGCTTCAAATGGAGCCATTCCTATGGTGCTTTGATAGCTGTTGTTGTATGTAAATTCAACTAGATGAAGATAATCTTCCCAGTTGCCCCCAAAGTCCAGTACACATGCTCTCAACATGTCCTCCAAAACCTTGTTTACTACCTCGGTCTGCCCATCTGATTGAGGATGGTAGGCAGTACTTAGGCATAGTTCACTTCCCATTGCTTCTTGAAAGCTTCTCCAGAATTTTGAGGTGAAGATGGTATCCCTATCACTCATAATGGTTTTGGGAATGCCATGTAACTTTACCACTTCCTTTATAAAAATTTGAGCTAATTTTGGTGCTGTCCTTTCTGACTTGACTGGGATGAAGTGTGCTACCTTGGTTAGCCTATCAACTATCACCCATATGCTTGTATTTCCTCTCTTAGATCTAGGCAGTCCATCTATGAAGTCCATAGATATGTCTTCCCACTTCCACTGTGGTACACTAAGAGGCTGCATCAACCCTAATGGCCTTTGGGTTTCAGCCTTGACTTGTTGTCAAGTCATACATTTGGCAATGTATTTAGATACATCAGATTTCATCCCCTTCCACCAGAAGTCTCTTTTCAAATTTTGGTACATTTTTGTGTTGCCTGGGTGTATGGAGTATTTACTTCTGTGATATTCATTCAATATCTCTTTCTTCAATTCTGTGTCCTCTGGTACACACATCCTATTTTGGTATCTCATATAACCATTTTTATCAATATGGTGATTCATCACTTCCTCCCCTTTTGAGAGGAGCATTTTCTTCTCTAATAAGTTGGCATCCTGTTCTTGCATTTTTCCTACCTTCAGAATTAAATCTGGTTGAAGTGTCATTAAGCTTAACTTCCCTTTATCTTCTTGTGCACCATGCATCTGCTCATCAATGTGCACACAACCATTCTCCCCAATTTCTAACTCAGTTAGCAAAGATAAGTCCTTAAATTCTTCTATCATCATCATAGCCAATTTAGCATGCTGTCTACTTAAAGCATCTGCAACTTTGTTTGCTTTGCCTGGTGTATAGAGTATATCAAAGTCATAGGCAGCTAAGAATTCCACCCATCTATGTTGCCTCATGTTCAAATCTTTTTGTGAAAATAAATATTTTAGAGACTTGTGGTCAGTGTAAAGTTCAAACTTAGTGCCTAACAAATAATGTCTCCAAAGTTTCAAAGCATAGATCACAGCTTCTAATTCAAGGTCATGTGTGGCATACCTTACTTCATGGGGTTTAAGTTGTCTGGATGCATATGCAATGACTTGGCCTTGTTGCATCAACACTGCACCCAAGCCAAATCCACTAGCATCAGTGTATACAACTAATTCTTCATTTCCATGAGGTACCTTTAAAATTGGAGCATTCACCAATGCCTCCTTCAACTGTTCAAAAGACTTTTCACATTTTTCTGACCAAACAAAAGCTTGGTTCTTCCTGGTTAGGTTAGTGAGTGGTGTAGAATTTTTGAAAAATCTTTTATAAATCTCCTATAATACCCTGCCATCCCCATAAATGACCTTACTTCACTCACAGTGCTTGGCCTCTTCCATGCTTGAATAGCCACTACTTTATTGGGGTTCACAGAAATTCCTTGGGCAGATATAACATGGCCAAGAAAATGCACTTCCTCTTTCCAAAATTCACATTTTGAGTATTTTTCCTTTAAGTCTTTTTCCCTTAGTCTAGACAAAACCATGTGCAGATGGCTTTCATGCTCTTCCATTGTTTTGGAATAAATTAAAATGTCATCTATAAAAATAAGCACAAACTTGTCTAAATAATCCCTAAAGGTTCTGTTCATTAAATCTACAAAGTATGATGGTGCATTGGTCAAGCCAAATGGCATAACCAAAAATTCATACAACCCATATCTAGTGTTAAAGGAAGTGTACTTGATGCTTGATTCTTCCACCTTCATTTGATGAAAACCAGATGCTAAATCTAGCCTAGAGAATACTCTTGCTCCAGCCAATTGATCAAAAAGATCATCTATTCTTGGCAGTGGGTATTTATTTTTAATGGTTACCTTGTTTAATTCCCTATAATCTATGCAGAGTCTCAAAGTACCATCTTGTTTCTTAACAAACACCACTGGTGCCCCCCAGCAAGAATTACTGGGTCTTATAAAACCCTTATTTTCTAATTCCTCTAATTGTTTCTTTAATTCTTTTAGTTCATTTGGCCCCATTCTTGTTGGCTTTTTAATCACTGGGCTTGCTCCTGGAACTAAATGAATTTGGAATTCCACTGGCCTATGGTTTGGAACACCATTAACCTCCTCAAAAACATCCAAGTATTCATTGACTATGGGAATTTCCTCAATAATATGTTTACTGGAATCTTTACCCAAATCAATCAAATGACACAATTTTCTTCCCTTGGACACTTCACACAAAATTGTGATCCTCTGGCTTCCATGGTTTTGTAATGATATGGTGGATGAGTCTAAGTTAATTATGGCCTTGAATTGCCTTAACCAGTCTACTCCCAAAATAACACCTATATTTGGGTAATTTAAAACATATAAATTGGAAATAAAAGTATCTCCTCCTATGTTTAATCCCACATCCACACAGATCATGTTTAAAACACTAGAACTTCCCAGTGGACTTTGTATATGTAAAGGGGTTTCAACCAATATGCAACTTAATTTCAGCATTTTAACTAATTCATAGGAAATTAAAGAATGAGTTGCTCATGTATCATATACTACTGCTATGGGTACATTACAAATAAATAGTGTACCTTCCACTTGACTGTGCTTCTCAGCATTGATCTCCACTGTTTTGCCTTTTTCTTCCAAGTTTGCTAATTTTCCTTGCTGCCTATTCTCAGGACAATTTCTTTTCATGTGCCCTTCTTTCCCACATAAATAACACTTGAAAGCTCCTCCTTTCAATTCTGGACATCTTGGTTTGATATGTCCTTCTTTTCCACACTGATGGCACACAATCTTCTTGGTTTCCTTAGCTTTGACATCTCCAGTGCCTTTGTTACTGGCCTCTTCCTTCTTCTTATCATAAGGGTGATACCTCCCCTTACCTTTCTTGGTGTTATTGTTCTTAAAATTTATGAACTTCTCCCTTTCCTTGTCATGCTGCTCCAACCTCAAAGCTAAGTCTATCACATGGTCAAAAGTCCTGTCAGCATAGGGTAACATGGCTCTGCTAAGTCCTGGGTTCAAACCTTTTATGTACCTATCATTTTTGGATGCCTCATCTGCCACAAGCATTGCTCCATATGTGGAAAGCCCCTCAAACTTTTGAGTGTACTCTGTGACAGTCATGGTTCCTTGTCTAAGTCTAATAAATTCTTCTAGCAAGGTAGTCTTAGCTGATGCTGGTACAAACCTTACTTCCAACATCTCTTTGAATTGATTCCAAGTGATTTCATTCTCACCTCTCCCTGCAATGATTACTTCCCACCAGCTTAAAGCTACTCCTTTTAGCTGTCTTGAAGCCACTTGCCTCTTTCTTTGATCATCAAGTTGCATGTCATTGAAAATTCTTTCCAATGTTCTTAACCATGTTTGAATTTCCATGATACCCTCTGTCCCTTCAAAGCTTTTGCCTCCTAAATGAGTATATGTCTTAAGTAATTTTGAGAGTTCTTCATAGGGATTTTCTTGCCTTTGTCCTGCCCCATCCCTAAATGCTCTCACCAAGTCTTGCAGATTTACCATTGGTGGTGCATGGGAAGATCCTGTTCCCTGATTTGGTGGTCTCCCTACCATAGTTTGCTAATAATAATTTACATAGCTGGTTAGTTTGATTGGTAATTTTATTATTTCAGTGGTTTTTTTATTCACACTGAAAACATTGATATATATATTTAGTTCCTTTAAATTTTATTTCTATCTAAGAACTTGATCTTTACTTCTACTATGTTGAATAACATAGCTCTGATACCAAATGAAATGACCCTCTCTCCTCTACCTTCATTTTGTAAGGATTTTTTTTAGAGATGATATATGTATTTATCATTTATTAACAAATATATTTTTCCAGGGTCATTTTTCTCAATAAACAAACTTCATCCAGGATCAAAATTTTTACCAATATAGATATATCAGTGCAACCACAAAAATATGCACACACATATGAAGATGCATGTGCCCCTCTGGTTTAATCAGGTTATGGCAAACAAGAGGTTACGGTGATTGATTAAATTTAATCAATCCCCACATAGCTTAATTTCATTTTATTATTTAAGTAATGAAAATCTTATTCATATAGGTAATAGTATGGTTTTTATTTTTTGATAGCTTGCTGGATTCACCATGGAATATGATTCATAAAACCCAGATAATTATGTTATGATTATCTGTAAAATCAATTGTATAGTGTCTGTGCTTTGAAAATGATATAAGCTTATATCATTTCCTATGTTTGCTTTCTTATAATATCTACCTTATATGCAAACTCATGTCTGGGATATTCTTAAGTGAATCATCATATTCCAGAAGCTTGATTCCTTGATACCAAGGTACTAGACTAAATGAAATGCAGTCCGAGGTGAGTTTCCTCACACATGGATACTTAGCAAATAAAATATGGATTAAACAGACTCTCTACTCAGACATATTTCAGAAGGTCTTAAAATGCATTTTTCCCAAAGCTTTAGTAAAGAGGGATTCAGATTTTATTTTAAAATTACTAAGGTACTGGTGTGACAGTGTCTGAGCAAATCATATCTGAACATGTAAATAATTTACTAATATGGATCTAACATCACTATCTTATAAAATCCCTACTGGTGATCTAACTTACAAAATTATAGCTAAAACTTTTCAACATTCCAGATAATAAAACTCATATATTTTAAATACCAGTTCCAAGTCAAATTCTCAAAATACTTAACCAAATATCCAACATCACTCTGTACTTAGTACAATGGAATTTTTTTTTAAAATATCATACATGCAAATTTCATCTTGTAAGCTCTTATCTATCTAATTCTAGCATGCTATAATCTTCTTCTCAATGCTTTGTTTCTACTCCTATCTAGTGGCTGCTGTCCCTGAAAAAGCATTTGAAGCTGCCTCATTTTAAATGAGACACCCCAGATGCCATTAGCACACTAGGGTCAGACACATGTCTGGTATGAGAAAATTCACAAAAGCAATTAATTAATTAGGTTAAAATCAAGTTAAGTACATATACATAAAGTTCTGCCCTTTGGAAACAGGTAATACTTGTGTGCATGCTCTGTGTCATTGTGCATGTGCATATTTTAATCTTTCTTTCCAAAGACTACATATATAAATATGGTACATACATGCTAACTCAATATGTGTATGTAGTATTATATTACTATTTCTTTTTTTTTACAGATGGATTGGTCCTAAAAAAATCTCTCAAACCCCATGTCAAGCATACAATTCAGTCATAGTCAAACAATCATTCACACCAAACAGGAAAATAACCAATATGAGTTAAATCATTTATTCCATCCTCATATTTCAATTCTGGGAAAAACTCTAGCTTCCTCATCATATCAAATATTTTTCCCTTGGTATATTTATCTATCCTGGTCTCATCTGCAATTTTATGAATCAATGGACACACTGTAATGAACTAATTCACTCCATTACACAAAGATCTCAGGACTTGAACAAGCCATGTGTCAACTTGCATTACTCAAGAACACAAGTCATTCCTGCAGTAATCTTGACCCCATTTCCTAATCAAATTCTTAGGTACTTTCTCTTTTTAAATTTTTCAGAGCAAACCCAATCAGTGAGTTATTTTACAAAAACAAGCATTCACCTCATAGCATTCCTTATCATTCTCATAAACAAACAGAGACAACCAAGCAATTTTAGTATTGGTACTTATTAAAACATGTTCTTGCAATTTTAAAGAGATATAGACAACTAACATTGGTTTATGGCTCTATGGGAAGATTGTATTGCAAACATCTGTGCTTTAGTTAACTCAGATTGACCAAGCTCCCTAAATCACAAAATCTATTTGCTGGGTGGATATTGTATATTTTCTTTGAATCAGGAGTGTCAGCACATAGGCAAGCCTATTGCACTCCTAATTCCTTTTCATTTTAAGCCTCAGCACATATACATATGTATATTGCAGCCCATAAGCTTATCAATTCTTCTGGGTTGAGCCAAAACCAACACTACTTGCTTATATCCAACATTTTATTTTTCTGGGTATTTATTTGTTTCTAACCAGTATCATATTAAAAAGAGATCTGGGTTTCAAAGATACTTATGTATGCATGCAGATCATATTTAGAATATTCACAAAATAAAACAACTAGAACAACCATTTAGCATTAAAGCATCCTTAACTTCTGAAGAACAATCACATATACTTTTAAGAAAAATTCATTTATAAATGGCTGCCTTCATTAGGACTTAGTGCCTTAAGTTGTTGAGTGAGTTTTCTCACCTAGCTCTCTTCTTTGCTTCCTTAATTAATTGATGAACTTCTGCCTTTAGCCTCAAGCTCTTTTCCTTCCCTTGCCTTATGATTTCTATGGTGTTGTTTCTTTTTTTTTCAAAGTTCTTTTCTGAGAAGGAGAGGAGGCTGCTACATATACATATATATATACAGGGTCCTCCTTAGGGTTTTGGGTATTGGCTAAAGCCATTTTTGCCCACCAGAAAAATTATGTTATTTGCATTTTATTTGAACCCAAAATTCTACCCTTCCCGGCTTAATTTAGGTGAAGAGAAAAGTGGTTATGTTTTTTTTTGGTTAATTTCAGAAATTTGCTTTTCAGAAAATACTTTTTCCTTTGTCTACAATCATGCTAAAAATGTGACTTGATTTGTTATTTATCAAATACTCTTCCTAATTCTGCCTATACCAAGCATTTCCCTGTTTTGTCTTATTTTTCCTATTTTTAGCTTTCATGTAAATGGTATGTACTTCCTTTATTTATTTACAAGAGGACTACTCCTTTTTATATCCTCATTTTTTTTCTTTCTGCCTATATACTAAAATATGTCTGTATATTTTATTTTACTAATTTGAACTCTAGTATTTTATTAACATATATTTATATAAGTCTTACTGAAATAATTAGTACACCCATATATATATTTATACATCATTCTGTATGAACACACACATGCACATGTACACTCAAAAATATTCAGTAGCATCCATATATGTATATTTACTTATGCATACAGCTTTTAAGGATTTAATCTATATATATATATTCCCATACATATCAATATGTATTTATTCTTAGAGTTCAGGGATTTTAGCTTTTGTTCATGTGCATTTCCTGTGCACACATGTACACACATACTGATACACTATCAAGCTATATCAATTCCCTTTCAAAATTTATTTAAAATTTATTTTGAATTTATTTATATTTTTTAGAATAAATTCCTAAAATCTTGGGTCATTACATCAAGGTAGTCCCATTTATGGTTTTAACGAAGTTAGTGGTTCAAGACCGCTTTCTAGCATCAAAATATTAACGAATAAATTCGTTAATCCAAAAGTGATTAGGAAACAAGGTTAATCAATGGGAAGCTTTGAAAAAGCTTATCGAAGTCATCAATTCGAAAAGGTCTCTCATTTCTTTCCATGATGTCATCGACATAATCATAGTCATATGGGGTGGCTCGAAGTCACATATGCAAAGCGAGAACAAGTTCGAAATCCCTGGATCAAAGTCAATTATGCTATGCCAGCTACGAAATCATAACAGTCAAATACTCAATGGGAAAAGTCGCAAATATGTTCAAATCACAGTTTGAACTGATTATGCATATGCTATGCCCTTGTTTAATATTCAAAATCCTATGTGTATAATATTCCAAAATTACAATATGCTCAAAAATTACCAAACCGATTTAGGGTTTACAAATGAGGGGAGAGAAAATTCGGTCCACAAAATGGTACCCCTAGGATTGTATTTATAGAGGTAGATGGCCACCACTCCACCTATAGTGTCTTCGGCAGAGTCCACTTTGTCAATGCGGAGTGCTAACTTCCTTATTGTTAGATCTCCAACAAGTTTAATTTTAGTATGCATGACTTCAAAAGTGTTGGTTGTGTTGGCCTTTTGTTAATATGCTTTTGGCGGGGTTGACTTTGATGGCCTTCATGGACATCGATGGTGTTCGACATCGACATCGCTGATGTAGACTTGTGTAATTTCTTCGATGTGTGGTTCATGTACATCTGCGAAGTGCTGTGTCCGACGGAGAACAATATAGCCTTATATTCCCTTAACGTCTTCTATATCCAATACCTTCGGAGAGCTTCTCAAAGACGGTGCCACTTGTACATTAACAAATTGCAAAGCAATTATCAATGAAGTGAGGTACAACTTTGAGTGTCTATAAAACTTCGCAGGGTAATCTTTGAGGTTGTTGTGTGTTAATACTTTCAAAGAGCTAGTGCAGTGCGATGTGGACAAGGTCTCGCTTCAATAGAACGTGTTGTAACCACTTCAACACTCTCCAACAACTGGCGAAGTAGTTTGTACTTGGCCTCTTCGACGTTGGTATATAAGTGCTTCGCCAGTTATATGCCTTTGACAATATTGATTCGGAGCCATAGCATGTCGAACTCCTTCGACAAGATTTATTGTACTAGGAATCTCTTCGACCACATCAGTGACTTGTGAGGTCATGGAACTTCGATCTCCTTCGGTGAAATTTATTGTAGTAACACATTGGACTGCTCTATAATGTATGCATAAATATTTAGCAAATACAAAGGACTTATTCCTTATATACGGGAATGGAGACCTCCTTATGAAGGAATATATAGACTCTAGCTTCCAAAGTGATATCAATGATAGTAAGCCAATGTCAGGTTATGTCTTTACTTTGGACGATGAGGCCTTTTGTTAGAAAAGTTCCAAATAGGAAACGGTGACCGATTCTATGATGGAGGCCAGGTACATCGCCCTTAATGAAGCTGCTACGGAAGCAGTTTAGATGAGAAAATTAATGAGTGGGTTAGAGGCGATTCTCGACGTGGAAAATCCAATGACATTATTTTGTGACAACAATGCGGCGATGTTGATCGTAAAGGAGCCTAGAGCACATAAGAAATCGAGACACTTCCTTTAAAGTTCCACTTAATTAGATAATTAGTCAAGAAAAAAGAAGTCGTGATTCAAAGAGTAGATACAAAGGACAACATAGTAGATCTATTCACGAAGGGACTAATTCGGTTAGTTCTTATCAGACTAATTAAAGGGGTGGAATTGAGATTCCATAATTTTCCCCAAGTGCAAGTGGAAGATTTATAGAGATACAAGTTTGCCCTAAGGGAAATCCTGTAATTTATTGTAAATTATTTGCTCTTTAATAAAACCTCGTTCGAAGTAAAAGGTGTTTTCCTTTCTATTATAAACTTGTTATAATGTGTTGTATTAATTATTTATTTAATTTAAGTATATTTAATAGAAAAATCCATAAATGGTATGTTTTGTGATAGTAATTATAATATGTTGTAATCATGAGAAATTTATCATAGTAAAAATAAACATATCATTTTAAATATTCCAAGTCAAGATGTACCGACCCTGAATGTTGATACATCTGTTGAGACAAGAGTATGTAACGCTGTCCAAAATGTTGGGCAGTGTATTACTCATCATTGTTGGAGGCACCAAGGGGTTATGTATTGATAGTTATTTGGATAACCATGGAATGAACATCACAATAATTTTTTATTGGTTAATATAACTAAGGTCAAACGGAGAATATCAAAGTGACAATATTACACAGTTATCTTGACTTGAGAATATTGTTAAACTTTAATATGGAAATGCCCTTTTGATTATAGTTAAATTGTGGCACAACATCCATCTAATAGCTATAATTGTGTCAGCATTGAAGCATTGGAAATAAAATGCTATTCGGTAGAGAATTCATCTATTTAATTATATAGGGTTAGTATCACAGTCATTTAAAGTCAACTCAAAGTCATTATCTCTAGCCAGAGCAGTTTGATTAATAATAGCTGTTGTTACCGAACCGGCTTTGTGTTTGGATTATACTAGTTGAATGTGAATGATATTAGAATACTGCCAAACCCAATTTCTATAAGACTTAATGTGATATAGTTTTGATAAAGAGAATTGGTGAACATAATCATCACCATCAGGGTCGCTAAAAATAGTAAAATTTGATTTTACCAAAATTTTGTAAGTGCTAAATCCAGCCAAACTACCACACCGCTAGCTAAGGTGACATTTGAATGTTAATATTCGAATGGTTCAATATTAATCGCCGAATGAATTTACACATATGGTTCGCATAGCAACAATGTTGAATACTTCAAAATACCACACGATTTAATTAAAATATAATTGTTATAAATTAATTAATTTAGTTGATATTATGAGTATTAATTATAAAATTTTATTTCATTTGTTTGAATCGGTATTAATATAGTACGTATATGAAAGTTATGTATATATGTGTATGTACATATCTATATACATTATCAACAGACATTTAAATTGGATTTAAAATGTGCAAATATTGATCAGGTTTGGAAAAAAATGTGTTAGTCCACTAACCCACAAATATGGGTAGTTATGATAAGAGGGAGGAGTGTGATATTTTTCTTGGAAATATGAGTTTGAATTATTAGAAAAGAAGAGGCAAAAAGGAGATTTAGATCCCCCCTTTTTCTCTCCATTCTTTTCTTATATAAACTTACCATCCCCTTCATTTTCTAGTTTATCTTTTGGCCTCCATCTCCCTAGTCTTGGAAAGAAGAAATAGCCCACTTTCCCCATCATTTCCAATCCAAAATTAAATTAAATCTAATATAATATAAAGATATAGTGGTCTCTTCGGTTAGTAGCTTTTATGGAAGAGAACGAATCCGACCAAGGAGTTTTCTAATTAAACATTCAAGGTGTAATATCAAGGCCACAATAGGTAACATTTGATTAAAATTTATTTATTTATATGCTCATTTATGTCATCGTATATATAAATGGGCCTAATTTTCAACCTTGAAAAGGCTTATTGAGCATTAGACCCATTGCAAAGCTAGTTATTGGTTGATCAAATAGATATAAGGAACAATACACAGAGCTATATAATAATGTTATCAGGATCTCACAGTGTAAAAGATAAATATAATATCAGAAATAGTACCCATCTTATAAAAATTCAAATCTCAAAACAAAACATAACATCCCAATACCCGTAGCACAACATCTCAAAATACAATAACATCATGTCTAAAATAAGTACATAAAAACATATAAAAACATTAGCAGATCGATACTGCCACCAGAATCCGTCTTCGCCTTCACCTCCTGAACCTTGATCGCCTTCTCTAACCTTTGTTGTAATGAGGAGAGAATCAGAACTACAATGTCTGGTGAATAAAAATCTAAATTGTTTCTATAATATTATTTGGCAGTATAATTTAGCTAAGAATATGTCTTACGTATCCTAACTATATTTCTTATAAATACCCCCAATTGTAAGCCAGAAAACTCTCCCGGTCTAATCCTATAACTTATACTTACCCAACTCTATAACTCACCTTCAACTGTAGGCCCAAGGTCATTCTCAATCCCATGCATCTACTGTTAATCATGTCTTAACAATGTGAGAGAAAGTACCCGGGCCACTTATACCTTTTCAGTGAGAATTAGGTAGACTCTGAGCATTTAATACCTATATGTTAGCCAGGTCCCCATAATTTAATACCTAACCCAAGGTGGACCATCTCTGGTACCCGCTAGCCGACATTGCATGGAATCTCATCAGGCCACCTAATACTTATTTAAGGAAGACTCGGACCCTACAATAGCCACTTAATACCTTGAACCCGAAGCAGACCCTTCCTGAGATTCCTACTACCATGCCTATATACTAACCTCGACCATTTAATACTTCCTAATTAGGGAGGAGGCAGACCCTACAACAGCCACTTACTACCCTCGATCCCCGAAGCAAGTCTTACGTATTATGACCCCTAACCGAAACTATGACATCTTACATTAGTCCGACTATTCGTAGGCACCGATAGTCATATTAACCGAGTAGGGATACCTTATTGAATTTGGACTAACCTCGAATCATCCATGGGTACTTATTATAAGTGATGTCTCTCATCATCCCCAAGGTTACACTGTTGGTAGCCAATTAGTTGTGAAGACTTTTATGTGCTTTTAACTGACTACATCCCTATAACTTAGTCATATTTTTCGCTCTCCTCATATACTACCATATATACCTTACCACATTCCGCATTAGGGCCTTATAAGTTAATTTCCTTATTCCGCCTTTAATTCTAAATTATTTCCCATTATTATCCCAACTTCTTTCCAAAAGGGGTTTTAATGCCTATTTACTATGCAATTAATACTTTATTAATTATATGTTATTTATATGCTAATACACACACACAACTAAATATTCCTAAGCGTGCGAAGATTGTGTCCTATACTAATCGTTTAAATGTCAAAACTTCCAATTTATACAAGTCTAACTCCATACCATAACATACTAATTAGCTAATATCCTTAGCCTAACAATAGACTTGTATAAGATAATAGAATCAATTACCAAACTTATTTTATATTAAAATCGTAGAATAATCATCGATAGAATTTACAATTCAAATCCTTTTACACTTTATTCAACTTTTGCATATAAAATGAAAAGGGATTCACATTTAAACTACGGAAATAGGCAACGCAAACTATGAGTAGGAGAATATGTACTTTACACACCATTTCCTAGCTTATTTTCTTTTTAAAAACATTAATCACATTAAAAGAGAAAAATGAGAAGTGAAATAGAATATAAAATATTAAAATTGCAATAATTGCACAAATTCTGCTATTTTAATATAGAATAATTGAGATGCCAAAACATAATAATTAACATATCGCTTTAAGGGAATTTTGGGTGTTTTAATTTGGTGTTTTCATATATATACTATACAATTACTAAAATGAGAAAAATTAAGATTTCCACTCGCAGACGATTACTAGCTTTCTTCCTTAGATTTGAACATGCTTGCTTTCATATTCTCTTTTTAGACCTTTTCCTTTCGAAATATGCAATAATTGGATTGTATGTGAATTATATTAAGAGTTTTAGGGATTGGAGGAGAATAGAATCAGAAATTGAATATCTAAAATCCCTTACTTGAAAATCTTCTAAATTGTAGGGAAGAAATTGAAAGAGCTTCAATTTTCCAAATAATTCATGAATAAAAGTGAGAGGGCTAGCCTCTTATTTATAGTAGTTAGGAGACACCAAAACCATTAGGTTTAAATCGGTTTGAAATATTAAAATCCGGGCTGTTCGTGCCTTCCAAAACCCTAGCCGTCATAGTTCCCATCGGTCGATCGTCCTTCCTCAAATGGTCGACCGCTATCGACCGACCGACCCAAAAAAGGCGGTCGATCGGTAGTCTATATTTGGAATGTATTTATTTTTCTGTTTTAATTTTTATTTAATTCCTTATTAACTTTTAACATTACCGTTTATTTTAACGTCTTTAACCCCAATTTCTAATCAACATTAGTTTTTAAATTTTAAATTCTTAACATTAATTATAAACATGAATTTGAATTTAATTTGAATTATTTTGAGTTCAAAAATTTCAAATGTTAATAGCTTTTCCGTTTGAGCTTTGATTACGAAACTTTATATATAAAAGTTGATCAGAAGATCACCACTAACAAAATGACACAACTTTTGTGGCCAAATTTTGATATTTACAAAATTTCCATTTTTAACTTTATTATCATTAATTAATTAATTTCTTATTAATTTTTATGGGGTGTTACACACTTCCCCTTAAAAAAACGAATTTCGTCTCCGAAATCCCCAAGGGATAACAGTGTAACACGCACTAGGCATTCATATTATACAACTAAGTTATCCACACAACTATCCACTCAACCAAAAGTGCAATATGATTATGTATGCAGATAAAATATAAGTTAGCTCAATCTTAGCATGTATGCAAGGTCGTGACATATAGGCATACATGCAAGCATACTAAACATGCAAAAAATTCTACATAAATATAAAAATGGCAGTAAAAAGTGTAGAGCTATTCCATGTCATCCAATCTAGCAACCATGATGCAACTAAAACCTAATTTTGGAGAGAAAATGTTTACCAGAGAAAAGCTCAGGATGAGAAGTCATCATCTTCTCTTCAGTTTTCCAAGTGCTTTCCGTTAGATTATCTCCTCATTGTACTCGAACCAGCCTAATTTCTTTGTTGTGGAGCTTCCTACTTCCATGCTCCGCTATGCGTGTGGTGGCATGGGGTGCTATCGACTCTATCTTTATGTCTACTAACTGATCAGGCTTTACTATGATGGTGGTGCTATGAAGGCATTTCCTTAAGTGTGAAATGTGAAATATGTCATGGACTCTTGCCAAATTTCTGGTAGCTCTACTCAATATGCAAGTTTCCCTATTCTTTCCAAGATCGGGAAAGGTCCAACAAACCTTAGTGCTAACTTCCCCGACTCACCAAATCTCATAACTATAACACCCCCGAAGAAAATTTAATTTAAATAAAACAAGGACTAAAATAATTTTTTTCCAAACATCTGAATTTGGCTATGAAACTTGCTCCATTGCATTTGTAACGATTTATAATTTTCGTATATGAAACTTTGAAATCAGAGTTAGTATGGAGAAGATACAGATGTTTTAAAGTTTGAAAACAAAATAAATTAAATATAAAAACTTTCCTAATTAAACTATGTCATTGTCGACACCCTAAGGTGTGATGGTCGATATTTAGCGATCGATTGGTGTACCCTAGGGATCGACCGATGGACATTGTTTTTTGAGGATCTGGAGGCGAACTGAACATACATGATTGAAAGAAATATTTTTCTTCGATGCCAAGTAACTGATGTACATCTATGATGAAAACAAAGATTCCCTGGGGTAAATCTAATGCTCTATATTCATCCTAAACCCTTATAAATCAATGCCTAACCTAAACCCTAATTGACTAGAAAATTAATAATATACTGAAACTCTACCAAAATTTATTCTCTCCACTTACAAAATTTCTTCAAAAACAAATTTAAAACAAAGCAAAGAAAATACGAGTTATCGTATCAAGTAGGGGTGAGCAAACGGGTCTCTATTCTCAAACATGGAATATGGTTAGAGCTTGGATTCGAGATGAGTGGGAACATCTGTAAGAAGTTGATTATTTATAGTTAATTTTAACCTACACTATCAGATCTAGGATGTTAGTAATTAATTGTAAGCCATATTGTTAAAAATATGAAATCTGAAGTACAAATTAAAATTGGTATAAATTGGCTAATCTAATTTTAATCCAAGTTAAACCCCTCTTACTATTGAATAGAAATACTTAAAATTTGGTTAACCCTAAAGTAAACTAGTCTATTTAAACTGTACAAATCTACGAATTTAAAAGTAATAAAAAGTAGGGTAAATTGCAAAGGATGGTCAATGTAAATTGATGCTTAGGGTTCACTGTGGAAGTCCAGAATTGGTAAAATTAATAACTAATTAAAATCGAATAAAAAAACAGAAAAACCCTAAAATCTACACTACATTCGGTCGACCGTTCACCCCAAGCGGTCGACCAATTAACAACCCAGATGCGTAATCTGAACCTCGGCCTGATGCCCAGGTTAAAATAAAAATTATTAATTGTATGTATAACTATACTGTAAAAATATGTGTGGATGTAAGAGATAGTAGGGATGCTAGTCCTTAGGAGATGACATTAGGACGTTGCAGATTTGGTTAAATGTACTTTACCCAATGGGGTCGATTATTCGATTAGAGGCGATTCTATCACAAATGGCACTCATAGGAGGTTCAACGCAGAACACTGACTGGTTCCTGATAAAGTATTTGGGCTCGGCATAATGGGACTCCTTGGTATTCATGGATTCTGACGCGACATGATACTATGTTGTTGATAGATCCTGGTGCATGCAATAATAGGCATATACTACAATTCGAGAGGTGGACATGGATGCAGATGATGAAATACTTCGGTGAGTCGCCATTGCTAGCTCCCCTTCTATGCGTTGTTGGGGTATGTGTAGTCATAGTTGTTGGAATTTTATTCCCATGCGGAATTATAGGGAAACCCATGTGAGATAGTTACGCAAAGGCGTAATGTGAGATGTAGTCCCATACATGAAAGTTGTAGGATGATCCTATGTTGAGCAGCTTTATTAGCGGTGGCTGATTGTTAGTACAATCGGTAGTATGATCCTTGTAGGAGCCTGCACAAGTTGTTGGTGTAGGTGTGTGTGTTAAATAAAAACCCTTAAGCAAAGGACCTAATGTATGCACGAACACTTGTAGGACACCCTATAGGTTAGAATTATAGCTCACTACATATGATCACCATATATTAAACATGTATTCATTCACAATACTTTTCTCTGATCCACTCTTTTATCTTTCTTTCCCCACCATAAGAGGATAGGGCAATAGATGATTTGGCCCGATTTCAGTACATGGAGAGACGAGCTCATCACAGTGGTTGTTTATCCTTTATTTACTCTATATGTAACTGTCTATATTATCAGTACTTAGTATTTCTTTTATCAGACTATGAGGAGTATTTTCATGTACTTTGTATTTGACTACGTACTCCTTCTGAGACTATATCTTGAGATATTTTCTGAGATGGTTATTTTCTATATTTATATTTTGTTCCATTTCATTGTGAGTCTGAAAGTGTATTTAACTTAGATCATATCTATTTTATATTTTTATCTCTATAGTGCTATAAAAACCCAATGGCTTGTACTTCTTGACACCGACACGATTCCGAAAGTCACCATGGACTTTGGGTCAGTGTGTCGAGCGGTGCGGGTTATCACATTTGGTATTAGAGCCTAGGTTCAAAGTTCCTTAGGGATAAGGAACGTACTTGAAAAAGTTTTGAAAAAAATGGTTTCTCAAAATGTTTTTCCAGAAAGTTTTCAAAATGGGTTTTTAAAGAGTGTGTGTGTATATATGTGTAGACAAAAGTTTTCAAAAAGTTTTCTTGATTTTTTTCACGTATCATAATGTCTCTCTTATTCATGCCTATGCTATATGTGGAAAGTTGCTAATAATATTCTTAAAAATCATAGATAAAAGATGAGCGATCCTGTAGGTTTAGGCTTAGATTATGCAACCGAGATTCCAAGCGTGAACATTCTAATTTAGTTCCACTGGTATCTACAAGCAAGGGGACAAGCTAAGCTTGATCCCACTAGAGGACCTACTGAGAGAACGATAGATGCTGTTCCTACCCACCCACCTGCCATCGATTTTGCTAAGTTATGCAAAGATTTTGCGAGCCTTGGAAGAAAGCCATATGTGGGGATTGAGTCTTATGTAGATTTGAGGACATGGATTCGATCTTTTGAAAATATTTTTGGATTGATAGGTCTTGCTGATGAGATGAGGAGGCAACTAGCTACTTTGCAATTACAGGGTGAGGCTCTTAGTTGGTGCGATGTAGCTTAGGCAGAGACCGATGGAGGAGAGATCATTTAGGGGGAGTTTCAAAAACACTTTAAGAGGAAGTTTCTTTCTAGAGTAGAGGAAGGAGTGCAGTTAGAGAAGTTTATTATTTAAAGAAAGGAGACATTTCAGTGAAGGAGTATGTAAATCAATTTAATGAGTTGGATAGGTTTGGAATGGAGTTGATCAATACCCAACATAAAAAGAATTTAAAGTTTGCTAAAGAGCCGAACCAACCTCTTTAAGGTTTAGCTCTAAGTCATATTCCCATGGGTGCCACATATGAGGGTTTAGTGGAGATGGCCTTGCTGACTACCGTCTCCAACGAGGAAGCAAAGGAAGAACACAAAACGACTGGAGGAAAAGCGTAGTAGCAGAATCAACGCAAGGTAGGATTTGGATTAAAGGGGAAGATCAAGAAGCGGGATATGCATTATAGGAAGTGTGGCAAGATGGGTCATTTTGCAAAGGAGTGCAAGATAAAGGGTTCAAAGGTCAAGTGTTACAGTTGCAGTCAGTTTGGGCACATGAACAGGAGTGTCCAACACCTTAGAAGACCTCTATACAGGTGGTTCCAGCTTATGCACTAGATGTAGTACCTTGCTTGAGTACGCCACCAATTGCTAATAAAGGGAAGAAGGTCGTGATCGAAGGTGTGTTGACTTTATCTGGTTTATCCATTTGCTCTTTATTTCACATGGGTGTGTCACACTCTTTTATTTCTAGTAGACTTGTGGATGAGTTACACTTAGACACTAGCATAATTATGGACCCTATAGTAATGTCGAACCCTATAGGAGGATCGGCTTATTTGTCTACGGTTTGTAGGGTTTGAAATTATTTATTTTAGGAGTTGAGTTTGGTTGTGATGCTTTTTCTTAGGATTTTCTTGGTTTGGGTTGATATTGGCCATGGATTGGATGATGATGTATAAGGCTATATTAGATTGTGATGGAAAGGTTGAGTACGTATAGTGGACGTAGCTTGGAGGTTTATTGCGTTCTTTGAGGATCGGTTATGTTGAGCTGCTTATATTCATTTGACCTATCATATGATGAGATAGATTCAGTGCTTGTAGTTAGAGATTACCCAGGTATCTTTTTTGAGGTTATTGATTTCCAAGCACAACAAGAGATCGAGTTTCTAATTTACCTTGTAGATAACACCAAACCTGTTGCCTTACCTTTAAGGCATATGGCTCCAAAGGAGAGATACGATTTGAATGAGCAAC
Organism: Allium fistulosum; assembly: GCA_030737815.1. Taxonomy (NCBI): domain Eukaryota; kingdom Viridiplantae; phylum Streptophyta; class Magnoliopsida; order Asparagales; family Amaryllidaceae; genus Allium; species Allium fistulosum. The sequence goes on along the minus strand of CM060905.1, from coordinate 896,585,309 downwards.
TAAACAAGCTGTTGGAGAAAAGCTTCATTAGGAGGAGCATTTCAAAGCAGGGAGAACTAGTCGTCTTTGCCACCAAGGCGTATGGTTCTCTAAGACCTTCCGTTGACTATAGGGAGCTGAATAAACTGACAAAGAAGAATTGGTATCCATTGCCCTGTTTAGACGATCTCTTTGATAAGTTGGTTGGAGCGAAGGTGTTCTCATAACTTGATTTGGCTACTAGATTCCTCCAGTTGTATGTAGCTGAGGATAATATTCAGAAGACTACTTTTCATATAGCCGACGAACTTTATGAGTAATTAGTCATGCCTTTCGACTAACCAATGCACCCGTCTTTTTTTTGATCAGATGAGCCGAGTTTTCAGAGGGTTGCATAATAATCGTTGTGGTATTTTTCAATGGCATTTTAGTCTATTCAAAGAGCAAGGAGGAGCACACGTTGCAATATTTAAAAGAATTTCTCGATACACTCCATAAACATAAGTCGAAGGTAAATTTTTCAAAGTATCGCTTTTGGCAAGAGGAGGTACGCTTCTTGGGACATGTCATCTCAGGAAGTGGGCTGGCTGTCGATACTATTATAGTTATGGCAGTTTAGGACTTGTGTGTGCCGAAGAATGCTACAGAAGTGAGGATTTCCCTTTGTTTGGCGGGCTACTATCGAAAGTTCATTAAGGTCTTCACAAATATCTCTGCCCTTATAACACACCTCACTAAGAAGAATCCATTTTTCTTGAGATGCGAAGTGTGAGAATGCTTTTATTAAGCTAAAGGAGGCACTGACTATTGCACCTGTTTTGGTATTGCCCGATTGTATTAAAGCATTCACACTATATACCAAAGCTTGTGGTATGGAGTTGGACACGATCTTGATGTAAGAAGGAAGAATGGTGAGCTACCTAGTCAATAGTTAAAGGTCCACGAGAGAAACTACACTACCCATGATCTTCAGTTAGCCGCCATTGTCTTTACACTCAAGTCATGGAGACATTATCTTTTAGGAGAGTGGTTTGAGCTATATACGAATCACAAGTCTTTGGATTATTTATTCTCCCAGAAGGACTTGAATTTAAGGCAATAGAGGTGGATGGAGTTTTTGGCATCGTACAATTTTGATATCTCATATACCCCAGGCAAGAGAAATGTAGTGGCCAACGCCTTCAGCGGACAACATGCAGTATTGAGTCCTTTGTTCTTGGAGTGGAAGCATTTGGAGTTCATTTCTACATTTGATTTCTGACCATTATCAAACATTACCTTAGGATTGTTAGCAGCTTTTGATGTGCAGCCTACACTTATGGAATGCATTATATCTTGTCAAAAGCCAGATAAGGAGCTAGTTGATATTTTTTAGAAGCTTGGTAGAGGAGAGCAGTCGAGTCATTTGAGGCATTATGCCATTGACTGAAAAGGTTGGTTATCGAGAGATGGAAGATTATGTGTTCCTCTCACTATGGTGTTGACTGATATGGTACTAGTTGAGCCTCATCGTTCGAGGATGACCATTCATCCCGGCGGTGATAAAATGTACCTTAACATGAAGAGATTCTTTTATTAGGCTAGTATGAAGAAGCATGTAGCAAAGTATGTAGCTCGATGTATGACTTGCCAGAGGGTAAAGGTAGAGCAGAAGAAGCCGAGAGGTTTTTTGCAGCCATTGGATATTCCTTAGTGGAAGTGGAAGTGGAAGAGTATTTCTATGGATTTCGTCGATGGTTTACTGAGGAGTAGGAGTGGGGTCATAGTCGATCGACTGACCAAATGTGCTCATTTTATACCGGTTAGGAATATAAGGACAACGACATCTTTGGTAACTCTACACATAAAGGAGGTCATTAGGTTACATCGAGTTCCTACTAGCATTGTTAGCGATCGAGATCTGCTTTTCACTAGCTAGTTTTGGAGGAGTCTACAGGAGGCTTTGGGCATCGAGTTGAGCTTGAGTACCACTTATCACCCACAGATGGATGGATAGATGGAAAGAGTGAATTGGGTTTTAGAGGACTTGCTTTGGATGTGTATCTTCGATTTTAGGGGCTCTTAGGAGGATCACTTTCTGTTGGTGGAGTTTACCTAAAATAACATTTATCATGTGAGCATTAGGTTGGCACCATTTGAGGCATTATATGGTAGACCCTGTAGATCACTACTGTGTTATTGGGACACTATGGATATAATTATTCTTGGACTGGAAATGGTGAGGGAGACATCGAAGAAAGTAGACTTGATCCATAGAAGAATGAAAACCGCATAAGATGGACATAAATCTTATGCTGACAGGAGATGTACGGAGTTAGAGTTTGTAGTGGGTGATATGGTGTTTGTGTAGGTCTCACCACTTAGGAACATATGAGGTTTTGTAGTTTGGGGAAGCTAGCACCAAGGTTTGTAGGACCTTTTCGATTTAATGATAAGATAGAGAAGTTGGCATATAGAGTAGAACTTTTGAGAATTTGGCGGGAGTACATGATGTTTTCCATGTGTTGCACTTGTGAAAGTGCTTGCATGATTTAGCTACCATAGTCGAGCCAAGTCAGCTAGAGGAAGTGGAAGTAGAGAGGGTGTCACTTATTTATCATGCACCCACTTGTATTCTTGAGCTTGGTACAAAGCGACTTCGCAACAAAAAAATTAAACTTGTTAAGGTCCAATGGAGAGATGATCCAACGGAGAGTACATAGGAGCCTGAGGAGAAAATCCAAGCTACCCACTCATAACTCTTTTCTTGTAACAAGCAGCATTTTTAATGATAGAATATTTAAACAATTAATTTAAATATTGAATCATTATTGAACTAAAGGTCCAAAATATGACTTTACACATAGGTAAAATTAGGACTCAAGACCACCTCCGCTAAGTCCAAATCGACATTGCGAATCAAAATGAGTATAAATATCACTATATTTTGAATCGGATGACCCGATGGCTAAAACAACCTCGAGATGCATGAAATTATTATCCTGGTACAATATCTCAAATAGCGATGAAATTTATACCATTGGAAGCGGAAAAATGAGGTGATCTACGCTGACGAGTTTTGTGGTGATATGATCTGTTGTGTGATTGTACGAACTCAAAACATAAGATGATTTAATTGAGAAATTAAACAATAAATATATATATTATTATTACATATAAACCATCATAGGCCAAGGATTTTTCCTCCTCACGTTTCCTTCTTCCTTTCCCATCTTCATTTCCTTTAAATGAAATAACCACCATAATAAAAAACCAAAATCGAGAGATTCGGTCAACGATAAATCATGAAACCTGACCCATAAAACTCGTATGGAGGTAAGATTCGCATCTATGGTGTCCTTGGAGTGTGCGGCGATGCTTGCCGAAGTCAACGTGTGATGACCACAAACTAGGGTTAGGGATCGATGAAGCTAGAGGAGGCGCGAGGCAAGACAAACTCCACCATTGTGATGCTCTTGTCGAGGGGCATCTTCCACTTCAAGTTTCAGCACCTCTAATGCACCGAGGTGATTCACGACACTCAAAGGGGGCACATGACAATGTCATGTCGCGATTTAGGGGGAGGCCCCAACGATGACTTCAGGTCCGTTGCGTCGAGCGTGCGTATAGGAGCTCATTGGAACAACCGACGTTCCATTTCATGGAATAGAGCTCCATGTCATGTTGTGCCTATGCGGTGGGGAGCTTGGGTTTATGCACTATGCATGATTTTCGGGAAGAAAAGGATTAGGCTAATTAAGGTAATTAATTAGTTTAATTATTTTAGTTAATCTATATTCGTATTTAATTTATATCTCTTGCATGTGAGGTCTAATCGAGATACGATCGTCGCTGTTGCACTCGTACTAAGATTATCTATGACATGGTATGGGCTAGGACTGGATTCAGACACTTTAGAATTTACGGTTCAGGTCAGCGGAATTATAACTCTAAATTTACATTTCAGCACAAATCCCTGTAATTTTATATATTGAAAAATATAACCCAGTAGAGGTAAAAAATAAGTATATATAAAATTGTTTCCCCATTTGTTTGAGTAGATATTCGCAATAGTTGATTAAAATCCCGTACATTTATATTTGGTTATATTCGTATTGAATAGAGCTAGATAGCGATGAAATTAATTTACAGCATGATTTTAAATTAATTAAACTCTAATTTTTCATTATATTAGTGATTGAATTATTATTATATATTTTATTAACTAATCAAAAGTTAAGAGTGTGACTTTTAAAAATAAGCTAGAAGGCTTAAAAATATTTTATAAGCTAATGGTGTATTTTATAAAATAATGAAATGATTTTATAAAATAATAGGAAAAAGATTGGAGTTTTATTTTTAATATTTTAGTAAAGAAAAGTAAGACTTGATTTAAGTAATAATTTAATTACTTACATGAATGGACGTATACGTATATGTGCACAAGCGGGTCTGCATATACATGTATTTGATGTTGTATAACAATCAATACAATTCTTGTATTGTAGTTAGAATTGTTGAATAGTTTGGATTGTTGATAACGATTGTTTAATTGTGTAATAATTATATATATGTATGGAAATATCCATATGTGTATACAATCAAATTGTGAGCAGTCTTATATAGCTGTAATGACCACCAAGTGTGCTAAGTTGCAAAAGAGAGTACTGGGTCAAGCAATCGCTTCGACAAAGCATAAAACATGATTTGTGGCATTTTACGTGTTTGAAAATAGGTGTGTGCATATGCATGCACGAGTGGGTGTATCGACACACGTGTGAACATCGCGTGAGGCGAGAATGTTAGTTGACTCCATTTTGGCATGTCAGAGGAGGTTGGGTCACTAGATTCGCCCATTGTACTCTACAGGCGCAAAGCGTGGATTTCGTGTCAAAATTGGTTTTTGAACATAGAAGGAACCACTTTCAAAATATAAACAATGGACTCTAAAGGAGGTCCGATACGGTGAAGGCAAGTTACGGGAGCTAGCGACTCATTGGGGGAAGCAACAGAGAAGACGGTTCACGAATCAGTGACTTGGAGGCTTCCTGCCTGGGCTCTGCTGCCCAGGAAAGGCAGCCTCTAGTCGAAAAATGGTAGGTTATCGATCGACTGTGATGCACTTACCTGGCAGTAAAGCAGGCAGAGTGCACTTTGATTGGGGTTTCTCCTCGGATCTGGATGTAACATGATATAGGGCTTCAACATGACTTTAGGGAAGCTTTGGGCTACTCAAGGGAGTGGGATGCAAAGCGAAGTTCGGGATTCGGAAGCATTGTATAGTGATATATTTGCGGTTAATAATGATCGAACACAATATCATTGTAGTGATTGATTACACGGTCATGTTAGGTGAGTGTGTATGATTGAGCGAAAATAGTCCATGCCCCTTGGCTTTGAACTTGGGTAGATATGTTTGACGAATGGTATCGGTACTATGATTGCGACCGTACCATGTATTGGCCTTATATTAGTGACCATGCATATTATTGGTCTTTCAATAGTGACCATAGATATGGATAGACGATGACGAGATAGCGGTCTCCGTTTGTGATAGGCTTATTTGATTGCACGATGTTATAATTGATGTTTGCATATGTATACTGCATTAGTGTTCCTTTGTGGTCCCGATAGCATGTTATGCAAGAAACGACCTTCGTTTTCTTTTTTATGAGAGGCATACACAAGTTACTTGAGAAATCCTTGATTATGCAGAGGGGGATGATGACAATCATCTACTATGGGGTCATAGAACACTTATGCTCATTAAAGTGGTATAGTGTGATCTGCAAAGGCCCTAGCTATTTAGAATAAAACGAATAACACTTATGCTCATTATAGGGGTATGATGATTCTATTTACTATTGGGACTAGGTTTCAAGTATATGAAGTTGATCATAACTTATGCTCATTATAGATCTACAGTGAGCTTTAAACGAAACCCATTTTTGAGGATGTGGCTCATGGTCTATGGTATATTTAGATACAGACTCTATTTATCTTAAACTCTCGATGGGAATCACTGGATTGCAATTGATGTTCGTAGTTGACCTCATCCATTTTTTAGGATGGGTATTGACTTGTATTCTTTGACACATTTCTATTGTTATGTTGTGCATGTTATAAGTAGGTTGTTGTTGTTACATTTATTATCATTGCATACCTTATGATAGATTTATATTATGACCACCCTACTTTTGGATGCTGGGTTACATTTATCACAGTATGTTGTTACGTTCCAGCAACATTTTATTAGTTGTGCTGACTCATTGATTTCAGGAGAAGAGTATGTTATGGTATGATTTCCTATCTCATGTGATGGGTTTACTTTGTATGGGCTGTTCGGATTACCCCCGAGCCAAGTTTGTGGAGAAGACTGGATATGCCTCAGTAGTTCCTGTTCTATTGTGTATATAGTTTTTATATACAATATTTTGAGATAGTTCCCTTCACTCTAGGCTTTATGTCTAACCCGCGTTTTGTCTTTATCTGTTTATGTCATGACAACTCTTGGATACTCGATTGAGTAGTTTAGGAGTTAGGTTCTTTGGGGATATGCTATCTAAGTGGTGTAGTTGAAGCTTTGGAGGCGAAGATGATAGTTGATATGTATATACTTAATATTGTAGTAGTACATGATATATGTTATTTGTATATGAGACTTATTATACCAGATGTTTTATTCTGACTCTCTGTATTGATATTTATTTATCAGTTAGTTCCACCAGTGTAGTCTCTTATATATTATTCGTCCTATTCCATTCATGTATATTCAATATATTATGTATTATCATTTCGATGTGAGATTACATTGTTGTGTCTTGGTATAGTGTTTTTTCCTTCTTTTATTCTTTATTTTCTCAACAAGCCGTCTTTTTTGGTATTCAAAAGTCTAGCGTTGACGCGAGGCGTTGATTTTTTTGGTGTTATGAAGGACGGGTTGTTGCATTTGGTATCAGAGCCTAGGTTCAAAACTTAAGGCTATGTATATTAAGTATACCAGTTTAGGTTAAACAAATTGGTAAGGGGAGACACGTTGAGAGAGCATACTTGTATTTTTCTATTATATTGTATTGCATACACCACTTGTCCTCTGGACTATGATATATTTCTAATGCCAATTGCTTGGGTACCTTCATTCCGGCTATCCCAATGAGAACATGGAGTACAAGAGCGACTACGGACAGGTAGTAGGGGATGCCCGATTTTTCCAGAGACTATTTGACTCTCGCGTGGGATGCTCCGCCACCTACAAATATTCCAATTTCTATAGTAGACGATGAAGGTAGTGTATCCATTGGGCACTAGTATATCTAGCTCCACTAGCTTTGACAACCCACATTTCAAAAGGTTTAAATCGACAATAATCCATCCATGTCTGACTTAAACAATCCGGAACATAGATAATCAATGGGGTTAATTAAGAAAAATAAGAAAAGAAGAAGAAAACAAACACAGAATCTCGCCGCGGAACGATAAAATATAATAATCAAATAAACAGTTCATGAAGCTGATTACTATACATTTGATTATAATTTATACAACATTTATCAGAGTTATACATATACAACAGAAAAAATATAATGCAGCAGACAACATGATGCAGGAATAATAATAATAATATACCAAATCTTCGTCTTCCTCCTCCAGAGAATAATCTTCGATAAGCTGAAATCTCAGGGCTGACCCGAGCATAATGAAAAGACAAAACACTTGAGTCAGGACTAAAATATCCTTATGTAAGTCAAATCGATAACACGTATAACATGAGTGCTATGGCGTCAGAGATGTTTATGGAGTTTTACATCTCCTATCCGGTGTGTAACGTGCGTGCAATAACTCAAGAGATGTTACGGGATTTTCCATCTCTTAAGGATCAGTCAAAATATGTATATATAGTAGAATACGCTACATATATAATGTCTAATCAATAAAATAAATATCAAAATAGCGTTAAGGCTTTACATTGATCCCCTTTAACGCATTTATAAGCATTGTCGTATAGTTTGCATATAAAACACCAGTAAATCGTCGGTGGATAGGGATGCGCCATTATACGACAACACTAAATCATAGTGGTCTCGTATAGGGATAAAAGTATGATAAGGAACATGAGGCAATGCTTAAGGTAGGATACTACCATTTCGGGTCGCATGGCTGGTGGTAATGCATCATAGCCATGACTGCCCACCGCGTCCATCCATTCCATATCGAGTTAAAGAGAGGCTATCCCAAATCAAGGTGCACCAATCGAAACCAACAACAAGAGTAATAATATGGACCGAGTCCAAGAAAATCGAAGAACGGATGTCCGCTCGGGGTAATTAGCCCACTTGGCCCAATCAAGCCGTCCTATTTTAGTCATTTCAAATTGGCACTAGTGCCGGGGTCTATCCATCATCGTTCTCTTTCTTCAAATCTAGCAAACGACGCCAAATCCAACCACTTCGTTCTGGAGTCTCCTTTGCGTACACAGTTGTTAAAGTGGTTCCAATATTGACATAGAGTATGCTAATAAGAGGCCCCGATCTCTTTAACAACCAAACGTCGTTTTACACACCGGTTGGTACTTTTACATTTCGAAAACAATTCATATTTGATATCAAAATATCATATTCGCTTCAAAATCAAATTCATTTTGAAATCATCATATTTACTCAAATATACTATTTCAATTCAAAATCATGTCCTTCTTAATATCTCGATTTCAGTTCTAGTTCAACATTGCTTCGAATCTTCATTTGGGTTATAACTTCAATTTAACCCAATTCGTATTTAAATCCATGATTTAAATATAAACCCTCCAACCTTTGACCAGATTGAAATTTTAGAAAATAGTTTGAATAGTTTTTAAAATAGTTTAAATAAATAAAATAGTTTAAATAGTTTAAATGGTTAAAATAGTTTAAGTATTAAAATGATTTATATAGTAAAATTGTTTGGAAAATCAAAATAATTTGAATGTTTAAAAGATAGGTTTTATATAGTTTATATTAAAAAAATTTATTGATAGCTTCAATGTCAAACTGATTAAATTCCAAATTTTCCAATTCAAATCACTTTAAATTTCCATTTCGATTTAATCGATTCAATTCCAATTTCAAGTCGAATTTTACTTCGATTCCAAAATAATTTCAATTTCAAATTTGAATCATTTCGAATTATATCAATTCCGAGTTCGATTTTCAAAACATCGATTCAAAACACTTAAATCAAAGTTACCTTTAATACCCAATTTGAAATCCAAATCCTCAAATATAATTCAATTCCGAGCTCAATTTCGAAATAGTTCGAATTCCATAAATTCGATTTTCATTTTCTTAGAATCAAATCATTTAAATAAATTTCAAATTCAAAAATTTTGAAATCATTTAATTTAACCAATCCAGTGTTGTATATAATTTTCTATCCTATGGCCAATTGATCAGTTATTTCAATTTAATTTCAGGGAAGGATATATATCATTTCAATCCAAATCATAGTGTCATAGGTATGTATCATTTCAACCTATTTCTTAATTTATTCGAAATAATTCAATTTATAGTTTTATATGATGTAAATAATTTACCAGGTGATAACAGGATATATATAAAAATAAATAAACATCCAATCATCCAAATATCAATCAATTGACATCCATTATAATCAAGCATCCAAACAGTCAAAATAATTCACAACAATTTCCCAATTATCAATAATCGAGAATTTTACTAACAATTTAATTCAAATTCAATTTAACCGTCAATTCAAATTTCTGTCAGTTAAATTAGAGGTCAATTTAAATGTCAATTAAAATTATCAAACAACAATCAATAAATTTATATTACTTCATAATTTCAAATTTAACTAGCATAAAAATAAATCAATACGTTGTGAGCGTTATAAAACACTCACCTTTTATTTTCTGTTGTCACCGAGGCGTTCCAGTTTGAACTAAAACCGAACAACGTCCAATTTTAGTCCAAATTCCGACAGTCTCCAAATCCATCCAAACCAGCTCCATTGCAAAGCGTTCCTTGATATGAGTGCAATGCAAAAATTTGTGTCTCGATTCGACCTCGTATGAGAGAGTTATTTAATTTTTTAGCTCATCGATTAAATATAATTAAATTAAACTCTAATTACATTTTTATTAAACCCATTTCAAATTACCCTTAAAACTTCGACCCGACCCAACAATGCTTCTTCCCCAATTGCGCAGCTCTCTTCTCCTGTGCACGCTCAAACATCAAAGCTATGGCCGTGCACGAGAAGTGATACGTAGCTCCACATTATGAATCGCAAATCCGATGACACCGCCATGCTCCTCTTCAAAATCCCCACTTGGCCATCACCACCATGTTCCCTCTGCCACCCCCGTGCGATTCGCGACCTGCTACTCCTCCATGCACTAACCAGGTGATGCAAAAGATGATCGGACGTTACGAAATTCAGTGCCTAGATGCATTTTTCGATGACGAACCCATATCCAATCTCCGCTCCTCGCATTGAAGCTCCAAAAGCCCAGAACCAAAACCCTAGCTTCGGCCTTACCATTGACCATTGACGAACACAACTCGCACCACAACAAAAGCATCTCAACTTGAAGACCATGAGGAAAGACAATTTTTGAAATTGGTTACATAATTTTTCATTTTGAATTGCACGAGATATTAATTTTTTAAAGTTTTGAATTTCTTCGCTGCTGTTTAAAATAAAGGGGAGGGAACGTGTTTTAAACAACATGGGGTAGGTTCAAATCATAGGCTAGGGTGCTAGGGTGGCTGATGGAGATAGATAAGCGGCTGAAAAGAAATCAAGGGTCAAATTGAATAAAATATACTATTTAAATTTCCAAATATCTAACAGAAAATTTACGGATTCCAATCGAGGCGTGCCGCCAGGCGTTCATAATGTTATACCCCTATTCCAAACGCAATGGAACAAGTTTCAAGTCCCAATTCGATCGTATGGAGAAGATAGCATTTTGAACCCAATTATTATATTGAATTTTCGATATTAAATTCAACGCGTTTCTATCCCATACAACCAAATGATAACTCCAAACGCTACAAAATTTGAAATTCGATAATAGTATACTATTACAGATCCAATAGAACTAGTTTCGTCGAAATTCGAGACCGTGGCCAAAATGGCTATTTTTACTCGTTAATTATAATATGAAATTTCCAATTTCTAATTATTCACTTTTAAATCCAATTTTAAGTGTTAACAATCTTCATTGTGGTTTAAATAAAATTTAAATCAAATTCCAATATCATTTTCAATCATATTAAATTCAGAATTCAATTATTCAAAAAAATTCCAATATTAAATTTAAACAATTTAATCATCCTATAAATTAATATAAATAAATCATTAAGTTCCAAATAAATTTTAGTTATCAACATCATTTTATTTCTATCTAAATAATTCACAATTATTATTCAACTTCAGTATTGATTATAAACCCAGTCAATATATAGAATTTCATTTCAATACTCGTTATCACCAAATCTTCGAAATTAGTTTATTTCAAAATTTTATTTAAGTTCATATCCAACAAATTACATTAAAAATCATTAAATTTTTATTTTTAACCATTTTTATTCAATAATTAATCAAATTCCATAATTTAAAGTAGTTAAAAATACGGGTCGTTACACTTTTAACCTCCTAATGTTATGTCAGGATTCCTTTAGGCCTGGCGGAAAGCCATTTCCAAGTTCCCAGGTTGTGCTGTGACATTGGGTAAGACTTGTGTTTGTGATATGGCTCTTACCAATATGATTTATGGGGTGTTCTCTTACAGAGAATTGTCTTCTAACATCTTAAGGGTGGAGGTTTTGGCTTTTGGGATATAATTGTAGAAGGAGCTAACGAACAAGCCGTGCCTTGGATTGATTCCGAGCAGTGTCTTGAGTTTCGGTTTATTTTTTTAAGATCGAGAGGGTCATTGGATTTGAGTGTTTCATCCATTAGAAGCAGGGCAACTTGTCAGTGAAGGAGTGTGTTGACCAATTTAATCTTTTATATTTAGAGAATAGATGGTCAGTACTCCGTTGGTGTGGGCAAAGGGGTTTGCCATGGGTCTTAAAGCATCGGTTGGGGATTCATCGCTTAGTCTTATCCTAGTTAGAAGACACTCTAGAAATTCTTGTTGGGATGGTTCTCCTCTATGAGAGCACCCGCGAGTACCGTTGGAAGTAGCGAAAGTGGATAACAAACCGAAGCTCCAACTGAAGCGCAAAGACCATGATACAAGGGAAGATCGAGCTTATGCGAAGAAGAAAGCTGGCCTAGTATGTCATTCCTATGGCATATGGGGACATTTTTCTCTGAGATATCATCCAGCTAAAGAGAAGCGCGAGCGCTTCAATTGCAATTGGCTTGATCACTTAAAGAAGAATTTTTCTACATTTTCAATGGGTGAGTAAGTGATGCTGACTTATGCCTTATGGGCATTACCGGATCCTAGCAAGCCTACTGCTCAAGTGAAATGGAAAGAGCATATGTGATGCGATATGCTTTATATTTAGGGTACTCACTTCTGTTCCTTCCGGTATAGGTATATTTATTTATTGCTAGTTACTTGGTAGATAGGCTAAATTTGACACCTTTCATTGCAGATAAATTCTTCGGTAAAGATAAAACTTTGTATAAATAACCTTAGTGTTAAACCGAGGTAAAATGGCTAAGCGTATTGCCAATCGAACTTGATGCACGGGCATCCCGATTAAGTGGGGTCGATCGGTGATGACTGGGATCAAATATCCAGGTAAAGTTTGGTAGTTGCCCTGTAATGGGCAAAGACCGACCGAGTGACTTATACATGTTATGTAGAGTCATTCGTATTGGAATTGTTTGTCCTTATGTTAGTAAACCTTAGGTGATGGGTGTAATCCATGTGCTGAAAGGAATATTTTTTAAAGATTGATCCATTCATGTACGTACCAGTTCCTAATTACTAGTATGAGCGTAGAATTAGGTGATTTGCGCCAGTTAGGCAATGTTTTTTTACTCGATTTTCAAAGATGAGCACTTGATTCGAATTCTTGAGGTGATAGAGAGATTTTCGAAGCATGACTCTAGCCGTGCGAGAAAATTTCAATGGTCCAACCAAGGAACCAAATTGGAGTTTGCATGAGAGTAGTCAAGTGGTTAACCCTAGCTTAATAAAGAAATCACGCAAGCGAATATATGATTAGATCGGGTATCGTATATTATATTGGATGATCTTTATTTATTATAAAGTTATTTATATCATAGTATAGTTGGAATGCTTGTGATAGCTCGTGGAAGGACTTCTCGATGAGTTTTGTGGCAGTTTGGATAATCTTCTAAGTGGCGATATGATACTCACCTAGGCGAGCATCATAGTACACTTAGTATATTATCCTTATTAACATTATGCGGTTGACATGAGTTTGAATCCGAGCGAACCTAGGCATCTATATATCGTCATTAAATAATGATTTAATTAGTAGAATTTTCTCTTTTTAAAATGAGTTCTTTTCGGAAGGGGAGGAAAAAGTAAGACTTAGTTCTTTGGATTTATTCAAGAATTTCAAGACTCCATGATCCTGCATATTGTAAGTTCTCATTTTCATAGCGGGAGGTGTAATAGTCTTTCATGTATTGCACTCGCGAAAGGAGTTACACCACTTAGACATTTTTTCCATTTTGGGTGTCGGAAAGGCTGATTGGATTTTCTAGTTTGTCATGCACATTTTGACTATTGTTGGTCATTGTGCATGTCGGTATAGACTCTTTGGTACGTTTCATTATGTTGTATACTTGTTGTTTACTGTTGCTTGCTATTATTTGATTATTGCTTGTTTTTACTTGCTATTATTTGTTGTTGATTGATTTTTTGTTGTTGTTTGTTTAGTGTGATTTATAGTTTATATGCTATATATTGTTGCTTGTTGATTATTTATTGTTGCTCATTGTTGATTGCATGGCTGTTGTCTAATGATGCTTATTATTGCTTGTTGTTGTTTAATTATTGTTTGTTGTTAATTTTATTGACAGTTGTTGCATGCTTTGTATGTTTGGAAGCATTATTGTTGTTGGTTGCTGCATGTTGTGTGTCTGGTTGGTTGTATCTTAATTTAAATTTCCTATTAAAGAATGTTTGGAGAGAGAGATAGCGATAGCTATGTAGAATAGATCATTCCATCCAGGGCTATTATAGAGGTCGAGATGGGATCAATACAATCTATTGCTTTTTGATGTGACTCGTAGTCAATGGTGTATTTAGATATCGACTTATTTGAGCTTAAGTAAGCCGCTGTCCCTTCCGAAGCATCGGACATTCCCTAGTAATACGACCAGGCTGGTGGTAGTTATAACAACCACTTGGTGCAAACCGAGCTTTAGCCATCTGCGGCTCTAGCTTTAGTACGTTTGCTATCGGCACTTTAACAACTCAACTTCCCCCACCCGATCTATAGTTCTATGCAAAATGTCTCTTCTTTCCATACTTAAAAGCATGCTAAATGGAAAACATCCTTCGGGAGCTGAAACTTCTACTTGTTGTTTTCGGTTGGTGCAGATGCAGACGACTTTGGAGCCGAACCCTCGAACTATAAAGCCATACCTATTAAATGCATGAACGCTCCCTGGATATGATCTGTCATGTCTCTACGCAGCCTATCACATGAACTATACCAAGCCTAGACCTCAATAACAGTCTTCGTGCCATCTAACCTCTTCCTGCTCAAAATCTCGAAGTCTCGATATAGAAGCAAAGTCCTTCTGTGGTTGAACATGCACCCCTTCCTCAACTACATTTCCCTCAACATTAGAAACCCTAGTAGTCATATTTCTTACTACCTAATCAAAGCAAACTTCTTTAGGACACTTAAGGACAAAGTTATTTCAAAGAAAAGGTTACAAAGAAGGGATTACTTCAAAGAAAGAGTTATTTCAAAGAACAGTTGATATTGCTTAGTGTGGTTTAGTTCAAAAGAGAGGATTAATCTGAAATTCAAAAATATCGCTTCAATCATGGATCCACGAAAATGATATTCCTCATGAAAAATTCTTAATTATAAAGATTTACTACTTCTAGGTGATTTCATTCCCCCGATGAATTATTTTGATGAAGACGAGTTGTTGCTTGCTGAATTCATCGAAGATGCTTGATTGATTCCCAATGCTTCAAAGGTTGTCACCTAGTGATGATGATGGGACCACCACCATTGGTCATGCTCATGTTGGAAATTTCATAACCAAATATCTTGTGTTGCCTTATTAAAGTGATGTATGAAGACCGTTGTTATACTTTTCTAGAATTAGAGTTGCTTACTAATATATCTTCAACCATGATATTCTCCTTAGTCTATGATAATCACCGTGCTTGAGTATAGGTGAACACCAAATTTTTAACCTATTATGTGGTGCAGAAGCTGATGCTTGATATGTTCAGGTTTACTTTCATTAATTGTCACATTAGTACCATTTCGCTGCTAGACATTCTAGCTGATAAGATTTGGATGATGAGTTGTTTGAGATCGATGTTTGGTTTGATATTGAGTTATCTAAGGTTTCTCTTTGATGAACTATGCTTGATGTGAACCGATGCTTGTTAGAGATAAATGAAAATTCAAATTCATGAATTAAATAAATAGTCGGATTGATTAGATTGGTGTTGTGTATAAAATACTATAATTTTTCTTTCTAAATGTTGTTTGAAGGCTCTGTTGTTGAAAATTTGGTTTATATAAACTCAAATGAAAAAATAATATCAGTACCAAGAATCTTTGTCTACATTTGAACTATATTGCTCATTTTTGGCGATTTAATTAGAATTGTTGTTATTGTGAATAGAGAAGTTAAATATGAAACTAAACTTAAATTGGTGATGCATTTCAATAAATGAATTAACACTTTCTTTTCAGTATATAGTCTGCATGGTACATGTATCAACTACTGATTTACATTGTTCTAAATAATTAACGTCAGTAGTAATATTATACTGTGCATCTTTACATACTATTTTCTTTACAATACAACAATTTTTTCAAGTGCTTAAGATAAAATATATTGATTAACTATGGTCGTAATACATTTATGCCATGTTTCATCATTTCTTTAATAACATTAAATTAGTTAGGTGCAGTAGTACTCATCTCGATAGGTTAATAACCAAGCGCTAAAGAGGCTTATCTGATGCTTCGTTTTCGTCGGCTGGCTCCTCTTTTGTCTCTTCGGTAGGGTCCGGGGGTGAGGTGCTTTCTGAGCCGCCCGACCCTCCTATTCGATCGACGAGGCACAGACGCCGGAGAGCCCCTTCTACCCCTCGCACCATTCGTACACGCTCTATAGCGGCGTCCGAGCTGATCGACATATCTGCTCGCTACTCGCTGTATCTGGATTGAGTTTGGCCTTTGCTTGGTTCTTATCAGAGGGCGTTGCTTTCTTTTTTTTCTTTCTTGTCTGCGTCTATTCTCTTTTCATGGCGAACTTTCTCTTCTGGAATGTCCGCGGTATTGGTAATGATGCGTCTGTGGCCAGGCTTAAACGCATAGTCAGGAAACACTCTGTTGGCTTGATCGCTCTCCTGGAACCCCTTATTGACCGAGCAGAATTCCCCAAGATTTTCTTATCCTTAGGATTTGGCGGTGGCTTAGCTAATGTCTCGGGTAAGATTTGGATCTTATGGTCCAAATCTATCGCGATTCGTCCTTTCTTCGACTCTCCTCAGCTTTTTTCGGTGGTATGCTCGTCTCCATCCTTTGCAGCACCGTTTCTTTTCTCAGCAGTCTATGCCAAATGTGACCGTTCGGAAAGGCTAGCTCTGTGGTCGGATATTCTTGCTCTTGATTCTCAGGGTTTCTCATCTTCTGTACTTGGTGGCGACTTCAATATCGTCGCTTACCATGCGGAAAAACGGGGAGGTGCGGCCATCAATAGAGGGGCAATGGCGGACTTCAATTCCTTCATAGCCTCCTCTGGCCTCTCCGAGCTCCCCTTTGTCGGATCGGCTTTCACATGGTCTAACAACCAAGATGGCCCAAATCGCATTCTCTCTAGACTTGACCGTGTGTTCGGGTCGGAGGAATGGTTTCGCCTTCCGTTCTCCTTCTCAATCGCCCAACTCCATTGGTCCTTCTCGGACCATGCCCCTCTGATTGTTCGTTGCTCTCCTCTGTCGATCTCGAGGCCCTCCTCCTTTCGGTTTCAAAGCATGTGGAAATCTCATCATTCTTTCCAACAGGTAGTTTCTGACTCTTGGAGCAATCCTATTTCTGGTTCCCCCTGTGCTGCTTTCGGGAGAAAGCTTTCGCGTCTTAAGGCTTGCCTTAAGGTTTGGAACGTTCAGACTTTCAAGAACATTTTCGATCGCGTCCGTTTGGCCGAAGAGTCGCTTATCTTAGCCGAATCCTTGTTAGACGAGGAACCGACCGCTGCCAACAAGGAGGCGTGAGTCCTTGCCCAAATTTCGTTCTCTTCGGAGCTGCGTGTCGAAAATGACTACCTCCGTCAAAAGGCGAGGGTCAAGTGGGTAGTCGAGGGTGATGCTAACTCCAAATTCTTCCACTCGTCTATTCGCAAGAAGAATAACCTTCTTTCGATTCGAGAGATTATGAGGCCTGATCTGTCTTCGACTTCGTCGCCAGAGGAAGTCAAAGACATCATCCTATCCCACTTCCAATCTTTCTTGGGATCTCCTTCTGTCTCGGTTACAGATCCGGCCCTTTTAGCTTTTATCCCTCCGATCATCCTCCCCTCGGAAGGTGCCATGATTGCGGATCTTCCTTCCACAGAGGAGATCCGTGCCTGTGTCTTTGCTCTTAGCAAGGATAGTGCTAGTGGCCCTGATGGTTTCAATGGGGATTTTTATAGGTGCTCTTGGCCAATCATCCAGGCTGATTTGTGTCTTGCCATTCAATCCTTCTTCTCTGGTGGAAATCTTCCAACCGGTTGGACTTCCACCAACCTGATTCTTATTCCTAAGTGCGAAATCCCTAAGGCTTGCACGGATTTCCGACCTATAAGTCTTTGCAATTTCTCTAACAAGGTCATTTCTAAAATCCTGGCCTCCCGGTTGGCTCCCTTTCTTGAGCGGATCATTTCTCCGTCTCAAGCAGGGTTTGTCAAGGGGTGTCTTATCTCTGATAACGTCCTTCTAGCCCAAGAACTGATCTCCCAAATTGATCGGAAAGTTTGGGGATCAAATGTTGTCTTCAAACTGGACATGGATAAGGCCTACGACCGTATGTCCTGGTTCTTCATCATCAAGGTTTTAAGGACTTTCGGTTTTTCGGAGGCCCTGATAGACTTGGTGTGGAGGCTTGTCTCCAACTGCTGGTTCTCCGTCCTCATAAACGGTTCGGCCCAAGGCTATTTCAAAGCCAGGAGGGGCTTACGTCAAGGTGACCCTCTCTCACCTTCGCTTTTTGTGATTGCGGCAGAGGCTTTTATTCGTGGGCTCCAATCCTTAACTGTTTTCGGTCAAATCCAGCGTTTTGGTATTCCAAGGGGTTGCCCTCTTATTTCTTCTATATCCTTTGCAGATGACATAGTCATTTTCTCTAATGGCAGTCGTTCCTCTGTTCGGCGGCTTCTTCGCTTCATCCATCAATATGAGAGGTCTTCGGGCCAGCTCGTTAACTCTTCCAAATGTTGTTTCGTTCATTCGAAGGACATGTCTCAATCTCGCGCATCTTGGATCGAGACTATATCCGGTTTCAAGGAAGCTTCTCTTCCCCTTCCCTACCTAGGTATTGCTTTGTACCGGGGTAGAAAACTTAACGCTCTTTTCGACCCATTGACCGACAAAGTAAGAGGGAAGATTCTTCGCTGGAACTCTTCCATTCTCTCTCAGGCTGGTAGACTTGTTCTTATCAAGTCAGTTCTTGATTCGATGGGATCTCATATTTTTGCGACTATGACCCCTACCTCCTCTTTTTTCCGTTCTTATCGGTCTCTGGCTTCGTCCTTCTTTTGGGGAAACAAGGACAACGGTCGTCGCCACCACTGGGTGTCTTGGGAGGCGATTTGTCGCCCTAAAAATGAAGGTGGGTTGGGTCTTCGTAAGCCCTCCGACCTTTGCGCGGCCTTTGCTTGTAAGCTGTGGTTCCGGTTTGGCGCCAACAACTCTTTATGGGCTTCTTTCCTCCGAGCTAAGTACCACATACTCGCGGGTGCGAATTTTTCGGGCACTCCTTCCTACGCTAGCGAGACCTGGAAGCACATGCAGTCTGTGAAACTGTTATCTGATTCTCACGGCGGTTTGGCAGGATGGGATGGATCGTCCTTTTCGATCCTGAAAGCCTGGTCCTCCATCAGATCCCCTTCTAACATCCGCCCTGAATTTTCTTTTATTTGGGATTCTCGCATTCCCCCAAAGGTCTCTCTATTTATGTGGCGGTTGCTACATGATGGATTGCCACTGGACGAGAGTTTTCAAAGGATCGGAATTCCTACTGTTTCCCGTTGTAGATGCTGCGGAAACGGTGACATAGAATCCTTGAACCATTTATTTTTCGGTGGTTTCTCAGCCAGTGCGTGCTGGAACTACTTCGGAAATCTCGTCGGTATTAGAAGTACTGCGAGTTCTCTTTCTGCGATGCTGAATTCCTGGTGGGCCGGGAATTCTGGGAAATCGCTTCGTTCTATCATTTTCCGTTTGATTCCTTGTCTGATCTGTTGGCACGTTTGGTGTGCGCGGAATAAGGCTACTTTCGAGAGCAGCTCTATGGACCCGCCATCCATAATCCATCGAGTGAGGAATGACGTATTCCTGGCTTTCCGGGGTAGACCTTTCAGGGGTCCAATGAGCCACCATTCCGAGCGGCTTGTGGGACTACTGTCAATTTCTCGTTCTCCAACTGCCGCCAGATTGGGTGTTGGATAGGCCTCTGCTCTCGGTTGGTGGCTTCCTCCTCCCGTTCCCTCCCCCCCTTTTTATTTTTAATTGCACGTCTTGTTTTTAGTTTTAGGTTACTTTGTTGTCTGCTAGGACCGGGTTCTCGTCTTTGCTGGAGTTGCTTGTGTTATCTGTTATCATCTCGGGTTGCTCGTTGAGGTTTTCGTCAGCTCTATCAGCAGTCGATCTTTCTCATTTGACAGGGGCTTTATTGCTGCCTTCATGGTCGGCTCTTTTTCATTTCCTGGTCACGCCAATGGGCAGTGGCCTTCTGGGGCTCGGTGGTGTTGGCAGATTAGAGGATCCGTTGTTTCATTTCGGCGTGGTTTTGCTGCTTCTGTCGGTTTTCTCCATCTTATTTACGGTTGATGGAGCGATGGGTGGACTGGCCCACACCTTCTGGTTGTGGCGGGAGAGTGGATTTGCAGGCTGTTTCTATGTTTCTAGGCATTCGGCTGTTCCTTCTTGGCAGCTTTGAGCTATTTTGTTTTTCGCTTCTTTTTCCTTTTTGTGCTGTCTTTTTGGGAGACATATGTCATCCATATGCTTCGCCTACTTGTGTGAACCTTTGGAGGAAGGTTATTTCCTCCCCTTTTTTTGTTGTATATACATTTCTTTTTGAAAAAAAAAACAGTACAAAGAAACCAAAGTAACGCATATTTTCTCTCTTTATATTGCCAATGTTTTCTCTTATTTAATCCAAAAAATATGTTTTTTCTTTCTTCATACTACTAGTATGTTTTTTCTCTTTCATGCACTTTTGCAAATATATTTTGATAATTCCTTCATTTTTTACTCGCCATCTCTAATAATCCATCGGTTTCTCAATTATATATATATATATATATATATATTATTTCCAACACTTTGATTGTCTTTATTGTACATTTTATGTAATCTTGAATAATGTAAAAAATATTTGTTGAATATCTAATATGTGGAAATTAGGCACCCTTCTTTTTAAACTTGTTAGGTGGCGGTCTCGTTCTCAAAACCTAGTTTCACCAAACAACCCTCTCTAAATTTTGGAATTATTAATGTTTTTTTAATAGTTTTGATTTGCGCTATTTTGCTGCTATTCGAGGGGAAAATATATTATTTTGAAAATTTTGCAGTTTTTACTATAAATATTTGCAGTTTAAATGGAAAACATTTGCAAGCTGCATTTGCAAAAAAAATTAAATTTTCTTTTCAAAGTTGCTTAGATTTTATTTTGTTGCAGTGTAGATCCAAAACGTGAAAAAAAACAAAAAAAATTATGGAAAATAATTAGAAGGGTGTTTGTTGGAATGCATTTTTGAAAGTGGGCCATTGTGCATTTTGAAACTCAAGGAATGGTGTTTTAAAAATCGTCCCTTATATTTGTGTACTTGTTTAAAACTAATGAAAAAGTACACCAAATGTTTTTATTTGAAAGTACATGGCCAAATGGTCGGTCTCCCGCTGTTCCACTATTGTACTGGTTAGTTCTTGTAATTTAAGTTTAAATTTATTATTTGTTAATTTTATGTAACAAATTTATAAAATATAAAATGAATGGGTATTTTTCATTAATATCTTGCAAGTTATGTGTTTAGAATTATATTATGGGCGCGTTCATAGATACAGAAAAAATGCTTTAGAAAAAGTGTTTAACAGGAGCTACGTCCGACTTTACTAGATAAGTCATAGTCACATCATCATTTTATGGAGAGCGTTTGGACTCTCAAAATTGAAGTGGTTTGGGTTGGATGTAATCACATTGGATGTTACTACAATAAGTTTAGATTCTGAATTTTTTAAATTTTTCTTTAATTTTTTTTGAATTTGTAGTTGTTGTTTGAAATTGTATTTGAATTTGA
The DNA here is from genome assembly GCA_030737815.1 of Allium fistulosum. Taxonomy (NCBI): domain Eukaryota; kingdom Viridiplantae; phylum Streptophyta; class Magnoliopsida; order Asparagales; family Amaryllidaceae; genus Allium; species Allium fistulosum. Next base: position 896,563,652 of record CM060905.1, on the reverse strand, counting down.
ATTTTTATCATTAATTATTAAATATTAAACACGACATATTAATCAATTAAATTTATTAATTAACGTATAAAAGTTAGTAATGGTTAACTTAAAATATGAATTTGTAGTTTAATTTGAAATGTAATAATTTGAAGAGAGTGTTTGAATTTGTAGTTTATAGAATTGGCATTATTAATTTTAATTGTTAATAATTAAATTTTAAATATTAATTATTTAAAACTAATCATTAATCGTTAATTAATTATTACAAAATTAAAATTAAAATATTTTTATATCATATCCAATGTCTAATCTAACTTTTGTCCACGATGCCACAACCGCTAACCTACGGCTATGATTATTAAATAAGTGGATACTACAAACACTAAATTGAGTAGTCGACTGCTTAATCAAACTATATCAATTCTTTGTGAGTGCATAACCAAAATATATATACTAATTCACATCGGTTAGGAAGCTGACCTTTTGATTGTTATTTTTGAAAGAAACACATATGTTTTAATTTCTTACGCACACAACAATGGTATATTTATCCAGAAACTTTTTATATTGTTAGAAATAATTTTTTTTTGGAAAATGTACATTAAAAACAGTTTTGGACACAACATAAATTTTAAGCATAAAAGTCTCAACTACTTGACATACCACAGTAACAAATCCCTAATTTTGATATTTAGTCTTAGAAATTAACCATAAAAAAATTTAATAATGATATACAAAGTGGTCAAAATTAAGAAACTGGAAAACTATAAAATACTTAAAGATGTATATGGAAATGCCTATTGAAATAGGTTGTACATATCTAGTCTTAATGCTTGTATATTATATGCAAACACTCAAAACAGAAAGTGCGGTCACATAAAAATAAAATGCAGTCACATAATCAAAGTATAATCGGTGAACTATGAAATATGTTTTATTGAAATATAGACTAAAGCGTAAAACTAAACAAGTATTTTAGCATAAATCATAATCAATACAACTTAATCAGTACGTATAAAAGTAGAAACTTCAATCTCAAGAATACAACTTTAATAATCACAATGAAATTTAAGGACTTTTAATCTACTAATACATTTAATGCAACAAAAACACTTCTACCACGCACATAATATGAAAACCAACAAAATATATACAAAGAAAATGACCAATTGTGATATGCATCAATCATAAATTTAGGATATCAGCTTCCTCTTTTTTGGAGGTGGGCTTCCACCAGAGATTATAACATACGAGTGGAAATAAACAATCACAGCACTGTCACCAAATAAAATACAACATCTTGACATTTGTTTTTTTACATACAAAATAAATTTCATGAATTGTTAAAATATTGTAAAATGAAAGATTAATGCATAGTTGCTGCAATGTTTACCTTATACAACATAAAATCCACAAGGAAATATCCCCTTTGTTTGTGCAAAGAAAATAAAATCTCCTTTTGAGTTTTTCCTGCGTAGCACTTACTGAACAGCTTTTAAACAATTAAACTTAGATTAATATGCAATATTTAGATGTAAACCAGGTTTTATACTATATTAAGCAACTTTTCTCTAACTAACCTGCCGTGTGTCAACATCAAATTGGTTGCCTTAACTTTTTCTAAGTCTTTTTCGAAAATAACTGCTGCTAATCCAGATCTAAACCATGGTTAAGTTAATCAAACAAGCCCTTCCAATTTTTTCTAAGAAGTCCCTCTTTTAAAATAATTTATTTGCATAGCAAATCATTTTGAAAAAATCCCCAAAAATTCCAGAAATTCACTTTAATCATGTTATCTAACATATCAAAATTCCAGACCCAAATTCTCAATATATTTTCCAAAATAAATTATAAACCCAAATAATCATATTTTCCATTGAAAATTCATAACAATCTTTCCATAGCTTGGAAAATTCTCAAAATTGAAACCCAACTCCAAAATCCTGTGTTGCGTAATATAAAATTTTCCCATGGCATTTAAACATCATTTAATCTCGGTTTTGACTTAAAACCGTATAAAAACCCCTTTATACAATCTTGTTTAAATCAAATAAATCATGAATCAAGCATATCATCATCTAATATATCATAAAACAAATTTATCCCTCAAATCCGAAGATATATGATTTAAACCAAAATAGAGATGGAATTATTATTCATCTTGCTCTTGATAAGGAGGTTGGATTGAGATTGATTTCCCCTATGCTTGAATCTCTAGCTTTAATTAGAATTTTCTCTTTCTCTTAATGGCCGGCCGTTCTCTTCACTTTTAAATTTGCATCTTAAAATGACATGAATGGGAAGAAATGGTAGGAACGAAAATATATATATAAGGGTAAGGGTCCTTGGCGGCAAATTCCAATTATACCCTTATGTAATTTATTTAACCTACAACCATTCTTTAGCCCATTAATTAGTTTATTAGGAATGACCTTAATTAATTAATTCGAATCTCAATCCCCGTATCACTTACATTTACATTATTCTATTTAATTTATCTAATTAAATCTCCTAAATAATGTTATAAAAAATTAGGGGTGTTACAGGCCCGTTGGTCGACCTTTTCTCAGATGTTTCGGTCTTCTGGGCGGAGGACATAAGTCCTGCTCCCGATGTAGTAGTGGGTGCCATTCTTCTAGATAATCCGATAGATTCTCAAGCCTTCCGAATTGGTGAGGCTACCCTTCGTAATACATGGAATTACATTTGTAGACGTCTTGGTTCCTTCAAGAAACGACAGGCCTCATTTGCCCTCGAAGGGGTACACGACGTGTAACAAATTTATGTGCTGGGCCAGATGCATACAGCCCTTTAATTCGTTTATTCGAGAGATGTTGAGATATCTTGGAAAAGTTCCCACTCAACTCCATCCAAATAGTTACGTCTTCCTACATGCAAGCTTTCTACTATTTATGAGCGTTCTATTTCGTCTGCAACCTCTCGAGGACATAAGGTTCATCTACAACTTTAAACGACAGTCAGGAAGTCCTTCCTATTTTTTTTTCGAACCTTCGCCTAACTGCTAAGTCTTAATAGGCACTTGGAATAAACTCTCTCTGTTCAAGCACGAGTGGTTCTATGTTCGATTTCCACCTAGCTTCATGAGGCGATGGTTGGAAGGACGTAAGTGTTACTTTCATTTCATTCTTAAGTCCGTTAATCCAAGTCATGTTTTTGAATCTATTAACATCCGGGATTCCTACAGGTGTCCGCCCACGTACTGAAGGAACTAGTTTTCAAGAGCGATCGCCGCTATTCGTGCTACCCTTGTTGAGGATAGGGACATTAAACTTCTTGTAACCGATGAGTTACTATCTTTATTTGGGCTGTTGGAAGAGGGTCGAAGCATTGAGCTCCCCAAAAGTGCAGCATTGCCGAGAAACGTCACGAAGTAAGAAAAGGATGCCATCAATCCTGTCGTGCCCCTAGCAGAAGGGACTCGGGATGATATTGAAGAAGGTGAGATTAGGGATTCCCAGGCCAATAAACGCAGCGATGCTGATGCAGGCCCAGGCAAGGCGCATGTGGATGAACCACCGTAAGGCGTGCAATCTCAAGCACCAACCAAGAGAAAGAAAAAACTGGCATATAAACTTCATAGAAGAAAAACTACCGCAGATCCAGAATTCGTCATCACTCCTATTGAAGAAGAATCATCTTCCCAACACTTGGAAAGTTCACTAAGAGGTTTTCAAATCTCCAAATTCCCGATGATATTATGACTTATGACTTTCCAAATATCAATATCAAAGTGCTCAATTCTCTTACTAGGAACGGTAAAGGCATTCATCCTACTAATAAAGGTGGGAGAGCGCCCATAAGCAAGGCTACAACCACCGGCCTGTCAAGGGGGAACACTAGGATGCTTATCACCATGTGCACTTTACTACACGCTCTTTATTAATCATTTGCAAAATAGTTACTCACATGTTCTCATTTGGTCTTTGAGGGTGCAATGACTCAGTCCCTAGCCTTCGATTGCTTAAAATGTTCTTCAACGTATTATCGATCTAGTTCCGACTCAGAGTCTGGCCGGCACAGGGAGAAAGATGATGGACGGGAAAGAAGCTATCATTCAAGAGAATCCTCATCTTCTAAGCACAAGTCCCAGTCTTAGACATCTCGCTAGGGAGATCAGCCTAATTTTCCTATGTATAGCGGAGGCCAGCCTCCCTTCCGCGGCCCTTAAATTGCCGCATTACATTAGCAACACTCTAGTTCTTCAAGCTCTAAGCAGTCTCGCAACCGTAGATCGAGCAAGCATCCAATTGCCACTTCTGATCCATCCTTGCTGGCCGTTGCTTCTGACACTTCTACAGTGGAGAAATTCGCCAAGCTTAAGGCCACTTTTCCTAAAATCTATTTCAATGGGCTTAAATTCCTTCCCATAGTACATATGATCCTAGGGCATGCCAAGGCAAGTTCTCTCGTGTGTGTTAATGAAGTGTTCGTGCAGCATGAATTGTTTACTTGGCAAAAATCTCTAAAGTGTTAATCGAGCGACAATATGAAATAGATCGTCTCAAGTTAGAGGCGATACATAATAAAGACATAATCAAACACCAAGATGACAAACTGTCAGAATTGACAACAAAACTCGCCGAGGTGGAGAAAAGTGCCAAGCAAACGTCATAGGCAGTAAGCTGTTTAGAAGCTTCCCATAAGAAAGAACTCGATGCTGCCCTCAATCGTAGCGGGGCACTCACTCTGGAAAAAGTTTCCTTGCAAAAGGAAAAAGATGTCTTGGCCTACCGCATCGAGGAACTCGAGGAGTTTCTCAACAAAGAAAGGAAAGATAAACTTAAGGCTCGGGAAGAATCGTAAAGGTACTGCGAAGAGGCTGTCGAAGCCAGGGGCCTGAAAATTAAACTTAATTGGCAATTTGCCAAATTAGCTCTTAAAGAGAAGGCACGATAGGAAGGCCACAAGAAGATGATGGAATAAATTGAAACCCGAGTAGAAGATGCTAAGGAGTCCAATCGAAATGAAATCAAGGACTTGTCTGATCCATTGATCGTCGAGTACAATGCAAAGTCCTCCTCTACCGTGACTTGAGTTTTCTTGGCTAAGGTTATCTCGAATCACTTGCTGAAGCCTGGGAGCATATCATTGAGTTGAAAAAGAGGGAGTTGGGCGGAGCTGAGTTTGATGAAGGAAAATTAGTGCAGGAGATCCTCCGTGGAAACGAAACCTTAGATTTTGCTGTCACAAGACTCTGATACTTTGACGTTTCCATGCCCTTTGATAAAGGGAAACTTATTTCCGGATCTTCAAAGGCCAATCCTAAAGGCCCCTCTTCTTCCCAAGCGGCTGGAGCATCGGTTTCCTTTAGCCTGGAGCAGGACTTGGGCTGTGATCTAGGTATGCCCGGTTATCAATCCAAAGCGTTGTCCCTTATTTTGGAAGGGGGCACCGCAGCTACCACCAAGAGCCAGCCGGATACGGGTATTCCACTTTACTCTCCAATTTATGAGAGGATTTGTTCTTCGCACCCAATGGTTTGAGGCTTATATCTTAGTTTTAACAAATTTTGCAGGTCTTTTGGGTCCTGGCCCAACTCCTAAAAGCAATGCTGTTGTGGAGCAACAAGAGAACCTAGCAAAGATTTTGGCGGCCACTGATGTACTATGGCCCGATGCTCAAGTCATTGGAGCTCTTGGTAATGATAAGGTTGAAGATCCGCTCCCAATAGATGAATCCAATGATGTCATGATTACCGACGCTTTCGAACGCACTGATGAGATTAGCTTAGAAGAGCGTATTGAGAAGGAGGAATTGCTGAAGAAAAAAGGCTAAAGCAGAACCCGTCGAGGTGGACATCGACGATCCACAACTTGTGCCACTATAAGTTATTCCACCTAGCGGGTCGATTCCCAATGATCTCCTTCCTACCTTTGTAAGCTCTCCTACAAAAGGTGGCGAAGGATCCAGAAAGAGAGACATCGGGTGCTAAAGTGGCACCACTCCCCAAAAATCTAAAAAGGAGAGGAGGTCGAAGAAATAGCCGTCACTTTGGCTCGATGTGTACATAGTTTGCATAATTGTTTATTCGTTGTTTCTTTTATTAGTTGTGATTGTACGGGTATGATTCCTGATTTTTTGAAATAATTTGTACAACAATCTTGAAACCTATCATGTGAATAAAAGTTTTTGTTTTCTATTGAGCTTTCATGTGAATTACTATTTAAGTAGTTGAACTATTACTTTCCATTCAATGTACTTGTAATTTTTTGTTCATTGATTCTGGTAATAATCCACTAACTCTATCCCAAGGCCTCAATGTGATTGTGGCCTTGAGTCGTATCAAATGATAGGCTCGAGCCTTAGTGTTACGTCATCGAATTCAGTAATTTTTGAGTAACTATACTCCTACCCTAAGTTTTAGGTTAGTGGGGTTAGACGTTGGATGGTCGAACTCCATCCTTAGCGAGTTTATACTCCTCCTATCGGTTTCAGTCCCGATTTCATGGAATAGTGAATGGTCGAACCTCATTCAGCTATCAGTTTATGCTCATATCCACACTCTAGGGGTAAAGTTTGTTGATGGGTAGTCGAATTGCACCCAATTTGTGTTTATACTCTAGTCCGCACTTTGGGGACTTAGATTTATTTTGCAGGTGGTCGATTCACACCCGATTTATGTTTATACTCCGATCCACACTCTGGGAACTTAGAGTTATTTCATAGATGGTCGATTCACACCCGATTTACGTTTATACTCTGGTCCGCACTCTGGGGACTGAGAGTCATTTCATGGATGGTTGAGTCATACCTGATTTACATTTATACTCCAGTCCGCACTTTGGGGACTTGGAGTTATTTCGGAGAGTAGTTAGATTGTATTCTCCTTAATTTATTGATTTGCTCCCAGGGTCTAGGGTTTGATTTAGTAATCGATCGGTCATGTCACGGTCATTCTGATTTTAATTCAGTTCCATAGTTTTGGAAGGATTTATTCGATCACCAATTGGTCGAGCCACATTTATTCCTCCTTGTGTATCCCACCCATTGGATTATAAATGGGGGTCATCAAAAGAACAAGTGGACCAAGCTCATCTTGTTTAGTCCCATTGGAAACTAGCATAATTGATTAATTTCAAACTCTTGGAGCCTATTCGTACATATCGACATCAATCAATTTCGTCATGTAACTAATACATAATGCTAAACATAAATATAAAGGAAGTCCAAAACTTTATTCATTAGATGGAAAGGAATAACATATACTGTCTTATTACACATCTAGAAAATCAAATGCTAAAGTAAATTCTAAAAGCAAATACAACTGAAATGAGAAAGAAATAAACTAATGTCATAGATGCTTGCTATTCCACGCCCTTGGAAGTGTGATGCCATCAAAGTCGCTAGCTTGAAAGTTCCCTCTCCAAGCCTCTTTTCAATGACATATGGTCCTTCCCAGATTGGATTCATGTGCGATGGGGTAGGAAAAACCTGTTTTAGGATGAGATAGCCAATTTTAAAGGTTCCAGGTCCGACTTTAATGTTGTAATATCGAGCGACTCGATATCGATGCGCAACTGCCCTTAGACCGGCTTCCTCGCCCTTCTCATCTATAAAATCGAGAGATTCCAAAAGGAGATCTTTATTTGTTTTGGGATCGTAGCAAGTCACTCAATGAGAAGGAACTTCGAGCTCAACAAGAATGATGGCTTTAGAACAGTAAGCAAGGGCGAATGGAGTATGGCCAATCGCGGACTTGTGGGTGGTCCTGTAAGCCCACAGTGCTGTATGGAGCTCATCCACCCACCTGCCTCTAGCCTTCTCCAAACACTTTTTCGGATTTTATGACTTTATTTACAGCTTCAACCTATTCATTTGCCTGAGGGTGAGCAACTGCTGCAAATCTCTTTTCAATATGATACCTCCGACAGAAGTCTTCGAATTCAACACTGTCGAATTGAGTCCTATTATTTGTTATAATAGTTTGCGAAAGACCAAAACGACATATGATGTTTCAGGCAATAAAATTGATTACTTTCTTTGTCGTTATCGTGGCTAAAGGTTCTGCTTCGGCCCATATGGTAAACTAATCAACTGCGACGATAGCATACTTTGCGCCACCTTTAGAGATCGGTAAGAAACCGATAATGTCTATACCCCCACATGGAAAACGTCCATGGATGGACAATTTGCGTGATTTTCGTAAGCAGCGCTCTTGGAAATTTTGCATATATCTGACATTTATCACATCGTCTTACATAGTCAGAGGTGTCCCGATTGATAATTGGCCAATAATACCCATAACATGGTATTTTCTTTGCCAGAGTTAGCCTCTTAGTGTGGTCGCCACATTCCCCTTCATGAAATTCTTTTAGGACACGTTTTATCTCGTCATGAGCGACACACCGGAGTAGGGGAACTGAAAAACCTTTTATGTACATAATTCCTTCTTGCATGACATATCAGGAAGCTTTATGGAGGACTTGTCGCTTTTTATTTCTTTGATCTGGTAGGACTCCATGTAGTAAATGGTCTTTGATTGAAGTCATCCACGATTCCCTCTCAGGCTCTGCTTCCGGTGTCCAGTCAATTTCCATCATGTTTATACTTGGGGGCATTTAATACTTCGACCGGAACCAAGCCCATCTACTATGCATCACCAATGCTAGCAAATTTTGCTAATGAATCAGCCTCTCTGGTTCGATCCTGTGGAATATGCGAAATGTCATAGTACTCAAATTATGCCGATAACTCCTGGACTTGGGTAAGGTATGGGGCAAACCATTTTCTCTTAGCTTGATAATCTCCCCTGACTTAGTAAACTACAAACTGTGAATATCAAAAGATTTCAAGAGATTTTATTCCGAGTTCTCTAAGTCCAGCAATCAGAGCTTCATACTCAGCTTCGTTGTTTGTCGTTGGGAAATCAAGCTTTAAAGCATAACATATTGACCGGTCTTCATGAGTTACAAGCATAATTCCAGATCCAAAACAATGATCATTAGATGCTCCATCAGTATACAATTTCCACCGTATGGTAGGTATTTCGCTGCCTTCCGAAGAGTCATCCTGCGCAGTAAAATCTGCTATGATATATGCTAGTCCCTAACATTGGATAGCCCTCCAAGGGAGATAGGTAATATCGAATTGGCTGAGCTCAATATTCCACTTGAGTAACCTTCCAGATGTCTTAGGTCGCTGTAGGACCTATCGTAACGGCTGGTCAGTGTAAATATTAATCGAGTGTGCCTGGCAGTATGCCGGTTTCTCTATTTTTGGATAGTTTCTTTTAGCTCCCGTTAATTATTTACTGACATAATACACCAGCCTTTGGAACCGATCCTCCTCGTGAAGCAATGCGGCACTTATAGCGTGTGCCGGTACAGCCAAATAAATGTACAAATCTTCATAATCCACTGGCTTTGACAAGACGGGGGTCTCTCCAAATGATTTACCAAAGCTTGAAACGTGTCTTTACAATCCTGCATCCATTCGAAGTTTATTTTCCCTTTCCTAATCAAGTCAAAGAAAGGAATGCATTTTTCGGTAGCTCTTGAAATAAATCGGCTTAAGGCAGCAACTTTCTCATTCAGACTCTGCACTGTTTAATAGTCCTCGGCACTTGGATATCGCGTATAGCATGAATCTTCTCAGGGTTAGCTTCAATTCCATGGGCATTAACAATAAAACCCAAGAATTTCCCTGATGCAACACCAAAAGAAAACTTCAAAGGATTAATTTTCATCTTGTAATATTGGAGGATGTCGAAAATTTCTGCCAAGTCTCTAATGTGGTCGCTTGATCATCGTGACTTCACGAGCATATCATCTGTATACACTTCCATCGTTTTTCCAATCTAATCTTTAAACATCATGTTCACTAAGCATTGATAAGTTGCTCCCGCATTCTTTAATCCAAACGGCATTACTACGTAGCAATACAATCCAACATCGGTAATGAAGCTGGTGTGCTCCTGATCGGGAATATGCATCGGGATTTGGTTATATCCCAAATACGCATCCGTGAAAGATAGCAATTCATGTCCTATGGTTGAATCCACCAGCTGGTTAATCCTCAGAAGGGAAAAACTGTCTTTTGGACACGTCTTGTTCGAATCTGAGTAATCAATGCATGTTCTCCATTTCCCATTCGCTTTTTTCACAAGTACAGGATTAGATACCCATTTAGGGTAGAGGGCATTGTGGGTAAACCGTCGTCTTTTAGTCTATCCATCTCCACTTTGGGAGCAGCGGATCTCTCCGGATCCATGCCGCATTTTTTTGCTTCATTGGGACATGCCTCGGGTCGATATTCAATGCATAACTCGCAATGGAAGGCGAGATTCCACACATGTCAGAGTGAGTCCAAGCAAACACATTTAGATTCACTCGGAGAAAACCAGCAAGTTCTTTCATCTTCAAGGGGCTGAGCTATGATCCAATCTTTAGTACTCGTAATGGGTCGTCGTGGCTGACTATGGTATCAATTATCATCTTAGTTGGTGCAGCCTTGGTCTCTTTGGGCTCCTCTTCATCATCTCTCGGATCTATATCTCTATAGAACTGATTGTGGCACCCGAGCCAAGGCTCAGGTGCTAGTTGTCAATCTTCGATAGCTTGGATCTAGTAAGTCTTGTCCATATCCTTACCTTTTTCTTTTTGCTGAGCATCCCTCAACTCAGCTACATAACAGGCATGTCCAGTCATTTGATCGCCATGAACAACTCCAACACCATTATTTGTTGGAAAATTCAAAGTCAAACACTATGGGGCAAGAGCTGCTTGGAATTCAGCTATGGCCAGTCGACCCAGAAAAACGTTGTATGGAGAGTCAACATCCAAAACAACAAATGGTAAGATCCACACTCTCCTTCGTTCACCTTTTGCCAATTCCACGGGTAGTTCCACATAACCAACAACTTCAGTTGCAATACCGTTAAAACCATATATACGAGCTTTAGATGGTTTTAAATCTTTGGCTTCCATCCTCATCTGATCATAAGCTTTTTTGAAGATTGCATTACTGAACTTCCATAACCAATCAATATCCTTCTCACCAAAGCAAGGCCATTCATGACCAAAATGGCCACTGGGTCGATTGTCGGAGCCTCTACCTTATCTGTATCTATGTTCCTATACACAATATCATCTGCCAATACATTGTTGTTTTGCCGGTGCTCCATCTTCCATATTCAAACAATATTTAAAATCCACATGCCTAATCGCTCTAGCATAGCGCTCCATCTCTTGCCAACTCTTATCCCTTGGGTGCGGTCCTCCGACAATCTTATTTATCACTAGTCTTCCACCAGTCCGTGCAGGCTCCTCAGACCTACGCGGTGCTTTTCCTCGATTGAGGTCAGATGTCCCCTGCCCGCCATCCTGCGGGGCTTTCACAAACTGTTGTAATTTCCTTTCTTGAATCAGCTTTTCTATAACATCCTGGAGATGCCTGCATTCATTTGTATTATGCGTATAGCGCTCGTGAAACCGACAATATTTCCCGTTCTGTTTTTGCTTCTCTGTTGATTCCTTTTGAGACGGTACATATAGTGCATGGTATTGCAAGTAGACGGATAAATATTCTCCAAAGACGTATTCAATAGCGTGTAAGTATTATACATTGGAGTCCTAAGCTTCCCTCGTCCAGAACCCCTCTTTCATTCATAGTTCCTATCTCCACCTCCATTTTGCTGATTTGGTTTATTCTGGACATTCACTTGGACTATTCTAGAACTGTCATCAAACTATTTTATTGCAATGTTACTTTGTACTCTGTCTCCACTTAGTCCTGCAATATTCTTTTTCCTAGAGGACCTGGCTTCCTCTTTTCTCAATATTGAGCCGCCTTTGCGTAACGCTCCAACATTGCGGGCGGCTTACCGACTAACCAATCACCAAAGTCAGACTCTGGATCAATCCTTCTCGTCATGGCCATGAGTACCGCGTGGTCATTTGTATTACTGATCTCCGTAACAGTTGTATGAAATCTCTCCAAATAATCTATCAACGACTCTCCTGGAGCCTGAATCATGCTGGAAAGGGACATCACATCTTTGGGATGAGTCGCGTGCATATGGAACTGCTCCACAAACTTGGGTGCCAAATCATCAAATCTAGAAATTGATCGTGGTGGTAATCTTATGAACCTCATCGTTGCTATTCCAGAGAGAGTTATGGGAAAACATCTACACTTGGTTGCATCATCCGCTCATGTGGAATCCACAGCCATTCATATCTTATGATGTGCTACCTGGGGTTGGTTTTTCCCTCGTAGGTACGCATCGATGACATGTTGAACTTCCTTGGATACCGTGCATGTAATACACTATTAGTGAATGGGTATGACTTCTTGAGATTCCCCAGTTATCGTTGGTTAAGCCTTGGCTCTCCCTCACTAACTGCCTAACCATAGCCGATAAGTCCGGCGTTTGGATGGTTGGTGCCAAGCGGTGGTCGCACTCCACCTCACGTGAATGCTCCGGTCGATGTTTGTAGGCCGTTTCGTGCCTTCTTGGTTCACCATCTTCCCAATATGTGTCTTGTAAATTCACTTCATCATCATTCTAGGGAAGAGCTTGGTCAAGATTCAATTGAACTCCAGCATCCAAATCAACCGTAACAGCTCCAGCTTGATTGTCATAAGGCATGGATGAATTCCCCCTTCTGGTGGAGGGATTAGTACTGATCCCTATGGAAAGGTCAGCACCGATCAATCCTGGTAGACCACGATGGTCTGCCAGTTGATGCCTCGAAGTTTCTACGCGATATTCATCTGTTCTGCGATGCCTATGCCTGTCTGGTAAGCTAGAACTCTCCTATGCTGAGTAAGGAGTGGGGTCCCTCCTAGCTTTCCCTCGCTGCTGCTGATTGAAATGGTTGATCAAGATTATATTGGTTTGAATTTGCTGATTTAGTTGTCTATGGCTCTTCATCAGCTCTCTAATTAAATTATGAAATTCAGCTCTTGTAATAGAATCGGTGGGATTTTGAATTTCAACCTGATCAGCATTCACATTTGTTGGTTGATTGCTTGGGTCTCCTTGTTGAATGCTAGTATTCTCATTTCCTTCCACGTTCTGAGAAGTAGATCTAGTATGTTTCACCATTCTTAATAGCCTTGCTTAGATTTCTACAAATACGAGTAGTATTAGCAACTTCTTGAAGATAACTGCAGATCCCCTTTGGGGGATTTATCCAATCTAGTAGCAACAAAGGGATCCTAGCAAGTTGAGAATCAAGGTTCACAGTGAAAGCGCTAAAATGTTTGCAACTAAATTGGTCCCAAATACCCAATAATAGATTTTTGTAGAGAAGTAATTGAAGAAAAATTAAATTAAACCGAGGAAATGATTAAGCTAATAATAGATAAAAAGCAATAATCAAAGACGTGGAGATTTATAGTGGTTCGACGTTGTATGCCTACGTCCACTTTAAAGATTATCCTTTATTAATCACTTATACATCTTATTATAGCAGTAGGAAATAGAAACTACTTGATTACAATAGAGTCTAGAGTAATAAGCAGCGTAAAGATCCTCAAAATGACCCATCAGGCCAGTATTTATAAGTGAAGACAACTACCAATCTCTCTGAAATTTTGGCTGAAGGACCTTCTAATCTATATGGGCCGACTAGAGGGATCGCTAGGCCCAATTCCCAATGTGGAGGGATCGGTATCGATCCCTTCATTGGTCGATTTTTGGACAACGATCCCTATGGTGGCTCCTCCATGCTAAAATATGTTTAGCCTCCAATTTTCATTTGGATCACTGGAACTCGAGTTATTGCTTGATCTCTGATTTGATATTACTTATGCAGTGCTCTCTGCCAATCCCTTCCAAGGGATACCTGCCGGTCCCTTCAATGGTGTCCTTATGACTTGCGATCCCTAGCATAAGTTCCCTAGGGTCCATATACTTTGCCTTCAAAATTTCATATGCATTGGACTTGTAGATCTTGAGATATTGATTGTTGTATGCATGAATGCACTTGGACTTTGATGTATGTTGACCCCTCTTTGGTAAAGCTTACCGATCCCTCTTGATCGAGTATGCCGATCCCCCCTAATAAGCCAACTTATGTCGAACCCTTCCATTCGTTGAGCCATATTCCACGCTTTGAGCATCCTACATTATACATCCATCAAATCCATTCAATTTTGACTTTATACGATCATTTGTACTTGACTTCTAGGTCCCACAATCATCACTCTAGAGTTGTTGGCCTTGATTGTAATCTAATCTAAGTCGTGCAATCAGCTTGATATAGCCGGGCTAGAATGTCGAATAACAGAAGTTGATTTAAAATAAAAGGTATTTTGATAAAAGAATATTCTGATAAATATATTATTTTAGCTCTTGGATAAAAAAAGAGAATTTAACACAAATTTTCAAATGGGTTAAATTGTATAAGAGTGTTTTAATAAAATTTGTTTTATTAAAACCGTGTCTCTGTTTAAACGGCCAAGTCACATAAACTATTTGATGTTATTGGGCCGACTAATAAACAACTTTACCTTAGCGATGTCTATGGAAAAGTATATTCTAGGACTAAGTTTGGATACCGGCATACCACTCTTCTTAGCTACTTACTAGACTGCACAGGTAAAGAGGTCAAAGCAGTCAACTCAGTTTTAATGTCCATATTATGTTTGGGCCTCCATCTGAAAAGTAAATAAAATTGGCCTTTTGTATGTACTTTTAGGATGTAGAAGAGTATTATATAAGTAAATAGGAGTGGAGTAAATTTTTAGTTTAATGTTTTATAAAGATGTGTCATTATAAAATATTTATAAACTTATATGGAAATTTGTGAAATGACTCATAAATAATTTTTAGTATCGAATGAAATATTGTAAATAAAAATGAAAGTGATTTAGAAAATTATTGGTGTTGTTAGGAAACCAATAGGATTAAGTATATAAGTTGTACGTAGATCATTTTATTCGCACGGTTCTTGATCTTGGATTTGTGTACATAACTTTGGGGTGATTCACACCAGTCCGAACAAGGATTTCTCACTTAATTCTTGACGGCGGACCCTTGATTCAGATTCTTGATATGATACCGAGGTTTTCTATCATAGTATATGGCTATATAAGGATAACAGAGGTTTCTAATCAAGGAACCTGATCGAAGTCCACACTAGGGAGGTCGAGTGAGCGATACTAGTTCGGAAGCAGAGTTTATGTATCCGAGCAAGTGGTTGGATCATATATTGCATATGGATGATCCATGTACATTATATGGTCTTAAGTATATTTGGATATTATGTTTGTGACTTAAGGAAGTTTAGTGAATGACTTTCAATTTTGTTCCATGGTAGCTTAGATAATCTTCTAAGCAATAACCAAAGGCTGATGAGCATGATGGTACACATAGAAAATTATCTATATTCTTGGACGAGCGAGAAAGTTATGAACCTAAGCAAAATTCTAAATCTTGTTTCTTAGTCATTTTACATTTTAAATAATGTTAAGTGTTAGTTAATTCCTTTATGGAATTTGATTTGATTAACAGTTTGATTTTATATACTATGGTTTATAAAGTATGAATTTGTAAACAAAGGGTTTTTTAAATTGTTGTTTATTAGGACTTAAATCCCAGTGCTTTTGAAAAAGTGATTTCCAAATAATTTGTGAAAGAAATAGTAATATTATTATTTTGAAACCTTTGGTGAAATATTATTATTTCAGAACATTTGAAAAGAGTTTTGGTGAAGTGATTTTTCAAGTATTTTTGTTATGACTAAAGTTGGGCAATTTAGGATTTTCCGATTTGGAGGACTCGCCGGGTATATTTGTTTACTATAGTTATTATTTAGGGAGGAACTTGAATACCACTGGATTATCCATATTGTTTTAATTCTAGAGTTATACCATGCTTCGGTAGGAGGAACCCCCTCACTGTCATGATTGAGTTTGTTTTGATATATTTCTCTTTGGAGGAATTTGAAAATATATTTTGAATATAAAAACGTGGACATTTAGTTCTAAAATTATCTTTTAAAGAGATAGGATGCATTGTATTTTATTACAGAGTAATCTCTGTACTTATATTGTGGCTTTTAATATGGATTTTCTATAAAGAAAAATATGACCAATCAAATTACTGAGATTCGGGTAAGTAATTTGATTTTTTTAGTAGGGTATTACACTTTTCGCTCCATGATAATTTTGGAAACAAAATTCTTTTAAGAAGGGAGAATGTAAAATCCTAGAAAAACGCGAACACTTTATATTTAAATTCAAGGGTTATTTAAATAATTTAATTATGAATTTAATATTAGTTAAATGGATTTAATAGCATTTTAAACTCCTTTTAATTAATAAATTATAATGGTAAACTCATTTTGTAAATTTGTTTACATAAATAAAAAATTCGATGAAAAATTGAAAATGTAACAAAAATTTGTTTTTTAGATTTTTGCCTTTTTACCGAACGAAAGTTGTTGAAACGTTGTTGCACACGCAATAATATTTGTAAACGTACATTTAACAAATAAGAGGTGATTAGCACTAAAAATGTAATTAGTAACGTAATAAAGTAAGGAAGACTTTTCTTCCTTATTTTAAAATGATAAAGTACTAAGTAGTACATAAGTTTGTGTGCTTTTTTTGTGTTATGATGGAAAGCACTTTATCAAATGATTGGCACTTGGGAGAAAGTATACCATGGTTGAATTTTGTAAGGGTGGTTAGGTAATATGGTAAAGGGGTAAGTGAAGCCATTTGCTATTTTTAAAATTCTATAAATAAATCACCTCACTTCATTTCCACCTTTACACTTTTCATTTATTTATGTGCTTTTTTTCTCCATCTTCTTCATTCATTTTCTATAATAAAACCAGTCAAAATATAACATTTTCTCCTCTAAATCATTATATGAGCTTGAAATAATATTGCAAACATCAACATCTTCTCAAAGTTGCAAGTTTTGGAGCCAAGCCCATTCATTTCCTTCTTGGCCATGAGCTTTTGGGCCATTTTTGAGCATGGACGTGGGCTTTTGGGGGGGAAGGAGGGAGTTTGGAACTTGCTTTGGGTTGAGGAGAGGAAGTGTTGTGTTGTTGCTTAGTTGTGGTAGGAAGTTTTTGGGTTAAATGTGAGTTAATCTCACTTAAAATGGTTTTAAAATTTGATAAAATATTGTAAAATATAAGTGTTGTTTACACTTGTGTATATTGCTTGTTTGGATTTGATTCCCACTTGGAAGTGGATGACATAAAAAACCATTATTTTGCAGGAGACAAAAGCAAGAGGAAGTCGAAGTGTAGTCGCAATGAATAGGTCGCTAGGAACACTTCAAAGAACATACACATATGAGATTTACATGGGACTTTTGTAGAGAGACCTAAGTGGTTTCTTGCCAATGTTGAATTACTTTTTACTTATGTTGCCTGTATTGAAGTTTGATTGGAATATATGTATGATTTATTGGTTGTTTGTGAAATTGTCATTGTAGTGGCTATTGTTATGTCGACACTTATGAAATCTCTTTTTTCAATCTTTGTTTGTTTCTCTTGTGCTTATGTTTTCATCGTTAAATATTTGGTCACACTTTTTTTCTTTTAAATGTTGTTTGAACCAAGTTTTGATGGCACGGAAAACATTATAACACCTAACTCCAAAGTGTTTAAAAGTTAGAAAAGTTTTGATTGCAGTTTTGTAGTTCGAATACCAAGATTAAAACAATTATCAAGTGAGTTTTGTTGACTTCAAAATTATTTTAATTTATATGAATGAATACTTTTAATTTTTATGAATGCATACTAAACTCATAGTATGTTCTTCTAAAATAAAATATCGTATTCATACTTTGTAACAATATGGAGAAAATTCCATTTTGAAAAGAACCGATATAACGAAATTTTTCTATATTCTTTTAGCGGCATTATTTCCAATTTTTATAAAATGGTTATAAACTTGATTTTTTTAGTACCTTAATTTTTGGTTTTGATGATAACAACTATAGGGCATTATATAAAATATAGATACTAATGTTTTATCAAGATATATATATATATATAGTGCAGGATATTAGACAGGTATTGATTAAGAAGACTGTACAGTATCAAGAATAGATTCAAGATGTTGATATCAAGAGTAGATTCAAGATGATGATAATTGAAGACTCATGAGTATTGAAGATTTCAAGATATTCTAGATAAGTTATGGAGCCATATAATTTATGTTAAAACTTTGATAGCACTTTCCTGATCTCTGTGGCCTTCTCTAGTTTTGTTTTAAATTATTTTTCAAATATTATAGTTTTAAAATAATATTTCAAAATATTTCCCAAAATGATTTTCAATCTCTTACTTATAAAGATATTATTTTAGTGTTTTTAATTTTATATATTGAATTTTTGTTTATATTTTAATAAGTTATAATTATATTGATTTTTACAAATATTATTAAATACTCTTGTTAAATCTTTCAAAATTATTTTATAAAAGTTTTATTGAGTTATATTTTGATAAAAATATGTATAAATTATACTTAAATGATTTTACAAAGTATCAACTTATTTTACAAAGCAACGGATTTTCAAAATAATATTTTTAAAGTGTTTTCCAAAATACGAAGGGATACGTCTACATATCATATCCATGTATGTCCACATAGTGGCCGTACTTTTCAAAATTCAAATTTGAATGGAAGTGTCTTTTCGTTGTATCTCTTCGTGAATGGACATGACAGTTGTTTCCCTATATATAATAGACTTCCAAACGAATTTTTAATAACTACTTTCTTATTCTTCTCTCCTCTTTTCACTCTCAATCAATTTTTACCCAAACTGTAACGACCCAGAATTTCAGTCATTTGAATTTGGACTATTTAATTGATTTAAAATATTGAAAAGTCAATTTTATAAGTTAAACTAGTGCAAACCCGTGCTACGCACACGGAATGATGAAATATTTTCATTTTAAGTAACAATTTTAATTAACTTTGATGCACCTTATGATATTATTAGGACAAACAAATTCATATATTTTTTATCTCTTTCTTACATACTCACTGCAAAATGTACATAGTATGTGGAATCACACAAATGAATAAATCATTGAATTTTAATAAATGAGAACATGGCTGATAAATCATTTTCCTTAAACCATAATATGATAAACACTAAAATATCAATTGGGCAGCAAAATAATCATTTTCTTACATTGAAGTTGATCACTTAGTGGCCATTTGGATATACTTTGATATTCAAGTAGTCCAGGTGAAAAGACAAGGAATTAGTGTTCCTGATGATCGAATGATCTTGTGGATGCAATTATGAAGAGATCAGATGCTAGAAACAAACGCATTAAAGCAGTTATTCTCTTTATCAATTTGGTTCATTTTTAATGGAGAGATATTCATTGAAATTAAAAGCCAATGAGTGAAACATGACATCATAAAGAGAATGCAACATGAATAATAAACATATGATCGATAAAATAATCATATGATGAATATTATGTTTATTAATCATACATCAATGAGACAAAGTAGTATAATATACTTGTGTTTGAACAATAAATAATTGATGAAACATGTCATCTAATAGATGAACAATCAAATTCATAGTAATAGTATCTTTCAAAACACATTCACTATAAAATACACATAAATGAGTAAGCATCACCAATTATTTCTTATTCACGTTCAGCTATTTCTTGTTTGTTGTTGAAATGGTCATCATGGTTGTACCACTCTTTTTTATGCACATGCATTAGAAAAAGTACCAGATAGCGACAATTTGCACACCTTGATTCTATTAGCCATCCTTAGCTAAATAAAAAGGCTAAAAATAAAATACATGGTGATGCTATATCTAGTGACTTACTTGAAAGCATTAATATATACTGAAGTTTACTTCAAATGCAAATAAAATTTATTGATGAAAGCAATCCATATATATGTTTAGGAATGAGTTTCCAAGTAAACATAAATTAATGATTGGAAAGGAAAACCTAGATTGGTTGAAGTAGCAAGCATGTTCTGAGCCACATAATACCATATTTGAATTTTCTACTGTACGTTTACCAACCCTCACTGTAATATAATATATGACCATAAATTTAAACATAATAATAGTCCGAGTGTGGATAATTTGTTAGGTATAAATTCTAGTTATTTGTAATTTTCTGGTACAAGCTTATGATTTTTCTTTCATAGTAATAAAAGACAGAAACGTACATATTTATAAGATATGAAAAAATATTTAGTAATAATTCTAACGCTATGGGCCATTTGGCAGAGCAGATTAAGAAGTTTTAAATAGTTTTAACAAATCAATAAAAATAAGATGGTCAAGTAGCAACATTATGTTAAATTAGAAAACAACTAACATATTCCAGTAAATTAGGACAACTTAAGGAGACAGTGCAACAACTTAAGCTTTGATCCAGTGCACCATAATACTTATTTTCTGACAGTACTGGAACATGCTTAGTTTAATTAAGAACCAATTTTAATACATTAAAAACTAATACTCAAGTCTCTATATGATTTAAAAATAGTATGAACCTAAATAATAATATTTTTTTGGTAGAGGGGTCATCTATATATGATGTTGGAACAACTTTGAATGCCTCGGCTCTTCATGCTCTTTGCTCAGGACCTCAAATATTATTCTTCGATATAAGATTTTGAACGATGACTCACTCATCATTTTAGTTGAAATTAGATTTTGAAAATTACTTAACAAAATTTACCTTAGTGTAATGTTCCACTTGACTCTCAATTTTATCAACTCATCCACCATATCACTTAGTGGTTGACCCATACATATAAAACATTGAAGTGATGGCAGCAAACCCCATTATTGTGTCATGAATATCAAAATCTCAACTGTAGCATGAGCATAAAACAATCTTCGCCACGTATTTATTTTTCATCGATCTTGCACTTGCAGGCATGGTTGTGATGGTCATTTGATGTCCCTAGTTGAAAAATACTAACGTAAATTTCAAACAAAATATGTAAGTAATTAAAATAGATCTAGTCTTGAGAGAATTGAACCTACAAATTGAAATATTCATTTTAATTACCAGAATTGGCAGTTTTCATATGCTATTGTTAAACATAGAGAAACCATAGGAAAAAGATACTCAATCATGTTTGATGTTTCTATCATAAATTAGGAAAACACTTTTTTTCCATCATTAATATGATTTCATTTTTCACTTCATTGCACACCTAATGACAACATCAAATAGTATTGGCAGAGAGATGGTTTTATTTCAAATTTGTAATTAATAAGCCATAATACTAAAGTCAAGATAACACAACAAAATCAATTATTTTAACGGTATTCAGTTAAGTGTTCATCTCAGAAAATTTATTGAGTATTGAAACTGTGTTTATTTATAATCAAGTTCAAACAATATTAAAAAGAGAAGAAAATAAATAGGGAAAATAACATACTTCATCGTATTTTTGCACAACCTCAATCCATCCCATGTACCAATGCGTAAATATGATGACGTGATGGGATCCTCCTGCAAACAAAATTGCATATAAAATTTTTTGAATTAAATAATTTGCCATATACCTGGAAATATAAAAACGATAAGAAATGTGCTTATAGAATGAGATAGCACATATAAAAGCTTAACATCCAAGTTTAATATAGCAACAAAATTAATTAGATAAAATTTCTTTAAATTCAAAGAAATATATACTACATGGTTGGTCATAGTGGAAAATAATATATATAAGTGATACATGTTATTCAATTTTGAAATGTCAAAAGTTGGTGTTAAAGTTAAATACAAGGTAATGCTAATAATTTCTCTCAATGAATTTTGATTCCCATGGATTTGTATTGACTTACTTGGCAAGTGTAAGTAAACACAATATCAAAATATAAGATTAGAGGAAATTTAATGACCAATAAATACTAACTTTAATTACCAAAATAATTATTTGTTCTCATGAATAAATACAACTAAGAGCACCAGTCGAATAGAATGATTTTTAAAATAGGTACCATAAAATCTAGGCAATTATATTATTTAGATACACAAATAGAAAATAGATAGAAATATCTTTGATTTTTATGGAATATATTTTCTGAAGTTGAAGGTTAATTATTTTGTTGATCATAAAGTGTTATCATTGTTTCCTAAGCATTAATTTGTATGAATTTTGAAACTTTCTGAAAACGGGCTTTTGCTTAGTTACTCAAAAGATTATACCTTTTCTACAAATTGAATTTTAATATTTTCATAATTCATGTATTGAAAAAATAACCCATCGTCATCAAGTTATTACTAATTGTATAATTCTTGTGTGTATATTTTATGTAAACAATAATTTTATATTTCAGCTATGGTAATGACTTAATCTATCCTTCATTTAATAAATAGTACATCAATTTGGGTGGGTGGGTAGGGGATCCTTTAGCTGCAAAAGTTGTTGCTTTTGTTTCAAAAATAGTTAAAGAGGAAAGCCTATCTCAAGTATTTAATGTATGTTGTCATAGTATTCATCTTAGACTTCCCAATATTCTTTTATTATCGGCCTTCAATGTTGATTTCAAACAATTTTACACATACATATTCACACTTACATAAACATACGCATACAAAGTTGCTTTATTGGACCAAGAATGCAGAGTAACTAATTACTATCAAATAGCAATTTGCAAACCTTATAAAAGAAGTATGAGGAACGGGTCTGCATAATGATAAACCAATTGATGACACCGTTATCCTGCTTGCACCACCACCCTACACAAAGTTAGACAGTACAACTATTTGGACAATCAAACATTTTTCAAACCTAAATCAGACGATATGCTAGTTTGTACTTCTACACTTCAAGTTTAAAACACTCTACTTTCGTGGTAAACATATCATTCTTAAATTTATAAAATAAAATAATATCACATATTTCTTTTTATGTAGCTTACTATAAATTACAATTTAGAAGAAATTTGTAATATTATGAAAAATTGTAATAGCTTTTGTACATTCCAATATTTTTTAAAAATAACAACCAAGTGTTTGTTAAAGTAGGATGATGATTTATTAAAACATGATGGCCATGAATTATTCGATAAGTATAATTTGCTATATTTTGATTGCCTATCACCTTAACTATGTGTTGTAAACTTTATATATATATATATGCAATCATAACCAATGCAGAAATTTAAACTTCTTCTAAATTAGAAGTTCATATCGAAACTTAACAAAAATAAGAATAATATATCCAAGTTCTTATCAATTGTCCAATTATGGAGTTTCGATGAAATTTATGTGACGCCCCACCTCTATACTTACACTAGCCAAGGACACTACGAGGTAATGCCGTCGACTAGCACGAAGAATAAGGCTGTTGAGGAGCGACCATCTGTGTAATTGCTTTGTGCGAATACCAATATGTCAGATAGTATGACATGCATTTCATTTCAAGAGGAAATCCGACATATCAAATACAAACTCAAAGCTACCACACAGTGGCTATGTGGCCTTCAGAAACAAATATAGAAATAAGCATAACACAAATCAGTCACATATATTCATATCACTAAGGCGAAATAGATATGAATATAACACATAGAAGTGTACATCAAAGTAGTGGTCATGAAAGATCCATTACATCACAAAAGAATAGGTACAAGTGCTAAGCAAAAGAATATGTATACATCAAGGAGTCTCTATCTCAAATGTATAATAACAAAAACTACTATGCTAAAGTAGTTAGCCAAAAGTCAGATGACGGACCCTGATAAGAAGTCAAGCAGAAGCACCTGAAATACCTCGGTCTGACCCGAGTATTATTTAAGAAGAAAATAATAAACGGATCAGTCTAGCTATAAATATCATATAAAATGAGATAGGATAAGAGATATGACAAAAACGTATGATAACAATAATGCTATACTGTGACAAGTATACATCAGATAACAACAAAAATCATACAATATCTCAAATATTCTCAAACACTAAAAAGAATGTCATATTCTTTAAATAATTCACCAAAACACAAATATTAACAAAACATATCAATGCCAATTGCAAAAATCAGTGAAACACAAATTCTAGAAATCATCAACTAGAAATCCAGAAATCATAAAAAGGGGAAGTAGGCCTATCACAAACGGGAGCATGAAAACTCACCAACACGTGTATCACAAATGGGTCGCTATCCCATGAACCGAACATCGATGCACCTAAAAAGATACGCCCCATGCACAGTCGAACATCGACGCACCTAAAAAGATACGCCCCATGCCTAGTCGAACATCGACGCTCCTAAAAAGATACACTCCATGCCTAGTCGAACATCGACGCACCTAAAAAGATATGCTCCATGCCTAGTCGAACATCAACGCACCTAAAAAGATACGCCCCATGCCTAGTCGAACATAGACGCACCTAAAAAGATACACCCCATGCACCGACTTATCGAGCCGATTGCTCCACGAACGGTCTAAAGACCATGGGTCGCTAGCCCATAAAAGTGAGCCGAAGCTCTATAGAACGGGGTATAGTCCCCCACGCGGACAAAGAGACATCACACATCGCTAGTCTAAATCACCAAAGGATCATCATTGATCGATAAGTGTAAATTACACTAAGCTAGTAAATAAATGAGTTTAGCTTCATGTCCCATAAGCACTAGCTTAACTTAAATATTTACGAACAAATTGTAGGTTTCCACTCGAAAATTGTCACAAGAGTTCAATCGAACAAGTCTAAGAATTAACCGACGAAGTAAATGCAAGCGTTTCATACCACTTGTTTTGCTAAGTCGTTTAATTAGATTTCTCATACGAATGAGGTAAATGTTTGTATATACTAATAGGTTTGAAAACAGATTTAAAAACGAGTTTTGTATTAAAAATGGTATTGAAATTATCTTTGTGAAAGCATTTGAATATTTACTACTAATATAGAAACCTTCGTATTTTTTAAAGTGACAAATCACAGAAAACGATTGTAGAAACAATCGATCAACCAAAAATTCACATTCGACGACGTGAATCAAAACCATAAAAATCGATATCAATCCATCAAATGGATATTCCCAAAAATCCAAAGAAAAAAGTCATCAAAGTCGATAATAAGTTATAACAACTAACCGGATCGACAAAAATCGATTAAAATTGGAAATCCACTCAAAAAACAGCCAAAATAGGCAAAATGAACAGTTCCAGACGTCTGGTTTAGAATCCAGACGTCTGGTTTAGAATCCAGACATCTGGATTTAGGTTTTCTGGAAATTTTCAGAAACCTTCCAGACGTCTAAAAGGTTGTACTGGACGTCTGGCAAGTTGTATCAGACGTCTGACAGTGTGTCCCAGACGTTTGATTATGTTCTCTGCGTTTTTTTCATCTGCTGCCCAAACCAGACGTTTGGACCTTACAACCAGACGTCTGGTTGCCTTTTCTGGGCAACATTTTGCCTAGGCCATGATGGCCAAAACGATTCGAGAGCGATCGGACGAGCAACGAAGACTAGGGATTTATGCCGAGCGACAACCCAGCCTTATAGGCTCTTCGATACACCCCAAATATCATGTCCAAACATCCATAGTAGGATTTTCATAAAATTGGACTTCAAAAACCAAAAATTGGAAAATTCACCAAATCAATTCAAATCAAAAGCAAATGAACATGAATAAATGTTAGGAATTCATACCTAACAACAATGAAAGTTATAGACGTAGATGTGAGTTAAAGAACTCACCTTTAAACCCAAAGTGTAACAGCCCGTAATTTTCAATGTTTTAAATTTGTTAATTTGAGAAAGTTTTGATAATTTAATATTGAAGGAATGAAAAAATTTGTTAATTAATAAGGAGATAATAACTTAAATGAAAAGTAACAAGGTTAACCAAGGTTAATTATTAACTATTTGAATGAAATTACAATTTATGGGATTAGTGTAAATGGTATACTTGGCTCTAAATTGATGTAAGAAAACTAATGCAAACATTTAAATTTATAAATGGAATAATATTGAAACAAATAAAATTTGTAAATGAATAATGAAATAATAACTAGGATGAAATGTAACAACGAAGTTAATTAAAGCTGAATTTGTATAAATTGAATGAAATTGCAATAAATGAAATAATGTAAAATGGTATAACTTGGTTATAAGTTGAATGTAAGTAACAAATGTAAATGTAGATTTATTAATATAAATCTGTGTAATAAATGGGAATTGAATAGGATTAGTGTGATATGAGTTGGTATAATCATTGGTGACTAATAATGAACATTTCTTTAATGACAATTAATATAATAACGGAAAGTGTGAATGTATAAGTTACATAGAAACGTAATGTATGTATAAAGTAATAAACTGGTATAAGAATGGAATTAAGGTAAATTCATTTATTGGTTTTTAACCTTAATTAATGTGTACAATTGATAGAAGTACACATTTAGAAATGTAATATTTATTCAAATTAAGATGTAAATAGGCGTATATTAGTGTAATGGGATAAAACTAATGTAATTAGGTATGAATGTAAGTGTTGTATAAACAAAAGAAATTTGTAATTTGTTAATGAATTTATAACGGGAATGAAATGTAAGAATGTTGGTGTAAGCTAATAAATAATTAATTCAATGCAATCCCAAACAATTGCAGGGTTATAATTGATTATAAATAGTAATATTTGGTAATAATGTATTGTTAGTGGTTTATGAATAAAGCAATAATTATAATAATACGTAATAAACTATAATTTGATAAAATCAATGTTAGATAAGTAATTATAATATTTGTTGGTTGATAATAAAGTATGAATGTGATTGTTGATGTTGATTGAATGAAATTGACAATTGTTAATGTGATTTCAATCAATTGTAATGGTAAAGCAAATTAGGAATGTAATTATAAAGCTTAAATTGGAAATAATTGTAAAGTTTAATAAGGAAGAAAACAAATGACCATATGAATGTAAATTCCAATTGATTGGATTAATAAATGTAAATATATATATATATTGTTCTTTACTGAAAAAAAATCATATGTTTATTTATTTGAAATGTTGGTAGCTGAAAAAAATTATTATAGAAATAAGAATTAATAACTTTTGGTTTGTATACAATAATTCCGTAAATACGTTAAATTACTATAAAAAGGAATTGAATTGTCTCATTTATTTTTACCTTAGAAATCAATGACAATTAATGTGATTGGAATCTTTTAATTAAAAAGTAGGAAGACGTTAATTGTAAACATATATATATTGAAATAAATTTAGATTGGGTGATTTATTTCCAATTAAATCAGTTCACATTTCAAAATTTAATGCTAGTTTATTGCATATATGTTTATACCTAAATTTTAAACTTATGTTTTAGATCTAATTAGATCATTAAAAAGAAAGGATTATTTAGGTTTGAAATCTTACATTAAATTAAATGTTAATAGGAGATGATAAAAGGGGTAAAATAGATTTACACTTGACTATTTCCTTTTCAATTAGACTTTATTAGATTTTAATTGCAACATACCTTTCCATCTTCACTTTTCTAATTTACTCTTACATTCATTTCCTCCTTATGTGGATTATTTTCATACCTTTTATTTATGAATGTAAACTATAAGTGGCGATAAAGATGTACATATATACATTATACACCTGTTTATATTACCTTGCTTATGCTATCATATTTTTTTGAATGTATGTTAATGCATTCCTAGTAAAACATTCAATCGAAATGTTAACATATTTGTTTAATTCCCAATCCAATCACAAAGAGGGAGAAATGAAAAGTTCTTAATGCTGTATATTCTTTTAATTTATGACACAAATTTGTGTAGAGAATTTATTTTCCTTTATTGTGTGTTAATTAAATCTTTAAAGGATGTTAATTTTGGTATGTTTAGGGTTAACAAAATTAATTAAGTGAACAATTGTTTTGAAATTTGAATTCTAAAAGTTTGTTTACAGTATAGAGTTGGTCCATTCATTTCCTTTCTAATTAATAATTACCTCTTTTTAATATCTGCTACTTTTAAAAAAAGGCTGTTCATATTTGCTATATTTCAATACCAAGTTTGTTCATATTTACTTTATTTTTTTCATTCATTTTCCAACTTCATTTTCTGAAACATCATTTCATTTATTTCTAATTAATAGCGGCCTCCCTTTTCAAATCTCTTTGGCCCTAAACCTAACTCTAACCTTATAAATAAGATATGACGCAAATGAAACCCCAGCCTCCATTCTAATCTTCTTCTTTTTTTGTTTTTCTTCAAATCTCCTTATTATCTCTCATTTTAATTTTTCCTTCCTCTTCAAATATTCTTCTTCTTCAAATTTTCTTCTATTTCAAACTTTCTTCTTTCTTTTCAAATCTATATCTTCTCTTCCATTTTCAGTTCTTATTTTAAATCCTTTTCTTTTTCAATTCTTCTTTTTCAAATCTTCTTTTTTTCAAACCTTTTAAAAAATACATACATACATACATACATACATACATATATTAATATAATAAGGAGGAAAATTAAAGTAAATCAAAATAAAAGAATTTTTTTGGAACAAAGCTAGTAATCAAGAAGGAGACTAAGGAAACATAGAGCGGAGCTATTAATTAGAAGTCTATTATTTTCAGATTCGTATAAAGGTGAGTGTTTTAACCCACTCACAACTTCTAAAAATTTCTTATGTTTGTTAAATTGATATATGATGTGATTTGAAATTTATTTATGACTGTTTGGCATATTTTTAATCATCATCTCAGTTAAATTGAATTTATTGAATTAAATTGTTATTTAATTTATTATTTCATATAAACTGCCAGTTAAATAGTTATTTAATTTGTTATTGAATATAAACTGCCAGTAAATGCCTGTTATTTATTATCTATTCTATTTTGATGTTATTGATTTAATTGGATGATGATTGTGATAAATGCTTGATGATTGATATTGGATGAATGGATGTTTTATTTTATATCATTATAATCTGCAAGTTCGTTATGGATTTATTTTATTCGGGATTGCGGTTTGAAATGATATATAACCGTAATTTTATTTTAAATTGCGGATTGAAATGAGAAATATCCGTATCACTTGACCATAGGATAGAAAATTATATATAGACACAGTTGGTCTATATATATATATTTGAAATGATTTCTATGGCTTTTGGAAAAATAAGGGTTTATATAAATACTGATTTTGATATTGAATAAATATTATTAAATTCTTAAAATTTAAGCTATGTATAACTTGATGATGTTTTAAGTTGATTTACGAATATTTCAAGTTTGAGCTTTATGTAAATGGTATTGAATTTATTTAATAAATAATTTTAAACTAAATAATAGTAAATTGAATTAAGAAATATATGAGATTATCAGATTTGGTTTGGAAATTTTGGAATATTTAAAGATTTGAAATATATATATCAAAATTGAAATGTTTTATCAGAATTAAAGTATTATTGTTTCAAGGTGTTGGTTTTGAAACTGTTATAACTACGAAAGTAATATGGTTTGAAAAATGAATTTATTTGAAATAGAATTTATTTAAGAATTATCTTTGAATATATTGATTTGAAACTGATTGAAATTTTGAGATTAAGAATATGACTGCATTATGTGATTTGGGTTTAAGATGGTTTTAAAGAATATTTCAAGTTTTACAAATAAAAGTAAGAATAGTGATTGAAAATTTGGATTTTATTTAAATGAGATATTATTGAATTTGGTTTTGAAGTATATACTATTTTGAAATAAAGGTTATGTTTTGAAATGGAAATGATATTATGGGTTTTTAAAGTATATATATTTTTAAATGACCACGGTGTTATAATAACGATTGGTTGTTAAAGAGACCGGGATCGGATATGGACATACTCTCTGTCGATACCAAAAACCACTTTGACAACTGTGTACGCGGTGGAGTTTCCAGAATGAAGTAGGATGGTGGCAACGATCCTAAGGTATATACGTGGACCCAACTCCCGTGAGTTGGCATAAGGTGGCTAAAACAATTTACAAATGTTTTGTAAAACAGCTTCATGAACTATTTATTTGATTATTATATTTTATCGTTCCGCTGCAAGATTCTATTTTTGTTTCTTTTATTTCTCCACTTTTTCTTATTTACCCCATAACAATCCACCCTTCTGTATGATTTAAGTTGGCACGTGTGTCTGCTTAAGCGTACAAAAAGGTGGGACGTTACATCTGGTAACAGAGCTTTGGTTTAGCGATAAACCTTAACTTTGTGGGGTCTGACTCTTTATTAATAGGGTAGTAATACCCTATGATGAGTCATTGAGAGTATATATATATATGAGGGAGCATATTTGTTAGTGTTATAAAAAGGTTTTGATATTGTGTTAATTTGTTCCGTTTTGTATTTATAAATTCTGGTTGGTGCATAGGATGCTATGACATCAATAGGGATTTCTAAACACTTAATAGGACAGGCCGACATAATATTTGTTTTAAAGTATAGGTGAATGAAATAATTTTGCCTATTGTATATTTTATAAGTGATATATATTTGGTTGTAATATATTGGTTGTTAGGTAGTGAAATTTATAAATATTGGTTGGAAATAAGATTTAAAATAAAAGTAAATGAAAACTGGAAATTTTAGAACTTAAGTTCTGGGGTTTTTGAAAATTTCTTTTGAATGATTTTGAAATTTAATAATAATATTATTAGAAGTATTTTCTGATATAAATATTTCAATACAATTTGAAAGAATTTTTTTAAAGAAACTCTGGAAAGAAATAAGTTATGTACTCCCCTCTCTGTCTCTGGAAAATAATTTCGGTGATGAGTGCACGCATCATCGACATTCATTTTCGAGTTTCGAAGTGGGAAGGCCACTGTAGTGGTTTTACTGCAGAAATATTTTGATAAACAAATATAAATTTTAATTGTTTTAAATATAATTGGATATATAAGTTGTAAGTATATATTTATCTATTATTCTATAATGATTTGAAATTTTACCCGGTATTTAAATTCTTAAGTTTCCATTAATTAATAGTTTCAATTGCCTTAGTGAAATGGAATTTAACTAATAATTGAAACCTCTAAGTGGAATAATGGATTTAATGCCAAGTTATAAATGAAATTTCAAGAAATTTGAAATTTGTGATCTATAAAAACAAAAGATGATCATTGAACATTAAATTAATTTAAAGAAATGAGAAAGACTTGTATAACTTTCAATTACACCCTTAAAAACAGATATATAACTTACCAAATATTAAAAGTTCTAATGTTTAATAAGAAAAAGTAATGGATGTTATACAAGTAATAAACTTGAGGTAATGAAAGTATTCAATGAAATTCTTTTATAAATAAGAATTGATGTTGTAATTGTTGTGAACTTAAGTTATAATTGAAATTTACTATAATAAAATATGGTAGAAAGTAAGTATTGTAAGTAAGCATTTAGAAACTTAAGTAAATGAATATAAATGCAAGCCATTGAATGGAACATGAATCCTATTAATAGATGAAATGAAATTAGTAAGTAATGAATGAAAAAAAAATGAAGATAAGTATTGATTGAATAAAAGGGAAATCAAACAATAAATGCTATGAAATGAAATTAAAAAGAATAAACTTGATCTATTGTTTGAAATTGTTGTTTGTCTTGGGTTATGAGTTATTTGGGTAAAAGATACTTTTAATTGCTTAGATGTATGAATAATCTATTATGTTTATCTAAGACTGTTGAGTAAACGGAATACCTCATAGTTATTTGTCATTCTATGTGATTTAAAGTGTCTTAACCCGAACAAACTATTTATTTTGTTTGCTATGGATGTATAGTTGATTCTATTGATTTCATATGATTATTGTATGCTGTGATTGCTAGTGATTGTTGTTTGTGTTGATTTGTTTGTTAATGGATGAAACAACCATAAATATTTAATTTTATATAATTATTAACCCTTTTTGGATTATATAAGTGAAATACAGGTTATGGAAACAATCGCTACTACTTTTGGTTTCATAATTAAGCGTAAATTTTCCCGACAAATAGGTACGTTCTCGGATTACGGTTTTATAGCGTTATTATAGTGTTTTCCCGTGTTGGGATATATATTATTTTGGAATATATATGTTGTATATTGTTATATTTGATATTAAAATTTCTCCCGAGCCTCTCCGTACAAAGGAGACTCTGCCGAAATTTTTCCGTAAATTTTAGACTTAGAGAATTTTTGAAAATGTTTTCCAAACTTTATTAATTTGAGTATAAAAATATTTAATGGTTATAAATTGGTATATTTTATTTAAAGTAATTAATTTTGTAAATTTAATTGTTTATAAAGTTAATATTTTGATAAGATGTAATGTTTATTTAATTCTTCTTTTCCCTTTTCGGGGACGAAAAGTTTTGAGTGGGGGAGAGTGTAACAGCCCGTAATTTTCAATGTTTTAAATTTGTTAATTTGAGAAAGTTTTGATAATTTAATATTGAAGGAATGAAAAAAATTGTTAATTAATAAGGAGATAATAACTTAAATGAAAAGTAACAAGGTTAACCAAGGTTAATTATTAACTATTTGAATGAAATTACAATTTATGGGATTAGTGTAAATGGTATACTTGGCTATAAATTGATGTAAGAAAACTAATGCAAACATTTAAATTTATAAATGGAATAATATTGAAACAAATAAAATTTGTAAATGAATAATGAAATAATAACTAGGATGAAATGTAACAACGAAGTTAATTAAAGCTGAATTTGTATAAATTGAATGAAATTGCAATAAATGAAATAATGTAAAATGGTATAACTTGGTTATAAGTTGAATGTAAGTAACAAATGTAAATGTTGATTTTGTGACGACCCTTAATTTTGGACAATTGAAATTGAAATATTTAATTGATTTTAATTATTTGAATGATAGTTTAACTTGAGTTTCAAATTTAAACTATGAATTTGACAATTAAATTATTGAATTTAATTTATTGAAGTTGGATAAAAATTTGTATCTTCAATTTTAAGCTGATTAAAATTATTTTAAAGGCTTAGAAAATTCATATTAATAATACTGAAGATAATAGAAGCTTTAGAATTTAATTTAAAAGCAGTTTGTTCAGTTTTGAATTTATATCGTTTAAATCGATATTTAAGAATAGCCTTCAGAGGCACAGTCTCGGATTTCGACGAAACCAGTTCCATTGGATCCATAATAGCATATTATTATCGGATTTTAATTTTCGTAGTGTTTGGAGTTTGTCATGTGATCGTACAATAGATAAACGCATTGAAATCTATATCGAAAATTAAATTCAATAATTGGATCCAAAAAGCTATCTTCTCCATACGATCGAATTTGACCTCAGAACCTTTTCCATTGCGTTCGGAATAGGGGTTTAACATTATAAACGCCTGGCGGCACGCCTCGATTGGAGATCGAGATTTTGAGTTGCGGATTTCGAGACAATTTGAATTTGAATTTAGATTGAATATAAATATTCACATTTATAAGGCAAATGACACGTTTCTTCATTCTTTAAACACTTGGCATCTTTTCTACTACACGCGTTCATTTAGAAATTTAAAAGAAAAAAAATAATACATATCTCGTCCAAAGAAATAAAGAAAAAAAACAAACGAAAGCATTCCTCTTTCGTTCGAAAATAAAAATACAGCAGCTTCAATTTGAAAATTTATGGCCGAACCCTCCTCTTTCTAAATCGAACAAAAACGAAAATAAATTTCTAGCATAGCAAATCAAAACCGAACAACATGCGTTCATTTTGTTTATCATGAGACAGACATCGATGTGGTCTCGATCATCTGGTAGGCGCGGCGACGTCACAACACGGCAAGGGGTAGCGACAGCTCCAGATTGGGAAGCTCGATCGAGCCTGGGCGTCGATTGATGTGGAAATTGGGTTGCGGTGACGCACTGGAATTCACGACCCAGGAAATGATGGCACGTGATCTCGAGGGGCTGTTCTTATCGATTGTAATCACCAAACATGGGGGGAGTTCGAACTCGAGCGGCGTCAATATCGAGAAAATCTGGGAGCTCGCGAGGCAGTGAAGACGTCATGAGCAACTCCGTTCTTCTCCAGCAGTTTATCTCAGCAGTTCGTCGTTCGATGTTGCTAGGGTATCGTGGTTAAGGCATTGAGGTATAATAGTATTTTTAATTTATAAATTAAAGAAAGAAAAATAAATATTAGTTTAAAATTTAATTATTGAGTTAAATTGAATCATTAATAATTAAATTTAGTAAATGGAAAATTAATTGTTCGATTTATTTCGAATATTGATAAACTGTATAAATATTTATACAAGGTCTAAAAAAAATCGAGAATCAAGCCGGAATGGAAAATGGATTGCATGCATTGTTAAAGGTGAGATCTTCTCACTCAAATTAAAATAATTGAAATTTCAGTTATTGGTTGTTTGCTTGGATGATGATTGTTATCAGTTGAATTGAATTAGACCTTATGCGCCGCATAATAGTGGATGATATATTATGTAAACCCATATACCGCGATATTCCACCTCGAAGTGGAATTGGTATTATATATATATTTGGAGATTGATTTCCCGCATTATATAGCGGATGATATTATATAAATCCCATATACCGTGATATTCCACCTCGAAGTGGAATTGGTATTGTGCTAACATCTGTGGATGCAGGGAAACAGGTTGGAGGGATCCAACTGGATTCCTCAAATTGTTGAATTTATTTCATATGTTGTGATGTGATAATCTGTGAATGATTATATTGGTGTGAATGATTATATTAATAAATGGAATTTATTTGAAGGCTATAATTTAGCCGAATATATTTCTGGTATCGTAGGATACCAGAAATAAATATAGTTGGATTTTTGAAAATTAAAGTAAAGGTTTATTTTAAAAGGTAACAAATTTTTGGAAATCAATTTGGAATTTGATTTGGTGTTTGAAAGTGAATATTTGGAAATCGATTTGAAAATTGTATATCAGTGGATAGTTGGAAATGTAAATTTACAATGGGTATTTATAAAGGAATGGGTTATTTGTTTTAAAAATAAATAAATGTTGGTTTATTTTTAAAGCGTGGAAAGAAATTTCGGATTTGGAATGAAAATTGAAATAATTCAAGAAGGATTTATTAATTGGTTTAAATGGACCATTTTGAAATAGAAAGTGTGTTTTCACTGGAAAGCCCAGTATATTGTCAAAGTAGCTTTTAAAATATAAATTAAAAGTTCTAGAGATGGTTTTAAAAGAATATTGTTGGAGAAATTATTTTCGAAAATTGTTAAATCTTTAGAGTAAAGATTTATTTAATTAATTATGGAAGTGATTATTTAAAGATTTAATTGATAATTGTTTTAGAGAATGGTTATTTAAATAGTTATACTCTAGCTACTAATTTCATTTTTAAAATTAGTTTAGGCTTGAAGTTTATATGAGATATTAGTATAATATTTTCATAACTAATGTTTTAAATAAAGTGTTTAAAAATATTTTTTATTCTAAATGTATCTAGGTACATATATTTTTGGATAAGTGATTTAAATCATTTTGAAGTATTCAGACTCGGCAAATTTTCAGTGGAAGTAAATACATATTTGGAAATTTATTCCGCAAAAGAAAAGTGATTTTAAATTGGTTTTCAAAGTGTTGAAGTGTTAAAATATATCTTGCGAAGATAGTTTGAAAATAAATAATTGGGTAAAAAATTATTTAAATTTGATGATTGTTGTGAATGTTGTTTGATAGTTAAATAACCGACTATCAATATTGGCCTTTGAATCGGCACTTGAATTTGTTTTCAAAAACAAGCGCTCATTATTCGGTTAAGCCGGGAGAGGACTTTATGTCATAAAACCCATTCCGAATAATGATACGACAAAATGAGATCGCATTTGAAGATGGTGTTGAAGACTGAGTATTTTCGAAAACGAAAGGATTACCTGTCGAATGCCTCTGCACCGATTTGCTCCGGTATAGAGATTTTATCACCCTTTGTGATGGGGAGTCCGAACGTGATTAGTGAATATCCGGATTGCAAGGGCTTTTTTGAAGTGCCTTCGGTTCCGTTCGAACCCGGAACGGAAATTGTATGGATGTATGTCTGACGTTACACTTTGAGATGTTAAGCTGGTTTCTATCAAATACATTTCTGTTGGTGGCGGAGAATTTATTCTCTTAGCTTAACACCCTTCTCTGAGACGTATGAGCTTAGAGGTTATGTAGTTGATTGTTACTAGTGATAATTGCCAATTTGGTAATGTGGCATGCTAAGTGTTGCTGATCATTTGTTGATCGAAGCATGGCTTTTGTGAAAAGCGTAGCTTTGTGGATGAGACTTCATCGAACCTCACACCCCGAAACGGTCGAAACAGGAAGGATGCGGCAAGGTTGTTTTTGGGGGTAGCGCCCTCAGGGTATGTCCATTTCCTTCTGAAAAAAGGTGGTATCATGGTATGGAGTCCAGATAATTAACTTATGTGGTTGCTGCAAATTTATTACTTTGTGGTTGTTGGTGTTGAGGATCCTCGGATAAAGGTCGGTAATGACCGGGAATGGCATAGCTCGTGTGTGGAGTTATCTAGTTACAGCTTCATTGCACCCGAAGCGTGAGATAACTCGGCCTTGTGTTGGTAGAGATCCGGTTAGGTTCTCGGGGCGTCCCTTCAGAGGCGTACCCATGTGATGTAGGAAGTTCCTTAGCCTGACCATTTGTTGGAAATCCAAAGAAAACAATACGCGCCCTATACGGTTTAGTTGTATAACTTGCCATTTAGTTATGGTAGTTTCATTTCCCAAAAGCATAGCGGATTTCTTTTTATTCCTTTGTGCATATAACTGTTTTAAGATCTCACACCAGTCCCATGATTGACTCGGAGTTTATTGTTCCCTTTCTAAACTCTGGGTGCCCATAATTTTCCACACGGGCAGTCTAGAGTCAGGTTATCAATTGGATCTGGATGGATTGCTGTGGAGCTCAAGAGACGAGCTGGATGGCGAGACGCACTTCCGTATACTATTATTATTCCGCTGTGTATCAAATCATATGGGTAGGTTATTATAACTGCCAGTGTTGTGTGTTGTTGTTGTAAACTCTGATGATGTGATGTAATGTATAAACAGATAGTCTTTGTTTTAAAGATTATTTATCGATCTATTATATATTGTTCCGCTACGAATGTGAGATTCTGTTTCTTCTTCTTTCTTCTTTAACCCTAATGATTCGGTTTTCCGGCATTCGATGGTTCGGCAGTTGATACCGTGGTCGTATTGATGTCGACTTTCGGAAGTCGAAAAATTGGGTTGTTACAAAGTGGTATCAGAGCAATTGGTTAAGCGACAACCTTGGCTCTGGTGGGGATTACTCATTAGAGATAGAGGCAGTAGTACTCTAGAATGAGTGTGAGTGTAATAATAGATATGAATGCGTATTTGTTAGTGAATATAAAAATTGTTTTGTATTGTGTTGACTTATCGGTTGATTGTTTATAGATTCTGGTCGGTTCAGTTTGGCCAACTGTATCGATAGGGATTTCTAAACTCTTAAACAAGATAGACCGACATAGTATTGTTTTAAAATGGGGTAAATGAAATAATTTTACCCAAACTATTTTTGTATATAAAAGGAAATAATTTTTGAAAATTATTATAGTATATGGATGTTTGGTTGTTAGGAAGTGATAATATTGAATTATTATCATTGTTATATGAAAAGTGAATAGAATGAAATTTGAATTATAAATGGGATTTATAACTTGAACTTCCAGAGAAATATTTGAATAAAAAAATGGAAGGTTTTGAAGTTTGAAATTTGGGAAAAGTTTAAATTCCTTTGGGTTTGAAAATGGTTTTCAAAAGTTTTGGAGAAATAATGGTGATATTATTTGGGAAATATTTTTGAATTGGATATGAAATCTGGTGGAGTTTGAAATTTAAAAATATTTGGAAATTGTTTTGAATTGGAAATATTTTTGAAATTGAGTTTGATTTTGAAATAGGTTGATTTTGGATATAATTGATTTCAAAGATGATTTTGAAATGTTGAGTAATTGTTTAAAAGACTCTGGAATCTTATTTAAAAAGTTGCGGAATATAAATAAGTTTGATAGCTTATAAAAAATTTGAAATTTGTTGGAATAAGATTCAACCTGAAAAAGGATAAACAAAAGTAAGTGTAAAACCCAAATAAGTAGGAAGATAAGCTAATTAATTGAGGTGAATCAAAAGAAATTAGCAAATGAAATTAAATTTGGGAAACTTATAGAAGTTTAAAATTTAAATTAAATTGGAGTATAATTAAATATAGTTAAGTAAAAGTGAATTG
Organism: Allium fistulosum; assembly: GCA_030737815.1. NCBI lineage: Eukaryota > Viridiplantae > Streptophyta > Magnoliopsida > Asparagales > Amaryllidaceae > Allium > Allium fistulosum. Next base: position 896,525,434 of record CM060905.1, on the reverse strand, counting down.
AAAGAAAGGTCTAAGGAGACTAAGTGAAATGATTACTCAGATAAAATTTAAGGTGGAAATAAATTTCTGAATGAACAAATGAATAGAACTGAAATTGAAACTGAATGTTGAAATTCGTTTTGAATTTGTAAGAATGAAATTGAAGCTGAATATTGGAAATTGAATTTGATCTGTGATAAACTAGTGAAGTGGAAAATTTGTCAAGATTGGATCAAATGAAGCAAAGTATTGAAATAAAAAAATTTGTAAATGAAACTAATTTAAATAAACAGATGAATCGGTTGTGAATGAAAGATAATTGATAAAATTCAATATTCAGAGTTTGAAGATAAAATGAATTCAAATAAAAATTGAAATTGTAAATTGAATTCAAAGGGAATTGAAAATGCAAAGTTGAATGGAAATGAATATATAACTTTGAAGTGAAGTGAAAATAAATATAAGAAGTATGTAAATACTTATATTGAACTTAAGAAATGGATAATGTAATTCTTAAGTAAAATTTGGAATTGAGGAAATATTCTAAGTTTAATAAGTGAATGAAAATTAAATTGGAAATTGTGAAATGGTAATTGCGAATAAATGAATGAAAATTAAATGTGAATGAAAGAAAAGAGAATTGATATATCTAACAATCAATTGAAATTAATACGTAGGATGTACGTATATTACTTTATTCGCATAGTGATTTGATCCAGAATTCGAACACAGAATTTCGAGATAGTTATATCGATCCGAGTTGGGATTTTTCACTCGATTTTCGACGGCGAACCCTGGATATGGATTTTTGGTTGATTCTGGAAATTCTCTATCATAGTTTACATCTATGCAAGGAGAATAACGGTTTCTGATCAAGAAACCAGATCTGAGTCCGCACTAGGAAGTCGGGTGGACGATACTAGTTCGGAAGTGAAATTGTATGATCGAGTGAGCGATTGAATTTGATATTGCGTACGAATGATATGTGTGCATCGTACGGATTTGAATGAAATAGATATTGAAACTTTGGTAAAGTAATGTATGAAATGATTTTTGAATGTCGTAATTGGACATTATTGATAAAAAGGACATACAGGTGTTAAAGGTAAAAGGAATTGGATTTTGATTTCCGAAGATAAATTTGAATTGCTCGAAAAAGGTATGTATTTAAATTTCTATATGAAATTTGAGGATTTTCTTGTCCAGCCACTTGGCCTTTTGTTTTTTTTTAAAATCTGGGGGCCCATTGTGGCATTTTGTAGTCGTACTGAGCTAGCCGCGCAAAGAAGACGCTGGCGAAATTTTCCAAAATTTAGGAAGTTAGAAAAATTTTGAAAATTTAAAATTTGAATTTAAATTTAAATTTGAATTGTTGAGAAAATAATATTGTTTGGAAACTATGGAAAGTTAGTTGAAATGATAATGACTCTCTAATAAAAATATTTATTTTGACAAAGTTGATTAAACTATTTAGTTTTGGGAAAATAATAAACGGGTATTGGAGCATTCTTCTTAACTTGTAATTTCGGGACGAAATTCTTATAAGGGGGGAAGTCTGTGACGACCCTGAATTTTGGACAATTTAAATTGAAATATTTAATTGATTTTAATTATTTGAATGATAGTTTAACTTGAATTTCAAATTTTAACTATGAATTTGACAATTAAATTATTGAATTTAATTTATTGAAGTTGGATAAAAATTTGTATCTTCAATTTTAAGCTGATTAAAATTATTTTAAAGGCTTAGAAAATTCATATTAATAATACTGAAGATAATAGAAGCTTCAAAATTTAATTTAAAAGCAGTTTGTTCAGTTTTGAATTTATATCGTTTAAATCGATATTTAAGAATAGCCTTCCGAGGCACAGTCTCGGATTTCGACGAAACCAGTTCCATTTGATCCGTAATAGCATATTATTATCGGATTTCAATTTTCGTAGTGTTTGGAGTTTGTCATGTGATCGTACAATAGATAAATGCGTTGAAATCTATATCGAAAATTAAATTCAATAACTGGATCCAAAAAGCTATCTTCTCCATACAATTGAATTTGACCTCAGAACCTTTTCCATTGCGTTCGGAATAGGGGTTTAACATTATAAACGCCTGGCGGCACGCCTCGATTGGAGATCGAGATTATGAGTTGCGGATTTCAAGACAATTTGAATTTGAATTTAGATTGAATATAAATATTCACATTTACAAGGCAAATAACACGTTTCTTCATTCTTTAAACACTTGGCATCTTTTCTACTACACGCGTTCGTTTAGAAATTTAAAAGAAAAAAATAATACATATCTCATCCAAAGAAATAAAGAAAAAAAAAACGAAAGCATTCCTCTTTCGTTCGAAAATAAAAATACAGCAGCTTCAATTTGAAAATTTATGGCCGAACCCTCCTCTTTCTAAATCGAATCAAAACGAAAATAAATTTCTAGCATAGTAAATCAAAATCGAACGACATGCGTTCATTTTGTTCATCACGAGACAGACGTCGATGTGGTCTCGATCATCTGGTAGGTGCGGCGACGTCACAACACGACAAGGGGTAGAGACAGCTCCAGATTGGGAAGCTCGATCGAGCCTGGGCGTCGATTGCTGTGGAAATTGGGTTGCGGTGATGCACTGGAATTCGCGACCCAGGAAATGATGTCACGTGATCTCGAGGGGCTATTCTTGTTGATTGTAATCACCAAACACGGGGGGAGTTCGAACTCGAGCGGCATCAATATCGAGAAAATCTGGGAGCTTGCGAGGCAGTGAAGACGTCATGAGCAACTCCGTTCTTCTCCATCAGCTTATCTCGGCAGTTCGTCGTTCGATGTTGCTAGGGTATTGTGGTCAAGGCAGTGAGGTATAATAGTATTTTTAATTTATAAATTAAAGAAATAAAAATAAATATTAGTTTAAAATTTAATTATTGAGTTAAATTGAATCATTAATAATTAAATTTAGTAAACGGAAACTTAATTGTTCGATTTATTTCGAATATTGATAAACTGTATAAATATTTATACAAGGTATAAAATAAAAAATCGAGAATCAATCCAGAATGGAAAATGGATTGCATGCATTGTTAAAATTTAATTATTGAGTCCCAATTCGACTGTTTACAAAAAGTAGCATTCCGGACTTTAATCCGATTAACGTTGCTATATTTAAATAAAACATTTACATATATAATCGTGAAATATGTGGGTTGTTACAGACTCCCCTCCTTAAAGAATTTGCGTCCTCGCAATAATTAAGAGGAAAACAAAAAGTAACAACCACATACAAAGGCATAATCAACACAAAAGAAAAAAAATTGAAGAAAAGTTCACCTTTAAAGAGCACGAGAGAGTAAGTCCGGATGTGCTTGCACGATGAATTCTCTAGATTCCCAAGAGCAATCCTTAGGATTTGAGGACCATTGAACTTTCACAAGCGGAACATCTTTATTTCGAAGGCGTTTAACCTCTGAAGCAATGATACGAATAAGATGTTGCTCATAAGTTAAATTAGGTGAAACCTCAATTTCTTCAATAACACCGGGCTCAAGAATAGAATCGGAATCCCTAAGGCATTTCCGTAGTTGAGAAACGTGGAACACGTCATGAATAGCGGAAAATTGAGCCGATAATAAAAGGCGATAAACCACGAAACCAATACGTTCGGTGATGGGATATGGACCAACATATCGAGGTGCTAATTTTCCCGATCGACTGAAACACACAACACCCATCATAGGGGAAACACTAATGAACACCAAATTTCCAAGGGCGGAAACAATGGCCGCGAGCACTAGATCATGACTGGCATATCCAGTCTCGGTAGACTTTAATTGTATAGATGTATAAACGATAACGTGTTCCCTTTTTACATGAGAACGACACCCAAACCAATACGTCTAGCATCGGTACAAACAATAAAGTCGTGGTTCCCTTTGGGAATCACAAGAATAGAAACATCGGAAAAGAGTTCTTTTAATTTTTTAAAAAACAGCTTCTATGCTAAATTATTCATTTCATGATCCTCTTTCCCAAAAAGCTAAGACATTCAAAATTATGATTAACTTTATGTAATCATCTTTTTAGAAAATTTTACTTTTTATAAGTCAATTTACTGTGTTTGATTGTCTCATCATAGTGTTTAGGAGATTCCTATCGATAACCTTGATCAAGCGCATCGACCAGAATTCTTAAAGCACTCAACGGGCAAAACAACACAAAGTCATCTTCTATATGATAAACATGTCTCTTAAAAATTTTACGAATATTCTTTGCTCGTTTTAAGGACAAAATCCAATCATACTTATAAATATCTTATTAAAAAGATTTGCAAGTTTTAAATTTTTGTTTTCATCCATAATCAATGAATACAAGGATGGTCTCATCGAGATATTCGTAGAATACTCGATTCATAAGATGGATGAAATAAGCTGAACAAACCGAATGACATCACGAGTCACTCATATGAATCATAACGAGTGCGGAATGCGGTAAATGAGATGCTACCCTCCGCAACTCGTAGTTGATGAAAACCGGTGGCAAGGTTGAGCTGAAAAGACCTTAGCACCACTAAATTGATCGCTTAGGTGGTAATCCTAAGAAAAGCTCAAAAATATCAGAAAATTCACTAACTACTTGAATGAGGAAATAACATTTTCCTCATCATGTGGGCTTAAAGAATAAAATGATGCCACCGAATTGGAATCGAAATCATTAAGAACAATAGAAATCTGCTTAACAGATTGAGGATGTCGACGATGGATAGTCCTCTCGGGACATAGGATATGGGCTTCATAATGATTAAGCCAATCCATTCCCAAAATCATTCTGAAACCTAAGTAGCACATAACATGCAAATCAGATCGAAAAGCATAATCACATAAAATAATCTCGACATTTTTACAAAGTAAACTGAGTGTTGCGGCTCCACCAAACGGATTCGCAATTCTCAATGAAGTCATCAAGCCCATAATATTTAAAGAAAAAGAATCAACAAGTTCTTTTGATATAAAATAATGAGATGAACCCGTATCAAAAAGAACTCGAATAGGATAATCACAAAACAAATTAATGCCATCAAGGACTGAATGAGAAATACCTTGACCAAGAGAAGTGTCACTAGGAGCTTGCACAACATTTAGCTTTCCCTACTTCTTGCTTTGAAGTATGGGACACGCAGATATATGATGACTCAACTTTTGCAATAGCGACAATAAAGGGGTTTCAGACACTCATTTGCATAGTGGTCCATAGAACCACAATTGTAGCATTGTCCACGACTAGAGGTAAGAGTCTTTGCTACCGAAGTTTCTTGCTTCCCTTTCTTGTTGGGATTGGGGCCTTTGAACTTAATAGGCCTCTTCATGTTATTGTTGAAGTTCTGTTTGGCACCCACAACTTTAACATCACTTTCTTTATCGGCCTCTTCAAGTTGAAGAGCGATATTTACATGCTTATCGAAAGAAACTTCTAGTTTCAGAAGTAAAGGCTTTTTGAGGTTCTTATTCAACCCATAGACAAACCTCTGATTTTTCTTCAATGGGGTATTAATATACTCGACCCCATATTTAGGAGAGATTCAAAAGATGCGACGTAATCCGTCACAGAAGGTTCACCTTGAACAAGGTCAATAAAGCGTCGAGCTAAAGTTACTTTTTCCGCTTCCGGCACAAACTTAAACTCGAACCTTTCTCGGAATTGCTCTCAAGTAAGATCTGCTTCAATAGTTTCCAAAATCAAAAGCTCATACCAATCTAATGCTCTTTCTTGGAGCATGCTAGAAGCCACTTGGACTCGATGTAGATCCATAAGGTTCATGCGAGAAAAGATGCGATCGCATGATCTAAGCCAAGTTTGGATTTCTATAACGCTTTCGGAATCCTTGAATGGCCTTCCACCCAAATCGGTATAATCTCTGCACAAGCGTGCAAACCCAGATTTCGGATGAGTAGGCTCTGGAATGGGTCCGGCAGCTTGAGCATTGTTTACAAGATCTAAAAGCTGCTGGGCAGACATAAATACTCCATCCTGACTAGTAGCACTGGATTGACCGGCATAGGGACGGCCAGATCTAACCATTTATCTTCTTTAAGAAAGAAAAAAAAGAAAGAAGAGGAAAAAGGTTATTCTCAGAATGAATATCAAACAAACTTGATTGATAAAACAAGGCATCACAAAAGAAAATAGGATGGAACGGGTCCAATGACTCGAATTAATCCTAAGGCACGATTCCTAAGAGAGACTTAGGACAATGATCCTTGCTAGATTATTCTACATTGTTCTGAAGTTTGGCTCTGATACCAAGCTGTGACGCCCCACCTCTATACTCACACTAGCCAAGGACACTACGAGGTAATGTCGTCGACTAGCACGAAGAATAAGGCAGTTGAGGAGCGACCATCTGTGTAATTGCTTTGTGCGAGTACCGATATGTCAGATAGTATGACATGCATTTCATTTCAAGAGGAAATCCGACATATCAAATACAAACTCAAAGCTACTACACAGTGGCTATGTGGCCTTCAGAAGCAAATATAGAAATAAGCATAACACAAATCGATCACATATACTCATATCACTAAGGCGGAAATAGATATGAATATAACACATAGAAGTGTACATCAAAGTAGTGGTCATACAAGATCCACTACATCACAAAAGAATAGGTACAAGTGCTAAGCAAAAGAATATGTATACATCAAGGAGTCTCTATCTCGAATGTATAATAACAAAAACTACTAAACTAAAGTAGTTAGCCAAAAGTCAGATGACGGACCCTGATAAGAAGTCAAGTAGAAGCATCTGAAATACCTCGGTCTGACCCGAGTATTATTTAAGAATAAAATAATAAACGGATCAGTCTAGCTATAAATATCATATAAAATGAGATAGGATAAGAGATATGACAAAAACGTATGATAACAATAATGCCATACCGTGACAAGTATACATCAGATAACAACAAAAATCATACAATATCTCAAATATTCTCAAACACTAAAAAGAATGTCATATTCTTTAAATTTTCACCAAAACACAAATATTGACAAAACATATCAATGCCGATCGCAAAAATCGGTGAAACACAAATTCTAGAAATCATCAACTAGAAATCCAGAAATCACAAAAAGGGGAAGTAGGCCTATCACAAACGGGAGCATGAAAACTCACCAACACGTGTATCACAAATGGGTCGCTATCCCATGAACCGAACATCGACGCATAAAAAGATACGCCCCATGCACAGTCGAACATCGACGCACCTAAAAAGATACGCCCCATGCCTAGTCGAACATCGACGCACCTAAAAAGATACGCCCCATGCCTAGTCGAACATCGACGCACCTAAAAAGATACGCCCCATGCCTAGTCGAACATCGACGCACCTGAAAAGATACGCCCCATGCCTAGTTGAAAATCGACGCACCTAAAAAGATACGCCCCATGCGTAGTCGAACATCGACGCACCTAAAAAGATACGCCCCAAGCCTAGTCGAACATCAACGCACCTAAAAAGATACGCCCCATGCACCGACTTATCGAGCCGATTGCTCCACGAACGATCCGAAGACCATGGGTCACTAGCCCATAAAAGTGAGCCGAAGCTCTATAGAACGGGGTAAAGTCCCCCACGCGGACAAAGAGACATCGCACATCGCTAGTCTAAATCACCAATGGATCATCATTAATCGATAAGTGTAAATTACACTAACCTAGTAAATAAACGGGTTTAGCTTCATGTCCCATAACCACTAGCTTAACTTAAATATTTACGAACAAATTGTAGGTTTCCACTCGAAAATTGTCACAAGAGTTCAATCGAACAAGTCTAAGAATTAACCGACGAAGTAAACGCAAGCGTTTCATACCACTTGTTTTGCTAAGTCGTTTAATTAGATTTCTCATATGAATGAGGTAAAGGTTTGTATATACTAATAGATTGGAAAACGGATTTAAAAATGAGTTTTGTATTAAAAATGGTATTGAAATCATCTTTGTGAAAGCATTTGAATATTTACTACTAGTATTGAAACCTTTGTATTTTTAAAAGTGACAAATCATAGAAAACGATTGTAGAAACAATTGATCAACCAAAATTCACATTCGACGATGTGAATCAAAACCATAAAAATCGATATCAATCCATCAAATGGATATTCCCAAAAATCCAAAGAAAGAAGTCATCAAAGTCGATAATAAGTGATAACAACTAACCGGATCGAAAAAAATCGATTAAAATTGGAAATCCACTCAAAAAACAGTCAAAATAGGCAAAATGAACAGTTCTAGATGTCTGGTTTAGAATCCAGACGTCTGGATTTAGGTTCTAGAAATTTTTAGAAACCTTCCAGACGTCTAAAAGGTTGTACCGGACGTCTGGCAAGTTGTATCAGACGTCTAACAGTGTGTCCCAAACATCTGATTCTGTTCTCTGTGTTTTTTTTTCATCTGCTGCCCAAACCAGACGTCTGGACCCTACAACCAGACGTCTGGTTTCCTTTTCTGGGCAACATTTTGCCTAGGCCATGATGGCCAAAACGATTCGGGAGCGATCGTACGAGAAACGAAGACTAGGGATTTATGCCGAGCGACAACCCAGCCTTATAGGCTCTTCGATACACCCCAAATATCATGTCCAAACATCCATAGTAGGATTTTCATAAAATTGGACTTCAAAAACCAAAAATTCGAAAATTCACCAAATCAATTCAAATCAAAAGCAAATGAACATGAATAAATGTTAGGAATTTATACCTAACAACAATGAAAGTTATAGACGTAGATGTGAGTTAAAGAACTCACCTTTAAACCCAAAGACAACGAATGAGAAGCTTAAAAACAAAGAAAAGATCAACTACTCTTCAACTTTAACTCTAGAAGCTCCAATTTAAGATCATAAGCAAATATTTTCTAAGTTAGGTTATAGGAAATTTCTGAAATTGGAGAGAGATTGAGATGGAGAAGAAGAAGAGGATGCTTACCTAAGCTTCTCTTTGATTTTGGACTTGAATTTGTATTCCCTAATCAAACTAGGGTTTAGGAATTTTAATTTCCTATCTTTTCCCCCATTTTTACTTTAGCTTGAGAGTGTTAGGAAACGAGGTGTAAAATGAATGAAGAGTAGAGAAGTTAGGGTATTAAGTTGGGTTAGTGGGCTGAAACCCAAACCCAAAGCCCAAAATAGAAAAATAGCAAAATTCTACTCAACTCCAAACATATTGATGTTTATACTCAAAAAAGTTGTAAACGCCATTTTGGACTCAATGGAAGTGGTCTCATGTCCCAATTCGACTGTTTACAAAAAGTAGCATTTCAGACTTTAATCCGATTAACGATGCTATATTTAAATAAAACATTTAAATATATAATCGTGAAATATGCGGGTTGTTACAATTTAAGAGAATATAATTGAAAAAAGATCAAAGTGAATATAAAGTTCTTTCTTCTTGTATTTGATAGTACAAAGAATATAGAAGAGAAGTAACTAATTGCAGTCCAAAATAGAAACTACCCTATTTTTAAACCGTAGGCACTCAATCTGAAAATTGAATTATGCCTCTTAATTTTATAGTAAAAGAATCATTACAAATAACAGAGACAAATGCAGGTCTAGGAAAATACATCTAAAATAATAGTACCCAATTTCCTTTATTAGCTTACAATTGAACCAATGATTCTTTTATGTTTTATGAATATTAGTTTACAATTTCATTCTATCCCTAGTTTACTATTTTATTACAAAAACCTTTATACCTTACACGGATATTCAAGTATTATAGAATTTATTTCCTAATGAATTGATTAAGAGCGAACTCGTTAGCATTTTTAGATGGTTCCTTTTTCTTTACAACGTATCAGTATTTATTAGATGATGCATATACAAAGTTGTTGCATCCCTCTCTTTTTGATGTCTCATGTAGCAAGCGTAAATCTTGTTTTAACCTAAATAATAGTGATCAGATTGCTAATAAACAATCAAACAACATCCATGGTATAGGGTAATGGATGATAATACGAGTATCAATCTTATTTGAAATGTCAATTAGAAGGCCTTACCGTAATAAATGCAAGGAACATTCGCTAACTGCATGTTGATTTTAAGGGGACAGCTTAGAAATGCAAAGATGCTGCAAAAGTTACAAAGTTCTCTCTTGCTACCTTTAATTTTTTCGCAACAAAAGTATCTTTATCATACCTCTTGAAGTAATACTTTGGCATCCATGCAAGTACTTAATTCTACATAGTAAGTTATAACTTATGGCAGTGAATTTGCTTAAGGAAAATATGTTCTTGTTGTAAATTTATAATTTCAGTCATTCATGTATTAAAATAATGGTTAAGTTCATGATTTTGATTTTAGCACAAAGTCAAAAAATTTAAAATCCATTAAATAAACAATCTTATGCCTAATACATGCTTACTAAGTTTACCAAACTTTTTCTATAAAACAAAAACAAAGAAAAGAAACCATTTAAGTGCATACCTTTCAAGTTTTCATGGCTTTCATGGTTTTCGCAACTGCCTTACCATCAAAATAAAACTAAACCGTTCATGTAGTAGTGTCATTGATTCTTTGTAGTAAAAATGTTGTAAGAGTAGCCAAAATAATAGCAGTCAATGTTTTCTTTTCATAACATAGTACTCTAACTTTCTACTCAATTTTAGAATTAATTTTATCATAAATATTAAGTTCATTTTACGATTGTATTTTTAAATAAACGTAATGTCTTCAAGATGAATTTATAACTATCAGTTGCAAATTTATCGGTTGTATTTGCAGGTAAATAGTTCACAAAAATAACTATCAGTTTACCCACAAAAAGTCACCCTAACCGGAGAAATCATGCTAAATGTCCAAACTGATATTATTAGAAATTATTCTATTTACAAATGAAAACCAAAATCAAATGGTATTGTATCCAATTGTAAAATTGTAGCAATAACAAATTCAAAAATTTGAAGACGAACACTAAAGTCATATGAATATAAAATGGGTTGAGCTTGGATTTGGAAGAACATCCAATATACTTGGTTTTAAGAAAAAATTCCAGAATTCAAGGGAGTAAAAGCTTAAAGTTTATAATCAAAAAAGGAAACCTGAACCCTAATAAAAAAATAGAATAACCAATGTTACTTGAATGCAAAAAAGTGATGATAGAGAAATTGGAAGAAAAGAACGGTGCAAAAATCAAAACAGAAAAGAGTTGCTAATTCGAAGGTAGAAAAGTTTGAAAAAAAACTGTTAATTATCTGTATAAGCCCATTAAAAATAATTTGAGCTCATTAATGCGAATTGTTAATAAATAAAAATAGTATTTTCAGATTGAGCAAGGGCATTTGTTTGCATTTGCAATTAGATGTTTGAAATCAAAGCTTGATAAAAAAAAAATAATGTAGATAGATATACTCACTTCGCCATGACCATATTTAAAGATGTAGGGAAAATTGGAAGTGGGAAATTTTAGAAAAAAATGAGAAATGTTCAAATTTGGAATTCAAGAAAGAATAACGATTTGGATAGCTAGTGAGGGACAAAGAGATGGAACAAAAAAAATCTTGATCAAGGTAATTAATTTTTCCCGAAACGTTCACTTATTAATAAAGGGTGCTTAGACAGTGGATTTAAATAAAATAACTGAAAGGGAAAGTGTTTAAATTCCTAAATAGAGAAAAGATAAGATCAAATATAGTAATTAAATTTTTTTTTAAAAATGGAAAACAAATAAATTATCATTGAATTATGGCCAGAATAGAAATTTGAAACAACTTAACTATGGGATGCAATGTTAACTTACCCGGTTTGTTTTCTTATTTTCAAGTAAATGTAAGATTAACAATAACTTCAGAGTTATGTAAGATCATTTAAAAGAAAAAGAAAAAGCGGTCAAACAATTAAGGGTCAATAACAGTTGCTAAATACTCATAACGGTTAAATACCCAAATGGCTTACAATGTTAAAATGTATAAACTACCAAGTTATTACAATTTCAAGGTTTATCAATAATAAAATAGTGGAAACAATTGAGTACATAACCTATTGTGAAGCCTATATTCTAGATTTATGTTTATTACTCATATTGTACATAATAATATAGTACACAACCGATTGTTGTACAATAATGTTATAGCGTATTAATAAATAAATGGTTGCATGGTTGAGTATATACTATGAAGCTGAACTATCACAAGAATACGTGAAAAGCAATCTCAAGAATACGTAGGGATAGCTAATGTTTTGAGTCAAACTATATATTTTCTATACGTAGGGATAGCCAATGTTTTTTAAATAAAGCCGGTAAATGTAAACAAATAAACAAACAAAAACTTAACTTTGCAACGTATATTTTTTGTATAAGAATTTTATAGTTCGACATTCAATATTTTGTAACATTATAAAAAATGTTTATATACCAAAATGTTGATATGTTTGATGCAAAATAAAACTCTTAGTGAAATCTGAAACAAACCTTCAAAGTATCATTTGGAATAGTTTTAGTTGCTTGATCAAATATGCATTCTTCTACGTTTCTTTTGCCGATTTAATTCACAATCTACAGTACAAAAATAAATGTAAACTCAACTATGTAAATGGCTCTTATAAAAGATTATATTGTGAATAAAAAATAATAAGGGCACCATAACGTGCCATTAGAACGTACCCAATGCAATATGCTATTGTAACTTATGGATATAAAAGTAATCAAAAATAAAAAAATATTTATGTTTCAGTAACCAAACCAAAATAAATAATAGTCTATGAAGTACAGTTAAAAATTGAAATTCTTGCAGTTGGCTAGAACTCGGTCATCACCAAGAAAGTAAATATAATAAAACTAAAATATTCTCGTAAATTCAATGAGAATCGTAACTAAATAAATGCCTATGATTAAACTGTAAGGAAATTGAAAAAGTATACCTAGATTGTAGCTGCTCTCTAATTCCAATGTAATATCCAAAAGAGGGAAAATGAAACAAAATCATAAAGCGATTGGTTGTCGTTCAAGCAAATATTTTGAGTTGAAGAGGTAGCGACGGCGTAGGAGGGGAGGTCAGCATCTGCAGATGGAAAAGGCACAATTTTGAGGGACGTTAATATCTAGGGTTTGGAGGATAAAGAAGAAAGTGGATAGCTGGGTACGAATAGAAAGAAATTAAAAAACATGACCGTTAATTTTACAAAATATGAAGGAGGCCTGTGTGCTCTTGAAATCTAACTCAGTAATAATAGCATATTATAGATAACTTGAATTTCAAATATAGCGATTTAATCGATTATTAAACTGTTAAGTTTAATATTTGGAATTGTTTAAATTTTTGGATCTTGAATTTTATATAGATGAAAAAGATCGAAAGTTGATTTAAATTCTATTTAAATGAGAATGAAGATAGTAAACTTTAAATTATAATTAAATTGATTAGAATTGGTTTTAAATAATAATTAGTTTTAAATTAACGTGTGAAAATAGCTTTCCGGGGCACTGTCTCGAATTTCAATGAAATAGTTTCATTAGATCCGTAATAATGAATTATAATATGCCATCGAATTTCATGGCGATTGGGTGTGTCGTTTGGTCACACGAGTTTGAAATGCATAGAAATTAATTAGAGAAATTTAAAATAATATAATTTGATTTTGAAAGCTTTGTATATGATAGAATTGGGACCCGATACTAGTTCCATTGTGTTTGAAGTATGGGTATAACATATAGAACGCCATGCGACATGCCTCGATTGGAGTTTGAAAATTTAACATGTGAATAGTGCTTTGAAATTTTCTATAAAAGGCCATAAAAATTCTCATTTGACCAAACCCTAATATCTAAAACAACACCCGCCATTAACTGCCCTCCTCATCCAACGATCCACAATCAAAGGCGCCACTACGGCTACTTCCAGGCCTCAACTTCAAAAGCAAATATGAAGAGCATGACAAGATGAGCTAGATCAACAGTCGAGATTGCCTACTGTGAGGCATGGCGGAGGCTATGGTTGTCCAAAGGTGCACGTGTTTTGTCCATTTTTTAGCGATTGACGAGGCAGCGTGGCAACGGTGGTCGGTGGCGAGGTTGAGGGTGGGTGCGCGATCAGGAGGCAGGGGCGGCATGCTGGGAATCACGATCGAAAAAAAGAAAAAAATAAAGGATATTCGCGGCCTGGAAGTGAGCATACGAGACAGAGGGAAGGTGATTTGAGTTTTTAATTAAATTTAGTTATGTTAATTATAATTTAATTATTTCAAAAGTTCATTAATTCATAACTTATTCATACAAGGACCAAATTGAACGCGACAAGTTGCGTTGCGATCGTATGAGCGAAATATATGTTATGGAGTTGGATTGGACGGATATGGATGTAGCATCCCCCATTTGGAGGCCCAAAACTAACTGCTACGGATGCTGTAATCATCCATAGTTATTAAATTTCGGTGAGCAAATGCGGTAATGTTAGATACATTAATATACTAGAAACACATGAATATGAAAAAAATTTAAACTCAATTTAAAATAAATTTCTCATTTCATTACAAATAGCATTTCAGATTCATTACATAACTCCATACTTAAGCCACGTTCAGAGAAATTACAATTTATTACAAAATACACTAAGAGCGACATATGAAGATGCCACCTTGGTTGATTGGAGTCTAAATATAGACAATTAAGTAAATTTTCCCTTACATCCAAATAACAAAGCAGACAATAGATAGAATCTCCTAAATAGCTAGCTTGCCTCTTGCACGTCTCCGTAAGCTTATTCGTCAACTAATAACTGAAAAATCCTTACCCCCAGCCTATTAATTAATTTTGAGCACCCGAGAGTTTAAGGGGAAAACATAAACATCGAGTCAGACAAAAGTCTGGTGTGAATAATAATATACCATCTCAAACCAAATAGATATCTAGCGAGACCATGCCATTGAGCGGAACGGGTTTTCTCCTTGCTAGTACCTTAACCAAAAACTAATTAACCATATATTATGCACCTGCATCCACAATGGTGAAAATATAACATAATATGATGATATGCAATTATACAATATATCCCGGATTTCCCATTCCCATTCATCTAACTATCTGTCTTAAGTTATAGTTTCTTGGGTCATTATTACCCTATTAGTTTTCATGGGCTAACAAATATCCTGTTCAAAGCTTACGGACTATCTGTTCGATTTCATAGTTTTCATGGGATTACTAAGAACCTATTGGTATATACCAATAACATCATCCAATCATAGTTTTAATGGATTGACTATGAACTTACTGGATTCTCTAATAACGTTTCTCAAGTCATAGTTTTCATGGGCTGACTATGAACCATTGATCTCTAACAATAACCTATTCCGGACATAGTTTTCATGGGATCACTAAGAACCTATTGGCTCATGCCAATAACATTTCTCAAGGCATAGTTTTCACGGGCTATAACTTTTTATAGGTGTAGAGTTGGGGTATCTAACCTATTCCATTGCTTCTGATGATGGTTTCCCTTTTCATGGAGTGGTCATAATAGAGAAACGGACTTACAGTTAAAAGGTTATATATATTTTACGTTTTGAAAAGATAGTTGATGAAAAGGTACTAAAGCAATAGTGGCGGAAGGGGTTCCACCGACATTGGAGAAAGGAGGTTCAACCGACATAGGAGAAAGACGTTCCACATTGAAGAAAGTGGTGAAAGGGTACTAAAGTAACAGTGGCGGAAGGGGTTCCATCGATATCGGAGAAGGGGGTTCCACCGACATCGGAGAAAGGAGGTTCCACTGACATCGGAGAAAAAAGATTCCATCGGCATCGAAGAAAAGTGGTTCCACCGGCATAGGAGAAAGGGGGTTCCTTCGATATTGGAGAAAGGGGGTTCCACCGACAATGGTGAAAGGGGTTCCACCGATATTGGAGAAAGAAGAATCCACCAACATTGGAGAAAGGGGGTTCCTCCGACATTGGAGAAAGTGGTGAAAGGGTACTAAAGCAACAGTGGAGGAAGGGGTTCCACCGACATTGGAGAAAGGGGGTTTCACCGATATGGGAGAAAGGGGGTTCCACCGACATTGGAAAAAGGGGGTTCCTCCGAAATTGGAGAAAGGAAGTTCCAACGACATTGGAGAAACAGGGTTCCTCCGACATTGGAGAAAGGGGTTCAGTGGCAGACTCATAATTAACGTAAAAACTGGTATTTTGCTAAATAAAGTATATTCTTTTCACCAACTCTTATTGTTTGTCAAATTCCTATTGGTTAGAGGTATACTTTATCAATTTCTTTGCAGAAAAATTGCTATAATTAGATTATATGATTCCCAAAATTATTTTCGATCCATTAAGTTATATTAATATTTTAATATAATTATTAAGCCTTTCTAGCTTAGAAAATTCATAATCAGTCGAATGCACTTGGGAAAAATCCCGAAAATTCACCAAAAATCTAAAATAAAATTTTATTTACTATACAAAAATTTTGGGGTAAAATTAATTATTTTATTATTTTTAATAATTAAAACCCGAAATAAATACCCTTTTCACTTTAGGAAATTCATAAAATATTCCTATCAATTCCAAAAATTATGAAATTAAAAACCCATCTCCAAAATTATGAAATACACAACATATCCAAAAAACAAGTCCTTTCGAGATCATTCACTAAGGTTTTTCCCATGAAACCTATCGTAATAATTTCATAAAATTCACAATAAATCACTATTCATGCAAACGATAATAAATCAACCATATCATCATCAAACAATGTGGAATACATCAAAAATCAAAAATTTAACACATATAAATGAGATGGATACTATTATTCATCTTGTTTTGAGAAAAAGAGTTGAGATTTGAGTTGTTGATTTAAATCCCCTTAGCTTTAACTTGATTCTCTAACTTTTCTTAGCTTTATCAATGGCCTCTACTTTGTTTGTGCTTTGTGTGGATGTAAAATTGAATGAGGATATGAGAGTGGAAGGGTTTATGTTTAGGAAATGAAGCTTATTCCTATTTTGCCCCTCTCATAAATCCTCCTACTTATGCTTAAGTCAAAACAATCTTATATGTTGATTTGTTAAGGCCTGACCCAATTAATTATCAAATCTCATCTCCTTTTCACACCACACATTATTCTGTTTAATTAATCTAATTAAATCTCCTGAATAATATTAAAGAAAAGTTAGGGGTGTTACGGGCTCCCTCCTTAAAGAATTTCGTCCTCGAAATTCAGTAAGGACTAAAAACAAGCATATCAATCGTGCCAACAAAGCTAGTATATCCCACCAACGAAAAGTCTATATAAAAAAAATATAGGACATACCCTCATAACAGCCTAGTGTAAGCATCCTTAATTTCGTCTTCTGTTTTCCAAGAACATTCCTTCTCGTTGTCGCTCACTGAACTTTTTCCAACTTGACTGTTTTGTTTCTTAACCTCTTCTCATCTCGCTACAACCCGAACCGGTTGCCTAACAAAAGACAGATCCAGTTCTACTTTTAAGTCTTCCAATGCAGTCAAAGGGATAGTAGTCTCTGGATCATATACATACTTACGAAGATGATATACATGAAACACATTATGGACACCTGCCAAACTTCTTGGTAACTCTACTCTGTATGCGAGCTTTTCGATTCTCTCTATAATTGGGAACGGTCCAACATATCTCGGTGCCAATTTCCCTAACTTTCCAAACCGTACCAAACCCTTCATCGATGATACTTTAATGAAAACCCTATCTCCAACTGAGAACTCTAGATCTTTACGCCTCTTATCTGTGTAACTCTTTTGTCTAGACTGAGCTCTCTTCATCCTACCTCGGATCAACTTCATCTTCTTTGTTTCTTCTCTCATCATATATGGACCAAGGACCAATCTGTCTTCGACCGCTAACCAACACGCTGGTGATTTGCACGACCTTCCATATAAAGCTCCAAAAGGTGCCATCCCTATACTAGCCTGGTAGTTATTATTATAGGAAAACTTAACCGAGTGTAAATGGTCTTCCCACGACCCACCAAAATCTAATACACAAGCTCTTAATAGATCCTCGAGTACCTTGTTGACTCTCTCTATCTACCCATCCGTTTATGAGTGATAAGTGGTACTCATCTTAAGCTCGGTTCCCAACATTCCTTGTAGACTCTTCTAGAATTCACTAGTGAACAAGGCATCTCTGTTACTGACTATGCTACTATGAATCCCATGTAGTCTTTATAAACAATTTAGCCAGGACAAGCGCCGTCCTGGTTGATTTGACTAGAATGAATTGGGCACTCTTGGTCAGCCAGCCCACTATGATCCACACACTTTCATTTCCCCGGTTCGACCTTGGCAACCCGTCTATACCATGGATATCAAATCTCATTTCCAAACTGGTATCTCAAAAGGTTGAAGCAACCCACTCAGCTTCTGATGTTTGGCCTTCACTTGTTGACAGTTCACACACTGCTTTACCCACAAGCCAACATCCCTCTTCAGACCTTCCTAGTAGAAACTCATCTTCATATCCTAATACATCTTAGTCCCCTCAGGATAAATCGTAAATTTTAATCGATGACATTCTCTAAGGACCTCCTTACTTAGGTTTTTTACATTTGGGACACACAATCGTCCTTTCTTTCTCAACTACCCTCTTTGGTCAAGAATAAAATCCTTCGGATCATCAATCTCGATTCCTGCCTCTAGCCTTTTAATCTTCTCAACTAACATCAGGTCATCTTTTTACTTAAATGCAATCCTTTCGATCAATCTCGGTCGAATTCCAAGCAGGACAACATTGTAGTACTCTAACTAGAACTAGCAGTAGATCTTAACTGCACATTGCACGTAGTCAACGCCTCAAGATCCTTCTATTCGACCAACATGGCTAGCACCACATTCTGATGTTCCTTGCTAAGTGCATCCACAACCTTGTTACCTTTCCCCGGCGTGTACTCTATACCAAAGTCATAAGCTGCCAAAAACTCCAGCTACCTCTGCTGTCTCATATTTAACTCCTTCTGAGAGAATAGGTATCTTAAGGACTTATGATCGATATATAACTCGAATCTCTCTCCCAAGAGATAGCATCTCCATGTTTTCAACGTGAAGTTTACCGCAGCCAACTCTAAATCATGAGTAGGGTATCTCACTTCATAGGGTCTAAGCTGTCGAGAAGCAAAGGCAATGACCTTACCCTTTTGCATCAACACAGCTCCTAATCTGGTTCCACATGCATTGATATACACTACTAATCCTTGATTCCCATATGGAACTACTAACATGGGTGCATTAGTCTATAAATGCTTTAACTTAAGGAATGCTTCCTCACATTTGCAAGACCAAGAAAACTTCACATCCTTTCTGGTCAACCTAGTCAAAGGCGTTGTTATCCATGAAAAATCCTTAATAAACCTCCGGTGGTACCAGTAAGCCCAAGAAAACTTCTGATCTCTGTCACTGTCTTTGGTCTCTTCCAGTTGTTAACAGGTTCGATCTTATCCGGATCAACTGACAAACCCTTCTCTGAAACCATGTGACCAAGAAACTTAACTTCTTTCTTCCAGAATAACACTTTGAAAACTTCGCTTTCAGTTGATGTTGCCTCAGAATCTCAAGCACCACTGTAAGATGAACTTCATGCTCTCTTTTATCCTTAGAATATATTAAGACGTCATCTATGAATACCGATATGAACATATCCACGTTCTCTTGGAAAACCCAGTTCATCATATCCACAAAGAAAGCTGGTGCATTCGTTAACCCAAATGGCATCACCAACCACTAATATGACCCGTATCTAGTCCTGAACATTGTTAACGAAATACTATCCTCTACCCCTCTTAGCTGATGGAACCCTGTTGCCAAATCCAACAGGGAGAACACTCTGGCTCCATTTAATTGATCGAACAAATCATAGATTCTCGGCAAATGATACTTATTCTTGATCATCCTTTCGTTCAACTTGCGGTAGTCAATACACAACCTTAGAGATCCATCTGGCTTCTTCATGAATATAGCAGCTACTCCTTAATGAGAACTGGTTGGTCTAATAAAGCTCTTCCCTTCCAATTCTGCTAGCTGCACATTGAGCTCTTTCATCTCAGTAGGTTTCATCTAGCTAGGCGGTCAACTTACAAGTTCTTCCCCTGGCACAAGATCTATAAAAACTCGATAGCTCGCTTTGGCAGTAGCCCTGACACTGGCTCAAAAACATCTGCAAACTCTTTTCGTACCAACACCCGATCTAATTCTTCTTCAGCTTCTATTGCATTCAGCAAAGCACAAGCACTTGAGTCTGACTTCTCTATCGAGTATATAATTCGGTTACAGCTGTTGGGGTGTCTCAACGATAATTCCCCATCTCGGAAATAATTTCTTGCATCGTACCTATCTAACCAATCCATACCCAATATGATCCCGAAACCCCGAAAATCAAAAAAATGCAGACTACATGCAAACTTATGACCTAACAAGTCAAGTTCTAACTGATCACATCTCATTCCCAGAGTTGCATACCCTCCTATTGGATTTGCAACCCTTAAGGAAGTAAGTAGGTAGGATGGTTCTAAACATAATTTATCTACCAAACATGCAGATATAAATGAATGCGATGCACCGGTATCAAATAGTACCCTAACTGGTATACTATGAAACAAAAGCGTACCTTCCATCACAAATTTCCTCTTCTCAGCTGTTGTTAGTGTGGAAGAGGATGGTTCCAAGGAAAAAAATTTCCCTTGTCTGCTCTAACCGGTTTTGGACAACGATTCTTGGAATGCCCAATCTAGTCACAGTTGAAGCACTTCACTTCTTTCTTATCAGCAACCTTCTTCCCTTTTCCAGTTCGACATTCATGAGCAAAATGTCCTTTCTTGTCGCACTTATAGAAAACTACATCGGCCTTCCTTTTCTTGGTTGTTCCGTCTTTCTGAACTCCTTTTCGTTTAAAGAACTTTCTCTTCTTTCCTTAGGGATCTTGAACCTCAACCGAATTCCCCTTACTAAACGTAGAGAGCATCTCTTCATTCCTAATAGCCATCTCCACTACGACATTGCTTGGGTCACGGAGGTGTGGCATGGTTGCCCTGGAAATCTTTGGCTTCAGTCCTCGAATAAACTTTTCATTTCTTTTGATGATGGTGTCAATTATGGCGTATCCGTATCTGGACAACTCATCAAATTTTGTGGCATATTCGATTACCGATATCTCCCCCTGCTCTATATCCATAAACTTCCTCATCAATGCCGACTTTGCCACTTCGGATAGAAACCTCTCTTCGAATCTCCTTCGAAACTCGGCCCAAGTTAATTCTTCTTCAAGTACTCCAACAATAACCCCATTCCACCATTATAATGCTGCTCCCTGCAACTAGCTAGAAGCAAGTCTTCTCTTCTGTTCATCATCTAATCCCAAGTCAGCGAAAATTCTTTCACACTGCAATAACCAGTTTTCTACTTCGACAACATCCTCCGTTCCAAAAAACGGCTTCCTACCAAGACTGGTGTAATCCTTGTTCAGCTTGGCATAGTTATTGTCATTTAGCGCCATAGGATTTGCTCCCCTAGCATTCATAGCATTTCCCCCAACTGCTTTTGTAGATGCTCCAACTTGCATCAGATTAACGAAGAACTAATACATCATCCCCATATCTATGGGCGGGGTTCCAGCACCTACGTTGGCATTTGTATTTGGATTAGCATTTGCCCGTCGACCCAAATTCCTCTTGGTATTGGGTCGAGCATTTCCATTATTTGTGATCCTTCCTCCACCTAGACTTCCTCTTCCATTTTTTGCCTCCATATCTTCATTTCTCGTATATCTGCATATGAGCCTTAGTAACATATAGAAGAACGGTCTAAGAGAAAAGGAAAACACACACTTATATATATATATATATATGTATGTATATATATATATATATATAACAAATGCAAGTACATTACTATATCGTTAACCCAAACCTCGGTCTCATTCTTTGATTCATTGGGTTATGTTTTGAAAATCTTTTAGGTTCAAATTTCTTTTAAATTTACATAAACCTATGCTCTGACACCAACTTGTAACATCCTCCATTTGGAGGCCCAAAATTAACTACTATAGATGCTGCAGTCATCCATAGGTATTAATTACCGGTGACCAAATACGGCAATGTTAGATATGTTGATATGCCATAAACACATGAATATGAAAATTTTTAAACTCAATTTAAAGCAAATTTCTCACTTCATTACAAATAGCATTTTAGATTCATTACATAACCTCATACGTAAGCCATGCTTAGAGAAATGATAGTTTATTATAAAATACGCCAAGAGCGACATATGAAGATGCTCCCTTGGTTGATCAGAGTCTAAATATAGGCAATTAAATAAATTTTCCCTTACATCCAAATAACACAGCGGACAATAGATAGAATCTCCTAAATAGCTAGCTTGCCTCTTGCACGTCTACGGAAGCTTATTCGTCAACTAATAACCTGAAAAACCCTTACCCTCAGTCTACTCAAATTAATTTTGAGTATCCCAGAGTTTAAGGGGAAAAACATAAACATCGAGTCAGACAAAAAGTCTAGTGTGAATAATAATATACCATCTCGAACCAAATAGATATCTTGTGAGACCATGCCACCGAGCGGAACGGGTTATCCCCTCGCTAGTACCTTAACCAAAAACTAATTAACCATATACTATGTACCTGCATCCACAATGGTTAAAACATAACATAATATGATGACATGCAATTATACAATATATCCTAGATTTCCCATCCCCATTCATCTGACTATCTGTCTTAAGTTATAGTTTCTATGGTCATTATTACCCTATTATTTTTCATGGACTAACTAATAACATATTCCAAGCTTATGGACTATCTGTCCGTTTTCATAGTTTTCATGGGATTACCAAGAACCTATTGGTGTCTACCAATAACATCATCCAATCATAGTTTTCATGGGCTGACTATGAACCTACTGGATTCTCCAATAACATCTCTCAGGTCATAGTTTTCACGAGCTGACTATGAACCTATCGATCTCTATTAATAACCTATTTTGGACATAGTTTTCATGGGATCATTAAGAACCTATTGGCCCTTTCCAATAACATTTCTCAAGGCATAGTTTTCATGTGGTCACTAAGAACCTATTGGCCCCTGCCAATAGCATTTCTCAAGGCATAGATTTCATGGGATATAACTTTTTATATGTGTATAATTTGGGTATCTAACCTATTCCATTGACTCCGAATGATGGTTTCCCTTTCCGTAGAGTGGTCATAACAGAGAAACGGACTTACGGTTAAAAAGTTATACATATTTTAAGTTTTGAAAACATAGCTAGTGAAAGGGTACTACAGCAACAATGGCGGAAGGGGTTCCACCGATATTAGAGAAAGGGGTTCAACCGACATTGGAGTTAGGGGTTCCATCGACATTGGAAAAAAGGGGTTCCATCGACATTGAAGCAAAGGGATTCCACCGACATTGGAGAAAGGCGGTTCCACCGACATTGGAGAAAGGGATTCAACCGACATTGGAGAAAGGGGGTTCCTCCGACATTGGAGAAAACGGGTTGCACCGATATTGGAGAAAAGGGGTTCCTCCGACATTGGAGGAAGTGGTGAAAGGGTACTAAAGCAACAGTGGCGGAAGGGGTTCCACGGACATTGGAGAAAGGGAGTTCCATGGACATTGGAGAAGGGAGGTTCCACTGGCATTGGAGAAGGGGTTTCCACCGACATCGGAGAAATGGGGTTCTTCCGACATCAAAGAAGGGGGTTCCACCGACATCAGAGAGAAGGGGTTCCACCTACATCGGAGAAAGGGGTTCAGTGCTAGACTCATAATTAACGTAAAAATTTCTATTTTGCTAAATAAAGTATATTCCTTTCACCAACCCTTATTGTTTGTCAAATTCTTATTGGTTAGAGGTATACTTTATCAATTTCTTTGCAGAAAAACTGTTATAATCAGATTTCATGATTCCCAAAATTATTTTCTAACCATTAAATTATATTAGTATTTTAATATGATTATTAAGCTTTTCTAGCTTAGAAAATTTAGAATAAGTCGAAAACACTTGAGAAAAATCCCAAAAATTCACCAAAAATCTGAAATAAATTTTCTTTACTATATAAAAATTCGAGGAAAAATTAATTATTTTATTATGTTTAATAATTAAAACCCGAAATAAATGCCTTTCACCTTAGGAAATTCATAAAATATTCCTATTAATTTCAAAAATTATAAAATTAAAAAATCATATCCAAAATTATGAAATACACAACATATCCAAAAATAAAATCATTTGGAGGTCATTAACTAAGGTTTTTCCCTTGAAACCTATCATAATAATTTCATAAAAATTCCAATAAAACACCACTCATGCAAACAATGGTCAAATCAACCATATCATCATCAAACAATATGGAATACATCAAAAATTAAAAATTTAATACATATGAATGAGATGGATACTACTGTTCACCTTGTTTTGTGGAAAAAAGTTGAGATTTGAGTTGTTGATTTGATTCCCTTTAGCTTTAACTTGATTCTCTAACTTTTATTCCTTTAAAAACTTTAGCAATGGCCTCTACTTTGTTTTTGTTTTGTGTGGATGTAAAAATGAATGAGGATATGAGGGTCGATGGGTTTATGTTTAGGAAATGAAGCTTATTCCTATTTTGCCCCTCTCATAAATCCTCCTGCTTATGTTTAAGTCAAAAAATCTTATATGTCGATTAGTTAAGGCTTAACCCAGTTAATTATCAAATCTCATCTCCTTTTCACACCACACATTATTCTGTTTAATTAATCTAATTAAATCTCCTGAATAATGTTAAAGAAAAATTAGGGGTGTTACAGTGGAGCTAATAGGATTTTGGATTAAAATTGAACGCTTGTTCAATTTTAATTCAAAATAGAGCATTTTGACCAAAACTGAAATCAAAGTGAGTTAAACTCACCTTTTTGGTTAACCGGTTATGTTATATAATTGATTTAAATTGTTGATTGGATGTTTGGATGATTATTATTTTATTAGTTTGTTTTGATATATTCCTGGCCCTGGAGCGGATGAGACCTTATTACGTTCCCGCATAAGAGCTGATGACCCTTTGTATACGATCTTGCATCGAAGCGATTGGTTTATTTTATTTGGTTATATACTGTGTGATACATAGGGACAGGTTAGATGGATCCAATGGATTCCTCACACTGTTGATTTTACTTTTCATATATATAATGATACATGACTTGTTAGATGTCATATTTGATGACATCGGTATGATTTTGCTTATTTGGTGCTTTAATAGCACCGGACCTTATTTTTAGTATTTTAAAATGCTATAAAATAATGATTTTGGGTTAAAAAGGGATTTCAAAGTGATTTTTGAAATTTTATATGTTTTAATAATTATTTTAGAATCATTTAAAGAAGAAATTTAATTTAAAATAAAACGTATGATTTTTAGATATTATAAATTAATAGTTTTATGAAATATTTTAAATAGATATTTTTGAACTATAAAGTAAAGATTTTCAAAAACTTAAAAATAAGTCCTTGTTCTAAATTAAGAGATATGGTTTTAAAAAGAAGATAGGAATAGTTTTTGTATAAATATTTATTAACCGTTTTATATAAAGTGATATATATATATATATCTATACGCACACATATATTAAGGTTAATTTATAAATGTGGAAGTTTTATAAATGGGATAATGTATAAATGAGACATTTTACAAATAAAGTGAAAATTTATAAAATCATATTTTATTCGGATAGATTATAAACGGTGTTTTATAAATTAAAAGGAAACTATTATCATTTAATAGATTGGAGAAATAAATCGAACGGTAGATTTATTGTAAGATGTGGAATGTGGTTTAGAAAATAGTTTATTCTATTTTGAGAATTAAAGTGAGGATAGATTTGGAGATGTTAAACGATATGTTATAAAATAGAAAGAAATTTATAAACATAGTTTTATAAATATGGAAATGATTATGTTGAAATTTAAGTATGGATTTTTATCAAGGAAGTATATTTATGTTTTAGAGGTTGTTTATTTATATTAATATTGTTTTAATTTTTTTTTCAATAATTTAAGACTTTGGAAAGTTAATTATTTGAAATTATCAATATGATTTGAAATTAATTATAATTATTTATCAATAAGGTTTTGGAAATTAATTATTATTATTTTAAATAATGTTGAAGATAAATTATTATTGTTTTATTAAGAATGTTATGAAATTATTAATTATTATTTTAAAGATGTTTTAAAGTTAATTTTTATTTATTATCATATAATAGTGTTTTAAAGTAAATGACTAGAATTTATTTATAAATGTTTTCGATGTTTATAAATAGGATTGTATAAACAGATGTGGGTTTTATATGAGGAATCTTATAACATGGTTTGGAAAACTTAAAAGAAGATCAGTTAAATGGTGGAAAAAGTTTTATAAATGGTCTTAGATATTTATAAAAGAATTTTTGAAATGGGTTTATAGATTTATAAAAGGAACTTTATAAATGGTCTTATGGATTTATAAAGGATTTATAAATGATTTTAGAAATGTTAAAAAGGAGTTTATAAATAATTTCAGAGATTTATGAATGTGGTTATAAAGGAGTTTTAGAGATTTAAAAAGGAATTTATAAATTTGTCCTAGAAGATTGAAAAAAGGCGTTCTCTCTCTGTTTTGTGAATATACTTATATCATTGAGATAATTATATAGATATTTTCCAAGAATTGAAAAAAAGGATTTGTGAATGAATCTTTGTAAAATTATTTTGGTAAAAATATTTACAAAGTGATTTGAGCTAATGAAAAGATTTATTAAAAGAGGCTAGTGGTTGCTTACGTGCTTAACCAATGTTGTTTATCCCATTTTAAATTAAATCCCTGATTTGAATGTGTGTTATTAGTAGTTAAATAACCGACTATCAAATTTGGACCCAAAACGTAACTTTGGAAATATCTAGGAGAAACACATGAGTTATATGGAACAGTAATCTCCGATGATATTGTACTATGCATATAAATCTCATTTCGTTTTCTTAGGACAAAAGATATGGAAATCCATCCACTAATGGTTAGGAGGTGATCTCCGCTCTTATCTTTGACTGTTTATTTCCTAAAGAACTGGGGTTGAGTTTACCGGGAATTATCGAAAGTTGTTTCGAAGAGACCGGGATCAGATATGTTATCTGAAAGCCACTTCGATCCAACTCAAGTGTTTCGAAGTGAATACATCTTGAAGATGATGGAATTAAAGACGGATCTCTCAAGTGTTTCGTTCAGTCCCAGAATGAACTTGTATGGATGAATGCTAGTATTGCATTATTGCTTGGAGGGCAGTATTAGCACTCCAAGTGGGAAGTGCTATGTAAAAGGTAAAATGTAACCTCGAGCCTCATCAATCGGGAAATAACAAAAATCGGGCATGCATCAAGGCCAAGTGGGTCACTCCCATTAAGGTATGGTCATTTGATTGGTTACTATCTACTTATGTATGCTTCGGGCCCCATTAATGAAAGGGGTGATCGTATTCGGTACTACTAGTAAAGTGATAGGCCAGTCCTATGTGGCAGGGGTACAAGATGTTCTTGTCAGACCTGATGCATTTTATCTAGAGATTTACCATCAGAAGGTAGTTCCTTACCTTGTCATAGTATGGAATCCATTCTCCAATATGAGCTTTACAGACTTAGTTGTGCCCAACTATGCTAAAACGTGAGATACAAGCATTTCAGCTATTTTATATTTACATTAAATCCCTAGACACTATTATAATATCAGAGAATTTCATATGAAATGTTTGCATATTGTAAGATAAAAATCCATCCGTGTTTATGTGTGGCGTGGTCTTACGAGATACTTTTGATTTCAAAGGTTTTCTATAACTGAAAAATCATGTTGGGTGTGTTTCTCATGCTGGTTTTCCAAGCTGACTCGGGTGTTATTTATTTATAATGCTCGAGTCAAACCGAGCATATTTACAGATTGTTTTGAATGCATTAGAGCTTGAGAGATGCGCTGGAGGTCTTCATAACGTATTCCCGTATTTGTTTACTTTACGTTGCATTTTTGTTGAAATTATCAACATTTGTGAGAACAAATTGTTATAATTGTCTAAGCTGATGATTGTGATTGTTATTGTACTCTGATTGATGTATGTATATAATAATATCTCTTTTGTAAGATTATTGATATTAAATTATATATTGTTCCGCTGTGATTGTGAGATTCTGTGTTGTTTCAGTTTTCTTCTTCTCTTCTTCTTTCTTATTTCGTCCTCACAACTATCCGTCTTTCCATTTAATTTGGGTTGGACTTGTGTGGTTTATTGCCAACTTGAATTGTGCGGATTTGCGGGTCATTACAACTTGGTAGTAGAGCGCAAGGTTAAGCGAGAACCTTGGCTTTGGTGGGGTAACTCATTAAAAGATAAGGTAGTGGAACACCTTATTATGAGTTTTGAGTGTGTATATATATAAGCGCGTATTTGTTAGTGATTATGAAAGTGTTTTATATTATGTTAACTTTTCTGTTGAGTGGCTTATGAATTCTAGTCGATACATGGGATGCTACGATATCGATAGAGTTTTCTAAACGCTTAAACAAGGCAACCCGACACAATATTGTTTTGAGAATAAGTAAATGAAATAATTTTACTAAAGTTATATTTTATATATAAAAGAATATTTTTTGGAAATTATTATAGTTATACATGGTGTGTTTGGTTGTTAGTGAATGATAATATTTGATTACTATCATTTGTTGTTTGTTGTTCTAATAAAAGCTATTATTTTTATAATCTAAACAAAGATAAACATTTGTGAAATGAGTTATATAAGAAAGTGAATTTATAAATATGAATGATAAAGTATTGATTATAATTAAAATAATCAATGTTTGTAAAATGATATTACATAAGAAGTAAGATTATATAAATATGATTTATAAATGTGATTTATAAATGGAAAGGAAATGAAATTATATAAGCATATTTATAAATATGATTTGTAAATAAAAATGGATTTAAAACAAGAAATTTAAGAATTAAAAATTCCATTGATTTGAAAATTATTTTTGACAGGTTTTGGAAGAATAATAATAGTATTATTTTTGAAAATGTTTTAATTGGAAATATTTTTAAAAGGATTAAAAAGGAGATAGAAAGCACTGAACTCACTTCAGTCATTGGAAAATAATTCTGATAATGACTATAGCATCATCGACATTCATTTTCGAGTTTCTAAGTGATGGATTGCTACCATTGAAGTTGTGTTTTGGTAAAACAAGTTTTGATTTTAAAATCCAAAGTATAGTTTGATAAATATGAGAAAATAAGTTTTGATAACTTATAAAATTTTGAGAATTAGTAAGTTAAAACAAAAATTTAAAATTTGTTGAATATAAATGTTAAAAAAAGTAAATTTGAAATTGAACTATGAAATGAAATTTAACTTAAGCTAAGTTGAATAAAATGAATTTGAAAGGAAAATCTGACTCAAGTAAAGTTAAATGAAATAAATAATTGAAATGAGTTAGATGGAATGAATTAATGAAATGAATTAGTGAATTGAATATGTTTTGGAATGTTGTTTGATAGAATTGAATATGAAATTAAGTATTGAAGTGATGATAAACATTAGTGGTATTGTATAAAATGTTTATAATAAACTTAAGTAAAATTCTATGGAATGGTTCCTAGTATTATTTGTATTAAAAGAACTATATTAAGTTAACGGATTGTAAATTATTAATGTGAACCAATGGAATGAGAATAAAAGAATCTAGAAAATGGAATATAATAAGAAACCAATTAAAATAAATACGTAAGTTGTACATATATTATTTATTCACATAACTATTTGATCCAGATTTGAATATATGATTTCGAGATGATTTACATCGGTCCAAACGAGGATTTTTCACTCGATTCTTGATGGTGAACACTAGATACAAATTTTTGATTGATTTTGGGATTCTCTATCATAGTATATGACTATGCAAGGAGAATGGCGGTTTCTAATCAAGGAACCAAATTGGAGTTTGCACTAGAGTGGTCGTGTGAATGATATTAGTTCGAAGGTGAAATTGTGTGATAGAGCGAGCGATCAGATTTGACTTTGCGTATGGGTGGTATAAGTACATTGTATGGGCTTAATAAATTAAATGTTGACATTGGAAAATGTAAATTGATATGGTTATGAACTAATTGGATGGATATTATTTGTTTGACGGTTTCCATTGTTACATTTCCTACAATTACATACAGATATGGTATATTCTATATTATATAGTGATTTACTTTCTATATACTTGTTCTCATTGGTTGTTGAGTGATTAGTAGATGTAGATGACGTATGCTTCGCATTTGGAGCTCGCTTCGCATTTTATTGGTTGTATATGCTTGCTAATATTAATAAAAGGTAACAACTTGGGTTATATACCATATTTTTATATTTTTTCTCTACAGGATGCCTCATCCTTGAAGATGAGATGTATATTTGTGAGTATATATAAATATTGTAATTTTTTCCGATTGAGCCATGTAAAAGAATGCTGGTGAAATTTTCCATAAATTTAAGGCGTTGGAAATTTTTTGAGAATTTTGAAAAGAAATTTTGATAACTAAAATTTAATTTTTATGGAATGGTATCAGTTAAATCTATAAATGAAGTTGAAGATTTAGAAAAGGTGATAACAAAGTTTCAACAAATTGTTTTTTAAAAGTTGAAAGCTTAAAAGAATTTAGTAATCTATTTTAGCTAATTGGTTTTGAGAAGTCAATGGGTTTGTGACATCTTTCTTACTGGCTAATTTCAAGGACGAAATCCTTTTAAAGGGGAAAGAATGTAACGACTCAGAATTTCAGTCATTTGATTTTGGAATATTTAATTGATTTTAAATATTGAAAAGTCAATTTTATAAGTTAAATAATTTGAATTTCAAATATAGCGATCTATTCGATTATTAAATTGCTAAGTTTAAAATTTGGAATTGTTTAACTTTTTGGATCTTGAATTTTATGTGGATGAAAAAGATTTCGGTTTGATTTAAATTTTATTTAAATTAAAATGAAGATAGTAAACTTAAAATTATAATTAAAGTCATTTGTATTGGTTTTAAATAATAATTAGTTTTAAATTAACGTGTGAAAATAGCCTTCCAGAGCACTGTCTTGGATTTCAACGAAACCAGTTTCACTGGATCCGTAATAGTAGATTATAGTATGCAATCGAATTTCATGGCGATTGGGCATATCGTTTGGTCGTGTGAGTTCGAAACGCGTAGAAATTAATTAAAGGAAATTAAAATAATATAATTTGATTTTGAAAGCTAACATCTGTATAAGATGGAATTGGGCCCGATACTAATTCTATTGTGTTTGGAATAGAGGTATAACATATAAAATGCCAGGCGGCACGCCTCGATTGGAGTTCGAAAATTTAACATTTGAATAGTGGTTTGAAATTTTCCATATAAGGCCATCAAAATTCTCATTTGCAAACCAAACCCTAATATCTAAAACAACAGCCGCCATTAACAGCCCCCAACATCCAACGATCCATAATCAAAGGAGCCATTACGACCACTTTTAGGCATTGACTTCAACAGCAAAGATGAAGAGCATGACAAGATGATCTAGATCAACGGTCGAGATCACCTATAGTGATGCATGGTGGCGGCTATGGCCGTTCAAAGGCGTGCAGGTTTTTTCGTTTTCTGGTGATTGGTGAGGCAGCATGGCAACGGCTGCTGGTGGTGAGGTCGAGGGGGGTGGGCGATCAAGAGGTACAGGAGGCACGAAGGGAATCGCGATCGAAAAAAAATAAAAATAAAAGAAAGGATATTCGCGGTCTGGAAGCGAGCATACGAGAGGGAGGGAAGGTGATTTGAGTTTTTAATTAAATTTAGTTAAGTTAATTATAATTTTATTATTTTAAAAGTTCATTAATTCATAACTTATTCACACGAGGTCCAAATTAAATGCAACAAGTTGGATTGCGATCATAAGGGCAAAATCTACGTTATGGAGTTGGAATAGAGGGATGTGGAGCTAATAGGAATTTGGATAAAAATTGAACGCCTGTCCAATTTTAGTTCAAAACGGAGCGTTTTGACGAAAACTGGAATCAAAGTGAGTTAAACTCACCTTTTTGGTTAACCGGTTATGTTATATAGTTGATTTAAATTGTTGTTGGATGCTTGGATCATTTACTATTTTATTAGTTGGTTTGGATATATTCCCGCCCCTGGAGCGGTTGAGACCCTATTACATTCTCGTATAAGAGTGGATGACCCTATGTATATGATCCTGCCCCGAAGCGGTTGATTTATTTTATTTAGTTATATACTGTATGTGATGCAGGGGGCCAGGTTGGAGGGATCCAACTGGATTCTTCACACTGTTGATTTTACTCTTCATATATATAGTGATATATGACTTGTTGGATGCCATATTTGATGACATGGGTATGATTTTGCTTATTTAGTGCTTTAGTAGCACTGGGCCTTATTTTTGGTGTTTTAAATACTATAAAATAATGATTTTGGGTTAAAAAGGTATTTCAAAGTGATTTTGGAAACTTTATATGTTTTAATAATTATTCTTGAATTATTTGGAAAAGAAATTTAATTTAAAATAAAAAAGTATGATTTTTAGATATTATAAATTAATTGTTTTATGAAATATTTTAAATAGAGATTTTTGAACTATAAAGTAAAGAATTTTAAAAATTTGAAAAATAAGTTCGTGTTTTAAATTAAGGGATATGGTTTTAAAAAGAAGATAGGAATAGTTTTGATATAAATATTTATTAACCATTTTATATAAAGTGATATATATATATATATATTTACATATTTACATATATATATATTAAGGTTAATTTATAAATGTGGAAGTTTTATATATGGGATAATATATAAATGGGACATTTTACAAATAAAGTGAAGATTTGTAAAATAGTATTTTATTAATAAAGGGATAGATTATAAACAATGTTTTATAAATTAAAAGGAAACTATTATCATTTAATAGATTGGAGAAATAAATCAAAAGGTGGATTTATTATAAGATGTGGAATGTGGGTTAGAAAATAGTTGATTCTATTTTGGGAATTGAAAGTGAGGATAGATTTGGAGATTTTAAACGATATGTTATAAAATAGAAAGAGATTTACAAATATAGTTTTATAAATATGGAAATGTTTATGTTGAAATTTAAGTATGTATTTTTATCAAGGAAGTATATTTATGTTTTAAAGGTTTTTTATTTATATTAATATTGTTTTAAAGTTGTTTATCGATAATTTAATATTTTGGTAAGTTAGTTATTTGAATTTTTTTTGAAAAGCAAAGAGCATTAAGCTCATTTTATTGACTTAATCAATATTACAACAAAGAATTACAAAACCACAAGTCACATCAGGACAGTTACAACCCTACACTTGACAACAGTCAAAACCAATAATACAGAGCAAAAAAATACAAAAAGATAACATCTCAAAGTGTACTGAAACAAACAAGTTAAACAACAATCTCTTAAACAGCTTCAAGTCTCGAACATGCTATCCAGTTGCTCTCATGCCAGCATTGATAGAAACTTTACACTTCAAGTGATGATAGTATATTAAAAAACTGAGTATCCAAGCTCATCATATTAACCAAACTTATAATACTATCATCTGCAGATCTTCCAAGACTTATGATTCAGTTACAGTCTGTTTTCAAATCTCTAAGAATACTTCCATGAATTAAATTGTAGAGTTGTGAAGAATTTTTAATAGCAATACCAAACACTCTATTATTTCTTTCTGTCCAAATTGCATATATCAACCTCTTCAATAGCTTAAGAAGCAGTTTAGTCATTCTAGTTTTCCATCTAGTTGCTTTACACACATTAAACCACTCAATAGCACTAACTGGTGAAGGCTTATAAAATCCACCATTTGACAAAAGCCTATACCAAATCTGATACACAAAAGTGCATTCAAAAAACAAGTGTGTATTTGTTTCAGAATCTGATCTGCAGAAAACACAAATATCCTCTGAAATAATACCCATTCTACAAAGCTTATCTTTAGTGTTTAAAGCATTAGCCATCACTTTCTACAACATTAAATTTTCTTTAGCACTTCCACCTAAATTCCAAATTCTTGAATGCCACGGGAAATATGAACCAATTCCACAGAGAGATTTATACACATGCCTAATAGAATGAAGCTCACCCTTATCTGACCAAATCAAAACATTTCCATTATTCTTTATGGGATTACAACTAATAACATTCCATAAATTTCTGAGCTGAGAGGAACTGGAATAAGGTAAGACAATACTATCACCTTGTATAAAGTCATCAACAATTGCCAAATCTGAAATACCAGAATTCCTTCTCAAATTATAATCAACAACAGAGCTTAAAATCAAACCTTGTCTTGCCCATGGAGAATGCCAGAAAGACAAACCTTTAATTAAGGCATAGTTACATTGTAAGAGAGGGATAAAAATTTCCCTAAGCTTAAGGATACTTCTCCAACTCCAACTGCAGTTCTGAGGAATTTGCATAGTCCAAAAATTCTTCTTCCCAATCAAATTTTGATTTACCCATTGTGACCATAAATTTCTATCAGCTTCAAAGATCTTATTGAAGTATACTGACATGGCTGCCTTGTTCCAAAGAAAAATATTAGTTATACCAAGACCACCATTCTTCTTAGATTCAAACAGCTTATAAAAAGAAATTGGGATGAGTTTTCTAGAAAAAGGATCACCATGCCAGAGGAATTTGTTAAGAGCACTAGAAATCATGTTAATCAACTTCACAGGCAGTATGTAATGTCTTGTCTAATAATTGGTTATAGCCACAGCAATGGATTGGATGATAGTAAGCCTTCCAGCTTGTGATAGCTTATCAATAGGCCATACTCTAAGTCTTTCAATAATCTTCTCAAAAAGTGGCAAGCAATTTTGTTTAGTAATTCTAGAACTTAAGATAGGTAAACCCAAATAGTAAGAGTTCTTAGATAATTCTTGAAGACCTGAAAATTTTATGATATCATTCTTTTGTGAAGAATTTAACCCAGCAACCTTGATATTCGATTTATGGAGATTTATTTGTAAGCCAGTGATAGAATGGAAAAATTTTAGAGATGAAGTAACACATTGAATATTATGATAAGTGGGCTTTGTAAAGATTATAAGATCATCCGCAAAAAGAAGATGAGTGATAATTGGATTTCTGCATTTGGGATGAAGCTGAAAATTGTTTTTAACTACAAGATCCTTCATTATAGAATTCAGAAGCTCCATAACTATTATGAACAAATAAGCTGAGATTGGATCACCTTGTCTAACACCTTGATTACCTCTAAAATAACCATGCAATCCACCCTCTCTCGAAATAGAAAACATAGGTGAAGATATACATGTGAAGATCCAAGCTAAAAAAGGTTTTGGGAAGTTCATTCTAGACATTATAGCTAAAATAGAAGGCCAAGCAATGGAATCAAATGCCTTTTTAATGTCTAGTTTTAACATGCACCTTGGAGAAATATTTGTCCTCTCATATCCATTCAACAATTCTTGGGTCAAGAGGATATTATCACTTATTGATCTACCAGTAATATACGCAGCTTGATTGTTTGTGATGATAGATGGTAAGACTATTTTCAATCTATTAGCCAAAACCTTTGAAATAATTTTGTAAATGATATTACAACAAGAAATAGGCCTA
Organism: Allium fistulosum; assembly: GCA_030737815.1. Classification (NCBI taxonomy): domain Eukaryota; kingdom Viridiplantae; phylum Streptophyta; class Magnoliopsida; order Asparagales; family Amaryllidaceae; genus Allium; species Allium fistulosum. The sequence goes on along the minus strand of CM060905.1, from coordinate 896,489,749 downwards.
AAATCAGCAACTGAAGATGGATTACTAATTTTGGGAATTAAGGTAATAGCAGTTGCAGCAAGACCAACAGGGAGTTTATTATGAAGAAAAAAATGTTGAATGGCCCTAACAATATCTGATCCAATTATCTTCCAACTCTGCTGAATAAAGTGAGCATTAAAACCATCTGGTCCACCACAACTATCACCATCTAAACTAAAAACTGCAAATTCTATTTCATCCCCTGATATTACACTAATCAAAGTATTTGACTGAGAGGCAGAAATGGTAGGAAGGTTAATGTCATTTAGAGTATTGATATCAGGAATGAATAAGTTGGATGGAGCTAAAATAGATTTGAAATACTGAACAAAAGCCTCATTTATTCCATCAAAAGTATTCACCATGTTTCCAAACATATCCTTTATCTGAAAAATGCATTCATTATTTCCTTTTACTTTTAGAAAATTATGGTAGTACTTTGTGTTCCTATCAGCCTCTCTTTCCATTCTCAAGTGGATTTTCTGTCTAATTGAAGAAACTTCTTTTTGTATAACTTGATCCAGAGCATTCTTTAATTGCAGTTCAATATGAAGTAAAGAAGCATCAAAAGGTCTATCACCCAGCAAAACTTGGATTTTAAAGAGCTCATTTCTAATCTGAGTAGATTGTTTAGAATCCTTACCAAAGTTAACAGCAGACCACTTCTTAAGATGAAATTTTAGAGCCTTCATTTTGAGAATAATGTTTGTAAGAGGATCCTTGCCATATTGCATATTCCACACCTGCTTTAAAATAACATGATAATCAAGTTGTTTAGTCCAAAAATTAAAAAATTTAAAAGAATTCCTCCCACCACGATAATTATCATCTCCACAATGAAATAATAATGGACAATGATCAGATAAAGAAGGTTGTAAGATATGATAAAAAGATTTTGGCCAAAGATGAAGAAAAGGAATGTTTAAGAAAATATGATCAAGCTTACATAACGTAGAATTTCCACTCCTATTACTATTAGACCAAGTAAAATCTGAACCAATATATTTAGCAGGGATAAGATTTGAATGAATTAGGGCACTATTTAATGGAGAGATATCCTTTAGAGATAGTGGACAGCCACCACATTTCTGATTGCTAGCAAACATACAATTGAAATCACCTCCAATTAGCCAAGGAGTGGAAGATGAATTTAAAGATGGAAGAAAATCCAGAAACACCTGTCTTAAAGATACAGAGTTATGGGCATAAACAGAGGTAAGATGAAAAGAAACATTGGATGGCAAATGAATACAAAGATAATGAATATATTGATCAGAAGCATTTATCCTGGAAAGTTTGAAAAACTTAGGATTCCATAAAGTGAGCAATCTGCCATAATTAGCTTCAAGAAAATTATGATCATATAACCAGGATGGAGCAATCAACCGCATAGCATTGATAGAAGGTTGTATATCAAGCTTAGTTTCAGATACACACATTAATTGTATATTCTTATCCTGAATAAGATTTTTGATCTCAAATTGCTTAGATGATAAATTAGCCCCTCTTATATTCCAAAAAGCAATATTATTCATTTAAGAGGGAGTGGAGGAATCAATGGTGAAGGATTTTTCCTAGTATGTCTATGATGGGAGTTATTTTTTGATGAGGATAAAGGTACGATTTCATGAGGTTTATAGTTTTTACCATTGTTGAGATCATCAGTGTTGACATCAATATTTTTGCCAGAATTTGATATGACATCAGAACACTCATTAGATACAGAAGATGGAGGTAACAAAATATGATTTGGTGGAGACAAATGCAAATAAGGTGAGGAAGGATTAGGAATAGGAGATTTTGAACTAAAAAGAGAAGAATAAGAAGCTGAGGTAGAACTGGAAGTACAAGGTGTAACAGATGAGACAACTTTATTTGCAGATACAGAAGATACAGAACAAGTAGCTGAAGTAGAATTGGAAGATAGGTATGATAGTGCTTCAGCTACTAAGAAAGTAGCAGAATGATTAGAATCATTAACATCTGAAACAACTTTTGGACCAGATTCAGATGAATGCATGGAAAGATTTATAGTTGGTAAAGATGTGCATGCTTCATTGACATTATCCTTATGTGTAACAAGAGAGGAGTCATTTAAAACTTCAAAAGAATTAGGATTAACTAAGAGACATGAATTGTTGACTTGATGAACTACTGCTTCCTTTGCCCTTCCAACTTCCATATCACTAACTGAATCAACATTTGATTTATTAATATCCTTAACCACAGATTGCTTTTGTTTCCATACGCCTTTATTCCTTTTATTAACAACCTTCCAAGTATGGTCAACTGTATCAACATCTTTATCACCACCTTGATTGTTATTCACATTCACTCCCACCACTTGATTTTTACTTCCAGCAGTATCACCCCCAATACACTGCTTGTTTACAAATTCACAGGATACAGTGTCATGTCCAAAAATTTTACAGTGAGTACAAATTCTAGGTTTCCAGTCATAAGACAATTGAACATCAGGACAGTTACTACCCAATTGTGGAATATGAATAGAATCTGGTAATTCACAATCAGGTGAAATCTCTACAAGTGCTTTAGCATACTTAAATCTTTGCAATTTCTCGGTGCTACTATCAAAACAAATCAATCTTCCAACATGACAGGCAAGCCAATTAATACCAACTAAGGTCCAAAGAATAATGGGTATCTTATGAAAATGGATCCAAATAGGTACTTTTTTAATCTGAGCTTGAGATAAACCAATAGATGGATCCCATTTTGTAATTATGAACATTCTACCCCTAATGAAGATAGGATCCGAATCAAGAACATGATCCTTATCTTCTTGATTGGAAAACTTGAAATAGAAATTAAAACCATCCGATTTAAACTCAACTTCACCTTTAAGTTTCCAGGATCTTTTTAAGAAATTAACAACAGTCAAAAAAGAGAGCGTACCATCCAAAAAGAACCCAACTAAGTGATCATTCCAGTACTTTATTCCTTCTTCTCTTACTAAAACTGGCAAATCAGAGGATGACTTATCACGAGAGATATCAAAATGAACCGGTTTATAAGATCCAGCATTTCTAGGAAGAGATTTGAAGAGCGAAGACCAGTTCGATTTCAAAGAACGAGAAGCATTGTTAGAGGAAGAAAACAAAGATTCAGGATTAACAGAAACAGAATTGGGAAGAGAAGAAAAGGAAGAAGAGGAAGATGAAGAATTTGAAGAAGAAAACGATAAGGTAGAGAGAGGTGGAAAAGAAGCAGAATCAAGAGCGAAAGAAGAAGAAGAAGCAAGAACGGACGCCATTAAAATTTCAAAATCGAGCTGACAACATCATAATGTTGAAGATAAATTAATTATAATTATTTATCAATAAGGTTTTGGAAATTAATTATTATTATTTTTAATAATGTTGAAGATAAATTATTATTGTTTTATTAAGAATGTTATGAAATTATTATTTTTAAGATGTTTTGAAGTTAATTATTATTTATTATTATATAATAGTGTTTTAAAGTAAAAGATTAGAATTTATTTATAAATGTTTTCGAGGTTTATAAATAGTACTTTATAAACAGTTGTGGGTTTTATAAGAGGAATCTCATAACACAGTTTGGAAAACTTAAGAGAAGATTAGTTAAAGAGTAAAAAGAGTTATATAAATGGCCTTAGATATTTATAAAAGAATTTTTTGAAATGGGTTTATAGATTTATAAAAGGAGCTTTATAAATGGTCTTGTGGATTTATAAAGGGTTTATAAATGAGTTTATAAATGTTAAAAAGGGAGTTTATAAATGATTTCAGAGATTTATGAATTGGGCTATAAACGACTTTTAGAGATTTATAAAGGAATTTATAAATTTGTCCTAGAAGTGTGAGAAAAGGAGATCTCTTTTTTTTGTGAATATACTTATACCGTTGAGATAAGTATATAGATATTTTCCAAGGATTGAAAAAAAGGTTTGCGAATGGATCTTTGTAAAAGTATTTTGGTACAAGTATTTACAAAGTGATTTGAGTTAATGAAACGATTTATTAAAGCAGGCTAGTGGTTGCTTATGTGCTTAACCAATGTTGTTTTTACCATTTGGAATTAAATCCCTGATTTGAATGTGTGTTTATTGGTAGTCAAATAACTGACTATTAACTTTTGGACCCATAAAATAACTTTGGAAATATCTAGGAGAAACACGTGAGTTATATGGCACATTCATATCTGATGATGCTATACTATGCATATAAATCTCATTTCGTTCTCCTAGGACAAACGATAATGAAATCCATCCATTGACGGTTAGGAGGTGATCTCCGCTCTTATCTTTAACTGTTTATTTCCTAAAGAACCGGAGTTGAGTTTACCAGGAATTATCGAAAGTTGTTTCGAAGAGACCGGGATTGGGTATGTTATCTGAAAACCACATCGATCCAACTCAAGTGTTTCAAAGTTAATACATCTTAAAGATGATGGAATTGAAGATGGAGCTCTCAAATGTTTCGTTCAGTCCTAGAACGAACTTGTATGGATGAATGGTGGTATTGCATTGTTGCCTGGAGGGCAGTATTAGCATTCCAAGTGGGAAGTGCTATATAAAAGATAAAATGTAGCCTCGAGCCTCATCAACCAGGAAATGACAAAAATCAGGCATGCAGTAGGGCTAAGTGGGTCGCTTCCATCAGGGTATGGTCGTTCCAAATCCAAATCGGCTACTATCTTCTCATATATGCTTCCGAACCCATTAATGAAAGGGGTGATCATATTCGATACTACTAGTCAAGTGGTAGGCCGGTCCTGTGTGGTAAGGGCACAAGATGTTCTTATCAGACCTGATGCATTTTATTTAGAGATGTACCATCGGATGGTAGTTCCTTATCTTGTCATAGTATGGAATCCATTCTCCAATACGAGCTTTATGGACTTAGTTGTGCTCAACTATGCTAAAAAGTGAGATGCAAGCATTTCAACTATTTTATATATTTACTTTAAATCCCTAGCATTATTATAGTATCGGAGAATTTCATATGAAATTTTTTGGTTATCATTAGGTAAAACCCTGTTCCGGTTTATGTGCGGCGTGGTCTTATAAGATGCTTTTGATTACAGAGGTTTTCTATAACTTAAAAATCCAGTTGGGTGTGTTTCTCACGCTGGTTTTCCAGACTGACGGGGGTGATATTTATTTATAATGCTCGGGTCAGACCGGGCATGTATACAAATTATTTTGGATGCATTAGAGCTTAGAAGACAAGCTGGAGGTCTTCATAACGTATTCTCGTATTTGTTTACTTTCTACTGCATTGTTATTGAAATTATCAACATTTGTGAGGACAGGTTGTTATAACTGTCCAGGCTGATGATTGTGATTTTTTGTTCTACTCTGATTGAAGTATGCATAAAACAGTTTCTCTTTTGTAAAGATCATGTATATTATATTATATATTATTCCGCTACCATTTTGAGATTCTGTGTTGTTTCAGTTTTCTTTTTCTCTTCTTCTTCTCTCCTTCTTTCTTCTTTCTTCCCCATAACTATCCATCTTTTTGTTCAATTTGGGGTGGACATGTGTGGTTTATTGTTAGCTTGAATTGTGCGGATTTGCAGTTTGTTACACAAACTCTATCGAAATTCAATCAGAATTAAATTCAATCATTACTAGTTTGATTATCTTTCATCTACTCTTTGATTTCTCTCATCTCTCTCACTCAAACTAAGATCAAAGTGCTATTCCAGAGTTATAGGATCAATTGTAATTAAGGTTAAAGATCCGAGTCAGTAAACTCTATCAAATCATACTCTTATACTTTGAGGTGTGCTTGGTATCCCTGAAATCCAAGTAGGTGTGATTGTAACCTGTAATATCAATTAGGCGTGCTTAGTAGCCTGTAAATCTGTTGAGTGTGCTTGTAGCTCGGAAATCAAGTGACTACCCATAGGTCGGGATTCTGGAGGATGTGTCTCGTAGCCTTGAAATCAAGATTGTATTTGCATTTACTAGTTGAGATGAAATCCATACAAGGAATGTGCACAATTTGATGTAGGGTAACTCCAAACCAGTATAAAATCCTAGTGTGTTCTTTCCTTTTTACTTTTAATGCATTTACTTTTATTTGTACTGATTCTGTGATTGTTAATTAAATCATTCCAAGTAGAATCTTAATGAATTTGAAAAATATTCATATAATTCATTAAACACTATTCACCCCCCTCTAGTGTTAATTTAGCCTTAAGATCCCTATTATGCTAACTCATAGATTTTTCTTCTTCAATCCTTTTATTGAACTTTTCTAATATATATATATATATATATATATATATATATATGTGAGTGTTTTAAAAGTGGTTTGAAATATATATATATATATATTTAGATGATTTAATATAAATAATTGAAGAAAAAGTTTTATTTCGAATAAGGTAAGGAAATGGTTTTGATTTTTTAATATGTTTTAAACTTGAGATTTTCCGAGTAATATTCGAAATTGATGTTTTTAAAAACCTTATTTCAAGTATTTTGAGTTTATTGAAAATTGAAAAGGAACATGGATTACAACATCGTTGTTGTAATAAATGTTTTCGAGAAGTGAGAAAAAATTCATGGACTATAACACTTTTGTTAGAATAAATGCTTTCGTAAAGTTATTAAAAAAACTTGTTACTTGAGTTAATAAGTGTTCATATTCTTAAAATCTTTGGAGGAATTTTTTTTAAAGATGATAATAAGTTGATGTATAAATGATATTTTATAAATGAAAAGAACTTTAAAAAGAATGTTCTTAAAAATAAAGTTAAGTGTAATTGGTTTTGAGTTTATAGTAAACAATGTTTTAATGACATTTGTTTTCTACCCTTCTTTTTCATACACTTAGAAAAATAATTAGGTTTTTAAAATAATATTTAAAAAAGTGTTTTTAAAAAGTGTTTTAGTGATGTGAAAATTAAGCACAAGTGTGAATCAAATGTTTTAAAAGTTTGATTCATTTATAAAAGATATTTAGTCTTACACTTAGCACTAAACGTTGGAATTCTTGCTATTCTTAAAGTTAAGAATGTACGTCGAGTTGAGGTAGGAAGCAACATTGCTCTAACTTATCTGGCTTTATTGTTTTCCCCTGGATAGTGATAGTTTGAGATTGACAGGTTGTGATAAGTATATGTTATTTTAATTTCTATATAAGATCATGTTTGTTATCCCCAATAGTTGATTTATTGACTATCGATTTTCATATCCTTCTTGTGCTTTGTTGATCCAAGACGATTTGTTTCTCATTTGGAACATTGATATCCTTCTTTACATTTCGTCAATCTAAGATAATTTATAGCTCGTTCTAATTTTTGGCATCCAACACTGGAGACAACTAAAACCAAAGAGCGAGTGGGAGCAAAGCTATATGGGTCGCACCCGTTAGGTATATTCACATTTTTCAAGAGAGATTTCGATTGCATGCATGCGGTGATACAGATTATTCAGATTCTCGAATGTTGTTCACGAAGGTCTAGCTTGGAAGTTCTCGAGAGTGATGCATGTTTGGCATGGGCTCTAAAGTATATTTTATCTAGAGGTATACTTTCGGCGTAAGGGGCGCACCCTCCTAGTCATATTGTATAAATTCATTTTCCTTGTTTTGATTCAGACCTTGGAGTTAATCCTTTCTTAATTGCATCAAGAAGTGCCTTATGTTCTTCTCTATGTATAATTATTTGGTCCATTCTTTAAGTTTGGATTTTGATCTTGTTTATGCCCATCCTTTCAAGTTTGGGATTTTGTTCTAACTTGTTTCCACTCTTTCAGTATGGATGTTGTTCTTGTAAGATAAAACTCATTTCGTGTTTAGCTGCGTGGTCTCACAAATTACATTATGTTCATCATATTTGTTGAGTTTATGTACGTTGGTTCTCCAGACTTATCCAGACCATGAGCTAATGGAGTAGACATGGATGTATATCCATCGTAGTATTTTTATTTTCCATTGTATTATTATGCATACCCATCAACAATTGTAAGGTCGAGGAGTTATAACTATTTTAACAACCCTAATTTGATTAACGTTATTTAAGATATTTAATTAGATAAGTTAAATAAAATAATGTAAAATGCTAAGGAGATTGGGATTTGACAATTAATATGGGCCGAGCCTTAATTAATGAACGAACAAGTTTGATTAGAACATTAATTAAGAAGGATTATAAGGAGGGTAAAATAGGAAAAGAGCACATTTTCTTAATATAAACCTTCCCATTCACATTCCTCCCTCACTTCATTCATACAAACAAAATTAAAAGGCCAAGGCCGGCCAGTAACAAGATCATTAGAAGGAAGAAAATCTATGGAAACAAGATTAAAGCTTAGGGGAATCAAATCTTAATTCAAATCTCAAGTTCCTTTATCAAATCAAGGTGAATAATATTTATGTATATCAAGTTTTAACTACTATCCTCGGTTTTAGGTATAAATTCGAATCTTTTGCTTGTATTATGCCATGTTTTTGATTGGTTGGATGATTATATGCTTACTGATGAATTATTGGATTTATTATGGAATTATTTAATAGATTTTACGTGTGAAAACCTAGTTTTTGATACCCGATTGGCTTGAAATTTTGAAATGATGTTAGAAATGTTATTTTAGAAGTGGGTTTTAATTTCGTAATTTTCCAAGCAAGTATGAATTTATTATGAATTTTCTAAGTGGAGAAAATGGTTTATTTTGGGTTTTAATTATTAAAAATAATAAAATAATGTTTTTGGCCTCGAAATTTTTATGTGTTAAAGAATATATTAAACTTGATTTGTTGTGATTTTTGAGGATTTTTTCAAAGTGTTTATGATTTAATATGAATTATTTGAGCTAGAAAAGCTTAACTATTATATTAAAATATTAATATAAAGTGTATGGTTTGCAAATTATTTTGGAAATGAAAAATTTGCTCTATACCAGTTTTTTGAAAAGGGTTTTGATGAAGAAAATATTTATCCAATAAGATTTTGACAAACAATAGAGTTGGTGAAAAGAAATTACTTTTATTAGTAAAAAAACAGTTTTAATAATAATTACATCTTTGTCGTGCCAAGGTTGACGATGCCGCACTTCATCATGCTGCGTCCATGGTCTTCAAAGTCAATCACGTGTGATGCATATGATGTCGACTATAATTGATATGTAATGGATTGGCTTGGTTGAAGTAGGAAGCACGGCATCAAAGTCGACATCATGAACTTCGACGGAGGCGATGCCATATGTTTTCAAATATAGGTGTTGATCTTTGATGCCGTGTTTTATATAAAATGGCCTGATACCGCTTATTTCTATAAAGTTGCCGACACTATAAAGGCCACGGTGCTGCTAGTTAATTATATTAAATCTCTTAAACTTTGACGCTGACCCTATAGTTTCGAAGTGACCTTTAATGGCAATAATGGCGCCGCATTTCTCTTTAAGGCAGTGATGCCGCTATTTTCACTATGTTTACTCCTTTGGACACTGATGCTGAAAGTCATCAGTGTCGCCACTCATCTTTTAAGGCTTTATACTATGCAAACCTTGTTTTATACTCGATGTTGTCAACACTCTATAAAGTGTGATATACGTGCTTTTGGTCTTATGACTATGTGCTTCGTTAAATCAATTCTTTAACATGATTTTCGATATTAACGGGGCGAAGACCCTTAGTGGCGATAAGGTCGCAGACTTTATCAATTTATAGTTTTATTAACTTTGGCTTCATAGCCTATGGTTTTGAAAGGCGATAACCTCTAAGTGATTTTGAACTTCATCAATATAATTTTATAAAAGCATATATCATGGCATAAATAATTTGAATAAAGTAAAAGGCTATATTTTCGTTGTTTTAAAGTATGATTTCAAGGGTCAAATCATTTATAAAGAAGTATGTTTCCAAGGAAATAAAAAGGGTATTTAGCGCAGAATTTCACTAAAGAGATTACTTACTACCTTTAGATAAATTGTGATAGGATGAATTGACTTAGAGATTAGAAAACCAGATGGAACTGGTGTAGGGTAGCGCCCTATACTTCAGCTATTAGCCTATAGCCAATATAAGTCCAAAATTACAGTGCGTAGGGCTTTGTCACGGGTAAGACTAAAAGTAGGTTTACGCACGAAAAGAAATACACAAAGATGAGATAGGTTATTGGTGAGCCTGCAAAACCATTAGGATCAGAGTGACCCTAGAAATAGTAAGTTTCAAACAGACCGTCCAGTTGTCTTCTAGCAGTATGTTAGAGAATTTTAAATATCTGGTAGGCCCGAGCCAGCCATAGGTTTGTAGTTACCCTGAGAAAACTATGATGTTGGGACATATAGTCTATCGATTTAGACAGATTAGTCATGATTACCCATGTTTCATGCATGCATATTACTGTTTTATTGTCTATTTTAACCATTTTGGTTGCATGAGTTTGATTTGCAAAAGATATGTTTTTAAAGATATTAGTGAGTGGAAAACTTGTTCCGCTCGGCGGCGTGGTCTCATTAGATATCCATAAATCGAGATGGAAAGTCTATGTGGATTGAGTAATATGATTATATCTACTAAATAAAAACTTATATCAAACTGGTAGTATAAAAATTGCAATAAGTAAAGTGCACCATAGATTTTTATATTGGTTCGAACTTCCCGTTCTACGTCCAGTCCCAGACTCCTTCTGGATTTATGATTATACCCTAACTTAACTCGAAGGAATATGTTTTACAAACCGCCTGAGTTGCCGAACATGATTTCTATATTACAAACCCCTTAAGCTGACAAATAGGACTTCGTGCCTGAAAAATTCCAACAGGACTTTGACTACAAATGGTAGTAAGTTTCTTGACTGATTGTGTTCTAGATAACACAGATAAGTCTATTAAATATATCATTCCTATAATCTCCATGAGATTATGATTTGAACATGTAATTGTAGGAAGTAAATTGTTGAGAATAATTGAATTTACAAGTGCATATAGATTAGGAAGATAGAAAGAATTGATTCTTGGTAAGCATAAAAGTGAATTCTCACCTCTATTTCGATTTGAAAAGTTCTAATTGAATAGTACTAACCATTGGAGAACTATCTAAAGCAGGGGATGCAACTGTTGAAGAAGAGGTGACATGTTTTTTCAAAAATTCAAATAAAAAACCCGGCTACAGGCATCCAGATGTCTAGATATTTTGTACCGGACATCTAGATTGCAATATAGATGTATATTATGAAAAATCCAGACGTCTAGATTTGAACTAAAAAGATCCTTGTTCAATTAAATGTATACAAACGTCTGGGACAAAAATGCCAGACGTCTGAAGTTGAACTATTTTGTTCATTTACTTTGAATTTTATATTTTGACTATTTTCTTTGAAAAAATATGTATTATAAAATAGTCAAGTTGCAAAGATAATTTTTCAAAATATATTTGTGTCTGTGTGTACAATCATTGTAACAACCCGCACCTTAATGGAACTAAATTTCGACAAAAATCGTAACCCAAGTCCATTAGAGCATAGATCGTTGGATTTGGTACCTGCAAATAATTATGAGCATTATCAGAGATTGATAAAAATCTAAACTCACAGCGGAAACAATAATAGAATAAGAATACAGACTATGACTATTACCTTGGAATTTATGGTATTCCTTAGATAACAGATTGTCACTTCAGCATCGAGCATGAGAGAAAAGAAGACTTCTCCAACAACATAGCACATCCATCTCCAGTGATCTGTTCCTCTATATCTATCCTGGGAGTTGTAATGAGGAGGGGGTCAAAACTACGTTCTGATAATTGGAAATCTATAAACTGTCCATAACATAAAATTATACCAACTGGTTTCCATTTAATTGTTATGTCCATTTAGGTTAGCAATTCTAATCTAACATTGCAATGCATACATGATTACTGACTTACCCCTTCCCAAGGTACACAATACTGATGAAGCCTTATCAACCATCCAACACTTCTAAACCCATTTGCCACTTAATACTTCTAAATATGAAGCGGGCTTCTAAAATCATTTGCAAGGTACTTTTAAAAGAGAAATAGGCAGACTCTGCCATTTAAGACCACATTCAAGGTAGACCTCGTCATTTAAGACCTATTCCCAAGGTGGTTTTCTAACAATGTTGTCAATGGTCGGTGGCTCCAGCTACAAAGACCTCAAACCACTATTTAAGGCTTTCGACATTTAATATCCAACTATTACCGCACCTATCGCTGATAAAATCGCCATGTAATAGACAATACCCAAACCATTTAATACCTTTAAAAGGACTGGGCGGACTTCTAACCGTTTAATACCTATATTCTAGGCAGATCCCCATCATTTAATACCTAACCCTTGGTGGACTCCTCATTGGTACCATCGTTATTACGGCCTTAGCAATGCGAGAGACTGTACTCCAGCCACTTAATACCTCATTAATAAGGACTAGGCAGACCCTTGACCATTTAACACCTATTTATAGGTAGGTTTTTGTTTAATACCTAACACCAAGGCGGACTCCTCACTGGTACTATCTACCTGACAATGCTTGGAGATTTCATTGGGCTACTTAATACTACTTTTATAGGAAAGAGGCGGACCCTACAGTCACTTAATACCCAAAACCTAAAGCGAACCCCTCCGAGATATCCACTATCACTCTTAATTGTAAATATGGAACCTCATTAAGTTACTTCTTTCGATGGGAGAGGCGGGCCCTACTACCACTTAATACCTCAACACTGAAGTAAACCCTTTTAGAGACATCCTTATTTATTTGGAATCTCACTAGGTTACTTAATACTTTCTTTTAGGAGAGTGGCGGACCCTACATCCACTTAATACCTTAAAATAGAAGCGAACCCCTATGGAGATATCCCTTACCACTCCTAATTCCAAATTTGGACCATTTAATACTTTCCAAATAAGAAAGTAAGCCAAATCTCTCACGTTGTCACGGGTCCTAGGATTAGTGATATCTTACATCAGTAGTAAGTGCACCCGACTTGTATTATCTTAGGTAGACATTGGACTTAGCTTACTAATTCTGTAACGACCCGTAAATTTTCGATAATTAAAATTTGTAAATTTAACAAGTTTTGTTATTTAATATTTGAAGAAATAAAATTTTGTAAATTAAAATGAAATAATAACTAAGATGAAACGTAATAAGGTTAATTAAAGTTAATAATTAATGAATTGAATGAAATGCCAATTAATGAAAATAATTTAAATGTTATACTTGGCTATAAATTGAATATAAGGAAACAAGTGTAGATATTGAACAAATTTATGAATTAGTATATAATTAATGATAATTGGATAAAAACAGTGTTATGTAAGCAATTGTAACATTTGTTTGTTAATAATAACTTATAGGTGTAATTAAAAGTTAATGGTAACTATTATTGTATATTACCTATTTATTTAGCCTGTTAATTTAAATTGGAAATAAATTTCAACAAATGTAATTAAATATTATGTTGATGTAAATTAACTTAATATTTGGAAATAATGTTAATTTTATTCATAATATGATAATTGGTTGAATAAAAAGAATGGAAATCGAGATTTATTAATTTAATGGAATTAAAATTATAGTAATTGGATTTATTGCAAATAAATGAAATTAAATATTTAAATATTATGTTAATGGAGATTAAGATGAAATTTGAGAATATTAATGTAATAGATCATGAACCAATGTTAATTTCATCCATTTGATAATAATGGATTGAATAATAGGATGAAAGGCCAATTAAATGGAATTATTGAAAATTTAATTTATAATTTCTGAATTTAATCAAATTGAAACTAAACACTGAAATTGATGGATTAATCAACTTTAAATTGACATTTAAATTTGTTTAAATTATTGTAAGTGATTAAGAAATCAAAAATGATAGAAGTTGTAAATTATTAAAATTTAAACGGAAAAAGGGATTTAATTAATTTAATATTAATTTATTTAATTAACTGAAATATAGCCATTTTGACCACTGACTCGGATTTCGACGAAACCAGTTTCATCGGATCCGTAACGATGAATTTATAGGATTTCAAGTTTCGTAACGATCGGACTTGTCGTTTGATCGTACATACTCGAAACGCCTAGAAATTAATTTAATTGAAATCAATTGAAATCAATTTGAAATAATCTGATTTTAACATAACTTCTTCATATGATGGAATTAGGGCCTGAAACTGGTTGCATTGAGTTTAAAATATTTGAAAACATCTATTTTGATATATGGTATGACCGATTTTCGTTCCGGAGACAGAACGGGATTTTTGGGCCATTTATCGTTCAACGTTATAATCAAATCTTGTCCATTCATCCCAATTCTGACCTACCTATAAATAACCTATTATAAACCCTAGTATTCCTCAACTCAGTTTGTCTGTACATACAATTTCATTTGTTCCTCTCTTTCCAATGGCAGACAAACCCTAATTTCCAATTGCAAATTCAAAATCAAAACCAAATCAAAAATTCAAACTCCTCAAACTATATCGATTTGAAGCTCTCGACGAGCGCATCTCAGATCCACAATTCGTTTTTGCAATTGAATCATGGTTAAATCAGAAATTGATGAATTATCCATGGTCGTTCATCGTGCGTTGACCAACTTCAACGGATCGTCGAATTGGTTTATGGGTTTTGTAGAGAGGACCGAGGGGATTGCATCGGCATGGTTCGTTAGATGATTTGACGGCTAGATTGTGTGGCAAAATGCAATTAGGGTTTGTGTTCTTTGGCGGCGGCTGTCATTATTGGGCGCGAGCATCGATGGGGCGAGGTCGCAAGGCCAGGCCAAGGCGGCGTCTCGATGGCGGTGGCACGCAAGGCCGCAGGTGACGGAGGCGACGCGCATTAGTGCTGTAGAAGGCGGCGATTTGGTGTCTTCGTGCTTGCGTTTGAAACCAGATAGAGCTCCGCGTGTACGACTTTGAAGGTGGTACGTTTGTTTTTTTGTTTATTTCTATTTTATTATAATTAAAACTTGTATAACTTCTAACTCGAATATCTTTCACATGCGAGGTCCGTTTCACGCGTGGTTTTCTCCGCTTGGATCATATCAAAATTTCGAACACTTTGACGCTGGTTTGGACAAATTCTGAGATCGTTTGAATTTGGGCCTTTATTTGAATTTAAATTCGATTTAAATTCAAAGGTGAGTGTTTTAACCCACTCACAACTTCTAAAATTTCTTATGTTTGTTAAATTAAATTTATGATGTGATTAGAAATTTATTTATGACTGTTTGGTATATTTTAAATCATCATCTCAGTTAATTCGAATTTATTTGAATTAAATCGTTATTTAATTTATTATTGAATATAAATTGCCAGTTAAATACCTGTTATTGATTATCAATTCTATATTGATATTTATTGATTGATTTGGATGATGTAATGGATGTTGATTGTTGATATTGGATGAATGGATGTTTTATTTTATATCGTTATAAACTGCAAGTTCACTATGGGTTGAAATGATACATATCTGAATGATCAATAGATTAAGGAAAAATCGTTATGGGTCGAAATGATAGACTCGAGCGATTTTATGGACTTTGTTATTAAATTCGGGATTGCGGTTTGAAATGATATATAACCGTAAAATTTTAAATTACGGATTGAAATGATAAATATCCGTATCACTTGACCCTAGGGTAGAGAATTATATACGGACACCGGATTGGTTAAATTTAAATGATTTTGAATCCTTAAATTTTGCATTGAGTTAAATGATATTTTTGAAATAAAATTTGGGTTATATAAATCGAATTTTTATCGAATTTCGAGTTTTATATTAAAATCGAATTGTTTTGAAAGATTTGTTGAAGGAATAAAATTGAAATTTTATAGTGAATTTGAAATATGAGTGAAGTTTATCGAAATTGAGTTATTAAAAATCGTTGAAGTATAACTTTGAAATATATTGAAATTGGAGTAATTAAATCGATGTTTTCACATAGATTTAAGCGATATTGAATTTAATATTTATTTAGAATTCTGAATCGGAAAATGCGAAATTAGGTTTTGGGACATTGTAATGGTCAAAATGTGTTGGAATGAAATGAATAGTTTAATTTGATATTAATTACAAATTCATGTTTAATATAAACTATTTTAAAAATATATTATTATTTAAAAATTTCTAATTATTAATATTTTCAAAGTATTTAACTATTTTAACCTATAGTAATTATACTAAATCATTTTAACCTATTTAAAACCATTTAATTTATTTAAACTAATTAACCTGTTTTAACTTATTTTAAATCTAGTTAATCTATTTTAAAGCTATTTAATCTATTTTAATTATATTTAATCTATTTTAAATCTACATTAACTATTTATAACTATTTTAACTATTTTCTTCTAAATTCCAAACTAAGTAAAATGGATGGGTTTATATTCAAATTCTCGATTTTTTAAGTGAATATGGTTAATGATGTTATAACCTAAGTTGGGATTTAAATAACATATTTGGTTTAATATGATATTAAATGAGAGTTTAGCCTATTTTAGAAATATGACTTTTGAAAGGAAATATAATTTCGAACTATGATTTCAATGTGATGTAATTTCGGAAGTAAGTAATGATTTCGAAAATGATACGATTTGAATTGAATATGATATTTTGATATCAATTATGAAATGATTTTGGAAATGTAAAAGAACCATCCGGTGTGTAATAAGCGATTGGTTGTTAAAGAGACCGGGATCGGATATGGGCATACTCTCTGTCGATACCGAAAACCACTTTGACAACTGTGTACGCGGTGGAGATTCCAGAATGAAGTAGGATGGTGGCGACGATCCTATAAGGTATATACGTGGACCTAACTTCCGTTAGTTAGCATAAGGTGGCTAAAACAGGAGCAATCGGCGGGCTAAGTGAGGCCATTCCTCCAATCGGGCACATTCCATCGATATTGTATTCTGACTTTGCGATTTATTTGGTGGCCACCTTTGATTTTTTTTGATTTGGGAGTGTGTTCCGAGGTGGGCGGTAGTAGCTGCTATGCGTTACCACCGGTCCGGAAGTGTAATTGGTATATCTACCCTGGCATTGCCAAGTTGTACCGTGTCACCTACCCTAGCGCGCCTTCTACTAGTTTGGTTTGTACCATACCTATGGAGTGCCCTCTGACGACGTCTAGTACGGGCGGGATTACGGTACTGTATAGACTATGGGAAATAAAAATGTGTTAATGGGGAAAATGTAACGCTTTAACGCTATTTTAATAGTTTATCTTACTGTAGACATATTGTAATAGCGTATTGTACTACATAGTAGATAGTTTAACGGATCCTTGGGAGATGTGAATCCCGAACATCTCTTAAGTTACTGCACTCACGTTAGACACTGGATAGGAGATGTCAAACTCCGTAAACATCTCCGATGCCGTTTACACTCATATTTATTTACCGTTGATTTGACTTACATAAGATCTTTTAGTTCTGACTCGAGTGTTTTGTCTTTTCAATTCGCTCGGGTCAGCCTGAGCATTTCAGGATTTGAAAACCTTATTTCTGGAGGACGAAGAGGAAGATTTGTACTACTATTATTTACTATATTATTCCACTACATCATACTGTTCTGCTGCATTATTTGTTTATCTCTGATATGTGTAACTCTGATTTTGTATTGTATAAATATAATCAAATGTTTTTGTAAACAGCTTCATGAACCGTTATTTGATTATTATATTTTATCATTCCGCTGCGAGATTCTGTCTGTTTTTTTCTTTCTCTGCTTTTTCTTATTCACCCCAATAACAATCCGTCCTTCTGTATGGTTTGAGTCGACATGTGTGTCTGCTTAAAACGCACAAAAAGGCGGGATATTATAGTTGGTATCAGAGCTTTGGTTTAGCGATAACCTTAGCTTTGTGGGGTCTGACTCATACTAACTAGGGTAGTAATTCCCTAGAATGAGTCACTGAGTGTATATATATGAGAGAGCGTATTTGTTAGTGTTATAAAAGGTTTTTATATTGTGTTAATTTTTTCCGTTTTGTATTTATAAATTTTGGATGGTGCATAGGACGCTATGACACCGATAGAGATTTCTAAACACTTAATAGGACAGACCGACACAATATTGTTTTGAAATATAAGTAAATGAAATAATTTTGCCTATTATATATTTTGTATATAAAATAATAATTTTATAAAATGATATATTTGGTTGTAATATATTTGTTTGTTGGGTAAGGAAATTTATAAATATTGGTTGAAAATAAGATTTGAAAATAAAATAAATGAAATTTGGAAATTTAGAACTTAAGTTCCGGGGTCTTTTTGAAAATTTCTTTCGAATGATTTTGGGATATAGTAATAACATTATTTAGAAGTATTTTTTGATATAAATATTTCAATATGATTTAAAAGAATTGTTTTAAAGAAATTTTGGAAAGAAATAAGTTTTGTACTGTAACAACCCATAAATTTTAACAAATATTTTATTTGAATTTATTTGAAACTTTGATTTTTAAATCATTTAAAAATTGAAATTTTGGAATTTTCCAATGTATTTTTGGATTTTATTTATAATTTATTTTCCAAATATAATAAAATAATGATTTTCTAAAAAAATTATATTTTGGTCAACTTTGATCAAACTTTGATTTTCAGTTGAAATTTGTAAATTTGAATTTTAAATTTCCAATCCTTTTCTTTTAAGCTGAATTTGATTCCGATATTCGTTCTGCTTTTCGTTTTGTTAAATTCTAATTTATACTTTTAAATCTGATAAAATTCAGCGTTTTACACGAAATTATTTTCAGTATTTTATTGTCTATATTTTTCTATGTTTATTTTCTATTTTACTTCGGTTTGGGCTTTGTTTGTTTTGTTGTGTTGAGTTTGTTTTGTTTTGGGCTTGACAAATGGCTTGGAAATTCCAAGAGACTTAAGTTTATTTTTCTTTTAAATGAATGGATGCCTTTTCCTTTTCCTTTTCTTAGCCGTACATATCACTTGGTTTCCCATCTCTTTCTCATTTTCATTCTCTAACAAAATAATTTAAAGTAAGTTATTTCATGGCTTCCTCTTCTCTTTTCTTTTTCTCTTTTCTTTGTCTTTCTCTTGCTATGTTCGGCCACCATCACAACCTTTTAGCTGACCATCTCCACCACTTCACCACCACCTATGATCGACCTCCACCATCCCATCATCATCCCTATGCCTTGCCGTGACCAATAGATCCAAAACCCATCACCAAACTAGGCTTCAACCGATAGCCGAACTCCTCTACACCACTTCCTCTTTGCTAGCCTCGGCCACCACCCATTTCCACACCTTCCATTCCTTTGGCCGTGACCAAACCCAGCCATAGCCGTGCAAAAAAGATGTGCCTTGACCCATAGAACATAGGGCCGAACCCAAACACATTATGGCCGAACCATGTTGCCATAGGCCGAACCCAAAGCACTTGACCCTTCATTTGCCAAGTCATTTTGCCTTCCCATGCTTTGACATTTCATTGTCTTGACCATAGCCGTGCCTTGTAGCTATTTCACAACCAGGCTGAGCCATGTTAACCATGTGGTCGAACTATTGAAGCCTAGGCCGAACCCAAAGTGCACTTGACCCTTCATTTTCCCTTTGCCTCTTTGCCTTCCACTTGACTTTTAGCATACCATCCCTTCACATACCATAGCCATGCCTCCTTTTCTTGCCTTGGTCGAACATAGATGCTTCAAAACAAACCATGGCCGAGTCATTTTGGTGATGATCAAGCCTATTTGTGTAGTGGCCGAGCCCACTTGTTTTGGTTAAGCCACTTTGTTCCATTTTTGTTCATATTTTACATTGTTAAATTTATATTCTTTTGTGTTGAATATTTTCTTATGTATGGTTGTATTTATTTGTTTACAAGATTTGGATTTGGGTGCTACTTCTCCTCAAATTTGATTCGCGCTTTGTCGTGCTTTTCGGAGTTTTTCTTGTGTCTTGAATTGTCATCTCTAGCTTTAGAAGGAGAGTTATCACTCTCGACTTCGTACTTATAAAATTGTGAAACAAAGTCATGTGAATGTGTAGCAGTGATATGCCATGTTGATAGTAATTTCATATATGCCTGTGATATGATATTAAATGATGTTATAACCTGATTTTATACCTGTTTAATCACATGATATGACATGCTATGTTTTACTGTTTATTTATATTTATGTTTCTCACACTGCAAGTTCCCTTACTATGGGTTGAAATGATACATACCCGAATGGACTTTAGAATAGGGAAAAGTTGTTATGAGCTGAAATGATAGGCTCGAGTGATTTTTATTTGACTTGGGATTGCGGGTTTGAAATGATCAAACCCGGGATTTTATATTTTGGATTGAAATGATTTATATCCGTAATCACTTGACCTAGGTTAGAAAATATTATATAGACCCGTGGTTAATTTTAAATATAGATATTTTCTGGAAATTTTAAGTATTTGGAATTTAAAATATATGAGATTTTAACTTAAAATTGGATTTAAATGATTTAAATAAATTTATAGTGATTTTTCTATAAGTTAAAATTGTATGAGTTAATAAATGATTGAAAATGTAAATATAAAATGTGATTTAACTTAATAATTGAAAATTTGATTTGAAATGGAATTTTAGGCTTAAATTAGTAATAAAATATTTCATTTACGAAATGGATATTTTTTAAAGTAAATAAAGTATCTAGTTATTTGTTAAATTAAAAGTTAAGAAATTTAAGTGTATTTTTACCAAATAAATGAATTATGGTTTAATTGGATATTTTATTTATAATTTTTTTTTTAAATCATAAGTGAATCCAAATAAATATTTTGAAAAGTGAGATATGTTTTATAAGTTAAAAATGGTGAAAAACTGAAATTATAATGTTTCTGAAATGTTATAATAAATCTTAGAGTTGTATTGGCAGCATTTCCAAAATGCTGTAGCTTTCAGGTAGCGTTGTATAAGTGCTACCATTTCTGACAATGTATTGTTTTTCCAAACACCACTATATCTACAGTAAAGTTTTCTAAGTGCTGCTGTTTTCAGATAGATAATATTTTCGAAACACTGTATCTACAGTAACGTTTTCTGAGTGCTGCTGTTTCTGAAAAGACAATATTTTGAAATACTACTATCTACAGTAACGTTTTCTAAGTGCGGCTGTTTCTGAAAAGATAATATTTTGAAATACTACTGTACCTATAACGTTTCTAAGTGCTGCTGTTTTTGAAAAGATAATATTTTCGAAATACTACTATATGTATCATCACATTTTCAAAGTGCTACGAATGCTAAAATACAATGTTTTGAAAATGTTATAATTGAATGAATGAACTTAGAAATGCTACAACTTTGGAAATGAATATTATTTTTTTGAAAGATATTGACATTGAATTTAAATGGTTTAAAATGAATATGTTATGATTTGAAATATAAACCATTTTGAAATTTATAACACGGGTTATAATAACGATTGGTTGTTAAAGAGACCGGGATCGGATATGGACATACTTTTTATCGATACCGAAAACCACTTTAACAACAGTGTACGCGGTGGAGATTCCAGAATGAAGTAGGATGGTGGTGACGATCCTAAGGTATATTTACGCGGACCTAACTCCCGCGAGTTAGCATAAGGTGGCTAAAACAGGAGCGATTCCGGGCTAATGAGGTAGCTCCTCTTATCGGACACATTCCACCGTATACCATTCTATTACTTTGTGATTGATTGGGTGCACCCCTTGATTCGGGAGTGTGGCTCGAGTTGGGCGATTGCTGCGGCTTTGCGTTACCAACAGTCCGGATGCGTAATTGGTATATATACCCTGGCATTTCCTAGTTGTGCCGTGTCACCTACCCTAGAGTGCTTTACTACGAGTTTGTTTTGTACCATACCTATGGAGTGCCCTCTGACGACGCCCATTACGGGGGAGATTACGGTACTGTATAGACTATGGGAATATATAAAATGTGTTAAGGTGGAAAATGTAAAGCCTTAACGCTAATTTGATAGTTTACTTTACTTTAGACATTATTATAATAGCGTATCTTACTACATAGTTGATAGTTTAACGGATCCTTAAAGGATGAGTGATCCCAAGCATCCTTTCAGTTATTGATGCATTTCTATTACAGTTCACTTGAGTCGACTTACATTTTATAAGTATGTATGTTCTGACTCGAGTGTTTTGTGTTTTGCTTTACGCTCGGGTCAGCCTGAGTATCACAGCTTTGGATTCATCTTCTGGAGCTAGAGATTTGCTGGAGTTTATCTGTCTATCTAGTTGTCTATTTCCATTTTAGTTATTTCCTATTCAGCTTTGCTTATGTATTTGTGAACTTATGTATTCATACTTCTGTTGTATCTGTTTTCAGACTATGGTCTTTTGTATCTGTTTTGAGACTATGTATTGTAGTAGCTTCATGAACTACTACGTATTTTTATTTCCGCTGCGAGTTATTCTGATATTCTGTGTCTTTGATTCTGTGATTGATTTTATTTGCTCCAAATTTATTTACAATCTATTGTTTTGAATTATTCAAGTCCGACATGTGTGGTTTTATTGTCGATTTGAATTGTCCAAAATAGTGGGTCGTTACATGTACTCCCCTCTCTGTCGTTGGAAAATAATTTCGGTGATGAGTGCACGCATCATCGACATTCACTTTCGAGTTTCAAAGTGGGAAGGCCATTGTAGTAGTTTTACTACAGATCTATTTTGATAAACAAATAAATTTTTTAAAGTTTAAATATGATTGGTTATAAAAGTAATGAGTATATATATATATATGTATGTATGTATATATTATTTTAAATGATTTATAAAATGGAACCCGACATTTAGTTCTTAAATTGCCATAAATTAGAGATTTCAATCATTGTAATGGAATAAAATTTTAACTATTTAATAATTGAAACTTCTAAATGAAAATAAGAAATGATATGCTAAGTTATAACTGAAATATACAAGGAATTTGAAATTTATAACTTGTAAACGAAAAGAATATGAAAATAAGAAATGATAACTATTGAACCTTAAGTTAATTAGAATAAGTAAGTCAAACTTGTGTAACTTTCAATTGCATTCTTAAAGACATATATATAACTTACCAATTTTAAAAAGTTGAACTGTTAAAAGAATATGTAATGGAAATTTTTACAAGTAAAACTTATGTAATGGAAGTGTTCAATGAAATTTACTTTTATAAATAAGAAATTTGATATGGAAATAATTATAAACTTGAGTTAAAATTGTAATACTACTAATTAAATGAAATAGAAAATGAGTACTATAAGTAAAGGATTTTGAACTTAAGTTAATATTGAAACTATTTATAATTTAAGTAAATAATAAAATGAATGTAATGTAATAAAAGAAATTGACAGGATATGAATAAATGAAAATGAATTTTTGTAAGTAATAAATGAAAATAAATGAAATAGCCATTTAATGAATGAATGAGAATAAAATTTTGTAAGAGATAAATGTAAGTTAAAGAAATAATCCTTGTATGAATGAAAAGAAAAATAAAAACTGTAAATGTTGTGAAAGAAATTTAATAAGAATAACTCAAGTACATTGTAAATTATTGTTTGTTTTGGTTTATGGATTGTTTGGGATAGGATACTTCTAATTGTTTAAGATGTATGAATAATCTATTGAGTTCATCTAAGACTGATGAGTAAATGGTGCACTCAGTAGTTTATTTGTCATTCTAGGCGGTTAAAAATTTCTAAACCTAAACAAACCATTTGTTTGTTTGCTATGGATGGATAGTTGATTTTATTGATTTCATATGATGATTGTATGCTGTGGTTGCCAGTGATTGTTGTTTAAATTGATTTGTTTGTTAAAGGTTGAAACAACTTTAAATATTTCATTTTATATAATTATTAACCTCTTTGGATTATATAAGTGAAACACAGGTTATGGAAGCAATTGCTACTGCTTTTGGTTTTATAAAAATAAGCGTTATTTGCCCAACAAATAGGTACGTTCTCAGATTACGGTTTTATAGTGATATTAGAATATTTTTCCACTGTTGAGATATATTATTTTGAAAATTTTGATATATATTATTATTATGGATATTATTATTTCTCCCAAGCCTCTCCGTACAAAGGAGACTATGCCGAATTTTTCGTGAATTTTTGGACTTAGAAAATTTTATGAAATGTTTTCCAAACTTTATTAATTTGAGTAAAAAGGATTTAATTGTTATAAATTGATACATTTCATTTAAATTAATTAATTTTGTAAATTAATTGTTTATAAATTTAATATTTTGAATAAGATATATTGATTACTAGCTTTCTTTTCCTTTCTTTTTCCTTTTCGGGGATGAAAAGTTTTGAGTGGAGGAGAGTGTAACGACCCGTAAATTATCGATAATTAAAATTTGTAAATTTAACAAGTTTTGTTATTTAATATTTGAAGAAATAAAAATTTGTAAATTAAAAATGAAATAATAACTAAGATGAAACGTAACAAGGTTAATTAAAGTTAATAATTAATGAATTGAATGAAATGCCAATTAATGAAAATAATTTAAATGTTATACTTGGCTATAAATTGAATATAAGGAAACAAGTGTAGATATTGAACCAATTTATGAATTAGTATATAATTAATGATAATTGGATAAAAACAGTGTTATGTAAGCAATTGTAACATTTGTTTGTTAATAATAACTTATAGGTGTAATTAAAAGTTAATGGTAACTATTATTGTATATTACCTATTTATTTAGCCTATTAATTTAAATTGGAAATAAATTTCAATAAATGTAATTAAATATTATGTTAATGTAAATTAAGTTAATATTTGGAAATAATGTTAATATTCATAATATGATAATTTGTTGAATAAAAAGAATGGAAATCGAGATTTATTAATTTATTGGAATTAAAATTATAGTAATTGAATTTATTGCAAATAAATGAAAATTAAATATTTAAATATTACGTTAATGGAGATTAAGATGAAATTTGAGAATATTAATGTAATAGATCATGAACCAATGTTAATTTCATCCATTTGATAATAATGGATTAAATAATAGGATGAAAGGTCAATTAAATGGAATTATTGAAAATTTAATTTATAATTTCTGAATTTAATCAAATTGAAACTAAACACTGAAATTGATGGATTAATCAAATTTAAATTGACATTTAAATTTGTTTAAATTATTGTAAGTGATTAAGAAATAAAAAATGATAGAAGTTGTAAATTATTAAAATTTAAATGAAAAAAGGGATTTAATTAATTTAATATTAATTTATTTAATTAACTAAAATATAGCCATTAGGGCCACTGACTCGGATTTCGACGAAACCAGTTTCATCGGATCCATAACGATGAATTATTATAGGATTTCAAGTTTCGTAACGATCGGACTTGTCGTTTGATCGTACAGACTCGAAATGCCTAGAAATTAATTTAATTGAAATCAATTAAATTCAATTTGAAATAAGCTGATTTTAACATAACTTCTTCATACGATGGAATTAGGACCTGAAACTGGTTGCATTGAGTTTAAAATATTTGAAAACATCTATTTTGATATATGGTATGACTGATTTTCGTTCCGGAGACAGAACGGGCTTTTCAGGCCATTTATCGTTCAACGTTATAATCAAATCTTGTCCATTCATCTCAATTCTAACATACCTATAAATAACATGTTATAAAACCTAGTATTCCTCAACTCAGTTTGTCTGTATGTACCATTTCATTTGTTCCTCTCTTTCCAATGGCAGACAAACCATAATTCCCAATTGCAAATTCAAAATCAAAACCAAATCAAAAATTCAAACTCCTCAAACTATATCGAATTATATAACGATTTGAAGCTCTCGACAAGCGCATCTCAGATCTACAATTCGTTTTTGCAATTAAATCATGGTTCGATCAGAAATTGATGAATTATCCACGGCCGTTCATCGCACGTTGACCAACTTCAACGGATCGTCGAATTGGTTTATGGGTTTTGTAGAGAGGACCAAGGGGGTTGCATCGGCATGGTTCGTTAGATGATTTGTCGGCTAGATCGTGTAGCAAAATTCAATTAGGGTTTGTGTTCTTTGGCGGTGGCTGTCATTATTGGGTGCGAGCATCGATGGGGCGAGGTCGCAAGGCCATGCCAAGGCGGCGTCTCGATGGCGATGGCGCGCAAGGGCGCAGGTGACGGAGGTGACACGCGTTAGTGCTGTAGAAGGCGGTGATTTGGTGTCTTCGTGCTTGCGTTCAAAACCAGCTAGGGCTCCGCGTGTACGACTTTGAAGGTGGCACGTTTGTTTTTTTGTTTATTTCTATTTTATTATAATTTAAACTCATATAACTTCTAACTCGAATATCTTTCACATACGAGGTCTGTTTCACGCGCGGTTTTATTCGCTTGGATCGTATAGAAATTTCGAACAGTTTGAAGCTGGTTTGGACGAATTCTGAGATCGTTTGAATTTGGGCCTTTATTTGAATTTAATTTCGATTTAAATTCAAAGGTGAGTGTTTTAACCCACTCACAACTTCTAAAATTTCTTATGTTTGTTAAATTAAAATTATGATGTGATTAGAAATTTATTTATGACTGTTTGGTATATTTTAAATCATTATCTCAGTTAATTCGAATTTATTAGAATTAAATCGTTATTTAATTTATTATTGAATATAAATTGCCAGTTAAATACCTTTTATTGATTATCAATTCTATATTGATATTTATTGATTGATTTGGATGATGTAATGGATGTTGATTGTTGATATTGGATGAATGGATGTTTTATTTTATATTGTTATAAACTGCAAGTTCACTATGGGTTGAAATGATACATATCCGAATGATCAATAGATTAAGGAAAAATCGTTATGGGTCGAAATGATAGACTCGAGCGATTTTATGGACTTTGTTATCAAATTCGAGATTGCGGTTTGAAATGATATATAACCGTAAAATTTTAAATTGCGGATTGAAATGATAAATACCCGTATCACTTGACCCTAGGGTAGAGAATTATATACGGACACCGGATTGGTTAAATTTAAATGATTTTGAATCCTTAAATTTTGCATTGAGTTAAATGATATTTTTGAAATAAAATTTGGGTTATATAAATCGAATTTTTATCGAATTTCGAGTTTTATATTAAAATCGAATTGTTTTGAAAGATTTGTTGAAGGAATAAAATTGAAATTTTACAATGAATTTGAAATATGAGTGAAGTATATCGAAATTGAGTTATTAAAAATCGTTGAAGTATAACTTTGAAATATATTGAAATTGGAGTGATTAAATCGATGTTTTAACATGGATTTAAGCGATATTGAATTTAATATTTATTTAGAATTCTAAATCGGAAAATGCGAAATTGGGTTTTGGGACATTGTAATGGTCAAAATGTGTTGGAATAAAATGAATAGTTTAATTTTATATTAATTCCAAATTCATGTTTAATATAAACTGTTTTAAAAATAAATTATTATTTCAAAATTTCTAATTATTAAGATTTTCAAAGTATTAAACTATTTTAACCTATATTAATTATATTAAATCATTTTAACCTATTTTAAACCATTTAATTTATTTAAACTAATGAACCTGTTTTAACTTATTTTAAATCTAGTTAATCTATTTTAAAGCTATTTAATCTATTTTAATTATATTTAATCTATTTTAAATCTACATTAACTATTTATAACTATTTTAACTATTTTCTTCTAAATTCCAAACTAAGTAAAATGGATGGGTTTATATTCAAATTCTCGATTTTTTAAGTGAATATGGTTAATGATGTTATAACCTAAGTTGGGATTTAAATAACATATTTGGTTTAATATGATATTAAATGAGAGTTTAGCCTATTTTGGAAATATGACTTTTGAAAGGAAATATAATTTCGAACTATGATTTCAATGTGATGTAATTTCGAAAGTAAGTAATGATTTCGAAAATGATACGATTTGAATTGAATATGATATTTTGATATCAATTATGAAATGATTTTGGAAATGTAAAAGAACCATCTGGTGTGTAATAAGCGATTGGTTGTTAAAGAGACCGGGATCAGATATGGGCATACTCTTTGTCGATACTGAAAACCACTTTGACAACTGTGTACGTGGTGGAGATTCCAGAATGAAGTAGGATAGTGGCGACGATCCTATAAGGTATATACGTGGACCTAACTCCCGTGAGTTAGCATAAGGTGGCTAAAATAGGAGCAATCGACGGGCTAAGTGAGGTCATTCCTCCGATCGGGCACATTCCATCGATACTGTATTCTGACTTTGCGAATTATTTAGTGGCCACCCTCGATTTTTTTTGATTCGGGAGTGTGTTCCGAGGTGGGCGGTAGTAGCTGATATGCGTTACCACCGGTCCGGAAGTGTAATTGGTATATATGCCCTGGCATTGCCTAGTTGTGCCATGTCACCTACCCTAGCGCGCCTTCTACGAGTTTGGTTTGTACCATACCTATGGAGTGCCCTCTGACGACGTCCAGTACGGGCGGGATTACGGTATTGTATAGTATATGGGAAATAAAAATGTGTTAAGGGGGAAAATGTAACGCCTTAACGCTATTTTAATAGTTTATCTTACTGTTGACATATTGTAATAGCGTATTGTACTACATAGTAGATAGTTTAACGGATCCTTGGGAGATGTGAATCCCTAACATCTCTTAAGTTACTACACTCACGTTAGACACTGGATATGAGATGTCAAACCCCGGAAACATCTCCGACGCCGTTTACACTCTTATTTATTTACCGTTGATTTGACTTACATAAGATCTTTTAGTTCTGACTCGAGTGTTTTGTCTTTTCAATTCGCTCGGGTCAGCCTGAGCATTTCAGGATTTGAAGACCTTATTTTTGGAGGACGAAGGCGAAGATTCGTACAACTATTATTTACTATATTATTCCACTACATTATACTGTTCCGCTGCATTATTTTTTTATCTCTGATATGTGTAACTTTGATTTTGTATTGTATAAATATAATCAAATGTTTTTGTAAACAGCTTCATGAACTGTTATTTGATTATTATATTTTGTCATTCTGCTGCGAGATTATGTTTGTTTTTTTTCTTTCTCTGCTTTTTCTTATTCACCCCAATAACAATCCGCTCTTATGTATGGTTTGAGTCAACATATGCGTCTGCTTAAAACGTACAAAAAGGCAGGATGTTACAAATTCCCTTTTTATTTAAGGCAACAAGATTTACCTCAAATACTTATCTACCCATAAATCTCCTTTTTATGCTCATAAATGTCATTTTGTCCCTAAAATCCTAACGGATATTTCCTAAGACATTTATGTAAGATTACTAATTTCAAATTTGTAACCTTTTTAATTATTCCATAGTTATTATTTCAACTTCTTTTATTTATTAGTCCCATTAATCCATTCACCCTATCAAGTTATTGCAACTCCCATATTATTTACCATTTATTTCCCATTTATTGGAGTTTCAACCTTTTAAATTCCTTTCCTTTAGTTAATTATCCTAAACGTGAATATTTCATGTAAGCGTCGTTATTGGCTGTTTAATTCATTATTACAAGCACGGTAAATTACGTACAAATGTTTACTTTTATCGAATATATTCTAGTTATATTTCTTAACTAGAATATTTTTTTCCATGTTCAATTATTGGAATCATATCTAAAAAGGTTATCCACTATAATTTCCATAAATTATTCCAAAACAAAAGATTTAACTTTAAAATATAAATGATTACATCGTTTGAAATTACAAGGAATAGTCATTTCTTTTTATTACTGAAATAGACAGTGTAAATTACAATGAATTCATACTTTACACGTCTCTTTCACTCTTTATTTGCATCTATTCCTTGCTAGATAAAATGCCGTATTTTTCTTAAAAGGATAACAAATCAAATTAATTTACGAATATTAATCCGATCTAAATTCCAACAATTCCAAACATAGAGAAGTTTACATCCCAACAATATTAGGGCAATAATCCAAATTCGTAGCATTATTATACAACCTATTTCAGCTCTGTTATAAATTTCATTCAGATCAATATTCTAAATTCATACTTTTTGGACTGATTTCTAGATCAGGTTGTTAATAATTCTAAATCAATCCATAAATAAGAATATGTAGGCGATATGTATTATATTCAATTTGTTGCCTACAGACTCATATATAGTTATCCAGTTAGGCACAAAAATCAAAAAACACTAACGGGATAATTTTCATATTATAACAATCTATAAAATTTCCCACTCACCTTTTAAAAGCGATCCAAATCTCCAGATTTGAAGTAGAACCTTTGATTCATCCCCAAATCCTTTATAATCCGAGAAATATGTATAAAAATGTATATACATACATTAGAATTACAGATCTGAGAAGAGATTTGGGATTGGGAGAGAAAATAGATACAATTATATATATATATATATATATTATCTCAAATACGCGTATAGTTGATTCTCTTCTCTTCTCCTATTCATTTGATTTCTATTCTTCTCCAATTTGTATGAATATAAATATAAATATCTTATTTTTATAATTTAGAGAAAGTGGAGAAGGAGAAATGGCAGAGCTTTGATACTGCCTCTAGAAAAATATGAGATGAGAAGGGAGGGCTAGGCCTAAATTTATAGAATTTAGAATCAACCGGAACCGTTAGATCGAAATATATTAAATCCGGGCTATTGGGCCTAGGCTAACTGAAGCCACCTGAAGGCAACCGGTCGACCGCCCATGGAGCACCGGTCGACCACTAGGGGTCGACCGTTCCTAATGAAAGATCGGCCTGTGGGCCCGGGCGATTAATTAATAAACATAATTTTTCTTATTTATTTATTTATTTATTTTCGTTCCGAATTCATTTTTTGTCTGTAAATTTGTCGTTTGGACTCCGATCGCAAAACTTCAAATATGAAAGTTGCTCAGAATTTCACAACGAGCGCAATGGTTCAAGTTTCGTGATCAAATTCTGTCGTTTGCACAAATTCCATTTTTGGAACCTAATTAATTAATTAACCAATCAAATAACTAACGCCAAATTACGAGGTGTTACATTCCTTCCCCCTTATAAAGAATTTCGTCCCTGAAATTTCACCAATGACTAAGTCCAGGTTTTGGCTCCTAACAATCCTAAACCATACAACCAATGAGTGTACAAGAAATTTTACAACCAAACGTGCACAAGTGCATAGGTATTATTGTATCATTACAAAGAAAATATGTATGCAGAATGATTCTAAATCGGATCCTCCTATATGAATGCATTTCTTTAAAAACATTTTTAGAAACATGATATAAACAGCCTAAATATATGCTGGTAGTTCTACAAGTATATAGCTTTTTAAAAAATCTTTTCAACCAAAACCCCCACACTCCTACAAATTGTCACGATCGAGATTTTCGACCTTCGAAAATCGACGTCGATACGTCCATTGTATTACATGCCGAGCAATCGAATGCCGGAAATTCCAGATCGTTAGGGAGAAGCAGAAAGAGGTAGAAGAAGAAAATAGAAACAACAACACAGAATCTCACAATCGCAGCGGAACAAAATATAATAGATATAACATGTCTATATACAAAAAGAACTATAACT
The DNA here is from genome assembly GCA_030737815.1 of Allium fistulosum. Classification (NCBI taxonomy): domain Eukaryota; kingdom Viridiplantae; phylum Streptophyta; class Magnoliopsida; order Asparagales; family Amaryllidaceae; genus Allium; species Allium fistulosum. The sequence goes on along the minus strand of CM060905.1, from coordinate 896,458,179 downwards.
GTTATTTATACATTACATCATCAGAGTACAATACATCAATAACACAATACTGGACAGTTAAAATAACTTGTCCTCACAAAAGATGAATATACAGCCAACAATACACAACGGAATAAAAATCAAGTACGTGTGATATGTCTTCGTCATCCAGCTCGTCTTCTGAGCTCCATAGCATCCTATCCTGAATCTGTAATACTCGATCTGACCTGAGCATTATAATAAAATAACAACCGAGTCAATCTGGAAAACCAGTGTGAGAAAAACACACACAATTTGAATTATTAAAGTTTTCAAAATCCTTTGAAAATCAAAGGTATCTCGTAAGACCATGCCACACATAAACACGACAGGTTTTTACCTTACGATAACCAAAACATTTCATATCAAATCCTCTGATATTATAATAGAGTCTAAGTACAAATACTTATTCAAATAGATGAAATTATTACATTAATTAAATTCCAGCATACTAGGCTCTACAATCAAGACCGTAAAGGCACGTATTGGAGAATGGATTCCATACGAATGACTAGGCATTAGGGTACCACCTATCACAGTACACGTCTAGAAACAGCGTACCGAGGACCACGCCGGGATCCCCTGCAACACAAGACCGGACTATCCCTAACCTGGATAGACCGAATATGCTATCACCCCAGGTGTTCCCACCCTCTTTCGAGATCCTTCTATACCGTAGTAATAAAATAATATAGGAGGGTATTTAGAAAGGCGATAAACATACCCTAATTGGGTGTAACCCACTTAACCTTGCTGCATCCCCCTGATTTTCAGTCATTCCCAATTGATGAGGCTAGAGGCTACGATTACCTTTTTAATGAATTTTCACTTAGAATGCTCATTGTCCTCTAATGACAATGTACTGATAGCATTGATCCATACAAGTACGTCCTGGGTCCGAACGGAACTGAAGGCACTATTCCTACTACATCCATTTTGGAATAATCCTCAGGATTAGTAGCGATTAGCCCTTGCACTTCACTGATCCATCTTCGATTCCATGCTCTTGTTTCCCTTTCGAAAATGTACTCGTTGGATCGAAGTAGTTTTCGGATAACTTATCCAATCCCGGTCTCTTCGAAACAACGTTCGATACTTTCTAGTAAACTCAACCCCGATCCTTTAGGAAATAAACAGACAAAAATAAGATCGGAGATCACCTCCTAACCATTAGTGGACGAATTTCCTTATAAACGTCTTAAAAGAACGAAACGAGTTTATACGTACAGTATAGCACCTCGAATGGTAACTGTACCATATAATCCGTGTATTTCTCCTAGATATTCCCAAAGTTATATTTTAGGTCCAGATTTGATAGTCGGTTATTTAACTATCAAATAAACAATCATTCAACCAAATATTTTCCTTTCCATCGAAAACGCTAAGTCTTATTTCATTTAATTTTAATAAATTAAATCTCTTTATCCAAAATATATACTTATCTTGCCGAATTTAGTATATTCTCAAACTATCCTTTTCAAAAATTGAAAGCCGTTTTAAATAATAAGGAAAGTACCATTGCGGTATCAAACCAAGGATTCACAGCTCAATGGTTATGTTTCTATCCCATAGAAATCTAAGACTTAACTACAGGCACTCACTACCTCCGATTTCGCCATGCGAGTATACCATTACTTCCCGAAAACTTTATTTAAAAATTTTCAAAATAATACTTATGAAATTTCTATAAAAAAATTTCCAAGGCAAATACTCTTTAATAAAAGTTATTATATAAAATAATATTAATATCGAAATAATTTATCTTTTAAAATAATAATACTAATTAATTCTTAAATAATAATTGACTTACTATAAACTAAACTAATTACTATTTAAATATACTTTAAACAATTTTAAAACAACTAAATAATTAATTTTCTGAAATGTTCTTAAACACCTTTTTAAATTACCCAGTTAATAATGAAAAATTCTTCTTTTTAAAATAACTCAATTCCTCGATAAAATATATTTTCCAATTCCAATATAACTAGTTTAACATTTATAAATCCCTCTCGATTTATTCCCAATTTGATTTACGTCCCAATTCCATAAATTCCCTTTCCACATTTCTAAAAATAAATCTACCATTTATTTTTAAATCGATTTACCCATCTCCTTATAAATCCTCACCATGAATTTATAATTTCAATTTATCCACTGATAATCACTTTACTTTATTTATAAACCTCGTTTATAAATTCCATAATCTCATTTCCCGTTTATAACTGTTTCACAACACTTAATCGATTTTAAATCGATTTCTAATTTAAATTTCATTTTTAAATCAATTTCCCCAAAATAACCCAACTGTTTTCCAAAACCAACTAAATTCCGATTCCACTTCCTTTTTATAATTAAAAATCTTATTAAAAATCTAGTATAACAATTCCATATTTTATTTTCGAATTTCCCTTTTCATTCTTCCAACTATTTAAATCTTGATTTAAAAATAAATCCTTTTATACTTAAACAATATCTCTTAAGTTCTATTATTTAATAAATCCTCTTATTTACATTATTCCAAATCTCTATTTTCATATCCTGAATAAAATTTTAAAATCAAACTATTTATTTTTCCCAACTTCATTTCTTAAAATTAATCCAAATTTCATTATAAATATTTTTACTATAAATTTTCTTTTAATTTCTTTTTAAATTCAATTTACATATTTATGGTATTTTAAAATACCAAAATCTAAACCGGTAATAACATAGCACCAAATAAATTCAAATCACGCTATAATCTACCACAGATTTTTCAACAAATCATATCACTAAATATGAAAATAATTTCAACATTTTTGAGGAATCCAGTTGAATCCCTCTAACCTGTTTCCCTACATCCACAGATGTTAATACAATATAAAAATACCAATCCCACTTCGAGGGAGATATCACGGTATATAGGGTCATCCGCTATTATGTTGGGCGCACAGGGTCTCATCCGCTATATATATGCGGGAATATCAATCACTCCAATATATACATACAACTATATATAATATCACATCCAACTGATAATAATTTATCAATTCTATCAATCAATCAAAAATCAATTTTAACTATCAAAATTAGTTATGGTAATCCGAAATTGAGTGAGATTAACTCACCTTTATTTTTATCGTTGTTTCGTGTTCTGGTTTCGATTAAATTTCCACGCGTTTGAAATTATCTGAAAATTCCAGAAGCCCCGAATAGTTACCGATCAATTTCATTTTCATAGTATTCGACGATACGATCCTAGGGGCAACTCGTTTTGTTCGAATCTGACCCTAAACAAGTAAGTTATCACGATTTTAAGATTATCAATATAAAATATTATAATAATTTCCTAATTACATTCTTAAACTACAAATTATGTTTTAATTACCACTAACAAAGAAGGCCAGCCCACTAACCACTTTAACGCATTGCTGCTCCTCCTCTCCCCTTCTCCTCTTCACAAAGAAACTGATACGCACACACTCGACCAACAACATCATCTTCCCCAAGCTTCAATCCCACCCGAACAAACTCATGCATCACAAAAAAAACAGTGCACGCTGTGCACACTCGTCCCGCTGACATTCAACGATAACGAAATCTAACAACTCAACGACTTCCACTCTTCCTCTTCTTCTCGTTCCCTTATCTCACGTCACGTCATTTTTTCCCCAAAATGCAACCGAAAACCCATCCGCTTCGTGTTTGAAATCCTCCATGCCCAAATGTCAAACCACCACCAAGTCTGCCGCGCTCACACCCAAAGTCACCACGACTTCCAGCATCTCATTGCCATAGGTCCCCTCACCAGAAATGCTTCCAAACACGAACAACCTCACGCGCCTCGATCGCCACCACTGCCTAGGTCGACCGGACCTCCACCCCACACCCAATTCAATCGCGACCTCCTCCATACGACTGTCGCACTTCACCCATCTTATCCCCTCAAAGATCGAAGCTTGATTTTTCCTAATTGATTTCATTTTCCCCCTTTTGATGTTAGAGAATAAGAATAGAAAGTGGATGAAGACAAATATTGTGAAGATTGTTCCATTTTTTTAATTATCTAAAGCTCAATCGAATTTTTTTTGTATGAGAGGGAAATGTGATTTTTATTTTGAAGAGGAAGAGAAAATCATTCGTGATTTTAAAACAAGGGAGAGGGAATAATTTTTTTTCATTGCTTGGTTGTACTGTTGCGTGTAAAAAAAAGATGTGTGTATGAATAGGTAAAGTCACAATCATAGTTGCAGAGGATAAGACAGATTTGACTAATATATATATAAAAATTAAATTTCCAAATGTCTTGTTTTACGCAACTCAAAATGTCGAACCCCTATCGAAGCGTGCCGCTAGGCGTTTATAATGTTATACCCCTATTCCGAACGTAATGGAAAAGGTTTCGAGTCCTATTTCGATCGATGGAGAAGATAGTTTTTTGGACCCAATTGTCATATTGAAATTTCGATATAAAATTTAGCGCGTTTCTAACCCATACGACCAAACGAAAACTCCAAACGTTACGAAATTTGAAATCCGACAATAATGCACTGTTACGGATCCAATGGAACTGGTTCGTCGAATTCTGAGACTGTGCCTCGGAAGGCTATTTTTAAATGTTAATTTAAACGATATATTTCTAAAACTGAACAAATCATTTTTAAATGCCATTTAAAAAGTTTTATTTTGTTCCTTATTATAAATTTAAATTTTGTAAGCCTTTAAATTATTTTTAACAAGCTTAAAACTCAGGATTCAATATTTTAACCAATTTTCAATTATTAATTCAATAATAAAATTATCCAATAATCGTTTTTATTTGAAATTCAAGTTAAAAATTAACATCTGAATATTTAAAATCAATTAAATATTCCAATTTCAAATAACCAAAATTATGGGTCGTTACATTCCTTCCCCCTTATAAAAATTTCATCCTCGAAATTTCCCAAGTAAGAAGAATGGTCCAAAACCCAGTAACTATTTTCCCAAAACTACACAGTTTCAAACAACTCCCTGAAAACAATTTTCTTTTATTGAAACCACATTATCACTCTTTCTAATTTCCAAATTCATTTATAGATTCCAATAATATTATTCTTTCAATCATTTAAATTATAATTTAAAACCAAATTTAAATTATCAAAATTTTCTTCAAAATTTTTCTAACTTCCTAAATTTCGAAAAATTTCGCCAGCGTCTCCTTTACGCGGCTAGATCCAAAAAAAATACAAAACGCCTCTATGGGCCCAAATCATCAAAAGAAAACAAAATCCAAGTGGCTCGATCAAAAAATCATCAATTTCATACAACAATTTAAACACATACCTTTTTGTCGGGCAATTTAAATTTTACTTCTGAAATCGAAGACATCAATAAAGCTTTTGCTTTTAATTACCTACATCTTATTTACCAATAATATCCAGTCATACAATTCAAATCATTTTATTAAACATTTTAAATTTCCAACATTTCTTTCACCAAAACCCGTACGATGTACATATATCATCCGTACGCAGTATCAAATCCGATCGCTCACTCGATCACACAATTTCACTTCCGAACTAGTATCGTTCACACAACTCTCTAGTGTGGACTCAGATCTGGTTTCTTAATTAGAAACCGTCATTCTCCTTGCATAGTCGTATACTATGATAGAGAATTTCAGGATCAATCAAAAATCCATATCCAGGGTTCACCATTGAAAATCGAGCGAAAATCCTAACTCGAATCGATATAAATTATCTCAAAATTCTGTGCTCGAATCTAGATCAAATCGTCATGCGAATAAATAATATACGTACAACTTACGTATTTATCTCAATTGATTATTAGCTATATCAATTTCTTTTTATTCACATTTACTTCCTTCCCATTTAATTATTCACCATTATCATACCCATTTAAACCTCGCATTCACTGATTTACTTAGTATATATCTTTAGTACCAATTCCACTTAAGAATTTCCTCTTTAAATTTCTTAATTCAATTTTAAACTTTTTATACAAAAGTTCTTATGCTTATTACCACTTCACAACTTAATTTTATATCCATTTATATTCAAATTCAAAATTTCAATCCAATTTGAACTCAATTTACCATCCATTTACTAATTTATTTCCAATCAAATTTAATATTGAATTTTATCAACCATCTCTCAAACCATATTTGATCCACTAATTATTGTAATTAGTTCCATCCACTAATTCATTCCAATCTCAATAAATTTTATTTCCAACTTTATTTTATTTTGTCCACTCGAACTAATTCTTCAATTTTACTTTACTTAACATAATCCAATTTAAATATCATTCCAATATTCAATTTCAAACTTTTATAAGCTACCAAACTTATTATATTCCATATAACATTTTAGATCAAACCCCAGAGTTTTAAACAATTACTTAATATTTCAAAATCATTTTTGAAATCATATATACCAAAAATCCTTTGGTATATCAAATTATTCTTAGAATTTCAAAACCAAACCCAGTTTTTACAATCAAACTCCAATTCAAATCATTAAGGTAGCAATTCCTCCCTTGGAAACTCAAAAATTAAAGTCGATGATGCTGCAGTCATCATCGAAATTATTTTCCAACGACCGAAGTGAGTTTAGTGCTTCTATTCCTTTAAAAACAACTTTTAAATATTTCAATTTTAAAATATTTCCTCCAAATAATCACTTTTATTTTTCCGAGACTTTGAAAAACATTTCAAAATCAAAGGGAATTAAATTCCCAAACTTCCAAATTTTCATCTTTTAATTCATTTATAAATCATTTTTATAAACCATATCATCTTTAAATATTCCTTTGGAATTTTATTCCACTTCAATTTATAAATCACATTTATAAACTCATATTTACAAACTCCATTTTGTTATATGAATTAATTCCTTAACTTTTGGTTATAATATCAACTTTTATTTCAATTACTACAACAACAAATGATAATGGTTTAATATTATTATTTCCTAACAACCAAGCAAACCATATATAACTATAATAATTTCTAAAAAATTATTTCTTTCATATACGAAAATAATTTGGGTAAAATTATTTCATTTACCCCAATTTAAAACAATATCGTCGAATAGTTCTATTATAGTGCTTAGAGATCCCTATCAATAACGTTAATTACTCGTATTGACCAGAATCCATAAGCCACTCAACAAATCAATCAACACAATATAAAACAATTTTATATTCACTAGCAAATACGCGTTCATATATATTAGTACACTCAACTCATTCTAGGGTGCTATTGACCCTATCTCTAATGAGTAATCCCCACAAGAGCCAAGGTTCTCGCTTAAACTTCAGCTATGATACCATGTGTAACGACCGAGAATTTCGCCCTCCGAAAATCGACATCAATACGTCCAGTGTATTACATGCCGAGCAATCGAATGCTGGAAATTCCAGATCGTTAGGGAGAAGAAGAAAGAGGTAGAAGAAGAAAATAGAAACAACAACACAGAATCTCACAATCGCAGCGGAACAATATATAATAGATATAACATGTCTATATACAAAAAGGACTATAACTGTTATTTATACATTACATCATCAGATTACCATACATCAATAACACAATACTAGACAGTTAAAATAACTTGTCCTCACAAAAGCCGAATATACAACCTACAATACATAGCGGAATAAAAATCAAGTACGTGTGATACGTCTTCGTCATCCAGCTCGTCTCTTGAGCTCCATAGTATCCTATCCTGAATCTTTAATACTCGGTCTGACCCGAGCATTATAATAAAATAACACCCGAGTCAGTCTGGAAAACCAGTGTGAGAATAACAAACTCAATTTGAATTATTAAAATTTTCAAAATCCTTTGAAAATCAAAGGTATCTCGTAAGACCACTCCATACATAAACACGACAGGTTTGTACCTTACGATAACCAAAACATTTCATATCAAATCTTCTGATATAATAATAGTGTCTAAGTACAAATACTTATTCAAATAGCTGAAATTGTTACATTAATTAAATTCCAGCATACTAGGCTCTACAATCAAAACCGTAAAGGCACGTATTGGAGAATGAATTCCATACGAATGGCTAGGAACTGGGGTACCACCTGTCACAGTACACATCTAGAAACCGCGTACCGAGGACCACGCCGAGATCCCCTGCAACACAAGACCGGACTATCCCTAACCTGGATAGACCGAATATGCTATCACCCCGGGTGTTCCCACCCTATTTTGAGATCCTTCTATACCATAGTAATAAAATAATATACAAGGGTATTTAGAAAGGCGATAAACATACCCTAATTGGGTGTAACCCACTTAGCCTTGCTGCATCCCCCTGATTTTCAGTCATTCCCAATTGATGAGGCTAGAGGCTACGATTACCTTTTTAAGGAATTTTCACTTAGAATGCTCATTGTCCTCCAATGACAATGTACTGATAGCATTGATCCATACAAGCCCGTCCTGGGGCCGAACGGAACTGAAGGCACTATTCCTACTACATCTATTTTGGAATAATCCTCAGGATTAGTAGTGATTAGCCCTTGCACTTCACTGCTCCATCTTCGATTCCATGCGCTTGTTTCCCTTTCGAAAATGTACTCGTTGGATCGAAGTGGTTTTCGGATAACTTATCCAATCCCGGTCTCTTCGAAACAACGTTCGATACTTTCTGGTAAACTCAACCCCGGTCCTTTAGGAAATAAACAGACAAAAATAAGATCGGAGATCACCTCCTAACCATTAGTGGACGAATTTCCTTATAAACGTCTTAAAAGAACGAAACGAGTTTATACGTACAGTATAGCACCTCGAACGATAACTATACCATATAATCCGTGTATTTCTCCTAGATATTCCCAAAGTTATATTTTGGGTCCAGATTTGATAGTCGGTTATTTAACTATCAAATAAACAATCATTCAACCAAATATTTTCCTTTCCATTGAAAACGCTAAGTCTTATTTCATTTAATTTTAATAAATTAAATCTCTTTATCCAAAATATATACTTATCTTGCCGAATTTAGTATATTCTCAAACTATCCTTTTCAAAAATTGAAAACCCTTTTAAATAATAAGGAAAGTACCACTGCGGTATCAAACCATGGATTCACTGCTCAATGGTTACGTCTCTATCCCAAAGAAATCCAAGACTTAACAACAGGCACCCACTACCTTCGATTTTGCCATGCGAGTATACCATTACTTCCCGAAAACTTTATTTAAAAATTTTCAAAATAATACTTATGAAATTTCTATAAAAAAATTTCCAAGGAAAATATTCTTTTATAAAAGTTATTATATAAAATAATATTAATATCAAAATAATTTATCTTTTAAAATAATAATGCTAATTAATTCTTAAATAATAATTGACTTACTATAAACTAACTTAATTTATATTTAAATATACTTTAAACAATTTTAAAACAAATAAATAATAAATTTTCTGAAATGTTAAACACCTTTTTAAATTACTCAATTAATAATTAAAAATTCTTCTTTTTAAAACAACTCAATTCCTCGATAAAATATATTTTCCAATTCCAATATAACCAGTCTAACATTTATAAATCCCTCTCGTTTTATTCCCAATTTGATTTTCGTCCCAATTCCATGAATTCCCTTTCCACATTTCTAAAAATAAATCTACCATTTATTTTTAAACCGATTTACCCATCTCCTTATAAATCCTCACCGTGAATTTATAATTTCAATTTATCCACTGATAATCACTTTACTTTATTTATAAACCTCGTTTATAAATTCCATAGTCTCATTTCTCGTTTATAACTGTTTCACAACACTTAATCGAATTTTAAATCGATTTCTACTTTAAATTTCATTTTTAAATCAATTTCCCCAAAATAACCCAACTGTATTCCAAAACCAACTAAATTCCGATTCCACTTCTTTTTTATAATTAAAAATCTTATTTAAAATCTAGTACAACAATTCCATATTTTATTTTCAAATTTCCCTTTTCATTCTTCCAACTATTTAAATCTCGATTTAAAATTAAATCCTTTTATACTTAAACAATATCGCTTAAGTTCTATTATTTAATAAATCCTATTATTTACATTATTCCAAATCTCTATTTTTCATATCCCGAATAAAATTTTAAAATCAAACTATTTATTTTTCCCAACTTCATTTCTTAAAATTAATCCAAATTTCACTATAAATATTTTTACTCCAAATTTTCTTTTAATTTCTTTTTAAATTCAATTTACATATTTATGGTATTTTAAAATACCAAAATATAAACTAGTAATACCATAGTACCAAATAAATTCAAATCACGCTATAATCTACCACAGATTTTTCTACAAATCATATCATTGAATATGAAAATAATTTCAACATTTTCGAGGAATCCAGTTGGATTCCTCTAACCTGTTTCCCTGTATCTACAGATGTTAATACAATATTAAAATACCAATCCCACTTCGAGGGGGATATCGCGGTATGTAGGGCTATCCGCTATTATGCGGGGCGCATAGGGTTTCATCCACTATATATATGTGGGAATATCAATCACTCCAATATATATATATACTACTATATATAATATCACATCTAACTGATAATAATTTATCAAATCTATCAATCAATCAATAATTAATTTTAACTATTAAAATTAGTTATGGTAATCCAAAATTGAGTGAGATTAACTCACCTTTATTTTTATCGTCGTTTCGCGTTCTGGTTCCGATTAAATTTAAATGCGTTTGAAATTATCTGAAAATTTCAGAAGCCCCGAATTGTTACCAATCAATTTCATTTTCGTAGTATTCAACGATACGATCCTAGAGGAAACTCATTTTGTTCGAATCTGACCCTAAACAAGTAAGTTATCACGATTTTAAGATTATCAATATAAAATATTATAATAATTTCCTAATTACATTCTTAAACTACAAATTAAATTTTAATTACCACTAACAAAGAAGGCCAGCCCACTAACCACTTTAACGCATTGCTGCTCCTCCTCTCCCCTTCTCCTCTTCACAAAGAAACTGATACGCACAAACTCGACCAACAGCATCATCTTCCCCAAGCTACAATCCCACCTGAACAAACTCACGCATCACCAAAAAACAATGCACGATGTGCACTCTCGTCCCTCTGACATTCAACGATAACCAAATCTGACAACCCAACGACTTCCACTCTTCCTCTTCTTCTCGTTCCCTTATCTCACGTCACGTCATTTGTTTTTCCTTAAAATGCAACCGAAAACCCATCCGCTTCGTGTCCGAAATCCTCCATGCCCAAATGTCAGACCACCCCTAAGTCCACCTCGCTCACACCCAAAGTCACCACGACTTCCAGCATCTCATCGCCATCGGTCCCCTCACCAGAAACGCTTCCGAACTCGAACAAACTCACGCGCCTCGATCGCCACCACTGCCTAGGTCGACTGGACCTCGCCCCACACCCAATTCAATTACGACCTCCTCCATACGACTACCGCACTTCACCTATCTTATCCCCTCAGATCGAAGCTTGATTTTTCCTAATCAATTTCGTTTTCCCCCCTTGATGTTAGAGAATGAGAATAGAAAGTGGACGGAGACAAATACTTTGAAGATTGTTCCATTTTTTTTTAATTATCTGAAGCTCGATCGAATTTTTTTTGTATGAGAGGGAAACGTGATTTTTATTTTGAAGAGGAAGAGAAAATCGTTTGTGATTTTAAAATAAGGGAGAGGGAACAATTTTTTTTTCACTGCTTGGTTGTACTGTTGAGTGTATGAATAGGTAAAGTCACGATCATAGTTGCAAAGGATAAGACAGATTTGACTAGAATATATATATATATATATATATATATCAATTAAATTTCCAAATGTCTCGTTTTACGCAACTCAAAATTTCGAACCCCTATCGAAGCATGCCACTAGGCGATTATAATGTTATACCTCTATTCTAAACGCAATGGAAAAGGTTTCGAGTCCTAATTCGATCATATGGAGAAGATAGCTTTTTGGACCCAATTATTATATTGAATTTTTGATATAAATTTCAGCGTGTTTCTAACCCGTACGACCAAACGATAACTCCAAACGTTATGAAATTTGAAACCCCACAATAATAAACTATTACGGATCCAATAGAACTAGTTTCGTCGAATTCCGAGACTGTGCCTCGGAAGGCTATTTTAAATGTCAATTTAAACGATATATTTTTAAAACCGACCAAATCATTTTTAAATTCCATTTAAAAAGTTTTATTATCTTCCTTATTATTAATAGAAATTTTGTAAGCCTATAAATTATTTTTAACAAGCTTAAAACTCAGGATTCAATATTTTATCCAATTTTCAATTATTAATTCAATAATCAAATTATCCAATAATCGTTTTTATTTGAAATTCAAGTTAAAAATTAACATTTGAATATTTAAAATCAATTAAATATTCCAATTTCAAATAACCAATATTCTGGGTCATTACACAAATAGAAGTATGAAGCAACCAATTTTTCATCCAGTTCCTACCATCCAATAATCTAATACATCAAAAAATTGCTTTCTAAATTTTACTCTTATGCTGGAAAAAGTAATTTAGATGGAGAATTTATCATTCTTACCACTCTATAATCTTCCTATTCCCGTAGTGCAGTGGAAATTTCCTCGCTGTCCCGGATTTACTCTAAATTTTCCATGCATAAAATGCATAAGGAGGCTTATTTTAAGCTCTAAAATGGAATTAAGTCTAAAAATAGAATCGCACGCATCATCGACAAGATATGGAAATAGAAATTCCAAGGCTAAAACAGCTCTTCCTTGTTATCGCTTGTATTTATCGCATCGTCGATCCTAATGCACCGCTAAATCCGCAAATTCTAACTCTACTTGCCTTCCCTATGCTTAACATGTGGCCTTCAAAATCAAATATTTCACAAAAATCTTTCCCACTTTTCAAATTTGTACGTCATTTGGAAAATAAAATCCCAAAATATTTGGATACATATTTTCCCTTGAAATAAATTTTTGAACAGAAACTCTAAAAATAATATAAGGGTCACAAAATAACTAAAACACAACTTTTTTTCAAAAGTGAACTTTTCAAATCAAGGGGAAACTTTTCAAACTATTTCTTTCTAAAAAAATTTGATAAATCAAGCCATAATTTTAGCATAGTTGAAAGTTAGTTATGTGCTAAACGCATAAACCAAATTCCAAAAATCTATAACTACCTTTGCCTAAAAACTTGACATTATATTTAAAAGATTCATCATATCTATTGTTCAAAAAATTTAGCTTTTAAAGAACATGAGCAATGACCTGCGATATCAAAACAACTTTATCATATCCTTTGCTATAATTTTCAACTATTCTAAACTCCAGTTTTATATTGCATTTACTGTTAGTCAAGTTTCTTTATGAGATTCCCATATTTATACCGCTTCTTTACTATGCATATATAGGAGCGGATTACATATCCAAAAACAATAACATAGTCAATAAATAGAAACTCATAATGTCATGTGTGTGCCTTTTATAAGGGACAACTAATAGTTACAAACCAAACAACCTACAGAAAAAGGAAAATGCTGCAAAAAAAAGATACAACAATCCTAAAAAACACCGCCTATGAACTATGAGAAGGTCTCGCTCCATGGCTGGAGCTCGTGCCATTGCTGTGACCGCGGGATGGTCGTAGCATGGCCGCTATGCATCCAATCTCATGCCCTTGGCGTTGCTGCTTCGCCCTAATCTCTCAAAGCTCTGCCTGAAACTGACGGATAACGACAAGCTGCAGACTCAAGTATCTCTCAGCATTTGCTACTGGTGGTGCTGCTTTGGTGCTGGTATAGGTGGTGCGGCAGGCGGTAAGGGAATAATCATCCTCTTAATAGTGGTCTGGTCGATGATGGGAGGGACCTTCCTCGCTACTGGCTCTCTGCTCAAATTTACCTCGTAATGCCTAAACACACTCGAGTGAGCAAGTAGCAAAATGGAAAGTGAGTCCTCGAGGTACCAATTCCTTGATCGACCATATGAAGCATTAAAACACGAGCGCAATCGACGGCTATGCCACCAATTATAGCATAGACTTCTCTTTGCAATGAGGTATAGATCTGGTCGAGGCTTTCCCTCTTTGGAAGGATGTTGTGTTGAATGATGTGCACGTTGAGACGGGCAACCGGTTGAAAATTGTCTGTTCTCCAATCACCAACATTTCAAGAAAAGATCCACTATAGAATCTTAGGATCGGTCATCTCTATGTCATCTAAATCTATGCCTACTTTAGATATCTCCAAAATCCTAACGAGATCATCATCTATCATCTCAATCTGAGCTTTCTTCGCCTTGGACTCAAAATAGCTGTTGCCATCAAAATTTTGCGCCATCTATGTGTTAAAAAGATGGAGACAACGCAGGTAATATTCCCATTCATAAGTCCCGAAGTGGAGGATCGGTGCAAGTCCTGCCACAATGAAAATCTTTTCAACCCCAAAAGCGGTGAAATCTTTGAATTTCACTGGTCGCTCGTAGAGAAAATCAAAGTTTTCCATTTTGAGATATGTGGTGATCTTCCGCTCGCTCCGATCAAGCCAAGCGGTTTCTTGTGGAGTGAGGCCGGGATGATGAAAGGAAGTGATGCTGGTGCGTGGCGGTACTATGGGTTGCGAGGTGGTTGGAAGAAGGGAGAAAAGGATTTAGATCTGGAGTGGTGGTGGGGCAAGATCTGACGTGTAAGAATTTTGGCATTGCTTGGTTGAGGGATGGAGGAGAGAGGCTTTGATTAAGTGGAGGAAGGGAAGATGGAAATGGGGTTCGGCTGAAAATGGAGAGGAGTAAGAGAATGAGGATGGTGCGGTGGCTGATGGTTTGGATGTGACTTATAGTCGCGTTCTAGGTTCGCGGTCGACCGCTATTAGGTCAATCGATCGACCGCTACGGTTGATCGCTTGCGGTCGAGTGCTAGCCCAGATTTGGTCACGGCTTGAACCTGGACCCAATAGAGCAGGTTAAAATTAATTGTTGTTCTAATGACCGTTCCACACATCATCTTCAACTTAACTCACCCAGAAAACTTCAACTTTCCACACGACGGTATCCACCTTATCGTGTAGACCCCTCCTCGGTAAGATTGCGATAGCCTCAACAAAACTTTTGCGACCAATAACACTTCTAAAATACCCGAAAGTACACCAGCTGCTATAACCTGCCTACTTCGCATGAAAATATTTTTTCCAATAGCTGATGGTACAACAACACTTCAAACTACATACCCTAATAAAATTGAATGTCTTTTCTATTTTGTTTATACCTTAAAGAGAGAATATCTAAAAACCTCGATTTTATAAACCGAACAATCACTGAGCTAAATATATGCTCCGTTATACTTGTTACTAAATTATAGAAGCTATTTCATACCAAGACTTCCCTTAAAAATCAAAATTATGTTTATATATAAATATTCCAGGGTTTCCAAAAACCTTTTTAAAACACAAATTCCCTAAATTGCAAAACTATTTCTTTGCGAAAAATCAAAATCAAGCATTTACTGATATTTACATATAAATTTTTAAGCATTTCAAAAAATAATCTTTTATAAACAAAGCATTTCTTAACACGACCAACTTAGTGGTATAGGTGTTTATTTGAAAATTAAAATTTCAAAATTTTCCCAAAACAAAATTTCCAAAAGAAATCCTTTAAAAACTCTTTTTCCAAAATCTAAAGCATTTCCTCAACACATTTATAAAAATTCTCTCACAGGTTTTAGACTAAGGAATTGAAATTAATTCTCCAAATAAAAATCTGGCCTACCATCAAAGAGGTGATTAATGAATGCACCATAGCAAAAACGTGCTTCTGGATAATTGCGACATACATACTCTAATTTTTCACCCACCTGGAATAAATATGTGTCTCTGACTGAAACTCAAAATCCAAAATCATAAGGTAGCTAGAATCTCCACCATCAAGTCGAACACCTCCAGTCCCTGTGATTCCGCCATATGTCGAACTCATGCTCTTCATCAATAGCGCTTTACGCATCGCCAGCACTCCATGGGGTATTTCGGAGATGGCGTGGAAATCTTAACTCTAAGATATTTCCAACCCATAGTTGCTTTGCCTATTCCCTTGGAGTGGAACTACAACTATTTCTATAGTTGGAATTCTTAGAATCTAGCGTGAAATATTTTATTACTAGATAGAAAAGTATGAATACGTTCTCTCAATTTATCCTAATTCCTATGATCTACTAACCTAGGTTCTGATACCAAATGTAACAATCCGCAACTAAATGGGCCTACATTTTGGCAAAAATCAAAACCCAAGTCCATCGAAGCATATATCGTTGGATTTGGTACCTCCAAATAGGCATGGGAATTAACAGATATTGATAGAAATATAAACTCACAGTGGAAACAATAATTAAATAAGAATACTGATTATGACTACCCCTTTGGAATTTATGGTATTCCTTGGATAACTAATTATCACATCAACATCGAGCATGAGAGAAAAGAAGACTTCTCCAACAACAAAGCACATACAGCTCCAATGACATGTTCCTCTAAATCTATCCTAAGAGTTTTAATGAGGAGGAGATCAGGACAACGTTCTGGTGACTGGAAATCTATAAACTGTCCATAACATAAATTTATACCGATTGGTCTCTATTTAATTATTATGTCCATTTAGGTGAGCAATTCTAATCTAACCTTGCATTGCACACACGATTACTTACTTACCACTCCCCAAGGTACAAAATACTGATGAAGCCTTATCAACCATCCAATACTTCCAAACCCATTTGCCACTTAATACTTCTAAATATGAAGCAGACTTCTATAATCATTTACAAGGTACTTTTAAAAGAAAAATATGCAGACTCTACCATTTAAGACCTCAATCAAGGCAGACCCCATCATTTAAGTCCTATTCCTAAGGTGGTTTTCTAACAATGTTATCAATGGTCAATGGGTCCTAGCTACAAAGAACTCTAACCACTATTTAAGGCTTCCAACATTCAATGTCCAACTATTACTGCATCTATCATCGATAAAATCATATCCATGTAATAGACAGTACCCAAGCCACTTAATACCTCTAAAAGGACTAGGCATACTTCTAACCATTTAATAGCTATATTCTACGCAAGTCCCCATCACTTAATACATATCCCCAAGCAGACTCCTCATTAGTACTATCGTTATTATGGCCTTATCAATGTAAGAGACTATACCCAAGCCACTTAATACCTTAATAAAGACTAGGAAGACCCCTGACCATTTAACACCTATTTATAGGTTGGCCTTTGTAATTTAATACCTAACCCCAAGGCGAACTCCTCACTGGTTCTATCTAGCCGACATTACTTAGAAATCTCATTGGGCTACATAATACTTCTATTATCCCACCTTTTGGCAAGGTCGTGACACCAAGAACTTGACTAGAAACCAAACACAGTTCATTTAGAAAATCAGTTATACGCAGGTTCACTATGGATATCGATGAATTTTGTCCAAGCCCGGATCAAGCTAAAATTGATATGACACGACAAGCGAAGCTATGAGAGCCAACGTTCCAAATTTCAAGTCAATCCGAGTTAATATGCTCAAGTTATGATCGATGCAAAATTGGATAAGAAATAGCCTCGCGTTCGAATCCATAGACTGGCCACTATTCGACTCGATCGAGTTCGACTCCATCACAGAGCCGTTGTTCGAATCGATCGAGTTCGACTCGATCAACTCCGCATCGATCACCAGGGTCTACTTCGACTCGCTCCGCTTCGCATCCATCAAGGGGCCTCAGTTCGACTCGCTCCACTTCGCATCCATGAGAGAGCCACATTTTGACTCGATCATCCAATGTCAATTTCGCATCCATACGAAGACTTCTACTTCGTATCCATCGATGCAAAGCAAAGCACAGCAGTCGATACAAACAAAGGCTACCTCCATCGATGCGAACTACGCATCTTTTATCGATGTGAACAAGGCAATACCATCGATACGAGCAGGGCGAAAGTCCTAGAACGACTCGATCGAAACGACATCAAAGGTGGAGTGATCCAGAGATTCGAACGCCACATCATCGAATGGAGCAGCGATTCGAACAAGACCAAGTCGAACAGGGATTCGAACAATACCGAGTCGAATAAGAGCGAGTCGAAATGAGGGAGTCGAACGAAATAGCCAACCGAAGATCCCAACTCGTATCGATCATATCTCCTAATCTATAAGTCCAAATGCTATGAAATTTTCACAGAAGACTACGTGCATGCTAAAGAATGTCCACGCCAAATTTCGACTCCATCGAACGCGATCTTGATCGATACGAAATCTGTTCGTATCGATCACGGATCAGACTGAAACTTCACGGGCTTGGGCGCGCGGACCTGGTCACGTGCTAGAGAGGGTCTCCCGAAATCTGAGCGAAATACCAGCCTCCTACACCTATAAATAGCGCCCCAGGGCATACAGAAAAGGGGCTTCTTCTTCTTTGAATTCTCCAACGCCCAGACTCTGCCGGATACAGATCTAAACTCCCTTGCTGCTGCCAACAACGAAATCCACTGCTGCAAATCATAATTACCTACTGTAACTCACTGAATTCACTTGTAATCTTCAAAAAAAGTTCAATAAAGCTATCAACTTCATAGTGGACGTAAGCGATACGCCGAACCACTCTAAATTCTTGTGTCTCCTTGCATTTTAATTATTTTCATATCTAAAATTTGGAGTTTTTGTTAGATAATCCTCTTTTTCCATTTAATTTCTTCACTTTATCTCTTCAAAAACTTCCGAAGAGTGTTGTGCCCAATTTTGGTACAAACAACTCCTTTTATAGAAAAGAGGCGGACCCTACAACCATTTAATACCCCAAACCTAAACCGAACCCCTCACGAGATATCAACTATCACTCTTAATTGTAAATATGAAATCTCATTAGGTTACTTCTTTCGGTAGGGAGGCGGGCCCTACAACCACTTAAAACCTCAACGCTGAAGTAAACCCTTTTAGAGACATCCTTATTTCTTTGGAATCTCACTATGTTACTGAATACTTCCTTTTACGAGAGAGGCGAACCCCACGACCAGTTCATACCTCAAAACAGAAGCGAACCCCTATGGAAATATCCCTCATCGCTCCTTATTTCAGATTTGGATCATTTAATACTTTCAAAATAAGAAAGAAGGCCTAATCTCTCACGTCATCATGGATCCTAGGATTACTGATATCTCACAGTGGTAGTAAGTGAACCCGACTACTGGTGGCCTCAAAGTGAAGGGAATCTTCTGTTGAGTGACTCTACTGACCTCGCATCACTAACCTACTAAGTCCAATTAACCATCTAAGTCTTTACTTGTATTATTTTAGGTAGACATTGGACTTAGCTTACTAATTCCCTTTTTATTTAAGGTAATAAGATTTACCTTAAACACTTATCTACCCATAAATCCTCTTTTTATGCTCATAAATGATTTTTCCCTAAACCCTAACAGACATTTCCTAAGACATTTATGTATGATTACTACTTTCAAATTAGTAACATTTTTAACTATTCCATAGTTACTAGTTCAATTCATTATTTATCAGTCTCATTAATCCATTTACCCTATCAAGTTATTGCAACTCCCATATTTATTACCATTTATTTCCAATTTATTGGAGTTACAACCTTTTAAATTCCTTTTCCATTAATTAATTATCCTAAACGCAAATATTTCATGTTAGCATCGTTATTGGCTTTTTATTTAATTATTACAGGCGCAACGCAGTAAATTACTCACAAATATCTACTTTTATCGAATATATTCTAGTTATATATCTTCCCTAGAATATTCTTTTCCATGTTCAATTGTTGAAATCATATTTAAAAAGATTATCCACTATAATTTCTATAAATTAGTCCAAAAAAAAGATTTAACTTTAAAATATAAAAGATTACATCGTTTGAAATTATAAGGAATAATCATTTCATTTTATTTCCGAATAGACAGTGTAAACTACAATGAATTCATACTTTACACGTCTCTTTCTCTCTTTATTTGCATCTATTCCTTGATAGATCAAATGCTGTATTTTTCTTAAAAGGAAAACAAATCAAACTAATTTACGAATATTAAACGGATCTAAATTCCAACAATTCCAAACATAGGGAAGTTTACATTCTAACAAGATCAGGGTAATAATCCAAATTCATAACATCATTATACAACTTATTTCAGATCTGGAATAACTTTCATTTAAATCAATACTCTAAATTCATACTTTTGGGACTGATTTCCAGATCAAGTTGTAAATAAGTCTAAATCAATCCATAAATAAGAATATGTAGGCAACATTTATTATATTCAATTTTTTGCCTACAACTCATATACAATTATTCAGTTAGGCATAAAAATCAAATAAACACCAACGGAATAATTTTCATATAATAACAATCTATAAAATTTCCCACTCGCCTTTTAAAAGCGATCCAAATCTCCAGATCTGAAGTAGAACCTTTGATTCATCCCCAAATCTTTTATAATCCAAGAAATATGTATAAAAAGGGTATATACGTACATTTGAATTACAGATCTGAAGAGATTTGGAATTGGGAGAGAAAATAAGTACAATTATAAAAATATACATAAATTACCTCAAATACGCATATAGTTGATTCTCTTCTCTTCTCCTTTTCATTTGATTTCTATTCTTCTCCAATTTGTATGAATATAAATACAAATATTTTATTTTTATAATTTAGAGTAAGCGAAGAAGGAGAAATGGCAGAGCTTCGCTACTACCTCTGGAAAAATATGAGAAGAGAAGGGAGGGCTAGGCCTGAATTTATAGACGCTAGAATCAGCCAGACCGTTGGATCAAAATATATTGAATCAGGGCTGTTGGGCCTAGGCTAACCCTAGCCGCCTGAAGGCAACCAGTCGACCGCCCTTGGAGCCTCGGTCGACCGCAAGGTATCGACCGGTCACAATGACAGGTTGGCTTGTGGGCCCGGGCAATTAATTAGTAAACATTCATTTTTCTTATTTATGTATTTTCATTCTGAATTCGTTTTTCGTCCGTAACATCTTCATTTGGACTCCAATCGCAAAACTCCAAATATAAAAGTTACTCGGAATTTTGCCACGAACACAATGGTGCAAGTGTCGCGATCAAACTCCATTGTTTTCACAAATTTCAATTTTGGAGCCTAATTAATTAACAGCTAATTAAATAGCTAACGTCAAATTACAGGGTGTTACAATCATCAAACTGGAGATTGTACATAAAATCTAGACCAACAAAAATTAAGATATAAAACCTATTTGTTTTCTTCAATTTCAACTCGGTTTTGATGTCAATCATCATATCTTCTTGTATATATTTTTATCCTCTTTTATATTGTGTATCTTCATGTTGAAATTATTTGTTTGTCTCATTTTGATACTTATATAACAACAAGTAAGCTTGGTTGTTCTTTGGCTGTTGTCATTAAAATCTAACAAGAGAGGTTCTGACATTCTCTTTTTTTTTATGATGACAACTACAAAAATTTTGAAAAATATTTATTCTACATAAAATGATATTATAATATGATTAATGCTCCCCCTAATTATAATATCTTCTTCTATCAATATGCATATGAATTTCTTCCCCTTTATCATTATAAAAAAGGACTAAAAGCATATGCATATTATATTTTAATAACTCCCACTAAATATAATATTTCTCTTAAGAAATAAATCTATGTACCTTTATATATATGAACCCTTATATATACATTTAAGAGATAAATATCGTAGATATGTGAATAAAACAATTTAACATTAATGCAATTTAATGAGTACCTAATGGATATGTCAACTATAAGCACAATGATAATCATTTAACAAAATAAATATAGGGTTTACGGCTTAGGAGACCATGCCCAGTTGGATGTGGTTGATCCCTTAAAAACATAATTTTCTTTATTAATCAAAGTGTCATAATAATTGCTAATGTATATGATTGGTCAGATTAGCAGGAACTCATATATCAACATTAATTGTCATTAAATTAGTATTCAAAGAATGTTTTCTATTTCTATGTAAAATACTATCATGACATGAAGTGGTTTTAGAACTATCTCTATTTTTAGTATCAGTATTAAAATGTGTATACGTGAATGCAGATCTAGTACTATTTTTTGTTTATCGCACTTATAACCTAAACCACTTTTATTATTGTAAACTTTAGTACTTATCATTAAGGAAGATAAATCATCTTTTCCGTTATTGAATTTTGTAACTTTCTCATATAATTTGTCAAAATTTGCTTTAGAGTCATAAAATTTCATTTGCAAAGTAACATTATTTTCTTTTAAAAGCTTGCATTCTTTATTTAAATCTAAATTTCTCGCATTCAAAGCACTATTCTCTTTTTTAAGAAACAAATTTTTTGAATTAGATTCATTAAAGAATTTTTTTAAAATATAATTTTATTTTGAAAAGGTACATTTTCCTTTAAGAGATTAGCATTATTATTAATCAAAGCTCATTTTCTTTTAAGAGGAAATTATTTTGTGAAACAAGTTCTTTAATGATAGTTTCAAAAATTCTAGTTTGTTTTATTAAGAAATCATTTTCTTCCTTTAATTTTTCATATTTAAGTTCATAATCTTTTAATTTATGTAAAGCAACATTATTGACCTTTTATAACAATTTAAAGTTTTTAAATAAACTATCATATGATGCTAAAAGACCATTATAAATAGAATCATTGTGTACCGATTTTGAACTGAGTGTAGCCACATTGCACATGTATCAAGATTCAGTTTCCAGTTGCTTGCTTTCAGAAATTTGCTTTTCTCAATCGTATTTGAGCTCTGACGAGGTCTTCTCTTTATGGCCATTGTTCTAGGATGTTGTTACGATCAGTAGAACGCCAGGCTCTGATACCAATTGAAAGTCTATCCGAACTTCCCATTTTGTGTCCAGTCCCGGACTCCTTTTGGATTTACAACTATACCATCACTTAACTCGGAGGAATAGGTTTTACAAACCACCTGAGCTGCCGAACAGGACTTCTATATTACAAACCGCCTAAGCAGCCGAATAGGACTTCATGCCTGAAAAACTCCAACAGGACTTCGACTACAAATGGTAGTAAGTTTTTTGACTGATTGTGTTCTAGATAACACAGATAAGTTTATTAAGTACACTATTCCTATAATCTTATTGAGATGGTGATTTGAATATGTAATTGTAGGAAGTAAATTGTTGAGGATATTTGTAATTTACAAGTGCATATAGATTAGAAAGATAGAAATAATTGATTCTTAGTAAGCATAAAAGCGAATTCTCAACTCTATTTAAATCTAAAAAGTTCTAATTGAATAGTAGTAATCATTGGAGAGAACTATTCAAAGCAGGGGATGCAACTATTGAAAAAGAGAGGACATGTCTTTTCAAAAATTCAAATAAAAAACCCAGCTACAGGCATCCATACATTTGGATATTTTGTACCGGACGTCTAGATTGCAATATAGACGTCTATTATGAAAAATACAAACGTCTAGATTTGGACTAAAAAGTTTTTTTTATTTGGATGTACACAGACATCTAGGACAAAAATGCCAGGCGTCTGAAGTTGAACTGTTTTGTTCATTTATTTTGAAATGTTATATTTTAACTATTTATTTTGAATAAATATGTATTATAAAATAGTTATATTGCAAAAATAATTTTTCAAAATATATTTATGCGTGTGCAATCATCAAACTGAAGATTGTACATAAATCTAGACCGATAAAAATTAAGATATAAAACATATTTGTTTTCTTCAATTTCAGCACGGTTTTGATGTCGATTGCATATCTCCTTATATATACTTTTATCCTCCTTTGTACTATATATCTTTATGTCAAACTTATTTGTTTGTCTCCTTTTGATACTTATATACCTACAAGTAATCTTAGAGGTTTTTTGGCATAATTGTATGGTTGTTGTCATTAAAATCTAACAAGGGAGGTTCTAACAGAGATGGCATATTATTATTCACACAGGCTTTTTATCTGACTCAAAGTTTTTGTTTTCCCCTTAAACTCTCGAATGCTCAAAATTTGTTTTGAGTAGGTCGGCGGTGAGGGTTTACAGGTTATTAGATTGGACGAATAAAGCTTCCATAGACGTGTAGGAGGCAGACTTAGCTATTTAGGAGTTTATCTATATATATAATATTTATCCGATGTGTTGAAGTTTTATTCTGTTGGAATGCATGTAATGACAGATGTTATGACTGTCTAGTAGTTAACTTTAATCAACTAATGAGACATCTTCATATGTTGCTCTTGTAGTATTTTATAATAATTATATTTTATCGGAACTTGGGTAACATTTAAGATTATGTAATGAATATGAAATATTATCTTTGTAATGAAAATATAAAGTTTGTTTGAAATTGTGTTTAAGAAAATTTCATATTCTTGTGCTTATGATGTTATTGCTACGATTAACATTACCATATTTTATCATTGGAAATTAATACTATAGATGGCTGCAGCATCTATAGCGCTTAGTTTCAGGCCTTAAAATGGAATATGTTACAACTATCCAACTGGTAAGGTTTGTTTTTAACTTTGATCTACCGTGTATCTAGAGTGACAGCTTATACTGTCTTTGTTACATTATATGTTATCGTTTTGCTATGAGATTCTGTTTCCCATGTTCCGTTTCTTTTTATTTTACCCTAACAATCTGCCTTTTTGGCACTTGGATGCTTTGCATTTAAATACCATTGTTGTATTAAGTATCGACTTTTGATGGTTGAAAAGGCGAGTTGTTACATTTTGTATCAGAACTGAAGGTTAAGCGAGAACTTGGCTTTGGTAGGGTATGACAGTTTAGAGATAGGGTAAGTGACACCCTAGAATGAGTTGAGAGTATTGTATATACAAGAGCTTTTTTGTTATTTCTACAAAAAAAACAAATTGTGTTAATTTGTCTGTTAAGTGGTTTATGAATTCTGGTTGAGACGTGGGACGCCACAATATCCATAGGGATATCTAAACACTTGAACAAGGCACACAAGCACGATATTGATTTTTGAAAATTTGGTAAATGAAATATTTTACCTAGGATTATATATACTAGTATATAACGCACGTATGTGCATCTAATATCCGAAAATGTTTACTTTGAATTGATGTGTGTTTTAAGTGCAAATGTTTTTGTAGTCACAACACATCAAGTTGTTTTGTTGGTGATATCGAGAATGAATTGATAGTAAAATATTACCTTGATGGGTAGTCAGCAAGAGCGGTAAGATTCCATTAACAAAGAGGGTAATTTTGAAATTTCAAAAAGACGCATGTAAATCAGGTTGATTGAATTTTCTTTATTAATAATTAGAGAATTAGAGATTAGCATTCAGCCTTTTTTTATCCAAACAAATAGCTTTAGTTTTAGTATACATAAATTTGCATTTTAATTAAGGTAGAAGAGTTTAATTTAAAATTTAATTGAGATATAATTGATTGACTTGATTTTAATAGACGACAAACTTTCATTTTAATTAAGGTATGAACAGTTTGCACTTTAATTAAAAGATAAGAGCAATTGATCAAGTAATGAAATGTAAAATTTTGAATTCTAACTAAGTTGGGAGTGTATCTACATATGTTAAATGTAATTTGAATTTAAAAGTACATTTTGAAAAGTTTAAGTTTATACCCAAAAAGTGAAACACTAAAAATGTTAGAAGTATTATTTAAGAAACTAAAAACCCAAACTGATTTCAATTTCTTATTTTCTTTGATCCGCTTACTAAAGGCTGATGATGCTGTTTGATAGCAACAAATTGTATGATAATAGCCAATTGATACCCTTGTTGGGTAGGAAGTAACTATTAATACTCACTTCAGCACTTTTTTTTAAAATCAACAACTCTCTCATGGCAACTAATAAAAATTGATGAATCTGAATGAATAATTCAAATCCCATTCTTCACTAAATGCTAAAACTAATAAATTTGTCTCATTACATAGAATTCAAGTTACTTTTTTAAAGAAAATTTTCTCCAGTTTCACTACAAAAAAAATATTTTTAAATTTCAGAATATTTACGAAAAACTCCACAAATATTTATATTTTTAAAAAAAATGCTTTAATCGTTGAAATATACAAATAATGTTCAAATTTAATTTTCAAAAAATATTTTTTTTACCGAAATTAAATTGAAAATGTAATTTAAAACATGTTTTTAATAGAGTTTTTCACGTATTAAATCTTAAAATAACATACATAGCCAAATTTCCAGTGGAATTTATTCAAAATTACCGTCTTAATAAATTTAGCATAAAAATCAGTATAAAAGGCTCGTTAACATCTCATTGCATATGGATTTCTCATCCATTAGGATGATATCTCAAATGAAAACTAAAAATTTAAAATGTTCCATTAAGACCTCGCCACCTAGATAATGATTCCTCTTTTTTTTATTGTGCTTTTGAAGAAAATACGTGAAAGCATTATAACATTTGGTCTAGTAATAAAGCAAATGCAAATAGGACCATGACAAATTGATTGTTCAGACAAAACATAACTTGTTCTCATTTTTCTTCAGCTCACACATAGTTCACACTGTACATACCAGTACATCAGCACAACAATAAGGATAAAGATGCAAGGGTATTATTGGTAATCCAAAAAGACATGGTTGAAATTAGTTCATGGAATTCTCATTATTAGTAGTAAAGATATATATATTTCAAATTTATAGAGTTATTTATGGTGTGTTTGTTTGTTAGTGATAATATTTCTTTATGATCATTGTTATTCGATTTGTCATGCTTGGATAGTTTAGGAGCATTGGCTATTGTTTATTGATTTATGCTCGACCAGTTTTGAGCATTATTTCTTTGATAATTGTGAATACATTAAAATAAGCCCCTTTGTGAATTAAGTTTCACAATTAGACTATAAGGTGTTAAGAGAAAATGTTAAGTTAAAAGTCATCTTTTAATAAAATTGTTTAATATAATCTAAATGGGAAGATAAGACATTTAAAGGATAAAAATTTGTGAAAAGTTTATTATAATAAAGGGGAGTTATTATAATATAAGATGATTTTAAAGGTACATTTTATATGAGTATGGTATATAAAATAAGTTATGTGATTTATAAATGGTGTTTTATAAGTAAAAAGGGCTTTTGAGAATTTAAATCCTAATATTGTTTGAAATGATTTCAAAAATATTTTGAGAAAAGTAATAGTAGCATTACTTGGAAGTATTTATAAATATAAATATTTCAAAGAGAATTTTTAAGAAAGATACATTTTCTTTGGATAATTCGAGGAAAAAATCTCGTTTAGCTTTGTGGTAATGTAAATAATCTTCTAAGTGACGATTGAATGTTTGCTTAGGCGAATGTTGTAATGCACCTGGTAAATAATTCTTTTTAACATTATGCGATCGAAATGAGTTCAAATCTGAAAAAACTCAAAGCGAGTGTTAGTGAATATATTGTTAAAGTTATTTTATATTTAGAAATATATGTAATATGATACAAAAAGGGTTTTTGAAAACAAAAATAGGGTATTTAGTTCTTAAGTTTCCTTAAAGAAAATTGATATTTAAAATAAAGGTATTTTGATAAAAGAATGTTTCGATAAATAATTTTTTTAACTCTTGGATAGAAAAAAGATAATTTGATAAAAAAATTTAAATGGGTTAAATTGGATAAGTGGGTTTTTAATAAGCTTTGTTTTATTAAAACTGTATCTTTGTTTAAATGTCCAAGTCACATAAACTATTTGAAGTTATTGGACCGACTAATAAACGTCTTTACCTTAGGGACATCTAAGGAAAATAGACTCTAGGACTGAGTTTGGATACCAGCATCCTACTCTTCTTAGCTACTTACCGGACCATATAGGTAAAGAGATCAAAACAGTCGACTCGGTTTTAAGACCTATATTATGTTTGGGCCTCTATCTAAATTTTGAAAAGTAAAATGAAATTGGCCTTTTGTATATACTCCTAGGATGTTGAAAAGTATTATATAAGTAAATAAGAGTGGAGTTAGTTTTTAATTTAATGTTTTATAAAGATGTGTCTTTATAAGTATTTATAAACTTAAGTGGAAATTTGTGAAATGATTTATTAATAATTTTAGTATCGAATAATATACTATAAACTTATATGAAATAGGATATGGCACCAACACTTCACCTTTGAGCAGTACTCTATTCTCAAATGGTCAAACTTGATGTGCAGGCTATCAAATTCAATGTGTAAACTCTTTATAGCATTGTACTTCAAATGCAATATCGATCACCACAACAAATCTATATCCACCAAATTATAACCTTCCAAATGATGATGGAAGCTAGTAAAACCTTCTAAGGTAGCATTTTGACATGTCAGCCTGCTTTTAAGCAAATCGCAATATATCATGCTGGCTTTGTACCCATAGATTCTATAAGGTAGTTATAATAAAATCCAAAAGAAGTTCTATTTAACATCTTTTATACCCTTCTTATATATGGTGCCTTATGTGAAGAGTGGAGGAATAAGGTACACGATAAGTGGAAACCTATATTTCAATTTGGTGGCGCTGATAAAATTGGCTAGAGCGGGTGATGTAGTAGTAGTTTGGTTGAAAGGAGAGCTCATGGAAAGGATATAGATGATGAGGATCTAGGGTCGGAATTTGAAAAATCACCACTAAAATTGTTGGTATTGAAGGCACAAGGTTAGATGCAAAACATAGATACCGTCTATATTACTTTATAAGAGGCTAGAAATGAATTTTATCCCTATTTACCATTAATTATGATAAATGTATTATGGCACTCCTCCTGTCGATTTACCATCTCCTCCGCCATTAATAATATGGCTGCTACTAAGAAGAACAACCGAATAATCATTAAACTGTATAGCTATTTTGTCAAATAACTAATGTGCATTGCATTGCATTGGGTATGCTTGATGTAAACAGGCCAGTTAAGCCCAGTGTGAGTTTGATATAAAAATAATGTATTGGGGTGCAAGAAATAATCAATCAAAGTTAAATAAAAAAACCTTTCCCTCCAAAATTGAATTCTTCTTGTTCATCTGATCTTCGAACTCCTTCCACTATGCCACCTAAACCCCCTTGTCAAACTCCACTGCCACAGTTGGTATCAGATTCGGGCCTCGACACTGCTAATGAAGAGGATTCACTTCGATTGACTCTAGAAAACCTCAGGATCTAGCTGCAAAAGTAAGAAGAATTAAATACACATTTCACCACTTAGATCTATACAAATAATGAACGCCTTAATTCATTTATTCAACAATTCCAGATGTAATGACTCTAATCGTGACTAACATTATTTAGAACATTTAATTAGATAAATTAAATGAAATAATGTAGATAGTCAAGGGATTGATTTGTTAATTTAGAAGGAGCCATGCCTTAGTGAATGTATAAGCAAAGAAAATTTAAAATAAGTAAGTAGAAGGAATATGGTAAGGGTAAAATGGGAACATCCTTCTTTCTAATACCCTAAACCATTCTATTCTTCATTCCTTATTCATTTTAACATTCACAAACAAAACTAAAACCCTATTAAGCTCGGCCGACCACCATTAAGGAGGTTCAAGAAGAAGAAAAGCTAGGATTCAAGTAGAAAGCTTAAGCAGATCAATCAAAGGGCAAATCTTAACCTTCTTAACACCAAGCAAAGGTGAATAATTGATTTACATCTCACTTTTGATAATGATCTCGGTTTCAAGGTTTGATCCGAACTATTTTGCAAGTAATATGCCATTTTATGTTTTTTTAAATGAATATATATGCTTGTTGATGATTTATATTGTTTCATATAGATTTTATGATAAGTTTAGATTGGAAAACCTATTCAATGA
Organism: Allium fistulosum; assembly: GCA_030737815.1. Lineage (NCBI taxonomy): Eukaryota > Viridiplantae > Streptophyta > Magnoliopsida > Asparagales > Amaryllidaceae > Allium > Allium fistulosum. Next base: position 896,428,327 of record CM060905.1, on the reverse strand, counting down.
TATCCATATGATTTGGTTTTTGATATACGGTCAAGAACATTTTTTTAGAAGTGGGTTTCAAGTTTCATAATTTTCTAAGTAGTTATGGATTTATTATGAATTTTCTATGTGAGAAAATGGTTAATATTGGGTTTAAATTATTTGAGGCGATTATATAATGATTTCGGGTCTAAAATTTATATATGTTAGAAAACGTATTAAAAGTGAGTTATTGTGATTTTTGGGGAATTTTCCTAAATATTCTACTATGATTATAAAATTATTTAAGTTAAGAGACTTAAATGTTTTATCAAGGAAAAGGGCTTATTTGTTAAAATGTTTTTAATTGTAAATTTTTAATTCGGTAGCCTTTTTAGAAAAGATTTTGATAAAGAAAAGGCAACCAATCATATTGGGCAAGTTAGGTGGAAAGGAATTACTTTGGAAGATAGTAAACCAGTTTTTTTTCGAATTACAACTTTGCCACTTCCTTAGGTTGCTTTCATCACCATGCCCAAAAGGCCTTTCGTATCCCTTCGAAACCAATGCATATGGTATCAAGCAATTAATAAGCAGTGTATTGGAGAAAGGGGGAAGGGACCGTGTCGAATCCTTGCTTCGCATAGGTAGAAGTTATTCTTATAAGCTTTCGAATCCATTATTTACCTCTGTTTATAAAAGTTGCTTTCAAAAGGGTTGAAACAAATTTATTAGCTTTCGAATCAATCAACTTGCCATTGTTTTAAATGGAGCTTTAGAAAGAAATGTCGCTTTTTGAACCCACTCTATACCCATGCTGCCGCATTCATAACTTTCGAATTAGTTAAGGCCGCTTTTCTTTATAGCCTTAAAACAACGTATTTAAAAGGGTGCTTTCGCCTTTTTACTTTGAAGCCGCCCTCCCAATGCTTTCGAAAAGAGTCCACTTAGCCGCTTTTAATCAATGGTTTCGGAGGCAATGGTTTCAAAAGGGTAGATTTCGAAACTATCCTCATTCTTTACTTGAGATTGATACTTCGAAAGTAATGCTTTCGACTCTGTTCTTTATGACCCTTTAGTTATATTAAAGGTTAAACCCAATGGTTTCGAAAGGAATAATTTTAAATGGTTTCGAAGTAATGTTTCCACAAACCCTTACTTGAAACCAATGCTTTCAAAATGTTTATAAGTGTTTCGAAGGGGAAGTCCCCAATGCTTTCGAAAGGTATATTTTAAGTGTTTCGAAAGGTTTGTTTCAAGTGTTTTGAAAGGAAGGTTTCCAATGCTTTTGAAAGACAAGTTTAAATGGTTTCGAAAGGGGATATCTAAGGTTTTATGGAAAGGTTTCAAGAGGGATGCTTTCAACTATTTTGAAAGGGATCGTTTAAGGTTTTAAACAAGGGTTTCGAAAGTATTTCTTTAGCTTTAAGGCCTAAAGTTTTTAAGTGTTTGACAACGGATCCGCAGGGAATTTTTAAGATTTTAAAATTTTCTAATCAATCAAATTAGACCAAAATGGAGAGAAGATTGTTAACTACAAATTGTAAAAAAAAATGAAGCTAAAACTAGAATGAAAATGAGATTAAAAACTATGAGATTAGAAAACAATTTAGAGGCAAATCCACTCTCATATTTTTGTAAATTAACAAACAATTAATTTATGATCTCTATTTTTTATCTTAAGTGAAATAATTGTTGTATTTATCATAAGTATGGGTTATTTATGTTATTAATTAACTTAAACCATCATACTATAATACAACAATTAACCCACTTATCAACTCTCATGAAAATGAAGTCAAAGCAAAAGCTATTTTAAGTATGATCTATTTACTATTGTAATTAGTAATATAGATCATCAAATTTTGTTTTTACTTTTAATTTCAAAATCAAAAACTAATTAGCAAATGATGATGTAATTTGTGTTTATGTTGAATAAGAATAGCTCATTTGCAAATGCAACATAAGCTAATAAACCCACTTGTATAAACTTACATCAAAATCCACTTTCATGAAGCACAAATAAAAGAGACCATAAATCCTAGAAATGCTGAATTTACATAAAGTTAGAGAACTTCATTACCCCTAAATCAAAGGGGTTTAGCTACTCATTTGTGTTATCAAATCAACATTTGTAAATTTCAACATTAAAAAGCAAAGAAATAGAAACTAAACAAAGGTAGAAAAAGAGATTAACTACTAACTACTTACATAAAAAAATAAAGCTACACTACTTGCATAAATGTAAATCTAAGCTATAAACATGAAATGAAAGAAAGCATAGAAATAAACATTAACATAAAAGTAAATAAAAGCATGTAGAAAAGAAAAGAGAAAGAGGCTAGGAAGCCATTTTTATTTCATGAAACTTTAACATTACAACTTGCTTTCTTAATTTCCTAACTAATTTTAAAGAGTAAGAAAATATTTACATGTACATAAGAGGGCTATTTATACATGCATAAAACCCTAATTCAATTTTTAGGGTGCTTCCCAAAATGACCTTTAGGAAGTGTGACCACCAAGTAACCATTATCCACTAATTAATCCATCATCAAATATGCATGAAGCTTTAACATCTACTTAGTTTTCCATTAGCTTCTAATTGTAGATTTAGGTAAGTGGGTAGGTGAGGTCCTCCATGATCATGTATTTGAATTATTTCCATCATCCTTCCTTTGTATTCTCTTGTGCATGCATATATCTTCATGAAATCCTCTTCCATATGCATCCAACTTTCCTATAAAAATCATAAAAAATATCCAAGTAAAAATTCTCAAATTGACACATGCACAAAAATGACCATTTTGCCCATGTATGAAGATAATATATGATGATTTGAAAATAATTGAATTTTGGTTTTGTTAAAATACCCAAATATGACATTTATTTAAATAAAAATAGATAAAATATGGATGTATATATATGCACATTTACGTGCACATCAAATACCCCCACACTTATCTTTTAATTCGTCCTCAAATAAAGGAAAACTAAGATAAATCTGTTTTCGTAGGGAGCACGATTGTATTGAGCGTATGTAACAAGCCATTAAACCTCTGGGTGTTCCCAGTAGGACGAGTGTTGTCTCGTGAGGGTTTTCAGCGGATACTACCCACAAAATCCAAATGCAAATGAAAACATTTACAAAATGCAAGATTTATTTACAATGGGATGAATGCAAGTTTTTTAAAGTATTTACAAAATTAAGTTGTTATAACAGATAGACTATAGTTTGGCTAGTTGTTTCAGTTGATAACACAATGTAATTATGAAATGGATCCTTAGTTGATTATCAAAGTTGGTCAAAGTGGTATTTTCATTTCTTTTCAATAACAAGTTAAATCAAACAAGTCAAAATAGTGTTTGGATTCCAATTGCTTACTCTCTCTTATTTGAAAATTTTATTGATATTAACAATATTTACATAGATAAACTGAGGCCAGATATATCACCCATGCACTGCCTCTCGGGCTTACATGAGGGGAATACAGAGTGTGGCGAGTGAACACACAAGTGTGAACACTTATTGACTGTATGTGTTATTAGTAAAAGAAATTTTATATACTTACACCTAATTCAGATAAACTGAGGCCAGATATACCGATCGTGCACTGCCTTTCGGGCTTATGTGAGAAGGGTACAGAGCATGGCGAGTGAACACACGAGTGTGAAAACATGACTCCAAGTGTTAAAAAATATATACATATATACAAATGTTTTTTTACTTATATATATATTTTTTGTTTTTTTAAGAAGAAAGAGTTTTGCAAAATCATCCTAGCACCATTTAACTTAGACGATAAAAATGTTATGTCCTTTACTTTAAATTTACCACTTTTAAATAAAGATTTTCAATTAGAATATACTTCATAATTAACACATATGAACCTTCCGATATATTAGCTAAACCATTGTTATTTGTAATCAAACTTCATTTTTATTTTTGTTAAGACGAATAAATTTTCAAAAATTTTGATTTATTAACCAAAACTTATACTTATCACATAGTGTTTCTTCAAAAATAAATCAAAATGCTAAAAAGAAAATGTTTTTGAGATTTTGAGATTTTTTTTAATTTAAAAGAAAATAAAAATTCAAAAATGCCATGAAACTTTAAAAAAATGAAAATGAGACCCCCCACACTTAGTTTTTACCGTGTCCCCACAGTAAGTGCATGATATAATGAGTGTAACGGGGAAACATATGTACACATTTACAAAAGAGGTTTAACATTCTTACTAGACGTAGCTTGACTCATAAAGAATCATGAGCTCCTCCTCTTGGTTACTTGGAAATTCCAAGAAAGGTTTCAAATGATGACCGTTGACTTTGAAAATCGACCCATCCCTGGGGTTTTCTATTTCTACGGCACCATGTGGAAAAATAGTTCGTACCACAAATGGTCTGGTCCATCTCGATTTTAGTTTCCTAGGGAATAAATGAAGTCTAGAGTCGTATAAAAGAACTTTTTGGTTTGATGAAAACGTTTTTCTTAGGATTGATTTGTCGTGAAAAACTTTTGTTCTTTCTTTATAAATTTTCTCGTTTTCATACGCATCGTTCCTAAGTTCTTCTAGTTCGTTGAGTTGCAATTTTATGTTTTCACCAACTTTCTCGAGATCAAAGTTTAAGTTCTTTATTTCCCACGACGCTTTGTGTTCGATTTCAATAGGTAAATGGCAAGCTTTCCCGTAAACTAAGCGAAATGGGGACATCCCAAGGTTAGTTTTAAAAGCGGTACGGTAAGCCCAAAGCGTGTCAGTCAATTTCTGAGACCAATCTTTTCGATTTTTGTTAACAGTTTTCTCCAAGATTTTTTTTATTTGACGATTTGAAACTTCAACTTGGTCATAAGTTTGAGGATGATACGGAGTGGATAACTTGTGGGTTATCGAGTATTACTTTATTAAAGTTTCAAAAGAACGATTGCAAAAATGGGTGCCGTTATTACTGATTATTGTGCGAGGTGTGCCGAACCTCGAACAGATGTTTTCTTTGAGAAATTTCACAACAATTCTATGGTCGTTGGTTTTACAAGGAACGGCTTCGATCCATTTTGAGATGTAATCGACAGCAAGAAAAGTATACAAATTTCCAAAAGGATTGGGAAAAGGTCCCATAAAGTCGATACAACAAACATCAAAGATTTTGATAACAAGAATGGGGTTTAGTGGCATCATATTTCATCGAGAAATTCGTCCAAGCATTTGACATCGATCGCAAGTTTTACAAAATTCAAATGAGTCTTTGAAAAGAGAAGGCCAATAGAAACCACACTGAAGCACTTTTTCCGCAGTTTTTTGAGGACCGAAATGTCCACCGCACGCTTGATCGTGACAAAACGAGAGAACACTCTTGATTTCACATTCTGGGATGCAACGTCGAATGATTTGGTCGGGACAATACTTGAACAAGTATGGATCGTCCCAATAGAAATATTTCACTTGGGACATGAATTTGAATTTATCTTGTTTCGACCAAAATGAAGGAGTTTCTTTAGTGACTAAATAGTTCACTATGTCGGCATACCACGGATCGACGGAGACAGAAAGAAGTTGTTTGTTGGGAAAGTTTTCATTGATTGGTAAAGGCGATGGTGCGTTGGGAAGACGAGACAGGTGATCGGCTATGACATTATCGGATCCTTTTTTGTCTTTGATTGTAAGGTCAAATTCTTGAAGTAAAAGGATCCAACGAATCAAAAAAGATTTAGCATCCTTTTTGGAAAAAAGGTATCGAAGAGCAGTATGGTTAGTGTAGACCGTGATGTGTAAACCTATCAAGTAAGGTCGAAACTTTTCGAGTGCAAAAACGACAGCTAGAAGCTCTTTTTCGGTTGTTGTGTAGTTGAGTTGAGCATCGTTCAAAGTCATACTCGCGTAGTAAATGACATGAAGGATTTTGTTGATGCGTTGTCCTAAGACAACACCAACCGCAAGGTTAGAAGTGTCACACATTATTTCAAATGGGAGATCCCAATTGGGTGCGCAAATGATTGGAGCAGAAATGAGTTCGTTTTTGAGACGTTCGAAAGAAGGGATACAATCAGAGTTAAAATCGAAAGGAACGTCTTTTTCAAGAAGAGTCGTCAAAGGACGAGTGATTTTGCTAAAGTCTTTTACAAAGCGTTGGTAAAAGCCAACGTGTCCTAGAAATGATCGAATGTCCTTAACAGATTTGGGAATGAGTAGATTTGCAATGACATTGATTTTCGCTTTATCTACCTTAATGCCTTTATTTGAGATGATATGTCCAAGGACTATGCCTTGTTTGACCATAAAGTGGCATTTTTCCCAATTCAAAGTCAAATGTTTACCTTTACATCGATTTAGAACCAACTCGAGATGATGTAAACATTCGGAAAAAGAATCACCAAAGATAGAGAACGTCCATAAAAACTTCTAGAAAGCGTTAAATCATGTCAGAAAAGATGCCAACCATGCATCGTTGGAAAGTAGCAGGAGCATTACAAAGTCCGAATGGACACGTGAAAGTCGTTTTCTCTTGATCTTCGGGAGCGATAGGAATTTGGTTATAATCGGAATAACCGTCAGGAAGCAGTAGAATTCGTGGCCGGCTAAACGTTCGAGCATTTGGTCAATGAAAGGAAGAGGGAAGTGATCTTTTCATGTTGCAGCATTTAATTTTCGATGATCAATGCAAATACACCAACCAGTTTGAGTCCGAGTAGGAATGAGTTTGTTAGCGTCGTTTGTTATAACGGTAAGTCCGGATTTTTTAGGCACAACATGAATTGGGCTAACCCATGGGCTATCGAAGATGGGGTATATGATACCATTATCGAGGAGCTTAAGAATTTCGTCATGAACCGCATCTTTCATTTTTGGGTTAAGCCTCCGTTGTGCATCACGAGTGGGTTTGGCTTCGTCAATTAAGTGAATGCGATGTTGGACAATAGCAGGGCTAATTCCCTTAATATCGTTAATGGACCACCCAATTGCTTCTCTGTTTTTCGAAAGAATAGAAAGTAAGGAGGTTTCTTGATCAAGAGATAGAGTTGTGGAAATTATGATGGCAAACATTTCGTTATCACCTAAGTATGCGTAGTTAAGGTGATCAGGAAGTTGTTTGAGGTCCAACTTCGGGAGTTTCTCGATCAAAGAATTGGGTTGAGATTCGGACTCAACTGGAAGCGATTCAAAAGGAAGAGTGTATTCAATCTCATTGGGTATTTCATGAAACAATTTTTCGTACATAGCTTCACGTTCATCGTTAAGGTCAAGTGTCTCGTTTTCGAAGTATTCGTGAATGACACTAACTTCCAACGTTTGGTCACGAGGTTCATTCGATTGGCTTTCAAGATTGAAAATATTAAGATCCAAAGTCATGTTTCCAAAAGTAATTTTCATCGAACCGTTACGACAATTGATTAAGGCATTTGAGGTGGCTAAGAATGGTCGACCTAAAATCAATGGAATTTGACTCACAGGGTTTGTCACGGGTTGTGTTTCGAGAACGATAAAGTCAACGGGGAATATGAATTGCCCTACTCGAATGAGCATGTCCTCGATTTCTCCCACGGGATTCTTAATGGAACGATCGGCGAATTGAAGTGTGATCTTTATGGATTTTAGCTCACCTAAGCCTAATTGTTCATACACGGAGTATGGAATCAAATTGACACTCGCGCCTAAGTCTATCAAGCATTTGTTAATCGTCTTGTCTCGAATTGTGAACGAAATCGTAAGACAACCAGGATCTTTGAATTTAACGGGCATGGATTGGGACAAGACTTCACTCAAACTGGCGGCTAAGAAGACTTTTTTGGGCACTTGATTGTGTCGCTTTTGGGTGCACAAGTCCTTAAGAAATTTCGTGTAAGTGGGGACTTGCTGAACAATGTCAAGAAGCCAGATGTTCGCTTTCACTTGTTTAAAAATTTCCAACATCTTTTCCATTTGGTCCGAGTGTTTCTTGGGTCGGAGACGATGTGGAAATGGGACACGATACTCAGTAGCCGGGTCTACTCGAGTAGAAGAAGAAGAATTTTGATTGGCATTCGAATTGACGATTGGCTCCCCATTTTGTTCAGATTCGTTCATTGTTTTAGAAGTGTCGAGAGAGAGGTTTCCGATAAATCGTTTGGATCAACGACTTGATTATCGATTTGTTTACCGGAACGTAGAGTTGTTATAGCATTCAATTTGGGTGACGTTGCTATCTTGAACATCATGGGCTTGATTTTAATTTGCGTTTTGATTTTTGGGATTTGGGATTTGGAATGTGCTGGCTTGGGAATGTTCCTCGTTCGCGTTCACTTACAGACGTGGCTAATTGACTCATTTACATTTCAAGTTTTGCAATCGATTGGTTTGTGTTTTGCATATATGAGGTCAATAAATTTTGCAAATTGCTGTTTGATTGAAGGCTTTGAGTAGTTGCTTTAGCCAATGTTTCAAGAGTTTTCTCAAGTGAACTTAAACGTTTATCGTCTTGGGGAGGATAAGCAAAATTTGATTGAAAATTTGATTGTTGCGATTGATTATGAGATGGACCCGCAAAGTTTGGTTGAAAATGGTTGGGCTGAAAGGGAGGATTCAAAGCATTATTCGAAAATGCTTGAAAATTGGGACGAATCGTATTCGTGTTGGGATTGTTTTGGTTCCAAGCAAAATTTGGATGATTTCTCCAACCAGGATTGTACGTTGGAGAAAAGGGGTCGTTTTTGTCTTTATTGAAAGTATTGATTTGTTCGACAGAATTGGGGCACTGATCGACTATATGATTAGGATCGTTGCATTTATAACACATGGGTTGGGAAGCTCGATTAATTTGGTTTGATGAGAAAACGTTGTCGAATTTGTTAATCATTGCATCGATTTTAGCTTCCAAGGCCAAAGATGATCATATCGAGTGTGCACTCGATCATGAGTAAATTGATTTTTCGTTTGAACGTTCCCATTGGGATGACTTTTCAGCGAGGTTTTTAAGAAATTGCCAAGCATCATCATGATGTTGGGAAAGAAAGTTGCCTTGGCATATTGATTCGAGCATGGTTCGTGAGCTGTTTTCGAGTCCATCGTATAAGATCTGGCAAATCGTCCATTTTTCGAAGTTATGGTGTGGCATTTTATCAAAAGCTCTTTGAATCTTTCAAAATATTTTCCAAATGGTTCTCCCCTAAATTGATAAAAATTGACGATTTCGTTTCGGATTTTACTTGTTTTTTCCAAGGGGTAGAACTTTTTTAAGAAAGCTTTTACGAATTCTTCCCAAGTTTTAATCGAGTTTGACGGTAAGCTGTACAACTATTTTTCAGCGTAATCCATAAGAGCAAATGGAATTAAGCGAAGTTTGATTCCATCATCGGAAAGTTGTTGGAGTTTCATTATTGCTCAAACTTGTTCGAATTTCATCAAAAAGATGTATGGGTCATCGTGTTCAAAATTGCCAAATTTTGGAAGCGTGGCTATATGGTTCGAGTGAATTTCGAAATGGTTACCTGTAGGGGAGGGTAACGTGATGCAAGATGGAATAGAAACTCTATCGGGAAAGATTCTATCCATAAGAGTTCGAGGGGCGTTCTCGTTTGCCATTTCGGGAGGATCGTTTGTTCGAGTTAAATGATTTGTTGTTGAGTCGAGAGTCCAACGATTTGTTGTTGTGTCACGAGTCCATGTACTCATGCATAAGTGAAAGTCAAGAAGAGAAAGAAGTTAGAAATGAGTTTAGAGAATGAAACAAGATTTGGAATATGAAGTGAAAATTTGTTTTTTTTAAAGAAAGGAAACTATTTACTAAGTGAAATTTATTTTTCAAAAGAAAAGTTTGATTTTTTTTTTGCTTTTCAAATTTTTATATGTTTTTGTTTTTGTAATTTTTTTTTTAATTTTCAGATTTTCAAATATTTACCAAAAGGAATTTTTTTGTTTTTGTTTTTACAAAATGGGAATTTGACTTTTTTTTCTTTTTGAAAAGATTTTATATATTTTTTTTGGATTTTTGTTTTTGGTTGAAAATTTTCAAAGGAAAGGATTTAAAAGGATTTTTTGGATAAAATAGTTAAGTAAAATTTACAATTTTTTTTGTTTTTTTTAATATATGCATGAACTAATGCAACTAAATGAATGCAAAGTACTTAATTATAGTTTTCTGTCCTTAGTAGCTCCTAACCCAAAAGTGTATAATCACACTTTGTCTTAAATCAACAAAAATATTTCTTAGCCAGGTAACGGGTAGGGGTTATCGGTGCACCACGAATTACCATAGCAATGCAACCGAAGGTTTAAGTACCTTCAGAGGAACAACCACTATAATATTTACGAATCACCGTAATATTTATAAATGGTTATTACTCTACTGTAGCCTAGACACCAAGAAATAAAATTGTTCAAAGAAAACAATTGTGAAGGTACAATTAAGCCCTAGATTAGCTTGCGACACCCTTAAGTCGAATGTCTAACCTTTAATATTAGTCAAATTCTACGATGAAATGCGATTTGTGGGCTAAGGAAAGGGTGATGAAATCCCTCACCTTATGTGAATTGGGGTATTGCCCTTAGAAAATAAAACAAGATGAGGTGAATGCAAAACAAAAATTAAACGTGAATTTACAATGCAACTAAAATGAAGTTTGTTTCTGTTTTTGGATTTTGAAATTTTTTTATATATATAAATGCAAATGCAAGCAACCAACAATGCAAGTCAAAATAAAACTAGAGATGAAAGCACAATACCAGAGCGTGTAGAATTATTAGCAAATTATTTTAAAGCGGTAATTTTTTTTAAGCGAGCAAGCAAGCAATTTTTTTAGCAAGCTAAGCGTAGCAAGCAACTTCTCCTATCTGCTTTGGCAACCTGAAACCAAAAACAATATATACACAGTTTTTTTTAAATAAATATAAATACACACACACACACCAGAGAAGAAACTAAAACAAACTAAAAACAAAACAAATTAAACTAAAAAAACATGTAATTTTTTTTGCCTTTTAAAAAAAATCAAATATATATAAGGATGGATCTTAAAATGATTTAAAACAATTTTTTTTGCAAGGATGAAACAAAACTAAAAACAAAGAAAGAAAAACAAATTAAGCAATGCTAAATAAAAACAAAGTAAACCAAAAAAATTAAAATTAAAAGAAAAGCCCGGCCAAATTACTCAAGTAGGCTTTGCTTTTTTTTTAAACCCGACCTACTCACAGATCAAAACAATTCGGTTATCCCTTAATTAACGATCACAACCACAAGATAAAACACAGTAAAAACAAATCGAAATTCTAAAAAAACGAAAATTCTCAAACTTCGATTCTAGTCGTGGTGTTGTGAAGGAAGAGGGGACGATTGCAGTTCAATCGGGGAATCGCGATTACTACTGACTGATGGTTTGAATTGGGGATTCGATTGTAGTGAGTGCGGTATCGAGGATTTGAAGTGCTGAGGCGATTTTGGGGTGAGTTCGAGCACTGTAGGGGAGGAGGCTTGATGGCAATGGGACGTAGTTTTGTGCAATGGTTGGTTCTTGAATTTGTTGGTTGTGCTTTAGGTGATAGCGATGTGGTTAACGACAGCAGTTGTGAGTCATTATTTTTGAGGAGCAATGGGAATGGAGAGGGTAGTTGTGTTGTAGAACTAGAAGGAGGATACAACTGTAATTGTGGTATGAATGTGGTGGCTGAAGTGGTGATGTTCAGGTCTGTCAGTGGAAATGTGGATAGTTGATGATCAGAGATGTGGTATTGTTAGGTTGCAGATTTTTTGGTGGTTGTTGATGATGGTGAAGTGCAGATTGAAGTGGGATGTTTTCGGAAGTGTGGTCTGTTGAGGAGGAATGAATGAGCAGTGTGTTAAGGAGTCTCTGGCAGCTGTAATGTGATGGCTTATGTATGGTTGCTCTGGTTGTAGTTGAGTACGGTAGCACAGTAGCAGGGTGTTTGTGGCACCGTCAAGTGGAATGTGATTGCAGTTAGCTGGTGATATGCACAGGTATGTAGTGTGCACATTTGTGAACAGTTGTGTGCAATGGTTAGCCTGATGGTTGGAGGAGAATGTGTTCACTGATGGCAGTTTTGTTTGGGGAGTTGTTGAAGTTGACTGTGGGGTGGATTGATCAGTAGAAGTGAGGTGATAGTGTAGGTATGTGGACAGTGGGTTTTGTATGAACTGGTGGTGATGTGTTTTAGTTGCAGTGAAGAGCGATGACTGAGTAAAAGAGAGTGTGCACAACTTGAAGTATGGTAGTGAGTGGAGAAGTATGTTGTAGAGGAGGATGGTAAGGATGATGTAACAGTATGTTTTGAACTGAAGTGTGTTTTAAACTGAAGTGAAGTGGTCTTTGAAATGATGTAACAATGGTCTTTGAAGATGGTCAGTTGCTCTGGTGTGATTTGTGCTGGTATGCACAGAGTGCAGGGGTGTTTTGGTTCGGAAGTAATGATGCACAGAGGGGTGGAGGAGGCAGCAGTAGGTAGGGTATATTGTAGCTTGCTGGTCAGTGATTAGTGGTGTTAAGGAATTGATAATGTTGAGAGAATGAAGGAAGGGGGTGTGTGTTGTTGCACTTGTGTTGAAAGGTAGGATATGCAGTTGAATGTAGAAAGGCTGTGATGTTAATGATGTAATGTTATGTGTGCAGAAGTTTGTAAGAGACTGATGGTTCGGGGCGAAGGTTTGGCAGAGAATGCAGTGGTGGCTGTTGTGACAGGGATTATATGCCGTGGGTATGTATATGGTTGATGGTGGATGATATGGGGACAGGCAGTTGTATATGGTGGGGTTGAGAAAGTGCAGCAGTAAAGGTTTGTAGGAAGTTGAACAGTGTTCAGTGGTAGAAGTAGGATATATGCAGATAGGAAATTGTAAGACAGTGCACTGGTTGCACAGTATTGTTGTAATCAAATTGTAAACAGTGAACGCTAAAGCAGAAACAAAAATTTGTAATAAAAATTGTAAGTGAAAATAAAAAAGGAATAAAAATATTTTTTTTTGGTTTTGAAATAGTATGTTTTTTATATATATGCAAATGCCAATGAAACTAGACAAACAAAAATTGAAAACAAAATTACACACAGATGCACAATTTTTTTTAATGCAACACACACAAAACACAAACACAATAAAAATCAAATGAAAATAATTCGAAGAATAGAAAATCAAAAGCAAAGCAAATTCCCCAGCAACGGCGCCAAAAACTTGTTTGACAACGGAATTTCTATCGAGTTAGAAAACCATCGACAAATTTTGAAATAAAAATAACTGCAAGCGCACGGCGTATAATTTTAGTACGTGGCGAGTACGGGTCGATCCGTAGGGAATTTTTAAGATTTTAAAATTTTCTAATCAATCAAATTAGACCAAAATGGAGACAAGATTGTTAACTACAAATTGTAAACAAAATGAAGCTAAAACTAGAATGAAAATGAGATTAAAAACTATGAGATTAGAAAACAAGTTAGAGGCAAATCCACTCTCATATTTTTGTAAATTAACAAACCAATAATTTATGATCTCTATTTTTGATCTTAAGTGAAATAATTGTTGTATTTATCATAAGTATGGGTTATTTATGTTATTAATTAACATTACTTAAACCATCAAACTATAATACAACAACTAATCCACTTATCAACTCTCATGAAAATGAAGTCAAAGCAAAAGCTATTTTAAGTATGATCAATTTACTATTGTAATTAGTAATATAGATCATCAAATTTTGTTTTTACTTTTAATTTAAAAATCAAAAACCAATTAGAAAATGATGATGTAATTTGTGTTTATGTTGAATAAGAATAACTCATTTGCAAATGCAACATAAGCTATCAAACCCACTTGTATAAACTTATATCAAAATCCACTCATGAAGCACAAATAAAAGAGACCATAAGTCATAGAAATGTTGAATTTACATAAAGTTAGAGAGCTTCATTACCCCTAAATCAAAGGGGTTTAGCTACTCATTTGTGTTATCAAATCAACATTTGTAAATTTCAACATTAAAACGTAAAGAAATAGAAACTAAACAAAGAAAGAAAAAGAGATTAACTACTAACTACTTGCATAAAAATATAAAGCTACACTACTTGCATGAATGTAAATCTATGCTATAAACATGAAATGAAAGAAAGTATAGAAATAAACATTAACATAAAAGTAAATAAAAGCATGTAGAAAAGAAAAGAGAAAGAGGCTAGGAATCCATTTTTATTTCATGAAACTTTGACATTACAACTTGCTTTCTTAATTTCCTAACTAATTTTAAAGAGTAAGAAAATATTTACATGTACATAAGAGGGCTATTTATATATGCATAAAATCCTAATTCAATTTTTAGGATGCTTCCCAAAATGCCCTTTAGGAAGTGTGGCTACCAAGTAACCATTAGCCACTAATTAATCCATCATCAAATATGCATGAAGCTTTACCCTCCACTTAGTTATCCATTAGCTTCTAATTGTAGATTTAGGTAAGTGGGTAGGTGGGGTCCTCCATAATCATGTATTTAAATTATTTCCATCATCCTTCCTTTGTATTCTCTTGTGCATGCATATATTTTCATGAAACACTCTTCCATATGCATCCAAATTCATATAAAAATCATAAAAATGTCCAAGTAAAAATTCTCAAATTGACACATGCACAAAAATGACCATTTTGCCCCTGTATGAAGATAATATATGATGATTTGAAAATAATTGAATTTTTGTTTTGTTAAAATACCCAAATATGACATTTATTTAAATAAAAAAAGATACAATATGGATGTGTATATATGCACATTTACGTGCACATCATTAAGTTAAAAAAAGGCTTTAACTTATTTCGAAGGGATAGATAATTCCATTGATTAGATTCCATCAACATTATTTTATTTAAAGCATATACCATGGTATGAGTATTTTGAGTAAAGCAAAAAGTATGATTTCCTTGTTTTAAAAAGATATGATTTTAGGGGTAAATCATTTTCAAAAATTGTTTACAAGGAAATGAAATCTGAATAGGGTAGTTAACCCTAAGTTTATGACTCGGATATTAGAAGACCAGGTAGGACTAGTATGAGGTCACGCCCTATACTTTAGCTAATAGCCCCTAGCTAATATAAGTCCAAAATTCCAGTGTGTAAGACTTTGTCACCGGTAAGACTAAAATGATGTTACACACAAAAGGGAATATATAAAGTAAAGATAGGTTATTGTGAGCCTGCAAACCCATTAAGATCAGTTAACGGTAGAAGATGATAGTTAAAGGCAGATGGCCCGGTATTGTGTCTAACAGAAGTTAGAATGTTTATTATGTTTGGTAGGCCCGAGTCAACCAGTGGTTAATAGTTAGCCAAATAAAACTATAGTGTGGACAAATAGTCCATTGATTACCTGATTTATATGCATATACATTATTGCTATTATTGTTATAATCAGTTTGATTGCAGGATTTTGATTTGCAAAAGATATGCTTTTAAAAGGATATTAGTGAGGGGAACCCATTTCGCTAAGAGGCGTGGTCTCACTTAATATTAGAAAACCAAATTGTAATAGAATTATTCACACCAAGCTTTATGTCTAACTCAAAGTTTATGTTTTCCCTTTAAACTTTCGACTGCTCAAAATTAAATTTGAGTAGATTGAGAGTTAATGACTTTTCAGGTTTAGTAGGTTGGACGAATAAGCTTCCGAAGACGTGTAGGAGGCAAAGCTAGCATGCAGGAGCTATTTAGTATTATTTCCGCTGTGATGTATTTATGACTGATATGTATATCTAGTACTCTGATCATCCAAAGTGGCATTTTCATACGTCGCTCTTGGCGTAATTTGTAATAATTATATTTGATCAAAATCTGGGAACTGTTTTGGGATTATGTAATTGAATATGAAATATTGATTTGAAATGTAATCAGAAAAGCCATTTTTGAAATCTATATTAATTTTATTCATATTTATGTGCTTCTGATATTATGGATACCATTAACATTACCATATTTTGTCATCGGAGTTAATACCAAAAGTTAATACTATGGATGACTCCAACATTTGTAGCGCTTAGCTTCAGGCCTCAAAGTAAGGGATGTTGCAACTTGGTATCAGAGCATAGCTTTATGAAAACTTAAAAGAGATTCTAAAACTAAAATTATTTTTGAAAACATAATCCAAAGGAATTAGAGAAAAGATTGGGGATTGAGATAACGCTATAGTAATGTACTTGTATTTGCTATATATAAGTATACGCTTTATCTCTATTCTCCCATCTCTCTTAGGTTATTCTTCTGTATCTTACAAAGAATCGAATGCAGATTTTAAGGAAGTAAGGTATGGATGCTGGGAATGATAGAGTTAACATTGGTGGAGGAAGCACCACAACCAATGGAAATGCCTGACTAAACATTAGAAGGAATCCAGGTTGGGCACAAGCTGCTAATGTGGGTGTTGGAGCGCCGCAAGTTGATTTGGGAGCTATGTATCAGTTTTTCATCAACATGATGCAAGTTGGAGCTGCTGCGTGATTAGTTGGAGAAAATCAGGAAGCTCAGGTGGTCAATAAATATGCAGTACTGTAGGAGTAGCTGAAGATGCTATGACTTGGGTAGAATTTAGAAGGAGATTTAGGGAAAGATTCATGTCAAAGATTGTCAAGTCAACTCTGCTCAGAAAGTTTACTGAGTTGGTGTAGGGAGACATGACAGTGCTTAGTATGCAACCAGATTTGAGGAATGATCCAGATATGGATATGCTACGGTTGATACGGTTATCAAAAGAAATGAGAAGTTCATCCACGGATTGAGACCTGAGCTTGCTAAAGCAACTTTACGACATATTAGGGATCCGTGCAATGTAGTTTTTGAGATGGCTTTGAGGCGTGAGGAGATGCTTGCTCTCTTTGATAATAACAAAGCAGTTGAAAACCAAGGTGGGCAGAACAAGAAGAGAAAGTTTTTTCATAAGAAAGGCGCTCAGAAAGGAGGAGCGGCCAAGAAAGGGATGGCCAATGTAGTCCGCTACAAGTGTGATAAGAAGGGACACTATGCTCGCGAGTGTCGGACGGGCAAAGCAAAGAAAGCTGGTGAGAAGAAAGGAGTAAATATTTCAACTGTGATCAGATTAGACATTATAAGAAACAGTGCAAGGAACCAGCCAGGAATGGAAGTGGAAAAGTGTTTGTATTGGAACCACCTACCTCGAGACCAACAACAGAGAAGAAAGGAAAAGCTGTGTAAAGGGGTACACTTTTGATTCATGGTATGTCAGTTAGAGTTCTATTTGATATTGGTGCATTGCATTCTTTTATATCTCCTTGTTTGGTAGATAAGCTTAACCTATAACCCTCATACCTAGTTACTTCCTTAAGGGTTACAAATCTGATAAGAGGGTATGCAACTCTTGGGTATGGATTGGTTAAGTAAGTACGATGCTAGAATATTTTTCCATTATAAGAAAATATCATTTAGACACTGTTGACGCCAAAAATGGGCATCAACACCCAATAGAATCTAGTAGAGATTAAATGAAGAATGAAATTAAAACAGAGCAAATATCATAAATGAACACACAGATTTTTATAGTGGTTCGGCAATCTTGGCCTACATCCACTTTATATTTTTATTGATCTTCCACTTGATTATGATTACAAGCATGTTCGGATCAGTTGGGATCCATTAGTACAAAAGTGAAGAATAAAAATGGCAGAGCCTTGGTAGAGAAAGCAGGATCCCTTTTCTGATGCCATGCCTGCTGTATTTATAGGGGAATACATGCATGGATCAGACTGAAATTTTGGTAGAAGGTTCGGGAGACTATGACGAGGCTATCCAAAAATTTGCAGGCCTATCGGGGCCCACAATAGGGATCTGTACTGATCCCTATTAATGCATCCAAATAGGCTGCGATTCCTATGAGGAATGTCCCGTGATGTTACCTACTTACTCCCCAAATTTTGCGCAATTATGACGTACGATTTGTGAGATATCGCATTTTCCATTAAGTAGCGTTGCTTGAATTCTGATTTCTGTCGATCCCTCTAGAGGGATAAGTACCGATCCCTCCAATCTCTTTCAAATTCCACGTGATCCCTAAGGGAGCTTCTCCATGTTGTATTATGCTTAGTCTCCAAGTTTCATGCCAATTAGACTAGTATAAGTCGAGTTATCGATCAATCTTTGTTGCAATATGTTGTGAAGGCTGTTTATAGCCGATCCCTGTAGAGGAATAATATCGATCCCTCCAACTTGCTCCAAATGCCATGCGATCACTATGGGGTGTTCAACATGTTCTAATTAGCTTATACTCCAAGTTTCATGTTGAAAGCATCTGTAGATTTTGAGTTATTGACCGATCATTGTTGCAATATGTAGTGAAAGCTGAATATGGACGATTCCTTTTATACCGATCCCTTTTAATATATGAAGTAATTTACCCATAAGTTGAGCATACGAACTCCAAATGACTTGAAACTTGAAATACAGCCTTATAGGACCTTCCTTGTCACTCAATAACGATCTTACCAAGTTTGGGACAAAAATTGATGGTATATACTGATATCCTAGGGAAAGGGATAGGCACTAATCCCCCGCCTAAGGAAGGCATTATTCCATACTTAGAATATTCTGGAGAGCCAATATCTTAGTCTCGGTTGACCGTCGCTTCATATCATTGCCCGCGCTTGATCTCTGAGCCTAATATTCATCTCTCCGGGCTATCTTCCTCGATAATTTCCTAGTCTAACTTGTCTAATCAGTCTGAATAAAGCCGGGCCAAAAGGCCATATAAGACTTGGCCCCCAAAGTAGTCTTGTTGCGTACATGACGTTCTTTGAATCGAAGCAAGTTAGAGTCATCGAAAAGAAATCCATCCAGTTTTCTACATAGCCACCATCCATCCGTTGAATTATCTTCCCAAAGTGTTGTATTTCTCTTTGATCATCATGACGTTTGGTCGATTTCCAATAGTATAAATTCTGGGTTGTATTCCATTAGTTGCCATCTGTTTTCAGTTCTACAAAGCTAGTAAGCTTCGACTATCTGATCTAGTCTTTTCTTTAATAACTCTAGGTGAAAATTCAATTTGTGTCGATTTCAAGAAATCGAATTCTTGAATATACACGTGCACGTCCAGGTACATGTTCTTTTCACTGGCTCCCGAATGCATTTTATACGCTCACGAGTCATTACCAATTCCTTCTAGTTTTATTGCAATTTTATTGCAATTCCTTGTTTATATCTTTTGTGAAATAGGGGTGTTAATCAGTCACTCGATGTGAGGGGACTTCAAGTTCTACAAGGATGACGGTCTCGGAGCTGTAAGCAAGGGTGAATGGAGTATGTCCAGTCGTAGACTCGTGGGTGGTTTTGTAAGCCCATAATGCTGTTGGGAGTTCATCCACTCATTTACCTCTAGCCTTTTCCAAACATTTCTTCAGAATGGACTTTATGATTTTGTTCACAGCTTCAACCTGTCCATTTGCTTGAGGGAGAGCAACTACCGCAAATCTCTTTTCAATATGACGCCGATGGTAGAAGTCTTTAAATTCAACGCTATCAAATTAGGTTCCATTATCAGTTTTAATGGTTTATGGAAAGCCAAAATGACAAATGATGTTCCAGACAATGAAGTTGATTGTTTTCTTCATCGTGATCATGATTAAAAGTTCTGGTTCAACCTATTTGGTGAAGTAATCAACTGCTATGATAGTGTATTTTTCTCCACCTTTAGAGTCGGCAAGAAGCTGACGATGTTAATACACCAAGTGGCAAATGGCTATGGAGTGACCATTTGAGTAATTTTTGTCAGCGGGGGCCCTTGGAATTTTTGCAAACATCTGGCACTCGTGGTATTGAATAGCGTGATCAGCTGCATCTCGATTGATAGTTGGCCATTAATACTCCTAGCGGAGTATTTTTTTTGTCAAGGTTTGCCCCTTGGTGTGATCGTCGCATTCTTCATCATGGACTTCTCTCAAGACTCGTTTGATATCATCATGGGTGATACGCTGAAGCAGGGGAATGGAGAAAGCCCTTTCTATACATGAATCCTTCTTGGATGATGCAGCGTGAAGCTTTGAGGAGGATCTATCATTTTTCATTCCTCCACCCAGGAAGAACTCCCCATTGTAGATAGTCTTTCATAGGAGTCATCCATGATTCCTTTTCTGGCTCCGTCTCCAAGATCTAGTCAACCTCCATCTATCAATGCTTGGAATGTTAAGTACTTCAACCAGGATAAAGTCTATTTGTCACGCATCCCCAGAACTGGCCAGCTTGGCTAGTAACTTAGCATTTTCATTTTTTCTATGAGGATGTGTGTAATGGTGTAATACTTGAAGTCGGCTAGTAGCTCTCGGACCCAACTGAGATAAGGAGTAAGACGTTGCCCCCTAGCAAGATAATCTTCCCTAACTTGGCATACCAGTAATCGGGAGTCACAAAAGAATTGTAAAGTTTTCACTCCCAATTTTCTGGCAAGCTTGAGTGTGGCGATCAAGGCCTCATACTTAGCTTCGTTATTTATTGCAGGGAAGTCTATTTTTAGGGCGTAGCAGATCGATCGTTCCTCAGGAGTCATTAACGCAACTCCGATGCCAGAACACCAATCATTGGAAGTTCCATCCGTGTACATTTTCCATCGGTTGGTCTGTTCTCCACTGCTCTTCGGATAGTTGTCTGATGTAGTGAATTCAAATATGAAGTATGCTAATGTTTGTCCATGGATAGCTCTCCGAAGGAGATAAGTGATATCGAATTGGCTTAGCTTGATATTCCATTTGAGTAACCTTGCAGACGTCTAAGGTTGCCGTAGGACCTGTCATAACGGCTCTTACGGTTGGATGGTATAGACGTTAATGGGGTGAGCCTGAAAGTTAAGGACAGACTATCCAGAAGAGGAGTGTCTAACGGGTGTTAGATTATTTTGTTTATATTGTCTAGTAGACCCGAGTCAACCAAGGGTAGTAGTTAGCCAAACAAAACTATAGTGTTCGGATAGATAGTTCATTTGTTACCTGATATGTATGTTTGCATAATAATGCTTATAGTTTTAACCAGTTTTGGTTGCAGGATAAAGGTTTTCAAAAGATGTGTTTTAAAAGAATGTTAGTGAGGGGAAACCCGTTTTGCTAAGTGACATGGTCTCACTTAATATCAAATAACCGAGATGTATAGTATTATTCACACCAGGTTTTATTTATGACTCGAAGTTTATGTTTCCCCCCTTAAACTCTCAGGTGATCAAAATTAATTTAAGTAGACCGAGGGTTGAAATTTATAGGTTTTTAGTAGGTTGGCGAATAAAGCTTCCGAAGACGAGCTGGTGGCTCACGAATAGCTATTTAGGAGTTGCTGTTTTATTTTGTTTGATTCCGCTGTGTTGTATTTAAGACAATTATGTCTATACAGTACTTCGGTCATCCAAGGGGGCATCTTCATATGTCGCTCTTGGTGTATTTTGTAATAATTATATTTGATCTTCATCTAGGAAACGATTATGGTATTATGCAATTTGAATGTGAAACATGTGTTTCGAGATGAAATCAGTAAAAGGTTGTTTTTTTGAAATATGTGATTTTGTTTCATATTCAAGTGCTTCTGATATTATGAATACCATTAACATAGCCATATTAGTCGCCGAAGTTAATACAATGGATGACTGCACCACCTGTAGCGCTTAGCTTTGGGCCTCTAAATATGGGGTGTTACACCACACTTTGGGGACTTAGAGTTATTTCGTGGGCTGTCGGTTCACATCCGATTTATGTTTATACTCCAATCCACGCTCCGGGGACTTAGAGTTATCTCGCGGCGGTCGGTTTACACCCAATTTATTTATACTCCAGTCCGCACTTCGTGGACTTAGAATTATCTCGTGGGCGGACTCACACTCTGGGGACTTAGAGTTGTCTTGTGGGCGGTCGGTTCATGCCCGAATCGTGTTTATACTCCAGTCTACACTCTGTGGACTTAAAGTTGTTTCGTGGGCGGCCGGTTCACGCCTGAATCATGTTTATACTCTAGTCCGCCTTTTGGGGACTTAGAGTTGTCTCGTGGGCGGTCGGGTCATGCCCGAATCATGTTTATACTCCCTGAATCATGTTTATACTCCAGTCCGCACTCTGGGGACTTAGAGTTGCCTCGTGGGCGATCGGTTCACGCCCGAATCATGTTTATACTCCAGTCTACACTCTGGGGACTTAGAGTTGGTCGATGTGTGGTCAGTCACACCCGTTTGATGTTTATACTCCAGTCTGCACTCTGAGGACCAGAGTTAGTCGATGGGTGGTCATTCTCATCCGATTTTGATACATACTCCATCTGCCAAGTCAAGGTAAGAGTTATCGAGTAAACGATCGAATCATGTTCATTCATGGAATGGAATTCTGCCCCGTCATCATGGATAGAACTTGGCAAGTGAGACGATCGATTCATATTCGTTTGGTGGTTGTAGCTACTCTTGTCAAGTCAGGAAAGGGAGTAGGCGATGGATTTTCAGATCACATCCATGCTTGGATTGGACAGTCAGGTCACATCCACCTCAAGCTGCAGTCGTTTCCATGCGTTGACCGTGGTGGTTGATGAGTAGGCAGTCAGTCACGCCTACTTTAAGTCGAACTTTTGAACAACCTACTGTGTTCAGGGCAAGAGTTAATGTGTGGGCGGTCGGATCACGTTCACTTTAGTTGGACCTCGGTCATGCTGAGCTTCGGGAGAGGCATAAGTATTTTGGCGAACTTCAAGTATGAGCTGGGGAGTGGATGGTTGGGTTGCATCCACTCCAAGTCTTTCTTTGGTCTCCAAGTCAGGCGTGGAAAATGATGAGTAGACGATCAGTTGTTTCCACTTTTTGCTGGATCTTGACCTTGTCAGGCTTTTCCATTTCGAGTCCTTGGCCTAAGTTAGGGGCATATGGTAGATGATGAGCGGTTGAATCATGCTTACTTTGATGAAACTTCAAAGGTCCGATCATAGTCTGTGGAGATTGGTTGGCGCCCAAATCTGGGTACTTGGTAACCTACATCATATGCAAGTAGTTTAATTCAAGTTGGTCGTGGTTCACAACATAATTGAAATTGAAATTAAAATAAAATAATTCAAAGAAGATCGGAATAAATCTCATTGGTAAGTGAAGAAGCATCGTGTGCTCGCTATTCCACTTTGCCTCTAGCTCATTTCAGCAGGATGTCGATCGTCAGCGGTCCAATTGATAATCAGAGTTCTTTATTGATGGGCATCAGATGTTCCCTGCCCGCCATTCTGCAGGGCTTGCACATATTGTTGAAGCTTTCCTTTCCGAATTACTTTTCCGATCACATCTTGGAGGTGTTCGCAATCGCCGGTGTTAGGACTGTGCGTCTTGGAATATACAACATTCCCCAAATTTTCATTGTGCTTCGGTGGACTCTCTTGAGGCTGGTTTTCAGTACTGCTTTGAGTCATGAATCTCCAAGTAGATGTTATCGATTGAATCGTTCAAAGGAGTATATGAGTCGAATTTTGAGATCCTAGGTCGTCTCCTGGAATCCGAGTCCTTAGCCAACGGGCATGTATTGTTCTTTCTCCTAGTCTGCTCTACCTCCTCCTTGCTTAGATTCTAGTTCACTTTGTAACAAAAATGATTCAAGTTCATATGAGGCTCTCCAGGTAACCAATCGCCAAAGTGTGTCTCGGGGTCGATTCCCCTTATCAACGCTATCAGTATGATATTCATGCTGGGATTGCTCACTTTAGTGACAGCGGTGTTAAATCTCTACCAAAATTCTTTGAGTGGCTCGCTTGGCGCTTGGGATAAGTTGGATAACGACATTGCATCCTAGGGCAAGTCGCATGCATTCTGAACTACTCGACAAACTTCTGATCTAGTTGATTGAATGTGGAGATGGATTTGGGCGATAATTGCATAAACCGCATGATCGATACACCTTCGAGGAATATAGGAAAGCATCTGCATTAGATGGCACATATTGCTTTGGCGGAATCCATGTACCACTCATATTTCATGAGATGCTACCGAGGTTCTATATTTCCAAAGTACACCGGCATGGTTGGCATATCGAATCTCTTGAGATATTATGCATATTGAATGGCTTCGATGAATAGGCTTCGACTGGGGGAGATGCTCCAATCCTCGTTTTTCCAGTCCGATTTCAATTTACGGCTGCTTGTAATGCTTGTGAATGGTGTATGCATGATTGTCCAACGTTTGACGGATTGGTGATAATTTACTTGGAGTCTGACCCAAGAAAATTTTCTATTTGCTTAGAGTCAACAGCCGGTTTGCATGGGTCATTGAATTCGAAGTGCCGGGTCAGTGAAGAACGGTGCTAGGAGTCATCTTGGCGTTTGCTTGGAGAAAATATTTGTTTTACCCGAGTTTGGCTTTGGGCCAAAGTTTCTTGGGTTTGCTTAGAGTCACATCACCTATGTTCTCCATCCTTTGGGAGTATCGTTTGAGTAGTGGTTGCTTATCCGTTCCTTGGTTGTAATTCAAAAGCTGTCGCTTGACCCTCTATGCTCCGGTCAGTCACAGGATGTAAGGGAAGTGGATAGAATGCACCGTCTTTTAAGTTGAGTTTCGAATCCAGAATATGGGGGCACTGCGCTGCGACAAGGATTCGGGATATTGGATCAGTACCTATCCAAGCCAGTAGCTCTTGGACCCAGTTGATATAAGGAGCAAGACGTTTCCCTCTAGCAAGATAATCTTCTTTGACTTGGCATAGTACTAACCAGGAATCACAAAAAATATATATAAAGTTTCCATTCCCAGTTCTCTAGCAAGTTTGAGCCTGGCAGTCAAGGCTTCATACTTAGCTGTTATTTGTTGCAGGGAAGTTGAGTTTCAAGGCATAGAGAGCAATCATTTATCAGGAGTCATTAACGCAACTCCAATGCCAGAACACCGACCATTGGAAGTTCCATCCATGTACATTTTCCATCGATTGTTCGGTTCTCCACTGCTCTTCGGATAGTCGTCTGATGCAGTGAATTCAGATAAGAAGTATGCTAATGTTTTTCCATGGATAGCTCTCTGAGGGATATAAGTGATATCGAATTGGCTTAGCTCGATATTCTATTTGAGTAACCTTCCATACGTCTAAAGTTGCTGTAGGACCTGTCGTAACGGCTGGTCGGTATAGACGTTAATGGGGTGAGCCTGTCAATAGCTTGCTTACATCATATACTAGTCTTTGGATCTATTTCTCTTCGTATAGCATTGCGGTGCTTATGGTGTGTACCAACATAGTTAAATAGATGTGTAAATCTTCATGATCCAGTGGCTTGGATAGGATGGGAGGTCTCTCTAAGTGATCTACTAGAGCTTGAAATGCATCTATGCAATCCTGCATCCATTCAAAATTCCTTTCCCTCTCCCGATCAAGTCGAAGAAAGGAATACACATGTCGATGGCCCTGGAGATAAAGCGGCTTAGGGCAGCAACCTTGTTGTTTAAGCTCTGTACCTACTTAATCATCTTCGGTAACTGGATGTTTCGAATTGCTTGAATCTTCTTAGAATCAACTTCAATTCCACAAGAGTTGAGTATTAAATCCAGAAACTTCCCTGACACAACGCCGAAAGAGCATTTCGAGGGACTGGGTTTCATTCTGTATCTCTGGATAAAACTGAACATCTCCGCTAAGTCATCGATGTGGTTGTTTGCTTGTCGTGGCTTCACAAGCGTATCATCCATATATACTTCCGTTGATCGCCCGATGTGGTCTTTGAACATCCTGTTGACCAGTCTATGATAAGTAGCTTCAACATTATTTAGTTTAAATGGCATCACAACATAACAATATAGCCCTAGATCGGTAATAAAGCTGGTGTGCTTCTAGTCGAGGACGTGCATCAGGATCTGGCTGTATTTGGAGTACACGTCCATAAATGAAAGCAGTTCAGGTCTGAGTAGTTGACGCATGATCGCTACTTTTCATTAGCTTTTCTAATAAGAACTGGATTTGATACCCATTTCGGGCAAAGGGTGTCGCGGGTAAACCTATTTTTTTAGTTTATCCACTTCCACTTTAAGTCCAGCAGACCTCTCCAGATCCATGACGTGTTGCTTTTGTCTCACCTGGACATGCCTTGGGTCGATATTCAATGCATGGCTCACGATAGTTGGTGAGATCACATGCATGTCAGAATGGGCCCAAGCGAACACATCAAGATTCATTCAGTGAAAGCCAGCTAATTCCTTTATCATCGTTACATTAAGCTATGATCTGATCTTCAGTACCCGTGAAAGGTCGCCATGGATGACTGTAATGTTGACTGTCAGCTCAGTGGGTGCAGTCTTGGATTCTTTGAGTTTAAATGTAACTATTTCGCGTAACAATCAACGTGAAATCTGGTTGGGACGGTCAATGATGATGGTTATTCCGTTCGAATCCCAGAGTCTTGTCATGAGTTATTAAGTATGATAGTGAAGGGCTCTAAATGCTCTGAGCGGTTATCTGCAAATGGCCAAAGATCAGGCTTAGAAGCACGTTGAAGAAAATGTCGAGTAGGGGTCAGCCTTGAGCTGCGTGCAGCTGCATAGCTGGATTTTTCTTTGAGTTTGAATTTTCTTGTGTATTCGAGTAACGTGCTTTCCATTCACCGTACCGATGAACTATTGCTCGTCATTTAGGTTGGAATGATAGCCAGTTGCCCATGAGCTTAGGCATCGATTCGATGATTCTATCTCTAGGCATCCTTTCGGTTGTAGCCTCAAGTCGTTGTAAACACTATATATAAATTACAATATTGAGCTATCGTAGCCAGTCTTTGGATGATCACACTTCTGCTCCCAGTCTCAGGTTGATAAATGTACTTTATGGACGGTCGAGTCTCGTCCTATCTATGTTTATATTCCAACCTAAGCTCTAAAGACATATAGTTTATCGATGAATGGTCGGTTCACATTCATCTTGTTTCTCGCTTGTGCCCTCAAGTCTGGGGCATACATCGATAAGCAGGAAGGCAAGCCATGTCCACTTTAGCTTTACACTCTTTCCCGTTGAATCGCGGGATCAGGTTAGTTTATGGAAGGCTGAGTCTTGCCTATCCTGGATTGTATTCTGGTTTTTTCTTCCAAGGGGAATACTTCGATGCTCCGTCAGATTTTGGGCATCACTTGGGTATTGGATGGTCAACCACATCCACTTTGATTCATATTCTCTAAGCAGATCTAGAGGTAGAGTTGGCTCAGGTGCAGTCGGGTCATGCTCATCTGGTTTCATACTCCTCCTGACAGATCGAAGAAGTGTGCTGGAGAATTAATGATCAAGTCTTCATGGTTTATTCTCCAATCCGCACTCTGGTGATCATAATTTTTCGAGCAACATCCGGGTCACATCTATTTGTGTTTGGCGTGGATTAATATTGACTGTCGACTCAGTGGCACAAAATTATTAGTCGCCCGTAACATCGGATGTCGTTCTGATCAATTTTGTATTAAGGCCTCCTTGCGGTCGTTGACTTAAGTCATAAAGACACTAAACCAGAGCTATAATGAGCTGTCGTATTTAGCTTTTAGTGATTTGTACTCTTGCCCCAACATTGATTTGGTGAGGCCATAAGTCGGACGGTCGAATTACATCCTTAGCGAGTTTATACTCCTGCCGATTTCAGGCCGGAGTTTATGGAATAGAAAACGGTTTAAATCCACTCATCTATTCATTCATGTTTATACTCCAGTCCGCACTCTGGGGACTTAGAGTTATTTTGCGGGTAGTCGGTATCCGCCTGATTTAGGTTTATACTCCAGTCTGCACTCCGGGGACTTAGAGTTTTCTCCTGGGCAGTCGTTTTTCCGCCCGAATTGTTTATACTCCAGTCCGCACTCCAGGGACTTAGAGTTTTCTCGTGGGCAATCGTTTTTCCGCCCAAAGCAGTCGTTTTTCCATCCAAATTGTTCATACTCCAGTCCACAATCAGGGGACTTAGAGTTGTTTCGATGGATGGCCAGTCATACCCATTTTTGATTTATACTTCAGTTGTCAAGTCGAGGTCAGAGTTATCGAATGAATGGTCGAATCACATTCACTCATGGAATGGAATTCTACCCCCGGCATAAAGGGCATAACTTGGCAAGTGAGACGATCGATTCGTATCCACTTGGTGGTTGTAGCTCCTCTTGTCAAGTCAAGGAAGGGAGTAGGCGATGGATTGTCGGATCACATCAATGCTTGGATTGGACAGTCAAGTCACATCCACCTCAAGCCGCAGTCGTGTCCACGTATTGAGGGCAATGGTTGATGAGTAGGCAATCAGTAATGCCTACTTTAAGTCGAGATTCCAAACTGCCCTCTGTATCTAGGGAAGAAGTCGATGTATAGATGATCAAATCATGTCTACTCTAGTTGGATCCCGGCATCACTGAGCTTCAGGAGAGGCATATGCATTTTGTCCGACTTTATTTTATGATACGGGGAGTGGATGATCGGTCACATCCGCTACAAGTATTTCTTAGGTCTCTAAGTCAAGTGTAGAGGTCGATGAGTGGACAGTCATCCGTGTCCAATGTGTGTTGGATTCTGACCTTATCGAGCTTTCCATCTCGAGTCCTTGGCCCCAAGTCTGGGGCATATGGTAGTTGATGATGATTGGATCACGCTTATTCTAATGAAACTCCAAAGGTCCAATCATGGTCCATGGAGGTTGGTCGGAGCCAAATTCTAAGTACTTGGTCACTTACATTGTTTGGAAGTTGTTTAGTTCAAGTTGTTCGTAGTTCACAACACAATTAAAATTGAAAAGAAATATTTCAAAGAAGATCGGAATGAATCTCATTGATAAGTGAAGTAGCATCGTGTGCTCGCTATTCAACTTTACCCTTAGCTCCTTTCAGTAGGATGTCGACCGTAGACGGTCCAATTGATAATCAGAGTTCTTATTGATAGGCATCAGATGTTCCCTGCCCGCTATTCTGCAAGGCTTGAACATACTATTGAAGCTTTCCTTTTCGATCCAGCTTTTCGATCACATCTCAGAAGTGTTTGCAATCGCCAGTGTTAGGACCGTGTGCATCTTGGAATATACAACATTCCCCGGATTTTCTTTGGGCTTCGGTGGACTCTCTCGAGGCTGGTTTTCAGTACTGCTCTAAGTCGTTAGTCTCCGAGTAGATGTTATCGATTAAATCGTTCAAAGGAATATATGAGTCGAATTTTGAGATTCTGGGTCGTCTCCTGGATTCTGAGTCCTTAGCCAACGGGCATGTATTGTTCTTTCGCCTAGTCTGCTCTACCTCCTCCTTGCTTAGTTTCTGATTCACTCTGTAACAGAAACGATCCAAGGTTGTAGGAGGCTCTCTAGCTAACTAGCTGCCAAAATCTGTCTAGAGGTCGATTCCCCTCATCAACGCCATCAGTATGATATCCTCGCTGGGATTGCTCGCTTTAGTGTCGATGATGATGACATTGAATCTCTATAGGAAGTCTATGAGTGGCTCGCCTAGCATTTGGAATAAATTAGATAATGACATCACATCCTTGGTGTGAGTCGCACGCATTCTGAACTGCTCGACAAACTTCTGATCCGGTTGATTGAATGAGGAGATGGATTTGGGTGATAATCGCATAAGCCGCATGATCGATACACCTTCGAGGAACATAGGAAAGTGTATGCATTCGATGGCACATTTCACTCTGGTGGAATTCACATGCCACTCAAATTTCATGAGATGTAGTCCAGGCTCGGTTTTCCTGAGTAAACCAATATGATTGGTACATCAAATCTCCTTAGATATTCAGCACACTGGACGACTTTAATGAATAGGCTTCGATCGGGGGAGATGCTTCAGTCATTGGCAACCCGATTCGTTTTTAAGTTATAGCTACTTGTTATGCTTATGAATGATGTATGCATGCCCGAGATATGATCAAAGCAAGATGGACTGATATTGATGGATCAGTGGTAAGTTACTTGGAGTCAGACCCGAGAAAATCTGCTGTTTGCTTGGAGTCAGCAATTGTTTTTCTTGGAGTCACTGAATTCGAAGTGCCGAGTCAGTGAAGAACGATGCTTGGAGTCATCTTCGCATTTGCTATGGGAAAATCTTGGTTTACCCGAGTTCGGCTTTGGGCCAAAGTTTCTTGGGTTTGCTTAGAGTCACATCACCTATGTTCTCCAACCTTTGGGAATATCGTTTGAGTAGCGGTTGCTTGTCCGTTCCCTTGTTGCAATTCAGAAGCTGCCGCTTGACCCTCTATGCCTTGGTTAGTCATAGGACGTAAAGGAAGTGGATAGAATGAACTGTGTTTAAGTTGAGTTCTGAATCCAAAATGCGGGGGCACTGCGCTGCGACATGGGTTCGGGTGCCGATCATAAAAGGATCGTACCCGATTCATATTTTTTAAATGGATCGTACCCGATTCATATTTTTTTGGGTATAGGGATCGGTCAGATAGGGATTTTGAGAGGGGGATCGGTAGTATAGGGATCGGCTGAATTGGCTTGGTGAGGGATCGGTAGTTTGCTATGTGAGAGGGATCGGCTACGAGGACGTGAACGAGGGATCAGCTAGAGGGATCGGTTATACGGAGTATGAAGGGATCGGTGGAATAGGGATCGGCATACTTGTAGAGGGATCGGTATATATACCTTAAAGAGGGATCGGTATAGCTATTTCGTAGGGGGATCGGTATATGTGCTTTGTAGAGGGATCGACATACTTGCTTAGTAGAGGGATCGATATACTTACGTTGGAAAGGGATCGGTATATACCCCTTGGAGAGGGATCTATATATACCCCTTGGAGAGGGATCGGTATACTTACTGGAGGAATCAGTATTGATGTATTTGGATAAATCGGTACATATGCTTTTTGGAGTGATCGGTACATATGGAGGGATCAGTAGCGCATGTAGTACTTTAACAGAGGAGTCGGCATTTACTCGGTATATATGCTAGAGGGATCGGTGTACATATATTTGCCTTGGTGAGGGTTCAGTCATTTAGGCTAAGGGATCGGTTGCAGTTGAGAATGAAAGGGGATCGGCCATTATGGCCTTGTGAGAGGGATTGGCCATCATGAACTTGTGAGAGGGATCGACCCTTCGCTAACTTGAGTGCAAGCTTCAACATCTAATTCCAAGGACTTACATACATGAGTGAATCCGATCCCTTCCAAATGGACATGAACACATGAATGATTCCAAACAAGAACACTAACATAATTAGATCCTCCGAAAACACTAGAAGTAGACTTAGTCCCTTTAACCACGGCTATTAGCTTCCTTTTGATCTTCTTTAAATCTGAGTAGAATAGGAAGTTTATCATTTGAAAGCTGGATCTATCTCACGAATATGGAAATTCACCAGTAGATGATAAGATCCAATGAAGCTGAGAATTCATCTCTCAATGAAAGCACCAAAAAGTTAACGTAAAAAATGGGCATCAACACCCAATAGAATCTAATAGAGATTAAATGAAGAATGAAATTAAAACAGAGCAGAAATTATAAATGAACACGCAGAATTTTTATAGTGGTTCGACAATCTAGACCTATGTCCACTTCATATTTTTATTGATAGTCCACTTGATTATGATTACAAGAGTATTTGGATCAGTTAGAATCCATTAGTACAAAAGTGAAGAATAAAAATGGCAGAGCCTCGGCAGAGAAAGCAGGATCCCTTTTCTAATGCCATGCCTGCTGTATTTATATGGGAAGACGTGCACAGATCGGATCCAAATTTTGGCAAAAGGTTCAGCAGACCAAGGCGATGCGACCCAAAAATTTGTAGGCCCATCGGGGCCCATAATAAGGATCGTTACCGATCCCTATTAATGCATCCAAATGGGCTGTGATCCTTCTGAGGGATGCCCTATAATATTAGCTACTTGCTCCCCAAATTTCATGCAATTCCGAAGTACGTTTTGTGAGATATCGCATTTTCCGTGAAGTAGTGTTGCTTAATTTTTTGATTTCTACCGATCCCTCCAACTTGCTTCAAATGCCATACGGTCCCAATGGGGTGTTCCACATGTCCTAATTAGCTTATACTCTAAGTTTCATGTTGATAGCATCTGTAGATTTTGAGTTATTGACCGATCATTGTTGCAATATGTAGTGAAAGCTGAATATGGACGATCCCTTTTATACCGATCCCTTTTGTTAGGTGAAGTAATTTGCCCATAACTTGAGCATACGAACTCCAAATGACTTGAAACTTGAAATGTAGCCTTATGGGGCCTTTCTTGTCACTCTATATCGATCTTACCAAGTTTGGGACAAAAATTGAGGATATGTACCGATCTCCTAAGGAAAGGGATAGGCACTAATCCCCTCCTAGGGGAGGCATTATTCCATACTTAGAATATTCTGGAGAGTACCTCTTGGCCTCGGTTGACCATCGCTTCATATCAGTGGCTGCACTTGATCTCTGAGCCTAATAATCATCTCTTCAGGTTGTCTTCCTCGATAATCGTCTAGTCTAACTTGTCTAGTCAGTCTGAATATAGCCGAGCCAAAAGGTCGGATAATAGGACTAATGTAATATATTGCTCTTGATTGCATACTTGGTTAGCAATGAACTTGGTCATAAGGGAAATTTTCATGGAGAATCATAGTTGTCCTGTGAAGCCAACGGACCATGGAAACTTTCTCGTATTATCTCTTGGAACGTAAAACCCAAAATGGAGAACAAGTTTACCGCCAAAGAATGCACAAAATGGCGACTTTTTGGGTGGTTATATAACAAGGGAACCACACCTATAATCGACATTTTCAGCAATGTAAGTGATGATATGGTAGATATTCAAACTTTCGTTCTTTTCAAGCAATACATTCTGAAAAGAACTACCTCTATATACAGGTACTGAAATTAGTTATAATTGTAACCTTTAAATTATTTTTCAAGCAATGTTTTGGTTTTCCAAGCATCAATAAAATTAAAGTAGTATATGAGTCGTGTTCAACCTAAAGCATGCTTCTCATACCTCTTATATACTTAATCTTCCTATAATATTTTTTTACATGGCATCGTGTACGTTGAACAACAAATTTAGGAACGTGTATAATAAAAGTGGTTTTGAATTATAAGGAAATACATGAAGATTTTAGTAGATTTCATGCAAGGTTTGTGATTACAGTTCTTTATTTATTTATTTATATATAATGATAATATCTATAATGAAAAAAATAGGACATAAATCATTTGTGTATAGTTAGCAGATACCCTTAATGTAATCACATAACTTTCTTCTTTATGTCTCATTGCAAGAGAGATGACGATTCTACTTTCAAACAATTATTCAAGAGGAGAATAATATATTTAAACTCGCTTTGGTTTGTTGTTACTGTATATATTTATAAGGAGATTTCATTTGGAGTGATACTAATATTTATTGTAATGTTCAGCATTATCGTCTAACCATTCCACTACATTTGTCATTTATCAATAAGAATTTTGTTATATCACATATAATTAGGCCAATTCTATTACCACACAACGTTTTGCCTTTCTCACTCCATTAAATTTTAAAAAAATAATCGACTAATTTGCCCTTATAATTATTTAGTTCGATATGTTTTATGTCTTTTTATTTCCTTTACTTTTTCCTTTCTTTATCTTTTACTGATAAACATGGGTGAACATGAGGATAAAATCTTTAAAGAAGAGAAAATATTAGAAGAATATAATGTTTTTGGAGAATGGTATGGAACTGAATCTCAAGTATTTGCTAACTTGCATGTTTAATTGCTAGAATTGAACATATGTTTTCTAGAGTTTTATACAAAGTAAAAGTAATTAATAGCAACCAACCCTATGTCTAGCTTGAATTGTTAGTAAACTTAGTGCATAGTGCACTTGGAATAATATATTAAACCTAGCATAATGAAATATATACACAGAGCTGGCCGCAGGGCAAGGCAAGTAAGACTAACGCCTAGGAAAACACATCCAATAGGGGGAAACAATAAAGTAATGTATCATGATAAAAACCTATTTTGTAGGTTATTTTTAAAGAATTTTAGGTTTAGCATGGCATAGATATGAATAATGCAAATGTACTATAATGTCTAGGCTCTAGATTTATTTATCTTAGAACTACAATGAATGCATATTGTGTCATAACACATTACTATCAGTTGTTCAGAAAATTTTTGGACATAATTGATGCCCTTTAATGTACTAAAAAGAGAACCGATTGAAATTTACCTAAGGCAACAAAAAGTAATGGACTGACCCTGTATATACATTGCATAAGATTTTTTTACTATATTAAACTTTAACCTATTCTTCTCTCTCAAATTACATTATTGGATGAAAAATAAGATGTATAAATTAGCAAGGACTATACCAATGAGTTTAGATTATATCATTCGATGAAAAACACGGTAAAGAAATTTTTTTGTTTGTGCTTTAATATGGTTTCCTTTTCCATGATTTAATGGCTAGGGTTTTGTTTTTAGTAGAGTGAGGACAAAGATAGAAAGAAATGAGATAGAGAAAATGGTAAGGTATCTTGTTAATGAAATGGGGTGGAAAAAGAAAAAAGTCGGTTGTGTTTTTTCTTCTTTTTTTGAAATTGGTACTTAAATGGTAGTACATTTTAGTTGTACAAGTCTTAGGTAGTATACAACATACTATATATCGATATATGTTCGAATCACACTACGCAAGTTTCAAACGTATGACCACTCGCACCAAAGTCGAAGTGCCTAACTAGTGAGACAATAGTATTGGTCGTGGGTTGTTTTATTTTCATAACAACAATGCGGTGGAATATGAAAAAGGTGGCGTGTTAATAGAATTTGCCATTTATTAATGTAAATTATGTTATGATCCAAATTATATTAAAATGTTTTAGATGGAGCAATCCTACTTAATCAACTTATGTTTTATTGTGACCTTGCTTGATAACTAGTTAAACAAGTTAGAATATAGTTATTAGTTCTTCTTTTCTCCAAAGTTTAATGCTTGATAACTAGTTAAACAAGTTA
Organism: Allium fistulosum; assembly: GCA_030737815.1. Classification (NCBI taxonomy): domain Eukaryota; kingdom Viridiplantae; phylum Streptophyta; class Magnoliopsida; order Asparagales; family Amaryllidaceae; genus Allium; species Allium fistulosum. The sequence goes on along the minus strand of CM060905.1, from coordinate 896,393,497 downwards.
GAATATTGTTATTAGTTCTTCTTTTCTACAAAGTTTAATGTGAATGGATTAATCTTACAAGTAAATCCTCCTAATGCACAAAAATAGTTTTCTTTATGATTATATATATATGTATGGAAATATACGTAGTTTAGTATATGACATTTATTCATTTTATTATTTGTTATCTTGCAGCTTATAGTTTCCAAATTATTCAAAAGGTTCCTATGATTATCCTACAAAGGTAAAATGTTTTTCTTGTTTTTGTTATCAAATTTTGTCTTTTAGGATTATTTTCTAAAATTTGAAGTGTTGTTTCTTGAAATTGGTTGTGTAAAGGCATTGTAGATATAGATATGGAGACTCCTTATGGTACTCAAGTTGTTTTGAAGGTACTTATTTATGATGTAGCTATCTGTTAAGTATTTATCAAAATTATGTTTTCTATGTTACGACTCAAATAAGTGCTTGTTTATATGAATTACTAATATTTAAAAATATTAGTATTGTAGAATTGATGATTATATGTAGTTTATATTCTAATGTAATTAAGTTGATACAGATTAGAAAGGACATCAAATGCAAGTAGATATGTCGCTTTTGTCAGAAAAAGATTTTTCAAGTAAATGGATGTGCTTGTTTTGTTAGATAGGATAGTGAAGTAAGTGAATTTGCAAAGTTTGTTACTTTCTTAAACATTATGATTAGCGGTTTGCATATTATAAAATTTCTTGGTGATTATAGCCATTATGATATGGGTTCCCAATCAATTTTTGAATTGTTCCAAAATTTAGTAATCATAACTTTTCTAGTTAAAGTAACACTTATATGAACATTCACTCTTCTATAATTTGTAAATCTAATGTATGCACTAAAACAATATTTTTGCAAAAATTCACTCCATCTATTGTTCATACTTTTATTATTTAACACATATTTGGATATGCGTATGATTATAAATTTTCTTAAGGAGGTGGAGTGTTATTTGTCAATCTGATAGGTAAATACCCGTTAAACGTAGTTATATACTTTTAAATTGAAAAGTACATGATCGATATACCTCAAAACCATTTAACTTAAACTAGCAAATGAATGCATGTTCATACAGTCATTTATGTTGTGACATAGCTCTCTATACCTGAAGTAGTATATTTTTTTAAACTCGAAAATAAAATCAACTTCATAGTATTTGTTATTAATATTATATGTGATATATGATATACATACATACGTATATTATACACACACACACACACACACACATATATATATATATATATATATATATATATATATATAATTTTTCCATTTAGGAGTATCAATCGACAAATATTATGTGAAAGTTTTTAGTTTCAAACTTACAAACCCGTTATCAAACTTATAAATCCGTTACCTTTACAAATTTGCTCAATGCATGACTCAGTAGGTACAGACTTCAAAAAAATATGTTTGCATTGCTCCATTTGTGCAAATTGATTCTCTCATTAGTTTTTATTACATTTGGGACGTAGAAATGAAGTGATATGTTTAACATTCACTACACCAAAACAGTCATTTGGCAACACTTTCTTTTTTCATTTGCTAACGCTTATATGTGTTGCATTTTAGTCTCACTAGAAAGTGTCACAATTCAGCAAATGTGTGACTAAAAGTAAACATTTACAATTTTAAATACCCAAACGCTTGTTGGCGTTGGAAGCCCAGGTTGAATTGAATAATTAGCATGTGCTAGGGCAAAACAGTATATGAGTAACTAACTTACGCATGCCCTAACCACGCTTCCCAAATTCAGTCATTTCTGATTTTTCGCTCTTCCCTCTCCTCCGAAATTTCGATCCCCCCTCCATATTTTCGACTTCAACTTCAGACAAGCACTCGCTCTCGACTTCGACTTCAAGCAGACTTCGACTTCAGGCGCTTCCTCTGCCCTCTCTTTCTTTTAACACATCCAAACTTATATTTCGCAATCACCATCGCTAACTCCATACTCGCGGATGTTTATTGACGAAGCTAAGCAATTATCTTGAAGCAATCACTTTCTGGCTGTAAAGAAAACCTTAAGACTAGGCTATCTCGATTGATTTAAAGGTTAGATTTTAACGTATTCGCTCTTTCATTTTTATCATCCTTTTTAGTTTATATTCCCGAATGGATGAACGTTGCTTTTCCCTTTGATATTTTGTTCAGGTTGATTTCACTTGTATAAAGCTCTAAGTCTAGGGTTTATGCTATTATGTTTGATCTATTTCGATTTTATTTTGTTTCCCACTTTCTTTGACAGAGCTGGCTAGCTGCCTTAAAATAATGTGTATGCGTGTTTTTCTGAATTTTAAATTCCATCAATTTGATTTTTGCTGGAAAACTAGTTATATTTGGTTTTAGTAGAAGTTGCTTTAGGGTTTCGTGCTATCAATTTTGTAATTTGGGGTATAAGTTTTGTGGGGATTATCCTAATATGTGATTATTTTATATTGAAATCTACCTTCTTAATCCCATTTATTTTCTACCAATTCAAGAGTCCTGTTATTGTAGCATACTACCTGCATCTCATGTTTGAGAAAGCTACTTAAATAACAAGTTGTATAGTTTTTGGAAGTTGAAGTAGAGGTGAAGGCATTGTCCCGTATACATATTCCTCTTGTAGTGTCATACTGCTAAGTTTAGTTTAATTAATAAACTAATTCAGTTACATATTTTCATTCAGTCACTGACAGCTACGTTTACTATATGTTAGTACTAGAAATAGTTTTATCACATGTATTTTGCTCTTATCCTACTTTTGCAAATACAATATACATGCATTTGACATGCTTTTAAGAACCCTTGAATTGCTAATATTGCTAAAATTATAGTGTGGTTTTCATAATACCTACAGAGATAAAAAAAATTCCGTCAATGTTATCTGCCGGAGGATTTGGGTGAAGTTATTCAAGTTGATGGAAAACTAAAATGGTCTTTGCGTATCATGAGCATAACAAGGAAACACCAAGATATGAGTATTATTGATTCTATTTTTAAAATCACAAAAGTTTGGATGATAATGCTCAGGCTTCTTATGGTTTATATCGATACATAGTTTTAGATTTTCTAAAGCATGTTAAAATTTCATCAACACTCCTATGTTTCACTTGATATAAATTTAAGACAAGCTTGAGTGCCTAATCTTATGCACAAGACAATTATGTTAGGATCTAGAAAAACACCATCGTACAATCTACACTTCCTTCCCAAAATTTATGTTCACAGAAGATGGTTCCTAAGCCCTGAACCTACATCCATTAGCATATTAGTTTATTTTGTTCTGATGTAAAACCTGTAAATTGGGATATATAGTCGTACAAACTTAACGTAGAAATTTTAGCTATTATATATTATCTTAGCATTATGTATGTGAAGATTGAAAAGATATCAAAATGCGTTCTAGTTCTGCCCCTCCTATCCATTATAACTTATGTTCATGACTTGGAAAACTGTTTCACGAGAATGACATAATGCATTGAACCTATAACCTAGTACAACATTACATGCTGCACAGTAAACAAAACTTTATGTTGGTAATAAAACGAACTTATATATATGTTCTAAATTATTCTTGCATGACTGATTATTCTAAATCCTTAGAGATTTTTTTGGCCCCGTCTGACAAGTGTTGTATATGATCGTTATATGGATATTCATTTTTTCATAGAACGGACATCTATATTCATCTGATACAATATTTGTTGGATTTGTCCCAGTATTGAACAAGTTACAAACACAATAAAATAATCATATTTTATAAATCATTTCAGGTTGAATGGTTCACAAAATTTCGATGGCACTTCCTTTTTGTTCCCTGTGTACATGTATTTGTGTACGATACAGGGAATAAAGGGAAGTGCTGCCGAAATTTTGTTGAATCGTTTAACCCGAAATGGTTTATAAAATGTGATTACGTTATTGTGTTTGTAATGGGAAGTAGGATGACCGACCTTCAAAGTTATTGTAATGGAACTTTAAAATGAAATGAACACTATATTTTTGTCTAACAGGTTCAAAAGGTAAAACTTGAAATTTATGTCTAACTCAAGTTCAAGAGAGTGGATTAAAAGTCCATACAGAAATACTGAAGAATATAAGCAAGGCGTTCGAGACTTCATTAGTTTTGTGAAGAATCACTCATCCCCCGATGTCGAAATATGCACTTGCCCTTGTATCAAGTGCAAGAACTCTAAAAAGCTCTCATTGGAAAGCGTTGAGAAACATTTAATCATTCATGGTATGATTAAAACATATAATAGATGGTTTTTCCATGGAGAGATGAACAAGAATAACACGGGGGTGAATCATACGCAAAATATTATTCCAGATTCTCATATCCAAGATCAAATTTAAACCGACCATTGTGTAGAAGGAGCTCTTAGAAATCTCATAGACGATGCTTTTGCAGTGCATAATATGCCCCAAACTAGCCGTGAAGAGGATGTTCAAGAGATAAATATAGACAATTCTCATTCGTACCACGGAGAAAAGCACAAAAAATATACAAACAAAGCAAATGAAAAACTTTATTCTTCTTGTGAAGATGGGCTTACAACATTAGGCGTAATTGTTGAGCTTCATAACCTTAAAAAAGAATTTAATTGGTCGGGAAACAGTATGACTGAGTTGTTGAAGCGATTAAAACGTTGGCTTCCAAAGGAAAATAATTTACCTGACAAGTATCCCACAATGAAGAAAATATTAAAGGATCTGGGAATGGAGGTGAAGTGCATACATGCTTGTGAAAATGATTGCATATTATTTTGGAAAGAAAATGTTGATGCGAAAGAATGTCCTCAGTGCCATACACCAAGGTATAAAACTAAAAAAACAGTGTTAGGGGATGTCAAATTAATGAAAGAACCAAGAAAAGTTTTAAGATACTTTCCTATAATTCCGAGATTAAGTAGGTTATACACTATACCATGGATAGCTCGTAAAATGCAATGGCACAAGAAAGCCACACCCTCTTGGAATTCCATGCGACATCCTATGGATTCAGCTGAATGGAGATCAATCAAAAGTCGATGGCCAAAATTTGCTAATGAAGGACGCAATGTGTGGCTTGGTATTGCTACCGATGGGTATGGCGTTCTCTCCAATAGTTATAGTTGTTGGCCTGTTTATATGATACCTTATAACCTACCCCCTTTGTTGTGTATGAAATCACAATTTCAAATGTTGACTCTTTTAATTCCTGGACCAAGAGCACCAAGTCAGGACATTGATGCATACTTGGAACCTCTTATATATGATTTAAAACATCTTTGGGACGAAGGAGTGTCCGTTTTTGATGCGGATAAACAAGAAATTTTCAATATGAAAGCAATATTATTATGGGGAATTCATGATTTACCAGCATTTGGTAACTTATCTAGTTGTGTGACTCACGGTTATAAAGCGTGTCATGTCTGTGCTATCGAGACGGAATCAGAGCACATCGGCAACAAGATCGTCTATCCAAAATATAGAAGGTTTTTGAAGGATGATCATCCATATAGAGCATTAAAACACGGATGGTATAAGGATATTGAATATAAAGAGCCTCCGACTCGGCTAAGGGGCTCGTCTCTTTTAGAAAAGCTTGATCGTATCAAATATATTCGTGGAAAAATACCACAAAGCAGAAAGAGAATGATTTCTGAAGCTTATGATAATGTAGATTGTCTTGTTGATGATGAAGAAAGATCGGCATGGTACAAGAAGTCAATTTTGTTTGACTTGGATTATTGGAGCAGTCATAAAGTTCGTCATACTATTGATGTTATGCATACTGAGAGAAATGTTGCTGAACATCTCATCAACTTTATGTTTGATAAAGGAAAACAATCTTCTAAATATGCATGGGATAAGATTCACAAGCTACAATGTTGTCAAGTCCTTAAAGATGCAAAACTTCCATCATGTCTTGCAACAAAGTTACATGGTCTTATAGGTCTTCAACCACCTAGTTTGCAAATTAAGAAGACATATGATTATCATATTATTATTCAATATTTGCTCCCTATCATGGTTCAACATGCATATCCAAAGTGTCGCGAGTTAAGACGAGCACTTCTACAAATAAGCTTGTACTTCAACATAGTATGTTCGAAAGTTCTAGTTTGAGAACATGTACAAGCGGCCAAAGATATGATTGCTGAAGCATTATGTGTGTTGGCACACTATCTTCCAATACACTTTTTTGATATAAGTATCCATTTGATGGTACATTTAGCAAATCAAGCTCTACTCTGTGGACCATCAAATTATATATGGATGTATCCATTTGAAAGGTAAATATTGTTTTTGCATTCGAATTATTTTACCTAACTACTTTGAAGTAACTAACTGTAAATATGCATATTAATTTTTTTGTCCTAGGGCTATGAAGGATTGTAAAAACATACCTAGTAATAAAAGGTATATTGAAGGATCAATTTTTGAAGCATACCTTGTTTCAGAATCAGTTCGATACGCAATGGAATATATGCCAAACCCACATGATGGAAATCATAGCTCTAAACAGGCATCCTTTTTAGATGAGAATGGTGATGATATATATGAGCGTTCCATCGTTGAAGGTAAACCGTTAAAATTATCTAGAGTGCAACGATCACAGATTCGACGATGGTTACTATTTAGAATTGATATACCAGAACGAGATGAATACTATAGGTTATCTATTTTCACCTTTTTTCAAATACTTGTAGCACAATATATAAATAATATATATATATATATATATTTACCATGATATTCAATCTGTAGCGCATACCGCTTATCTTTAGAAGACGGTCTTCGTGGTAAAAGGAAACCAATCACAAAAGCAGAAGTAATAGTTCAATCTGAATTTGTTGATTGGCTACACAAGAAGGTATGCTATATTTATCTGAAAGTAATGTGTTTCTTTTTATCTAATCTTATGCTATTAATTTTGTTAATTTTAACAGCTTGTGGAAAAAAAATGCATGAACACAATATCATGGTTGTATGTCAGTGGTCCAAAGTGGGATGTCAGAACTTATCTTAAGTATAGAGTGAATGGCTATACGTTCTCTCCTCGGCATTATGACGACACCATTTCAACGCAAGATAGTGGTGTCTGCATGGATGCGATCACTACATTTGTTGCAAGTTCAAAAGATCTAAATCCTACGGATGATAATACTACTTGGTATGGTATTATTAGAGAGATCATGGAAGTTGATTACTATGATTTTCAACATTTGGTATTCTATTGCGACTGGGTGAATGTTGGAGATAAGACAAATGGTTGTAAGGTTTTCCCTGATACAAATTTGTTGATTGTAAACTTAATGAAGCTCAAGAATACCGATGGAGAATATGATGAACCTGTTATTCTCGCGTCCGAAGCAAGTCAAGTATTTTACATAAAGAACACACAAAATTCCGATTGGTCCATTGTTCGATGCTCTCCTAAACGCATGATGGATAACATAGATGATTATGAAATACCAACCACGTATCAGTCTATTTTGAAAGAACAACCAAACTTAGAACCATTATTGAAATGTATTCAATAGAAATCAACTTGTTGATTGGAACTATATTGCATGTATTTTGCTTATTTTGATCCATGTATTAACTCTTATTGATGTATCGTACAATCGTGTTGTGTTGTGAAATGTATGGTTTTCTTTTATTAATCGTGTTGTGTTGTGAAATGTATTAACTTTTATCCATGTATTTTGTTTGTCTTTTTTATATAGATTTTTCATCAAAATGACAAACGATTATAGCGCAAATGCAAATTTAAGTACAACTGAGACTGTTGAACCCCCCTCCAAAGGTAAAAAGTACTTTATAACAGTTAGCGTTGAGGGTGCAAAGGGGGATGATGCAGATAAATGGAGTTCAGGTTGTGGTGCTTTGATTCGTTGTCATATACCTATTGGCTACAAAGAATGGAGGGCGGTAGATGGCTTCTATAAGGATAAACTATGGGAAGGACTTTTGGTACTAGTCTTATTTATATTTTTATTATCATCAATTTCACCATCCTGGTTTAAATTATGATATATTTAACCATTTCATGATTTCTTTATTTTTTTTTCCTTTTTTTGTGATAGGAAGAATTTGACATGGATGTAGATCCTACCATAGCTCGACCATTATTAGAGAAACATTTTCCACCGTTTTATAGATCATTGAAGTCAACATTACGAAACAAACTTCTTAAAGTTGATAAAACTATTATTCCTAAACGTGTTGCTATTGATAGATGCCCAAAGGATATAGATAAAGTGTGGTGGGAAAAATTCCTTGATATTGAGTATACGAATGTAAAGATGGAGCAGTGTAAGGCAAATGCAAAAAATAGAGCAAAAAACTCGATCACTCATACTCTAGGAAGGAAACATTACCATAGAGTGCATGATGAAATGGTATTAAAATTATCTTTCGTAAATAGTTTATAAAATGTTATATTAATTATGTGTTGTCAACTTTGATCTTTCTTGTAGGTAGTAGCAAATCCAGAAGCAGATATTTCACGAACAACGGTTTGGAAGGCTGGACATAAAAGAAAATCAAGAGAAATACTACCATGTGGCGCGAAAAAATATGTAAGTGTCAGTTTAAAACAAAATTCAACTTATTCCATTGTGTGTTTAGTTTAAATTTGAACTAAACAAATGAAAATTAGGAACATTTCTGCTTATGTATCTTCAAACTTATCTTAATTGCTTGGGATTTTGGTTGACAAATTGAACAGAAAAATGTGGAAATTAGCGATGGCTTAAAGAAACTATTGGTGAGCGGTAACTTAAGCAAATTGGAAATTCAAGATTAATCTTCTTTTTTTACCTTGAAATTTCGACAGAAATTTTATACATTAAATATACTTGTCTGTTTCTTCTAAAAGTAAAATTCATCTAACCATATTGCGTTGCTATATATTATAGTGTACTCAGAAAGCATATGCATTCAATATTTCAATTTATACAACTTGAATTTAAAAAGGAGTTGTACGCTTATGCTACATTAAATCTGTATTTATTATATATACAGTAGGTAATTTCATTTTTTCTTATATAACATTTGGAGTTTGCCTACGAAGTGGGGTTAGTAGTAAGAAGATAGTTGGCTTAAATTTGGACTACAAATGAGTCCTACACAATTGAATATAGTCAACACATTTGAAATTATGAAATATTTATGGAAGGTAGAGTCGAAATTATAAAATATAACTGTATAATTGATAAATATACAGCATAGAATAACACGAGTTATTGACTTATACTATTAATATCAATCTTACGAAAACTTGTGATCAACTAAAGTGTTCTTCATGAAACTTCTAGGATGTAAGTTCCTTTGATGACTGTTTTTTTAGTTATCGCTAATCAGCACATTGTTATATGTTCTGCCTGGTCCATTGTTACTGGTTTCTTAGTACTGCTATTTTATATTAAAAAATGTTTTATGATGGGGCATACATTATTGCTGACAAAAATTTACCACTTTTTAAATAAACATATTAGGTGAGGGACACTTTTGAGAAATAGCTGAATGCGTTTTCGATTTTAGTATCAAGAGTATATATCATTGTGGATTTTGTTCATATCGTGTTAGTATAGATTCTCAATTGATATTTATGTTCAAGGCTCTATATTAACACCAAGAATTAAGAGACGACCAAAACAAGTCTTCAAGAATAAACCTAGTTGCCAGTAAAGATTTGTGTCCGTAAGAATATGAGACTAACCTGGGTAGTCAGATTTTAATAAATGCATTGTAAATGTAGTTTTTTCAGTAGAATACTGTCCCAAAACCATTACCGCTCACCAGTTAAAATTAATCATATTATAAGACTTCTTCAGTAACTAAAAAATAAATTTGTATGGTATAGCTCACCGCTCACCAATAGAGGAGAACAAAAGTCATTAAACTTGTGACTTCCAAAGGCCTCAACTTTTAGATGTATAGTTTCTTTAAGCCATCGCTAATTGAAGTTACTAAGCTTAAAGGAATCTGTGCGAAATGATAACAAAGATCTGATTGTAATACATGAAATATAGTTAACATTTTTCTGTTCAATTTGTCAACCATTGCTTTTTGCTCTAATTTCCACATTTTTCTGTTCAAATTGTAATACATGAAACGGTAGTCCATATACTTACTCTATCCATTGCTTTTTGCTTATTCATGACATTCTGATCCTTATGATAAATGAACTCTATGCTGTCCAGCCATTTTGAATTTAATATGATAAATGAACTCTATGCTTATCGTGTCGTAAGCTCTCTGCAAATCAACTTTTTGAAATGTGGCTACTGTGATTGTCAATCTGAAATGTGGCTTTTTGAATTTCATCATAAGCAACATCTTCATCAAGCTTACTTCTAGCATGTTCTGCTAGGACTTTTTTACAGATTTTGTTAGGAAAAGTTGATTGAACACAATCATTGTTATATAAATAAATGCATAAAATAATTGAGTGCAGAAAGTTCAAGAGATTTAATATCTGTGGTATTTCTACTTCTCGCGTTTGCCATGCTAGGGTAAAAAATTTGGAACACTGGTCCCCCTTGTTGAGCCATAAATAATATTTTCCAGCTTAAATAAGCTTTCTTTGTATTCATTGATTACTGTTGCTGAGGGATCTTCTAATAATTTGAAGTACAGAGCATTATTATTTTCTCTCATTACTTCAAGTTGTGCTCTAAATGAAGATCGCCCTTTAAATGCAGCAACTTCAAGCATGCTTTGTTCTATGCCTTGAATTTATACTCATTTAAATGCAGATCGCCCTTTAAATGCAGCAATTTAAATGAAGATCGCCCTTTAAACGAGTTGCAACGCTCAACAATCAAGCTACCATGCAACCAAAACCAAAATACACACACAACACTTGAATTTATACTCATTAATATTTATTTTGTGAATGATAAGGGAAAGGAGAGAAGTTGCTGTGTATATTTTCATCTAGCAGAGAAAACGAAATGTAAAATGGGTTCAGATCTCCCCTTTAAATGCAGCAACTTCATTTCTTTCCTTTATTTCTTGCATGTGCCTGCCAATTAACCACACGGTACACACGAATGCACACATGAATACACACACATGCATGCAAGTTCATATTCACTTGTGCAAATTCAATCTAACGTGATATTAAATGCAGGCACTTCTAGAGGAAGCGGAAAAAAAGAGGAAGTTGGATGAAAGGGTGGAGTCGAAGATCTTGAAGATGACCCAATTACGGAAGTTTTTGGTTCCGACACAAAGAAAAATTATTGTCGAGCAATTACTTCTACTTCTTCTATAAAACAAGTGAAGATGGTTTGAGCTGTAAAAGCTGTAACTGAAAAGAAGCAAGCCGTGGATTTGTCTATTTGGAAATTGGAGATAGAAAGGCAAGTAGCTAATCAAGTTAATAATGCCATCAATTCAATTACTTCAACTTTTATGAAATTTATGCCTAGTTTGCAAGAAAAATATATTGCAAGTCCTACGACTCCACAAACGGAAGGTGCTTCTAATTTAGGAGATTCTCATACAAACAATAATGTAGTTGTTACTCCAACCGTGTCAAATAATGATATTCGTTCATCTACAATGGAAAAGAAATATGTAATGCTATTGTCACAAGATTTAGAGAAGGAAGTAGCTAAAGGTTATGTTGGAACACAAACTATTTGTCATTTTAGGAAGGTGATACCGAATGTAGAGAAAGTAATTTGGGTGGATGATGTTCTTGAACCGGATGCACCAATTTATGATGGTCCTCAAAATGGAATGTACAAGTTATGTGATTTTTCAGATGGAGGTTTCGTTATATGGCCGGAGTTTCGTATTCGGTATTTGTAGAATTTCACTATGAAATTTACGTGGTCTTTTGTATTCCAATTTGACATTGTTATGAAGTAGTTGATTATGTATTGAATTAACCAACTTAATTATGTATTGTACTTGTTATGAAGTAGTTTAACCAACTTAATTATGTATTGTACTTGTTATGAAGTAGTTGACATTGTTATGAAGTAGCTGACTATGAAATTTATGTTGTTATTTGATCATGAATATTGTAAATTTTGGATTCTTATTGAATGTAGTATAATAATGCTGTTAAAGCGTTATAAGCGTTGGCAATTAAAATATACCAACGCTTATAAGCGTCAGCATAGAAAATTAAACAATGTTGGATGGTTAATTTGCCAACGTTTATAAGCGTTGCTAAATAATATACACCAACGTTTATAAGCGTTGGCGAATACAACCTTTCAACGCTTATAAGCGTTGGGAAACTAAACTTACCAACGCTTATAAGCGTTGGCAATAAATTGCGACGCCCCTACAGCGACGCTAATAAGCGTTGCTGAAACTGTTTGCGACAGTTATACTCGTTGGGAATCATCTGTTTTGGTGTGGTGATTCTTGAATTTCTCATCTTGCTACAACAAATGTGCACACTTTCCATCTGAAAACTTCCAAAAACTTTTATCATGTTCAATTTGATTGAAGAACGCACGTTTTGGTTTGTTAAGAAAATGTAATATGTGGTAAGTTTTATCCATGTATTACCCGTCCTAGAAGTGAGGATCAATTAGTACATGCTAATGAGAAATGGGAAAATGATGATCAAAGAGATAAGGAGAATGTTAATTGTGTTTCTGGTCCTACTAGATGAGTCTCCTAAAAAGATGTTTTCATAGTACACATTACAGAAGAAGTTTGGAGCTTTAGGAAAACAAATTTATCACTTAACTTGCATTTGTGATGTTAAGTTTACTTATTATATTAGTAGTTTACCATTTCTCTAATTTGACATGAAATGATTTTATGTTTATAACATTAAGTTTCAAGTCATTTACCTTATTATTGTAATATCCCTTGTTCTCCAGGTTAATGGTTTGAAGGGATCGTTGCAAAATAACTTGACCTTAAGTTAAGAGTCTACAATTAAGATTTTGCTGATGTAGTTCTCACAAGTTATTGGTCTAAATATTCCTTAAATATGTTATGCACTTCTATTTAAAATTTAGATTATCTAAACAAGTTATATAGTTTGTAACTGTTATATTTTTAAGCGAAAATATTCAGTGAAATATTTGATTTTGTAAACTTTGTTATTAATGTTTTTTTATTTTCTATAAAACTAAACAGTATACCTACTGTAAACGTTATTTAGCCATCAAAAATATTAAAACGAAGATAATCCATGTTACTAGAATACATTATTGGTTCTTTATTTGTATACTATATTTAGATTTGAATAAAAGTAATTTACAAATTAATTTATGCTAAGGGCAATCATAACTGCCTCTAGTATAGATTATTTAATAAATATAATTATTAGTAGAGGCACTTATTAGTGTATTTACTAGTTTGTTTGTTTATCTGTTCCATGTGGCATGTGGAGTAGTAGAGGCAAAATAACTGTTCAATTTTCCTCTAGTTGTTATTAGAGTCTATACTTTTATGGATGGTTACAAATCTATCCCCCTTTTCATATATGGGTAGATTTCCGAATATGGTAGTGCCGTTACAATAGTATATTTCCATCTTCCAATAATAAACAAAGCAAAAAAAATAACAAAATATGCAAGATGATCCATTAAAAACGATTCATAAGCATATGATAACCGTTGGTAAAAGTAAAATTAAAATGATTTATTCCCCTATTTATGTTATTCTACAAGACATAGCTTTAGTCATAATAAAAAGGTAAACTACATCTCTAATATATTGTTTTATGTTTCTACTTAACTTATTAACCTAATAGTAAAAATGGTTTCCACCATTGCAACATTAAATTAAAATGTTGCTACTTTACTAGATAGAAACTAAATATCAAAAGGAATCAATTAATGCGGTTAGGAAGCAAATATTAGTGTTACTAAAGGTGGAGAGTACTTTGGCAATGAATGGGAGTGCTTAACCTTTTATTGCTTTGCCACAATGTTTGATTTTATGATGAAACAAGTAGCAAATCTTCATGGTTTTAGTTGTCACATGAAGCGGATATCTAAATAGGAGTTGCTAAGTCTAGGACAAGAAGCTTATCAAATCTAACCCTTTGACAAACCCCATACCTATCATGATAAGGTGCGACCAAAAAATCTTCATTTATATCTCCTTTTCATTTTTATACCTCGTCCACCGTTCATACATTGCTAATGCTCTTTTGTTCCTATAAGAAATCAACAACAGATATATTTTGGTGGAAAACTAACAAATACATAACCAAAATATTATACAGATTATGAAATTACATTATATTGTTTTCGAGGAAATTTATAAATTATCATTTTTTTAGTGGTTCAAAACATGTTATAGTGTATCCAAGCCAGTTACGAATTTACCCTTTTTTAGAGATTTAAGCAAGAGTATATTTGAGAACTACTTGTAAATAGCCAAAACTAGATATAAATCGTATTTCTAGTATTTGACATCATGCAAGTAACTTACAAAAATGACTAATAAGTCAAAAACCGAGAAACAATAATTATTTGCTTATGACTTATAAATATATTTTATAACTAGTTTCTACAAACTATTTTACTAATTTTAAGTTAAAAATCAAATTGCATTCAAACACTCATGCTTATAAACCATTATCTCCTTGTAAACCAGTATAAGGTACTATTCAAATCACTTTATGTCGGTTTCAAAATGATTTGTTGCAAAGGTGCTCCAAACATGTATTCTCCACAGAAAATTAATAAATAAGAAATCAATGGCCAGTTTTAAAAAACCGCCAGAAGTTGGTCAAATATTCCATTTTAAAATTAAATACGATCAAATACAGTAAAAATAAAAATGGAGATTAGTGACTTACGCTAAGAAATCCCCAACTTAACTCAACAATAATCCCAGCAACTTACTGAAACTAACATTGAATTCGAATTCAAGATATGAAGACGTAACCGTATGGATATGAAATCGAGAAGTATCGATTTCCAATCCATATGCCATTGTTTTCCTGTTGGTGTCTATATTCATGTTTTGTTTCAGGTTTTGCTGTAGGAAATATTAGATTTAATCTAAGATGGAATTTTAGAAATAATAGGAAGGAAGAGTAGAAGCTATTTGATGAGTACTGGATTACTCAATTTAAGCTGTTTGGGTCACTAGGCTTGTAATAGGAGGGAAGGGGATTTTAGGGTTTTGTTAGCGCTAGAGAAGATGGAGGAAGAGAGAGAATTTAGGTTTGGGTAGCGGTCGAAATTGGGAGCGATTCTCTTTGGTTTTAGGTGAAGAGAAAAACATGAGTAAGAAGAGGAAGAACATTTTTCTGCTACCAACGAAACGAGAGAAAGAGGCAGCATTATTTTGGCTCACCCATCCCTACGGTCTGTTTGATTAAAAGGCCGAATACCAAGCTTATAAGTACAAACCAAAATAAGAGAACAGAGCTTTATTCATAGCTAAATGTAGTAAAGCCACTTCGAACTCATAAAAAGAGTGGAAGGGCATGGTAGTACATAAGCAGAACACAAACAACATTAAAGCAAATAGGCTTAGCATTCGCAGGGAAACCAGCAGAAGAAGTTGCCCCCGCAAGCTAATATGAAAAGCAAAGCATAAAAACAACACATCATAAAACAAATATAGCTCGTGCATTCATAAACCATGCAGAAGCTACACGCACAATGATGACCAGATATATATATTCTTAAATGTCCCTTCCAGTGCCTGTGGTGCGCCTGGTGGTCCTAGCAGCAGCAGAAGTGTCTTTGGTCTGACCATCTTCACCCATCCCAAGCGTGTTTTTTACTGCATCCGTCACTCCATATGCAGCATTCTTCACCTGCTCCCCGGCCTGTATATAAACCAAACCCAGTCTTATCATCATCATTATTTATTTATTTTTTGCCAATACCGTTATGAACATACTGCAAAATTGAAACAGGAAAAGTTGGGAGACAAATTACCGATTGGAAAATGCCACCGGTCTTCTCTTTGCCTGCTTCAGCAGTCTCACGTGCACCCTGAGCCGCATCGGAAGCTTTTTGCTTAGCTGCATCGGTCTTCTCCTTCATGAAACCTCCCGACTGGTCTTTTCCCTGCTGAGTGCGCTCCTTTGCTGACTGCGCCATGTCGGATGCTTTGTCCTTGGCTGACTGCGCCGTGTCTTGAGTCTTTGCCATGGCCGCGTCTTTTGTCTCTCTTCCTTTCTCCATCATTTGCCCTGTCTTCTCCTACCACATTCATTAACAACTTTTTAGTGCATTCATGTTCATGTATGCATGATGCATGCCTAGCATTTCGTAAAAAATGGACAGTACCTGAGCTTGGCCTTTGGTTTCACCAGCTTTGAACTGCGCATGCTCTGGACGTGATGCCATTTTCTTTTTCCTTTTTTTGTTGATCTGAAAGTTTTACAATTTTGACGTTGTATTGATGTATGTTTTGGAGATCGAATGATGGTTGAGTTTGCTACTTGCATGGGATTTTATAAGCGTCGAGTTTATGTGGATGTTCGACGTGTGTCAGCTGGTCGAGACACGTAGAGGGACACATGTTCATCTCAGACTTTGGTACTTGCGCTCCTATCCTTTCGTGAATCCATTAGTCGGTTTGGAGTATTTTTTAATTAGAAATAAAGTATCTGATCCAATTACCGCTTTCAGCCCATGTGAGACTTTACTCTCACTGCTTTTTCCTCTGAAATCGTGTTTTAAAAGTATATTTTGAAACAAGAATATCCGAATCGAGATTTTATATGGACGCCGCACATATATCCACAACCGTAACATTGAAATGGTAACTGCGTACATGTCAGTGGTTAAAAGTTTACATGACAAGTTTATTGTAAACTTTACCATAAATATACTAGTACAACCCTGCATCATAACCGACCGTTCGTCTTGTAATTCTAAAAAATTCTCTTATTACAACTTTTCTTAGTTTCAATTAGTAAAATATAATGATAATATGTTGATTAAATTATATATATATATATATATACATATATATATATATACACACACACACACACACAAGCGCGAGCAGTTACAGACCCTCCACCCCCCAAACTTTCGGATATCTTCTCCTCTACGCCCACTCCTTCGGGGTGCCGCATCGACCCCCCGCAGTTGACCGTTCCCAGCACATCCTAGACGAACCAAGTTGCAGTACCACTAATCCAACAGCGAACCAACCAACTCCCTTCGGCGACAATACTGCTCATCAACGCCATCGTTTGAATGATGCAGCAGACAATGCCTCTACCGTTCTTCGCAGCAATAGTACGTAGACTAGATCCTGGGCAGCAATCGTTAAAGATTGTTCAGTAGACAGAGAGGTAGGTATTACTGACTTAACTTATTATGCTTCTATTCATGATGGGGAGAATAAAAGGTACAATTCCTAAAACTGTTTTCACTGCCGCTGAACAGAAATGGAATAATACTTTAGTTGTTTACATCTTGGGGAGAAGACCTATATACAATAATTTCAAAGGCTTTGTTGATAAGATCTGAAAACCTAATGGAACGTATGAGTTGTTCTACAAGAAGAATGGTTTTATTTTTATTAAATTCTATAATTCAGACGATTGTGCTAAAATCATACGTTCATGTTCTTATACCATTGGGTCTAGAATTTTGATTATTAAAAAATGGAAACCTGGTGTTGCAATTACCAAAGATTCCTTTTCCACCATTCCAATATGGACACAGTTTATAGATTTGAAACTTGAATATTGGAATAACGAGGGTATAAGCAGAATAACCAGTGTTCTTGGACGACCAATTCGTATGGACTCAATAACGGCAATGGAAAATAGACTTAACTATGCGCGTGTTCTAATTGAAGTAGACGTAGATTTTTCCTACCCATAGACTATGCAGATGGAGTTATTCACCGGCAATATGGATGCAATTCAGGTAGAATATGAACAAAAAATCGTACCCTGTTGCATATGTAACGTATTTGGCCATACAGATTCAAACTGCAACAAATCAACTACAAAAGAATGGCGACCGAAAAATAATACAACAACTACCAGTACGACAGTTCAACACGAAGCAAATTCATCACAGTTTACTACAGCAACATGATCACAACGAGATGATTTTTTTTGTTACAAATGCAGAACAACAATTACCAATCTCAAATGTTCCTCTCTATAATCCTTTCTCTACCCTTCTGGACATCCCTGAAACAACTACTGACATGCCAACGGACATCATAACTAACTTATCTACAACTCCGATCTCATCAGCAACTGAAATGGTCCAGGCCACCACGAACACGTCTACTGCACCTGTGGCTGAACATACTGAGGCCAATCTGAAAAATCAAGAAAGCACACTAGACAGTCATGAAGACAGGAATGTTTCTACGGACGGCGGCGGCACCCCGCGCGCGTGGTGGTGATGCATAACTTCCCTCCTCACATCAAAGCAAAGCTTTGGGTGCCCAAAAGGCCCAACCTTCCTTAGAGAAAACCATATATAAATCAATATATTCTCTTAAATTCCTAGATGTGTGACTATTCATCCTTCTCTCTTCTTACATCTTCTTTCCACTTCTTCCCTCTTCAAAAACAAACACAAACCCAAAACTAATTTTGAAAATTTCCAACAATTTTCCCGCATTTTCAAAATAAGTAAAATAAATAAAATAAACGGCTGCATCACTAGAGTGACTACCTACATACCCAAGCGGGGTCAAGCCAATGTAGTTCCAAGATCAAGTTTTGCATCATCGTGGAAACTAATACATAAATAATAGGTATCTTTTGGATTTGAACCTTCACTTAGTGTAAACCATTCAAAGTTCTATCGAGGTCTATGGTGAACGTATCTTGAACCAAGTACCCCTAGCGATAGTACCGAAACAGTCACACATACTGATTTCCGTATATAGAGTGTTTTGTATGCTTAGCACATTAATGGCTATGTGCTTAAATCCTTGGTTCATGAGTCTACATCAAAAAGCGGTCTTACTTTCTTAGGAAAGGGCCTGATGTCCATACTCATATAGGTAAGTCTCTTAAGGTGTTTCTGCGATACACCCTTTTTAAGGTAACTAGACTTATTAAGGACATATTATCCATCCTCTGTTCTTGCAGAGTCCAATACTAAATATTATGGGATTATTGATTTAGTGTTCCATAATCATTCTCTTAACTTGTTGGTATCCATTGAACTTTGTCTATCCTTTTCAAAACATAAGTTGGGTTTCTGTTAAAGATGATAAGCCTTCATTCACAGACCATAGTCTCATTTCCTTTGATTTTATAGAAACCATTGCTTTTGGAAGACTCTTTGTGGGTGGGTCAGCCAAGTTTTTCTTTGTTTCTATGTAATCAACAGTTATTACTTCACATTTGAGTAACTGTCTTATCATTTGATGTCTTAGACTCACATGTCTAGACTTCCCATTATATGTCTTATTAGAGACATTGTATATTGTAGCCTGATTATGACAGTTAATCAAGACTGCTGAAGATGGCTTCTTTCATAATGGGATTTCTATTAATAAATTCCTAAGTCATTCCGCTTCCTTACAAGCATCTGCTAATGCAATCAACTCTGACAGCATTGTTGAGTCAGATATACAGGTCTGTTTCTTGGAAACCCAAGACACAGCAGCGCCTCCTAATGTAAAGATCCATCCAGTCGTAGACTTGGATTTGAATTCTACATTGTTCCAGGTTGCATCACTATATCCTTCTATTACAGCAGGATATCCTTTATAAGATAAACCATAGGTAACGGTTCCTTTCAAATAATCTAAAACTTTGGAAATAGCATTCCAATGTTCGAAACCTGGATTACTCGTAAATCGACATAACATGCTTATAGTATGTGCTATGTCTGGTCTAGTTCAATGCATAGCATACATAAGACTCCCAATAACACTGGAATACTCAAGTTGAGAAATGTTACGTCCGGTATTCTTTTCTGATTTAATACTAGGATCTAAAGGAGTAGGTGCTGGTTTGTCATTATAATAATGACCATACTTTCGGAGGAACTTCTCAATGTAATGAGATTGTGTTAGTAACAACTCCCCCTCTTTCCTAATAATTTTAATTCCTAGAATTACGTCAGCTTCTCCTAGATCTTTCATATCAAATTTAGAAGATAGAAACTTCTTAGTTTCATTCACACAGGATATATTGGAACCAAATATTAGCATGTCATCAATGTATAAACATATTATAACATAATCGTTGTTGTCCGATTTGCTATAAATACATTTATCAACATCATAACTATAAATCCATATGACAATGCTATTTTATCAAACTTCTCATGCCATTGCAAGGGAGTTTGCTTCAGGTCATAAAGAGACTTTACTAATTTGCAAACTTTCTTTTCTTGGCATGGGGTTTGAAACCTTCAGGTTGTTCCATATATATCTCTTCTTCTAAATCTCCATTTAAAAACGCAGTCTTTACATCCATTTGATGTATGACCAATTTATGAATTGATGCAAGTGCTATTAAACAACGTATAGAAGATATGCGAGCAACTAGAGCATATGTATCAAAATAATCTACTCCATGTCTTTGCTTATATCCCTTAGCAACTAATCTCGCTTTAAACTTATCAACGAATCCATTTGTATTCAACTTTTTCTTAAATATCCATTTACATCCTATAGGTTTAGCACCAAGAGGTAAGTCAGTTAAAACCCAAGTTTGGTTTAACAATATGGAATTCATTTCATCATTAATAGCTTCTTTCCAGAATATTGAATCTCTGGAACTCATAGCCTCAAAATAAGTTTTGGGGTCATCATCGACATTCATGACATATCTAGTCACATTAAGGACTTCGTCCTTACTGCCTTCTATAAGATATGTAATGAAGTCAGGACCATAGTCCTTCTCTATTCTTGCTCTTTTACTTCTCTTTTGTTCAGTACTATTATCTGGTACTGATACTTCCTTGCTGTTTTGGCAGGAGCATAGTCATCGTCATTGATATCATCAATCGTATTAGGTTATGGACTAGATGATCTCAATGGAATCTCAACAGTTTGATTTTCAAAAAATTCTACATCTACAGATTCTATAACTTCTAAGGTGTCAAGAATTAGGAATCTATAAGTTATACTATTAAGTGAATATCCTATGAAAGCACATTTAAATGCCCTATTTCCTAACTTTGGTCGTTTAGGGTATGGTTTTCTAACATATGCTAAACAACCCCAAACTTTAAGTCTTATAAGATTAGGTTTCCTATTAAACCATAATTCGTAAGGGGAAACATTATTCTTTTTAAGTGGTACTCTATTTGAGATATAACATGCATATAACATAGCATCACCCCATAGGTTATAAGGTAAGTTTGAACTTATGAGCATGGCATTAACCATTTCTACTAAAGTTCTATTTTTTCTTTCAGCAACACCATTTTGTTGCGGTGTATATGGGGCAGTGCATAGGTGAACTAAGCCGTGTTGTTTACAAAATAAGGTGAATTCATTTGAGAAATATTCACCACCTTGATCTGAATGTAATACTTTTATTTTAACTCCTAATTGTGTTTAGACCTCTGCTTTGTAAATTTTAAATTTATCAAAGGTCTCATCTTTAGTTTTCATTAGATACACATATGCATATCTAGTATAATCATCAATAAATGTTATATATAATTGGTTACCACCATAGGTGATATGATTATTTAAGTCACCCACATCACTATATACTAAATCAAGCAAGCCAGTTTTCCTTTCTATAGATTTAAAGGATTTTCGGTGTATTTTTGCTTGAACACATATTTCACATTTAGAGATAGTATCGAAACCACAATCAGAAATTAATCCTAGTTTATGCATATTTTTAAGGGAATTATAATTAACATTTCCTAGTCTACCATGTCATAAACTAACAGAATCAATAGTATAAACAGAAGATTTATTTATTACATTCAACTTAATCATGCCGTTATAAGAATATCCAAGTCCAATGAACTTCCCGTTTTTGGACAACACTAGTTTGTCAGACTCATACACTATCTTGAATCCTCCTTTGTTAAGAAGGTATCCAGAGACCAAATTCTTACAAATACCAGGTACATGATATACATTAACCAAAGTAAGAGTCTTTCTAGAAGATAACGGTAGTTCTATAGTGCCTTTGCCAATCACCTTACTGCGAACATTGTTTGCTCCAGTAACTTGATTCTCATCTCCGCTAATATCTTCGTAGTTCTTGTAGAGACTACGGTCCTTGCGTATATGAATGGTTGCTCTAGTATCAAGCCACCAATCATTTCCCATGTTCTCAATGGAGTTTGCCTCTTGCACTACTGCAACCAATTTGTCTTCGACCATATTCGCATTTAATTGTTTCTTTCGTAGACGACAGTCACGAGCATAATGGCCGGACTTGTTGTAGAAATAACAAGCGCCCTTCTTCTTATCTTTCTTAGAATGATTTTTCTTCTTAAACCGTGTCTCATTCTTAGGTTATAGAGAATTTGATATTTCAATATTATTTGCCTTAGTATGAGACTCAGTTTGGGGACTATCATTTAGTTCTCTTTTACGAGATCCTCTTCTATACGAAGATGACGTTGTAAATTCTCTAAATCATAATCCGTCTCCACATGTTTCAATTTATTTTTATAATCATTCCAAGAGTGAGGGAGTCTAGAAATAATAACTCCAACCAGAAAGGATCCAGGGAGTTCAACCTTGGCATTTTTCAGTTGATTGACTATATATATTATATCACTAACTTGTCCAATAATGGACTTATCATCATGAATTTTGAAATCCATAAAATTGCATACCAGGAATTTATTGTTGCTTGCCTCAGATATTCAATATTTGCTCTCCAGGGCAGTCCAAAGTGCTTTGGCTGTTTCCAGAATTCTATGTGCGTTGTAAACTGATGTAGATGACGCGTTGAGAATGTGCCCTCTACATAGGAAATCATTATCTTTGCGCTTTGCTCGTTTTGCTTTCAATTCGTCAGTATCTTTATCAGTTTCCACTGGTATTTCCTCCAAGTTATCTTCAAGAATATAGAACAATTTGACTGTGATCAAAAAGAATTTTATCGTCTCCTGCCAATGAGTGAAGTTTTCACCATCAAACCGCTCCAATCGCGTTAAATGCTGATTCATAACTTGAAGAGCATTGAGATTGATTGAACTCGAACCATCCATGGTTGAAATATTGTCTAAAATTTGTTGGATAATTGTGTCGATGATTCGAGAATGATGAAGATGATAACTGTTGTACTTATGACTTCAAGGATCTACTGCGTAGATTCTTTTAGACAATAGTTCAACCCAACAGGTACAAACGGATTATCGAACTATCGACTTCAGGATTCAATGAAGCCTTGAAATAGCGTAATCGGATTCAAAACTTGTACGATTTTGATCCGACCAAGAACACTCAAATCTGATCTTTGATGATGCAATTTAGTAGAGAATACAATGAAGAAGAAGAAGAGAACAAATCTGCAACGTTTCTGCGTTTGTAACACCTTACAAGCGTTGCAAACTGTGATGGAAACGACTGTGTTTTGCAACACTTTATGGGCATCGCAGATCTGGAGGAAGAAGAAGAAGGAGAAAAGAGATTGTTATATTCTGTTGTGGTTCCTGGGCGTCACTGTCTATAGTAGAGGAGGAAGTGTCCATTCGTCAAGTGTTGCATCCTTTCCAACAGTCTGAAACCATTATAAATGGTTGCGCCTTTTCGTAACAGTTTGAAACTGTTACTAAAGGGTCGCGTCCCTTCATTCAAATGACCCGCCAAATCTGTCCGTTCAAATTTTGGATCCGGCCCATTAACAAAAATTAATTCGTCGAACCCGGCCCGGTCGGACGGAAGGCGGCGGCGGCGGTGCGCATGTATGTGGTAGTGATGCATAACTTCCCTCCTCACATCAAAGCAAAGCTTTGGGTGCCCAAAGGGCCCAACCTTCCTTAGAGAAAACCGTATATAAATCAATATATTCTCTTAAATTCCTAGATGTGGAACTATTCATCCTTCTCTCTTCTTACATCTTCTTTCCACTTCTTCCCTCTTCCAAAACAAACCCAAACGCAAAACTAATTTTGAAAATTTCCAACACAGAAGGAAATAGTAATGTTGTGATATATTCTGATTCTTCATCTTCTTCGAAGTCCTAAGCAGATAACAATTTGATTGAAGATTTGATTTGTTGAACTGAAATTTTCTTCTCTTCATGATCGATTTTTCTTCCTATGCATCACTTACAGCTACTTCTTCTTCTCACTACTCCTCTCTACTTCATCTTACCATAAATCCTTTTTCCTCAATTTTGATGATCAACTCTTGATTACTTGACTACAACAAATTGTAGAGCTATCAAGAAGCCTTGGTTAGAACTTTTATAATTTATTTATTTTTAATTTTTATCTCACTATTTAGGGAGGTAAGGTTTGGAGATATTGGAGGATTTTCTGAAGTCCCAATTATGAACGAGAATGGTTGTATATAGATGAAGGTGAAGTGTCCAAATAAGTGAAAAGTCTAGAGTTAGAGCATCTCCAACAGTTCGGAGTGTCGAAATACGATTTACCACACTCCGAAATGTTGGAGGCCTCGTTTCTCCAACAGAAATGAGGTCAGGCGCCTGTTGAACAGGCGCTTGATGCTCATTTTTCTTGGGGTGGGAAAGTAAGGCGCCTGTTAAACAGGCGCCTAGGAGCCAGGCACCTGTTCAACAGGCGCCTCAACATATCTGGAATCTCTACACTTACCCCCCCCCCCCCCACTTTCCACACTATCCAGATTTCCACACTTTGTTAGAACCAATTTTCAATGCAGATATCCAAATTTCTGATATCTAACCAACAGTTGGGATGCTCTTAGAAACCTCAAGAGATTTAGTGTAGGTTTTGGGTTTTGAGTAATTGGGCTTTGGGCTTTATTTATTCATTACCTTTTCTTTCTTTTGCTTCTTACTTCATGTAATCAATTTATACATTCAAGCCCACTCAATTACTTCAATTGCTGAATTATGTGATTATTTATTTAGTTTACTAAATTATTTCCTTTAATTTTATTTATTTATTTAATTATTTTGTTTAAATCATTTATTAATTAATTTCAAACTATATATTAATAAATCTATTTTTTATCAAATTTAAACTTTACAAAATCTAATGTATCAACATTTCCAAAATAATTACTTCATATTTTCACATTTCAATATAACCAAACAAATTACCAAAACAATATTGCTTCCATATTAGATTCTCATCATTTAATAAATAATTCTTATCAAATTTTCCAAATCATTCCATAATTCCATATTGATCAATTCAAAACACATTTAATTCATTAATCACTATTATTTAGTTGTTAATTAATTGCTTCTCAACAACAGGTTGTTACATTGGTCTTTTGGTAATAGTCAATAGTAAACGTAAATAAAAGTGTTCCCCTAAATTATGGCTTGCAAAATATATTCAACCAATTCCTTTAGATTATAAAGTTCTTGGAGACCACTTGTGTGTAACTTTGTTCCATGGGAAATGCTTAGGAAATTCCTAGTATGTAAATTGTCGTGCTTCAAGTTGTTTCCTACAAAAGCTGAAAAACTCAATCAAAGTTGATGTTCGGTTTTGGGCCCTTATTTTATAACATCGGCAGAATCTCTTGGATTAAAAGTTACCTGATGCATTCTAGGAAGATGTCGCTACAAACGGATAACTGCAGGATCCTCCTCAAGCGTATGATAACCAAAAATGTGCTATGTAGCTTTAGGTGTCCAACGTACCTTTGTTTGATTTCATTTTTTTCACCCACTACCATTGTTGTTAGATCATCCCCTTGTATATGTATTTATCTATATATTCTATAACTCGTACACTTGCACATCCTTTTACATTCATGTGACAATTAAACATTTCTGAAAGAATTGGATTGTAAGGAACGACATCTCCCTTGTTAGCATTCATACCTTTGACAACAAAAGATATTCTATCATTTCGTCGATGGTAATTAAATATGATATCCATCTTGATCCATTGTTGTTGTCTCAACCCAATCATGTGGATAACATTTAGAACATTTTCCATGCATGGAGCTTTATTATTTCCTTTACATGGTCCATGTATGATAACCATCTTTATCCATTGTTATTGTCTTAGCCCAATCATGTGGATAACATTTAGAACATTTTCCGTGCATGGAGCTTCGTTGTTTCCTTTACATGGTCCATGTACCATGCACTTTTTGATTGTTTTAAATAATAATGAGCATTCCAATTCATTGAATTCCACAGAAATCAGATTGTTTTTTGTTCCACCGTTCGTGTATTGTATACAGATCGAAAGAAGAAAAGTGCATGCATATGTGGCAAGCCACATTTTTGGAATTCAATAGTGTAAACATATGTAACTACCACCTAAAAATAACTCTTATGACAATTTTTTACATTAAGCTATGTCTTTTAAGTTCAAATACCCAAGCGATAATGTCTATGAAACACCCCTAATTTCAGTTTACCATCATTCAGGAAATTTAATTGGATATATTAAATAGGATAATATTGTGTGATAATGAGATGACATTTGGTTATTAATAAGGTTGGGCCTTAACTAATTAATTAAGTAAGATTGTTTTAAACTTAATAAAAGAAATAATACACGAGGAAAGAAAATTAGGAATAGATCCATATTTTATCTCTTAGACCATCGCCCTCTCATTCATTCTCATTTTCAATCCAAAAACAATCATAAAGAAGAAAGAGGGCCAGCTATTAATCAAGGTAGAAGGAAGAGGAAATCAAAGGGGATTTGGAACATAAAGCTTAGGGGAATTAAACTCCATCAAATCTCAACTACAACATCTAAATTAAGATGAATAATAAGTGAGCCATCTCTATTTCTTGTTCTTAAATTCGGCTATGGATAGTATCCGAATTATTTTGATAGTTTTTGCTAAGCTATAGATGTATAATCATTGTTTGGATAGGATAATGATTTGTGGAATTTTTATGAAATTATTTGGATTGGTTTTAAGGGAAAAACCTAAATTTTTAATCTCTAAATGCCTTGATTTTCCGGTATGCTGTGTAAAACATTAATTTGGAGATGAATTTTTAATTTCATAATTTCCCAAGTTAAATCAAATATTTTATGAATTTACCAAGAAGGAAATAGTGTTTATTTGAATTTTAATTATTAAAAGTAAGTAATAATTATTTTGGCCCTGCAATTTTTGTATGGGAAAGAAAACGTTAATTCTGATTTTTAGAGATTTTTTGGGATTTTTCCTAGTAATTATGAATTACTATGAATTTATTATGTTAGATAAGCATTTAAATTAATAATTAATTAAGGATATTAATTAATTAAATTGGCGTATGCTTTGGGAATGGAAATTGGTTGTGGCAGGTTTTTTGAAAAGAATTGGGCAAAGTATAGTATTATCAAATAGAAATTTGACAAGAGTTAAAATTTGATGAAAAGTTATTGCTTTTAGCGAATAAATCAGTTTTTATGATAATTACAATATTGTCATGTTGCTCGTATCAATGTCGAACCCCAACGACATCGATTTGAATGGATACATATGATATCAACTATGTTGGTATAGAATGGATCTGTTCTGGTTGGAGTCAAAGTAAAACATGCGGCATAGAATTGATGTCGATATGCGGCATAGAATTGATGCCGATATGGCAATCTCGTAATGAATTAGGGTTATGCTACCCGCCTTTATTTCTTTGTTTTAAAATCTATATCGCACGTTATTAATATAGCTAGTTTCACCATAATTTTAAATGGCGCCGCATACCATTATTTTGAATCCAAGGATATTAAGGCAGCGATGCCGCATGTTTTCTATATTAACCCTACCGCTTGAGGCAGTGATGCCACAAGTAATATTTCCGATATTAACTATTTTACGGTGCCACTATTACTTGTTTTTAGTATAAATGAAATTCATATCGTGGGTTGTCAATGCTGACACCCTATGTTTTACGGCATAGAGATGAAGTAATATGTTTTATGACATTATGGTATTAATGCCGCAAGTGACTGATTTTTTGTGATAATGCTAAGCAGCATTGATGCCGCTGCTTTTTATTTTCAATGTCGGTTTGGCTTTTTTTATGGTAACTAAAACTATGTTTAAAAAGGTGAGATAGCCTATGTTTAAGAAGGTTGATAACCTTAAAATTTCGGTAGTTAGCTACATGATTTATAAAATCAAGTTTTTGTTTTCTAACCTTGGATAAAGGTTCGACAATTTATATAGTGCGACATGAATGCTGCATATTTTTTGTATTAACGGCGATGAACTATAAGTTTTATTTGACATTGTTCATTGGGGATACTAATGTTGATTAGCTTTGATACATTATATGCCTTAGAAATTTGACGTTGTTAATTGGGGATACCAATGTATACCATATTGACACCATTGTTTTGTGAATCAACATTAATTATTAGGGATATTACCAATGCATATCATTTTGAGATGTTATAAAATTAAGGGGTATACAACCTAATTAGAGACACCAATAGACATAGGTTGAACATTTGGGTTAAACATGAATTAAATTGATAAAATGATAGGTTCTTAGTTATTCTAGGAAACTATGGGATGTGTAATGGACAGTCCACATCATGCCAGAGATGGATAGTCTCTATATGGTTGATGAAGGGTTCATAATCATTCTAGAAAAACTATGGGATGTGTGATGGATAGTCCATATCATTTTAACTAATTGAAAAATGTGAGATGGATAGTCCATATAACTTTGATAATGAAACCATATGTGATGGGTAGTCGATATTGTAGGGGATGGGTAATGCGGATAATAATTAAATATGAGATGGGTAGTCCACATAAATATAGGACAGATAGTCATTTGAAATTAAAACAGATAGTCAGATGAAATTAAGATGGATATTATTGGGATGGGTAATCCAATGCATGTTACATGATTGCAAATGTTTATTTATTATGTTTTAATCATTGTGGATGCAGGGGCACTGTATGTGGTTGATATGTTTTGGGTTAAGATACCAGTGAGGGGAAAACCCATTTCGCTTAACGGCGTGGTCTCACTATATATCTATTTGGTTCGAGATGGTAGGTTATTATTCACACCAGACTGTTTGTCTAACCCAAAGTTTTTGTTTTTCCCTTAAACTCTTGGGTACTCATTTGAGTAGGTTGGGAGTAAGGGTTTCCAAGTCTCTAGTAAGACGAATAAGCTTCTAGAGACGTGAAGGAGGCAATCTAGCTATTTAGGAAGTTCCTGCCTAATCCGCTGTGTTGTTTAATTTTGTCTATATAGATGTAATAGAAAGTTATATAATTGCCAAGTGTTAGACTCTGATTAACCAAGGGGTATCTACATATTTTGCTCTTGGAGTATTTTGTAATAATTATATTTTCTCTGTACGTGGGATTGCGAATGAGATCATGTGAATATGAAATGTTATTTATAAAATGAAATGTGAAAGTTTCTATTAAATTATGCTTAAAATTTTTCATAGTCATGTGCTTCTGTTTATTGATATGATTAACATAACCATATTTTGTCACTGGAATTAATACTATGGATGACTACAGCATCCACAGCACTTAGTTTCGGTCTTCAAAGTGGAGGATGTTACAAGTTGGTATCAAAGTGTAGGTTTATGTAAAAACTTAAAAATAAAATGATTTTTGAAAAACATAATCCTAATGAATCAGATAAAAAGATTAGGGTATGGGAAAATGCTACAGTAACTGTTAATAAATAAATTCATCAACATCCAAAAGTATATAAAAGATGGATTAATCGAAGAGTATCCTCCTTGAAGATGGTCGAAGAAGTCACGATCATTGGTTGAGATGTGCATGATCCCATGTCCATTGCAATTCTTTGTTTATCCATCAAAGTCAGAGCCATTCAGCATAGGGTCGAAGTCAATGTGCAAGATCAATATGTATGTTCAAATATGCTATGCAAGAATAAGGTAAAAATCGGTTTGTAGTCAAAGTTTAATATGCAGGTCTCAGACTTGAATGTGGTCGAAGTCAAATATGCAGGTCTCGAGCTTGTATAAGTGAATAGTGGCGTAGACGAGGCTCAACACCAATGAAATGTGCCATAGGTCTCATCGACACTCATTGGTGACTAATGATATTAATTGAGCTAGATACCTTTGCTCCTTTGGTTACATGCGACGTTGTACATACGTCTTCGACGATCTTTATGTTCCCGACGTTGATCATTGACACTATGGTGTATTGCTGGTTGTATGTCTTCGAGGGTAATGATGAAAGGCGACATGGTCAAAGAATGGTTCTCTATCATGAAAGCCAACATCATTCTTATATGTTATGTTGTCCGTCTTTACGTTTAATGCTTGTCATCATAAAGGCTTAGACACTTCTCCTTGCGATGAGGTTCGACCTCATCTTCTTGAAGCTTTGAATTAGAAAGCATATCCTCTTGAGAAATTATGAGGATAACAGTAATGTACTTGTATTTGCTATATATAAATATGTATTCTCCTGTTTCTTTTAGACCGTTCTTCTATATTTTATTAAGGTTCGTATGTAGATTACGAGAAAGAAATATATGGAAGCAGGAAACGGAAGAGTAAATCTTAGTGAAGGAAGCACTACAACCAATGGAAATGTTTGACCCAATACCAAAAGGAACTAAGGTCGACAGGCAAATTCTAATCAAAATGCAAATGCTAACGTAGATGCTAGAACCCCACCCATGGATATGGGGACTATGTATCGGTTCTTTGTCAACATGATGCAAGCGGAGCAGCTGCTAGTTAGGTTGGAGGAAATGCTGCAAATGTCGGAGGAGTTAATCCTGTGGCACCAATTGGTAATAACTATGCTAAACTGAGATTATACTAGTCTTAGTGGATGGCCTTTTCTAAGAACTGAACATGCTATTGATGTGGAGAATTGGCTGTTGCATTGTGAAATAAATTTTTCTGACAGTCTGAATGACGAGCAGAAAAGGTGGTTGGCTTCGAGACAGTTGCAAGGTGCTATGTTATACTGGTGGAACGGAGTGACGGTTGGAGTGCCAGAAGAGGAATTGACTTAGGCTGAATTTCAAAGGAGATTCGAGGAGAGATTCTTATCTGAGGTAGCCAATTCAAACTTGCATAGAGAATTTATGGAATTGGAGCAAGGGGAAATGTCAGTGTTGGAATGTACTATGAAGTTTGATGAGCTATCCAGGTATGGATACGACACTATAGATACTGTGATTAAGAGTAATGAGAAGTTCATCCGAGGGTTAAGGTCAGAGATTGCTAAAGCAACAATGTCATATCTTTGAGGTTCGAATAATGTAGTGGTGGAGATGGCTATAAAGAATGAGGAGATGCTTGCAACTTTTGGGAAAGAAAAGTCTATTGAAACCCAAAGTTCTCAGAATAAGAAGAGGATGTTCTTCAAGAAGAAGGGAGCTCTGAAGGGTGGAGCTGCCAAGAAAGGGAAAATAAACATTATTTGTTATAAGTGTGACAAGAAAGGGCACTATACTATTGAGTGTCGATCTGGTGATGGTAAGACAGTTGTGGAAAGGTAGAATGTGAAGTGCTTTAACTGTGATCAAGTGGGGCATTACAAGAACAAATGTCCAGAAGCATCCAAGGTTAACAAAGGAAAGGTGTTTGCTTTGGAGCCATTTATGTCAAGACTGACTATTGTTGAGAAAGGGATGTTTGTGATGGTAGGTATGCTTTTGATTCATAACATACCAGTTAGTGTATTGTTTGATACCGGAGCATCGCATTCATTTATCTCTCAGTGTTTAGTAGGTAAGTTAAATTTAAAAATGTTAGACCTTATTACTTCCTTAAGGGTAGCGAATCCAATAGGAGGGTATGCAACTCTAGGGATGAAACGAGACTACTTAGAGTTTGAGTTGCTAGGTTATACGTTTACCTGCAGTTTGTTTGTGTTCGATTTTGCGGGTTTCGGGATTATTTTGGATATGGATTGGTTGAGTAGATATGATGCTAGGATGTTTTTCCAAGATAGGAAAATATCATTGAGACACCCTGATAGTAGTGACAGAATCATACACTCTGTTGAGAATTCGAGTCCAAAAGTTTATGCTTTACTGGGTGCCACAAAAGTGGAAGATGAATTAAATTGGTTTTATGTCGTAAAAGAATTTGCAGATGTTTTTGAGCCAGTGACAGGACTATCACTGAAACGAGCTATCGAGTTTCGAATATATCTTGTGCTTGGAGCTAAACCCGTGAGTAGACAACCAAGCAGAATGACACCTATCGAGATGAAGGAGTTGAAGGTGAAGCTAGTGGATTTAGAAGGAAGGAGTTTTATTAGACCAAGCAGTTTGCCTTGGGGAGTGGATGCAACATTCGTGAAGAAACCAGACGGGTCGTTAAGACTGTGTATAGATTATCATAAGCTGAATGGGAATACGATAACGAATAGATATCCTTTGCCGAGGATCGATGATTTATTTGATCAGTTGAGTTGAGCCAAAGTATTTTCCCAGTTGGATTTGGCGATAGGGTTCCATCAATTAAGGTTGGTCGAGGACAGTATTCCTTTGACGGCATTTCAAATAAGATATTGGTTCTTACAAGTGGTTAGTACTGTCATTCGGGTTAACTAATGCGCGTGCTTTCTTCGTAGATTTAATGAATCAGATATTCCGAAAGCACTTGGATAGGTTTGTATTAGTGTTTATTGATGACATTTTGATATATTCTAAGGATGAAAGAGATCATGAGATTCATCTTAGAATAGTGCTTGAGACATTGAGGCAGCATCATTAAAAGTAAAGTTTTTGAACTGTCATTTCTGGAAAAGAGAGGTGAAATATCTTGGTCATGTAGTTTTATAGAATGGGTTGTCAGTGGATCCATCTAAGATCGAAGCTGTAAATGGTTGGAAGAGACCCAAGATGTGATCGAGATAAGGAGTTTACTTGGATTAGCCGCCAATTACCAGAGATTCATTAAGGATTTCTCGCGGATAACATTTGTGTTCGATAAGTATAAGGAAGCATTCCTTAAGTTAAAGCATTTGTTGATCGATGTGCCCGTGTTAGTTGTTCCAGATAGGAATCATGATTTAGTGGTGTATATAGATGCATGTGGAACAAGGTTAGGAGCTGTGTTGATACAAAGGGGTAAAGTAATTGCTTACGCTTCTCGATAGCTTAGACTGCATGATGTTAGATTTTCAACTCATGATTTGAAGTTGGCAGCGATGACTTTCGCATTGAAAGTGTGGAGACACTACCTCTTAGGAGAAAGGTTCGAGTTGTATACGAATCATAAGTCTTTGAGGTATTTATTCTCCCAGAAAGAGTTGAATATGAGACAACAGAGGTGGTTGGAGCTTTTAGCAGTTTTTGTATTTTGGTATTTAGTATATGCCATGGAAAGGAAACAAAGTGGCTGATGCACTAAGCAGAAAACATCAGAATGTGGTGTTAGCTATGTTGGCAGAATGGAGGGATTTGAAGGTGTTAACTACTTGTAGTGTGCAGTTAAGATCAACTGCTAGTTCTAGTAGAATACTGACATGTTGTCTTGCTTGGAAGTTCGACCAGTATTTTCGAAAGGATTGCTTCTAAGAAAAGAGATGATCCATGGTTAGTTGAACGAATTAGAATGCTGGAAGGTGGAACTGAGATTGATGATTTGAAAGATTTTAGCCTTGACCATAGGGGATTGTTAAGGAAGAAGGGACGACTATGTGTTCTAGATGTTGGTGGCCTAAGGAAGGAAGTTCTTAGGGAGTGTCATTAATCGAAGTTTACTATACATCTTAGAGGAACTAAGATGTATTAGGATATGAAAATAAGTTTCTTCCGGGAAGGTATGAAAAGGGATGTAGGTTTATTGGTGAAGCAATGTTTGAATTGTCAGCAAGTAAAAGCCGAACATTAGAAGCCAAGTGGATTACTTCAGCCTTTAGATATACAAGTTTGGGAGTGGGATTTGATATCCATGGATTTTATTGACGGGGCTAAGGTCGAATAAGGGAAATTAAAGTATTTGGGTCATACTGGATAGATTGACCAAGAGTGCACATTTCATTCCCATTAAGCCAACCAGGACGGCACATGTATTGGCTAAGTTGTTTATAAAGAATCTCGTCAGACTGCATGAGATTCCTAGTAGTATAGTCAGTGACAAAGATACTTTGTTCGTTAGTGAATTTTGGAAGAGTTTATAGGAAGTGTTAGGTACTAAGCTTAAGATGAATAACGCTTGTCACACATAGGGATGGACAAACAGAAAAACTCAATAAGGTACTTGAAGATTTATTGAGAGCGTGTGTACTAGATTTTAGTGAGTCATAGGAAGACCATTAGCACTTAGTTGAGTTTTCCTATAATAATGGTTATCAGACTAGTATAGGAATAGCACCTTTCGAAGCTTTGTATGGAAGGCCGTGCAAATCACCAGCATATTGGTTGGAGACCGGAGACAGATTGGTCCTTGGTCCGAATATGGTAAGAGAAGCCGCATAGAATATTGATTTAATCCGAGTTAGGACGAGGGAAGCTCAATCTAGGCAGAAAAGTTACGTAAATAAAAGGCGTAAGGATTTAGGGTTCTTAATTGGAGATCATGTTTTCATTGAAGTATCACTGATGAAGGGTGTGGTATGGTTTGGAAAGTCTGGGAAACTGGCACCGAGATATGTTGGACCGTTCCCTATTACAGAGAGGATCGGGAAACTCACGTACCGAGTAATGTTACTGAGTAGTTCGACAAGAGTCCATAATGTTTCCTATATCTCTCATCTTAGAAAGTATGTGCATGATTCAAAGACTACTATTGCTCCAACTGCATTAGAAGATTTAGTAGTAGAACCAGATCTGACTTTTGTTAGGCAACCAATTCGTGTTGTAGCGAGAGATGGGAAGAATTTAAGGAAGAATACAGTAAGATCGGTGAAAGTCCAGTGGAGTGACAACAAGAAAGACTGTACTTGGGAGACAGAGGACAGGATTAGGGATACTTATCCTGAGTTGTTATGATGGTATATTCTATATTTGATATATATATATATATATATATGTATATATATATATTTTATAGCTAGTAGAATATACTAGCATTGTTTGCATGTTTCATATGCTTGTTATGTAGTCCTTTTTGAATTTTGAGGACGAAATTCTTCAAGATGGGGACCTGTGACACCCCTAATATTAGTTTAGCATTATTCAGGGAATTTAATTCGATAGATTAAAGAAAATAATGTAGCGGGATGAGGGGATGAGATTTGATTATTAATAAGGTCGGGCCTTAACTAGTTAATTAAGTAAGATTTTTTAAACTTAATAAAAGAAAGAATATATGAAGAGGGCAAATTAGGAATAGATCCATCTTTTATCTCTTAGACCCTCACCTTCTCATTCATTCTCATTTTACATCAAAAAACAATCACAAATAAGAAAGAGTGTCGGCCATTAATCAAGGTAGAAGGAAGAGGAAATCGAAGGGGATTTGGAAGATACAGCTTAGGGAAATTAAACTCCATCAAATCTCAACTCCAACATATAAATTAAGGTCAATAATAAGTGAACCATCTCTATTTATTGTTCCTGAATTTAGCTATGGATAGTATCCGAACTATTTTAATAGTTTTTGCCAAGTTATGGATGTATAATCATTGTTTGGATAGGATAATGATTTGTGGAATTTTTATGAAATTATTTGGATTGGTTTAAAGGGAAAAACCTAAGTTTTTAATCTCCAAATGCCTTGATTTTCGGGTATTCCGTGTAAAACATTAATTTGAGATGATTTTTTAATTTCATAATTTTCCAAGTTAAACCAAATATTTTATGAATTTCCTAAGGATAAAATATTGTTTATTCGGGTTTTAATTATTAACATTAATTATATAATTATTTTGGCCCCATAATTTTTGTTTGGGAAAGAAAATGTTAATTCTGATTTTTAAATATTTTTGGGGATTTTTCCCAAGTAATTATGAATTACTATGAATTTATTATGTTAGATAAGCATTTAAATTAATAATTAATTAATGATATTAATTAATTAAATTGGTGTATGCTTTGGGAATGGAAAATTGGTTGCAGCAGGTTTTCTGAAAAGAGTTGGGTAAATTATAGTATTATCCAATAGAAATTTGACAAGAGTTAAAATTTGGTGAAAAGTAATTGCTTTTAGTATAAATAAATCAGTTTTTATGATAATTACGATATTTCCATGTTGCTCATATCAATGTCGAATCCCAATGACATCAATTTGAATGGATATATTTGATATCAACTATGTTGGTATAGAATGAACCTGTTTTGATTGGAATCATAGCATAAAACATGCGACATAGAATTGATGCCGATATGCGACATAGAATTGATGCCGATATGGCAATATTATAATGAATCAGGGCTATGCCGCCTGCCTTTATTTCTTTGTTTTAAAATCTATATCACACGGTATTAATACCGCTAGTATTAACAATAGTTTTAAATAACGCTGCATACCACTATTTTGATACTAACTATATTAAGACGGCGATGCCACATGTTTCCTATATCAACACCATAGCTTGAGTTAGTGACGTCGCAAGTAATATTTCCAATATTAACTATTTTACGGTGATGATGCGGCTATTACTTGGTTGTAGGTAAAGAATCTTGGTATATTTCATACATATGTCGAGGGGTTCCAATGAAAGTGGAAGGTAAAATAATTTTTTTTACCAATTCGATCAGCGTGTAACATGTTAGATTCAATATTTGTACTACCACAATAAAGATCCTTTCGAAGTTTTAGTTAGTGGGCCCTGGCCCATTACAACCTATTTTGCTCATTACATGCTCAACCATTTAAATAAATACTTGTAATAACTTTCGTGCAAGCAAAATAGTTGAATACTCACCTTCTCGTTCAAACAGTCTGTAACTATAATATAGTTGTTGAGTCAGTCTTTTAGTTGAAGAGAAATTTAAATTTGGATTTAGTATGACAAATATCCCAACCGAGGTCACCATATGGAAAGAGGAGAACATAGTGAAGTGGTAGATAAGCTGGATGATATTCACTAATCCTTTCCAAATGTTGCCCTCTCGAAGATGTATTACGATATCTCAACTTCCACTTATTTCAGTTCCATCTCTAGGTAAGAAAACTATTATTCCATCCCTCGTTGGTGCATTGTGCACATGTTTGTACTGGAGACGAAATGACAAATCATAATTGGTTTGTGCTAAGTTTGCCAAAATATTATATGCTTGATGGTATAATCTTGTGAAATGGTTATCTCGGAGTAAAACCATTTCAATCATTTCCAAAGCCTCTTTTTTAGTCCTTTATTTCTATCATGCCAAAATTTTAATGCTGTATTAGGATTATAGATATATAGTTGTGAATAAATAGGCACACTCCCATTGTATGGTAGTAGTGAACCTTTTCTATGTCGCAATTCTCCATGTATAGTAACTATTTAATGCCACATTGACCTAGAATTCTATCATACAGCCGACAACCAAGACTTGTGAATGCATTTATAGTATTATACTCTTGAATATGTTGTAGAAATGAAAAAGATTTCCAGTCACTGCCATCGTATAATTGATGGGTTTCCATAGGTGGTTTTATTAGTGATGGTAGCCTAGTTATTCCTGATGTGCAATATGTTCCAAAAATAGGGTTATTTTTTGAACTTCTCTTTAAACGCTAATTAATCCAATGGAGTTCTTTGTAGTAGGGGCATAGTATACTTATGAGTCCTAAATAATGACGTTCGATAGGTTGAGAATGTTAGCGACTGATAAACTGCATATTTTCTATTTGGTCTTCTTTGTCTTCACTTTCCTTATCCATACTTCTCGATTTACGTAATAATAATAAACAAAATTTAGACTACATACTTTTGTTTTATAAGTATGGTATCATTAAACTTTTGTACTACATGCGTGGAAAGAATGATAGAACTTACGATGTGTTATTTGTTTCATTATCCGATCAAGTAAGAACTTTATGTTCCTGAATGTTGTTGTCAAGTAATTCATCTACAAATTGATTCCCAAGAGGTAATTTTTCTGTGAAAGGGATTGGGTTATAAAGTGCATGTCTCAATAGTGGAGTAGAAGTATGATCACTGTTTACAATCAGTTGGTCATCCCTTTGTGATTTATTATGTTGACTATTTAGTTCCTTTTCATATTTTGGCATTCTTTCCTTTTGTCTGCACAACCTTTGAGCAGTTGATCAATTTGATAGTACTCACATGATCATTAGTACCGAACCTATTACATATTGAGGGCATGTATTAAGGTCATGTATGTTACGTTTTTAAAACTAAATTTGACATTGATAATTTTTTTTGCATAGAATGAAAGGGTTGAAATATACTTACATATAGTTTGTGTATTGGTTTGTGGTAGAATTTTTTTCTTTGGTATGATCCATTAGTAGTTGTGACTATGCTCTAACTGTTAGTGGTCATTGGTACACCATTGATGCAAGATGGAAGATCAAACACATTTTATCAACGTCGATGGCTGAAGCCATTTCAAATTTCTTCATCCTTTTTCTCTGCCTATGTAATGTTTATGCAACTGAACAACTTGATGACACATTGCCTTTATCATTACTGGTCCATGAAAAATGGTGGAACAGAATAAGGAAAACATACTATAAGTGAACTTTTGCTAATATGTAGGTTGTAAAGTATAAGAGTATTGTAGAAAATGGCAGAGAAGTGTATACACTTACACGTTGTAACCATTGATCATTGTCTTTTCTTTAGATTTCATTCGATCATTCATCGAGGCAGTTTCATGTGAAGAATGTGGAATTGAATCTATTGATCGATGATGGTTCTTGAAGATGCATGTATTGTTGGTTTGGTATATGCTTGTTGTGATTGATTTGGTGGGTAGTCACTTAGTATATACTTTTTTATGACACCATTTGTTTCAGTAGATGGTTGGGATTTCTTAGTAGTTATCATTTGAGACGACCTCTCTCTTTGTCGTCGAATGCGTTGTGCAACTAAACAATTAGATGGCATGGTTACCTTATCATTCTTTTGGATCCTGCTAATAATGAAACAATGTATGAAAAATAGATTTTTAACTACACAAACATTATATAACAATAATATTATTGAAAGAAAATTACATATTTTTAGCCAAAGCAGTTGGGTCTTTGAGACAGTAATTTGGCATTGTGCATGAACTTGGTATACCGCTGAACTTTGATTTGATGCTCTGAGAATTCTTTTTTCTCAGTGCACTGAATATTTTTGTAAGTATTATGTTCCTCGGTTCCATCACTGCTTATTGATAATTTGTCACACACTTGACATTCATTAGTGCTAACAATTCATGTTTGCTTTAAATAGAACATAAAAGCAGTATGTAGCATTCACATGTTTAGCTCAAACCTTCATTCGTTTTCTATCATTGCCTACTATTGTTAAGATATAGTTTCTAGTGGAGGACGAAGGGAGGTTGTCTTCATCTAGCATTCTACATGAAGAACATACAAACAATATAGCAAGCTAACTGATGTGTTTGAATTGGTTTCAAATATTGGAGTGAGTAAACAAATATTAAGAAAGTAACTACAAGGTAGTAAAAAATAATTTACGCCCTTCATGATTTCAGTTTACACCTTACTTCATACCTTAAGACATAATCTGAAGTCCCAGTCGAAAAATAGGATGCACATCCTTCAAATTTTGTTTCTTTTAATAATGGATGAAGTAGAGTTTGATGTATCAACAGGCTTTTTCGACATGGATGTAAAATGCAATATGTTGTCCGCGTCTCATTAATCAATATAAAAATATGCTGAGCATGACATGCTATTTATGGACTCTATGGATGAATGAATTTTAGTTAGCACACTGAAGGATGTACCTTTACTCATTTGTAATTCCTGAACATACTTACAATATCGTTCAACTATTTTATAGAAATTTATAGATAGTATACTTGGTTGTATGTGATAAAGAATTATCAGGCATGATTTTTTAAACTAAATTTTTATTTGACGGATGTTTGGAAGGCTATAGTAGATTGTGAGTAGTTTCCTTTAAATCAGAGGTATATAGATTTTCATGAATAACTTTTAAGTACGATAATGTTTATATGGCAATAGTACAAAAGCATTTCACATACATATGATCTTTTAAGCATGTAGAAAGCACATTTGGTTGATTTATTTTACTTTCATCATAGATGGTTTTCCCTAATTCTAATGATTTTTGAAATATAAAGTATGGTTAATGAGGCAACTATTACTGATGCTGAGAGCTTAACTATACTATTATATTATTACCTAGTTGCATTTCAAGGGCGCACAAGCCCCTTGAGTATTTTGTAAAATGAACAATCTTCTGTACTATAATATTAAAATTGAATTCCACTACAAGCTCTTTAATTGTTCTGACCTTTCATTTTCAGTTTTGTAGTCTTTCGTCTGGTATCAATCAATTATATTTAATGATTTAATGAAACTTTCCTCTCTCTCCTACAAACTTTTTTCTTCCCCTCTTTTATGTTTTCAACACATCTTTCTCATCCTTTGTATGCATTGTAATTTCATCTTCCAGCTTTCCTTAATCTTTTGAAATTCCAAACTTCCATACATTAGCAGAAAACAATTTCCTCAAACTTTTTGTATTTATATCTACCTCCCATTTTCACTCCTCTAATATTGCAACGAATTATTTGCATAGTTGCATATTTTGTTACACCTCAATCCTAATTATCCTAACGTTAAACAAGGGTCATTTATAAGATGAATCATCTCTCCTACCGCACTATGGCATATGCGACGAATTAGCACGGGTTAATATTCTTATGGTATATTGCTTCTCTTCTCTAAACAGGTATGCTATAACCCTAATTTGGCCATTTTGGTTGTTTGTTTTGCTTTGTTTTTTCTGTTTCTTACTCTGTTCAATCGTTTTCAGAAACTTCCTCTTCGACTCAATCCATTTCTGAGATTCTATTTGTCGAGCATAACCCTGATTTCGGTATGTCTATTATTAGTTGCAGTTTCTTATTTTACTATTTATTTTGCTTTATTTTAGTTGCTTCTTTGATTCAGTCAATGCTTAACTTTCTTCCTATTAGCATGTATTTGGTACTTTTTCTCTTTTGCTTGGATTAATATAGTCAGCATGTATTATTGTTTATTTGCCTTTTTTATTAGGCCTATTTATATTCGTTTCAAATTATAATGTTTAGTTATTGACACCATTGGTGAGTAAAAATATAAAATTAGTATTCAACGTCATTTAGTTGTCAATATAATCACCTGTTTTTACCATTGTGAAGCTTAGATTTTGTTGTTCTTTTGGTTATTGGCTTCTTTTTTTTGGATTCAGGGACAAACTATTATATTGCTGCTAATTAATAACACCTTTGCTATTTCAGTTGAGCAAATTTGTTTATAGGTAAAATTGCCTAGAATCATATTGTTGTAGTTATGAATAAGTATTTTCACTATCTCCTCAACTTAAATAAGTTGAGGGATTCATTATAGAATTTTCCTTCTTATTAGCAATGTGCAAGTGGTCTTATAAATGTAAATTTGATTCATAGGAATACCAAAGTTATACATCATTTACTTCCAAATTATGATAATTTAGATCACGTAAGGAGTGAAAGGTAATTGCAGCTATAAGTTCTTTATAGCAAGTACTTAAAAGAAGTGTTTTAAAGACCCGACCCAACCATAGTTTGACCATGGTTAATCTTTGACCTTAGAGCATTACGGTTTCGAAAATCAAGTAACCTTGCATGTACGAACCGTTGGGTAAACCTCAAAACCTTGAAAAAAGTCTATGGACCAACCTCTTTGAACCACGCAGTTATTCAAATTTAAGAAAAAAATTGGCTATAATTATATCTTTTAGGGCATAAAGTAGAGGAATAAATTGTAACTATGATTATACCTTTTAGTGCATAAATTATCTCTGTTAACAAAGCAATTCGTTTACTTGGCTACGTATTCATTTGTTTCCTAAACTATTCATGATCTGATTAATATAGAAAATAACTAAATGAAAGATATATTAGGATACTCAATGTTTTTTTCTTTTTAAGTTGTCTTCTTGGTAAACATATCTATTATAGTATTAATTGGTGCTATTTTTAGTTCACAAAAATAAATTTGAATTAAAAAATATACTACCAAGAACTTGATCTTAATAAAGCATCATTTATACATAAGTTATGCCATGTTTTATTATGACTTTAATTTTGATATTCTCATATATTTAGATTTATTAATTTCTATATATGGATATTGTAAATTTATTACTGCATATAACTACGTTAAATATATTATCAACATTTAGTTTCATTTCAGAAAGATTGTGCTACCATACTATTAATGTGGATTTATTTGTTTATTTATTGACATCATAGACTTTTCCTTGGAATCTAACCATGTATACTAACAATTTTTTTCAGTTCATTTCTTTTAGTTATTTCACCTGCCA
Source organism: Allium fistulosum (assembly GCA_030737815.1). Lineage (NCBI taxonomy): Eukaryota > Viridiplantae > Streptophyta > Magnoliopsida > Asparagales > Amaryllidaceae > Allium > Allium fistulosum. The sequence goes on along the minus strand of CM060905.1, from coordinate 896,351,122 downwards.
ATTGAAGAGACTAGTACAAAACCGTATAATTAATTGTTGATGAGGAAAGTAACTTCTATGCATTGGGAATGAAACGATGCAACAAATTGATGATGGAAATGGAACTTCTATGCATCAAGGGATGAGATGGCTACTTTTGGGTAAACCAATTTTTAAGTTACTTTTTAGTTGCAAAATTAGGTCACATCAGCTGAAGCTTGACTTTCTTCTTATGCTCATTAAATTTGCATATTTATTGCTTTCGATTTTCATGGTACTTAAAGCACCTGTAACATGTAAGCAATATTCATTCATTATCAATATAACATGTCTTTAATCATACATTATATTTTAATTTTTGAAGTATTAGGAAAGAAAATATCAATTGTAAAGCAGTTACTGAATGTGGTTACCAATGCTTTTTGATTTTGATTAACATATCTCCAACTCACACACTTTCATAGCTTAAAAAATATAAATATATATGAAAATATATTTTGATTAAAAGATTTATTTCTTTGAATAAATCACAAATATGTGTATATATGTTGCTAGGCCTCATATTTAATGGAATGAAGTAACCAAAAAAAGAAAGATTGAATGATAAACTTTATTTATTGAATGATATACATCAGTTGATTTTCTTCCCAGTTCAGTCAACCATTATTTTTCGAATTAATACCACCTCAATTCTTTGATTTAATTGCAGCTATCCATTGGAATTTTTTTTGCACTGATTGCAATAGATTATACTTGAAATATACAAAATTTCAGTTGGCAATTTGTACTCGCGTTTTTACACTAACTTGTATCAGATATTGCGACTAAGGTGGAAAGCTCATATGAAAATTAAAACACTGCATTCATTGAAACTAAAGGGGGATACAGATTCGAAGTCAACTCCACGATAATAGTAGAGAATGATAGACAAGTATAAACATGGTTTAAAACAAATTTGAAGTGTTTCGGACAAGTTAAGAAGCAATTCACAAAATTGGTCAAAAATCGAGCTCGTCGCGTAGCGGCAGTTCGTAAATTTCGACCCGTAACTTCAAATTAATGTAGAGAATGATTTATAAGTCGGATTTCTTGGACATAAAAATTCTTTGGTCCAAAATGATAATAGTTTTCCAACGAAGAAAGAAAATCAAGATTTCATCAAGTAGATTTTGAAATATGTCCAAAACAATTTTCTAAAAACATCGCGGTTTTGCAGTTCGGAATCCAAAATGGGATTTCTGTAAAAATGATAAACACAAAAGGACAAAACATGTCAAATCAAACCAAACATAATTATTACTTTACTTTTCTTACTCCTTAAGTGAAAGTGACATAAAGCATGATTTGAAATGTGATGTTAAGTGTTAAAAAAAGTAAGGTTTCTTAAAAAGTAAGTAAAGGGCATTTTGGTCATTTTACGTAATAATATTTATTCCAAACTTTTTCCTATAAATAGCCATGCATACCTCTTTCATTTTCACACAAATCATTCTCTTCTTCTTCTTCCTTTAAGCTATTTTATTGGCTTCTCTCTTTAAGAGAGGTAGAAGGGTTAAAAATAGTGGAGTGCTTAAGCACTAATCCACTTGTTACTCTCTAACCTCTTCTTAATTCACTTCTTCTTCTTCTCTTCTTAAAAATGGTGCTTGGCCGTGAGAAATATGGAGGTGGGGAGGCATGGTCGAGAGTAAGGAGTAAGGAGGAGTTGAATTGAGCAAGTTTTGGTTGAGTTTAGTAATGATTTAGGTGAAGTTTTGTTGTGATTTGAATGTTGGTAGGAAGTGAAACGATTTTGGTAAAAGGTGAGAAATTCTCATCGCTTTTTGAATTATATTAATTATCAAGTTTAATTGTTATGAATAGTGAAATTGAAATTAATATAATTGAGATGAATAGTGAAATTGAAATTGAAATCGATTTTGAAAATTGAAGTTTAGTTTAAGGTTGAATTGAAGTTTAAATTGAAATTAGATTTGAAATCTAAGTTTTAAATATGTTTAATTTGAAGTTAGAATTGAAATTGGGATTTAAAAATTTAATATTAAAATAATGTGAATAAAATAATATTATAATATGGTAATAGTGAAAATACATTTTAAATACTTTAAAAAGCGAAAATATTGATTTAAAATGATTAGTAATGATTTTATAAGTGTTAAAATCCAATTTGAATATATTATTTCAAATATTGAAAAATAAGTTAAAACTAAGTGTGTCGCGCAACGGTAGTTCGCGATTTCGCGTCGAAAAGTTCAAATGAATGTGTAGAGTGGAATATAGCTCGGAATTCTTCGAGACAAGAAAATTCCGGACTATTATGTCCACATCTTCTAAACGAAGAAAGAAAATCAAAGTTTCATTGAGTGGATTCTGAATTAAGTCCAAATCAATTTTCTAGAAAAATCGCGCTAGTGCAAGTAAGTGACCATAACAGGAAATTTGTTTAATGAATGTTTTTAATATTGAAAAAATATGAAATAAATTTGATAAATCTATTTAAATGGTTTAAAAGAGATTTGGATTGGAAAATATGAATTATCGAATGTTTAAAAGTTGATTTAATCAAATAAACTTATATAGCCCTTTCCGTAGCACTTTTATGCTGCGAATTGTATAACTTTTTGAAAATAAGTTTAAATGTAACGACTTTTTCCTGGATCAATTGAGAATGTTTTTAAAAGGAAAATTAAGTGTTTAAACGATAATCTGGAATCTTTATGATCAATTCCAAAATAAAGTTGATAACTGAGTATGCGGAAACGACTAGTATATTTGTCCCACCTGTGAGATCTGGGAAGATAAAACAAGGTGATTAACTAAGGTTATGGATGGAGCAACCAGTGCCCTGAACTTACCTGGCCTATGTTTTCTTTTCTTTGGCGAGGGGTGGAACAGATCGAAAGGAAAGCTTGGATGCTCTAAGATAAAAAGATTGTATTAAGTTTTCCAAAATAAAAGAAGATTAGTATTATCCAAAATTTAAGCAATCTCCAAATTAAATGATTTTTATGATCCTATTTACTCAAAAATGTTTGCTAAGGTTTATTTTAGGGTTTATCGTAAATGATGTCTTAAATAACATTGTTTTTGACCCGCCTAAAAGTTAAAGAATTTGATTAAAAGTTAAGTAAGGAAATTTGAGATATTTTCCAAAGAAAAAGAATGAATTTTTTAGAAATTATCCTAAGTCAAAAGAAAGAGATTTCGAAATCATCCGAAAAGAATTAAAGCGAAAAGAGACTTAATAAATTTTGTATACTCATATTCACTTTTTTTTATCGATAATTGGATTTCGAAGGAACCGGGGTCAGATTTGGGTAATTCATATCCGAAAACCACTTTGAACCAATGTATACATTCGAATGTGAAGACATGTTGAAAATGATGATTATTGAAGACCGTGGATTTTCATAGCGTGAGGACTGCTTGTTGACTTGCTCTGGGTAGCTCCCATTATAGAGTTACATATAGCAGTGGTCTCCTCGTTGTGGAGATTTTTCGGATCGCAAGGACTACTCGCTACTAGTGGTAGTAGGAGAGTGCCTTCGGTTTTTTCTGTTCCTGGACAGCTTGTATGGATGTTTGTCTGACATTGCATTTCTAAAGATTACGTACATTGGTTTTTACAAACGTACATCAGTGGTGGCGGAGAAGGCAACTTCTCTTAGATTAACACCCTCCTGGAGACGTACAGGCTCAAGGGTTGTATTTTTGTGGAAGGCAATTAGTAGTTAACGGGAATGGCAATGTGGCATTCAGAGATGTGATATGTGCTATGTGAAAAGGTAATCATTGTTTCAAGCCTCATCAAACCGGAAATGACCGAAACAGGATTAGATGCGGCAAGGCTAAGTGGGTCATTCCCAATTAGGGTATGATCATCCCCTTCTAGATATATTAATTTCTTCCCGCTATGAAGTTCGGGATGTAAATTAATGTGGTGTATGGAAACGAGCGCTCGGTTAAAGGTCGATAACGACCGGGGGATGACATATTCGGTACTATCTAGTTACAGAGGTAGGCCGGTCTTGTGTTGGTAGAGGGCAGATGTTCTGTGCCTCGGGACATCCATCTAGAGGTGTACCCATTTCGGAAGGTAGATCTTTCACCTGGTCATTTGTATGGAAATCCATTCTCCAATAAGAACCTACGGTTTTGTTTGTAGATCCTAGTATGCTGGAATTTAATAATGGTAACAATTTCGGCTAAGATTAATAAGTTTATTTGCAAATGTTTTCAAAGAATGTCATTAGAAATAATATCAAATGTTTTCAGTCCCAGAACGAACTTGTATGGACGAATGTCCGACATTGCATTTCTGAGACACAACGTTTGACTTTTACAAATGTACATCAGCTTAGTGGCGGAGAAGGAAACTTCTCTTAGCTTAACACCCTTCTCTGAGACATATGTGCTCAGAGGTTGTATGCTTGTTGGAGTCAAATAGTGATCAAAGGAATGACAGTGTGGCATTCAAAGTGGAACCTGTTATGAATAGCCTCGAAATGCTATATGGGTAACCATTTCGGCTAAGATTAATAAGTTTATTTGCAAATGTTTTCAAAGAAAGTCATTAAGAATAATATCCCTAAATTTTACGTAATAAAGAGTTTTGGTTATCATAAGGTAAAAACTCGTTCCGTGTTTATGTGCGGCGTGGTCTTATGAGATATCATTTTGTTTTCAAAACATCGTACTTGAGTTCTCACACCAGTCCATGACTGACCCGGAGTTTGTTTTTTTCCTTTAAACTCTGGGTACCCTATTTTTCGGGCAGCTGTGTAGTCAGGATACCTTAGGAGCATTTTGGAGCATGTTGGGGAGCATTTCGTAGAAGACTTTTGGAGCTATGAAGCTGAAGAACCTTATGTAGATATCTACCCATTTTCCGCTGTGTTATGTAGTATGTATTTTCCAACATATGTACGGATAGACAGTTATAACTATCCCGCTGGATTTGGATTTGACTCTGATCATTTGTGTATAATTAAAATGTTGAATGCGATGTGAGATTCTATTATTGTGTTATCTTTTATCTTTATTTTCTTTTACACCCCTGACGAACCGTTTCCTCGACCTTCGGAAAACAACACTAATACATCCATGGTATTCACGTGCCGTAAATCCAAGTGCCGGGGAGGCAGATTATCAAGAAAGTGAAGAGAAAATGAAGAGGTTTGAGGTTGTATTTATAAGTGAAGATTTTGGTGGTAAATGACATTAATAGCCTTGTTTACTTTTTCATTTGATTAGCCTTTGATTTGAGTTGCATTTAATGTGTGGAATGATGTTTATGAATGAGTGTGTTAAGAGGTGAAGAGGTGTCACCATTTTGTGGTTTGTAAATATTTAAACATATAATTTAGCTCCTTTCCTATGCATACACATAACATCTCATTAATGAGATGAGATATACGTAATGATGTTGTTTAAAAGGTTTTTTAAATAAATTTAAATTTTTCAAATCATAACTTTTCACTTTTTATATAAAAAATTTAAAATTTCCTAATATAAGTGTTTTGTCTATTTTTCTTTATTACCCTTCATGTTCCGTATTTTCGTGCAATTTGAGTTGGACATGTGTGGTTTATTGTCGATTCAAAGGGTACGGAAAAACGGGTCGTGACATTTGGAATAACATATATTATTTCAATAATAATCTTTACAGCGGAAAATTTTAAAATACAATATCAGAGTCTAACCTAGATTCAGCTTGGACAGTTATAACACCTGCCCTTACAAATGCTGACAAACAACAAAACAAATGAAATAGATGAAGCGGATAATAGAATACGTCCATACGATGATGAAGATCTCCAGCTCTCCTCTGGAAACTCCAACCGTCTTCAACTCAACCTGAAACTACTCAGATCTAACCCGAGTATTAAAAATACCCGGATCAGGCTTGATAAACCAGCGTGAGATACTCGAAATTTAAAATGACTAAATTATCAAAACCTTTGAAAAGAAGGGTATCTCATAAGACCACGCCCACACATAAACACGGACGGGTTTTTACCTTATGATAACCAAAACACTTTTATACCAAAATTCACTTGATATTATTTTTAATGACATTCTTTTGAAAACACTTTTCAAATAAACTTATTCAAATAACGCATCAATACCCGGACTAAGTCTAAGGTACTAACCCGGACTAGGTCAACGGAATATACCGAACAGAATATATGATACCAATAAGGGGGTAGCTGAAATGTTTGCAAGTCATTACAGCTATTTTGGGAATACAATCAAAACCGTAAATCTTGTATTGGGATTGGATTTACAACATGATAGGGCACTAGTGGCCTTTTCTCCGATCCACGCATAACAAACATAGTTCCCACGGTGCCTTAATCGCTTTTCTCAAACTAGTCACTTGGAAACTATACTTGCTACACTACAAGTGATAACCGGTAGTTCCCTGCTTTTCTCAAGCTAACCACTTTATCCACATGGGGCAATAAATTCCTTGAGGGACGTATCCCCCAAAGGGCCAAACGTATTTGACACCACCATACACACTCACTTATTCCGAATTTGCGTCTGTTAGACCACATAGTATCCCATCATAACCGAGGTGTGAGGCTCGTGAAGCTACGCTCAATTTCTTCAAAGCCACGCTTTTCATACAAAACCACGCTTTGACCATAACAGGTTCCACTTTGAATGCCACACTGCCATTCCTTTGATCACTAATTGACTCCCACAAACATACAACCTCTGAGCTCGTATGTCTCAAAGAAGGGTGTTAAGCTAAGAGAAGTTGCCCTCTCCGCCACCACAGATGTACATTTGTAAAAGACAAACGTTGTGTCTCAGAAATGCAATGTCGGACATTCGTCCATACAAGTTCGTTCTGGGACTGAACGAAACCGAAGGCACTCTCCTACTACTACTAGTAGCGAGTAGTCCTTGCAATCCGAAAAATCTCCACAATGGGGAGACCACTGCTATAAATAACTCTATAATGGGGGCCAACCAGAGCATGTTAACAAGCAGTCCTCACGCTATGAAGATCCACGGTCTTCAATAATCATCATCTTCAACATGTCTTCACTTTCGAACGTATACATTGGTTCGAAGTGGTTTTCGGATACGAATTACCCAAATCTGATTCCGGTTCCTTCGAAGCCAATCATCGATTTAAAAAGATGTTAAGTTTATAAGTGGATATCAATCATCAATCAATTACTTCATCTTTTATTTAAATCAAATATCTTTCTTAGATATAATCTTTTCAAGTTATTCCATTTTATTTTCAAGAGTATATGGAATCATTAAGCTTCATTTATCAAATCATTTGGTTTATTAAAACCGTTCTTAAACCCTGGAATAATTCCAAATCATTTTCTCTTTTACTTAGGAAAACCTTTCCAAATCATTCTTTAAATCTTAGTCAAAGATTTCTTATATTCAAGCTATAACTTTTAACTTAGGGAAAATATTCCCAAATCATTCATTAAATCATAATCAAAGATTTCTTATATTTAAGTTATAACTTTTAACTTAGGAAAAATATTCCCAAATCATTCATTAAATCATAATCAAAGATTTCTTATATTCAATTTATAACTTTTAACTTAGGGAAAATATTCCTAAATCATTCATTAAATCATAATCAAAGATTTCTTTTTTAACTTCAAATCATATTCTTGCAAATCGAAGATTTTCATAACAGAGTATTACTGCCATCTTAAATATAGTAAATTTAACCTCCAGGGACTAATGGCAAATTTCACCTCCAGGGACTAATGGCAAGTTTTACCTCCAGGGACTGATGGCAAGTAATCCTACATCATGGATATCTTTGTCTTTAATGATCTTTGTCTTCAATATGTTTTATTTTGAAAATTAGTTTGAAGGGGTTTTCGGATAGGAATCACCCAAATCCGATCCCGGTTCTTCGGATAGGAATCACCTAAATCCGATCCTGGTTCCTTCGTGCTAATCATCGATAAAAAGATGTTAAGTGGTTAATTAACATTCTAATAATTTATTTCCTTTCTTTATCTTGGAAAAACTTAAACATGATCTTTTAGAGCATCCGGGCTTTCCTTTCGATCTATTACACCCCTCGCCTAAAAAGAGAAAACATAGGCCAGGTAAGTACAGGGCACTGGTTGTTCCATCCCTAACCTTAGTTAAACACCTTGTTTTATCTTCCCAGATCTCACAGGCAGGACAAATGTACTAGTCGTTTCCGCATACTCAGTTATGTTATTACATCCAATATTCTTCTCTTTTTGTTTAAGTGGTATAAACAATTCATCTTAACTATTTATTTAAACTCTTATTAAAAATTTCAAATCATCTTTACATTAATTAATTATTCTTTTAAAATCATTCACAAAAGATTTAGGAAAGAACTGTTATGCTTAAAACTCATATTCAAAAGGTTATAGAATTCGCAGCATAAAAGTGCTGCGGAAAGTGCTATATAAGCTTATTTGATTTAAACAACCTTTCAATATTTGAAATTCATATTTTCCATTCCAAATCTCTTTTAAACCATTTTAATAGATTTATCAAATTTATTTCATATTTTTAAAACATTAATAATATCAGTTTTAAAGAAATCCCTTTTTGGATTCCGAACTGCAAAACCGCGATGTTTTTAGAAAATTGTTTTGGACATATTTCAAACTCTACTTGATGAAATCTTGATTTTCTTTCTTCATTGGAAAACTATTATCATTGTGGACCAAAGAATTTTTATTTCGAAAAATCCGACTTATAAATCATTCTCTACGTCAATTTGAAGTTATTGGTCGAAATTTACGAACTGCCGCTACTCGACGAGCTCGATTTTGACCAATTTTGTGAATTGCTTCGGAACTTGTCCGAAACACTTTAAGTTTTTTTAAATCACATTTAAACTATTTTAACTTATTTGAAGCAATATTTTCATCATTTCAAACTCATTTTTATTTCATTTCATATTACAATATTATATTATTATAATATCATTTTCAATTTTTTTATATATTTAGAAATCATTAAGAGGCTAAATAATTTTCATACACGTTTGTATGGATTTAATTCTCATTTAATTAACTATGGTTAATTACTAATCATTTCTCTTATAATTTATCAAACAAGTTATCAACCAAAAAAACAATCACATAATCAGCCAATTTGCAACCAAGTTATCAAACATATAATGATTCAACATATTTAAACTTTCAAATCATTATACTTGAAATAATTTATGGATTAAGTAGTAAATATGAGTATTCACCTTTAACCAAACCGATTAACTTCCTACTAACATTCTTACTAACAACGCTTCACTAACTACTTCAACTAATCAACTTCTACTCCATTTCTTTTGCTTTATGCTATCGACCTCTTCTTCCAAACTCCCGAAAATCCGGCAGAGCTTCTGCAGCACCTTGAATTTGCTCCAAGCTCCTTGGAATGAAATCAGCGGCACTTCCTTCTCTTTTTCTTGCCCCGGAGCTTCACAAACTTGGTCCTCTTCCTTGATAGGTTCGGCCATGCCTTATTCCACTCCTTCCTCCCTCATTTCTTGACTTCTAAGATGCTAAATCATGTTCTAATGGTATTCTAAGGTCTTTGGCAAAGTTTGGTTGTGTTTGGAGTTGATTTGATATGGTTTTGAAAAAGTTAGTAAGGATTTGGAAGAGAAGAAGAAGCCATTAAATAGAGCTTCAAGGAGGAAGAAGAAGAAGGTAGAAATGTGTAAAGAAAGTTGAAGAATGGTGGTCTTATTTATAGAAAAGTTTTTGGATTAAAATAATATTTTGTAAAAAGACCAAAATACCCTTACTTACTTATAAAGTAATCTTATTTTTTTCAACACTTAACATCACATTTCAAATCATTACTTTATATCATTTTCACTTAAGTATTAAGTAAAGAAAGTAATAATTATGTTCCTTTGATTTGATGTTTTACTTTTTGCTTTGAAATGACATTTTTGTCTTTTTGTGCTTACTTTTTCTTAATTATATTCTAGAATTTTCTAAGTATGTTTAGTAAAAGTAAACTTGATTAGTGAATTAATTAATACTTTTACTATTTTAATATATGTTCCTATATAAGAAAATAAAGGTTCGACGACGTTGCGACAACTTTTAATCGAAAAAACGTTGATTTTCGACAAAATATTTTACGGTCATATTTTGACGTTTTGGTTAAACCATTTATTTATGTAAACCAAATTTAAAAATAAATTTGTATAATGCTATTTAAAAATATAAACACTCATAAATAAATTAAAATAATTTATTTAACCATTGAAACTTACTTTTTTAAAATCAGCATTTTGTCACTTTTGTCGATATAGGCAAATGTTACTATTTTTGTGTATACTTCTCTTTCCAAATCCTATCTAATATTGTTTGAATAATATAACCTTACTTAATTCATATTTAAAATCACTTTAAATAGTATACTTTAAAGTGGTCAAATTCTGGGTCGTTACATAGTAGTTAAACGTACTTTATCTCCAACGGTGGTATGGTGAGTAAATGAGGTTGAGGTCTTCATTTTTATTGGTTGTTGTGGGTAGTTTTGTATGTTCTTGAAATTTGAACATATGATATTAATGTGGATGAGTCCGTTTGGGAAGTAAATATGAAAATTTGACATCATACATACCTAATTGTTTAATACGATCACGTTAACCTAATACTTGTTCAGGAGAGAAACTGTTTCTTCCATAATTTTATCTCCGGCCACCTAAAGGTTGCCTCAAATTATTAGGTTACTGAATAGTCTAGCAACGGGATGTTGTATGCCATTTTCATTCGCAATAGTTCTTATAAGTTAAAGTGTCTAATGTTTAATTAATACAAGAAATGAGCATTGGGTGAGTAGAACTATTAAGGAAGTTATTTATGTAGTGGGATGTCACTGATATTTTGAAAATGTGGCTAAGGAGATGTCTACATGCATGAAAAGTGGACAAACATTGGAAGTGGAAATATAATTGGATCTCAAATTAAATGTTTAAAATAATGTCTGGTAACAAATTTAATATTGGACATCATTAGTTACCATTTTTATTATTAGACATCAGTGAATATAGATTATTAATCAAAGGAATTAACATTAAAATTGAATATATACATGCATACATATATGTATGTGTGTGTGTCTATGTGTACTTCAACTAAATTTGGTTTTTTTAATTGTAACATGAATGTTAAAATTGGATTTTTTTTTCAGGTTAACAACTTGTGTATGAATTGTTTAACTTCTAAATGGAGCTTCCTTAAATTGGAATGTATTGAATTTTAGAGGAGAAGAGAGAATATGATGAATAATTAATTTTATTGCAAAAAATTTCTCTGATTCTACAAGCTCTTTGTACATGATTATATATAGCTTAATTCTACTAGTCATTGCTTACTTCCTTAATTATAATTCTACCAGCCGTTGCTTATTTCCCAAATTATAATTCTACTAACTGTTGCTTGTTTTCTAAATTATAATTGCCTAACTGCACCATAATTACAACAAAGTTCCAAGTATAGCTAACGGTTGTATAATGGATGCTAGCCTTTTATTTGTTTCCTATTTTCAGCCTAGGTGAAATATTCTGAGGCTATCATTCCTATTTTTCAACACCTCCCTCAAGTTGGGTTCGAATAAATATATTGAACCCAACTTGTCAAGTATGTTCAGATGGTTGGTCTTGTCGAGTGCTTTTGTGAAAATATCTGCCAGTTGCTCTTTGCTTTTGACAAATGGAGTTTCTATTTTCCCCAATTGCACTTTTTCTCTAACAAAGTGACAATCTATCTCTATATGTTTTGTCCTCTCATGGAAGATATGATTGGATTCAATATGACGTACAACTTGATTATCACAGTACATTTGCATTGTTTTTGTGTGCTCTATCTTCATGTCACTAAGTAATTGCTTAATCCAAACAAGCTCACTTGTTGTGGATGTCATGGCTCGATATTCTACTTCTGCACTTGATCTAGCCACAACATTCTTCTTCTTACTTTTCCAAATGACCAAGTTACCACCTGCAAACGTACAAAACCCTGTGGTTGATTTTCTATCATAGCTTTTGGCCCAATCTGCATCAGAAAAACCAACCACATCATTAGAATTGTTTTTCTGCATCTAAATTCCTTGACCTGGAGTGCCTTTAAGATATCTCAATATCCAATCAATTGCACTCAAGTTGCTGGTATGAGGAGCATGCATAAATTGACTTATGACACTAATTGCAAAGGCAATATCAGGTCTAGTAACTGTAAGGTAAATTAATTTGCCTACCATCCTCTGATATTGTCCTATGTCAAATAATGGCTCACCATCTTCAACTCCAGATTTTATATTCATCTCCCTAGGAGTATTAGTTGGTTTTGCTCCTAATTTACCAGTCTCTTTTAATACATCAAGGACACATTTTATTTGGGATAGAAATAAACTTTTACTTGAGTGGGCTATTTTTATTCCAAGAAAATATGAAAGTTTTCCAAGGTTTTCGATGTCAATTTTCTTTTTTAAATATTTTTTAACCCTTTCAGTTTCCTTATTATTATTTCAAGTGATGATAATGTCATCAACATAAACTATAATAATAGCAGTAGTATTTTGTAAGTGTTTGATAACATAGAGGAATATGCGGTACTTAAAAAAATTAATCTTTAAAATAAAAAGCTTAGCTTGGCATACCATGCTCTTGGAGATTGCTTTAGACCATAGATCACCTTTTTTAATTTACACACCAGTGATGAGTTCGTCTCACTTTTGTAGCCTGGAGGAAGAGTCATATAGACTTCCTATTCTAAGTTTCCTTGAAGGAGCGCATTTTTTATGTCCATTTTGAAACAAATTCCATCCTAAGTTGGTGGCTAGTGACAGCAAAATTCTAACCGTATTCGTTTTTGCTACTGGTGCAAAAGTCTCTTGATAGTCAATACCATACTTTTGGTAAATCACTTGTCCACTATCCTAGCTTTGTACCTTTCGATAACACCATCACTATTGTATTTGATTTTGTGTACCCATTTGCGACTTACAGGTTTTTTTTGGTAAATTAATAATATCCTATGTGTCATTTTTTTAAGGCTTGAAGTTCTTCGTTCATAGCCTTACGCCAAATTAGGCTTTGATTGGTTCACTAAAGTTGGTTGGTTCCATTTGGTTAGTGATGTTACTTAAGTAGGCTCGATATGTAGGGGATACCCTGTTATATGAAATAAAATCTTGTATTGGATACATCACCTGTTGGGATACATAATCCCTTAATTTGACGGGAGGTCGAGTATGTCTTGTAGACCTTCCTATGACATTTTCTTCTTGAGTTGGTTCTTCATGAGTTAGTTCTTCACTTGACTGATTTATCTCTCCTTCTCCCCCTGAATGAATTGGACTTGTTTCTCTTATTTGTTCTTCATTTGTATGATCAACCTGTTCTTGATTTATTTCTTTAGGAAACATGAAATTAATTGGAGAGAATATGATTGGTTTACCTTGTATATTTCCTTGTTCACTTGTTTGATAATATGGTTCATTTTCAAAAAATGATACGTCTCGTCAGATATAAAGTTTACGAATTTTTTGGATCATAACATTATACCCCTTTTTTGGGATGAGTATCCTCAAAATATGGCTTTAATAGCATTTTTATCTAGCTTGCCTTGTCTTTTTATGTGTACGAAACATGTACACCTAAAAACTCTTATGTGATCAAGATTTATTTTCCTATTCTAAAGAATTTCTAAGGGACACATATTTTTAAGCATGACACTTGGAAATCTATTTATGAGGTAAGTCACAGTTAGCACATCATCTAACCAGTAAGATTTTGGAACATTAGTTTGAAAAAGAAGTGATCAAGTGACTTCAAGTAAATGTTGACGTTTTCTTTCTGAAACTCCGTTTTCTTCAGGTGTATTAATGCAAGTAGTTTGGTGTAAAATTCCTTTTTGTTTAAAAAATTCTATGAAATCTTTGTTTACATATTCTGTCCCAATATTAGATCAAAAAAATTTAATTTTTGCATTATATTGATTTTCTATATAAGTGTAAAATTCTTGAAAACATGAAAAAACTTCATATTTTCCTTTTAAAAGGTAAACCCAAGTAGTGCGAGAATAATCATCAATAAACATGATAAAATATTTAAAATAATCTTAAGTATCAATAGGGGCTGGACCCCAAACATCAGAATGAATTAAATCAAAGCATTTTTCTGACTTATTAGTAGATAAAGAAAATGGTAATCTAGATTGTTTTGAAAGCTTACAAACATCACAATTTTTGGAATCCAATTTATAACAGAAAAGTTTATTCAAAATTTGATCAGATGAATGACCATAATAGAGGCCATTTTCTAGACATCACTCACCAATCTTCTTCCCTGATTCTCGATCCTGAAAGGTCGCTTTATACGGTGAAAATATAACGGTGCAATTCAATTCATGAGTTATTTTACTAATTGATAATAAATTTGAATTAAAATTTGGTAAATATAAAATATTTTTCTCATCTTTTGTAAGAAATTTTGTTGTACCAAAACCATGAATTTGGACTTTACCTCCATTATCAATTTTTACATGTAGAGGGTCTTTATTTTGTGTAACATTGGTTCATTTATTTTTGTCCCATGCTATGTGATCAATAGCACTTGAGTCAATTATCCATCTATTTGTATTTTAATGCATTTTTGCAATTTCTAAATTGTTGTTGACTTTCGATAAATTAAAAATAGCATTAGATGTACAAAACCTGAAGTTTGTTGCTGCAACAAACTGTTCAATTGAGTTAGCAGTTGATTCTGCTGCACCGTTTGAGTCACAGAAGATCCCACTGAATTGGAGGTGTCATTAGTACATTGAGTTGATTCGGATACATCCCCTTCTACCTCCATTCCTTTGCTAAGACCACTGAATTTGTTCTCCTTTTTTGCACCACCCCAATTACCTTCTCTGTAGCACTTCTCTTTGATGGGTCGAAGGTAGGGATTGAGGAACCAACAACCATCGCGGTTATGCCCTGCTTTCTTACAGTGGTCACACTGCTCGGTGCTCGAAGCTTCCTTTCTTCTTATAGTGTCCCTGAAAATAGGGTTTGAGTGTTTTACTTGAAACGCCTTGTTCTCTTGATTTTCCAACCGTCATGGGTTCATGAGGACCCGTCGAGTTTGCTCTTGCTCAATCCTTGCGACTACATCATCAAAACTTGGCATCTCAGTTGATGCCAAGACTTGAGACTTGATCAATTCATAGCTTGGATCAAGAACCCCTAGGTAGGTGAAGGTTAATTCTTGTTCAGATCTTTTTTGGATTTCAACTAGGTCTATTGTTGGTGGGAGATAGACATTGAGCTCTTCCTATTTTGACATAATTTCGATCACTAGTTCATTATTACTTTGGGTACTCTGTTTAATTTGGGCAAGCTCTTGTGTAAGGCTAAAGGTATGAGAAATAATTTTTTATTGGTCATACCTTCTTTTGGCTTTGTCCCAAACCTCTTGCGATGTGCTAGAGTACATAAGTACGTTTTAAATTTTGGGTTCCATTGTGCTGAGAAGCTATGACATGATTAATTGGTCGGTTGTCTTCCATTCTTCTATTTTTGCTTTCTCTTCGGGAGTTGGCTTATTTGGCTCTGCTGCTTTGGGTTTCTCCTTTTTTCCATTTACAATGCTTAATTTTCCTTTGCCATCGAGACTAAAAGATACAGTTCTTGATCAAGGAATATAATTTCTATGGTCATTGAGTATGATATTTTTGAGTTTAATGTTGTCGGATTGAGACATGTTGAACTTACTGCAGTTATTTGATATCTGCAGCAATTGATGTTGTTGTGGAACTTTTGAGTCAGGATTTGACCTACTCTGGTACCATATTGAATTTTAAAGGAGAAGAGAGAATATGATGAATAATTAATTTTATTGCAAATGTTTTCTCTGATTCTACAAGCTCTTTGTACATGATTATATATTGCTTAATTCTACTAGCCATTGTTTATTTCCTTAATTATAATTCTACTAGCCGTTGCTTATTTCCCAAATTATAATTCTACTAGCCATTGCTTATTTCCTAAATTATAATTGCCTAGTTACATCATAATTACAACAAAGTACCAAGTATAGCTAACAGCTGTATAATGGATGCTAGCCTTTTATTTGTTTCCTGTTTTCAGCTTAGGTGAAATATTCTGAGGCTATCATTCCTATTTCTCAACAGAATGAATATGTAATAATAATGCAACATGTCTAAATTAGAGATGTCCAATTAAATTTCTTTTTTCTATAGATTACTGTAAGCATATTAAGAGCAAACATGCATCATACAAAAATCATTATGGTAAAACTAACTTTATATGGTAAGAAAAAAATCATAGGAACTGTCCATAAGCATTTCATTCATAACAAAGTTGAACTACTTTGTAAACACAAAGTAATATTAACATGTATGCATACAGTCATATAAATTATGTTTGTAATAGAGGCATACTTTCAATATGAAAAATAATTAAAGAAGGATAAATCACATTAGGATTACGATGATGACATAAGAGGTTAGCTTACATAAACAATTATTAGAAATAGATGAATTTATTATACCAGTTTTCAACATTATTTTGGAAAATATTCCTTCACAAACATTACATAATCCAATTTCTAAAATGTATGCTTGTCAAGTTTTAATAGATGACAACCAATAAGGTGGTCATAAAGTTAGTTGCATAGTGAATATGAAATGATTAGTGAGTATATTGTGTGTATTTTATAAAGAAATAATGTACAATGATACAATTAAGTTCTTCATTGGCCAGTCATCAAATGTCATCACCTCATGGTAAGTTGTTTCATATTGGTTTGCTACTTGATCCCACACCTACCAAATTTTGAACTTAAAAACAACACTGGTAATTAATATTGCTGGTGTCTCGCATTGTATGTGGGTAATGTGCACATATTAGAAAGAAGAATAGTCCCACACCGTCAAAAATAATGGAGGTGGAGTGGTATATATATGAGTTTGGTCGCATGTAACAACAAGGGATTCCTTTTGTTAATAGATGTGGACCACACTCTATGTTGCCACCACGAAGAGATATGCGGATGGATCTCGAAATTTCAACATGGTGTCAGAGTCGATGGTAACGCCTGACATAATGGACAAGGCGCACGAGATTTGTTGGACAATGGATATGAGCCAAGATAGAGATTTGTTGGGGTGTCTCACATTGTATGTGGGCAATGAGCGAATATTGAAAATAAAGAATAGTCCCACATCGTGAAAAATAATGGAGGTGGTGTGGTGTGTGTGTGTGTATATATATATATGAGTTTGGTTACATGTAACAGCAAGGGCCGGATTCCTTTTGTTACAAGGTGCTGACCAAACTTTATGTTACCCCCATTGAGGGATGTTTGGATGGATTCTGGAACTTCAACATGGCATCGGAGCCAATGGTAACGCTGAGGATAATAGACAATGAGCATAAGATCTGTAAATCGTGGTGGTTAGCAGTATAGGCTTAAGTAGCCAGACATAAGGTAGAGCTACAACATTGTATATAGGGTCTGAAAGAATAACACGTGAACAAAATCTCGATATGGTGAAGACCTTAAAGTTGGCATAGTGGATGATGCATGAATAAATGCAAGCCAAGATGGAGATTTGTCAGGGTGTCTCGCATTATATATGGATAACGGGCATATATTGAAAAGAAGAATAGTCCCACATCGTGAATGGAGGTGGAGTGGTATATATATATATATGAGTTTGCTCGCATGTAGCAATAAGAGATTTCTTTTGTTGAAAGATGTGACCAAACTATATTGCCCCCACAAAAAGATGTGTAGATGGATCTCAAAATTTCAACAATAAAATGGGATAAATAAAGTTGCAAAATAATATTTTGGTTTACATCGCTCCCAACCATTGTTACTTCATAATTGGTCCGTGTTTCTCTGCTAGTCCCAATGTACAGATTTCGAAGTAGAATTCGTCTTGCAATATTATGTCATGTACACAGTGAGAAATATAATATAAAGAATAAACAATGCTTATTGTAAACTGTAATATTACTTTATGGCTGCACATAGTTATGTTCACCGCTAGTTTGTACTGTGATGATACTATTGTAATAAGTTCACCCTTAACCTCCATCCAACTATTTCCAAATAAACAAATTCCTTGATTCAATAATAATATTTATTACCATGCTAGAGATTTTGACTTTGAGTTGATTATAGTTAACCGTGATACTAACCTTATACAACTAAGGATATGAATTCTCTATTAAATAGTGTTTCACTTCCAATGCTTCTACTTAGACCCAAGTCACTCAATGGTTGCTTTGTCATGATTTATTTATAATGAAAGTGGAGTGTCCACATTGAAGTTCAATTGTCGAGAGAACTGTGTAATATTGTCACTCGAGATTTCCTATTTGACCTATTTGTTGTTATCCTACAGGAAACTCTAGGACAAGTCATTTCATAGTTATCCAATAACTATGAATGTGTAACCCTTGGTCCCGCCAGCAGTCATGATTAATACACTTTCTAATAATTAGAGAGCGTTGTATATTCTGGTCTCAAGGGATGTATTGATATCCTTTCCTAAAAGATCTTAACCATAAATATTTCATATAATATGTTATTTTATATTGTAGTAATTTTTTCAGGGAGTTTGCATGAAAGGTCCCTATTTCTGATGATGTTACAAGAAAAGTCCCTGTAGAAATAAGTATGTAAATTATGTCCCTATTTTTTCTAAATCAGAAAATGCAAGTTAGCTTGCGCTTTTTAAAATTTCAAAATTTTCAAAATCAGAAAGTGCAAGTTATCTTGCGCTTTTCAAAAATTTCAAAAAATTTTAAATTTTCAAAAAGAATTTCAAAAGTAGAAAGCGGAAACTAGCTTGCGCTTTCCTGATAGAAAATGCAAGTTAACTTTCACTTTTCAAAATTTCGAAAATTTCGAAAAATATTTCAAAATTAGAAAAGTGCAAGTTATCTTGCATTTTCTATCAGAAAAGTGCAAGACACTTTGCGTTTTTTATTTTTGAAAAATAGGGACCAAATTTACATATTCATTTCTATAGGGACTTTTTGTATAACAACATCAAAAACAGGGACCTGTGACTCTTTTCTTGATTTTTTCATGATTATAACTTCTAGTTATAAAATTACATATCATTTATGTGCTTTCTACTTAATATACTTTAAATTAATTACTCAATTAATTATATCATTATATAACAAAGTATGTAACAGAAATCGAATACCTATATTCTAAATAGGATTGGTTACATGGTTAGATATATGTAAGTACGTAATTACCTCTAGGTCATACCCTTCACTCTCTCACAAACTAACTCCGAGTTACAAGAAATCGTATATCTAAGCTTCTCATACGACATTAACGAAGGTGTACGATCTGATTTCACAAATTTGGATAAAAGTAGTGCAATGATAGATAAATTAATTAATTAAAGAAATTAATTATAAGAATAAACGTTAATTCATTACAAAAGAAAATGAACGGATTAAACAAGGTAAATATATGAGGAACATTTATTTACTTTGTGAATACGAGATTGAATGAAAATGCAGGGAATCTAATTAAATGATATATAATTAAATTTTATCGTAAATAATAGAAATCAGTTAACTAGTAATTAGGGGCAGTTAGATAAAATTAAATTCGCCTGGTAATATGTAAGGAGAAGATTTAATATTTGTATAAAAGAGATCTTATATTAAAGGTAATTAG
This sequence comes from Allium fistulosum, assembly GCA_030737815.1. NCBI lineage: Eukaryota > Viridiplantae > Streptophyta > Magnoliopsida > Asparagales > Amaryllidaceae > Allium > Allium fistulosum. Next base: position 896,331,414 of record CM060905.1, on the reverse strand, counting down.
ATTTGATCGTATGTATAAAGCGGAACATAAACGTTTGAATAAAGAGTATTTTTACTGAGGGAAACGAGGAAGGATTTGCATGTAATTAAATCTGGTCATGTATAATGGAAATCAATTTAAACACGTGAATAAGAAATAATTAAATGCGCTACATATGAGGTAATCAAATTTAGTATTTGAATAGAAAGGAAATTACGAAGGAGAAAATAAATTAATAATAAGGAAAATAAGAAGGGAATTAAATTAATTTTATTGCAAGAATTACCTAAGAAAGATTGGATTAATTATGTATAGGACACTTTTAAAAGTAAATTAAACGGACCAAAGGTAATTAGAGAAATTAAAGTCGACCTAACTACTGAGAATAAATAAATTTTAATGTCAAATGATAAAGAATCAAAATGTGAATGTTGAATGAAGGAAATCATTTATTTAATGAAAATCAATAAGAGGGATTTAAGACCATTATTATAAATACCCTTCATCGCATCCTCATTTTGTTCATTGAAAACATAAAGGAAAAATAACAAAACTCCATTATCAAACCAAGGCTGGCCACATTTCAAGGGAGAGAGGAAGAGGAAATTGAAAATCAAAGGCAAAGCTTTCAACTTTAAAGGAAACGAAATGATTTAAACAAAGATTTCAAAGCTTTTCTAGTCTAAAGTTAGTAAAATTTCCCCTAAAACCTTCCAAACCCATTTGCGATTTTGTTTGCATAATTTTAATGTTGATTAACATGTTTGAATGATTAGTTATAACTTTTAATATGTTTCATGATTTAAGTGAAAGGGATTTAGTCATGTTTAAGGGTAAAATATAGTTTAATCAAATCTATATGTCACAAAATTTTAGTATGATGATTTTAATGATAAAATATAAATGGGTTCTTAATTTCATAATTTTTATATGAAGAAATGATTTATTATGAATTTGTTAAGTGGAAATGGTTAAATTCAGATGTAAATTAATATTTGAAAATATTTAAATATTTTTCTTCAAAATTTCTACTAGAGGAATAAAACGATGTTTCAGAATTTTTGTGAATTTTTCATTAAATTTAGATTTAATATGAATTAATTGGTTAAGGAAAAACGCACCTTAATTAAGAATGTAATTAAGGCAATGATTAATAAATGAAGATTAATTTTGGGGTATAGTCAGGAATTATTAAAACAAAACAAAAGCAACCAGTAAATAAATAACATGTGCATATAGGTCAGATAAAAAGGTACCGCTTCATTAAGGCAAAATATCATTTTCCATTCAATTACATATTTGCCACTTGGCATGCGATAATTATAGCTTGCAATAGCTATAAGATGTAATAGCATTGTAATTGTGACATAGGATAGCTAAGTTAACACCAACACATGATAGCTATTAAACTATGCTTGTGGTAGCTAGTAAAGATGAATTCTTTAAATTAACTAAAAACGATTTTAGCGACATTTCAGAAGCTAATTTCCAAGATGTTGGTTTTGAATTTCATAGAAATAAACTTATAAAGGAAAATTTATAAGTTAAAATTGTATTAACTTATTTGAACTTTGAAATGGAGTAAGCTTAGGGAAGCAAAGAAATGATAGTTTCATCATTTAATTAATGATAAAAATGCTTTAGTTAAAGTATGTGTAGGATATACAATAAATAAATGAAATGGATTGGATCAAGTTTGTAAAGGTATACCGACTTATGGAGGTATTGAATGGCAGGGTGCCAAGATTAATAAAGCCTAAAATTCAGCTGTATATGATAGAGTGCTAAGAATTTGGAAGTCTATATGGCTTAATTCAGTTAAACTGGACTTTAATGTAAGTTCATGGCTTGGCGCAAAACATTAGGGTGGTGTTATAAATAAATTGACAACACGAAACAAAGGGTTTTTGGGACTAAGAGGATTTATCTATAGAACCGAATTTAGTTGACGTTAAACAACTAAAAGGAATAGTAGGTCATGATACAAAGGAGTTAAAAACAAAGTTATTAGACTTCTCATATCCAATGGAGTGTATATAACGGTGATTGTACCTTAAAGGTAGAGGATAAGATTAGGAATATTTATCTTGAATTGTTTTAGACATTCATGTTTGTAGCTGGGTGCTTATTTTGTCAATTTTATGTACTATTGGTGGCACTAGTGTATTTATGTTATGAAAAGATTATATATTTGTAGTTGAATTGGTGCATTATGCTAATGATTGATAATTTACCTTAGTAGGGTACTAGTGTAATTATTGTACTTATGTGTAATTATGTGAAGATGACTTTACACTATAAAGGTGATAGTGTAATTTTATTCTTCCTTATTTCAATTTAAAGGGAGAAATTCCTATAAGGAGGGAGAATGTAACGACTCATAAATTAATGAATAATAATTAAGAAAATTAATTATAAGAATAAAGGTTAATTTATTGCGTAAGAAAATGAATGGATTAAACAAGGTAAATATATAGGGGAAATTTATTCACTTCGTGAATGAGAGATCGAATGAAAAGTCGGGAATCTAATTAAATGTGATGTTATTAAATTAAGCCATGAATAATTGAAATCAATTAATTAATGATTAAGGGAAATTAAATATAATTCAAATGTAAAAAGAAGATTTAATATTTGTACAAAGGAGATCTTATATTAAAGGTAATGAAATTCGGTCATATGTATAAGGGAAAACATAACTATTTGGATAAAGAATATTTTTATTGAGGGAAATAAATTAGGTGAGAAGAATTGAATATAGGAGATTTTATATTAAGGATATTTGCATGTAATTAAATCTAGTCGTATGTAATAGGTATCAATTTAAATACACGAATTGAAATAATTAAATATGCTACATATGAGGTAATCAAATTAATATTTGAATAGAGAGGAACTTGCAAAAGATGGAATAAGTTAATAATGAGGAAAATGAAAATGGAATTAAATTAATTTAATTGTAAGAATTACCTAAGGAAGATTGGATTAATTAGGCGTGGGACACTTCTGTTAATTAAACGGACCAAAGGTAACTAGACCAATTAAAGTCGACCTAATTAATCAGAATAAACAAATATGAATTTGGAATGGTAAAGGATTTAAAACGTGGATATTGAATATAGAAAATATTTTATTTAGGTAAATAAATTAATGAGAATAAATGAGAGGGATTTAGGACCATTAATATAAATACCTCACTACCCCCTTTACATTCACATTCTCTACTTTGTAAAACAAAAAGGAAAAAAACAAAACTCCATTATGAAACAAAGGCTGACCAAATTTCACAAGAGAGAGAAAGAGGAAATCAAAAATCAAAGGCAAAGATTTCAGTTTTAAAGGAAAAGAGAAGATTAAAAAAACATTTTAAAACTTTTCTAGCCTAAGGTGAGTAAAATTTCCCCTAAAACTTACAAACCCATTTGGGTTCAGATTTGGTTTTATTTGGATGATTATAATGTTGATAAACATGTTTGAATGATTATATATGACTTTGAATATGTTTTATGATTTAAATGAAAGGAATTTACCCATGTGTTAGGATAAAACATGGTTTAATAAAATCTAGTATGTTACAAAAGTTTAGAATGATAAAATAGAGGTGGGTTATTAATTTCCTAAATTTTGGATGCGGAAATAATTTACTATGAATTTTCTAAGTAGAAATGGTTAAATTTGGATGAAAATAAATATTTAAAATAACAAAATTAAATATATTGTTTCAAAATTTCTACTAGAGGAAGAAAAGGATGCATTAGAATTTTAGTGAATTTTTGGAAATTTCCTTATTAATTTTTAATTAATATGAACTAATTGGCTAAGGAAAAACATGTCTTAATTAAGAACATAATTGAGGAAATGATTAATAAATGAAGAATAATTTTTTCCATATTCAGGAATTATTGCTACAAAACAAAAGAAACTAGTAAATAAATGACATGTGTATAGTTTAGGTAAAAAGATACTGGTTTAGTAACACAAAATATCATTTTCTATTTAATTATGGATTTGCCACTTGGCATGCGATAACTGCAGGATGTGATAGCTATAGGTTGCGGTAGCTATGGGTCGTGATTGCATTATAATTGTGACATGTGATAGCTAAGTTAACATTAACACTCGATTGCTATTAAACTATACTTGCAATAGCTGGTAAGGATAAATTCTTTAAATAAACTAAGAAAGTTTTTACTGACAATTTGGAAGCCAGTTTCCAAGATGTTGGTTTTGAATTTCATAGGGTTGAAATTATAAAGGAAAATTTATAAGTTAAAATTAAGTTAACTTATTTGAACATTGAAACGGAGTAAGCATAGGGAAGTTAAAAAATTATAGTTGCATTTTTTAAATTAAAGATAAAATGTTTTATCAAAAGAAGGTGTATGATACACAATAAATAAATGAAAGAAATGGATCGAACAATGCTCGTAAAGATATACTGACTCATGGATATTGAATGGCAGGATATCAAGACTAATATTGTCTATAATTCAACGGTGTGTGACAGAGTGTCATAACTCAGGAAGTCTATAGAGTTCAATTTAGTTAAACTGAACTTTAAGGTAAGTTCATGGTAGGGTGTTAAAACATTAGGGTGGTGTTATAAATAAATCAGCAATGTGAAACGAAGGAGTATTAGGAATAATAGGGGATATTGATTGTTAATTGGGTTTCTGACCAAACAGAAATCAATAGAAGTTAAAATGTTGATATGAAGATGAAACGACCTAAAACTTGGCAAAGATACTTAGAAAGACTATATAAAGGGCTCAAGAAAATATGGAACCCAAAAGAGGCTAAGTCCTTAACTCGACCCGAGTTAAGCTTTGACTCGGCACCCAGTTTAGATGCCACATCATAGCCTCTTCGTATTTCTGACAATTGATCTCCTAGTCATCCTATGCATGTTCATGAAGTTTCGTAGAGTTCTAGAGAGCCTATCATAAGGAATGAAGACGTGACGGTCCAAGTGGTGAAATAATCCAAGTCAAGGAGGAATGATAATCAAAACTCATTGACAACCTACCAAATTACATGAAGGACATCTAGATGAAACAAAGAGCTCGAAATAAAAATACTTAGTCAAGTTGTGACTAAGGATTAGACTCGGCCCCGAGTCAAGGTCTTGACTCAATACTGAGTCTAATCTATAACTCAGGTCGTCACAAAAATTTTTGTACTACCTTGGGCCACTCCTTGGAATTCTATAGTAGCGGTGTTCTGATCCAATATGACTGCTACCCCCTATAAATACAAGTGATACGACAACCAAGAGAAGATATGGTTTATGTCATCACTACGCGGAAGTTCTGTCTCTTCTTCAACTCTTTCCTTTACACCATAGTCACCAAGGCAACTACTCTAGGCAATTCTCAGACTTAGAATCAGTCTAACCCATGTACCTGTGACTAATTCTTTCTCAGTCACCTTGTAATCTCATTCAAGCTAGGTCAAACCAATAATCAAAGTTATAAAATGGACGCAGGCTTAGTTAACAACCGAACCACTATAAAAAGTCTTTGTGTCTCATTTAGTTTTCTACTATTTTCTACTATATTTTTCTATTCTAACAGGGCTGGTGCTTTCACATCACACTCTAGGGTATTGATCCATTTTTTTGGTTAACATTTTCGTGCTTTCATTGAGAACAACGAACCTAGGCTTGGATCTAGCTATCTACTTTGGATTGGATAGATTTATAGGTTAGATTAGGAAAGTTTGCTTAAAGTAGGTTAGAGATTTACTATTCTAATGGCTCCTAATAGGAAGACAACATCTGTAAGATCTGTTCGGACAACATTTGGTGTGGATGAAACCAATCTCTAACAAACGTAAGTAAACAACGCTAACTATCATTGAACAGAGGTTAATGCTGGAAACCTAGCACCAGGTGCTTCCACTCAACAGGAGGTTGTAACCAGAGGAGAGTTTAACCAAATGGTTAATCAACTTAACTAGAAGATGACTAATAGTCAGAAGACTCTTATGGACAAGATTGATGCTTTGCTAGCATTACAACCACCAACTGCCCCAAGGACTAGGTCGGAAACTGCAGAGGCTATGGAACATGAGAATTCCTCCGTCTCAGGCTTGAATAGGAAGGATGGCAAGCAAAAGCAAAAGGAGATATTTGGTGGAGCGACTGGAATTGTTATTTAAGGTAATGGAAGTACCTCTCGTACCGGAGGATAACCTGCCGCAAACCCTAACCTTGGAGTGAAGGCCCTACAAGGGAATATTGCAATGCTTCTCTCCTATTCTGAAAATGACATGCAATTTGATGCTAAAGGAATGGAATTGAATGCTGGTATAAGCAGGAAAAATGCCGAAAAGGAAGTTCAAACTGCCGCTATAAAGCCAACCACGTGCCAACGGAATTCTGCAGGAGTGGTTCTCCCAAAGTATGGAGAACCTAGACTTCATTTGGAAAACCAAGGCCATTTGTAGAGTCAAACGCTTGGTGCAGTCCTTGATAGTCGACCTATGGACTACCGAACTAGTGAGGCATTCATCACGGACATGGTTAAACGCTTGATGGAAGAAAGTAAGGACATGAAGGATGACGATTAGGGTTCTGCACCAAACCAACACCAAGCCGAACTCTGTTTACCGAAAACATTTTAAGGGAAGAGTATCCCCAAAAGTTTACAATGCCAACTATGCTATCTTACAACGAGATGACGGACCCCAAACAGCACTTGTACAAGTACAGGTGGCATATGAACAAAGCTAGGGCAACAGATGCTGTCCGCGGCAAATGTTTCCCTATCTTCTTGGAAGGTGTTGCTTCTATGTGGTTTACCAGATTCCCACCAAGATCCATTTCTACTTTGATGAGTTAGCAAGGAAATTCTTGGAATAGTTCAGACTTCACACAGCATAGACAAAACATGTGATGTCTCTACCTGGTCTTTTCCAGGGACTAAATGAATCACTAAAAACTTTTATGAACCGGTTTAATACTGCGGTTACTGAAGTGAGCAATCCTAACAAAGATATAGTATTTGTGGCTTTAGTCCGAGCTATCCATCCAGACACAGACTTTGGAAGATGGATTAAGATGAAGCAACCAACCACCATAAAGGAATTTACCGAAAGGCGAGTCAGTATCTGAGATTAGAAGATGCAGATGCATTGGAGGGCAAGACCGCCGGTGTGCGACCAAAGGAGATAGTTCAGAGCACTGTAGCGGTCAACCAGGATGGAAACAATTCTGGAGCCATGACAGGAAATGCAAGGAAAGATGGAAATTAGAAGAGGAAGAACCAGAACTCTAGCAGGCGTGATGGGGGGTGGAATGAGAATTAAGAATCTGAGACCCAAAGAGTATACGTCGTTGAATGACAGCTTGGATAACATCTATCTGGCAACTGAGCGATACAAGAAGCCTGCCAAAAAGGAAGAGTTCGAACGACGGAAACAATTAGGAAAGTTTTGTCGCTTCCATGAAACTCATGGGCATAACACGAACGAGCACTGACATCTAAAAGATCTGATCGAGGAATTGATTAGGAATAATGGGCTCTAGCAGTACATGAAGAAATCACAAAACTTTGACCAGCTTGCTGGACCCCAAGTTCCAAGTACTCAAGGAAACCAATCTGGACCCAGTGGAGAAGGATCCAAATGCACATAACAGAGACTTGTTATTAGCACTATTTCTGGAGGACCTCACCTAACACAGAAGAGCTAGGGGAAGATGGAGTGATACACGAGTTCACTAAAGCACGCTCCGAAAGAAGCTTGTTTCGCGATTAAGGATGGCGCTTTGGCCAAGCAGCAAAGGACACTCGATGATGACATAGTATTTCGAAACTTAGACATTGATGGAGTAGAAGCATCGACTCTCGACCCAATGGTAATGACATTCGGAATTGGACCGACAGTTGTATGCCGAGTCCTGGTGGATAATGGAAATTCTGTTAACATCTTGTTTCGACATACGTCCGATCAGATAAAGATCAGTATAAAGGACGAATTTGCTTGTGAATGAAAATCCAGGGCTTTACGGAAGAACCAAAACAGCCAGTCGGGACGATTGACTTTCCCATGGAGCTTGGAGAAGGAGAACGAAGGGTAATCCTTATACAAACCTTCGTGGTCGTGGATGAAATATCAGCTTACAATGCTTTCTTGTGTCGACCGGCCCTTGCTGATTTCAGGATCGCTTCGGCTCCATGGTGCCTTACCATGAAATTCCCGATAGAGAATGGGGTTGGAGTTATAATGGGAGACCAAAGCGTCGCTTGGGAATGTTATGTCGTTGAGTTCCACGAATCGAAATTGAAGGAAAAAGGAAAGAATTTAGGGAAGTCTCTCCACATTCGTGAATCGTCAACATAGTAATTATAGAACCGCCCCTAGCTCGGGGACCATTGCTATTTCAATAAGCCTTTGGACCCTAGAAAGAAGAGTTCAGGGGAGGAATGGATTGCATCGGTAGAGATTACGGTTTTAGTCCCTGATGATATGGATGATCCAACTCGAATCTTAAAAATAGGGTCACAACTTGGGATCAAAATGCAATAAGAATTGATCAAATTTCTTCACACCAACCTAGACGTGTTTACTTAAATGCATTTCGACATGTGTGGGATATCGTCGGGGATAACGTGTCACACACTCAATATCGATCCCAAGTTCACTCCCATGAGCAGAAGAGACACGGTCTGGATCCGGAGCGATCCGCTGTGCTAAAGAATAAAGTTGATTAGATGTTGGCTAACGGCTTCATCCGTGATGCGTTTTATCCTGAGCGGGTGTCAAATCTAGTTCTGGTTAAAAAGTCAAATGTAAAGTGGCGAACCTGTGTTGACTACTCAGACCTTAATAAAGCTTGCCCAAAGGACAGCTTCCCATTGCCTAGAATTGACCAGCTCGTGGACGTAACTGCACGGCATGAACTACTCTCTTTCATGGATGCATACTCAAGATATAACTAGATTATGATGCACAAACCCGACTAGGAGAACACCAGCTTCATCACCAACCTCGGATTGTATTGTTAGCAAGTAATGTCATTCGGCCTGAAGAACGCCGGGGCAACTTATCAACAGTTGGTGAACACAATGCTCAAGGACAGTTTGGACGAACAATGGAAGTCTATATGGATGACATGCTAGTCAAATAAGGTGTGTCTGAAAATCATTTAGATAACCTCTTGGAAATGTTTAAGATTCTTAAAAAATATGGAATGAAGCTTAGCCCACTGAAATGCTCTTTCGGTGTGGGTTTTAGGAAATTTCTTGGTTTCATCATGAATACTGGAGGCATTGAAGCTAATCTTGAGAAAATTAATGCCTTGCGAAATGTCACAACCCCTACAATAAAAAAGGAGATGCAGAGTCTGAATGGAAAGGTTGCAACGTTGAGCTGATTCATTTCCAAAGTAACAAACAAGTGTATACCATTCTTTTACGCATTGAGGAAGGGTAAGAAAATTTTCGAATGGAATCAGGCCTGCCAAACCGCTTTTCAGGAATTATTACGATATGGAGACCCCACTAGTTATATCTAAACTGGTGGACGGGGAAGACCTATTCATCTACCTAGCAGTGTCAACTCATGCTATGAGTGCAGCACTAGTACGTGAAGAAGCTAGGATCTAGCGGCCCGTTTACTACATCAGTAAGTGATTCACTAGAGCTGAGAAAAATTATCCAATGTTGGAAAAACTAGCCTAGAGCCTGTTGATCACATCAAGAAAGCTACGACCATATTTCCAAGCTCACCTATTAAAGTATTAACAAATCAACCCTTGAAACAGGTAATGTACCATCCAGAGACGTCAGGACGACTTCTTAAGTGGGATATTGGGTTGAGTTAGTACGACATCATTTATCACCTCTGAAAGGAAATCAACGGACATGCATTGGCGGATTTCATCGTCGAATTCATGATACATGACGGTGAAGGAGAAGATACTATAGAAGTGGTGTCACAATGGAAACTGTGTTAATGGCGCGTCAAATGATTTCTTCTCAGGGGCAGGAGTTGTTCTCGAGACTCCCGAAGGACGATCTATTTGCTGGGCTCTAAGGCTGGAATTCTTTGCTACTAACAACGAGGCATTATAGCAGGGTTGAAAATTGTAAAAGAATCGGGAATAAAGGTTGTGCATATATACATCGACTCTCAGCTAGTCGTTTGTTAAGTAAAAAGAGAGTAACATGCTAAGGGAGCGAATCTCATCCCTTACCTATCAAGGGCATGGGAATTGCTAAGCGACATTTAACACTATATCGTAACCCATATTCCCAGAAAGTAGAACGTAAAGGCTGATTACTTAGACAAGCTAGCTAGTTTCGGAAAAGCGGAATCGATGGGATTGGTTCCAGTTGAAGTACCGACGGCTCCTAGCATAGATCAGATGGACGTTGATTGGATTCTAGAGACCATAAAAGAAGCTGAATCATGGATGACCCCAATTAAGGGCTATCTCCTCAGAGGGACACTCCCTAGAGACCAGAATGAGTGAAGGAAACATCTTCAAAAAGCCCCACGGTTCATAATTTAAGATGGAGTGCTCTACGGGAGAGGATTCTCCACCGCCTTACTTATGATGTGTAATTAACGACGAAGCCAAGAGGATCCTCAGGGAAGTTCATGAAGGCAGCTGCAGTAACCATACCAAGGGACAGATACTAGCAAAGAAGGTTCTCTATTATGGATATTTCTAGCCAATGATCAACCAAGATGCAGTGGACTATGCCAGGCGTTTGTAATCAGTATCAGAGATTTGCAAAAATCCCGAGAACCCCATCATCAAAGCTTACATAAATGGTCATCCCTTGGCCATTTGCAATCTGGGGAATCGATTTAATCTACATACTTCTAATTTCCAAAGGAGGAGGAAAATAAGCTATAGTTGCAGTTGATTATTTTACCAAATGGGCTGAAGCAGAGCTGCTTGCCACCATTACTACAAAGAAAGCAATTAAATTTATTACTAAAATATCATTTGCAAGTTTGGAGTATCATAGAAAATCATCACGGATAATGGGACTCAAGCTTGAAAAATGCCAAATTCAAGGATTTCTGCAACCGTTTCCAGATTAAAAAGAGTTATTCAGCAGTAGGACACCCGCAGGAAAACGGGCAAGTGGAGGCAATCAATAAAATAATCAAATCCACCATCAAGAAACAGCTTACGAATGCCAAAGGGAATTGGGTTGCTGAACTTCTGATTGCATAATGGGCTTACAGGATGGCTCACAAAACTACGATCGGGCACTTGCCATTTGCCTTGACATACGATTCAGAAGTGATGATCCCAGTGGAACTAGAAGTTCCCTCTCATCGGGGATGACACTTCAATCAAATTGAAAATGAGCGGCTCTTACTCGAGTCACTGGATCAAACTGATTAGAAGTGGGAGGAAGCTGAGCTAAGGACTGCTGCTGTTACTACCATTATTGTCATCGAGAAAGTCTTGTAATGTTCAGCCTTAACATCTTTAAGTGCAGTGATATCAATGTTAACATGGCTGCATCAAGGGTTGTTACTATCATCATTCTCATCGAGGAAGCCTCATGCATTAGCCAACCTCGACATCATTGACCCGATGATGTCAACATCGATGAGCATAGTCAGAAGGTAGTTAAAGACATCTTCAATCGACATCAAAGCCATTAGACTCATCGAGGAACACCAAGCTTTTGTTTCAACATCGCCACCAATCCATATAGTTGTAGTTGAAGCTCACCGTGGATCAACATTGCCAAGTCATCGAGCCTAATGGGTAGAACTGCATATTTACACATGCGATATCAATACCCATCAATATCGATGTCCATTGACAATTTAAATGTCACATTCTGAATTGGTGTCGAGTATTAGAACAATAAGGGTCATGCCAAGAAAGATGCAGTTATACAGACTTCGATGCGCAACAATGCAGTTCATGTCGAGGCTGAAAAAGGCGTTCAAATTTAACCCTCGATAAAGCTAAAGATGTCGAAGCTCGCTGCCTGCAAAACCCTATAAATAGGGACCCAAGGGTCTTCATTTAGGGACCGAAATTTTCTTTTCTCACTTCTTTCACAATTAAAACCCCAAATCGAATAGGAAATTTTGCTCATTTTAAAATCGAAAGTGTTGCATCAATTAGCATGGAAATGGCTTGATTAACATGATTTGGTATTCAGTTTACACATATTCATTTCATATCGAGTTTTAACTAAGTTTACAGTATTGACATCACTGTGTACATCGTTGTGAACCTCACCGAGCCTCGTAGTTGTTTTAAAGCCTCGATGACCTTCATATTAACTGCGCATTGGACAACATCATCCCCGATAACATCCCAGACCTCGATATCAAAGCTGGAACTCGACATAAGTTAATATACCACCTCGATTACTGTGACAGCTACATATCCAACCTTGTTGACTCCAATACCTTTATGTCCAACCTCGACGACTCCATGCTCAACCTTAATAACTTCTATTGACTACGACAAGACTCTCGTCTAAAGCAATTCCTTATTTTACACTTTGGGTGTTGACGAATTTGTTCATTAACATTTTTGGCGCTAGAAGGAGAGCTTGAACCTCTGATTAGTTAAAAGCTTTCCCATAGCACACCGCTACAATTCTATTTCGACCGCATTCCAAGTAACTTAAATCTCCGATACAATGATGTCTAATCCTGTTAAGCGATCTGAGCATGGCTCCTCTGAACCTGGAGCAATTAGTCTCACTTATCGAATGGATATTGATCCTCGATGCCATGAAGAACAAGCGTTAGGATTGAAGGCCTTGCAAATCATAAATAGAAAGAAACAAACAGCTCTCTATGATCCGGATAATTGGAGCATAAATCCATTCCATATGGGACCAACTTCAATTTTTTCCTTGGGGAAAAGTACTCCAGAGAAAAATAATTTGTTTTTAAGGATGAAAATAGCTATTCAACTTCAGGCCAAGGGGACTATATTTGAAGATAAGATAACAAGTAACTTCGATGCCTTCGCTCAGAAGTGGCATGGAGTAATGAATCGATCATTAACTCCCGATGAAATTCAAATAACTTTAAAGAGGAAGCTGATAATAGATGATGAAATACCAATGGTAAGTAACAAAAAGGCTAGGCAGCAATCCAAAAAGCCAGCATTCAAATATAGACTCCCGAAGAATTGTGTTCTTACTACTTCTCTTGAAAACATTTACTTCCTAACAAAGGATGATCTCAATTATTGGCCTTTACAGAAGAAAAGGCCTAAATTCCAAAGGAACCTCGGGAATTCATACTGCCATTACCACCTTTCAAGCGAACATGACACCAACCAGTGTGGAGGCTTAGAGGGAAAGATCATCAATTTTCTAAGTCAAGGCAAGCCCAATGATTTTGTAAAAAGATATTACAACAATTCAGTAATAAAGAATAAGCGATTCTACACGGTCAAGAGTAAGATTCTCTTTAAACATGGAAACTACCTAAGATTGTAGAAAGCCTTTGACCGCGCCAAAATGGCCAAATCAAAGTGCCTCCTAGAGGGAGGTCAAAGTAAGCCTTTAGTCATGCCAGAAATGGCCAGGCTAAAGCATCTGCAAACCCTTTATATCGCCTATGTGGCCATATCAAGGCACCTCCAAGAGGGGGACAGAGTAAGCCTTTGAATCGCCTTAACCGGCGGGGTCAAAGCACCGACCAGCCTTCATTCCCGCCTACGAGGCTTATTTGAAGCACCTCCTAGAGGAAGGACGGAGTAAGCCTTTGGTCCCTCTTAACAACGGCCTGGCCAAAGCACCGAACCAGCCTTTATTCCCGCCAATATGGCCTCCTAGAGGGAGGTTGGGTAAGCTTTTGGTCCTACTTGATGAAAGCTAACCAAATGCATTGGATGACCTGATTCATCACCTAAGATGGTGGTAAGGTGTCAAACCAAAGGATTAACAATATCCAAAGCCGAAGAGTGGTACATAAAGGATTAACAATATCCAAAGCCCGGAGGGTGGCATAAAGTAAAGAGAATTATACAATTAGTCTTCTAGAGGAAGATCAGCCAAAATTAAAAATCGAAAAACACTCCAAGCTAATTAACATCTACTATTTAATCATCACCAAATGAGAATTTCTTGTCATCTACTATTTTTACCAAATAGGATCTATGGCCTATTGTTTAATTCTGGTTCAAGTACGAAAGACATAATTCAATTCAGAAACTGCAATTAAGGTGATATCTTTCCAATTTACAAAATAATCTTTCAATATATTACACCATGTGTAAATTTACAAGTACCAAAAGATCAAACAAAACAAGCTTTCAATTTAGAGGCTCTATGCTACTTTATCAAGATTCTTATAAACTAAAGAATCGATGACATGACAAATAGCTTCACTAAGAACTTCTTTAAGATTTTCCTCTTTCTTTCGAATCATGTCGACCTCATCAACGACCTCAATACGAGTCTTCATAGCACGACCAAAAGCTCTGTCAGCACTATTTAAAGTATTAATCTCGCTTTCCAGTTCCTTGACTTTTTGCTTAAGAAAGTATTTTTCACGCTCCTGTCTTTGGACTTTACCTTCATATTTAATATAGCATTGATATATCCTTTCTTTCCATTTCTTGTCTAAATGTTACATGGTTTCAAACTTAACTTTCCTACTCCACTCGGCGATCACCTCATTACATATACCCAGAGGTGAGTTTATCAAAGTCGGAAATTCTTGGATCGCTAAGAGCAAGATCTGGTTGTCCTGCTGACATTTAGAGTAGCAGGAGCAGTGAGAGAAGGTAAGTTCAAAATACTTTCAACCATAACAAATTCTAGAGATTTACGATAGGCCTGACTATCTGGCAATTTTATCTCGAGATCACTTAATCGTTGGTGAAGCTTAGCCATTTCAACATCAAAGTCAACCGGATACTTTGATTTTATTTGAGTCTCTAATCTTGATATTATTTCATTCTTCTTCTTGGATTCAGCTTCCAAGCTAGTGATTGTTCTTTAAAACCTTTTATGGTCACCCTTTGAAGTAGAAATTTCCTACGCCATTCTTGTGCTTCTGAATTATCTGGAAATTTGATGGCAGAGGTATCCTTACAGGAACTCCTCTGTTCGAGATCAGCTACAAACCTATCCTTGAGATCAATCAGCCGAGAGTGAGATTCTGTAAAAGCGGGCATAATTGATAACTGCATTTCCTATTCAAAAATATAAAAAATAATAATTAATACACGCAAAAACAATCTTTTTCATTACAACAACAATAAGGTTTACATATCAAAGAGAATAAAAGTCAAGATTACATCACATTTCTGTTAAAGATAGGTCACACTACAAATTACATATCACTAGTATTTAGAGTTTTGAAAGTGCAATCTTAGCTTTTCCAAGCGATCTAGCAGTCAAAGTAAGCATAGAATCAAAAGGAGCCTTAATGCCTTCTGGGGTGTAAACAGGAGGATATCGGCGATAATCCCATTCTCCGACCGAAGGGCTATCATGGGAACATGTTAATTTTGTGTGGTATGATTGAATTTTCTTAAGTATCCTATCTTCTTTATTGCCTAGGAAGTCAAAGTAGAAACTATGGTACCGCGTATAAACTTCCTGTAAACCTTGGAGGAAACGATGTCTGGCTAACTTCGACATTTAGAAAATAGAAGTTTTTTCTGAAAACTCTCTCCTTAACCTGACATATCTACCCAATATATCCTTAGGAGCAAGGCTATTTGAAAGACATTTATTCTATGCAATATGTTAAAACTAAACTAAGAATTAAGAAACTGAAATAATAACATTCATAAAGTAAACCTAGTAGTACACAATGTTAGGAAATCAAATTCATGGTTTTAATGACAACAACTATACAATGAAAATCAAATGTACATATATATGTATATATACATAACTTGCTAAAGTAACATCACTAGAGAGACAAGAACAAGGCTCAAAGAACGTATTAAGTGGCTACAAGTCGATAGAATCAAAAGAGCAATAACACAGATACAAGAAAAGCAACATGCACAAGATCATACGTCTGGGTGCACTAGCCAGACGTCTGAATAAATCCTCTGGATTACAAACAAGACAAAATCAGACGTCTGGTTAATGTACTCAGACGTCTGAAAGTCTACAATATACAAAAAAATAAAGAGCCATACGTCTGAGACATATTCCAGACGTTTGAAACTGGACTCGGTTGTTGACATTCAAATTACAACTGCCGCAATTGAAAAGACACCTTCGCTTCTCTTCGCTGCAACTCTTCATCACCATCAGAAACGACCATAGTACACTTGTTAATGGATGCAACTACTCAAGGAATCTCTCTACCGCTATAAATAGCATCAAGAATCCAAGAGAAGATTGAACCTTACTTACTTATGCTCTCTGATTATACACTCTATCATATACTCTTGATCTCTAGCGATCTATACTTGTATTCTACTCTTCCAAATATATAGTTCTTCATAGATAATACTCTCTAGATATATATTGGAAGCATTTGTACTATATAGTCAAAATCCGTGTAATATAGAACGCACAGTTGACAAAGAAACTCTGTTATTGTAAACCTGTTCCTCCGGGTGAAGTGAGGGTTATTTGGTGAAAGGAAATTCCGAAGAGGAGCTTCGAGACTGGACATAGGACGGGAGGTCCGAACCACTATAAAATCTCGGTGTGCTTATTCTATATTTACTTATATTAGTATTGTTTTAGTTGCATTATATATTTAGCCACATATACTTGCATATACAGTACACGATCCACCCCGTATAGACTTTTAATTGGTATCAGAACCTGGGATTCTAGAGATCGTAACAACATCCTAGAATAAATGGCTATAAAGAGATCTACTTAAGGCAATAGGAAGAGGAAGAGCAATAAAGAAGAATCAAAGGAGAAAACAAACAAATGCTTCATGGCTAAACCCAGATCACAATCGGTATGCTTAGATTCTTTATATAAAGATCTTCTGTTAGCACATGATGAATTATTAAAAGATTGTAAAACCTTGAATAAAGTTAATAGAATTGCTTTAGATAAGTTAAAAGATTGTGAGCAAGAAATTTCCAGTTTAAAAGAGGAAAATAATTTTTTGATAAAACAAACTAAATGTTTTGAAAATACCGTAGAAGAACTTGTTTCACAAAAAGATTTCCTACAAAAAGAAAATGAACAGTTAAAAGATAAAAACAATGATCTTTTAGAGGAAATCAATGTTTTGCAAAATAAAAATACTATCTTTGATAAAGAAAAGGAAATTTTTTCAAAAGAAATTACGGATTTGAAAAGACAAAATGATTTATTACAATCATCTTTAGATAATTCAGAATCTCAAATTTTTCTTCTCGAAAATGTGAACTGTACGATAAAAAGGGAGAATTCTGAATTAAACAAGCAAATTGATATTTTGAAAAACAGTAATATTTCTTTTGAAAATAATAATTTTGACTTCAAAACTAAATTTGATAAACCTAACACTGAAGTTACAAAATATAATAAAGGTCAAAACGATTTAAACATGATTTTATCTAGTTCTAGACCTTTACATGACAAAAGTGGTTTAGGATATAATAAAACTGATCGTAGAAATAGCACTAGATACGCTTTCATGTATAGTAAAAATGTTAATACTAGTACTAAATTTCGAGTAAAGTCTAGATCAAATTCTTATAGAAATTCAAATACTGCTATGGCCAATGATATTTATAATTTCTCTAGAAGTACAAAATCATTGAACGGAATATGAATAAAAATTATCTAAGTATTTGGGTTCCTGTTAATTGGAAAAATAGAGAAAAATACATTGATGATTATTTTGATATGGTAGTTAATAATGAAAATTATATTTATAAAGGTTCAACCATACCCAAATGGGTATGGTTTCCAAAGATCTAACCCCCCCGGACCCTATAATAGTAAGTGGGTACCAAAAAATGATTTTTATTTATTACAGGTACTCGGAGAAACAAAAGGAAAGATTTTGGAATTTGCAAATATGGTTCCCTCATTCTTTCTTGATAATGACAAAGGGGGAGAAATAATGGAAAGCACATATTCAGGGGGAGATTTATAAAAATTACATATTAGTACATTGTATAGTTGTCATCATCAAAAAGGGGGAGATTGTTAGGAAATCAAATTCATGGTTTTAATGACAACAACTATACAATGAAAATCAAATGTACATATATAGAAACTTGCTAAAGTAACATCACTAGAGAGACAAGGACAAGGCTCAAAGAACGTATCAAGAGGCTACAAGTCGATAGAATCAGAAGAGCAATAACACAGATACAAGAAAAGCAACATGCACAAGATCAGACGTCTGGGTGCACTAGCCAGACGTCTGAATAAATCCTCTGGATTACAAACCAGACAAAATCAGACGTCTGGTTAATGTACTCAGACGTCTGAAAGTCTACAATATACAAAAAATATAAAGAGCCAGACGTCTGAGACATATTCCAGACGTCTGAAACTGAACTCGGTTGTTGACATTCAAATTACAAATGCCGCAATTGAAAAGACACCTTCGCTTCTCTTCGCTGCAACTCTTCATCACCATTAGAAGCGACCATAGAACACTTGTTTATAGATGCAACTACTCAAGGAATCTCTCTACCGCTATAAATAGCATCAAGAATCTAAGAGAAGATTGAACCTTACTTACTTATGCTCTCTGATTATACACTCTATCATATACTCTTGATCTCTAGCGATATATACTTGTATTATACTCCAAATATACAGTTTCTCATAGACAATACTCTCTAGATATATATTGGAAGCATTTTACTATATAGTCAAAATTCGTGTATTAGAGAACACACAGTTGACAAAGAAACTCTACTATTGTAAACCTGTTCCTCCAAGTGAAGTGAGGGTTATTTGGTGAAAGGAAATTCCGAAGAGGAGCTTCGGGACTGGACGTAGGACGGGAGGTCCGAACCAGTATAAAATCTCGGTGTGCTTATTCTATATTTACATAGATTAGTATTGGTTTAGTTGCATTATATATTTAGCCACATATACTTGCATATACAGTACACGATCCACCCCGTATAGACTTTCACACAACAGCTATACAAGTTACTCTGGTTCATACAAAATAGAATTCTTATACGCTTCAGGAATAAATCTCTCTTTATTATATTTAAGTTTTTCCTAGGGAGAGAGAGTAATGAGAGGGGAATAGGATCGACTCGGGGAAGGTTCCAACATCCCCGGGTAAGGATCAGGAGGTCTGAATTCATCCAAATATCTAAGCTGTAGTCGTCATATTAGTCCTTCACTTTTCTCGACTAAATAAGAGAAATTAGTGATTAGATTCTTGCGATAAGTTTTATACATAAACTCCACTAGAGTATCCTTATCATCTATAAGCATCTACAAAAGGGTCATCAATTTAGCATTTTCCTCCAAAAGTTTTTCCCGATGTTCATGAGCCTTCTTCAGCCGTTGGGCAATTTCTTGTTCTTTAAAATGTCTCAGTTTTAGTGTGCTCTCAGCAAGGTCATGGTATTTTCTAAATAAGTTGTTGTATTCCTTCACCTCCTTATCCATTTCTCTTTTTAACCAGTCTATGTCCATTTGTTTCTTCTCAAGCAGAGCATCATAAAAGTAGTTTGACTTTCTCTTTAATTAAAATAATCAATGAGTTAACTAAAATACTTGAAAATCAAAAGCATTTGTATAAACCAATTCATACCTAAGAAGAAGAAACAGGAGGAGACGGAATTTTTCTCTCCACTGACATCTGGCTTTGAGATGCACTGCCTTTGCCAAAAAAGTCCTTCTGTGAAGGACAAGTGGTAGCAGCAGTTTCAGCATCATGAGCGAATGGGGCTTGATTAGCATCATCAGTTCCATCTTTATCATCTGGCTAGTCGGGTGGGTTTACTTCACCACTCCCATCGCCACTGCTATAATCATCATGGCGATCATCGTCATCCTCATTCCTATTCCCATCATTTCCATCTCCACCTTTACCATCATCATTATTATTGTTATCATCGTTGTTCTTGTCATCGCCATCATCATTATGACCATCTCTTTTATCTTCAGGCTGTGATTCTTCATTACTAGGAGCATCATCAAATGCTAACCACTCCTCAGTCTTGATCCTCTCCACAGTAGGGAATTCCCTATCGAGGGTCTCCTTGTCTTTCTTCAATTTCAAACTGAACTTTCTTTTGGATGTATCATTGATAGCCGATAGAGATGGAAAATCCAGATCCGAACACTTCCAAATGTTATTGGCATATGCAACGTACAGAGCTTCTTCGTAACATTCTTCCTTGATCCTCGGAGGAGCAACATTTAGGATATTGGCAACCTTATTTTTGGCGTTGATAGTAATATCATTCGAATAATCCAAAAGGCTAGATTTTCTCTCAAGCCGTTTGCTAAGCAACTTATTCTCTTTAACTAGCTCGGCGTTTCTTTTTGTTAACTTAGAATTTTATCTAGCCACCCTCTCCGCGTCTTCTTTAAGTTTGGAAGATGTCACATGTTCAGCCTCCAAATTTTTTATCTTCTCTTCTAGTGGCTGCTTAGCTTTTTGCTCCTCAAGGTGCGAAGAAGCTAGTTTGTTCTTTTCAAAAATAGTTTCATCTCTCATAGAAGCAATACTTATCATCCCTTTTTTAGAGGAAAAATTAAGTTGTCTTCTTCAAGAAAAGCAGCATCTCTCTTGACAGTGATATCCTATATCTCAAAGAAATTTTCTTCACTGAGCTCTATAATTACTTCGGAAGGTCCTTGGGAGGCATTTTGAAGAAGGAGCATGTGTTTCCCCATCTACAATGTACAATTGTTTAATTTAGAAATGAAATTCACAAACTTTAAATTTAACCAAATAAGTATGAGAACGTACATATAGGAGCTGTTTAAGAATCAAAGAGAGATGATCATCCGTATAGACTGGAAGTTGTGATGAGCCAAGGGAGGCAATGGACAGAGACTGAATAACCATCTTAATAAGTTCCTAAAAGTTCATTGGAGAAGACTGAGATTGAGTTTTGGATGGAAAGGGTTCGGTCGGAGAGAAGAGCACACCAAATTCAGCACACATACGACTAATGGCAGTTGGAGAAGTGGGGAATGAGATACTGACGAGGAGTCTGAATTTTTTAAGGCACCTCAACTGGAATTTCTTTTGACTTCTCTGGAGCATTGTCTATAGCTACTGTTCCAAGAGTTGAGTCAATGCGTACCTCTATTGACTCATTGATAACGATGGGAGTAAAATCACTCACAAGTTTAGGCCTTTTGACTTGAGGAGAAGCAGGAGCAGGAATATCAGTAATGACATCGCTCTCAGTTATCTCTTTATCAAAATTTTCAAGGGCTTAGGCAATTGAATTTTCATAAATGTTTGGTTCAGATGACTCTGTAGTGGTCAAAGCAATACTCTTCCTCTTTTTAGATACAACAACTTTTGTTTTTGATTTTCAGAAAGGACAAGAACTGACAAATCTAAAGATAGTAATAAGGAGTCAGCAAGTATGAAGTATTGAAGATCCCATTTTTAATTTTTATTAAAGCTTACCATCAGTGCCAGGTTGAATTGGAGAATTGGAAGTAAAAGATGTTGGTTTACCCTTTACCAATGAGATTCCACCACGAGGGTTAAGCTTAACTTTCAGAATCTCCCCTAGAACCCCGTGGCAATCTAAGAAAATAGAATGCTTATGAAGCATCATAGAAGTTAGAAAACTAATTATGTTCCCCATGCTTTCTGCTGCTTGGGTCAAAGATCGAACAATTTCTTGATCATCGGGTTTTTATTTCTTAGAAGCGTCGTCTAGAAGGAAACATCCATTAGTAATAATTATAATAATGAGTAAGCATTACAGGAGAAAGAAGGACCTACTTTGAGTAGAGAAAGTTCCCTTGATATTAGGAAAGCACTTAATGAATAGGTATTGCATCTCCCATTCTCATGCCCTATTAACACCCTTTGAGATTAAGCTATTTTAGTGAGGGCAGACTCGGTATAATTGGCGATCTGAGTGATCACTGGACTTTGCAGGAACCACAATATGGTAAAGAACTTCATAGTTAAGAGAAGGAAGTCCTGCTTCTCGAGCCAAAACATCAAACAATTTAAGTATGTGCATGGGTTGGGCAATAATTGAATGGGAGCAACTCCTACATGTTCTAGATATTTGTGAAGGAAACCAGGAAATGGAAGATAGCTAGAGTGCCAAATATGCACTGTAGTGAAAGCAAAATATACTTCAGGGGGGTTGGAGATGCTATGTGAAGAGTCTGCTGGAAGAGCTTCTACCCAGTGATGCCAAATTGATCCAGGATAGAGTCAACTTCCTCCTTATTTATAATATATGAAGGCTGTAGACCACCATCTTCCTTTTTGCCAGCAGAAGGAGATGGCATGGTTCCCTGGCCGGGCTTCATGGAGGATTTCTTGCCCATCTGTTTGCTTTCCATAAATCTGCCGAGTGATATGGTTCTTAGCTTGAGAAAATAGTTATAACTGTATTATCTAAAATCTCATGCATTAATGACACTGAACAAATTCCTTTTATAATTAATATATATTTTCCTCAACAATAACAGGAAAAAGTTCAATAGGCAACCAAGGTCATAGTGATATTATAGTACAACTTTAATAAGAGGTCGAAGTAGGATGATGTCACATTTAATCATTTTTGAACTGTCTTGATGATAAAGACCTTCTGAATTGTGATGATATTGTGGTGTCTTACCCCCATTACTTAAAGAATTGTGTTGAAAACACTAGTTAATCTCGACATTACCATTTTAATGATGTCGAGGTTACGATGTTGTCGACTGTTATGATGTCGCTAAGGTTCACTCTATCAAGTCTTATGGTGGCATCGAGAGTGAAACAATATTATCGATGTCGAGTCCTAAAATCAAAATGGTGTTTCAGTCAATAATTAGGCATGCCAGATTTTCATGAATCGAACATCAAAGTAAAAACAGTTCATTGATCACATAAAGAATCCTCTGTTATTAACGATTAGGGTAAAATAATAATCGGGTTTATTTCCAAAGAGCCGCTTCAATGAAAATCCCCAATTCAAAAACCAACATTAATTTGGAGTCGATTGGTTCAACAAATTTCAATCGTCTAATTTTTAGCAGTAATCTCAAATCAAATCGGCAAACTTGTAATTTTAATCTAGAACATGCTAGCAATTAGAACGAAACTTGCAAAACCCCAAAACTAAACCGTAATACGATTTCAAATATTCAATCGAATCGAGAAACTAAGTCGAGAGAGATCATACCTGAATAAGAGTTGATAAATTGAGGTGCTAAAAATATTCTTTGAAAATTTTGATTTCTTGTTTGAGTTATTTGCTCGCAGGTAGAAAGAAGAAGAATGAAGGCTTGTGTATTTTTCGAGAATATTAAATGCAGGGTGGCCTTCAAATTTAATTTGAATGATTGAACAAATTAGCTTTGCGAGACCAATAGGTGCCAAAAAGGGATGTCAAGACTGTTGACTTGGAAAGTCAATGCATTTTCTTATATTAGAGGGGCAAATGTTAATACCATTATTGTCATCGAGAAAGTCTTGCAACATTCAGCCTCGATATCTTTAAGTGTAGTGATATCGATGTTAACATGCCTGCATCAAGGGTTGTTACTATCATCATCGTCATCGAGGAAGCCTCATGCAACAGCCAACCTCGACATCATTGACATGATGATATCAACATCGATAAGCATAGTCAGAAGATTGTTAAAGGCATCTTCAATCGACATCAAATCCTTTAGAGTCGTCGAGGAACACCAAGCTTCCATTTCAACATCGCCACCAATCCACATAGTTGCAGTTGAAGCTCGCCGAGGATAAATATTGCCAAGTCATCGAGCCTAATGGGAAGAACTGCATATTTGCACACTCGACATCGATACCCATCAATATCGATGTCCATAGACAATTTCACATTCTGAATTGGTGTTGAGTATTGGAAGCCATGCTAAGAAAGATGCAGTTATACAGACTTCGATGCGCAACAATGCAGTTATTGTCGAGGCCAAAAAAGGCATTCATCTTTGACACTCGATAAAGCTAAAGATGCCGAGGTTCGTGGATGCCGAAGCTCGCCGCCTGCCAAACCCTATAATAGGGACCCAGGGGTCTTTATTTGCGGGCCGAAATTTTCATTTCTCACTTCTTACTCATTTAAAACCCTAAATCGAATTAGGAATTTTTCTCATTGTAAAATCAAAAGTGTTGCATCAATAAAAATTTGTTCAATTAGTACGGAAATGGCATGATTAGCATGATTTGATCTGCACTTTACATATATGCATTTCATATCGAATTTTAACTAAGCTTACAGCATTGACATCACTATGCACCTCGTTGTGAACCTCACCGAGCCTTGTAGTTTTTTTAAAGCCTCGATGAGCTTTATATTAACTACCCATTGAACAACATCATCCCCGATAACATCACAGACCTCGATATCAAAGTTGGAACTTGACATAAGCTAATACACCACCTTGATGACTATGACAACTACATATCCAACCTCGTTGACTCCAATACCTTCATGTCCAACCTCGATGACTTAATGCTCAACCTCTATAACTTCTATTGACCTCCCAAGACTCTCCTCTAAAGAAATTCCTTATTTTACACTTCGGGGTGTTAACGAATTTATTCGTTAACTGCTGCTCACCAAAAGCGAGTGGCATGGCACTTTAACACCAAAGTTCGCAATCGTACCTTCGAAGTCGAAGACCTTGTCCTGAAACGAATCTTCCCTGGTATGGGGGCACTTGGCCCAAATTGGGAAGGACCCTACATTATCGGTCAGAAACTTGGAGATGGAACATTCAAGCTCACAACGGTCGATGGAATTTTGATTCCCCGTGCTTGGAACAATAACTCGTTGCGGTACTATTTTATTTTGTACTTATCTATGTATTTCCTTTTTCTGCAAATAAGCCACCCAAGGATACTGGGGGCATTGAATATAGGCAGGATTTGCCTTTCTCTTTATTTTATTAGTAAAGTCATTTCACTTCTTAAACCAATGGAACTGCGTTCATGTAAGCAACACGCTGAGTCGATGGTATCAAATTGACTCAAACCGCCGAATTGATGGGGAAAATCGATCCCAGCCTTTTGAAAACTGGTGTTGCTCCAACAACATTTGGAAGGACCAATCCTCGCGCACATCCATAAGCCGCGCCTTACTTCTTGGACCGTTGGAACCACGTTCAAGTAAGCATCCATTCTTTTTCCACTTGAATCGATGCAACTGCGTTCATGTGCACTCCACTTCTTCGCTTCTTGGACTGATGGAACCGTGTCCAAGTAAAAATCCATTCTTTTGCCACTTGAACTGATGGAACTATGTTCAAGTGCGCTCTATTTCTTTACTTCTTGGACTGATGGAACATCGTCCAAGTAAGAATCCATTCTTTTGCCACTTGAACCGATGGAACTGCATTCAAGTGCGTTCCATTTCTTTGCTTCTTGGACCGATGGAACCATGTTCAAGTAAGCATTCGTTCTTTTTCCATTTGAACTAATGGAACTATGTTCGAGTGCATTCCATTTCTTCGCTTCTTGGATCGATGGAACTGCGTCCAAGTAAGCATCCATTCTTTTGCCACTTGAACCAATGGAACTGCGTTCAAGTGCACTCCATTTCTTCGTTCCTTGGACCAATGGAACCATGTCCAAGTAAGCATCCATTCTTTTTCCATTGTACCGATGGAACCGCGTTCAAGTGCACTTCGAATCATCGATGTTACCTTGGTAACACCGTCAATTTTTCAAAATTTTCTAAGTACCAACACTGCTCTGGCAACATTGGAAAATTCATCAGTTGAAGGATTGGTAGAAATCAGTCTCCACCTCCCAAAACCCAACATCGCCCAGATATCGACAATGTGGAAAGAAAATCCAAGGGATTGAGTTGTCACTACAACAAAAAGTGTCTTTTATAGCGGCATATAGCCGCTATTAATCACAACCATAGCGGTTTGATAAGCGCTGTATATCGACATGTTATAAAAAACTGTTGAATATTTATAACACAAAATATGTCGCTATGGTTGAGCTTAGTTTTATAACACAAATTCGCCGCTATGGTACGTTAATTCAATAGCTCATTATAGCCGCTATAATACAGCTAAATCTCAACGGAACTGGAAATCTTTATAACACCATTTTGCCGCTATAAAATATTTATTCAATAGCTCATTATAGCCGCTATAATATAGCTAAATCTTAACGGAATTGGAAATCTTTATAACACCATTTTCCCTATATATTACATTTTAATAATAGCAATCAAACTAAATCTTCATAAACGAATAAAGATTATAATCAACAAATATAACACAAGAGCATGCTCAGAAAGAAATGTGATATATTTTTCATTACAGTGTACAAACATTAAAGCAAGTGCATAACCATTGAATAAAACATAAGCCTGCTGCCAAGTTAACACAGAGAAATAGAAAATAATGTCAATTTAATAAGTGTACAAACATTACAGAGTGGAAACATTAAAGCAATCCTTCCAAATATTACAGAGTACAAACATTACAGAGTTCCAACATACAAGATCTGATCTAGTTGCGTACTAAGGACCTTGCTTCCTTCCAAATAAGCCTGCGAAGTTAACACAAAGAAACAGAAAATGTATTACAGAGTACAAACAGAAAAAAGTGTAAAGTATTAATAAGATTATGCCATCATGCATTCATGTTCATGGTTACTCAAAAGAAAGAATTCAAATTGAATTACTAGAATGTATTACGTTAAGAAGAGCAAGTGCCTGAGGAGTTTCAGTAACAAATTTAACGACCAGTGTCATAACTGTAGGGGTAGTCTCATATCCTGCCACAAGAAGTGCCAACAGAAAATCAACCATCTGCTCCTCCGTAAATCCTTCATCAGACTTTATCAACTCATCCAACATATCAATTGACATCATCTTCTGGTATTTATTCCCACTAATTTCTTCACACTCTACCCCATCTACTTTCATCCTTTTCTCTTCCTGTCTCTTCCTTACCACCCCTCTTAACTGATCCGCCACATTCTTCCTTGCCTAAATTAACAAAAAGCACATGCAAATTGACAGTGCAATTTTTGTACATACAGATAGGAAACAACTAGATTTAACAATAAAATAAAGAGTAATGATTACTTCGAGGGGATCTAACCTCCAATAAACCTTAGAGGGGATCAAACCTCTGATTTCTTGTAAAGGCTATTATATAATTTTATCCCTTTATCCAGGTTATGTAATTTAGTGTTCATACATGATCTTATATTATGTGTTGCATGAGCCCAGTTACATCCAAACCATTGCAAATTAATTGATTAAATAACGGTGTTAACATTAAATACAAGAATAATTATAGTTTGGGTGTTGTGGACATACGGGCTCAACAGAATTTGAAGAAAGATGCATGAACATGCCAATTGACTTAGATTACGATCCTAGAAAATCACCATCCTAATCAATATTATGTAGAGATACTCTAACAAACTGAAAAATATTAGATTCATACAACTATATAAACTCATTTCCCATTCTCATCCATCTACAGGGGAGAATGCACATTGAGCTCCCAAGGAGTACCTCCCTCAGACAATGACTTATTTTATCACTTGTTAGTTAAATTATCTTTAGTTAAGTATGTTTTCTTCCCCTTCTCTTATTTTAGTTCCACTAAAATGCGTAGTTAGTCAACCACCTCTACTTTCACCCATTAAAAAAAATACTAAAACTCTCACCACATCAAGCATACGCTCACAGAAGAAAGTAGAACACATTAAATTATTGACATCTCAATTTTATATGTTTGATCCAATCATATATTATGCCCTTAAAGAGTAGTTCATCATATTAAATTACCGAGATGTCAATAAAAAAGGCAAAAATTCAGTCACAATGATAGCAGTAAACAATTTAAACGCTTTATTTTTTGTTGTTGTTAATAATAAGGCAAATTGTGCACCCTTCCTAACAACCTCAAAACATATATGACAGGTATTTTCAGAAGAATTTACTGTCGTTGTTGATAATACACCTTTTACATAACTTTACTAATTTTCGGATATGTTTAAAACAATGTCCAATTTACCAAGCATTGACAATAATACTGAAGAAGCAGAGAGTATTAAAAAAAATGATACCTGGATTGCCTTTCCATAAGTGGTAAAAGGAAAAGAAAGAAAAGAAGGCAGAGGTACTGAGAAAAATCCATCAATAACCCTGAGATACTCCTTCCTCAAACTCTCCACAAATTCACCAGGATCATGGCTAATCAACTACTTCACGGTCAAGTCAAACATCATCTTCTTCACCTGATCCGCCAAAATAATCACCGACGAATGACCCCACCCACTCATACATCCATTCACAAGGCGTTATATATCAGGCACCAAACAATCCTTAAGCACGGACAAAGAAGAAAACCTAGTCAGGCTAAGTGAATGCATATGCTTGTGCATCGGCCCCCTCATCAAAGACATTGAATAGCGGCCAAGCAGGGCGCACATCGACGGCGGATAGCTGCTTTCGAACTCAGGTTTACTTAGTTTGCGGTGCATATATTAATATAAACGTATTTAACAAGAGAAGAAGACAACTGATCTCTTGACTCTTAAACAAAATTACAATGTAAAATAAACCAGATCTAGAAAGTTTCAGCGGTGGAAAGAAAATGTTTGTTTAGTGTTCGGTGGATCAAAACTTTAAATCATTGTTCTTTGTTCCATCTTTCTATACAAGCTACCTCAACCTCAATGTATATTTATAGCACCAAAACATAAATATTATAGCTTTAAGTCAGTTTATAATAATGGCGAAACAAAGTTTCCTAATTTTCATAGCTTTTGTACTCCTTAATGCTTTTGTTGCAACTGTATATTTCGAAAACTTTATTACAGATGCAGATGTAACATATGGAAATGCCAACATACATGAAGATGGAAACCAACTACAACTTTATATGGACATGGATTCTCAAGGTTCCGAAGCCCGAAGCAAACAACAATATACTTATGGACGGTTTGACGTTCAAATCAAAGCAGTACAAGGTTACTCTACAGGGGCCGTGACATCTTTCTTTGTATGAAAATTTCCAACTCTCTACTATTTATTCATAAATCCATACCAGTATTCATTGTATAACAAATCAAATTTTAAATACAGCTTCTATCACCACGCCCAACAAACGATGAAATGGACTTCGAATTGTTGGGAAACGTAACAGGAGAGCCATTAATACTACACACCAATGTGTGGACTAATGGTATTGGTGATAGGGAGCAACAAATTTATCTATGGTTTGATCCTACTACAGACTTCCATAACTATACCTTTATCTGGAACCCATACAACATATTGTAAGTAATCAACAGTGTCAAAATTCATACTACTTGTAATGAACCAGTCATAAGCAATAGGTATACACAGGTGGTTAGTTGATGAAGTACCTATAAGAGTGTTCAAGAATGCTCAAGAACAAGGGATCCCTTTCTTGACAAACCAACCATTGAATTCTTATGTTGCTCTATGGAATGGAGAAGAATGGGCAACTCGGAAAGGTCAAGTGAAAACCAACTGGACCAAAGCACCATTCACTGAATACTATCGCAATTACAATGCAGATGCTTGTGTGATGACATCTGATGGAATGACTTGTTCGGAAAGTAGAGGTCGATGGTGGAATTGGATTTGGGATGAAAGTGATGCTGCAAAACTTAAGTGGGTAAGGGAGAACTACTTGGTTTATGAATACTGTCAAGGTTCATCGCGTTTTCCACAAGGTGTGCCCCCTGAGTGCACAGTAAATGTGTAACAATTTTAGAAATAGATTCCATAAAATGGTGCATGACAAATATTGGAAGTAGTCAAAGAAATTGGATTAAAGTAGTGAATGCAGTACGTCTTGTTAGTTAATTACATACTTACAGATGAAGGGAATAAACATTAGAGGTGGCTAATTACTGAAAAAAAATAAACTTTTACTTCACTTCCCAATAAATATACATATAATTTGACAAACGAAAGTAAGAATAATCAACCAATTTCATCAGTTAACCATAACCGCATGATTGTTTTGAACTGAAAGAACATGAGTCTGTAATTGTGGATGCGCAATGAAAGTAACATGGTCCTCTATGTACATTTTATATATATTTGGGTGCCGTAAAATATTTGGTCCGTAATTTGTACTTCTCTCCATGGAATTT
This sequence comes from Allium fistulosum, assembly GCA_030737815.1. Lineage (NCBI taxonomy): Eukaryota > Viridiplantae > Streptophyta > Magnoliopsida > Asparagales > Amaryllidaceae > Allium > Allium fistulosum. Next base: position 896,301,240 of record CM060905.1, on the reverse strand, counting down.
CAATCCGATTTGCATCAGCACATTCAACAGTGGCCAAATTAATGGCAAACTGAGCTTCTCTTAACTTCTGTGTTACTATAATGATGAAACAAGTCCATAATTCTCATTTAATCAGTTCAGCATCTTAATAGCTAACCGCATCAGTTAATCTCAAGAACTATAAAATGGTAGAATTAACACAAACTGTACAGACCTGAATAAAAGGAAGAGAAGGCGAGCCAAGATCAGGTCTGAAATGAAGAAGCGTGAGGTTGTAGAAATTGGGATGGTAGAAGAAATTGGGAGTGCGTGTGTTAGGCAGAGCGCTAATGGGATTAGCCCATGCTTTTTTCATTGCTCAAAATTATATTTGCTGAAAAGAATAAAGCATAAAAAAGATGTTACCTTCGCAAGAAGCGGGATGAATCTGGTAGATATTGATGAAGAGCAAAATTAAAGATCGAAGATTGGAGATTAGGGTTTCTGGCATCGTCGACTTCACAGCTGCTGAAGAGCGAAATGTTGAAGATCGGAGATGGAGTACAAAAGCTGAATTTCAGAGATTGGAGATGGAGTATAACTTTGATTAGGGTTATTTTGTTTTAGGAGGGAAACGAAAATTGCTGAGTGTTATTTTGGGAGGGAGACGAAATTGGGTGTGTTTTTGGGAGGGAGACGAAAATTTGGGGCCAAAGCGTTGCATATGTACATACAAAACTAATTGGGTAAAAAAACAAATATTTAAAGGTAAACAATAACGCTTTAGAATAATGCGTTATTAAATGGTGTTATTAATAATATATTTTCTTTTAGTGTGTCCGCAGGTTTTTAGAGACAAAAACTAATATTTGAATAGAACCTCAATACCGAGCTTGGAGAGAATCAAAGCACAGGGTGCTTGAAATCGAGCATTAAGTTTACATGGTTCCAGAGATAGGAGCTACAATACATCTTGGACTAGGGGTAACCAAAGAGCTGCCCAAAGCATTCGGTCTCATATTAGGTGTTCGGAGTAACCAGCCCCGTGGACTTGGGGGCAAACAACACACTAACACTTGGTCAGAATGAAAATCACTCCCGAGTTCTGTTACACCAAACAGAGAAATTTAGCAACCACAACAGAGCTAAATAAAGTGGTACGCTAAATAATTGCAAGTTACACTATTTACACTGTTTACATGCACAGAAATGCGATAAATAAACACATCATATATCACACAATATAGTAGTATATAATATGAAAATTGTGGGAAAAGCAATCGTATTATATACACATATATTGGTATATAAACAGGCACAATACATAAAATATAGAAAAGTACACAGAAGAGATTACAACGGAAAGCTAATCTTTTCCATTACTTATATCATTTTATGTACAATATCAAACAGCGGGGGCCGTACGCGCACAACATTAGCCTGTTTTGGACATCAAACACCTAAAGTACAGACATTATTGACGCTACAACAAAAGAAAAGGACGCTAAGTATAGACTCTGCACTTGTACATACTCTGACACCACAAAAACACATCAAAAGACAATGAGACCCCTGCTCCACCGGTGCTCGGGCTCATCCCGACATCTTTCCATCTTTCTTTTCGCCTTTACTGCCCATGCCTGGTTGAATCAGGATCTTCCTCTCGCTATCCTTGTCGGTCTCTCCTCCTGTAGGAGGGCTAGACCCCTCTGACCCTCCGGTAGCCGCACTCCTCTCCTTCACGCCTTTAACATGATGGTAATAGGAGTCTTGCGCTTCTACTCCTCCTTTTCCTTCTTCATCTACAACCCCTTCTTTTCCTCCTCCAGTCTTTCTGCTATGGTCATCTTGTCCATCGGCTCCGACTTGTTGGTGATCACCACCTCCTTATCCTCAGACGCTGAGGCGTCCTTTAAGTTTTGTAGCGCCTCTATCTGTTCCAAGTCGGGCATATGCCTAAAGCTAGAAACCGGAACTATGCCAGAAGCCGTTGTAGAGACAGCGGTGGAAGGTATTAAGATAGCGGTAGCTCCTGTACCCTATGTAGCTTGAGGAGGAGGTGAGAGAGTTGGCTGACCTACAAGTTGTGAAAGAGAGGTGCACAGTTTAGAAAAGGAGTCCAGAGTAAATCGAATTGCCTGGAGCACTGGAGAGACAAGAGAAGTACATGAGCTAGGAGTTTGCTTATGAACTTCAACCTCGAAGGCTTCATCGCTAGTCCCCATCTCAAAGTGTCGCACGATGGCTAGAGAGGATGTCGCTCACCCAAGGCTTCGGATGTAATATGGGCGGAGCAGCTTCACAAATAATAGCCGTGGATGCGGGGTTGGTCGCCATCTTCTCTTGAGAAGTAGGAATAAGTGTTTGAAGCCAATCGGAAGAGCTTGGGCCAGCAAGAGCTTTGGCGGCAGCATCGGAAGTTTCCTTCTCCCTCTTCTCTCTAAGGCTCTCTGTCGGTGGATAAGAAGTCTACGTCCTTGGGACTAAGGTAACCAGCCTTCAGTTCCTCCATAGAGCGTGTATTCTTGGCCTCCTCAGACCTGACTAATACCACCTCCTAAACCACAGCAAGAGTCGGGGATAGTTATTACCTATCCATCTCAATCTGCCCTTATTCATCACACAGCTAGTGTAGGGTGGAACATGTTGGTATCCATTCCGCTTATCACATCGTCATACTCTTCCAGAAGCTTTGTAAGCTTAGATTTTGTGACCAAATGGTCGATCTCTTCAGCTAGCTTAGCAGAGGAAGTTCGTACCTTCTCTTTCACCAACCACGCATTCTCCTTATGAAGACAAGTAAGCCCGGCGGCCTGCTCAGCAATGACAGCAGCATGACCCACGATAGTTTGGTTCTAGTTTAATGGTGTTTTCTGCTTCGGTAAGCTGCTCTTTCAGTTTCCCAGATTCGATATGAGCATCTTTGAGTGGGCGTTTATGATGATAATGGCTCTATCGTGGGCTTAATTTGCCTCAGTCAACAGCCTATCACTGGCACCCTTTCCTTTTTGGGCTACATCACTCTCAATCTTCAATTGGACTATCTTAACATCATGATCTTTGATCACCTTAGCATGGTCTTCCCATTCGGCCTCAAATAAGAGGATCTCCTGATAGTTAATGCGATTTAAATCTGAAAGGGCCTTTACTAAGTGCTGCATATCCAACCCGGCTTCCAACTCGTCATGGACTGTCTCTAGATTGTTGAGAAAAGTGGCCCTGTTAAGAGGCTTTATTTTCTTATCAAACTTGATTCCCTTCAAGAATAGATTTGGAAAGGTAGCTTGAAGCATGGGTGGACTCGGCGGAAGCACTAACTTCTTGGTTCATCTGGATGAATTTGAAGCCATTGCAACGGTTCTTACTTGAGAAGATGGAACTGTTGGTATTTCAGCAGTCCAAGCATTAGTGCGGAGAGAAGTAATCGATAATAAGGGCTCGCGGCGGTCATGAAAGTCTCTATGGCGCTTGTGTATATCGCCGAGGGTGCTGCTCTCATCATCTCCTTTTCTCTTTTCTCCCCTCTCACGCTCTCGCTCTAAGTGGCAAGCCTCATCTTCCTTTCTTTTCCTTCTCTCCTCATTCATTTCATAAGGAGGGTGGTAAGCCATATCAGAAAGTTTTCCTTTGTGGGAGCTAGTGTCTTGACATAACTGATGGTATAACCTATGTCCTATGGTACCTGAAATGAAAATAAGAACAAAGTTAATACTTGAACTTAAGAACTTAACACGATGCAGAGATGTGTGTTCATAGTCCTAAAGTGAAGTGTGTAGTACCGATGACCCCTTATATACTCTACCAACCGTATCGACATGGTTTATGGGTCGGAGTCATTTCATCACTGCTCATAAATGCGCTTGAGGAAATGTCAATTTCCGAACCAATCTCGGCTATCATTTCGCTAATGGAGATATCCTCATGTTCATCTACATAGATACCTCTCATGAAATCAGAAATAGATGTATCTCCAACGGCGGTCCCGTTAGCTTGACCTTCGACAGACTGTAGGGTCTCGATAGCAGGTTGTTCTTGAGGAGGAGAAATCGAGAGTTTGGGGCTTAATGCCTCGATAGTTAACAAGTCTTCAGAAGGCAGCTTGGGAGGTTCAAGGCTCATCTCTAGCGACTTGTCGAAGATTCATCTCTCTCTTCGAAGATGTGAAAGTTGTTGTCATTACCATCTGAACCCTTTTCCTCTCCCTCTTCAGCCATTGACTACTTCCCCTTTCTCCTTTGAAATGACTTGGCTTCTCCTTTGGAGAGGTGACATCCTGTAGGCCTTATCCTTATCCCCCATAATGTCCTCTCTGGAGGGTAAGTCTATGTCAACTCTAGGAATCTCTTCGGGTTGTGCTTCCTTTGACGGACCAGCCATTTCTTCTTGAGCCTCCTCATTAGAGTCATGATCATAGGCTGTGGAATGAGTATGTCTCTAGGGCCACTCGATGTTGATGGCTCGTTATCTATAGAAAATCTATCGGGATAAAGTAAGTCGAACTGTCGGAGGTTGTCATTCGTCAAAAGGAACTCTACTATGCACTCGAAAGCTCTTACAGCATTGAGGGTTTCAAGCATTTATCAAGCTCATCGTTGCTTTCCCTCTTTGGGATGACTGTAATAAAACATATAAAGGGTCATAAAATTGGAGAATCATTTAGAGTGGCAAGAGTCGAGGAATCAGGACTTACCCCTAGATAGCCAGAACCGGTTGAAGCCCTCTAGACGTCGGATAAAGAAAAAATCATTTTTGAAAGCTGAACGTTTGTTGTGGAGATCTTTTATAAAATTACATTCCCTCCAAGCTTCTACAATAATGAAGGATGGACATTCCTACCTCCTCTTGAAGTGTAGGAGAAATACGAGCTTATTTAACTATAGGGGTCGCCTAAGCCTGTTCATAAAAAAGATGTACAGGGTGCTTAGGAGTGCATAACTGTTAGGGTAGATTTGGAGTGACGTCAATCCCAATTCTTAAATCACTATAGATAAGAAATGATCGAATGGTGGCATAGCACCACTCAGGCATATGTATCGGTTAGAAGCAGTAAAGCATTCGAGAGGATTATATGCAAATTCGGCTCGAGTAGACAGACGAACGTCACCCTCAGGGATGCCATGCTGTACGCATATATTTCCAAGCATTTTAGCTGTCAGGATTAAAGGTGATTTCTCCAGAGGGTCAGTTAGAATTCTCAAACCTAAAAGGTAACTGGTCACGTATTGGTCCAATGGGAACTAGCGGGCCATAGAAATCAGAAGTCGTGGGTTGGCTTGGCCCCATGGGAATGATGGAGTGACAGGGGCATTTGTTGACTCAGCCTCTAAAGGCATGGATGCTCCATCAACGAACTTGCGGCATTACGACTGGCGTGTCAATCTAGAAAATAAAACTCATTGATCACCGTCAGGTATGTTTTATTTCTAATAAGAAATCTCATGTAATTAAGGCTTGAAATCCAAAGGAAGTCGGCATGTACTGACCAATCGGATTCCAAGTGTTGACCAAGGCTGGTCCAATGTGTTATCTATATGGAATGATTCCATTGTCCTGAACACTAAGAGTGGACCATCCTTTGTAGATAGCTCACTCATATTTAAAAAATGATCCATGTTGTCTTTTGAAATCATTTTTCGGTACTTACCCGTTATCGACCAATGATCGATAATGGATCTGTTGTCCGGAGCGACGTAGAAAGTTCTTTCTTTTCAGAAGCACTAGATATGCAGAAATGCAAAGCAATGGAGCCATCTGATACGTTTAAATACAAAGCGTATCATCGTATCAAAATTAATTTGATGATCTAACTTTAGTAAATTCCATGAAAAGAGACGGCTGAAACTAGGAAGCATGTCTTATTTCTCAATTCACATGCATCCAACATGAGATCAAACCCTAACAACACCACTAACAAATTGTGGTTGGATTCAACTATCTCCATCTCAAAATTGCAATCGACTAAAGCAAATCACTATCCCCATCACCACCTAAGCATGAGTCCACCATTGCCAACCTTCAGTCCACACAAGAAGCTGCCTCGACTTAGGGTTTGTGATGAATCAGGTCTGGGTCTACCAAGCGTTAGCTTGAGCAACTACGACTTGATCGGATGACGTCGAGAGACATGTGGAGGTGGCATAGCTTGGTGGTGAGGTTGGAAGTTGAATGGTAGTAGGGATAAAGCTTGAATTGGCTGGAGATGAATAGAGCAAGGTCCGTCGGATGAAAATAAAGCATGTAAGGAGTTAAGCTGAACAGGGAGTATAAGTAAGAAAAAATTACTTAGAAAATTGCTTAAGTCCTTAACTCAAGACAAGTTAAGGGTTAACTCGGTACCGAGTTTACCTTTTTAACTCGAGTTAGCTCCAACTCACCACAATAGACCTATATGCTGAGTTAAAGCCTTATGTAAATTTCGAAGCGAAGATTGCATCGTCAGTACAGAGAATTGGAATTCAAATTGAAATAATAATGAATAACTAGTCGTAAGTTAACCCATTGAAAACAAGGTCACGAGACGGAACCTAACAACCAACTAAAACTCATAGGATAACGGCTCAAGGCTTACCTTGTTCCAGAGCACACTTTGTCTCTAATGAAAATATACTTTTGGGGGGAAAATGTTAACTGGGTTTTTAACCAAGCAGAAATTAATAGAAGTTAAAACATCAATACGAAGGTGAAATGACCTGAAACTTGGCAAAGATACTTAGGAAGACAATAGAAAGGGATCAAGAAAATATAGAACCCAACAGAGGCTAAGCCCTTAACTCGATCTGAGTTACACTTTGACTTGGCACTGAGTTTAAATGCCACATCATAGCCTCTCCATATTTATGATAATTGATCCCCTAGTCGTCCTATGCATGTTCATGAAGTTTTTGTAGAAATCTTGAGAGCCTATCAAAAGGAATGAAGATGTGACGGTCTAGGTGGTATGAAAATCAGAGTCAAGGAGGAATGATAATCAAAACTCTCAACAGTCTACAAAATTATGTGGAGGACATCTTGACAAAACAAAGAGCCCGAAATAAAAGGATTTAGTCAAGTTGTGACTAAGGATTAGACTCGGCCTTAAGTCAAGGTCTTGACCCAATATCGAGTCTAATCTATAACGCGGGACATCATAACATTTTTCATACTACCTTGGGACACTCCTTGGACTTCTCTGGTAACTGGCTTCTGATCAATGCGACTGCTACCCCTATAAATACAAACCATACTGCAACCAAGACAGGATTTGGTTTCTGCCATCACTGTGCGGAAGCTCTGTCTCTTCTTCAACTCTTTCCTTTACACCATAGTCACCAAGGCAGCTACTCTAGGCAATTCTAGGACTTAGATTCAGTCTAACCCATGTGCTTGTGACTAATTCTTTCTCAATCACCTTGTAATCTCATTCAAGCTAGGTCAAACCAATAATCAAAGTTATAAAATGGACGTAGGCTTAGTTAACAGACGAACCACCATAAAAATCTTTGTGCTCGTTTACTTTTTTGCTATTTTCTATTATATGTGCTCTATTCTAGCAGGGATGGTTCATTCACATCATACTCTAGGGTGTTGATCCATTTTTTGGGTTACATTGATCTTAGTGAGGACTCTTGCTAGAAAATATTCTGGGTGTTTATATAACCTTGTAGGAGAGTAAGAGTGGCTTTTGTCAATATGACTCCCATGGCGAAATAAGTGACCATTTCATCAGGTGACGTTATTCGGGTAAAGATTAAATTAGTGATAGGAGGAGGGCCTAGGGAGGTAATCACTAAATAGTTAATGATATTTTTTTTAAATAACACCTAAATAAGAGATTAGGGATGCGTGTAAATATGAGTGATGAGTGCATGACTTGGTTCATAATTGGATGTTAAGTATAGGGTATACTTATAACTAAAACGATGCTATTTGAAAGCTCATGCAGTGGATGATTGTTTACATGATATAATGTGATTGCTATAATTTATAAGTAAGGGAAATACTCTTTCTATGCTTTAGCAGCATAGTCTCACTATGTGTATGTTTAGAGTAAAGTTTTACTCATACTAGGCTTTATCATAAACTCACGGGTACTCATTCGAGTAGGCCGAGTTTATGGATTAGACGGCTAAAAGGTGAGCAAAGCAGTCAAAGATGTAGCAGGCGATTTTTATCTAACAAAAGTTGTTTTTGTATTGTGTTGTTGTAAAACCAGTTTATAACTAGTAAAGTGTTCATGTTGGCATCTTCATATGTCGGGCACAACGTTACTATTTAAGTTTTATTATATTTTACCCATCGGAAAGGACATGTTTTGCGATATATATAATGTAAAGAAAATTATATGTAATAAATTTATTTTGCTGCTTTGGTTAGTTAATGTTGTGAAAAAAATACTAATCTCACTTTGTCGCTAGAAAATAATTATGGTTATGATTACAACATCATCGACGTTCATTTTTGGGTCTCAAAGTGGGGGATGTTACAAGTAGGAGCTGATATTATAATATTATAAAATTATAATTTATTTTTAAAAAATTATAATAATATGTATTATTAAATTTTAAAATATATAATTCTGAAATAACTGAAATATATATAATCTGGAAATTATGTTATATAATTCTGAAATAATTGAAATATATATAATCTGAAAATTATGTTATATAATTTACTAAAATTACATAATATTTAAAATACCATAAGTAAATAAGGAAAGGTAAAAAAGGAAGACTAAATAAAAATGCATTGAAAATCAACGATGCCTTTCCGACGTCGTAAAATGTGTTGGTTGGATGGACATAAAGGCCTCGTAAAGACGTCGGAAGATATCGAGGCCTTATCGACACCTCAAATTTTGTTTGCCAAATAATAATTAGCATGGCGTTGAAATTTTCCAACACCTTTCTGACTCCATATTCCTGTTTTATGAATTTTTAATGTCATTTCAGCGCCTTGATAGAGTTAGGGGCATGCCCTAAGGGTGGTTAAGTAATTTGTTGCATATATCTAACTCGATAACCAATCTTTTTCAAAATAAAAGGTGTTTTCTTTCTATTATATACTTGGTATAATGTTATATTAATTAATTAATTTAATTAAAAGAATATTTAATAGAAAATCCATAAACGTATGCTTTGATAGTAGTTACAAAGTGTTGTAATCATGATTAATTTATCACAATGAAAACAAATATACCATTTTAAATATTCTTAGTCAAGATGTATTGGGACTAGACATCGGTACATCCGTTGAGGCTAGGGTACGTCTCACTCTCCAAATATTAGGCAGTGTATTACTCATGGCTGCTAGAGGCACCAAAGGATTACGTACTGATAGTTATTGGATAACAATGGAATGACTCACTCGATAATTTTCTGTTGGTTAATATAACTAAGGTCAAACTGAAAATATCGATATGACAATTTTTACACAGTTCCCTTAGCTTGAAAATACCGTTGATCTTCAATATGGAAGCTCTGCTTTGATGATAGTTAAATCGTGACATGACGTCCATCAAACGACTATTATTAGGTCGAGTAGAAGCATTGGAAGTGAAACACTATTCAAAAGAGGTTTTGTCTCCTCGGGTATATGAGGTTAGTATCACGGTCAACTGAAGTCAACTCAAAATCAAAGTCTTTGGCCAGAGCATTTTGGTTAATAGTAATTGTTATTATTGAACCAATGACTCTATGTTTGGACTATAGAGTTGAATATGGATGATATTGGAATTTTAACCATTACCAAATTTCGTAAGTCCAAAGTGATATAGTTTTGACGAAGAGAATTGGTGTAAATAATAGTCACAACTGGGTAATGCTTAACAAAATAAAATTGGATTTTACCAAAACCTTGTAAGCAATAAATTTGGCCAACATGTCACACCACCTGCTAAGTAATGTGTGAACGTTAGTATTTGAATAGATTGATATTAATCGCTTACCAAATTACACCTAAAGAGTCACACAACCGAATCGTTGAATACTTCTTGACCACATGATTTAATTAATTTATAATTTCTATAAATTAAACTAAATTAATTAACATTTATGAAATATTAATTATAAAATTTCATTTTACATGTTGAACAATTTTAAATTGTATATTTATAATAGTTATAATAAATATATTGATCGATATATGATATTGGTACGCGTTTAAATTGAATTTAAATGCAGCCTTTTTTTGTTCGGGATTGGACTAGGTTTGAGGCCCATGTGGGGCATGAAAATTTCAACTAGAGGAAGCATGATATGGACAACCAATTGTTGGGTTGAGGGGAGGGCTTTTAATTGGGTAAAGGAAGAAGGGGTAAAGAGAAATACAAGGACATGATCAACATTTCATTCTATCTTTCCTCCTTTATCTAGTCCGCCATACCCTTACTTATTCATGCTTTCCTCAACAATTTTTGACTAGAGAACACCTTCTCTCCATCACCAAAAATCCAAGCCAAAAACATATAAAAAAACACTATTATTTGATAGTCGGTTGTCTTCAATTCGGGAGATAGCACCTTCAAAATTGGAATTTGATTCAGGAGTTCATTTCAATGCTTCAAGGTATGGCGCTTTAGCATTGGTGAAAGATAATTATCTGATTGATGATTATATTCTAAAATTTGGATAACTTTTATATCATATATTATGTTATAGTTAGGTGCCGATTCTAGTATAACGTACACTGTGACATTCAGAATAGTTTTATATTTATATGGTTATATATTTTCAAAAAAATTATGACATATACATGCCTTAATACGCATGGTTTAAGATTATAAAAGAAAAAATTTTGATTTTTTATTAAATTAATCACTACGCCATAGATTGCATACTGCAACACCCAAGAAGTGATGCAGTAAGTGCCAAAAAATGTTGCTGTAGGCTAAAAAAGGGCAAAGGCAACACTTTCTCGGTGATGCATTTTGCCGCGTTGCCGCAGACCTCAAAGGCAACATTTTGACTATCTAAGGCAACATAAGAAATATTGTTGCAATAGAACCCTATTTGGGTCTATAGCAACATCCATAGGTGTCTGTACCAACATTCCAAAATGTTGCTATAGATATTAACTTTCTGAATTTGTGGGGCCCACAATGTAGAGCATATTTGATTTTTTAATAGAAATAAATATTTATTTAATAAAATGCTATTGCACAGAATTTGATATTCAAACAATAATTTATTTAAATAAATATTTTATTTCAACATTTAAAATAGTACAAATTCCTGACTCCACTATTTTACAATTCAATGATAAATAACACTGATATTCACATATACAGATATTCCTCACTACATCACTCAGTTCACTCATTACATATGCAGTTTCAACACAGAATTTGAATGGTACAAATTTTGAATGGTACAAATTCTGACTCTCACTATAACTGTACAATTTTTGAATACATCATAATTCGATTTTACAGTAACAACCTCACTACATCACTCAATCACTCGTCTGCATTGTCCAACTTCAGTGTTCGTCTTGTCTCTTGTGTACCTGTATAATTGACAATCTACAGCAGTAATCTGAACAGAAACAAATTTAATTTGCAAAAATATAAAATTTGTTTTTAAAGCTGTCTCAAATATATGGGTTAAACGTCATCATCTTTGATTGTGTAGTATCTGTGCATATCAGTATTCATATCAGGGACAGGGAATTACGAGTGGCTGCAGTACACACGTATGCACGTGTGCACTGCCTCGCCAACTCGAGTGCACAAGGTCAAATCAAAATTAGATTCAACACAAGTGCCAATAGAATCGATCAAAATTCAAAGTGTAACTGCAACAAAAGCCACCAAGTAAGCAAGCATGGATCAGAATACCAAATGAACAACAGGGAAATCAAGCAGGCAGTTCACAATGCTAAATGACCACAGAATATACATGATGCCCCCAGACCAGGTCACAACAGTATGGAAGGCAAAAATACAGAAACAACCACAAAGCATGAATGCAGTGACAAAGTGATACAAGAACCAGGTGACTACAAGAACCAATGATCAAGGCAGTAGACAAAGAAAAATGATCAAGCTACAATATACAGAACTACAAGTAGATGCAAGCTAACTGGGATATGAATAACTACAACATGCAGTGGCAACAAGCATTTTGGAAATAACCAGTGTCATCATCTATATGGAAGCAAGGCTACAAGATATGATAGTGAAGACTCAACAAATATCACAGACTACAAGTGAACACATGAACACAGCAGTGCAACAATATCAACAAACTGCTTCATAGTACAACTGAATGGAATGTGATAAAACAATGTATTACAGGTCAGTGAAAATGGTCAGAGCATACATCAACATACAGTTACGCCAACACAGCAACAATGAAGTACAACAACTACAAGACCGAACTCAAAACAACAATACAAACATTATCACAACAGGTAAATCAACCAAACAAGGTCATAGTGAAAAGATAACAAATGCAATGATCAGATACACATGCTAAAGTGAAGCACAACAGTGAAGTGATAATGTAGCAATATCAAAATTCAAGTTGGAAATACTTAGATTAACAGTGATCAAGACGCGGCCAGGATGTCACAAAACAAGTATGCAGAGTAGTCAGAAGTCAGGTGATCAGAGAAGTCACAGTGAAGTCAACGAGAAGAAAAATATCAAAGCCGTATGTTTTTTTGAAAATGTCAGATTTTAAAATTAGGAGAGATTCGACTTTTCAAACAGAGGAACGCACGTTCAAAATTGAAGCCGTGTGCATAAAGAATTTCCAAAAATATCAAAGATTAAATCAAGAAAGTTTCAAACAGAACACGTAAATCAAATCAGACGCTTATATAAAGGATCCAAAATCATCATTGACGAGGTGTGGTGAAAATCAAAGAAAACCCAATCATCACCGACAACAATAAAGCAAAAGTATTCAAGTCCAAATCGAGAGAACAACAAAGAAATACATACCGAACCCAACAGTCGAGATCGCAAGCAATTTCTCACAGAAGCAAAAGCAAGGTCGAAGACCTAATTTCATAAGCAACGAAAAGAAGAAGCCGTAGCTTCAATTCCAGACTAAACGAAGACGTCAAGCCAAAGTCAAAGCAATTCGAGCAATCAATCAAGGAGAACGAAGGAGCAAGCTACCAGGAACGTTTCTCACACTAGATTCGATCAATCAGAGCATCAAAGCAACTGGAATCGCGTGCCCTAGTTTTCACAAAGAGGAACGAGAAAGAAAAATCGCGTGCCCTAATTTTCACACAGAGAGGAACGAGAAAGAAAAGTAAAGCGGGAAATGAAAATTTCTAAGGTGTGGATTGATGGTGTGGATTGATGGTCGAGATTTTGTTTTAAATGATGGTGTGGATCGCTGAGGTGTAAAATTTTGTTAATTTTTTTAATCTGAATATATTTATAGCTACTGCAACATTTTGTTGATATCAATGCTAACACATTGAAGTGAATGTTGCAATAGACAAAAATCAGCATAGCTATCGTTACATTGTAGCTAGCAACACCTTGTAATTTCGTTGCAATAGGCCATCTATGGCGTAGTGAATATAATATACATTATTTAAATATCATAAACTTTATAATTTAAATATTAAACATTATATTATATAAAATATGTCTTAAAAATTACATATAAGTAGTTTTATACCCAAAAATATTTTCGACATAAAAATTAAAATTTTAATATATATAAATAAATTATCTAAATATTATTTAATTCAAAACACTTGAGTAAATCTATAAAATAAACAAAAATATCGTAAAATATAATTTAAATTTTAGGAAATCACTTTTACACCTAATAAACTTACGGCTAGATGAATTTTTTTTATGTATGTATGTATGTATGTATGTATCTGTGCAGTTAATGCACTCGGTAGATTCAATGCGGCGGAAATACAAAAGGTCATAGCGGGGATACAGCGAGGATATAACGGGATATAGCGGATGAATCTAAAATAGCATATAAAACTCGTACTTGATGTTTATACAAATATATAAATGGTAATTAAATGAAAAATTAACAATCAATTGAATTATAATTATTACATAAATAATTTTAAATAAAAACATGTGCGAATATACTATAAATAAATGTAAAACAATTATATAACATAATTGAATATAGTAGAATATTTGAGTATTTTCATTTTTGAAAATATATTAAAAATTCAATTAAATAAATTAATTTCATAATTTTTATAATGTATAAATGTCAATTTTCAATTCATTTTTTTAAAGAAGATATAGCGGAAATTGCAGTATATAGCGGAAATAACGGGATATAGCGGAAATAGCGAGGCTTAAAGCGGAAAGGCTATATTTTGGGATATATGGAAAAATCATAGCGATAGAAATCCGCTATGAGATATAGCAGGGTTATAGCGGGGTAATAGCGGGGCATTAACTGCACAAGTATGTATGTATATATATATATATGAATTAAATACCAACATAAAATGCCAAAATTAATATTAAAATTTAAAATTAATTTTCGATTACAACATATACTTTGAAATTTTCAAATGTTAAAATATCAGTTAATTTTTTCTATAAAATATTTAAAAATAAGATAAAATTTCAAAAACATTTTTTATAATATTATTATTTATTTCCATATGGAAATTAAAATCAAATAAATTTAAAAATAAAAAAATCAATTTTTCTCTAAGCATTTTTAGGTAAGCATATATATATATTATATATATTTCATTCACAGATATTTATATAAATATATATTTATTTACTATTAAAATATTATAAATATGTTTATATATATATATATATGTGAGTGTGTGTGTGTGTTGTGTGTGTGTATATATATTTCTCTTATTTTCTATTATGTTTTCTCTGTTCTAATAGGGCTGGTGCTTTCACATCACACTCCAGGGTGTTAATCCATTTTTTCGGTTAACATTTTGGTGCTTTCACTGAGAACCAGTGAACCCAGGCTTAGATCTAGCTCTCTACTTTAGATTGGATAGGTCCAGAAGTTAGATCCACAAATTCTACTTTGAAAAGAGTTTGAAGACTTTCTGTTGAAGATCAATGGCAGGAAGAAAGAGAATAACTTTTGGGAGATCTACCAGTTCAACAATTGGTAGCAATAGACCAAACCATCAGCAGGTATAAGTTAACAACACCACCAACTTACCAACAAGAGCTAATACTGGAAATCACGCACCGGAATCTTCTGCTCATCATGAATTGTGATGAAAGGAGAATTTAACCAGATGGTTGATCAGCTTAACCAAAATAAGGCTGATAGCCAAAAAGCTCTTACAGACAAGATAAACACTTTGCTAGCGCTATAACCACCAACTACCCCGAGGACTAGGCTAGAAACTATGGAGGATATGGAACAGGACTTCCTTTACCTCAGGCTTAAATAGAAGGGATGGAAAGCAAAAGCAAAAGCAAAAGGAGATAGCTGGTGTTATCCATCCTTCTGGCCCGACTATATTCGAACGGATTAGAAAAATTAGACTCGATTGTCATAGGGATTGACAAGTCAGATTAACAATCACGAAGCCCGAAGATCAGGCACAGATGATAATATGGAGCATGGATTATGTGAAAGCAGAAGACGGATTCAATAGAACGATAGAAGTATGAAATATACCATCTACTGAAAATGGATCGAGTATGATCCATATTCATCGATTATGGATCGTACCATATCGATATTATAGTTCAACTCAATGGAAATGATCGGTATCTCAAAATATACAAGTCAAATATAGATGAAACTTTGGGAACATCAATATATTGAAGAGTGGAACCCACCATATTGATCGCATGCCAAAATAATCCCATAGAACAATCGGTACCGATTGTTATTGTTGAAGAAGTGGGACCCGCGATCGATAGCATGACTTCTTCTGGGTCTGGGGACTCCGCTATCGAAATTCAGGAAGATATTTCATAGTCTTCCCCTATAAATATAGACTTGATTGTTCATTTGGGGGATCTTTACACTACTTGTTACTTTGCACTTCTTTGTAACCAAGGATTTTACTTTTGATCCATCTCTTGTATTTAGCAATTCAAGTATTTAATAATGTTATATTCTCCAAAGTGGACATAGGCTTTCAATGCAGAATCACTATAAATCGTTGTCTCCTTGTTATTGCTTACTTTCTGTTATTTAATTGCTTGCTTCCTATGTTTACATTTAATATTCTTCATTTATTTCTCTACACAAACTCTATTGAGTGTTTGTGCCAATTTTTGGTGCAAACATTTTGGTGCTTTCACTGAGAAAGAAGATTCTCGGCTCTATTTGGATCCTTTTGCTGCTATTGAATTGCATAAATTCCCCGAAGAGATCCATAATTATTTTCATGAAACTTATTCATTCTATTCGAATTTTCAAAAGTCTAAGGAAACTATCAACAATGGTTAGAAATACCAGATCTACCTCTCAAAATGCAGAAGGAAATGAGAATGCTAGCATCCGTTAAGGAGGCCAGGGCAATCCACTAGTAGATGTTAATGTTACCAATCCAGTTGAAGTCCAAAATCCTACTAATTCCATCACGAGGGTTGATTTCCATAATCTGATGAGAGAGCTAGTGGATAGCCCCCGACAGTTGAACCAGTAGATTCAAGCCAATATCGATCTAATGAATTAACTGAAGGATCAACAACGCGGGAAGACTAGGAGGGAGCTAACTCCTTATTCTGCATCGGAGAGCTCAACTTCATCAGATGACTATCAAAGATAAGTGTCGCAGAACCGATGGATACCATGCTAAAACATCGACCCGCCATCACTCAATCGATCCAAACAGACCAATAACGATCGGTACCGATCCATCTAGAATGGTCGACGCCAATCCAACTCTTGGAGGTGGCGCGCATCAGATGATGGAAAGAACACACATTGGTGATGCTGCGATCGATCTGGATGTTGGAATTCAAGTAAATGCAGATCAGTCACCTCTCTGGAATGCCGATAATGTGAATGCATGCAATTTACATCGAGTGGATGTTGAGCCAAGAAGGTGTGGGACGATCCATAGACAACGACCGGACCATTCACATAAAGTTGAGCACAACTACCGCTTGGCTCCAGCTATCCAAACGCCGGAATTGTCGACTATGGTCATACAGCTAGTAAGGGAGAACCAAGGTTTGACCAATGATGATTGGGGGATCTCAAGTGGCCATACCCCGTTTATAGAAAATATTCTACACATGGAGTATCCAAGGAGATTTAGCATGTTGTCGATGCCTGTCTACGAGGGAAAAACCGACCCCAAGCAGTATATCATGAGATATGAATGGCCGATGGACTCCACGTGAGCCGACAATGCCATAAAATGCATGTGTTTTCCCATCACTATCTCTGGCATAGCGACGATATGGTTTACGAGATTACCCCCATGGTCAATCTCTAGAATTGATGAATTAACAACAAAGTTTGTAGAGCAGTTCTGTATGCACGCAACTCGCCCCAAAGATGTAGTGTTCCTATCAAGTATGATCCACGCTCCGGGAGAATCACTGAACGATTACTTGGAAAGATTTCATATGGATGTCGCAGAAGTTGGTAATTCGAATGACCATTCAATATTTATGGTAGTAACAAGAGGAATTAATCCAGAATATGACTTTGGTGATTGGTTAGCTGGCAAACCACCCGCGACATTGGAGTGTTTCTATGCCAAAGCAGCGCAGTATTTAAGGGAAGAGGAAGCTAGATGCTCTAGGAAGAAGAATGTTGTCGGATCGAGTGGAGAGGGAGTGCAAAGCAACATTGTAGTGAAGCAGTCCGGGGAAAGTTCCAGGAAAATTCATGTAAATGTCCAAAATAAAACGAATCAGCAAAAGAAAGGCGGTGATAGAAACTATGAGTGAAAGAGGGATTTTGGGAGAGGAAAGCCAAGGATTCCAATGTATGATACCTACACACCGTTGAATACGTCTATTTGTCTACATGTAATACCATGCAATATAGGAAGCCACCACCGAAGGAATCGACGGAGAAGCAAAAGCATACTAGAAAATATTTTCGGTTCCACGAATGCTATGGTCACAACACAAATGAGAGTAGGGATCTCCAGGATTTTTATCGAGAAATTGATTCGGGAAAGAAGGTTACAACAATTTTTTAAAGCCCGGTAGGATGGCAGGTAGGGGACATCTGACCCCAACCGAGGACAAGCGTCGCACAGGGCTGAGGAGCCTGCATGGATTGGTGAAAGGTTAGTGATCAATACAATAGTCGGAGGACTGCATCCAGCTGATAAGAGTTGGCATGAGATGGAACATTATGCTAGCATGATCAAGCATACGAATTTTGAATGTTGTTCGAGTACAGAAGATGGAGCTCTGGAAAAACAGCAACGTACAATGATAGATGACATTGTGTTCAGAAACAAAGATGCAGACAAGGTGGAGGCACCGATGATCGACCCAATGGTCATTTCGGCCATGATCGGCCCCGCCTTAGTGAAGATGATTTTGGTTGATTGTGGAAGTTCCATAAATATAATTTTCAAAAAGGCTTATGATCAGATGAGGATGGAAGCCAAGGACTTGAAACCGTCTAAAGCCCGCATTCATGGCTTTAACAGTGTTGCTACCGAAGCTGTCGGATATGTTGAATTACCCGTAGAGTTGGGAGAAGGTGACCGCAGGAGAGTGCGGATGTTGCCATTTGTTGTTTTGGATGTGGACTCTTCATACAATGCTTTTCTGGGCCGACCAGCCCTAGCTGAATTCTGGGCAGCTCTTGCCTCATGGTGTTTGACTTTGAAGTTCCTAACTGATAACGGTGCTGGAGTTGTGCATGGTGATCAGGCGACCAGACATGCCTGCTATATAGCTGAATTAAAAGATGCTCAGTGGAAGGAGAAAGGTAAGGGTGTGGACAAGTCTCTCCCCGTCTAAACCACCGAAGATTGACAACCAGCGCATGGTCCTTGGCTCGGGCATCACAGTCGGTTCTATAAAGACATAGATTCGAGGGATGATAAGGAGGAGCCCAAAGAGACCAAGGCTGCACCGGTTGAGCTGACAATTGACATCACGGTCAGCCACGATGACCCATCATGGGTCCTAAAGATCGGATCATAGCTCAGCCCCTCGATAATGAAAGAACTTATTGGTTTTCTCCCAGCGATCTTGATGTGTTCGCTTGGACTCATTCTTACATGTGTGGGATCTCGCCTGCCATTGCAAGCCACACATTAAATATCGACCTAAGGCATGTCCTGGTGAAACTAAAAAGGTGTGGCATGGATCCTGAGAGATCTACTACCCTTAAAGAGGAGGTGGATAGGCTCAAAGGAAATGGGTTTATTCACAATGCCCTCTACCCAAGATGGATATCTAATCCTGTACTTGTGAGAAAGGCGAATGGAAAATGGAGAACGTGCGTTGACTATTCGAACTTGACTAAGGCGTGTCCAAAAGATAGTTTTCCCCTTCCAAGGATTGACCAGCTGGTGGAATCGACCATAGGACATGAATTTTTTTCTTTCATGGATGCGTACTCTGGATATAACAAAATCCCAATGCACATCCTCGACCAGGAGCACATCGGTCTCATTACCGATGTTAGATTGTATTGCAACATTGTAATGCCATTTGGATTGAAGAATTTTGATCAATTTATCAGCGCCTGGTCAATTGAATGTTTAAAGATCAGATTGGATAGACGATGGAGATATACGTGGATGTTATGCTAGTGAAGTCACGACGATCAAGCGACCACATTAGGGACCTAGCAAAAATGTTCGATATCCTCTGATATTACACAATGAAGATCAATCCTCTAAAATGTTCTTCTGGCATTGCCTTAGGAAATTTTTTGGGTTTTATCGTCAATTCTTGCGGAATCAAAGCTAATCCCAAGAAGATTCAAGCAATTTGCAAATCCAAGTACCGTAGACCATCAAGCAAGTACAAAGCCTAAATGGGAAGGTTGATGCCCTAAGTCGATTTATTTCCAGAGCTACCGATAAATACATTCCTTCCTTCGATTTGATTAGGAGAGGGAAAAGGAACATTGAATGGACGCAGGATTGTGAAGACGCATTCCGAGCTTTGGTGAACCACTTAGAGAAGCCACTGATCTTGTCAAAGCCAGTAGATCATGAAGGCTTATGTATCTACTTGGCCGTATCGGTACACGTTATAAGTGCCGCACACTGGAAATAGGACCGGTGAACCACTTAGGGAACTTTCAAGCTAGCGACCATTGATGGCGTCACACTCCCAAGGGCGTAGAATAGCGACTGTTGATCACGAAGGCTTTGGAAATAGGGGCAAGAATTTACGATGCTGTTTCACATAATTTATTCATTTTGATTCAGTTGCATTTACTTTTCGAATTTGCTTTTGCATTTGATTTTCCAGATATGTAATAAGACAAATTATGTCATTTCTTTCCATTTAGCAAATAAAGTTTGAAATTTCATTCATATATATGATTGCTATAACATTATATATTAGTTAAGATACTCGGCTAACTAATATTGACATGTTCGAGCAAGTTCCCAGAGTTTTGGAGCTAGCCGCGTACAAAAGTTCACGATTGAACTAAACAAAATAAGAATAATCTGACCATTCATTTGACGATTCTCATTCGTAACCCGATGGATGGAATATCTAACAAGGAATGGATGTGACTCAACCATTCGATAACCAAGTTAATCTCGTCAAGTGATAGGACAGACATGAATCAAAAGCGATCGTGATACAACCGATAGTTCGCTAAATTAAACCCCGGACTTAGGGGAAAATCAATCAATTAAGGAAAGTATTGTCCGACTATTTTCCGAAATAACTCTAAGTCCCTGTAATATGAGTTTATGGACCGGCGACACTCCAGCTGAGGAAACATAACTAAAAAGATTAGATATATCGACCGACGACACTCCAGCTTTTCAGAGGACATATGAGTTTATGGAAATACCTTCTCCAGATTGATCTCCCACGTGAGTCGGAGTGCCACCGGAACCTCCTTCCATAACCGGGGAGAGCCCTCTAGATGTAGCAATATGCGGCTTCTCCATATTGTAACCGGGCTGGATAGAAGGACCCACAATGGTGCTAGGAATAGCTTGGGTCATCGGGTTCTGATCATCTTCGAAACTGTGTCATATGGACCCAGAACCTTCATCAGTTTCATGTTGAGAAGTTGTGGAATGCTCTTTTTGGAGTATAAGCTAGGTTTCATGAAGAACTTTGAGTTTATCATCCGATAGAATTTCTCCTTCTAGCCTCATTAAATCGATTTGTTCAGTGTCGAGAGCCTCCTGAACAAGATGCTTCCAAGTGCATACAAGATGATAATGTTAGTCACCCCAGAGCCACTCCAAGTTTCTGTACTTCTAGACATTGGCATTATAAAGAATGAGCAATGGATCCAAATCTTCCATAACCTCCTTCCAGACCTTTTCTTTTGTGGCTCCCACCTCTTGTTTAATGAGGGTCAATGTCTTTAGCCTTTGCGACAGCCGCGTCCCTTTCAACCCCGATGGTAACCAATCCCTCACAGGCATCCTGACCGATTTTCTGCACATCTTCTTTGTCTTTGGATTCACGCTCGAATTTAGTTTTATACTCAGCTACGCTTCTTTGAGCCGCGTCCCTTTCTAGCACCAGTTTATGATTTCGATGATGAAGCGCTTCAATTTCGACCAAGTGCCTGGCTTTCTCATCTTCAAGTGCCTTGATGGTTGTCTCTGCTTTTCTGTCGGCTTCTATTTGTGAGCTCCCTAAAGATTCTAACTCATTGGTTAGAGTTTCGATGATCCGCTTGTCCTGGGCCTCTTAGCGTCCCAGTTTCTCAATTTCTGCCACTCTCCCAAGACACTTTGGAAATCTTCTCCGTCACTTTCATCCACTCATTTTACTACTTGTGGATATCAGTCACACAATCAATAGTCGTTTGCTGGACTTTTTGAGGAAATTTCTTAAGATTAGGTACAAAGAAAAATTCGTCAAGACATACATTTGGAAAATCTGACTTAAGTTGGGCTATGCGAGCAGAGACATCGGCTTATTGAGCTTCGGTGACAACTTGGGTGTCGGCGCTTTCTTTGCCCGACCTCTGTTGGCGAACATCATGACGCCAACGATCACCGGGTCACTGAGGATGGGATTGAACAACAGACTGTGAAGAAACTAAAGTAGAAGAGGGACCGCGGGAGATGTCAGTAGAAGGAACATCGTCATGGCGATCTTGTTGCCTTTCGGAATCTTTAAATGGAGGAGATCTTGATCTGGACCGATATTTGTCATGGGAGGACCTGTCTCTGTCACTTTATTCTGATAATCACGATCCCAGTTGAAGCGAAAGCTAGGGTCATATTCATGACCACTACCTTGGCGATATGAGCCCGAGCGAGAACCAACATTCTGGCATGATATTTTTATAGAGACTGAAACATGTTCTTCTTCCTTATTATTGTTTCTGCAAAGGAAGAAAAAGAACGAATCAATTCTAAGTATTGAAGGACTTGGAATAGGTGCAATGCAATATTGTGAAGTGCATGCAAATGTGTGTGTCCTTGTGTCTCCCCAACAGACCAGTTATCGAAGCTTTGCTAGCAAGAGTAACCTCTCCACCAGTGGTATGAGGGATTCCAGCCTTGGCTCTGAAGGGATATTATGATCCGTCGATGCTCATGTCAGTAAAATGAAAGGCATCAACGTTGTTCGGTATCGGAAGATTGGATAATACCTCGAATGTTTCGTCTAAATGTTCTGATGATTGAGAAGCAGACTAATCTGAATAACTTGAGGGTCGATGGATAGCTTGGGCTGTTTAAAGTGACGACTCTTGGGGAATCTGCACATAAGCTTCTTCCTTCTTCTTTTTTCGAGGGCGGAGGGCTATGAAGTTTGCGATGATCTGGCCGCAGCCCCAAAACTAGAACCCATGTCATCACCGCCGAGGTCGTCACCCTTATCTCTCGTTATTTTATCAATAGCTTCCTGAGCTCCCCCAACTGGGGGCATGACATGATTGGCTTGATGGCCTTCATCACCATTCGCATCCCACTGCTCAGCCACCGTAACTCCAGCGGTGACAGGTATGTAGGATCGTTTTCACCCTAGAGGGGGGTGAATAGGGTGTACTAAAAATTAATGCAGAAATAAAAATAAACACAGAAGTAATGCAGTAGAGATCACACACAGATTTACCATGCTTCGGCAAAAACCTGCCTACGTGCTGCCCTCAAGGTTTTTACTAGAAATTAAGTAATCATATGCTTACAAACACACGTAAACTTGCAATACCCGCTACTTGATTAACCTAACTCTAAGCTCAAAACCCTGCCATAACTCAGCCACTGAGTTGTGAATTCTCGAACTACAAAACCGTAGTTCGTAACCTAGTTAATCTAATGTTTGACTCAATTAAAAATAAAATACAAATAAAAGAACTAAAAGTAAATACAAAACCCTATTTCACTATTCGGCCTAAATAAATAATAAAAGAAAAATAGTGCGGCCCAATTGAAAATATAAATGATGCTCCCTTTTGTTTTGCTTCCTTCTAATTCATGCCGCTTTGTTTCTTTGTGATTCTAGAATTAGGGTTTCCTAAATTAAGGCGCCGCTTGGAAATTCGAATCGTATGTTAGTTTGCTTCCGTTCCTCAATACGATTGTTGCTTCTTCGTTCAGTGCTCTTTGATTAGCTTTATGGCAGCATCAAGATCGAGTTCGAATGGATGTCATGAATTGGTATGTGATTTTCCCTTTTTTGATTTTTGATTATGCTCGAACTCGATTCGAGTTATAAATTGGTTCGTAATTTATTTCAAGGCTTGCTCTGGTATTTGCTTGAACTCAAATGCCTCTGCCAATAATGGTATAGGGCTTATTTATAGGGACGAAAACCCTATAGTTTCGTTCGTATATTTTGGTTTCGAATTTTTCATGATTTTATCTCTTGCGTTGATTTTTTAATCGAACGAACTCTATGACCTCTGACTTGTTCATTATTGAATTTTCTTGAATTGCTTTGGGTCAGTTCTATTCTGTGCTCCTATGACTTCGGCATTTTGTATTTTAAGATAATCAGGACTTGATGAATTATGACTTGTTCAATTCGTTTCCTCTAATTGACTTCATTGCAACATTTTTCTACTCCTTGACTGGTTTGAACTGCTATTGTTATTTACCATTTTTGAACACTGCCTTATACTAGTAATCTAAACATGTTGCATTGTGATTTTGTGCTAGTTGTTGTCGAATTCCAAATTCATTTCCTTGTATTCCTTTCGTTGTTTGTTGGGTTACCATGTTGACTTCATACCTGAACTGATATGTGTATGCATATATGCATACATGCTCTAATGCATATGTATATATATGCATAAATGCATACATGTGTCTTTATACATTTTGAGTCTGCACTTGATTTAGAGAACTTGATTTTGAACTACTTGCTTGGTTAATATTGTTATTGTGGTCTCCATGAGTCTGCACTTGGTTGTTGCTTCTTTGTACACTGCTGTGTTGAAACAGAGGTTGATTGTTGCTTGGTTGAGTGTTCATACCTAAATGTAATGACCATTGCATTGAACTTGTATGGTTTCATGTGATGTTTGATCTGGTACACTTTGAACTCTGGTCTGGTTTCATGTTGATTTGAGTTTTCTTGTTAACCCATCTGTTGTTGTTTTAAGTCTGGTTGTATTTTGAACATTTGGTGGTCTGAACTATTGTGTTCGTTCTCTGCTTTGTTCTGGGATATGATAGTCTGGTTTCATGTTGAATTGCTTTGCATTTTGTTCCATGGTTTCATGTTGGTTGAGGCTGTTTTGGTTGATTCTTGAGATGCTGGTCTGTTCTTGCTTGAGTTATGATTGTCTGGAATTATGATGCTTTGATTTAGTTGCTTCTGACCATGTCTTGTTAGCCTTGCATTACTTCGAGTCATACTTGCTGTTTGTTGTACATATACGTGTGTATACTTGTACATATATGTTGCTATCATTTTCTGGTCATGATGATTTTGAAATCTGGTTGGATTCTTCATGTGTACATTTCTGAAACGCTTGCATATCCATGTACCATTTTTTCTTTTAGTCTGGTTACATATAAGCTGGTCTGTTCTTGTGCCATTTGAAGTTGAATCTGGTCTGGTTTGGGTTGCCTCTGAACCTACATTTGCTCATTGATTTTGAAAATCATGCTCATATTTATGTATATACATGCATACATACGCATGTATATATGTGTAATTGTGTAATACATGTGCCATATCCATTTATATTCGATTTGTATATGTGTGCATTTGCACTAGTCTGTGAGATGGAATTGGGAAACGGCCTTGTGATATTCACAATGATACACTGTGCATATTACAAGTTGTTCCTGCACATATATTTGGTCCTTGTCAGAAAATATAAAAAGAAACAACCCAAATACCTAAGGAAAAAATAAATTTTAAATTCAATTTTATTTTTGCAATTTAAATTTGTTTCTTTTTCCAGTTTACTGCGTTATTTATTTGCAGGTATAACAGATGGCTGGACACAAGCTGGAGAAAGTCAAGATCAAGGGTATGAGTGAAGAGTGAATATGTAGCGAGGTGAAATTGTAAAGTGAAAATTGTGTTGTGATTGAAATTGTATTGTAATTGACAATGTGTAAATGTAGTGAGAGCTCAAATTTGTACTATTCGAATTTGCAATAAAATATTTGTTTGAATAAAATATTTATTTAAATATGAATTTTGAGTTATTTATTTTATTTAACAAATATTTATTTAATTATGTGGAAAAATAAAATAGTACAATAACAAATACATTTAAACGAATATATATATATGTTTATTATCATCAAACAAAAATCATAGGCTATTGTATTCTACAAGGTAGCCCTATGCTACGACCCTCTTCCATCAGGCCATAACTAATGATACGTTCGTCTGTAAGGAGATTCGCAGTGTCTTTATCTTCTGATGGAATCCTTTTTAGTGTAGAGACTGCGTTTGAATATTGTTTCCCATCAGGTCATGGATAAGAACCTACACAAACCAAAGAAATTGCTTAGTTCAGGATACGACCTGGATATAAGCACTCAAGAAATTAAGCAAGGAGTAACACTTATGTCCTTCTAACCACCATCTAGCAAAGCCGGGCGGGCAGGGGATATAGACCACCCGCTTTAGAAGGCACTCGGCTTGTTCCAAGTACTAGTCAGGATCTGGCACTTCTTGGTTGACTCAAGAAATGTAAATGAAAGGCTTCCCTTTCGACGCTTGAAGGTGAAAAGAAATGAAATATCTTCAGGAGTTGGAGGGCAAAATAAAAACTTCATAAATACCATGTAGGTACAGTTAAGCAAGGCATAGCCGTTTGGATGTTGTTGTGCCGGTGCTAGCCTCATATGATGTAACATTTCTCGGATGAATGAGTTAAAGGGTGGAACACATCTTTCCCAACACATGAACTTGTTGCAGGCAGTGAACCCTTCAGGGGGGATATGAGCTCTATCATCTCGGGTCAGGACTCTTACGTCGTCAAACGGAATCTCGTGTCTGGCACAGATTCTGTGAAGAGAGGCTTCATTAATCTTCGAAGCTACAAAATCTCTGGATCTTCCAAAAGTATAGCGTCTTCTAGCGTGTCAGGAGCAGGGTCTAGCACTTCTGTTGGAAGAACGGGAACGATAGAGAAGATGTTTAATGATGAACATGAACTTTTCGGTTGTTCTACTTGATACTGGGGAAATATTCATCAGAAGTAGTTGCAGACCTCGATTTGTCTCTCATACTGTTGCCCTATGAAATATGTTTAGAAGACATGGCAGCTAAACGCCCCGAGCGTTTAGAGCCCATGACTACTAAACTCAGTAGATAATCATCATTAGAAAAAATAACCTGTATCCCCCATACAAAGCGTGTGCTAGTGCAGAGTGATGTAGTGTCGTGCGATGGAGTAAAAGCGGTTCAGAATAAAAAACTATGATTATGACGAGATTTCGGGGTTCAATTCAGAGTGACCGTCATTGCTGACCATCTCAACCGATTTTCCACGTCAAAGGCAAGGGGTTCGGTCTAGTCATCGGGATTAGTTGTTGGCATGTTGAAGTTCGAATTGTACATTTGAAAGTGGATGAGCTTCAGAAATTTATCTGAGGCATTAGTAACAAACGTAAATATGCAGAGAATTAGTCAAGTTCGTCCAACAGTTCGATTGTCATATACATCTAATATGCAGTTCATTTTCATTTGCAAGTCATGTATGACCATTCAAGTATTCAAGGCCGAAGCTCATGAGGATGTTTAGATTGAAATTTGAGGATTTTAAGTATGTTTATCCAAGTTAAACCAACAACCAATCCAAAAACAATGTTCGACCGATCGACCCCAATACCCATGACCGATCGTTTCTATACAACCATTTAAACCCCAATCATTCTTCAATCGGTTGTTCTCCAACCTTCAACTCTGGTTCCACACTTCACTCCAATTCAAGACTCGAAGCACCTATCCAAAAATGATCGGCCAAAAACCCTAATAAAAAACGACTGGTTTAAAATTCTCCTCATATTTTCAAATGCCAATCCATCATAATGATATGTTTCATTCCCCTATGCTACAACTTCACAACATCCACCTCACTAGGAATAATCGGCCAAAAACTCCAAGAACGATCGGATAAAAACAATCTCCCATCTTCAGCCTCAAATAAGCGAAATCCATCCAATCTTAACACCAATACAAATGACTTGACCCGATTGTCACCATCTACCGCCTCCATTACAACCGATCGAATCGCCATGATTTGAATCATGCTAACTAAAATGAGAGTCCTCGTCTCATCGCTAATCACAAGGAAAAGAAGTTCGACCTACCTATGTAAGAAAGTTGAGAAGCGGAGGTGGCGTGAATTCGAGTATGAAGCAAGATCTGTTGGACAAAGCGGCAGTGATGGTTGGTGTAGCTAGGAGTTTGACTGATCTATGGAGATGGTTGCGTGATAAGTGTGGGGTTGGATCGAAAGGCTCGGTGGATCGATGGTGATGGGGAAGATGAAAATGGGTTTTTTCTTTTCTTTTTTGGTTCGGGTAGCAGCAATGAAAAATGAAATGAGATAAAGGAAATAATCTAAGTACACAGGTATATATATGAAGGATGCGATACGAACCATCGAAATTTATAGTCCAATAGAGGTCCAACCGATAAAAGATTCGATACAATCGTTTTATAATGGCCTTAAACCAGTTCATTCTTCAAAACCTATCGTTCATTCAGATGGCCGAACCAAGGAATGATCGGGCGAGATTGTTCTGTCATGGATTCATGCCGATCCATCCCCAAATAAAAAAAAGGGAAAGGGAGAGAGGGGAAAGAACGATCGGACCCGACCCAATCTTAAAAGGATTTGGCCCGATCCATACAAAAAATGGAATAAGTACGATCCATTTACTTGATGGATTCATGCCGACCCATCTCACCAAAAAAAGAGAAGAAAAATGCAAATGATTAAGTTACATTCCAACAAATTGGCAACGACCCATGAAAGTATGAATGCGTCCGGGAGCTAATGACAAGAACATGTATATGAACGTGCACTTGTGCATCCTAAAAATTTGATTTCTTGAAATCGACAGAAATTGAATTCTCACTTGGAGTTATCAGAGAAAGAACCAGATTAGGCTACCGAGGTCCACCAGATCAATGGAACTGGGAGAAGCTATTAACTAGTAAAAAATTCAGAATTTATGCTATCGGAAACCATTCAATCGTCATGTAAAGAAAAAAGAGATACAACTCTTCAGGGAAAGCGATTCATCGATGGGTTGATAACTATTTAGAAAGCTGAATGAATCCCTTTTCAACAACTCAAACTTGCATCGATTTAAAGCACGTCGTGTTGAAACAAGACGTACTTTAGGGGGCAAGTGTAATCCAGCTTCTGGCCCTGCTATATTCGAACTGATTAGACAAGTTAGACTTGACTGTCATAGGGATTAACAAGTCAGATTAATAATCACGAAGCTTAAAGATCAGGTACAGATGATAATATGGAGTAGGGACAAAGTGAAAGCAGAAGACGGATTCAATAAAATGATAGAAGTATGAAATTTTACCATCTACTCAAAATGGATCGATGGATCAGGTACGATCCATTTTCATCGATTATGGATTGTATCATATCGATATTACAGTTCAACTCAATGGAAAACGATCGATATCTCAAAATCTACAAGTCAAATAAAGATGAAACTTTGGGAACATTAATATATTGAAGAGTGGAGCCCACCATATCGATCACATGCCAAAATAAGCTTGTAGAACAATCAATATCGATCGTTATTGTTGAAGAACTGGGACACGCGATCGATAACATGACTACTTCTGGGTCTGAAGACTTCGCTGCTGAAATTTTAGAAAGATATTTCATAGTCTTCTTTTATAAATATATACTTGATTTTTATTTTGGGGGATCTTTACGCTGCTTGTAACTTTGCACTTCTTTGTAACTAAGGGTTTTACTACAATCCATCCTCCTGTATTAAACAATTCAAGTATTTAATAAAGTTATTTAATCCAAAGTGAACGTAGGCTTTCAACGCCGAACCACTATAAATCATTGTCTGCTTACTTTATGTTATTTAATTGCTTCCTTCCTCCTTTACATGTAATATTCTTCATTTATTTCTCTACACAAACTCTATTGGGTGTTTGTGCCAATTTTTGGTGCAAACAGCTGGTGGAGCGACTGTAATTGTTTTTGAAGGTAATGGAAGTACCCCTCCTACCGGAGGACAATCTATCACGAACCCCAACCTTGGGGTGAAGGCTCTGCAAGGGAATATTGCAATGCACCTCTCTGATTCTGAAGATGACATGCAACTCAATGCTAAAGGACTGGAATTGAGTGCTGACATAGGCAGGCAAAATGCCGGAAAAGAAGTCCAAACTATCGTTACCAGGCCAACTGTGCACCAATGGAATTCTACAGGAGTGGTTCTCCTAGAGAATGGAGAGCCTAGGCTTTAGTTCGCAAACCAAGGCCATTTGCAGAGCCAAACGCTTGGTGTAGCCCCTGACAATCGACCTACGGACTACCGGACTAGTGAGGCATACATAGCGGACATAGTCAAATGCTTGATGGAAAAAATTAAGGGCAGAAAAGACGACGACTTGGGTTCTGCACTGAGCCGGACTCCATTCACTGAAAATATCCTAAGGGATGAATATCCTGAGAAGTTCTCTATGCCCACTATACTAGCTTATAATGGCATGACAGACCCTAAACCACACTTGTACAAGTACAGTTGGCACATGGACGGAGCTAGGGCAACGAATGCAGTCCACTGCAGATGTTTTCCTATCTTCCTGGAAGGTGGTTCTTGAATGTGGTTAACCAGACTCCCACAATGATCCATTTTTATGTTTGACGAGTAAGTAAGGAAGTTCTTGGAATAGTTTAGGCTTCACATGGCACAGCCAAAAAAGATGTGATGTTTCTATCTCGCCTTTTCCAAGGACCAAATAAGTCGTTAAAAACCTTTATGAATCGGTTTAATATTGCGGTTATTGAAGTGAGCAATCCTAATGGAGATATGGTATTCATGGCCTTAGTCCGAGCTATTCATCCGGACATAGACTAGAAGATTGATTAAGATGAAAGAAACAACCACCATGAAGGAGTTTAACCGAAAGGCGAGTCAGTATCTGAGATTGGAAGAGGAAAACGCATTGGAGGGCGAGACTACTAGTATGCAACCAAAGAAGGTAGTTCAGAGCAATGTAGCAGTCAACCAGGATGGAAACAATTCTGGAGCCACGCCAGGAAATGCGGGAAAGGATGGAAATCAGAAAAAGAAAAACTAGAACACTAGTAGGCGTGATAGGAATAGAGAGCGGATCAAGAACCTAAAATCGAAGAGTATACGCCATTGAATGATAGCCAGGAGAACATCTACCTTGCTACTTAGGGAACTGAGAGGTAAAACAAGCCTCCCAGGAAGGAAGAATCTGAACAATAGAAGCAATCAGGGAAGTTCTACCGCTTCCGCTAGACTCATGAGCATAACACGAATGAGTGTCGACATCTGAAAAATTTAATTAAGGAATTGATTAGGACCAACAGGCTCCAGCATTACGTGAAGAAATCGCAAAACTCTGACCATCCCACTGGACCCTAAGTTCCAAGTACTCAAGGGAACCAACTTGGACCCAGTGGGGAAAAATCCAAACGGATGGAATAGAGACTAGTTATCGATATTATTTTAGAGGACCTCACCAAGCAAAGAAAAGTTGGGGGGAAATGGAGCGATATGCGATTTCACTCAAGTACGCTTCGAAAGAAACTTGTATTGCAATTGAGGATGGTACCCCAGCCATGCAACAAAGGACACTCAATGATGGTATAGTGTTTCGAAACTGAGACACTGAAGGAGTAGAAGCGTTAACTCTCGACCTGATGGTGGTAACCGTCGGAATCGGGCTGGCAGTTATACGTTGAGTCCTAGTGGATAGTGGAAGTTCTGCCAATATCTTGTTTCGACATACGTTCGATCGGATGAAGATCATCATGAAGGGTGTATCTGCTTGCCAAATGAAAATCCAGGGCTTTACGGGGGAGCCAAGATAGCCAATCAGGACGATTGACTTGCCTATCGAGCTCGGAGAAGGAGAACGAAGGGTAGTCCTTATCCAAATCTTCATGATCGTGGATGAAATGTCAGCCTACAACGCTTTCTTGGTTCAACTAGCCCTTGCTAATTTTAGGATCGCTTTGCATTGAAATTCCCAATGGAAAATGGGGTCGAAGTGGAAAAGGTAGACAAAAGCACTATTGAAGAATGTTATATCACTGAATTGCGTGAATCAAAAAGGAAAGAAAAGGAAAAGAATGTGGGGAAGTCTCTCCACATTCGTGAATCGTTAGCATAGCAATTACAAAACCGCCCCTGGCTCGGCGACCATAGCTGATTCGATAAGGCTTTGGAGCCTAGGAAGAAGAGTTCAGTGGAGGAACGGGCAGCATCGATAGAGATTACAATGTCCGTTCCTGTCGACATGGATGACCCAACTCGAGTCCTAAAGATAGGGTCACATCTTGGAATCAAGATGCAACAAGAATTGATTAAATTTCTTCGTGCCAACTTGGATGTGTTCACTTGGACGAATTCCGATATATGTGGGATATCGTCGGAGATAGCATATCACGCACTCAATATCGATCCCAAGTACACTTCAGTAAGGCAGAAGAGACGTGGCCTGGGTCTAGAGCAATCCACTACGCTGAAGGAAGAAGTGGATAAACTGTTGGCTAATGGTTTCATCCGCGACACAACCTATCCTGAATGGGTCTTGAATCTAGTTCTGGTTAAGAAGTCCAATGGGAAGTAGCGAACTTGTGTTGATTACTCAGACCTAAATATAACCTTCCCAAAGGATAGTTTCCTATTACCCAAGATTGACAAGCTTGTAGACGGAACTGCAGCCACGAACTACTCTCATTCATGGATGCCTACTTTGGATACAACCGGATTATTATGCACGAACCCGATCGGAAGAACACCAGCTTCATCGCCGACCTTGGATTGTATTGTTATCAAGTAATGCCATTCGGCCTAAGAACGCTAGGGCAACTTATCAACGGTTGGTTAGCAAAATGTTCAAGGATTAGATTGGACAAACGATGGAAGTCTACGTGGATGATATGCTAGTCAAATCACGCGTGTCTGGAAATCTTTTGGATAACCTCTCGGAAATGTTTGAGATACGTTGGAAGTATGGAATAAAGCTTAACCCACTGAATTGTTCTTTCGGCATAGCTTCTAGGAAATTTTTGGGTTTTATTGTAAATTCTAGGGACATTGAAGCTAATCCTAAGCAAATCACCGCCCTATGGAATGTCACAGCCCCTACAACTAAAAAGGAATTACAAAATCTGAATGGAAAGGTCACAGTGTTGAGCCTATTTATTTCCAAAGCAACAGACAAGTGTATACCATTCTTTGATGCGTTGAAGAAGGGAAAGAAGAATTTCAAGTGGAATCAAGCCTGCTAGACCGCCTTTGAGGAAATATTGCGATATATGGAGACCCCACCGGTTTTTTTTAAACCGGTGGATAGGAAAGACCTATTCATTTATATAGCCATGTCGACACATGCCCTAAGCGCAGCACTGGTACGTAAAAAAGCCAGGATCCAACGACCCATTTACTACATCAGTAACTGATTCACTAGAGCCAAGCAGAACTATCTGAAGTTGGAAAAACTAGCCTATTGCCTATTGATCACATCAAGGAGGTTATGCCCATATTTCCAGGCTCACCCAATCAAAGTGTTAATGGACCAACCTTTGAAGTAGGTATTGTATCGCCCGGAGACATAGGGACGGCTTCTTAAATGGAACATTGAGTTGAGTCAGTACAACGTCACTTATCACCCCATAAGGGCAATCAACAGACAGGCATTGGAAAATTTCATCGTTGAGCTCACAGTATGAGATGGTGAAGAAGAAAATACTTTATAAGTAGTGTCACAATGGAAAATATTTATCGATGGTGCACCAAATGATTTCTACTGAGGAGCGGGAGTCATTCTTGAAACTACCGAAGGATGGTCTATTTGCTATGCTCTAAGGTTGGAGTTCCTTGCTACTAACAACAAGGCGGAGTATAAGGAATTAATAGTAGGACTGAAAATAGTCAACGAATTAGGAATAAAGCTATGCACATCTATAATGACTCTCAGCTAGTTGTCTGTCAGGTGAAAGGGGAATATCAAGCAAAGGGGGTAAACCTTGCCCTTTATCTGTGAAATGCATGGGAATTGCTGAACGACATTGAACACTATACCATAAGTCACATTCCGAGAGAACAGAATATGAAAGCAGATTACCTAGCTAAACTAGCCAGTTACGGAGAAGCATAGTCAATGGGGCTGGTTCCAGTTGAGACACTGACGGCTCCCATTATAAATCAGATGGACGTCGATTGGATTCTAGAAACCACAGAAGAAGAGGAATCGTGGATGACACCAATCGAAGACTATCTACTCATAGGGACACTCCCCAGAGGTCGGAATGAGCAGAAGAAACTTCTTCGAAATGTGCCACGATTCATACTACAAAGCTGGATGCTCTATTGGAGGGGATTCTCCACCCCCTACTCAGATCGTAAATAGCAGCGATGCCAAGAGGATCCTTGAGGAAGTACATGAAGGCAGCCGTGGAGACCACATCGGGGGGTAGACACTAGCAAAGAAGGTCCTTTGCTATGGATATTTTTGGACATCAATCAACCGAGATGCAGCAGACTACGCCCGATGTTGCGATCAGTGCCAAAGATTTACTAAAATCATGAGAACTCCATCCATAGTGTTAGCACAAATGGTCAACCTATGGCTATTTGCAATCTGGAGGATCAATCTAATTGGCGTATTACCAATGGTTAAAGGGGAAGCCAAATATGCTTCATCACAGTTAATTACTTCACCAAAAAGGCCAAAGCGAAACTGCTGGTCACCATTACAACTAAAAAGGTAATTAATTTTGTCATTGAAAATATTTTTTGCATGTTCGGGGTACCATAAAAAATCATCATAGATAATAAAACTCGTTGATCACAGTCAGGTATGCTTTGTTTCTAACTAGAATTTCCATATAGTAAACACTTAGGATCCAAGGAAAGTGGGCATGCACTAACTAATCGGACTCCAAGCATTGACTGGGGCAGATGCAGTGTGTTATCTATGTGGAATGAATTCGGTGTCCCGAACACTACTAACGGTCCATCCCGTGTAGATGGCTCGCTCGTATTAGAAAAAACGATCCATATTGTCCTTTGAAATTACCTTTCATGTACTTACCCGTTATCGATCAACGATCGATAATGGATTTGTCATCAAAAGCAACACGAAAAGTTCTTTCTTTTTTTAGAGACATTGGATATGCAGAAATGGCGATGGAGTATAAGATATTTCAAAGTCTGCGATGGATCATCATATCGGAGTTAATCCGGTAACCAAGTTTTAGTCGATTTCATGGAAGGAGACGGTTGAAACTAGGAGGCGTGACTTGTCTCGAGTCATAAATATCAAAAGTGAAAACTAAACCCTAGCTATATCGTCAACAAGTCAAAATTGGATTCAACCATCTCCTCATGTATAAATCACACCCGACCAAAGCCAATCACCGTCTCCATCACCACTGAAGTACTAGTGAACCATCGCCA
Source organism: Allium fistulosum (assembly GCA_030737815.1). Classification (NCBI taxonomy): domain Eukaryota; kingdom Viridiplantae; phylum Streptophyta; class Magnoliopsida; order Asparagales; family Amaryllidaceae; genus Allium; species Allium fistulosum. The sequence goes on along the minus strand of CM060905.1, from coordinate 896,266,131 downwards.
ACCTCCATGTCAAGATGCAAGATGATTCGGCCTAGGGTCCGATCAATTCATGTCTAGATCCACATGTGATGGCGACGGCATCGACGATTATTCCAGGTGATGGCGAATGTGGCATAGAGGTGGTGGAGCTCACTGGCGAGGACGAAAGATGAACGGCTGTGAAGCGGTAGCTTGAATTGGAAGAGCAAGGGCTTAGGTCGGCTAGGTTGGGTAGAAAGAAGTGAGGCAAATGAGGATATGAAGTTATGAAAAAGATATAAGTAGAGAAATTTTCTCTAAAAATCCTCTAAGTCTCTAACTCGACACTGTATTATGGCTCTTAATTCGGTACCGAATTTAGACACCTCACCCAAGTCATCTCCAACTCATCACATTGATACTACATGCCAATTCAAAGCCTTACTTAAGTTTCAGAGCCAAGTTCGTCAGTTCAAAGAATTGAAATTCAAACTAAAATTAGAACGAATAGCTAGTCATAATTGAACTAATGAAAAACAAAATCCTAGGATGGAATTCAGTGGACAATTGAAATTCAGAGGATAGCAATCTGAATCTTGTCTTGTTCCAGAGCATACTTTGTTTTCAATGAAAGCATACACTGAGAGGTAAATGTTAACTAGGTATTTAACCCAGCAGAAATCATTGGTTGTTGAGCGTCAATACCAAAACGCAATGACTTGAAACTTGGCAAAGGCACTTAGAAGGGCAAAAGGAAGAAGTCATAAAAGTATGAACCAAAAAGGAGCCTAGTCCCAAATTCGGCCCGAATTAAGAGACCTTAATTTGGTGTCGAATTTAGGTATATGTCATGGCATCTTCATACTCTTAAAAAGAGGTCCTCTAGTCCTCCTATGCATATTTGTGAAGTTTTTTAGATTTCCAAAGAACATATCATTAAGAATGAAGATGTGGTGATCCAAACTATAGGATAATCCAAGTCCTGGAAGAACGATAATCAAGACTCGTCAACGACCTACCAAATTGCATGGAGAGCATCCAAAAGAAGCAAGAAACCCAACACAAAAGAGTTTGATCACCCACAACTTAAGGATTAGATTCAGTACCGAATTAAGGGTCTTAATTCGGCATAAAATCTATCCCTTAACTCGGGTGGTCATCGTTTTCCATGTGCTATCTTGGGTCACTTCGTGGACTTCTCTGGTAGTTGGCTTCTGGTCCAAGACGGCTACTACCACTATACATATAAACCATAGAGCAACCAAGAAAGGATCTGGATTCTACCATTACTACGCAGAAGCCCTATCATTTCTTAAACTTTCTCTACTCCATGGTCACCAAGTCAGTTCGTTTAGGCAATTATAGGACTTAGAATCTGTTTAACACTTGTACTTGTGACTAACTCGCCCTCAATCACTTTGTAATCATACTCTACCAAGAAAAAAATCAATAGGCAAAGTTATAAAATGGACATAGGCTAAGTTAACAACTGAACCACTATAAAAATCCCTGTCTCTCATTTATTGTTCTCTTATTTTCTATTATATTTGCTTTGTTCTAAAAGGGCTAGTGCTTTCACATCACACTCCAGGGTGTTGATCCATTTTTTGGGTTAACACATCCATTGGTAAACCTTGAATTTGCCGCTTATGAGATTCATACAACCGCTCATTGGGCTCTGAAGAGATGGTGTGTACAGAATAATTCTGGAAAAAGGAAGGGAATCCATCGTAATTTTAAATAAAGAAATAGAACGAGATCCACGGTTAGTCCTACCCGGGACGCCAGTCAGAAACGAATGTTTAGCCTAAACATAAAAGAAACCCTTATTCCCCTTTCCAGGACTTCTTTTGACCTTAAAAAGAAATCGAAGTTTTTCGCTAGTAAGGTTAATACCATTTTCAGCATAAAGGATAAAGGTGGTCAAAGAAAAGGTGTAAGAATTTGGGGCAAGTTGAACTGGAGCAATACCTAAGGTAGCAAGCCATTCATGGATTACTAGATGCATAAGGAGAAATAACCCACACCGGATATGCTCAGGAGTAATGGCGATGTAATCCTTCGATGGAGTATCCATGCGTTCATGAGATTTTGAAATCCTAGGTGCATACCCATGGAATCCGAATTGTTTAAGGACACCAACGGCATCCTCCAAACGAGTAATTTTTAAAGGAGGAAACAAATGGGAGGAATCAGAGGAATGCATGCTAAAACCCTAGACACTATTTCGAAGAAGGACTGACCAAGAATAAAAATGACTTATCCTACTTTTAATATTCAAGATTATCCCTAAGTTTGGAAATTAATCCGATTTTTCATAAGCAAGAAAGGAAAGAAATTTTTTGGAAAGACGAAGAACGAAAATACGCACCTGAGTTTGAGTTGCAACTGCACGATTGAAATGATCAAACATTAAATGAAATGTGGATTTTTTGGGGAATAATGAGTATAAAAGACTTATGGAAATCTGCACAGAGAAACAAAAAGGCACATTGAATAGTTGCGAAAATATGGTCTAGTGAGACACTGACACGTGTACTAGAGCATTAAATGCATGTGTAGCCGAAAAGACTTATTCCCAGCCCCGAAAAGATAGATTAGATAAGACTAAATTGAAGATATAAATGGTGCATAAGGCAACAAGTCTACCTTGACATGCAGCCGCCGCAGACTTGAGAGGCAAGTGTTACTCCCATTCTTACCACGAGTCACAACAGAAAGAAACACATGATACTTCCTAATGACAGCAGAGTTAAGCAAAGAACATGCTTATGGTTATAGCAATTAACCAGATATGATCCCTCTCCATCAAAATGAAGGCTACATGAAGCAGATCTTGTACGTAAGAGGACAGAGCAGAATGCATTGGTTGCATCCAGACACAAAGGCCAAATAGAAACACTGAACTAAGGCATAAAGACCAGCAAATGAGGTTTTGATCTAGCTATACTCACATTCTGTCAAACATCTACAGGAACAGATCTGTACAAGCATACACTGAGGGCAACCTAGACAACGTCTTACAGAGCTGAAAGCACTCCACTAGAGCTGTATACAGAGTCACCCAAGATATGTTTTAGACATAGACTCAATCCTACAATCGAATGACAATTGTGAAGCTCTCCCTCTCTCGATATCTCATCAAAAACAGCCAAGAAAACAATTCAAAAAGAAAATAAGCCTCAAACTTGTCTCGCAGCTTTCATCATAGAATGGGAAGAACTACTCCATTCTAACCCGACACGATGACAAATTAAACAAAGAGAATAAAAGCAGCAACGTGCCAATATGGTCTGAACACCAGATAACGTCCACCACTACACTTAGTCTCGCATGTCTATAGTATAATAAAGCTTCAAGGCAGTTTCCTACCATTCCTCTTAAAGCAGCTTGCTATTTCAAGAGAGAGGAGGCTAACTTATGTCGACCTAGGCTTCCTGCCTACTTTTTCAGGCATCCCACTTCAAAACTCCAATGTCCCGCTGAAAACCTATCACCAATCCATACACAAAATACAAATGTCATGGATGAGCGATAGGTGGAAAAATCCAAGGGTGGAAACTGAAGGAAAAATGAGAAGAAGATGCAACCATCGGCAATGCCATTTTCATACTATAAAAGGAAAAGCGCGAGGACAAAGAAGGGTTTTGTTTATCTTCTTTTCTAGCTTCTTCTTCTTCCTAAAAATAAATATTGCACGCCTCAAGGCTATAAAAATCTCTTGTACAAAAAGTCAAATATAGTGGATTGCACCATGGACGTAGGATTAACAACAATCTAAACCACGTAAAAAATCTCTATTTTTTTATATTTCTGCAATTTATATTCAATCGCCTTTTTGTTTGCTAATCCATATCGATATCTCAACAAACAGTTGAAGTGCGACTACTCGGCTGTGTAAGCATTCAGCAACACAGTCGCTTCCTAAAGGTGAATTTAACTAAGCTTAAATTCGCTGATTCCTAATCACGAGGATGACAAATCACAAGATTGCGTCATGATCAAGTCGAGTGTGGTAAAGACGAAAAAATTCACCAATAATTTTTATCAATTATTTTAACTCTGAAAGTTTAATTTAGTAGACTGGCTTAATATATTATCCTAATAAGGCTTCCACTGAATTCTGCGTCTCTCAAAAACCCACAAGGAGATATGTGAATTTCATAAAGTTCTTTTGTGGGTGTTTTGGATCTATTTATCATGTTATTACAACCTTGACTTTGCACAACAAATTGTAGTCCCTATAAACGATAATTAACACTTTACTAATTATATCTCGTATATAACTCCTAACATACCTTTAACTATACTCCTAATCATCTTCATGAACTTGAGTTTGCTCAATATATTATGAACTACATTAGATATCCTAAACCCATCATTTCACAATATCCTAAGGGGAGTTATTGTAACCCTTGAGTTTTCTCAACAAAGTTATATAACATTCTTACTTATAAAGGGATAATATAAACATCACCTAAATATTATATCTTAAGTTTTCTCACTAACCATAGGTATGTAAGGTACTCTATTTATATTACAAATGATGGAGAGAACTATTATTTAAATTCATAATTTAAAAGTAATCTTAAAGACTATTATCGACTTGTTAAGGGAGATGAGTATAACTCATTATGCCATATATCTTTTATATGAAACCATTATGTACTCCTTTTAAGTCTCATGGGTTTTATTTTGTCTAACCTCTTATTTTCTTTATACATAACATATGCATAAACATTTTAATTTTTGTAACATTTATAATTAATCAAGTTAAATATATATTATGTATCCTTTTATTAATTAAATGTTTTAATTAATTATAAATATAACATTTAATTTCATATCTATAATTAAAAAAAATCTACCTACTTATAACTCTTTATATAATTGTATAATACTTTGTTTAAATTTAATTTATAAAATTCGAATATGATTACTTGAATCAATCTTGGGCGAATACTTCTAGGATCGGGAGGTTTGACGTCATAGAACATTTCTTAATTAGAGTAATTTTCTCTTAATTTAAGCACATTTTCCATAGATACTCATGTAATTATTTTTTCCAAAAGAATTGCCCTACATGTTGGTCAATTATTCACATAAACATAATGCGAGCTTTGATACCAATCCAGGATCAAGTGCATTGGCAGCAAGGTTAAAAGGGTGAATTTCAAAAAAAATTCCTTTTATTAAATTGCACAAGGTCTTGTTTTGTGTTTATGTGAGTAAGATTTATTTATACCAAATCAAATTTAGTATTTAATTAATAAAATGAGTTTGAGTAATATTTTAATTTGATTGATTAATTCAAAATATTTCTTTGCTTTATTAATGTTCTAAAATAACATTTTATCACTAATTTATTTTATTTTAGTTTCATATTTTAGTTTTAAAGATGTTCATATTCAATATGAACATATAAACATATTAAAGTATGAAACAACTTAGGGTTATAGAGGGAAATCGACCGTTGTGTCCTACGATCAATAGATGTTAGTGTGTAACATATGTCAACGTAATTTCAAGGGATTTTAATGTGAAATAAATAATCATCAATTTATATATACTAATATAATTTGAGTAAATATTTTTTTCAACCATGTAGATTTTATTAAATTTTATAAATATAAATATGTAAATAAATCATATATAGTATAAATAATGTTGTAAATATAAAGTTATTATTTTATAAATGTTTAATTTATATATATCCATATATATATATAGGTATATATATATACATACATATATATATATATATATGTATGTATATTCAAATATGTATATATATTGGATTTTAATTAAATAAACATATAATAAATTTAACATAAGTAATTTTGGCTCCTTAAAAATATCTAAAATATACGTATTATAAAAAGACAAATTTATTTTATATTTTCTTATTCAACAACCGCCGGTAGATAAATAACTTTTTTATTAATTAAATATCTGAATTTATATGCATTTGAATAACTCAAATTTTAAAAATAAAAAAATTTGTTTTTTTACAAAAATCTAAAAACAATTTAAACAATTTTTTAACAAAATTTCCATAAAGAAAATTTCTTATATGTGTGTCTATATATATATATATATATATATATATATTTTATATTGTTGAGAATAGAATCATAAATAATTTTTATAATGTTAAATTCTGAAAACATTTAATTTATATATATAATGCGCTTATTTTAAAATATATATGAAAATGTGTGTGTGTGTATTAAACTTAGATCTAAAAGAAATTTTTTATATCGGTATAATATATATATATATATATTAAATATATAAATTATTTACTTATATATGTAATACTTTGTTTATAAAAAAATTAATAAAAATATTTGAATTTTCTTAAATATTCATGGCTAAAATCAAATTTGGGAAAAAAAGCAACAATGAAAGATATATGTATCATGCATATATTTGAATTAAAAATTAATATTTTTCATCGTTGTCATCAAGCCGATGGTCGAACACGTTGCTTGTTTGGTGTTTCCTCGTCAAACCTTCATTCTCCTCCTTGATTTTAGTTTGCAAAGTCGATTCTTTAGATTCACTAATGACTATAGGACTAGAGATCTATCATAAAAGTGTAGATAGAAAGTGTATGGAGGTTATCATGTATATCTATAGGCCTCTAGATGTCAAAATATCTGCACCATTCTCTCAAACCCAAAGTGACTATGTCTCCTCTCCCCCCTTCAAAATACATTCGGCCTTCTCTTGACCTAGATTTGGTCAAAAATGCATTTGACTCTTCGTGGATCAATTATTTAATTATTTTGTTTAAGCTCCATTTTTGATCGAACCAATGAACAACTTTTATATCATTCTGATTAATTTTAAGCTTCAAATAAATAATTAAAAATGCCATAAAATATTAATACAGCATTTGTATTAATTTATAAGATTTATAGATTCATTTTAACATTGGTCGAATTAAAAAATAAATAACAACGCGACTGTGTTGACTCTCTAGTGTGAACTCGGTCCTCAATCAATATTTAAACAATTTAAACTGAATCGTGTTTGGACTTCGCTAAAGTACAATATTAGACACAAATTCAATGCTTACAAATCATTTAGGTGAAATCTAATTTATAGTCTATATCAGTCTCACCTATTAACAACATTTTATACACATATTTTTTCGTCATCAATGTGTAGACATCTAGAGTTTTTTAAGGTCAAAAACTCTATTAATATTTGCATTAAATTGCACATACAACTTCAAAGTCCTCGGTTTAGTTCAATAATATTTATCGATTAACCAATTTACTCTAGCTAGAGATTTTGACTTTAAGTCTAATACCAACTACGGTGATATTAACCCTCTACAACGAAGGAGACGAATCCTCTCTTAGTTAGTGTTTCACTTCAAGTAGCTCAATACATACCCAAATTTGGTTGTAACAAGGTCATTGTAACAACCCAGATTTTTGGTCGTTTAAATTTAGAATATTTAATTGAATTTAAATATTCAAAAGTAAATTTTACAAGTTAAATAAATTATATTTTGAATATAGTGATTTATTTAGATAATTAAATTGTTAATTTAATATTCGAAATTGCAGAAATAATTGGAATTTGAATATAATGTGAATGGAAATGATTTATAAAGTTGTTCTAAATTCTATTTAAATTAGAATGATGTTAGTGAACTTTTAAAATTGATTTAAAAGTTAATTTACAAAAATTGGAAATTTTAATATTTAATTAACGTGTAAAAATAGTCATTTTTCACACTATCTCAGATTTCTACGAAACTAGTTTCATTAGATCCGTAATAGTGTATTATTATAGGATTTCAAATTTTGTGTCAATCGGACTTACGGTTTGGTCGTACGAAGCTGAAAAGCGTAGAAATTTATTTAAGTAAAATTTAATTAAAATAAGTAGATTCGAAAACCTATCTTCCAAATATGATGGAATTGGCCTCCGATATATATTCCATTGTGTTCGGAATAAGGGTAAAACGTTATAAACGCCAGGCGGCACGCTTCGTTTGGAGTCCGAAAATTTTCCGGATGAATAGTGTCACAAATTTTCTATAAAAGGACATCATTTTCTAGAAATTACTAAACCTTTAGGGTTTCAAGCACTAGCCGCCACCCTTGAAATGAATGGCCAGAAATTGCCGACTTTCTCCCCTATTATCTCCTCATCCATCGACTTTCACGAGAAACTCTCAACTACAATATTTTAGAGCTCGACGAGAGCTACGAATCCATACGGTCATGATCGTCATCGGAGCTTTATGGTGGTCGAAATCGGGGTTTGAAGGCCAACGTTCGCATACGTTTTTCGAGACGAAGAGGAGACCGAGCTCAACTAGGTTGAGGGCGTTGGTGCACGGCGAGGTGGGATTCGAAATGGTAATAGTCGATCGTCGTCTCGATCGGTGTTGTGGGCTCGACAATCGAAAAAAAACGCGTGCAAATGGGTTAAAACGTGTGAGTTTATTCCTGGAGGTTCTCGCGTGAAACGATGAAGAAGGAAGATGGATTTCACGGCCTAGATTATCAGATGCAAGAATCAACGGCCTGGATGAAGGTTATAATATAAAAAAAGAATTTGAAAATTATATATTTATAAATCGTGTAAACTTATAAAATTGATAACTTTGTCATACGAGGTCCGTTTCGCACGAAACGAATTACGTTGGGTTCGTATTCGTGAACACTACATGATGGACCTGGATTGGATTGATTTGGAGCTGATAGGAATTTTGGATAAAATTAAACGCCGGGTTAATTTTATTCGGAATAAAACGCTATTACGACGACTGCAATCAAAGTGAGTACAACTCACTCTCTCTGTCTCGCTTATATTTTTATATAAGTGAGAATAATTTTATTTATGATGATTGGTGATTGTTTGGATAAGATATGATATATTATATTTATTGATTGGTTTGGATATATTCCCGCATATTTTAGCGGATGAGACCCTATACGTTCCCGTGTACGAGCGGATGATCCTTTGTACGTGCGTTTGCCTCGAAGCGGACATTGTACATATTTTCTCATATGTATATTTGTTGCAGGTGACAGGTTGGAGGGATCCAACTGGATTCCTCACCAGTGTTGATTTTTATTTGTAGATATTGTTATATATGCTGTTATCATGTGATATATGACGTTTGGATGTTATGATTGATGTGAATTCCCTTATTTAGCGCTTTTGCAGCATTGGGCCATATTTTTGGAAATTTAAAAATATTAAAACGATGATTTCAATTTAAAAAGAATTTTTAAGTGATTTTAAAAATATATATGTGTTAATAATTTTTGAATTGTTAAAGAAATGAATTTATTTGAAATGAATAAAAAGTTATAATTTTTATGTTATAAAAATTATGGCTCTTGTGAAATATAATCAAAATATGATTTTGGACATATGAAGTTAATTAATTGTTAAAATAAGTTAAATTGGGATTTTTAACTTATTATAAATGGTTTATATATATAAGATTTATAAAATGGATATTTTATAAATAAAAAAGTAATGGCATTATAAACGAGTTTTGTAAGTGTTAAAATGAAGTTATAGTTGAATCTTATAAGTAAATAAGATTTATAAATTTATGAAGTTATAAAAAGAATGAATTTGCAAATAAAAGAGATTTATAAGTAGATTAACTTATAATTGGAATTTGACTTATAAATGAGATAGAAGTGGAAATTTGTTAAAAAGGAATTTTATATATGGAAGTGTTTATAAATTATAAATGGAATTCGTAAACACTATTTTATAAATCTGAAATCAATTTAATTTGATAAGTTAAATACGAAAGTTTACAAAAGGAATTATATTCATGATTTTGGACAATGAATAATCCTTTAAATTAAATGTGTAGAAGTAATGAAATTGGTAATAGAATTATATTCACGATTTTGGACAGTGATAATCCTTTAAATTAAATGTGTAGAAGTAATGAAATTGGTGAAGGAATTATATTCACGATTTTGGACAGTGAATAATCCTTTAAATTAAATGTGCAGAAGTAACGAATTTGGTACGAGAATTATATTCACGATTTTGGAGAGTGAATAATCCTTTAAATTAAATGTGTAGAAGTAATGAATTTGGTAAGAGAATTATATTCACGATTTTGGACAGTGAATAACTTTTAAATAAAATGAATGTTTTGGAAAGCGATATTATAAAATGGAGTTTAAATGGTTTGATAATAAAATAAGTCGTGAATGTACTTATTATTAAAATAAGTATATGGAAATGTTTTCCAAATATCCAATAAGTGAAATGGTTTTGAATATTATCTTTTTAAAGATATTTTGAAGTGAATAATTAGAAAGTGATTTGATTTATAAACGATTAATAAAATCAGGCCCAGTGATTACTTAAGTGCTAGATTTTGTTTGTTGCTTTGATAGTTAAATAACCGACTATCAAATTTGGCCATTTTAGTTTCTCAACTTGATGTGGAAACTAATTAGTCGTACACTTAGTACGTTACTGATTGTATAGTCTTGATTATCCTTTGTGTTGAGAATGTTGATTCGTGTAGTGTGGAGTGATTACTCCAATCTATCGAGCTTTCTTCTTGGCCGAAGGATAGCAAGTTGAAAGTTGGAGACGTGATAAGTCTACAAGACTTAGTTTCTGTGTGAGGTTGAGAAACGCTTTTCCATTGTTGGTGCGAAGAGACCGGGATCAGATTTATCTGAAAACCACTTCGAACCAACATTTATACGACGATTGTGCAGGTTGTTCGATGATATTGATATTTAGGATTTTCATAGTGAAGGACTGCTTGTTGATCGTTCAGGGTTAAAATCCCAATATACATATAGTAGCAGTAGTCTCTTCGTTATGAAATATCCAATGCAAGGACTATTCGCTACTAATCCTAGGGATTTCCCGATAGGATGTGGTAGGAAAGTACCTTCGGTTTGTCCTGTTCCTGGACAACTTGTACGGACGAGTGTCTGACATTGCATTTATATGATTACGTACATTGGATTTTACAAACGTACATTTGTTTGGTGGCGGAGAAGGCAACTTCTCTTAGCTTAACACCCTTCCTTGAGATGTACGAGCTCAAGGGTTGTATTTTTTGTGGAAGGCAATTAGTAGTCAACGGAAATGGCAATGTGGCATTCAAAGATGATGTGATATGTGAAAGGTAATCGATACCTCTTTTGGCTTCACTCCTCGGAAAATGACTGAAACAGGGATAGAAGCAGCAAGGCTAAGTGGGTCGCTCCCAATTAGGAGATGTCATCACTCTTCTAGATATATCTTTACACGCTATGACGTCGTGTATCTGATTATTGTTGTTGTATGCTCGTGGCCATGGATAAAGGTCGGTAACGACCGAAGTGATGACATATTCGGTACTATCTAGGTATGGGTAGGCCGGTCTTGTGTTGATTTAGGCGAGCAGTATCTGCTCCCTAGGTACATCCCTCTAGAGGTGTACTATGTTGGTTCGAAAAGGTAGTCCCTTTACCTAGTCATTTGTATGGAAATCCAAAATCCAATACGTGCCTGCCATTTTGTTTGTAAATCTATTACGTTGGAATTTAATAATGTAACAATTTCAGCTATTTAATTTATTATGTGTGCAATAGACACTATTATAATATAAGAGAATTTGATATGAAATGTTTTGGTTATCGTAAGGTAAAAACCTTATCGGTATTTATTTGTGACTCGGTCTTACGAGATACCTTTTGTTTTGATAAAGAAATAGTTTTGATAACTTTATAAATTCAGTTGAGATGTGTTTTTCTCACGCTGGTTTACCAGACTGATCCGGGCGTTCTTCCCTTTAAATGCTCGGGTCAGACCGAGTATATTTATATGTTCAGATTTGGTGTTTGTGGAGCTTCAGTAGGCGAGCTGGAGATCTTCATGTCGTATACACGTATCTGTTATTTTTTTGATGCTTTGCATTGTCGTTGTTGTAAATTATCAGCATTGTGAGGACATGTTATTATAACTGTCCAAGCTGATGATTATTTATTGTGTACTCTAATATTGACTTATGTATATTACTGTTTCTCTTTGTAAAGATTATTGATCTATATTATATGTTATTCCGCTGCGATGTGAGATTTTGTATTGTTTTTGGTTCTGCTTCTCTCTTTTTCTTCTTCTCTTCTCTCCCTCTTTCTTCTCTCTTTCTTCTCACCCTCTCTTTTCTTTCACTTGATTATCTGCAATTGGTGCTCTTTGGGTCGGACATGCATGGTTTGGTATCGGATTCAGAGGGTGCTGATTGCGGGTCATCACAGTCATCATCCCCAATATCTAATTATAATCAAGGTATAACCTACCTACTCAAGATCAACGGTACCCTTAAGTCAAAGGACTACTTATATATCATTACCATGAGATCTTCTATTTTGATTTAGCTGTACTAACCTATAGAAAATTCTCACTGAGTCATTCTATGGTTGTTTCAAATAACCATAAGTACATAACCCCTTGGTACCCCCAACAATCATGAATAAATCATCGTCTATTGTACGAAGAACATTACGTATACTGGTCTCAACTGATGTATCGATATCCTTTTCTCGATACATCCTGATTATAAGGTGTTAGTGTTTTATATATATTGGTTCAATACTCATGGTCATGAACACATTTGTAACTACAACTGTTAAAACACTTCTCCTAAGGATTATATATATATATATATATGTTTAATGTATTTAATTCATTATTTATATCTCTATAAAACAACACACATAAAAGAAAAATAAACCAAATGCACATCATTTCAAATAAGATTCTTTTGTAAGAGTTAAATTACATAATGAATTACATAATTGCCTATAAGGCACACCCTTAACTCTATCAATAACATGAATTCCTATATATTTTGAAAGTGGTGATATGCCAACAAACAAGTCATGTGCATATCACAACACTTTGCACTATTAATACCTTAATTATTGATTTTGACGATAATAACCTTGGTAACAAAAATACGTTCATATAAAATATGGATACTAATAATTTTGCCAAGTTATATAGTGTATAGTGCAGGATATTATACATGTATTGAATCGAAAACTATATAGTATAAAAACTCAAGAAATGAACATGAAGACTCATGATTACAAAGATCAAGATATGAAGATCTCAAGACTATGGTATAGTATATAGAGTCATAGAATATTGTTAAAGTCCCTGGTAGTAATCTTTGATCTCTATTTCTTATTTTTTCTTATCTTTTAATTTTAAAATTAAGTATATTTTTAAAATATATTTAAAAATATTTTATAAAGGTTTTTCAAGTTTAAAATGTTTATAAACTATGCTTAAACTATTTTGCAAAGTATCAAAATAATTTACAAAGTATATCATTTTCAACAAATATTTTAAATAAAAGAGTTTTCAAAATACACATGGGTATGTTGACATATATGCCGAAAATTTGAAATTCAAATTCTGAAATGAAGTGCCTATCCATCGTAACTTTTCGAGAATGAACATATCTGTTTATTCTCCATATAAATGGGGTTTTCAAACGAATTTTTTGTTAACTACTTTCTTATTATCTTCTCTTCACTTACTCTACTAAAATTTCTATTGAAAATATATTCAAATCTTCTCAAATCCAAACCGAAATAAATTCAATCTTCATTGTATTGATTCTCTACTATTTATTCTTCGATTTCAATCATCTCTCTCTCAGTCAAAGATCAAAGTGTTGTCCAAGAGGCTATAAGATTCATTGTAAACAAAGATCAAGAAATTGTCTTTGGAAAAACCATCAAACTCTAGTTGTGTTTAAGTGGGTGTGCTAGTATCCCTTTTAAATCAAGTGGGTATGCTTGTGTCTCATTTAAATAAAGTGGGTTTGCTTGGTGTCTCGGAAATTCAAGTGGGTATGCTTGTGTCCCCTCCAAATCAAGTGAGTGTACTTAGAGCTCGGAAAATCTAAATGGTGTGTCTCGTAGCCTTAAAATCGAGATTGTTTTAGGTTTGCCTTTTGCCCGTTGAAAGATTGGCATTTGAAAAGAAATCTGTACAAGTAATCGTACGGGACTGGATGTAGGGTAACTATGAACCAGTATAAAAATGCTAGTGTGATCTCTCTAATTCTCTACCTTTTACTTTACTACAATTATATTTATCTGTATTTGCATCTGTAATTGTTCATTCCGTTTTGATTAATAATAATCTTGAATTTTTTTTAACAAGACTCATAAAAATTAGAAAACATTATTCACCCACTCTACTATTTAATTAGCTTTAAGATTCGCAATTCTGCAACCCACATGCACGTTCGTCTCACTGCTCATATTCAAGTTTTTGTTATAAGTTATTCGCCTTTCAGACATGTTTCCTTCTCAATGGTACTCATCAAATAACTTTGAGGCATCCTACATCGATGGAAAACCACGTGAGTACAATCACTCAACTTCTATTCAAACATGTGCAATTAAAGAACTTAGTGGTTATATTGAAATGGAGGTGCAAAAAGTTATAGTGGGGATATAGCGAAAATTAGGGAAGATGCAAAATGCTTCGTTATATATAAAACCAAATATTTAAAGTTAATTTATTCTCATTTTCATATCATTTGTATAAAAAAAAGAAATATTGTTCAATCTTATATGACAAACCCGAAGAATATCATCATTTATGCATAATAGATTTGGTGACTAAAATAGATTTCTAACTTATATTGGGCATTTATGCCTTAAAATTAGGTCTTTACCATAACTTTGTTGATTTGGTATAAAAGAGAACTAGTCAAATCAACATTTGTATATTAATATTGCTAAAGCGGTTGCTAAAAAGCATTGATTTAGCGGACATAACAGAAAATAATGGGGATTAAAGTGGATCTACTATTTAATAACTCTAAATTAAAATAGCGTAGCAGTTGAAGAGCGCTATGCGCTATAGAAGGTATTTTGTGGGGCATTAACTATACAGATTCAAATTGAATAAGTCATCAACCACTACTACTCCCATTATTTTAACATAGTTCTTACTTATACAAACATGGTCACAATCAATATCACACAATGGAATTCAATCCAAACATTCAAGTCATTGCATCCATCTACATTCTTAGCTACACCATTCATCTATAATATAATCAAAATACAATTATCATTCAACGATCCTAGCTTGAACTCCTAAGTACCAAAAATAGGGTTTTAGTGTTAAAATCACACTTTTATCATTTTTGGGTTACTAACTTATCTACAAGTCCACTTGTCACTGTTCACATAATGAGAGTGTTAATCTCTTCATTATGATTCCTAAGCACCAGTTTATCATTTATAAACCAACAACAAATCATAAAGTCCAACAACTATCATCAAATGATAATGTTTATGCTATAGGGCTTACTAACTCTTTCATATACACTGCTATTCTATTTCTTCAAAAGTTAATTCATTTATGTGTAACACTAATAATAAATAACAAGATTAAACATTCATAACCTATTTATCAACATCCCAATCACAAACGCCAAGCCAACGTAGAAACCAAACATGGAGTGAATGCATAAGAGATATCTATAGACTATAGAGAAGTTCCACTCACACAAGCATTTTCTAACAAACCACTTTGGAAAGAAACCCATTGTCAAAGCTCCATCCATCTTAATCCTGAAATCTTAAATCTTCTCTATTCAACTCTAAACGAAAAAGGGTTTGTAGAGATTCTTCTAATTCGAATAATCATGATTTTATTTGATTTTACGTGACTTATTTGTGGGATTTGAGATGGTTTAGGAGGAGGAGGCTCGAGCTTGAGCCATTAGCTCTTGAATGAAATGCTTCCTGAATTGAAAATGAAAGGAGAGAAAGCACAAATATATAGACAGTTTGGGCCTTGGGGCAAAAATGGTTCTCTTCAAAATTCATTAAACCTATTTCTTTCATAGCCCAATATAGCTAACTCCAACGTATGAAGTTCTATGTATTTTTTCTTTGTGCAAAAACATTTCGAATGCAATGGGAAAGATCCCGTAGTCCAATTTTTCTATATACAAAAATTACATTTTGGATCCTTTATAAATCGAGACTTTCAATATCTAATTTGAAATTTAAAGTTTCAAACATATCAATGTTTATACTCAGATCTATTCTAAATGAAATCCAGGCTCAATGGAGGAGGTTTCGAGTCCTAACTCGTTGAACTTTAAAAGTTGACTTTTTGGCACATGCTAGATCAAATTTAATGCTTACACTCATACAGTTGACTTTTTGATTCTAAATCAACTAAATAACTGTAATATTGATTACTTTGTGTTGAGGTACTTATATTCCGCTTTTATAATATTAGTATAAGTATATTTTTGAATATTTTTATTTTTATGATTGAATTATAAAATTTGATTGTTTATAACATAGTTCAAACTTCCGGCTGGAACGTCGGATTCCCAGTGATTTTGTTCCGGTTCCGGCGTCGACCGAACCAAAATAAGAGGGAAATCTCGATTCGGAATCTAGGGTTAACAAAAATAAAAATTACCGGGTAGGAAGCAGTAAAAAGTTGAAGTAGAAACTAGCAAACTACAAAGCAATGTAATTTAGCAACCATCGCCTTTTTTTGGGTTCATCGGTTGGACGAATTTAGGGCACCGTGCCAATAGAAGGAGAAGAAAGGGAATGCATTGCCGTGGGGGGTTTTAATCGGGCTGGACTATAGATATAATTTATAAACTAACGTAAATTAGATAAATTGATGGGTCGGGCTGCTTAATATTTAGTAAATCGGTTTGTTTAAATAATTTGGAATTAGTTAATTGATGGGTTGGACTAGCTATATAATTTTAAACTATTTAACTTTAATGTATTTAAATAAATTTAGCTTATAAAATTTGTATAAACATTATCAAAAATTATTTATAACTTGAGGTAGTTGATTATGATAAATCGTAATATTGTTTGGAATTACTGTACAACATTCATTGAATGTTTTGTATCTTGTATATAATTTGAAGAATGTACTACGAATTTATATCAGTATTGAATATTTACAACAAAAAATTCGCTTGCAGAACGGAAGCAAAATTTTAAAATTATCATATGACAGAATGAAAATGGAAAACGGAATTTTGAACTTTTTTTATAAATAATTTTGATTTACATTTGGATAATTGGTTCTAAATGTGTGCATGTAAAAAACATCCTGTGTGTCATGCAGCGAGTAGGTTTGAATCACCGAATAAACTGTGAACTTTCTTCTAGGAAAAACTGTCAATTTATTTCGGGTAATTAGCATACGGGATAAACGAAACAAATCTAAACCCTAAAATTTCATAGTCCTTCATAATTTTCTCCTTTCAATGCTAATCCGTACATGTTTCCTTTGGTTGAACCATTGTTTCGAAGACCGAACCATGAGTCAAACCGTGTTGGTACAAGGTCAAATGTTATAGTGGTTCAACCGGTCAGATCGTAAAAACCGCATTGATCGTTAATTTCTATTTTTCCTATTTAAATGTAAAATTATTTTATTTAATTTTATAATTTAACTAATTATAATTAATATATTAGATTTCAAAGCAATTATTTTTAAATATTTCATAAAAAAATTTAATTGGAATAATTCTATAGCAATTCTTTTAGGGCAAAATTGTAAATTTTCTTATATTTTAAGATGAAAGAGGTTCGGTTCAACAATTCATAAAATGTACACTAATAATGTATTTGTCCAAAATTGATAAGATAATCTAATAATTTAGTAGTTAAAGTTATGAAATTATATATTTGGTAAATTGATTATGTGAAAAAATAAAACGCGAAGCGATGGTATTTTCTAAAATTTGAAGAACCGTGTGGTTCAAAAAGATCGGTATAAAGGTTTTTTAGGGTTCCGAGGTTAAACCGCGGGTTCATGTATGTGTAAGGTTATTTTTATTTTCAAATATGAAGCTCTTTATGGTCGAAGGTTAAACGTGGACGAACTGAGATTGTGTTGGGTCTTTAAAACACTGGGTTGAATAGCCATTCTCTACTACATAATGTGGGATATAATTTTAACTCAGCTTTTTAAGTAGTAATCATGCCGGGCTCAAATCCATGTTGGCTTTCATTCATCGTCTTGTTCTTTCTTTTTTGATCATTTTTGCTTTTTTTTTATAACGAAATTACATACTTTTAGCATCAAACCGAAGTACAAGGCCGCAGAGAAGCAGACACCAGTAAACTGATACCGTATATGCATTAATAGCAGTGTTTTTATAACCCGACCGTGAGTCAAACCGTGAGAACTCAGGGTCCAAGGTTTTGAAGGTCTGATCGGTCGAACCGTTAAGAACCGCGCATGGTTATTAATAGTGAAAATGTGAATATATTTTAAACAAAGCTTTTCACATAAATATATTTCAGTGCTTTCAATGGCACCCCTTCAAAACACAAGTAGAATAATGATATAGCACAACACCACAAAACAAAAGGTGCAGCCATAATCACATACAAACACCTACGCCTAAACATAAGTAAAGTAGCTACACATAGACATAAGTAAATAATTAATCATGCAGTGCAATTCCAGTTAACCTAGATAAAAGAATTATATTATAAGGAGCAGAAGGTTGGACTACTGCTGAAAGAAACGGTTGAATCACGGTCGGAGGGTTGAACCACGGTTTGTACGCGGACAAGGTTTGATTGAGTTTCCGACCTTTATGGACCACGGTCCGCGGGTACTCGCGGTTCGACCGCGGTCCGGTCGGGTTTTAAAAACTATGATTAATAGTAGCAGAAGGAATTTTGTTCCATGTGGACAGTACACTTCCATTTTGACATCATCTTAGCTATTGCACATAGCATTATAGCATTGCCCTTTCGCCCGTCCCAACAATCAAACGCATCATCAATGATTGCTCCATTTCCCAACCTTCATTTTTTTTGTTTAAAGTGGTACTATCCAAACCCACGATTCGTCATGTGCCCACATGGACATATAATACATATTGCTACCCACCTTCGATCATATCATATCTTGATCATACATGTATTCTTCCTCCATTCTTTCTTAACCACCCATTCTTTAGTTGTACGAATTAAATTATTCCTTAGTAGAGTGAAAATGGCCGATAGATCAGCATAAATGATACTCGAACTTTAGTGTAACAGATGCTTTGGTGAAAATATATATAGTTTAGTTTGTATATAATACCAGTACTTCTTGTGATTTATATCTATTTAAATGTTACCAAAGTAACACAACCAAAGGTCCAAAACTCTCAATTTTCTCCTATTATTGGATAAGTAAAAATGTGGGAGCATATGGCAATAGATATGCTATCTCACATCTTCTCCTTCCTACCGCCACACTCAATTGCACAATGCCTCTCAACCTCAAAACACTGGCAAACCGCAGCACATCTCACCACCACCTCATCCGTCTCCTCCACGTGGCTTCTTGCTATGCCCACACGTGCACACTGCAACTCTTGCTTGGCCTACAACCCTTCTTCTAGCGGCTGGCACTCCTTTCCTTTACATTTTCTCACCTTCTCGGTCCGGCCCATTGCATCCGTTGGGCCGCTCATGCTATGCAAGTTGGGAAACTCTTTGGGTTTAAGGCTCCTGGTTGTCAACGTCTTTACCAAGCAGTACAGGTTCTTGCCCACGCTAGCCAGTGGGTTGAGGGCTAATGCGGCTGTAGGCGTCATTCTGCACAATTTTGACCTTGGTTTCCAGATCTTCGTAGCAGGTGGTGCCTCTGGAGCCTCCTACGACAACAGCGTGGAGATCTACGATTCACGCGTAGGTTTATATATAATTGAAAAATTAAATTGCTAGCTGGTTATATATAATTAGTTCTCTATTGACAATGCAATTAGGTTGACAAATGGAGCAGCGGGGGGACAATGCCACTGGAATACGCCATTAGACTAACCGTATGGACACCAAACGAGAACGTGTACTGCGAAGAAGACGGCGCCATCTACTGGATGACATCGGCACGTGCGTACAGCATTGTTGGGTTCAGCGTGAAGACCAAAGCATGGAGAGAGGTGAAGGTTCCGAAAGCGGACAAGCTTGAATGGGCCACGATTGTGAAGAGAAGCAATGGAAAGTTGGGGCTGGTAGGAGGAGAAGACAAGGAAGAAGGGTGTGTATGGGAGTTGTGTGAAGGAGATGGATGGAAAAAGGTAGGGTATGTTCCCCGAATGGAAGGTGAAAATGGTGTGAAGTGTGTGGATGGTGGGTATGGACTACTATGGTTGTTTAGGCAAATTGGTGGGAGTGTGTTGGTTGGTGATGGAAACGAATGGAGTTGGAATGGTGATGGGGAGTGGTGCTGTTTGCCTCGAATTAGTATAAAAGTTATGGCGATTAAACCAAGTCTGTCTCGTTTAACTATTGACCGTTAATTTTTAATTTATTTATCTACTTCTAATCATAATTCTGCATTCAATTAGAGTTGTTGAAATCAGTTTACACCTTATGCATCTAATTGATAATAATCGTTCTGCGAATAATGTACAAATTAAAATTCTTGAAAAAGAAGAAAGATGCATAATGAAATTACATTACAGTAGATTCTTCGGAAAAGGTTGCTAGCACCCGAACAGGCTATTTTGAAAAGAACAGGGCACCGACGGAATACGGTCTGTCTTTTTTTTCTGCCACAACAGACAAAAGAAGCGCAAATGATTATTTCTGTAAATTTGCATATTTACTTATTTTAAATTGTTTTAAACTATCCTTGAATAATAATAACAGGAAATTATTGTCAAGGACAAAAATTTTCAGCGTTTTTGCCTCAAGGACAGACCTTCAATATTTTATCCTGAAGGACAACTTTCTTTAGGTATCAGTTTTTAGTCATTGATAGTATCAGTTTGAAGTTATCGGTAGCAGTTTTTAGGTATCAGTTTTTAGCTTGGTAGCAGTTTTGTTGTCCTTATGAATAATTTTGAAAAATATTTGTCCTTATGAATAATTTTTAGAAGAATGTTTGTCCTTATGGTAAAAATATTGAGGTTGTGTCCTTGAGGCAAAAAATATACAAATTTTTGTCCTTTAAATTAATTCCCCCTAATAATAATTAATATTACATTATAAATTAATACGAAAACTGAGAAATAAAAAAACAGATATATTTGAAAAGGAACTGGTATACTAGAATCAAAAACAAATTCAACGTACATAAAAGGAATACATGAAAAAATACAATAACATGGAATAAGAGTTGACTTTTCGATCAAATATTGCTGAACTAAATGTTGTGTCATATCTATTTTATCGTAACTTTCAACTAGCTTGAGACAAATCTATTTTCTTCTTTTCCATCAAAATTGTTATGTTTAGTCAATGTCAACTTTTCCCATCTTCTCTACAGAATTAGCAAAAACGATATACGATAAAGATGATCCAGTGTAATTAACACTACTTGCATTGATCGTTGGTTTTGAGCTTGTAGTATGCTTGGGCTTCCTGCTTTCGATCGAGATTTCTTCATTTGGAGTTCGTATATCACATCAACAAAATTATTTATCTTTTCTTAGGTATCATGTCGACGTCTTTTGCTTCATCCTGTACAATTTTTGTACCAGAAGATGATCCAAGATCCAATCTATATAGAAGACAAAACAATTAAAAACTGGATAGATTGTATATGAACATCTTTTAGATTATTGTACATTGTATCAAATGCTCAGTTTTGATCGATACATAGTTGGATAATATGAGAACTCGGTGAAGATTTGATGTGTTTCTTCATTTTGGCATACCAGTGGGAGAGAATGCAACGATTCAGTAGTGAACCTTGAAATATTATTTGGAGAAGGTATGCATTCTCTATTGACAATTTTTTATACTTCAAAGTAGAAGTGTCAAACTCTCTAACACGATACACATCATTTCTCAGTATTATATATGGTTTTCTTTACGGAATCACATCTCAATTCATTTTTATTGCACAAACTTTTGCTAGACCATACACTGTTTTTTTACTACTTTGTATTTGTATCGAATATGCTCATCGGATACCCGTGGTTCTCTACGAAACTCCTGTAAAATTTTATTGAGCATTATTGTAAAAAAATGTATGCACTATTTGTTATCCGGGTTTTTAACCCAACAGGATCCAGCAGAATACAGAACAACTTCATCACATCAGAATGGTTTAGAACTTAACTAGAAAAGTTGATGAAGACAGGTCTGGCCCGGAAGCCTTCCGACCTCTATAAATATCATCTCACCTGCAACACAAAGAGGATCTGCTCCGGATTGATGGCTAAAGCTCTGCTGGAAACATTCTTCACTCTCTGCCTTCCTCACAACAATCTCCAAAGGAATTCACTGTGATTCTCCAGTGGATTCTAACTCCGGGGATTCAATCTATTAAGAGGTAATCAAAGTCTTGTAATCAAACATATATTGTAAAAGCAATCGGTCTATAAGAAAAATATAAAGTTGATGTAGGCTTCATTAACGTCAAACCACTATAAAAATTCTCTGTTTTTTTTCTTTTACTGTTCTTAATTTTCTTATATCTGTGATCTATGATATTGCTCTATCAGAACATGGCTGGTGCTTTCAAACTTAAACTAGGGTGTTGATCCATTTTTTTGGTTAACACTATTCTTTTTTTGGAATGCACAGTAAAAAGTGTAAAGTAGCAATAGATCAAATTTACATTGCTATCTTTGTAAAAACACCAACAAATACCACAATATATTCAACCTCGGATTTAATGAGATTATAGAAAAAAAATCATTGCATATTTCAGATAGTAATACGAAAAATAGTCTATTTATACAGCTATTAGTTCAAAAGCAATAAGTCTTGCATACATTATTAATTTTAAAACACTCTGCTGTTAATTGACGATATGAGAAGCTATTATTGTGTTTTAAATTAAGGTTGGTTTTACATTCTCATTGTTCGGTTGTGCAAAATAGTGTGTACTTTATTCAGTTTGCATAACCAACCAAAGTGGGTTTCGTAATATATTACCGCGATTAATTTTAATATATATTTAAGAGGCGTTAGACATAATTTAGGTATGTGTAGAAAGTAACACTCTTACTTTTAAAGTTAATACATATTCACTATTTCTCAAAATATATTAGTTCTTAAAAAGATTTATAATAAAAAATTTTATTTTTTTCAAAACATTAAATTTGTATTTAGTCGCGAGTCGATATGATAAAAATCAAATCTTTTTTCTTTCAAATATTTTCATTTTTAGTGAAATGTGCAAATATTTACCGTTTAAACTACAAATAATTACATTTTGAACTGCAAATGTCAAATGGCTAATTTCAACGTTTGGGTCCATTTCACATTAGGGCACCAAAATAGAAAAATAAAATAAAACCAAGATGTAAAAATTTGTAGTGGACGCTAACATGAAACATTGCATGAAAATAAAAGTATACGTTAGCCTCAAGCAAGGCAAGCATTAATTCATCCACCATACATCCATTCATAGTTTTAAATTTAAAAATCATTACTTTCAGACATCTCCAAAATTCATAATTTTCAACTTCTACTTTAATTGAAAGAAATTGAAATAAACATTTAGATATAATATCAGTTTCAAATATTATAATTTGCATATGAGATTAGACTTTTTTATTTGTTATGAATTTCTATTTACAAAGTACTAATATGATTTGAATACTAAAATTTATGATAAATAAACTTCTCAGTGTTTTGAAAGTTAATGATCAACATTTCTAACATAAATCAACTGGTAAAAAATAATTTTTGTTTTAAAATATTGTATAACTTTTTTTTTGAAATAGGTAAATAAGGGCCCAACCCATAGTAATGAGAGCGGGTAATAATACCCGAGTACTACACCGATACAAATTTACACAAACCCTAATCATTTTAGGGTTATACACCACGCCTCCATTCAAAGCTCCTAAGAAATCAAAAAACCTCAAAAATTGCAGAAAAGAAAATCACAGATCTCTCAACACTTCCCTAACTTATAAGTCTCAAGAAGGTCTCAGATCCTTCTTATCTATGCGACACAGATCAGTAGCTTTAGTACCGAGCTTATAAGTCTCGAAAGAGCAAGTTTTGTATCTGCTTCCTCAAAATTGATATCTTTGTTGTTTGAGATACACGAGTTGTTGAAAACATTGTATAACTTGAAGTATTATTATCAAAACAGTTGTCTTGTTACTATATACATATATACATATACATATATATACATATACACACATATATATTATTAGTGTTGACTCGCATGTTGTAAAGAAGAACGGCGGTTTGGAATTGGAATAGTCCCGCATCGTTAAATAACCTGTAGAAGTGGTGTATAACACGTGATGTTATGGATTCCTTGTTGCAACAAAGTGCGTGCCAACTCATATGTGTATGCCACGTGCTGAAGATTGTTAGAGTGGTCTGACCGTCATTACATAACATATGTATATGTATGTGTGTGTATATGTATATGTGTGTGTGTGTGTATATATATATATATGTATGTATATATGTGTGTGTATATGTATATGTATAGTATGTATGTAATTAGCCGTTGTAACATGCTATTGATTCTAGGGCTGTCAATGAATACCCGAAAAATCCAAAATCCATCCGCATCCGAATTCCGAAAAGCGGATAAATATCCGATATTGGAAAAACAGATACGGATGCGGATGCGAAGACATCTGCTTTCGAAAATTATTCATCCGGTATTTTTCAAAATTATAGTTTAAATTATGTACATTTTAGTACAATGAAAGATATCTACTTATTGTTTTATTAAGTTAGAAGTTTATATTATATATATTAAATGAATATTAATTTCTTAAAACTATTTATTATCATCATACTTGTTTATTTTTAACACTTTAATAATAAGTGAGACAGAAAAAAGTTTATATTAAACTAAAATTTTCTATTCAAGTTTCTTGGTTTATCGGTCGTCAGCGGATAGGGTAATTATCTGATATCCGTCCGTGTCCACGGATACTGATATTCAATATCTGAAAATGTTTTGGTATGTGGATGCGGATATGGCACTATCCGCATTCGAAAGTATTCGTTGACGGATCTAATTGATTCACAACTAGCTTTTGAGTAATTTAACTCATAGAGCAGCCTTCTTTTTCCAATATTGTCTACGAGTTCCATGTTGCAGGCCGTTTCCAGTTACTAGCCTTTTGTGTTCATACAAGGGAAACATACATGGTGGAATTATCATCTCACATAACTAGACCGTTTATTCTTCTTCTTACCCTACTCAAAATAGAGTTTTTATGAACCACCGTAGACTCTGAAAGTTATTTATAAATATGTTCTTGATCATAGTCGGAACGATTAAAGTAACATATAAAATGGATTAATAAGCAACGTATATTTTAGGAATAAAACTCACAAATCGTGCTGGGCTTAGAATCGTTTGATCAGTAGATGGTCCATTGCACAAGTGGAGCATGTGAAATGTTTGGTGGCTCAGTGCACGGTATTATAAAACTGAACGAACTTTCTCTTCCGGATCAATCAGCCTAACAATACGCGTCTAAAGATGGCAGTACAAATGACTACAACATATTGGCCAGAAATTAAACGTGCTAAGTGAACAATAGAAGCGACATAAACAGCCAGATAGCATCCACCGTGGTTTCTATGAATATTTTCTTGAAATTTCATGATTTTATCTCGGGTTATCTGAATAAAAATTTAATAACGCAGCAGTAGAGATTTCAAGCAAGGATCAGGCCCCTAGTGCTTTTCTTAGCATATCAAGCATGCAATAATTGTGTTTAATCTCTGTAGAAATCTCCCTACTTCTGTAGACTTTTCACAAATCAATAATATATTGTTGACAATGTCCATATAATTATATGGAATGTGATGTAAACTCAATGATGAAACATGTCATAACCCACCATTGTTGAATCTTAAATCGATTTATTTAGTAGACTCAACCGCTTTATCTTCACCTAACGATTCAATATGACTACTCAACGTTATCGCAATAGTTCTGAGTATAGGAACGGATAAATTGGATCACAGATCCAGTTCTGGCTGTTTATACTGAGATTTTATCATATGATTATTAGAATTTTCTAGTGGTGCAATCGATTTTTTTACACACATAGAATAGTATGCTGATTATCTTTGGTTGTTAGCATAAGCTACTAATCAATTAAGCCAAGTCTGTTTGACGTTGAAAGTTCTAATTTTACTTTGAACTTTGAAATTAGAAAATTCTTTCCATTAATCACGACTTTTGTTTACTTTTCCTCGTAGTTATATCATTTTCATAAAACGCTTGACTGAGTGATTAAGGGCTAATCTTTGTTTGAAGAGCTTCAGAACCGAGAGCAATATAATACTTACAACCAATGGAGTTGGAATCACTAAGGGTTCATGGACAACTTTGATTAAGGAGGAAAGATTAAAGATTAAAGATTGTGACAACCGTGAAAAACTATGTAGTTAGAGTTTAGTCAGAGATTGGATAAAAAGTAACTAGTAATTCATGATGTTTATTTTTTATTTGAAAGCACACGGATTGTAATTATGTTATTTCTGCAATTATCTTTAAATATTTAATCCTTTATTTCAAATATTATCAAATTTGTTTAATATTTTTTAATCAGTTAAATGTTTTGACGGTTGTTTTGATTGTATTGATTTGTTTGCGTTGGATATGGCATCTAACAGTCTTGCAGGTGACAAACTGTGTGGTAGGTAACTCGTAGCGATATTAGTTGATAAGTATAATCTAATGATTTTTTGTTCCCTACAAATTGGACATCGTTGATTATCCTGAACTATCACAGAGACAAATCGTGAACTAACAATTAGTCAGGATACCATATCTTGGGTTTAAAAATAATCATGTATATGAATGTAACTCCACCATTTCTCTCTTAATGCTTGATGATCGAGAATCTTAGTAAAATAACATACATATTACGTTTTAAAAAGATGCATCATAGTGATATTTATATTAATGGTTGGGTTGGAAGCGTAAACTTTTGGTTCGATCGTGAACCTTTAAAATTGCTCTTATATGTATTTCTTTATTAAAGATTGTAATACATTTGGTGTCACACTCTTTTAATGTCGGTATGAAATACCAAAAATTCCTTTTTACATATATTTTCATGATTTAGTATAACTCAAAAATAGGATCTGACAATTAAGCTTCCTTTACAGATTCAAATTTTCCTCTATAAATATTTTCAAATCTTCATATTACTTAAAAATAAGATCTAACAAATAAACTACTTTACAAATTTGTTTTTTATAAATTAATAATATAAATAAAATTTTAAACTAACAAAAAATTAGATATTGCAACTTAGAAATAAAAATTCAAATTAATTACGTATGATTCAACACAAACATATAGCTAAATATTTGTGGAAAACATTTTCTTTTAAACGTATTAAACAAATACAATTTGTACAAAAGCAATTCAGATGCCTTCATCACGCGCAAAGCGCGTGCCGTAATTCTCGTATAAAATTAATGAACCTGTCTCAAACGAACAACCACTCAAACATAGTATCTCCCTAAATAAAACACGTTTATGTCTTAGAATAGAAAAATAAAACATAGGTCCTATGTGATATTCATGTTCTAAAAAGTGTTATTTATGTTCTAGTAAAAAAAACATAAACAATCTTTTGCTCACCATTTTATCTTTAAAATTTGTTATTAACATTTAACTCCTCCCAGAATACATGCAGTATGATAGATGATAATATGGGAGCACCTCAATGGTAACTGAAGTCTTCTAATGTTCAACAGCTAAAATTTGCAACAAGCTCTTCGTTTTCCAACCGTTGAGTTAGGTTTAACAAAATCTACAAAGAAATAAAAATCGAAATAGTCAAAACAACCAAAAGATGGATGGTCAAAGCAATAAAAATGATTAGTTATGAACTGCTAAGGCTTGCCCGAAGCCTATTATGTGCCGTTATTGCAGACAAGAAGGTCATACTATTACTTCTTACCCTAGAGCAGCTTATGGGAAAAACGAAGGGAAGTTAAATGAAGTGAGATCTTCTGGTGGTTCTGATCAACGTAGAGGTATCTTTCCTTCTTTGTCTTAAAGAGTACTATTTTATTTCAGAATCTTTCCATACGGGTCCATTTCGATACGGGTGCTTCTCACTAATTCATGTCGAAAGACCTCGTTGATACCTTACCTTTGAATGTTGTCTTCTTAATTACTTCGCTAAGGATCGTGAACCCTATAGGTGGATCTGTAACTCCTAAATATGCTTTGTAGAAATGTTGAACTTATCTTGGATGAATATTCTTTCTTCGTTGATTTGCTTGTAATTCTTATCTTCGCTTCGAAATAATTTTGGTAATGGATTGGCTTAGTAAGTACGAAGCTCATATCCTATTTCCTGACAGAATTATCTATCTTAAGCATCCTGATCTGAAAGAGCAAATTTCAGTAACTCTTCAAGATATCGATTCTGATTTAGAAGCTTCTTTATTTTCTCTTAAATCTCGGGAAGAAGAGGATATAGCTTGAATTCCTATCGTGTGTGATTTTCTTAATGTCTTTGAAATTGTTTCGAGATTACCTCCCAAACAAGCAATTGAATTTAGAATTGATTTGGTTTCTGGTGCTCATCAGGTGAGTCGTCCTCCCATGAGGATGTTGCTAAAAGAGAACGAAGAATTGAGGAAGCAAATATCTGAGTTGGAAGCGAGGCAATTTATTCAGTCCAGTTCTTCTCCGTGGGGTGCAACTGTAGTGTTTGTTAAGAATGCGGATGGAACTCTTAGGCTTTGCAAATATTATCGTAAGATTAATGAGCTCAAGATAAAGAATAAATATCCGTTGCCCAGGATCGACGATCTTTGATCAGCTTTGTCGCGCTAAGGTTTTTTCTCAACTAGACTTAGCAATCGGTTTTCATCAGCTTAGAGTTGCAGAGGATAGCATTCCTCTAATTTCTTTTCCATACTAGATATGGATCTTATGAGTGGCTCGCGATGCCATTTGGGTTAATGAATGCCCCGGCTTATTTTCGACCTTATGAATAAAGTGTTTCGAGAGTTTTTGGATAAGTTTGTTCTTGTTTTTATCGACGACGTCTTGGTTTATTCTAAGTATAAGGAAGAGCGTGAAAGACACCTTAGAATTGTTTTGGAGACCCTTCAGAAAAATTGGCTAAAAGCATAGTTTCCTAAGTGTCATTTCTGGCAGAGTCAAGTGAAGTTTTTAGGACACATGATTTCCGAGACCGAAATTTCTACGGATCCATCTAAGATCGAGGCTATTCAGAATTGGAAGAGGCCAAATAATGTGTTGGAGATTTATAGCTTTTTAGGACTGCCAGGTTATTACCGTCGATTCATAAAATACTTTTCTAAGATTGTTTGCCTCTCACTGGTTTGATGAGGAAGGGAGTTAAGTGCATTTGTTCGGATAAGTATGAAGCTGCTTTTCAAGGATTAAAGGAACTCCTCACTCATGCTCCTATTTTTATAGTTCTAGAAGGGAACAAGGACCTTATGGTTTATACTGATGCTTGTAGATTTGGTTTGGGAGCCATTCTCATGTAGAGAGATCGAGTAGTTCCTTTTGCATCGAGGAAGTTAAAACCGAATGTGGTTAGATATGCCATGCATGATCTAATGCTTGCGGCTATTGTCTTCACCCTTAAGATTTGACAACATTATTTATTAGGCAAGAGGTTTGTGCTTTATACCGACCACAAGTCGTTAAAATACTTATTCTCTCAAAAAGAGCTTAATATGCGTTAACATAGGTGGCTCGAGTTCCTTGCATCTTATGATTTTGACATCTAGTATACACCAGGGAAAGGAAATTGAGTGGCTGATGCACTTAGTCGTAAGCAGCAAGCGATGGTTTCCTTGATTTTGGCCAAATTGAAGGACCTTGAGGTTTTATCTTCTTATGAGATTAGAGGACGTGTTTCAGATTCTAGTTCCTTTATGTTGTTGTTCAGTTTGGAAGTTTGTCCTACTCTTTTGGATCACGTAGCTGAAGCTCAGAAGCAAGATCTCGATTTGGTTCGTCTTAGTCAGAGTGGTAAAGATGGAAGTTGAATGGATGAAGTAAGGGAATTAGAGTTGGATGCTCATGATTGTGTTTGGAGAAAAGGAAGACTTTTAGTACCTAATGTTAAGAATCTCCAAAAGGATATTTTGGGGTATTACCATTGCTCTAAAATTACCATCCACCCTGGTAGTAGTAAAATGTATGCATATAAAGCGACTTTACTACTGAAAAGGGATGAAGCGAGATGTGGCTAGCTTTGTGAAGAGTTGTTTGCCTTGTCAACTTGTTAAGGCAGAGCATCAAAGACCCAGTGGTCTGTTGCAACCATTGGACATCCCTGTTTGGAAATGGGATCAGGTAATGTGAACTTAAGAGTTAAGTTCATATTCGGATTTCTTATGTCGATCCAATAGTGATCGTATCTTATCTTTTCTTTTCTTATCAGGTATCATAAACATGATGGTTTCTGGATGATTGTCGATAGACTGAAAAAGTCAGCCCATTTCATTCTTGTTAGACCCAATCGGACCACCCCTCAATTGGCGAAGCTAAGTTGTTAGGTTGCATGGCATTCCCAGTTCCATTATCAATTACCAAGATCCATTATTTACTAGTGGATTATGGAAGAGCCTTCAGAAAGCTTTAGGTATAAGGCTTAATATTAGTACTACTTATCATCCTCAGTCGGATAGACAGACGAAGCGAGTGAACCAAGTGTTAGATGATTTACGCTGTGCTTGTATTCCTGATTTCGATGGGAGTTGGGAAGATCATATTCATCTTGTTGAGTTTGCTTATAATAACAGATTTCAATCCAGCATCGAGATGGAACCTTTTAAAGCTCTCTGTAGAAGGCTATGCCGATCGCCCTCTTGTTGGCTTTAGACCGGTGAGAAACTGATTTTAGGTCCTAATTCAGTTCGAGAAGCTTTTGAGAAAATTGATATTGTTCGGAAAAGGATGAAAGAGGCTCAGAGCAGGCAGAAATCCTATGCAGACAACAGAAGGAGAGATATAGTATTTTCTATGGAAGACTTAGTTTTCATTCATGTTTCACCTTTGAAGGGCGTCATGAATTTCAGTCAATCATTGAAATTAGCTCCTCACTACATTGGACCTTACCAAATCACTGAACGCATTGGCCCAATTGCTTATTGAGTCTCCCTTCCAGCCCAGTTTTCTAGTATTCATGGTGTGTTCTATGTCTCTCAACTTCGGAAATGTCTTAGAGATTCCGATTTTGTCCTTGAGCCTAGAGTCCTTGAAGAGATTGAGTTCTCACCAGATTTGACTTATGAGAAGAATCTTATTCGTATTGTTGCTTCGAAGGTTAAACGCTTTCGGAATAAAGATGTTTCGCTGTCAAAATTCAATGGTCCGCTAATCCTAAGAATTTCTCTTGGGAAACCAAAGAATTTATCAAGCGAACGCACCCTGAATTATTCTCTAGTGCTCATTAGTAGTGTGTCTTTGGTTTA
This sequence comes from Allium fistulosum, assembly GCA_030737815.1. Lineage (NCBI taxonomy): Eukaryota > Viridiplantae > Streptophyta > Magnoliopsida > Asparagales > Amaryllidaceae > Allium > Allium fistulosum. Next base: position 896,234,743 of record CM060905.1, on the reverse strand, counting down.
AATTATCTTTTTTCATTTACATAATTATATTTTAAAAGATATATCACTTGTGAATTGTTATCGACTTTTTTCTAAAGAGAATTGCGAGGATGCAATTTCGTAAGGGAGAGTCTGTAACATTCCTGGTTTAGATTACCTGAAATTAAATCAAAACATAATTTAGAAAAGTGATAATTAGAACAATTAGAAGGTTTAGGGGTAATAGTTTTAAATTAAGATGGAATTTGGACTAAAATGGAAAGAGAACATATATAAAAGATTTTTCAAGTGTAAAAGTTTAGGAAATTTAAGTGAAACATTATTTCTTTTTTGTTTAATTCTTTTATTTAATAGTAAAAGAAAATGGGAAATTAAATTAACGGAATAATCCAAAGGATTTAAAATATGAGATCCAAGTAAAATAATTTTTTAGTTAGATAAAAAGTGTAAATTACATGATTTATTTTATCATTAGTAAAATCATGGTAATGAATTTAATGAGAATATATTAAATTTAAAGTATCTTATGATTTCTTATTTGAATGGAGATTTATAACTTAATGGGCTATTTGTTTCCAATTAATTAAGAATAATAAGAATAATTTTATTATAAAAGTTGAGTTGTGAATGTATTTCATTTGTTACAAATGAAATGTAATAAGTAAACTAGTACTGATTTTATAAAAATGAAGTTTATTTGTGAAATCAATTCGTATCCTAAAAACAATGTTTATAAAGAGCATTTTCTTTTGTATTTAGAATAAAATAAGACTTTATTTCTTTAGTTGGGTTATATTTAATCCTTGGTCCAAATAGAATTAAGATACCTAAGTTAATAGTTGAGAAATTATAATCTGGATGTTCACTGTCTGCTTACTTCTCATCTTTTACAGTAACCAGAAAGTTTATAGTGAACATTTTCCCTCTTTCTCAAAACCCTAGTGTATTGTTCCCCCAAATCAACTAATTAAAAGAGAAAATCTATAATTTTTTGAATTTATATTCTCAGATAATCTATACCGATCTTTGATACATCTTATAGTTCTTCAATTTCGGTTTTCTTCTTGAAATTGAAATGAGTTTTGAGTCAATTTCTAAGATTTATAGGATAAGCAGCCGAGAGGAGTTAAGCAAAGGCTCAGAGCAGTAAACAATTCATTTCTTAGCCATAAGGTGAGTAATCTCACAAATCTAGTTCTAGCTCATATTGCATGAGTAATTGCTTGAATGGTTGAGGAAATGGTTTGAATTTGATCTCAGTTCTGTGTTCTGTTTGTTATTTGTTTCTTTGTTGTTTGTTTCTCTGTCAGTAGTTCATCTCTGTCTATTGAAATCAATTGTGTCTACCTATTTATTTGCTATATCAATTACTAGTTGTGCGCATGAAAGTATTTGAGTATTATCAGTCAATATTTATCGCCGGAGATCAAAGAAATCCCGTCAGAGAAAACGGTCATCAGTGGGGAGCCAACACCTGGAGTCACATGTGCCAGGTCTCACCACCGATCGATCGGTCATATAGGACTGGTCGACCAGACCAGAACCTGGAGCAGTGCGTGCTCCAGGTAGCTGTTCCTCTCCCTGACCTTGCCCATGCCCTATGTTGTTTGGTTTGTTGCCCTGTTTTGATCAGGTTGATGCTTCTAAATGCTTCTAAATTTTCGGGATTTCAATTCTTGACTTTGATGATTTGATTTTTGTGACATTTCTAGGTTTTGATTAAGGTTTAGTTTATATATAAATATACATAGATTTCATGAAGTTTCTAAATAGAATTTTAGTAAAATTTATTTACAAATCAATTCAATTTCAATATCCTATTTTCAAATAAAATGTTTACTACTATTTATTGTAAAGAAATCTCATTTCAAAGGTTATCAACTCTATTTTCTAAACAAATATTTTAAAAAGGATTTCCGAAACTGGTTTTAAAATATATAAACTATTATTTCATCCGGGTGAAGAATTCAATTAAATGATTTAGTAAAACAAGTGATATGGAACGCTTGCGTTTAATTCGTCGATTAATTCCTAGACTTATTCGATTGAATCCTATTTATTCTCAAATAGAGTTTACTAACTTGTAGTAAATGTTCGAGTAAACTTGTGCGGTATGGGATGTACAATCATTACTCGACTATTTACTATTCAGAAATATATAACACTTACTTTGACGAGTTTTCAGGCTTATCTTCTATGTTAATCCGTTTACAGGCGGATATGTAAATTATGGTATCTATGGAACTATGGGTTTTCATGCTCATCTGTGGAATTATGGGTTTCATGCTCATCTGTGGTTTATGGGTTCTCATGCCCATTTGTGGCTCTTCAGGACCATCTGTGTATAACACACGTGTTCGGTGAGTTTACATGCTCACTAGTCTGTGGTAATCTTAGGCACCTCCCTCTTTGATTTCCGGATTTCTATTACTGATTTCTGGTTTTTATGAGATTTGTGTTTCACCAAATATTTCTTGCGATTTTCGTTTTTTATAAGCTAAAGGTAATTTGGGTCTTGGTGAATGAAATTAAGAACGATAATGTTCTTCTGAGATTTAACACTATATGGCTATGTGTCCTTATTGAGATTTGTTATACCATTATCGTTACTCTCTCACATTGATTTGAATTAAAACTAAACTGACTCGTTTATTATCTTTACATAATACTCGGGTCAGACTGAGGTGTTTCGAGTACTTCAGCATGATGATCTTAGAGTGTGATTTGCTTGATGCTAGTATATATGCTATATTAGTCTATGTAGTCAATTATGTATATTGAGATAAAGACTCATTTTGTTGTATATTATTTTGGGTTGTCTTATGTATCTCCTATGTATTTGGTGGATCTCTTATGACCACTGTTTTGTAGTCCACTCCATGTATTGTATACATGTCTATATGTATATTTCTCTATTGTATTATGTGATTCTAACTATTTTAAGCCACTGTATTATTGTTTGCACCTAGATCGGGTACGTCAAATCCTTTTATGTAAGGAAAGAAAATAAATAAAAATATCCACCCAATTCGACGTATCGATACTCATCCAAAGTAATACTATGAATGGTTGCTCCTGACCAACTTTATTCTCGCATTAGCAAACGATATTACATAGTAATGTCCTTTGTTAATGAGGGTCTAAAGGTGGGGCATTACAACTTGCTACCCGCTATTCTGCTATTTTAGAATTTGTAACTACAGAATGAAATCCCGAAATGGCGAGTCGTTAGGTGATACATATTGATATACGAAGAGAACATAAAACAAAAACTATACCAACAAAAAAAATTTAGAATCTCACATCGAACGATCATACCAATTATTATATCACACAAATATATCTGAATACATAACCGATAATATTACATAAGTTTATACAATCCAAACCCAATCAAATCCATAAACACTATCACATCTACGGATTATTTGTGCAATATTTACAAATAATAATTACAATATACATAGATCTCGCCTCCTGGTCCATCACGACTCCATAATCCATCAACTTGTACAATACCAATAAAAGAATATATAGAAGTGGGTCAGACATACGTCTGAGTAAGTGAAGTCAATCTAATACATGTATAGTACTGTGACAGTGATATAACATGATCTAAGTCTAAAGTATAACACCTTCCGATCCTGCCTAACATGCTACAGAATGATATTATACTATTTAAAAATGATCCGGTCCCAAACACCTATGGTAAAGGATCACCTATATGTAGTTCGGTCTTGCAACGCCCATGATAAAGGATTAAACATCTACAACTATTATACGTTTCAATATGTAATTCAGTCCAGCTACTTGCAGTAAAGGATTACACATCTATTACTATAGTCGGTCTTGCCACATGCGGTAAAGAATAGTAATACATATTAGACTCACGCCTGGTCCTGCCACGTGCAATACAAGCCGACCTTTGTTCCTATCAAAACTCCTGGACCAGCCTTTTTGCTCTTCAAGATAAGACTAGTCAATACCAAGAATCAAGGATCCGCTGCGTGCGGTACATGATTTAGGTATTCGCTCGTCGCCCAAAACTACATATACTACATTTGTTTTTCGTTCAAAAGCCATATGCACTATGCCCATATATCATCATTATCACCAAATTACACATCCAAATAGTAGCCATACATGTCAAGATATGACATTAGAGTCGTAAGAAAACACCATGTAGAATGTCAGATCGTCTCACATCGATTCGAAGTTTAAAAGCCCAAAATACCCAAAACCGGGTTATACACCGATGGATCGATGTGCACCACTGGTGCACCGATGCACATACTAGTTATGAGTTTTTCTTTCTATCTTATAAATTCCTTTTTTTAAAACCAACTTTCGTAAGTTAGGGATGTAAGAAGGTCCGCCACAGCCCTCACTTCCTTTTAACTCAGACCCTCACAAAGGCACTTTTCGTGTAACGATCCGGATTTTCAATCATTTGATTTTGAACATTTACTTTATTTTAAATGTTGGATTTGGAATATAAGTTGATTTTGAACATGAAGATTTTGGTTGAAATTATAGAATGAATTTAAATTTCAAATATAGCGATTTATCGTAATATGGAAATGGTAAATAATTCAAACTTGAATTGAATATGAATCGAAACAATTTCTAATGTTGATATAAATTCTATTTGAATTAGAATTGAGTTAGTAAGTTTTTAAAACTAAAATTTTAGGTGATTTCATCAATTTTTGAAATCATCGATTTAATCGACGCATTAAATAGCAATCTGGGACACAGCCTCGGAATTCGACGAAACCAGTTCCATTAGATCCGTAATGGTGTATTATTACCGGATTTCAATTTTCATAGCAAACAGATGACTCTTACCCCTACATGTCCCTGAGTGGTTGGTTTGCTAGGTGCTTACAGTCGAGAGGCTGGCCGTAAAAGCAAATTCGAAGTACCAGTGTAAGCTACGATGGGTGTACCCACTGTCGATGGTTGAAAAGCCAAGATCTTTACATTTCGATTATGAGATTTTCTACTCATTTAAGGGATTATTACATGCCTCAAAAAATAACAGACCACTAAAAGTGCAGCTACCAATGATCGAACTCTCTCCCTCTACTGGGCAGCTAGGAACCCTTGCCAACTGCACTAGAGCTACGCATTTTGTATATTTTTGTTTCATATTAAATTTATTTACTTCGTTCTTTATTTTTGAAGTTTCTATATCATATACATACATTATCGATCATGTTTCTTAGGTCCTAACATATTAATATACATCAAATTGAGTTTATATAAGATTTTGATTCAAATCGGCGAAGAAGAGGGATTTCTATTAATTCAGTAAAACGATATACGTATATTTAACTTCATAGTTTCAAATTTAATCATTTAGACCATTTTACCTGATAGTTAAATCCTAGAATAGCCTTGAAACATCTTATAGCATTATCAAAGTAATATATCATGATCGGAGAAGACTCGTTCATCAAATCAAGCCAAAAGAACATGAATTGCTTTGTTGTCCGGAATTTCTAGAAAATCCAATCTCCGCAATAGCCTTCAATCTTTACTCCAAAAGATAGATAATCCCACTATGGTTCCAATGCATTTCATCTCGTCGAATTTTGTTGAGAAATTAAGATTTGGTGTTGATATGAAAGGAAGAGGAAGATGATCGTTTGGTGGTTTTTAGAAATTAAAAGAGAAAATTTAACCGAAATATACATAGTTTTAAAACTGACTTTAGGAAGAAAAAAAAAGCTGGTTAGTTTTGAATTCAAATTGCAGACCCGGCCTAATTTAGCCGAACTTGGCCCGTTGTTCGCACACAGCTTCATTCACTTTGTTAATTCAATGATATCCTGCTCATACAATGTCTGATTTAAATAAATGAATACTTCATCTTGACTAAAAAAATGAGAGATCTACAATGGTATAATTCCCATCAGCTAATTCGACTATTTGTGAAAATTACTATTTTGCCCCTTTAACTGAAATTTACCAAACTACCTTCCAACTAAATTTCAAATTTATTATTATTATTATTATTTAAGTTTAACTGAAAATCTCAAGGTATTACATTCTCCCCCTTTAAAAGAATTTTGTCTCTAAAATTCCAAACGAACGAAAAATGCAAGACACTCAATCTTTCATTTACACATTTGTATCACTCATGAATGCGTACAACCATTCAAACAAAGCAACCATCCAAATTAAAACCATACTTGTGAACAATATCGATTAAAGAAAATAAAGAATGAGGTCAGACATACGTCTGAGTAAGTGCAGCCAATATAATACATATATACAACTATATAATGATATAACATGATTTAAGTCTAAAGTATAACACCTTTTGGTCTTGCCTAACGCGCTACAAAATGATATTATACTATCTAAAAATGATCTGATCCTGAACACCTACGGTAAAGGATCACTATATGTAATCCAGTCTTTCTGCGCCCACGGTAAAGGATTACACACCTACAACTATTATTCGTTTCAATATGTAATTCGGTCTAGCCGCTTGCAGTAAATGACTACACATCTACAACTACTATCCGGTCTCACCACATGCGATAAAGGATAGTAACACATATTGAACTCACGTCTGGTCCCACCACATGCAATATAGGTCGACTTTTGTCCCCATCTAAACTCCTAGACTAGCCTTGTTTCTCTTTAGGATAACGCTAGTGAATACCATGAATCAAGGACCAACTGCGTGTGCTACATGGTTCAGGTAATCGCTCATCGTCTAAAAACTACATATACTATATTCTTTTATCATTCAAAAGCCATATGAACTATGCCCATGCATCATCATTATCACCAAATTATGAATTCAAACAACAACCATATACACTAAGATATCATATTAGTTACATAGACAGCCAGATCGTCATACATCGATTCGGACGTTCAAAGGCCCAAAATACCCAAAACTGGGTTATACACTGATGGACCGATGTGCACCACTGGTGCATCGATGCACGTCCCAGTTATGAGATTTTCTTCCTATTTTGTATATTATTTTAAAATAAAGTCTACTTTCATAGGATGGGGATGTAAGAAGGTATGTCACCGCCTCATCCCCTTTTAACTTAGACCCTCACAAATGCACTTTTCAATCCTAAGATTTTCTGCTCATTTAAGGGATTATTATATGTCTTCTATAACGATTCTTCTTTCTTACTTCTAAAGATGACATTTAATACATCCTCGGTATTCATGTGTCGATCATCTAGGTATCTAAAAGACAAGCCGTTGGGGTGAAAAAAAAGGAAAAGATAAGAAGAAAGAAACACTGAATCTCAAAATGCAAGAAAATAATATATAATAGAGCATAAGATAATATACACATAGCACTTCCAAAATGAAACATCAGAGTTACAATAGAACTAACTTCAGCCAGGGACAGGTATAACTGACTGCCTCTATAATGTTGATATATAACATATACACAAAGCGAAAGTAGACATAGATAACTAGATAACGTCGAAGCCACCTGCTCCATGCTCCTCCAAAATGCATCCGTAAGAACCTGGACTACTTGGCTACTCATACAAATTTAAGTACCTAAGAGTTTTAGGGAAAGAAAAAAAACACCGGGTCAAACATGGGTCTAATGTGAGTAAACTCAAAACAACTGAATTGTTATACTTATAAACTCCATTTAAAAAGGAAGGTATCTTGTAAGACCAAGCCGCGCATAAACACGGATGGGTTTCTACCTTATGATAATCAAAACATTTCAAACAGAAAATCCAGTGATATTATAATAATGTCTAGGTTTTAAATTAATATATAACATAGTTGAAATGCTTGAATACCATATTTCAATATATTTAGGCACAACTAACTCTGTAAAGCACTTATTGGAGAATGGATTTCATCAATGACAAGACTACTAGAGTACCGCATGTCACAGTAAAGCTCTAGATGAAATGCACCAAGGGCCTCACATGGCCCCCTACGGCCTACCACTTACTGGATAGTACCGAATATGTCATCATCCAAGTTTCTTTGCAACCTTTTCTCGAGAGCTATCGTGCACATACCAAATCCATAAATAGTGATCTAAAAGGGTGATGACCATACTCTAATGGGTGTGACTCACACAGTCCTAAAGCATATCCTCAATTTTAGTCATTTCCAGTTGTGAGGCTCGAGGCTATGATTAACTTTCCATATAGCAATCTCACTTGGAATGCTAACTCTACCATCTAGGCAATAATGCAATGCTAGCATTCGTCCATACAAGTTGTTCGGGATATGAACAAATCGAAGGTACTACATCTACTGCATCCTTTTTGGAATTACCCTTAGGATTAGTAGCAAGTATCCCTTGCACTTCAAAGATTTCATCTTCAATTCCATAATCTTCTATATGTTTCAATTCGAACACTTATGTTGGTTCGAAGTGGTTTTCCAATAAATCATGCTTATAGGATCCTAATCTCTTCGAACCAACAATCGATAATTTTAAAATTGGTCAAGTTATTGATAGTGGACAAATCCACTATTTGGGCGTAAGTGTAGATTTGCGTATGAAAAATAAAACATCCTATATTTATCCTCACTTTCTGATGTCAAATAGTACTATCCCTTGATTAAAGTCGGAAAAATTAGAAAACTATCTTTACCTCGACGTACATTCTTATTTCTGGGGATAGAGATGAGTTTGCATACCTTGGAATTTGGTGTTATGTATACGATAAAGCATCTTCCATGTACTTAATTAATCATGATCCATTTATCAAAATTAACTCTCTTATACTTATCATGTTTTTGACATTTCAACTTCTCTATCCCTCGCCTAGAAAAATCCGATTCTAGGTTTCATAGATAAAGAAAAGTCTACTTATCAGCTTTTAATGCTAAATACAAGATGACTTACTTAACATAAAACGTGTCAAAGTTTTAGCAGTATTTATTATATTTATGGCTACTTAACGACATAAACAAAGAAGTCCCTTGTATTTAAAAGATCATTTAATAAAATTACATTTAAACAAAATTGACCTTTAGAAATAAAGTGATTTTAAAAATTAAAACTTTTATTTAAATACTTAAATAAATTTTAAAAATTAAAACCTTTTGTTTAAATAATTAAATAATCTTTAAAAAATTAAAACCTTTTATTTGAATAATCTTTAAAAATAATTTTAATATTTGAAATTCCTTTTTAACACTAATAATATGTTTTAAAACACTTTCAAAAAATATCTCAAGTAGAAACACTTTTTAGTTTACACAAAAATTGTCGATTTACAAACTGCATCCATATCGCTACATGGACCATAACTTTTAAACTTGTTTTGAAAATCAAAATAGCCTTTTAAATCCTCTCCTTCTATATTTAAATCACTTTAATAACTTGGTATAAAGGTTTGAAAATAGAAAGTAAAGTTCGGAAAACCTTTTAGAAATATTTCTAGAAAACAATGAAGTAAGCAAGTTTTAAAAGAACAGGGGATCTCAATGTCGAACATAAACCAATTCAAGTGTGTTAACTTTCTAATCAACAGATAGCTATTCATATACATAAGCACATACATATAAATAACATACATAAATCAAGAAAAGATTATTACTTGTAAATTATTACTTATGCACTTCGGCTTCATTTTAAGTCACCAACAAGTTACCACATATGCCATCCGTTTCAAGCGGAAACCAAACCAAGCAACATTACTTTCAAACATTTATAAACACAAGAAATTAACTAATATTATTATCACAAATAATAAACTTTAAATCTTGGTTTTTAAATGAGCTTTACTCACCAAAATCAACACAGATTCAAACAAAACTATCACAACTTTTGCACCGACTCACGGATATAACTTTCTTTTTAAAAAACTTTCTTTTTGAAAAACTTGCTTTTTAGGACCTAAGGAGTGGATATGGGCTTGGCCTAGGGGGTGGAGGGCTCGGCCATGACTTGAGGATGGAGTTTTGGGTCTTATTTTGGAAGATATGAGATGTAGAGAAAAAATGAGATGTTTTTGACTAAGTTTTAAGGTTTTAAAGTGGAAAAAGAAAAGATTATTAATTTAAAAACTTTAGGGAAGCCATGGAAAGGAAGATGGAAGCTTGAAAAATAAGGAGATAAGAGTCTGAAAATGAAGAAAGTGAAATAAAATAAGAAATGAAAAAGTAAAGTTGTTTTATAAAAAATGAAACATATGAAATTACCAAATTACCCTTAGCTATTACCTTTTATAGCATTATGCCACATCACCCTCTCCCTTCTTGCACACGCATTCGCCCATTCTAATCATAATCACTTTGTCTCTTTTGCTATGTACTTGGTGTCTTATCTTTGTACCATTTTCTTTTTTTTGAAATATAAAGAAAAGTCAAATTCATTTTTAATAAATTAAGTACAAATTTAACTTATTTAACTCTAATCACTCCTTTAACTAAAGCATATGTTATATATATATATATATATGTGTGTATGTGTATACCCTAGTGTATACAATATGTTTCGATAACTTTAGACGATGAAAAGTCGAAAAACAATTTTCAGTCACATTTTTTATTTTTCTCCGAACTAACTATTTTTGTAAACCAAATTTTAAAACAACTTTACCATCATAAATTATTACTTAAAAGAGTCTCATTTGACTTATAAAATCCATTAATTAATTATCTAAAAATAAATCAAATATTCATATTTAAAATGATTAAATTATGGGTCGTTACATTCTCCCCCTTTAAAAGAATTTCGTTTCGAAATTAACACACAAAAATATAACTCAAAAAGGATATGTATGTATATCATGAAACACATACTATTACCTAGGTTTTTAACCCAATAGAAATCAATGGAAGTTAGAACATCTACATCAAGTCATAACGACTCAAGAATCAGCCAGAAGGATCAAAAGAAGGAACCAAGAGGGACTTCAGAGAATAAAGCAAAAAATAGCCTAAGGTTATGGATCACTAGCGATCCATAAATATTGCTCCTGGATCATCCATTCTTCTTGCATCATGAAGCATTAACTTTTCTAGGGATGCCTGCTAAGTTTCACGATGTTCCAAACAAGCTAGATCGAGAAGTGGGCATTCGTTTGATTCCAGTAATAGTTCAATGCAATCTATACATGAATCATCATCAAAACAAAGCACATAGTCATGAAATTGCGCATCTACAAAAGGCATGGAACATGGTACGATTGAAGTGAGCTAAAAATAAGCTAAATGCATGGATCGCTAGGGATCCATGCCCTATGGATCGCTAACGATCCATCATATTAGCTCGGCTCGCTACGAAATTTCCTAGGCGCCTTCGTATCTTCAAATGCAAGCTTTTGGCAATGCAGCCTAGCCCAATAGCTCTCCAATTCCTTTAAATACTCACCCATCTGCAACATAAAGGGCATGTTTTGGACAGGCTACTGAAACTCTACAGAAACTATTCTTCACTCTTCTCCTCCCATATAATGGTCATCTAAAGGGTTCATTGTGATTCTCCAGTGAACTCTAATACTAGCGACTTGATCTAACTTACAAAATCCAATAAAATTATAATCAGATTTAGCTTGTAACAATAGTCAGTCAATAATAGAAAGTTATAAAGTCGATGTAGGCTTTATTAACGATCGAACCACTATAAAAGCCTCTTGTCTCTTTACTCTTCCTGTAATATGCTATTGTTTGTTCTACTTTATTTGCCTTGATAAACAGGGCTAGTGATTTCACACTTACTCTACGGTGTTGATCCATTTTTTGGGTTAACATTTTGGTGCTTTCACTGGAACACCGAATCCAAGTTTAGATCTAGCTATCTACTTTGGATCGAATAGGTTCAGAAGTTAGATCCTCAATCCCTGCTCAAAGGATCTGCTGTTGAGAATCAATGGCACCTGGAAGAAGAAGAACTACCTCCGGAAGATCCATAGGAGCTAAAATCCTCAGCAAATTGAAGTCAACAACCCCAATAATCTACAGTTAGGAGCTAACTCTGAAGATCAGGTTCCAGAATCTTCAATTCAGCATGAAGTTGTCACTAGTGATGAATTAAACAAAATGGTTGACGAAATTAATCAGAAGATGGAAAACAGCTAAAGAGCTCTTATGGACAAATTGAATGCTCTGTTGACCATATAGTCACATGCTGCTCCAAGAACCATGACAGAGCCCACGGTTGCAATGGAATAAGAAAATTTCTTCCGTCTCTGGCCTAAACAAGAGAAACGGAAAACAGCAGCAAAAAGGAGTGATAGGTGGAACCATAGGAATTAATATGGAAGGAAACACAAATACTCCACCAATTGTGAGGCAACCAGCTACAAACTTGAGTCTAGGGGTGAAAACCTCACGGGAAGATATAGCTATGGATCTCTCCGACTCAGAAGATGCTGAGCGATTTGACGATGACAAGTTGGAAGGAAACACCAATGCATTCAACGACACTAGGGAGATCAAAACTACCCATACTAGACTGACCGCAAGCCAACGAAACCTTGAGGGAGTGGCTCTCCCAAAGACAGGAGAACCTAGGCTTCAGCCCACTTACCAAGATCGTTTGCAAAATCAAACACTTGGTGTAGTCAGTGATAGCCAACCCACATACTACTGGACATTTAAGGCATATATCACGGACATGGTCAAGCGACTAAAGGATGAAAATAAAGATAGAAGGGATGATGAATGGGGATCCGCTCCAAGTCAGACTCCCTTCACTGATGACATTCTAAATGAGCAGTACCCTAAAAAGTTCACTATGCCAACTATTTTGTCTTAGGATGGAACGAGAGACCCGAAACCCTACTTGTATAAGTACAGCTGGTACATGGACAGAGCAAATGCTTCATATGCCGTTCAATGTAGATGTTTCCTAATTTTCCTAGAGGGAATTGCTTCCATGTGGTTCACTAGGCTTCCGCTAAGATCCATCTCCACCTTCAATCAACTAGCAACAAGATTCCTTGATCAATTTAGACTTCACATGGCACAACCAAAAGATATGATGTCCTTATCCAGCCTATTCTAAGGACGGAATGAATCTCTGATGTCCTTCATGATTTGGTTCAACACCGCGGTAACTGAAGTAAGTAATCCAAACGAGGATATGATTTTCATGGCCTTAGTCTGTGCAATTCACCCCGAAACTAAATTCGGAAAAATGGATCAAAATAGAACAACCTACCACTAGGAAGGACTTCAAACGAAAGGCAAGCCTACTTGAGATTGGAAGAGGCACAAGAATTAGAAAGGAAATCTGCTAACTTACAATAACCAACATTAGGCAGAGTGGTATGGTGACAAACAACGACATAAATACCTCAGGAATCGTTGAAGGGAACGTAAGAAGAAATAGGAATTGGAAAAGGAAGAACCAGAATTCTAACAAGCGAAACGGAAGTGTCAAGTGACTCAAAGGTTTGAGACCCAAAGAAACCACCCTGCTCAACGATACTTTAGAAAACATTTATCTTGCGACATTGGAGACGGAAGAGTACAAGAAGCCGCCTAAAAAGGAAGCAATTGAACAGCAAAAGCATTATGTAAAGTACTGCCGCTTCCATGAGACACATAGCCACAACACGAATGAGTGTCGTCACTTGAAGAATTTGATTGAGGAGTTAATTTGGGAAAATAAGCTTCAGTAGTATGTGAGGAAACCACAGAATCCTGATCAACCTGCAGCGCCCCAAGCTCCTAGAGATCAAGGAAATCAAGCTGAAACAGTAAAAAGGGACCTAGACAGACTGACCAAAGACTCATCATTGGCACAATATCTAGAGGACCTCATCCCACGTAAAAGAGTTGGGGAGAAATGGAGCGACATGCGAGCTCATTAAAGCACGCTCCAAAAGGTTTGTGGTTTGCGGTCGAAGATGGAACCCCTGCCAAGCAGCAGAGAATCCAGAATGATGACATAGTATTCCAGAACCGAGACACTGAATGAGTATAAGCTTTAACTCTCGACCCCATGGTCGTGACAGTAGGAATTAGACCTACCATGGTCCGACGAGTATTGGTAGACAGTGGTAGTTTTGTGAATATCATTTTCAAATGCACCTTTGATCAGATGAAGATTAGTATGGAATATGTATCTGCCTGCCGAACAAAGATTCAAGGATTCACCCGTGAACCCAAACATCCTATCGGAATAGTTGACTTACCCGTGGAACTCGGAGAAGGCAACCGAAGAGTCCCCCTCGTCCAAACCTTTGTGGTCGTAGATGAAATTTTTGCTTACAATGCCTTCCTGGGGCGGCCCACCTTGGCAGATTTCAGGATTGCTTCGGCTCAATGGTGTCTAACTATGAAATTTCCGATGGAAAGTGGAGTAGGGGTGATCAAAGAAGACTAAAATGCCGCTAGAGAATGTTATACCGTAGAACTATGCGAGTCTAAAAGAAAAGAAAATGGGAAGAATATGGGGAGAACTCTCCACATTCGTGAACCTACCGAATATCAACTACAGAGCTGCCCCTGTCTTGGGGACCATAGCCGATTTGATAAGGCTTTGGACCCTAGAAAGAAGAGTCCATGAGAGGAATGGGCAGCACCTGCAAAATTGATGGTGTTTGTCCTAGTTGATATGGATGACCCAACACGGGTTCTGTAAATTGGATCACATCTTGGAAACAAGATGCAACTTGAACTCATTAAATTTCTTCACACCAAGTTGGACGTATTCACTTGGACGCATTCCGATATGTGTGGGGTATCGCTAGAGATTGCATGCCATGCACTTAACATCGATCCCAAGTATATACCGGTGAATCAAAAAAGGCACAGCTTAGGACCCGAGCGGTCCAAAGCACTGAGAGAAGAAGTGGACAAACTGATGGCGAATGGTTTTATCCACGACGTAACCTACCCCGAGTGGGTATCCAACCTGGTCTTAGTCAAGAAGTCCAATGGGAAACAGTGAACTTGTATCGACTACTCGGATCTAAACAAACCTTGCCTGAAAAACAACTTTCCTTTGCCCAAAACCGGTCAGCTTGTGGATGGGATGGCTGGACATAAATTTCTATCATTCACGTACACATATTCAGGATACAACCAGATCATGATGCACGAACTTGATCAATAAAATACTAGTTTCATTACTGATCTGGGACTATACTGCTACAAAGTGATGCCGTTTGGCTTAAAGAATGTTGGGGCGACCTACCAAGGACTAGTGAACGCCATGTTTAAGCATCAGATTGAGAAAACTATGGAAGTTTATGTAGACGATATGTTGGTTAAATCACGCATAGCTGCAAATCACTTGGACAACCTCGTCAAAATGTTTGTCATACCCCACAAATATGGAATGAGGCTCAATCCACTTAAGTGTCACTTCGGGGTAGCCTTTGGAAAGTTCTTGGGATTCATCGTAAGCACTAGAGGTATCAAAGCAAATCCCGAACAAATAACCGCTTTACGGGAAGTCGAGGCCCCGACGAACAGGAACGAGTTACAAAGTTTGAATGGAAATGTTGCAGCGCTGAGCCGGTTCATCTCAAAAGCAACCGAAAAATGTATACCGTTCTTCGACGCGCTAAAGAAGTGAAAGAAGAACTAAATGGAATCAAGCTTGTCAAACTGCGTTCGAAGAGTTGTTGCGACATATGAAAACTCCGCTGATCCTATCCAAGCCGGTAGATGGAGAAGATTTGTACATCTACTTAGCAGCCTCACCCCATGCATTAAGTGTCGCGCTCGTACGAGAAGAAGCTAAGATCCAGCGACTTGTATATTACATCAGTAAATAGTTCATTGGAGCAGAAAAGAACTATCCAAAATTGGAAAAACTAGCATATTGCCTCTTGGTCGCATCTAGAAAGTTATGACCATACTTCTAGGCACACCCGATCAGAGTGTTGACAGATCAACCCTTGAAGCAAGTGTTATACTGCTCCAAGACCTCTAGATGGCTTATCAAATGGAACATCGAACTAAGTTAGTACGAAATCACATACCATCCTCGAAAGGCAATTAACGAGAAAGCGCTGGCAGATTTCATTACTGAATTTACAATACGAGATAATGAGGAAGAAATGACTCCAGAAGTGGAGACACATTGGAAGTTGTTCGTTGATGGTGCATCTAAAAACTTCTGCTCAGGAGCAGGAGTAGTGATTGAGACTCCCAAAGGACGATCTGTTTGCTATGCCTTACGCTTGGAATTCCCTACAACAAATAACGAGGCAGAATACGAAGCATTGATAGCCGGACTCAAAGTTCTGAAGGAACTAGGGATAAAGTCCATACACATCTATGGCGACTCTCAGCTAGTCGTCTATTAGGTGAAAAGCGAATACCAGGCTCGGGGGGAGAACCTTGCCATGTATCTATCTAAAGTGCAGGAACTGCTGAACGACATCATGCATTACACTATAACTCATATCTCTAGGGAATAGAACATGAAGGCGGATTATCTAGCCAAACTGGCCAGTTCCGAAGAAGATTAGTCATTGGGGCTCGCCCTAGTTGAAACCTTGACAACTCCAAGCTTAAGCGAAATGGATATAGACTGGATTTTTGAGACAACCAAAGAACCAGAGACATGGATGACACCAATCAAGGACAACCTGCTCAGAGGAACTAGGAACCAGTGGAAAAATATACTCCAAAGGGCACCGTGATTCGCAATACCAGATGGGATACTCTACCGAAGGGATTCTCTACCCCCTTGCTCAGATGTGTGACCAACGACGAAGCTCGAAGGATACTAAAAGAAGTTCATGAAGGCGACTGTGGAGGTCATACTAGGGGGTAAACCTTGCAAAGAAAGTTCTCCGATATGGGTACTTTTGGACAACGGTAAACCGCGATGTAGCGAATTAGCCAGATGGTGCGATCAATGCCAAAGATTCAACAAGATCAAAAGAACCCCCTCAACGGAGCTAACACAGATGGTAGGAAATGGTCATTCACAATCTGGGGAATTGATTTGATTGGTGTATTACCAATGGCTAAAGGAGGAGCCAAATATGCTATCGTTGCTATGATTATTTCACCAAATGGGCCGAAGCAGAACCGCTGGCCTTTGTTACCATAAAGAAAGTTATTAACTTTATTACTAAAAATATCATTTGCATGTTTGGTGTGCTGTAGAAAATCATCACGGATAACGGGACTCAATTCGAAAGCGCTGAGTTCAAAGACTTTTGCAAACACTTTCGAATCAAGAAAAGCTTTTCCGCTATCGCACATCCGCAAGCAAACGGGCAAGTGGAAGCAGTAAACAAGATCATCAAGTCCACCATCAAAAAGCGGCTAACCAAAGCGAAAGGAAATTGGATCGATGAACTTCCACTCACACTATGGGCTTACAGGATAGTGCACAAATCTGCAACTGGGCACTCTCCATTTGCCCTAGCATATGGTTCTGAAGCAATGATCCTAGTTGAGCTAGAAGTCCCTTCTCATCGAAGGCAAAACTTCAATCAAAGAAAGAACGAGCAGCTCTTACTCGAGTCGCTTGATATGGTCGATGAGAAGAGAGAAGAAGCCAAATTAAGGACTGCCCGTCACAAGAAAAGGGTCGCACGACACTTCAACTCCAAAGTTCATAATCACACCTTCAAATTGGGAGACCTTATCCTTAAGAGGGTCTACCTTGTACCGGGAGCATTCAGACCAAACTAGGAAGGACCCTATGTGATCGGTCAGAAGCTAGGTGATGGCACATTCAAGCTAACAACCGTCGATGGATCCCAAATTCCCCGAGCATGGAACAGTGAATCGCTGCGTCCTTACTTTATCTAAGACTTTGTTATGTATTTCATATTTCTAGCAAATAAGCCATCCCAGAATATCGAAGGCATTGTAAATAGGCAAAACTTTCCTAACTTTTTTTTATAAAATTGCTTTGCTTTCTAAACCAATAAAACCATGTTCACAAAAGTAACCAGCTGAGTCGACGGGGTCAAATTGACTCAAAACCATCTGATCGCTGCTTGAGATAGTGGAACCGTGCTCAAGTACGCTCCATCTACCCGTCGGGTCGATGGAAGCAAATCTACTCAAACCGTTGGATCGACGGAACTCGATCCTTGCTTCTAAGAACCAGCTTTGCTCCGGCAATACCGGGAAGGCCCCAATCAAAGTCGTGTGCCTACATAAGCCCCACATTGCTTCTCGAATCGTGGAACCATGCTTTCGAAACATGAACTCCTCACGTTGCCCAAAGATTGGTAACGTCAAGAGATACCAAACCATTCCAGATCGACATATCATATCGATCCTAAAAACCACGCATCCCTTAAGCCGTGCACGCTTCTAAAAGCTGCGCACCTCATAAGACGTACACACTCCCAAAAGCTGTGCATCTTATAAGCCGTGCATACTCTTAAAAGTCGCGCATTTCATAAACCGTGCACACTCTTAAGTACCAGCATTGCCCCGACAATGCCAGGAAACATGCTTGTTGCAGGATTCACAAGAATCAATCCACTCCCACCATCAGGAGTAATCGGGAAAGAATTCCGATTTTTTACCGATAGAATCTTTGGAATCGAGAGGCTCAAACCACAATTTCTCGAAGATAGGAACCGCAAAATAAACTCGGTTACAGACATCCGAAGAATCACATGAATTAACTAGTCATTTATTAAGTGTTTGAAGTAAACATACCCGTGAACTGGTGGAACACACACCAATACTTAAAAACAAAAATCAAGTACTTCACAGTTATGTTACTCCAAACAAAGAATTCTGGCAGTAATTACATGACTAGATAAAATAGCGGTAAATAAAATTGGCAAAAGTTCATGAAATATAGATGAGCATACAAATAAAGTTACAGTCGAAATGTCAACATTGTATTACTTATAGCATTTTCTATGCAAAGTCAAAATGTGGGGGCCGTACCCACACAATATCGACCAACTAACAGGAAAATACAGATGCCACAACAAAAAAAGTAATAAGTGCAGACTCTACACTTGTACAAAACACGTATCAAACAAATCAGAATGTCCCAAAATCTGGCTCCACTATTACTCGAGCCTATCAATATTTCTTTCCACTGCTCCCCATCCCACCTTTGGTCTCTTCTTTTTCTCAGAATCCCTGCCAGGAGTTGTATCGCTGCCTGAAATATCAACTATCTCCTCCATGCCAGCATCTCCTCCCTATTCTTCGACCTTCTCGGAAGACTCCCCCTTGGTCCTACGCTTCCTGGACTTGCGGGAGCTCCTTGAAGACTTTCTCTCCTCGATCTTTTCCTTCTTAATTGCCACCATATGCTGTTTAGTTTTACTTAGCTGGCCAGTTTGGTCTTCCTGCTCTTGACCTTCGGCTGCTGTGAAATCGCCCTCCAAAAATACGGAAGGGTTGTCCAGACCGTGCAGCGCAACAATCTTCTCGGATTCTAGCCCTGGTTGTGAGCCAGACACGGGCGCAACGATCGAAGCGGCAACAGAAACAAGTGTCGAGGCAGTTGAAATAACAACATGCCTAGGGACTGAAGAGATCAGCAGGTCGGTAGGTAAAGAAGACAGACCTATAAGATCAAAAATGAAAGCATTCAGTTCGTCTTGTTCTTGCAGGGTGAGTTGAAATTTTCAAACTCGGGGGAAACAAGAAGGTTACCTGCATCAGAAGAGTGGCTGAGAATTTCAATCTCAAACTCCCCACCCTCTCCTTCTTTAGATGGCTGCATGATCTTTGGAGAAGTTCCAGGACCACCCGAGGCCTCCGAAACAGCCATCAGAGGGGCAGACAACAAGGCAACACAAGCCGAACTCGCTAACTAATTGCCAGACTATTTTGATGATTTGCAAGGCCCGAAAATGAAAGGCTCTGGTAGCGCTTAGGCAATTGTAGTCATAGCAGCATCAGAAACCTCTTGTTCTCTCTTAATTCGAATGATCTCCATATCCTTTATCAAAGCCTTCTTCGACTCTTTATTGAGATAGGCATCCTCCAACTCTTGCTCGGTATATACATCCCCATTCTCTCGAAAATGGGCCAGAACCTCCTCCAAAACCATAGCAAGAGTACGTTGGAACTTGGGGCCTAGATAGCAGAGGATCCCTTGATGCAGTAAAAAGTTAACATAGAAATTCAAGATGGTGTCATCCAACTTCTCCATTTTCCTTTCGAAAGCATTCTGCAACTCCAAGTAGTCCACTGTCATGGCAGCCTTCTCAACTTCAACCCGAGTCTTCTCAGCATTAAGCTGTGTGACTCTTTCCTGGAGCGAAGCAATCATTTGAGTCTGATCAAAAATGGTCTTGTCACGGGATTTAACCATTCCCATCAGCAATTGTCTTTTTATAGGCTTCAACAACTTCATTATGACCAACGATGGTTTTCTTCTGAGCTTCGATGATCTCATCACGGGCATCAAGCTCCTCTTTCTGCTTAACCTCATCCGCATGGGCCTTCTTGATTTTGTTTTGGAACATGATTTTTATTTTTATGTGGGCCTCTTTTAATTCCTTTAGCAAACTGGCATTGCCCTTACTCTCTTGGAGTGCAGCATCCCTGTCCTTTGTCAACTGCTTGACTCTAGCATCACGTTCTGTTAGCGTCCTCTCATAATCATCCTTCTCTGACTCGAAGGAGAGGATCTCTTGGTAATTATTACGGTTGGTGTCTGCCAGTTGCTTGCATAACTTCTCCCATCCTTCATCTTGATCCGAATTGCTTTGAATCGCCTAGAGATGGGGCATATAAGAGTCTTTGCAAATTGGGCGCGGGTCGATCAAATTTAACTCCCTTTAAAAACCATCCGGGGAGTGCAGCTTCGAGTTTAGGGGGATCAGACGGGAGAATATAATCCGGCCTCCTGCGAGGACGTGAAGAACCAAAAATAGGTACTACGTGAGTTGACGGGGATTGGGATGAAGGTGAAACTTGAACAATGGAAGCCGAAACTTCAATTCCAAAAGAGACTGGAGCCGAGGGAAATGCTTGGTGTTCGGAGGGATGAGAACCATGATCTACCTTTAACTTCTTGAGCGACTCTTCTTGGTTGTCAGGAGTTTTTCTCTTCTCATAACCACTCCTTTAAACTCTACCTCGTTCTCTGTTGTCCCGACGATGTACTTTAGCTTCCAAATCTTTCCTTCTCCACTCTTCCTCGGTTTCACGGGGCTGATAGCTGCTTAAACTCCGTCTTGACCAGCGTTCACTACAAGAAAACCGAATTTTTGTAGCGCCTAAAAACCGCCACTACGTATTTTTAGTGGCGTTCTGATAATCATTACGAGAAAACATGCCACTAAAAATCCTCGAGTATTAGTTGCACTTTTTTAAACGCCACCAAATTTGTTTTTTTTGATAGCGTTTTTATAACGCCATAGAATTCCTTTTTTGTAGCGCCTATTTACCGCCACCGAAAAGGTTTTCTCCTCCATGATACTTTTTTATGGCGTTACCTAAATTTTTTGTAGCGCCTGTTTAACGCCACCGAAAGGGTTTTCTCCTCCACATTACCTTTTCATGGCATTATATACATTTTTTGTAGCGCTTAATAAACGCCAGCATAAGTGTACTTGAGTTTTTAATCACTCTTTTGTAGCGACATTTTAACGCTACCAAAATAAATAATATCCAGTAGCGTTTGTTTCCATCCACCTGCTACTCTAGATTTACCCCTGATCTAGCATCCAATTATATAATAACAGAATACGCAAGCACATACACTTTTGAACACAATATATTAAACAACTACAAAATACGTATATGCATTGAAGATCCACAAGATACATAGACATTCATACATCCACATACATAGGTGTCGACAAAAAGCTACCCGTACACATACACAACCAAACTACCATAAGTGTTATAACCAAACTACCATAAGTGTCATAACCGTACATATACATCTGAAATAAACGTCTAAAATAACCAAAGTACCGAGCAAAACCTGAACCACCATAAAAACCTGAACTACCTGTCATTGCTGATGTCTTCAAAACCTGAACTACCTGTCAGCAAAGAACAGAACAAAAGAGTGAGAAAACAAAACCTGAACTTAAAACTGCTTAAATAAGCAATGTACTGAAACAAAACATATGGACGACAATCGACCACTTCTCTGCACTACCACAACACTCAACTACCTTGCCACTTCTTCCTACACTATCACTGTACTGCTCACCATCAATTCATACATAACTCCTCACCATCAATTATTTTCCCTCCCCTGAACCTGAACCACCAATCACAATCATTCAATCACAATTCGAATATAACACCCCTACTTATGTACTTTTATCATTTTACCAAAAATCTATCTGCACTTTAGCTGCTAGCATTCCTAATGTATATAAAAAAAATTATATACCTTTCATTTTGACTTAATAATGATTTTTTCCATTGGCCAAGCTATGGGAACGCCAAAGCAATCATCCATGCACGTCAGACCCGATGTTGGTCTCCATATCTCTGCATCTGGAACTATCACCAGTTCAATCCAAACTTTTACAGCATTACGTCCCAATGGACGACAATGGACCATCGTTATCGGATCAGTTGATGCAATACTTCCTTCAGCCACTACGTCTGCTCCACCCAAATCGATCAACTGGCATTTGGCATCCTTTTGCATGGTTGCAATCGGCTGAAAGAAAAGAGATTATTATGCACAATGTATACATGCACATTAAATAAACTTTCATACACAGTTAACTTCTTCAAATTTGAAAATTAATACTTACATTTTGCGATTTATTCATGACTATATGTGCGGATTTCATGGGAGAATTCACAACATTTTCAGTATCATCACGACTCTCATCTAGTTTTTCTTGATCAGCTTCTACTTTTGATCTTGGCCATGCTACTTTCCTACCAACTGCATCTCCAATGCACGACATATCAGATGTGGGTCGCCAAAAATAAGCATCTTTATTTACTACTTTGTCCACCCAAATCACAACAGCAGACGGACCGAGTGGAATACCATTAACAGTATATTTTGGATCAATGGCGTGGATTCTTCCTTCGGCAATTACACCTTCACCCTCAGTCCAACCGTAAATCTTGCAAGTGTCTTCGATGATGCTGGTACTCTAAAAATGAGAAGTGAAATTCAAGACTTTAGTATGCTATACAAAAACAACGAATATGTGTTAAATTTTTATTCAGATGGGGGGTGTGCTCGCTGCATTTTAGACATCAATAAGCTCGCAGCATATTACACTAATATACTTAACGTGAAAAAAATTACCGTACTGGCTGCACTACAGTTCAACCGTGCTCGCAGCGGGACCTTGATGCAAACTGATGGCCAAGCAACTACCTTATTCTTAGCGTCTGCTAAGACTGCCATTTCAGGTGTAGGCCTCCATAAATAAGTATCTGCTTTATCCACTGAATCTATAACAACGCTCCCAACATTCGGTCCAAGACGAATGCCATTGACAACGTCATCTGGGTCCATGGACAACAGCCTCCCATGGGCAACAACTCGAGAGGTTCCATCCCAATTCAACAGCAAACATACTTCGTCATCGCTCTACAATTAATCAACCGAAAATTAAATCAATTACTGGATTAAAAAATTAAAATATAAATTTCATTTATTGAGAAATATAAATATTATTTTTACCGAATCAGGTGAGTTCCTTCTTGAACTTTCTTTACCCTGCAGCGAAGCACGAATATAAATTAATATTTTACGAATATAAATTAATTTCCAAAAATTTACCTTCTAGTCCATCAGAGTCTGTATCATTCCCTTCAATTCTGCTATTTCCTCTCGACACCGAGACACTTGTTTATCTTTGGACTGGGCCAAAGCTAGCTTGGTTAAAGTGCAATCCCTACCCAATGCCCTTAACCGTCCCGGTTTACCTTGTCCCAGTACATGTACAAGAGCATCTTTTCCAATATCATTCTGTGTCGAGCCGGATTGGGATAGGCTACCATATTTTTTGATCTCCTCCTATATAAATAAATACACATAGATAATGTACAATGGTAAAAATATCATAGTTTCAAAAAAAATATACCAATAAAATTAAAAACAATTTTACAATAGTATTCACAGCTTCCATGTTCACTAGTTCACCATTTTTTTAATGTGAGATCTAATCCACACATCAGCTCTACTTATGGACGATGGATCTACACTTTCTTTTTTCTAAAAATAGAATAACATTAAATTAATAAATTGACAGGTATAAAATAATGTTAAATAATGCTATAGTTAATTAACTTACCATGTCTTCGGTCTTTCTAGCCATTCCCCTACGACCGGTTGTATGCGGAAGTTGTGTGTACCTAAGGGCTGAATATTTCTCACTTTTTTGCTGAAAATATTGAAAGATGCTAGAATTTAACAACCAAAATCATAAAAAGAAAAACTATCTATTATTTATAATGCAGGGTAAATATGTATGGTGAGGATTGCAATTTATTTGAAAATCAATTCATCGGTTGCTAACTATGTAGATGGATTTGCAGAAACATGCCAGACGAGTTCAGTAGGAATGATTTACCTTAAACTCCAGACTTGTTTTCGCCTTCACAAACTTCCTCCAATCGGTTATGCTTTTTATGTTCGTAGGTTTCAGTTTAATCTTTCCTCATCGTTCTCCGCTTTTTGCAAATTTCGAACCAATTTGCTTTTTGACGATCTCCAAAGTACTCCCATTTGTTGAAATATAGCTTTTCTTTGCCATTCCTCTTCCAATTTAAATGTAATCTGCAACAATACATCAAAACATGATATTAGTAAAATTTATTTAATTTAAATACGACATATTTAATTAAATCTGAAAGGTTTTCTGAAGTTATTAGAGGGCAATTTCAATTTATAATTGGCAAGAACTATTTTTCAATTTATCCAGAAGTTATTAGATGGCAATTTCAATTTATAATTGGCAAGACCATGCAATATTAGAAGTCATTTTCAAAACATATTAGAGTCAGAATGTTAAATAATAGATGCATGCTTCATACCAGAACCGACTGCCACAAAACTTCTTTTAAGTCATCACTAATATTCCTCCAATCATCAATGGTGTATGGAACCTGCTCCCGCACAAGCGGTCCAAGAAAAGAGGATAAATATACCGACCCTTGCCCTACTGGTATACCTAGATCATTGAACTCAACTTCAATTTGATCCTGACTGCATGACGGGAGTCTTTTTGCTTTTGCTGGACCTCTACCGCCTCTTTTCCGAGATGTACTTCCGATTTCAGCTTCACTTTGTTTCCCAATTTCCAGCTCGGCATCAGCAGTTTGTTCAGGACGGGTTTCAATTTCTGACCGGAGTCCTTCATTTGGGTCAGAGGGGATATCATCTAGTGGTTGTTCGTCTTCTTCATTGTGAACAGTGGCTTGCTTCTTAGCATTGTCTGGTTGTTCTTCTATTTCATTTATACTAGCTGGAACTTTACGTTTTCGCTTTGACTGTTTGTTCTTAGCTTTGACTGTTTGTTCTTCAGCCTTTCTATACAAGCGGGTACGTACAGATGTTGTAGACATATTTTTCTACAAGTGACAGAAAACACAGTATAAACCAATAAGCACATGTAAACAATAAGCAGCGATAAATATTAACAAACAACACTTAAATATCATCAACATGTAGCTGAAAAGAGATGTGGCAGTTTGCAAACCAAACAAGCAGGCCTAAAAGCCTTGAGATGATGAACAAATTTGTAATTTTATGAGAAAATGTACATGTAATTCAAACAGAATTGATAAGAACACTACACATTATCAAGCAATATATGCAAACAGAATTGATAAGAACATATAATGCTTTGTCTATGGAAGTATACAAAGATCAAAACACAAAGAACAAAAATTGAATGGTACATGCATTTGCAATTGATTAGAAAATTAAATGGTGCAAACTAACAGCCATTCGCAACATTAAAAAAAACAAAGCATTAGTGCAGCAAATGAACAACAATCACTAAAGAAAATCAATACAAGTTCAATGAAATTTCCAAATAGCCCGGATTTAATATATAAGTTCAACCATCACTAAAGCAAATGAACAACTATGCTCAAGTAGAACATATAATCTACTCAATTATGCCCTCGCAATCCTCTCTAACATAGCAAACATCTTCATCATCCGCTTCAGTTATTTCATCTTCCACCACTTGAATATCTTCCTCGATGCAATCGTGCTCCTCTATATCATTAAAACTTCTTGATGGTGCTTTCATTTCAACGTACCAATTAGAAACATCGTTCTCTCTTGAATAAAATACTTGTTTTGCTTGAGATGCAAGTATGTATGGGTCTCGTGAAAATGATGCTTGATGTAAATTAACAAGAGTGAACCCATCATCATCAACTTTTACTCCATTTCCTTTATACGTCCAACGACACTTGAAAACTGGAATATAAAACAAATGATAATCTAATAAAATTATATCTGTCAATATTCCATAATAAGTGACCACATCAACCACTTGAGACATATCTTTAGCACTTGCTCTACACATAGTAGTTGCATCAAAAGTCACCCCACAATTCTGAGTTTCTCTCCCTAAATCTTTTACATGAAAACGTTGCTCGTTGATGATATATCCTTTGAAAGACATGACATCATCCTTCGGACCATAAGCAATCCATTTTAACATGTCATTATGATCCTTGGAGGTAATAGGTATCTACAACAAATTTCATTTAGCATGTAAATTTATATAGTAATATTGATAGTTGAATGAGAATATATTTGAAATCTAACTAACCTTCCTTTTAATCCAATCGACAAAACTTTTTGTATGTGTTTCTCAAAGTAAGGTCGCATTTTTTGTCATGCGTTGGTCTGAATTTTCTAATTCCTCCAAATGCAAACTAGTATTGAACAATTGATTATAAGTTATATATATCATTGCGAACACATCAAAATATTTAAAACTATATAACATAAACTTACTCTATAAACGGTTCCACCATGGCCATATTCATTAACACAGCTAAATGAGCACTTTCTTTCTCATTAATTGGCAATTTAATTGTCTTCGATACTGAAATTGGACGTCCCTCTAATATTCTACTACTTTCATAATCTTCATTTCGAGCTCCTTTCTCCTCTATATGTCCTGATTTCTTCAAAAATTCATTGAAAAACAACATGCATTCTGTTACAAGATACGATTCTGCAATACATCCCTCTGGTCGTGCATAGTTTCTGACATAATCTTTGAGTGTCTTCATATATCTTTCGAATGGGTACATCCATCGAAAATGAATAGGTCCACACATTTCTGCTTCTTTTCCAAGATGAATGGATAAATGTATCATTATATCAAAGAAAGATGGTGGAAAAAAAATTTCAAGCTCACATAAAACGTCAATAATTTCAACATTGATTTGTTCTACCTTCTCTCTATCAAGAACATGTTGACATAATTTGTTGAAAAAAGAACATAAGCGAATTATCGCTTTTCTTGCCTTCTTTGCCATGAACCCTCTCGATGCTACTGGCAATAAATGTTGCATTAATACATGGTAATCATGTGACTTCAATCCACTAATTTTGCAATCCGACAACGAAATCCAATTTTTTAAATTTGAACAGTAGCCATCCGGTCCTTTGAAATCATATAGTCTTTTGCAAAATATATTTCTCTCGGATTTTGACAACATATATAGAGCCGGTGGAAGATATGTTTTATTCCCACGAGGTTGTGTATGAAGCTCACTTCGAATTCCCCAATCCTCTAAATCCTTTCTACAGTTGGTTCCATCTTTGGATTTATTTCCATGCAACATTGTGCCCAATAGGCTTTCACCAATGTTCTTCTCCACATGCATCACATCTAAATTGTGACGTAAAGGAAGTTCCTATGAAAACCAAAACAATAATGCATTATTGGGTTTTTCTTGTATTAAAACAATGAAAAATAAATAAATTAACCACTAACCTCCCAATAAGACAAATCAAAGAAAATTGATCGTTTTTTCCACCTTGATAGCTCTACTTCTGTAGAACTGTTAGTATCATCATATTCATCTTCTTTATCATAGACATGCTTTCACTTCTTACTTTTCTCCTCTATTCCTTTTCCAAAATCATTTGGATAATCCTTCAATAATGCATAGATGTTTCTCCCAGAAAGCATTCTAGGAGCACCATCTGTCTCTATGGTATTATCAAACAATGCCTTTTGTTTCCTCCGTGAATCTGAAGGAGGTAGAAATCTTCTATAACCCATGTAGGCGAACTTTCGACTATGTTTCAACCAACGAGAATGGGTATTGACACCACATAATGGGCAAGCTTTTTGCCCTTTCACACGACATCCAGCAAGATTTCCATAAGCCGGAAAATCATTAATCGTCCATAACAAAATTGCATTCAGTTTAAATAAAGTTTTACTAAATGCATCATAATCAGTAACTCCATTAGACCACAAGTGATGCAAGTCTTCCACCAAAGGCGCCAAATATACATCAATATCATTCCCGGGTTGCTTCGGGCCTGGAATAAGTAAAGTTAACATAATATTTTCTTTCTTCATACACAACATAGGCGAGAGATTGTATGTCACAAGCATTACCGGCCAGCAACTATATTTCGAACTCAACATGGAAAATGGATTGAATCCATCTGTAGCAAGACCAAGCCTAAGATTGCGTGGATCAGATGAAAATGATTTATACTTTTCATCCACCCTTTTCCATGTCATAGAATCCACGGGATGATGCATTTTTCCATCGTTACTTTTATTATTAAAATGCCATCTTAATTCTTTAGCCATCTTTTGAGATCTATACATTCGTCTAAACCTCGGAATGATTGGGAAATATCTCAATACTTTAACTGGAACACCTTGTATAACCTCTTCAGTATCTTGATTTTTCTTCCATCTCGAGGAACCACATTTTGGACAACTTTCTAAATTTTTGTATTCTTTTCTGAAAAGGCAACAATCATTCTCACAAGCATGTATCTTTTCAAAACCCATGTCGAATGCTTTAAGAAATTTCTTGACTTCATATAAGGTTTTGGGAAGCACGTTATCCTTCGGCAGAAATAGATGTTGCACAGCTAAAAGCTTATCAAAAGCACTATCGGACAAGCCAGTCTCGCATTTAAGATTATACAAGACGGTGATGGCAGATAATTTTGTGTGATCTGTGCAACCAGGATATAATGGAGTTTCTGCATCTTCCAAGTTCTTGACTAACTCATCCTCTTTTCTTCGAGAATCAACATCGTCTTTATCATCATCAAAAAAATCTTGATTCAAAAAATCTTCATCTTCATAGTGAATCATCTTTCATATACGTCAAACGTATTTGTTTTATTCTCTACATTTATCTCTTCACCATGGTTAAACCATACACCGTCAATGTATTTAGGATCCATTCCTTTTATAATTAAATGTTCAATGATGATTTGGTCATCATGACGACTAAGATTCCGACAATCCTTGCAAGGGCATAAAATTTTTTCTACACTTCTTACATTTCTCTTTGCAGCATGCACAAAATTCATTGCTCCTTGTCGGTATTCTATACTAGTTCTATGAAAAAAGTAAAAAAAAAAGTGAGCTTTAGTATTAGATTATATGTTCTAATTCTCAAAATACATATTAAGTTAATCATGGTTTTATCACCTGTTTAAAAAAACCCAGCCTTTTTCCATTATCGACATTTGAAGGCAAATAAGTTTCCAATCTTTGACGTATAAATTGGTTATCTGTTGTAATCAAAAAAATAACTAGACGTTGAAGTACAAATACTTGTAGCACTACTGCATATAACCATGGTGGTTTAGTAGACAAAGGCAAAGAATACTTTTCCAAAAATATAAATTTTACACTTATATATTGCATTTAACCTCAGATTTACATGTATTTATAATTAATCCATGCATGAATTCAAAGCCTAAGTCTAGCAAATTATAGAATTACTACATATAAATTCAAAGCCTTAGAATGTACAGACCAACAGTTTCCTCTTACCAAACCAACAGTCAACTTCACCGCCTCCTCTTCACTACCTCACATCCACACAACTGACATATTTCCAGTGCCTGCCACTCCACAAAAGACTATTTATGCTCCAACATTTACCACTCTCAACCATCGAGCCATCCAATACCCAATCGCAAACAAACCCGCGACCTCCATCAATGCTACTTGAACCCACCAAATTCCCGAAACACGCAACCTCAACCTCCTCTCAGCAAGCAACCATTGATTCACTGAACCACTTCAACGGAACATTCGTATACTCAAAGAAATCAAAGCAGATATCCCAACAGATCATTGCAATTAGGGTTAAATCAACCATTTCAGTAATAATTTAGGAAAAAATATGAAAATAAGATGCATTCAAATTCATATAAAATCCAAATAGAATCACAAAGTCGATTTAAAAGATTCATACCTAAATATACCTAATCGATTTAAAAGATTCATACCTAAATATACCTAGATCTGCTGGCTGCCGCGACTCGATGTTGAGTAAGGGGGAAACGACGGAGTTGACGATGATACTTGAGTGCGATGAAAATTTAACATGATTAAAAGGGGAAATTTTTTTTCTGAAGAAGAAAGCAAATTAGGGACGAGAATTTTGTTAAGTACGAGGGTAAAATGATAGGTTACGTTTATTTAGTTCACGCGGACTCTTTTTTTTAGAAGCAGGAAACGTGAATTATTTTTTGCCACGTTTATATTATTTGGTAATCTATTTTTTGTTGCATTTACAATAAAACGCCACCGATTTTTGCAACTATAAATGGTTTTTCTTGTAGTGGTTGTGAATCAGTAAATTGTTCAAGGTCCTCGTAAAGTCTTCGGTCTCTCATAGGTACTGATATAAATAACAAGTAAAGAGCTTTAATGATAGAAAATGAACCTAAATAATGCATATGTAAGTGAACGCGACCTTAGTGAAATGTGTAACATGTCATAGGCGGCATAAAAGGATGTCAAAAATCGGATCGGGAAGTCACCACAGTAGAAATAGGGATGAATCTAGACACAATATGACCCTTGAACTCGAAATCTTCTCCCATGAGTTCATCAATATTTATACAAACGTTGCTCAAATCCCCAAAGTTAATACCGATTTCCTTAATCGGGGAATCATGAAGTCGCTTGGCTGTTGGGGGAACATCTTTAATGCGATCTCTTAGGGAGGCGAATCCAGGAGAATGAGACTCATTCCCAGAGTTTCATCACATGATTCAAAATTTCCATCACTGGAACTTGCATCGAATTGATCATCATTAGAGGAGGATTTATAACTGCTGCTGCTCTCAATTTCACCCTCCTCCTTTTTCATTGTCACCACAGCCTTGCCCTCATGCTGCTTGAATTCTTCTTCCTCCTCCTCTAGAATCAGGGGCATCCTAGGCGGGCAGCTGGCTTCAGTCGTAACACCTCTTCCTTCATGAATTTCTTCATTTGACCCGCCAGATGAGCCTTCTCCTTTTAGGAGGTCGCCCTCTTTGGAGCCATGTGATGAAGAAGTGGAACGCGTTCGGATTCTGGAACAGGAAGGAGATGGAACTTCAACGGATACAGTAGATCTCCGAGGATGCAACAACCTATACCGAAGCAAATTCTTGTCTGTTAGCAAAAACTTCATCGATCTCTCTTTGGCGTCTACGACCTTTAGAGTATGGAAGATTAAGTCGAGTGATGGATCTTTGTTTGGTCCTGGAATGACTACAAGAAGTATTCAATCTATCAAAATTCTCATAGCGACGTATTAAATTTCAACGAGTAAAAGAGAAGGCTTACCCCCCATTGTCTAAAGACAATATAAATTCCTCAGTACACCTAACGAAAAAATATTGGGTGTTGCATTGGGATAGGTTACTTTGAAGCTGCAGCATGATCTTATGATTTCTTTAAGCCTCAATGACCATGAGGGACAAACATTTGTCTCTCTTCTTAAATGAGAGAAAATATCTCAACTCATCAAACTTAGGGCACGATTAAATGTCCCCATAAACAAGACGTGAAGGCAAGTCAAGATCGCATATCTATTAGGGTGAATCTGAAATAGGGCAATTCCCAAGTTCAGAAGAGTCTCTCTCAAGAAGTGATTGAAGAGGGGGCATTGCTCCATTCAAGCACATATACCGGTGGCAAGCGGTGTACCCCGAGGCGGCATATATGCAAACTCATTCTTCAATGGAAGGCGCACGTCATTGTTCAGAATGCCATGTTGTAAAAAAATATTATGCAGAACTTTAGCAAAGATTACGGAAGAAGCTCTCTCCAAAGGATTGAGTAGAACTCTAAATATTGGAGGAGTATGATTTACAACCGGACCAATCAGAACCAATTGACCATATTCAGCTTGCGATACTAAAGAAGTAGGCGCTATTGAAACTATTTATGAAGGTGCAACTGATGACGATTCAGCTTCTGAAAGTGCCGGACTTCCTCTACTGGATTTATGATGGGATGACGGATGCTTCATTCTATACAACAGAACTTGTACCTAACTCAGTCAGTAATTCTATTTTTAACTAAAAGTCATCCATGCTTAACACTTAAACTCTAAAAAAATATCGATTTATGCCGACACGTCGGGTTCCAAGTGTTGACTAGAGCAAGTGCAGTGTGTTATCTATATGGGATGGGCTCGGTGTCCTGAATACTACAAACGCTCTATCCTATGTAGATATTTCACTCACAATGAAGAAAGAAAGGAGCTTCTCGTATCATTCATTAAACTTATTTCTCCTACACTTACCCATTATCGACCAATGGTCGATAATAGATCTGCTGTCCGAAGTGACACGGGAAGCTCTTCCCATTCCAGGTACACGATTATGCAATGACAGGACCAGTCCGAAGTGAGCAACTATAGATTGATGGGTCCGAACCGAGTAGATAATTCTTAGCATAAGTCGATTCTAGCTCTCTAGAAGGTGATAACAACATAAGCTGCACACAAGACGCTACCTTAAGCTATTATCACCTCCTAGAAAATCCAAAATCAATCCGCAAGATGTCATGCCGGATTAATAATGAAACTCGGTGCAAGTTAATTCTGACTCTGTTGATGAAGATAGCAAACCATGTCAATCACTAAGGCGAGACCCAAGCTTCGTTTCATGGAGAACTCAAGGCTCAAATTACCATCTTCTTCCACAAAATCGCACTCAACTTGAATTCTTCGTTATGTCCATTACCAATACAACCTCATTACCAAACCGCTAAAACAAAATGCCAAAAATCCATACCACCCACCTCAACTCAAAAATCAAAAGGCGAATATGGTCAAACTCTAAGTCAATGATGATCCAAGGTGGATAGGTCGACGGCGATCCAAGTGGGTAGGTTAGCGGCAATCCAAATTGATGAAGTTTCAGTAGCTAGGGGTAAGATCAAAGCAGCGGCGAAGTCCAGTAGGGTCGATGGCAAGAATCTCCGGTGGCAAAGATCAACGACGGTGATGGCAGAAGTATAGTTAGGGTTTGAATACTTTGGTTCGGGTTGCACAATCGATAGCTCAGTTCACAAAATAAAATATGGTAGAGAAGGAAGGATCAGCTCAAATAAAGAGTTAAATAGAAGATTGAACGAAAAATTGTTGAGTCCTTGGATCGCTAGCGATCCATGGACTATGGATCACTGACGATCCATCAAATTGCAACCAATCTCCTCCAAACTTGCCTCGTAGTCCAAAGATGGACACTAGACCCAAAGCTACATGTCCAAGTATACAGGTACCTCGATTGAACCATGGGAATCTCCACTTATAATACCCCTACTTCAAGTACAACTGAAACTCTTTGAGCGTTAGTGATTCCTTAACACATATACCCAAGCCCACCTTTGCTCCATTGGGATACCAAGCCCTTCTTGCTAAATCTAGTTTCCATTATTCACGAGGAACCCTTCCACGTTCTTCGATCATACGGCTCCTTCCTTTACGAGCCACCATCTTCGGAACTTGCTCCCAACACGAGCCAACATCCCAAGAACATAGCTTTTCATCATGTTATTATATCATCATCCAAACTAATATGAATGAGCCAACACCTCCAGCATGATGTACAAAACCTCAACAACAGTCCCTAGAAGTTCCAACATCATATCATACACCATGGTAACTCGGTACTGAGTTACAGGTATAACTCGGTGCTGAGTTATGCACTTAGCCAACTAATAGCCAATTCCTCTTTCATATCTCTAGTACTCTCCTTCCAGTGCCTTGGACCACGATTGATCCTCGCTTGATAACTCAGCATTCAATCCAAAGCTTCTTCTTCTAGTTCTAGAGATAACTCGATGGTACACTCAAGCCTTAGCCAAATCTCTTGCATCTCTGATATAGAATACCTCATCTAGCCATGCTCTATCCATCCTACTGACCACCGACTCATAGGACCCACCGCCATAACTCGATATCGACTCATGACTCATAACTCGGCACCGACTCTAGCACTTGGAGAATTTGGAGGTGTGACTCATCATGTAGGCTCCTACTATGTTTTCTAGCCTCCCTTCCAAGTTTCTTCCAATTCTGAACAACAATTATAACTCGTCGCCAACCTAACTTGATAAGTCTTTGCTAACCAAACTTAATAACTCGTCATAAACTCAAGCACTTGGCCAATCTTCCAAAACCTTGCCATAGACAACCTCTATTAGCCATACTCTTCCAAGCTATCAAGTCGACCATCACTAAGGAGCTACGACCATAAGTCGGTTCCGACCTATCCTCTTGACTCGGGTCCGACTTATCACCTTGCCTCCAATCAAGGTGTGAGTTATCCTGTAGTCTCTTGCCATGCTCTAGAGCTTATCTGTCAAGTTTCATCAACTTTGCCTCCGATTTGCTCTATTCTTCGACCTATCTCTCTATGCAATCACATACTAAGAAAAACCATCAAAGCACAACATACAAGCGTAGAACAATATGCAATTTCATCCACTCAAACATGCAATTCATAAAAATAAGATAAACAAGTTAATTTCAAACATAGATCTACATATAACATGAATATATGAATACGAGCAAGTGTGATTTCCAATCAATCTAAATCATATTCGTGAATTAGCGTGTAATTAAAGTTAGAAAAGTTTAGCTAAAATTAATTTAAAATATGTTAAATCCTATAATTCTACCATATAAATTTGTATAGCATAGTGAGAAGGAATAAACCACTCATCAATTATCAAATTCAACTAATTTGAATGTAGATCCAATCCTAACAGCAATGAAAAGCACTTCTAATCAACCAATTTAATTATCTTTAGTTCCTAATCGAAGATTTAATCTCTAATCCATAATCTAATTTGATTTAGAGAGAAATTTGAATGAATTAGGATGGATTTAGGACTAATTAGGGTTTAGATCTAATTTGGAATAAGAGGGAAAGTTCTAATTTGACCCATACAACCCCTATTTATAGTAATTTATAATTAGACTAATGGGCCAACTATTGGGCTTAATTAATTATACACTAATTCCGACCAGCAGTTATCTAAACTTAAGACGGACATAACTTTCTAACCGTAAGTCCGTTTTTCTATTATAACTACTCCACGGAAAGGGAAACCATCATCTTGAAGCAATGAAATTAGCTTGAGACACTATTTCAACTCCTATTAAAAGTTATAGCCCAAACAAGATCTTCAGATCAAAATCGTCACAGAGAAATTTGAAAAAAATCATAGGTGTGTAGACTGTCCTTAGGAGTCATATTCCAAAATCATAGAATCATACGACCTCATACGAGTAAAATAAAAATATTTTACGATCCTCCGATACATAAAATATGGGTTGTTACACACCTCTAAAGAAAATGTACCGAGGTCGCAAAAACATTTTGTACCCCTACTAACACAGGACTAGCCTACACCTTCTTGGATAATATTGAATATGATCATCCCTTGATTTTGATCAACAACCGTACTAGGCCCGAAGCATACATCAAAATGAATAATATCGATCTAGATCATGGATGATCATACCCTAATGGGTGCGACCCACATAGTCCTGCCGCATCTCCCATGTTTTAGTCATTTCCAGGTTGCGAGGCTACCATTACCTTTTATTTAGCCAATCCTACTTGGAATACTAACACTGCCCTCCAAGCAATAATGCATTGTCAGCATTCATCCATACAAGTAGTTTGGGATATGAACAAACTGAGGGCACTACTTCTACTACATCCTTTTATGAATCACCCTCAAAATTAGTAGTAAGTTGCTCTTGCATTTCAAAGATCTTCGTCTTTGATTCCATCGTCTTCAAGATGTTTCAAATTTGAACGCTTACGTTGGTTCGAAGTGGTTTTCGAATAACTCATGCTTTCCTGATCCCGATCTGTTCGAACCAACAATCGATAATTTTAAAACTAGTCAAGTTATCGATAGTGGACAAATACACTATCTAGGTGTAGGTATAGATTTGCATATGAAAAATAAGACGTTCTATACTTATCCCCACTTTCTAATTTCAAACAGCATTATCCCTTGATTAACTATGAAGTCAGACAAGTTAGAACACTTTGTGCCTCGACGTGCATTCTTACTTCTCTTGAGAAAGATGAGTTGCCATACCTCAGAATTTGATGTTAAGTATACAATGAAGTATCTTCCATATACTTAATTAATCATGACTCATTTATCAAAATTAACTCTCTTATACCTATCACGTTTCCGACATTTCATCTTCTCTATCCCTCGCCTAGAAAATATGGTTCTAGATCTCAAAGATAAAGGAAAGTCTACTCATCGACTTGTAGTGCTAAATATAAAATAACTTACTTTTAATAAAACGTGTCAACGTTTTAGCACTATTTATCATATTTGTTTGGCTACTTAATGGCACAAACAAAGATATCTCTTGCTTTTAAAACATGCTTATTCAAATAGTTGCTTTTAAACAAAACCCGATCCTTGGAAATAAGCAATTTAAATATCAAAAGCTTTTTGTTATTTAAAAAATTAAATAATAATTTTAACCCCTTTATTTAAATAATTAAATAATAATTTTAACCCTTTTATTTAAATAATTAAATAATAATTTTTGAAAATATTTTAAATTTTTGTTTTAATACTTATAACATATTTTAAAGTACTTTTCAAAATTATCTAAAGTAGAAACTCTTTTTAGTTTACATAATAATTATCGATTTACAAACTACATCCGTCGCGACTATCGCTATGTGGACCATAACTTTTAAACATGTTTTATAAATTAAAATAGCTTTTAAACCCTTTCCTTCTATATTTAAATTACTTTAATAACTTTGTATAAAAGTTTGAAAACGAAAAGTAAGTTCAAAAATTTTTTTAGAAACATTTATAGAAAATAAGGAAGTAAACTTTGTTTTAAAAGAACACGAGATTTCGATGTCGAAACATAAACCAATTCAAATGTTAATTTTCCAATCAACATACAACTATCCATATATATAAGCACATACATATACATAAACAATTTTAAATGACATCCATAAAACAAGGAAAGATCATCACTTGCAAATAATTACTTAAGCACTTCGACTACATTTCAAGTCATCAACAAATAATTACATATACCATCCGCTTCAAGCATGAACCAAACCAAATAATATCATTTCCAAACACTTATAAACACAAGCAACTAACTAATATTATTAGCACAAATAACAAAGTTTAAATCTTGGTTTTTAAAAGCGAGATTTACTCAGCAAAACAAGCACAAACTTAACCCAAGCTATTGCAACTCTTCAACCGAATAACGGACTTAATGGGGCCTAGTACCGGTGGGAGTACATGTGCGGTGACTCTGAAGTGGTGTGTAAGATGTTTTTTTCCTCTACGATCGAGGGGTAGGCACGGGTGCACACGATGAGTCACTCTGCAAGTTTGCATTTTGTGTTCTTCCCCTCCAGGCGTAAGGTGTGCTAGAATGGGACGGTAGATCCCTAATTGGCCGATTGTTCGAGTGAGGTTCGATTTATAGATTGACCAGTTAAGTTGGATAAGAATCCTTAGGTATATGGCCTTAGGAATGCATGGACATAGTGTATGCACTCCATACCACTTAGAGTAGATTTAGAATTAATTGCACTTAATCATCTTATTAGTTTTGTTCTCATTCAATATACTTTTGTCTGACACACTCCCTTCTTTCCATTTTCCACCACTATAGGATGACATGTTAGCAGTTGAGTCGCATAGTATATGGAAGAAGGAGC
The DNA here is from genome assembly GCA_030737815.1 of Allium fistulosum. NCBI lineage: Eukaryota > Viridiplantae > Streptophyta > Magnoliopsida > Asparagales > Amaryllidaceae > Allium > Allium fistulosum. The sequence goes on along the minus strand of CM060905.1, from coordinate 896,196,717 downwards.
TTCACATTAGAGTTCTCCATGTCACTTATTTTTCTTCATGTAATTTTATGTTGGATATAGTGTTGTCAAACTTGTATTGTAATTTGGAAGTAATATTATTGTAAATCAAGTATTTTGGAGACTATTTTTCTTAAATGTCTATTTTTTATATTTATATTTTAATTCTTTCCACTATGAGATCTAAAGTGTAGAATGTCATACAACTATGTTTCTTTAATTATGCTCTGTAACGTTTTAAAAAAAAATCTCAAAAGCTCATATTTCTTAGCATGAGTTGTGTCGGGAAGTGCGGGTTATTATAGGTCTAATGTTCGATGGGCCTTTTTTGGGTCAAAAATTACGCCTGCTTCGAGGCGGGTTGTTACAATTATTGTGAAACTTAAGGTTTTCATTCACCAGACATTATTGTTCCCACTCTCACCTCATTACAACCTACATGTTAGGTACAATGACGAATGTGGAAAAGATAATGGAGATTTGGCAGGTAGTTATCTATAATAATTATCTATTTATGTTGTTATGATTTACTCAGACTATGTACCAAATTTGCTTTATGCACTATTGTAATATTGTACTCGTGTGAATTGATTTTACGAAATGGGTATATTATTTTATTATTATATTTTATTTCTTCCACTGTGAGACTTTGAAAGCAGTGATAGATAGCTCTTCATATTGTTTTATTAAATCAATTATACCAATCAACAACCAGCTCTAGAATAGACCTACAGTTCGATTGGCTTTTATTGGATCAGAAATTAGACCCATTTCAAAGAGGGTTGTTACACCAATGATGTCTTAAGTCAAGAAAATCTAAAGCTGCTAGATAGTCAAGATGAATAGTATTTTTTGGTTCAAGGAGAACGCCAAACCAAAATATATAACAAAATATTGAATAACATAACCAATCATAGATATAATATATTTGTGTGTAGTGTTATACCCTTGTAAACAATTCATACTAACAATAACATTCCTAACATGTACCTTGTATATATGGGTAATCTAAAAATATACATGTTGATTCATAGCTATTATCAAACGATAATGGTAAAGAATTCAATCTCAATACTAGTTATAACATAAAAATCAGTCCGGGTTAGCCCTAACACAAAGTTAGGAAAGAGAAATATACACATGGTGGGCCACCATCTCTCTTTTGGGGTATGCATCAAACACCGACCGCATGACCGATTAGGTCTAATTTATAGAAAAGCGGCAAGTGAAAATGTCTCAAATCATGCTATATTAATTTGGGGAGCATATAATAAACTTAAAAATGCATTTATGTTAACCACCACGAACACTAGAGTACTTCAACCATGTAACATATAATATGTCATAGTTAATATTTAATGTTTAAATGTCAAAAAAAAATACACTAACCTTTCTACTATATTTCATGTCTTATATCGCCCATGTTATGTATTTAAATAATTCATAGTTAGTACTTTACACTTGTACCAACATTGTAAATGAATCATGGTTAATAATTCACAACTACTAATATTTCTACAATATTTATTTGTACGTAAATATACTAAAGGAATAATTGGGGAAGCTTAAAGCTATAAATCCCCAATGAAGATAGTTATTCAGCATATCACAAAGAATGTGAAGATTATCAATAGTCGTGTCGGCATTGTATTTTCTAGTCCAATGCTATCGTTGACTTGTTTACGGATCAATCTTTAGATAACATTGGTCTAACAATGCGATACTTCGAAGTTTTTCCAAAATAACTGAGAAAATAAAATAAAAAATGAAGCAAGAAGGAAGGGAGGAGATGTAGATGGATGTTTGGAAGTTGAAAACTACGGTGAAGCTATTTGGTAGACGACGAATGAAATAGCCGTTCGCTTATGAGTGTTAATTTTTTTTTACTCGATCTTGCACTATAAAATAACCGTTGGTTAGTTGAAGATAATAATTTTAAGAAGCTTAAACGGTGGAAGATGGGCTGACGATTATATATATAAAAAAGTAGTAATAAAAATGAGAAAGGAAAATACAGACAGTGGGACTTAGGCCGATAATTCTTTCTTCTACAAAGAAGTCTTTAAAAAAATACATCATTAAGGCTTAAGTGCCCAATAAATATGTATCCACCTTGCGTTCATAAAAACATGTCAAAACTCCATCGAAACTGCTCCATCTTCTTCAAACAAAAACTCAAATAAAAAACAAGCATAAACTTTCTTCGTATAAATTCAGAAAAAAAAAAAAAACATGGCTGGGCTTCAAAGGTCTAGCGAAACCTTCAGAAGATCAGGGTCGTCAGGCTTGGTATGGGAAGACAGATTTCTATCGGAGTCATCAAACGAACCAAAAAAGTCAGAACAGGGAGCAGAGTTGAAAAAATCAAGAAGCGTTGGATCGGGTGGCGGAGTCATGCTTGACACCACCGGCTACAAAACGGGTCGGGTTTCCCCAACAATGGACCCTCCTTCTCCTAAGGTCTCCGCTTGCGGATTCTGTGGTGCTTTTAGCAAAAAGGGCGCCGCCAAGAAGAAGGGTAAGAAGCCACGAAGAAGATAATCTTTTCCTCCCTCTTCTTTTTTTTCATTTTTCTGTGTGCTGCGATCATGTAAAAGATTTAGTTGCGCTATTTTCTATTGATTACTGGTACATATCCGATTACAGATACAAAGCGACTGTTATGAATTCATTTTAGTGTGGTTGTTATGGATTGACATTAGAACATAAATAAAGATATGCAAGCAGTCATTGAATTAAGCTGTTTACTATTCTTTGTTATTGATTGATTTATTTTTTCATATGCTAATCGTATTATGATAAAATATTATGTTTGATGTAAAAAATAATAATCTGCACTTCATCTTTGTTGATAAACAATAATCACAAAAACACCGCAATTAATTATGGTTTTCCAAACAAATTTTACAGAATTGACTATTGTTGTTAGAGAGGTTGGGCGCATTTGATAATATCAGCTTCTTCTTTTGACGTTTATCAGAACAGAGCGTCATTTAAAAATCAGTAGCTATCTAGTGTATTCTACATTCATTTAGAGTTTTTCATTTAATTTGGGCATAACTGTGTCGTAGTTGAGAAGTTGAAATTATTGATCAATCTCTAGCCAGAAATAATGTTGAATTTTTCTTTAGAAGTTATAAGTTGATCAATGATGAATGAAACAGCAAGAAGTTTATGAATAAGAAAGTTTTAATAATATTCTACGGGCCAAGGCATTAATGTCATATTTTGGGCTTGCTATGAATTTAGTATTAACTAAAGAACATGGATTGTTTCTAGCCATGCATATGTCATCAATAAAAAAATATAAGAATGGTATTATATTGTTTTTAGCTTAACAATATTCGTCATGATATAACTAGATGCCCAATTTGATCAAGGACAAACTGTTATAATATGGAATGATTGCCTTGCTACGTCAACTACCAGTTCATAAGCTAGCATATTCTTTTGCTAATCCAATGGAATTTAATTTATTATTTAGCTAAAAGCTTATGCAATCGAAAGAACACACAGAAACATAAGAGCCTACAAGTCTTTTCAGATAAATCCATATATTATATTTATTTTGTTACTATATATATAACATGAAAAGTGAGTTAGAGCCTTTTCCATTTTCAATTTTTCTGCTTTTTATCCTTATGTATACAAGGTGGAAATTTTATTCAATTCTATTACTATTTTCTATAGCTATAATTTGTTGTTTATTTAATATGCAATACCCATATCTATTATATACCCCATTCCATTCTATGTTTTTGTTCAAACTCAAGCACCAAGGTTCGAGTCTAATTATTCTCATTTTATCTAATATATTTTAGAATCTTTTAGTTCATTTAAAAATATATATATCTATTCCTGTTAAGCGTTTTCCTAGTCATAAATTTATCAAAATCCAAACTTGAAACCTACTATCTTATTTTTTTAAATTATTTTGAATAAGCAAGCATGATTTTTTTTCGAGTTTCAATGGCTTTATTTTTTGAAATATAACTTTATTGAGAAAAACTATATTTTTAAACAAGTTTGATAACATAATAGGAATGAAAGAAAATAAAATAAGTAAATAAATTATAAAATAAAGAATAATAAATTCAATGAAAAGTATAATAATCAAAAAATCTACACACATATACATGCACGTGTGTGTGTACGATTTGAGATTTATAGTTATCTTAAACCTTTTTGTTAAATTAACAATTGATCTCATCTAAAATATAAGATATAAAATGGAATGCTCAATTTACCAAGATTAAAACAATCACATGACCTTATATACTTCTCCACTTAGTTTAAATAATTAAGAATATTCTACATTTTGAATTTTAATGTTTCTAAGCAAAATATAGCATAAACATTATCAACATCAAAAAATAATGAGAAATAAAACTACATATCTATTTGTTTGGACCAACAATTTTCATTATAAGCACTTGTCTTGATTCACTTTATTTTCGAATATGAATTCAACTACTAATGTCATTTTATTATATATAATATATGAAATGCACGCTCGATTTGTTTCGTGAACTTTAGTTTTCAGTTGGTACAACTAAATATGAAATATAGAGTTGAGAGAACTAATGTGAGACTATATAATATATGAATTTAAACCTGACCCAATTTATCTTTTTTTTTATGACTTAACATAAATATACAAGCTTCTTAATGTTGAAAAAATATATCCAAACTTCTCCATTCTCTATATAGAAAGGTTGATATAAAGGAAATTCAAGAGTCATGAATTCGTTTTTCTATCAATAGACAAATTTATCCTCGGTCTTTCTTTTCTTACTAGTGCGAACCCGTGCTTCGCACACGGATTTGATGAATATATTGTATTTATATAGACGAGTATATAGGCACGTCCACGTGGTCGCATCCACTTACTTTGGTATTTGGACTTAAATATGCACACTGCCAATTTTTTCAAGAACTTATGTATATTTTCATTTCATTACAACCGGTTATATTATTACAACATATTTATATCTACTATTAATAATGAGAATATCATGAATATAATTCAACTGTGTCTTTTTAAATTTTCCAAAATACCCTTAGCATCTCAATATTCATATTACCCATTGTTGAATTAATATAAACCTATATTCTGGTTACCAGATCAACTTATATTTAAATAGCTAGGTAAGGTGCAGCAATATTGGACAAATTACGGTAGTTTTCATGAAAACTAATTGTTTTAATTTGTTCCACATCATCCAAATTATGTTAGTTGTTAGCGTATATAATATAAGAAATAAGAACATAAGTTGTCTTCTCATAAACATTCGATGGAATTTCAAATTGTAAACGCAAACCTAGAAACAGTTGAAGCATTTTTTGCCATTAACTTTCACCCCACCTCCTTTGCTTGGGCTGCAACCAAGGACTGCTGCTGTTCAACCAACCAAGGAGCCCAAGGACTACTGCTGTTCAACCAACCAAGGAGTCCAAGGACTGCTGTTGTTCATCTTGGGCTGCAACCAAAGACTGCTGCTGTTCATCATGGGTTGCAAGGCTGCTGTTCATTTTGGGCTGCAACCAAGGACAACCAAAGACTGCTGCTGTTCATCATGGGCTGCAAGGCTGTTGTTCATCTTGGGCTGCAACCAAGGACAACCAAAGACTGCTGCTGTTCATCATGGGCTGCAAGGCTGCTATTCATCTTGGGCTGCAACCAAGGACAACCAAAGACTGTTGTTGTTCATCATGGGCTGCAAGGCTACTATTCATCTTGGGCTGCAACCAACCAAGGTGCTCAAGGACTGCTGTTGTTCCCCTTGGGCTGCAGGGCTGCTGTTCATCTTGGGCTGTAACCAACCAAGGAGCCCAAGGACTGCTGTTGTTCATCTTGGGCTGCAACCAACCAAGGAGCCCAAGGACTGCTACTGTTCATCTTGGGCTGCAAGGCTGCTGTTCATTTTGGGCTGCAACCAACCAAGGAGCTTCAACTGCTGTTATTCATCTTGGGCTGCAACCAAGGAAGCTGCTGTTCATATCTACATGTGTAGATAACTTGATTTAGATATAGAGAAATGAAGAGTATTTTGGAAAATTCAAAAAGATACGATTGAATTATATTCATGGAATTCTCATTATTAATAGTAGAGATAGTATAAAAGTAGATAGGGAAAGTCTATTTGAACACAATTTGGTGACACAATTGGTGACACAATGGATCCCTACCATTGGATTGCCCCTTGAATTTCACCTTCCATATAAAGACAAAAAGATCTGATGATCTAGATCTTGTGTGTCATCATTTGTGTCACCAAATTGTGTCCAAATAATCGGCCCCACAAATAGAAATAATGGGTATGCAGTCAAATTTGGACTATGTATAAAGTGTGAATATTAGACATGTATATCACATGATTAGTACCATATTTTTTTTATTCATTCCCTTATTTTTTGTGTGTTTATTATATAATTTAGAAAACTAAAATTTTGTGTAAATGATATACATATATTAACAATATTTAAAAGTAGCATAATGAAATATACTAAGGTATAGAAAGTAAGTCAACCTTCAATGTTATTTTTTATGACCTGATATGGTAAACATGTTTGTTTTAGGACAATAATAATGGTAGATCAAAGATGTAGAACCTGATGGGAACATTGTCGCATACTCAGTACATCTTCAATTATCAGGCCATCAAAGATGTATATCAATTTTTAAAATTACAAAACTGATCAAAAAAGCAGGCGTGCACTGAAATAAAAAAGTAGACCTCATATAATTGTATTTATCTTTTATTATCCTACTACGGAGATTATATATATTAGTGATCGGGCATAACTAATTTATAACTGGAAAAGATTAGTAGAACTAAAATCTAGGTCAATGGTTCCTATACGACCGAAGAATGGTTTAATCCAAGCGTTATAACCTCATCTGCGCAGTAAAAATTTAAGGTTATATTAAGAAAAAGATAAAAGGAATAACCTTTTGGTCACCTTAGCTTAGGTCTACGTCAACATAGAAACAAAGACAAAGAAACCGATACCAGCGAAAATTTGATGTTAATTAATTGTGCAGCCAAAGATAAACATTATAATATATAAAAGACTGTAAAAACACAGGCCATGATATGTAACCGAACAAATGTACAACTGTAGTAAAGTATAAGGAAAAATATTATTTCAACAATTTTTGAATGATGACAAATGGTAAAAGGCTAAAATATAAAAATGTAAAATGTACTTGATCTTGGTAAATTTCAAGTGAAGGCTAATTGCAGGCTTTATTTCTTCAATAATTGGAAAGTCTGTCCAAAATATAAAGAGCAACAATGTTAAATAACAAATCTATGTATGTATAGGATTGATTAAAGGTAGTAAGATGCATAAATTGTAGTAAAAGAATCCTGGAAGTAGACTACCATTTATTAATTGTCAAAAACGGAATATAACCCCAAAGTACGCATTGAAATGATGAACTGCATACCTTTGTATAAGCAACAACATACAGGTTGAATCTTTGAACATCAAACGCATGCTCTTCTAATTAGTTATATGATCCACTATTCATTTAGGATTTCATAGGTTGCTACTTCTCTTCACTTAGTTCACACATATTTCACTATATCAAATGAGAGAATTAATCCAAGCACAAAGGTTAAAATTCAAAACTTCATTTATAAATTGCTTTCCAGCTATTTATGTATATTTTATGTCCATTATTGCCCTATCAACCTTCGTTTTAGTTGGGATGCTTATTCTATAGTATTATTGGAATCTTCAAGGTTTTATCTACTTTAAGATTTTCATAAGTAAACTTATCATTGTTCGTCTTGATCTAGGTGTTGCAGTGCTGTTATGTGTCATAGATGCCTTAGTTAAATTTGTACATACGTTTTGGGTTGTCTGAATGATATATCTTTATTAGACCATTTTGCCTCTTTGGTGTATATACAGGAGGGATTCGTTATCCTTCTACTCAAAATCCTTTTGTAACCACTTTGGTCATTTGATTTCATAAATTAATATACATATTGAATGTGTTTCTCTCTGAAACCTTTTTCTTTCTCTCGTTCTTTAATCATCATTTAATCCATCCACTAATTATTTTTATGTAATCTAACAAATAATATGAAAGTGTGAAAAAAGGTATAAAAAAATAACGTGGTTAGCTACACCCCTCCTCTGTTAAACCTTTTCTACCCGTATGAGTTAGTACTATGTTACTCAAAATCAATTGAAACTTCAAGGATGTTCAATCACATTATAAGTGTCATATCTAAAAAATAGATAAATTTAGAACTTATACCATGTTCGTTATATTAAGACAATATCAACTGTTATAAGCTTTTTTTCACCGCCTATATGAATATTATTTTATTATTGTTTAGGTTAACCAAAATTGTTTGAAGATGATCTTGAAGTTTGTAAGAACATATTTGTAAAATTTCCTTCGCTTTCAAATTGTGTAACTCGAAAAACTAAAGGGGCCAGAGAAGAGAGATGTCTTAGTGGATCCCTACCACATATATATCTACACACATGTGTGCATATATTTTCATTTCATGCATGTATTATAAAAATGCCGATGAGAAGGATTCTCAAGTTTTTAATGGTCAACCCCTTACTTATCCATCATTTATTAACTACTGAAATAATTATATAATTTTGACAACCAATTAAAATGCTCCACAAAGTCAAATTCTTATAGTAATTAGGCCTATAAATTGTTGGATACAAATTTAGATCGTGCCATATCCGTACCCGTATCTGGAATCATTTTCGGATATCGGATATCCATATGCATGGATACAAATGGATATTGGATATTCTTTGATCAATTCACAACTAATAAATCTAAACAAATAAATAGAAAATTTTGATTCATTATAAATCCAATTCAGAGTTAAATATATAAAAGAAAATATGCTAAGAAAAATAATTTTAAGCCACCAATATTGATTTTTATACACATAATATATTTTTACCTAGATAAAATAGTAAATGATAATCATTTTACATACTAAGACACACAAAAAAATAACTATAATTTTGATAAAAACTGGACGGATAATTATCAGATGCGAATATGGACATATCTGCATCCACATCCATTTTTCGAATATTGGATAATTTTTCATATTTTAGATACAAGTACAGATGAATTTTTGTTTCTTCAGGTACTTATTAACAACCCTAATAGTAATTGTCTCACCAACGATGTCCACTATCTTCTCTGCATGTGTATTTTTTTGTATATATATTTCTTATCCCGCTAGTAATACTTATAGGCTAACACATAAGATCAGTAGTGCAATTGGTCAAGGTTTCAGTTTAATCACTATAATAGGTGACTTTTATATATATGGCTTTAAACGATTTAAAACAAAAATGTGCTTAACTTGTATGCTTTTGTGAATTTTTAAATTCTTATATTGTGCGTAAACCACCCTATTTTCTGCATTCAAACTACCATGCCACCACTTCTCAATAGAAATATTTCAAGTACATAATAAATTATCATGCGAGTTATATTCAAAATATTAAATCGTAAATCATTTTGCATAAATAATTTTCACATGCATAAAATCTTGAAATTTACCACATACCTGAACCATTTTGCATCAATTTTGACGAATGAAAAACTGCAAAATTATATTAGTTTGGTCAATTTACAATTTTTAATCTGTTTGCACTATTCTGTCTGGCTAGACATATATTGAATTACTGCTAAAGCAATCCTAGTCGGTTAACACAACCTTATTTTCAGATGGAGTAAGAAGAACATAGAAAAAACAAAATAATTTGGAGTTATGTAAAATTAATATATACTACAATAGTACTTTCTACCAGTAACTTCATGGTATTTGGCATGCCTATACACTGATCCTTTAAATATTCAAAAATATCCATGAGTTCCAAATATCACAAATTAAGGTTCTGTCATAACTTGGCATAGAACTCAATCCAATCATAATGTAAACTTAACTAAAACAAAGTTTATGAAATAACCATTATCGTTAAACAGAAACCTTAATACCAAATGTTTGCCCACTTAAGAAAAACAATTAATGCTATAACGGTGTATTATCAATATTTGTCCTTTATAAACATTCAAAATTGCTTTCCTACTATCAATATTATAATCTTCTTGGTGACACGATTAGCAAATTTCTCGTTGCTCGTCCTACAATCTAATATGAGAAAAAATATAGAAATGAAAGGAAACATGAACCATCATGGCAAACTTTGCGTGGTATGGTACTTGAAAAACTGAATACTGATGCAAACCAAAGATTAACATGTTAATAAACGTTCATATGCACAGTCATAAACTTTGAACCTAAAAGCTAGGAAATGTAGCAATAATAGATAATTAAGAAACGTTTAATAAGGGATTAAGCCTTACTTGATTTGGTAAGTTATGTATGATTTATTTAGCAGCTCTTACATATTTATGTACTTTTTGATCTCGAACATATCCCCGTCAATTTCACTGATTATTTAAACACACCACTGAATGCTAACTTTCTTTGAAGTCAAATGAAAAAAGGAACATGTTGAAATTAAACATGATATGAGCAGTATAGTGTTATCCTCAAGTCACCTTTTAGGCAATAACTTTCCTACTCTATGTAAGAATTCCTAACACTAATAGTTTGATGTTCATTCCCATACATAAGAGCATTCGACTATATAATGTAATTCAAGCTATTTGTTTTATAAAAATAGAACCCATCAAACATCAATTAAATTTCTAATCAATTTCATGAATTGAAATTCTAATATGTTCCATGAAATAATATCTATGTTATCTAGAAAGCTAATGAAAGAAATAAAATAATATGAATCAAATGCACAAAAATCGGGTGCAAATATAGGGTTGTAAGTATATATTAAGCATGTTGTGAAAAAATAACTTATGAGATATAAATGATATTTTCATATTTTGATAGGTCATGTATGTTGTATATGTTTAGTACAGCATCTTATAGTCAACTTAACATGCTTAATCATGAATAAAAAAAATACTACAAATTTTAAAATACTATGTTTCTAATCAACTAATCTTACCTAACCATGTATCAAACCTATGGTACTATGTTTCCATGAAGCATCCAGGAATTTGAAACGTAAATACAGTAACATTATTGTTCATGCTCATGAATAAACAATCTACAACCATTAATAAGTGCATACAAATCTCAAATGAACATTTTAGTATAACGGGAATGATAAAATTTAACCAATTGCAGAAAATAGTAAACCAAAGTTCATATAATAAAGAAAAATCTTGAATTGCAAAAGTACCACGTTTGTTTTGCTCTAATTACCTCCTAATAAATTTATGATTAATGGAAATACATGTACATTCTTTTGCTTTCTTATTATATGTTGCAAGGAACCTTTAACATTATGTGTATTTACTGGATGTGATGATCCCAGAACAAATTCAATGAACCAAGAACTTATAAATTGATATGCTAATAAACTTATAATAAGAAAATTACCTTCGTGGCAGACGTGAGGCGGCAACCTGAAAGACACCCCTTCGACTAAGCATTGTCGATGACTGGTACAGCGGAAGCAGTTGAAGAAGAGGAAGACGAAAATGGAAATGGAAGAAGAGGCGTACATGTTTAAGGTCTTGATGTTAGGGTTTCTATAATATTTGAAGATGTAGGATACAAATGGATGGAGATGGAACTGATAAGCTACAAAACAAGGGGAATTTTTTGATTTCCACTGGAAGAAAAGAGGGAAAAGGAGATTAGCGAGAGAGGAATTTATTGATTTTGACTGGACGAAATGGGAAAGAGGAGATTAGTGATGCCAAGGAAAAAATTTTCAACTAGACGAAAAGGGAGGAAGAGAGACTATTGAGAGTGAAGGAAATGAATATGGAGACGGTTCAGTTCGCAAAATGCAAGGGGCCCTGCACGCTCTTGAAACCAAATTTGGTAATCATAGTATAGTATAGATTCTTACTCTCCATTTTCCAACTCTTACTTTTTATTTTTTATTCCTTTTATTTCATTCTTCCTTGCATCCCTATTTTTACAAAATAGGTAAGAAAAAATAAATATGCATAACCTAACTAAAATTATTTCCTTGTTTTCCTCTACAATAAGTATTGATCCATCATCATTCTTTTCATTAACAACTTGTGTTTATTCTTCTTCTATCATCATTAACTTCGAACTACGGATTTTCTCTCAGCCATTTTAACTCAATCTTTGCCTTCGTGCGTTTTTTCCTTCATTTAAATCAGTTTCATGTAGTTCACTTTTATCGTCTCAATCAAAGTTCTCTACCAAATCCATTATTTCTCTTTATTTTCTACTCATTTCTAAACAACTACATAAAACTCGACATATTCCCCTTTTTAGTTGTGCCTTCATGGAAATTATCTTTACTTAAATGTTTGTTTCAAACTCAAATGGGTTCAATCCAAACATTAAAGAGAACTTCAATTAAGCAAGATAATCAACACAAGATAAATTATGATCATCCACATATATTTTAGTCAAGGTTAATGACCTTTTATTTATTTTTATTTTTATGTTATATTTTTCTTTAAAGAAACCAACAATGCGGGATATAATAAATAGAGAGTAATTGTATCTTCATATATCAATGGCTTATGGTACTACTACTAAATATATCTATTAGTAAAGAAAGACATCTTTGTAATATACATGGTGCTTAAATGAGACGACTAACCATAGGAATGACTAACAATATGAAATGGTGAGGTGGTTCAATAATGAGTATCATATGATAATTATTCAATCAAAATTTTCTTGTAGTACCGAATGCATTAATCATTATTAACAACACTTTCTAATTATATTTATGTTCACCACCTATTTGATGTATCACTGACAAATTATATTAGCCATAGAAATGATCGGTATGTTAATAACTTCATGAGGAATTCTTTTGCATTAACAGAACATGGTGATTAATTAAGATATTTTTGAGCAGCATCGAAAGTGGTTTCTTAGCCAATAAAGTTGTCATCGTTGTAGGAATTAAGATTTGTTCATTATTTGATGCATGTTTGAGTACATGGTCAAAGATATGTATCTTCCTTACACAATAAGCTTGAACGTTGTTTGCATATCGTTATAATAAACAAATAGATTCCATGTTTCCAATCTATGATTTGATAAATGCAGCACATGGTATAGTTCTCAATTATGTTTCCACATGCCGTGCCTTCCATATTTTTTAGTCTCATAATAACTCTTCTTGCTCATTTGATGGTGCATGCAGGGTTATACTCCCTATACAAGTATTTCTCTTAGTGTAATTTTTATAATATGGAATCTTAATACTTACCATGTGCATACTTTTGAGTTTAATGACACAAGGCTATCATATAATAGCATAAATGACATCATGCTATTACATTGGTTTTACAGATTAGAAATTTTGTGAAGTTATGTTATACAAGTTGGCTATCATATAATAGCATAAATGGTATCATGCTATTACATTGATTTTACAGATTAGCAATTTTGTGAAGGTAAGTTTTTTTATAGCGGCTAGTTTATCTCAAACAATTTGATGATTTCACATGTTTGATATTGTTAAAAACAAACTTGAATTTTTATGGTAATTTACATCAATAACATAAAATTATTATAGTATGAGACGCACTACCTTAAAAAAAAGTAGAAGCGTATCTTTTATGTACTACCGCTACATTTTAGCTTGGTAAAGAAGATAACAACCATTCTTAGAGGAGTTATCCGAATTATAAATAATGAAAAAAAGCTCTTAAATTCATATTTGGAGTTCAATGAACGGAATGTTGGGAGTAATTTATGGAGTATAACATGTAATAGATGCCTAATATTATTGGCATCAGATATTTTGGTGAAAGGTTATGAATATAGTGATGTGATGCTGTAATATACAATTTTTAACTATTTTTATGCTCATATAATTTTCTTTATTTTTTTTTCTTTTAATTCATACAAAGGGGAGTGCGATTTACAATTTTTCTTAATGAATTTAGATTTTAAAACAAGATTATGTCATATGTACAATTTAGTCACATATCATTATATTATTCAAAGTTTATTTAGTGCTATATTTTCTATGAGAAACACTCACTATATATTTTTATTATTTAACATTGTCTTTTAATTTGATTTGGAAAAATTTAGTGCTATTATTTGTTTATGTGTTTAAAGGCAACATTATATTTTACCTTATTTTTACATGATTGAAATGAAATATTGTATATTATGTACGTAATATATAATATGATTATAATCTTTATCTTATATCCATAACAAATAGATTTGGGTTATAAGTATTATATTGTGTTGACGTTTTGATGTACAAACAATAAATATTAAGAGTATTTGCGCAGCTGTTGAATTAATACTCCAAACAAAATTCATGTTCAATGTTCAAATGGGTCTTTAAAGAAAACTCATGGTCAATGTTTGGAATTATTATATCATGTAAAGAATAAAAATGAATAATAACCAATTATATGAAAAAATTATAAAGTGAAGGTGATTAATTATGAAATAAATGTCGAATATAAATGAAAAATACATTTGAATGTAAAGTTGGGTATTAAGTGGTGTCAGTTTGTTGAAGGAGTATAAGTATGATAGATGTTTTCATTTAGTTAATTATTGTGAAAATTTTGAAGGAAGGTAATGAAGATTAGTAATAAACATAATTGATATTGAAGTTTAACTTTGTTTTTTTTATGGAGAAAGACATAATTATCTTTGAGTAATCAATAATTTTCATATATATTGGTTCATGATAAAATGAATTAACTTTGGCTACGTCTTGCATTTTAAAAATCTTAATTTTACAATAACATTCATACTTTAATTTCAATATTTGTTGTTTTCGTGCACGTGTATGTGTTTATTGTATAGAATAATTTTTGATATAGCCATCTAAAATAAATTTACTCCAATAAAAATATTCCATTTTTATTAGTTCGCTTCATTGAATGTATCCGTTACACCTTTCGATCTAAATTTTATCTTTAATGAAATATCATTTAATGCATTTTTTATGTGTCCACAAGTATTTTGTTTGATAGTGATATTAATTTACCTTCAATTATGCTTATTGACATATTATTCTAGTTATTATGTTTGCATGAATATTTTAAGTAAGAGAAATATTATTTGACTTTTTCATGAACTTAACTACATAATGTTTATACTACATATAATTCTCATGTTCTATTATGTTATATGTATTTAAAAATACGATGTTTCAAATCCGCAGTAATATTTGCTTTAATTTTGTTAATATTGTGTACTATCGTAAAATATAATATTGTATATGTTCGAATGTTGTTTCCCTGAACCAAAATTAAATCTTTATTTCATCACAGTACTCTATTCCAAGTATAGACACTATTATCAAACCAAATTGGACATATATTTAAATTTATATGTTAAACATAAGAGTAAACTATGCTGAACTTATGCTGTTCACATTTGAACATTAATTAATAAGCGTACTTAGTAATTTAATGCTTACCAAGTTAAGGCCAACTGCTAATTAATGTTATTTTTGTTGTATAAAGTCAATATGCTATAAAATATTGATTATACCGCTTCGAGATTATTTAAGTAGATTTATTAAAAAAACATTTATCAATAGTGTTCAAGAAAAGCTAACCTAAAAAATTGCATTCTATAAATATGTGCATTCGGCTTTATATAGCTAAAAATTCTAAAAAAAGCACTGGTAAATAATTTAAATCGTGCACTATTAAAAGATTTATGATAATAAAAATTATCACATATGTATTTGTATATTCTATACTATTGAAGCATATATACTAGGTGAAGTATGGGTACAATGATTTATTCATTGTGTTAATCCATGATGGATTACAGGGACGCTATTCCTTTCAGGATGGAAAATTTATAACAAGCCAATATTTGTAATATTATTATAATATTATAATTGTGTATGATTGTTGAGTTGAGATATTCGAGGAAACGATTATTATGTCAAGTGTTGAATGTAGCGGTGTAAGATGCCAATATGTCATATGGACCATCAGAAATAACCAATTTATTTACACCATTGCAATGTATTGTAGATACAAACATATGGAAATGTATTTTAGGGTGATAATATGTTTTCAGTATGTTTTACAATGGGTAATTTGCTTAAAGGGGGTAATATTGTTTTGTAAAGTGTTAAATTATCAAGAAAGGATTGAATACACGGTTTACGAGGGGAAAATTATATTTTTGAATGAGATGTATTATTTCATAAATAAAAATTTATTTTGGGTAATAATTTTTTTAAAATGTTTTAATAGGAAAATGGAATTGGTTTAATGAAGTGAAATTATTTTTTCGAATGCATAACTATTATTTTGGAAACAAGGATAAGTTGTTTTTAACTAAATATTGTACAACTTATAATTATGAACACTATAAATGTATATATTCGGTAAATATCGAAATCAATGTGAAATAAACAGGAAATTAAGTTTAATTTGAATAAGTCAAATGGGTAATTTATTTTCTAAGTAAATAGAGTCTGTTCATTTTTAATAAAATGATCAGTTTTTTTTAGACATAATAGTGTCAAAATATTTTAATAGCGAGACATGTATTATAGTAGCAAAAATAAATGGTAATTAGTGCTTTATAATAAAAAGAATTATGATAATTTAATAAAATAAAATGTTTATTTTCCTTATAAAGAATAAGAAGAAATATTATTTTGATGATTGTGAAATTATTTCGAAAACAAATTTTTTGTTTCTCTCGTAAAATTTTAATTTAGGACATAGTGAGGAAGATATTTATTTTGGATGGTGAAGTGTTTCCGTAGAATGAACATTTGTTTGTACTATGTATTTTGATTTAAATTAATAAAATAAAATATCTTGTGCAAGGTTTATTTTTGAAATATCATACAAATGTTATTATGCGAAAGAAATTTTTATAAATACAAAATTATATTGAATAAAATAGAATTTGTAGTTTAATTATATGAAAAGGGTTGTAAGTGCATTATCCAACGTATTAGTAAACTTGTCAGTAGACACTTTCAGATACAGATAGTGTTATATCTGTATTCGTATCCAAAATCATTTTTGGATATCGAATATCTACATCCATAAATACAGATGGATATCTGATAATTATTCTATCCGTTAATGACCAATAATCAAGAACATAAATGGAAAATTTTGTTTAACATAAACTTTTTTCAATCCCATTAATAATTAAAGTGTTAAAAATAAACAAATATGATGATAATAAATAGTTTTGAGTATTTAATATGCATTTAATGCATATAATATGAACTTTTAACTTATTAAAACAACAAATAAATGTAACAACTTGACTTTTCGACCCTCAAATGCTGATACTAATGCATCCATGGTATTCATGCGCTGAGCACCCAAGTGCGACGAATTGTTAGGGTAAAATAAAAGGAAAAAGAAATAAAACAAGGAAGAAGGAACCCAATATCATAATCTGACAATGGAACAATCATATATAATATCAAAAGACAGTACAAACTGTCATCCTAAGATACAAAGTTTTTCAGGGTTATAGTAATCTGCCCTAACAGTTATAACAACCTATCCTAACAAATGCTGATGGTACACACAAAGTAATGCAGCGGAAATAAATACTACGATAGGTAGAACTCCAACTCTTCTCCATAATCTCCAAAGCATCCAAATATTAAATCTAGAAACATGCATAGGGATGACCCGAGCATTATAACTAAATAACATCCGGATCAGTCTGGTAAATGATAACCTTGTTCAAACATGTAATAGCCCAAGTCTTGACGTTCGATAGATTCAAAAAGTTCAACCCTTGATAGCATTGAAAATATAACATTTTATAGCTTATAGAAGCTCAACATGTGATAGCCCGAAAAAATTGACTTACGATGGCTATTAAAGCCCGACTTTCGGTAGCTTTGATCTTCAACCCTCTATAGCTTTGGTTTGTGGCATGCGATATATGTGACATGTTTTTTGGCTTGCGATAGGTTTGACATGCGATAACTTTTAAACTTGACTTGCGATAGCATTGGGTGCAAAAGCTTTGTGGTGTGATAGGTTGATATGCGATAGCGCTAGACATGCAATAGCCTTGACATGTGATGGCTTTGACATACAATAGCTTTGGGGTGCGATAGAATTGAATTGTGATGGCTTTTACATGTGATAACCAAAGAGTTAGGCATGTGACAGCCGATGGTAAGTAAAATAAGAGAATACTTAGTGACATTTTGGAAGTCGGTTTCTAAAAGAAGTTGAATTAAATTTCATAGGGTTGAAATTAAGATAAAGTAAAATAAGTTTAGTACATAAACATATTTACATGAAAGAATAAAATAATCTTAGGGAAGTTAAGAAATGATAGTAGCATCATTGAAGATAAAGAATGTTTTATCTAAAGAATGTGTGGGATACACAATTAATGTATGAATAAAATGGATTGAACCCAAGGTCGTAAAATATATTGACTCATGGAGTTGTTGAATGGCAAGGCGGTAATATTAATGAAGTCTAAAATTCAACAGTACATGGCATGGTGCCAAGACTTGGGAAGTCTATGTGGTTCAATTTAGGAAAAATTAAACTTTAGTGTAAGTTTATGGCAGGGTGCCAAACATCTGAATGGACGTATTTTAATAAATGAATCGACAACGTGAAACGTAAGTGTTCCAGGACTAGGAGGGGCCATTGATGCTGGTAAGGATGCTTAGTAGAATGTATTTAGGGTTTTTAGTTTAAAGTCGAGGTGGCTCCCATAGTGGAATAAGCGGCCAATTAATTGGTGATGTTGTTTAAGAAAAAGATAATTTGAGGTAGACGGGCCTATGGAAGTAATCACTAAAATAAGATAATGATAATTTGGAGATCAAAAATAAATAAGAGTCTAGGTAAAGTTTGTGAATATGATTGATGGTTTTATGACATGGTTCATAACAACTTGGTGATAAGTATAGGGTATATTTAAATTGTAATAGCTTAATATGAACATATGATATAGTTCATAATTGAATGTTAAGTATAAGGAATACTTAAAACTGAAATGATGTTATATGAATGCTCTTACTGTGAAGATCATTTACATAATATGATGTAATTATTGTGATGAGTAAGTGAGAGGAAATGTAACAACCCGCATATTTTACGATTGTACATTTAAATGTTTTATTTAAATATAGCATCGTTAGTCAGATTTAAGTCTAAAATGTCACTTTTTGCAAACAGTCGAATTAGGACTCGAGACCACTTCCATTGAGTCCAAAATGACATTTGCGACCTTTTTGAGTATAAACATCGATATGTTTGGAGTTGAGTAAAATTTTGATATTTTCATTTAAGGCTTTGGGTTTCAGCCCACCAACCTAACAAATAACCCAACTCCACTCCTCTTCATCCATTCCACTCCTCATTTCCTAACACTTTCAAGCTAAAGTAAAAATGGGGGAAAGAAGAGGAAATTAAAATTCCTAAACCCTAGCTTTGATTAGGAAACTCAAATTCAAGTCCAAAATCCAAGAGAAGCTTAGGTAAGCATCCTCTTCATCTTCTCCATCTCAATCCCTCTTCAATTTTCAGAAATTCCTATAACCTAACTTAGAAAAAACTTCACCTTTGATAATAGATTGAAGATTCTAGAGGTGTTGTTGAAGAGAAATCAATCTTTGCTTGTCCTTGAGCTTCTCATTTTTTGTTTTGGGTTTAAAAGGTGAGTTTTTGAACTCACATCTATGTCTATATCTTTGATAGTTGTTAGGTAGTAATTCCTAACATCTATTCCTTGTCCATTTGCCTTTGAATTGAATTGGTTTGATGAATATTCCAATTTTTGGTGTTTTGAAGTCAAATCTTTAAAAATCCTATCTTTGATGTTTGAACATGTTGTTGTGGTGTATCGAAGAGCCTATAAGGCTGGGTTGTCTCTGGGTATAAATCCCTAGTCTCCATTGCTCGTCCGATCACTTCCGGTTTGAATTTTTGCCCTTCTTGGGCTAGACTGAAAATAATGCAAATGACAGTTCAGTCGACTGAACCGTAAGATCAGTCGACTGAATCTGGGAACAAAAAATTCTCTGGCCTTGTGTCAGTCGACTGACCATACAGTTCAGTCAACTGAACCTGGAAACAAAAAGCTTCTGTCCATGTATCAGTCGACTGACGTATATGGCCAGTCGACTGAACTGGAAACCAAGAGTTTCTAGGCATGTATCAGTCAACTGACCATACAGTCCAGTCGACTGAATTTGGGAAATGTGCATTTTGCCTATTTTAGGCAGTTTTGTGTAGGTTTCAGATTTTTAATCGATTCTTGATGATCCAATTTGTTGTTATCATTTATCGACTTTCATGACTTCTTTCTCGGGATTTTTTTGGGAATATCCATTTTGATGAATTTGGTATCGATTTCTATGGATTTAATTCACATTGTCGTATGTGAATTTTTGGTGTTTGATTGTTTTTACAATCAATTTTGTGATTTGTCACTTTAAAATACAAAGATTTCTATACTAGTAGTAACTATTCAAACTCTTTCACAAAGATGATTTCAACTCTATTTTTAATACAAAGCTCGTTTATAAAACCGTTTTCCAACCTATTAGTATATACAAACCTTTACCTCATCCGTATGTGAAATCTAATTAAACGGCTTAGCAAAACAAGTGGTATGAAACGCTTGCGTTTACTTCGTCGGTTAAATTTTTGGACTTGTTCGATTGAAAATCTTATGACAATTTTCGAGTGGAAATCTACAATTTGTTCGTAAATATTTAAGTTAAGCCAGTGGTTATGGGACATGAAGCTAAACTCATTTATTTACTAGCTTAGTGTAATCGACACTTCTTGATGATCGATGATGATCATTTTATGGTTTAGACTAGCGATATGCGATGTCTCTTTGTCCGCGTGGGGGACTGTACCCCGTTCCGTTGAGCTTCATCTCATTTTTGTAGGCTAGACCTATGGGTTTTATGGAGTTCGGTTCCTTGGGCGTACCGTTGTACTACGTCGTTGTTCCGGCTTCTTTGAGTTTCGGGTTCATTTGGCGTACCGTTGTACTACGTCGTTATTCCGGCTTATTTGAGTTTCAGGTTCCTCGGACATACTGTTGTACTACGTCGTTGCACCGGCTTTATGGTTAGCGACCATGGGTTAGCGACCCGTTTGTGATGCACGTGTTGACGAGTTTTCATGCTTCGTTTGTGATAGGCCTCCCCCCTTTGTGATTTCTGGATTTCTAGTTGATGATTTCTAGAATTTATGTTTCACCAATTTTGATGATAGGCATTGATGAGCTCTATCAATTATTTGTGTTTTTGGTGAATAATTGAAAGAATGCGATTCTTTTTGGATGTTTGAGATGATTTGAGATATTGTATGATTTTTGTTGTTATTTGATGTATACTTGTCATAGTATGGCATTATTGACATCATAAGTTTTTGTCATATCTCTTATCCTATCTCATTTTATCTGATATTTATAGCTAGACTGATCCATTTATTATTTTCTTCTTAAATAATTCTCTGATCAGACCGAGGTATTTCAGGTGCTTCTGCTTGACCTCTTATTAGGGTCCATTACCTGACTTTTGGCTAACTACTTTAGCTTAGTAGTTTTTGTTGTTATACATTCGAGATAGAGACTCCTTGATGTATACATATTCTTTTATCTAGCACTTGTACCTATTCTTTTGTGATGTAGTGGATCTTGTATGACCACTACTTTGATGTACACTTTTATGTGTTATATTCATATCTGTTTCCGCCTTGTGATATGAATATTTGTGACTGGTTTGTGTTATGCTTATTTTTATATTTGTTTTCCGAAGGCCACATAGCCATTGTGTGGTAGCTTTGAGTTTGTATTTGATATGTCGGATTTCCTCTTGAAACGAAATGAAAGTCATTCTATCTGACATATCGGTACTCGCACAAAGCAATTACACAGATGGTTGCTCCTCAATAGCATTATTCTTCGCGCTAGTCGATGGCATTACCTTGTAGTGTCCTTGGCTAGTGTGAGTATAGAGGTGGGGCGTCACAGCTTGGTATCAGAGCCAAACTTCGGAACAATGTAGAATAATCTAGCAAGGATCATTGTCCTAAGTCTCTCTTAGGAATCATGCCTTGGGAATTAATTCGAGTCATAGGACCTGATTCATCCTATTTTATTTTATGATGCCTTGTTTTCTCAATCAAGTTTGTTTGATATTTATTCAGAGAATAACCTTTCTCCTCTTTCTTTCTTTCTTAAAGAAGGGAAATGGTTAGACCAGGTCATCCCCGCATCGGTCAATCCATTGCTACTCCTCAGGACGGAGTATTTATGTCTACTTAGCAACTTCTAGATCTTGTAAAGAATGCTCAAGCAGCCGGACCTATTCCAGAGCCTACTCATCCTAAATCTGGGTTTGCATGCTTGTGTAGTGATTATACCAATTTGGGAGGAAGGTCATTCAAAGGTTCCGAAAGCGTTATAGAAGTCCAAGCTTGGCTTAGATCATGCGATCGCATCTTCTCCCGCATGAATCTTATTGATCTACATCGAGTCCAAGTGGCTTCTATCATGCTCCAGGAGAGAGCATTAGATTGGTATGAGCTTCTGATTTCGGAAATTATTGAAGCGGATCTTACTTGGGAGCAACTCCGGGAAAGGTTCGAGTCAAAGTTTGTGCCGGAAGCTGAAAAAGTATCTTTAGCTCGATGCTTTATTGACCTTGTTCAAGGCGAATCTTCTATGATGGATTACGTCGCATCTTTCGAATCTCTATCCAAATTTGGGGTTGAGTATATTAATATCCCATTGAAGAAAAATCAGAGATTTGTCTATGGGTTGAGTAAGGACCTCAAAAACCCATTACTTCTGAAACTAGAAGTTTCTTTCAATCAGCTTGTTGATATCGCTCTTCGACTTGAAGAGGCCGATAAAGAAAGTGATGTTGAAGTTGTGGGTGCCAAACCGAACTTCAACAATAGCAAGAAGAGGCCTATTAAGTTCAAAGGCTCTTATCCCAACAAGAAAGGGAAGCAAGCAACTTCTGTAGCAAAGACTCCTACCTCTAGTAGTGGAGGATGCTACAATTGTGGTTCTAAGGACCATTATGCAAATAGGTGCCCAAAACCTCTTTATTGTCGCTATTGCAAAAGTTCGGGTCATCTTTTATCTTCATGCCCCAAACTTCAAAGCAAGAAAGAGGGAAAGCTAAATGTGGTGCAAGCCCCTAGTAATACTTTTCATGGTCAAGGTAGTTCTCATTCTATCCTTGATGGCATTATTATATTTCATGATCTTCCTATTCGAGTTCTCTTTGATACGGGTGCATCTCACTCATTTATATCGAAAGAACTTGTCGATACATTGTCTTTAAATGTTATGGACTTGATGACTTCATTGAGAAATGCGAATCCGGTTGGTGGATCCGCAACACTTAGTTTACTATGTAAAGATGTCGAGATTATTTTATGTGATTATTCTTTTCGAGCCAATTTGCATGTTATGCGCTACTTAGGTTTCGGAATGATTTTGGGAATGGATTGGCTTAATTGTTATGAAGCCCTCATCCTATGTCCCAAGAGGACTATTTATCTTCGACACCCCTAATCTGTTAAGCAGATTTCTATTATTCTTAAAGATTCGGATTTCAATTCGGTTGCATCCTTATATTCTCTAAATCCGCATGATGATGATAATGATGAAGAGGAAGAAGTCATTTCCCTCATTCACGTTGTTCGTGAATTTTCCGATATATTTGAGCCCGTTTTAGGATTACCACCTAAGCGAGCAATCAAGTACAGAATTAATCTAATCCCTGGAGCTCTACCTATCACTCGTCCCCTTTATCGTATGTCCAATAAGGAAAATGAGGAGATGCGTAAACAATTATCCAAATTGGAAGTAAAACAGTTTATTCATTCTAGTTCTTCTCCTTGGGGAGCTTTTGCTATCTTTGTGAAGAAATCCGATGGTACACTTAGGCTTTGTGTTGACTACCGCAAGCTTAATGATCTCACCATCAAGAATAAATATCCCTTACCTTGGATTGATGATCTATTCGATCAACTTAGTTGTGCTAGAGTCTTTTCACAGTTAGACTTAGTAACCGGTTTTCATCAGCTTCGTATTGCAGAGGATAGTATTCCTTTGACGTCGTTCCGTACTCGTTATGGATCTTATGAATGGCTTGTTATGCCATTTGGTTTAACGAACGCTCCTGCTTATTTCGTTGACCTTATGAATCGAGTTTTCAAAGACTTCCTCGATCGATTTGTTCTCATCTTTATAGATGATATTCTTGTTTATTCTAAAACCGAGGAAGAGCATGAAGAACATCTTCGGATTGTGTTGGAAACTCTTAGGAGCAATCAACTGAAAGCAAAATTTTCTAAGTGCCACTTTTGGCAATCTCGTGTGAAACTTTTAGGACACATCATTTCTGAATCCGGAATTTCCGTGGATCCTTCAAAGATTGAAGCGATTCAAAATTGGAAAAGACTGGAGAGTGTGATGGAAATTCGTAGCTTCCTTGGATTTGCGGGCTATTACCGTCAGTTCATAAAAGACTTTTCTAAAATTTTCGTGCCTCTTACTAGTTTGACAAAGAAGGAAGTTAAGTACATTTGGTCAGACAAATGTGAATCTTCTTTTCAGAAATTAAAAGAACTCATTTCTGATGCTCTTATTCTTGTGATTCCCGAAGGAAACAAGACTTTATTGTTTACACTGATGCTAGTCGTGTTGGTTTGGGAGCCATTCTCATGCAAAGGGAACGTGTTATTGCTTATGCTTCTAGGCAATTAAAGCCTGCCGAGACTAGATATGTCACTCATGATTTAGAGCTCGCGGCTATTGTTTCGCCCTTAGAATTTGGCGTCATTATCATTTGGGAGAGAAATTTGTTCTCTACGCCGATCATAAATCTTTGAAGTATTTATTTTTTCAAAAGGAACTTAATTTGCATCAACAACGTTGGCTCGAGTTCCTTGCATCTTATGATCTTGATATTCTTTATACTCCAGGAAAGGGCAATCGTGTTGCCGATGCCCTTAGTCGTAAGCAACAAGTGGTTGTTTCCATGATGATATCTGAATGGAATGATCGCGAGACTTTGTCCACTTGTGAGATTCGAGATTGTGAATCCGATTCATGTTCATCTCCTATTTTGTGTAGCCTTGAGGCTCATCCTTCTCTTTTAGACCGCATCCTTGAAGCTCAAAAGCTAGATCCCGAATTGGCTCTTTTTAGCCAAAGTTGTAGGGATAAAAATAAAGATGATGGTTCGAAGGACTTTGATATCGATGCTTGTGGAGGTATTCGAAAATTTGGTAGACTTATCATGCCAAATATTAGTGATTTTCGTAAAGACATTTTAGAAGACTCTCATCGTTCTAAATTTACCATTCATCTCGCTAGTAGTAAAATGTACGCGGATATGAAGATACTTTATTATTGGGATGGAATGAAATATGATATTACTAACTTTATAAAGCATTGCATGACTTGCCAACTCATAAAGGCCGAGCATCAAAGGCCCGATGGGTTATTGCAACCTTTGGACATTCCAATTTGGAAGTGGGACCAAATTTCCATGGATTTTATTGACGGTCTTCCCCGTTCTCGTTCGGGTCATGATAGCCTATGGATGATAGTTGATAGACTTACAATATCCGCCCATTTTATTCTCGTTCGGTCCAATCGGACCGTACCTCTTTTGGCCAAACTCTATGTTAAAGAAATTGTTAAATTACATGGAGTTCCTACTTCTATTGTTAGTGATCGTGATCCATTATTTACTAGTGGATTTTGGAAAGGTCTTCAAAAAGCTTTGGGAACGAAGCTTAATTTTAGCACTGCTTATCATCCTCAGTCCGATGGACAAACCGAGCGTGTGAATCAAACTCTTGAAGATCTCCTTCGTGCATGTGTTCTTGACTTTGGTGGAAGTTGGGAGGATCATATCTCTCCTGTTGAGTTTTCTTATAATAATAGCTTCCAATTTAGTATTGGTATGGCACCTTTCGAGGCACTCTACGGAAGGCCATGCCGATCTCCTTCGTGTTGGCTTGAAGCCGATGAGAAGCTGGTTTTAGGTCTAGATTTTATTTGTGATTCCATAGAAAAGATTGACCTTATTTGTCATAGGATGAAAGAAGCTCAGAGTAGACAAAAATCCTATGCCGATAATCGAAGAAGGAAATTAGAATTTTCTGTGGAAGATTTTTTGTTTATTCGTGTTTCACCTATGAAGGGTATTGTGCGTTTCAGTCGATCGGGAAAATTAGCACCTCGATATATTAGCCCATTTCCCATCACCGAACGCATTGGTTCCGTAGCTTATCGCCTTTTATTACCGGCTCGATTTTCTGCTATTCATGACGTATTCCACGTCTCTCAATACCGGAAATGCCTTCGAGATTCCGACTCAATTCTTGAGCCCGGTGTTATTGAAGAAATTGAAGTTTCGCCTAATTTGACTTATGAGCAACATCCTATTCGTATCATTGCTACGGAGGTTAAACGCCTTCGAAATAAAGATGTTCCTCTTGTGAAAGTTCAATGGTCCATAAATCCTAAGGATTTCTCTTGGGAATCCAGAGAATTCATCAAGCGAACACATCCGGACTTACTCTCTCGTGCTCCTTAAGGTGAACTTCTCATTTCAAAATTTCTTCTTTTTGTGTTGTTATGCCTATGTATGGTTGTTACTTTTTATTTCATTTTCTTAAGTATTGCGAGGACGCAATTTCTTTAAGGAGGGGAGTCTGTAACAACCCGCATATTTTACGATTGTATATTTAAATGTTTTATTTAAATATAGCATCGTTAGTCGGATTTAAGTCCGAAATGTCACTTTTTGCAAACAGTCGAATTAGGACTCAAGACCACTTCCATTGAGTCCAAAATGGCGTTTGCGACCTTTTTGAGTATAAACATCGATAAGTTTGGAGTTGAGTAAACTTTTGATATTTTCATTTAGGGCTTTGGGTTTGGGTTTCAGCCCACCAACCTAACAAATAACCCAACTCCACTCCTCTTCATCCATTCCACTCCTCATTTCCTAACACTCTCAAGCTAAAGTAAAAATGGGGGAAATAAGAGGAAATTAAAATTCCTAAACCCTAGCTTTGATTAGGAAACTCAAATTCAAGTCCAAAATCCAAGAGAAGCTTAGGTAAGCATCCTCTTCATCTTCTCCATCTTAATCCCTCTTCAATTTTCAGAAATTCCTATAACCTAACTTAGGAAAAACTTCACCTTTGATAATATATTGAATATTCTACAGGTGTTGTTGAAGAGAAGTCAATCTTTGCTTGTCCTTGAGCTTCTCATTTGTTGTTTTGGGTTTAAAAGGTGAGTTTTTAAACTCACATCTATGTCTATATCTTTGATAGTTGTTAGGTAGTAATTCCAAACATCTATTCCTTGTCCATTTACCTTTGAATTGAATTGGTTTGATGAATATTCCAATTTTTGGTGTTTTGAAGTCAAATCTTTAAAAATCCTATCTTTGATGTTTGAACATGTTGTTGGGGTGTATCGAAGAGCCTATAAGGCTGGGTTGTCGCTTGGTATAAATCCCTAGTCTCCGTTGCTCGTCCGATCACTTCCGGTTTGGATTTTTGCCCTTCTTGGGCTAGACTGAAAATACTGCAAATGACAATTCAGTCGACTTAACCGTAAGATCAGTCGATTGAATCTGGAAACAGAAAATTCTCTGGCCTTGTGTCAGTCGACTGACCATACAGTTCAGTCGACTGAACCTGGAAACAGAAAGCTTCTGTCCATGTATCAGTCGACTGACGTATATGGCCAGTCGACTGAACCTGGAAACCGAGAGTTTCTAGGCATGTATCTGTCGACTGACCATACAGTCTAGTCGACTGAATCTGGGAAATGTGCATTTTGCCTATTTTTGGCAGTTTTGTGTTGGTTTCCGATTTTTAATTGATTCTTGATGATCCGATTTGTTGTTATCATTTATCGACTTTGATGACTTCGTTCTCGAGATTTTTTTGGGAATATCCATTTTGATGGATTTGGTATCGATTTCTATGGATTTAATTCACATTGTCGTATGTGAATTTTTGGTGTTTGATTGCTTTTACAATCAATTTTGTGATTTGTCACTTTAAAATACAAAGTTTTCTATACTAGTAGTAACTATTCAAACTCTTTCACAAAGATGATTTCAACTCTATTTTTAATACAAAGCTCGTTTATAAAACCGTTTTCCAACCTATTAGTATATACAAACCTTTACCTCATCCATATGAGAAATCTAATTAAACGCCTTGGCAAAACAAGTGGTATGAAACGCTTGCGTTTACTTCGTCGGTTAATTTTTGGACTTGTTCGATTGAAAATCTTGTGACATTTTCAAGTGGAAATCTACAATTTGTTCGTAAATATTTAAGTTAAGCCAGTGGTTATGGGACATGAAGCTAAACTCGTTTATTTACTAGCTTAGTGTAATCGACACTTCTTGATGATCGATGATGATCATTTTATGGTTTAGACTAGCGATATGCGATGTCACTTTGTCTGCGTGGGGGACTGTACCCCATTCTGTTGAGCTTCGTCTCAATTTTATAGGCTAGCGACCTATTGGTTTTATGGAGTTCGGTTCCTCGGGCGTACCGTTGTACTACGTCGTTGTTCCAACTTCTTTGAGTTTCAGGTTCATCGGGCGTACCGTTGTACTACGTCGTTGTTCCGGCTTATTTGAGTTTCAGGTTCCTCGGACGTACCGTTGTACTACGTCGTTGGACCGACTCTATGGTTAGCGACCATGGGTTAGCGACCCGTTTGTGATGCACGTGTTGGCGAGTTTTCATGCTCCCGTTTGTGATAGGCCTCCCCCCTTTTGTGATTTCTGGATTTCAAGTTGATGATTTCTAGAATTTGTGTTTCACCAATTTTGGTGATAGGCATTGATGAGCTCTATCAATTATTTGTCTTTTTGGTGAATAATTGAAAGAATGCGATTCTTTTTGGATGTTTGAGATGATTTGAGATATTGTATGATTTTTGTTGTTATTTGATGTATACTTGTCACAGTATGGCATTATTGATATCATACGTTTTTGTCATATCTTTTATCCTATCTCATTTTATCTGATATTTATAGTTAGACTGATCCGTTTATTATTTTCTTCTTAAATAATACTCGGGTCAGACCGAGGTATTTCAGGTGCTTCTGCTTGACTTCTTATCAGGGTCCGTCACCTGGATTTTGGCTAACTACTTTAGCTTAGTAGTTTTTGTTGTTATACATTCGAGATAGAGACTCCTTGATGTATACATATTCTTTTGTCTAGCACTTGTACCTATTCTTTCGTGATGTAGTGGATCTTATATGACCACTACTTTGATG
Source organism: Allium fistulosum (assembly GCA_030737815.1). NCBI lineage: Eukaryota > Viridiplantae > Streptophyta > Magnoliopsida > Asparagales > Amaryllidaceae > Allium > Allium fistulosum. The sequence continues at coordinate 896,167,344 of CM060905.1, read as the reverse complement.
TACACTTCTATATGTTATATTCATATCTGTTTTCGCCTTGTGATATGAATATTTGTGACTGATTTGTGTTATGCTAATTTCTATATTTGTTTTCCGAATGCCACATAGCCACTGTGTGGTAGCTTTGAGTTTGTATTTGATATGTCGGATTTCCTCTTGTTACGAAATGAAAGTAATTCTATCTGACATATCGGTACTCGCACAAAGCAATTACATAGATGGTCGCTCCTCAACAGCCTTATACTTCGCGCTAGTCGACGCCATTATCTCTTAGTGTCCTTGGCTAGTGTGAGTATAGAGGTGGGGCATCATAGGAAAATCCATTTTATGCTTTAGTGATGTGATCTAGCTATACGTATGTTTTGATAAAGTTAGGGATATGCTTAAGGGGCAATTATATTACTTGTTACATATATCTTACTCGATAAAAATAAAATGTTTTTTTTCTATTATATATTTGATATAATATGTTATATTAATTAATTAATTTAATTAAAAGTATATTTAATAGAAAATCCATAAATGGTATGTTATGTGATAGTAATTACAAAGTCGTGTAATTATGAGTGATTTATCACAATTAAATAAACATACCATTTTAAATATTCCTAGCGAAGATGTATCGAGGCTGGATATGAATACATCCATTGAGAGTAGAGTATGTAATGATCTTCGGATGTTGGGTAGTATATCACTCATGGCTGTTGGGGGCACTAAGGAGTTACGTAATGATAATTATTGGCTAACTATGAAATGACTCACCTGATAGTTTTATGTTGGTCAATATAACCATGGTCAAACAGAAATATTGATGTGATAGTATTACATAATTTCCTCGACTTGAGAATACCGTCGAGATTCAATATGAAAACTCTAATTTGAATATAGTTAAATCATGGCATGACATCCCTCGAAGAACTATAGTTGGGTCGAGTGGAAGCATTGGAAGTGAGACACTATTCAAGAGAGAATTCGTCTCCTCAGTTATACGAGGTTGGTATCACGGTCAACAAAAAACAACTGCAAGTCAAAGTCTCTTTCTAGAGTAGTTTGGTTAATAATAATTATTATTATTGAATTAAGGACTTTGTTTTTGGACTATAGACTTGAATATGGACGATTTTGGAATTTTGACCATTACCAAATGTCATAAGCCCAAAGTGATATAGTTTTGACGAAGAGAATTGGTGTAAATAATTGTCAATACCAAGTAACATTTAATATTGTAAAATTTGATCTTTACTGATGCTGAATGTCTGATAAATTTGGCCATATTGTCACACCACCTACTAAATGATGTATAAACGTTAATATTCGAATTGTTCGATATTAATTGCCGACTAAATTTACACAAAAGTGTCACACAACCAAAACCTTGAATTCTCCTAAATACCACTAGATTTAATTCATTTATAATTGTTATAAATTAAGTAAATTAATAAATATTTATAAAATATTAATTATAAATTTTATTTGATGTGTATTTAACAATATTAAATAGTGTGCATATAATAGTTATATAAACACTAATAGATAAATGATATCGATACGAGTTGAAATTGGATTTAAATGCAACCAATATTATTCAGTCCTAAAAGTTTTGAGGCCCATTAGGGGCTTGCTTAAGTTAGCTATAGGGAAGCAAATAGAATGCAACCATTTGATGGATCAAGGGGAAGTTTTTGAATGGTTAAAAGGAGAGAATAGGTAAGAGACAAACAAATATATTGATCCTACTTTTGCTCTCATTTCTTTCCTTTATATAAACCACCTTATCCTCACGTGAACATGTGATTTTTTTGCTCTCCTATTTGCTACATACCAAGATCATCCTCATCCACTCTGAAGCCCCAAAACTCAAACATCAAATTAAAAGTCAATTCGATCATCGGTGGTAAAGCTTTTCGGGAGTTTACAACTTTTGGATTTGGAATTGGATTCAAGGAGTTTTATACATCATTTCAAGGTGCGAATTCAAGGCTTTGGTGAAAGGTATAATTCCTCATTTACTATTAAATATGAATGTTAATACATTTATTATGTCATATGTTAATTTGATTAGATATCAATATTTTTAATCTATATATCGATATGTTGTCACATGTGATTATTATATATATATATATATCTGTGTGTGTGTGCATATACACACATATTTATATATATTAAAAAATTTATATGAATATTTTATTAAATGCTCACGGCTTAAGAAAAGTTTAATTTTTTGAATAAAATAACATTATGCTTGTGATTTATCTAAAATCCAAGTTTAAAAGTATAAGATTATGTAGTGTATGTTTTAAATTATATATATACATACTTACACACATATAATGCTTTTAGAAAAAAATTTGTATATAAATATATTTTATATACATAAATGTAATTATTAATTTAATTTAAATTTGGTTATATAATGAAATACATATATGTATTTGTGTGTGTGTGTATACACTTACAAATAGTATAAAAATCTTGTATAAATTTTAAATATATATACATATACTATACTTTTTGTTTTTAAAAATTTTAAAAATCATTTTTTTTATTTTAAAATTTTCATACATATTTAATATTAAATAATAATTATTTGTTAAAAAAATCTTATACGTATATATATATTATGTCATATTTAGTTAGAAATAATTATGTACATATTTATGTCATATATAAATTACTTCAAAATTAAAAAATACTTATAGATTTCATACGATATTTTATGGTTATTTGAAATTATTTTGCATACTAATATTTAATATAATTTTTTAATTTAATTATATTTATATAAGTAAGAATACACACACATATACATATACATATACATACATATATATATATATAAGTGTTTTATATAAGTTTAATTACAATTAGCATTTATAGTATATACACAATTACATTTACATACAAGTATTTACATTTATTTTATGCGCATGCACACACTCATAGATACATATATACATATACATATACACATACATATACATACATATATATATTTGGACTATACATTTGTATACAAGAGAGACCGGCATATCGTTGTGTTGTAAATCCTAGTATCTATACACGAGCATGTCAAACCATGTACACATAAATTGGTGCACATGCACTTAAATACAAATGTGTATATGATAAACATATATACTATATACTATAACTACACAAAATAAAACATTATTTATAAAATAAATAAAATATTGATTTTATTTTAAACCAAATTCAGAAAAGTCTAAAATAAATTTAACCTACATAGGCCTAATAAAGATCCAAAATGTAAAAAATTTGAAATTTACCCAATTACTCCACATCGGGATAGCCTAGTTCCAATAATGGTATTGGTGCCAATAGCTTATATAGTCTAAATTAGCATATTAGGGAAAACTTATTAAAGGCTACTTATTAAGCAGGGTGTCTAGAAAAGTAGTATCTAAGTTAGGTTTGGGTAATCAAGTACGCAGCCCTACATGGCTAATAGCCTAGCCTGAAAGGATGAGGTAAGCCCGAAGGTTATCTATAACACCCCTAATTTTAGTTTAACATTATTCAGAAGATTTATTTAGATAGATTAAATATAATAATATATTGGGACATGGGGATGAGATTTGATAATTAACTAGGTCGGGCCTTAACTAATTAACTAATAAGATTGTTTTACACTTAACATAGGATAGAATAAATGAGAAGCGCAAAATAGGAATAGATCTTTCCCTTAAACCCTCACCCTCTTATTCATTTCCCGTTTTTATATACAAACAATCGAAAGAAAACGTTAGAGAGGTCAGCCATTAATCAAGGTAGAGAAGGGGAAATCAAGGGATTCAAAAAGGGGAAAAAGCCTAGGGAAACTAAACTCCATCATCCAATTTAAGGTAAATAATAGTTAACCATCTCTATTATTTGTACTTGATTTCAGTTATGGATAATTTCTAAATTGAGTATGATGACATTATCCTGTTATGCTTGTTTATGGCATTAGTTGGTTATAATAATGATTTATGGAATTTTTCTGAAATTATTTAGATGATTTTTAAGGGAAAAACCTAAGTTTTTGATCTCTAATTGATTTGATTTTATGGTATGTTGCATAAAACAGTACTTTGGAGATACCTTTTTAATTTCATAATTTTTCAAGTTAAAACGAATATTTTATGAATTTCCTAAGAAGGAAATAGTGTTTATTTAGGGTTTTAATGATTAAAAATAATTAAATTGTATTCTGGCCTCGAAATTTTTATATATGAGAGAACACGTTAATGTAGATTTATTTTTATTTTTGGGGATTATTCCCAAGTGATTATGAATTTCTATGAATTTATTATGCTAGAAAAGTATTTAAATTAATATTAATTAAGGGTATTAATAAATTAAGTTGATTAAAGTAATGGAAGTATAAAACCGACTTGCGGTAGTTTTCTGAAAAGAAATTGGTAAAGTTTGTTTTCAAACAGAAGAAATTTGACAAGGAATAAGAGTTGGTAAAAAAATTGCTTTTAATAGAAATAAAATAGTTTTTATAATAATTACAATAATGCCGCCGATATGCGGCATTCCCATGACGTTCGGCGTTAGCAATAAGCGGTATCACTTTACAGTTGTAAGTGATATCGGAGTAGGCAGCATTGACACGAAACAATGCATGTGATATTTATACCGTAAGTATGTGATGCTTTGGTTATGCATCTGACATTGTCATTATGGGAATAATGCATCCTTGGGTATATGAAATATTAATGTCGTGACTTATCAATGTCGATACTTTTCACCGTTATTAAATTAATGCCGCAAGTCATCAATTTCAGTATCGATCTATTTTACAGCAATGATGCTACTAATTTTTGTATGTATGCGACATAATAGCCGAAGTGCCTTGTTTTCGGCATCCTTAAATTAATGTTGCAAGTATTGTTTCTGACATAGGGTTTTGATGCCAGGGATTATCAATGTCAGCATCTTATATTTCATTGTTTTTGGCAACAAAATTGTGTGACATTAATGCCGTATTTCTTTTATGTCAACACTAAGGCCTTATTGGCCGAGATTGTCATGTTCTTTGTTAACTAAAGCTATGTTTTAAGGGCGTGATAACCTATATCTTAAGTAGGTCGGCAACCTTATATTTTGAAATTAAATTTTTATATGCTTAAGAAAATTTAAGTTTTGTTTTCTAACGTTGGATAAAGGTTTGACATCATTATTGCGACATGAATGCCAAAAGTCTTCTATTTTGCTATATTAATGGCAGCAAGCCATATGCTTTATGGTTTTGAAATATAAAATATTGGAGATACCAATATTTTATATTTCTGTATGCTATAAGTTTATGAATCTGACATTATTTATTAGGGACACCAATGTGTATTATATTTGACTTTCCAACTATTTTATAATTTTGACATCACATATATTGGGCTACCAATGTGTATTATTGCAACATGCTATGAGTTTATGGATTTGTCAACCTAATTGGGGATACCAATAGGCATAGGTTGGGCATTTGGGTGAATAAGATTAATTATGAATTACATTGATAAGTGATGGGTTCATAGTCATTCTTGGAAAACTATGGAATATGTGATGGATAGTCCATATAATGCCTAAGATGAATAGTCTCTATATGGTAAATAAAAGGTTTGTAGTCATCTTGGGAAAACTATGATATGTGCGATGGATAGTCCATGTAGTTTAAATGAATGAAACATGTGTGATGGATAGTCCACATAATTTAAATAGTTAAACTATATGTGATGGTTAGTCCATATGGTAGGGGATAAATAATCCATATAATGTATACATGTGAGATAGGTAGTCCACATAAATATAAGTCAAATAGACATTTGAAGTTAAGACAGATATGTATTGATTAAGATACCTGTGAGGGGAAAACCCCATTCTGCTTAACGGTGTGGTCTCACCAGATATCTATTTTGGTTCGAGATGGTAGGTTATTATTCACACCAGACTATTTTTCTAACCTGAAGTTTTTGTTTTTCCGTTAAATTCTCAGGTGCTCATTTGAGTAGGTCGGTAGTTGAGTTTTCAGATTTTCCAATTAGATGAATAAGTTTCTAGAGACATGCAGGAGGCAAGCTAGCTATTACTAAGAACCTTTATTTTCCACTGTATCGTATTATCTGCTTGAAGGGACGTAATGGAAAATCGTATAATTGCCAAATATTAGACTCTAATTAACTAAGGGGCATCTCCATTTGTCACTCTTGGACTATTTTGTAATAATTATATTTTCTTTGAACATGGGATCGAATGGGATTATGTACTGAATATGAAATCTTACTTGTGAAATGAAATATGAAAGTTTGTTATTAAATAGTGTTTGAAAAGTTTTATATTCATGTGCTTCTAGTATTTTTGATATGATTAACATAGCCCATTAGAAATTAATACAATGGATGACTGCAATATCCATAACACTTAGTTTCGGGACTCAAAATAGGGGATATTACATTGTGGTATCAGAGCATTGGTTTATATAAAATTTAAAAGATTAAAAGTTTTGCAAACATAATCCAATGAATCGGAGAATAAGATTGGGGTATGACATAACACTTTACTCGGGTACTTGTATTTTCTATATATAAGTATGTATTCTCCCCTCTCTCTTGGACCATTCTTCAATATCTTATTAAGGCTTGTATGTAGATTAAGAGAGAGCAAGATATGAAAGAAGAAAACAGAAGAGTGAATCTAGGTGGAGGAAGCAGTACAACCAATGGAAATGTTTGATCCAATATCAGAAGGAACCACGGTCAACATGCAAATGCTAACCAAAATGCAAATACCAATGTAGGTGTTGGAACCCTACCAGTACATATGGGGACTATGTATCAGTTCTTTTGTCAACATGACGCAAGATGGAGCTGCTGCTGGTTTGGTTGGAGGTAATGCTGTTAATGCGGGAGAAGCTAATCCCATGGTGCTATTTGGAAATAACTATGCCAAGCTAAACCATGATTATAATAGCCTTCGAGGGAAGTCTTTTCTTGGAAATGAGGATGCCATTGAAGTGGAGAACTGGCTATTGCACTATGAGATGATTTTTGCTAATCTAGGGAACAACGAGTAGAAAAGGAGATTATCTTCTAGGCAGTTGCAAGAAGCAGCACTATACTGGTGGAACATAGTGACCGTAGGTGTACCAGAAGAAGAATTGACTTGGGTTGAATTTCATAGGAGATTTGAGGAGAGGTTCTTGTCTAAAGTAGCTAAGTCAACCTTGCTTAGGAAATTTGCTGATTTGGTGTAAGGAGAGATGTCCATACTAGAGTATGCTACTAAGTTTGATGACTTGTCCCGTTATGGATATACCACCATTAATACTGTGATTAAGAGGATGAGAAGTTTATCCGGGGGTTGAGGCTGGAGATTGCTAAGGCGACTATGCCATATATCGGGGATCCATCGAATGTAGTGGTAGAGATGGCAATAAGGAATGAAGCAATGATTTTAACTTTTAGGAAGGAAAAGTCGGGAGAAACCCGGAGTTCTTAATGTAAGAAGAGAAAGTTCTTCAAAGGGAAAGAAGCTCAAAAGGGTGGAGCTGCCAATAATGGAAAAGTGGATATTATTTTTTACAAGTGTGATAAGAAGGGGTACTATGCTAATGATTGTCGATCCGGTGATGGTAAGACAGTTGTAGGGAAGAAGAACGTGAAGTGGTTCAACAGACCAGGTGGGGGCATTATAAGAATAAATGTCTAGAAGTAGCCAAGGTAGAAAAAGAGAAGGTCTTTGCTTTGGAGCAATCATCTTCTTGGCCAACAGCAGAGGAGAAGGGAAATTCTGTGATGGAAGGTATGCTTTTGATTCATGGCATACCTAGTAGAGTATTATTAGAAACTAGTGCATCACATTCTTTTATCTTCCAGTGTTTAGTAGATAAGTTAGATTTAGAACCATCATACCTTATTACTTCCTTAAGGGTCGCGAATCCAATAGGAGAGTATGCAACTCTTGGGATGAGATGTGACCATCTAAAATTTGATCTGTTAGGTCATACTTTTGCTGCACTTTGTTTGTGTTTGATTTTGTGGGATTTAGGATTATTTTAGGGTATGAATTGGTTGAGTAAATATGATGCTTGTGTATTTTGCTAGGAGAGGAAAATATCTTTAAGACAACTTGATAGTAGTGATTGGATTATATACTCAGTTAAGAATTCGAGTTTAAATGTTTATGCTTTATTGGGTGCAACGGGGGTGGAAGATTAGTTAAGTCGGGTTTTGGTTGTAAGAGAATTCACGTATATTTTTGAGGTAGTAACAGGACTGCCGCCAAAATGAGCTATTGAGTTTCGTATAGATCATGTATCTGAAGTTGAACCCATAAGTAGACTGCCTGTAGAATGAAACCTACTAAGATGAAAGAGTTAAAGGTGCAACTGGTGGACTTAGAAGGAAAGAGTTTTATTAGACCAAGCAGTTCGCCTTGTAAAGCGACCGCGGTGTTTGTGAAGAAACCGGATGGGTCGTTGAGAAGGCGTATCGATTATCATAAGCCGAATGAGAAGACAATAGTGTTGAGAATTAATGATTTATTTGATCAGTTGAGTGGAGCCAAAGTGTTTTCCCAAGTTTTGGCGATAAGGTTCCATCAGATGAGGGTAGTGGAGGATAGTATTCCTTTGGTGGTGTTTCGAACAAGATATAGTTCGTATGAGTGGTTAGTAACGCCATTCAGATAGACTAATGCGCCTGATTTCTTTGTAGATTTGATGAACCAAATTTTTTAAGAGCACTTGGATAGGTTCGCGTTGGTATTCATTAATGACATTTTGATATATTCTAAGGATGAGAGAGATCATGAGTTCATCTTAGAATAGTGCTTGAGATGTTGAGGCAACATCAACTAAAAGCGAAATTTTCTAAGTGTCATTTTTGGAAGAGAGAAGTGAAGTTTCTTGGTCATGTAGTTTCAGAGGAAGGGTTGTCTGTGGATCCAGCTAAGATTGAAGCTGCAGATAATTGGAAGAGACCCAAGACGGTGACCAAGACAAAGAATTTTCTTGGATTAGATGGTTATTACTAGATATTCATTAAGGATTCCTTTCAGATGGTAGCACCTTTGATTGAACTAACCAGAAAGGATGTAAAGATTATTTGGTCTAGTAAATGTAAGGAAGTGTTCCAAAAGCTAAAACATTTATTGACCAATGCGCCCATGTTAGTTGTGCCAAATGGTAATCAGGATTTGGTGGTGTATACAGATGCGTGTGGAACATGATTAGGAGCTGTGCTGATGCAAAGAGGTAAATTGATTGCCCTCGCTTCTCAATAGCTCAGACCACATGAAGTTAGGTATCCGACCGATGATTTGGAATTGGAAGCTGTAATCATTGCTTTGAAGGTATGGAGATACTATCTTTTAGAAGAAAGATTTGAGTTGTATACGGATCAAAGCCATTGAGGTATTTACTCTCCCAGAAAGATTTAAATATGAGGCAGTAGAGATGGCTAGAGTTCTAGCAACGAATGACTCATATTGAGTATATGCTAGGGAAAGGAAATAAAGTTGTTGATGCAATTAGCAGAAAACACCAGAATGTGGTGTTAACTATATTGGCAGAATGGAAGGATTTAGAAGCGTTGACTACTTGTAGTGTGCAATTAAGATCGATTGCTAGTACTAGTTTGAGTACCGCTATATAAACATGTCTAGAAGTTCGACTAGTATTGGTCGAAAGGATTGTTTCTAAGCAAAGAGATGATCCACTTCTAGCAGAAAGGATAAGAAGATTAGAAGGTGGAACTAATATTGATGATTAAAAGGATTTTTGTCTTGACTAGAATGGATGGTTAAGAAAGAAGGGATGATTGCGTGTTCCAAATGTTGGTGACCTAAGGAGAGAAGTTCTTAGGTAGTGTCATTGATCGAAGTTTCTTATTCATCCTGGAGGAACTAAGACGTATCATGATATGAAGATGAGTTTCTTCTAGGGAGGTCCGAAAAGGGATGTAGGCTTATGGGTAAAGCAACATTTGAATTGCCAGCAAGTGAAAGCCAAACATCAAAAGCCGGGTGGTTTACTTCAGCCTTTAGATGTACCAGTTTAGAAATAGGATTCCATACCCATGGATTTTATTGACGGGCTACTAAGCTCGAATAGGGGAAATGAGAATATTTGGGTTATAGTTGATAGACTGATCAAGAGTGCACATTTCATTTTCTTTAAGTCGACTAGAACGGTACCTATATTGGCTAAGTTGTTTATGAAGAGCATTATTAGACTACATGGAATTCCTAGTAGTATAGTTAGTGACAGAGATACTTTATTTACTAGTGGGTTCTAAAAGAGTTTATAGGAAGTGTTAGGTACCAAGCTTTAGATGAGTACCATTTATCACATGCAGACGGATAGGTAAATAGAGAGATTCAATAAGGTACTCGAAGATTTATTGAGAGCTTGTATACTAGATTTTGTTGCATCATGGGAAGACCATTTGTATTTAGTTGAGATTTTATATAATAATAGTTATCATACTAGTGTAGGAATGGTGCGTTTCGAAGCTTCGTGTGGAAGGCCATGAAAATCACCAGCATGTTGGTTGGTGACCGAAGAGATTGGTTCTTGGTCCCGATATAGTGAGAGAAGCCACATAAAAGATTGAGTTGATCCGAGCATGGATGATGGAGGCTCAGTTTAGGCAGAAAAGTTACATAGATAACAGGTGTCGATCTAGATTTCTCGGTTAGAGATCATATTTTCATTAAGGTATCACCAATGAAGGGAGTGGCATGATTTGGAAAGTCAGGGAAACCGACACAAGATATGTTGGACCGTTTCCTATTATAGAGAGAATTGGAAAGGTCGCGTACCGAGTGGAGTACTGAGTAGTTTGGCCGGAGTCCATTATGTTTTTCACATTTCTCATCTTAGGAAGTATGTGCATGATCCAGAGGCTACTATACTGCATTGGAAGATTTATTAGTAGAACCGAATTCGACTTTTGTTAGACAATAGTTCGTGTTGCAGCGAGAGATGAGAAGAAGCTAAGGAACAAGACAGTCAGATTGGTGAAAGTCCTATGGATTAACAATGAAAAAGACTGTACTTAGAAGACAAAGGACATGATTATGGTTACTTATCCTGAGTTGTTATGTGGGTATGTTTTATAATTGTTATATAGACTTTGAAGCTAATAGAATATACTAGCATTGTTTATTACAGTTGTTTGCATGTTTGATATACTTTTTTGCCTTGTCCTTAATGAATTTCGAGGATGAAATCCTTTAAGGAGGGGAGTCTGTAACATCCTTAATTTTAGTTTAACATTATTCAAGAGATTTAATTGGATAGATTAAATAGAATAATGTAGTGGGACATGGGGATGAGATTTGATAATTAACAAGGTCGAGCCTTAACTAATTAACTAATAAGATTGTTTTACATTTAACATAGGAAAGAATAAATCAAAAGGGAAAAATAGAAATTGATCTTTCCCTTAAACCTTCACCCTCCCATTCATTTCTCATTTTTACAATTACAAACGATTAAAAGAAAACGTTAGAGAGGTTGGCTATTAATCAAGGTAAAGAAGGGAAATCAAGGGATTCAAAAAGGGAAAAAGCCTAGGGAAAATAAACTCCATCAAATCTCAACTCCATTATCCAGTTTAAGATGAATAATAGTTAACCATCTCTAATATTTATGGTTGATTTCAGTTATGGATAATTTTCGAATAGATTATGTTGATATTATGATGTTTTGATTGTTTATGCCATTATATGGATAAAATAATGATTTATGGAATTTTTATGAAATTATTTAGATGGGTTTCAAGGATAAAAACTACTTTTTGACCTTAGATTGATTTTATTTTCTAGTATGTTGTATAAAACATTACTTTTGAAATGGGTTTTTAATTTCATAAATTTTCATGCTGAAATGAATTTTTTATGAATTTCCTAAGGAGGAAATGTTTTGTTTTGGTTTTAATTATTAAAATAATTAGATAATTATTTTGACCTTGAAATTTTTATATATGAAAGAATACATCAATTCAGATTTATTGTGATTTTTTAGGATTTTTCCCAAGTGTTTATGAATTTCTATGTATTTATTATGCTAGAAAAGCATTTAAATTAATATTAATTAAGGATATTAATTTTTGAGAAAAATGCGCGATCCTCTAAAATAGAGGAGAGAACACATGTAAATATGTATATATCACAGAAGACAATGTGCTGTCAACATGCCTAACAGGTAGCTAATCATAGTACAAATAACAAAGAAAATAACCCAGGTACCCCTAGAATGAGCACCGGCAAGGCCACCGCCCATTACACCCCAATATCGAGCTCCGGCAAGGCCACCGCCCGGTATTGAGGTGTTAGAAGTACTTAAAAAACTATGGTGCATCTCAGCGCCAGTGGTACTAGAAGCCAGCTCCATCTGAGAAGGAAACGCTACGCTGCAGACTCGGAAGAAATGGAAATGCGAATGATCTAGAATGGAAAGCACCACTCTGTAGACTTGGTAGAACCGGAGAGAGCGCCTCGCTGAAAAGTGAATCATCCAGAAAGTATAATGCCATAATGAAGATGTAGAAGAACTGAGAAGAACTCCTCACTGCAAATCGCAATCCTACCATCAGCAATCCTGTGAACCTGCAAAAAGAATCTAACATCATTTCTGGCCAAAACCTGTATCTGTAAACGAAACTAAAAAATTATAAGAGTAATACACATATATGTAGATAAATGAAATATATATATATATATATGTATTAATAAAATAAAAGTAAAGGAACAAAAGCTAAGAAAATAGGACAAAATACAATAAAAATTAGAAAAATAGACTAAAAAGAATCCATGATCAAAAGAAGTTAAAGATCTATAAACTAAAACTAAAACAAACTAAAACAAAAACAAAAACTAAAACAAATTAAAACTTATCCTTATGGTCCTTTGATCAAAAGGATATTATGATAAACAGTGAAATCATCATTTAAGTTTGTAAAAATGTTAATACTACAATTATTAATGTCAAAAATATTGTTTTTATGCTCAAATAACTTAATGTTATTACTAAACTTATTACGATATTCTTAAAAATGATTATTTTTAGCTAATTTATATTTAGGATTTGAGATCCAATTAAAGCAAAATGAAGAAATTATAAAAATCAATTTATTAAAATGACTATTATTATAATGAATAAAGTGTCAAGTAAAGATCTATTTTCCATTTTAAACTTAAATCTAAAATTATTCCAATACAATCAGAAATTTTAGTTGTAAGACTAAAGTTAAAGATTTTGAGAGTATTATTCAAAATGTAGTAAGTATCCATGTAATCATAATATACATGTTTAATATCTTCAAAATGCATATTACAAAAATAACATTTATTATCAATTTTCATATTTTTTTCTGTTTAAAAATTCTATAGTATTTAGTTTTCCATGCATGAATTAAGGATATTAATTAATTAAGTTGATTAATGTTTGTGAAAGTTTAAAACTGACTTGTAGCAGTTTTTGAAATAAAATTGGTAAATTTTTTTTTCAACCAATAGAAATTTGACAAGGAATAAGAGTTGGTAAAAAGAAATTGCTTTTAACAGAAATAAAACAATTTTTATAATAATTACGAAAATTCCACCGATATGCGACATTTCCATGACATTCGACATTAATAATAGGTGGTGTCACTTTACAATTGTAAGTGACATTTGTGTAGGTGACATTGACATGAAACAATTCATGTGATATTTATATCATAATTATGTGATGCAATGGTTCATGCATCCGACATTGTCGTTATGGGAATACCGCATCTCGTTGGTATATAAGATAGTGATGTCATGAGTTTTCAATGCGGATAGTTTTTAGCATTATTAAGTTAATGCTTCAAGTCACCAATTTCGGTATCAATCTTTTTTAGTAGCAATGATGCAACTAATTTTTCAATGTATGCGGCATAATAGCCGAAGTGCCATGTTTTAGGCATCCTTAAATTAATGCTGCAAGTATTATTTTCAATATAGAGTATTGATGTCGGGTCTATCAATGTCAGTATTCTATATTTCATTGGTTTTGGCAATAATGTCGTGTGGCATTAATGATGTATTTCTTTTATGTCGACACTAAGGCCTTGCTGGCCGAGATTGTCATGTTCTACGTTAACTAAAGCCATGTTTTAAAGGCGGGATATCCTATATCTTAAGTATGTCGGCAACCTTATATTTTGACATGAAATTTTTTCATACTTAAGAAAATTCAAAATTTGTTTTCTAACCTTGGATAGAGATTTGACAGCGTTATTGCGGCATGAAGGTCGTAAGTCTTCTATTTTTCTATGTTAATAGCAGTAAGCCACATGCTTCATTATTTCGACATTATTCATTGGGGACACCAATGTTTTAAATTTCTATGTGCCATTAGTTTATGAATCCGATATTACTCAATAGAGACACCAATGTGTATTATATTTGACCTGCCATTTTTTTATAATTCTGACATCAAATATGTTAGGAATTCCAATGTGTAATGTTGCGACATGCTACGTGTTTACTGGTTTGTCTACCTAATTGAGGGTACCAATAGGCATTGGTTATGTATTTGGGTAAATAAGATTAATTATGAATTAAATTGATAAGTGATGGGTCCATAGTCATCTTAGGAAGACTCTGGAATGTGTGATGGATAGTCCACATAATGCCTGAGATGAATAGTCTCTATATGGTTAATGAAGGGTTTATAGTCATCCTAGAAAAACTATGATATCTGCGTTGGATAGTCCATATAGTTTAAAATGAATGAAACATGTATGATAAATAGTCCACATAATTTTAAATAGTTAAACTATATATGATGGGTAGTCCATATGGTAGGGGATAGATAATCCATATATTGTATGCATGTGAGATGGGTAGTCCACATAAATATAAGACGAATAGTCATTTGAAGTTAAGGCAGATAGTAAGATGAAATTGAGATGGATAGTCAAATAAATTGGGATGGATAGTCCATTGTATGTTGCATGATTGTAAATGTTTATTTATTATATTCTAACCATAGTGGATGCAGGAGCACAGTATATAGTTAATATGTTTTGGTTAAGATACTAGTGAGGAGAAAACCCGTTTCGCTCAATGGTGTGGTTTTACTAGAGATATCTATTTTGGTTTGAGATGGTGGGTTATTAGTCACACCAAATTGTTTGTCTGACCCTAAGCTTTGTTTTTCCCCTTAAACTCTCGGTCCTCATTTGAGTAGGCCATGCGTAGGGATTTCATTTTTGCCAGTTAGATCAATAAGCTTCCGGAGACATGCATGAGATAAGCTAGCTATTACTCGTAGCTTCTATTTTCCGCTGTGTCGTTTTATTTGCTTGATTGGATGTAATGGAAAATTGCGTAAATGTCAAGTATTAGACTCTCATCGATCAAGGGGGCACCTTCATATGTTGCTCTTGGATTATTTTTTAATATTTATATTTTCTTTGAACGCGGGATCGAAAGAGATTATGTAATGAATATAAAATCTTACTTATGAAATAAAATATGAAAGTTTATTATTAAATAGTGTTTGAAAAGTTTCTTATTCATATGCTTCTGATATTATTGATATGATTAACATAGCCGCATTTTGTCATCGGAAATTAATAGTATGGATGACTACATCATCCATTACACTTAGTTTCGAGCCTTAAAATGAGGGATGTTACATTATCCCTAATAGAAAGGTCCAATTTGAATTGGGTTATTGACTAATTTCAAAATTGTTTTGAAATTAAAGTAAAAGTTTATTTTTAAAAGTTTAAATTTAAAATAAGGAAAATATTATAAATGTTATAATGTAGATTTTCAAATTGTTTTAAAAATAAAAATATAAATTTTAATTTTAAAAGTTAAATCTAAAATAAAACACATATTATAAAACTTATAATACAATTTGTTATCCCGCCTTTTAGCAAGGCCGTGATACCACAAAATCGACTGAGAAGCCAAAGACAATTCGGCTCGAAGAATGGTCAATTCAATATCTCAACAGAGCAAGTCCTGCTGATTGATTGTTCACAAAAGATCCCCTACGGAGGGGGGGTCCAGGGGGGTGGCAACCCCCCAAGGTGGGGGTGCGGGGGAAACACCCCCGCCACGGGGTTCGACCTGCCACTTTGCAACACCCCCGCTACGGGGTGCGGGGGCAACACCGTCCGAAACGGTATGTTTTATCTACTACTGAAGAGCGACCTGCCACTTTGCGACCTACGACCTAACAATTACCGACCTAAAAGCCTGTCCGACTTAAGAAGCATACCGACTTAAGACGTGGACCGACTTAAGAAGAGAACGACCTAACTACAGAGACGACCTAAGGGGCTTCGCGACTTAACGAGTTAAGGGGCTTCACGACTTAACGACCTAAGGGGCTTCGCGACTTAACGAGTTAAGAGGCTTCGCGACTTAACGAGTTAAGGGGCTTCGCGACTTAACGAGTTAAGGGGCTTCAAGACTTAACGAGTTAAGGGGCTTCGCAACTTAACGAGTTAAGGGGCTCCACAACTTAACTGCCTGAGGGAGTTAACGACTTAAAGGTGTTGGCCGACTCAACTAGTTGACGACTTAAGAAAGTGGGTGATCTACGACTTAAGGCTAGCTGCGACTCACGACTTAGCTTAAGTCGTCCACGACCTAAAAGCTACCGAGTTAAAATCCAATGCCTGGACACTTATGCCGCCTTACTTATACTGTTACCTGCTAAGTCGGCCACGACTTACGACTTACTATAAGTCGGCCACGACTTAGGACTTGGCAAAAATTCCTGTCCATACTTCTCTATAAATACAGCCCTAACTTCAACATGAGGGGGACTTTTCGGATCATTCTTTGAGGCGCCGTTACTCTGCAGAATTCATAACTCACTCAACACTTGAAGAACTCCAAACATTCAAGACATTACAACAAGCTTCAAGAGGAATCTACGACATTCAACACGAGTTCAACAAGATCTTCTACATCAAAGTTTGAGCTATTAGTCTAGACTGTTTTGGAATCAAAGATATTGTATCTTGAAATGCATTGTATCATCTTGTAACTCAGAATCAGCAATAAAAGAATATAAAGTGGACGTAGGCTTAATTACGAGCCGAACCACTATAAAATCGCTGTCTTTTACCGTTTTCTGCTATTTTACTGCTTATTTCTTATTCCCGTATCACGGGTGGTGCTTTCACAACATTATAACACACACCGGGTGTTAGCGTTCAACTTTTAGCGTTAACACAATTTTTCAAAGAAAATGCTAAAAAATCAATTTTGAAAATATTATTTAGCAATAATATTAATAAATAAATGAATAAATTAATTAAGTTAATTAATTATATATATATATATACGTGCATAATATATATAATGATATATGTTATGTTGTCTTGAATTGTTTAAGATAATACGAGTATACATGCGTATACAAAACAATTTTTAAAATTAATAAAATTTATTTAAAACTGTTTAATTAAATAAATAAATTAAAATTTAATTAATAAATTAAAATACATATATATATATACGATATGTGTTCATTACAATATAGGTTATAGTGTATATATATTCGATATAATATGTTATAATTGAATAATATAATAATTAATTAAAGTGATGATTAGTTAAATAATATTTAATCAATATAATGTTTTACATAAAATATTATACAAGTTAAATAAAATATAAAAGTTATATGAGAATAAAACATATATAATATAAATGTATAAACTATAGGTGGAACATTAAAGAAACCCTAAATAGAAGGAATAAATACATACATAACAGTACATATACATGATTTCTAATGTGTCCAACAATTGAATCATGAGGGTATTTCGTAAAAAATACATTATACCATAAATCGATGTCACTCAATCAAATATACCGAAGATTATGAAGCTTTAATATAAGTGTCGTCCTTTACTGTTTATATATTAATAAATTACTTGTATAATCTCTAGTTATTGAGCAAAGTCAAGCTAGAGATGTTATGTGTAGCATTATTAATATATTGACTTGACAAAGTAAGATAACTATATGTATTTGTTGAGCAAACTTAAAGTACATATACTATGCATAGACCCTCGTGAAATGGTAGCATGAGTGAATTTTTTTTTGATTTGTTGAGCAAACTCAAGGTCGAAATGAGTTTAGGACAAGAAATCATGGGTTAGGAGTTGTATATGATACAAACGATAAGGAGTTATCCATTTTTTGTGGGGCTATGACTTATTGAGCAAATTGAAAGTTAGAATCCTAATACAAATGAGTCCTAACATCAATTAGTGAAGTCGAAAGACTTCTATGTTTCACCGTAGGGTTTGGAGAAACATAAAAGACTAGTAGGAGGCTAATTAGAAAAATGAAATAGTAACATTTAACCTTTCTAATATTGTAAGAACATCTTCTATAAAAGTAATAATAATTTACATTGATAAATTTATGCAATTAATAAAATTGATAAAATGTTTATCAATTAAAATATATAAATGAACCGAATTAATATTGACAAATATAAATATAAAATATACTTACCAATAAATTTTGCATGTTAACCCTTGCAAGTGCCTAATTATACAACTACTAAATATGTTCATAACTTTGTCACTTATGTGTTTAATTGCCGAGGCTGTGTGCTGTCTTCAATGAATTTCAAACTTTGAAAGCAATACAAGGATATGAATATTTGATTCATTTCCAATCACATATAAATGTTATATGGTGAACGATCAGCACTCGCGATGTATGAAACCTTGATGAAATTAGTTCATTCGAAATAAGAAAGTAAATCATGGTGTGAGCTCGTTTATTCAATATAATTGATTGCAATCATGATCTTGTTGTGTTTAATGTAACAGTGGACCAAAAGCTACAAGATAGGTATAAGAATTTGATAACTGAAATGTTTATTTGATTAATATATGTAAAGTGCAATACATTTGATATCCTTAAATGTTGAGGATAATTGAATGCACTTTTGTAAAGAGTTCTTTATAATGTTTTAGCAAGGGTTTACTTTGAACAGTTTGACCATTTAGAAAGGAAAGTGAATGTATGAGAGTAGATTTAACCTAAAGCACAATTGGGATAAAGAGAGTAAATGGTCATTTCTGCTTCATGGAAAATATTAGAAATGAGAAATGTAAAATAATAATTGATACTTAACATTAAAATGAGAAATATGATTCCTATTCCGAAATATAGTTTCATATAGAAAATTGTTTTCTACGATTTTAAAACATTTGACCTTAAAGCTCTCGACTGTAATCTGGTTATAGTAGATGGAATGAATATCTACATTAAAAGATTGAATGGAGCTCTGTATTTCATATGCTATTATAGCAATGACGGAAATAGTGGGAGCTTGCCATATACACTTATTGGTCGCATCCAGTTAAGAAAATTGTTTTCATAAAACATACCAAACATTATTTATGAAATAATAATTGTTTTAGTGTTAGCTAAAAATATACATAGTTTTATTTCAATATGAATATTTATGAATATTTGTTATAAAATAAACTATAATAATGGTATTTGTGATGCATTTGAAAATACAGAGATATCTAAATTTATTTGCCGCAACTTTGGAATTATGAACTAAGCCGCAGTTTTGAAGAATAATTTTTTATTATATGATTATGAATCATATGACACTAGTAAATTATATCTTAGACAATTAAGGGCAAAACACCCATTTAGTGGGAGCATCATAATATTTTATGAACTCTACGGATTGATACATATAGATGTATACAATCGAAAGCCTATTAATTCAAAAATGATTCCACATACTTCGTTGTATTCGCCAATGAGTTATCACAAACATGAATATGTGAATTTGATACACATGTAGTATGTCAATGATAAGCTCATAGAATATAAAACGGATGTAAATAAAATAACATGCAATAGAAAACAATTTTTGTTGATTTGATCGAATAGGTGAGTATATTGGAAAGCATTTTGAATGTACCTAAAATGAATAACGATTCAATATCAAAAGTCATTCCTCCTTATGTTACATAATGATGTATCGATAAGGAGTAACCGAACTTTGTTGGAAAAGTACGATTATTTGTAAGTGAAGTTGAGCTAACTTCTTTCTATAATGTCAGGTACTTAAGAGTAGTATATAAGGTTAAAATTAATTTCATTTAAATAATAGATTATAAAATGATACAAGATAAGGGTTTATAAGAAACCCCAACATATCATAGGCTAAGTAATTGGCAGGCTGTGGGAGTCGAAAAACTACATGTAATAGTCATTCATGAGGGATCTTCTATGAATGGCCCAAAAAGGAGTTTAGGAACGACTATCATTGAATGACAAATTTATGTTTTGAACGTAAGCATTATAAACTAAAACCAAACCAGTTTCATATATAAGGTAATTCATATAGTGTTTATAAAAATCTATTCCGTTGCAACGAGAAACAACTATCATTTCAAGAAATACAACCTTTATAGCGAAAGAATTTCATTTAGAAATTATTAGGAGTAAAATAGATTTGGATACAATCCAAAGAAAAAACAGATTATGTGGGATGAAATGAAATTAACCAAACCTAAATGAATACAATGCAGTAGAATGTCTAAATAATCTTGCACATTGAAAAGAAACTATGAGTTTCTTATCGATATCAAGGACAGATAATCCTCAACAGTCCGTTAAACCATTAAGAGTACTGACACTATAATACGGTGTGATGTGTAAATTCAAAATGGATTCCAAATACAGTATCAAAATATGATTTTGATATTTGTACCGAAGGGATATGACTCAATGGCTATGAATGAGTTTTCAAGAGCGAGACTAATGTAGTTGGAATATAATGAACAACGTTGATAAGAATTACATTGTAAATTTTAGTTGTTAGAATTAGGGCAATTGTATTCAACATGCTCAAGTTAATTTGGATTTACTCACCAAATTACCGCTTGGTAAGACTTAATATTTTCCTACATATGTGTTGAAATGGAAAATTTTAAATAATGATTTAGAATAGGATGTTTGCACATAACAAAAGGTGTCTTGAACTCAGTGGGAGCGATATTAGGTTTGTGGGTTTTTGGATATGATCCAAGAAATGATTCGAAGGTATTATTCTATAAACATCAGAACTAAGTAAGTATCTTTAGAGAAATATCAAATAGTTTGATTTTCAGTTAAAATGTAGAGGAAGCATGTGTCTATAAAAAAGAACCGCTAAAAGGTACATAGATATTTCTAGACTATAACTAAACAACATACTACAGATTATTAATGATGTACTTATGTTTAAATTGGTAATGGTTTGGTTATTTAATATTAAATATTGGATTTGTAAACTATATTTTTTTATTAAGTATAAAGGATGTTCAAAATGTCTTAAACAATATGTGAAGACAACTTATTAAAATGTTTAATATAGAACATATACGTTGGATTCCTTCTTCTTTAGCAATAAGAATTAGCATACATGTTGTATCAATTACTATATCATAATTTTCTTAGGTATTTGATGCATGAAGCAAATATGAGATTCAAATTAGGATCACTAAATGGTAGTTTAGAGTATTCTCGAGTATTTACAAAATACTAAAGAAATATTTACAGTAACAATGAACTCCTTATGAAGGAGTGTTTGGACTCAAACTTTATAAGTACTATCGAGTATAATATATCAGTATTGAATTCACATTCAAATCTTAATGAAGCAGCTTTAAGATGGAAATGTTCAAAACCACATATTGTGGCTGATTCAACGAAACGGCTAGACAATAAAAGCAATGTATAAATATAAATGCAAAAATTTAAAACTGAGCTAGAGGTGGTTTCTAGAATTGAGAATACTACATTATTGTTATATGATAACGATGCGATGAAAATAGCTCACTAGAAGTCAAGAAACATACTCCGACAAGTTCCACATGATAAATATAGTTTATCAGCATCGAAGAGAGTTGATTAATAGAGTAGATAAGTAAAACAACATAGAAGATCCAATAATGAAGGATCTGACTTAATCAGTTCTTATCAAACCGATCAAAGGGATAGGATATAAATTTCATAATTTGCTCTAAGTGTAAGTGGTAGATTGGTAGAGTTAGGGGTATGTGTAATTATGTAATTTGTTACATATATCTAACCCAATAACCAATCTTGTTCAAAATAAAGGTGTTTTATTTCTATTATATACTTAATATAATATGTTATATTAATTAATTTAATTAACGGTACATTTAATAGAAAATTTGAAATGCTATGTTTTGTGATAGTAATTACAAAGTGTTGCAATCATGAGTGATTTATCTCAATAAAATAAACTTGCCATTTTAAATATTCCTGGTCAAGATGTATCGAGATTGGATATCGATACATCTATTGAGACTAGATTATGTAACGCTCTCTAAATGTTTGACAGTGTATTACTCATGGTTGCTCGAGGCACCATAGGGTATCGTACTGATAGTTATTAGATAATTGTAGAATGACCCACTCGATAGTTTTTTGTTGCTTAATATAACTAAGGTCAAACTGAAATATCGATGTGACTATATTACACAATTCCCTCGACTTGAGAATATCGTCGAGCTTCATTGTAGAAACTCCGCTTTGATTATAGTTAAATAATAGCATTCTGTCCATCGAATGATTATAGTTGGGTCAAGTGGAAGCATCAAAAGTAAGACACTATTCAGGAGAGAATTTATCTCCTATGTTATATGAGGTTATTGTCACAGTCAACCAAAGTTGACTCAAAGTCAAAGTCTCTGGCCAAAGCAATTCGGTTAATAATAATTGTTATTATTGAACCAAAGACTTTGTGTTTGGACTATAGAGTTGAATATGTACAATATTGGAAAAATTCCATAAGTCTAAAGTGACATATTTTTTATGAAGCCAATATGTATAATTAATTGTCACTACCGGGTAACGCTTAATAATGTAAAATTGGATTTTATCGATGTCTAGTAAGCGATAAATGTAACACCCCATAAAATGAATAGGAGATCAATTAAGAAGGGTTAATCAACTAATAATAAAGCCAAAATGAAAATTGGGCAAACGTCAGAATTTGGCCATGAAACATGCATCATTGAGGTTGTAGCAATCGTCTGAGCAATTTTCATATACAAAAATTCGTGATTAGAATTAAAGAGAACAAGTTATCGACCTCTGAAAATTTCGAATCAAAAATAATTCAGAATAGTAATAACATTAATCAGCTGGGACCCACCAGTTAACCACCTATATGGGTCGGTGATGTGCACGTAAATGTGCATATTTTTACTACCATATTTTATCGAATTAAATTAAATAAATGATCATATTGGGTGTTTTAACATGTTTAGACCAAAATTCAAATTATTTTCAAATCATCGCATATTCATTTTCATATAGGAGCAAAATGGTCATTTTTGTGCTTATATTAATTTATGAAAATTTACTTGGAAATTTATATATTATTTTGTGCACAAATTAGAGCTAATGCACATGCTAAAATACGATTAAAGCTTCATACACATTTAAATGAGGATTAACACATGCTAATGATTACTTGGCCACCACACTTCCTAAGAGGGTAGTTTGGGTAGTTCCCAAAAAATTGAATTAGGGTTTCACACATGTATAAATACCTCTTATGTTCATTGAATTAGTCTCTTCTTTTAGGCTCTCTTCTTCTTAGCCTCTTAGTTTAGGATCAAAAATAAATCAAAGTTCTTCTTTCTTTTCATGGCTAGTTAGCCATTTCTTTTATGTAATTTTTCATGCAATTTAATACATGCTCTTTTCTTTTACATGCTTTTTCCTTTCATGTTAGTAGTGTAGATTTATCTTTCATGCAAGTAGATTAGTGTTTATTTTTTGTTAATTAGTTCTCTTTTTCATTAGCACTCATTTTCCTCTTCTTTTTGTTCATGTTGCAATCTACATTTGTTGCAATCTTCTTTCATGCAAGTAGATTAGTGTTTATTTTTTGTTAGTATAGTTCTCTTTTTCATTAGTTCTCCTTTTCCTCTTCTTTTTGTTCATGTTGCAATCTACATTTGTTGATTTGATAACAAATATGAGAGGCTAAATTCCTTTAATTTAGATGTAATGAAGCTCTCTAGTATGTAGATTCAACATTTTGATATTCATGTTCTCTTTTTGTGCTTAATGGAAACATTTGAAGTGGTTTAACTTGTTGTTGTAGATTTGAATTTGATAGCCTATATTGTTGACACCAAATAGGCTATGCTTAAACAAACAACAAACAAAAATTACCTCTTCATCTACATATGATGTTGGTAATGAAGTGAATGTTTAAATCAAAATTTGATGGTCTATATTTCTAATCAATAGTTAACAGGCCATACTTAAAATAGATTTTGCTTTCAACTTTGTTGTCATATTTCATGAGAGTTAACATTTTATTAGTGGTTGTGTTATAGTTTGATGGTTTATATTGGGCTAATTAATAGCACAAATATGCCATACTTATGATAAGCACATCAACTAATTTCACTAATGACAAAAAGAGAGATCATAACTTCATTTTGTTGACTTATGTGATCTAGAGAGTGGAAATTACCTCTAAATTGCCTTTAAACTCTCATATTTTTATCAATCTTCTTTTGTTAGTTTTCTCATTTTCTAGCTCAAACAACTCTCAACTTTGGTTAATTTGATTGAATAGGAATATGAAATCTAACATTTCCCTGTGGATCGACCTGCACTCGCCACGTACTAGAATTGTATGCCGTGCGCTTGCGGTAATGTTTAATTTAAATTTTTTCGGCTATTTTCTAAACCAATAGAAAACTAGTTGTCAAATAGTCGGTCGACTGCTAGTTGTCGACTGCTCATAGCCACTGGTCGATCGGTTAACATGTGATGGCTAGACTTAATTTTGACCTATCATCTCAGATTTGAGAATATTAAAGGTTTTTGAATCCGACGGTCTTGTCGCATCCAAGCAACTATAAATAATAGGTTAGCTTTCTTATTTTTCTTCATACAAATCTAAACCTAATAATAGGATTCTGCCCAGTTCTTTTCCTCTAGAATAATTTCTAACACTCAAAAGCAAAAATTATATATATATATATATATATATATATATATATATATATATTCAAAGATTAGAGGAAGAATTGAAGAAGACAAGCTAAGGAAAAAAGGTAATAAATCTTATATGAATAAATCCATATTCTAAAACTCCTTGATCCTCAATTCTCTAAATCTAACACAGCAATAAATTGTTATATAATATACAATAAAAAGGAGATAATCAGTGGAATGGATAGCAATAACATAGAAGCAAATCATAGAAAATAGAATTGGATTTATAATTGTTTTATTTTAATATATAGTGGAATCTGATTTGTTATTATTACAATATGAATATTTTGTATTCCATTTGATTCCACCTCTTAAATTTTGATTATGATGATAAAAAAATTCAAAACAAGAAAAATAAAAATGGATGTGTAAAGTAGAGGAAAAGGGGATTTTTCCTCTTATCTGTAGTTTGCACCGTCTATTTTGAAAATTAAGATAAATATGATTTCTTTGTCATTTCAATGCTATACATCTAAATAGTCAAGTGGAATATAAAAGATTAGAATTGTAAAATTTGCTTCTTTGGAAAAAAAGATCATGGTTCTACTATATTAATGTAAAATGAATTGCATGTTTTGGATTCCAATTTGAATATATACAAGTGTATCTAGTGTAGCTAATTTATTGATGATGTTAGCTATTATGTAATTGTCTTTATTGGATTGCGACTTGTATATAAATTTTAGCTGTTTACACATTAAATAACATATCACCCTAAATAAGAAACATTCAAATTAGCTGAACACCTATAGAAACAAATTAACCATAATTTAATATAGACATAAATGTAATAATAATGTATTCCTTTAAATTTGTAAATTAACGAACCAAAATTATAAACTTGTAATGTACATAATAAATAAGGCATTTAATAAAGAAACAGACGAAAAAATGGCAATTAGCAATCAACAATAAATCTAGTAAAATGAGTTAATGACAATTATGGAATTTAATCCATAAACAAAAGAAAAAATAAGGAGTTTCCTTTATAAGGCTTTTAAATGCATAACTACAGTGATATGTATATATACAATATATGCTAGTGTAGTTCAATATTTAATTTTTGGGAAGTGGGAATATGCTAAGTTATAGGGATACGAGGTTATTTAAAAGCATACAAATGTTTTCCCAGCTAATATGGCTACAAGCATTGTGACTTTTGTAACTAATGTAGGACATTAACTATAATAAAAATCCACGTTGGATGCGAGGTTAGTCCTAATTTTATAGGGTAAGTTTGTCCAACTGATCTGACTACCAGCACCTATAAGTAGTCAGACTAATGTGGGACATCATAGTCGGGTTATGGGCCATAAAGACGAGTAAATTCTAAGAGGAGTCTGCTTCGAGGTTGAGGTATTAAATAACTAGTTTAAAGTCCGCTTCCTCCCTATTCAGAAGTATTAAATGACTTAGGGATTTCCCATAAATAATATTGGGTGATCCTAGAACGGGCCTGCTTCGGGGTTAAGGTATTAAATGGTTGGTGGACCTAGCTTTTCCCTATTTAATAAGTATTAAATGGTTGGGATTTCCTTTTTGCATATGGTAATTCCAAGATGGGCTTGCTTTAGGGATAAGGTATTAAATAGCTATTGGGGTCTACCTCTTCCTTATTTAAGAAGTATTAAATGGTCGGAATTATCTTTTAGTTGCATTAAGAGAAATCTCTTAAGGGGTCCACTTCGGGGTTGAGAAATAAAATGGCCAGAGTGTCTTCCTCTTCCCTATCTAAGAAGCACTAAGTGGCCTTAAGAGATTTCCTACGATGTCAACTAAGAAGTACCAGGAGGAGTTCGCCTTGGGACTAAGTATTAAATGGCTAGAGTCTGCGTATTCCTTATTAAAAAGGTCTTAAATGACCCGGGTACTTTCTCTCGCATCGTTAAGAATATGATTAGATGGGAGATGGGTTGTTGAACCTAATATACTCCATAGTTGCATTGCATCCACATTTATAGCCATGGAGTTAGGCTTGTAGAGCCATTATCCTACATTTAGATATATACTTAGGAAAGTATAATAAATACATAGTATGTGATACTTACGAAACTACTTACTGCCCATATACTATTATTGTAAAACATGTTGTTCTGACTCCCTCCTCGTTACAACCTACAGGTTAGGTACAATGATGAATGTAGAGAAGATGGTGGAGACTTGGCGGGTAGTTATCTATTATAGTTATCCATTTATGTTGTTATGATGTACCTAGACTATGCATCAGACATGTTTTATGCACTATTGTGACATTGTACTCTTGTGATTTGGATTTATGAGGTAGGCACTTTGTTTTATTATTATATTTCAGTCCTTCTGATGTGAGACTAAAGGCATGGATAGATAACTCTGCATATTTTTTTATTAAATCAATTATACTAACCAACAACCAGTGGAAGAATGGATCTAAGGTTCGATGGGCTTTTATTGGTTCAAAAATTAGGCCTATTTGGTAGAGGGTTATTATAGTTGGTATTAGAGCTTAGGTTAGTCGATCATAAGAATTATGATATGCTTATTTGTACCTTTACCTAGAATTACACACACATGCAAATATATATATATATATTACACGCCAAACTCTATAATTTCCAACTATAGAAGTAGTTGCGACCATATTTTGAAAAGACGGATAATGCAACTATGAGTTAGAACAATAAATTTTGTTAAATTTATACATTACCCCGATTACCCTTTGGGATGTAGGCCATACCGTAAGACATTGACTTATGAAGAGCATGAGTGTTTGCGCCAAAATTGGTCACAAACCCCGAAAGTCGCAAAAGCACCAGTGTTTGTACACAGATCTAAAATATTCAAACACAGATCTCAGATGTAGATAAAGTAGAAAATAAAAATGAAGAAATAGAAAAATTAAAATGAGTAAGGGAGCAAAGAACACAAGGTTTATAGTGGTTCAGCTATCTTCGGCCTACGTCCACTTTGAATCAATACTTTTATTCCTTTAATACTGTAATTATAGTTACAAGCCTTTGAAATCAGTAAACAAAATGGCAGAGTTTCGCCTAGAAAAGAAGAAGAAGAAACTCCCTTTATAGTTGCCATAGAGCTGCTATTTATAGGGGCATATCTGAAAATATCCTCCCCAAAACCTGGCATACCTCTTCTCATGCATAGGTGGGCCCGCCAGATCGATCTAGAGTGGTTTGGGATCGATCCAAGCACAATTCGTATCGATCCAAAAATGGTCCAATGAAGCTGAGATCGATCATGGACGTTCTTGAGTGAATAAGCAAGCTTCTGTGAAAATCTCATAGCGTTTGGACTGGTAGAATGAGAGTTATGATCGATCCAAGTTTGTATTTCTCAATGTAGGCTGGTAGCTTTGTATCCATCAATGCTTCGTATCCATCTTATTCCATGTCCCTCAATTCGTATCCATCTGAGTTCCATGCTTCGATCCATGTAATGCGCTCCTCCTCTTGACCAGCTCATTTCGTATCGATTGATACGAATATGATCGATACGAAGCATAGTTCTTAGTGTAGTTGCCTTCGTATCCATACCTTTTGCATCCATCCATGAACATTTGCTGCCTTCTTCATATCAATCCCCGATTGCCTTTTGTATCCATCCACATCTTGCTTCCATGCATGCCCTTTGTATCGATCAATAAATGATCGATACGAAACGCTTTTCTAAACCCTTGTAGCCATTGCCTCATATCCATGCCTTGCACCTACCTTCGTATCGATCCCGAGTGTCCTAATGAAGCATATGACTTTGTATCCATCATATTTGTGTTCTTCGTATCGATCAATAAGTGATCGATATGAAATGCTCATCTAAATCCCTATAACCATTGCTTCATTCTTCATATTGATCCCAGCCTGATCGATACGAAATGCATCGACATACTTCGCCATCCAATTGATACATGAGTATCGATACAAACTCCATATCCATCAACCCATTTCCTTCCTAGAACCAACCGATCGATACAAAGTGCATCAATACGAGATGCATCGATCCGAAGTCCATGTCCATATTGATCGATACGAAAGTATCGATACGAAATCATTCCTCTCCAATATTGATCCATCCATAACTCGAGCATACGAACTCCGTTGGACTTGAAATTTGAAATGTAGCCTCACCTCGCCTTGTTTATCATTCCTAATCGATCCCACCTTGATTGGAGCTTGGCTCCAATTTTGATGGTATCGATCATAGCCTTGTTTCCAATCGATCTCCAATCCTGATATCTATCCTTTTTAGCTAATTTGTTGATATCCCAGCCTTGTCCAAAAGACGGGGTAACATTTGCCCCCCAAAACATGCCTTGCTGTAGGAAGGCATGTTTTTAATAGCTTTAAATCCGTCATCCAAGATCAATATTCCATCCATAGCCATACCATCTGATCCATAATCCAATCCATTACGACGACATTCTATCTAAGTGCCACAGCCATATGCTTGTCCAAATCCACGACTGCTCCGAGTCGATATCCGATTCCGAATCTAGTAACCAAATCCTTATCCAATTCCATATCCATTAACCAATAACCAAATCCATGACCTCTCCGGGTTGCTATCCAAATCCAGGTCCGGGACCTCTCCGGGTCCTGTAATCCAAATTCGGGACCTCGCTGGGTCCAAATCCAGAGCTGGGACCTCTCCGGGTATAAATCTGAATCCATAGATCTCGCTGGGTTGCTTTATCCTATTCCAGCCTCGACTCTCTGGTCAAGGACTTATATTCTCCAGCCTCGACTCTCCGTTCGAGGACTTTTATATTCTCCGGCCTTGACTCTCCAATCGAGGACTTTTATACTCTCCGGCCTCGACTCTCCAGTCGAGGACTTTTGTATTCTTCGGCCTCGACTCTCTAGTTGAGGACTTTTGTATTCTCTGGCCTCGACTCTCCGGTCGTGGACTTTTGTAATCTCTGGTCTCGACTCTCCGGCCGAGGACTTTTGTATTCTTCGGCCTCGACTCTCCGGTCGTGGACTTTTGTAATCTCCGGTCTCGACTCTCCGGCCGAGGACTTTTATATTCTCCAGCCTCGACTCTCCGGTTGAGGACTTTTATATCACGTTCAAGTCGATTCCATCGCTCTCCGACGAAGGGACTCGTAACTTGCAATTACTGCCCCATCTATCTGGTCGGGATCGTAATCGCGTGACCTGTATTATTTATTACATTAATCCAAATCCAATCAATGCGAAGTCCAATTGACAAAATAAAAGTCCTTACAACCAAGAAAATCAGATGTCCATAGTACCAAGAAAGAAATTAGAGTCCACAGAAAACGGGAAGAAAACAAGATTTCATAAACCCAAGCATCACAGTTTATCATCATCTTAGAGCATGCCTAGGGACCGCCTCGATCCTGTACATGTGTAAGGGACTTATCCGCATCACTTTGGGGTTTATTACTTATTCAAAGCCATAAATCCATTCAGCTGATAATAAGCTGACGATGCCTAGATCCAGTGCCATCTTCGTCTGAGGTGGGAGGTGGCTGCTCTTGTTCCACTGCCATAGCTCGATTTCTTATGCATTGTTGCAAATGACCATTCCTCACTTGTTCCTCAATAATATCCTTCAGATGCCTACATTTTTTCGTGCTATGCCCATCCAGCTCATGGAATAGGCAATGCTTTCCTGATGCCCGCTCGCATTCAGAGGGTTCCCTTTTTGTCGGCCTTCGATACTAGAGGCACCCTCGAGTATCCAAGTAAATCCTATCCAGAGTTTCAGTCAAATCCGTGTAAGAGGAGAATTTTGATTCCCTTCGTTGCCTTTTCGATGTGCTACCATTGTCGTTCATTTTCTTTTTGCCTCCATCGTCCTTGTTTGAATCCTCCCTAGGAAGACCTCCATCTTTTACCGCATAAACTTCAGCCTCTCTCCCTTCTCTTTCAGCCTTCGCATCTTCCTATCGTAAAAACCTTTCTGCCTCATGATAAAACTCTCCAAGATCCATCAGCGGATCCCGTTCCAATGATATCTTAAAATCTGAATCATATGCAATTCCTGAGACTGTTGCCATCAAAACCATCGACGGATCGGGTCGATCCATCGAAGCTACTATCGCATTGAATCTGGTTAAGAAATCCCTAAATGACTCTCCCTTCCACTGTTTCATCGATGTTAAAGTCATCACATTCTTGGGTCTTACGATGTGGACTCAAAATTGCCTCATAAATCTCTCAATCAACTCCGTCCAAGTGCCAATTGAGCCGATCTCCAGTTGTCTGAACCATAGTGCTGCTATATTCGTCAGATACAAAGGGAAGTACCGAGCCATAACTTCCTCCGATGACCCCAGCACTTCCATATGCCTCATGTACCTCGTCAAGTGAACAACAACATCTGTTCTCTCATCATACATCTCCAGTGTTGGTAGTTTGAAATCAGGTGGATTCCTAGCTTGCCTGATCATAGTAGTGAAGGGACTCCTATTCACATCCTCCAAATCTCTGTTCACCAATCCTCCCCTTATAGCCCGTCTGATCATGTCCACTAACCTGTCGTTGTCATCAAGTGGTAGCCACTGTCTGCAATCTCCAACCAGCCCCCCGAGTCCATGAGGGAATACTGAAACCTATCCTTTTGGACGAGCATCCATATCCCAATCAACGCCAAACTGCACAGCGCCGCCTGGTACCCTTCCTGGAATTGAGCCAACATGATTCGGGGGCGTGCCCCTAGCTCAAGGACTATTCCTGATGGTCCCATTATATCCTGAATCCTAGTTGCCCATTGCTCCTGATCCTGATTCCGAACTGTCTCCGCTACTGCTGCTCCAGCTTCATGATCCCAATTTCCAGCATTACCTGCATTTACGTTCTCTTGATTTTGCACTCCAGCTTGTCCAACTTGTTGGAGTAGGTTCTGCATCATCTCCTCCTGCCTTTTTCGCATCCCTTCCTGCATAGCATCCATCATCATCTCCATCTCATCTCTGGTGATGAAAACTGAGGTCTAATTAGCTCGTGAAGAGGCCTCCTGACTTCCTTTATGTTGGCTCCTTTCCATTCTCTGTTTCCTTGTTGATTGCTTAGCCATTGCTTCCCAAAATCCAATCCTTTAGCTTTCCAAATCTGAACTCCAAATTCGGTATAGTGGGTGCTAATCCTTCTCAGTGAAAGCACCAAAGTGTTTGCGCCAAAATTGGTCCGAAACTCCGAAAGTCGTGAAAGCACCAATGTTTGCACACAAATCCACAATATTCAAACATAGATCTCAGATCTTGATAAAGTAGAGAATAAAAATGAAGAAATAGCAAAATTAAAATGAGTAAGAGAGCAAAGAACACAAGGTTTATAGTGGTTCGGCTATATCCGGCCTACGTCCACTTTGAATCAATCCTTTTATTCCTCTAATACTGTAATTACAGTTACAAGCCTTTGAAATCAGTAAACAAAATGGCAGAGTTTCGCCTAGAAAGGTAAAAGAAGAAGATCCCTTTTTAGTTGCCATAAAGCTGCTATTTATAGGTGCAGATCTGAAAATATCCGATCCAAAACCAAGAATACCTCTTCTCATGTGCAGGTTGACCCGTCAGATCGATCCAAAGTGGTTTGGGATCGATCCTTATCAATCCAAGCACAATTCATATCGATCCAAAAATGGTCCAATGAAGCTGAGATCGGTCATGGACGTTCTTGAGTGAATAAGCAAGCTTTTGTGAAAATCTCATAGCGTTTGGACTGGTAGAATAAGAGTTATGATTGATCCTAGTTTGTATTTCTCAATGTAGGCTAGTAGCTTCGTATCCATCAATGCTTCGTATCCATCATATCCCATGTCCCTCAATTCATATCCATCCGAGTTCCATGCTTCGATCCATGTAATGTGCTCCTCCCGTTGACTGGCTCCTTTCGTATTGATCGATACGAACATGATCGATACAAAGCATAGTTCTTAGTGTAGTTGCCTTTGTATTTACCTTTTGCATCCATCCGTGAACACCTGCTGCCTTCTTTGTATCGATCCCCGATTGCCTTTTGTATCCATCCACGTCTTGCTTCCATCCATGCCCTTCGTATCGATCAATAAATGATCGATACGAAATGCTTTTCTAAACCCTTGTAGCCATTGCCTCGTATCCATGCCTTACACCTACCTTTGTATCGATCTCGAGTTTCCTAATGAAGCATATGACTTCGTATCCATCCCAAGTGTGTTCTTCGCATCGATCAATAAGTGATCGATACGAAATGCTCATCCAAATCCCTGTAACCATTGCTTCATTCTTCGTATCGATCCCAGCCCCGATCGATACGAAATGCATCGACATACTTCGCCATCCAATTGATACGTAAGTATCGATACGAACTCCATATCCATCAACCCATTTCCTTCCTAGAGCCAACCGATCGATGCAAAGTGCATCGATCCGAAGTCCATGTCCATTTTGATCGATACGAAATCATTCCTCTCCAATATTAATCCATCCATAACTCGAGCATACGAACTCCGTTTGACTTAAAATTTGAAATGTAGCCTCACCTAGCCTATTTATCATTCTCAATCGATCCCACCTTGATTGGAGATTTGTCCAATTTTGATGGTATCGATCATAGCCTTGTTTCCAATCGATCTCCAATCCTGATATCTATCCTTTTTAGCCAATTTGTTGATATCCCGGCCTTGTCCAAAAGGCAGGGTAACAATGAGCATGATAAATAGAAGAGTCCTTGAAGCTGGATGGTACTTGACTCCTTTGTTTTGCCTAGATTGCCCTATAATTGTGGATTTCATTGGATCGGTGATCGATGATGTACATTTCATCCAAACGACTGGGAAGTGAGAACCTATATGTTGCAAATATCTGGAGGTAAGGTACAAATAGGAATGAGCAAGTTCCCACAAGAAGCTGTGCATTAATCACTACATGATGATTACTAGATTTTGATATGTTCTTATTGAAGAAGATAAATTAAGAAAGATTGGAAAAGAAGAAAAGTCCAAAAGAAAGGACAAACAAAACTCCACTTTTGATTTCGTTTCCATATGAAAGAACTTAATAAAAGATTTTCATTTTTTTGAAACATTTGGAATGGCTTTATAGAATTTATTGCTTAAAAGTAGTTATTTTTCAAAAGTAAGTAAATACTAAATTTTTTGCTCCATAAATTATCCCGTAGGAATATATTCTTGAAAAACTAGAAAATTTGGGGAAAGCCTTTATTTTTGAAATAAGTCGAAAATAGGATGTATGTTTGGTTCGATGAATTTTTTATTTCTATAAATTTAAAAGTCCTTAAATTCTTAGGTGATGGATGAATGGAAATGGTAGTTGATTTAAATGGGTTAAGTAGAATGGAAGGATAAAAGTGCCTGATAATGAAGATAGGAAAAATATTCCCATAAAAGGAAAATACAAGGAAAAATAACTAAAATATATTTATGAATAAAAAGTAAACAGTTTCATGTTAATTGAGAAAAGCCTAGGCTAAAGTAGTAGGTGAATGCATTACGATGATTTAATGAAGAAAACGATCAAATAAAAGAGAAAAGAGCTACGTAAGGAGGGGCAATTTAAATAAGAGCAATTTTAGTAGAAGGAATTTAAATAGCAACAACACTAGGAATTTAAATCGAAGCAACATTAAAAATTTATATTAAAACACTCTAATTAGAAACAATGTAAGAAATTAAAGGAAAAACAAAGAAAATATGGATAATTTCCACAAATATGTGCAGTAATTGCACATATCTATGCTAATACAGTCTACGCTAAGGTTGAAAGTGGAAATAACATGAGTAATAGAAAAATAATGGAATGAACGCTGCCCTTGTCTACTCAAGTTTTTATTGTTTAAAGTTATAAAAGATGTTATGGAAACACTATAATAGTGAATTTTTGAAAAATGGTTTGGTACAACAATTGAGTTTTTGGACATAAAACTTAATGAACGGTTTGAGTTAAAAATCCTACCTCTTTCCAAAGTAAATCTCCGCTGTTAAAAAAAGGCCTTAAAGGGAGAATTGATTTGATGACTATTCATGCAATAAAAACTCGACTCTTACAATTTGAAAAGAAGGAAATAATGTTTTATTTAAAGGAAAGGATCTTTTTTTAAATTAATTTTTTAACACTGACTTTTGAACTTAATAATAAACCTACTTCATAAATCCTAAATTATAATTTTAAAAGTTATGACACCTACAGTTAATGTTGGTTAAAATGAGTAGTTTTTCATGGCTTCTTTTAGAAACCAAGCAATGTTGAATTTAATAAAAAAAGTTTCTAAGTTTATATTTTCACACATCAAAATTTGGGTTAAATACTCATGACTATGAATTTTAATAATTTTATGAAGAGTAGTGAAAACCAAACCAACTTTAATATTGGGTATATAGGGATGACTGCCTAGGTAAGATGGGGTAAAAAATAGGGCTATGAATAAAATAGCAACGAATTCCCATAAAACACCAACAAGGAATCCCCATTGAATGTATGAAATATTAGTATGTACCTAGAAACTTTTTATTAGACATGCGTGAAAGCAATAAGAAGAACCCACAAACGAATGGGAAATAGTATAAAAGTACACTTCTATGAGTTTTTGTAACATCCCCTACTTGGAGGCCCAAAACTAACGGCTACGGATGCTGCAGTCATCCATAGTTATTAATCCTCAACAACCAAATGCAATAATGTTAGATACATTGATACAGTAGAAACATATGGGTAGGAAATTTTTTTAAAACCATTAAACAAATTTCTCATTCCATTTCAATCATATTTCAAATTTATTATATATCCCAAATTCGAGAACCACGTTCATAGAAAATATAATCATTACAAACTACGACAAGACCGACATATGAAGATGCCCCCTTGGATGATCAAAGTATATATATAGGAAATTAAAAAACTTTTCCTTTACATCAAAACATAGCGAACCAAATAGAAAAGAACTCCTTATTAGCTAGCTTGCCTCCTACACGTCTACGAAAGCTTATTCGTCTAAAGGAGAACCTGAAAACCTCAACTCTCAAACTACTCAAAATTAATTGAGCACCCGAGAGTTTAAGGGTTAAACATAAACTTCAAGTCAAACATAAAGCCTGGTATGAATAATAACCTACCATCTCGAACCATTTAGATACCTAGTGAGACCATGCCCTTAGTGGGACGAGGTTTCCCCTCATTAGTATCTTACCTAAAAATTTATAATAACCATATACTGTGCTACTGCATCTACAATGGCTAAAAACATAGCAATTTAAAATATATCATAATGATATGCAAAATATCCTGGATTTCCCATCCTCATTTATTTGACTATCTATCTCAGTTATAGTTTCTAGGGTCATTATTAACCTATTAGTTTTCATAGGCTGACTAATAACCCATTTAAAGCTTATGGACTATCTATCCGGTTTCATAGTTTTCAAGGGATCACTAAGAACCTATTTGCCCCTACCAATGACTTCATTATTTCATGGGATCTCTTTGAACCTATTGGTATCTCCAATAACTTCTCTTATATCATAGTTTTCATGGGTTGACAATGAACCTATTGAATTTTGTTAATAACTTTATCCGGATATAGTTTTCTTAGGATCACTACGTACCTATTGGCATGTGCCAATAACTCTCTTCAAACAAAGTTTTCATGGGCTTACTATGAACCTGTCTAAACTGACAACTTCCTGATCAGTCTTTGGGCATCCTAAGTTCTGGTCTACCTGACCTCCTGGACACAATTATACTCATACAGGAGTTAACTCAATTAATATTCACTACTGGGTCAACCTAGCAGGTTATTCTGCCCTTCCTCCCCAAAATACAGTTATGTGTCCATTATATAGTGAATATATTTATAGTAGAATAATATATAATAACATAACAATACAAACATTTATGATTTAATATCCTCAAAATCCTTTCCACATGAAATTTGGTTAATCCCTTTAACTTATCATTTTTATCAAGGAAGCTTCTTCAAAAACTCCAAAATTTAAAACCATTTCAATGCTCTTTTATATTGCCATGGGGTTTTCCTATAAAAATGAGATTGGGTTCTTTGTTTTGGAAACTAAGGCATTCGAGACCTTAGAACTTTACTTTCGAAGCCATTAGAGTATATCTTTTGAAAGCATTCAAATCTTCCTTTCAAAACACTAAACATATGCCATTCGAAATGCTTTAAAACATCTCCTTTCAAAACCATCAAAACATTCCTTTCGAAAGTCTTAAAGCACCACTTTCCAACTTATAGAAGCATAGCTTTGAAATCATTTGAAAGTACCTCTTTCGAAACCATTTGAAAGTAACTCTTTTGAAATCATTGGGTTTATCCTTAAAAATAACTTTTGGGTCAAAGTGAACATAAACGAAAGTAACCCTTTTGAAACCATCAAACTTCAAGTAAAGGTGTTTGGGGAAAACAGATGGCTTCGGAACCATCCTTTCGAAAGCTTTAGTCTTTAAGGAAAATATTGAAAGGATAGCTTTGAAACATCTTTCGAAGCCATTGCCTTCGAAACCTTTGGTTTAAATGGCTATTAGAGCCCTTTCGAAAGCATTGGGAAGAGGTTTGTTATATTTATAAAATAAAAGCTTGCCATTCCAACTCATTGGAGACTTTCAACCTATTCGAAAGGTATAAAGACAACAACAAGGTTTCGACCTGGTTTAAACTACCCTTTCAAAAGCTCTTTTAAAAAAAATTAAAACATGGCAACTCATTTAAAAGCTACCCTTTTAAAATAAGAAGGCGGCAACCCCTTCGAAAGCTATATAAAAGTGATTCAACCCTTTCGAAAGCATCCATTGTAAAGTAGTCAAGTAGCATCTCTTTTGAAAGCAAAACAAATACCTTCGAAAGCTATTTAAAATGGCCTCGACCCCTTCGAAAGCATGGTTTCGACTTTATACCTTCCGTCCTTCTCCAATCCATTATTTACCAAAGCATTGATACCACATGTATTGGTTTCGACTTGGTTGGGGGTGGAGGTATGGGGTCGAAAGGTTGCAACTGGAAGTAGTGAAACAATAAATCTTTATAAAACTATTTTGTTGCATTTTTAAGTAAATGCTTTTAACTAACATGCCTATTTGTAAAAATATAATTGATTGCCATAATCTTTACCAAAATCTTTTCTAAAGACTACCGAATTTATCCAGAATTAATTAAAAATAATTTACAAAGTATCCCTTCCCTTTAACAAAACAATTGTTATCCTGCCTTTTGGCAAGGCCGTGACACCAAGGACTTGACTAGAGACCGGTGACAGATCGTCTTGGAAATCAGTTAACACACAAGGATTGCTATGGATATCGATGAAATTTGTCCGAGTCCAGATCGGGCTGCAATCGATAAGGCGCGTCAAACAGAGTAGTAGAAACCAACGTTCCAAATTTCGAGGCAACCCGAGTTCGTATGCTCAAGTTATCATCGTTAGAAAGTGGAAGGATAGTCCTGGCTCGAATCCATCCTAGGGTCGGATCCATCCCCCTTGCTTCGACTCCATCAGCAAAACCCTTCGTCCGAATCCATTGGCCAGGCCCCAGTTCGAATCCATGGAACAACCATTGTTCGACTCCATCGAACCTCCCTTGCTTCGACTCCATCGAACAAACCTGTGTTCGAGTCCATCGAGGGATAGCTCCTTCGAATCCATGCAATTGGATAAGCCTCGACTCCACCATCCTCGAATCCATTCAACTGAGAGTCCTTCGAATCCATTAACTGAGACCTACCTTAGTTGATACGAAAGAAAATGCTCGTCTGATCGATTCGATGGAGTATTACCTTCGAATCCATTACCTCGAATCCAAGCCATGGATTCGACCCAGTCAAACCGGAGTACAAAGCGGATCGAAGCGAGAGACACGCGCCATGTCACAGCAAGCATCGAGTCGACCGAATCGATTCGAACTAAGATCGATTCGAAGTATCCATGTTCTCCAGAAATACAACATTGAATCGATCATATCTCGAGTTCTACAAGTCCAAATGCCATGAAATTTTCACAGAAGCTTAAACACATGATGAAGAATGTTCACACCAAATTTCAGCTCGATTGGATGATTTCTTGATCGATTCGAACCAAGGGTCGAATCGATCCCAAAGTGGGCCCGGATCTCCAGATTTCGGCCATATGGGCCCCCTGACGTACCAGAACTGGTCTCCCCTCATTTTAGGCGAAATATCAGCCTCCTACACCTATAAATAGAGCCCCTGGTCATTCAGAAAAGGGGTCGGATAATTCTAAGTACTGAAGAGCGCCCAGATTCTGCCAGATCTACTCCAGAACACCGCCGCTGCTTTAGATTGAGACTTAACTTAGAAATTCAGTTGTATTACATTATAAAGTACTGTAACCTTCAAGTATCGAGCAATAAAATCTTCAAACTTCATAGTGGACGTAGGCAAAACGCCGAACCACTCTAAATCGCTTGTCTTTGCAATTTACTTTCTGTTATTTGGAGTTTTTGTTAGATAATCCGCAGTTTTAATTTTCATTCTTCACTTTTATCTCTTCAAAAACTTCCGAAGAGTGTTGTGCCCATTTTTGGTACAAACACTTTGGTGCTTTCACTGAGAGAAAACCAGCTTTTTTCTCCTGCTCCTTGGATCTACCATCAATACCGGATTGCACAAATCCAAGAGGAAGATCCAGATGTCTAATTCATAATCCTTCCATTCTATTCAGATTTGCATAAAATCTAGGAAAAGGATTCATCATTCAAAATGGTTAGCACGAGAACCACTTCTACAGCTGCTGGACAAGAAGGCAGGGATGGTCAGAATCCTGCTCAACAGCAGCCATCCAACCAAGACAACACTGCTCACTCAGATCCGTCTGGGGCAGTCACTAGGCAAGAGTTCCAGGTGTTGCTTCAAGAGTTAAATCAGAGTCGGCAACAATTGGCCGAACAGTTGCGTGCTAATATTGAATTGACAAACCAACTGAACCGCCAGGGCCGTAGGAGGTCCAGAAGGGATGGTGTTTCCCGTTCATCCACTGAAAGTTCTGCCATCTGACTATCATCATAGATCTACCCGTCCTCGATTGGACGGAAGTCATGCTCAAGCTGCTAGATATCAACCCGCCCTAACTGTCGGACAGTTGAGGGTAGGACCGTCAACCAGCTTCTAGGCTGGGCCATCAGCACGAGGTGGTCGTACTCCACAATATACTACGGACAATCATGTCACAGCTGCCACAGTAGAAACAAGGGTTGATACCCGACATCTTCCAGATTCAAGCAATCAACAGCAGGGACGTACTTCTGAACCATACGGCCCGGAAGATGCTGAGCCAAGGAGGCGAAACTTGGACCGTCGACAGCGCCCGGTTCAAACTCGCACTGTGGAACCCGACCACACCTTAGCTCAACATGCTCAAAATGTAGCAATGCCAAATATCTCGACTATGATACGTCAGATGATCCACGAAAGCCAAGGCCTTACCAATGACGACTGGGGACTTTCCCGTAGTCATACTCCCTTCACAGACGAGATACTGAATGCTGAACATCCCCGGCGATTTAGAATGCCAACCCTTCCTATGTACGAAGGAAATTCTGATCCCAATCAACACATCTTGAAATATGAATGGTCGATGAGCGCCGCAAGGGCCGATGATGCAGTAAAATGTCGAAGTTTCCCCATCTCACTGGGAGGAATTGCAACAATGTGGTTTACAAGTTTACCTCCAAGATCTATCTCTTCATTTGACCAATTGGCTAAGAAATTTGTTGAACAATTTCGCATGCATGTCGCTAGACCCAAAGATGTTAACACCCTGTCCAGTGTTACCCAAGCTCGTGGGGAAACACTAAGGCGTTACTTGGAGAGATTCCATGCGGCATGTGTGGAAATTAGTAATCCCAACGACAACTCAATTTTAATGGCCTTGACAAAGGGAATTGATCCCGATTCTGAATTCGGAAACTGGTTAGCCGGAAAACCACCCGCATCGTTGGACCGTTTCTACTCCAAAGCCGCACAATTCTTATGACAAGAGGACGCAAAACAGTCTAGGAAGCAGGACGATGCGGGACCCAGGAGCGAAGGAATACAGAGCAATGTAGCAGTTAAACAGTCCGGTGACAATTCCGGAAAAGTTCAGTTGAACATACAGAACAAGCAAACTCAGCCAAGAGGTAACAATGGTCAGAATAAGAAAAGAGATCCAAATCGAGGTCCACGGCGTGAGGCTCCAATGTTCGATAATTACACACCATTGAATACATCGTTGGAAAATGTGTACCTACAGACTTGCAATACTATGCAATACAATAAGCCGGCTCCGAAGCAATCGTCGAAGAGGCAGATTCAAACAGGGAAGTTCTGTAGATTCCACGAAAGTTATGGCCACAACACCAATGAATGTCGACACTTGCAGGACCTCATTGAGAAGTTGATCAGGGAGAGGAAGTTAGACCAGTTTGTGCGGGCACCGCAATCTGAGGGGGCGGGACCCTCAAATCAAAATCGTGTACAGAATCCAGAAAGACAGGAAGAACCAGGTCGTGTTGGAGGAAGACTGGTAATTAATGTTGTGAGTGATAATCCTCGTCCAGCGAAGCGAAGCTGGGAAGAAATGGAATCATATAACAACTTAGCTAGACGAACAGACTTTGAGTATGATGATAACTTGGACAATAAACCTTCGACCAAATGAAAGAGAGCGATAATTAACGACATCACTTTTCGAGACAACGATACCAATTATGTCGGAAGCCCGACTACTGACCCACTCGTGATATTGGCACAAGTAGGTCCAGCTTGGATGAAGAGGATACTAATTGACTGCGGGAGCTCTGTGAAT
Source organism: Allium fistulosum (assembly GCA_030737815.1). Taxonomy (NCBI): domain Eukaryota; kingdom Viridiplantae; phylum Streptophyta; class Magnoliopsida; order Asparagales; family Amaryllidaceae; genus Allium; species Allium fistulosum. The sequence continues at coordinate 896,125,482 of CM060905.1, read as the reverse complement.
ATCCTTTTTATACATGCTTATAATAAAATGAGGATGAAAGCCAGGGATTTGGAACCTTGCCAAACTCACCTCCATGGATTCAACGGTAGCGCTACCATACCTATTGGGATGGTGAAGTTACCAGTTAAGTTGGGATCCGAGGAACATAGGAGAGTTCGGACATTACAGTTCGCTGTACTGAACATAGTCTCGCCATACAACGCTTTCTTAGGGCGATCTGCCCTTGCTGAATTCAGAGCCGTAATTGCCCCGTGGTGCTTAACCTTAAAGTTCCCTACCGTCAACGGAGTTGGAGTCGTCCAGGGCGACCAGGTTGACTTGAGAACGATCATACGCCGAAATCGAGTCGCCCGATTACGCAATGCCGAGGACCGACTTAAAACTTTTGAAAACAATGAGATTGTCATTAAAAAAGAATACCCGGAATTCCCACACATGAAACCAACATGGAAGGGGTCACAAGAGATTAAGCAGGAGCTCGGGGATGGTATATATGAGTTAACGACCGCTGATGGTCTAGCTTCACCAAAGGCCTTGGATAGCGAAAGTCTTCGTCGCTATTGCACATAACAGGCTATGTTTATCTATTTAGTTTAAATTCTGTTTTAAATTTTGTTTCTGCATTTCGAAATTAGAATTTGTAATAAGGCAACTGACTTTTCCATGTTTTCTTATTTCAGCAATAAAATGCCATCTCTTTGAGCCAGAGCTGTGATTCATTAAATACAATGTACAACATCACGATGCACGAAGAGCTAAATTCCATCACACAATGGGATTTATTCAAGTAGGGAGTGGTTATGAAGCAATCAACCACTCACCAAATGAAACCCGAGCTCGGGGGCAAGCCATCACATCAGGCCAGAAATGGGTTGATACACGATAACTTTTTAACTAACTCCGTACTCCCAGAGTGCGAGGCGGAGTATAAACATTTTCCTAAATCCCAGAGTACTCCGAGAGCGCGAGCTGGGTACAAACTTTTTAACCAACTCCGTACTCCCAGAGTGCGAGGCGGAGTATAAACATTTTCCTAAATCCCAGAGTACTCCGAGAGCGCGAGCTGGGTACAAACTTTTTAACTAACTCCGTACTCCCAGAGTGCGAGGCGGAGTATAAACATTTTCCTAAATCCCAGAGTACTCCGAGAGCGCGAGCTGGGTACAAACTTTTTAACTAACTCCGTACTCCCAGAGTGCGAGGCGGAGTATAAACATTTTCCTAAATCCTAGAGTACTCCGAGAGCGCGAGCTGGGTACAAACTTTTTAACTAACTCCGTACTCCCAGAGTGCGAGGCGGAGTATAAACATTTTCCTAAAATCCCAGAGTACTCCGAGAGCGCGATCTGGGTACGAACTTTTTACTTAACTCCGTACTCCCAGAGTGTGAGGCGGAGTATAAACATTCATTCAACTCCGTACTCCCAGAGCGCGAGACGGAGTATAAACATTCACAAAACCCCAGAGTACTCCGAGAGCGCGAGCTGGGTATAAATATCAACAAACTCCAGCTTTCGAGAGCGCGAACTGGAGTATAAACATTAACTAACTCCGGATTCCGAGAGCACGAACTGGAGTATAAACATCAACAAACTCCAGCTTCCGAGAGCGCGAACTGGAGTATAAACATTAACTAACTCCGTACTCCCAGTGCGCAAGGCGGAGTATAAACATACATCAACTCCACACTTATCCCCAATACTGGGGGCAGAACCATAACACATAACAAGTTGAAGACAAAAGGGAATACATTCTCATTTCCACTATCAACAAAAAGAATCTGATTACAAAATGGTTCAAAAAATTGCTACTAGTGGGAGCCGAATCCACATCTATACACGGCCATAGAAAAATCAACAAAATGCTACCCTACGCAACAGAGATTTAAAGAAAGAGTTCAATCTTTCTTCTTCCTTATCTTCTTCTTCGGGGTAGCCCCACCAGATCCGCTGCCTGATTTTCTCCTCGACCGCTTACTCTTTTCAGGCTTGCCCTCCGGCAGCGATATAATGTCAACGTCTTCCTCAGAACTGGAGGCAACGGAAATTCTTCTAGGAGGTCGAGCTGGAGGCATAGGAGTGGTAGAAGGAGGAGGGACAGGAGCAGTTTCAATCACTACGGTACCACCCGGTGAAATCACCATTAACGGGGCAGGCCCGGGTGGATTCATACCAGCATTCCCTGCTGCCATCTCGGCATCGATCTCAGCAATAACGTCGTCCTCACGGGATACTTGGGCCGCATCGGATGTGCCAATAGCTGGCATAGATGAACTAACGGCCGGAGCAGCCCCACTCACAGCATCGGACGGGTTGACAGAGGGATCGATGGGTTCATTGAGAAGCTCCTTAATCAATTGAGCGCTGAAAGAAAACATATTTGCATCTCCCTCTTCGCCGATCAAGGTAGAAGTCGTGATGGCTTCAGTAAAAACAACCCCTTGTGTTTGATGTGAAACTGATAGAGCAAGAGGCGCAGAAACAACGACTTCAGTCACTGAAATGCGACAAAACGAAGATTGTTAGCCAAGTGTGTTGCTTAAGGTTCTTCACAACTAAACTACGAGAAGCGTTCAAATACCTTCCTTAGTCTGGACGAGAGCACGAGCAGGAACGTCAGCGGAAGATAATTGTGGCCGGTCGGGATTATATGCAGGGATAGGCTGGGGATCAACCGCACCAGTGGTTTCAGGTAATGTTGGAATTACAGCCTCAACATTTTCCTCGTGATGCGCGATCCCCGAGCCTTCACCCGTCTCTGAAGGTTGAGCACCAAGCCTCTCTTTTGCTAAAGAAATCACCGCCTCATGAAGGACTTTCCTCTCCTCCTCGGTAAGCAGACGCATCTCCAGCTCAAAGTCATCAAGCGATTCATCTGGATGCGCTACCCTTTTCTCGTCCACCAGCCGGGTCCAGGCGTTATATAGAATCATGGAGTCATCTCCCAGCCACGCTAAATTTCTATGCTCCAGCACATTCGCGTTGTACGTGACCAAGAGATCGTCAAACTCAGCGTCCAGCCTGGACCTCTCCTCCAAAATCTTTTCTTGAATTTCTGCTTCCGCAGACTTAGCCTTGACCGCCGCCGTAGCAAGTTCGGCCCTGAGAGATACTGCTTGGTCGCAAGCCTCTTGAGCAGTGGTGTTTGCATCATCCTTCTCCTTCACCATTTCAGTGAATTTGGCCTTGAGCTCATTCAGCTCTTTAATGGCTAAGTCTCGCTCAGCTGCAATGGTAGTGTTGCGGTGGCCCATCTCTTCCACCGTGGCGCAGTGTTCCTGCTGCATCCTCGCCAGTTTGGCCACGACATCTTCATGTTTCTGAAGTATTTCAAGCTCTGACTTCTGGGACGTCTCCACTTCAGATTGAAGAACCTGAATGATGCGTTTCTGTTTGACAATGTCAGCATCACGTTCAGCAATGATCTTCGCCCAGTCAAAAGCTACTCTAGAAGCCTTCACGGCTGCCTTGTACCACTCCTTATACTGAGCGTAGAAGTCGTGGATATAACTATGAGCAGTGGTCTCAGCGTCCGGAGGAATTCTTTTAAAGTTAGGAGGGAAGACATAGCCATCCATGCAAATTTCAGGGTAGTCATTTTTCATTTGGGCGAGTTTAGCAGCTCCCTCGCTTGTCAACTCAGCCGGAGCTTGTTCAATTATAGCGGCTGCTGTCGGTTCCATTCTTGGCCGCTGAGCATCAGGCCGAGAAGATTGAGAAGGCAGCTGCTGCTGATGAGATGGCCCTGGGAGGTCTACTGGGACCCTAGGAGGCGGAGGAGAGTGAGATCGGGGTCGGTACTTGAATCCCCGGTCTCTGTCAGAATAATCATAGCCAGAGCGGCCACGCGAGTAATCTCTATCTCTATCATAACGTTCTTGACTTGAGTAGCCTCGCCCATGATCCCTATCTGTCTCTCTCCTGCGGGAATCGTAAAATGGAGAAGATTGACGCACATTCCGAAGCCTATCCAGAGTAGAGCCACGTCCTGACATCTCACCTGCGATAAGAAAGAGTTACGGATTAAGATCCCATAAAGCAATGTTTACTATGCAAAAGTCATGAAGTGCTGTGGAAGTGTGTGTAAATGTGTAAACCCTCAAACCGACCAGAGGTGTTGACCGCACTTCAAGGAAAGGGCTCGTTCATGTTTAGGACATCTTGAAATTCCTCCAACCCAGGATTATGAGAAATCGATATATAATCTGGGATAGGAATATCGTCAAGCCCTTTGAAAGAATCTCTCGAATGAGAAGGGGCGGCCTCAGAAATCATGACTCCGAAAGCGGGAAGAAACACATCTACAGATTTTCCCCCCTTGGACTTAAGTTTTTTGGAAACGGCGGCCTTGCCTTTCCGTTTTTCTCCCGATTCTTCAAAGTTTCCCGAGAGATCAGCCATCGGCTCCGAATCTGTGTGGGTTCTTTCTTCGTCACTCGCCTCGATTATTCTGATTCCGAAAGACTTCTTCACCTTTCTCTTCTTGGTTTTCTTCTTATCTTCCTTCTTGGAGGAGGGCTTTGCAAATCCCTCGACGACTATACTTTGATAGATGTCGATCAAATCAAGAATTCTTAAGTTATAATCGTTCAGCACCGAGTCAATATGTCTCAACTCGCTTGGAACTTCTTGAAGACTTCGGACGATACCCTTGAAACGCCCTCCATCGGGTCTGGAGATAATGGCTGTAAAGGGAATGAAATGTCAATTTTAATACCAAAGAGCTATTGGTCAAGAAAACAGGTTAAGGCGCTTACGTCTAGACAACCATCGCCTAGCGAAACCCGGAGGGCATCGAACATAGAACCACTCGTTCTTGAAATAACTCAGTCGGGTCCAAGCTCCAACTACAACTTGGCAATTCCTAACTACCTCCAGAAATGTAAAAGACGGGCTATCACCCCTACTCTTGAAGTTAAATATGTGTTTGATCTCGGTGGGCCTTGGCGGGCGAAAGAGACAGTCCATAAATATGACAAAGGCACTGTTCAGCAACGCGTGCCCGTTGGGATGAAGTTGTGAAGGAGCGATTCCTAAATATGATAGCATCCCTCTGATATATTGATTGAAAGGAGGAAGAGTTCCGGCCGCACAAGCATGACGGTAGAATGCTGTATATCCTTCAGGCGGATTGTGCGGTCTATCAGTGGCACTGGGCAATAATACGTCACCTAGAGATATGTTATGCTTTAAGCATATTCGTCCCAATAAGGAGTCGGAGATGTTAGACTGAACCGAATCAACAGGGTCCTCAATAAATATAGCCTCTGGCAATTCATCTGGAGCTGGATCGATTACATCGGCAGGGATATCGGGAATCTCAAGCACCGGAGGAGTCGAGCTCTGTACCTCTTGTTGTTGGGAGCTCGAAGATTCCATAATTAGCTAACTCATCAGAAAGCAACGTTAAGTTCATAAACAGCCTGTGCATGCCCCAGTGTAGTGTGTATGAACGTGTCGTGCAGTGCAAGTGCTGTGCATCACTTAAGCAGATTTAACAGAATGAAGCAAGATATTCGTGCAACATAACTTGGGAATTTGAGAATGAAAATGACCGTCATCGCTGACCGTCACTTCCACACCATCCAAACGCTACGGACTAACTTCAAGTATAAATCAGTTGTATTATTGGTTAAGTCATAGTTCCATCGACGAGCTTCAAAGGAAATTCGAGTTCAAGTCTTTCAGTCAAGTTCGATTATGCAAGGCCGAAGCTCGTCGGAATCAAGTATGATAAAGTTCGTTAAGATCGTCAAAGTTCAACTTGAAATTAGTCATGGTTCAGGTGTTGGAACGAGTCTGAAAAGTCGGATTCTCTAAACTGGAGGCGTTCGAATCCATCGAGTCGAATCGATGTGCTTCGAATCCAAATGGTTCGACTCGATATACTTCGGGATGGAGAAACGCCTCGAATCCCTGGGCGCTAAATGACTTCGTATCGGTCGACCTTCAAAACCTTCGAATCGATCAAGGTATCGTTGCTCCGAATCGATCGACACGGGGCCTTTTTCCCTTTGCAGACATCGATTCGAAGCTCTGCGGTCAGAGTCGATTCGAATAAAATTGGTTCAGGAGAGGTACCAAGTGATGAAAGATAACATCCCTCAAGATCTCTACTTCTCCAAGGAAACTTCAACGCTTTTTTACGCCTCGAATCTTCGATTCGAACCGTTTTTTCAGATCTCACAACCCTTCAATATTTTCAGAAGAAAAATTGAAGACGAAGACTTCCGATTTTGTCATTCTCAACTAGCATCGATCCATCAGTTACCTGGTTAAATGTGATTACGAATGAAGGTTTGCAAGATTCAATCGATTCGGGGAAGACACGCTTTTTTCTCGGCTCTAGGAAAGTCGATTCGAAGAAGAAGGCAAGGAAATAGTAAAAGTAAAAAGTTAAAAATGAACAGGACCCCGGTATATATAGGGGAAACGAGACGATTCGTCTCCCGGTCAAGCGCAACAGGAAATGACGGGTCCAGCTCACCGATTCGAACGAATATCTTCGAATCGATCACTGCAAGACATCCATCGATTCGAAGCTGACCAGATGACTTCGTCGATTCGAAACCCAGACGTACGTAGGTTACAAATCATCTTCGAATCCATTCCTCCGAATCCATCCATGCAGTACCGATGCGAAGCTTCATCGATTCGAAGCACAGTGTCAGAAGAGTCAAGGGAACATACGACTCCATCGATTCGAACGACCACTTTCGAATCCATCAATTCCGAACCCATCCAAACTTCGAAACCACCCGGACAGCCACGGGACGGAACCTAATCGATTCGAAGCTCCCTCGACTCGAAGCAGCTAACAGAAGATGATTCGAAATCACTGTGTCCCATCGATTCGAAGAGCCAACTTCAAAACTCCCGACTCGTAGCATGTCAAAGGATATCGACTTAAGTGATCCTCTCGAATCCATTGAAAACAATCATATAAACACATCGCTTCGAATGTGAAATTATTACTTGTCTACCTTGTACAACGATTCAGGAGAGGATTGATACCAAGGGATAATCATAGACAATTATCAAAACGGCATTTCAACTCGAATCTCAAATAGGTTCAGGAGAGGACTGATGCGGAATTCGATAACAAACCAAACTGGCAACGACTTGCCACCATGCAATGTTAACCAGGGTCAAAACGATATATATATATATGCACATATGCCTGACTAATGTTTGATCTTTTATCATTCACAGAAATCAAATGTCCATTCCGTCATGAGCTCGACAACAAACAGCCGATCATGATCATACAACGATTGGTTACAACAGCAAAGAAGACAACTTTCAACAAAGCATGTCATAACTGTTCAATAAGGGACTGTAGCTTTTCAAAGCACGTCATGTTTACACAAGACGTACTTTGGGGGGCAAATGTTATCCCGCCTTTTGGCAAGGCCGTGACACCAAGGACTTGACTAGAGACCGGTGACAGATCATCTTGGAAATCAGTTAACACACAAGGATCGCTATGGATATCGATGAAATTTGTCCGAGTCCAGATCGGGCTGCAATCGATAAGGCGCGTCAAACAGAGTAGTAGAAACCAACGTTCTAAATTTCGAGGCAACCCGAGTTCGTATGCTCAAGTTATCATCGTTAGAAAGTGGAAGGATAGTCCTGGCTCGAATCCATCCTAGGGTCGGATCCATCCCCCTTGCTTCGACTCCATCAGCAAAACCCTTCGTCCGAATCCATTGGCCAGGCCCCAGTTCGAATCCATGGAACAACCATTGTTCGACTCCATCGAACCTCCCTTGCTTCGACTCCATCGAACAAACCTGTGTTCGAGTCCATCGAGGGATAGCTCCTTCGAATCCATGCAATTGGATAAGCCTCGACTCCACCATCCTCGAATCCATTCAACTGAGAGTCCTTCGAATCCATTAACTAAGACCTACCTTAGTCGATACGAAAGAAAATGCTCGTCTGATCGATTCGATGGAGTATTACCTTCGAATCCATTACCTCGAATCCAAGCCATGGATTCGACCCAGTCAAACCGGAGTACAAAGCGGATCGAAGCGAGAGACACGCGCCATGTCACAGCAAGCATCGAGTCGACCGAATCGATTCGAACTAAGATCGATTCGAAGTATCCATGTTCTCCAGAAATGCAACATTGAATCGATCATATCTCGAGTTCTACAAGTCCAAATGCCATGAAATTTTCACAGAAGCTTAAACACATGATGAAGAATGTTCACACCAAATTTCAGCTCGATTGGATGATTTCTTGATCGATTCGAACCAAGGGTCGAATCGATCCCAAAGTGGGCCCGGATCTCCAGATTTCGGCCATGTGGGCCCCCTGACGTACCAGAACTGGTCTCCCCTCATTTTAGGCGAAATATCAGCCTCCTACACCTATAAATAGAGCCCCTGGTCATTCAGAAAAGGGGTCGGATAATTCTAAGTACTGAAGAGCGCCCAGATTCTGCCAGATCTACTCCAGAACACCGCCGCTGCTTTAGATTGAGACTTAACTTAGAAATTCAGTTGTATTACATTATAAAGTACTGTAACCTTCAAGTATCGAGCAATAAAATCTTCAAACTTCATAGTGGACGTAGGCAAAACGCCGAACCACTCTAAATCGCTTGTCTTTGCAATTTACTTTCTGTTATTTGGAGTTTTTGTTAGATAATCCGCAGTTTTAATTTTCATTCTTCACTTTTATCTCTTCAAAAACTTCCGAAGAGTGTTGTGCCCATTTTTGGTACAAACACTTTGGTGCTTTCACTGAGAGAAAACCAGCTTTTTTCTCCTGCTCCTTGGATCTACCATCAATACCGGATTGCACAAATCCAAGAGGAAGATCCAGATGTCTAATTCATAATCCTTCCATTCTATTCAGATTTGCATAAAATCTAGGAAAAGGATTCATCATTCAAAATGGTTAGCACGAGAACCACTTCTACAGCTGCTGGACAAGAAGGCAGGGATGGTCAGAATCCTGCTCAACAGCAGCCATCCAACCAAGACAACACTGCTCACTCAGATCCGTCTGGGGCAGTCACTAGGCAAGAGTTCCAGGTGTTGCTTCAAGAGTTAAATCAGAGTCGGCAACAATTGGCCGAACAGTTGCGTGCTAATATTGAATTGACAAACCAACTGAACCGCCAGGGCCGTAGGAGGTCCAGAAGGGATGGTGTTTCCCGTTCATCCACTGAAAGTTCTGCCATCTGACTATCATCATAGATCTACCCGTCCTCGATTGGACGGAAGTCATGCTCAAGCTGCTGGATATCAACCCGCCCTAACTGTCGGACAGTTGAGGGTAGGACCGTCAACCAGCTTCCAGGCTGGGCCATCAGCACGAGGTGGTCGTACTCCACAATATACTACGGACAATCATGTCACAGCTGCCACAGTAGAAACAAGGGTTGATACCCGACATCTTCCAGATTCAAGCAATCAACAGCAGGGACGTACTTCTGAACCATACGGCCCGGAAGATGCTGAGCCAAGGAGGCGAAACTTGGACCGTCGACAGCGCCCGGTTCAAACTCGCACTGTGGAACCCGACCACACCTTAGCTCAACATGCTCAAAATGTAGCAATGCCAGATATCTCGACTATGATACGTCAGATGATCCACGAAAGCCAAGGCCTTACCAATGACGACTGGGGACTTTCCCGTAGTCATACTCCCTTCACAGACGAGATACTGAATGCTGAACATCCCCGGCGATTTAGAATGCCAACCCTTCCTATGTACGAAGGAAATTCTGATCCCAATCAACACATCTTGAAATATGAATGGTCGATGAGCGCCGCAAGGGCCGATGATGCAGTAAAATGTCGAAGTTTCCCCATCTCACTGGGAGGAATTGCAACAATGTGGTTTACAAGTTTACCTCCAAGATCTATCTCTTCATTTGACCAATTGGCTAAGAAATTTGTTGAACAATTTCGCATGCATGTCGCTAGACCCAAAGATGTTAACACCCTGTCCAGTGTTACCCAAGCTCGTGGGGAAACACTAAGGCGTTACTTGGAGAGATTCCATGCGGCATGTGTGGAAATTAGTAATCCCAACGACAACTCAATTTTAATGGCCTTGACAAAGGGAATTGATCCCGATTCTGAATTCGGAAACTGGTTAGCCGGAAAACCACCCGCATCGTTGGACCGTTTCTACTCCAAAGCCGCACAATTCTTATGACAAGAGGACGCAAAACAGTCTAGGAAGCAGGACGATGCGGCACCCAGGATCGAAGGAATACAGAGCAATGTAGCAGTTAAACAGTCCGGTGACAATTCCGAAAAAGTTCAGTTGAACATACAGAACAAGCAAACTCAGCCAAGAGGTAACAATGGTCAGAATAAGAAAAGAGATCCAAATCGAGGTCCACGGCGTGAGGCTCCAATGTTCGATAATTACACACCATTGAATACATCGTTGGAAAATGTGTACCTACAGACTTGCAATACTATGCAATACAATAAGCCGGCTCCGAAGCAATCGTCGAAGAGGCAGATTCAAACAGGGAAGTTCTGTAGATTCCACGAAAGTTATGGCCACAACACCAATGAATGTCGACACTTGCAGGACCTCATTGAGAAGTTGATCAGGGAGAGGAAGTTAGACCAGTTTGTGCGGGCACCGCAATCTGAGGGGGCGGGACCCTCAAATCAAAATCGTGTACAGAATCCAGAAAGACAGGAAGAACCAGGTCGTGTTGGAGGAAGACTGGTAATTAATGTTGTGAGTGATAATCCTCGTCCAGCGAAGCGAAGCTGGGAAGAAATGGAATCATATAACAACTTAGCTAGACGAACAGACTTTGAGTATGATGATAACTTGGACAATAAACCTTCGACCAAATGAAAGAGAGCGATAATTAACGACATCACTTTTCGAGACAACGATACCAATTATGTCGGAAGCCCGACTACTGACCCACTCGTGATATTGGCACAAGTAGGTCCAGCTTGGATGAAGAGGATACTAATTGACTGCGGGAGCTCTGTGAATATCCTTTTTATACATGCTTATAATAAAATGAGGATGAAAGCCAGGGATTTGGAACCTTGCCAAACTCACCTCCATGGATTCAACGTTAGCGCTACCATACCTATTGGGATGGTGAAGTTACCAGTTAAGTTGGGATCCGAGGAACATAGGAGAGTTCGGACATTACAGTTCGCTGTACTGAACATAGTCTCGCCATACAACGCTTTCTTAGGGCGATCTGCCCTTGCTGAATTCAGAGCCGTAATTGCCCCGTGGTGCTTAACCTTAAAGTTCCCTACCGTCAACGGAGTTGGAGTCGTCCAGGGCGACCAGGTTGACTTGAGAACGATCATACGCCGAAATCGAGTCGCCCGATTACGCAATGCCGAGGACCGACTTAAAACTTTTGAAAACAATGAGATTGTCATTAAAAAAGAATACCCGGAATTCCCACACATGAAACCAACATGGAAGGGGTCACACGAGATTAAGCAGGAGCTCGGGGATGGTATATATGAGTTAACGACCGCTGATGGTCTAGCTTCACCAAAGGCCTTGGATAGCGAAAGTCTTCGTCGCTATTGCACATAACAGGCTATGTTTATCTATTTAGTTTAAATTCTGTTTTAAATTTTGTTTCTACATTTCGAAATTAGAATTTGTAATAAGGCAACTGACTTTTCCATGTTTTCTTATTTCAGCAATAAAATGCCATCTCTTTGAGCCAGAGCTGTGATTCATTAAATACAATGTACAACATCACGATGCACGAAGAGCTAAATTCCATCACACAATGGGATTTATTCAAGTAGGGAGTGGTTATGAAGCAATCAACCACTCACCAAATGAAACCCGAGCTCGGGGGCAAGCCATCACATCAGGCCAGAAATGGGTTGATACACGATAACTTTTTAACTAACTCCGTACTCCCAGAGTGCGAGGCGGAGTATAAACATTTTCCTAAATCCCAGAGTACTCCGAGAGCGCGAGCTGGGTACAAACTTTTTAACCAACTCCGTACTCCCAGAGTGCGAGGCGGAGTATAAACATTTTCCTAAATCCCAGAGTACTCCGAGAGCGCGAGCTGGGTACAAACTTTTTAACTAACTCCGTACTCCCAGAGTGCGAGGCGGAGTATAAACATTTTCCTAAATCCCAGAGTACTCCGAGAGCGCGAGCTGGGTACAAACTTTTTAACTAACTCCGTACTCCCAGAGTGCGAGGCGGAGTATAAACATTTTCCTAAATCCTAGAGTACTCCGAGAGCGCGAGCTGGGTACAAACTTTTTAACTAACTCCGTACTCCCAGAGTGCGAGGCGGAGTATAAACATTTTCCTAAAATCCCAGAGTACTCCGAGAGCGCGATCTGGGTACGAACTTTTTACTTAACTCCGTACTCCCAGAGTGTGAGGCGGAGTATAAACATTCATTCAACTCCGTACTCCCAGAGCGCGAGACGGAGTATAAACATTCACAAAACCCCAGAGTACTCCGAGAGCGCGAGCTGGGTATAAATATCAACAAACTCCAGCTTTCGAGAGCGCGAACTGGAGTATAAACATTAACTAACTCCAGATTCCGAGAGCACGAACTGGAGTATAAACATCAACAAACTCCAGCTTCCGAGAGCGCGAACTGGAGTATAAACATTAACTAACTCCGTACTCCCAGTGCGCAAGGCGGAGTATAAACATACATCAACTCCACACTTATCCCCAATACTGGGGGCAGAACCATAACACATAACAAGTTGAAGACAAAAGGGAATACATTCTCATTTCCACTATCAACAAAAAGAATCTGATTACAAAATGGTTCAAAAAATTGCTACTAGTGGGAGCCGAATCCACATCTATACACGGCCATAGAAAAATCAACAAAATGCTACCCTACGCAACAGAGATTTAAAGAAAGAGTTCAATCTTTCTTCTTCCTTATCTTCTTCTTCGGGGTAGCCCCACCAGATCCGCTGCCTGATTTTCTCCTCGACCGCTTACTCTTTTCAGGCTTGCCCTCCGGCAGCGATATAATGTCAACGTCTTCCTCAGAACTGGAGGCAACGGAAATTCTTCTAGGAGGTCGAGCTGGAGGCATAGGAGTGGTAGAAGGAGGAGGGACAGGAGCAGTTTCAATCACTACGGTACCACCCGGTGAAATCACCATTAACGGGGCAGGCCCGGGTGGATTCATACCAGCATTCCCTGCTGCCATCTCGGCATCGATCTCAGCAATAACGTCGTCCTCACGGGATACTTGGGCCGCATCGGATGTGCCAATAGCTGGCATAGATGAACTAACGGCCGGAGCAGCCCCACTCACAGCATCGGACGGGTTGACAGAGGGATCGATGGGTTCATTGAGAAGCTCCTCAATCAATTGAGCGCTGAAAGAAAACATATTTGCATCTCCCTCTTCGCCGATCAAGGTAGAAGTCGTGATGGCTTCAGTAAAAACAACCCCTTGTGTTTGATGTGAAACTGATAGAGCAAGAGGCGCAGAAACAACGACTTCAGTCACTGAAATGCGACAAAACGAAGATTGTTAGCCAAGTGTGTTGCTTAAGGTTCTTCACAACTAAACTACGAGAAGCGTTCAAATACCTTCCTTAGTCTGGACGAGAGCACGAGCAGGAACGTCAGCGGAAGATAATTGTGGCCGGTCGGGATTATATGCAGGGATAGGCTGGGGATCAACCGCACCAGTGGTTTCAGGTAATGTTGGAATTACAGCCTCAACATTTTCCTCGTGATGCGCGATCCCCGAGCCTTCACCCGTCTCTGAAGGTTGAGCACCAAGCCTCTCTTTTGCTAAAGAAATCACCGCCTCATGAAGGACTTTCCTCTCCTCCTCGGTAAGCAGACGCATCTCCAGCTCAAAGTCATCAAGCGATTCATCTGGATGCGCTACCCTTTTCTCATCCACCAGCCGGGTCCAGGCGTTATATAGAATCATGGAGTCATCTCCCAGCCACGCTAAATTTCTATGCTCCAGCACATTCGCGTTGTACGTGACCAAGAGATCGTCAAACTCAGCGTCCAGCCTGGACCTCTCCTCCAAAATCTTTTCTTGAATTTCTGCTTCCGCAGACTTAGCCTTGACCGCCGCCGTAGCAAGTTCGGCCCTGAGAGATACTGCTTGGTCGCAAGCCTCTTGAGCAGTGGCGTTTGCATCATCCTTCTCCTTCACCATTTCAGTGAATTTGGCCTTGAGCTCATTCAGCTCTTTAACGGCTAAGTCTCGCTCAGCTGCAATGGTGGTGTTGCGGTGGCCCATCTCTTCCACCGTGGCGCAGTGTTCCTGCTGCATCCTCGCCAGTTTGGCCACGACATCTTCATGTTTCTGAAGTATTTCAAGCTCTGACTTCCGGGACGTCTCCACTTCAGATTGAAGAACCTGAATGATGCGTTTCTGTTTGACAATGTCAGCATCACGTTCAGCAATGATCTTCGCCCAGTCAAAAGCTACTCTAGAAGCCTTCACGGCTGCCTTGTACCACTCCTTATACTGAGCGTAGAAGTCGTGGATATAACTATGAGCAGTGGTCTCAGCGTCCGGAGGAATTCTTTTAAAGTTAGGAGGGAAGACATAGCCATCCATGCAAATTTCAGGGTAGTCATTTTTCATTTGGGCGAGTTTAGCAGCTCCCTCGCTTGTCAACTCAGCCGGAGCTTGTTCAATTATAGCGGCTGCTGTCGGTTCCATTCTTGGCCGCTGAGCATCAGGCCGAGAAGATTGAGAAGGCAGCTGCTGCTGATGAGATGGCCCTGGGAGGTCTACTGGGACCCTAGGAGGCGGAGGAGAGCGAGATCGGGGTCGGTACTTGAATCCCCGGTCTCTGTCAGAATAATCATAGCCAGAGCGGCCACGCGAGTAATCTCTATCTCTATCATAACGTTCTTGACTTGAGTAGCCTCGCCCATGATCCCTATCTGTCTCTCTCCTGCGGGAATCATAAAATGGAGAAGATTGACGCACATTCCGAAGCCTATCCAGAGTAGAGCCACGTCCTGACATCTCACCTGCGATAAGAAAGAGTTACGGATTAAGATCCCATAAAGCAATGTTTACTATGCAAAAGTCATGAAGTGCTGTGGAAGTGTGTGTAAATGTGTAAACCCTCAAACCGACCAGAGGTGTTGACCGCACTTCAAGGAAAGGGCTCGTTCATGTTTAGGACATCTTGAAATTCCTCCAACCCAGGATTATGAGAAATCGATATATAATCTGGGATAGGAATATCGTCAAGCCCTTTGAAAGAATCTCTCGAATGAGAAGGGGCGGCCTCAGAAATCATGACTCCGAAAGCGGGAAGAAACACATCTACAGATTTTCCCCCCTTGGACTTAAGTTTTTTGGAAACGGCGGCCTTGCCTTTCCGTTTTTCTCCCGATTCTTCAAAGTTTCCCGAGAGATCAGCCATCGGCTCCGAATCTGTGTGGGTTCTTTCTTCGTCACTCGCCTCGATTATTCTGATTCCGAAAGACTTCTTCACCTTTTTCTTCTTGGTTTTCTTCTTATCTTCCTTCTTGGAGGAGGGCTTTGCAAATCCCTCGACGACTATACTTTGATAGATGTCGATCAAACCAAGAATTCTTAAGTTATAATCGTTCAGCACCGAGTCAATATGTCTCAACTCGCTTGGAACTTCTTGAAGACTTCGGACGATACCCTTGAAACGCCCTCCATCGGGTCTGGAGATAATGGCTGTAAAGGGAATGAAATGTCAATTTTAATACCAAAGAGCTATTGGTCAAGAAAACAGGTTAAGGCGCTTACGTCTAGACAACCATCGCCTAGCGAAACCCGGAGGGCATCGAACATAGAACCACTCGTTCTTGAAATAACTCAGTCGGGTCCAAGCTCCAACTACAACTTGGCAATTCCTAACTACCTCCAGAAATGTAAAAGACGGGCTATCACCCCTACTCTTGAAGTTAAATATGTGTTTGATCTCGGTGGGCCTTGGCGGGCGAAAGAGACAGTCCATAAATATGACAAAGGCACTGTTCAGCAACGCGTGCCCGTTGGGATGAAGTTGTGAAGGAGCGATTCCTAAATATGATAGCATCCCTCTGATATATTGATTGAAAGGAGGAAGAGTTCCGGCCGCACAAGCATGACGGTAGAATGCTGTATATCCTTCAGGCGGATTGTGCGGTCTATCAGTGGCACTGGGCAATAATACGTCACCTAGAGATATGTTATGCTTTAAGCATATTCGTCCCAATAAGGAGTCGGAGATGTTAGACTGAACCGAATCAACAGGGTCCTCAATAAATATAGCCTCTGGCAATTCATCTGGAGCTGGATCGATTACATCGGCAGGGATATCGGGAATCTCAAGCACCGGAGGAGTCGAGCTCTGTACCTCTTGTTGTTGGGAGCTCGAAGATTCCATAATTAGCTAACTCATCAGAAAGCAACGTTAAGTTCATAAACAGCCTGTGCATGCCCCAGTGTAGTGTGTATGAACGTGTCGTGCAGTGCAAGTGCTGTGCATCACTTAAGCAGATTTAACAGAATGAAGCAAGATATTCGTGCAACATAACTTGGGAATTTGAGAATGAAAATGACCGTCATCGCTGACCGTCACTTCCACACCATCCAAACGCTACGGACTAACTTCAAGTATAAATCAGTTGTATTATTGGTTAAGTCATAGTTCCATCGACGAGCTTCAAAGGAAATTCGAGTTCAAGTCTTTCAGTCAAGTTCGATTATGCAAGGCCGAAGCTCGTCGGAATCAAGTATGATAAAGTTCGTTAAGATCGTCAAAGTTCAACTTGAAATTAGTCATGGTTCAGGTGTTGGAACGAGTCTGAAAAGTCGGATTCTCTAAACTGGAGGCGTTCGAATCCATCGAGTCGAATCGATGTGCTTCGAATCCAAATGGTTCGACTCGATATACTTCGGGATGGAGAAACGCCTCGAATCCCTGGGTGCTAAATGACTTCGTATCGGTCGACCTTCAAAACCTTCGAATCGATCAAGGTATCGTTGCTCCGAATCGATCGACACGGGGCCTTTTTCCCTTTGCAGACATCGATTCGAAGCTCTGCGGTCAGAGTCGATTCGAATAAAATTGGTTCAGGAGAGGTACCAAGTGATGAAAGATAACATCCCTCAAGATCTCTACTTCTCCAAGGAAACTTCAACGCTTTTTTACGCCTCGAATCTTCGATTCGAACCGTTTTTTCAGATCTCACAACCCTTCAATATTTTCAGAAGAAAAATTGAAGACGAAGACTTCCGATTTTGTCATTCTCAACTAGCATCGATCCATCAGTTACCTGGTTAAATGTGATTACGAATGAAGGTTTGCAAGATTCAATCGATTCGGGGAAGACACGCTTTTTTCTCGGCTCTAGGAAAGTCGATTCGAAGAAGAAGGCAAGGAAATAGTAAAAGTAAAAAGTTAAAAATGAACAGGACCCCGGTATATATAGGGGAAACGAGACGATTCGTCTCCCGGTCAAGCGCAACAGGAAATGACGGGTCCAGCTCACCGATTCGAACGAATATCTTCGAATCGATCACTGCAAGACATCCATCGATTCGAAGCTGACCAGATGACTTCGTCGATTCGAAACCCAGACGTACGTAGGTTACAAATCATCTTCGAATCCATTCCTCCGAATCCATCCATGCAGTACCGATGCGAAGCTTCATCGATTCGAAGCACAGTGTCAGAAGAGTCAAGGGAACATACGACTCCATCGATTCGAACGACCACTTTCGAATCCATCAATTCCGAACCCATCCAAACTTCGAAACCACCCGGACAGCCACGGGACGGAACCTAATCGATTCGAAGCTCCCTCGACTCGAAGCAGCTAACAGAAGATGATTCGAAATCACTGTGTCCCATCGATTCGAAGAGCCAACTTCAAAACTCCCGACTCGTAGCATGTCAAAGGATATCGACTTAAGTGATCCTCTCGAATCCATCGAAAACAATCATATAAACACATCGCTTCGAATGTGAAATTATTACTTGTCTACCTTGTACAACGATTCAGGAGAGGATTGATACCAAGGGATAATCATAGACAATTATCAAAACGGCATTTCAACTCGAATCTCAAATAGGTTCAGGAGAGGACTGATGCGGAATTCGATAACAAACCAAACTGGCAACGACTTGCCACCATGCAATGTTAACCAGGGTCAAAACGATATATATATATATGCACATATGCCTGACTAATGTTTGATCTTTTATCATTCACAGAAATCAAATGTCCATTCCGTCATGAGCTCGACAACAAACAGCCGATCATGATCATACAACGATTGGTTACAACAGCAAAGAAGACAACTTTCAACAAAGCATGTCATAACTGTTCAATAAGGGACTGTAGCTTTTCAAAGCACGTCATGTTTACACAAGACGTACTTTGGGGGGCAAATGTTATCCCGCCTTTTGGCAAGGCCGTGACACCAAGGACTTGACTAGAGACCGGTGACAGATCATCTTGGAAATCAGTTAACACACAAGGATCGCTATGGATATCGATGAAATTTGTCCGAGTCCAGATCGGGCTGCAATCGATAAGGCGCGTCAAACAGAGTAGTAGAAACCAACGTTCTAAATTTCGAGGCAACCCGAGTTCGTATGCTCAAGTTATCATCGTTAGAAAGTGGAAGGATAGTCCTGGCTCGAATCCATCCTAGGGTCGGATCCATCCCCCTTGCTTCGACTCCATCAGCAAAACCCTTCGTCCGAATCCATTGGCCAGGCCCCAGTTCGAATCCATGGAACAACCATTGTTCGACTCCATCGAACCTCCCTTGCTTCGACTCCATCGAACAAACCTGTGTTCGAGTCCATCGAGGGATAGCTCCTTCGAATCCATGCAATTGGATAAGCCTCGACTCCACCATCCTCGAATCCATTCAACTGAGAGTCCTTCGAATCCATTAACTGAGACCTACCTTAGTCGATACGAAAGAAAATGCTCGTCTGATCGATTCGATGGAGTATTACCTTCGAATCCATTACCTCGAATCCAAGCCATGGATTCGACCCAGTCAAACCGGAGTACAAAGCGGATCGAAGCGAGAGACACGCGCCATGTCACAGCAAGCATCGAGTCGACCGAATCGATTCGAACTAAGATCGATTCGAAGTATCCATGTTCTCCAGAAATGCAACATTGAATCGATCATATCTCGAGTTCTACAAGTCCAAATGCCATGAAATTTTCACAGAAGCTTAAACACATGATGAAGAATGTTCACACCAAATTTCAGCTCGATTGGATGATTTCTTGATCGATTCGAACCAAGGGTCGAATCGATCCCAAAGTGGGCCCGGATCTCCAGATTTCGGCCATGTGGGCCCCCTGACGTACCAGAACTGGTCTCCCCTCATTTTAGGCGAAATATCAGCCTCCTACACCTATAAATAGAGCCCCTGGTCATTCAGAAAAGGGGTCGGATAATTTTAAGTACTGAAGAGCGCCCAGATTCTGCCAGATCTACTCCAGAACACCGCCGCTGCTTTAGATTGAGACTTAACTTAGAAATTCAGTTGTATTACATTATAAAGTACTGTAACCTTCAAGTATCGAGCAATAAAATCTTCAAACTTCATAGTGGACGTAGGCAAAACGCCGAACCACTCTAAATCGCTTGTCTTTGCAATTTACTTTCTGTTATTTGGAGTTTTTGTTAGATAATCCGCAGTTTTAATTTTCATTCTTCACTTTTATCTCTTCAAAAACTTCCGAAGAGTGTTGTGCCCATTTTTGGTACAAACAACAATTAAGACATTTAATTCCTCTAACTTAAATAATTTAATTTACATAGTAAATTACTTAGGAAAAATCCCCAAAAATAATCAAAATTCACTTTTAATATGTTATCTAACATATATAAATTTCAGACCCAAATCCTTTATATAATTGCCGAAATAAATTTTTAAGCCCAATTATCTATTTCTTCCTTCAAAAATTCATAATGAATTACCAGAGCTTAAATAATTACGAAATTTAAACTCATCTCCAAAAAAGTGTTTTTCATAACATATTAAATCCTCGTGGCATTCTAAACCCAATATATACTATTTTAGCCTAAATATCGAATAAAACATTTGTTAAACATACTTGTTTGAACCAAACATATCATGTAATCCAAGCATATCATCATTAACATCATCATAAAGGTTTTAAAATTAAAACCCGATATCAAATGCTCTTCAAAAACGAAATTGAGATGGTTTTGATTATTATTCACTTACTTTGGATAAGGAACTTGAGATTTGATCTTGCTTAATTCTCCTTGCTTGATTCCTTAACTTTTACTTGATTTTACTCCTCTTTTCCCCCTAGGTTATGGTTGGCTTTGAGCTCCCCTTTCTCTTATGTTTTTAAAATTATGAACTTGTGAAAAATGAAATGGAAATAAGGATTTAGGGGTTAAAGGCTATGGTGGACGGCTATTCCCCATAATACCCTTGCCTTATTCTCTTATTAGTTATCTTATAAAACCATTTCCATAAACTCATTCTTTTAATTTTGTTTAGTTAAGCAGGACCTCTATTTAATTTCCAAATCTCAATCCCCTTATCACTCTAATCTTTACATTATTCTATTTAATTTATCTAATTAAATCTCCTGAATAATGTTATTTAAAATTAGGCGTGTTACAGGCTCCCTTTCTTAAAGAATTTCGTCCTCGAAATTCAGTAAGGACCAAATACTAAGCATAGCAATCATCTGTAACACTTCCTAACTACCATACTAGCCTACCGGACTAGCAACAGTCTATATAAAGCAAATATAAAACATACCCTCACAACAGGTCAGGATAAGTATCTCTAATCCTGTCTTCTGTTTCCCAAGTACAGTCCTTCTCGTTGTCGCTCCACTGAACTTTCACCAACTTGACTGTCTTGTTTCTTAACCTCTTCTCATCTCTCCTATAACCCGAACTGGTTGTCTAACAAAAGTCAAATTCGGTTCTACTATTAAATCTTCCAACTCCATCGGAGGAATAGTAGTTTTCAGATCATGCACATACTTATAAAGATGAGATACATGAAACACATTATGTACACCTTCCATATTGCTTGGCAACTCTACTCTGTATGCAAGCCTCCCGATCCTCTTAAAATTTGGAACGGACCAATATACCTTGGGGCTAGTTTGCCTAACTTTCTGTATCGTACCATACTCTTCATCAGTGATACCATAATGAAAACTCTATCTCCAACCGAGAATTCTAGATCTTTACGCCTCTTATCTGCATAACTCTTCTATTTAGACTGAGCTTCCTTCATCCTTTATTGGATTAACTCAATCTTCTCTATTGCCTCTTTAACCAGGTCTAGACCCAAGACTAATCTGCCTCTAGTTTCCAACCAACATGCTGGTGACTTGCACAGCCTTCTATACAAAGCTTCAAAAGGCACTATTCTTATACTAGTTTGATAACTGTTATTATAGGAAAACTCAACTAAGTGTAAGTGATCTTCCCAAGATCCACTAAAGTTTAGCACACAAGACCTTAATAAATCATCGAGTACCTTATTGACTCTCTTTGTCTGCCCTTCCATCAGAGGATGATACGCTGTACTCATCTTGAGCTTGGTACCCAAGACATCCTGTAGACTCTTCCAAAACTCAATAGTAAACAAAGCATCTATTTCACTAACTATACTACTAGGAATTTCATGCAGTCTTACTATGTTCTTCATGAACAACTTAGCTAAAATAGGTGCCGTTCTAGTTGAGTTAACTGGAATGAAATGGGCACTCTTGGTCAACCTACCCACTAAGGCCCATACAATTTCATTTCCTCTGTTCGACCTTGGCAAACCGTCTATAAAATCCATGGATATCAAATCTCATTTCCAAATTGGAATCTCCAAAGTTTAAAGCAATCCACTCAGCTTCTAATGTTCGGCCTTTACGTGTTGACAGTTCGCACACTACCTAACCCACAAGCCAATATCCTTCTTCACACCTTCCCAGTAAAAGCTCCTCTTCATATCTTGATACATCTTGGTTCCTTCAGGATGAATCATAAATTTGGATCGATGAAATTCCCTAAGAACGACTTTCCTCAAGTCCTCAACATTCGGTACACACGACCGTCCCTTCTTTCTTAACCATCCTCTTTGGTCCAGACTAAAATCCTCTAGATCATCGATCTCCAACCCAACCTCAAGTCTTCTAATCTTCTTGGCCAATAGTGGGTCCTCTTTCTGCTTAGAAGATATCCTTTCGATCAATACTGGTCGAGCTTCCAAACAGGACAACATGGCGGTGCTCTGACTAGAACTAGCGGTCGATCTTAACTACACACTACAAGTAGTTAAAGCTTCAAGATCTTTCCATTCTACCAACATGGCTAACACTACATTCTAATGTTTTCTGCTAAGAGCATCCACTACTTTATTTCCTTTCCCAGCTGTATTCTCCATACCAAAATCATAAGCTACTAATAACTCTAGCCACCTCTGCTGTCTCATATTCAACTCTATCTGAGAGAATAAATATCATAAGGACTTATTATCTGTGTATAGCTCAAATCTCTCCTCTTAGAGATAATTTCTCCATATCTTCAATGAAAAGATCACCGTAGCCAACTCCAAATCATGAGTAGGATATCTCACTTAATGCGGTCTAAGTTGTCGTGAAGCGTAGGCAATGACTTTACCCTTTTGCATCAACACAGCTCCTAATCTTGTTCTGCATGCATCGGTATACACCACCAACCCTTGGTTTCCGTCTGGAACCACTAACACAGGTGCATTGGTCAACAAATTCTTTAACTTAAGGAATGCTTCCTCACATTTGTCAGACCAAATAAACTTCATGTCCTTCTTGATTAACTTAGTCAAAGGCGTTGTTATCCATGAGATATCCTTAATGAATCTCCGGTAATAGCCAGCATGTCCAAGAAAACTTCTAATCTCAGTCACCATCTTTGGTCTCTTCTAGTTATTAATAGCTTCGATCTTATATGGATCAACTGAAAAACCCTTCTATGAAGCCACGTGATCAAGAAACTTAACCTCTTTCTTCCAGAAATGACACTTGGAAAACTTTGCTTTCAGCTGATGCTACCTCGGCATCTCAACCACTACTCTCAGATGATCTTCATGCTCTCTTTCATCTTTAGAGTACACTAAAATGTCATCTATAAATACCAATACGAACTTATCCAAGTACTCTTGGGAAACATGGTTCATCAAATCTATGAAGAAAGAAGGTGCATTCGTCAACCCGAATGGCATTACTAACCACTCATACGAACCATACCTAGTCCGAAACATGGTCAACGAGATACTATCATTTTCCACTCTTAACTGATGGAAACCTGTCACCAAATCCAATTGGGAAATACTCTAGCTCCACACAACTGATCGAATAAATCGTCGATTCTCGGCAAAGTATACTTATTCTCGATCGTCTTCTCATTCAACTTAAGATAGTCGATACACATCCTTAACGACCCATCTGGTTTCTTCACGAACACCGCGGCCGCACCCAAAGGCGAACTTCTTAGTCTAATAAAATTTCTCCCTTCCAGGTCCACTAGTTGCACCTTCGATTCCTTCATCTCGGTCGGTGTCATCATGGTAGGTGGTCTACTTACAGGTTCAGCTCTTGGCACAAGATCTATCCGAAACTCAATGGCTTGTTTTGGTGGTGATCCTGTAACCAGCTCAAAAACATCTGCAAATTATCTTGCTACACGAACCTGACTTAACTCTCCTTCTACTTCCATGGCACTCAACAGAGAACAAGCACTCCAATCAGAATTTTCAACCGAGAATATAATTCGGTTATGACTATCAGGGTGTCTCGATGATATTTACCCATCTTGGCAAAATATCCAATCCTCTACCCAAAATGATTCTGAAATCAACGAAATCAAAAACATACGGACTGCATGCAAAATTATGACCTAACAAATCAAGTTCTAACTATCCACATCTCATTCCTAGAGTTGCACATATCCTCATATCGGATTCACAACCCTTAAGGAAGTAACAAGGTATGTGGGTTCTAAACATAACCTATCAACCAAACGCTGAGGTATAAATGAATGCGATGCACCGGTATCAAATAGTACCCTAACTGGTATACTTTGAATCAAAAGCGTACCTTCCATCACAGGCTTTCCATTCTCAGCAGCAGTTGGCCTAGCAGACGATGGTCCAACAACAAAGACTTTTCCCTTGTCCGCCCTAACTGGTTCTGGACACTGATTCGTATAATGCCCAACCTGGTCGCAGTTAAAGCACTTCACACCCTTCTTGTATGCGGCCTTCTTCCCCTTGCCAGTTCGGCATTCGTGAGCATAATGATCCTTCTTATCGCAATTAAAGAAAACCAGATTAACCCTTGCCTTCTTGGCAGATTCTCTCTTCTTGGTTCCCTTCTTCTTAAAGAACTTTCTTTTCTTGCCAAAAGAACACTGGGTTTCAACCTGCTTCTCCTTCCTTAAAGTAGCAAGCATCTCCTCATGTCGGATTGCCATTTCCATAATAACATTACAAGGATCACAAAGATGTGGCAGTGTCGCCCTAGCAATCTCGGGTCTCGACCCCCGAATAAACTTCTCATTCCTCTTGATGACGGTGTTAATGGTAGCATGTCCATATCTTGATAACTCATCAAATTTCATGGCATACTCAATCATCGACATCTCGCTTTGTACTAAATCCATGAACTTCCTCAACAATGCTGACTTGGCAGCTTCAGTAAAACCTTTGCTCGAATCTCCTCTAAAATTCCACCCAAGTCAACTCTTCCCCGAGAACTCCGGTAGTAACACTATCCCACCAATGAAGCGCTGCTCCCTGCAACTACCTAGAAGCAAGCCTCATTTTCTGCTCATCATTCAACCCCAAGTCAATGAAGATTCTCTCACAATGCAAAAGTCAATTCTCAACTTCTATAACATCCTCCGTTCCAAAAACCGGCTTCCAACCAAGACTAGTATGATCCCTGTTTAACTTAGCATAGTTGTTTACAATTGGATCAATGGGATTAGCTCCTCCAACATTCTCAGCTACTCCAGCAGCTGCTCCAGCTTACATCAGATTGACAAAGAACTGATACATCATCTCCATAACTACTGGAGGATTTCCAACACCCACGTTGGCATCTGCATTTTGATTAGCATTTGCCTGTCAACCTGTGTTCCTCTAAGTACTAGGTCAAGCATTTCCATTAGTTGTAGTGCTTCCTCCACCGAGATTTCCTCTTCCGTTTCCTACCTCCATATCTTCCTTTCTCATAAATTTGGATACGAGCCTTAGTAAGATCTAGCAGAACGGTCTAAGAGAGGGGAATACATACTTATATATATATATCAAGTACAAGTATGTTACTATATCTTTAACCCAAACCTCAGTCTTATTTTCTGATTCATTGATTATGTTTTGAAAAATCTTTTAGGTTGAAATTTCTTAATATTTCATAAACCTATGCTTTGATACCAAGTTGTAACATCCCCCACTTGGAGGCCCAAAACCAATGCCTACGGATGCTGCAGTTATCCATAGTTATTAATCCTCGGTAACCAAATGCGGTAATATAGATACATTGATACAACAAAAAAATATAGATAGGAAAATTTTATAACCATTAAACAAATTTCTCTTTCCATTTCAATCATATTTCAAATTCATTACATAATCCCAAATTTGAGAACCACATTCAGAGAAAATATAGCTATTACAAACTACGACTAGAGCGACATATGAAGATGCCTCTTTGGATGATCAGAGTATATATAGGCAACTTTGCCTTTACATCAAAACACAATGGAATCAAATAGAAAAGAACTCTTTATTAGCTAGCTTGCCTCCTGCACTTCTCTGAAAGCTTATTCGTCTAAAGAAGAACCTGAAAACCTCAACTCTCAAACTACTCAAAATTAATTGAGCACCCAAGAGTTTAAGTGAAAAACATACACTTCGAGTCAGACATAAAGCCTAGTATGAATAATAACCTACCATCCCGAACCATTTAGATATCTAGTGAGACCATGCCGCTTACCGGAATGGGTTTTCCCCTCACTAGTATCTTACCCAAAAATTTATAATAACCATTCACTGTACTCCTACATCCACAACGGTTAAAAACATAGCAATTTAAAATATATAATGATGATATGCAAAATATCTTGGATTTCCCATCCCTATTTATTTGACTATCTGTCTCAGTTATAGTTTCTATGGTCACTATTAACCTATTAGTTTTCATGAGCTGACTAATAACCTATTTTAAGCTTATGGACTATCTATCTGGTTTCATAGTTTTCATGGGATCAATAAGAACCTATTAACCCCTGCCAATAACTTCAGTATTTCATGGGTTCTCTCTGAACCTATTGGTATCTCCAATTAATTCTCTTATCTCATAGTTTTCATAGGTTGACTATGAACCTATTGACTTCTGTCAGTAACTTTATCTGGATATAGTTTTCTTGGGATCACTACAAACCTATTAGCCCCTGCCAATAACTCTCTTCAAACATAGTTTTCATGGGTTTACTATGAACCTATCTAAACTGACAACTTCTTGATTAGTCTTTGGGCATCCTATTTTTTGGTCTACCTGACCTCCTGGATGCAATTGTACTCATACAGGAGTAAACTCAGCTAATATTCATTACATGGTCAACCTAGCTGGTTATTTTGCCCTTCCTCCCCAAAATACAATTATGGGTCCATTATATAGTAAATATATTTATAGAAGAAGCACATACAATAACATAACAATGCCAACATTTATAGTTTAATATCCCTGAAATCCTTTCCACATGAAATTTGGTCAATCCCTTTAACCCATCATTTTTATCAAGGAAAGCTTCTTCAAAAACTCCAACATTTAAAACCATTTCAAAGCTCTTTTATATTGCCATGGGTTTTTCCTTTAAAAATGAGATTGGGTTCTTTGTTTTAAAAATTAAGGCTTTCGAAACCTTAGACATTTACTTTCAAAACCATTAGAGTATATCTTTCGAAAGCATTCAAATCTTCCTTTTAAAACACTAAACATATGCCTTTCGAAACACTTTAAAACATCTCCTTCCGAGACCATCAAAAAATTCCTTTTGAAAGTATTAAAGCATCATTTTCCAATTTATAGAAGCGTAGCTTTAAAATCATTTGAAAGTACCTCTTTCAAAACCATTTGAAAGTAACTGTTTCGAAATCAGTGGGTTTATCCTTAAAAATAACATTTGGGTCAAAGTGAACATAAATGAAAGTAACCCTTTCGAAACAATCAAACTTCAAGTAAAAGAGTTTGGGGAAAACAGATGGCTTTCGGTACCATCCTTTCAAAAGCTTTAGTCTAAGGAAAATAATTGGAATGATGGCTTTGAAACATCTTTCGAAGCCATTACCTTCGAAACCTTTGGTTTAAATGGCTACTAGAGCCCTTACGAAAGCATTAAGAAGCGGCTTGTTATATTTATAAAACAAAAGCTTGCCTTTCGAACTCATTGAAGACTTTCAACCTTTTCGAAAGGTATAAAGATAGCAGCAAGGTTTCGACCTAGTTTAAGCTACCCTTTCGAAAGCCCCCTTTTTTGTTTAAACATAAAACATGACAACTCATTTGAAAGCTGCCCTTCTAAAACAAGAAGGCAGCAACCCCTTCGAAAGCTACATAAAAGTGATTCAACCCTTTATCCATTGAAAAGTAGTCAATTGGCATCTCTTTTGAAAGCAAAACAAAGACCTTCGAAAGCAATTTAAAATGGCCTCAACTCCTTCGAAAGCATGGTTTCGACTCTATACCTTCTATCTTTCTCCAATCCACTACATACCAAAGCATTGATACCATGTGTATTGGTTTCGACTTGGTTAGGGGTGGTAGGATGGGGTCGAAAGGTTGTAACTGGAAGTGGCGAAACAATAAATCTGTACAAAACTATTTTGTTGCCTTTTTAAGTAAATGCTTTCAACTAACATGCCTATTTGAAAAAATATAATTAGTTGCCATAATATTTACCAAAATCTTTTCTAAAGACTGTCAAATTTATCCAAAATTAATTAAAAATAATTTGCTAAGTAGCTCTTCCCTTTAACAAAACAATTAAGACATTTAAATCCTCTAACTTAAATAATTTAATTTACATAGTAAATCACTTAGGAAAAATCCCCAAAAATAATCAAAATTCACTTTTAATATGTTATCTAACATATATAAATTTCAGATCCAAATCCTTTATATAATAGCCGAAATAAATTTTTAAGCCCAATTATCTATTTCTTCCTTCAAAAATTCATAATAAATTATCCATAGCTTAGTTAATTACGAAAAATTAAACCCATCTCTAAAATAATGTTTTTCATAACATATAAATCCTCATTATAAACCTAATATATACAGTTTTAGCCTAAAAATCGAATAAAACATTTATCAAACATATTATTTGAACCAAACATATCATGTAATCCAAGCATATCATCATTAACATCATCATAAAGGTTTTTAACTTAAAACCCGAAATCAAATGCTCTTCAAAAAAGAAATTGAGATGGTTTTGATTATTGTTCACTTTGCTTTGGATAAGAAACTTAAGATTTGATCTTGCTTAATTCTCCTTGCTTGATTCCTTAGCTTTTACTTGATTTTACTCCTCTTTTCCCCCTAGGTTATGGCTGACTTTAAGCTTCCCTTTTTCCTATGTTTTTTAAATTATGAACTTGTGAAAAATGAATATTGGAATAAACATTTAGGGGTTAAGGGTGATGGTGGATGGCTATTCCCCATATTACCATTGCCTTATTCTCTTATTAGCTAACTTATACAACCATTTCCATAAACTCATTCTTTTAATTTTGTTTAGTTAAGCACAACCTCTATTTAATTTTCAAATCTCAATCCCCTTTTCACTCTAACCTTTACATTATTCCATTTAGTTTATCTAATTAAATCTCCTGAATAATGTTATTTAAAATTAGGGGTGTTACAGTTTTAGAGTATACTTGCATGAAAGATCAAAGATAAAGAAAATAAATATCGAAATCTGAGAATACTATCAAGTGATTTAGATTAAGAAGAGATAGTAATATTATTGGAGAAAATAATAATGAGACATCAAACACACTTAAGACATTGATTGACGTAGGATTAAAAAAAGGCAAGATAGGTGGTAGGAAAATTATTCCTCCAAGCCAGTTTTCCGATGAATTGTTCTAAATGTGAATAGTTTATATTTCTTACCCACTACGGTACTTATCGTATAATTGGTTGTTATAATTGAAGTAATGGATTAACCTTATTTTTTAGAAGCAAAAAAGGTTAGTTAAGACATGTGGATTATAGTAGAAGGGTATATGTTCATTTTATTTGAGTAAGAAGTGATAGGGCCATGTCATCATTAATACAAGTTGATGTTAAAGAGAAACTTACAGCAATTGTTTCTTTTTCGTTACTTACGTTGTAATCATAGTTGTCAATTTTTAGGTATTGGAAATGCGTATAATAGGATATGAGACATGCTCCTATTTTATTACCATGTTGATTTTTTTGGATGAGCTTTGATTGCAATATATATTGGAAAACATTATAAATAATGAAATCTCATATGGAGCGATGAATGTAAGGTATGGCTGGAAGTTTATAAAATAAATTAAGAAATAAATTAGATTAGCAACTAAAAATAAAGAATGCTTAAATCTAAAAATTTTAGAATTTTGAAAAAAATAAATTTTTGCAAGCGAAAGACAGGGAAGTATTGTGAAACTCATGTGTCACTATCCATGTGTCTTAAAAGCAAAAATTTATAAACGTACTTATGTGTTTGTTGTTCTGAAATGAAAGAAAATATTTTCAAAAATGTAATATTAATTAGTAATATTCTATGGTCAATCATATGCATCAACTCATTGACTAAATCCTATTACGTTAAGATGTGGCTTGATTTGTTTTAAGGGCGTAAAGGCAGATGCATCTGAAAAATTATGTTCAAAAAAAGTGATAGTTTTAAAATGTTCAAACTATTTTACAAATTTAATTAAACAAGGGAAAAGGTTTTGAGTGGAAATGAAAGAATCTCTAAGTTTCAAATGCCATATGCTTAGAGTAGGGAGGGCCAATGCATTAAAGAATATAGAATTTATTGTTCAGTAAGTGTGATAGTATACAAAACACAGGTACTAATAAGGGGAAAGCTATTTTAGCTTTGGAATCGCTATTTCCATACCTTGTCGGTAATAAACAAAATGGTATTTAAAAATAATTATGTTTTAAAATTTAAAAATAAACCTCCTTATGTGAATTGTACTAGGAAAAGTTGGATAAAAATTTAGGGCCAAAATAGAAAAATCCAAGGTACAACGAAATTGGTACACATAACTAACAACACAACTACTATAGTAGAGCTTGATCAGTTAGCAGATGTAGAGCCCCGTGCCACTGCACATATAGTGGAGCATAGAGTTAGGAAGGTTCGTAACAAAGAAATTTTGTTAGTCTAAGTATAATGGGGAGATAATTCAGTGGAAAGCACTTGGAAAACAGAAAAGAAGATGAAGGCTTCTCATCCAAAGCTTTTCTCGGATAAATTTTCTCCCTCTAGATTTAGTATTATATAGGTTTTGGTTGTATCATGATTGCTAGATTGGATGGTAGGGGATGATTGGCACAATTATTTCCTTTTTTTTGTACTTATACAGAACTTCATGCATATTTAGGTTACTTGCATACATGCCTATATGTCATGATCTTGCATTTACGCTGGAGTTGAGCTTACCTATAGAAATGTAGCATGCATAATCACATTACACTTTTTGGTTGAGTAGATAACTTGATTATACGACATGGTTGTAGAGTGTGCGTTATGTTATTTGTCCCTTAGGAATTTTAGGGACGAAATTCATTTAAGGAGGGAGAATGTAACACCCCGTAAAATGAACAAGAAATTAATTAAGAAGAGTTGATTAATTAATAATAAAGCAAAAATAGAAATTGAGCAAACGTTAGAATTTGGTCATGAAACTTGCACCACTGTGTTTATGGTGATCTTTTAAGCAACTTTTATATATAAAGCTTTGTGATCCGAGTTCAAACGAAGAAGTTATCAACTTTTGAAGATTTCAGATAAAAAATAATTCAAAATAATAATGATGATGAAGGTAATGATAATGACGATAATAGTAATCGACTGGACGCACTTGCCGACCACCTCTACGGGTCGATCGTCTACTAGCTGCCTCATAGTAATCGGTCGACTGGTTAATGTGTGACAGCTAGTGTTAACTTTGACCTAACGACCATGATTTGCGAATATTAAAGGGTTTTTAATCCGTCGGCCCTTGTGCATCCAAGCAACTATAAATAAGATGCTAGCCCCCTCATTTTTCTTCATACAAATCTAAGCCTAGTAACAAAACTCTGCCAAATTATCTTCCTCCATGGAAACTCTTAAACTCAAAAGCAAAAATAAAAAATATACATTTAGATATTAAGGGAAGAATTGAAGAAGACAAGCTAAGGAAAAAAAAGGAACTAAATCTTATATGAACAAAAATATATTCTAAAAATCCATAATCCCAATTCTCTAAATCTAGCACACTAATTTTTTTTTATATAATATATACAATAAAAAGGAGATAAATCAGAGGAAGAGATGGGCAATAACATGGAAGCAAATCCAACAAGATTTCAATCGGGATAATCTGTGAGCAAAAATTTCATTTTTTCAATAGTATTAATTTATGTTGTTTGTTTTTTTATTAATACTATGTCTTAGAAAATTTTGAATACAAAAACTTATCAATTCAAAATCCTTCAAATTTCCCCATAAAATGTAAAATGTAAATTTTGTTGGAATTCTAATTATTTTATTTTAATATAGTGGAATTAGATTTGTTATTAG
Organism: Allium fistulosum; assembly: GCA_030737815.1. NCBI lineage: Eukaryota > Viridiplantae > Streptophyta > Magnoliopsida > Asparagales > Amaryllidaceae > Allium > Allium fistulosum. Next base: position 896,093,648 of record CM060905.1, on the reverse strand, counting down.
TATGGTATGAAAATTTTGTATTTCAATTGATTCCACCTCTCAAATTTTAATTATAATGACAAAGAATTCAAAACACAAAAAATAGAAATTGGTGTGTAAAGTATGGAAAAAGAGAATTTTTTCTCTTATCTGCAGTTTGCACCGTCTATATTAATAGTTAAAATAAATATGATTTATCTATCATTTCAACGCTATACGTCTAAAAAGTTGAATGAAATATAAAAATTGGAATTGTTAATTTTAAGAAGAGGCCATGGTCCTACTATATTAATTAAAAAGAATTACATGTTTTGGATTCTAGTTTGAATATATACAAGTCTATTTAGTATAGCTAATTTATTGCTGATGTTAGCTGCCATGTAATTTGCTTTATTGGATTGTAACCTATGTAGAAATTGCAGCTGTTAAAACTTTAAAATAACATATTATCTCAAATAAGAAATAGACAAATTACTTGAATATATATAGAAACAAACTAACCGTAATTTAATGTTAAACATAAATGTAATAATAACGTATTCTTTTAAATTTTGAAATTGACCAACCAAAATTACAGACTTGTAACATATATAGTAAATAATGCATTTAATAAAGAAACCGACAAATAAATGACAAATGACAATTAACACTAAATCTAATAAAATGAGTTAAGGATAATTATGGAATTTAATCCATAAACAAATGGCAAAATAAGGAGTTCCCTTAGAAGGCCTTTAAATGCGTAAATAAGAAAAGAGCTACATGCCCCTGTTTTTAATGTTATTACAAGAGAAGTCCCTGCAAAAATGAATATGTAAATTTGGTCTCTATTTTTGAAAAATAGAAAACGCAACGCGTCTTGCACTTTTCTAACAGAAAATGCAAGGTAATTCGCACTTTTTTGATTTTGAAATTTTTTTTGAAATTTTTGAAAGCGCAAGTTAACTTCCTCTTTCTATCAGAAAAGCGCATGCTAGTTTGCGCTTTCTGATTTTGAATTTTTTTTTCAAATTTAAAATTTTTGAAAATTTTGAAATTTTTAGAAAACGCAAGTTAACTTGCACTTTATATCAGGAAAGCGCAAGCTAGTTTGCGTTTTCTGATTTTGTGTGAAAGTTTTGATTTTCTTTTGAAAATTTTGAAATTTTTTAAAAGCGCAAATTAACTTTCGCTTTCTATCTGGAAAGCGCAAGCTAGTTTGCGCTTTCTGATTTAGAAAAAACAGGGACCTAATTTACATACTCATTGCTACATGGACTTTTCTTGTAACAACACCAGAAATATGGACCTTCTGTGCAAAGCCCCATGCGTAAATGTTTATATTATACATACATACATTTATATTTATATATCTTTGTGCATGTTGGTATAGTCCAACATTTATTTTTTAGGAAGTGAAAATATGACTAAGTTATAGGGATATGAGGTCAGTTGAAAGGATACAGAAGTCTGCCCAGCTAATCTGGTTACTAGCAGCGTGACTTTTGTAACTGATGTGGGACATCATCTATAATAAGTACCCACGATGACGCAAAGTTAGTCCCAATTTTGTAAGGTAAGTCCACCTAGTTTATTTAGCTACCAACACTTACAAATAGTCGGACTAATATGGGACGTCGCAGTTGTGTTATGGGCCATATGGACGAGGAAATTCTTGGAGGAGTCCGCTTCGTGATTGAGGTATTAAAGGCCAATTTAGGGTCTGCCTCCTCCTTGTTAAGAAGTATTAAATGACTTAAGTAATTTCTCATAAACAACCTTGGGTAATTTTGAAACGGGCCTGCTTTAGGGTTGAGATATTAAATGGTTGTTGGGTCTGCCTATTTCCTATTTAGGAAGTATTAAATGGTTGAGATTTCTTTTTGGCGTAGGGTAATTCTAGGATGGCTCTATTTCGAGGTTGGGGGTATTAAATGGTTATTGGGGCATTCCTCTTTTCTATTTAAATAGTTTAAATTGTCGAAATTATCTTTTAGGTGTGTTAGTGGAAATCTCTTGGAGGATCCACTTTAGGGTTGAGGTATTAAATGGCCAGAGTGTCTGCCTCTTCCCTATCTTAGAAGCATTAAGTGGCCTTAAGATATTTTCTACGTTGTCAGCTAGGGAGTACTAGGAAGGGTTTGCCTTGGGTTTGGGATTTAAATGGCTGGAGAGTTTGCTTATTCCCTATTTAAAAGTTCTTAAGTGACCCAGGTACTTTCTCTCGCATCGTTAATATATGATTGGACGGGTGATTTGTTGTTGAACCCAATATACTCTATAGTTGCATTGCATTCACATTTATAGTCATGGAATTAGGCTTGTAGGGTCATTATCCTATAGTTAGAGATAGAGACCTAGGAAAGTATAATAAATTCATAAGACATAATACTTGTTCAATTACTTACTTCCCATACACTGTTATTATAAAACTTAGTATTTTACTCACCAAACATTATTGTTTTGAATCACTCCTTATTACAACCTGCATGCTAGGTATAGTGATGAGTATAGAGAAGATGGTGGAGATTTAACGGGCAGTAACCTATTATAGCTATCCATTTATGTTGTTATGATGTATCCAGACTATGTACCAAACATGTTTTATAGACTATTATGATATTGTACTCCTGTGATTTGGTTTTATGAGATATGTACTTTATTTTATTATTATAATTTATTCTTTCTGCTGCGAGACTCTGAAAGAATAAGCAGATAGCTCTGCACATTGTTTTATTAAATCAGTTATACCAACCAGCAGCCAACTACAAAAAGGACCTAAGGTTTGATGGGTTTTAGTGGTTTGAAAATTAAGCCTGGTTGGGAGAGGGTTGTTACAGTAAATTTGGACACAATGTCACACCACCTGCTAAGTGATGCGTGGATGTTAATATTTGAATTGTTCAATAATAATCGCTTACCAAATTACACCTAAGAGTCACATAAGCGAAACCTTGAATTCTCCTAAATACCACCAAATTTAATTGACCTATAATTGTTATAAATTAATTAAATTAGTTAATATTTATGAAATATTAATTGCAAAATTTTATTTGATGCGTATTGAACAGTATTAATATTGTCCATATAATAGATATATAAACACTAATCGATATATGATAACGATACGCATTTAAATTGGATTTAAATTCAGCAAATATTGTTCAATCTTGAAATGGTTTTGAGGCCCGTTAAAGGCTTGCTTAGGTCGGCTATAGGGAAACAAATAGAGTGTGGTCATTTAATGGCTTAAGAGTAGGATTTTGACTGGTTAAAAAGAGAGAATTGGTAAGAGACAAACAAGGTTCTAGATCCTACTTTTGCTCTCTTATCTTTCCTTTATATAAACACTCTTATCCTCACTTGAAAATGTGATTTTTTTTTCCTCTCTCTTATTTGCTGCATACCAAGGCTATCCTCACCCCTTCTAAAGCCCCAAAAGTCAAACATCAAATTAAAAGTCAATTCGATCATCGGTGGTAGAGCTGTTTGGGAGCTAGCAACTCTTGGACTTGAAATTGGATTCAGGGAGTTTTATTTATCATTTCAAGGTGTGAATTCAAGGCTTTGGTGAAATGTATAATTCCTCATTTACTATTATATATGAATGCTAATATATCCATTATGTCATATGTTAATCTATTAAATATCAATATTTTGAATATGTATATCGATATGTTTTCATATGTTGATGGTTATGTGTGTGTGTGTTCGTGCGTGTGTGAGCACATATGCGTGCATGTGCGTGTGTATATTAAAAAAATTATATGTGTATTTACCTAAATGCATATGGCTTAAAAGAAAATTTAAAATTTTCAAATAAAATAACATAAATAAATGCATTTTATTTATGAGTATATTGAAAAGTTTAAAACGGAAATTGAAATCCTATAATTTAACAATGGCGTCCAGATCTGGAGACTAGGGTTTACCCTAGTTCTCCTCTTTCTCCTTCTTTTTTCTCTTTCTCTCTTCTAAATTTTCTTCAATCTTTTCTCCTCAAACTCTTAACGCCATGAGCCCTTTGCGGGATGATGAAGGTTGGGAAGAGGTGCGTAGGAAAAGGGGTAAGGCTCCCGTGTCGGCTGGATATGAAGCTAGGTTAAATCTGGGTGGCCAGTTTTCTGGATCGGATCGGAATCAGATCAAAGCTAGTCAGGTCCGCAAGCTAGGAGGTACTGTTTCGGAGGCTTTCCCAGGGCGATCTTCATTGAAATTCTCGAAATCCTCTAAGCAGAAAGCTAATCCTGCAGGAAATTATGGGAAAATTAAATTTACTGTTTCAGAGAACGCGAAAAAATTTTCATATAGTGAAGCAGTCAAAATTGGAGCTGTAGGTGATCTAGGTAACCTAGATCTGGAATTCATTGAACCAAAAATATCTGGTGGCAAAAGGATAGGTTCTCTCTCAGCTGATGCTATCAAAGAAGCAGAAGGTGGATGGGACTTATGTATTTTACTGTATGTCGTTGGTTACAAACCGTGGCTTAAAACTTTTGAAGGGTACGCCAACAGAGTATGGTCTACTCAGAAGCCGTTTTCTGTTCATTCGAGGAATAATGGTTTTTTCGTGGTAAGATTTGGATCGGATGAGGACTGTAATAAGATTTTGAAATCTGGTCCTTGGTTTATGGATCGGAACTTGATTATTATGAAACGTTTGTCCCCAGACATGAATACGGATAGGGATCTTCTCACTTCTCTGCCAATGTGGGTAAGACTCCCAGGCTTAAGTTTTAAACTTTGGGGCAATAAAGCTATTAGTGCTCTAACAAGTACTATAGGCCTGCCTATCAAGATGGATGAGGCTACGAAATCTAAATCCAGGCTTGCATACGCCAGAGTCCTGATAGAGGTTAATGCCACCTATGGTATGCCGAATACCATTGAAGGTATGGATGAAAATGGGAGAAGGTTTGTGCAGACAGTGGAATATGAAAATCCCCCTCCTACCTGTGGTAAGTGCGTGTGTTTCGGACATGTTACTGAAGAATGTCCTATGACACAGACATGGGTTCCTAAGCAGACCATAAAAGATATTGCTGAAAAGGAAAACATGGTTGAACCTATTCATGTTGATTGTTTGGAAACGGAGAGTGAGGAAGTCGGAGAAGTCACTAATATTCCATCTAGCAATCAAGAGACCAGTGGAAGCATTCCAGAGGAGAGCCTGCAGTCAGTCGAATCTTTTAAGATCAATGAAGTGGTGAGTTTAGGTGGAGAAGTTCTTCCTCGGGAGATCCAAGAGAATGAAGTCTATTTGTCCAATGATGGTGTTCAAATTGGAACTCAGATTGTGTCTAACTTGTTAGAGCAAGCAACCCCCGCTGTTTCAGGAAATAAGGAGATCAATATTCTTGAGAGTGAAGAGACTTTGGGAGACAGAGAAGAGAGCCCTTTGAAGTCTCCTATGGCTCAGAAATCAATTCTCAAACGTCCTTCTTCAGTGGACACACAAATAACTCCTTTTAATTTACTTGCTAACGATAATAGGATTGATGATTGTGTAATTAATAATGTGAATCTAAGGAGAGGTACTGATTTATGTTTTGACGTGCAGGTACAGGAGGCCTCGAATTTGGACTCAAGAAGGACAGAAGCGATAGGGGAACAAAATACATATGACAAGGTCGATCTAGCCCAGGAGGAGCAGGCCATTCAAAAGTCCCAGGTTACAGAATTTGAGAACATTCAAAAGGACAAGTTAGTCCGTAAGAACCCTAAGTGGGTGCAGATGTTAGGTATCTCAGCGGAAGATACAGGTGAGTCCTCTAGTAGTAGGTCGCAGAGGACTCGAAATAACAAGACGTTTTAATGTCTATTGCATGTTGGAACGTCAGAGGGTTTCATAACCCTAACAGATTGAAAGAAATAAGAAGACTTATTGATAAATTTAGTATTAGTTGTTTCGGTGTCTTGGAAAACAAGCTCCTGTTTTCGGATATATTGGAATTGGAAAGAGGTTTATTGGATGGTTGGAAAGTTATCAGTAATGTCTCATGCTATTATAAATGTAGAATCTTTGTTTTACTGGATGGGAATACTTGGGATTACAATTTTATTAGCATGAGCGACCAACATATTTCTATTGAATTGGTTAATAACTTGAAGTTCAAAAGCAATTTAACTTTCGTTTATGCTCAAAACTTTGTTCATCTCAGGTCAAGATTATGGAAGAATTTACAGGAAGACGCGATTAATATTTATAGACCTTGGTTGGTTCTTGGGGACTTCAATTGTATCCGATGTCCATCAGAGAGAAAGGGAGGTAATCCAGTGCCTTTTAGAAACCTATTTGAATTAGATGATATGTCTAACGACACAGGTCTTAAGGAGATCAACATTAAAGGCTTCGAATATTCTTGGTGGTCTGGGCCTAACCGAAACATATTTTCTAAAATAGACAGGGTGTTTGCTAATCTAGACTGGATAAATTTGTATCAGGATCTATCTGCAGAATTCTTACCTCCCTCTGTGAGTGATCATAATGCAGTTCTTGTCTCTCTTTCCCCCAAGCCGAGTGTTAAAAATAGGCCTTTTAGATTTATGAATCACTGGCCCCTTTGTGATCACTACTTTCCATTGGTTGAGAAATTATGGTCAGCTGATCAGAATGATCGTCCTCTTTTTCAAGTATTGTTCATTCTCAAGAAAATTAAAAAAGAACTTAAGCTTTGGAGTGCTGGCAAAAGCAACACTAAGAAAGAGGTTAATGATCAAAGAGAAAACTGTTCTAGACTTCAGAAGATTCTGGAAACATCTAAAGATCACAATTTAGCTATGGAATTTCAAAATGCCAGAATCAAATTGGAGATGGCTCTCAACAAAGAATTCCTAGACACCAAACAAAAGGCTAAATGTGATTGGTTGTTGAAGGGTGACGAGGCTTCTGCTTTCTTTTATGCTAAAATGTCTAGTAGAAGAAGTAGAAAATGCTTGTCTAACATCTCAGTTGATGAGGCCATTAATTTTTATTCACAAGTTTTCAATCTCTCCTTAACTGACCAGTTTCCAGAAGTTATTTGTAAATCGATAATATCTGAATATGGCGCGAACTTCTTGAATGAGAGTATTTCTTTGGAAGAAATTAAAGTAGCTTTGTGGAATATCAGTGATTCGACTTCTCCAGGTCCAGACGGTTTTAATTCAAAGTTTTTCAAAACTCACTGGTCTCTTTCAAAAGAGTTAATTTGTAAAGCTTTGAATGACGTCTTCCTTAAGGGTTCTATATTAAAAGAGTGGAATCACACTTTTTTACACTTGATTCCTAAAAAAGATCACGCCTCCAGAATCCAAGATTATAGACCGATTGCCTGTTGCAACACATTATATAAAGTTTTTACAAAGATTCTGTGTAATAGACTGGCTCCTTTTTTGGATAAGTTGGTATCCCCTAATCAGTCGGCTTTTATAAGAGGGAGATCTATAGGGGATGGAATTTTGTTCGCTCACGAAATTATTAGAGGTCTTGGAAGAAAGGATAATAAATACATGTGTATCAAGGTAGATTTGAAAAAGGCTTACGATTCGATTAACCGAGATTTTGTTATTCACATGTTATTAAGTTTGGGCTTCCCAGACAAATGGGTGAAAATTATTGGAGATATCATTACCACTCCAGTGTTTTCTATTATTGCTAATGGGGAATCACATGGTTATTTCAAGAGCTCAAATGGCCTCAGACAAGGGGACCCTCTTTCCCCAATTCTATTTTGTCTGGTTATGGAATATTTCACGTTACTGATGGATGGCAAAGTCAGAGAAGGTCTCATTTCTCCTATCTCAGATTTTAATAACAAGTTAACTCACATCATTTACGCCGACGATATTATAATTTTCACTAAAGCAAGTACTCTTAATGCTTCAGCCATTAGTGATGTTTTTCATCGTATGAAAAGAGTAACCGGATTGGAATTAAGTTGTGAGAAGTCTAATGTTTTCTTTGGTAAAGGGGTTACCAACAGTACTGATATTTGTTCTATTCTTAATATTCAACAATCAGTACTCCCTATAAGGTACTTGGGCATCCCTCTATCTAGTTCTAATTTGAAGGATAGGGATTGTGATCTACTGCTAGAGAAAATAAAGACAAGATTGGCAGGATGGGAAACTAGAATGCTTAGTCTAGCTGGGAGACTAGAACTTATCAAATCTACCATTTACCCTATCATTCAATTTTGGATGCAATGTTTTTGTCTCCCAAAAACTACGGTACATAAAATAAAACATTTAATTCTTAATTTTCTTTGGAAAAGCCGTAGTAGTAAGATTCCCTGGGAAATTTTGTGCAAACAAAAAGAAGAAGGAGGATTGGGTCTGAGGAATCTAGAAGAGCTGAATCAAGCGTTATTCATTAAATTAATTTGGAAAATACTCAATGCTGAAGGAATTTGGGCAGATTTCTTAAAACGAAAATATATTGGAAATAAAAGTTTTTGGGATATCAATCCGAGAGTGGACGACTCGGGAGTGTGGAAATATATTTTGAAGAACAGACAAGCAGCTCTGAAGTGCCTCTCCCTTAATATAAGTGATGGTAAAACTACGTCCCTCTGGTATGACCCATGGTTGAATGGTAGCTCCATTATGGAGCGAATTGGTTTAGATACGGCTTTTAGAACTGGTACAGAACATTTGACTCTTGATAGAATTGTAAAACAAGGAGAATGGAAGTGGGATGAGTTCAGTTTCCTTCGGCGGATTCATTCGGAGATTGAAGGTGTTAAGATTTTTAAAGACAGAGAGCGGGATTTTTGGGCTTGGAAATGTTCCAAACACGGTCAATATCAGTTCAAACTAGTGTGGAACTCTATTAGGTCAAGTTTTGAATTAAAACCCTGGTCGTCATTAGTTTGGAATAAAATTCACGTTCCTAAAATGGCGGTTTGCCTCTTTAAAGCCATTAATGACTATTTGCTAACGAAAGAGCGATTAACTTTCAAACAGATTGTCGTTGACCCCTTATGTGTTTTCTGTAATAACTACATTGAAAATGTAGATCACCTCTTTTTTCAATGTAATTATACAGGACAAGTCTGGTTATGGAGCTGCAAGAAATTTTTTAGCTCGCCGAAAAGAATGTTCTCATTTATTCTAAGGGAAGACTTGCATAAAATTGTTTCTATCTCAAAATTAAGAAATCTCAACTCGGATCTGTTCCAATTATCTATCTCAGTTTGTATTTGGCATATATGGAAAGAAAGAAATGATAGGATATTTCTTAATAGATTTAATGACACTTCGCAGTTATGCTCTAAGATTTATCAGACAGTGAGTATTAGAATGGTTAAGTCTAAGCACTTCAAGCACTTGAAAGATACGTCGAACACAATTGCTAACAAATGGGGATTTACCTCGATAAGCTAGTCAGGGTTTCTTCGGGTTGATCATATGTATTGCTCCTCCTCGCTGCGTCCTTCTTGTGCCTTGATTCAGGTTTTTCTGCATCCTGTATTATCTTTACATTCATCTTACATCTATTTAATTTACATCTTACTTAATTACTTTCAAGCCTATTTGACCTAGTCTGTAAGCCTAAGAATGCAGGAATTATAGCTGATCCGCCATCTCTCTATTTGGTTCTCCACCTATTTTAACATATCTCGAGTTATTTTCAGAAGTCATAATTATCTTTAACATAGGAGAGTCAAAGACTTAGCTTGTTTGTTCTGAGAGGACTGGTTTTTCCTGTGGTTTCTTTCTCAGAGGCGAGTTCGAAGGCACCATATAGCGTCCAAAGATTCCATCTTTTGACAGTCGGAGACTCCTTGAGCTTAGTCCTTCTGATCTAAAGGCAGTGACTTCTAGAAATCGAAGCCTTCAGTGTCGATTGATGATTTCTTGTCTTCAGTTCCTGTTTTGCGTTCTATACCCTACAGATCTGTTGTTAGAATCCATTCCAAGATAAAAGGTTCTACCTTTACGGGTTTAGAACACTTATCTGTTGCTGCTCTCTCTCGTGTAGGATCTGATTAGCGGAATAGAGTTCCCTGGCGTGCTTCTTGCTTAGTCGTGGCCTAGCGGAAGGTTTTTGAAGCTGATTAGAGTTCGAGTTTGTTTTCACTTCCTCGCCGCCATTAATGTTTCCTCACCTTTGTGTTCGAGAGGAGTAAATGAAGTGGCTTCTCAAGTGAAGGCTCGCAGTTTCTACTTTTTCGAGTAGTCTGGAAGCTTCTAGCGGGTTTGGGTGTTTGTTTTGTGTTGCTTATTTTGGTTTTGGGTCTTGTTTTTTTTTAGCTAATATAAGATATTAGGCCTGGTTTTGTTGGTTGTTTGGATTATGTCGGATTTGTATATTCTTTTGTTTTCTTGGTTATTAATAGAAAGTTTGAACCCTTCTTCAAAAAAAAAAAATGCATTTTATTTATATAAAATCTATGTTTAGAAGTTTAAGTTTATACAATGTATACTTTAAATTATATATATATATTTATATACATATATCTTTCAATAAGAAAAATTCGTATATAAATATATACTATATACATAAACGTATTTATTAATTTAATTTAAAATTGATTATACAATTAAAATACATATATGTACTTACAAATAATATAAAAATTGTATTTAAATTTTTTAATATATATATGTGTATTTTACATTTTATATTCGAAAATTAAAAAAAAATCATTTTTATTTTAAAATTCCCATATAGATTTAATATTAAGTAATAATTACTAATTAAAAATATCTAGGCTAAGAACATTATTGCAAATATATATATAAATTTTATCATTATTATTTATATTAATATTTAGTTATAAATAATTAAGTAAATATTTATGTCATAAAAAATTATTTTGAATCAAAAAAAGTACTTATGGATTTCATATGATATTTTATGTTTATTTAAAATTATTTTACAAACTAATATTTAATATAATTTGGCAATTTGATTATATACATATACGTCTGTGTATATGTATTATTCATAAGTGTTTCGTTTAAATTTATTTATAATTTTTATTTCAGAATCTATACACAATTATATATACAAATATTTATTTACATTATACTTTGATGCGCGCGCGTGCACAGACACACACACACGCATATATATATATATATATATATATATATATATATATATAGTCAGCACATTTGTATATAAGAGGGGATAACATGTTCGTTGCGGTGTAAATCCCAACATCTATGCATAGGCATGTCAAACATGTACACTATATAATGCTGCACGTACACATACACTCAAATTTGTATATGTTACACATAATACTATATAATATAAACTATACAACATAAATCATTATTGGTAGAATAAATAAAAGTCTAATTTTATTTGAAACAATATCTAGAAAAGTTCTAAATAAATTTAGACTACATAGGCCTAACAAAGATCCAAAAGGTAAAAAATAAATTAAAATTTACACCCTTACTTCATAGTGGACTAGCGTAGTTCCAACATCATTTAAGGTAAAGTACTACTCATACCAGGCTTTATGTTTGACCAATATTTTTATTATTTCCCATAAACTCATGAGTACCCATTTGAGTAGGCTAATTTTGTGGGCCTAAAAAGGTTACCTTTGCGAAGAACGAATAACAAAGCTAATGACGAAGCATAAGGCTTGTAGAAGATACAAGTTATTTTTGTATTGCGCTGTTGAAAAACCAGGATATATAACTGGTTAAGTGTTTATGTCGGCTTCTTCATATGTCAGGCATTGACGCTATTGTTTGTTTATTATATTTTACCCCTACAAGGGCATAGTTGGGATTATGAAAATTGTAACTTGATAATTTATGTAATCGAAGATATTTAACTGCTCTATTTACCTTATGTAATGAAAAAAATATTGATCTCATTTTGTAGTTTGAAAACAATTCGGGCGATGATGACGACTTCATTGGTATTCATTTTGGGTGTCGAATGTGGGACATCGAGTAACATTCGGATGCCACTTTAATACTTACCAGTGAAGTAGTGTTTCCTATGAAGGGTGGGACCTTTGCTCTTGAAACTCAACTAGTGGCACTTATGCTCTGTTGTGTACACCCATAAAGGGTAAAGGAAATCCCATCAGTTTCCAAACTAAGAGTTGGATCTGCATAGGGTTTAAGCTAGAAAACCATTGGGTTTGGCAAGGAAGGGATTTTTCTCAAGAGCACAACATTTGCTAAGCCTACTTTAGTTCAATGCTTACATGATGTGTTTTCCGAACTTCAACCTAGTAACTTAGGCCATTAGTTATCATTTTATAGCATCTCAGGCTTTTCCTTTAAGTGGTGCATTGACATAGTTCTACTTACTTTGAGCAGACTAGTTTGATTTTGGATAAAAAGTTTGGTTCTATGTTTACAACCTTATGATCTTGTATGGTACATTTTAGAACTGTTGGATTTTTATGCTAGGTCAGGATATTTGATATCCTTACATCCAGTTTATTTTTGCCAAATATTTGAGTTGTATGTTTACAACTTTTTATCGCTTTTAAACCAAGCAGCTTTCATGAATTTGGACGTTAGGATGAAGGCAAAATGGTAGCAGGATTTAGGAGAAAGCTTGGAAGGGCAATGGATAGGGCTTCAAGAGGTTTGGAGTCAAGGTGATCTAAGGAAAAGAGATCAATACCGACACTCTTTTCATGTCGTTATAGAGTTTTATTATTGAGCTATGATGAGCTCTTGTGCTTTGGCGAAGTAATAGAAGGATAAAGTAGTCATTTAGGGGCTAAGTAATAGAAGGATAAAATGGTCATCCTTCCTACATTCTCGAATCTAGATTTTTACCTGGTCTTTTGTGATCCAGTGACTTTAGTGGATGATTCCTCCATAATAGCAAGCCTGGAGCAATGTTTAGAGGACATTTTGCCATCCTCTTCTTCACTCTTGATCTATACTTGGACATAGTCAGTTAGAAGGCTGCCCTTTGCTATTTTAAATTAATTTGAACTCTAGAGACCTTGTATTTGTGACAATCATCTCAAGAATAAGATTAAAGTAGATGTAGGCAACATAATTTGTCGAACCATTATAAAAATCCATGTTTTTCTATTAACTTCTTGATATTTCTTACTAGATCTACTCGTTTTCATATTTTTTGATGTTATGACACTTTTTGGCCTAACGCTTTTGGTGCTTTCACTAAGAATAGAGCTTCTCAAGTATAGATCGAGTTGTCTATTATGGATCGAAACGTCCAAGAACTAGATCCAGAAGGTTTTTATGGTTAATTTATAAGATTTAATATTTGGAGTAATGGCACCAAGGGGATCTGAAAAGTCTAGAGCTGTAGCTAAGGAGAAGATGTAGCTTCTCACCACAACGAGGAGACTGCCCAACCCGAATGAGCTCTGCCAGGACCATCTTCCCCTCAGGAGATGGCATTAAAAATAGAGTTTGATAGGATGGTGGTGGATAGCCAGAAGGAGCTTACTGAGAAGATGGATGCTAATATTGCCTTGTGGACCTAACAATCCCAAAGGCCTAGGAGTAGTAGAAGAGATATGTCATCTTCTGGTTCTGAAGAGGAGAATTCATTTGCATTTGGTCAGAATAGAAGGGATGGGAGGTAGAAAATAAAGGAGCAGACTACTAGAGCAGCAATGAAGAATGATGGAGGAAATGGCCACACTCTAGACAGAAGAATTTATATCGGTACCGACCAAAATCAGGCCGGTATGGACATGAATATGAGGAGTTCTAGGAGACCCTGGCCCGATGCCATCAACCTATCAGATTTCAAGGACGATTTGTAGGACACTGGCAATGAGGATGGACCGAACGCTGGAGCATAGGATGTTAGTGCTCAGAAAACTATCACAAAACCGAATAGGAATCAAAGATGATCTGAAGAATTGGCTCTCCTAGAGACCGGAGAGTCTAGACATCAGCAAGCATATCAAAACCGTTTGCAGAGTCAAACATTCGATGTTGCTCCTAATAGTCTTTATTCGGATCATCTGTCTAGTGAGGAGTATATTGCTGATATGATAAAGTGGTTGATGGAAGAAAACCGATGGAGAAAGAATGAAGATCGGTGTTCTGCTCCTAGCAGAACACCATTCACAGATAATATCTTGTGGGAGGGATATCCTAAGAAGTTTATAATTCCTTTGATACATTATACAATAGAACGACTGACCCCGGACAACATCTATTCATGTATGAATGGTATATGGATGGTGCGAGGGCGACATATGTAGTTCGATGTAGGTGTTTCTTTATCATTTTAGATAAAGTTATGCTAATATGGTTCATTTAGCTCCCGTCGAAGTCGATTTCAAATTTTGATGAACTAGCTAGGAGGTTTTTGGAGCAGTTCAGACTCCATGTTGCTCTGCCTAAAAATGTGATGTCCTTGTCCGGCATTTATCAAGGACGTGAAGGGTCATTGAAAGGCTTTTTGAATAGATTTGATATTGTAGTTACCAAGGTAAACATTATGAATGAGGATATGCTGTTAATGGCTCTAGTCCCGGGGAAAATCCAAATACATATTTTGGAAAATGACTGGAGATGAAATAGCCCACTATTAATGAGGAGTTCCACTGAAAGGTTAACCAGTTCTTGCGCTTGGAAGAGGCGAACTAGATTTCCAAAATGGCTTGTGATGGACAGTCAAAAGAAGTTATTCAAAGTAATGCAGCTATTAAATAGACCAACGATAGCGCTAGTAATGTAGCTGTGAATGTTGGGAATTCTAATAACTAGAGAAAAAGAAATCAGGGCATTAGGGGCAGGCAGAATGATGCCAAAAAGCATCCAAAGAATATGAGGCTAGAGGGGTACACATTTGTACGCTTGAAAATATATACCTTGCTATGGATAGGACAGAGAAATACTGGAAGCCAGCTCGAAAGGTAGCTATGGAACCTGAGAAACACTTCGAAAAGTATTACCAATTCCGTGAGGCCCATGGACATAATATAAATGAGTGTCGCCACTTAAAGGATATCATTGAGGAGTTAATCCTCAAAAAGAAACTGTAGCAATATGTTAGAGAGCCAAAGGATGACAGATAGAATTATAGATCCCAAGGGTCGAACACCCAAGGTAATCATCCTGGACCCAACGGAGAGGGGGCCAGGCGGCCTAATGATAGAATCATTATTAACGTGATAACTGGAGGACCTTATCCATTGGAGAAAAGCTAGAATGAGATGAAGCAGTATGCGAATTCTTTGAAACATGTACCATAAGAGAGCTACTTTTCTATTGAGGATAAAGCTTCGGCCATGTAGTACAGTTTGATAACCAATAATATAGTCTTTCATAATATGGATTTTAATGGGATTGAAGAGCCAACCTTTGATCCCATGGTGATAACAATTGTTGTGGTCCTATCCACTATGCATCGCGTCTTAGTGGATTATGGAAACTCGGCCTTCAAAACAATTTTTGATTAAATGAAAATCACTCCAAAAGACATTAAGCCTTGTAAATCTAGGATTCAAGGATTTATAGGAGAGGCGAAGGAACCCATCAGAACTATTGATTTATCTATGGAGTTGGGAGAAGGAAACCACAAGATTGTGTGGGTTCATAAGTTTGTTATTGTGGATGAATTCTCGACATATAATGCCTTTTTGGGCTGACCGACCATATCTAGTTTCAGAGTAGCTTTAGCTCCTTGCTGCTTGATGATGAAGTTCCCCGCGTAGAATAAGTTTAGATCAATTTGAGATGACTCGAGCATTGGTCGATAATGTTTTTTGTTGAGCTCAGAAAGGTAGAGTAATATGAGAAAGGGAAAGGTGCAAAGAAGGCTCTTTGCATCAAGAATGCAGACGCATAGCAACCAATGCCCAAGCCTTAGCTCAAGAAACATAACAAATTCTTTAAGCCTATGGATCCTAGAAAGCAGTCAGAAGAAGTGTGGGCAGCACTAGCTGAGCTGACAATCAACGTTCCGATCGATATGGATGATCCTAATCGGATGCTTAAGATCAGATCTCAGCCTAGTGCCAAATTAAGAAAGGAACTGGTCAGTTTTCTTCGAGATAACCTAGATATATTTTCTTGGACACATTCGGTTATGTGTTGGATATCACTAGAGATAGCATGCCAAGTACTGAATGTGGACTCGAAATATCCCTCTATAAAAAAAGATATACTGTGGGTCTGGAGTGATTCATTGTGTAGAAGGAGGAAGTGGATAAGCTGAAGGAAAACGGATTTATCCGTGGTGCTATATACCCTGAATGAGTATCAAATCATGTGTTGGTTAGAGAGAAAATAGGAAGTGATGGACATGCATTGATTACTCAGACCTGAATAAAGCATGCACAAAAGATAACTTCCCAATACCCAAAATCGACCAATTGGTAGACGGGACCACTCAACCCAAGTTACTTTCCTTCATTGATGCTTACTCTGGGTATAACCAAAAACCGATGTACATTCCAAATCATGAGCACACAAGTTTTACAATGGATTTAGGATTGCACTGCTAGTGAATGATGTTGTTCGATTTGATGAACCTTGGAGCTACTTACCAGTGATTGGTGAATTCCATGTTCAAGGACCAGATCAGACAGAAAATGGAAGTATATGCGGATGATATGCTTATGAAGTCACAACTATTGACGAACTGTATGGATGATCTCTTGGGAATGTTTGATATGTTGCAGAGGTATGGGATGAAATTAAATCCACTGAAGTGTTCCTTGGGAGTTACACTGGCAAATTTTTGGGATTTATTGTGAATTCAATAGGTATTGAGGCTAATCCGAAGAAGATTAACACCTTGAAACATATGACTGCCCCAATCATGAGAAGGAAAATGCAAAGTTTGAATGGGAAGGTTTGCGCATTGAGTAGGTTCATTTCAAAGGCAACTAATAAATGCATACCATTCTTCGATGTCCTTAAAAAAGAGAAAGGAAAGTTTGTTTGGACAAAGGAATGCCATGACGCTTTTGAGGAAGTACCAAGGCATATGGAAAGATTAGCGGTCCTCTCCAAGCCTTTGGACAAAGCAGATCTGTTTATCTATTTGGTGATGTCTTCTCACGCACTTAGTATAGCATTAGTATGTGAAGAGACAAGGATCCAGATGCCGGTATACTACATCAGCAAGAGGTTTACTGGAGATGAAAAGAACCATATAAAGCTGGAAAAGCTCACTTATTGCTTGATGATTGCTTCGAGGAAGTTGTGACCATAATTTCAAGCTCATTTGATAAAGGCATCGACAAATCAGCCTTTAAAGCAAGTACTTCACTGAGCCAAGACTTCGTAAAAGTATTGAAATGGAGCATCAAGTTGAGCCAATATGATATCACTTACCATCCAACAAGGGCAATAAGAGGACATGTGTTAGCATATTTCATCACTGAGTTTACCGTCCGAGATGGAGAAGTGGAAGATGATATAGTCCCACTTACTCAATAGAAATTATTTGTAGACAGAGCTTCCAGTGAATATAATTCTAAGGGAGTTATGGTATTTGTGACTCCAGAAGGATGGGCGATTAGCTTTGCATTGAAGCTAGAGTTCCCTATTGATAGAGTTAGGGGTATTCCCTACGGGCAATTATATAATTTGTTACATATATCAAACTTGATAACCAATCTATTGTGGAATAAAAGGTATTTTCTTTCTGTTATATACTTGATATAATGTGTTATATTAACTAATTAATTTAATCGAAAGTATATTTAATTGACGGTTCATAAATGGTATGTTTTGTGATAGTATTTACAAAGTGTTGTAACTGTGAGTAATTTATCACATTGGAAATAAATATACCATTTTAAATATCCCTAGTCAAGATGTCTTACCTAGGTTGCTCTTTCTGCATGTTATTTAATGATAAAGATGTTCACTCCTCCTCATTTTGCATGTCTTACCTAGGTTGCTCTTTCTAATAAGTTTTGCCATTTATCCTCTTGCATGTATGTCTATATAATAGACTTATATACATATATATGTTTAATCCTTACGACCTCTGTTGAGTTTTTTCAGCTTTGGCAACTTTCATGGGCCGTTAGTCTCAGATGTTCTCATTCTTGATGGAGCTAGATTTCGACATGCTGTAGGGCCCATTACACCCTCTCTAGATAATCTTGACTGTTATTTATTCTATTCACTCCCACTTAGGGACTGGACGTGGCCTTTCTCTCACCATGGCCTCCACTCTTTTGCTAGCCTCTTCATTTTATGGTCAACATTTGTTTTGTTACTCCTTTTCACGTTTTTTAGATAATTTCTTTTTTTGGGAGGGTTTTATTTTTTCTATTTTACTTATATGGGATTATGGGGAGGAGCCACCTACCAAGCTTATTGGTAGCTCCTTTTTAAGTGTAGGATAAAATTACATGAGTATTCTCCTCCATTAGAGGATCACTCATTTCTCTCAAAAATATTCCTAGTCATGATGTATTAAGGCTGGATATTGATATATTAGTTGAAACTAGAGTATGTAATGCTCTTCAACTATTGGGAAGTGTATTATTCATAATTGTAAGGGCAACCAATGGGTTATATACTGATAGTTATTGGATAACTATGGAATGACTGACTCGATAGTTTTCTATCAGTTAATATAAATAAGATCAAATAGAAAATATCGTTGTGACAAAATTATACAGTTCTCTTGACTTGTGAATATTGATCTTCAATGTGGAATCTCTACATTGATTATAGTTAAATTGTTGAATTGTGTCCATCGAACGACTATAGTTGGGTTGAGTGGAAGCATTGGAAGTGAAACACAATTCAAGAGAGAATTCATCTCCTCAGTTATACGAGGTTGGTATCACGGTCAACTGAAGTTAACTTAAAGTCAAAGTCTTTGGCAGAGCATTATAATTAATAATAATCGCTATTATTGAACCAAAGACATTGTATTTGGATTATAGATTTGAATATGGATGATATTTGAATTTTGACCATTACCAAATTCCATAAGTCCAAAGTGATAAGTTTTGGCGAAGAGAATTGGTGTAAATAATTGAATTAATTTGTAACTATTATAAATTAATTAAATTAATTCATATTTATGAAATATTGGTTATAAAATTTTATTTTGATTTGATGAACAAATATTATTAAATATATTTATAAAAGTTATAAATATATTAATTGATATACAATATCGATACGTTTAAATTGGATTTAAATGAAAATATTTTATTTCGACTTCAAATGGATTTAAATACCATATGGGGGGTGGTTGGTACAGCTCTAATAGGGCATAGAAGATACCCGTATGATTGGTTAAGATGGGCTAGGATTGAGTAGATAAGAGGGAAGAAGGAGTAATAGAAAAACATGGATTTTGATCCTAACTTCTATCTTCATTCCTCCTCTATATAAACATCTCAACCCATTCTCATTTCATACTTTTGGAAGCCTCTATCTACACCTACTTCTGATTGAGTTCTCTACCTCCCCATCTCTCCATTTCCAAATCAAACCAAAGTAATTCAGATCTTAATCGATAGTCGGAGTCATTAGTTCAGGGACTAGCATTCTACTGGATTGGAAACTTTTTCAGGGCGTAGATCCCGTTGTTTAAAGGTGTACATAAAAGCATTGGATATAAGGTAAATTTCTTATGTATTCATGAATATTAATGTATGCATATTATTTATATCATGCATACTACATTGTGGTTAGGTGAATATTCTATCATATAAATATATTATCAAAATTAGATTGGTTACATATTTATATATACTCTTATATATTTATATATAAAAAATTTATGACATATATATACTGATGATGTACACGACATAATTTTTTATTATTTTTAATTAATATAATATCCAACATTTAATTATATATAAGCTTTGTAAATTTAAATTCTATATTTTAATATATCCAAATATAGTTTTAAAATTGTATATAAACATTTTGTTATCTAAAATAATTTTAGCAAATAAATTAATTTTTGTACATATATATTCTTATTTAAATTAATTAATTAGGTAAATTAACTATAACATCACATATACATATTATAAAATATGTTTTATATTCTATAAAATTAGATCTGTGCTTAATATACTTTGGACAGAAATAAGAAACATTTTTTGTATTTAATTTTAATTTTAAATGCTAGCGGAAACTGAAATTAGATTTAAAGTTGTCTTAAAATTATAAAATTAGATTCTAAATGTTTAAATAATAAAATATCACCCAGACTGTTTACTAAATTTTTTAAATTTAACTTATGATCGAAAATAATATTTTTATTATTTTTTAATAATATCCGCATGGATAATAATTTAAAATACATATTAAAATAAATAAATAAATAACATTTTGCCATGCCCAACAATAAGGAGGTGTGTGTATAGGCAAGGCCAGCCGATTTTATAGTGGACCGTCCACTTTTATTACCAACAAAATAATAGTAAATACAAGAGCAAAGCAACATGCCTCAACTGTTAACAAAAGGAAAATAAAAAATAGGAGTAGGAAAAAGGTGCCTAAGCTACTATAAATGACCTAGAGCTGGTCCTCCTCAGAAGAGGATGAACCACTACCTTCGTCGGAAGAGACAGGGCTTATCGTATGCAGAAATCCTATGAAAAAGGACACAATATTTGGAATATACCCAGAGTAATCCATGCAATAGATAAATTTCCTATCCCAACTATCATCATCATGAACATTCCTATTCCTAGCACCAAGGACACCATCAACTGAAAGTACAACACCTTCCCCATCAATAGAGTAATGTAGACGCTTGGATTCACCTTCGTCTTCACTAACAAACATAAGGAAACCATTTCAAACAGGGTCATATGCCATCTCATATGGCTCATGTATCCATGCTTTCTCAGAAGAATTCCACTCAATAACATAAGCCAAGGTAGCACAAGATGACATAGAGTCAACAGTTGCATCAGAAGGAATGATCAGAGGGAAAACAATACCTTCAGCTAAAGGGGATACAAAATGAGACATAGTCACAGGCGGAACTGTAACACCCCATATTTTTAGTAACATTATTTAGGATATGTAATTAATTAAATTGAATAAAATAATGTAAATGGTTAATGGATTGAGATTTGAGATTAAATAAGGGGTAGCCGTGCCATGTTAAACAAGTGAACTAAAGAATAAAAAGAGAATAAAAGGTTAGGAAATATGCAAGGGCAAAATAGGAACAAGGCATATCCTTATACCCTAAACCCCCCTTAGGAATTCATTCTACACATTCATTCTATTTTCACAAACAAAAATAGAGCTAAGGCTGGCCACCATTAGGAAGAGCAAAGAAGAAGAATGCAAGAGGAAGAATCAAATCACTTAATCAAGAACAAATCTCATATCCTTAATCAAAAATCTAAGGTGAATAGTGGCTACATCTCAAGTTTTTATTGGGTTTCAGTTTTAGTATGAAATCCGAATTATTTGCAAATGTTTTGCCATGTTTTAGATAATAAAATGTATATCTATATGTTGTTGATGATTTATGCTAATTCACATAGATTTTGTGATATGTTTTGATATGAAAACCCAATTAAATGACATCCAATTGCCTTGCGAATTTGGATTTATCAAACATGATATTTTGAAAATGGGTTTCAATTTTCATAATTTTTTGAAATTTTGTGAATTTTATATGAATTTTCTAGTGAAGAAAATGCAAATTTGGGTTTAAAATTAATTACGACCAAATTATATTTGTATAGAGTCTGAAATTTATATATGTTAGAAAACATATAAAAAATAATTTTTTGAATTTTTTGTAGAATTTTCCTAAGTTTTTAATGGATATATAAAATTATTTAAGATATGGGACTTAAATGTTATATATATTTTTAAAAAGGTGAAGGGGTATTTTATAAATAATCCAAATTCCCATTTCTGAAAATCGGTAGCACTTTTAGAAAAGAAAAATTTGCAACCAATCATAATTTGACAGATAAGGCAGGTTCGGTACAAAGAAATAGTTTAAAAAGTCAAATCTACATGCTTTTTCCTATTTCAATGCTTTTGGCACCGGGCTTCTGACTCCTTACCTCCGCCTCCGACTCCATCGAAACAAATGCACATGGTATCAGATACCTGGTACGTAGTGAATTGGATATAGGCGAAAGGTATTGGGTCGAAACTAAGGGTTCCGAAGCGGTCAAACCGCGACTTTGCATTTAAATGAAAATGCACCTGCTTTGCTTTCGACTGAATAGATTTCGACCTGGTCTGCTTTCGATTGGTTTAATGACTTTAAAAAGAATAGTTTTAAGAGGTTGCGCCTTTGTTTTTAAGTAACTGCTTTCGACTAGGTCGAAGCCCCTGATTGCCGCTTTTTACCTTTCGACCCAGATTGGTTTCAAAAGGGTAACCTTGTTTTTAAAGCCAAGCCGCTTCTCCAATGCTTTTGAAGGGATGGTTTCGACACCATCACTTCTTTACTTAGGAATGCTTTCAAAAAAGATGCTTCCGATTTAAATGTTTTAATGACCCTTTTGTTCTATAAAAAGTAAAACTAGAATGGTTTCGAAAGAGATGGTTTTAAAGGTTTCAAAAGGTGTTTCCACATGTTATAAAATTGAACCCAAATGCTTTTGAAAGGCTTGATGTTTTGATGCTTTCGAAAGGTTTTAAAGAAAGGTTTTTAAGAGGTGGTTCTCCAATGGTTTCGAAAGGTCTAAAAAGAAAGGTTTTCCAATGGTTTCGAAAAGTAATGTTTAAGTGTTTTAAAGAGGATGTCTAAGGTTTTAAAGCTTTCGAAGGAGATGTTTTTAATGCATTCGAAAGGATAAATATGAATGGTTTCGAAAGGTATGATTTCGAAAGGTTTGTTTTGGCCTTCAGCCTATTTTTCTCGTATTAAGAGTGATACTTTCAAGGATTCGAAAGGGGTACTTTCAAAAGTTTAAATGTTTTCATCAACAAGGTTTTGTGTGAAGAACATGTAACATCATGTAACATGGCAAGGTGATTTGAGTAAAGAAAAGAGTATATAAAAATAATTTCCTTGTATATGTATGATTTAAAGGTTTAAATCATTTTGAAAAGGTTTTCAAGGAAAAATTTAAAGGGTAGTTAACCCTAAGAAAATGACTCAAATTAGAAGACCAGATGGGACTGGTGTAGGGTCGTGCCCTATACTCATTAACTATTAACCCCTAGCTAATTTAGTCCAAAATTCCAGTGTGTAGGGCTTTGCCACAAGTAAGACTAAAATTATGTTACACACAAAAAGGAATCTAAAAAGGAAAGATAGGTTATTGGTAAGCTTGCAAAACCATTAGGATCAGTTAGACCTAGAGAAGTAAGTAAGGACAGACCGTCCAAAAGGGGAGTATCTAACAGATGTTAGATTTTTATGTTTTCTGGTAGGCCCGAGTCAACCAACGATTAGTAGTTAGCCAATCAAAACTACAATGTATGGATAGATAGTCAATATGGTAACTGATATGTACATATACATGATATTGCTTTACAGATTTATCTAGTTTTGGTTGCAGGATTATAATTTGCAAAAAGATATGTTTTAATAAGGATATTAGTGAGGAGAAACTCGTTTCGCTAAGTGACATGGTCTCACTTAATATCAGATAACCAAGATGTATAGTATTATTCACACCAAGCTTTATGTCTGACTCGAAGTTTATTTTTCCTTAAACTCTCGGGTGCTTAAAATTGATTTGAGTAGGCTGAGGGTTGAGATTTACATGTTTTAGTAGGCTGGCGAATAAAGCTTCCAGTGACGAGCAAATGGCTAACGGATAGCTAATTAGGAGTTGCTGTTATAATTTTGATTGATTCCGTTGTATTGTATATATAGTACTCTGGTCAACCAAGGGGGCATCGTCATATGTCGCTCTTGGCGTATTTATGTAATTACTATATTTTATCTGAACTTGGGAAACGATTATGGGATTATGTAATATGGATATGGAACATGTTTTGGAAATGTAATCAAAAATATTTTTTCTTTTTTAATATGTTTTTTTTGTTTCATATTCATGTGCTTCCGATAGTATGAATACCATTAACATAGCCGTATTTAGTCGCCGAAAGTTAATACTATGAATGACTGCAGCATCTGTAGCACTTAGCTTAGGGTCTCTAGATAGGGGATGTTACAACTTGGTATCAAAGCATAGGTTTATGAATTAATTTACCTAAAAAAATGATTTTTGAAAACGTAATCCTAAGGAAATAGAGATAAGATCGGGGTATGGGATAACGCTATGATAACGTACTTGTACTTGCCATATATAATTATGCGCTTTATCTCTAGTCTCCTATCTCTATTAGGTTATTTTTTTGTATCTCATGAAGGTTCGAATGCAGATATGGATTCTCAAAGAGATAATGTTGGAGCAGAAAGCACCGCTGTAGATGGAAATTCTAGACCTAATACTAGAAGGAACCCAGGTCAGGCACGAGCTGGAAATACTGGTGCTAAAGTCCCGCAAGTTGACATGGGAGCCATGTATCAGTTTTTCATGAATATAATGCAAGCAGGGGTTGCTGCTGGAGTAGTTGGTGGAGGAGCCCAGGAAGCTCTAGTAGTCAACAATTATGTTGCTTTGAGTAGGGATTATGCTAGGTTTGGAGGAAAACCATTTGTTGTGACTGAAGGCGCCTGAGAAGTGGGGAACTAGTTGCTGCATTGTGAGAGGATTTTCATAGATTTAGGACTCAATGATAAGCATAAAAGAAGGCTTGCTTCGAGGTAGCTTCAAGGAGTAGCTTTATACTGGTGGAATAGTGTAACAACTAGAGTGGATGAAGGAACAATGGCATAGGCTGAGTTTAAGAGGAGGTTCGATGAGAGATTTATGTCCGTGATGGCAAAGTCCACCTTGCTCAGAAAGTTTGGTGAGTTAGAGCAAGGAGATATGACTGTGTTAGAGTATGCTACAAGCTTTGAGGGGTTGGCAAGATATGGTCATGCCACTGTGGATACCGTGATTAAGAGAAACGAGAAGTTCATTATGGGGTTAAAACTTGAATTGGCTAAGGCTACATTACCTCATATCAGGGATCCTTGTGATGGTGTAGTAGAGATGGCTCTAAGACACGAGAAAATTATTGCTTCTGTGGAGAAGAATAAGGAGAAGGAGGTCCAGGTAGGGCAGAGTCAAAAAAGAAAGTTCTTTCCTAAGAAGGGAGCCCAGAAGGGTGGAGCCATGAAGAAAGGAAAGTCAAAAGTTGTCTATTTTAAGTGCAACAAGAAAGGGCATTTTGCGTACGCATGTCGATCTAGAGAGGCAAAGAAGGTGACCGGGAAGAAGAATATCAAATGCTTCAACTACAATCAGATGGGTCATTACAAGAACCAATGCAAGGAGCCCGCTAAGGAAGGATAGGGCAAAGTATATGCAATGGAGACAGTTACCTCGAGACCCACGGCAGGGGAAAAGGGAAAGCAGTGTTGGAAGGAACGCTTATGATTTTTGGTATGGCAGTCAGTGTTCTGTTTGATGCTGGTGCATCGCATTCTTTTATATCTCGTTATGTGGTAGATAAGCTTAAGCTATAACCCTCATACTTAGTTACTTCTTTAAGGGTTGCAAATCCGATAGGAGGTTATGCAACACTTGGGATGAGATGTGACCGCCTAAAGTTTGACTTGTTGGTTAAACTTTTGTTTGCAGTTTGCTTTCGTAGGATTCGAGATTATTTTTAGTTTGGATTGGTTAAGTAAGTACGATGCTAGGATATTTTGCCATGATGGGAAAATATCGCTTAGACACCCATACTGTAAGGAGCGGGTTGTATATACTATAGGAAACCCTAGTTGTGAAGTGAATACTTTGTTGGGTGTTGTGGAGATAGAAGACGAGCTGAATCGAGTTCTTGTGGTTAGAGACTTTGCAGATATTTTTGAACCCGTAGTAGGATTGCCACCGAAACAGGCCATTGAGTTTTGGATAGATTTGGTGCCTGGAGCAGAACCAGTTAGTAGACTGCCAAGTAGGATGACACCTACCAAAATAAGGGAGCTCAAGGTGCAGTTGGCGGATTTGGAAGGCAAGAGTTTTATTAGACCTAGTAGTTCACCTTGGAAAGCAGCCGTAGTGTTTGCTAAGAAGCCAAATGACTCGTTATGGTTATGTATCGATTATCGTAAATTGAATGAGAAAATGATAAAGAATCGATATCCATTGCTTAGGATTGACGATTTGTTCGATCAGTTGAGTGGAGCCAAGATATTTTTGTAGTTGGATTTAGCGACAGGTTTCCATCAGCTTAGAGTGACAGAGGATAGAATTCCTTTGACGGCATTTAGAACTAGATATGAATCGTACGAATGGTTAGTGATGCCGTACGGATTGACTAATGCGCCATTTTTCTTTGTAGATTTGATGAACTGGATTTTCCAAGAGCACCTGGATAGGTTCATATTGGTTTTCATATATTATATTTTGGTGTACTCTAAGGATAAAAGAGAGCATGAAGTTCATCTTTGAGTAGTGCTTGAAACGCTGAGGCAGCATCAGCTGAAGGCGAAGTTCTCGAAATGTCATTTCTGGAAAAAGGAAGTGAAGTTTCTTGGCCATGTAGTTTTAGAGAATGGGTTATCAGTGGATCCAGCTAATCGAGGCCGTGGATGGTTAGAAGAGACCAAAAACGGTGACTGAGATAAGAATTTTTCTGGGATTGGCTGGTTACTATTAGAGGTTTATTAAGGATTTTTCGCGGATAGGGGCACCAATGACCAAGCTAAGTCGAAAGGATGTGAAGTTCGTTTGGACCGATAAGTGTGAAGAGGCATTCCATAACTAAAACACTTACTGACTAATGCACCTGTGTTGGTTGTTCCAGAATGGAATCAGGATCTGGTGGTGTACATGGATGCATGTGGGACTGGGATAGGAGTTGTGTTAATGTAGAGGGTTAGAGTAATTGCCTATGCTTCTCGATAGCCTAGACCGTATGAAATCAGATATCCATCCCATGATTTAGAGTTAGCTGCGGTAATTTTTGCATTGAAGGTGTAGAGACATTAACTTTTGGGAGAAAGATTTGAATTATATACGGATCATAAGTCGTTGAAGTATTTGTTCCCTCAGAAGGAGCCGAACATGAGACAACAGAGATGGTTAGAGTTCTTAGCTGCTTATGATTTCGGTATGGAGTACACACCGGGGAAAGGCCATAATGTTACAGATGCACTTAGCAGAAAACATCATAATGTGGTGTTAGCGATGATAGTTGAGTGGAAAGATTTGGAAGCATTAGCGGCTTGCAGAGTATAGTGGAGAACTAAGAGTAGTTCAAGTACATAAACTGCTTTGTTATCATGTTTTGAAGTTTGACCAGTTATGATCGAAGAGGTTGCTTCTAAACAGCTAGAGGATTCAGTGCTGGCTGAACGGATTAGAAAGCTGAGAGATGGAACGAAGAGCGGTGACTTAAAGGATTTAATCTTGACCAGAATAGGTGGTTGATAAAGAAAGGAAGATTGTGTGTTCCGAATGTGGGAGACATTAGGAAGGAAGTTTGGGAGGAATGCCATCGCTCGAAGTTCACTATTCATCCGGGAGGAACAAATATGTATCAGGACATGAAGAGAAGTTTCTTCTGGGAAGATATGAAGAAGGATGTAGGCTTATGGGCGAAGCAATGTCTGAACTACCAACGGGTAAAAGCCGAACATCAGAAGCCAAGTGGGTTGCAGTCTAACAGGTTGACCAAGAGTGCCTATTTCATTCCAATTAGGTCAACCAAAATGGCACATGTGTTAGCGAAGTTGTTTATGAAGAATGTAGTTAGACTGCATAGAATTCCTAGTAGTATAGTGAGTGATAGAGATTCTTTATTCACTAGCGAGTTCTGGAAAAGTCTACAGGATACCTTAGGTACCAAGCTTAAGATAAGAACCGCTTACCATCCACAGACTGATCGGCAAACAGAGAGAGTTAACAAAGTCTTGGAGGATTTTTATGAGCTTGTGTGCTAGATTTTGGGGGATCATGGGAAGACCATCTACATATAGTCGAGTTTTCGTATAACACTAGTTATCAAGCTAGTATAGGGATTGTTAGAACCACTATTCTATGGTTTCGATGACAACAACTATACACACACATATATATATATATAGCTAATTTACTTATAGGAAAAGTCTTCAGAGATTAGATTGAAGATGGTTCGAAAAAGGAGAAGTATCATCAAAGCTACTAATAGTACTATTATTTGTCTAGATATAATTGCAAAATCTCCTTTTAGTAGTATCGTTTTAACTTAAAGCATTTGCAACAAATTTATAAAATTCTAAAACTGCAAATGTCAGATGTTTGACATATACTTCAGACGTTTGGTTTAAGTCTCTTGTTTTGAATTTGAAACACGCACAGGCGTATGTCCCATTTTTCAGACGTCTGAGCATACATTCTGTTTGAAATTTATACAGCAGCTCAGACGTCTGAACATACGCCCAGGCGTCTGTGCTGAGTAATGGGCTACATTCTTGAACAAACATCTTCTTTAAACAAAGGGGCATCTTCACCACTCTTCAATATATCTCTTCTCTATTAATAGATGCAACCTTTAGAATGAATAAACAAAGTTAAAGGATACTACTCTTCATCATAACTCTTCATTCTCTATAAATATGCAAAGATTTATAGATTAAACTCACCTAACTTTTCTGAATCTTTTGTCTATTTTATTTGCATACTATATTTTCAAAAGCAAGAAATATTCACCTTTTCTATTTCCTAAAATCAAAGCCCCATATATACATATTATTAAAAAAAGATTATAGTAAGATTTGTACCGAGCAGTCAACATTCATGTTTTTCTAGAGCACATTCTTGACATAGAAAGAAACTGTTGTATATAGCCTATTCCTCCGGGCAAAGTGAGGGTTGTTAGTGAAAGCCAAAGAGGAGCTTCGGGACTGGACATACGACGGGAGAGGGAAGTCTCCTTTTCCGCTACCTTCCCGCGGAGATTCACAAACCAGTATAAAAACTCCATTGTGATTGTTCTATACTATTATACTTTATTCTACTGTTCATAGGTTAGTATATTAGCACACTTGCATATTTGATATACATATACGATCCACATTCTCTTTCATTTGATATCAGAGCATGGTTATTTCAATTCACAGTAACACGTAATTAAAAATATATTTAATATGGCAAGTACATTTCAAGAAGGACAATCAACTACACGTCCACCACTATTTAGTGGATCAAATTATGCTTACTAGCCTACACGTATGCGTATCTTTATGGAAGCAAACGGCCTAGAAATTTGGCAAACAACACAAGTTCAATATGTAGCACCAGAAACTAACATAAGCACTTGGACAGACGCCCAAAAGAACACGGCAATAAACAATGCTAAGGCTATGAATGTTTTATTCTGTTTACTTGACAAAAATGAATTCTCACGTGTCATGTTGTGCACTACTGCATATGATATATGGCGTACACTACAAATCACACATGAAGGTACAAACAAGGTTAAGCAAACAAAGGTTTCTATTTTACAAAATCAGTTTTCTTCTTTTAAAATGAAACTATTGGTGACATGTATTCTAGATTTCAAACTATTCAACATGATCTCATGGCACTTGGAGTTAAATTTACAGATTTTGATTTAGTTACACGTATTTTAAATTCCTTAACACATGAATGGGAATGAAAAGTATTGGCCATCGAAGAAGCAAATGGTTTATCTCAACTAAAGGTTGAAGAATTGATGGGGAATTTAATGTCATACGAAGAAAATCTGCAAGCAAGGAATTAGCATTTGGGTGCTCATTCAAGGTGATTGGAGCAAAGGTGTTAACAAAGGCAACTGGTGGACGATATGCATCAACGACACAGAGAGACGGGAAATCAACCAGTGAACCCAACAACAGCCTGGGAGGAGACAAGGATCTAAAAGGTACGCACACCTAGACCTTGTCAAGCTCGACGGGCCGAAATCATGTTGGAAAGGAGAAAATTTACAATGCTTTTTAGGAATGAAGAGACAAGATGGAAGAAAGAGCGAACGTAGGAATTAATAAGAGGAGGAGGGAGCAGACACGAGAAGGAGAAGTAGGATAGTAGATGCCATTTTTGCCTTGATTTTTAGCTAAATTTTTTATATCACACAAATGTGCCATACATATAATTTTCTTAATCTATATTTATATTAAATATATTAATATGTATATTTTTTTTATTATGTTATATATATATATTTGAATATATGTATTTAATATATATATAAGTTTCCTTTTACCTTTGCAATAAAGAATTTATTACTTTAATTTTATAGATGTTTTAAACATATTTATATAATTATATATATAATGTTAAAATTCCATCAACATAATTAATTTATATATAATTATTTAAAATAAAATAAAAAATACATATATATCCATATATATATATCTGTGTGTGTGCGTATTGCAATATTTTGTTTACATAAATTAAAATATATTAATATACATTTGGACAATATATTTGTATATTAGATGTTAACCCAAAAAATGGATCAACACCCAGAAATCAGATGAAAGCACTAGTTCTATTAAAAGAAAAGGAAAAGGCAAAAAAAGGAAAAGGAGACACAAGAAGTTTTATAGTGGTTCGGCATAATCTTTGGCCTACATCCACTTTAATCTCTTTTATTAGTTATTATCTCTTCGGATTACAACTTATTATCTTAGATCTAACCACAATCTAGTGGATCTCAGATTTATAATTAAGTTTCTATAGTATAAAGGGGTAAAGGATGGAGTGAAGAAGAATAAGGAGTCTCTAATGGAAGAGAAATAAGATCCCTTTTGGTTGCAGCTAGGCTAGTATTTATAGAGAAACATAGGTAAAAAGTCAGAATCCTACTTGCACTTGAGTCCAAATGAAAGCCCGATGTCACAGGAAAAATCAGTAACCCACTACCTAAGGATATAGATTGGTATTGAGCTACATAACTTGGTACTGAACTATAAGTGTTGGTGAAAATCCAACAATAACTATTTCTCTGCTGTTCTATCTTCATGTTGATACGTTCCATGCTATTTTTGTTGACTTATTGATTGATTCTAGCAATCTTCCCTCTATTACTTTAATTGTCCTACTTTCTTGGTTTTCTTCTCATTATCCTTGGAATTGGTCGACCAAACTCTAGGAAAATCCCTTGATCACGAGTTGTCGGTGATATATACGAGAAGTATGGTGTTTGGGGGACGAATTAGGTGAGAACTATAGGATGGTACCAACCTATCATAGCTCGGTACCAAGCTATGTTTTGTGCTCTAATATCCGTCAAACTTTTTGGAGTTGTTGCTTCATTCCTTCTAAGCGTTCTTCCAAGCTTGCGAATCATTTTGTTCTTGTTTTGATCTTCTAAGTTCGGTTGAAATTTGCTGGGCTCAAAAGCGGGAGAACATTTTCCCCTATAAAGTACGCCTTTCGAGTGTAAGGTGTGCTTTGCTCAAGAACAAGTTCCATCAACAATCATTCTTTAGTAGTTGGGCTCTCTAACCTTCCATCAATCTCGATCTTCATGCATCATCCGGTTCCTTCGAATTCTCTTGTAAATCAAAGGTTGTTCCAGACCCGCTACAGCTAAAGACTCCTGTCCTTTCTTAAGTGTTGTTCATACATCGTAATCATTCCGATTCTATTCAAATTTATTGCATCACATATCAAAATCATCCCATGTTCATCCGGGATTTATCTATTTTACTTTAATTACAAGGCGTTCATATCCTTTTATCAAATCCGTTTCCGCTCTAAGGTTCAATCTCTCTGAATCATTGTACATTAAATTTAATGTGCGACTTCTCCAAATCATTCATGATCCAATCTAGGTTTCGATCTCTTTGGACCGTTTAACTTCAAATCTAGGGTTCGACCTCTCCAGATCGTTTATCACCTAATCTGGGGTTTTGATCTCTTCGGATCCTAGTTGAATCCACTTGCTCTCCAGCACAGAAACTCAACGACAAACAAGCCCATCCGCTTGCTCTCCAACAAAGAAACTCAACGACCCAGCAAGCCCATCTGCCCACTCTCCGATGAGGAGACTTACTTTTCATACAAGCCCATCCACTCGCTCTCTAGCAAGGGAGCTTGCGCCCTACACTCTAGTCCTATCTTTTTGGATTGGACTTAAAGCGATCGATAGAGTACAAGTCCATTCGTTCGCTCTTCGACAAGGAGACTTGCACCCTACACTCTGGTCTCGTCTCTCCGGACCAGACTTAAAACGATCAATATCGGTCGTCACATTCAATGTTGATTTTTCGAAAGTCAAATATCCAAATCAAAGTAAACAAGTAGTTTTCTTAATTATCCATCCAAGATATCTGACTCAAAGCGTGCCTTTGGATCAATCTAGGTCCTGTACACGTGTAAGCAGTCCAAAGTTATTATTATCCTAAATAGTCATCCCTAACATCCGACTCAGAGTGTGCCTAGAGATCAATCTAGGCCTCATACATGTGTAAGTGGTCTGAGGTTATTATTCTCCTAATTATTCAAAGAAAGAAAAACAAGAGTAAGAGAGTCGATTTGACTCCTGACCATCCCGATCGTGATATTTCGAATCTCGGACTAGATTCTTGGTTGTTCCTTGATGCATGAATTTCAGATGGTGGTTGCTTTGGCTGCACCATTGTAGTTTGTCCCCTAACGTATTGCTGTGGCTGGTTGCTCCGAACCAGTTCTTCTATCAGATCACAAAGGTGTTGGCACTCGTTCGTTTCATGCCCATCCAGCTCATGGAAGATGCAGAATTTTCCAGATCTTTCCCATGATTAGTGAGCTCTCTTCTAGCCAGCTTTTGATATGGATCTTCCCCTTAGTGTCTAAACATATCCTCTTAGGGGTCTTTGTTAGATCAGTGTAGAATGAGAATTTTGGCTCCTACCTTTGTCGTTTCGGTTCCTCGAGTCATCGTCGGTTCTTCTTTTTTCCTTTATATTTTCCGTTCCTTGCTCGGACAATCCTCTATCATCCATAGCATTAATTTCGGCATCTTCAACATCGGTGTCTTCCTAACGCAAATATCTCTCGGCTTTATGGTAGAAGTCCGTAAGATTCGCTGGTGGATCCCTTTCTAGTGCAACTTTGAAGTCGGCCTTGCTCGTGGCTCTATATATTGCCCCTATTAAGATTATAGATGGATCTGGTTTATAGACCACTGCAGCTGCCACATTGAACCTTGTCAAATAGCTTCTCAAGGTCTCTCCAGGCCTTTGTTTCATGCTTGATAGCAACGTCACATTTTTCGATCGCTAGACATGAACTCTGAATTGTCTTATGAAATTATTCACCAAATCGATCCATGTGCTTATAGACCCATTCTCCAGTTGTCTAAACCAAATCGCCACCAAGTCCGTTAAGTATAATGGGAAGCACAACCCCATTACCTCCTCAAAAGCACCCAACACCTCTATATATTCGATGTATCTCATCAGATGATCCGTTGGATCTAACTTTATGTCGTACATTTCTAGCGTTGGAAGCTTGAAATTGAGAGGATTCCTCACATAACGGGTATTAGAACTGAATGAATTCCTGTTCACATCACCAAACCCTGATCTAGGGGTCCCCTTCTAACTATTCTCCTTATCAATTTAGAAAATTGGTTTTCACCGTCCAAAGATGGTCTTTTACCAAAAGTGATATTCTACCCCCTGTTCCTGTGGGGGAACTCCAGTACATACTCTGGCATGTACTCCTCTGGCAGCACATTTGTGTTCTGACCTGCTTCTTTGGCTTCGTTCTATCATCCGTTCCTATAGGTAAGTTCTTGCACATATTCCTTTGCTTGTTGTGCATTTGCAATTTGATTTGCGTTCCTAGCTCCAACATTGTTTTGCTCCCGGCATTCCAGCATGTCCTAAGTTCACTCTAGCATTGCCCCCGAGTATAATTCTCTCGGTACCGAGTTGTATTGGGTCAGTACCAAGTTGTTCTATTTGTAGGGGCATCGTTTCAGTTTGCTCTGTTTGTACCAAAAATGGGCACAACACTCTTCGAAAGTTTTTGAAGAGATAAAAGTGAAGAAAGAAAATTAAAACTAAGGATTACCTAACAAAAACTCCATATAACAGAATGTAAATTGCATAGAAGACAACAATTTAGAGTGGTTCGGCGTTTCGCCTACGTACACTATGAAGTTTGATGATTTTATTGCTCGATACTTGAAGATCACAATTATTTATAATGTAGTACAACAGATTTTATGATCTAAGTCTGAATCTAGGGCAGCAATGGTGATTTGGGGTAAATCTGGCAGGGTCCGGGCGCTCTTTAGCTCTTAAAATTATCCAACCCCTTTTCTGAATGATCAGGGGCTCTATTTATAGGTGTAGGAGGCAGATATTTTACCTAAATTTCAGGAGACCACTTCTGGCACGTGAGGGGGCCCACGCGCCCGCCTTCAGGAAATCTGGGCCCACTTTGGGATCGATTCGAAGTCCATTCGAATCGATCAAGAAAACGTCCAATCGAGCTGAAATTTGGTGTGGGCATTCTTCAACATGTTCGTAAGCTTCTGTGAAAATTTCATAGCATTTGGACTTGTAGATCCCGAGATATGGTCGATTCAAAATTGTGTTCTTCATCTGTTCATCCTGTTCGAATCGATTCGTTCGAATCGATCGCTTCGAATCGATGGCGGAGCGTGCTCCTGTGATGATGTGGAGCGCGAACTTCGCATCGATCCACTTTTTTCGCCAGTTTGATCGAGTTGTCCCAGAGACTTTGCCGCTTTGACTCGATGGATTCGAAGGCGTCAATCATGCATGGATTCGATCATAGGATTTTGTTCGTATCGATCGTGATGTGCTCCAGTCGATCGATACGAAATGACTGTACATAATGGATTCGAAGGACTTCAACTTGATGGATACGAACCATGTAGGCGTGAGGCTAACTCCTTTCTGATGCGAATGTAATGGATACGAAGTCTAGTTACAGTCATGGATTCGAAGTAGGAGAAACTTGATGGATTCGACCATACCTTCTGTCGATGGATACGAAGAGGTCAATATTGATCGATACGAAATCAGGCCATTTGATGGATACGAAAATGAGCCAGTTCCTTCCAGCTTGAATCGATCATAACCCAAGCATATGAACTCGGATCGACTTGAAATTTGGAATGCAGACTTCCATGGCTATGTTTGTCGCGTCATATCAATTGTAGCTTGATCCGGACTCGGACAAAATTCATCGATATCCATGACGAGCTATACTTGGTCTTCAGTCGGTTCCTTGGTATCCTGGACTTGCCAAAAGGCGGGATAACAACTGCCCCCCAAAGTACGTCTTATGTGAACATGACGTGCTTTGAAATGCTGCATCCTTCATTCTGAAAAAGTTCTATCTGATTCGTTGAGTAGTTGCTATCTTTTCATCAAAAGATGTAACCTTCGATTGATTTCCAGTAATATAAATGTTGATTGAACCACTGTCAGTGATTATGTAGTGCAATGTTGTAACTGAGTGTCGAGTGCTAGCGATTTGTTGTTCGCTGTTGTAATTGTCATCAGGTGAGCATTCAATTCCTGTAAATTTTGAAAATTGAATGTTAGTCTGTCATACATGTACGTATGTTAACCTGGCTCCCGTTAACGTTTGCACGTTCACGAGTCGTTATCAAGTTCTTTAGTTTTTGTTTGGATTGAATTTCGTATCGATCCTCTCCTGGATCGAAGTGAAATTCAAGTTGTAACAACGTTCGATGGTTGTTTTGAGTCCTTCCTTTGTATCGATCCTCTCCTGGATCGATCTGAGATGTTGGAATGTATGCTTCGTATCGACGGATACGTCATAATGAGTAACGGATTGGTGGATATAGGAGTAATGCTTTGTGCCGACGGAGTAGAACAATCTAGACGTAATCATGCAGTGAGGCTTCACAGAGGATATGCCATTTCTTATTCCTTTATTCAATAAGAATCCCCGATCGTGGATAATATTTGATAGGAGTCATGCATGACTCTTTTTCTAGATCCGTCTCCAAGATCTAGTTGATTTTCATATGTCAATGCCTAGAATAATAAGTATTTCAACTGGGACAAAGTCTTTTTGCCACGCATCCCCAAAACTGGCTAGCTTGGCCAGTGACTTAGCTTTTTCATTTTGTTCTCCGAGGATGTGTGTAATGGTCTAATAGTCGAAGTCGACTAGTAGCTTTTGGACCCGGTTGAGATAAGGAGCAAGACGTTGCCCCCTAGTTGGATAATCTTCCTTGACTTGGCGTACTACTAACCGGTAATCACATAAGACATGTAAAGTTTCCATTCGTAGTTTTCTTACAAGTTTGAGCGCCAAGGTTTCATACTTGGCTTCGTTATTTGTTGCAGGGAAGTTGAGTTTCAGGGCGTACCAATCGTTCGTTCCTCAGGAACCATTAACGCAACTTCAATGTTAGAAAGCCGATTATTGGAAGTTCCATCGGTGTACGTTCTCCATCGGTTGGATGGTTCTCCACTGTTCTTCGGATAGTCGTCTGATGTGGCAGATTCAGATATGAAGTATGCTAATGTTTGACCATGGAGAGTTCTCCGAGGGAGATAAGTGATATCAAATTGGATTAGCTTGATACTCCATTTGAGTAACTTTTCAGACATCTAAGGTTTTTATTGGACCTATCGTAACAGTTGGTCGATATGGACGTTAACGGGGTGAGCTTGTCAATAGCCAGCCTTCATCATATTCTGGTCTTTAGATTCATTTCACTTCTCATAGCAATGCAACGCTTATGGCGTGTGTTAACACGGCCCAATTGATGTATAAATCTTCGTGATCCCAAGGTTTGGGTAAAATGGGAGGTCCCTTTAACCGATCTATCAGAGATGCTTAGTTGTCCTCGGTACACGGGTGTCTCTAACTGTTAGAATTTTCTAGAAATTAGTCTTGATTCCATGAGAATTAATGGTGAAAACAGAGAATCTTTCCGATGTAATGGTGAAAGAGCATTCCAAAGGATCGAGTTTCATCCTGCATTTTTTGGAGAGCGTTGAATACCTCTGTCAAGTTATTGATATGGTCGCTTGATAGTCGTGATCACATGAGCATATTAACCACATCTACTTTCATCGATCGACAATATGATTTTTGAATGATCTATTAATCGTCTTTTGATAAGTAGCATAAGAGTTCTCAAGTTTGAATCCAGGGACTTCAGCATAGCACTATAGGCCTAGGTATGAAACAGTTGTAATCCTAGTCTAGGACATGCTTCAGTACCCAATTGTATCTGGAGTTTACATCCATGGATGTGAGTAATTCATGTCTGATGGTGAGGTCCATCAGTTGGTTGATCATTAGAAGTGGAAAGCTGTGCTTTGTCATAACCCTTGCAAATTCGAGTAGTTGTCATATGTCCTTCACTCTTTGTTCGTTTTTCTTATAAGTAAAGGATTGGATACTCAATTTGGTTGGAGGGCATCATGGGTAAACCCACTGGTTTTGAGCAGATTCGCCTCCTCTTTAAGTGCAACAGATCTCTCCGGATCCATGTCGCATTGTTTTTGTTCACCGAGACATGCCTCGGGTCGACATTTAATGCAGGGTTCTTCATGGCTGGTGAGAGTCCATATATATATATATGAGATTGAGTCCAAGCGAACACATCAAGATTCACCTGAAGTAAAATAGTTGACTCTTTCTTCATTATTGCATAGAGTTATGATCTGATCTACAATACTTGTGATGGGTTGTAGGCGCCTCATGTGTTTATTTGCAATGGTAAATGATCAGGCTTATAAGGACGTTGAATCAAAGGATTAGTAAAACTTAGCCTTGTACTGCATGCTGCTACATAGCTAGCTCCAGCTTTGAGATTGAATTTACTTGTGTTTCTGAATGATGCACTTTTCATTCAATGTACTCACGGTCCATTGCTCATCATAAGGGTTGGAATAATGATCAACTGCCATAAGTCCGGGTATTGATCTGATGACTCTATCTCTAGGCATCCTTTCGGTCGCGACCTAGAGTTGTTATGAATATCAGGCATGGGTCATAGGTTCAAGTTGTCATAGTCAACTCTTGGATAATTACTCTTTTGCCCCCAGTCTCGGGTTGGCGGATGCATTACGCGGACAGTCTAGTCTCATCCTAGCTGTGTTTATACTATAGTTCAAGCTTTAAGAATCAGAGTTGATTGATGAATGGTTGAATCATATTAATCTTATCTTCTTGCTCGTGCCCCCAAGTTTGGGGAATATCTCGATAAGTGGCAGGGTAGATAATGCCCGCTTCAATTTTGTATTCTATCCCATTGAACCATGGGATCGAGTTAACCGATGGAGGGCTAAGTCATGCCTATCCTGCACTATGTTCTAGTTTTTTCCTCTAGGCGGAATATATTGTTACTTTGCCGATATTCAGACATAAGCTAGATTCTGGATGGTCAATGACATTCACTTTGCTGCTTATGTCACCATACTTTGGGCAAAAACTGAGGAGTGAATTGTCCAGTCAGATCCAATGCAGGATTGACGTTTCCCTTGTCGAATCCAGGGTAAGAGTCAGTGTGCAAATGTTTAGGTTGCACTTATTCTGAATTGTTCTTTTAATCGAATCATGGTAAAAGTCAGAGAATGAATGGTCACATTGCATTTTCTAGGAGTTAAGAAATTAACTACATCCATTTCGATTTACATTCTCCCGTCGAACTTGGGATAATGTCAGCTCAAACGTAGTCAAGTCATGCCCATCCGGTTTCACGCTTTTCCAAATAGATCGTAGGGAGGCGACGGAGGACGAATGGTCAAGTCACACTCACTCGTGGTTTATTCTTCTATCCATGCCCTATTGGTCAAAGGTATTCGATGGACGTTCGGGTCACATCGATTTGTAGTCGAAGAGGATCGATATTGACCGTTGATTCAACGGCACGATGTAGAATGCTCGGTCCTCATTTCCTATCAATCCAATGGTATGATATGAAAGGTGCAGATCGATATTGCCCGTCGATCCGGTGGTACGATATAATTGGTTGCCTAGGACTTCGGGCATCATTCAGATTGGCTAGCATCAGGGTCTCCTTGTAGTTGTTGCCTTAAGTTGTAAAGGACGCTAAGCTGGAGATGTAGCGAGTCACATTTCTCTTCTTTCAGTGATTTGTACTTCTGCCCCCAGTCTTGGGTTAGCAGAGTTAGTTCGTGGATGGTCTAATTGCACCTGTAGTGAGTTTACATTCCTCAAGTCGAGTTCAGGTCAGAGTTGGAGAATAAATAGTCGAATCATATTCATTCGTTTGTCCATTCTTGTAGCTACACTTTGGGGATCAGAGTCAGTTGAAGGGCCATTGATCACACCAATTTGATGTTTATACCCTTGTCCACACTCTGGGGACTAAGTTTTTTTTTGTAGAAAATGGTTAGACCATGTTTTCCTCGGTCAATTCCTCTGCCCCCAGTCAAGGGCAAAATTCGAAGTGTGGCCGGTCAAATTACAACAACTTTAGTTTGATGCTTCTCCCACTGAACTGTAGGAAGGAATTGATGGGTGGATGGTTAGGTCACATCCGCCTTTTGTACTACAGAACTTGATGAGGAACCATAGCCGATAGATGGACAGTTGAATTACATCCCTTTTGGTATTCATATTCCAAACCATGCTTTGAGAACTGGAGTTGGTTGATGGGTTGTTAGTCACACCTATTTGGTGTTTAGACTCTAGCATGTGCTCTTGGGACTTAGAGTTAGTTGAAGTTTATTCTCCAGTTCGCACTCTGGGAATCTGGATTTGATGTTTATGCTCTGCTTCGCACTCTGGGAATATAGAGTTGATGTTTATACTCCGGTTCGCACTCTGGGAACTCGGAGTTGATGTTTATACTCCACTTCACACTCTGGGAATACGGAGTTGATGTTTATACTCCGGTTCGCGCTCTGGGAATACGGAGTTGATGTTTATACTCCGACTCGCGCTCTGGGAGTTTGGAGTTGATTTTTATACTCCGACTCGTGCTCTGGGAGTTCGGAGTTTATGTTTATACTCCGGTTCGCACTCTGGGAACTCGGAGTTGATGTTTATACTCCGACTCGCGCTCTGGGAGTTCGGAGTCGATTTTTATACTCCGGTTCGCACTCTGGGAACTCGAAGTTGATTTTTATACTCTGACTCGCACTCTGGGAGTTCGGAGTTTATGTTTATACTTTGGTTCGCACTCTGGGAACTCAGAGTTGATGTTTATACTACGACTCGCGCTCTGGGAGTTCGGAGTTGATTTTTATACTCCGGTTCGCACTCTGGGAACTCGGAGTTGATTTTTATACTCCGACTCGCGCTCTGGGAGTTCGGAGTTTATGTTTATACTCCGGTTCGCACTCTGGGAACTCGGAGTTGATGTTTATACTTCGACTCGCGCTCTGGGAGTTCGGAGTCGATTTTTATACTCCGGTTTGCACTCTGGGAACTCGAAGTTGATTTTATACTCTGACTCGCGCTCTGGGAGTTCGGAGTTTATGTTTATACTCCGGTTCGCACTTTGGGAACTCGGAGTTGATGTTTATACTCCGGTTCACACTCTGGGAACTCGGAGTTATTTAATGTTTATACTCCAGTTCACGCTTTGGGAATCTGGAGTTAGTTGATGTTTATACTCGGGTTCGCACTCTGGGAACTCGGAGTTGATGCTTATACTCCGACTCGCGCTCTGGGAACTCGGAGTTATTTAATGTTTATACTCCAGTTCATGCTTTGGGAATCTGGAGTTAGTTGATCAGGTACATGGACGGTTGTATCATATCCACCCTGAGTAGGCAAGCGAAGTCGTTAGATGGATGGATCCATCCTCCTCAAGCTTGGAAATATGGAAGGCGAGGTCGTTAGATGGACTGATCCATCCTCCTTGGGTTTAGGTTGAACACGGGCGAAGTCGTTAGATGGACGGATCCATCCTCCTCGAGCCCATGTCCATAATTTTATACTCCAGCTCACACTTTGGGAGTCGGAATTAGTTAGAGGATTATCGTGTATCAGTCCCTTATTGCCGCAGTGTGATGGCTTGTCCCTGAGCTCGGGGTTTCACTTAGCGAGTGATCGGTGGGATCCTGATTAACTTCCACTTATAGGCCCCTCAACGAAGGATGAGATTTAGTTTATAGACAGTTGGATCACGTCCATGTTCGTTTGGATTTAACTTTTGCTAAGCCTAAGGAGTAAGATTAGTGTTCTGGCAAGCTTTGTGCTCGAGCATAGGAAAGGATGGTCGAACTACATCCACTTTAAGTTGTATATTTTCCCTTAAGTCGGGTGCAAGAATTGGAGAGCAGACAGTCGAGTCACATCCAATTTATACTTTGCATTCTTTCGATTGAGCTAAGAAAGAGAGTTGAAATGACAGCTCGTGATGGTTAGTGAGTAGGCAGTCAGTCGTTGATGACTTTAAATTGAGGGTTGGACCTTTAAACATGTGTTCCCTTAAATAATCCCAAATGTCTAATGTAGGATTGGATGCATGGATGGTGACATCACGTCCACCCTTGATGTGATTCCGATTTTATCAGGCATCAGAAGAAGCATAAGTATTTTGGCAAGCTTCAAGTACGAGATGGAGAGTGCATTATTGGGACATATAACTCCAAGTCTTTCTTACATCTCCTAATTAAATTGCATAGGCGGATGAGTGGATGGTCAGTTGCATCCACTTTGTACTAGAGTTCTGACCTTGTCGGTCTCTTCCGCTTTGATGCCTTGCCCCCAGTCAGGGGCATATAGTAGCCGATGAGTGGTCGAATCATGCTCATCACGATGATACCTCAATGATTTGATCATGGTCCGCGGAGGTTGTTTTGCACCCAATCTTAAGTACTCGGTTACCTGCATCATTTGCAAGTAGTTTAATTCAAGTAGGTCATATTTCGCAATGTAAATGAAATTGAATTAGAAATAATTCAAAAGAGATCAGATCAATTCTCATTGATAAGTGAGGCAGCATCGTATGCTCGCTATTGCACATCATTCCAGCCCTTCTCAGTTGGAAGTCTAACGCAAATGGTTCAATTTGATCAAAGTCCTTGATCGATAGGTCCTTCGTTTTATGGGGCTTGCACATATTGTCGGAGCTATCCTTCCCGGAGAAGCCTTATGGCGTTGGCGTTCACGGTAGCCATTTAGAGAAGAGGAGTTTTCTGATCTAGAGTATGGAGCAGGTCCCCTCCTTATCTTGCTATGTTGATCCTTCATCTGATTCATCAACTCAAAATTGGCCTAGACATGTTGGTGTAGTTATCGGCTGCGGTCCACCAGTTCTCTTGTCAAAGTCTGGAAATAAGCGCTGGTGATGAATTCATTTATGGGTATTGGTAGCAACTGGATGTGGGCTTTGGATAAATTCATTGGCTGCCAACTTCTTTATTCCCTTCAGCAATATGAGAAGTAGAACTGGTATTTCTAACCATGAATGATAGTGTTCTTTGAGGAATGGGGGAAGACATCTGCATTTGATGACATTCATCACTCTTGGTGGAGTCCATGTGCCATTCTCACTTCATGAGGTAGTGTCGGGGGTCGTATTTCCACAGTAAACCGATATAGTTAACATGTTGAATTTTCATTGGAAGTTCTGCATGTAGGATGGTTTCAACGGATAGGTCTCGACTGGGAAGGATTCTCCAATCGACATTATGATCAGGTCCATTTTATTGCCAAGGGACCTTGTAATACTGGCAAATGATGCGCGCACGATTGTCCAACGTTTGAGTGGTTGGTAACGCCGATTGGACGGCGAGTTGGTTAAAATGGGCTAATAGATTGGTGTTTATCCCAAACTTTCATCCAGATAGGAGACCTATATAGGGTATTAAGGAAGTCCTGTTGAGGTTGTATTCCATGCTTTTAGTCATGTGGACGTGGAATGATTAAGATGCGGGCATTTGAAGATGGTTCAGCGGTGAACAGCTATGTTTTGAGTTGGCAGAGTAGACAATGTTCGTCATATTAGCCATCGTATCATAGTTGTCAATTTAGGAGTTTAAAAGCTAGTCAATTGGAGGAAGTTGCATTCCACCCTAAAAGCATGATATATTAATCAACTCCAGTTCTTGGCATATTAGCTAGGTTCTCCAGCCTCTGGGAGTACGATAGAGTAGTATTTCTTTACCCATTCCTTGATTGCAACTCAACATTTGTTGTTGTGATCTCCTATGTCTTGTTCAGTCATGGAACAATTAGAAGCACGGATGGAATGCTCCTTCACTAAATTGGTGATTGAACTCACTATGCGGGTGCTCTTTTTAGGAAATCTGGGTCGTACCCGAATTTTTTTTTTTGAAATCGATACGAATTGGAGGCAGATGGATGGATACGAACTTCATGTGAGTATCGATACGAATTGGACATTACAGGATCGATACGAATCTTGATCGATACGAAAACCACCATATTTTTTGGAAACGAAAACATGGATACGAAAATCATCACTTTTTCTAGATACGAAATGATGGATTCGAAAATGATTATATTTTTTGGATACGAAATGATGGATACAAAATTCACCATATTTTCTGGACTCGAAAACATAGATACGAAATTCATCATATTTTCATGGATTCAAAAATATGGATACGAAATTCACCATATTTTCTGGACTCGAAAACATGGATACGAAATTCATCATATTTTCATGGATTCGAAAATATGGATACGAAATTCACCATATTTTCTAGACTCGAAAACATGGATACGAAATTCATTATATTTTCATGGATTCGAAAATATGGATACGAAATTCATCATATTTTCATGGATTCGAAAATATGGATATGAGATTCACCATATTTTCTGGACTCGAAAACATGGATACGAAATTCATCATATTTTCATGGATATGAAAATATGGGTACGAAATTCACCATATATGTAGTTCCTCTTAGATCTGGAGCAATCTGAATAGAATAGAAGAAACCA
The DNA here is from genome assembly GCA_030737815.1 of Allium fistulosum. Classification (NCBI taxonomy): domain Eukaryota; kingdom Viridiplantae; phylum Streptophyta; class Magnoliopsida; order Asparagales; family Amaryllidaceae; genus Allium; species Allium fistulosum. The sequence continues at coordinate 896,049,909 of CM060905.1, read as the reverse complement.
CTGGACGGCAGATCTGGATCTCCTTCTTAGATTTTTGCAATCCAACGATGGTAGTAGATCCACAGAGCAGGAGAAAAGTTGGTTTTTTCTCAGTGAAAGCACCAAAGTGTTTGTACCAAAAATGGGCACAACATTCTTCAGAAGTTTTTGAAGAGATAAAAGTGAAGAAAGAAAATTAAAACTGAGGATTACCTAACAAAAACTCCAAATAACAGAATGTAAATTGCACAAAAGACAACAATTTAGACTGGTTCGGCGTTTCACCTACGTCCACTATGAATTTTGATGATTTTATTGCTCGATACTTGAAGATCACAATTATTTATAATGTAGTACAACAGATTTTATGATCTAAGTCTGAATCTAGGGCAGCAATGGTGATTTGGAGTAAATCTGGCAGGGTCCGGGCGCTCTTTAGCTCTTAAAATTATCCGACCCATTTTTTGAATGACCAAGGGCTCTAGTTATAGGTGTAGGAGGCAGATATTTCACCTAAATTTCGGGAGACCACTTCTAGCACGTGAGGGGGCCCACACGCCCGCCTTCAGGAAATCTGGGCCCACTTAGGGATCGATTCGAAGTCCATTCGAATCGATCAAGAAAACGTCCAATCGAGCTGAAATTTGGTGTGGGCATTCTTCAACATGTTCATAAGCTTCTGTGAAAATTTCATAGCATTTGGACTTGTAGATCCCAAGATATGGTCGATTCGAAATTGTGTTCTTCATCTGTTCATCCTATTCAAATCGATTCGTTCGAATCGATTCGTTCGAATCGATCGCTTCGAATCGATGGCGGAGCGTGCTTCTGTGATGACGTGGAGCGCGAACTTCGCATCGAACCGCTTTTTTCGCCAGTTTGATCGAGTTGTCCTGGAGACTTTGCCGCTTTGACTCGATGGATTCGAAGGCGTCAATCATGCATGGATTCGATCATAGGATTTTGTTCGTATCGATCGTGATGTGCTCTAGTCGATCAATACAAAATGACTGTACTTGATGGATTCGAAGGACTTCAACTTGATGGATACGAACCATGTAGGCGTGAGGCTAACTCCTTTCTGATGCGAATGTAATGGATACGAAGTCTAGTTACAGTCATGGATTCAAAGTAGGAGAAACTTGATAGATTCGACCATATCTTCTGCCGATGGATACGAAGAGGTCAATATTGATCGATACGAAATCAAGCCATTTGATGGATACGAAAATGAGCCAGTTCCTTCCAACTTGAATCGATCATAACCCAAGCATACGAACTCGGATCGACTTGAAATTTGGAATGCAAACTTCCATGGCTATGTTTGTCGCGTCATATCAATTGTAGCTTGATCCGGACTCGGACAAAATTCATCGATATCCATGACGAGCTATACTTGGTCTTCAGTCGGTTCCTTGGTATCCTGGCCTTGCCAAAAGGCGGGATAACATGCTCCGCTCCAACTTTAGTTGTTCCTACATTAGCTCCTTATCCTTGACCATGGATTTCAATAGCTATAGCTATTCTTTTTTTTGCTATCCTTTGGAAGAATCCTTCAAGCATTTCATGTTACCGAGTCATTAATCCACCCATATCTCCTTCATCATTTTCTCCATTTCTTCTTTAGTTACGTAGATGGACTGATGAGAATTTGAGGACATCTCTTGGCTGCCCCATGCTCTGGTTGGCTTCCTCTAGCCTTAGATCTAGTTTTAAGTCCCTTCATCTTCTCCAAATCTCAGATCCAAGCTTTAAATTGTGAAATTTATCTCTTCTCTATGAAAGCACCAAAATGTTAAGCCAAAAAATTAATCAACACCAAGAAATCAGATGAAAGCGCCAGTTCTACTAAAAGTAAAGGAAAAAACAAAAAAGGTAAAAGGAGAAACAAGAAGTTTTATAGTGGTTCGGCGTAATCTTCGGCCTACGTCCACTCTAGTCTTTTTTATTAGCTGTTCTCCCTCCAGATTACAACTAATTATCTCAGACCTAACCACAATCTAGTGGATCTTAGATTTACAATGGAGTTTCTTGAGAATTAGAGAGGTAGAGGATAAAGTGAAGAAGAAGAAGGAGTTTCGAATAATAGAGAAATCAGATTCCATTTTGGTTGTAACTAGGCTGGTATTTATAGTGAAACAGAAGTATGGAGTCAGAAGCCTGCTTGCACTGGAGTCCATATGAAGGCCCGATGTCAAACAAGAAAAATCGACGACCCACAACCTAAGGATATAGGTTGGTAATTAGAGATATATAGCTCGATACTGAGCTATAAGTGTTGGTGAAAATCCAACACTAACTCCTACTCTACTTTTCTATCTTCATATTGATATGTTTCATGCTATTCTTATTGGCTTGTTGGTTGATTCTTGCAATCTTCCCTTTATCACTTGAGCTTTCATGCTTTCTTGGTTTTATTCTCGTTATCCTTGGAATTGATTATCCAAACTCTAGGAAAACTCTTGATCATGAGCTATCGGTGATGTTTATGAGAAGTATGGTGTTTGGGGGACAAATTGGATGAGAACTATAGGTCAGTACTGACCTATCATAGCTCGGTACCGAGCTGTCTTATGCTCCAATCTTGCCAAACTTTCTAGAGTTGTTTCTTCATTCCCTCTAAACGTACTTCCAAGCTTGTGAATCGGTTCATTCTTATTTTGATCTTCTAAGTTCGATTAAAATCTACTTTTGCTCAAAAGCGGGTTAATATTAGATGAGCTAACATGTCTATTATAGTGTAAATCTCAACACTTATATACATGCATGTTATACCTTACACGAATTACTATGTTACACATGCATGCACATATATATGTGTATATGATACATGTATATATAATGTAATATTAATTAAATAACATAAAATCATTTTATAAATTTAAATAAAATAATGATTTATTTAAAAAAGATTTAGAAATGTTCTAAATAAATCAGACTTCATAGGCCAAATAAAGATCCAAAATAGTAAAAGAAATTAAAACACACCAATTACTTCAGCTGTGGGCTGGCCCAGTTCCAACACCTATAACAAACAATAAGGCCGAGTATGAAGCATTAATAGCATGGCTCGGGATAGTAAAAGAACTAGGAGTAAGGACAATGCATGTATTCAATGACTCCTAGTTGGTGGTTTACGAAATAAGAAAGGAATTCTAAGCTATGGGTGCAAGACATGCCCCTTACCTAGTAAAGACACTGGAACTTTGAACCATATTGATAATTAAATGATTACATGCATCCTTAGGGAGGAGAATACGAAGGTCGATTCATTGCCTAAATTGGCCAGTTCAGAGGATGCGGAGTTAATGGAATTGATTTCAATGGAGGTTTTATCGACTCTGAACATCGACCAGATGGATGTCGATTGGATCTTGGAGGCTGAGGAAGAGGAGTCATGGATGACTCCGATAAAGGACTATTTGTTGAAGGGAACTCTCTCGAAAGGAAGGAATGAACGATGGAAACTCCTACGTTAAGTGCCACGATCCTAATGCAAGAAAGAGTGTTGTACATGAGAGGTTTACCAACCTTCTACTTTGGTGTGTAACCAAGGATGAGGCTAGGAAAATCCTTATGAAAATCCAAGATGGTAGTTGTGGTGATTACATCGGGGGAAAACATCAACAAAGCAGATCCTTTGCTAAGGATACTTTTGGCACATAATAACCCTGATGCTACTGACTACACTAGAAGGTGCGACCGATTACAAAGGTTTGTGAAAATTCCAAGAGCCCCACCAACAGAGCTTACGCAAATGGTTAGCCCATGGTTATTTGCAATTTGGAAAATTGATATAACCGATGTACTACCGATGTCGAAAGTAGGATCTAAGTATGTTATTGTTGCAATGGATTACTTCACAAAGTAGGGTAAAGCGAAATCATTTGCCACGATTACAATGAGAAAAGTGATTAGCTTTGATGAAGAATATTATCTGTAGATTTAATGTTACCCAAAAATTATAAACGACGATGGAACTAAATCTGAGAAACAAAGTTCAAGGATTTCGACGATTGGTAGGAAATCAAGAAAAGATTTGGCAATAGCACACTCACAAGCTAATGGATAAGTGGAGGCTGTAAATAAAATCATCAATTCCATCTTGATGAAATGGTAACTAAAGCCCTGTGCAGTTAATTCCCCGCTATATCCCCTCTATAACTCCGATATATCTTATAGCGGATTCCTACCGCTATGATTTTTCCATATATCTCCAACATATAGCCTTTCCGCTTTAATCCCCGTTATTTCCGCTATATCCCGTTATTTCCGCTATATTCCGCTATTTCCGCTATATCTTCTATAAAAAATTAGATTGAAAAATGATATTTATACGCTATAAAAATTATGAAATTAGTTAATTTCATTATATTTTTTATATATGTTTAGAAATGATAATACTCTAATATTCTACTAAATTAAATTAAGTTATATAACAATTTTACGTTCATTTACAATACATTTGCACATTTTTTTATTTAAAATTATTTTTGTATTAATTATAATTCAATTGAATGTTAATTTTTCACATAATTACTATCTATATATTTGTAAAAACAACAAGTATGGGATTTATATGCTATTTTAGAGTAATCCGATATATCCCGCTATATCTTCGCTACATCCCCGCTATGACTTTTGCACCTCTACCGCATTGAATGCACCGAGCGCTTTAATTGCACAGCTAAAGCCAAGGCCAACTGGATCAATGAGCTCCCACATTCATTGTAGTCTTATAGGATGACCCGAATTCCATGCTTGGACATACTCCATTCGCTCTGGCCTATGGAGTTAAGGTTGTGATTCTAATAGAACTAGAAGTCCCTTCTCACCAAAAAAGGAATTATGACCTCCAAAATGATTAGGGAACTCTTACTTGACTCCGTCGAATTGGTTGACAAAAAAATGAGAAGAGGCTAAATTAAAGGTAGTTGCTCACCAGAAAAGAATAGCACAACATTTTAACACCATGGTCCAGAGCTGTACCTTCAAAGTGGGGGACCTCATTTTCAAGTGGGTCATTCCTAGTATGGGGGCACTTGTCTTAATTAGGAAGGTCCCTATGTGATTGAATGAAAGTTTGGAGATGGAACTTTCAAGCTGGCCATTGTTGATGGGATCCGGATTCCATGTGCATGGAATAGTGACCTATTGTGATGCTATTTCACTTAGATTTATTTACTTTATTTTCTATAAATCACCCTAGTGACTTTGAGGCAATATAATAATGCAGGACTTGACACTTCTTTTGTTTATAAATAAAGTTCGCATCTTGAACTAATGGAACTACATTCTTGTAAGCAAAATCTTATGTTGCGTGATTAGTAGTACAATCAGGTACCCGAAGTTAAGTATCGACCAATTTCTTTTATTTAGGATCAAGACAAAGGAGTATAATGCCAAGGGTCGATTGAATAATTCACCCTTATCCCTCTGGGCTTTACGAATGCCCAGAGGTTGGAAAAGTCAACGAAGGATGTCTGTACTTAGGCAGCTGAAACACCGGTTCTAGGAGATAGGAACCAGTGTATAACAAAGGCTTTCATGACAGCGCTTGCGGCCAAGTAGGATATACTCGGCTGAGGATAACAAGGATGGTCGATGAATGTTCTCGATCAACACTCGAATACAGGTGAGATCGATAACGGGGGCCCAAGGATAGGCGCCCGAAACACTAATTACTAGAGATAGGAATCATTGTATAATTGAAATTTCGATGACTACGTTTGCGGCAAGCAGCACATGCCCAACTAAGGATAAAACAATGATGGTCGAGGAGCTATTTCAATCGACACCTGGAGATTGGAGAGGTTGAACATTGATGCTGAATGATAAACAGTTGAATCATTGATCCACAACAATAGGGATCGATGGGTTACTGGACTACTTGGTGCTTATGGCTCGATGAGATGCATCTAGTCGATGGCAAGTGATAAGGATCAAAGAACGAATCCGATCAATGCCTAGAGCTAGGCGAGATAGAAATATGATGTTCAGAGATAGACACTCAAAATGTCATTTCCTAAATATAGGAAATGGAAAGAAGTCAAATCTTCCTTTGACTATGACCTTGTTCGAGTTCGGACCAAATTCGATAGAGAATGAACAAAGTCTACCGCTAAGATGGCTAAATGAATAACAAGTGTTGTTTAGTCAAGATAGAAATACTCTAGCAGTGGAAAATGGTACTACACAATGGAATATAACTAAGCAATTGCAGAAATTTATTAGAATATACAGAATTATAGTAAGTAATAGAATTTCATAGGCAAAGGCATGTCTAATATAAGAAGATCATGTTATAGGCATTTATATTATTTATGCAAGCATTTTTATGTAGGGGAGTAAAATAAAAGTGCAGGAATGTAAATACAAACAAAGGTTGTACAGAATAACTATCATTTTTTACAATCATCTTTTATACAAGTAATGCGGGGGTCAGTACCACACAATCTCAGCCTATATGCAAAAGGAAACAAAATGAATCAAATGAAAGACAACCATCTTCTCTCACTTACTATCACCCTTAGGATCGTCCTTCATTAGGCGCTTCTTCGAGTCCTTCCTATTCTTTGATTTCCATTTTCAGACTTTTTTGCCCAAGGATGCTACTTTTCGAGTGAGCGGTCTCTACCTTAGTTGTAATGACAGTAGGACCTTCAGGTTTGTCTGTGGTAGCATTAGAACATATGGAGGATCTGCCAAGGCCACTATGCTTCGAGGGTTTAATTTTGAAAGGTGGAATTTTTGAAGCAAAGTTTGTTTTTTCTAAGCCAGTAGGCATCTCAGTTCCTAGCTCCTTTATTATTTTGATCTTGCTGAGGTCAAGCTTCGGTCTCTTTGCCATGGAAATTGAATTGGTTAGGCTCGTAGCACTGGTGATTGTAATGTCTTCCCCCAGGGACTATGAAGTGTCATCCAATCCCTCTAGACCATCGATCTTATACGAATTAGGGTCGGGATGGAACTAGAGGCAAGAACGGGAGCTATTTGTCCCATTGTCACAGAGGTTGTCTTGGTGGAAATAATAGTGGGACCCATACCTTGATTAACTGGTAGTAGAGAAGGAGGAAGTGACGGATGACCTATAAGTTCACAAACAGTGAAGTAATGGTTAGTGATGACCTCCAGCAAGAACTGAAGCTTCTCAAATACGGGGGAGACGAGAGAAATACCTTTGTCAGGAGAAGATCCTTGCATGAGAGACTTGGCGATTTCAACTTCTGTAGCAGGTGATTGGATAGGTTGAGAAATTGGAACCAAAATATAAGGCTCGTCTATAGTCAAGGCAGTAAAAGTAGGAGTTGTAGTGTAGGCGGCCTTGGAGTTGGACCCCATGGAAGTTGGAATTTTCATCGTAGGCTCTTTGGATTTAGAAGATGATGATTCTGCATGTCCCAATGCGTTAGGAATAGCAAGAGTCTTGACGATAGACTTGCTTGCTGCTGCATCCTCTTCAGCCAGGATCGCCTTGCCTTTCTCCAAGGCTATAATTTCATTAGCGTTTAAGAACTTGGCTTTCAATTGGTCTTCAGTGAGGCCTTTGCTTGACACGAGTGCATGAGGCAATATTTCCTTCCAAGCGTCTATTAGAGTAGCGGGATAGTTGCTTCCCAACCACTTTAGGGGATATCCTTAATATTGTGATTAAACTTCACCTCTGAGTAAAGGTTTGGAAAGCAGCCAATATTTTGGTTACCACAGCTGTGGATGTTGTGGGCATTTTCGCCCACTGCATAGTAGATGTGAAAAATCAAAGGAAAAATTGTCAAAGTCCTGAAATAGACTCAAAGCAACTTAGAAATGTTCGCAAGGTCAAGATCTGAGTACCGGTCCGAACCGCGTCTCAATCCGAATAACAGTTTGAAAGATATAGTCATTCTAAGATCTGCCTAACACGGTCCAACAATAAAGCCCCAAAGATCGCTTTCTACAAGGGCCCGACCCATCCTAAACCAGCAAAGAAACTTCCCTACAAAATCAGGTCCGCACAGGCCCAACAAAGCCCGGCCCAACATGGCTGGACTAGCCAAATCCAGCCCAGCAAAGCCAGACCCACACGTGCCCGGCCCCGTAGGGAATGACAGCCTAGGCTGAACCCGCATGGGTCCGGCCCAGCAGAGTCCGGCCCGGCAGAGCCGGACCAACTACGTCCGGCCCAGCAGGGCCGGACTTGCACAGGTCTGGCCCCATAGGGCTAGACAGCCTGGTCCGGCCTACAAAGGCCGGACCTACACAGGTCCGGCCCCACAGGGCCAGACATCCTGGTCTGGCCCTCTAGGACCAAACACCTGGTCCGGTCCTAGGCCGGATCCCTTGGTCCGGCAGAGTACTGAACCAGACCTGGTCTTGCACAGTGCCGGACCAACCCACCTGGTCCGGCAAATGCCGGACCAGATTCCCGTTCCAGCATTGCCTGACCAGCTTTCTGGTCTAGCACTGCCGGACCAGTCAGGTTTGGTCCGGCAGGGCCGGACCAGCCTGGTTTAGTTCGGTAGGGCCGGACCAGCCTGCACCTGATCCGGCACTGCCGGACCAGCTTACTGACCCCGCCCTGCCAGACCAGGGACCACCTGGTCTGGCCTTGCCGAACCAGCCTAGTCCAGCACCCTAGGGCCGGACCCTCCTGGTCCAGCCCCAGGCCGGACCCACCTGATCCGGGGCCGCACCCACCTGGTCTAGCCCTTCCGGGGCTGGACTCACCGGACCCACTTGGCCCAGCCCTTCTAGGGCTGGACCTACCAAACATATCCGCTCCAGCCCTTCTGGGGCTGGATTCACACATTTTTGTATTTTTAGGATGAACCTACCTGTTCCGGCATTCAAGACTCTAAGGTCTGGATGGGCAACTGAAGGGAGCTACCAGGATAGTATTCAACTGGCATCCAAGAGCAGTGGAACAACAGAAAGGTTGAACCAAAGCCTAGAGGAAGAAAGGTTGAACCAAAGCCTAGAGGAAGAGAGTTTGAACCAAAGCCTGGAAGCCATGTACTCATCTGCCTCTCCTCAAAACCTCACTCTATAAATACTAGGCATATGGCATCATAAAAAGGGATGTATGGAAAATAGGAAGCTTCCTTCAACAATGGCAGACAACTTTGAGAGAGAAAATTCTTAATCCTAACAACAAGTTTATTCATATTCAAAGCTTGTACTTGTAATCAGATATGAAAGAGATAATAAAAGAGGAACAGTGGATCTATGCACATTCAGGCCGAACCACTATAAATTCTGTGTCTTTTTGCATTTCAGTTCTTTATTGCAAATTATTGATTTTCTACCATACACACTCGCAACTAAAATTCATCAAACAATAAATGTATCCTATAAACAGTATTCACAGCCCTATTACAATATCTTGGAGGTGTTCTCCCATTTTTTATGCAAACATTTTTGGCGCTTTCACTGAGAATCTGAACTTTCCTTTTTAAAAAGGAAATTCTCCCTTTCTTACTTTTCTTTTATTTTGAAACCTACTACTTCTAATCTTTTGAGTAGAGATTATCGTTTCTGTTCTGAAGAAACTCTCTCCCCTTTTCTAAGATCTGAAATCTATATTTCTTTTCAGATATACTCTAACTGTTTTACATGTAACAAAAAATCCTCCTTTTCTCTTCAGACCTGAACATCTATTTTACTACATAGAGAAATTCTCTTGTCCGCTTTTTAGATCCCACTTTTACTATCCACAGCCACTGTTTATTAGCAAAAAAAGTCATATTTTAGATCTTAAATCTTTAGATATTACTTTTACTATTCTGGATCCACAAACACATGTCCCGTGACCAAAAAGAAATATGTACCCATTCTTTGGATCTAAAATCAAGCAACCTCTCTTTTCTCATTTGGAATCCAAAAAAATGGTTTCTTGGCATAGGAAACCCCCTTTTTCCCTCTGTTTAGATCTGGATCATTATTTTCTTTCACAAAAGTAAACCCGTTTCTAGTCTCGAGATCTGAAATTGCATTTTTTAATAAAATTTATACCTTTTTCTTTTCAGATCTAAAGTCATTGTCTCCTTGGCATGAAAGATTCTCCTTTTCTTACTTTCCCAGTTTGAGATCATTGTTTCTTGGATTAAAATACTCTATATCTCCCAGATCTAAAACCGTTACTTTAGCAAAATCTATTTCTCTTTTCAGATCTGCAATCACTATTCCTTGAAGATAAAAAAATTCTAACTTTCTTTTCTCTTATTTCAGATCTGCAAACGTTGTTTCTCAACCAAAAAGAAACATGTATTTATTTCTTAGATCTGAAATTGTTCTATCTTCTTTTTCTCATTCTAGATCAAAAACACTCTTTTGACCAAAAGTAACAATTAGCCATTTTTCAGATCTAAAATCAAATCTTATTCTCTTTCCATCCAGAAGCATTGCTTCTTTAACATAAGAAAACTTTCTTCCTCTTTTGTACAAGGGGAACATATCCTTTTCTCCCTAGTAAAATATAAAATTATGGTTCTAAGGAAATCCTTTTCTCCCTCCACACTCGAAATCTTTTCTCCTGATTTGAAGTCATTGTCTCTTTGAAATTAGAGCTTTTCTCTTTTTCCTTTTTTTTCAAGTCTGTAATCACCATTTCTCGGATTGAGAAGCTATACCTTCTATCTCAAGATTCTCTCCTTATTTTAGGAGATGGACCATCAACCCTTCGCAGCTACAAAACCTCCCAATCCTTTTCGAAATTCGAATTATCTCTCTCGAAAAGTACAAACTCTCTAGATAGGGAAGGAGAACAACTTCCTGATGTGCCACCTAAAGTGAGAGAACTCCATTGCAAAGAATGCAACAAATATCCGGGTATGAAAAAGCAGGAATACTAGTCTAATAACCTCCCGGTGCTAAAAATTATCAGATGTAAATTCGACATTATTGTGATTGAAATTAGTAAACACTTCACTGCTCAACATAAAGCTATTGGTGGATAAACTCTTGACACGCTTAGGGCAGACAGAAGTATTCGATCTCAACGTCATAATACATGGAAAGTCCCAATCTAGAGAACACAGGGGGCATTCTACATAACCAAATGAACCCCAAGCACAACCATTTTCCATCCAGCATCAAGTCAAAGTACTACAATTAGGATCCTATTGATGGATCGAAATATCACAACTTGAAGACCGAAGTCATGATGATTGAATACTCATAGTGTAGATATGGGATATGTTCAAAAAATATGAAAAGAGAACGAGATAAGACCAAGAGTTACTAGCCCACCCTCCAGGAAGACAAAAACTTTTGAGTGCCCACTACAAACCTTTATAAGGGGTTAACTTGGTCCCCTAGACGCTTGCCAAGATCTCCACACTTGCTGATAAACGGGGGGCACAAAGGAGGTATTATACAATTACTTTTCTTTCATTCTAATTAATCTTAAGCTGTTGCAGGGCTTTACCATCTACTCTTGAATGTCCATCCTTGGAAAAAGGTGAAGGAAGGATTCGTAAATCCGTTGCATGTGCTGATCAATCCGAGGGTACTTACACGCTACACGAAGTAAAGACAAGAAATTAAACTAGCCCCTACAACTATTCATGACCTCTCCATTGGGCCAGCAAGGCACATAAAGATGAGAAATTATCACTGTCAGGAGTTCAGATAGAAGGTCGCTCGACGAAGCTAGCATAACTTGTAGTACAAATGCTATGGCAAAATGAAAGAGATACAACTCTCTACCCCCGGGGCTCGAATGATCAATGATCAGAGAGAAGCCATCCATTTGAGTCTGGTGTTACCTCAAAGGGTAAGGAAGAGGACGCGACAGAGATGACATCTGCTAAGAACTTGGATAACATAATAGTTTATACAGAAAGGCATTGAAAGACCAAGCTCCAGCAATTCCAACATACTTGGCCTGCAGCAGAAAGGCGAGAGATATCCAGAACCACCACCACTACTCTCATATCACAATTCAATACGAATTAGTAATATATATAGTAAACCGCTAGTACATTGCAGTCACTAATCAAGATACTAGCTTCACAACTCCGTCATGATCCAATAATTAGAAAACGCAATTCAAATTGATCAAGGACTAAAGATAGCAGGATGCACACTGGGGGCATCCACTATAAGTCCACCCAACTGATCAAAATCAACCGACTAAATGACTAGTCCAATGGCTGCCAGGAGAAAATCTTTATAGGAAGCTCACTGATCACACAATATGCTTGCATAAACATGTCATACGCATGACAACAGATGGCCCTACAAAGGGGGTACTATGAAAAACCTCTTCTTTCGTTTTTATCTAACTCGGTTGTTGTCATTTCAGCATAATGCCATCGACTCCTAGGCTCCACAAAGTCTTAAAAAAAATACCAAGCGAGAATTCCTATCCAAGAGAAAATCTTAAACCATGCATACTACACAACCTGGTACTTTGTCCTTCTTTAGAAGCGTGAAGTTTGGTCTAAACTACTCTTTCCCTTTGACAAAGGCAAGAGACTAATGCATTCACTTAACACATATGCAGTTAGATGCACTTTACGCACCTAGTTATATTCACTTAACACCTATGCTATTATAACCACTCCTTTTGTGATTAGCAACCTAGATCACAAGCATGTGTTGGCAACAGTGAAAATAAGATAGCCATGACTAAGGGCTATAGCCTGGGAAGTTCACTGTTGACGACTGTCCCTTTCCCTGGCAATGACATACCAGTCGGGCATCCAGACACAAACCTAGCTTGAGTAACTCAAAGAATGAATGCATTCGAATCCTAGCATGGATTGACTCATAACAGGAGTTGCCCCCTAGGCCAATGGGTAGGTTGAAGCTATCAACAAAATCTTGCAGACACTAATTAAGGAAAAACTAGATAAAGCCAAAGGAGCATGGATAAACGAACTACCCGTGGCACTGGGGGCCTACCAAGCCTTCTACAAAACAACAACATGACATATTCTAATTACTTTAAGCATACCGGGCCAAACAAGTTAAGGAGAGAAGCAGTAACGCCACCCTCAAGACCGCCGCACACAGATAGAAAGTGGCACAACAATACAAACCTAAGGTGAAGCCCCAAAAGTTACAAAAGGGAGACATTATTCCCAAGCAAGTCTTTCCTCGTCCAAGCGCACTAGATCTAGTTTGGGAAGGACCATTTGTTGTTCATGAGGATCACCACAACAGAGCTTACATTCCGTCGTCAGTTGATGGGAAAGGTGTTTGGGAAAGAAGGAATCTCCAGCATCTCCGCCATTACTTCTCTCAACTTGTAAAAAGCATGTATCACCTGAAACCACTAAAAAAATTGTTTTCCTCATTTGATATTATTCCTTTTGCGATCAATCGCAAGTTCTCGCTGGCAGCAGTGAAAGCAAGATAACCATGACTAAGGGCACGAAAGTAGCCTGGGTAGTTCACTGCCGACGATCGGCCCCCCGCCAGCAATGATAAACCAATTATAAGCCACGGATTAGGCACGATTATAGCCTAGGCAGTTTATCATTGGCGTTTGGCTCACCGGCAACTGCAAACCGATAATAAATCCCACGATTAAGGCATGGCTGCAGCAAGGGATAGTTTGTAGTTGACGATCGGCACCCATGCTAGCCGGGCCACAGTAAATCGAATAATACTCACGATACAGGCCATAATGGCCAGGGTAGTTACTGCGTGCGAATCCCGACCCTAAATCTTAAGTACGATAGTCGAAAAAGTTACACTCCCCTGGGACATAGGTTTGGCTAACAAACCGTATGTCACCAAAATCCACAATCAGGGCAAGTAACTTACGTGCCACGAATCTTAAGTTTAGAAGGACTCTCTTAACGAAGAATATAATTCGTTGTACTTAAACTAGAAGCTTCTAATAATCTCTTTTAGTCTTGTGGCATTACATACAGATAGTAGAAATATGAATTCCACTCTGCCAACTACAGCAGGACATTCATTCGCTTCCACTCCACCAGAGGAAACAGAGCATCGACTCAACTCCATCAGAGATAACAGAACTTCAATCCAAATTGTCACAAGAAATAGAATATCCCTTCCACCCAACTTCGCTCGAAAAATTGTAATGATTCTCCCAAAGCTGAGCACAATTATAGAACTTGAGAAGAAAAAAACTCAGTGCAAAGGTATGAATAACTTTTGAAGGATAAGCTGAATTCGAAAAAAATACTTGGGGGGCATAGCACCACCTCACCCCTTGATCATACACGTACACTACCACTCAGCTTGGTAATAGCACATTGGAATCATAACCTTAAGTTCACAAGTTTAAAACCCATTCATGATACAAGGCAACATGTTGTGAGAAGCAACCAAGTGCACTATGTTGGGGGCAAACCTAGACTAATAATGAGCGCTCTCGGCCGACTTTTGACAACGTCGCTAGAAGGAGCTCTGGAGAATGTGATGAGTATTTGTGGACTACCACGTCCCCCCCAAATTACTCTCTAAACCTCAGTAATAGGGAATCACTTTGAATGATGATGACCTCTCAATGTAGAAGTGATTCGATCTCTAACCTTTTGAATGTAAATAATTCATATCAAAGTCTATTTTAACACAAATATCTTGATACCTTTACCTAATAAATCAATCCCAAGGACACGCGGGATGACTCTAACAAGTATCTATGGTAAAATTCCAAATAAAAATGTATTAATAGTCTATAACTAATTCTAAGGCAAGGATGAAAGTCCTTGACCTCACTAGGACCGAAAGGATCCTAAACTTGTAGCTAAAGTCAACAGAATAGGACAATCCTCTACCGCCAAAGCCAACGTGACATTTGAGTTGAAATATTGATCCCACCTGATCAATGTAGGGATAACAAGCCGAAGTCACCAATGAAGTCCCCATGCCGAAGGCATCTGACTGCGGTAATAGACATAAATCGGACCGAAAATAGAACTCCCAATTCACAATGCCGACAAATTTCCTTATGCTCCACTCAAAGGAGCCATGACCACTTGCTCAGACCCAGCGCCTAACCTATTAATGCTTGCCAGTAGTCGACTCCAAACAGATACACAAGACATCAGCAAGCAAACTACCAAGGAAATTGGCTAAGATAATCTTATACAAATGTGCCTAGGGGCAAGTCCTGGAAGAGCTAACAGAGGAGCAAGGAATTACTCCAAATGTCATCACTTTGCCAGACTAGATGGAACGTAAGCCTATTAGCCCAACTTGGTCAGACGTAGCCAACATCCATTCAATAGCGCTATGCATAATATTGTACATACAAATACCCTCCGATGGAAAATCATTACTCCATCAATAATTGACCTTGGTCGAGCATGAAAAAATTAATGAAGAAATATACATACTCAGTAATCAGATGGTAAGGCCATGCCTACTCAAGCTGGCCATACGATGGTCGGAACCAGAAATTCTACATCACGGGTCCCAAGCCAAATACCACGAAGGGAATATCATTCGGTCCATGTACTACTTAAGGCCTTGAAGCCAGAAACAAAAAGGCTAAGGAGAAATACCGCCCTACCAAATGAAGGATAATTAAAAACGACGTCAAGTGACCAGCAAGTCCCCATCAAGACAAACGAAGCATTAGATCCAGCTAACGAAAGGAAGCTCAACTTGGGAATGATGATGAGATGTGAATAATCAGACACTAGGATGACACCTACAATACTGGTGTGGCAACCCTAGATTGAACAATGCATACTTTGCATTCATGAAAGTATACTTTAGGGGACAAATGTGGTGGGCATTCTTGCACACTGCATAGTGGATATGAAAAATCAGAGGAAAAATTGTCAAAGTCCTAAAATAGACTTAGAGCAGCTTAGAAATGTTTGCAAGGTCAAGATGTGAGTAACGGTCTGAACCGCGTCTTAATCCGAATAACGGTTTGAAAGATATAGTCATTCTAAAATTTGCCTAACACGGTCCGACAATAAAGCCTCGAAGACAGCTTTCTACAAGGGCCCGGCTCATCCTAAACCAGCAAAGAAACTGCCCTACAAAGTCAGGTCTGCACAGGCCCAGCAAAGCCTGGCCCAACATGGCTGGACTAGCCAAATCCGGCCCAGAAGAGCCGGACCCGCACGTGCCCGGCCCCGTAGGGCCTGACAACCCAGGCCAGACCTGTACGGGATCGGCCCAGCAGAGTCTGGCCCAGCAGGGCCGGACCCGCACAGGTCCGAACCCATAGGGCCGGATAGCCTAGTCTGGCCTATGAGGGCCGGACCCACATAGGTCCGGCCCTCTGGGACGAGACACCTGGTCCGGTCCCAGGCCGGACCTCCTGGTCCGGCACAGTATAACCCACCTAGTCCGACAAATGCCGGACCAGATTCCTGGTCTGGCACTACCAGACCAGCCTTTTGGTCCAGCACTGCCGAACCGGTCTGGTCTAGTCCGATTCAAATGCCGGACAAATGCCGGGCCAACGTAGTCTAGTGTGGTAGTGCCGGACCAGCCTGCAATTGGTCTGGGACTGTCGGACCAGCTTACTGACCCGGCCCTGCTGGACCAGGGACCACCTGGTCTGGCACCCTAACGCCGGACCCAACTGGTCCAGCCCCAGGTCGGACCCACCTTGTCCGGGGCCGCACCCACGTGGTCCAGCCCTTCCGGGGCTGGACCCACCGGACCACTTGGCCCAGCCCTTCAGGGGTTGGACCTACCAGACATATCCGGTCCAGCCCTTCTGGGGATGGATTCACACTTTTTTCTACTTTTAGGATTAACCTACCTATTCCGACATTCAAGAACCAAGGTCTGGATGGGCAACTGAAGGGAGCTACCAGGATAGTATTCAGTTAGCATCCAAGAGTAGTGGAACAACAGAAAGGTTGAACCAAAGCCTAGAGGAAGATAGGTTGAACCAAAGCCTAGAGGAAGAGAGTTGAACTAAAGCCTAGAAGACTTGTACTCATTTGCCTCCCCTCATAACCTCACTCTATAAATACTAGGCATATGGCATCATAAAAAGGGATGGATGGAAAATAGGAAGCTTCCTTCAACAATGACAGACAACTTTGAGAGAGAAAATCCTTAGTCCTAACAACAAGTTTATTCATGTTCAAAGCTTGTACTTGTAATCAGATACGAAAGAGATAATAAAAGAGGAACAGTGGATGTAGGCACATTCATGCCGAACCACTATAAATTCTGTGACTTTTTGCATTTCGGTTCTTTATTTATTCTTTATTGCAAATTATTGATTTTCTAGCACACACACTCGCAACTAAAATTCATCAAACAATAGCTGTGTGCTACAAACAGTATTCACAACCCTATTACAATATCTTAAAGGTGTTTGCCCATTTTTTTATGCAAACAGTGGACGAGCCTAAAGGTGTGCGAGTGGAAATTGACAAGCAAAAGCCTCCTTGGATTTTTTAGAGGCTGACATAGTAGAGACCGGAGATCAAATTGTTAGATGATGCCGAGGAAGAGTTTGAGATCTCGGTTGGGAAGAGCCGATAGTATGACTGTGATGGTCATGAGAATCAAGGGACATCTTTCCTTGGTCATAGTATTCTTTTCCCCAGCCTGTTGGTTCTTCCTATCCATATCCTCATATTATTTCTTCTCCTTCCATTTCAGTCTCTCTTCCTTGGCCTTTCGTTGTAAAGAAGAGTGGTAAGCATAAGGTTTGGAATTTGTTCCTCAGCGCCCGCGGTTGCCTAAGTATATACAATGGAAGCGATCACTTCCCATTGTATCTAAAATGAAAGAAAAGGATCATATTAGTCTTAAAATACTAAAATAAGGGTGAATGCAAGATATGAGTATTCTTGATCCTATAAATGTGTGGAGTGTAGGTATCCATAGGTGTTCTATAGACCATGTTCAGAGGGTGACATAGATGGGGTTTCATCTCCCTCGGCTAGGAGGTCCTCGGATGGGAAATTGAAACCTGAAGGACAATACTTGAGAAGGTTGCCAATTAGAATGTCATGGTCACCTATACAGGAAAATATGTTCTTTGAAGATCTTGGCCTACAGGAGTGGATACCTCGACAACTGGAGTTTTACTCAGACCAAAGGATTGTTGTGAGGACTTGACAACTATTCTCTTAGGATGTGATGAAACATGAATTTTTGTGCCTTCAGGGACGTTTCCTCATTGATTCCTCTCCTCCATGGTCATAATCCTCATCGCCATCATCCTCTTCACCTTTGTTCTTCCCTTCTTCTTCTTATATTCCTTCCATTGTTCCTCCTTCTTCTACTCTTTCAACGTGCACCTCCTCGATGATGTTCTCTTCCAACACCCTTTCTGTTATCCCGCCTTTTGGCAAGGCCGTGACACCAAGAACTTGACTAGAAACCAATGACAGTTCGTCTTGGAGATCGGTTATACGCAGGCTCACTATGGATATCGACGAATTTTTTCCGAGTCCGGATCGGGCTACAATTGATATGACATGACAAGCAAAGCTATGAGAGCCAACATTCGGAATTTCAAGTCAATCGGAGTTCATATGCTCCAGATATTGATGGATCACGGCTGAGAAATCCAAACTTGCATCGATCATATCTCGAGATCTACAAGTCCAAATGCCACCAAATTTGGACAGTAGCTTACTGGAAATCTAAGAAATGTCCATGCCAAATTTCAGCTCGATCAGAGCAATTCTTGATCGATTCGAACCAAGGGTCGAATCGATATGAACCAACTTGCATCGATCATATCTCGAGATCTACAAGTCCAAATGCCACCAAATTTGGACAGTAGCTTACTGGCAAACTAAGGAATGTCCATGCCAAATTTCAGCTCGATCGGAGCAATTCTTGATCGATTCGAACCAAGGGTCGAATCGATATGGACCAACTTGCATCGATCATATCTTGAGATCTACAAGTCCAAATGCCACCAAATTTGGACAGTAGCTTTCTGGAAACCTAAGAAATGTCCACGCCAAATTTCAGCTCAATCGGAGCAAATCTTGATCGATTCGAAGTTGAGTTCGAATCGATATGGACCAACTTGAATCGATCATAACTCGAGTTCTACATGTCCAAATGCCATGAAATTTTCACAGAAGCTTAAGCACATGATGAAGAATGTTCACACCAAATTTTAGCTCGATTGGATGATTTCTTGATCGATTCGAACCAAGGGTCGAATCGATCCCAAAGTGGGCCCGGATCTCCAGATTTCGGCCATGTGGGCCCCCTCACGTGCCAGAAGCGGTCTCCCCGAATTTTAGGCGAAATATCAGCCTCCTACACTTATAAATAGAGCCCCTGGTCATTCAGAAAAGGGGTCGGACAATTTTAAGTACTAAAGAGCGCCCAGATTCTGCTAGATTTACTCAAGATCACCACCGCTGCTTTAGATTGAGACTTAGCATATAAATTCAGTTGTACTACATTATAAGACATTGTAATCTTTAAGTATCGAGCAATAAAATCATCAAACTTCATAGTGGACGTAGGCAAAACGCCGAACCACTCTAAATCGCTTGTCTTTGCAATTTACTTTCTGTCTATTGGAGTTTTTGTTAGATAATTTCTGTTTTACATTCATGTTCTTCATTTTATCTCTTCAAATAACTTCCGAAGAGTGTTGTGCCCATTTTTGGTACAAACACTTTGGTGCTTTCACTGAGAAAAAACCAAGTTTTTTCTCCTGCTCGTTGGATCTACTACCGTCGTTGGATTGCAAAAATCTAAGGAAAAGATCTAGATCTATTCATAAGTGGTTCCTTCTATTCTATTCAGATTGCTCCAGATCTAAGAGGAACTACATTCATCATGAATTCCATACCCATATTTTCGAATCCAGAAAAAATGCAATTTTTCGTATCCATGAAAATATGATGGTTTTCGTATCCATATTTTCGAATCCATGAAAATATGATGGTTTTCGTATCCATATTTCGAATCCATGAAAATATGATGATTTTCGTATCCATACCTTCGAATCTATGAAAATATGATGGTGTTCGTATCCATACCTTCGAATCCATGAAAATATGATGGTGTTCGTATCCATATTTTCGAATCCATGAAAATATGAAGTTTTCGTATTCATATTTTTGTATCCAGAAAATATGGTGCTTTTCGTATCTATGTTTTCATATCCAAAAAATATGACAACATTCATATTGATCGAATTTCGTAGCCTCTTCGAACCCATCTGGACCGAGTGTTCGTATCCATAAGCATAGCCTCACTTCGAATCCATTGACTTCGTATCCATCAGGTCGCGCTACTTCGTATCCATCAGGATGCGCTACTTCGTATCCATCAGGAAGCGCTACTTCGTATCCATTAGGAAGCGCTACTTCGTATCCATCAGGTCGCGCTACTTCGTATCCATCAGGTCGCGCTACTTCGTATCCATCAGGTCGCGCTACTTCGTATCCATCAGGAAGCGCTACTTCGTATCCATCAGGAAGCGCTACTTCGTATCCATCAGGAAGCGCTACTTCGTATCCATCAGGAAGCGCCGCTTCGTATCCATCAGGAAGCGCCGCTTCGTATCCATCAGGAAGCGCCGCTTCGTATCCATCCATCTGCCTCCAATTCGTATCGATACTCGCATGAAGTTCGTATCCATCAATCTGCCTCTAATTCGTATCCATCCATTTGCACCCAATTCGTATCGATACTCAACTGCAGTTCGAATCGATCCAACTGCACCCAATTCGTATCGATACTTAACTGCAATTCGAATCGATCCAACTGCGCCCTATTTGTGTCGATCAACAGATACCACTTTCGTATCGATCTAGCCATGCGCATTTCGTATCGATGCTAGTAGAGCTAATTCTCTGGATGGATACGAACAGGATGGATTCGAACAAGAACGATACAAAATTTAAAAAAAAATATTTTCGGGTACGACCCAAATTTCCTAAAAAGAGGCACCGGCATAGTGAATTCAATCACCAATTTAATAAAGGAACATTCCATCCGTGCTTCTAATTGTTCCATGACTGAGCAAGACATAGGAGATCACAACAGCAAACGTTGAGTTGCAATCAAGGAATGGGTGGAATGCTACTTCCTCCAATTGACCAGCTTTCAAACTCCTGAATTGACAACTATGGTACGATGGCTAATATGACGACTGCCCTACAATGCCAACTCTGCCAACTCAAAACATAGCTGGTCGCTTCTGAACCATCTTCAAATGCCCGCATCTTAATCATTCCACGTCCACATGACTAAAAGCTTGACATACAACCTCAAGAGGACTTCCTTAATACCCTATATAGGTCTCCTATCTGGATGAAAGTTTGGGATAAACACCAATCTATTAGCCCATTTTAACCAACCCGCCGTCCAATCGGCATTACCAACCACTCAAACGTTGGGCAATCGTGCATACATCATTCACTAGGGTTACAAGACCCCTTGGCAATAAAATGGACCTGATCATAATGTCGATTGGAGAATCTTTCCCAGTCAAGACCTATCCGTGGAAACCATCCTAAATGCAGAACTTCCAATGAAAATTCAACATGTTAACTATGTCAGTTTACTGAGGAAATACGACCCCTGACACTACCTTATGAAGTGTGAATGACGCGTGGAATTCTCCAAGGGTGACGAGTGCCATTAAACGCAGATGTCTTCCCTCATTCCTTAGAAAAGACAGTCAATCACGGTTAGATATACCAATTATACTTCTCATATGGATATAGTGAATGACGAAGCTAGCAGCCATCGAATTTATCCAAAGCCCGCAGCCAGTTGCTGCCGATACCCATAAATGAATTCATCACCAGCGCTTATTTCCAGACTTTGACAAGAGAACTGGTGGACCGCCGCCGACAACTACACCAACATGTCCATGCCAATATTGAGTTGATTCATCAGATGAAGGATCAACTTGGCGAGATAAGGAGGAAACCTACTCCATACTCTAGATCGGAAAACTCCTCTTCTTTAGATGGCTACCATGGATGCCAACGCCATAAAGCCACTCCAGAAAGGATAACTCTAACAATATGTTCAAGCCCCATAAAATGAAGGACCGGGAACATCCGACCCATATCGATCAAGGACTTTTTTCAAATTGAACCATTTGCGTTAGACTTCCAATTGAGAAGGGCTGGATTGAATTGCAATAGCGAGCATACGACGCTGCCTCACTTATCAATGAGATTTGACCTGATCTCTTTTGAATTATTTCTAATTCAATTTCATTTACGTTGCGAAATATGACCTACTTGAATTAAACTACTTGTAAATGATGCAGGTAACCGAGTACTTAAGATTGGGTGCAAAACAACCTCCGCGGACCATGATCAAATCATTGAGGTATCATCGTGACGAGCACGATTCAACCACTCATCGGCTACTATATGCCCCTGACTGGGGGCAAGGCATCAAAGCGGAAGAGACCGACAAGGTCAGGACTCTAGTGCAAAGTGGATGTAACCGACCATCCACTCATCCGCCTATGCAATTTAATTAGGAGATGTAAGAAATACTTGGAGTTATGTGTCCCAACAATGCACTCTACATCTCGTACTTGAAGCTTGCCAAAACACTTATGCTTCTTCTGATGCCTGATAAAATCGGAACCACATCAAGGGTGGACGTGATGTCACCACCCATACATCCAATCCTACATTAGACATTTGGGATTATTTGAGGGAACACATGTTTAAAGGTCCAACCCTCAATTTAAAGTCAACAACGGCTGACTACCTACTCGCTAACCGTCACGAGCTGTCATTTCAACTCTCTTCCTTAGCTCGATCGAAAGAATGCCAAGTATAAATTGGACGTGAATCGACTGTCTGCTCTCCAATACTTGCACCCGACTTAAGGGAAAATACACAACTCAAAGTGGATGTAGTTCGACCATCCTTTCCTATGCTCGAGCACAAAGCTTGCTAGAACACTAATCCTACTCCTTAGGCCTGGCAAAAACGGAATTCAAATGAACATGGATGTGATTCAACCGTCTATAAATTATATCTCATCCTTCGTTGTGGGCGGATAAGTGAAAAGTAATTGGGATCCTACCGATCTCTCGCTAAGTGAAACCCCAAGCTCGGGGGCATATCTCTACACAAAAAGCAGGACAAAAACTGATACATGGAGATCCATCAACAAACTCCAGCTTCCGAGAGCACGAACTGGAGTATAAACATTAACAAAACCCCAGAGTACTCCGAGAGCGCGAGCTGGGTACAAACATCAACAAACTACAGCTTCCGAGAGCTCGAACTGGAGTATAAACATTAACTAACTCCGGATTCCGAGAGCGCGAACCGGAGTATAAACATCAACAAACTCCAGCTTTCGAGAGTGTGAACTGGAGTATAAACATTAAACTAACTCCGGACTCCGAGAGCTCGAGCCAAAGTATAAACTACTACCCACTACGGCTTCGAGGAGGGTGGATCCGTCTACCTAACGACTTCGACCGTATCTCCATTTAATGCAGCTTCGAGGAGGGTGGACCCGTCCACCTAATGACTTCGACTGCATCTCCATCAAGTACGGCCTCGAGGAGGGTAGATCCATCTACCTAACGACTTCGACCGTATCTCCATTCAATGCAGCTTCGGGGATGGTGGACCCGTCCACCTAACGACTTCGACTGCATCCCCATCAAATACGGCTTCGAGGAGGGTAGATCCATCTACCTAACGACTTCGACTGTATCTCCATTCAATGCAGCTTCGAGGAGGGTGGACCCGTCCACCTAACGACTTCGACTGCATCCCCATCAAATACGGCTTCGAAGAGGGTAGATACATCTACCTAACGACTTCGACCGTATCTCCATTCAATGCAGCTTCGAGGAGGGTGGACCCGTCCACCTAACGACTTCGACTGCATCTCCATCAAGTACGGCCTCGAGGAGTATAGATCCATCTACCTAACGACTTCGACCGTATCTCCATTCAATGCAGCTTCGAGGAGGGTGGACCCGTCCACCTAACGACTTCGATTGCATCTCCATCAAGTACGGCCTCGAGGAGGGTAGATCCATCTACCTAACGACTTCGACCATATCTCCATTCAATGCAGCTTCGGGGATGGTGGACCCGTCCACCTAACGACTTCGACTGCATCCCCATCAAATACGGCTTCGAGGAGGGTAGATCCATCTACCTAACGACTTCGACCGTATCTCCATTCAATGCAGCTTCGAGGAGGGTGGACCCGTCCACCTAACGACTTCGACTGCATCCCCATCAAATACGGCTTCGAAGAGGGTAGATACATCTACCTAACGACTTCGACCGTATCTCCATTCAATGTAGCTTCGAGGAGGGTGGACCCGTCCACCTAATGACTTCGACTGCATCTCCATCAAGTACGGCCTCGAGGAGTGTAGATCCATCTACCTAACGACTTCGACCGTATCTCCATTCAATGCAGCTTCGAGGAGGGTGGACCCGTCCACCTAACGACTTCGATTGCATCTCCATCAAGTACGGCCTCGAGGAGGGTAGATCCATCTACCTAACGACTTCGACCGTATCTTCATTCAATCCAGCTTCGGGGATGGTGGACCCGTCCACCTAACGACTTCGACTGCATCCCCATCAAATACGGCTTCGAGGAGGGTAGATCCATCTACCTAACGACTTCGACCGTATCTCCATTCAATGCAGCTTCGAGGAGGGTGGACCCATCCACCTAACGACTTCGACTGCATCCCCATCAAATACGGCTTCGAGGAGGGTAGATACATCTACCTAACGACTTCGACCGTATCTCCATTCAATGCAGCTTCGAGGAGGGTGGACCCGTCCACCTAACGACTTCCACTGCATCTCCATCAAGTACGGCCTCGAGGAGGGTGGACCCGTCCACCTAACAAATTCGACCGTATCTCCATTCAATGCAGCTTCGAGGAGGATGGACCCATCCACCTAACTACTTCGACTGCATCTCCATCAAGTACGGCCTTGAGGAGGGTGGACCCGTCCACCTAACAACTTCGACTGCATCTCAACCAAGTTACATCACTCATTCCCCGAGCATAGGCGCAGACTCAACACATGAAAATGAGTGATCAACAGCTGTCATAAAGATACAAGTCCCCAGAGTGTGGACAGGGGTATAAACATCAAATAGGTGCGATGAATGGCCCTTCAACTGACTTTGATCCCCAAAGTGTGGCTACAAGAATAGACAAACGAACGAATGAGATTCGACCATTCATTCACCAACTCTGACCTGAACTCAACGTGAGGAGTGTAAACTCACTACAGGTGCAATTAGACCATCCACGAACTAACTCTGCTAACCCAAGACTGGGGGCAGAAGTGCAAATCACCGAAAGAAGAGAAAGGTGACTCGCTACATCTCCAGCTTAGCGTCCTTTACAACTTAAGGAAATGACTACAAGGAGACCTTTATGCTAACCAATCAGAATGATGCCCGAAGTTCTGGGCAACCAATTATATCATACCGCCGGATCGACGGGCAATATCGGTCTGCACCTTTCATATCATACCATTGGATCGATAGGAAATGAGGTCCGAGCATTCTCATCGTGCCGTTGAATCGACGGTCAATATCGGGACCCGAACGTCCATCAAATACCTTTGACCAATAGAGCACGGATAGAAGAATAAACCACAAATGAGTGTGACTTGACCATTCGTCCTCCGTCGCCTTCCTTCGATCCGTCAGGAAGAGCATGAGACCAAATGAGCATGACATGACTGCATTTGAGCTGACTTTATCCCTAGATCTGACGGGAGAACGTAAATCAAAATGGACAAGGTTGATCACCCAACTCCAAATGAATGCAACGCGACCATTCATTCATTGACTCTTACCATGATCCAACTAAAAGAGCAATTCAAAACAAGTGCAACCTAAACATCTGCACACTGATTCTTACCCTGGATTCAACAAGGGAAGCATCAATCCTGCATTAGATCTGATTGGACGATTCACTCTTCAGTTTTTGCCCAAAGTACGGCGACATAAGCAGCGAAGTGAATGTCATTGACCGTCCAGAATCTAGCTTATGTCTGAATGTTGGCAAAGTAACAATGTATTCCGCTAAGAAAAAAGAACTAGAACATAATACAGGACAGGCACGACTCAGCCTTCCATTGATTAACTCGATCCCATGGTTCAATGGGATAGAATACAAAATTGAAGGGGACATTATCTACCCTACCACTTATCGAGATATTCCCCAGACTTAGGAGCACGAACAAGAAAATAAGGTTGCGACCGAAAGGATGCCTAGAGATAGAGTCATCGGATCAATACCAGGACTTATGGACGACTGATCATCATTCTGACCTTTCCAATGAGCAATGGATCGCAGGTACATTGAATGAAAAGCGCATCATTCAGAAACATAAGTCAATTCAATCTCAAAGATGGAGCCAGCTATGTAGCAGCGTGCAATACAAGGCTAAGTTCTACTAATCCTTTGATTCGACTTCCTTGTAAGCCTGATCATTTACCATTGCAAATAAACACATGAGGCGCCTACAACCCATCACGAGTACTGTAGATCAGATCACAACTCTGCGCAATGATGAAGACAGAGTCAACTGTTTTACTTCAGGTGAATCTTGATGTGTTCGCCTGGACTCGAACTCATATATATATATGGACTCTCGCCAGCCATGAAGAACCCTATATTAAATGTCGACCCGAGGCATGTCTCGGTAAACAAAAGCGATGCGACATGGATCCGGAGAGATCTGTTGCACTTAAAGAGGAGGCGAATCTGCTCAAAACCAGTGGGTTGATCCGTTATGCCCTCCAACCAAAACGAGTATCCAATCCTTTACTTATAAGAAAAACAAACAGGGAGTGGAGGACATACGTCAACTACTCAGATTTGCATGGGGTATGACAAAGCACAACTTTCCACTTCCAATGATCAACCAACTGATGGACCCGACCATCAGACATGAATTACTCACATCCATGGATGCAAACTCCGGATACAATCAGATAATGAAGCATGTCCCAAAACCAGGAATACAACTGTTTCGCTACTAACCTGGGCCTATAGTGCTATGCTGCAATCTATAGATTCAAACTTAAGGACACTTGTGCTACTTACAAAAGAACGATTAACAGATCATTCAAAAATTAGATCGACCGATCGATAAAGGTAGATGTGGTTATTATGCTCGTGAGATCATGACTATCAAACAACCACATCGATGACTTGGCAGAGATATTTAGTGCTCTCCAGAAAATGCAGGATCAAACTCAACCCTTTGAAATGCTCTTTCATCATTACATTAGAAAGATTCTTTGTTTTCATCATCAATTCTTATGGAATCAAGACTAATTTCTAAAAAATTCCGACAATTAGAGACACCCATGTACCGAGGACAACCAAGTAGCTCTAATAGATCGCTTAAAGAGACCTCCCATTTTACCTAAGCTTTTGGATCGCGGAGATTTATACATCAATTGGGCCATGTCAACACACGCCATAAGCATCACAATGCTATGTGAAAAGAAACGAATCCAAAGACCCATATATGATGAAGGCTGGCTACTGGCAAGCTCACCCCATTAACATCCATATCGACCAACCGTTAAGATAGGTCCAATAGAAACCTTAGATGTATATTTATCTCCCTCGGAGAGCTCTCCATGGTCAAACATTAGCATACTTCATATCTGAATCTGCCACATCAGATGACTATCAGAAGAACTGTGGAGAACCGTCCAACCGATGGAGAACGTACACCGATGGAACTTCCAATAATCGGCTTTCTAACATCGAAGTTGCGTTAGTGATTCCTGAGGAACGAACGATCTACTACGCCCTGAAACTCAACTTCCCTGCAACAAATAACGAAGCCAAGTATGAAACCTTAGCGCTCAAACTTGTAAGAAAACTACGAATGGAAACTTTACATGTCTTATGTGATTACCGGTTAGTAGTATGCCAAGTCAAGGAAGATTATCCGACTAGGGCGCAACGTCTTGCTCCTTATCTCAACCGGGTCCAAAAGCTACTAGTCGACTTCGACTATTACACCATTACACACATCCTCGGAGAACAAGATGAAAAAGCTAAGTCACTGGCCAAGCTAGCCAGTTCTCGGGATGCACGGCAAAAAGACTTTATCCCAGTTGAAATACTTATTATTCTAGGCATTGACACATGAAGATCAACTAGATCTTGGAGACGGATCTAGAAAAAGAGTCATGGATGACTCCTATCAAAGATTATCCACGATTGGGGATTCTTATTGAATAAAGGAATAAGAAATGGCATATACTCTGTGAAGCCTCACTGCATAATTACGTCTAGATTGTTCTACTCCGTCGACACAAAGCATTACTCCTGTATCCGCCAATCCGAGACCCATTATGACGTATCCGTCGATACGAAGCATACATTCCAACATCTCAGATCGATCCAGGAGAGGATCGATACAAAGGAAGGACTCAAAACAACCATCGAACGTTGTTACAACTTGAATTTCACTTCGATCCAGGAGAGGATCGATACGAAACTCAATCCAAACAAAAACTAAAGAACTTGACAACAACTCGTGAACGTGCAAACGTTAACAGGAGCCAGGTTAACATACGTACATTTATGACAGACTAACATTCAATTTTCAAAATTTACAGGAATTGAATGCTCACCTGATGACAATTACAACAGCGAATAACAAATCGCTAGCACTCGACACTCAGTTACAACATTGCACTACATAATCACTGACAGTGGTTCAATAAACATTTATATTACTGGAAATCAATTGAAAGTTACATCTTTTGACGAAAAGATAGCAACTACTCAACGAATCAGATAGAACTTTTTCAGAATGAAGGATGTAGCATTTCAAAGCACGTCATGTTCACACAAGACATACTTTTGGGGGCAAATGTTATCCCGCCTTTTGGCAAGGCCGTGACACCAAGAACTTGACTAGAAACCAATGACAGTTCGTCTTGGAGATCGGTTATACGCAGGCTCACTATGGATATCGACGAATTTTTTCCGAGTCCGGATCGGGCTACAATTGATATGTCATGACAAGCAAAGCTATGAGAGCCAACATTCGGAATTTCAAGTCAATCGGAGTTCATATGCTCCAGATATTGATGGATCACGGCTGAGAAATCCAAACTTGCATCGATCATATCTCGAGATCTACAAGTCCAAATGCCACCAAATTTGGACAGTAGCTTACTGGAAATCTAAGAAATGTCCATGCCAAATTTCAGCTCGATCAGAGCAATTCTTGATCGATTCGAACCAAGGGTCGAATCGATATGAACCAACTTGCATCGATCATATCTCGAGATCTACAAGTCCAAATGCCACCAAATTTGGACAGTAGCTTACTGGCAACCTAAGGAATGTCCATGCCAAATTTCAGCTCGATTAGAGCAATTCTTGATCGATTCGAACCAAGGGTCGAATCGATATGAACCAACTTGCATCGATCATATCTCGAGATCTACAAGTCCAAATGCCACCAAATTTGGACAGTAGCTTACTTGCAAACTAAGGAATGTCCATGCCAAATTTCAGCTCGATCAGAGCAATTCTTGATCGATTCGAACCAAGGGTCGAATCGATATGGACCAACTTGCATCGATCATATCTTGAGATCTACAAGTCCAAATGCCACCAAATTTGGACAGTAGCTTACTGGAAACCTAAGGAATGTCCACGCCAAATTTCAGCTCAATCGGAGCAAATCTTGATCGATTCGAAGTTGAGTTCGAATCGATATGGACCAACTTGAATCGATCATAACTCGAGTTCTACATGTCCAAATGCCATGAAATTTTCACAGAAGCTTAAGCACATGATGAAGAATGTTCACACCAAATTTTAGCTCGATTGGATGATTTCTTGATCGATTCCAACCAAGGGTCGAATCGATCCCAAAGTGGGCCCGGATCTCCAGATTTCGGCCATGTGGGCCCCCTCACGTGCCAGAAGCGGTCTCCCCGAATTTTAGGCGAAATATCAGCCTCCTACACTTATAAATAGAGCCCCTGGTCATTCAGAAAAGGGGTCGGACAATTTTAAGTACTAAAGAGCACCCAGATTCTGCTAGATTTACTCAAGATCACCACCGCTGCTTTAGATTGAGACTTAGCATATAAATTCAGTTGTACTACATTATAAGACATTGTAATCTTCAAGTATCGAGCAATAAAATCATCAAACTTCATAGTGGACGTAGGCAAAACGCCGAACCACTCTAAATCGCTTGTCTTTGCAATTTACTTTCTGTCTATTGGAGTTTTTGTTAGATAATTTCTGTTTTACATTCATGTTCTTCATTTTATCTCTTCAAATAACTTCCGATTCATGTTCTGTGCTTTCATTAGTGTTCGCCTCGCCTGATGTACCTCCAGTGCCAACTTGGATATCATTGTCGAAGTCGAAAGTGGGAACATAAGTTGAGTAGCAACTCTGGCCCTCCTTGGTAGAGGTTCAATTGGTACGATGATTCGCTCAGGATGTAATAGACCACATTGGCGAAGGTTTTCATTTGTTAGAAGGTAGAAAGTGGTGTTATAGCGAACACTGACTCTCTTAAGTGTCTTCAAGGTTTCATAGTGCACATCACTACCATCTCGATAGTGGATATCCATGAAGAGAGGATAAGTAGTTAGATACTTGAACGATGGGAATAAGTATGGAAATTGGTAGAAAGGAAGAAACCATATGTCCTGACAGCTAGAGTCAGTTGAACCCAAAGGGGCAGTGGACAAAGAAGAATTCATTCTTGAAATATAAATGTTTACTGTGAAGTGCCTTGATGACTTTGCAGCGGCACCAGACTTTAATGATTAACGGGGAAGGCAATTCAGCTCTTTTCTCGAAGCTTAGTAGATGCGTTATCTTCCCAAAAGTTGAAGGTCGTTGAAGCTATGTCATGAATAAGACATATACGGAGTTTAGAAGGGCATATCTGTTGGAGTGCACATAGGTAGGAGCAAGCCCGAGCTCTTAAAGAAATCCTTAGAGGAAAAGATTAAAAGGAGGTACAACTCCCCCCATATACATGTATTTATTGTAGGTTGTGTTTACCTACGGAGAATCGTGTGCTCGTTGATAAACTCTATGGCATAGAACATCATTCTTCGAGATTCTATATTTGAGGTATATCGTATGGAGTGAGTTAACTACTGACAAAGATGTAACTGACTATAGAGGGCCGTTCAAAACCCTTAGAATAGGATCTTTGTTCAGTATGTTAGGTTGGTTCTAGAATGGAGCCATTGGTATTATCACTCCTTGTAACTTGCTTATTATCGAGCATCTAGTTCAAGTTGGCGTAGATGCCATTGCCCAAGCCATAGAGCAGGCGGCTTTAGAAGGAGTTGATGGCTTAGTGCCAACGTTGAAACGAGGTGAATGGCAAGTCATTCTAAACTAGAAAACTTGATATTGAACAGAGTCGGCTATGTTCTATCTTTATTTTCTATTTTAATATAAACCCGTGTGACTGACGCTCAAAGTCCAATGGATGTCGACGTGTGTTGAACAATCAGGTTCTGAACATTGACCATGACCATTCAAAGTGTTAATCTATGCAGCGTGTCTCTTGCATCCAATAAACAATGAACGGAACATACTTTATAGATAGCCCGCTTATGTTGGAAAAAGTGCTCTGTCGCACAATGGAACTGTATGTCAAATCTTACCATTATTGTAAGATACTCAATAATGGAAATGTTGTCCAAAGCGACACAAAGTTTTTTTGTATGAACATGGGATTGTAAAATAACTTGAAATGCTTTATGGAAAGATTATTTGAGTTCCGGTATGCTTTCGAGGTGACCATTCACTAAAACTATTTCGTTGGAGTTCAAACACTGATTCATGATTGATTGAGTTTTGGAAATATCGACCCTTGCACTTTGGAGTGCAAGGGTATAAAGTTAAGGCAAGGTAAGGATAGCTCAAGAAGGACTCGAAGCAGGAGAGGCAACGACACAGAGTCAACACCAAGTAGATAAGGATACAGAAATATTGCGTGTTTTCCACTATGGACTTGGGGTCAGACTTAAGTTTCACCCTAGTGTGACGTAGGTCATGTCATGGCCTTGGAACTTGGATAATAACCAATCACTGGTTGAAACTCCACCCGCTTCTATAGCCGAAGGCAAACCTCAGCCATCTACGATGACCTAATAGTTACTACCATGGCGCTTGGCTTCGAAGACCCACCTGAATTTGGATCTAGGAATCGAAGGGACCAAGAAGTCAGAACCAAATTCTCTAGAAATCACGAAGTTCTCCTTGAATGATTATATAACATCCCCTTACTTGGAGGCCCAAAACAAACGGCTACAGATGATGCAGTCATCCATAGTTATTAATCCTTGACGACCGAATACGGCGAAGTTAGATTCATTGATACACAGAAAACATATGAATATGGAAAAAATTTAAACTTCAAACAAAATCACATTCCATATCAAAACATTTCCGATTCATTACATAATCCCATGTTCGCAAATCACGTTCAGAGAAAATATATTTATTACAACATATGCCCAAGAGCGACATATAAAGGTGCCCCTCTGGATGATCAGAGTATATATAGGAAATATAACAACTTTGCCATTACAAACAACACGGTGGAATCAAAAGAAAAGAGAACTCTATATAGCTATCATGTCTCCTACACGTCTCCAGAAGCTTATTTGTCTTAAGAAGTACCTGAAAACCTTGACTCTCAAACTATTCAAAATCAATTGAGTACCCAAGAGTTTATGGGGAAACATAAATTTCGAGTCAGACATAAAGCCTGGTATGAATAATAATCTACCATCTCAAATCATTTAGATATCTAGTGAGACCACGTCGCTTAGCGGAACGGTTTTTCCTCTCACTGGTATCTCAAAACCTTTTATAAAATCTTATACTGTGCTCCTGCATCCACAATCGTTAAAATAATTCAAAACAGTGATATAATGATATGCAAAACAAATGAATTAATTCTGGATTTCCCATCCCCATTCATTTTAGACTATCTGTCCCAATTATGGTTTCCAGGATTACTATTAACCTATTAGTTTTCATAGGCTGACTAATAATCGGTTAAACATTTAAGGACTCCCTGTCCAATGACATAGTTTTCATGGGATCACTATGAACCTATTGGTAACTCCAATATCTTACTCTTATCCTAGGTTTCATAGGTTGACTAGGAACCTATTGACATCTGTCAATATTTCAATCCGGATATTGTTTTCATGGACTACAAACCTACTGGCCCCTGCCAGTATCCAATCATAGTTTTCATGGGCTTACTATGAACCTATCTTTCTAACATCTTCCTTTATACATAGTTTTCATGGGCTAACTATGAACCTATTGGCCCCTGCTAATATCTATTCCTTTACACAGTTTTCATGGGCTTACTGAGAACCTATTGGCCCCTACCAATATCTTTCTTTTAAATTTTAGCATCCTATATTCTAGTCATCCTGACCACCTGGATGCAATTCTACTCATTCAGGAGTTTTAATCAATTTATATTCACTACTGGGTTAACCTAGCTGGTTCTTCTACCCTTAATCCCCAAAAAGCAGTTATGGGTCCATTATACAATGAATATACTCATATTTGAAGAAGCAATATAACAACATAGCAATACCACTCTTGTGGGTTTAAAAATAGAACATGCTTAATCCCTTTAACCTATTACTTTATCAAAGATAGCTTCTTCTTAAAACCATTATAAAAAACTCCTTTAATAAATAGCCATGGGTTTTTCCTTTAAAAATAGAGTTTGGGTTATCAAACCTTTCAATACCTTCGAAACCTAGCTTTCGACTTCATAAGATAGCCTCCTTCGAAAGCCTTAAATCCAATCTTCAAAACATTAGAGTCCTGTCTTTGAATACTTTAAAACTTCCCTTTCGTAACCTTTCGATTGTATTAAATATTAGTATTTAACTTTTAGAAGCTTAGCTTCAAAACTAGTTGAAAGTACCCCTTTCGACACTAAGGGAAGTAACCCTTCTGGAATCATTGAAAGTCCTCCTTTCGAAAGCATTGGGTTTATATTTAAAACACCATTTGGGTCAAAGTGAATATAGGCGAAAGCACTCTTTCGAAATGATCCTTTATTATATAAAAATATCGGGGAAAACTTGATGGCGTCGGAACCATCACTTTTGAAAGCATTTAACATCTGGGTAAAAATATTAGAAGGTTGGCGTCAAAACCTCTTTCGAAACCATCACCTTCGAAACCCCTAACCCCTTTCAAAAGCTATAGGAAGTGACTTATACTTAGAATACAAAGTACACTTTCAACAACATTGGTATCTTCAATACCTTCGAAAGGCTATAGAATGACAGTAGGGTTTCGACTAGGTCGGAACCCCTTCTTTCAAAACATTCTTTCATAAGTAAGGAAATTAGTCAAAAGCAATCTTAAGTTAGTGGCAACCCTTTCGAAACCCCTTTTAAATCCTCTTTCGAAACCAAATGCTTTGACTTCGTCGAAGGCTAAATCCAAACAAAGGCAGGCACTTTTCTTCTAAAAACAAACCAAGGTTTTGACTCCCTCGGAAGCTAGGCTTTCGACCTTAACCTTTCGCCTATCTCTAATCCACTGCGTACCTTCATGTTGATACCTTGTTTACTGGTTTCGGCATAGTTGGTTTCGACAAGGATGAAGGCGGAAGCTTCTGTGTCGAAAGGAGCTTTCCAAAGTAGGCGGAACCAAATTTCTGAGTAAACCTGGTTTAGTCCTTATTAAAGTAACCTTTTCTCTAACTAACCTTTCATGTGTCAACACCGGATTGGTTGCCTTAAACTTTTCAAATTATTTTCTAAAAATAACTGCCGCTAATCCAGATCTAAACCATGGTTAAGTTAATCAAATAAGCCCTTTTATTAAGCAAAACCCATTTTGCAAAGAAGTCCCTCTTCTAAAATAATTTATTTTGCATAGCAAATCATTTTGGAAAAATCCCCAAAAATTCCATAAATTCACCTTATAATGTTATCTAACATATCAAAATTCCAGACCTAAATTCACTATAGATTTTCCATAATAAATTTATAAACCCAAATAACCATATTTTCCTTTGAAAATTCATAGTAATCTTTCCATAGCTTGAAAATTTATAAAAATTGAAACCCAACACCAAAATCATGTTTCTCATAGCATAAAATTTTCCCATGGCATTTAAACATTATTAGATCTCGGTTTTACCTTAAAACCGTGCAAAAGTTCTTTTAAACAATTCTTGTTTAAATCATATAAATCATAAATCAAGCATATCATCATCCACTATATCTTAAAACGAATTTACCCTTAAATCAAAAAAAATGATTCAAAACCAAATAGAGATGGAATTATTATTCACCTTGATCTAGGTAAGGAGATTGGATTGAGATTGATTTGGCCTAAGCTTGATTCTCTAGCTTTTAATTTGAATTCCTTCTTCCTCTTAATGGTCGGCCGTTCTCTCTTGCATTTTAGTTTTTGAAATGACTTGAATGGGAATAATAAGGTAGGAACGAACATATATATGGGTAAGGGTTATGGGCGACAATTCTAATTATATCCTTATGTAATTTGTTTAACCTAAAACCATTCTTAAGCCCATTAGTTAGTTTATTAGGCACATCCTTAATTAATTAATTCAAGTCTCAATCCCCTAATCACTTAACATTTACATTATTCTATTTAATTTATCTAATTAAATCTCCTGAATAATGTTATGAAAATTAGGGGTGTTACAAATTACAGTGATGATCTATGGGTAGTGATGGTGGTTAGAAGCTAGGATGAGGTTGATTTATAGGTTGAAGATCTAAGGCCACGGAAGAAATGATTTTAGAAGTCAGACTGAGTAAAGAAGAGTGAAAAGTGGTAAAAAAAATTCTAAGTACTGAGTAATCATAATACCGAGATGACAGCATTTCATGTCAGTACCAACAGTATTGACTTGATTTAGTTGAAAAAAAGAAAAAAGGGAAAAGGAAAAGAAAATAAAAGAGAGAAAGGAATTCTCTCATGGCGAAGGCATAGAATGATCATCGGAGTGATGTTGATCCAAATCTTAGCATGAAAAGTTGTACGACTACTATTTAAAACGGTTGAACGAATGCTCTTGAAATATAAACAGCATTTCAAAGAAACCGTTGAGCAACCAAAGGACTTAAGTAGATGTTTATATTTCTTATCTTGATCCAAAGCATGGTTTGTTTTCAACTGAAGCGTAATTTAGGGGTCAAATATTATCTAATTTTTAAACCAAGTAGCAGATTAATCTGGATGTCAGGTTGAAGGTGAAACGGTTCAAGGACTTGTGGGCAAGCTTGGAATGCAATGGATAGAGCTTTAAGAGGTTTGGATTTAAGGTGCATTAGGGAAAAGAGGTCAGTACCGAACTCTTTTCCTATCGATACTGAGTTCTATTAGTGAGCTATGATGAGCTCTACTACTTTGGCCAAGTAATAGAAAGATAAAGTGGTTGTCTAAGGGACCATTTCTTAAGAAGTAGTTGAGCAACTCCAAAAAGATATATATAGAAAGGGACAAGTACTAGACGTGTAAGAACATTTCGATACCTACATGATTCATGTCTATACTAACATGATATTATGGATAGGGGAATTCTTCTTCCTTCCTACTTTCTCAAATCTATAGTTTTACTTGGTCTCTCATGATCCAATCAATTCGTTGGATGATTCCTCTATAAATAGAAAGCCTGGAGCTATTTTGATAGGACATTTAGCCATCCTCTTCTTCAATCTTGATCTCTACTTGGACATTGTCACTAGGAGATAACACTTTTCTGTTCAAACGAATTTAAATTGTAAAGCTTTTATATTTATGACAATCATCTCTATAATAAGATTAAAGTGGACGTAAGCTATAGAATTTTCCAAATCACTAAATCCATGATTTTCTATTTATTTCTTACTATGTCTTACTAGATCTACCCGTTTTCATATACTTTGGGGTGTTGCGCCACTTTTTGGCCCAACACAACTTTATGATTTCATATGGTTCTTCACTAATTATGCATGGAGACACATGGGATTTTTATTCAAGTTTGGACTGTCTAATATCCCTACATCTAGTTTATTATCATATTAATTTTTATACATACAATGATACATTTATTTCCTTTTATAATTATCCAAATGAAATATGACCTGAGTTGCTTAATATTCCATGTTCTAGGTACTAAATTCCCTTCCGACCTTGATAATCAATATGCACCATTACATAGAGAATAAGAAATGACTAGAGGTCTTTCTTAGCTTGGTTCTAGTGCACCATTAGTCAGGTATTTTATGTTGGCCGTAAACTTTTTAAGTACCAAATCCCCCATTTGGAATATATTTCTTTAATTCAAGAGTTATAACAAATAGGCATTCTCTATTAATATATCGCATTTCGATCTACAACCTCATCTCTTCTCACATTAACCAGGTCAAGGGTAGCTTCTCCTAACTTATAGCTTTCTATTGCTATGTATGATAAACATCTATAAGACAGATTATGCAATTCCACAAGGAGCATTACATAATAGACATGCAATAAGGAAAACATGGTATGCCCTATAGTTCTCTTTGGCTTTGTTTAATCTTTTCTTGAGAAGTTTCTTGATATTATTGTTCATTGCTTCCACCAAGCCACTTTCTTAGGGATGTGCCAGTGAGGTTGATCTCTTAAGTATTCTATTTCTTTCACAAACCCAACAAACTTTTTACTCTCGAACCGCGTTCCACCATTTTATATAAGTTTGTCCGAATCCAAAATTGGTTATGATGTTTTTTACCATGGAGTTTATTATTTTCTTTAAAGTAGTGGTTGCTAGTGATTCCTCTTTAATCTACTTTGTTAAATAATCAATGGCGTCCAATGCATATTTCGGTCTTCCTCTTGAAGTAGGGAGTGATCCAGTTAGATCGAGAGCCCTAGTATCAAAGGGTAATGTTGTATGTTGAAGTAAATTAAACAATGAGAATTTTAGGATACTATCAAATCTTTGGCATCGATCACATCTACGAACAAAGTCATGTGCATCTTTATGCACTATATGCTAGTAGTAACTTTGCCTTAGCACCTTTTTTGCCAATGTAAGTCCTTTGGACTAAACTTTGCAATAGACCTCGTGAAGTTCTCCCTATATCCATGCTCCCTTTTCTTTGGTGATCCATCTAAGATACATAGTTGAAAATCCTCTTTATATAATATCCCATCTATGATAGCAAAGTATGGAACTTTATATCTGATATGGCATGTTACATTCTTATTTGTTGGTACATAACTACTTAAATAGAGTCATCGAGGTTTCTTCTTGTTTAAGAAATGTTGGAGGGATGTCCCTTATAGAAATTGTTATTGCATTTGGTCCTAATCTCCTTGCGTTTTATCTTTTTGACTTGTTTAGTTTGCACTATGCTAGGTTCAACACAGTGTCCTGTTGGTACTACTTTTACATCCTAAGTAGCTTTGATACTTGCTAGTTTGGCTAAGGAGTCTGTGGATTAATTTTCTTCATAGTGAATTTTCTCGATAGTAAACCTCTCAAAATATCCCAAATAATATCTTAGTTAACTTCACATATTTAGCAAGCGGTGGCTCCTTTTCTTAGTAGCTTCCTTGTACCTAGCTTGTAATTAATTGGGAATCATGAATTTTAACAAGCATTGCCTTCCTAAACTATGCCATTTTCATCCCAACAATTGATGCCTTGTTTAACTATGTTATTTGTCGCTTTAAACCCAAGTTATACTACACTATAGAGATTTTGACTATTTGGTGTAATTAGTACTTACCAAATTCTTGCACACTATTCGTTTGGCATGCCATCTACATATAACTGCCATTGTTTAGATTCCTCCCTTAATTCTTTAACTTGATGATCGATTTACCTGTTTCATTCTTTTACAAATTCGGCTAAAACATTCCCTTTGATTGAGTTTCTAGGATAGTAGAAATATCTTATAGGCTAAGCACGATCGACCGCTTGCTAGGACAGTAGAAATATCTTTGGTTTGGGAAGTATATCGGTTTGAAAATATGGACGTAGTTTCCTAAATGTTAATAGAAGGTTATATGCCAGCTATTCTATTAGGGTTTTATTCAGCTCTGCACAAGATAAGTGTTTGCTAGTGCAATATATCGACCGTTGTACTCTTTCTTCTCTAGCTATTGATGTGTTAGTACCTATTTTGTTAAGCTAAGTGTACATATAAATCCTCACCTTTAACTAATTTAGAGATGTTAAGTAGAGTAGCCAAATTATCCTTCGGTTCTCGAAATGCTTCTTTGCATGCTTCATTCCGCTTGAAATTCTTTCCCTTCACTACAAGAAAATGGTTTATTGATAGCATGAGAGGATTGCATTGGAGCATGACTTGCAATCATTAGCTATTTAGTAGCTGTCGATATAAAAATTATAGCTCTCTAACACGCAATAAATTAAAACCAAAAGTTGGCGCGTATAATTTTACTCTCCCGGTCATATTTCTATCTCTACCCCGAATATCCCATTTCACACTTCACTCCCAAATCCCTAAATTAATCATCAATTGTCGTTCCTCTACCTCGCCGCTCGTCGTTCCTCAACTTCCTCAACCTCGCCGCTGCTCCGATTCGTCAACTTCCTCAACCTCGCCACTGCTCCAATTCCTCAACCTTGCCGTGAACTTTGACCATTTTCAACCTTGCCATGAACTTGCTCTATTTTGTTCTATATTTTCAATTAAAGTAGAGGATCCCTATAGAATTTTCGATTGGGT
The DNA here is from genome assembly GCA_030737815.1 of Allium fistulosum. NCBI lineage: Eukaryota > Viridiplantae > Streptophyta > Magnoliopsida > Asparagales > Amaryllidaceae > Allium > Allium fistulosum. Next base: position 896,010,294 of record CM060905.1, on the reverse strand, counting down.
TGTTACATTTGGTGAAATCTCCCCTCTTGGTGGCATATCCAGTTTCTGTAATCCGGGTAAATTAGGTATTAATACCCGTAACAGTGAATATTAATATTTCCAGGTAAACATACCCAACTATTGAGGTTGTTCTTACTTCTTAGTGATTTATAGTGTTCATGGAACTCTAGCCAGCATTAAAGATTGCTATAATGAACCGGTAGTTCGAACCATCTGACTTCAACCGGGTTTACTGTACTAGATGTACTATTGCTTTGGTTTTCCATTGTAGGATAGTATTAAAGATTAATAAAAAAGCTCGTATCTAATGTGTTCAATACATCTCCATCTCATTTATTTTTCTGTTAACATTGGTAAAAAAATTGCCAATGAAATTCGTTGTTAAAATTTATATATTAACAGTTTAGAACTTTAAAACTAGATTAGCAGGTTGTTGGCAATACATCTCATGCATTCATTTATTTTATTTTTATTGGTTATACATCTTTTACATATGAAACAGGAATGGAGTACAAAACAGAAAGAATTCATACGTAGATGGAGTACAAGGAACAACATGCCCTATCCCACCAGGGAGAAACTACACATACAAACTTCAAGTGAAGGATCAAATTTGAAGTTTCTTCTACTTTCCTTCACTTTACATGCACAAGGCAGCATGTGGTTTTGGTGGCATTAAAATCCTGAGCAGACCTAGAATTCCAGTGCCTTTTGATGAACCTGCTGGCGACTTCACTCTTCTCATTGGTGACTGGTACAAAAATAATCACACGGTAATTATCTTTCAACTTCGATTATCATTTCTAAATATCTTATAAAACGATACTGCTAGGGGCTTATAATCACCTAAAAAAAGTAGAAAAACAACATAAGTGGATCTAGACCGTTATGTGTACAAATGAGGAGGTTTTTAACAATTTAACTTATTATTTTAATAGGTAATAGAAAGAAAATTTGTGCCACTGATATAACTGTGAATACATACCACCGGTACATATTATTAATATTGCATAATTTAATGATATAAAAAAGTTTTGACTCTTTGATAAATAGGCGAGAATACTGAGATATCATTACTATTATTTCTTCTACGAAAACACTGTTTGAATTGCGATTTCAATACGGTACAAGTTTTGAATTATTAAACAATCAAAATATGTATGATGTATTATTTTTCACTTCAAAAATTACTCAGTGCTTAAAATGGATTTTACACAAAATGAAGAAGAATGAGCATTTTACTAAACAAATTCAGAAATTAGTAAAAAAAAATTTCAGACGGAGGGGGAACCAAATTAAGATGTATTGTTTACTACGTTAGATGAATTGTCATATTAAAATACACCTAAACATAGCTTATTTAGCTAATAAGTTGAAAGACATTACGTGGTGAAAACCAGTAGGATTAGGTCCAAAATGTAGTTAAGATAGCTAAAAAATGCAGACTAAGATCCCTCATGATGAAATTATAAAGAAAAAAACAATATGTCAAACATAAATAAACATATGTATTAATTCCTACATTTAACGGAGATACTTTGAGATCAAGAAACTCCACATCGATGATAAATCGACCATGAAAAGTGCAATCGATTGGCCAAACAAAGTCTTCGCTAGTCCGGAGAAGTCTCTCATGAACTGAAAAGATTATAAAAAGTTAGTCAGTAAGAAGAAAATGATGATACATTACTATAGTAGCATGAGAAAGTTGATATGTTTATGTTTTATATTATGCTGTGACAATGATACTGATGAAATACAAGCTACCAGATATGTAGTGTGAAAAGATAATTGTTTGTCTAATAGACAAAACCTTCACCCATTACGGCGATTTCATCAAAAACTGTCTAGAGTACAATTAAGATAAAAAAATTTCCGATGAATTATGTAGCTTTGGAAACGATTCAGAGGCGATGATAAGCCACCTGAGCATTTAGGACCAAGCAAGGAATATAATGTGGATATATAGTTCCAAGGTTATTGGCTTATGCGTAACTGCATATATATGATTCTCAGTTATACTGATCATTGTTACTTTACATTCTTTGGAAAATGTAAGCTTTTTACCTTCTACGGTGCTTAGTACACTGATCACTAGTTTTTTCTTCCTTTTCTATATGATTAGTAATAGGATGTTATGTTGTGAACACAAATCCAAAGAGGGACCTATGATATAGAAATAAATCCAATAAGGTTAAGTTTCCGTCAAAGTAGTCACCACAACTCAATTGTTGATCCAAAGGCGAATGAATACTGGTGCAGGTCTTGGACATAGTAGTTTGAGAGGGGTGAGTTTATCAGAACAATACATTTTCCTTTACATGATTTGCTTTGATGATAATCGTTCTTCCGTGCGTTCGACTTTAAAACTGAACTGAGGCAACACACCTCAGTTTTGGTTGAGGCATATTTTCCTCAGTTAAAACCGAGGCATGTTGCCTCAATTATGCATTGTTGCCTTACTTTTAACTGAGGCAACACGCCTTGGTTAAAACTGAGGAAACGCGCCTCAGTTAAAACCAAATATGCAATAATTACTTTGCTAATATCGTCAGAATAGAATACACTTTCATAATTAAGTTAAGTTCAGTTAATCATAATATTACTGTAAATATATAAGTGAAATCTCATTTTCATAATTATAGAAGTGAAGTTTTACTTATCCTCACCATTCAGCTTTAGATACAATGGAAGAAACTCTTTTACGGCAATGGTTGCAGCTCATGTTTGCTTGCATCATAATCACCTGCTCCTGTTTTATAGTTCTATTAATTTTTATAAAAACTTATATAAATTGGCAAAAAAAATTACTTAAATTTGTGAACTTATTGTAAACATTTAGATGTCACAGTGGGGTATTTGATTAAACTTGTTATAATCAAGTTACCTAAGTGAAATGTTATGTTGTGTACTCAATAAAACACTGTACACTGAAATGTTATAATCATTTGGTGTATCTAAGTAGCAGGTGATGAATGATAGCTATTACCATTCATGTACCAAGAAAGAAAGAGCCAGTTGATATTCTTACCTTGATGGTCCTAGCTAATTGATATGCATACCCAAGAACTATATCAAATATACTATTAGCAATCATTAAATATGAGTGAAGTGGTATTTAAACTGAACTAATCACTTGTCTTTGTACACACAAACACGCACGCATATATATATATATATATATATATATAGAATAAGACTAATCACCAAGTTTAATACTTCCGTCTTTTCTAATATATTCCATTATTAGTTGGATACTTTTTTCCATCTACAAAATGCATTTGATTAGCTTGTTCATTTGTTTGTTTATTTTACAGTATTCTGAAGTATTCTGAAGCAGTTGACAAAGATACAATGCAAGTTTTAGAAAATTTTGAAGTTGACACGAATGAGGGAACTACTAGAGATGTCAATGAAAATCTAGTTGTGAAGCGCAATGGCATTCAGGTATATCTTCATTTGTTTATATCTATTTATTTGTTATAGCTTGCTGTTTTGTTTTGTTTTGTTTTTTGGTCAATTTGTTTTGATCACAGTAATTTAGACGATCACAGTAAATTCTGACAGAATTATTAACACATAGAATAAACACTTTTAACTCCAATGTTCATAAAATAGTATTAAAAAATACGATAATTGATATGAGCTTATTGAGTATGCATGTTTATTAGTCAAGTTTGTAATACTATTTTATCAAAGCCAACATCAATGATTTGTAGTATTCTTTTTCTATAAAAATAAGAAATTGGAGTACATATAAAATTGGTACAGTGGTCCTTCATGATCTAAAGATAATTCGTGTATTGAAAGAAAGCAACAATTGTTGGTAGTAATCCTAAAACAGTGCAATGTTCTTTAACTGGCTCATGCTAGTGATATTAATATATAGGTGTATATAATTTGCTTTCTCATTTCTATTATATACAATGTCAACAATATGAATTTTCTTTCTTGTTTTCTCAAAAGATAGGCACATATTTTAATAGTGTAGTCATTTGCTTCAGGTATATGATCATAAGAGGCTTCTTCTTAGCTATAATGCTTTAGTAATAAGTGGTTCACATATATATACATGAATCCTGTAAAAACAGGTGATTCATATGCAGTTTCAACAACACCTCCAAAAATATTCTGATCGCCAATACAATATATAGATAGTGCAAGACATTGACAGGTGGAGTGTAAATGATTGACTGATTTAGTTCATTTTTGTGTACCATATTAGGGTATAGATGTAGATGTATATATATAAACATTATTTGGTTCTTGTTGTGTTCTGAAGTAGTGGATAAAACTTAGATTTCAGATTGTATTGATTACAACTTTACCCAGAATCCTAGCAAGCCAGTGCCACTGTCCTTAGTGTGCTTCTTTAAAGCATGATTGATCACAATAACAGGTTCATTAGGGGTTATGCTAGTTTCAGTAACTTAGTCTTTGGCGATGCATCTTTTGTACTTATACATACTTGTATATATTGACTACAACAAAATTAGCTTTTAATTGCAAGTGGCAACAACGTTGGAACCCATGTTGCTATATTTCACGATTAGGGTATTGAATAAATAGTGTGCCTCTACTGTCATATCAAATCCCTCCAATAAAAATAAAAGAGAATTCAGAACTAAAGAGGCAAAACATTTTATTTCCCTCTTATTTCTTATTCCGCCTTTCTACCCACAAATCCCACTTTATGACTTCTTAAGAAAAGGCTCCTTTCTTCACCGATCAAGCTTCTAGATAATCACGGCTTCACTGTCTTCGACACGTGGTGGCTTCTTGCATCTCCTTTCTTCATTGATCTAACCTCTAGATCCAATGACAACCTATTGCGGGCAACTATAGATGCGTTATTTAGTGAATGCCTCGTATCTATTTTTCATGTTTTTCTAATCGTTTTTTTCTATTTGATGTATTTGCATAATTTAATCAGTGATTTTGGGATTTAAAGTTTTTATTTATTAATTTAGGATTTATTTGCAATAAGCAAGTGCATAACGATCGTTTAGAAAAGCCCTAATTCAATTGTAGTTATTACTTGTTAGTTCCATCAGCTCAAAATGCCTTTCAATGTACACTTTTAGTAGTAACACTATTATTTTTTATCTTGACAAATTATCTTACATTTGAACAAAATTTCTTCATGGAGTTATACATAATAATTGAAGAGTTTGAGAAAAAAACTTGGCTTGGATCCCAATGGCACAGTTGTCCCTTTCTTGCTTACCTTGAGAAATTCAGCCACTTTGGGGTAACTTTTTTCCCGCTGGTGTATATTTGTAGATTCATTTTACAGAGCTATATCAATGAAATAGTTCCCACTCAGATTTAGATTAACTGGTTGTGTTATAGAATATATCACTAGTCATTCATGCATGGTGGTTACCCCGGAGATTTGGATCCTGAAACAACTCTTGAATTGCTGAAAAATGAGACAGATGTACTTTTACACTTCCTTAGGTTTGTGGTCTAAGTATGCATCTATCACACTTCCGTAGGTTTGTGGTTTTCCTTCAGTTACTAAATCCCTCTAAATTAATGAAAATTTAAGAATGTATATGCTCCCACTATTTATTAGAGTTGGTAGAGAATCTTGATCAAAGATCAAGGCTTTAACTTTTACAAGTTTTCTTGAGGGAGTTGCATTACATAATATGACCTAGACTATATATTTTTGTTTATATGTGTAAATGCTACACAGCTTGATGCAACATTGAGAAAGCAGCTAAAGGGTGACAAAGACATTGATAATGCTTTAGTTGTAGTTGTTATTCGAAATTTAAAACACATGAAAGTAAGCTATACAAATAGTTAAGCACAAACTAGGAAGCCAACAAGTCCTAGTTGACATTTGTATTTTTATTTCTTGGTGATATAGAATGGTTTTAAAGTAATTGTTATGGACTCTGGTGGTGAGCGGTCTAAAGCTATCGCAAGATCTTTGAAGAAACTCAGTGTTAAGGTGCAATGTCTTTTTTTAATTTTCTTTCATATGTGTTAGATTTATTTTCTATTTTTAGTTACACTAAATCTCTTGCTTGTAGAATCCATACTTAGCTTATGGTGGATACAAAATCATGGGTAAGCAAAGGTATGTGTGTTAAAGAGCTCAAACCTGAGACATCATTGACTGTCTTATGTTATTTTTTCTGGTTGATAATTATTTGTTTGTGGGTAATTTCTTATGTTATTTTTTCATTGGATTAACTTTGTATAATTGATTCTGGATTCCAATTGTACTATATGTTTTACTGCAGAATTCAACTGGTTGGTTTGTAGCTATATACATTTGGATCATATATTGATATTGTGATTGGTGGTGGAAGGTTTGAAAATATATCAAATTTTTACCGATCTAAAATCTAGAGAACAGAAGATGTCAGGTGGAGAAATGAGAAAGGTGTCACGACAAGACATACAACTTGTAAGGATCCATCTAAAGTTTATATGGTGTTCATTATCAATGCTATTCATATATGTTCATTCTGTACACATGAGACAAGATATACAGCTTGCAAGGATCCATTTATGTTAATGAGTTTATCTGATTATTTGTGTCAATGTAAATATGATAAGTTTCCATTTGACAAAATTGGTTTAGGATCTCATCAGTGTACATCCTTGACATGAAATATTATGTTCCAAGTGATATTGCTTATCATAACTTGCTGTTACACAAATCTGTACCTGAAAAGTGCTTGTACATCTCTTTGTTTCAGGTACAAAATCCCATAGAGCGTTGTCTTCAACTATATATGAACCAGAAAGAGGTGGTCGATACTCTTCTATATCAAGCAAAAATAGAACCTGGTTTTACCGAACTAGGTAACAACTCCCCTACTTTGATGCAATAGAAACTAGAGTATAGAGCATGACTGTCAGTTTTTAATATCTCTGCTTAACCTTGCAGCCATTTATGTCTTCAAAGATTCACTAGTTTCTGACAGGTAATAACAGGTTCATTAGGGGTTATGCTAGTTTCAGTAACTTAGTCTTTGGCGATGCATCTTTTGTACTTATACATACTTGCATATATTGACTAACATATGTATGTTTGTGTTTCTTCTTCAAAGGTGTTGTATGATGCTTTTGAGTTTGATACATGATGTCGCACTCTTTCTCCTTTAAATCGGTCATGCTTATCGACGGTCATTAAAATATTTTTAGCATGTATCGTTTTGGTATGCTACACTCAATTTGTGTACTTATGTTTAATTTTTATCACGAATATTTATGTTTAATTCTTCATGTATGAAATATTATGGATATATATATATATATATATATTGTGATTTGGCTTATGACTCAATTTGTGAACTTATGTTAATGTGATGAATGTGGTTTTTTGAGTTATAATATATAAGTAGAATTGAAAATTGTAAGCTTTGAATGTTATGGCAGCAAAAAATGTGTAATAGAATTTTTTTATAGCATTCTAACTATGCAATAAAAAGAAAAATTGTTCAACTTTGTTATACTATAGCATCATGTTAGTGCTATACAAAATATTTTGCAAAGAGTAAATAGTTTTCATAGCAATAAGACAGTGCTATAATAGATAGTAATGAATTTTCTATAGCATTTTCAATATGTCATAAAAGGTTGACACGATAAATCCATAGCTCGTTCAAATGCTATAATAATATAGCATGTCGACATATTTATAGCAACTAAAATGCGTCATAAAAAGTTCTATAGCACGTTTCATAATGCTATAGAAAAGCAGTTGCACCAATATGACCTATTTTAGATGGCAAGAAAAATATGTTTTCCATTGCAAGTATGACACGCTATAGTATCTACCAGACTTTTTACAACATGTTGATCTATGGCGATTATAGAATCGCTATAGAAAGTTTTTATAGCAGTTTTTACACGCTATAAAAAGTCCTTTTTGTTGTAGTGCTTCTTTACCTTGTCAAAGAATGGGATGCTTTTGTTTGTGGCCTTTGATATGAAAATGATTAATGTGGTTACCTTTCGATTTTGGCTCATCATATCCATATGTTTTCATGTTATCCACATTTAGTTAATCGCTTCACCTTTATAGGATTAGCTTCAATTCCATTCGCACTAACTATGCACCAAGAATTTTTCCATATTTTATGAAAATGTGCACATAAATGGGTTAAGTTTCATGTTGAATTTCCTTAGAGTTGCGAAAGTTTCTTCCAGGTCCCACACACGGTGAGGGGCCTTCTTGGATTTTACTAGCATGTCACCGACATAAACACCCATATTCCTTCTAATCTGCTAAGAACACATTTTATTTATTAATTTTTATTGAGGCTCTTGCATTTTTCAACCAAAAGGGCATTGCTTTAATGTAGTATAATCCTTTATCTGTGATGATGCCCATATGCTCTTGGTTAGGTCAGACATGGCAATCTGATGTAACACGAGTATGCATACATGAACGTGAGCTATTCATTTCCATTATTTGCATCTAATAGTTGATCTATCGTGGAATCGAAAACCATCCTTTTGATATGCATTGCTCAAGCTTGTGAATTCAATGTTGATTCTCCGCTTTTCATTTGGCTTCTTTACTGGAATAAGGTTTGCTATCCTTTTTGAATAGTATACTTATCTAGTGAATCTGTTATCCTTTAGCTTTTTTAGTAAAGCATTGTAACACTCTTGATAAAATGACTATCTTTTCAAACATACAAGGTGCGCATCTGAGTTAACTTGAGTGTGTGAGTGCTTATTGATGGGTCGGTTCCTACCATACTTAAGTGCATCCATGCAAATACATTTGCTAATCTCCTTAGGAACTAACCAACTCCAAGCATGTTCGACCTTTAGATTCTTTCCTATTTTTACCACCATAGGCTAGCCATTAGGTTCTAACTAAATATCCTCTAATTCATCTATTGGCTTGAGTTCCTTCGCGTTCACCCCTAACCTACAGTCCACTTTATCCTCTATGAGATTTGAAGAATCTATACTATCTAAACCCTGTGTATGACCATCAAGATATTACGCATAAACCAATGCATATTTATCTATACATACCATGTAGGGATAGTCTCTTTTTTAGAAATCGGCACCGTATTCATAGGTTGGCTTGTTTCAATGCCGATGGGGAGTGAATTTTTACGTGCAAATTCCTTAAATATATTACTATTTGTTTAGTTTGTTATCATATTTTCTAAAGTAGGAACCCAACAATATAAAAAAAGTTGTTTTATTCCTAGGATTAACAAATATTGAATATAATTCTCTTGCTAATAACTATTCACCTCCAATGCTTACTAACCTATATGTACTGTGATACTTGATGAATAAGTCGTTTTGTGTAATGAACATAACCATTTACACTATAGCAGTTCTTGTAACATCCCCTATCTGGAGGCCCGTAGCTAAGCGTTATAGATGTTGCAGTCATCCATAGTATTAACTTCCAGTGACCAAATATGGTAATGTTAATGGTATCCATAATATCAGAAGCACTTGAATATGAAATAAAACATCTTAGATTAAAGCACTTTTCTGATTACATTTCAAAACAGCATTTCATATCCAAGTTACATAATCCCAAAACGTTTCCCAAGTTCAGATCAAATATAATTATTACAAAATATGCTAAGAGCGACATACGAAGATGCCCCCTTGGATGACCTGAGTACTAAATAGTCATAACTGACTTAATATAACACAGCGGAAATAAAATTAAACAACTCCTAAATATAACTAGCATCAGCCTCCTGCTCGTCTCCAGAAGCTTTATTCGTCCACCTACTAAAACCAAAAAATCCTCAACCCTCAGCCTACTCAAATCAATTTTGTGCACCGGAGAGTTTAAGGGGAAAAACATAAACTTCGAGTCATACATAAAGCATGGTGTGAATAATAATATACATCTCGGTTATTTGATATTAAGTGAGACCACGCCGCTTAGCGGAACGTGTTTCCCCTCATTAATATCCTTTTAAAACATATATTTTGCAAACCTTAATCCTGCAACCAAAACTGGTTAAAGAAATATCATGTAAGCATATAAATCAGGTAATAAATAGACTATCTTTCCAAACACTATAGCTTTGTTTGGCTAACTACTAATCTTTGGCTGACTCGGGCCTACCAGAAAAAATAAACAAATAATCTAACTTCTGTTAGATACCCTTCTTCTGGACGGTCTGTCCCTAACTTACTTCTCCCAGGGTCAATTGATCCTAATGGTTTTGCAGGTCCACCAATAACCTATCTCACATTGTATATTCCAATCTGTGTGTAACATCACTGACAAAGCCCTACACATTGGAATTTTGGACTAAATAAGCTATGGGTTAATAGCTAATGTATAAGGCGCTACCCTATACCAGTCCTATATGGTATTCTAATATCTGAGTCATTTTACTTTGGGTCATCAGCACATAAAATTTTCCATGAAAACATTTTCTCTCAAATTTATTTAAACCTTTAAATCATACTTTAAACAAGGAAAACATTCTCCGTTCTTTACTCAAATCACCTTGCCATGTTATATATACTTTACGCAAAACTTTGTTGATGAAAACATTTTAACCTTTCAAAGTACCCCTTTCAAAACCATTGAAAGAACCCATTTCAAAACCAAGTATTTACTTTGCTTTGTAACCTTAGGCCGAAAGGCCAAAACATACCTTTCGAAAACCTTGAAAAACCTATCTTTCAAAAGCTTTAAAACCTTAGACATCTTCTTATCAAAACACTATAAAGATACCTTTCGAAACCTTTGGAAACTTCCACTTAAAACCTTTCGAAAACACTAGGGAACCACCCCTTTGAAACCTTCATTAAAAACCTTTCGAAAGCATTCAAATTCTTTTCTGTAAACAAACATTACGAAAGCATTGGGTTCAAGTAAAACATGCGGAACAACCTTTCAAAAACATTCAAATTTATTCGTTTCGAAACACTTGGGCTTAACTTTCAATAGAATAAAGGGCCATAAAATAACTAATTCGAAAGCACTCTTCCGGAAGCTATTTCCTAAGTAAGAAGTGATGGTGTCGGAACCAACCCTTCGAAAGCATTAGAGAAGCGGCTTGGGTTTTAAAACAAAGAAACCCTTTCGAAGGTGTTGGTTCGAAAGGTAAGGTACGATAGCTAGGGGTTTCGACCCTCTTCGAAATCATTTACTTAAAACAAAAGGCACATCCTCTTTTGAAACCATTCCTTTAAACCATATAACCAAGTCGCATGCTAACTAAGTCGAAAGCATCCTTTTCGAAAGCAAAGCAGGCACGTTTTCTTTGACCCATTTGAAACCTCATGCTTCATCTACTTACCTTTCTCCTATGTCCAATTCGCTGTGTACCAAGTCTTTGATACCATGCGCATTGGTTTCGATGGTGATGGAGGTGGAAGAACTTAGTTGAAAGCTAGGTGCCGAAAGTGGTGAAACATGTAAAAAGCATGTTTATACTGATTTTTAACTTTTGAAGGAAATTCTTTTCAACTAACCTGCCTTGTTTATCAAAACATGATTGGTTGCTGATTTTTTTCCTAAAAGTGCTGCCAAAATTTCAAAAATAACAAATTATATTATTTACAAAATGCCCTTTCTCCTTTTATAAATATATAAAACATTTAAGTCACATACCTTAAATAATTTTATATATCAATTAAAACACTTAGGAAACTTTTATAAAAATTTCCATAAATCACTTTTAATATGTTTTCTAACATATTTTAGCTTCTGACCCAAAAATTATTATAAATCCGCGCTAATTCAGAAAATTATTAAAATAGAAACCCATCTCTAAAATATCTTTTCTAATCATATACTAAAATCAAAAGGCATTTGGATGTCATTTACTAAGGTTTTCACATTAAAACATATCATAAAATCTATATAAAATAGCATAAATCATCAACAAGCATATATCTCCATTTTAATATTCAAAACATGGCAAAACATTTGCAAATTAGCTCGGATTTAATCTAAAACCGAAATCAATTAAAAACATGAGATGTAGTTATTATTCACCTTTAGCGTTAGGTTAAGGAGTTGAGATTTGATCTTGATTAATTTGCTTAAGCTTCTTCCCCTTGATTTTAGCTTTATCTTCTTCTTGCTTTCCTAATAGTGACCATCCTCTTTTGTTTTTGTTTGTGAGAATGAATGTATAAAATGAATGAATGTGAGGGTTTAGGGTATAAGAATATTACTTATTCCCATACTGCCCTTGTCCACTTACCCTAACTTAATCCATTTTAATTCCCTTAGTGTATTTGTTTAATGGGCACGACTACCCTCTAAATTCATAAACCTCAATCCCTTAATCACTTTACATTATTTCATTTAATTTTACTAATTAAATGTCCTAAATAATGTTACTAAAAATTAGGGGTGTTATAGTTCTTCCTAGGAACATAATGTATGGCGTTGGTTGATCTATGATTAAGAAGGTGGTCTTAGTGAAAATTTTCATCTCACAACACCAATTAGATTACGAAGCAATTACAATGTTCAATGCATCCGTAATTGTGAATCAACAAACTTAATTAATATTAAGTTTGGCTTACAACTTAATAATTATGTTGCATAATGCTTATGCAACAAGGTAGATGCACTTTAACTATTTTCTAAAATATCAGTTTTAATTTAACAGTCAAAGGAAGTAAAAATTAAATAAAATCATGTACCGAAAACGAAGAATGGAAAGTAAAGAACACATGTATTTATGTGGTTCAGATGTTAAGGAATCTTATGTCCACTGGTCAGTGCTTTTTCTTATATTCTTCTTAGTACATGCTTTTCAATGGTAGGAAGAGTACAAGTATATTTAGTATTAAATTCAAAGAAATTGCCAAAGTCCTTTTCTCTACTACAATGTCCTTTTATTCACTATGGAATCACGCGGATCACTGATGTCATGGCTTGGCATTTCTTCTCCATCGTCGGATCTTTCCACATGTCATCCATCATAGAGCCTATCAATTTGTGCATGGATTGTTTACATGGTCATAAGCATGTGCAGTTACTTTAGGCAAGGAAATTTGGCTTTTGGTGGGAATTTCAAATTTTATATTAGGCGGGAAATTTGAATTTTGGTATGTGGAGTTATGGAGTTAGACTTATGAAATATGTCTGACTTGTGGAGTGCTAAGCATTTGCTCGTTTGATAGCTTTTTAACTTTCTTATTTGACTTCTTCTATGAGGTTCGTATGTGGCATTATAGTTAATGCTAGATATTATCATACTGATGTAGTTTGGCCAATTACTGTAAGAAAATTTGTCTTCGATAGGTCGGTGCAACTTAGGCAATTGCAACGAGGAAGTTTTTCTTAGGTGGGCATAACTTAGACAATGGCGGTAGGTTGTTTATCTTCAATGGGATAGCATAGTCTGCTTTTGGGGTGATGGCATAGTTTGCTTTTGGGGTAACGGCGTAGTCTACTTTTAAGGTGACAACTCAATTTGTTTTTGGTTCAATGACACAGTTTGCTTTTGAGTTGATGATGGATACACTTTCATATAGGAATTATGGTTGCATTGATTGTGGGGTATCTTTAGACTTTTGATCGACTATATGCAGTTCAACCTTGAAGTTGTTCCTTGTTTGTCCAGGTTGCCCCAATCTATTGTTGGTGCGGTCTATTTTGCTGGGGCATGCTAACCTTTACTTTACTCTTGCCTGGTGCTTTCATTTGAGTTTGTAGCTTGTGTGATCTCATGTAGATTTTTTCCTTGGACATTGATTTATTAGATCTTAGAATATATGCGGTTTCTTTTTAACACGGCAGTGGCCAACTTGTCTTGTCTTCAATTCCGGAACACCTATAACTTTTCTTACATGGTTATGTGCACTAAAATATTATGAAAACAAAAAATGAACGTAACACTTGTCCCCCGAGTCTGCATTGAAGCACATCAAGGTAGACTTGTAATTTCATATCCATTGTTTCTAAATAGTCTTGTTAGCCGTCTTTCGCATTTATTATTCCTTAAATATGGAAAATGGGATTAGATACCTTTCTACTATTGTCAGATGAGTCATTTCACGACTTATAAGATTCCCCTCATTTTTTGTACATACTTTTGTTTGTGATTATTAAAATCTAATGGTTTAGAATTTATTATGTCGTTTGAATTTAGTGGTTATGATTGTTCTAGTAAACTATATATTTCCATCTTTCTTTTCTTCCCCCTTTTACCATATATTGAATTACTTTTCCTTACTGTATATCGTTTCCATAGAGATCATAGCTGCTTTTCCTATGCTGTTAATTCTATCTTCTGTTGGGAATCTTACTATTTCTTATAAGGGATTCCTCTATTTTTTCCTTTTATTTATGTATTCGTGTATGAAGTTTTCTTTCCCTTTTTACGCTTTCATATGTGCACACATATGCTTTCAAGTTGTTTGACCAAATGTCTATGGTGATTTTTTCTTGTTTATTACCTCATTGATTTAATGAGTTTTTATTATGTCTATTCTTTTTTGTCTTGTTTAGTTATGGCACACATACATTCATTTTGTTTTAGTTGATTATGGACATTGATGATCTTCCTTGCTCCTCAAGTCAAGAATCGTCTTCTTTCTATGAATCCATATTAGCTATTTGTAGAAATAATCAAACTGAATTCATTCTGGGCTAGTATGGGATTACTGATTGTTACTTTAGGATACCAACTTCTTCAGGGAGCATATATCTACCCTGGAAGGATATATTTCTCAAACGTCGGAGCGTAATAGATGTGATTTGTAATTTCCCCCTTACCCCTTTATCAAGGAATGGTTGGGCGTAGTTGGTGCTTCTCCAATTAAACCCTCCACCATTTCCTACTTTCTTTTGATAAGTGCATACATACTTTATGCTGAATTTCTTAATTCTCCTTCCTCTTGCCACAAATTGGTCTTTCTTTATCCCATTCATAAGAATACTTCCCTAGGTGGTGAAGATACCATTTTGTCTAGGCTACAAAATCCCTTCTTTCTATTTTGTCTCACATGAAAAAAAGGTAGGTTGGCCTGTTTTTCAACATTTCTAATTTGCAAGACCTTAATCCTACTTTTCAAGAACCTAGTACTGCCTTTGTCGTTTTTTCTTTATATTCATTCTATTTCATTCATTTATTTTTTTTAAGAGGCGAAAGATTCATTTTTGACTTACAATGTCCTCCTTTAGCTGATTGTCCCAACTTTTCGAAAATCGATAGGGAGTTATTCATTGCTCGAAGGGAAATTGACCTAGCGCTTGGCCAAGATGTTTGAAAGTTGTCTCATCTATTCGATGAACCTTTTCTACGCAAACACGAATTTTTCTCCCTCGACGTTACTTTTATCGTTCCATCTCTTTTTATTTTTTTAATCCTAATGCACCAGAGGTATATTTTCTACCAACTAAGTTTATTTATTCTAACTAAATGTTGAATTTGCAAGCTAACATTTCAATTATTGTTTATTTAATCGAATCCACTATTTTTTTACTCTAAAGGCACGCTGTCGGATTTTCTTAAACCTTTAGCATGAAACTTACTAGCAAGGGAGCTTTTGAGAATAAGAGGCCACAAAATGACCTAACTGCCATGGAATACATTTCCAAGAACGGAAAACATAACGATCCTTTTTGTTATATGACCCCTCCTAATATGCCCATCCCGTGCAGGCTGTCGCATTTTCCCTCACTTCTGTTATCCACCCTTACCAGAAGATAGTGATGTTGCCGAGTTGGCTGAGCACATGGGGCATCCAATTATAGATGACCTTTCTACCATATCTCCTACTTCTCTCCCATCCCCCAATTTTTCTACTAAGGAGGTCTTTGCGAGCTTGCATTGATTTGGTTATCGGGTTATTATTCTTTTTTCACATTATTATTCACTTACTATTATTCTTGTATATGTATGATGCTTTTTCATTTTTTGTTCATTTCTTTCTTAGGAGCTTGCTATGGCCTTTAAACTTAACTAGCATGCTAAGGCTTATGAAACTGCAATAAAGGCGATGTAGAGAGAAGTTTCTAATATAAAAATTAAGCTTGGCAAAACCTTACTTGGTCTTAAAGTTTGCAAAAGAATGGAGACTAAGTACAAAAGGGAAGCAAAAGAGGCTGCATCTTACAAAAAGAAATTGAAGGAGGTCATAGAGAAGCTGAACATAGTGAAGAAAGGGACTGAAAAAAAGATTTTTAAACTAGAGGAAAAAGTATCTAGCACTGTGAAGTTAGTTAAAGAGACTACTTACTACGTCTATGCACAGATGAAGAAGATTTTATTTTAATTGCATGGGTGACTTGGATGTGAAAGTGAGTTTGGATTTCTTGGACAATGCTGATCTTATTAAGAATGCCAAGACTACTACCAGACTAAATGGGTTAAAGATCGCCAAGTAGGGCTTTTCACTCCATCGACTTCTACGCTAGATGCTTCAAATGTGTCTGCCTAGGCATAGGTTGTCGCGTCTACACTTCATGCTAGTTCCAAACCTCACCCTAACATTGCTACAGTTGACTCGACTCTTAATGAAGTAAACACTTGACTTTTTTCTTCTTTCTCTTTAAGGTTCTTTTAAAATTTTGTATTAATCTCATATGATCTTGGTATGTTTCTTTGTTACTGTTTTTGGACAGAAACTTTTACAAATTATGCAGCTTCATCCCACTTCTTCATAAAATTGTTTTTTGTCTTTTATTGTTACATTCTACCTATTTTTGCTTTCTATCAACTATGTTTAGTGATACTTATAAACATTCTTTTAGAACTTATATTATTATTCTCTTCTTATTTTAGGAAAGGAATGTAACCCTTAACAAGTGCTACTCTTTGCCATCGCATAAGGAAAATATTTTTATTAGATACTTGAAGAATACCATTAATATCCTAGAGGCTCATACCACTTGTAGGTGCTCAAGGATAGACTTAGTCGTGGGTAGTTGTTGTAGCATGTATAATATATTTTATACAATGTTGAGTAATTCAATAAAATTATCATTGTTTAACCATGTGATTCCATTACTTTCTCTTAATTTTATTATTTAATCCCTTATGTTATGTGCAGTTGGGTGTAATTCCGTCTAATGGCCCAGCTCTAGTTAAAGTTTCTGTGATGCATGTAAACATTAGTAACGAGTTAAAGCTTGCAAACGATGATCCTATCAAGTTTGATCTTGAAAGAGACAGGATGCAAGTTGATATAAACCCATGAGCTTCAAGAGGAGAAATATGCTTTACTTCACTAATATAATTGCATAACTAAGTAGAAAAATGATTTGGCCATTGCAAACGAAAGGATATAAGGACTTGAGAATGAATCGAAATCGTAATAGAAAATATGGGCTAATTTAGAGAAACTACTAAAGGAGGCTGAGAGGATGTATGTTGCTTCTTAAGAAGTTGAGATTAAGATACTTGAGAATACGATTGACGAATTGTCCCAGCAAGTTGCCAAGCAACTAGATAAGGAAAAGAATCCAACCCTCCATTTCTGCCACTCCTATGGTATCTACATCCAGTAAAGTTCCCGGTGCTCCTCTTGGTTTGAATAATGAAGCGGCTTTAGAGTGGAAAAGGGAGGTCGCGGCCTACAATCAAACCAAAGTTGACGAGTTAAAGACTATCTTTGAAAAGAGGTTGAAAATTTTTAACAGAGAAAAGAAGGAGGAAGGGCGCTTAATAGCCTATAAATTATTTGGTGCATTGTCAAAGAAGACCAAGAAGACCAAAGCAGAAGTGTTGAATGATCTAGATTGTGTGCGACACGTCGCTATTGAACACATAAATGAACTTAAAGACCAACTGTTTGGTTGAGCTCAACCCACACAGCCCTTAGCTTTGGCTGCTTCGCATCCATGTTCATCTTTATCTGTGGCTCCTAGTTTCGAGCAGTCCACTTTAGCTAAAGTGCTTCATCAAGAGAAGGTTAATTGCGTTATGGCTAACATAGATGTGTTGTGTGTGATTAATGTCTTTAATCATTTCTTTCCAAATTATTACTTAAGTATTTCTTATAATCATGATGATTGCGTATTAAAAAGGCAGAACAGGGGGAATCATTGGACTGGTGCTAACTATGACCCAAGGCTTCAAGTTTTCAATTCCCTCGGCGTTCCTTCATTGTATTGACTGAGATACCACCACCCTCTACTACCTAAGTTCTCCATCGAGGAGGGAGTCTTCTATTGGCGGAGGACTTAGGGTCTGACTAGGGTTTACTTTAGTAAGTCATGGGTTTTAAGCAAAAGATATGTACATTGCCTATTGTTGTATGTATGTCTAATATTTCATGTTTGACTTGTGGTGAAATTTAGTAAAAATTTAAGTGTTATGTGTTTACCTTTCGGGCTTTGTGTAGACTCATAAGCTTTCTCTTTACTCATACTATGTAAACTACTTATTCTTGATTTTCTTTTAGCTTTTAATTTCGAATACGTACTGATTTTGTAATTTTTGTATTTCGCATTAGCATCTTGTACATTTTCATGCGCTTGGCATGATCTGCCCCGCTTGGGGCATAGATTATCATGTTTTGACTAAGAATTCAAGTCGTGTATTAACAATGTTTTATTCATGCATGTGATTTTTGTTGTGGTCCGGGTGGTCCAATATCCATATGTCTAGTGCATTATTGGCTAAAAGGTAGAATTTTGTAATTATAACTCATACTTGGTTTAGATGTAAGTAACATTGACAAATGGATTTTTATACTAGTTCATGATGTCTAATATCCCTACATCCAGTTTATAATTTTATTGATCTTTCATATTTATAACTTTGCACATTACAATTTGTTGCTAAAAGAGATATCAAATAAAGTATGGTCGTAGGTGATCCGAATTCCATATCCTTAGAACAAGAATCCTGTTAGGCTTGGAGAGCCAGTATGCGTCGTTCTAAAGTGCTTCAGCAAACACCAAGGACCCTCCCAATTTGGTCTAAACACCCCTTTTGTTGGACCCTTGGTGTTAGCCATTAATTTTATCAGGACAAGATCTCCATTGCGGAACTTTCTTTCTTTGAGTCTTAAATTGCAGCCTTTTCCATTTTTTCTACAAACTGTAGACCTAAACACCGATTATCTATCCTTTCTTGTATGAGATCTAAGGCTGTCTATTTAATGAAAATTCTTCTTGATTACATATGATAAACGCCGATGTGATGGGACATCTACTTCAATTGGGAGCGTAGCTTTACAGCTATATGTTAAGGAGAATAGAGTATGTCATGTTGGCTAATGTAACACCTCGAAAATTTAACAGAAATTTAAAGGGAAATTTAAAAAGAAAATTGAATTAAACAAAAACAAGGACTTAAAAGTATAATTTTACAAACATCCGAATTTGGCTATGAAACTTGCGCCATTAGGTTCGTAATGATTTTCATATATTAGAATTCCAGATACAAGCTATTGTGGAGAAGTTTTGGGCATTAGATTGAATTAAAACTTAAAAAACCAAAATTTAAAATTGATAAAGACCATCGGTTGACCCTTAGGGGTTCAAGGTCGACCTGTCGCAATCGACCAAGGCATGGGGCTGTTAGCACTAGATTTGGTCACTAGCACCCTTGAGTAGATTTGTGTAGAGAGATAAATGAATAAAATAAATGGAAACAGAGGAATAACACGATATAATCCAAAAGTAAAAATAAAAATGAGAACAACAGAACTATAGTGGTTCGGCGTAACTGCCTACGTCCACTTTAAATGTATCTTTATTGCTTTCTCAATTACTTGAATACAGATACAATCCACTAAGAACAGCTTCAATTAAGTTTAGAATGAAAAGGAAATGAATACAAAAAATGGCAGAGTCTCTTCGTCGTTTTCGAAAAAACGTCCCCTAAACTGGAACCCTGCCCCTCTATTTATAGATGGAGACAACCTGGCTTCATTGAGCTTGCATCCCTTTTTGGTCTTCCAGGCCCATGACCAAAAGATCTTGGCCCATAACTGACAAGTCAGGAAGTCCGACCCAATCATGCCGACCCCTCATAGCCGACCTAGAATTCTCTGAATATCGACTCGAAGCAACCTTCACTCGGGCTGGAAGTAAGTTGGACTTCGACTCGATGTAACTCATGCTTCATCCAATGGCGACCTGAGGAAGATACACTGCCGACCTAAGCAAGATGGGGCACCGACCTCATAAGCTACCGAGCACTTTGGAATGCACCGACCCATGCCTTACCAACCCAAAGTGGAAAATGCAACTACCCGGAGTGTGCCGACCCAAGGTGTACTGATCCCCTAATGACTTGCCGAGCTCAAGCTACCGAACCCACATGGCCAAACTTGAATAACCGATCCCTTGCCCCAAGTGCTGAACCATAGATTTTGGTGAACCCATCATCTGATGCTGACCCAATCATGACCGATCCCATAAAGATATGCCGAACCAGCCGGATCTATCCACTTTCCTTCACCGAACGCCTGTGAACATGCCGACCTAACATCCTTTACACACCGACCGCCACTCATCAAGGCCGACTCGGAGTAATCGCCATTATGACTCGGAGCAAGACCTCCAACAACTCGAAGTTGGTGCTAATGTTGGGAAATCCTGTAGTAAGCACTCTTCTGACTTGAAGTAAACTCCCTCACGACTTGAAGTGGACAGTCTTGACGTACGCCCATTTACGTTTGTAACCACCGTTTTGTAGCCAGGCCAAGGTGTCGGATAACATTTTCCCCCAAAAGTGCATCTTGTGAACAACATGACGTGCTTTGAATTAGCGAGTAAACTGTGTCTCCAAAGGCTAACTCGTTCAAACTGATAACTGATTGTTGCTTTCTGCTAATCTTCAATGAAGCCTCATGTCTTTCGAATGCATTAGTTTTGCCTTAAGGAAGTTTCTAAACCATTGGGGCAACTTTTCTAAAGTCGAGCATATACAACCTTTCGAAGGTTGGATTCACAGTGGATTTCTTAAGCTTATGTCTTCCCACTTATCGGGGAAAATTTACCTTTGTCATTATATTGTCACTTTCATTATTATTGTACATATTCCTATTACTTATACTATCATCATCCTCTCTTCTTCTTCTTTTTTTTAAAGAAGGGGGTCGGCATATGAATGCCGACCCCTTGATTAATATATGTGGGTTGGGGTTGGCATTGCTATTTAGCCGACCCCTTGGAATACGACCGGGTCTCAAGGCAAAGACCAGTTCGTATTCCACCCTTCATATAAAAGTACGTGTTATCCCGCCTTTTGGCAAGGCCGTGACACCAAGGACTTGACTAGATACCGGTAACAGATTGTCTCGGAAGTCGGTTACACGTAAGGATCACTACGGATATCGATGAATTTTGTCCGAGTCCAGTTCGGGCTGCAATTGATAAGACGCGTCAAGCAGAGCCATGGGAACCAACGATCCAAGTTTCAAGTCAATTCGAGTTCGTATGCTCGAGATATCGTCGACAAAAGATGGAGTAGGGCACCTTTAGTTCGAATCCATAGGTTTCGCCTATGTTCGAATCCATTGGCCAGGAAACAGTTCGAATCCATCGAACTTCCATTGCCTCGACTCCAGCAGCTCTCCCTTGCTTCGACTCCATCAGCATAGAAGCTCTCGTTCGAATCCAGCCGGACCAAGTAGTTAGCTATACTTCGAATCGATTCGAAGGATACCTTAAGTTCGAATCGATTGGAGCTGTCTACAATTCGAATCCATCAAGAGAGGGAACTTCGAATCCAGAAGACATTGCTTCACTTCGAATCCATCGTGGAAGCTTACCTTCGAATCGATAAGACAAAGCTTACCTTCGAATCGATAAAACAAAGCTTCACTTCGAATCGATAAAAGATAGCTTCACTTCGAATCCGGGAGACGCAGCTTGCCCTCGACTCCACCATCTTCGAATCCAAGTCATGGATTCGACCCAGTCAAAGCGGAGTACAAAGCGGACCGATTCGAAGAAAGCGCACCACGTCACCATCCTCACAAGCAGGAAGATCGATTCGAACGAATCGATTCGAGCATATCGATTCGAACGACTCCAGAATACGAATAACACCAACTTGAATCGATCATAACTCGAGTTCTACAAGTCCAAATCCCATGAAATTTTCACAGAAGCTCAAACACATGATGAAGAACGTGCACACCAAATTTCAGCTCAATTGGACGATTTCTTGATCGATTCGAACCAAGGGTCGAATCGATCCCAAAGTGGGCCCGGGTCTCCAGATTTCGGCCATGTGGGCCCCCTGACGTACCAGAACTGGTCTCCCCACATTTTGGGCGAAATACCAGCCTCCTACACCTATAAATAGACCCCCTGGTCATTCAGAAAAGGGGTCGGAGAATTCTAAGTACTGAAGAGCGCCCAGATTCTGCCAGATTTACTCCAGAACACCGCCGCTGCTTTAGATTGACACTTAGCATTTGAATTCAGTTGTACTACATTATCAACTACTGTAATCTTCAAGTAATCGAGCAATAAAATCATCAAACTTCATAGTGGACGTAGGCAAAACGCCGAACCACTCTAAATCGCTTGTCTTTGCAATTTACTTTCTGATATTTGGAGTTTTTGTTAGATAATCCACAGTTTTAATTTTCACTCTGCGCGTTTATCTCTTCAAAGACTTCCGAAGAGTGTTGTGCCCATTTTTGGTACAAACACTTTGGTGCTTTCACCGAGAAAAAACCAGCTTTTTTCTCCTGCTCCTTGGATCTACCATCGATACCGGATTGCACAAATCCAAGAGGAAGATCCAGATCTTCGATTCACAGTCCTTCCATTCTACTCAGATTTGCATAAAATCTAGGAAAAGGATTCATCATTCGAAATGGTTAACACGAGAACCACTTCTACAGCTCCGGGACAAGAAGGTAGGGATGGACAGAATCCTGCTCAACAGCAGCCATCCAACCAAGACAACACTGCCCACTCAGATCCGTCTGGGGCAGTCACTAGACAAGAATTCCAAGTATTGCTACGAGAGCTGACTCAGAGTCGGCAGCAATTAGCCGAACAGTTGCGTGCCAATATCGAATTGACGAACCAACTGAACTGCCAGGGCCGTAGGAGGTCCAGAAGGGATGATGTTTCCCGCTCATCCACTGAAAGTTCTGCTTCGTCAGACTACTATCACAGATCTACCCGTCCTCGATTAGACGGGAGTCATGCACAAACGACCGGATATCAACCCGCTTTAACTATTGGACAGTTAAGGGCAGGACCGTCAACCAGCTTTCAGGCCGGACCCTCCACACAAGGAGGCCCTACTACACAGCATACCGCGGACAATCATGCCGCAGCTGCCACAATAGAAACAAGGGTTGATACCCAAAATCTTCCGGAGCCAAATAATCAGCAACGTGGGCGTACTCCTGAACCGTACGTCTTGGATGACGCTGAGCCAAGGAGGCAGAATTTGGACCATCGACAGCGTCCGATCCGAACTCGCGCTGTGGAACCCGACCACACCTTAGCTCGGCAAGCTCAAAATGTAGCAATGCCAGACATCTCGACTATGATACGTCAGATGATCCGCGAAAGCCAAGGCCTTACCAACGATGACTGGGGACTTTCCCGTAGTCATACTCCCTTCACAAACGAGATACTGAATGCTGAACCTCCCCGGCGATTCAGGATGCCAACCCTTCCTATGTACGAAGGAAATTCTGATCCCAATCAACACATCTTAAAATATGAATGGTCAATGAGCGCCGCAAGGGCCGATGACGCAGTAAAATGTCGAAGTTTCCCCATCTCTCTAGGTGGAATTGCAACGATGTGGTTCACAAGATTGCCACCTAGGTCTATCTCTTCATTCGATCAACTGGCTAAGAAATTTGTTGAACAATTTCGCATGCATGTCGCTAGACCCAAAGATGTCAACACCCTATCCAGTGTTACCCAAGCTCGAGGGGAAACGCTAAGGCGTTACTTAGAAAGATTTCATGCGGCATGTGTGGAGATTAGTAATCCCAACGATAACTCAATCTTAATGGCATTAACGAAGGGAATTGACCCTGATTCTGAATTTGGGAACTGGTTGGCGGGAAAACCGCCCGCATCGTTGGACCGTTTCTACTCCAAAGCCGCTCAATTCTTACGGCAAGAGGACGCGAAACAGTCTAGGAAGCAGGACGATGCAAAACCCGGAAGTGAGGGAATACAGAGCAATGTAGCAGTAAAACAATCAGGAGACAATTCCGGAAATGTTCAGTTGAACATACAAAACAAGCAAACGCAGCCAAGAGGAAATAATGGTCAGAATAAGAAAAGAGATCCAAATCGGGGTCCACGACGTGAGGCCCCAATGTTCGATAATTACACACCATTGAATACATCGTTGGAAAATGTGTACCTACAGACTTGCAATACTATGCAATACAAGAAACCGGCTCCGAAGCAATCGTCGAAGAGGCAGATTCAAACAGGAAAGTTCTGTAGATTCCACGAAAGTTATGGCCACAACACCAATGAATGTCGACATTTGCAAGACCTCGTTGAGAAGTTAATTAGAGAAAGGAAGTTAGATCAGTTTGTGCGGGCACCGCAGTCTGAAGGGGCGGGCCCCTCAAATCAAAATCATGTACATAATCCAGAAAGGCAGGAAGAACCAGGTCGTGTCGGAGGAAGACTGGTAATTAATGTTGTAAGTGATAGTCCTCGAACAGCGAAGCGAAGTTGGGAAGAAGTGAAATCATATGACAACTTGGCTAGACGAACAGACTTTGAGTATGATGATAGCTTGGACAATAAACCTTCGACCAAGCGAAAAAGAGCGACAATTAACGACATCACTTTCCGAGACAACGATACTGGTTATGTCGGAAGCCCGACTACGGACCCACTCGTGATATCGGCACAAGTAGGTCCAGCTTGGATGAAGAGGATACTAATTGACTGCGGGAGTTCCGTGAATATCCTTTTTACACATGCTTATAATCAAATGAGGATGAATCCCAGAGATTTGGAACCTTGCCAAACTCACCTCCATGGATTCAACGGTAGCTCTACCGTACCTATTGGGGTGGTGAAGTTACCAGTTAGGTTGGGATCTAAGGAACATTGGAGAGTTCGAACATTACAGTTCACTGTGTTGAACATAGTCTCGCCATACAACGCCTTCTTAGGACGACCTGCCCTTACTGAATTCAGAGCTGTAATTGCCCCATGGTGCTTGACCTTAAAGTTTCCCACTGTCAACG
This sequence comes from Allium fistulosum, assembly GCA_030737815.1. Classification (NCBI taxonomy): domain Eukaryota; kingdom Viridiplantae; phylum Streptophyta; class Magnoliopsida; order Asparagales; family Amaryllidaceae; genus Allium; species Allium fistulosum. The sequence goes on along the minus strand of CM060905.1, from coordinate 895,985,190 downwards.
GAGTTGGAGTCGTCCAGGGCGATCAGGTTGACTTGAGAACAGTCATACATCGAAAACGAATCGCCCGATTACGCGATGCCAAGGACCGACTTAAAACTTTTGAACGCAATGAGATCGTCATTAAAAAAGAATACCCAGCACTGCTGCACATGAAACCAACATGGAAGGGATCACATGAGTTTAAGCAAGAGCTCGGGGATGATGTATATGAGATGACGACCGCTGATGGTCTAGCTTCACCAAAGGCCTTGGATAGCGAAAGACTTCGTCGCTATCGCACATAACAGGCTATGTTTATCTATTTAGTTTCAATTCTGTTTTAGAATTTGTTTCTGCATTTCAAAATTAGAACTTGTAATAAGGCAACTGACTTTGCCGTGTTTTCTTATTTCAGCAATAAAATGCCATCTCTTTGAGCCAGAGCTGTGATTCATTAAATACAATGTACAACATCACGACGCACGAAGAGCTAAATTCCATCACGCAATGGAATTTATTCAAATAGGGAGTGGCTATGGAGCAATCAACCACTCACCAAATGAAACCCGAGCTCGGGGGCAAGCCATCACATCAGGCCAGAAATGGGTTGATACACGACAACCTTTTTCCTTAACTCCAGCTTCCGAGAGCGCGAACTGGAGTATAAACTTTTTAACTAACTCCGTACTCCCAGAGTGCGATGCGGAGTATAAACATTTTCCTAAATCCCAGAGTACTCCGAGAGCGCGAGCTGGGTACAAACTTTTAACTAACTCCGTACTCCCAGAGTGCGATGCGGAGTATAAACATTTTCCTAAATCCCAGAGTACTCCGAGAGCGCGAGCTGGGTACAAACTTTTTACTTAACTCCGTACTCCCAGAGTGCGGGGCGGAGTATAAACATTCACAAAATCCCAGAGAACTCCGAGAGCGCGAGCTGGGTACAAAGCTTTTTACTTAACTCCGTACTCCCAGAGTGCGAGGCGGAGTATAAATGTTCTCCTAAAAACCCCAGAGTACTCCGAGAGCGCGAGCTGGGTATAAACACTAACAAACTCCAGCTTCCGAGAGCGCGAACTGGAGTATAAACATTAACGAACTCCAGCTTCCAAGAACGCGAACTGGAGTATAAACATTAATTAACTCCGTGCTTCCAGTACGCAAGGCAGAGTACAAACATACGTCAACTCCACACTAATCCCCGATACTGGGGGCAGAACCATAACACATAGCAAGTTGAAGACAAAAGTGAATACATTTTCATTTCCATTATCAACAAAAAGAATCTGATTACAAAATGGTTCAAGAAACTGCTACTAGTGGGAGCCGAATCCACATCTATACACGGCTATAGAAGAATCAACAAAATGCTACCCTACACAACAGAGATTTAAAGAAAGAGTTCAATCTTTCTTCTTCCTTATCTTCTTCTTCGGGGTAGCTCCACCCGATCCGCTGCCCGATTTCTTCCTCAATCGCTTGCTCTTTTCAGGCTTGCCCTCCGGCAGCGATATAATGTCGACATCTTCCTCAGAGCTGGAGGCGACGGAAGTCCTTCTAGGAGGACGAGCTGGAGGCATAGGAGTAGTAGCAGGAGGAGGGGCAGGAGCGGTCTCAATCATTACAGTACCGCCCGGTGAAATCACCATTAACGGGGCAGGCCCGGGCGGATTCACACCAACATTCCCTGTTGCCATCTCGGCAGCAATCTCAGCAATAACATCGTCCTCACGAGATACTTGGGCCGCATCAGACGTGCCAATAGCTGGCATAGATGAACTAACAGCCGGAGCAGCCTCACTCACGATATCGGACGGGTTGGCAGAGGGGTCGATGGGTTCATTGAGAAGCTCCTCAATCATTTGAGCGCTGAAAGAAAACATATTCGCATCTCCCTCCTCGCCAATCAAAGTAGAAGTCGTGATGGCTTCAGAAAAAACTATCCCTTGTGTTTGCTGAGGAACTGATAAAGCAAGGGGCGCAGAAACTATAACTTCGGTCACTGAAATACGACAAAACGAAGACTGTTAGCCAAGTGTGTTGCTTAAGGTTCTTCACAACAAAACTACGAGAAGCGTTCAAATACCTTCCTTAGTCTGGACCGAAACATGGGTAGAATCATCGGCGGAAGATAACAACGGTTGGTCAGGATTATATGCAGGAACGGATTGGGGGTCTACCGCACCAGTAGTCTCGGGCAATGTTGAGATTACGGCTCCAACACTTGCCTCGTGATGCGCGGTCCCCGAACCTTCGCCTGTCTCTGATGACTGGACGCCGAGTCTTTCTTTCGCCATAGAAATTACCACCTCATGAAGGGCCTTCCTCTCATCCTCAGTAAGCAGGCGCATCTCCAGTTCAAAGTCGTCAAGTGCTCCATCTGGATGCGCCGCTCTCTTCTCGTTCACCAGCCGGGTCCAGGCATTATACAAGATCATGGAGTCATCTCCCAGCCACGCTAGATTTCTGTGTTCCAGCACATTAGCGTTATACGTAACTAGGAGATCGTCAAACTCAGCATCTAGCCTGGACCTCTCCTCCAAGATTTTTTCCTGAATCTCCGCTTCCACAGACTTAGCCTTGATCGCCACCGCAGCTAGTTCGGCCCTGAGGGATACTGCTTGGTCACAAGCCTCTTGAGCAGTAGCGTTCGCATCGTCTTTCTCCTTCACCATTTCAGCGAATTTGGCCTTGAGCTCGTTCAGCTCTTTAACGGCTAAGTCTCGCTCAGCTGCAACGGTGGTATTGCGATGGCCCATCTCTTCCACTGTGGCACAGTGTTCTTGCTGCATCCTCGCTAGTTTGGCCACGACATCCTCGTGTTTCTTAAGAGTTTCAAGCTCCGACTTTCGGGACGTCTCCACTTCGGATTGAAGAACTTGGATAATGCGTTTCTGCTTCGCAATGTCGACATCACGTTCAGCAATGATTTTCGCCCTGTCGAAAGCTACTCTAGAGGCCTTCACGGCTGCCTTATACCACTCTTTGTACTGAGCATAGAAGTCGTGAATGTAATTATGTGCAGTGGTCTCAGCTTCCGGAGGGATTCTTTTAAAATTAGGAGGAAAGATGTAGCCATCCATGCAAATTTCCGGATAGTCGTTTTTCATTTGGGCAAGTTTAGCAGCTCCCTCGCTTGTCAACTCAGCCGGAGCTTGTTCAATTATAGCAGCTACCGTTGGTTCCACTCTAGGCCGTTGAGCGTCAGGCCGAGAAGATTGGGAAGGCAATTGTTGCTGATGAGATGGCCCTGGGAGGTCTACTGGGGCCCTAGGAGGCGGAGGAGAACGAGATCGGGGTCGGTGCTGATACCCCCGGTCTCTATCAGAGTAATCATAACCAGAACGGTTACGCGAGTAGTCTCTGTCTCTATCATAACGTTCCTGACTCGAGTAGCCTCGCCCATGGTCCCTATCTGTCTCTCTCCTACGGGAATCATAGAATGGAGAAGATTGACGCACGTTCCGAAGCCTATCTAGAGTGGAGCCGCGTCCTGACATCTCACCTGCGATAAGAAAGAATTACGGATTAAAATCCCATAAAGCAATGTTTACTATGCAGAAATCATGAAGTGCCGTGAAAGTGTGTGTAAATGTGTAAACCCCCAAACCGACCGGAAGTGTTGACCGCACTTAAAGGAAAGGGCTCGTTCATATTTAAGACATCTTGTAATTCCTCCAACCCAGGGTTATGAGAGATTGATATATAATCTGGGATAGGAATATCGTCAAGCCCTTTGAGAGAATCTCTCGAATGAGAAGGGGCGGCCTCAGAAATCATAACTCCGGAAGCGGGAAGAAACACATCTACAGATTTTCCCCCTTTTGACTTAAGTTTTTTGGAAACAGCGGCCTTGCCTTTCCGTTTTTCTCCCGATTCCTCCAAGTTTCCCGAAAGGTCAGCCATCGGCTCTGAATCCGTCTGAGTTCTTTCTTCGTCACTCGCCTCGATTATTCTGATCCCGAGTGACCTCTTCGCTTTTCTCTTCTTGGGTTTCTTCTTATTTTCCTTCTTGGAGACGGACTTTGAAAATCCCTCAACAACTATGCTTTGATTAATGTCAATCAAACCCAGAACTCTTAAGTTGTAGTCGTTCAGCACCGAGTCAATATGCCTCAGCTCGCTTGGGACTTCTTGAAGACTCCGGACAGTACCCTTGAAACGTCCTCCATCGGGCCTAGAGATAATAGCTGAAAAGGGAATGAAATGTCAATTTTAACACCGAAGAGATATTGGTCAAAGAAACAGGTTAAGGCGCTTACGTCTAGACAACCATCGCCTAGCAAAACCCGGAGGGCATCGAACGTAGAACCATTCGTTCTTGAAGTAGCTCAGTCGCGTCCAAGCTCCAACTACAACTTGGCAATTTCTAACTGCCTCCAAAAATGTAAACGACGGGCTATCACCCCTGCTCTTGAAGTTAAATATATGTCTGATTTCAGAGGGCCTCGGCGGGCGAAAAAGACAGTCCATAAATATTACGAAGACACTATTCAGCAGCGCGTGCCCGTTGGGATGAAGTTGTGAAGGAGAAATCCCTAAATATGATAGCATCCTTCGGATATATTGATTGAAGGGAGGAAGAGTTCCAGCCGCACAAGCATGACGGTAGAATGCTGTGTATCCTTCAGGTGGATTGTGCGGTCTATCGGTAGCGCTGGGCAATAATACGTCACCCAAAGATATGTTATGCTTTAAGCATATTCGTCCCAACAAGGATTCAGATATGTTGGACTGAACCGAATCAACAGGGTCCTCGATAAATATCGCCTCCGGCAATTCATCTGGAGCCGGATCGATTACGTCGGCAGGGATGTCAGGAATCTCAAGCACAGGAGGAGTCGAGCTCTGCACCTCTTGTTGTTGGGAGCTCGAAGATTCCATAATTAGCTAACTCATCAGAAAGCAACGTTAAGTTCATAACCAGCCCGTACATGCCCCAGTATAGTGTGTGTGTGAACGTGTCGTGCAGTACAAATGATATGCATCGCTTGAGTAAATTTAACAGAATAAAACAAGATGTTCGTACAACATATCTTGGGAATTTGAGAATGAAAATGACCGTCATCGCTGACCGTCACTTCCACAACATCCGAACACTACGAACCAACCTCGTGTACAAGTCAGTTATATTGTTGGTTAAGTCACAGTTCCATCAACGAGCCTCAAAAAGGAGGTCAAATCTTTCGGTCAAGTTCGACTATGTAAGGCCGAAGCTCGTCGGAGTCAAGTATGCTAAGAGTTCATTATGTTCGTCAAAGTTCAACTTGAGATTGGTCGCAGCTCAGATGTTGGAGCAAATCAGAAGAACAAGTGTTAGGACGTTCGAATCGATCGATTCGAATCGACATAAGTCGAATCGATGCTGTTCGAATCCATACGCCTTGACTCCATTAAGGTCGACTCGGTAAACGCCTTAAGAAGAAAGAGCGCTTCGAATCCATAAGCTCCGCGTAGCTTCGAATCGATCAGCAGTCGATTCCTTCGAATCGATCAGGATGACATCAGCTGGGCGTCGAATTGATCGAGTCGAAGTAACGACGCTCCTCCATTTTAGCACTCAAGATCGATTCGACGCGAATGAACTCGTTCCTCAGATTCATCGAGTCGACCCACTCTCGACTGCACAGTTCCTCATAATTTTCGAGAGGTGTCGAGATTAGTGATGACGTTTCCAGTTTTATCTCTCATAGTTCGAATCGATCCCTTGGTTACCTGGTTGAATTCGATTACAGATGAAAACTTGAAGGAGTTTGATCAACTCGTGCAAAGCGCAGAACCTTGAAAGATCGATTCGAAGAAAGGGCTCTCGCAACAGTAAGAAAGTAAAAAATGAAAGTGAAAAGAGATCTCGATATATATAGGGGATTACGAGACGTTTCGCATCCCGGTCAGATGCAACCGGAGAAAATGGCTTTAGCCTATCGATTCGAACGAGTATCTTCGAGTCGATCACTAAGAAGCCTCTATCAATTCGAAACAGGCAAAATGGTTTCATCGATTCGAACTCAGGGGTACGCAGGTTACAAATCTACTTCGAATCCATCCCTCCGAATCCATCCATACAATATCAAAGCGAAGCTTCATCGATTCGAGGCGCAACGTCAGAAGAGCCAGGGAGAACGTTCGACTCCAACGATTCGAACAGTCAAGTTCGAATCCCTCAATGGCAAATCCACCAACTCAGAAAAATTCAAATCCACGCAATATCGATTCGGAGAACCATCGATTCGAAGTGCCCACCTCGAAACCCTCAACTTGAAGTGGATCAAAAAACATAGCTTCGCATCCGTCAAATACCACTGGTCAGATGGACAAACCGTTCCAATGTTTAAAATTGCTTGTCTACTCTTATACCGATTCAGGAGAGGATCAGTACGAGAGGATGATCATAGATAATCATAAAAGCAGTGTTTTAACTCAAATCTCAAATCGGTCCAGGAGAGGACCGACGCAGATTTCGATAGTAAACCGAACTGACAACGACTTGCGATCACGCAACGTTAATCAAAGCCAAGATAATACACGTATGCACGTATTTCTGACTAATGTTTGATCTCTATCATTTACAGGGATCGAATGTTCATCTCGTCACGACTCAAAAAACTAACAGCCAGTCACTGTTGTGCGACGGTCGATTACAACAATACAGAATGCAACTTTCGATAAAGCATGATGTAGCTATCCAATGAGAGACTGCAGCTTTTCAAAGCACGTCATGTTTACACAAGACGTACTTTGGGGGGCAAATGTTATCCCGCCTTTTGGCAAGGCCGTGACACCAAGGACTTGACTAGATACCGGTAACAGATTGTCTCGGAAGTCGGTTACACGTAAGGATCACTACGGATATCGATGAATTTTGTCCGAGTCCAGTTCGGGCTGCAATTGATAAGACGCGTCAAGCAGAGCCATGGGAACCAACGATCCAAGTTTCAAGTCAATTCGAGTTCGTATGCTCGAGATATCGTCGACAAAAGATGGAGTAGGGCACCTTTAGTTCGAATCCATAGGTTTCGCCTATGTTCGAATCCATTGGCCAGGAAACAGTTCGAATCCATCGAACTTCCATTGCCTCGACTCCAGCAGCTCTCCCTTGCTTCGACTCCATCAGCATAGAAGCTCTCGTTCGAATCCAGCCGGACCAAGTAGTTAGCTATACTTCGAATCGATTCGAAGGATACCTTAAGTTCGAATCGATTGGAGCTGTCTACAATTCGAATCCATCAAGAGAGGGAACTTCGAATCCAGAAGACATTGCTTCACTTCGAATCCATCGTGGAAGCTTACCTTCGAATCGATAAGACAAAGCTTACCTTCGAATCGATAAAACAAAGCTTCACTTCGAATCGATAAAAGATAGCTTCACTTCGAATCCGGGAGACGCAGCTTGCCCTCGACTCCACCATCTTCGAATCCAAGTCATGGATTCGACCCAGTCAAAGCGGAGTACAAAGCGGACCGATTCGAAGAAAGCGCACCACGTCACCATCCTCACAAGCAGGAAGATCGATTCGAACGAATCGATTCGAGCATATCGATTCGAACGACTCCAGAATACGAATAACACCAACTTGAATCGATCATAACTCGAGTTCTACAAGTCCAAATCCCATGAAATTTTCACAGAAGCTCAAACACATGATGAAGAACGTGCACACCAAATTTCAGCTCAATTGGACGATTTCTTGATCGATTCGAACCAAGGGTCGAATCGATCCCAAAGTGGGCCCGGGTCTCCAGATTTCGGCCATGTGGGCCCCCTGACGTACCAGAACTGGTCTCCCCACATTTTGGGCGAAATACCAGCCTCCTACACCTATAAATAGACCCCCTGGTCATTCAGAAAAGGGGTCGGAGAATTCTAAGTACTGAAGAGCGCCCAGATTCTGCCAGATTTACTCCAGAACACCGCCGCTGCTTTAGATTGACACTTAGCATTTGAATTCAGTTGTACTACATTATCAACTACTGTAATCTTCAAGTAATCGAGCAATAAAATCATCAAACTTCATAGTGGACGTAGGCAAAACGCCGAACCACTCTAAATCGCTTGTCTTTGCAATTTACTTTCTGATATTTGGAGTTTTTGTTAGATAATCCACAGTTTTAATTTTCACTCTGCGCGTTTATCTCTTCAAAGACTTCCGAAGAGTGTTGTGCCCATTTTTGGTACAAACAGTACGGCTCCTTCACTTTTCCTTTTCCACTTTTGTTTCCTAGCTTGCTACTCTCTAAGACTTCTTACTAATCCTCCTCAATAACCGACATACCTTCCCTCCTCCATCTCCAACTCGCCTTGCCTTCAATTCCAGGCTAAATACAAACCCAAGAGGATCTTCGCTCGTATTCCATTACCTTCCTCGTCCAAGATCTGTAGTTTAGGTATGCATTCATCCTCCTTTTTGAATCGTCGAACCATGCCTAACTTAAATTTAGGGTTATTTAGGCATAATCAGCTTTGCTACTACAAGGGAGAAGTGGGAACAAGAGAGATAGAAAACATAAGAGAAGGACGAAGATTTTTTGGTTTGCGTTTTGTGTTGGTTCAGGGGAGTCGGTCTTAGGAGCTTTGTTAGTGGATGTGGTAAGGTGTTGGGGAGAGAGGTTGGCATGTCTGTCCAATGAGAGGATTTTCTCACGAGTTTAAGGAGGGATCGGTATCCAAAGGACAATGAGAGTTCAATATTTAGCGTTCAGTGGTTTTCTTAGAGTGAATGGGTCAGTAGGTTTTAATGGAAGTGGGGTCGGTAGGTTTTGTGAGCGTGCGTTCGGTATAATTTGTTAAGAGGTCGGGTCGATTCATCATGAAAAGTTGAGGTATCGGTCTTGTTATGAGGGAAAGTTAGGTCGGTATGTTTTCTACGGATGTCTGGGTCGGTAGCAGAACCAAGGCATTGGGGTCGGTACAGGGAGGTTGGGACCGACATTAGCAATAATTCAATTTAACTGATACAAAAATTATGACTATACATTTCTACGCCCGAGCATAAAATGATGAACAATGACATGGACCATGATGCACAAGCCCATGGACTTAACACGGACTAACGAATTCACAGCTTAAGCAACATTAAACGTGAATTTCGCCCAATAAATGCAAGTAACAGTCTTCACAATCCATAATGCCAATGCTCGATTCCAAGACTTCCGCTACCGACCATCTGCTACGCTGTTGGGGACGGTCAGCGATGACGGTCTCCAGGACGACAACTCAAGACTTCATTGTGTTATACTTGTCTTTTAAATCTTGAGCTCTCCGTACTTATGTTAGAATTTCCGCACTTGTTCACACATAGCACGGGGGAACATATTATTGTTATTTCTAATACTGATTATCTTTCGAGTATAGATTAAACAGGTATTTATTCGCATCCAGCTCCTTCCCGCAATGTCTTCTAAGTCGGATAAGAAATCAAGTTCCGCCACCCTATCCGATAAGCCTGGACCAAGTCAATAGCAAGAGGTCGTAGAAACATCGAGCCATCAATCAGACCTCTTTTCTAACATCCCAACTCTTCCTGCTGAGGTTATAGATCCGCCCTCGGATGTTATAGACGATGCCACAATTTTGGATAACCCAATCGACTCATAAGCCTCAAAAATCGACGAATCGGCCCTTCGTCGATTGTGCTCCATTCTTGAGATTCCCTTCGAGGATGTGCTAGTCCCATCGAGGCAGGATCGGTCCCATCTGCCCCCAGTCGGAGACACTGCATGCAATAAATTTATGTGTTAGGCCGGATGCGTACCACCCTTCAACTCTTTCATACGCAAGGTGCTAAAGTACATGGGGATCGCCCCTACACAGCTGCATCCTAACAGCTACGCATTCATTCACGGCACCTTCCTACTCTTCACGAGCGTCCTGTTTAGACCTCCAACTCCCGAGGACATTCGTTATATTTACCACTTCAAGAAACATGCTGATAACCCTTCTTATGTTTTCCTTGAACCGTTTCCCAAATGACAAGTTCTGATGGGTGCATGGAACAAGCTCTCTCAATTCAAGCAAGAGTGATTCTACGTGCGCTATCCTTTCGGCTTTGCTAGAAGATGGTTGGAAGGACGTAAGTTTCATTCCCACTTCGTCCCTCATACAGGACTTAAATCGCCTTTTTTTTAAAGTTCGAACTTTTTAAACCCTTCTAGGTGCTCGCCCACGGCCCGAAGGTACTAGGTACTCCAGAGGAGTCGAGGCTATTCACGCTACTCCAATGGAAGATCGGGACATCAAATTGTTAGTTTCCGACGAACTGCTCTCATTATTCGGATTATTAGCGGATGGTCATAGGATTGGCCTTCCGAGAAGCACTACAACTTCAAGGGCAACTGCTAAGAGGAGGATAGAACAAGTTGGTCCCACGGTGCCCTCTGTTGAAGGAGCTCATGATACCATCGAGGAAGGAGAGATTAAGGAAACGGAGATCCCAGCGCTAATAAATGAGAACATAAGTTTCGGATAGGCGCCAACAGCCGATGCCCCCTACACTAACAAGCCTCAGCCTTCCCCAAAAAAGGAAAAGAGTTTGGCGTATAGAATTAAAAAGAAAGAAGCTGGGGCGACTCTAAAATACGAGATAACTCCCATTGAGAAGGGATCATTTTCCCAGCAGATCGAAAGTTCGCTAAAGGGGCTCTCTGACTTGTCCATTCCTAATGACTTGTTGAATTATGACTTTGCAAATCTTGGTGCCGAGGTGCTCAATTCGCCCACGAGAAGCGGTGAAGGCATACGATTCCATAATCAGGGAGAAGAAACTCGCATGAGTAAAGTGAAAACTATTGGTCCGTTGGGGGGCTTCACTAGGACACACACAAACACTTTCACTCTAACACCATTTGCATCCAACTTTTCATACAGTTTCCACTAAGCCGCTCTTATTTAATCTCCCATGCAAGTGCAATGACTCGCTCACATGGCATCGATCGCCTCTGTGGTCCCTCTATTTTCCATCGTTCAGGTTGGGACTCGAAGTTCGGAAAACGCAGAGATAGAGATGAAGGCGGAGATAAAGATTATTGTTCTAGAGATTTGTCTTCATCCTCAAGAAGGAAAACTCACGAGCAGTCCTCACATCACAGTGAACCTACGAACCCTCCAGCGCGTGGTGGAGATAAGCCCACCTACCGAGGCTCCCAGTTTGATATTCCCCGCCACCAGCACTCTGGCTCTTCGAGCACCAAGCAGTCTTGCGAGCACCACAAGAAAACTTTGACTCCACCGAGACAACTCCTCCAGCCCCTGCTCATGATCCAACCACGGCGGAGAAATTAGCTGAGCTTAAGGCTACGTTCCCGAAGATTTGTTTTGATGGGCTGAAATTCCTTCCCGCTATTCATCCCATCCCCAGGAGTTCTAAAGTAGACTCGCTCGTATGCATGAATGATGTGTATGTCTAGAAAATTGCATTCATACACTTAGTCGAAAACGTGTCAGAGGTCTCCACTGAACGTCAATATGAGATTGATCGTCTTAAGCTAGAAGCCATTCATGACAAGGATATCCTAAAGAGCTTGGATGACGAATTGCTCTCATACAAAGCCCAACTTGAGACTGCGAAAAAGAGCGCCAGGGAGACAGCCAAAGCGGATAGTCGCTTAGAGGCTGGCCATAAGAAGGAATTAGACGACGCACTCCAAGGCAGCTGCACTTTGGCCCTAGAAAAAGACTCTCTGCAAAAAAAGAAGGAAATTCTAGCCCACCAAGTTAAGGAGTTGGAGGAACTGCTTTTTAAAGAAAAAGAGGATAAAATAGCAGTGCGGGAAGAATCACAGAAATACTGCAAAGAAATTTTCGAGACTAGACACTTGAAGACAAAACTCGATGAGGAACTATCTCAGATTGAAGTGTTGAAGGATGCCACCCGCGAAGAGGGCAAAAAAGCTGCACTAGCTGAAGTCGACTCTCGAATCGAGGCAGCGACCGAGTCCGGTAGGGAGGAGATTAAATGCTTATTCGACCCACTCATCGATGAATACAATGCCAAGGTACTTATGCACTGCGACTTATCTTTCTTGGGCTATGGTTATCTCGAATCGCTAGCCGAAGCATGGGACACCCTAGTCAAAATCAAGAAAGTGGAGTTGGGTGTCGAAGAGATTGATGAGGAGGCACTCGCGAAAGAAGTGCTCCATGGAAATGAGCCCTCAGACTTATCTGCACCAAAACTTCTCTTTTGCGGAGCTTCCCCAACGTCGAAGGAGAAATGAGATATCGCCGGCCTGTCCGGCAATGAGCCCCAAGTTCCTCCTCCCGTTCAATTGACCAAGACTTCATCTTCTGAACCTCTCGAGCAGCATGTTGGTTATGATCTGGAGAGGCCCGAACTTTGCATCTATACTTTATCTCCAATCATTGAGGGGAATACTCCAATGAATACTGAGAGTTACCCAGACGTGGGTACTTATCTTGCTTTCCATAATCCAAGAAGTCGCCGTTCTTGGCGAATAGTGAATGTAGCCTAACATTTGGTTATCATGAAATCATGCAGGTCATTTTGGTCTCGAACCGACTCCAAGGAGCGATGTCGCCATGGAGCCAGAAGTGAAAGAAGCTGATGCACCGCCTGTTGAAGACATACCGGGCCCTGATGCTCAAGTAATCGGAGCACTATATGAGGATAAACCCGATGATCCCTCTCCTGCCGAAGAACATGACGATGTTGTAATCACAAGTGCTTCCGAGCACACCGCTAAGCACAGCATGAAGGAACAACTCGAAGAGGAGGAAAAAGAGAAACTCAAAGTTAAGAGTGAGCCAAAAGTAATGGAGATTGACGATCCCCTTAATAGGCCACTTAAATTCATTCTTCCAGGCGGATCTATTCCCATGGAGGTTCCTCTTCCTCCTCCAAGCTCTTCCTTGCAAGGGAGTAAGGGGTCTCGAAAGAAACGTGTGGCCGAGGCGACTCCGGAAAAGACGAAAAAGGACTGAAAAGTGAACAAGTAGCTGTTGTTTTGTGATATTTTGCTTAGTCTGAATAAATTGGAGTCGTGTTGTTTTTCCCTTTTTCCTCTTCTTTGTCAGTGGTGGATGTATGGACTTGGCCTCCGAACATTCGGAGGAGTTGTAAGGAAAATTTTCAAATGTCAATAATTTTTTTTTCCTTTGTATTAATCGATTTCCCTTACATCACTTATAATTTCATTCGCAATTTGGATTTGAGAGTCCATGAGTTATTTATACTTTGGTCTATATTCGAAGGACATAGAGTACTTTGGTCCATATTCTGGGGACTTAGAGATTTTTTGATATCGTTTATACTCTAGTCCGCACTCTGGGGACTCAGAGATTTTTGAAATCGTTTATACTCTAGTTTGCACTCTAGGGACTCAGAGTACTCTAATCCGCACTCTGGGACTTAGAGATTTTTGGAATCATTTATAATTTAGTCTGCACTCTGGGGACTCAGAGTACTCTAATCTGCACTCTGGGGACTTAGAGATTCTTGGAATCGTTTATAGTCTAGTCCGCGATCTAGGGACTCGGAGTACTCTAATCCGCACTCTGGGGACTTAGAGATTTTTGGAATCATTTACACTCTAGTCCGCACTCTGGGGACTTAGAGATTTTTGGAATCATTTACACTCTAGTCCGCACTCTAAGGACTCAGAGTACTCTAATCCGCACTCTGGGGACTTAGAGATTTTTGGAATCGTTTATACTCTAGTCCACACTCCGGGGACTCAAAGTACTCTAATCCGCACTCTAGGGACTTAGAAAATTTTGGAATCGTTTATACTCTAGTCCGCACTCTAGGGACTCAGAGTACTCTAATCCGCACTCTGGGGACTTAGAAATTTTTGGAATCGTTTATACTATAATCCGCACTCTGGGGACTCAGAGTACTCTAATCCAAATTATGGGGACTTAGAAATTTTTGGAATCGTTTATACTCTAATCCGCACTCTGGGGACTCAGAGTACTCTAATTAACATTCTGAGGACTTAGAGATTTTTTTTATATATATAGCCGGTTGACTTTAAGCTTTACGTGTGCGTTCTTACGTCACATGTGTCAGTGCTAATCGATTTCGACATGTAAATATATAACACGAAACAACAATGATTCATAGAAAAAATAGCTTCAAGCTTTTATTGGTTATTGAATATGGGGACAAACTGAATTGTCTTGTTACATATCAAAAACAAAGGACAACAAGGGAAACAAATACTGTAAACAAATGAGACTGAAATGCAAAATAAATAAACTAAGTATAATAACGGCGCAAATGCACGATATTCCACGCTTTGGGGAGTGTCATGCCATCAACAGTCGCTAGCTTGAAGGTTTGTCATCCAAGCCTCCATTCGATGACGTAGGGACCTTCCCATGTGGGATTCATAAGTGATGCGACTGGAAAAACTCGCTTGAAAACAAGGTTGCCCATATCGAATGTTCATGGCCGGACTTTTTCATTATAATATCGGGTGACTCGATGTCGATGTGCGACCGCCCTTAAATTAGCTTCCTCGCGCTTCTCGTCAACAAAGTCCAATGATTCCATTAAAAGATCTTGGTTTGTTTTGGGAACATAATAAGTTACCCAGTGGGAAGGAGCTTCAAGCTCCACGGGTATAACCGATTCGGCACAGTATGCCAAGGTGAATGGAGTATGGCCAGTCGCGGACTTGTGGGTAGTTCTTTATGCCCAAAGTGCCATTGGAAGCTCGTCTACCCACTTGCCTCTAGCCTTCTCCAAATTATTTTTCAAGATGGACTTGATTATTTTATTCACCGCTTCGACTTGCCCATTCGCCTTTGGGTGAGCGACTGCCGCAAACCTTTTTTTAATATGATATTTCCAACAAAACTCTTTGAACTCCTTATGCTTAAATTGAGTTCCATTGTCAGTATCGATAGTCCGTGGGAGACCGAAGCGGCATATAATGTTTCGCACAACGAAATGAATGACCTTTTTGGTGGTTATCGTAGCTAATGGCTCTGCTTCCACCCATTTAGTGAAGTAATCGACCGCGATAATTGCGTATTTTGCACCACCTTTGGAGATTAGCAACGAGTCGATAATGTCAATTCCCCATATCGCAAACGACCATGGACTAACCATTTGCGTGATTTCTGTCGGCGGCGCTCTTGGGATTTTCGCGTATTTCTGACATTTGTCGCATCTCCTCACATAGTCTGCGGCATCCCGATTCATGGTTGGCCAATAGTATCCATAGCGGAGTATCTTTTTGGCTAATGTCTGCCCCTAGTATGGTTTCTACATTCCCATTCAAGGACTTCTTTTAAAACTCGTTTTATCTCGTCGTGGGCGATGCACCTGAGCAAGGGAACGGAGAATCCCTTTCGTTAAATAATCCCATCTCGCATAACATACCGCGAGGCCTTGCGAAGGACCTGCCGTCTTTCGTTTCTTCTCTCAGGAAAGGTCCCACGCAATAAGTATTCTTTGAATGGGGACATCCATGACTCCCTTTCAGTTTTCGTTTCTTACAAAAGATCAACTTCCATTGCATTTATGCTCGGGTCGTGTAGAATTTCGATGGGAACTAAGCCCATCTGCTGTGCATCGCCAGTGCTTGCGAATTTTGCCAAGGAATCGACTTCCCCGTTTTGCTCGCGCGGGATGTGCGAAATATCATAGTATTCGAGGTCTGCCTACAATTCTTGGACCCGAGTAAGGTATGGAGCAAGTCTCTGTCCCTTTTCCTGATAGTCTCCCCGGACTTAGTATACCACTAGCTATGAGTCGCAAAAGATTTCGATCGATTTTACTCCAAGTTCTTTGGTAAGCTTCAATCTAGTGATCAACGCTTCATACTCTGCTTCGTTGTTCATAACGGGGAAATCAAGCTTCAAAGCATAACAAATTGATCGGTTCTTAGGAGTGACAAGAACAAGACCAGCCCCAGAACAATGGTCATTGGATGCTCCATCGGTATACAGCTTCCATCGTACAAGAGGAATCGCATAACTTCCATTCGGTTCGTCTTGCACTATGAACTCGGCAATAAAATCAGCCAACGCTTGTCCCTGGATAGCTCTTCGAGGCAGGTAGGTGATGTCGAACTGAATGAACTCGATGTTCCACTTAAGTAACCTTCCAGAAGTCTCTGGTCGTTGGAACACCTACCATAAAGGTTTATCGGTATAAATACTGATCGGATGTGCCTGGAAATTCGGGCGGAGTTTGCGCGATGCAATCACCAAGCAATAAGCCAGCTTTTCTATCCTAGGATAATTTCTCCCTACCCCCATTAAATGCTTACTAACATAGTACACCGATTTTTGGATTCGATCCTCCTCACGAATCAAAGCTGCACTGATGCCATGTTGGGATATAGCTAAGTAAATATACAACTCCACATGATCTACGGGTTTCAAAAAAATATAGGGTCTCTCTAGTGACTCACCAGAGCTCGGAACGCGTGTTCACAATCCGGCGTCCATTTAAAATTTCTTTTCCCTTTCCTTATCAAATCAAAGAAGGAAATATATTTGTCGTTTTCTCTGAATATTAATCGACTCAATGCACCTTCCCATTCAGGCTCTGCACTTGTTTTATAGTTCTGGGGGATCGTATGTCCCGAATGGCCAGAATCTTTTTTGGGTTCACTTCAATTCCTCGTGCGTTGACAATAAAGCCTAGAAATTTTCCAGATACAATGCCAAAGGAACACTTCAACGGATTGATTTTCATGCTATAAAATCTGAGTATATCAAACATCTTCGCCAAGTCTCGAATGTGGTCGTTTGACTGTCGTGACTTCACGAGCATGTCATCCACATAGACTTCCATCGTTCTGCCGATCTGGTCCTTGAACATCTGATTCACCAGATGTTGATAAGTTGCTCCTGCATTCTTCAATCCGAACGGCATTACCACATAACAGTACAATCCAACATCTGTGAGAAAACTGGTGTGCTCCTGATTCGGGATGTGCATTAGGATTTAATTGTATCTCGAATACGCATCCATAAATGACAACAACTTGTGCCCTACTGTCGAGTCAACTAGCTGATCAATTCTGGGCAAAGGAAAACTATCCTTCGGGCATGCTTTGTTCAGGTCCGAATAATCAACACAGGTCCTCAAATTTCCATTTTCCTTCCTCACCAGTACAGGATTGGATATCCATTTAGGATAGAGGGCATCGCAGATAAACCCATTGGCTTTATGTTTATCCACCTCCTCCTTGAGAGCAACATACCTCTCCGGGTCCATGCCTCGTCTCTATTGTTTTACCGGCACAAACTTTGGATCAATGTTCAACATATGACTTGCAATGGCGGGTGAAATCCCACACATATCAGAATGGGTCCAAGCGAAAACATTGAGATTCACTCGGAGGAAATCTATAAGATCCCTCATCATCGAGGGGTTGAGTTGTGATCCTATTTTCAACACCCGCGATGGGTCATCGTGGCTGACTATGATGTCAATCGTCAGTTGAGCCGGCACTGCCTTGGCTTCCTTAGGTTCTTCATCGTCATCTCTCAGATCTATGTCTCTATAGATCCGAATGTGTTGCCCAAGCCAAGCCTCAGGCACTACTTGTCAATTTTCAGCAACCTGGATGCGGACAGACTTATCCATACCCTTCTCTCTTCGCTGGCCCTCTCTCAGCTCAGCCATATAACAAGCACGACCAGTTGTTTGGTCGCCATGCACTACACCAACTTCATTATCCATCGGAAATTTCAAAGTCAAGCACCATGGGGCCAAAGCTGCCCTAAACTCTGCCAAGGTCGGTCGGCCCAAAAAAACATTATACAAGGAATCAACATCCAAAACAATGAACGGTACGATCCGTACCCTCCTACATTCACCCTCTCCTAACCCGATTGGCAATTCAACAAAACCCACTGCTTCAGTAGCTGCACCATTAAATCCATGAATACGGGCTTTAGATGGTTTCAGATCCTTCGCCTCCATCTTCATATGATCATAAGCCTTCTTAAAGATAATATTGATAGAACTCCCACAATCAATTAATATTCCCCTCACGAGTGCTGGTCCGATCAAAGATAAGATAACCATTGGGTCAATAGTAGGAGCCTCCACTCGATCGACATCCCGACTCCTGAACACTATATCGTCCATCATCATCCGCTTTTGCTTTGCCGAAGTCCCATCTTTTGTGTTTGAGCAACACTTGAAATCTGCATGCCTCAAGGAACTAGCATAACGTTCCATTTCTTGCCAACTCTTATCTACATGACGAGGCCCACCAATTATTGTGTTTATTACCAGTCTCCCGCCGGTTCGACCGGGCTCTTCAGGTCGGTGTGAAGCTTGTCCTTGATTAGGGTCGGATGTCCCCTGTCCACCCTCCTGTGGATTCTCAATTAACTGCTGCAACTTCTTTTGGCGAATCAGTTTTTCTATAACATCGTGGAGGTGCCTATATTCATCAGTATTGTGCCCATAGGTCTCGTGAAATCGGCAATACTTCCCTGTTTGCTTTTGTTCTTCAGTCGATTCCTTTAGGCGCGGCTTTCGGTACTGAAAAGTATTACAGGTTGATAGGTAAATATTTTCCAAAGATGTGTTCAGGGGTGTATATTCATTATAGGTCGGGATCCTTGGCTTTCACTTTCCTGCCTCTCTTTTCCGTCCGGAATTTCCTCCTCCGGTTCCTTTTGGTTGCTCCGGCTTATTCTGAACATTAACTTGGACCTTACCAGAGATCTCGCCATATTTCTTCACTACAATGTTGCTTTGCACCACTTCCCTACTGGGTCCAGCAGCACTGCTCCTTCTTGACAACCTGGCCTCCTCCTTCCTCATGAATTGATTTTCCTTTGAATAAAAGCGTGCCATGGTGGTCAGCGATTTGCCTACCGGCCAGTCACCAAACTCAGATTGCAGATCCACTCCTCGCATCATGACCATAAGGATGGCCTGGTCATTCGGATTACTAACTTTGGTAGCAGCTACATGGAATCTCTGTAAATAATCCTTCAGCGACTCACCCAGAGCCTGAATCACACTGGATAATGATATTACATCTTTAGGGCGAGTAGCATGGATCCTGAACTGTTCTACAAACTTTGTTGCTAGCTCATCAAATATAGAAATCGACTATGGGGGAGTCTTGTGAATCACATGGTAGCGATTCCAAATAGTATTATTAGGAAGCACCTGCAATTAGTCGCATCATTCGCCCTAGTCGAGTCCATCATCCACTCGTATCTCATTATGTACCATTGAGGGTCGGTCTTCCCTTCATAAGTGGGCATAGTAGTCATGCTAAACTTTCGGGGGTACTTAGCTTGCAAGATGTTATCGGTAAACGGAGTATGACTCCTCGATATTCCCTAATCATCATTAGTCAAGCCTTGATTCTCCCTAATCAGTTGCCTGACCATAGCAGATAAATCCAGAGTTTGAATGGTTGGTGCCAAATTGGTACCCGTCCTGTGTGATTGCTCCGGTTGGCGCCTCCTCGGTCGGTGATCATCTAAGTGTGCACCCTGAGGACCCGCTTCATTACCATCCTGGTGAGGTAGTTGACCAGATTCCATGTGTGCTCCGGAGCCTAAGTTTCTTACTCTAGGTTGAGTGCGACTCACCAAGTGTAGTTGAGGAGCCACCGTCCCAGTCAAGGAATCTGGATCAGCTCTATCGTATGGTCCACGGCGGCTTGTCACAAATTACTTTGTTGCTCCAGTTTGTGTCGTTTCAATCCTACATCGTCTACGTCTGGGGTGTTTATCTGACGAAGCTGAGCTATCGGATGATGAGTAGTAAGCGGGGCTTCCTTCAGTATACTGATGTTGATGCTGAGCAATCTGGTTCATCAGGTTGGCATTTGCTTGGATCTTCTCATTAAGCTGTCTCCTGCTTTCTATAGGCTCCCTCATCAATTCATTGAACTCAGCTCTAATGACAGCTTATGCATGGTTCTAGATGGCAGCGAGTTCCCCACCTGCATTAGCTAGTTGATTGCTTGGTCCTACTTGCTGGACACTAATAGTCTCATTAGCATTGGCGTTGTGAGAGGCGGATCTGGTGCGTGGTCTTGACATCTTAGAGTTATCTGTAGGAACTCTGAATAGAATTTGTGAGCTTCTAAGAACAAACTTGTATCTCCTTCGGGGGATTTCTTCAATCCAGTAGCACCAAAGTCGATCCAAACAACCTGAGAATGAATCCTTCTCAGTGAAAGCACCAAAATATTAGCACCAGATTTGGTCACTAACACCCTTAAGTAGATTTGTGTAGAGAGATAAATCAATAAAATAAATGGAAACAGAGGAATAACATGATATAATGCAAAAATAACAATAAAAACGAGAATAACAGAATTATAGTGATTCGGCGTAACTATCTACATCTAATTTGTATGTAATCTTAATTGCTTTCTCAATTGCTTGAGTACAGAAATAATCCACTAAGAACAGCTTCAATTCAGTTTAGAATGAAAAGGAAATGAACAAAAAAAAGGGCAGAGTCTCTTCGTCGTTTCCGAAAAATGGTCCCCTAAATTGTAACCCTGCCCCTCTATTTATAGATGGAGACAACCTGGCTTCTTTGAGCTTGCATCCCTTTTTGATCTTCCAGGCCCATGACTAAAAGAGCTCGACTCATAATTGACAAGTCAGGAAGACCGACCCAACCATGCCGAACCCTCATAGCCGACCTGGGGTTCTCTGAATATCGACTCGAAGCAACATTCACTCGGGCTCGAAGTAAGTTGGACTTTGACTCGAAGTAACTCATGCTTCATTCAATGCCGACCTAAGGAAGATACACTGCCGACCTAAGCATGATAGGGCACCGACCTGATAAGCTACCGAGCACTCTAGAATGCACCGACCCATGCCTTGCCATCCCTGAGTGGAAAATGCAACTACCCAGAGTATGTCGACCCAAGGTGTACCGATCCCCTAAGGACTTGCCGAGCTCAAGCTACCGAACCCACATGGCCAAACGTGAATAACCGATCCCTTGCCCCAAGTGCCGAACCACAACTTTTGGTGAACTCGTCATCTAATGCCGACCCAATAATGATCGATCCCATAAAGATATGACGAACCACCAGGACCGATCCACTTTCCTTCACCGAACGCCTGTGAACATGCCGACCACGCATCCTTTACACACCGACCCCCACTCATCAAGGCCGACTCGGAGTAATCGCCATTATGACTCGGAGCAAGACCTCCATAAACTAAGAGTTGATGATAATGTTGGGAAATCCCGTAGTAAGCACTCTTCTGACTCGAAGTAAACTCCCTTACGACTTGAAGTGGACCAAGTCTTGACGTTACACCCATTTACGTTTAATCATGACTTCTACAACCACTGTTTTGTAGCCGGGCAAAGGTGTCGGGTAATAGGGGCGGTCGACCATGGCTCGAGTAAAATCGAGTATATTGATGGTCTAAGATGTGAGATGAACTAACGTGATTCATTGCTTGGGAATGAAGGATGAGATGTGCGTACTAGATTTTATAAAGTTATTACCTAAGCTAATCTAATGGCCAAAATTAAAACCCTATCCCTATAAATTAGATGTAGATCCTCCAACCCCCCTGGCGCCTTCATCCAACAAGAGTTCCCACCGTCCCCAGCAAATACAATTCCAACTCCCCTGGCGCCACTCCGCCCCCATCCGTCCCTCCTCATCCTCCCCCCAACCATGCCCCTCATACAAACACCCAATCTCTTCCGGTGCAGATCCTCCACTCCCCACTCCAAGCTGACCCCCCCTCTCCCACTCTTCAATTCCCTATCCACAGCCCAGAGGAACTCAGTCAAGTGGCCCCTCCTAGAACAAATCAAGAGCTTCAGCCCGACACTCAAGCGGTAGCACAGTGGTCTCAGCCAATCACACCGACAGCGGTGCGTCGTAGCTCCAGACTGGACAGAGCAGCATCGCATCCTGGTAGTTTCTTTAAACACGTTGTCTTTTCGTCACTTAATAAAAGCTTAAATAAAAAAATGGCACGTTGCATGGGAGTTAACCTGCATGGAGAGCATTACTCCTCCATGCAGGCACTAGAATCGGAGCGCTTATCATTCTCCCAATGAAGCTAATATCCTGGAATACACGGGGGTTGGGGGACCCCAGCAAAAGACACGCTGTTAGCCTTGTCATATCCCCTCACAAAGTAGACATTCTTTTCCTGCAAGAATCCAAACTATCAGACCCAAACCCCAACATACTCAGACAGATCGGTGGGCCATTCCTAACTGGGTGGGCCCACATTAATGCTGTCGGCTCGTGCGGCGGTATAATGACAGCCTGGAATGAATCCGTGTGGTCCCACTGCCAAACTTTCTACCACACTTCAGCCCTGCATGTAGCCCTTCGACACTTACAAACTAACACAATCTTCTTCTTCACAAATATCTATGGCCCACACAACCCTCGAAATAGAAACGACCTCTGGACAAACTGTCTCTCCTTCTCCTCACACATCAATGGCCCCTGGGTCGTTGGAGGAGATTTCAACACCACCAAATCCCCAACAGAAAGGAACTCTGGCAACCTTTCCCAAGACTCCGAAGCCTTTAATCAGTTCATCAACCAGTGCTCCCTAATTGACCCACCCATTAATAATCGCCTTTACACCTGGTCAAACCGCAGATCTGACCCATCCCTCGCAAAACTAGACCGCTTCCTTTTCAACCCAGCCTGGGAGGACTTATTTCCCCTCTCCATCGTCTCGGGCCTAGCCACTGTTATCTCCGACCATTGCCCACTCCTCCTAGACACGGGTTCCCTAGCTTGCCACAACAGACCCTTCAGGTTCGAACGTCTCTGGCTCCTCGAGCCATCTTTCGACAACTTCATCAGAGAAATCTGGACTCAGCCCTCCCCCATACAATCTGCCACAGCCAGGGTAGTCTCCAAGCTCCGCTCTCTCCGAAAAATCATCAAACCCTGGGCCAAATCAGTTTGGGGCTCCATTCGTTTGCGCATCTCAGCCATCCAAGATGAGATTCTTGACCTTAATATCCTGGAAGAAACCTCCCCGCTCCCTGATCCGGACCGCTCTCGTCTGAGAGAGCTGGAAGCGGACCTTGACAGGTTGCTACTGCAAGAAGAAATTGGCTGGAAGCAACGGTCCAAAGCGAAATGGATCGAAGACGGAGACAAGAACACTGCCTACTTCCACCGTCTTGCCAACGGCAGACGTAGATCCAATCACATCCCCGAAATCACTCACGACAACATCACTACCACTGATCAATCGGCCATCCTCAAACTCTTCACCGACCATTACCGATCCATTCTTGGCCTTCACCCCCCTCCTCTCCCCCCAATCGATTGGAATCTGATCTACCCGGTTAACCCCCTCATCCCCATTGACCAGCCCTTCACTGAAGAAGAAATTTGGGCAGCGCTTAAAAGCATGTTGGACGATAAGGCTCCTGGCCCAGATGGTTTCGGGCCTCTCTTCTTCAAACACTACTGGGAAATCGTCAAGTACGACATCATCGAAATGTGCTCTGAATTCCATACCAATCCAAATTCTGTGGACCGCATCAACTACGCAAATATCATTCTTCTCCCAAAATCCCCAGGCGCCACCTCCCTCTCGTCCTTTCGCCCCATTAGCCTCCTGAACACAACCTTTAAGATCATAACCAAGGTCCTAGCCAACCGCCTCCAGAGCGTCATAGCCCCCCTTATTGGAATCGAGCAATCTGCATTCATCTCGGGCCATAACATCATGGACTGCGTAGCAATGACCCAGGAGATCATTTCCTTTTGCCACTTGACCTCAACACCAGGAATGCTACTCAAACTAGATTACTCAAAAGCGTTCGACTCTGTTAACTGGCAATTCATAGGGGAGCTAATGGCACACAGAGGCTTCCCCACAAAATGGTGTAACTGGATATCCTCTATACTCAACTCAAGCATGTCCTCGATAGCCATCAATGGGATCTCGGGGGGCCTAATCAAATCGGCCCGCGGACTGCGACAAGGTGACCCACTTTCTCCCCTGCTCTTCGTTCTGGTGGCCGATGTGTTCAATCGCATGATCAAATTAGCAATTTCGAACAACATCTTTCAGGGTATCAACCTCCCCAACTCTAACCTAACCATATCCAACCTCCAATTCGCGGACGACACCATCCTATTCGCATCACCCACGATCAACCACATCCACTGCCTCAAAGTAGCACTATATTCATTCGAACTCATATCAGGCTTGTCCATTAACTTTAGCAAAAGTTCCATCATCATGCTCGGTAAAGCTGATAACCTCGGGCCAACCTGTTCCAGCCTGCTCAACTGTAAGATTACACACTTCCCCATCTCCTACCTCGGTGTCCCTATCCGTCCAACCAAATTGCATAGATCCGATTGGTCCCCCCTCATCGCCAAGATAGAAAAAAGACTCCACTCATGGAAAGCCCATTCCTTGTCCTCAGCAGGGCGCCTAGTCCTCGTTAAATCCGTTCTATCATCGATCCCCACTTACTGGATGTCACTATACAAACTCCCTTCCTGGATAATCAAAAAAATCGATTCAATCAGAAGTTCCTTTCTGTGGAACGGTAGCAACATAAAGAGGCTCGTAAACTGGCAAACTGCCTGCCTTCCCCTGACAAACGGTGGCCTTGGAATCACTAATCTAATTGACTTCAACCTATCGCTCCTCGCCAAATGGCTCTGGCGATTCCTAACCCCTGGCCCCACCCTCTGGAAATCATGGATCACCACCCTACACTATCACTCTAACCCTCACCTTGTCCTCCACGCCCCCAACGGCATAAAACCATCCCCCTTCTGGTCTGGAGTAGTTTCGACCCTACCACGCGTCAAAAGGCTTTTCCACGTCAACCCGGGAAACGGGGCTAATTGTCTCTTCTGGTTAGACACTTGGCACAATCAACTTCCACTCTCCTCCATCCTCCCCAACCTCTTCGCTCACACAACTAATATCTTCACCTCCATCTCCGATATTTCCACTTCGGGCCCAGCCCAGCTTCTCCCGGCTTCATACTTTGACCTCTCTACCCTCAACGAGATTCACCTCGCCTCCTCAATTCTCCGCAACACCCATCTCAACTCCCGACCAGATTCCTTCACCTGGGCACCCAACCCCTCATCCGGCTTCTCCGTTGCCTCCTGCTACGCCCACCTAAACAACCCTGGACGACTATTCACCTTCCCCAGACTCTGGAAGTGCAGGATTCAGCCCCGCTTTGCTTTCCTGCAGTGGTGCCTCATCCATGGGCGAATTAACACAAGAGACAGACTCCTCCGCCATAACATTGTAGTAGACCCCAGCTGCGTCCTATGTTCCACCTCAACAGAAAGTTTGCAACATCTCTTCTTCGAGTGTGATTTTGCTGTCAGGGTCTGGGCGGCGACAACTGCTCACATCCTCGGACATATCCCCACGTTCACCTCATTTTTCGACCACTGGCAGAACAACCCCCCCAACTACCACATAGATCTCACGGTTGCTATTTTCAGTTGGTGGATCTGGGCCGAGCGCAATGCACGTGTATTCTGCAAACCCATATCCAGCCTTGAAGAAACCTGTAGACGTATTACTCACCATTTCTCATCTATATCAGGTCGTAGCTTCTCCGCTCCGTTCAGGCTGAGACTTCCTCACCCCAGCTCCCCACAGGCGGAATCCTCGGGCAGCACATCAGCAGTTCCTCCTGACAGGCATCGTGGGCACCACTAAACCGCGACTTAGCTCCGGCCTTTTCATCACTGTGCTTTTTTCCACTATATGTATTTTGTTTATATAACTCTGTCTGCTACTCAATACTTTTTGGCCAGCGATCAGGCTTGTTGATCGCAATATTTACTAATTTATATAATATCTAATCGGCTGTGTAGTGCCACGCTACACAACCGTGTTGCTCAAAAAAAAAATAAACCCTAATTCTCCATTAAAAACTTACAGTAACTAAACTCTGCCTAATTATTCTCTAAAACCATAATTTCTAAAATTCCAAAAATCAAATTTGTTCAACCTAAGAAATTAAGGCAAGCAAATAAAATAGGATGAATGCAATCTAAGGAGGAGCTATTGATTTGTGGGCCAAATTTAGGGTGCAAGCATCAATAAGAGCTTAGGCTAGAGGTGAGTGGGCACAAATTTGATAAGTTAATTATTGTAGTTAGTTTAAACTATTTTAACTGATTAGGATGTTAAAAACCCTAAATTGATTATGTTAAGCTTAAATTGAATATACTAAAACCCTAGATTTGAATCTAAAACCCTAGCATTAAACTGTCAATAGATTTTTAATTGGAGATTTATACATATACCATTTTTCTCTCTTGAAGTTGAAAACCCTATATTAACAAATCAAAGATTAAATTGTATAAATTGAAAATTAAGAGTTAGACTAAAATTAAGTTTCACTAATCACTGTACAACTTGATGATTAACATGTAATAAATCGACAATTAAGAGAGCAGTAAGCCAAAATTTACAATGCAAACGGTTGACCTTAGAACCGTAGCAATCAACTAGTTGCAGTCGACCATGGGGTACGACAATCGACCGTTCAGGACGAAAATTGACAAATTGAACCTCGGCTTAAGGCCCAAATTTAAAAATAAAAGTATGTCAAACATGAATTATGGGCCTATTTAAGGGAAATTAGATGCATGTTAGGACTTGTAGGCCCAGGAGCGGATGCTAGATCATGGTTGTGTTGGGTAAATGTTGTTTATCAGATTTAAGGCAGTAATTGGTTTGAGATGATGTATTTTTGGAAATATCACTCTTAGGAGGTTCCAACAGTGGGTGTGCAGCTTGCGTGGATGCCTGATGGAGCAGGCCCAGCACAACTGGAGGTCCTGGTATTCATAAATTCCTAATGCATGTGATACAATTAGAGAGGAGGACCCAGAGCATGTAATATGAGACCAACACTATGATCGTGAGGTTGAAGCAAATGCATACGACGAGACATTTCAATAATTCGGCATTTTAGGTTATTTCTCTCTAGGCTAGTGATAGGGAACGTTCCTGGTAGCCTAGTCACGGTGGTAGTAGTGGGAGCTTAGCCCACAGTAGCCTAGTGGTGGTGATAGTAGTGGGAATTTAGGCCACAATAGCCTATTAGTGGTGTTTTCATAATTAGTAGCGAAGGGGGCGATGTTTCCATGTTTAATAGCATTATAGCGGTGTTTACATGTTTTAGGAGCCTAGCAGCATTATTTATATTGAGTAGCTCAAGGAGCATGGCCGATCGTTAGACATGAGATTCGATCCTTAGTTCAATCCATTGTATTAGCCTACATAAATTGTAGTATAGGAATGTATTAGACAAGAACCTTTAGGTAATTCAGAATTTACGGACACTTGTATCACACCCTGTATCATATAGAGTAGTATTGAAGTAACTGCATATGATAATCACATATTAAACTTGTACTCATTCATAGACTTTTGTCTGACCCACTCCCTCCTTTCCATTTTTCCCCACCACAAGATGACAGGTTAGCAGTTGATTGGGCATTGCACATGGATAAAGGAGTTGCATGTTAGAGATTTCATATTCTTATTAGCCATCATGTAGTCATTTGCTATATTGAAAGTATATAAGGCATATGTTATACTTTGAAACAGTGTATATAGAAAATAAAGTATTTTGGAGACTGTTTTCTGAAATGTCTATTTTTTAATACTTATATTTTAATTCCTTCTTTTGTGAGATCTATAAGTATAGAATGTCTTTTAACTTACCCATATAATTATGCTCTATAATGTTTTAAAAACCCAACAGCTCGTATTTATTGGCATGACACGAGTCTGAAAGTCACACTAGGCTTTGGATTGATGTGTCGAAAAGTGTGGGTTATTAACTGTTGGTGACCTTCTTGATGTTCTGTATGCGACCAGGGGTAACTCTTCTGCCCATTTTCCTTTAGCCTTTGTGGGACTCTGTTTGAGCAGCTTTTTTATCATTTTATTTGCGGCTTTCTCGTTGGTCAATGGATGAGCTACTAAAGAAAAAACTCTTAATTATGCCATTTTTTCACAAAGGTTTGAAAATTCTTTGATTTCAACATGCGCACCATTGTAAAAAATTATTTTGCATGGGATCCCAGATCTAGTGATGATAATTCTAACAACAAAGGCAACTATTTTCTTTGAAGTTATAATTGCGAGCGTTTCAACCTCTACCCATTTATTAAAATGGTCTACTACTACAATTGCATACCTTGCTTCTCACTTGGACATCGTAAGTAGGCCTATTAGATCAATTCCTCATATTCAAAGGGCCATTAGGTGGTCAAGGGAGTAAGCTCATGTGATAGTAATCTTGGGATACTTATGAATCTTCGACACCTATCGCATCTACGAACGAACTTCCGCACATCACTTAGCGCAATTGGACAAAAGTAACCTTATCTTAATATATTCTTAGCTAGCTTCGTTCCTCCCGAGTGATTCTCACATTAACCCTTATGGACTTTTTTCATGACTCTAGTACCTTCCTCTTTGGTGATGCACCTCATGTAGGGGTCAAGTACCCTCTCTTGTTAAGTATCCCATCAAAAAACATAAATTTGGGAGCCTGGTAACAAATCTTTCCGCCTGCACTTTTTTCTACTAGTAATGTTCCTTCCAACAGTAAATGCTTGATGGGAGTCATGTAAGAATCGATGTCTTTATGTTTCTTTGGTGATGGGGCTTGGTTATCTTAATCTTATCTGTCATGTCTTGGTTACCCTCTTACTGACTGAGCTTGTGTTAGCACTAAGACCGGATTTATTATAGAAATGCTAGTTTCAGCTAAATGTCCCATCAAAATTGCCTTTATTTGTTGTGCAATTACTATACTTGCCAGCCTAGCTAAAGGGTCTACCTAGGAATTTTCCTCCTTAGGAATCTGCTTTATATCAAACCGTTCAAACTGGTCCAGTAGTTCTTTTGACGGTTCTACATACATGGACTGAGTTAGTTCTTTGGTTTGATAATTTCCTTGGACTTAGTTTATGAAAAATTGCAAATTGTCTATGCTATTTTGAGCCCAACAGTGAGTGCTTCGTATTTTGCGACATTGTTCATTGCCTTGAATTCAAGTCAAACTACACCGTGCAATTTTTTTTGATTTGGAGTGACAAATACTTTTCCAATGCCTGCCCCTATTCATTTGATGCACTTCGACATAGAGCTACCATAACTATGAGTGATCTTCTGTTTCTTTATTTTTCCTACATTGTTGGTGTTGTGCATTCTATAATTCAACTAGAGCTTGATATTTAATTGCATTGCACGGGTAATAGGGGATGTCATACTAACTTATTTCGATGTCCCATTTTCAGAGACGGCCGGATGTTCCTTACCATTGTAGTATATGTTTCAATGGTTTGTCCATCGGTAATTTGATGGAATGAGCTTGGAAATATGGCCGTAGCTTTTTGGCTGCGAGCAGTAAGTTATAGGTTAACTTTTCTACCAAGGAGTAGTTTAGTTCAACTCTAGATAAATGCTTGCTAGTGAAATATATTGGTCTTTGTACACCTACTTTCTCTCGCACTACTGTTGTGCTCATAGCTTGATTAGTTATAGCTAAGAATACAAATAGATCCTTACCTAGGAATGGCTTGTAGTGTATAGATGGATTGGCTAAGTGATCTTTTAGCACTTCAAATGCTACTTTGCATTCTTCCATCCATTTAAAGATTCTTCCCTTCTTAATTTGATCGAATATAAATAAATCTACTCAAGACTGCAACTTCCCCGTTCAAACTCATGATATCTTTAGGCTTTTCCAGGATATTCAATTTCTTGATGGCTTTGACGCTCTCAAGATTGGCATCTATTCCCCTTGAACTCACAATGTATCCTAGATACTTCCTTGCCTGAATTGCAAAGGTACACTTTAATAGGCTCAATTTCATTCCATAAACCTTAGGATTGCAAAAGTCTCTTATAAGTTTTTCACATGATTTGAAGCTACTTTGGACTTTACCAGCATGTTATCAACATAAACTTCGACGTTCTTCCCAATCCTGTGAACATCACATTAACTAGTCTTTGGTATGTTGCCTTTGCATTCTTTAATCCAAATGACATCACTTTGTAGCAGTATAAGGTTATGAAACTCATGTTTTCTTGATCTAACTCGAACATCGCTATCTGGTTGCAACTTGAATACGCGTAAATGAACGTTAATAGTTTATGTTCACTAGTTGCATCATCCAATTGACCGATTTTAGGCAAAGGGAAATTGTCCTTGGGGCAAGCTTTGCCGAGGTTAGTAAATTTTATGTAGGTTTTGCCTTCTTTACCAGAGCTGTATATGCTACTCATGTTGGATAATATACCTTCTATATGAAATTCACTTATGTGGAATCCTGTATGGATCACTCCTAAGGAATTTGGGAGTAAGCAACAATAGTTGACTAATTTATATGAACATAAGTTTCTTGAACTCAAAATTGAATCAATTTTATGTAAGTATTGGTATGCTCCAAATACTCTAATATAGAAACTGGTTGTATAAGATGAAATGAAATTTAACAAGCCTATGACAGACATGATTCATTAGAATATCTAAACAAAATTCTCGCACATTAAAGAAAAACTATGTGTTTCTTATCAATGTGAAGAAAAAGGATTATTAGTGATAACAATCTCCTCGATTCTCAATAAGCCACAATAAAAGTAGCACAAACATTAATGCACAAATTTATAACTAAGCTAGGGGCAATTCCAAATGTTGAGAATTGCATAAAACTGTTTTGTGAAAACAATAACGCAATATATATTTTAAGAGAAACTATGGCTTATTTGATATCTAGACATATACTCCAAAAGTTCCATATGGTAAAGGTAGTTTATCAATGATGAAGCGATGTTGGCTGACAAAGTAGATAGTAATACAATATAGCAAATCTTTTTACTAAAGGACTAGCTCAATCAGTTTTGAACTAATTGCATTAATGTGATTAATATTATATAATTGAACCTAAGTGCAAGTGGAAGATTGAATAAGTTAATGTATGTCCTAGAGGCAAACAAGTAATTTGTTACATATATCTAACTCTATAGTAAATCTTGTTTATAATAGCAGTGTTGTTTTCCTTTACATTGTTTGGTCTATTATGATATAATTAACTTTGTAACTAATTTAAAGTACATAATAAGAAAATCCTTAAATTAAAGGTTATATGCTTGTAATTGCAAATAGTTGTAATTGTGAGTAATTAATCACACAATAAAATGACACTTTGGCTTAAATATTCCTAGCCAAGATATCTCAAGAGGGATATTGATTCATTTGTTGAGACTAGAGCGCGTAACGCTTTACAAATTTTGTGCAGTGTATTAGTCATGGCCGCTGGAGACACCAAGCGATTACATACTTGTAGTTATTGGATAACTATGGAATGACTCATCCAAGAGTATCCCTTTGTTTGATAACTAGGTCAAATAGGAATCATAGTGTGATGATGTTACATAGTTCCCTTGACTTAAGATTACCGTGGAACTTCAATGTGGATACACCACTCTAAATATACTTAAATCATGGCATGGCGATTCATTAAGTGACTATAGTTTTGTCCAAGCTAATGCATTTGAAGATAAATCACTATTTAGTAGATAATTCGCATCCTTAGTTGTATGAGCTTAGTATCACAATCAACTGTAGTCAATTAAAGTCAAAATCTTTATCTAAAATAGAATAGTTAATAATAAATATTATTATTGAACCAAGGAATTTTTATGGACTAATAAAATTGAATGTGGATCGTACTATA
Organism: Allium fistulosum; assembly: GCA_030737815.1. Lineage (NCBI taxonomy): Eukaryota > Viridiplantae > Streptophyta > Magnoliopsida > Asparagales > Amaryllidaceae > Allium > Allium fistulosum. The sequence goes on along the minus strand of CM060905.1, from coordinate 895,953,525 downwards.
CCGAATTCCATACATTCCAATGTGATATGGCGATAGTGAAGAGAACAAGTATAAATTATTTTTGTGATTGGTACCACTTAAGATAATAAAATATGATTTTTATTGAAAAGGTCTGTAAGCATTGAACTCGGCTAAAATGTCACATCACTAGCTAAGATGTGTGTGAACGTTAATATTTGAGTTTTTCAATATTAATCGCTGACTAAATTCACATCTTTGAGTCACACAATCGCGTTTGTAAATTCTTCGAAAAACGACCAAATTTAATTAGTTTATAAACTGGTTTATGTTAATTAATATTTAAGAAATATTAATTATTAATTTTATTTATTATTTGGGTGTTATTAGTAATTATTTGGATGTGCATAACAAAGTTATATATATGCATATCAATATACGATATTAATATATATTTAAACAAGCTTTGAATAAATTTATTTACTTAAACATGCCTTGGGATTTTTTGGTCCACATGGGACAAGACTATGGAAATCTTTAAGGATAAATAAATAATTCAAATATTGAATTAGATTTGATTATGGAACTATATTGGAAGGTTTTAAAAGAGAGAATGAGAAAAGCTTGCATTCTCTCCATAAAACAAATCTTCCCCAATAACTCATTCATTCAGCCTTTCCTCTTTCTTTATCCTCATTCATTTAATCTTCCAAGGCTAAATTTTTACATCCCAAAGAATATCAGACAAAATAAAATAAAAGTGCTTCATTTGAATCTAGTGATGTCGGGTGGTGAATCAAGAATCTAGGAGGCGATTTGCAGATCAAGGTGTTATAAAGGGAAAGACTCTCTCAGGTTTAATTATATTTTATTTTATTCATTCATAATGTTTAACCCTGACCCTAGCTCACGCATTTGTGTATTATATTGTCACTTACTGGATTTGATTTGAAACTATTTTTGTATTATCATTTAAACATTAAATTGGTTTTACGTTTGATTTTAAATTTTTGTATTGTTAGTATTTATTAGATTTAAACTATTTCTTAATGTGAATTTGATTTTGCTATAATAAAATTGGCATATGTTCTCACAATTAATTTATTTATAATTATGGTTTTGTTATTCAAATAATTGAATTGTATATACATTTATGTTCATGTTATTCAGTTGGTAAAACATTGTTAAGTTGTATCTTTTGATTAAGTTAATTTTATTTTGAAACTATCACATTTAATGTTTATTATTAAATAAAATATATGTATTTGAAATTTAAATTTTAAATTACAATACATACATATACACATATAAGTATACACACATATGTATATACATAATATTTTACTTAATTAATCATACTGTTGGAGCAATATATTAATTACAACAATGCACTATAATAATCTTGTTGGCACATGTGTTAATGTGTTTTTTCTGATCTAAAATATTATAACTAAAATAATTTTGATTACCAACTAATATAGAATCATTTTTCATATAAAGATTGGATATGGTATTAATTGGGTCATTGTGAAAGAGGAGGTGGAATCAGTTAAATATATCACCTTTTCTCTTTCCTCTTTAGACTCGGTTTTGTTTTGATTTAGATCTAATACATATATTTGATTCCTATCTTCTCTTAAACACCAAGAACTCACCTAGATATGTGGTTTTAATGTATACTTGTTTCATATATATATATATATATATGTTTGTACCGAAATTGGGCACAACACTCTTCGGAAGTTTTTGAAGAGATAAAGTGAAGAAATTAAATGAAAAAAGAGGATTATCTAACAAAAAAATCCAAATTTCAGATATGAAAATAATTAAAATGCAAGGAGACACAAGAATTTAAAGTGGTTCGACGTATTGCCTACGTCCACTATGAAGTTGATGGCTTTATTGATCTTTCTTTGAAGATTACAAGTGAATTCTGTGAGTTACAACAGATAATTATGATTTGCAGTAGTGAATTTCGTTATTGGCAGCAGCAAGGGAGTTTAGATCTGGATCCGACAGAGTCTGGGCGTTCCAGAACTCAAAGAAGAAGAAGCCCCTTTTCTGTATGCCCTGGGGCTCTATTTATAGGTGTAGGAGGCTGATATTTCGCTCAGATCTCGGGAGACCCTCTCTGGCATGTGACTAGGCCCGCGCGCCCAAGCCCACGAAGTTTCGGTCCGATCCGTGATCGATACGAACGGATTTCGTATCGATCAAGATTGTGTCCGATGGAGTCGAAATTTGGCTTGGACATTTTTTAGCATGCACCACTACGCCATAGATTGCATACTGCAACACCAAAGAAGTGATGCAGGAAGTGCCAAAAAATGTTGCTGTAGGCTAAAAAAGGGCAAAGGCAACACTTTCTCGGTGTTGCATTTTGCCGCGTTGCCGCAGACCTCAAAGGCAACATTTTGACTATCTAAGGCAACATAAGAAATATTGTTGCAATAGAACCCTATTTGGGTCTATAGCAACATCCATAGGTGTCTGTACCAACATTCCAAAATGTTGCTATAGATATTAACTTTCTGAATTTGTAGGGCCCACAATGTAGAGCATATTTGATTTTTTAATAGAAATAAATATTTATTTAATAAAATGCTACCGCACAGAATTTGATATTCAAACAGTAATTTATTTAAATAAATATTTTATTTCAACATTTAAAATAGTACAAATTCCTGACTCCACTATTTTACAATTCAATGATATATAACACTGATATTCACATATACAGATATTCCTCACTACATCACTCAGTTCACTCATTACATATGCAGTTTCAATTTATACAGACACCGACACCGACAAACATATGACGAGCTGAGTGTCGAGCCGAAGGCGAGCCGAGAAGCGGGTCCGGGCGCAGCGCCGGCGGGGGTCCGGGGCACCGCAGTCCCGGCGGGGATCGAGCCTTCTTTGAAACGACGTAAAATGATGCACAAATGAAGACTGAACTTAGCAAACCCCATCCTCAGCAACTTCATCACCCATCGGAACTACTGCCCATCTACCACTTACCTGAAACACAATTGCCTGAAACACTGACCATCTACCAAACACTGACCACACTCCCAACCTCTTTCACAAAACACCCACTCACTACCTCATCAAATTACATCATCAACACATAGGCAGCCTATCAAGCAAAAACGGTGAATGCATCAGGCATGTACAAGAGAAACATAGGCAGTAATGTGATATACAAAGGACTTGGAGCAGTTCATGTTAAAGAACAAGGTTAGCATGGTACCAGTTTCAGCATCAGCAGCAAGTTCAACCCTAAGTGTCAAAGAACCACAAACATCATCAATAGAGCCGCAGTCAGAACACGAACATTGACAAAAACGCAAGCTGAGGAAACGTCTTCAATTCAAGCGAAGTTAGAGGCAAAAACTTCATTGCGATTTAAGCGACTCCATCAGAACAACGAGGCATCGCGTTTCTTCAAGGCGGCTGCATCGAACAACGACGAACTTCTGCTTAGATCCAGATCCAACAGCGAGCAAAGATCAAATGGGCGGCAGTAAACAACAAAACTCATCAGGCATTAGGTGGAATCAGCAACTACAAGATTCAGGCATAGCAAATTTAGATCTGACCTAGCATTGAAGGCAGCTTCTAGTTACAGTGCCTTTTTTATTTTGTTAGCAACAGCGAATTGGAAGTATGAATTTGCTGGATATCGTGAATTTGCTGGATTTCGTGAATTTGTTTTTTGATTTGGGGATTTCGTGAATTTGCTGGAAGTATGAATTTGGGGATTTCGTGAATATGGTAAACTGAAAGGGGATCTACACTAACATAAGCGGGAAAACGAAAATTTGGTAAAAAGTGCAGTGGTGATCCATTTTAACAGTCGGATTAAATGTAGACCGTTGGATCGTATTCACGCGGATTGCTAATTTTATTAATTTTTTAATTTGTATACATCTATAGCTACTGCAACATCTTGTTGATACCTATGCTAACACCTTGAAGCGAGTGTTGTAATAGACAAAAATCAGCATACCTATCGTTACATTATAGCTAGCAACACCATGTAATTTCGTTGCAGTAGGCCATCTATGGCGTAGTGCACGTAGGCTTCTGTGAAAATTTCATATCATTTGGACTTGTAGATTAGGAGATATGATCGATACGAATTAGGATCTTCGGTTGGCTGTTTCGTTCGACTCCCTTATTTCGACTCGGTCCTGTTCGACTCGATCACTTCGAATCGATGGGCGCGCGTAATCTGGAGGTGACTAGTTGTCCGAGTCATCGTTGATCTTTGCCTTGTTCGCATTGATGAAAGGTGCACAGTTCACATCGATCAACAGCTTGTTCCCTCGCATCGATCTGTAGCACGCCTTGTTCGAATCGATGGAGGTGGTTCATTCGTATCGATGATGTTTATGCTCTTTTATGTGGATACGAAGTGGACATTTGGATGATCGAGTCGAAATGTGGCCCTCTGATGGATGTGAAGCGGAGCGAGTCGAACAGAGGGTCTCTGATGGATGCGAAGCAAAGCGAGTCGAACAGAGGGTCTCTGATGGATGCGAAGCGGAGCGAGTCGAATAGATGTTATTCAATGGATTTGAACGCGAGGCCATTCTATTCAATTTTGCATCAATCGTAACTTGAGAATACGAACTCGGATTGACTTGAAATTTGGAACATTGGCTCTCATAGCTTCGCTTGTCGTGTTATATCAATTTTAGCTCGATCCGGACATAGACAAAATTCGTCGATATCCATAGTGAGCCTGTGCATAACCGACCTCTAGGACGGACCATCATTGGTTACTAGTAAATTCCTTGGTATCATGGCCTTGCCAAAAGGCGGGATAACATTTGCCCCCCAAAGTACGTCTTGTGGAAACATGATGTGCTTTGAAGTGCTGCAATCTTTATTCTAAATGGTTATCGTCTTTTCGATGAAAGCTGTAATCTTTAACTGATTTTTCTTAATAATGTAAACTGTTGACTGTCAACTGTTGTACCCTGTATTGTTGAAACTGATTGTTGTATGCTAGTGATTAGCCGTTGTTGGGCGTGTTCTCACCCAGAAGACCTCGAGACCAAGAAGCTTGATTCATCCATCCAGGCTCGCCTAAACTCATCCGGCATTCTCGTCCTCCAGAGCCCATTCGGCATTCTCGTTCCCCAGAGCCCATTCGGCAGTCACTCATCCGGCATTCTCGTCCTCCAGAGCCCATTCGGCATTCTCGTTCTCCAGAGCCCATTCGGCGGTCTCATGCAACTGCCGAACCAACCTTCGTCCCTACCACCGGACCAAAGGCACCACCGGACCAAGCTCCTCCCAGCACCACCGGACCAAGCTCTTCCCAGCATCTACCGGACCATACTCCTTTCGGGCCAACAATACCAGGCCAGGTCGCATCAGCCCAGGCCCACCAGCTGTTATATACATCCATGACCCCTACCCCTAGCCTCACTCTATAAATAGAGGGGCAGGGGTACAACAATGGGAACAAGTTTGAGAGCTCAAGCACGGAAGGAACTTTCAAACAACTTTCTTTTGCTTGTATCAATGCTTTGTACTTGTAATCAAAATAAGAGAAGAGTAATAACATATAAAGTGGACGTAGGCACATTCTGGCTGAACCACTATAAATCTGCGTGTCTTTTTACAGTTTAGCCCCTATTTTTCATATATTTGCATAAATCGCTCAAATCACTAAGAATAACATAAGATCTACTAAATCATATAACTTCGAGGTGTTTGTCCATTTTTTGTGCAAACATTTTTGGTGCTTTCACTGAGAACTAGAAGCTCGAAGCTTCAGCTTCATCCACTTAACAAGTTTTCCTAACAGCATCGTCCGCCACTTGGAAAACATCCCTCCGAAGCAGAGAAAAGATGTTAACAAAGGAAAAAACATCGCATCCAGCAGTCTTCCAGATCCAGCTGTCACGAATCAAGAAAATCGTCCTCCTCCAGCAACAGTAACAAATGAAGGACAGGCTAACCCAACCACTCCTGCCACAGAACAGCCTACAACAATTACTAGGGCAGATTTGGACAGAGTTGTTATTGAAGTAACTAACCGCTTCACGTCCCAGCAGGAAGCCTTGGTGGACCATCTCATGTCACGCTTAAGGGACGCTGAAGAATCCAACCGCAACACTGAATCATGGGGCGAGTCCCAGTCTGGAGGATCTCAAAGACAACAAAGATCTTCCTTCTTCGAAGGAGCTAACGGCAGAAGTAGCCGTGGTAGGAGCCGAGACCGAACACAGCCCGAAGTTAGGCCTGAGGAAACGTTTGGTACCGAAACCAACGGGGAAGGTACCGGGCGAAGGTCAACTGTAGCTGAGCATGTCATGCTGCCTAACCACAGAAACGCCAGTGAACGGGGCCGAGCTAGAGTCCAGCCCGAAGTTGGACCCGAGGAAGTGCTTAGATCAGAACCCAACAGGGGGAGATCAAGGCAAGGGCCAACTGTAGCTGACCCAAGCATGCTCCCAGAAGATCAAAGGCAGCCACTGGAAAATATGAGGAATGATAGACGATACCATCCCTACAGGTCATCTGGACGGAATCAATCCCACAGAACAGAACCAAACTCATTTCTATCTGCTCCAAGTTCTGATGAAAGGATGGCACGCTTATTCAGAGAGTATGTCCAACGGGAGCAAAGAGATCGAGGGATAGGCGCTAGGGTAACCAGCCCTTTCGCCCGCAACATTGAAATTGCTATCACCCCCCGAGAATGGAAGATGCCAACAATGGAACCCTACCAAGGAACCTCTGATCCCGTTGTACACTTACAGAGGTACACGCAGCATATGCTCATGAGTGGAGCGACAGAGGGAGTACTGTGCAAATGCTTTTCGCTCTTCTTAGCAGATCTTGCTACCTCCTGGTTCTGTCATCTACCCCAAGGATCCATCAGCTCGTGGGAAATGTTGAAAGAAAAGTTTATCAGTCAGTTCCGCATTCATGTGGAACAACCTAAGGACGCTTATTCCTTATCCAGTGTCAAACAGAAACCTGGAGAGAAGCTGCAGCAATACCTAACCCGATTCAACGCCGCAGCAGCCGCAGTCCAAGATGCCAATGAGAAGCTTATCCTAATGGCCCTCTGTAGTGGTGTGCACCCGGAGACTAAATTCGCTAGAAGGTTGACGAAAGAAAAACCAGCTACTTTACCCGATTTCTTCCATGAAGCCGGGAAATATATGAGGCTTGAGGATGCTGCCGTCGAGGGGCAGTCAGGACAGCAAAATAAGGCAACTCATAGCAACGCCCCTGCTGTGGCAAGGGACGTTCGGAGAAATGACTCCAGAGACAATGCTGGGGGCAAAAAGGGAGAAAAGCGCCTATATCGGCCAGGACCAAGATTCGACACTTACACTCCTTTGAACGAGACCGTCGAAAATATCTTCCTTGCCACCCAAGGCGAAGTTAGATACAAACGCCCACCATACAAGAAGGAATCAGATAACGCACAGAAGTCTGGAAAGTTCTGCCGCTTCCACGAATCTCACGGGCATGATACCAACGAATGCCATCATCTCCGAGATCTGATTGAGGAACACATCAGGAGAAAGAAACTGGAACGTTATGTAAAAGGTCAAGACAGAACCCCAGCTCCTGCCAATGAAAACCCAAGGCTGCCCTCACCAGGGGCCAACAGAGGAAACCGCAACGCTAGCAGCTCTAGTCAAGAAAAGATAGTGGTCCATACCATCTCAGGAGGGCCACATATCGCAGACAGAAGCTGGAAAGAGATGGAAAGGTACGGAAAGTCGCTTAGAGACAATAAAGACTATGTCAATTCGGTTATAGAAGAATGCCACCCGAAGCGGAAAGAAAGTGATGACATCACATTCGGTAAGCATGACCTAGAAGGAAGGCAGTACCCTCACATAGATCCCATGGTTATCTCTGCCCGACTCGGTCCCGCCGAAGTTTACCGAATCCTGGTAGATACTGGAAGCTCAGTAAACATCCTGTTCAAACACGCATTCGACAAAATGAAGCTATCAATGAAGGATGTATCTCCCTGCGATAAACCACTACACGGTTTCACTGGAGATACGAAGATGCCTCTCGGACAACTGGACCTCTTTGTTGAGATTGGAAGCCATCCCCGCTTCGTTGTACGGAAACAGACATTTGTGCTAATAGAAAACCGTTCAGCCTACAACGCCTTCTTAGGAAGGCCAGCTTTGTCTGAATTCCAAATTGTCCTAGCCCCATGGTGCCTAAAGATGAAATTTCCAACGGACAATGGAGTAGGGGAAGTAGAAGGAGACCAGGACGTTGCTCGAGACTGCTATGTGACTGAACTTCGCAACAACCACAGGAAGGATAAAGGGAAGGGTGTAGAGATTGCCCTCTGCACAAAAAGTCTGGAAGCATAGCAACTAAAGAAAGCCCCTCCTCTTCGATATACCAGCGACCCTTTCAATGAATTAGACCCTAGGGACAAAGAGGAGGAGGCCACCGCTGAGCCTGCAGAGGCTATGGAGTTTATATTTGTAGACAAGCATGACTCAAGTAGACTATTGAAAATTGGGTCCCAACTAAAAGCCGAATTGAAGGAACAACTCATCGATTTTCTCCGCCACAACTTGGATGTATTCGCTTGGTCACACGCTGACATGACCGGAATCTCCCCCGACATAGCATGCCACGTATTAAACATTGATCTTACCAAGGCGCCTGTAAAACAAAAAAAGAGAAGTATGGGGGCAGAGCGATCAGCAGCCCTCGATGAAGAAGTAAAGAATCTACTCGCCAATGACTTCATACGAGAAGCTGTTTACCCGTAATGGATCGCCAACCCGGTACTGGTAAAGAAGGCTAATGGGAAGTGGCGGACCTGCATCGACTTCTCCAACCTAAACGACGCCTGCCCAAAGGATTGCTTCCCACTTCCCAGAATCGACCAACTTGTAGACAGCACAGCCGGGCACGAGCTCCTATCTATTATGGATGCATACTCAGGATATAACCAAATTCCTATGCATGCTCCCGACCAAGACCACACTAGTTTCATCACCGACCGAGGTTTATACTGCTATAAGGTAATGCCTTTCGGACTTAAAAATGCAGGAGCCACCTACCAGCGCCTCGTCAACAAAATGTTTGCCGGGCTAATAGGACAAACTATGGAAGTATATGTGGATGACATGCTGGTAAAGTCAAGGAAAGCCAAAGATCACGTAAACCACCTAGGCAAGATGTTTCAAGTACTTCGGCAATATGGAATGAAGTTGAATCCACTAAAATGCTCCTTCGGAGTGTCATCAGGAAAGTTCTTAGGATTCATCGTTCATGCCAGAGGGATAGAAGAAAACCCTGAACAAGTCCGAGCGCTAAGGGATATCAAGATACCTTCCACCCGAAAGGAAATGCAAAGCCTAAATGGAAAAGTGGTCGCCCTAAGCCGATTCATCTCCAAGGCAACGGACAAGTGCGTCCCCTTTTTCGAAGCTCTAAAGAAAGATAAAGGAAAGTTCGAATGGACTGACGAATGCTTAACCGCTTTCCTTAACCTAATCGAACACCTCCAGAAACCACCGGTACTCTCGACTCCAAGTGAAGGCGAAGAATTATACCTATACCTTGCTGTGTCATCTCACGCTCTAAGCGCTGCCTTGGTAAGGGAAGACAACCGCACGCAACGACCAGTTTACTTCGTCAGCAAAAGGTTTACTGGGGAAGAAGTCAGATATCCTAAACTTGAGAAGTTAGCATACTGTTTACTAATTACATCACGGAAATTGCGTCACTACTTCCAGTCCCATTCCATCAAAGTTCTGACCGATCAACCGCTGAGGCAGGTACTCCATCGTCCCGACACTTCTGGGCGATTACTTAAATGGTGCATTGAACTGAGTCAGTATGATATCACCTATCACCCTCGCACCGCCATCAAGGGACAGGCCATGGCTGATTTCATTGCAGAGTTCACTACCAACGAAGATCAGGAGCAATTGGAAATAACAGAAGATATCAAGTGGAATCTCTTTGTGGATGGTGCATCAAACGAACAAGGCTCGGGGGTAGGTGTGGTAATAACCACTCCTAGGGGAAACAAACTACACTATGCTATAAGATTGGAGTTCGCCGCCACCAATAACGACGCAGAATATGAAGCAGTGATAGCCGGACTAGAAATTACCATAGAAATCGGAGCCAATTCTTTGTGTCTTCATAGCGATTCTCAACTTATTGTTAATCAAATACTAGGAGAATTCCAAGCTCGAGAGGAACGACTCTTAGCATATCTAAAGAAGACCAAGTTGCTTCTCAGCCGATTGGACCACTACTTAGTCAAACACATCCCTCGGGAAGAGAACCAAGAGGCCGACAAATTGGCAAAGCAAGCGAGTATGAGAGACATCGCCATCTTCGGGGCAGTAACCATCTCAAAGCAAACGGTCCCAAGTTTTGAGCAAGTGAATCTGATAGCTGCAGCCGAAGAAGCAACTTGGATGACTCCCATCCGAGACTACCTACAAAATGGCACACTACCCAACGGGCGTAACGAAGTCAAGAAAATCTTGAGGAAAGCGTCCCGCTACACAATACAAGAAGACATCCTCTATCGGCGCGGATTCTCTAACCCGTTATTAAGGTGTGTCGCTGGGAGAGAAGCCAAGGAAATCTTATCCAACATCCATCAGGGGAGCTAGGGAGATCACACCGGAGGGCAAACATTAGCAAAAAAGATACTCCATTACGGATATTTCTGGCCCACCTTAAGCAAGGACGCCTTAGATTTCGTCAAGAAGTGTGACAGATGCCAAAAATTTGCTAAGATTCCACGGCTACCAACAACTGAGATTACTCAAATGACCAGCCCTTGGCCCTTCGCAATATGGGGAATTGACTTAATCGGCGAGCTACCGATGGGCCGAGGCGGGGCCAAATATGCTATAGTGGCGGTTGATTATTTCACCAAATGGGTGGAAGCAGAACCTCTGAATAAAGTATCTTCAGCAAAAGTTATTAACTTCTTGATCAAAAATGTTCTGTGCAGGTACGGAGTCCCACTCAAAATCATATCAGACAATGGACTTCAGTTTGACAGCGAGGAATTCGCCAACTGGTGCCGAGAGCACGGAATTCATAAAAGCTTCTCATCCATAGCGTATCCCTAGGCAAACGGACAAGTCGAAGCAGTCAACAAAATTCTAAAAACCCTGATCAAAAAGAAGCTCAAAAAGTCAAAGGGCGCTAGGATGGATGAACTCCCTACGACACTATGGGCCTACCGCACATCTTTCAGAACATCAACAGGGCACACTCCTTTCTCTTTGGCATACGGATCGGAGGCTATGCTCCCAGTTGAAACCATTGTGCCTTCCCACCGTAGGATCCACTATAACCCAGAAGAGAATGAAGAACTCCTCCACATGTCTTTGGATCTAGTTGAGGAGAGAAGGAATGATGCAGTCCTTAAAGCAGCGGCCGACAAACAGAAAGTGGCAGCACAATACAACTCCAAAGTCAAGCATCGTACCTTACAAGAAGGGGATCTTGTCCTCAAGCGAATCTTCCCTCGCCCCGGAGCACTAGACCCAATCTGGGATGGACCATATGTAATTCATAAAGATCTCCACAACGGAGCCTATATTTTGTCAACAGTGGACGGAGAGGTGTTCCAGAGGGCATGGAACATCCAACACCTCCGTCGATACTTTTCTTAACTTGTATTGCCCATATGAAGTGAATTAACAAAGAGAATCAGTGGACGTAGGCCTTTTCATGCCGAACCACTTTAAAAAACCTTGTCTCTTTTTTAACTTGTTCCTTTATATCTTGGCTACTTGTTAACTTTATCCTTTTCTGTTGAACAAAATCCTATGCGTATAACATCTCCACCCAAAGCACTCCACGGCGCAACTTCACCTGGGCAAAACCTAACAGGTACTATGCGAATCTATGCCCTCGCAAATGGGACACTTTTGCTCCAGCATCCCTCTGCTGCGGGTTAACTCATTGCTCGCGACGGCCCTTAAAGCCAACTGTAATGAGCCGATTATAAGCCACCGAGAAGGCCGACTATAGCCGAGGCAGCTCATTACGGCGTTAGGCTCGCCGGCAACTGTGAACCGACTATAAGCCCCAACATAAGGTGTGGCCAGCCAGGGGCAGTGCACAGTTGACGATCGGCACCCACGCTAGCCGGCCACAGTAAATCGAATAATACCCATGATTACGGGCCATAATGGCCCGGGTAGTTACTGTGCGCGATCTCGGCTCCGATGTGTCTTAAGTGCGGCTGTGGTAAAAAAGAATTAACTCCCCGCGGAGGCGTAAGATGGGTGACAAATTTCTCCAAGACCCACAGCTAGGGAAAGTGACTACAAAACCCATTTGCCACGAACTTAAGCACATCGAAGGCCTTCCGTGATTGGAAGTTTTTACTTTTTCACATATTTCAATTTTACTTAAAAAGCTTTTTCCCTATCCTCTATAACAATCCCTAAAGTACAGGATACAGAGTAGGAGATACTCGCCAATAGGTGTAGGGACTCACAATTGGATGGCAGGGCATTCGACTGCATTCCATGCTCGGTCATACAAGATATTCAAAACTGCCATCTACGATTAAAACATGAAAGGCGGTATTTTCTTCTTTTTGTGCAAATACATGACTATGATTCATTCACACCACACGCTAATATTGCAAGTCATGAGATTATGTTTTAGAACCAGAACCTGACATCAAACACAATTCAATTACAAGAATGTACATAGCTATATTTCTCATACGACATGTCAAAATAGCAACAAACATTCAGAAAACGACAAAATCAGCTTAAGTTAAAGAATTACACATCAAGAATGGAGCTATTTATTACAAGTAGCAAAATAATACATCCTAAAAGCTACTTTACTGTTTTAAGACTAACATATACAACCCTGTCAAGTCCACAAAAAGAGTTTTTTCCAGGTCTAATCAAGGGGCCGGCTGCATTGGAGTTTTATCCTTGACCTGTTGACCACCTGTCTGGTCAAAGAAAGGATTCATTAGTGATAAGCGACCAAGTTAATGGGGAAACTAAAAAGGAAGACTTACCAACATATGCTTATTGGCCATCCTGGTCATCATCATCTACTTGCACCCCTGCCTCCTCAACAGCAAGCAACCGCATACCCTCCTTCACCGCCATCTTCTCCTCCTTGGCAAACTGGGCAGTGACCACATCCATGATGAAAGCCACACCACCATCTCTATCCGCATCAGCCTTAGCCTCCTCCAGGGCCCGAAGATAGATCTTGGCCATGACCCTAGGATAATCATCCATCCAGGATAGGTTGCCCTGCTTCCAGGTTCGGAAGTACATGTCCTGGAGCATTTCGTCCATCATCCCCTCATTCTCCTCAAACTCCCTCATCGGGCCTCGGAAGCCGACAACCTTCCAACGGCGGCATCTCTCTCCAATCGGTATCTCAAGCAGTCAGCCTGAAGGGACCTCCGCATCGCCTCCATCTCCTCCTTCAGCCTAACTTGAGCAAGCTCTGCGGCTTCAAGCTTCCCCGACATCTCCTCTACCCGCTCAAGATCCGCCCTCCGAACCTCATCCACTGTCGAGATGGCCATATTTATCTGCTCCTTACAGACAACCTCCATCTTCCGCAGCTCCGCCTTACTAGCCTCCTCCATAGCCTTCCTCAGCCGCCCGGAGGCAGCCTCATGCTGGGAAATCTGAATAGCTTGATCAGCAAGCTGTTTCGCCTGGTCCGAAACCATCAACCGTAATCGGATGTTGGCACTCCCAATTTCCTCTCCAGCCTTAACCAGCCGAGCATGATGCCCCATCAGCTTCCTAGTCTCCTCCGCCACCCGATCAATATTAGCCTTGGCCTCGTCTCCCATGGTAACTATCCGAGCAGTAAGAAGATCAAGATCTAAAGACTTAGCCTCATCAAGCACCCGTACCATGGGATTGCGGGGAAGAAGGTGCTCACCAATAACCTCGTCTAAGGTAATGTCGTGGGAACTTGGATCCAGATCAGGATGACTCGCAAATGGATTACGAGCCAAGTCAGGACGGTCGATATGAGTAACGGAAGGGTTTCCGGACGGGTGCGGAGAGGGTGCAAACTCGCTGTCCTCCTCCGTGATATCATGAAGAGGCTGAGCCGGGAGCTGAGGACTGGGCGAAGGTTCGGATAAAGGATGACTCCTCTTTCTCTGCTGAATACCCTCTTCGATAACCCCGAGAAGAGGACGGTAGCCGACTACATCCCCGGAGCGGTGGGTCGAATGCTTCGGCTTGACAGAAGTTTTGGAAAGCTTGTACTGTTCAAGCCTGTGTCGAAGATCTGAGGCCTTAGCCGTTTTACCTGCTCCTGATATGAAGAAAGGTGTCACAAGCATATATTGATCTATAATTCGAGAAAACACGGCAAATTAAAAGATAATAAGAAAGGAAACACATCTGTGGTTGTACAAACCCTGGGGAGGAGTAGGATACTGCAATAAGTCCTGGATTTCATTCCAGGACGGGAGCGGGTCATAAAATATTCCTAAGTCCCTATCATAAATGGAGCCCGCGGGAATCAAAATTTCACCTTGAGTCGTCGGAGCCACCTTGGCTGGAATAGTCTGAGGAGGCAAACTTGCGCCAGTTCCAGCCTTGTCAGCTTTCCCAGTTTTCTCTACCAAAGCCGGATCTTCGTCCAGCCCCTCGAAAGCCTGGTGGAATGCATCATCCGTCCACTCCTGAATCTCGCCCGCCTGCCCAGGAAGCAAGGCCCCGATGCCATCGCCACCTTCATCACCTTCCCGACCGTCTCCACCCTCACCTCTTTCCTCCTCTATGTCTTCCTCCTCCTGGGTAAGTGGACAATTGCTGGGGGAGGGACCATCCGACTTCTTGAGTTTCTTACCTCCGACGGCTGGAGGTTTTGTGAAAGGTTTCCTCTTGCTACTCTCTACCGTAACACCTCCCTTAGTCTGAACAGCCGTCCTCTCCTCCGCCGTTTCTCTCAGCTTGACTACTGACTATTGTGGAAGGATTAAGTTATACTCCAGAAGGGTCGCATTTCTGATCAGGAAGGCAGATGATCTATATTTCCCGAGAATAGCTTCTATCTCAGCCGCCGTCTGAACCAGGCGGTCAGTCTCCACAACCGCAAAGCCACCTGTCGCTAGCAAAAATGAGAAAGTATGAGAAGAAGCATCGCAATCGTAATGGAAATTATAAGTAAAAGCATCAACTTACATCCAGAAGTAAAGCGTCGAATTGAAACGTAGTCGTCCCTGACAAAGAACCATTCCTTCTTGAACATGCTGAATTTGGAATACAGATCCAAGACCGGCTTGAAGGTCACAGCTGACTCCAAGCTAATGTATGGAGACCCCTTCTTATAGCCCCTCAGATTATATAGATACCGGATCTCTCGGTTGGAAGGAGCACGACCATACTTCCTCTGGAAAATGACGAAGAGGCTCACCAGTATAGCATAGGAGTTGGGTTGAAGCTGGAATGGGGCCACCTTTAGATATGTAAGGAAGCTGGCTATCCAAGCGTTAAGAGGAGGAATGGCACCACACATGCAGTGGTATCTGCTGTAGGCGAAGTACCCTTCAGGAGGGTCATACGGCATAACGTCTCTCCCAGGCAATAGCAAGTGCACCCTATCGATTCCAAAGGATCGGGAAATGGCATCAAGCTGCTCCTCCTTGAGGGAGCTAGGAAAGCAATCGGGCGGGGAGTTCAGAAGTTCCTGAGGGCCATACCCGTCCACTAGCGATCTCGGGGTTGGTCCGTGACGTTCTTGATTCGGCTGAGCTGGGGGCACGACAGAAGAACCTCCTTCGCCCCCGGATCTCTTCTTGTCTGATCGAGTTTCCGCTTTACGAGACATTATCTGCAAACACAAAGAAGATTGTCGTTAGACTAAAGGAAGTAAAGAAGCGAGTGTGTGCAGTCTAGAGTTTCACTCATAAATGCTCAAATTCCCGTTATCATTCGGTAGACTGAATATAAAATTTCATTCGGCATTCTCATCTGGAAATTTCATTCGGCATTCTCTTCTGGAAAGCCTATTCGGCAATCTCATCTCGAGGAATTCGTTCGGCACTCTCAACTAATATCCATTCGGTACGTATGACACGCACACTTCATTCGGTGGACACAGACGAAAAACCATTCGGCTAAGGGAAATTGAGTACCTGGTTCGGCAAGCTGAAATGGTTCGGCAGAGGATTAGAATTTGATTCGGCTAGGTGACTAACTTGGCTTGGCTGTTTCGTTCGGTAGAAGGTAATAGAGGCCCTGGGCCCTTACTTATAGACAACTGTAGACGACCGGACCAGATGATTCGGCGGAGGCATCCAAGCTGACGTCATTAGTTTAAAAAAAAACAAAGCGCGGCACATTCCGGCATATGCCCCACTTTGGGAGGCAAATGTTGGGCGTGTTCTCACCCAGAAGACCTCGAGACCAAGAAGCTTGATTCATCCATCCAGGCTCGCCTAAACTCATCCGGCATTCTCGTCCTCCAGAGCCCATTCGGCATTCTCGTTCCCCAGAGCCCATTCGGCAGTCACTCATCCGGCATTCTCGTCCTCCAGAGCCCATTCGGCATTCTCGTTCTCCAGAGCCCATTCGGCGGTCTCATGCAACTGTCGAACCAACCTTCGTCCCTACCACCGGACCAAAGGCACCACCGGACCAAGCTCCTCCCAGCACCACCGGACCAAGCTCTTCCCAGCATCTACCGGACCATACTCCTTTCGGGCCAACAATACCAGGCCAGGTCGCATCAGCCCAGGCCCACCAGCTGTTATATACATCCATGACCCCTACCCCTAGCCTCACTCTATAAATAGAGGGGCAGGGGTACAACAATGGGAACAAGTTTGAGAGCTCAAGCACGGAAGGAACTTTCAAACAACTTTCTTTTGCTTGTATCAAAGCTTTGTACTTGTAATCAGAATAAGAGAAGAGAAATAACATATAAAGTGGACGTAGGCACATTCTGGCTGAACCACTATAAATCTGCGTGTCTTTTTACAGTTTAGCCCGTGTTTTTCATATATTTGCATAAATCGCTCAAATCACTAAGAATAACATAAGATCTACTAATCATACAACTTCGAGGTGTTTGTCCATTTTTTGTGCAAACAGCCGTTTGTTGTAATCGTTATCAAATGAATTTTCAATTCTTGTGAATGTCGAAAATTGAATATTTGTCCGATGTATATGCATATATGTTAATCTGACTCTCGTTGACGTTCATGAGTCATTTTTAGTTTATTTTATATTGAATTCCGCATCGATCCTCTCCTGGATTGATGTGAAATTCATTGTAACAACGCTCGATGGTTGTTTCTGAATGTTCCTTCATAACGATCCTCTCCTGAATCGATGTAAAGGGTTGAAATATTGTCTTTTCCCCGGTATTCGCTAATGGATACGAAATGAGCATTTCAAATCGATGGATGTGGGATTCGATGGATACGAAGCGGTCGTTCGTATCGAAAGAGTTTAATGTCTTTAGAACAGCCCCTGTTGTGTATTTCGAATCGATGGACCTAGAGTCACTGGATACGAATAGACAATTCGTATCGATGGAGTTGGCCTCTGAGAGCCGTGATTCGATGGATTCGAACTGCATAGGAGACGGAGTCGAAAGTGATCGATACGAAATATGGTTTTGTATCGATGGACTTGGGTGACTCAGAAAAACCCTCGTTGGCAACTTCGTATCGATAAAGTCTCATGTAGATGGATTCGAACAGTGCAATACTCAATGGATTCGAACAGCAGTCCCACGATCGATATGAAATAGTAGTCATCTGAAGGTTGATGGATTCGAAAGGCGCAATACTCAATGGATTCGAACAGCACTCCCACGATCGATACGAAATAGTAGTCATTTGAAGGTTGATGGATTCGAAGGGCCTATTCGAATCGATCTCGGGGTGATGTTTTGCAACCGGTCGAACCTACGGGGATGCGAATCGTTTTTTGCCTTCAACTTCGAGTCCATATAAATACCATGGACTTAGCCACTTTTCACTTTTTCCACTTCACTCTCCTGCCTTGTCTTCGAATCGATAAAAGAACTTGAGAAAGAAACATTTCCTTCGATCCAAAAAATCCATCGATCCTTTGAATCAATCCAATTCATTCCTTAATCTAGCGTGACAACATCTGACTTTAGGTAAATTAACAACGAATCCATTCTGAGAATGACGAGACTCGAATCTCAGTGCCATTTCGCTCGGCGTCGTCGCCGATTCCGTCACTGTTGATGCCGGGACTTGGTCGTTGTTGAATCGAGAAGGAGTAATGGCACGTTAATTGCTTGAGGGAAGAAGGAGTAAGGAGGGATGCGAAGGAATGGTCGTTCCGTATTTCGTATTGATCTGTTGGGGAAGAAGGTGTTCTGCCTTGTATCGATCTTGAAGGGAAATTTCGCATCATTGTCTTGCTTTGGGCTTCATATCGGTCACGGAATAGTTGCCGAGTGTTGGTTGTTTCGAGTCGATGTCGATCGATATGAAATGGATGTCTTTTGATCGATACGAAGTAGGTGCTTTTCTGATCGATATGAAGTAGTAGGCCTTGATCGATTCGAACTGCGTAGCCCTAGGATCGATATGAAAGTGTCCCTGAGCGATCGATACGAAATCGAACCTGATCGATGCGAACTTGAACCTAAGCGATCGATTCGAACTTGAACTTGAGCGATCGATTCGAACTTGAACTTTCGATGATTGATAACGAACCTAACTTCGATGACATCGAAAACTCTTATGCATTTGAACATCTAACTCCGACGAGCTTCACTTTGGCATAACTAGACTTGACCTTTGGACTGCATACTTGATTTCCCTTCGAAGCTCGTCGATGGAACTGCAACTTTAACAAAATTTTAACAAACTTTAACTTGGACTGATAGCTAATAACTGGATGGCACGGTTGTGACGGTCAGCGATGACGGTCCTTCCGACTGAATTCCGAAGTCTCGTCGTTTTCACGTTTTCTTCAATCCTGTACATCTTCTCAAGTGATATACAGTACTGCACTGCATAACACACTCACACACTTTACACTAAGGGATGCACGAGCGTTATTGTCTGTTTAACAATGATTTTTCATAAGCTAGTCAATTATGGAACCCTCAAGTTCACGGCAGCAGGAACTCCCGAGTTCAATTCCTTCAACCATCGAGATACCGATCATTGAAGCCGAAGTTATAGACCCAGCTCCGGACGAGCATCCAGGTGCCCGGTTCATTTGTCGTCCACAAGATTCTGTTTATGGAGATTCTCTTTCGACCACCAAAGCCGATCGAGATCAGATATTTATTTAACGTTAAGAGCCGTGGAGACAGCCCTTCTTTTACCTTCTTAGAAGCGGTCAGGAACTGCCACATTGTAATGGGCTCCTAGGGAAGGCTAAGTTACTTTAAGACTGAATGGTTCTACATTTGGTGCCCCCCTGGATTTGCCAGGCGATGGTTGGATAGACATAAGCGTTGCCATCTTTCTCTTGAACTATCGAGATAATAATAACTGACTTCAAAACTAACATACTTCTCTTCTTTTACAGCCGCAATCTCTCAACCTGACGGTGCATACTTCAGAGAGCTAGTTCGGATCCTACAAGCGGTTCCGGGCGAAGAAAGGCATATTGACTTGGTTCTGACTGACAGAAACCTGAGGACTGTCGGGCTTAAGTTCAAATCATACGTCCATGCTCTTGGGACTTGGAATCGACCTTTGTACTCCGACTCGCACTCTGGGAGTTCAGAGTTGATATTATACTTCAATTCACGCTCTGGGAAATTAAAGTTGATGTTTATACTCCGTTTCGCACTCTGGGAATCCGGGGTTGATGTTTACGCTTCGACTCGCACTCTGGGAGTTTGGAGTTGTTGTTTATACTCCGTTTTGCACTCTGGGAATTCGAAGTTGATGTTTATACTCCGACTCGCACTCTGGGAGTTCGGAGTTGATGTTTACGCTCCTACTCGCACTCTAGGAGTTCGGAGTTGTTGTTTATACTCCATTTCGCACTCTGGGAACTCGGAGTTGATGTTTATACTCCGACTCGCACTCTGGGAGTTCGGAGTTGATGTTTACGCTCCGACTCGCACTCTGGGAGTTCGGAGTTGTTGTTTATACTCCATTTCGCACTCTGGGAACTCAGAGTTGATGTTTATACTACGACTCGCACTCTGGGAGTTCGGAGTTGTCGTTTATACTCCGTTTCACATTGTGGGAATTCGGAGTTGATGTTTATACTCCGATTCGCACTTTGGGAGTTCGGAGTTGTCGTTTATACTCCGACTTGCACTCTGGGAGTTCGGAGTTGTCGTTTATACTCCGTTTCACACTCTGGGAATTTGGAGTTGATGTTATACTCCGACTCGCACTATGGGAGTTCGGAGTTGATGTTTACGCTCCGACTCGCACTCTGGGAGTTCGGAGTTGATGTTTATACTCCGACTCGCACTCTGGGAGTTCGGAGTTGATGTTTACTTTCCGACTCGCACTCTGGGAGTTCGGAGTTGTTGTTTATACTCCGTTTCGCACTCTGGGAATTCAGAGTTGATGTTTATACTCCGACTCGCACTCTGGGAGTTCGGAGTTGTCGTTTATAATCCGTTTCGCACTCTGGGAATTCAGAGTTGATGTTTATACTCCGACTCGCACTCTGGGAGTTCGAAGTTGATGTTTACACTCCCACTCGCACTCTAGGAGTTCAGAGTTGTTGTTTATACTCCGTTTCACACTCTGGGAATTCGAAGTTGATGTTTATACTCTGACTCGCACTCTGGGAGTTCGGAGTTGTCGTTTATACTCCGTTTCGCACTCTGGGAATTCGGAGTTATGTTTATACTCCGACTCGCACTCTGGGAGTTCGGAGTTGATGTTTATACTCCGACTCGCACTTTGGGAGTTCGGAGTTGTATCAGGATCATGGATGGTCGGATCACATCCACCCTGAGTCGACAAGTGAGGTAATTGGATGGACGGGTGCGTGGCTGCCCTCAAATCAACCTCTTCACGCTTCTCATCTAGTAGATCGAGAGATTCAGCAAGTAATATAGTATTTGTCTTCGGATCGTAGTATGTCACACGATGAGAAGGTACTTCTAGTTCAACAGGAATAACGGCTTCTGAACCATAAGAGAGAGAGAATGGAGTGTGACTGGTCGTGGACTTGTGGGTTGTTCGGTAAGCCCATAAAGCCATAGGAAGTTCATCGATCCACTTGCCCTCGACCTTCTCCAGCCGTTTTTTTAGAATGGACTTCATAACTTTGTTAAATGCTTCGACCTGTCCATTTTCCTGAGGATGCGCAACTGTAGAGAATTTCTTTTGGATGTGAAATCGTTTGCAGAAATCTTTAAATTCAGCACTATCGAGTTGGGTCCCGTTGTCCGTAATAATGGTGTGTGGGATACCGAATCGACAGATGATGTTGCGGACTACGAAGTTGATTACTTTCTTCGTCGTTATGGTAGCAAGAGCTTCAGCTTTAGCCCACTTTGTAAAGTAATCAACTGCGACGATGGCATACTTCGCACCACCTTTTGCCAGAGGTAAGGTACCTATGATGTCGATGCCCCACATTGCAAACGGCCATGGGCTGACCATTTGCATTATCTCAGTAGGAGGGGCTCTAGGATTTCGAGCATGATTTTGACACCTATCACATTTCTTTGCGTAATCCAACGCATCGCGATTCACAGTAGGCTAGTAATACCCATATCGAAGTATTTTCTTGGCAAGCGCTTGCCCCCCGGTGTGATCGCCACATTCTCCCTCGTGTACATCGTGCAATACTCGTTTAATTTCATCATGAGCGATACACCGGAGTAGAGGAACGGAGTACCCTCTTCTGTACATGATTCCATTCTGGATGGTGAATCGTGAGGCCTTCCGAAGGACTTGTCTCTTTTCACTCCTGCGTTCTGGCAGGGTTCCGTGCTCAATGTAACTCCTGAGTGGAGTCATCCATGAATCCCTTTTGGGGACAGTTTCGCATACCCAGTCTATCTCTGCCCGGCCAATGCTTGGGGAAGTTAACGTCTCTACGGGAACGAGTCCCATTTGCTGGGCTTCACCTGTGCTGGCTAACTTTGCCAATGAATCGGCTTTTTGATTGCGTTCTCGAGGTATACAATAAAGGGCATAATAATCAAACTGATTCAGCACTTCCTGAACTCGAGCTAAGTAAGCAGCCAGCCTTCGATCTCTCGCTTGATACTCTCCCCGCACCTGACATACAACTAACTGTGAATCACAATAAATTTCCACAGCGATGATTCTCAAATCTCTGGCAAGCTTTAGTCCGGCTAAGAGGGCTTCATATTCAGCTTCATTATTGGTTGCATGAAAATTAAACTTCAAAGCATAGCATATAGATCGGCCTTCGGAGGTTTCGAGTACAACACCAGTGCCAGAACACCGGTCGTTCGATGCACCATCAGTGTACAGCTTTCAAATGTATTCGGGAGATTTACTGGTTTCAGGCAAGTCCTCTGGAACGGTAAATTCACCTATGAAATCAGCTAGGACTTGTCCTTGAATCGCTCGTCTTGGAGTGTAAGTGATATCGAACTGGCTCAGTTTGATATTCCACTTGAGTAACCTACCAGATGTCTCAGGCCGCGCAAGGACCTGTCGTAACGGCTAGTCGGTGTAAACAATAATGGGATGTGCCTGGAAATACGGTCGGAGTTTTCTTGATGCAATAACAAGGCAATAAGCCAACTTCTCTAATTTTGGATAATTCCTTTCGGCCCCAGTCAATCGCTTGCTGACGTAGTATACTAGCTTCTGTATCTTCTCTTCTTCTCGAATTAATGCAGCGCTGATAGCGTTTTCTGATATCGCCAAATATAAGAACAACTTCTCATGATCAATAGGCTTCGACAGGATAGGTGGTGTGGATAGATGTTGAACTAGTGCTTGGAAAGCGCCCTCGCACTCCATGGTCCATTCAAAGTTTTGTTTCCCTTTTCGGATCAGATCGAAGAAGGGTATGCATTTGTCAGTGGACTTTGAAAGGAACCTGCTCAATGCTGCTACTTTCCCATTGAGACTCTGGACTTGCTTTATGGTTTTCGGAGTTTCGAGATTTCTGATAGCCCAGATTTTTTCAGGATTAGCTTCGATCCCTCGAGCATTGACGATGAACCCATGGAATTTTCCGGATGCAACTCCAAAGTGACATTTCAATGGATTTAGATTCATTTTGTATTCTCAAAGTATGTTGAACATAGTTTCCAGGTCTTTAACATGGTCGGTGGAGAGTCATGACTTCACAAGCATGTCATCTACATATACTTCCATTGTTTTTCCGATTTGATTGGCAAACATCCGATTGACCAATCGTTGATAAGTAGCCCCGGCATTCTTGAGTCCGAATGGCATAACTTTGTAACAGTAAAGTCTCAAATTGGTTACGAAGCTGGTATGTTCTTGATCGGGTATATGCATCGATATCTGATTGTAGCCAGAGTATGCATCCATGAAGGATAAGAGTTCATGCCCAGCTATCGAATCTACTAGTTGATCAATTCTGGGAAGCGGGAAACTGTCTTAGGGACATGGTTTATTCAGATCGGAATAATCGACACATGTTCTCCATATTTCGTTCGGCTTTCGGACGAGCATGGGATTCGACACCTATTCAAGATATAGCGCATCTTGAATGAACCCGTTCGCTTTAAGCATTTCTACTTCTTTTTTAAGGGCGGCAAATCTCTCTGGATCCATACCACGCCTTTTCTGTTTGACCGGGACATGCCGCGGGTCGATATTTAGAGTGTGGCTCGCGATGTCCGGCGAGATCCCACACATGTCGGAATGCGTCCAGGCGAATACATCAAGGTTTGCCTGTAGAAATTCAACCAATTCCTCTTGAGTTTGCTTGCTTAGCCGAGACCCAATCTTTATCATTTTCGAATCATCGCCATCGTCAATTGGGAGATCAATCGTCAGTTCGACCGGGGATGCTTGACTTTCTTTAGATTCTTCTTCGTCTTCAGTTTCTCTTGGGTCAAGATCCCTTTGGAATTGGCTGGGGTGCCCGGGCCTAGGCCCGGGCATTAATTGTCAATTATCAGCAAAGCAGACGCAGAGAGATTCCTCTACGCCCTTTCCTTTCTCCTTTCGCTGCGCCTCCCGCAGCTCTGCGACATAACAGGCTCTTCCAGCAGCCTGATCTCACTGAATGATTCCCACTCCATGATTAGTTGGAAACTTTAAAGTCAAACACCACGGGGCAATGGCTGCCTTGAATTCAGCGAGGGTCGGTCAACCCAAGAAAGCATTATAAGGGGAGTCTATGTCCAACACAATGAAATGTAACATTCGTACTCTCCGGCGTTCTCCAACTCCCAACGCCACTGGCAGTTCCACCATTCCGGTGGGTATCATAGCACTTCCATTGAAACCGTGGATTCGAGATTGACAGGGTTTTAAGTCCTTTGCTTCCATCCTCATTTGATCATAAGCTCATTTAAACATGATATTCATAGAGCTTCCACTGTCAACTAAGATCCTCTTCATCCAAGCAGGACCTACTTGAGCTGAGATGACGAGCGGGTCAATAGTGGGGGCTTCGACTTTGTCAGTGTCTCTGTTACTGAACACGATGTCATCTGTCATCATCTTCTGTTGCTTGGCCGTAGCCCCTTCATCAAAACTACTACAACACTCGAAGT
The DNA here is from genome assembly GCA_030737815.1 of Allium fistulosum. NCBI lineage: Eukaryota > Viridiplantae > Streptophyta > Magnoliopsida > Asparagales > Amaryllidaceae > Allium > Allium fistulosum. The sequence continues at coordinate 895,928,886 of CM060905.1, read as the reverse complement.
CCACATGCATGATAGAACTGGCATACGACTCCATTTCCTTCCAGCTTTGATCTGCTGGGTGAGGACCACCACTTATTTTATTGATAACCAACCTCCCGCCCATACGAGCGGGTTCTTCCTGTCTTTCCTGATTTGGCGCACGATTCTGGTTCGATGGGCCCGCACCACCTGATTGCGGCGCCTACACATACTAATCCAACTTCCGCTCACGTATCAGTTTCTCGATGAGATCTTGCAAATGACGACATTCGTCCGTGTTATGGCCATAACTTTCGTGGAATCTACAAAACTTCCCTGTTTGGATTTGTCTTTCTATCGGTGGCTTCGGGGCAGGTTTCTTGTATTGCATGGTACTACAGGTCTGTAAATAGACATTTTCCAACGACGTATTCAATGGTGTGTAATTGTCGAACATTGGAGCTCAACGTCGTGGACCACGATTCTGATCCCGTTTCTTAGCTTGATTTCCACTATCCCTTTGCTAGTTTTGTTTATTTTGAATGTTCAACTGCACTTTTTCGAAACTCTCCCCGGATTGTTTAACGGCGATATTACTTTAAATGCCTTCGATGTTGGGCCCTGCGTCATCCTGCTTCCTAGACTGTTTCGCATCCTCCCTTCTCAAGAATTGGGCTGCCTTTAAATAGAAACGGTCCAATGACACAGGTGGTTTTCCAGCTAACCAATTTTCGAACTCGGAATCAGCGTCAATTCCCTTAGACAATGCCATCAGGATGGAGTTATCATTGGGATTGCTTATTTCTGCGCATGTAGCATGGAATCGCTCCAAATAACGTCTGAGTGTTTCTCCGGGAGCTTGTGTAACACTAGACAGTGTGTTAACATCTTTAGGCCTTGCTACGTGCATACAGAATTATTCAACAAACTTGGTGGCCATCTAGTCAAAATTAGAGATGGATCGTGGTGGCAAACGAGTAAACCACATAGTTGCAATGCCTCCCAGGGAAATGGGGAAACTACGACATTTTACTGCATCATCAGCTCTCGCAGCATTCATCAGCCATTCGTATTTCAGGATATGTTGATTGGGATTAGAACTCCCTTCGTAGACCGGTAAAGTTGGCATCCTGAAGCGCCGAGGTGGTTCAGCATATAATATGTCATCGGTGAAAGGGGTATGACTCCGGGAGATTCCCCAATCGTCATTACTGAGACCCTGACTTTCACGGATCATTTGACGAATCATCGTAGGTATATCCGGCATCCAGATACTAGGAGAATGCTGGGCCAAGGTGTGGTCGGGTTCCACAGCGCGAGTCTAGACCAGACGTGGTCGACGGTCAATGCCTCGCCTCCTTGGTTCAACACTCTCAGGGACATAAGGCTCCGGAGTATGCTCTCGCTGGCTTCGATGAGGATCAGTTCGGTTTCCAACATCAACCCCTTGTTTAATAGTGGTGGTGGTAGCAATGTTGCATGTGACATGATAAGGGGCAGCAACTCCTCAGGATGAAGGTCCTATATGATGACTAGTGGATGGTCCAGTTCTGGGTTGTCCAAGATTCGAAGCATGTTGGTGTCTTGTAGCCTGGGTGTAGCTCACACCCAGCCATGGGCGTGTGGATCGGTGATGACCATCAGATGAGGCTGAACTCTCTGTGGATGAATAAGAACCTTTGTCTCTTCTGGATCTTCTGCGCCCTTGGCGATTCAGCTGGTTGGTCAGCTCCGTGTTTGCGCGCAGTTGTTCAGTTAGCTGTTGTCGACTTTGGGTCAATTCCAGGAGCAGCGTCTGAAACTCTTGTCTGGTAACCGGGCATGCTGGATCTGAAGGTCCGGCGGCATCTTGATTTGATGGAGGCAATTGCGCGGGATTCTGCCTGTCCCGTCCTCCTTGATCAACAGTTGTAGAGGTAGTTCGTGTACTTACCATGGTGAATTAATGAAAGTCCTTTCCTAGATCTGATGCAGATTTGAATAGAATGGAAGGGCGTCAAGGTTCTAGATCTGGATCTTCTTCTTGGATTTATGCAATCCGATATAGATAGGAGATCCAAAGAGCAGGAGAAAAATTGGGTTTGTTCTCAGTGAAAGCACCAAAGTGTTTGTACCAAAATTTGGCACAACACTCTTCGGAAGTTTTTAAAGAGATAAAGTGAAGAAATTAAATGAAAAAAGAGGATTATCTAACAAAAACTCCAAATTTCAGATATGAAAATAATTAAAATGCAAGGAGACACAAGAATTTAAAGTGGTTCGGCGTATTGCCTACGTCCACTATGAAGTTGATGGCTTTATTGATCTTTCTTTGAAGATTACAAGTGAATTCAGTGAGTTACAGATAATTATGATTTGCATCAGTGAATTTCGTTATTGGCAGCATCAAGGGAGTTTAGATCTGGATCCAGCAGAGTCTGGGCGTTCCAGAACTCAAAGAAGAAGAAGCCCCTTTTCTGTATGCCCTGGGGCTCTATTTATAGGTGTAGGAGGCTGATATTTCGCTCAGATCTCGGGAGACCCTCTCTGGCACGTGACTAGGCCCGCGCGCCCAAGCCCACGAAGTTTCGATCCAATCCGTGATCGATACGAACGGATTTCATATCGATCAAGATTGTGTCCGATGGAGTCGAAATTTGGCTTGGACATTTTTTAGCATGCACGTAGGCTTCTGTGAAAATTTCATATCATTTGGACTTGTAGATTAGGAGATATGACCGATACGAATTAGGATCTTCGGTTGGCTGCTTCGTTCGACTCCCTTATTTTGACTCGGTCCTGTTCGACTCGATCACTTCGAATCGATGGGCGCGCGTAATCTGGAGGTGACGAGTTGGCCGAGTCATCGTTGATCTTTGCCTTGTTCGCATTGATGAAAGGTGCACAGTTCGCATCGATCAACAGCTTGTTCCCTCGCATCGATCTGTAGCACGTTTTGTTCGAATCGATGGAGGTGGTTCATTCGTATCGATGATGTTTATGATCTGTTATGTGGATACGAAGTGGACATTTGGATGATCGAGTCGAAATGTGGCCCTCTGATGGATGCGAAGCGGAGTGAGTCGAATAGAGGGTCTCTGATGGATGGGAAGCGGAGCGAGTCGAACAGAGGGTCTCTGATGGATGCGAAGCGGAGAGAGTCGAACAGAGGGTCTTTGATGGATGCAAAGCGGAGCGAGTCGAACAGAGCGTCTCTGATGGATGCGAAGCGGAGCGAGTCGAACAGATGATATTCAATGGATTCGAACGTGAGGCCATTCTATTCAATTTTGCATCGATCGTAACTTGAGCATACGAACTCGGATTGACTTGAAATTTGGAACATTGGCTCTCATAGCTTCGCTTGTCGTGTCATATCAATTTTAGCTCAATCCGGACTCAGACAAAATTCGTCGATATCCATAGTGAGCCTGTGCATAACCGACCTCTAGGACGGACCGTCATTGGTTACTAGTCAATTCCTTGGTGTCACGGCCTTGCCAAAAGGCATGATAACAATATATATGAGTGGTAATATAGATATTGTATTTATGTGTGTATATATATATGTCAAAACTATATATATATATATATGGTACTATAATATCTGCATACAGACAACATACACATATTATAGTATATTTAACTATATACATTATATGCTTAGGCATTTATATTCCCGACATTAACATGAAATTTTCATATGCACATGTAAGTATAATGTATATATATACAACAGATACAAACCCTAATATCTACATGTGTGTGCCTTTGAGTGTGTATAGTTATATACATATTTATATTTCATTATGTTATCTTTTTATGTCATTAAATGTATGCATGATACATTTACATAAACATTTAATTAAGTTAGTTAATATGATTAACTAATAAATGTAAAACAATTTCAAATAAACTATGCTTTTATTTAATAACTAGTTGGATCTAATGTTAGTTAATGTTAATACCTCAAACATTGATATTGATGATAACAACCATATAAATATTAATGTTTTACTAGGTTGTGTAGTATATATTGCAGAATATTACATAGGTACAAAATGATTAAGCTTGAAGAATGATCAATATAAAGACTAAAGTTCAAGATTCAGAGATAATCAAGACTCATGAGTTTAAAGACAAAGATTTGAAGAGCTCGGACTTTAGTATGTAGTTATGATTCATTAGAATAAATTGTTAAATTCCCTGATAGCAGATTCTATATTTATCACAAATTTCTAATCTTTGACATTTTATGAAAATAAATTATTTAAAATTCAAAATATATTTTTACAAATATTTTATAAAAGTTTTTATGTGTTCAAAGTATTTGAAAACTTTGTTTTGGATTGTTTCGAAAATATAGAAGTTTGAAAACAATTTAAAAGAAAATCATTTTCAAATATTACAAGGGTATGTCGACATACCCCTCCTAGATATGTCGACATAGTGACCATTAACTTGTTTTTTTAAATTTGAAAAGAGATGTCTTTTGGACACACCTCTTTATGAATGGTTATATAAATTCATTCACTATATAAAGGTGTGTATAAACTAATTTTCTAACTAATTTTTCTTATTTTCTTCTTACTTCATTCACCCTTGAAATATTTTTTGAAAACTACTTACTGCATTCTTTAAAACTACATAGAATCAATCCATACACTACTAGATTGATTCTTTGTAAATTATTTACTATTTGGAAGCATTCTTTCTACAAACTCAAAGATCAAACCGCGACCAGAAGGACTATATGGTATCTTGTATCCAATGTATAACTGTTTGTATATGGAAATCAATAACTCTACTCTTTTTTTTTTGGGTGTGCTTGCTGTCTGTTCAAATCAAGTTAGTGCGTTTAGTAGCTCATCTAAATCTAGTGAATGACCTTATTTCTCGGTAAATCAAGAGAGTTTACCCTGGACTTCTAAGAAAGGAGGATATACCTCATAGCCTTGAAATGGAGACTGTAATTTGGTTTGCTTGCCACATAGTTAAAGTAAGTAATCGAAAAGAAATATGTGTAGAATTGTACGGGACTTGATGTAGGATTAGTTAATCCGAACTAGTATAAAGTTCTTGGTGTAATCTCTCTTACTTTACTTTTTTATTGCTTTATATATATTTGTTAGTGCTTCTGCTACTGGTTGATCAGTGTAGATCTATGTTGATAATCTACGATTTGATTTGAATCTTGAAACAAAGTTAAAAAGATTCATAAATGTTGTAAAACACTATTCAATCCCACTCTAGTGTTAAAATAGCCTTAAGATCTGTTACACTGTAGTCCACATATGGTATCAGACCATTAGGTTTTCAAATATTCGTAATTTCATTTTTGACGCTTTTTAACACTTTTATGGAAGGACAATCAACTGCTCTACCCCCACTATTTAATGGTAGTAATTACACTTATTGGTCATGTAAGATGAAGATTTATTATAGTCTAATTGTTCAGATATTTGGAATATTACACAGAGTGAATACAACCCCAAACTTAATTTTCACAATGGACTATTGACCAAAAGACACATGCACTAAATAATTCTAAGGCAATGGAAGTTTTATTTTACCCCTTAGGTAAAAATGAATTTTATAGAGTCTCCATTTGTAAGTCTACATATGAAATCTGGAGGACACGGCAAGTTACACATGAGTAAATTAAAATAGACAAAAATTTCTATGCTAACTAATCGGTTTCAATTGTTTAAAATGAAACAAAATGAGTCTATTTTCGATATGTATTCTGGATTTCAAGATATAGTTCGTTCTTTTCTACCACTAGGTAAAACTTTTTCTGAAGAGGACGAAGTTAGAAAAATCATTAATTCACTCTTCGGAGTGGGATTAAAAGAAATTAGTAATAGAAGAGGCAAATGACATTAGTACTTTAAAAATTGAAGAATTAATAGATAATCTAATGTCCTATGAAGCACAGTTGCAGGGTAGAAGAGAGAATAAAGCAATAGAAAAGAAATCGATTTCCCTCAATGCAATAACTAATGATCAAGACTCAGACGATGACAATAATGAGGAATTCCTCTTAAGACTTGGAATTTCAGAAAGTTTCTAAAGTATAGAAAGATGACTAACTTCCGTAGACCCAAAAATAATAATGTTTGAAACAGAATTGTGATTAAGTGTTATAACTATGATGAACATGATCATCAGTAGGGAGACTGTCCATATAAGAAGAAATCAAAGATTACGTATCACCGATTCATCCAAAAAGGGAAATGGGGCTTACACTGTAACTTTAGATAATTCTGATACAACTTTGAGTGAAAATGAATCAGACATAGAGAATGCTAATATGTCTTTTACAGCAATAGAAGATTAACCGAATCCAAAAAAACAATAAAAGTGGCACTTTTTACATTTAATTCCTATTTCATTTATATGGAATTATTGAATTTAGGAGTAAATATAGATTAGCAAAAATAATGAGTGTATATAAGTATATACATATATAGGAATTTATTGCCCTAGTTTAATTTTGGATTATTTTGGCCTATATGTCAATATAGTCTACATATGTATGTCGACATACTAGTCAGAAAATTGGAGAATCTTTTCAAATTCAAAATTTTGAATTTCCCTCTCTTTTGCATTAATTTCATAGGCTAAAAAGGCATCTTTTGAAATGAAAAATGTCAATCCACTCTCTATTAATAAACTCATTCGTATCCCTTCATCCACTTACACTTTATTTCAAAATTCAAAATCATTCTTCACTCTCCTACCTTTAAAACTACTCAAAAATGTCTTTCCCTCGTCAAGCATCCTCATCTAAATCCATTAGGCTCAACAAGAAAACCAAAAGTCATCTCTTCAATGATAAAGAAGCCATAGAAATTTACACTGAGTATGCTACTTTTAGAAAAGTATTTTACGAAGGTTTGCTAAGTTTAATAAATTTCCTTCTTATGGTCTTCATGGACTTGCTTTGAAAATGATATTTTTGGTTTAGTTGATTCATCTCTAAATGATTTTGATTGTTACCCTAATTTAGTAAAAATGTTTTATGCAAATTTAAATGTAAAATTTTATGAAGGCGAAGAAGGTCAATTTTGGAGTAATGTAAAAGGCACTACTATTATTTGGATTGCGAAATTTTAGGACAAATTCTTGGTTGTAAAAGTAGTGGAATTGACCTCTCCACTGTTGATGTTTCTTATGAAAATTGAGAAGTTGGACATGATAGTTTTTCAAGAAACGAAGATTTTGAGTTTAAAGGCAAAAACCTAGTAACAAACGGGATTTTCAACCCTCGAAAATCGACACTGATACGTCCACTGTATCACATGCCGAGCAATCGAATGTCAGAAAACCTGATTTTTAGGGGAAAAGAAGAAGAAAGAAGATAAGAAGAAAACAAAACAACATAGAATCTCACAGTAGAACGAATAATCTATAATATATCACAAATCTTTACACAAAAGCAAAACTGTAATATGTATATATACAAACATTAATCAGAGTATACTAACCTATTTTAGCTTGGACAGTTATAACAGTCTGTCCTCACAATTGCTGATAACACACAAATGAATACAACAGAAAATATAACCATCTATGTGAATACGTCTCTGGGCCTCTAACTTGTCTTTTGAAGCTCCAAGCATCCAAACTTATCTGTAATATACTCGGTCTGACCCCAGCATTATAATAAAATAACACCCGAGTCAGTCTGGAAAACCAACTTGAGAAAAAAAACTCAAGTTGAATTTATATTTTCAAAAATCCTTTTGGAAAACAAAGGTATCTCGTAAGACCACGACACACATAAATACGATGGGTTTTCACCTTATGATAACTAAAACCTTTTATATCAAAATCATCTGATATTATAATAGTGTCTATAGAAAATAAAATATAAAATAGCTGAAATGCTTGCATCTCACATTTCAGCATATTTGGTATACAACTAAAACCGTACAACGCTTATTAGAGATCGGATTACATATAATTACTGGGCACTGGGGTACCGCCGATAACAGTACACCTTTAGAAAAATGTACCAAGATCGTGCCTAACAATTCCTACCAACAGAGGACCGGCCTACCACTTGCTGGATAGTACCGAAGATGTTATCACCCCGGGTGTTCCCACCCTATCGAGCGCCCTTTTCCATGCACAACCATATCCATAATTATAATATATTCAAGGGTTTCTAGAAAAGTGATAACATACCCTACTTGGGTGCGACCCACTTAGCCCTGCTGCATCTCCCTTGTTTTAGTCATTCCTGTTTGATGAGGCTTGAGGCTACGTATTACCTTAGATTTAGCATTCATATACTTGGAATGCTAACACCGCCTTCCATGCAATAATGCAATAATAGCATTCATCCATACAATTTGTTCTGGGTCATAACAAATCAAATCTCCAAAATCATCGTCTCCACTATCTTCACGATATCACAATTCGTAACGCTCAAATCAAATCGAAGTGGTTTTCGGATAATCCAATCCCGGTCTCTTCGAAACGATCAACGAATTTGGTTAGATTTGATAGTCGGTTATTTAACTATCAAATTACACACATAAGCAGTCACTAGGCCCATATTATAAATCTTTCAAACATTTATTTCAAAATATCTTACAAAGATATATATTCGAATCTCTTCAATATTACGATATTTGAAAACAAATTTCAAATACTTATATCCATAACAAGATATTTTCAAACCATATCAACACTTAGAAATATTTCCGTATTCACTTTATAAACTTAGAAAAATATTTATATACCATTCGTTCCACACTCGAAATATTTCCAAAACCCTCTTTTCAATACTTAGGAAAATATTTATAAACATATTCTCCAAAATCATTTGAATATCAAACTTAGGAAATATTTCATAACTTATCTCATAACTCTTCAGAATTAATAATAAATTCCTTTTTACAATTTCCAAAAACCAATCATACTTATTTATAATCCCAACTAACAATTTATAATTTCTTTTATGAATTCAGATTCATTTCTGAAGTTCCCGTATCTAAAACATTTTGGAAATTCTTAAGTTTCCAAAATTCCATTATAATTTTTTTCTTACAAAACCACCTTCATTAAATAACTTGGTTAACAAATCTTAAGAGTATTTATAAACACATCCCAAACACATGCCTTTAAATTCTATAGGTAAAATAATAAGTATTTTTAAAGAATAATAGTTTATTTTCAAAACACGTTTAGTTAATCATTAAAAATATCCAAAACACTTTTTAAATAAACAACGTTACCAATTTCCAATTCTTTTATAAATAATACTAATCGATTTACCAAGCTTATTATAAAAATTATAATTCATTCAACTAATATCAAATATTTGAATAATCAACTTTCTGAAATATTTCCAATACTAAAACAGTTTTAAATTACGTAGTTTAATAAATAAAATTCCCTTTCTAAAAACAAAACATAACTTCTTGATAAAAAACTATTTTTAAAATCCAATATAACCATTTTAGCATTTATAAATCTCTCTCGATTTATCACAAATCGACTTGCGTCTCCAATTTCATAACTATTTCCAAATCCAAAAATAGAATCCACTATTTCTTTCTAAACCGATTTCTATATCTCATTATAAATTCTCACTGCGAATATATATTTCCAATTTATCAAATGAAAATATTTCACTTTATTTATAAACTCATTTGGGTTTCACTTGTTTATAAGACATTCTCATTTATAAACTTCATTTTTAAATCTATCACTTTATAAATCCCATTTCTTTTTCAAATATATTTTAAATATTGTTTTTCAACTCCTTATCCATATTTTCAAAAATATCATTTAAAAATCCATTGTTAAAATCCCTTATATAGATTATTTTTAAATCTCTAATTAAAACATTTTACAAACCATTGAGTACAAATCCAAAATCAAATCATCATTTTATCCAAATCAATTTCCTTTAAAATTATCCAAATTTCGATATAAATATTTTTATATCCAAAATCTTCTTTTAATTCCTTCAAATTCAAAAATAATATTTATGGCATTTAAAACACCAAAATTAAGGCCAATGCTACTATAGCAACCAATAAATCAAATCATAACATAATCTATCATAGAATATTCAAACACATCATATATCACTTACATATGAAATTAAAATCAACATTTTGAGGAATCCAATTGAATTCCTCCAACCTGTTTCCCTACAACCACAGATGTTACATAATCACAAAAATATAATCACTACTTCGAGGCGGAATATCGCAATAAAAAGGGTCATCCGCTATTATGCGGGGTGCATAGTGTCTCATCCGCTCCAATCGGTGGGAAATACACCCAACTACTGATGTATACTATTATATATATAATAATATGACATCCAAGTGATAATTATTCATCAATTCATCTAATCAACCAATAATTTTTTTAACATTATAAATTAAAACAAGTAATCCAAATGAGTGAGATTTACTCACCTTAATTTTTAATTTGCCAAACATCCAGATTTTAAATTAAATTGAACAACGTTCGATTTAATCTAAAATTCCAGCTGACTCCGAGAAATTCCAAACCAATTTTGTTGTGCAGCACCCGTTGATACGATCGCAACGCGACTTGTCGCGTTCGATTTGGACCTCGTATGAGCACGATATGGATTAACGAACTTCGTATATAAGTTAAACCGTAATTAACATTAATTAAAAATGTTAAAATTAAATTACCCTTACTAATCTTCTTCCACAAAATTCAAAATTGTCGCTTCTAGATCCTCTTCCCATGGACGAACTTTGACTATCCACCACTCCTTCCCTGATCCCCGAAACCAAACTCGTCGTTCCACTCTCCATCCTCCCCTCCTCGACAAACTCACCTCGCCAACGTCTACGTCATCGCGACCAGACGACAACAGCTGCGATTCCCCATAGCATCGAACCCCCAATCCAACATCGGACCTCACAAAAAAAGCTCCTCCTCGCTGGCAGAAACCCAAATCCGCAGTTGCCTTTGACCATCCCCTACCTATCGCCTTGGAAGTCGAACCCTAATTTGCTAACCCAAATTGCCAAGCACTGTAAACGACAGCCGTAATATCCCAGACCCTCCAAAACCGAAGTCGATACCATTACTAACTCAAAGATGCCTTCTTTTGAATTTTTAGATTTATATTTGAATTAATTGTGAAATTACAAGGAACGACCATGCTTATTTGCTTTTCACTAATAAACGAATGGAAGAAGGAGAAAAAAAGAACAACGCTTAAGTGTTGAAACTTGATTTCTTTTTATAAGCAGATTAAAGGAACAAACTGATGATTTTTTCCCTCTTTCTGTTTTTTTAAAAAGAGAGGGTAACGCTTATAAAAAAGGAAAAACGTAGGTACGATCGTAGGGTGGATGACGTTCTAGTAGGTGCGGCTCGAATGAAAGGATAAGGCTGAAGGGTTAAATTAACGAAAATATATAATTCAAAATATCTAGCTATGAAATTATGGACTCCAATCGAGACGTGCCGCCTGGCGTTCCTAATGTTGTACCCCTATTCTGAATGTAATGGAATAAGTTTCGAGACTTAATTCGATCGTATGGAGAAGATAGCTTTTTGAACCCAATTATTATATTTAATTTACAATATTAGTTCCAACGCGTTTCTATCACATACGACCAAACGATACATCTGATCACTGCAAAATTTGACGGCATATTATAATTCATTATTACAGACCCAATGATACTAGTTTCATCGAAATCCAAGACTTTGCCCCAGAAGTCTTATTTTATATGTTAATTTAAACGAGTTATTTTTAAAATCGAGTAAATCACTTATAAATCCAATTTAAAAAATTTATTATCTTCCTTCTTGTTAATAGAAATTAAATAAGCTTTTAAATCATTTTTATCCAAATAAAATCTGTAATGCCCCAAAATTTTGAGGAAAATTATTTTGATAAAATAATTCAGTTCTAAAATATTTAGATTAAATGTTGAAGGATTTCTTGATGAAATGATGTGCAAGAGTATGTGTGCACGTGTACATTGGAAATGGCACAAGGAAAAGGTTTAAAATCTCTGGAAAAAAAATGATGATAATAAAATAAATAAACAAAGAAAGGAAGCATTTCAAATATGATTTTGAAATGTGAATTATTAATCCAATTAAAACATGTTTTTCTGTATACATTGAAATTAAATACTCTTTATGAAATTGGGTATGTATACATATTGAAATTAAAAATATATTTGTATATTGAAATTAAAAATATGAAACATATGCATATGAATATTTTTACAAGAAGTAAGGAAGAATTAAATAAATACATATATGTTTATATACAAGTACATTTTTCTTTAAGCATAAATATATTGGAACTAAGCAAGAAAAAAAATAACATTAAAATGATATGAGATATAATATAAGCAAGTATGTAATGTATAGGCAAAAATAGAAAGAGGGGGATTTCCATAAATAAACAAATAAGTAAAATTAGTTAAGTCACACACTTTTCACATGACTTAGGTGAGTGGCCATTTTCTAAAAAAGCAAAGAAAATAAAAATGCAGCCTTAACTAATTGATATGGCGGGGGTAATCAAGGATGGAAATATGAAAACATAAAATGCAAAATACATGATTTTAGTCAGGACAAAAATGGAATTCTGCCTTGATAAAAACCCTAATGAAAATGCTTATAAATATGTAGTTATAGCCAAGGAAATCATTTTTACCTGAGATACTTAAAATAAGAAAAGAAGAAAACATTTTAAAGGAAGGGAAAAATACCCAGGGATTTTTTGAATCAACTAGAAGGGGATACTTAGGTGAGTAATCTCACTAGATTCATGACATTAAGACCTGATATGGGGCAGCCAAACTTTTATGTTGCTATTGATATTTTCTGGTTTTTGTTAAACATAGTTTTATTAATATTCCTTGAATGATTTTGATTTGATATAATGTTTTGTTATGGGTGCTATTTGGATGGCCTTGATCTGATAAGATGTTTTATTATGGATGTGCATGTTACTGTTTTATTATATTCTGAAAAGCTAAGGCATTAGATCTTGAAATCAGGGGAAGAATACTTATAACTGATATGGAATCATGGCAAGTAAATCTCAACAGAGAAAATAAAATAAGCTGCAATATACATTGTATAAGTCCTGAGGGAAAAGTGATTTAAAATCGAGTAAATCACTTATAAATCCAATTTAAAAAATTTATTATCTTTCTTCTTGTTAATAGAAATTAAATATACCTTTAAATCATTTTTATCCAAATAAAATCCAAGATTTAAATTATTTAAACGATCTTCAATTATTAAATTCAATAATTAAATTATCAAATAAATTTCTATATTTTGAAATTCAAGTTATTTAATCTATAAAATTAACTTTTCAATATATAAACTAATAAAATATTCCAATTTCAAACCACTAAAATTCTGGTTCGTTACAAACCTTATGCCTAAAGCGAGACACATGAGTCTCATTTTACAGCAAAGTATTACTCCGAGAATAGGAAATTACAATAACCCAACTCAAAAAGTTTTTAAAACTCTTTTTGCAATTTACGAAAAATATAACATAGATTGGGCTCAAGTCATTTTAAAAGATTTTGTTTAAAAGATAATCTCTAGGTATGAAAATACAATTTACCATGGTGTATATCTCACTAGAGAGTTTCCAACTATTTTGGTGCCAGTTTAAGAGGTGAAAACATTTTGCCTCATAAAGTTTTCGATATCTCTCTCAAGCAAGTCCCTCTTTATTTCAAACTATATGAAACTCTTCTCAAAAACGAATAAAGAATAGTAAGAGAAGAACAACAAGAAATTCAAAAGAAAGAAGAGGAGAAAAGTTATGGAATTCAAGGAGAGGAGAAAGAAGAGGAACAAGAAGAAGAAGAGGAAGAGGTTGAGGCATCTCTTGAAAGTTTTGACAAACTGTCTAGACTTTCAAACAAAGAGATTCCCAAAAACCAAGAGAAGCTTCTTAATAATCAAAAGAAGCTTAAAAGATTGTTCAGTAAGAAATTCATAAATCTCTTAAATAAGGTGGATAAGTACTTTGGGAAGATCATGAAGAAACTTAATAGAAATCCCTCTCTATTAACTTCTCTCTAGCTTTATAAGATTATCTTTGTATTTCTTTAGTTTCATTAATGTCATTTCCTTGTATATTTTTTTATATTCATGTATCTCCCTATTTTTATTAATGAAATTTACTTCTTTTATTAAATAATGTTATCTTAGTCTCTACAAATCATAAAATAGAATAGTATGAAGTATAAACAAAAATTAGAACAAAAACATAAATTGTGCAAGTTAAGGTACATATGTCGACCTACCCCACATACATATGTCGACATATACTAACCAATTTTGAAAATTTTTAATTTTCAAAAATTGGTAAATACTTTTTAAACAGTTATTTAATCCGTCTTTTGATCTCTGTTTAAGCCCTTTTCTTCTAAAAAACTCATACATTGATTCATCTTTTTATCTCTTTCCATTCTAAACAATTCCTTTTATAAAATTGAGTTCTCCACATCAAAAACTTTGTGAAAACTTAGAAGAAACACTTGAATCCTTTAAAGATGCTCTTTATTTCATTCTCCAAAATCAAAGGCATTTGGAATTAAGTCAAATGCAAATGATAAAGGAACAAGAGATACAATATGATGCTCTTCATTGGTTAATTTCCTCCTTTATCAAAGGTAATCAAAACAATAACCTGGAATGCTCAAACTCTAAAGCAAACATGGAACAAGAAGATTGGAATGTCATCAAACAAATCCAATCTTTGGATCTAAAGGATGGGTTGAAGTTCCAAGGAAAATCTAGTATTCCAATTTGTTTAAAATTTATAAGTGTGTATTTTAAGACTTGTATATTTGAATCTGATTGGTTTGTAAATACTTTATACAGTTAGGTTTGGATTTTTATAAGTTTGTATATATGGTTTGACTTGGTTTGTTTAGGATTGTTTGCTTATATGTTTGGATTGTATAATAGGTTGATTTGTATTTTGAATGATTAATAAAGTTTGTCTTGTCTTATTTATTTAATGTCTTCGATATTTAGCATATGATATAATTTAAGTTTACTCAATATATGTCCTGTATATATGTTCTGAATATACTACATTTAAAATGGCAAGTATTTCCATAAATATATGCTTTAAATATAATCTAAACACAATTGTGTATATAGTTTAAGTATTTAAAAAATTGCTTAGAATTTAAATATTGATTTTGCATCCATAATTCATAAGTATATCACATTTAGGGGGAGTTTTGTTTTTCATCCATTTTAATTGGTGACAAAAGGAGAGAAAAATATAAAATATAAGACATGCATATACTATCAGGGGATTTAACTCAAAGGGAGTTATAATATATTTTTTATATAGAAGTATTTACATGGTTGACATCATGAAAAAAGGGAGATTACTTATACCTCAGATATAGATTATGACAACAACCATATAAATACAAATACTAATGTTTTGCCAAGTTGTATAGTATATATTGCAGGATATTACAAAGGTACAAAATGATTAAGTTTTAAGGCCGACCAATATAAAGAAAAAAGTTCAAAATACAGAGATGATCAAAACTCATGAGTTTAAAGACAAAGATTTGAAGAGCTCAAGACTTTAGTGTATAGTTATGAGTCATTAGAATAAATTGTTAAAGTCACTGATAGTAGATTCTGATCTCTATCACAAATTTCTGATCTTTAATATTTTATAAAATAAATTATTTAAAATTCAAAATATATTTTTACAAATATTTCATAAATAATTTATGTGTTTAAAATAATTATAAACTATGTTTAAATTATTTTACAAATTTATAGAAGTTTGAAAACAACTTAAAAGAAAATCATTTTCAAATTTTACAGGGGTATGTCAACATACCCGTCCTAGATATGTCAACATAATGACCGCTGATATATTTTTAAATTTAAAAGGAAGTGTCTTTTGGATACACCTCTTGGTGAGTGGATACATTTGTCTATTCACTATATAAAGGGGAGGATGAATGAATTTTCTAACTAATTTTTCTTACTTTCTTCTTACTCCTTATTCCCTTGAAATATTTCTTGAAAACTACTTACTACATTCTTCAAAACAACGTAGAATCGATCCATACACTACTAGATTGAATCTTTATAATACATTTTGGGAGCATTATCTCTACGAACTCAAAGATCAAACCGCTATTAAAAGGGCTGTAGGATATTTTGTATCCCAAGTACAACTGTTTGTATTTGGAAATCAACTCTACTCTTACTAGTTTGGGTGTGCCTGTTGGCCATTCAAATCAAGTGGGTGTGCTTTGTTATCCCGCTTTTTGGCAAGGCCGAGATACCAAGGGACTGACTAAAAACAAAGTATCACTTGTCAGAGATATCGATGAATTTTGTCTGAGTCCGAATCGAGCCATAATTGATAAGACATGACTAGGAAAGCAAAGAGAATCATCGTTTCAAGATTCAAGTCAATCTGAGCTCGAATGCTCGAGTTATGACCGATTCGGTCTGGAAGAAACGGCTTCGTATTCGCATCCATCATTGAGACACGATTCGACTCGATCCAGTCCTTGACCATCACCCATTTCGTATCCATCTGGACAAACCTATTCGTATCCATCGGTAGAAGGTACGGTCGAATCCACCAGAACACTTCACTTCGAATCCAGGGGCAACAGTATGTTCGAATCCATCCTGCTACAACAGCTTCGTATCGATCGACTATAGCACGTCACGATCGATACGATGAAGCTTCTGTTCGAATCCATCTGGGAATGAAGCCTTCGAATCCATCGAGTCAAAGCGGCAAAGTCTCCGGGACGACTCGATCAAACTGGCGAAGAAAGCAGATCGATGCGAAGCTCGTGCTCCACGTCATCACAGAGGCACGCTACACCATCGATTCGAAGCAATCGATTCGAACGAATCGATTCGAACGAGGCGAGCAGTTCAGAAAACACTATTTCGAATCGATGATATCTCATGATCTCAAGTCCAAATAATATGAAATTTTCACAGAAGCTTATGCACATGTTGAAGAGTGTCCACACCAAATTTCAGCTCGATTGGACATTTTCTTGATCGATTCGAATGGACTTCGAATTGATCCCAATGTGGGCCCAAATTTCCTTAAGGCAGGCGGGTGGGCCCCCTCACGTGCCAGAAGTGGTCTACCAAAATTTAGGCGAAATATCTGCCTCCTACACCTATAAATAGAGCTCCTAGTCATTCAGAAAAGGGGTCGGACAATTTTAAGAGTTAAAGAGCACCCAGACTCTGCCAGATTTACTCCAAATCACCACTGCTACCTTAGACTCAGACTTAGCCCATAAAATCAGTTGTACTACATTATAAGAAATTGTAATCTTCAAGTATCGAGCAATACAATCATCAAACTTCATAGTGGACGTAGGCGAAACGCCGAACCACTCTAAATTGTTGTCTTCTATGCAATTTACTTTCTGTTATTTGTAGTTTTTGTTAGATAATCCTCAGTTTTAATTTTCTTTCTTCACTTTTATCTCTTCAAAAACTTCCGAAGAGTGTTGTGCTCATTTTTGGTACAAACACTTTGGTGGTTTCATTGAGAAAACCAGTTTTTTCTCCTGCTTCTTGGATCTACCTTTGATACCGGATTGCATAAATCCAAGAGGAAGATCCAGATCTCTAATCCGGAATCCTTCCATTCTATTCAGATTTGCATAAAGTCTAGGAAAGGACTCCACCACTCAAGATGGTTAGCACAAGAACCGCCTCTACAGCCGCTGTTCAAGAAGCTCGGGATAGATAGAATCCTACACAGCAGCCATCCAATCAAGACAACACTGCTCACTCAGATCCGTCTGGGCCAGTCACCAGACAAGAGTTCCAAGTGTTGCTCCAAGAACTGACTCAGAGTCGACAACAGTTGGCTGAACAGCTGCGCGCTAATATTGAATTGACCAACCAATTAAACCGCCAAAGCCGCAGAAGGTCCAGAAGGGATGATATTTCCCGCTCGTCTACTGAAAGTTCCGCCTCGTCTGACTATCACCACAGATCTACCCGTCCCCGATTAGACGGGAATCATGCACAAACTACAGGATATCAACCTGCCTTGACCGTTGGACAGTTGAGGACAGGGCCGTCGGCCAGCTTCCAGACCGGGCCCTCAACACGAGGAGGCCCTACTCCACAGTATACCACGGACAATCGCGCCGCAACTGCCGCGGTAGAAATAAGGGTTGATACCCAAAATCTTTCAGATCCGAATAATCAGCAGCGTGGGCGTACTCCTGAACCATACGTCCCGGAAGACGCTGAGCCAAGGAGGCGAAACATGGACCGTCGACCGCGCCCGGTCCAAACTCGCGCTGTGGAACCCGACCACACCTTAGCTCCGCATGCACAAAATGTAATGATGCCTGATATTTCAACTATGGTACGTCAGATGATTCGCGAAAGCGAGGGCCTTACCAATGACGATTGGGGAATCTCTCGTAGTCATACCCCTTTCACAGATGAGATATTATATGCTGATCCCCCTCGGCGATTCAAAATGCCAACTCTCCCTATGTACGAAGGAAATTCCGATCCCAATCAACATATTCTGAAATATGAGTGGTCAATGAGCGCCGCAAGGGCTGATGATGCGGTGAAGTGCCAAAATTTCGCCATCTCTTTGGGAGGAATCGCAACAATGTGGTTTACAAGGTTGCCACCTAGAACTATCTCTTCGTTCGATCAACTAGCTAAGAAATTTGTCGAACAGTTTCGTATGCATGTCCCTAGACCTAAAGACGTTAACACCCTGTCTAATGTTACCCAAGCTTATGGAGAAACACTTAGGCGTTATTTGGAGAGATTCCATGCAGCATGTGTGGAGATTAGTAACCCCAACGATAACTCGATCTTGATGGCATTAACCAAAGGGATCGATCCCGATTCTGAGTTTGGAAATTGGTTAGCTGGGAAACCACCCGCATCGTTGGACCGTTTCTACTCCAAAGCCGCCCAATTCTTACGGCAAGAAGACGCGAAATAGTCTAGGAAGCAGGACGATGCGAGGCCCAGGAGTGAAGGGATACAAAGTAACATATAAGTTAAGCAGTCCGGTGAGAATTCCGGAAAAGTTCAGTTAAATATACAGATCAAACAAACTCAGCCGAGAGGCAACAATGGTCAGGATAAGAAAAGAGATCAGAATCGAGACCTACGGCGTAAGGCTCCAATGTTCGATAATTACACGCCGTTGAATACATCGTTGGAAAATGTGTATCTACAAACTTGCAACACTGTGCAATATAAGAAGCCTGCTCCGAAGCCATCGTCGGAAAGGAAGGTTCAAACAGGGAAGTTTTGCAGATTCCACGAAAGTTACGGCCACAATACCAATGAGTATCGACATTTGCAGGACCTCATCGAGAAGTTGATCAGGGAAAGAAAGTTAGATCAGTTTGTGCGAACGCCGCAGCCTGGTGGTGTGGGCCCTTCAAATCAAAATCGTGCACAAAATCAAGAAAGACAAGAGGAGCCCGCTCGTACGGGCGGAAGGCTAGTTATAAATACAATAAGTGGTGGTCCCATCCAGCAGACAAAAGCTGGAGGGAAATGGAGTCGTATGCTAGCTCTATCAGGCATGCGGACTTCGAATGCTGTAGTAATTGTGAAGATGGGACTCCGTCTAAACAACAGAAGACAATGTCTGATGATATCATATTTAGAAGCAGAGACGCTGATAAGATCGAAGCCCCAACAATCAACCCACTGGTCATATCTGCCCGGGTAGGTCCTGCTTGGATGAAGAGGATCCTGGTTGACAGTGGGAGCTCTGTAAACATCTTACTTAAACGGGCCTATGATTTAATGAAAATGGAAGCGAAGGACTTAAAACCTTGCCAATCTCGAGTCCACGGCTTCAACGGAAGTGCTACAATACCCACTGGAGTGACAGAACTCCCAATGGAGTTGGGGGTTGGAGAACGCTGGAGAGTCTGGATGTTGCAGTTTGTCGTTTTGGACATCGAATCACCTTATAATGCATTTATGGGCCGACCGGCCCTTGCCGAATTCAGGGCAGCCATTGCCCCAAGGTGCTTGACTCTGAAGTTCCCCACTGATCATGGGGTTGGAGTCATTCAAGGAGATCAGGCAGCAGGAAGGGCCTGCTATGTTGCTGAACTATGAGGAGTACAACGAAAGGAGAAAGGGAAGGGCGTAAAGGAATCTCTCTGCGTCCGTTCTGCTGATGATTGACAATTAGTGCCTGGGCCCCGGCCCGGGCACCACGACCAATTCCTTAAAGATCTTGACCCTAAAGACAACGAAGATAAAGACGAATCTAAAGAGAATGAAGCTTCCCCAGCCGAACTGACTGTGGACGTCCCAATCAGTGAGGGTGATGATTTGAAAGTGCTAAAAGTTGGATCTCAACTGGGCAAACAGACACAACAGGAATTGGTTGAATTTCTCCGGGCGAATCTCGACGTTTTCGCCTGGACACATTCTGATATGTGCGGGATCTCGCCGGACATCGCAAGTCACTCCCTGAATATCGATCCTTGGTATGTTCCAGTCAAGCAGAAAAGGCGTGGTATGGATCCAGAGAGATCTGCCGCCCTTAAAGAGGAGGTTGATAAGTTACAATCAAATGGGTTCATCCGAGATACTTTGTATCCAGAGTGGGTATCAAATCCCGTATTGGTTCGAAAGCCGAATGGGAAATGGAGAACTTGCATCGACTACTCCGACTTAAACAAGGCTTGTCCAAAAGACAGTTTTCCACTTCCTCGAATTGACTAGCTTGTGGATTCAACAGCTGGGCATGAATTATTATCTTTTATGGATGCTTATTCTGGCTATAATCAAATACCTATGCATTTACATGATCAAGAACATACCAGTTTCGTGACCGATCTGGGACTCTACTGCTACAGAGTCATGCCTTTTGGTCTAAAAAATGCCGGAGCAACATACCAACGCTTGGTCAATCGGATGTTCGCCGACCAGATCGGGAAGACCATGGAGGTTTATGTGGACGACATGCTAGTAAAGTCCCGATTTTCCACAAATCACGTTAGAGATTTAGATTCGATGTTCTGCATTCTTCGAGAATATGGAATGAAGCTCAATCCGTTAAAGTGTCATTTCGGTGTCGCCTTTGGAAAGTTCCTCGGGTTTATCATTAACGCACGAGGGATAGAAGCAAATCCCAAAAAGATCTGGGCAATAAGGAACTTACAAACTCCAAGAACCATAAAACAAGTCCAGAGTCTCAACGGGAAGGTAGCAGCACTGAGCAGGTTCATTTCAAAATCCACCGATAAATGCATTCCTTTCTTCGATCTGATTCGGAAGGGAAAGCAAAACTTTGAATGGACCATGGAATGTGAAGATGCATTCCGATCGCTGGTTCAACATCTCTCCACACCACCGATCCTGTCAAAGCCGGTTAACCACGAACAATTATACCTTTATCTGGCAGTATCGGAGCATGCAATCAGCGTTACTTTGGTTCGGGAAGAAGACCGAGTGCAGAAACCAGTCTACTATGTTAGTAAACGACTAACAGGAGCCGAGAGGAATTACCCAAGACTAGAGAAACTGGCTTATTGCCTGGTCATTGCCTCAAGAAAGCTTCGCCCTTATTTCCAAGCTCATCCACTTACTGTGTATACCGATCATCCGTTACGACAGGTCCTCACGCAGCCTGACACGTCTGGTAGGTTACTCAAGTGGAACATTGAACTGAGTCAATTTGATATCACTTATGCTCCGTGGAGAGCCATTCAAGGACAAGTCCTAGCGGATTTTATAGCCGAATTTACTATTTCAGAGGATCTTCCTGAAACCACTACATCCCTCGAATACATCTGGAAGCTGTATACTGACGGTGCATCAAACGACCGGTGTTCGGGCGCGTGTGTTGTACTTGAAACTCCCGAAGGCCGATCTATATGCTATGCTCTGAAGTTCGGTTTTCATACAACCAATAATGAAGCTGAATATGAAGCCCTCTTAGCTGGACTAAAATTTGCCAGAGATTTGAGAATTATCGCTGTGGAAATTTATTGTGATTCACAGTTAGTTGTGTGTCAAGTACGGGGAGAGTATCAAGCGAGAGATCGAAGGCTGGCTGCTTACTTAGCTCGAGTTCAGGAAGTACTAAATTAGTTTGATTATTATGCCATTTATTATATACCTCGAGAACGTAATCAAAAAACTGACTCGTTAGCAAAGTTAGCAAGTACAGGTGAAGCACAGCAGATGGGACTTGTCCTGTCGAAACTTTGTCCTCCCTAAGTATTGATCAAGTAGAGACGGACTTTGTGTTTGAAACCGCTCCCAGTAGAGAATCGTGGATGACTCCGTATCGAAACTACATTGAGAATAGGACATTGCCTGAGCATAGAAATGAGAAAAGACAAATTCTATGAAAAGCTTCACGATTCGTCATTCAGAACGGAGTCATGTATAGAAGAGGTTATTCTGTTCCTCTCCTTCGGTGTATCGCGCACGATGAAATCAAACGAGTGTTACATGACGTACACAAAGGAGAGTGTGGTGATCACACCAGTGGGCAAGCTCTCGCTAAGAAAATACTCCGATATGGATACTACTGGCCGACAGTGAATCGAGATGCAGCAAACTATGCCAGAAAGTGCGATAGGTGCCAGAAACACACCCGAATTCCAAGAGCCCGCCTACTGAGATAACGCAAATGGTTAGCCCATGGCCATTCGCAATGTGGGGCATCGATATCATCGGCGCTCTACCTCTGGCAAAAGGTGGTGCGAAATACGCCATCGTCGCCGTTGACTACTTTACAAAGTGGGCTGAAGCCGAAGCTCTCGCAACGATTACGACAAAGAAAGTAATAAATTTCGTAGTTTGCAACATCATTTGTCGATTTGGACTCCCGCATACCATCATCACCGATAATGGAGCCCAGTTCGAAAGTGCAGAATTCAAGAATTTCTGTCAACGGTTTCATATCCATAAAAAAATCTCGGCAGTTGCACATCCACAGGCAAACGGTCAGGTCAAAGCTGTCAATAAAGTTATAAAATCCATCCTAAAGAAATGACTGGAAAAGGCCGGGGTCAAATGGGTTGATGAACTTCCTATGGCATTATGGACTTATCGAACGACTCACAAGACCGCAACCGGACACACCCCGTTTTCCTTATCTTATGGCTCAGAAGCCGTTATTCCAGTCGAAACGGAAGTGTTTTCCCATCGCATGACTTATTATGATCCGAAAACAAATGCTATATTGCTTGATGAATCTTTGGATCTACTGGATGAGAAGCGGGAAGAGGCTGATTTGAGAGCGGCCGCATATCGAAGTCAAGTCGCCCGATTGTACAATGCCAAAGTTCGACCTCGAACTTTTGAACTCGGCGATCTCGTTCTCAAGAGAATCTATCTGGTTCCTTCACACATGGAACCAAATTGGGAAGGACCATACGTGATTACACAAAGACTCGGAGATGGCATATTCAAACTATCGACCGTTGACGGTCTTGATTTGCCAAGGGCCTGGAACGGCGAGAGTGTCCGTCGCTACTACACATGACAGGCTTTATTTATTTCATTATATTTTTCCATTTAGCAATTTACTTTTGCATTTCAAAATTAGAATTTGTAATAAGGCAACTGACTGTGCCATATTTTCTTATTTCAGCAATAAAATGCCATCTCTTCGAGCCAGAGCTGTGATTCATTGAATACAATGTACGATATCACGATGCACGGAGAGCTAAATTCCATCACGCAGTGGAATTTATTCAAGTAGGGAGTGGTTGTGATACGGCCGGCCACTCGCTAAATGAAACCCAAGCTCGGGGGCAAGCCATCACGTCAGGTTAGACATGAGTTGATACAAGATAAACATTACTTAACTCCGTACTCCCAAAGTGCGAGACGGAATATAAACATTACTCAACTCCGTACTCCCAGAGTGCGAGACGGAGTATAAACATTACTTAACTCCGTACTCCTAGAGTGCGAGACGGTCCCAGAGTGCGAGACGGAGTATAAACATTACTTAACTCCGTACTCCCAGAGTGCGAGACGGGGTATAAACATTACTTAACTCCGTACTCCCAGAGTGTGAGATGGAGTATAAACATTACTTAACTCCGTACTCCCAGAGTGCGAGACGAAGTATAAACATTAGTTAACTCCGTACTCCCAGAGTGCGAAACAGAGTATAAACATTAGCTAACTCCATACTCCCAGAGTGCGAGACGGAGCACAAACATGAAACAAACTCTAGAGTACTCCAAGAGCGCGAGCCGGGTATAAGAGTTAACGCTAAATCGTGGATAATTTCGCACAACACCTATTACGACTTATCCCCGAAGCTGGGGGCAGAACCAAAGAAAATAATGAATTGAAGGCAAAAGAGAATATGTTTTCATTTCAATTGTCAACAAAAAGAATCCGATTACAAGCTAATTCAAAAAGTTCCCACTAGCGGGGGCCGAGCCCGCATCTATACATGGCTACAGAAAGCCAAAAAGTCAAAACAAAACACTACCCCCGAACATGATGGGAAACTAAAGGAAGCACTCAATCTTTCTTCTTCCTCGGTTTCTTTTTCGGGGTAGTCCCATTGGATCCTCTACCCGACTTCCTCCTCAATCTTTTGCTCTTCTCCGGTTTGTCCTTCGATTGCGACATAATGTCAACATCCTCCTTGGAGCTTGAGGCGACAAAGATTCTCTTAGAGGATGGAACTGGAGGCATAGGAGCTGTAACAGGAAGTGGGGCAGGAGCGCTTGCAATAACCACAGTGCCACCCGGTGATATCATCATTAGTGTGGCAGGGCCAGACGGATTCATGCCTGCTGTCACTGCTGCCATCTCAGCATTGATTTCAACCAAAATTTCATCCTCACGAGATGCTTGGGCTGCGCTGGATGTGCTAGTGGCCGGCATGAAGGAGCTAGTAGCTGGAGTAACTCCACTCATGGCGAAAGATGGATCTGCGAATAGATCGTTGGGTTGACTAAGGAGTTCCTCAATCATCTGAGCATCGAAAGATAACATGCTCGTTTCTCCCCCTTCGCCGACCACAGTAGATGTCATAATAGCCTCGGTGATAATGGCCCCTTGCGCTTGATAAGGAACTTGAGATGCAGGAGGCGCAGAGATAACAGCTTCGGTCACTGAATGAGAAAAAGAAAAGATTGTTAGCTAAATATATTGCTTCAGACTCACCACACTAAGTGTTTACGGGAGACGTTCAAATACCTTCCTTAGCCTGACCTGAAGTATGGGCAGGTGCAGAGGCAGGGACATCGACGGGAGACAATTGCGGCTGGTCAGGATTATAAGCAGGGACAGACTGGGGATCAACCGCGCCAGTGGCTTCGGGCAATGTCGGAATTACAACTCCAGCATTTGCTTCGTGATGCTCGATCCTCGAGCCCTCACCGGTCTCTATCTGCCGAGCACCAAGCCTCTCTTTCTCCACGGAAATCATCGCCTCATGGAGATCCTTCCTCTCTTCCTCAGTAAGCAAGCGTGTCTCAAGCTCGAAATCATCCAGTGCTTCATCCGGATGCGCTGCTTTCTTCTCCTCCACCAGCCTAGTCCAAGTGTTGTACAAAATCATAGAGTCATCTCCGAGCCAAGATAAATTTCTGTGCTCCAGCACGTTGGCGTTATATGTGACCAGGAGATCGTCAAAATCAGCTTCCATCCTAGACTGCTCCACCATGATTTTTTCCTCGGTTTCTGTCTCCACAGACTTAGCCTTTGCCACCCCGCAGCAAGTTCAGCTCGAAGTGATACGGCTTGATCGCATGCATCTTGAGCGGCGATGTTTGCATCATCTTTTTCTTTCACCACCTCGGCGAATTTGGCTTTAAGCTCATTCAGCTCTTTAACGGCGATGTCACGTTCAGCTACAACGGTGGTATAGCGATGGCCCATCCCTTCTACTAAGGCACAGTGTGCCTGCTGCATCCTTGCCATCTTCGCCATGGCATCATCATGCTTTTTAAGCGCTTGAATCTCTGAACTTCGAGACGATTCCGTCTCTGATTGAAGAACCTAGATAATGCAGTCTTTCTGGGCAATGTCAGCATCACACTTCTCAACAATCTTTGCCCGGCCAAAAGCCACTTTTGAAGCTTTTACGGCTGCTTTGTACCACTCCTTGTATTGAGCATAAAAGTCGCGAATATAGTCGTGCGCGATATTTTCGGCATCCGAAGGAATCCTCTTGAGATGGGGAGGGAAGACATATGCATCCAGACAAATTTCTGGAAAGTCATTTTTCATTTGAGCAAGTTTGATGGCTCCTTCACCGGTCAGTTCTGCCGGAGCCTGTTCAACAATGGCAGCTGTCTGTGGTTCAACTCTTTGCCGCTGAGTTTCAGGCCTTAAAGATTGAGAAGGTTGTTGTTGCTGTGAAGACTCAAGGGGATCTATAGGGGCCCTAGGAGGCGGAGGAGAATGAGATCGCGATCGGTATTGATGGCCTCTATCTCTATCAGTACGCTCATGACCAGAATGGCCACGCCAATAATCTCGATCCCTGTCATAACGCTCCTGGCTGGTATAGCCTCGCCCATGATCCCTATCTAATTCCCTCCAACGAGACTCATAATAAGAAGAAGCTCGGCGAACATTGCGAAGCCTATCTAGTGTAGATCCGCGACCTGACATCTCACCTGCGATAAGAAGGAACTGCAGTTTAGAATCCTACAAAAGTGATGTTCAATATGCGAAAATCGTGTAGTGCTGTGGAAGTGTGTGTAAATGTGTAAACCCCCTGACCAACCGGAAGTGTTGACCGCACTAAAAGGAAAGGGCTCGCTCATATTTAAAACATCTTGAAATTCTTCCAACCCGGGATTGTGGTGAATTGATATATAATCCGAGATGGGAATATCACCAAGCCCTTTGAAAATATCTCTCGATTGAGAAGGGGCGGCCTCGGAAATTATGACTTCGGAAGTGGGAGGAGACACATCTACAGACTTCCACCCCTTAGATTTGAGTTTTTTGGAAACGACGGTCTTGCTTTTCCGTCTCTCTCCCAATTCTTCGAAATTGCCCGAAAAATCAGCCACCGGCTCGACATCTGTGTGAGTCCTTTCTTCGTCGCTCACTTCGGTTATCACAACTCCGAGCGTTTTCTTCGCCATTTTCTTCTTCTTCTTCTTTTTCTTCTTCTTTGGAACGGGCCTTAGCATCCCTTCGGTGACTATGCTCTGATTTCTTTCGATCAAGCCAAGAGCTCTTAAGTTATAATCAGTCAACACCAAGTCGATGTGTCTCAAATCGCTCGGGATCTCTTGAAGGCTCCGAACCATGCCCTTGTAATACCCGCTGTTGGGTCTGGAGATAATAGCTGTAAGAAAAGTAGGATGTCAATACCAATGCCAAAAAACCATTAGTCAAGGAAATCATCGACGGGTTACGACACTTACGTCTAGACAACCACCGCCTAGCAAAACCTGGAGGACACCGGATATAAAACCATTCATTCTTGAAGTAACTGAGTCTGGTCCAGGCTCCGGTTATAACCTGGCAGTTCCTGACTGCCTCCAAAAACGTAAAGGATGGACTATCGCCTCTGCTCTTGAAATTAAATAGATATCTGATTTCCGTTGGCCTTGGTGGACGGAAGAGATGTTCCATAAATACAATGAATGCACTGTTCAGTAGCGCATGCCCGTTGGGGTGTAATTGAGAGGGAGCGATTCCAAGAAATGATAACATCTCCCTAATGTATTGATTGAATGGAGGGAGTGTTCCGGCCACACAAGCATGGCGATAGAAGGCGGTATACCCTTCCGGCGGACAATGAGGTCTGTCACTAGGTCCCGGCAATAGCACATCATCCAAAGAAATATTATGTCTCGTGCATATCATGCCCAGCAAGTTTTCGGAAATATTGGATTGAACGGAGTCTATAGGGTCCTCAATAAATATGGCATCCTGTAGCTCGTCAGGAGCTGGATTTACTATCTCCGTTGGGATATCTGGAATTACAAGGACCGGAGGGGGAGAACTCTGAATCTCCTGCTGTTGAGAGCTCGAAGATTCCATCACTGACTAACTCATCAGAAAGTAACGTTAAGCAAGTGAAAAAACCCGTTCATTTCCCCGTGTAAAGTGTGTGTTGTGCAGTGCAGTGCAGCCAATACTTAGGAGATTCAGCATAGTTGAAGAAAATATGAGAACAACAAGAAGTTCGAAAACCCAGTCGGAGTGACCCTCATCGCTGACCGTCACAACCATACCGTCCAAACGCATAAAATTCGAGTCAAGTTGGAGTTTGTTTTGTCAAGATACAGTTCCATCGACGAGCTTCACAGGACAGTCAAGTATGCAGTTTAACAAGTTCAGTCTAAATATGCAAGGATGAAGCTCGTCGGAATCATGCCATTAAATAAGTAAAAAAAATTCGTATCACGGAAGCTTATTCGAATCGATCGAAGCTAGAGTATAAGTCTTCGAATCGATCAAGGAGATAACACTTTGAATCGATCTTGTTCGAATCAACCTAGTTCGTATCGATGAATGACTGGATCCTTCGTATCAATCGGCGACTTAAGGTTCGCATCCATCATCAACGGAGTCCTCGAATCGATCTCCATCAACAAGAGTTTGCAAATAGGTAAGAGGCCAGACATTCGTATTGATCACTTGGGTGGAACGATTCGAATCGATCGCAAGGGGCAGTTCCACCGTATCGATCACAGGAGATCGATACAATGACCCAATTTCCAGATCGACTCGATCGCTATAACTCCGGATCGACACGGAAGATTCAATCATACTTTTTCTTCAACCAGCCATTCTTAGTTTCGACCTTGATCTCGACTCCATCAAGATCGATACGAACAAGAATGGGCGAGGGTTTCAAATCTTGGAGCCTCAAACACTTAATCAAATTACCCACTTAAATGTGAAGTTAGTTTATGAAAACTCGGGTGATAGTTCGATTCGAAGAAGGGAGTGTTTCGTCTGCCTTTAGTTCTTGAAATCTGGAATTGTTTCGAAGACGCCGAAAGATGAAGGCAAAAGTAAAAAGTGAAAAGAGAATGGCATCTCAGTATTTATAGGGGCCTTGAGGCGATTCGTATCCCAGTAGGCGAAACCGGTGGTAGCCGGTAAAACCAGTGAACGATTCGAAGTGTAAAACTCGAATCCATGGGCTAAAGCGCCGTGACCGATTTGAATGGAAGCAAGCATCTGCATGGAGCCGCGTTTCGAATCCATCACTTCGACTCCATGAGAACGATACGAAGGATAATGTTAAGGAAATCCAGGCCGATTCGAAGTGCCTCGCTCGAATCCATCGACTTTAGCCTTCATCGAAACAAAGCAAGAGACGGCGTCCACCAGATTAAGACCATCTTTCGAATCCATCGATTCGACTCCATCCAGTATGCTTTGAGTTCATCGATACGAAACAACTAAACGAAGATAGCTTTGAAAACACTCGACACCGTCGATTCGAGTCCATCAATGTCTGACCCATAGCAACAAGAACTCATCGATACGAATCAGGATTTCGTATCCATCAAAGATTTTCGTGTCTATCAAAGCAAAGCACGCTGGTTAAACATTTGTTTAAAAGAAGATTACGACAAAACGGCTAAAAGACGACTGTCAAGCAACCAATTGGACAGAAATATTCAGCATGAAAGACTGCAACTTTTCAAAGCACGCCATGTTTACACAAGACGTACTTTGGGGGGCAAATGTTATCCCGCTTTTTGGCAAGGCCGAGATACCAAGGGACTGACTAAAAACAAAGTATCGCTTGTCAAAGATATCGATGAATTTTGTCCGAGTTCGGATCGAGCCATAATTGATAAGACATGACTAGGAAAGCAAAAAGAATCAGCGTTTCAAGTTTCAAGTCAATCCGAGCTCGAATGCTCGAGTTATGATTGATTCGGTCTGGAAGAAACAGCTTCGTATTCGCATCCATCATTGAGACACGATTCGACTCGATCCAGTCCTTGACCATCACCCATTTCGTATCCATCTGGACAAAGCTATTCATATCCATCGGCAGAAGGTACGGTCGAATCCACCAGAACACTTCACTTCGAATCCAGGGGAAACAGTATGTTTGAATCCATCCTGCTACAACAGCTTCGTATCAATCGACTATAGCACGTCACGATCGATACGATGAAGCTTCTGTTCAAATCCATCTGGGAATGAAGCCTTCGAATCCATTGAGTCAAAGCGGCGAAGTCTCCGGGACGACTCGATCAAACTGGCAAAGAAAGCAGATCGATGCGAAGCTTGCGCTCCACGTCATCACAAAGGCACGCTCTGCCATCGATTCGAAGCAATCGATTCGAACGAATCGATTCAAACGAATTGATTCGAACGAGGCGAGCAGTTCAGAAAACACTATTTCGAATCGATGATATCTCATGATCTACAAGTCCAAATAATATGAAATTTTCACAGAAGCTTATGCACATGTTGAAGAGTGTCCACACCAAATTTCGGCTCGATTGGACGTTTTCTTGATCGATTCGAATGGACTTCGAATCGATCCCAATGTGGGCCCAGATTTCCTGAAGGCGGGCGCATGGGCCCCCTCACGTACCAGAAGTGGTCTCCCGAAATTTAGGCGAAATATCTGCCTCCTACACCTATAAATAGAGCCCCTGGTCATTCAGAAAAGGGGTCGGACAATTTTAAGAGCTAAAGAGCGCCCAGACTCTGCCAGATTTACTCCAAATCACCACTGCTATCTTAGACTCAGACTTAGCCCATAAAATCAGTTGTACTACATTATAAGAAATTGTAATCTTCAAGTATCGAGCAATAAAATCATCAAACTTCATAGTGGACGTAGGCGAAACGCTGAACCACTCTAAATTGTTATCTTCTGTGCAATTTACTTTTTGTTATTTGGAGTTTTTGTTAGATAATCCTCAGTTTTAATTTTCTTTCTTCACTTTTATCTCTTCAAAAACTTCCGAAGAGTGTTGTGCCCATTTTTTGTACAAACATGCTTAGTAGCCCGCTTAAATCTAGTGGGTGATCTTGTTGCCTAGTAAATCAAGAGAGTTTACCCTAGACTCCTGAGATAGGAGGAGTATCTCATAGCCTTGAAATTGAGATTGTATTCTAGGTTGCTTGCTACCTGGTTAAAGTAGGCGACTGAAAAATAATACATCCAATATTGTATATGACTAGATGTAGGATTGGTTAATCCAAACCAGTATAAATCCTTGGTGTCATCTCTCTTACTTTACTTTTTTGTTATTGCTTTTATATTTATCTATGGTTGCATTTGTGACTGTTTGATTAGTATAGGACTGTGTTGATAATTTATAGTTTGATTTAAATCTTGAAACAAAGTTTAAAACGTCATAAAAGTTATAAAACACTATTCATTCCCCTCTATTGTTAAAGCAGCCTTAAGATCCGTTAACCATAACCCACAGTTAATAGACTTTATAGGCCTATTGAGATCCAATTTGGGAAAAGTATTAAAAGTTACCTATTTCACCCACTACGATATGGACTAGGTTGCTTCATTTGTATTCGAGGTCATATCGATCTCCGAATTCATTATAAAACTGGAATGCACTTCTTTAATTTATTCGGCAATCATTCCAAGTGATGGTTGTGAAAAATTTAGAGGTGTTTCCTAGGGGCAATTATATAATTATTACATAAATCTAACTCGATAATCAATCTTGTTTAAAATGGAAGGTGTTTTCTTTCTATTATATACTTGTTATATTGTGATATAATTAACTAAACAATTAATTTAAAGCATATTGAATACAAAAACTTTAAATTATATGTTATGTGATAGTAATTACAATATGTTGTAATCATGAGAATTTTATCACATTAAAAAAACATATTATTTTAATATTCCCAGTGAAGAGGATTTGTGACGGGACATCGAAACATCCATTGAGACTAGAGTGCGTAAGGCCTACCAAATGTTGGGTAGTGTATTACTCATGACTGTTAAGGTAACCAAGGTGTTGCATATAGATATTTATTAGATAACTATGGAATAAATCAGTCGAGAGTTTTCTATAGGTTAATATAACTTAGGTCAAACAGAGAATCCCGAACTAACGATGTTACATAATCTTCTCAAATTGAGAATGCTGTTGAACTTTATTGTGGACATTCCACTAAGATTATAGTTAAATCATAGCATGACGTTCATCAAACAACTACAGCTGGGTCTGAGTTGAAGTATTGGGAGTGAAACATTATTCAATATAGTTTATCTCCTTAATTATATGGGATTTGTATCACAGTCAACTGTAGTCAACTCAAAGTCAAAGTCTCTGGCCTAAGAAGTATTGTTAATTATAATCGTTATAACCAAATATTCTATCCTTGGACTTACAAAGTTGAATCTAGATGATGTTGGAATTTTGACTAAAACCGAATTCTATAAGTCCTGATGTGATATATTGTTGACGAAAGGAATTGGTGCAAATAATCATTACTACTTGGCACTCCTTATAATAAGTAAATTAAATTTTACCAAAAGGATGTGTAAGCAATAAATTCGGCCAAAATGTCTTACCATTAGCTAAGGTGGCATGTGAATGTTGATATTTAAATTGTTCGATATTAATCACTAATTGAATTTATGTCATTGAGTCGCACAACAGAAATGACGAATACTCCAAATATACCACATGATTTAATTAATTTATAATAGTTATAAGTTAATTAAATTAATTAATATTTATGAAATATTAATAATTGAATTTTATTTGTTTTTAATATCAGTATTATTTAATAAAGTGCATATATAAAATTTATAAACGCATATACCGATATATGATATCGATAGAATATTTAAATTATATTTAACTAGAAAAATTCTAAATGGATTTAGAAATTTTTGAGGCCCACTCTAGCTCTTTCTATAGCTGGCCATGCATATGAGGGGCTTTGATGAGATTTAATTGTGAATTAAATAGGAAAGGTTTTCAAGGAGGAAATTAAAGGGTTTCAATGTTTCCTCTAAAGCATACTCTCTCTCATTCATTCCACCATTCTTTCCTGGTAAATGTTTCTTTCATGAATTTACATATGCCTAATTTGACCAACTTTTCTTCTTTATTTTTTAGAAATTTCATTCATAAAAAAGGCTAATTTTGATTAAGATCTAATTTATAATTTTATAATATTTACATATACGAATGTAAATAAAATATACATGTTAATCTTTTAATTTTCACTAGAAAATTAATTTCTATTTTATGCGATTGACGTTTTAAACATGAATGTTTTGGACATTGTTTATACAAAAAGGTTTTGATTTAAAATTCATGAATGGATTTTTATGAAAATTTTAAATCATTTATCTCCTTTCCAAATTTAATGTTTCATGTGAAATCCTAAACTTTAGTTTCCTTTCTATGCTAAAAGTTTGATTTAAATGTTAAATTTTAATTCTAACATATTTATATAAATATTACAAATGATAATGTTTACATACATACATAAATAAATACACACACACACACACATACATACATACATACATACATACATACATACATACATACATACATATATATGTTGTCTTAAATCAGAACATTAATTGGAATATTTATATATATGGTAACACATATGTGTTGCTTTAATTCAAAATCACAAGACAGATCTTGTGTAACATTGTAATATTTGAGATCAAACCTTTATTTAATTAAAACTAGATTCACTATTGTTTATTTCAGATTTCAAAACATACAAAATTATCCAATATGATATACAAACATGCATCGGCATATCTATTATATATAATTTAAATCAAAATCTTAGACAATGAAGGCATATGTGAAGGGGAAATGAGTCCGTTGTGATGTTAGTCCAAGCACCAACATATTGTCTTATTAACTATGTATGTTTTTATACGTTTCACTTAAATAATATACACTAGAGTATATTTGGATACAATTATGTTATGCATAAAAAACTTATTAATGACATTTAATAAATCAACCAGTTTAATTAAAGAGAGAGAAATGAAAGATTTCTCTCTTCAATTAAAGCATAATCTTCCTTTAATTAATTACGTAAGTTTTAGAGAGAGAAACGAAAGGTTTCCTCTAAATTAAATTTAACCAGTAATTGTTATACACATAGGTGTATTTGATACATTCATACATTTAAGTTTAAATCAAACTCATACCCTTTTAAAAAATAAATAAAATAATATTTCATTTAAAATATTTTAAATTGGATCAAAAAATTATTTAGGCTTCATAGACTTAATAAAGATCTAAAATGGAATTTTTTTGAAATTCATCAATTTAAACTGCTTCCAACTAACCCGATCCCTTTAATGGTATCAGAGCCTTAATAGTCTATGCGATCTAAATTAGCAATGTTAGGGCTTATTGGAACTAGGTCAGCCCTCAGCGAAGGAATTGGATAAATATCAAAAAAAATTCCATTGCTAGACCTTTAGCGGACTAATGTAGTCTAGTTCGTTCAGAACTTTTCTAAACTTTCTATTGAATAAAATTAATTTTTATTTAAATTTATAAATAAAGTTTTATCTTATATAATTTATATTATGTTTTAAATATGTGTATCATATGCACATATGTGTGTCCATGCATGTGCAGTAGGATAATATGTAAATGGTTTGACATGCCCATGTGTAGATAACGAGATTTACACAACAACAAACATGTTAGCCCCTCATGGATATAAGTGGATTGTCTATATATATATATATATATTTGTCTATGCATAAAATTGTTTATATATATATATGAAAATATAATTATTATAAAATATCAGTTGTGAATTATTACACAAAACATTAATTAAAACAAATATATATATATAATTAAATTATAAAATTATTTTAAATTATAGTTTGTAAAAATATTTAGAATATTTGTACTATAAAATTCAAACTGAAATTGTGTGTGTGTGTAAATATATATAATTTTTTTAACATGGCTAGCTGGCTTTAAAGTGGGTCATCCACTTTTATAAATGAAATAAAGAACAAGTGTTCGACATAATGAGCAAAGAAGCCCAAGAAATAGGCAAAATACCCATACTACTACAATGGACTCAACATTAGTCCCCCTCCGAAGAGGAGGAGCTATTCCCATCCTCAGATGAGGTAGGGCCAATGACATGAAAGTACCCAGTAAAAAGAGAATCTAGTGAACAAAAATAATCTACTGAATCAGCCCCATATAAATACTTCCTGTCCCAAGAGTCATCTTTCAATACGGACCTATTACAGTCCCCAAGTTCACCTGATATACGTAGAGAAAGTTCTTCTTCTTCCACCTGATAGAGTAGTCTTCTGTCATCACTGTCAACACCTACAGACTTGTAAAACTGACTACTCGACGGCTCAAATCTTAAATTAAACCAAATACATATTACATATAACCAATTATAATTATGTATGTGTGTATATATAATTTATACAAAAATTATATTTTCCTCCTGCTTTTCGCCTGATAATAAAAATAAATTTTTTGATTTATCTTTTGGTTTTTAAATAATTTATTAGTTAAAAACTTATAATTAGTTAATAAACCAAACAAAATTAATAAAAAATAGTTTTAAAAAAGCATTTTTGAAACCATGGTCTTTATTTTATATTATATAAATTTATTTCAGAATTTAATATTATTTATTAATATATGTGTGCATACATTTTATTTATATAGTCAATTTTCAATTTTATAACAGTATTTGTATAAATATAATAAATATCTAAAAAAATTAACCTTTTATGATTTCTTAAAGCCATACTAACAGAGTTAAATTTTGTAAAGTTTTCAATTGTATATTATATAGATTATACTTTTAAATTAGATTTAATATTTAAATTCATATAATATATTATTATTTTAAATTTCAAAAATAAAAAGGGTTTTTTTTTTTTCAGGCCGAGTGCATGTATAAAAATATACATAATTTTATTTTATTTAATATATATACACATACATACATACATATATATAGACACACACACACACACTTACATAAATACGACCATCAACATGTGACGATCCATCGATATACTGATTTGTGATATTTCTTACAAAACAATATATATCAAACAATGATCATATAATTGCAAACTAGAAGCATACCTTTCACCAAAGCCCAAAAATCACACATTGATATGAAGAACTGAACCCCTTGGATTGAATTCCAATCATGAAGTTGCTATCTTTCGAATTGCCTTACCACTAAAGATTATTTGATTTTAATTTGTATCTAACTTGCTTGAATATTTGAGGAAAGAGAGAGGGTGTATTCGGCCACCAAAGGAGAGGATGGAGGCAACAAAAGATTAAAAATAAAGCGAGGGTTAAGATGTTTATATAAGGAAGAGGCTAGAGAGCAAAAGTATGATCAAGATCCTTAATTTTCTCTTATCAATTCCCTTCTTTTAAACATTATCCATCCCTCCTAGCCATCTTATATCTGGCCTCTATGCCCCTATAATTTCCAAAATTATCATCCTCGTATGGGACTCAAATCTGTTTCAAGACCGAATAATATTTCTTACATTTAAATCCAATTTAAATGGGTATTGATATTGAATATGGATTAGTGGTTATATAACTATTATACGCATACTATTTAAAATTTGTTCAATGCACATCAAATAATAATTTATAACTAATATTTCATAAATATTAATTAATTTACAACTATTTTTCGGGTTTGTGATCAGGCCATATCTAGATGAGTTAGAACGATCTAATAGTTAAATAGTAGGTTAGAAGTCTAAAACGATAACTCTTGAATTCAAACACCAATTGAAGCTCAAAAGATATAGCCCCAAGCTTACAAATACTAAAGAAAATCATTTATCCATCAAAGTGGTTCAAGTTGCTAAAGTCGATGGCCCACGACCCAACACAAATAGTTAGATCAATACCAATCTAAGTGTCTCAGTTTGGTATCGACCCATATTACTTCATCAAATCGAAGCATGTTAGAGAAATTAAAGTAAGACATGGATCACCAATGTTCCATGTGTCAAACTTTAATAGACGGGGGTAAACTTCATAACGAACAAGTTAAGTGCTCCTGGATCATCACCGATCCAACGATGCCATAGGCCTTAGATAGGTCGACATAAGCTTAGTAAACCATTATTATGGGTCGCCACTGATCCATAGGCCTCATATCGGTACCAATCCAAGAAAAAAATGATAATTTGGCCATAATGTTTTCAAGCTACCTTCTTTAGTACGTGGAGAATGTGATAGGGACAAATCTATTGATCTTCTTCTATAGTAGGAGATAAGGGGCACCATTTCGGGATCCTTTTTCTACATTCTAAATTTCTGTACTAATATATATGTTTCTCGGGTCATCACCTATCCAAGGCTACCGATACATAAAATCTCACTTGTTAAACTTTGCAGAAATCATTAACAAAGCTTAAGTGGATGTAGGCCAGTGTTTAGCCGAACCACTATAAATTGTTTTTTGTTGTTCATATCCATTTTCCTTATAATTTTTTCATTTTATTCTCCTCATTAAGCTACTTAGGTGTTTGCACCACCTTTTGGTTTAAACAATAACAATTACAAATTAATTAAATCAGATGGAAATGGAGTATTCAACTTTTTCGTTGTGTGACTCTTAGGTGTAAATTTGGTCAGCGATCAATACCATATAATTCGAGTATTAACATTCACACTTCACTTAGCAGGTGGTGTGACATTATGGCCAAATTTATCGATTAATTGGTTTCAGTAAAAATCCAATTTTACTTTATTAAAGGTTGCCTATTTGTGACAATTATTTACATCAATTCTATTTGTTAAAACTATATCTTTGAACTTATGTAATTTGGTAATGGTCAAAATTCCAATATCGTCCAATTTCAACTCTATAGTCCAAATACAAAGTGTTTGGTTCAATAATAACAATTATTATCAACCAAACTACTTTGGCCAGAGATTTTGACTTTTAGTTGACTAGTTCATTATTTTACTAACCCATATAACTGAGGAGACGAATTCTATCTTGAATAATGTTTCACTTCAAATACTTCCAGTTTACCCAACTGTAGTCATTCGATGGACTATGTGCCATGATTTAACTATGTCAAAGCAAAGCAAAGCATTCATATTGAAGATCGACATCATTGTCTAGTCAAGAGAACTGTGTAAATTAGTCACATCGATATTTTCTGTTTGGCCTTAGTTATATTAACCAATAGAAAACTATCAAGTAAGTCATTCCATAGTTGTGCAATAACTATCAATACGTAACCCCTTGGTGCCTCTAGTAGTCACGAGTATTAAACCGCCCAATATTTGGAGAGCGTTACATACTCTAGTCTCAAAGGATGCATCGATATCTAGTCTTGATACATCTTGACTTGGAATATTTCAAATGATGTGTTTATTATACATTGGGATACAATACTCATGATTACAACTATTCGTAGTTACTATCACACCATTTATGGATTTCTAATTAAATATATTCTAATTAAACATTTGATTATTTATAACATATTACAACAAATATAAATAAAATACCTTTATTATGAATGAGAATTGATCATAGATTTAAGTTTACAATAAATTATAGAATTCCTCGAAGGGCATACCGCTAACTCTAGAATTTTATCACATTGATTTTTGGAATATTTAATTAGTTTTAAATATTCGAGTTGGGGTTCTGTTTAAAATGTAATAAAATATATGTTCCAAATAACTGCTTGATTTATATGACTATTTTTAATTTAATTTATAGAATTTTTCCATAATTTTTAATTTGAGAAAATAATAAATCTTCATTTGACGCTTTTTATGTCAGTCGTTGGCATTTTTGAATTTAACATGATATGCTAACTTGTCTATTTTATTGTTGTTTTGTGATCGCGTCCCAATTCTGTACACAATAGTATTTTATTTTTTGTCGATCGCGACTTGTACATGAACGTTGTGTCGTGTTGCGGACACCCAAAACACACACAAGCACACACAGTATCACACACGAATACACAGTCCTTTTTCTTTAACTCAACAGCAAGAACAATGCAGCCACCATTTTCACCCCTTCCACCCTACCGGCCACCATTGTTTCATTGTCCCCTTGTCCCCTTTGATTGAGCCTTGTCTCCATTGCACTACCCATATATATACGTGTACTTTGAAAGCCTTGATCTCCTTCTCCATTTTTCTTAACCGACATTGAAATAAACTCTTCTATTTGAGTTTTAAAAATTGATACACTCTAATCCACTCGCATCTAGCTAAATCTCCCAGCATGAAAGTTGTTCGTATTGGTCTATATTATTTTTAGAAATTGATCGTGCTCAATTTCATTAAGAATCGAGCAATATATCACAATAAATCAGTAAAAGGGAGAAAATGGACATTGAACTTTAAAAATCAATTTCTCTCGATTTTTTAAGAATTGCTCGATGCTGCTTGTGCCGTTGGAGTCGTATAAAGGAGTGGGATTTTTAGAGTGAGTTTGGTAGAATTTGGCATGGCCGTCGATGGAGGTCGTAAACTAGGGTTATGGTTTGTCGGAGTTAGAGGTAGCAATAGCTTGATTGGAGAGTGGCGTTGGGTTTGTAGAGGAGAGGGGCACCTGTGGCCTTAAATTGGTGAGGTCCGATCAAGTATTGGTGATCGCAACGTGGGTTATGATGCGATTTTTCTCTGCGTTTTGGGTCTCGGGCTCGTGGTCGAATTTTAATGCAGTGGGTCGGAGGGCAAGACGGTGGTGCCATCAAGTCAAGCATGCAAGGTTGGACATGTCGATGGGTTTGGTTGAGTCATTCATTGGAGAAATTGTTCGTGCACGTGCACGAATACATGCACGTTTCCTGGTTACGACCGAAATAAGAAGGAGGAAGATGATACTATTGAGAGTTGTTTGGGTTGGTGGGACTGGGCTCAACCCGTTTGGTTTTGGATGGTGAGAAATGCTTTCTCATGTTTTATTTATTTAAATATATAAACAACTTGCTCATATTTAATCCGATTTACACACAGGTTTTTGCATTAGACTTGCACCAACGACTATAATGATGCAGTATAATAAGTTAGTGGATTTGGGATGTTTAAAAATTATGACATATGAAAATGGACTGAATTTAAATTACGTTATTTTAATTAATAACGTCATTTAAATTTATATACCTTAGTTATTGATGTTTATT
This sequence comes from Allium fistulosum, assembly GCA_030737815.1. NCBI lineage: Eukaryota > Viridiplantae > Streptophyta > Magnoliopsida > Asparagales > Amaryllidaceae > Allium > Allium fistulosum. Next base: position 895,888,790 of record CM060905.1, on the reverse strand, counting down.
TGGCCAAATAAAATACTGTTGAGTTAAATTGGATTGAATATGGTAATTGAACATTTGTTTAGCAGAATAAAACACTGTTCTGCTAATTAAATTTATTTAGTTATATTGATTTAATTTATTTAATTATTATTTTAAAGTTATTTAATTATTATTTTAAAATGTTTTAATTTAATTATTTACTTAAAAGTGATTTAACTGTACTTTAATTTTTAATAAAAGTTATTTAGTTATATTTATTTAAGTTGTTTAATTTTATTTTCCAAGGGTTAAGGGGTGATCCCCGCTCTTATGTATTGTCTGATATTTCCTAAAGAACCAGAACAGAGCATTTCGAAAAATCGACGATTGGATTTTGGGGCGTCCAGGAAGCGGAAGAGTGTACTTGTAAGAGATGACTCAGAAACCGTAACCACTCTGAAACCATATACGGTTCTATGGAGGAGTTTCGTTATATATTGAGATGTTGGAATCCATGTGTGGTTTCGAACCCGTTGGGGTATGGGAATCCATGTGTGGTTCCAAGATCTATTTGAGATGTAGGAATCCATGTGTGATTCTGAGACCCGTTGGGGTATTGGAATCCATGCGGGATTCCGTGATGTGGTGTATGAGCTGGAATGTCGGACATAGCCTCACCAGCGGTAATGACTAAAACCGTAGATAGGAGGCATGGCCAGTATGGTTGGCAAACCCATAGGGTGTAGTCGGCTCCTCCTAGACGTTACTTACAGTTGTTATGCATCCATAGGGCGATGCACTCGGTCTTAGCGAGACCATATATGTTTTTCCTATGGTACATCACTAGGGATGTATGCTACTTCAGAAGGATATCTCTGATCTTTGTGCAGGAGGACCGTTCTCGAAATACTGAGGGCACCTGCACATAATCCTACACATTTAGCAAACGTGCCTTATCGGTTTATGATTATATACCTAGCATTGTTGTGATGTATACTCACGAGCAGCACAACTGCTTGATTATTATTATTTGCACCCTTAGACGTTATTATAATATATGGATTTTATGATATAAATGTTTTGGTTATCGTAAGGTAAAAACCTGTCCGTGTTTATGTGCAGCGTGGTCTTACGAGATATCTTTGATTTTAAAGGATTTTACAAGCTATACTATATTATTTCCTTGTAATTGGAGTTTCTCACGTTGGTTTTACCAGACCGACCCGCGCGTTGTTTTCCTATAATGCTCGGGTCAGACCGAGCATATTTCCAGGTTTTGTTGGATGTTTTGGAGCTTCAGGAAATGAGCTAGAGGCCCGAAGACGTATTCAAGTACATGGTTATTTTTTCGTTGCATTCATTGTTGTATTTATCAGTAATTGTGAGGATATGTTGTAGTAACTGTCTTGGTTGAAATAGGTTAGTATAATCTGGTTGATGTATTTATATACTTATATTACAGTTTGTTTTTTGTGTAAATATTGGTTTTATATTATAGATTATTCGTTCTGATGTGAGATTCTGTGTTGTTTAGTTCTTCTTATCTTCTTCTATTCTTTCTTCTTTCCTTCCCCTAACTATCTGCCTTTCTATATAGTTTTAGTGGGTCATGTGTGGTTTATTAGCCACTTAAACTATATGGAATAGTGGGTTGTTACACATGGTATCGGAGCTTAGGTTGGGCGAACACCTAGGCTTTGATGGGGTTGACTCATTTGAGATAGGGTAAGTGAGACCCTATGATGAGTTTGAGTGTATATATAAGTGCGCGTATTTGTTATTTTCATAAAACTATTTTTTATTGTGTTGTTTAATATGTTGAATGGTTTAAGAATTCTAGTCGATACGTTTGACCAACGTTATCGATAGGGATTTCCTAAACACTCAAACAAGATCAACAGACACAGTATTGTTTTAAAATTTAGGTAAATGAAATAATTTTACCTAAGATTATATTATATATATAAAAGAATAATTTTTTAAAAATTTGATATAGTTATTCTTGGTTGTGCTTGGTTGATAGGAAGGATAATACTCCATTATTATCATCTAGGATTTGATCAGTCATGCTCACCATTTTCTAAGCATTGACAATTATCAGTTAATCTATCTAGAATGTTCCTTTTGAAACCTGGGTTGGGTAGATAGGAAATTTGGAAACATTGAAACGAACACCTTGTGAATTAAGTTTCACGGTTTGACTATAAGGTGGTTATTTAAAAGAAATTTGAATACTTTAGGATGACTATTTTAGAAACGATTTTATATAATGGTTCATTGGATAAAATTAAGTTTTAATAAATGTTGTTTTATTAAAAGGAAGTGGGAATATATTGAAATAATATTTGGAAATGATTGAATATAAAAGTTAGTTGTATTAAATTGGGGTTTTATAAAAGAAGTTATTAAAAGAAAACTTAAATATTTCCAAAATAATACTTGAAAAATGATTTATATAAGAAAGCTAGAATATTTTCATAATAAATATTTGAGAAATGATTTCCTTTAAAAGCAGTAGTTTTATAAAAATGTGTGTATAAATAAAAGGAATTTGAGAATTTAAATTCTGGTATTTTAAAAAATGGTTTCCAAAGTTTTAAGAAGGTAATAATAATATTTATTTGAAGATATTCTACAAATATAGGTATTTTAAAAAGGAATTTTGTTATAGACTTGTTTGGGTAAAAACAAATTTTGATCTGATTCCAAAAGTATGATTTGATTTACCATAGAGTAAATATGTATATTAGCATTTCAAATTGTGGAAAATGAATTAATAGTTTTATTTGAGATAGTTTTAGAGTATCAATGATTTTGGAAATGGTAATAATAGTTTTCTTAAAGGTGGTTTTTGATGTATCGATATTTTAGAAATATTTTGCTTAGAAATATATTTCAGTATAAATATTTGTTGAAAGAAATTTTCTTTGGATTGGTTTGGGAAATGAGTCCCGATTTGTTTTGTGCTGATCAGAATAATCTTCTAAGTGACGATCGGATGTTTGCTTAGGCCAATGGTATTGTGCACTTAGTGAATTATTCTCTTTGTCATTGTACGTTTGTAATGAGTTCAATTCCGAATGAAGCCGAAGTAAGTTGGAAACTGATAGTTTGTTGAAAACCGTCTGTTAGAAAATATATTTAGTATTGTTTCAAAATGGATTTGAAAAGAAAGAAGTGGTTTTAAGTTAACTAGTGCGAGTGGCTCAAAAATAACTAAAAATGGGTAAGAGATACGTTTGAATGGTAAACATATCTCTTGAGTATTAAAAGGAATATATAAATATTGTTTGATGGTACCCAGTTCTTTGGTTTCATTTTAAGGTTACTCGAGCTATATATATACTTGTTATGGATTAAAATATATATAATATCATTTCAAAAGTTTTTGAAATGAATATCAATGTATTTGACTCTTAAGTTTCCAAAATATAAAGGTATCTTGATTTAAAATGTGTTAATTAATGAAATGTTATTTGGGTCAAATTTATTAAGAAGGTTTACCAAACTTTGTTTTATTAAACAGTGCCTTTTAATTTTAACATCTAGAAAGTTAAAAACCACTTGATGTTATTAGGTCGGATAGTAAATATTTTTACCTCTGAGTGTCTAAAGAAAAGTATAATCTAGGATAGAGTTTAAATACCAGCATCCTACTCTTCTTAGCTACTTACCAGACCATACGGGTAAAGATGTTGTATTGGTTGACTCAATTATAAGACCCAAATTAATTTGAGCCTACATCTGAATAGTTAAATGTGAATAGAATTAAAATTACATGTTTAGTATATACTCTTAGGACGTAGGAGAATATTATATGAGTTTATGAAGTAAAGTGAGTATGTGAAAGGGTTTCATAAATAAAGTTGTATGATCCAAAATGTTGGAACCAAAGTTGGAATTTTAATGGAAATGTTTTCATAAATAATTTAGTGGTAATAAAATTGGTATTAGGAATAACCAGTTAAATAATTGTGTACGTTGGGCATAGATCATTTCTCTTTTCATATAGTTTTGATCTAATATTCGAGTACAAGGCTTTGAGGTGTTCCACACCGTTCCAAATAAGGATCTATTACTCGATTTTTGATGACGAGCACTTGATGAGGGTCCTTGATATGGAACTAATGTTTTCTATCATAGTCTATGACTGTATAAGGAGAACGGAGGTTCCTAATCAAGGAGCCTGATCAGAGACCGCACTAGGAATCGAGTAAGCAATATTAGTTTGGAAGTAAAGTTATTTATTCGAGTAGTGATCGAATCAGATTTTGTATATGAATGGTCTATGAACATCATGCGGGCTTATGAATAATATTGGATGTTCATATGGTAAAATTTTGGGGACAATTCTTTTTAAGGAGGGAGTGCAACGACTCGAAATTTTATCACATTGATTCTGGAGTACTTATTCGTTTTAAATTTTTGATTTAGGGTTCTATTTAAAATGTAATAAAATCTATGTTCCAAATAACCGCTTGATTTTATATGACGTATTTTTAATTTAATTTGTAGAATTTTTCCATAATTTTTAATTTGACAAATTAATAAACCTTTGTTTAACGCTTTTTTATGTCGAACGTTGGCATTTTAGAATTTAACAGAATATGTTAACTTGTCTATTTTATTGTTGTTTTGTGATGCATCCCAATTCCATACGCAATTGTATTTTATTTTCTATCGATCGCGACTTGTATGCGAACGTTGTGTCATGTTACGGACAACCAAAACACACACAAGCACACACAATATCACACACCTATACACATTCCTTTTTCTTCAACTCAACAACAAGAACAGTGCAGCCACCATTGTCTCCCCTTCCACCCTACCAGCCACCATTGTTTCTTTATCCCCCTATCCATTTTGATTGAGCCTTGTCCCCATTGCTCTACCCATATATATACATGTACTATGAAAGCCTTGATCTCCTTCTTTATTTTTCTTAATTGACATTGAAATAAACTCTTCCTTTTGAGTTTCAAAAATCAATACACTCCAATCCACTCACAACTAGCTAAATCTCCCAACTTGAAAGTTGTTCATATTGGTCCATAGAATTGTTTGAAACTTTCATCGAGAATCGAGCGAGATATCGCCATAAATCAGTAAAAGGGAGAAAATGGACTTCAAACTTCAAAAATCAATTTCTCTTGATTTCCGAAGAATTGATCAATGCCACTTGTGCCGTTGGAGTCATATGAAGGAGTAGGATTTTGAGAGTGAGTTTGGTAGCATTTGGCAATGGGTGTCGACGGAGGTCATAAACTAGGGTTAAGGTTTGTCGGAGTTAAAGGCAGTGATAGCTTGATTGGAGAGTGACATTGAGTTTGTAGAGGAGAGAGGCACTCGCAGCCTTAAATTTCTGAGGTGCGATCAAGTATGGGTGATCGTGACATGGGTCATGACATAATTTTCTGCATTTTGGGTGTCAGGCTCGTGGTCGAATTTTGATGTATTAGGCCGGAGGACAAAGCGGTGATGCCATCGAGTTAAGTATTTGAGAAAGGAGATGTTGATGGGTTTGCTTGCGTCGTTCATTGGAGAAATTTTTCGTGCACATGCACGTTTCTTGGTCACGGTCGAAATGAGAAAGAGGAAGATGATACTATTGAGAGCAGCTTGGGTTGGAGGGATTGGGCTTAGCCCATTTGGTTTTGGATAGTGAGAAATTCTTTTTCATGTTTTATTTATTTAAATATATAAATAACTTGCTCATATTTAATTCTATTTACACACTAGTTTTTGCGTTGGACTCATATCGACTAGTATAACAATGTAGTATAATTAGTTAGTAGGTTTGGGATGTTTAAAAATTATGACATATGAAAACAGACTGAATTTAAATTATGTTATTTTAATTAATAACGTCGTTTAAATTTATATACCTTAATTATTGATGTTTATTTAGCCAAATAAAATATTATTCGGTTAAATTGGATTGAATATGGCAATTGGACATTTGTTTAACGGAATAAAACACCGTTCCGCTAATTAAATTTATTTGATATTTAATTAGCATAATAAATCCCAGTTCTGCTATTTTATAGACTTGGACATCTAAATGTATATCGTTAAGTGATATACCACTTTTAATAAGTGATATGTTAAACAATGATGGTTAAGTGTTGAACTTATTGACATAGTCGTTGATTATGTAAATATCGTTTATTAACTTAGAAAGTTAAAATGAATGATATGGTTGCTTGCTTAAGTACCATTATGATCGTTGAGCCTTTCTCAAATTTGAAAAGTTAATTATTGATTTGAAGAAAATTATTATTTAGTAATAAGATTTAAAAAGGGTAATAACTTATTATTAATCATATTTTAAAGATAAATAATAATTATTTTTATAATGATTTAAATTTAATTATTTTATTAGTATGATTCTTAAAAGTTGTTTCTTAAAGTTATTTAATTATTATTTTAAAGTTATTTAATAATTGTTTTAAAATGTTTTAGTTTAATTATTTAGTTAAAAGTGATTTAACTATACTTTAATTTTTAGTTAAAGTTATTTAATTATATTGATGTAAGTTATTTAATTTTATTTATAGGTTAATTAAATATCATATTAATATTAGTTAAATGTTATTTGATTATTGTATTAATAAAGTTTTAAAGTTAATTAATTATTATATTAATATTGTTTTAAAGTTAACTTATTAATGCAATAATAGTATTTAAAATCAATTTAATATATGATTAATGAGATTTTAAAGTTATTATTTTAAATGAGATTTAATTTAAGTGAAATAAAAGGATGTTTAAATAATAATTCATTATTTAAAGCAATTTAAAGTTATTTTAAATAATTTATGGTTTATCAAGGGAACCTTACTAACTTAAAAAGTTTATTAAATAAGTTGTTTAAATACGAGAAGAGTTTTATAAAAGGTTTTGGATATTTATAAAAGAATTTATAATGGGTTTTAAAGATTAGAAAATGAAAAGTATTATAAATCACATTTTGAGATTTATAAAGAATGTTTATAAATAGATTAGAGATTTATAAAGAAGCTTTACAAATAAATTTGGAGATATTTATAAAATAAAGAAATTTGAAAAGAAATGGTTGATTTTCATGGTAATTCGAGGGCAGTGATTGCCCACAGTTTACTATGGATTCGCTGGGATAGCGACGTAACAATTGTATAAGTTGCGATCCATGGTCGATATTGAACGGTACTTTCCATATCTATATTTAAAAGTTTTAAAGTATTTTTGAAGGAAATGATTTGTGAATATACTTATTCCGGTGAGATAGTTATATGAATGTTTTGATAAATATTCTAGAAGAGATTTTAATTAATGGAAATTTAATTAAATGAGGCTTAGCGATTTCAATGGGAAATGTTATCTTTGTTTTGAATGTTTGTTTATTTGATAGTTAAATAACCGACTATCAAATCTTGGCCTAAATATGTAATCCCTCTTAATTTTGGTGCTATGGAAATATTCCCTACTTAATACTGAAGGATTTTAACTTTGGAAATATCTAGGGGAAATACGGGGATTATATGGTACAGTAACCATCGATGGTGCTATACTATATGTATAAACTTGTTTTGTTCTTCTAGGATGAATGATAAGGAGATCCGCCCAGTTAAACGGTTATGGGGTGATCCCCGCTCTTGTGTATTGTCTGATTATTTCCTAAAGAACCGATATTGAGCATTCTGGAAAATCAACAATTGGTTTTTGGAGCGCCCAGGAAGCGGAAGTGTGTACCGTAAGAGATGACTCGGAAACCATAACCACTCTGAAACAATATACGGTTCTATGGTGGAGTTTCATGATATATTAAGATGTTGGAATCCATGTGTGGTTCCGAACCTATTAGGGTATGGGAATCCGTGCGTGATTCCAAGATCTATTTCAGATATGGGAATCCATGTGTGATTCTGAGACCCGTTGGGGTATTGAATTCCATGTGGGATTCCATGATGCGGTGCGTGAGCTAAAATGCCAGACGTAGCCTTACCAGTGGTAATGACTAAAACTAGAGATAGGAGGCATGTCCAGTAGGGTTGGCAAACCCATATGGTGTAGCCGGCTCCTCCTAGACGTTACTTACAGTTGTTATGCATGCATGGGGCGATGCACTCGATCTTAGCGAGACCAGCTATATTTTCCCTATAGCACATCACTAGGGATACATGCTACTTCGGAAGGATATCTCTGATCCTTGTGCAGAAGGAACGTTCTCGAAGTACTGAGGGCACCTCAATGAAATCCTACACAATTAGCGAACGTGCCTTATCAGTTTATAATTATATACCTAGTATTATTGTGATGTACACTCACGAACATCACAACTACCTGATTATTATTATTTTCACCCTTAGACATTATTATAATATCACTGGATTTTCTGATATAAATGTTTTGGTTATCATAAGGTAAAAACCCGTCAATGTTTATGTGCCGCATGGTCTTACGAGATACCTTTGATTTTAAAAGATTTTACAAGATATAATAAATAAATTTCCTTGTGATTTGAGTTTCTCACACTAATTTTACCAGACTGACCCGGGCGTTGTTTTCCTATAATGCTAGGGTCAGACCGAGCATATTTCTAGGTTCAGTTGGATGTTTTGGAGCTTCAGGAGATGAGCTGGAGGCCTAGAGACGTATTCACGTACATGGTTATTTTTCCATTGCATTCATTGTTGTATTTATCAGCAATTGTGAGAACAGGTTGTTATAACTGTTTGGGCTTAAATAGGTTAGTATACTCTAGTTGGTGTCTGTATATACTTATATTATAGTTTGTTTTTGTGTAAAGACTGGTTTTATATTAAAGATTATTCGTTCCGCTGTGAGATTCTGTGTTGTTTAGTTCTTCTTGTCTTCTTATTTTCCTTCTTCTTTCCTTCCCCTAACTATCTGCCTTTCCATTCAATTTGAGTGGGTCATGTGTGGTATATTGGCCGCTTAAACTGTATGGAATAGTGGTTTGTTACACTTTCAATCTACCACTTGCACTTGGGGATAATTATAGAATCTTAATCCCATCCATTCGATAAGTTGTCAAAAACCGATTGACTTATACCCTTAGTGAACGGATTTGCTATGTTATCCTTAGTATCTACCTCCATATCACGACCTCTTTCTTTCTCAAATAATTCCCTAATAAGGTGGAATTTTTGAAGAATGTATCATGACTTCTTGTATGCTCTAGACTCCTTTGCGATCTGTATCACCGCAGTTGTCACAGAACAATGCCTTTTAATTCTTGGTATTGGAAATCAACAGAATTGCCCCTAGGGCATACTACTAACTCTATCAATCTCCCACTTGCACTTGGGGCTAATTATTGATTCTTAATCCCATCCATTCGATCAACTACTCAATAACCGACTGACTTATACACTTGGTGAATGGATCTACTACGTTGTCCTTAGTATCTACCCTCTGTATCACGACCTCTTTCTTCTCAACAAAATCTCTGATGGGGTGGAACTTCGGAAGAATATATCGTGACTTCTTGCATGCTCTAGGCTCCTTTGCAATCTATATCACTGTATTGTTGTAATAGAACAATGCTATTTGATTCCCAGTATTAGAAATCACTTCGAGCTCACTCAAAAACTTGCACATCTCGACTGCCACTTTAGCTACTTCATTAAGGGCGATGTACTTGGCCTCTATCATCAAATCAACAACTATTTCTTATTTGGAACTTTTCTGACTAATGGCTCCACCATTAAGCGTAAAGTCATAAACATACACTGATTTACTATCATGAACATCACTTTAAAAGCTAGAGTCAGTATACCCCTTCATAAGGAGGTCTTCATTCCAATATATAAAGAATAAGTCCTGAGTATTTCTGAAATACTTCAGTATACTTTTTACAGCCATCCAATACTTTTCTACATGATCAGATTGGCATCAGATTATGCATCCTAATGCATATGCCATACCCGGTCTAGTACATAGCATATAGTATATTATGAACCCTATGACTGAAACATAGAGGAACCTCTTCATAAGCTCTTTCTCCTCATCATTATGAGGAGCATCCTTCTTAGAAAGGATGACTCCAGAATGTGTTAGAACATTTTCACTCTTAGAATTCTCCATACTGAACTTTTTTAGGTTGATGTCTATGTACAGGGATTGGGACCATCCCAACAGCCTCTTTGATCTATCTCTATAAATCTTTATACTAAGTATATAGGTTACTCCTCCCAAATCCACCATGGAGATGTTCTTGAAAAGCCAAGCTTTCACTGATTGCAATAAACAAGTGTTGTTGCTGATCAACAGAATATCATCAACATATAGCATTAAGAATATGATAGCATTTCCCTATTCTTTTCTACATATGCATTCTTCCTCTGTGTTTTGATTAAAACCAAACTATTTGATTATATTATGAAAACACTTATTCCAACTCCTTGAAGCTTGTTTGAGTCCATAAATGGAATTTAACAACTTGCAAGCCTTGACCTCACTCTCACTAACTACAAAAACCTCGGGCTATAACATATAGATGGTTTCTTATAAATCACCATTCAGAAATGTTTTCTTCACATCCATTTTCTATATTTCACACTCATAGAATGCGGCAATGCCTAGAATTATCCAAAAGGACTTAAGCACGGCACAGGCAAAAAGTTTTCGTTATAAAAAACACCTTGATTTAATGAAATCCTTTCACAGCTAACCTAGCCTTATAAGTATCTACTTCCCCATCTGCATTTAGCTTTTTCTTAAAAATCCATTTGCAGCTAATGGGCTTTATCCATTTGGGTACGTATGACAAAGTCCATTTTTTCGTACATGAAATCCATCTCGGATTTCATTGCTCCAAGCCATAATGTAGAGTCTTTACTCTTCAGTGCTTATTGGAAAGATAAAGGAGTGTTGTCATCTAAGACACAATCTTTCTTCTCGCCATCTATGAGAAAACCGTAGAATCTCTATAGTGCATAAGATTCCTTACTAAACCTTCTAGTATGTTGCATGTATTCTTGTATAAGTGAATTCAATTCTCTTATTGGTTCGGCCCTAGTGTTAACTTCTTAGTTCACATCCTAGTCTACAACCTTGCAATTAATTTCCTTTGATATAAATTCCTGTTCTAAAAGACATTATGTAGGGAAACAACGGATAGAGTTTGGGGTATGCTCTAGGGGAAATTAGTAATTTGTTACATATATCTAACTCATTAATCCATCTTTTTCAAAATAAAATGTATTTTCTTTCTATAATATACTTGATATAATGTGTTATATTGATTAGTTAAGTTAATTAAAAGTATATATAATAGAAAATCCATAAATTATATATTTTGTGATAGTAGTTAAAAGTATTGTAACCGTGAGTAATTTATCACAACAAATATAAGTATACCATTTTAAATGTTCCTAGTCAAGAAGCATTGAGACTGGATATTGATGTATTAGTTGAGATTGGAGTACGTAATGCTTTCTAAATGTTGGGCAGTGTATTACTCATGACTGTTGAGGGCACCTTGAGATTACGTACTGATAGTTATTGGATAACTATAGAATAACTCACTCTATAGTTTTCTATTAGTTAATATAAATAAGTTCAACCAAAAAATATCGATGTGACTAATTTACACTATCCTCTCGACTTAAGAATAATGTGGATCTTCAATATGAAAGCCCTGCTTTTATTATAGCCAAATCATGACATGATGTTAATTGAGTGGCTATAGTTGGATCGAGTGGAAGTATTGGAAGTGAAGCATTATTCAAGAGAGGATTTATCTCCTCAGTTATATGGGGTTAGTATCACGGTCAACTCAAGCCAACTCAAAGTCAAAGTCTCTGGCCAGAGCATTTCGATTAATTATAATCGTTATTATAGAACCAAGGACTTTTCTTTTGGACTATAGAGTTGAATATGAACGATATTAGAATTTTGACCATTACTAAATTCCATAATTCCAAAGTGATATAGTTTTGACGAAGAGAATTGGTGTATATAAATGTCATTAACAGGTAATGCTTATTAAATTAAAATGAGATTTTACTGAAAATGAGCAAGCGATAAATTTGACCATATTATTATGCTACTTGCTAAGTGACTTGTGAATATTAACATTCAAATAGTTCGATGTTAGTTGCTAACCGAATTTACAACCAAGAGTTACAAACCAAAATGATGAATTCTCTTATGACCAAATGATTTAATTAGATTATAATTGTTATAAATTAATTAATATTTATGAAATATTAATTATAAATTTTGAATATGATTTGAGAAATAAATAACGTTGTATATCTTTATAATAATTATAAGTATATCGATCAATATGAGATATCGATAACAGATTAAATTAAATATAATCGTATTTAATTTGGGCCAAATGGGCTCACGACCCATGATGTTATAAGGGAGAAATTTGCTGGTTTGGGTAGATATAGGAGGCAGCTCAAACATAGGGATAAGCTTGGAGATAGATGGTCAAGATTAAGAGAGAATATGTAATAAGATTAACCAATTTTCTCTTTTATGCAATGATATATATATATATATGGATCTCTAAACCCTAATCTCTATACATTTTTTTTGGCTTCCATTATGATCTTGTTTGCTGGCCAAAACACATCCCTAAATCAACTCCTAAAATCTCAAATCAAATTAAAATTAAATCCAAAGCTATTCGATAGTGAAAGATCGACGATTCTAGGCTAGCAATCTGACGGATTGTGAGATATTTAGAGAAGGGAATTCATTATTTCAACATGGACTCGAAGGCATCAGTAATAGGTAATATTCATTCATATTATAGATATAATATTATGATTTATAACCTGTTAATTATGGGCACCTGAATACATATGTGTTTGAACCAAAATCGGTACAAACACGAAGAAAAGTAGGTAGTAGAGATTAAATGAAGAAAGTAGATGAATAGTAGAGGAAATAAGATAGAAAACAAGCATAAAGAATTTTATAGCGGTTTGGCAATCTTGGCCTGCGTCCACTTGAATGATTTTATTGCTTTTGCACTAGTTTTTGTGATTACAAGAGAGTGGGATCAGAATAAATCCTTAGATACAAGAGAGTAAGAGTGTAATGGTAGCATAAAGATTCTTAGAATGAACCGTGCCTTTTGTATTTATAAGGGTAGACGACCAAATCTCTCGCTGTTATTTCTCCTGCAAAACCTCATCACCAAAACCAAATCGTCCAAAGAATCTTGACTACATATCACATAAGTATGGGAATCAACACCAATCCCTATAAGGAGGATCGGTACTGATCCCTCTATATGTAGGTAAGGGTCTTGAAACTTTTTGCTCTGGTTCATCTTGACTTTGGATTCATGCTTCCAAGGTTGTTTTGCACAGTTGTAAGTATGTTTTTTGGTCCAAGCGATGGATCTGCAGAAGGATGAATTGTTCGTTTTGATTACATATGGTGATAGCCAGCATAATGCATAGGAACTCTGGAATAACATTTGAATCAGGCTTTATGTTACAAGTGAAGAGTGTCATAGAAGTGGAGGTGTGTTCGCACACACACCTAGGGATCGGTACCAATCCCCTATGTAGGGTAGGCACCAGTCCAGTACTTAGTGAATTCCAGGATGCTACTCTCTTGAGTTCGCTCGACCATCGTATGGAGGTTTTGTCTATACTTGGTATCTATACCCTAGGATCATCTGTCTAGGTTGCTTGCTTTGTTAATCGTCAAGTCTAACTTGTCCAGTCAACTTGAATAAAGCCGGCAAAAGGTTGGATAATACTTTCCCCCTAAAGTACATCTCATTTCGAACATGATATGCTTTGAATCGAGGCAAGTTAGAATCACAGCAAAGGATTCCACTCTGTGTTCCAAATGGTCACTATCCCTTCTAAGAATCGTTCCTGTGAAAAATCATGTTCATAGTAATTCATCATAACATTCTGTCGGCATTCGGCACTACAAATACCGGAGTATAGTCTCTTGGTAATTGTTCGTGCATAGGTCCATTGTGTTAACTGGTTGAGTTGGTTAATTTCGATCAACCGAACTGATTTCCTTTCTGAAAATCCTAGGTAAAAATCCAATTCCATTGATTTGGGAAATCTAACGTTAAAGGTGCACGTGTGCTCACACGTTTATGTATACACTGTTGCCACTGGCTTCCAAGTACATCCATATGCCTATAGGTCATTGCCAACTTTCCGTAATCAATAGTCAAAAATCCATCATTTTTTTAATTTTTTTTGAAGTATATGGTGGGATTCAAAACTGACCCCTATAGTAGGCGATCCAGTACTGATCCTATACTTGCACATATTTCTATTTTGGGCTCAAGAATATTGGGCCACACATGGGTATATAAACTATTAACTTAGCCTTTCCTCTTCACTTTTTTCATTCTATTATACCGAACCCTATTGCCCAGGACGCCATTAAAAGCTTGAAATTGAGAAAATCAACCAATCATTTAAACCCATCATTAACATGATCAAACCCTGCCTCTTATATTACCGTCGCTTGTTGCACGATCCAAATCCATCAATCTCCATTGCAATCATGTAGAGTTTGGGGTTAGATCCCTCTGAATTTCGAAACTCGGCCCGTTTTAGCACTTGAATTCTGATTAGATCTTTACCGATCGTGCTTGCATACATATAGGTAAGTGAAGGGCTGGAGTGATGGAGGAGATAACGAGGCTGACTTGTGAATTCGCATTGGTCGATTTTGGTTCGGGGATCGACAATTGACCTGGGTTTAAAAAAGAAAACGTATAAGGGGAAGTCCCCTAGGTATGGGACTGACTGTTGTCATGGAGGAGTTAAATTTGCATAAGGGGCAAAATCCTCTTGGTATGGGATCGGGGCCGATCCCATACTTAGGCAGATTTTATGCTTCCTGCCTTGTGCTCTTGGACATGTATGAACACTTAGACATGCACACCCATCTATAACTTGAACTTGAATGCACATGCATGCTCATATGGACTTGAACTTGGATATATGCATCTGCCTTGAATGTTGATTACATGCTCTTATGCACCGGTAGCTGACCCTCAAACTTGGATATAATTCTTACGTTCAACCATTAACATGAAAGCCGGTTTGGACGGTCAACGATGACGGTCACTCCAGTCGAACTCCCGAAGTTCATCATCATTGTCGTATAATTCTGAACTGTATAACACTACACTACACAACACCACACTAGATTACACTTAGCTTAGGGAAACTTGTTAATCCATCTAATTATGACTATCTGTTGAGTTTAATAACTATGGGTTCCAAATGCTCTGAGCGTCTAGCTGCAATGACTGGTGATCAAGCTTCCACATATACTAAATCAGATGTAGAGTCGAGTTCAACGACATTTTCTGCTCGATACACCCCAGGTGAATAATCAGAATAACCCAAAAGCTCACACCATGCTCCAGCTAACTCTTGGGAGCAGATGATATTATCGAGCCAGCTCCTAACATACTTGAGGATGTTATATTCTTAGAAGATCCGTTGGATTCGACCGCTTCGAAAATTAATGAGGCATCTCTTCGTCGAATTAGCATTAAGCATGAAATCCCGTATAATGATGTATTGGTCCCATCTCATAACCAAAGGGCTCATCTTCCTCCAGAAGGGTACACTGCCTATAACAAATATATGTGCCTAGCTAGGGGCGTACCACCATCTAACCCATTCGTCCATCGAATGCTTTATTTTATGAGGCTTGCTCTAGCGCAACTACATCCAAACAGCTATGCATTTCTCTAAAGCACATTCATGGTTTCCCTTAAATTCTTAAATCATGAACCGACCGAAGAAGATATTTGATTCATCTACAGCTTCAAGCGATGAGAAGGAAGTTTATCATTCACTTATCTTGGGCCAGTCAGCGGTTGTCAAGTTATGATCGGTGTTTGGAATAAACTTAGCTATTTTAATAGCAAATGGTTTTATGTGCATTGTCCACCTGTGTTCGCATGACGGTGGTTAGTAGGACGTAAGTGCTTTTCCAAACTATAGCTTGAAAGTTTTAGTCAAGTCGTATTCTAACTAACAGAATTTTTTGATTTATGCAAATGCCCTTCGAGACCCATGGAGATGTTAATCAAACTGCCATTACAACTCTCAAGAACATTCCAGAGGAAGATTGGGAGATCAGGTCCCTTATTACTGATGAGTGTCTCTTGGTCTTCAACTTGCTAGAAGATGGTCATAGTACCAGCCAGGCTGGAGACGATGATGAAGTAGTAGTAGCTGGCTGTGTTCAGCCAGAAGCATGTCATGTCGGCCCTGATGTTCCCTCAGTCCCAAGCTAGGAAGTCCCTAGCCAGGAAGTCAAGGAGGCTTAAGGCAACATCAAGGAAGGTGAAATAGTAGGCGGTGGTAATAAGGCTAGCGATGACGACATACATTCAATTCACAAACTAATGGCTGACCAGTCTTCAGATGAGAAACTACTTGCTTCGAGGAGAAAGCTCATTGTTAAGCTTTGTAACAAGCAAATTTCTAAATAGCCTCCGCCAATTACAATAGTAGAGCATACTCTATCTCTTCCTTCCATGGATACATTTTCAAAGATGGGACCAATTCCTACTGAATTTGGTTCCTTTGATGTAGGAAACATGAGCATAGAGGGTTCTCCTATTTATTTTGATGGTGACCCCATTCATGCTAGTGTGGGAGAGATTACTCCTGTGAGCAAGGCTCCATTACGTGGTCTGTTGGGGAAACACTAGGACACTCACTTGCACATGTACTTCATGACACTCGCACTTGACTCGTGTCCATTTTAATTGATTCTAATTCATTTCATTTTCGTTTGCAGGTTCTATGGAGAAGAGGAAATATACATATTGATCCCTGAAGGAGAAAGCATACCTAGCTCAAAGGCTCCGGTTGGGTTCGTACCACCAAGGGAGTGGTTGAGAGTACTATTCAAGCCATGGCTCTAGCCGTAACAAGGTTTACCGGGACATGAGTAGTTACAACCAGGATCGTCCTTCACACGATCCTATTTTTAAGCACCAGCCTAGATCCATATACCTCCTCTTGGAGGTTCGGATAGGCAACCTGATTGCCGTGATGAGATTCCACCGGCTGACACTTCTCGAGCTCCATCTCCTTCCTCTATTCCTATATAGCCCACGACACTATCCCGCTTTAGTTGGTCCTCCAAGCACAGGCATCATAAAGGTGGCTTCGAGACTCCTCATTAAAGGCCTAGTATAGAAACCGATGTCGCCCCGGTCAACCCAGCTGAACAACATGCGGCCAATGCTTATATAACCGAACTAAAGGATCAATTTCCAAACATCTGTTTTGATGGGCTCATGTTTGTATCCAACTAAAAGGGACTTCTAATGAAAGTCCAAGAAAGGACTATGGCCTGCATGGTCGACATTCACCACCAGTACAACGAGTGGGAATGAGTTGCTGAAAAGATTTCTAATGTCTTAAGAGATAGAATATAGGAGACCGAGAATCAAAAGCTTATCAAAGCCAATAACAAAAGAATTATAGCTGCCCTTGATATTGAGGTTGAGAACCTAAGAAAAACCCAAGCCGAAGCAGAGAAGAAAGCAGAGGAGGCTATCAAAGCGCTCGAAGCTGAAAAGTCCAAGCATTTTAACAAAATCAAGCAAGCACATCCTCGAAATCGTGAGCTAGTTCTAGAAAGAGATGCCACCAGAAGGAATGTGACTGTGCTAAAAACCAAACTCAAGTGTGAAACCAAAGAAAAAGATGAAGTGTAACAAATTGCCCATGAATCATGCGACGAGCTGGTCATTGTGAGGGAAGAGAGGGATGGGGCGCTTGAACGAGCCAAGGACATTAATGCTATTATGAAGAGAGAAGTTGAAGCCACAGAGTGACGGGCAGAGTAGCAAGACATGGAGAGGTTAGAGTCATTGCTTCCTCAATACAATGCTAATGTGCTCAAGTTCAGAAATCTGGAGTGGCTTAAAGATGATTATCCTAGACTCCTTGCACGTTCCTAGGAGCGGAATATTGAGGAAGATAAATAATTTCTCTAGGGCACTTAGGTGGATCTAGAACAATTGGAGAAGGAGATCCTGGTGAAAGATGAGCCCTATATTTTACACGACAGCCTGCTTCTTATCTATCCAGAACTTGCCACAACCACTCAAAAGGAAATAGGAAAAGGTTTTGGGCCAGCGTAGCATGATGCTTCGACTAGTCAAACTCTTGGGACTCAAGCTGGTCCTGACTCCACCATTAATTCTGGGTATGATCCGGAGAGGCCTCGGATTCAGAAATCTACTGCTCTCTCCTATTCCAAAGGGGGCCTTCGATGGCACTTTGGCTTATGCAAAGCTCTAAACTCAATGTCACTAATCTCTCTTTTTATGTCTCTCTAGCTTCAGGTCAGCCTGCAACAGTCCCGCTTCCTTCTAAAGATTCCCGACCTGGGCAACAAGTGCCTGTAATGGAGTCGGTAACCGCTACATCTTAGTCGGCCATCCTCGGCGCTCCAGTTGAAGAGACTCCGGCCTTCACGAGCAAGTGATTGATGCTCTACTGGATGAAGGAACTGGTGGGACCTAGGGTGCTTAAACTGATGACGATGTTGTAATCACTAGAGTTTTTAAACCCCTACCGTTTCACATCCTGAGTGATATTGAGTGCCAACATCTTTTTGACCTAGAGATCAAGTTGGAGAGAGAGGAGATTTTTCCCATTCCTCTATCTGTGGCCTTTTCTGGCTAGACCATTTATACTCTTATATATATTGTCCCGCCTAAAAGCACTCAAAGCATGCTTGTTAGATCCTCACAGAGTACTCCGGTTTCTGTTCCCCTGCTTGAAAGTGCCTATAGTGTGCCTACTGGATCATCGTAGAGTACTCCAGTCAAAGGCCAAGGAGGCAGAGGAAGAGGAGGAAAAAGGCATGGAGAGAGTTCTAGTGATGTTTCCTCCAGCTTTGGGAAGAAGAAGCAAAGGAGAAAAATGCCAAAGAAGTAGCTGTAGGCTTGTTTTGTATGTTAGACTCTCTTTTGTTTTGAAATAATAGTAGTCTATTTCAGTTTTTTGACTAGATTTGTGTGGGTTCGGCCCCTTGCTTCTGTTATTTATTTCTAGTGTTGATAACACATGTATTTAGCTTTTGAATTTCATGTGAATAACAAAAGTTTTTGGCTTCGTCAACTCTTTGTTTGGATTTGCCTATGTACTTAATAAATACGCTTCCCATTCAATGTACTTGCGGTCTATTTCTTTCAACATTGTTCCCGAACTAAGTCCTTAGCACGTTACATGGTTTACCGGCCATTCACCGTCCTAACGAACATAAGGTAACCACTGAAATGTTAAACACTGGGCGTTAGTTAGGGTTAGTCACTTAGGATTAGTGGCTTAAGTATCATTTTCTAGGATAATAATTTTTGGTCGCACCAAACTCCAGGTGCTGGTTTAAGTCAACCACTTAGGGTTATAGTCCACACACCCTCACCCAGGATGTTTACACCCAATCACACCTAACTTCAGGCTTTGATCTCGCTCCTAACTTCGTGCATCGATCAAAGGCTTGTATGTTAAGTCCCACCTTACTCCAGGCACAGACCTTCCATTTTGCCTACTCCAAGCAAGAGTTTAAGAGTTGGATGGTCTTATCATGCCCACTTCGGTTTATACACATGTCCCCAATCCAAAGGCAAGAGTTAGTGTACGAACGGTCATATCATCTTTGGTTTGGTTTATACTCCTACCCTCAATTCGAAGGAAATAGTTGGTTTGTGGATAGCGATATCACATCTGGTTTGGTTTTATGTTCTTGCCTCCAGTTTGAGGACAAGAGTTGGCTAACGGACGATCAGGTCACGTTTATTTAGTTTACACTCTCACCCCCAATCCGAAGACAAGAGTTGGTATGTAGACAATCGTGTCATGTCCGACTTAAGTTTATACTCATATCTCCAAGCCAAAGGCAATAGTTGGTTGGCATCAATCTCTGAACACCAAAAGGGACTTCACAGGCCCGATTATGGGCCTTGGAAGTTTGATCGGCACCTATCTCCGGGTACCTACACACCTGCATTAACCATATGCAGATTCATTCGAATCGGTAAATTCACAACTCTTAAGTAATGGAGAGATATATTTTTAGGCTAGAAAAGCTTTTTTGTTTCCTAAAAGACGGAAAATGACAGGATCTGTTTATTACACGACTCTAGCCAATCATTTACAAGTTTATTGTGAAATAGCGTCATAAGTGCTCGCTATTCCATGCCCTTGGGAGTTAAATCCCATAAGTTGTTGTAAGCCCAAAAGTTTCATCTCCAAGCTTCTGCCCTACCACGTACGGAACTTCCCACGTCGGGCCTAGGTTTCGAGAGCCCGGGAAAATTAGTTTGAGAACTAGGTCACCAATTTTGAAGGTTCGAGTCATGCCCTTAGTATTATAATATAGGGTGACTTGGTGTCAGTGTGCGGCTGCACTCAACTCAGCTTCAGTCTGCTTCTCATCGATCATATTAAGTGACTCGAGAAGGAGTTTCTCATTTGTCTGTGGATTGTAGTGAGTAACTCGGAGAGAAGGTACTTCCAGTTCAACTGGAATCATAGTCTCTGTTCCATAGGCTAAAGTGAATAGAGAGTTGCTAGTCACCGACTTATGGGTTGTTCGATAAGCCCATAACACTAACGGTAGTCCATCGACCTACTTGCCTTTGGCCTTTTCTAACTGATTCTTAAGAATGGACTTAATAATCTTGTTTAAAGCTTCGACATGTCCATTCATCTAGAGTGTGCTGTTGAATATGCTAGTATATGATTTTTGTTTGATGATAATAAACACATATATATATATATATATTCATTTATTTGTTATTATACTATTTTATTTTTCACACAATTAAATAAATATTTGTTGAATAAAATAAATAACACAGAATTTAAATTCAAACAAATATTTTATTCAAATAAATATTTTATTACAATTTTGAATAGTACAAATTTGAGCTCTCACTATATATACATAATTTCAATTACATTACAATTTCAATTACATCACAAATTTCAATATACAATGTTCACCTCACTACATATCACTCATTCACTCGTATTTATCTTCAACTCTATTCTAGATTGAATCCAGCATCTGAATTACCTGCAAAATAAACACTAACGCAGTAAAATTGAAAATAAATATTTCTGCAGTGTAAAATAAAATGTGTGTTTTTGAAATTATTATTTGCCTCAGTTATTTGGGTTGTTCGTCATCATATTTATTTTGAATTCATCTTACACGAACAACTTGTGACATGCACAGTGTATCATTGTACATGCCACAAGGCCGTGCACACCGATATACACTTGATAAAACTACAGGGACAGGTGAGCACAAGGTCAAACCCGAGCCAAAGCTGGATTCAACTCAGGTGCAATACAAAACAAAAATAGGATGGTCAAGTACGAGAGTCAATGGTCAGCCCACATGAATGAAAGTCAAATGAAATAGCCGAACTCAAATGTACACAAACAGATCACACATGAACACTTGAATCATAAACATTTACACAAGTGTGTCAACACAACCAGACCAGTTCAGCATGCAAGCAATCAAGCTACAGCAAGACTACAACTTCAAGATACTACAAGCAAACAATGAACTGGATCAAAGCAACAGAGACTCACAAACACCAGTACCATGGACCCACATGAAACTAAGTGCACAAGGACAGATTTGATGAACAATACAACCTCAACACAGAAATGACCATAATGTATCAATGAAATGTGCAAGACTAGACCAGCACACATGCATATACACAAGTACATAAGACTCCAAGCATGGAACAAGTTCACACTAAATCAGTTGTAAAGCAATGGAGAAACAAGTAAATGGCAGTACATGAGCATGATATGATCAAGCATAGTATCTATAGAAGTTAAATGAAATGATCAAAGAAGAACAGTCACAAGCAACTCAACTTGACATGTCACAAGCTCCAAACTCAAAGCAAACCATGGACAAAATATGCATACAGACTTAACTAGACAAAACAACTTCAACTAAATACAAGTGTATACAAGTTTCAGACTGCCAAGACAACCCAGTCCAGATGAATGGGTAAGATGACTAGCATTCAAGTGCAAATGGTTCAGAACCAAGGCAATGGGTCAGACAGAACTCAAGTGTAGAGACAGCAACAAATGAAACAGAAGACACAGCAAAGCAACACAACTCAGTTGAACAAAAGAGAGACAACACAGCAGTGGTTGGAGTAGAGCAGCATACAAGGAAATGGATATGAAACTCGAAGCAATGCAAACAGGCTAACCCAGATATGCAACCATGTACAAGTCAACAGAGAAAGCCTCAACACCAAAGAGCAACAAGACTGCAATACCAAAGTGCAAGCAAGCGTACATATATACATGCGCAAACACACATGTATGCAGTGACAACAAGGGGTGCATCATAGACCAGTTCAAATACAAGTTCAGCCTTAGCCAACCTTAACATGAAAGCATGACAATACATATGATAACACCGTGAAGTATGAAGGCATGAATCCACACAAGAACTCAGGTATACAGAATCAAGATGAATCAGACTAAAGCAGTGGGTCAACAACAGGTCAGTGACAAACACATAAAATAGTAACAAAATCATGGCCGAGATAGAAATCAATCAGATAATCAAGTGATAGCAGAAAGAAGTTAACCAAGTCAATTATCTCAAAAATTCAGAGTGCCGAAATCATAGAAGTCAAAAGAGAAAAGAACAGACCTAAATTCAAATTCATGAAATATACGTATGATACGAACTAGTCCAGATTAATCACATCGTTCAATCAAAAGTCAACGGCAGAGCAAATTATGTGAAGAATTCAAACCGAAATTATACGAACGTAAACTAAGGGATTCGAACCCTATAAATTCCCATATCATCATCGGCAGAAAAGAGTATCGATTTCAAGCATATCAATGAGAGTAATAAAGGAAATCACATACCAGTATTATTCAACTCGAACTCGACAAATTGAAGCAGCCGAGTGAATTCAAAGCAAGGCGATCGATCGACAAAGCAGTTAATGTGAAAACAACTACTCAATCGATCAACTGGAATCGACGGTTTCAATTTACAGTAGCCCTAATTCTGAAAGAGGAGAACAAGATCGGCCGAAGTTTTTTTTGTGAAATAACAGAAAAGGGAAGCCGCCCTTTCTTTTGTTTATAACTTAAGTGGACCGGTTGTTTTGCGGGCTTAGGGTTTTTGTTTTTAAGTGTTTTTAAACTGTAATTTTCTTTTGACTTTTCAAATTCTAGTGTGTTTAACTAAGTTATGAACTACGGTTTTGTAGTTCGAGAATTCGCAACTCAGTGGCTGAGTTGTGGTAGGGGTTTGAGCGTAGAGTTAGGTTAGTCAATAGCGGATGTCGTAAGTTTACATGTGTAAGCGTCTGACTACTTAATTTCTATTAGAAACCTTGGGGGTAGCACGTAGGCAGGGTTTTGTCGAAGCTGGGTAAATCTGTGTTGTTCTATTTTTGCTTTTATTATTATGCTATTATCCGTGCTGCAATTATTTTATATATTTCCGTATTAATTTTTATTATTATTAGTATCACCTTATTCATCCCCCCTCTAGGGTGAAATCGATCCTACAAGTGGTATCAGAGCTAGGAACAAAAACCAATTTTTCTATTAAAAATTTGATTTTAAAATGGCTTCTTTTAATAATGCTTTTGCTGAGGGACAGTCCATAGTTAGACCACCCATGTTCAATGGTGAATATGCTTACTGGAAAAATAGAATGAAATTTTTTTGAAAACCATTGATGCTTGGAATATTGTTGAGACAGGACATAGGACACCGACTATAATGGTAGATAATCAAGAAATTGAAAAACCTATGGATCAATGGAAAGATCTAGAAAATAAATTACAAAATGCCAATGCTAAAGCTATGAATTCTATTATCTGTTCATTAGATCAAATTAAATTTAATCGTGTCTCACATTGTCTAACTGCACAGGAAATTTGGCACACACTTGAAGTGACTCACGAAGGAACATCTCAAGTCAAAGAATCTCGCCTTGCCATGCTTAGTAGCGAATACGAGAACTTCACAATGGACAAGGATGAGAATGTGAAAGAGATGTATGGACGACTTTCTAATCTCGTATACAAATCAAAAGCTCTCGGAAAACCATACACAGAATTGGAAATAGTTCGAAAAATCCTCAGAGTCCTTCCATGAAATTTGGAAGCCAAAGTCACTGCTATACAAGAATCGAAGGATTTGAAACAGATTAAAGTCGAAGAACTCATCAGAAATCTCACCACTTATGAGCTAGAAATGAAATTCAAGGAAGAACGTGAAGGAGGTGATACTCGAAAGAAATCAATAGCTCTCAAAGGAACAACAGAAAGTGAAGATGATGATGATGATGGTGCAGCAGAACTGGCACTGATAATAAAGAAATTCAAAAGGTGGAATCACAAGTATGGAAATCCAGCTCTAAATCAAAAACTGAAAAGCAGAATAGTCAAAGTTCTAGACAACCCAGAAGAGCAAGAGATCATTTGTCACAAGTGCAATAAACCTAGTCACATCAAGCCCAATTGTCCTCAGAATCGACGCGGCCAAGGAAAGAAATCGAAAAGGAGAAGTTTTGCAGCCAGTTGGAATAAAAGTGATGATGATAATAAAAGCACTAGCAGTGAGAGTGAAAAAGGAGATCTTTGTCTTCGAGGTGATACAACTGACAGCGATGATGACGAGCCAAGCGAGGTATCAAAACTGACTCACTCATAATTACTTATATATTTTCACGAAGTAAATGGCTGTTTTGAACGACTTAGGGAGAAGTACGCTAAACTTGAATCACAAAAAGATAGTTTGATAGAATTAAATAAACAGCTTGATCAATTGGTTAAAAATATCAAAACAAAAGCCCTAAGTGTAATAAGTGTCCATCATTTGAAGAAGAAATAAAAAAAATCAAAAATTAAAATCAAATCGCTTGAAAATGAAATTCTAATTTTGAAAGAAAGTGAAAACACCAGGAGAGAAAATTCTATTAAAAAGTGCACTCTGTTATTGAATGTAAATGAATCTCTCAAAACACAAGTCCAAAAATTGTATACAACTTTAGGAAAATTTTCCAAAGGATAAAGATCGCTAAATATGTTATTAGGGAAACAAACTGTTAATACTGTTAGACAAGGACTTGGGTACACTCGATCTGAAAGAGTTAGAAGTAAAATTAATCGTGTCAAATCCGAGTGCACAATTTGTAGAAAAATTGGACACAATCAAAACAATTGTTGGTTTAGACCCAAACACACTAAAACCATACCAATTTGGGTTTCAAAGGGCATGAATATAAAATCCCTTAAAATCAAACAAATCTGGGTGCCGAAAGGAACAAATATAGATTGTCTTGGGTTTACACAAACATATTTTCCAAAATCTTTTGCCACTAACAATCATGGACCTATAAAAACAAATAGGTCACAAAAATCTTTCCTCGTGTAGGTGTGGTGGCAGGATATGGAACAACAACCGTGTTACCTGGATTCTGGTTGTTCTAGGCACACGAAAACAACTACTCAATCGATCAACTGGAATCGGCGGTTTTAATTTCCAGTAGCCCTAATTCTGAAAAAGGAGAACAAGATCAGCCGAAGATTTTTTTTTTGAAATAACGGAAAAGGGAAGTCGCCCTTTATTTTGTTTATAACTTAAGTGGGCCGGTTGTTTTGTGGGCTTAGGGTTTTTGTTTTTAAGTGTTTTTAAATTGTAATTTTCTTTTAACTTTTCAAATTCTAGTGTGTTTAACTAGGTTACGAAATACGGTTTTGTAGTTCAAGAATTCGCAACTCGGTGGCTGAGTTGTGGCAAGGTTTTGAGCATAGAGTTAGGTTAGTCGATAGTGGGTGTCGCAAGTTTACGTGTGTAAGCGTCTAACTACTTAATTTCTAGTAGAAACCTTGGGGGCATCACGTAGGCAGGGTTTTGCCAAAGCTGGGTAAATCTGTGTTGTTCTATTTCTGCTTTTATTATTCTGGTATTATATGTGCTGCAATTATTTTATATATTTCCGCATTAATTTTTATTATTATTAGTATCACCGTATTCACCTCCCCCCTCTAGGGTGAAATCGATCCTATATGTGCCACCGATGCAAATTTCATCTCTATGTGATGTCAGCGGCAGAAATCCTTGAACTCCGTGCTATCGAATTGGGTCCCATTATCGGTAATGATTGCCTGCAGAACTCCAAAGCGACAGATAATATTCTGAACTACAAATTTAATTAATTTCTTTACGGTATCATGGCCAATGGCTCTACCTCAGCCCATTTGGTAAAGTAATCTACCGCCACAATGGCGCACTTTGTGTCACTTTTAGATATCGACAGAACATCAATGATATCAATGCCCCCAAACCGCAAATGGTCAAGGACCGACCATTTGAGTAATTTCTATTGGCCGAGCTTTCGGAATTTTAGCAATTCTCTGGCACTTGTCATGCCTTTGGGTATAATCAGCCGCATCTCGATTGATAGTTGGCCACAAATATCTATATCAAAGAATCTTCTTAGCTAAAGTTTCCCCCTCATAGTGGTTTCCACAAGCCCCTTCATGAACTTCCCTTAGGACTTGTATGGCCTCATCGTGAGTGATAATCTGAAGCATGGGGACAGAGAAACCCTTCATGTACAGTAATCCTTCTTCCATGATGTACCTCAAGGCGTAGCGAAGGATCTTCCATCATTCATTCCTTCTCTCTAGAAGGATCCCTCTTTACAAATAATTTCAAAAGGGAGTAATCCATGACTCCCTTTTAGGTTCAGTCTCTAAGATCCAATCAACATCCATCTAGTCGATGCTTGGAGCTAAAAGTACTTCCACCAAAATCAAGCCCATGATCACACATCTCCAGCACTAGCCAACTTAGCTAATGAATCGGCCTTTTCATTCTAGTCTCTTGGAATATGTGCTATCATATAGTATTCAAAGTTTTCGAGCAGCCCAAGAACCGGTTTAGATAAGGAGCTAACTTTGCTCCTTTTGCATGATACTCTTTCTGAACCTGTCATACCACTAGCTGGGAGTCGCATAAAATATGGAAAGTCTTTATTTCTAGTTCCTTGGCGATTTTGAGTCCTACAATTAGGGCTTTATATTCAGCTTCGTTGTTGCTGCTGGAAATTCGAGTTTTAAGGTGTAATTGATTAGGTGTTCTTCGGGAGTGACAAGTACGACTCCAGCATTGGAATATCGATCATCAGATGCACCATCCGTGTACATCTTCCATCCAATTTCTTTTTCTCCACTGCTCTCTGAGGGATTACCTTATATGGTGAATTCAACTTGGAAATCCGCTAAGGCTTGACCCTGGATTTCCCTCTATGGGTGCTAGGTTATGTCATATTGACTCAATTCAATGTTCCATTTCAACAGCCTTCTAGAAGTCTCAGGTCATTGTAAGACTTGTGGCAAAGGCTGCTCGGTAAGGACATTGGTCGGATGAGCCAGGAAATAGGGGTGGAATTTTCTGGAAGCAATCAATAAGCAGTAAGTGAGCTTTTCCATTCTGGGATAGTTTCTTTCAGCTCCTGTCAACCGCTTACTGATATAGTAGACCGATCGCTAGATGTAGGATTCCTCACGTACAAGTGCGACGCTCAAGGCATGCATGGACACCGCCAGGTATAAGAACAAATCCTCACCATCACCAGTTTCGAGAGAATGAGAGGTCTCTCCAAGTGATTTACCAGTGCTTGGAATGCATCTTTGCAGTCTTGGCTGCATTTAAAGTTTCTCTGATCTTTCTTGATCACTTTGAAGCAGGGGATGCATTTATCAATGGCTCTGAAGATGAACCGACTCAGGGCGATGACCTTCCCATTAAGCTTTGTACATCTTTGATTGTCTTTAGGGCTTCGATCTCCCTTGAAGCCTTGATCTTTTCAGGATTGGCTTCAATTCCATAGGAATTGACAATGAAGCCCAAGAACTTCTCGGATGCAACGTTGAAAGAGCATTTCAAGGGATTAAGCTTCATCCCGTATTGTCGGAGGGCACTAAACATCTATGCTAGATCATTAATGTGGTCTCTCAAACACCATGACTTCACAAACATGTCGTCGACGTAAACTTCCATCAACCGTCCAATTTGGTCTTTAATCGTCCGGTTCACGAACCTCTGGTAAGCCGCTCCTATGTTCTTTAGTCCAAAGGGCATGACCAGATAGCAATAGAGTCCGAGGTCAGTAATGAAGTTGGTGTGTTCTTGATTCGGGACATGCATCGGGATTTGATTATATCTGAAATACACGTCCATAAACGAAAGTAGCTCATGTCCAGCGGTCGAGTCCACCAGTTGATCTTTCCTCAAAAGCGAGAAGCTGTCCGTCAGGCGTGCCTTATTCAAGTCCGAATAGTCGATGCATGTCCTCCACTTTCCATCTGCTTTTTTCACCAAGATAGGGTTCAATACCCAATCCAGGTATAAAAGCATCGTGGATGAAGCCATTGTCCTTCAACTTACCCACTTCTTCTTTGAGTACAGCAAACCTCTATCTCCTGACCCAGGCTATGGTGTTTGTGTTTCATAGGAACACCTTTGGGATTGTTGTTTAATGCATGGCTTGCTATCCTAGGAGAGATCCCATACATATCAGAGTATGTCCAGGCAAATGCATCTAGGTTCACCTGGAAAAATCCAACCAACTCCTTCATAACACTAGCACCGAGCTGAGATCCAACCTTCAGGACTTTACTTGAATCATCCCTGTAGAGTGAAACAGCGATCGTCAACTTGACGAGAGCTACTCATCCACCTTCTGGCTCTTTTCGTTGGTCCATATCATTATAGAGCCGCCTAGTCTGCCTAAGCCGAGGCTCGGGTGGTAGTTGCTATGCATCCAAAGCCTTTATGAAGAGCCCCTTATACATTCTTTCCTTTCTCCTTTTGCCTTTCCTCCTTTAGCTCGGTGATGTAGCATTCATGGCCTGCCACCTAACCTCCGTGCATAATTCCCATTCCACTGTCTATAGGGAACTTCATAGTTAAACACCAGGGAGTGATAACCGCTCTAAATTCAGCTAGGGTCGGTCGGCCCAAAAACACGTTATAAGTAGAATATATATCCAACACCAAAAAAGGCACGACCCATACTCGCTGGCAGTGACCCTCACCAAGTACCACCAATAATTCAACAAGTCTTATGGCTTCAGTAACCATCATATTGAACCCCTGTATTCTAAACTTACAATCCTTCTCCTCCAGAATCATATGGTCGTAAGCTTTCTTGAACACAATATTGACTAAACTTCCATAGTCTACAAGCACCTTCCTACAACAGTAGGACCAGTCGTGGCTAAAATCATGAGTGGGTCGATCGTTGGAGCTTTCATTCCATCGGCATCTCTATTTCGGAAAACAATATCATCCGCTATGGTTCGAGATTGTTTTTCCGTGGTTCTATCCTCAATAGCACAACAACTTTCATTCTTAGCATGCTTTAAAGCTATAATGTATCTTTCCATTTCCGCAAAGCTTTAATCGATAGGATGCGGACCATTAATGATTATGTTAATCACCAAACGTCTTTCTAGCTTCTTGGGTGGATTAGCACCAAGTTGATCTTGCCGCTGTTGGGAAGATGACCCCAAGGGGTCAGAAGTTCCTTGTCCACCACCATACGGGGCTTTCACATATTGCTGCAATTTCTTTTTTATAGTCAAATCTTCAATCATGTCGCGCAAGTACCTACACTCATTGGCAATGTGACCATGAGTCTCATGGAATCTATAGAACTTGCCCGACTTCCTATGCTTCTCAGTTGACTCCTTGGGAGTCGGCTTCCTATATGGTTCAGTATTCTGAGTAGCTAGATAGATGTTCTCTATTGAGTTATTCAGTTCAGTGTAATTGTGGTACTTAGGAGTCCGGATACGCTTCTTAGCCCCATCATTGTTCTGTTTTCGAACTTCATTCTGATTTTCAACCTTTATGTTTACATCCCTAGAATTTCCTCCAGCTTTCTTTACAGCAACATTACTTTGTATTATCTAATCTGAATTTCCAGCAATGGTACTCTATGGATGCTTGCACGCATCCTCCTGACGCAAATGTTCGTTGGCTATTCTATGAAAAGCTGCTATTGTCGACGGTTGCTTCCTTCAAACTGGTCTCCGAAATCCAAATCAGGGTGAACTTCCCTACAAAGCATGATCAGTACCTTGTCTTCCATAGGATATGTTACTTCTGTTACAACCGTGTGGAACCGACTCAAAAAGTCCTTCAACGATTCTCCTTTAGCTTGATAAATATTGGATAGTGATGTCACGTGCTTCGGACGTGAAGCGTGTAAGCGGAATTGCTGCATGAACTTTCGCGATAGCTTAGCGAAAGATGATATAAACTTTGGAAAAAGTCGAGTGGACCACATCGTTGCTACCCCTCTAGGAAAATTGGGAAACAACGACACTTCATAGCATCTGAAGCTCTAGCTGAATCCATGTGTCATTCGTATCTCAATAAATGTTGCCTAGGACCTGTTATTCCTCCATACAACGACATCGTTAGCATGGTAAATCTCCGAGGATATCTCGTTTAAAGGTCCTTCATAAATGGGTTTCGACTGCACTAGTTCCTTATTCATTATTGGTTCTGAATTTGGTTTCCCTCACCAATATCCTAGCCATATCTTCCAGATAGTCCGAGTCAATAGGTTTGACAGAATAGTAGTAATCGGGTCTTGCTTCGAGTGTTCGACCTGGCGAATGTTCTCGGGAAGGCGTTCGATACCTAGGCTCCCTAACTTCCAGGGAATCCATTCGTCTAGTGGTCCCCCCTTTTTGATTACTGTGAGTTGTTTTATCAACAGTAGTTTGAAACTCCATATTCTAAACATCAACAGCACATCCAGAGGCCACATCCACGCCACCCAGTTGTCGAGCATTAGGCCCACCATAATGGGGCTCGGTACCGGTCTCTCCTCGGGAGTCAATACCGATCCCTAAACTTGTGCCTTGGGTCGGTGCTCTCCCCTGATATGATGCCTTAGTCATGTTTTGGGTCCTCTTCTGTCTTCTATCCCTATGCCTTTTCTTGGATGATAAAGAACTCTTTGACTGTGAGCTGGAATCTCGTCTACTCCATCTACGGCTATTTTGAGTCAGTTCATTCGGCACTCTCAAGCTCTGCTGCATTGTTTGATTCATCTCCTGTTGACTAGCTAAGAATCTATCTTCCATCTGTTTCATAATCCTACCATCTCTACTCTGGTCACAACGTCAGTTAGAGTATGGATCTTCATTCTCTCCGATTAGTTAGCTTTATTCCGACGTTGGTGATTTTGATTCTCAGTATCACTAGGAGTAGCCTCGTTGTTATGATATGTTTTCTTTCCTAGGTGGGGCTATGGTAGAAATCTTATAGTAGATCTTTGGAAATCTGAGTTGTAGAAACAAAGGATTAGGAAATCGAATTTGTAACAACCCCATCGCTATATCCATGTTATTAAAGAACATTAAATGATATAGTATTTTATTTATCTTTGAGTGTTTGATGAATATGAGATAAAAAATTTGGTTGTTTTTGTGAATTGATGGAATAATTAATTATAAAGGAATTCCATTAGAGTAATTTATTTAGTTGTTAAAGTTTCAAATTAAATGGATTTAAATTAAATATGTAAATCTTTTGAATGGAGGTTTTAAGAGTATGAAAGACCATCTTTTATAATTTGGGAAATTTTGGTTCTGAGTTGATAATTTTAAAATTTATCAAATGAAAAACCTTTTGTTTATTGTAAATAGTAGTAAAGCTTAAAGTAAGAGATAAGTTTAAAATTTCTTGAGATTGTTTGTAATAAAAATTTTGCTAAAGAAAATTTGAAATTTTATATTATGGATTTCTTTAATTAAGGAAATTGCAGGAACACAATTTCTTTAAGGGGAAGTCTGTGACAAACCGGATTTTTTTTATTAAGTATAATAAATAATGATTTAAATTGGAGAAATTAAATCATTAATGTGCTGTTTGAATTCTTTTTATAAAAGATAATTTGTTTTAGAATGATATATTCTAAATCCTTGTGAAATTTGAGAAGCATTGGCATTTTATTTCAAGTATGATAATTATAGGAGTTTATTTGGTATTTAAATTAGTTAAAATAAGATGTATATTTAGAGATAGTGACTTGTACTGAATGTATAATATGTGGGTCTAGTGTTATATTTTGTGGACTCATATGTTCTATATTATTCCACTATGATCTGTGACTACTGTTTTATATGATATGCTATTTTGATTTTGATAAACCGGTGTGTTTATTACTTTACACTAAGACTGTACACGTCAACATTTTGTTCCAGAGATTCAGTAAAACGGTAAGTATGACGTGTCAGTGTAAGCTTAAAGTTATATTCATATTTGATTGCCCTTAACAAGCCGTACTTTTTATGTTATTAGACGACATTATTTATAATGCTTTTTAATAATATGGGTATAGCGGTGGGATCGTTACAAGATCTATCTCTTGGGTACGGGAAATCCAATAGTAGATAATGGGTCCAAATGGCCTGAGATTTTTGTTCTCGGTGAAAGCACCAACACGTTTGAACCAAGATTGGTACAAAACCTAGAAAAGTAAGCAGTAGAGATTAAATGAAGAAAGTAAATGAAAAATAGAGGAAATCATATAGAACACAAGTATACAAAAATTTATAGTGGTTCGGCAACCTTGGCCAACGTCCACTTGAATGATTTTATTGCATTTGCACTAATTTTTGTGATTACAAGAGAGTGGGGTTAGAATAGATCCTTGGATACAAGAGAGTAGGAGTGTAATGACAGCGTAAAGATCCTTAGGATAAACCATGTCTTATGTATTTATAACGGTAGATGACCAAATATCTCACTGATATTTCTCCTGCAAAACCTTGCTGCTAAGACCAAATTGTCTAAAGAAGCTCGACTCCATATCACCTAAGTATGGGGATAGGGGGATCGGTACTGATCCTTATATATATAGGAAAGGGTCTTGAAACTTTTTTCTCAGGTTCATCTTGACGTTGGCTTCATGCTTCCAAGGTAGTTTTGCATAGTTGTTAGCATGTTTCTTAGTCCAAGCAATGGATCTGTAGAAGACCGAATTGCTGTTGAGACTGCTTAAGGCGATTGCCAGGATGCTGCACAGAATTATGGAATAACAATTGAATCGGGCTCTAGTTAAAAGAGAAGAGTGTCAAAGAAGTGGGGGCATGTTTGCATACACCCTTAAGGATCGATACCGATCCCCTGTGTAGGGTAGGCACTAGTCCAGTTTTAGTGAATTCCAAGACGCTACTCCTTTGAGTTTGCTCGACCGTCTTCTCGTGATCTTGTTTGTACTTGTTATCTAGACTCTAAGATCATCTATTTAGGCTGCTTGCCTTGATACTTGTTGAGTCTAACTTGTCTAGTCAACTTGATTAAAGCCGGGCCAAAAGACTGGATAACAATATGTATATATTACTATTATATAAATAGTTAGGTGAGATTCTTGTATATATATGTAGTTGTCACAATCAGATTGGTTATGTGCATGATTAATTTGCGTTTATGTTCATAATTCAAATATAATCAAACATTACTTGTTATATAAAATTTATTTTAATATTGTGTTAATTAATATATATGTATAAATATATTAATTCGTATATAGATACAAATACATTATTCATATAAAAGCATATACGATTATATATTATATAATAATGATTCAAAAAATTTCTTATACTTTTTTATATTTATTATGAATTATAATGAACAAAAATTAATTTTATCTTATATAATATATTTTATTATCAAAATTTTAAGGATTATATTGATTATTTATTTTATGTAAAATAATCAATGATTCTAAAATTCGATTTCATAGTTGTTTAAATTACTATATCAAATCGAAAGCTCTTAGAATTTTTTTTATAATTTTGTAAATTTATTTTATATTTTTAACAATTAATATGAATTTCGGTTGAAAAGTGATTATTTTGACAATCCTATAATGTGATCCTAGATTTTCTAAAAATTTCTATTTTGAATTTTTATCAGACAATTATTTTATATCAATTAATCATGGCCGAAACAACTAATTAATTCATAGAAAAAATATATTTTAAAATATTAAAATTATAATATCTGCAAATCTAAGTTAGTTTAGAAATGGAAGAAATTTTATAATTATATATGTATGTGTGTGTGTGAATGTATATACATATTTATTTATTTTATATTTATGTATATATAATAAATCATGAAATTATTTACCTTTAATTATATATTTATTATATGTATATAATCAAATAGTTATTATATATTTTGCATATGTTAAAAAAATTATATATATATATATATATATATATTTGCATTTATTTATCTACATATGTATACATAAATTATTTAAATTATTAATTATCATATTACCTAATTATAGATATATATATAAGCATATATGTATATATAAATATATTTTGTAATATTTTATTAATGAAACATATTTATAATTGACATATATATGTCTATATATATAATTATTTGGAATTGCAATCTATATATACATGCACATATTTGGACAGCATATAATACATACAAAATAAGCTGATGTGTCCCTTGCGATGTAAATCGCAGCATCTATGTACGGCATGCTACACCTCCCATGGATTATCATGTTACACATGCGCACGCAACTGCGCACACAGACACGTGTGCGTGGGCGCGCGCGCACACACACAGATGTATATGTTAAATTTATATTATAAAATATATAAATTTAATTAAAATACATGATTTTATTTAAACCAAATTTAGAAATGTTCTAAATAAATTAGACTTCATAGGTCCAATAATGATCCAATATGGTAAAAAAATTTGAAATTCACCCACAACTTCCGCTGCGGGTTGGCCCAGTTCCAACAATGGTATGACAGCCCAATAGCCTATGCGGTTTATATTAGCCATACTAGGGTTAACTATTAAGCTCACAGCCCAAAAGTTTATCCCTAATTGAAAAGAGCCAATTTGAATTGACCCTTGGGCTAATTTCAAAATTGTTTTTAATTTGAAAAGAAATTTTTTTTATTTGAAAAGTTAAATTTAAAATAAGAAAAATATTATAAATCTTATAATATAAATTTTCAAAATTGTTTGAAAATTAAGATATAAGATTTCAAACTTAAAACTTAAATTTAAAATAAGATATAAATATATTATAATAGTTATAATATAATAAAATTTTCAAAATGTTTGAAAATATATATTAATTTCTAAATTTTTAAAATTTATTTATTGGATTAATAAAGTAAATTAATTAAATAAGTTAATTAATAAAAATATATATGCATGTATTATATCTTATCATATATGTTATGATATTTTAAATTGTTTAAAATATCATAAGTATATATGTATGTATATGGATTAAATTTTGAAATTAATATAATTTAATTAATTTTTTTTAATTAAATAAATTAATTAACGGTTAATTAAATAAATAAAATTAAATAAATAAATTAATTAAAGGTTAATTAATTAAATAAATATATACATGTATAATATATATGTGTAATACTATAAAGGCTAAAGTATGTAGTAAATATTTAATATAAATGTTACATTAAAATAATATAAAATTAATTAAATAAGATTTAATTAATATAATATTATAATAAGACTATTATATAAGTAGTATGAAATATAAAAGTTGTATAATAATAAAAGTTATATAATATGAATGTATAAACTAAATGTGGAACGTCGAAGAAATCCTATTTAGATTTAAGGAATAAGTACATACGTGTAATGACCCAAATTTTGACTAACATTATTTAGAACATTTAATTAGATAAATTAAATGAAATAATGTAAAAGGTTAAGGGTTTGAGATTTGTTAATTAATAAGGGGGTTGTGCCTTAATGAATATTTAAGCAAAAGAGAATTTAAAAGAAATAAATAGGAGGAATATGGCAAGGGCAAAACAGGAATAACATTTGTTCTTACACCCTAAACTCTTCTAACTCTCATCTCTTATTCATTTTAATGTTCCAAAACAAAAAAAAAACCTAAAACCTTACAAGCTCGGCCAACCACCATTAGGAAGAATCAAAAGAAGATAAGCTAGGAATCAAGTAGAAAGCTTGAGGAATTTAATCAAAGAGAAAATCTCAACCTTCTTAACACTAAGCTAAGGTGAATAATAGATTTACATCTCATTTTAACTATAATTTCTATTTTATGATCATAGCTGAATTATTTTTCAAATAATATGCCATGTTATATTGGTTTAAATAAATACATATATATATATGTGCTTATTGATGATTTATGATTCTTCATATAGATTTTATGGTAAGTTTAGATTGAAAACCTATTAAATAACATTCAAATGACTTGTATATGGTCAAAGACATTATTTTAGAAGTGGGTTTCAAGTTTCATGATTTTCTATGTTATTGTGGAATTATTATGAATTTTCTATGAAAGAAAATAATTAATATTGGGTTTAAATTATTTAAAGCAAGTATATAACGGTTTTGGGTCTGGAATTTAAATATGTTAGAATCGTATTTAAAATGAATTATGGTGATTTTTGGGGAATTTTCCTAAGTATTTCATTACGGTTATAAAATTATTTAAGTTGAGGGACTTAAATGTTTTTACTAAGGAAAAGAGCTTATTAGTTAAAATGTTTTAATTGATATTTCTGAAATTCGGCAACACCTTTAGAAAAGGATTTTGATAAAGAAATGGCAACCAATTACATTTTGACAAATAAGGCAAGTTAGTTCAAAAGAAGTTACTTTATAAGGCATAAAATCAGTTTTGATATAATTTACTACTTTGCGACTTCCATCTGTTAACTTTAGACACCATACCACCACCTACAAACCCATTCAAAACCAATACACATGGTATTAAGCCATTGATACGTAGTGGATTGGAGAAAGGAGGAATCGACAGTGTCGAAACCTTGCTTTCGAAGGGTTTGAAGCCAACTCTATTAGCTTTCAAACCAATCAACTTTCCATTGTTTTAGAAAAGAGCTTTCAAATGAGTTGCCGCCTTTTGTTTTAAAAGAAGCTCGTGAAAGGATATCAGCTTTGAATTTATTTGAAACCCATGTTGCCGCTTTCAAACCTTTCGAATCAATGCTTTTGAAAGGGCGCTTTCACCTTTTTCTTTAAGACCGCCTTCTTGATGCTTTCGAATGGGTAGTTTGCTTCATTCAAATGGTTTTGGAGGCAATGGTTTTGAAAGGATTGGTTTTGAAACCATCCTCTTTGTTCTACTTGGCATTAATGCTTTCGAAAGAAATGCTTTCACCCCAGTTTTTTACGGCCGTAAGTTATATTAAAAGTTAAACCTAATGATTTCAAAAGGAATAATTATTAAAGGTTTCGAAGCAATGTTTCCACGATCCCTTACTCGAACCCAATGCTTTCGAAAGGTATATAATATGTGTTTCGAAGGGAGATCCCCAATGTTCTTGAAAGGTTTATATGAATTGTTTGAATGGAGGGTTTCCAATGCCTTCGAAAGACAAGTTTAAATTTGATAGAGGATGTCTAAGGTCTTAGAAAAAAAATTTGAAACAGTTGTTTTCAATGATTTCTAAAGGCATTGTTTAAAGTTTTTAAACAAGGGTTTCGAATATTTACCTTTGCTTCATGGCCTAAAGTCTTTTAAGTTAAAAAAGGTTTTCACTTTATTTTGAAGGGATGGATAATCCCATTTACTATATTTCATCAACATTGTTTTGTGTAAAGTGTATATATCATGGCATAAGTATTTTGAGTAAAGCAAAGTATATAATTTCCTTGTTTTATAAAAATATGATTTCAGTGGTAAATCATTTGAAAGGTTATTTACAAGGAAATGAAAGTTGAATGGGGTAGTTAACCCTAGGTATGTGGCATGAAATATGAATAGGGCAGTTAACCCAAAGTTTATGACTCATATATTAGAAGACCAGATGGGATAGGTGTAGGGTCGCGCCCTATACTTTGGCTAATAGCCTATAGTTAATATAAGTTCAAATTTATAATGTGTAGGGCTTTTCCACAGATGGAACTAAAATAATGTTACACACAGAAGGGAATATACATAGTAAAGATAAGTTATTGGTGTGCCCACAAAACCATTAGGATCAGTTGACCCTAGATAAGGATAGTGAAGGGTAGATAGCCGAGAACTGTGTCTAACAGAAGTTAGATTATTGATTATGTCTAGTAAGCCCGAGTCAGCCAATGGTTAATAGTTAGCTAGATAAAACTATAGTGTGGATAGATGGTCCATTGATTTCCTAATTTTTATGCATGTATGTATTTTCTATTATTGTTATAATCAGTTTGATTGCAGGATCTGATTTGCAAAAGATATGCTTTTAAAAGGGATATTGGTGTGGGGAAACCTATTCCGCTAAGCGTCGTGGTCTCACTTAATATCAGGAAACCAAGATGTAATAGTATTATTCACACTAGGATTTATTTCTAACTCGAAGTTTATGTTTTCTCCTTAAACTCTTGGCTGCTCAAAATTTAATTTGAGTAGATTGAGGGTTAGGGACTTTTTAGGTTTAGTAAATCGGACGAATAAGCTTCCGAAGATATGCAGGAGGCAAAGCTAGCTATGTAGGAGCTATTTAGTATTATTTCTGATGTGATGTATTATGACTCATATGTCTATTTAGTACTCTAATCATCTAATGAGGCATCTTCATATGTCGCTCATGGCGTAATATGTAATAATTATATTTGATCAAAACCTCGGAATCATTTTGGGATTATGTAATTAAATATGAAATATTGTTTTGCAATGTAATCAGAAATGTTGTTTTTGAAATCGGTGGTTTTATTTCATATTCATGTGCTTATGATATTATGGATACCATTAACATTACCGTATTTTGTCACCAGAAGTTAATACTATGGATGATTGCAGCATCTATAGCGCTTAGCTTCGGGCCTCTAGATAGGAGATCATCAACTTGGTATCAGAGCATAGGTTTAAGAAAGCTTAAAAGA
Source organism: Allium fistulosum (assembly GCA_030737815.1). Lineage (NCBI taxonomy): Eukaryota > Viridiplantae > Streptophyta > Magnoliopsida > Asparagales > Amaryllidaceae > Allium > Allium fistulosum. The sequence continues at coordinate 895,849,827 of CM060905.1, read as the reverse complement.
AATTTTAAACTTAAAATGGTTTTGAAAACATAATCCTAAGGAATTAGAGAAAAGACTAGGGTATGGGATAAAGCTATAGTAACGTACTTGTATTTGTTATATATAAGTGTACGCTTTATCTCTATTCTCCCATCTCTCTTAGGCTATTCTTCTATATCTTACAAAGACTCCAATGTAGATTTTAAGGATGTAAGATATGGATGCTAGGAGTGGACGAGTTAACATTGGTGGAGGAAGCACCACAACTAATGGGAATGCTAGACCAAACACCAAAAGGAATCCAGGTCGGGCACAAGCTGCTAATGTGGGTGCTGGAGCGCCGCAGGCTGATATGGGAGTTATGTGCCAGCTCTTTGTTAACGTGATGCAGGCTGGAGTTGGTGCGGGTTTAGTTGGAGGAAATCAGGAAGCTCCGATGGTCAATAACTATGCAATATTGAGTAGAGATTATGCCAGGCTTGGAGGAAAATCGTTTATCGGAACTGAGGACGCAATTGAACTAGAGAATTGGTTGCTTCATTGCGAAACGATTTTTGCTAATTTAGGGATCAACGATAAGCAGAAGAGGAGACTTGCTTCTGGGCAGTTGTAAGGAGCTGTACTGGTGGAATAGTGTTACTGTGGGAGTAAATGAAGAGACCATGACTTGGGCAGAATTAAGAAAAATATTTGAGGAGAGATTCATGTCGGAAATTGCTAAGTCAACTCTGCTCAGGAAGTTTGCTGAGTTGGTGTAGGGAGACATGATAGTGTTGGAGTATGCTACCAGATTTGAGGAATTATCTAGATATGGATATGCTACGATTGATATAGTTATCAAAAGGAATGAGAAATTCATCAGCGGATTGAAACCTGAACTTGCTAAAGCAACATTACCACATATTAGGGATCCGTGCGATGCAGTTGTTGAGATGGCTTTGAGACAGGAAGAGATGCTTACTTTTCTTGATGGTAACAAAGCAGGGTAAGCTTAATGTAGGCGGAACCAAAAGAGAAAGTTTTTCCACAAAAAGGGCGCTCGGAAGAGTGGAACTGCCAAGAAAGGGAAGGCCGATGTAGTTTGCTATAAGTGTGATAAGAAGGGACGCTATGCTCATGAGTGTCAACTAGGCAAAGGGAAGAAAGCCGGTGATACGAAAAGAGTAAAATGTTTCAACTACAATGAGATTGGAAATTATAAGAACTAGTGCAAGGAACCAGCCAAGGATGGAAAAGGCAAGATGTTTGCATTGGAACTAGCTACCTCAAGACCAACAGCTGAGAAGAAAGAAAATTCTATGTTGGGAGGTACGCTTCTGATTCATGGTGTATCAACTAGAGTTCTATTTGATACTGGTGCATCGCATTCTTTTATATCTCATTATTTGGTAGATAATCTTAACCTAGAATCCTCATAACCAGTTACTTCGTTAAGGGTTGCGAATTCGATTGGAGGTTATGCGGTTCTTGAGATGAGATGCGACCATTTAGAGTTTAAATTGTTAGGTCATATATTTGCTTATAGTTTGCACATGTTTGATTTCATAGGGTTCGGAAGTATTTTGGTTAGGGATCGGTTAAGTAAACACGATGCTAGGAAATTTTACAATGATAGGAAGATATCACTTAGACACCCTGATTGTAGTGATCGGATTATATACTCCATAGAAAACCCTGGTTTTGAGGTTAATGCTTTGTGTGATGTTGTGGAGGCAGAAGATGAGTTGAATCAAGTTTTCGTTGTTTGAGAATTCGCAGATGCCTTTGAGCCTGTGATCGGACTACCACCGAAACGAGCCATTGAGTTTCGGATAGATTTAGTACCAAATGCAAAACCGATGAGTAGACTGCCAAGTAGAATGATACCTACCGAGATGGAGTTAAAGGTATAGTTGGTGGATTTAGAACGAAAGAATTTTATCAGACCAAGCAGTTCGCCTTGAGGAGCAGCTGTAGTGTTTGCAAAGAAACCGAACAGATTGTTATGATTGTGTATCGTTTATCGTAAGCTGAACGAGAAGACGATAAAGAACCAATATCCATTACCTAGAATTGACGATTTGTTCGACCAATTGAGTAGACCCAAAGTATTTTCTTAGTTGGATTTGGCAACAGGGTTCCATCAGCTTAGAGAACAGAGGATAGTATTACTTTGATGGTGTTTAGAACCAGGTATGGATTGTACGAATGGTTAGTGATGCCATTCGGACTAACTAATGCGCCAACATTTTTCGTGGAATTGATGAATAGAATCTTCCACGAACATCTAGACAGATTCGTGTTGGTATTTAGAGATGGCACTTTGATATACTCTAAGGATGAGAAAGAGCATGAAGTTCAACTTAGAGTGGTGCTTGAGACATTGAGGCAGTAGCATCAACTGGAAGCGAAATTTTCGAAATGTCACTTCTGGAAGAAGGAGATGAAGTTTCTTGGTCATGTAGTCTCAGAGGAAGGGATGTCCGTAGATCCGGCTAAAATCGAGGCAGCGAATAGTTGGAAGAGACCCGAGAGAGTGACTCGGATAAAGAGTTTTCTTGGATTAGTTGGTTACTATCGGAGATTCATTAAGGATTTTTCGTGGATAGCAGCACCGATGACTAAGCTAACTCGAAAAGATGAGAAGTTTGTCTGGACTGATAAGTGTGAGGAGGCATTCCAAAAACTGAAACACTTATTGACACATGCACCTATGTTGATTGTTCCAGAAGGGAACCAGGACTTTGTGGTGTGCACGGATGCATGTGGAACGGGATAAGGAGCTGCTTTGATGCAAAAAGGTAAAGTGATTGCCTACGCTTCATGACAGCTTAGATAACATGAGGTTAGATATCCAACAAATGATTTGGAATTAGCGACAGCAATTTTCGTATTGATGGTGCGGAGACATTACCTTTTGGGAGAAAGATTCGAGTTGTATATGGATCATAAGTCACTGAGATATTTATTCATCAGAAGGAGTTGAATATGAGACAGCAGAGGTGGTTAGACTTTTTGGCCGCTTATGACTTTGGTATTGAGTATACACTAAGAAAAGGTAATAAGGTTGCAGATGCACTTAACAGGAATCATCAGAAGGTAGTATTGGAAATGATAGCTAAGTGGAAAGATTTAGAAGCATTGACTACATGTAGAATACAATGGAGATCCAAAACTAGTTCTAGTGAAGAAACTACTATGTTATCATGTTTAGAAGTTCGACCGGTGATGATCAAAAGGATTGCTTCTAAGCAAGGAGAGGATCCATTATTAGCTTAATGGATCAAAAAGTTAAGTAATGGAATGGAGAGCGATGACTTGAAAGATTTCAGTGCTGACCAGAATAGGTGGTTAAGGAAGAAAGGATGACTATGTGTTTCGAATGTGGGAAACATTAGGAAGGAAGTTCTTGGAGAATACCATCGTTCGAAGTTCACTATTCATCCGGAAGGAGCTAAGATGTATTAGGATATGAGGAGGAGCTTCTTTTGGGAAGGTATGAAGAGAGATGTAGGCTTATGGATGAAGCAGTGTTTAAACCGTCAATGGGTAAAAGCTGAACATCAGAAACCAAGTGGGTTACTTCAACCTTTAGATGTTCCAATTTGGAAATGAGATTCTATCTCCATGGATTTCATAGATGGGTTGCCAAGGTCGAATGGGGGAAATGAGACTATGTGGGTTATAGTGGACAGATTAACCAAGAGTGCCCATTTCATTTCAGTTAAGTCGACCAAGACAGCACCAGATTCAGCTAAGTTATTCATGAGGAATATAGTTAGAATGTATGGAATTCCTAGTAGTATAGTAAGTGACAGACATTCCTTATTCACTAGCGAGTTCTGGAAGAGTCTATAGGAGACTTTAGGTACTAAGCTCAAGATGAGTATTGCTTACCATCCGTAGAAAAATGGCCAAACGGAGAGAGTTAACAAAGTCCTAGAGAATTTTTTAAGAGCTTGCGTGCTAGATTTTGGGGGATCATGGGAAGACCATCTACACTTAGTCGAGTTTTCATATAACAATAATTATCAGGCTATTATAGGAATGGCACCGTTTGAAGCTTTGTATGGAAGGCCATGCAAATCACCCTTTTTTGGTTAGAGACCGGGGATAGATTTGTTCTTGGTCCCGATTTGGTTAGAGAAGCTGCAGAGAGGATTGAGTTGATTTGAGTTAGGATGAAGTAAGCTCAATCTAGGAAAAAGAGTTATCCGGATAAAAGGCGGAAAGACTTAGAGTTCTCAGTCGGAGATCATGTTTTCATCAAGGTATCACCAATGAAAGGTGTAACCAGATTTGGAAAATCAAGAAAACTAGCACCAAGATTTATTAGACCATTTCCTATTGTAGAAAGGATCAGGAAACTCGCATACAAAGTAGAGTTACCGAATAGTTTGGCAGGAGTCCACAATGTTTTTTAAATTTCTCATCTAAGGAAGTATATTTGAGATCAAGAGACTACTTTTACACTGACTGTGTTAGATGATCTAGTAGTGGAACCGGATTTGACTATAGTTAGAAAACCAGTTCGTATAGTTGTGAGAGATGAGAAGAGACTAAGGAACAAGACAGTCAGATTGGTCAAAGTCCAGTGGAGTAACGACGAAAGAGACTGTACTTGGGAAACTGAGACCAAGATTAGAGATACTTACCGTGACTTGTTTCATGGTATGTTTTACCTTTATGACTGATTGTTATGAGTATTTTAACGTAACTTCAAGGAAAAAATTCTTTAAGGGAGGAGTCTGTAATGACCTTAGTTTTGACTAACATTATTTAGAACATTTAATTAGATAAATTAAATGAAATAATGTACAAGGTTAAGGGATTGAGATCTGTTAATTAATAAGTGGGTCGTGCCTTAATGAATATTTAAGCAAAAGAGAATTTAAAAGAAATAAATAGGAGGAATATGGTAAGGTCAATATAGGAATAGCCTTTGTTCTTACACCCTAATCCCTTCTAACTTTCATCTCTTATTCATTTTAATGTTCCACAACAAAAAAACAAAAACCTTACAAGCTCGGCCAGCCACCATTAAGAAGAATCAAAAGGAGATAAGCTAGGAATTAATTAGAAAGCTTGAGAAAATTAATCAAAGAGCAAATCTCAACCTTCTTAACACCAAGCTAATGTGAATAATCGATTTACATCTCATTTTGACTACGATTTCGGTTTTATGATCATAGCCAAATTATTTTGCAAATAATATGCCATGTTATATTTTTTAAAATATATATATATATATATGCTTGTTGATGATTTATGATGTTTCATATAGATTTTATGATAAGTTTAGAAAACCTATTAAATGACATCCAAATGACTTGCATTTTCGATATTTGGTCAAAGACATTATTTTAGAAGTGGGTTTCAAGTTTCATTATTTTCTAAGTTGTTGTGGAATTATTATGAATTTTCTATAAAAGAATAGTTAAAATAAGTTTTGATATAATTTACCATTTCACCACTTCCATCTGTTAGCTTTCGACGCCATACCACCGCTTAGAAACCCATTTGAAACCAATACACATGGTATCGAGCCATTGATATGTAGTGGATTGGAGAAAGGTGGAAGGGATAGTGTCGAAACCTTGCTTTCAAAGGGTTTGAAGCCAATTCTATTAGCTTTCGAACCAATCAACTTTCCATTGTTTTAGAAAAGAGCTTTCCAATGAGTTGCCGCATTTTGTTTTAAAAGAAGCTCATGAAAAAATAGCCGCTTTGAACTTATTCGAAACCCATGTTGTCGCAGTCAAACCTTTCGATTCAATGCTTTCAAAAGGGTGCTTTCGCCTTTTGTTTTAAAAGAAGCTCGTGAAAGGATAGTGGCTTTGAATTTATTCGAAACCCATGCTGCTGCATTCAAACCTTTCGAATTAATGCTTTCGAAAGGGTGCTTTCGCCTTTTTCTTTTATGACTACCTTCTCGATGCTTTCAAAAGGGTAGTTAGCTGCTTTCAAATGGTTTTGGAGGCAATGATTTCGAAAGGGTTGGTTTCGAAACCATCCTCTTTCTTTTACCTAGAATTAATGCTTTCGAAAGAAATGCTTCCGCCCTAGTTTTTTACGACCTTAGTTATATTAAAAGTTAAACCCAATGGTTTCAAAAGGAATAATTATTAAAGGTTTTGAAGCAATGTTTCCACAATCCTTTACTTGAACCCAATGCTTTCGAAAGGTATATAATGTGTGTTTCGAAGGGGAGATCCCTAATGTTTTCGAAAGGTTTATTTAAAGTGTTTGAATGGAGGGTTTCTAATGCCTTCAAAAGTCAAGTTTAAATGGTTTTAATAGAGGATGTCTAAGGCCTTAGTAAAACTTTTGAAAGGGTTGTTTTCAATGATTTCTAAAGGCACTGTTTAAAGTTTTTAAACAAAGGTTTCGAAGGTTTTACCTTGGCTTCATGGCCTAATGTATTTTAAGTTAAAAAAGGGTTTCAACTTAGTTTGAAGGGAAAAATAATCCCATTGATTAGATTTCATCAACATCGTTTTGTGTAAAGTGTATATATCATGGCATAAGTGTTTTGAGTAAAGCAAAGTATATAATTTCCTTGTTTTATAAAAATATGACTTCAGAGGTAAATCATTTGCAAAGGTTATTTATAAGGAAATGAAAGTTGAATGGGGTAGTTAACCCTAAGTATATGATAGGAGATATGACTAGGGCAGTTAACCCTAAGTTTATGACTCAGATATTAGAAGACCAAAGAAGACTGGTGTAGGGTCGCGCCCTATACTTTAGCAAATAGACCCTAGCTAATATAAGTCCAAAATTCCAGTGTGTAGGGCTTTGTTGCAGATGAAACTAAAATAATGTTACACACAGAAGGGAATATACATAGTAAAGATAGGTTATTGGTGTGCCCGCAAAACCATTAGGATCAGTTGACCCTAGAAGAGGATAGTGAAGGGTAGATAGCCCAGTACTGTGTCTAACAGAAGTTAGATTATTAATTATGTCTAGTAGGTTCGAGTCAGCCAATGGTTAATAGTTGCCTAGATAAAACTATAGTGTGGACAGATAGTCCATTGATTTCTTGATTTTTATGCATATATGTATTTCCTATTATTGTTATAATCAGTTTGATTGCAGGATTCGATTTGCAAAAGATATGATTTTAAGAGGGATATTAGTGAGGGGAAACGTGTTCCGCTAAGCGTCGTGGTCTCATTTAATATCAGAAAACCAAGATGTAATAGTATTATTCACACCAGGCTTTATGTCTGACTCGAAGTTTATGTTTACCCCTTAAACTCTCAAGTGCTCAAAATTTAATTTAAGTAGATGGAGGGTTAGGGACTTTTCAGGTTTAGTAGGTTGGACGAATAAGCTTCCGAAGACGTGTAGGAGGAAAAGCTAGCTATGTAGGAGTTATTTAGTATTATTTCCGTTGTGATGTATTATGACTCATATGTCTATTTAGTACACTGATCATCCAATATGGCATCTTCATATGTCGCTCATGGCGTAATTTGTAATAATTATATTTGATTAAAACTTCAAAATTGTTTTGGGATTATGTAATCGAGTATGAAATATGTTTTGCAATGTAATCAGAAATGTCATTTTTGAAATCAATGATTTTATTTCATGTTCATGCGTTTCTGATATTATGGATACCATTAACATTACCGTATTTTGTCATTGGAAGTTAATACTATGGATGACTGCAGCATCTATAGCGCTTAGCTTCGGGCCTCAAAATTGGGGATGTGAAGATACGTAATTGTATGTATACCATGATTTATGATGTGTTTGACACTTGGAACACGAGAGTAATTCATAAGAATTACATTATTGCGTAAGTCGATATCACTTGATGTTAAATATTAAAGATTATAATATTTTAATATAAAGTTGTCATCTACCGTATTTATTTATATATATATATATATTAATAAATTACTTGCATACTCCTTAGTTGTTGAGCAAACTCAAGCTAGGGATGTTATGTGTAGTATTATTAATATTTTGAATAGACGAGGTAAGATAACCGTATGTATTTGTTAAGCAAACTCAAGGTACATACACTATACTTCGGCCGTTGCGATATGGTAGGTATGAGTGAATAATCTCTTTCAGTTTGTTAAGAAAACTCAAGGTCGAAATGAGATTAGGACAGAGGACCATGGGTTAGAAGTTTTATGTGATATAATCGATAAGGAGTTATCCATCGTCTGTGGATCTATGACCTTGAGCAAACTCAAGGTTAGAATTTCAAGACGGACGAGTCCTAACACCCACTAGTGAAGTCGAAAAACTTTTATGTTTCGCTTAGGATTTGGTGAAACATAAAAGACTAGTGGGAGCCTTATTAGATAAATAAAATGATAACATTTAACCTTTTTAATATTGTAAGAACATATGTTATATTATATTATAATAATCAACTATGTGCATTTAATACAATTGATAAAACGTTATCAATTAAGATATACAACTAATTTGAATCAAAGATTGACAAATAGAAATATAACATATACTTACTAATAAATGCTTCTTGCATGTTAATATTTCAATACCATTCAAGCACCTGATTTTACAACTACTCGTAATTTGGTTGCTTACGTGTTTATTTGGTTAAGACCATATATTGCATTCAATGAGTTTCAAACTCAAAAAGCAATATGAGACTATGGATATTTGATCCATGTCGCATATAAATGTTATACAGGAAACAGTCACTGTTCATAATGTAAGGTACTTCGATGAAGTTAGCTCATTCGAAATAAGCCAATAAATAGTACTGTGTGATCAAGTATTCAATTTGATTGATTACAAAAGAATTGTATCATGTTAGGTTTAAAATATACCAAAACTACAAGAAAAATCTAAGAATTTGACCACTGAAATGTTAGTTTGATCAGTTTACATAAGGTGCATCATATTTGACGTCCTTAAATGTTAAGGATGAACAATTGCATCTTTATAAAGAGTTCATTATGATATTGTAGTACGGTTTTCTTTTGAATGGTTGACCATTTAGAAAGAATAACGAATATATAAGAATAGATGTAATTTAGGGTGCAGTTGGGATGAAGAGAATGAATAGTCACTACGCTTCATAAAGAAACATCAGAAATGAGAATTGTAATAATTTGATACTTAATCTTGGAATAAGTAATATGATTTCTATTCTGAATTATATTTTCATATAGAAATTGTTTTCTGCGAGATTTGTTTCTTTATGTTTAAGATATTTGAACAATGAACTCACCACTATAAACTAGTTACAATATATGAAATAAATAATTTATATTAAGTGAACGATGGATCTCCAAATTTAGTACGCTAATAGCGAATTGTGGGAGTATGCCATGTAACACTTATTGATTGCATCAAGTTACAAAAAATGTTTTCGTAATACACATTAAACATTATTTATGAAATAATGACTATTTTTTGATGTCGATTGAAAAATAGATATATTTGCATTTCAATGTGAATATTATGAATATCCATTATGAAAAAAAAATATGGTTCTTTCTTTCACAACAAAAATGATGCAATTAATAATACATAAGCATCTAAAATTATTTACAATTAGTTTGGAATTATAGACTAAGTTGTAGTTTTGAGAAATAATTTTATTATATGATTATGAATCAAAATAATATTGGTTAGTTATATCTCAAATAATAAAGGTCTATGCACTTATTGAGTGGGAGCGTCATAAGAGTTGATGAACTCTTTGGATTGATACATATGGATGTATGCGATCGTAGGTCTATTAATACCAAAACAGTTTCATGTACTTCATTATATTCACTGATAAGTTATCACCAACCTGGACATATTTATTTGATATGTATTATGTCTATGTAAACTCATAGAATATACAACGAAAGTAAATAACGTAACTTGCAATAGGAATGATTCGATTTGATTGAATAGGTGAGTATTTTGGAAAAGTTCCAAACATACCTAAAAATGAATAAAGATTCAATCTCAAAAGTCACTTGTAACATCCTCTATATGGAGGTTCGAAGCTAAGCGCTACAGGTGTTGTAGTCATCCATAGTATTAACTTCCGCTGACCAAATACGGGAATGTTAATGATATCCATAATATCATAAGCACACGAATATGAAATAAAACCATTACAGATTAAAACAACTTTTCTGATTACATTTCCAAACAATATTTCATATTCAAATTACATAATCCATAACGCTTTCCCAGGTTCAGATAAAATGTAATTATTAAAAATACGCCAAGAGCGACATATGAAGATGCCCCCCTTGGATGACCAGAGTACTATATAGTCATAAATGACTTAATACAACACAGCAGAATAAACAAAGTAAAACATCAACTTCTAATAGCTATCCGTCAACCTCTTGCTCGTCTTCGGTAGCTTTATTCGTCATCCCACTAAAAACTTGTAAACCTCAACCCTCAGCCTACACAAATCAATTTTGAGCACACGAGAGTTTAAGGGAAGAACATAAACTTCGAGTCAGACATAAAGCCTGGTGTGAATAATACTATACATCTCGGTTATTTGATATTAAGTGAAACCACGTCACTATGCGGAATAGGTTTTCCTCACTAATATCCTTTTAAAACATATCATTTGCAAACCTTTATCCTCGAACCAAAAGTGGTTAAAACTGTAAAGCATTATTATGTAAACATACATATCAGGTAATAAATGAACTCTCTGTTCGAACACTATAGTTTTGTTTGGCTAACTACTAACATTTGGCTGACTCCGGCCTACCAGACAATATAATCAAAATAATCTAACACCTGTTAGACACTCCTCTTATGGACAGTCTGTTCTTAACTATTTGTTAAATACTCCTCTTTTGGATGGTCTGTCCCTAACTTAACATCTCCCAAGATCACCTGAACCTAATGGTATTGCAGGCTCACCAATAACCTATCTATACACAAACATATATTCCCTTCTGTGTGTAATCATAATTTTAGTCTTAACTGTGACAAAGCACTACACACTGGAATTTTGGACAAAATTAGCTGAGGCTAATAGCTAATGTAGAGGGCGCCACCCCATACCAGTCCCATCTGGTATTCTAATATCTATGTCATTTTACTTAGGGTAATCTTCCCTTAAATTTTCCTTGAAAACTTTTTCATCTCAAATTAATTTAAAACCTTTAAACCAAACTTAAACATGGAAAATATTTACTCTATGCTTTACTCAAAGTCACCTTGCCATGTTATATATACTTTACTCAAGTTTTTGTTGATGAAAACAGTTAGACCATTGAAAGTACCCCTTTCAAAACCAAGTAAACCGTCTTTATAACCTAAGCTGAAAGGCCAAAACATTCCTTTCGAAACCATTCATGTAAACCTTTCAAAACCATTGGATAACCTTACTTTCGAAAGCTATAAAACATTGGCATCCTATCTTTAAACATTTAAACTTTTCCTTTCGAAAACATTGGAAAGCCTTTCCTTTCAAACCTTTCAAAACCATTGGGGAACCACCTCTTCGAAACCGTTCTTTAAAAGCTTTCGAAAGCATAAAACATTAATCCTTTTGAAAGCCTTTGGGTTCAAGTAAAACATGTGGAAACACCTTTCGAAACCATTAAAAATCATCTCTTTCGAAACCATTTGGGTTCTACCTTCAATGGAGCAAAAAGGGTCTTAAAACCTTTAAGTCGAAAGCACTCTTTCAAAAGTATTTCCTAAGCAAAGAAGTGATGGTGTCAAAACCAACCATCCGAAAGCATTGGAGAAGTGGCTAAGTTTTAAAAACAATGTATACCTTCTGAAACCATTGACATCGAAAGGTAGAAAAGCGGCAGCTAGGGGTTTCGACCCCTTCAAAACCATTTACTTAAAACAAAAGGTGCAACCCATTCGAAACCTTTCTTTTAAAACATTTGACTCAGCCGAAAGCCAACAAAGTCGAAAGCATACCCTTCGAAAGTAAAGCTGGCACGTTTTCATTTAAAAGCAAAGACATGCTTCGACCCCTTCGGAACATTTGGTCTCGACCTAGTGCCTTCCGCCTTAGTCCAATTCACTATGTACCAAGTTATTGATACTATATGCATTGGTTTCAATGGCAAGGAGGCGGCAGTATTTGGTCGAAGCCTCTGTGCCGAAAGTGGCGAAACATGCTAAAAGCATGTAAAAACTGATTTTTACTTTAAAAAGAATTTATTTTCAATTAACCTGCCTTTTTTGTCAAAATATTATTTGTTGCTAATTTTTTTTCTAAAAGTGCTGCCAATATTTCAAAAATAAACAATTTATTTTATTTACAAAATACCCTTTCTCCTTTTATAAATATATAAAACATTTAAGTCCCATACCTTAAATAATTTTATATATTCATCAAAACACTTAGGAAAATTCTACAAAAATTCCAAAAAATCACCTTTAATATGTTTTCTAACATATAATAATTTCAGACTCAAAACATAAATAATTTAGTTGTAAATTATTTTAAACCCAAATAAACATTTTCTTCACAAGAAATTAATATAAAATCCACTTAATTCCGAAAATTATGAAAACTGAAACCTATCTCTAAAATATCATTTCTGATCTATATCTAAAATTGCAAGGCATTTGGATTTCATTAAATAGGGTTTTCACATTAAAACATATCATAAAATCTATATGAACAAGCATAAATCATTAAGAAGCATATATGAACATTTAATCATTCTTAAACATGGCACAATCATGCAAAATACATCGGATTATCCTTAAAACCGAAAATAGTTAGAAAAATGAGATAAGTCATTATTCACCTTAGCTTTTGAGATTAAATAGTTTGATATTTGAATGGATTTAAGTTGATTAAGCTCCCATTGTTTCTTTTATCTTCCTCTAGTTGCTTCTAATGGTGGCTGACCTCTTTGTTTGATTTTTTCAAATTATTTGAATGTGAGGATACATGGCTAAGGGTTAGGGTATTAGAATGCGCATTTTCCTATTTTGCCCTCACCTATTATACTTAACCATTTTATTTTAGTTCATTTGTTATCAAGACACGGCTATCCCTTGTTAATTACAAATCTCAATCCCCTAATCATCACAGTATTTTATTTAAATTAGCTAATTAAATACCCTAATAATGTTACTAAAAATATGAGGTGTTACAATCTCCCCTCCTTAAAGAACTTCGTCCTCAAAATTGCGATAAGGTACACAACAAATCAAACATAAAGGTAAAACATACCATCAAATAAGTCAGGATAAGTGTCTCTAATCCTGCTCTTAGTCTGCCAAGTACAATCTTTCTCATCGTCGCTCCACTGGACTTTCACTAATCTGACTGTCTTGTTCGTTAGCCTCTTCTCGTCTCTCGCAACTATACGAATCGGCTTTCTAACTACAGTTAAGTCTGGCTCTAATACTAAGTCATCTAACACAGTCGGTGCAATTGTAGTCTCCGGGTCTCTAACACACTTCCTTAGATGAAAAACATGGAAAACATCATGGACTCCTGCTAAACTGCTCTGTAACTCTACTCTATATGCGAGTTCCCGATCCTCTGTACAATAGGAAATGGTCCTACGAATCTCAGTGCCAACTTCCCCGATTTTCCGAATCTAATTACACCCTTCATTGGTGATACCTTAATAAAAACATGATCTCCAACAGAGAACTCCAAGTCTTTCCTTCTTTTGTCTACATAACTCTTCAACCTAGACTGAGCTCCCTTCATTCTAGCTCGAATCAACTCAATCTTCTCTGTAGCTTCTCTAACTAAATCCAGACCAAGAACCAACCTATCCATGGTCTCTAACGAACAAACGGGAGATTTGCATGACCTTCCATACAAAGCTTCAACCATCCCTATACTAGCCTGATAACTATTGCTATACCAAAACTCGACTAATTGTAGATGGTCTTCCCATGATTCTCCAAAATATAACACACAAGCTCTTAACAAATCCTCCAAGACTTTATTAACCCTTTCCGTTTGCCCATCGGTCTATAGATGGTAAGCGGTGCTCATATTGAGCTTGGTTCCTAAAATCTCTTGTAGACTCTTCTAGAACTCACTAGTGAACAAGGAATCTCTATCACTTACTATACTACTAGGAATTCCATGAAGTCTAACTATATTCTTCATAAATAACATAGCTAGAATAGGTGCCATTCTAGTTGACTTAACTGGAATGAAATGGGCACTCTTGGTTAGTCTATCCACTATAACCCATATACTTTCATTTCCTTTATTGGATCTCGGCAACCCGTCTATAAAATCCATAGAAATAGAATCCTATTTCCATACTGGAACATCTAATGGTTGAAGCAACCCACTTGGCTTCTGATGTTCGGCTTTTACCTATTAACAATTCAAACACTGCTTCACCCATAAGCCATCATCCTTCTTCATTCCTTCCCAGAAGAAACTCCTCTTCATGTCCTGATCATCTTAGTTCCTCTTGGATGAATAGTGAACTTCGAACGATGGCATTCCTCCAAAACTTCCTTCCTTACATCTCCCATATTTGGAACACATGACCTACCTTTCTTTCTCAACCACCCATTCTGGTCAAGACTAAAATCCTTCAAGTCATCGCTCTCTGTTACACCCCTTAACTTCTTAATCCGCTCAGCTAATACTGGATCCTCCATCTGTTTAGAAGCAACCTTTTCGATCATAACTGGTCGAACTTCTAGACAAGACAACATAACAGATCCTTCACTAGACCCAACTCCAGATCTCCACTGCACTCTACAAGTCGACAGCGCTTCCAAATCTTTCCACTCTGCTATCATTGCCAACACTGCATTCTAATGCTTCCTACTAAGCGCATCTGTAACCTTATTACCTTTCCCTAGTGTGTACTCAATTCCAAAATCATAAGCAGCTATAAACTCTAACCATCTCTGTTGTCTCACGTTCAGCTCCTTCTGAGAGAACAAGTACTTCAATGACTTATGATCCGTATACAACTCAAATCTTTCTCCCAACAGATAATGTTTCCACACCTTCAAAGCAAAGATCACTGCAGCCAACTCCAAATCATGCGTTGGATATCTAACCTCATGCGGTCTAAGCTGCCGAGAAGCATAGGCAATCATTTTACCTCTCTGCATCAATACGGCTCCTAATCTGGTTCCACACGCATCTGTATAAACTATCAAATCTTGATTCCCTTCCGGAACAACTAATACAGATGCATAGGTCAATAAGTTTTTCAAGCTCTGGAATGCTTCCTCACACTTATCGGTCAACACAAACTTCACATCCTTTCATGTTAGCTTGGTCATCAGTGCTGCTATCCATAAAAAATCATTTATAAACCTCCGATAATATCCAGCCAATCCTAGAAAACTCTTTATCTCGGTCATTGTCTTGGGTCTCTTTCAATTATTCACTGCTTCAATCTTAGTCGGATTTACAGACAACCCTTTCTCGGAGACTACATGACCAAGAAACTTCACTTCCTTCTTCAAGAAATGCATTTCGGAAACTTCACCTTCAGCTAGTTCTGCCTCATCATCTCAAGCACAATTCTAAGATTAACTTCATGCTCTTTCTCATCTTTAGAATATATCGAGATATCATCTATGAAAACCAACACAAACCTATCCAAGTGCTCTCGGAAAATTTGGTTCATCAAATCCATAAAGAATGCCGGTGCATTAATTAGTTTGAATGGCATAACTAACCATTCGTACGATCCATATCTAGTTCTAAACGCCGTCAAAGGAATACTATCCTCTACTGATGAAAACCTGTTGCTAAATCCAATTAAGAAAATACCTTGGCTCCACTCAACTGATCGAACAAATCATCAATTCTAGGCAACAAATATCGATTCTTTATCGTCTTTTCATTCAACTTACGATACATAACCTCAACGATCCATCCGGCTTCTTAGCAGACACTGCGGCTGCTCTCAAAGGTGAACTACTAGGTTTAATAAAACTCTTGCTTTCCAAATCTACCAACTGCACCTTTAGCTCTCTCATTTCTGTAAGTGTCATCCTTCTTGGCGGTCTACTCACTGGTTCTGCTCCAGGCACTAAATCTATCTGAAACTCAATGGCTCGTTTCGGAGGCAATCCTACTACAGGCTCAAAAACATCTACGAATTCTCTAACCACAAAAACGTGATTCAACTCATATTCCAACTCCACTACACCCAACAAAGCATTCACCTCACAGCTAGGGCTTTCTACGATATATACAATCTGGTCACTATAATCAAGGTGTCTAAGCGATATTTTCCTATCATGGCAAAATATCCTAGCATCATACTTACTTAACCAATCCATACCCATTATAATTCCAAACCCTATAAAATCAAACACATGCAAACTACAAACAAAGGTATGAACTAACAAATCAAACTCTAGGTGGTCACACTTCATCCCAAGTGTCGTATACCCTCTTATTGGATTTTCAACCCTGAAGGAAGTGACTAGGTATGAGGGTTCTAGGTTAAGCTTATCTACCAAATAACGGGATACAAAAGAATGCGATGCACCAATATCAAACAGAACGCTAATAGACATACCATGAATCTAAAGTGTACCTCCCAACACTACCTTCCCTTTCTCCTACACTGTTGGTCCTGATGTAGCAGGATCCAATGCAAATACCTTGCCCCTTTCATTCTTAGCAGGCTCTTTGCATTGATTCTTATAATGGCCAATCTAATCGCAGTTAAAACATCTGATGTTCTTCTTCTTGATCATTTCCTGGGCCTTTCCAGTATGAAATTCATTAGTGAAATGCCCCTTCTTGTCGCACTTGAAGCAAACAACCTCGGACTTTCCCTTCTTCACTACCCCACCCTTCTGAGCACCGTTCTTATGAAAGAATTTTCTCTTCTAACTCTGCCCTACCTGAACCTCCTTTGGCTTATTCTTCTCCAGAGAAGTAAGAATCTCTACCTGTCTTAAAGTCATCTCCACCGCTACATCACAAGGATCCCTAATATGAGGTAATTTAGCCCTTGCCAACTCAGGCTTCAACCCCCTTATGAACTTCTTATTCCTCTTCAACACGGTATATACAATAGCATAACCATACCTTAACAACTCCTCGAACCTTCTAGAATATTCCAACACAGACATCTCCCCCGCTCCAACTCAGCAAACTTTCTGAGCAAAGCATACTATGCCATCACAGACATGAACCTCTCCTGGAACCTCCTCCTAAACTCTGCCCATATCATCTCCTCTTCATTCACTCCAACCGTCACACTATTCCACCAAAATAAAGCTGCTCCCTGAAGCTGTCTCGAAACTAGCCTTCTCTTCTGCACATCATTGAGCCCTATGTCTGTAAAGATCCTCTCATAATGCAACAACCAGCTCTCCACCTCAATAGCATTTTCAGTTCTAGCTAATAAATGGCTTCCCTCCAAGCCTAACATATTCTCTGCTCAGGATAGCATAATTGTTGACCACCGAAGCTTCTTAAACTCCTGCTCCAGCATTTCCTCCAACCAATCCAACAGCAACACCCGCCTGCATCATATTCACGAAAAACTGATACATAGCTCCCATATCCACTTGTGGGACTCCAACACCAACATTCATCGCTTGTGCCTGACCTTGGTTCCTTCTAGTATTCGGTCTGGCATTTCCATTTGTGGTGATGCTTCCTCCAAGATTCACTCTTCCACTTCTAGCATCCATATCTACATTCAAGCCTCATGAGATACAGAAGAATAACCTAAGAGAGATAGGAAATTAAAGATATAGCAAATACAAGTATGTTACTATAGCGTTATCCCATACTCCAATCTTACTCTAATTCCTTAGGATTATGTTTTCAAAAAAAATCATTTTTAGTTCAAAGTTTTTCATAAACCTATGCTCTGATACCAAGTTGTAACATCCCCTATCTGGAGGCCTGAAGCTAAGTGCTACAGATGTTGTAGTCATCCATTGTATTAACTTCCGGTGACCAAATATGGTAATGTTAATGGTATCCATAATATCAGAAGCACATGAATATGAAATAAAACCATTACAGATTAAAATAACTTTTTTGATTACATTTCCAAACAATATTTCATATTCAAATTACATAATCCCATAATGCTTTCCCAGGTTTAGATAAAATATAATTATTACAAAATACGCCAAGAGCGATATATGAAGATGCCCCTTTGGATGACCAGAGCACTATATAGTCATAACCGACTTAATACAACACATCAGAATAAACAAAGTAAAACAACAACTCCTAATAGTTATCCGTCAGCCTCCTGTTTGTCTTCGATAGCTTTATTCGTCGACCTACTAAAAACATGTAAACTTCAACCCTCAACTACTCAAATCAATTTTGTGCACCCAAGAGTTTAAGGGGAAAAACATAAACTTCGAGTCAAGCATAAAGCCTGGTGTGAATAATATTATACATCTCAGTTATTTGATATTAAGTGAGACCATGCCACTATGCGGAACGGGTTTCCCCTCACTAGTATCCTTTTAAAACATGTCTTTTGCAAACCTTTATCCTGCAACCAAAATTGGTTAAACCCGTAAAGCATTATTATGTATATATACATATCAGGTAATAAAGGAACTATTTGTTCGAACAATGTAGTTTTTTTTGGCTAACTACTAACCTTTAGCTAACTCAGCCACCAGACAATATAATCAAAATAATCTAACACCTATTAGACACTCCTCTTCTAGATGGTCTGCCCTTAACTATCTGGTAAATACTCTTCTTCTAGACGATCTGTCCCTATCTTAACATCTCCAGGGTCACCTAGTCCTAATGGTTTGTGGGATCACCAGTAACCTATCTGTACACAAACATATATTCCCTTCTGTGTGTAATCATAATTTTAGTCTTAACTATGACAAAGCCCTACACACTAGAATTTTGGACTAAATTAGTTGGGGCTAATAGCTAATGTATAGGGTGCGACCCTATACCAGTCCCATCTAGTATTCTAATATCTAAGTCATTTTACTTAGGGTAATCTTGCCTTAAATTTTCTTTGAAAACCTTTTCATCTCAAATTGATATAAAGCTTTAAACCAAACTTAAACAAGGAAAATATATACACTATGCTTTACTCAAAATCACCTTGCCATGTTATATATACTTTACTCAAGTCTTTGTTGATGAAAACAGTTAAACCTTTGAAAGTACCCCTTTCAAATCCATTGAAACTACCCCTTTCAAAACCAAGTAAACCCTTCTTTACAACCTAGGCCGAAAGGCCAAAACATTCCTTTCGAAACCATTCATATAAACCTTTCAAAACCATTGGATAACCTTACTTTCGAAAGCTATAAAACCTTGGACATTCTATCTTTAAACATTTAAACTTTGCCTTTCGAAAACATTGGAAAACATTTCCTTTCAAACCTTCCGAAACCATTGGAGAACCACCCCTTAAAAACTGTTCTTTAAAAACTTTCGAAAGGATAAAACATTAATCCTATCGAAAGTCTTTAGGTTCAAGTAAAGCATGTGGAAACACCTTTTGAAATCTTTAAAAATCATCTCTTTCGAAACTATTTGGGTTCTACCTTCAACAGAGCAAAAGGGTCATAAAACATTTAAGTCGAAAGAACTCTTTCAAAAGTATTTACTAAGCAAAGAAGTGATGGTGTCGAAACCAACCTTCCGAAAGCATTATAGAAGTGGCTAAGTTTTAAAACAAAGTATACCTTCCAAAACCATTGACGTCGAAAGGTAGAAAAGCGGCAGTTAGGGGTTTCTACCCCTTCTAAACCATTTACTTAAAACAAAAGGCGCAACCCATTCGAAACCTTTCTTTTAAAACATTTGACTCAGCCGAAAGCCAACCCAGTCGAAATCAAAGTAGGCGCGTTTTCATTTAAAAGAAAAGACATGCTTCGACCCCTTCGGAACCTTTGGTCTCGACCTAGTGCCTTCCGCCTTAGTCCAATTCACTATGTACCAAGTTATTGATACTATGTGCATTGGTTTCGATGGCATGGAGGCGGCATTACTTGGTCGGAAACCCTATGCCGAAAGTGGCGAAACATGCTAAAAGAAAGTATAAACTGATTTTTACTTCAAAAAGAATTTCTTTTCAACTAACCTGCCTTGTTTGTTAAAATATTATTAGTTGCTAATTTTCTTTTCTAAAAGTGCTGCCAATATTTCAGAAATAAACAATTTATTTTATTTACAAATACCCCTTCTCCTTTTAAAAATATATAAAACATTTAAGTCCCATACCATAAATAATTTTATATATTCATCAAAACACTTAGGAAAATTCTACAAAATTTCTGAAAATCATATTTAATATGTTTCCTAACATATAATAATTTCGATTCAAAACATAAATAATTTAGCTTTAAATTATATTAAACCCAAATAAATATTTTCTTAACTAGAAATTAATATAAAATCCACATTAATTCCAAAAATTATGAAAATTGAAACCCATCTCGAAAATATCATTTCTGATCTATATCTAAATCCTTAAGGCGTTTGGGTGCCATTAAATAGGGTTTTCACATTAAAAAATATCATAAAATCTATATAAACAAGCATAAATCATCAACAAGCATATATAAAAATTTAATCATTCAAAAACATGGCATAATCATGCAAAATACTTTGGATTGTCCTTCAAACCGAAAACAATTAGAAAAATGAGATGTAGTCATTATTCACCTTAGTTTTTAAGATTAAAGAGTTTGATATTTGAATGGATTTAAGTTGATTAAGCTCCCCTTGGTTCTTTTATCTTCCTCTAGTTGCTTCTAATGGTGGTCGGCCTCTTTGTTTAATTTTTGCAAATGATTTGAATGTGAAGATACATGTTTAAGGGTTTAGGGTATTAGAATGCTCATTTTCCTATTTTTCCCTCACTTATTATACTTAACCATTTTATTTTAGTTCATCTATTATCAAGGCACGGCTATCCCTTATTAATTAGAAATCTCAATCCCCTAATCATCACATTATTTTATTTTATTTTATTTAGTTAATTAAATACCCTAATAATGTTACTAAAAATATGGGGTGTTACATCATGCCTTCTTGTAGTACATAATGATGTATCTATAAGGAGTAATCAAACTTTGTTGGATAAAGTATAATTAATTGTAAGTGAAGTTGAGTTAATTTATTTCTATAAAGTCATGTACTAAAAAGTAGTACTTTATTTTATCTAAATAATAGTTTATAAAATCATACAAGATAAGGGTTTACAAGAAACCCAAAATATCCTAGTCTAAGGAGTTGGCAGGTTGTGTGAGTCGAAAGTCTGGACGTAATAATTGTTCACGAGGGATCTTGTATGAATCTTCCCAAAACAAGTTTGGGAAAGTATGTCATTGGATGACATATTTATGTTTTGAACACACATTTTGTAAACTAAAAAAATTAAATTAGTTTTATATAAAAGGCAATTCATAAAGTGTTTATGAATACCTATTCCGTTGCACTGATAAACAATTATTGTTTCAAGAAATACCAACTTCATTTTGACGGAATTTATTTGAGAAATTATTGGTAGTAAAATAAAATTTGATATGATCTGAATATAAACTGATTACATGAAATGAAATGAAATTAACTAACCTAAATGAACACATCATAATAGAGTGTCTAATAAGTATTCTCACACATTGAAGAGAAACTATGAGTTTCTTATCAATGTCGAAAATATAAAACCCTCGGTTGTTTAGTAAAATCATTAAGAGTGTTGCTCTATAATATGGTGTGGTGCGAAGATTCGAAAAAGAATTCCAAGTACATGATCAGAATATGATTTTGGTAGTCAGGGATGTAATCCATCCGTCGCAATTGTATCTTTATGAGCAGGACTAATGTAGTTGAAATTAAATTAGCAATGTTAATAAGAATTCACTAGTGAACAAGGCATCTCTGTCACTGACTATACTACTAGGAACTCCATGTAGTCTAACTATGTTCTTCATGAACAACTTAGCTAAGACAGGTGCCGTCCTGGTTGATTTAACTGGAATGAAATGGGCACTCTTGTTCAATCTATCCACTATGACCTATATACTTTCATTTCCTCTATTTTCCCTCGGCAACCCGTCTATAAAATCCATAGATATCGAATACCATTTCCAAACTGGAATCTCTAAATTTTGAAGCAATCTACTCGGCTTCTGATGTTCGGCCTGCACTTGTTGACAGTTTGCACACTACCTAACCCACAAGCCGACATCACTCTTCATACCTTCTCAATAGAATCTCCTCTTCATATCCTGATACATCTTGGTTCCTCCAGGATGAATCGTAAACTTGGATCGATGATATTCACCAAGAACTTCCTTCCTCATGTCCTCCACATTTGGAACACACAACCTTCCCTTCTTTTTCAACCATCCTCTTTAGTCAAGACTAAAGTCTTTTAGATCATCGATCTCATCTCCTATCTCGAGCCTCTTAATCCTCTCAGTTAACATAGGATCCTCTTTCTGCTTAGAAGCAATCCTCTCAATCAACACTGGTCGGACTTCTAAGCAAGACAACATGGCGGTACTCAGACTAGAACTAGCGGTCGATCTTAACTGTACTCCATAACTGGCCAAATCTTCTAGATCCTTCCATTCCGCCAACATAGCTAACACTACATTCTGATGTTTTCTGCTAAGAGCATTCCTACTTTATTATCTTTCCCTGGTGTATACTCTATACCAAAATCATAAGGAGCCAAAAACTCCAGCCACCTCTACTGTCTCATATTCAACTCCTTCTGAGAGAATAAATACCGTAAAGACTTATGGTCAGTATAAAGCTCAAACCTCTCCCTTAAGAGATAATGTCTACAAATATTCAATGCAAAGATTACTACTACCTACTCCAAATCATGAGTATGGTATCTAAATTCATGTGGTCTAAGCTGTCATGAAGCGTAGGAAATAACTTTAACATTCTGCGTCAATACTGCTCCTAATCCAGTTCTATATGCATCAGTATACACCACCACCCTTGGTATCCGTCTGGAACTACTAAAACTGGTGCATTAGGCAACAAATGCTTTAACTTAAGGAATGCTTCCTCACATTTGTCATACCAGACAAACTTCATCTTCTTCCTGGTCAACTTAGTCAAAGGTGCTGCTATCCACGAGAAGTCCTTAATGAATCTTCGGTAGTAGCCAGCAAGTCCAAGAAAACTTCTAATCTCGGTCACCACCTCTGGTCTCTTCCAATTATTGACAACTTCGATCTTATATGAATCAACTAACAAGCCTTTCTCTGAAACCACGTAACTAAGAAACTTAACTTCTTTCTTCAACAAATGACACTTGGTAAACTTCGCCTTTAGCTGATTATGCCTCAGTGTCTCAAGCACCACTCTAAGATGAACTTCGTGCACCCTTTCATCCTTAGAGTATACTAAAATTTCATCTATAAACACCAAAACAAACCTATTCAAGTACTCTCGGAAAACTCAATTCATTAAATCCACGAAGAAAGCAAGTGCATTTGTTAATCCAAATGGCATCACCAACCACTTATAAGAACCATATCTAGTTCGAAATGCTATTAAAGGAATACCGTCCTCCGCCACTCTTAACTGATGGAAACCTATCTCCAAATCCAACTGGGAAAACACTCCAGCTCCATTCAATTGATCAAACATATCATCTATCCTCGGCAAGGATACTTATTCTTAATCATCCTCCCGTTCAACTTATGATAGTCGATACACATCCTCAATGACCCATCTGGTTTATTTACAAACACCACGGCCACTCTCCAAGCCAAACTGCTTGGCCTGCTAAAATTCATTCCTTCAAGATCCACTAGCTGCACGTTCAATTCCTTCATCTTAATAGGTGTCATCCTGCTAGGTGGTTTACTCACAGGTTCGGCTCTGGACACGATCTATTCTAAACTCCATAGCTCGTTTCGGTGGTAGTCCTATGACTGGCTCAAAGACATCTACAAACTCTCTTGCTACCCAAACCTAACTTAACTCATCCCTTATCTCCATAGCATTAAGCAAAGTACTAACACTCCAGTTAGAATTTTCCATTGGAAATATTATTCGGTTATGACTATCAGGGTGTCTCTGTGATATCCCCCTATCCTGGCAAAATATTCTACCATCATAATTACCCAACCAATCCATACTCAAAATGATTCCAAAATCTATGAAACCAATAACATACAAACTGCATGCAAACTTATGACCTAATAAGTCATGTTTTAACTGGTCACATCTCAACCCTAGAATTGCATAACCAACTATTGGATTCACGGCCCTTAAGGAAGTAATAAGGTATGTGGGTTCTAAGCATAACTTATCAACTAAACACTGAGATATAAATGAATCTGATGCACCGATATCAAAAAGTACCCTAACTGGTATACTCTGAATCAAAAACATACCTTCTGTCACAGTCTTTCCTTTATCAGCTGCAGTGGGCCTAACTGGTCCAATAGCAAAAACCTTTCCTTTGTCCTCCCTAACTGGCTCTGGACACTGATTCTTGTAATGCCCAACTTGATCATAGTTGAAGGACTTCACATTCTTCTTACTTGCAGCTTTCTTCCCATTTCCTAACCAGCACTCATTCGCAAGGTGACCCTTTTTGTCACACTTATAACAAGCTATCTCAACCTTTGACTTTTTAGCAGTATCTCCCTTCTGGGCTCCCTTCTTTTTAAAGAACTTTCTCTTCTTCCCCTGAGAACCCTGAGTTTCCACTAACTTCTCCTTAGCATAATCAGTAAGTAACTCTTCATGGCGAATGGCCATCTCCACCACCACATTACAAGGATCACAGACATGTATCATGGTTGCTCTAGCGAGCTCGGGCCTCAATCCCCGAATGAACCTCTCATTTCTTCTGATATCAGTATC
The DNA here is from genome assembly GCA_030737815.1 of Allium fistulosum. Classification (NCBI taxonomy): domain Eukaryota; kingdom Viridiplantae; phylum Streptophyta; class Magnoliopsida; order Asparagales; family Amaryllidaceae; genus Allium; species Allium fistulosum. Next base: position 895,825,100 of record CM060905.1, on the reverse strand, counting down.
TATGGTAGAATATCCATATCGAGACAGCTCTTCAAACTTAGTAGCGTACTCAACTATTGACATCTCTCCCTGAACTAGATCCATAAACTTCCTCATCAGCTTCGATTTAGCAAATTTAGAGACAAACTTCTGCTCAAAGCTCCTTTTAAAATATGCCCAAGTCAACTACTCTTTTGGAACTCCGGTAGTAACACTATTCCACCAGTGTAGCACTGACCCCTGCAACTATCTAGAGGTCAACCTTCTCTTTTTCCCATAATTCAGACCCAAGTCCATAAATATACGTTCATAGTGCAACAGCCAATTCACAACCTTTATGGCACTCTCCGTCCCCAAGAATGGCTTCCTACCTAAACTGGTGTAGTCTCTATTCAGCAAGGCATAATTATTCCCAACTGGAGCCACAGGATTAGCTCCTCCTACATTTCCAGCCATTCGAGCAGCAGCTCCTGCTTGCATCAAACCGATGAAGACCTGATACATCGCCCCCAAATCTACTGGTGGATTTCCATCACCCACATTGGCAACAGCATTTTGAATAGTAGCATTTGCAAATCGACCCAGGTTTCTCCTGGTAGTGGGTCGAGCATTTCCATTAATTATGGTGCTTCCTTCACCGAGATGTCCTCTTCCATTTCCTGCTTCAATATCTCCTTTCTCGTAAATCTACATACGAGCCTAAGTAAGATACAGAAGAACGGTCTAAGAGAGTGGGGAATAGGTACTTATTTTTATATAACTATATATCAAATACAAGTACGTTACTATAATGCTAACCCAAACCCCAATCATGTTGTCTGATTCATTGGATTATGTTTGAAAAATCTTTTAGGTCTAAGTTTCTTTTAAAGTTTAATAAACCTATGCTCTGATACCAACTTTTAACATCCCCCTACTTGGAGGCCCAAAACTAACAACTATGGATGCTGCAGTCATCCATAGTTATTAATCCTTGGCGACTAAATATGGCAATGTTAGATACATTAATACACAGAAACACATGATATGGAAAAAAATTAAAACAGCAAACAAAGTCCACATTCCATTTCAAAATATTTCAAATTCATTACATAATCCTAGAGCGCAGACCACGTGCAGGCAAAATATAAATATTACAAAATACGTTAAGAGCGACATATGAAGATGCCCTCTTGGATGATCAGAGTATATAATATAGCAATAAAACAAGTTTGCCCTTACAACGAAACACATTGGAAATAAAATAACACTAAGTAGCTAAAGTGCCTCCTGCACATCACCGGAAGCTTTATTCATCAAAAAAAAACACTTGAAAACCTTAACTCTAAACCTACTCAAAATCAATCGAGTACCCGAGAGTTTAAGGAGAAAATAAAAACTTCGAGTCAGACATAAGCCTGATATGAATAATAACCTACCATCTCAAACCATTTAGATAACTAGTGAGACCATGCCGCTTAGCGGAACGAGTTTTCCCCTCACTAGTATCCTAAAACATTTATAAAACGATATATTGTACTCCTGCATCCACAATGGTTAAAACATAGTATTTCAAAACATTATGATGATATGCAAAACAAGTAAATCAAATCTGGATGCCCATCCTCTTTCATTCCAATTGTCTATCTCAATTATAGTTTCTAGGGTTACTATTAACCTGTTAAATATTTATGGACTATCTGTCCAATTTCATAGTTTTCATGGGATCACTAAGAACCTATTGGTAACTCCAATATCTTTTCTATTATCCTAGTTTTCATGGGCTAACTAGGAACCTATTGACTAATTATCAATATCAAATCATAGTTTTCATGGGCTGACTATGAACCTATTAGCCGCTGCCAATACCATTCCCTTTACAAAGTTTTCATGGGTTTACTGTGAACCTATTGGCCCCTACCAATATCTTTAATTAAGATTTTATCATTTCTTAAGTTATATTCACTACTGAGTCAACTTAGCTGGTTATTCTTCCCTTCCCCAAAGTACAGTTATGGGTTAATTACAATGTGAATAAATATATGAAGAATCAATATTCTCAAAAATCTTTATTTATGCCATGATATTTCCTTTTAAAATGAGAATGCCTTATTTGTTTTGAAACCTTAAAACATCACTTTCGAAACCACTGGATCACTTCCTTCGTAAGCATAGGAAACCCCTTTTCAAAACTCTAAGTATATAACTTTCGAAGCTCTATAAATCAGTCCTTTTGACTGTATCAAAACCTTGCTTAATAATCTTTAGGAAAATAGCTTCGAAACTAATGAAAGTACCCCTTTCGAAAGCATTAGGTTTTATTGTTTGTACCAAAATTGGGCACAACACTCTTCGGGCATATTTAAAAAGATTAAAATGAAGAATATAAATGAAAAAGGAGCTAATCTAACAAATATGCCAAAAAAACAAAAAGAAATGCAAGAACACAGGAATTTAGAGTGGTTCGGCATTGTAGCCTACATCCACTATAGAAAGTTTGCTGTTTTGTTGAAGGTTACAATCTGATTACAATAGTAAACACTCAAGCACTCGAGGTACAAAAGGTCTCGGTAGAGTATCGATGTAGTAGAATCAAAAGTCCCTTTTGTGGAGGCATTGGGTTGCTATTTATAGGTGTAGGCTGAAAATATCTAACTTAGATCTTGGAATACCACTTCTCACACGTGGGTGGGCCCACTTGATCGATTCGAGGTCATTTGGGATCGATCCTTATCACATTTGTATCGATCAATACTTTCTCCATCTGGGCTAAGATCGATCATAGACATTCGGTGGTATGCAAGCTCCTATAAAAATTTGGTGGCATTTGGACTTGTAGATTTTGAGTTATGATCGATCCAAGTTGGGATTTTCAATTGGCTAGTGTCTTCGTATTGATCAACTTTGGATCGATAGTACTTCATATCAATCGGCTGCACTTCGATGACGTAGAGATACAATCCTGGAGCGATCCGCTTTTCATGCCGAGCGACTTCTTCTTCCACTTCTTCATGTTTTCTTCCTATCATTCCTAGGAATTACTCTTCGTATCGGTCTGGGCAACTCTTTTCGTATCGATGCTTTGTGCTCCACTTCGTATCGATGATTTAGAGATTGTTTCGTATCTATTATATGTAGCCGCTTCGTATCGATTGTCCTTGGCTTGTTTCATATCGATAGAGGATGTTAACTTCGTATCGATCTATGGCTGATTGATACGAAACATTCTGGGCGGTGGATCGATATGAACTGGACTCATGTGTTACTACCGGTGGATACGAAGAGGGTTGTCTTGGATGGATACAAACATGATGGATACGAACGAAGTTGATTCCCTTGATTTTGATTGATCCATATCATGAACATACGGACTCCGATTGACCTGAAACTTGGAACGTTGGCTTTCATAGCTTAGTGTGTCATACTATGTTAATTGTAGCTTGATCCAAACACAGACAAAATTGGCCAGTATCCATAGTGAACCTGTGTATAATCGATCGTCGGGACAGACTGTCCTTGGTTTCTAGTCAAGTTCTTGGCGTCACGGCCTTTCCAAAAGGCGGGATAACATTTCCCCCCCCCCCTAAAGTACGTCTTGTGAGAACATGACATGTTTTGAAAAGATGTATTCTTCATTCTGAAAAGTTCTACCCGATTTGTTGAATAGTTGTTGTTTTTTCATCAAAAGAGGTAACCTTTGATTGATTTCTAGTAATATAAATGTTGAACTGTTGACTGCCAATAATTATGCAGTGCATTGTTGTAACTGAGTGTCAAGTGCTAGCAATTTGTTGTTCACTGTTGTAATTGTCACCCAGTGAGCATTTAATTCCTATGAATTTTGAAAATTGAATATTTGTCTGTCATACATGCACATATGTTAACTTGACTCCTGTTCGCATTTGCACGTTCATGGGTCGTTGTCAAGTTTTTTTTGGAATCGAGTTTCGTATCGATCCTCTCCTAGATCGATGTGAAATTCGAGTTGTAACAACGTTCAGTGGTTGTTTTAGTGTATCCCTTTGTATTGATCCTCTCCTGGATCGATTCGAAAAGTTGGGATAGGCATTTCGTATCGATGGCTATCGATACGAAATAGTTGGTTCTTTGAAAATTCTTCGTATCGATGGATACGAATCCTTATGGTCTTCAAAGCGATGGATACGAAACTTTCACTTCGTATCGATTGATCATTGATGGACATGAACAGCTGTGCTATGGATTCGAATAGTTCAAACAAGCCTTTATTGCATCGTTCGTATCGATTGGTTGCCGATGGATACGAACAGTCATATTCTAAATCGACCCGAGTTGATGGTTACGAATGGTTGTATTCTTGACCGATGTGGGTAGATGGATACAAAGAAGGCTTCTTTGTGTCAATAATATGGAAACCGCTTCCACCAGTTATTAGCACTGGGAGACGAATCGTTTTCTTTCTTTGGTTTTGTACCTATATAAATACACTTTGGACTTTGAAAATTTTCCACTTGTTTTCATTCCCGCATACTGACTTCGTATCAATCAGAGCTAAAGAGAAAAGTAAAACTGTCTCTACCTTCAGATCGAAACTTTTAATCCCTTGAATTAATTGCTCAAAATAGGTAATTAATCAATTAAAATCAATTCCAAATGATGAGACTCGAATTCTTGTGCCATTCCACTCGTATTCGTGGCCGATTCCGGTGATGTCGAGGCCTGAAATGGATCGAAGCATGGTTAAGGAAGGTCGAAATGGCAGTTAAGTTGTTTGAGAAGAAGAAGTGTTGAGGGGTACGAAGGAGATTATTCATATCGATTGTGGACGAGGAAGAAATTCGTATCAATGTGGACATAATGGAATTCCATATCGAATGAAGGAATTGTTTCGTATTGATGGCTGAGTGTACATTCATATTGATCAATCGACGCTTGGCATTTGTATCGGTCCGGAGCGATCGATACGAAATTTTAGGCCTGGCGATCGATATGAATAAGAGGACTTTGCATCGATACAAAATGTTCTTTGGGTGATCGATACGAAACGCTATTCCATGATCGATACAAATCGCTGTTTGCCATGATCAATACGAATTTTTTTCCTGGTGATTGATCCAATTTCATACCGTAATGGATATGAAATCTTTGAATAATCGAACATTTGACTTTGACGAGCTTCCGCCTTGCATAATTGGACTTAATCGTTTCACCGCATAATTGACTGCCCTTCAAAGCTTGTTGATGGAACTATAACTTGACAATTTCTGTAAACTCTAACTTGGATCGCTCTCCGAAGTCTAGATGGCACGGTTGTGACGGTCATCAATGACGGTCACTCTGGTTGAATCTTGAAGTCTTATCGTTTGAATATCTCACAAACTCCGTAGAATTTCTTAAGTATCATGTAGCACTACACTGCATAACACATTCACGCACTTCACACTGGGGGGAACATGGGTTTATTGTCGTCTAACAATGATTTTTACTGAGTTCAATAGCTATGGAACCCGGGAGTTCACAGTCGCAAGATGTTCAAAGTCCACCTTTCCCCGTAATCGAAATGCCGGCTATTGCAGCTAAAGAACTTAGCCCTGCTCCAGATGAACTGCCGGGAGCAGCCTTTATTATGAACCTACAGGATTCTATCCACTCTAATATCTCCAAAGATAAGTTAGGTAGGATTTTCCTAAGACACGGGTTGCGACTAAATGATGTCTTACTGCCGGGGCCAGAAGATAGAGCCCATAACCCCCATGAAGGGTACACAGCTTGCAACAGATTCATGTGTGTAGCCGGGACATTTCCTCCCTTCAATCAGTTCATCCAGGAAGTTTTACTTTTCTTGAAGATTTCCCCATCTCATTTGCACCCGAATGGGTATGCCTTGCTCAATAGTCTGTTTGTCATCTTCATGGAGCACCTCTTCTGACCTTCGATGGTAGAAGAGATCAGATACTTATTCAATATAAAGAGCCGTGGGGACAACCATTCCTTTACTGTCCTAGAAGCAATTATGAACTGTCAAGTTGTGGTTGGGGCTTGGAGCAAGCTGAGTTACTTTATGACCGAATGGTTCTTCGTTCATTGTCCATCGGGGTTCGCCAGTCGAAGCTTGGAGCAAGCTGAGTTACTTTATGACCGAATGGTTCTTCGTTCATTGTCCATCGGGGTTCGCCAATCGGTGGCTAGTCAGACGTAAGAGCTCCAACCTCTTTGTTGGTTAACTGGATAATAGCAGTCGATGCCAAGTCTAACACTTTCTTTCTTTTACAGCTTCAATTCAGCGGCCCGAAGGAGCTCGGTTTAAGGAGATAGTAAGGGTTCTTCAGGAGGTGTCGGCCGCATACAGAGAAATTGATGAAGTCCTTGCAGACGAAAATCTGATTGCCGTGGGGTTAATTGATCGAGACCAGAGCATCGGACTTGTAAGCGTTCTCAGGATGGCTCCGGCGAGGCAAACGAGAAGGAGAGCTCCTAGGATTATCATAATCGAACAAGGCGATGATGAGAGCTCACCGATTAGAGATGAGTCCATAGCCGTGCCTTCACCGGACCCTCATGCATCGGAAAAAAGAAAAAGCAAAATCGGTGCTCGCAAATCTATAAGGCGCAAAACTGTCATATGTCTTTGCCTGCTCCAAGTCAAGAGATTCCTCCTCCACAGATGGAGAGCTCTTTTGAGGGACTGGTGGATGTCCCCATTCCGAATGACTTGCTTTTACATCAAGATAACAGACTAGTGGGGCTTCAAAGCACCTCAGATATAGGAGAGCCAACTCCTTCGAATATGGCTATTACAACCGGTTGGTTGGGGGTTTGCACATACATGCACACACTTCACGGCACCACAAAATCTCTAATCACATGTTTTTCAAAACTCTGGAGATGTCTAACTCTGTTTCTCTTTTCATTTTACAGGTACAATGTCGAAGTGGGGATCCATGCTCAGTAGTCTTCGTTTTGCGCACCATTCATCTATCTCATATTCCAAGTCTCGCAGGTGTGAGGCCGAAAGAGAACGCGATCGCGGCTACTCAAGTCAAGAGAGGGGGCGTTACAAGAAGGAAGGAGATAGGGAGAGGGAGATGAAGTATACGCGCCGTTCCCGGTCGTGCTCTCTGCCACCTAGAGGTCCAATGCAACCCTCCGGCTTTGGAAAACAAACTACTAAAACTTCATGCCAACAATGCCTCCACAAACTTCGAGATCTGGCGAGCAGCACCATAGAACTAGGACATATGTTCCTGTCATCACTACATCAGTGGCTACGAAGCCTATGGGAGAGGGAGCCATCCGAATAGCTCAGTTGAAAATGGATTTCCCTAATATCTGCTTTGATGGCTTTCACTTTCCCTCGAACTTAAAGCGAATTCCCGATGGGACTGAACAAACTGTGCATGATTATGTATACAATGTCTATAACAGTATCGAGAGTGGATGAAGGCCGTAGAGAAAGCTTCAACGGTAGCTTTTGATCGGGCGAAGACAATTGAAAATCTAGTGAAACATCTCGCCCAAAAAGATCGCATAGTGCAAGTGCTTACCACCTAGAATGACACTTTAAGGAACTCAAAAACGGAGGCCCTTAAGAAAGTCAATGGGATAAGAAAGAAGATAGAATAGATGCAACATGAGCACCAAACCTTGGTCGAGGAGATGGGCCACGGAACCGCCAGCATTACGGTGGAAAGAGATACCACGCTTAAAGAGCTTGAGCAGCTTAAAACCAAATTTAATGAAGTCGTCAAAGAGAAAGACGATGCTAACCAAGCTGCTAAAGAGGCGTGTGAGCAGACCGTGGCACTTAGGGGTGAGCGGGATGTGGCTAAGTTAAAGGTCCAAGAAACTGAGGCCAAAATCGAAAATGAAGTTAGAGTGGTAGAGGCCAGGTTGGAAGGTGACATGGAAGACCTCTTGGTCACTTATAATGCCAATTTCCTGAAACACCGCAACCTAAGCTGGCTCGATGACAACACGCTTCATTTATACAGTGCCTGGTGCTGCTTGATAGAGGATGAAAAGGCGGACCACCACACTACATCTATCGACAACTTTGAGCAGGAGAACCGGATATTAACCGAAGATGAGAGAAAATTTCTCCATGATGCCATCGTCGCTTTTGAAAAGGAAAAACTTGCCACCAGTATCCGGACGTTAGAGAGGGGTCGGGAGTTGAACACCACGAAGCAAGCTCTGAAATGCCCGCAGCAACCCAACCCGAGCTTACTTCTTTAATACACCCTCCAGTTGTTCCTGCTTAATACCCTGATCAGCCGCATTTGTCTCCAGTATGCGAGCATGGCTCCGAAGGCACACCGGCCTTGCACGTGAGCCAATCTGAGGAAGGTACTCTGAACACTTCTTGTATCCATTCAAAGTTGAGAGCGTTATCAGAAGATGTCACTAATATTTTCTCTTGTCTTTATTCAGTTATAGAATCTGCACCGACCGAGCCTCCTGCAATCCAAGAGCTACATCATGAGCAGGAGGCCATTATGATGGAGGCAACCACGACAACGTCCGCGGCATCAATCGAGGAGGTGAACGAGAGCGTTTTCATTCTTAATGAACAGATGATGAAAGAACTCCTTGGTTACTAGAGTGATCCACTTACCGACTAGCCTTTCGTCATGGGTGAAGGGGTGTTTACGGCTAGCTCTTCGGGCCCCACTAGCAGCATTCCCATGGAAGCCCAAGCAGTTCGGGAGGAAGAGATAATGGCATCAATGCTGAAATGGAAAGAGCCGTGCATGCTAGTAGTATCGGAGGTGGCATAGCAGGTCCTAGTCCGGTCCCCATGCCCATGATTTCTCCTGGCGGCACAATCGTTGACACTGGCGTGCCTCCCTCGTCTTCTAACATTGAAAGCACCACGATTCCTCCGACTCCACATTCAGAGAGTATCCTGATCCCCTTGAGTTCGAGGAAAAGATAACCATAATTCCCCCGGCCAAAGAGGAACCAACAAAAGGAGGTCGGGGAGGCAAAGGTTTGAAAAGACAGTTGAGCGGTAGTTCTGGTGGATCAACACCGAGTAAGAAGAAGAAGAAGCTAAAAGAGCAGACATGCCCTTTTGCTCCCTTTTTTTGGTAGATAGGTAGGAAATTTCTTTTTGCTTTCCGTAGGCCGTGTATAGATGTAAGTTTGGCCCCTGCCTATAGGAATTCTTGAAATAATTTTTGTACTTATCCTTTTCTCAAAAAGAATAGTTGAAATGAGATTCCATTTTTTTTTCAGCATAACTCTGTGTTTATTTGCTTAAGTGTTTTAGCGCTCGAATTTCCATTCAATGTACTTGTGAGGCTTTAGTCTCTGAATTAGACTTGAGTTTGGTTGTTAAGTCCCAAAGTCATGGCTTCAGGTCATAACCAAACGTTAAGTTGAGTCCCAATGTTATACTGTCTCGATCAGTAGCTGGTACTTGAGTTTTGCCCCAATCTTGGGGATGAATTAAAGTGATCGGTCGACGGTCGCTTTTCGCCTTCAATAAATTGAACTTACATAGTCGGAACAAAGTTGAAGCGAGACGAGTTCGAGTGGTCGGATCACACTCGCTCATCTATTGGTACTTGCATCCGCACTCTAGGGATTGAGCTTGAGTGCTAGAGGTCGGTTATGCCTGTTCATCATTTAGGATCACGTCCATGCTCTGGGAACATGGGATAATTCACGAGTGTTCATTCACACCTGTTTAGTACTTGGAATCATATCCGCGCTCCGGGTATAAGAGTTGTTTTATGGGCAGTCATTCATGCCCGCTTTATGTTTTGTACTCCAGTTCGCACTTCGGGAATCTGGAGTTGGTTGATGGGTGGTCAGTCACACCCATTTAGTGTTTAGATTTAGATCCACGCTCCGGAGATTTAAGTTGTTTTACAAGCGTTCAGTCACACTCGTTTAATACTTAGAATTACATCCGCACTCTAGGGACTCAAGTTGATTTGTGGGTGGTCAGTCACACCCAATTTATGTTTATACTCCAGTCCGCACTCTGGGGACTTGGAGTCGTCTCGCGGGCGGTCGGTTCACACTTGGTTTGCATTTATACTCCAGCCCACACTCTGGGGACTTAGAGTTAGTTGGTGGGTGGTCAGTCACATCCATTTTGATGTTTATACTCTAGTTCGCACTCTGAGAATCTGGAGTTGATTGGCAGATGGTCAGTCGCATCTACCTAAGTTTTGGGATCTCGTTCACACTCCGGGAACGAGAAGCTGATCAGGAATGCAGACAGTCGGATCACATCCACCCTGAGTTGGCAACCAAAGTCGTAGATGGACGGGTCCATCCTCCTCGAGCTTGTAAAAATGGAGATGAGGTCGTGGATGGACGGGTCCATCCTCCTCGAGTTTAGATTGTACATGGGCGAAGTTGTAGGTGAACAGATCCATCCTCCTTGAGCCCACGTTTTGGATTTGAAGTTTATACTCCAGCTCACACTCTGGGAACCGAAGTTCGTTGGAGGATTGTCATGTATCAAACCTTTTTGGCTTCAGTGTAGTTGCTTGCCCCCGAGCTCGGGATATCACTTAGCGAGTGACGAGTCGTATCACAGTCACTCCCTATTTGAATAAGTGCCACCGTAGGATGGAACTTAGCTCTCCGTGCATTGTGATGGTCGCATGACGCATTTCAAGAATCGCCACTCTAGCTTGACGAGTTTGCATTTTATTGCTGAAATAAGAAAGTACAACAAAGTCAGTTGCCTTATTACAAGTTCAAATTTCGAAATGCATAAACAAATCTCAAATGAAAAGCAGTCAAAATAAATAAAAAAAAGCTTGTTATATGTAGTAGCGATGGAGACTCTCGCTATTCCAAGCTCTCGGCAAAGTGAGACCATCAACGGTTGATAATTTGAATGTGTCATCTCCAATTCTCCGTTGGATGACATATGGTCCTTCCTATGTTGGTTTCATATGCAAAGGGACTGGATAGATTCTCTTGAGTATGAGATTGCCAAGTTCAAAGGTTCTGGGTCGAACCTTAGCATTGTATAATCGGGCATCTCGACTTCGGTGTGCGGCTGCCCTCAAATCAGCCTCTTCATGCTTCTCATCCAATAAATCCAGGGATTCAGCAAGTAAGATGGAGTTCATCTTTGGATCATAATATGTCACAGGATGAGAAGGTACTTCCAATTCAACTGGAATAACAGCTTCGGAGCCGTAAGAAAGTGAAAATGGAGTGTGGTCGGTCGTGGACTTATGGGTAGTTCGATATGCCCATAGGGCCATGGGAAGTTCATCGACCAATCTGCCTCTAGCCTTCTCCAGTCGTTTCTTCAGAATGGACTTAATAACTTTATTAACAGCTTCGACCTGTCCATTCGCTTGAGGGTGAGCAATTGCCGAGAACTTCTTCTAGATGTGAAAACGTTGACAGAAATTCTTGAACTCGACACTATCGAATTGGGCTCCGTTATCGGTAATAATTGTATACGGGAGGCCAAAAGATAGATAATGTTGCGTACAACAAAGTTGATTACTTTCTTCATCGTGATAGTAGCAAGGGGCTCGGCTTCCGCCCACTTGGTAAAGTAGTCAACTACAACGATGGTGTACTTCGCACCACCTTTAGCCAGAGGTAAAGATCCAATTATTTCGATGCCCACATGGCAAACGGCCATGGACTGACCATCTGAGTGATTTTGGTTTGCGGGGCTCTTGGAATCCGGGCATGCTTTTGGCATCTACCAAATTTCTTGGTATAATCCGGTGCATCTCGATTCCCTATCGGGCAATAGTACGCATATCAGAGTACTTTCTTAGCAAGGGCTTGCCCCTCCAATGTGATCACCACATTCTCCCTCGTGCACATCATTTAACACTCTTTTGATCTCGTCATGGGCGATACAGTGGAGTAAAGGAACAAAGTATCCTCTCCTGTACATGACTCCATTCTGGATAATGAATCACGAAGCATTTTGGAGAACTTGTCTTTTCTCACTTTTGCGCTCAGGCAAAGCTCCATGTTCGATATAGTTTCTGAATGCGGTCATCCACGACTCCTTCTTGGGCATTGCCTTATGCACCCAGTCTGTCTCCATCTGATCGATACTCGGAGAGGTAAGTGTCTCAACGGGGATGAGTCCCATTTGCTGTGCTTCACCGGTGCTGGCCAGTTTTGCCAAAGAATCGGCTTTTTGATTGTGCACTCGGGGTATGCAATGAATAACATAGTAGTCGAACTGATTCAACACTTCTTGAGCCCGAGTAAGGTAAGAAGCCAATCTCCGATCTCTAGCTTGGTATTCTCCTCGAACCTGACATACAACCAGTTGTGAGCCGTAGTAAATCTCCACAGCAATAATTCTCAAGTCTCTAGCAAGTCTGAGTCTGGCGAGTAAAGCTTCATATTCGGCCTCGTTGTTAGTCGCGCAGAAGTCAAACTTCAAAGCATAGCATATGGATTGACCTTCTGGGGTTTCGAGTACAACTCCAGCACCTGAGCATATGTATTTGAAAGATTCACTGGTTTCGGGCATGTCCTCCGGTATAGTGAATTCAGCTATAAAGTCCGCTAGAACTTGTCCTTGGATGGTTCGTCTCGGTGTAAAGGCAATATCAAACTGACTCAACTCGATGTTACACTTGAGTAACCTACCAGACGTCTAAGGCCACGTAATGACCTGTCGTAACGGCTGGTCGGTGTAGACTGTGATCGAATGAGCCTGGAAATATGGACGGAGCTTTCTCGAGGCAATGACTAGGCAATAAGCCAGCTTCTCCAACTTTGGGTAGTTTCTCTCCACCCTTGTCAATCGCTTGCTTATATAATAGACTGGTCGCTGTATCCGATCTTCTTCCGAATCAATGTAGCGCTGATCGCATTTGCCGAAACCGCCAAATAGACATATAATCTTCCATGATCAACCGGCTTTGAAAGAATAGGTGGCGTTGCCAGATGTTGAACCAATGCTTGGAATGCGCCTTCGCACTCCGCCATCCATTCGAAATTGCGCTTTCCTTTCCTGATCAGGTCGAAGAAGGGAATGCACTTGTTTATGGATTTGAAGATGAATCTACTCAAGGCCGCCACCTTCCCGTTGAGGCTCTGCACTTGCTTTATAGTCATGGGAGTCTCAAGATCTCGAATCGCCCAGATTTTCTCAAGATTAGCTTCGATTCCTCGAGCATTGACAATGAATCCAAGGAACTTTCCGGATGCGACTCCGAAGCGACACTTCAACGGGTTAAGCTTCATTCAGTACCCTCGGAGGATGTTGAACATTGTTTCCAAGTCTTTGATATGATTGATGGACAATTGCGATTTCACGAGCATATCATCCACGTACACCTCCATGGTTTTCCCGATTTGGTTAGCGAACATTCGATTGACGAGTCTCTGATAGGTTGCCCCGGCGTTCTTGAGTCCGAACGGCATCACTTTATAGCAATAGAGTCCCAGATCGGTGACAAAGCTGGTATGCTCCTGATCAGGTAGGTGCATTGGTATTTGATTGTAGTCGGAATATGCGTCCATGAAAGATAAGAGTTCGTGTCTAGCCGTTGAATCTACAAGCTGATCAATTCTGGAAAGTGGAAAACTGTCCTTGGGGCATGCTTTATTCAAGTCTGAGTAATCTACGCAAGTTCTCCATTTCCTGTTGGATTTCCTGACAAGCACTGGGTTTGATACCCACTCTGGATATAATGCATCTTGAATAGACCCGTTCGACTTGAGTATATTTACCTCCTCCTTTAGGGCGGTAGATCTCTCTGGATCCACACCGTGCCTTTTCTGTTTGACCGGGACATGCCGTGCATCAATATTCAATGCATGGCTCGCGATGTCCGGCGAGATCCCACACATATTAGAGTGAGTCCAGGCAAACACGTCGAGGTTTTCCTGGAGAAATTCAACCAATTCCTCTCTAAACTGGTGGCTAAGTTGAGACCCGACCTTTATCATTTTGGAGTCATCATCATCATCGATCGAAACATCGATCGTCAACTCTGCTGGGGAAGCCTGACTGTCTTTGACTTCTTCTTCATTATCATTATCTCATGGATCAAGATCTTTCATGAACTGGTTGTGGTGCCCGAGCCTAGGTCCAGGCGTTTACTGTCAATTTTCAGAAAAAATGGATGCAGAGAGATTCCTCTTCGTCCTTGCCCTTCTCTTTCAGCCGTGCCTCCCGTAGCTCAGCAACATAATAGGCGTGTCCGGCCACCTGATCTCCTTGAACAACTCCAACTCCGTTATCTGTAGGGAACTTTGAGTCAGACACCCTGGGGCAATAGCTGCCCTGAATTCATCGAGGGTCGGTCGACCCAAGAAAGCATTATATGGAGAATTAATGTCTAACACAACAAACTATAGCATCCGAACATTCCGGCGATCTCCGATTCCAAACTCAACTGGAAACTCCACCATCCCAGTGGGTATCGTTGCACTTCCATCAAAGCCATGTATGCGAGATTGGCACGACTTTAGATCCTTAGCTTCCATTCCCATTTGGTCATAAACCTCTATAAAAAGAATATTCATGGAGCTTCCACTATCTACCAAGATCCTCTTCATCCAAACAGGACCGATTTGAGCTGATATGACTAGTGGATCGATAGTAGGGGCTTCAACTCTGTCAGCATCTTTGTTTTGGAAAACGATGTCGTTTGTCATCATTTTATGTTGTTTCGCAGGAGTCCCATCATCAATATTACTGCAACACTCGAAGTCCGCATGCCTAATCGAACTGGCATACGACTCCATTTCCCTCCAGCTCCGATCAACTGGATGAGGACCACCACTAACTGTATTAATAACCAATCTCCCGCCAGTATGTGCGGGTTCTTCTGATCTATCCTGGTTTTGACCTTGATTCGGGTTTGATGGGCTCGCACCTCCAACCTGCGATGCCCGAACAAATTTTTCCAACTTCCTTTCTCTGATTAATTTTTCAATGATGTCTTGTAAATGATGACACTCATTAGTATTGTAGCCATAGCAATCATGGAATCAACAGAACTTCCTGCTTTGTATCTGCTTCTCAGACGACTGTTTCGAGGCAGGCTTCTTATACTGTCCAGGGTTACAAGTCTGTAGATAAACATTCTCCAGGAATGTATTCAGGGGAGTATATTAGTCAAACATGGGAGCTCTGCGTCTCAGTCCATGATTTTAATCTCGCTTCTTACCCTGACCTCCATTGCCTTTCTACTGGCTCTGCTTGTTCTATATATTTAATTGTACGTTGCCAGAGTTCTCACCGGTCTGTTTCACAGCAACATTACTTTGAATGCCTTCGATACTAGGACCCACATCGTCCTGCTTCCTAGATCGTCTAGCATCTTCTCTCCTCAAGAACTGGGCCGCCTTAGCATAGAAACGATCCAACGACGCGGGTGGTTTCCCAGCCAACCAATTACCAAACTTGGAATCAGGATCAATTCCCTTAGTCAATGCCATCAAGATTGAATTGTCATTCGGATTGCTAACCTTAGCACAGGCAGCGTGACACCTTTCTAGATAACTTCTAAGTGTCTCTCTTAGAGCTTGAGTGACACTGGATAAGGTGTTAACATCCTTTGGCCTCATGATATCGATATAAAACTGTTCAACGAACTTGGTAGCCAACTGATCAAAGCATGAAATGGATCGGGGTGGTAGATGAGTAAACCACATAATTGTGATACCCCCTAGGGAAATAGGAAAGCTTCTACATTTAACCGCATCGTCAGCTCGAGTGGTGTTCATGAGCCATTCATACTTTAGGATGTGCTGATTAGGATCTGAGCTCCCTTCATAAACAAGTAAAGTTGGCATCCTGAATCGGCAAGGTGGTTCAGCATTGAGGATGTCATCAGCGAACGGAGTATGACTTCGGGAGATTCCCCAATCATCATTGGTGAGGCCTTGACTTTCATGGATAATCTGATGGATCATGGTTGGGATGTCGGGCATTTGGATGTTTGGAGCCAAGGCATGGTCGGGTTCCATGTTGCAAGGACGGTCCGAGCGCGGTCGACGGTCCGTGCCTCACCTACTTAGCTCCATATCTTCTGGAACGTAAGGTTCTGGAGCATGATTGTGTTGATTAAAGACAGGATCTAGTTGATTCTGAAATCAAGCTTCTATATTGGCCGTGGCAGCAGCTGCGTGGTCATGAACGGTGTGGTAGGGAAGTGTACCACCTCAAGAGGAAGGTTCAGCTTGTTGACCGGAAGAAAGGCCAGCTCTAGCTTATCCGAGGTTCAAAGTGTGCTAATGCCCAGAGACTGCAGCGTAGTTTCCATCCAATCGATGGCGAGTGGATCTGCGCTTCAAGTCAGATGAAGTTGAGATTTCGGTAGAAGAATGTGAGATGTGATCCCTCTTAGATCTCCTTTTGTGTTCCTCATTCAGTTGATTGGCAAGCTCCGTGTTGGCACGGATCTGCTGTGTGAGTTCCTGACAGCTTTGGTTAAGCTCTCGCATAAGAATCTGAAACTCCTCCCCAGTGATAGGCCTTGTGGATCTGAAGGTCCAGCAAAAGTCTGACTTGTAGCAAGCATCTACGCGGGGTTTTTCTTATCTTGTCCTTCTAGATTAGCAATAATAGAAGCAGTCCTTATGTTAACCATGGCTGATGTAGTTCCTTTCTAGATGTGATGCAATCTGAATAGTATGGAACGAACTCCTGGATGGTAGATCTGGATCTTCTCCTTAGATTTATGCAATCCAACGACGGTAGTAGATCCAATGAAGCGGAGAAAAGCTGAGAATTCTCAGTGAAAGCACTAAAGCGTTTGTACCAAAATTGGGCACAACAATCTTTGGGCATATTTGAAGAGATTAAAATGAAGAATATAAATGAAAACGAAAGCTAATCTAACAAACATGCCAAAACAGACAAACGGAAATGCAATAGAGTGGTTCGGCGTTGTAGCCTACGTCCACTATAGAAAGTTTGTTGTTTTATTGAAGGTTATAATCTGATTACAATAGTAAACACTCAAACACTCGAGGTATAAAAGTTCTCCGGCAGAGTATTGGCGTAGTAGAATCAAAAGTCCCTTTTCTGGAGGCATTGGGCTGCTATTTATAGGTGTAGGCTGAAAATATCTGACTTAGATCTCGGAATACCTCTTCTCACACGTGGGTAGGCCACTTGATCGATCCAAGGTCATTTGGGATCGATCCCTGATCGATCACTATTACAATCGTATCGATCAATACTTGCTTCATCTGGGATGAGATCGATCATAGACATTCTTGAGGTGGTACGCAAGCTCCTGTGAAAATATGGTAGCATTTGGACGTGTATATTTTGAGTTATGATCGATCCAAGTTTGGATTTTCAATTGGCTGGCATCTTCGTATCGATCTCATTCGTATCGATCAACTTCAGATCGATAGTAATTCGTATCGATCGGCTGCGCTTCGATGACGTGGAGCTACAATCCAAAAGCGATTTGATTTTCATGCCGAGCGACTGCTTCTTCCACTTTTTCATGTTTTCTTCATATCGTTCCCAGGGATTACTCTTTGTATCGGTCTGGGCAACTCTTTTTGTATCGATGCTTTGTGCTCCACTTCGTATCGATGATTTAGAGATTGTTTCATATTGATTATATGCAGCCGCTTTGTATCGATTGTCCTTGGTTTGTTTCGTATCGATAGAGGATGTTAACTTCGTATCAATCTGTGGCTGATCGATACGAAACATTTTGGGTGGTGGATCGATACGAACTGGACTCATGCGTTACTGTCGATGGATACAAAGAGGGTTATCTTGGATGGATACGAACATGACGGATACAAACGAAGTTGATTCCCTTGATTTTGATCGATCCATATCTTGAACATACGGACCCCGATTGACTTGAAACTTGGAATGTTGGCTTTTATAGCTTCGTTTGTCGTACCATGTTAATTGTAGATCGATCTAGACTCGGACAAAATTGCCCAGTATCCATAGTGAACCTGTGTATAATCGATCGTCGGGATAGACTGTCCTTGGTTTCAAGTCAAGTCTTGGTGTCACGACCTTTCCAAAGGGCGGGATAACATTTACTTTTTAAAAACATCTTTTGGGTTAAAGTGGTTATATACGAAAGTATCTCTTTTGAAACCTATATAGAATTGTTTGGGGAAAAGTAGAAGTTGTCAGAACCACCTATTCGAATGCTCAAAACCTTTAAGTTAAAACTTCGAAGGGTAGCGTCGAAACCCCTTTTCGACCCTATTGCCTTCGGAACCCTCAACCCCTTTCGAAAGCATTTGGAAAGTGGCTTAGCTTAAGTTAAAATAGAGATAACCCTTCGAAAGCATTAATGGCTTCAATACACTCGGAAGGGAAAATAACGGCTGGGTTTCGACTTGGTCGAAACCATTACTTTCGAAAGCACTTAAAACAAAAGGAACCCATTCGAAAGATAATACTTTAAACATAATACGACAACCTTCTTCAAAAGCTATTTATAAACTCCTTTCGAAAACATACGTTTTTGACTGGTCGAAAGCTCTAAGCAAAACAAAGCAAATACTTAACTTTTGAAAACCAAACAGGGTTTCGACCCTATCGGAAGCATTCCTTTCGACACCATAGCTTCCGCCTTTCCTCCAATCCACTATGTACCAACTGAGTGATACCATGTGTATTGGTTTTTACCAAAGGAGGCGGAACCCTCTTTTCTAATTAAAGGCTGAAATCATGCACATTTTTAGTAATTGCTTTAACTAACCTGTCTATGTGTACTCTTTTAATTGGTTGTCTTAAAACTTTTCAAATACTTTACAAAATAACTGCCGCAATTATCAGATCTAAATCAAAGGAAAGTTAACGTTTAATCCCTTCCATTAAGCAAAACCAATATTTGTAGAAAAGTCCCTTTTTAAAATAATTTATTTTCCCTAGTAAATCAATTGGGAAAAATCCGAAAAAATCATAGAAAATCTCTTTCACCGTGTAATCAAACATATTAAAATTTCTTACCCAATTTCTTTCTGAAATACTCGAAATAAATTTTTAACCCAAATATATCATATTTTCTTTTAGAAAATCATAATAAATTTCCCATAGCTTGGAAAATTATAAAAATTTAGACCCATCTCTAAATTCATGTTTTACCTAACATATAATTTTTCCATCGCATTTTAAATTCAATAACAATCGGTTTTGCCCTAAAACTGTGCTATTTCATATGTAAATGAATTGATTTAAATCAAACATAATATAGCTCAAGCATATCATCATCCATAACATCATCAAAATGGGTTTAATCTTAAATCCGAAAATATATGAATATAAAACGAAATAGAGATGGAAGGATTTATTATTCACCTTAGATATGATAAGGAATTTGAGATTTGTTGTTGATTAATCCTTCCTAGCTTTGATCCTTAGCTTTAGAATGAATTTTCCTCTTTTCCTCCTTGTTAATGGCCGGCTCTAATTTAGGTTTTTGACTTGCGTTTGAAAAAATGAGAAGTGAAACGTGAATGTTCAATTACAAAAGTGTATAGCCGTGAGTATGAGGAGGTGCGACTATTTACTAATATGCCCATGTGTATATTAATTAGCTTACAAACTAAATTAAACCCATTTATTTTATTATTAAGCACGACCCTATATGTTTTATCCAAATCTCAATCCCTTTATCATCTTTATTTTATTTAATTTATCTAATTAAATTTCTTGAATAATGTTATCAAAAAATTTAAGGATGTTCAATCCATTAGCAGCCTAGAGCCTCAACTCTCCTTTTGCTACATGGCGCTAGTTCCTAAGCCCCTATAATGATTTACATATATGAGTTCCAAATCCAGTATCTAAGACCTAAGAAATTTTACTGATCATAAAATAATTTTGAATCATAAATTTACTCGATGGAGCTGTAGAACCATTCTGCTTTCTTTCTTTAATGATCTTTAGGTACTCAGGACAGTCCCTT
Organism: Allium fistulosum; assembly: GCA_030737815.1. Taxonomy (NCBI): domain Eukaryota; kingdom Viridiplantae; phylum Streptophyta; class Magnoliopsida; order Asparagales; family Amaryllidaceae; genus Allium; species Allium fistulosum. Next base: position 895,805,286 of record CM060905.1, on the reverse strand, counting down.
TTCCAATGGCCTTTGTTATGGCAATGGTGACATTCACCCTTATCATCAATCTTTTTAATCTTCTTATTCTTCTAACCTTCTCTCTTTCGCTTCTTTGTAATCTACAAAGACGATGCCCCATCCTTAACAGCAAGCATAACTCCTTGATCCTTCGACTGTGGCTCTACTGACCTAAACAAATTGAGGAGCTCTACGAGATTCACATTCTGTTTGTTCATATTATAATTTATATGAATGGTTCATACTTAGGGTTAAGTGAACGAAGTATCAAGTCTACTTGCACATTATTGCTTATCGTTACATCCAATCGTGAAATCCTATCAATGTAGTTCTTCATCATTAGGACATAATTGTGCATTTTCTGTCCCTTTTGCATTTTGGTATTAAATAGTTTTTTAGTAATCTTGTACCTCGAAGAACGAGTTTGCTCATCAAATAGTGCCTTCAGATTATGGAATGTCTGATGGACATACATGGTTTTGTTGTTGCCTATGAAATGGCTTGTCTAACGTAGACAGCATGAAAACATAGGTGATTACAAGGTCTGCAATCCACTTATTATAAGCAACATGAAGTACAGTGTAACATCCTCCACTTGGAGGCCTAAAAATGACGGCTATGGATGCTGTAGTCATCCATAGTTATTAATTCTCAGTGACCGAATGCGGTAATGTTAGAAACATTGATATAACATAAACACATGGATATGAAAACAAATTAAAACCATTAAAAAATTTTTTTATTCCATTTCAATCATATTTCAAATTAATTACATAATCCCAAATTCGAGTACCACGTTCAGAGAAAATATAATTATTACAAAATACACTAAGAACGACATATGAAAATGCCCCTTTGGATGATAAGAGTCTAAACATAGGCAATTAAACAACTTTGCCTTTACATCAAAACACAGTGGAATCAAACAGAAAAGAACTCCTATTAGCTAGCTTTTCTCCTGCACGTCCTCGGAAGATTATTCGTCTAAAGGAGAACCTGAAAATCTCAACTCTCAAGCTACTCAAAATCAATTGAGCACCCGAGAGTTTAAGGGGAAAACATAAACTTCAAGTCAGACATAAAGCCTAGTATGAATAATAACCTACCATCTCGAACCATTTAGATATCTAGTGAGACCACGTCTCTTAGTGGAACAGGTTTTTCTCTCACTGGTATCTGACCCCAAAATTTTATAATAACCATATAGTATGCTCCTACATCCACAATGGTTATAAACATAGCAATTTAAAATATCATGATGATATAAAAATAATAAAAATACCTTGGATTTCCCATCCCCATTCGTTTGACTATCTGTCTCAGTTATAGTTTCTAGGGTCACTATTGACCAAATAGTTTTCATGTGCTGACTAATAACCTGTTCAAAGCTTATGGACTATTTGTCCGGTTTTATAGTTTTTATGGGATCACTAAGAACCTATTGATCTTTGCCAATAACTTCATTATTTCATGGGTTCTCTCTGAACCTATTGGTATCTCCAATAACTTCTCTTATATCATAGTTTTCATGGGTTGACTATGAACCTATTGATCTCTGTCAATAACTTTATCTGGATATAGTTTTCATGGGGTCACTACCAACCTATTGGTCCCTGCCAATAACTCTCTCCAAACATAGTTTTCATGGGTTTACTATGAACCTGTCTAAACTGACAACTTATTGACCAGTCTTTGGAATCCTATGTTCTGGTCTACCGGACCTCTTGGATGCAATTCTACTCCTACAGAAGTTAACTCAATTTATATTCACTATTGGGTCAACTTAGCTGGTTATTCTGCCCTTACTCCCCAAAATACAGTTATGAGTCCATTGTACAGTGAATATATTTATAGAAGAAGCACATACAATAACATAAAAATACTAACATTTATGGTTTAAGAACCTTGAAATCATTCCACATGAAACATGGTTAATGCCTTTAACCAATTATTTTTATCAAGGAAAGCTTCTTCAAAAGCTTCAAAATTAAAAACCATTTCAAAGCTCCATTTTATTGCCATGGGTTTTCCATTTAAAAATGAGATTGGATTCTTTGTTTTGAAAACTAAGGCTTTTGAAACCTTAGACCTTTACTTTCGAAACCATTAGAATAAATCTTTCGAAAGCATTCCAACTTCTTTTCAAAACACTTATACTTATGCCTTTCAAAACACTTTAAACATCTCTTTTGAAAGCATTAAAGCCTTCCTCTTGAAACCATCAAAACCTTCCTTTCAAAAGTATTATAGCATATCTTTCCAACTTATAAAAGCTTTGAAACCATTTGAAAGTACCTCATTCGAAAACATTGAGTTTAATCTTTTGGGTCAAAGTGAACATAAGCAAAAGTACCCCTTTCGAAACCATTAACCTTCAAATAAAAGAGTTTGGGGAAAACAGATGGCTTCAGAACCATCCTTTCGAAAGCTTTAATCTTTAAATAAAACAATTGGAAGGATAGCTTCGAAACACCTTTCGAAGCCATTTCCTTCGAAACCTTTAGTTTAAATGGCTACTGGACCCCTTTCGAAAACATTAGGAAGTGGCTTGTTATATTTATAAAACAAAGCTTGCCTTTCAAACTCATTGAAAACTTTCAACCTATTCGAAAGGTATGAAAATGGCAGTAAGGTTTCGACTTGGTCCAAAACTACCTTTCGAAGGCTTCTCCTTAAAACATAATTTATGGCAACTCATTTGAAAGCACCTTTTAAACTAAGAGGCGGCAACCCCTTCGAAAGCCATATAAATGTAATTCAACCCTTTCGAAAGTATACATTAAAAGCAAGGCAAGCGGCATCTCTTTTGAAAGCAAAAAAAGGCCTACGAAAGCTATTTAAAATGGCCTCGACCCCTACAAAAGCATGGCTTCGACTCTATACCTGCTGCCATTCTTCAATCCACTACATACCAAGGCATTTATACCATATGTATTAGTTTCGACTTGGTTGGGGATGGAGGTATGGGGTCGAAAGGTTGCAACTGAAAGTGGCAAAGCAGTACTTCTATGCAAAACTGTTTTGTTGCCTTTTTAAGTAAATGCTTTTCAACTAACTTGCCTATTTGTAAAAATATTATTGGTTGCCATAAACTTTACCAAAACTTTTTTAAAAGACTGCCGAATTCATCTAGAATTAATTAAAAATAATTTACAAAGAAGCTCTTCCCTTTAACCAAACAATTAAGACATTTAAGTCCTCCAACCTAATTAATTGTATTTACATAGTAAATTACTTAGGAAAAATCCTCAAAAGCCATCATAATTCACTTTTAATATGTTATCTAACATATAAATTTTAGACCCAAAATCCTTCATATAACAACCGAAATAAATATGAAACCCAATTATTTATTTTTTCCTTTAAAAATACCTAATAAATTATCCATAGCTTGGAAAATTACGAAAAATGAACCCATCTCTAAAATAACGTTTTACATAACATATTAAATCCTCATGGTATTCAAAACCCAATATATACGATTTTAGCCTTAAAATCGAATAAAACATTTAGCAAACATACTTGTTTGAATCAAACATATCATGTAATCCAAGAATATCATCATTAAAATCATCATAAAGGTTTTAAACTTAAAATCTAAAATCAAATGCTCTTTAAAAATGAAAATGAGATGGTTTTGATTGTTATTCACCTTGCATTGCTTAAGGAACTTGAGATTTGATCTTACTTAATTCTCCTTGCTTGATTCCTTACCTTTTAATTAATTTTTCTCCTCCCCTAGGTTATGGCCGGCTTTGAGCTCCCCTTTTTCTTATGATTTAGAATTATGAACATATGGAATGAAAATGGGAATAAGGGTTTAGGGATTAAGGGTTATGGTGGATGGCCATTTCCCATAGTGCTCTTGCCTTATTCTCTTATCAGTTAACTTATGAAACCATTTCCATAAACTCATTCTTTTAATTTTATTTAATTAAGCATGGCCTCTATTTAGTTTTCAAATCCCAATCCCCTTATCACTCTAATCTTTACATTATTCTATTTAATTTATCTAATTAAATCTCCTGAATAATGTTATTTAAAATTAGGGGTGTTACATTTAGGGTCAACGTTCCCAACAAGTCTCGTCATGGTAGTACAAGTAACAAACGACCAAAGACGCTCATATGTCAATGCTATAATGATAGCTCTTAGCTAATCAACGTAGTTGTTTGGTCCAGTTAGTTTGTCATTTTCACTAGTCTTGCAGTTGAAATTTTCTACAAGTTTTAATTAGTCAATTATTAGGGCAATATCATAGTAGATGTTCTAATAATATTAGTAAGGTTAAACTTTTATGTTTAATTTTAATAATAAGCTCCCACGAGTTTTTATGTTTCTCCAAACCATTAGTCGAAACATAGAAGTCTTTCGACTTCACTAGTAGGTACTAGGACTCTTCAATCGTCTACCTTGGAATTCTAACCTTGAGTTTGCTCAATAAGTCATTTTTCCACAAATGATAGATAACTTCTTATCGGTTATATCATATACAACTCCTAACCCATGGTACCTTGTCCCAATTTCACTTCGACCTTAAGTTTGCTTAACAAATCGAATGAAATTATTCGCTCATACCTACCATATCGGGAAGGCCTAATTATAGTATACATACCTTAAGTTTTCTCAACAAATGCATATAGTTACCTTACCTCGTATATTTAATATATTAATAATACTACACATAACATCACTCGCTTGAGTTTGCTTAACAACTAAGGAGTATGCAAGTTTCATTAATATATATATATACATATATATATATGGTAGAGGACAACATTATATTAAAGATTCATAATCTTTAATATATTGTATTAATTGATATTAACTTATGAAATACCATTGTGATTCAAGTGTCGGACATATTAGAAATAACGGTATACATACATTTACGTATTAATTTATTCCTTAAGTCTATTTAGGGTTTCTTTAATATCCCACCTTTAGTTTATACATTCATATCACATAACTTTTATTATTGTATAAATTCCTTATGTTAATTAGCTTATATAATAACCTTATGTATAACTTAATATTAATTAAATCATATTTAATTAATTTTAATTTATTAATTCTTTAATTAGTTGTTTGTTATTCAATTTGACATATTATATTGATACTTATACACACACACACATATTTACTATAGGCTTTATAGTAATACACATATTATATATATATATGTATTTAAATTTATTATTTAATATATTTAATTAAAAAAATTTAATTAAATTTTGTTAATTTCGAAAATTATATTATATACATACTTGTATACTTATATTGTCTTAAACATTCCAAGACAACATAACATATATCACTATATATTATACATGCATATATGTTTTATTTAATTAACTTATTTAATTAATTTATTTCTTATATTAATTTTATTAATTTTGAAATTAACTTATGTTTATTTTCAAACACTTTTAAAAAATTCATTATATTATAATTTCTATAATATATATCTCTTATTTTGAATTTAACTTATAGATTTAAAATCTGTATTTTAATTTTCAAATAATTTTGAAAATTAACCCAAGGCCCAATTCAAATTTGGCTTATTCTATTAGGGGCAATTGGGCTTACATATCTATTCGCGCCAAGCTGATAGCTAAGTAGGAAAAAATACTTGATTACCCAAACCAAATCCTTCAACACTACCTTTACAGACACCCTATTATCTTGGTTGTGAGCTTAATTAGTTAACCCTAACATAACTGATTTAGACTGTATAGACTATTGGGCTCTGGTACCATTGTTGGAACTAGGCCAATCAGCAACGGAGGAATTGGATAAATGTAAAAAGAATTCCATTATTGGATCTTTAACGAGCTTACATAGTCTAATTAATTTAGAACTTTTCTAAATTTTTGGTTAAATAAAATCAATATTTTATTTATATTTATAAATAAAGTTTTATCTTATATAATTTATATTATATTTTATATAAGTGTATCATATACATGTATGTGTGTGCATGCATGTGCAATAGGATAATGTGTATATGGTTCGACATGCCCGTTTGTAGATGCTGAGATTTACACCACAATAGACTTGTTAGCCCTTGTGTATACAACTGGATTGTCTAAATGTGTATATATATTTGCCTAAAATTGTTTAAACATATATATACATATACATACATACATATATATATATATGAAAATATAGTTATAAAATTATTTAGCCTTTTGTTTCATGGTTAAAAACCAAAAGTTATAAAAATGGCGTCCTCCCTTATACGATTTCTCCTTTCGCTTTTTTCGTTTCGTGGATTCCCTAACTCCTCCCTCCGTTCTTCACTTTATCCCTGATTTCCTCTATCGCATCCTCCTTCTCTGATGTCACCACTTCACCTCGCCTTTTCTAATTCCGTGCCTTAATTTATTGCAGATGGGACACCAAAAATATCGCCTAACCCTATGTTATTGAACTTGATTTCTATTACTAGGTCATGATCTAAGTTCCATGCTCTTACTCCTACTCCTGCTCATGCTCCTCCTTCCGATGACCATGATTTTCAATGCGTCCCTGATTCCTTCCTGTTCCTATCTGATTTTGTCTGCTTCTATTGGTCCAGGGCAGCCTTCCACTATAAGTACTATGCTTCCCTCTTTGGCTAACTTGGGTGAGATTATTGGCGTTCATGTCACTTAGCTTGTGCAATCTATACCCGCTACTCCTCCAATGCATATTGTTGTATTGCCTTCTCAACCTATAGTAGCTGATGATATCTTATTGCCCGATAATGTTGTTAGGAAGCCATAGTCATCTCTGTTATCTAATAGGCCATGCAATGCTAGAACCTACTCGCTTAAGAAATTTGCTATTAATTGCATTAATGGGGCCTTTATTCTGCCATCTGAAGTTCTAGAGGTCGGTTCCCTGTTTTGGAAGGATCATCTCATCAGATTCTTCTTGGATAAACATCCTCACTTTGGTTTGGTAAGATCAATATTTATGTATAGATGGAAACTTAAAGGGAAGATCTCTATGAGGTATGATAACTCTTTATTCTTTTTTGAATTCACTTGCTCTTATGACTGTTAGAGAGTCCTTGAGGTTGAACCTATCATTATCGATAATAAGCTATTTATTATTACGAAATGGTCCCTCTTTATTAGCTCTACTAGTGAATAAGTTCTCTTTATTCTTGTCTAGGTCCAATTCTCGAAAATTACATCGATGCTTCAATCTTTGGTTGGTATTAATTGGTAAGTGAATACGATTGGAGATCTGGTTTGTTTTAATGTTGCCACAGTGAAGAGGGAGAGACTAGGTTATGCTAGGGCATTGATTAAGGTTACTCCATTTCGACTATTGCCTTCTGTTTTTCCGGTTGAGCATGCTCCTAGGCCGGTTGCTGGTGTTGATATTAACTACTTATGGAAGCCTCCAATCTATTCTGTCTGTATGTATTTTGGTCACTTGGTCGATGAATGCTTACACTCCTCTCAGTCTCCTCCTACGAAAGTTTCTCTTCCAAGACCCACCAAGAAATCTTGGATTCTGAAATCATCAATCTCTCCTGCTAATGATGAAACAGTTCCTATTGTGCAACAAACATCTATTATTGAAATGGTTAATGCCAATGACATTGTCATGGCTGCTCCCTCCTCCCCTAGTCCTCAGATTGATGTTGAATGGTTTGATGGTGATGTTCTTTGGATCCACCACTCTTCTATATGTTATGAACCTGAAACACCCCACACCCCTTACTATACCCAAAGAGGGCACACCAAAGGATGTGGTGCGTTATAGGTATAGCTAAAGCATCACAGAGACTAAGATTCACAAGACAAATAAGTAAAAACAGCGGAAAACATTTAAATAATAACTTATCATTCCAAATTAAACTTCAATTCAAAATAAGTTATAAAAACATAACATGTCTCAAAAACTCAAAATATCTCATGTCTCATGAAAATACATCTCAGTCTCACATAATCAGAGTACAAAAGTAACAATAATAGTAATCCCTCTCACAAGTGAAAATCCATCATAAGCCAAATGAAAAGAAGATGAAAAGCGGGAAAATACATCTAAAATGAGAAAACTCTGGGAATGGATCTCCAAGAAACCTGAATCATCTCAACTCTACTGGCTTATGGAGGAAAAGGGGGAAATAAAGGAGTGGGTCAGACAATAAGTCTGGTGAGTGAAAGTAATTACTAGGATTTCTAAGCAATATAAAGATAATAGACTAAGCAATAGTTCTAACTTGAAAGGAAAATACAGAAAATATAAAACTCGGATAAAATACCGTTTTAGATTTTATTTGACCGTTTACTTTGATTGTTTGCACTAGTCTTAAACTGCTGTGATTAGGCTGAAACCCTAATCCTATCTCAACTGCTAATTTAATTAGGCTGAAATCCTAATTCTACCCTTTGATCGGCCTATTCTATCTCTGTTGTGCCACTATGAGCTGATCCAATCATGTTAATCCCATAGCAAAAGGACACCTCTTTAGCGCGTAGGATGTAGTAGCGAATTATTTACCCTAATCGATGCCGCATGCTCGGTCATTGCCGGCACACACTAACTGTTGCCCCCTATTTGACATCTTATTTACCCTAATCAGCATAAGCGTGCCAAGCCTCACCTAACTATTATGAGACCATCAGTTCTAGACCTGAATGGGAATGCTGCCCAGCCTCACCTAACTGTTGTGAGACCATCAGTCCTAGTCCTAAAAGGGAATGCTGCCAGTACTGGTCCTAACAAACAAATTCGAATTTTGAGCCCCTTACCCAAATCCCCAGATTTGAGCTTCTATCTATTGGCCACTTATTTACCCAAATTTGCATAAGCGTGTCCCAGCCTCACATATCTGTTATGAGACCATCAGTCCTAGACCTGAAATGGAATGCTGCCCAGCCTCACCTAACTGTTGTGAGACCATCAGTCCTAGTCCTAAAAGGGAATGCTGCCGGTACTGGTCTTAACAAACAATCTTCTACTTTTGCTCCCCTTGCCCAAATCCCCAGATTTGTGCCTCTATCTATTGGCCACTTATTTACCCTAATCGGCATAAGCGTGTCCGAGCCTCACCTATCTGTTGTGAGACCATCAGTCCTAGATCTGAAAGGGAATGCTGCCGGTACGGGTCCTACTTCTATGTTTGCTTATTAACTTAATCTAAGTTTTAAAATAAGCCTCTTTTGTTATCTCTACAATATTTGCTTATTAACTTAATCCAAGATCTAAGTTTCAAAATAATCCTCTTCTGTTATTTCTGCTATATTTGCTTATTAACAAGATCTAAGTTTGAAATAAGCCTCTTCTGTTATTTCTGCTATATTTGCTTATTAACAAGATCTAAGTTTTAAAATAAGCCTATTCTGTTATTTCTTTCTTTCTAATTATAACCTGTGTTATAATTGTTCTTGCAGCTGTTATTCTTCTATTTTCTATTTTTAGTTATAACCACTTGTTATAATTATGCTTGCAAATATCTTAAATTTGCCTATTTTAGTCCATCTCTTTTTTATTTCAGTTTTTCTTACTTTACATCTGATTTCTGTAAATTTAGTCTTTTTCTATTTTAATCCATATTAGCGAATTCTTCTCTTTTAATTTATTTGCGTAAAAAGGGATTAAATCTCTCTAAAAAGAAACTAACATTTACAGGCTAAATTCCAACTTAAAACAGATGTAAAAAAATACAAATAACTGTATATAACTGTAAATAACTTGAAAATAATTGAATAAAATAGCTGAATAAAGATAGACTGAAAATAAATTCTAAAATTTACTTAAAATCTGACTGTAAATAAACTTATATAAAAACTATCTCAAAATTGTAGAAAAACTACAACTATTGAGAACCCTATTATTTTAAATTACTTACAAATCTAAAATAATTACAAAACACTCACCTGTGATCCTTAGCTCTAATCCTTGGCCTTCCTTGATCCATTTCTAGGGCGTAGAATATTTTTATTAAAAAGATCTTCTCCCTAGAAATTTTTTCTATTTAAGGTTTAGCCTCAGGCAATGAACCCTATTGGGAGAAAATCTGAATGAGAAAAATAGCTAAGCCTAGGGTTTTATTTATAGTGTGGCCTAGAGATCTTAGGCCATTGGATTTGAAGTTTAAATCTGGTGCAACCACATCATAAGCTCGCTAGAAAACCTCGGATGCAGCTATGGACGCATAAGATTTGGTCAAAAATAAAAAATATGGTGTTCGGCTCGTACCTGGACATTTTCATGTCCAGGCAGTATGGCGGGTCAACCCGACCCCTTTGGGGGTCGACCCATAGGTCGACTTGACTCTAATGTGGGTTGACCCATGGAAGTATATTATTATTATTTTTTTCGTTTTCTTTTTATAATATTCTGATTCTTGTTTCTCTCATAACTTCTCTATACAGACTCGGATTTCGACAAGTTATATATGGAAATTGATCATAAAATCGCCATGGACCTAATGGTGCAACTTCCGTAGCTCAATTCTAAAAATTTTGAAAACTTATTTTATTATTAAATTAATTCGTTAATTAATTATTATAGCTCAAATTTTGAGTTGTTACATTCTCCCCGCCTTAAAGGATTTCGTCCCCGAAATCTCCAAGGACGGAAGAATGAAATAAATATTTTCATCAAATTCTACCACCATATATTCAACCATCGTCCATTAAATCCATTGTCCTTAAGCTTTCTAATTCAACTTATGTTATATGCAATAGTGTAGTGTCAATGTCCTTAACTAATGCAAAAGATTAGGCGGTCTACTGATTCAGTTGACCTCCTTTTTATGCGATCATGTCCGTGCCATGTATCCAAATGAATGCAAGTTTCCTAATGATAACTGATAGTTCTATATGCGTGCTACACTCATCACCCAAATGCAACAATCATATGATAATCACTCATTATAGCAACCATGGAAATAAAAATGCAAGTGCACACACATCTATATGCATATGATTTAGTGACCTAGTCAGTCCGATCCCTAAGAGATAATAGTGCCTAGTGTGTGTATATGCATCCATTAGCATCCAGTAGCAAACACCTGTAACCACTAGCGTCCAACATACATAACACGTTCTAGTAACATGTTTACATTCAGTCCTACCATCCATAGGTTAAATCCTAAGATCTACCCTCCCAAAGGATACTAAAGGAAAGAACCTATTCAAAACTAAAGATGGAAATAGGAAATTAAAGACGTACTATCGAAGAGATGTGGATAAGAGGTACGTATTTTCTCCTCAGCCTCCCACGTAGCGTCCTCAATACTATCTTCCCACTGCACCTTAACCAAAGGGACTTCCTTATTCCTAAGCTTCTTGATATCATGTCCAATGATCTTGATAAGAATGCGACGAACCGATGCTTCTCTCTCCACTTCAACTTCCTCAAGTTGGTTAGGTTCCACTACCTCTGCTAAATCATGTAAGCACTTTCTCAAGTGCGAATCATGAAAAACATCATGAACTCCCACGAACCTCTCTGGTAGCTTTATCCAATACGCCGTCTTCCCTACCCTTTCCACAATGGGGAACGGTCCTACGAATCTGGGAGCAAGTTTCCCACTTGATCCAAACCTTACTACCTTTCTTAGCGGAGACATCTTAATAAAAAACAAATCTCCTACCTTGAACTCAATATCCCTTCTCCGCTTATCTGCATAGGATTTCTATCTATCTTGGGTCGTCTTCATTCTCCTTCTAATCAAATCAATCTTTTTTGAAGTCTCTCTACCATGTCGGGACCAAGTAGCAATCTTTCTGTAGACTCCAACCAAAACGAAGGCGACTTGCAAGGTCTTCCATAAAGAGATTCAAAAGGAGCCATCCCAATGCTAGCCTAAAAACTATTGGTATAAGCGAATTCCACTAAAGGAAGGTGCTCTTCCCTAGTTCCTCCAAAATCAAGAATGCACATCCTCAGCAAATCCTCAAGAACTTTATTAACTCTCTCCGTTTGGCAATCCGTTTAAGGGTGATAGGACGTACTCAATTTAACATATGTCCCTAAAGCCTCTTGCAAGCTTCTCCAAAACTCGCTAGTAAAGATAGGGTTTCTGTCGCTCACTATGCTAGAGGGAACTCCATGAAGTCGGACTATCTCATGAACGTATATTGATGCCAAATAAGGTGGCATCCTCTTACTCTTAACCGGAATGAAGTGGGCGCTCTTAGTCAAACGATCTACAATCATCCAGATACCGGTATTCCCCTTCCTAGATTGGGGTAAACCATCTATAAAGTCCATCGAAACACTATCCCACTTCCATTCGGGTACATCCAATGGTTGAAACAATCTGCCAGGCCTCTGCTGCTCTGCCTTAACTCTTTAGCACACAAGACACTTAGCCACAAACTCTGCTACATCCTTCTTCAAGCCACTCCAATAAAACACTCTCTTCATGTCCCTATTCATCTTATCACTGCCCGGATGAATAGTCATTCGAGAATGGTGTGCTTCTACTAGAGCTTCTCTCATCAAATCACCAGTGCGGGGACACAAAGTTTTCCATCTCTCCTTAACCACCCTTTACTATCGATGGAATATAGTTGGAGATGTCTAGAGGCCTCTCCTCTGCTAATCCTACCCAGAATATTCGCAAACTCTGAATCCTCTTGCTGCCTTGAGCTAATCCGATCTATGAGGGTAGGCTTAACCTCAAATGCTGAAATTTTAGCAAAATCTCTGATAAAATTCCTATAATAACCAGATAAACCTAGGAAGCTTCTAACTTCGGTAGCGTTCTTAGGGGAATCTTGTACTGCCACTATCTTAGCGGGATCCACAGCTAAACCCTCTCTTGGGACTACATGCCCCAAGAAACGCACCTCCTTACGCCAAAAGTGACACTTCGAGAATTTTGCTTTCAACTGATGAACACGAAGTGTACGAAGAACCTCCTTAAGATGAATAGCATGCTTTTCCATACTCTTGGAAAACACCAGAATGTCGTCCACTACAACAAACTTATTTAGGACATCTCAAAAACATGGCTTATCAAATCTACAAAATGGGCTAGGGCATTGGTCAACCCAAACGGCATAACCAACCACTCAAAGAATCCATCGGGTGTCCTAAATGCTATCTTATCGATGCTATCGTCGACGACCCTAAGCTGATGAAATCTATTAGCTAAGTCAAGCTGAGAAAATACTGAAGAGCCAACCAACAGATCGAAAAGATCATCTATCCTAGGAAGTGGGTAACGGTTCTTCTTCGTGAGCTTATTCAACTCTCTATAGTCTACGCAAAGTCGAAGGGAACCATCCGTCTTTGTAGCGAAGACAACTGCCGCTCCCCACTCAGGTATGCTCCATCTGATGAAGCGTTTCTCTAATAGCTCACCTATCTGCTTACTTAACTCCTTCCACTCCCTAGGAGCCATGTGTCTCACGGGTAATGTCACTAGCTTAGCATTGTCATTCAGGTATATCCTAAAGTCGATCTCTCTCTTAAGGGGTAGTCCCTTAACCTCCTCAAAAACGTCCGGGAAATCACTAACAACTAGAACTGAATCTAACTCTCCTAGTGATGAATCAAGGGAATAAAGGAAGCATAACATGACTGACCCATGTGGGTTGCAAGAAACCTCGAGAGTCCTTTCGCTACATGTCTCTAGTCTGACGACTCTCCTCTTGCAGTCTAATATCGCACCATAAGTGGATAACCAGTCCATCCCCAAAATCATTCCATATCCCGAAAATCCCAGTACATAGGCATCACAATCAAACTCTACATCTAGTATAAAAATTTTCGAACCCCTACAAATCATGGATAAATGTGCTGATCCTCCTATGGGGTTTGAAATTACTATACGGTCTACAACTAGAGAAATATTTAAGTGCAAACAATCAACCAAGGAACTAGAAATGAAAGAATGCGATGCTCTGGAGTCAAAACGAATTCGAATAGGAAAATCCGAAATAGAGATCAAAACTTCTACAGAGACTTTCCTACCTCGATCCGGTCCACTACTAAAAGGTGCTGCATCAAAAGCCTGTACTTGCGCCATGGGTGTGCCTGCTCTCTGCCTCGTCTTCTGAGGACAAGCTCTACTAAGGTGACTAGGCTGCCCACAGTCGTAACACCTCCCCTTCATCGTGTCCTTATAGTTCAACCAATCCACAACTATGACATTTCTCGCCTTTCTTGATCTGTCCCTTCTGAGGTCCTCCTCCTTTCTTCTTGTCCTTATCCTTCTTATTCTTCCACCACTACTTCTTAAAGTTTTCTGATTTAGGAACCTCCTTAACCTCTTCTTCCTTAGCTACATCTGACATGAGAGCCATCTCCACAAGTGATTCATACGTCGCTCCCATAGGTACATGTGTCAATGCCAACCCTTGGAGAGGCTGGTTCGAACCCTTAGCAAACTTGATGGCCTTGTTATGCGGTGTAATAACAAGCTGTTACAACCTCGATTTCGATGACAACAACTATACAAGCACTTGCATTCAATATAAATAGGTATATATATCATCCATATGCAGGTAGACTTTCGCGTCCAAGACTTGAAGACCGTTAAAGGATTATTATATTGAGAAATATTAGTACATTCTGTTAATGTCGTAAATAGATGATATGTACAATCTCCTTGAGTAACCTTTACAAGCATTTGCATATACAAATTACTTAAAAAGGAAGATAACAGAATATACATGTGTCGGACGTCTGGCAACATGTTCTGGTTTTAATTTTTTAAACAAACCAGACGTCTGGCACAAATGGCTAGACATTTGACCTGGGTAACGGCCATTTTTCTCCAAAAGTCATCTTCTTCAATCAAAGAGTTGCATCCTCCTATTTTGGTCATAACTCTTTCTTATCAAACATTGTAATTCTTGGACTGAAATAGAGTGAACCAAAAGTCATTACTCCTCAAACAAACTCTTCACTGTCTATAAATAAACATGAAATTGAGAGTTACAACTTAACTTGCTATTCTGAACTTTCTTTCTTTATTTTCTAATATTTCTATGATTTCCAAAAGCACTCAAAAATACACTTTTATCTCTTCCTTATATCAAAGCTTAAACTACATACTACTCAAGGAGATTATACGAAGAAGTTGTACTTATAGTCAAAATCAGTGTTGCATAGAACACACATTTGTCAAAGAAATACTCTTGTGTAAAAGCCTATTCCTCCTGGCAAAGCGAGGGCAATTGGTTAGTGTATTTCTGAAGGGGAGCTTCGGGACTGGACGTAGGACGGGAGGTCTGAACCAGTATAAAAACTCTAGTGTGATTACTTTTAATTTTACCTGCATTATTACTCTGTGCAATTCATACTATCATACACATACTTGACATATATTATATACATATACGATCCACATAGACTTTCAGTTGGTATCAGAGCAAGGTTTGTTCAAATCACAGTAACACGTATTTGAAAATTTATTAATATGGCAAGTATCTTTCAAGAAGGTCAGTCAACTGCACGTCCTCCACTATTCACTAGATCAAATTATGCATATTGGTCAACCCGGATGAGAATTTTTATGGAAGCAAATGGTTTAGAAATATGGTCAGCAACTCAAAATAAGTATGTAGCACCTGAAACAAATATTAGCACATGGACAGATGCACAAAAAACCACTGCTTCTAATAATGCTAAAGCTATGAATGTACTATTTTTTTCTCTTGATAAAAATGAATTCTCACGTGTTATGTTATGTACTACTGCATATGATATATGGCGTACTTTACAAGTTACACACGAAGGTACAACTAAGGTCAAACAAACCTAAATATCAATTTTACAAAATCAATTTTCATCTTTCAAAATGAAATAAAGTGAGTCAATTGTTGACATGTATTCAAGGTTTCAAACCATACAACACGATCTTATGGCACTAGGAGTTAAATTTACGGATTTTGATTTAGTATCTCGAATTCTCAATTCTTTAACAATTGAGTGGGAAAGAAAAGTACTGGCTATCAAAGAAGCTAATGATCTCTCTATACTCAAAGTTGAAGAGTTGATTGGAAATTTAATGTCATATGAAGCAAATTTGCAGGCCAGAAAGGAACAAAATCATGAAAAGAAGAACATAGCATTTCAAGCAAGCAATGAAGATTCTTAATTGGATGAAGATGAAATTGTATTTATTGCCAAGAACTACAACAAATTTAAGAAATTCAAGAAAATGACTAGATTCCAAAATAACGGAAAATCAAACTCATCAAATCAAACTTCGATTAAGTGCTTTGGATGTGATCAGTTTGGACATATGAAGAAGGATTTCCCAAAACTCAACATCTAGAAAAAGAAAAATAATTTTGAGAAATTTAAGAAAAAGAAAAAGGCGTTCCAAGTCACATGGGATGACTCTGACTCTTCCTCTTCATCTGATAGTGACAGTGAAAGTGATACAGAGCAAGCAAATGTATGTTTCATGGCACGCACTAATGAGGTATGTCCCAATCTTACTTATGATGAAATTTTTGAAATAAGTATGGAACTCGATGACAAATATAGAGAAACTAAAAAATTAAATAAGGAATATGTTGCTAAAATAAATCGATTAGAACTTGGAATAGGGTTACTAAAATATGAAAAATCTATTTTAGAAGAAGAATTAGAAAATGCTCAAGAAAAATGTAACGATCTTTCTGTTGAAAATAATGCTTTATCTTGTGAATTAGATAAAGTTAAACTAGAAAATAATAAAATTAATAATGAGCACACTATCTTAAAAGATAATCTAGAAATTTCAAGATCTGAAAATATTGATCTTAAAAATAAGTTAGATAAAATTACAAATAATGTTACAAAATTTAACAAAGGTAAACAAGACTTGGAGAATTTAATTAAAATTTCCAAGCCATTCAAAAATCGAAATGGAATAGGATTTGAGAATGAAACAAAAATTACAAAGTATAGTAAGATTTATACTAAGATAAAACCTTCTTCCAAAATAAGAAATTAATCACAAATTAAAAAATGATTAAAATATGGGTTCCTAAAACAAATAACAACCTAATTAAACAAAAATATATAGGTAATTATATGAAAGAAGTGATTCACAATAATAATTACATTTCTAAAGGAACCAAACCATCTTGGGTATGGTTACCCTCACAAACTAACACTTAGGACCCAAAAATAAAATGGGTACCAATTTAAATATTTTTATTTTTTGCAGGTATCCAAATACAAAAATAAAGAAAAATGGATATTAGATAGTGGATGCTCCAAGCACATGACTGGAAATGCTCACATGTTGTCAAATATAAAATACATTGATGGTGGCACTGTAACTTTTGGCGATAATTCAAAAGGGTTCGTCATTGGCATTGGAGAAGTCATTAATATCGGTATCTCTAACTTTCCTATTATTACAAATGTTTTATTAGTAGAAAACCTAAAACATAATCTTCTTAGTATAAGTCAGTTGTGTGATAAAGGGTTTGAAATAAAATTTGAAAAAGATAAATGTAAAATTTTCGATCGAAGCAAAAATTTACTCTTTGAAGGATTTAGAAATCGTAATATATATATCCTAAACTTGAACATTAAAAATAATTCAGATTTATGTCTATCCGCAAATCATGATGATCCTTGGATTTGGCACGAATGTTTTTGTCATATAAATTTTAAATATATCAACAAACTAGCAAAACATGATCTAGTTAGAGGTTTACCTAAAATTAAAAATTTATGTGACGCTTGTCAAATGGGCAAGTTAAACAAAAAGTTCTTTCAAATCTAAAAATAAAATATTGACTAAGCAACCATTAGAATTACTTCATTTAGATTATTTGGACCAACACAAGTACGTAGTATAAATCATAACAAATATGTGTTCGTATTTGTAGATGATTTTTCAAGATATACTTGGACATTATTTTTAAAACATAAAAGTGACACTTTTGGAATGTTTAAAATCTTTGCAAAATGGATTACTAACTTAATGGATTTAAAAATAAAAAATATACGCACTGATCATGGAGGAGAATTCGAAAATGAATTTTTCACTAATTTTTGTAACAAAAAGGGAATTGGTCATAATTTTTCGATTCCACGAACACCACAACAAAATGGTGTAGTTGAAAGGAAAAACAAAACTTTACAGGAATGTGCACGGACACTACTAAATAGTAGTAATCTACCCAAACATTTATGGGCTGAAGTCATTCCCACTGCCTGTTATGTATTAAATCGTATCACACTTCGACCTATGACTAAAAATACATGTTATGAAATATTTTATGAAAGGAAACCAAAAGTTTCATATTTCAGAACTTTTGGGTCAAAATGTTTTATTTTAAATACTAAAGATAATCTTGGAAATTTTGATTCCAAAGCCGACGAAGGAATTTTCATTGGTTATTCAGAACGTAGTAAAGCTTATAGAATTTATAATAAACGAACAAATATTATAGAAGAAAGCTTAAATGTGTCTTTTGATGAAAATTTCCAACAAACTATTAAAGAAGAAGATGATGAAATTTTAACTCAAAATCAAACTGAAAATACAAATAATATGAATAATTGATCCTTTGATAATAATGAAAATGTTTTAAGATCACCCACACGAATATTAAAAAATCATCCTTTGGATAATATAATTGGAGACTTAAATTCTCGAGTCACTAGAAATAACTTAAATCAAATGAGTCACGTTGCTTTTATCTCAAATACAGAACCTAAAAATTATAAAGAAGCATCTAAAGATGATTCTTGGATCTTAGCAACGCAAGAAGAATTAAATCAATTTGAATGTAATAATGTATGGGAACTTGTTCCTAGACCATCAGATCAATCTGTAATAGGAACAAAATGGGTTTTCAAAAACAAAGCAGATGAAAATGGAAATATTATTCGTAACAAAGCAAGATTAGTGGCTCAAGGCTACAACCAAGAAGAGGGAATTGATTATGAAGAGACGTTTGCTCCCGTAGCTCGTCTCGAAGCAATTCGTACTCTACTTGCTTTTGCGTGTCATCACAACTTTAAATTATTTCAAATGGATGTTAAGAGTGCCTTCTTAAATGGTTTTATTAAAGAAAAAGTTTTTGTAGAACAACCACTATTATTTATTCATGAAAAATATCCAGATCATGTTTGTAAACACAAAAAGGCTCTATACGACTTAAAACAAACACCACGTGCTTGGTACGATCAACTAAAAACTCATCTACAAAATTATGGATTTCAGATAGGCAAAATAAACACTACACTATTTATAAAACATAAAATAATGATATATTAATTGTACAAATATATGTTGACGACATCATATTTGGATCAACTAATGAAAGTTTATGTAACGAATTTTCTGAAATAATGAAAAATGAGTTTGAAATGTCACACATGAACGGATTAAATTTTCTCCTAGGATTATATATAAAACAATTAGACAATGGTATTTTTATAAATCAAGAAAAATATTGTAAAGATTTACTTAAACGTTTCGGAATAGAGAACACCACTAGTAAACCAACTCCTATGAGCACAACTTTATATTTAGATAAAGATGAAAAGGGAAAAGACTATGATCAAAAATCTTATCGTAGTATGATCGGCTCTCTATTTTATTTAATAGTTAGTAGACCTGATATAATGATGAGTATCTGTCTGTGCGCTCGATTTCAAGCTCAACCTAAGGAATCACATCATCGAGCAGTCAAACGAATTTTACGGTACTTAACTAACACCACAGATTACGGCTTATTTTATCCTAAAGGTATGGCTTTCCAACTTGTATCATATAGCGATGCAGACTTCGGAGGATGTAAAATAGACAGAAAAAGCAAAAGTGGTACCTGTCAGTTTATCGGTCAATCTTTAGTTTCATGGCTTAGCAAAAAGCAAAATTGTGTTTCCCTCTCGACATGTGAAGCAGAATATATCTCTGCCGCCTTAGCTTGTGCTCAAGTCGTCTATATGCAACAAACACTTAGAGATTTTGATAAAATAATTGAAAAATCTCCAATAAACTGCGACAATAATAGTGCTATCAATTTATCTAAAAATCCAGTTAACCATTCTCGAACTAAACATATAGACATATGACACCATTTTCTTAGAGATAATGTCGAAAAAGGAATTATCTCTCTCGAATTTGTTAACACCGACAATCAAATTGCTGATATATTCACCAAACCATTAAATGAACAGTCGTTTGTAAAACTTAGATGAAATTTAGGAATTTCTTCATATAATGAATTAATAAATTAAACTATATTATCCTAAATGGTTACTCGGAAAAGCAAACAAGCATAAAAGTCTTCTTCACCTTTCGTTTTAATACCTTATGAACACCACAAATTGTTTGTAAATAAATTTTCACCATAAATTTTGTTAACTAACAAACATTTTTTCCCTAATTAGAAATTGACAAACCTATATGTATATATATATCTCAAAGATAAAAAAAATTTATATACAATCCTTCACTCTCTAAACTTTTATATAAATGTCATCTAATCACGATTCAACTTACTCAGCCATTGATTTTTCCTCTCCTTCTTTCGAAAGTTCGTGTACATCTCCTACCAAAACAACACCAAAATCCTCTCCTTCTAAACACATTGTTCTTGCCACTACTCATGTGTACCATACCGGTTATTCTTTGAAAGAAAATGTTTGCACCAAAATTGGTCACAAACCCCGAATGTTGTGAAAGCACCAGTGTATGAATATAAATCAACAATATTCACACACAAATCTCAAATCTAAGCAAACAGAGTATCACAATTCAGAAATAATGAACATAAACACGAGATTTATAGTGCTTCGGCGATCTTGCCTACGTCCACTCTGAAGTTGATGATTTTATTGATGTTCACTTGATGATTACAATTTCTTCTGATGTAGTACAACTGATTGTATGATTATAATCTGAACCTAAGGAAGCAGTGGTGATTCTGAGTAAATCTGGCAGAGTCTGGGCGCTCTTTAGCTCCTAGAATTCTTCGACCCCTTTTCTGAATGACCAGGGGCTCTATTTATAGGTGTAGGAGGCTGATATTTCGCCTAAATTGAAGGGAGACTAGTTCTGGCACGTGAGGGGGCCCACATGGTCAAAATCTGGAGATCCGGGCCCACTTTGGGATCGATTCGACCCTGAGTTCGAATCGATCAAGAAAGAGTCCAATCGAGCTGAAAATTGGTGTGGACATTCTTCATCATGTGTTTAAGCTTCTGTGAAAATTTCATAGCATTTGGACTTGTAGATCTCAAGTTATGATCGATCCAAGTTGGAGTTTTTCGCCTCCTGGAGTCGTTCGTATCGATACGCTCGAATCGATTCGTTCGAATCGATCCTCCTGTACGCGAAGACTACGGCGTGGTGCGCATGCTTCGGGTCAACCATCTTTTATCTCCGAGTTTTACTGAGTCATGGCCGGGGTTTTAGCTATGTGGTGGATTCGAAGAGAAGGATCTGAAGGTGTACTCCTTCGATTCGATCAAATGTGCGTTCCTTCGTATCGATCAAGGGATAAGTAGTTCGAATCGATCTCTTGTGCAAGACCTCGAATCGATGGTTTCAAGTGAAAAAAGGGGCCTCGTTCCGATCGATTCGAGGTAACAATATCCTGATCGATTCGAAGGCGTGCAAGGTTGATCGATTCGAAGCTATGCACAGCTCACGGATTCGAACAACCTTTTACTCGATGGATTCGAACCAATTCATGGCTTATGGATTCGATCGTGAGGCTATCTTATGGATTCGAAGGTATGCTTCTGCCGATTGATTCGAACTCAAGGCCATGCCCTCATCTTGTATCGACTATATCTTGAGCATACGAACTCGGATTGACTTGAAACTTGGAACGTTGGTTTGCATGGCTTTACTTGTCATGTCTTATCAATTGTAGCCTGATCCGGACTCGGACAAAATTCATCGATATCCATGGTGAACTTGTGATGTAACCGTCCTACAGGATGGACTGTCATTGATTTCTGGTCAACTTTTTGGTGTCACGGCCTTGCCAAAAGGCGGGATAACATTTGCCCCCCAAAACATGCCTTGCGATGGGAAGGTGTGTTTTGTAGTTCCATAAGTTGGATGTTCATATCCTGTTGATGACCTGTGGTACAACCTGCGAAGAGTTTGACAGTTTTATATGACCTTAAATGACGACCGTTCGCGATCTAGCCATTTGAGGTGGTATGCGACCGTTCGCGATCTAGCATTTTTTGTATAACCTTAAATGACGACCGTTCGTGATCTAGCCATTTGAGGTGGAGTGCGACCGTTCGCGATCTAGCATTCCTATATGGCCCCAAATGACGACCGTTCGTGATCAAGCCATTTGAGGTGAGGGGTGCGACCGTTCGCGATCTAGCATTTCTATATGGCCCCAAATGACGACCGTTCACGATCAAGCCATTTGAGGTAGAATGCGATCATCCGCGATCTAGCCTCTCTTTTTTTATATGACCTCAAATGACGACCGTTCGTGATCAAGCCATTTGAGGTAGGGGGTGCCGTTCGAGACGAGTTGTGATCGTTCGCGATCGAGTGCCGTTCGAGGCGATTTGTGACCGTTCGTGGTCGGGTGCCGTTCGTGGCGAATTGTGACCGTTCGAGGTCAGGTGCCGTTCGTGGTGAATTGTGACCGTTCGAGGTCTGGTGCCGTTCGTGGCGAATTGAGTGTGCCCGGGGAGGGACATAGTATCATCAATACCAGGTTTCACGTTCGGGTGAATTCCCGGATTGTTTGTTGCAACGGTTTATCGCCATCTCAGAGCATGCCTAGGGACCGTTCGCGATCCCGTACATGTGTAAGTGGCTTAGTCGTTATGAAATCACAAGTAGCATTTTTTCATTGAAAATAAGTCTTTAGCAGAAATGTTAAACAAAATCAAGTTCAAATATTCAAATCAAGATGAAACAAAAGCAAAGCAAGGATGTCAAAGTGTAAACTCTCACAAAAATAGGGTTAATAGTCATTCAGAGCATGCCTATGGACCGCTCGTGATCTCGCACATGTGTAAATGACTTACCCGTGTTGGTGAGAGGTTTACGACTTGTTCATCGTTATTTCAACTAATTGATAATCATACGATGTCCCGGCTCGGGGGCACCCCTGGCTGATGTAGACGGTGGTCGCTCTGGCTCCACTGCTGGAGCTCGCCTTCTCACATACTGAAGCAGCATACCGTTCCTGATGTGCCCTTCCACCTCATCCTTCAAATGTCTACAGTCGTTAGTGTTATGACCATTCAGTTCGTGGAATAAGCAATATCTATCTGATTTCCTCTCGTCGACAGTGGGGTCCCTTCGTATTGGCCTACGGTAGGGGACTTGCTCTCGGGTATCTTGGTAGATTCGCTCCAAACTCTCATTCAGCTCTGAATAAGTGGTGAATCGTGGCTCTCTCTGCAGTCGTTTTGGCCTGTCACCATTGTCCTCAGCCTTTCATTTTCTTTTATCCTGGTCTGAATCCTTTTCAAAAGTCTTTTTGTCCTTAAGTGCATAAACTTCTATTCCCTCTCCTTCTTCTCTTTCAGCGTTAGCGTCTTCCAATCGCAAAAACTTTTCTGCCTCGTGATAGAATTCTCCTAGGTCCATAGGCGAATCCTTAGTTAATGAATTTTTGAATTATGTACCGTCAGCTACTCCGGACACAGCTGCCATCATAACCATAGATGGATCTGGCCGATACACCGATGCTGCTGCTGCATTGAATCGCGTCAGGAAATTCCTCAAAGACTCTCCAGCTTTCTGCTTTAGCGTTGCCAAACTCATCACATTCTTGGGTCTTGAAATGTGAACCCTGAATTGCCTCATAAATTTCTCAATCAAATCGGTCCATGTCCCAATGGAGCCGCTCTCTAGCTGTCTGAACCATAAAGCTGCTATGTCTGTCAAATACAATGGAAAGCACCGGGCCATGACTTCCTGTGATGCCCCCAGCACTTCCATGTGCCTTATATACCTCGTTAGATGGACCGTAGGGTCCGTCCTTCCATCATATCTTTCCACTGTTGGCAGTTTGAATTCTGGTGGGTTCCTAGCCAACCTAATTGCAGGAGAAAAGGGACTCCTGTTCACGTCTTCAAGATCTCTGTTTACTAATCCGCCTCTCATGGCTCGCCTGACCATCTCTGCCAATCTATCATTGTCTCCAAGCTGTAGTCCTCGTTCACTACCTTCGATCTGCCCCCCGAGTCCGTGCGAGCTTTCGGGTGTCTGCCCCCCTGGTTGAGCGTTCATCCCTCTATTTCCGCCAGGTTGCTCGGATGTCCTTGAATCTCTTCCTGGGATTGGATCAACATGCTCTAAGTGTGTGCCCCCCAGCTCCGGCGCTGTGCCAGATGGTCCTGCTCCGTTATGGATTCTGGTTGTTCCTTGATTTTGCGCTCCAAGTTGTCCAATTTGATGAAGCAAATTCTGGATCATCTCCTCCTGTCTCTTCATCATTGTCTCCATCTCATCCCTGGTGATGAAGATCGATGCTTGGTTTGCTCCTGAGGAAGCCTCTTGACTCCCTTCGTGCTGACTTTGTTCTGGCCTTGGCCTTCTGCTCGATTGTCTCGTCATAACTTTTCAAATCTGAACTTTTAAACCTTCGAATTCAACTTCCAAGCGGTAGAATCCCTGAGTTCATTTCTCAGTGAAAGCACCAAAGTGTTTGCACCAAAATTGGTCACAAACCCCGAATGTTATGAAAGCACCAGTGTATGAATATAAATCAACAATATTCACACACAAATCTCAAATCTAAGCAAACAGAGTATCACAATTCAGAAATAATGAAAATAAACACGAGATTTATAGTGGTTCGGCGATCTTGCCTACGTCCACTCTGAAGTTGATGATTTTATTGATGTTCACTTGATGATTACAATTTCTTCTGATGTAGTACAACTGATTGTATGATTATAATCTGAACCTAAGGAAGCAGTGGTGATTCTGAGTAAATCTGGCAGAGTCTGGGCGCTCTTTAGCTCCTAGAATTCTTCGACCCCTTTTCTGAATGACCAGGGGCTCTATTTATAGGTGTAGGAGGCTGATATTTTGCCTAAATTGAAGGGAGACCAGTTCGGGCACGTGAGGGGGCCCACATGGTCAAAATCTGGAGATCCGGGCCCACTTTGGGATCGATTCGACCCCTGAGTTCGAATCGATCAAGAAAGAGTCCAATCGAGCTGAAAATTGGTGTGGACATTCTTCATCATGTGTTTAAGCTTCTGTGAAAATTTCATAGCATTTGGACTTGTAGATCTCAAGTTATGATCGATCCAAATTGGAGTTTTTCGCCTCCTGGAGTCGTTCGAATCGATACGCTCGAATCGATTCGTTCGAATCGATCCTCCTGTACGCGAAGACTACGGCATGGTGCGCATGCTTCGGGTCAACCCTCTTTTATCTCCGAGTTTTACTGAGTCGTGGCCGGGGTTTTAAATACATGGTGGATTCGAAGAGAAGGATCTGAAGGTGTACTCCTTCGATTCGATCAAATGTGCATTCCTTCGTATCGATCAAGGGATAAGTAGTTCGAATCGATCTCTTGTGCAAGACCTCGAATCGATGGTTTCAAGTGAAAAAAGGGGCCTCGTTCCGATCGATTCGAGGTAATAATATCCTGATCGATTCGAAGGCGTGCAAGGTTGATCGATTCGAAGCTATGCACAGCTCACGGATTCGAACAACCTTTTACTCGATGGATTCGAACCAATTCATGGCTTATGGATTCGATCGTGAGGCTATCTTATGGATTCGAAGGTATGCTTCTGCCGATCGATTCGAACTCAAGGCCATGCCCTCAACTTGTATCGACTATATCTTGAGCATACGAACTCGGATTGACTTGAAACTTGGAACGTTGGTTTGCATGGCTTTACTTGTCATGTCTTATCAATTGTAGCATGATCCGGACTTGGACAAAATTCATCGATATCCATGGTGAACTTGTGATGTAACCGTCCTACAGGATGGACTGTCATTGATTTCTGGTCAACTTTGTGGTGTCACGGCCTTGCCAAAAGGCGGGATAACAGAAAAAAGGCTAAATATGGTATTAATCTTGAAAATGCCTCTCTTCATGACAAAATTGACGAAGTTCATCATTATCAAAAAGAAATGATGAACGTTCAAAAAGAAATGTACTATCCACAACGAAACCAAGGAGCTCATCTAAACTTTTTAGAAAAGTGCATTCTTGTAATATGTGGACACTCTCCTACAAAGGATTGTGTACATGTACGGTCTCCTCGTGTGGTCGAAACTCCTCCACGTGCTCATCGAATAACTTCATGTAAACTATGGGGAGAAGGAACATCTGAAGCCCAATTCAGTCCAGTACCTCCTTCTTGGTCTCCAATACCAGCATTGAAAAAGGATACAAAGGAGCAACCAAATTCGTGGGAGAAAAAGTAACCCTGTTCTTCTAAGAATTGTATTATATATATATGATATACATTTATAATATTTATATTCTACGTTGTACGACTCAACCCATTCAAGCATATACCTTATATCTTGTTCCTAAAGGAAAAGTTATATCTATAATAACAATCCAAAAATCATTAAATACAAACAAACTTGCCACTATTCTACCACAACAAGTTGTGATATAGAACTACCTCAGCTCAGATAGACGTCTGGAATACCGAACAGATGTCTACTTATATACTTAAAAAAAATTCACGTTTCAGATCAAACGTCTGCGACTTCCACCAGACGTCTGTATATTGTTTCTGGAAAAATTGACTACCTCATCTCAAACGTTTGTGACTTCCACCAGACGTCTGTATCACGTTTCTGGAAAAATTAACTAACTCAGCTCAGACGTTTGATATTATTCTCAGATGTCTGATCCTAGTCTCTGCCTAAAAATTCCTAAACGACCAGACGTCTGATTAACACCACAGACGTCTGACTGTATTCCGCAGTCACATTTTCAGCCTCATCTATAAATCATCATCTTCATTCTTTTACAATTTTTACCAAACCCTACAGCAAAAACCCTAAGCCCCAAATTAATTTGCTCTCTTCTTCCGAAAACTTCAACTCAATGGCACCAAAGCTAAGAAACCTTTTACCAAGCATAAAAAGACATGAGAAAGCTCTCAACAACCTTCTCAACAATTTGTAACTGACGAAATCATTGATGACTAGATGGTGGAATAAGATGGCAGGCAAAAGCTTCAAGAATTGGAAAAGAAAAGAATTCATTGTGGTCCATTTTACCCGCTGAGGAGATTCTTCAACTACCAAATTGATGATTTGGTGAGTGATGCTGAGATTCACCATCTCATTAATTATGATTTTAACTCGGGTCAAATTGATCAATTACCTGTCTTTTTATTCTTCATAAATTTATGTTCGCTTCATATTTGGAATTCCTCTGATCCTGGAAATTGGATTTGGACAAGTGTTTATGGGGAAATTATCAAATTCAACATTGAAATGCTTGGACAAATTTTGCAGTGTTCATATATAGGAATTAGATTACAAGATATACCTGATATGAGGTACCAGCCAAGAGATGAAATTACATATCTCATTTGGGAAGATGACATGAGAAAATTATCACCAACCTATTTTCGTCCACAAGCTAGACTATTTAATCGAACGCTTGTCAATACCATACTCCCTAGATTAGGTAGTCATGAGCAAGTATATGACCATGACCATAAAGCCTTATATGCTATTTTTGGTCATAAAAAGTAAATTGGTCTCAACATATTTTTGACCAAATTAAAAGCTTCTGGACACCAGTTCGTCAAACAATCATTTATGCTCCATATATTATTCGAATTCTTCGAGCGCACAACGTGCCTTCTTTCTTATCACAATATGAAGAACTTCCTGTTAAGGAAAGTGGAATTCGCTTCCTATCTTTAATGCATCTTCCCGAGAATCCTCCAAGTATTACACCATTTGTTGAGTATCAACACCAACAACGCCAACCCCAACCCCAACAGTCTACTCCTATACAACCTACCTCTACATCAAGACCCTCTAAATATATAGGTTATCACTCTGATTCCGAAATCCAAGAGGCTCGAATTGCAGCAGGACAAGGAGAAAGTATTAGAGATGTAGCACTTCAAAACCAACGTATTCTATCTCTGAATCAAAAAGTCTTGGATAAGAAAGTTTCTCGCCTCGAACGATCTTTTTCTACCCGAATGACTAAGGTCGAAAACACTTTAGAAAAGGTCATCTCATATCTGGGAAAGGTTTTGCGAAAAGTTCTTGGACGATCATCTTCACGATCTTCATCATCTCCGTCTCCTACACCACCTCCACCACCTCATGCACATCCATCCAGTATTCGAACAGTCGAAGAGCCTTTACAGAGCCATGCTCCTGGAAAAGCTCCAATCACAGTCGACGCTGAGGAAAGTGAAGATTTCTCATGGCCTCCATAAGAAGCCCAACATCACGAACACTTTTCATCTTTTCAAGGACTTTCTATTCAAGAAAATGAAGAATATCATGATCAGTCGCAATGGCAACATAACGACTATGATGACACTACGTCTAATCTTTGGGGTTATTTTTCTTCGCAATAAGTTAGCTACTAATTTTTTCCTACTTGTATAAACTATGATAATTTGCTTTCTGATTATTAACGTTATGATATTGCCCTATTATTTCATTAACTCTTTTTCGATAATGACAAAGGGGGAGAGGATATATTACAAAAGAAAGGGGGAGCCTCTTCTAAAATAAATTGTATAGTTGTCATCATCAAAAGGGGGAGAATGTTACAACCTCGATTTCGATGACAACAACTATACAAGCACTTGCATTCAATATACATAGGTATATATATCATCCATATGTAGGTAGAATTTCGCGTCCAAGACTTGAAGACCGTTAAAGGATTATTATATTGAGAAATATTAGTACGTTATGTTAATGTTGTAAATATATGATATGTACAATCTCCTTAAGTAATCTTTACAAGCATTTGCATATACAAATTACTTAAAAAGGAAGATAACAGAATATACATGTGTCGGGCGTCTGGCAACATGCTCTGGTTTTAAATTTTTAAACAAACCAAACGTCTGGCACAAATGGCCAAACGTTTGACCTGGGTAACGGTCATATTTCTCCAAAAGTCATCTTCTTCAATCAAAGAGTTGCATCCTCCTGTTTTGGTCATAGCTCTTTCTTCTCAAACATTGTAACTCTTAGACTGAAATAGAGTGAACCAAAAGTCATTACTCCTCAAACAAACTCTTCGCCGTCTATAAATAAACATGAAACTGGGAGTTACAACTTAACTTGCTATTATGAACTTTCTTTCTTTATTTTCTAATATTTCTGTGATTTCCAAAACCACTCAAAGATACACTTTTATCTCTTCCTTATATCAAAGCTTAAACTACATACTACTCAAGGAGATTATAGGAAGAAGCTGTACTTGTAGTCAAAATCAGTGTTCCATAGAACACACATTTGTCAAAGAAATACTCTTGTGTAAAAGCCTATTCCTCCGGGCAAAGCGAGGGCATTGGTTAGTGTATTTCCGAAGGGGCTTCGGGACTGGACGTAGAGCGGGAGGTCTGAACCAGTATAAAAACTCTAGTGTGATTACTTTTAATTTTACCTGCATTATTACTCTGTGCAATTCATACTATCATACACGTACTTGTCATATATTATATACATATAC
Source organism: Allium fistulosum (assembly GCA_030737815.1). Classification (NCBI taxonomy): domain Eukaryota; kingdom Viridiplantae; phylum Streptophyta; class Magnoliopsida; order Asparagales; family Amaryllidaceae; genus Allium; species Allium fistulosum. The sequence goes on along the minus strand of CM060905.1, from coordinate 895,775,707 downwards.
GATCCACATAGACTTTCACAAGCTCCATCCTAAACCATGATAACTCATTAAATTGATTTATATACTCTTTCATCGAAAGACTCCCTTGTTTCAGACTAATGAACTTCTCTAACTACATGCTTTCCTCGGCTTGCGACAAGAACTTTCTCTCAAATGTTTCCCGAAATCCAAACCAACCAATGTCTCTACCCTCCATTTCTACAATCCCCCACCAGTAAGAAGCTTCTCCCTTCAGCTGCCAAGATGCAAGCTGAACTCTCTACCGGTCCTCCAATCCAAACAGCCCAAATATCCGCTATGTATTCCTCAACCAAGTTCGTGCCTCCACGAAATCCTTCGTGCCAGAAAACATCTTACCTCCTAGATTAGCGAAGTCTTTACATAGCTTAGAAAAATTGGCTGTTGTACACTACACCAAAACAGGCAAATCCTAACATTTATAAGTGTTACAAATAATTTCAGTAACACTTTTTAAGTGTTACTAATGGACTATGAGGAATAGAGCGGTCAAATTTGTAACACTTATAAGCGTTACGAACATACGTATTACTAACACTTATAAGTGTCAGTACCTAAATATACGGTAACACTTATAAGTGTTAGTACGAAAATATACGGTAACGCTTATAAGTTTTGGAAAATGGTTATTTAATAACACATATATGTGTTGTTACACATAAATTGCTTTGCTTATCATTTAGGTTTGTAACATAGATAAGCGTTGTTATCCAAAATATTGGTAACACTTATATGTGTTACTAATTGAAATTATGTTTTCACACTAATTTATGCACAATTAATATTAAATTCTTAAAACAAATGAATATAATATCTCATAAATGATGATGTCCATATCACATATATAATTCATCATATCAATTCAATATGAAGTCTAAAATGCTTCCATATCTCAAATGCAACAATATCATATTTTTATAATACTATAATATGAGCTGCAACTTTTCAATTTCAAAATAGCACAATATCATATCCAAATTACAAAAAAGCAATTTCATATCCAGTTTTAAATATCCAATATAATATGAGCTATTGATAAATAGAATTTTAGATATTGCAAAGTCGAAACACGGGCCATGTCACAAAGCCCACATCTGAAAATTCACAAAGCTTGTAATGCCCATTTTGAGGACCATCATAAATTGGTGCTTTCGGTTCTAAAACTACCGTTATCCAAACAACTTTCTTAACATTTGGAACTATCTCTCTGAAATGACACATAGTCTGTGTTCCAATATAAGCTTTTCCTACATTCTTCTTCGATTCTTGTGATAGTAGAATTACAAATTATTTACCTCTTGTAGATGATCCAACATCATTTGATGGAATAAGCGAACTAGCTTCTCCAATATCGAAGGAGATTTATCCAAGTTAGAAGCGGTTTCCGTCATAGGCATCACATTACCACCATTAAGGTTATGTTGTAACCCCGGTACCATAGTTAGGAAAGATGAAGCAAATGATTTAAGAGCCTCATTGATTTGGCTCAACACTTGATTCGCCACTTGACTTGCAAGTTGATTTGCCACTTGGTTTTGTAATTCCGATGACCATTGATGAAAATCTTCCTTTTTATTCTTATCGGCGATTGCTTTTGAAGCTTACATCAACTTTACTTGTTTTTTAGAGGAAGTGGAGCTAATTGCACGATAATAGTTTTTCTTTCTATCGGAGCCAAAAACTTTAGAGATGGGATCATTTTCAAGGTCATATGTGTTTGCTTCCTCGTTACTGCTAAATTCAAACTTCTGTTTTTCTTCCTCTTCTCCACAAGTGCCTGCATTCAATATGTGCAGAAGATGAAACAATCAGTGTATGTAACTAAAAAATGTAAAATGACTATAGGAGAAGAAATAAGTGAAACTAATGTAGATTTAGATTCTACAAATGAGGAACACTTCCCAACATCAATTTTTCTTAAAGATGAGCAGCAAATCTGTATACAAAATATAGCAAATCAAATATAAGAAATTGGCAATGACAATGTAATATTCTGAATGTCTCCACATGCTTATAGAAACCCCATTATATAAGAAGAAGCATGAACATTCATCATATAGACATTGCCTTTCTCTGTTGCATGAACAAACTAGTCATTGTTTTGGACTGGGTTGCTTGGCATGTTAGTAGTTTATCAAATGAGGCAAGTTTAAATACTCTGTTATTTATCACTCACGTAGGCTCATGCAAAGGGACAAAACAAAAATGCATGTACAGACACACCATCCAAGGATACAGCACTGGGGAAGAACTCACGCAACACACAGACAAATATACAACCTAACCCACATGCAAGTATTCATTTTTCAAACACAAAGCCACTTTACTTCTTTTCATAATTGTGCCTATAGGGGAAAACACAAATGTATGTATAAAACATGAACTCTAACTGGACCTGACCCATACACAAATGTATGTTTACACATTAATTTTATGTCTGACTCCCATCAATCATTATTTTTTATAAATAATAAATTGAGAAAATTTGATGAAGATAGAGAATACGGAAGAAGAGTACATAGGGATTGGTCTCGTTCTAGAGTTGAAAATTCTAGTGGTTCCATACCTTATATGTTCTAATGTGTCAAACTAATCAAAACACATATAATTTCACGGGAGAGTTTCTTTGGTAAAATATTTTACTATATCCTTTTCAGAATTTTTTTACTATACGTCAAGTATTTATTGGTTATGGGTTAAAGTGCTATGATATTCTGCTCCCTCTCTCTGGCTTATATATATATATATATATTACTGCTTAATAAAAGATGCAAAGAGTGCTACAATGACTGTTAAGGTAGAACCAACAGAACAAATATTGCATTTTTGGATTAAAAACTCAAAAAAGGATCAGGTACTATGGATAAACTGGATAAAATTTAGCAAGCAAGTTGATGCCATATGTAGCTATAACATTGGTCAGGCCACATTTAACAATAAATATTCCAGGTATCAATCCCCACCAAAAATCTTCCATCAATACATGATAATGTTTACTTATCCATATCACTAATATTTACGTACACTTTATTCTTAGTTGCATGGAAGCTATCTATAACCATGTGTGTTCTTGTCCCAGTCACTTGATTTTAAGTACACACACAGATATATATATATATATATATATATATATATATGTATATATCCATCTTAGTTGCTTGTTCTAATTCGTTATATTCATCTTATACTTCTTATCCACTTCACTGAAGTATTAGAGATAACTCATTTACATAAGAGATATGGACAATTTATGGCCTGACACATATAAATATATGTTGCTTCTACTCTTATGCTTCTCGAACTCTTATTCACACTAATTCATGATTGTAAAGCATCTTTTCCCTCATACATCCACTGTAAAAAATCAATGCTCGAAACTAAAAAGTTGTAGTTTATTGTTGATAATATAATAGAGTAGTTTTGATTAAACAACAACTTACAAAGAACGTACCCCATAAATATTAATTTACATTTAGTATTTTTATTTTATTTACTAACAATTATGATGCAAACAGAATCTATAGTTAGAAGTGATGCTAAACCGTTTTATTTCTGACCCAACAAAATCATAAAAAGAAGAAGTAATTTTAAAACCTAACCCACAATGAACTAGGAATGAGCAGGGTTTGGCTCACATCTACTTTCTATAGGACCTTCAGGGTCAATTCCCTTGGTTAATGCAATATTAAACTAAACATATGTATTTCATATTTACCTGAGTAAATAAGCTAGAACATGCATATTTATTTAGGTTGAGGTTCAGTTCGAATAGAACCATTACCTTTACTTGTCCCAAATAATATCATTATAACGGCTTCACAAGTCTCAATTTCTGAATTCAACATGCTTATTCTTGCATGCAAACTCGATAGTACGGATTGCATTCTAGCATGTTGTATTTATCATTCCCCTTTTGCTTATCACGGCCTTGTCTGAACAAGGCTAGCGGAGTTTCCCTAATAATTATTCTGTGCATGGTTATTTGTTTTTCAGTCAAGTACTATATAGTTACAAATAATTCTCTTGCACTTATCATATACATGTTTTGCACTATTTTGTAAAAATAGATACTACTTGTTTAAGACCTAGTTGTTATTACACGACAGAACATAATAGAAAATTGACAGTCCTTGTAAAGGTTTGGGAATAAGGGCTATTTCAAAAGTGTAGCTAGATAAATATTTGTCAGTAATTGATGAGTTTAAGAAATAGGATACACATGTCAAACAAATCACCATTATTTTAGAAGAGTATTAACAAACTGTAAAATTCACTCTTACACTCTGGAACTTTTCTGAAGTGTCAATAAAGGATATGTCTAGTGTGTCACTGTATTTTCTGAATGTGCATACAATATCAGTTATGTCTATATGAGTCAAATTAACTAAACCTATTTTATATCACATAAGCTGTGTATTTCTTTATTATATGAAGTAATAAAAGAACATATAATAGTTTTAAGATAGAGAACTCTTTGGTGAACCTTCATATTTATAGTCCAAGTATTCAACAAATTGTTCTTTTTATCACTTTTTTAAAGCCAAGAAAGCTGACAAATACTAGATGTGCTACTACATTTATAAATATATAAGTATAGATAACATTTATAATCAAACGAACAATGGTAATTTGATATTTTAACTTAATAATAATGAATATATACTTCTGTTGTAAATTGGCATGTAATGGTTGTGAAAATTTAGAGATCATTTTTTGCAAAAACTTATTAATACTCTACATAGTCAATTGCATATGAGGCTGCTATTCTGAGTAGTTATTGGGTATATGAGAACTATAAATACATGAATTGTACTGCCAAAATAATGCTAAATAAGGCAATCAAATTTTTACAATTGATCAGTAATTCATACCAAAGTAAAAATACTTACATAGGCTTTTGCTGTAGATGGAAGAACTTGTCCATATTTCTTATTTATATGTCCCGCCTTCCAAACCATTGTCCTCGTAACTTTCTCTTTCGGATTTTCCTTGACCTGCAAAAACAAATATTTTTAACTAATTAACTATTCATTATTAATATTTACAAGAAATATTTTTTATACAATTTCTTACCATTTCGTCGTAAACTCTATAGTATGATTTTCTTCCTAGTGTATAAGTGATAGTATTTTTAGCTTTGGGTTCGGCGTTTTTCCTACATTGCTCTTTTTTTTATCTGAATAAGGATGCTTTGAAGCTTTCTTAATGAACGCCAAGGTTATCAAAATGGGATTCAAATCGTAAATCGTAACGTTCAAATTTTAAATCAAAACGGGATTTAAATCTTAAATCGTAGATTTAGAAGGCCCATGTTTTAAGAATTGTAGATACTTTAAAATTGATTATGATTTAAGAACTTTACATATAAAACTTAAAATTCCATTTTTTCTCTTGTTTCATTTTTATTTTATTTAGAAAACACTAGAATTAGAATTGTGGATGATGAACATATTGAATATATAAGTATGTATTAAATGATTTTTCTCAACTACGGTTTTAAGTGAGTTTGGATCGAAATATGTAAATCGAATCGGAATGGGAGAGATTCGATCCAAAACAGGATTTAAATCGTAAGATTTTAAGATTTTTGATAACAATATTGAACGCTATTTTATTTATTTAGTTTTATCTTTATAAACGAATCCATAGTAGCTTTTATTTCCTTCAAAATGAAGGAAGTTAATAATTTCATCACAACATAGTAGCTTTCAAGATTCTGTTTATCCACATTACTGCACAAGTCAGCTGCAGTTTAGTTTGAACTTTAAACTCTTACGGCTACAGATAACCTATCAATATTTCAACAATGGTTACAAGTGAACATTACAATATTACTCTTCCTTAAACTTGAATTGTTTACATAACAAGTTTCCCACTATGTATTTGGCAACTTTTAAGGATATGCCAAACGTAGCTTCATTATATAGATTTTGTTATGCCCAACATTTGTAAAATTGTACCAAAGAGATTTTAATTGTATGAAAGTTCATTTCTATTGTACATAAACGCTAGTGCTACCAACACAATGGCAAACCAAAGTTTGGCTTCAGATACCAACACTATAATAATCCCAGGTATAGTTGCTTCAGATAGTAACACCATATAAGTTCACCAGTAGCCTTTCCACAAGCAAACTATCAATTTCCATATCACATTATTTTATGATCCTCATCACCAATGTTTACACCGATCCAACATTTTTTCTCTCATTTCTGAAAAATCTTATATTGCAAAGCGCATTATATCTAAAGTCAAAATGAATGACAAAATCTTAAAAGAAATTTTTATTTAGCAAAACCCTAAACCTTCCGAATATCCTACAAATGCAAAAGACATATTACATGCTGAATCCATGATATTTGGTAAGGAAACATACAAAAATGAGAATGAAATACCACTTCAAACTACCAAATAAAAAAAGTGGGCAAGATGTAGGAAGAATATATTATAGCTGTAATTTACTAAATGCTTAACTTATCAATAAGATGGCCAATTTCACACAAGTTTGCAAGATGTAGGATTTCTTTTGGCACTCGTTTTTTCCCTACAGATATCAATTTTCTAGGTGCTTCCCGACTCGAAACTATTTTTTTTAATTAGACGCTGATAGTTATGCGTTTTTTATTTTCAACGAGGGTTTGCCGTCCTACTGATACCTGAAATAAAATCGCAATTAAAGTCTTCACATCATAGAAGCAAATTTTGGAAATCCCAAAGGCCTTCTTTTTTCGAAATCTGAGAATGGCTGTTGAAATTGGGGAAGACGAAGCACAATTTGAGCTCAACTAATGGCAAATTGCTCTAGAAAATTAAAAGGAATCGATCAGATTCATTGTAAAAGGCACCATTTATTCCTTAATAGACTATCACTCAAAAGTTCAGAGAAAGAAAAAAAATAGAGTAGAAGAACCTACAGCAAAGCGAAGAAATGAAAAAAAATAGAGAGGAAAAAGAACCTGCAGCAAAGCGAATTGAAGTAGGCATCATTGAAGTGGGTTCGATATTGGGAAGTGGATGAAGTCGCCATTCATTTTAGGAAGGGGTTGAAATCGACGTTGATTTTGGAAGGAAGAGAAAACCCTAAATTAAATTTCATGCGGTCGAAATATGTCTAGGAATGGATGGGTAAGCGTGAGAAGAGAACGCATATGTCTAAATTATAGAAGACTCCTCTTCTTAATAAATTATTTACATTTTTACCAACTACGGTAACACTTATTTGTGTTGCAAAGTTTATTCGGAAAAATATTTATTTTCACCAACACTTTTTAGGTATTCTAACATTTTTTTACTATTAGGAGTTTGTAGCGTTTATAAGTGTTAGCAATTAACAGATATAAACTGTTGCAAAATCACTGATTTGGTGTAGTGGCAGGTGGATTAACGGGATCTCCACCCGCCGGCGCTACATCGGGCGCTTGCCCTTGCACCTCTGGTGCCGTAGCTTGGTGCTATCTACGGAACTAGGCAGTGATTTGGACACCCACTAGAAGATTTGGGGCATCCGCCATACTATGCAAAGAAAAGAAAATTTAGGCTCGAAAGAATCGAAAGAAGGTTGAACTGGACTTTAAGGGGATTTTTATAAAAACTCTCTGATACTTGAAAGCTATTTCTAAGAGTTTCTTTTTGAAAAATTGTTTGAAAATATGTTACCTTTGAAAAATACTTTACTTTTAAAACAAGTTTTTTTGGAATCATGTAACTTTAGGCTCTAATACCAAGCAAAACACCCCCACACCCCTTAATATACCCAAAGAGGGCACACCAAATGATATGGTGCTTTATAGGTATAGCTAAAGCATCATAGAGACTAAGATTCAAAAGACAAATAAGTAAAATTAGCGGAAACATTTAAATAATAACTTATCATTCCAAATTAAACTTCAATTCAAAATAAGTTATAAAAACATAACATATCTCAAAAACTTAAAATATCTCATGTCTCATGAAAATATATCTCAGTCTCACATAATCAGAGTACAAAAGTAACAATAATAGTAATCCCTCTCACAATTGCAAGTCCATCATAAGCCAAATGAAAAGAAGATGAAAAGCGGAAAAATACATCTGAAATGAGAAAACTTCGAGAATTGATCTCCAAGCAACTTGAATCAACTCAACTCTGCTGGCCTATGGGGGAAAAGGGGGAAATAGAGGAGTGGGTCAGAAAATAAGTCTGGTGAGTGAAAGTAATTACTAGCATTTCTAAGCAAGATAAAGATAATAGACTAAGCAATAGTTCTAGCTTGAAAGGAAAATACAGAAAAGACAAAACTCAGATAAAATACTATTTCTGGTTATGTTTGATGGTTTGCAATTGTCTTAAACTAGTGTGATTAGGCTGAAACCCTAATCCTATATCAACTGCTAATTTAATTAGGCAGAAATCCTAATTCTACCCTTTGATCGGCCTATTCTATCTATGTTGTCACTGTGAGCTGATCTAATCCTGTTGGTCCCACAACAAAAAGACATATCTTTAGCGTGTAAAATGCAGTAGCGAATTATCTACCCTAATGGATGTCGCACGCTCGGTCATCGCCGGTACACACTAACTGTCGCCCCCTATTTGACCTCTTATTTACCCTAATCAGCATAAGCATGCCCAGCCTCACCTAATTATTGTGAGACCATCAGTCCTAGACCTTAAAGGGAATGCTACCCAGCCTCACCTAACAGTTGTGAGACCATCAATCCTAGTCCGGAAATGGAATGCTGCCGGTACTCGTCCTAACAAACAAATTCTAATTTTGCGCCCCTTGCCCAAATCCTCAGATTTGAGCTTCTATCTATTGGCCACTTATTTACCGTAATCAGCATAAGCGTGCCCCAGCCTCACCTATCTTTTGTGAGACCTCAGTCCTAAACCTAAAAGGGAATGCTGCCCAGCCTCACCTAACTATTGTGAGACCATCGGTCCTAGTCCTGAAAGGGAATGCTGCCGGTACTGGTCCTGGCAAACAATCTTCTAGTTTTGCACCCCTTGCCCAAATCCCGAGATTTGAGCCTTTATCTATTGACCACTTATTTACCCTAATCAGCATAAGCGTGTCCCAGCCTCACCTATCTGTTGTGAGACCATCAGTCCTAGATCTGAAAGAGATTGCTGCCGGTACGGGCCCTACTTCTATGTTTGCTTATTAACTTAATCTAAGTTTTAAAATAAGCCTCTTATGTTATCTCTGCTATATTTGCTTATTAACTTAATCCAAGATCTATGTTTTAAAATAAGCCTCTTCTGTTATTTCTGCTATATTTGCTTATTAACAAGATCTAAGTTTAAAAAAAGCCTCTTCTGTTATTTTTGCTATATTTTCTTATTAACAAGATCTAAGTTTTAAAATAAGTCTCTTATGTTATTTCTTTCTTTCTAATTATAACCTGTGTTATAATTGTTCTTGCAGTTGTTATTCTTCTATTTTCTCTTTTTAGTTATAACCACTTGTTATAATTATGCTTGCAAATATCTTAAATTTTCCTATTTCAGTCCATCTCTATTTTTATTTCAATTTTTTTTTATTTTACATCTGATTTCTGTAAATTTAGTCTTTTTCTATTTTAATCCATATTAGCGAATTCTTCCCTTTTAATTTTATTCGCGTAAAAAAGGATTAAATCTCTATAAAAAGAAAATAATATTTACAGGCTAAATTCCAACTTAAAACAGATGTAAATAACTACAATTAACTGTAAATAACTTGAAAATAACTGAATAAAATAGCTAAATAAAATAGACTAAAAAGAATTCTGAAATTTACTTAAAAACTGACTGTAAATAAACTTACATAAAAACTGTCTCAAAATTGTAGAAAACTACAATTATTGAGAACCCTATTATTTTAAATTGCTTACAAATCTAAGATAATTACAAAACGCTCACCTGTGGTCCTTAGCCTTCCTGGATCCACTTCTATGGCATAGAATATTTTTATTAAAAAGATCTTCTCCCTAGAAAAATTTTCTATTTAGGGTTCAGCCTCAGGCAATGAACCCAATTGGGAGAAAATCTGAATAAGAAAAATAGCTAGGCCTGGGGTTCTATTTATAGTGTGGCTTGGGGATCTCAGGCCATCGGATTTGAAGATTACATATGGTGCAACCATGTCATAGGCTCGCAAGGAATCGTCGAATGCAGCTACGGACACACAAGAATTGGTCAAAAATATAGTGTTCGGCTCATACCTGGACGTTTTCACATCCAAGCAGTATGGCGGGTCGACCCAACCCCTTTGGGGGTCGACCCATAGGTCGACCTGACCAAAATGCGGGTCGACCTATGGACATATATTATTTTATTTTTTTCGTTTTCTTTTTATAATATTCTGATTCTTGTTTCTCTCGTAACTTCTCCATACCGACTCGGATTTTGACAAGTAATATATGGAAATTGATTAGAAAATTGCCACGGACCGAATGGTGTAACTCCCATATCTCAATTCTGATAATTTCACAAACTTATTTAATTAATTCGTTAATTAATTATTATAGCTCAAATTTTGGATTGTTACAGAACCGACGACGAAGCAATTCTTTAAGTTCATCTTTGACAACATTCAGGATCTTCGATGTTTATACTATGTTCCTATTGATGATGTTCTGACTCTTGTGATGGATGGTCAGTTTGGTGAATATAACAATGAGCATTTATTTGATGATGGTTGGGACAAGGAAGGGATTTACACCATCGACTATGATGTCTCTTCGTGAGGTATCATCAAACCGTTACTTGAAGCCACTAGAGAGGTTATTATGGATTAGTCATCTCGCCCAATTACTGATGTGGATTGGGACAGCTAGTGCATGGACGTTTGATGTTTCACTCTTTATTTTTCTTCTTGTTGTTATTTTGTAGTTGGTGTATTCTACTCCTCTCTTGTTCTTCCTTCTCTGCAGTTGTTATGGTAAATTCAGCCCCACACCTATTTTTCAGTGCTTATAAGAGTGGTACGGCCACGATAAAACTGACTTGCCTAGGAAAAAAATTATCATAAAATATTAGTTGTAAATTATTTAAATAAAACATTAATTAAAAACATACATACATATATGAATAAATATAATTAAATTATTAAATTATTTTAAATAATAGTTTGTAAAAATATTTTGGATATTTATAATATAAAATTTGAACTAAAATTACACACATACATACAGATATACACACACATTCACACATATATATTTAATTAAATCAAATACATATTACATATATACATATAACTAGTTATAACTATATAAATATATATATATATATAATTTATAATAAAATTATATTTTGTTGCTGTATTTTGCCTAAAAATAAAAATAATTTGTTTTTAATCTAAATTTGGGTTTTTTTATAGTTTATTAGTTAAAAACTTATCATTAATTAACCAAATGGAATTAATAAAAAAATAAAAAAATCATTTTCAAAAAACATACTTTATATTACATAAAAAATTTAGAATTTCATATTATATACACACATGTGCATTTTATTTATATAATCAATTTTGAATTAAATAACAGTATCTATATAAATAAAATATATATCGACAAAGTTAAAAAAAATTATTATTGTCGAAAGCCATACTAATAAAACTGAATTTTGTAAAGGTTTAAAATATATGATTTAAAGTATTAAACTTTTAAATTATATTTAATATTTAAATTCATATAATATATTATTATTTTAAATTTCAAAAATAAAAAATATTTTTATTTTCAGGCCAAGGGCATGTATAAAAAATATGCATAAAAATTATTATATATATAAACACACACGCACACACTTATATAAATACAACCATCAACATTTGAAAATCCATCGATATACCAATTCATGATATTTCTTACAAAGTAAGATATATAGAACATTGTTTATATAAACATTAATATATAATTGTAAGATAGAAGAGTACCTTTCACCAAAGCCCAAAGCTTGCATGTTGAAATGAAGCAGTGAACTCCTTAAATCGAGTTCGAATCCTGAAGTTGCTAGCTCCCAAGTTGCCTTAACACCATTGATTATTTGATTTTAATTTGTACATAAATTGCTTGAACGTTTGAGGAGAGAGGGGGGTATACTCGGCCAACAAAGGAGAGGATGGATGCAGAAAAAGATCAAAAGTAAAGTGAGGGCCAAGTTATTTATATTTAGGAGAAGCTAGAGAGCAAAATTAGGACCAAGATCATTAATCTTCTCTTACCCATTCGCTTCTTTTAAACATTCAAAATCCCTCCTTCCTAGCCATCTTATGGCTAGCCTCTATGTCCCTATGATTTCCGAAAATAGCATGCCCAGTATGGGGCTCAAATCCATTTTCAAGCTCGAACAATATTTATTGCATCAAATCCAATTTAAATGCATATCAATATTGAATATCGATTAGTGTTTATATAACTATTATATGCACTCTATTTAATATTATTCAATACAAGTCAAATAAATTTTGTAATTAATATTTCATAAATATTAGTTAATTAATTAATTTATAAAAATTACAAATTAATTAAATTGGGTGGAAAAATGAGTATTTAATGTTTCTATTGTGTGAGTCTTAGGTGTAAATTTGGTCAGCGATTAATCGAACAATTCGAATATTAACATTCACATTTCACTTAGTATGTGGTGTGACATTATGGCCAAATTTATCGCTTACTTAGTTTTGGTAAAATCAAATTTTACTTTATTAAGCGTTACTCAACAGCGACAATTATTTACAACAATTCTCTTTGTCAAAACTATATCAACTTTGACATATGGAATTGGTAATGGTTAAAATTCCAGTATCATCCATATTCAACTATATAGTCCAAACACATTATCCTTGTTTTAATAATAACAAGCCTTGATTTAATAATAATAATAATAATAATAATATTTATTAATTGAACTACTTTGGCTATAGATTTTGACTTTGAGTTGACTTTAGTTGACCGAAGTACTAACCCCATATAATCGAGGAGACGGATCCTCTCTTGAATAGTGTTTCACTTTCAATACATCAAGTCAGCCCAACTGTAGTCATTTGATGAATGTTGTGCCATAATTTGACTATAATCAAAATGAAGCTTTCATATTAAAGATCAACAGTATTCTTAAGTAAAGGAAACTGTGTAAGTTAGTAACATCGATATATTCTGTTTGATCTTAGTTATATTAACAACCAGAAAACTATCGAGTGAGTCATTCCATAGTTATCAAATAACTATTGGTACGTAACCTCTTTGCGCCCCCATTGGTCATGAGTAATACACTGCCTAATATTTGGAGAGTGTTACATACTCCAGTTTCAATGATGCATCAATATCCAGTCTCGATACATCTTGAATAGAAAATTTTCAAATGCCACGTTTATTATATATTGTGGTACAATACTCATGATTACAACTATTTGTAATTACTATCACAAACAAATCATTTATGGATTTTCTATTAAATATAGTTTAATTAAACATTTAATTATTTATAACACATTACAACAAATTTATAAAAGAAACAAAACACCTTTATTACGAAGGAGAATTGAGTATAGAGTTAATAATTTACAATAAATTACAGAACTGCCCTAAGACATATCGCTAACTCTTCCAGGGCTAACTGATTAAAGCCTACCCATTTAGTAGAGTATCTAAAAAGGCAGTGTAGAAAGTTAGGACAACAGGTACTCTACCCTACCCGGTTGCTAAGATAGACCAAAGGATAAAATAAGCCTAAAGGTTACCCATAATATAAAGGCCCGAATTGATTTTGAGCCTTGGGCTAATTTTCAAATTTTATTTACAAATTTGAAATTATATTTCAAATTTAAAAGTTAAGTTTAAAATATAAAGTGATATTTTATAAAAGTTATTAAATATTTAATTTTTTTAAATTGTTTTGATAAATTAAACAATTAATTTGAAAATTTAAAATTTAATTAAAATGATCAATTAAATAAAATAAAATAGCTATTTAAAAGTTAAATGATTACAACATATATATTGATGTATGTGTATAACTATAGTTATTGTAGTTATTTATTTATCTTAAAATTATTTATGATATTAAATTAAAATTTTAAAATAATTAGACTATTTAATAAAATTGATTAATTATATAAAATTAATTAAAAGTTAGTGAATATTATGCTCAGGTCCTTAAAATCAAACTTAATACACGAAAACTCCTCCCCAAAAAAAGATTGTAAATTAGGTCCCTAGAATTAAGTTACTGAATAGTTGCATACATTTATGCAATTATGTAGTAAATAATTGCAGACATTTATGCAACTATATTCAAAAATTACATAAATGCATGCAATTATTCAATGAAAAATTGTGGAAATTTCAACAAAATTTTTGGTGAATGATTACGGAAATTTTCTCAATTTTTTAGTGAATAATTGCGAAAATGTCTGTAATTTTTAGATATAATTGCATAAATGTCTACAATTATTCTCTAAATAATTGCATAAATGTATGCAATTATTCAGTAACTTAATTATAGGGACCTAATTTACATACTTTTTTGGCAAGAATGTTTGTTGTATTTTGAAACTTAATAGGGACTTTAGCTAAATTATCCCTAAAAGTTAATCAATTAAAATATATACATATATTGATATATGCACATGAAAAAATTATAAATGTTATGTTGATTAATTGTTTGAAATAGTTTAGGATGAGTAATATTAAATTTTAGAAATTTTATATAAAATAAAGTAAATATGATTTAATTAATAAGAATCTAAAATTAATTAAATAAGATTTAATTAATTAGATACATGTATATATTATATAGGTGAATTAAATTATAAAGTTACAAAAAATAAACTTATATAATATATATGTGTAACATTAAGTGGTACTGGAAAAAACCAAACATATATTTAAGAAAAAAAGTGCATGCATATTGTACGTATACTGTGATTTTGATGTGTCCAACAGTTGAATCATAAGAGTGTTTCATAAGAAATACATTGTTTCCTGAATTAATATTATTCAACATATATATATATATATATATATATATATATATTAAAAATTATAAAACCTTATTATATAAGTTGTCCTCTACCATTTATGTATTAATAGATTACTTTCGTGCTCTTAAGTATTTATATTCCTCAAGCTAGAGATGTTATGTGTAGTCTTATTACTATATTGACTAGACAAGGTAAGAGATATGCACATTTTTGTTGATATTCCTCAAAGTATGTGGGTTGTGCTTAGACCATTGCAAAATGATGGGTATGAGTGAATAACCTCTTTTAATTTGTTGATATTCCTCAAGGTCGAGATGAGATTACGACAAAGACCACGGGTTATGAGTTGTATATGATACAACTAATAAAGTGTTATTCATTACCTATGGTTTGTTGATATTTCTCAAGGTCATAATCCCAAGAAATGGGAGTCCTAACGCGTGCTAGGCAAATCAAAAGATTTCTTTGTTTTTCTTAGGATTTTGAGAAACATAAAAATCTTATGTGATCCTTATCGAAAAAAGAAAAGGTAACATTTAAACTTTCTAATATTGTAACATTTATTATATAAAGTTAAAATAAACTACATGTAAAACTAATTATTGAAATAAGCGAGTTTAATCAACAACTTCAGCAATGTAAAAATGAGGACGGGGTCGTAGCCGCCTCTTCGATCTACACCTTCATTTTCCTCCCCACCCGCTTTGCACTTCCCATTTTTACTCCCTTCACCTTGAACCCGTCTTATTCTTCTCTATCTTTTGTTTTCTATTTTTACGATTTTCCTCTTACTTCAAGACTTGGCCTCCTCGAAGCATTTATGGAGCCAACGCCTATTCTACCTCCTTCCTCTGTGCCAGCTTCCTGTTACTAGACTTCTTGAGGTTGCATGGATTGATATTTGGATGGGTAAGTTACTGTTTCCTTTAGGTCTTTTGGCTATAGTAGCATATCTCGTGGCTTAGGTAGTTTGCATATGGAGGTGACAGATCTTTCCGCGGTTTACTTTTATGAATAAATTGGTTTTGGTTGCCTATATAATTTGGCAGTGCTCTGATTGCCTGTGTATTAGTGCTCCCTTGTTCGTAACTTTGTATTTTTTTCACTCTCTCAATTTTTCACTTTTGGGATTGTCTTATTTGTAGCAAGTTGTGTTGGTTTGTCATTGAGTATCATGCTTCAAGAACAAGGTTGAGGATGGTGGTAAATTGGCTTTGCTAGTGCATGTTGATCTTATGGTTCTGGCTTGTAATTTTGTAGCCTTTGGTCTACTAATATAATTTGTTTCGCATTTGGATATGCTTGCCTTTAGGGGCTAGTTGATTCTTAATGCTTGGAAACTGTTCTCCTAGTGAATGTATCCTCGGTTTTTTTTTGCAATTTGTAATGATTCGTGTTAGAACTGGGTTATGGGTTATGTCCTAAGTTGTCATTGTACTTTGTTTCCTATCAAAGTGCTTGTATTAGTGTGTGGCTAATTATCTATAAGCGGTGTTAGTGTGTGTTGTAATGTAAAGTTGTTGAGGTATTATCCACATCACACCTGTTTTAATTTTAATAAAAAGCGGATGGTCTGCTATATAACCGTCTTGCCTTGCCAAAATAACATACATCGATAAATTTTTACAACTAATTAATTTGATAAAATATTTATAAGTTAAGATATACAAATGAACTAAATTAAATATGCACAAAAAAATATAAAATATACTCATCTTAAATCCTTTAGCACTTTGTCGCTTCAAGACCTATGCAAGAGCCTAAATGTACACTACTAAATACATTCGTAACTTGGCCAATTATGTGTTTATTTGCTAAACAATGATACTTGTCTTCATGAGTTTTGAACTCTGAATAAATACAAACATGAATATTTAATCCATATTATATAAAATACAAAAGTTGTTTAACAGTCATATTCGTAGAATATGAAACTTTAATGAAATTAGTTCATTGGAAATAAGCGAACAAACCATAATGTGAAATCGTGTATGCAATATGATCGATAGAAATAAGGATCTCCTTTGAACCGGTTCGATCATTTTTGAAGGAAAGCTAATGTCCGGGAGTAAGTGTAAGATAGGCACAATTGGGATGAAAAGAGTGAACTGTCCCTTTGCTTCATAAAGAAACATCGAAAACAAGAATTGTACAAAATACTAACACATTCTTAATATGGAATCAGAAATGCGATTTCTGTTCCAATTATGTTATAATATAAAAAAAATTCAATAAAAGTTATTTCTACGAGTTTATGATATTTGATCGAAAACTCTAGACAATAGACTGGTTACAGTAAAAGAAATAAATAGCTCATAATAAATAGTGAAATGAAGCTTCATATTTCATACGCCATTACGGTAATAGCAAAATAATAGGAGCAGGCCATATAATACTTACCAATGGATGCATCAGGATACAAATTTTTTTAATTATTTATTTTGTTATGGTTCTATTTTATTATGAATATTCTGAATATTCATTGTGAAATAAATCTATTTGAATAACGATACTTATTGCATGAGCTATATTACCAAAAACTATCTAAAATTTAAACAATTAATTTTGGAATTACAGACTAAGCCACAATTTTGAGGAATCATTCTTTAAATTATATGATAATGAATCATATAGTACAATGAATTATACCTCGGTAGATTAAGGGCGAAGCGCACATTCAGTAAGAGCAACAAAAGAATTGGTGAACTCTTCAAATAGATATATAAATGTACGCAATTCAAAGTCTAAATAATACCAAAATGGTTGCACATACTTCGTTAAATTCATCGATGAATTATCATAGAGATGAACATGCATATTTGAAGCACAAGTAGTATGTCTATGATAAAGTTTATAGAATTTAATATGAAAGTTGAAAAGATAACATGCAAGGTAATTCAATTTGATCAAATAGGTAAGTGTGTGGAAAGGGTTCCAAAAGTACCTAATAAGATTCAATCTCAAAAGCCACTCCTCCCTAAGACACATAGTGATGTATTGTTAAGGAGTAATTGAACTTTGTTGGACATAGCATAATTAATGATGGGTGAGGTGGAGTTAACATCTTTTAATTAGGTCATGTTCCCATGAGTAAGTACATAATGTTAAAATTAATTTCATCCAAGAGAAATTTTACGAAATCAAACAAGATAAAAGTTTATAAGAAATCACTACATATCCAAGGTCAAGGAGTCGACAGCTTGTGTGAGTCAAGAGACTACACGTAATATTTATTCGTGACGGATCATGTGTGGGCCACACCAAAGGAGTTTGAGACCAATAAATATTAATTGACTAATTTATGATATGAACATAAGTTTTATAAATTAAAAACAATTTTCTACACACACATGGCAATTCATAAAAATGTTTTTGAATACTTATTTCGCTGCACCGAGAAACAATTATTGTTTCAAGAAATGCTAATTTTGTACCGAAGGAATTTCTTTTAGAAATTATTGGTATTAAACTAGATCTGGATATGATCTAAAGATAAAACTGATAATGAAGGATGGAATGACATTAATCGAACCAAATAGACACAATGTATTTTGAATGTCTAATAATAAATCTCGCTTATTAAGAGAAATTATGAATTTATGTGTTGTCGAGAAATGAACTTCCTTGGTTTAAATAAGCCATTAAGAGTATTGACTATACCATGTGACATGATGGGCAAATCTGGAATGGATCTTAAATACATTATCAAAGTACGATTTTGATAGTGGTATTCAAAAGGGTATGATCCATCGACTGTTTAAGTGTCTTCAAGAAGGTAAATGAAGTTGGAATATAAGTCACGTCGATAAGAATAATGTCATAAATTTCAATTACTGAAAATGATGTTACAGATTCATTATCCAATGTGCATTAGTTAATTTAGATTTTACTCACAAAATTTAGCGCTCGATATGAGTTTGAGTTTTGGTACATATATGTTTAAACAGAAATTCTAAATAATGATTTAGAATGGACAATTTGCACATAACAACCAAAATGTCTCGAAGTCGGTGGGAGCAATGACTAAATTTATGAGAATTGGATATGATCCGAGAGATGATATGAAAGTATTATTTGACAAGCATTGGAGTTAAGCAAGTATTTTGTTAGGAAAATCGAATAGTTTGAATTTTAATCAAAATGCAGAAGAAGCGTGTGTTATAAGAAAGAACATTGAAACTACCAAAGTATTTCTTAAGGTAAACGACAAACTTATGATTGTTAACAATATATTTATGTTAAAATCATTTTAATTTGTTTTTCAGTTCCCAATATAGGATTCGAAAAGGCATCTACTATAGTCGGCATAAAAGGATGTTGGAATGTCGACACTATATTAAATTATGTTATATAGAGCATGTAAGATGGGCTCCTTATGCGTTGGCAATAGGAATCATTATACATGTTATATTGTTTATAATATCACACTTCGCTTATGTATTTGGTAATTAGAGCAAGTAACAAATCTAAATTATGTTCACTATATGAAATTGAGAGTGTTTTCGAGTATTAGTGAAATTCTATAGGAGTACGTAGACTCATACTTCAAAAGTGATATCGAGTATATTATGCCAGTCCTAAATCCAACATCAATCTTAAGTTAACAACATAAATTTGGAAACGTTCCAAACAATAAATAGTGGCTGGTTCAACCAAGGTGTAGTACATCGTCTTGAAAAGCACTGCAATGAAACAAGTATAAATAAATGCATAAAATTATAACTAGGCTAAGGGTGATTCCAAAAGTTGAGAATCTTATGACATTGTTACACGATAAAAATGTTGTGATAAAGTTTGTAAAAGAACCTATAGCTCACCAGAAGTCAAAATATATATTCCGAAAAGTTCTACATGATAAAGGCGATTCATTAGCGTCGGAGAGAGTTGATTGACAGAGTGGACAATTAAAACAAAATAACATACCCGTCCGCTAAAGGACCAACCCAATTATTTTTTTTAGAAACCAATAGAAGAATAAGATTTTATAATTGACCCCAAGTGTAAATGAGAGATTGATAGAGTTAGGGGTGTTCCCGGGGGCAATTATGTAATTTGTTACATATATATAACTCGATAACCAATCTTGTTCAAAAATAAAAGGTGTTTTATTTCTATTATATACTTGTTATATTGTGATATAATTAATTAAGTAATTAATTTAAAGTATATTAAGTAAAAATACATAAATGATATATTACGTGATGGTAATTTCAACGTGTGGTAATCATGAGAAATTTATCGCATTAAAAATAACATATTATTTTAATATTCCTAGCCAAATTTTTTCAAGATGGGATACCGATACGTCCATTGAGACTAGAGTCCGTAACGTCCACCAAATATTAGGCAATATATTACTGATGACTGCTTGGAAGCACCAAGGGGTTGTGTACTGGTAGTTATTGCATAATTATGGAATGATTCACTCGAGAGTTTTCTATTGGTTAATATTACTAAGAACAAACAGAGTACCTTAATGTGACGATGTTACATAGTTGTCTCGACATATGAATACCATTGAAATTTAATGTGGACACTCTACTTTGATTGTAGTTAAATAAGTTGCGCTTAAGTTGAAGCATTGAAAGTGAAATACTCTTTCAATAGAGAAATCGTCTCCACGGTTATATGACATTAGTAACACGGTCAACTGCAGTCAACTCAAAGTCAAAGTCTATAACTAGAGTAGCAAAGTTAATAATAATTGTTATTATTGAACCAATGATTTGTGTTTGGACTTACAACGTTGAATGTGGAAGATAGTGGAATTTTGACCAAAACCAAATTCCATAAGTCCTAATGTGATATGAAATTAACAAAGAGAATTAGCGTAAATATTCATTGCTTCCGGGTACTGCTTATAATAAGTAAATATGAATTCTACTGAAAAGAGGTATAAGCAATAAATTCAGCCAAAATGTCATACCACTAGCTATGGTGATATGTGAACGTGAGTATTTGAATTGTTCGATATTAATCGTTAACTGAATTTACACCTTTGAGTCGCACAACCGAAATGATGAATGTTCTGACTAAACTTCATGATTTAATTAATTTATAATAGTTGTAAATTAATTAATTCAATTAATATATATGAAATATTGATCATTGAATTTTATTTTATCTGTTTTGAATACTATAAGTATTTAATAAAGTGAATTCATAAAAGTTATAAACGCACGTATCAATAAAATATTTAAATTAGATTTAAATGGAACAATTGCTAAATGGATTTGGAAACTTTTGAGGCCCACTCTACCTATGTCTATAGTCGACCATGCATGTCGAAGGGGTTTTAATGAGATTTAATTGTGAATCACATTGCAAACTACATATGCCCAATTTTTCCAATTTTTTTCTGTTGTTTGGGAAAAATAATAATAAAAAAAGGTAATATTGATTAAGATCCAATTTATAACTTTATAATATTTACATACACAGATGAAAATAAAATGTACATGTTAAACTTTTAACTTTCACTTGGAAAATTAATTTTTGTTTTATATAATTGATGTTTTGAATATGAATGTTTTAGATATTGTTTGCAAAAAAGGTTTTGATCTAAAATTCATGCGTGGACTTTTTTGTAAATTTTAACTCTTTTGTCGCCTTTCCAAATTTAAGTTTTGTGTAAAATCCTAAACTTTAGTTTCCTTTCTAAACTAAAAGTTTGATTTGAATGTTAAATTTAAATTCTAACATATAAATACTACAGATGCCAATGTTTACACACATGCATGCACGCACGCGCGCGCGCGCGCACACACATATATATAGTTTTAGATCAAAACCTTAATTGGAATATTTATATATGGTAACAGATATGCGTTGCTTTAATTAAAAATCACAAGATGGATCTTGCATAAAAATGTATATTTGATATCAAACCATTCTTTAATTGAAACCAAATTTGCTATTATTAATTTTAGCTTTCAAAACATACAGAATTTTCTAATACAATACACACACATACATACACACACACCCTTCTACACATCTGTTATATATAAAATTCTAAATCAAAATCTTGGACAACAAAGACATATATAAAGGGGAAATGAGCTCGTTGCAGTGTAAATCCCAACACCAATATACGGTCATATTAACTATGTGTGCTTTTTATTTATTACGCTTACACAATATGCACTAGAGTATATTTGGATATACTCATAGTTTATGCTATGCATAAATTGCTAATTAATGACATTTAATAAATCAATAAATTTGATTAAAGAGAGAGAAATAAAAAAAATTCTTTCCAACTAAAGCAAAATCTTCCCTCTATTAACTGCACAAATTTCAAAGAGAGAAATAAAATGTTTTCTTCTCCAAATTAACGTTACCAATAACTGTTATACACATGGGGTTATTTGATACACTCATACATTTGAATTTAAACCAAATTCAACTCTTTTAATCAAATTAAATAAAATAAGATTTTATTTGGAATTTTTTTGTTGAAATTTACCCATTTAACCCACTCTCAACTAGCCCAGCCGTTTGAAGTTGAAATCGATCCATGGCCATGCTAATTCTAGCAACCATCTTCATCATCCATCACTGCAACCAACCAAGTAACCAGCTATCACTGCCTTGGTTTGGATCTCACATCACCGAGCAATGACAGGGATATCATGGGTTGACGACGATCGACGACGCAAAGAAAAAAGTCGACGGCCATGGTGGCAGCTCTCTAAATTGACATTCAACGAATGACAAGGATCCTACCTATATACACAGTAAAAAGGAGGTCCTTTATTAAAACTAGAGATGGATCAACTTGATTTCCTTTATGGATTGGCTTAAGGAAGGCTTAAATTTAAGTTGGACTGATGAAATCGAGCTCGAGTTTGAAGTCAAGATTGATTAAGATGATGATTTTTGAAGACTAGGGCTTGAAAAAAAGAGTGTGCTAAAATGAGAAAGGGTAAAAACTCGATTGATGTTTGGAACGAAGTGTTGATATACTTAATGAAGATGCAATGTTTCACGAAAATGATTCGAGTAATGAAAGTGTCTGTGCAGGTCTGGAACTGGTTGTTTATCTCGATTCAAAACATGCTTTATGTTCATAGAAGCATAATTTGGGTAGGGGGAAAGTGTTGCCTAGTATTTGAACCAAGTGAAATTTCGATGGAATTTGACTACGAAATGATAAAGGGATGGACCTTGAACTTAAAGAAAATCAACTATAAAGAATGTAAAGGAAATATAGTGTTTGGCAATAAAATGGATCGGTACCAATTCATCAAAATGTCAAAAATGCTATGGAGTAACTTGTACTATGGATCTGTGCTGTTTTGAGGAAAAAGACAAGTTTGGAGATGGATTATGGATCAGTGCCGATTCATTATTCTTCCTGAATCCTCAAATATGACAGTTTGAGCAATTCAAAATTAGTTATAGCAATTTTAACATATGGTTCGTCTATAAAAAGCTAACTTCAACATATGAAAAAGGACTTTTAATCAATCTTTGCATGGAATCTCTTCCAAATTCGAAACCAAGAAATTGTACACTTGAATTTACTTATAATAGTAAAATCTATCAATAATAAAGTATAAAGAGAATGTAGGCTAGTGATTAGTGAACCAATTTATTAGCTAACGGTAGTAGAGAAGCACTCACAAAGTCCTAAATTTTGGCCGATTAAGCCACACCCGAATTCTTTTGGTATATAATCGATACTTACCATACAACTAGATATCACAAAAAAGGTATCCATAAGAAAATAACAATGATGCCCAACAAAGTTGTAGTGACCCTTTTGGGGAAGTACTAGTAACTTATGAGCAAGTTTGCTAGAAATATAAACGACTCAAGAAACAATGGTTAAACTGGAAAAATCCATGGAATAAATGAGCGTTGGTTAGGATTTAGTGAAAGGAATGGTTGGTGGTAGTGACCAGTGGTAGGCCGATCGTATGAAGGTAATTTTTATATCGTATTTCGGTATTTTACTTATGAGTTTTAGTAGTAATTTTTGTTTCTCTTTTATTTCTTTTTTAGGAGTTCGGCTTCGCTGTTATATAATATACAAGATAATCAATAGCTAATATGGCACCCCTACAAATTATACTTGATATTACTTTTACAATTGGAGCATGTGAATTCATGCTTAGTCCTATAGATGAGTAAATGAACCAGGTCGGCCAAAAGCGGGTTAAATGGATGAATTTCAAAAACAATTCCATTTTGATCTTACTTGACTCTAAAACCAGAATGGATTTTAAATCCATTCTAAAATATTTAATAAAATATTTATTTTATTTATTTTGTTCAAATAAATATCTATACGTGTGTGTGATTTGTTTTAAATTTTAGTTTATAAGTGTATGATACATTTGTTCGTGTAAAGTGCACATACTGAAGATAAGAAGTATACATAGTTAATGTGATCATATATCGGTGCTGAGATTTACCCAACAACAGACCCATTTTCCCTTTTCATACGCCTTTGTTGTCCATGATTTTGTTTATATATATATATATATATATCTGTTATCCCGCCTTTTTAGCAAGGCCGAGATATCAAAAGATCGGTTGAGAAACCAAAGATAGTTCGTCTCGAAGAATGGTCAACTCAACATCTCAACAGAGCAAGTCCTGCTGATTGTTTGATCAAATAAGATCCCCTACGGGGGGGTCCAAGGGGGTGGCAACCCCCCAAGGTAGGGGTGCGGGGGCAACACCCCCGCTACGGGGTTCGACCTAACATCCTCCGACCTAACATCCTCTGACCTAACTTCCTCCGACCTAACTTCCTCCGACCTAACTTCCTCCGACTTAACTTCCTCCGACCTAACAGACTTCGCGACCTAACGACCTAAAGTCTAGCGACCTAACATCACAAAGCTCCAGCGACCTAGCTTCACAAAGTAACCTAGCAACCTAGAACACCCAGCGACCTATCCTAGGTCGTTCACGACCTACGACCTATCTTAGGTCGTCCACGACCTAAAACTTACTACCCAGTTTATACAAGCTGAGATAACTCCTTATGCCATTTTTTCCTAGGTCGCTCACCATTCCCACTAGGTCGCCTACGACCTACGACCTACCCTTAGGTCGCTCCGCTTTATACCTCGACACATTTAGACCTCATCTCCTTAGGTCGCTAACGACCTACCACTCCCTGTGCCTTTGCTCTTTAGGTCGCCACTTCCTCTCCTGCTATCCCTTAGGTCGTTCACGACCTACGACCTACGACCTACCCCTTAGGTCGCCCACGACCTATAACTTGGCCGACCTAAGTCCAGCAACTCCCTATAAATACTTCGCCTACTCCGCATTCAAAGGGGGGTTTTTTCCAGATTTGAAAAGCGCCGATACTCTGCCATTTTTTGGACTCCTCCAACACTTCAATCATCGAAGATTCCTCATCAACAGTTCTACTTCATTCAACATGGATCTAAAGGGCAATCCATCATCAAAGTTCTAATTTCTTGCTTCGAAAGTGTTGTAAAGGTGTTGTAACCGAGAAATCGTGTTGTAATCTTGTAAAAGTGTGCTCAAAGAACATAATGAAGGATGTAAAGTGGATGTAGGCTTAACTTTAAGCCGAACCACTATAAAAATTGTTGTCTCTTTTACTGTTTTTTCCCTTTTTCTGTTTACTTTTAGTTCCCGTGTAGACGGGTGGTGCTTTCACTAGATTACTCCAGACACCGGGGTGTTAGCGTTATACTTTTTAGCGTTAACAATATCTATATATATATATATGTATATATATATATCTCTTTGTGTGTATGTGTGTAGAGATATGTGAATATACATATATATTGAAATCATATCAGAAAATTTTATATATTTTCAAACATAAAAATTAATAATAATGAATTTGGTTTCAATTAAAGAAAAGTTGATATTAAATATTACATTGGTGCACAAAATCCATTTTGTGATTTTGAATTAAAGCAACACATGTATGTTTCTATATATATAAATATTACAATTAATGTTTTAGATTTAAAACAACTTATATATGTGAACATTATAATATATATATATATATATGTTTTTTTGTGTGTGTTGGAATTTAAATTAAGCAATTTAGATCAAACTTTTAGTTTAGAAAGGAAACCAAAGTTAAGGATTTTTATACAAAAGAATAAATTTAGAAAAGATACAAAAGATTGAGAATTTGCGCAAAAGTCCATTCATGAGTTCTAGATTAAAACTTTTTATTCTTATGTAAACAATATCTAAAATGTTGTATTCAAAACATCAATCATATGATGTAAGAAATAAAAATTTCAAGGCAAAACCAAATAATTTACATTTTATTAAGATTTGTATATGTAAGTATTGTAGAAATATCAAATAGATCTCAATCAGAATTACTCCCTTCTTATTCAACAAAATTTCCGGCAAAATAAAGGGAACTAGACAAATTAATCACATGTAAATTCATGATAAGAACATTCAAAACCAAATAATAGTATAACAACAACAAATCATCAAAGGAGATATAGAATCTAAAACATATCAATTATGATGAACATATATTGTAATGAGATGAGAACAAAAGTAGATCTGAATCAAATCAACATTATAGACATGCTTTTAGTTGAGATGAACAAAAAAGGGGTTTGAATTACATTTGCAATATGAACAATTAAAACGCAAGATGGATCATATGGGGTTCAAGTATATAAATAATAGGAACAAATAAAAAAAAAGTTTAGATAAGAGAATTACCTTAGGGAAGTTACCAAAAAACACACCTTGAATGATGAATCGTTGCTCTTAGATGCATGAATCAACCTCCAGATGTTGCAATGATCCAAAGTTAAAGACCACATTTAATAAATTGATTTAATCTGTATTTGATTTTGGAACTTTTAGCCCAGAATATCGTGGAAATTTCGACCATGACTTGATAGGAGGAAGAGAGAAAAGACTGAATGAATTAAATCTCATAAAGAAGGCAAGAATATTGAAGATAGGGGTGATTCACCTTCCTATAATTATGTCTTAGCTTTTTCATTTCAAATTCTAAACTCCTCCTCTCCTCCACTTTAACCAGCCGTAACATGAAGGGATTGAGCTTTAAAAAAATTCCAAAAACCATTTAGTGTTTATTACATTTAAATCCAATTTAAATATTCTACCGCTATCTTATATCGATATGTGTATGCTCAACATTTTACATATACGCAATTTGTTAAAGACTAATGGTACTTAAAAAGCAAATAGATTTTATTAAGTAATATGTCACAAGTATCAATTAATTTAATTAATTTACAAAGATTATAAATTAGTTAATCCGTAAGATTTATTTGGAGTATTCATTATTTTGGTGTATGGCTCATTGGAGTAAATCAGTTAGACATTAACATTGAAGAATTTGAATTTTAATGTTCACACCCTAGCTAGTGCTATAAAATTTTAGCTAAATTTATTGCTTACATATCTTTTTTGGTAAAATTTAATTTCACTTAGTATAAGTGGTACCAGACAATAACAATTATTGTCACCAATTCTCTTTATCAACACTATATCATAAGTTTTGGTTAGAATTCCAATATCGTCCACATTTAATTTTGTTAGTCCATAAACAATGTCCTTATTTCAATATTCATTATTAATAGTACTACTCTATCCAAATATTTTGACTTTGAGTTGAATACAATTAACCATGAAAGTAATCTCATATAACCGAGGAGACAAATTCTCTATAGAATAGCGTTTCAATTCCAGTGCTCCAACTCAGACGCAACTATAGTCGTTCAATAAAACCCATGCCACGGTTTAATTATAATCAAAGTGGAGTTTCCACATTGAAGTTTCATAGTATTCTAAAGTTGAAGGAATTGTGCAACTTATCACTTCATGATTCTCTATTTAACCTTAGTTATATTAACCAACAAAAACTCCCAAGATGGTTATCCAATAACTATTAGTATGTAACTCCTTAGTTCCCCAACAGCCATGAGTAATAAACCACCTAATATTTTGAGAGCATTATGCACTTTAGTCTCAACAGATGTATCGATATCCCATCTCGAAACATCTTGACTAAGAATATTTAAAGTAATATGTTATTTTTAATGTGATAAATTTCTTATGATTATAACACATTGTAATTACTATCATAATACTATGTAATGATTTTCTATTTAATATACTTTAAATTAATTATATAATAATATAACAAATATATATTGAAAAGAAAACACCTTTTATTTTTGAACAAGATTGGTTATTGAGTTAGATATATGGAACAAATTACAAAATTTCCTGTATGGCATACTCCTAACTCTATCACGAACAAGTCGAGACACAACGTTCTCCTCCCCCAGACCAAACTGCCAATACTGCGTTCAATCAAGCGTTGTGTATGATGCAATTAATACTCCGTATGAAGACATCTATATATAACTATTACAACTGAAATAGTTTTAGGGTACTTCCAACCTGACACCACGAATGGAATGTGGCTCGGTTTCTACTTCTAAAGGTTGTAGTGGGGCTACTAGAAGATGTCGAATTTAGACAAATGAGAAGATAAATGAGATTATTGATATAATACTTCAAAGGAATTTAAATAATTCT
Source organism: Allium fistulosum (assembly GCA_030737815.1). Taxonomy (NCBI): domain Eukaryota; kingdom Viridiplantae; phylum Streptophyta; class Magnoliopsida; order Asparagales; family Amaryllidaceae; genus Allium; species Allium fistulosum. The sequence continues at coordinate 895,747,181 of CM060905.1, read as the reverse complement.
CATTCTAAAATAAATAACCCCACCACTACTTTAAGTCCAAATTCAAACAGTATAAAATCTATTGGCTCATCTGTAAATTTTAAGATTGAAGCTGTTGGTGTGATGTAATTTGAAGAAACTCAACTTGTTGAAGCATTATCACTTCTTAAGTTACAAGAGGTCAAAAACATTGTCACCTCTTTGTATGACGATGATGCCTAAAAATGATTGTAATTGGAGACTGAATGGTAGAAATACACAACCAAATACCAGCAGTTTATGATAACCCTTGGCCCTACCTTCCCACCTACATACTCACATGCCTTCCCACTTGCCTATCCACCACCTTTACATTTATTATTTTTAATCTAGTTATACAATTATATTTTGATGTATTCTAATGTATTTTATTCCGAAGTACTAGTATCTATTCAAATTTTCCTTTTTGTTGTAATGTTCTAGTATTCCATAATTTAAAAATAATTTTAATTCATTGAACCACATTATTTAAACGTACTTAAAACAAAATTAGCTTAGTTGATCAGGGTTGCCTAGTGATCATGGAACAAAGTTCCATAAGGTCGTGGGTTCGAGTCCTAGTAGGCTACGCCGTGTAACCCTTAAGACGTTGTAACGACCCTGAATTTTGAACAATTTAAATTGAAAATATTTAATTAATTTTAAATATTTGAACGATGATTTGACTTGAATTTCAAATTTTCAGAATGAATTGGCGATTAAATTTTTGAATTTAATCTATTGAAAGTTGAATAAAATTTGAATCTTCAATTTTAAGCCGGTTAAAAATAATTTAAAGGCTTGGAAAATTCATATTGATAATACTGAAGGTAATAGAAGCTTCAGAATTGAATTTGAAAGCGATTTGTTCCGTTTTGAAATATTATCGTTTAAGTTGAATTTAAAAATAGCCTTCCGAGGCACAGTCTCGGAATTTGACGAAACAAGTTTCATTGGGTCCGTAATATCGAATTATTACTGGATTTCAATTTTCATATTTATCGGAATTGTTTTATGAACATACGGCGTATAAACGCGTATAAAATTTTAATTGAATTCAATTTGAATTTCTATAACAACTGGGGTTTTGCCCAAAATTTTAATCATCAATAAACGATTAAAGTTGACAGGTATTTGCTGTTTATTGTTGAAATTTTTATAACGATAAAATCTTCGTAAATTAACGATTTAATATCGAATTGTTAATTTCTGTTAGAATTTGCAATTTGTAAATCGATTGAAATTCTTTTATTTAAAATTTTATTTGTACGAATGAATATATACACATAGTTTAGATTTTAACAACAAAATTAAACAAGACCAAAATAAAAATAATAAAAAGAAAATATAATTAAAAATAAAAAGAAAATTTTACCAGCCCATACTCCTTAAATCACGCCATAACTCACGCCGGGAATCACGATGTTGTCTCTGCATAAACCACGAACCCGACCCCCTCTTCTCATTCATTCGAAAACCTAAAATCAATCGAAGACGAGAAAAAAAAATGGCGACGAGAGGAAACTAGGGCTTCGGCGACCTCGTTCGTTCCTCCTTCGATCTGCTCCAACTTTCGTTCTTCGATCGCGGCTGCCTCTCCGATCTAAGGTGAGTAGTACTATCTACTCACATCTAAATTCGAGACCCTGATCTCCTAGTTGTTCCAATTTGGGGTTTTGTTGCTTGAGTAACTGGTTGACTTCGTTCTTTTGGGCTTCGGCCATACGATTTTGTTCAGATGCTAGAGATGATTTTTGCTGCGTGTTTTTCGTAGTCACCACTGTTTGGTTTTGGCTTGTTTAAATTGTGATTTTTTTTGTTCGTATAAAATTGTTGAACTGTCGACCTATTTATCTAGACTGTATGATTTATTATAGATGTTTGGGTTTGTAATCTATCTCAATTTATTCCTTGTTCATCACGGTTTTGACTTAAATCAATTTCTTTGAACTGTTGACATTGATTTCTAAACAAATTCACTGCTCGGCCCTCTTTAAATTGAAACTGCAGTTTATCATTCTGTCGCCTGCAAGACTTCGGGTATTCGATGTTCGCCCTGCAGTAGCCTTGATTTGTTTGATTTATGCTTACCGTTTGATTTTGTAAGTTTTTGTTGGTCTTGTGCTGTCACCTCTGTTCATCATTGTAGTAGCATGCACTGTTTTCTGTTGTTGTCTGGACACTTGCATTTTTGCAGTGCTTCATCCTGCACACCGCTACTTGTCTGCACTCATTTGTGATATTGGTTCATCTGAACATGTTTGCATTTCATTTCCTGTAGTTATTCTGTAGCCACTGCAGTTTGATCTTCACCATTTAAAATATTGTTGTAGTATGTTGTACCAGTTACTCTTGAAGGGTGTTGACATACATGTCTGCACTATGAAGTCTTGTAGTTGTTTAACCTGAGTTGCATCACTGTGTTGTAGTCTGTTACATCTGGACTTCGGCACTTGACTTTTTAAACAAGAATTTTATCACTTGACTTCAGTATCATTTTACAGTTTTCGAACTCATTGATGGGCACTGCTCATACTTGATACTTGATTTATTTTATTGCCACTGCTTCATTTTAGACAGACATGCATATACTTGAACTCATTGATATGAGAGAATTGAGTGTGAAGTTTAAAGGTAAAAAAAAAGGGTAAATATTAATGTGGGAAGCAAAGGATATATTTTAGAATATTGGAAGTCTGTAGCAGTGAAATAAACGTTTAAATTTTAGCCTGGGTGTAAGTGGATGCTTGTGTAATTCTATCTTTAATTTCTGTTCTTTTAAGAAAATGGTTTTCATAATAAAATAATGAAACTGAAGTGTAATGGGCACTGCTCATACTTGATATTTGATCACTGTTACTGCCTATATGTGAATATATTGGTGGATTTGTACTGTCTGGTATTAGCTTAAATTGAAATCGAGATTTTGAAACTAACACTGACTTGGGTTTTGTTTACGAGTCCAGTTTCCTTTGGGCTTTGTTGTTTCACTAACTCACCTGCAGTCGAGTTGAGATGTACTACGGCCTTTGGTCGTGAGTAAGATAGGTTGCACTATCCAGTTTACAGTGCATACATATTTTACCTTTGTTTGTATCACTCCTTTGGTTTGTGATTTCATTGTGGCCTTGACTCTGCATATACTCATTAATGTAGTCACTGCACTCTTGTATATCATGTAGTTTATTTGGGTGGGCATTTAGGTGGGCCATGTTGCATCTGCAGTGGGGTTTCATCGAGTTTGGTCATTCATTACAGTTGTCTTGACCAATTGAGACAGTTTGCATACCATTTACACTGAGTAACCTTATCCACTGCTGCATTTGTTTTTCTTACACTTGAGTTGAACCCGATTTTTGGGTTTGACCTTTGCAGTTTCTACGCACTGAAGTGGCGAGGCAGTGCACGCGTGCGTGCACTGCAGCCACCCAAACTCGACAGTTTTGAATTGATATTTCTTTGCGTCGTGATGCATTGATCTTTTATGCTGTATTGGCAAGGCCGTACACGCGTGCGTGTACGGCAGCCAATCAAAAGTTGATGTTTTTGCTGTTATCAAAAATTGATTTAGTCAATTTGATAAATTGTTTATTTATCTCTGTTGATGATTTAAATCTGCTGATTTATTGTTTAACACTATTTAGTGTTAAAATTTTCGTTATCCGATTTCTTTGTTAAAAGGGTCGGATAGACGGGAATTATTGTGACTGTCGTCTATTTAAATTATTACTGCCTATATGCACTAATAAACTGGTTTGAATTAGACTGACCTGTGTATTATTTTCTTTTGAATATAATACTCGGGTCAGACCGAGTATTTTACAGCTTGAAGATTTTCGAGCAGCGAAGTTAGAGAGAGAGAATAAAGAATCACTTTTGTTTTCAGAAGAAAATTGTATTTTAAGATATTCCGCTGTATCAGTATTAAATTGTATAAAACTCTGATGTATTCTAAAAGATTTATAGTAATGAAATCAAGATTCACTTGTTTAAATTCATTGTTATTATCTGTGTTTCTGTGGCTGATTCTGTTTAAACCTTATAAACTAAATAACAATTCGTCTTTTTGAACGTTTCGAGTTGGTTTAATTACCGACTGGAGGCGGTCAAAAGGGGGAATGTTACAAGGTGGTATCAGAGCTTTGGTTTACACAAAGCTTAGTTTATGATGTTTAATATGAATAGTTACTAGAAACACTTTAAAAAGAAAACGTCTCTCAAATCTAAAGAAGTATAAAATTGTTTTTGAAAATAAAGATTTTTAACTTAAGAAAAGTTAAATTGAAGTGAGTTGGCATTAATAAATATATGATTTGAAATTTAACTAAAGGAAGTTAAATAAATCGTACTTGATTTGATAAATTGTTGAGATGAAAAGTTAAACTTAAAAGATAAGTGATTATATAATATGAATTTGAAAGTTTAAATTAATAAGTTGTTTAACTTATAAAATGAGAAAGTTTAAGTAAAACCAGTTGTTAAAATGGTTAAATAGTTTTGTTAAGTAGACAAAATCTGCATTTTGAAATGTGATATGAATTTGACTTTAGTAAAGTTAAATAAAATAGAATTTCAAATAAATTTGAGACGAACTTAAGTTTTATGGTGAAAATAAATGCAAGTAGAGATAAAATGAAACATAGCTTAAGTAATATTGAATCAAATTGAATTTGATATCAAAATGAATTGATAAAGTGAAGAATGAATATGAATTTGAATTATAGAAAGGAAATTCAACTTTAATTGTAAAAGTGAATTAGTGAATATGGTGAGTGTGAGAATTCAATCTGAATTAGAATATAAACCAATTGAAATTAAGTGTGTTAAACCAAATTGAATATAAGCAAAGTAAATAAATTTGGTTAAGTTGAATGGGCATTGGTTGCTAGTTGATCGTATGGAAATTCATTAAGTGTTAATGAAATTGTATTAATGGAATTTGAAAGCTATGTAAATTGAATTCAAATTGAAAGGTAAGAAATCTAAATAGAACCAAATTTGATTTGAATTGAAGCAAACTAACTTGAATATAAATTAGTGAATGTGAACTAATTGGATATGAATGAATGTTAGCAAAATCCAATGTGAATGAATCAAATATGATTAAATTGGAAATCAATTCAATGAATGATTTACTAAAGAACTAGTGATTATTTTGGAAATGGAAAATTGATAAATTTATATAATAGTTTAAATTGGAATTTTTGAATTATTATAAACGGTTTAAATGGAAGATTTGAAAAGATTGATATTATATTGGAATTATAAAATGAATTTGTATAAGTGTTAAAAATGAAATATAAATGTATTTCATAAGTGAAGTTATAAAATGAATGGGAGTTGCGAAATAAAAGAATTTATAAGTAATTCACTTATAAATTAAAATTCAATATAAAAATTGAGTTATAAAGGAATGGTTAATAAAGCAATTTTTATGAATTGAAGTCTTTATGAATAGGAATAGAATTTATAAACGTTGTTTATAAATTCGAAACTGACTTATTTTGATAAGTAAAATCTTTATAGTTTGTTAAAAGTAGTATATTTACAATTTTGGACCGTGAATATATTATTGAATAAAATGGACATGTTTTGGGAAAGTGATATTTTAAAACGAAGTTAATTGTTTTAAAAAGATGTTTTCAAAGGCATTGAATATCGAAACCATAGATTTCAACATTCATTGTTGAAATAGACGTTTTCGAATATAAGGAAATGGTGGACTATAACACTGTTGTTATAGTAAATGATTTTCGAAAGGAAATGTTTTGTATAGTATTGGGATTTATACATCTATCTAAATTTCGAATTCCTATACTAGTGATTTTGAGTTGTCGTAACGATGTTTTACGTAACATTCGTTTTGACTCAAATAAATATGTGAAAGAGAATGATTTCCTTAAAGATGAAATATATACTTAATTTTGATGTAAGTATATCGAATATTTTCAAATTTTGAAAATAGAATGGATTTGTGAATTACTTATTTTTAAATAAGTATGGAAATGTTTTTCCAAATATGAAATGTTGTGAATATATTCCGTAAGGAATAAATGATTTGAAATTCATTTTTGAAGTCGAAGTTGAAAAGTTAAATGAGAATTTGAACAATTTGTTCAATTTGGAATTTTTCAAAAAAAGATTGAATCGTTGAGTTAAAATTGAGTTTAACTTCGACATCAAAGACAATATAAGTTGAGCTTTGAATTTCAAATGATGATTTGGATTGTATGTCTAACATTGTGAATTGATGACATAGCAATTGATCTCTATTAAATATATATCTGTTGGTGGCGGAGAATTTATTCTCTTAGCTTAACACCCTTCTCTGAGACGTACGAGCTCAGAGGTTATATATCGATAGACATCAATTCTGTGTTGAGAATTGACGATGTAGCGTGAAATCCAAATCGAATGTGAAAGTCGATAATGAATGGAATTATGAATATGAATTAGGTTTGAGATAACCTTAAAATTTCCAAATCGACTTAGAGGAAATTTTTGAAATCCTCTATTTTGTTATGAATATGAGATATGTAAATTTTTAGAACTTATATATATGAATGCGGTGAATTTGAAACCGTTAGTTTAGAAAGACATTGTTATGGAAATCTTATGTATGTTTACATAGATGTTATATGTACGAAATGTGTAATGAAAGTACTACATATATGATATTATGTTTTCTAAACTGAGGATATGGAAAAGTACCTTCCATTTATTATTAGAGAAGGTATTGGAACTCGTGAAGAGTATCCATTTGAAATTCGTAGCTACGTAGAATTTACATTTAGTCAGAGTGACTATTTGAATCGAAAATCCTTCGCGATAGATCATCGCGATGAGATTAGATTTGATTGATGATTAGCGTAATTTGAGGGGCGAGATGCCCACAGTTACAAGCGATTCCACTGGGATAGTGGCGCAACCGCCGGGTAAACTGCAATCTAATGCCAGGCGAAATTTGAGGGGCGTGATGCCTACAGACACGAGCGATTCTACTGGGATAGTAGCGTAACCGCCGTGTGCACTGCAATCTATGGCGACAACCATGGCGAAATTTAAGATATGAGAAATCTACAGCCACAAGCGACTCTACTGGGATAGTAGCGTAACCGCCGGGTGGAACTGTAATCCATGGGGGAACGTGCTTTCCATATCCATTTTTAAAAGAATTTTTAAAAGTATTTTCACTGGGAATTGAAGCAAGTATGTTTAGTACTTGGAGATTTTTAGACCTGCGCCTGGCCAGCGTATGTCTAATGTCTGTGAGAACGAAAATGAACTTGTTAAATTTCGAGTTAGCAAGTATTTTCAAACTTTAAATATCGAATCAATAGTTTGAAATTAAAATTTCAAAATTCCTACCTAATGAACTAAGGAAGAGGATCTTTGAAATGTTTTGAAAGTCCACAGCTTTGGAAGAGATATATTATATAAATCTCTAACGTGAAGAATTTTAAGTTTGAATCTGAGTTGTAAATCGAAAATGTTGATAAAAGACTTTTGCATTTTGATTTTAGAAATCAATGATTGTAGAAATCATTGAATAAAAGAGAAGATAAACAGAACTAGTGAGATTAAACAAATGGAATGAATCCTATCTTCATTTATTTGTAATAAGTTTTAAGTTTAGTAAAAAAATTGACTAGGGTATAAATATTAATGAAATTTTTACGACCTTTCCTTTTCGTGGACGAAAAGTTTTTAAGGAGGGGAGTTTGTAACGACCCTGAATTTTGAACAATTTAAATTGAAAATATTTAATTAATTTTAAATATTTGAACGATGATTTGACTTGAATTTCAAATTTTCAGAATGAATTGGCGATTAAATTTTTGAATTTAATCTATTGAAAGTTGAATAAAATTTGAATCTTCAATTTTAAGCCGGTTAAAAATAATTTAAAGGCTTGGAAAATTCATATTGATAATACTGAAGGTAATAGAAGCTTCAGAATTGAATTTGAAAGCGATTTGTTCCGTTTTGAAATATTATCGTTTAAGTTGAATTTAAAAATAGCCTTCCGAGGCACAGTCTCGGAATTTGACGAAACAAGTTTCATTGGGTCCGTAATATCGAATTATTACTGGATTTCAATTTTCATATTTATCGGAATTGTTTTATGAACATACGGCGTATAAACGCGTATAAAATTTTAATTGAATTCAATTTGAATTTCTATAACAACTGGGGTTTTGCCCAAAATTTTAATCATCAATAAACGATTAAAGTTGACAGGTATTTGCTGTTTATTGTTGAAATTTTTATAACGATAAAATCTTCGTAAATTAACGATTTAATATCGAATTGTTAATTTCTGTTAGAATTTGCAATTTGTAAATCGATTGAAATTCTTTTATTTAAAATTTTATTTGTACGAATGAATATATACACATAGTTTAGATTTTAACAACAAAATTAAACAAGACCAAAATAAAAATAATAAAAAGAAAATATAATTAAAAATAAAAAGAAAATTTTACCAGCCCATACTCCTTAAATCACGCCATAACTCACGCCGGGAATCACGATGTTGTCTCTGCATAAACCACGAACCCGACCCCCTCTTCTCATTCATTCGAAAACCTAAAATCAATCGAAGACGAGAAAAAAAAATGGCGACGAGAGGAAACTAGGGCTTCGGCGACCTCGTTCGTTCCTCCTTCGATCTGCTCCAACTTTCGTTCTTCGATCGTGGCTGCCTCTCCGATCTAAGGTGAGTAGTACTATCTACTCACATCTAAATTCGAGACCCTGATCTCCTAGTTGTTCCAATTTGGGGTTTTGTTGCTTGAGTAACTGGTCGACTTCGTTCTTTTGGGCTTCGGCCATACGATTTTGTTCAGATGCTAGAGATGATTTTTGCTGCTTGTTTTTCGTAGTCACCACTGTTTGGTTTTGGCTTGTTTAAATTGTGATTTTTTTTGTTCGTATAAAATTGTTGAACTGTCGACCTATTTATCTAGACTGTATGATTTTGTATAGATGTTTGGGTTTGTAATCTATCTCAATTTATTCCTTGTTCATCACGGTTTTGACTTAAATCAATTTCTTTGAACTGTTGACATTGATTTCTAAACAAATTCACTGCTCGGCCCTCTTTAAATTGAAACTGCAGTTTATCATTCTGTCGCCTGCAAGACTTCGGGTATTCGATGTTCGCCCTGCAGTAGCCTTGATTTGTTTGATTTATGCTTACCGTTTGATTTTGTAAGTTTTTGTCGGTCTTGTGCTGTCACCTCTGTTCATCATTGTAGTAGCATGCACTGTTTTCTGTTGTTGTCTGGACACTTGCATTTTTGCAGTGCTTCATCCTGCACACCGCTACCTGTCTGCACTCATTTGTGATATTGGTTCATCTGAACATGTTTGCATTTCATTTCCTGTAGTTATTCTGTAGCCACTGCAGTTTGATCTTCACCATTTAAAATATTGCTGTAGTATGTTGTACCAGTTACTCTTGAAGGGTGTTGACATACATGTCTGCACTATGAAGTCTTGTAGTTGTTTAACCTGAGTTGCATCACTGTGTTGTAGTCTGTTACATCTGGACTTCGGCACTTGACTTTTTAAACAAGAATTTTATCACTTGACTTCAGTATCATTTTACAGTTTTCGAACTCATTGATGGGCACTGCTCATACTTGATACTTGATTTATTTTATTGCCACTGCTTCATTTTAGACAGACATGCATATACTTGAACTCATTGATATGAGAGTATTGAGTGTGAAGTTTAAAGGTAAAAAAAGGGTAAATATTAATGTGGGAAGCAAAGGATATATTTTAGAATATTGGAAGTCTGTAGCAGTGAAATAAACGTTTAAATTTTAGCCTGGGTGTAAGTGGATGCTTGTGTAATTCTATCTTTAATTTCTGTTCTTTTAAGAAAATGGTTTTCATAATAAAATAATGAAACTGAAGTGTAATGGGCACTGCTCATACTTGATATTTGATCACTGTTACTGCCTATATGTGAATATATTGGTGGATTTGTACTGTCTGGTATTAGCTTAAATTGAAATCGAGATTTTGAAACTAACACTGACTTGGGTTTTGTTTACGAGTCCAGTTTCCTTTGGGCTTTGTTGTTTCACTAACTCACATGCAGTCGAGTTGAGATGTACTACGGCCTTTGGTCGTGAGTAAGATAGGTTGCACTATCCAGTTTACAGTGCATACATATTTTACCTTTGTTTGTATCACTCCTTTGGTTTGTGATTTCATTGTGGCCTTGACTCTGCATATACTCATTAATGTAGTCACTGCACTCTTGTATATCATGTAGTTTATTTGGGTGGGCATTTAGGTGGGCCATGTTGCATCTGCAGTGGGGTTTCATCGAGTTTGGTCATTCATTACAGTTGTCTTGACCAATTGAGACAGTTTGCATACCATTTACACTGAGTAACCTTATCCACTGCTGCATTTGTTTTTCTTACACTTGAGTTGAACCCGATTTTTGGGTTTGACCTTTGCAGTTTCTACGCACTGAAGTGGCGAGGCAGTGCACGCGTGCGTGCACTGCAGCCACCCAAACTCGACAGTTTTGAATTGATATTTCTTTGCGTCGTGATGCATTGATCTTTTATGCTGTATTGGCAAGGCCGTACACGCGTGCGTGTACGGCAGCCAATCAAAAGTTGATGTTTTTGCTGTTTTCAAAAATTGATTTAGTCAATTTGATAAATTGTTTATTTATCTCTGTTGATGATTTAAATCTGCTGATTTATTGTTTAACACTGTTTAGTGTTAAAATTTTCGTTATCCGATTTCTTTGTTAAAAGGGTCGGATAGACGGGAATTATTGTGACTGTCGTCTATTTAAATTATTACTGCCTATATGCACTAATAAACTGGTTTGAATTAGACTGACCTGTGTATTATTTTCTTTTGAATATAATACTCGGGTCAGACCGAGTATTTTACAGCTTGAAGATTTTCGAGCAGCGAAGTTAGAGAGAGAGAATAAAGAATCACTTTTGTTTTCAGAAGAAAATTGTATTTTAAGATATTCCGCTGTATCAGTATTAAATTGTATAAAACTCTGATGTATTCTAAAAGATTTATAGTAATGAAATCAAGATTCACTTGTTTAAATTCATTGTTATTATCTGTGTTTCTGTGGCTGATTCTGTTTAAACCTTATAAACTAAATAACAATTCGTCTTTTTGAACGTTTCGAGTTGGTTTAATTACCGACTGGAGGCGGTCAAAAGGGGGAATGTTACAGACGTGGAGCGGTTATCTCTCGAAAAAGCGAAAATGCTTACGGAATTGATGCTCTATGTTGGGCTAGCTAAAAGCGGGTCAGTTGTGGTGGGCCATCTGTATCCCCTAGCTCTACTCCTCGAAGTACGGGTTTTTCAATAAAAAAATTAAACAATGACCAAAATAGTTATTCATAAAAAAACAATTATGTACCTCTGTCGTAACATAAGAACGCAATCCCCTTTTCCTAAACATTCCCCTTTCAAATGCCTATTTTCCATTCTCCTTTCATTTTGCACAAGAACACAACTTATATAATATAAAACATTCTAGGTATACTAATTTACGATGATAATTGCCCTACATTGATCAATTAATATAATAAATCCTATATACATACAAAAAGATCATTCTGTTAGGAATCAAGATGTTGGTTTTGATGACAACAACCTTTTTAACTTATCTTATTATAAAATATATACTAACACTATTGTCTAGATAGATATGTATATGCAGAAACTATGCAGGATATATATATGCATGTATTGTTTACTAAAGACTGATCGGTATAAAGACTCAAGATTCAGAATGGAGATATCAAGATTGAAGACTAGAGTATCAAGATCAAGATTTCAAGATATGTGTCTAGTTTATTGTTAAAACTTCATAATAGCACGGAAATCTTCATTCCAAATTTCATTTGGGATGGAACCCATTTCTATCTTCTTAGTGGCTTACAAACCCACGACAAGCAGCTTACAAACCTACGACAAGTGGCTTACAAACCCACGAACATCCTGGTTTTGTACAAGTTCTCGAGTCCTGATGTGATGAGATATTCTGTAGGAAGAAGCTTGCAAAACTACTTTGAAATGGTTTTTCAAAATGATTTTCAAAACTGCTTTTCAAAATGTTTTAGCCTTAAAAATTATCTTTTCAAATGATTTTTCAAAAAGATGTTTTAGCCTTAAAATATTCTTTGTTCTTGTTTTTAAATAAACTCTTATTTTAAACTTCGTTTGTTTTTAAAACTATATTCTGATTTTTAAATATTCTTTTATAACATATATATACTTGAGATTTAAAATCAAATTTATATATACATTCTAAAAGTATATATTTCTAATCTTCTTTATTTTAAAACATAGGAAAATTAGTTTATTTTACTCCAGAATCATTTCATCTTATTTTCCTTTCAATACCATTTTCAAAACAAATTTTACATTATTTTTAACTAAGGGATGTCGACATCATGGGATACCCCATGCCGACTGGTGGCCGTTGAGTTCAAAAGTTTCAATTTTCAAAAGAAGTGTCTATTCGTTTAAATCTCTTCACGAATGGTTATGACCGTTACTAGTCTATAAATAGCCTTCATAAATGAATTTTTTAACTAACTATTTTCTTCACCCCTTCTTCTCCACAAATCCATATTCTAAAATTTTCATATTTTTAAGATCGTGCCGAAATTCTGTTGAATTCTCAAGTGAATCAAATTAGAATCTCATTCTTGTTTGATTCTCTGCCCTCTCTCGAAGATCAAAGTGCTATTCATAGTTATAGGATCAATTTGTAATCAAAAGTTTATCGAGTCTCTCTATGAGGTGTGGTTGTGGCTGGAAATCAATTGGGTAATCTTCTAGCCCGTAAATCAAGAGAGTTTGCCCCGGACTCGTGAGATAGAAGGGTACCTCAAGGCCTTTAGAAATTGAGGATTGTAATCTCGACATTGGTATAATAAAAATCTGTATGAGGTGTTTTGCCATGGTACAGGACTGGACGTAGGGTAACTCCAAACCAGTATAAAATCCAGTGTGTTCTTTCCTTTTACTGCTTTTTATTTACTTTCTGCATCTGTTTTTGATTCTGTGATTGTTTTGTGATTAAGTTCTGCATTTGTTTGTGTCATAATTTTAATTTAGTCCATATAAGTCTTAGAATCCATTAAACACTATTCACCCCCCCTCTAGTGTTAAATTAGCCTTAAGATCCTTAATCCGCACTCACTTTCACATTCTTCACGTTACCAGTTAGTTTTATGATAATAAGTAGTTCTCTAATATGATATCAGAGCAAGAACAATTTTTGTGTGCTTATTTGTCTAATGCTTTACGTTAACCGATATAGATGTCTTCGTGTTTGAGAAATAATTAATTTTGTGATAACTAATGGTTCTCTAGTAACTAATATGTGCAAACATTTACCCATAGTTCATTTTAGTGTATGCAATTTTTGTATATAAATTTTGAGAAATATAGACTAGCCCTTAAAATAAACAAGATACATATTTGTATGTCATAATCATAATTCAATTAGCTAATCAATTTATTGATAAACCACTTGATCTTCAGCTTTTCGATTAATTGGTAAGACTTGAGATTAATGTAAATATGAAAATCAAAAGAGAAATGTATAACCTCATACATACCATCTAACCAGGTTTGTCAAAAATTAGCCCAAGCCAATCAATACCGCGTAAACTAGTTAGTTCCAGCCCTTTTAACTAACTGATTAATTGGTTTAAATCGTTTAATCCATTTACCAAATGTGATAGATGGGTTTGACCCATTTAATAATTTTAACACAATTAACCAAATCATTTCCCTATTTAGAGTATCATCGCTAATAAGTTGATCTTTCAACCAAAAATCAGAAGAAAAAAAAATCTAAAATATATAAGACTTCAAAAAATCAAAAGAAATTCAAAATCTTAGTAAATTTGGAAGAAACCAAAAAAGTAAGAAAACCCTACTCCAAAATGTTGGAATTTTCAGAAGAACTCAAAAAACTATAATTTAAAAAAATTCTAAAATTCCAAAAAATAGTTCAAAAATCAAGAAATTTTAACATCCGCTTATTAAGAAAAATTCATAAAATTAAAATAATAAATAACTCAAAGTAATAACATATCAAAAATATTAAATTGCGTGTGAATCAGAAAAATTGATCTTCAAAACTTCAAAGGTCCAAAAATTTCTATAAAAGCTAGAAAACACAAACTGGAAATTTAATTTTTAAGGAAAAATATAAATATTCAAAAAAATTCAGATAATTCCTACAATATTCATAGAATTTGAAAATTTTAAAATGCCTAAAATAATGTGTAAATTAAAAATTCAAAAGGCTGAGAAAACTAAAAAATAATGATTTAAGAAAGGATAAAAATTCTTTTTTTAAAAGAATACCACAAACCCAAAATTGATAGGATAAACTCGAGAAGATAAAATGTAAAAAAATTCATAAAAATTCAAACACTACAATAATTTGAAAATATATAAATGATTAAAAAATATATCAAGAATATAAAATTAAATGAATTAAAGAAAAACCATATAGCTAAACTTGTAAACTAAAAGTAATTAAAAAATATAACTAGATAATTCGATTAACTAAAAAATTTATAAAACTTTATAGGAATTTCAAAACAAAAAAAATTCAAAAAAAATTAAATGTTTGAAAAATATCTCAAAATTTTTAGTATTTTTAAAATATGTTTATAATATGTTATAAAATTTCAAAATAAAGAAAATTTTGGAATTTAGGACTATTTTTATAATTTTAATTCTTTAAAAAACTAAAAATAGTCAAAAAGTTTGAAACGTATGAAAAGTTATATACTTAAGAGAACTACGAGAAACTAAAAGAAAAAATGAATTATTTTTGGAAAGTCTAATTTGAATTACTATATTTTAAAGTTATTTGAATGTTTTTCAAAACTGTCCACAAATAACATTTAGGCCAAATTAATTGGGTTGTTTTATTTGCCCGATAAATGGATTGGGTTGGTCCAACCCATTTAATATTTAGTTTGGATTTGTTTCCATGTGAATGTGAAGTGTCTCTCTATATATCAAAATGTACTATCGTGCATATACTAAATAAAGAGGGTTGCTAATTATGCCAATCCTTTTACTAGATTTCACCAAGTGTTGATAAGAAAACTTGTCAACACCCCAAAGTTGAATTTAAAGTGTAAGTAGTTCTTTTGAGACCTTCTTTCAAAAAGATGGACGTAGTCATTACTTCTCAAATAGGTTATGTTGGTTACAATCCATTCCATTCTCTTCAATTTTCCTCTTATGTAGATTATGGTGGTAAAATCTCCTTCTTATTATACATTTAGACTTGGACGAAACACTGAAAATTCCTCTTATTTTTCCTTTTGAAACAGATGATCCACCTTAGTTTTCTGTCGAAACCTCCCTTTCGAATCAGTTGATGAGGCCTTAAGGATGGCTTTAAAGAGTTAAGGATGTGGATTGGATTGATTGGTTTCGACTTCATTGGAAACAAACCTTTCGTCAACCTAAGAGTAGAGGTTAAGGCTCTAAGGGTATTGGATAAAGTAAGGGTTCTGACTCACTCTTAAAGGTGACCTTTCGACCCAGTCAATACAAGAAGATTACAAACTGAATTCAGCAGAATTATCAAATCCATAAAATATCTAGAAAAATCCATAATCATGCTTCCATTAAACTCAAGTAATACAAACTGACAAAATTCCCAATCTAATTTCCAAATTAGGGTTTACAATTTTTAGAAAATACAAGAATGGAATGAAATAATTCGGATCCTCAAACCAGATCCCTAGAGTCTTATTTATAGGTGCGGGCTGCCACCTTTTGACTCAGTGCTTTCGACCTAGTCGAAAGGTGGCATCTTTTCGAGTAATTTGAATGAAGGTGAAACCTTTGGTTTTGAAAGGCTTGGCACACATGCGAGTGGTTGTTATTTGCTGCCTTCAAAAGGTATTCCGCCAATTATTCGAAACGTCTTCATGTAGGCGAAAGTATCTGTTTCGAAAGGAAGCCATTGAAGCGAAATGGAGCTTTCGACCTCTTTTCCCCCTCGAAAGCTTATAACATATCTGACTTTTGGCTGTAGCATCCCTTCGACTCCTTCGAAAGGCTTTGTTGGTGCTTTTGTCTCTCGTTCTTCTTTCTCTTCTATTCATTTTGGTTTCAACAAGATTGAAGTGAGAATTGGTGGTAACACCAAGTATGCATTTTACCATTAAGATTCAAACCAATCCTTAAAATTGCCCTAAATTTTACCACAATATATTTTATTATTTTTCTTCATTTATCAAAAGTAGCAACAGTCTCTGAGCTCCTCATTCGACATCTGCAAGATCTTAAATTAAGCTCAGTGATGTCGTAATGGAAATACAAAGGTCAAACTAAATCTTATTTTCTCATTTTTGATTCCTAGAGAACCACTGTCTAAAGAAGAAGCCAAAATATCAAAATTCGTTTTTCCACCATTTTTTTAGGTTTAGTAGTCAAAAATTGTTGAGATAGTCAACTATGATGATAACATCAAGAATTTTATTTGTTGGATCGAGTTTAGTAACAAAATTAGGTTTTAAATTTTTCATCCAGTTTGGTCAGATGAGTGGAGTACAAAGTTGACGAAATAGGCAGTTGTGAGTTGCATAGCCGAATCGTAAGTGAATTTTTCTGATGTTGTCTGAATTGTTTAGAAGAATACAAAGTTATTGAAAAGTGGTTGTGTATCGTCGTTTATATATTTTGAACAACGCATGTATAAAACCGATGAATAAATTTGTAGAAGGAAATCAACATTCATTTTACTCTATTAATGTCGGCAATCGATTTATGTTGCTTGTGGTATTTCTAGTGTGCAGAAAAAAGGGCGGGAAAATAGATGAGTGAAATTTAGTAACTTTTTGTGTAATTAGAGCATCTATAACAAAGGCATATTCATCCTTTATATTTAGCCCTCCTCCAATCTTCCAGTCCAATGGTAGGAATTAAGGTGAATATTGCATGTAATGTTCAAGGACCAATTTAGTATTCTAAATTGGTCCGTAACGCCTATTTAATACGTGCCCAACGTTGAGTACATAATAGGCAATTAGTTTCGAATGGTCATTTTTCAACAGCTACTTCACCCCTAAATAAATAAATAACTCACTTTTAATCATAAATACATCAAATTCTTCAAAATTTCTTCTATTAAACCACATTAATCTTATTTAAATTTAATATTCAAAATGTCTTACCATTCGAAGAGTTCACACATCTTTCGAATTCTCAAAATTACACGTTCGAAGACAATAATTATGTCATGACCCGCAAATCCGTACCTCTTGATTAAACACTAATCTCCATTGATTAACTCAAAATGAACGGAAATACGAACCATGATGGTTTAAGAAAGAAGAAAAAGGTAGAAGAAGAAGAAAATAGAGGAAGAAGAAAGAAGAACAACAGAACAACAATAGAAACAGAAACAATATCAAAATCTCACATTCGCAGCGGAACAATGTATAATAGATAAATCAGTAATCTTTTAAACAAAGAATTTTATTAGTTTATACATACATCAACAGAATCAATATACAACTCAATACAACAATGGACAGTTATATCAACTTGTCCTCATACAGAATACACAGCAGAATAAATAATATCAGATACAAATACTACGTCTCGCCATCCAGCTTGCTTCCAAAGCTCCAGAATATCCAGAATATCCTGATAACCTAACTCTAGACTGCCTGTGTGGAAATTGGTGGGCACCCAGAGTTTAGAAGGGAAACAATAAACTCCGAGTCAGTCATGGTGACTGGTGTGAGATCGTAAAACAGTTATTTTTAAAACAAACAACAGGAAGATTTTAAAGTCAATTTCGCAATGCTTTTGAAAATGAAACTACCATAAGACCTCCTGCCACACACACAATGCAAACGCAGAATTGGAGGAGATTTCTTCTTATGATAGTCAAAGATGCTTACTACGCAAAATCAAATCATTTTGGATATTATTATTAGTGCATAGTGTAGAAAATATTTCGAAAGTAGAATATAAATCTTAGCCAGCATAGGTACCATTATAGTATGCTTACTATAGCTACCATATTAAATGGCAGGTTCTACAACTAAAACCGTACAAGTCTCGTATTGTTTCTTTGGATTTCCAACAAATGGTTAGGCTAAGGAACTTCCTATGCCACGAAGGAACGCCTCTTGAATGACGTCCCGAGAAATAACCTAACATTACGGTTAGATCTCTGCCAACACAAGGCCGGGTTACCTCTGCAAAAATAGGTAACTACTGACACGCGTATGCCATCCCCCGATCGTCACCGATCTTCCCGAGGATCCTCGATTTCCAACTACCACAAAGTAATAAACTCGCAGCATCTACATAGGTTAAGTATCTGGGCTCCATACCATGATACCACCTTTATCCAGAAGGAATGACATACACTAAGGGGCGCTACTCCCTAGAACCTTGCCGCATCCTTCCTGTTTTGACCATTTCCGGGGTGTGAGGCTTGACGAAGTCTCATCCACAAAGCTACGCTTTGTCATAAAGCCATGCTTCGGGTCAACAGATGATCAACCTATGATCACAAAGATAAATGATCAAACAAATGATCATATCACAAATGATCAAACACTGATCATCACACAGCAACACTCGGCATGTCACATTACCAAATTGGGAATATATCGCTGATAAATTTCAACTACATAACCTCTGAGCTCGTACGTCTCAGAGAAGGGTGTTAAGCTAAGAGAATAAATTCTCCGCCACCAACAGATATGTATTTGAAAGAAATCAGCTTTATATCTCAATTTGTAACGTCAGACATACAATCCATACAAGTCTGTTCCGGGATCGAACAGAACCGAAGGCACTTCTCACGAAGCCCTTGCAAATCCGGATAATTTTCAATCACGTCCGGACTTCCCGTCACTAAGGGTGATAAAAGCTCTAAATCGGAGATCAGCCGATGTAGAGTAACTCGACGGTAATCCTTCCGTTTTCAAAAATATCCGGTCTTCAACACCGGTCATCAAATGCAATTCATAAAAACGTATCACATATTCGGAATGGGTTATACGACCCCATGGTCCTTTCCCGGCTAACCCGAATAGTGAGCGCTTATTCAAAAATAAGTGTGGCATTCAAATTCATCCAATTCACAACAAATACCTATTTAAAGGTAAATATTGATAGTCGGTTATTTAACTATCAATAAGGATGCGCAACATCATCAGATTCCAAATAATTTCCCAAATTATTTATTCTTCCAAAATATCTTTACTAGATATAAAATTTCCACACTTCAAAAATAAATCAATATTTATTTTTAAACGAATTTCCATTTCTTTTTATAAATTCCATAGTGAATTTATATTTCAGATATCTACTGATATACGATTTTCAAATCGATTTCAAATATTCAATTTCAATTTATCTCTACAAAGATAAATTCTCCAAACGTTTCATTTTATTTTGGAAAAGCAATTCCATACTTATTTAATCATAAGTAATTCACAAATCTATTTATTTTCAACATTTGAAAATATTCAATATACTTAAATCAAAATTAAGTATAAATTCATTCTTTAAGGAAATCATTCTTCTTCACAATTTTATTTGAGTCAAAACGAATGTTACGTAAAACATCGTTACGACAACTCAAAATCACTAGTATTGGGATTCGAAATTAAGATAGATATGTAAATCCCAATACTATATAAAACATTTCCTTTCGGAAACCATTTACTATAACAACAATGTTATAGTCCATCATTTCCTTATTTTTCGAAAACGTCTATTTCAACAATGAATGTTGAAATCTATGGTTTCGATATTTAACCC
Source organism: Allium fistulosum (assembly GCA_030737815.1). NCBI lineage: Eukaryota > Viridiplantae > Streptophyta > Magnoliopsida > Asparagales > Amaryllidaceae > Allium > Allium fistulosum. Next base: position 895,727,331 of record CM060905.1, on the reverse strand, counting down.
ATTTTAAAACATCGTTAAAATAATTAACTCTATTTTAAAATATTCATTTTCCCAAAACATATCCATTTTATTCAATAATATATTCACTGTTCAAAATCGTGAATATATTTCACTAACCAAATTTCAATCTTTTCTACACATTTTATTTTCAAGAATTTATCCATTATCCAAAATCGTGGATAAAACTCCCTTAATAACTTCTATATTAAATTCATCAAATTTGATTGATTTTCGGATTTATAAAACAACGTTTATAAATCCTAATTCTATTTTATAACAACTTCGATTTATCAATCTCCTTTAATAACCTTCTATATTAAATTTATCAAATCCAATTGATTTCGAATTTATAAAACAACGTTTATAAATCACATTCATATTTTATAACAACTTTGATTTGTAAATCTTCTTTATTAACTTCTAGAATTCACTTATCAAAATAAGTGATTTCGGATTTATAAACAACGTTTATAAATCACATTTATATTTATAAAAACTTCAATTTATAAATCTCCTTTGTTAACTAATTCAATTCATAACTAAATTTTTATACCAACTATCCATATTATAAGTTGAATACTAATAATTCATTCATTCTACAAAATCATTTCCATTTATAAGTTCACAATTTGTAAATTTCATTCACTTATAAATTCTTAAAAATTCATTTTAACGCTTATAAAAACTCGTTTTATAATCCCAATCTTTTAAAGTTATAAATATCAATTTTGTACATCTTTTACATACATCGTTTCTAATAATTCAAAAATTCCAATTAAAATCATCTTATAAATTACTTAACTATTTATTTCAAAAGAAATTACCTTTTGGTTATATTTCACAACGATCTTAACTTTTATAACTCTAAAAATTTATACGTTTATTTATTTAAGATGAATCAATACAAAAATTTAATAAAACGTATATTTTCAAAAATCACTTAAAAATCCTTTTTAAAGTAAAAATCGTTATTTTTAAACTTTAAAAATTGAATCCGATGATGCAACAGCACCAATTAGTCAATCACAACATTCAATATCATATATCAATATGATAACAGAATATACATCAATATCTGTAAATAAATAAATACAGTTGAGGAATCCAGTTGGATCCCTCCAACCTGTTTCCCTGCATCCACAGACGTTAGCACAATACCAATTCCACTTCGAGGTGGAATATCGCGGTATATGGGATTTATAAAATATCATACGCTTAATAACGGCGCAATAGGGTCTCATCCGCTATATAATGCGGGAAATCAATCAATCCAATATATACATATGCCAATATGTATATATTGCTATATATATATAGATATATCCTACTATATCTAATATCATATCCAAACCACAATCAAACAGTCAATAACTGCAATCCAAATTTATTTTGAGTGAGAAAAAATCTCACCTTTGCTTTTAATTTGCAATCCATTTTCCTATTTCCGCTTTGATTTCTCGTTTTGACCTTGTATAAATAATTTATAAAATTCATTAATATTCGAGATAAACCGAATAATTAATTTCCATTTTAAAATTTTGCTTTATCTAATAAATTAAATTTTAAACAATTTCCGTTAGCTTACTGTTTTATAAAACTTACTGTAAAAAGTTCCCTCCAACAGTTTATAACTTGATTAAAAAATTTATTAACGAAATAAAATAATTTAACAAGCCAAGTAAACAAGTTAACCATCTTAATATATTTTCCAGAGTATATGTATATATTTACTTTACTGTAAAAATTATGAACTGCACACATATATTTTTATTTTTATTTTTTATAGCAGTTAACACAATTAAAAATTCACTTACTATAAGATTTCCTGATATCATATATCAAATTAAATTAAGTTTGTTAACTTACTTAACTAAAAAAAATGATTTGTTAAAAAAAAAATAGTTTAATTACCTTACAGCCTCCCCCCCGATCTTGAGATAGCCGCGACTAACTCGCGAGTCTTCCTCAACGGCACACCCACGAACGCGACCCAATGCCCTATCTTTTCGCAACCCCCAGTCTTCACTGTTGTGAACAATCGCCGACCCCCCTGTTCGCCGCTGCCATTGCCGTAGTTGCGACCATCTCAGATCGAAATCGGCCTCGCCATCGCCTGCCCACGTTGGAATCATCGTCCAGCCTCCCATTTCCTCAGTCGCGAAACCCCATCCATCTGCGCGTCTACGCGAGCAACTCGCAATACTGCTGCCGCCTTCTCGACCCCGACAAATTCCTCCCCCAAATCGACATCGCCTGCCGCGTTGTCGAGTTCGTAGACATCATGAACCTCAGCCGAGACCACGTCGCCACTTCGCACTCGAAAACTAACGAATGAAGAATAGACATTTAATTCGAACGAATTGATTTCGTTCAGTGAAGGAAGGCCGCGATTCAACTGATTTTACTGAAGCAAATTTTTTCTTGAATTGGATCGAAATGAAGGGAGAAAGGGTATTTTTCGATTGCATTTTTTTAACGAAGAAAGGTGGAAGGGAAGATGTTCTCTTCGGCCATTAATTTTTGTTTGAACAAGATTTGATTTTGAACAGATAGAGGGAGATAGTTATTTAAAACTGAAAGAGAATGGGTTGCACGATTTCTTTTGCGTGATTCCCTGCATGATCCTAGGCGTAGTTGAAGGGAAGATAACGTGTGGTGTCGACCAAATTTAAATTTAAATTAAAAATTGAATTTGGTTTAAATTTCAATGCGTTTACCCATCGTGTGCTCACATAACAAGTCCGAAAAATACGAAATTTGAAATCCGGTAATAATTTAATATTACGGACCCAATGGAACTGGTTTCGTCGAATTCCGAGACTGCGCCCCGGAACACTATTTTTAAATATCGATTCGAACGATTTAAATTCAAAACAAATCGTTTTCAAACTCGATTTTGAAGTTTCAATTATCTTCAGTATTATCAATACGAATTTTAAAAGCTTTTGAAATATTTTTCTTCAGCTTAAAATTGAAGATACAGATTTTTATTCAACTTTCAATCGATTAAATTCTATAATTAAATCGCCAAATTCAAAGTTATATTGGGAATTCAAATTAAATTATCATTCAAATATTTAAAATTAATTAAATATTTCCAATTTAATTTGTTCAAAATTCTGGGTCGTTACAATCTTCCCTCCTTAAAAGAATTTCGTCCCGAAATTACAAGTTAGGAAAAATGGTCCTTAACTCGTCTACTATTTTTCAACATCCAATAGTTTTATCAATTTATCGAAACAAATCTTTCTACTAAAGATTCGTTATTAATTCGACTAACTTTTCCAACTTCAATTATAAGTTTCAAACAACATTGTTTTCTTAACAATTCAAATTTAAATTTAAATTCAAATTTTAACTTTCAAAATTTTCTCAAAAATTTTCTAACGCCTTAAATTTCCGAAAAATTTCGCCAGCGTCTCCTTTGCGCGGCTAATACGGCACGACTACAAAACGTCCCTACGGACTCTCAGATTCAAAAAAGAAAAGAAAAAGCCAAGCGGCTAGAGAAGAAATCAGCAAATCTCATGTAGAAATTTAAAATACATACCTTTTGTCGAGCAATTCAAATTATCTTTGAAATCAAATCCAATTTCTTTATAACACCTGTATCCTACTAGCCATATATCTAGTTACAGCATTCAACCTATTTTGCACATTCAATTACAAAATTTCCAATATAAACTACTTCTTATACATTTTTACTTCACTGTTGAAGTTACACCTATTCATTTTCATTCAATTTTACATTTCACATTCCATTTGAATTAAATTTACCATTTCAACTAAATTTAGATTCAAATTAGCTTCTGAATATTAAATTTTATCAATTACCTTTCATTCACAACTGCATCATTTTAGATCAGTTTCATTTACTAATTCATCACAAATTGTAATTCACTGTATTCAAATTTGTTTTCAACGTTCAGTTTTAATTTTATTCTTCATTTAATCATCACTTAGATTGATTTCAATATCAAATTTTTACTTAAGAATTTCACTCTTCACTTCTTAGGTTCAATATAAATATTCCATATACACATTATATTTATTTTCAATTTACCACTTAGGTTAAGTCTACTTACATTTAAACTGGATTTCTAATCCCATACGAATTTTAATTCGTCTACCATTTATAATTATTCAATTCAATTCATTGCTTACAGATTCGAAATGAATTTCAACTTTCAATTTCACTTCATTTAATTGATTCACTTGTATTTACTTTAATTTAACTCCATCCTTTAGGTTAAATTTATTCTATCAAAATTCAATTTGTATAAGTTATCAACTTAATAATATTTCATAAATATTTTTTATATAGTATGCCAGAGTCTTACCAACATTTCAAAATCATTTTGAAAACAATTCAAATTATCCTTTGAATTTCCAAAACAAAACCCAAATTTTTCAAACAACTCCCATTTAAAACAATTTGGCAGCAATTCTTCTTTTGGAAACCCGAAAATGAACACCGGTGATGTCATGATCATCATCGGAATTATTTTCCAGCGACCGAAAAGAGTTTAGAGCTTTTTATTCCTTCAAAACATTTTTCAAAACCTTTGAAATTCATTTTCCAATCAAAAAGGATTTAAACTTTCCAAATCTCCAAAATTTTCAAATTCTTTTCAAAACATTTCCAAATACTTCTCTGGAATTCCGTTTCAAATTACAAATCACATTTATAATTTACATTCTTAAATTTCATTTGTATGTGAATTTTATTTCTTAACTTTGGAGTTATGATTTTAATTTCTTATTTAATTTCAATGGTAATAGTTTAATATTATTACTTCCTAACAACCAAGCAACCATATACTATGATAATTCATAGAAAATCATTTCTTTTATATACAAAAATAGTTTTGGGCAAAATTATCTCATTCACCCTATTTAAAACAATACTGTGTCGGTTTATCTTGTTTAAGAGTTTAGAAACTCCTATCAACACAGTTAGCTAGATTGCACCGACCAGAATCTATAAACAATCAACCGATAAGTCAACACAATACAAAACAAATTTTTATATTCAATAACAAATACGCGCTCATATCTATTATTACACTCAACTCATTCTAGAGTACTACTGACTCTATCTCTAATGAGTAACACCCAACAGAGCAGGGTTGTCGCTTAACCATATGCTCTGATACCAGATTGTCATGACCCGCAAATCCGTACCTCTTGATTAAACACTAATCTCCATTGATTAACTCAAAATTAACGGAAATACGAACCATGATGGTTTAAGAAAGAAGAAAAAGGTAGAAGAAGAAGAAAATAGAGGAAGAAGAAAGAAGAACAACAGAACAACAATAGAAACAGAAACAATATCAGAATCTCACATTCACAGTGGAACAATGTATAATAGATAAATCAGTAATCTTTTAAACAAAGAATTTTATCAGTTTATACATACATCAACAGAATCAATATACAACTCAATACAACAATGGACAGTTATATCAACTTGTCCTCATACAGAATACACAGCGGAATAAATAATATCATATACAAATACTACGTCTCGCCATCCAGCTTGCTTCCAAAGCTCCAGAATATCCAGAATATCCTGATAACCTAACTCTAGACTGCTCGTGTGGAAATTGGTGGGCACCCAGAGTTTAGAAGGGAAACAATAAACTCCGAGTCAGTCATGGTGACTGGTGTGAGATCGTAAAACAGTTATTTTTAAAACAAACAACAGGAAGATTTTAAAGTCAATTTCGCAATGCTTTTGAAAATGAAACTACCATAAGACCTCCCGCCACACACACAATGCAAACGCAGAATTGGAGGAGATTTCTTCTTATGATAGTCAAAGATGCTTACTACGCAAAATCAAATCATTTTGGATATTATTATTAGTGCATAGTGTAGAAAACATTTCGAAAGTAGAATATAAATCTTAGCCAGCATAGGTACCATTATAGTATGCTTACTATAGCTACCATATTAATTGGTAGGTTCTACAACTAAAACCGTACAAGTCTCGTATTGTTTCTTTGGATTTCCAACAAATGGTCAGGCTAAGGAACTTCCTATGCCACGAAGGAACGCCTCTGGAATGACGTCCCGAGAAATAACCTAACATTACGGTTAGATCTCTGCCAACACAAGGCCGGGTTACCTCTGCAAAAATAGGTAACTACTGACACGCGTATGCCATCCCCCGATCGTCACCGATCTTCCCGAGGATCCTCGATTTCCAACTACCACAAAGTAATAAACTCGCAGCATCTACATAGGTTAAGTATTTGGGCTCCATACCATGATACCACCTTTATCCAGAAGGAATGACATACACTAAGGGGCGCTACTCCCTAGAACCTTGCCGCATCCTTCCTGTTTTGACCATTTCCGGGGTGTGAATCTTGACGAAGTCTCGTCCACAAAGCTACGCTTTGTCACAAAGCCATGCTTCGGGTCAACAGATGATCAACCTATGATCACAAAGATAAATGATCAAACAAATGATCATATCACAAATGATCAAACACTGATCATCACACAGCAACACTCAGCATGTCACATTACCAAATTGGGAATATATCGTTGATAAATTTCAACTACATAACCTCTGAGCTCGTACGTCTCAGAGAAGGGTATTAAGCTAAGAGAATAAATTCTCCGCCACCAACAGATATGTATTTGAAAGAAATCAGCTTTATATCTCAATTTGTAACGTCAGACATACAATCCATACAAGTCTGTTCCGGGATCGAACAGAACCGAAGGCACTTCTCACGAAGCCCTTGCAAAACCGGATAATTTTCAATCACGTCCGGACTTCCCATCACTAAGGGTGATAAAAGCTCTAAATCGGAGATCAGCCGATGTAGAGTAACTCGACGGTAATCCTTTCGTTTTTAAAAATATCCGGTCTTCAACACCGGTCATCAAATGCAATTCATAACAACGTATCACATATTCAGAATGGGTTATACGACCCCATGGTCCTTTCCCGGCTAACCCGAATAGTGAGCGCTTATTCAAAAATAAGTGTGGCATTCAAATTCATCCAATTCACAACAAATACCTATTTAAAGGTAAATATTGATAGTCGGTTATTTAACTATCAATAAGGATGCGCAACATCATTAGATTCCAAATAATTTCCCAAATTATTTATTCTTCCAAAATATCTTTACTAGATATAAAATTTCCACACTTCAAAAATAAATCAATATTTATTTTTAAACGAATTTCCATTTCTTTTATAAATTCCATAGTGAATTTATATTTCAGATATCTACTGATATACGATTTTCAAATCGATTTCAAATATTCAATTTCAATTTATCTCTACAAAGATAAATTCTCCAAACGTTTCATTTTATTTTGGAAAAGCAATTCCATACTTATTTAATCATAAGTAATTCACAAATCTATTTATTTTCAACATTTGAAAATATTCAATATACTTAAATCAAAATTAAGTATAAATTCATTCTTTAAGGAAATCATTCTTCTTCACAATTTTATTTGAGTCAAAACGAATGTTACGTAAAACATCGTTACGACAACTCAAAATCACTAGTATTGGGATTCGAAATTAAGATAGATATGTAAATCCCAATACTATATAAAACATTTCCTTTCGGAAACCATTTACTATAACAACAATGTTATAGTCCATCATTTCCTTATTTTTCGAAAACGTCTATTTCAACAATGAATGTTGAAATCTATGGTTTCGATATTTAACCCATTTTAAAACATCGTTAAAACAATTAACTCTATTTTAAAATATTCATTTTCCCAAAACATATCCATTTTATTCAATAATATATTCACTGTTCAAAATCGTGAATATATTTCACTAACCAAATTTCAATCTTTTCTACACATTTTATTTTCAAGAATTTATCCATTATCCAAAATCGTGGATAAAACTCCCTTAATAACTTCTATATTAAATTCATCAAATTTGATTGATTTTCGGATTTATAAAAAACCGTTTATAAATCCTAATTCTATTTTATAACAACTTCGATTTATCAATCTCCTTTAATAACCTTCTATATTAAATTTATCAAATCCAATTGATTTCGAATTTATAAAACAACGTTTATAAATCACATTCATATTTTATAACAACTTTGATTTGTAAATCTTCTTTATTAACTTCTAGAATTCACTTATCAAAATAAGTGATTTCGGATTTATAAACAACGTTTATAAATCACATTTATATTTATAAAAACTTCAATTTATAAATCTCCTTTGTTAACTAATTCAATTCATAACTAAATTTTTATACCAACTATCCATATTATAAGTTGAATACTTATAATTCATTCATTCTACAAAATCATTTCCATTTATAAGTTCACAATTTATAAATTTCATTCACTTATAAATTCTTAAAAATTCATTTTAACGCTTATAAAAACTCGTTTTATAATCCCAATCTTTTAAAGTTATAAATATCAATTTTGTACATCTTTTACATACATCGTTTCTAATAATTCAAAAATTCCAATTAAAATCATCTTATAAATTACTTAACTATTTATTTCAAAAGAAATTACCTTTTGGTTATATTTCACAACGATCTTAACTTTTATAACTCTAAAAATTTATACGTTTATTTATTTAAGATGAATCAATTCAAAAATTTAATAAAACGTATATTTTCAAAAATCACTTAAAAATCCTTTTTAAAGTAAAAATCGTTATTTTTTAACTTTAAAAATTGAATCCGATGATGCAACAGCACCAATTAGTCAATCACAACATTCAATATCATATATCGATATGATAACAGAATATACATCAATATCTGTAAATAAATAAATACAGTTGAGGAATCCAGTTGGATCCCTCCAACCTGTTTCCCTGCATCCATAGACGTTAGCACAATACCAATTCCACTTTGAGGTGGAATATCGCGGTATATGGGATTTATAAAATATCATCCGCTTAATAACGGCGCAATAGGGTCTCATCCGCTATATAATGCGGGAAATCAATCAATCCAATATATACATATGCCAATATGTATATATTGCTATATATATAGATATATCCTACTATATCTAATATCATATCCAAACAACAATCAAACAGTCAATAACTGCAATCCAAATTTATTTTGAGTGAGAAAAAATCTCACCTTTGCTTTTAATTTGCAATCCATTTTCCCATTTCCGCTTTGATTTCTCGTTTTGACCTTGTATAAATAATTTATAAAATTCATTAATATTCGAGATAAACCGAATAATTAATTTCCATTTTAAAATTTTGCTTTATCTAATAAATTAAATTTTAAACAATTTCCTTTAGCTTACTGTTTTATAAAACTTACTGTAAAAAGTTCCGTCCAACAGTTTATAACTTGATTAAAAATTTTATTAACGAAATAAAATAATTTAACAAGCCAAGTAAACAAGTTAACCATCTTAATATATTTTCTAGAGTATATGTATTTATTTACTTTACTGTAAAAATTATGAACTGCACACATATAATTATAATTTTATTTTTTATAGCAGTTAACACAAATAAAAATTCACTTACTATAAGATTTCCTGATATCATATATCAAATTAAATTAAGTTTGTTAACTTACTTAACTAAAAAAATGTTTTGTTAAAAAAAATAGTTTAATTACCTTACAGCCTCCCCCCGATCTCGAGATCGCCGCGACTAACTCGCGAGTCTTCCTCAACGGCACACCCACGAACGCGACCCAATGCCCTATCTTTTCGCAACCCCCAGTCTTCACTGTTGTGAACAATCGCCGACCCCCCTGTTCGCCGCTGCCATTGCCGTAGTTGCGACCATCTCAGATCGAAATCGGCCTCGCCATCGCCTGCCCACGTTGGAATCATCGTCCAGCCTCCCATTTCCTCAATCGCGAAACCCCATCCATCTGCACGTCCACGCGAGCAACTCGCAATACTGCTGCCGCCTTCTCGACCCCGACAAATTCCTCCCCCAAATCGACATCGCCTGCCGCGTTGTCGAGTTCGTAGACATCATGAACCTCAGCCGAGACCACGTCGCCACTTCGCACTCGAAAACTAACGAATGAAGAATAGACATTTACTTCGAACGAATTGATTTCGTTCAGTGAAGGAAGGCCGTGATTCAACTGATTTTACTGAAGCAAATTTTTTCTTGAATTGGATCGAAATAAAGGGAGAAAGGGTATTTTTTGATTGCATTTTTTTTTAATGAAGAAAGGTGGAAGGGAAGATGTTCTCTTCGACCATTAATTTTTGTTTGAACGAGATTTGATTTTGAACAAATAGAGGGAGATAGCTATTTAAAACTGAAAGAGAATGGGTTGCACGATTTCTTTTGCGTGATTCCCTGCGTGATCCTAGGCGTAGTTGAAGGGAAGATAACGTGTGGTGTCGACCAAATTTAAATTTAAATTAAAAATTGAATTTGGTTTAAATTTCAATGCGTTTACCCATCGTGTGCTCACATAACAAGTCCGAAAAATACGAAATTTGAAATCCGGTAATAATTCAATATTACGGACCCAATGGAACTGGTTTCGTCGAATTCCAAGACTGCGCCCCGGAACACTATTTTTAAATATCGATTCGAACGATTTAAATTCAAAACTGAACAAATCATTTCCAAACTCGATTTTGAAGTTTCAATTATCTTCTGTATTATCAATACGAATTTTAAAAGCTTTTGAAATATTTTTCTTCAGCTTAAAATTGAAGATACAAATTTTTATTCAACTTTCAATCGATTAAATTCTATAATTAAATCGCCAAATTCAAAGTTATATTGGGAATTCAAATTAAATTATCGTTCAAATATTTAAAATTAATTTAATATTTCCAATTTAATTTGTTCAAAATTCTGGGTTGTTACAAATTAGCAGAATGGTACTCCTCTTAGCCGACATTCATCCAACCCATGGTGAAGCGATGAAGACTATGACTTGTGCAACGTTTATGTCATTGTTCCAAAGATTTGATTAGGAGAGATGACAAAAGTGGGAAATTTTTTGAAGAAAATAATCAATACCTACAAAGAGTACTTCGGATTACACAAGCTCGTTGTCAGCTATTAAAGGTTGATTCGAAAAATCAATCGACAAACTCAATTTTATGAATCATAGATTAACAAAATAAAGTAAGCGGATCATAGTGGAATTGGAGGCGAAAATCATTTGGCATGTCTCCTGATTTTCAGTTATTTGTTATTTCAAAATCTTAGCATTTGTTCTTATTTCTTTGGTTATCAGAAAAGAATGACGAATGTGGAATTCACAAAGCTTTTCCCAGGGAAAATGGCTTTAAAAAACCATACTATTACCAATTCAAAAATTGTTATGATTTGTTGACAAGTCGACCGAAATGGAGTTTTGACAATGCAAAGAGCTTGCAAGACGTCCAAATAATGGAGAAGAGGAAGAGTAAAACATCAAAATCATCATACCGCTCTAGTCCGAAAGACTCATCGGGTAGAGAAACGCCATTTGAGAGAATGGGAGGACGATCAAAAGATTGAGGATGTCTAATTCATATGAAATAGGCAAATGGACAGGTCTGCAACCTATCTGTTAAAGCCAAAGGAAGTGTATCGTAAAACTGTCCAATACATTTGGATCAACTACCCCGACAACTAATATACTTGATCTATATAATAAACAATATTTCATAATTAATATACGATTAACTAAACATTTATATACTTGAACTATATAATAAACAATAATGGTATTTGGACTATATAATTAATAATAATAAATACTACTAATTAACTAATATGCAATTAACATAACATTGATGTACTAATAGTTGTTCTATATTTATAATTATACCTTGACTATATCCAAAGCGACTCACATGCGATGTGTGTATCCATCTGAAAGCTCCTACAAGATCATTAAGTCAAAAAAATTATCGTATCAAGACTATGGACAATGTGAAGTGGACCAGCTTTCTCAAGTATATGTCTTCGAACGGTTTGTCTTCCAATTTTCATAGCATGTGGTGGCATTTCAACACTTTTTTCAGTTTAAAAGAAGGAAAAATAAAGCGAGGGGTGCGCGTCCTATTATGTGTATGTATGTGTTTATGTGTATATGTTTATGTGTATATGTATATATACATATTGTTATCCCGCCTTTTGGCAAGGCCGTGACACCATGAACTTGACTAGAAACCAAAGGCAGTTCGTCTAGAAAATCGGTTATACGCAGGCCCACTATGGATATCGACAAATTTTGACTGAGTCCGGATCGAGCTTAAATTGATATAACACGACAACCGAAGCTATGAGAGTCAATGTTCCAAATCTCAAGTCAATCCGAGTTCGTATGAACAAATTACGATCGATACAAAATTGGATGAAAACCAACCACTGTTCGAATCGCTCAGTTCGAATCGCTCAGTTCGAATCCATCAGGAATGCCTACTTCGAATCACTCCGCTTCGCATCCATCAGAAAGCACTTGTTCGACTCTCTCCGCTTCAAGCCACAGTTCGACTCGCTTCGCATCCATCAGAGAACAGCAGTTCGACTCGATCGTCTAATGCTTATTTCGAATCCATCAGCTGGAGCGCGTTGCTCGAATCCATAAAGCAACAGTAGTTCGTGTCCCTTATTTGTCCAGTTCGTATCCATACTGGAGAAGCCCCGTTCGAATCCATCAAATTCCAGTACTTCATATCCATCGTGGATCCACTGATCGAGTCCATCGTGTTGCCGTACTCGAATCAATCGGCCAGAGTTGAGTTCCATCGATGCGAACAGAACCCTACTAACAATGCGTGCAACCCACTTTCTATCGATATGAAAAGAGGACGTTTTCATTGATATGAACAAGCCAAGGTCCAAGAACGACTCGATCAAAATGGCATCAAAGGCGGAGTGATCCAGATATTCAAACGCCACGTCATCGAGTCAAACAGAACCGATTCGAATAAGAGCGAGTCGAAGTGAGGGAGTCGAACGAAAAATCCAACCGAAGACCCCAATTCGTGTCAATCATATCTCCTAATCTACAAGTCCAAATGCTATGGAACTTTCACAGAAGACTACGTGCATGCTAAAGAATGTCCACGCCAAATTTTGACTCCATCGGACGCAATCTTGATCGATACGAAATCCGTTCGTATCAATCACGGATCGGACCGAAACTTCGCGGGCTTGGGCGCGCGGGCCTAGTCACGTGCCAGAGAGGGTCTCCCGAGATCTGAACGAAATATCAGCCTCCTACACCTATAAATAGAGCCCCAAGGCATACAGAAAAGGGGCTTCTTCTTCTTTGAATTCTCCAACGTCCAGACTCTGCCGGATCCAGATCTAAATTTCCTTGCTGCTACCAACAACGAAATTAACTGCTGCAAATCATAATTATCTATTGTAATTCATTGAATTCACTTGTAATCTTCAAAGAAAGATCAATAAAGCTATCAACTTCATAGTGGACCTAGGCGATCCGCCGAACCACTCTAAATTCTTGTGTCTCTTTGCATTTTAATTATTTTCATATCTGAAATTTGTAGTTTTTGTTAGATAATCCTCTTTTTCCATTTAATTTCTTCACTTTATCTCTTCAAAAACTTTCGAAGAGTGTTGTGCCCAATTTTTGTACAAACACTTTGGTGCTTTCACTGAGAACAAACCCAATTTTTCTCCTGCTCTTTGGATCTCCTATTTATATCGGATTGCACAAATCCAAGAAGAAGATCCAGATCTAGAACTTAGAAGCCCTTCTGTTCTATTCAGATTTGCATCAGATCTAGGAAAGGACTTTCACCAATTCACCATGGTAAGTACACGAACTACCTCTACAGCTGCTGATCAAGGAGGATGGGACAGGCAGAATCCCGTGCAATTGCCTCCATCAAACCAAGATACCGCCGGACCTTCAGATCCATCATGCCCGGTCACCAGACAAGAGTTTCAGATGCTGCTTCAAGAATTGACCTAGAGTCGGCAACAGCTAACTGAACAACTGCGCGCCAACACAGAGTTTTCCAACCAGCTAAATCGCTAAAGGCGAAGAAGATCCAGAAGAGACCAAGACTATTATTCTTCCACAGAGAGTTCAGCCTCATCAGACGGTCATCACAGGTCCACACGCCCACGGCTGGATGTAAGCTACACCCAGGCCGCAGGACACCAACCTGCCTCAAACCTAGGACAACCCAGAACTGGACTACGTGCTAGTCAACATATAGGACCCTCATCCCGAGGAGGTGCTACTCCTTACCATGTCACAGGCAACATTGCTACTACCACCGCTACCGAGCAAGGGGTTAATGCTAGAAACCAAGCTGATCCCCAACGTGATCAGCGAGAGCAGACTCCAGAACCTTATGTCCCTGAGAATGTTGAACCAAGGAGGCAAGGCAGGGACCGTCGACCGCGTCCGGTCCAGACTCGCACTATGGAGCCCGACCACACCTTGGCCCAACACTCTCCTAATATCCAGATGCCAGATATACCTACGATGATTCGTCAAATGATCCGTGAAAGTCAGGGTCTCGGTAATGACGACTGGGGAATTTCCCGAAGTTATACCCCTTTCACCGATGACATATTGTCTGCTGAACCACCTCGGCGCTTCAGGATGCCAACTTTACCAATCTACGAAGGGAGTTCAGATCCCAATCAACATATCCTGAAATACGAATGGCTGATAAATGCTGCGAGAGCTGATGATGCAGTAAAATGCCGTAGTTTCCCCATTTCCCTTTGGGGCATTGCAACTATGTGGTTTACTCGTTTGCCACCACGATCCATCTCTAATTTTGACCAGATGGCCACTAAGTTTGTTGAACAATTCCGTATGCACGTAGCAAGGCCTAAAGACGTTAATACTCTGTCTAGTGTTACACAAGCTCCCGGAGAAACACTCAGACGTTATTTGGAGCGATTCCATGCTGTGTGTGCAGAAATAAGCAATCCCAACGATAACTCTATCCTGATGGCATTAACTAAGGGGATTGATGCTGATTCCGAGTTTGGAAATTGGTTAGCTAGAAAACCACCTGCGTCATTGGACCGTTTCTATTCCCAGGAAGCCCAATTCTTGAGAAGGGAGGATGCGAAACAGTCTAGGAAGCAGGATGACGCAAGGCCCAACATCGAAGGCATTCAAAGTAATATCACCGTTAAACAATCCGGGGAGAGCTCCGGAAAAGTCCAGTTGAACATTCAAAATAAACAGAACCAGTAGAGGGATAATGGAAACCAAGCTAAGAAACGGGATCAGAATCGTGGTCTACGACGTATAGCTCAAATGTTCGACAATTACACACCATTGAATACGTCGTTGGAAAATGTCTATTTACAGACCTGTAATACCATGCAATACAAGAAACCTGCCCCGAAGCCGCCGACAGAAAGGCAAATCCCGACAGGGAAATTTTGTAGATTCCATGAGAGTTATGGCCATAATATGATGAGTGTCGTCATTTACAAGACCTCATTGAAAAACTGATACGCGAACGGAAGTTGGATCAATATGTGCTGGTGCCACAGTTTGGTGGTGCGGGCCCATCGAATCAGAATCGTGCGCCGGATTAGGAAAGACAGGAAGAACTCGCTCGTATAGGTGGGAGGTTGGTCATCAATACAATAAGCGGTGGTCCTCACCCGGCAGATCGAAGATGGAAGGAAATGGAGTCGTATGCCAGTTCTATCAGGCATGCGGACTTCGAGTACTACAGTAGTTTTGATAAAGGGGCTCCGGCCAAGCAACAGTAGACGATGACAGATGACATCGTGTTCAGAAACAGGGACGCTGATAAAGTCGAAGCTCCCACCATAGATCCACTGGTCATCTCAGCTCAAGTAGGTCCTGCTTGGATAAAGAGGATCTTGGTCAACAGTGGAAGCTTTGTGAATATTTTATTCAAGCGAGCTTATGATCAAATGAGAATGGAAGCCACGGACCTGAAACCATGTCAATCCTGAATCCATGGTTTCAACGGAAGTGCAACTATACCCACTAGAATGGTGGAACTGCCAGTAGAGTTGGGAGTTGGAGAACGTCGGAGAGTACGAATGTTGCAGTTCATTGTTTTGGACATAGACTCCCCTTATAATGCTTTCCTGGGCTGACCGGTCCTCGCTGAATTCAGGGCAGCCATTGCCCCGTGGTGCTTGACTTTAAAATTTCCCACTGATCATGGAGTGGGGATCATTCAAGGAGATCAGGCTGCTGCAAGAGCCTGTTATGTTGCTGAGCTGCGAGAGGCGCAGCGAAAGGAGAAAGGAAAGGGCGTAGAGGAATCTCTCTGCGTCCTCTTTGTTGATAATTGACAATTAACGCCCGGGTCTAGGCCCGAGCACCCCAGCCAATTCTAAAGGGATCTTAACCCAAGAGAAACTGAAGACGAAGAAGAATCTAAAGAAAGCCAAGCATCCCCGGCCGAACTGACGATTGATGTCCCAATTGACAATGACGATGATTCAAAAATGATAAAGATTGGGTCTCAGCTAAGCCAGCAAACTCAAGAGGAATTGGTTGAATTTCCATGGGCGAATCTTGACGTATTCGCCTAGACGCATTATGACATGTGTGGGATCTCACCGGACATCGCGAGCCACACTCTGAATATTGACCTGCGGCATGTCCCGGTCAAACAGAAAAGGCGTGGTATGGATCCAGAGAGATCTGCCGCCCTTAAAGAAAAAGTGGAAAAGCTTCAAGCAAACGGGTTCATTCGACATGCGCTATATCCTGAATGGGTGTCGAATCCCGTGCTCGTCCGAAAGCCAAACGGAAAATGGAGAACATGCGACGACTATTCCGATCTGAATAAAGCTTGTCCGAAAGACAGTTTCCCGATTCCCAGAATTGATCAGCTAGTAGATTCGACAGCTGGGCATGAGCTCTTATCCTTCATGGACGCGTATTCTAGCTACAATCAGATACCGATGCATTTACCTGATCAAGAACACACCAGCTTCGTAACCAATCTAGGTCTTTATTGCTACAAAGTTATGCC
Source organism: Allium fistulosum (assembly GCA_030737815.1). NCBI lineage: Eukaryota > Viridiplantae > Streptophyta > Magnoliopsida > Asparagales > Amaryllidaceae > Allium > Allium fistulosum. The sequence continues at coordinate 895,710,385 of CM060905.1, read as the reverse complement.
ATTCGGACTCAAGAATGCCGGTGCTACTTATCAACGATTGGTCAATCGGATGTTTGCCAATCAAATCGGGAAAACAATGGAAGTATATGTAGACGACATGCTTGTGAAGTCACGATTATCGACTGACCATGTTAAAGACTTGGAAACTATGTTCAATATACTTCGAGAGTACAGAATGAAGCTCAACCCACTAAAATGTCACTTTGGAGTTGCATCCGGAAAATTCCTTGGGTTTATCGTCAACGCTCGGGGAATCAAAGCTAATCCTGAAAAGATTTAGGCGATCAGAAATCTTGAAACTCCAAAAACTATAAAGTAATTCCAGAGTCTCAATGGGAAGGTAGCAGCATTGAGCAGGTTCATTTCAAAGTCCACCGACAAATGCATTCCCTTCTTCGATCTGATCCGAAAAGGAAAACAAAACTTTGAATGGACCACGGAGTGTGAAGGCACTTTCCAAGCACTAGTTCAGCATCTATCCACACCACATATCCTCTCAAAGCCTATTGATCATGAGAAGTTGTACGTATACTTGGCGATATCAGAAAACTCTATCAACACTGCCTTAATTCGAGAAGAAGACAAGATACAGAAGCCAGTATACTACGTCAGCAAACGGTTGACTGGAGCTGAACGGAATTATCCGAAATTAGAAAAGTTGGCTTATTGCCTTGTCATTGCATCAAGAAAACTCCGACCGTATTTCCAGGCACATCCCATATTTGTTTACACCGACCAGCCGTTACGACAAGTCCTTTCGCGGCCTGAGACGTCTGGTAGGTTACTCAAGTGGAACATCGAACTGAGCCAGTTTGACATTACTTACACTCCGAGACGAGCCATTCAAGGGCAAGTCCTAGCCAATTTTATAGCTGAATTTACCGTTCCAGTGGACTTGCCCGAAACCAGCGAATCTCCCAAATATGTATGGAAGCTTTATACCGACGGTGCACAAATGACCGGTGTTCGGGCGCCGGTATTGTACTTGAAACTCCCGAAGGCCGATCTATATGTTATACTCTGAAGTTCAATTTCCATGCGACCAATAATGAAGCTGAATATGAAGCCCTCTTAGCTGGCTTGAAACTTACTAGAGATTTGAGAATTGTCGCAATGGAAATTTATTGTGATTCACAATTGGTTGTGTGTCAAGTACGGGGAGAGTATCAAGCAAGAGATCGAAGGTTGGTTGCTTACTTAGCTCGAGTTCAGGAGGTACTAAATCAGTTTGATTATTATGCCATTTATTGTATACCTCGAGAACACAACCAAAAAGCTGATTCATTGGCGAAGCTAGCCAGCACAGGCGAAGCTCAGCAAATGGGACTCGTTCCCGTAGAAGCATTGTCCTCCCCGAGCATTGACCGGGCAGAAATAGACCAGGTATGTGAAACCGTCCTCGAAAAGGATTCCTGGATGACTCCACTCAAAAATTACATTGAGCACGGAACCCTGCCGGAGCGTAGGAGTGAAAAGAGACAAGTCCTTTGGAAGGCCTCACAATTTACCATCCAGGATGGAATCATGTACAGAAGAGGTTACTCAGTCCCTCTACTCCGGTGTATCACTCATGATGAAATTAAACAAGTATTGCACGATGTGCACGAGGGAGAATGTGGCGATCATACCGGGGGGCAAGCACTTGCCAACAAAATACTTTGATACGGATATTACTGGCCGACCGTGAATCGCGATGCGTCGGATTATGCAAAGAAATGTGATAGGTGCCAGAAATATGCCCGCATTCCTAGAGCTCCTCCTACCGAGATAACGCAAATGGTTAGCCCATGGTTGTTTGCAATGTGGGGCATGGCAAAAGGTGGTGCGAAATACGCCATCGTCGTAGTTGATTACTTTACAAAATGGACTGAAGCTGAAGCTCTTGCTACCATAACGATGAAGAAAGTAATCAACTTTGTAGTTCGCAACATCATCTGTCGATTCGGTCTTCCACACACCATTGTTACGGACAACGGAACCCAATTCGACAGTGCTGAATTTAAAGATTTCTGCGAACGATTTCACATCCAAAAGAAATTCTCCGCAGTTGCACACCCTCAGGCAAACAGACAAGTTGAAGCTGTTAATAAAGTTATAAAATCCATTCTTAAAAAACGACTGGAAAAGGTCGGGGGTAAGTGGGTCGATGAACTTCCTATGGCTTTATGGGCTTACCGAACAACCCACAAAACCACGACCGGCCACACTCCATTCTCTCTCTCTTATGGTTCAGAAGCCGTTATTCCGGCTGAACTAGAAGTGCCTTCTCATCGTGTGACATACTATGATCCAAAGACAAATGCTATATTACTTGCTGAATCTCTCGATCTACTAGATGAGAAGCATGAAGAGGATGATTTGAGAGCAGCCGCGCATCAGAGTCGAGTCGCCCGATTGTATAATGCCAAGGTCCGCTTGTGAACCTTTGAACTAGGTGATCTCATCCTAAAAAGAATTTATCCGGTTCCTTCGCATATGAAACCGACATGGGAAGGACCGTATGTTATTGAACGAAGGCTCGGTGATGGCATATTCAAATTATCGACTGTTGACGGTCTTACATTGCCAAGAGCCTGGAATAGCGAGAGTCTTCGCCGCTACTACACATGACAGGCTATGTTTATCCATTTAGTTTATTTTCCATTTCGCAATTTCTTTCTGCATTTCGAAATTAGAATTTGTAATAAGGCAACTGACTTTGCCATATTTTCTTATTTCAGCAATAAAATACAATCTCTTCGAGCCAGAGCTATGATTTACTTGAAATGCTTCATATGATCATCACTATGCACAGAGAGCTAAGTTTCACCATACGGTGGAATTTATTCAAATAGAGGGTGACTGTGATGCAACCGGTCACTCGCTAAGCAAAACCTGAGCTCGGGGACAAACCATCACATCAAAGTCAAAAACGGATTGATACACGACAATCCCTCACTTAACTCTGGATTCCTAGAGCGCGAAACGGAGTATAAACAACAACTCCGAACTCCCAGAGTGCGAGTCGGAGTATAAACATCAACTTTGAATTCCTAGAGCACGAAACAGAGTATAAACAACAACTCCTAACTCCTAGAGTGCGAGTCGGAGTATAAACATTAACTCCGGATTCCCAGAGCACGAAATGGAGTATAAACAACAACTCCGAACTCCTAGAGTGCGAGTCGGAGTATGAACATTAACTCCGGATTCCCAGAGCACGAAACGGAGTATAAACAACAACTCCGAACTCCCAGAGTGCGAGTCGGAGTATAAACATTAACTCCGGATTCCCAAAGCACGAAACAGAGTATAAACAACAACTCCGAACTCCCAGAGTGCGAGTCGGAGTATAAACATCAACTCCGGATTCCCAGAGTGCGAAACAGAGTATAAACAACAACTCTGAACTCCCAGAGTGCGAGTCGGAGTATAAACATCAACTCCGGATTCCCAGAGTGCGAAACGGAGTATAAACAATAACTCCGAACTCCCAGAGTGCGAGTCGGAGTATAAACATCAACTCCGGATTCCCAGAGTGCGAAATGGAGTATAAACAACAACTCCGAACTCCCAGAGTGCGAGTCAGAGTATAAACATCAACTCCGGATTCCCATAGTGCGAAACGGATTATAAGCAACAACTTCGAACTCCCAGAGTGCGAGTCGGAGTATAAACATCAACTCCAGATTCCCAGAGTGCGAAACGGAGTATAAACATCAGCTTTGAGTTACCAGAGCGTGAATTGAAGTATAATATCAACTCTGAGATCCCAGAGTGCGAGTCCGAGTACAAAGGTCGATTCCAAGTCCCCAGAGCGCGGACGTATGATTTGAACTCAAGCCGGCGTGACCAACCGCCGATAAACAAAGGAGAATCCCCGGAGTGCGGATATGATTATCGACAATCAAACAAGCATGGATGAATTACTCAATCTCCACTTGTCTCAGACATTCGTTCGGTGGCACTAGACTCAACATGCTATAAGAAAGAAGCGATTGTCGACTGACGTTTAACAATTCACCCCCAAGACGGGGGGGGCAGGACTTAAGCATCGACCATTGACTGAAGCGATGCGACGTAAAAATTCAACTCGCTTCCCGGTCGCAAACCATGTCCACAGTATCCGAACTTGGCGAACAAAAACAAACTTTATTCGGAAGCTGAAACTTCACAAGTGCACTTCAGACATTGAAACACTTAGGCAAATACACAATGACAGAAAAGAAGTCAAAAAAGAGAAGTTTCATTTCTATTGTTTGTAAAAGAAATTCGTATACAAGTTTGTTCCAAAAAATTCCTACTAGCAGGGGCCGAACCCGCATCTATACACGGCCAACAAAATGAAAGTCAGAATTACGCCAAGGAAGCATGCCTAATCTTTCTTCTTCCGCAGCTTCCTTTTCGGTGCAGGCCCACTGGAGCCGCCACTATCTTTCCTCTTTGAGCCTTTGCCTTTCGGTGGCTGGTCTCCAGGTGGGAGCATGATCTCAACATCCTCCTCCGAACTCGTATGAATAGGAATGCTTCCTGCGGGCGGAGTCGGAAGAACAGTATCAAGTGCAGAAGGTGGAATGGGCACGCTAGTGATGAAAACGGTGCCACCAGGAGATATCATTCTAAGCGGAGCTGGTCCCAGTGCTGCCATTCCACCTCCAGAACTGCCACCATGAGCCGCTGCCTCCATTTCAGCGTCGATTTGGGCGAACATCTCCTCTTCAGTAACTGCCCGAGCCCCGCTGGAGGCCTCAGTAGTCGGCATTGAAGAACTTGTAGCAGGAAAGCCTCCGCCCATGACAAATGGCAAGTCAGCTAAAGGATCGCCATGACGGCGAAAGAGTTCTTCCATCAACTGCTCATCAAATACAATTGTGCTTCCCTGCACATTGTCATGTGGGGAATTTGTAGTTACGGTGATCGCTTCGGTCACGATAGCCTCCTGCGTCTGATAAGATTCTTGAGTAGCAGGAGGCATGGCCGGTGCAGCATCGATCAGTGGACAAAAATAAGAGAACTGTCATAATTTAATTCAGATAAAGATTCCGACTTAAAGCAGATACCTTCTCTTACCTCAAAGTGCTGGGTGCCAAGTCTTTCCTTCTCATGCAGAATCATTGAATCGTGAAGAAATTTTCTTTCATCTTTATTCAGAATGCGATTCTCGAGTTCAAATTAATCCACAGACTCACCCAGATGCGCCTCCTTCTCTTCCTCAACCAGCCGGCCCCAAGCGTTGTAAAGATGCGTTGGATAATCATCGAGCCAGGCTAGACCCCTATGCCTCAGCACGTTAGCGTTGTAAACAACGAGAAGGTCTTCGATGTCAGCCTCTAGCCTGGACTCGGCCGACTTCACTTTCTCCTCGACCTCAGTCTCCACCTTATGGACTTTAGCCACAGCTGCATCCCGCTCACCCCTAAGCAGAACAGTTTGTTCGCATGCCTCCTGGGCTGCGTTGTTTGCGTCATCCTTTTCCTTAGCCATGTCGGAAAATTTAGCCTTGAGCTCATTAAGTTCCTTGACCGCCGCATCCCGCTCGGCGGTGACTGTAGTATTCCAATGGCCCATCTCCTCCACCAAGGCAACATGAGTCTGCCTCAACCTCTCCATGGCCACATTCGCTTCATCAGCCTTTTTGGTGGCCTCAATTTCAGATTTCCGAGAAGACTCGGCCTCAGCAGTCAGCACTTGAATGATCCGATCCCTTTGAGCAAGTTCGGTCTCCATTTTCTCAAGCGCTTTGGCTCGCTCAAAGGCCACCTTAGAAGCTTTCTCTGCAGCCTTTACCCACTCTCTGTACTGGGTGTAGATGTCATGGACGTAATCATGCATCGTGCCTTCTACCCCTGATGGAATTCTTTTTAAGTGTGGCGGGAAGACATGGCCATCAAAGCAAATGTTTGGAAAATCCTTCCTCATATGAGCCAGTTTAAGGGCCCCTTCTCCTGTGGGCTCAGTTGGGACCTGCTCTGTAATTATAGAGGCCGTGGTCTCGACTCTCTGAAGATGAGTCTCAGATCTAGAAGTATGAGAAGATGGCCTGTGACGAGGAGGCTCTGGCGGGTGTGGAACAAAAACGGAAGGTGGAGATGGAAGTCTGAGAGGAGGAGAGCGTGATCTAGATCGATGTCTGTATTCTCTATCCCTATCACGCCCATACCTATCTTGGTTAGAGTACTTGCGATCACAATCTCTATCCGAGTCTCTCCTACGGGAATCATAATAGGAAGAAGCCTTTTGGGCCGAGCGAAGATTCCCTAGCATCGATCCTTTTCCAGACATAGTACCTGAAAATGAGAAACAAAGGAAGAGTTAGTGATTTCCTAAGTTGGACGATTTACAGTTGTGAATCATGTAGTGTAGTGAAGTGTATTCATGTGCAACCCCCCGACCAACCGGAAATGTCGGCCGCACTCATAGCAAGCGACCCGCTCAGTTCAAGAGCATTATCAAGCTCCTCCATCCCGGCGTCGTGTTGAGACGACATAAAATCCGGAATCGAAATATCAGCAAGCCCTTCAAAAGGATTCTCTACTGGCGGGGGAGGAGCCTCCGAAATTCTAATCCCCGGGACGGGCAAGGACATAAACACGGATTTAAACCTCTCGGATTTAGAACGCTTGTGAGCAACAGCCTTGCCTTTTCTCTTTCCTCCTGAATCCTGGACATCGGAAGAAAGCCCAGCTGGGAGCTCGGTATCGGTAGGCGTTCTCTCTGGATCAACTTCTTCGGTTATCACGACTGCGGGCGCTTTGCGCTCCACCCGTTTCTTCGAGACCACTCTAAGTGTCCCTTCCAGCTGTATGCTCTGCCTCTGTTCAATCAGCCCGACAGTCCTCAAGTTTATGTCGGTCAGAACCAAGTCGATATGCCTCTCCTCGCCCGGAACCGCTTGAAGGATCCGAACTAGCTCTCTGAAGTATGCACCGTCAGGTCGAGAAATTGCGGTTGTAAAAGGAAGAGAAGTATGTCAGTTTTGAAGTCAGTTATTATTATCTTGATAATTCAAGAGAAAACGCTTACGTCTATCCAACCACCGCCTAGCAAAACCAGGGGGCACCGAACGTAAAACCATTCGGTCTTGAAGTAACTTAGCCTTCCCCAGGAGCCCATTACAATGTGGCAGTTCCTGTCCGCTTCCAAGAAGGTGAAAGAAGGGCTGTCTCCATGACTCTTAACGTTAAATAAATATCTGATCTCGATCGGCTTTTGTGGTCGAAAGAGGACCTCCATAAACAAAATGAAGGTGCTATTCAACAAAGCATACCCGTTGGGGTGCAGCTGGGATGGAGCTATTCCAAGGAATGATAACATCTCCCTTATATATTGATTGAAGGGAGGAAGTGTCCCCGCTGTGCAAGCGTGACGGTTGAAAGCAGTAAACCCCTTCGAGGGATCATGTGGCCTGTCATTTGGCCCAGGCAGTAACACGTCATCGAGCGACAAACCGTGCCTTAAACAAATCCGTCCTAGCATATCCTCGGAGATACCAGACGGCACAGAATCTTGTGGATGACAAATGAAACAGGCACCTGGACGCTCGTCCGGAGATGGGTCTATAATTTCGGCTTCAATGACCGGTATCTTGATGGTTGAAGGAATTGAACTCGGGAGTTCCTGCTGCTGTGAACTTGAAGGTTCCATGACTGACTAGCTTATGAAAAATCATTGTTAAACAGGCAATAACGCTCGTGCATCCCCCAGTGTAAAGTGTGTGAGTGTGTTGCGCAGTGCAGTACTGTATATCATTTAAGAAGTTCTACATAATTGGAAGAAGCATATAAGCGATGAGACTTCGAAGTTCAGTCGGAAGGACCATCATCCCTGACCGTCACAACCGTGCCATCCAGAAATTAGCAACCAATCCAAGTTAAAGTTTGTTAAAATTTTGTTAAAGTTGTAGTTCCATTGACGAGCTTCGAAGGGAAATCAAATATGTAGTCCAAAGGTCAAGTCTAATTATGTCAAAATGAAGCTCGTCGGAGTTAGATGTTCAGATGCACAAGGTTTTTCGATACCATCGAAGTCCGGTTCATTGTCAGTCATCAAAAGTTCAAGTTCGAATCGATCGCTCAGGTTCAAGTTCGCATCGATCAGGTTCGATTTCGCATCGATCGCTCAGGGATAGTTTCGTATCGGTCCCAAGGCTGCGTAGTTCGAATCGGTCCAAGGCCTCCACTTCGAATCGATCCAAGGGCTGCGCAGTTCGAGTCGGTCCAAGGCCTCCACTTCGAATCGATCCAAGGCCACCATTTCGAATCGATCAGACGCAACCCCTTCGTTTCGATCCACATATTCAAAGCACTCGATTCGATGCAAAGCTCAACCATCGATCGATACGAAGGCCTCCATCTCATCATCTTGAAGCCCCTACTCCAGATCGATGCAAAGCTAAGGCCAAGTAATCTTCGATCGACCACGACTTTGGTTGATTTGGTGTTAAAGATCAAGTCTCATCGTTTACGCGTTGGATTCACTTAGTGGATTACCTAAATCTGGCAGTTAGTTCGAGTAATTGAGGATCTGAATCGGTTCCAAGGCAAGAACGGTTTCTTCTTTCTCTGGAGTCTCTGAGCGATACGAAAGCGAAAGCGCAAGAATAGAAAAGTAAAAAGTGAAAAAAGGCTAAGTCCACGATATTTATATGGATTCGAAGGTGAAGTGGAAAAATGATACGCATTCCAGTAAATACGAACGGTTGCAACGTGTCGCCTCCGCATCGATTCGAACAAGCTGTTCGACTCCATGGACTCGAGTCTGCATCGATGCGAAGCCCTTCTTTGTATCGATCGTCTTCGACTCCATCCCCAGAGCATCGATACGAACAGTCAGTTCGAATCCATCAAACCATGGCATCCAGAGGCCAATATTCATCGATGCGAAGGTTCGTTTCGTATCCATTTCTATGGTCCACACCGATTCGAAAACGAAGACAACTGCATTGGGACCCACCGAAGTCCGTAACCATCGATATGAATGATCGTTTTCATATCCATCCAAGCTCATATTCATCAATACGGGCTGCTCAATTCGTATCCGTCAATGCAATGGATACCGATGCGAAATCAATGTTTCAACCATTCACATCGATTCAGGAGAGGATCGTTATGAAGGAACATTCAAAAACAACCATCGAGCGTTGTTAAAAAAAATTTCACGTCGGTTCAGGAGAGGATCGATACGGAATTCAATATAAAATAAACTGACAACGACTCATGAACGTACAAACGTCAGTGATAGTCAGATTAACCTATATGCATATATGACGGACTAATATTCAATATTCCAGATTCATAGGAATTGGAAACTCGTCCGATAACAATTACAACAACAAACGGTTAATCACTAGCATACAGCAATCAGTTGCAACAATACAGGGTACAGTGGTTAATAGTCAACAGTTTACATTTTCGAGAAAATCAGTCGAAGGCTACAGCTTTCATCGAAAAGACAATAACTATTCAGAATGAAGATTGCAGCATTTCAAAGGACATCATGTTTCCACAAGACGTACTTTGGGAGGCAAATGTTATCCCGCCTTTTGGCAAGGCCGTGACACCATGAACTTGACTAGAAACCAAAGGCAGTTCGTCTAGAAAATCGGTTATACGCAGGCCCACTATGGATATCGACAAATTTTAACCGAGTCCGGATCGATCTTAAATTGATATAACACGACAAGCGAAGCTATGAGAGTCAACGTTCCAAATCTCAAGTCAATCCGAGTTTGTATGATCAAATTACGATCGATACAAAATTGGATGAAAACCAACCATTGTTCGAATCGCTCAGTGCGAATCCATCAGGATTGCCTACTTCGACTCGCTCCGCTTCGCATCCATCAGAAAGCACTTGTTCGACTCGCTCCGCTTCAAGCCACAGTTCGACTCGCTTTGCATCCATCAGAGAACAGCAGTTCGACTCGATCGTCTAATGCCTATTTCGAATCCATCAGCTGGAGCGTGTTGCTCGAATCCATCGAGCAACAGTAGTTCTTGTCCCTCATTTGTCCAGTTCGTATCCATACTGGAGAAGCCCTGTTTGAATCCATCAAATTCCAGTACTTCATATCCATCGTGGATCCACTGATCGAGTCCATCGTGTTGCCGTACTCGAATCAATCGACCAGAGTTGAGTTCCATCGATACGAACAGAACCCTACTAACAATGCGTGCAACCCACTTTCTATCGATACAAAAAGAGGATGTTTTCATTGATACGAACAAGGCAAGTCGAAGAACGACTCGATCAAAACGGCATCAAAGGCGGAGTGATCCAGAGATTCAAACGCCACGTCATCGAGTCAAACAGAACCGAGTCGAATAAGAGCGAGTCGAAGTGAGGGAGTCGAACGAAACAGCCAACCGAAGACACCAATTCGTGTCGATCATATCTCCTAATCTACAAGTCCAAATGCTATGGAACTTTCACAGAAGACTACGTGCATGCTAAAGAATGTCCATGCCAAATTTCGACTCCATCAGACGCAATCTTGATCGGTACGAAATCCGTTCGTATCGATCACGAATCGGACCGAAACTTCGCGGGCTTGGGCGCGCAGGCCTAGTCACGTGCCAGAGAGGGTCTCCCGAGATCTGAACGAAATATCAGCCTCCTACACCTATAAATAGAGCCACATGACATACAGAAAAGAGGCTTCTTCTTCTTTGATTCTCCAACGTCCAGACTCTGCCGGATCCAGATCTAAATTTCCTTGTTGCTGCCAACAACGAAATTCACTGCTGCAAATCATAATTATCTGCTGTAATTCATTGAATTCACTTGTAATCTTCAAAGAAAGGTCAATAAAGCTATCAACTTCATAGTGGACGTAGGCGATCCGCCGAACCACTCTAAATTCTTGTGTCTCTTTGCATTTTAATTATTTTCATATCTGAAATTTGGAGTTTTTGTTAGATAATCCTCGTTTTCCATTTAATTTCTTCACTTTATCTCTTCAAAAACTTCCGAAGAGTGTTGTGCCCAATTTTGATACAAACACATATATATGTACATGCATGCATGCATACATACATACATCTCTGTTTGTGTATAGATATGTGTGTGTGTGTGTGTATACATATGTGTGTGTATACATATAGTCGTATCAGGACTAGGGACAATGTGAAGCGGGCCAGCTAGCTCCACTGTATGTCTTCAAGCAGTACGTTTTGCAATTTTTGTAGTTTTGGGTAGCATTTCAATGCTTCTTTCAGTTAAACAAAATTAAAAGAAGAAAAAAAAATAAAAGATGGGGTTGCGTGTCTCTATTATGTGTGTGTATGTATATATACATAGATGCACATGTGTGTGTATTTAAGTAGATCACTCATTATGATGTTTCAAAGGCTCGAACTCATGATCTCTAGAACCGTTGTTTAAAACGTTATACCTTTAATCATTTGAGTTAAAAATCATTGACATGTTGGATGTCTGTTTTATATGAGTTCAAATGCCGATCATTTATTAAATAGACGCCCGATACTCGAACGTCTATTAAATAAACGGCTAAACATCATATGTCTATTTAATAATCTTCTGTCTATTTAATAAACGTCCATGCTCAACCGTCTATTAATTATTAATTATGCGCTTGACCGTTGGCGCCATCCCTTAGATTTCAAGGGCTGAACCCTTAATTAGCTGGAGATCTCTTAGCAACCTCTGAATAAAGGAATGGTAAAATGGTAAACGCTAGTGTCAAGGTGCGACTACACGTGGCTATTTCATGTGTTTACCAGCTGGCTTAGGATAAGATATCATATGCCTACTAAGAGCACATAGGAATCAGACAAGAAAGGCGAGCGGCACATGATAACCTTCTCACATTTTTAAACATTTTATTTTTGTTTTTGTGGGCGGAAAAACGAGTATTATTTTCCGGAAGTGCGTGCACAAACCTTTAAAGTTTCGACTATTTTGGACTCGTGAAACCAAGCTAGATATTGCACATTGCTTTAACTATCATCCAAAACTGGAAGTTACGTGTGAAAAAAGAGATAAGAAGAGTTTGCGTCATGTCAGAGTCTGTTGGCCATTTATGCCATATTGATTCTTAGTCATCCCATGTCTCAAATCTTATTAAAAAATTTAGACCTTAAGTTTTCATTTTATTTTCTCATTTTACAAATATATACTCCCTTACCTCTACGAGGAAAACAATTCTAAACATGTGGACTTGGAATTAGCGTCCTCCATATGTGAAATCTTTTGGATTCATAGGATCTCGTGTTATGTTCACTTTCTTTGCTAACATTCAATAAAACCAAAGTTTATATAAATATCCAAAAATTTAAATCTCTCCCCATCTGTATTTGAAAAACAAATAAATATCAAATAGTTAAGAAAACGGATACATATGTAAATATGAAGGCATCTGCATCTAAAATTTATCCATTCGGTTAATTAAGATAATAGTCGTACGATATGCATTCAGGATTGATTCTAAGACTTGGATTGTCCCAGAAGAAACTAATTATTTTGCCTTATTTTATTTTTCACATTAGATTTAGTTCCCATTAAATAAGATATTTATCAAAAGTAAAACTATATATATATATATATATATATATATATATATAACACATAATAATTTTATCATTATAAAAATACCATGACATAAATCATACTTTTCAAAATAAGGATAATATAATGTGGTGAATATTAGTTAAACATAATGATATAATAATATGAAAAATAATTTAATGTAACAAAATGGGTTTAAAAATGGTTTTTATAGAAATCGATAAAAAGATATAAAAGGAAGAAAGAGGTGGAATAAGCCTAAATGTACATGGAAAATAGTATAAAAATATAAGAAACAAGAAATTAGCAAGAGAAAAAGTGTACCAAGAAACATATTTTATTAACATCGATAAGAATTGAATCCATGACCTTACAATTTAACCTAAATCATTTAACCAACCAAACTAGGGGGACTACAGTAAACATTATTGTTAATTGGATTTTTGACCAAGCAGATTTCAACTAAAAGTAGAAGGTCAAAACGAGGACGAAACGACTCAAGAACTTGGATGCATGCTTAGAAGGATCAGAAGAAGGAATTTAACAAGTTTCAAGCAAAATTGGGCAAGTGGACCACTTGGTACCGAGAGGTATTTCCTCCACTTAGCGCCCACAAACTCTTTATACTTGAAGCACAAACCCTAGCAATCGTGGTGAAATACTTTTCTCCAAGAGTAGATGAGCAATTTTAACGATTTATGAGAAGAAAGCAAGAAAAGCAGGATAAGACAAACAACATCAAGAAAATTATCGGGAATGGCTCAACCTTCATGGAAAAGAGTTTGGAATACATCGAATCGAAGATAGAAGAGCAAAGCAAGTGAGAAGGAGTTTGCACCAAAACAAACCTCTCGGCATCGAGAGGTCTTTCTTGGAGAATGGGTCGCGTGCTCTCTTGTACCCTTCTGGGCTTTTATCTGGACCTTGTATGATTCGACCCTGTAGACCTGTAGAGAAGTTTCCCTTGTAAATATCAACCTTATAGCAACTAAAAGAGGATCTTCTTTCTCCACTTTTGGGCATTTCTCCTTCTTCATCTTCTTCTACATCAACTACTCCGAACACTCTTAAATCCGAGATCCACTAGATTATGGAAGGATCTAACTATAGGAGAAAAAACAATCAATAAAAAGAATATAAAGTGGACGTAGTCAAGAGATTTTTGAAACATTATAAAAAAATTTGTGTGTTTATTACTTTCTTGCTATTTTTCGCTAGATCTCTATATTTCAACTAGTTTTTGGATGTTGTACCAATTTTGGTGTCAACATTTTGGTGCTTTCACAAAGTAAGAGCTAGATTTCACAACCTAAAGCTTGGATCTGAAGTTTGGAGAAGATAAAGAGCCTAACACCAGATCTAGGATTAGAGGGAGTCAACCAGAGCATGGAGGCAGCCAGGAGGTGTTCTCAAATTCTAATCATTCCATCTACATGACCATAGAAAAGATGGAAAGAATGTTGAAAGAAATGTAAGATGGGATATGCTCGACAATAGGAGATGCTAGATCGGTATTTCCAAAGGTTAGGACAACGAGGAATAGCTGGATCTACTAGAATTCAGAACCAAGGATCATGAACTAATGCAGGAGCACCGGGAGTTGGAACAGAGTAAACTGGAACAATGCCCCCATAACCAGGACCACTCAGCACTGACCTCAATCTTCTCAGTACCGAGAGGAATTCGCTCGAGGGCAATGTCGGTTCAGGCTTAGGACGAGCTAGGATGCCGAGAACGGATGATGTAGAGGCATAAATGCGAGTCAGAACGCAAATGCACAAGGACTAGAGGAGTATGTACCAGAGTTTCCCCATAGGAAAAGGGGACAAAATGAAGCCAGAGGCGCGGATCAGAATGCAAGCGTGTGGCCAGAAGAGTATATGTCGGAGTTCCCCCACGGAAGCGGGGGGCAGAATGTAGTTATTGATTGAACACCTTCATTAGATGGCAATAACTGAATAGCATAGTTGGTCAGGAGGACAGTGAGCGGTGGACTACCATATCAGAGTTTGGAGGACGTAAATAGGAATCCATTTACCCCTAACATCCGAAATGCAAGAAATCCTCCCAATTTCAAGCTTCTGATACTAGAAATGTACGATGGACAGACAGATCCAACAGTTCATCTAATGAGATACATCCGACATATGGAAGTGTTGGGTGCCTCCGAAGAGGTGATAGGGTGATTCTTCCCGTTATATCTGACAGATTTACCAGCGATATGGCTTAGACAGTTGGAGAATCGGTCCATAAGCACATGGACCGAGTTAGCGAATAGGTTCTTCAAATAGTTCGAAGTTCATATCTCCCAACCAAAGAATGTGATGACGTTGTCAAGCGTAAAGCAAAGGCCTAGAGAAAACTTAAGGAGCTATCTGATGAGATTCAATGTGGAAGCCACCGTTGTCAATAAGTCGGATCCATTAATAATCCTAATGGGAGCAGTGTCTGAAGTCGCAAGCAAGACTGACTTCAAAATTTCATTGGATAAGGATCCAGTGATGGAACTCATGGAGTTTTACCATGAAGCTGACAGATATATGAGTTAAGAGGATGCCGAATCAGATAATATTAATATTAATAATGTGGACGACAGAGGATCGTCCAGAGCAGGATACGAAAATGACAATGGGAAGCAAAAAGTTGATAACAACTTCGAAGGACCAAAATGGGAGAGGAGGGAATCATAGTTCTCTTCTTACACTAACATAACCGAAATGTCGGAGAGGATATACCTAGATAATAGGGGGCAGATCCCCCATCAAAGGCTAGCTAAGAGGGAATTCATAGATCAAGAGAGAAGGTCCTAAAAGTTTTTCTTGTTCCACGAGCTAGATGGACATGAAATGAATAAGAGTAGACACCTTCATGATGTAATAGAAGAATTGTTTAGAGTAACCACTGAAACAGTACGTAAGGAACTGAACTGCAATGGTGTAGCTAGAGCAACCTCCATCTGTGGCGAATTCATCAAGAAACGACCAGGGATCTCGGTCGATTATGGTAATCACACGATCGAGATGGATAGGAGTTAGGTTCATTTCTTGTGCTTTGCTTTCCATTTTAAGACAATAATAACCTCGGACTGCTTACACGTGTACGAGGCCTCAATCGGTCTTTAGGCATGCTCTGAGTTGGATGTCTGAGGTGGAAACTTAGGATGTTTGTTTTCTTGCTTTGATTTGAATGTTTGATTTTTGAAATCCACTTGAATGTGATGACTGACATTGATCGTGGTAGTCTCGTCCAGAGAAACGGGGCGGTGACCACCAAAAGTAGGTTCTCTTACCGAAAAGTAAGTAGATGGACTATTTGTCATTGACTCCTTTGCCGGAGAGCGAGGAGATTGGGCTCAATAAGGATCCAGAGAGATCAAAAGTAAGTTCCCTCACCAAAGAGTGAACGGATGGACTTGCTTGTCGTTGAGTCCCCTTATCGGAGAGCGAGTGGATTGGGCTTAGCAAGGATCTGGAGAGATCAAACCCTAGATTGGATGATAAATTATCTGAAGAGATCGAACCTTAGATTGGATGATAAAATGTCTGGAGATATCAAACCATAGATTGGATGATAAATGATCTGGAGAGATTGAGCCCAAGATTGGATGATAAATGATCCGGAGAGATCGAACCCTAGATTGAATGAGGCCCTAAATTAGATGTTAAATGATCCGGAGAGATCGGACCCTAGAATGGACATTGATTTGACCTTAGGATTTGATGCCTTGTGATTAGACTAGAACAGATAAATTTCGAACGAATATGGGATGATTTTGATATATGATATGATAACTCCGGATGAAAATGGACTAATTTTGACTTATGACAAACATTTAAGCAAAGACTAGAGTCCTTAGATATGACGGTATGGAATGACCATGGATTCGTAGGAGACTCCAAAGGAACTGGATGTTTCACCACAACTTGAATCGATGGATGGCCGGAGGGCTCAACTATAGAATATTGGCAACCGTTAAATGTCTTTTTGATCAAGAAAATTTCCACTAGAAGTAGAAGGTCAAAATGAGGACGAAATGACTCATGAACCTAGACACATGCTAAGAAGGATCATAAGAAGGAAATCAACAAGTTTCAAGCAAAATGGGGCTAAGTGGACAACTCGATACCAAGAGGTATTTCCTCCATTTAGCGCCCCCCGAACTCCTTATACTTGAAGCACAACCTCTAACAATCATGGTGAAGTACTTTTCTCGAGTAATAAACGAGCAACTTTAAGGATTTGTAGGAAGAAAGCAAGGAAAGTAGGATAAGACACACGACATCAAGAAAATCATCGGGAACAACTCAACCTTTATGCAAAAGAGTTTGGAATACATCGAATCGAAGATAGGAGAGCAAAGCAAGTGAAAAGAAGGAGTTTGCACCCAAAAACCTCTTGGCACCGAGAGGAACCTCTCTATACCAAAACGTCTTTCTTAGAGAATGGACGGCGTGCTCTCTTGTACCCTTTAGGCCTTTTATTTGAACCTTGTACTATTCGACCCTGTAGACTTATAGAGCAGTTTCCTCAACAAATATTGACCTTATAGAAACTGAAGGAGGATCTCCTTTCTCCACTTTTGGTCAGTTCTCCTCCTTCATCTTCTTCCTTCTCAACTACTACAAACACTGTTAAATATGAGATCTACTAGATTGTGGATGGATCTAATTGTATTCATTATAATTCAGATAGAAAACAATCAATAACAAGAATATAAGTGGATGTAGGTCAGAGATTGCCGAACCACTATAAAAATTCTTGTATTTTCTTTACTTTCTTACCAGTTTCCTCTCGATTTCTATATTTCAATAGGTTTTTTGGGTAATGTGCCATTTTTGGAATCAACGGTTATTGTTCAACAAGAACCGGTCATTGATTATAATCATTTATTCCGATAATGGTTGCCCTTCAGAAGGGGTTATCCAAATTTGTTGCCACATTTGACTATCCTAGGGCCGGTCCTGTGTGTATTTTAGTATAATGAATGATATGTATTTTTTTATTAAGTTAATAGTTTATATTATATTGATTTTGGTGCATATTACTTACTCAAAACTATTCATTATCATCATATCTATTTATTTTTTATACTTTTATAATCAATGAGATTTAAAAAGGTGTATATTAGACCAAAATTTTATTTTTATGTTTCCAGAGTTATCAGTCAATAGTGGATATGACAAATATATGTTATCTACTTGTGATCGCAGATATAAATATCTAAGAATGGTTTCGAATGTGAACGCAGATATGACACTATCCACATCTGAAAGTATCCGTTGTCAGGCCTAAATAAAATCTGATTTAGTAGCCAATTACATCAAATATAAAATGCCATTATAATGCATTTTAATGTTCTATTTTGATTACTACTTTTTTCTTTTGTTATTAATATTGTATTGATTTTATTGAGTACATGGATTTTTGTATTGTTGAAAGCTCGACTTTGCAAGCTTAATTCTTTTAGTTTTTGATGGAACAAGGTTTTGAAAATTTTATTAATCGATTAAAAAATGTATAATTATGGTTCAGACTGAAACCCATGGGAATATTTACAAAACACAACATAAAAAACGATTTAGCCCATTAAGGCTAAACAATTCGGCCCATAGTCCATGGTCCATAGCCCATGTGCAAATCAACCGAATTAAATTGGAAACATATCAATTTCATTACTATCTTGAGACTTCATTTGCTCCATCTTCCAAAACTTAGCATTGAGAAAAAATGGCGGACTTTCTGTGAAGCTATTTGGAAAAATAGTCTGTAATCTTCTCTAGCAAACTCAGTGCTCATTTACTCTCTCTCATCTTCCTTCTTGGTTGAAAAATAGAATGATTTAGCTTGCAAAGTTCCAACAGCGAGTAGAACCTTCATGGATCTGCATATATTTATAGTAGATTTATGCTGATCTGATGACCGGCGCTAGAAAAAGCTTTTGTTCTACTCAACATGCTACTGAAGTTGCATTGGACAGTCAAATCGAAGTGATTCCATTATATCTAGATAGTTCTATCATAGATCTACTCAGATTATGCAAATTTCAACTATATTCAATGTGTTTCTATACCATGGCGAGAACGAAGTTCATTACTCTCTGAGATAAGTATTCTTAAAGCACTTTTATAATACTTTGCTACTACCTGAAATAGTTAGTAATTTGTGAATATTGGTAGTTGATAGGGTAAAATGGAAAAAATGGCTGCACAGGCTAATAATGGACTAGAAGCCTATTTATTAATGACTATGGAGAACCAACAACTTGGGATATAGTTGTTGATCATAGTTTTATGCGGATTTAGCCTTTGATTTACATAGTTAAAGAGTTCTAACAATAAATTTAAGTTCTACACCATAAGAAAACAGAAATTATATACAAAAATAAGAAGAAAAAGTAAGAAAAAGCAGGATAACAAGATTTAAAGTGGTTCATCAATGCCGATGTACACTTTAAGATGTTCTTATGAATGTTTTCACTAGATTTCAGATATGGATACAATTGTAATCTCGAAATCAAAGCAGAATTAAAGATTAAAATGACATCACCTCCTATAAAATGAAAAATATTTCGATCTTTCACTAGATGCATGTTACACTTGTATTTATAGGTGTAAAGAGTTGAATCCTCTTTTGAATAGAATATTCACTGCGTTTCCATTATCAATCAACACTCTGCAAAATGTAAGCGGCTCAATCACGACCATAATCACCATCTCATTGAAAGTAGATGTTTCCCTATTTCTGAAGACGGTGTCATTATCAATCCTCTTTTGTCGCTTAGAGGGAACAATCTCTTCTATTAGGAAAAACATTTCCTATGTGCCTATTTAAAAGAGCATCCATAATGCACCATCTCATTCCAGCTTTTCTCTGTGGGTTTAGACCTCCAGATATTGTATTAATCGCCATATTGCATCTTGGTGATCTTGTACCCTATCCACTAGTCCCTTCCATAATACCATGAGGCAACTGCCTCAGAGGTTGATTATTTCCTTATTTGCTTCTTACAGATCATAATATATTGTTGAAGTTGCTTCTTCTTAATCAGCTCCTTAGTCGTATATCAGCACTCGTTGGTATTGTGCCAGTGAGTCTTATGGAATCTACAATAATCTCCAAAGCGCTTCGCTTCTCCTCGTTTATCTCCTCTCTTGGAGCAGGCTTCCTATATTTAACCATGCCTTTCTTAACGGAGTCGTTTAGATCCATATACTTTCCATCCTTGATAAATCAAAACCGCTTCTTGAGGTTATGCTTCTTACCCATAGCATTGTTTTTATTTCGCTTGCTATCATTTCCATCGTTTCTCTTACCATCCAATTTAACAACTTCCGTACTCTTCACCATGCCCCTCGTTCCAGCCTGACCATTAGCATTCAACACCTTCTCCATCTCTTCCACTTCCAAGTGCAGAAATGATTAGCCTCCCTATAATTGTCCTTAAATGTAGTTGGCATTTTTGTCATCAACCACCTTCCAAAGTCAGTCTCCTTGTCTAGTCCACCTACTATTGCCATTAACACCACATCATCCTATAGATTCTTCCCCTCCATCACCACAACACTAAATCGTTTCAAGTAACTATTCAGTGACTCTCCATTTCTCCAATGAATGTCTGCTAACAACATAGCATCCTACGGATGAATGGAGTGAACTATGAATTAATTCAGAAACTAATTGGCCAATTGATTTTTTGACATTATAAATCCTGGCTCCAACCTACAAATGCACAATGTTATCCCACCCTTTGGTCAAGGCTGGAATATCAACAAATTAGCTGAAAAAGGATGGATATCAGGGTTGGAAATCAATTGGAAACAAAGTTGTGATCGATGTCATCAAAATTTGACCGAGCTCCAATCGGGACGGAATCGATAAGGAATGCTGATCAAGGCTAGGAGAGGCCACGTTTCAAATTTCAGGTCAATCGGAGTTCGTATGCTCGAGATAGGGATGGATCAATGTTGGAAGAAATAGGTTTGGTATCGATACTATTCGTATCCATGCATTTCGTATCGATACCCATGGATACGAACAAGGCATTCGAATCGATCAGGGAGAAGGATACGGTGTTGTTTGACTCGGTGATGTTCGACTCGATGGAAATGGACTCGGCTGTGCACTTTGAATCGATACTATTTGTATCGACCAATGTCGATACGAACATCACGTTCGTATTGATCAGGTAGGAAAGCTAAATGGATTTCGACTCGATGATTTCGTATCGATCGGGATGGAGCGTAGCAGCATATTTCGAATCGATACTATTCATATCGATGAACATTGGACACTTCGAATTGATACTGTTCGTATCAATCAGCATATACTTCGAGTCGATGCGAACAGAGGCATAGTCGATGGATGCGAACAGAAGAGCGACCGAAGGATACGAAGAAGACTGGGAACGTTAGTAGATGGATGCGAATAAATGATTACGGAGCCTGGATGCAAACAAGAAATGTGCATGGTTTAAAAGATGAAGCGTTCAACACGGCGTAGAAAATGGATCGAACGTTGAAGATAGGGCCACGTCATTGCCAAGCGCGTGCATGGTATCGATGCGAAATGGATCGATTCGAACGGAATGTCACACGAGCTCTACATTTCATATCAATCATATCTGAAGATCTATAGGTCCAAACACCACAAAATTTTCACAGGAGCTTACGTATAAGCCAAGGAAGGTTCACACCAAGTTTCGACTCCATCGGATGAAATCCTGATCGATATGAAATTCGTTCGTATCGATCACGGATCAGGCCGAAACTTCATGGGCTTGGTCGCGTGGGCCCGCTCACGTGCCAGAAGAAGTTTCCCGAAATCTGAGCGAAGTATCAGCCTCCTCCACCTATAAATAGACCCCCAGGGTCTATAGAAAAAGGATCTTTGGGCTTCTCAACGTCCAGACTCTGCCTGATTCAACATTGTACTCCATAGCTGCTGTTATACTCGAATTTTATCTGCTGTAATCAGTTGTAACCAGCAAGAACATCAATAAAAGATTAACTTTTGGAGTGGACGTAGGCCGGAGATAGCCGAACCACTATAAATCTTGTGTCTCTGTCTATCTCTTTCCGTTTTAAGTTTTTTATTCTTCACTTTGTATCCTCTACATTACTTAGATCTGTTTTTAGTGATTATATATATTGCTGATTTGTGTTTATACACTGGTGCTTTCACGACATTTGGGGTTTGTGACCAATTTTGGCGCAAACACTTTGGTGCTTTCACTGAGAAGGACTAGCACCCGCTATACCCGTCTCAAGTTCAGATTTGAAGGCTTAAGGATTCAGATTAAGAGCTATGACAAGGTAATCAAGTAGAAGACAAAGAGCCGAGAGAAGTCAGTATGAAGGGAGCCAGGAGGCATCATCAGGGGCTAATCAGACTTCAGCTTACATCACCAGAGACGAGATGGAGGTGATAATGGGAGCAATGCATGAAGAGTTTCTGAAAAGGCAGGAGGAGATGATGCAGAACCTCCTTGGGCAGTTTGGGCAAGCAGGAATAGCTGGAGCTTCAGGAGTTCAAATCCACGGAGCTTGAGCAGAAGGACCAAACAGGCAATCAAATGGAGCAGCTCAACAAGGCACAGCCCCTGATCAGCACACAACTCCTAACCTCGATGGATCCAGGCTCAGGGGCACACCGCTCCGCAATGATGGACCAGTTCATGGAGGAATTCCAGTTGACGCTACATAACAAGATGCTGGCAGGAATATAGGAGCGTGGGATGAGGAGTATGTACCAGAGTTCCCTCGGGGACTCAGGGGGCAACCATTGGTAGACAACGCTGGATTGGCTGAGATTATCAAGCGAACTATGCGTGAAGGTTTGACGAACAGAGATTTGGAAGGAGTAAACATGAGTCCGTTTACTCGTGAAATCAAAATGGCTCGAAATCCACCAGAATTCAAGCTACCTACGCTAGAAGTATACAATGGAAAAGCTGATCCGACTGATCACTTGATGAGATATACAAGACATATGGAAGTGCTGGGGGCATCGGAGGAAGTGATGGCCCGATGTTTCCCTCTGTTCCTGACGGATATAGCTGTTATGTGTTCAGACAGCTGGAGGAGGGATCTATTAGGACATGGACAGAATTGGTGGATAGGTTTCTGAAGCAATTTCGGGTTCATATTAAAAGACTGAAGAATGTGATGACGCTAACGTCAGTAAGGCAAAGGACAGATGAATCTCTCAGAGCTTTCCTAACTCGGTTCAATGCAGCGGTTGCTTCGGTGGATCAGCCAGATCCATCGATGGTTTTAATGGCAGCAGTATCAGGAGTCAGAGAGGATTCAGATTTCAAAGTATCTCTAATACGGGACCCACCAATAGAACTCGGGGAATTCTTTCACGAAGCTAAGAGATTCCTCCGACAGGAAGATGCATGTTCAGATATGAAGTTAAAGGAGGTGAACACAGCTGAGGATGGCAAGCCATCCAATAGAGACTCAGATAAAGATAAAGTGAAAAGGAAGTTGGATGACGAATCAGGAAAAGCGAGGAAGCGGTGGAGGGAACCAAAGTTTTCCACTTACACAGGATTAAACGAGACATTGGAACAGATATTCATGGAGACTCGGAATCGCCTTCCCTACCGAAGGCCAACTAGGAGAGAACCCTCGGAACGTGAAAGGGCATCAGGGAGGCACAGTCTTTTTCATGATTTGGACGAACATGATACCAACAGTTGCAGGCACCTGAAGGACATAATCAAGGGGCATGTAAGGAATGGACAGTTGCGACAATATGTCGGGGCCAGGAATGCAATGATGGAGCAGGAGCAACCACCGTCTACCTCGAACAACGATGGCGCAAGGCCTAGGAATGATGGTCGATTGGTTATCAATTGACAGGAATGGTATGAAATAAGTAGCGAGCTACTGAAAAACGGCCAAATCATTTACTCATGTATGGGGATGGAGATGGCCCCTAGGTATGCTCTAAATATGATAAACCGTGATGCTGTGGTTTGCGAAATCTGCTTTTTCTTTTGGTTTGGATGTTTGTTTTTTCCGGCTTAGTTTTGAAGTTTGGTTTGAACTCCTAATTCTGTTTGATTTCTGGTTTGGATTTTCATTTGGATAATTATTTTCATGTTTGGATATTAGTTTTGATTTCGGATATGGATTTTTGGTTTTCTGATTTGATTTGGATTTTGGATTGGATTTTGATTGGATTTCCCTCCAGTTTTTGGTAAATGGTTGTCGAGTATGGACTATGCTCGACAAGGGTCCGGAGAGACCAGGATTCGGCCTAGAACTTAGGCCCCATAATATCTATCGGTTACAATTTCAGGTCGTCGAGTATGGACTATGCTCAACAAGGGTCCGGAGCAACTAGGATTCGGCTTAGGACTTAAGCCATGGCATTACTCACGTCCAGGGACACTGGACCACGGTCGTCAGGTGTGGATTGCGCTTGGCAAGAACCCGGAGAGGTAACGGATTTGGATATCGACCCGGAGAGGTCCTGGATTCGGTTACTGGTTATTGAATAAGGATGGATATGGAATTGGCTAAAGCTTTAATTAATGGATTTGGAATCAGGCACCAACTCGGAGTAGTCAAGAGCGATGCACTTGGATGATGCGGCTATGGACTTTAGATATCGGATTCGGAACTATTCAAAACACACCTTCTTATCATAAGGTATGTTTTGGGGGGCAAATGTTATCCACCCTTGGGTCAAGGTTGGAATTGTTAGTCCATGAGATGATGGTTTTGATGACAACAACCTTAGAATAGATTATAAAATATAAATACTAACATTACAAGTTTAGATATATATGTATTTGCAGGATCTAACCATGCAGGTATCAAGAATGAAGACTGTACAGTATAGAGATTCAAGATACAGAGATAGAAGACTCATGAGTATCAAGATTATTAAGAGTTCAAGAGTTCAAGGTTAAGTCTGTTTTATTAGGAATATTTGTTAAAACTCGTAGAAAAGCACTGGCATCTTAATATCCAATTTATTCATGGAATGGAATCCACTTCGAGCCTGTTAAAGGGATGGAACCCTAAGTAGGATGGAACCTATGAAAATCTAGTGGGACATTGTTTTGTATCCACTAATTTTAATTCAAATGATTTTACAAAATATTATCTTGTTTTCAAAATGATTTCAAAACTTTCCTTTTAAAAGATTCAAAACTCTCTATCCTGATTTTAAATAATTTTAGCCTCAAAACATCTTTAATTTCAAAGTCAAAATACTCCTGATTTAAAATGTCTTTTCAAATAATATATTTAACTTTTAATATTTATACTTAGATTTAAATATAAAATTATAGTTAAATTATGTATATATTGTTCTTTATATTTACTTATGAATCTCAACTATATTCAAGTATATTTATAAAGTTTTAAATAGTTTTTATATAAGATAAATATTGTTTTTATAGAAATTCAAAATATCATTTTTGGCTGAGGGATGTCGACATGCCCCTAGGTAGTATGTCGACATAGTGACAGTTGAAGTTCAAATTCAAATTTCAAAAGAAGTGTCTATTCGCCATAACTCTTCATGAATGGTCATGGCTGTTGGTTTTCTATAAATAGGGGTCAGTTTCAATGAATTTTTAATCACTTTTTTCTGGTTTTCACTCCTCTTCTTCTTCCACATTTCTTATTACAAAATCATACCATTACTCTGTCGAAATCAACATCGAATCATACTCGATTACTTCTAGTTTGATTCTACATCACTATCTATACAAGGTTCTCGGTGCTATTCAGAGTTATAGACTTCTTTGTAATATATAAGCGAGAAAAGGTGTGATTGTAGTCTTGGAAATCAATCAAGCGAGAAAAGGTGTGATTGTAGCCTTGGAAATCAATTGGGTGAACTTGTTGCCCCGGAAATCAAGTATCTCTACCTAGAGGATTGTTATTCTGTAGGGTGTACCTCGTAGCCTTGAAATCGAGGGTTGTAATTGTTGAATTGTTGTTGAAAAGAAATCCGTACTTGTGTTGCGGGACTGGATGTAGGGTAACTCCGAACCAGTATAAAATCCGGTGTGTTCTTTCCTTTTTTGCTTTTACTTTATATTTGCATTTGTGTTTGATTCTGTGTTCATATCTGTGTCTTATTAGTGTATACATTGTTAACAAAGTAAGATAAACTCAAAAAGATTAACAAATTTCTTAAAACACTATTCACCTCCCCCTCTAGTGTTAATTCTAGCCTTAAGATCCTTAATCCGCATTTCTCACATTTGGTATCAGGGCTTTGTTTTCAAAAGTTTCATAATCTGAATTTTGAAAAAGTTTTTAAATGGCTATTTTTGAAAAATCTGTTAAAACTAGTTTAGAATTGTTTAAATCATCATTGTTCCATGAGTCTGCATATGAATGTTATTCAAATTCTAGTTGTCTACCCAAATTTTATAATGTGCAGGAAATATGCTTTATGAGTATTGAGGAATCAATCCACAATGGACAATCTGTGCAAATCAAAAGGAATAAGTGGATACTTGATAGTGGTTGCTCTGGACACATGACTGGTAATCCGGATATGCTGAATAATATTATATACAAAGACGGAGGATTGGTTAACTTTGGAGACAACTCGAAAGGATACGTGATTGGCATCGGCAATGTCGGTAACTCCAAAACTCCTATTATTACTAATGTTTTGCTAGTTAAGAATCTGAAACACAATCTGCTAAGTATAAGTCAACTATGTGATAAAGGATATAAAATTAAATTTGAAAAAGATAAATGTCATATTGAAGATAATAACTCAACCACAATATTTGAGGGAACTAGGAAAAAGAATATTTATATTCTTAGTAAGAAATTTTCAAATGATAACCTATGTCTTTTGGCAAATACAAGTGACCCTTGGATTTGGCATAAGAGATTTGGACATTTGAATTTCAAACTCTTATCTAGACTGTCAAAACATGATCTAGTAAGAGGTCTCCCTAAAATGAATTTTAAAGTAGATAGTTTATGTGATGCATGTCAATTAGGAAAACTTAGAAAAAGTTCCTTCAAATTAAAAGATATGATTTCAACTTCAAAACCCCTTGAGTTACTTCATCTTGATTTATTTGGTCCATCTCAAATTCTGTCAATAAATCATAGTAAATATGTTTTTGTAATTGTAGATGATTATTCTAGATTTACATGGACAATATTTTTGAAACATAAAAGTGACACTTTTGAATGTTTTAAAAACTTTACAAAAAGGATTCAAAATCAATTATCTTTAAAAATTATAACTATTCGTAGTGATCACGGTGGTGAATTTGAAAATGAAAAGTTTGAGGAATTCTGCAATAAGAAGGGAATAACTCACAATTTCTCATTTCCAAGAACTCCACAACAAAACGGAGTAGTTGAACGTAAAAATAGAACGATACAAGAGTGTGCGAGAACTATGCTTTCAAATAGTAATTTACCAAAACACTTTTGGGCAGAAGATGTTGCTACCGCCTGTTATATTTTGATTAGAATTTTAATTAGACCTTTAACTGATAAGACACCTTATGAACTTCTTCATGGAAAGAAACCTAAGGTATCATACTTCAGAATTTTTGGAAGTAAATGTTTTATTTTAAATACAAAAGATAATTTGGATAAATTTGATCCTAAATCCGACAAAGGAATCTTTATCGGATATTCTAATAGAAGTAAAGCTTATAGAGTTTTTAATTTGAGATCTAACACCATCGAAGAAACAATGCATGTTTCGATTGATGAAAATTTAAAAGATTTTGAAATTACAAATGATGAAGAGGATTTAATTACTCAAAACCAAGAGTCAACTGAAACTAGTAATGAATTAAATCATCCTAATTAAAGGATTAGACTTTTAAAAAATCACCCTATAGAAAATATACTTGGAGATATGAAATCTGTTTTTAAAACTAGAAGTCAACTAAGTCAAATGAGTAATGTAGCTTTTATATCATCTATTGAACCCAAAAATCCTAAAGAAGCATCAACTGATGATTCATGGATTTTGGCTATGCAAGAAGAATTAAATCAATTCACTAGAAATGAAGTTTGAGAACTTGTTCCTAGACCTAAAGATAAAACTATAATTGGAACTAAATGGGTCTATAAAAATAAAATGAATGAACAAGGTGAGGTCGTTAAAAATAAAGCACGATTAGTTGCCCAAGGTTATTGTCAAGAAGAAGGTATAGATTGTGACGAAACCTTTGCTCTTGTAGCAAGATTAGAAGCCATTAGGATTCTACTTGCTTTCGCAAATCATAATAATTTCAAATTATTTCAAATGGATGTTAAAAGTGCATTTTTAAACGGATTTGTAAAAGAAGAAGTATATGTTGAACAACCACCACTTTTTGAAGATGAAAATTTACCAAACCATGTGTACAAACTTAAGAAAGCTTTATATGGTCTAAAACAAGCTCCTAGAGCCTGGTATGATAGACTAAGATCTTATTTATTACAATCAAATTTTGAAATTGGTAAAATAGATAATACTCTTTTTATTAAAAGAAATAAAAATGATATTCAACTAGTTCAAGTATACGTAGATGATATCATTTTTGGTTCAACTAACTTCGAAATGAATAAAGAATTTTCTGAAATAATGACAAAAGAGTTTGAGATGAGTCATATGGGTGAATTAAACTTCTTTCTAGGATTGCAAATAAAACAGTTAGAAAATGGTATTTTTATCAGTCAGGAAAAATATGCTAAAGATCTAGTTAGTAAATTTGGTTTGACTATTGCGAGTGGAAAACCCACTCCCATGGCAACCAATGAGTACCTTAGTAAAGAAGATCTCTCGAAAGATGTAGATCAAAAGTTATATAGAGGAATGATTGGATCACTACTCTATATCATTGCTAGTAGACCTGATATCATGCATAGTGTTTGTCTTTGTGCAAGATATCAATCTCATCCTAAAGAAACTCACTTAAAAGCTGTAAAACGTATCATAAGATATATTAAACACACCTCTGATTATGGCTTATTTTATCCTAAAAACGATTCATTTGATTTAATATCATACTATGATGCTGACTATGCTGGATGTAAATCAGACCGAAAAAGTACAAGTGGAACTTGTCACTTTTTGGGACATTCTTTGGTTTCCTGGTTTAGTAAAAAGCAAAATACAGTTTCTTTATCAACAACTGAAGCAGAGTATATTTCTGCTGCTTTGGCTTGTTCTCAAGTAATATATATGCAACAAACCTTAAGAGATTATGGATTAAATATCTCAAAATCGCCAATTTATTATGATAATACTAGTGCAATAAATTTATCTAAAAATCCTACACATCATGCTCGAACTAAACATATTGATATCAGACACCATTTTCTCAGAGATAATATAAGTAGAGAAGTAATTACTCTCGATTATATCAATTCGGAAAATCAAATTGCTGATATTTTAACAAAACCCTTAAATGAATCTACATTTACTAAATTAAGAAGAGAATTAGGTATTTGTTCTATAACTGAAATATAAAATATAAATATTAAGTATAATTAAAATTAATTCAAAATAAATTAAAAAGGGAAAAATTCAAGGACCATGTCGACATCCTCACTAGACCCATGTCGACATATAACGATTTTATTTTAAAAAAAAATTTCCCACCAAAATTCAAAAATTTAGTTATATATTCTTCTCTATTTCAAATTCTTATTCATTCTCTCTTGTTTCTCTTCATTTTCTATTCTGAAATATATAAAATAACGGCATCTTCCTCTAAATCAAACATAAAACCAACTTTCTTATTCCCCTCTCCTACTTCTGGTCCATTCCAATGCTCTACTCTTGCACGTGTTACTAATTGGAGGAGTCTATGAAGGATACTCTTCAGATGTTGACTGAAATTCAAGTGACTCAACTTCATATGGTGAAAGAGCAAGAAAGGCAAGGCAAGATTCTTAGGAATTTACAAAAATTCCTAATGGATAACCAAGCCAACCCTATCTTGATCGATGAAGACTCTTCACTCAATCAAGAACATGAGGTCGGGGATGAAGAAGAAGAAGAACCTATGGAAGAAGCACACGAGGAGGATAATGACCAAGTGGTATGCGTTGGAGAAGTGTGTTTTGACAAAAATGGGAATCTTGTCGAACAACGTGGAAATTTCTGTTTCCACTATCCAAACTGTTCGATTCATAAATCCCCTATGATCAGAATCACACATTAGTTTCTTCTCTTTCTTTCTGTTGTTATGTTTTTTAAACGCAAATGTAAATATAACCCTACTCGTAATAAATAAACTCGTGTTCTTATATGTGTTAGTATTATTGTGAATTCTTTGTTAGGATAGTTAATAGTTTAGGATTATATTTGTGTATTAGATTTAAGTGTTAATTATTTATGATAACATTATCATTATAATAACACGTCATAGAGTGATAAGTTTTAGGGGGAGTTATATAGTTTGGAGTTATCTAGTTTAGAGTAAATTTTTGTTGATGACAAAGGGGGAGAAATATAAAATAGGGGAGTTGGCATAGATTAAGGGGGAGTTGTTAGTTTTAGGGGGAGTTATTAAGATAGAAGGAATATTTTATAAACAAAGGTTGTCATCATCAAAAGGGGGAGATTGTTAGTCCATGAGATGTTGGTTTTGATGACAACAACCTTAGAATAGATTATAAAATATAAATACTAACATTACAAGTTTAGATATATATGTATTTGCAGGATCTAACCATGTAGGTATCAAGAATGAAGACTGTACAGTATAGAGATTCAAGATACAGAGATAGAAGACTCATGAGTATCATGATTATCAAGAGTTCAAGAGTTCAAGGTTAAGTCTGTTTTATTAGGAATATTTGTTAAAACTCGTAGAAAAGCACTGGCATCTTAATATCCAATTTATTCATGGAATGGAATCCACTTCGAGCCCGTTAAAGGGATGGAACCCTAAGTAGGATGGAACCTACGAAAATCTAGTGGGACATTGTTTTGTATCCACTAATTTTAATTCAAATGATTTTACAAAATATTATCTTGTTTTCAAAATGATTTCAAAACTTTCCTTTTAAAAGATTCAAAACTCTCTATCCTGATTTTAAATAATTTTAGCCTCAAAACATCTTTAATTTCAAAGTCAAAATACTCCTGATTTAAAATGTCTTTTCAAATAATATATTTAACTTTTAATATTTATACTTAGATTTAAATATAAAATTATAGTTAAATTATGTATATATTGTTCTTTATATTTACTTATGAATCTCAACTATATTTAAGTATATTTATAAAGTTTTAAATAGTTTTTATATAAGATAAATATTGTTTTTATAGAAATTCAAAATATCATTTTTGGCTGAGGGATGTCGACATGCCCCTAGGTAGTATGTCGACATAGTGACAGTTGAAGTTCAAATTCAAATTTCAAAAGAAGTGTCTATTCGCCATAACTCTTCATGAATGGTCATGGCGGTTGGTTTTCTATAAATAGGGGTCAGTTTCAATGAATTTTTAATCACTTTTTTCTGGTTTTTCACTCCTCTTCTTCTTCCACATTTCTTATTACAAAATCATACCATTACTCTGCCAAAATCAACATCGAATCATACTCGATTACTTCTAGTTTGATTCTACATCACTATCTATACAAGGTTCTCAGTGCTATTCAGAGTTATAGACTTCTTTGTAATATATAAGCGAGAAAAGGTGTGATTGTAGCCTTGGAAATCAATCAAGCGAGAAAAGGTGTGATTGTAGCCTTGGAAATCAATTGGGTGAACTTGTTGCCTCGGAAATCAAGTATCTCTACCCAGAGGATTGTTATTCTGGAGGGTGTACCTCGTAGCCTTGAAATCGAGGGTTGTAATTGTTGAATTGTTGTTGAAGGGAAATCCGTACTTGTGTTGCGGGACTGGATGTAGGGTAACTCCGAACCAGTATAAAATCCGGTGTGTTCTTTCCTTTACTGCTTTTACTTTATATTTGCATTTGTGTTTGATTTTGTGTTCATATCTGTGTCTGATTAGTGTATACATTGTTAACAAAGTAAGATAAACTCAAAAAGAGTAACAAATTTCTTAAAACACTATTCACCCCCCTCTAGTGTTAATTCTAGCCTTAAGATCCTTAATCCGCATTTCTCATAGGAATATCAACAAATTAGTTGAAAAAGGATGGATATCAGGGTGGGAAATCCGTTGGAAACAAATTTGTGATCGATGTCGTCAAAATTTGACCGAGCTCCAATCGGGACGGAATCAATAGGGAATGCTGATTAAGGCTAGGAGAGGCCACGTTCCAAATTTCAGGTAAATCGGAGTTCGTATGCTCGAGATAGGGATGGATCAATGTTGGAAGAAATAGGTTTGGTATCGATACTATTCGTATCCATGCATTTCGTATCGATACCAATGGATACAAACAAGGCATTCGAATCGATCAGGGAGAAGGATACGGTGTTGTTCGACTCGGTGCTATTCGACTCGATGGAAATGGACTCGGCTGTGCACTTCGAATCGATACTATTTGTATCGACCAATGTCGATACGAACAGCACGTTCGTATCGATCAGGTAGGAAAGCTAAATGGATTTTGACTCGATGATTTCATATCGATCGGGATGGAGCATAGCAGCATATTTCGAATCGATACTATTCGTATCGATGAACATTGGACACTTCGAATCGATACTATTCGTATCGATCAGCATATACTTTGAGTCGATGCGAACAGAGGCATAGTCGATGGATGCGAACAGAAGAGCGACTGAAGGATACGAAGAAGACTGGGAACGTTAGTAGATGGATGCGAATAAATGATTACGAAGCCTGGATGCGAACAAGAAATGTGCATGGTTTAAAAGAGGAAGTGTTCAACACGGCGTAGAAAATGGATCGAACGTTGAAGATAGGGCCACGTCATCGCCAAGCGCGTGCATGGTATCGATGCGATCGAGTATCGATGCGAAATGGATCGATTCGAACGGAATGTCACACGAGCTCTACATTTCTTATCGATCATATCTGAAGATCTACAGGTCCAAACACCACAAAATTTTCACAGGAGCTTACGTATAAGCCAAGAAAGGTTCACACCAAGTTTCGACTCCATCAGATAAAATCCTGATCTACGAAATTCGTTCGTATCGATCACGGATCGGGCCAAAACTTCTTGGGCTCGGTCGCATGGGCCCGCTCACGTGCCAGAAGAAGTTTCCCGAGATCTGAGCGAAGTATCAGCCTCCTACACCTATAAATAGACCCCTAGGGTCTATAGAAAAAGGATCTTTGGGCTTCTCAACGTCCAGACTCTGCCTGATTCAACATTGTACTCCATAGCTGCTGTTATACTCGAATTTTATCTGCTGTAATCAGTTGTAACCAGCAAGAACATCAATAAAAGATTAACTTTTGGAGTGGACGTAGGCTGGAGATAGCCGAACCACTATAAATCTTGTGTCTCTATCTATCTCTTTCCATTTTAAGTTTCTTATTCTTCACTTTTTATCCTCTACATTACTTAGATCTGTGTTTAGTGATTATATATATTGCTAATTTGTGTTCATACACCGGTGCTTTCACAAAATTTGGGGTTTGTGACCAATTTTGGCGCAAACACACAACATTGTATCTCCTTCCAAAAACAACTAAAACCATCTACACTTTACATCATCATTTGCTTGGCCATTATCCATGGGCCAGCCATACTTCAATAAATGTTGCATCGGACCCATTAATCCAATGTAGCTGGCCATTGTTGGCATAATTTCCGTAATTATTGGGCCGCCCCAATCTCCATCGTGAACGGATTTTGACTAGATGCGATTTACCATCTATCATCTTGCTTATATTGCTAAAGCAATCTTCGGGTTGTTTCAATGATTAACTCATCATTTTCTTCCATTTTCCATAAACGGCGTCCATCTTGTGCATCATCATGTGTTTGATTTAGCGAGCGACCATTATGGACACAAATTAAATGGTCATGGTTATTATCACAACGCTTAGGTCCCTATGTATTTTGGATGTCCATTCGTTCTTGCCACTTGCAGTTTCGGTTCAAGCTGTGTCCTTAGTGAGCATCTCTCTTTAAAAATCTTCTGGTTCTTCCATCCATAGGAATCACAGCTCAATCTGTATCAAGACCAATACCTCCAGATGCACCCCATCATTTTTCTTTCTCATTGATGGATCGGGCCCAATCCAAGATGTATCGGTACCGACCTTGATAGAGTTAAGATTATGCCCTCGGGGCAATTATGTAATATGTTACATATATCTAAAATGATAACAATCTTATTCAATATATAAGGTGTTTTCTTACTAATGTATACTTGTTAAATAATGACATAAATAATTAAGTAATTAATTTAAGTATATTAAATATAAAACAAAGGATATGTTAGTGATAGTAATTCCAACGTGTTGTAATCATGAGAATTTTATCACACTGAAAAATAACATATTGTTTTAAATATTCCTAGTCAAGATGTTTTTAGAAGGGATATCAATGCATCTGTCGAGACTATAGTGTGCAATGCTCTCCAATGGGCAGTATATTACTCATGGCTACTGGAGGAAGCAAGAGGTTACATATTGATAGTTATTGGATAACTATGGAATGACTCAATCGAGATATTTTTATTGGTTACTGTTGCTACGGTCAAACAGAGAATCTTAAAGTGATGATGTTACACAATTCCCTCGACTTTAGAATATCATGGAACACCAATGTGGACACTCTACTTTAATCATAGTTAAATCATGACATGGCATCCATTGAATGACTATAATTAGGTCTGAGTTGAAACATTAGAAGTGAAACACTATTTAATAAAGAACTCATTTCTTTAGTTATATAAGGTTAGCATCATGGTCAATTATGATCAACTCAAAGTCAAAGTCTCTGGCCAGAGCAATACGATTAATAGTAATTATTATTACTAAATAAAAGATTCCACATTTTGACTTACAAACTTAAATATGAAAGATATTGAAACTTTGACCAAAATCAAATTCTATAAGTTCTAATATGATATAGTTTTGATGAAGAGAATTGGTGTAAATAATTGATACTACCAGGTACCGCTTATAATAAGTAAAATTGGTTCTTATCAAAAAGATGTGTAAGCAATAAATTCAACCAAAATATCACATCACTAGCTAGGTGGCATGTGAACGTCAATATTCGAATTGTTCGATATTAATTGTTGCCTGAATTTATACCATTGAGTCGCACAACCAAAATGATGAATATTACGAATGAAACACACGATTTTTTTAATTTATAATCATTGTAAATGTATTAAATTATTTAATATTTATGAAATATTATTGATCAATTTTATTTAATTTGTTTAAATGCCTTTAGTATTTAATTAAATGCATATATAAAAGTTATAAATGTGCATATCGATATATGATGTCAATAGACTAGTTAAATTGGATTTCAATAGAATAAATACCAAGTGTATTTTTAAATAAATTAAATAAATTAATATTTGTAAATTATAAATTATCAAAATTTTATTTGATTTGTTTTGAATACTATTAGTATCTCATAAAGTTCGTATATAAAAGGTATAAATGCGCACAACGATATATGATATTGGTAGAACATTTAAATTGGATTAAAATGGAACTACTGCTAATGGAATTTAGAAAACTTTGAGGGCTTATGTTGCACAATATATGGCCATTCATGCTTGTAGAAGAGGGTGAGGATTTCATTGAGGTTTAATACAGAATTTAAGGGGAAAGGTTTTAAAGAAGGAATATGAAAGGTTTCTGTCAGCTCTTTAAAACAAATCTCTCTTCATTTATTTCATCAATTCATTCTTTCCAATTAAAATTTTTTCACTTCCTCTCCCATCTACCATGACTGAAAATTTAATCGTTATGAAATAAATAATTCCAATATCAAAAATAAAACAAAAGGTGATTATCTCTCGATTGTTGTAAGAACCACAGATCGATTCATTGAATCCTAGAATTCTTTCATCATTCAAGATGCTTTATTTGGCAGCATCTCAAGGTAACTTTCTATTTTATTTAAATACAAATTCATCATGTTTATATAGTTAGATTCCTCCACCTCCTGTATCTTTATTTTGTATGAATTTTGCAATGTAATTTGGATCAGTATTAGTTTCCCTTGAATTAGTTTTATGCTCATTTTGTTGATATGAGTTTACCATCTATTTTTCCTTATCTTCAATTGTTCATATGTTATTTCTGTTAAAAATTTTAGATTCATCACCCCATTTATTAATTTGTTCATATTGTATGTTTAATTTAGATTTTTATCTCCTTATCACAAATTTATATGTGCCAAAGTTGTCTAACATTTTTCTTTTTTAAATTAGAATTTGAGAAAAAATTTATTATAAAAAATCTTTTATTTATTGATTTAAATTTCATGTTATAAGTTTGAGAGTTGAATACACATGTTGCAAGTTGTTCTAAAATAATTTTGGCCATTACTTACATGAAAATAATAATTGATTTAATTTTAAATCTACAAGTGGACTTTTCTATAAAATCTTAAAACACTTGATATCATTGTTAGGATAACAATTGGATCTAAGTTTGTTAATTTTATTAGTTATAGGTATATATATTTTAAATTACAAACTAACTGAATACATACGTTACATGTTTTGAATTTAAAGATTGGTTCAAATATTGTGTATATATGAATGTGAAGACACACACACACATAAACATACATACATACATATACACACACACACATGTGTGTGTGTGTGTTTTCTTAATTCAAGGTTTACAAAATGTACTTTTATGTAAAATGGTAATTTTTGTTTTAAACTATTACTTAATTAAAACTAACTTTAAATTGTTTGTTTTAACTTTAAAACATGTCAAACAATCAAAATCAACATTAATATAAACAAGTATACAAATATATATATATATATATATATGTGTGTGTGTGTGTTTTGTGTGTGTGTATGTATTTGTGTATGCATGTGTGTGTACATATATGATATATCTTATTTTTTGATATATTATTTTGGACAATAAAGGCATATATAAAGGGGAAATGTGTTTATTGTCATGTAAATCCCAACACCTAAACACGTGCACATTGACTATGCACACTTTATATATGTTTCACTTGCACTTTCACATTGGGTGTATATGATGCACTCGTTACAATATACATTTAAATTTAAACTTATTTTTAACCAATTTTATATAAAACATGATTTTATTTAAAACATTATTAGATTGGATCTAATATACCTTTAGACTTCATAGGCTCAATAGATCCAAAATATGATTTTTTTTTTTGAAATCTACCTGTTTAACCCGCTTTCGATTGGCTTGGTTTCATCAGATCCATCGGGGTTGAATTTTTCTTTCACCATCTCATTTTCTTTATATTCCACCTTTTGTTGGCTCATTTCCTGCTTTTTGTATATTAGAAGATGTTTGTACCAAAATTGGGCACAACACTCTTCGGAAGACTTTGAAGAGATAAAGTGAAGAAATTAAATGTAAAAAGAGGATTTATCTAACAAAAACTCCAAATTTCAGAAATGAGAATAAGTAAAGTGCAAGGAGACACAAGAATTTAGAGTGGTTCGGCGTATAGCCTACGTCCACTATGAAGTAGTTTGCTTTATTGATCTTTCTTTTGTGTTTACAAGTGAATTCAATGATTTACAGCAGTCAATTGTGATTTGCAGCAGTGAATCTCGTTGGTAGCAGCAGTAATGGAGTTCAGATCTGGATCTGGCGGAGTCCGTGCGTTGGAGATCTCAAAGAGGAAGAAGAACCCCTTTTTTGTTGGCTTTGGGGGTCTATTTATAGGTGTAGGAGGCTGATATCTCGCTCAGATCTCGGGAGACCCTCTTTGGCACGTGATCAGGCCCGTACTCCCGAGCCCGTGAAGTTTCGGTCCAATCCGTGATCGACACGAACAGATTTCGACTCGCTCAAGATTTCATCCAATGGAGTCGAAATTTGGCGTGGACATTCTTTAGCATGGACGTAGTCTTCTATGAAACTTTCATAGCATTTGGACTTGTAGATTGGGAGATATAATGGACACGAAATGGAGTTTTCGGCAGGCTGTTTCATTCGACTCGCTTCCGTTTCGACTCGCTTCCGTTTAACTCGATGACGTGGCACTTCCTGGATCGCTCCACCTTTGACGCTGCTGCGAGCGAGTCGAAGCGCACACTGATTTGAGCGAGTCGAATTGTACAATGGTTGATCGAGTCGAAGTACATGGTTCGATCGCTTCGAGTAGTGACTTTGCCAACCGGAGCTGAATTCGATGGAGTCGAATAGCTGTCTGAGAGAAGCGAGTCGAAACGTGCACTTTCGATGGTTCCAAACTAGAGCGAGTCGAAGATGGCCATTCTAGGAGGTTTGAGCAATGGAGTCAAAGTTGATGGAGTTGACCAGTGGTTTGAAGCGAGCGAGTCGAAGAAGGCAGCTGAGCGAAGCGAGTCAAAATAGGTACTTCAAGTGGCAATGAAGCGAGTCGAACAGGAGCGAGTCGAAGTTGGTATCTGAGGGAACCGAAGCGAGTCGAAGGGAGCGAGTCGAAGGAGCGAGTCGAACGGTAGCTGATCTTTGTCCAATTTTGTATCCTTCATAACTTGAGCATACGAACTCAGATCGACTTGAGATTTTGAACGTTGGCTCCCATGGCTTAGCTCGTTATGTCCTACCAATTTTGGCTCGATCCGGACTCGGACAAAATTCATCGATATCTGTAGCGAGTTCGTATATAACTGATCTCTGAGATGGGCCGTCACTTGTTACCAGTCAATTCCTTGGTGTTACGGCCTTGCCAAAAGGCAGGATAACATTTGCCCCCCAAAGTACGTCTTGTGAAAACATGATGTGCTTTGAAGTGCTGCAGTCTTTACCCTGAATAGTTATTGTCTTTTCGATGAAAGTTGTAGCCTTTGACCGTTCTTCTTGATAATGTAAATTATCGACTGTCGACTGCTGTACCCTGTATTGTTGCAACTGATTGTAGTATGCTAGTGGTTACCCATT
Organism: Allium fistulosum; assembly: GCA_030737815.1. Taxonomy (NCBI): domain Eukaryota; kingdom Viridiplantae; phylum Streptophyta; class Magnoliopsida; order Asparagales; family Amaryllidaceae; genus Allium; species Allium fistulosum. The sequence continues at coordinate 895,671,896 of CM060905.1, read as the reverse complement.
TTCTGTTGTAGTCGTTACTGAATGAATTTCAGATTCCTAAAAATCTGGAATATTGAATATTAATCCGTCATTCATGCATATATGTTAATCTGACTCCCACTGACGTTTGTACATTCTCGAGTCATTGTCAGTTTATTATTTTTGAATTCTGTATCGATCCTCTCCTGAACCGATGTGAAACTTGTTGCAACAACGCTTGACGGTTGCTTTTGAATGTTCCTTTGTAACAATCCTCTCCTGAATCGATGTGAAGGGTTGAAAACATTGAAGATGATTTTCATTAGATTTATGGACGTAAAGTAAGTATGTCGAGTTGATGGAGTTGATCTCTGGAAGTCATGATTTCATGGATTCGAACTGGTTGTTCAACTCGGTTTTGATGACGGACTCGAACTGAGCGAGTCGAAGTGGAGTGAGTCGATGTAGACTCCCTGATGGAGTCAAACTGGTCATTCGACTCGGTCTTGGGTTCGAATTGCAAAGAAGTCGGAGTCGAAACACACAGGAGGCAGAGGAGCGAGTCGAGACGTTCACTGATTGAGCGAGTCGAAGTGATGTCTTTTATGGCTGCATGAGGGAGTCGAACTAGTCACGGGGATGGAGTCGAAGGAGCGATACGAAAAGGAGCTCCGCATTAATGCACTGAAGAGGGAGTCGAAGCACGTGCTCGACCCTACTAGAATTCGAATCGGTTATTCCCCTTGCTTTCGACTCCATATAAATATCTGGCGCTTAGCCGCTTTTTCACTTTTTACTTTTCATCTTTATCCACCTTGCCTTCGTATCATTCTAGAGCATTTCAGTAGAAAAACCTTTGCCTTCGAATCGATTCCTATCTTCAACCATTTGAACTAACTGTCAGATCTGGGTAATCAATAAACGAATACACGCATAAACGATGAGGCTCGGGTTTTCTTATCAAATCAATCAAAGTTGTGGTCGATCGAAGGCTCTCTGGCCTCCGCTTTGTGTCGATGGAGTATGGGTTTCGAGATGATGAGGCAATGGTCTTCGTATCGATCGATGGTGGAGCATCGCTTCGAGTCGAACGCTTTGATTCTGTTGATCGATACGAAGGGGCTGTGTCTGATCGATTCGAAATGGTGGCTTTCGATCGAGTCGAAGTGGGTAGCCTTGGGTTGAGTCGAAGCAGCTGTCTTGGATCGAATCGAAGTGGATGCTTTGGATCGAGTCGAAACGCGTGACTTCGGAGCGATTCGAAGTGGTTGCTTCGGACTGAGTTGAAATGCGTGACTTCGGAGCGAGTCGAAGTGGTTGCTTCGGACCGAGTCGAAATGCATGACTTTTGGATGGAGTCGAAGTAGATGGCTCTGGAACGAGTTGAACTTGCACTCCATCCTTCTGACCGAGTCTTAATCAGACGCACACGACTATAATTCATCGATGCGAACCTGGCCCTCGTGAGCAATACAAATTTGATCATAAAAAAAACTTTAAACTTCTCACACATTCGAACAACTGCCTCCGACGAGCTTCAAATTGGCATACTTGGACTTAACCGTTTCACTGCATATCTGACTTCCTATCGAAGCTTGTCGATGAAACTGCAACTTATAAAAATGACACCAAACTTTGATTTGGAGTGATAGTTAATAACTGGATGGCACGGTTGTGACGGTCAGCGATGACGGTCCTTCTGACTCAATTCCGAAGTCTCGTCGTTTACATGCTTTCCTTAATCCGGTTGATTACCTCAAATAATATACAATACCGCACTACACAACACACTCACACACTTTACACTAGGGGATGCACGGGTGTTATTTGTCAGTTTAATAATGATTTTTTATAAGCTAGCTGGTTATGGATCCTTCAAGTTCTCAGCAGCCGGAATTTCCAAGTTTTGTTCCTTCAACTATTGAGATACCGGTTATAGAAGCCGAAGTTATTGAGATAGCTCCAGATGAGCGTCAAGGGGCTCGGTTTATTTGTACTCCACCAGATTCGGTGCCGTCGGGTATCTCTGAAGACATGTTAGGCCGGATTTGCTTAAGGCACGATTTGTCGCTTGACGACGTGCTTCTTCCTGGGCCGAAGGACAGGCCACATTATCCCCCGGAAGGATTTACTGCTTTCAACCATCACGCTTGCACGGTGGGGAATCTTCCTCCCTTCAGTGACTATACAAGGGAGTTCTTATCGTTTATTGGCATAGATCTATCTCAGCTACATCCGAATGGATATGCCTTGCTGAACAACACCTTCATCTTGTTTATGGAGATCCTCTTTCGACCACCGAAGCCGATCGAAATCAGATATTTATTCAACGTCAAAAGCCGTGGAGATAGCCCTTCTTTCACCTTCCTGGAGGCAGTCAGAAACTGCCACATTGTGCTGGGCTCCTTGGGGAGGCTAAGTTATTACAAATCCGAATGGTTCTACGTTCGGTGCCCCCTAGATTTGCTAGGCGGTGGTTAGATAGACGTAAGTGTCGCCATCCCCTCTTGAATTACTGAGATGTTAGCGACCGACTTCAAAAACTGACATACTTTTCCTTTCTTATAGCCGCAATCTCTCACCCCGATGGCGTGTACTTCAGAGAGCTTGTTCGGATTCTTCAAGCATTTCCGAGCGAAGAGAGGCACATAGACTTAGTCCTGACCGACATGAATTTGAGGGCTGTCGGGCTGATAGAACGAAGACAGAGCATACACCTGGATGTGATACATAGGGTGGCCCCGAAGAAACGCGTGAAGCGCAAAGTGCCCGCAGTTGTGATCACCGAAGAAGTTGATCTAGAAAGAACGCCTACCGATACTGAGCTCCCGGCCGTGCCTCCTTCTAATGTTTAGGATTCCAGAGGAAAAAGAAAAGGCAAGGCCGCTGCTTACAAACGCCCTAAATCTAAGAGATTTAAATCAGTGGTCGTGTCTTTACCTTCCCAGGGGATTAGAATTTCAGAGGCTCCTCTCCCGCAAGTGGAGAGTTCGTTTGCAGGGCTTGATGATATCCCGATCCTGGATTTTGTGTCGTCTCCATACGACGCCGGGATGGAAGGGCTTGATAGTGCTTTTGAACCGAGCGGGTCGCTTGCTACGAGTGCGGCTGACATTTCCGGTTGGTCGGGGGATTGCACATGCATACACTTCACTACACTACATGATTTACAACTGTACCTCACCCGACTTAGGAAGTTACTAACTCTCTCTTCGCTTCTCATTTTCACGTACTATGTCCGGAAGAGGATCAATGCTCGGTAATCTTCGTTCTGCTCGAAAATCTTCTGGTTACTATGATTTCCGCAGGAGGGATTCAGACAGAGATCGCGATTATTCTAACCAGGATAGGTACAGGCGTGACAGGGAGAGATAATACCGACACCGGTCTAGATCACGCTCTCCTCCCCCTAGACTTCCATCTCCTCCTCCTGTTCAAACTTCATATCCACCGAAGCCTCCTCGTCATAGGCCGTCCTCTCATGCTTCTAGGTCCGAAACTCATCTTCAAAGAGTTGAGACCACGGCCTCCATGATTACAGAGCAGGTCCCAACCGACCCCACAGGAGAAGGGGCCCTTAAGCTGGCTCAAATGAAAAAAGACTTTCCGAACATATGCTTTGATGGCTATGTCTTCCCGCTACACTTAAAAAGAATTCCGTCTGGAGTGGAGAACATGATGCATGAATACGTTCATGACATATACACCTAGTACCGAGAGTGGGCAAAGGCTGTTGAAAAAGCTTCTAAAGTGGCCTTCGAGTGGGCTAAAGAGATCGAGAAGATGGAGACCAAGCTTGCAAAAAGGGACCGTATTATTCAGGTACTTTCCACCGAGTCCGAGTCTTCTTGGAAATCTGAGATTGAGGCCATTAAGAAGGCTGATGAAGCGAAGATGGAAATGGAGAGGTTGAGTCAGGCACATGTTGCCCTGGTGGAGGAGATGGGCCACCGGAACACTAAAGTCATTGCTGAGCGGGACGCGGCGGTCAAGGAGCTTAATGAACTCAAGGCCAAATTTTCTGATATGGCCAAGGAGAAAGATGACGCGAACAACGCAGCCTAGGAGGTGTGCGAACAAGCTGTACTGCTCAGGAATGAATGGGATGCGGTGGTGGCTAAAGTCCAGAAGGTGGAGACTGAGGTCGAGGAGAGGGTGAAGCTAGCCGAGTCCAGGCTAGAGGCCGACATTGAAGACCTCCTTGTGGTTTACAATGCTAATGTGCTGAGGCACAGGGGCCTAGCCTGGCTTGATGACTTTTCGACTCATCTCCACAATGCTTGGAGCCGACTGGTTGAGGAAGAAAAAGAGGCGCATCAGGGCGAGTCCGTAGATGAATTCGAGCTCGAGAACCGCATTCTGACTGATGATGAAAAGAAGATTCTCCACGAGTCAATGATTATGCGTGAGAAGGAAAAACTTGGCGCCCAACATTTTGAAGTGGGAGAGGGTTCTAGAGTTGGCCATCATGAAGCAAACCTCGAAGTTATCGCGTCAACCCAGCCCGAATCCTCGTCTGCGGTCGATCCCCAGGCTGTTCCAGCTTATAACCCGGATCAGCCGCAGATGTCTCCGGCTGCTGCGCAAGTTACTGATGCCACCCTGCCGCTTACAAGTTGAATTGAGGAAGGTATTCTGAACATTCCATTCCTTTCAAATCGGAATCTTCGATCGAGTTAAGTCCTAACAGTTCTTTTATTCTTTGTCCAGTAATCGATGCCGCACCGGCCATGCCTCCTGCTACTCAAGAGTTATATCAAATGCAGGAGGCTATTGCGACTGAAGCAACCACCATGAGTGCAACTGCTCCGCTTGACGATCTGCAGGGGGTACAATTATGTTTGACGAGCAGTTGATGAATGAACTCTTTCGCCGTCACGGTGATCCCCTTGCTGACTTGCCACCCGTCATGAGCGGAACTGATCCTGCTGCAAGTTCTTCAATGCCAACTACCGATGCCCTCAGTGGGGCTCGAGCGATAACCGAGGAGGATATGTTCGCTCAAATTGATGCTGAAATGGCAGCAGCGGCTCAGGGTAGAAGCTTTGGAGGTGGGATGGCAGCATCAGGGCCTGCTCCGCTTAGACTGATATCTCCCAGTGGTGCTGTTTTTCTCACCAGCCTGCCCATTCCACCGTCTGTAATTGATCCCGTTCCTCCGACTCCGCCCGTAGGAAGCATTCTTATTCACACGAGTTCCGAGGAGGACGTCGACATAATGCCCTCGCCTGAAGACCAACCGCCGAAGAGTAAAGGCTCGAAGAGGAAGACTGGCGAAGGCTCCAACGGGTCCACATCGAGGAGGAAGCGAAGGAAAAAGAAAGATTAAGCATGCTCTCCCGGTGTATTTTGATTTGCATTTTGTTAGCCATGTATAGATGTGGGTTTGGCCCCTGCTAGTAGGAATTTTTTGGAAACTTGTACATGAACTTCTTTTATAAACAATAGAAATGAAACTTTTCTCTTTTGGCTTCTTTTATGTCATTGTGTATTTGACTAAGTGTTTAAATATTCGGAGTGTACTTGTGAAGTTTCAGGTGTCGGACCAAGTTTGTTCTAGTTCGCCAAGTTCGGAAACTGTGAACATGGCTTGTGACCGGGAAGCGAGTTGAATCCCGACGTCGCATCGCTTCAATCAATGGTTGATGCTTAAGTCCTGCCCCCAGTCTTGGGGATGAGTTGTAAACCGTCAGTTGACGATCGCTTCTTACTTATAACATGTTGAAACTTATGCTACCGAACAAATGTCTGAAGCAGGCGGAGATTGAGTAATGCATCTATGCTTATTTTATTGTCGAAGATCGTATCCATACTCCGGGGATTCCCATTCATTCATCAGTGGCTGGTTATGCCAGCTTAAGTTTCAATCATGTGTCCACGATTGGGAGACTTGGAATTGGCATCTGCACTCTGGGAGTCCGGAGTTGATGTTTATACTCTGCTTCGCACTTTGGGAATTGGGAGTTGAATGTTTATACTCCGCTTCGCACTATAGGAATACAGAGTTGAATGTTTATACTCCGGTTCGCACTCTGGGAATACGAAGTTGAATGTTTACACTCCGCTTCGCACTCTGGGAATACGGAGTTGAATGTTTATACTCCGGTTCACGCTCTGGGAACTCGGAGTTGGATGTTTATACTCCGCTTCGCACTTTGGGAATATGGAGTTGATGTTTATGCTCTGACTCGCGCTCTGGGAGTTCGGAGTTAGATGTTTATACTCCGCTTCGCACTTTGGGAATACGGAGTTGAATGTTTATACTCCGACCCGCGCTCTGGGAGTTCGGAGTTAATGTTTATACTCCGCTTCGCACTCTGGGAATACGGAGTCGATGTTTATACTCCGGTTCGCGCTCTGGGAACTCGGAGTTGAATGTTTATACTCTGGTTCGCGCTCTGGGAACTCGGAGTTGGAAGTTTATACTTCGCTTCGCGCTCTGGGAATACGGAGTTGATGTTTATGCTCCGACTCGCGCTCTGGGAGTTCAAAGTTAGATGTTTATACTTCGCTTCGCACTTTGGGAATACGCAGTTGAATGTTTATACTCCGACTCACGCTCTTTGAGTTTGGAGTTAATGTTTATACTCCGCTTCGCACTCTGGGAATACGGAGTTGATGTTTATACTCCGGTTCGCACTCTGGGAACTCGGAGTTGAATGTTTATACTCCGGTTCACGCTCTGGGAACTCGGAGTTGGATGTTTATACTCCGCTTCGCGCTCTGGGAATACAAAGTTGATGTTTATACTCCAACTCGCGCTCTGGGAGTTCGGAGTTAGATGTTTATACTCCGCTTCGCGCTCTGGGAATACGGAGTTGAATGTTTATACTCCACTTCGCGCTCTGGGAATACAGAGTGAATGTTTATACTCCAACTCGCGCTCTAGGAGTTCGGAGTTAATGTTTATACTCCGCTTCACACTATGGGAATACGGAGTTGATGTTTATACTCCGGTTCACGCTATGGGAACTCGAAGTTGAATGTTTATACTCCGGTTCGCGCTTTGGGAACTCGTAGTTGGATGTTTGTACTCCGCTTCGTGCTCTGGGAATACGGAGTTGATGTTTATACTCCGACTCGCGCTCTGGGAGTTCGGAGTTAGATGTTTATACTCTGCTTCGCGCTCTGTGAATACGGAGTTGAATGTTTATACTCCACTTCGCGCTCTGGGAATACGAAGTGAATGTTTATACTCCGCTTCGCACTCTGGGAATATGGAGTTGAATGTTTATACTCCGCTTCGCACTCTGGGAATACAGAGTTGATGTTTATACTCCGGTTCATGCTTTGGGAACTCGAAGTTGAATGTTTATACTCCGGTTCGCGCTCTGGGAACTTGGAGTTGGATGTTTATACTTCACTTCATCCTCTGGGAATACGGAGTTGATGTTTATGCTCCGACTCGTGCTCTGGGAGTTCGGAGTTAGATGTTTATACTTCGCTTCGCGCTCTGGGAATACGGAGTTGAATGTTTATACTCCGCTTCGCGCTTTGGGAATACGGAGTGAATGTTTATACTCTGACTCGCACTCTTGGAGTTCGGAGTTGGATGTTTATACTTCGCTTCGCACTCTGGGAATACGGAGTTGATGAAGGATTGTCGTGTATCAATCCTTTTTTGACTTTGATGTGATGGCTTGCCCCCGAGCTCGGGTTTCACTTAGCGAGTGATTGGTTGCATCGCAGTCACTCTCTATTTGAATAAATCCCACCGTATGATGAGACTTAGCTCTCCGTGCATAGTGATGGTCATATGAAGTATTTTAAGTAAATCACAGCTCTGGCTCGAAGAGGTTGCATTTTATTGCTGAAATAAGAAAGTATGGCAAAGTTAGTTGCCTTATTACAAGTTCTAATTTCGAAATGCATAAACAAATTACAGGAAAGGAAAGTAAGCTAAATGGATAAAGATAGCCTGTTAGGTGTAATAGCGGCGAAGGCTCTCGCTATTCCAGGCTCTTGGCAGGGTCAGACCGTCGACGGTCGATAACTTGAATGTGCCATCTCCGAGCCTTCGTTCAATAACATACGGTCCTTCCCATGTCGGCTTCATATGTGAAGGAACCGGATAGATTCTTTTGAGGACGAGATCGCCTAGTTCAAAGGTTCGCGGGCGGACCTTGACGTTGTAAAATCGGGCGACTCGACTTCGATGCGCAGCTTCCCTCAAATCAGCCTCTTCGCGCTTCTCATCCAGTAGGTCGAAAGATTCAGTAAGTAGTATAGCATTCGTCTTTGGATCGTTGTATGTCACACGATGAGAAGGTACTTCTAGCTCGACTGGAATAACGGCTTCTGAACCGTAAGAAAGAGAGAACGGAGTGTGACCGGTCGCAGTCTTGTGAGTAGTTCGGTAAGCCCATAAAGCCATAGGAAGTTCATTAACCCACTTGCCACCGACCTTTTCCAGTCGTTTTTTCAGAATGGGTTTTATGACTTTGTTAACAGCTTCGACCTGTCTGTTTGCCTGAGGGTGTGCAACTGCGGAGAATTTCTTTTGGATGCGAAATCGTTTGCAGAAATTCTTGAATTCAGCACTATCAAATTGGGTTCCGTTGTCCGTAATAATGGCGTGTGGGAGACCGAATCGACAGATGATGTTACGAACCACAAAGTTGATTACTTTCTTCGTCGTAATAGTCGCGAGAGCTTCGGCTTCAGCCCACTTTGTAAAGTAATCAACTGCGACGATGGCGTACTTCGCACCACCTTTTGCCAGAGGTAGAGCACTGATGATGTTGATGCCCCACATTGCAAACGGCCATGGACTGACCATTTGTGTTATTTCGGTAGGAGGAGCTCTAGGAATTCGGGCATATTTCTGGCACCTATCGCATTTCTTTGCATAATCCGACGAATCGCGATTCACGGTTGGCCAGTAATATCTGTATCGAAGTATTTTCTTGGCAAGTGCTTGCCCCCCGGTGTGATCGCTACATTCTCCCTCATGCACTTCGTGTAATACCCATTTGATTTCATCGTGAGCGATACACCGGAGTAGAGAAACAGAGTACCCTCTTCTATACATGACCCTATCTTGAATGACGAATCGTGAGGCCTTTCGGAGAACTTGTCTCTTTTCACTCCTGCGTTCTGGCAGGATTCCGTGTTCGATGTAGTTTCTGAGTGGAGTCATCCATGAATCCTTTTCGGGAACTGTTTTGCATACCCGGTTTATTTCTGTCCGGTCGTTACTTGGGGAAGATTGCGTTTCTACGGGAACGAGTCCCATTTGCTGAGCTTCGCCTGTGCTGGCTAGTTTTGCCAATGAATCGGCCTTTTGGTTGTGCTCCCGAGGTATACAATAGATGGCGTAGTAATCGAACTAGTTCAGTACTTCCTGAACTCGAGCTAAGTAAGCAGCCAACCTTCGATCTCTTTCCTGATACTCTCCCCGTACTTAACACACAACCAATTGTGAGTCACAGTAAATTTCCACGGTGATGATTTTCAAATCTCTGGCGAGTTTCAAGCCAGCTAAGAGGGCTTCGTATTCAGCTTCATTATTGGTTGCATGAAAGTCAAACTTCAAAGCGTAGCATATAGATCGACCTTCGGGAGTTTCGAGCACAACACCAGCGCCTGAACATCGGTCATTCGATGCACCATCGGTATACATCTTCCAGACAGATTGGGGGAATTTACTGGTTTCGGGCAAGTCCTTTGGAACGGTAAATTCAGCTATGAAATCGGTGAGGACTTGTCCTTGGATTGCTCGTCTTAGAGTGTAAGTAATATCAAACTGACTCAATTTGATGTTCCACTTGAGTAGCCTACCAGACGTCTCAGGCCGCGAAAGGACCCGTCGTAACGGCTGGTCGGTGTAAACAACAATGGGATGTGCCTGGAAGTATGGCCGGAGTTTTCTTGATGCAATCACAAGGCAGTAGGCCAACTTTTCTAGCTTTGGGTAGTTCCATTCAGCCCCAGTCAATCGTTTTTTGACGTAGTATACCAGCTTCTGTATTTTGTCTTCTTCTCGGATTAATGCAGCGTTGATAGCGTTCTCTGATATCGCCAAATATACGAACAACTTCTCATGATCGATGGGTTTCGACAGGATAGGTGGTGTGGATAGATGGTGGACTAGCGCTTGGAAAGCGCCTTCGCACTCAATGGTCCATTCAAAGTTGCATTTTCCTTTTCGGATCAGATCGAAGAAGGGAATGCATTTTTCAGTGGACTTTGAAATGAACCTGCTCAATGCTGCTACTTTCCCATTGAGACTTTGGACTTGCTTTATGGTCTTGGGAGTTTCAAGATTTCTGATTGTCCAAATCTTTTCAGGATTAGCTTCGATTCCTCGAGCGTTAACGATGAACCCAAGGAACTTCCTTGATGCAACTCCAAAGTGACACTTCAGCGGATTTAGCTTCATTTTGTATTCTCGAAGTATGTCGAACATAGTCTCCAAGTCTTTAACATGGTCAGTGGAGAGTCGTGACTTCACAAGCATGTCGTCAACATATACTTCCATGGTTTTTCCGATTTGATTGGCAAACATCCGATTAACTAATCGTTGATAAGTAGCTCCGGCGTTCTTGAGTCCGAATGGCATAACCTTGTAGCAGTAAAGTCCCAGGTTGGTCACAAAGCTGGTATGCTCTTGATCGGGTAAATGCATCGGTATCTGATTGTATCTGGAGTACGCGTCCATAAAGGATTAGAGTTCATGCCCAGCTGTTGAATCTACCAGCTGATCAATTCTGGGAAGTGGAAAACTGTCTTTGGGACATGCTTTATTCAGATCGGAATAATCGATGCACGTTCTCCACTTTCCATTCGGCTTTCGGACGAGCACGGGATTCAACACCCATTCAGGATATAGCGCATCTCAAATGAATATGTTTGCTTCAAGCTTTTCTACTTCCTCCTTAAGGGCGGCAGATCTCTCTGGATCCATACCGCGCCTTTTATGTTTGACCGGGACATGCCGCGGGTCAATGTTCAGAGTGTGGCTCGCGATATCTGGCGAGATCCCGCACATATCAGAGTATGTCCAGGAAAATACATCAAGATTTGCCCGCAGAAATTCGACCAATTCCTCTTGAGTTTGCTGACTTAGTTGAGACCCAATCTTTATCATTCTTGAATCATCGTCACTGTCAACTGGGACATCAATCGTTAGTTCAGCTGGGGATGCTTGACTTTCTTTAGATTCTCCTTCGTCTTCAGTTTCTCTTGGGTCAAGATCCCTGAGGAATTGGCTGGGGTGCCCGGGCCTGGGCCCGGGCGTTAATTGTCAATTATCGGCAAAACGGATGCAGAGAGATTCCTCTACGCCCTTTCCCTTCTCCTTTCGCTGCGCCTCCCACGGCTCAGCAACATAACAGGCTCTGGCAGTGGCCTGGTCTCCCTGAATGATTCCTATTCCATGATCAGTGGGAAATTTTAAGGTCAAGCACCATGGGGCAATGGCAATTCTGAATTTAGCGAGGGCCGGTCGGCCCAAGAAAGCGTTATAAGGGGAGTCTATGTCCAAAACAATGAACTGAAGCATCCGTACTCTCCATCGTTCTCCAACTCCCAACTCTACTGGCAGTTCCACCATTCCAGTGGGTATAGTTGCACTTCCATTGAAGCCATGAACTCGAGATTGATAAGGCTTCAAGTCTGTGGCTTCCATTTTCATTTGATCATAAGCTCATTTGAACAAAATATTCACAGAGCTTCCACTATCAACTAAGATCCTTTTCATCCAAGCGGGACCTATTTGTTCTGAGATAACCAGTGGATCGATAGTGGGAGCTTCGATTTTATCAGCGTCTCTGCTCCTGAATATGATGTCATCTATCATCGTCTTCTGTTGCTTGGCCGGAGCCCCTTCATCAGAGTTACTATAACATTCGAAGTCCGCGTGTCTGATTGAACTAGCATACGACTCCATTTCCTTCTAGCTTCGATCTGCTGGGTGAGGACCACCACTTATTGTATTGATGACCAATCTCCCACCTGTACGAGCGGGTTCTTCCTGTCTTTCCTGATTCGGCGCACGATTCTGATTTGAGGGGCCCGCACCACTGGGTTGCGGCGCCCGTACATACTGATCCAGCTTCCGCTCACGTATCAGTTTTTCAATGAGGTCTTGTAGGTGACGATACTCATTGGTGTTGTGGCCATAACTCTCATGGAATCTACAGAATTTTCCTGTTTGGATTTGTCTTTCAGTTGGTGGTTTCGGGACAGGTTTCTTGAATTGCATGGTATTGTAGATTTGTAAATACACATTTTCCAGCGACGTGTTTAACGGAGTGTAGTTATCATACATGGAAGCTCTACGCCGTGGACCGCGATTCTGATCGTGTTTCTTGTTTTGATTCACATTGTCTCTCTGTTTATTTTGTTTATTTTGTGCGTTCAACTGAGCTTTTCCAGAACTATCCCCGGACTCTTTAATAGCGATGTTACTTTGGATTCCTTCGACGTTGGGCCCTATGTCATCCTGCTTCCTAGACTGTTTCGCATCCTCCCTTCTCAAAAATTGGGCTGCCTTGGAATAGAAACTGTCCAATGATGCAGGTGGTTTTCCAGCTAACCAATTTCCGAACTCGGAATCAGCATCAATACCCTTAGTCAGTGCCATTAGGATAGAGTTATCATTGGGATTGCTTATTTCTGCACACGCAGCATGGAATCGCTCCAAGTAACGTCTAAGTGTTTCTCCGGGAGCTTGTGTAATGCTAGACAGAGTGTTAACGTCCTCAGGCCTTGCTACGTGCATACGGAACTGTTCGACAAACTTGGTGGCCATCTGGTCAAAGTTAGAGATGGATCGCGGTGGCAAGCGAGTGAACCACATGGTAGCGATGCCTCCTAAGGAAATGGGGAAACTACGGCACTTTACTACGTCATCAGCTCTAGCAGCATTCATCAGCCATTTGTATTTCAGGACATGTTGATTGGGATCAGAACTTCCTTCATAAACTGGCAAAGCTAGCATCCTGAAGTGCCGAGGTGGTTCAACATATAAAACATCATCGGTGAAGGGGGTATGACTTCGGGAGATTCCCTAGTCATCATTAGAGAGACCTGACTTTCACGGATCATTTGGCGGATCATCGCTGGTATATCTGGTGTTCGGACACTTGGAGCATGTTGTGCCAAGGTGTGGTCAGGTTCCACAGAGCGAGACTGGACTGGACGCGGTCGACGGTCCGTGCCTCGCCTCCTTGGTTCAACATCTTCAGGGACATAAGGCTCAGGAGTTTGCTCTTGTTGGCTACGTTGAGGATCAACTTGGTTTCTAGCGTCACCTCCCCGTCCGACAGTGGTGGTAATAGCAATGTTGTCGGTAACATGATAAGGAGCAGCTCCTCCTTGAGCTGAAGGTTCTGTGCGGAGACTAGTGGATGGTCCAGCTCTGGGTTGCCCAAGGTTCGAAGCAGGTTGGAGTCCCATGGCTTGGGTGTAGCGCACACCTAACCGTGGACGTGTGGATCTAGTTTGGCCATCAGAGGAGGCTGAACTTTCTATGGAAGAGTGAGAATTTAGGTCTCTTCTGGATCTTCTTCGCCTTTGGCGATTTAGCTGGTTAGTCAACTCTGTGTTGGCGCGTAGTTGTTCCGCTAGCTGTTGTCGACTTTGGGTCAACTCTAGAAGCAATGTCTGGAATTCTTGCCTAGTGATTGGACCTGATGGATCTGGAGGTCCCGCAGCATTCTGGTTGGATGGCGGCGATTGCACGGGATTTTGTCGGTCCCGTACTCCATGATCAGCTGCTGTAGAGGTGGTATGTGTGCTCACCATAATGAATTGATGAAGTCCTTTCTTAGATCTGATTACCAATATGAATAGAATGGAAGGGCTTCAAAATTCTAGATTTGGATCTTCTTCTTAGATTTATGCAATCCAATATAGATAGGAGATCCAAAGAGCAGGAGAATAATCAGTTATTCTCAGTGAAAGCACAAAAGTGTTTGTACCAAAATTGGGCACAACACTCTTCGGAAGTCTTTGAAGAGATAAAGTGAAGAAATTAAATGTAAAAAGAGGATTTATCTAACAAAAACTCCAAATTTCAGAAATGAGAATAAGTAAAGTGCAAGGAGACACCAGAATTTAGAGTGGTTCGGCGTATAGCCTACGTCCACTATGAAGTAGTTTGCTTTATTGATCTTTCTTTTGTGTTTACAAGTGAATTCAATGATTTACAGCAGTCAATTGTGATTTGCAGCAGTGAATCTCGTTGGTAGCAGCAGCAATGGAGTTCAGATCTGGATCTGGCGGAGTCCGGGCGTTGGAGATCTCAAAGAGGAAGAAGAACCCCTTTTTTGTTGGCTTTGGGGGTCTATTTATAGGTGTAGGAGGCTGATATTTCGCTCAGATCTCGGGAGACCCTCTCTAGCACGTGATCAAGCCCGTACGCCCGAGCCCGTGAAGTTTCGGTCCGATCCGTGATCGACACGAATAGATTTCGACTCGCTCAAGATTTCATCCAATGGAGTCGAAATTTGGCGTGGACATTCTTTAGCATGCACGTAGTCTTCTGTGAAAATTTCTAGCATTTGGACTTGTAGATTGGGAGATATGATTGATACGAAATGGAGTTTTCGGCAGGCAGTTTCATTCGACTCGCTTCCGTTTTGACTCACTTCTATTTGACTCGATGACGTGGCGCTTCCTGGATCGCTCCGCCTTTGACGCTGCTTCGAGCGAGTCGAAGCGCACACTGATTTGAGCGAGTCGAAGTGTACAATGGTTGATCGAGTCGAAGTACATGGTTCGATCGCTTCGAGTAGTGACTTTGCCAACCAGAGCTGAATTTGATGGAGTCGAATAGCTATCTGAGAGGAGCGAGTCAAAACGTGCACTTTTGATGGTTCCAAACTGGAGCGAGTCGAAGAGGGCCTTTCTGGGAGGTTTAAGCAATGGAGTCAAAGTTGATGGAGTTGACCAATAGTTTGAAGTGAGCGAGTCGAAGAAGGCAGCTGAGCGAAGCGAGTCGAACAGGAGCGAGTCGAAGTTGGTATCTAAGGGAACCGAAGCGAGTCGAAGGGAGCGAGTCGAACGGTAGCTGATCTTCGTCCAATTTTGTATCCTTCATAACTTGAGCATACGAACTCGGATCGACTTGAGATTTTGAACGTTGGCTCCCATGGCTTAGCTAGTTATGTCCTACCAATTTTGGCTCGATCCGGACTCGGACAAAATTCATCAATATCCGTAGCGAGCCCGTATATAACTGATCTCTAAGACGGGCCGTCACTGGTTACCAGTCAATTCCTTGGTGTTACGGCCTTGCCAAAAGGCAGGATAATAGAAGAACTTCTTGTATCTGACCAAGATGGAGAACTTCCTCTATATCCATGATCTATAGGGCGAGATCCTTCTCCTCATTAGGTTTCTACATAGAGGAAAATTGCTTTTAAATTTCCACGATACCGGTTTGTCGCATCATTTCTATATTATTATCCACTATAGCCACTATTTTTTCAACTCTTGTTTCGTCATCAAATCTAGTAGAGATTGTGTAGATCCATCACTATATCCATTGTTCGTTCTAGCGGGTTCTTTGCTAGTCACATTCTTACATGTATTCATCTATGGTCCTATCTTTTATTAGATCCACTTAAAGATTTTTTCAAATCCTAGTAGCAAATTAAGTTTTTTTCTGATATTCAATTTCTCATTTAAAGCATCAAAAAATGTTAACCTTAATTTTAGGCTAAAACCCCCAATCAAAAGAAAAAAATATATAATTGTTAGAATGCAAAGATATAAGTAGGAAAGATAACTTTATGCTAGAACCACCATTATTTACAAGTAGCTTCAGGAGTCAATTTCTGGATATAAAAATGACAGCATTTTCATGTGGAAAAAGCTCAAATGTCTAACGGCCATTTCTTTGTTGAAGAAGATGGTTATTTATAGCTAAATTGAGCATTCGGATTCACCAGATATTATTTCAAATCGCAAGTCAACCTGATATGAAATAATAGGAAAGACATCGGGTTAAAATTAGATAAAATTTAATGTCTTGATGGATCAGTAACACTCTACGGCCATGGTCTAGAACTTGTTCTTTTTTGAAAATGACTTAGTCGTCGTGCTTTAGAACTTCAGGGGAAAAATGGTGTTTTTGATGGATCAGATCTAATCCTCCCATACACCCAAAACTTTTCTTTTCCTTCAACATAACTTAGAGATCCATCATAAAAAAGCTTAGGAGCAAATTTGTGTTTTCAATGGATTGGCATCGATGCACCAATGGATCGGATGACCTATGGAGCTTGACAAATTTCCCATATTTATTCCTTTGACCTTTATAGTTGATTGTCTTCAAGTCCAGATTCCATCCCTTCATCATTTCATAATACAATTCCATTAAAATATTGCATGTGCAAGATGTCGGATAACACCTAATTTTGTGGGATAGAATAGTGAGCGTCTTCACTGATTTTTAACTTTATTTATCATTTATATGCATTTTATCTGGAAATTGTTATGACGTCCCCTAGTTCAAAACACGAAAATGAATCTCGGTGATGATATTGGGCTAATTAAACGAGCAGCCTTTAGATGAATTTGGACATCAAGACGAAAACAAAATGATTCACAGACTTGGGAACATGGTTAGAAGAGCAATAAGAGTGGACTTAATAATTTGAAGAACAAACAGATTTAAAGGGACCACTCGGTACCAAGCACTACTTTTGCCCCCTATGGTCCACCAAGACTCTTAAACATAGAATAATGTCATATGCGATCGTCATGGAGTGCTTTTCTCAAGGAACAAACGAACAACCCTAAGGATTGTATGGAGGAAAACAGACGAGTGCAAGTGGTACCAGAACCTCTTAGAAACAATGGAATCTTCAAGGAAAAGTACTCAGAACATAACGGATCAGAAATAGAAGACCAAGGGAAAGAAAGAGGGGTTGTTTCCCCTTAGAAAATCAGGTCGGTAATGACTACTTCTGCCTGACCGAGTTGACTTTATTGCTTAGTAGGACTGCTTATCTACTCCTACAGTCAAGGATCTAAATCTGGACTTGGTATTCCGTGGACCATCGGTTCTGCTTGATGATTTCCCTATAAATACAGACCCTATAGGAACCGAAGAAGAACTTTTGGCTTATTATCTTCTTTATCTTCTATCTTTCCTCCATTAAATTCACTAAGGAAGATATTATTTGCTGTTCTAGGCTTTTAGGTCAGTAAATTCCTTGATCTAGTGACTCTTAAATCTATAATCAATAAAAGCTACAATTGATGTAAACTAGAGATTGCCAAACCACTTTAAAAATCTTATTGTTCCTATTATTTTTCATATACTTTCTGCTACATCTCAATATTTCTATAGGATTTTGGGTGTTGTTCCATTTTTGGTGTCAACATTTTATGCTTTCACTAAGAGTTTAACTCATGCATAGAAGATCTAGCTTTCTACTTTGGATTGGAATGTCAAGAGGTTAGATCTAGAAGGTTTGCTTTAACGAATTTGAAGAATTAGCATAAAGGAATCAATGGCCTCTTGGAGATCTGGAAGATCATTATGAGTAACAGCTAGAGATGAAGGAACTACTCATCAAATGGAGGTTAGCAACCAACAGGCAGTACAAGGACCATCTACTCCTTAGGAGATGGTTACTTGGGTTTGACAAGATGATGCAAGAGATGAACCAGAAGTTGGTGGATAGTCAAAAAACTCTACTGGACAAGATAGATGCCAGCATAGCTCTATAGACCCAAAGACATAGAGGACCATAAGGAGCAAAAGGAAGATTTCACCTACTGGATCTGAGGAGGAAAAGTCATCTGTTTCTAGTTAGAAAAGGTGATATGGAAACAAAAAAGGGAAAAAGTTGTTAAAGCAACATAAGGAGTTATTGGAGGAAGTCGAATTGCTCCTCCTAGAAGGAGTCAAGTCGGTACTAACCATAATCAGGTCGGTACCGAGATGAATCTTAGAGGACTAAGGGGATAGGAAGCTGAGGCTGTGGACTTGTCCTACTTGAAGGATGATCTACAGTATGACAGAGATGATTACAAGCTCAATGTTGGAGTTAACGGCTTTGAAGTTCAAACAACCACAATAGAACCAATTGTATGTCAATGGAAGATTGGAGGAGTGGTTCTCCTAGAGACTGGAGAACCTAGGCAATAGCAGCCCAACCGAGATTGTTTGAGCCAAACACTCGATGCTTCCCTTGATAGTTGACCTTTGGAGTACCATGCTAGCTAGGAGTATCTAGCACATGTGGTTAAACAGTTGGTAGAAGAAAGGAAAGGTAGAAAGAATGAGGATTGAGGTTCCACACCAAGCAGAACTCCGTTTATAGAAAATATAACGAGGGAAGAGTATTCCAAGAAGTTTATGATGCCGACAATGCCATCATACAACGGGACCACCAAGCCCAAGTAGCACTTATTTAATTATGAATGGCACATGGATGGTGCCAGGGCGATGGATGTTGTTCAGTGTAGGTGTTTTCCTATTTTCTTGGAAGGTGTTGTGAGTCAGCGAAATGGGGATCTTAAGGCTAAATTAATACTAGAGAGGTGGGGGGGTAAATAGTGTTTAATGGAGTATATGAATTTTTTTCAAATTCTTTAAGGTTCTACTTGGAATGATGTAATTAACAATCACAGAAACAATCACAAAATCAAAGTGCAGATAAAAGTAAATGCAGTAAAAGTAAAAAGGAATGAACACACCAGGATTTTATACTAGTGTGGAGTTACCGTACATCTAGCCCCGCACAATTCCTTGTACGGATTTCTTTTCAACTAGTAAATGAAAATACAATCTCGATTTCAAGGCTATGAGGCACACCCTCCAGAATCCCGACCTCTGGGTAGAGTCACTTAATTTCCAGGCTACAAGCACACCCACTAGATTTATGGGCTACTAAGCACACCTAATTGATTTTACGGGCTACAATCACACCCACAAGTATAGCAGTATGATTTGATAGAGTTTTACAGAATCAGATCTTCAATCTTGTTTATGGTTGATCCTATAACTCTTGAATAGCACTTTGATATTGGTTTGAGTGAGAGAGATGAGAGAAATCAGAGAGTAGATGAAGGAGAATCAAACTAGTGATGATTGAATTTGATTCTGCTTGAATTTCGGTAGAGTTTGGGGATATTTTGATTTAGAAGATAAGAGAGTGGAAGGAGGAGAGATGAATAAGAAAAATGATAATTAAAAATTCGTTTGGAATTCTAGTATTTATAGAGGAACAATGAAAATATCCATTCGTGAAGAGATACGACAAAAAGACACTTCTTTTGTGTAACGACCCGTATTTTGAACCATTTTAAATTATTAAATTTAATATGATTATTGAAAAAAATGGTTAGAAATAAAAATTTAATGATTTATTAATGTAATTTATCGAATAGATAAAATTTTAAATAAAAAAACCAATAAGATAAAAGATGATAACTTATATTAGAAAGAAAATTAAATGATATTGAATTGTAAGTAATTGATAACAGAAATTGAAATAATCAATGTTAAGTAATAAAGAATCGAATGAATGTTTATTAATAGTAAAAGCATAAGTTTATTTATATGAAATTGTATTTTTGATAAGTATAAATTTTAGAAATAAGAAAACATTTATTTGGTAAAAAACGAATAATTTTTGTTGTATACAATAATTGCATTGATGTTGAATTATTGTAAAATGGAAGTAGTTGTTTTATTATTTGAATTCGTTTTAAAACCAAATTTTTTAAGTTAAATAACTTATATTTCAAATATAGTGATTTATTTGATAATTAAATTGTTAAATTTAATATTTGAAATTGTTTAAATAATTGAATCCTGAATTTAATATGAATGAAAATGATTTCAAAAGTTGATCTAAATTATATTTAAACAAGAATAAAGATTGTTAACTTTTAAAATTGAATTTAAAGTGAATAAATTTATTTTGGAAAATAGTTTGTTTTAATTAACTCTTTTAATCTTATTTGGAAAGCTAATGCACCACTAAAAGCTATGGTTCATATGTGGTTAATCATGCATGGGAAGCTAAATACTATTGAATTTTTAAAAAGAAAGAATATGCAAATTGATAATAAATGTACTTTTTGTAAATTGCATTTTGAAGATATTAATCATATATATTATGATTGTATGGATACTTGCTACATTCTTAATAATACTCTTAAAATCTTTAACTTTATTCTTACAACTAAAGTTTCTGATTGTGATTTTTATTAGAATAATTTAAGATTTAAGTTTAAAAAGGAAAATATATTTTTACCAGATATTTTATTCATTATAATTTGTTAGTATATTTGGTTTGAGAGAAACAAGAGACTATTTAATAATAATAATAGTCATATTAATAGACTGAGATTTACAATGGCATCATTTTGTTTCAATTAGATCTCAAATCCAAAATATAGATTGGCTAAAAATAATTATTTTAGAGAATATCTTAATAAGGTTAGAAATAACATTAAGTTATTTAAACAAAAAAAACAATATTTTTAACATTAATAATTACAGCATTAACATTTTTTCGAATTCTGATTTGACC
This sequence comes from Allium fistulosum, assembly GCA_030737815.1. Classification (NCBI taxonomy): domain Eukaryota; kingdom Viridiplantae; phylum Streptophyta; class Magnoliopsida; order Asparagales; family Amaryllidaceae; genus Allium; species Allium fistulosum. The sequence goes on along the minus strand of CM060905.1, from coordinate 895,651,434 downwards.
GATTATCATAATGTTCTTTTGATCAAAGGAGCATAATGTTAATATTTTTTTAGATTTTTAAAGTTTATAGGTTTTTAACTACATATTTTGTTAATTATTATGCCTTTTTGATTTCGTGATCACTATTTCATAACATTAGAGTAAGTTAAGATGTTGCATAATAAATTTTGATCCTTTTATTAGTTTATCCCTTTTTTAGTTTCTTTACTGTCTTATATTTTAACTTTAGTTTTATTACTTTTACTTCATTAATACATACATATGTATGTATATAAATTTCATTTATATACATATATATGTATTATTCTTATATTTTTGCATAGTTCCATCTACAGATACAGGTTTAGTCCAAAAATGGTGCTAGTATGCTATTTACAGAATCTCAGGGTTGCTGTCAGCAAGATTGCAGGATTGCTGGTTGTAGGGTCGTTGTTTGGAGAGATTTCTGGATCATCTGCGTTTGTAGTGAGGCGTTCATTCTCGATCATCCTCGTTGGCAGTGAGGCATTCATTCTGGATCATCCGCATTTGCAGCGAGGTGTTCATTCTCTGGTGGAGCTGCTTGCTGATCTCATTTGTACACTTGGTCACACCATGGAGCATCTACGCTTGCAGTGAGGCGTTCATTCTGGATCATCCGCATTTGCAGTGAGACTTTCATTTTGGTTCATCTGCGTTTGCAATGAGGAGTTCATTCTCTTTCATCCTCATTTGGGTACTTCTAACACTTCATTATCGGGCGGTGGCCTTGCCGGAGTTCGATATTGAGGTGTAATGGGCGGTAGCCTTGCCAGAGCTCGTTCAAGAAGTTACATGAGTTTGTTTTCTTAGTTTTTTCTGTATTATGATTTATCACCGCCAGGCATGTTGGTAGCTGCTTTGTTTTTGGTGTTATACATATATGTACATGCGTGCTCTCCTCTACATTAAAGTACCACACATTTCTCTCAAAAAAATTAACATACGAAAATAGCCTTTCAGGTCACTGTCTCGGATTTCGATGAAACTAGATTCATCGGATCTGCAATAGTGAATTATTATAGGATTTCAAGTTTCGTAGGGATCAGACTTATCGTTTGGCCGTGCGAGCTTGAAACGTATAGAATTTATTTTCAAAACTTTAATTAAAATAACTTGATTTTGAAAGGCTATCTTCTGAATATGATGAAATTAGCCCATGTATATGTTCCACTATGTTCGGAATAGGGGTATAACCTATAGAACGCCAAGCGGCACGCTTCGTTTGGAGTTCGATATTTTCACGGATGAATAGTTCCATGAAATTTTCTATATAAGGACTTGAAAACTTTATTTTTGCAATCCAAAACCCTAGTTCAGCTGTCTTCTTTTTAAATTTTAAAGGTCGAAAATTGTTGGCCTTCCTCCCTCGATTTCTCTCCATTCACGTGCTTTTAGGGTTCAACTTCAACTAGAAAGATGGAGAGCTTGACGAGCTCTACAAGATCAATGGTTGGATCGTCGCAAGCATGCACGAGTTCGGCAGAATTGGTCGATTTATGGCCGGTTTTTGTCCTCGGCCAGGTGGGTTTTGGTGTTCGGCGGCTGGCATGGTGGGGTCAGATGGTGGAGGGCGGCGGCACGGTCTTGTTGGTGGGGTCCGATTGGAGTACGGCGGCGTTTGGACATGAAGTAGGCGGCGCGTTCGATTTCAGAAATTAAAAAAAAAGACAAAGGTCGTGACCTGGGGGATTAAATGCGCGCGTGATTAGGGTAGAAGGAAGATGAGGTTTAGTTTAATATTTTTTTATTAAGTTAATTATAATTTTAATTATATCGAATGTTCATTTATTCATAACTTTCTCGTGTGAGGTCGGATTCGAGCGAAACAAGTCGTGTTGGATTCGTATCGACATCGTCTACGACTGAAGTTGGATTGGAATTTATTTGAATATGAAAAAAATTGTTCAAATAAAGGTGAGTGATTAAACCCGCTCACGAATACTAAAATATTTCTGATGTTCGTTAAATTGAAATCATGAAGTAATTTAATTTTATTGATTGTTGTTTGGTAATTTAATTGATATGGAAATCGACATAGAAATCGATATGCTAGAAATTTTGAATTAACGGTTAAATTGAAATTGGAATTAAACTTCTAGTTAAACTCCCGATTATTGGTAACCAGTTAATTGTTGTGTTATATTGACTGTTTGGATGTTGATTGTGATGGATGCCAATTGGTTGATATGTTGGTTGACCAGGTGTTTATTTATTTTGATATATCCCTATTATCACCCTGTATATTATTTGACAGCATATAAAACTGTTATTTGAATTATATACGAATAAATTAAGAAATAGGTTGAAATGATATAAACCTATGACATTTATTTTGGATAGAAATGATATATATCCATCCCTGCAATTAAAATTGAAATAAATGATCACTTGGCTATAAGATAGAAAATTATATACGGACACCGGATTGGTTAAATTAAATGGTTTTAGATTCTTGAATTTGAATCTATTTAAATGATTTTATTTTAAAGAAATAAAAATCGAATTTATAAAGATTGAATTAATTTCAAATTCGAGTTTTGAAATGTTGAATTTAAAATTAGTTTAAAGAAAATGTTTTAACGAATTTAATTTGGAATTTAAAGTTATAATTGAAATATGATTTGAATTATGGAAATTAATTGCTTTAAAGGATTTGAACTTTTAATCAAATTGTGGAATTTACCTAAGCAAAGGTGTTATAAATCGATATTTCAAATTTGGGCTCGGAATTGAATTATTTTAAAGATTTGAATCTTAAATTGAACATTGAAGTTTAATTTGATTTAAGTGATTTAAATCGGTAAATTGAAATTGGGCTTGAAATTTATACAAATTGAAATGGTTTAAAATAAGAATTGAATTGAAATTTAAACCATTGAATCAAATTGTTGAATCGAATTTGAAGTTAAAAATGAATGTTTTGAAATTGAAGTTAATTCGAATTGAAATCGAAATTGAAGTGTTTCGGATTGTTTTGAGTGGACATGTGTGGTTTATTGTCAATGATAGTATCCTACACATTGACTCGATCCAAGCTATTTCGGATTGTGGACTCAGTCCATACTATTACCATTGACTTGATATGGGATGGGTGGACGTGGTAGTCGGTCTTTGCGGCGATGCGTTACCACCGGCCTGGCGACTCGAACTCGTAGTATACTACCTTGGGCATTGCCTCACGTGCCTTGTCATACTTTTATCTTTATACGAGACTACTACGAGTTTAGTTTAGTGTTGTTATATCACGGCTCATCCCTACCTACCGACATTATACTGGTTGTGTTATATGCAAACTGTACGACAATACTTAAAAATGAGTTAAGGATGATTAATGTAAAGCCTTGACGCTAGGAAAAATATTTATATTACTGAATAAGCATTACATATATAGCATATTCTACTATATATAGATATTTTGACTGATCTTTATAAGATGGAAAATCCTGCAACATCTCTTAAGTTATTGTATGCACGTTATACACTGGATAGGAGACGTAAAACCCTGTAAACATCTCTGATGCTATTACACTCCTGTTATATGTGATATTAATTTGACTCACATAAAGATATTTTAGTTCTGACTTGAGTGTTTTGTTTTACTTTATGCTTGGGTCAGCCCTGAGTTTTCAGTGCATTGAAGATCGTATTATTCTGGAGGACGAAAATGAAGATTTGGTATATTACATTACTAGTATTATTCCCCTACATCATATTGTTCTGCTACATTGTTATTTTTTCTCTATTGTATATATAACTTTGATTGATATTGTAAAGGAATAATCAAATGTATAGTGTAAACAGCTTCATGAACTATTTATTTGATTATTATATTTTGTCACTCCACTGCGAAATTATGTGTTGTTTTCTTATTTTCTTATTTTTCTTAATAAAACCCCATTGATTATCTGTGTTTCGGATTGTTTTGAGTTGGACATGTGTGATTTATTGTCGACTTAAACTTTTCGAAATGTGGGTCGTCACATTTTAAAATTTAAATTTTGAAAAAATCAACTACTATGTCGACATACATACATTGAGGATGTCGACATACTCTTTTTAAAATTTAAAAATACTTTAAAACATTATTTTGAAAACTCGTTGTTTTGTAAAATAGTTTGATATTTTGTAAAATCATTTAAGCATAGTTTATACATATTTTAATCATAATAAAACTTAATATAATAATTTTGAAAATTTTAATATATATATATAATTAATATAATTATAACTTATTAAAGAATAAACAAAAGTTTAATATATACATAAACTTAAAAACACTAAAATAGTATCATTATAAGTATAAGAGATTGAAAATCATTTTGAGAAATATTTTGAAAAGATTTTTTTAAAACCAAGATATTTGAAAAATAATTTAAAACATAACTAGAGAAAGAGAGAGAGATCGGGAAAGTGCTATCAAGGTTTTAACATAAATTCTACGACTCTATAACTTATCTGGAATATCTTAAAATCTTGAAGGTTTTAGTACTCATGAGTCTTCATTCTCCAACACTTGAAACTCTATATCAGCATCTTGAATCTACTCTTTATACTGTACAGTCTTCTTAATCAACACCTGTCTCATATCCTGCACTATTATACTATATGCAACTTGATAAAACAATAGTATTTATATTTTATATAATGTCTATAGTTGTTATCATCAAAACCAATACCTAAGGTACTAACAATCTCTGCCTTTTTGATAATGACAACTATGTATATAAAATATAATATAAACCCTACTGGGTTGCAAAACTCCTCCTTGATCTATGCCTAGATTTTATATATTTCTCCCCCTTAGTCTGAAAAATAACCACCTAAAACTATAACTCTAACACTAACTCTTACGTTAATTCTAGCTCCCCTTAAATAAAATATTATAGACTAATGACATATAGTAATGATGAGAATGATTTATAAAAGAACAATAAGTGAAATTTAAAATGAGATAGTCATGAATGTAAATAATGATAAGAATGATATATAAGGAATGATAAGTGATAATAAAAATCATTAATAGTAACCAAACCAATCTATATATTCGTTCAATACCACACCATAATCCAATCACATCTTAAAATGCACATATAAGTAAGTAAAACAAATGTTAAATTTAATTAAATATACACACCATACAATTAAATTAATAAAGACAAGTACCATCCTAATGTGATTTCCTAATGATTGGGGATTTCTGAATAGGACAATGAGGATAATGAAGGTAAAAGTTCCCATTTTGTTTGATGAGATTTCCATCTCGATCGAAACATACTTCTCCGATACATTGGACTTCGTCATCTTTCTCCATGTGCTCTTTCTCTTCTTCTTCTTCCTCTTCTTCATCTTCTTCCTCATCATCGCTACCTTAAATGGGGTTATGAATGACCAAATTTGCAGAATCATCTTCATTAACTGTTGGATTCGTAGGATTATCCAATAGATATTTTTGAAAATTATGAAGAATTCTACTTTGTTTCTCTTGTTCTTTGGACATACGAAGTTGTACAACTTGTATTTCAGTCAACATCTCCAGAACATTCTTCATTTCTCCTTCCAATTTAATATCTTTGGCTATAGTAGTGTTTTGGAAGGGGCCTTGGGTAGGAGAAGGGAAGGAAAATGATGAATTCTCTTCTCTAGAACATTTGGAATTAGAGGAGGCCATGGTTTATTTGTTTCAGAAGTTTAAAATAGAGAGAATACAAAGAAATGAAGAAGAAAGTCAAACTTTGGTTATTATATAACCACCAATTTGAATTTTAGAGGGAAATTAAAAAACAAAAATTACCATTATATGTCGACATAGGGGGATAGGATATGTCGACATATATGCTATAATTTTGATTATTTTGTTTTTCTTTATATTTTGTAATTTTTACTTCATTATTTTTATATTTCTAATAGAGCACAAATTCCTATCTCTCTTCCTAACTTAGTAAAAGATGTTTGATTCAATGGTTTTGTTAATATATCAGCTATTTGATTTTTAATGTTTATAAATTCAAGTGATATTATTTCTTTGTTTACATTATCTCTTAGAAAATGGTGTCTTATATCAATATGTGTTATCCGACATTTTGACCCGGCTATATCCGAACTGACCAGACAAGTTAGATTCGACTGTCATCAAGGCCAATAGCCCAAAGTGATGATTGTGGGGTCCAAAAATCAAGCATAGACGACAACATGAAGCAAAAGCAAGAAAGCTCACTACTCCCAGAATATGGATCAAGTACAATCCGTATTCAACACTATGGATCATATCGTATCGATTCCCCAACTTAATTTTACAGCGATGATCGGTCATTAACTCAAAATCTACACATGCTTTCAACATGAAACATGGAGTACAAGCTTACTATAACCTGTGGAACACCCCTAGGGATCTCATTCTAATTGGAGGAAGTTGGAGGGATCGGCATAACTCCCTTCGGAGGGATTCACAGAAATCAGAATTCAAGCAATACTACTTCACGGAAAATGCGATATCTCACAAACCGTACGTCAAAATTGCACGAAATTTGAGCTGTAATTATCTAACATCATGGGGCATCCCTCATATGGATCGCAACCCATTTGGATGCATTAATAAAGATCGTACCGATCCCTATTCTAGGTTTCGATGGGCTTGCAAATTTTTGGGTAGCCTCATCTTGGTCTTCCAAGCCTTCTGCCAAAATTTCAGTCCGATCCATGCATGTCTTCCCCTATAAATACAGCAGGCATGACATTAGAAAAGGAATCCTGCTTTCTCTACTGAGGCTTTGCCATTTTTATTCTTCACTTCTGTACTAATGGATCCTAGCTGATCCAAAAATTCTTGTAATCGTAATCAAGTGCAAGATCAATAAGAATATAAAGTGGACGTAGGCCAAGATTGCCAAACCACTATAAAAATCTGTGTGTTCATTTATGATATTTGCTCTGTTTTAATTTCATTCTTCATTTAATCTATACTATATTCTATTGGAGTTTGATGCCCATTTTTGGCATCAATATTTTGATGCTTTCATTGAGAATCAAATTCTCAACTTGATTGGATCTCATCATCTACTTGCGGATTCTCATATTCGCGAGACAGATCCAATGTTCAACCGACAAACTTCCTATTCTACTAAGATTTGAAGGAAATCTAAAGGAAGCTGATAGCCAAGGTTAGAGGAACTAAGTCTACTTCCCGTGTTTTTAGAGGATTTGATTATGCTAGTGCTCTTGTTTGGAGTTGTTCATGTGTTCATGTCAATTTGGAAGGGAATAGATTTACTCATGTATGCAAGTTCTCGGGATCAGATGCTGAAGTTTGCACTCAAGTTAGCCAAAATAGTCGATCCCTCTCTAAAGTCCAAAATGGCCGATCCCTCAAAATAGCCGATCCCTCTGTTAAGGCCAAAATGGTCGATCTCTATTTCAAGGCAAAAATGGCTGATCCCTCCATACCTAGTACCGATCCCTATTTACATGTACATGCTCAAAACCGATCCATCCAAAGACATCAATAATGATCCCTCCAAATCATCTATACCGATCCCTTCAACATATATGTATACCAATCCCTCTAGTATATATACCGATCCCTCTACAAGGTATATATACCGACCCCTCTTGAAGGTGTATATACTAATCCCTCTCTAAGGTATGTATACTGATCCCTCTGCTAAGTATATATACCGATCCCTCTACAAGGTACTCTCCAAGGTGTATATATCGACCCCTCTCCAAGGTGTATATACCGATCCCTCTCCAAAGGTATATATACCAATCCCTCTCCAAGGTATGTATACCGATCCCTCTCCAAGGTATGTATACCAATCCCTCTGCAAAGTATACCGATCCCTCTGCAAAGTATACCGATCCCTTTTCCATCGATCCCTTCATATCACCGATCCCTCCATACTCCGTATGACCGATCCTTCTCACAAAACATTCAATGTTGATCGCTAAGGGATCGGGCATGTCATGACCGATCGGTCTATCCACTACTGATCCCTCTGTCGCATTCATCCAGAACCAAACCCTTGTTTAAACCAAAACCGTGTCACAGCGCAGTGCCCCCACATTCTGGATTCGGAACTCAACTTAAAGATGGTGCATTTTATCTGCTTCCCTTACATCTTGTGACTGATCGGGGCATAAGGGATTAAGTGGTAGCTGTTGAATTGCAAAGAAGGAATAGCCACTCAAACGATACACCCAAAGGCTGGAGAACCAAGATGATATGGTACAAACTGGGATCGGTTACTGGACCAGGCTTCTAGGGTAGATTACAACTGCTCACAACTGACCAGCTTCCGAACGCCTGACTTGCCAGCTATGATACGATGGCTTATGTGATGACCGCCCTACGTCGCTTATTATGCCATCTCAAAGTATAGCTATCCATCATCAAAGTCAAACCCGAAGTAGTCACCCATTCGACTCGAAGCAAACCTATGAAGTTCTGGCCTAAAGTCAAACTCGGGTAAAACCAAGATTTTCTCTAAGCAAACACCAGTATGACACCAAGCACCTTTTGTCACTAACCCAACACTTCAAATTCAGTGACGCCAAGCAAACCAGGGGCAAACTCCAAGCAAATAGCAAATTTTCTCGGATCAGACTCCAAGTAAATTATCACAAATCCATCACAGTTGGACAATCATGCATGCAATATTCACAAGCATCACAAATAGCCGTAACTTGAAAATAGACTGGCCTAAGGACGACTGGAGCATTTCCCCCACTTTAAGCCCATTCACTGAAGCCATTCAATATGGAAAATATCCCAAGAGATTCAACATACCGACCATGCTGGCATACTCTGGAAATACTGACCCCCGGTAGCATTTCATGAAATATGGGGTTGTACATGGATTCCGCTAGAGCAACGAACGCCATCAAATGTAGATGCTTTCCTATATTCCTCGAAGCAGTAGCAAACATACAGTTTACGTGATTATCGCCTAGGTCCATCTTCTCATTTGACTAACTGGCTCAGAAGTTTGCCGAGCAATTCAGAATTCATGCGGCTCACCCTATGTCATTATCCAACCTAATCCAAGCGCCAAGCAAGATGCTCAAAAATTTCTTGCATAGATTCAACGTCGTCGTCACTGAAGTGAGCAGTCCCAACAAGGATATCAAGCTAATGGCATTGATAAGGGAAATTGACCCCAAGTTGGATTTCAACGACTGGTTAGCTGGAGAGCCTCCTTCGACCTTGGATCGCTTCTATTACAAAGCGAACCAGTGCCTACACAAGGAGAAGGCAAGACATACTAGATAGAAGAACAATGCAAGTCCATTGGCTGAAGGAAGTCAAAGCGAGGGCAGCATTGAGGCCTTAGGTGAGGACTCAGATTCTAGGAGATGACCCATATTCCCAAAATTTGACTCACATACTCCTTTGAACGATTCAATCAAAAACATCTACTTGGAGACTCACGAATCGAAGCAGTATTGGAAACCAACCTCGAGAGAGTCCACTAAAGCCTAGAAGAAATCCGAGAAATGTTGTATATTTCAAGATACACACGGTCGTAACACCGACGATTACAGCCACCTCCATGATGTGATCATAAAGCTGATCCGAAAAGGAAAGCTTTAACAATATGTGAAACTCCTGCAGAATGGTGGGCAGGGAACATCCAATGCCTATCAATAAAGAACTTTGATTATCAATTGTACCGCTGATGGTTGACATCCCGCAAGGAGCTGGGGGCGAAGTGGAATAGCGAGCACACGATGCTTCTTCACTTATCAATGAGATTTATTCTGATCTTCTTTGAATTATTCCAATTTCAATTATGTTATAAACTACGACCAACTTGAATTAAACTACTTACATACGATGCAGGTATCCAAGTACCTAGAGTTGGGCACCAACCAACCTCCATGGACCATGATCAGACCTTCGAAGTGATAGAGTTAGGGGTATGCCCTATGGGCAATTATGTAATTTGTTACATATATCTAACTCGTTGAACAATCTTGTTCATAATAAAGATGTTTCTTTCTATTATATACTTGATATAATGTGGTTATATTAATTAATTAATTTAATTAAAAGTATATTTAATAGAAAATCCATAAATGGCATATTTTGTGATAGTAGTTACAAAGTGTTGTAACCGTGAGTAATTTATCATAATAAAATAAATATACCATTTTAAATGTTCCTAGTCAAGATGCATCGAGACTGGATATCGATGTATCCGTTGAGACTATAGTATGTAAGCTCTTCAAACAATGGGCAGTGTATTACTCATGACTGCTGGGGGCACCTGGGGGTTACGTACAGTTAGTTAGTGGATAACGATGGAACGACTCACTTGATAATTTTCTATCGGTTAATATAACTAAGGTGAAACAGAAAATATCGATGTGGCTGATTTACACAGTTCTCTCGACTTGAGATTACTGTGGACCTTCAATATGAAAGCTTCGCTTTGATTATAGTCAAATCATGGCATGGCATTCCATCGACTGACTATAGTTGGGTCGAGTGGAAGTATTGGAAGTGAAGCACTATTCAAGAGAGGATTCGTCTCCTCAGTTATATGGGGTTAGTATCATGGTCAACTGAAGTTAACTCAAAGTCAAAGTCTTTGACCAGAGCATTTCGGTTAATAATAATTGTTATTATTGAACCAAGGACTTTGTGTTTGGACTATAAAGTTGAATCTGGATGATATTGGAATTTTGACCATTACCAAATTCCATAAATCTAAAGTGATATAATTTAAACGAAGAGAATTGGTGTAAATAATTGTCACTATTAGGTACCGCTTATAATAAGTAAAATTGGATTTTACCAAAAGATGTGTAAGCGATGAATTCAGCCAAAATGTCACACCACTTGCTAAGTGACGCGTGAACGTTAATATTTGAATTGTTTAATATTAATTGCTGACTGAATTTACACCTTTGAGTCGTACAACCGTAATGATGAATTCTCCAAAAAACAACATGATTTAATTAATTCATAAAAAGTTATAAATTAATTAAATTAATTAGTATTTGAGAAATATTAATTATTATTTATTTTACTTAATGTTTGGGATTTATTTGTAATTATTTGAATGCATTTATAAAAGTTATATTTGTGGGCATTGATATATGATATCATTGTAATTAAATAAAAAATAATTACATGCGTTAATTTATGGAATCTTATGTCATTTGATGGCACGTAATTTTCAGCCATACCAAGTAAAGAAATAGGCGTGAAAAGAGAAAGTTAATCAAGAAAATTAATTAGAGAAGTTTTAATTAAAGAATAGGAAAGGTTTCCTTCTTTCAAATAAAACATATTCTCTAATTCATTATGTACGTAAAATTAAGTCTCTCATTTTTTTCATTCTTCTTTCTGTAACTTTTCTAGTTCTCTCCTTCTCTAATGGCTGAAAATATGAGATCTTCCATGGCTTCAATTATTCCTAGAATCAAATACAAATAAAATCAATTATGAAAAGTGGTTTATTCCTCTTGATCCTTGCAACATCTAAAGGATGATTTCTTAATCTAGGAGATTTGATTTATATTTAAGGTACGATTCATTGGCTACATCTAGAGGAAAAATTCAATGTTTCAAGGTGTACTTCAAGGCTTTGGAATAAAGGTATGATATTTTTATTCTAATAATTTTGATATAATGTTTTAATGAACAAAATTGAATATCTTAATTTATATCTGTATGATATTGTCTCATTTGATTTGAAAATGGTTTATGTATTTCAAATTGTTTATTATATGAGTTGATTGGTTTTTTTTATTTAGATAAATCAAAACTGAAACTTGTATATGGTTGGACTATATTTTAATTTTAGATCTATGTTTAAAAATTCAAATCAAAACATAATTCTTTTTTATTTGAAAGTTTACATGTTCTTATTGTTTGCATTTTTAGTGTAATAGAAACTTACATATGATTAAATGATGTTTTGATAATAAATTGATTACAATTAATTTCTAAATTTGTTACCCTATTTGACACCACAATTATCCCTCTTTAACTATTCAAAGGATTTTAACGTATTGCTTTGTTCAGTATGTATCACCTTTTGTTTTATAATTTTTTATTCATATAGGTTGAATCTTCTTAGATTTGTAAGTTTATTTGTTCTTATTATTTGCATCTTATTGTAATTAAAAATCACACATGATTAAAGGATGTTTGGATGATAAATTGGTTACAATAAATTTATAAATTTGTTACCCTATTTGACATGACTAGTATCTTTCTTTTAAGTATTCAAAGGATTGTTAAAACATTGCTCAGTTTAGTGTGTTTCACTTTTGTTTAAATTTTTTTATTCATATAGGTTGAATCTCTTTAGATTAATTTTTTTATTTGTTCTTATTATCTGCATTTATTGTAATTGAAACCCACACATGATTAAAGGATGTTTTAATAATAAATTGATTACAATAAACTTATAAATTTATTACCCTATTTGACATGACTAATGCTTTTTAAGTATTCAAAGGATGTTAATATATTGCTCAGTTTAGTATGTTTCACTTTTGAAAAAATAAATTTCATGTAGGTTGAATCTCTTGATTTAATTGTAAACATATATATTTTGTTATCTAATTTAAGTTTATATAAATTCATAAATACATCAGAAAATTTAAATGTTATATGGTTTATTTTGAATTAACTAAGAAGTTTTGGGTTAATCTTTATATAGAAATAATTATATATATGTATATATATGCACATATAAAACTTAATGTTTATATTTCAAATTGTATAATTTAAATGCTTTATTAATATCAAACGATTTTAAATGAGGTAGTAGTATATGCATATGAATTATTGTTGGCAATTCCTATTCTTATGTCATAATAATTCATTGATTGCTAATTGAATGCTGCATAAATCAAGTTTGTCAAAAAAGGGAAAGATGAATCAATCATCTTTGTCATCTTTTATTTCTTTCCCTTTTGTACCTTATATGATTGCCTTCAAACTTATTCTTATTTATTCTTATATATCATGTTATCAAGTGATCATACTTGCCTTACGTTTAACTGTTTTGTCACACAATTAAGGATCAATATATTTGATATATTCAAACCTTATTTTTATATCCCATTCTTGATTGTTTTAGAATTAAATTAACAAAACAAAACAAGGTATTAAATAAAATATTGATTTTATTTAAAAGAAAATTTAGATAAGATCTAAATGCACTTAGACTTCATCGGCCCGTTAATGATCTAAAATGGTAAATTTTTTGAAATTTACTCATTTCTTCCACTACGGGCTGGCCCATTCCAACAATGGTATCAGAGCCCAATAGCCTATGCGGTCTAAATTAATCATATTAGGGCTAACTAATTAAGCTTGTGCACTTAGTGCGGTGTCTAGAAAGGTGATGTCTAGGATTGGAATTGGGTAATCAAGTACCCTGTCCTACCGGTTACCTGCCTGGTCTTAAAGGTAATGTGAGCCCAAAGGTTGCCCCTAATAGAAAATGACCAATTTGAATTGGGCCTTGGGCTAATTTACAAAATAGTTTTGTAAATTAAGACATGATTTTAAATTTAAAAGTTAAATTTAAATAAAAACATGTTTATTATAAAAGTTTATAATATAACATAAATTTTCAATATGTTTGAAAATGTAATGAAAAGTTTAAAATGTTTGAAACTATGTAAATATTAATTTCGAAATTTAAAACTATTAATAAGATTAATAATATAAATTAATTAAATTAAATAATTAATTAATACTTATATGCATGTATTATATATGTTGATATATGTTATGTTATTTTAAAGTGTTTAAGATAACATAGGCATACATGTATGTATATAAGATAAAATTTTGAAATTAATATAATTTAATTAAAATTGTTTAAATAATAAATTAATTAAAGGTTAATTAATTAAATAAAAATACACATATATAAGATATATGTGTTACAGTATAAAGGTTATAATATACACTATAAAGGTTATAATAGTTATGTCCAATATAAAAGTTGTATTGGAATAATAATATAAAATTAATAAAAGAGTTAATTAATTAAAATTAATTAAATAAGATTTAATTAATGAAATATTATACATAAGACTATCATATAAGTAATATGAAATATAAAAGTTATTTAACAACAAAACTTATATGATATGAATGTATAAACTAAAAGTGGAACATTAAAGAAACCCAAATAGACTTAAGGAATAAATACATACGTAAATGTACGTATACTATAATTTCTGATGTGTGTGACACTTGAATCATGAGGGTATTTTATAAGAAATACATTATTCCGTAAGGCGATATCACTCAATACAATATATTGAAGATTATGAATCTTCAATATAATGTTGTCCTCTACCATATATGTATTAATAAATTACTTGCATACTCCATAGTTGTTGAGCAAACTCAAGCTGAGGATGTTATGTGTAGTATTATTAATATATTGAACAGATGAGGTAAGGTAACTATATGTATTTGTTGAGCAAACTCAAGGTACATATACTATACTTAGGCCATCACGATATGGTAGATACGAGTGAATAATCTCTTTCGGTTTCTTGAGCAAACTCAAGGTCGAAATGAGATTAGGACAAGGAAAAATGGGCCAGGAGTTGTATGTGATACAACCGATAAGGAGTTATCCATCATTTGTGGGGATATGATTTGTTGAGCAGACTCAAGGTTAGAATACCAAGATAGATGAGTCCTAACACCCACTAGTGAAGTCGAAAGACTTCTATGTTTCATCTTAGGGTTTGGATTGGAGAAACATAAAAGACTAGTGGGAGCCTTAATAGAAAAATGAAATTGTAACATTTAACCTTTCTAATATTGTAAGAACATATGCTAAATAATGTTATAATTATCTACAATGATAAATTTGTGCATTTGATGTGATTGATATAATGTTTATCAATTAACATATACAAACGAACTGAATTGAAAGTTGACAAATGGAAATATAATGCCCACTATTAAATTCCTATTGCATGTTAACGTTTCAACACCTATGCAAGTGCCTGATTTTACACCTACTGAATACATTCATTGTTTGGTCACTTATGCATTAGTTTGGTCAAGACCATGCATTGCATTCTATGAGTTTCGAACTCTAAAAGCAATACAAGATTATGGATATTTGATCCATATACAATTGCATATAAATGTTATATGGTGATTGTCAAAGTTTGTAATGTACAATATTTCGATGAAATTAGTTCATCTGAAAAACCAAATAAACCTTAGTGCAAGATTGAGCATTCAATCTGATTGATTACAAAAGGGATCATATTGTGTTAATGCAACACAAGACCAAAAACTACAAGATAGATATAAGAACTCGATCGCTGAAATGTCATTTTGATCGGTTTACGTAAAGTGCAACATATTTAATGTCCTTAAATGTTAAGGATAATCGAATGTGCTTTTGTAAAGAGTTTGTTATGATATTGTAGTATGGTTTTCTTTTGAATAGTTTGACCATTTGAAAGGAAAACGAATGTATAAGTATAGATGTAATTTAAGGTACAATTGAGATGAAGAGAATGAATAGTCACTTCTGCTTCATAGAGAAACATTGGAAATGAGAGTTATAATAATAATTGATACTTAATATTGGAATAAGAAATATGATTTCCATTCCGAAATGTATTGTCATATAGAAAATTGTTTTCTATCAGATTTATTTCTTTAAGCTCAAGATTTTTGACCAACGAACTCTCCATTGTAAATAGTTGTAGTGCATGAAATAAACAAATTGTATTAAGTGAATGATGGACCTCCAAATTTAGTACGCTATTATGGTAATGGCGGAAATAGTGGGAGCATGCCATGTAGCACTTATTAATTGCATCATAGAACGAAAATTGTTTCCGCAAAACTTACCATACATTATTTATGAAATAATGATTGTTTTTTGGTATCGACTGAAAAAAATTGACATAGCTACATTTCAATATGAATATTATGAATATTCTTTATGAAATAAAACTATAATGTGGTAAAAAAATTTATAACAAAAGTGATGCATTGGAAAATATAAAAGTATCTAATATTATTTACGGTTGTTTTGGAATTATAGACCAAGCCGTAGTTTTAAGAAATAATTTTATTGTATGCTTTTGAATCATATGATACTTGTTAATTATATCTCAAACAATAGCTATGCACCCATTTAGTGGGAGTATCATAAGAGTTGATGAACTCTTGGATTGATACATATAGATGTACGCAATTGTAATTCTATAAATACCAAACGGTTCCACGTACTTCGTCATATTCACCAATGAATTATCGTCGTCATGGACATGTGTATTTGACACACATGTAGTATGTCCATGGTAAACTTATAGAATATAAAACAAAAGTAAATAAAACAACATTCGATAGAAATGATTTGATTTGATCGAATGAGTGAGTATATTGGAAAATCTTTCGAACATAACTAAAACGAATAAAGATTCAATCTCAAAATTACTCCTCCATGTGATACATAATGATGCATCAAGATGGAGTAATCGAACATCGTTGGACAATGTACGATTAATTGTGAGTGAAATTGAGTTAGTTTCTTTCTATAAGGTAATGTACTTAAAGGTAGTACACAAGGTTAATGTTATTTCATCTGAATAACAGTTTACAAAGTTTTACAAGATAAGGTTTTTAAGAAAATCCAACATATCTTATGCCAATGAGTTGGCAGGTTGTGCAAGTCGAAAGATTGCACGTAATAATTGTTCATGAGGGATCTTGTGTGAATCTCCCGAAAAGGATTTTGAAAAAACTGTCATTGGATGACATATTTTTGTTTCGAACATAATTTTGTAAACTAAAACCAAATCAGTTTTATAAATAAAGAAATTCATAAAACATTTATGAATACCCATTCTATTGCACTGAGAAACAATTGTTGTTTCAAGAGATACCAACTTCATTGTGAAGAAATTTCTTTGAGGAATTATTGGTAATAAAATGGAATTGGATACGATCCAACTATAGAACTGATTATATGAGATGAAATGAAATTAACTAACCTAAACGAATGCATAGCATTAGAATGTCTAATAAGTATTCTCGCACATCTAAGAGAAACTATGAGTTTCTTATTAATGCCGAAATCATATAATCCTAGATTGTTTAATTGAATCATCGAGAGTGTTGACTCTATATGGTATGATGCGCAAATCCAAAAGAATTCCAAGTGGTTATCAAAATATAAATTTTGGTGGTCGTAACTGAAGGGACATGATCCATCGACCACAACTGTGTCTTTATGAGTAAGACTAATGCAGTTGGAATTAAATGAGCAATGTTGATAAGAATAACATCGCAAATTTCAGTTGTTGAAATTAGTGTAATAGATTTGATATTCAACACATGCAAATCAATTCGGGTTTACTCACAAAATTATCGCTTGATAAGTCCTAGTGTTTTAGTACATATGTATTGAAACAGAAAAATCTAAATAACGATTTAGAGTAAGCTGTTTACACATATTAACCAAAAATATCTCAAAGTTAGTGGGAGCAATATTGAGTTTGTGAGTCTTTGTATATGATCCAAAAAATGATATGAAAGTATCATTTTATAAGCATCAGGATCGAATAAGTATTTTGATAGAAATATTAAATAGTTTAATTTTCAATCAAAGTGCAAAGGAAGCGTGTGTTTATAAGTAAGAACGTTTAAAGGTACATTGATATTTCTAAACTATAAGTAAACAAAACGTTGTTGATTTTAACGATGTACTTGTGTTAAAATCAGGCTTAGTTGTTTTAATACTCAACATTGGATTAATAAATGGTGTCTTTTATAGTAACTATAAAAGATGTCGGGAATGTCCCAAATGATATGCAAGTACACCTTATTAAAATGTTTAATATGGAACATGTAAGATTGATTCCTTTGCACTGGCAATAGGAATTATCATACATGTTGTGTTGTCTACAATATCATGATTTGTTTATGTATTTGATACATGAAACAAATATCAAATTCAAATTGATATCACTAAATGGTTATTTGAAGTGTTCTCGTGTATTTGTAAAATACTAGAGAATTGTTTATAGAAACAAAAACTCCTTATGAAGGAGTGTTCGAACTCAAACTTCATAAGTCATATTGAGTGTAGTATGTCAATAATAAATTCAAGTTAAAAATCTTTAAATTGGAAATGTTCCAAATAAAAGAACTTAGAGCTCATAACAATGTTATATGACAACAATGTCCTTATGAAGGAGATTCCAAATGTTGAGAATCTCATAACAACGTTATATGATAACAATGTCGTGATACGGTTTATAATAGAACTTTGAGCTCATGAGAGGTCGAGAGACATACTCCGAATTATTCCACGTGATAAAGAAGTTTATCACCGTCGGAGAGAGTTGATTGACATAGTAGATAATTGAAACATAATAGCATACCTGTTCACAAAGGAACCAACCCAACTGGTTTTGAGAAACCAATTGGAGAAGTTGGAATAAGATTCCATAATTGACTCCAAGTGCAAGTGGGAGATTGATAGAGTTAGGGGTATGCCCTAGGGGCAATTATGTAATTTGTTACATATATCTAACTCGTTGAACAATCTTGTTCATAATAAAGATGTTTCTTTCTATTATATACTTGATATAATGTGGTTATATTATTTAATTAATTTAATTAAAAGTGTATTTAATAGAAAATCCATAATGGCATATTTTGTGATAGTAGTTACAAAGTGTTGTAACCGTGAGTAATTTATCACAATAAAACAAATATACCATTTTAAATGTTCCTATTCAAGATGCATCGAGACTGAATATCGATGTATCCGTTTAGACTATAGTATGTAATGTTCTTCAAACGTTGGGCAGTGTATTACTCATGACTGCTGGGGGCACCTAGGGGTTACGTACTGATAGTTATTGGACAACCATCGAACGACTCACTCGATAGTTTTCTGTTGGTTAATATAACTAAGGTCAAATAGAAAATATCGATGTGACTGATTTACACAGTTCTCTCGACTTGAGAATACTTTAGATCTTTAATATGAAATCTCCGCTTTAATTATAGTCAAATCATGGCATGGCATTCCATCGAGTGACTATAGTTGGGTCGAGTGGAAGTATTGGAAGTAAAGCACTATTCAAGAGAGGATTCGTCTCCTCAGCTATATGAGGTTAGTATCATGGTCAACTAAAGTCAACTCAAAGTCTCTGGCCAGAGCATTTTGGTTAATAATAAATGTTATTATTGAACCAAGGACTTTGTGTTTGGACTATAAAGTTGAATGTGGATGATATTGTAATTTTGACCATTATCAAATTCCATAAATTTAAAGTGATATAATTTTGACGAAGAGAATTGGTATAAATAATTATCACTATTAGGTACCACTTATAATAAGTAAAATTGGATTTTACCAAAAGATTTGTAAGCGATGAATTTAGCCAAAATGTCACACCATCTGCTAAGTGACGTGTGAACGTTAATATTTGAATTGTTCAATATTAATCGCTGACTGAATTTACACCTTTGAGTCGCACAACCGTAATGATGAATTCTCCGAAAAACCACATGATTTAATTAATTTATAAAAAGTTGTAAATTAATTAAATTAATTAGTATTTGAGAAATATTAATTATTATTTATTTTATTTGATGTTTGGGAGTTATTTGTAATTATTTGAATGCATTTATAAAAGTTATATTTGTGCGCATTGATATATAATATCATTGTAATTAAATAAAAGATAATTACATGCGTTAATTTATGGGATCTTATGTCATTTGATGGCATGTCATTTTTAGCCATACCATGTAAAGAAATAGGAGTGAAAAGAGAAAGTTAATCAAGAGAATTAATTATAGAACTTTTAATTAAAGAATGGGAAAGGTTTCCTTCTTTCAAATAAAACATATTCTCTAATTCATTCTGTACGTAAAATTAAGTCTCTCATTTTTTTTCATTCTTCTTTCTATAACTATTCTGGTGCTCTCCTTCTCTAATGGCTGAAAATATGAGATCTTCCATGGCTTCAATTATTCTTAGAATCAAATACAAATAAAATCAATTATGAAAAGTGGTTTATTCCTCTTGATCCTTGCAACATCTAAAGGCTGATTTCTAAATCTAGGAGATTTGATTCATCATTCGAGGTACGATTCATTGGCTACATTTAGAGGAAAAATTCAATGTTTCAAGGTGTAATTCAAGGCTTTGGAATTAAGGTATGATCTTTTTATTCTAATAATTTTGATATAATGTTTTAATGAACAAAATTGAATATCTTAATTTATATGTGTATGATATTGTCTCATTTGTTTTGAAAATGGTTTATGTATTTCAAATTGTTTATTATATGAATTGATTTGTTTTTTTATTTAGATAAATCAAAACTGAAAATTATATATGATTGGACAATGTTTTAATTTTAGACCTATGTTTAAACATTCAAATCAAAACATAATTTTTTTGATTTGAATGTTTACATGTTCTTATTGTTTGCATTTTTACTGTAATAGAAACTTACATATGATTAAATGATGTTTTGATAATAAATTGATTACAATTAACTTCTAAATTTGTTACCCTATTTGACATCACAATTATCCCTCCTTAACTATTCAAAGGATTTTAACGTATTTCTTAGTTCAGTATGTATCACCTTTTGTTTTATAATTATTTATTCATATAGGTTGAATCTCCTTAGATTTGTAAGTTTATGTGTTCTTATTATTTGCATCTTCTCTAATTGAAACCCACATATGATTAAAGGATGTTTTGATAATAAATTGACTAAAATAAATTTATAAATTTGTTACCCTATTTGACATGACTAATATCTTTCTTTAAGTATTCAAAGGATTGTTAAAACATTGCTCAGTTTAGTGTGTTTCACTTTTGTTTTAAAAAATTTATTCATATAGGTTGAATCTCTTTAGATTTAAAATTTTATTTGTTCTTATTATCTGCATTTATTGTAATTGAAACCCACACATGATTAAAGGATGTTTTCATAATAAATTGATTACAATAAACTTATAAATTTGTTATCCTATTTGACATGACTAATACTTTTTAAGTATTCAAAGGATTGTTAATATATTGCTCTGTTTAGTATGTTTCGCCTTTGAAAAAAAAATCATGTAGGTTGAATCTCTCGATATAATTGTATACATATATGTTTTGTTAACTAATTTAAGTTTATATAAGTTCATAAATACATCAGAAAATTTAAATGTTATATGGTTTATTTTGAATTAACTAAGAAGTTTTGGGTTAATCTTTATATAGAAATAATTATAGATATTTATATATATATACATATAAAACTTAATGTTTATATTTAAAATTGTATAATTAAATGCTTTATTAATATCAAACAATTTTAGATGAGGCAGTAGTATATGCATATGAATTATTGTTAGCTATTCCTATTCTTATGTCATAATAATTCATTGATTGCCAATTGAATGCTGCATAAATCAAGTTTGTCAAAAAGGGAAAAATGAATCAATCGTCTTTGTCATCTTTTATTTCTTTCCCTTTTGTACCTTATGTGATTGCCTTCAAACTTATTCTTATTTATTCATATATATCATGTTATCAATTGATCATACTTGCCATACGTAAAACTGTTCTGTCATATAATTAAGGATGAATATATTTGATATATTCAAACCTTATTTTTATATCCCATTCTTGTTTGTTTTAGAATTAAATTAATAAAAAAAACTTGGTATATATTGATTTTAATTAAAAGAAAATTTAGATAAGATCTAAATGCATTTATACTTCATAGGCCCGTTAATGATCTAAAATGGTTAAATTTTTTGAAATTCACCCATTTCTTTCGCTGCGGGCTGGCCCAATTCCAACACGAAGCTTCACTAGACAACCATGATTCAACCGCTCATCCACTACCAGATGCCCCTAACTTGGGGCATGGACTCGAAGTGTGTGTGACCCGACCATCCACTTCCTACTCCGTGCTTTAATTCTGACAGAACATCTATGCCTTACTCAAAGCCTGATGTAACATCATCCCTTATCTAGAGGCCCGAAGCTAAGCACTACAGATGCTGCAGTCATCCATAGTATTTACTTCCGGTGACCAAATACGGTAATGTTAGTGGTATCCAAATTATCAAAAGCACTTGAATATGAAATAAAAACATCACAAATTAAAAACATTTTTCTGATTACATTTCAAAACAACATTTCATATTCAAATTACATAATCCCAAACGTTTCCTAGGTTCAGATCAAATATAATTATTACAAAATACGCCAAGATCAATATATGAAGATGCCCCCTTGATTGACCAGGGTACTAAATAGTCAAAACTGACTTCGGAAGCTTTATTCACCAACCTACTAAATAGCTAGCTATCCGTCAACCACCTGCTCGTCTTCGGAAGCTTTATTCACCAACCTACTAAAGCCTGAAATTCCTCAACCTTTAGCCTACTCAAATCAATTTTGTGCACCCGAGAGGCTAAGGGGAAAACATAAACTTCGAGTCAGACATAAAGCCTAGTGTGAATAATACTATACATCTCGGTTATTTGATATTAGGTGTGTCCTCACCGCTTAGCGGAGTGGGTTTCCCCTCACTAATATCCTGTTAAAACATATCTTTTGCAAATCATAATCCTGCAACCAAAACTAGTTAAAACTGTAAAGCAATATCATGTAAACTTACATGTCAGGTAACGAATGAATTATCTATTTGAACACTATAGTTTTGTATGGCTAATTACTAACTCTGGCTGAATCGGGCCTACCAGACAATATAAACAAATAATCTAACATCTGTTAGATAGTCCTCTTCTAGACGGTCTGTCCCTAACTTACTTTCTCCAGGTCAACTGATCCTAATGGTTTTGCATGATCACCAATAACCTACCTCTGTACAAATATATTCCCTTCCGTGTGTAACATTATTTTAGTCTTACCTGTCACAAAGCCCTATACACTGGAATTTTGGACTAAATTAGCTAGGACTAATAGCTAATGTATAGGGCATGACCCTATACTAGTCCCATCTGGTATACAAATATTCGAGTCATTTTACTTAGGGTAATCTTTCCTTAAATTTTCCTTGAAAACCTTTTCTTCTCAAATTGATTTAAACCTTTAAATCATACTTTAAACAAGGAAAATATATACTTTATGCTTTACTCAAAATTGCCTTGCCATGTTATGTATACTTTACACAAATCTTTGTTGATGAATATTTGAACCTTTGAAGTACCCCTTTCCAACCCATCGAAAGTACCTCTTTGAAACTAAGTAAACCCTTTTTATAGCCTAGGCCAAAAGGCCAAAACATTCATTTCGAATTCATTCAATCTTCCTTTCGAAACCATTGAAAAACCTTTCCTTCGAAAGCTTTAAAAACCTTACACATCCTTCTTTAAAACCTTTAAACATTGCCTTTTGAAACTATTGGAAAACCTTTCCTTTCAAACCTTTTGAAACCATTGGGGAACCACCCCTTAGAAACCATTCTTTAAAACCTTTCGAAAGCATCAAAACCTTTACAAACAACAAACCTTTCGAAAGCATTTGGGTTCAATTTAAAACATGTGGAAACACCTTTCGAAACCATTTAAAACTAACTCCTTCGAAACCTTTGGGTTCTACCTTCAACAGAGCAAAAGGGTCATAAAACATTTAAGTCGAAAGCACTCTTTAGAAAGCTATTCATAAGTAAAGAAGTGATGGTGTTGAAACCAACCCTTTCAAAAGCATTGGAGAAGTGGCTTGGATTTTAAAACAAAGTATACCTTCCGAAACCATTGACTTCGAAAGGTAGAAAAGTAGCAGCTTGGGGTTTCAACCCCTTCGATTAAAACAAAAGGTGCAATCCATTCGAAACCATTCCTTTAAACAATTAGACCCAGTCGAGAGCCAACCAAGTCGAAAGCAAACACTTCGAAAGCAAAGCAGACACGTTTTCAATTAAAAGCACGGTAACGTTTTGACCCTGTCGGAACCTGATGTCTCGACCCAGTACCTTCCATCTATGTCCAATTCACTATGTACCAAGTTATTGATACTATGCGCATTGGTTTCGATCAAGGTGGAAGCAATAGTACTCCATCGAAACCTAAGCAGCCGAAAGAGGCGAAACATGCCAAAACCATGTAAAAACTGATTTTTACTTGAAAAGGAATTTCTTTTCAAACTAACCTGCCTTGTTTGTCAAAATATTATTAGTTGTAAATTTTCTTTTATAAAAAAACTTCCAAGATTTTAGAAATAAACAATTTAAATAATTTACAAAATACCCCTTTTCCTTTTATAAATATATAAAACATTTAAGTCCCATACCTTAAATAATTTTATATATTCATCAAAATACTTAGGGAAATTCTACAAAATTCCAAAAAATCATTTTTAATATGTTTTCTAACATATATCAATTTCAGACCCAAAACATATATTAGCCGTAAATAATTTTAAACCCAAACAATCATTTTCTTCACTAGAAAATTAATATAAAATCCACATTAATCCAGAAAATTAGGAAAATTAAAAATCATCTCTAAAATATCATTTCTGATCTAAATCTAAAATCACAAGGCATTTGGATGTCATTTAATAGGGTTTTCACATTAAAACATATCATAAAACCTATATGAATAAGCATAAATCATCAACAAGCATATATAAACAATTAATCATTTAAAAACATGGCATAACCTTGCAAGATAAATCGGGTTTAACCTTAAAACCGAAAATCATTAGAAAACAAGAGATGTAGTCATTATTCACCTTAGCTTTAAGATTAAGGAGTTTGAGATTTGAATAGCTTTGATTTGATTAATCTTCTTCCTTAGCTTTTCTTGTTTATCTTCCTCTTTCTTGCTAATGGTGGTCGGCCTCTACTTTAATTTGATATTGCATGAACGTATGAATGAATTCCTAAGGGTTTAAGGTATAAGAATATACTTATCCTAACTATGCCCTCACCTATTACCCTTGTCTATTTTAATTCATGTTAGCTCGTTTTAATTTACTCATTAACATGACACAGCTACCCCTATCAATCACAAATCTGAATCCCCTAATAATCACATTATTTCATTTAATTTAGCTAATTAAATATCCTAAATAATGTTACTAAAAATTAGGGTCATTACACTCGATAAGGTCAGAATCTAATACAAAGTGGACATGACTAACCGTCCACTCATCAACCTCCACATTTAACTTGGAGACCAAAGAAAGACTTGGTGTGGATGCAACCCAACCTTCCACTCCCCAGCTCATACTTGAAGTTAGCCAAAATGCTTATGCCTCTCCCAAAGCTCAGCATGACCGAGGTCCAACTAAAGTGGATGCGATTTGATCATCCACACATTTACTCCTGCCCTGGACACATGAGGCAGTTCGAAAGCTCGACTTAAAGTAGGTGTGAATGACTGCCTACTCATCAACCACCGCCCTCAACATGTGGACACGATTGCAGCTTGAGGTGGATGTGACTTGACCGTCCACCCGAAAACTCTCTCTCAACTTGCAAGGAGGAGTACGAAGCAAAAAGATGGATGCAGTTCGACCGTCCATTGATAAACTCTGGTTCCCAAAGCATGGACTGGAGTATAAACATCAAATGTGTGTAACTGAACACCCATCATAAAACTCTGGTCCCCAGAGTGCGGATCGGAGTATAAACACAAAAAGATGGACGCGGTTTGACCGTCCAACGATCAACTTTGGTTCCTATAGTGCGAACCGGAGTATAAACATCAAACGTGTGTGACTGACCACCTATCATAAAACTCTGCTCCCCAGAGTGCGGATCGGAGTATAAACACAAAAAGATGGATGCGGTTCGACCATCCGGTTCCCAGAGCGCAGACCGGAGTATAAACATCAAACGGGTGTGACCGACCACCCATCATAAAACTCTGCACCCTAGAATGTGGATCAGAGTATAAACACAAAAAGATGGATGCGGTTCAACTGTCCATCGATTAACTTTGGTTCCCAGAGCACGGACTGGAGTATAAACATCAAACGGGTATGACTGACCACCCATCATAAAACTCTGCTCCCTGGAGTGTGGATCGGAGAGTAAACACAAAAAGATGGATGCGATTCAACCATCCATCGATCGACTCTGGTTCCCAGAGCGCATACCGAGGTATAAACATCAAATGGGTGTGACTGACCACCCATCATAAAACTCTGCTCCCTAGAATGCGGATCAGAGTACAAAAACAAAAAGATGGACGTGGTTCGACCGTCCATTGATCAACACCGGTTCCCAGAGCGCGAACTGGAGTATAAACATCAAACGGGTGTAACTGACCACCCACCATAAAACTCTGGTTCCCAGAGTGTGGATCGGAGCATAAACACAAAAGGATGGACGCGGTTCGACCGTCCATCGATCAACTCTGGTTCCCAAAGCACGGACCGGAGTATAAACATAAAACGGGTATGACTGACCACCCATAATAAAACTCCGCTCCCTAGAGTGTGGATCGGAGGATAAACACAAAAAGATGGACGTGGTTCGACCGTCCATCGATCAACCCTCGTTCCCAGGCGCAGACCGGAGTATAAACATCAAACGGGTGTGAATGACCACCTATCATTAAACTCTGGTCCCCAGAGCATGAACCGAAGTATAACAAAATAAGTGGACGCGGTTCGATTGTCCGCTCCTCAACTCTTGCCCTTGACTTGGGGGCAAACACACGACTCAAAGTAGATGCAATCTGACCATCTCCTCCCCTGCTCGAGCTCGAAGTTCTTCAGAACACTCATTTTACTCCAAAGGCTCGGTAGAAACATGATCCAAATGGAAGTGGACATGGTATGACCGTCCATGCATCGACTCCTGCCTTGGATGCAAGGGGTAGTTTAAGAGCCCAAGCCTAAATTGGACGTTGTTCTACCATCCAATCCAAAGAGGATGTGACACCATCCACGACCTATTTTGTGCCTGAGGTACGGTGAACTATCCAAGCCTTGCCCGGACATCGGCAAGCCCAAAATGTAAACCAATACATGAACGCGGTTCGACCGTCCAACAAGTAACCTTGGTCCTCCCGTGCGAATTGGAGTATAAACACCAATTAGGCGCGGTTCGACCACTCGCCAATAAACTCTTATCCCCAAAGTGCGGATATGAGTATAAACAAATAGATGGGTGTGGTTCCACCACTCAATATTCCATAAACTCCGACCCGAACTCGACAGGAGGAGTATGAACTCAATACAGATGGAATTCGACTATCCATGAACTAATTCTGCTAACCCAAGAATGGGAACAAGAGTACAAACTACTACAAGCTGAGTACGACATCTTACTATAGCTCCGGCTGGGTGATCTTTACAACTTAAGGCAACGATTACATGGAGGCCTCAATACAAAACCAATCGGAATGACATTTGAAGTTACGGGTGACCGACTATACTATACCATACCATCAGATCGAGGGTCAATATCGATCCGCACCAACCACAAATGGATGTGACCTGAACGTCCATCGATTAACTTCGGTCACCAGAGCATGGATAAGAGAATAAACCACAAATGAGTGCAACTTAATCATTAGTTCTCAAGCACCTTCCTTTGATCCGTCGGGAGGAGTATGAAACCGGATGAGCATGACTCGACTGCACCAGAGCCAACTCTATCCCTAGATCTGGTGGGAGAATATGAATCAAAATGGACACGACTGACCGTTCAGCTCCGAATGAATGCGACGCGAGCTTTCATTCGTTGACTCATACCATAGTCTGACTAGAAGAGCAATACGAAACAGACGTGGCTCGACCATCCGCACACTGATCCTTGCCCCTGTTTTGTTAGGGAGAGCATTACTCACTATTTGGACATGACTTGCCTTCCTACTTATCGATGTATATCCCAGACTTGGGGGCACGAGCGAGAAACAAGATGAATGTGAACCGACCATTCATCGATCAACTCTAAGTCTTTGGAGCTTAGTGTGAGCATAAACATGACTGGGACGAGGCTCGACCGTCCATGCAGTACATTTATCAACCTAAGACCAGGGGTGGAAGTGTGATCATCCAAAGACTGATTGCGATAGCTCAATACTGTGATTCATACCTAGTGTTTACAATGAATTGAGGATACAACCGAAAAGATGCCAAGGGATAGAATCATCGAATTAATTCCCAGGCTCATAGGCAACTAATCATCACTCCAACCGGAACAACGAGTAATGGATCATGAGTACGTTAAATGGAAAGCGCGTTACTTGAAATACAAGCAGATTCAAACTCAAAGCAAGAGCCAGCGATGCAGTTGCACGCAAGACGGGGCTGAACCCTACTCAACATTTGATTCAACGTGCTTCTAAGCCTGATCTTTGGCCATTTGCAGATAATTGCTCAAAGCACTTAGAGCCCTTCACTATCAGACTCAATAACTCGTGACAAGACTCTGGGATTCGACCGGAGTAACCATCATCATTAAGCATCCTAACCAAGTTTCACATTGATTGTTACGCGAAATAGTTATGTTTGAACTCATGGAATCCAAGGCTGCATCCACTAAGCTGACAATCAACATTACAGTTAGCCATGGCGACCATCGTAGGTACTGAAGATCGGATCACAACTCAGTGCAACGATGATGAAGGAATTAACCCACTTTCTCTGAATGAATCTTGATGTGTTCACTTAGACCCATTATGGCATGCATGTGATCTCACCGACTATCACGAGCCATGCATTGAATATTGACCTGAGGCATGTCCAGGTGAAACCAAAGCAGCGCAACATGGATCTAAAGGGATTAGCTACACCTAGAGAGTAGTGGTTAAACTCAAAAACAATAGGTTTACCCATGATGCCTTCTACCCAAAATGGGTATCCAATCCAGTTCTTGTGAGAAAAGCTAATGGAAAGTAGCGTCATGTGTCGACTATTCAGACCTAAACAAGGCGTGCCCGAAAGACATCTTCCCACTTCTGAGGATCGACAAGTAGGTAGACTCAACTGCTGGATATGAACTGCTTTCATTTATGGATGTGTACTCCGGATACAACCAGATCCCAATGGACGTCCTCGACAGTAGCACACCTACTTCATTACCGATCTAAGGCTATATTGTTATGTTGTGATGCCATTTGAATTAAATAATGTTCAAGCTACTTACCAGAGACTAGTCAACAAGATGTTCAAAGAACAGATCAGGCGATCGACGGAAGTATATGTAGATGATATGCTCGTGAAGTCACGACGATCAAATGACCACATCGATGACTTAGCGGAGATGTTCAGTATTCTACGAAAATGTGAAATGAAACTAAGTCCCTTGAAATGCTCTTTCTACGTTGCATCGGTGAAATTTTGGGGTTTCATCATCATCTCTCATGGAATCAAAGCCGGTCCAGAGAAGATTCAAGAAATTCGAAACATCTAGGTACCGAAGACGATTAAGCAAGGACAGAGCTTAAATGAGAAGGTTGCCGCCCTAAGGCGCTTCATCTCTGGGGCCACCGACAAGTGTATTCCTTTCTTCGACTTGATCAGAAGAAGGAAGAGAAACTTTGAATGAATACAGGAATGCATAGATGCATTTCAAGCTCTGGTAGATCACTTAGAGAGACCTCCTATCCTATCCAAGCCACTGGATCATGAAGACTTATACATTTATTTAGCGGAGTTGGTACACGCCATAAGTGCCACACTATTACGTAAAGAGAATCAGATCCAAAGGCCGGTATATTATGTTAGCAAGTGATTGACAAGTGCTGATAGAAACTACTCAAAGCTAGAAAAGCTCACGTACTGCCTGTTGATTGCATCATGAAAGCTTCGCCGTTACTTCCAAGCTCACCCCATCAACGTCTACACTGACTAGCCATTACGATAGGTCCTACAGCAACCTTAGACGTCTGGAAGGTTGCTCAAATGGAATATCAAGCTAAGCCAATTCAATATCACTTATCCCCCTCGGAGAGCTATCCAAGGATAGAAATTAGCAGACTTCAACTCTGAATTCAATACATCAGATGACGATCCGAAGAGCAATGGAGAACCGACCAGACGATGGAAAATGTACATGGATGAAGCATCCAATGATTGGTGTTCTAGAGTCGGAGTTATGTTAACAACTCCTGAGGAACAATCGATCTGCTATGCCCTGAAACTCGACTTCCCTGCAAAAAATAATGAAGCTAAGTATGAAGCCTTGATCGTCGGGCTCAAACTTGCTAGAGAAGTGGGAGTGAAAACTTTACATATCTTTTGTGATTCCTGGTTAGTAGCATGCCAAGTCAGGGAAGATTATCTTGCTAGGGGGCAGCGTCTTGCTCTTTATCTCTGTTAGGTCCAAGAGCTACTGGCTGACTTCGAGTATTACACCATTACACACATCATCAGAGAACAAAATGAAAAAGTCGAGTCGCTGGCCAGCTCTGGAGATGCATAGCAAATAGACTTGTCCCGGTTGAAGTACTTAACATTCCAAGCATTAACAGATGGAGATTGACTAGATCTTGGAGACGGAGCCAAAAAAGGAGTCGTGAATGACTCCTACCAAAGACTATCTACAATTGGAAATTCTTCCTGAACGGAGGAATAAAAAATGACAGATCATCCTCAAAGCTTCATGCTGCATCATCCAAGAAGGAGTCATGTATAGAAAGGGCTTACTCCATTCCCCTGCTTTGGTGTATCACCCATGATGAAGTCAAACGAGTCTTGAGAGAATTCCATGAAGAAGAATGTGGCGATCGTACCAAGGGGAAAACCTTGACAAAGAAAATACTTCGCTATGGGTATCACTGGCCAATTGTCAATCGAGATGTAGCTGATCACACTAGACAATGCAACAAGTGCTAGATGTTTGCAAAAATTGTGAGAGCCCCTCCGATGTAAATTACTCAAATGATCAATCCATAGCCATTTGCCACTTGCGGTATTAACAACCTCTGCTATTTGCCGATTTCTAAAGGTGGTGTGAAATATGCCATCATAGCAGTGAATTACTTCATCAAATAGGCTGAAGCTGAACATTAGCCACGACCACAACGAAAAAAAAGTAACCAACTTCATTGTCTGGAACATCATCTGTCGTTTTGGCCTTCCGTGAACCATTGTAACTGATAATGGAACCCAATTCAACAACGTTAAATCCAAAAACTTCTGTGGATGGCATCATATTAAAAAAGAGATTTGCGGCAGTTTCTCACCCATAAGCTAATGGACAAGTCAACGCTGTTAACAAAATCATAAAGTCCATTCCGCAGAAGCATTTGGAAAAGGCTAGAGTCAAGTGGATCGACGAACTCTCATCAACATTATAGGCATACAGAACCACCCATAAGTCCACGACTGGCCATACTCCATTCGCCCTTGCTTATGGCTCCGAGGCCGTCATCCCTGTAGAACTTGAACTCCCCTCTCATCGAATGACTTATTACAACCACTATTTCATTATAAAATAAAATATAAACAAGGAATCACAATCCAATTGCAATTAAACTAGAAGGAATTGGTGACAACTCATGAGCGTACAAACACAACCGGGAACCAATGACAAGAACGTGTACTTGAACGTGCATGTGTATATTCAAAAAATTCGATTTCTTGAAATCAACAGATGTTGAATTTTCACCTGGAGTTATTAATAAAAAGACTGGATCAGATAGCCAGATCTTACTAGCTCCATAGAACCGGGGACACATAACAACTAATGGAATACAACCCAGAATTTATACTATTGGAAATCGACCAAGCGTCATGACGATCAAAGAGAGATACAACACTTTGGGAAGATAATTCAACGGAAGGATAACGACTATTTAGGAAATTGGATGGATTTCTTTCTAGCGAATCTAACTTGCTTCGATTTAAAGCACGTCATGTACGCAACAAGACATACTTTGGGGGTCAAATGTTATCCGACATTTTGACCCGCTATATCCGAACTGACTGGACAAGTTAGACTCGACTGTCATCAAGGCCAATAGCCGAGAATGATGATTGTGGAGTCCAAAAATCAAGCATAGATGATAACATGAAGCAGAAGCATGAAAGCTCACTACTCCTCGAAGATGGATCAGGTACAATCCCTATTCAACACTTTGGATCGTATTGTATCGATTCCACTACTCAATTTTGCAGCGATGATCGGTCAGTAACTCAAAATCTACACATGCCATCAACATGAAACTTCGAGTACAAGCTTACTAAAACCTGTGGAACACCCCTTAGGGATCTCATTCTAATTGAAGGAAGTTGGAGGGATCGGCATAACTCCCTTTGGAGGGATCGACATAAATCAGAATTTAAGCAACACTACTTCATGGAAAATGCAATATTTCACAAACCGTACGTCGAAATTGCATGAAATTTAGGAAGCAAGTAGCTAACATCATGTGGCATCCCTCATAGGGATTGCAACCCATTTGGATGCATTAATAAGGATCGATACTGATCCCTATTGTGGGTCTCGATGGGCCTGCAAATTTTTGGGTAGCCTCATCTTGGTCTCCCGAACCTTCTGCCAAAATTTCAGTCCTATTCGTGCATATCTTCCCCTATAAGTACAATAGGCATGACATCAAAAATGGGATCCTGCTTTCTCTACCGAGGCTCTACCATTTTTATTCTTCACTTTTATAATAATGGATCCTCGGTGATCCAAACATTCTTATAATCATAATCAAGAGCAAGATCAATAAAAATATAAAGTGGACGTAGGTCTAGATTGTCGAACCACTATAAAAATTTATGTGTTTATTTATGATATTTGCTTTGTTTTAATTTCATTCTTCATTTAATCTCTACTGGATTCTATTGGATGTCGATTCCTATTTTTGGCGTCAACAATATGTTTAGTTCTAGCATGATGAGTTGGATTTTTATATAGACTAATCACACTTGTATTATCAAAGTATATTGATAATTTAATAAAAGTTAAACCAAAATCTTTTAATGTTTGTTGCTTATAGAAAACCCGTGAACATGCTAATGTTACTGAAATATATTATGCTTCTGCCGTAGATGGAGATAGAGTTTTGATTCTTACTATACTAGGAAATCAGAGAGTGTTCCAAAAAGTGACAAGTTCCACTTGTACTTTTCCGATCCGATTTACAACCAACATAGTCAACATCACTATATGAAATTAATTCAAAAGAGTCTTCTTTTGGGTAAAAGAGTCCATAGCCTAATATGTTATTTACATATCTCAAAATTCATTTTACGGATTTTAAATGAGTTTCTTTAGGTTGAGATTGATATCTTGCACAGAGACAAATACTATGCATTATATCAAGTCTACTAGCAGTTATATAGAGTAGTGATCCAATCATTCCTCTATATAATTTTTGATCTAAAACTTTTGAATTTTCTTTTTTATTTAATTTTTCATTAGTTGCCATGGGAGTTGGTTTACCACTGCAATTTGACATACCAAATTTCTTAACTAAATATTTAGCATATTTTTCTTGACTAATAAAAATTCCATTAGTTAGTTGTTTTATTTGTAATCATAGAAAATAATTTAGTTCTCCCATATGACCCATTTCAAATTCCTTAGTCATTATTTCTAAGAATTCCTTATTTAGTTCATCGTTGGTAGATCCAAAAACGATATCATCTACATATATTTGTATTAATTGAATATCATTTTTATCTCTTTTAATAAAAAATGTACTATCTGCTTTGCCTATTTCAAAATTTGATTGTAATAGATTGGATTTAAATTTGTCATACCAAGCTCTTGGAACTTATTTCAGACATACAAAGCCTTCTTTAATTTGTAAACATGATTAGGTAGTTTTTCATCTTCAAAAGTGGGGGTTGTTCTACATATACATCTTCTTTAATAAAACCATTTTAAAATGCACTTTTAACATCCATTTGTTATAACTTAAAATTATTATAATTAGCGAAAGCAAGTAAAATTCATATAGCTTCTAATCTTACTACAGGTGCGAAGGTTTCATCAATATTTATTCCTTCTTCTTGACAATAACCTTATGCAACTAATCAAGCTTTATTTCTCACAACCTCTCGTTGTTCATTCATTTTGTTTCTACATACCCATTTAGTTCCTATTATGGATTAATCCTTAGGTCTTGGGACTGATTCCCATACATCATTTCTTGTAAATTGATTTAATTCCTCTTGCATAGTAAGAATCCATGAATCATCAGAGATGCTTCCTTTGGACTTTTAGGTTTAATAGTTGAAATAAAAGCAACGTTACTCATTTTATTTAGTTGATTTCTAGTTTTAACAACAGATTCAATATTTCTAAGTATATTTTTTATTGGATGATCTTTCAAGTATCTTGTTCTTTATTTGGATGCGAATTTTCTGAATTATCATTATATTCGTTTTCGATAATCTCATTATTACAAATTTTGTTTGGGTTACCAATATTTGTATTATAAACTTTAAAATTCTCATCAAATGAGACATGTAATGTCTCTTCAATAGTATTAGTTCTAGTATTGAAAAATCTATAAGCTTTACTTCTATTTGAATATCCAATAAAGATTCCTATATCTGGTTTAGCATCAAATTTATCCAAATTATCTTATTTAAAATAAAACATTTACTACCAAAAACTCTAAAGTATGATACTTTAGGCTTCTTATTATAGAATAATTCATATGGTGTTTTCTTAGTTAATTCTATTATTAAAATTATATTTAATATATAACATGCAGTACCAACTGCTTCAGCCCAAAATTTTTTAGGTAAATTACTATCATTTAGCATAGTTCCAGCGCACTCTTGAATCATCCTATTTTTTCGGTCTGCCACACCATTTTGTTGTGATGTTCTTGCAAATGAAAAATTATGAGTTATACCTTTCTTATTACAGAAATTCTCAAAATTTTCATTTTTGAATTCTCCACCGTGATCACTCCGAATAGTTTTAACTTTACTAGTCTTTTGATTTTGAATTCGTTTAACAAAGATTCTAAACATTTCAAAAGCATCACTTTTAATTTTAAGAAAATCGTCCAGGTAAACCTAGAATAATCATTAATGATTACAAATACATATCTACTTTGATTTAAAGATTTTATCTGTGAAGGACCGAAAATATCTAAGTGAAGAAGTTCAAGGGGTTGAGAGGTAGAAATCATATCTTTTGATTTAAAAGACTTTTTCTAAGGTTTCCTAGTTGACATGCATCGTAATTATTATTAACTTTAATATTCATTTTTGGAAGACCTCTAACTAGATCACTTTTAGCAATTTTAAATATTAGTTTGAAATTCAAATGACCAAATCTTTTATGCCAAATCCAAGGATCACTTGATTCAGCCAAAAGACATAAATTATCATTTGAGATTTTCACACTTAATATATAGATGTTTCGTTTCGTAATACCTTCAAAGATAATATTTGACTGCTTCAATGTGACATTTATCTTTTACGAATTTAATTTTGAAACTCTTATCACACAATTGACTAATACTCAACAGATTATGCTTTAAATTCCAAACTAACAAAACATCAGAAATAGTAAGATTTTTAAAATTACCGACATCGTCAATGCCAATCACATATCCTCTAAAGTTGTCTCCAAAATTTACTGATCCACCATCTTTGTAAACTATAACTTTCAAAATCTCCGAATTTCAGTCATGTGCCTTGAGCATCCACTATCCAATATCGATTTATCCTTTTTGATCTATAGAGTTATATCATCAGGTGTCTTTTCATAAAAAGCCATGTAACACATCTGTTCCTACAATTCATACCTTTACAAAAGATCACGTGATTTTTTATAATGAATAGATGCAAATTTATGTAATAATATTATGATGATTTTGCAAATTATTTTTTCGAAAATAGTGTTAAAAATATTATCAAAAATTTCCACTGAAACTTTTTCAAAAATTAGATTATGAATACTTTGAAAACCTATGCTCTGATACCAAGTGTGAGTCAGCGGAATAGGGATCTTAAGGCTAAATTAACACTAGAATGGGGGTGAATAGTGTTTAATGGATTATATGAATATTTTTCAAATTCTTTAATGTTCTATTGGGAACGATGTAATTAACGATCATAGAAATAATCACAAAATCAAAGTGCAAATTAATGTAAATGCAGTAAAAGTAAAAAGGAAAGAACACATCCAAATTTATACTGGTTCGGAGTTACCGTACATCTAGTCCCACACAATTCCTTGTACAGATTTCTTTTTAACCACTAAATGCAAAAACAATCTCGATTTCAAGGCTACGAGACACACTCTCCAGAATCCCAACCTCTGGGTAGAGTCACTTGATTTCCGGGCTACATGCACACCCACTAGATTTACGGGCTATTGAGCACATCCAATTGATTTTACGGGCTACAATCACACCCACAAGTATAGCAGTATGATTTATAGAGCTTTATGGACTCAAATATTTGATCTTGATTACAATTGATCTTATAACTCTTGAATAACACTTTGATCTTGTCTTTAGTTAGAGGGATGAGAGAAATTAGAGAGTATATGAAGGAGAATCAAACTAGTGATGAATGAATTTGATTCTGGCTGAATTTCGGCAGAGTTTGGGTATATTTTGATTTAGAAAATGAAAGAGTGGAAGGAGGAGAGATGAATAGGAAAAATGGTGATTAAAAATTCATTTGGAAATCTGGTATTTATAGAGGAACAACGGTCATATCCATTCCTAAAGATATACGATGAAAAGACACATCTTTTGAAATTTAAATTTTGAAAAAATCTGCTACTATGTCGACATACTCTTTTTAAAATTTTAAAATACTTTAAAACATTATTTTGAAAACTCGTTGTTTTGTAGAATAGTTTGATACTTTGTAAAATCATTTTAGCATAGTTTATACATATTTTAATCATAATAAAACTTTATTTAATAATTTTGAAAATTTTAATATATAAAAAATCAATATAATTATAACTTATTAATGTATAAACAAAAATTCAATATATATATATATATATATATATATATAACTTAAAAACACTAAAATAATATCTTTATAACTATTAGAGATTGAAAATCATTTTGAGAAATATCTTGAAAAGATTATTTTAAAACCAGGATATTTGAAAAACAATTTAAAACAAAATTAGAGAAGGAGAGAGAGATCAGGAAAGTGCTATCAAGGTTTTAACATAAATTGTACGACTCTATAACTTATCTGAAATATCTGGAACTCTTCAATACTCATGAATCTTCATTCTCCAACTCTTGGAACTCTATATCAGCATCTTTAATCTACTCTTGATACTATACAGTCTTCTTCATCAACATCTGTCTAATATCCTGCACTATATACTATATATATAACTTGATAAAATATTAGTATTTATAATTTATATAATGTCCATAGTTGTTATCATCAAAACCAATACCTAAGGTACTAACAGGTGTTGCATCAATATGGTTCACCCGACTCGTATTAGGATATATATCAACGTTTGATGGGTTGGCTAAGGAATTCATGGAGTAGTTTGACTCCATACTGCTCGGCCTAAGGATGTGACGTCCTTGTCGAGCCTTTCTCATGTACCTAAGGAGTCATGAATGGGGTTCTTGAATCGGTTTAACATCGCGGTTAAAGAGGTGAGTAATCCGATGGAATATTTGGTCGTTATGGCTTTAGTCCGAAGCTTACATTCGGATACAGACTTTGGTAAATGTTTGAAGACGAAACAACCAACGAC
The DNA here is from genome assembly GCA_030737815.1 of Allium fistulosum. Taxonomy (NCBI): domain Eukaryota; kingdom Viridiplantae; phylum Streptophyta; class Magnoliopsida; order Asparagales; family Amaryllidaceae; genus Allium; species Allium fistulosum. The sequence goes on along the minus strand of CM060905.1, from coordinate 895,613,769 downwards.
TATGGAGGAATTCCAGCAGAAGACCAATCAGATCTTGCATTTGGAAGAAGCAAGTCAGGTAGCTAGACAGACCAATGGTGCACAGTTAAAGGAAGTAATGCAGATCAATGTGGAAATTAAGCAGATTGGAGAAAGTTATCGTAATGTGGCAGTTAATGTTGTAAATTTGAATAATCAAAAGAAAAGGAATCAAAGCTCTTATGGTAGGCGGAATTAAAACAAGTGTGTCCAAGGAATATGAGACTGGATGAATATACACCTTTGACTGATACGTTGAAGGATATATACCTCCATACGCGAGGAACATACGATATAAAAGTCCGCCTAGGAAGAAGGTGATTGAAGAGGAAAGGCGCTTAGGAAAGTACCATCATTTCCATAAAACTCATGGACAAACGCGAACGAGTGCCACCATTCAAGGGACGTTATTTGAAGAACTAATAAGGAAGAAAAATCTTCAACAATATGTGAGAGAGCCACAGGATGGTGGTCGGTATGAAAGGCATCAAGGGCTGCCTGCCTAAGGGAATCAGCTTGAACCCAGCAAAGAGGGGCTTAGGTAACTTATGGAAGATTGATTATTAATACGATAATAGAAGGACCTCATATGGTGGAGAAAAGCTGGAAAGAAATGGAATGGTTTGTGAGCTCGTTAAAGCACTTAACATAAGAAAGTTACTTTGCCATAGAGGATGAAGCTCCAGCTAAGCAATAAAGTATGGTGACAAATGATATAGTGTTCAGGAATAGTGATGCTGATGGAGTGGAAGCACCAACCTTTGACCCTACCCCATGATGATAACGACTGTTATTGGACTGGAAACAATACGTCGGTCCTAGTGGATAGTGGAAGTTCTGTGAATATTTTGTTCCGGATAACATTTAATCAAATGGAAATCAGCATGAAGGATGTCAAGGCCTATAAAATCAAAATCCAAGGATTTACATGTGAGGCAAAGCAACTAGTTGGGACGATTGATTTATCTGTTGAGTTAGGAAATGGAGATTGCAAGGTTGTGCATATCCAAACGTTTGTTATAGTAAACGAGTATTCGCATATAACATATTTTTTGGCCAACGGACCCTGGCTGATTTTGGAATAGCACTGGCTCCTTAGTGCTTAGGGATAAAGTTCCCTATAGATAATGGGGTCTGATAAATAAGGGAAGACCAAAGCGTAGAATGGGAATGTGATGTTGTAGAGCTAAGGGAAGTGAACTGATAGGCAAAAGGAAGGAATGCAAAAAGGACTCTCTACATTTTGAATTTAAACTCCAAGACCTAGTTCAAAAACCATAGCAGGTTCGATAAGTCTATGGATTCCGGGAAGAAGTTAGAGGAAGTGGGGGTGGCACCAGCCAAACAAAAGATTGATGTTCCAATTGAAATGAATGATTCTTCTCGGACCCTCAACCTTGGATCTCATCTTAGCATTAGACTAAGGAAGGAATTGGTTAATTTCCTTCGAGGGAATTTGGACATATTTGCTTGGACACATTCGGATATGTGTAAGATACCTTTGGAGGTAGCTTGTCACACACTGAATGTGGATCCAAGGTTTCCATCGGTAAAGACAAAACGACGCAGTCTAGGTCCGAAGCGATCTGCTGCGCTAAAGGAGGAAGTGGATAAGCTGATGGTGAATGGTTTTATCCATGATGCTTTGTACCCGAAATGTGTATCAAACTCCGTGTTGGTCAAAAAGTCAAATGGAAAGTGGCGGACTTATATTGATTATTCCGATTTGAATAAAGCATGGTCGAAGGATAGCTTTCCCTTGCCTAGTATCGACCAACTGGTAGATGGGACAGCAGGACATGAGTTGCTCTCATTCATGGATGCTTATTCAGGATATAACCAATTACCGATGCATATAACAGAGCAGTACCACACCAACTTTACAGTAGATTCGGGATTGCACTGTTACGAGTAGTGTCGTCCGGTTTGAAGTACGTTGGAGCTATGTATCAAAGACTGGTAAATTCTATATTCAGGAATCAGATCGGACGGACGATGGAAGTATATATGGATAATATGCTTATGAAGTAATGACTATCATAAAACCACTTGGATGATCTTTCAGAGATGTTTGAAGTTTTATGAAAGTATGGAATGAAGTTAAATTCGTTTAAATGTTCTTTTGGAGTCGTATCGGAAAATTTTCTGGGATTTATCATGAATGCAAGTGGCATAGAGCCTAATCCATAGCAGATTGATTCCTTAAGGAATGTGAGAGCCCTAACCACAAAAAGGATTTCAAACTATTTACACAAAAAGATGGGCAAACACCTCCAAGTCATAGTAGTAGAGCTGCGAATATTGTTTTCAGTATAGAGCTATTGTTTGATGAATTTTAGTTGCGGATGATTGGGATAGAAAATCAAGAACGTGAAATAAAGAATAAGCAAAGGACTTAAATGTAAAAAGACACAAATTTTATAGTGGTTCAGCCTGAATGTGCCTACGTCCACTGTTCCTCTTTTATTATCTCTTTCATTTCTGATTACAAGTACAAGCTTTGAATATGAGTAAATATGTTATTGGAACTAAGAGTTTTCCCTCTCAAAGTTGTCTGCCATTGTTGATGAGAGCTTCACTCCTTTTCCAACCTCTTTTTTATAATGCCATGTGCCTGGTATTTATAGAGTGAGGTTATGATAGGAGTGGTAGCTGAGTACATAGCCTCTGAGATTTGGTTCAACCTTCTTTCCTCTGGGAATTGGTTCAACCTTCCTTCATGTGAGATTTGGTTCAACCTTCCTTCCCCTGCGATTTGGTTCAACCTTCATCTGGGATTTGGATCAACCTTCCTTTATATGAGATTTGGTTGATCCTTCCATTCTTCGGGATTTGGTTCAACCTTCCTTCCGTTGAAAATGGTTAGATGTTTAGTAGTTTGATTCCATATTGGACCATACTCATGCTTCATGAAAATAAGTGCTTGCTATGACTTGAACCCGGGTGGGTTGGTTAAAAGGCGCAAGTCTTTACAATTGTGTTACACATGTTATTATGCCAAAACCCCTTCAATCCAGGTCAAAATTGAATGAGACTTGAACTGGTAGCTGTGTATCACTAAGTAGAGTATTCCAATGCCCCTGAATGTTCCATGTGAGAGAGAAAATTAGTAGTTATCTAAAGTGGGACCCATACAACTTAGACAACGGGCTAATGTTAAGATGTTCATATCTTTCAAACCGTTACTCGGATTGAGACGCGGTTTCGACCTTGGTCCATATCTTAATCTCGAGAATACTTCTAAACTAATTAAGTCCATTCCAAGACAATGACAATTTTACCCCTGACTCTTCATATTCACCATGTAGTAGGCAGAAATGCCCACAACGCAAACCTTAAATGCCTCGAGTCGATTCATCCCAAGGGCAATGGATAAGTGCATACCATTCTTGATGCCCTTAAAATGGTAAGAAGAATTCTGAATGGAATCAGGACTATCCAAAGTCTTCGAAGAGTTATTGAGACATACGGGGACTTCACCGCTTCTATCCAAATCATTGGACGAAGAGGATTCATTTGTTTATTTAGCAGTGTCTGCTCATACACTAAGCATAGCATTAGCACGTAATGAGATAAAGATTCAAAGGTCGGTTTACTACATCAACAAGTGGTTTACTGGGGCTGAAAAGAACTATCCAAGGTTGCAGAAACTCGCATATTGCTTGTTGATTGCAATGGGAAAACTGCATCCATAATTTTAGGCTTATCCGATAAAAGTGCTAATGGATCCGCCCTTGAAGCAGGTGTTATACAGACCCAAAACTTCATGGAGGTTGCTAAAGTGAAACATAGAGATGAGAGTAATGACCCTAATTTTGACTAACATTATTTAGAGCGTTTATTAGATAAATTAAATAATGTAGATGATTAAGGGATTGAGATTTGTAAATCAATAAAGGGGCCGTGCCTTAATAATTATAAGCAAAAGAGAATTAAAAATAAGTAAGTTGGAGGAATATGATAAGGGCAAAACATGAATAGACTATGTTCTTATACCCTAAACTCTTCTTACCTTCATTCCTTATTCATTCTCAACATTTGCAAACAAAACTAAAATACTTTGAAGCTTGGCCAGCCACCATTAAGAGAAATCAAAGGAAGAAAAGCTAGGAATCAAGTTGAAAGCTTGAAGGAATCAAGCAAAGAGAAAATCTCAACCTTCTTAACACCAAGCTAAGGTGAATAATGATCTTACGTCTCATTTTTATTGATTTCAGTTTCTAGTTAAATCCGAATTAATTTTGCAAATAATATGCCATGATATGATTGTTTAAATGGATATATATGCTTGTTGATGATTTATGTTGCATCATATAGATTTTATGATAAGTTTAGATTTGAAAAACCTATTAAAGGACATCCAAATGGCTTGTGTTTCTAATATATGGTCGAAAACATTATTTATGAAGCGGTTTCAAGTTTCATAATTTTCTAAGTTATTATGGATTTATTATGAATTTCTATAAAAGAAAATAGTTATAATTGGGTTTAAATTAATGACGGCAATTATATATTGCTTTTGGGTATGAAATTTAAATGTGTTTGAAAACATATTAGAAGTGAAGGATGGAAATTTTGGGGAATTTTCCTAGGTATTTTACTATAGTTATAAAATTATTTAAGGTATGGGACTTAAATGTTTTATACGTTTTATCAAGGAGAAGGGCTTATTTGTTAAACGTTTTAATTTTATAATTTCTGAATTCGGAAGCACTTTTAGAAAATGATTTTTGATAAAGAAATGGTAACCAATTGTATTTTGACAAGTAAGGCAAGTTAGTTGAAAAGAAATTACTTTAAAAGGCTATAAATCAGTTTTGCTTAAATTTACTACTTCGCCACTTCCTTCTGCAAGCTTTTGACACCATACTCCCGCTTATGACTCATTCAAAACCAATACCCATGGTACTAACTCTTTGGTATGTAGTGGATTGGAGAAGGGCGAAAGGAACCATGTTGAAACCAAGCTTTCGAAGGGGTTGTTTTTAACTTACCTTTTTTAAAAGAAGGAAGCTTTCGAACCAGTAGCAGCCTGCCTTTGTTTAGAAAAGAACTTTCGATAAAGTTGCCGCCTTTTGCTTTAAGAGAAGCTTTTTTGAACCTATTCGAAACCATGCTGCCGCATTCATACCTTTCGAACTAGTTAAGGCCACTTTTCTTGATAGCCTTTAAACAATGGTTTCAAAAGGGTGCTTTCGCCTTCTTACATTGAAGTTGCCTTCTCAATGCTTTCGAAAGGGTTTGTTTCGAAACCATCCTCTTTCTTTTACTTAGGACCAATGCTTTCGAAAGCAATGCTTTGGCCCCAGTTCTTTACGACCCTTAGTTATATTAAAAGTTAAACCCAAAGGTTTCGAAAGCAATGATTTTAAATGGTTTCGAAGCAATGTTTCCACAAACTTTTACTTGAACCCAATATTTTCGAAAGGTATGTTTTAAGTGAAGAATTTCAATGCTTTCGAAAGGTAAATAATATGGGTTTCGAAGGGGAGATCCCCAATGTTTTAGAAAGGTTTATTTTAAGTATTTGAATGTAGGGTTTCCAATGCTTTCGAAAGGCAAGCTTAAAATGGTTTTAAAAAGAGGATGTCTAAGGTTTTAAGTTATGCTTTCGAAAGGGATGTTTTCAATGATTTCGAAAGGTATTGTTTAAGGCTTTAAACAAGGGTTTTGAAGGTAATGTCTTGGCTTTAAAACCCAATGTTTTCTGAGTTAAAAAGGGTTTTAACTTGTTTTAAAGGGATAGATAACCCTATTGATTTAGGATTTCATTAACATTGTTTTGTGTAAAGCATATATCATGGCAAAGGTATTTGAGTAAAGCAAAGGGTATATTTTTCTCATTTAAGTATGATTTAAAAGGGTTAAATCAATTTGATAGAAATGTTTTCAAGGAAAATTGGATGGGATAGTTAACCCTAAGTAAATGACTCAGATATTAGAAGACCGGATGGGACTGGTGTAGGGTCGCGCCCTATACTTTAGCTAGTAGCCCCTAGCTAATATAAGTCCAAAATTCCAGTGTGTAGGCTTTGTCATAGGTAAGACTAAAATGATGTTGCACACAGAAAGGAATACACAAAGTAGAGGTAGGTTATTGGTAAGCCCGCAAAACCATTAGGATCAGTTGACCCTTAGAAAAGTAAGTTAAGGACAGACCATCCTGTATTATGTCTAACATAAATTAGATTATTTATTATGTCTGGTAGGACCGAGTCAGCCAATGGTTAATAGTTTGCTTAATAAAACTATATTGTTTGGACATATAGTCTATTGATTACCTGATTTATATGCTATATGATATTGCTATTGTTGTTTAATTAGTTTGATTGCAGGTTTTTGATTGTAGGTTTTTGATTTGCAAAAGATATGCTTTTAAAAAAAAGGATATTAGTAAAGGGAAACCCGTTCCGCTAAGCGGCGTGATCTCACTTAATATCAGTAAATCGAGATGTAATAGTATTATTCACACTAGGCTTTATGTCTGACTCAAAGTTTATGTTTTCCCCTTAAACTCTCGAGTGCTCAAAATTCAATTTGAGTAGATTAAGAGTTAAGGTTTTTTAGGTTCAGTAGGTTGGACGAATAATCTTCCGAAAACGTGCAGGAAGCAAAGCTAGCTATGTAGGATCTATTTAGTTTTATTTCCACTGTGATGTAGATTGATATGTCTATCTAGTACTTTGATCGTCTAAGGGGGCATCTTTATACGTCGCTCTTGGCGTAATTTTAATAATTATATTTGATCAAAACCTAAGCATTTTGGGATTATGTAGCTGAATATGAAATATGGATTTGAAATGTAATCAGAAAAGTTATTTTTGAAATCTGTGATTATTTCATATTCATGTGCTTCTGATATTATGGATACCATTAACATTACCGTATTTTGTCACCTGAAGTTAATACTATAGATGACTGCAGCATCTGCAACGCTTAGCTTCGAGCCTCAAGATAGGGGATGTTATAATGAGTCAATACGATATTACCAACCACCTGAGGATAGCGATTAACGGGCAGGCATTGGTGGATTTCATCGTCGAGTTTACCACGCGGGATGGTGAAGAGGAAGACAATATGGTCACACTTTCCAATTGGAAGGTACTTGTGGATGGAGCTTCGAACGAACATAGTTCAAGTGCAGGAGTAGTAATTGTAACTCCGAAAGGGCGGTCAATTTATTATGCACTCAAGTTGGAATTTCCCACGTGTTGATGCCAAAAATGGACATCAACACCCAATAGAATCTAGAAGAGATTAGATGAAGAATGAAATTAAAACAAAGCAAATATCATAAATGAACACATAGATTTTATAGTAGTTCAACAATCTTGGCATACGTCCACTTCATATTTTTATTGATCTTGCACTTGATTATGATTACAAGAATGTTTGGATCAGCTAGGATCCATTAGTACAAGAATGAAGAATAAAAATCGAAGAGCCTTTTCAGCAAAAAGAAGGATCCATTTTCTAACGCCATGCCTGCTGTATTTATAGGGGAAGACGTGCATGGATCAGACTAAAATTTCGGCAGAAGGTTCGGGAGACCAAGACGGGGCCACGCAAAAATTTCCAGACCCATCAGGGCCTACAATAGGGATTGGTATAGATCCCTACTAGTGTGTCCAAATGGGCTGCGATTCCAATTAGGGGTGTCCCATAATGTTAGTTACTTACTCCCTAAATTTTGTATAATTCCGACCTACGATTTGTGAGATATCGCATTTTCCATAAAGTAGTGTTGCTTGAATTCTGATTTCTGCCGATCTCTCCAAAGGGAGTTACACCGATCCTCCAACTTCCTCCAATTGGAATGATATCCCTAGGGGGTGTTCCATATGTTGTAGTAAGCATGTACTCCCAGTTTCATGTTGATAGCATGTGTAGATTTTGAGTTATTGACCGATCACCGCTGAAAAATTGAGTTGTGGAATCGATACGGTACGATCCATGGTGTTGAATATGGATCATACCTAATCCATCTTCTAGGAGTAGTGAGCTTTCATGCTTCTGCTTCATATTATCATCTATGCTTGATTTTTGGACCCCACAATCATCATTCTAGGCTATTATGATAGTCAAGTCTAACTTGTCCAGTCAGTTCGGATATAACCGATTCAAAATGCCGGATAACATTTGCCACCCAGAGTACGCCTTGTTGCGTACATGACGTTCTTTGAATCGAAGCAAGTTAGAGTTTCCTAAAAGAATTCCATCTGGTTTCCTGAATAGCTGCTATCCTTACATTGAATTATCTTCCTAAAGTGTTGTATCTCTCTTTAATCGTCATGACGCTTGGTCGATTTCCAATAGTATAAATTCTAGGTTGTATTCCATCAGTTGTTATCTGTGCCCGGTTCTATAGGGCTAGTAAGCTTTGGCTATCCAATTTAGTTTCTTTTTTGAAAGCTTCAGGTAAAAATTCAATTTCTATCGATTTCAAAATTTGAAGTTTTAGAATATACACGTGCACGTTCAGGTACACGTTCTTATCATTGGCTCTCGGATGCATCTGTATGCTCACGGGTCGTCACCAATTCCTTGTAGTTTAATTGCAATTGGGTTGCAATTCCTTGTTTATATTTTATTTTATAATGAAATAGGGGTTGTAATAAGTCACTCGATGGGAAGGGACTTTAAGTTCTACAGGGATGACGGCCTCAGAGCCGTAAATAAGGGCGAATGGATTATGGCCAGTCGTAGATTTGTGGGTGGTTCTGTAAGCCCATAACGCTGTTGGGAGTTCATCCACCCACTTGCCTCTAGCCTTTTCCAAACGTTTCTTCAGAATGGACTTTATGGTTTTGTTCACAGCCTTAACCTGTATGTTTGCTTGAGGGTGAGCAACTGCCGCAAATCTATTTTCAATATGATGCCGATGGCAGAAGTCTTTGACTTTAGCGCTTGTAGAATTGGGTTCCATTATCAGTTACAATGGTTCGTGGAAGGCCAAAATGATAAATGATGTTCCAAACAATGAAGTTGATTACTTTGTTTGTTGTGATCGTAGCTAAAGGTCCAGCTTCAGCCCATTTGGTGAAGTAATCCGCTTCTATGATGGCGTACTTCACTCCATCTTTGGAGATCGGTAAGGAACTGATAATATCAATGCCCCAAGTAGCAAATGGCCATGGGCTGACCATTTGTGTAATTTCGGTGGGTGGAACTCTTGGAACTTTTGCTTATATTTGGCACATGTCGCATCGCCTTACATAATCGTCAGCATCTCGATTAACGGTCGGCCAATAACACCCATAACAGAGTATTTTCTTTGCTAGAGTTTGCCCCCCCAATGTGATTGCCACATTTTCCTTCATGAACTTCTCTCAAGACTCATTTTATTTCTTCATGGGCGATACACCGAAGTAAGGGAACGGAGAAACCTTTTCTATACATGACTCCTTCTTGGATGATGTAGCGTGAAGCATTATGGAGGATCTATCATTTTTCATTCCTCCATCCAGGAAGGAACCCTCGTTGCAGATAATCTTTGATAGGAGTCATCCATGACTCCCTCTCCGGCTCCGTCTCCATAACCCGATTAATCTCCATCTAGTCGATGTTCGGAGCATTAATAATTCAATCTGGACAAAGTCTATTTGCTGTGCATTATCAGAACTGGCCAGCTTGGCCAGTGAGTCGCCTTTCTCATTTTGTATCTCTGGGGATGTGTGTAATAGTGTAATACTCGAAGTCGGCTAGAAGCTCTCAGACCCGGCTGAGATAAGGAGCAAGTGGCTGCCCCTAGCCTGATAATCTCCCTTGACTAACTGGGAATCACAAAAGATTTGTAAAGTTTTAACTCCTAGTTCTCTAGCAACTTTGAGCCCGACGATCAAGGCTTCATACTCGGCTTCATTATTTATTGCAGGGAAGTCGAATTTCAAGGTGTAGCAGATCGATTCTTACCCCAGGAGTCACTAACACGACTCTGGCGCCAGAACACCAAGTCCGTATACATTTTTCATCGGTTGGTTGGTTCTCTATTGCTCTCCAAAGAGTCGTCTGGTGCAGTGAATTAAGCTATGAAGTCCGACAATGTCTATCCCTAAATAGCTCTTCAAGGGAGACAAGGGATATTGAATTAGCTTAGCTCGATATTCCATTTGAGCAACCTTCTAGACGTCTCAGGTCACTGTAAGACCTGTTGTAATGGCTGGTCGATGTAGACATTGATGGGGTGAGCCTAGAAGTAAAGGAAAAGCTTTTGTGATGCAATGAACAAGTAGTACCTGAGCTTTTCCAACTTCGGGTAGTTTCTCTCAGCAACTACCAACTGCTTGCTTACATAATATTCCAGTCTTTAGATCTGATCCTCTTCGCGTAACAGTACGACACTTATGGTGTGTACCGACATTGCTAAATAGATGTATAAGTTTTCACGATCCTATGGCTTGGATAGGATGGGAGGTCGCTCTAAGTGATCTATCAGAGCTTGAAATGTGTCAACGCAGTCCTGCATCCATTCAAAGTTTCTCTTCCCTCTCCTGATTAGGTCGAAGAAGAGAATCCACTTGTCGATGGCCCTGGAGATGAATCGACTTAGGGCGGTGATCTTCCCATTTAGGCTCTATATCTGTTTGATTGTCTTCGGTACCTAGATGTGTCTAATTACCTGAATCTTCTTAGGATTGGCTTCAATTCTGCGAGAGTTGAGCATGAAACCCAAGAACTTCCCTGATGCAATGCCGAAAGTGCATTTCAAGGGATTGAGTATCATTTCACATCTTTGGAGATTACTGAATATCTTCGCCAAGTCATCGATGTGGTCGTTTGATTGTCGTGATCTCATGAGCATATCATCTGCATATACTTCCATTGATTGCCCGGTATGGCCTTTGAACATTCGGTTGATCAACTTTCGATAAGTCGTACTAGCGTTCTTAAGTTCAAATGGCAACATAACATAGTAATATAGCCTTAGATCGGTAATGAAGCTGGTGTGCTTCTAGTAGGGGACGTGCATCGGGATCTGGTTGTATCCAGAGTATGCATCCATAAATGCAGTTCATATCCAACGGTTGAATCTACCAGTTGGTCGATCCTTGAAAGTGGAAAGTTGTCTTTCAGGCATGCCTTGTTTATGTCAGAGTAGTCGACGTCTGACTACTACTTTCCATTAGCATTTCTCACAAGAACTGGATTGGATACCCATTTCGGGTAGAGGGCGTCATGGGTAAACCTATTGTTTTTGAGTTTATCCACCTCCTCTTTAAGTGTAGCAAATCCCTCTGGATCCATGCCGCCTTGTTTTTTTCACCGGGACATGCCTCGGGTCGATATTCAATGCATGGCTCACGATAGTCGGTGAGATCACACGCATGTTAGAATGGGTCCAAGCGAACACATCAAGATTCATTCAGAGAAAGCCAGCTAATTCCTTCATCATCGTTGCACCGAGCCGTGATCCGATCTTTAGTACCCATGATGGGTCGCCATGGCTGACTGTAATGTCAATTATCAACTCAACGGGTGCAGCCTTAGATTCCTTGAGTTCAAACTTAATTATTTCATGTAACAAGAAATGTGAAATCTGGTTGGGATAGTCAATGATGATGGTTACTCCGATCGAATCCCAGAGTATTGTCATGAGTTATTGAGTCTGATAGTGAAGGGCTCTAAATTCTTTGAGCGATTATCTATAAATGGCCGAAGATCAGGCTTAGAAGCACGTTGAAGCAAATGTGGAGTAGGGTTCATCCTTGTGTGGAGCACAACTGCATAGTTGGCTCTTGCTTTGAGTTTGAATCTGCCTATATATTCATGTAACGTGCTTTCCATTCAACATACTCATGATCCATTACTCGTCGTTCGGATTGGAGTGATGATCAGTTGCCCATGAGCTTGGGCATTGATTCGATGATTCTATCTCTAGGCATCCTTTTGGTCATAGCCTTGAGTCGTTGTAAACACTAGATATGAATCATAGTATTGAGCTATCGCAATCAGTCTTTTGACAATCACATTTCCACCCTCGGTCTCGGGTTGATAAATGTACTGCATGGATGTCGAGTCTCGTCCTAGCCATGGTTAACTCCCAACTAAGCTCTGAAAACTTAGAGTTGATCGATGAATGGTCGGTTCACATTCATTTTGTTTCTCGCTCGTGCCCACCAGGTCTAAGGCATACATCGATAAGTAGGAAGGCAAGTCATGTCCACTTTAGCTTTATACTCTTTCCCGTTGAATCATAGGATCAAGTTAGTTGATAGGAGATTGAGTCACGCCTATTCTAGGTTGTATTTTGGTTTTCCCCTCCCGAGGGAAGACCTTGATGCTACGTTGGTATTCGGGCACGAGTTGTGTACTAGACGGTCAATCACATCCACTTTTGGCACAAATGTCACCAAACTCATGGCGAGCACCTGAAGAATAGATGGTCAAGTCACATCCTATCAGCTATTGATGTTATCCCTATCGGGCCAAGGGTAAGGACCAGTGTGTGGATGGTCGAGTCATGCCCATTTCGTATTGCTCTTCTAGTCGGATCATGGTAAGAGCCAGCGAATGAACGGTCACGTCGCATTCATTCAAAGTTGGATGGTTAATCACGTCCATTTTGATTCATAGTCTCCCGTCAGATCTAGGGATATAGTTGGCTCAGGTGCAGTTGGGTCATTCTTATCCGGTTTCATACTCTTCCTGACAGATCAAAGGAGGGTGCTGGAGAACTAATAATCAAGTGAGACTCATTTATGGTTTATTCTCCTATCCGCACTCTGATGATCAGAGTTTTTCGAAGGATATCTGGGTTATATCCATTTGTCTTTGGTGTGGATCGATATTGATCGTTGATCTAATGGCACGATATAGAGAGTTTGGATTAATATTGCATGTCGATCTAGAGGTATGATATAATCGCTCTCCCATAACTTTGAACGTCATTTCAATTGGTCTGCTATTAAGGCCTCCTTGCAATCATTGCCTTAGGTCATAAAGAACACCAAGCCGGAGCTATAATGAGCCGTCGTATTCAGCTTTTAGTGGTTTATACTCCAGCCTCTTTTTTCGGTCAGTGGAGTTAGTTCGCGGATGGTCGAATCTCATCCGTAGTATTTTTGTACTCCTCCAATCGAGTTCAGGTCAGAGTTTATGGAACAGTGAGTGGTCAAACCGCACTCATCTATTTGTTTATACTCATATCCGCACTCTAGGGATAGGAGTTTGTTGGCGAGTGCTCGAATCACACCCAATTTGTGTTTATACTCCAGTTCACCCAATTTGTCTTTGGTTTGGATTTTGGGCTTGCCGATGTCCGAGCAAGGCTTGGATAGTTCGCCGTACCTCAGGCGCAAATAAGGTCGTGGATGAACATATCACATCCTCTTTGGATTGGATGGTCGAACCACGTCCAATTTAGGCTTGGGCTCTCAAACGTCCCCTACATCCAGGGTAGGAGTCGATGCATGGACGGTCGTACCACGTCCACTTCCATTTGGATCCTGTTTCTGTCGAGCCTTCGGAGTAAGATGAGTGTTATGAAGAACTTCGAGCTTGAGCAGAGAGGGAGATGGTCAGATCACATCCACTTTGAGTTGTGTGTTTATCCCCAAGTCAAGGGCAAGAGTTAAGAGCAGACGGTCGAACCACGTCCACTTTTTATGGTATTTATACTCCAGACCGCCTTAAGGGACCAGAGTTAATCAATAGACGGTCGAACCGCATCCATCTTTTTGTGTTTATACTCCGGTCCACGCTCTATGGACCAGAGTTTTATAATGGATGGTCAGTCACACCCATTTGAGGTTTATACTCTAGTCTGTGCTCTGGGAACTAGAGTTGGTTGATGGGTGGTCAGTCACACCCATCTAGTGTTTATACTCCAGTCCGCGCTCAGGGGGCCGGAGTTGGTTGATGGACGGTCGTACCACATCCAATGTTTTGGTGTTTATACTCCAGTCCGCACTTTGGCGACTAGAGTTAGTTAATGGGTGGTCAGTCACACTCATTTTTGATTTATACTACAGTTGTCAAGTCGAGGTAAGAGTTGTTGAATGAACAGTTGAACCATGTTCATCCGTGGAATGGAATTATTCCCCCAGCATCAGGGGAAAAACTTGACAAATGGACAGTCGATTCACGTCCACTTGGTGATTATAGCTCCTCCAATCAAGTCGAGGAAGGGAGGAAGTGATGGATGGCTAGATCACATCTATGCTTGTGTTGGACGATCAGGTCTTGTCCAATTTGCTTAGTACTCCTCCCAGCAAGTCGAGGGAGAGTGTTTTTAGGTGGACGACCAAGTCACATCCACCTCAAGCTGTAGTTGTGTCCATGTGTTGAGGGCGATGGTTGATGAGTAGGAAATCAGTCATGCCTAGTTTAAGTCGAGCTTCTAGACTATTTTCTATTTCCAGGGCAGGATTTAATGTGTGGGCGGTCAAATCACACCCACTTTAGTTAGACCTCGGTCGTGCTGAGCTTCGGGAGAGGCATAAGTATTTTGGCGAACTTCAAGTATGAGCTGGGAGTGGATAGTCGGGTTGCATCCACTCCAAGTGTTTCTTCGGTCTTCAAGTTAAGTGTGAGTGTTGATGAGTGGACGGTTAGTCGTGTCCACTTTGTATTAGATTCTGACCTTATCGGGCTCTGAGTATGGCATAGATGTTATGTCAGAATCGAAGCATGGAGTAGGAAGTGGATGGTCGAGTCACACCCACTTTTCACTTCGAGTCCTTGCCCCCAAGTCAGGGGTAGATGACAACTAATGAGCGGTTGAATCACGCTCGTCTTGATGATCCTCCATAGGTCCGATCATGGTCCATGGAGGTTGGTTGGCACCCAAATCTAGTTGGTTACCTGCATCCTTTGGAAGTAGTTTAGTTCAAGTTGGTCATAGTTCGCAACATAACTGAAAATGAAATAAATCTTATTGATAAGTGAAGCAGAGTCAAATGCTCATTATTCCACTTTGCCCCAGCCCTCCTTAGTTAGAAGGTGGTCTAATTGATAATCAAAGGTCATTATTGGTAAGGGTTGGATGTTCCCTGCCCACCATTTTGCAGGGCTTTCACATATTGTTGAAGCTTTCCTTTCTAGATCTGCTTTCCGATCACATTTCGGAGGTGTCTGCAATCACTGGTGTTATGACCATATGTATCTTGAATATACAAGATTTACCGGATTTCTTCTGGGTTTTGGTGGACTCTCTTGAGGCTGGTTCCAGTACTGCTTCCAATCATGAGTGTCCAAGTAAATGTTTTTGATTGAATCATTCAAAGGAGTATATGAGTCGGATTTTGGGATTCTTGGTCGTCTCCTAGAATCTGAGTCCTCATCTAAGGCCTCAATACTGCCCTCGCTTTGTCTTCCTTCAGCCAACGAGCCTACATTGTTCTATCTCCTAATCTGCTCTACCTCCTCCTTGCTTAGGTTCTGGTTCACTTTGTAACATAAATGATTCAAGGTCATATGAGGCTCTCTAGGTAACTAATCGCCAAAGTGTGTCTCGGGGTCGATTCCTCTTATCAATGCCATCAGTATGATATTCTCGCTGGTATTGCTCACTATAGTGATAGTGGTGTTAAATCTATGCCAATAGTCTTTGAGCAGCTCGCCTGGCACTTAGGATAAGTTGGGGATAACAACATCGCATCCTTGGGGTGAGTCGCATGCATTCTAAATTTCTCGGTGAACTCCTTAGCCAGCTGATTAAACGAGGAGATGGACCAGGGAAGTGATCGCATAAATCACATGATCGATCGATACTCACTCAAGGAATATGGGAAAGAATCAGCATTTAATAGTGTTCATCGCTCTGGCGGAATTCATGTGCCCTTCATATTTTATAAGATGCTCTTGGGGGTCCATGTTTCCATAATACGTCGGCATAGTTGGCATATTGAATCTCTTAGGATATTCTGTTTATTGAATGGCTTCGGTGAATGGGCTTCGATTGGGTGAAATGCTTTAGTCATCGTTAGCCCGGTCCGTTTTCAAGTTATTTTGTAATGTTTATGATGTTGTATGCATGATTGTCCAACGTGTGATGGATTGGTGACAATTTACATAGAGTCCTACCCGAGAAAATTTGTTATTTGCTTAGAGTCAGCCCATGGTTCGCTTGGAGTCATTGAATTTGAAGTGCAGGGTTAATGAAGAACGGTGCTTGGAGTCATAGTGGTGTTTGCTTGGAGAAAATCTTGGTTTTACTCTAGTTTGACCTTAGGCCAGAACTTCCTGGGTTTGCTTAGAGTCGAATGGGTGACTACTTCGGGTTCGACTTTGATGATGGATAGCTATACTTTGAGATGGCATAATAAGCGACATGGGATGGTCGTCACACAAGCCATCGTATCATAGCTGGCAAGTCAGGCATTTGGAAGGTGGTCAGTTGAGAGCAGTCGTAATCTACCCTAGAAGCATGATTCAGTAATCGATCCTAGTTCGTGTCATATCATCTTGGTTCTTCAGCCTTTGGGTATACTGTTTGAGTAGTAGTCCCTTGTCCATTCCTTGGCTATAATTTAATAGCTACCACTTGATCCCCTATGCCCCGGTCAGTCACTGGATGTAAGGGGATCAGATAGAATGCACCATCATTAAGTTGAGTTCTGAATCCAGAATGCGGGGCACTGCCCTCGAAGAGTTGTTGAGATATATGGGGACTCCATCGCTTATATCCAAACTGTTAGACAAAGAGGATTCGTTTGTTTATTTAGCAGTGTCTGCTCATGCACAAAGCATAGCATTAGTACGTAAGGAGATAAAGATTCAAAGGCTTGCTTACTACATCAACAAGTGGTTTACCGGGGCTAAAAAGAACTACCCAAGGTCGCAAAAATTCGCATATTGCTTGTTGATTGCATTGGGGAAAATGCGTCCATACTTTTAGGCTTATCCGATAAAAGTGCTAACGGATCAGCCCTTGAAGCAGGTGTTATACAGACCCAAAACTTCGTGGAGGTTGCTAAAGTGAAACATAGAGATGAGTCAATACGATATTACCTACCACCCAAGAATAGCGATGAATGGGTAGGCATTAGTGGAATTCATCGTCGAGTTTACCACACGAGATGGTGAAGAGGAAGAAGATATGGTCACACTTTCCAATTAAAAGCCATTTGTGGATGAAGCTTCGTACGAACATAGTTATGGTGCCGGAGTAGTACTTGTAACTCCGTAAGAGCGGTCAATTTGTTATGCTCTTAAGTTGGAATTTCCCACGTGTTGACGCCAAAAATGGGCACCAACACCCAATAAAATATAGTAGAGATTAAATGAAGAAAGAAATCAAAAGAGAGAAAATATCATAAATTAACACATGGATTTTTATAGTGGTTCGGAAATCTTGGCCTACGTCCACTTCATATTTTTATTGATCTTGCACTTGATTATGATTACAAGAATGTTTGGATCAGCTAGAATCCATTAGTACAAGAATGAAGAATAAAAATGGAAGAGCCTTTCCAGCAGAAAGAAGGATCACTTTTCTGATGCCATGCCTACTGTATTTATAGGGGAAGACGTGCAAGGATCGGACTGAAATTTCGGTAGTAGATTCGGGAGACCAGGACGAGGCCACCCAAAAATTTCCAAGCCCATCGAGGCCCACAATAGGGATCGGTACCGATCCCTATTAGTTTGTCCAAATGACCTATGATCGCAGTGAAGGGTGTCCCATGATGTTAGCTGCTTACTCCCAAAATTTCGTACAATTCTGACGTACGGTTTGTGAGATATCGCATTTTCCGTAAAGTAGTGTTGCTTGAATTCTGATTTCTGTTGATCTCTCCAATGGGAGTTATGCCGATCCCTCCAACTTCCTCCAATTGGAATGAGATCCCTACGGGGTGTTCCACATGTTGTAGTAAGCTTGTACTCTAAGTTTCACATTGATAGCATGTGTAGATTTTGAGTTATTGACTGATCATCGCTACAAAATTAAGTTGCAGAATCGATACGATACGATCCATAGTGTTTAATATGGATCGTACCTGATCCATCTTCTGGGAGTAGTGAGCTTTCATGCTTCTGACTTCATATTGTCATCTATGCTTGATTTTTGGATCCTACAATCATCGCTATGGGCTACTAGCCATGTTGACGGTTGAGTTTTACTTGTCCAGTCAGTTTGGATATAGCCGGGTCAAAATG
This sequence comes from Allium fistulosum, assembly GCA_030737815.1. NCBI lineage: Eukaryota > Viridiplantae > Streptophyta > Magnoliopsida > Asparagales > Amaryllidaceae > Allium > Allium fistulosum. The sequence continues at coordinate 895,595,652 of CM060905.1, read as the reverse complement.
CCAGATAACACCACGACTAACAATGAGATCAAGTACGAGGCGTTAATAGTGGGACTAAGGAGAGTGAAGGAGCTGGGGATAAGGACACTGCATATATTCAGTGATTTAAAAATTAGTGGTTTGTCAAGTGAGGAAGGAATATCATGCTAATGGTGCGAGGCTTGCTCCTTACCTGATGAAAGCACTAAAGCTGTTGGAAGACATAGAGCATTTTATGATTACTCACATCCCAAGAGAGGAGAACGCAAATGCTGATTTATTGGCTATATTGGCTAGTTTTGGGGAAGTGCATATGATGGGTCTGATTCTAGTGGAGGTTTTGAAGGCTCCAAGTATCGATCAAATGGATGTGAAGTGTATTCTGGAGACCGCGAAGGAGAGAAAAAATGGATGACCTCGATCAAGGAATATTTGCTTAGGGGAACTCTCCCGGAGATAGGAATGAGCGAAAGAAACTTCTTCGAAAAGAACCTCGGTTCATGATGCAAGAAGGAATGCTGTATAGAAGAGGATTCTTAACCCCTTGCTTAGCTGTGTAACCAAGGATGAGGCTAGGAAAATCCTCATGGAAATCCATGAGGGCAGTTGTGGTAACCACACCTGGGGGCCATACTTTGGCCAAAAAGGCACTTCACCATAGATATTTCTAGCCAACAATAAATCGAGATATAGCTGGTTACACCAAACGGTGTGACCATTGCTAGAGATTGGCAACGATACCAAGAGCCCCATCTATAGAGCTTACACAAATGGTTAGCCCATGGCCATTTGCAATTTGGAAAATTGATATTATCGGGGTGCTATCGATGGTCAAAGGAGGAGCTAAGTATGCAATAGTTGAAGTGGATTACTTTAAGAAATGGGCCAAAGTAGAACCGCTTGCCATGATCATAATGAAAAAACATCAAATTCATGATAAAGAGCATTATCTGCAGGTTCAAAGTACCTTAGAGGATCACAACGGACAATGGGACTCAGTTCGAAAGTGCCGAGTTTAAGGATTTCTACAACTTGTACAAAATCGAGAAGAGCTTTTCAGTGGTAGCGCAACCATAGGCAAACATACAAGTGGAGGTGGTGAATATAATCATTAAGTCCACCTTGAAATATGATTAAAAAAAGCTAAAGGCATCTGGGTCAATGAGCTTCCACCGGCATTGTGGGCCTATAGGATGACTCATAAGTCTGTGACTAGGCATATTCCATTCGCTTTGGCCCACAGATCAAAGGCGATGATCTCGATAGAATTGGAAGTCCCTTCTCATCATATAAGGTTTTATGATACAAAGGTAAACGAGGAACTCTTGCTTGAGTCCCTCAATTGGTTGATGAGAAAAGAGAAGAGGCGGAATTGAGGGTAGTTGCTCGCTAAAAAAGGGTAGCACAACACTTAACACCAGGGTTTGAAACCATACTTTTGAGGTAGAGGATCTCATTTTGAAACAAGTTCTCCTAAGTATAGGGGCCCTTGGTCAAAATTAGGGTTTTTATGCGATCGAGCAAAATCTTAGAGACGGAACGTTCAAGCTGGCTATAGTTGATGGAATTCCGATTCCAAGGGCATGGAACAGCGACTTGCTAGGGTACTATTATATTTAGTTTTATTTAGTTTATTTTTTCAAATAAGACGCCTAAGGATTATGGGTGCAATGTATAAGGTAGGACTTGCCATATTTTAAATTTATAAATACTATTAGCTTCTTGAACTGTATTCCTATAAGAAAATTTTATGTTGTGCGATTAGTAGTATAGTCAGGAACACACTCCCCTATCCTATGATCAGGGTCGGCGAGTATAATCTCATAGGTTGATTGGATGATTCAACCTTGTATGTTGAGGTACTTGGAGAAATTATTAACTCCATTCATCCAGGACTAGGACCAGGGAAGGAATTCACAAGGGTCAATATGATAATTCAACCCTGTTATTCAAAAACCCGAAAATGGCAACAACTCCTTCGACCTAGGATTAAGACCAGGGAGTACAATTTTAGAGATCGATCAGATAATTCAACCTAAAGGCACCGACTCTATTGGTCCAAGATTAGGACCAAGGAGACTAAACATAGGGGTCGATTGGATAATTCGACTTCGACCTTCAGATATTTGTCGTTGCCCGAAGATAGGCAACATCAAGAAGGAAAGGTCACATAAGGGTCGATCGGATAATTCAACCCCAAGGTACCAACCCCATTAGTCCTAGATTAGGACCAAGAAGATTAAAATCTAGGATCGATTGGATAATTCGATCACAACCTTCAGGTTTTGGCCGCTGCATGGGGTTATGCAACATCACAAAGGAATATTGGAATCGAACGATCAAAGCGCCGGCTTTCGAAGACAGAAGCTGGTGCAGGGATAAAATTCTACTTACCACTCTTGCAATCTGGCAGGATACTCTAGGCTGAGGTTTGGCATGGATGGTCAGTTGTTACTCTCAGCCAACAACTGGTGCTAGGTGAGACTAGAAGCGAATGCCCAGAGATAGACGTCTAAAAGAATAGGTTCATGAAGACTTTTACTAATGTGTGGTCAACACCTTCATGACCGTGCTTGTGGCTTAATAGGACAAGCTTGACCGAGGATAAGCGAGGATAGTTGTTGGAGGTTGAAAATAGGTACTTTTAGTTTCCTCTGGTCCATGATCAGGGCCGGGAAAGTATAATTAGGCTAGGGGCAATCGGATAATTTGCCCCATATTATTAGAACTCCAATCACACCCAGTTTCCAGCGAGATTGTGGACATTTGGAATTCGACGTTCGAATCGTTGTTCCTCATAAATAAGAATAGCATGAAAGTTGGATTATTAATAATTCATTGGCGGTTGAAGGAAACACGACTTAACAAATAACCACAGACTTGGTTACAAACTATAGTTTAGTTTTGCCAAACCAAACACTTCGGCGGCTCTGAACGAGGCTAACTAATGGATTATAATTAAAGGAATAATGAGAATTTTATTTATATGCACAGAGTTACTATAAATAAGAGGGTTACATGGAAATAAACATGTATAATGTAGGTAAATTGTGATATAGGCAGTTATATTATATATGCAGGCAGTGGTATATAAGTAAGTACATAATATAAAAGCACGAAAAAGTAAAATGGAACTAAGATTACAGGACAATAGTGATCTTTTATTACTTAAACTTTTATAAATAGAAGATCGTAAGGGCCGCTCCTATACAAACACAGCATGTTCACAACAAAAGGTAAGACAAAGGTACAACAAAACGAGCCGTCTCGCCCACCAGTCCTAGGAATCTTCTATTTGTTCTTCCCTCTTGTACTGCCCTTGCCACTGGACCTGCCAGGTTACTTCTTGTGCTTTCAACTATCCTTAGTTTTCCTCTCTTCGAGAATGTCGCCCTAAGACTGGGTAGTCTCTCCTTCGGTTGTAGCATGGGTTTCATCGGCTTTCCTGACATGGGTATCAGAGGACTTGATCTTAAGGGGCTTTAGCTTGATAGAAGGACGTTTGGCAGATGGGCTTGTTAGGGCAGAGCTGGAGGACTTTTCTGTTCCAGGCTCGGTCTTGACGTTGACCTTGAAAAGGTCAATCTTTAATCTCTCCACCATTGTAATTTGATCGGTTAGGTCCGTGGCACTTGTTATAGCAACATCTTCCTCCAAGGACAAGGACACATCCTTCAGGTTCTCGAGAGCTGTTGTTTGTACCAAAATTGGGCACAACACTCTTCAGAAGTTTTTGAAGAGATAAAGTGAAGAAATTAAATGGAAAAAGAGGATTATCTAACAAAATCTCCAAATTCCAAGTATGAAAATAATTAAAATGCAAGGAGACACAAGAATTTAGAGTGGTTCGGCGAATCGCCTACGTCCACTATGAAGTTGATAGCTTTATTGATCTTTCTTTGAAGATTACAAGTGAATTCAATGAGTTACAATAGATACTTCTGATTTATAGCAATGAATTTCGTTATTGGCAGCAGCAAGGGAGTTTAGATCCGGATACGGCAGAGTCTGGGCATTGGAGAAATCAAAGAAGAAGAAGCCCCTTTTCTGTATGCCCTAGGGCTCTATTTATAGGTGTAGGAGGCTGATATTCTGCTTAGATCTCGGGAGACCCTCTCTGGCACGTGACTAGGCCCGCGCGCCCAAGCCCGTGAAGTTTCGGTCCGATCCGTGATCAATACGAACGGATTTAATATCGATCAAGATTGTGTCCGATGGAGTCGAAATTTGGCGTGGACGTTCTTTAGCATGCACATAGGCTTCTGTGAAAATTTCATATCATTTGGACTTGTAGATTAGGAGATATGACCGATACGAATTAGGATCTTCGGTTGGCTGTTTCGTTCGACTCCCTTATTTCGACTCGGTCTTGTTCGAATCGCTGTTCGACTCGGTCTTGTTCGAATCGCTGTTCGACTCGGTCTTGTTCGAATCGCTGTTCGACTCGGTCTTGTTCGAATCACTATTCGACTCGGTCCTGTTCGAATCGATAAAAGTGATGGTCCAATTCGTATTGGCTGAATTAGCCCAGTTCGTATCGATGAGAGTCCCTTTGTTCGTATCGATGGCCACGCTCTGTTATGTGGATACGAAGTGGACATTGGATGATCGAGTCGAAGTGAGCTTCTCTGATGGATGCGAAGCGGAGCGAGTCGAACTGAGGCCTGGTGATGGATATAGAGCTGAGCGAGTCGAACAGAGACTTCGTCGATGGAGTCGAAGTGGGTTTTTGCTGATCTAGTCGAAGTGAGCTTCCCTGATGGATACGAACTGAGCGAGTCGAACTGAGGTTGGTTTTCACCCAATTTTGCATCAATCATAACTTGAACATACGAACTCGGATTGACTTGAAATTTGGAACGTTTATTCTCATAGCCTCGCTTGTCGTGTCATATCAATTTTAGCTCGATACGGACTCGGACAAAATTCATTGATTTCCATGGTGAGCCTGTGTATAACCGATCTCCAAGACGAACCGTCATTGGTCACTAGTTAATTCCTTGATGTCACGGCCTTGCCAAAAGGCGGGATAACATTTGACCCCCAAAGTACGTCTTGTGGTAACATGATGTGCTTTGAAATGCTGTAATCTTCATTCTGAATAGTTGTCGTCTTTTCGATGAAAGCCGTAATCTTCGGCTGATTTTTCTTGATAATGTAAACTGTTGACCGTCAACTGTTGTACCCTGTATTGTTGCAACTGATTGTTGTATGCTAGCGATTAGCCGTTTATTGTTGTAATCGTTATCAAATGAGTTTTCAGTTCCTGTAAGTCTGGAATATTGAATATTAGTCTGACACATATGTATACATGTTAACCTGACTTTCGTTGACGCTCACGAGTCATTGTCAGTTTATTTTATGTCGAATCCTGTATCGATCCTCTCCTGAACCGATGTGAAATCCGAATTGTAACAATGCTCGTTGGTCGTTTCTGAATGTTCCTTCGTATCGATCCTCTCCTGAATCGGTGTAGAAGTTTAAACATTGCTTTTACATCGGTATTCATTGTATTGATGGATACGAAATGAGCATTTCGAATCGATGGATGTGGGGTTGAGCAAGTCGAATAGAGGCTTCGTGTCGATGAATATTGACCCCTGGATGTTGTGGTTCGATGGATTCAAACTGCATACTTCGCGTCGCTAAACTGGGGATGGAGTCGAAGATGATCGATACGAACAGTGGTTTCGTATCGATGGATTTGTTGAAGACTTCGCATCGGTGCAGGCTTAATTTCATGGATTCGAATAGCGCAATGCTCAATGGATTCGAACCGAAGTCCCACGATCGATACGAAGTAGTGGTCATCTGAGGATTGATGGATTCGAAGGGCTTGTTCGAATCGATCCCGTGGTGACATTTTGCAACCGGTCGAACCCATGGGGAGGCGAATCGTTTTTTTTTCTTTCTACTTCGAGTCCATATAAATACCATGGACTTAGCCACTTTTCACTTTTTACCTTTTATTTTCCTGCCTTGCTTTCGTATCGCTCCTGAGCCTCTCAAAAGAAAAACCTTTGCCTTCGAATCAATTCAGAAACCTTTAATCAGTTATCAAAGTCAGGTAATCGATTGAACAAAATCCATCCTAAAACGATGAGACTTAAATTCATATGCTATTCCACTCGAATCCATGTCCAAATGTTGCCTCGAGGAAGTAGACAACGTGCGAGGTCGAGGAAGGGTAAAATGGAGTTCGAATCGATCTGAGGAAAAAGGAGTGTGGAGGATGATGGCTTGATGCTTTCTTCGTGTCGATCTACAATGATTATTGCGTGGGCTCGTCTTGTACGATCGATATGAAACTTTATCTCCAAAATTTGATGCTTGAGCAGGGCCAGTGATCGAGTCGAAGTCCTTGGCTTCAGATCGATTCGAAGAATACTCCTTCGATCGATACGAAATGTATCGAGTGAATTCGATCGAGTTGAAGTCCATGGCTTCGGATCGATTCGAATGTGACCGAGTCGAAGTCCATGGCTTCGGATCGATTTGAAAAGTACTCCTTCGTATCCATGCGAAATGCATCAAGCGAACGTGATCGATACGAAGTTGGTGCTTCCCTGGCCTTGATCAATTTGGAATTAAACATTGACGATCGATTCGAAGTGACTCCCTGATGACAGATATGAACCCGTACCTTGATGGACACGCAACCTTGAATAACTAATAACATGATTTCCGATGAGCTTCACTCTTGAATATCCGGACTTAAATATTACCTTGCATATTTAACTGCCTATCGAGGCTCGTCGATGGAATTACGACTTAACGAAACTTTAACAAATCCTGACTCGAATCGATCGCTAATAACTGGATGGCACGGTTGTGACGGTCAGCGATGATGGTCGATCCGACTGAATTTTGAAGTCTCATCGTTTTCACGCTTTCTCCAATTCTGTAGAACTTTTCAAGTGACATATAGTACTGCACTGCACAATACACTCACACACATTACACTGGGGGATGCACGAGCGTTATTGTCTGTTTAACAATGATTTTTCATAAGCTAGTCAGTCATGGAACCTTCAAGTTCACAGCAGCAGGAACTCCCGAGTTCAATTCCTTCAACCATCGAGATACCGGTTATTGAAGCCGAAGTTATAGACCCAGCTCCGGACGAGCGTCCAGGTGCCCGGTTCATTTGTCGTCCTCAAGATTTTGTGTCGTCCGGTATCTCCGAAGATATGCTGGGACGGATTTGTTTAAGGCATGGCTTGTCGCTGGACAACGTGCTACTGCCTGGGCCGAATGATAGGCCACACGATCCCCCAGAGGGGTTTACAGCTTTCAACCATCATGCTTGTACGGCGGGCACACTTCCCCCTTTCAATCAATATATAAGGGAGATGTTATCATTCCTTGGCATAGCTCCATCCCAACTACATCCCAACGGGTACGCTTTGTTGAACAACACCTTCATTCTGTTTATGGAGATTATCTTTCGACCACCAAAGCCGATCGAGATCAGATATTTATTTAACATTAAGAGCCGTGGAGACAGCCCTTCTTTTACCTTCTGGGAAGCGATTAGGAACTGCCACATTGTAATGGGCTCCTGGGGAAGGCTAAGTTACTTTAAGACTGAATGGTTCTACGTTCGGCGCCCTCCTGGATTTGCCAGGCGATGGTTGGATAGACGTAAGCGTTGCCATCTTTCTTTTGAACTATCGAGATAATAATAACTGACTGCAAAACTGACATACTTCTCTTCTTTTACAGTCGCAATCTCTCGACCTGACGGTGCATACTTCAGAGAGCTAGTTCGGATCCTCCAAGCGGTTCCGGGCAAAGAAAGGCATATCGACTTGGTTCTGACTGACAAAAACCTGAGGATTGTCGGGCTGATTGAACGGAGGCAGAGCATACGATTGGAAGGGATGCTTAGAGTGGTCTCGAAGAAACGGGTGAAGCGCAAAGCGCCCGGAGTCGTAATAGCCGAAGAAGTTAACCCGGAGAGAACGCCTACTGATAATGAGCTCCATGCTGGGCCTTCTTCTGATGTCCAGGATTCAGGAGAAAGGAGAAAAGGCAAGGTCGTTGCTCACAAGCGTTCTAAATCAACGAGACTGAAATCTGTGGTTATGTCTTTGCCGGTTCAGGGGATTAGAATTTTGGAGGCTCCTCCCCCGCAAGTAGAGAATCCTTTTGAAGGGCTTGCTGATATTCCGATTCCGGATTATGCGTCGTTTTAACATGACACCGGGATGGAGGTGCTCGATAGTGCTCTTGAACTGAGTGGGTTGCTTGCTATGAGTGCGGCCGACATTTCCGGTTGGTCGGGGCGTTGCACATGCATACACTTCACAACACAGCATGATTCGTAACCGTAAATCGTCCAACTTAAGAAATCACTAACTCTTCCTTCATTTCTCTTTTTCAGGTACTATGTCGGAGAAAGGATCGATGCTGGGGAGCCTTCGCTCTGCCCGAAAAGCTTCTACTTATTATGATTCCCGCAGGAGGGATTCGGATAGAGATCGCGATCGCGAGTACTCTAACCAAGATAGGTATGGGCGTGACAGGGACAGAGAATACAGACATCGGTCTAGATCACGCTCTCCTCCTCCTAGACTTCCGTCCCCACCCCCTGTTCTTGTTCCACATCCACCGGAGCCTCCTCGTCACAGGCCATCTTCTCATACTTCTAGATCCGAGACTCATCTTCAGAGAGTTGCGACCACAGCCTCCATAATTGCAGAGCAGGTCCCAATTGAGCCCACGGGAGAAGGGGCCCTTAAACTGGCTCAGATGAGGAAGAATTTTCCGAATATTTGCTTCGATGGCTACGTCTTCCCACCCCACTTAAAGAGAATCCCATCTGGAGTGGAAAACACGATGCATGATTACGTTCATGACATCTACACCCAGTACAGAGAGTGGGTAAAGGCTGTAGAGAAAGCTTCTAAGGTGGCCTTTGAGCGAGCCAAAGCACTTGAGAAAATGGAGACCGAACTCGCTCAAAGGGACTGAATCATTCAAGTGCTTACTGCTGAGTCCGAGTCTTCTCGGAAGTCTGAAATTGCGGCCATCAAAAAAGCTGATGAAGTGAATGTGGCAAAGGAGAGGTTGAGGCAGACACATGTTTCCTTGGTGAAGGAGATGGGCCATCGGAACACTACAGTTACCGCCGAACGAGATGCGGTGGTCAAGGAACTTAACGAGCTTAAGGCTAAATTTTCCGACATGGCCAAGGAAAGGGATGATGCAAACAACGCAGCCCAGGAGGCGTGCGAACAAACTGTTCTGTTTAGGGGTGAGCGGGATGCAGCTGTGGCTAAAGTCCACAAGGTGGAGACTGAGGTCGAGGAGTGTTATCCCGCCTTTTGGCAAGGCCGTGACACCAAGGAATTGACTAGTAACCAACGACGGCCCGTCCTAGAGATCAGTTGTAAACAGGCTCATTATGGATATCGACGAATTTTGTCCGAGTCCGGATCGAGCCAAAATTGGTAGGACATGACAAGCTAAGCCATGAGAGTCAACGTTCCAAATCTCAGGTCAATCCGAGTTCGTATGCACAAGTTATGAGCGATACAAAGTTGGATGAAAACCAATCACCGGTCGACTCGCTCCCTTCGACTCGCTTCCTTCGACTCGCTTCGCATCCCTCAGAAATGATTATTTCGACTCGCTCACATCCTTCAGAGGAGCCCGCTTCGACTCGCTTCGCCTCGGGCCACGCTTTGACTCGCTTCACTTCGTGTCCATCACGGAGCCTTCTTTCGAACCCCTCAGATAGGTCTCCTTCGACTCGCTTCGCAACCCCCAGATAGGCCTCCTTCGACTCGCTTCGCAACCACCAGAAAGGCTTCCTTCGACTCGCTCAATCAATGCACAGATTCGACTCGATCAAAATAGTGTCAAAGGTAGAGTGAAACTCAAGCGCTACGTCATCGAGTCGAACGGAAGCGAGTCGAAACAGAAGCGAGTCGAATCAAACAGCCACCGCGAATCGCATTTTGCATCGATCATATCTCCCAATCTACAAGTCCAAATGCTATGAAATTTTCATAGAAGACTACGTGCATGCTAAAGAATGTCCACGCCAAATTTCGACTCCATTGGATGAAATCTTGAGCGATACGAAATCTGGTAGTATCGATCACGGATCGGACCGAAACTTCACGGGCTTGGGCGTACGGGCCTGGTCACGTGCCAGAGAGGGTCTCTTGAGATCTGAGCGAAATATCAGCCTCCTACACCTATAAATAGACCCCCAAACCCAACAGAAAAGGGGTTCTTCTTCTTCTTTGAGATCTCCAATGCCTAGACTCTGCCAAACACGGATCTGAACTCCATGGCTGCTGTCACCAATGAATTTCACTGCTGCAAATCATTGTCATTCATTGTAACTTACTGAATTCATTTGTAATCTTCAAAGAAAGTTCAATAAAGCTATCAACTTCATAGTGGACGTAGGCGATACGCCGAACCACTCTAAATTCTTGTGTCTCCTTGCATTTTAATTATTTTCATATCTGAAATTTGTAGTTTTTGTTAGATAATCCTCTTTTTCCATTTAATTTCTTCACTTTATCTCTTCAAAAACTTCCGAAGAGTGTTGTGCCCAATTTTGGTATAAACACTTTGGTGCTTTCACTGAGAAAAAACCAATTTTTCTCCTGCCCTTTGGATCTCCTATCTATATTGGATTGCATAAATCTAAGAAGAAGATCCAGATCTAGAACTTTGAAGCCCTTCCATTCTATTCAGATTTGCAATCAGATCTAGGAAAGGACTTCACCAATTCATTATGTTGAGCACACGTACCACTGCAAACAACTGCTGATCAAGGAGCACGGGACCGACAGAATCCCGTGCAATCACCTCCCTCCAACCAAAATGCTGCAGGACCTTCAGATCCATCCGGTCCAATCACTAGACAAGAATTCCAGACATTGCTTCAAGAGTTGACCCAAAGTCGACAGTAGTTAACTGAACAACTGCGCGCCAACACCGAATTGTCCAACCAGCTGAATCGCCAAAGGCGCAGAAGATCTAGGAGAGACCAAGGTTCCTATTCTTCCACAGAAAGTTCAGCCTCCTCCGATGGCCAAATCAGATCCACACGACCATGGCTAGGTGTAAGCTACGACCAAGCCACGGGACACCAACCTGCTTCGAACCTTGGGCAACCTAGAGCTGGACCATCCGCTAGTCTCCGTACAGAGCCTTCTACTCGAGGAGGAGGTGCTCCTTACCGTGTTACTGGCAACATTGCTACTACCACCACTGCCGAATAGGGAGGTGTTGCTAGAAACCAAGCTGATCCTCAACATAGCCAACGAGAGCAGACTCCCGAGCCTTATGTCCCTGAGGATGTTGAACCAAGGAGACGAGGCACGGACCGTCGACCGCGTCCGGTCCAAACTCGCGTTGTGGAACCCGACCACACCTTGGCACAACATGCTCTAAGTAACCGAACGCCGGATATACCAGCGATGATCCGCCAAATGATCCGTGAAAGTCAGGGTCTCTCTAATGACGACTGGGGAATCTCCCGAAGTCATACACCTTTCACCGATGACGTTTTATATGCTTGAACCACCTCGGCACTTTAGGATGCCAGCTTTGCCAGTTTATGAAGGAAGTTCTGATCCCAATCAACACGTCCTGAAATACGAATGGCTGATGAATGCTGCTAGAGCTGATGACCCAATAAAGTGCCGTAGTTTCCCCATTTCCCTAGAGGACATCGCTACCATGTGGTTCACTCGTTTGCCACCGCAATGCATCTCTAACTTTGACTAGATGGCCACCAAGTTTGTCGATCAGTTCCGTATGCACGTGGTGAGGCCTAAGGACGTTAACACTCTGTCTAGTGTTACACAAGCTCTCGGAGAAACACTTAGACGTTACTTGGAGCGATTCCATGCTGCGTGTGCAGAAATAAGCAATCCCAATGATAACTCTATCCTGATGGCATTGACTAAGGGGATTGATGCTGATTCCAAGTTCGGAAATTGGTTAGCCGAAAAACCACCTACATCATTGGACCATTTCTATTCCAAGGCAGCCCAATTCTTGAGAAGGGAGGATGCAAAACAGTCTAGGAAACAAGATGATGCAGGGCCCAATATCGAAGGAATCCGAAGTAACATCGCTATTAAACAGTCCGGAGACAGTTCTGGAAAAGTTCAGTTGAACGTACAAAATAAACAAAATCAACAAAGGGACAATGGGAATCGAAACAAGGAACACAATCAGAATCGCGGTCCACGGCGTAGAGCTTCCATGTATGATAACTACACTCCATTGAACACGTCGTTGGAAAATGTGTATCTACAGACCTACAATACCATGTAGTACAAGAAACCTGCCCCGAAACCACCAACTGAGAGACAAATTCAAACAGGAAAATTCTGTAGATTCCGTGAGAGTTATGGCCACAACGCCAATGAGTGTCCTCACTTACAAGACCTTATTGAAAAACTGATACATGAACGGAAGTTGGATAAGTATGTGCGGGCGCCGCAGTCCGGAGGCGTGGGCCCATCAAATCAAAATCGTGCGTCGAATCAGGAAAGATAGGAGGAACCTGCTCGTACAGGCGGGAGGTTGGTCATCAACACAATAAGTGGTGGTCCTCACCCAGCAGATCGAAGCTGGAAGGAAATGGAGTCGTATGCTAGTTCTATCAGGTACGCAGACTTCGAACGTTATAGTAACTCTGATGAAGGGGCTCCGGCCAAGCAACAGAAGACGATGACAGATGACATCGTGTTTAGGAGCAGAGACGCTGATAAAGTCGAAGCTCCCACTATCGATCCACTGGTCATCTCAGCACAGATAGGTCCCACTTGGATGAAAAGGATCTTAGTTGACAGTGGAAGCTCTGTGAATATTTTGTTCAAACGAGCTTATGATCAAATGAAAATGGAAGCCACAGACTTGATGCCCTGTCAATCCCGAGTCCATGGTTTAAACGGAAGTGCAACTATACCCACTGGAATGGTGGAACTGCCGGTAGAGTTGGGAGTTGGAGAACGATGGAGAGTACGGATGCTTCAGTTCATTGTTTTGGACATAGACTCCCCTTACAATGCTTTCTTGGGCCGACCGTCCCTCGCTGAATTCCGGGCGGCCATCGCCCCATGGTGTTTGACTTTAAAGTTTCCCACTGACCATGGGATAGGGATCATTCAGGGAGATCAGGCTGTTGCCAGAGCCTGTTATGTTGCTGAGCTGCGGGGAGCACAGCGAAAGGAGAAAGGAAAGGGCGTAAAGGAATCTCTCTGCATCCGTTTCGCCGATAATTGACAATTAACGCCCGGGCCCATGCCCGGGCACCCCAGCCAATTCCTCAGGGATCTTGACCCAAGAGAAACTGAAGACGAAGGAGAATCTAAAGAAAGTCAAGCATCCCCGGCCGAACTGGCGATTGATGTCCCAGTTGACAGTGACGATGACTCGAGAATGATAAAGATTGGATCTCAGCTAAGCCAGCAAACTCAAGATTAATTGGTTGAATTTCTACGGGAAAATCTTGACGTATTTGCCTGGACACATTCTGATATGTGTAGGATCTCGCCGGACATCGCAAGCCACACTCTGAACATGGACCCGCGGCATGTCCCGGTCAAACAAAAAAGGCGCGGTATGGATCTAGAGAGATCTGCCGCCCTTAAAGAAGAAGTAGAAAAGCTTGAGGCAAACAGATTCATTCGAGATGCGCTATATCCTGAATGGGTGTCGAATCCCATGCTCGTCCGAAAGTCGAATGGAAAGTGAAGAACATGTGTCGATTATTCCGATCTGAATAAAGCATGTCCCAAAGACAGTTTTCCACTTCCCAGAATTGATCAGCTAGTAGATTCGACTGCCGGGCATGAACTCTTATCCTTCATGGATGCGTACTCTGGCTACAATCAGATACCGATGCATTTACCTGATCAAGAACATACCAGCTTCGTAACCAATCTAGGACTTTACTACTACAAGGTTATGCCATTCGGACTTAAGAATGCCAGGGCTACTTATCAACGATTGGTCAATCAGATGTTTGCCAATCAAATCGGGAAAACCATGGAAGTATATGTAGACGACATGCTTGTGAAGTCATGACTCTCCACTGACCATGTTAAAGACCTAGAAACTATGTTCAACATACTCCGAGAATACAAAATGAAGTTAAATCCACTGAAGTGTCACTTTGGGGTTGCATCCGGGAAGTTCCTTGGGTTCATCGTTAACGCTCGGGGAATCAAAGTTAATCCTGAAAAGATTTGGGCAATCAGAAATCTTGAAACTCCCAAGACCATAAAGAAAGTCCAAAGTCTCAATGGGAAAGTAGCGGGATTGAGCAGGTTCATTTCAAAGTCCACTGACAAATGCATTCCCTTCTTCGATCTGATCCGAAAAGGAAAACGCAACTTTGAATGGACCACGGAGTGCGAGGGCACTTTCCAGGCGCTAGTTCAACATCTATCCACACTACATGTCCTGTCGAAGCCCATCGACCATGAGAAGTTGTTCGTATATTTGGCGATTTCAGAGAACGCTATCAGCGCAGCATTGATCCGAGAAGAGGACAAGATACAGAAGCCGGTATACTACGTCAGCAAACGGTTGACTGGGGCAGAAAGGAACTATCCAAAGCTAGAAAAGTTGGCCTACTACCTTGTAATAGCATCAAGAAAACTTCGACCGTATTTCTAGGCACATCCCATTGTTGTTTACACCGACCAGCCGCTGCGACGTCTGGTAGGTTACTCAAGTGGAACATCGAACTGAGTCAGCTTGATATTACTTACACTCCGAGATGAGCAATCCAAGGACAAGTCCTCGTTGATTTCATAGTTGAATTTACCATTCCAGAGGACTTGCCCGAAACCAGTAAATCCCCTGAATTCGTCTGGAAGCTGTATACTAATGGTGCATCAAACGACCGGTGTTCGGGTGCTGGTGTTGTACTCAAGACCCCCGAAGGCCGATCTATATGCTACGCTTTGAAGTTTGACTTTCATGCAACCAATAATGAAGCTGAATATGAAGCCCTCTTAGCTGGCTTGAAACTTGCTAGAGATTTGAGAATTATCGCAGTGGAGATTTACTGTGACCCACAATTGGTCGTGTGTCAAGTACGGGGAGAGTATCAGGCAAGAGATCGAAGGTTGGCTGCTTACTTAGCTCGAGTTCAGGAAGTACTGAATCAGTTCGATTACTACACCATCTATTGTATACCTCGGGAGCGCAACCAAAAGGCCGATTCATTGGCAAAACTAGCCAGCACCGGTGAAGCTCAGCAAATGGGACTCGTTCCCATAGAAGCGTTATCCTCCCCAAGCATTGACCGGGCAGAAATAGACAGGGTATGCGAAACCATCTTCGAAAAGGATTCATGGATGACTCCACTCAAAAACTACATCGAACACGGAATCCTGCCAGAACGCAGGAGTGAAAGGAGACAAGTTCTCCGAAAGGCCTCGCGATTCGTCATTCAGGATGGGGTCATGTATAGAAGAGGGTACTATGTTCCTCTACTCCGGTGTATCGCTCACGATGAAATTAAACGAATATTGCACGAAGTGCACGAGGGAGAATGTGGCGATCACACCGGGGGGCAAGCACTTGCCAAGAAAATACTTCGATACGGATATTACTGGCCGACCGTGAATCGCGACGCGTCGGATTATGCAAAGAAATGCGATAGGTGCCAGAAATATGCCCGCATCCCTAGAGCTCCTCCTACCGAGATAACGCAAATGGTCAGCCCATGGCCGTTTGCAATGTGGGGGCATCGACATCATTGGTACTCTACCTCTGGCAAAAGGCGGTGCGAAATACGCCATCGTCGCAGTTGATTACTTTACTAAGTGGGCTGAAGCCGAAGCTCTCGCTACCATTACAACAAAGAAAGTAATCAATTTTGTGATTCATAACATCATCTGTCGATTCGGTCTCCCACACACCATTATTATGGACAACGGAACCCAATTCGACAGTGCTGAATTTAAAGATTTCTGCGAGCGATTTCACATCCAAAAGAAATTCTCTGCAGTTGCACACCCTCAGGCAAACGGACAGGTCGAAGCTGTTAATAAAGTCATAAAATCCATTCTGAAAAAACGACTGGAAAAGGTCGGTGGCAAGTGGGTTGATGAACTTCCTATGGCTTTATGGGCTTACCGAACGACCCACAAGACTGCAACTGGTCACACTCCGTTCTCTCTTTCTTGCGGTTCAGAAGCCGTTATTCCAGTCGAGCTAGAAGTATCTTCTCATCGTGTGACATACTATGACCCAAAGACGAATGCTATATTACTTGTGGAATCTCTTGATCTACTAGATGAGAAGCGTGAAGAAGCTGATTTGAGGGTAGCTGCGCATTGAAGTCGAGTCGCCCGATTGTACAACGCTAAGGTCCGCCCGCGAACCTTTGAACTAGGCGATCTCGTCATCAAAAGAATCTATCCGGTTCCTTCACATATGAAACTGACATGGGAAGGACCGTATGTTATTGAACGAAGGTTTGGAGATGGCACATTCAAATTATCGACTGTCGACGGTCTAACTCTGCCAAGAGCGTGGAATAGCGAGAGCCGTCGCCGCTATTACACATGACATGCTATCTCTATCCATTTAGATTGCTTTTCTTTTTTGCAATTTGTTTCTGTATTTCGAAATTAGAACTTGTAATAAGGCAACTGACTTTGCCATACTTTCTTGTTTTAGCAATAAAATGCAATCTCTTCGAGCCAGAGCTGTGATTTACTTGAAATGCTTCATATGACCATCACTATGCACGGAGAGCTAAGTTTCACCATACAGTGGAATTTATTCAAATAGAGAGTGACTGCGATGCAACCAATCACTCGCTAAGTGAAACCCGAGCTTGGGGACCAACCATCACATCAAAGTCAAGAAAGGATTGATACACAACGATCCTTCATCCAACTCCGTATTCCCAGACTGCAAAGCGGAGTATAAACATCAACTCCGAACTCCCAGAGTGCGAGTCGGAGTATATACATCAACTCCGAGTTCCCGGAGTGCGAACCGGAGTATAAACATCAACTCCATATTCCCAGAGTGCGAAGCGGAGTATAAACATCAACTACGAACTCCCAGAGTGCGAGTCGGAGTATAAACATCAACTCCAAATTCCCAGAGCGCGAATTGGAGTATAAACATCAACTCCGAGTTCCCAGAGTGCGAACCGGAGTATAAACATCAACTCCGTATTCCCAAAGCGCAAAGCGGAGTATAAACATCAACTCCGAACTCCCAGAGGGCGAGTCGGAGTATAAACATCAACTCCAAGTTCCCAAAGAGCGAACCGGAGTATAAACATCAACTCTAAATTCCTAGAGCGCGAATTGGAGTATAAACATCAACTCCGAGTTCCCAGAGCGCGAATCGGAGTATAAACATCAACTCCAAATTCCCAGAGCGCGAATTGGAGTATAAACATCAACTCCGATTTCCCAGAGCACGAACCGGAGTATAAACATCAACTCCAAATTCCCAAAGTGCGAAACGAAGCGTAAACACCAACTTCAAGTTCCCGAAGCGTGAATCGAAGTGTAAATGTCAACTCCAAACTCCCGGAGCACGAGTCGGAGTACAAATGCCGATTCCAAGTTCCCAGACCGCGGCATATGATTGAAACTTAAGCCGGCGTAACCAACCGCCAATAAACGAATGGGAATCCCCGAAGTGTGGATATGATCACCGACAATCAAATGAGCATGGATGAACTACTCAATCTCCCTTCGCCTCAGACATCCGCTCGGTGGCACTAGACTCAACATGTTATATATAAGAAACGATCATCGACTGATGATCTACAACTCACCATCAAGACTGGGGGCAAGACTTAAGCGTCGACCATCGACTGAAGAAATGCGACATCAAAATTCAACTCGCTTCCCGGTCACAGACCATGTCCACAGTTTCCAAACTTGGCAAACAAAAACAGACTTGATTCAAAAGCTAGAACTTTACAAGTACATTT
Organism: Allium fistulosum; assembly: GCA_030737815.1. Taxonomy (NCBI): domain Eukaryota; kingdom Viridiplantae; phylum Streptophyta; class Magnoliopsida; order Asparagales; family Amaryllidaceae; genus Allium; species Allium fistulosum. The sequence continues at coordinate 895,577,711 of CM060905.1, read as the reverse complement.
CAGATATTAAAACACTTGGACAAATACACAATGATAGAAAAGAAGCCAAAAAAGAGAAGTTTCATTTCTATTGTTTATAAAATAAGTTCGTGTATAAGTTTCAAAAATTCCTACTAGCAGGGGCCGAACCCGCATCTATACACGGCTAACAAAATGCGAGTCAAAATACACCGAATGAGCATGCCTAATCTTTCTTCTTCCTTGGCTTCCTCCTCGGTGTGGACCCGCTAGAGCCATCGCCAATCTTCCTCATCGAGCCTTTTCTTTTCGGCGGTTGGCCTTCAGGCGAGGGCATTATGTTGACATCCTCCTCCGAACTCAAGTGAATAGGAACGCTCCCTGCGGGCGGAGTCAGAGGAACAGGATCGAATACAGAAGGTGGAACGGGCATGCCGGTGAGAAAAACAGCACCACCAGAAGATATCATTCTGAGCGGAGCAGGCCCTGGTGCTGCCATCCCACCTCCAAAGCTTCCACCATGAGCCGTTGTTGCCATTTAAGCGTCAATTTGAGCGAACATCTCCTCTTCGGTTATTGCTCGAGCCCCGCTGGGGGCATCGGCAGTCGGCATTGAAGAACTTGTAGCAGGATCAGTTCCGCTCATGACAGGTGGCAAGTCGGCAAGAGGATCGTCGTGACGGCGAAAGAGTTCATCCATCAGTTGCTCATCAAACGCCATTGTACTCCCCTACATATCATCGATCGGGGCAGCTGTGCTCATGATGATCGCTTCGGTCATGATAGCCCCCTGCATCTGATATAATTCTTGAGTTGCAGAAGCATGTGAGGTGCAGCGTCAATCACTGGAAAAAGAATAAGAGAATTGTTAGAACTTAACTCGATCAAAGACTTCGACTCAGGAAAGATATGTGGAATGTTCGGAGTACCTTCCTCAGTTTGACTTGTAAGCGACGGGGCGGCTTCAGTCGCTTGTGCTGTAGCCGAAGACATCTGCGGCTGATCCGGATTATAGGCGGGGACAGCTTAAGGATCAACCGCAGGCAAAGATTCAAGCTGGGTTAACTCCGGAAGTTCAAGACTTGCATCGTGATGCTCAACCCCGGAGCCTTCTCCTACTTCCAGGTGCTAGGTGCCGAGTCTCTCCTTCTCATAAGAGATCATTGAATCGTGGAGAATCTTCTTTTCATCATCGGTTAATAGACGATTCTCGAGCTCAAATTCATCCACAGACTCACCCTGGTGCGCCTCCTTCTCTTCCTCAACAAGTCGGCCCAAGCACTTTGAAGATGCGTCGAATAATCATCGAGCCAGGCTAGACCCCTGTGCCTCAGCACATTAGCATTGTAAACAACGAGAAGGTCTTCGATGTCAGCCTCTAGCCTGGACTCGGCCAACTTCACCCTCTCCTCGACCTCAGTCTCCACCTTCTGGACTTTAGCTACCGCCGCATCCCGTTCACCCCTGAGTAGAACAGCCTGTTCGCATGCCTCCTGGGCTGCGTTGTTCGCGTCATCTTTTTCCTTGGCCAAGTCGGCGAATTTGGCATTGAGTTCATTTAGTTCCTTGACCGCCGCATCCCGCTCGGTGGTAACTGTAGTATTCCGGTGGCCCATCTCCTCCACCAAGGCGACATGCGTCTGCCTCAACCTCTACATGGCCACATTCGCTTCGTCAGCCTTTTTAATGGCCTCAATCTCAGACTTCCGAGAAGACTCGGACTCAGTGGTAAGCACCTAGATGATCCGGTCCCTTTGAGCGAGCTCGGTCTCCATCTTCTCGAGTGCTTTGGCTCGCTCAAAGGCCACTTTAGAAGCTTTTTCAGCAGCCTTGGCCCACTCTCGGTACTGGGTGTATATGTCATGAACGTAGTCATGCATCGTGTTCTCCACTCCTGATGGAATTCTCTTTAAGTGTGGTGGGAAGACATAGCCGTCAAAACAGATATTCGGAAAATCCTTCCTCATCTGAGCCAGCTTAAGAGCCCCTTCTCCTATGGAATCAGCTGGGACCTCCTTTGTAATCATGGAAGTTGTAGTCTCGACTCTCTGGAGGTGAGTCTTAGATCTAGAAATGTGATAAGAAGGCCTGTGACGAGGAGGCTCTGGCGGCTGTGGAACATGAACGGGAGGTGGAGATGGAAGCCTAGGAGGAGGAGAGCGTGTTCTAGACCAATGTCTGTATTCTCTATCCCTATCACGCCCATACATATCCTGATTAGAGTACTCGCGATTGTGATCTCTATCAGAGTCCCTCCTGCGGGAATCGTAGTAAGAAGAAGCCTTTCAGGCCGAGCGGAGATTCCCTAGCATCGATCCTCTTCCAGACATAGTACCTGAAAAATGAGAAATGGAGAAAGAGTTAGTGACTTCCTAAGTTAAGCGATTTACAGTTGTGAATCATGCAGTGTAGTGAATTGTATGCATGTACAATCCCCCGACCAACCGGAAATGTCGGCCGCACTCGTAGCAAGCGACCCGCTCAGTTCGAGAGCACTATCAAGCTCCTCCATACCAGCGTCGTGTTGAGATGACACAAAGTCCGGAATCGGAACGTCGGCAAGCCCGTCAAAAAGATTCTCTACTGGCGGGGAAGAAGACTCTGAAATTCTAATCCCCTGAGCAGGCAAGGACATAACTACAGATTTAAATCTCCCGGATTTAGAACGCTTCTGAGCAGCAGCCTTTCCTTTTCTTCTTCCACTCGAATCCTGGACATCGGTGGAAGACACAGCTGGGAGCTCGGTATCAGTAGGCGTTCTTTCTGAATCAACTTCTTCGGCGATCACGACTGCGGGCGCTTTGCGCTTCACCCATTTCTTCGGGACCACTCTATGTGTCCCTTCCAGATGTATTCTCTGCCTCCGCTCTATCAGCCCGACGGTCCTCAAATTTCTATCAGTCAGGACAAAGTCGATATGCCTCTCTTCGCCCGGATATGCTTGAAGAATCCGAACAAGCTCTCTGAAGTATGCACCGTCAGGACGAGAGATCGGGGTTGTAAAAGAAGAGAAAGGTATGTCAGTTTTGAAGTCGGTTACTAACATCTCAGTGATTCAAGAGAGAGATGGCGACACTTACGTCTATCCAACCACCGCCTAGCAAATCCAGGAGGGCACCGAACGTTGAACCATTCAGTTTTATAATAACTCAGCCTTCCCTAGGAGCCCAATAATGTGTGGCAGTTTCTAACCGCTTCCAGGAAGGTGAAAGAAGGGCTATCTCCACGGCTCTTAACGTTGAATAAATATCTGATTTCGATCGGCTTCGACGGTCGAAAAAGGATCTCCATAAATAGGACGAAGGTGCTGTTCAACAAGGCATACCCGTTGGGATGTAGCTGAGACAGAGCTATGCCAAGAAACGATTACATCTCCCTGATATATTGATTGAAGGGAGGGAGTGACCCCGCTGTGCAGGCGTGACGATTGAAAGCGGTAAACCCCTCCGGAGGATAATGTGGCCTGTCATTTGGCCCAAGTAGTAGCACGTTGTCAAGCGACAGACCGTGCCTTAAACAGATCTGTCCTAGCATATCTTCGGAGATACCCGACGGCACCGAATCTGGTGGACTACAAATAAACCGAGCCCCTAGATGCTCATCCGGAGCTGGCTCTATAACTTCGGCTTCAATAACCGGTATCTCTATGGTTGAAGGAATAGAACTTGGGAGATCCGGCTGCTGAGAACTTGAAGGGTCCATGACTAGCTAGCTTATAAAAAATCATTGTTAAACTGACAAATAACACTCGTGCATCCCCCAGTGTAAAGTGTGTGAGTGCGTTGTGCAATGCAGTACTGTATATTATTTGAGAAGATGATCGGATTGAAGGAAGCGTGTAATCGACGAGACTTCGGAATTCGGTCGGAAGGACCGTCATCGCTGACCGTCACAACCGTACCATCCAACTATTGACTATCATTCCAAGTTAAAGTTTGTTGTCATTTTGATAAGTTTCAGTTTCATCGACGAGCTTCGATAGGCAGTCAGATATGCAGTGAAACGGTTAAGTCCAGATATGCAAATTTGAAGCTCGTCGGAGGCAATTGTTCAAGTGTGTGAGAAGTTTCAAACTTTTTTATAATCAAATTTGTATCGCTCACGGGAGCCGTGTTCGCATCAATAAGTCGTGATCATCTGCGTATGAGTAAGGCTCGGTCAGAAGGTTGACGTACAAGTTCAACTCGAACTAGAGGCTAGGGATTTCGAATCGATCAAAGCATAACCCTCCGAATCGATTAAAAGCCTCCAGTTCGACTCGCTCCCCAAGACCATCGAGTTCGACTCGGTCCCATGAACATGAAGTTCGACTCTCTCCCAGGACCACACAGTTCGACTCGCTCCTCAAGACCATCGAGTTCGACTCGGTCCCATGGACACAAAGTTCGACTCGATCCCAAGGCTATACACTTCGACTCGATCCAGAGCCATCCACTTCGACTCGCTCCGAAGCCACCCACTTCGATTCGATCGAAGGCCATCGTTTCAAATTGATCAGACACAGCCCCTTCGTATCGATCCATAGATTCAAAGCATTCGACTCGATGAGAAGCTCCGCCATCGATCGATACGAAGGCCTCCGCCTCATCCACTCGAAACCCCCACTCCAGATCGACACGAAGCCAAGGCCATGAAACTTTCGATCAATCACGACTCAGGTTGTTTTGGTGCTAGAAAACCAAGTCTCACCGTTCACACATTGGATTCGCTTAATGGATTACCTAGATCTGTCAGATTAGTTCGAGTAAGTGAAGGTGTGAATCGGTTCGAAGGCAAGGATGTTTGTTCTTTCTTCTCGAGTCTCAGAGCGATACGAAGGCAAGGAAGAAAAACGAAAAGTAAAAAGTGAAAAAACGGCTAAGTACGAAGTATTTATATGGACTTGGAAACAAAGGAAATAAACGATTCGTATCCCGTTGGATTCGAACACGTGTTTCGACTCCCTCTCCAGTGCGTTGATGCGAGGCTCCCCTTCGTATCGTTTGTCTTCGACTCCCTCATGCAGCAATAAAAGACATCACTTTGACTCCGTCTTTCCTTCGACTTTGTCCCCTGTGCATTTCGACTCGCTCCTCTGTCTCCTGTGCATTTCGACTCGCTCCTCCGTCTCCTATGCGTTTCGACTCACTCCTCTGTCTCCTGTGCGTTTCGACTCCGACTCCTATGCAGTTCGAATCCAGGACCGAGTCGAACTACCAGTTCGAATCCGTTAAACCATGACTTCCAAAGGACAACTCAATCGATATGAATTGCCTATTCATATCCAGTGACTCCATCTATATCGACACGAAATACTTACTCCGCATCCATAAATCCAATGAGAATCATCTTCGAATGTTCAACCCTTCACATCGGTTCAAGAAAGGATCATTACAAAGGAACGTTCAAAAACAACCACCGAGCGTTGTTACAACGAATTTCACGTCGATTCAGGAGAGGATCGATACGGATTCCATATAAAATACACTGACAACGACTTGTGAACGTACAAACGTCAACGAGGGTCAGATTAACATATGTGCATATATGTCGGACAAATATTCAATATTCCATATTTCCAGGAATTGGAAACTCAGTTGACAACAATTATAACAGCAGACAGTTAACCACTAGCATACAACAATCAGTTGCAACAATACTGGGCACAGGAGCTGACCATCAACAGTTTACATTATCAAGAAGAACAGTCAAAGGTTACAGCACTCATCGAAAAGACGATAACTATTCAGAGTAAAGATGGCAGCATTTCAAACCACATCGTGTTTCCACAAGATGTACTTTGGGGGGCAAATGTTATCCCGCATTTTGGCAAGGCCGTGACACCAAGGAATTGACTAGTAACCAACAACGGCCCATCCTAGAGATCAGTTGTACACAGGCTCATTATGGATATCAACGAATTTTGTCCGAGTCCGGATTGAGCCAAAATTGGTAGGACATGACAAGCTAAGCCAAGAGACTCAACGTTCCAAATCTCAGGTCAATCCGAGTTCGTATGCACAAGTTATGAGCGATACAAAGTTGGATAAAAACCAATCACCGGTCGACTCGCTCCCTTCGACTCGCTTCCTTCGACTCGCTTCACATCCCTCAGAAATGATTATTTCGACTCGCTCACATCCCTCAAAGGAGCCCGCTTCGACTCGCTTCGCCTCTGGCCACGCTTCGACTCGCTTCACTTCGTGTCCATCATGGAGCCTTCATTCAAACCCCTCAGATAGGTCTCCTTCGACTCGCTTCGCAACCCCCAGATAGGCCTCCTTCGACTCGCTTCGCAACCACCAGAAAGGCTTCCTTCGACTCGCTCAATCAATGCACAGATTCGACTCGATCAAAACAGCATCAAGGGCAGAGTGAAACTCAAGCCCCACGTCATCGAGTCGAACGGAAGCAAGTCGAAACAGAAGCAAGTCGAACCAAACAGCCACCGAGAATCGCATTTTGCATCGATCATATCTCCCTATCTACAAGTCCAAATGCTATGAAATTTTCACAGAAGACTACGTGCATGCTAAAGAATGTCCACGCCAAATTTCGACTCCATTGGATGAAATCTTGAGCGATACGAAATCTGGTTGTATCGATCACGGATCGGACCGAAACTTCACGGGCTTGGGCGTACGGGCCTGGTCACGTGCCAGAGAGGGTCTCCCGAGATCTGAGCGAAATATCAGCCTCCTACACCTATAAATAGACCCCCAAAGCCAACAGAAAATAGGTTCTTCTTCTTCTTTGAGATCTCCAACGCCTAGACTCTGCCAAACACGGATCTGAACTCCATGGTTGCTGTCACCAATGAATTTCACTGCTACAAATCATTGTCATTCATTGTAACTTATTGAATTCATTTGTAATCTTCAAAGAAAGTTCAATAAAGCTATTAACTTCATTGTGGACGTAGGCGATACGCCGAACCACTCTAAATTCTTGTGTCTCCTTGCATTTTAATTATTTTCATATCTGAAATTTGGATTTTTTGTTAGATAATCCTCTTTTTCCATTTAATTTCTTCACTTTATCTCTTCAAAAACTTCCGAAGAGTGTTGTGCCCAATTTTGGTACAAACAAGGAGAAAGTGAAGTCGGCTGAGTCTAGGCTAGAGGCTGACATCGAAGACCTTCTCGTTGTTTACAACACTAACGTGCTGAGGCACAGGGTCTAGCCTGGCTCGATGATTATCTGGCACATCTTTACAACGCTTGGGGCCGACTAGTTGAGGAAGAGAAAGAGGCGCATCTGGGTGAGGCTGTGGATGAATTTGAACTCGAGAATAGCATTCTGAATGAAGATGAAAGGAAGATTTTTCACGAGTCAATGATTCTGCACGAGAAGGAAAGACTTGGCGCCCAGCACTTTGAAATAGAAGAGGGTTCAGGGGTTGACCATCATGAGGCGAGTCTTGAAGTTCCAGCGTCAACCCAACCCAATTCTTCATCTGCGGTCGATCCCCAAGCTGTATTTGCCTACAATCCGGATCAGCCGCAGATGTCTCCGGCTGCAGCGCAAGTTACTGAAGCCGCTCTGCCACCTACGAGTCAAATTGAGGAAGGTATTCTGAACATTCCACATATCTTTCTTAAGTCGAAATCTTCGCTCGAGTTAAGTTCTAACAGTTCTCTTATTCTTTGTCCAGTGATTGATGCTGCACATGTCGGGCCTCCTGTTACTCAAGAATCACATCAGACACAGGAGGCTATCGTTACCAAAGAGATCACCATAACTACAACTGCCCCACTTGACGATATGCAGGGAAGCACGCTTGTGTTTGATGAGCAGTTGATGGAAGAACTCTTCAGCTGTCATGGCGATCCTTTAGTTGACTTGCCATTCATCATGGGTGGAGGCACTCCTACTACTAGTTCTACAATGCCAACCACTAACGCCCCTAGCAAGGCTCGAGTGGTTACTGAAGAGGAGATGTTTGCACAAATTGACGCTGAGATAGCAGCAGCGGCTCATGGTTGCAGTCTCGGAGGTGGGATGGCGGCGCCCGGTCCAGCCCCGCTCAGAATGATATCTCCTGGTGGCACGGTTTTCATCACCAGTGTACCCATTCCACCTTCTGCACTTGATCATGTTCCTCCGACTCCGCCCGCAGGAAGCATTCATATTCATACGAGCTCGGAGGAGGATGTTGAGATCATGCTCCCACATGGAGACCAGCCACCGAAAGGAAAAGGCTCAAAGAGGAAGGATAGTGGCGGCTCCAGTGGGCCTGCATCGAAAAGAAAGCCGCGAAAGAAGAAAGATTAGACATGCTTCCTTGGTGTAATTCTGACTTTCATTTAATTGGCCGTGTATAGATGCGGGTTCAACCCCTGCTAGTAGGAAATTTTTTGGAACAAACTTGTATACGAACTCCTTTTACAAACAATAGAAATGAAACTTTTCTTTTTTGGCTTATTTTCTGTCATTGTGTATTCGCCTAAGTGTTTCAATATCTGAAGTGCACTTGTGAAGTTTCAGCTTCCGAATCAAGTTTGATTTTTGTTTGCCAAGTTCGAAAACTGTGGACATGGTTTGCGACCGGGAAGCGAGTTGAATTATGATGTCGCATTGCTTCATTCAATGGTTGATGCTTAAGTCCTGCCACCCAGTCTCGGGGATGAGTTGTAGAACATTAGTCAGCGATCGATTCTCGCTTATAACATGTTGAGTCTAGTGCCACTGAATGAATGTTCGAGACAAGCGGAGATTGAGCGGTTTAATCACGCGTGTCCGATTGTCAATGGTCATCACCGCACTCCGGGGATCCTCATTTGTTTACTGGCGGTTGGCCACACCGGCTTAAGTTTAAATCATACGCCCGTGCTCTGGGGACTTGGAATCGACCTTTGTACTCCGACTCGCACTCTGGGAGTTCAGAGTTGATATTATACTTCAATTCACGCTCTTGGAACTTAAAGTTGATGTTCATACTCCGTTTCACACTCTGAGAATCCGGGGTTGATTTTTACGCTCTGAATCGCACTCTGGGAGTTTGGAGTTGTTGTTTGTACTCCGTTTCGCACTCTGGAAATTCGGAGTTGATGTTTATACTCCGACTCGCACTTTGGGAGTTCGGAGTTGTCGTTTATACTCCGTATCGCGCTCTGGGAATCTGGAGTTGATGTTTATACTCCGACTCGCACTCTGGGAGTTCGGAGTTGTTGTTTATACTCCGTTTCGCACTCTGGGAATTCGGAGCTGATGTTTATACTCCGACTCGCACTTTGGGAGTTTAGAGTTGTTGTTTGTACTCCGTTTCGCACTCTGGGAATCCGGAGTTGATGTTTATACTCCGACGCGCACTCTGGGAGTTCGGAGTTGGTAAGCAGACGGTCAGTCACATCTGCTATATGTTTTCGGATTTCGCTCGCACTCTGGGAACGAAAGATGTATCAGGATCATGGATGGTCGGATCACATCTGCCCTGAGTTGACAAGTGAGGTCGTTAGATGGACGGGTCCATCTTCCTCAAACTTGGTGCAGATACGGACGAAGTCGTTAGGTGGATGGATCCACCCTCTTCGTAGACGCATTTCAGTACTCCAGTTTGCACTCTGGGAATCAGGAGTTAAGTGAGGGATTGTCGTGTATCAAACCGTTTTTGGCCTTGATGTGATGGCTTGTCCCCGAGCTCGGGTTTTACTTAGTGAGTGACCGGTTGTATCGCAGCCACTCCCTATTTGAATAAATTCCACCGTATGGTGAAACTTAGCTCTTCGTGCATTGTGATGATCATATAAAGCATTTCAAGTAAATCACAGCTCTGGCTCGAAGAGATTGCATTTTATTGCTGAAATAAGAAAACATGGCAAAGTCAGTTGCCTTATTACAAATTCTAATTTCGAAATGCAGAAACAAATTGTGAAATGGAAAATAAACTAAATGGATAAACATAGCCTGTCATGTGTAGTAGCGGCGAAGACTCTCGCTATTCCAGGCTCTTGGCAAAGTAAGACCGTCAACGGTCGACAATTTGAATGTTCCATCTCCGAGCCTTTGTTCAATAACATACGGTCCTTCCCATGTCGGCTTCATATATGAAGGAACCGGATAAATTCTTTTTAGGATGAGATCGCCTAGTTCAAAGGTTCGCGGGCGGACCTTGGCGTTATACAATCGGGCGACTCGACTTCGATGCGTGGCTGCCCTCAAATCAGCCTCTTCACGCTTCTCATCTAGTAGATCGAGAGATTCAGCAAGTAATATAGCATTTGTCTTTGGATCATAGTATGTCACATGGTGAGAAGATACTTCTAGTTCAACTGGAATAACGGCTTCTGAACCATAAGAGAGAGAGAGAGAGAATGGAGTGTGGTCGGTCGCGGTCTTGTGGGTTGTTCGGTAAGCCCATAAAGCCATAGGAAGTTCATCGACCCACTTGCCCCGACCTTTTCCAGTTGTTTTTTCAGAATGGATTTTATAACTTTATTAACTGCTTTAACCTGTCCGTTTGCTTGAGGGTGTGCAACTGTGGAGAATTTCTTTTGGATGTGAAATCGTTCGCCGAAATCTTTAAATTCAGCACTGTCGAATTGGGTTCCGTTGTCTGTGATAATGGTGTGTCGAAGACCAAATCGACAGATGATGTTACGGACTAAAAAGTTGATTACTTTCTTTGTCGTTATGGTAGCAAGAGCTTTAGCTTCAGCCCATTTTGTAAAGTAATCAACTGCGACGATGGCGTATTTCGCACCACCTTTTGCCAGAGGTAGAGTACCAATGATGTTGATGCCCCCAAATTGCAAACGGCCATGGGCTGACCATTTGCGTTATCTCGGTAGGAGGAGCTCTAGGAATGCGGGCATATTTCTGGCACCTATCACATTTATTTGCATAATCCGACGCGTCGCGATTCACGGTCGGCCAGTAATATCCGTATCGAAGTATTTTCTTGGCAACTGTTTGCCCCCCGGTATGATCGCCACATTCTCCCTCGTGCACATCGTGCAATACTTGTTTAATTTCATCGTGAGCGATACGCCGGAGTAGAGGGACTGAGTACCCTCTTCTGTACATGATTCCATCCTGGATGGTAAATTGTCAGGCCTTCCAAAGGACTTGTCTCTTTTCACTCCTTCGCTCCGGCAGGGTTCCATGCTCAATGTAATTTCTGAGTGGAGTCATCCATGAATCCTTTCCGAGGACGGTTTTGCATACCCGGTCTATCTCTGCCCAGTCAATGCTCGGGGAGGATAACGCTTCTACGGGAATGAGTCCCATTTGCTGAGCTTCGCCTGTGCTGGCTAGCTTCGCCAATGAATCGGCTTTTTGGTTGCGTTCTCGAGGTATACAATAAATGGCATAATAATCAAACTGATTTAGTACTTCCTGAACTAGAGCTAAGTAAGCAGCCAACCTTCGATCTCTTGCTTGATACTCTCCCCGTATTTGACACACAACTAATTGTGAATCACAATAAATTTCCACTACGATAATTCTCAAATCTCTAGCAAGTTTCAAGCCAGCTAAGAGGGCTTCATATTCAGCTTCATTATTGGTCGCATGGAAATCGAACTTCAAAGCATAACATATAGATCGGCCTTCGGGAGTTTCAAGTACAACACCAGCGCCCGAACACCGGTCATTTGATGCACCGTCGGTATAAAGCTTCCATACATATTTGGGAGATTCACTGGTTTCGGGCAAGTCCTCTGGAATGGTAAATTTAGCTATAAAATCGGCTAGGACTTGTCCTTGAATGGCTCATCTTGGAGTGTAAGTAATGTCAAACTGGCTCAGTTCGATGTTCCACTTGAGTAACCTACCAGACGTCTTAGGCCGCGAAAGGACCTGTCGTAACGGCTGGTCGGTGTAAACAAATATGGAATGTGCTTGGAAGTATGGTCGGAGTTTTCTTGATGCAATAACAAGGCAATAAGCCAACTTCTCTAATTTCGGATAATTCCTTTCAGCCCCGTTAATCGCTTGCTGACGTAGTATACTGGCTTCTGTATCTTGTCTTCTTCTCGAATTAATGTAGCGCTGATAGTGTTTTCCGATATCGCCAAATATACGAACAACTTCTCATGATCAATAGGCTTTGACAAGATAGGTGGTGTGGATAGATGTTGTACTAGTGCTTGGAAAGCGCCCTCACACTCCGTGGTCCATTCAAAGTTTCGTTTCCCTTTTCGGATCAGATCGAAGAAGGGGATGCATTTGTCAGTGGACTTTGAAATGAACCTGCTCAATGCTGCTACTTTCCCATTGAGACTCTGGACTTGCTTTATGGTTTTTGGAGTGTCGAGATTTCTAATAGCCCAGATTTTTTTAGGATTAGCTTCGATCCCTCGAGCGTTGACGATGAACCCAAGGAATTTTCCAGATGCAACTCCAAAGTGACATTTTAGTGGATTTAGCTTCATTTTGTATTCTCAAAGTATGTTGATTATAGTTTCTAGGTCTTTAACATGGTCGGTGGAGAGTCGTGACTTCACAAGCATGTCGTCTACATATACTTCCATTGTTTTCCCGATTTGATTTGCAAACATCTGATTGACCAATCGTTGATAAGTAGCCCCGGCATTCTTGAGTCTGAATGGCATAAATTTGTAATAGTAAAGTCCCAGATTGGTTATGAAGCTGGTATGTTCTTGATCGGGTAAATGCATCGGTATCTGATTGTAGCCAGAATACGTGTCCATGAAGGATAAGAGTTCATGCCCAGCTGTCGAATCTACTAGCTGATCAATTCTGGGAAGCGGGAAACTGTCTTTGGGACATGCTTTATTCAAATCGGAATAATCGACACATGTTCTCCACTTTCCGTTCGGCTTTCGGACGAGCATGGGATTCGACACCCATTCAGGATATAGCGCATCTCGAATGAACCTGTTTGCTTGAAGCTTTTCCACTTCTTCTTTAAGGGCGGCAGATCTCTCTGGATCCATACCACGCCTTTTCTATTTGACCGGGACATGCCGCGGGTCAATATTCAGAGTGTGGCTCGCGATGTCCAGCGTGATTCCACACATGTCAGAATGCGTCCAGGCGAATACGTCAAGATTCGCCCGCAGAAATTCAACCAATTCCTCTTGAGTTTGCTGGCTTAGCTGAGACTCAATCTTTATCATTTTTGAATCATCATCATCGTTAATTGGGACATCAATCGACAGTTCGGCCAGGGATGCTTGACTTTCTTTAGATTCTTCTTCGTCATCAGTTTCTCTTCGGTCAAGATCCCTTTGGAATTGGCAGGGGTGCCCGGGCCTAGGGCCGGGCGTTAATTGTCAATTATCAGCAAAGCAGATGCAGAGAGATTCCTCTACGCCCTTTCCTTTCTCCTTTCGCTGCGCCTCTCGCAGCTCAGCAACATAACAGGCCCTGGCAGCAGCCTGATCTCCTTGAATGATTCCCACTCCACGATCAGTGGGAAATTTTAAAGTCAAACACCATGGGGCAATGGCTGCCCTGAATTCAGCGAGGGCGGTCGGCCCAAGAAAGCATTATAAGGGGAGTCTATGTCCAACACAACGAACTGTAACATTCGTACTCTCCGACGTTCTGCAACTCCCAACTCTACTGGTAGTTCCACCATTCCAGTAGGTATAGTAGCACTTCCGTTGAAACCAAGGATTCGGGATTGACAAGGTTTCAAGTCTGTGGCTTCCATTCTCATTTGATCATAAGCTCGCTTGAACAAAATATTCACAGAGCTTCCACTGTCAACTAAGATCCTCTTTATCCAAGCAGGACCTACTTGAGCTGAGATGACCAGTGGATCAATGGTGGGGGCTTCGACTTTATCAGCGTCTCTGTTTCTGAACACGATGTCATCTGTCATCGTCTTCTATTGCTTGGCTGGAGCCCCTTCATCAAAACTACTATAACACTCGAAGTCCGCATGTCTGATAGAGCTGGCATACAACTCCATTTCCTTTCAGCTTCGGTCTGCTGGGTGAGGACCACCACTTATTGTATAGATAACCAACCTCCCGCCAGTACGAGCGGGTTCCTCCTGCCTTTCCGGATTTGGCGCACGATTATGGTTCGATGGGCCCGCACCACCTGATTGCGGTGCCCACACATACTGATCCAACTTCCGCTCACGTATCAGTTTCTCAATGAGATCTTGTAAATGACGACACTCGTTTGTGTTATGGCCATAACTCTCATGGAATCTACAAAACTTCCCAGTCTGAACTTGTCTTTCTGTTGACGGTTTCGGGGCAGGCTTTTTGTATTGCATGGTGTTACAAGTCTGCAAATACACATTTTCCAACGACGTGTTCAATGGAGTATGGTTATCGTACATGGGAGCCCTACGTCGTGGACCACGATTCTGATCTTGCTTCTTGCCCTGATTTCCATTGTCCCTCTGCTGATTCTATTTATTTTGCACGTTCAACTTCACTTTCCCAGAACTCTGTCCGGATTGTTTAACGACGATGTTACTCTAAATTCCTTCGATGTTGGGCCCTGCATCATCCTGCTTCCTAGACTGTTTTGCATCCTCCCTTCTCAAGAATTGGGCTGCTTTGGAATAGAAACGATCCAATGATGCAGGTGGTTTCCCAGCTAACCAATTTCTAAACTCGGAATCAGCATCAATCCCCTTAGTCAATGCCATCAGGATATAGTTATCATTGGGATTGCTTATTTCTGCACATGCAGCATGGAATCGCTCCAAGTAACGTCTAAGTGTTTCTTCGGGAGCTTGAGTAACACTAGAAAAAGTGTTAACATCTTTAGGCCTTGCCACGTGCATGCGGAATTGTTCAACAAACTTGGTGGCCATCTGGTCAAAGTTAGGGATGGATCATGGTGGAAAACGAGTAAACCACATGGTAGCAATGCCCCCTAGGAAATAGGTAAACTACGGCACTTTACTGCGTCATCAGCTCTCGCAGCATTCATTAGCCATTCATACTTCAAGATGTGTTGATTGGGATTAGAACTTCCTTCATAAACTGGCAAAGTTGGCATCCTGAAGCGCCGAGGTGGTTCAGCATACAATATGTCATCGGTGAAAGGGGTATGACTCCGGGAGATTCCCCAGTCGTCATTAGAGAGACCCTGACTTTCACGGATCATTTGGCGGATCATCGTTGGTATATCCAGCATTCGGATATTAGGAGAATGCTGTGCCAAGGTGTGGTCGGGTTCCACAGCGCGAGTCTGGAGCGGACGCAGTCGATGGTCCGTGCCTCGCCTCCTTGGTTCAACATTCTCAGGGACATAAGGCTCTGGAGTATGCTCTCGTTGGCTTCGATGAGGATCAATTTGGTTTCAAGCATCAACCCCTTGATCAGTGGTGGTGGTGGTAGCAATGTTGCCTGTGACATGATAAGGGGCAGCACCTCCTCGGGATGAAGGTCCTGTATGATGACTAGTGGATGGTCCAGTTCTGGGTTGCCCAAGATTCGAAGCATGTTGGTGTCCCGTAGCCTGGGTGTAGCTCACACCCAGCCGTGGGTGTGTGGATCGGCGACGACCATCAGATGAGGTTGAACTCTCTGTGGAAGAATAAGAACCATGGTCTCTTCCAGATCTTCTGCGCCCTTGGCGATTTAGCTGGTTGGTTAGCTCCGTGTTGGTGCGCAGTTGTTCAGTTAGCTGTTGCCGACTCTGGGTCAATTCTTGAAGCAGCATCTGAAAATCTTGTCTGGTGATCAGACTTGATGGATCTGAAGGTCCAACGGTATCTTGGTTTGATGGAGGCAATTGCATGGGATTCTGCCTATCTCGTCCTCCCTGATCAACAGCTGTAGAGGTAGTTCGTGTATTTACCATGGTGAATTGGTGAAAGTCCTTTCCAAGATCTGATGCAAATCTGAATAGAATGGAAGGGCTTCAAAGTTCTAGATCTGGATCTTCTTCTCGGATTTATGCAATCCGATATAGATAGTCCAAAGAGCAGGAGAAAAATTGGGTTTTCTCGGTGAAAGCACCAAAGTGTTTGTACCAAAATTGGGCACAACACTCTTCGGAACTTTTTGAAGAGATAAAGTGAAGAAATTAAATGGAAAAAGAGGATTATTTAACAAAAACTCCAAAGTCCAGATATGAAAATAATTAAAATGCAAGGAGACAAAAGAATTTAGAGTGGTTCATCGAATCGCCTACGTCCACTATGAAGTTGATAGCTTTATTGATCTTTCTTTGAAGATTACAAGTGAATTCAATGAGTTACAGCAGATACTTCTGATTTACAGCAATGAATTTCGTTATTGGCAGCAGCAAGGGTGTTTAGATCCGGATCCGGCAGAGTCTGGGCGTTGGAGAAATCAAAGAAGAAGAAGACCCTTTTCTATATGCCTTGGGGCTCTATTTATAGGTGTAGGAGGCTGATATTCCGCTTAGATCTCGGGAAACCCTCTTTGGCACGTGACTAGGCCCGCGCGCCCAAGCCTGCGAAGTTTCGGTCCGATCCGTGATCGATACGAACGGATTTCGTATCGATCAAGATTGTGTCCGATGGAGTTGAAATTTGGCGTGGACGTTCTTTAGCATGCACGTAGGCTTTTGTGAAAATCTCATATCATTTGGACTTGTAGATTAGGAGATATGATCGATACGAATTAGGATCTTCAGTTGGCTATTTCGTTCGGCTCCCTTATTTCGACTCGGTCTTGTTCGAATCGCTGTTCGACTCGATCTTGTTCGAAATCGCTGTTCAACTCGGTCTTGTTCGAATCGCTGTTCGACTCGGTCTTGTTCGAATTGCTGTTCGACTCGGTCCTGTTCGAATCGATAAAAGTGATGGTCCAATTCGTATTGGCTGAATTAGCCCAGTTCGTATCGATGAGAGTCCCTCTGTTCGTATCGATGGCCACGCTCTGTTATGTGGATATGAAGTGGACATTGGATGATCGAGTCGAAGTGAGCTTCACTGATGGATGCGAAGCGGAGCGAGTCGAACTGAGGCCTGGTGATGGATGTTGAGCTGAGCGATTCGAACAGAGGCTTCGCTGATGGAGTCTAAGTGGTTTTTTGCTGATCGAGTCGAAGTGAGCTTCCCTGATGGATACGAACTGAGCGAGTCGAACTGAGGTTGGTTTTCACCCAATTTTGCATCGATCATAACTTGAACATACGAACTCGGATTGACTTGAAATTTGGAACGTTGATTCTCATAGCCTCGCTTGTCGTGTCAAATCAATTTTAGCTTGATCCGGTCTTGGACAAAATTCGTCGATTTCCATAGTGAGCCTGTGTATAACCGATCTCCAGGACGAACCGTCATTGGTCACTAGTTAATTCCTTGATGTCACGGCCTTGCCAAAAGGCGGGATAACAGCTGTTATTTTCTTGAAATCGGGTCCTGGGCCAGAACTAGGAGAAGCGACAGGAATGATGAGTCCCATGGAGATGGAGGTCAATGCGATGAAGATCGTCATAGGATCCATGCCTTAAGTGGCCAACAACGGAGAAGGAAGATGCATATGACCTACAAGTTGGCAGATAGAATGGTAAGGATTAGAGATGGATTCAGGCAAGAAGTGAAGTTTCTCGAAAATTGGTGAAACAAGGGATATACCTTCGCTCAGATCTAATTGCAAAGTTGGAGATTTGGAAATTTCACCTTCTTTAGGTGAATGCTGGATTGGTTGATGGATAAGGGAAGGAATATAGGGTCTGATAGAAGTAGTTGCTACTGACGTTGATACGCTTTGGGTGGCTACAAAACTAGCCTCTTTGGTCATTGGAATATCTACCAAAAGCCTCTGGGATTTTAGAGTTGATGATTCTGCTAGACCCGATGCAGTTGGGCCAGTGGAAGCTTCGACAGTAGCAACAGCGGTAGTAGAGTCTTCTTCAACGAGGATGTTCTTTCCCTCTTCAAGTTTCATTACATCGTCTATGTCAAGGTACATAGCCATCAATTCTTCTTCGTTGAGGCCTTCGCCAGCTGCTTCCGAATAGTGCAGAACTTCCTCCTAGGCATCAGCAAGAATTACGGCATATGTACTCCCCAGACATTTCAGATCCATGAACCGAATCACGTTAGCGAAGAATTGTACGAGAGTATCATTCAATTCTTCCATCTCTTTTTCCTTTTGCTCTTTGAGGTCTTTCAATTCTTGCATGGTAAAGGAATAGCCGACCTCCATATCTAATTTTTCAATCTTTCCCAGTAGCAGCTTTTCCGCAAGTTTTTCATTTTGACATGAAGCCTTTGAATCCTGACAGCCTGTTCTTCTATACTTTTGACTTTTGCACTGCTAGATTCTTCCTCTGCGGTAAGGGCTAGGCTTTTTTCAATTGCCATGTCTTGAGAACGGCGCTCTCTTGATGTGCAGTTTTCAACTGGTCCTTCATCATAATTTTGGCATTGGTGTGTACCTTGCTCATCTCCTCCATCAGTCTGTTGGCTATAGCCTTGGATTCCACAGCAGCATCTCTCTCTGCCTTTTACTTCTTTAAGTCTCCTTTTTACCCCTCGATGAGGCTATCATAAGTCTTTTTCTTGGATTTGAAGGATTAGATGTTCATACGATTTATACGGTTGACCTTGGAGAGGGCATAGTTGAGCTTCTTCCACTCATAGCTCGGGTCGATGCGCATTTGAATCCGTTGGACTTCTCGGTCGTCTTATTCCTTCAGAATGTTTTGGATATCATGCATAAACATGACACCATGCAAGAAAAGGCCCAGAAAAGCATCCTACATGGGGGATGATCGAGGAGGGATAGAAGTTGGAGGAATAATGACTCTCTTGGAGTGTGGAAGCACGATAACAATTAGAGAGCAAGAAGTTGAAGTTTGCTCATGCGTAGGAATTTTAGGACCAGAATGAGGCAGAGGAGCACCAAAAGAGGAGTCGCGGGGATTTTCTAAGTCCTTATACCACTTACTTTGGACAGAAGGCAGTTCTCTTTGGCTTGCTTTTTCCTTATCTCTCCCCCAGCTTAGCGGTTTTTATCCGCCTCTCTCTTTTTCTCCTTTTGTTGTAATCTCTCCTTGTTAGTATTTTGATGGTTCTGATAGCTAGAAAAAGGCATATATGGCTCAGAAGTCTGCCTTCACGATTCTCCAATGCCATATTGGAGCATGTTGTATCTATCTCTTGCCATAGTACCTGGAATGAGAAGAAAGATTAAATAAGTTTTGGAATTTTGGAATGCAAATGAATGCAGAGATGTGTGATTTGTGATCCAAGTGTAGTGTAGAGTGCCAATGATCCCCTAAGTATGCTATGGACTGTGTTCGGAAGCAAATAAAGATGGAATCTCTCCACCTTCAGCTAGGAAATCCCTGGGTGAGAAGCTGAAGCCCGGAGAATCGTCCTTAAGGAAATTTCTAATGGAAATATCAAAATCACTTAAGTAGCCGAAGACATATCTAAAAGATCTGGTTGGAGAAGTCGCCTCGGTTACTAATGGCATGCTCGTTATTTCAGCCTTTCCGAAGATTTGATAACTACACATTTTAGATAACACGAGGCAGGAAACGCGGTGCCTTTTAGAGATGCCTTGCCAAACGATTCATCTCCCTCTGGACTAGCATCGTAGTCACTGTCACCTCCCTTGGTATTCTCTTTTTCTTCCTCCTCCTCCTCTCTCCTTATTTCTTCTTTCTTAACCTTCACTTTCTCTAGAATCGGTTGCATCCACCACCTTTATCCCCTCCTCTTAAAATTGCTCCGACGGCAGACTCTTCTGCTGTCATGTCGAAAGACTCATCAATGTGTACCATATTCGACGAGCCTTCAACCTCCCTTTAAAGATTATCGCCAATACTACGAGCGAGGGTAAAGGATGGGGCAAGCATTCTAGAGCTTATGGGTGGATTTTTCATAGGAATAGTGGAGCTATCAGGAAGTAGTAGACCGCACCGACAAAGGTTTTCATTAGTTAGAAGGTGCATGGTGTTGCGGTGTAGGAAGTTGACTCCTTTCAAAGTTTCTAAGTTTTGGCATGATCTTTACTGGTGTCTCTAGCAGGAATATCTACAGAGAAGTAGATAATAAATCAGACACTTGGATGGAAAGAATCCGAGTACGACAAAAGCAGAGAGGAAAGGATCTTACTTGCGGAAAGCTAAGGCCCGTTGAAGCCATACGGGCCTTGAATATAGAAATACTCGTTCTTGAAATATGAGCGTTTATTATAGAGCTTCTCTATGACTTTAGATCGACACCAAGCCACATTAGATCGACACTAGGCCTCAATTGGCTCGACACCCATAAAGCTAATTGTGATAAACTAACCCTTGATAACATCACAACTAAGCATGGATTAATTGGCAATGACCAGAGTGCCATCAAGAATAAGTTTATCATTCGAGGTTAAATGCAAGGTGAAATCATTAAAGATGGATTTATAATGCCGCTGAGCCTTGGATGTTAGATATTCGAAAATCCAGCCATTTTCTTGGAATATGATATTTGAAATCTCTTAAGGTTGCTTGGAATGAAACATTCGAGAGTCCTTAGGATCACTTGGAATACACGTTCGAGAATCCATGTGGCCTTTTTAAATAAAATACTCAAAGGCTCATGCCATATATTCAAAGGAGATAGGGAAGACAAGTAGCATATTTATGCAATAGTCAATTTAGCATGTTAATAAGCTAGGTGATTGGTCTTTATATTCGAAGTCTAATGTTCATATATGATAGGCAAATAGTAATTATGCATATAATTTCTTTTTTAGTCCAAACCTATCCGAGATAATCACGTTGAGCTTTTAGACTAAGGAGTTTTATTATATGCATGTCCATGTCAATAACATTCTAGGTGCATAGTCATGTTAATAGGCAAATGAAGTTATATTCGATGTTATCTATAGGAAATATAGGATATGCTTGTCATCGTTCATAGTCTAATAGGCTATATTCGACATTGTCCGTATTTCTTATCATAGAATTATGAGATTTAAATCAATTGATAATTTTCTCCAATTTGATTTTGGGTGACAATGCTTTGATTTTAGAAGGGAGGGAAGAAAAAATGATCTCCTCTTCTCCATAACCCCTAGGTCCATATTTATAATGGTGGGTGCGACATGACTTTGACAAGCTTCGGCAATAGCTCTGGCAACCTCAATGTTTATATGCATTGGTCTTTGTTTGATGACGACAATAATTGAACTTCGATGCCACTTTAGTAGCAATGGTCTTCAGCGTCGATGATCTTTTGCACCAAGGCACCCTTGATTGGTTATCGATGGCATTAGATGGAAATGGCATTAACATTTAGAATCGATGAAGAGCAGCGTTGATATAGAGCAGTGTCGAGGATGAGCGGCGTTGTCTTATGGAAGCATTAATAATTCACGGCATCAATATAAAACGTTATTGATTTCTGGCAGCATCGATGTCGTGCGGTATCACTAAGGAGCAATGTCAATGAGTCAGGTTACTCACTATATCTTTATAAGTAGATGGTGGCCATAATGAGGCTCGACATCAATGAGACGTGACATAGGTGATGTTGACATTACACTGATGGCTTACAATTCTGACTATGTTTGACATCGTCACTTCTTTGGAGAAATGCGATGTTGATTCCATGCGGTATAGAAAACACTTGGTATTCATTACTTCATTGACACCTCGTTTCATCGAGGGATGCAAAATATATAAAAGGCGGTATGTTGTTTCTCTTCGGCAGCAATGGTAGATGTTGTATGGGGAATCAAAGCAATATTCGGAATGAGACAGCATTGGAGACATGTGACATTTCTTATCTACGACGTTGATTGATAGCGATACTGACCCCAAGCAATATTGACTTCGACTTTACTAATATGTGGTAATTCTTTGGGAAGCGATAAGGAAAAGTGGAGAAATGGGATAGAGGCAACATCAGAGAGGAAAAACATCGACTGTACACATTAAGGATCATATTCAACATGGCTTCTTCTGTTTATATCCTTTAGAAAATACGTGGATAACATTTGCTCCCCGTATAAAAGAAGCTTTTTACACTTTAGTGTAAAACCAAGAATTTCATTGCTTTCTCGATTCCCTGTGAGATTTCCTTTCCAACCTCGCTTTCCTATAAAACATGAAGTGAATGATAACTTTCATTATTAACTTTATACTCAATTTCAATTTCGAGCAATCGCCTTTTGGAATTGATTGAGTTATAAATAGGCATATATTATCTATCTGTATGAGGTAATATTACAATTTTGTTGTAAGAGATCGATAAATAACAACAAACTTCCAAATGGAGGCCTACTGGATTATTTGGCAATATCGTAGGAGGGAGCATTAGAAATTTTCTCACCCATATTATGAACAAAAGAGCAGAAACCCATTTGGTAGTAATAATGGGAGTCCGACAACTCAGAAGATGAGAAATCCATATGATAATAATAGAAAACCATAAAATTAATCTAATAATGATAGAAAATCAGAAGATCTATCTGATCATAATAAAAGACCAAAAAATTCATCTGATAATAATAAAAGATCAGAGAATTCATTTGACAATAAAAGACCAGAAATCCTATCCGGCAATGATAATAGAAGACCATAAATCCAATCTGGTGATAATAGTAGACCAAAAATCCCATCAGATAGAAGACCAGAAATCCATAAGGTAATAATAGAAGACCAGAAATCCATCTGGCAATAATAGAAGACCAGAAATCCATCTGAAATAATTGAAGACCAGAAATCCTTATCTCGCAAAAATAATAGAAGACCAGAAATCCATCTAGCAATAATAGAAGACTAGAAATCCATCTGGCAATAATAGAAGACTAGAAATCCTATTTGATAATAGAAGAAGACCAAAGATCCATCTAGCAAATAATAGAAGATCAGAAATCCATCTGATTCACAAAAGAACACCAAAAATCCATCTGAAAATAATAGAAGATCAGAAATCCATCTGATTAATAAAAGAAGATCAGAAATCCATCTGATAAAAGAACACTAGAAATCCGTCTGGCAATAATAGAAGACTGGGAAATCCATCTGGCATTTGTAAATTGCTTTAGCTTTGGAGCATAAACGACTCATATTTGATAGATCTTCCTCTGGACGATTGATTGATTTTGTTTCGGAGCACAAATGGCTTGCTTTTGACAGATCTTCCTCTAGAAGATTGTTTTGGATCCATAATTTAGGATAGAGTTAGATTGGCTTTTGAATTTGATTGGCACCATCTTAGGTGATGTTCTCAACTTGGATCAAACCCCTTATCACCGTCTTAGGTGATGATTTAGGTTTTGTTGTCCAGTGCATTTGGTTAGCTATATCAAGCATAACCATAGACTTATCTGACCTCCCTCTAGGAGGTGCTTTAGTGAGGCCTTTGATGACGACACTAAAGGCTTAATTTGGTATGTTTAGTTAGCTTCATCAAGTAGAACCATGGGCTTACCCAGCCTTCCTCAAGGAGGCGATTTAGTGAGGTCTTTGATGACGGCACTAAAGGCTGGTCCGACGCTCTAGGTAGCAATCTTAAGCAGAACCAGAGACTTACCTGATCTCCCTCTAGGAGACACTTCAATGAGGCCTTTGATGATGGCACTGAAGGCTTAGTCCGGAGCTCTATGTAGCTATCTTAAGTAGAATCATAGATTTATCGGATCTCCCTCTAGGAGGCTCTTTAGTTTGGCTTTTGATGACTGCACTAAAGGCTTTTTCGTTTGTTTGGGGGAGTTTTTCTCTTGGCCCAATAGACATTCTTGCTTTAACTTCTTTATTCATCCATTGTTGGGAAATATGGTCGCAAATGTTAAGCATTCCATGTTCTTGCTATCACATTGCCATCAGGTCGGCATAACTTGTATGTCCTAGGTGGGATTATCTTATGTATGATTAGGGGTCATTCCCAATTTAGCCTAAGTGGTCAATCCACTGGGTTTTTAGTATTTGCCATTAATTTTTAAATCACCAAATCCCCTTTTTGGAATGATCTCGCCTTTACTTTTGAGTTGTAATACTTGGATATCCTTCATTGGTATTCAGCTGTTCGCATGGCTGATTCATCTTTTAATCTATTAATTAGATCTAAGGATTCTTTCCTTAATTCTTGATTCGGATCGAACGCATTTGCAATTCTTCAATGAGAGGGTACCTCTACCTCAACTGGGAGCATTTCTTTACATCCATATGTTAATGGATCCGAAGTATGCCCTGTTGCTGTTTTAGTATAATTTCTATTGGCCTATAATACCAGAGGTAGCTCTTCTACCCAGTTTCCTTTTGCTTTGTATAGTCATTTCTTGAGAATAGTTTTGATGGTTTTATTGGCTACCTCAATGCTTATGTTAGCTGTGGGGTGAGTTATAGATGAAAAGCTTCTGATGATGCCATTTCTATTGCAGAATCGAGTTAATTCTTCGCTTTCAAATTGAGTTCCATTATTTGATATTATCTTTTATGGGATTTCGAATCCGGTGATGATATTCTTGATTACAAACTTGAGTACTTTTCCAAATGTGATATTTGATAGGGGTTTCGCTTCTACACATTTAGTGAAATAATCAATAGCTACTACAATGTATTTGGCTCCTCCTTTAGATATAGGAAGTGGTTCTATTAAGTCGATTCCCTATATGTCGAAAGTTCATGGGCTTGAGATTGAAGTTAACTCACTTGGCAAAAAATATAGGATTTTAGAGAACTTTTGGCACTTGTTGCATCTTTTCACATAGTCAGTGGCATGGTTAGTCATTTGATGCCAATAAAAGCCTTGTCTCATTATCTTCTTAGCTAGCTTTATTCTATTAGAATGATCCCTACAAAATCCTTCATGGGCTTCCTTCAATAGTTTTAGTCCACTTTATGGATTGACACATCTTAGGTAGGGAAGAGAGTATCCTTTCTTATAAAGAACTCCATCTGCTATAAGAAAAGTCAAAGCTTGATATTTAATGCTTCTTGTCTTCTTTTTGTCAATTGGAAGTATTCTATTTACAAGGTATTTAACAATGGAGGTCATCCAACTATTTTTATAGTGATTGATTGTCTCTAAGTAGGAGAATATCTCTTGTGGGATCTCATCTTTATCTTCTCTTTCCTCCTCTCTATATCCTAGAGCTTGAGATCTAGTCAATACCATCAATTCTTTCCTTGATTCTGGAATCTTTTCTTCTATGCTAGGATTTGGCTAATAGCCTACTGAATAATTCGGGATTCTAGCGCTTCTCGCGAACTAGCTAGTTTGGCTAAAGAATCGGCTTGGAAGTTCTTTCCTTTTGGTACTTGGTGTACTGAGAAATCCCTAATTTGGTTTGCATTTTTAACACCTTCTTTAAATATAAGGCTAACTTGGCATCTTTTGTATGGTATGATCATTTTAATTGATTTACCATTAGTTGGGAATCGCTAAAAATTTCAATTCTAGGAATTTTTAGTTGTATGGCCAAAGTGAGCCCTGCCACCACTGAATCGTACTCCACCACATTATTTGTAGCCAAAAAATCCTAATTTCATTGCATAATGCAAGCGATGCCTATCAGGGGTGATAACGACATATCCTGCCCCAACACCTTATTCATTTGAAGCTCCATCCACAAATAACTATCATTTAGGTTTTAAATCGTTTTCCTTTTCTGACTACTCTTCGATGAAGCCCGTACACTCGTTAACAAAACAAACTAAAGCTTGACCTTTGATCACTGCTCGAGTAAGAATTCAATATCATATTGACTAAGCTCCATCCCTCATTTTACCGATCTTCTTGAGGCTTCTGGTTTGCTGAAAACTTGCTTAAGCGGGAAACTGGTCAAAA
The DNA here is from genome assembly GCA_030737815.1 of Allium fistulosum. Lineage (NCBI taxonomy): Eukaryota > Viridiplantae > Streptophyta > Magnoliopsida > Asparagales > Amaryllidaceae > Allium > Allium fistulosum. The sequence goes on along the minus strand of CM060905.1, from coordinate 895,552,126 downwards.
CCTTGATTGGATGTTCTTGAAACTAAGCTCTTAGTTTTCGTGTTGTGAGTATTAAGCAGTATGCTAGCTTCTCTATGATTGGATATCTAGTCTCTACGTCTTTTAGTCTTTTGCTTACATATATATTGGGAGAGGAATCCCTACTCTTCTTATATCAATACTGAGCTAATTGCATGTTCAGAAACTGCCATGTAAAGATAAAGGCTTTCACCTTCCACGGGACTAGATAGGATTAGTGGTTTATCAAGATGGTCTTTCAACTCCTTGAAAGCTTTCTAATAGTCCTCTCCCCATTCGAAGTTCTTCTTTTTCTTAATCACACCGAAGAATGGAATGCATTTATCGGTGGCCCTTGAGATGAACATGTTCGATGCTGCCACTCTTCTATTTAGGCTTATTGCGTCTTTACTCACCTTGGGCTCTACCATGTCCTCAATAGCCTGAATCTAGTCAGGGTTAGCTTCAATTCCCTGGGCACTGGCAATGTATCCGAGGAACTTCCAATCTTGAATTCCAAAAGAGCACTTCTATTAGTTGAGTTTCATTTGATACTTTCGCAATATCCCAAACATTTCCTCAAGATCTTTCAACTGGCTACATCCTTCATGAGACTTGACTAGCATATCATCCACGTGTACTTCTATATCTTGGCCAATCTGATCTTTGAACATCCTATTTACGAATCTCTAGTATGTAGCGCCATCATTCTTTAACCCAAAGGGCGCCACTTTATAACAGTAGATCCCCTAATCCATTTTAAAATTAGTGTTTCCTCATCTGGCTTGAACAAGGGAATTTGATTGTAGCCGGAATATGCATCCATGAAAGATAAAAGCTTGTGCCCACTGGTTGCATCAACCTACCGATCTATTCCCGGAAGGGGGTAGCAGTCTTTTGGGTATGCCTTATTTATATCAGTATAGTTAACACATGTTGTCCACTTACCGTTAGATTTCTTGACTAGCACTAGATTGGCCAACCACTTAGGATAAATGACCTCTTTAATGAAGCCATTCTCAAGCAATTTCTTGACCTCCTCTTTTAAAGCATTAGACCGAACTTTATAAAATTGCCCCTTTTTCTGTCGGATAGGCGTTATGCTGGAACCGATATTCAAAGCATGACACATGACAACTGAATTTATCCCAACCATGTCTGAATGAGTCCATGCAGATACGTCTTTGCTAGACTGTAGGAATTAAATTGATTCTGCTTTAACTTTGCTTTCCAACTTTGACTGTCTTTGCTGGATCGATTGGATCCAAGCATATCTCTTCGAGATCTTTTTTGGGTTTCATTCATTGTTGCTCACCTCTACAATCTAATTCAGTTATTATTTCATCACCTTCTATTTCATCCTCTACCAGGTTTGTTTCCTTCCTCTTCGTTTCTTTTTAGGGAAATTGAATTTATTTAATACATGCTTATTTTTCTCATTACGCTTCATTTGTGCTTTGGATTATTGGTTTGAAGGACACTCATCCAAAGACTTATTAATATCATTTTCAGCTAACTCATTTTTCTTCAAGTCATAGCAAGAAAGATTGCCTCACTTATATTGCTTAAGAGTTGCAAAATACAGTTCACGGGAGCTAAATTGTTCTCCCTTTATTGTTCTCTATCCATTCTTGGTTAGGAACTTCACCCTAAAGTATTTTGGCAAAACAAAAGCATCAACTTCGTCTAAAGCTGACCTCCCAAAGAAGGCATTGTAATAGGATGGTTGATCCATGATGATAAAGAGAGTCTCAAACATCCTGAATTTTGCGAAATCCTCATCCCAACCAAGAGCTTTATCTACCCGATAGGAGTTGATCCTTTGTTGTTGAACCCAAAAATGGGTTCAAATTATGGCTCTAGCTTCTCCTTTGGAATTCCCATTTGATAAAAAGCATGTTTAAAGATCACATTGACCGCACTTCCTGTATCTACTAAAAGTTTGGAAACCACAAAGAGTCCAATTTAGGTAGTAATCATGAGTGGATCACTGTGTGGATGACGAACTCCTCTTAACTCTTGTGGAGTGATAGTTAGACTGTGCATCCGAATTTGGTACTTGGGATTCTTGAGCGATGGTTCTTCGTGAATGGAGAAAACCCTACCTTTTCTTCTCAAACATAGTGGTCCCTAGCTCCTTTCTACTCCCAGCTAATTGTGGTCCTTCATGGATCACATCAGTTCTATTGAGGGTGGTATGAATCCTGGTTGATCATCATTTTCCCTTAAGTTAGCAGCATTGTTTTAGAGTCTTTGGTGGGGATCTTCAGAATGAGCCACCTTTTGGCTATCTTTAACAAACTCCTTTAAGCGTATGGAGCGAACCATACGTTGAATTATGCCCATCAGAACATGACATTCATCAGTTTTTGCCCATTCGACTCATGATAAGTGTAATAGTCTTCCCCTTTCCTTGGTTCTGGATTGGTCTTAACTTTGTATAAGACAGGGAAATCATTTTTTTCCTTTGCTATAACGTACATTAAAGATAACGGTTTATTTAGGGCAATGTGATTAGTATCAAGGACTTCCTCCCACCTTGGTTTCTTATGGTTGTGGTTATAGCTTGTTTTTCGGACTCCTTTTTGGCTTGAGCTTTCTTTTTAGCATGAAATATTTCATTCATACGAACGAATTTGTCGGCCTGGAAGTGGAAGTCTTGTAATCTCTAAATCCATGTATATAGAGCTCCCTCCAGAATGGAGTTTGCTCAATCAATCCCGAGTGTACCGCCACCAATTTGTCCCTATAGATTATCCCTTTTACTTTCAGTGCCTCTGTATTGAATCTCCTTAGATAATCGCCCGATAGCTCCCTCGGTCTTTGCTTAATATTATTTAGTACAGTGTAGTCGATAGTAGGGTCTTTAAAAATACAAACTACGCTGAGAATTCTTAAGAGAATTGCTTCCAGGAATAGATGGTTTTCTCATGGTATTGCCTGTACCACTTGGCTGCGGCACCTTGGAAAGTAGTAGGGAAAAGTCTGCAACGCACAGCTCCAGAAGCATTGTATAGATACATTTGACTTTCAAAGGCCATCAAGTGATCATCTAGGTCATTAGTTCCATTATATCTTAAGGGTAGAATTTTGACGTGGGACGGGATCCTTGTGGACATGATCTCTTATATGAAGGAAGCTTCTCAATGGTTATTGTTGACCCTGTCATCGAAAGTTCGTTTCTCTTTAAGATTATGTATATCCTTTGCCATTTTCTCAGCCATATCTCTTAGGTAAGCTTCATCACTATGATAATTGCTTCTAAAGGGTTTGTATCCCTTGGGGGTTGAACTTCCAGATTGCTCCTTGGATTTTGCTTTCAACCTCCCTTGGTAATCTGCCCAACCTTTGTTATCTGCCAAAGAGCTTGGAGAAAGCTTGATTGCTTCAGCTTTCTAGTGATTTTTCCTCTTCTGTGGCATTATAACCAACTTTCTTTTGCTCTTGTTTTTAAGCAAAGAGAAATCTAAGCCCCTTTTGGGAGACTCTACCTCACCTCCGACTGTGAGCTTTGTAGTTTTGGAAGATTTTTGAGCAAGAATTCCTTCTAGAAGTTATTTCGCCATTGATACTTATTATTCTAGGTTTTTAAACTTAGCTTTGTTGCTGGTAAGTTATGCAGGTTCCTATAGCTATCCTGGCTCTACATTTCCCAAGTTGAAGTTGGGAACTACATTCTCTTCCAATGTTGTTATTTGTATGACTTCTTTATTTGAGGCATTAAGCCGTCTTGATCTCATTTTCCCTTGAAACAACAATTTGTTTCATTAGATTAAGAAAAGAATTGAATAGAGGAGGAGGTTTGAGCCCTCCGTTTCACGCTAAAATGTTAAACCAAAAAACTGGCATAACACCCATGCTCCTAATTATGATAAACTTACCCTTGATAACATCATAACTAAGCATGGCATAATTGGCAAAGACCAAAAAGTGCCATCAAGAACAAGTTTATCATTCGAGGTTAAATGTTAGGTGAAGTCATTAAAGATGGATTTATAATGCCACTGAGCCTTTGATGTTAATGTTTGAAGGTCTGGCTATTTTCTGGGAATATGATATTTGAGATCCCTTAAGGCCACTAGAAATGAAACATTCAAGAGTCCTTGTTGGCGTCTAAATTGGACACAACCACCCAATTATGTAAAAGTACCAATATCCAATCCAATAATAGAAATATAAAGAGAAACAAATAAAGAACAAAATTAAAATAATCGAAAAGCAAGTAAAAAAAGACAAGATTTATAGTGGTTCAGCTAACTCTGGCCTACGTCCACTCCCAAACAATCCTTTTTATTATACCGGATTTTGTTTACAGTTACAATCTGAAATCCAAGAATAAAATTAGCAGAGTGTAGCCTAGGTTGAAGATAAAGAGAAGCAGAAAGAAGATCCTTTTTCCGATACCATGCCTGCTGTATTTATAAGGTAAGACGTGCATGGATCGGGCTGAAATTTTGATAGAAGATTCGGAAGATCAAGACAAGGCCACCCAAAAATTTCCAGGCCCATTAGGCACCAACAATAAAGATCGATACCGATCCATATTAGTGTATCCAAATGGGCTGCGATCCCTAAAAGGGGTGCCCTATGATGTTAGCTACCTGCTACCCAAATTTTGTGCAATTTTGACATACGGTTTGTGAGATACTGCATTTTTCGTGAATTAGTGTTGCTTGAATTCTGATTTTTGTCGATCCCTCTAGAGGAATAGGTAGCGATCCCTCCAATCTCTTTCAAATGCCATATGATCCCTATGGAAACTTCTTCATGTTGTATTATGCTTAGCTTCTAAATTTCACGCTAATTGGATAAGTAGAACTCGAGTTATTGATCAATCTTTGTCGCAATATGTTCTGAAGGCTGATTATAACCGATCCTTATAGAGGGATAGGTACCGATCCTCCAACTTTCTCCAAATGATATGCGATCCCTATGGGATGTTCCACCTGTTATAATTAGCTTGTCCTCCAAGTTTCGTGTCAATTGGATGTGTAGATGCTGAGATATTAATCGATCTTTGCTATAAAGTTGGGTTTAGCCGATCCCTAGGAGGAAAGAGGGCCATTCCCTCTTTCTTCATCTTTTTGATGTGCGATCCCAAGGGTAGGCTCCCTTGGGTCCCCAAATTTTGCTCACAAAATTTCATATTCATTGGACTTATGGATTTTGAGATATTGATTGTTTTCCGTTGAGTTGTATTTACTTTGCTAAAATATGTCAATCCCTTTTATACCGATCCCTTTGTTAGGTAAAGTAATTTGCTCATAACTTGCGCAAACAAACTCCAAATGACTTGAGATTTGAAATGTATCCTCGTGGGGCCTTCGTTGTCACTTTATACCAGTCTCATCCAATTTGGGACAAAAATTGAGGACATGTACCGATCCCCAAGGGGAAGGGATAGGCACCGATCCCATGCTTGGGCGAGGCACTAATCCGTACTTAGATTATTTTGGAGATTCTATCTTTTGGTATCGGTTGATCGTCGCTTCATATCATTGCCTGCACTTGATTCAGGACCTCATAATCATCGCTCTTGACTAAGGCCATGATAATCGTGAAGTATGTTGGGTTAAATTCGCTTGTCTACAGCCTTAGCAAAATGTGGGTTAACACTTTGCCCCCCAATACTTGCCTGGCGATGGGAATGTGTGTTTTGAATTGCCATAAATATGAAATCTGAAATTCATAACCCATTGATAGCCGTATTTTCCAATCAAGAATCCAATCCAAATCCACGGTCTCTCTGGATCGTTTTATCTGAATTCGCATCCATCAAAAGCCAAATCCATTGCTGTTCGAAACTGATATCCAGATCCATGACCTCTCCAGGTTGTTATCCTAATCCAAATCCTCGATGTCACTAGATCCTTGCCGAGAACAATCCGTACTCGACGACCTGAGTAGGCCGATCCATCGCATTCGAGCGAAGTGACCTACCTATTGCCAGGCATAGTCCATACCTGACGACCTTGATCTCTCTAGATCCTTACTGAGCATAATGCATACTCAACGACCTGAGTAGGTCAATCCATCGTGTTCGACCGAAGCGACCTACACCTTGCCAGGCATAGTCCATACTTGACAACCTTGATCTCTCCGGATCCTTGCCGAGCATAATCCATATTCGATGACCTGAATAGGTTGATCCATCACGTTCGAGCGAAGCGACCTACCATTTGCCAAGCATAGTCCATACCTAACGACCTTGATCTCTCCGGATCCTTGCCGAGCACAATCCATACTCGATGACCTGAGTAGGTCAATCCATCGCATTCGAGTGAAGCGACCTACCCCTTGCTAGGCATAGTCCATACCTGATGACCTTGATCTCTCCAGATCCTTACCGAGCACAATCCATACTCGACGACCTGAGTAGGTTGATCCATCACGTTCAAGCGAAGCGACTTACCCCTTGCCAAGCATAGTCCATACCTGACGACCTTGATCTCTCCGGATCCTTGCCGAGCACAATCCATACTCGACGACCTGAGTAGGTCGATCCATCGCGTTTGAGCAAAGCGACCTACCCCTTGTCAGGCATAGTCCATACCCGACGACCTTGTTGGATTTTATTCTTCAGCCTCAACACCTAGTTGAGGACTTAACCCATGATGCACGAGTCAATTTCATCCTGTTCGCCCGACGAAAAGACCTGTTCCTTGCGATTGTTATCCCATCTCTCCAGACAGGACCACAATCGCGACCTATGTTATCTATTACATCGATCCAAATTCAAGCATTCCTAAGTCCATTTGCCAAAATATAAAATAAGAGTCCGTATAACCAATAAACTAGAGTTCAAATAAAAACTAGAAAAATAAGAGTTTGAAGCAAATAAGAAGAAGAAAAACAAATTTTGCAAACCCGAGCATAATGGTTTATCATCATCTCATAGCATGCCTAGGAACCGTCCTCAATCTTGTACATGTGTAAGTGACTTAGCCATCCTACTGCGGAGTTTGTTGCTTATTCCATGCCATCTGACCAATTGATGACAGGTTGATAATGATGCCTTGATCCAGTGCTATTTTCATTCGAGGTAGACGGTGGCTGCTCCTGCTCCATCGCCGCAGTTCAAGTCCTTACATATTGTTGTAACTGACCATTCCTCATGTGTTCCTTAATGATATCCTTCAAATGCCTGCAGTCATTTGTATTGTGCCCATCCAGCTCATGGAATAGTCAGCGCTTTCCTGATGTTTGTTTGCGTTTGGAGGGTTCCCTCCTTACTTGCCTTCGTGTCCTTGAGTATCCAGATATATTCGTTCTAGGGTTTCATTCAATTCCGAGTAAGAAGAGAATTTGGGTTCCCCCTTATATCGCTTCGATCCATCGAAGCTATTATCTGTTATCCCGCCTTTTGGCAAGGCCAGGACATCAAAGAGTTGGGTTCCGAATGTCGTTTGTCATGGATGTCGATGAATTTTGACCAAGTCCGGATCAAGCCCCAATCGATGGGACATGATCGGGAAAACTAAAGCAAACCAACGCTCCAAGTTTCAGATCGAACCGAGTTCGTATGATCAAGTTACGATGGAGGCAAGGCAAAGGGAGGAGCGCATTTTCGTATCCATCAATAAGCAGCAGTTCGTATCGATGGATTTCGTATCCATCGATGGTCCTTGTCTTCGTATCCATCAGACAATGCCTGCTTCGTATCCATCAGCCAACGTCTGCTTCGTATCCATCAGACAATGCCTGCTTCGTATCCATCAGACAGTGTTTGCTTCGTATCCATCAGCCAACGTCTGCTTCGTATCCATCAGACAATGCCTGCTTCGTATCCATCAGCCAGTGTTTGCCTCGTATCCATCAGACAATGCCTGCTTCGTATCCATTAGACAGTGTTTGCTTCGTATCCATCAGCCAACGTCTGCTTCGTATCCATCAGACAATGCCTGCTTCGTATCCATCAGCCAGTGTTTGCCTCGTATCCCAGGATGAAGTCCTACTCGAATCCATCAGGTCAACCAGCTTGGATAACGTGTCATATCTCGAAGTGAACGAGGCGAAATGCATGGAGTCGATGCAGTCAACGCGGAGCAAATATCGGATCGAGGCGAAGCGCACGCACCACGTCTTCTCCTGATGCGAATGCACCGAGATGTATGGAGTCGACGCGGTCGATTCGGAGTGAAGACCGGATCGAGGCGAAGTGTGCGTTCCACGTCTTCACAGAGGCGCGTGATACCATCGAGTCGAAGCCCAAAGCTCAGGGAAATGGATTCGAACCAGACAGCCTAGCGAAGAGCATCACCTCGTATCGATGATATCTCTCAATTCCCTGATCCAAATACCATGAAATTTTAACTGGAGGTTGCACACATAACAAGGAACGTCTCCACCAATTTTGAGCTCAATTGGAAGTAATCTTGATCGATACGAAATGATTTCGTATCGATCACAGATTAGCTTGAAACTCTCTGGAAGTGGTCGAATGGGTCCCCTCACGTGTCAGGCCAAGTCTCCCGGAGTTTGAGCGAAATCCAAGCCTCCTACGCCTATAAATAGAGCCCCAGAATCAACGGAAAAAGGATCTTTTTTCTCTGAAGCGTCCAGACTCTGCCGGATTGAGATTTGCATCATACTTTTGCTGTCAATTTCGAATTCTAAACTGTAATCCGCTGTTCATCGCTGTAAACGCTTGTAATCATTGAAAGAGAATCAATAAAATCATCAAAACTTCATAGTGGACGTAGGCTATACGCCGAACCACTCTAAACTGCTTGTCTGTGCACTTTACATTCCTATTTGTTGGAGTTTTTGTTAGATAATCTCTGTTTTACATTTATAATCTTCATTTTATCTCTTCAAACAACTCCCGAAGAGTGTTGTGCCCATTTTTGGTACAAACACTTTGGTGCTTTCACTGAGCAAACCAGCTTTTTCTCCTGCTCGTTGGATCTGCCGTCGATACCGGATTGCACAAATCCAAGAGGAAGATCCAGATATCCAGTTCGGAATCCTTCCATTCTATTCAGATTTGCTCAAAATCTAGGAAAGGACTCCACCACCGACAATGGTCAGCACAAGAACTGGCGCCACCGCTACAGAACAAGAAGGCAGAGACAGGCAAAATCCCACACAGCCGCCTTCTTCCAATCAAGACAATGCCACTCATTCAGACTCGACGGGGCTAGTCACCCGACAGGAATTTCAAGTATTGCTCCAGGAACTGACCCAAAGCCGTCAGCAGTTGGCAGAACAGTTACGCGCCAATATCGAGCTGACCAACCAGTTAAACCGCCGGGGGCACAGAAGGTCTAGGAGAGATGATGTCTCCAGAGCGTCTACCGAAAGCTCAGCTTCATCTGATTACCACCGCCAAACTACCCGTCCTCGACTAGAGGGGAGTCGCGCTCAAGCTGCTGAATATCAGCCTGCCTTAACTGTTGGGCAACTGAGGGTAGGACCGTCGACCAGTTTCCAAACCGGTCCCTCAACACGAGGAGGTACTGCCCCACAGTACACCACCGATAACCGCGCCACAACCGCCGCAGCAGAGACAAGGGTCGATACCCGAAATCAATCTGAGCCGATCAATCAACAGCGAGGACATACTCCTGAACCTTATGTCCCAGAAGACGTTGAGCCAAGGAGGCGAGATACGGGTCGTCGACAACGCCCGATCCCTACTCGCGCCGTGGAACCCGACCACGCCTTAGCTCATCACGCTCTGAATCCGCCTGTTTCGGATATATCAACCATGATACGTCAAATGATCCGCGAGAGTCAGGGGCTCACTAATGATGACTGGGGGATTTCCCGTAGTCATACCCCTTTCACAGACGAAGTGTTACATGCCGAACCCCCTAGGCGATTCAGAATGCCGACTCTCCCGATGTATGAAGGGAATAGTGACCCCAACCAGCATATTCTAAAGTATGAATGGTCGATGAGCGCTGCGAGGGCCGACGACGCAGTGAAGTGTCGGAGTTTCCCCATCTCTCTGGGAGGAATCGCGACAATGTGGTTTACCCACCTACCACCTAGATCAATTTCTTCGTTCGATCAATTGGCCAAGAGGTTTGTGGAACAATTCCGGATGCATGTTGCTAGGCCAAAGGACGTCAACACCTTGTCCAGCGTCACTCAAGCTCCTGGAGAGACACTCAGGCGTTACTTGGAGAGGTTCCACGCAGCATGCGTCGAGATCACCAATCCCAACGATAATTCAATCTTAATGGCTCTGACCAAGGGGATTGATCCTGATTCTGAATTCGGAAACTGGCTGGCTGGAAAACCGCCCGCGTCGTTGGACCGTTTTTACTCCAAGGCCGCTCAATTCCTGCGGCAGGAGGATGCAAAACAGTCTAGGAAATAGGACGATGCGAGGCCCAGCATTGAAGGAATACAGAGCAATGTGGCAATTAAACAGTCCGGCGAAAGTTCCGGGAAAGTTCAGCTGAATATACAAAACAAGCAAACCCAGCAGAGAGGAAACAATGGCCAGAATAAGAAGAGAGATGAGAACCGAGGTCCACGACCCAGAGCTCAGATGTTTGACAGTTATACACCGCTAAACACATCATTGGAAAACGTATACTTACAGACTTGCAACACTGTACAGTATAAGAAGCCTGCTCCGAAGCCCTCATCGGAGAGACAGATTCAGACAGGGAAATTCTGTAGGTTCCATGAGAGCTATGGACATAATACCAATGAGTGTCGACACTTACAGGACCTCATCGAAAAGCTGATTAGAGAGAGGAAGCTAGATCAGTTTGTACGGGCGCCGCAGCCTGGCGGAGCGGGCCCCTCGAATCAAAATCGTTCACAAAATCAGGAAAGAGAGGATGAACCCGCTCGTGCGGGCGGGAGATTAGTAATCAACACAATAAGTGGTGGCCCCCATCCGGCAGACAGAAGCTGGGGGGAAATGGAGTCGTATGCCAGTTCTATCAGGCATGCGGACTTCGAGTGTTATAGTAATTGCGAGGATGGGACCCCGGCAAAGCAACAAAAGATAATGTCCGATGATATCGTGTTCAGGAGCCGAGACGCCGATAAAGTCGAAGCCCCTACTATCGACCCACTAGTCATATCCGCCCAGGTAGGTCCTGCTTGGATGAAGAGGATCCTGGTTGACAGTGGGAGCTCTGTAAACATCTTGCTCAAACGGGCTTACGATCTAATGAAGATGGAGACAAAGGATTTGAAACCCTGTTTATCCAGAATCCATGGTTTCAACGGAAGTGCCACGATACCCATCGGAATAACTGAACTCCCAGTCGAGTTAGGCGTTGGAGAACGCCGGAGGGTCCGCATGTTACAATTTGTTGTGCTAGAAATAGATTCGCCATACAATGCGTTTCTGGGTCGACCAGCTTTAGCCGAGTTCAGGGCGGCGATCGCCCCATGGTGTCTGACTCTGAAATTTCCCACTGATCATGGGATTGGAGTTGTTCAAGGAGATCAGGCCTCGGGAAGGGCCTGTTATGTTGCTGAGCTGCGCGGGGCGCAACGTAAAGAGAAGGGGAAGGGCGTAGAGGAATCTCTCTGCGTCCGTTCTATCGATAATTGACAATTGATGCCTGGGCCTCGGCCCGGGCACCACGATCAATTCCTGAAAGACCTGGACCCCAGGGACAACGAGGATAGAGACAAATCAACGGAGAGTCAAGCCTCTTCGGCCGAACTGACTGTGGACGTCCCAATCAGTGAGGATGATGATTCAAAAATGCTGAAAGTTGGGTCCCAACTAAACAAGCAGACACAGCAGGAATTGGTCGAATTTCTTCGGGCGAATCTCGACGTCTTCGCCTGGACGCACTCTGACATGTGCGGGATCTCGCCGAGCATTGCAAGTCACTCCCTGAATATAGATCCGCGACATGTCCCAGTGAAACAGAAAAGGCGCGGTATGGATCCAGAGAGATCTGCCGCCCTTAAGGAGGAAGTTGATAAACTACAATCGAATGGGTTCATTCGAGATGCCTTGTATCCAGAATGGGTGTCCAACCCTGTACTAGTTCGGAAACCAAACGGGAAGTGGAGAACCTGTGTTGATTACTCTGACCTAAACAAGGCCTGTCCAAAAGATAGCTTCCCACTTCCACGAATCGATCAGCTCGTAGATTCGACGGCCGGACATGAACTACTATCCTTTATGGACGCTTATTCCGGCTACAATCAGATACCCATGCATTTGCCTGATCAGGAACATACCAGCTTCGTGACCGACCTGGGACTCTATTGTTACAAAGTCATGCCGTTTGGTCTAAAGAACGCTGGAGCAACATACCAACGCTTAGTCAACCGAATGTTCGCTGATCAGATTGGGAAGACCATGGAGGTTTACGTGGATGACATGCTGGTGAAGTCCCGATTCTCCACCGATCACGTCAGAGATTTGAATTCAATGTTCAGCATCCTCCGGGAGTATGGAATGAAGCTCAACCCACTCAAATGTCACTTTGGCGTTGCATCCGGAAAATTCCTTGGGTTCATTGTCAACGCCCGAGGAATAGAGGCGAATCCTGAGAAAATCTGGGCTATTAGAAATTTGCAAACCCCTAGAACTATAAAACAAGTCCAGAGTCTTAACGGGAAGGTCGCAGCACTGAGCAGGTTCATTTCAAAGTCTACCGACAAATGCATTCCTTTCTTCGACCTGATCCGGAAGGGCAAACAAAACTTTGAATGGACCACGGAGTGTGAAGGCGCGTTCCGATCATTAGTTCAACATCTCTCCACACCTCCGATCCTATCAAAACCGGTTGACCACGAGCAACTATATCTCTACCTGGTAGTATCAGAACATGCGATCAGCGCTGCTCTAGTCCGGGAAGAAGACAAAGTGCAAAACCCGGTCTACTATGTTAGTAAGCGACTAACAGGAGCTGAAAGAAATTATCCAAGGCTGGAGAAACTGGCTTATTGTTTGGTCATTGCCTCGAGGAAGCTCCGTCCCTACTTCCAAGCTCATCCGCTTACTGTGTACACCGACCAGCCGTTACGACAGGTCCTTACGTGGCCTGAGACGTCTGGTAGGTTACTCAAGTGGAACATTGAGCTAAGCCAATTTGATATCGCATACGCTCCGCGGAGGGCCATCCAAGGACAAGTCCTAGCTGATTTCATAGCCGAATTCACCGTTCTGGAAGACTTACCCGAAACCAGTGAATCTCCCGAATACATCTGGAAGCTGTATACTGATGGTGCGTCAAATGACCGGTGTTCGGGCGCTGGGGTTGTACTTGAGACTCCCGAGGGCCGGTCCATATGTTATGCTCTTAAATTCGACTTTCGTGCAACTAATAATGAAGCCGAATATGAAGCCCTCTTGACCGGCCTAAGGCTTGCCAGAGATTTGAGAGTTATCGCTGTAGAAATTTATTGCGATTCGCAGTTAGTGGTATGCCAGGTGCGAGGAGAATACCAGGCAAGAGACCGAAGACTGGCCGCTTACTTGGCACGAGTTCAGGAAATCCTAAACCAGTTTGATTATTATGCCATCTATTATGTGCCTCGGGAACGTAATCAGAAAGCCGATTCACTGGCGAAGTTAGCCAGCACAGGCGAAGCGCAACAAATGGGACTTGTCCCCGTTGAAACTTTGGCCACTCCGAGCATCGATCGGATAGAAATGAACTCTGTATTTGAAACCGCTCCCAGTATAGAGTCCTGGATGACTCCGTATCGGAATTACATTGAGAATGGGGTGCTACCTGAACCTAGAAATGAGAAGAGACAGATTCAGCGAAAAGCCTCGCGGTTCGTCATCCAAAACGGAGTCATGTACAGGAGAGGTTATTCCGTTCCTCTCCTCAGATGTATCGCCCACGAGGAAATCAAGCGAGTGCTACATGACGTGCACGAAGGAGAGTGCGGCGATCATACCGGCGGGCAAGCTCTCGCTAAAAAGATACTCCGATATGGATACTACTGGCCGACAGTGAACCGAGATGCGGCAAACTATGCCCGAAAGTGCGATAAATGCCAGATACATGCCCGAATTCCGAGAGCTCCGCCAACTGAAATAACCCAAATGGTCAGTCCCTGGCCATTCGCAATGTGGGGCATTGACATCATCGGCGCTTTACCTTTGGCAAAAGGCGGTGCGAAATACGCCATCGTCGCCGTTGATTACTTCACAAAGTGGGCTGAGGCCGAAGCCCTAGCAACCATTACGACAAAGAAAGTGATAAATTTCGTGGTTCGCAACATCATCTGTCGATTTGGACTCCCGCATACTATCATCACTGATAACGGAGCCCAATTCGAGAGTGCGGAATTCAAGAATTTCTGTCAACGGTTTCATATCCGCAAAAAGTTCTCGGCTGTCTCACACCCCCAAGCGAATGGGCAGGTCGAAGCTGTCAACAAAGTTATAAAATCAATCCTGAAGAAACGATTAGAGAAGGCTGGGGGCAAGTGGGTCGATGAACTTCCTATGGCGTTATGGGCCTATCGAACGACCCACAAAACCGCGACCGGACACACTCCGTTTTCCCTATCTTATGGCTCAGAGGCCGTTATTCCGGTCGAGACAGAGGTGCTCTCTCATCGCGTGACTTATTATGATCCAAAAACAAACGCTATACTCCTAGCTGAGTCTTTGGATCTATTGGATGAAAAACGGGAGGAGGCTGATTTGAGAGCAGCCGCACATCGAAGCCGGGTCGCCCGATTATACAACACCAGAGTTCGACCTCGAACCTTTGAACTCGGCGACCTCGTGCTCAAGAGAATTTACCCAGTTCCTTCACACATGAAACCGAACTGGGGAGGGCCGTATGTAATTACACGAAAGCTCGGAGATGGTACATTCAAGCTGTCGACTGTTGACGGTCTCGATTTACCGAGGGCTTGGAACAGCGAAAGTCTCCGCCGCTACTACATATGACAGGCTTTATTTATTTCATTCTGTTTAGCAATTTGTTTCTGCATTTCGAAATTTGAATTTTGTAATAAGGCAACTGACTTTGCCGCATTTTCTTATTTCAGCAATAAAATGCCACTTCTTCGAGCCAGAGCTGTGATTCATTATGTACGATATACAACGTCACGATGCACGAAGAGCTAAATCCCATCACGCAATGGGACTTATTCAAATGGAGAGTGGCTGTGATACGACCGGCCACTCACTAGGTGAAACCCGAGCTCGGGGACAAGCCATGACACCGATATTAATGGGATTGACACACGACAATCCTACAATCAACTCCGTATTCCCAAAGTGCGAAGCGGAGTGTAAACATTCAACTCCGTATTCCCAGAGTGCGAAGCGGAGTATAAACATTCGACTCCGTATTCCCAGAGTGCGAAGCGGAGTATAAAACATCTAACTCCATATTCCCGGAGTGCGAAATGGAGTATAAACATTCAACTCCGTATTCCCAGAGTGCGAAGCGGAGTATAAACACTTAACTCCATGTTCCCGGAGTGCGAAATGGAGTATTAACATCTAACTCCATATTCCCAGAGTGCGAAGTGGAGTATAAACACTCAACTCCGTGTTCCCAGAGTGTGAAGCGGAGTATAAACCTTCAACTCCGTATTCCCAGAGTGCGAAGCGGAGTATAAACACTTAACTCCATATTCTCGGAGTGCGAAATGGAGTATAAACATTCAACTCCGTATTCCCAGAGTGCGAAGCGGGGTATAAACACTTAACTCCATATTCCCGGAGTGCGAAATGGAATATAAACATTCGACTCCGCATTCCCAAAGTGCGAAGCGGAGTATAAACAGTCAACTCCATGTTCCCAGAGTGCGAACAACCGCTTACGAGATGACGCATATCCCCGGAGTGTGGATGGAACGATTCATAAGAGAACAAGCGTAGTCCGACCACTCGGTCCTCGCTTGGTGCCATCACAAGCTGATCATCACAACTTGACCCCGAAACTGGGGGCAGAAGCGAATGTTAGTCATTGCCCAAAACTATACGGTGCTCAGCTCCGATGCGATCCCCTATCACAACTCGAGTCCGAAAGTTCCATACTTAACAAGTAAAATGAGCTATTCTTGAAGCAATCAAAAAATGCAAATACACTGGACCAAAGTCCGAACACTGCGATATTCAAGCATAGAAAGGAACGCAAGCTGAAGCTAAAAGACAAAATTTTATTCCAACTAAACTAAAAAACAATGCTTCATACATGAGTTCTTTCCCAAAATGTTCCTACTAGCAGGGGCCGAACCCGCATCTAAACACGGCCTACAAAAGGGAAAAGACAGAAAGAATAACAAAAGTCCCTAACTGCCTATGAAAAGGATGTCTAATCCTTCTGCTTCCTCAGCTTCTTCTTCTTCGAGGAACTACTGGAGCCACCAGTACCCTTTCGCTTGGAGCCTTTCTCCCTAGGCAAGCTCCCTTCGGGTGGAGGCATAATGTCAACGTCCTCGTCTGAGCTGGACTCTATAGGGATGCTTCCCGCGGGAGGAGTGGGAGGAACAGACTCCGCAGCCGGAGGAGGGGCTGGTACATCAGTATCAGTAAGTGTGCCCCCAGGAGACACAGTCATAAGAGGAATGGGGCACTGTACTGCCGCTCCGCCATCTACTTCACCGCCGTGCGCCGCAGCCGCCATCTCGGCATTAATCTCGGCCAACATCGTCGCTTCCCGCCGTGCCCTGGCCTCGCTAGGAGCCGTAGTAGTCTGGGACAAGGTGTCAAAAGTAGCCGTAAATCCACCCAAGCCAAATGGCAAGTCCGCAAAAGGGTCACTTTGACGGCCAAGGAGCTCGTTTATCATCTGCTCGTCGAAAGAAAGTGAGCTCCCCTCCGTCACTCCAACTGGTGCCATTGCTGCGACGGAAGTCGCCTCAGAAATGATGGCTCCTGGCGCTTGACCTAATACTTGGGTGGTAAGAGGCGCGGCTGGTGCAACTCCTGTCACTGATCAAAGGAAAAGACATGTCATTAGCAACATTTCAACACGGGTTCTTCAATCCAAATATACTGGAAGTTAGTTCAAAGTACCTTCCTCGGTTTGGCTCGAGGTCGTCTGAATTACTTCAGAAGGATGTTCCTTAATAGGAGATAAATGCGGTTGATCTGGGTCATACGCTGGGATAGGATGGGAGTAGATCATCGAGGTTGGCTCAGACTGAGATGACACGACTATCTCAGAACTCGTAGCATGGTGTTCAACACCAGAGCTCTCTCCGACTTCCTGGATCTGGGCACCAAGCCTCACCTTGTCATGGGAAATCATGGAGTCATGAAGAACCTTCTTTTCGTCATCATTAAGGATGCGGTTCTCCAGCTCGAACTCATCAGGGGCTTCATCAGGGTGCCCAGATCTCTCTTCATCAACCAGTAGGTTCCAGGCGTTATAGAGATGTGTGGGGTAATCGTCAAGCCATGTCAAGTCTCGGTGCCTTAGCACATTGGCGTTGTAAGTGACGAGTAGCTCCTCCACCTCGGCCTCAATCCTGGCCTCCGCCTGCCGTACCTTCTCTTCAACCCCAGCCTCAGCCTCATGGGCTTGTTGTATAGCCACTTCCTTCTCCTTACGAAGCGTCACCGCCTGATCACAGGCCTCCTGCGCAGAGACATTAGCTGCGTCTTTTTCCTTAGCCATCTCTGAGAACTTTGACTTCAGCTCATTAAGCTCCTTGAGAGCGGCATCCCTCTCGGCAGTAATAGAAGTGTTCCTGTGACCCATGTCATCGATGGCGGTGTAATGTTCTTGCTTCATCCTGGCCATGGCAGCGGTCACTTCATCAACTTTCTTTAAAGCCTCCATTTCAGACTTACGAGAAGACTCAGCCTCTGAGTTGAGCGCTTTTATGATTTGGTCGTTGCGACCCAGCTCCTTCTCGAGTTTCTCGATGGTGACGCCCCGCTCAAATGCCACTTTAGATGCCTTCCTCGCGGCCCGTCCCCACTCCCTATACTGGAAAAAGATGTCCGCGACATAATCATGGATAGTGGTTTCCGCGGTTGGCGGGATTCTCTTCAGGTGCGGGGGGAAGACATATCCATCAAAATAGATGTCAGGAAATTCCTTCCTCATCTGTGCCAATTTGAGCGCTCCTTCGCTAGACGCCTCGGTCGGGACCGGCACAGTAGCCGAAGAGGTGGCTGTTTCGGTCCTGCGTGGAGGGTCGGACCTCAAAGCTTGGGAAGGCGGCCTAGGCCGTGAAGTTTCGGGAGGACGAGTAACTGCGACCGTAGGAGGTGCAGAGGTCCTGGGGGGAGGAGAGCGAGATCGGGATCGGCGAACATATCCCCTATCTCTGTCAGACTTCTCCTGACCAGAGTGTCCCGTGTCATAATCCCTCTCGCCCTCTCTCCTGCGTGGCTCGTGATAACGGCGCTTACGCAAACTACCAAGCACGGAACCTTTCCCGGACATCGTACCTGAAAAGAAAACCACAAAGAATCAGTAACCGTTTGCGATGTGTTGTTTATGGTTAGAAAAGTGTGTTGTGCCGTGAGGAGTGTGTGAATGTGTAACCCCCCGGACCAACCAGAAGTGTCAATCGCATCGGCAAGCTCAGACTCGCTAACATCGACAGTATGTCGCGGTCCACCCGACCCAACATCGTGTTGCTCCGGCTCAATGTCAGGGATTGGAGGGTCAGCAGGCTCTTCGAGTTGGTCTTCAGCTTGCAGGGAGGCTGCCTCCGTAATCTTAACTCCTGGCAAGGGACGTTGCAAAACCACGGACTTCCGCCTCCCAGACTTAGGCTGTTTCGAAGCAACAGCTTTGCCTTTCCTCTTAGCATCGGACTCTGGGGTTGCATTAGCAGGTCCGACCAACGGTTCTTCGTCAGTGTGGGTTTTCTCGGAGTCGGGTTCCTCGATTATCACAACCCTGGGCTTCATCTGCTTGACCTTTTTCCTGGAGACGGTCTTTAATGCACCGTCGAGTCTTATGCTCTGCCTCCGACCGATCAGCCCAAGAACTCTGAGATTCCGATCTGTCAATAACAGTTCAATATTCCTTTCTTCGCTAGGAATCTCTTGGAGGATCCGAACTATCTCTTTATAGTAGCCACCCTCAGGCCGCTGGATGATAGCTGAAAGAAAAAGAGAAGAAGACGTAAGTTTAATTTCACTTCGAAAATTACCCTGTCAATTACTTGGGAAAAAAGACGATACTCACGTCTGAATAACCATCTTCTGGCAAACCCCGGAGGACATCGGACATAGAACCACTCCGACTTAAAATAGCTTAGCCTAGTCCACGACCCCACGACAACTTGGCAGTTCCTTACAGACTCCAAGAACGTATAAGATGGGCTGTCAGTCCGACTCTTGAAGTTAAACAAGTATCTTATGTCGGTCATACGGGGAGGACGATGGAGGTACTCCATGAATACAATGAACAAGCTGTTGAGTGAGGCATATCCGTTTGGATGCAATTGAGACGGAGCGATGTCCAGATAAGCCAACACTTCTCTTATATAGTCGTTGAATGGAGGAAGTGTGCCGGCTGCGCACGCATGCCGATTAAAAGCAGTATACCCCTCCGGGGGATTATGTGGCCTATCATCCGGTCCAGGCAGCAATACCTCATCCAAAGATAAACCATGCCTTAAGCATATTCTCCCCAGCATGTCTTCGGAGATATTAGATGAGACGGAATCAGGTGGACTATTAATGAAGGACGCGTTGGGCAACTCGTCCGGAGCTGGGCCAATAGCTTCGGTCTCGATGACCGGAATCTCAATTCTGGGAAGGATAGGGTTCTGAGTTTCTTGCTGCTGCGAACTTGACGGTTCCATCACTAGCTAACTCACGAGAAACCATCATTAGGTGACAAAAAGCCCGTGCATTCCCCAGTGTAAAGTGCATGAATGTGTTGTGTAGTGCGAGTGCTGTGCGTGACTTGAGCAAATTCTGCAGAATTAAAGAAAATGTGCAAGCGACGAGATTCTGGAAGTCAGACAAACATGACCGTCATCGCTGACCGTCATGACTGCGCCATCCAGATGATAACGATCGATTCAAGATTAAAGAGTTCGTTGTACTTTTATGTTAAAAGGCAGTTCCATCGACGAGCTCCGAAAGTCAGTCAAATGTGCAGTTCTGTGGCAAAGTTCTATTGTGCAAGGCAGAAGCTCGTCGGAGTCAAGTATTTGAATATTAAAAGTTTCTTTAAGTCCGTTCAAATTTAGGTTGGAATCGGTCATTACATTTCATTTCGTATCGAGTCATGAAGGTCATGCATCGCAACCCGGCTGTGTTCGAATCGATACATTCGTATCGATCGTCTCAGAATGAAAGATATGTTCGTGTCGATCACACTGGAATGCAGGTACTTCGTATCGATCGAGTTCGACTCAATACATTCGTATCGGTCAGGCAGGGGTGAGAGCGCTTCGTATCAATCAGGTTCGAATCGATACGAGTCGTGTCGATCGGAAGCAGATCAATTCGAACCGATCGAATTCGCCAATTTCGCATCGATCTGAAAACAAGGGCTTCGCAACAATTGCCGCTCTCATCTCCCTACCGATACGAACGTATGCTGACTGGATCGATTCGAAAATTCCAATTTCAGATCGACACGAGACGAAGATAGGGTGATTTCCTCCATATCTTCTTCTTCCCCAAGGGATCTCAGCTCCATGGCCACGAGTCATTCCCCAATACCGTTTTCTCTCGTCCAGATCTGAAAATTCGTGAAGGCTGGACGAAAAAGCAGGAAAGATGAACGCGCAGACTCGTGATTCGACGTTATTGACATGACTCTATCCATTCATTACCTGATTTCAGCGATTTAGAAATAAAGAAACGAAGGTTTGCTTCGACTCGAAGACGAACACTTGTCTCTCAGTTTATCGATACGAAAGTAAAAGAAGGAATGGAGAGTGATAGTAAAAAGTAGAAAGGTAAAAAAGTGAGAATGGGCTAAGTCCCAGGTATTTATATGAAGCCTAGGACGGAACCGAGTCGATTCGACTCCCAGTCAATCTGACCGGTCGCAACCAGTCAAGCAGCGCATCGATGCGAGCATTCGTATCGAGCCCACTAACCTTTATCGGTTCGAAGCGCACAGGGAGGCCACGCGAATACGATGGGTAGATGCACGCGCTCTCCTCGCATCCATCAAGCTGTGCATTCATGGAGGCGAAATGTTCACCAGAAACCATCGTTTCGAAACATCCAAAGTATGAGCCACCGATCCGAAACAGAGCAGACCTGTTAATACGATCGTCCATTTCGTATCCATCAGAATCTATCGATGCGAACATCCATTTCGTATCCACCAGATATCACCAATTCGAATCAGGATTCACCGCGATTTGTGACCATCGATACGAATGATCATTTTGGCATCCATCAAGTCAACCCACATCGATGCAAGAGAATGGCTAAAGGGTACGACTTCCAAAGTTATTCAAAGAAGGCCTACAGCTTTTCAAAGCACGTCATGTTTTCACAAGACGTACTTTGGGGGGCAAATGTTATCCCGCCTTTTGGCAAGGCCAGGACATCAAAGAGTTGGGTTCCGAATGTCGTTTGTCATGGATGTCGATGAATTTTGACCAAGTCCGGATCAAGCCCCAATCGATGGGACATGATCGGGAAAACTAAAGCAAACCAACGCTCCAAGTTTCAGATCGAACCGAGTTCGTATGATCAAGTTACGATGGAGGCAAGGCAAAGGGAGGAGCGCATTTTCGTATCCATCAATAAGCAGCAGTTCGTATCGATGGATTTCGTATCCATCGATGGTCCTTGTCTTCGTATCCATCAGACAATGCCTGCTTCGTATCCATCAGCCAATGTCTGCTTCGTATCCATCAGACAATGCCTGCTTCGTATCCATCAGACAGTGTTTGCTTCGTATCCATCAGCCAACGTCTGCTTCGTATCCATCAGACAATGCCTGCTTCGTATCCATCAGCCAGTGTTTGCCTCGTATCCCAGGATGAAGTCCTACTCGAATCCATCAGGTCAACCAGCTTGGATAACGTGTCATATCTCGAAGTGAACGAGGCGAAATGCATGGAGTCGATGCAGTCAACGCGGAGCAAATATCGGATCGAGGCGAAGCGCACGCACCACGTCTTCTCCTGATGCGAATGCGCCGAGATGTATGGAGTCGACGCGGTCGATTCGGAGTGAAGACCGGATCGAGGCGAAGTGTGCGTTCCACGTCTTCACAGAGGCGCGTGATACCATCGAGTCGAAGCCCAAAGCTCAGGGAAATGGATTCGAACCAGACAGCCTAGCGAAGAGCATCACCTCGTATCGATGATATCTCTCAATTCCCTGATCCAAATACCATGAAATTTTAACTGGAGGTTGCACACATAACAAGGAACGTCTCCACCAATTTTGAGCTCAATTGGAAGTAATCTTGATCGATACGAAATGATTTCGTATCGATCACAGATTAGCTTGAAACTCTCTGGAAGTGGTCGAATGGGTCCCCTCACGTGTCAGGCCAAGTCTCCCGGAGTTTGAGCGAAATCCAAGCCTCCTACGCCTATAAATAGAGCCCCAGAATCAACGGAAAAAGGATCTTTTTTCTCTGAAGCGTCCAGACTCTGCCGGATTGAGATTTGCATCATACTTTTGCTGTCAATTTCGAATTCTAAACTGTAATCCGCTGTTCATCGCTGTAAACGCTTGTAATCATTGAAAGAGAATCAATAAAATCATCAAAACTTCATAGTGGACGTAGGCTATACGCCGAACCACTCTAAACTGCTTGTCTGTGCACTTTACATTCCTATTTGTTGGAGTTTTTGTTAGATAATCTCTGTTTTACATTTATAATCTTCATTTTATCTCTTCAAACAACTCCCGAAGAGTGTTGTGCCCATTTTTGGTACAAACATTATCCATGTTCTGTTTACCCTTGTTCTTTCCTGAGCTTTCACCAGGCGGTTCTTAACATTCATTGCCTCTTTATTAGATTCGCATCTTCTTGTCATAGAAACCTTTTTCTTCATGGTAGAATTCCCTAAGATCCATCGATGGATCATGTATGGGTGATAACTTAAAATCTGAATTATCTGCAACTCCTGACACTGCCGCCATCAAAACCATCGATGAATCTGGTCGATCCACCGAAACAACTGCCGCATTGAACCTGGTTAAGAAATTCTTGAGTGATTTTTGGGCCCACTGATTTACTGATGTCAATGTCATCACATTCTTGGATCTCGTAATGTGAACCCGAAACTGCTTCATAACTCTTTTGACCAATTCCTTCCATGTGCTAATAGAACCGCTCTCCAACTATCTAAACCATAGTGCAGCTACATCCGTTAAGTACAGGGGGAAGCATCATGCCAGGACTTCTTCCGAAGCCCTCAGTACTTCCATATGCCATATATACCTCATCATACGCATAGTTGGATCCGACTTTCCGTCAAAAGCTTCTAGTGTTGGTAGTTTGAATTCTGGTGGATTCCTAGCATTCCTGGTACTATGAGCGAATGGACTTCTATTTACATCCTCCAGATCCCTGTTCACTAATCCTCCACGCATAGCTCGCCTGATCATCTCTACAAACCTATCATTATCTTATAGTGGTAGACTCCCATCATCATGTCCAAGCTGCCCCTCGAGTCTATGAGGGAATTCTGGAACGTATTCCTCTGGACGGGCATCCAAATTCCGATTCACACAAAGCTTCATGGGATTGACCACGGATCCTCTAGCATCACGATCAACCAGACCCGAAGGCATGCCCTCATCTCTGTGGGGATCAGTGCTGATCCCTCTGGAGGGATCGGGGCCGATCACTCTAAGATGGCCGGGGACTGCCTCCGGCTGCTCTATTCCACTCTTTGTCCAATAGCTCTGTCTCCATGCTCCCAGTTCTGATTTCCAGCAAATCTTGTGCTTCAACTCCTTGATCCATAGTTCCAGTAGTCTCTATCATTCCAACTCCTTGGTTTTGCATTCCAGTAGCTCCTATGGCTCCTGCATGTCCGATCTGTCGGAGTAGATTCTACATCATCTCCTCTAGCCTTTTCAGCATCCATACCTACATAGCGTCCATCATTGTTCCCATTTGATCTCTGGTGATGTAGATAGATGTTGATTAGCTCCAGCTCCTGAGGAAGCCTCATGACTCCCTTTATGATGGCTCCTATCCACTAGTTGTCTCCTTGTTGATAGTCTCACCATTGCTCCAAATCGAAACTCTCTAATTGATTCCAAATCTGAACTCCAAATCCACGAGGGCTAGCTTTCTCGGTGAAAGCACCAAAATGTTGGCATCCAAATTGGCCACCAACACCCAATTATGTAAAAGTACCAATATCTAATCCAATCATAGAAATATGAAGAGAAATAAATGAAGAACAAAATTAAAACAATCAAAAATCAAGTAAAAAGAGACAAGATTTATAGTGGTTCAGCTAACTTCTGCCTACGTCCACTCCCAAATAATTCTTTTTATTATACTGAAGTTTGTTTACAGTTACAACTCGAAATCTAAGAATAAAATTGGCAAAGTGTAGCCTAGGTTAAAGATAAAGAGAAAAAGAAAGAAGAAGATTCTTTTTCTGATGCCATGTATGCTGTATTTATAAAAGAATACGTGCACGGATTGGGCTAAATTTTGACAGAAGGTTCGGGAGACCAAGATGAGGCCATCCAAAATTTTCTAGGCCCGTTGGGGCCCACAATATGGATCGGTATCGATTCTTATTAGTGTGTCCAAATGGGCTACAATCGCTATGAGGGGTGCCGCATGATGTTACTACTTGTTCCCCAAATTTTGTGCAATTCTGACATACGGTTTGTGAGATGTCGCATTTTTCGTGAAGTAGTGTTGCTTGAATTCTGATTTCTACCGATCCCTCTAGAGGGATATGTACTGATCCATCCAATCTCTTCCAAATGCTATGTGATCCTGAGGAGAGCTTCTTCATGTTGTATTATGTTTAGCCTTTAAGTTTCATGCCAATTGGATTAGTATAACTCGAGTTATTGATCAATCTTCGTTGCAATATGTTGTGAAGGCTGATTATAGCCGATCCCTATGAAGGGATAGGTACCGATCCCTCCAACTTGCTCCAAATGATATATGATCCATATGGGGTGTTCCACATGTTGTAATTAGCTTGTCCTCTAAGTTTCAAGTCAATTGGATGTTTAGATGTTGATATATTGATCGATCTTTGCTATAAAGTTGGGTTTAGCCGATCTCTAAGAGGGAAGAGGGTCGATCCCTCTTTCTTCATCCTTTTGATGTGCGATCCCTAGGGTAGGGTCCCTAGGGTCCCCACATCTTGCTCACAAAATTTCATATACATTGGACTTATGGATTTTGAGATATTGATTTTTTTTCCATTGAGTTGTACTTGCTTGGCTTAAATATGTCGATCCTTTTTATACCGATCCATTTTTATACGATCCCTTTCTTAGGTGAAGTAATTTGCCCATAACTTGCACATACAAACTCCAAATGACTTGAGATTTGAAATGTAGCCTCATGGGACCTTCCTTGTCACTTTATACGGGTCTCACCCAGTTTGGGACAAAAATTAAGGACATGTACCGATCCTCTGGGGAAAGGGATAGGCACCAATCCCCTGCTTGGGCGAGGCACTAATCCGTACTTAGAATATTTTAGAGATTCTATCTTTTGGTATATGTTGATCGTCGCTTCATATCATTGCCTACACTTGATTTCTGGACCTCACAATCATCGCTCTTGACTAAGACCTTGATAATCATGAAGTCCGTTTGGTTAAATCCACATATCTACTGCCTTGGCAAAAGGTGGGTTAACAGTCCTTAAGATCATTTCAAATATAAATTCAAGAACCCAGGTGGCCTTTTGGAATAAAATACTTAAAGGTTCATTGCATATATTCAAAGAAAATGGGGAAGACAAGTAGCAAATTCATGCAATAGTCCATTAAGCATGTTAATAGACTAGGTGATTGGTCTTTATATTCAAAATCCAATGTTCATATGTGATAAGCAAAATAGTAATTATGCATATAATTTCTGGTTTAGTCCGAAGCCCTTCGAAGATAATCACGTTGAGCTTTTGGACTAGGGAGCTTTATTTTATGCATGTCCATGTTAATAACGTTCAAAGTCCATGGTCACATTAATAGGAAAATTAAGTTATATTCGTGGTTATCCATAGGCAAAATATGCAATGCTTGTCATCGTTCATAGTCTAATAGGCTATATTCGACATTGTCCATATTCCTTATCATAGAATTATGAGATTTACAATCAATTGATAATTTCCCCCAATTTTATTCAGGGTGATAGTGCTTTGATTTTAGAAGGGAGAGAAGAAAAAATGATTGCCCCTTCTCCATAACCCCTAGGTCCATATTTATAGGGATGGGCGCCGCATGACTTTGACACTCTTTGGCGATAGCTTCGGTAACCTCAATGTTGCTATGCATCGGTCTTTGTTTGATGACGACAATAATAGAACTTTGATGTCGCCTTAGTAGCAATGGTCTTCTGCATCGATGATCTTATGCATTAAGGCACTCTTGATTGGTTATGGATGGCATTAGCTGGATGTGGTGCTAACGTTTTGCATCAATGATGAGTGTCGTGATATAGAGCAACATTGAGGATGAGCGGCGTTGTCTTATGGAAGTATCAATGATTCACGGCATCACTATATAACGTTATCAATTTTAGGCAACATCGATGTCGTGCGGTATCACTGAGGAGCGACGTCAATGAGCAGGGTTACTCACTCTATCTTCATAAGTAGATAGTGGCTATAATAGGGCTCGGCATCAATGAGACGCGACATAGGTGTTATTGATATTACGCTGATGGCATACGACTACAACCATGTTCGACATCATCACTTCTTTGGAGAAATGCGGCGTTGATTTCATGTGGTGTAGACAATACTTGGTATTCCTAGCTTCATTAATGTCATGTGTCATCGAGGGATGCAACATGTATGACAGGAAGTATGTTGTGTCTCTTTGGGAGCAATAGTAGAAGTTCTATGAGGAATCAAAGCAATATTACGAATGAGACAGCATTGGAGACATGCGACATTGCTTATCGGCGACGTTAATTGACAGTGATACTGACTCAGAGCAATATTGACTTGGCTTTACTGATATGTGGCAATGCTTTGGGAAGGGATAACGAAGAGTGGCGATATGAGATAGAGGTGACATCAAAGAGGAACATCATCAACTGTACACGTTAGTGATCATATGCGGCATGGCTTCTTCTGTTTATATCTTTTAGAAAATATGTGGATAACATGGATAACCTATAACAAAACCGCTGTCCAGAGCGACATGGAAGATTGTCTTTTACTAGAACACGGAAAGTGCAGGAATTGGAAATGCTATGCAATGGAATCACTCGATAGGACCATTCTTTTGAAAAGAACCGCCCTATTGGCATTTCAATAGCGATAGTTGATCGGTCAGGAATAGATCGGAGGAAATCGAAGGACTTTGCAGTGCAAGAACTTGAGTGGTGGAATTCAGTCGACTCACTCAAGCACATCAGGTCGGCTCCAAGCATAACCTTGGGAGAGTTTAAGAGTTTCCTCGACCTAATGCTTGTCGATCAAGAAATACCGCTGATATCACCTACCACGGCAATTCAAAGATCATCACTAGCGATGAAGCCCTTCACCAAATCGGGGTGGCAACACATCTTGTTGCAGTAGAACTTGTCTTGAGGAAGTCGGCGACGAGATGTTGGAATTGATGGAGGTAGTCGGTGGAGATGTTTCTAGATCGGTGACGGTGTTATGGTGATGGCAATGTCTTTAAGTCGGGGGCGGCGACTGGGAAAGATCATCGGCGACCGATTTGAGGCAGCAAGGATGTAGTCGCAAGAATTCAACATCGAGTTAATGGCTCAAAGGAATCGGGCATGAGCAGAAGAATGAAAAGGTAAAGAAATTTTCCTAATTGGCAGGTACTTATAACACTCAGGTTAAGGAAAACCACTCGGTACCGAGAAGAACTACTTGTAACGACCTAGCATTTTTGACCTAAAACTAAGGAAAAACAAAGGAAAGAAAGGGTATATTTAGCTAAGGCATGGAACGATCTCGGAGTGCAGGTTTTGCCCTTAGCACAGAGAATGGAATTTCAACTATATAAAGCAATTAAGCGGATATCCACGGAATGGAGGCAACGCTTTGAAGCAACTCTTGGATAGCCGACGGACATAAATGAATAGCAATAAATGGTTGTCTCATTCTAGAGCATGCTTTGTTTCCAATAGAAACATACTCTAGGGGGCAAGTGTTACCCAACTTTTTAACCAAGCAGCCTTTAGATGAATCCGGACGCCAGGAAGACGAAATGATTTTGGGCTTGGGAATATGCTTAGAAGGGCAATAATAATGGGCTTAAGAATTTGGTATACAAACAAGTTACAAGGACCACTCGGTACTAAGCACTTCCACTCGGTACTGAGCACTACTTTTGCCCCCATGGTCCCCCAAGGCTTGTGAACATGGAATAATGACATGTATGATCGTCATGGAGTGCTTTTCTCAAGGAATAAATGAATGATCCTAAGGATTGTCTGAAGGAAAATGAACAAGTCAAATGGTATCGAACCTCTCAAAAATAAAATAATCTTCAAGGAAAAGTGCTTCAAACATAGCGGATTGAAGATAGAAGACCAATGAAAAGGACGGGAGGTTTCACTTAGAAAATCAATTCGGTATCGACCACTTCTGGTCGGTACCTATTTGATTTTGTTGTGGGCCCACTTATCTACTCCTACACTCTAAGATCTAAATCCTGAGTTGGTATTTTGTAGGCCTCCGGTTCTACTTGACAATTTTCCTATAAGTACAAATCCTATAGCAATTGGAGGACTTTTGGCTTATTATCTTCTTCATCGTTTATCTCTCCTCCATTAAAGTCACTAAGAAAGCCACTATTTGTTGTTCTAAGCTTTTAGATCAATAAAACCCATGTACTAGTAACTCTCAAATCTATAATCAATAAAAGCTACAGTGCACGTAGGCTAGAGATTGGCGAACCACTTTAAAAACCTTGCTGTTCATACTATTTTTCATATACTTTCTGCTTGATCTTAATATCTCTATAGGATTATCGGTGTTGAGCCATTTTTGGTGTCAATAGTTGATGCCGCATTAATCACCAAAACTATTTTCAAGCAACAAAATGGAATCAGTTCTTTTTTTAATAACATTAATTAAACAGAACAACTAAATAAAGTTTCATTAAATATTTTATCTTTACATACTTTTTTCTAAAAATGCACTCATAAAGGGAAAATATGATAAAACTTAGATAATGCAGACATCTTCGACATATGAAGAGGTCGACGTGTTCACTTAACCAATTATAATTCCTTGATTTACACGTTCCCTTTTATATCAACTTTGTAGTTCCCTTCAACTATACATGCCTAACGCCATAATCTCATCCTAACCAAATGAGAAACCATGATTTTATGATGAAAACAAAACAAATGCATGGGTCAGACCTAATGCCCGTTATGAGTAATAATACACCCTAAAACACATGATGTAGTGAGACCACGTCACCAAGCGGAATGGGTTTTCCCTTCGCTAGTCATCAACAAAAAATACATCATATCATGTAATATCAAAAGCATCATATTATAAATATAATCATTTAAGCTCCATTTCATTCGTAAGTACACCCTATACTTCCATGATATTATGAACAATATCATACAATGATTCCCAATCACAGCTATAACCTATGCTTATCATCACATCATTATGAACCATGTCATATTGTTATCACCCACAACAATTGTTACTTATACCCTTATTTAGATGCCAATTTACTAGTTGTATTTAACTATAGTTAATCATTACGACATAAGGTAAATCTATAACTAATTTATCATGTACAACATCACACAAATTTATCTTATACAACATCATCCATGAATGATCACTCTTTCACCTAAGGAGCCAAATTGACCAAGGGAAACCTGACCCTCGTAGGAGACTAAATGTAACAACCTAATATATCCTATCAAGCATCCTTACAAAGCACCAATTGTCTCCCTAAAACCTAGAATAACTTTCATTTCACATTGTCGCTTCATTCATTTTATTTAGTAAATACATAAACGTTGATGTTATTTTACTTACACTATAGTTATTTTTCACAGTTGAACTGATTTAAGTAGACTTCCTTAAGTCTTGGTACCCTACCATATGCATATTCAATTAAACTTCTCTAAGTCTTGGCACTCTTCCATTTAATATCTCTATGAGTGGGCATATTTAGAATCTTGAGGTTCATTGCATCTCTTCACTTGTCATTTATGTACTGTAAATATTCAATAGACCCTCACTTATTGGTCAAAATATTTTAATTAGATACTCATCAACTAAACATTATTTCTTATCATTTTATAACTTCTCTCAAGCTTTAGCGATTTCATTCTTTACATAATTTATTACCATTTTTAGCTTATCAACATAACATTTAATAGCTTACATCCTTTTAAAGATAACGTTATAAAATTCAAGTTTAGCATAATGAAATCTGGCTTCAAAAATGTTTTCGAAAGTATGCACATATTACTAATGAAAGTACGAGCCAAGTGTTAATTTCCTCTTATGAAAATATGGGACAAGTCTTTGACTAGAACATAGATTTTTCTTTACAAAAGTATAAGGGAGATCATTAAAGAAAACATGTGTTTTCTTTTCAAAAGTAAGGGATAATTTGTTAACAAAAACATGGATTTTCCTTTACTAAAGTATGAGATAAGCCATTAACGAAAGCATGGTTTTCCTTTATTAAAATTTGAGCTATAGGTTTATGAAAACATGTAACTTTATTTAATGAAACTATGAGTTATGTGGGTATGAAAACATGAAACTCACTATAACTAAAGTACAAGATACATGTTTACGAAATGATGTGCACGTAAATGTGCATATATTTACATCCATATTTTATCTCTTTTTATTTAAATAAACATCATATTTGGGCATTTTTATATGTTAAAACCAAAATTCAATTATTTTCAGACCATCATATTTTCATCTTCATTCAGGGGCAAAATGGTCATTTTTATGCATGTGTTAATTTAAGAATTTTTACTTGGACAATTTTTATGATTTTATAGGATATTTTGATGCATATGGAAGTGGGATTCATGATGATATATGCATGCACAAGGAAATACAAAGGAATGAAGAGGAAATAATTCAAGTTCAAGATCATGGAGGACCCCACCCACTTACCTAAATGTACAATTAGGAGCTAATGGACAACTAAGTGGAGGTTAAAGCTTCATGCACATCAAATGATGGATTAATTAGTGGCTAATGGTTACTTGGTGGCCACATTTCCTAAAGGGTACTTTGGGAAGCTCCCTAAAAATGGATTTAGGGTTTTATGCATGTATAAATAACTCTCTTATGTACATGAACATATCTTCTACTCTCTCATATGTTTACTTAGGAAATTAGCAAGTTGTAAAAAAAAATCAAAGTGAAATAAAAATGGCTTCCAAGCCTCTTTCTCCTCTATTTTCTACATGCTTTTCTTTGTTTTATTGTTAATGTTTATTTCTATGCTCTCTTTCTTTTTATATTCATAGCTTAGATTTACATTTATGCACTAGTCTAATTAATTTCCTTCTAGTAGTTAATCTTCTTTTTCTTTGTTTATTCTCTACTTTCTTTCATTTTCAATGTTGAAACTTACATGTGTTGGTTTGATAATACAAATTAGTAGCTAAACCCCTTCAATTTAGGGGTAATGAAGCTCTCAAATATTATGTAATTTCAACATTTTTATGATTTATGATCTCTTTATGCTTCATGAAAGTGAATTTTGATATAAGTTTATACAAGTGGGTTTGATAGCTTACATTGCTTATGCAAATGAGCTATTCTTATTCAACATAAACACAATTTACATCATCATTTGCTAATTAATTTTTGATTTTGAAACGAAAGTAAAAATGAAATTTGATGATCTATATTACTAGTTACAATAGTAAATAGATCATACTTAAAATAGCTTTTGCTTTGGCTTCATTTTCATGAGAATTATAAGTGGTATAATTGTTGTATTATAGTTTCATGGTTTGAGTTATGTTAATCAATAACATAAACAAACCATACTTATGATAAATGCAACGATTATTTCACTTAATATCATAATTGGAGATCATAAATTACTTGTTTGTTGATTTACAAAAATATGAGTGTGAATTTGCCTCTAAATTGTTCTCTAGTCTAATAGTTTTTAAATCACATTTCAATTCTAGCTTTAGCTTTTTTTTTGTAGTTAACAATTTCCTCTCACTTTGGTCTAATTTGATTGAATTGAAAATTTTAAAATCTTAAAAATTCCCTGCGGATCGACCCGTACTCGCCACGTACTAAAATTGTACGTCGTGCGCTTGCGGTATAAATTTAATTTGAAATTTTACAGCAAATTTCTAATCCGATAGAAATTTTGTCGATAAACAAGTTTTTGGCGCCGTTGCTGGGGAATTGCTTTGATTTTATTTTTCTATTCTTCGGATTATTTTTGTTTGATTTTTGTGTCTTTGTTTGCAATTAAAAAAAATTCCATACACAATTTCATTTAAAAAATTAGTTTATTGCTTTTCATTCACATTTTCCTTTGGCATTTCTATACATTTTCAATCCTTACAAAATAAGTTTACTGTACATTGAAGTGCACTCTGTTACTGTTCACTTCACTGTTCACTGTGCATCTGTGCACATCTTTGTGCACACAGCCTTCACACGTTGTCAAATCACTTCTTCTGTCAGAAACCCCTTCACTGCTTTCTTACCCCTCGGTCAATTTTTCTGCAGCTACTCGGCATCAACTTCACCTGACCCCATCTCCCTACATAACCAAAACCATACTACTACTGATCATCATCTACTGTCAATACTTGCTTCTGCACAACCTGATCTCCCTGACCATCACCTTAACATCAGTTCTTCCTCCACCATCACTAGAGACTTCATCACTTCCCTGCCACATCAGACCAACACAAGAACACCCTTCCAGTTCTTTGTCAACCTCCAACTATACCAACCTGAACTCTCTGCACATTGCAACTCTCTACTGTGCACTGCTTTCCCATTGCCTCACCACATTTATTTGCCTTACAATAGTTACAACTGCACTGTCATACAACCCATCACATACTTCCATCCACAAATAAACAAGCCTCTACAACAACTTCCCTCAACACTTCATCAACCAATCACCTATCACAAACTTCATCTACATACCTCCTCAAAACTGTTGTGCGACGGCATTACAACCTGCCATTCAAACACACCGCTGTCATCACTCCTCTTCAACCCAAAACATCATTCTACTACCATACTTCTTTTAACTCCAATATCAAACTACCACTGTTCAACCATACAACCATCTGCCACCATTTACATACACTTCTGCCCCTGTCAAACATAAGCAATTTCTACTGCTCAGAACACCTTGCTTGCCGCCTTGCACTGATTTTCCATCCACTTCTCTTATCAACATTGCCTTTCTCATCACGTACACTTCCAGTTCCAGCCAAAAACCCAAAAATTTCAATAAATAAAATACTGCTGCCTACCTCAGTCTCACTTGACAGTGCGCCATTCCAGATTGCAGCTCCACCCCTCTGCCATTCACTACCGTGCTTCGAGCAACTACAGCCATCACCATGTACACTGCTAACTGTTCCCACTGCCTTCCATAACCATATACACCTTCATATCAACTGCCATACCACTCTTCCTCTCAACAACTACAAAACTTCCTGACATTCATTGGCCAACTTCCACTGCATCTCCACTACAAAAACCACATCAAAACACAGTTCCACTTCCACTTTGGCCCACTGCTTGCATAATTCCAGTGCACTTTCCCCTACAAACTATTGTGCCATCCCCTTCAAACACTGAATCATCCATTTCTTACCACCACATTACCATCAACCCCACTAGTAACATCACCAAAAGACATACTCCATAAAACAACATACACTACCGGCAAACACTCACTCCAATCCCCATACACGGTGTAGATACTCCAAACTTCTCTGTGCACAAATAACTACTCTCCATACTTGCTCGATACCATCAATCTCACATCCCCTGCCACCCATAACCTCACCCCCTACTTCGTTCCCACTACATTACTGGCATATTCCTCAACGCTGTCACACAACTCAAAACAACCCATAACAGCATTACTGGAATTGTGTTGTTCATCCACTCAACCAGCCCAAATTATCACCTTCCATGATTCCACTTGCAACTGCTACCTTGTACGAACAACCAGAAACCCCCCATCACCGTAATTCCATCGCCAAACCAAACCGCCTCCCTCGCCTCACCTGAAATCGAGCAACCCAGTTTCCACCGCCCAATCATCCACATATCCCTGAATCTAATAAGCCATCACGAACCACTAAAACTGAATCACAGCAGAAATTGATTTTAGGGTTTTAATCATTTGGATTTCTTTTGGAGCGAACGATGAATTTTGTTCAGGAATCGATTTAATTTAATTTTTTTTTTGGTTTTGAGTTGTTTGGTTTAGGAACGATCAAAGTTTGGGTTTCGTTTTCTTATTGGGCCGGTGTGTGTGGGTGATAAGTTTATATTATTTATTTTATTTTAAATCTTTTTCTTGCTTTCTTTTGTTAATTTATCATTTGTCTCTCTTAAAACAAAAAAAACAACAAATTTCAATTTGTTTTATTTTCATTTGTTTTGTTTTACTGGTTTTGTTTGGTCTTACTTTGATATAAAAAAATTGTGTATATCTTGTTTTTTTTTCAGGTTGCAGAAGCAGATAAAGAAGAATCATTTGTGTGCTTTGCTGTGCTTGCCAAAAATAATTGCTCGCTTGCTTGCTTAAAAAAAATTGCCGCTTAAAAATAAATTGCTACCAATCTGCACGCTCTGGTATCGTGCCATTTTCCCTTGTTTTATTTGAATTGCATTGTTGGTTGCTTGCATTTGCATTTATATATAAAAAAATTCAAAATCCAAAAACAAAAAAAAACTTCATTTTAGTTGCATTGTAAATTCACGTTTAATTTATGTTTTGCATTCATCTCATCTTGTTTTTCTTTTCTAAGGGCAATACCTCAATTCACATAAGGTGAGGGATTTCATCACCCTTTCCTTAGCCAACAAACGCATTTCATCGTAGAATTTGACTAATAATAAAGGTTAGACATTCGACTTAAGGGTGTCACGAGCTCATCTAGGGCTTAATTGTATCTTCACAATTGTTTTCTTTGAACAATTTTATTTCTTGATGTCTAGGTTACGACAGAGTAATAACCATTTATAAATATTACGGTGATTCGTAAATATTATAGTGGTTGTTCCTCTGAAGGTACTTAAACCTTCGGCTGCACTGCTATGGTGATTCGTGGTGCACCGATAACCCCTGCCCGTTACCTGGCTGAGAAATATTTTTGTTGACTTAAGACAAAGTGTGATTATACAATTTTGGGTTAGGAGCTACTAAGGACAGAAAATTTATAATTAAGTCCTTTGCATTCATTTAGTTGCATTAGTTTATGCATATTTAAAAAAATCCAAAATCCAAAGTCCAAAAAGAAAAAAAATTTGTAAATTTTTCTTAAGTTTTTAGTTCCAAAAAAAATCCTTTTTTCCTTTCCTGTGAAAATTTTCTATCAAAAACAAAAATCCAAAAAAATAGAAAATCTTTTCAAAAAGAAATTTTTTTTTGAAAATTCAAAAACAAAAATCAAATTTCCATTTTCTAAAAAAAATAAAAAAATTGAAAAAAAACAGAAACAAAACAAAAATCAAACTTCTCTTTTGAAAATAAATTTCACTTAGTAAATAGGTTTCTTCCTTGTAAAAACACAAAAACAAAAACAGAAACAGAAACAAAGTTTCACTTCGTTTTTCAAATCTTCTTTCATTCTCTAAACTCGTTTCTAACTTCTTTCTCTTCTCGACTTTCACTTGTGCATGAGTACTTGGACTCGTGACACAACAACAAACCGTTGGACTCACGACTCAACAACTAATCGTTTAACTCAACCATACGATCCACCCGAAATGGCGAACGAGAACACCCCTCGAACTCTTATAGATAGAATTTTTCCCGATAGAGTTTCTATTCCATCTTGCATCACGTTACCCGCCCCTACGGGTAACCATTTCGAAATTCACTCGAACCATATTGCCACACTTCTGAAATTTGGCAATTTTGAGCACGACGACCCATACATTTTCTTGACTAAATTCGAATAAGTTTGTGCAACTATTAAACTCCAACAACTTTCTAATGACGGTTCAAACTTCGATTAATCCCATTTGCTCTTACGGATTACGCTGAAAAATGGTTGTACATCTTACCATCGAACTCGATTAAAACGTGGGAAGAATTTGTAAAAGCTTTCTTAAAAAAGTTCTACCCCTTGGAAAAAACGAGTTGAATCCGAAACGAAATTGTAAATTTTCATCAATTCAAGGGAGAACCATTTGGAAAATATTTTGAAAGATTCAAAGAGCTTTTGATAAAATGTCCACACCATAACTTTGAAAAATGGACGATTTGCCAAATCTTATACGATGGACTTGAAAATAGCTCACGAACCATGTTAGAATCAATGTGCCAAGGCAATTTTCTTGCCCAACATCACGACGATGCTTGGCAATTTCTTGAGAACCTTGCTGAAAAATCATCCCAATGGGAACGTTCGAACGAAAAATCAATTTACTCTCGATCGAGTGCACACTCGATAGGATCTTCTTTTGCTTTGGAAGCTAAGATCGACGCAATGATTAAAAATTTTGATAACGTTTTCTCATCGAATCAAATGAACCAAGCTTCCTAACCGATGTGTTATAAATGCAACGATCCTAATCATATAGCCGATCAGTGTCCCAATTCTGTCGAACAAATCAATACTTTCAATAAAGCCAAAAACGACCCGTTTTCTCCAACGTACAACCCTGGTTGGAGAAATCATCCGAATTTTGCGTGAAACCAAAACAATCCCAACACGAATACGATTCATCCCAATTTTCAAGCATTCCCGAATAATGCTTCGAATCCTCCATTTCAACCCAACAATTTTCAACCAAACTTTGTGGGTCCATCCCATAATCAACCGCAACAATCAAATTTTCAACTAAATTCTGCTCATCCTCCCCAAGACGATAAACGTTTAACTTCGCTTGAGAAAACTCTTGAAACGTTGGCTAAAGCAACTACTCAAAGCCTTCAATCAAATAACAATTTGAAAATTTTATTGACTTCATATATGCAAAACACAAACCAATCGATTGCAAAACTCGAAATGCAAATGAGTCAATTAGCCACGTCTGTAAGTGAATGCGAACGAGGAACATTCCCAACTCAGCCCCTTTCAAATCCCAGAAATCAAAACGCAAATTCAAATCAAGCCCATGTTGTTCAAGATAGCAACATCACCCAATTGAATGCTATCACAACTCTCCGTTCTGGTAAACAAATTGATGATCAAGTCGTTAATCCAAACGATTTATCGGAAACCTCTCTCGACACTTCTAAAACAACGAATGAATCTAAACAGAACGTGGAGCCAAACGTTGAATCGAATGCCAATCAAAACTCTTCTTCTTCTACTCGAGTAGACCCGCCTACCGAGTATTGTGTTCTATTTCCACATCGTCTTCGACCTAAGTAACACTCGGACCAAATGGAAAAGATGTTGGAAATTTTTAAACAAGTTAAAGTTAACATCCCGCTTCTTGACATCATTCAGCAAGTCCCAACGTACGTGAAATTTCTTAAGGACTTGTGCACCTAAAAGCGACACACTCAAGTGCCCAAAAAATGTCTTTTTAGCCGCCAGTTTGAGTGAAGTCTTGTCCCAATCCATGCTCGTTAAATACAAAAATCCTGGCTTCCCTACAATTTCATGTACAATTGGAGACAAAACGATTAACAAATGCTTGATAGACTTAGGTGCGAGTGTCAATTTGATTCCATACTCCGTTTACGAACAATTAGGCTTAGGTGAGCTCAAACCCACAAAAGTTACCCACAAAAGTTACGCTTCAATTCGTCGATCGTTCCATTAAGAAGCCCGTGGGAGAAATCGAGGACGTGCTCATTCGAGTAGGGCAATTCATATTCCCCATTGATTTTATCGTTCTCGAAACACAACCCGTGACAAACCATGCAAGTTAAATCCCTTTGATTTTAGGCCGACCATTCTTAGCCACCTCAAATGCTTTAATCAATTGTCGTAACGGATCGATGAAAATCTCTTTTGTAAACATGACTTTGGATCTCAACATTTTCAATCTTGAAAGCCAATCGAACGAACCTCGTGACCAAATGTTCGAAGTTAGTGCCATTCACGAAAACTTTGAAAATGAGACACTTGATCTTAACGATGAACGCAAGGCCGAGTACGAAAAATTGTTTCACGAAATTCCCAATGAAATTGAATAAACTCTTCTTGAATCGCTTCCAGTTGAGTCCGAATCTCAACCCAAATCGTTGATCGAAAAACTCCCGAAGTTGGACCTCAAACCACTTCCCGATCACCTTAAGTACGCATACTTAGGTGATAACGAAACGTTGCCAGTAATAGTTTCTGCAACTCTTTTTCTTGACCAAGAAGCTTCGCTTCTCTCTATTCTTTCAAAAAACAAGGAAGTGATTAGATGGTCGATTATCGATATAAAGGGAATTAGTCCCGCTCTTATTCAACATCGCATCCATTTAATCGACGATGCCAAGCCTGTTAGTTACGTGCAACAAAAGCTTAATCCAAAAATGAAAGATGCGGTGCATGATGAAATTCTTAAACTTCTTGACAACGAAATCATTTACCCAATCTCTGATAGTTCATGGGTTAGCCCAATTCACGTTGTACCGAAAAAGGTTTAGGATAACCGTTGTCAAGAACGATTCAAACGAACTTCTTCCAACTCATACTCAAACGGGTTGGCGTGTATGCATTGACTATCGAAAACTAAATGCCGCAACATGTAAAGATCACTTCCCTCTTCCTTTCATTGACCAAATGCTCGAACGCTTAGTCGGCCATGAATTCTACTGCTTCCTTGATGGTTATTCCGGCTATAACCAAATTCCAATTGCTCCTGAAGATCAAGAGAAAACGACTTTCACGTGTCCATTTGGTACCTTTGCTTATCGATGTATGCCATTCGGACTTTGTAACGCTCCTGCGACTTTCCAACGATGCATGGTTGGCATCTTTTCTGACATGATTGAACGCCTTCTAGAAGTTTTTATGGACGATTTCTCTATCTTTGGCAACTCTTTTTCCGAATGTTTACATCATCTCGAGTTGGTTCTAAATCAATGTAAATAAAAACATTTGACTTTGAATTAGGAAAAATGCCACTTTATGGTCAAACAAGGCATATTCCTTGGACATATCATCTCAAATAAAGGCATTGAGGTATATAAAGCGAAAATCGATGTCATTGCAAATCTACCCATTCCTAAATCTATTAAGGACATTCGATCATTTCTAGGACACGCTGGCTTTTACCGATGCTTTGTGAATGACTTTAGCAAAATCGCTCATCCTTTGACGACTCTTCTTGGAAAAGACGTTCCTTTCGATTTTAACTCTAATTGTATCTCTTCTTTTGAACGTCCTAAAAGCGAACTCATTTCTGCTCCAATCATTTGTGCACCCAATTGGGATCTTCCATTCGAAATAATGTGTGATGCTTCGAACTTTGCCGTTGGTGCTGTCTTAGGACAACGCATCAACAAGATCCTTCACGTCATTTACTACGTGAGTATGACTTTGAACGATGCTCAACTCAACTACACAAAAACCGAAAATGAGCTTCTAGTTGTCGTTTTTGCTCTCGATAAATTCCGACCTTACTTGATCGGGTCACACATTAATGTGTACACGGACCATTCTACGCTTCGATATCTCTTCGCTAAAAAGGATGCTAAATCCCATTTGATTTGTTGGATCCTTTTACTTTAAGAATTTGACCTTACAATTAAAGACAAAAAAGGATCTGATAACGTCATTGCCGATCACTTGTCTCGTCTTCCGAACGCACCATCTTCTTTGTCAATCAATGAAAACTTCCCCAATGAACAACTCCTTTCAATTTCTATCGATCCATGGTACGTTGATATAGTGAACTACTTAGTCACTAAAGAAACTCCATCATCTTGGTCCAAACAGGACAAATACAAATTCATGTCCCAAGTGAAATATTTCTATTGGGACGATCCATACTTGTTCAAATATTGTCCCGACCAAATCATTCGACGTTGCATTCCGGATAATGAGATCAGGAGTGTTCTTTCGTGTTGCCACAATCAAGCGTGCGGTGGACATTTCGGTCCTCGGAAAACTGCGAAAAAAATGCTTCAGTGTGATTTCTAATGGCCTTCTCTTTTCAAAGACTCGTTTGAATTTTGTAAAACTTGCGATCGATGTCAAATTCTTGGACGAATTTCTCGACGAGATATGATGCCTCTAAACCCCATTCTTACGATCGAATCTTTGATGTTTAGGGTATCGACTTTATGGGACCTTTTCCCAATTCTTTTGGAAACTTGTATATCCTTCTCGCTATCGATTACGTCTCAAAATGGGTTGAAGCCATTCCTTGCAAAACCAATGACCATAGAATTGTTGTGAAATTTCTCAAAGAAAACATCTTTTCGAGGTTCGGCACACCTCGCACAATAATCAGTGATAACGGAACCCATTTTTGCAACCGTTCTTTTGAAACTTTAATGAAAAAATACTGGATAACCCATAAGCTATCCACTCCGTATCATCCTCAGACTTGTGGCCAAGTTGAAGTTTCAAATCGACAAATAAAACAAATCTTAGAGAAAACTGTTAACAAAAATTGAAAAGATTGGTCTCAAAAATTGACCGACGCGCTTTGGGCTTACCGTGCTGCTTTTAAAACTAACCTTGGGATGTCCCTATTTCGTTTAGTTTACGGTAAAGCTTGCCATTTACCCGTTGAAATCGAACACAAAGCATTGTGGGCAATTAAGAACTTAAACTTTGATCTTGAGAAAGCTGGCGAAAACCGAAAACTACAACTCAACGAACTAGAAGAACTTAGGAACGACGCGTATGAAAACGAGAAAATTTACAAAGAAAGAATCAAAATTTTTCATGACAAGTCAATCCTAAGGAAAACGTTTTTGCCTAACCAGAAAGTTCTTTTATATGACTCAAGACTTAATTTATTCCCTAGGAAACTTAAATCAAGATGGACCAGACCATTTGTGGTACGAACTGTTTTTCCACATGGTGCCGTAGAAATAGAAAACCCCAGGGATGGATCGGTTTTCAAAGTCAACGGTCATCGTTTGAAATCTTTCTTGGAATTTCCAAATAACCAAGAGGAGGAGCTCATGATCCTTCATGAGCCAAGCTACGTCTAGTAAGAATGTTAACCCTCTTTTGTATATATGTACATAGTTTTCCCCGTTACACTCATTATATCATGCATTGACTGTGGGGACACGGTCAAAATTAAGTGTGGGGAGGAGTCTCATTTTCATTTTTTAAGTTTCATGGCATTTTTGAATTTTCATTTCCTTTATCTAAAAAAAATCAAAATCAAAATCCAAAAACATTTTCTTTTTAGAATTTTGATTTATTTTTGAAAAAAACACTATAGGATAAGTATAAGTTTTGGTTAATAAATTGAAATTTTTGAAAATTTATTTGTCTTAACAAAAATAAAAATGAAGTTTGATTACAAATAACAATGGATTAACTAGTATATAGGAAGGTTCAT
Source organism: Allium fistulosum (assembly GCA_030737815.1). Taxonomy (NCBI): domain Eukaryota; kingdom Viridiplantae; phylum Streptophyta; class Magnoliopsida; order Asparagales; family Amaryllidaceae; genus Allium; species Allium fistulosum. The sequence goes on along the minus strand of CM060905.1, from coordinate 895,510,466 downwards.
ATGTGTTAATTATGAAGTATGTTCTAATTGAAAATCTTTGTTTAAAAAAGTGGTAAATTTAAAGTAAAAGATATAACATTTTTATCTTCTAAGTTAAATGGTGCTAAGATGATTTTTCAAAACTCTCTTTCTAAAAAAAAATTGAAAAACAAAAAAAAACATTTGTATATATGTATATTTTTTTTTAACACCTAGAGTCATGTGTTCACACTCGTATGTTCACTCGCCATGCTCTGTACCCTTCTCACGTAAGCCCGAAAGGCAGTGCATGATCGGTATATCTGGCCTCAGTCTATCTGAGTTAGGTGTGTATGTATAAAAATTCTTTTTAATAACGCCTACAGTCGATAAGTGTTCACACTTGTGTGTTCACTCGCCACGCTCTGTATTCCCCTCACATCAGTCCGCAAGGCAGTGCACGGGTAATATATCTGACCTCAGTTTACCTGAGTTAGGCATATGTAAATATTGTTAATAAAATTTTCAAATAAGAGAGAGTAAGCAATTGAAATCCAAGCATCATTTTAACTTGTTTGATTTGACTTGTTATTGGAAGGAAATGAAAATACCACTTTGATAAACTTTGATAATCAACTAAGGATCTATTTCATAGTTGTACTATGTTATCAACCGAAACAACGAGTTAAACTATAGTCTATTTGTTACGATAACTTTGCATTTATTTAAGTATTGACGAGTAAATACTTAAATTTTCAAGGTAATGACCAGAGCTTATATTTAACTTATTTGTATCTATTAAAAATAAATCTTTCATTTGTAAATACTTTCAAAAACTTGCATTCATCCCATTGTAAATAAATCTTGCACTTTGTAAATATTTTCACTTTGCATTTGGATTTTGTGGGTAGTATCCGCTGAAAACCCTCACGAGACAACACTCGTCCTACTGGGGACACCCATAGGTTTAACGGCTTGTTGCATACACTCAATGCAATCGTTCTCCCTATGAAAATGGATTTATCTTAGTTTTCCTTTATTCGAGGACATAAATAAAAAGATAAGTGTGGGGGTATTTGATGCGCACGTAAATGTGCATATATTTACATCCATATTTTATCTCTTTTTATTTAAATAAACATCATATTTGGGCATTTTTATCTGTTAAAACCAAAATTCAATTATTTTCAAACCATCATATTTTCATCTTCATTCAGGGGCAAAATGGTCATTTTTGTGCATGTGCCAATTTAAGAATTTTTACTTGGACAATTTTTATGATTTTTATAGGATATTTTGATGCATATGGAAGTGGGATTCATGATGATATATGCATGCACAAGGAAATACAAAGAAATAAAGAGGAAATAATTCAAGTACAAGATCATGGAGGACCCCACCCACTTACCTAAATGTACAATTAGGAGCTAATGAATAACTAAGTGGAGGTTAAAGCTTCATGCACATCAAATGATGGATTAATTAGTGGCTAATGGTTACTTGGTGGCCACACATCCTAAAGGATATTTTGGGAAACTCCCTAAAAATGGAATTAGGGTTTTATGCATGTATAAATAACCCTCTTATGTACATGAACATATCTTCTACTCTATCATATGTTTACTTAGGAAATTAGCAAGTTGTAAACAAAAATCAAAGTGAAATAAAAATGGCTTCCAAGCCTCTTTCTCCTCTCTTTTCTACATGATTTTCTTTGTTTTATTGTTAATGTTTATTTCTATTCTCTCTTTCTTTTTATGTTCATAGCTTAGATTTACATTTATGCACTAGTCTAATTAATTTCCTTCTAGTAGTTAATCTTCTTTTTCTTTGTTTATTCTCTACTTTCTTTCATTTTCAATGTTGAAACTTACATGTGTTGATTTGATAACACAAATGAGTAGCTAAACCCCTTCAATTTAGTGGTAATGAAGCTCTCAAATATTATGTAATTTCAACATTTTTATGATTTATGATCTCTTTTTCTTATGCTTCATGAAAGTGAATTTTGATGTAAGTTTATACAAGTAGGTTTGATAGCTTATATTGCTTATGCAAATGAGCTATTCTTATTCAACATAAACACAATTTACATCATCATTTGCTAATTAATTTTTGATTTTGAAATGAAAGTAAAAATGAAATTTGATGATCTATATTACTAGTTACAATATTAAATAGATCATACTTAAAATAGATTTTGCTTTGGCTTCATTTTCATGAGAATTATAAGTGGTATAATTATTGTATTATAGTTTGATGGTTTGAGTTATGTTAATCAATAACGTAAACAAACCATACTTATGATAAATGCAACGCTTATTTCACTTAATATCATAATTGGAGATCATAAATTACTTGTTTGTTGATTTACAAAAATATGAGAGTGGATTTGCCTCTAAATTTTTCTCTAGTCTAATAGTTTTTAAATCACATTTCAATTCTAGCTTTAGCTTTTTTTTGTAGTTAACAATTTCCTCTCACTTTGGTCTAATTTGATTGAATTGAAAATTTTAAAATCTTAAAAATTCCCTGCAGATGGACCCGTACTCGCCACGTACTAAAATTTTACGTCATGCGCTTGTGGTATAAATTTAATTTGAAATTTTACGGCAAATTTCTAATCTGATAGAAATTTTGTCGATCAACACGAAACATGAAACATTCTTTTCGAAATGTGAGCTATTCCTTTAATGAAAGCATGTCTAATTTATATTAATGAAAATTTAGGCAACATAGCCTAAAGAAAGTATGGCTGATTTATATTAACGAAAACATGGTGAAACAAATGAATGAAAGTAAGGTTCATACCGAAATCACTACGGAAATTTTGTAATTAAGTTGGAAACTGTTTTATTACTTAACAATGCATTATATATTTGTCTAAATTTGCTACTTGTCTAATTTACATTTGTTCTTTATTTTGCTTTACTAATTTGTCCGGTTTAATTCAGAAATTTATTTTATTTCATAACTACTTAACTTTTCCAACATTTTCTTTTAAATTCCCCTTCCTTTAGTAATTCTTATTAGATTCAAAATACAGAAGAAAAATCTGGAAAAATTACCAAAAATCCATTTCAATATACTTTATCTTACATAAAAATTTAGAACAAAATAATTAATTTGCATATTTAAATTTAATTAATCAAAACTAACCCATTTTTCCCTTGGAAAATTCATAATAACTTATAAAAATATAGGAAAATTTGGGAGTTTAGAAACCATTCTAAAATCACATTTTAGTCTCATATCCAAATTTTCTTATGATTTGATCTCATTGGTTCAAATTATAGTCAAAAGAGTTTGTTGGCTTTTGTACTAAACAAATACTAATTCATATATAATTTCCAAACCATACTCATGAATTTGCCATAATAAATAAATGAATAAAACATAAATCCAAGTCACTTTGAATGAGTTTAAAAATTAAAGATGATATTACTTACAAAATTGTCGATATTTGGCTTGTTTTCTTTCTTGAAATGTTTAGCTATCATCTTGATGTTGTTTTACTTTAACTTCCTTTTCCTTAAGAAAAATGGCTTTTTCTTCTCTTTGTTTTCAGCTCATATGCTTTGCTATGTGAGTAATGAATGAAGGGGGATATCCTATTTTCACTTTAAGAAATACTTCTTTCAAATTTACATTATTTCTCTTAGTTCAACTTATTCAATCATTTAAATGTCTAGCTACACTTGATTAACAGAATTCTCTTTAAGTAATTTTCTTATTATATTCCTTTAGTTATTATTTAATTATTCTCATTATTCATTAGGCTTATATAATGGCAATCCAACATACGAAGTGTTATGGTCTCCCCTTCTTATTGTTGAAATTCAAAAAAGGAAGAGAAATGACCATCGTCATCAATACAAATGCATACATAAGTACAAGTAATGCACTGGAAACCTATTAATGTAAAGTCTTCAACATATAATGTACACATAAATACAAGTATTACACCAGTAACCTACTAATGTAAAGTCATCTATCTTCAATTATAATGCATTAATGCAATAGCTAACACATAATCATATCATAAAATAAAGTGTACTAGTGCCACTACTAGCTTACATAGATAGACAAAAAGAACGCATTGCTAATATCGATATATGTTCTAAATAATTTAGTAGACACACACACACACATATATATATATATATATATTATCCTCCGCCTACCAGGTACAATCATCACTTCATTGGATGTGAGTAAGTCTGGTAACTTTGTTCCTTAACTCCTTTGTATCTCGTCCTACTAATACTTTCGTTCATCGAATATATATATAATTTGGTTCTGTAGAAATGTCACCCCTTCGATTCCACTACTTCACTTTGGTCATGCACACATCAATGTGAAAAACATTGTATACACCCGCTAAACTACTAGGTAACTCAATTTGATAAGCGAGTTTATTATCCACTCCGTCATAGGAAATGAACCAACATATATAACAGCCAACTTCCCTATCTTTCCAAGTTGAATAGTTACACGTATTGTGAGATCTTTATGAGCATATGATCTCCTTCTTCAAACTCTAGCTCCTTGTGCCTCTTATGGCACATATCCTCTGCCTGGACAATGCAATTTACATTTTGATGTGAATTAACTCCATCTTCTTTGTAACATCTCTTATCTATTTGAGTCCTAAGACAAATCTATATCCCATGTTAATCCAATAAACATGTGACTTGCACAATCTCCCATAAAGTGCCTCAACTAGTGCTATACCATTACTCGATCGGTAATTGTTATTGTAGGAGAACTCTACTATATGCAAATAGTCTTATCAAGAGCCTCCAAAATCTAGGACACATGCCCTAAGAAAATCCTCCGGAACTTAGTTTACCATTTATATTTGACTATTTGTATGTGGATGGTAAGTTGTACCCAAGTTTAACTCTATTCCCAATGTACAATGTAAACTCTTCCATAACTCACTAGTAAACAACTGATCTTTATCACTAATAATGTTACCTAGAACCTCATTCAGTCTCACTACATTCTTCACATATAGCTTTGCTAAGTAGCAATCGTTCTCATAGACTTCATAGGGATAAAATTGGCTCCCTTAGTCCATCTATCAACCACTACCATATACTAAAGTTTCTTATTCTCAGCCATGGCAACCTATCAATATAATCCATAGAAATTGAATTCCTCATCCAAGTAAATACTTCTAAAGTTAGAAGTAATTTGCTCAGCTTTTGTGCTCATCTTTTACTTGTTGATGTGCAAAATAAATCTCCACACAAACCGACATCGACCTTCATCCCTTCCTAAAAGAACACTCACTTTATGTCACAATGTATCTTGGTTAACCTGGGATAAATCATAAACTTAGATTGATGACTCTCCTCCAAGGCTTCCTTTTAATGGTATCACATATTTGGGACACAAGGTCGTACTTTCAAAACCATCCTTTCGAGCCAATCTCAAATCCCTTTAGATCATGTAATTCCATACCCATCTAAAATTACCTAATACTTTCGGCTAATAATGGGACATCTTATTGCCTTATAGAAATTCTATCCATAAGTGCTAAACAAACTTCCAAAATTTCTAATGCACTAGGATCCTAACTTGATCCTGTATTTTGCCTAAAATGTACACCATAAAAACCTAACACCTCTAAAGCCTTTCATAATCAAGGCCAACTCTCAATTCTATTACTTCTACTCAAAGCATTGATTACCTTATTCCCTTTTCTTAAAGTATACTCGATATCGAACTCATATGCAACCAAGAACTCTAACCATCTTTGTTGCCTCATATTCAAATCCTTTTGAGCAAACAAAAACTAAAGAGAGTTAAGGTTTATATACGTCGGACACTTTTCCCAATAAGTAATCTCTTTAAATATTTGATGCAATGATCACTACTGTTAATTCTAAGTCATGGTTAGACAGCGGACTTCATGCAATCTAAACTGCTGAGATGCATAAGCTATCGTGTGTCCCTTCTACATCAACACCTCTCCTAGTCCAATTACTCAAGCATCAATATAAACTACCAAATCCCAATTTCCTTCGGGTGTGACCAAAATTGGAGAGTTTATCAACAACCTCTTCAACTCCCGAAATGACCCTTCAAATTTATCGGTCCATACAAACTTCGCCTTCATGTTTTGTTTTCTTAAGCTCTCCAACACCATTTTAAGATGAACTACATAATCTCGCTCATTCTTAGAGTATATCGAAATATCATCAATGAAGATGGACTCAAATCTACCCTAACAGTTCGCAAAAGATGCAGCTCATATGATCCATAAAGAATGCAGGGGCATTGGTTAGTCTAAAGGGTATAATTACCACCCACATGAATCTTATCTAGTTCTAAACATGGTCAAAGGAATATTATCCTTGGATACCCTTAGTTGGTGGAATAACTTTACCAAATCTTGCTATGAGAATACTATAGCTTCATTTGACTTCTTTATAAATACCACGGATACTCCCCATGACGAACTACTCCCTCTAGTGAAACTTTTGTGCTCAAGTTCCACTAGTTGCACCCTAAGTTCCTACATCTTCTTGGATGACATTCTGCTAGGTGGTCTACTAATAGGTTGCGCCCCAGTACTAAATCTATTCGAAATTCAATTGCTCTTTTCGCCAGTATTCCCATTATTAGCTCGAAAACATCTATAAATTCTTTAACTAACACCATCTTGTCAATATCATCTTCCTTGGTCTCCAGCATAAATAAGGATACTCTAGTCTTCTCCTTTAACACATCCAGTGCTACCGTAATCCTCTCACCTCAGTTTGGATGTTGTAAGGCAATAACTTTATCGATATAATAAATTCTAGCGTGATTATGTACTAGCCAATCCATCCATAAATATACCCATAACCTACGAAATCAAGAACATATAAATTATAAGAAAATGGATGTCCAATGAAAATGAACTCTACATCGGTGCACCTTAATTCGAGAGCGGCATAACTACCAATAAAATTAATCACAAGAAAAGACATGACTTAATATGTAACATCTAACTCTAGTCTATCAACCAAATCTTTTGGAACAAAAAAATAAGTAGTACTAGTATCAAATAGACCTTTAATTAAAAAACTAAAAATAAAAATCGTATCTTCAAGCACTACACCCTTCCCTTTTTTCTTAGCAGATGATCTAGTTTATAGCCCTTCCAAAGCATAGACCTTGTCTTTCTCAAATCAGGACAATCCTTCTTCTAATGCCTTGGCTAGTTATAGTTAATACACTTACCTTATGCCTTACTCTCATGCATAGTACGCTTGGTTGAATAATGACCTTTTTTCCCATGGTATTAGCATGTCACCTCAGCCTCATTCACCTTCCATGTTCCTCTCTTAGAAACCTTTCCTCTTCCTCTGGTACAAGTTGAAACTCTTTTGCCCACTATTGGGTCAAGTATCTGCCTTTCTCTCCTCCTTATATAGTTGATCATAACTCCATTCCATCTCCAAAATAAACTAAAATCGATCAAATAAATGTGTCACTACTTTGTGGTTCAGCCCTGTAACAACCTAGGATTTTTGACCCTTCGTATTTAAATATCTGAATTATTTAAATAAATGAATCTTGGAGCAAATGTTATTAAAGTGATTTAATAACCTTCTTAACCCCCTTTTAAATTATAAGTAATGATGGTAAACTTGTTTTGGAAAAATGTTTGCAAAAATAAATACTTTGAAGAAATATCGATAATGTGATCGAAAATTGTTTTATCGATAAAAAACTTCTTCGTATACACTTATTTGCGTAGAAAATCATTAAAATGAAATTAAAACATTTAAAATTTAAGGAAATAAAGTTTTTGATGATGTCATGGGTGATGTCATAGAAAATATTTTGAAAATGAGCTTTTAAGAAAAGTTTTAAGTGCTAAATAAGAGATGTAAAGGTGTAAAGGTAGCATGTGAGAGGGGGGCTTCTTTTTGACCTTTCATGGAAGGTAGAAGGTGGTAATGACCTCTTGTACAAACCTATAAAAACACCCTTAAGGGTTTCATAATTTACAAAAGCTTGAAATGTAATAAAAACTTGAAAATGGTGGAAGTGGATTAGCACTAATCCACTTTGCACTTCACTAACTTTCTATAATTAACTTAAATCTTCTACAAAATCAACCTAACTTTCACCAACACCTTATAGGAATCTTAGATCTAAAGTCAAAGTGGAAGTAAAGCGAAGAGGAGAGAGGATTTAGCTTGGGCCATGAGCATGGAAGGAGGAGGAGAGCTTAATTTTGTGATTTTTGGTGCTAAAGGTTGGATCTTTATCTGTTTGAAGATGGTAGAAAGTGTTCTTAAGTTTGGTTGTGCTTAAACATATGCTTGGCCTGGGTCTAAGTGAGTCATCTCACTATCTTATTTGTATGTATTGTGTGCTTGAAATATAAAGTTAAAGTGACATTAATTAAGTAAAGTTATAAACTTTGGACCCATCTTGCTTTTGAAAGCAAATGATAACTTTGTATTATATAAAATTACTTCTATTACCCTCTTAAACATGTAGAATGGCTTTGACTTTCTGTTTAAATAGTTTTTTATTTGTGTGTTGAATTGAAGTATGTTTGAAAGTGTTTGAAGCGAGAACAGTCGCTATAAGTGCACTTCGACATCCCGTAACTTTAACCTATGTAAAGTGAAGATTTATGAACCTAACTTGGGATGATTTTATTTAGTTGTTCTTGGTATATGATATAGTAAAGAAATTATTTGAAAATTTATAGAAATTATGAACCAAAGTTGCAAAATGTTATAGTGAGAAGAAGGTCGTTATATGAGCACTTTGCAATGTCATGTTTTTGGGAATTTTTTGTAAATAAATTGGAAGATATTCTTAGGAGATTATTTTCGTGGTTTTTAAGTATCCTAAGAGTTGTACGTATTTTAAAATTTCAAGTCTTAAATCACTTGTTAAAATGGTGGAAACTGGTCACCAAGATTGTGTTTTTCAATGTTGTTCATTAACAAGGAATTTTAACAACATTTATAAATGTTGTAGTAAGTTGCTTATGATTTAAAGTGCTTAAAAATGATACTTAAATTTTGAGTTTTTTGCCTAATCTTTTAGGGATGTTTACTAATATATTTTAGTATTCTAAAGTTGGTTTGAAGTTTAAATATTTATTTATGAATTTTGGATGTAAAGGGGTTCTAAATTATAAAACATGTTTTTCATCAAATTATAAATTTGTTATTTCAAGTAATATTTTACATAGATATTTAAAACCTATTTACAATTATTTTAAAGTATTTATATATATAAGTTTTGAAAAAGGTAATTAGCTATGCTTAACCCTAGCCAATAAGGTAGACTTCTTTATTTGTAAGAGTTAAGATTGATGTTCAAGTAGGGATGGAAACAATAGCGCTCTAACCTACCGACTTCCCTCTTAACCAAGGAATAGTTAAGTTGGAATGTCAAAAACCTGTTAATCTTGTTACTTACTTATTCGAATAGGAAATTAACTATGCTTAACACTAAAAGCCGACTAAGTCAATGGCGGGCTTTGCTGGATTTGGCGATTAGCTATCGCGAATCCCTTCTCATTTCTTCTTTTCCTACCATGCCCCTACATGTCTTCATCCAATCATCCTTTGCACTCAACTGCTACTGTGTCTCCTTCAAAGACCATCTCTGGTCGATGTTCCTTTAATTATCCTAATGCCAATCCTTTCCCTCAGCCAAGGCGATTCTTCTCTTGTGGATTGAGTTCCCACCTTTGAATTTTTCTACGTCCAGTCTTGCCTCCTCTGCAGATTGATAGTTCACATCTAATCCTTTTGCTCTTTTAGATTTTCTACTAGCTATTATTGGTTCTCCAATCTCTAGTATTGATGCTTGTGATGTTCAGGTATTCCCTTCTGTTATTGCTCCCCTCTTAAATGTTGCTGCTTCAGCTAATTCTAACCGGTGGTCTGCGATAGCGCTGCATGTGTTTGGGCCTAAGGCAGGTGATGATGTTGGTTTTTTGTGTAGTAAAAGAGTATGAAACTCTGATTGTGGTGCTCTAGAAGGTATGGCATATGTTGTTTTTGTTCATGTTGTGGAAAACCCTAATAATGCTGTGTTCACGCCAAGTGTTTCTAATAATGTGTACATAGGAGCAGGTCATGCGTCTCTTCCTGTAGTGGTTCAAACTGATTCCCTTAGTGCACGAGCTATTTTCTTTGATAATTCTCATGTTGAAATTGTCTTATGCATGCCTAAAATTACTGCACGCAAGGTGCACCATATGAATGCAAATCCTCCTTGTATAATGTTTTGCCCCTTCAGCCAATTAGTAAGTGGGCTTCTTTTTTAAATCACTGCCGAGAAATGCGGGTGAGTACATTCCCTGCTCTTTTGATATTATTGAGGAGAATGGTGCTATAGTACCTCCATTGGAAGTTTTGGATGTGGGAAATGAGTTTTGGTTGGAGTATCTTATTGCCTTCTTTCTTGAAGCTAATCCTTTGTATCATAAGGTCCGTAATTTTTGCCATAACAGTTGGAATATCAGGGGTAGAATGCAAGTACATTTTGATAATCACATGTTCTTTTTTAAGCTTTCTAGAAAAGAAGAAAGACTCTATGTTCTTAAGGCGTATCCCTCCATTATAGCTAGGCAACCCTTCATCATTACCCTATAGAGCCCGACGGTGGACAAAGCTAAGGAGCAGATTCTTTCAATCCCAGTATAGGCTCACTTTACTCACATCCCTTCCATATTGCAGTCCATGATTGGGATGAACTAGTTAGCTAATATTGTTGGCAAGGTCAGATGTTTTGATTCAAATACTGTTGCTTACAATAGGCTAGTGTACCCTAAGTCACTTATTGAAGTTACTCTGTACAAGCCTTTACCTTCAAGGATTCTTGTGCATATTGCTGAAGGGCATGTCTCTTTTATTGATGTCCACTACAGTTGGAAACTAGATATTTATATGCCTTGTCACTCCTTCGGTCACCTTTTGGAAGCTTGTACTGTTCAGCCTGAGACTGCTCCTATTTTGTTTTTTGACAAGATCCCACTTCCTCGACCTTCTATCATGAAGTGGGTTCTGATGTCTGTTCCCAACCCTGCTTCTGCTCCTTTTCTTGAAGCTGCATCTGATTCTCTTGTGATTGTGTCTCAACCTACCTCCCCTTTAGTTGAAGGTATTGTTTCCCTTGTGATTTCTCCTTCTGTTGCCCAACCTTATGTTATTAAATGGAATTCTTTTGAGAGAGCTTGGATACATGAGCCATCTAAGATGAGATATGACCCAGTTTAAAAGGATTTCTTTATGTTTGTTAGTGAAGTTGAAGGTGAATCCAGGTGTCTTCATTACTCTGTTGATGGGGAAGGTCTTGGTCTTTCTATTTTGGTGCCCTTGGTACTTCGAATAAGGCTATTCATGATGATGATAGTTAGGATAGGAAATTTATCTATTGCAAGGATTACTCCGGTTATATTCCAAATCTTATGCCCCTTTTCTTCGGTTATCTGCATGTGTAGGCCCTTTCTCTTCGGGCGTGGAAAATGGTTCCTCCTTTTCTAAGGAGGATTAGCTTTAGGTCATCTATAGTAGTTTAGGCACCTTTTTCCTAACTCATGTTTTTATTTTCCTTTTATTAGCAGTCAAGGCTTTCTGCCTTGCTCCCGTATTAACTGTTGATTTGTTGGTAATAAAAGTGGGCGACCCACTATAAAACCAACTTGCCTTACCATGAAAAAAAGCCGACAAAGTAGGCATATCTATTTGTGAGTATTAAAATTGATGTTTGAGCAGGGACAGAAGCAACAGTGCTCTAACCTACCGGCTTCCTTCTTGACCAAGGAATTGTTAAGTCGGGAATGCCAAAAACGTGTTAATCATGTTGATTTCTTACTTGTGCATGAAAGCCATTAATACTATACTTAACACAAAATCCGACGGGGTAGATTAATCTATCTGTGAGATTCAAGAATGAAGTGTCCAGGCAAGGCTTTGATATGCAACCAGTGCTCTAACTTACTTGCTTCACTCTTGAATGAGTGATATTATAAGTTAGCATGTTGGCAATGAGTTAAGTATACGAATCGTGATTTTTATAAGCAATCGTTTTTAACTGGATATTCGATTAGTCGACTATCGAACTTAACCAAATATTAACTTAGATCTTTAAAAGTAAGTTTTAAAGATAAGTATAAGTGAATTGGTTTTGCGTATGTTTACTCATGTATGTAAAAAAGTTAGTTATATACTTAGCACTAAAAGCTAATGAAGTAGGCTTGTCTATCTGTGGGAGTTAAGACTAATGGTCGAGTAGGGATATGAGCAATAGAGCTCTAACCCACCATCTTCACTCTTGACTGAGGGACAATGTGAGATGAAAATATCAGAAACGTGATAAATATACGAGACTAAGTTTCCATATGTGATCATTCTCATTATTGTTGAATATGAACAATTTGGTCAATTCATCTTGAAGAGAGCAGGATCGATAAGTGATTTACTTATCGATAACCACTTCAAGACCAAGATACATGTTCTATCCCTTGAAAGTGGATCTATTCGAGATATTGGAATCCATGTGCGGTTTTGAGATATGTTCGAGATTTGGAAATCCAATTAGGGATTCGTGTTCTGTTCGAGTGATGACGACTCATGTAAAAGATGCCATACGTGACTTCGACATCGAAAACGACTAAAGATTGAGTAGGATGCACAATCTGGGGTTTTACAGTCCCGCAAAAGGGTATTGTCAACTACATATCTAGAGTATGCTTATCGATATGTTGGTATTGGAAGTTGATGATATTTGATTCTACATGGTTCATGTTTATGTTCGGGCGTGGGCTTTTGTGTTTACCTTATGGTATATTTTATCAAGAGATATACGATGCTCGAAAGTTGTTTTCTGATCCTTATGCATGGAGATTTCATTTCAACTTCACCAAAGGGATCTCCATGGAAAATCCATTATGCGAACGTTCCATATCGGTTTTGATTGTACCCTCTAGTATGATGTTGAATGTAATCAATGTAACCATTCTGTTTATGTTATATATCTATATTCTACATCCTAAAAATTATCTATTATATCACCTTATGTGCTTATTAGATGGTGGTTCTTTTGAGGGGATAACCGTTATGGCATTCCATGCGGTCTCAAAAGTACAGTTATATGTTGATCGCATATTTCTTGAGTTTCTCATACCGGACTTATGTCAGACGTGTAGTTTTTGTTGTCCTCAAATTTCTCATATGCTCTTCCGAGTAGTCTGAGGAAGGCAGGTTTTCATTGATGTTCTTTGAATCTCGAGAAGATAAGCTGGATGTTTAAGATACCATAGTATTATTATTTCCGCTGCATTATTATATTGTATATATTAGCATTTATAGGGATAGGCTGTTATAAATATCCAGGCTGATGATAGTATTTATAATTGTAACTCTAAAATGCTATGTATCTTAGAGTGATAGCTTGAACTGTCTTTTAATGTTATATGTTATCGTTCAACTGTGAGATTCTGATATTGTGTTCTCTTCTTTCTTGTTCTGTTTTCTTTTTCTTTTATTTTACCCTAACAATCTATCTTTTCGACACTTAGGTGCTCGGCACGTGAATATCGCAGATGTATTAGTGTCAACATTCGAGGGTCAAAACGGCAGATCGTTACAGCTAGTACCAAAGCTGAAGGTTAAGCGAGAACCTTGGCTTTGATGAGGTCTGACTTATTAAGGGATGGGATAATAGAATGCCCTAGCATGATTTGAGTGTATTATACATATGAGAGCGTATTTGTATTTGTTATAATCGTATGCCTTAAAGGTAATTACAACTGCAAAAATTAAAGATCTTATATTAGATAACTTATATAAGTGTGAATTATTAAAGTGTAGTTCAATTAATGTAGGGACTAATGATGTTCATTGTTGCCGCTCAATAATTTGTTTAGCCATGCTCGGCCAATTAATGAGCAATGCTATCCTTTGTAGAATGATTTGACATGCTCGACTAGTTAATGAGCATTATTATCATTTGAAGATGCATTAAAAGAACATCTTGTGAAATAAATTTCATAGTTTGACTATGAAGCCTTCGGTGATAATATTAGGTTAAAAGTTCGATTTAGTAAGAGATTTATTTTAATCTAAAAGAAAGATTTTTTGGTAACAAACATTTGTGAAATAATTTATATAAGAAAGTGATTTTATATAAGTATGGTTTATAAAATATGGTTTATTAATGAAGAGGATTTAAACTAAGAATTTGAGAACTTAAATCCCGGTGTCTTTGAAAATGTTTTTCAAGATTTTGGAAAAATAATAGTAGTATTGGTAATTGGTTTATGAAATTGAGATCATGTTGCTTAGTAATATTAACAAAGTATTTGATACCGTTTTGAAATGATTTTGGTTAAGTCCAAAAGGCATGATTTGGACGTACTGAACTCATTTCTATCACTTGGAAATAATTCTGGCGATGACTACAGCATCATCGACTTTCATTTTTGGGTTTTGTAAGTGGGGGAATGCTACAAAGTTGTTTTGGCAAAACAGATTTTGGTTTAATCGCGAAAGTATGATTTGATATACAAAAGATATATGTATATATTATTATTTCAAATTGATTTGAAATAAAACCCAGTGTTTAGTTCTAAAGTTTTTCTTTGGACTGAAATTTGATATGGACATTTTGTGTAGAAAAGATATAAATTTATACTATGTAGGATGCTCGAGTGGTAGAGGCATAGCCTAAAATAAATGAAGAAACCTTTTTACATTCTCACTCTTTGGGGTAAAGTGTGTTTAATAAATAAGTAAAATTGTTAAGATATTTTATTGGCACATGTAGCCTATGCATTTGGATTATATGGTATATGCATCGTGTTATGATATATTGTTTGGTAGCACTCATTTGTTAAAATGAAATGGGATTTTCGGTGATTTTAGACAGTTGGAAACTTCTGAATCATTATAGAATTTGTAGTTAAGTGTTTTTGATAATATAAAGTTGAGTTTTTATAACACTTGAATTCAGAAGTTAGTAAGTTAAAACAAGTTTTAAATTTGTTGAACATTCTTGTTAAGTTAAATGAACTTGATTTTTTTGTATATACTCTTAAGATGTAGTGGGGTATTATACGAATATGAAATTAAGTTATAAAAGGTTTATAACCTTGAAGTTATGTTTTTATGAAATGCTTCACAAATGATTATAGTATCGAAATGATATACTGTTTGGATAAATGAATGTGATAAAAAGGATATTGTTGTAGTTAAGAAACTAATAGAATATATATATATATATGTATGTATGTATGTAAGTTATATGTAGATCATTTTATTCGCATGACTGTTCTTGATCCAGTATTCGATTACATGATTTCGAGGTGATTTACACCGGTCTGCACAAGTATTTTTCACCTGATTCTTGATGGCGAACACTTGATACAGATTCTTGATATGATCCCAAAGTTTTCTATCATAGTATATGGCTATGTAAGGAGAACAAAGGTTTCTAGTCAAAGAACCTGATCAGAGTTCGCACAAGGGAGGTCAAGAGATCTATACTAGTTAGGAAGTGAAATTTATGTCATCGAGCAAATGAATAGATTTGATATTGCGTACGAATGGTCCACGTACATCGTATGGGCTTTAATATGTTTGCATAATATGTTTGTTGGCTTATGGAGAGTTTAGGTGATGACTCTTCAATTTGTTATAAGGTATTATGAATCGTCGATTAAGTAATAACCTTAGGCTATTGAGCTTAAGGTGCGCTTAGTAGATTGTTTATCAACCTTGCGCGATGAGAAGGTTTTAAAACCTGGAAAATCCGGAGCTATGTTTGCTGGTGATTGAATACTATTGAGTATTGCTATGTGGTTGTTTCTTTTTTTTTCTCGTGTTGGAATTTCAAGGCTGAAATATTCTAAGTGGGGGAGAATGTAACGACCTAGGATTTCAAACACTTCGTATTTAAATATTTGAATTAGTTAAATATTTAAATCTTGGATTAAATGTTATTAAAGTGATTTAATAACCTTCATAACCCCCTTTTAAATCATAATTAATGATGGTAAACTTGTTTTGTAAAAATGTTTATAAAAATAACACTTTGAAGAAATATCGATAATGTAACCGAAAATTGTTTTAGCGATAAACAGCTTTTCACTCGTTAGAAGTTGTTCAAACTTTTTTGCATACACTTATTTTCTTAGGAAATTATAAAAATGAAATAAAAATATTTACCATTTACGGAAATAATGTTTTTGATGATGTCATGGGTGATGTCATAGAAGATATTTTGAAAATGAGCTTTTAAGATAAGTCTTAAGTGTTAAGTAAGAGATGTAAAGGTGTAAAGGTAGCATGTGAGAGGGAGGCTCCTTTGTGACCTTTCGTGGAAGATAAAAGGTGGTAATGACCTCTTGTACAAGCCTACAAATACACCCTTAAAGGTTTCATAATTTACAAAAGCTTGAAATGTAATAAAAACTTGAAAATGGTGGAAGTGGATTAGCACTAATCCACTTTGTTCTTCACTAACTTTCTCTAATTAACTCAAATCTTCTCCAAACTCCACCAAACTTTCATCAACACCTTAGAATATCTTATGAAGATTTGATCTAAAGTCAAAGCGGAGGAAAAGTAAAGAGGAGGGGGGGATCTAGCTTATGCCGTGAGCATGGAAAGAGGAGGAGAGCTTGGTTTTGTGATTTTGGTGTAAAAGCTCGGATATTTATGTGTTTGAAGATGGTAGGAATTGTTCTTGAGTTTGTATGTGCTTAGGCATGTGTTTGGCATGGATCTAAGTGAGCTATCTTAATATCTTGTTTGTATATATTGTGTATATATGTTATGTGCTTGAAATATAAAGTTAAAGTGACATCAACTAAGTAAAGTTATAAACTTTGGACCCCTCTTGCTTTTGAAAGCAAACGACAACTTTATGTTGTATAACATCACTTCTAATACACTCTTAAACATGTGGCATGTCCTTAACTTGATGTCTTATTGATTGTTTGATTTTTTTGTTGAGTTGAAGTGTGTTTGAAAGTGTTTGAAGCAAGAATAGTTGCTACAAGTGCATTTCGATATCCATTAACTTTAAGTTGTGTAAAGTGAAGATTTATGAACTTGACTTGGGATGACTTGATTTGGTTGTTCTCTACACAATTTTTACGTATAGGGAAATAAATAAATTGTTTGGAAAGTCATAGAAATTGTGAACCAAAGTTGCAAAATGTTATAGCGAGAAGAAGGCCGTTATATGAGCGCTTAGAAACCTATTTTCAGAAATTTTTGTAAATAAATTGGAATATATTCTTTGGGGTTTCTTTCCATGTTTTTTAAGTACCCTAACGGTAGTATTTACTGTTAAAATTTCAAATTTTTAATCACTTATTAAAATGATGGAAACATGTCGCAAAGATTATGCTTTTCAATATTGTTCTATAACAAGGACTTTTAACGACATTTATAAATGTTGTAGCAAGTTGCTTATGGTTTTAAGTGTGTAAAAATGGTATTTAAATTTGGGAATTCTCTCTAATCTTTTTAGGGTTGTTTCCTAACATATTTTTTTAGTATTCTAAAGTTGGTTTGAAGTTTAAACATATTTTTAATATTTATTTATGAATTTTGGAAGTAAAGGGGTTTCAAATTATAAAACATGTTTTTCATCAAATTATAAATTAGTTATTTTCAAGTACTATTTTACATAGACATTTAAAACCTACATACATGTATTTTTAAAGTATTTATATACATAAGTTTTGATAAAGGTAACGAGCTATGTTTAACACTAAAAGCCGATGAGGTAGACTTCTCTATTTGTGAGAGTTAAGATTAATGTTCAAGTAGGGATGGAAGCAATAGTGCTCCACCTACCGGCTTCCCTCTTGACCGAGGAATAGTTAAGTTGAAATGTCAAAAACGTGTTAATCTTGTTGTTTACTCACTTGTTTGAAAAGGAAATTAACTATGTTAAACATTAAAAGCCAATGAAGTAGATTTATCTATTTGTAAGTGTTAGGATTGATGTTCGAGTAGGGACAGACACAATAATGCCCATACCTACCGGGTTCCCTCTTGACCGAGGAATAGTTAAGCTGGGAATGTTAGAAACGTGTTAATCATGTTGATTTCTTACTCATTTATGAAAGTCATTAATACTATACTTAACACTAAAAGCTGACGAGGTAGATCTATTTATCTATGAGATTCAAGAATGAAGTGTCTAGGAAAGGCTTTGATATGCAACCAGTGCTCTCACTTATCTAGCTTCACTCTTGAACGAGGGATTGTATAAGTTGGATTGTCGGAAATGAGTTAAATATACGATTGGTGATTTCTATAAGCAATCGTTTTTAACTGGACAGTCGATTAGTCAACTATCGAACTTAACCAGATATTAAATTAGATCAAAGAATGTTTTAAAGATAAGCATAAGTAAATGGATTTGGGTTTGTTATGACAATGCATTAATAACATTCGTAGTTTTCACTTTTTGATTATACTTATGAATGTAAATAAATCTCTAAAAAGATAACAATAAGTGGAATGGTTTTGGGTTTGTAGTGACAATTTGAGTAATATTTTTCATAAACCTTTTTAAATGGATTTGTGAAACTACTTAGACCTTAAAAATGAATATTTGGAAGAAATGGGAAAAAGATATAAAAAGCAAAGGTTTTAAGTAAGAAATCTTGTTAATGATTTGTGAATATACTTATACCATTTAAAATAAGTATATGAATACCTTTTGAAATATTAAAAGGAGAGCAAATGAATATTAGAAATTGACAAATGATGTTTTATTAGATAAAAGAAGTTTTACTAATAAAAGAGGTTTTAATTAATAAAAGATTAATTAAACAAAAAGGTGATTAAAAGTCGCTTATGTGACTTAATCGTGTTTTGTATGACTTGATCGTGCTTTGTATGTTTACCTGTGTATGGAAAACATTTTGTCATATACTTAGCACTAAAAGCCGATGAAGCAAGCTTGTCTATCTATGGGAGTTAAGACTGATGTTTGAGTAGGGATATAAGCAATAGAGCTCTAACCTATCGGCTTCACTCTTGACTGAGGGATAGTGTGAGATGAAATATAGAAAACATGATAAAATATACAAGACTTTCTTTCCATATGCGATCGTTCTCATTATTGTTGAATATGACCAAATTTGTCGATTCAGTCTTGAAAAGACCGGGATCGGTAAGTGTTTTACTTATCGAAAACCACTTCAAGATTAAGATACATGTACTATCTCTTGGAAGTGGATCTGTTCGAGATGTTGAAATCCATGTGTGGTTTCGAGATCTATTCAAGATGTAGGAATCCAATTGAGAATTTGTGTTATGTTCGAGTGATAAAGACTCATGTGAAATATGTCGAACATGACCTCAACATCGAAAATGACTAAAGACAGAGAAGGATGCACAATCAGAGGTTTGTAGTCTCGCGATAGGGTATTATCAACTCCATATACAGAATATTCTTATCAATTTGTTAGTACCAGGAGTTGATGATATTTGGTTCCATATGGTTCATGTTTATGTTCGGACGTGGGTCTTTGTGTTTACCTTATAGTATATTTTATCTGGAGATATACAGTGCTCGTAAGGTGTTTTCTGATCCTTATGCATAGAGATTGGATTTTGGCTTGACCAAAGGGATTTCCACGGAAAATCGATTATGCAAACGTTCCTTATTGGTTTTGGTTGTACACTCTAATATACAGTTGAATGGTATTAATATAACCATTCCGGGTGTGTTATATATTTATATTCTACGCTCTAGACATTATCTATTATATCACCTTATATACTTATTAGATGGTAGTTCTTTTGAGGGATAACCATTATGGCATTCCATGCGGTCTCAAAAGTACTGTTATATGTTGATCACATATTTCTTGAATTTCTCATACCAGACTTATGTCTAACGCGTGGTTTTTATTTTCCCTAAATTCCTCGTGTGCACTTTCTGGTAGTCCAAGAAAGGCAGGTTTTTGCTGATATTCTTCGGAGCTCAAGAACACAAGTTTGATGTTTCACCTACTGTGGTATTCTTATTTCCGCTGCATTAATATATTGTACATATCAGCATTTAGGAGGACAGGTTGTCAAACTGTCCAAGCTGATGATAATATTTAGAATTGTAACTCTGAAATGCTATGTATATTAGAGTGACGGCTTGTACTATCTTTTGGTATTATATTTTATCCTTCCGCTATGAGATTCTGATTTTGTGTTCTCTTCTTTCTTCTTTTCTTTTATTTTACCCTAACTATTTCTCTTTACCGCACTTGGGTGCTCGGCACGTGAATACCGTGAACGTATTAGTGTCGAAATTCATAGGTCGATAAGGCAGGTCATTACATCTGGTATTAGAGTTGAAGGTTAAATGAGAACCTTGGCTTTTGTGGGGTATGACTCATTAAGAGACAGGGTAATGGAATGCCCTAGCATGAGTTGAGTGTATTATACATACGAGAGCATATTTGTATTTGTTATAAACGTATTCCTTAAAGGTAATTACAACTATGAAAATTAAAGATCATATATAAGGTAACTTATATAATTGTGAATTGTTAAAGTGTATTTCAATTAATGTAGGGATTAATGATGTTCGTTCGTTATCCCTCATTAATTTTTTAGCCATGCTCGACCAGTTTATGAGCTTTGCTCTCTTTTGTAGAATGATTTGACATGTCTACCAGTTTATAAGCATTATTATTGTTTGTAGATGCATTGAAATGAACATCTTGTGATTAAGTTTTACAGTTTGACCATGAGTACGGTTGGGTTAAACTTTTAGTAAGAGATGTTTATTTTACTCTAAAGGAAATATATTTTGGCAATAAAAATTTATGAAAGAATTTATATAAGAAAGTGATTGTATATAAGTATGGTTTATAAAATATGATTCATAAACAAGATAAAATAACTAAGAATTTGAGAACTTAAATCTTGGTGTCTTTGAAAATGTTTTTCAAGATTTTGGAAAAATAATAGTATTATTATTCGAAAGTAAATATTTGGAAAATTGGTTTATGAATTTGCGATCATGATACTTAGTAATATTTACAAAGTGTTTGATACCATTTTGAAATGGTTTTGGTTAAGTCCGAAGGCATGATTTGGATGTACTAAAGTCTCGTCTGTCGCTTGAAAATAATTCTGGCGATGACTGCAGCATCATCGGCATTCATTTTTGGATTTCTAAGTGGAGGAATGCTATAGAGTTGTTTTAGCAAAATTACTGAATTATTTTTTTGTTTTGTTTAATACTTCTCAACATCATCAGCTCCATGCAACACGTGCCCCGCTATTTTTCTCTCTTTTCTATTTTGTTTAATAAAAAATTTCATGCCTTCGTGAATTATTTTATTCAGCCTTCATGAGCTGCCACTTTTATTTTTCCCCATCTTCCATGTATTCTAATTGATAGCCTTCGTGTGCTTTTATTATTTTGCCTTCGTGTGCTATGTCTTCGAGAGCCGTTGCAGCAACTAAGCGGCACACTTATAAAATTACTGAAAACCGATTTCTTACCCCCATTTAGTATTTTCTCTTCACCTAACCCAAATTTGTGTTAAGTTCTCATTGGAAAACTTCATATTTTTTAGTTCTCTTTTCAGAATTGGCTAACCACACCATTAATTGATTAATTAAATAATGCTCACTTAACTCATTAGTGCTTTCCTTCACTAAATAATTTGTATGAAATAAAAAATTAATGGGAAAAATCCTAAAAATTCATTAAAAATCTCATTTACAATACTCTACCTAATATTAAAATTTCAATTCAATCTTTTTTAATAATTAGTAAACCCAAAATTAACCATTTTCCAAATTTAGGAAATTCATAAAATATTCATATTACTTCCAAACTACACGAAATTAAAAACCATCTTCATTTCATCACTAAGCATGTAATATCACAATTCTGTGTCATTTGGATGTGATAACACCATGTTTTACCCTAAAACATGAACTAATTCACTAGTTAAATTTTAAACCATAATTTGAATAATGTGCATACATCCAAATATTTTTAACATCATCAAAACATTCATACAAAAGTCAAATTTGAACTCAATAGTTGGGATAAGTTTTTAGAGAAAGATTTTACTCACCTAGCTTAAGAAAACTTGTTTTAATCTTTCATTTTTAAATTTAAGAGCTTTAATCTTCTGGCTTTGAAATGCTCTTCTTCTTTTTTGGAAAATGTTGGCCCTCACTTTTAAGAGCCTTAAATTAAAGCGCCTTAATTAACTTCTTAAAGTGACCCTCACTTAATATATTAAAATTTACCTTAGGCAATTCTTCTAATTAAATCACTTTAATAATTTAATTAATAATGTTTTTATATTATTAATTTAATTTAAATTAATTTTACATATTATAAACCCTCCAAAATATAGGGTGTTACAGTCTCCTCTTCTTATAAAAATTCGTCCTCGAAATTTCGATAAGGAAAACAAAATTTATATTAACACCCTGAAAGTGCAAAGTTGTCATCATATAAGTACACACAAGTACAAATTATTACAGTAGTACCCTACTAATGTAAACTATCAATCAATAAGCATTAGTGCAACTACAAACACACAACCATATCATACGTGAATATACTAGTACCCAACCAGTCCTTACCATAGAATAAAAAACACATTGTTATCAATATGAATGTCTAAAACAGCCTGGGATAGATATTCCTAATCTTATTCTCTGCCTCATAGGTACAATTATCCTTATCGTCACACCACTAGATGCGAACAAATTTAATAACTTTTTTCCTCAACTCCTTCATATCACGACCTGTTATTCCTTTCGGTCATCTCACGTATGTCAAATCTGGTTCTACAGATAAATCCTCTATCACCCTCGGTTCCGCTACCAAATCTAGGTCGTGCATACATTTCCTTAAATGCGATATATGAAACAAATTAAGCACACCCACCAAACTGCTCCGTAAGTCGACTCTATATGCAAGTTTATCGATCCTCTTAATGACTGGAAATGGTCATATGTCTCTAGATGTCAACTTCCCTACTTTCCTATAGCGTGTAACTCCTCACATCAAAGAAACCTTCATAAACAGGTGATCGCCTATTACGAACTCGAGCTCTTTTCTTCGCTTATCGACATAATTCATCTGCTTCGATTGCACTGCCTTCATTCTCGTGCAAATCAATTGTACCTTCTTAGTAGCATCTCTTACCAAATCAAGTCCTAACACAAGTCTATTTGCTATGTCCAACCAACAAACTGGAGACTTACATGGTCTACGATACAGCGTCTTAAATGGTGTCATCCCAATACTCGACTGGTAACTGTTATTATAGGTAGAATCTACCGGTTGCAATTGATCTTCCCAAGATCCTCTAAAATCCAAGACGCATGCTCTCAGCAAATCCTCGAGTACACAGTTCACCCTCTTGGTATGACCATTGGTATGTGGATGGTAAGCCATGCTCAAGTTTAATTCCGCACCCGATGCACTTTACAAACTTCTCTAGAACTCACTGGTAAATAATGGGTCTCTATCACTAATGATGCTACTCGATATCCTATGCAATCTCATTATATTCTTCAAATATAGATTCGCTAGCTAGTTGCTGCCATTTTAGACTGCATGGGTATAAGTGGGCACTCTTAGTCAATCTATCGACTATTAAATAAATGCTATCATTTCCCATCCTCGACCTAACTGTCCGTCCATAAAATCCAAAGATATATAATCCCACTTCCAAGTTTGTACTTCCAAAGGTTGAAGTAAACCACTTGGATTTTGGTGTATAGCTTTCACTTACTAATAGTTGAAACATCTCTTCATGCATTCACCTATATCTCTCTTCATCCCTTCCCAAAAGAAGACTCTCTTCATAATATGATACATCTTCGTACCACCATAATGAATAGCAAACTTTGATCGATGACTTTCTTCTAAGACTTCCTTCTAAAGGTCTTCTATATTTGGAACACAAAGTCTTCCTTCCTTCTTAAGCCATCCCTTAGAGTCTATCTCGAATCCATATTGATCCTCAACGTCTGCACCCATCACCAATCGCTTAATCCTTTCAGCAATAAATGGATCTTCTCTTTGCCTTGTATCTATTCTTTTTACAAGTGTAAGATGTACTTCTGGACTTGCTAACATGCCCGAATCTCTACTCAGTCCAGTAATCTGTTTAAAATGCACACCGCAAGAAGCCAATGTCTCCAACATCTTCCATTCTTCAATCATGGACAATACTCCATTCTGATGCTTCCTACTCATAGCATCAACAACCTTATTCCTTTTTCCTAGCGTATATTCTATTTTGAAATCATATACCGCCAAGAACTCCAGCCATCTCTGTTGCCTCATATTCAACTCTTTTTGAGAGAATAGATACTTAAGGATTTATGGTCCGTATACAACTCTAACCGTTCTTCCAATAAGTAATGGCTCTAAATCTTTAGTGCAAAACCACCGCTGACAACTCTAAATCATGTGTCGAATATCTAATCTCATGTGGTCTCTACTATCTTGACGCATAAGCTATCATCCATCCTCTTTACATTAAAACTACTCCCAAGCCTATTCCACAATTGTTAGTATACAATACTAGATCATGGTTCTCTTCAGGCACTATCAAGATAGGAGCATTTGTTAATAACCTCTTCAACTCTTGAAATGGCCCTTTGTACTTATCAATCCATATAAACTTCTCGTTCATCGTGGTCAACTTAATCAAGGGTGCTGCTATATATAAGAAATTTTTAATGAATCTACGGTCATAGCCAGCCAATCTAAGAAACTTCTCATCTCTGTGACCATCTCTGGCCTCTTCTAATCGTTAATAATTTCTATCTTCGGTGGATCCACAGCTGATCCATTCTTTGAAATAACATGCTCAACAAACTTCACTTCTCATTTCCACAAGTGGCATTTTGAAAATTTCACCTTCAACTTGTGTTGTCTCAGCGTCTCCAAAACCAATCTCAGATGAACTTCTTGATCTTCCTCATCCTTAGAGTATTACAAAATTTCATCAATGAAAACCAACACAAATCTATCCAATTGATCGTGAAAGATCTAGCTCATAATACCAATGAAGAACATAGGGGCCTTGGTCACTCCAAACGGCATCACTAACCTTTCATATGAACCTTACACTGTTTTGGACGCTATCAATGGAATACTATCTTTCGCTACTCTGAGTTGATGGAAACCCTTAACCAAGTCTAGCTACGAGAACACCCGAGTTCCACTCAACTGTTCAAATAAGTCGTCTATGATGGGCAAAGGATAATGATTCTTTACCGTCAACTCATTCACTTTCTAATAATCTATACACATCCGTAAAGATCCATCCAACTTCTTTACAAATATCGAGGATGCTCCCCATGGTGAACTACTCGGCTTAATGAAACTTTTATCCTCACGTTTCACTAGCTACTTTTTCAACTCTTCCATCTCCTTGGATGACATTTTGCTAACCGGACTGCTAACAGGTTGTGCCTCTAGCATTAAGTCTATTCGAAATTCAATTTCCCTTCTCGTTGGTAATTCTAATTCAAGTTTGAAAACATCTACAAATTCTCTACTCACACTCTACTACTCTCATCTTCTTGATCATCCATAGCACATAACATTAAGTTTGACTGCTCCCCCATTACGTCCAAGGCTATCATGATTCTCTCTGCACCTCTAGGATTCTGTAAGGTAATAATCCTACCACACATTAGATTCTAGCGTCATTTTTCACTAACCAATCCATACCCAAAATCTCTTCATATCCTACGATGTCAAGCACATATGGGTCGCAAACATACAAGTGTCCACACAAGTCAAAATCAAGGTCAGTGCATCTTAACTCAAGAGTGGCATACCAACCGATCAGATTAACCGCACAAAAGGACGTAATCAAATAGTTAGTGTCTAGTTCTAATCTATCAACCAAATCCCTAAAATATGTTTACATATCTTTAACCAATTCAACACTTCTAAGACAGGCTTCTTCCCTATGAACTCCTTTCCTACATGGCCCTTAAAATCTTTGTTCATCTTAGAAAAAAATTGCTTCTCTTGCTACCTTTTGTCTCGGCTCAATAACTCCAATTGGCTATTGCCTCACCTTCTCCATCATAAATTGACAGAATAAAGCATTCACATTCATTCCTCCTTCAACCGGGACAGACACTTGAATACCAGCTTAAGTGTGAACTTTCGGGTTCTCCTTCCTTCCTTGGCCATTAGTTTACGCACTATCATCTGCCCAACTGATATTTGCTCTTGCACTTCCTATGGTCAAACATCTGCAATGTAGATCCATTCTTGCCTTCTGCATAAGCAAGGTTCGTAAGAAATAGAAATTAGAGAGTGGGGTCAATCGTAGAGGGGTAGATATATCCTACTATATATCTATATTAAAATACAAGTATGTTATATATATAGTATACCCTTCCCTAAGGTGTTTGTTTTCTAGTTATAAGTTTCTAACTAGCTCTGTTTTACTTAAGTGTTTCTCTAACCTAAGCTCTGATACAAGTTGTAACATCCCACACCCAAAGACTTGAAAATGGACGCCGATGATGCTGCAGTCATCACCGAAATTGTAACAACCTGAATATTTTACGATTGTATATTTAAATGTTTTATTTAAATATAGCATCGTTAATTGGATTAAAGTCTGAAATGTTACTTTTTATAAACAGTCGAATTGGGACTCGAGACCACTTCCATTGAGTCCAAAATGGTGTTTACAACTTTTTTGAGTATAAACATCGATATGTTTGGAGTTGAGTAGAATTTGCTATTTTTCTACTTGGGCATTGGGTTTGGGTTTCAGCCCACTAGCCCATCTTAATACCCTAACTCAGCCCCTCTTCTCATTTCATTCTCCTTTCCTAATACATTCAAGCTTTAGAGAAAAATGGGGGAAGAGAAAAGGAATTAGAAATTCCTAAGCCCTAGATTCATTTGCAAACTCAAGTTCTAGCTCCAAAATCTAAGAGAAGCTTAGGTAAGCATCCTCTTCGTCTTCTCCATCTCATTTGCTCTTCAATTTCAAAAACTTCCTAAACCCTAACTTAGGAAATGTTTTTCTTTTGAGCTTAGATTGAAGCTTCTTGGGTTAAAATTGAAGAGTGATTGTTCTTGCCTTGCTCTATAGCTTCTCTCTTGTTTTTTTTGGTTTAAAGGTTAATTCTTTAACTCACATCTACGTCTATAGCTATCATTGTTGTTAGGTATGAATTCCTAACATTTGTGCATATTCATTCGCTTTTAATTTGAATTGATTTGGTGAATTTTCCAAATTATGGTGTTTTGGTCCAATTTTATGAAAACCCTATTATGGATATTTGGACATTGATATTTGGGGTGTATCGAAGAGCCGTTAAGGCTGGGTTGTCGCTTGGCGTAAATCCTTAGTCGTCGTTGCTCGTCCGATCGCTTCCAATACATTTGGGCCACTTTGGCCTAGGCAAATTGTTACCCAGACCAGGTGACCAGACGTCTGGTGACCAAGTCCAGACGTCTGGTTTGGACCTGAAACAAAAATATATGCATGCAGAGTTTTAAAAAAAAGGCAGAACCTAAATTCAGACATCTGATTTTTGGTTCAGACGTCTGAAAAGGTTTCAGACGTCTGGTTTGCCTAACCAGACGTCTAGAAGGGTTTTCTGGAATTTCCAGAATCAAAATCCAAACGTCTGGATTGACCCCCAGGCGTCTAGAACTGTGTATTTTCGCCTGTTTAGGCTTTTCTTGATTGATATTTCCATTGTTTATCGATTTTAGTTGCTTCGATTAGTTGTTATCACTTTTATCGACCTTGATGGCTTCTTTTTCGGGATTTTTGGGAATATCCATTTTGATGGATTTGGTATCGACTTCTTTGGATTTAATTCACGTCTTCGTATGTGAATCTTTGGTGATTGATTGTTTCTACAATCATTTTTGGGATTTGTCACTTCTAAATACAAAGGTTTCTATACTAGTAGTAAATATTCAAACTCTTTCATCAAAACGATTTCGACACTATTTTAAATATAAAGCTCATTTTCCAATCTATTAGTATATATAAACCTTTACCTCATTCGTATGAGAAATCTAATTAAACGGCTTAGTAAAATAAGTGGTATGAAACGATTGCGTTTACTTCGTCGGTTAATTCTTAGACTTGTTCGATTGAAACTCTTGTGACAATTTTCGAGTGGAAATCTACAATTTGTTCGTAAATATTTAAGTTAAGCTAGTGGTTATGGGACATGAAGCTAAACTCTTATATTTACTAGCTTAGTGTAATCGACACTTCTTGATGATCGATGATGATCATTTTATGATTTAGACTAGTGATGTGCGATGTCTCTTTGTCCGCGTGGGGGACTGTACCCCGTTCTATTGAGCTTCGTCTCATTTTTATAGGCTAGCGACCTATGGTTTTATGGAGTTTGGTTCATCGGGCGTTCGTTGTACTACGTCGTTGTTCCATATTATTTGTGTTCAGGTTCATCGGGCTTTCACTGTACTACGTCGTTGTTCCGTATTATTTGTGTTCGGGTTCATCGGGTGTTCGCTGTACTACGTCGTTGTGCCTGATTATTTGAGTTTGGTTCATCGGGCATAACACTGTACTACGTCGATGTTCTGGATTATTTGAGTTTGGTTCCTCGGGCGTTCTTTGTACTACGTCGTGGCACCGGCTCTATGGTTAGCGACCCGTTTGTGATACACGTGTTGGTGAGTTTTCATGCTCCCGTTTGTGATAGGCCTCCCCCTTTGTGATTTCTGGATTTCTGGTTGTGATTTCTAGAATTTGTGTTTCACCAATTTTCGTGGTTTGCATTGATAAGCTCTATCAATATTTGTGTTTTGGTGAATAATTTAAAGAATGTGATTCTTTTTGGTGTTTTGAGATTCATGAGATATTGTATGATTTTTGTTGTTATTTGATGTATATTTGACACAGTATGGCATTTTTGTTATCATACGTTTTTGGTCATATCTCTTGTCCTATCTCATTTTATATGATATTTATAGCTAGACTGATCCATTTATTATTTTCTTCTTAAAATAATACTCGGGTCAGACCGAGTTATTTTAGGTGCTCCTGCTTGACTTCTTATCAGGGTCTGTCACCTGACTTTTGGCTAACTACTTTAGATTAGTAGTTTTTGTTATTATACATTTGAGATGGAGACTCCTTGATGTAAAATTATTCTTTTGTCTAGCACTTGTATCTATTCTTTTGTGATGTAGTGGATCTTGTTTGACCACTACTTTGATGTACACTTCTATGTGTTATATTCATATATGTTTCCGCCTTTGTGATATGAATATCTGTGACTGATTTGTGTTATGTTTATTTCTATATTTGTTTCCGAAGGCCTCATAGCCACTGTGTGATAGCTTTGAGTTTGTATTTGATATGTCGGATTTCCTCTTGAAGTGAAATGTAAGTCATGTTATCTGACATATCGCTACTCGCACAAAGCAATTACACAGATGGTCGCTCCTCAACAGCCTTATTCTTCGTGCTAGTCGACGGCATTACCCAGCAGTGTCCTTGGCTAGTGTGAGTATAGAGGTGGGGCGTCACAGAAATCATTTTCTAGCAATAAAGTGAGTTTAGTATTTTTTTCACAGCATAAGTAAACAGAGCAACTAAATATTTTATCCATTGCATTAATTTGGTTTACATAGTTCATTACAATAGCTTTAACCCAAATCGTTCGCACGTAGGGGTAAATATATAATAAGAAAATCAGAGTAGTGAGTGCATGATATATGAACATGCCAACACCACACCTAGCCAATTTAAAATTCTGGTTTAACACAGTGAAATTTTTAAATGCTCTTATTTAAATAACAAGCCTTATGCTTCGCCTTCGAAATATTTATTAGTCTTTCCAAAAGAGGTACCTGGCTAAGCCAAAAACTCAGCCTACTCGAAAGAGTACTCGTGAGTTTATGACAAATAATAAAAACACAGGTCAGATAATAAGTTGGGTATAAGTAAAACCTTTATCCTAAGCATCTATAGTGAGACCACGCTGCTAATGTGAAATGGGTATTCCCCTCACTTTATCATCATAAATATACATCAATATATATAATGAAAAACAATATATATCCAGAAGCAACTATGTGCATGTATTCAGCCAATAAGTGCACCCTACACTTGATCCCAATTATGAACCATGAACCATGTCATAGACACACACACACACACCCCTCCCAATTCAAGTTAAATATACTCTATACTTATCATCCAAATATGAGCCAAGTCATATTATCATTCATCGTTCATTCATCCATCACCTAATCTCTTGTTTTAGGCTTTCTTCATTAAATTATCATTAACATATTTTAGTGATCACCTCCCTAGGTCGTCCTGTCACTAATTTAATCTTTTGCTCGAACAACCTCACCTAGTGAAAACATCAACTCATTTACCCATGGGAGCCACACTGACTAGAATCCCCAAGACTCTCCCAAGAGGTTCAATGTAAGCACTCTGAATATATTCTAGTAAGCATCCCTACTAGACGTCAGTAGCCCCTCTTAGCCTTAAACCGCTATCGTTTCACATTACCGATTTATTTATAACACCCACTGGATGTTTTGACACTCTACCATGGCACCCTGTCTTAACTTCTCTATATAGTTTTATAATATTCCTAAGTTGAACCTTACTAATGCTTGCTACCATATACCATTAGACTTTAAACCATTAGTCAAGGCACTCTGCTATCCAACAACTCCATGAGTCGGTATACGTTTACGATCATGGTTCAACCCTTTTTCTTTTATTCATTAATTGTGTGCCCTACGCATTCTTTAGATAAAACATTTTTATCCTTTATTTAAATGATATCCTATTGTGTATTAGCTTCTCTAAGCTTTCTTCATTTTAAAAACAAGTTAACACAATTTTTACTTATAAAATCTCTCTTTTATTTCATTCCTTTGAAATAGTTCAATAACACTTGAAAAGTGTCTTCCAAAGTAGCTTAAGTATATGTATTTCACTTAGAAAAATAAAGCTTCTCAAGATATTACAAGTTGCATTTACTTGTTGTGTATTGACTATCCCATAACTACCGTATTTAATAGAAAATATTATTAATGTTCGCGTGGAATTCGCATGATAAATTGTACTACTGTCATGTTTTAATTCTAGCCATCGTGAGTCATCTATCTGGAGCCATCGCGTGTAATATAATTTCATTACTTGCTTTTGTGTGCTGTAGTTTTGCCATCATGTACAGTAAGCTATTTTATTTGTTTCCATTGACATTTCAATTCGTGTACTATATTTTTTTTCATTCAACTTGTTTTGCATTCAGCTTGGGTTTCGTGTGTTATCAAAGAGGTGCCCATGTGTCTAGTTTTCTTTTCAATACTTGCTCTGCTTTAAGGCCACGCGGGTTGAAAGTTCATAGGTTATCCCTGTAGCCTTTGCGTGATACACTTTGTTTTTCATTACCATCACATGAAATCAAATTTGATGCCATCATGCTGCTTCATTTCGCGAATCCAGATTTCATTCGTTATTATATTATATATATTTTTATGAACATGCCTTCGTGGCCTTCGCGATAAAAATTCTTTTCATGCTTTCGTGTTTGGTTTCTGTTTGTGCGAAAATTGGTCACAAACCCCAAATGTCGTGAAAGCACCAGTGTATGAACACAAATCAGCAGATTATAATCACGGATCAAAGATCTGAGTAATGTAGAGGATAAAAAGTGAAGAATGATAAACTTAAAACGGAAAGTAATAGACAGAGACACAAGATTTTAGAGTGGTTCGGTGTGTTGCCTACGTCCACTATGAAGTTGATTGCTTTATTGATGTTTCTTTTATGATTACAGTCGATTTCAGCAAGTTACAACAGATAATGATGATTTTCAGCAGTGAGATTCGTTAGTAGCAGCAGCTATGGAGTTTAGGACTGGATCCGGCAGAGTCTGGGCATTTCAAAATTTAAAGAAGAAGAAGATCCCTTTTCTGTATGTCTTGGGGCTTTATTTGTAGGTGTAGGAAGCTGATATTTCGCTCAGATCTCGGGAGACCCCTTCTGGCACGTGACTAGGCCCGCGCACCCAAGCCCGCGAAGTTTCGGCCCGATCTGTGATCGATACGAACTGATTTTGTATCGATCAAGATTGTGTCAGATGGAGTCGAAAATTGGTGTGGACATTCTTTAACATGCACGTAGGCTCCTGTGAAAATTTCATGGCACTTGGACCTGTAGATTAGGAGATATGATCGTTACGAAATGGTGATGTTCGGCAGGCTGTTTGGTTCGAATCGATCATTTCGACTCGATCTTGTTCGACTCGATGGCTGCGCATGCCCAGGTGATGATGTGGCGAGCACTCTTCGGATCGATCTTCTTTCTATGCCGAGTTGACCAAGTCGTCCTCATATTTTCGCCTAGTTCGTATCGATTGAGACGGCTCAGTTCGTATCGATCCAAGTTCCACTGTTCGTATCGATCCAAGTTCTACTGTTCGTATCGATCGCGCGGTCTTGTTCTTATCGATCGCCTCAGTATTGACTCGCATCCACGCATGCGGTGCTGTTCGTATCGATAATTCAGAAGCGTTTCGTATCGATTATGTTGAGGATTGATACGACACACAAGCTATTTATGGATACGAAGAAGTGCACTCCATGGATACGAATCAACATATTTTGATGGGTACGAACTCGAACAGGATGGTGCCAAGTGTATCGATATGAAATGGTAATATCGGACGGATGCGAAGTAGGATGAGCTTCGATCGATACGAAGTGAGCGAACTCGATGGATACGAACAGTCCACTATTCGATGGATACGAATAGCGTACAGTTGATGGATACGAACGAGAACCATATTCAATTTTGCATCGATCATATCTTGAGCATACGAACTCGGATTGGCCTGAAATATGGGATGCTGGCTTTCACGGCTTCGCTTGTCGTGTATTGTTAATTATAGCTCGATCCGAACTCGGGCAAAAATCGTCGATATCCATAGTGAGCCTACGTACAACCTATCTTCATGATGAATTGTCTTTGGTTTCCCATTGATCTTTTGGTATCACGGTCTTGCTAAACGACGGGATAACACTTGCCTCCCAAAACGTGCCTTGCGATAGGAAGGTGTGTTTTGTAGTTCGATAAGCTGGATGTTTATATCCTGTTGACGACCTGTCAAGAAATTGATAGTCTTATCTGACCGCGAATGGCGATCATTCGGGATCATATGTCATTCGAGGTGATATGTGACCATCGCGGTCGGATGCCGTTCGCGGTCGTGATGCCGTTCAAGGCGATTTGTGATCGTTCGTGATTGGGTGCCGTTCGCGGCGAATTGTGACCATTCGCGGTCGGGATGTCATTCGAGGCGAATTGTGATCGTTCACGATCGGGTGCCGTTCGCGGTGAATTGTGACCGTTCGCGGTCGGGATGTCGTTCAAGGCGATTTGTGATCGTTCGCGATCGGGTGCCGTTTGCGGCTGTGACCGTTCGCGATCGGGATGCCGTTCGAGGCGATTTGTGATCGTTCGCGATCGGGTGCCGTTCGCGGTGAATTGTGACCGTTCGCGGTCGGGATGCCGTTCGAGGCGAATTATGACCGTTCGCGGTCGGGTGCCGTTTGAGGCGAATTTTGTGTGCCCGGAGGGGACTTAGTGTCATCAATGCCAGATTTCACGTTCGATTGAATCTCTGACTTGTTTGTCATGGCGGTTTATTGCCATCTCAGAGCATGTCTGAGGACCGTTCGCGATCCCGTACATGTGTAAGTGGCTTAGTCGTTATGGCATGACTAATGGCATTCTTTTATTCAAAATGAGTTTTTCAACAGAAATGTTCAACAAAATCAAGTTCAAACATCAGAAATGGAAAGTAAAAGTAAAACAGGGACGTCAAAGAGCAAACACCTACACTGTTGCGATTAGTAGTCGTATCAGAGCATGCCTGAGGATCGTTCCTGGTCCTGTACATGTGTAAATGACTTAATCCCATTGGTGTGGAGTTTGCTACTCATTCGTCATTAACCCAGTCAATTGATGACAAGCTGACGCCTCGATCCTGAGCCGTCCCCGGTAGGCGCAGGTGGTGGTCGCTCCCGTTCCACCGTTGTTGTTCCCCTTCTTACATACTGCGATAGCAGACCATTCCGGATATGTCCCTCTATTTCGTCCCTCAAGTGCCTGCAATCATTGGTACTGTGGTCGCTTAGCTCATGAAATGAGCAGTACTTGTCTGACCTTCTTTCATTGTTGGTCGGATCCCTCCTCATTGGCTTTCGGTAAGGAACCTGCCCCCGGTGTCCTGGTAGATTCGCTCCAAGGTTTCATTCAACTCTGTATAAGAGGTGAATCTTGGTTCCTTTCATGGTTGCACCGGTCCATCACCCTTATCCTCTGCCTTTCGTTTCCCTTTACCAGTTCCTGCACCTTTTTCAGGAGGATTTTCGCCCTTGACCGCATAAACGTCGACTCCTTCTCCTTCCTCTCTTTCAGCATTTGCATCCTCTAATCATAAAAATCCTTCAGCCTCATGGTAAAATTCTCCTAGATCCATAGTGGGATCCCTTGTTAACGAATTCTTGAACTCTGTGCCGTCAGCTATGCCAGATACAGCTGCCATCAAAACAATGGATGGATCGGGTCGATCCACCGATGTTGCCGCTGCATTGAATCGCGTCAGAAAGTTCCTCAAAGACTCCCCGGTTCTTTGTTTCAGTGCTGCCAAACTCATCACATTCTTGGGTCTTGAAATGTGATCCCTGAATCGCCTCATGAATTTCTCGGTCAAATCAACCCATGTTCCTATGGAGCCGCTCTCCAGCTATCTAAACCATAGTGCTGCGATGTCTATCAGATACAATGGAAAGCAATGAGCCATGACTTCCTGTGGTGCCCCCAGCACTTCTATGTGCCTCATATACCTTGTCAGATGGACTGCAGGATCCGTCCTCCCATCATACATTTCCACTGATGGTAGTTTGAATTCTGGTGGGTTCCTGGCTTGCCTGATCATAGGAGCAAAGGGACTCCTATTCACATCTTCCAGATCTCTATTCACTAGTCCGCCTCTCATGGCTCGTTTGACCATCTCTGCCAATCTGTCATTGTCGCCAAGCTGTAGTCCTTGTTGATTGTCTTTGATTTGCCTCCCGAGTTCACGAGGGATTCCTGGAATCTGCTCTCCTGAACGAGCATTCGTTTCTCTGTCAATGCCGCGCTGCGCAGTTCCCCCTGGTACTGCACCCGGGATTGGGTTAACATGCCCTGGATAAGTGCCCCTAGCTCTGGGGCTGTGCTAGATGGTCCTGCTCCACCTTGAGTTCTGGTTGCTTCGTGATTCTGAACTCCTGAAGCTCCAGCTGCTCCACCTTGTCCAAACTGTCTGAGGAGGTTCTGCATCATTTCTTGTTGACTCTTCAGCAATCTTTCATGAATTGAATCCGCCATAGCTTCCATCTCATCCCTGGTGATGTAGATCGAATCCTGTCCATCTCAAGCTCCAAAGGATGCCGCTTGACTTCCCCCTTGCTGGCTTCTTTCTCCTCTCTGTCTTTTGGTTGATCGTCGCTTCATTGTCTTCCAAATCTGAATTCTTTAAGCTTTCAAGTCTGAACTCCAAACCTGGTATAGCGTGTGCTAGTTGTTCTCAGTGAAAGCACCAAAGCGTTTGTGCCAAAATTGGTCACAAACCCCAAATGTCGTGAAAGCACCAGTGTATGAACACAAATCAACAAATTATAATCACGGATCAAAGATCTGGGTAATGTAGAGGATAAAAAGTGAAGATGATAAACTTAAAACAGAAAGAAATAGACAGAGACACAAGATTTTAGAGTGGTTCGGCGTGTTGCCTACGTCCACTATGAAGTTGATTGCTTTATTGATGTTTCTTAGATGATTACAGTCGATTTCAGCAAGTTACAACAGATAATGATGATTTTTCAGTAGTGAGATTCGTTAGTAGCAACAGCTATGGAGTTTAGAAATGGATCCGGCAGTGTTTGGGCATTTCACAATTCAAAGAAGAAGAAGATCCCTTTTCTGTATGCCCTAGGGCTCTATTTATAGGTGTAGGAGGCTGATATTTCGCTTAGATCTCGGGAGACCCCATCTGGCACGTGACTAGGCCCGCGCGCCCAAGCCCGCGAAGTTTCGGCCCGATCTGTGATCGATACGAACTGATTTCGTATCGATCAAGATTGAGTCCAATGGAGTCGAAAATTGGCGTGGACATTCTTTAACATGCACGTAGGCTCCTGTGAAAATTTCATGGCACTTAGACTTGTAGATTAGGAGATATGATCGATACGAAATGGTGATGTTCGGCAGGCTGTTTGGTTCGAATCGATCATTTCGACTCGATCTTGTTCGACTCGATTTTGTTCGACCCGATGGCTGCGCATGCCCAGGTGATGATGTGGCGAGCACTCTTCGGATCGATCTTCTTTCTATGCCGAGTTGACCAAGTTGTCCTCATATTTTCGCCTAGTTCGTATCGATTGAGACAGCTCAGTTCGTATCGATCCAAGTTCCACTGTTCGTATCGATCCAAGTTCTACTGTTCATATCGATCGCATGGTCTTGTTCGTATCGATCGCCTCGGTATTGACTCGCGTCCACGCATGCGGCGCTGTTCGTATCGATTATGTTGAGGATTGATATGACACACAAGCTATTTATGGATACGAAGAAGTGCACTCCATGGATACGAATCAACATATTTTGATGGGTACGAACTCGAACAGGATGGTGCCAAGTGTATCGATACGAAATAGTGATATTGGACGGATGCGAAGTAGGATGAGCTTCGATCGATACGAAGTGAGCGAACTCGATGGATACGAACAGTCCACTGCTCGATGGATACGAATAGCGTACATTTGATGGATACGAACGAGAACCATATTCAATTTTGCATCGATCATATCTTGAACATACGAACTCGGATTGGCCTGAAATCTGGTATGCTGGCTTTCACGTCTTCGCTTGTCGTGTATTGTTAATTATAGCTCGATTCGGACTCGAGCAAAATTCGTCGATATCCATAGTGAGCCTGCGTACAACCTATCTTCATGACGAATTGTCTTTGGTTTCCTATTGATCTTTTGGTATCATGGTCTTGCAAAAAGGCAGGATAATAGTTTCATTTAGACTTTTTGTGCTAGCTTTCACTTAGTGCCAGGTGAGTTATCATTCATCAGTTGGCTTTCGTATTGTTTTTTATTATTATTTTTCTAAACTTTCGTAGCCTTGTTTCATTCAGACATGTATGTGCAGTTTGCTTTGTTTATTCACATTCATATGCTCCTTTTTATTTTCATATTTTTTTCGCATGAAGGTTTTCGCTGCCTTCGTGTACAATAACATCCCTGCATGCCTTCATGCATTTATTTATTTCATGAGTTCTAGGTACTACTAGCTCCATCCAACACGTGCCCCGCTATTTCTCTTTTGTTTAATAAAAAGTTTCATGCCTTCGTGAGCTGTCACTTTCATTTTTTTCTAAGCTTCCGTGTATTCTAATTGATAACCTTCATGTGCTTTCATTTTTAGCCTTCGTGTGCTATGTCTTCGTGAGCTGTTGTAGCAACTAAGTGGCACACTTGTAAAATTACTGAAAACTAATTTCTTACCCCATGTAGTATTTTCTCTTCACCTAGCCTTAATGGTGTTGAGTTCTCATTGGCCAAATTTATATTTTTCAATTCTCTTTTCAGAATTGGCTAACCACACCATTAATTAACAGATGCTCTATTAATTGATTAGTGTTTTACTTAACTAAATAATTTATATAAAATAGAAAATTAGTGGTAAAAATAACAAAAGTTGATCTAAAATTCCTTTTACCATATTCTACCTCGTGTGAAAATTTCACGTCAAAATAATTAATTTGACCTTAAATTAACCATATTTCTCAACTTAAAAAAATTCATAAAATATTCATATTAATTTCAAAAATTATGAAATTAAAAACTCATCTCCATTTCATCATTAAGCATACCATATCAGAACTTTATGGCATTTGGATGTGATAGACCATGTTTTATCCTAAAACATGAGCTAATTCTCTTTAGTTAAATTCGAAACCATAATTAAAATAATATTCTACATCCAAATATGTCTAACATCATCAAAACATTCATATAAAAGTCAAATCCGAACTCAATAGGTTAGGATAGGTTTTTAAAGATTTTACTCATCTATCTTATGAACTTGTTTTAATCTTCCCTTTTCCTTAAATTCAAGAGCTTTAATCTTCTGGCTTTGAAATCCTCTTCTTCATCTTTAAAAAATGTTGGTCGGCCTTGTTTTGAGTTATAGGGATTTTGTTTTGGTGGAATGAAATGAAATGAAGATGGAATGAGTGGAACTGGCTAAGGTAGTGATTTTGGGCCTTGCTAACTTCTTCCCTTAACCAAACCCTTTCCATTAAAATTTAGTTTGTTTATTTACATTAATAAAGGCCCTAATCAAAATTACTCTAATTTCCTTTGGTCTATCCAATTAACTTTTTAAAGTGACTTTCACTTAATTAATTAAATTTTCCTTAGGCAATTCTTACCATTAAATCAATTTAATAATTCAATAAATAATGTCCTTATATTATTAATTCAATTCAATTTGACTTAGTTTCCCTTATTATGGACCCTCCAAAATATAAGGTATTAAACGTTCATTCCATTGAACCTTCATAAACTTCACCATCTTCCTCTTAAGCATTTGGTATCACGTCCGATGATACGAATTGGCCTACGAGGTCTTGAAGCTTCTGGTTCAATCTCGATATCATCAAGTTTTTCTGGTGCAACTTTCATGCTAGAGTCATGCACAAACTTTCGGAGATTAGAGACATGGAAGACGTTGTGCACATCCGTCATCTTCTGAGGTAAGTCAACCCTATATGCTTGGTCCTAATTCTTTCTACTATTGAAAAAGGACCTACGTATCTCAACACCTACTTCCCCTTACTACCGAATCAAATAACATTCTTAAATGGAAAATCTTCACAAAAACTGTTTCACATACATAGAACTCCAAATCTCTACGTCTCCTATCAGCATAGCTCTTTTGCCTATCATGAGCTGCTTTCATCCGTTGTCGACTGATCTCAATCTTTCTCAAGGTTTCTGTAATCATATCTGACCTAAGTATTAGTTTCTCAGCCGCTTGCCACCAACATAAAGGGGTGTTACATGGTCAGCGAATACAATGCTTCGTACAGTGCCATACTGATACAAGACTGACATCAATTGTTATATGAAAACTCTACAAAATGAAGATGATCGACCCACAAGCCTCTAAAATCGAGTATGTAAGCTCGTAAGAGAACCATTAATATACGATTCACCTTCTCGGTCTGGCCATCACTTTGTGGGTAATGAGATGTACTGAGATGCAGCTCGGTTCCCAATGCCTCTTGTAAGCTCTTCCAAAACTCATTAGTGAATGAAGGGTCTCGGTCGCTCACAATAATCTTCGAAACACCATAGAATCACACTATCCACTTCACATATAACTTGGCCAATTTGGATGTCATTCTACTAGGCTTGATGGGTAAGAATCAGTCACTCTTTGTCAATCTATCCACTATGACCCAAATGCTATCATACCCTGCTCTGGTCCTCAGCAATCCATCTATAAATTCCATTGACACTTGCACCCATTTTCATTCAGGAACTTCAAATGGTTGCATTAATCCACTTGGCTTCTTCTGCTCTGTCTTCATCAACTGGCAGTTCATACACTTTGAGATGAATGTCCTGCCATCCTTCTTCATCCCTTTCAAAAAGTACGTCTGCTTCATATCTCAATACATTTTATTACCGTCAAATGTATGAATAATCTAGAATGATGGTACTCTCATCGAACCACATCCCGTAATCCAACAACATCAGGAATAAACAATCTCCCATCCTTATGGAGCCAACCATCTTAGTTGGGTCCACATTACTTCATCTCCTTAGACTTTACTCCTTCCTCTATTTTCTCCATGATCTCCACTAGTCTAGCTTCTTGCCTCTAACTAGTACTGATCCGCTCAATCAAGGTAGGTCTGATGGTCAAACTCACCAACATCTCTGGCTCTAACTCGCAATGAGATCTAAAGTCATAACTAGCAATATACTCCAACTGCTTCCACCCTAGGAACATCTCTCCTAAACTTTCATGTCTTCTACTTAATGCATCGGTGACTGCATTTCCTTTACCGGGTATATAGGAAATGTCAAAGTTATAGGAGATTAAGAATTTCAACCATCGCATCTGGCTAAGGTTGAGATCCTTCTGGGAGAACAGGTACTACAAGGATTTGTGATCTTCTAACAACTCAAACCTTTCTCCTAATAGATAATACCTCCATATCTTCAAAACAAACACTATCATTGAAAATTCCAAATCATGAGTTGGATAATTCTTCTCATGCATTTTCAGTTGTCGACTAGTGCAGGCGATAAATTTTCCCCTTTGCTTCAACACTACACCTAGTCAAGTACCATAGGTATCTATGTATACTGTCAAATCCTCATTTCCACTCGTAATGGTCAATACTAGTGCACTCGTCAACCTCTCTTTCATATTTATAAACGTGTGCTCACACTTTGCATCCCAAACAAAGGTCTAATTTTTCTTCGTTAGATTAATCAACGGCGCTGCTACCTTTGAGAAATCATTGATAAAACGTCTATAATATCTCACCAATCCTAGAAAACTCCTCACATTCATAGCATTCTTGGGTTGGTTACAATCCTAAACCACTACCACCTCCGTAAGATCTACTATGTGCCCTGCTCAAAAATGACATGATCCAAGAATCTCACCTCCCTCCTCCAGAAATGATACTTTGAAAACTTCACTTTCAACCTATGCTTCCTCAAGACTTCAAGCACAAACCTCAAGTGTACCTTCTATTCCTTCTTTGTCCTAGAATAGAAAAAAATATCATCTACAAACACAAGCATGAACAGTTCATCCCTAAAGACTCGGTTCATGAGAACAACAAAGTATGTCAGAGCATTGGTTAGCCCAAACGACATAACCAAACACTCATTGAAACTAGACGGCTTGCAAAACGCAGTGATCGGCATACTCTCTCTCACTACTCTCAACTGGAAATCCCGCTGCCAAATCGAATTGAGAGAGCACCATCGCACCATGGAGTTGATCGAAAAAGTCATCAATATGCAGGAGTGGATACTTACTCTTCTTCGTCACTTTGTTCAGCTTATAGTGGTCAACACATAATCTCATGGAGTCATCCACCTTAGCGGTGAATACCATGGGTGTACCTCACTTAGGTATACTCCTACAAATGAACCCCCGTCTTAACAGATAATTCATTTACATCTTCAAATCCTTCTTCTCTTTGGGTGCCATATGCCTCAAAGGCATAACTATCGGTCTAACACCCTTCACCATGTCTACACGAAACTCAATCTCTTGGTGTGGCGGTAATCCGATCACCTCCTCAAACACATCCAGATACTCTCTTATGATAGGTATAGATGACAACTCAACCTATGTAACCTTGAGTGAATATAGAAAGCTAACCATAACCTCATCCTCCGTTAGGCAGCCAATCACTACCATCCACCCCTCTATAGCACATATTGTCACTAACAGCTTCTCGCAATCCAACACTATTTTGCATACTTTCTTAGCCAGTTCATGCCCAGTATAATCTCGAATCCAAAAAAACAAAAAAGTCAATATCAAATAAAAGAGCATCCATAACTCGATAAGACCAAACCATGATAAACCATACACAGGCCAATGGAGCCTCCAATAGGGTTTGTCACTATCAAAGGTCAGTTGAATACTTCGGGTTTCAATCCCAATCTATCTACCATGTCAGTAGATATAAAAGAATGCGAAGCCCCGA
Organism: Allium fistulosum; assembly: GCA_030737815.1. Taxonomy (NCBI): domain Eukaryota; kingdom Viridiplantae; phylum Streptophyta; class Magnoliopsida; order Asparagales; family Amaryllidaceae; genus Allium; species Allium fistulosum. The sequence goes on along the minus strand of CM060905.1, from coordinate 895,468,641 downwards.
TAATAAACAAAACATGTAAGAACATCATAAATGGAAAGCATACATTGAATAACAATGTCACTCCCTTTCTCTTTTGCCGAGGGAGCACTCGATGAAGTTAGAACAACGTCCAAAGCATACGCCTTCACCACCTGCTTCTACTTTATCGGTTCTAGACAATTCCTCTACATATGCCCTACCTTGTTGAGTTGAAACACTTCTTCCCTTAACTTTACGATTCTAACTTAGGTAACCTCTCTCATCATAGTTAAAATAAGTAGGTTCCTATATGTCCTCCTTCTTAACATCTTTATTTTGGAATTGCTTTCTCTTCCTATTCCATGTCTTCTTGCCTCTACTGCCTTTTTGTGGTTTTGGCTCTTCCTTAACCAAAATAGGTGATTTGGACTTGGGTATAAACTCTTATGGAAAACAACTTTCTCGACGAGTCTCTCAAATGTCTCATTGATATGACTCACCAACTTCTCCCACAAATAGTCATCCAAACCCATAAGAAATTTCTCAATCTTCCTCAATGGGGTGTCGATAAAAGACATCAACTACTTCGACAAAGCATCGAACTCAGCAACATACTCGAAGATCGACTTATCTCCCTGCTTCAAATCATCAAATACCTTGAATAACACTGACTTTTGAGCAGCCGAAATCATTGTTTCAGATCTCATTCATCTCGCCCAAGATCTTCCTCGAGATCTCAATTTAAAACTTGAGTGAGATGAGATTTAGCCAAACAAGACATTAAATTTTGTTTATATATTATTTGACACTCATCTCGTCCAAGGTAATGAAATTTGAGGTGAAATCTCAATAAAAGATCTCATATAAAGTTATGTTTCTCATTTACATATATTTTTACTTCTTAAGCGAGTCCATAAGAAATTACAATCTAATAACTTTTTACTTACCCTCTAATTCTTCTTTTTACCGTTGAACGAGTGAGCAAAAAACCTTATTAATTATTTTTTAACTTTTAATATTCAGATGAGGAGGGAATCATTAAGTTAATACCAAACCAATCGTGTTATCACTCTGATCTAAAATGTAAAATTAATATTATCATTTTATATAAATTATGTATGTTAAAAACTTATATATATATAACAATTATTACAATAATCTTAAAAATATCAAATTTAGAGTTATGTTGCTACGAGATAGTCCTGAGATTGATTTTAAAATCCGAGATGTTAATCTGAGATGTATACCCGAGATACACTCGTCTCACTTGAGATCTTGTCCGATACAAGATAATGTGTGTAAAATTTCTAAGGCGAAATGCGATCAAGATCCGAGATTTAAAACCTTGGTCGAAATAAACTTCTCCTTGAATCGAGTTTTGAACTAGACCCAGGTAAACTGATCCTCGGAGTAGCAACTCTAATGACATTCCACCAGTTCATGGCTCTCCCTTGAAGCTGTCGGGAAGCCAACCTCCTCTTCAACACATCATTCAATTCAAGGCCATCAAAAATCCTTTTGTAGTTGTCCAACCAATCTTGCATCTCTATAATCGATTTCGCTTGTTGGAATAGTTTACCACCAAGACTAGTAAAATCCATGTTTGGCTTAGCAAAATCAAATCTAGATGTCTGCACTTGAGAACCACCACCTACAATAACATTTGGTGAGCCACCCTTGGGTATTTTGTAGCATGTTCGCCATCATTGCATTGAAAATCACCTACAAGTAAGGGTTATCAACCCCCGAATCTGCTCCTTCTTCGACTCCAAAGATGGAGTTCTTTACAATGTTTCTTGTATGCCGACTCATTCCTAATTTGTAACAAGAACGATCGGTCTCTCATAAAAGAAAACTGCATGAATTGTACTCGTGTGTGCATGCGACTTATATATCACATATACTACTATATAGTTTTGAAGATCAAAATGTATAACAAGTACACACTCCCTCGTGTATGTATACTCTTGATCTAGTCTAAGGTGATAACTCATTTCCTATTTATACTCGACCATGGTATCAACTCAAGTTAATCACGTAATCTAGAGCTATGGTACTAAATATGACAACCGCACTACACCACTGGCACCCAATATAACAATGTTGTGCACTACTGACGTGCCTGACCGATGTAGAACAGTTGTCAAGGGTTGTAATGAAAATAAAACATCACAGAACCAGTTGTATATATATCACATGCATGGAATAAAATAAAATATACATCATAGATATAAAAGAGAAGGGGCGGTAATAACTAAGTGAACCAAATATCAAAGCACGGATCCACAGAGTTATATAACATAGTAATAGAGTTTATACAATGAAATAAACTAAAATAAACTATCATATAATAGTAAAGAAAAGACTTTCTAGGCCCCATAGTGTTAAACAGCAGAATAAGTAATAAAATATCCATATAGAAAATGAGAAAGTTACATCCCGCTCATCCTTTACACTACCAATGCATACAAACAGACCTATTATATAGTCTACTTATTTAAGAGTACCCGAAATGATAAGAAGTAAAGTATAAAACCTCAAGTTAGACAATAGTCTAGTGTGAGCGATAATTGAATCTCAAAATACTATATAAGTCGATATAGTAAGGAATAAAGGTATACGAATCATACTTGACATGTACCTGCATCCAAAGATTTAGCACATTACATCTATAATATGCTACTCTACTATAATCACTAAATGTACCGTGTCATCGGTATAGAATCGAGTGTCTAGGTATCCACGTCCTAAATACTTACACAAGTGACATCCCAAGAGTGATACACTACAGGGGAAATAATCAAAGCAAACATAGCATCCATCAACCAATCCTCACTATCACTCAAGTGCTTTGGATATATGATAACTTATACGACCATCCTAATGCCAGAGACCAGTGGAAAAGTCTCGGTTCCTCGATGCTCAAAATCCATACCACTCAATAGGTCAGGAAAACTAAATTGCACATTCTTACAGTCAAGTATATATATCTCGTGTCCTAGATCCATAGGTATACTTCCTAATACCTAATGAGTGCCCTCATCTACCCCTGCTTTACGAGCACATTGGAACACTCTAAGTATCAAGGATCCCTTTGCATACATCTTTGAACATGTCCTAGTTATATTCATTCCATCATCATTGTAGAACTCTCTCCATCCTACCTATTTGCATTTCCATAATAGATCATTTCCTAGCTCTATTTCGTAGGCTCACATCCTAGAACCTATCTCATTAAATCTTCCCATAATAGAGCACGTTCTTGGTCTACTTCACAAGTTCGCATCCTAGAACTTATCTTTATGAGCTACTATCACAACTCCTGTCCTAGTGCCATCCTCATCGGAACATTTCTAAACCTGCATATCAGCATCAGAATCAACATCTCCAAGTCCTAAAGTCATCATATCGAAGCACTCCAATATAGCTTGTTTCTTAATTAGTCGTCTTCATTGTGCTGTCATATCTCCATCGAACATCAAATAAACACCTCCAGCACGACCTATAGGACCCTGCTTCCCTCTCTTGAATATTTGGATCCAATCCGAGACAAATTTTCAAATCGGTACCGACTGGTAAAGGTCGATACCGAGCTGATTCTTAGACTCCCTTTGCTTCTTTGGCTCTCACCTAAACTCCTCTTCCTAAACCTTAGTCCCCATGTCGAGATCCAAGTCCATCTTTTCCCCTGTTTAGGTCAGTACCGACTGAACAGTTACCCAAATTTTTGGTCTTCGACTTCCCAAACTTCACTCCATCTCTATCTCAAAGCCAAGCCCGAAGCAACCCCTACCGTCTCCCAAAGCACCATCCTACATTGAGCTTTTTTGGTCCTTTCCCTTACTAAATCTATGTTGAAACTACCCTAGGATCTCCCTGCATCTCCCTTGAGGTCCCTTGGCCCTTAGCCCGAAGCTCGCCATGAAGTAAAACTCTATCCACTGAAATTCCTATCACCACTTCAGGTAGATGCCGACCTAAAGTTCTCCCATAAGAACTTGTCTGATCAATCTGCGACCTGAAGTGTAGCATTAACACTAACTCAGAGCCTCTTCTCCAAGTTTCCTCCAAATTCGAGCGAATTTGACTTTGTTTTGCCCATTTCATCGTCTAAATCCTAAATATCCAAGAAACACTTAATAAACAAGATAAAAATTCATCCAAACATTCGAAGGCATTCATAAGCATTCGTACATAATAATCAAACATATTCAACACGTAAAATTTAGCCCAGATTTAGAATTAATACAAGAATGACTATATGATAAAAAAAGGGTTATTTAATCACCAAAAATCCATTTTTAATCTTTTCAATTCATCCATAAACATATTTAAAGGTGTAATTAAAGTTAAAAATTGTTTAATCATGTTTACTATATCAAAACACCAAATTTAACTATATAGAAGGAGAGATCAATAATTACTCACTTAGTACCCAAGTTACCATTTTTAATCCAAATCTGAAAACGGATAGCAAGGAGAAAAATTAAAATTAGTCAAAATGATAATCGGCAATTCGTCTATGCTAATTGCCCTTCTAATGATGGAATAGGCTAAGATTAGTAAGAAAAATGGATGATTTTTTAAGAGATAAGGTTAATGGAAGCTTAGAATTATTTTGAGGAAGATGGAAATAACTTGGAACGGTCCTATTATTCCCATTTAGACTCTGTTCCCATAATGGGTTAGTGGGCTTAAGTGTGGTTAGCCTAATTACGCATTAAACTTGTCCAATAACCACCAAACTTAAAATAGCCATAACTTTCAAACGGTAAGTCCGTTTTACTATTATGACAACTCTACGGAATAAAAGACCATCATCCTGGAGCAATGGAAGTGATATAAAACTCTAACTTGACTCCTATCAAAAGTTATAGTTTATACAATATTTTCAGGATTAAAATGGTCACGTAGAAATTCGATAAATGAACCAAGCTGTCATCATAGGATGACCAAAAAGAGGCATTGTGCATTAATGAATCAAGCTATCATGAAGCAATTCAGTTCATTAGGCCAAGAGAGGATGTGCCATATGTCATTTCTATTGTGTGCCACATCAGCAGATCACAACCATCTATTTTTACTATGGCGCCACATTTCAAGGATCCCACAATTAAAATTCTCTCTAAATAACTATGTACCCCCACCTAAAAGGGGCTGGTCTTATATATCTCCTTCTCCTTCATTTTTTCATTTTTCTTTCAACACTGTAAAGTGAGCTCCAATTTTCGAATTCATGGCCGTTGAATTGAGAACTTTGTAAGTAAGGACTTGTACATTAAATAGTTTACATAATTCACTATTTTGGGACTTTTTACTTGTGTATACGATTGCTCCATTACCATAAACATATGACATTTGATTTTGAACAAGCATTCTAGACTATGGAATACACAATGACATACTTCACTTTAGTTGGTTCAATACCATGAAATATATAGAGCCCGATTTTTTCCCTAACATTACAGAGTGCTTTCATTGAGTGAGGAGCTCAAGGATCTATCTTTTCTTAAGCTTGCCTATACACTTGAATTTTAAAGTTAAAACAATCCTACTTGGATTTCCACTATAACAATTAGATTTTAACAATGATCTGATGAGCCACGTTCGAACCACTTACCCTATATGCAAATCGATCGACGGTTTGGAAGAGAACAAGAGTTAAACTTGAGAAGGCTAACACTTCAGACTTTAGAGGAAAAGAAAAGGGTGGCTTAATATAGTCCAACTATTTGAACCAAAAATGGCACAAGAGTTTATGTAGAGAATAAAAGTGAAGAATTAAATGAAAAATGAGCGGAAAACAAGTAAATAATGAACACGCGGGGTTTATAGTGGTTCAACAAAGCAAGGCCTGCGTCCACTTTAATACTTTGATGTTGATTTTTGACTTGGAGATAGAAGTTCTTAGGAGTTGGTACAACTCCAACACTTAGATTTTCAGAATTATAAGAATATAGCTTAAATAAGAACCAAAGCCTAAAATATCCTAAAAAATGAGCCTTGCCCTCATAATTTTATAGGTAGGGAGCCTAATATCTTGCACAAAATATCTCCAAGCCGTTATCTATGATTTTGACCAATTTTCTCATGGAAGTAGATGCCAACTCATTAAGAAGTAGAAGTTGGTACTGAACCATAGGTAGGGGTCGGTATCGATCCCTAAGATGGCCATTTTGGTTGTCTTCAAGTCTTCATCTTCGCTCGTCTTGCAGTTAGCTTCATGATTCTATAGTTGTTTACACCAATATTAGCTTGTTTCCAAGTCCAAATGATGGAGTTACAATAAAGTAAAGTCAAAGTTTCAAGTGTTCGTAGGGAACGATAGAGAATTGCATTGACTCAACAAACCAACATTGAAATTAGGCTCGAGACATCTTGCAAAAGGCATAAGCAGAAGATGGGGTCCACCTGAGATGGTGGTAGGACTCGGTACTGACCTATAGGGTGGAGTCGGTACCGACCCCTAAACTTGGTCAATCAATAGTTGCCTTGGCTTGGGTTGCTTTGGCCTTCGCCTTGCGATTCTGTCCGTGCTTGGTTTCTAAACTCCTAGGCTATCTCTCTAGGCTTCTTGCCTCGATAACTCTAAGTTTGTTCCGCCCAGTTTGTCCAAACATTGTCGGGTCAAAAGGCTAGATAACACTTGCCCCCTAAAGTACATCTCATTTTCAATATGATGTGCTTTTAGTCGAGACAAGTTTTAGTTGCTATGGTGGATTCCACTCTATGTTTTGAATGGTCGTTATCCTTTTTAGGAACCAATTCCATAAAAAGTTATGTCCATAGCAATCCGTCGTGATGTTCGACCAACGTCTGGTATTATAAATTCGGAATATGATCTCTCAATATGTTATTCCAAGTTTGATGATTCTAAATTGATTCCATCCATGGACTATTCAGGTTTGAATTCGAGCCCTTTGATTCTGATTTCCGAATATTGAACATATATATACATACCACATGCAATCTCTTGAGTTTGTAGGAGTTTGTAGGAGTTTGCATGTCATGCATGGTCCATCACTTGCAACTGCATAGGCATATATACACATACACACACATCTATATGTTTTTATTTTTCATTATTTTTTATAAATTGGGACTCGGTACCGATCCCTGATTTGGGAGTCAGTATCGACTCTTGACTTGGATAATTTCCAAGTTCTAGTTGCTAAAACTTTAGGTCGGTGGGTATATAACCCGTCCATTTTAACTTCACTTCCTCACTTATTCACTTTATTGCTGCCAATCCCCAAGCTCATGCCATTAAAACATTTGATCCTCTAATCAAGTTTGTCCTTCACCCAAGCCTTGGACTGTTGTCGTCCACTATCACCCGTGCATGACGCTGCCCACTCCATCGTGACCTCGCGTCACCTTCGAAAGCTTGAATTGCACCTACAACGACCTATAGCCTTAACCCTAACCATGTGACTAGACCAGATCCAAGGCCTTAAATCGATTAGCATAGGTAGGTGAGGCATGGATGAACAATGGTAACTTGGACATGGACGATGACAAACACTGCTGGTCGTGATCTTTGAATTAGAGGAGATGGAGGAGGACAGTAAAAGTCTTTGAGTTGCAGGGGTCGGTGAGACTCCAGCACTTAAGCGAATTTTTCCTATTCCAAGTTTATAATAAAACTTCTCCATGTAGATTCATGTTGAATTCCTCCTCATCTTGAAGCATTTCCAAAACACGGCTAATAACACAAAGCTTGTCGAGACGGTCAGCGATGAAAGTCACGTTAAGCGACATCCAAAATTCAAGAATTGAACTGCTAAACTAAACAATTAAATGATGTCAAAAATTCAAACTGCATGACACCGCGCTATAATTCACTTTAGCACTAGGAGTACGGTTCATAATTAATCTTCTAACGTTGATCATCTATCAAGTTTTTTATAGAAATGGACCAAAGACGTTCCAAAGGTCTAGCTAAGCAGACCACAGGTACATCAACTTGGAGATATATCGAATCTAATGCAGAGTCAAGCTCAGCTATAATCCACATGCACAGTAAACTCCAATTCAGAAAGAACGACAACAAGAGAGCCCGCCAGTTGACAACAAAATCTAGATAATCCCAAAGTCGAGCAACGAGCTCGAAAAATCCAGTTAAGCCGGTAGGTGTTCCAAATGTAAACCTTGCACCTGACACTCTCGAGGATGCAACAATATTAAATGATCCTGTTGATTCTGTCACTTCTAAAATCGATGAAGGATCTCTTTGGAGAATATGCAACAAACATGGAATTCCATTCAATGACGTCTTAGTTCCTTCTCGCGATCAAAGAGGTCAAAGTCCCCTGGAGAGTTATATTTCCTATAATAGATACATGTGCTTAGCAGGCTATGTCCCACCGTTCAATAAATTCGTCCATCAAGTTCTGAATTTTATAGGGCTTGCTTCAACATAGCTGCACCCAAATAGCTATGCTTTTCTCCTTGGCACATATGGTCTTCATTGAACACTTACATCGAGTGCCCAACGACAAGGAGATTCGATATATACAGCTTCAAAAGCCGAAAGGAAAGTCCATCTTTGATTTACTTAGAACCAATCAGGGGTTAAAGAGTGGTTACTAGGGCATGGAACAAGTTAAGCTACTTCAAAACCGAGTGGTTCTGTATCTGCTGTCCACCCAGGTTTGCATGTAGTTGGTGTCTGGATGTAAGTTCCTCTTCATATGCATTATATGAATCTATTTAATAGTATGCAGACTTAACTCAAAACCTTGCTTTACTATCCAGATGTTCCAACGAGACCCAGTAACTTGGCACTTTCAGATGCCGTCAGCACTCTTGTGGTAGTTTTGGTGGGAGACAGAGATATCAGAACTCTCACATCAGATGAATCTTCTTTCTTACAGCTTGTTAGAAGAGGCTCATAGTACTAGCATCGTCCCAATAGCTTCCAGTGATGACGACGGCAATGATGATGATAACAACTCACTCGAAGGAGGCGGAGCTGATCTAGATTTTCCCCCGGTCCTAAGTCCTGGGGCCGGAGTCGAAGAAAACATTGAACAAGCACCGGAAGATGCCGAAGAACCGAGAATCGTAAAAATCTCCAAGGCGTAAGAGCCTGCTCCGAAGAAGAGGTTAATCATGAAAATCTCCAAGGCGCAAACTTCTACTTAGCCCTCACTGGTTATAGATACATAGAGAACTCCACCTTTTCCTTCGATATGCACATTTGCTGGCTTAGGGCCAATTCCTACCAGGTTTGGTTCTTTTGATGTCGGTAATATTAGTATTGAGGCATCGAGTCCCCTATTCACATTGATAAGGATTTCATCCTTACCAATATGTGAGAGGTTACTCCCATGAGTAAAGCTCCAGCTCATGGTCCATCGGGGGGACACTAGGACAGTCATGCGCATGTGCACTTCACAACACTCGTACTTGACCCGTGTCCTCACTTGTTGGATCTAACTTGTTATTGTTTCCCTCAAAGGACCCATGGAAAAAAGAAAATATATTTATCGGCCTTTGGAGGAGAAAGCATCCTAGGCACAAAGGCCTCGGTCGAGCTCGTACCATCAGGGAAGCAATCATGATTATGAGTCAAGCTATCGCTCTAACTGAGATAAGGATGACCGAGATAGAAGCAGTTATGACAGAGATTGCTCAACACATGACTCTACTTCCAAACGTCGCCCTAGGTCCAGATCACCTCCTCCTAGAGGTACAGACAGGCAACCCGATCGTCACGATGACATCCCACCTGGTGATGCTTGTCGTGCCCCTCCTCCAGTTTGGATCCCTATACAGCCTCCGATGCCATCTCACTCTAGTCAGTTTTTCAACCGTAGGCATCACAAAAGTGGTTTTGAAACTTTACACCACAGGTCGGGCAAAGAAACTGCTATAGTCCCACCTATCCCTTTAGAGGAACAGCTTACAGCTAACGCCTAAATGGGAAAACTAAAAGAAGAATTTCCAAACATTTGCCTTGATGGCCTCATGTTTGTGCCCAATCTAAAAGGGATCCTGGCTGATGTACAAAAGATGACCATCGATTGTGTGATTGACATTCACAATCAGTATAACGAATGGTCGAAGTTAGTTAAAAAAATTTCCAAAGTCTCCAAGGACAGGTAGCTAGAGATCGATATCAGAGACTCATCGAAGCTAATAACAAGAGAATCGTTACTAAGCTCAATGCTAAGGTCGAGAAACTAAGAACATCCCAAGTCGAAGCCGGGAAGAAGGATGAAGTAGCCACTAAGGCACTCGAAGAGGAGTGAATTAAGCATCGAGATGAACTGGAGAAGGCTTTCCACCAAATCCATGCTCTGGTAATGGAGAGGGATACCACAAATAGAAATATGGCTGAGCTAAAAACCAAATTGGAGCATGAAATAAAAGAAAAGGAAGAAACACTCCAACAAGCTCAAACTTATTGTGAAGAGTTGCTCCACTCCAAGGAGGAAAAAGACAAAGCACTCGAGCGTGTTAAAGATGTTGACACACTCGTAAAAAGAGAAGTTGAGGCTGTGGAACAGTGGGCAGAAGAGCGCATGATGGAGAAGTTTGAACCGCTGCTAAACCTGTATAATGCCAACGTGCTCAAATTCCATAATCTAGAGTGGTCCAAAGATGATTATCCTAGAATTCTTGCTCTCGCCTAGGTACAAATCGTCGACGAAGAAAAACCTTTCCTCGAAGGTGGCGAGGTGGATCTTGCCTCAAAACTCATAAAGACTTAAGCAAAAGCTCCAGATCAATGCCACATGATGCTACTGCCAACTAAATGCTTGGGTCCAAAGTTGATCTGACACCTAGGTATGATCCTGAGAGGCCAGAGATCCACAAGCCTACCATCCTCTCTCCGATTCTTGAGGGGAACTCCAATGGCACTCCGATCCATGCAGAACTCCAAAGCGAAGAAGGTATCTCATTGACTTCTCCTGTATTCCAAAAAGTTGATATGTCATCGATTAACATAGCTAATATTTCTCTCTTTGTTTCTCAAGCCTCAGGTCAGCTCCACATTGCTCCACTTCCCGACAAGGACTCTCAACCAGGACTACAAGTGCTTGTAACAGAATCAGTTACCATCACCACCTCAATAATGATTCCAACTGTCCTAATTGATGATACTCTCGGCTTTGACAAGCAAATAATCGATGCTTTGTTGGATGAAGGAGCCGGTGAGACTTAGGAAACTCAGATTGATGAAGACATCGTTACTATTGGGGTCTTAAGGCCTCTATTGGGTCCCACCATCCATGACCTCGAGCAGGAACTTGAAAACGACATTCTCCTCGCTATAGAGGTCAAGCAAGAGAAACTTGAAGTTATTCTTCCTCCTATATCCATTGCCTTGCTTGGTCATACTATTTTCTCTCCGATACATATTCCTCCACTTGGTAGCTCCCAAAGCATGCCTACCGGATCATCATAGAGCACTCCACCCAAAGGCAAAGGAAGAGGAGGGAAAAGACATGGTGAAAGCTTGAGCAATGTTTCTCTCGGCCCTAAGAAGAAACAAAGGAGAATGAAACTGAAGAAGTAAGCGCTGGTTTGCTTGGTGTGGAAAGACTTACTTTTTAACAATAATTGCAATCTATTTTGGTTTTTGGCCGGCTTTATGCAGGTTCGGCCCCCGCTTTTGCTTTTTGTATTTAGGTGTAAATAATACTTGTACTTAGCTTTCCAAGCCTCATTTTAATTGTTAATAACAAAGACTTCTTGTTTTTTCAAATTTTTGTGTGGATTGGTCTTAGCACTTCAGAAATATGCTTTCCATTCAATGCACTTGCGATCTATTTCTTTTAGTTATTATCGTTGGACCGAATCCTTTAGCCCATTATGTAATTTACCGGCCTTTCGTTGTTCATGCAAATGCGAAATAATTATTGAAGTTCCAAACTCTGGACGTTAGTTGGAGTTAACCACTTAGAACAGCAGTTTGGGTGTCCTTTTCTAGTATCGCGATATCCAATTACGTCGATCTTCAAGCACTAAGTTGAATTAACTTATCGTAGTTCGCACATCCTCATTTAGGATGTACACTTCCAATCATGTCTAACTCCTGGCGTCGATTCGAAGTTCAAAGGAAAGATCCCACCTTACGCCAGGCATGGACCTTTGGCTTTGCCTGCTCCGGGCAAAGTGTCAAGAGTTAGACAGTCTTGTCATGTCCGCTTTAGTTTATACTACGACCCCCAATCCGAAGACAAGGGTTACTTGATGGATGGTCGGGTCACATCCATTTCAGTTTATGCCCCTGTCCCCAAGCTAAGGACAAGAGTTAGTTGGTATCTACCTCCGGATACCAAGAAGAACTTCGAGGGTTCGATTATGTACCGAAGAAGTTTTGGTTAGCACCTAACTCCATGTACCTGCACATTCGCATTAAGCATATGCAGATTATTTGAGTCGGTCAAGTCACAACTCTTAAGTAATGGAGAGATAGATTTTCGGGCAGGAAAATCCATTTTATTTCATAAAAGATGAAAAATGACAGAATATGTCTTATTACATGGCTCTAGCCAATTATTTACAAGCTTGTCTATAAGTGAAATACCGTCGTAGGTGCTCGCTGTTCCATGCCCTCGGGAGTGAAATCTCATCCACAGTTGCTAGCTCGAATGTGTCATCTCCAAGCTTTTCCTCTATTGCGTACGGATCTTCCCAACTTGGGCCCAAATTCTTTAGACCAAGGAAGATTCGCTTGAGAACCAAGTCCCCGATTTCAAAGGTTCGACTCCTGATTTTGGTATTGTAATATCGAGCAACTTGGTGTCTGCATGCAGCTACTCTCAACTCAGCTTCGGTCCATTTCTCATTCATCATATCGAGGGACTCCAGAAGAAGATGCTCGTTTTTCTGTAAATTTTAATGCGTCACTCGAGGAGAAGGTACTTTCAGTTCGACCAGAATCATAGCTTCTTATCTGTATGCCAAGGTGAATGGAGATTGATCAGTCCTTGACTTGTGGTGGTTCGATAAGCCCAAAGTGTTAACGGAAGTTCGTCGACCCACTTGTCATTGGCTTTCTCCAATCACTTCTTAAGAATGGACTTGATAATTTTATTCACAACTTCGACCTGTCCATTTTCCTGAGGGTGTGCTACCGCTGCAAATCTCTTCTCTATGCGATGTTGGCGGTAGAAATCCTTGAAATTCATGTTGTCGAATTGGGTCCCATTATGGGTAATGATTGCCAGCAGAATTCCAAAGCGATAGATAATTCTGAACTACAAAGTTGATTACTTTCTTCATGTTAATAGCAGCTAATGGCTCTGCATCAGCCCCTTTGGTAAAGTAATCAACCGCCAGGATGGTGTACTTCGTCCCACCTTTAGATATCAGTAGGACACCAATGATATCAGCTGCGTCACGATTGACGGTTGGCCAGAAATATCTATATCGAAGAATCTTCTTCGCTAAGGTTATCCCTCCTGTGTGGTCACCACAAGCCCTTTTGTGAACTTCTCTTAAGACTTGTTTGGCCTCTTCGTGAGCAACCCACCGAACCATGGAGATAGAAAAACCTTCTTGTACACTAATTCTTCTTGCATTATGTATCTTGAAGCTTGACAAGGGATTTTTCGTCGTTTATTCCTTCTCTCTAAAAGGATCCCTCTTTGAAAATAACTTCGAATCAGAGTCATCCATGAATCCCTTTTGGGTTCAGTATCCAAGACCCAACCAACAACCATTTATTCGATGCTTGGAGCTGAAAGTACTTTCATCGGAACCAAAATCATGAGCTGCACTCTCCAAAACTAGCCAGCTTAGCCAATGAATCGGCCTTTTCATTCTGGTCTCTGGGAATATGTGTTATTGTATAGTATTCAAAGTCATTGAGTATATCAAGAACCCGGTTTGGATAAGGAGCTAACCTTTCTCCCTTTGCATGATACTCTTTCCTAACCTGACATACCACCAGTTGGGAGTCGCAGAAAATATGCTATATCCTTATTCCTAGTTCCTTGGCGATTTTGAGTACTGCAATCAGAGCACCATATTCAACTTCGTTGTTCGTTGTCGAAAAGTCAAGTTTTAAGGCATAACTGATCGGTGTTCTTCGGGAGTGACATGTATGACTCCAATACCAAAACATCGATCGTTAGATGCATCATCCGTATACATCCTCCATCCAACTTATTTTTCTCCACTGCTCTTTAGAGGATCATCTCATGCAGTGAATTCAGCTATGAAATCCGCTAGGGCCTAATCTTGGATTGCCCTCCAAAGGTGATAGGTGATACCATATTAACTTAGTTCAATGTTCCATTTCAACAGTCTTCTAGAAGTTTCAGGTCGTTGCAAGACTTATCGCAAAGTCTGGTTGGTAAGAACATTGATCAGATAAGCTTGGAAATAGGGACAAAGTTTTTTGGAAACAATCAACAAGTAGTAAGCAAGCTTTTCCAGTCTTGGATAATTTATTTCCACTCCTATCAATTGCTTGCTGATACAGTAGACTAGTCGATGGGTGCGGGATTCCTCACATACAAGTGCGGTGCTCAGGGCATGCACCGACACCGTTAGGTATAAGAACAAATCCTCATCATCCACTGGTTTTGGGAGAATGAGAGGTCTCTTTAAATGATTCACCAAAGCTTGGAATGCGTCCTTGCAGTCTTGGTTCCACTCAAAATTTCTTTTCCCTTTCTTGATCACTTCGAAGAAGGGGATGCACTTATCAGTGGCTCTGGAGATGAACCGACTCAGGGCAACGACCTTCCCATTTAAGCTTTGGACCTCCTTGATTATCTTTGGGGCTTTGATCTCTCTTAAAGCCTTAATCTTTTTTGGATTGGCTGCAATCCCACGGGATTTGACAATGAAGCCCAAGAACTTTCCTGACGAAATGCCGAAAGAGCATTTCAATGGATTGAGTTTCATCCCGTATTGTTGGAGGATACCAAACATTTCTACCAGATCATCAACGTGGTCTCTCGAATGCCGTGACTTTATAAGCATGTCGTCCATGTAAAATTCCATCGATCGTCTAGTTTGGTCTTTAAACATCCGATTCATGGGTCTCTAGTAAGTTGATCCTGCGTTCCTTAATCCAAAGAGCATGACAAGATAGCAATAGAGTCCAAGGTCGGTAATGAAGCTTGTATGTTCCTAATCCGGTACGTGCATCGTGATTTGATTGTATCCGGAATATGCATCCATAAATGAAAGTAGTTCATGTCCAACGGTCGAGTCTACTAGCTGGTCTATCCTCAAAAGTGGGAAGCTGTCCTTCAGGCATGCCTTATTCAAGTTCGAATAGTTGATGCATGTCCTCCACTTCCCGTTTGCTTTTTTCACTAAGACAGGATTTGATACCCAATACGAGTATAAGGCATCACGAATGATGCCATTTTTCTTTAGCTTATCCAACTCTTCTTTGAGTGCAGTGGATCTCTCCGAACCCAGGCTGTGGTGTTTCTATTTTACGAGAACACATTTGGGATTGATGTTTAATGCATAGCTCGCTATCTCGGGTGAGATCCCACACATATACGAGTGTATGCAAGTAAACACATCCAGGTTTTTCCAGAGAAATCCAACCAACTCCTTCATCACATTAGCGTCGAGTTGAGATCTAACCTTTAGGACTTTTCTCAAATCATCCTCGCTGATTGGAACAGTGATCGTCAACTCGGCGGGAGTTGTTCGTCCGCCTTCTTGCTCTTTTCATCGGTCCATATCACCATAGAACCTACTAGTCTACCCCAGCCAGGGCTTAGGCAGTAGTTGTTATGCATCCAAAGCCTTTATATAGAGGACTACCTCTACATTCTTTCCTTTCTCCTTTCGCCTTGCCTCCTTCAACTCGGCGATGTAGCATTCATGGCCAGCCACCTAATCTTCGTGTACAATTCCCACTCCATTGTCTGTATGGAACTTCATAGTTAAACACCAGCGAATGATGGCTGCTCTAAATTCAGCTAGGGTCGATCGACCCAAAAATGCGTTATAAGTAGAATAGATATCCAACACCAAAAAAGGCATGACCCGCACTTGCTGGCGGTCGCCCTCACCAGGTACTACCGGTAATTCAACAAATCCTATGGCTTCGGTAGTCATCCGACTGAACTCCTACATTCAAGACCTACAAGGCTTCAAATCATTTTCCTTCAACATTATTTGATCATAACCTTTCTTGAATAAGATATTGACCGAACTTCTGCAGTCAACAAGCACCTTCCGTACAACAGCAGGACCAATCATTGTTGAAATCTTAAGTTGGTTGATCATCGAAGCTTCCCTCCGTCGACATCTCTGTTTCGTAAAACAATACTATTTTTATGGTTCGAGATTGTTTTGCTAGAGCTCCATCCTTAAAAGCATAGCAACTTTCATTTTCAACGTGTTTTATAGCTCCAATGTATCTATCCATTTCCGCAAAGCTTTTATTACAGGATGCGTCCTACTGATGATTGTGTTAATCACCAACCATTTTTCTAGCCGGTTGAATGCATCAGCACCAGGCTCAGCTTGCCCTCGTTAGAAGACGACCTAGGGGCGTTAGAGTTTTTTTGTCCGCCATCCTATGAGGCTTTCACATACTGCTTAACTTCTTCTTGCGAATCAACTCCTCAATCATATCATGCAAGCATCTGCAATCATTACTGTTATGACCGTGAGTTTCATGAAATCTACAACAGTTTCCTGACTTTCTCTCCTTCTCGGTCGACTCTCTTGGAGCCGCCTTTCTATACTGCTTAGTGTATTTAGTTGCTAAATAAATATTCTCTATCAAGTTGTTCAGTTAGTATAGTTGTCGTATTTAGGAGTCCTAATACAATTCTTGCTATCTGGCTTCTTTGTCTTAGCCCTATCATCATTTTGTTTTCAATTATTATTTTGATTACCAACATTCACATCCATACTTCCGGAGCTTCCTCCAGATTGCTTTACAGCAACGTTGCTTTGTATCACTTCACTCGAATTTCCAGCACTAGTCCTTTGTGGACATTTCTTCGCTTCCTCCAAGCGTAAGTATGCATTAGCCATCCTATAGAAACATCCATCGTTGATGGGGGCTTCCTTTCCAACCATTTCTCGAACTCCGTATCGGGATGAATCCCCCTAATCAATGCCATTAGAACTATGTCATCCTTGGGATCATTAATTTCTGCCATAGCTGTATGGAATCGACTCAAGAAATCCTTCAACAACACTCCCTCTGCTTGAAAGAGGTTTGACAAAGACATCACATGCTTTGGACGTGCAGTATGCAGATCGAATTGTTCTACAAACTTCTTTGACAACTCAGGGAAAGATGATACGGACCTCGATGGGAGTCGAGGGAACCACGTCGTAGCTACTCCTTCTAAGAAAATTAGGAAACAATGGGATATCACGGCATCGGAAGCTCTGGTTAAATCCATATGGAATTCATGTCTTATCAAGTGCTGCCTAGGGTCCATCATTCCTCCATACAATGGCATAGTTGGCATTATGAATCTCTGGAGGTATCTTCCATGTAGAATGTTCTCTATAAACGGATTCTGGTAGGGAGATGTACCTCATTCATCGTTACTCTTGAAATGATTCTTACTAACAAGTCTCATGACCATATCCTCCATGTAGTCCAGGTTAACAAGTTTGAATGAACAGTGATAATTGGGCTCCACTTTGAGTGTTTGGCCAGACAAACTCTTTCGGTTTCGCTCTTGATACCTAGGTTCTCTAGCCTCCAAGAGATTCATTCGTCCGGTGTTTGTACCAAAATTGGGCACAACACTCTTCGGAAGTTTTTGAAGAGATAAAGTGAAGAAATTAAATGTAAAAACAGGATTATCTAACAAAAACTCCAAATCTCAGATATGAAACTAAGTAAAATGCAAGGAGACACAAGAATTTAGAGTGGTTCGGCGTATCGCCTACGTCCACTATGAAGTTGATGGCTTTATTAATCTTTCTTTGAAGATTACAAGTGAATTCAATGAATTACAGTAGATAATTATGATTTGCAGCAGTGAACTTCGTTGTCAGCAGCAGCAATGGAGTTCAGATCTGGATCCGGCAGAGTCTGGGCATTGGCGAACTCAAAGAAGGAGAAGAACCCCTTTTCTATTGGCTTTGGGGGTCTATTTATAGGTGTAGGAGGCTGGTATTTCTTTCAGATCTCGGGAGACCCTCTCTGGCACGTGACCAGGCCCGCGCGCCCAAGCCCGTGAAGTTCCGGTCCGATCCGTGATCGATACGAACAGATTTTGTATCGATCAAGATTTCATCCAATGGAGTCGAAATTTGGCGTGGACATTCTTTAGCATGCACGTAGTCTTCTGTGAAAATTTCATAGCATTTGGACTTGTAGATTAGGAGATATGATCGATACGAAATGGGATTCTCGGTTGGCTGTTTCGTTCGACTCGCTCTGTTCGACTCGCTTTCGTTCGACTCGGTGACATGGCGCTTGAATCTTTGGATCACTCTGCCTTTGATGCTGTTTTGAGCGAGTCGAAGTGTGCACTGATTGAGCGAGTCGAAGTGTGCATCGATTGAGCGAGTCGAAGTGGAGCGTCCTGAGGGATTCGAACAAAGGCTCCGTGATGGACACGAAGTGGTCATTGTTCGATCGATTCGATCAGTGGCTTTGCCAATGGAGTCGAACTCGATGGAGTCGAACAGTTGGTTCGAGCGGAGCGAGTCGAAGAAGGCTTTTCTGAGGGATGCGAGCTGAGTGAGTCGAAGCAGGCTTCCCAGATGGATTCGAATGGAGCAAGTCGAAGTGGGTATTTCCGAGGGATGCAAATTGAGCGAGTCGAAGAAGGCTATTTCCAATCAACTTTGCATCGGTTGTAACTTGAGCATACGAACTCGAATTGACTTGTGATTTGGAACGTTGACCTTCATAGCTTAGCTTGTCATGTTATATTAATTTAAGCTCGATCCGGACTCGGACAAAATTCCTCGATATCCATAGTGAGCCTGTGTATAACCGATCTCTGGGATGGATCGTTATTAGTTTACTAGTCAATTCCTTGGTGTCACGGCCTTGCCAAAAGGCAGGATAACATCCGGCAACCCCCCTGTTTGATTTGCATGAGCAATATCATTAGTAGCAGTGTGATTCTCTAGATTATGACCATCAACGGCACATCCTAAAGCCAAGTCCATGCCACCTTCTAAAGGATGGGCTTTAGGCCTACCATTGGAGGGTTCAATACCGGATCCTAACCTTAGATCGGTACTGATCCTCAAGTACGAGTCTGGGGCTTGTCCTCTTACTTAGTACGAAGTTACAACAACATTCTGAGTCTTCTTCTACTTCCTGTCCCTCCGCCTCTGCTCAGATGATGAGGATCTTTCAGATGAAGAACTAGAATCCTTCTACTCCTTCTATGGCTATTTTGAGTTAGCTCATTCAACAGCCTCGAGCTTTTTTGCATTGTTTGATTCATCTCTTGTTGACTAGCTTGGAATATGTCTTCCATCACCTTTGTCATTATATATATATCACCATTCTAGTCATGACGTTAGTTGGAGTTTGGACCTCTATTTGAGTATGTTGGACAACTCCATACCCTTGCTGATGATTCTAATTCCTAGCTTCAGTAGTAGCTTTAGAGTTGGTAGAACGGGCTCTTCTTGATAAGGCCATGTCAGAAAGCTTCTAGTAGATCTTTGTAAATTTGAATTGTAGAGTTAAAAGGTTGAGAAATTAGATTTATCTCTTGGATATGGGAAATCCAATAGTAGATGATGGATCCAAATAGCCTGAGTTTAATTCTCAATGAAAGCACCAAATGTTTACACCAAAAATGACACAAATACCCATGAGTTTATGTAGAGAATAAAAGTGAAGAATTAAATGAAAAATGAGAAATAAACAAGTGAATAATGAACACACAGGGTTTATAGTCGTTCGGCAAAGCAAGGCCTATGTCCACTTTAATACTTTATTGCTGATTTTTGACTTGGAGGCAGAAGTTCTTAGGAGTTGGTACAACTCCAGCACGTAGATTTTTAGAATTACAAGAATACATTTTAAAATAGAACTAAAGCCCAAAAGATCCTGAAAAATGAGCCTTACCCTCCTATTTATAGAGGTTGGGGACCTAACATCTCGCACAAAATATCTCTAAGTCGTTATCCATGATTTAGACCAATTCTCCCAAGAAAGTAAATGCTAACTCATTAGAAAGTAGGGGGTGGTACCGAACTATAAGTAGGGTCGGTACCAATACCTAAGATGGCCATATTGGTTGTCTTCAAGTCTTCCTCTTGGTTCATCTTATGGTTAGCTTCATGATGCTATAGTTGTTTGCATCAATATTTGCTTGTTTCCAGTCCAAGTGATGGAGTTATGGGAGAGCGAAGTCAAAGTTTCAAGTGTACGTGGAGAATGATAAAGATTGCATCGAATCAACAAACCAACATTGAAAATAGGCTCGAGACATCTTGCAGAAGGCATAGGCAAAAGATTGGGTCCACCTGAGGTGGAGGTAGGACTCAGTACCGACCCATAGGGTAGAGTCGGTACCGGCCCCTAAACTTGGTCAATTGGAAGTTGCCTAGGTTTGCGTTGTTTTGGCCTTTGCCTTGCGATTCTGTCTGTGCTTGGTTTCTGAACTCCTGGGCTATCTCTCTAGTTTTCCTGCCTCGGTAACTCTAAGTTTGATCTGTCCAGTTTGTCCGAACATTATCTGGTCAAAATGTTGGATAAGACCAACCAAATGGAGCCTAAATCCCTTTCATAAAGGAAGAGTGCCAATCTATGCCTTGGCCACTAGACTATGATTGGAAAGGCCAAACCCAAGGTATAGGAAGAACACAGGACTAAGAAAAGAGCCATTTTCACAAGCCAAACGAAGCATCCAATCACAAGCATAAGGAACTATTTTTGAAACTAAATTGTACTGTGATTTTAAAGAATTTGCTCAAAAACGGAAAGGTCTTATTGATTTGACCTTCAAAAGAGGGGATTTTTAATTCAGGAAATGGAAACCTAAAGTGGACTTAGGGGTTCAAAATGTCTAGAAAAAGTATAGAGACGAATAAAGAAATCCTATAGTAAGAGAGCCAAAAGGCAAAATTGTCACCCCTCTTCTCGTCTCTCAAGAGGAAGTGTATTTTTGTACTAAGAAAAGGTTAAACTATTGGATCCTTAAGAAAACTTCAAGAAAGGAAGAGAGACATGAGGGAGGAGCATATTGCCACTATCATAAATCTAACGAGCATTGTACTAACGATTGTTGAGCTTTATCAAGGATCATCGAGTATTATGTATGGAAATGAGAACTACAAGAGTTTTTGAGTCTCAATGTTCAAGAAATTAGAGCAAAAGTGAGTAAAGCCATGTATTAAAAGATAGCAATAATAGAAATTCTATTTTTAAATAAAAGATGGCTTTAACGGAGTGTAAAAGCCTTCGATCCCCCACATGGCTTGGCCAAAGCATTCATTCAAAGAGCGATGGTCAATTAAGCTATTGGTCCCACCACCAGGCTTGGCAAAAGTACCCATCCAAGGGAGATGGATGAAAAGCGTTTGGTCCCGCCATAAGGTCTGGCCGGAGCATCCATCCAAAGAGTGATGGTCAATAAAGCCTTCGGTCCCACCATACGGCCTGGCTAAAGCTCCCATCTAAAAAGTGATGGTCAATCAAGCCTTTTGTCACGTAGTCGGGCCTGGCCAAAGCACCCATCCAAAGGAGATGGACGAAAAGCCTTCGATCCTGCCGCAAGGATGACTGGAGCATCCATCCAAAGAGTGATGGTCAATGAAGCCTTTGGTTCCATGGTCGGGCCTGGCCAAAGCACCTATCCAAAAGAGATGGATGAAAATTCTTTGGTCTAGCTACAAGGCCTGGCTGGAGTACCCATCCAAAGAGTGATGGTCAATTAAGCTTTTGTTCCCATCATCATGCTAGGCCAAAGCACCCATCTAAAGAAGATGAACGAAAAGCCTTCGGTCAAGTCGCAAGGCTTGGCCAGAGCACCCTTCTAAAACGTGATGGTCAATTAAGCCATTGGTCCTACTATCAGGTCTGGCCAAAGTACTCATTCAAGGAAGGTGGATGAAAAGCCTTTGGTCCCACTATAAGGCCTGGTCGGAGCATCCATTCAAAAAGTGATGGTCAATTAAGCTCTTAGTCCCCCTGTTGGGCCGGACCAAAGCACCCATCCAAGACAAATGGATGAAAAAACTTTGGGCCAGGCACCCATCTAAAGGTGGCGATCAGAGCAAGCCTTCGAGTTCACAAAAAGGAGATTGATTCAATAGTTAACCATCCAAAATCGATCAGAGTATTTATAAAACACATGAACCATAACAGTGAGCAAAATGAATCAATTCAAAGCAGTATTCTATATGATGGTTAGAGTATTTTATCAGGTATGCAAAATTTTATTTAATAAAACAACTATACTATGCATTACTTTACAATGACATTAAACAATTTCACACAATGATATTATGCAAAATATCACGATGTTTAACATTACACAATGATTTTACATAATAACTTCTGTTCTACAACAAAATGCTTTCTTCTAAACTCATGGCCCTGGAGGATGAGGGAGGATGATGTTGATCTAGCTCTTTTCCTTTTCCAACGACATCTAAAGAACAAAGATGTTGCTTACTAGTCGAGCCCACATCCTTATATTAAATTGAAGGCCCTCCAATCTCCTTTAAGGCATCATAAAACCCATACCAAAAAATGTGTTGATATCGTTGATAGCTAGAGACAACCGCCATACTCAATCTATAATTTCTTTCCACGCCTAAAAATGTGAAGTCAATTTTCAATTCAAAAGCCACAATAACAACATTAAATAATCAACAAGAAATTCAAGCTGTAAAGCCCCAGTAAAATAAAATTGCATTAACTATAGTTGCTCTTTGAGCTCTTTTACCCCATTCATTAACATTTCTAATGTAGTAGGAGGATCAACAATATGTTGGATAGCCACAGGAAGATATTTCTTCAATTTCTTCTTTTTGTGACGAATGACATTGAAGGAATTAGTGGAGTCGGTCTGAACTAATAGTGATTTCTCATAAATTTTGTTAGCACTTTTTAATTGGGGGACTTTATGGGATAACTTGCTTTTATCATCTTTAAGTGCTTTAATCGTTAGTGAAAGTTTGTTACATCGGCGCTCCAGAGTGTTGACCTCAAATCCAAGTTCTGAGAAAGTTTCAATAAACTTCTTGTTCCAGTAGTCCTTTATTTTTTTATTACACTCCAACTTAAAGGATCTACTTAATCTTGCAAGTTCACTACACTCAAATTTTAAAGACAAGTCGGATACACTACTATCGTGTGTTAAACGCCTCGTGGGGAAGTGGAAGTGCTACATAGTGATGCCTTCCTAGGAGATATGGTTGGAGTAGGAGTAGGTAGTCCTTATTCACTGTAAGTTAATATGAGTTCATATGACTGACATTCATTCTTGTATTTCATCATGTCAATTCCAAATAAATAACATGTTGGTTCAACTGAGCAATTTTTGCATTGTAATCTAATTGTTGTTGGGGTTGGAGCATGAGTTGGGCCAATTCTTTAGACTCGCGATTTTAGCATCCTTTGATGAAACTTTATTTTTAAGATCCTCAGCCATTTCCTAAGAGTCTTTAAAATAGATCTCACACAGGGATACATTTCATACCATTTGTTAGCTTTCACATCATTGATAGATTTTGAGCCAACGAGAGAATGGGAAGATCGATCTTGCAAGGCTACCATTACCCTAGCTTGAATGTTCTCGAGGCGTTGATTAAGACCAAGCTATGACGCCCCATCCCGAGACTCGCATTAACAAAGAGAATTATAGGGTAATTCCGTCTGCTAATGCAGAGAATAGGGCTGGTTAGAAGCGACCATCTATTTATTAAATAAACCACCTTTAAAAATCCCATACTTCTTTTAAAAATTATTAAAAGAAGTAAAATGCAATAATTTAGGATCATCCAAAGATAAAGGCAATTCTTCACCCTAATTAGAAAATGAACCATAATGATCTTTTAGTAAAAGAAAATAAAGAAATACAAAAAGTTGTAAAAGTTTCATTAATAAAAAAGAAATAACAAGAACCATTACATTCATGATAATGATAGCCACAAGAGTTACATCACAACTAGTTCCTAGGCTTAGAAAGGGCTTCTTGAATCTTCTAAAAGGAGTTAGGCAAAATGGAAAATGTGGTACTAAAAGCTGCCTTAATGCTTGGAGAGGTTAACAGAGGGGAACCACGGTAGTCGCATTCTTTAGGAGGAGGGTTGATTCCGCTGTACAATAACTGGGCATAGTTGTTTCGAATGTGATGAAGGAATTGGTCTTTATGGATCCTCATAAAAGACAAGTCTAACTTTAGAAATTGAGTATACACATGATGGAGATTCCAAAGGAAGTAGTATTTTAACAGGCAATACTTGTTAATCAAGGAATAATTTCCTTTAAATGTCCATTTTAATATGACCAGTTTACTTAAATTATCTCTTAACATAGGAGACGATGAATAAACAAGAATAAATTTAGAAGCCTGCACATTAATGATGAGTATATTAAAATACAAAGTCCATAAAATCATTATAGCTTCAGCTTGAAAACAAAAGATAATTAGTTTACAACATTACAATGATTTATAAAAAACAAGACTCTTTGTATTACTCGGTAACAAATCTGTCCCTATTAAATTTAACCTTATCAGGAGGTAGAGTGTCAATAGTTAAAGGTGCGTTAGGAACCTTAGGAAAATTCCAACTCTCTCCCGGGAGAGGGTCAGTTCCATGTAAATCCAAGTACCTATTATGAAGGCGTCTAATTAAACCCCTACAACCATCACCAAGAAAAGAAAAATCGATCATGGGAACGAGCATATACAAGATATAGACACTCCATCAGTTTGGCTTTATCCTCATTCAACATCCAAAAAAGCATGGTCAATTCTTCATTTCCCTTGCAAATGTTAGCCTGGTAAAAGTGTGATTTTTGAAGGAGAGGTGCAACCTTCTTATTCTTGAAATCCTCAAGATACTTGAGATATTTTAGGAGTCTCTTATATCTCTCATTCGATTCATTTAAATCATTGAATAACCTTTCTCCTTCTTGGTTGAATCTTAAAATTTCCTCTTCCATTTTGTTTAAATAACCTCTACGTAATTTCTACTTGCCCTTCTACGTTGATAATTAATATGTATTAAAAAGACTACCGACTATATGTACACACACACATACATATAAATGAATGACAAATAAAATAATATAATATACATGTGGAAGAGTCGTTGTAACATTTGGCATAAAGGATCGAACAAGCGAAACATCAAAAGGAGACTAGCCTAACCTGCTTCATTCAGCATGCACTGGCTAGTCGGGAGGAGGTGCTAAAGAAGGATCTTTGTTAAGTTCTTTGTTAGCCCTAGAAGAGGAAGGATCAGGAGTATAACATTGACCTTTGATGGTTCCGAGTCTGCCTTGGCTTGAACCATCGTTTCCACCCCCTTTTAGGTAGTTAACTTAGACAGAGCCGCCGGTACCACCATCTCCATCATTATTATCATTATCGTCATTGTTCATCATTGTCATCATTTCTATCATCCGCTTCATCATTCTCTAATTCTTCACCATCGTCATCTAAAGAAATATAATCGAGAGTCAAAGACTTAGCAGGATCAATAGTAACTTCATCCTCAGATTTAGGATAATCTCCATGAATGCAATCTAGAAGAATTTTCCTTTTGTAATCTATTTCTGCATTATTGACTGAAGGAAAGTTCAATTTGGTCATTGGTCAGCATTATCCTTAAAAATGGTAAACATAACTACTTCATTATACTACTCCTTCCACTATGGAAGAGTATCACTCAGAAAAGAAGAAACCTTAGTCTTTATAGCATGCAAAGAGGACTTTAGCTTGCAAATAGTAAGAGTTCTTGTCCAAGCTCTTCTCTAAAGTAGGAGTTTGAGCCAAGATCATTTGGAGCTCAAAAACCTCCTTTTGAACTTGAGAAAGCTTATCCTTTAAGGTTTTCACCTGCACCGCCAGATCGTGAGATCTTTTCTTCTTAGACTCCTTCTCAGAAGAAAACAATTTGTTATTAGATTGGATATCACAAAGCTAAGTTTCGAGAGTCGTCACCTTCATGGATAGTGAGGAGTTCATTTCCTATAGGGAAGACATGTTTTAGGAAGAAATCAGGACGATTATTGAAACATAAATAAGTATTTCCCAATTTGAAAATAGTCATGCCGTAAGATTAATAAAAAGAGGGAAAGCCTTCAGTATACATATTAAAGTGAAAAATGGAAGAAGAATCCATATCTGAATGAGATGTTGTAGGAGGCAAATCCAAGCTTCCTGAGAAAGAGAAGAAGAAGCTTTTGAAGGCCTTGGTGAAGTAAAAATAGGCAAGCAAAGGATGCTTGTTAGCCATTTTATGAAATCAGTTGTTAGAGGGAAACCCTATCCCAATATAAGGAGGAAGAGGAATATCTTAAGAAGAAGGGTAATTAAGCCCCAACGCTTATTTTAAGGAGGCCTAGACTTATGGAAAGAAGGACAAAAAATGTCAATTATAGGACCTTAGGCCGGAGGAGTGGTCACCGTGGTGACAATGCTAGAAGTAGGAACTATGGGCTGGGATGTAGTAAGCTTGGCTTCTTTAGGCTTTTTGAAGGGACCGTCGGAGGAAACATGCTCAACGCCAGTACCTTTTTGTTTCTTTAACCTAGCCAGTGCCAAAGCATCTTCTATAGTGGAAACAATAGATAGTGAAGGAGCTTTTGAGGCTACTCAACATCTTTAGAAGGAGTATGCAAACCAGAAGAACCTTTGCGAGATGATAAAGCACCCATGCTAACCAGATGTACTTCGAGAAGATCTATCCTTTGAATAAGAAATCTTAGGGAAATTCATTTTATATAAAGATAGGAAGAAGTGGGAGATAAAACCTAGAGAATATCCAAGACGGAAATGGAAGAGTGATTTATCGGAGAGTTCATAAAGAAAACATCAAGTTTGACTGAGATGGCGGTTGGTGGGCCATTATTCTTCTTCATCAATGGAGGTTCACCAAAGACGCGATGAGAAGTTCAAATCTAAGAGTACTTACTCAATTTTTATTCAGTAAGGAGTCTCGGTCGACTCCTAGAGAAATCCAAGGCATCACCAAAGTTGTTAACTTTAGCCAAAATCTTAACGTCTATATTCTTTGAGTCAGCAGCTAACAATCGCCATAAAAAAACTAAATAAAAATCAATAAGGCTAGTATAAATAGTGATTAAACAAATATAATCAAAGACAAAGTAATTTACAAGGAGTAGAAAACCTTTGGGTAATATCAGGAGAATAACATCTGATAAAGAAATATTGACAACCCCAGTTTGATGAAATAAAAAACTACTCCACTACCTACAAAACTAAGATAGTAAATAGAACCTTCAGGTTGGTGCTTCATCTTTTGATGGTGACCAGAGAGCATAGGGTAGATGAAGATAGATCTTCCACTTAATTTCCTTAAATAAAATGAACATAGAATTGTTATAGTTATAGGAGTTGGGATTCAGTTGGATAGGATCAATCTCAAGGTAGGACAAGATAGTGGATATGATTGGGTTGAAAAGTAAATGGTAGGAGTGATAGATATGAAAAGGAGCGAAGGCAAAAAACCCTTGTAGGAGAGTTCATTTTGTTATCTAGGCCTAGAGCCCTAGCTTTAATCCTTGATATGCCAAAATAATGCAGAACATAATCGACATCCTCTTGTGTCACAAAATAGGATTGATGAGAGGTGTATATCTTCTCCTCGAAAGAATATTTAACCTTGAGAGATTGAGGAGACTTAGTCATTCCTCTAGGTATTTCCATTTTGCCCCTACCATGGTGCCTACGGTGATTAAATTATGAATAGAAATTTTAAAGAAATGACCGAGAAGTGATAAAATAAGGTAGTATGAATATATAAACACTCTAAGTCAAGTTTAGTTCACGTACATGTTAAGCATGCATGAATATAGCAACACGTTTTTCCTTCACGTATATGTTGGTGAATCAACATATACATATATACTAAACTTTCTCAAGTGCAAAAACCATATATGGGCCAATAATTTTTATTAAACCATCGTAAGGTTAACATTAAGTATAATGTATGAATTTAATTTATGGCAAATTTAAATAAGTGGACAATTCTCGAGTGATAAGGTACCATACGCTAACAATAGTATACAAAATTGATGTTCTTTTGAATGTAGAGATGTAGTATGATAGATAACAATGAATTAATAAACAAGAGCTTTTGTATGTTAAGTTTAAGCATGACTTTCACATGTAAAATTCAAAACAACGGCTTTTGTATGTTATTTTCATAGGTAAAATGTAAAACTGAGCTTTCAAGTGTTAAGTTTATGCATGAATTTCGAATGTAAAGTTCAGAACATGAGCTTTCGTGTGTGATTTTCATAGGTAAAATGTAAAAATGAGCTTTCATGTGTTGAGTTTAAGCATAACTTTCGCATGTAAAGTCTAAAACCAGAGCTTTCGTGTGTGAAACTTAAGCAATATTTCGTGTACGAAATTTGAGGTATAACTCTTATGTATTGGCCATACGTGTGATAACTTGTCACGTGACAATAGTCGAATTAATCAAAAATGAATTCTAAGCAATAAGACCTGAAAAACAAAAACAAAAATTACAACTTAAGTTAATATATTCGGATAAAAATAGGGGTTTTGAAAGGGAAAAAGAAGAAATTCGCTACCACCAAAATTAACAACTAAACCTGTTAACCGGGTTTTTAACCCATCAGAATTCAATAGGAGTTAGAACATTCAGATTAAGCTCGAATGACTTGAAACATGAACAAAGCACTTAAAAGAGCAAGAGGTTGGCCTCCAAGAAAATTCACCGTAAAATAAGCAATCTATACGGATCGGCACTGATCCGATCTGATCGGGTCGGTACTGATCCGAATTGTTGAATCGTGGGATCTTCAAACCTTTTGCATCGCGACCCTATGCCTCTACTAAGCTCACATATCAAGTTTTCTAACATTCCAAGCAACCTAGTTCAAGAAATGAAGAAGCATCTAATCCACCGCTTTTGCATCAAAGCGACTTAAAATGGACCTACAGAACTCATACCGGCTCCGACTAACTTGAAATTTGAAGGGAACAATTAGAAGACATAAAAGAAGCCTCAAATCAAAAATCAACTCAATTGGCCAAGCCAATTTGGATCGGATCCGACCCAACTAATTTGGGCCTCACCACCTGAGATTCATTGTGTGGGTCCCAAACACTCTTTAGAAGGTACCTATAAAATTTCGTCTGATTCTGATAAGTATCGAGCGAGTTATGGATGGGTCCCCTCCAAATTGAGCTAGTTTGACAGATCAGGTCTGACCCACCTAGGATGGGCCCCACCTTATGAGATCCGATTTGGAGGCTCTCCTACTCATGTATATTGCATGTATGAAGTTTCATGTCATTTGGTTAAGTATTGAGTGAATTATGGCTGGATCTCCTACGACCCAGAAGAAGAGATTCAAAAATAAGCTAAGGGTTACCGTCGATCCGACTCAATTGGATCATCGCCGATCCAAATACTTAGCTCAGATTCTCATGGGATCTGATTTGGAGACTCTCATACTCATGTACATTGCATGTACAAAGTTTTGTGTCATTTGGTTAAGTATTGAGTAAGTAATGCATGGATCTCCTACAAACAGATTGATTGGATGATCCATGAAGACGGATGATCGAATGAACTCCAAACGACTTGATATTCAGACAAGGCACTTATAAAATAGGAAGATAACCAAACTGAGAAGACTTAAAAATTCACCAAGTATTCGGATAGTACTGATCCGACCTTATCGGATAGGTACCGATCCGAATACTTAGCTCAGATCACCATCAAACTTTTTGGGCTCCTTCTACATGACGAATACAGGATCATGGAAAAGCGGCTATTATCCCGCCTTTTGGCAAGGCCATGACACTAAGAACTTAACTGGAAACTGAGGACAGTCCGTCCCGAAGATCGGTTATATGCAGGCTCACTATGGATGTCGATAAATTTTGTCCGGGTCTGGATCAGGCTACAATTAATATGACAGGGCCAGCAAAGCTATTAAAGCCAACGTTCCGAATTTCAAGTCAATCGGAGTTCGTATGCTCAAGATACGATCGATACGAACAGAACAGTTGCGATCGATACGAATAGAGCAAAGACAATCGATACGAACTGTTTGCCCCAAAATTGGTCACAAACCCCAAATGTCGTGAAAGCACCAGTGTATGAACACAAATCAGCAATTTATAGTCACAAATCTCTGATCTAAGTATTGTAGAGGATAAAAATGAAGAATAATAAACTTAAAAAAGAAAGAAGTAGACAGAGACACAAGATTTATAGTGGTTCGGCGATCTTGCCTACGTCCACTCTGAAGTAGTTTGCTTTATTGATCTTTCTTTGATGTTTACAAATGAATTCAATGAATTACAGTAGAGAATTAAGATTTGCAGTAGTGGAATTCGTTGGTAGCAACAGCAATGGAGTTTGGATCTGGATCTGGCAGAGTCTGGACGTTGGAGATCTCAAAAAGGAAGAAGAACCCCTTTTCTGTTGGCTTTGGGGGTCTATTTATAGGTGTAGGAGGCTGATATCTTGCTCAGATCTCGGGAGACCCTCTCTGGCATGTGACCAGGCCCGTGCGCCCAAGCCCGTGAAGTTTCGGTCCGATCCGTGATCGACACGAACAGATTTCGACTCGATCAAGATTTCATCCAATGGAGTCGAAATTTGGCGTGGACATTCTTTAGTATGCACGTAGTCTTCTGTGAAAATTTCGTAGCATTTGGACTTGTAGATTGGGAGATATGATCGATACGAAATGGGGTTTTCGGTAGGCTGTTGCGTTCGACTCGCTCCCCTTTCGACTCGATTTCGTTCGACTCGATAGCTGGGCGCGATTGTCAGATGACGTGGCGAGCATTCCTCATTTTGATCCACTTCCTTGGCCGAGTTATTCTTGAATCTCACTTTGTTTGTATCGATGGCGATAGGCTTTGCTTTGCTTCGATGGATACGAAGTAGAAGTCTTCAGATGGATGCGAGGTTGATCGAGTCGAAGTGTTGTTTTCTGAAGGAAGCAGAGCGAGTCGAAGTGTGATTCTGTGTTGGAGTTGAAGCGGAGAAGGCTGAGCGAGTCGAAGTAAGCAGACGGAGCGAGTCGAAGTAAGCAGACGGATCGAGTCGAAGTAAGCAGACGGAGCGAGTCGAAGTAAGAAGACGGAGCGAGTCGAAGTTGTCATCTGTCTATTGCAAAGCGAGTCGAAGCTGTTGTTCCTGATGGATTGTGAAGCGAGTCGAAATGTGCACTCCTTATGGATTCGAACTGGAGCGAGTCGAAGGAGGCTGTTTTTGACTAATTTTGTATCATTCACAACTTGAGCATACGAACTCGGATTGACTTGAGATTTGGAACATTGACTCTCATAGCTTAGCTTGTCATGTCATATCAATTCTGGCTCGATCCGGACTCGGACAAAATTCATCGATATCCATAGCGAGCCTGTGTATAACCGATTTTATAGACGAACTGTCTTTGATCTCTAGTCAAGTTTTTGGTGTCACGGCCTTGCCAAAAAGCGGGATAACACGAATAGAACAGTTTTGATCGATACGAACAGAGAAAAGACAATCGATACGAATAAAACAGTTGCGATCGATACAAATAGTGCAAAGACAATCGATGCGAATAGAACAGTTGTTAATCGATATGAACAGAACAGTTGCGATCAATATGAACAGAGATAAAGACAATCGATACGAAGGAGACATCCTTCAAAAAATCCAAACTTGCATCCATCATAACTCACAATCTACAAGTCCTAATGCTATGAAATTTTCACAGGTGCTTACGTACAACCTAAAGAATGTTCATGGTCAATCTCGACTCGATTGGACAAAATATTGATCGATACGAAATTCGTTCGTATCAATCACGGATCGAGTGCAAACGGCATGGAATCGATCGTGTGGGCCCACCCACGTGAGAGAAGAGGTCTTCCGAGATCCGAGTGAGATATTTGCAGCCTACGCCTATAAATAGCAGCCCTGGACCTACAGAAAAGGGGACTTTTGGCCTCTCTACGCCAATATTCTGCCGAAATCACCATTAAACTTCAGTTATACCGTTGTAATCTCTTGTAAACAGCAAGTGAAATCCAATAAACATCAGTCATTTCATAGTGGACGTAGACAATTTGCCGAACCACTCTAAATCTGTGTGTTTCTGTGCATTTTCTTATCTGTTTATTGGTGTGTTTGTCAGATCTGCTTCATTTACCATTTATTTTCTTCATTTTATCTCTTTAAACACATCCAAAGAGTGTTGTGCCCAATTTTGGTACAAACACTTTGGTGCTTTCACTGAGAAAACCCAGCTTTTCTCCTGCTCTGTGGATCTACTACCGTCGTTGGATTGTAAAAATCTAAGGAGAAGATCCAGATCTGTCGTCCAGTGGTTGCTTCTATTCTATTCAGATTGCTCCAGATCTAAGAGGAACTACATTCATCTAGATTTTCGTATCCATATTTTCGTCTGTAGATAATATGGTGATTTTCGTATCCATGTTTTCACATCCAGAAAATATGGCAACTTCCATATCGATCGAACTTCGTATCGATCAGTTTTTGTATCGATCGAATTTCATATCGATCAATTTTCGTATCGATCGAACTTCGTATCGATCAGTTTTCGTATTGACCAACATTCGTATCGATCGACTTTCGTATCGATCACTATTTGTATCGATCAACTTTCGTATCGATCACTTTTCTTATCGATCAGTTTTCGTATCGACCAACATTCGTATTGATCGACTTTCGTATCGATCACTTTTCGTATCAATCATTTTCGTATCGACCAACATTCGTATCGATCGACTTTTGTATCGATCACTATTCGTATAGATCAACTTCCGTATCGATCGCATTTCGTATCGATCAACTTTCGTATCGATCACTTCTCGTATCGATCACTTTTCGTATCGATTAGTTTTCGTATCGATCAAATTTCGTATCGTTCAGTTTTCGTGTCGATCAACATTCGTATCGATCAACTTTTGTATCAATCACTTTTCGTATCGATCAACTTTGTATCGATCCAGCCGCATGCATTTCGTATCGATCCTCAGATACCACTTCATGTCGATCCAGCCGTGTGCATTTCATATCGATACTCGAATACACTTCGTATCGATCCAGCTGCATCCAATTCGTATCGATTATCAGATACAACTTCGTATCGATCCAGCTGCATCCAATTCGTATCGATTATCAGATACAACTTCGTATCGATCCAGCTGCATCCAATTCGTATCGATTATCAGATACAACTTCGTATCGATCCAGCTGTGTGTCTTTCGTATCGATCCAAGTGCCCACTTTTCGAATGGACGGGACATATGGGATTACAGCAGCAATTGCTGAATTGCAATCAAGGAATGGGTAAAGAAATACTACTCAATCGATGCTCCCAGAGGCTGGAGAACCTAGCTAATATGCCAAGAACTAGATTTGGTTAATATATCATGCTTCTAAGGTGGACTGTAACTTCCTCCAATTGACCAGCTTTTAAACTCCTGAATTAACAACTATGGTACGATGGCTAATATGACGACTGCCCTACACTGTCTACTCTACCAACTCAAAACATAGCTGGTCGCTGCTGAACCATCTTTAAATGCCTGCATCTTAATCATACTGTGTCCATATGACTAGAAGCATGACATACAACCTTAAGAGGACTTCCTCACTATCTTATATGGGCCTCCTACCTGGGTGAAAAATAGAAATAATAACCAATCTATGAGCCCATCTTAACCAATTCACCATCCAATCGGCATTACCAACCACTCGAACGTTGGGCAATCGTGCATACATCATTCACTAGTATTACAAGACCCCGTAGCCATAAAATGGACCCGATCATAATGACGATTGGAGAACCTTTCCTAGTCGAGGCTTATTCATTGTAACCATCCTACATGCATATTTTCCAGTGAAAATTCAACATGTTGACTATGTCAGTGTACTATGAAAATACAACCCCCGACACTGCCTTATGAAGTGGGAAGGGCTCGTGGATTTCGCCAAGGGTGATGAATGCCATCAAACGCAGATGTCTCCCCTCATTCCTTGGAGAAGACCATCAATAACGGTTAGACATACCAGATCTGTTTCTCATATCGCTGACAAGAATAAAGAAGCTGATTGCCAACGAACTGATCAAAGTCCACAGCCAGTTGCTCCCAATACTCATAAATGAAATCATCACAAGAGCTTATTCCCAGACTTTTACAATAGAGATCTAGTGGATAGCCGCCAACAACTACACCAAAATATCCAAGCCAATATTGAGTTGATGAACCAGACGAAGGATCAACATGGCGAGATAAGGAGGGAATCTACTCCATACTCTAGATCGGAAAACTCCTCTTCTTTATGTGGCTACCATGGATGCCAACACCATAAGGCTGCTCCGAAAAGGATAGCTCCGACAATATGTGCAAGCCCTATAAAACGAAGGACCGGGAACACCTGACCCCTATCGATCAAGGACTTTGATCAAATTGAACCATTTGCGTTAGACTTCCAACTGAGAAGGGCTGGACTGAAGTGCAATAGCGAGCATACAACGCAACCTCAATTATCAATGAGATTTGATCTGATCTCTTTTGAATTATTTCTAATTCAATTTCATTTACGTTGCGAAGCATGACCGACTTGAATTAAACTACTTGCAAATGGTGCAGGTAACCGAGTACTCAAGGTTCGGTGCCAAACAACCTATGCGAACTATGATCAAGTCATTGAGGTATCATTATGACGAGCCTGATTCAACCGTTGATAGGCTACTATATGCCCCTAGCTTGGGGGCAGAGCATCAAAGTAGAAGAGACCGACAAGGTCTGGACTTCAGTACAAAGTGGATGCAACCGACCATCCACTCATCCACCCATGCAATTTAATTAGGGGATTTGAGAAAGACTTGGAGTTATATGTCCCAACAATGCACTCTCCATCTCGTACTTGAAGCTCGCCAAAATACTTATGCTTCTTCTAATGCCCGATAAAATAAGAATCACACCAAGGCTGGACGTGACGTCACTATCCATGCATCCAATCTTACATTAGACACTTGGGGTTATTTGAGAACACATGTTTAAAGTGGATATGATTTGACCATTCACTCTCCAGTTTGCGTCTGTGATTCGGCAAAACAATCATGCCTTAAACCGACTTCATCAGGGGCCAACCCTCAATTTAAAGTCATCAACGACTGACTGCCTATTCGCTAACCATCATGAGCTGTCATTTCAACTCTCTTCCTCAGCTCGATCGGAAGAATGAAAAGTAAAAGTTGGACGTGACTCGACTGTCTGCTCTCCAATTCTTGCACCTGACTTAAGGGAAAATACACAACTCAAAGTGGATGTAGTTCGACCATTCTTTCCTATGCTCAAGCACAAAGCTTGCCAGAACACTAATCTTACTCCTTAGGCTTGGCAAAAGCGGAGTCCAAATGAACATGGACGCGATCCAACCGTCCATAAACTAAATCTCATCCTTCATTGAGGGCAGATAAGTGGAAAGTAATCGGGATCCCACCGATCACCCGCTAAGTGAAACCCCGAGCTCAGGGACAAGCCATCACACTGCGGCCAAAAGGGATTGATACACAACAATCCTCTAACTAACTCCGGCTCCCAGAGTGTGAGCTGAAGTATAAACTTACGGATATGGGCTCGACCCAACGACTTCACCCATGTTCAACCTAAGCCCGACAAGGATGGATCCGTCCATCTAACGAACTCGCCTTTCATATCTACAAGCTCGAGGAGGATGGATCCGTCCATCTAACGACCTCGCCTTTCATATCTACATGCTCGAGGAGGGTGGATCCGTCCATCTAACGACTTCGCTTGCCTACTCAGGGTGGATGTGATACGACCGTCCACGTACCTGATCAACTTCTTGTTCCCAGAGCGTGAATGAAATCCTAAAGCCTAAACAGATTTGAATGACCTTCTATCGACCAACTCCAGATTCCCAGAGTGCGAACTGGAGTATAAACTTTAACTAACTCTGGTCCCAAGAGCGCGGACTGGAGTATAAACACCAAATAGGTGTGACTGACCACCCATCAACTAACTCCAGATTCCCAGAGTGCGAACTGGAGTATAAACATTAACTAACTCTGGTCCCGAGAGCGCGGACTGAAGTATAAACACCAAATGGGTGTGACTGACCACCCATCAACTAACTCCGGATTCCCAAAGTGTGAACTGGAGTATAAACATCAACTAACTCTAGTCCCGAGAGCGTGGACTGGAGTATAAATACCAAATGGGTTTGACTGACAACCCATCAACCAACTCCAGTCCTCAAAGCATGGTTTGGAATATAAAAACCAAAAGGGATGCGATTCGACTGTCCATTTATTGTCTTTGGTTCCTCAACAAGTTCTGTAGTACAAAAAGCGGATGTAGTTCGACCGTCTTGTAACGCCCCACTCTGAGACCCACTGTAACAAAGAGTATTATGGGAGTAATACTGTCTGTTAAAGCGGAGAATAGAGTATAGTGGAGGCGACCATTTATAATCAAGCTATAACTATCTATCGAATACGTCGAAAGGTGGAATCTATTTAAATTTTTCTCAATCAGGTGGTTCAACATATTCGGTAAATACTTATAATGAAATTACAAATGGCTAAAGATCTATCAGGACAAAGCATAATAACATAATAAAATAGCATCACAGAACAGTATCACATAACAGATATAAAATCCCAGAACAATACATCGTCAATACAGATCCAAATATCAAAAAGGTGGGTACAAAGCCACCGCTCACACATGTGAGTCAAAGATATGTACATAAGAGACTGAATAATCAGAGTATCAAAATAGTGGACAAATATAAAGAGCTATCTATCAGCATAGCAGATAATGTCCAAGCGGAAGCACAGAAAGCTAAGTCCAGAGACCTAACCTGAAACAACTCGGTCTGACCCGAGCGAAAAACACTCGGGTCAGGCTAGCCAAACAATCAGTAATAACTGAGATATATAATAATGCGGTACATAAATAAAATAGTACTTTTCCTAAAAGAAGAGTATTTTGGACCACATGAATATAATGACGGTCCCTAGTCATCAATCAACAGTAAAAATCTCCAAAGAGAATATCAGCACCAAAGTGTTGAATAAATAAAATCGCCTCATACCATCGGCGTAGCCAAAGCTATAAAAAGTTGCCCATAGGCAATAATCCCAAGAGTGACCAGAGTCTGTAATCAATGCCCAAGCAAAGATCGATGCTCCAAAGAGCAATGGGGATATATTGAAAAGTTAATGAAATCAAACACTGAAAAGCAGTGTCCAGAGACACTGTGAATCCACAAGGTAATCGCACTTACATCGTATGGTTCCATAGAACCAACACCAAATGGCGGTACTCGAATGGAAATAAAAATCATCAGATAATACAAGTATAGCACGTGCACCGACCGGAGTCATTATTGCCAAGTACTGTAGAGTTGTGATCGATCACTTGCATAGGTGCGGAACGCGCGAGACGGCGAGATCCTTCCCAGAAGGAAAAAGGCCCAGAGGCACATACCTAAAAAGAAACTGCTCCATAGAACAGGTGTCCAGAGACAGTTGCCCAGAGGCGTAGTGACCCAGAGGTCCAGTACTGGCAGCCCAGAGGCTAATGTGTCACAAACTTATGGAGAGGAACCCGTAAAGTGTTAACAATGAGTCCCATACCCCACGTTCGCACTAAACAGTTTACTAACCAATAGCAAGCTCACACTCCAAACAATAAAAAGTCCACCTCGTATCATCGGTAAACTAGACCCAAAGGTCAAAACGATCAATCGAATAGGTCGAGGATTAATTGGAAAGAAAATACATGGTTCCATAGGCCGGAGATTTCCTAACCGTTTAAGCACCTTTCCACTTCGCTCGAAGTGCTAAAGTGTGAGTGTAGGATTTAATTATAGAAAATAATTACGGAAAACGGATTTATAATTGGTTTGAAATCACTTTAAAACGGCCTTTGAAAACTCTCCTATTATGGAGTAACTAATTTAATAATTAAAATAATATTATATAATAATTTCGAAAGCCATTTCGGAGTGAAAAATCCTTTTAAAACCTTTTTATAATGCCCGTGTACAAAATCCAGAGACAAATCTCAAAGAAATCGATAAAACCAGAAAATCACTGAAAATATTCTAAGTATTGGAAAATAGTCCAAAACTGACGCGAACCCATGTTCGGAAAATTATTCGGACCAGCAAACTGAATCCGAATGGCATGAAAATTGGTAGGAACGTAGTCCGACATTCCTACTTCCGAACGCAAAAAGAATTACTCGATTCCGACTTGAAACGAAGTCGCAGCGACGCTCCAAAGTCGGACCCGGAAACAGTGAATACACTGTTTCAGGCTGAGATCCGGGTCCCTCTTCAACAGTAATTTCGAAAAGTCAAATGAACTTGGATACTAATCAAACTTTCTAAAGATGGAGTTCGGAACTCCAGCTTTCCAACGAGACCGAAATCGATGAAATCCGACAAAGGACGAGCTCGGGATGGCGTCGCAAAGTCGGGGTTCTGTACTGAAAACAACGGGAGAAAAGAGACTAAGGCCTATAGTTATGCACTAACAGACCAGAGATGAAAAACCACAATTTTGGCATAGTAAACTTCCAATTCTGACAAAATGAATAAAATAAAAGTTGTAGCTTAGTTTCTAAGCTTTCCAGAATGACCAAGATCGTCAAATTCCGATCGGGGATGAAAATTTTATGACTAAAACAATTCTCAGATTTAACTTCTATATCACTGTCAATGTGCTCTCGGGACAGTAGTAAGAATGCACAGTTTTGACCCAATTAACTTCAAAATTTCATGAAACTCAAAACATGAAAGTTTTATCCCTAAATCTAAGCTTTCCAGAACATCCAAAATTATTAGATTTGGATAAGAAACGAGTAACTTATGGCCAAATCAAATTCAGGATTTTATTTTATCATCCCTGTAGTTTGTTGTCAAGTCAGCGACAAACAAACGTGATTTCGACCATTCAAACCATAAAATTAGGCAAAGCTCAAACATAAAAGTTATAGGCTACAGAATAAGCTTTCCAAAACTTCAAGAAAATCTTAATTCCGATTTAAGATGAATAAGATATGCCTAATTTACTAACAGCAATAAACTAATTATAATTTCAGCTAGCATATATTACAAGCACCTTATGTGCACACCCCAAAATGAAAGCAAAGATGATCAAAGAGCTATGATTCACATGTTACATAATAAAACATGTGTTACTAACTGATTACTGAAATCAAAAGATGATTAAACACATATTAGAAGAGGTTTTTAGCAATATACCTCTCTAGAAAGCAACAAAGACCACTATAGCATCAACCCAAGTTAGCAAAAGATGATTAGGAGGCTATAAGATCAAAAAACACATAAAACATGTGTTACCAAATAAATTTCAGAAATTAGAAAGATATAAAAACTGATTTGAGGTGGGTATTTGCATTACCTTTGCATAGAATGACTTGCATAAGCTAAAACTAGAAGGAGATGAAGATAGAGGCCATTTTTGTTAAGAAGCTTTAGGAAATGATTAGGGTTTTGATTAGGGATGAATGAATGAGGTTAGGAGAGTTTGAGATAATTTATAGAGGAGGTTTAGGGTGGGTTATTGGGCTAGGTTTAGTAACCCAATAAGAAGAGAGTTATTTACATGTTTCCAAAAATTAGTCTAAGTGTTCATATATGTTTATAAAACTTATTTTTCTTATCCAAACCCGTTTTAAAATCTCTCCGAAAATATTTAACTTTCCAAAAATAACATTTTATCCTCATTTTAAAATCCCATATTTCCCATTTAATTAAAATAGCCTTTTTCAAATAAATTTTGTTATTCAAATCCTTTTATGCTTCATTAAAATAAATAAAAATCCTAACTTTTATTTATTAATTGGTAATGCAAATCCCGGGTTGTTACAGACTCCCCCCTTAAGAAAATTGCATCCCCGCAATTCCTTAAGATAGATGTCGTCTATAATATTAAATCCACAAAAGAAGTGATAGAGATAAAATAGAGAATTCTCACCCGCAGAAGAAGATGGGAGAAAGCCAGGATAAGAGCGCTCGACAGATTCTCTGGTCTTCCAAGTGCAGTCCTTAGGATTCGGTGACCATTGAATCTTCACGAGTGGAACCTCTTTATTGCAAAGGCGTCTAACCTCCGAATCAAGCACACGAAGAGGTTGCTGCTCCAAAGCTAAATCAGGTAAGATCTCTAAATCCGGTATAATAAGTGGATCAATAACAGAATCAGGATCGCGAACACACTTGCGAAGCTGAGAAACATGGAACACGTCATGCATTCCGGAAAAATGAGCAGGCAGAGCAACATGATAAGCTACGGGGCCAATGCGTTCCGTAATAGGAAATGGTCCGACATAGCGAGGAGCCAATTTCCCAGTGGAGCTGAAACGCACAACCCCCTTCATAGGAGACACCCGAATAAATACATGATCCCCAATCGAGAATTCAAGAGGCTTCCTACGGTTGTCCGCGTAGGATTTCTGACGGCTTTGCGCCTCTTTCATTCTCTGACGAATAAGAATAATCTTCTCAGAAGATTCCCGAACTGAATCTGGACCAAGAATAAGC
This sequence comes from Allium fistulosum, assembly GCA_030737815.1. Classification (NCBI taxonomy): domain Eukaryota; kingdom Viridiplantae; phylum Streptophyta; class Magnoliopsida; order Asparagales; family Amaryllidaceae; genus Allium; species Allium fistulosum. Next base: position 895,427,979 of record CM060905.1, on the reverse strand, counting down.
TTCTCGCCAGATTCTAACCAACAAGATGGAGAACGACATGGCCTTCCGTATAAGGCTCGAAAGGAGCCTTGTCAATACTAGACTGAAAACTGTTATTGTAGGAGAACTCTACAAGCGGTAAGTGATCCTCCCAACTACCTCCGAAATCCAGAATACAACAGCGCAAAAGATCCTCTAAAACACGATTCACCCTCTCCGTCTGACCGTCAGTCTGAGGATGATAAGTAGTCGAGAAATTCAGCTTTGAGCCCAAAGCTGACTGTAGGCACTTCCAGAAATGACTAGTAAAGATAGTGTCTCGATCACAGACGATAGAGTTAGGAATGCCATGAAGTCGAACGACTTCCTTCACATATAGCTTGGCAAGCTGAGGAGCAGTCCGAGTGGACTTAATAGGAATGAAATGAGCTGATTTGGTCAAGCGATCGACTATGACCCAAATAGAAGTATGGCCTGACCTCGATCGAGGCAGACCATCAATAAAATCCATGGATATCTGATCCCATTTCCACAATGGAATCTCTAGCGGCTGAAGAAGACCAGATGGACGCTGATGCTCAGCTTTGATCTGTTGACAAGTCATGCAACGGCTTACATAACTTGCAACATCACTCTTCAAACCCTCCCAATAATATAGCCGGCACATGTTGGCATACATCTTACTCGAACCGGGATGTATAGTGTACTTAGTGCGATGACACTCGTCCAGAATGTCGCGCCTAAGTGATAAATCAGATGGTACCAAAATACGGTTCTTCCTGCGAAGACACCGATGAGAATCAATAGAATAATCCGACAATGTCTCATCACTGGATCCCGACTCAAGGAGATGAATAAGATGCAATAATTCTAGATCCTGCCGCTGAGCATGGCAATGCGATCCAATAAGATAAGACGAGCTTCCAAGCTGAATAATAAGACCGGAGAATCAGAAGATGGAGCTCGATCTCTAATATCACACAAAGATAGGGTCTCCAGAATATCCTACTCGGCAATCATCATAGAGACTACCGCCGAGTGCTTGCGACTGAGTGCATCAGCCACACGATTACCCTTGCCAGGGGTATACTGAATGTCCAAGTCATATGAGGCGAAAAACTCAAGCCATCGCTGCTGCCTCATATTGAGATCCTTCTGACTGAATAAATATTTCAGCGACTTGTGATTGGTGTAAAGAGTGAAGCGTTCGCCTAATAGAAAGTGATGCCACGTCTTCAAAGCAAAGACGATAGCTGCCAACTCAGGATCATGAGTCGGATAGCGAACCTCATTCGGACGTAGCTGCCTAGAAGCATAAGCAACCACCCGATCCTTTTGCATAAGCACAGCACCGAGCCCGCTACCACAAGCATCGGTGTAAACAACAAGATCCTGGTTACTCTCAGGAACCACAAGGATAGGAGCATGAGTAGAAGTTCCTTCAATCGCTGGAAAGAAACTTCACACTTATCGGACCAAATAAAGCAAACCCCCTTATGAGTCAGAGTCGTGAGGGGAAGTGCAACACGAGAGAAATCCTTGATAAATCGACGGTAATAACCCGCCAGACCAAGGAAGCTGCGAATATCATGAACGTTCTCGGGCTGCTTCCAATTCTGAATAGCTTCGATCTTGGAAGGATCGACAGAAATACCCTCAGATGATACAATATGACCCAAGAACTTGACCTTACTCTCCCAGAAATGGCACTTGGAGAGTTGGCCCTAAGCTGATGCTGACGAAGAGTATCCAAGACGATCCGCAAATGATGAGCATGCTCTGCCTCGGATCTAGAATAAACAAGAATATCGTCGATGAAAACCAGAACGAATCTATTGATGTATTCCCGGAATACTCGATTCATGAGATCGACGAAGAAAGCCGGTGTGTTCGTCAAGCCGAACGGCATGACCAACCACTCAAAAGAACCATAACGAGTGCGAAATGCTGTAAGAGGAATGCTGTCTTCTGCGACTCGTAGCTGATGGAATCCGGTGGCAAGGTCGAGCTGAGAGAAGACCTTCGCACCACACAACTGATCAAACATATCGTCTATCTGTGGCAATGGATAACGATTTCTGATGGTCAACTCATTAAGCTTGCGATAGTCAATGCAAAGCCTAAGAGAGCCATCAGCCTTCTTAACGAAGACCACAGCAGCACCCCATGGCGAAGAACTGGATCGGATGAACTGCTTCGCTTCAAGCTCAACTAACTGCTTCCTGAGTTCCTCATTCTCTTTAGTAGACATTCTCGTAGGAGGACGCCCAACTGGATGAGAGCCTGGGATGAGATCGATGTGGAACTCAATAGCTCGCTTCGGTGGTAAACCAGATACTGGCTCGAAGATATCGGGGAAATCCCGAACAATTGGAATACGAGATATGTCTACATCATCATCTCGTGAATCTAGAGAGAATAAAGTAACATCAGAAAGCCCAACATCTTGAAGGACAATAGCTAACGGAGCGGACGAGTCAGGATGACGAAGAAATAATATCTGCTCCGAACAAATGATTTTGGCGTCGTACTGAGAGAGCCAATCCATGCCAAGAATCATGTCAAAGCCCAAATACTCCATAACGTGCAGATTCGCACGGAAAGAAAATCCACAAAGATCGATATCTATATCCTCACAAAGCAAGCTAAGGGTCGTGGATCCGCCGATGGGATTCACAATCCTTAGTGAAGAAACCAAACAAGTAACATCCAAAGATAAAGTATCAACTAGTTCCTTTGATACGAATGAGTGAGAGGCACCCGTATCAAAGAGAACTCTACAAGATCTACCATGAAATAAAATAGAACCTTCGAGAACGGAAGGATGTGTACCTCGAGGCTGAGTTGAAGATTTAGGAGCCTTGGCAGCATTAAGCTTGCCAGATCTAGGAGGTGCAGTAGGACAAGTGGAATAATGATGACCCTCCTTCTTACAATAGCGGCAGAAAAAAGGCTTGGGATACTCTTTAAACATATGATCGGTAGATTTAGTTAAGCACGATTCAAAGATAGATAATTAATTAAGGAATATTACGGAATATAATAGATTCCTACACATATTCCTAACTTATTTATCTAAAGGTGGATATGTTCAATTTGGATCGTATTATAACGTATTGTAATACGTGTTTGTTCTGTGTTTGTTATGCTTAATTCTGAACCTTGGCCCTGATACCAAGCTGTAACGCCCCACTCTGAGACCCACTGTAACAAAGAGTATTATGGGAGTAATACTGTCTGTTAAAGCGGAGAATAGAGTATAGTGGAGGCGACCATTTATAATCAAGCTATAACTATCTATCGAATACGTCGAAAGGTGGAATCTATTTAAATTTTTCTCAATCAGGTGGTTCGACATATTCGGTAAATACTTATAACGAAATTACAAATGGCTAAAGATCTATCAGGACAAAGCATAATAACATAATAAAATAGCATCACAGAACAGTATCACATAACAGATATAAAATCCCAGAACAATATATCGTCAATACAGATCCAAATATCAAAAAGGTGGGTACAAAGCCACCGCTCACACATGTGAGTCAAAGATATGTACATAAGAGACTGAATAATCAGAGTATCAAAATAGTGGACAAATATAAAGAGCTATCTATCAGCATAGCAGATAATGTCCAAGTGGAAGCACAGAAAGCTAAGTCCAGAGATCTAACCTGAAACAACTCGGTCTGACCCGAGCGAAAAACACTCGGGTCAGGCTAGCCAAACAATCAGTAATAACTGAGATATATAATAATGCGGTACATAAATAAAACAGTACTTTTCCTAAGAGAAGAGTATTTTGGACCACAAGAATATAATGACGGTCCCTAGTCATCAATCAACAGTAAAAATCTCCAAAGAGAATATCAGCACCAAAGTGTTGAATAAATAAAATCACCTCATATCATCGGCGTAGCCAAAGCTATAAAAAGTTGCCCATAGGCAATAATCCCAAGAGTGACCAGAGTCTGTAATCAATGCCCAAGCAAAGATCGATGCTCCAAAGAGCAATGGGGATATATTGAAAAGTCAATGAAATCAAACACTGAAAAGCAGTGTCCATAGACACTGTGAATCCACAAGGTAATCGCACTTACATCGTATGGTTCCATAGAACCAATACCAAATGGCGGTACTCGAATGGATATAAAAATCATCAGATAATACAAGTATAGCACGTGCACCGATCGGAGTCGTTATTACCAAGTACTGTAGAGTTGTGATCGATCACTCGCACAGGTGCGGAACGCGCGAGACGGCGAGATCCTTCCCAGAAGGAAAAAGGCCAAGAGGCACATGCCGAAAAAGAAACTGCCCCATAGAACAGGTGTCCAGAGACGGTTGCTCAGAGGCGTGGTGACCCAGAGGTCCAGTACTGGCTGCCCAGAGGCTAATGTGTAACAAACTTCTTGGAGAGGAACCCGTAAAGTGTTAACAATGAGTCCCATACCCCACGTTCGCACTAAACGGTTTACTAACCAATAGCAAGCTCACACTCCAAACAATAAAAAGTCCACCTCGTATCATCGGTAAACTAGACCCAAAGGTCAAAACGATCAATCGAATAGGTCGGGGATTAACCGGAAAGAAAATACACACGGTTCCATAGGCCGGAGATTTCCTAACCATTTAAGCACCTTTCCACTTCGCTCAAAGTGCTAAAGTGTGAGTGTGGGATTTAATTATAGAAAATAATTACGGAAAACGGATTTATAATTGGTTTGAAATCACTTTAAAACGGCCTTTGAAAACTCTCCTATTATGGAGTAACTAATTTAATAATTAAAATAATATTATATAATAATTTCGAAAGCCATTTCGGAGTGAAAAATCCTTTTAAAACCTTTTTATAATGCCCGTGTACGAAATCCAGAGACAAATCTCAAAGAAATCGATAAAACCAGAAAATCACTGAAAATATTCCAAGTGTTGGAAAATAGTCCAAAACTGACGCGAACCCAAGTTCGGAAAATTATTCGGATCAGCAAACTGAATCCAAATGGCATGAAAACTGGTAGGAACGTAGTCCGACATTCCTACTTCAGAACGCAAAAAGTATTACTCGATTCCGACTTGAAACGAAGTCGCAGAGACGCTCCAAAGTCGGACCCGGAAACAGTGAATACACTGTTTCAGGCTGAGATCCGGGTCCCTCTTCGACAGTAAATTCGAAGAGTCAAATAAACTTGGATACTAATCAAACTTTCTAAAGATGGAGTTCGGAACTCCAGCTTTCCAACGAGACCAAAATCGATGAAATCCGACAAAGGACGAGCCCGGGATGGCGTCGCAAAGTCGGGGTTCTGTACTGAAAACAATGGGAGAAAAGAGACTAAGGTCTATAGTTATGCACTAACAGACCAGAGATGAAAAACCACAATTTTGGCATAGTAAACTTCCAATTCTGACAAAATGAATAAAATAAAAGTTGTAGCTTAGTTTCTAAGCTTTCCGGAATGACCAAGATTGTCAAATTCCGATCGGGGATGAAAATTTTATGACTAAAACAATTCTCAGATTTAACTTCTATATCACTATCAATGTGCTCTCGGGACAGTAGTAAGAATGCACAGTTTTGACCCAATTAACTTCAAAATTTCATGAAACTCAAAACATGAAAGTTTTAGCCCTAAATCTAAGCTTTCCAAAACATCCAAAATTATTAGATTTGGATAAGAAACGAGTAACTTATGGCAAAATCAAATTCAGGGTTTTATTTTATCATCCCTGTAGTTTGTTGTCAAGTCAGCGACAAACAAACGTGATTTTGACCTTTCAAACCATAAAATTAGGCAAAGCTCAAACATAAAAGTTATAGGCTACAGAATAAGCTTTCCAGAACTTCAATAAAATCTTAATTCCGATTTAAGATGAATGAGATATGCCTAATTTACTAACAGCAATAAACTAATTATAATTTCATCTAGCATATATTACAAGCACCTTATGTGCACACCCCAAAATGAAAGCAAAGATGGTCAAAGAGCTATGATTCACATGTTACATAATAAAACATGTGTTACTAACTGATTACTGAAATCAAAAGATGATTAAACACATATTAGAAGAGGTTTTTAGCAATATACCTCTCTAGAAAGCAACAAAGACCACTATAGCATCAACCTAAGTTAGCAAAAGATGATTAGGAGGCTATAAGATCAAAAAAACACATAAAACATGTGTTACCAAATAAATTTCAGAAATTAGAAAGATATAAAAACTGATTTGAGGAGGGTATTTGCATTACCTTTGCATAGAATGACTTGCATAAGCTAAAACTAGAAGGAGATGAAGATAGAGGCCATTTTTGTTAAGAAGCTTTAGGAAATGATTAGGGTTTTGATTAGGGATGAATGAATGAGGTTAGGAGAGTTTGAGATAATTTATAGAGGAGGTTTAGGGTGGGTTATTGGGCTAGGTTTAGTAACCCAATAAGAAGAGAGTTATTTACATGTTTCCAAAAATTAGTCTAAGTGTTCATATATGTTTATAAAACTCATTTTTCTTATCCAAACCCGTTTTAAAATCTCTCCTAAAATATTAAACTTTCCAAAAATAACATTTTATCCTCATTTTAAAATCTCATATTTCCCATTTAATTAAAATAGTCTTTTTCAAATAAATTTTGTTATTCAAATCCTTTTATGCTTCATTAAAATAAATAAAAATCCTAACTTTTATTTATTAATTGGTAATGCAAATCCTGAGTTGTTACACGTCTGCTTTCCAATCTTCCCCTGACATGGGGGCACACTTAACACACAAAATTGGATGCGATCCGACCATCCAGCACTAAGCGGGCATGACACAACCGTCCATGCATCAACTCTTGTCCCTGGCATGAGACCCATAACATAAATTTATAGGGATGCACTCCAACCCTACAAGACAAAATTTCTTCCTTGATTCGACAGGGAGACGCAGATTTGCAAAACGGACCTAGTTGGATGTCCTATTCTGAATTGATATTAATACCATCCAACCGCAAATGAACGTGGCATGACCGTTCATCCGCTAACTCTCGCCTGTGATCTGACGGATTGTGCGCGCAACATGGACGGGTGTGACCCAACCACCCACCAATCAATTCCTTCCTACAATTTAGTAGGAGAAACATCAAATTAAAGTTGTCGTAGTGTGACCGACCTCACTTCGACTTTTTCCCTTGACTAGTGCCAGAGAAATTAATCGAGGAAAATGCGGTCCGACCATTTTCTACAAAAAAAATATCTTAGTCCCCAGAGTGTGGACAGGGGAATAAACATCAAATAGGTGTGATGAATGGCCCTTCAACTGACTCTGATCCCCAAAGTGTGGCTACAAGAATAGACAAGCGAATGAATGTGATTCGACCATTCATTCACCAACTCTGACCTAAACTCGACATAAGGAGTATAAACTCACTACAGGTGCAATTAGACCATCCACGAGCTAACTATGCTAACCCAATACCGGGGGCAGTAGTACAAATCACCGAAATAAGAGAAAGGTGACTCGCTACATCTCCAGCTTAGCGTCCTTTACAACTTAAGGCAACGACTACAAGGAGACCCTAATGCTAACTAATCAGAATGATGCCCAAAGTTCTGGGCAACCAATTATATCGTATCGCCGGATCGACGGGCAATATCAATCCGCACCTTTCATATCATACCATTGGATCGATAGGAAATGAGGTCCGAGCATTCTACATCGTGCCGTTGAATTGACGGTCAATATTGATCCTCTTCGACTACAAATCGATGTGACTCGAACGTCCATCGAATACCTTTGACCAACGGAGCATGGATAGAAGAATAAACCACAACTGAGTGTGACTTGAGCACTCGTCCTCCGTCGCCTTCCTTCGATCTGTCAAGAAGAGCATGAGACCAGATGAGCATGACATGACTGCATTTGAGCTGACTTTATCCCTAGATCTGACGGGAGATCTGACGGGAGAACGTAAATCGAAATGGACATGGTTGATCACCCAACTCTAAATGAATGCAACACGACCGTTCATTCATTGACTCTTACCATGATCCGACTAAAAGAGCAATTCAAAACAAGTGCAACCTAAACATCTGCACACTGACTCTTACCCTGGATTCGACAAGGGAAGCATCAATCCTGCATTGGATCTGACTGGACGATTCACTCTTCAGTTTTTGCCCAAAGTATGGCGACATAAGCAGCGAAGTGAATGTCATTGACCGTCAAGAATCTAGCTTATGTCTGAATGTCGGCAAAGTAACAATGTATTCTGCCTAGAGGAAAGAACTATAACATAATGCAGGATAGGCATGACTCAGCCTTCCATCGGTTAACTCGATCCCATGGTTCAATGGGATAGAATACAAAATTGAAGCGGACATTATCTACCTTGCCACTTATCGAGATATTCCCCAGACTTAGGGGCACGAGCAAGAAGATAAGATTAATATGATTCAACCATTCATCAATCAACTCTAGTTCTTAAAGCTTGAACTACAGTATAAACACAGCTAGGACGAGACTAGACCGTCCGCATAATGCATCCGCCAACCCGAGACTGGGAGCAAAAGAGTGATTATCCAAGAGCTGACTATGACAACTTGAACCTATGATCCATGCCTGATATTCATAACAACTCTAGGTTGTGACCGAAAGGATGCCTAGAGATAGAATCATCGGATCAATACCCAAACTCATGGAAACTAATCATCATTCCGACCCTTACAATGAGCAATGGATCGCGAGTACATTGAATGAAAAGCGCATCATTCGGAAACACAAGTAAATTCAATCTTAAAGTGGGAGCCAGCTACGTAGCAGCATGCAGTACAAGGCTAAGTTCTACTAATCCTTTGATTCAATGTCCTTATAAGCCTGATCGTTTACTATTGCAAATAAACACATGAAGCGCCTACAACCCATCATGAGTATTGTAGATCAGATCACAACTCTGCACAATGATGATGAAAGAGTCAACTGTTTTACGTCAGGTGAATTTTGATGTGTTCGCTTGGACTCGATCTCATATATATATATATGGACTCTCGCCAGCCATGAAGAACCCTGCATTAAATGTCGACCCGAGGCATGTCTCGGTGAACAAAAACGATGCGACGTGGATCCGGAGAGATCTGTTGCACTTAAAGAGGAGCCGAATCTGCTCAAAACCAGTGCGTTTATCCATGATGCCCTCCAACCAAAATGAGTATCCAATCCTTTACTTATAAGAAAAACGAACAGAGAGTGGAGGACATACGTTAACTACTCAAATTTGCATAGGGTATCACAAAGCATAACTTTCCACTTCCAATGATCAACCAACTGATGGACCCGACCATCAGACATGAATTACTCTCATCCATGGATGCAAACTGTAGATACAATCGGATACTGAAGCATGTCCCAGACCAGGAATACAACTGTTTCATTATGTACCTGGGCCTATAGTGCTATGCTGAAATACCTGGATTCAAACTTGAGAATGCTTATGCTACTTACCAAAGGACGATTAACAGATCATTCAAAAATCAGATCGGCCGATCAATGAAAGTAGATGTGGTTAATATGCCCATGAGATCACGACTATCAAACGACCACATCGATGACTTGGCAAAGATATTCAGTGCTCTCCAAAAAAAGTAGGATGAAACTCGATCCTTTGAAATGCCCTTTCACCATTACATCAGAAAGATTCTTTGTTTTCATCATCAATTCTCGTGAAATCAAGGCTAATTTCTAGAAAATTCCAACAATTAGAGACACCCATGTACTGAAGACAACCAAGCAGGTACGGAGCCCAAGTCGGAAGATTACCGTCCTAAGTTGATTCAACTCTAGGACTATCTACAAGTGAATTCTCTTCTTCAACCTGACCGAGAGAGGAAAGAGAACTTTTGAATGAACTAACAGCTACGTTGATGCAATTCTAGCTCCGATAGATCGCTTAAAGAGACCTCCCATTTTACCCAAACCTCTGGATCGCGAAGATTTATACATCAATTAAGCCGTGTCAACACACGCCATAAGCATCACATTGCTATGTGAAGAGAAGCGAATCCAAAGACTAGTATATGATGAAAACTAGCTATTGACAAGCTCACCCCGTTAACGTTTGTATCGACCAGCCGTTACGATAGGTCCAATAGCAACCTTAGATGTTTGGAAGGTTACTCAAATGGAATATTGAGCTAAGCCAATTTGATATCACTTATCTCCCTTATAGAGCTATCCATGGTCAAACATTAGCATACTTCATATCTGAATTTACTACATCAGACGATTATCCGAAGAACAGTGGGGAACCGTCCAACCAATGAAGAACATACATAGATGGAATTTTCTATGATCGGCTTTTTAACATCGAAATTGCATTGATGACTACTGAGGAATGATCGATCTACCACACCCTCAAACTCAACTTCCCTGCAAAAAATAACAAAGCTAAGTATGAAGCCTTGGCACTCAAACTTGCAAGAAAACTAGGAGTGAAAACTTTACATGCCTTATGTGATTACTGGTTAGTAGTATGCCAAGTCAGGGAAGATTATCTGACTAGGGGGCAACGTCTTGCTCCTTATCTCAGCTGGGTCCAAGAGCTATTAGTCGACTTCGAGTATTACACCATTACACACATCCTCGGAGAACAAAATGAAAAGGCCGAGTCACTGGCCAAGCTAGCCAGTTCTGGGGACGCGCGACAAATAGACTTTGTCCCAGTTGAAATACTTATTATTCCAAGCATTGATAGATGAAGATCGACTGGATCTTAGAGATGGAGCCAGGAAAGGGGTCATGGATGACTCCTATCAAAGACTATCTACTGTGGGGAATTCCTCTTGAATATAGGAATGAGAAATGGCATATCCTTCGTAAAGCTGTCCCATGAGTTAACACTTGTACATTTTGTGTCCATCAGTGACCAGCCATCGACTTTGTATCCATCGATGTGAAGCCCATTGATACGAAAGTCACTACATGATCATATTTGAGCCACTCAACTCCATCGATACGAAGCATTCCTAGGGACTATCCATTTCATGTCAATAGCCATCGATGCGGAGCATGCATTCCAACATCTCACATCGACCCAGGAGAGGATCGGTACGAAGGAGGGACTTAAAACAACCATCGAACGTTGTTACAACTCGAATTTCACATCAATCCAGGAGAGGATCGATACGAAACTCGATACAAAAAAAACTTGACAACGACCCATGAACGTGCAAACATTGATGGGAGTCAGGCTAACATACATGCATGTATGATGGAATAACATTCAATTTTCAAATTTTACAGGAGTTGAATGCTCACTTGATGACAATTACAATAGTGAACAACAAATTGCTAGCACTCGACACTCAGTTACAACAATGCACTGCATAATCATTGGCGGTCAACAAATCAGCATTTATATTACTAGAAATCAATCGAAGGTTACATCTTTTGACGAAAAGATAGCAACTACTCAGCGAATCGGATAGAACTTCTTCAGAATGAAGGATGCAGCTTTTCAAAGCACGTCATGTTCGCACAAGACGTACTTTGGGGGGCAAATGTTATCCTGCCTTTTGGCAAGGTCATGACACTAAGAACTTAACTGGAAACCGAGGACAGTCCGTCCCGAAGATCGATTATACATAGGTCACTATGGATGTCGATAAATTTTGTCCAAGTCCAGATCAGGCTACAGTTAATATGACAGGGCCAGCAAAGCTATGAAAGCCAACATTCCGAATTTCAAGTCAATCAGAGTTCGTATGCTCAAGATACGAATGATACGAACAGAACAGTTGTGATCGATACGAACAGAGCAAAGACAATCGATATGAACAGAATAGTTGAGATCGATACGAACAGAGCAAAGAAAATCAATACGAACAGAACAGTTGCGATCAATACAAACAGAGCAAATACAATCGATACTAACAGAACAGTTGTGATCGATACGAATAGAGCAAAGACAATCGACACGAACAGAACAGTTGCGATAGATACGAACAGAGCAAAGACAATCGATACAAACAAAACAATTGTGATCGATATGAACAGAGCAAAGACAATCTATACGAACAGAGAAAAGACAATCGATACGAACAAAACAGTTGCGATCGATACGAATAGAGCAAAGACAATCGATACGAAGGAGACAGCCTTCAAAAAATCCAAACTTGCATCGAACATAACTCACAATCTACAAGTCTTAATGCTATGAAATTTTCACAGGAGCTTACCACAACCTAAAGAATGTTCATGCTCAATCTCGACTCGATTGGACAAAATATTGATCGATACGAAATTCGTTTGTATCGATCATGGATCGAGTGCAAACGGCATGGAATCGATCGTGTGGGCCCACCCATGTGAGAGAAGTGGTCTTCTGAGATCTGAGCGAGATATTTGCAGCCTACGCCTATAAATAGCAGCCCTGGTGTAACGACCCCGAATTTTACATATATTTAAATTGATAATTTATTGAGTTTTTGAATTAAATTTGAGAAATTTATCAATAAAGTGATACGAGTTTCCCCGAATCCAAATAAATTCTGTATAAATCATTTAAAAATTAAAATATTATATAAATATTATATATATGTGGATATATGTGTATTTGAGCATATATGAGTAAATTTGAAAAAATATATATGTATATATATTTGATTTGAATTTAAGTTGTGAATAAATGGTTTCAAAATGAAAATATACCAGATATAAAAATATTAAGTAAATACATTTGCTAAACTTTAACAACTAATTAAAGATAGAGATTATCTATGTTACAAAATAATAAGAAATAAATAAAAGATAAGTTATACAAATATATAGTAATTCATTAAATAAATTTTAAACAAACAAATCAAATAAAAGAGAAAAAAATAGAAATTCATTTACATTCTCAAGTAATAAGACCACACAAACAAAAAGAAGAACATATGAATAAAGTATAAAAATATATATATGTAAGAAAACAAGACAGTAAAATATATGGTCATGTACAAACTGAATTGCCAAACAAGACAAAGGAGTTAATGCCAATATCTTAGCATGCATAGTATAAATCATATCAGCCGAGTTAAAGTAATGCAAAGCAAAAGAAAATGTAAATATCACAAGTATGTAACAATACAAAGCAAAAAAAATAAATCATATTCATTTGTACAAGTAATAAATGCAGCCACCACAACCATATTATCTTCAGCCCTATACAAGTATCCATCAGCCGAACTGAAGAAGAGCAAATAAGATAAGTATAAATTGTACATGGCAATAAATGTTAGCCTCCATTTACTAGCAAATATCACTGCCTATAGTACAAATATTTGTACTAGAAAAGAAAAAATACATTACCCTGTATAAAGTAATATCATCACCTATAACCAATACTTTCATATATACATCATCTTCCTTTTTCATTTCAGTTCGACCATTCCAAAAAGAAAAAAAAATCTGAAGTAAACACCATATCAAAACTTAAACAAAATTTAAATTCAAATAGCAATACAAATCAGAAAATCAGAAGGCCAAAAAGGTTTCAGCTTGCAACCTGTTCAAAGAAGCTCTGTTTTCTTTCTCTGGAAAAACAACTGTGAGTAACTTTTTTTTAAATTTAAAACATAATGAGGTTGCACGTCAGTTTGGATTGAATATTAATAAGTATCACATGGGTATATAGGTAAAATCTGAAGTGAATATTTGATTTTGTGCATATTGTATATATATGGTGCTCTGTCTTGTTTACAGGCTCAATTTTTACTTAAAAGAAATCCTTATCACATGATCTAGTGTTTGATAGGGTCTGATTATCAAACAAATGTTGTTTGGTTTAACCTAGATTTATGTTTAAAATTTTAAATTAGACAAAATAAGGCATGTTGCCTCTGGAAATATTGAAACATCAGTGTATATTGATATAAATCAAAAAAATTCAAACTGTGTAATTTATTAATTCAGTATTATAAATCTAAAACATCAACTAAATCATGATTTTTAAATCAAGAATCATTGTTTATAATTTAGGGATGAATGCACAATTCCTGTTTGAACTAAAAATGAACTTTTAGCATTTTCTGGTGATCTATGCATCTTGAGGGCTCGTGGTTCTTCCAGATGATGAAGGAGAGTTAGGAGTTGATGGGAAAAATTCTGGAAGGTGTTGAAATTCACAGTGGAAGTTGCGGTAGTGAATTTTCATCTAGAACCCTAGTTTTGACTTGAAATGATGAATCGATCACTACGACTTGTGTAGTTCATCGAGTGTAGTAAGTTTTTGGGGAATGATAGTTGGGTAGCTTACGAGTACGTGGCCGAAGTCGCTGACGCTCAGGTGACCGGAGTTGAAGGAGCGAGACGTTGACAGGATTTGGGTTGAGGAGGTTCAGTTGTTCCAGGTATCGAGTTGTACTCGATTTTGATTCAACGGCGATTTCGTGTTTTGGACTGTTCGATTCGATTCCGGTGATCGGCGATGGTGCTCCGGTGGTCTCGACGTTGATCGCAAATGATCGACGTGCGTGTGCACGTGCACGCGAAGGATTGGGTATCGGTTGCTGTTTGAAGTTTGGGGAAGAAGTATTGGCTTGGAAATTTCTTCGGGGTTGTCTCGTGTTCGTCTCGAAGCAAGAATGGGTTGCGAGTTTACCCAGGAATGGACCCGAGAATTTTGGTGGTTGGCTCAGGGATTATACTCGTTTGTCTCGGGTCAAGAATTTGTTCCAGTTTTAACCTGAACTGTTTCTGTTTTAAAAACTTAAAACTAAATTCAAATTTTTAATCAAGTTTTAAAAACAAAGTTTAAATCAAAAATGTAAATGAAGATTCTAGTTTGAATTGAAATCTAGTTTGAAGATAAATAAAGTTTAAATTCAATTTGTTTTATTAATATGAAAGCAATTAAAATGTATGGGAGAATTTGAATTTAAAATGGATTTGAAAATTTGTAAATGAGAAATTAAACGAGTTGAAATTTAAATCTTAAACCTTGACTGAAAGTTGAAGTTGAATTCCAGAGTTTTGAAATTAAATCAATTTTCATAACTTTAAATGTTTAAATAAGTTTTAATGCTAAAATATACTTTCCATATGTGAAATTGAAAGAGGATTCGATTATAACTCTTTGAAACTTTCTTTTGCGATAAAAGTATTACTTAAACATGTGAATTCAGAAGTTTAAAATTTGGGTTTGAACTTTATAATAAAAAAATCAATTGGTATTCATCTTAAGGCTTGAGGTTTAAAATGAATTTAAAAGTGAATTAAGTATAAATGTTCAACATATTTGTGAGTGATAATAAAATCACTAATACGAATGAGATTTGTCTTAAGTTAATGAAAATATAATGATGATTATAATTCATTAATTATTAAGTCAATTAAAAAATGGATGATTTATTTATTTAATTAATTAATGATTTGGATTAATTAAATAATTAAGAGTTTAAATTAATTAAGGTAATTAATTTAAGAATAATTAATTTATTAAAGGTAAATTAATTAATGAAAGTGATGAAGAAATAATAATTAATTAAGGAATAATTAATTAGTTATTGTAATTAATTATTAATGTACCATAACTAGCCAATTCATTCATAGAAGTTAACCTGATTTAAGTGAATCAGATAATTAAATTGATCCTACTCATGGATGTTTGGATTATATTAGTTATTGAATTGTTTGATATCCCTGATATATGATGCTTTGTGATATATCCTGATTTATGTTGTGATCTGTTTCTCTGGGATGAATGTGATTAATTCTCTGTGATGTAATTGATTATCTGTGATATATATATCTGTGATCTGTGAATGAACGATAAGTGTTATATTTCATACCGCTTATCAATTATATTTCTGTATTCTGATCTGTGATGATTGAATGATATTGCACTACTGTGTGAAACCCCTGGACTACACCATACACACACAAATATGGATTTCACGTGGACATCGGTTAAGTCACAGATGATTTAAATTTAATATTTTTGAAACTGAAATTTTTAATTTCAATTGATTTTGGAAAATGGATTTGGGTTAAATGTTAAAACTTTCAAAAAGGAGTTTGTAAGATAAAAGTTATTTTAAATAACTTAGTAAAGTTTCCAATTTAAATAAATTAATTTGAATGTGAATTCAGAATTTGGAATTGAATTCCGTGTTTGGAAATTATGATTAAAGATGATATAAATGTGTTTATATGAAATTAAACCATTTTAAAAGTATAATTTTGAGAATTTGGATTTAACCCAAGAACTTTAACTCGTATAAATGAATCAGATTTCCAAAATGAAAACTGTTTGTTTTCAAATGATAAAAGCTTTCAGATAAGAAATGAAATTCCAGTTTAATTAAAGGAATTTCAAGATTGAATTGAAAAATGGTTTTCCAATTTATGAATGAATTCTTTTTGAAAGCTATGAATTAAATCTGTTTATTTTTAACAGATTTAAAATGATGATTTGTTTAAACCATTTGAAATGGAATTGTTTTGAAAGCTATAAGTTAAATCTTTGTTTTAAAGATTTAACTAGTTAATCCAATTGAAATGGGAATAAATTTGGAAAATCTATGAATGAATCTTTTGTTTAAAAGATTAAAGTGTGGAAATTGTTTAAACCGTTAAAGGTTGTTAAAATGAATCTTTTTGTTTAAAGATTTGAAAATGGTAATTTGTTTAACCATTTAAAAGAAAGATTTTGGGTAATAAGTTGTGACTTAATTGAAATCCCATTATCCATTTATTTTTAAATATTACGCTCACTATTCGGTTTAGCCAGGAGAGGACCTTTGTGTCACACAACCCATTCTGAATAATGATACATCGTATATGGATAGCATTTGAAGACCGGTGGTGAAGACCGGGTATTTGTGAAAACGATAGGATAACCTATCAATTGTCTCTGCACCGAGTAGCGCCCGGTATAGAGATTCCCTAAGTGATGGGAAGTCCGATTGGGATTGTAAATACCCGGATTTGCAAGGGCTTCTTTTGAAGTGCCTTCGGTTCTGTTCGAACCCGGAACAGACTTGTATGGTTACATGTCTGACATTACGTTTTGAGATATAAAGCTGATTTCTTTCAAATACATTTCTGTTTGGTGGTGGAGAATTTATTCTCTTAGCTTAACACCCTTCTCTGAGACGTACGAGCTCAGAGGTTATGTAGTTGAAGGTTATCAGCGATATACTCCCAATTTGGTAATGTGGCATGCTGAGTGTTGCTGTGTGATGATCATTTATTGATCATTTGTGATCAAAGCGTGGCTTTGTGAAAAAGCGTAGCTTTGTGGACGAGACTTCGTCAGGGCCTCACAACCCGGAAATGGTCGAAACAGGAATGTTGCGGCAAGGTTATGAGGGTCGCGCCCTTTAGGGTATGTCATTTCCTTCTGGAAAGGGGCGGTATCATGGTATGGAGCCCAAATACTTACTCATGTGGACACACTCTATTTATTATGTGTGATGTTGATTACCGAGCGCTCGGATAAAGGTCCCAAAGGACCGGGGGATGGCATATTCGTGAGTTACCTAGTTACAGGGGTAACCCGGCCTTGTTTGGCAGAGAGCAGGTTGTCTCTCGGGACGTCCAGCCAGAGGCGATCCCATTCGGCAGTAGGAAAGGAAGTTCCTTAGCCTGACCATTTGTTGGAAAATCCAAAGAAACAATACGAAACTTGTACGATTTTAGTTGTAGAACCTGCCATTTACTTATGGTGGCGCCCCACTGTTTAGATGGTAGTTATAGTAGGCATAGTTCGGAATGTCTATGCTGGCTAAGATTAATATTATATTTTCAAAATGTTTTTTTTTCTGCACTATGCACTAATAATAATATTCAATGATTTGTTTTGCGTAGTAAGCATCTTTGACTATCATAAGGAGAAATCTCCTCCGATTCTGCGTTTGCATTGTGTGTGTGTGTGCGGGAGGCCTTATGGTAGTTTCATTTTCCAAAAGCATTGCGGGTTTCAATGTTTAAATTTCTTTTGTTGTTTGTTTAAAAGATAAACTGTTTTTGTTGCTCACACCAGTCCCACGACTGACTCGGAGTTTATTGTTCCTTTCCTAAACTCTGGGTGCCCACCATTTTCCACACGGGCAGTCTAGAGTTGGGTTTCTCAGATATTCAGGTTGAGTAGATCATTTGGAGCTAGTCAGTCCTTGGACGACTGACCTTGCTTTCCGCTAGCTATGGATTGGAGCATTCTATTGGAGATATTTTATCCACTACTAGTGTTATCTATTTTCTTTCCGCTGCTATTTCTTGTATCATATCTCTGATGTATATTGATATCTGTTGTATCATTCTGTTGTATCATATTGTATCAGATTTTTGTATCTGTCATTGTATCAATGTAATATATATTGATATTCTTTTTATTCCACTGTGTTGTTATACTTAATGGTGTTATAAGCTCCGGGAAGCCAGATTCGGCGTTTGGATCTACGACATTTTGAGTACAGTTGAAGTATGGGTGCCGATTTTCGAAGGCCGAGTTTTTGGACTCTTACATCTGGACCTATAGAAAAGGGGACTTTTGGCCTCCCTACGCCGATATTCTACCAAAATCACCATTAAACTTCAGTTATACCATTGTAATCTCTTGTAAACAGTAAGTGAAATTCAATAAACATCAGTTATTTCATACTGGGCGTAGGCAATTCGTCGAACCGCTCTAAATCTGTGTGTTTTTGTGCATTTTCTTATCTGTTTATTGGTCTGTTTGTCAGATCTGCTTCATTTACCATTTATTTTCTTCACTTTATCTCTTCAAACACATCCGAAGAGTGTTGTGCCCAATTTTGGTACAAACAGCGGCCCTGGCCCAAGTGCTCTCCAAATCCTATAAATACCATCCCATCTGCAATAGAAAAAAGATCTGCTCCGATCTCTACTGAAACTCTGCCATTGTTTCTTCACTCTTCTTTTCCCTCACAACAGCCATTAAAGGGCAACTGAAATCCTTCCGGTTGTCTCTAACAATGGTGGTTTGATCTAACTTAGGAAAGAAGAATCATATTGTCATCCAAACTCCTTTGTAAAAGTAGTTGATCAATAAAAGCTATAAAGTGGACGTAGGCTTCGTTAACAGCCGTACCACTATTAAAATCTCTTGTCTCTTTACTTTTTCTACGATTTACTATTACCTTTTATATTTTATTTGCCTTTATAAACAGGGCTGGCACTTTCACACTCAATCTAGGGTGTTGATCCATTTTTTGGGTTAACAAAACCCTGATAAACTTCGAAACCAAAGGTAGTTAAATTAAATCGAATTATAGTGGAAAAAGAATAGCGCGTAGATTAAAAACAAATAAAGTCGCTTATTGATTAAAAATCTAAAAGGAATTAAGATTCAGGTAATAAAGATAAATTGATTCTTCTTAAGCAAGATTGGTAAAATGGGAAAAGGGAGGAGAAAACATGTTATTTATAATAGGAAAGAAAATGATAATAAACGTTGGAACATGCACAATAAGAATGGATGACTAAGATGAAAAAAACTAGAGAATACGAAGAGTCATTTTATACTAAAGTACAAAGAAACATTGTATACTCAGGGAGGCAAGGGTTATACCCCAATTATAGTAGTCATCGCAGTTAACAAAGCGGGAAGCTTTCATGAAATATGTATAGAAGCTATCGTGAGATAACCACAATAATGTAACAACCTGCATGCCAGTGGGCCAGAATATTTGCTAAATTGAAAACTCAGGTCCACCAAAGTACGGATCATTGATTTAGTATCTTGCAAATAAACAGATAAATACATATCAGAGCATTAATGATATAAATCACAAAGGAATAGTAAAGTATAATAAAAACGTATCGTTACTGACCAACATGTACACTTCAATCTCTAGTGTCCCTGTCGGTGCTGAGCATGCATTAGGAAATATGTCCTTTCAGTGTTCCTGCCTTGCACTGGTACCAGTCCTTCTAACGATATCCCGTGGGTTGTAATGATGAGGGGGTCAGAACAATGTTCTAGTGACTGATGAATTATACATTTCACATATAACACTGGTTTGTGTCGATTGTCTTCCATTACATATTATGTCTTTCCATTTTACTTAGTCCCCTCGACTCCACGTACGCTTACGATACGCCCCATCAACCTAGAGTAAATCATAACTACATACGGATATATATATATATAAGTATCATAGTCCCACTTTGGACCAAGATACCTCTTCAAAAATTTAATTTTCCAAGATCAATCTTTGCAATTTTAAAGCCGAATTCAAGTTAGTCATAAAAGAAGGTAATCTGCAACCTAATCTATCTTAGAATCCATCAAAAACCCTAGAATTGTTTGCTGTAAAATTTGTTTTGATCGATTTCTTCTTTGCATGTATTGTTTTTTTTTCTATTTTTAGGTGTTTAGGGCTCCAATCTTATGCTAAAGGCTCAACCTTGCTTGCAAACCCTTACTTATTCATTGAAAATCAATAGGTAAGTGTAAAAGCTTACAAATGCTAGCCAAAATCAAAGTTTTGAGTTGAATTTTCGTATTAATAAGGTTATGTTTCGTCTTTGTTATTTTCTGTTTTCTATCACCATATTATTTTGACCATAACTTTTTCATTTATTAACGAAATTGCATAATTTTAGATGTTCTGGAAAGCTTAAATCATGTAGTACAACTTTCATGTGTTGAGTTTTCTGTAGTTTTGATGATAGCTATGTCAAAATTGAGATTTTATACTGCTATCCCGAGAGCAAAACCAAAATTTGCTCTGTGCTTGAAGCTGAAACAAAATTTTGCATAACTTCTTCGTTAATTAACCGATTTGAATAATTTTAGATGTTCCAGAAAGCTTAAATCATGTAGTACAACTTTCATGTTTTGTGTTTTCTGTAATTTTGATGATAGCTATGTCAAAATTGAGGTTTTCTACTGCTATCCCGAGAGCAAAACCAAAATTTTCTCTGTGCTTGAAGCTGAAACAAAAATTTGGCATAACTTCTTCGTTACTTAACCGATTTTAATAATTTTAGATGTTTCGGAAATCTTAGACTTTGTTGTACAACTTTTATGTTTGGAGTTTCACCAAATTTTGAAGTTATCTTGGCCAAAAATGTGATTGTTTGTCGCTGTCCCGAGACAAAATGACAGAAGTTGTGAAATTCAAATCTCAGAATTGTTTTATCCATATCTTTTGCATTTCTTATCGAAATTTAGTAATTTTTAATGTTCTGGAAAGCTTAGACTTTGTTCTACAACTTTTATGTTTAGAGTTTCACGAAAATTTGAAGTTATCTTGGCCAAAAGTGTGATTGTTTGTCACTTTCCCGAGACAAAATGACAGAAGTGGTGAAATTCAAATCTCAGAATTGTTTTATCCATATCTTTTGCATTTCTTATCGGAATTTGGTAATTTTTAATGTTCTTGAAAGCTTAGGATGTCATATACAACTATTATCTTTTGTGTTTTCTCAAACTATGATCTTAAAAGAGGCAAACTGAACAAACAAAACACAGGTCTGGGCAAAACGCCAAAGTTTATTTCTGTGTATCTTGAATTGTTGCACCAGCTTTTGGTGCTTTCTTTTATGTTTTCCGAACATGGTTTTGATGCTCATTTCAGTGCAAATATTGAGAGCTTTATATCTCTTATGTTCTAGTATTGAATCATTTATTTTCTTAGATTGTTCGAGCAAGTCTTTGATGATAAATTTTAATATAGATTTTGAGTATTGTATTATCTTATTCAAGAGATAAACCATGCTTCTTGTGAATATTTTTTTTTTTTTTGGGTTGCTTCTACTATAAAGAAGCCCGGATTTTCAGGAATCCGTCATTGGGATTTTAATGGATTTTAATGATTAATTATGTTATATTTTTATTGTGATTCTGAGCACATGTGCACGTATTTTCAAACTATCTTTCCAAAAGTGTTCATATTCTAGCTATTGTTCTAAGGAATATATTTTACAAAGTAATTTCATATAAAACATAATACAATCAATATTCTAAATTATAGAGGGATTTTTAAAAATCGATTTCTTAAATATTTTCTGAAATTTATTTCAAAACCCGATTTTGCAAAAATATATTTTCTATATAAAGATACACGGTTTTGCACTTTTCGGACGTATGAGAAAGAGAATTAAACGATTTAGTAAAACCTGTGGTATGGGACACATGATTTACTTTTTCGGTTAATTCCGGACTTGTACGATCGAAACCTCTTGAGTATTGTATCTTGACTTAATATTTGAGATTTATAATTCCTATTATAGGAATTATCCGAGTAACCAATATTTGGCGAGTTGAGACGTTTGAGATCTCCTATTATAGGAGTAAAAATCGATGAGAACCACTTAAAGATGTTTTACTTGCCGATGATATGAGGTAAGTCTATTTATGAAGTATTCCTGAAGTTAAGATGTTTATGATGATTTATGAAGTTAGACAAGTCACGATGGAACCATTACTCATCGATGAGAAGAGAGGAGTATGGTATTATATTAACTCGCCAATGAGATGAGGCAGAGTGAGTTTTATGATGGTTCTGATGTTTTATGATGTTTTCTAATGTGGAACCAACTAACGATTAGTAAAACATTAGGGGAGAACGTATAGTATGGGATATACGTTCACGCCTTTTGGGTTCCTATTCGAATAGTTGAGACACATTCAAGATGTTACTAGTACTAGACCGAGTACGATTGGAGTCACCATGTTGTTCACAATGTTATTACCCGACTCCAATCACCACGATGATTTTACTCGGATTTGTGACTGGGTGTCATCAAGATGTTTCGACTAGTCAATCACGATGTTCACGATGTTATGATGCTATGTGACCCCAAGTCATCACGATGTATGGTACCAAATTACTAGTACTAGTCAAGATGTAAATGCACGTGCTGTTTTCCATGAAGTTTAGATGTTTTGATTTCACTATTTTGATGATGATGGTTTATTATAGCCTTATGTAAGAAAATGGCTTATTTATATACATTGTTTTATGATGATTTCGAATATGATATTTTGAACTCTTTTTGGGTTCTATCTAGATGGATTTGAGGCATTTTATATTTATATCAATGAGATGATGTATAAATTATGGAAATTCTTTTACAGTGATTTTTGAGAGTGGATTTGAGATGTATTTATATTTATACCGATGAGATGAGGTATAGATGATTATGGAGATTCTTTGATAATGAGTATAGTGATGGATTTGAGATGTATTTATATTTATACCGATGAGATGAGGTATAAATGATTATGAGATTTTTTTTGATAATAAGTTTGATGATAGATTTGAGATGTATTTATACTTATACCGATGAGATGAGGTATAATAATCAAGAAGTTTCTATTAGATGAGTTTTTATTTATGATGGAATCTCGAAGTTTTAACTGTCATATGAAGATTTCCTTTATGGTCAATATCTTTACCCAATTCATTTAGTTATATTATAACTAGATGAATCATGCCTATCTATTATATGTAACATTCCTTTATGCAATCAAGATGAACTATAGTTGTATCACCTAGAGATAACTTGATGACTTATATCATTCCATTGGTAACAATGGAACGGTCTTCCCCTTACCTCTTATTAACGTCATCTTTACTAATGATAAGTTTTAGCTAGCCTGACCCGTGTGTTTTCACTCAGGTCAGACCGAGTTGTTTCAGGTATCATCTTTTGGACTTAGCTTGAAGTTGATGTAGGATATCGGCTCTTCTTTCTCTTGAATAGTTTTTGTTCTTCCGCATACTCTGATGTAGTTATATTTGATTCGATGTATATGGTGTAGTCGAGTACTTGCTTTATTGTATTCATATTGTATTGTACTGAACATGTATCAGTGTATATGTATATATATGATGTTGGTTACTATTTTGTGATGTGATTCACATTCAGTTATTGTATTTTGTTCTGATAGATCCGTTAGCCACCTATAGTTTTGGATCAAGCATTTACTGGGTATGTCGATCCACTTGAGTTGAAAAAAAAATATTACATTTATCGACGTATCCAATAGATGTTTAAGACAAAATTATAGATGGTCGCCCTTAACCAGCCCTATTCTCCGCTTTAGTAGACAAAATTACTTATTAATTCTCTTTGCTAAGGTGGGTCTCGAGGAACCTGACATCCCATCAGTATCCATCGCCAATGCAGTATCTCGTCCTCGTCGTCATGCGTACCAATGAACCCATAGTAGCTAATAACGACGTCACTATAATTTAGCTGTATTCTATCTCGCTTTGTAAATTTACTACTTGTTTGCTTCTTATTATGGACTCGACTCTACAGACAATAGAGGACTCAACTCTTCGGATTACCCAATTCATTTTTGAAAGATCTCTTTTTTGGGTTAATTAGCCTCGCCGCTAACAAACAAACTAGCAAACAACTGTGGCGGTGCATGACCTAATGTGACCTACCCTAGTAGGAGGTGTAGCCCATTAGGTGTAACCATGTCTTTCCCGTTAACCGCACAAGACCGATGATGCACTCAACCTATGTACAACACCTACTCCTGATTTGGTACCAACACATACTGACATAGCGTTGAGCCGCTCACCATCCTATTTAGATTTCCTAACGCAATTTAGGCATCATCCCCCTAATTTATTGAAGTAGACTCTACTGGGGATATTCCTTCGCCAATACATAAGCATATATAACTCTACGGGTCCTATAGTTGGATATGTCCCACATTAGTATAATGTATGCACAACTAGTGGTAGCCCCTTGCGGTGGGCATGCTTCTATTATGTTACACCACTGACCTTGCATTCCAACCATATCCAATGACCATGTCATTATTATCCATTTAAGTTACTTACATACTTATATAATTCACACCCATCATAAACGCATACTTGAGGCTATGTATCTATATATGTGTTTGTGTGTGTTCATTCATATATATATATATATATATATTCATTCATTCATTCTTGTTTAATTATTGTGCTCTACTATTCACTGTTAATAGTATTTCCCTATTTCTTTATGTGTTTACATCTTATTTATTTTAAGGTCGTTTACCGCTTTCTTTTTAAAATATTTAAATACCTTTTCTCATTTACTTTCACATTTTCCCTACTATTTTACTTTCTATTTTTATTCCTTTTTAACTTTTAATTCCCTGCCTTGTTTTAGAGGATTATCTATATCCTTTTTATTTTAAATTATGATTTGTCTATCTTTTCATTTTTTTTTAATTCACTTTCATTATACTAATATTATGCATATTGTTTTCTTAGACCATTTTTATCACATTTATAATTCTTTTAATTTATCCTTAGGGATTTCTTTATTTTAATGCATTGGAATTACATTTCTCCTAAATGGAATGGTTAACGCTGTAAATTTCTATATCTTATCAAAAAGGGAATTTGTGCTACGTTTGGAATTACAAGGAATTATCTTTTTCATGGTTATTGAAATAAACAAAACAAAATACGGTAAATATCCCCGTTTTATACATCTCTTTCTTTTAGTTGTATTCCTTGTTATTTCAACCGCTACACTCTTATTTACAAATCTGCATATTGTAACATGCTATATAATTCAATAAATTAAAATACTACTTAAATCCCTATTCTACTGTTTAACCCAATTTACATTTTTATTTGTACAAGTCATATTAAATTCTGAAATCTGGAACTATCACACATTCTATAAATTTCTGGGACTACTAATACCCAATATTTTCAAGATTTACATACGGTCAATGTACAATAAACGCTATCAACAACAGAATATGTAGGCAGGGTTTATAATTTTATTTCACGTATACAATTTTAGTCTACAACTCCATTTTACATTTTAGGCATGCATGAGTAGATTTACAACGATATAAATCCAATATTATATAAAAATATATAATTTCCCACTCACCCTTTTAGCTTTCCAAATCTCTTAACCTTATCCCTGTTATTCCAATTTGACTCCATTTTCTTCCTATTTGGATATATACACCGCAAGCGTATACAGATTTATCAGATATCTAGATTAGAAAGAGATTTGGATTTGATTAATAGTTTAAATCCGTATTTAAAATTTACCTTAGCTTTGGCGATTTGGTTTGACCTTATTCTCTTCCTCAATCATGTTCTACAATTCTCCAACTATATGTACATATAATTTATAACTATTTCTAAGAATTTAGGATTTGGAGGATAAGAGAAAATGGCATAGCTCCGGCGTCGCTTTGAAAATATGATTTTAGAGGATCTAGGTCTATATTTATAGGAGTTCAAATCAATGCCAACCGTTTGATTAAAGTATATTGAATCCGGGCCGCTTAGCCACGTAACATTGTCGAATTAACATGACCAAAGGTTGACCACCCCATGCCTTGGGTCGACCACTATCGGTCGATCATCGTCCATCAAAGGTCGACCTATTATGTGTTGTCACTGTGAATAAATTAGCATGCTTAGATTTGTTTAGTTTTATTCCTTCTTTAAACGACTGATATAATTTATTTTTGTTATCATTTCCCTTAACGTCTAAGCAACGTTAACTGTCCGTTAAATTTAACTGACTGTAATTAACATTGGTTAATTATTATTATTACCTTAATTACATATATAATTATTTCTAATTCGAAAACTTCAAACGTTAATAACTTTTCCGTTTGAACTCCGATCGTAAAATATTATATATGAAAATTGATCAAAAAATCGTCATGAACTCAATGGTGTAAGTTTTATAGCCAAATTCTAAAGTTTATAAAAATTCTATTTTTTGGCATTACTGATTATTAATTAGTTTTTTTAATTAATTATCGTTAAAATTACAAGGTGTTATATTCTCTCCACTTGAAAGAATTTCATCCTCGAAATTCCTCAAAGATCAAACAACGTTACATAACGTACAACCATTCTAAACTAACCAACCAGTTAGTCTACAACCAATTTTGCAACTAATTGTGAACAAATGCATAGTGTACCACAACATATATGATATGCATATTGAGAAATTCTGAATCGGTGCCTCCTTTATGAATGCATATTTTAAAAAAAAATTGAAAATATGATGCAAACAACCTTAATATAGTGGTAGTTCTATATGTATGCGAATTTTGAAAATCAAAAACTTTGTTTTTATATCCAAATTTTCCGACACTTCTATGAATAGAAGTATAGTTTAACCAATTTCGCATCCAATTCCTACCATCCAAATCCTAGCATACCATTGCTAACATCCAAATTTTAGAAAAAACCAGTTTTCTAAACGTATATTCTTATGCTAGAAAATGGTTTAGATGGAAAATTCCATATTCTCATCCTTCTCTTATGTATCTTTTTTCCACTATACCTTGGAACTTCTCTTTTTCCCCCAATACTTTTTCCCAACTTTTCCAAGTACAAACCGAATAAGTAAATTTTATTTTGAATCTTTAAAATGTTAAAACATAATCATTTTAAAACTAATTTTTTTTCATCTATCAACAAGGTATGGGGAAAGTGACACCATAGTTATACAGCTATTTCTCTTGTCTCTAATTGTAACATCCTCTATTTTGAGGTCTGAAGCTAAGCGCTACAGATGATGCAGTCATCTATAGTATTAACTTCTAGTGATAAAATACAGTAATGTTAAAAGTATCCATAATATTATAAGCACATGAATATAAAATATTGATTTGAAATGTAATCAGAAAAGCTATTTTTGAAATCTGTATTGATCTTATTTCATATTCATGTGCTTTTGATATTATGGATATCATTAATATTACCGTATTTTATCACCGGAAGTTAATACTATAAATGACTGTAGCATTTGTAGCGCTTAGCTTTGAGCCTCAAAATAGGGGACGTTAGAACTTGGTATCAGAGCATAGGTTTATGAAAACTTAAAATAAATTTTAAACTTAAAATGATTTTTGAAAACATAATCCTAAGGAATTAGAGAAAAGATTGGGGTATTGAATAACGCTATAGTAACGTACTTGTATTTGCTATATATAAGTATACGCTTTATCTCTATTCTCCCTTTCTCTTAGGCTATTCTTATGTATCTTACAAAGAATCAAATACAATTTTAAGGAAGTAAGATATGGATGCTAGGAATGGAAGAGTTAACCTTGGTGGAGAAAGCACCATAACCAATGGAAATGCCAGACCAAACACTAGAAGGAATCTAGGTCGGGCAAAAGCTACTAATGTGGGTGCTGGAGTGCCGCAAGTTGATATATGAGCTATGTATCAGTTCTTCATTAACATGATGCAAGCCGGAGCTACTGTAGGATTAGTTGGAGGAAATGTTGGAGAAGGAAATCAGGAAGCTTCGGTTGTCAACAACTATGAAGTGTTGAGTAGGGTCTACACTAGCACTACTACAAAACAGGCCATTTGCATCGCCTCATTTGTATCGGTTTAAGTAAAAACTGATGTAAATAGAACTATTTGCATCAGTTCTGTCTTAATAACCGATGCAATTGGTACATGGAAAGCAATATGTAATAAAAAAGTCAAATTTGCATCAGTTGTCACCAACAACTGATGCAAATACGTCGATGCAAATAGTTTTAGTCGCATCGGTTTTAAAGTCAACCGACGCAACTACGTCCAACATAATAATTTTCGCATCGGTTCCCTTGCGTACGTGATGCAATTTCAAAATTAGGTTATTCGTTTACATCCCGCGTTTCCAATTCTTTTTCCGCCGCTCCCATTCTTTTCCCCAAATAATTCACGTGCTTCAAAGAAAAAAAACCCTAAAATCATCTTTAAGCGATCGGTTGATTTCGAGTGTCGAGTTTCGAGTTTGCTGATTGATTTCGAGTTTCGAGTTTGCTGGATTGATTTCGAGTTTCGAATTTGCTGGATTGATTTCACCATTAAGCGACCAATTTCGAGTTTGCTGGATTGATTTTCAGGTATAAAATTTTCTATCTTGAAAATTCCTACTACTTCCTATCATTATTTTCGAGTTTTCTCGATTCTAGCTAATTGATTATTATTAAAAAAATAAAGTCTCATCTTTCTTTTCTGATTTATTTCATGTGTTCATTTTTTTTTTGCACCAAATGTATTTGAATGATGCCTATGAGATCTGTTGTTACTATTTGACTTGCATTCTCTTTTTATACCTTGCAAAAAAAGAGTGTGATTGTTGTTGTTATGAACCATAGCTGATTAAGTGTATGATTGTAATTAAGAAAATAAGTTTGAGTAATAGTATTGACCTTTAGAAATTCTGGCATTTTAATTTCCTTTTTTTATTATCTGTCACTTGTTTAAGTAGGCTATGTCTTCTTAATGCTTTAAAAACAACACTTATAATGATTCTTCAAAGGTAAAATATCTAGATCTTCAAAGGTAAAAAAATGGATATGCACAGTATGTACCATTTATGTCCACG
Organism: Allium fistulosum; assembly: GCA_030737815.1. NCBI lineage: Eukaryota > Viridiplantae > Streptophyta > Magnoliopsida > Asparagales > Amaryllidaceae > Allium > Allium fistulosum. Next base: position 895,398,678 of record CM060905.1, on the reverse strand, counting down.
GTACCACTAAAGTCATACACCAAAATAAATAATTATAATTAAAAAAAAAAGATAAAATCAGAGGCATAATAATATAACATCTAACCTGTGTATATGTCATGCTAATGTTATACAAGGAACATTTGCTTTTGTAATTGGTAACATGAAATTGACTTAAAACTCAAAACTCTCAAAGCCAGGCAAATAAAAAACTCTAAGCATCAAAAGTTGATAGAATATTTTTCTTGATGGTGAACTCATATGCTTTTGCAGGGCTGATTGACTGAAGAAGGAAAAAAAAACAAATAGAAAGGAACATTAAATTCTGAATAACTAGCTTAGTATAGTTCTATGGAAAATAAAATATAAAAAGGCTTACCTTTTGTAGCATGCGTTCCAAACGTTCGATTTCTTTTTTAGCATAGCCAGAACCTTTCTCTGTGGTGCTTTTTGTAGCTCTCAAGTAAACTTTTCCATACCTGCATAAGAGAGAAAATCATTTATATAGGATAAGAGAATTTGTTTCTGTAAAATAATAATAGTAATTAAAAAAAACCCTTTTACAACTGTACTAAAGCATGATGAGCATAAAAAAAATTGTTAGGGGGAGCAAGACAGTTGGTTCAGAGGAAGGGTGATATATTGTTATGTCTGAAGGGGTTGAACAGGTAAAGGGTAGAGATGAAGTAAGTGACTGGAAACTGATATGCAGTGTGGATGGAAACTGATATGAAGTATGGGCAGAAATGATTTGTGGTGGAAGCAGATGTTGGAAGGGATGGTGAAGGAGGATGGCAGTATATGGGAGATGTTTTGTATGCACAGTGCATGATGTTATGGTTGGTGATGGTTGTTAGTTGTATGGAGCAGCAATGATGGCAGTGGTGAACTTGTATGTGACTAGTAGATGTGAAGTTTACTGAGGTGAGTTTGAGTGAGGTATGTATATTGAAGTGTAGTGATGATGTATGTGGGAATGATGACTTGAGGCTTCAGGTTTGAGGAGGAGTTGGTGAAGGAGGAGTAATGTGTTTTTGAAAGGTTGTATGCAGTAATAGATGAGATGTTTTATGGTATGTGAATGTTAAGAGGAGGAAATAGTGGTGGTCAGTTGCAAGAAATTGTTGATTTTGATGTAGTTTGTGGCTATGAGGGGGTATAGTTGATAGCAAGTGTGAAGGAGATTTTGTAGGCAGTAGTTTGTGGCTCAGTTGCAATAGTTGTTTGTATATGAAGACTTGTATGTGAGGCACAGTGGCAGTTTTGCAGTGATTATATGCAGTGTTTGAATGATAGTAGAAGAAGTGGAAGAGTATGGGTAGTATGCACTGTTATCTTGTGGTTTATGGATGGATAATGATGTTTGTTTGTTGTAGGGGTGCAGCAGAGGGATGGTTGGTGGAGGTATGTATTTCTGGTGATGTATATGGCAGTTGTATGCGGATATGAAAAAAAAGGGTAGATGTGGTGAAAGTTGAAGTTGCATTGATGACTATTTGACAGTGTACAGTGGTCGAAGCTAATTATGCTGCGATTAAAAAGGAAACATTTGAAAAAATTAGTAAGGAATGGAATAATACTATTATGACATATGTATTAGGGCCTGGACCCTATTACATCCATTTTAAAGCTTTTTTGTACAGAAACTTCAGACCTAAAGGAGATTTTGAAGTGCACTCAGGAGATAATGGATTCTATATGATCCGTTTTGTGAATGAACAAGATGGCAAAAATGCATTAATCCAAGTCCGTTCAATGAAGTAGGTCTGAGTACGATATGTAGTGTGTTGGGTAATCCTATTGAAACCGACTATTCTATAGCAAACAGTAAGATTGCTTAGTAGTCACCTGCTAGACTACGGTTTTAATCCATCAACTTCATGTGCTATTTACTGTTTACTGCATAGAAGAAACACATGGTTAATGTACCCAAATAAACAGCTGCATCCATGTACCATTCCAAAGTTACCGTGTTAAAACCTTTATTTTAATTTAGCAACCTGTTACGCTAAAATGTTGAATTTATGCAACTATAGTGAATCGCAAGGCACATCATTCCCAACGTAGAACATACGTCACTAGATTGGAATGCTTTTAACTAATATAATGTGAAGAGTTCAGTCGAAAATGGAAGACTTGTATAAAACGTGAAATTAGTTATAAAAATTGCTTATTTTCCATTTCTCAACGTGCCATCAACAATTTTGAAAAATAAACGTGAAGAAAAATGCAAATTCATAAATAGAATCTAGTTCAATATCAAAGTCCATTAATTTCAAAACCAAAGTTACTTGCTCAATAAATTGAAATGCAAACAGTCCAATAATAAGGTTGAGTCCGAATCAAAAAGGTGTACATATTTCTACATATGTTGAATCAAAAGAAAAGAACATTGCAATAAAATATTTCATTAGATGAACCATTGAATTTTATGTAATTTCTATTGTTACTGTATAGTTAAAATGAAATTTTATGTTAATTTTTAATTTAGAATTTAGTGATTATCAATTATTAATAAATGAACAAAGGACCTTAATACAATTTAGCATCAAATGATATGTATCATATGGATTCATATTCAAGGTTTGATTAGGACTCTTTTTTTCGTTTGGTTGTTTTGTCTTTTCTGCTGATTGTGTAGTTAAGTTTGCATCGTATGTCGGTTTGGTGTTTTATCTATGATGATGATTCAGAACTAGAATTTCCTTGTATTTTTATTTGGACAATGAGAATTTTTTTGTTTGTTGTGCAGTTTAGTTTGCTTGTGTTTGTGGAGTGATGTTGAACTGATTATCCACTCCACTTGAATTAGCTAAAAATATCGATTTAATAATGAATGCTCTTCGTAATCTTTTTTTTTGCTTGTGTAGTGTGTCTCTAGCATTTGCATTTGGATCGTAGTTGGATGTACAACGAGGTTCGTGATAACTTAGCTAGTTATATCATGCATAACTGGATGTAGTCTTCTTATATGCTACTATATGGTGAGTTTATTCTTTCTCTTTCATACTTTCAGCATTACATGATTTAAATTGACCTTGTTTATATCATTGTTTGCACCTGAAAAACATCACAATATATCTATCAGTGTATCGTCTGGGTGAATATGATAAATAATGTTGGAAGCGTTCTCGTTAGAAGTCTAGAAATGTTTAGTTTCAGTGACGGTGTCGTATTCTCGTTTCAGTGATTGATATGTCAGTATAAATTATAATAGCTGAATGATTGAAATAAGTCTGATATCGGCTGACATTTGAATATTATTGAAAAGTCTGGAATTACCTTCACACCAAATGTTCCAAATTAGCATAGCAATTGCCACACTAATTAGATAACCATAGACCGGATTTACATGCTTGTTTTGGGCTAAACACTCTAATATTTGAGTTCATTACTTTTCATGCTCTGTAAACCAAATTTACCTTTAATTTTGTCCCAAAGATGCATGGAATATTGACAATTACAGAATAGATGGCCTCTGTCTTCGGCTTGTTGATTGCAGAGATTACAAGTTTGATCCATAGAATTGTTCCACTTGTTGATCCTGTCTTTAGCGTTTAACTTGTTTTTGCAAACTAACAAAGCACATAAAGACATCTTAAGAGCATATTGATTATGCTAAATCAACTTACACAAACCTAACATTATTTTAACTTGTTTTTGCAAGCTAACAAAGCACATAAAGACATCTTAGAAGTCTTTGCACTGGGAAATTCGACTGACATTTTCTAGAAATAATGAAGGCATCCTTTGTGCTGAAAAAACAGAATGGCGACCTGAAGTGTATGCACTTTCATCTTAGGAAAAAATAAGATTTTTTTTATTTTAGTTTCATATTTCAGAAAAAGAATAGTACGAATCATTCCTAGTGTTCAAAGAGGAGGGCAGAGGTGTTGCAACTGGGTAGCGGTAGCAATTGTAGATAATGGATGGTTTATGTTGAGTGATCTGATAGCAGTTGCTTGTAAATGAAGTGGTGGTGGTGGGAAATGATGGTTTGAAGAGCTTGTGGCTGGATAATGGTGGAACTGTGTAGTGGGAACAGTTAGTAGTGGGTAATTTGTGAAGGATGTTGATGACTCACGCCAGTTTTGTGGTGAAGTGGATTATATGGCAGGTTGTATGGTACTGCAGCAGAAGTTAGAAGTTATGCAGCAGTTTAATTAGGTTTTGAAGTGTGGACTTTGGAGTTTTGGAGGGATGTATGCAGGTGAAGGTAATGTAGATAGGGGCAGGAACAGTGAAGCAGATGTTTTCTGTGGCAACTGTGAAGAACCAGTGACAGGGAAGTAACTGCAAGGTCTGTTGATTTGGTGAGATGTTATCTGGCAGAGGAGAGGAAGTTGTAATGGTTGAAGCAGTGGATGGTGTACAACAGTTGTAGGATATTTTGAAGTATGTCAGTTCAGGTGAGAAGATGGCAGAGAGCCACTAGTGTAGGGGTGTGGGTGATAAAGCACTGAAGTGGTTTATATGAATGTGGTAGCTGAAGTGATAGTTGAAGTTAGAAGTGAAAGCAGTGGGCAGTGGGCACTTGAAGGCAGTGGAGTGGTAGACTAGGAAGGAGGAGTAGTTTGTGGCAGGTCAGTTGCTGAAAGTGATATGAATGATAGGTGGGTTTGGCAATATGTGGTGAGTATGTGGAGTTTTGTATGATGAATGGAAGAAGTGAAGGAGGCTCTGTTGAATATTGGTTAAGTTGTGATGTTTTTGTGGGGAAAAACTGTTGCCAAGCAAGTTTGAATGGAGAAGTGTTTAAGCTGCAGCGGTAATGGATTGTGAAGATGAGTTGATTTTGTAAGGTAGGAGTGTGGTGTGATGTATTGGTGGGGCAGGACAGTGCTAGGAACAGTGAACGGTTTAAAGAAGAGTGTGCTGGTGAATGTATGTTTTGGTTAAGCGGTGACGTATGCTCAGAGATGAAGTATGGTCTGCAGAGGTTGTGAGAAATAGGCAAATGTAGAGAGTTGATAGTGGTAATAGAAGAAGATATAGGAGAAAATGCACAGAAAGAAAATGTAATAAGAGAAAACAAATGTAATGTAAAATGAGAATTGCAAATCAAAGCAACTTTATAGTTAATAATGAATTTTTTTTTGTTTTGAAATGGTTGTGCTCTTTTTTTTTAAATATGGAATATGCAAACGCAAATAGAAAACAAGAGATGAACGACAAATTATCCAGGACACTCCAAATTTTGGGACATTTCGTAGAGAATTTTTTAACCTAACCTTAGCAAGTTAAAATAATCATCTGAAGTGAATAACTATTGTACAAGACCTGTACTTAGTTTTTTTTAAATGAATAACTATTATTTACAATCCTGCCTCTTGAACCATGCTCCTCTCCCACTCAAAGGTAAGCTACCCACGTAACTTACCCACGTAACTTACTATATCTATCATAACTTAATGTATATCAATAATGACTTTAACACGGTATATCAATAATGACTTTAACACGAGTGCAAAAAATAATTGGTAAGCTACCCACATAACTTACTGTATCTATCTAATTCTAAGCTACTCATGCGATTCATGTGCTCAAGCTCAATTGCTTTCTTTTTATTTATGCTCTTAATTAGATAATATTATCCATTAGCTGTTCGATTAAGAAAGAATATAGACTGTATACTTGTAGTAGTAACCAAAATCGTGAAATAAAATAATAACTATTACGTAATTTCTATTATATCATAAGATAACTTGATATATTATTTGTTTGTAAGAGAATGACCCTGGCTAACCACAGGTTTGTATTCTGCAGAATCATATGCATATGCAGATTGCACAACTCAACTTCAGGTAGCTCAAGTACAAAATAGGATGAAGGTTTGTGCATTTGAAGACCATCTTTTGCTTAATTTATCCACTGTCAACAATACATTCTCTTCTCTTTATATATGTATTTTTGTGTGTCTACATATAACAAGCTACATTTATTTTTTACTACTGACAGTCTGATTATGTACTGTGGAATTTATTTATGTTTTTCATTCTTTTGTCGAATTGTTAAATCTGATTATGTATTTGCCATCAAATTTTATTTTGAATGATTGTAATGTTGCATGCAATAATTGTTTGTTATAATCAATAATATATATACAGTCTATTTAAGTACTGTAATAATGGTTTCTGAGAATGGCTTTTTTGCATCAGGTATAAATAGCTGATGCAATAGAGGGATTAGTTTGCATCGGTTGTTATAAGAATCTGATGCAACAAGTTACTTTGTTGCATCGGTTTTCATTACAACCGATGCAACATGGGGCTGTGTTCAAGCAACCAACCATGATATTTTGCATCAGTTGTTAGTAACAACCGATGCAAAAAGGACCTTTTTGCATCGGTTTCAGAACTGATGCAAAATTGTTAAGCCTGTTGCATCGGTTGCATATGCATCGGTTGTTGAACTGATGCAAAAGAGGGGTAAACAACCGATGCAAATGGCCTGTTTTGTAGTAGTGTAGGCTTGGAGGGAAGCCGTTTATCGAAACCGAGGACGCAATTGAAGTGGAGAACTGGTTGCTTCATTGCGAAAGGATTTTTGCTGGTTAGGACACAATGATGAGCAGAAAAGGAGATTGGCATCGAGACAGTTGCAAGGAGCAGCACTGTACTGGTGGAACAGTATTACTTTAGGAGTAGCTGAAGAGGCTATGACTTGGGCGGAATTCAAAAAGGAGGTTTGACAAAAGATTCATGTCAGAGATCGCCAAGTCAACTCTGCTCAGGAAGTTTGCTGAGTTAGTGCAGGAAGACATGATAATGCTTGACTATGCTGCCTGATTTGAGGAATTATCGAGATACGGATATGCTACGGTTGATACAGTTGTCAAAAGGAATGAGAAGTTCATCTGTGGATTGAGACCCGAGCTTACTAAAGCAACTTTACCACATATTAGGGATACATACGATATAGTTGTTAAGATGGCTTTGAGGAATGTGGAGATGCTCGCTTTCATTAATGGTAACAAAGTAGTGGAAACTCAAGGTGGGCGGAACCAAAAGAGAAAGTTTTTCCATAAGAAGGGAGCCCACAAGAGTGGAGCTTCCAAGAAAGGAAAGACAGAAGTTATCTGCTGCAAGTGTGGTAAAAAAGGGCATTTCGGTAATGATTGTCGCTCGGGAGATGGAAAGAAAGTAATCGGGAAGAAGAATATCAAATGCTTCAACTGTGATCAGATTGGAAATTATAAGAACCAGTGCAAGGAACCGGCCAAGGATGGAAAGGGAAAAGTGTTTGCATTGGAACCAGCTACCTCAAGACCAACGGTAGGGGAGAAAGGAAAAGATGTGTTGGGAGGTACGCTTTTGATTCATTGTATGTCAGTTAGAATTCTATTTGATATTGGTGCATCGTATTCTTTTATATCTCATTATTTGATAGAAAAGCTTAACCTAGAACCCTCATACCTAGTTACTTCCTTAAGGGTTGTGAATTCGATAGGAGGGTATGCAACTCTGGGGATGAGATGTGACCACTTAGATTTTGAATTGTTAGGTCATATATTTTCTTGCAGTTTGCATGTATTTGATTTCGTAGGTTTCAATATTATTTTGGATATGGATTGGTTAAGTAAGTACGATGCTAGGATATTTTTCCATGATAGGAAAATATCACTAAGACACCCTAGTTGTAGTGATCAGATTATATACACTGTAGAAAACCCGAAATTAAATTCTTGCGCTTTGTTGGGCGTTATGGACGATGAAGACAATGTAAGAATACACAGATGTCTTTGAGCATGTGATAGGACTACCATCGAAATGAGCTATTGAGTTTCGGATAGATTTAGTACCAGGATCTAAACCTGTGAGTAGACCGCCAAGTAGAATGACACACACTGAGATGAAGGAGCTAAAGGTGAAGTTGGTGGATTTATAAGGTAATAATTTTATCAGACCATGCAGTTCACGTTGGGGAGCAGTCGTAATATTTGTTAAGAAACCGGATGGATCGTTGAGGTTGTGTATCAATTATCGTAAGTTGAATGAGAAGGCGATAAAGAATTGATATCCGTTACCTAAGATTGATAATTTGTTTGACCGGTTGAGCGGAGCCAAAGTAATTTCTCAGTTGAATTTGGAAACAAGGTTCCATCAACTTAAAGTAGTAGAGGATAGTATTCCATTGATGGCCTTTAGGATCGGATATGGATTATACAAATGGTTAGTGATGCCGTTTGGTCTAAGTAACGTGCCAGCATTCTTTGTGGACTTGATGAACCGAATCTTCCGGGAGAATCTAGATAGATTTGTATTAGTATTCATAGATGACATATTAATATATTTCAAGGATGAAAGAGATCATGAAGTTCATCTTAGGATGGTGCTTGAGGCACTAAGACAACATTAGTTGAAGGCAAAGTTTTCGAGTGTCACTTTTGGAAGAAGGAAGTGAAGTTTCTTAGTCATGTAGTCTCAAAGAAAGGATTGTCAGTAGATCCGGCTAAACTTGTGGTGTGTATGTGTGCGTGTGTATTAGTTAATACTTGGACTACAAAAGCATGTGTAAATTTAGTTATAAGTGCCATTTAAAATATCAATTGATCTAATTAATAAGAGATGGAAATGAAAGGTTTCTTTCTCTAAATTCATTTACACATGTTTTATTTACACACATGCACACTTCTTATATGCTTCACTTACGCATCACTTACGCAGTATACAGTGTTGGTATATTTGGATTTATTCACTTTTCATGTTATGTTCAGATTGATCATTAATGGCATGCAATGAATCATTCAGTTTAATTAAAGAGAGGGAAATGAAAGGTTTCTCTCTATATAAAGTAAAATAAGGTCACCGTTAATTGCATAAGTTTATAGAATGAAATGAAAGATTTCCTTCTCTAAGTTAACTCTTAATATGTAACTGTTTCACATATGAGTGTATTTGATACACTGATGCATTTAAATTTATATTAAATTCAAACATCTTTTAAACTAGTTAAACAAAATAAGGATTTTATTTAAAACACATTTTAGATTGGATCTAAAATATCTTTAGAATTCATAAGCCCAATAGATCCAAAATATGACTTTTTTTAAAATTTATCCTATAACTCTGCTACGGGCTGGCCCAGTTTCAATAGTGGGGTCACCCTAATCAATTGGGATGTTGACTGTCAGCTCTATCGGTGCCACCTTCCATCCTCTGGCTCTTTCCGTGGGTCCATGGATTTGTGAAATTTACTATGATGCCCGAGCCAGGGCTTAAGCGATGGCTGTTATGTATCAATTTTTTTAATGTAGATAGTCTTCTCTGCACCCTTTCACTTCTCACGTCGCTTCGCTTCTATGAATTCGATGATGTAATATTCACGGCCAGTACTCTAATCATCCTGAATAGTCCTGCCCCATTCTCGGTGGGAAACTTCATCATTAAGCACCATGGGCGAAAGCTACTCTGAAATTGGCAAGGGCCAGTAGGTCCACGAAGGTATGTAAGTTGAGTATGTGTTAATTACCACAAATGTTTGCACCCGCACCATCTTGCGGTCTCCTTCACCCAGCTCAACCGACAAATCAATAAAACCGACAAACTCCTTAGCCTCTTCGATAAATCCCTAAATATAGGACTTACTAGATCCTACCTACTAATCTCATATGGTCAAAAGTTGCTCATGTATCTCACATACTGCTGCAATTTCTTTTTTCTGATCAAATCTTCAATTATATCCCTCTAATGTCGGTATTTGTTGGTAATGTGCCCACGTATCTCGTGAAAATGACAATACTTCTCTGAGCACCATTCTTTTTCAGTTGCCTCCCTCAGATTTGGCCTTCTATAATTCTTAGTCCCTTGTGTAGCAAGGTGGATTTTCTCAACAGAGTCGTTTAACAGAGTGTAGTCTCCAGGTCTCATATATCTCGGACGCTTCTTGGTGTTTGGTTTCTTCCCACCAGCATCTTGGTTCCTTCTCTTCGGATTGCTATTCCCAAGATTAATAGTAGCATTCCCGGCACTCTCACTAATTTTCTTAATTACAACGTTGCTTTGTACTACATCATTCAATATCCTACCACCAATCAATCCAATGGCCAGGTCTGCCTCTTCGAAGCACAGAAACATGAACGCTTCATGGTGAAACTCCTCCTTAATAGGCGGCTGCTTCCTTTTTAGCCATCTACTAAATTACATGTCGAGGTGAATGCCCTGAACCAAAGCCATCAAAACAATACCTTCTTTCAGATTATTAACTTTGGCTACAACATTGTTGAATCATTTTAGAAAATCCTTTTGGGTTTCTTCGGAACTCTAATGAATGTTTGACAATGACATCACATCCTCGAATCGAGCTATATGGATCGTGGACTGCTCCATGAACTTTCATGCTAATTATTCAAAGGAAGACATTAACCTCGTTGCGAGCCGAGTGAACCACATCATGGCCACCAATTCTAGAAATATAGGGAAGCACCTACATCTCACTACATCAGTAGCTCTGGAATCAACTATATCCATTCATATTTCAAAAGGCATTGTCTCGGATATGTCATTCCATTGTTAGATGGCATCTTTGGCATAAATAATCTCTTCGGATAGTTTTCCTACAATATATCATCAGTGAATAGGGTCTGACTAGGCGATGAACTCCAATCATCATTAATTCTCTATTGATTCCCATTCAATGGCCTTCTCACCATATCAGTTATGTATTCTAGACAAGTCTGGGCGATTAGATGGTGATCGCTAGGAACAGCTATAACATCCTCCACTTTGAGGCTCGAAACTAAGTGTTGCATATGCTGCAGTCATCCATGGTATTAATTTTCAGTGACAAAATGCAGCTACGTTATTCATATCAATAATTAGAAGCACGTGAATATGAGAAAATTTTAAACACAATTTAATGCCAAACTTTCATATTTCATTTCACAAATAATATTCCATATTCATTACATTATCCCATTCGCAATCCCACGTTCAGAGAAAATATAACTGTTACAAAAATACTCCAAGTGCAACATATGAAGATGCCCCTTTGGTTGATCTGAGTTTAATAATTGGCAATTATACAACTTTGTCATTACATCCACACAAACAAAATTAATAACACAACGGATTAGATAAGAGCTCCTAAATAGCTAGATTGCCTCCTACACGTCTCTGAAAGCTTATTCATCTTACTAAAAACCTAAAATCTCTTAATCCAGACCTACTCAAATGAGTACCTGAGAGTTTAAGGGGAATAACAAAACTTAAGGTCAGACAAACAGTCTGGTGTGAATAATAACCTACCATTTCGAACCAAAAATTGATATCTAGTGAGACCATGCCGCTAAGCAGAACGGATTTTCCCCTCACTAGTATTTGAATCAAAACACATTAACCATATACTGTGCTCTACATCCACAATGGTTAGAACATAGAAAATAGGTATTTGCAGTCATGTAAAATATATGTTGGACAACCCATTCCAATTTATTAGACTATCCTTCTTAATTCTCATTTGATTATCTATCTTAATTACAATTGACTATCCGTCTTATATTTACGTGGACTACCCATCTCACATGTAATTATTTGGATTATCAATCCCCTACTATATGGACTACCATCCTGCATGGTTTCATTATCAAAGTTATATGGACTATTCATCTCACATATAAACATTTTTATGGATTATCTATTCCCTCCCATATGGACTGCTCATCACATATGGTTTCATTTATTTAAAATGATGTGGACTATCCATTACATATCCCATAGTTTTCCTAGAATGACTATGAACCCTTCGATAAACATATGGAGACTATCCATCTTCGGCATGATGTGAACTATCCATCACACATCCCATAGTTTTCCTAGGATGACTATGAACTCGTCACTTGTAAATTTAATTCATATTTAACCCAAATGTTCAACCTATGTCTGTTAGTGTCCCCAATTAGGTTGTCTATCCCTTAACTTATAACATGTCGAAATGATGTGCATTGGTATCCCAATGATTAAAGTCGAATTCATGAAACAATTGGCAAATCAAATAACATACATTGTATCCCCAATTAATATCGAAATAAAGACCTATGACTCGCCATCGTTTATACAGAAGATTTGTGCCGCAATATACAATTTCGAACCTCTATCCAAGGTTAGAAAATAAAATCTTAGATACTTATAAATCATATGGCTAACTGCCGAAATCATAAGGTTATCGACCTTCTTAACATTGGCTATCTCGCCCTTTAAAATATAGTTAAATTTTCATAAAACCAAGCATTTCTAGCATATAAAATAGTGAGAGGCGGCATCAATACTGCACACCATGGCAAACCTCTATCCAAGGTTAAAAGACAAATTTTATATATTTTTAAGTATAAAACCTTTTGTCGATAATGAGGTTGTCGATATACATACGATATAGATTATCCACCTTTCAAAGAAAAACTTTTGTTACCATAAAAACAAGGCAATACGGCCTATAAAGTCTCAGTGGCAGTATAGAAGAAATGCGATACCAATACCGCCTGGCAAGGTCGCCGAAAACAAAGGATTATAGGATGCCGACGCTAATGAACGATAACATTATTACTTTAAGTCAAAATAGTTACTTACAGCATTGTTAAAGTAATAGGGAAAGCATGGTGCTTTGGCTATTATGTCGCAAAACATATAACTTCGACATTGATGAGTTATGCTACAATGATTCCCACAACCTTGAAATGCGCTATTCCAGTAACGATGATGCCGCAGGCATAGCCCAACGCATCCCATACTTATAATATAAGTATCCTGTGTATTATTCCACGTCGATGCCACTTTCATTACTGAAGCCGAGCAACATGGGAATGCCGCATATCAGTGGCATAGTTGTAGTTATCATAAAAAATGTTTTCTTTCCTTTTAAAGTAAATTCTTTTTACTTCCTCCTAATTTTTGTCAAAATATGATTGGTCTACACAAGACTTTACATTTTCTTTTCAGATTTCCTGAAACAAAATTTACTTTCCCAAAACATTCATCAACTTAATTAATTAATATCCTTAATTAATTATTGTTTGCACCAAAAATGGTCACAAACCCCAAGTGTAATGAAAGCACCAGCGTATGAATACGAATCAGCAGTATTCACACACAAATCACAGATCTTAAGTAAGTAGCAAGCAACAATCAAGAAATAATGAACAGTGACACACAATTTATAGTGGTTCGGCTATCTCCGGCCTACGTCCACTTCAAGATTTTTATGATTTTATTGCTCGATGCTTGAAGATTACAATTTCGTATTGTTGGATTACAACTGATTTGCTGAACTAAGTCTGAATCTAAGGCAGCAATGGTGATCTGGAGTAAATCTGGTAGAATCTGGGCGCTCTTTGCTGTCAAAGTTCTCCGACCCCTTTTCTGAATGACCAGGGGCTCTATTTATAGGTGTAGAAGGCTGATATTTCGCCTAAAATGAAGGGAGACCAGTTCTGGTACGTCAGGGGGCCCACATGCCCGCTTTATGGAAATCCGGGCCCACTTTAGGATCGATTCGACCCTTGGTTCGAATCGATCAAGAAAGTGTCCAATCGAGCTGAAATTTGGCGTGAACATTCTTCAACATGTGCTCAAGCTTCTGTGAAAATTTCATAGCATTTGGATGTGTAGATCCCAAGTTATGATCGATTCAAGGTGGCGTTTTTTGTATTCTGGAGTCGTTCGAATCGATATGCTCGAATCGATTCGTTCGAATCGATCCTCCTGCTCGTGAAGATGGTGACGTGGTACGTAAGCTTCGTATCGATCCGGTTTTCACTCCAGATTGACTGGGTCGACTCCACGTTCCTAGCTGCCGTGGCCTAGTGGATTCGAGGTAGCTTACGGGATGGAGTCGAGGCGCATCTTCCACGATGGATTCGAAGTAGGCGAAGTGGATGGAGTCAAGGGAAGGCTTCCACGATGGATTCGAAGCTAGGCGAAGTGGATGGATTCGAGGGAAGGCTTCCACGATGGATTCGAAGCTAGGCAAAGGGAATGGATGCGAAGATGATCGAGTCGACCTTAATGGATTCGAATACAAGGCTGTCTCCTCCATTTTCCATCGGTGATATCTTGAGCATACGAACTCGGATTGACTTGAAAATTGGAACGTCGCTTCCTCCGGCCTTGCTTGGCATGTCTCATCAATCGCAGCCCGATCCGGACTCGGACAAAATTCATCGATATCCATGGTGAACCTGCGATGCACAATCGATGTTCATGACTAATAATCATTGATTTTCAGTTAATCTTTGGGTATCTCGGCTTTGCCAAAAGTTGGGATAACATTTTGCCCCCCAAAACATGCCTTTTTGGTAAAAGGCGTGTTTTGATCAGTCTTAAGTTGGATGCAGTGAGTTCAGGTTTTACTCATAGCTTATAGCATTTTCAATCAAGTCCATGGCCGTTCTAAGCCGAATTGTTATCAATTTTTTCCAGTGGAAGTTAAGAATGAAATTCTACGGCCTTTCCGTACTATTGGTGGTCATTCCGGACCCTTGTCAAACCCATTCTAGATTTAGCGATTGAATAGAAAGATCCTATTGCACTCCGGCGTTGCTTTCTATCCCTTGCACTCTGGCCCCAGCTAGGGCGTATAGCGATGTCTTGGTCGTTCTCGGCCGATTATAGCCTCTCCGGGCTCATGCTGGATCCCATCCTGTCACTCTCTGGTGAAGGGGAAACAACGTTAAGTGAGTCAATCCTGTCGCTCTCCGGCGAAGCAACTCACCTCCTGCACTCCGGTTCAGTGTATCTGAACATTAAGCGATGTCATGACCTGAATCGTCGGTCGATCACAGCCTCTCCGGGCTCATGCTGGATCCCATCCTGTCACTCTCCGGTGAAGGGGAAACAACGTTAAGTGAGTCAATCCTGTCGCTCTCCGGCGAAGCGACTCACTTCCTGCACTCCGGTTCAGTGTATCTGAACATTAAGCGATGTCATGGCCTAAATCGTGGGCCGATCATAGCCTCTCCGGGCCCTTATCGAATCCTGATCCAATCACTCTCCGGTGAACAGGAAACGATGCTTAAGTGAGTTGATCCTGTCGCTCTCCGGCGAAGCAACTCACTTCTTGCACTCCGGACCCTGCCTCTCCGGGTAGGATCATAAAGCGATCATGTTTATATTGATATTTCAATGTTTATCCTTTAACTCTCCGGCCAAAGGTTTATTTTAATAAGTGTTTCTTTATTAAATTCAAATCCTAGATGTTCAATCTCAAACACCAGGAAAAACAAGATAATGCCTCTCCGGGCGGAGCGGTCTATTTCCATCTCAGAGCATGCCTAGGGATCTCTCCGGTTCCCGTACATGAGTAAGTGGGATAGCCGTTTTATTTTGGAAATCAAATCTAAGAAAACTAATCGACCAGAGTCCAAATCTTGAACTTGGCCCTTGCCATCACAATCAGTTGATGACGAGTCGTGATCCCGATCCAGGATCATTCCTGTTTGGTTGATGCGGTTGTTGTTCGGGTCTAACCGCCGTCGTACGTTCTCTGACATACTGTGGCAATCTACCACTCCTTGCATGTTCTTCCACCTCATCCTTCAGGTGGCGGCATTCATCGGTAGTATGCCCATCCAGCTCATGGAATAGGCAGTACTTTCCAGTCCTACGTTCCCGCTCCGTGGGATTTCTCCTGGGTGGTTTTCGATAGGGGAGTTGCCCCCGAGTTTCGGTGTAAATTCGTTCCAGTCCTGCCACCAAATCTGTGTATTGCCTGAATCTGGGTTCTCGGAATTTCTTCCGTTTATCAGGACCATCATGTGTGTCATCCTGCTTCCTCTTTCCTTTATCTGCCCTGGACTGTTCCCTGGCGGTTCCTTCGCCTTGTGCAACATTTATTTCCTGCCTCTCGGCTCGTGATTCCTCCAATCGAATGAATTTCTCAGCTTCATGGAAAAACTCTCCAAGATCTTGCGGTGGATCTTTAGTCAAAGAGTCTTTGAATTCGGTGCCTTCTCCAACTCCTGCTACTGCCGCCATCAAAATCATCGATGGGTCCGGGCGATCTACAGAAGTCACCGTCGCATTAAATCGTAACAAAAAATCTTTTATGGACTCTCCGGTCCTTTGTTTTATCGATGCCAAAGTCATCACGCTCTTAGGTCGCGTCACGTGGACCCTAAACTGCTTCATGAAGCAATCCACAAGCTCGCCCCATGTCCTGATTGATCCGGTTTCTAGCTGCCTAAACCAAAGCGCAGCCAAATCTGATAGGAATAAGGGGAAACATCGTGCCATCACTTCCTCGGATGCTCCCAGCACTTCCATGTGTCTGATATATCTGGTAATATGCATGGTCGGGTCTGACTTTCCGTCATAAGGATTCAGCGTTGGTAGTTTGAACTTCGGAGGGTTCCTTGCATTCCTGATATTTGGAGCGAACGGACTCCGACTAACTTCTTCCAATCCTCCTCCTGAAAACCCTCCTCTCATGAGTCGTCTCACTAGGCCGATCATTCTTTCATCTCCATCCAGGGGTTGCCCCCTTGTCACGTCTCTGTCTTGCCCTCCGAGCCTTGTAGGGAATTCTGGTACGTACTCTTCGGGTGGCTCGTTAGCATTTGTGTTGGCCCTAGCCGGTTGAGCTCCTTCCAAAGGTCCTTCTGCGTTGGAACCTGTGGGCCTGCCCCCAAGCCCTTGTTGATTGCCTTCTGGTTCTGTATTCTGTCCTCCGTTGGGTTCCATAGCCCTAGCTCCTTGTTCCACATTCACAGCCGCTGTAGCTGGTCCAAGGTTCTGTGTTCCTGCAGCTCTCATCTGTTCGAAGAAGTTCTGCAGCATCTCTTGTTGGCTTTTCATCATTCTTTCCTGCATTAAGTTATTCATAGCCTCCATCTCATCTCTAGTAATGTAGATCGAAGCTTGTCCTTCTCCAGCGCCAGAGGATGCCTCTTGACTTCCTGCCTGTTGGCTCCTCTCAGTTCTTTGTCTAGTTTGTCGAGTCATTGTAGAGTCAGATCTGAATCTTTAAAATTCCAAATCTAAATTTTGAATTTGGTGTAGCGGGTGCTAGTCCTTCTCAGTGAAAGCACCAAAGTGTTTGCACCAAAAATGGTCACAAACCCCAAGTGTAATGAAAGCACCAGCGTATGAATACGAATCAGCAGTATTCACACACAAATCACAGATCTTAAGTAAGTAGCAAGCAACAATCAAGAAATAATGAACAGTGACACACAATTTATAGTGGTTCGGCTATCTCCGGCCTACGTCCACTTCAAGATTTTTATGATTTTATTGCTCGATGCTTGAAGATTACAATTTCGTATTGTTGGATTACAACTGATTTGCTGAACTAAGTCTGAATCTAAGGCAGCAATGGTGATCTGGAGTAAATCTGGTAGAATCTGGGCGCTCTTTGCTGTCAAAGTTCTCCGACCCCTTTTCTGAATGACCAGGGGCTCTATTTATAGGTGTAGAAGGCTGATATTTCGCCTAAAATGAAGGGAGACCAGTTCTGGTACGTCAGGGGGCCCACATGCCCGCTTTATGGAAATCCGGGCCCACTTTAGGATCGATTCGACCCTTGGTTCGAATCGATCAAGAAAGTGTCCAATCGAGCTGAAATTTGGCGTGAACATTCTTCAACATGTGCTCAAGCTTCTGTGAAAATTTCATAGCATTTGGATGTGTAGATCCCAAGTTATGATCGATTCAAGGTGGCGTTTTTCGTATTCTGGAGTCGTTCGAATCGATATGCTCGAAACGATTCGTTCGAATCGATCCTCCTGCTCGTGAAGATGGTGACGTGGTACGTAAGCTTCGTATCGATCCGGTTTTCACTCCAGATTGACTGGGTCGACTCCACGTTCCTAGCTGCCGTGGCCTAGTGGATTCGAGGTAGCTTACGGGATGGAGTCGAGGCGCATCTTCCACGATGGATTCGAAGTAGGCGAAGTGGATGGAGTCGAGGGAAGGCTTCCACGATGGATTCGAAGCTAGGCGAAGTGGATGGATTCGAGGGAAGGCTTCCACGATGGATTCGAAGCTAGGCAAAGGGAATGGATGCGAAGATGATCGAGTCGACCTTAATGGATTCGAATACAAGGCTGTCTCCTCCATTTTCCATCGGTGATATCTTGAGCATACGAACTCGGATTGACTTGAAAATTGGAACGTCGCTTCCTCCGGCCTTGCTTGGCATGTCTCATCAATCGCAGCCCGATCCGGACTCGGACAAAATTCATCGATATCCATGGTGAACCTGCGATGCACAATCGATGTTCATGACTAATAATCATTGATTTTCAGTTAATCTTTGGGTATCTCGGCTTTGCCAAAAGTTGGGATAACAATTATTAATTTAAAATTGCCTTTTTAACATAATAAATCAATAGTAATTCATAAACACTTGGGGAAAATCCCCAAAAATCATAGAAATTCAAAATTATCATATCCTTTACCATATAAAAATTTTGGAGCCAAAAGTATTATTTAATTATTTTTAATAATTAAACCCGAAATAAACACAATTTCCACCTCAGGAAATTCATAAAATATTTATTTTAACTTGGAAAATTATGAAATTAAAACCCCATATCCAAAATACCATTTTACACAACATATCAGAAAATCAAAGCAATTGGAGATTAAAAACTTAGGTTTTTCCTTTATAACCCATTCAAATAATTTTATAAAAATTCCATAAATCATTATTCTATCAAAGCAATGATTATATATCCATAACTTAGCAAAAACTATCAAAACATTCAGATACTACCCATAGCCAAATTCAAGAACATGAAATAGAGACGCTCTACTTATTATTCACTTTAGATTTGATGTTGAAGTTGAGATTTGATAAAGCCTTTAATTCCCTTAGTTTCCCCTTTGATTTTCCTTAGTTTTCCTCTTCTAGTTTCCCTAGCATTGGTCGATCTCTTCCCTTAGGGTTTAGATTGTTTTCATGTTGTAAAATGAGAATGAATGAGAAGGTGGGGATTTTAGAGAAAAAAGTTCGACCTATTCCTAATATACCCTTCTCACTATTCCTCCATAGATTAAGTTTAAACAATCTTTCTTAATTGATTAATGATGGCTCGACCTTATAAATTTTCAAATCTGATCTCCATGTCCAACTACATTATTCTATTTAATCTATCCAATTAAATTTCCCGAATAATGTTAAACTAAAATTACGGGCGTTACTGGATTTCCTCCTTAAAGAATTTCATCCTTGAAATTCAGTAAGGACTACATAACAAGCATATCAAACATGCAAACAATGCTAGTATATCCTACCAGCTACTATGTTTACATACAACAAATATAGAACATACCATCATAACAACTCAGGATAAGTATCCCTAATCATGTCCTTTATCTCCTAAGTATGGTCTTTCTCGTTGTCACTCCACTGGACTTTCACTAATTTGACTGTCTTGTTCCTTTACCTCTTCTCATTTCTGGCCACAACACGAACTGCTTGTCTCACAAAAGTCAAATCTGGTTCCACTACTAAATCTTCCAATGCAGTCGAAGCAATAGTAGTCTTTGGATCATGCATATACTTCCTAAGATGAGAAACGTGAAAAACATTATGAACTCCTACCAAACTACTCGGTAACTTTACTCGATACACGAGTTTACCAATCCTCTCTATAGTAGGGAATGGTCCAACATATCTCGGCGCCATTATCCTTGACTTTCCAAATTGTACCACACCTTTCGTCGGTGATACCTTAACCAAAACATGGTCTTCAATTGAGAACTCTAAATCTTTATGCCTCTTATTTGCGTAAATTTTCTACCTAGATTGAACTTCTCTCATTCTGGCTCAGATTAACTCAATCTTTTCTGTGGCTTCTCTCGCCATATGTAGACCAAGGATCGATCTCTCTTCGGTCTCTAACCAACATGCCGGTGATTTGCACTACCTTCTATACAAAGCTTTGAAAGGCGTCATTCCTATACTAGTCTAATAACTATTATTATAGGAAAACTCAACTAAGTACAAATGGTCTTCCCATGACCCACCAAAATCTAGTACACAAGCTCTCAACAAATCTTTAAGTACCTTATTGACTCTCTCTGTTTGCCCATCCGTCTATGGGTGATAAGCGGTACTCATCTTAAGCTTGGTACCTAATACCTCTTATAGACTCTTCCAGAATTCACTAAGGAACAAAGCAACTCTGTCACTAACTATACTATTAGGAATCTCATGCAGTCTAACAATATTCTTCATAAACAACATAGCCAATACAGGTGCCATCTTGGTTGACTTAATGGGAACAAAGTGTGCACTCTTGGTCAGCCTATCCACTATGACCCAAATATTTTTATTTTCTCTATTCGTCCTTGGCAACCCGTCAATAAAATCCATGGATATCGAATCTCATTTCCAAATCGGTATATCTAAGGGCTGAAGTAACCCACACGGCTTTTGATGTTTGGTTTTCACTTGCTGGTAATTCGAATACTGCCTTACCTATAAGCCTACATCCCTTTTCATACCTTCGTAGAAGAAACATCTCTTTATATCCTGATATATCTTAGTTCCTCCTGGATGAATTGTAAACTTCGATCGATGACATTCCTAAGAACTTCCCTCCTTAGGTCTCCAACATTTGGAACACAGAAATGTCTCTTCTTCCTTAACCATCCTCTTTGGTTAAGGCTAAAATCTTTCAAACCATCAATCTCAGTTCCACTTTCTAATCTTCTAATCCTTTTGGCTAACAATGGATCATCTCTCTGTTTAGAAGAAATCCTCTCGATCAATACTGGTCTAACTTCTAAGCAAGACAACATGGTAGTACTTTGACTAGAACTAGCAGATCGATCTTAACTGCATATTATAAGTAGTCAACGCCTCTAAATCCTTTCATTCTGCCAACATAGCTAGCACCATATTCTAATGTTTTCTGCTAAGTGCATCTGCCACTTTGTTTCCTTTCCCTGGCGTATACTTAGCACCAAAATCATAAGTTGCTAAAAATTCCAACCACCTCTGATGTCTCATATTTAGCTCTTTCTAAGAGAATAAATACCTCAAAGACATATGATCCGTATACAACTCAAATCTTTCTTCTAAGAGATTGTCTCCACACTTTTAGTGCGAAAATCACCGCTGCCAACTCCAAATCATAAGTCGGATATCTTACATCATGAGGTCTGAGTTATCGAGAAGCGTAAGCAGTTACTTTACCCTTGCATCAATAGAGCTCCCAATCTTGTTCCATATGCATCTGTATACAACTCTAAATCCTGATTACCATCTGGCACAACTAACATGGATGCATCGGTCGACAAATGCTTTAACTTAAGGAATGCTTCCTCACATTTATCAGACCAAACAAACTTTACATCCTTCCTAGTTAGTTTAGTCAGGGGTGCTGCTATCCACGAGAAATCCTTGATAAATCTTCTGTAATAGCCATCTAATACAAGAAAACTCCTTATTTCGGTCATTGTCTCGGATCTCTTTCAACCATTTACAGCTTCGATCTTAGTCAGATCCACTGACAACCCTTTCTTTGAAACTACATGACTAAGAAACTTCACTTCTTTCTTCCAAAAGTGACTTTGAAAACTTCGTTTTTAGTTGATGGTGCCTCAATGTCTCAGGCATTATTCTAAGATGAATCTCATGATCTCTTTCATACTTAGAATACATCGAAATGTCATCAATGAACACAACATGAACCTATCCAAGTGCTCTCGAAAAATTCGATTCATCAAGTCCACAAAGAAAGCAGGCCCATTAGTCAATCCAAATAGCATTACTAACCATTCGTATGAACCATATCTCGTTTGGAACACCGTTAAAGGAATACTATCCTCCGCCACCCTCAATTGACGGAACCTTGTCACTAAATCCAACTAAGAAAATACTTTGGCTCCACTTAATTGATCGAACAAATCATCGATTCTCAACAAAGGATATCTATTCTTTATCATCTTCTCATTTAGCTTATGATGATTAATACATAACCTCAACGACCCATCTGATTTGTTCACGAACACCGCGACCGCTCCCTAAGGCAACTACTTGGTCTAATAAAACTCTTTCCTTCTAAATCCACTAGCTGCACCTTTAACTCTTTCATCTCAGTAAGTATCATCCTGTTAGTGGGTCTACTTATGGGTTCAGCTCCAAGCACAAGATCTATTCAAAACTCAATAGCTCGTTTTGCCGGTAGTCTTGTAACAGGGTCAACAACATCTGTAAATTCTTTTACAACATAAACCGATTTAATTCATCTTCCACTTTTGTGACATCCAATAAAGTCCAAACTTCTGAACTCGAATTCTCAACCGAGTATATGATTCGGTCACTACTATCAGGGTGTATCAATGATATTTTCCTATCCTGGCAAAGTATCCTAGCATCATATTTGCTCATCCAATCCATACCTAAAATAATCCCAAAACCCACAAAATCAAACACAAACAAATAGCAAGTAAAAGTATAACCTAGCAACTCAAGCTCTAGATAGTCACATCTCATCCCAAGAGTTGCATAATCTCCTATTTGATTAGCTACCCTTAAGGAAGTAACAAGGTATGATGGTTCTAAATTTAACTTATCTACTAAACACCATGAGATAAATGAATGTGATGCTCCAGTATCAAACAATATTCTAACTGATATGTTATGAATCAAAACCATACTTTCCATCATAGTCTTTCCTTTCTCAGCAGCAGTCGGTCTCGATGCAGACAGCTCCAAAGCAAACACCTTTCCCTTTCCTGCCTTGGCCGCTTTTGGACATTTTTTCCCATAATGTCCCACTTGGTTGCAGTTAAAGCACTTCACATTCTGCCTTCCCGCAACCATCTTGCCCTCACCAGATCGACACTCACTAGCATAGTGCCTCTTCTTGTCACACTTATAATAAACGATATGTGCTTTCTCCTTTTAGGCAGCTCCACCTTTTTGAGGTCCCTTCTTCTTAAAGAATTTCTTCTTCTTACTTTGGCAACCTTGAGTCTCTACTAACTTCTCCTTCCTGAAGTTCGAAAGAATTTCCTCGTTCCTGATAGCCATTTCCACCACTACATTCGATGAATCCCTGAGATGTGGCATAATCACCCTAGTAATCTCCAACCTCAAACCCCAGAAGAACTTCTCATTCCTCTTGATCGCGGTGTCAATGGTAGCATATCCATACCTAGATTGCTCATCAAACTTAGTAGAGTATTCCAACATTGACACTTTCCCTTTAATTCCATGAACTTCCTGAGTAGGGCAGACTTGGCTACCTCAAATAAAAATCTTTCATCGAATCTCCTTCAAAATTCAGCCCAATCAATTCCTCTTTTGGTACACCTATGATCACCCCGTTCCACCAGAATAAAGAAGCTCCTTGTAACCGTCCTAAAGTCAACCTTCATTTATGTTCGTCATTCGGACCCAAATCAACAAAAATTCTTTCACAATGCAACAGCTAATTCTCCACTTCAATAGCATCTTCAGTTCTGAGAAAAAGCTTCCCACCGAGACTAGTATAATCTCGGTTCAGCTTAGCATAGTCATTACCCACTGGTGCCATGGGATTAACTCCTCCTGTCATAGCATCATTTCCTCCAGCTAAACTAGCAGCAGCTCCAGCTTGCATCATGTTGACAAAGAATTGATACATAGTCCCCATATCTACTGCTGGGGTTCCAGCACCTACATTAGCATTTGCGTTTTTATTAGCATTTGCCTGTCGACCTTGGTTCCTTCTGGTATTGGGTCGAGCGATTCCATTAGTTGTAGTGCTTCCTCCACCAAGATTCACTCTTCAGTTTCCTGCTTCCATATCTTTCTTGGTGGAGGAAAATACATGACTAAGAGAGAGAGAGAGGAAAATACATATTTATTTATAGCAAATACAAGTATGTTACTATAGCGTTATCCCATACCCCAGTCATATTCTCTAATTCATTAGGATTATGTTTTAATTTTTTTTAAGTTTTACATAAACCTATGCTCTGATACCAAATTGTAACATCCCCCACTTTCAAGCCAGAAAATAAGTGCTACAGATGTTGTAGTGATCCATAGTATTAATTTTCCGTGACAAAATACGGCTATGTTAGTCATATCAATAACTAGAAGCACATAAATATGAAAATTTTCTAAACATAATTTAATATCAAACTATCATATTTAATTTCACAAAAAATATTCCATATTCATTACATAATCTCATTCACAATCCCATGTTTATAGAACATATATTTAACACAAAATACTCCAAGAGCAATATATGAAGATGCCCCCTTGGTTGACCTGAGTTTAATACCGGGCAATTATAATACTTTGCCATGTCATCCATACAGACAAAATCAATAACACAGAGGATTAGATAAGAGCTCCTAAATAGCAATATTGCCTCCTACACGTCTCTGGAAGCTTATTCATCTTATTGGAAATCTAAAATCCCTTACTCCCGACCTACTCAAATGAGTACCCAGCAGTCGAAGGGGAAAACAAAAATTTTAGGTCAGACAAACTGATTGGTGTGAATAATAACCTACCATCTCAAACCAAAAATAGATATCTACTTATCTAGTGAGACCACGCCGCTAAGCGAAATGGGTTTTCCCCTCACTGGTATCTTAATCAAAACACATCAACTATATACTATGTTCCTACATTCACAATGATTAGAACATAGAAAATAAGCATTTGTAGTCACGCAACATATATTGGACTACCCAATCCAATTTATTAGACTATCCGTCTAAATTCTCATCTGACTATCTGTCTTATATTTATGTGGACTACCCATCTCACATGTAATTATTTGGATTACCCATCCCCTATCTTATAGTCTACCTATCACGCATGGTTTCATTATCAAAGTTATGTGGAATATCCATCTCATATATAAACATTTTTATGAATTATCTATCCCCTCCCATATGGACTGCCCAATACATATGGTTTCATTTATTTAAAATGATGTGGACTATCCATCGCACATCCCATAGTTATCCTAGGATGACCATGAACCCTTCAATAACCATATGGAGACTATCCATCTTCGACATGTTGTGGACTATCCATCACACATCCTATAATCTTCCTAGGATGAATATGAACCAATCACTTGTCAATTTAATTCATATTTAACCCAAATGTTCAACCTATGTCTGATGGTGTCCCAAATAAGGTTGTATACCCCTTAACTTATAACATGTCAAAATGGTGTGCATTGGTATCCCCAATGATTAATGTCGAATTCATGAAACAATTGGAAAATCAAATAACATACATTGGTATCCCAATTAATGTCGAAATAAAGACATGTGTCTCACCGTTGTTTATATAGAAGATTTGTGACATTCTATGCCACACTATACAATGTCGAACCTCTAACCAAGATTAGAAAACAAAATCTTAGATTTTTATAAATCTTATAGCTAACTGTCGAAATCATAAGGTTATCGACCTTCTTAACATAAGCTATCTCACCCTTTAAAACATAGTCTAACTTTTCATAAAACCAAGCATTTTCGGTATACAAAATGGAGAGAAGCGGCATCAATACCACACATACCCTATGACAAACCTTTATCCAGGCTTAAAAGACAAAACTTATATTCTTTTAAGTACAAAACCTTATGTCGATAACGAGGTTGTTGACATACATACGATATAGGTTATCCACCTTTCAAAGAAAAACTATTGTTATCATAAAAACATTGTAATATGGCCTATAAAGCCTCAACGGCGGTATAGAAGAAACGCGACACCAATACTGCCTGGCAAGGTCGCCGAAAACAAAGGATTATAGGATGTCGATGCTGATGAACGGTGACATTACTACTTTAAGCCATGACAGTTACTTACAACATTGTTAAAGCACTAGAGAAAGCATGGTACTTCGACTATTATGTCACAAAACCTATAACATCGACATTGATGACTTAAACCATCAATGATTCCCACAACCCTGAGATGCGATATTCCCATAACGACGATGCCACATGCATGGCCAATGCATCCCATATTTATAATATAAAACCCCATGCATTATTCTACGTCGATGCCGCTTTTTATT
Source organism: Allium fistulosum (assembly GCA_030737815.1). Classification (NCBI taxonomy): domain Eukaryota; kingdom Viridiplantae; phylum Streptophyta; class Magnoliopsida; order Asparagales; family Amaryllidaceae; genus Allium; species Allium fistulosum. Next base: position 895,372,715 of record CM060905.1, on the reverse strand, counting down.
ACTGATGCCTTACAACACGGGAATGCCGCATATCAGTAGCATAGTTGAGTCATCATAAAAACTGTTTTCTTCCCTTTTAATGTAAATTCTTTTTACCTACTCCCAATTCTTGTCAAAATATGATTGGTCTACACAAAACTTTACATTCTCTTGTTAGATTTCCCGAAACAAAATTTACTTTCCCAAAACATTCATCAACTTGATTAATTAATATCCTTAATTAATTATTAATTTAAAATTGCCTTTCTAGTATAATAAATACATAGTAATTCATAAACACTTAGGAAAAATCTCCAGAAATCACATAAATTCAAAATCATCATATTCTTTACCATATAAAAATTTTGGAGCCAAAAACATTATTTAATTATTTTTAATAAATAAACCTGAAATAAACACAATTTCCACCTTAGGAAATTCATAAAATATTTATTTTAACTTGAAAAATTATAAAATTAAAAGCCCATGTCCAAAATATCATTTTACACAATGTATCAGAAAATCAAAGCAATTGGAGATTAAAAACTTAGGTTTTTCCCTTAAAACTCATTCAAATAATTTCATAAAAATTCCATAAATCATTATTCTATCCAAACAATGATTATATATCCATAACTTGGCAAAAACTATCAAAATAATTTGTATACTACCCATAGCTAAATTCAAGAACATGAAATAGAGATGATCTACTTATTATTCACCTTAAATTTGATGTTGGAGTTGAGATTTGATAAAGCCTTTAATTTCATTGGTTTCCCCTTTGATTTGCCTTAGTTTTCCTCTTCTAGTTTCCATAATAATGGTCGACCTCTTCCCTTAGGTTTTATATTGTTATGATGTTGTAAAATGAGAATGAATGAGAGGGTGAGGGTTTTAGAGACAAAAGGTAGATCTATTCCTAATATACCCTTCTCATTTATTCCTCCTTAGATCAATTTTAAACAATCTTGCTTAATTGATTAATGATGGCTCGACCTTATAAAATTTTCAAATCTCATCTTCCTGTCCCATTACATTATCCTATTTAATCTATCCAATCAAATTTCCTGAATAATGTTGAACTAGAATTAAGGGTGTTACAACAACCTCAACTGTTTGACTCTGCAAACGTTCTCGGTTAGTTGCACGATGTCTAGAGTCCCTTATCTCTGGGAGAGCCGTTCATCCAGACCCTTGGTGTCGTCGTTCTTTCTTAGATAGTTCTGTGGCATTCATTTGAACACCATTATTCTGACCATCAGTAACTCCCTCAGGATCTACCTCCTCCTAAGTTCACTACCAAAATCACTAATAATCATTCTTCCTGAAAAGTTGGTACCAAGTCGTGATGGGTCAGTGCTGAGTTGTAATTTTCAACTAGGGCTTTTCCAAACCCCATTTTTGACGTCTTAGCATCTCTCCTTCTCATCTTCTGCTTATCATCTCTCCGATTTCTATCTGATGAAGAAAAACTCTCTTCTTTCGAGTCATAAGATGATGGTTCTCTATGGTTTTTCTTTCGCCTTTGAGGTAGTTGAGTTATCATAGTTATACTTCTCTCCATCTCATCCAGGATAGTATTTTAACTCTAACATCTTTTTATGCATTTCAGACATCATTCTATACAACTCCACCCTTGTTATTACCTCTGCTGCAATCGGGGTTTTAGCAAGAGTGGATTGATTTGTTTCCTCTCCATGTTGAGAATCCTTATTCTCTACTTCATTGATGGGTCTTGAGGTAGTTAATTTCTCCTTATCTTTTCTAGGGGTCGTTTATTTTAGATCCAATGATGGACTTTCTTCCAAATCTAAATAACCATGGATCTTTGACACCAAATATTTAGATCTAACTTATGGATGGTTTAAATCCAAAGTTATAAGCTAGATCCATAAATGAGAATCTCGAAAGCCCTCCCAGTGAAAGCACCAAAATGTTGGCACCAAAAGTGAGACAAATAACCAATCGATTAATAAATGGAAAATTAAAAGATTTAAGAGATTAAAAGAGATAAGAACACATAAGATTTATAGTGATTCGATCAAAATCAACAGCCTACGTCCACTGTTAACTTTGTTGCTGATTGTACCTTTCCTTTTACAATGTTGATCTTACAACTCGGTCTCATATAACTAGGATTAGAATTTAACAAAGTATAGGCATAAAATTAGATAACAAAGAAATAAAAGAGAAGCTATATTTTCCTTTGCACCTCCCTCTCTATTTATAAACGTAAACCATTAAAAAAATCATCGAAATGACCTCCTTATGTTCTCCACTCCGGGCATGAAGCTCAAGGTAAGAGATCATGGCCAAATTGCTAATTGTGCAACTCGGTACCGAGTTATATGACTTTTTTTTTCTACCTCATTCTTGGTTTGGCTTCCATCTCTAAGCTAAGTGCTCTGCTGATCATCATAGATCAAAAGAGTCAATGCTGAGTTGTGTTGTTGACTTGTAATTTCATCTTTTACTTCCCATTACTTGACTTATCTTAAGAATAACCAAGTACCTTCTCGCAGTAAGTTAGGATCATCACCAACTCTTGGGACTTCACTTGAATTTCGACTGTAGACATGCCTTCCCGACTTCTAGTTCATTTTATGAGCATTCAATGGTTTCGATCCATTAGGATATTGCTTGACTCCAAAATAAGGATAACCGCTATCTTCTAATAGAGTTAGGGGTATGTCTTAGGGGTAATTATGTAACTATTACATATATCTAACTCAATAACCAATCTTGTTCAAAATAAAAGGTGTTTTCTTTCTATTATATACTAGATATAATGTGTTATATATTAATTAATTAGCTTATTAAAAGTATATTTAATAGAAAATCCATAAATGGTATGTTTTTATGATAGTACTTACAAAAATATTGTAACCATGAGTAATTTATCACAATGAATTTAAGCATATAATTTTAAATATTCCTAGTCAAGATTTATCGAGGTTGGATATCAATACATCCGGTTGAGACTAGAGTATGTAATGCTCTCAAAATGTTGAGTAGTATACTACTCATAACTATTAGGGGTACCAAGAGGTTACGTACTGATAGTTGTTGGATAACTATGAAATGAATCACTTGATATTTTTTTATTGGCTAATATAACTAAGGTCAAACAGAAAATACCGATATGATAAATTTACATAGTTCTCTTGACTTAAGAATATCGTTGATCTTCAACGTGGAAGCTCCACTTTGATTATAGTTAAATCGTGGCACACCATCCATCGAACGACTATAGTTGGGTTGGATAGAAGCATTGGAAATTAAACATTATTTAAAAAAGGATTCGTCTCCTTGGTTATATGAGGTTACTGTCATGGTCAACTAAAGTCAACTCAAAATCAAAGTCTTTGGCGAGAGTGGTTAGGTTAATAATAATTGTTATTATTGAACAAAGAAGTTTGTTTTTGGCCTATAGAGTTGAATATCGATATTGTAATTTTGACCATAACCTAATTCCATAAGTCCAAAGTGATTTTGTTTTGACGAAGAGAATTGGTGTAAAATAATTGTCACGACCAAATAATGCTTAATAATGCACAGTTAGATTTTGTCGATGCTTAGTAAGCGATATATTTGGCCATCATATCACATAACCTACTAAGTGAAGTGTGAATGTTAATATTCTAAGTGTTCGATATTAATTGCTGACCAAATTTACATCTAAGAGTCACACAACTAAAACATCGAATACTCATATCACCACCCAATTTAATTATCTGTAATTATTATTAATTAATTAAATTAGTTAATATTAATAAAATATTAATTATAAAATTTTATATGATGTGTATTGAACACTAATCGATATATTAAATAGTATGCATATAATAGTTATATAAACACCAATCGATATACAATATCGATACACGTTTAAATTGGATTTAAGTGCAGTAAATATTGTTTGGTCTTAAAATATTTTTTAGGCCCAATCAGGGCTTGGTTAGGCGGCTATAGAGTAGCAAATAAGGGACAACTATATGATGCTTTAGAGGGAGGAATTTTGAATTCAAAAAGAGAGAGAACTAGTAAGAAAAAACAAGGATCTTGATCCTTATTTCGCTCTCTCATCGCCCCTTTATTTATTCTCTCTAACATTCATTTCTCTGGTGACTTTTACAATCTTCCTTTGCTGCTCATATCAGGCCGCCATCACCATACAATAACCCCAAAAAGCCAAGCACTAATTCACAATAATTTGCTTCGATTCAATCGTCAGTGGTAAGGCAATTAGAAAGCTAGCAACTTTGGGATTGGAATTTGATTCAAGGAGTTCATTTCTTCATTTCAACATGTAAACTTTAGGCTTTGGTGAAAGGTACTTTACTGGTCTATTATTAAATACTAATGTTTATATATTTATTATTCCATATGTTATATAATTAGAAATACCATGATTCGGCATATCGATAAATTGTCACATGTTGATAGTTGTTTATATAAGTGCAAATATATATATATATAATTATGAATACTTGTATGTTGCTCATGACCTAATAATAATAAAAAATTTGATTCAAATAATATTATTAAAAAATGTAAAGAATTAAATTTGGATACAAAAGATTGAATCATATAATAAATATATTTTAAATTTAATAAAAATTTTGTTTATACCAAAAAATGCTTTCGGTAAAATGAAAATTTTCTGTATATATATGTCTGATATATATTTTAATTATTTACTTAATTAATTATTTGCTTAACTAAAAATTGGTTAAATAAATTAAATAAATGTATACATATTTACAAATAATATAAAATCCTTTAAAAATTGTTTATAACATAAAATATGCATTATGTTTCGAAAATAAATTTTTAAATTTTTTTTATTTAATTTTGTATAGATTTTAATTAATTGCAAGTACATAGTAATAAAATATTTAAAACCAAAAGAAAAATTAAAAAAACCAATTTTTTATGGCCAAGAGTAGTAGAAAAATATATATATTTATTTATAAATTTATATGTATATATATATATAAATATGCACAAACATATATAATTAGTTATATGTTCATATGTAAATTGTATGTAAATTAATTTAAAAAAATTATAAATAAATAATTTCAGCTCGGATTTCATATAAAAAATTGAAATAATTTTATAATTTAATTATATATATACACAACTTATATATTTTATAAATGCTTTATGTAAGTAATTTACAATCAATATTTTATAATAATTTTATAATTATATATATATGTATGTATGTATGTATGCACATTTATTTATACAGTATTTTGATACACATATATATACAGTTAGACGATCCATTTGTATACATGAGAAGCTAGCATATCTATTGTGATATAAATCTCAACATCTGTAGATGAGCATGTCAAACCATGTACCTATTGCACCTGCATGCAAACACATATGTGTATATGATACATATATTTATAAAATATAACACAAATTATATAAAATAAAATTTTATTTGTAAATTTAAATAAAATATTTATTTTATATAAAATAAATTTTGAAAGGTTTTAAATAAATTTAGACTACATAGGTCCATTAAAGATCCAAAAGATAAATTTATTTTTTGAAATTTACCCAGTTACTCCATTGCGAGATGTCCTAGTTCCAACAATGGAATCAGAGCCCAATAGCCTATGCGGTCTAAATTAGTCATATTAGGACTAACTAGTTAAACTTGCAACCCAATTAGTAGTGTCTAGGCTGGATAGTTTGGTAATAAGTACCTTGTCCTACCCAGCTACCATCCTGGTCCGAACAGTTATGTGACCCGAAAGGTTGCCCCTAATAGAAATGACCCAATTTGAATTGGACCTTAGGCTAATTTCAAAATTGTTTTGATATTGAAATAAAAAAATTTAAATTTAAAACAAGAAAAATATTATAAACGTTATAATATGGATTTTCAAATTATTCTAAAAATTAAAATTAAAATTTTAAATTTAAAAGTTAAATTAAAATAAAATACATATTATAAAAGTTATAATATAATTTTTCAAAATGTTTGAAAATTTTATAAAAATTAATTTCGAAAATATTATGTACTAATAAGATTAATAAAATAAATGAATTAATTATAAGTTAATTAATTAAATATATATACATGTATGATATATATAATGATATATGTTGTGTTGTCTTAAATTTTTTAAGATAATACGAGTATACATGTGTGTATAAAAGAATTTTCAAAATTAATAAAATTTAATTAAAATTGTTTAATTAAATAAATTAATTAAAAGTTAATTGATAAATTAAAACACACATATATAAGATATATTTGTATTATTATAAAGGTATATAGTGTGTGTGTGTGTGTGTGTGTGTATTCAATATAATATGTTATAATTGAATAATATAATAATTATTAAAGTGCTGATTAATTAAATTAATTAAACAAGATTTAATTAATATAATGTTATACATAAAATGCTATACGGTTAAATAAAGTATAAAAGCTATATAATAATCAAACTTATATAATATAAATGTATAAACTAAAGGTGGAACATTAAATAAACCCTAAATAGACTTAAGGAATAAATACATATGTAAAAGTACGTATACCGTGATTTCTGATGTGTCCGACACTTGAATCACGGTATTTCATAAGAAATACATTATTCTATAAGTCAAGATCACTCAATTAAATTTATTGAAAATTACGAATCTTTAATATAAGTGTTGTCATATACTATTTATATATTAATAAATTACTTGCATACTTTCTAGTTGTTGAGCAAACTCAAGCTAGAGATGTTATGTGTAATATTATTAATATATTGACTTGACGTGGTAAGATAACTATATGTATTTGTTGAGCAAACTCAAGGTACATATACTATACTTAGGACGTTGTGAAATGATAGGTACGAGGGAATAATTTCGTTCAATTTGTTGAGCAAACTCAATGTCGAAGTGAGACTAGGACAAGGAACCATGGGTTAGGAGTTGTATATGATACAACCGATAAGGAGTTATCCATCGTTTGTGGGAATATGATTTATTAAGCAAACTCAAGGTCAAAATCCCAACATAGACGAGTCCTAACACCCACAAGTGAAGTCGAAAGGCTTCTATGTTTCATCTTAGGGTTTGGAGAAACGTAAAAGACTAGTAGGAGCCTTATTAATAAAAGGATAAGATAACATTTAACCTTTCTAATTTTGTAACAACGTTTGCTATATAAAGTTATAATAATCAACATTGATAAATTCAGGCAATTAGTATAATTGATAAAATGTTTATCAATTAAAATATACTAATAAGCTGAATTAATATTGACAATTAGAAATATAAAATATACTTACCAATATATTTTTCATGTTATTGTTTCAATACTTATGTAGGCGCCTTATTTTACAACTATAATGACAAATCTAAGAATTTGATCATTGAAACATCAATTTGAACAGTTTACATAAAGTGCAATTTATTTGATATCTGTAAAAGTTAAGGATGACCAAATGCATTTTTGTAAAGAGTTTGTTATAATATCATGGCAGGGATTTCTTTTGAATGGTTCAAATGTTTATAAAGGAAATGGAATGTATAAGCGTAGATGTAACCTAAGGCATGGTTGAGATAAAGAGAGTGAATGGTCACTTCTGCTTCATAAAGAAACAATGGGAATAAGGATTATAACATAATAATTGATACTTAACATTAGAATAAAAATATGATTTCTATTCTGAAGTGTATTTTCATATAAAAAATTATTTTTTGTGAGATTTATTTCATTAAGTTTAAGATATTTGATCTGAAAGTTCTCGACTATAAACTAGTTATAGTAAATGAAATAAATAGCCTATATTAAGTGGTTGAATGGAGCTTCGTTTTTATATGCTATTATAGTAATGGAGTTTTGAAAAATGTACCAAACATTGTTTATGAAATAATAATTATTTTTCAATATTGACTAAAAAAATAGACATAGTTTTATTTTAATATGAATATTATGATATTCATTATAAAATAAAACCATAGTACTAGTATTTTTGATGCATTGGAAAAATACAAAAGCATCTAAATTTATTTGCAGTTATTTTGGAATATGGACTAAGCCATAGTTTTGAGAAATAATTTTTGATTATATGATTATGAACCATAAGTACTAGAAAATCATATATCAGACAATTAAAGGCAAAGTACCCATTCAGTGGGAGCATCATAAGAGTTGATGAACTCTTTGAAGTAATACATAAGAATGTATGCAATCACAATTCTATTAATACCAAAATGATTCCACGTACTTCATTATATTCACCGATGAGTTATCACCGACATAGACGTGTGTATTTGATGCATGTGAGGTATGTCTACGGTAAGCTCGTAGAGTATAAAATGGAAGTAAATAAAATAACATGCAATAGAAAATAAAATTGATTTGATTTGATAAGATAGATGAGTATATTGGAAAGAGTCCCGAACGTGCCTAAGAATGAATAAAGATTCAATCTCAATAGTCACTCTTCCATGTGATACATAATGATGTATCAATAATGAGCAATCAAACTTTGTTTAACAAAGTATGAATAATCGTGAGTGAAGTTGGGTTAACTTCTTTTTATAAGGTCTTATACTTAAGAGTAGCACACAAGGTTAAAATTAATTTCATCCAAAGAATAGTTTACAAAATCATACAAGATAAAGGTTTATAAGAAATCCCAACATATCATAGGCCAAGGAGTTGGCATGTTGCACGAGTCAAAAGATTACATGTAATAATTATACGTAAGAGATCTTGTATGAATTACCTTAAAAGAAGTTTGGGAACGATTGTCATTGAATGACTTATTTATGTTTTGAACATAAGTATAGTAAATTAAAAAACTAAATTAGTTTTATATATAAGACAATTCATAAAATGTTTATGAAGATTCATTCTGTTGAACTAAGAGACAATTGTTGTTTCAAGAAATACAAACTTCACAGCGGAGGAATTTATTTTTTAGAAAGTATTGATAGTTAAATGGATAATGAAATTAACCAAACCTCAAAATTAACACAATGCATTAGAATAAGTATTCTTATGCATTGAAGAGAAACTATGAGTTTCTTATCAATGTTAAGAATAGATAATTCTAGATTGTCAATTAAACCATTAAGAGTATTGACTCTACTATATGGTATGGCGCACAAATATAAAAGGATTCTTAGTATGTTACCATAAAACATTTTTGATACCTATACCCAAAGGGATATGATCCATCGGCTATGAATGTGCCTTCAAGACCAAGATCAATGTGGTTGGAATATAATAAGCAACGTTGATAAGAATAACACCGTAAATTTCAATTATTGAAATTAGCATAATAGATTCATTATTCAAAGTACTCAAGTTGATTCGGATTTTTTACTTATAAAATTATCGCTTGGTATGACTTTGTTTTTGGTACATATGCGTTGAAATGGAAAATTCTAAATGATGATTTAGAATATACCATTTGCATATAACAACCAAAATGTATCGAAGTCCATGAGAGTGATGTTGAGTTTGTGGGTTTATCGGATATGATCCAGGAAATGATATGAAAGTATCATTCTATAAGCATCAGAGTTGAATAAGTATTTTGATAGAAATATCAAATAGTTTGATTTTCTGTCAAAATGCAGAGGAAACGTGTGTCCATAAGAAAGAACCACTAAGGTACATAGATATTTCTAGATTATAAGTAAATGACATACCGCTGATTGTTAATGATGTACTTATATTAAAATGGTAATAGTTTGGTTGTTTAATATTCGATATTAGATTTGTAAATTATATTTTTTATATTAAGTATAAAGAATTTTAGAAATGTTCCAAATGATATGCAAAGACACCTTATTAAATGTTTAATAAGGAACATGTAAGATGGATTCCTTATGCTTTAGTAATACGAATTATCATACATGCTATATTGTCTACAATGCTGTAATTTACTTATGTATTTGATGCATGAAGCAAATATCAAATCCAATTTAGGATCCAGAATGGTAGTTTAGAGTATTGAATGTTTACAAAATACTAGAGAATTGTTCACACGAGTAATGAACTTCTTATAAAGAAGTGTATGGACTCAAATTTCATAAGTGCTAACGAGGATAACATGTAAATATTAAATTCATGTTCAAACCTTAATTACGAAGCTCTAAGTTGGAAATGTTTCAAACGGAAGGTTGCGGCTGATTCAATGAAAAGGATAGGTACATCGCCTTTAATAGCACCAAAATAAAAACAATGTATATAAATATAAATGCACAAACTTATAACTGAGCTATTGGTGATTCCAAGTATTAAGAATACTACAACATTATTATATGATAACAATGTAATAATAAGAGCTCACTAGAAGCAGAAAAACATACTCGAATAGTTTCACATGATAAAGATAGTTTATTAACATCAGAGAGAGTTGATTGATAAAGTATATAATTAAAACAACTTAGTAGATCCATTCACGAAGGGTCTAACTCGATCAGTTCTCATCATACTAATCGTAGGGATGGAATAGAGATTCCATTATTAGCCCCAAGTGCAAGTGGGAAATTGATAGAGTTAGGGGTATGCCCTAGGGGCAATTATGTAATTGTTACATATACATAACTCGTAACCAATCTTGTTCGAAATAAATGGTGTTTTCTTTCTATTATACACTTGATATAATATGTTATAAATTAATTAATTAATTTAATTAAAGTAGAAAATTCATAAACGATATGTTTTTGTGATAGTAGTTGATAAGTGTTGAAACCATGAGTAACTTATCACAATGAAATTAAGCATACATTTTAAATATTTCTAATAAAGATGTATTAAGACTAGATATCAGTACATCCATTGAGACTAAAGTATGTAACACTCTTCAAATGTTGGGCAATGTATTACTCATGACTGCTGGGGGCACTATTATCCTGCCTTTTGGAAAGGCTGTGATACCAAGGAATTGACTAATAACCAATGATGGTTCGTCTTAGAGATCGGTTATACACGGGCTCACTATGGATATCGACAAATTTTGTTCGAGTCCGGATTGAGCTACAATCGACAAGACATGACAAGGGAAGCTATAAGAGCCAACGTTCCAAATTTTAGGTCAATCCGAGTTCATATGCTTAAGTTATGATCGATGCAAGTTGGAAAACCCATCCATTCGTATCCATCGTTTTGAATCGATAGGAGTCGCAACCCATCATTTCGCATCGATCATTTTCGTATCCATCAGCAGATGAGTGCACTTCGTATCCATCAGAAAGCTTCTGTTCGACTCGATCGAGTTCGTATCCATCATCAGAACCCGCTTCGTATCCATCTCCGGAGTCCACTTCGCATCCATCGAACAAGCTCCACTTCATACGGTAGTTGTCTAGTTCGTATCCATCCTGGAAGGCCTTGTTCGAATCCATCAAGGCTCATTAGTTCATATCCATCACATCTTCATTTGTTCGTATCCATCAAGTTGGATCAATTTCATCGATACGAACAAGCCAACCCTCATCGATTCGAACTACACCCCTTTTATCGATACGAACAGAACGTGACCATCAATACGAACTAAGAAGCCTTCATCGATGCGAACTATGCATCTTTTATCGATACGAACAAGGCAGCACCATCAATACGAATGAGGTGAAGTTCAAGGATGACTCGTTCAACTCGGCGTCGAAGGCGGAGTGATCTAGGGGTTCAAGTGCAACGTCATCTCACAGTCACGCGCAGCTATCGAGTCGAATAGGATCGAGTCGAAATGAGGGAGTCGAACGAAACAGCCAACTGTAGATCCTAATTCGTATCGATCATATCTCACGATCCACAAGTCCAAATGCTATGAAATTTTCACAGAAGCTTACATACATGCTGAAGAATGTCCACGCCAAATTTCGACTCCATCGGACACAATCTTGATCGATACGAAATCCGTTCGTATCGATCACAGATCGGGCCGAAACTTCACGGGCATGGGCGCACGGGCCTAGTCACGTGCCAGAGGGAGCCTCCCGAGATCTGAGCAAAATATCAGCCTCCTACACCTATAAATAGACCCCCAAAGCCAACAGAAAGAGGGGCTTCTTCTTCTTCGAATTCTCCAACGCCCAGACTATGCCGGATCCAGATCTAAACTCCATTGCTGCTGCTACAAACGAATTTCACTGCTGTAAATCATTATTATCTGCTGTAACTCGCTGAAATCAATTGTAATTATCAAAGAAACATCAATAAAGCAATGAACTTCATAGTGGATGTAGGCAACACGCCGAACCACTCTAAATTCTTGTGTTTTTGTGCGTTCTAATTATTTTCCTTATCTGTTTTTGGAGTTTTTGTTAGATAATCCTCTTTTCCATTTTAATTTCTTCACTTTATCTCTTCAAAAACTTCTGAAGAGTGTTGTGTCCAATTTTGGTACAAACACTTGGTGCTTTCACTGAGAACAACCCAATTTTTCTCTTGCTCTTTGGATCTCCTATCGATACCGGATTGCATAAATCCAAGAAGAAGATCCAGATCTAGAACTTTGAAGCCCTTCCATTCTATTCAGATTTGCATCAGATATAGGAAAGGACTTTCATTAATTCGCCATGGTAAGTACACGAACTACCTCTACAGCTGCTGATCAGGGAGGACGGGACAGACCGAATCCCGCGCAATTACCTCCATCAAACCAAGATGCCGCCGGACCTTCAGATCCGTCGGGCCCGGTTACCAGACAAGAGTTTCAGATGCTGCTCCAAGAGTTGACCCAGAGTCGACAACAGCTAACTGAACAACTGCGCGCCAACACGGAGTTGACCAACCAGCTGAATCGCCAAAGGCGCAGAAGATCCAGAAGAGACCAAGGTTCTGATTCTTCCATAGAGAGTTCAGCCTCATCTGATGGTCATCACCGATCCATGCGCCCACGGCTGGATGTAAGCTACACCCAAGCCATAGGACACCAACCCGCTTCGGATCTTGGACAACCCAGAACTGGACCATCCACTAGTCATCATACAGGACCTTCATCCCGAGGAGGTGCCGCTCCTTATCATGTCACCGGCAACCTTGCTACCACCATAACTATTGAACAAGGGGTTAATACTGGAAACCAAGCGGATCCTCAACGTAATCAACGAGAGCAGACTCCAGAGCCTTATGTCCTGGAAAATGTTGAACCAAGGAGGCGAGGCACGGACCGTCGACCGTGTCCGGTCCAGACTCGCGTTGTGGAACCCGACCACACCTTGGCCCAGCATGCTCCTAGTATCCGGATGCTGGATATACCAACAATGATTTGTCAAATTATCCATGAAAGTCAGGGTCTCAGTAATGACGACTGGGGAATCTCCCGGAGTCATACCCCTTTCACCGATGATATATTATATGCTGAACCACCTCGGCGCTTCAGGATGCTAGCTTTGCCAGTCTATGAAGGGAGTTCTGATCCCAATCAACATATCCTGAAGTACGAATGGCTAATGAATGCTGCGAGAGCTGATGATGCAGTAAAATGTCGTAGTTTCCCCATTTTCCTGGTGGGCATTGCAACTATGTGGTTTACTCGTTTGCCACCACGATCCATTTCTAATTTTGACCAAATGGCCACCAAGTTTGTCGAACAATTCTGTATGCACGTAGCGAGGCCTAAGGATGTTAACACTCTGTCTAGTGTTACACAAGCTCCTGGAGAAACACTTAAACGTTACTTGGAGCGATTCCATGCTGCGTGCGTAGAGATAAGCAATCCCAATGATAACTCTATCCTGATGGCATTGACTAAGGGGATCGATGCTGATTCCAAGTTCGGAAATTGGTTAGCTGGGAAGCCGCCTGCGTCATTGGACCATTTCTATTCCAAGGCAGCCCAATTCTTAAGAAGGGAGGATGCGAAACAGTCTAGGAAGCAGGATGATGCAGGACCTAGCATTGAAGGAATTCAGAGTAACATCGTAGTTAAACAGTCCGAGGATAGTTCCGGGAAAGTTCAGTTGAATATTCAAAATAAACAGAACCAACAGAGGGACAGTGGAAATCAAGCTAACAAACGAGATCAGAATCGTGGTCTACGACGTAGAGCTCCAATGTTCGACAATTATACTCCGTTGAACACGTCGTTGGAAAATGTGTATTTTCAGACTTGTAACACCATGCAATACAAAAAACCTGCCCCGAAGCCGTCAACTGAAAGACAAGTCCAAACGGGGAAGTTTTGTAGATTCCATGAGAGTTATGGTCATAATACAAATGAGTGTCGTCATTTACAAGATCTCATTGAAAAACTGATACGTGAACGAAAGTTGGATCAGTATGTGCGGGCGGGTCCGTTGAATCAGAATCGTGCACCAAACCAGGAGAGGCAGGAAGAACCCGCTCGAACTAGCGGGAGGTTAGTTATTAATACAATAAGTGGCGATCCTCATCCAGCAGACCCAAGTTGGAAGGAAATGGAGTCGTATGCCAGCTCTATAAGGCATGCGGACTTCGAGTGTTGTAGTAATTTTGACGAAGGGGCTCCGGCCAAACAACAGAAGACAATGATTGATGACATCGTATTCAGAGATAGAGATGCTGATAAAGTCGAAGCTCCCACTATCGACCCACTGGTCATATCAGCTCAAGTAGGTCCTGCTTGGATGAAGAGGATCTTAGTTGATAGTGGAAGCTCTGTGAATATTTTGTTTAAACGAGCTTACAACCAAATGAAAATGGAAGCCAAAGACTTGAAACCTTGTCAATCCCGAATCCACGGTTTCAATGGGAGCACTACTATACCCACTAGAGTAGTGGAACTACCAATGGAGTTGGGAGTTGGAGAACGCCGGAGAGTGCGGATATTACAGTTCATTGTGTTAGACATAGACTCCCCTTATAATGCTTTTTTGGGCCGACCGGCCCTCGCTGAGTTCAGGGCAACTATTGCCCCATGGTGTTTAACCCTCAAGTTTCCCACTGATCGTGGAGTGGGAGTCATCTAAGGAGATCAGGCTACAGGGAGAGCCTGTTATGTTGCCGAGCTGCGGGAGGCGCATTGAAAGGAGAAAGGAAAGGGCATAGAGGAATCTCTCCACGTCCGTTTTGCTGATAATTGAAAATTAACACCTGGGCCTGGGCCTAGGCCCGGGCACCCCAGCCAATTCCAAAGGGATCTTGACCCAAGAGAAACTAAAGACGAAGGAGAATCTAAAGAAAGTCAAGTATCCCCGGTAGAGCCGACGATAGATGTCTCGATTGATAATGATGATGATTCAAAGATGATAAAGATCGGTTCTCAGCTAAGCCAACAAACTCAAGAGGAATTGGTTGAATTTTTACAGGCTAATCTTGACGTGTTCGCCTGGACGCATTCTGATATGCGTAGGATCTCGCCAGACATCGCGAGCCACACTCTGAATATTGACCTGCGGCATGTACCGATCAAGCAGAAAAGGCGTGGTATGGATCCAGAGAGATCTGCCGCCCTTAAAGAAGAAGTAGAAAAGCTTAAAGCGAACGGGTTCATTCGAGATGCATTATATCCCGAATAGGTGTCGAACCCCGTGCTTGTCCGAAATTCAAATGGAAAGTGAAGAACATGTGTCGACTATTCCGATCTGAATAAAGCTTGTCCCAAAGACAGTTTCCCGCTTCCCAGAATTGATCATCTACTAGATTCAATAGCTGGGCATGAGCTCTTATCCTTCATGGATGCGTATTCTGGCTACAATCAGATACCGATGCATTTGCCCGATCAAGAACATACCAGCTTCGTAACCAATCTAGGACTTTATTGCTACAAAGTTATGCCATTCGGACTCAAGAACGCCGGGGCTACTTATCAACAATTGGTCAATCGAATGTTTGCCAATCAAATCGGGAAAACCATGGAAGTATATGTAGACGACATGCTTATGAAGTCACGGTTTTCTACTAATCATGTTAAAGACTTGGAAACTATATTCAACATACTTCGAGAGTACAGAATGAAGCTTAACCCACTGAAATGTCATTTTGGAGTTGCATCCGGAAAATTCCTTGGGTTCATCGTCAATGCTAGGGGGATCGAGGCTAATCCTGAAAAGATCTGCGCTATCAGAAATCTTGAAACTCCAAAAACTATAAAGCAAGTTCAGAGTCTTAATGGGAAGGTAGCAGCGTTAAGCAGGTTCATTTCAAAGTCCACCGACAAATGCATTCCCTTCTTCGATTTGATCTGAAATGGAAAACGAAACTTTGAATGGACCACAGAGTGTGAGAGTGCATTCCAAGCACTAATTCATCATCTATCCATACCACCTATCCTGTCAAAGCCTATTGATCACGAGAAGTTGTAAGTATACTTGGCGATATCAGAAAACGCTATCAGCGCTGCCTTAATTCGAGAAGACGACAGGATACAGAAGCCAGTATACTACACCAGCAAGCGATTGACTGGGGCTGAAAGGAATTATCCGAAATTAGAGAAGTTGGCTTATTGCCTTGTTATTGCATCAAGAAAACTCCAACCATATTTCCAGGCACATCCCATTATTGTTTACACCGACCAGCCGTTACGACAGGTCCTTACGCGGCCTGAGACGTCTGGTAGGTTACTCAAGTGGAACATCGAACTGAGCCAGTTCGATATCACTTACACTCTAAGACGAGAGATTCAAGGACAAGTCCTAGCTGATTTCATAGCTGAATTTACCGTTCCAGAGGACTTGCCCGAAACCAGTAAATCCCCCGAATACGTCTGGAAGCTGTACATTAATGGTGCATCAAACGACCGGTGTTCGGGCGCTGGTGTTGTACTCGAAACCCCCGAAGGCCGATCTATATGCTATGCTTTGAAGTTTGATTTTCATGCAACCAATAATGAAGCAGAATACGAAGCCCTCTTAGCTGGACTAAAGCTTGCCAGAGATTTGAGAATTATCGCTCTGGAAATTTACTGTGATTCACAGCTAGTTGTGTGTCAGGTACGGGGAGAGTATCAAGCAAGAGATCGAAGGCTGGCTGCTTACTTAGCTCGAGTTCAGAAAGTGCTAAATCGGTTTGATTATTATGCCATTTATTGTATACCTCGAGAACGCAACCAAAAAGCCGATTCATTGGCAAAGTTAGCCAGCACAGGTGAAGCTCGGCAAATGGGACTTGTTCCCGTAGAGACGTTAACTTCCTCGAGCATTGACCGGGCAGAAATAGACTGGATATGTGAAACCGTTCCCGATAAGGAATCATGGATGACTCCATTCAGAAATTACCTTGAGCACGGAACCCTGCCAGAGCACATGAATGAAAAGAGACAAGTCCTTCGGAAGGCCTCACGATTCACCATCCAGGATGGAATCATGTACAAAAGAGGGTACTCAGTTCCATTACTTCGGTGTATCGCTCATTATGAAATCAAACGAGTATTACACGATGTACACGAGGGAGAATGTGGCGATCACACCGGGGGGCAAGCACTTGCCAAGAAAATACTTCGATATGGGTATTACTGGCCAACTGCAAATCGCGATGCGTCGGATTATGCAAAGAAATGTGATAGGTGTCAAAAGCATGCTCAAATTCCTAGAGCCCCTCCTACCGAGATAACGCAAATGGTCAGCCCATGGCCGTTTGCAATGTGGGGCATCGACATCATTGGTACCTTACCTCTGGCAAAGGTGGTGCGAAGTACACCATCGTCGCAGTTGATTACTTTACAAAGTGGACTGAAGCTGAACCTCTTGCTACCATAACGACGAAGAAAGTAATCAACTTCGTAGTCCGCAATATCATCTGTCGATTCGGTCTCCCACACACCATTATTACGGACAACGGAACCCAATTCGATAGTGTTGAATTTAAAGATTTCTACAAACGATTTCACATCCAAAAGAAATTCTCTGCAGTTGCGCACCCTCAGGCGAACGGACAGGTCGAAGCGGTTAATAAAGTTATAAAGTCCATTTTGAAAAAACGACTGGAAAAGGTCGGGGGCAAGTGGGTCGATGAACTTCCTATGGCTTTATGGGCTTACCGAACAACCCACAAGTCCACGACCGGTCACACTCCATTCTCTCTCTTATGGTTCAGAAGCCGTTATTCCAATTGAGCTAGAAGTACCTTCTCATTGTGTGACGTACTATGATCCAAAGACAAATGCTATATTACTTGCTGAATCTCTCGATCTACTAGATGAGAAGCGTGCAGAGGCTGATTTGAGGGCAGCCACGCATCGAAGTCGAGTCGCCCGATTGTACAACGCCAAGGTCCAGCCGCGAACCTTTGAACTAGGCGATCTCGTCTTGAAAAGAATCTATCTGGTTCCTTCGCATATGAAGCCAACATGGGAAGGACCGTATGTTATTGAACGAAGGCTCGGAGATGGCACATTCAAATTATCGACCGTTGACGGTCTTACCCTGCAAAGAGCCTGGAATAGCGAGAGTCTTCGTCGCTACTACACATGACATGCTATGTTTAATAATTTAGTTTATTTTCCATTTTGCAATTTGTTTCTGCATTTTGAAATTAGAATTTGTAATAAGGCAGCTGACTTTGCCATATTTTCTTATTTCAGCAATAAAATGCAATCTCTTCGAGCCAGAGCTGTGATTTACTTGAAATGCTTCATATGATCATCACTATGCACGAAGAGCTAAGTCTCATCATACGGTGGGATTTATTCAAATAGGGAGTGACTGTGATGCGACCGGTCACTCACTGAGTGAAACCCGAGCTCGAGGACAAGCCATCACACCGAAGTTCAGAAAAGGATTGATACACGACAATCCTTCACTTAACTCCAGGTTCCCAGAGTGAGAACTGGAGCATAAATACGTCTACAAAGAGGGTGGATCCGTCCGCCTAACGACTTCGCTCGTATCCAAACCAAGTTTGAGGAGGATGGACCCGTCCATCTAACGACCTCGCTTGTTAACTCGGGGTGGATGTGATCCGACCATCCACGATCTTGATGCACCTTTCGTTCCCAAAGAGCGAACGAAATCCAAAACACGCAGCAGATGTGACTGACCGTCTGTTCACTAACTCCGGATTCCCAAAGTGCGAAATGGAGTATAAACATCATCTCTGAACTCCCAGAGTGCGAGTCGGAGTATAAACGCCAACTCTGAACTCCCAAAGTGCGATTCAGAGTATAAATGCCAACTCCGGATTCCCAGAGTGCGAAACGGAGTATAAACATCAACTCTGAACTCCCAAAGTGCGAGTCGGAGTATAAACGCCAACTCCGGATTCCCAGAGTGCGAAACGGAGTATAAACATCAACTCTGAACTCCCAGAGTGCGAGTCGGAGTATAAACGCCAACTCCAGATTCCCAGAGTGCGAAACGGAGTATAAACATCAACTCTGAACTCCCAGAGTGCGATTCGGAGTATAAACGCTAACTCCGGATTCCCAAAGTGCGAAATGGAGTATAAACATCAACTCTGAACTCCCAGAGTGCGAGTCGGAGTATAAACACTGACTCTAGATTCCCAGAGTGCGAAACGGAGTATAAACACCAACTCCGAATTCCCAGAGCGCGAATTGGAGTATAAACGTCAACTCTGAATTCCCAAAGTGTGGAACGGAGTACAAATGCCAACTCCGAACTCCCAGAGTGCGAGTCTGAGTATAAATGTCGATTCCGAGTCCCAAGAGCGCGGACGTATAATTTAAACTCAAGCCGGCGTGACCAACCGCCAGTAAGCAAACGAGGATCCCCAGAGTGCGGATATGATCATCAATAATCAAACAAGAATGGATGAATCACTCGACCTCCGCTTGTCTCAGACATCCGTTCAGTGGCACTAGACTCATCTTGTTGTAAGTAAGGAGCGATCGCTGATTGGTATTCCACAACTCACCCTCAAGACTGGGGGGCATGGCTCAAACATCGACCATTGACCGAAGCAGTGCGTCGTCAAAATTCAACTCACTTCCCGATCGTGAACCATGTCTACAGTTTCTGGACGTGGCGCGAAGAGACAAACTTGACTCGGAAGATGGAACTTTACAAGTGCATTTCAAACATTGAAACACTTAAGCAAATACACAAGAAGCTAAAAAAGGAAAAGTTTCATTTCTACTATTTATGAAAGAAATTCGTGTACAAGTTTGTTCCAAAAAAATTCCTACTAGCAGGGGCCGAACCTGCATCTATACACGGCCAACAAAATGCAAGTCAAAATAAACCAGGGAAGCATGTCTAATCTTGCTTCTTCCTCGGCTTCCTCTTCGGAGTAGACCCGTTGGAGCCACCGCTACCCTTCCTCTTCGAGCCTTTGCTTTTCGGTGGTCGGTCTCCAAGCGGGGGCATGATCTCAACATCCTCCTCCGAGCTCAAATGAATAGGAATGCTTCCTGCAGGCGGAGTCGGAGGAACAGGATCAAGCGTAGAAGATGGAATGGGCGCACTGGTGTCGAAAACTGTACCGCCAGGCGATATCATTCTAAGCGGAGCTGGACCAAGTGCCGCCGTTCCACCTCCAAAACTGCCACCATGAGCCGCTGCTGCTATTTCAGCGTTGATTTCGGCCAAAATCTCCTCTTCAGTAATCACTCGGGCCTCGCCAGGAGTGTCAGCAGTTGGCATCGAGAAACTTGTAGTAGGAACGCCTCCGCCCATGACAAATGGTAAGACAGCTAAAGGATCGCCGTGACGGCGAAAGGGTTCCTCCATCAACTGCTCATCAAAAACAAGCGTGCCTCCTTACGTATCGTCAAGTGGGGCTGTTGTAGCTACAGTGATCGCTTCGGTAATGATAGCCTCCTGCGTCTGATATGATTCTTGGGTAGCAGGAGGCCCGGCAGGTGCAGCATCGATCACTGGACAAAGAATAAGAGAACTGTCAGAATTTAATTCAAATAAAGATTCCGACTTAAGGTAGATGTGTGGAATGTTCAGAATACCTTCCTCGGTTTGATTTGTAGGTGGCAGAACGGCTTCAGTAACTTGCGCTGCAGCCAGAGACATCTGCGGCTGATCCGGATTGTAGGCAGGAACAGCTTGGGGATCGACCGCAGATGAGGATTCGGGCTGGGTTGATGCTGGAACTTCAAGACTCGCCTCATGATGGTCAACCCTTGAACCCTCTCCTACTTCAAAGTGCTGGGCGCTGAGTTTTTCCTTTTCATGCAGAATCATTGACTCATGAAGAATCTTCCTTTCATCTTCATTCAGAATGCGATTCTCGAGTTCAAACTCATCCACGGACTCACCCAGATGCACCTCCTTCTCTTCTTCAACTAATCGGCCCCAGGCGTTGTATAGATGCGTCAGATAATCATCTAGCCAGGCTAGACCCCTATGCCTCAGCACGTTAGCATTGTAAACAACGAGAAGGTCTTCTATATCAGCCTCTAGCCTGGACTCGGCCGACTTCACTTTCTCCTCGACCTCAGTCTCCACCTTGCGGACTTTAGCCAGAGCCGCATCCCGTTCACCCCTAAGCAGAACAGCTTGTTCGCACGCCTCCTGGGCTGCGTTGTTTGCATCATCCTTTTCCTTGGCCATGTCGGAAAATTTGGCCTTGAGCTCGTTAAGTTCCTTGACCGCTGCATCCCGTTCGGCGGTAACAGTAGTATTTCGATGGCCCATCTCCTCCACCAAGGCAACGTGTGTCTGCCTCAACCTCTCTATAGCCACATTCGCTTCGTCGGCTTTTTTGGTGGCCTCAATTTCAGATTTCCGAGAAGACTCGGCCTCAGCAGTAAGCACTTGAATAATCCGGTCCCTTTGAGCAAGTTCGGTCTCCATTTTCTCAAGCGCTTTGGCTCGCTCAAAGGCCACCTTGGAAGCTTTCTCTACAGCCTTTACCCACTCTCTGTACTGGGTGTAGATGTCATGAACGTAATCATGCATCGTGTTTTCCACTCCAGATGGGATTCTCTTTAAGTGAGGTGGAAAGACGTAGCCATCAAAGCATATGTTCGGAAAATCCTTCCTCATCTGAGCCAATTTAATGGCCCCTTCTCTTGTGGGCTCAGTCGGGACCTGCTTTGCAATTATGGAGGCCGAGGTTTCGACTCTTTGGAGATGAGTCTCGGATCTAGAAGTGTGAGAAGATGGCCTATGATGTGGAGGCTCTGGTGGATGTGGAACAAGAACAGGAGGTAGAGATGGAAGTCTAAGAGGAGGAGAGCGAGATCTAGATCGATGTCTATATTCTATATCCCTATCATGCCTATACCTATCTTGGTTAGAGTACTGGCGATCGCGGTCTCTATCTGAGTCTCTCCTACGGGAATCATAATAAGTAGAAGATTTTCGAGCCGAGCGAAGGCTCCCCAACATTGATCCTCTTCCGGACATCATATCTGAAAATGAGAGATGAAGGAAAAGTTAGCGATTTCTTAGGTTGGATGATTTACAGTTATGAATCATGTAGTGCAGTGAAGTGTATGCATGTGCAACCCCCCCCCCGACCAACTGGAAATGTCGGCCGCACTCATAGCAAGCGACCCGCTCAGTTCAAGAGCATTATCAAGCTCCTCCGTCCCGGCGTCGTGTTAAAACGACACATAATCCGGAATCGGAATGTCAGCAAGCCCTTCAAAAGGATTCTCTACTTGCGGGGGAGGAGCCTCCGAAATTCTAATCCCCGGGACGGGCAAGGACATAACCACGGATTTTAATCTCATGGATTTAGAACGCTTGTGAGCAACTGCCTTGCCTTTTCTCCTTCCTTCTGAATCCTGGACATCGGAAGAAGGCCCAGCTTGGAGCTCGTTATCGGTAGGCGTTTTCTCCGGATCAACTTCTTCAGCTATTACAACTCCGGGCGCCTTGCGCTTCACCCGCTTCTTCGAGACTGCCCTAAGTGTCCCTTCCAGCCGTATGCTTTTCTTACGTTCGATCAACCCGACGATTCTCAAGTTTCTGTCGGTCAGAACCAAGTCAATGTTCCTCTCTTCGCCCGGAACCGTTTGGAGGATCCGAACTAGCTCTCTGAAGTATCCGCCATCAGGTCAGGAAATTGCGGATGTGAAAGAAGAGAAGTATGTCAGTTTTGGGGTCGGTTATAATTATCTCGATAATTCAAGAGAAAGATTGCAACGCTTACGTCTATCCAACCATCGCCTAGCGAATCCAGGGGGCACCGAACATAGAACCATTCAGTTTTAAAGTAACTCAGCCTTCCCCAGGACCTAGTTACTACTTGACAGTTTCTAACCGCTTCCAAGAAGGTGAAAGAAGGGTTGTATCCACGACTCTTAATGTTAAATAGATATCTGATCTCGATCGGCTTTGGCGGTCGAAAGAGGATCTCCATAAACAGAATGAAGGTGTTATTCAACAAAGCATACCCGTTGGGGTGTAGCTGGGATGGAGCGATTCCAAGAAACAACAGCATCTCCCTTATATATTGATTGAAAGGAGGAAGTGTCCCCGCCGTGCAAGCGTGACGGTTGAAAGCAGTAAACCCCTCCAGGGGAGCATGTGGCCTGTCATTTGGCCCAAGCAGTAACACATCGTCAAGCAACAAGCCGTGCCTTAAAAAAATCCATCCCAGCATATCTTCGGAGATGCCGGACGACACAGAATCTTGTGGGTGACAAATGAACCGGGCGCCTAGAAGCTCGTCAGGAGCTGGATCTATAACTTCGGCTTCGATGACCGGTATCTCTATGGTGGAAGGAATTGAACTCGGAAGTTCCTACTGTTGCGAACTTGAAGATTCCATGACTAACTAGCTTATGAAAAATCATCGTTAAACAGATAATAAACCCATGCATCCCCCAGTGTAAGGTGTGTGAGTGTGTTGTGCAGTGCAGTACTGTATATCACTTGAGAAGTTCTACAGAATTGAAGAAAGCATATAAACGACGAGACTTCGAAATTCAGTCAGAATGACCGTCATCACTGACCGTCACAACTGTGCCATCCAGAAATCAGCAATCAATCCAAGTTAAAGTTTGTTAAACTTTTGTTAAAGTTGCAGTTCCATCGACGAGCTTCGAAGGGAAATCAAATATGCAGTCCAACGGTCAAGTCCAATTATGCCAAGATGAAGTTCGTCGGAGTTAGATGTTCAAATGCACAAGAGTTTTCGATGTCATCGAAGTTAGGTTCATTGTCAATCATCAACGTTCAAGTTCACACCGATCCATGAGGTTGTTCGTATCCATCAGGGATACAGTATCAAGTTCGTATCGATCGTTCAGATTTAAGTTCGTACTGATCGTTAAGGTTCAAGTTTGTATCGATCGTCCAAAGACAATTTCGTATCGATCCCATGACACGCAGTTCGTATCGATCGGAAGACATCTACTTCGTATCGATCAGAAAATGACCACTTCGAATCGATCGGAAAGCGCCTACTTCGAATCGATCAATATCGTTTCGAAGCGGCCGATGCTGAACAACTACTCCACGATCGATACGAAGCCCAAGGCAAGGCAACGATACGAGATTTCCCTTTGGGATCAATATGAAGCAAAACAACTTCTTCCCCAATCGATCGATTCAAAAATCTCGAAGGGAAATCGGGTGAAAGGTACAACATTCGTCCAAAAATCCGAAACAGCGTCGTTCGACATTTAGAAGTGGGTGCAGGGATTTGAAATGGAACAGTACCATGGTGCACCACTCTTCAGGGAAGGTAAATCGAAGACCAGCCACGGTGATCCCGTTTTAATGTAAAAATTCACGTGATGGAAAAAAGAAGGCCAAAAAACTTCAAAGACCCGATTGAGGTTGGGATAGCCTTTTTTTGGTATGAAACTATCCAATGACGGCTTACAGCGGTCAAAGCCGTAGAACTCACCGAGGGCTTCATTTTGACTGGTTATGGCTCCCGTAACTCTAAACGAGCCAACAATTATGGCCTTCCGAAGAATCGATATCCATAGGGTGCAACATCCGCGTTGCAAGGTGCAACATTCGTCCAAAAAGCCGAAACAGCGCCGTTCGACTTTTAGAAGTGGGTGTAGGGATTTGAAATGGAACAGTACCATGGAAAACTTCAAAGACTCGATCCATTGACCAAATCGATCGGGATTTTTGGACGAATGTTGCATCGATTCAGGAGAGGATCATTACGAAGGAACATTCAAAAGCGACCATCGAGCATTGTTACGATTCGAATCTAACATCGGTTCAGGAGAGGATCGATATGGAATTCGATACGGGATAAACTGACAACGACTCGTGAACGTACAAATTTCAATGAGAGTCAGATTAACATATATGCATATATGTCGGACTAACATTCAATATTCCAAATTTACAGGATTTGGAAACTCATTTGATAATGATTACAACAACAAACGGCTAATCACTAGCATACAGCAATCAGTTGCACAATACAGGGTACAGCAGTTGACAGTCAACAGTTTAAATTATCGAGAAAATCAGTCGAAGATTACAGTTTTTATCGAAAAGACGACAACTATTCAGAATGAAGATTGCAGCATTTCAAAGCACATCATGTTTCCACAAGACGTACTTTGGGGGGCAAATGTTATCCTGTCTTTTGGCAAGGCTGTGATACCAAGGAATTGACTAATAACCAATGACGGTTCGTCTTAGAGATCGGTTATACACGGGCGCACTATGGATATCGACGAATTTTGTCCGAGTCCGGATCGAGCTACAATCGACAAGACATGACAAAGGAAGCTATAAGAGCCAACGTTCCAAATTTCAGGTCAATCCGAGTTCATATGCTCAAGTTATGATCGATGCAAGTTGGAAAACCCATCCATTCGAATCCATCGTTTCGAATCGTTAGGAGTCGCAACCCATCATTTCGCATCGATCGTTTTCGTATCCACCAGTAGATGAGTGCACTTCGTATCCATCAGAAAGCTTCTGTTCGACTCGATCGAGTTCGTATCCATCATCAGAACCCGCTTCATATCCATCTCCGGAGTCCACTTCGCATCCATCGAACAAGCTCCACTTCATACGGCAGCTGTCTAGTTCGTATCCATCCTGGAAGGCCTTGTTCGAATCCATCAAGGCTCATTAGTTTGTATCCATCACATCTTCATTTGTTCATATCCATCAAGTTGGATCAATTTCATCGATACGAATAAGCCAACCCTCATCGATTCGAACTACACCCCTTTTATCGATACGAATAGAACATGACCATCGATACGAACTGAGAAGCCTTCATCGATGCGAACTGTGCATCTTTTTTCAATTCGAACAAGGCAGCACCATCAATACGAATGAGGCGAAGTTCAAGGATGACTCGTTCAACTCGGCGTCGAAGGCGGAGTGATCCAGGGGTTCAAGCGCCACGTCATCTCACAATCACGCGCAGCTATCGAGTCGAATAGGATCGAGTCGAAATGTGGGAGTCGAACGAAACAGCCAACTGAAGATCCTAATTCGTATCGATCTTATCTCACGATCCACAAGTCCAAATGCTATGAAATTTTCACAGGATTTTACGTACATGCTGAAGAATGTCCACGCCAAATTTCAACTCCATCGGACACAATCTTGATCGATACGAAATCCATTCGTATCGATCACGGATCGGGCCGAAACTTCACGGGCTTGGGCGCGCGGGCCTTGTCACATGCCAGAGGGAGCCTCTCGAGAACTGAGCGAAATATCAGCCTCCTACACCTATAAATAGACCCCCAAAGCCAACAGAAAGAGGGGCTTCTTCTTCTTCGAATTCTCCAACGCCCAGACTCTGCCGGATCCAGATCTAAACTCCATTGCTACTGCTACAAACGAATTTCACTGCTGTAAATCATCATTATCTGCTGTAACTCGCTGAAATCAATTGTAATTATCAAAGAAACATCAATAAAGCAATCAACTTCATAGAGGACGTAGGCAACACGCCGAACCACTCTAAATTCTTGTGTTTTGTGCGTTCTAATTATTTTCCTTATCTGTTTTTGGAGTTTTTGTTAGATAATCCTCTTTTTCCATTTTAATTTCTTCACTTTATCTCTTCAAAAACTTCCAAAGAGTGTTGTGCCCAATTTTGGTACAAACAGGCACTAAGGGGTTACGTAAAAGTTATTGGATAGCCATGGATTGACTCACTCGATAGTTTTCTATTGGTTAATATAACTAAGGTCAAATAGAAAATATTGATGTAATAAATTTACACAGTTCTCTAGATTTGAGAATACTGTTGATCTCAATGTGGAAGCTCTCCTTTAATTATGGTTAAATCATGGCATGACATTCATCGAAAGACTATAAATAGGTTGAGTGGAAACATTGGAAATGAAACACTATTCGAGAGAGGATTCGTCTCCTTAGTTATATGAGTTTTGTATCACGGTCAACTAAAATCAACTTAAAGTCAAATCTCTGGCCAGAGAAATTCGATTAATAATAATTGTTATTATTGAACCAAGGACTTTATGTTTGGACTATAGAGTTGAATATGGACGATATTTGAATTTTGACCATTACTAAATTCCAAAAGTCCAAAGTGATATAGTTTCGACGAAGAGAATTGGTGTAAATAACCGTCACTACAAGATAATGCTTAATAATATAAAATTGGATTCTTAGCCATAATGTCACACCACCTACCGAGTGAAGTGTAAACGTTAATATTCAAAGTGTTTGACATTAATTACTGACCAAATTTACACTTAAGAGTCACACAACCAAAATGTTGAATACTCCTATCACCACTCGATTTAGATATCAATATACGTTTAAATGATTAATTATAATTTTTATATGATGTGTATTGAAAATATTAAATAATGTGTATATAATAGTTATATAAACATTAATCGATATAGATATCAATATACGTTTAAATTGGATTTAAATGCAATAAATATTATTTAAGCTTGAAATAGGTTTATGGCCCAACGGGGGCTCTATTTAGGCGGCTATAGAGCAGCAAATTATGGTCGGCCATATGTTGGTTTAGGGATAGTAATTTGAATTCAAAAGGAGAGAATTAGTAAGAGAAAAACAAGGATCATGATCCTTATTTCACTCTCTCATCCATCCTTTATTTATTCCCTCTAACATTCACTTCTCCAATGACCTTTGCATTCTTCCTTTGTTGCTTATATTAGGCCGCCATCACCATAAAACAACCCCAAAAATCCAAGCACTAATTCACATCAATTTGCTTCGATTCAATCGTCAGTGGTAAGACAATTCGAAAGCTAGTAACTTCAGGATTAAAATTCGATTCAAGAAGTTCGTTTCTTCATTTCAACCTGTGAACTTTAGGCATTCATGAAAGGTACTTTGCTGGTTTATTATTAAATACTAATGTTTATATATTCATTGTTTCATATGTTGTATAGTTAGAAATATCACGAGTCGGTATATTGGTGGACTGTCACATGTCAATGGTTGTTTATATAAGTGCACACACACATATATATATATATTAATAATAATAAAATAATTTTTTATGAATACTTGTATGTTGCTCACAACTTAATAATAATAAAAGAATTGATTAAAATAATATTACTAAACGATTTTAAAAATATTTAAATTTAATAAAAACTTTGTTCACACTAGAAAAGGTTTCAACAAAATATAAAATAAAATTTCCATGTATATATATATATATAGTTTATTATTTACTTAATTAAAATTAGTTAAATAAATAAAATAAATGTATACAGATTTATAAATAATATAAAATGCTGCAAAAAAATTGTAACATAAAATATGTATTATGTTTTGGAAATAAATTTTTTAATTTTTTAATTTAGTTTTGTACGAATTTTAATTAATTATAAGTATATATTAATAAAATATTTAAAACCGAGAAGAAATTTAAAAAAAATTCTGGCCGAGCAGTAGCAAAATATTTATATTTATTTATAAATTTATAAATATATATATATATATACACGTACGTATGTATGTATATATACATATAACTAGTTATGTATTTATACGTAAAATGTATGTGCTTTACTTTAAAAAAATTGTAAATAAATAATTTCAGTTCATATTTCATATAAAATAATAAAAATTGAAATAATTTTATAATTTAGTTATATTTATTTATACACACACACACACGAATATGTATATTTTATAAATGCTTTATGTAAATAATTTATAAACAATAATTTATAATAATTTTATAATTATATTTTTACATACATACATATATACACATACGCACACACACGCACACCTTTAGAGAAGAACTCTCTTATAGAGAGGAACTCCACAACAATGGTAAGAAGGATGGGGGCAATTCTTTCAATTTTGGATCCTATAGCTAAATAGTTACAAGGTGAATTTATTCTCTACGAATTTCTGTACCATCGTTGATAAACGCTCATACAGTTCCAATTCTATTTGAGAGAGGAAAGCTTTGTATGTTCTTAGACGACAATCTTATAAAGATCCAATAACAAGGAAATTGATTTCAAAATAGATCTGAGATATTATGTTTAAACTGAATACCGATGAACACAATAACAGCTGCAGTCCAAGCGAAGTGGAAACCGAGAACCTTGGTTCTCACAATGCAAACCCAAATTTAGTTCTGGAAGCTATGTGAAGCGATGTCAGTCATGGGTGCAGAAGAAAACGAAACTTTCACTATAGATCACGTCGGAGTGGTGACTACGCAGCGTGACCTAAAGATGCAAAATTGGCATAGATCTGGGTAAAGAGAACTAATGAGGAGAATGTGTTTCTCTGTAATTTTATCCAACCTATGGTGAAATTATGAAATAAATCCCAGATTCAAAGTCGAATTAAACGATTCATATTTTTTTAGATCTGCAGATGGATGTTTAAAGGTGTTTTGGGAAGGAAGAGCAAGTCAAGGTGACTAATGGGTTTTGATGACTCGAGTTCATCGAAACCTACTATAAAAAGTAGCCATGGGTGTGTCGCGCGGTGTAGATTCGAACGACAATGTTGAAAGATTTGCGACCCTCGCATTCTTTTTGCGGTTACCCTAATTCACGTGAAGCAGTTGTATTAGTTTGGTAACTGCTGAAATATTGATGGTAGTTACAATAACCACTAACCCACGTATTTACTAGACCTATAGCGACCCGGTGAAGAGGTGCAGAAATTAAAGGACATATATGCTTTATGTGAGTGGGATTTACTTGCAACTTGCATTAAGAATTAGTGGATTGTTGCTTATTGAATACATGTATTCCTAGGTGTTATATTTAATAGATAGTGATGTATGTATAACCAAAAGAAAGTAACTCAATAATAGTTGAGTAGTATGCTATGTATGGTGTGATATGTTTTGTACTATATTCGAAGGCAATAAAAGGAACTCGTTTTCAAAATACACATACACACACATACATTTGTTTATATAATATTTTGATGCACACAAACACACACGTTTAAACAATACAGTTGCGTACACGAGGGGATAACATATGCGCTGTAGTGTAAATCCCAACATCTATATACGTGCATGTCAAACCATGTAAATATTATCCTGTTGCATATGCATACACACACATGTGTATATGATACACATATATCTTATATATAAAGCAAATACTTGGTCAACTAAGTCAAAGTGAAGCCTTTTTGGCAATTCCCTAAATGACCTTTCATATGCTTCGTATGTCAAAACAAGTAGGGTTGTTTATGTCAATAGTCTTCCCACGTTAGAATCGTTTCCCATTTTCCCACGATCATCTCTACTCTCCCTAATCGTTCTTCTCGGTCCACATTCCTCAGCTTCCCACTTTCTAATGAGATAGTGTTATCATCAAAACCATTAATGTAATTGGATCCTTCCTAACCATCCACTGCTCTTATTTTAATTGAAAAAGGTATTATCTTCGATGGTTTAAAACGATTTACGTATTCCCCTAATTTGTAAAATGATTTTGATTTGATGTTCGAAAATAGCTTGCCATCAGCTTTCATTAAATCTGGATTCTTCGGCATGTCTTGAAGGCTTCTTAGTTCTTTGATTGAAGCACTCATCACTTTCAATATTGATTAGGGCAACTGATCTCTAATGATGAAGCTTTAAGGTAACAACTATCGTACCATTTGTTCATAGTAAAATCTAGGTTTTAACATATATTATTATTGCTTATTACCTATATTTACTGTTTCTGTGCAAAGAATTAAGAGTAGTTTGAACTTTCAAATTTAAATATTTATTATTTGGTTGAATGTAAAGCAATGTTTGCCATGACTTCATAATATAGACTGAAGATATTTAATGGAACATTGGTAGCTTGCAAGCGACTTAGGTGCCAGTCCCTCATAATATAGACTGAAGAGGCTTGCATATGATGACTTGCATTTGATAACTGGCTTGCGAAGGCAGAGTTGCCGAAATGAGCAAAACTGCCACATATTTGTCTAGACTTGCATGGACTGAACTGCTAGAGTGTTTTGTTGAAACTGGAGTTGCATATGAGAACTTCAGTTGAAACTGCGGGAATCTCTAAAACTGAAGCAAGTTGTAGTGAGTGCAGGTCGCAGGGAGTAGGAATACGTGTTCACAGTTCAACATGCAACGAAGTGAATCCAAAATCCTTACATCTCTGTGCACAATTCGATCAGCAAACGAAGCTTCAGGTAAATGCAGCATGTGATGTTGAACAACAAGCAAAGAACAGTAGTTATTTGTTCCTGCAGCACATATAGCAAGTACAGAGAGCATAGCATGTGGATGTGAACCTTAAGGGTAGCTGATGCATCAATGTCCGGAACTGAGAAGTTGTTGTTTCCTGAGGTCATGCAAGGTGGT
Organism: Allium fistulosum; assembly: GCA_030737815.1. Taxonomy (NCBI): domain Eukaryota; kingdom Viridiplantae; phylum Streptophyta; class Magnoliopsida; order Asparagales; family Amaryllidaceae; genus Allium; species Allium fistulosum. The sequence continues at coordinate 895,341,151 of CM060905.1, read as the reverse complement.
GCAAGGGGTGATTATGCATTAAGCTAAGGTGCTGTTGTTTATGAATATTGAGTTGTAACAGCAAGAGTGTGTAGCATGCCAAGGTTACTTCAGCTTTGAGCTTTTCAAAAATCCATCAGTATCATTGTAGATAGGATGGGAGTGTATATCAAGATGGTTGAACTGAAGTGTGCATACTGAAGTTGCAAGTAATGTTGAAGTAATCCAACAAGGCCGGATATGCTCTAAATATTAAATATGAGCGAGAACTGAATTGTGCAGTAGAGTGAATGTGATGCTGCAAGTTGCCTTGAAAACGTTGTAGCAAGGCTATTGAGAGGCTGACCTGAAAGGGATGACTGAATTATGTGTACTGAAGTTGCAAGTAATGTTGAAGCAATCTAACAAGGCTGAATATGCTCTAAATATTGAATATGAGCGCGATATGAAGTGTGCAGTAGAGAGAATGTGATGCTGCAAGTTGCACTGAAATTGCTGTAACAAGGCTGTTGAGAGGCTGGCTTGAACGGGATGATTGAATTGTGCGTACTGGAGGCATTCGATGATGTTGGGAGTTGCTGGAGTGTTCGAACTGGAGATACTCGATGATGCTGCAGGTTGCTGGCCTGAAAGAGATGAACTGTTGAGTTGAAGTGTGCTTGCTGGAGGAATTCAATGTTGCAAGTTGTCGAACTAGGTTAAGCAATGAGTTTGTGATATATGGAGCTTTGACGTACTTGAATGTGGAGCAATTCATGTGCAGGAAACAAGGCATGACTAGCAAGAGCAAATGAGGCAGTGTGAGAGAGAATGATATGTGCAAGCATATGGATTTGTGTTGGATGATTTTGAAATATTGCTGATTTGTGAGATTTTCTGAAGCAAGCATATGCAATATAGCCATACAGTGCAACACATCAAACACAACTAGCAGGGATAATGTGCATGCATATCAAGTGCTGACATAATATCATATGGAGATATACTATCAAGTGCGAAACAAAATAGGCCGGATGCTACCCAGAGATGCGATCTAGTATTCCATGCACTGCATGAAGCACATAGATTCGATCCAGTACATGTATTAAGAGGCAACGCGTGGAACATAGGATGTTGTCTGAGCTATTCAGGTACAGTATTCCATGCCTATAAATTAATAATGATTATTATGGATGGTTATATACATAGTATAAATATTACTGTTTAGGGATTAATTCAATCTTTCTTCTACTGTTAGTCTCATACTCATTATTTGGTAATTACTAATGTATTGAGAATCAGTACCTCTTCAATGTTTTGTTTACATTTTATTTTGATAATATGGCAATTCTTGCTTTGCGACTGTTTGTGCATTGCTATGTTATATGTTCTGTGTTACAGTATTTATAATATGAAATTCTTTCTTGCGACTGTTTGTGCATTGGTAGTTTGTGCAAAAACATTCATGCTCATCTTTATGTGTTGTCCCTAACTTCGAATGTAGATATGTTTTTGAGTTTGAAAGTAAGATCGTATTAAAATTCATTTTTTCTACTTGTCAAAAGTTCCAAGATGTTCAATTCGCTATACTTCCTTCCCACTATCCACATTCATTGCAAGTTGTAGCATTGATTTTGTAATTGGACAAACAAATGTTCAATCCAATAAGTATTTTTCATCATTTTTCTTTTTATATCAATTTTATTTCTTCTATTTTTCTGAACAACCGTCTTTCAATAAGAGAAATATTTTGGATACTAATTTTTTCCTATAAATTTATGTTATGCTTCTCGTTGGATTTAAAATTATCAATTAAAAACAAAATGTATATACTTTGCTTTGGTTATGGAGAAATGGTGATATAGAAAGTATTGAGGGTTTGTGAGGAATGGAGTATCATGGGAAGTGTGATCTGTATGGTGGACAAGAAAAATTCTTTATTTATTAATACGGTCATTTATTACTTTTAAAGAGAGATGATGCAAAAATTCTAAGTTTCAAACCACTGAAAGCGCTAATTTTAATATTTGTTACATTTTTCTAAATACTGATACAATAGTTCATTACTTTCTTTACATGTTTAATTATTTTTTAAAATAACAGTCTTATTCACGTTTTGATAAACGGTTGATATGTGCATGTCCACACATAAAAAATGAGACATTAAGTACACGTCAAAGTCATTTCGTAAGATCCAAAAATTCTTTAAAATAGTGATTTTTAATATCAGTCCTTCATGCGCATGTGCATCGCACGTGCCCAAGTACTCGTATAATATAATACAAATTATATAAAATAAAACTTTATTTATAAATTTAAATAAAATATTGATATTTAAAAGAAATTTAGAAAAGTTCTAAATAAATTTAGACTACATAGATCCAATAAAGATCCAAAAGATATTTTTTTAAATTTACTCAATTACTCCGATGCGAAGTGGTCCAGTTCCAACATCTCCAACATACGAAAATGGAACTTTTGGTCTTTTGATTGATTTTTACGTGGAAGCTCTATTGGATTCGAAAGCAAGCCATTATAATCAAAATTTCAACCTGTAGTTCAGTTGTACTTGTGAATCTTAATATAAAAACATCAAAGTAGAAGTAGGGCAAAGAATTCGCTAAACCACTATAAAAATTTCCGTTTCTCACTATTTCTTTCAACTTCACACTATTAAAATTCATTCTTCCTTCATTTGGGGTGTTTGCCAATTTTACGTGCAAACAACTAGGTAATACTCAATTACATTAAATTATCATACTAATCAGTAACATGATAATTAATACAAATTTGTCAATAGGAAAAGTAACAATTCAACCAAAATCCATGATTAAGTTCATTAAACAACGTGCCTTTACAAAATTTCAGTATTAGTATGTTATACGCAAATGATATTACAAGCTGATACATACTTCTTTTCAGTTAAGCAAAAAGTCCAATTCTTTATATAATAAGGGTTGTACTTAATTTTAAGCAGAGCTTTTGGTATCTCTGGGGATTGAATCTAATTTATCTAGAACCACAATCTATATATTTTACTACTTGAGCTAGTGATTCCTGGCAAAAAGTCAATGCTACTACCATATAACATTCGTTTGTAAAATACATCTCTTTCCTAGATTCACCACCATTCATTCTCGTCATTGCTCCACTTTTGACCATCTTCACCATTCCTCCTCTTCATCATCTTCGTCGCCAAACTTCATCATCGTTATTGCCTCCATAATCTCTATAATTATATCTTTTTCACTATCATCGATCACTCCACCAACCGTCGCCACAATAATCAATCACCATCGACGCAGCACCACCATCTGCCATCTCCATCGACTTGTAACACCACTTTCACCGAATATTTTTTTCTCTGCCACAAAATTATTATTTTAGACGTTGAATCCAACATGTAATTCAAACAAAAAGAAATGATTTTCTATTTGATTAAATAAGTTACTTTTTTGTTTTTTGAAAGTAAAAAACAATTTATTTTGGTTTTTAAAAAGTCAAAGAATGACTCATTTAATTCGATCCAAACGAGACGTAAAAACACGAGATAAAAAGGAAACATAGTATTCTTACTGATAATTTTTTTAAATAACTTTGCTCTTTAAATTTCTTAATTATAAGTTGCGTGGTAACCTTAAATTTTATCAATATATTTAAATTGTAAATATTTACACGTAATTGGTAATTGATAAAACAAAGAACAAACGGATTAAATTAACTGAAAATTAAAGACACGTCCTCTTTTCTAAACTTATTTGGTATACATTGTTTTCTTTTAGAAACTATTTTTTACATCCTCTTTCTGAATTTTTTTTTTAGATTTTCTCATTTTCAGATTTAAAAACGGCCGCTACGACGTGTATTACGACGGTTATGAGTTATGGATGTATACTCTAAGAGCATATGTTATGGCTAGTAAAATTATTTAAATATCCCATGAATTTTATTTCATTTTTTTTTAAAGAATAGAGATGTAATCTATTAAAAAAAAAAGAGAGAGAGCGAGGGAGGGCTAATTTTTATAATTAAATTTCTCTTGAATTAAACCAATTATAAGCGAACCATCGGGAGCCCTATAAGTATTCCCGCTCCGCTCCGCTCCATCCTCATCGTTGTTTCAACCGGTAAAAAAAAATTCTAGGGTTAGGGTTTCATTGTTTCTTCTGCATTTTTTTTTCCACCAATGGAGGACATTACTAATTCTATGGGAAATCTCAAGGTCAATAGCGAGGCATCTTCTCACAAGAAGAATCAAATTCAAGTCTCTAATACAAAGAGACCTATCTTTTTCTATGTCAGTCTTGCCAAGGTTTGTTATCATAGCCTTAATATATTTCTAATCGTTTGTTTATCTGGATTCCAATAAAATATCAGCGATTCTTTTTCATTTTCGCAGCGGTACTTGCATTACCACGATGAGATCCAGCTCTCTGGACTCGGCATGGGTATATGATTCTAATCCTTAGTACAATATCGTTGTTTTTCGGTGTCTTAAAACTTTATGTATTGCATAAATTGATAGGTATAAGTATATATTCGGTGACAGAGTCTTTTAAGTGCAGATACTGATTGTTGGGTTTAAGGTTAGTTTAGATATACAGAGGTGCAAATGTAACATTCATGGTCTATTGAGAAGATATTGATCTTCTTTTACCATTTATGTTTCAATGATAGAGAAACAGTTTGGGGGATATGTAGATCTAGCATTTTCAACCATGCAATGCTAGTCTATTACTGTTAAGAGAAAGAGCTAGCAGCGGTATGTTTGAAATTGGTAAACATTGACATGAAGTAAATTATGTAAAATCATAGTAGTGCGTGAAGTTCCAATACGTTGCTGCAAAGGTGTATATAGTTGCTCTGGGAGAATTGTGTGCATTTATCTTCAGTCAAGTATGAGATGGATTTTTCATGGGGTAATTAATTCGCCTCACCTTTTCTCACTCATGATAAGTGGACAGAAATAAGAAGTTAGCCATGATTTTCTACCATTAATCTGTTAAGAGAGGTGGTATGCCATTTGTCTTACCTGGATCACGATTAATTTGGATCAAAATTTCTATTAGTCCTCAAGTATGAATCGATTTTTTAGGTTACTGATAGCAGAATTATTATTTTTATCTGAAGCAATCTCTTTGTACACGTTTTCAGTTATTGTCCACAATTTGTTTGATGGGTTAAGAACATTGCTTCTAGAACCAATTTACCTCTTATAATTGTATTTACACACATGGAATACCATGGTCTTTGTTAATGCACACCGGCATTCGAATTTTTGAAATAATATCACTGTGCTTATGACTGTAAATGCTATTATGCACAGAAACCCATTTATTGTGGACTTTTTAATTCTATGTTAACTTCGGGTGTATGCTCAAAGTATAACACTATAAGCTTATGTCATATTGACATTATATCTTTGTTTGTACAATTCTGAGAACTATTTATAATGCAAGTCAACGACTGTTGGATAAAATGCTGCATACCACATGCTGTATAATGTGTATTTCAGATGGAATAGCTAATGAATATTTAAATGACTTGAAAATATCTTACTCAGTCTTGCTATAACGATGCAATGTTAATCTGAACTATTATTAGAAACTTGAATTTATGTTTTACGTGACTATAACTTTATATAGTGATTGATTCACAAAATTTTGGAGCCTAATATATAAGTTTGTCCTTTAATTTGTTGGAACATAATGAATCAAAAGTGGTGAATGTACATCTCACATATACTTATGGAAGTTTATCGATAAATGTATGATCATTGTTGTATGCAACGAACTACACGATCTTTTGCTTCGGTCAGTCTTAAACTGTGTTATTCTACTTGCAAATTGTTCTGAATGCTAATTGTTCTTTATCCCCTTGATTCATTTTCCCGCATCAGTCACATATACCATGCGTACATACCGTTTAGAACACCAACTAAAGTTTGTAATGTAACATTTTATATTTAATGTGCTATTTATGGTATTGTTGTCCAAAACATGTTTGATATATGCTTATTTATTTAGAGGTGATTCCTATATAGTTCTCTTCAGATTTTTACTGTAGGTTGTCATTGTGATGTGTTCTATCATTAACTTTGCACAGCTGATTTTGTTCATAACGTGAACAAACAATATAGGCATGCTCATATACTTCAACCTAGACATGAGATTTTTGTTTCTTGGGCACCAATTTAGGTGTGCTCATATACTAAGTAAATCTTGGTGCCACTAACTCTCTCTCTCTCTCTCTTCACTCGTGGGGAATATATATTTCATTATTGGTTGTTAGATAGATCGTAGATGTATGTGTAGACGTGGAAAGAACTTTGATTTCCATACCGTTGTACCTTAATATGGTTTCTTACAAATAGTTTACATCATTAACATTTAGCATTGTAAAGACAGTTACACTTTAATAACATCTTGTAATCTTGGGTGTATCAATATGATGATGGAAAGTAGGGATGAAAACAGCTATAAACCTTATTTTAGTTACTAAACCTATGAAGCAAAAATGTGATACAACATCTATGAATCGGGCATCCATCATTTTAAGCATTTGAGGGATTTTGTTTTAATACTACAATTTTTTTCTTCTTCTACATGCATGTTGAAGGGGCTTTGCCAAGGCAACCAAGGCAGTTGAATTTTGTATGTACTAGCAATAAATAATAAATATTGACATTTAATGCGTAAGCAAAGTGTAGTTGGTAATGATTGTTACTTTCACTTGGATAGTCAGAAGTTTGAGCCAACATATGTGAATGGACTTTAAATTTTACTTTATTATAGCAATTTTTTTCACATTATTTATGAGTGGGGACTATTTGAGAAGCAGCCTTGGTTGTATTTACTTAGGCCTCGTTGATCTTAGGGTCGGCCATGGTTACATATCGGTATAGAATAATTTCTTCTCTGTGTAAACCAACCAGTCAATTTTCTTTCCATTCTGTGATTTTATTACTTCCTGTATTATGCAGGTTCTGTTTTAGGAACACTATTTATGTATTCTACTTACTCATTTGTGTGGAAATATTATGCTGGACATTAGGCTTATTATATCACCTATATGAATTTACTTTTTACATCTTTTTTTAGGTAGTAAGGTTCCTGGCGTAATCTTCATTGTGTAATGCATTAAGAGGTCCATTGTTGAACATATTTTCTTGTCACATCAGTATAATATATGTATATTCATCATTATAATTGATTCAGTGAAAGAAAAAAACTCGTATTATGGGGATTTCTACTTATCTCGAAGCAATTATTTACTAACCATATGCACTTTACAGCCATCGCAACAGTTGTCACCGTTGCAGAGATTCTGAAGAACAATGGTTTTGTTGTTGAAAAGAGTGAGTCCCCTTAAGCATCTATTTCAAAAAAATTAATGTTTCTTAGTTGATGCTTTTGTACTAATTATTCTTTGCAATACAATTACTCATTAGAAATCACAACATCAACCATTAGCTTGAAGGACGAATCTGGAGGCAGACCTCATCAGAAAGCTAAGGTCAGTTCTAACCTCGTGCTATTTTAGTTGTTCATTTGTCGTGGTTATATTCAACTACCGTAATAATTATTTTCCTTAGTGTATTAACAAACAAAGCTTCTTTTATAATCTTACGCTTTTGTTGTATCTAATAATATATTCCTTAAATATTTGGAAGTCTTGAATTGAAAGCAATGTCATTCTGCTGTGCCGTATGAATCATAATATTGTGCTGCCTATCTAGATTGAGATACTGCTTGGGAAGTCGGACAAGTTTGATCAGCTGATGGCTTCTGATCAGGTGAAAGAAGAAACCTATGGTCAGGAGAATTGATGGTAAATTGTAGTTCCTGCTTAATTTTCGATTACTAGGTTCATTTGCATCGCAATAGGTATTCGTTCACGAGTGTTGTTCAGAGTGGTTTGTTACCCATCTTATGAGTCAAATGTATCTGTTTTTAGACAGGTTGAAGCTTTAACTGGTTGTTGTCTGTTTAGACTTTAAATGTATTAGACGTTTGTGTTCACTCATACCAGTGGTGTTAATAATAATAAGTAACGAAGGAAGCATGCTTAAATTTACTTCCTATATTGGTGGCTGGTGATACGTGCATATTCTTTTTGTTTGCAACGCTTAAAATTTACTTGAAATGTATTAGAATACCGTGTATCATGTACGTGCGTTCTTTTTGTTTGCAATGAGGGTTGTCCAGACTATAATTATTTTACACGTGTTTTAGCAACCATTGCTCCTGAGATATTGGATCTCCGTTCCAGAAATTATCGACTTTCCATCAGTTGCATCCAGTCAGCTTTTTTATATGTACATTTTACTGTTCTGATTCAGATGTTATTGCGAAAATCATTTTTGTAAGTGTACTACCATTAGTAAGGGAGCTCAGCAATTCTGCAACTGCTAGATTCAAGATTTATTAATTTTTGTTGTGTTCGTTGATGAGATCAAAGTTTAATCGAGTTTACCAGCAGCATCTTCATGGCCGTTTAATAGCATTCAGTTAGATCTGCGTTCTTTGGGAACGGAAAGGGACATTTGAACTGAGAAGTTTAACGAACGGAGAGTAATGCGTTTCTGTGCGAACGGGGTATTTGAGCGAGAATCTGAACGAAGTATTTGTATAGTTTAAAATAAAATTGAATTATACTTCAATAATTAATTATTTGTTTTTAATGAATAATAATATGTATTAATAATTTGCAAATAATAATAATATGTATATAAATAAATAAACTAAAAAATTATTAATTGTTCGGATTCAGTTTAAACAAACTCTATAATGTAGAGCATTTTGATACAATCGCAACACAAAAAATTGCATTTCAAACGCACTTTATTCATACAAGTTATTAATTTTAGAAATTTATAAAAAATTAAATTTAATAATTAACATTACTAAAACGAGCAAACCATATTTCTGCATTCGTCTCAACGGGCCATTTGCCCGTACTATTCCCTAGGCGTTGCGAACAGCAACGGATAAAACCTGTATCAATAACTCTTTCAACTATTATAAACTCTTTCAACTACTTTATGATATACGCAACAAGAACCCAACAAATTGTGTCAATCATCTAACCATTGAACGTACAATATTTGTGAATATCAGTCCATTTCAACAAATATTCAGTATAAACAAATAGTGTGTTCTAATAAGAGTGAATATTGCTAAAGACGTGAATAGGGCATAGATTTTGCTGTCCTACCGCAAAATGATAATCAAAATTCATTACAGAAGTGAAAATTCTAGAAAACAAAACATGTTGTCCACTGAACAATGGCCACAAAAGAAATGACCTTGGGTGCTTACCACCACACCAGACCAATAATTCGGCCAGCGGGTTCTTGTCTTTTATTATAACCAAGTTTTTAACATAAATTTTGCTTAGACTCTAGTCCCAGTGGGTTGCCTAGTCCTAGACTTCGGTTTGCTGCCCGCTGTACCGTCTCTAGATATAAACACATAAATCTATAAATAATAATAAACGGCAAATCCCAACGATAGTAAATCAGAATATCCAAATAATTAATGGTATACCTTGATTTCTTTAAAATCATTTTATTATCGTCTATTTTTAAAATACTTGTAACTTACTTTAAGTATCCTAACTTCTTTTTTATTACGATTTATTCCCGAATTGATAATGGTCTACTTTGAGTATCTTGATGCCATAACAATATCACTCTTCTCAAGATAATAATACCACACTTTGAAATAGCATAAACCTCTTTTAACAACACTTCAATTATCACAAAATCATCTTATTATTATGTACTATACAATAATACCATTAGTTTGCATCGAACCATCGAAAAACATAGTACTATTATTTATCTTAAAATAGTAATAAACGCTCTCGAAAACATAATATCCCTATGGTAAAAATTTACTGTAGCTCTCAAAATCATATTATTAACCATCTCTCAATGGTGATATTAATATTATGCAAGTATTTTTTTTTTAAAAAGGGAGTATATTATCAGTTACCTAAAAGGTAATAATATACAATGTCTCAAAACTATATTGTTATTACTTATAAGAAACAACAACCAATAATATTAATCTTAAAACCGTGTATTATCGTTCGTCGTCGTCGTCACCACCACGACGATCATCATTTAAAAATTTACCCTTTAACTTAAAAAATATCCATTATAATAATTGTTCTCTAATGGCTATATAATTATTCTGCATAAACATACTAAGTCTATAAATAATAGTAGTTGCATAATATCTGTCTAGTGTTAATAAACGATATTATCTACCTCAAAATAATAACAAGTTACATTAAATTGTTTTGAAACAATAATGTTGCTATTTACCTCGAAACAATAATTTTACTCCAATTATTTTTAGATGATAATATCATTATTAAATTCTTCCATATTTTTTAGAAATAATAATATTTTCTCTTAAATTCATCTCAAACAATTTTTACTATTATTATATATATGCATAAAGTTCCCCAAAAATTCATGAATAATATTCTAACTAAGATTTACTATCATTAAAAACTTAAACTCATTTCATTATTATTTATAAATACACACAATTTTGTAATAATAATTTACCAGCCAATATTGTTCTAACATCTAATCAATTGTAATATAATCAATAAACTCACAAGAAATAAATAATTCTTAATAATACAGGAATAATCACATCTTAGTAACTATTGTAATCCAGCAACATCATACCCCCCAAAAATATCAATATACTCAGTAACAATATAAATCTCCGATATCAGGTAAGGTTCTCAATACTGTATATAAATGTACGATATCAAATATAAGTATGAAATGCTAATAGGCACCAACTACCGATCTAGAAGTGTCAAATGTCTTAATAAGTAGGGGAGAATTAACCAACACTACTAACTCAGTGGTTATGCACTTCTACTTTGGTGCGAAATGTCGCAGGTTCAAAACTTGCGTAGCGTGAATCGAACCATTGAAAAACCGCCGCCATGTAGTATGTTGTATACTACATAAGACTTGTACTAATATGTACTATCATTTAAGTATTCAATTTCAAAAAAAAAGAGCAGAGGAGAATTCCATAGGTACAATAGCCATACGAAATATGATAAATATCACGCACCCAACAATCTAATAAATAAAAGGGTTATACCATGGTATAATAATCATAGGTGTTAACAAATTTCTTTGTCAACACCCAAAAGATTATACAAGGGGTCATATTCAAAGAAATTCCAATAGTACTTCTTGGTTTTATGATTATTTACGGAATTGTTTGAAATATGATTCATAAGTTCAAAGTTGTACATGATAGGTAAAATAAAGCTATACATATAAACACTAGTCTAGACCGAAGCTCACATGATAGAATCATCCGAGTTCAAGAAGTGAAGACTTATCTGATTCAGACTACAGTTCAATCTAACCTATAGGTGAATCATCGTTAAAACAAGTCAACAAGCTACTAAACTACATGGAGAGCATCGTAACCAGGCAAGGAAGACAACCAAGTAGTCTAAGCATCAAAAATGCTTAACTATTTGAATCGGTACCGATCCAGTTGGATCAGATCGGTACCGATCCAAATACTTTGCTCCGATGACTTTCAATCTTTCTGGACTTCCTCTGTATAATGAATGCAGGCTTTTAAAAAAGCGGTTCTGGCCCAAGTGCTCTTCAACTCCTATAAATACCATTCTATCTACAACAGAAAAGGGATCTACTCTGATCTCTGCTGAAACTCTGCCATTGTTTCTTCACTCTTCTTCTTCCTCACAACAGCCATTAAAGGTAAACTGAGATCCTTCCGGTTGTCTCTAACAATGGTGACTTGATATAACTTAGGAAAGAAGAACCATATTGTAATCCAATCTTTTTTGTAACAGCGAGCTGATCAATGAAAGCTATAAAGTGGACGTAGGTTTCGTTAACAACCGAACCACGATAAAAATCTCTTGTCCTTTTACTTTTTCTGCGATTTACTATTGTTTTTTCTATTTTATTTTCCTTGATAAACAGGGCTGGTGCTTTCACACTCTATCCAGGATGTTGATCTATTTTTTGGATTAACACTAACACCAGAGGAGAGCTTGGTTGAGATGCAAAAGAGAGATGTGCACGTCTGAAGCAATGAACGACAACAAGAAAGCGTATTCGAGAAATAAGTAACATTCTTATGCCCTAAACCCTCACTCACGTTCATTATTCACGTTCACAAGCAAAAATCAAATATTAGAGGCCGGTCACCATTAGACAAAGCTAGAAGAAGAAAAGCTAAAGATCAAGAGGAAGATTAACCAAATACAAGATCAAATCTCAACTCCTTAATCACAAAGCTAAGATGAATAATATGTTATATCTCATGTTTTTATTATTTTCGATTTTAGATTGAAATCCAAATTATTTTGCAAATGTTTCGCCATGTTTTTTATCGTTAAAATGGATATATATGCTTATTGATGATTTATACTATTTCATATGGATTTTATGATAAGTTTAATGTGAAAACCCTATTAGATGACATCCAAATGCCTTATGATTTTGAGGTAAGGTCAAAAATAATATTTTAGAGATGGGTTTCAAATTTCATAATTTTCTAAATTAACGTGAATTTATTATTAATTTTCTAGTGAGGAAAATGGTTAGTTGGGTTTAAAATTAAATACGGTTAATTTATATTGTTTTGGGTCAGAAATTAATATATGTTAGAAAACATATTAAAATGATTTTTTGGGAATTTTCGTAAAATTTTCCTAAGTGTTTTAATAAGTATACAAAATTATTTATGGTATGAGACTTAAATGTTTTATATATTTATAAAAGGAGAAGGGGCATTTTGTAAATCTTTTAAATTATTTACTTTTGAAATTTCAGCAGCACTTTTAGAAAATGATTTGGAAAATAAATTAGCAACCAATCATATGTTGACAAACAAGGCAGGTTAGTTGAAAAGAATTGCCTTTAAAAGATAAAAATCAGTTTTACAATGTTTTGCTGTTTCGCCACTTTCGGCAGCACCTTTCGACCAAGTGCTCCCGCCTTCATCTCCATCGAAACTAATGCGCATGGTATCAAAGGCTTGGTACGTAGTGAATTAGACATAGGCAAAAGGTATTGGGTCGAAACAGCGGGTTTTGGAGGGGTCGAAACCTTTCTTTGCTTTTAAAAGAAAATGCGCCTGCTTTGCTTTCGAAAAGAATGCTTTCGACTTAGATAACATTCGACTTGGTTAAATGGTTTTAAAGAATGGTTTTGAAAAAGGTTGTGCTTTTGTTTTATAAAGAAGATTTTGAAGGGGTCGAAACCCCTAGCTGCCGCATCTTATCTTTCGAAGCAATGCTTTTGAAAGGGTTTCTTAGTTTTAAACCGAAGCCTCATCTCCAATGCTTTTGAAGGGTTTGATTTCGACACCATCTACTTCTTTTACTTAGGAAATTGTTTTCGAAAGAGTGCTTTCGACTTAGTTGTTTTACGACCCTTTGTGCTATTGAAAGTTAAACCCAAATGGTTTCAAAAAGAATAGTTTTGAATGGTTTCAAAAGGATGTTCCAAATGTTTTACTTGAACCCAAATGATTTTGAAAGGTTTGATCTATGAAAAGAAATTCAATGTTTTTGAAAGGTTTAAGATAAAGGTTTCGAAGGGGTGGTTCCCTAATGTTTTCGAAAGGTTTTAAATGGAAGGTTTCCAATGGTTTCAAAAGACATGTTTAAAGTGTTTTAAAAAGAGGATGTCTATTGTTTTATAAAGCTTTCGAAAGTGATGATTTCAATGTTTTCGAAAGGTTAAATGTAAATGGTTTCGAAAGGTATGTTTTGGCCTACGGCCTAGGTTATAAAGTAAAGTAGCTTACTTGTATCGAAAGGGGTACTTTTAATGGTTTCGAAAGGGGTACTTTCCAAGATTTCGAATGTTTTCATCAACAATGTTTTGTGTAAAGTATATATAACATGGCAAAGTGATTTGAGTAAAGCATAGAGTTTATTTTCCTTGTTTAAGTATGATTTAAAAAGGGTTAAATTTTTTTGAAAGAAAATGTTTTCAAGAAATTTTTTAAGGGTAGATGACCCTAAGTAAAATGACTCGGATATTAGAATACCAGATGAGACTGGTTTAAGATCGCGCCCTATACTTTAGCTAGTAGGCCCTAGCTAATATAAGTCCAAAATTCCAGTCTGTAGGGCTTTGTCAGAGGTAAGACTAAAATAAAGTTACACACAGAAAGGAATATACAGGGTAGAGATAGGTTATTGGTGAGTCCGCAAAACCATTAGGATCAGTTGACCCTGGGAGGAGTAAGTTAAGGACATACCTTTCAGAAGAGTATCTAACAAAAGTCAGACTGTTTGTTTATTTTGTCTGCTGACCCGGGTCAGCCAAAGATTAGTAGCCAGCCAAACAAAACTATAGTGTTCGGACAGATAGTCCATTGATTACCTGATTTATATGCTTACAAGATATTGATATTATTGTTTTAACCAGTTTGGTTGCAGGGTTTTGGTTTGCAAAAGATATGTTTTTTAAAACGATATTAGTGAGGGAAAACCCGTTCAGCTAAGCGGCATGGTCTCACTTAGTATCATAACCGAGATGTATATTATTATTCACACTAGACTTTATATCCGACTCGAAGTTTATGTTTTCCCCTTAAACTCTCGGGTGCTCAAAATTGATTTGAGTAGGCCGAGGGTTGAGGATTTTCAGGTTTTAGTAGGTGAACGAATAAAGCTTCCGGAGACGTGCAGGAGGCTGATGCTACCTATTTAGGAGTTGTTAAGTTTCTATTTCCGCTGTGTTATATTGTCTGTTATGACTATTTAGTACTCTGGTCATCCAAGGGGGCATCATCATATATCGCTCTTGGCGTATTTATGTAATAATTATATTTAATATGAACCTGGGAAACGATTGGGATTATGTAATTGGATATGAAACATGTTTTGTGAATTGTAATTAGAAAAGTTGTTTTTGAATCTGTGATTTTGTTTCATAGTCATGTGCTTTTGATATTATGGATACCATTAACATTACCGTATTTTGTCGTCGGAAGTTAATACTATACATAACTGCAATATCTGTAGCACTTAGCTTTGGGCCTCTAGATATTGGATGTTACAACTTGGTATCAGAGCATAGGTTTATGAAAAAACTTTAAACTTAGAATGATTTTGAAAACATAATCCTAAGGACTTAGAGAAAAGATTGCAGTATGGGATAATGCTATAGTAACATACTTGTATTTGCTATATATAAGTATACGTTTTAGCTCTATTCTCCTATCTCTCCTAGGCTATTCTTTTGTATCTTACGAAGCCTCAAATGCAGATATGGACGCTAGAAGTGGAAGAGTTAACCTTGGTAGGGGAAGCTCCACAACTAATGGGATGCCAGACCAAATACGAGGAGGAATCCAGGTCAGGCACAAGTTGGAAATTTGGGTGCTAAAGTCCCGCAAGTTGACATGGAAGCGATGTATCAGTTCTTCGTAAACATAATGCAAGCGGGATTTGCTGCTAGAGTAGTTGGAGGAGGAAATCAAGAAGCTCCAGTGGTCAACAACTATGCTATTCTGAGTAGAAATTATGCTCGGCTGAGAGAAAAGCCGTTTTTTGGTACTGAAGACGCAATCGAAGTGGAGAACTGGTTGCTTCCTTGCGGGAGGATTTTCGCTGATCTAGGACTCAATGATGAGTAGAAGAGAAGGCTTGCTTCTAGACAGTTACAAGGAGCAGCGCTGTACTGGTGGAACAGTGTTACGATCAGAGTTGATGAGTAGACAATGACATGGGCTGATTTTAAAAGGAGATTTGAGGAGAGGTTTATGTCAGAAATTGCTAAGTCCACTCTGCTAAGGAAGTTTGCTGAGCTGGAGCAGGGAGACATGACTATGCTGGAGTATGCAACAAGGTTTGAAGAGCTAGCGAGATATGGTTATGCTACTGTTGATACTGTAATTAAGAGAATTGAGAAGTTCATCAGGGAGTTGAAGCCTGAGCTTGCTAAGGCCACATTACCACATCTCAAGGACCCATGTAATGTTGTAGTGGAAATGGCTTTGAGACATGAGGAGATGCTTGCTTTTCTGGAAAGGAATTAGGCAAAGGAAGTTCAAGGAGTGCAGAGTCGGAAAAGAAAGTTTTTCCATAAGAAGGGAGCTCAAAAGGGTGGAGCTGCCAAGAAGGAAAAGTCGGATATTGCTTGCTATAAATATGACAAGAAAGGGCATTTTGCAAATGATTGTCGCTCAGGAGATGGAAAGAAGGTGATCGAAAAATTGAATATTAGATGCTTCAACTGCGATCGAATTGGACATTATATAAACCATTGGAAGGAGCCAGGTAAGGATGAAAGAGGCAAAGTGTTTGCATTGGAGGCAGCTACCTCGAAGCCAACAACAGAGGAAAAAGGAAAGACTGTGTTGGGAGGTACGCTTATGATACATGGTATGTCAGTTAGCGTTCTATTTGATATTGATGCATCACATTCTTTTATATCTCATTGTTTGGTAGATAAGCTTAACCTAGAATCCTCATGCTTAGTTACTTCCTTAAGGGTTGCTAATCCGATAGGAGGTATGCGACACTTGGGATGAAGTGTGACCACCTAGAAATTGAATTGTTAGGTCATACTTTTGTTTGCAGTTTGCATGTGTTTGATTTCGTAGGGTTCGAAATTATTTTGGGTATGGATTGGTTAAGTAAATACAATGCTAGGATATTTTGCCATGATAGGAAAATATCGCATAGACACCCAGACTGTAGTGATCGGATTATATACACCGTAGAAAACTCTAGTTTTGAGGTTAATGCTTTGTTGGGTGTTGTGGTGGTAGAAGACGAGTTGAATTGCGTTTTCGTTGTTAGAGAATTCGCAGACGGCTTTAAACCTGTAGTAGGACTACCACCGAAACGAGCCATTGAGTTTCGGATAGATTTAGTACCTAGAGCAGAACCAGTAAGTAGACCGCCAAACAGAATGACACCTACCGAGATGAAGGAGCTAAAAGTGCAGTTGGTGGTGGATTTGGATGGCAAGAATTTTATCAGACCTAGTAGTTCGCCTTGGGGAGCAGCCGCAGTGTTTGCCAAGAAGCCGGACGGATCGTTAAGGTTGTGTATTGATTATTGTAAGTTGAATGAGAAGACGATAAATAATCGATATCCATTACCTAGAATTGACGATTTGTTCGATCAGTTGAGTGGAGGCAAGGTATTTTCCCGGTTGGATTTAGCGACATAATTCCATCAACTTAGAGTGGCAGAGGATAGTATTCCTTTGACGACGTTAAGAACCATATATGGATCGTACGAATTGTTAGTAGTGTCGTTCAGACTAACTAATGCGCCGACATTCTTTGTAGATTTAATGAACCGAATTTTTTGAGAGCACTTGGATATGTTCGTGTTGGTATTCATAGATGATATTTTGATATACTCTAAGGATGAAAAAGAGCATGAAGTTCACCTTAGAGTGGTGCTAGAGACGCCGAGGCAACATCAACTGAAGGCGAAATTTTCGAAATGTCATTTCTGGAAGAAGGAAGTGAAATTTCTTGGTCATGTAGTCTCAGAGAAAGGGTTGTCTATAGATCCGACTAAGATCAAAGCAGTGAATAATTGGAAGGGACCCGAGACGGTGACTGAGATAAAGAGTTTTCTTGAATTAGCTGGGTATTATCGAAGATTCATTAAGAATTTTTCATGGATAGCAGCACCGATGACCAAGCTAACGCGAAAGGATGTGAAGTTTGTTTGGACTGATAAGTGTGAGGAGGCATTCCAGAAGCTGAAACACTTATTGACTAATGCATCTGTATTAGTTGTTCTAGAAGGGAATCAAGATTTAGTGGTATATACAGATGCATGTGGAACAGGGTTAGGAGCCGTGTAAATGCAAAGAGGTAAAGTGATTGCCTATGCTTCTTGACAGCTTAGACCGCACGAGGTTAGGTAACCAACTTACGATTTGGAATTAGCTGCGGTGATTTTTGCATTGAAGGTGTGAAGACATTATCTTTTGGGAGAAAAATTCGAGTTGTACGCGGATCATAAGTCGTTGAAGTATTTATTCTCTCAAAAGGAGTTGAATATGAGACAGCAGGGGTGGTTGGAGTTTATAGCTGCTTATGATTTTTGTATTGAGTACACACTAGGAAAAGACAACAAGATTGCAGATGCAATTAACAGAAAACATCAGAATGCAGTGTTGGCGATGATAGCTGAGTGTAAAGATTTGGAAGCATTGACTACATGTAGAGTGTAGTGGAGATCTAAGAGTAGTTCTAGTACCGAAACTGCTATGTTGTCGTGTTTAGAAGTTCAACCGGTGATAATCGAAAGGATTGCTTCTAAGCAAGGAGATGATTCAGTATTAGCTGAGCGGATCAGCAAGTTAAAAGATGGAACAGAGAGCGACTTGAAGGATTTCTGTCTTGAACAGAATGGGTGGTTGAGAAAGAAAGGAAGATTATGTGTTCCAAATGTGGGAGACATTAGGAAGGAAATTTTAAAAGAATGCCATCATTCGAAGTTCACTATTCATCCGGGAGGAACTAAGATGTATCAAGATATGAAGAGGAGTTTCTTCTAGGAAGTTATGAAGAGAGATGTAGGCTTATGGGTGAAGCAGTGTTTGAACTGTCAACGGGTAAAAGCCGAACATCAGAAACCAAGTGGGTTACTTCAGCCTTTAGATGTTCCAGTGTGGAAATGAGATTCCATCTCAATGGATTTCATAGACGGGTTGCCAAGATCAAATAAAGGAAATGAAAGTATACGGGTCATAGTAGACATGTTAACCAAGAGTTCCAATTCCATTCCAGTTAAGTCAACCAGGAGGGCACCTGTTTTAGCTAAGTTATTTACGAAGAATATAGTTAGACTTCATGGAATTTCTAGTAGTATAGTAAGTGATAGAGATTCCTTATTCACTAGCGAGTTCTGGAAGAGTCTACATGAGACTTTGGGTACCAAGCTCAAGACGAGTACCGCTTACTATCCACAAACAGATGGGCAAACGGAAAGGATTAACAAAGTCTTAGAAGATTTGTTACGAGCTTGTGTGTTAGATTTTGGAGGATCACGGGAAGACCATCTACACTTAGTCGAGTTTTCGTATAACAATATTTATCAGGCTAGTGTAGGGATGGCACTGGTTGAAGCTTTATATGGAAGGCCATGCAAATCTCCAGTTTGTTGGTTAGAAACCGGAGATAGGTTGGTTCTTGGTTCGGATTTAGTTAGAGAAGTTGTAGAGAAGATTGAGTTGATTCGAGTTAGAATGAAGGAAACTCGGTCTAGGCAGAAGAGTTACGCCGATAGAAGATGGAAGGACTTAGAGTTCTCTGTAACAGATCATGTTTTTGTCAAGGTATCACCGATAAAAGGTGTAATTCGATTCGGGAAATTAGGGAAATTGGCACCAAGATTTGTAGGACCATTTTCTATTATAGAGAGGATCAGGAAACTCGCATATAGAGTGGAGTTACCGAACAGTTTGGCCGGAGTCCACGATGTTTTTCATATTTCTCATCTAAGAAAGTGTATTCGAGATCTGGAGACTACTATAGCACCGACTATGTTAGAGGACTTAGTAGTAGAACTGAACTTGACTATAGTTAGGAAGCCAGTTCGTTTAGTCGCGAGAGATGAGAAGAGGCTAAGGAACAAGATAGTCGAATTAGTTAAGGTTCAATGGAGCGACAATGAAAGAGACCGTACTTGAAAAACTGAGAGCAGGATTAGCGACGCTTACCCTGATTTGTTTCATGGTATGTTTTACCTTTATGATTGATTTATTGTGTACCTTATCGTAATTTCGAGGATGAAATTCTTTAAGAAGGGGAGTCCGTAACGACCCTAATTTTTAGTAACATTATTTAGGACATTTAATTAGTTAAATAAAATAAAATAATAAAATAGTTAAGGGATTGAGGTTTGTGTAATTAGAAGGTAGCCGACCGTTCCATTTAAACAAATGAACTAAGGGAAAATGAGATAGAATAAGTTAGGGTAGTTGATAAGGGTAATATAGGAATAAGTAACATTCTTATACCCTAAACTCTCACTCACGTTCATTATTCACGTTCACAATAAAAAATCAAATATTAGAGGCCGGCCACCATTAGAGAAGAAAAGCTAAAGATCAAGAGGAAGATTAATCAAATACAAGATCAAATCTCAACTCCTTAATCACAAAGCTAAGGTGAATAATAGGTTATATCTCATGTCTTTATTATTTTCGATTTTAGATTGAAATCCGAATTATTTAGCAAATGTTTTGCCATGTTTTTTATCGTTAAAATGGATATATACGCTTGTTAATGATTTATGCTATTTCATATGGATTTTATGATAAGTTTAATGTGAAACCCCAATCAGATGACATCCAAATGCCTTGTGATTTTTAGAAAAGGTCAGAAATAATATTTTAGAGATGGGTTTCAAATTTCATAATTTTCTGAATTAATGTGGATTTATTATTAATTTTCTAGTGAGGAAATTGGTTAATTGGGTTTAAAATTAAATACGGTTATTTTATATTATTTTGGGTCAGAAATTAATATATGTTAGAAAACATATTTAAAATGATTTTTGGGAATTTTTGTAGAATTTTCCTAAGTGTTTTAATAAGCATATAAAATTATTTAAGTTATGGGATTTAAATGTTTTATATATTTATAAAAGGAGAAGGGGCATTTTGTAAATCTTTTAAATTATTTACTTCTGAAATTTCGGCAGCACTTTTAGAAAAGGATTTGGAAAAGAAATTAGCAACCAATCATATGTCGACAAACAACGCAGGTTAGTTGAAAAGAATTACCTTTAAAAGATAAAAATCAGTTTTATCATGTTTTGTTGTTTCACCACTTTCGGCAGCACCCTTCGACCATGTACTCCTGCCTTTATCTCCATCGAAACTAATGCACATGGTATCAAAGACTTGGTACGTAGTGAATTGGACATATGCGAAAGGTATTGGGTCAAAACAGGGGGTTCTGAAGGGGTCAAAACCTTGCTTTGCTTTTAAAAGAAAATGCGCCTGCTTTGCTTTCAAAAAGAATGCTTTCAACTTAGATAGCTTTCGACTTGGTTAAATAGTTTTAAAGAATGGTTTCGAAAGAGGTTGTGATTTTGTTTTATAAAGAAGCTTTCGAAGGGGTCGAAACCCCTAGCTGTCGCATTTTATTTTTCGAAGCAATGCTTTCGAAAGGGTTTCTTTGTTTTAAAACTAAAGCCGCTTCTCCAATGCTTTTGAAGGAATTGGTTTCGACACCATCTACTTCTTTTATTTAGGAAATTGTTTTTGAAAGACTGCTTTCGACTTAGTTTTTTTACGAACCTTTGTGCTATTGAAAGTCAAACCCATATGGTTTCGAAATGAATAGTTTTGAATAGTTTCGAAAGGTTGTTCCAAATGTTTTACTTGAACCCAAATGCTTTCGAAAGGTTTAATCTATGAAAAAAACTCAATGTTTTCGAAAGGGGTTCTTTCCAAGATTTCGAATGTTTTCATCAACAATGTTTTGTGTAAAGTATATATAACATGGCAAAGTGATTTGAGTAAAGCATGGATTATATTTTCCTTGTTTAAATATGATTTAAAAAAGGTTAAATCATTTTGAAATAAAAGGTTTTCACGGAAAATTTTAAGGGTAGACGACCCTAAGTAAAATGACTCAGATATTTGAATACCAAATGAGACTGGTATGGGGTCACGCCCTATATTTTAGCTAGTAGCCCCTAGCTAATATAAGTCCAAAATTCCAATGTGTAGGGCTTTGTCATAGGTAAGACTAAAATAAAGTTAAGTACAGAAAGGAATATACAGGGTAGGGATAGGTTATTGGTGAGCCCGCAATACCATTAGGATCAGTTGACCCTGGGAGGAGTAAGTTAAGGACAGACCTTTCAGAAGAGTATCTAACTGAAGTTAGACTATTTGTTTATTTTGTCTCGTAGACCCGAGTCAGCCAAAGATTAGTAGCCAGCCAATCAAAACTGTAGTGTTCAGACTGACAGTCCATTGATTACCTGATTTATATGCTTATAAGATATTGATATTATTATTTTAACCAGTTTGGTTGCAGGGTTTTGGTTTGCAAAAGATATGTTTTTTAAAATGATATTAGTGAGGGGAAACCCGTTCAGCTAAGCGGCATGGTCTCACTTAGTATCATATAACCGAGATGTATATTATTATTCACACTAGACTTTATATCCGACTCGAAGTTTATGTTTTCCCCTTAAACTCTCGGGTGCTCAAAATTGATTTGAGTAGGCCGAGGGTTGATGATTTTCAGGTTTTAGTAGGTGAACGAATAAAGCTTCCGTTGACGAGCATGAGGATGATGCTACCTATTTAGGAGTTGTTATGTTTCTATTTCCGCTGTGTTATATTAAGTCTGTTATGACTATTTAGTACTCTGGTCATCCAAGGGGGCATCATCATATGTCGCTCTTGGCGTATTTATGTAATAATTATATTTAATATGAACCTGGGAAACGATTGGGATTATGTAATTGGATATGAAACATGTTTTGTGAAATGTAATCAGGAAAGTTGTTTTTGAATCTATGATTTTGTTTCATATTCATGTGCTTCTGATATTATGGATACCATTAACATTACCGTATTTTGTCATCGGAAGTTAATACTATAGATAACTGCAGCATATGTAGACTTTATGTCCGACTCGAAGTTTATGTTTTCCCCTTAAACTCTCGGGTGCTCAAAATTGATTTGAGTAGGCCGAGGGTTGAGGATTTTCAGGTTTTAGTAGGTGAACGAGTAAAGCTTCCGGAGATGAGCAGGTGGCTGATGCTACCTATTTAGGAGTTATGTTTCTATTTCCGCTGTGTTGTATTAAGTCTATTATGACTATTTAGTACTCTGGTCATCCAAGAGGGCATCTTCATATGTCGCTCTTTGCGTATTTATGTAATAATTATATTTAATCTGAACCTGGAAAACGATTGGGATTATGTAATTGGATATGAAACATGTTTAGTGAAATGTAATCAGGAAAGCTGTTTTTGAATTTGTGATTTTGTTTCATATTCATATGCTTCTGATATTATGGATACCATTAACATTGCAGTATTTTGTCGCCGAAAGTCAATACTATAGATGACTAGTGACTACAGCATCTGTAGCGCTTAGCTTTGGGCCTCAGGATATGGGATGTTACAAGTTATTACAAGTTTCTTATATATTCAAGTAAGCAATCATTTTTTAGTCAGTTCTCTAAGGTTGTCTATGTGTTACATGTGCAGATAATTCCACGACTTACAGATTAACAACAAGTTCGTAATTCATGATGTCTCCTGGTGTATTTTTTATAGTGTTTCCCAAAATCGAGGAGATCATGAGACATAGTTCTTTCCTTCCCTACAATTAAATATTTTCTTTATGAATATTGAAATCCGTATAGGACATTGGTTCATGATTTACTATTTTCATTTGATTTAAGTTATTTGGTTGTTTTATTATATGACATGCAACTTAATACAGATTTTAAGATGGGTTCATTCTGTTTGTTGAACTAAAAGCTCATATAGTTGATTATTAGGTGAGTAGCTATCAACTATTGTACCGTACACATTTCAATGAGTTATATTGTAGCCATTCATGTATTTTCCCTTTGGTTTTTTAAGAATTTACTATTATTTAAGTCCATTTTAAGCCATGCATAAGGGATTATTTATTATCTTTATCAGATTTAGTATATCTATTTTGTGTTTGAAGTCCCAATCCTAAACTGGAATGGAACATTGAGCTGTGGTTATAAACCTTATTTTTGCAATTCAATTTATTGAAGCCAAAAAAGTAGGGCACAAAATTACACATTCATTCCTATAATGCAAAAAGTAGCACCAACTATATACGTAATGTATGCTAGATATTATACAAAATAGTCTATTTACCTTTTAGATAAAAAAATAGTTAGATTGAAAATATGTCTATAATGACCCGTAATTTTATCACTTTGAAAATGTAATATTTGATGTATTCAAATATTCAAATATAGAATTTTTAAACTTAAATAATCATGTTTTATATAATAAATAAGAATGATGAACTTATTTTTAGAATTGAATAAAGATTTTGGACTTTTACCGTAACATTGAAAAAATTGACAAAAGCGGTTTTCGATAAAATTGAATATACCGTCCAATAATTGTTTTAAAGCATAAATAATTGCTTTTATAATCATTATATAATTGGTTGATAAAAGTTTGACAATTGTATATATACTTACGTTATAGTGATTGACAAATTTCGTTCGCGCATTGACAAAATCCATATCGTATATTTGCAAATGAATTTTGATATTGTTTTATATTATTTTATAACTCAAGTACACCCGTTTTAATTATTTAAAGATGACAAGAAATTTATTTTTAAGTTTGGTTTACATGAATAAATAGTTTAACAAAAACGTCAAAACGTAATCTTAAAACATTTTATCGAAAATCAATGTTTTATCGAATAAAAGTTGTCGCAAAGTTGTTGCACCTTTATGTACATATACATGTACACATTTTTAAATATGTTAAATATTAACAATTAACTAATAAAGTTTACTTTTGTTAATTAAGGTTAGAAATTTCTAGAAAATCATTAAGAAAAAGTAAACATAAAAGGACAAAATCATGTCAAATCAAATCAAATAAAATCTTTACTATATTTTTCTTATGCATTAAGTGATTAAGACATAAAGTAGTGATATGACAAAATGATGGAAAATGTTGAAAAAATAATATAAAGTAAGGATATTTTAGTAATTTTGCAAAGGGTTAATTTTGTAATTCACCACTTCTTACTTTTCATATAAATACCAATCCATTCTTCTCATTTTCTTCACACTTCTTCTTCTTCATTTTTGAGCTTTCTTTTGCTCATTAATGGCTTCTCTTTTTTAAGAGAGGTAGGAGGGTTAAAAATAGTGGAGTGCTTAAGCACCAATCCACTAATTACTCTCTAACCTTTTCTTAATTCACTTCTTCTTCTTATCTTCTTTAAATGGCCATAGGCCATGAGTACTGGGATGGTGAGGCTAGGCCCGTGAGCTATGGAGGTGGGAGGAAGGTTTGGGCCGAGTGCAAAGTGGAGGAGGAAGGATGGTCGTGAGCATGAGCAAGGTGGCGAAGTTGTTTATGGATGTATTAGTGAAGTATAGGTTAGTCTATTGAAGTGTGGTTGGATAAGAATGTTGGTAGGAAGAATCGATTATGTTAAAGGTGAGTACTCAAATCTTAGTTTTATTTTAATAAAACTTAAGTTGATAATACACATGTAAAATTAGAAATTAATATGTTGAATATTGGTTGATATTAGATGATAACTTGGTTGATATTATGGTTGATTATATGGTTGTGAAATGGTTGATAACTTGGTTTGATAAATAATAAGAGAAATGGTTTGTAATTAACCAAATTAAATTTAATGGAAATTAAATCCATAATAATATGTGCATGGAGAGATTTAGCCTTTAAATGATTTTAAAAAGGTCGAAAATGATATTATAATATGACATTAAATGGAAAATGAGTTTGAAATATGAAAATATTGTTTAAAATGATTTTGAAATGATTTAGAAATGTTTTATAAACATTTAAAAGTGTTTCAATGAAGTTTGGAAAGAAATTGAAAAACAAGTCAAAACTAGGCGCGTCGCGTAACTGTAGTTCGTTATTTCGCGCCGAAAAAGTTAAATAAGTATACAAAGTGGAATATAGCTTGGAATCCTTCGAGATAAGAATTTTCCAAACTATTATATCTATAGTTTTCCAACAAAGAAAGAAAATCAAGATTTCATTAAGTAGATTTTGAAATATGTCCAAAACTATTTTCTAAAAACATCGTGGTTTTGCAGTTCGGAATCCAAGAAGGAATTTATTTATAAATGATATTTTTAAATGATTAAAAATATGAAATTAATTTGATAAATATATTAAAATGGTTTGAAAGAGATTTGAATTGGAAAATAAGAATTTTCAAACATTAAAAAGTTGTTTTAATCAAATAAGCTGTTTTAAGCACTTTTCGCGGCACTTTTCTGCTACAGTTTCTATAACTTTTGAAATAAAGATTTAAACTTAATGATTCTTTCTAGAATTATTTATAAATATTTTTATAAATAATTAAGTGTTTTAAAGATAAATTGGTAGTTTTATAATTCTATTAGAAAGAGTTAAAATAAATGGTTATTAAACACTTAAACAATATAATAGAAATCATTTCCTTGAATGTAATAACAAACTGAGTATGTGGAAACGACTAGTGTATTTGTCCCGCTTGTGAGATCTAAATGGTAAAACAAGGTGTGTAAATAAGGTTAGGAATGGAGCAACCAGTGCCCTGAACTTACCTGGCCTCTGTTTTCTCTTTTAGACGAGGGGTGGAATAGATCAAAGGGAAAGCCTGGATGCTCTAAAATAATGTTTTCCAATATGAGATTTAAATAAAAGATTTAGAATTATTTTAATTCCTATACTTGAAATTAATTGTTTTGGGTTTGCAGTAAACTATGTCTTAAATACCATAGTTTTTGACCCACTTAAAAGTTATGATTTGAAATGAAAAATCTTTGTTTAAAGATTTAAGTAAATGATTTGGAAATGTTTTCCTGAGTAAAAGGTGAATTGATTTGGAGTTATTCCAAGATTAAAAAGGTTTAAATTTACCAAATGATTTGATAAATGAGGCTTAATGATTCCATATACTATTAAGAAGATAAAAGAATAATTTAATGAACATATCTCTACGAGATATTAAGAATGAATAAAAATGATGAATTAAATTGAATGATGATTGATAATCACATACAAACTTAACATTTTTTTAGTCAATGATTGGTGTTAAGGAACCGGGGTAGGATTTGGGTAATTCCTATCCGAAAACCACTTCGAACCAATGTATATGTTCGGAAGTAAAGACATGTTGAAGATGATGATTATTGAAGATCGAAGATCTTCATTAGCGGAAGGACTGCTTGTTGACATTCTATGGGTAGCTCCCAATATAGAGACATTTTTTATAGCAGTGGTCCTGTCGTATTTGAAATGTTCAGATTGCAAGGGCTTATCGCCTAGTAATGGTCAAGGAAGGTGCCTTCAGTTTCGTTCAGTCTCAGAACGAACTTGTATGGACGATTGTCTGACATTGCATTGCTAAGATCACAAACATAGACTTTTACCAACATACTTCTATGGTAGCGGAGAAGGAAACTTATCTTAGCTTAACACCCTTCTCAGAGGCATACGAACTCAAAGGTTGTGTGTTCGTAAAATTCAAATGGTGATCGAAGGAATGACAATGTGGCATTTTAAGTGGATTGTTCTTTGTGAAAAGTAAAGCGTGGTTTTGTATGAAAAGTGTGGCTTTGTCTAAGTTGAGCGTAACCTCACTCCCAAGTCTCACATCTCCAAAATGATATGGGAATTACGTTACATATTTCAGGCTTAGTATGACGAGGGTGGCGTATGATCTCTCAAGGTGACTGGCGGCGCATGATCTAGGTCACCAAGGTGTCCAGACGGGACCCTTATTTTATGGTATAGTGGCGTGTGAGTCCTTGCACGAGAAGCCACCGGATATCAAGAAGTGTGGCAATATGAGGAATAGTGGTGTGTGAGTCCTTGCATGAAAAACCACCAGGTTCCGGTTGCTATGCATGGTTATTGAGGTTCCCTATCATGTTGGAAAATCTAATTCCAATATGAGCTTTACGGTTTTGATTGTAGTCCCAAAATAGCTGTAATGACATGCAAATATTTCAAGTACCCCTTTTGGTATCATATATTCCATCCGGTATATTCCGTTTGACCTAGTCCGAATATATTCCCTTAGACTTAGTCCGGGTATTGATACCTTATTTGAATAAGTTTATTTGAAAGATGTTTTCCAAAAGGATGTCATTAAAGATAATATCAAATTATTTTGTTGATAAAAGCGTTTTGGTTATCATAAGATAAAAATCTGTCTGTATTTATGTGTGGGCGTGGTCTTATGAGATACCATTCTTTTCAAAGGTTTTGATAACATTGTCATGAGCTATACATTTAAAATTCTGAGTATCTCACGCTGGTTTATCAAGCCTGATCCTGGTATTTTTAATACTCGGGTCAGATCCGAGTAGTTTCATGATTAGCTGAAGACGCTTGGAGTTTCCAGAGGAGAGCTAGAGATCTTCATCATCATATGGACATATTCTATTATCCGCTGCATCTATTGCATTTGTTTTGTTGTTGGCCAGCATTTTAGGGCAGGAGTTATAATTGTCCAGGCTGAATCTAGGTTAGACTCTGATATACGTTTTAAAATTTTCCACTGTAAATATTATTGTTGAATTAATATATGTTATTCCATTCATGTGAGATTCTGTTTTTCTGTTCCATTCTGACTTTATTTTCTTTTTCACCCTCTAAAGATCATTCTTTTCGTTCAATTTGGGTTGGACATATGTGGTTTATTGTCGACTCAAAGGGTACAGAAAAACGAGCCTTTACATTTAGTATCAGAGCTTAGGTTGAGCGAACTCCTAGGCTTTGTTGGGGTAAGACTCGTCAGAGATAGGGTTAGTAATACCCTAGGACGAGTAACTCATTATAGATAGGGTTAGTAACACTTTAGAATGAGTTTGAGAGTATTATATATGAGCGCGTATTTGTTAGTGACTAATAAAATATTTTGTGTTGATTTATCTGCTGAGTGATTTATGGATCCTGATCGATGCGCCTGATCACCGTTATCGATGAGGATTCCTAAACATTTAAACAAAGCAAACCGACACACTGATTTTGAAAAATTTGGGTAAATGAAATAATTTTTTTTGGCAAGGCTAGCGGGGTTAGAATGGTCCCCTACCATTTTATTTGATATACTAAGAGAGATGTACATAGATGAGAAAACAGAGCTACCTAGACTAGGCAGCAAGCAACAAGGGAACTAGAATACAAAGAAGAAACAGGCATATCAAAAACATAAATGAAAGAACAAAAAGACAAAACACAAAAACATTACAGAGGAACAAAGAGACAAGCCAACATCAGGAGAGGCCGGACAGAAAATCAGGCGCAAACTCATGAGCAGAGGCAGCAATACCATGTCTCAATCCCTCAACTATGATAGTTTTCATTTGCAGGGTAGTCTTCCTTTTACCATTGAAAATGATTGCATTTCTCTCATCCTAGATAGTCATTAAGAAAATTTTCATGGTGAAGAGCAGAACATAGGTAGATTCAACTTTCCATCTAGTTGCTTTGAAGATGAGATCCCATTTAACTTTACTAACTAAATTAACCCTCCTGCCCATAGTGACAGAGTTAGTGAAGCACCACAACATATTGACGTAGGGACAGTTAAAGAAAAGGTGAAGAGTATCTTCTTCCGCTGCTTAGCAAAAGCTACAAGTAGTGTCGATACTAAGGCCTCTCTGTCTAAGCTTAGCTTTCGTTTTCAAAGAGTTACTAAATATCTTCCAGAGGAGAAGGTTTTGCCTCTCAGTATTATGATGAAGCCAAATTCGCTTATACCAGCTGAGAGTAACATTATTATTCTGGCAAACAAGCTGCTTGTACAAGCCACCAATCCTGTACTTTCCTTCACTACAGGACCAAGATATACCATCATCAGGAGAAACAATAACCTGACACCCACTCAAATCATTCCATAGCTGTCTGACAATCTGATTACTTGTGAAAGGCAGGACAATATGACCTTCAGAAACATAATTATATGCATGAGCTTCAAAACTAATTCCAGTTTGCACTTGCTGGTTGTGAGATAGGAGGTGGCGCAGAAGCATTCCTTCCTTCACCCACGGATCATGCCAGAAGGAAATACGACTGTTGGTACCAATAATTGCTCTGGCATAAGGAAGGATTACAGGTCTGAGCTTTAGAATACAACGCCACTTCCAACTACACGATTGAGGCATAGCCATGGTCCAGAAATTTTTATTGCCAACGATATACTTTTGTGACCAATTCACCCAAATATTATCTTTATGATTCAAGAAATTGTCAAAGTGAGTCACCATGGCCGCACGATTCCACAGAATCATATTTTTAATTCCAAGTCCCCCTCTAGACTTCGGCGTTTCAAGTTTGGAGAAGGCACAAGGAGTAAGCTTATTTGAGTTAATTGATCCATGCCAAAAAAAGTTAGACATAGCACTCCTGATCATGTTGATCAACTTGGTGGGAAGAATGAAAGTTCTAGACCAGTAAACAGTCATAGAGAAGATAATGGAGTTGATTAGAGTAAGCCTACCTTCCTGACTAAGCATTCTGTTCGCCCAAAGAGATAATCTAGCAGTTATCCTCTCATACAAAGGATGACATTGAGCAATCGAAATTCTCGAAGAAGCTAAAGGGATACCCAAGTACATGGAAGTATCAATATGATGATTGATGAAAGTAAAGTCTGAAATCTGGGAGATCAAGTCATTACTCACGCCATCGATCATTAAGTCAGACTTGTTTAAGTTTATTGCCAATCCAGTAATTTTGTAAAATTCATTGAGACCATTCATAATAGTACTAACTGTCAACATAGTTGGCTTGAAAAATATAACTAAGTCATCCGCAAACATCAATGAGGTGATGAGGGGATTCCTACATTTCGGATGGACATCAAAACTACCATCATGAACATGCTGGAGCAGAATTTGAGTTAGTACTTCCATAACAAGAATAAATAAATAGGCAGACAAGGGGTCTCCCTAGCTAATACCCTGTTTACTTTGAAAATATCCTTCATTGCAGTTATTGACCATAATGGAGAACCAGGGAGTAGAGATACAAGTTTCAATCCAGGCCACAAAATGCTTGGGGAAATTCATTAGCCCCATTATTCTAACGACAGAATCCCATTGTAAAGAGTCGAAGGCTTTGGAAATATCAAGTTTGAACATAGCTCTAGGGGAGACATGAGAGGTGTTGTAGCCTTTCAGCAATTCATGTGACATCATTACATTATCAAGAATACTTCTGCCAGGAAGAAAAGCAGCTTGATTGGCAGAGATGACTTTGGGAAGAACCATCTTGAGCCTATTTTCTATAACCTTAGATATGCACTTGTAAATGGTATTACAGCAAGCTATAGGCCTAAAATCAGAGACACGGGAAGCATTTTTCACTTTAGGAATTAGGGCTATGTTAGTAGCATTGATCGAACCAATCATTCTGGATTTGTTGAAGAAGTTATAAACAGCCTTCAAAAATGTTGGGCCAATAATTTCCCAGCAAGAAGTAAAAAAACAAGCATTAAAGCCATCAGGACCACCAGTGGAATTCAAATTAAGAGAAAACAGGGCCACTTTAATTTCAGAGTCAGTAATAGCAGAACAAAGGAGTTTATTGTCTTTAGAAGATATTCTGGGAATGCTAATCGTGTCAAGATACTCAAGCGAAGAAGTGAATTGATTACTGTTAACAAGTAACTTGCTGAAATAGTCAATAAACATATTAGCAATAAGGGGTTGGTCAGAGATATACTCACCATTATCGTCAATGAGCGTGCTAATTAACTCTCGTGTCTGTTTGGCTTTTAAGGATGAATGGTAGAAAGAGGAGTTTCTATCACCATCCTTGAACCACTGCAGTCTCGTTTTCTGTTTAATCATCGCGCTTTCGAGCTTTAGGGCCTCAAATAGTTGGGAAGATATTGTAGCTTCCTGAGCAGCCAGGTCATAATTTAAAATGTCAGTCATCATGGATTCCTGTACCTGTTGGAGCTTGAGCGAGAGGCTGGAGGATGACAAATTTCCATTACCAAATTTGCTTGACGACCACACTTTCAGTTCAGATCTGACTTCCCTTAGCTTACACTACAAGATATACATAGGATTACCAAAGAAGTTAGTGGACCAAGCCTTAATAACAATCTGAAGAAAATCAGGGTGAAGAACCCATGCATTAAAAAATTTAAAATTTGATTTTCTTTTCTTCATTGCAGCACCAAAAGATAAAATTTGAGGTGAGTGATCAGATAGGCCAGACATAGGAAGCAGATTAAACATATTAGGCCATTTGGAAAGAGCATTTTGATTAGAAAAGGTGAAATCAATTTTGGAGAAAGTGCGAGGAGAAGATCTACTCGAGTTGTTCCATGAATAAGGGGCGCCCACAGCAGTGGTCTCGATAATATTTGAATGAGAGATAGAACAACTAAGGGGACGAATTTGACGTAAAGACAAGGGATTACCACCAAGTCTATGAGATAGAAGGTAGGAGCAGTTGAAGTCTCCAATAACTAACCATCGGTGCGATTCTTGTCTGAACGACGAGAGAAGATTAAGGAATGATTCTCTAGCTGAAACTGTGTTGAGACCATATATTACAGTTAGGTAAAAGGAGGTGGATGATGACATATGAAAACAGTGAGAGTGAATAAGCTGAGAAGTTGAGATGATTGGAGTTAAAGTAAAAGTAGAGGGGTTAAATAGGACAAGAATTCTACCATAAGGAGCTTCAGAAAGGTTATTAATCATTTTCCACGAGGGGTTAATGAATCTAGCTGCCTTGGAAGAGAGAGCATGATTTAACTTGGTTTCAAGAATTGCAAGAAGACTCGGCGAATGAGTAGCAATGATCTTTCTACATTGATTCAGTTTGATTTCCGAGTGGGCACCTCTAATATTCCATGCTCCAATGTTGTTCAACATTGATCAACAAATTGTTTATTAAGGATTTTCTTTTTGTTACCCCTGGTTAGAGGGGTGGTTTGGACATTAAGTTCTGGATAAGAAGAAGAGGTAGTTGAACCAGCACAGGGGTTAAGGTCGAGGTTTGAAGGCAGTTTTTTGCTGCCTTACTGATTTTAGGTGGACAGTTACTAGCTTGTTGTAAACCAACATGAGTTACAGTACTGGAAGAGGGACTTGAAGTGGGGTGGAGTGGAGGAGGGGGTTTCCAAGCTTGGGGAGCATGGATCATAGAATAAGGATGGTCAGTTTCCTGATTAGTTGTTGATTCATTTGTAGTTGCAGATATTGTAGAAACAGAGCTACAGTTAGTGTTAGAAATGCCGTGCACGTGCACAGTTTTGACTTGAGAGTTTGAAAGATTAGAATGAGCTTCAGGGGAAATTTCTTTGATGATGTTAGATGGGGACATTGACAGAGAGAGGGAGGGGGGAAGTGTGTCAGCATTATTGGGTTTGCAAGGTGGAGCAGGAATGTAATTGTCAGGAATGCAATTGGATTTGCAAGCTACAGGGATGGAATCAGCAAATTGATCACAATCTGCTAGATCAATTGTGTCATTCATTTCAGCAATTGGTCCAAACATGCCAGAATTAGTGGTAACATCACTTGTTTCCTTCCCCAAATCACTAATTTTGTGAGCATTCACTTCTGAATCATATCCATTCAGCTCAGCAAGTATGTGAAAACCATTATTACTCAACAATCTAGAATTTTCAATCACACCAATTACCTCTCCATCATTTGCATTGAACTCAGGCATATCACTTCCTATTTCACCTTCCTCAAGATCAACAGAACAAGGTTTCTTATTTTTTATCAATATTGCCAACTTCTTGTTCATCCAGCTTATGACCTTTCATAATCGCAGTTATAATCTTCGGTCTTTTATTATTATTCACAACTCGCCATCTTTGCTTCCTCTGCTTAAAGGTATTACCAACTTCTTTATTTTTTTCCTTCAACTCATTAACATTGACTTCAGCTGAAATATTATTCATTTCATTCTTCTCAATAACTACAGAAGAGAAATTCTTATCACAGTTCGAAACAGAATGTCCAAAAACACAACACTTGGAGCATATGTCAGGCTTCCATTGATATTCAATATGAATATTCTGGGTTCCTCCATCAAGAAGTTGCACAGGAAAAGAATCAACAAGCCCACGATCAGGTTTAATTTCAACTAAACACTTAGCAAAGGATAGCCTTTCCAACTTCTCTGTTGACTCATCCATACATACTAGTTTACCTATTCTGCTAGCTAACCAGTTAATCCCAATATGAGACCAAGAAAACATCGGAATATTCGTAAATTTCACCCACACTGGCACTGAAGATACGCTTTCACATGCGTTACCAACATATGGATCCCACTGCTTGACTATAAAAAGTTTGTTTCGCATAACTATGGGGTCACCTTGCATAATTCTGGACTTGTCATCCTCACAAGCCAGATGAAATAAAAATAGGAATCCATTTGAATGGACTTTAATAGATCCTTTGAGCTTCCAATATTTCTTCAGAAAATTTATTACCGTGGAATAAGGTAGTGGTTTATCAAGAAAGAAACCAACCAAGTAGTTACTCCATTCTTGAGCTCCAGCTTCAATAACACAGGAAGGAGGAATCAAAATTTCATTCTTGAACTCGGGAGACATCTCAACTGGAATGTACTTCCCTACGTTCCCCGGTTTACCTAAGCTTATGTATTATTTATAAAGAAATAACTTTCGAAAATGGTATAGTTGTTAATAGTGTGTTATCTTGTAATTAAGGGAATGATAACCTTCAAGTATTATTATCCGTTGATTTAACAAACACCTTGTGAATTAAGTTTCATGATTTGACTATAAGATGTTTGATAATAATACTGGGTTAAGATAAATGAATTGATATAAGATAATAAATGAGCATGTCTTATAAAAAAAGAAGGAGGTATTTTACAAAGATAAGATAATTTTACAAAAGATAGATATGGTAGATATGAAAATTTAAAGGTGATTAAAAGAAAGTAAGTTAATATAAGATAAATTTATAAAATAGATTTTATAAACAAAGTAATCTCTAAAGGATTTTGAAAATAATAATAGTATTATTTCAAATAAAAAGAAGTATGTTATGATAACTAGTTTGAGCGGCTCAAAAATAAACTAAAATGGGCAAGAGATGTGTTCGAATAGTAAACACTTCTCTTAAGTATTACTCTTCTTGTTAAAGGGATATGTGATACTATTGGTAGTACCCAGTTCCTTGGTATGGTTTTGGAGTTACTCGATCTGTAAAAATTTCTTAAGTTAAAGAGATAATGTGAATCTTAATTGATAAATTGATTAGTAATCTTTATAAAAGTGTTTAAACCAAATATAAATGAGGATCACCAATTGATAAGATGGAGCGGATTTCGATGATTTCGGACATTCGAAAATTTCTGACTCATACCTAACTCAGAGCTAAGAAATTGATGAAAAGTTTTGATAAAAGATTGTAAAATATGTTGAGTAAATGAAATTAGATAAGTATAATTTATAAATATGATTTATAGATAAAAAAGATCTAAAAGCTGAGAATTTGATGATTTCAAAGCTAGAAAAATAATAATAGTATTAAATAAGAAATAAGTTGTATAACTTATGAATTGAAGATAATAGTAAATTACAACAAGTTTAAATTTGTTAAACAGACGGATTAAGTAAAATCAATTTGAAATTTGGAATTTGTATATACTCTTAGGATGTAAAGGTATATCATACAAATATAGATTTAAGTCATGAACTATTTATACACTTAAGTAAAATAATGACTCTTTAAAAATATATAATTATAACCTGGAAAATGTTTTCTAACATAAATTAAGAATTTGGACTTAAAAGTGATTGATTTGCATAAGTTGTAAGATATAATAAACTTAAGTAATAGTTTTACGAAATGATTCATAAATAATATTAGTATTAAGAAAATATACTAAGTAAAAATGGTTGTGAATATTAAAAAAAACAAAAAACAATTTTTTTATAATAAAGATAAATTATCTATTGAGGGAAAAAAGGTTCATTTGGAATATTTTCCTTTAATAAAAATATTTGGAAATAAATAATTAAAGGGATTATATAAAGAAACATCTTTATAAAATGTTTGAACTTAAGATAAAAGTTTTTATGAATTTTTTTTGGAAGTTAATAAATACATATGTTATATGTAGATCATTTCATTACACGAATTTGATCTAAGATTTGAGTGTGAAACTTTGAGATGTTTACACCAATCCAAAAACGGATTTATCACTCGATTCTTAACGGCGAACATTGATGAGTGTTTGTGGTTGGTACTTGAGTTTTCTATCATAGTTGAAAGCTATGCAAGAAAAGCAAAGGTTTATGATCTAGAAGCCTGATTAGAGTCCGCACTAAAGGATTAGGGGATCGGTACTAGTTCAGAAGAAATATTGTGTATTCAAATAAGAGATCAATCATATATTGCATACAGATGGTCTATGTATATCCTAAAGAATTAAGATTAAAGATAAATATTTTTGGTAAATACCTTTGGGGTTTGTTTCGGGGACGAAATTCTTTTAAGGGAGGAAGTCTGTAACGACCCGTAATTTTACCACTTTAAAAATGTATTTAAATATTCAAATATAGAATTTTCAAACTTAAATAATCATGTTTTATATAATAAATAAGAATGGTGAACTTATTTTTAGAATTGAATACAGATTTTGGACTTTTACCATAACATTGACAAAATTGACAAAAGCCGGTTTTCGATAAAATTGAATATACAGTCCAATAATTGTTTTAAAGGATAAATAATTTCTTTTAAAATCATTATATAATTGGTCGATAAAAGTTTGATAACTGTATATATACTTATGTTATAGTGATTGACAAATTTCATCGCGCATTGACAAAATCAATATTGTATATTTGCAAATGAATTTTGATACCGTTTTTATACTATTTTATAACTCACATACACTCGTTTTAATTATTTAAAGATGATAAGAAATTTATTTTTAAGTTTGGTTTAAATGAATAAATAGTTTAACAAAAACATCAAAATGTGACCGTAAAACATTTTGCCGAAAACCTACATTTTGTCGAATAAAAGTTGCCGCAACGTTGTCGCACCTTTATGCACATATACATGTACACATTTTTAAATATGTTAAGTATTAACAATTAACTAATCAAGTTTACTTTTACTAATTAAGGTTAGAAATTTCTATAAAATCATTAAGAAAAAGTAAACATAAAAGGAAAAAATCATGTCAAATCAAATCAAATAAAATCTTTACTTTATTTTCCTTATGCATTAAGTGATTAAGACATAAAGTAGTGGTGATACGACAAAGTGATGGTAAGTGTTGAAAAAATAAGATAAAGCAAGAATATTTTGATAATTTTGTAAAAGGGTTAATTTTGTAATTCACCACTCCTTACTTTTTCTATAAATACCCATCCATTCTTTTCATTTTCTTCATACTTCTCATTCTTCTTCTTCTTCTTCTTCTTCATCTTTGAGCTTTCTTTTTCTCGTTAATAGCTTTTCTTCTTTAAGAGAGGTATGAGGGTTAAAAATAGTGGAGTGCTTAAGCATCAATCCACTAATTACTCTCTAACCTCTTCTTAATTCACATCTTTTTCTTCTTCTCTTCTTTAAATGGCCTTAGGCCATGAGTATTGGGATGGGGAGGCTAGTGCCATGAGCTATGGAGGTGGGAGGAAGGTTTGGGTTAAGAGCAAAGTGGAGGAGGAAGGATGGTCGTGAGCATGGGTAAGGTGGCGGAGTTGTTTATGGATGTATTAGTGAAGTATATGTTAGTTTAGTGAAGTGTGGTTGGATAAGAATGTTGGTAGGAAGAATCGATTAAGTTAAAGGTGAGCACTCAAATCTTAGTTTTATTTTAATAAAACTTCAGTTGATAATACACATGTTAAATTAGAAATTAATATGTTGAATATTAGTTGATATTGGATGATAACTTGGTTGATATTATCGTTGATTATATGGTTGTGAAATGGTTGATAACTTGGTTTGATAAATAATAAGAGAAATGGTTAGTAATTAACCAAATTAAATTTAATGGAAATTAAATCCATAATAATATGTGTATGGAGAGATTTAGCATTTAAATGATTTTAAAAAGGTCGAAAATGATATTATAATAATATAATATTACAATATGAAATGAAATGAAAAATGAGTTTGAAATATGGAAATATTGTTTAAAAGGATTTTGAAATGATTTAGAACTGTTTTATAAACATTTAAAAGTGTTTCAATGAAGTTTGGAAAGAAATTGGAAAACAATTCAGAACTGGCGCGTCGCGTAACGGTGGTTCGCGATTTCGCGCCGAAAAAGTTAAATAAGTATACAAAGTGGAATATAACTTGGAATCCTTCGAGATAAGAATTTTCCGGACTATTATACCTACAGTTTTTCAACGAAGAATGAAAATCAATATTTCATTAAGTAGATTTTGAAATATGTTCAAAACAACTTTCTAAAAACATCGCGGTTTTGTAGTTCGAAATATAAGAAGGAATTTCTTTATAAATGATATTTTTAAATGATTAAAAATATGAAATAAATTTGATAAATCTATTAAAATGGTTTGAAAGTGATTTGAATTGGAAAATAAGAATTTCCAAACATTAAAATGTTGTTGAATCAAATAAGCTGTTTTAAACACTTTTCGCAGCACTTTTCTGCTGCGGTTTCTATAACTTTTGAAAGAAAGATTTTAACTTAACGATTCTTTGTAGAATCATTTATAAATGTTTTTAAATAAATAATTAAGTGTTTTAAAGATAAATTGAAAGTTTTATAATTATTTTAGAAAGAGTTTAAATAAATGGTTATTATAACACTTAAACAATATAATAGAAATCATTTCCTTGAATGTAATAACAAACTGAGTATGCGGAAATGACTAGTACATTTGTCCTGCTTGTGAGATCTAAATGGTAAAATAAGGTGTGTAACTAAGGCTAGGAATGGAGCAACCAGTGCCATGAACTTACCAGGTCTCTGTTTTCTCTTTTAGATGAGAGGTGGAACAGATCGAAAGGAAAGCCCGGATGCTCTAAAAATAATGTTTTCCAATATGAGATTTAAATAAAGGATTTGGAATTATTTTAGTTCCTATACTTGAAATTAATTGTTTTGGGTTTGCAGTAAACTATGTCTTAAATAACATAGTTTTTGACCCATTTAAAAGTTATGATTTGAAATGGAAAATCTTTGTTAAAGAGTTAAGTAAATGATTTGAAAATGTTTTCCTGAGTAAAAGGTGAATTGATTTGGAATTATTCCAAGATTAAAAAGGTTTAAATTTACCAAATGGTTTGATAAATGAGGCTTAATGATTCCATATACTGTTAAGAAGATAGAGGAATAATTTAATGATTGTATCTCTCTAAGAGATATTATGAATGAATAAAAAGGATGAATTAAATTGAATGATGATTGATATCACATATGAACTTAACATCTTTTTAATCGATGATTGGTGCGAATGAACCGGGGTCAGATTTGGGTAATTCCTATCCGAAAACCACTTTGAACCAATGTATACGTTCGAAAGTAAAGGCATGTTGAAGATGATGATTATTGAAGACCGAAGATCTTCATTAGCAGAAGAACTGCTTTTTGACATTCTCTGGATAGCTCCCAATATAGAGACATTTATTATAGCAGTGGTCCTGTCGTGTTTGAAATGTTCGGATTGCAAGGGCTTCTCGCCTAGTAATGGCCGAGGAAAGTGCCTTCGGTTTCGTTCAGTCCCAGAACGAACTTGTATGGACTAATGTCTGACATTGCATTGCTAAGATCACAATCGTTGACTTTTACCAACATACTTCTGTGGTGGCGAAGAAGGCTGTAACGACCCTAGATTTTAATTTATTTAAATTGATAATTAAATGAATTTTTTGAATAAAAATTTGTAAAATTAATTATAAATGGAAGCGAGTTTCCCCGAATCCAAATAAATGATGATAATAAATATTGAAGTCAAATAAATAATTGAGTTATAAAATAGGAATAAATAAATAAGAGATGAACTATAATAATAAAGGTAACACTTAAAATAAAATCTAACAACAAAATAAAAATATGGAAATTCATCTATATTAATAAATAAATTATATCTATATATATATAGTTTTATACCAATTTAAATCCTAATTACATATTTATAAACCAATATAAAAATAAACCAAACAAACAAAATTGTACTACAAAAATAATAAAAATAAAATATTTAAATTTGAGATAGAAATAAGTATATACGAGATAAACTAAAAATATAAAGTGATTACACTAGAATAATTCAAACAACAAGTTACAAATAGAATTTCATTTATATTATAAAGTATGTAGATTTAAAACAAACCTGATCATGAATATGCTCACAAAATAAACCACATATACATTCAACTAAGTAATAAGACTAAGGAAAAGAAAACAACTGAAGCAAGTGTGAAACCAAAATAAATAAAATACAAAATAATCAAAACCCTACCTTTACATACTTGTACAGCTGAAGTATGGGAAATTATACATGGTACAACTAATTTATGTTTGGCCACTACAACAAATCATATCAGCCTCCTTATGCCAAGAAAATATCTTTGATATTGTATAAAAAATATAATACATCTCAGCCCATAATGCAAGCATCTTCAGCCATGCTTATTGAATAAATAAAGAGTATCACACTGTGCAAACAAAAACATCACTCTGTACACTTTTCTTTTATATACATCATGTTCTTCTCCTCAGTTTCATTTCTAAAAGCTGAGCAAAATCTAAAGTAAATAAGCAAATCTGAAAACAAAGATTATCAACAATTTCAACTTCAACAAAACAAAGCAAGCAAAACTGTAGTTTCAAACAAGAAGTGTCCTCTGTTCTTCAAATTTGAAGTGAGCAAACTTTCTACCCAGAAATTTATTTCTGTGATTAATACTGTGAGTAAACTCCATGCTTTATTCTATTTTTGTGTTTAAATTCCTGCATGAATGTGGGTAGCTTTTGCTTGCAAATGATTGTTATGCTTGAGTTCTCTTTGCCTGAAAATGTGTTTTCTACTTCCTGTTTTTGATACAGGGTTTCAAATTTTAAAACAAAAATGCCAGTTCTTTTTATATGATCATCGTTAAACTTTAACTTCAACAAATTAGTTGAGTTTTAATTTAATCTATGTATGATATATGCATGTTTGTGAATATTTGTAAACACCTATATTTCCAATTTTTAAACTCTAGCTTTAGTTTAAAATTCTTTATCTCTGGATCTAGTCACTGTTAGGATTTATGTTATAAACAAAAATTGTTTGTCTAATCATAAATCAAAGTTTAAAAATTTATTTGAGTGGAAATAAATTGTGTATTTCCCTGGAAACCAAAATGAACAGGGAAGTTAAGTTTTGGATAAAATTCAAACATTCGAATTCATTGATTCAGGGTTATGAACTGAATACTTAACCAAAATAAGGATTTTTAAAAATAAAATCACAAATTTTAATAGTAAATTGAATGAGTAGTTCTGGTTTTACTAGAATCGAGGATTTGAGGAGTTGCTGATGTTCTCGAGGATTTAAGGGGTTGTAGTTTCCAGAGATGATAGTAGGACCATCGGTGATGATGGGAAAATTGGTAGAAGGGGTGGCAGATCACGGTGGTGGTGGCGGCGGTCGTTTGAAGTTTCTAACCCTAGTTTTTACTGGGTAGAATATGTTGATTCGTTCTCTTCCCCTGATTGATCGAGTGCTATGGGGTTTCGAGAGAGGGTAGCTTGGTAGTAGACGAGTGCGTGGCTGGAATTTCAATGGTTCTGGTGGACGAGGTTGCGAAGGCGACGCGATTTCCAGGTTTGGTGGTGGTGTGCCTTGATGTTTCCAGGTTTCGTTCTCGTGCTCGATTTTGAATTCGAGAGTATGGCGAAGTTCTGGCGATCGAAGATTGAATCGTGTGTGGAGTTCGACTTGCTCGTCGACGAAGCGGTGGATGGAAGCAAGCGACGGTGATGTACACGTGCACGGTCCACGTTGGTGTCTGGGTTGATTGAATTTGGGGAAGACATTGTTTTCTCGCGAATGACTCGAAGTATACGTGAGTGACTCGAAGTTTTTGGGTGCTGGACTCGAAGCATGTAGGGGAGTGACTCGAAGCAAATTTGAGTTGCCTCGGGTTTGTTTAAACTGGGTTACAGTTTTGTTCAAAACTGTCTGCAGTTTGAAATTTTTAAACAAAATTTAAATGAATTTGTAAGCTAGATGTGAATAAGGTTAAATCAAGTTTTAAAACTAATTACTTGAACTTGTTTTCAAATAATAATTATTTATTTTAAAGCTTGGTTAAATAAAGGATATGAAATTTATTTTAACTTCGATTAAGTAAAATCTTAAGTTATTTAAACTTAGTTAATAACGTAATTAAGTAGAAATAAAATAATGAAGTGTTTCATCGTTAATTTAACTTAAAGACTTTTGTTTCACAAATTTATGATAATTTGATTTCAAGGTCTATTAAATAAGGAAGTTAAGATAAATGATAAATCTTTCTAATTAATCAAGATTTGGATTACTTAAAGATAGTAATTAAAGGACAATTAATTAATAATTAAAAGTTAATTAATTTATGATTTGATGGAAAATTTGTTTATGAAATTAATTAAGGGTTAATTAATTAATGTAATTAATTAAAGATAATTAATTAAAGGATAATTAAATAATTTAAAGGTTAATTATTTAATATTTAAAGGTTGATGAATTATAATTTAAGATTTATTAATATATTATTAATGGTTAATTAATAAATGATTAAAGAATAATTAATCAGAATGATTTGTAATTAATAAATGTTAATTAACCAGGATTAGTGATTTATTCATAAGTAATAAATCTGATTTAATATAATCAGATATTAATTGATCTTACTTATGGATATTTGGATTCTATTGAATGATTTGATTGTTTGATATCCCTGATATATGATGCTTTGTCATACATCCTGATTATGTTGTGATCTGTAATTTACTTATCTGTGATATATATCTATGATCTATGAATGAACGATAAGCGTGATAGTTAATACCGCTTATCAACTATATTTCTGTATTATGATCTGTGATGATTGTATGATGTTGAACTATTATGTGTGAAACCCCTGGACTACACTTTTACACACACAAATATGGATTTCACGTGGAAATCGGTTAAGTCACAGATAATTTAAATTTGATGTTTTTGAAATTGAAATTTTAATTTCAATTGATTTTGAAATTGGAAATTTGGGTTTAAAGTGAAAAGCTTTTGAAATGGAATTTCAAAGATAAAACTTATTTTCGAATAACTTGATTAAGTTTTGAAATTTAAATAATTGGATTTAAATTTGAATTCAAGTTTGAAATTGAATCCTATGATTTGAAACTAGGGATTTGAGATGCTGTACAAGTTATATATGGGTTAAACCATTTTAAAGGTTTTGATTTGGGAATTTGAATTTAATTTAAGGGTTTTAACTCGTGTAAATATAACTGGATTTTTCCAAAACGAAAACTACTTGTTTTCAAATAATAATAGCTTTCATTTTAAGAAAGGATTTCCAAATTGTGTTGAACGGTTTCAAGTTTGAAATAGAATTGAAATGTTTTGAAAACTATGAAATGAGTCTTTGATTCAAAGACCGAATGAGTCAATCCAACTTGAAATAAAATTGTTTTGAAAGGCTATGAATAAATCTTTGGAAACGAGTTTTAAAAGCTATAAGTTAAATCTTGGCTTAAAGATTTAATGAGTTAATTCAATTAAAATGGAAATTGTTTTGAAATCCATAAATGGATCTTTGTGAATGGGGTTAACATTTGTGAAATGAATCTTTTTGTTTAAAGATTTAAAATGGTAATTTGTTTAACCATTTAAAATAAATGTTTTGGGTAATAAGTTGTGACTTAATTGAAATCCCATATCCATATGTTTTAAATATTGCGCTCACTATTCGGGTTAGCCGGGAAAGGACCTTTGGGTCATATAACCCATTCCAAATATGTGATACGTCATAATGGATTTCATTTGATGACCGGTGTTGAAGACCGGATATTTTTGAAAACGGAAGGATTACCGTCGAGTTACTCTGCATCGGCTGATCTCCGATATAGAGGTTTTATCACCCTTAGTGACGGGAAGTCCGGACGTGATTTGAAAATTATCCGGATTTGCAAGGGCTTCATGAGAAGTGCCTTCGGTTCTGTTAGATCCCGGAACAGACTTGTATGGTTGTATGTCTGACGTTACAAATTGAGATATAAAGCTGATTTCATTTCAAATACATATCTGTTGGTGGCAGAGAATTAATTCTCTTAGCTTAACATCCTTTTCTGAGACGTACGAGCTCAGAGGTTATGTAGTTGAAGGTTATTAGTGATATACTCCCAATTTGGTAATGTGGCATGCTGAGTGTTGCTGTGAAATGATCATTGTTTGATCATTTGTGATATGATCATTTGTTTGATCATTTATCTTTGTGATCATTACTTTGATCATTTGTTGACCCAAAGCACGACTTTGTGACAAAGCGTAGCTTTGTGGACGAGACTTCGTCGGACCTCACACCCCGAAAATGGTCAAAACAGGAAGGATGCAGCAAGGTTATTAGGGGATCGCGCCCCCTTAGTGTATGTCATTCCTTCTGGATAGAGGTGGTATCATGGTATGGAGCCCAGATATTTAACCTATGTTGTTGCTGCAAATTTATTGCTTTGTGGTTGTTGGAAATCGAGGATCCTCGAGAAGATCGGTTACGATCGGGGGATGACATATTCGTGTCAGTTGTTACCCAGTTAGGGGTAACCCGGCCTTGTGTTGGCAGAGATCTAACTGTAATGTTAGGTTATTTCTCGGGACGTCATTCCAGAGGTGTTTCCATGTGGCAATGGGAAGTTCCTTGGCCTGACCATTTGTTGGAAA
Organism: Allium fistulosum; assembly: GCA_030737815.1. Lineage (NCBI taxonomy): Eukaryota > Viridiplantae > Streptophyta > Magnoliopsida > Asparagales > Amaryllidaceae > Allium > Allium fistulosum. Next base: position 895,296,516 of record CM060905.1, on the reverse strand, counting down.
TCCATCTTCCAATACGAACTGTGTACGGTATTAGTTGTAGAACCTGCCATTTACTTATGGTGGTCACCACTGTTTAGATGGTAGCTATAGTAGGCATAGTTCGGAATGTCTATGCTGGCTAAGATTTATATTCTACTTTCGAAATGTTTTCTACACTATGCACTAATAATAATATCAAGAATGATTTGTTTTACGTAGTAAGCATCTTTGGCTATAATAAGAAGAAATCTCCTCCAATTCTGCGTTTGCATTGTGTGTGTGGCGGGAGGTCTTATGGTAGTTTCATTTTCCAAAAGCATTGCGAATTGACTTTAAAATTCTCTGCTATTTGTTTTAAAGATAAACTGTTTTTGTTGCTCACACCAGTCCCATGACTGATCCGGAGTTTATTGTTTCTTTCCTAAACTCTGGGTGCTCAAAATTTTTTCTACACGAGCAGTCTAGAGTTGGGTTTTTCAGATAATCAGATTAGTAGATTTTCTGGAGCTAGTTCAGTCTTTGGATATGGATTGCACTTGCTTATCTTTGAGCATCGTTATTGGGAGTTCGAGCTATTTCTGGATTGGTGCTTTGGAGATGGAGATTATCCGCTGCTGGTGTTATCATTTTCTTTTCCGCTGCTATTTGTTGTATCATATCTCTGATGTATATTGATATTCATTATATCACTCTGTTGTATCAGATATTGTATCAGATATTGTATATCAATGTATTATGCTGTTTCTTCCGCTGTATTATTTACTTAATTGTGTTATAAGCTCTGGCGACTCGGATTTGAACGCTCGAATCTACGACATTCGAGTACAATGTAAAGTATGGATGTCGATTTTCGAACGCGAAAATCCAGGGCGTTACATTTGGTATCAGAGCTAAGGTTGAACTTTAGCTCAGGAGTATAACACATTAAGTAACTCATTAGAGATAGGGTGAAGTATCCCTAGAATGAGTATATCCCTAAGATATCTGTTCGAACGTCTTAGTAAATTCTCTTACTATCCACTGATAGTGAGTATGATGCAAGAAAAGGACGAGATAGGGGACAAGGGAATACGACTATAAATGGTCAATACCCTGCAACAGTGGAAACAACTTTCTTATCAATCTCCTTTGATTCGTTTCCAAAATTCTTTTCATTTCTTCGTATCAGCTACAAGAAGAAGTTTCGGTGTGATGATGGTTCTACGAATCATTGTAGAAAAATTCTTACTTCTTATCTTCATCGGTTTCTTATCAGTTTTTAATTTAAACTTTAATGAATATGAATTGGAAAATTTTGAATTGGAAATTTTAAATTGAGTTAAATTGATTAATAGAATATGAAGCTAAATTTGAATTGTATCGATAAAACGATTTCGTTTGAAACCAAAATTTGAAATTCTATTGTAATTTCTTGTGAATACCAAAGTCCGAAGAGGGACAAATTGGTATGTATTCTGAGATATTCTGACTTGAGTTTGGAATTCATATATTAAGTTTAAGGAATTATAGGAGATCGAATTTGTCTATCTCTGTGTTGTTTTCGTGCCTGCGAATTTCGAGGACGAAATTCTTTTAAGGGGGGAAGTTTGTAACGACCCTAGATTTTAATTTATTTAAATTGATAATTAAATGAATTTTTTGAATAAAAATTTGTAAAATTAATTATAAATGGAAGCGAGTTTCCCCGAATCCAAATAAATGATGATAATAAATATTGAAGTCAAATAAATAATTGAGTTATAAAATAGGAATAAATAAATAAGAGATGAACTATAATAATAAAGGTAACACTTAAATAAAATCTAACAACAAAATAAAAATATGGAAATTCATCTATATTAATAAATAAATTATATCTATATATATATAGTTTTATACCAATTTAAATCCTAATTACATATTTATAAACCAATATAAAAAAAAACCAAACAAACAAAATTGTACTACAAAAATAATAAAAATAAAATATTTAAATTTGAGATAGAAATAAGTATATACGAGATAAACTAAAAATATAAAGTGATTACACTAGAATAATTCAAACAACAAGTTACAAATAGAATTTCATTTATATTATAAAGTATGTAGATTTAAAACAAACCTGATCATGAATATGCTCACAAAAGTAAACCACGTATACATTCAACTAAGTAATAAGACTAAGGAAAAGAAAACAAATGAAGCAAGTGTGAAACCAAAATAAATAAAATACAAAATAATCAAAACCCTACCTTTACATACTTGTACAGCTGAAGTATGGGAAATTATACATGGTACAACTAATTTATGTTTGGCCACTACAACAAATCATATCAGCCTCCTTATGCCAAGAAAATATCTTTGATATTGTATAAAACAATATAATACATCTCAGCCCATAATGCAAGCATCTTCAGCCATGCTTATTGAATAAATAAAGAGTATCACACTGTGCAAACAAAGACATCACTCTATACACTTTTCTTTTATATACATCACGTTCTTCTCCTCAGTTTCATTTCTAAAAGCTGAGCAAAATCTAAAGTAAATAAGAAAATCTGAAAACAAAGATTATCAACAATTTCAACTTCAACAAAACAAAACAAAGCAAGCAAAACTGCAGTTTCAAACAAGAAGTGTCCTCTATTCTTCAAATTTGAAGTGAGCAAACTTTCTACCCAGAAATTTATTTCTGTGATTAATACTGTGAGTAAACTCCATGCTTTATTCTATTTTTGTGTTTAAATTCCTGCATGAATGTGGGTAGCTTTTGCTTGCAAATGATTGTTATGCTTGAGTTCTCTTTGCTTGGAAATGTGTTTTCTACTTCCTGTTTTTGATACAGGGTTTCAAATTTTAAAACAAAAATGCCAGTTCTTTTTATACGATCATCGTTAAACTTTAACTTCAACAAATTAGTTGAGTTTTAATTTAATCTATGTATGATATATGCATGTTTGTGAATATCTGTAAACACCTATATTTCCAGTTTTTAAACTCTAGCTTTAGTTTAAAATTCTTTATCTCTGGATCTAGTCACTATTAGGATTTATGTTATAAACAAAAATTGTTTGTCTAATCATAAATCAAAGTTTAAAAATTTATTTGAGTGGAAATATATTGTGTATTTCCCTGGAAACCAAAATAAACAGGGAAGTTAAGTTTTGGATAAAATTCAAACATTCGAATTCATTGATTCAGGGTTATGAACTGAATACTTAACCAAAATAAGGATTTTTAAAAATAAAATCACAAATTTTAATAGTAAATTGAATGAGTAGTTCTGGTTTTACTAGAATCAAGGATTTGAGGAGTTGCTGATGTTCTCGAGGATTTGAGGGGTTGTAGTTTCCAGAGATGATAGTAGGACCATCGGTGATGATGGGAAAATTGGTAGAAGGGGTGGCAGATCACGGTGGTGGCGGCGACGGTCGTTTGAAGTTTCTAACCCTAGTTTTTACTGGGTAGAATATGTTGATTCGTTCTATTCCCCTGATTGATCGAGTGCTATGGGGTTTCGAGAGAGGGTAGCTTGGTAGTAGACGAGTGCGTGGCTGGAATTTCAATGGTTCTGGTGGACGAGGTTGCGAAGGCGACGCGATTTCCAGGTTTGGTGGTGGTGTGCCTTAATGTTTCCAGGTTTCGTTCTCGTGCTCGATTTTGAATTCGAGAGTATGGCGAAGTTCTGGCAATCGAAGATTGAATCGTGGGTGGAGTTCGATTTGCTCATCGACGAAGCGGTGGATGGAAGCAAGCGACGGTGATGTACACGTGCACGGTGCACGTTGGTGTCTTGGTTGATTGAATTTGGGGAAGACAATGTTTTCTCGCGAATGAGTCGAAGTATACGTGAGTGACTCGAAGTTTTTGGGTGCTGGACTTGAAGCATGTAGGGGAGTGACTCGAAGCAAATTTGAGTTGCCTCGGGTTTGGTTAAACTTGGTTACAGTTTTGTTCAAAACTGTCTGCAGTTTGAAATTTTTAAACAAAATTTAAATGAATTTGTAAGCTAAATGTGAATAAGGTTAAATCAAGTTTTAAAACTAATTACTTGAACTTGTTTTCAAATAATAATTATTTATTTTAAAGCTTGGTTAAATAAAGGATATGGAATTTATTTTAACTTCGATTAAGTAAAATCTTAAGTTATTTAAACTTAGTTAATAACGTAATTAAGTAGAAATAAAAAAGATGAAGCGTTTTATCATTAATTTAACTTAAAGACTTTTGTTTCACAAATTTATGATAATTTGATTTCAAGGTCTATTAAATAAGGAAGTTAAGATAAATGATAAATCTTTCTAATTAATCAAGATTTGGATTACTTAAAGATAGTAATTAAAGGACAATTAATTAATAATTAAAAGTTAATTAATTTATGATTTGATGGAAAATTTGTTTATGAAATTAATTAAGGGTTAATTAATTAATGTAATTAATTAAAGATAATTAATTAAAGGATAATTAAATAATTTAAAGGTTAATTATTTAATATTTAAAGGTTGATGAATTATAATTTAAGATTTATTAATATATTATTAATGGTTAATTAATAAATGATTAAAGAATAATTAATCAGAATGATTTGTAATTAATAAATGTTAATTAACCAGGATTAGTGATTTATTCATAAGTAATAAATCTGATTTAATATAATCAGATATTAATTGATCTTACTTATGGATATTTGGATTCTATTGAATGATTTGATTGTTTGATATCCCTGATATATGATGCTTTGTCATACATCCTGATTATGTTGTGATCTGTAATTTACTTATCTGTGATATATATCTGTGATCTATGAATGAACGATAAGCGTGATAGTTAATACCGCTTATCAACTATATTTCTGTATTATGATCTGTGATGATTGTATGATGTTGAACTATTGTGTGTGAAACCCCTGGACTACACTTTTACACACACAAATATGGATTTCACGTGGAAATCGGTTAAGTCATAGATAATTTAAATTTGATGTTTTTGAAATTGAAATTTTAATTTCAATTGATTTTGAAATTGGAAATTTGGGTTTAAAGTGAAAAGCTTTTGAAATGGAATTTCAAAGATAAAACTTATTTTCGAATAACTTGATTAAGTTTTGAAATTTAAATAATTGGATTTAAATTTGAATTCAAGTTTGAAATTGAATCCTATGATTTGAAACTAGGGATTTGAGATGCTGTACAAGTTATATATGGGTTAAACCATTTTAAAGGTTTTGATTTGGGAATTTGAATTTAATTCAAGGGTTTTAACTCGTGTAAATATAACTGGATTTTTCCAAAACGAAAACTACTTGTTTTCAAATAATAATAGCTTTCATTTTAAGAAAGGATTTCCAAATTGTGTTGAACGGTTTCAAGTTTGAAATAGAATTGAAATGTTTTGAAAACTATGAAATGAGTCTTTGATTCAAAGACCGAATGAGTCAATCCAACTTGAAATAAAATTGTTTTGAAAGGCTATGAATAAATCTTTGGAAACGAGTTTTAAAAGCTATAAGTTAAATCTTGACTTAAAGATTTAACGAGTTAATTCAATTAAAATGGAAATTGTTTTGAAATCCATAAATGGATCTTTGTGAATGGGGTTAACATTTGTGAAATGAATCTTTTTGTTTAAAGATTTAAAATGGTAATTTGTTTAACCATTTAAAATAAAGGTTTTGGGTAATAAGTTGTGACTTAATTGAAATCCCATATCCATATGTTTTAAATATTGCGCTCACTATTCGGGTTAGCCGGGAAAGGACCTTTGGGTCGTATAACCCATTTTGAATATGTGATACGTCGTAATGGATTGCATTTGATGACCGGTGTTGAAGACCGGATATTTTTGAAAACGGAAGGATTACCGTCGAGTTACTCTGCATCGGCTGATCTCCGATATAAAGGTTTTATCACCCTTAGTGACGGGAAGTCCGGACGTGATTTGAAAATTATCCGGATTTGCAAGGGCTTCGTGAGAAGTGCCTTCGGTTCTGTTCAATCCCGGAACAGACTTGTATGGTTGTATGTCTGACGTTACAAATTGAGATATAAAGCTTATTTCTTTCAAATACATATCTGTTGGTGGCGGAGAATTTATTCTCTTAGCTTAACACTAGGGGTGAGCGTTCGGTTGGTTCGGTTGGTTTTGAGGTAAAAAATTTCAAACCGAACTAAAACCGAAAAAAATCATAACCGAACCGAACCAAACCAAATTAATTTTGGTTAATTCGGTCGGTAACCGATTTAACCGAACTAGAAAGTTAAGTAAAATAAATTACCATAGATTATTATTCAAATGACCGGTTTACTTAAAGGAAAACATAAATTTATGTTTAGAGAAACTATTTCAAATACTTTTTTAAGTTTATAAGAAAAATCAACATATTTTCAATAGATAAATTTTGATTTTTATTACTAAACAAATTATTAATATTATTACAATGCTATGAATTTGGTTAATATAATAAAAGTTCGGTTAATTTGGTTAAACCGATAACCAAAGTAAAATTATTTTACAAACCGAATTCAAACCGATACAATTTCATAACCAAACCAAACCGACCGAAATGAACCGGTTTGGTCGGTTAATTCGGTTCGAACCAAATATTGCTCACCCCTACTTAACACCCTTCTCTGAGACGTACGAGCTCAGAGGTTATGTAGTTGAAGGTTATTAGTGATATACTCCCAATTTGGTAACTTGGCATGCTGAGTGTTGCTGTGAAATGATCATTGTTTGATCATTTGTGATATGATCATTTGTTTGATCATTTATCTTTGTGATCATTACTTTGATCATTTGTTGACCCAAAGCATGGCTTTGTGACAAAGCGTAGCTTTGTTGACGAGACTTCGTCGGACCTCACACCCCGGAAATGGTCAAAACAGGAAGGATGCAGCAAGGTTATTAGGGGATCGTGCCCCCTTAGTGTATGTCATTCCTTCTGGATAGAGGTGGTATCATGGTATGGAGCCCAGATATTTAACCTATGTTGTTGCTGCAAATTTATTACTTTGTGGTTGTTGGAAATCGAGGATCCTCGGGAAGATCGGTTACGATCGGAGGATGACATATTCGTGTCAGTAGTTACCCAGTTAGGGGTAACCCGGCCTTGTGTTGGCAGAGATCTAACCGTAATGTTAGGTTATTTCTCGGGACGTCATTCCAGAGGCGTTTCCATGTGGCAATGGGAAGTTCCTTGGCCTGACCATTTGTTGGAAATCCATCTTCCAATACGAACTGTGTACAGTATTAGTTGTAGAACCTGCCATTTACTTATGGTGGTCACCACTGTTTAGATGGTAGCTATAGTAGGCATAGTTCAGAATGTCTATGCTGGCTAAGATTTATATTCTACTTTCGAAATGTTTTCTACACTATGCACTAATAATAATATCAAAAATGATTTGTTTTACGTAGTAAGCATCTTTGGCTATCATAAGAAGAAATCTCCTCCAATTATGCGTTTGCATTGTGTGTGTGGCGGGAGGTCTTATGGTAGTTTCATTTTCCAAAAGCATTGCGAATTGACTTTAAAATTCTCTGCTATTTGTTTTAAAGATAAACTGTTTTTGTTGCTCGCACTAGTCCCATGACTGATCCGGAGTTTAATGTTTCTTTCCTAAACTCTGGGTGCTCAAAAATTTTCTACACGAGCAGTCTAGAGTTGGGTTTTTCAGATAATCAGATTAGTAGATTTTCTGGAGCTAGTTCAGTCTTTGGATATGGACTGCACTTGCTTATCTTTGAGCATCGTTATTGGGAGTTCGAGCTATTTCTGGATTGGTGCTTTGGAGATGGAGATTATCCGCTGCTGGTGTTATCGTTTTCTTTTCCGCTGCTATTTGTTGTATCATATCTCTGATGTATATTGATATTCATTATATCACTCTGTTGTATCAGATATTGTATCAGATATTGTATATCAATGTATTATGTTGTTTCTTCTGCTGTGTTATTTACTTAATTGTGTTATAAGCTCCGGCGACTCGGATTTGAACGCTCGAATCTACGGCATTCGAGTACGATGTAAAGTATGGATGTCGATTTTCGAACGCGAAAATCCAGGGCGTTCCAAAGGCAACTTCTCTTAGCTTAACACCCTTCTCAGAGGCATATGAACTCAGAGGTTGTATGTTCGTAAAAGTCAAATGGTGATCGAAGGAATGGAAATGTGGCATTCTAAGTGGATTGTGCTTTGTGAAAATTAAAGCATGGTTTTGTATGAAAAGCGTGGCTTTGTCTAAGTTGAGCGTAACCTCACTCCCAAGCCTCACATCTCGGAAATGATACGGGAATTATGTTACAAATTTCAGGCTTAGTATGACGAGGGTGGCGTATGAGCCCTCAAGGTGACTGGCGGCGTATGATTTAGGTCACCAAGGTGTCCAGACGGGACCCTTATTGTATGTTATAGGCGCGTGTGAGTCCTTGCACGAGAAGCCACCGGATATCAAGAAGTGTGGCAATATAAGGAATAGTGGTGTGTGAGTCCTTGCATGAAAAACCACTGGGTTCCGGTTGCTATGCATGGTTATTGAGGTTCCCTATCATGTTGGAAAATCCAATTCCAATACGAGCTTTACGGTTTTGATTATTGTCCCAAAATAACTATAATGATTTGAAAACATTTCAGCTACCCCTTTTGGTATCATATATTTCATCCGATATATTCTGTTTGACCTAGTCCGGATATATTCCCTTAGACTTAGTCCGGATATATTCCCTTAGACTTAGTCCGGGTATTGATACCTTATTGGAATAAGTTTAATTGAAAGATGTTTTCCAAAAGGATGTCATTAAAGATAATATTAAATTATTTTGGTGATAAAAGTGTTTTGGTTATCAGAAGATAAAAATCCGTTTGTATTTATGTGTGGGCGTGGTCTTATGAGATACCATTCTTTTCAAAGGTTTTGATAACATCGTCATGAGCTATACATTTAAAATTTCGAGTATATCACGCTGGTTTAACAAGCCTGATCCGGGTATTTTTAATACTCGGGTCAGATCCGAGTAGTTTTAGGATTAGTTGAAGATGCTTGGAGTTTCCAGAGGAGAGCTGGAGATCTTCATCATTGTATGGACGTATTCTATTATCCGCTGCATCTATTGCATTTGTTTTATTGTTGGCCAGCATTTGTAAGGGCTGGTGTTATAACTGTCCAGGCTTAATCTTGGCTAGAATCTGATATATGTTTTAAAATTTTCCACTGTAAAGATTATTGTTGAATTAATATATGTTATTCCATTCGTGTGAGATTCTGTTTTTCTGTTCATTTCTGTCTTTATTTTCTTTTTCACCCCCTAAGGATCCGTCTTTTCGTTCAATTTGTGTTGGACTTGTGTGGTTTATTGTCGACTCAAAAAGTACGGAAAATGGGCCTTTTCAATGTTAGCGTCCCGTGTGCGTAGCATGGGTTCACACTAGTACTTTATAAGATCAGAGTTTTATTTTCGAATTTCGGATAGAGGTTCGATATCCTTTTTCAATTGATGAATATTGTAAGCTTTCTATTTCGAACTGTTACATTGATGGCTTGACAAGTCATATGTTTTATGAGTTTGACAACTTCATTGGGGGTACCAATATATACTATTTTCGATATGCCATAAGTTTAAAGGGTTCGACAACCTAATTGGGGATACCAATAGATAGGGTGGGCACTTGGATGAATAATGTTATACTCAAATTTTAAATTGATAATTGATGGGTTCATGGTTATCCTAGAAAAACTATGAGATGTGTGATGGATAGTCCACATAATACCGGAGATGGATAGTCTCAATATGGTTCATGATAGGTTCATAGTCATTCTAGAAAAACTATGATATATATGATGGATAGTCCACATAATTATAGATAAATGAGACATGTGTGTTGGATAGTCGACATGAATTTTAATTAGATTAACCATGTGTGATGGGTAGCTCATATGGCCTGGGATATATAATCAATATAATGTTTATATATGAGATGGGTAGTCCACATAAATATAAGATGGATAGTCAGGTTAAATTTAGACGGACAGTCAGTTAAATTTAGACAAACAGTCTATTAAATTTGGATGGATAATCCATTATATGATTTTGGGTAGGGTAAGGGAGCGTATAACACTATGAAGACAGATTAGTCAGACTTACCCATGTTGCGTGCCTGCAAATGATTATTTTATTATGCTATAACCATTGTGGTTGTAGGTGCATGAATTTTGATTGACATAGTTGGTTAAGATACCAGTGAGGGAAAAACTCGTTCCGCTCTAAGCCGTGGTCTCACTAGATATCTATATTGGTTCGAGATGGTAGATTATTCACACTGGACTTTTTGTCTAACCTGAGGTTTTTGTTTTTCCCCTTAAACTCTCGGATGCTCATTTGAGTAGGTCGGAAGTAATGTTTTTCAGGTTTACCAGGTTAGACGAATAAGCTTTCATAGATGTGCATGAGGCAAGCTAGCTATTAGTATGAGCTTTTATTTTCCGCTATGTTGTTTTGCATCTAAATACATGTAATACAGAAGTTATAACCGTCAAGTATTAGACTCTGATCAGCGAAGTTGCATCTTCATATGTTGCTCTTGGAGTATTTTGTAATTATTATATTTTCTCTGAACGTGAGACCGATTGAAATTATGTAATGAATATAAAATTTTATTAATGAAATGAAATGAAAAGGTTTACTATTGAAATGTATTTGAAAATTTTCATATTCTTATGCTTCTAACATTATCGATACATTTAACATAACCATATTTTGTCACCAGAAATTAATACTGTAGATGACTGCAGTATCCGTAACACTTTTCGAGCCTCAAAATGGATGATGTTATGTTACATGCACTAAAACATAAATTAATGTGATAACGTTGTAAAGTAATTATATTATTGAGGTAATGTTCATTTCTATTGATGTTTGATTCTGCTATGAGGTTTTTCTTTTATTCATTGTTTTAGAATTTTTAATTTTTATCCACACACGGTCCACTACTTTTAATATTTGAAATTAGTTATAAGTATATTTTGACCTTATTTATGATTCATTTAGATTTTAAAAAGAGCGGGTCGTCTCACAAACCTCAAATTAATATTTCTCGTCAAATCATGTAACCGTAAATGAAAATGAAGAAACCATGAATATGAACAAACCAGGGAAATGTTAGAGAAGATTTGAGTGGATGAATAAATGAAGAAGATGATATAGAGCTGAAAATCTCACTGGACTTATTGTATTCTATACTATATATGGTGTTATGCAATTAGTCCAGTAGAAATTTGGCAATATAGGCCCAACTCTCCAAAGAATAATGATCTATAATGCTACATTATTGTACAATAATATTTTCAAGCTGTTCGTAGATATCTCCAAAATTTTGCCAATATTATCGATAACATTGCGATATTTTTAAATATTGCATATCAACCCTTGGTCGATACGCTGATGAATACTATATTGCCCTACTTAGATTTTATGGCAATAGAACAGGAAATTTTCCTCAAGGACAATTTTTAGGGCTTTTTTGGATGTAGGACAGCCCGCTAATAATTTTATCTAAAGGACAAATTATCATATTTTCCTTCCGGCCCACTTTCACGCGCTTCTTCTTCTTCTTCCTTTCAATCAAATTTTGTATCGCAATCCAATATCTCTCTCGCAATCAAATTATCGATTAACCTCGTTCAGACATTTCAATTTCGTTCTTCTGAAAATTGTATTTCATCGATCAAATTTTTCTCACGCGTGTTTTTTGATCTCGTTCTTTTCATATTTCTACTGTGATCTCGTTTTTTTCAAATTGTATTAACTAGGTATGCTTATATTATTCTGTTTTTTGTTTTTTTTCTATTACAGTTAAAAATAATTTGATTACGATTTCTAATTGTGATCGTTTTTACAAATTACGTGCAGTGTAGTTTTTCTGATTGTTTGTTCGTTCTTCTATGGCAACTTTTGAAATCAGCAGCAAGTTTTTATTTATTTATTCGTTTCTTTATTCAGTGTTGTATTGTAATATGCTTTAAATTTGATTTATCTTGCATAATCTTGCTTTAATGTTGGGATGATTGTAAAAGTATGATTGCTTGGGTTGTATATACAGTTGTGATAGAGTGTAAAGTATCATAGTTTAGGTTCAGTTTCTGGGTATCATTTTTATTTTTTGTTAGTATCATTTTTTCTTCAGCAACTAGGTATTAATTTTGTAGACGGTAGGTATCGGTTTTGTGAAATGAAAAAAGTACTGTTCTAAACTGTACATATTTTTATTAATGTTTTTATTTTTATTTTTTTGGCAGTGGTGATACCAGTCTTCTTTGTCTGTTTGTGTTGAATAATAACACTTTTAGCACTCGATTGTCTATCGATTGCTCTTTGTATGATTTGAAGAATGAGATATGTCGATGTTGGTCTCAGTTAACTCCTTCTTCTATTCGGATTTCTTATGTACTTGAGGACAAAGTTATTATGGTTGATACTGATTCTGATATTCAGAGTATAATTTGTTTTCAGTTATACAAGAAAAGTTCTTTCTTCAGTTTTACTGTTAAGGTTAAGGGTTCTGAATTGGAATATGTTGATGGTGCTTCTATTTCAAGTTTATCTACTGTTCGTGCTTCTTCATCTTCTATTGTATCTGTCTGTTCAAATGTTGTTGTTAATGGTAAAAGTTATTTAAAAGATATGTTGAGAAGAGGGTCGGCATTATGCATATCCGATTTTGCTGGTTTTTGTTTTGGAGGAGCTGAACATTTTAGAGAATTTTTGATGGCATATCAAATTCAAAAAGGGTATGAATTAGTATTTTTAAAGAATTGTGCTACAAGAGTTACTGTAATTTGCTCTTCATATAAGGATGGTTGTTTTTTCAAAGTCCATGCGTCTTGTGATTCTGGAGAATTGAAGAAGTTTTTTATGAGAAATATGGTTGTTGATCATTCTTGTGGGGCTGGTGTTAGAAATGTGAATAATCCACATATATCTAGGTCGTTTGTTAAATCATTGATTATTGATGAGATCCGTGATTGTCCTAGTAAAAAGCCTAAAGATATTATAGTTGATTTTAAAAGAGAATACAATGTTCAGTTGTCTTACGGTTATGCTTATCATGGGAAACAACTTGCATTAATGGAGTTGCATGGTAATGATGCTTTGTCTTATAATGATTTGAGTTGGTATTTAGAAGCAGTGAAGAAGTCTAATCCAAATAGTTTTATTGCTATGGATGTTGATCCTTGTAGTAATGAATTTGAAAGGGTGGTTATTTCTTTTGGTGCTTGTTTACTTGGATTTAAGTATTGTCGTCCTATGATATTCTTAGATGCCACTCACTTGAAGGGACGTCCTGGTGTGTTGATGGGTGCTACTGCAAAAAATGGTGATCAAGGTATGTCTTTGTTTTCAGTTTTGAGTTATTTGTATTGAGATCATAATACTTGGCATTAACATCAATACTAATTTGTATTATGTTGGTATCAGTTTTAAGATATGTAGTTTATAGTTAGCAAGTTTGTATTTAGTATCATAATTTTATACTGGTTAGCATGAGATTAGTATCAGCTTGTGTATAATGTTAGTATCAGTTTCAAGTATTTTAATATATGGTATCATATATAGTTGTGTAGTATTGAAATTTCATTTGTATCATAATATATGTCAATGTTTATTAGTTTTTTGTGTTAGAATGAAGATTATTATGTATAATGTCGTCGCTATCAATATTTTAATAATGGTTGTATCAGGTTTTCGGTATCAGTTTTTTTACTGTTAGTATCAATTTCATGAATTGTTTTAGATTTATGGTCATAATTAGTTTTAGTTTTTTTTACAAATTATTTTTGCATTTGCAGGTTTCTTCCCTTTAGCTATGAGTGTAGTTTCTATAGAAAATGTGGATAATTGGACATGGTTTTTGAACCATTTAAAACAAATGCTTCAAGAAGATCGTACTCTGGTTTTTATGTCAGATCGCCACCAAGGTTTGCTTTTAGGTGTTCGTGATGTTTTTCCTTCAGCTTATCACAGTTATTGCTATTTGCATATGGAACAAAATCTTCTTTCGACGGTAAAAGCCAAAAATGCAAATGTGTCTATTGTTGATCTATTCAAAATGTGTTCGAGATCTTCTAATCTATATGAATTTGAAGGAGCCATTCTAAGTTCTATCAAATTGGTGGTGTTGCTAGTGTGAATTTTTTAAAGGATAAGCCATTTGATAAGTGGGTAGATTTAATTTTTCTAGGAAAACGTTATGGTGAATATAGTTCCAATGTTGTAGAAAGTTTTAATAGTTGGATTTTAGATGAACGAGCGTTGCCTATTACTTTGTGTTTAGATGGTATTCGTGTTAAGATTATGGAACAAATGGCTAAAAGGAGAGAAGAGTGTCGTTTGTGGAAAACAACTCTTTGTCCTTCTATGGAGTTGCATTTAGGTAGATTAATTGAAGAAGGCTTTGGATGGGATGTATATAAATCTTCTGATTTTTGTTTTGAAGTGAAATCTCTAAACTCTCGTTGTGTTGATTTGAAGGAACGAGTTTGTAGTTGCAACCAATGGAAAATTACAGGATTTCCTTATGCTCATGCTATAAAGTGTATGAACAAGTCTAAGTTGTCTGTGTACGATTTTGTTGAGTATTATTTCACTGTTGATGCTTATCGATGTTCTTATGCCAATGCTATAAATCCTATTCCAAATTATGATAGGCCTATTGTTGATGGTAGCATTCAAGATGTTATCAAGCTACCAAAGGAGAAACGTGGTGCTGGTAGACCATCAATCAAGCGCAAAGGAGGATTTTCATATTTTCAGAACAAGCAAAATAGATGTGGCGAGTGCAAGTAGTTTGGTCATAATAAACGGAATTATCAAGCTTCAAAGAGGATTTGATTTTACATTTTGAATTTGTTTAGATTAATAAGTGGATGTGTGACTTGTTTTGGTGGTTTACTGTAATTGAACCTTGTTATTAATTTGTGTTCAGTATAGCATATTATCAATTTGATTTTAATTTCAGCTATTTAGTATAAATGATAGTATCAGTTTTAGTATTAGTTATATGTTTTTACAGTATCAGTTTTGGTGTTTATTTATTTCAAACATTTGTTTTGATATTTGTTACATATTGTTAGTATCAGTTGTTTAGTATCATGTTACGCATTCTGTTGGTATAAAATATGGTATCATTTTTCTTTACGTGATATCAGTTTTTTTTTAATTTTGTATATTTTAGTTATTTATAATAAAGTAGATATTATAGTATATGAGATATGATAATCGTTGTGTAATTGATTGAAGAAGATGATTGAATTGATACATGCTTTCTTTTGGTCGGAGATAATGTTTGTTTGATTGGATATAAGGACTTTAGTATCAGTTTTGGTTAGTTTTTAGTATCAGTTTCGTGTATTATAATACATGCTACAACAGACATTGGTACGAATTAATAATTATAATGATATCTTGTGTTAGCAAAAACTGACACTGGCGTTAATTATTGTTTCATAAAGTATGTTGAGTATCAGTTTGAGCAAAACTGATACTATTAGTTATTAAAACTGATACTCAGTTACTGTTTGCTATTGATATATGATATGAAATCTTATAATATTATTATACAACTGGTAGTTGGATCATAAAACTGATAATATTATGTAGGATCAATAATTGCATGATAGAACATTCACTGTATAAACTTGTTATAATATAAACTTCAGGTAAAGAAAAGAACATCAATTACAGCAAATCATTCCACCAGATCATCATTGTTTTTACAAGTAAAATCAGCATTGTTTTAAGAATAGAACATCATTACTTCACAAGTACCAAATTGCAATAGAGCATCATTACTTCATAAGTATCAAATCTAATTGTGAAACAATACAATGATTTACTTTAACATACAAAATTCTCAATTTCTGCAGCTTCTTCTTTGCTTGACAGGTTATCAGTTATATTTCAACTGTGCTTGTTATTTGTTAATACGTCTACTGCTAGTTTTGCTCTAGTTTTGATAACAGTGTGTTGTTGGATCTTTTTTGGAATCATGTTTCTGTTCAGTGATGCAATGTAAATTATGACATATATTCCGCAGTCAACTCTATTAAAAACAAAATATGTTAACAAAATATAAACTATGATATAAGGTAATGAAATCTAGTTTTTACATCACCGGAAATATGTTCATAGTTTGTACAACAAATTGTACTAATATCAAGCATTGATTGTACCAACATTAAAACAGAAATTAAATTCAACTACATATAACAAAATATCTAAAATGTACATCAGTTCATGTGAAAATAGTAGCACTTTTTGCAAGTTGTTTGATTTGTTCATTTATCTTTCTTCTTCCAAACTTGACATGAATTTGGCTAAGCTCCAGCAGTACTCTTTGTCAGTTAATATCTCATGTGCAATTCTTGCTCTAGATTTTAGCATTTGTTCAGGGGCTATTTTGAGTGGTATTTGACTTTTGTTTATTGATATGATGAATATCATCACGTATATACCATAGTCAAGTCTGTTTAAAAGAATATTAGCAATATCAGTTTTGTGTATCTAGGTATTCATTTTTGTCTGTAATTTGCAGTACAGTTTAGCAGTCACTAAGTATCATTTTGAGTATATAGGTATTAATTTTTTTCTGTAATTTTTAGTTTCTAGGTATCAGTTTAGCAGTCGGTAGTTTTTTTGTGAGTAGCTTGAGTATCAGTTTTTGTCTGTAATTTGCAGTATCTAGGTATTAGTTTAAAAGAAAATTTACAGTGTCAGTTTAACTGTCAGTAGGTATCATTTTGAACAACATAAACAACTTACGTGTCTGATCCTTGTTGTGCACATGGTATCTGATGCATTTCATTTGCCTTCACCTCCTTATCCTGTATATTTTTCTTTTTCCAAAGTTCTTTCAGTATTTCTTCAATTTTATTTCTCTATTGAAGACAAAACAATACAAAGTTAGCTAATGTTTGATTTGTTTAATTAAATTATTTTGTTTCATAACAAAAATATATCATACCAATATCATTGCTTGCTTTAGACTGGGGTTGTTTCTTTCATTAGAATTTCTTCTAGGACATCTAGAATCTAGATGACTCCATTGCATTGTTGGGTATGTCAAAGTTACAAGCGTCCAATGGTATTCACTATGCAATAGGAAATATATAGCATCTGTGTATTCATCATCCACAATTTGTTCAAGGAAAGGCAGCACTAAATATTTTATAATTCCTTGTACATTGAAAACTATAGATTGCTGTTAAATAAAAAAATAAGTTAGAATTCAATATATATGTAGCATTTATGATATTATTGCATATTAAAGTTTTATTTACCATCATTATTGTTGTGAATGCATAGTTGTGCTCTTTCAGCCCACATTTAGATAAATACCAGTCAATTATCTATATTAACAAAAATAAAATGTAAGTTTTGTTATTGGTGAAGCAATATTCAATAATAATTAGTACCATTTATTATAATTGTGGTAATATATATTACAAATTACAAGAATAACTAGGCATGAAATATGATGAAACAGCTTCTGGGTATCATTTTTGCACTGCTGTAGTATCATTTTTGAACATGCTATTAAATCAATTGCTACTAGAAAACAAAAGTATTAATTGATATCAACTGCTACTAGGAATTAGTTTTGCACTATTTTGGTATTTATTTTGTCATACATAATGGTTAATACATAATTCAACTAATAGACCACCACTTTGTAACAAATAGTAATTAGGTATCATTTTTGGTTATAAATAGGTATCAGTTTTGGTACAAATAGTAGTGGATATAGCTATTACACATTATTTTTTGTAATTATTTTTATTGGTAGCAGTATTATTAAACAAAACAAAAGGTGTGTACCGATCCATGTGTGGCATTTTCTTCAAGAAGTTCTTGTAGTATTTTTTTTGTTATTGTACATCCTCCTCTAATTATGTCTTTATCTGTCCATGCTACATCTCTGTTTTAAGAAAATAAGGCACAAATAAATTATACAATGTTATTTTAACTAGCAAAATTAGTATATATGTTTGTATACTTATTCTTTTGATGATGTCATAGCAAAGAAAGTTTTGATTGTATTTTGTTGTTCTATATTCAAGTATGCCAAAGTTTTGCTACATTGTCCTAGTCCTAAATTTGAAAGTGTTGGCTCTATTACTTGAATTGGCATTGGGATTGACTCTTCTGCACTTTCTTTTTCATCATTTTCTTCCAGTTTTTCATCATTTTCATTTGCTTCAGGTTTTTGTTTTTTTGCTGTTTTTTTTCATTCTCTGACCATATTCAAAGCTAGGGCTTTCTTTTTTTTCCTTTCTCTTGTTTTTATTCTTTTCACATAAGAAGATGGCTTATGAACTGTTTGTTTCCTTTTTCGACCAGGAGGTTTTGCTGGTTTGTTTTCTTTGTCCTTTTCTATTATTCCCTCTTGCAACTGTTGTGTGATATTGAGATTGAAAGATGGAGGTGTAAGGTCTTGTACTACATCACTGTATCGTGCAACTTTGCTCTCTTTATTGGTATCTTCTTCCAATTTTTGAGCCTCTTTTATATCTTTTTTCATTGTTTTATCTTCATTTGTTTCCAATACCGTTTCATTTGTTTTGTTCAACACTATTTCAGTCTCCATGCATGTACTTTCTTTTTCAGTTGTTTGATGGACTTGTTCTGTATTAGTGTCAGCAGTTGTGTCTTCAACTTTTTCTACATTTTTTTCAGTTGAGAATCTGTATTAACAATAAGAAGGTGTCAGTTTTTGTTATTGGTGAATGCATATAATATTATTAGTATCAATAATGTTAATAGTGGCAGTTTATGGGTATCATTTTTGCATAGATATTAGTTTTTCAAACACAAAGTAAGTATTGGTTTTTCATACATATAGGTATCAATTTTGATTTATTTCATAGTGAAAATTGTTTGTAAAATAACCAACCATCAGTTATAATCAAACAACCGATACATATAAATTCTGCACTATTTTGGTATTAGTTTTCTACTAAATGATGGTCAACATAAATAGTTCAATTTACATACCATTAAGTTATAAGCAATGGAACATAGGTATCATTTTTTAATACATTTAGGTATCAATTTATTTTAACTTATACTCAGAATTATTTATAATATAAGCAAGCATGAATTTGAATCAAACAGTGTTATTTTCAATAGTAAAAAATCATGTCCCTGTCCATTTGTGTTATTTTTGCTTGACAATTTGTAGGTTCTTGTTGACACTCTGGATTTTCTTCTTAATATTTTCAGCTGTGAATGTTTTTTCTTCATTTTGGGCTTCTATATTTAAACATGCATCTTCATTTATTTTAGTTGCTGTGTTAACTTTTTCTACATGAAACTCAACATTTTAGACTTCATTCTCTTCTTCATTGTTTTCAGTTGTGGATTTCTTTTCTTTATTTTCTATTTTTGTTTCTACATGTGCATGTTCATTTAGAATGTTGTCTGGTTCATCTTCCATGTGCTTACTCTCTAGTTCAACTTCTGAAATTTTCTTTTTATTTTCTTCCATTCTTGATTTGAGTTCTTTCAATTTCAAATTTTCTTCTTCAACCTTTATCCTCAACTTCTTTTCTTTGTCTAATTACTTCTTTGTCCTCTTACCTTCTTCTTCCAAATCTTTAATGTGCGTTTGCAAAACATTAAGGCTTACAAAATCTTCAAAAGATCGTGCACTCTATTCGGCTTCTTCAAATTTTCTTTTTTTCCGTTGGTTCTCTTTTCTTTTGTCACTTGATTCTTCTTTTGTCGATCATGTTTGGAGTAGCTTCTGTTCATGTGGAAGAATATTGTTTATTTCTTTTACCTGTGTAATTGAAATAGTAATTTTGTTTTAAAATTTAAATGAAAATGTTTTATGATAGTATGTTGTAACTTATAAGTTATAACTGACATTAATAAGTGATTAGTTTAATAGAAGAAAATAGAATAGTAATGAAATTGAAACTATGTACACTTACTAATTGATTGTGTGCAGTGTTAAAAATGATACCAAGTATTATTGTATATTATAATTGATACCGTGCAAAATGACAAGGTGTACTATGCTGAGGAAAAATTGATACTATGGAAACAAAAATTTAAAGCTACACATTGAAAGTGATACTAATCAGAAGCTAAAGTGATACTGCAAAGAGGCATATGTGATACTATGCAGAGACAAAAAATTATTCTAAGTGTTGAAACTGATACTACAGATAGAGAGAACATAAAATGTAAATTGATAATCACTACTGTAAGTAAGAATTAACTTTAACTTACATTGCCAACTTTTATAGCATTCAACAATTGTTTCACAACAATGTCTTTAAGTTTTCTTACATCCCATCGTGCAAATCTGGGTAAATCTTCAGCAAGTTGCTTTCTTGGTTGAATAAGGTTCATTTTCTCACAGATGCAATACTATAAAAATTTAAAGATATAATTAGATAAGAATGTTGAATATAACAATTTTTTCCAATTAATAATATTTTACATAACACATCTTACCAATGGAAGCATGGAACATCCAGACATGTTTCTTGGTTTAGAGATAAACTTTTTGACAAATTTACTAAATTTTTTCTCTATTGTTTGTGGCCATGAGACAGTTTGCATTGTTTCACTGTCAATCAAATATGGTAGAATTCCCCATCTCAGTTTTTGTTGGTTGTTGGGAAAGAAAAATGTCAATAGTATTTGCATTATTATCAACAAAGGGAGATCTTCTTCATTTTCTTTTTTCCTTTTTGATATTTCTTGTTTTATTCTTCTTTTCACAACATTTCTGGTTATGTAAGTACTTGTGCCAAAGTTTCTAGTTGCAAATTCTTTGCAGTCTGGTGGAATGGTTCTGCTCGTCAATTTTTTTGTTGGTTCTATGTTTATTCCTTTTAATGGCAGACCAAACATCAAGCTTATATCTTTGGCAGTGACCTTCATTTTGTCTTCTCCTAAGATGAAGGTATCAGTTTCCATACAGTAGCAGTTGTATAAAGCATCCAAGTTTTGTTTATGTTTTTTGCACTCTTTCATTGTTATTTTTTCTTCATAGATGACTTTGAAGAAGTTGTAAAATGGTGTCTTCTTTAAGATGTCAAATTGTTTTTTGGTCAATCCATTTTTTTCTTTGACCAGTTTTAATATCTTGAAGATATCTTGTAAGCCACATCTATAAGCAGTTTCTGGCTTAACATGTTCCGATTTTGCTATATGTTTGGTTGTTTGTTCTGATGTTGCATGCATGCTTTTACGACATGGATTGACAAAATCATCATCATCCTATTTCATGAAAATGTGGCATTAAGTTGTTAGTGAAACAAATTAAAACAAAACAATATATAACATGATATAGTGGTTTCTGTTTCTATAAATATGAGATAAAACATGGTATTTTTATCTAACTAAAATTTGGTATCATTTTTGCTAAATGTAGGTATCAATTTTTTTAATAATTATGGTTGAAATACTTCTAAAACTGGTACATAATAACTTCAAAAGAAACATATTGCATGTATAATTTTTAGCTTATGTTTGTGTTATCTTTGTTGCAAATTACAATGAAAGTAATTTGTATAATTAAAAGTATAAAGTTTAAAAAAGATAAAGTGAGTAGCATGTTTATAAGGTGTATGCATCGGTTTGGTTCTAACAAACAGTATATCAATTTTAAGATACGATGTCCATAAAAACAGATAGTATGTATCAGTTTTGCATTTCATTGATTTCAATTTTATATTTGTGATAGTGGGTATCGTTTTATGAATATAACTATATCAGCTTTGTTATAAAGTATTTAAAAAATATTTTTAAAATTATGAAGTTTTGTCTTCAGTTAAACAAACAATAGGTTCATTTTTTGAAATATAGGTATCAGTTTGTTATACAGTGGGTATCATTTTGTGAATTATAGGTATCATTTTATTGAAAAATTACAACATTGTCATATGAACTAAAACATTTTATAAAGTGGGTACCATTTTGTAAGAATTTAGTTTCAGTTCTGCTAAAAAAAAGATGGTGAAATAATTTGTAAACTAAAATGAGTCAGCTACGCACAATTAGACAATAGGTATCACTATTGCAGTATGTTGGTATCAGTTTTATTTGTGTGCTTAATTTAATTTTCCTAAATACAAAGTATCACATTAATTCTAACAGATGTTTGGTATCATACTTTCAATATATTAGTATCAGTTTTGTAACAAATGGCAATGAAATCTATTTTTAAACCAACTAAGCTTTGTCTTCTATCAAACAAACTATAACTATCACTTTTTGAACATGAAAATCTTTATTAGTGATATGGCTTGTAATTTTACCGCGTTGGCTTGTTCGTCTTCAGATTCCTCAAAAGCTATTTGTTTTGCCTTATTTGTTTCTGCTTTTTCCTGTTAAACATATTAACAATATTAAAATACATCTAAAGATTTAATAGTATTAGTTTCATAACTTAATGGTATTAATTGTCTGTTGAAGTTGCTGCTGAATTATTTTCTCATTTTTTTCTTTGATCTTAATACTCTTTTTTGCATTTGTTGTACAGTTGATTTGTCACCAGGTGTTTTTTCCTGCATGGTTTCTTCATTCTTCTGTAAAATAAGTTTAATAGTATCATAATCAATGTAGAATGGTTTTGTTATGCTTCATTTCATAATATCATTTACCTTTTCTTCTGTTCTGTTTTCTTCATGTTTCCTTTTTGTTCTTCTTTCCCTTTGTTGCTGTATATCTTCTTCCATTGGCCTTTTTGATAGTGTTAACTTTGCATATTTCTGCTGCGTCTCAACTGCTATGGTATCAAATTCACGTGGTAGGTTTTCAATTTCGGCTCGATTCTTAGATTTAGTTTCTTTATTTCCAGATTCGAGCTGATAATCAAAATGAGGCGCTAGGGTATTAGGTTTTTGTCGAATATCAGATTGAGGGGATAAGGTATCAGATTCGTTCTCAAACTCTGCTTGTTGTTTATTTTGTATCGTGAAGATGAGTGTGGATTTGAAAATCGAACAGGAAGACGAATGAACGAAATGGAAAAATGTTTTGGCGCGCGAATGGGCTTTGGGTCTGTACTTTGGAAGAAATTTTTTTGTACGTGTCCTTATAAATAAATTTTTTAAATTATTCGTCCTTTAAAAAAAATCCCCCCTTGTTTGAATATAGTGGTAACTAACCACTACACGATTAGCATGTTGATTAACGTTTTGGATAATCATGTGAGACTGCACCTAAATTTCAAGAAATTACTAACGTTAGAGGGGGCTAGATGGATATTGCTGATGAATAGTCCTTTCAATAGATAATTGTTAATATGATCCATTTATTCTCTCATATAAAAAAAACACTTTGATCCTCGCTCAAAAGGAGTGTCCATTTGGCAATCAAACAGCGTCCATGCTTCCCACTTTCTCCTGTACGGGGAATTGAAGGATTTAATCCACCAGCATATGCAACAACGTAGATAAGTGCAGTGCGGACTGATGAATAGCACATGGCAGTACGATTAAGCAAAAAAGGAACCGGAACAGAATCCATATATATCAATCAAACACACCATCCATATCTACATGTAACAAATACAGCTCACGCTTTCTGTTACTATTCCAGACATGTTAACCTGCAGCCATGTGGAATAATCTCAACAGCTGTATTTCTATTATTCACCTTTGGACCTACCCCTTTTTCCATTTACATGCAAGTTGTTACATGTGAGGACAAACGCATACCGATATCTCTTCTACGCTGACCTTGTCGAAAATTCTATATCTTGTACTCATACCATGCAAATATCAAAAAAATTCAATCAATAAAATTTATTATATACTTGCATATGATTGAAGCTTCAACAGCGATTTGTACCATTATCAAGATGAATATGAGGCCAAAATATCAATTATTTTTTATAGTGTTAGAAAGACTTTCTTCAACATACTAAATATAAAAGAAAATGATCATTATTCTTTTAAGTTCAAATTTAATTTCATTATTATAATAAAAACCACCAAATTATATAGAGTGAAATTTCCTTGATTAAGAAGATAAACATGACATGCACTGGCAATTATTTATGAATCTTTTACCAAACTTAAATGAAAGAGAAGTTCAAACAACCAACATATTCATACATTCATATACATCCATACATATACATACATATATACATATACATACATATATACATATACATACATACATATATATATATATAGCTTATCCTATAAATTTTATCATTATTTCTATAATAGTTTGCCCTCTATTTTTGATTCTTCTCATTTAAGTCCAATTTTTTCTTTAATAACCCCAAGAATTAAAATACAATGGATGGTAAGTTTTTTACATAAAAAAAATCATCATCGTCTGCATACTTATAACGAAAGTTACGAAATAAAGAAATTTATCAAAACTTGAATAAAGATAGTTTGGAAGCAAAATAACAAACAAAAAATCTACAGGAAATAAATTAGGAAGATGAGGATAAAGATCATGGTACGACTCTATTAAGAGAAGAAGAGACTGAGATAATTTAACATTTACCAGTATAAAATTTAATTTCATAAAGAGTGAATTGAGTATTTTATTCCTAAAATATAATAAAAAAAGAAGATAAGCAGTAGGAGATTTGGATTTTTGTTAAATAATGTAAAATATGACTATTTTTTCATTACAATCAAAGTTAAGAAATTAATTGACACATTATTCAATTTAAAGGCGTAAAAGGTAATATAAAATAAATAAAGAAGAGGAAAAATTATATTTCCGAAAGCATAAGCAAAATGAAGATGAGAAAACATGTAATGTAATTTAATTAATAAGGTAGGAGAAACAGATTCTTTTCTCAAATGAGAACCAAACAACTTACACCAAATGTAGCAATAACAATTAACTAAAATCAAATATATGTACATAATCACACACTTAAAATACAACTATTATTAGACAATTAAAATCACATATTCTAGCAACTATTAATTAATATAAAATATGGTAATAATTAGTCAATTAAAATATAAAGAAAACTTCATCATTACTATTACATAAATATTAATTGTGAATAAATTATACATAGAGGAAATTTCATAAAATAGTCAATAAGATTGATGAAGAAATGATTTGGATGTAATCAAGAATCAATAAGGTCCAATAAATAATATATTGTTACTCTTGAAATAGTTATTTTTATAGATAGTATCATCAAATTTTATAAAAATTTTAGTTTGTAACTAACTCTGTTTTATTATCGAAAAAATACTTCCATCTATGTTAATCCTAAAAATATCTTTCCTCGTTTGTGAATATATATGTGACGACCGCCCATGACCCCTGCACCGAATCTAGAGACAGTGCGCTGTAAAGTGTGCCAGGCGACCATGGACGATTGTCAGGGTAGATTAAAACATAAAGCCTTGAGTCAGACAACAGTCTTAGTGAGCAGTAAATTAACTAACAACATACCAAAAGAGCATAAAGGAAAAGGAATAGGAATACAACCCTCCCACTCCACCTCTTTCTACAGAGATAGCCCCCAGACACACACTAAGCAGAAGCAACACAGCAGAGCATACATTTTAAAATAAAATAATAATCATTCGAGTCAAGGGCGATGTTTTCCAAGTACCAAGGCCTAAATCAGATAAGCACCCAGAAAATACCGCTCTTGAGTCCGAATGATAATACAACCAAACATCCATGACTCTGGCTATCACTGTTATCATTGCTTCGATATCACCGTTAATTGAATGACCGGCACATTCTTTCAGCCGTCCGTCAAGAGCTAATGGAAACCCCGGTTCTAGACATAACTCCCGCACGTCGTCGCAGCCCGTGCCTAGGACTATCGAATCTGCCCAGAGTACTCGACCATCAACAGTTGGCCGTTGGGACTATCGAATCTGCCCAAACGTACTCTTGCTTAGAGCATGCTAGAACCTTCAACAACGATGCTATCCAAGCCTCCTAGTCATCTTCCTTGACGACTATTCTCATATCCATTCATTATCTTCAACTCGAATCATATCACCGAGTTATCAACATGCTTGGAATGATCCCGTCTGGATTAAACCAAGTCTTCATCACATGATTGCCTCGCTTCATCACATCCTCGCAAAGCTTCATCTCAACATCACATCATCAAATCTATGCATAAGAGCTTCATCATCCCGCTACATATGCCACGAGCAGCTTTCCCAATTCAAGAGCCTTTCTCTTAGCTTTTGAATCACCTTCGGTCTAAATCAAACCATCAATCATCTAATTCATAACAATCAATCAAATCAAACATTAATCCAAGCAATCAAACATTCGAATATGATCTAAGTAGACAATTATAACAATAATGGCATTTTTGCAATTAAAGAGTTGAAAGTCTAACAAGCATGAAAACATGAACAATATCTCTACAAACTTGATGAATGAACTTGCATAGGTTAACATATGATAAAATGGATGTAACATCATCATGAACAATGGATCTATATGGATCTACACTTAGGATGAAGAAAATGCATGGAAATCCCAATTTTAACACCAAATCGAGCCAACAATCCGATATACTCCTTTGGATCCGTGTGAGAGATAATCACCACTCACCAAATCACCAAAACAACCTCAAATCAACACGCTTCAGATTTGGACAGCGAAGGATCAAGCTTGATCTATCACGAATCCGCTTCAAACGAAGAAATCTCTCTTGAAAAGATGAAGATCTTCAACTTTAGCTCTTGAATCTTCAATCTTGATCTTCGATTTGGATGGAAGGAAGCACTAGATTAGAGTGGAGAAAAGAAGTGAAGAAGTGTAGAAGTCGAGCTCTCAAAATGGCAGCACTTCGTCGCTTCAAAATCCGGATCCCAAAAAGTGAGAAAAACCCTTCCTATTTATAGCTGAAATTTCACTAAGTCATAACTCGGCTATCTCCTAAGTCGTCTCCGACTTATACCCCATACGACCTACGACTTACAGCTATACCATCCTACGACTTAACCAGAAGCATCTGCGACCTAACAACTCAGGCGCTACAACGACTCACAACAAAACAGCTATCTCCTAAGTCGGTCACGACTTATAGCATGCGCGCCTACGACTCAACAAAACCCAAATCTCCTACGACTTAAGACTTAACTCCCTTAAGTCGTCTACGACTTAACACATAGGCTAACTCTTAAGGTCGCCAACACGTTAACTCCTTAGGTCGCTAACCCACCTAGTCGACTTAACTTGGTAACAACTTAACCCTTAGGTCGCTTACGACTTAACCAACCAAGCTACCAGATGACCTAACACATAGCGACCTATCCCTTAACTCGGTCACTACGACCTAACTCTAACCTTAAGTCGTCTACAACCATAAGTCGGTCAACCCGCTAACTCGTCCAACCGACCTAACACATAAGTGTTTTCACGCGACCTAACACATAACAACTCAACGACTCAGCGACCTGACTACTAAGCCAAACCCAACGACCTAACAACTAATACGACATAACAACTTATGCGACCTAACACCTTAGGTCGCCTAACGACCTAACTATGCTAACAAGCCATCCACTAGGTCGCTAAATATGGGGTTGTTAACTCGCAAACCCTTAGGCCACCACTTCCTTAAGTCACTGCCGACCTACCCCTTAGGTCGCCAATTCTATAAGTCGGTCATGACCTATCACTTAGGTCGTTCACGACCTAGGACTTAGAAAAATTCTGCCTAAAATCTGAAATGGCTAAAAATGCTAAAATTCCAAATTTAGACAAACTTTTCGATCCGTAAAAATACGGGTCGTTACATTCTCTCCCCCTTAGGAATTTCGCCCCCGAAATTCGCAGCAACCAAAGCAATCAAAGACCATTCTGTACGCCTACCATCCATAGCAATCAACAAACCATGCATCCAATTCTAACTTAGCGTACAGAATTCTAAGACTTAGAACAAGTTACAATATCGCGAGATGAGACGACACCTTAGGGCCATACCTTGAAGAGTTCAGGATGAGCTGCCTTCATCCTCTCTTCCACCTCCCATGTACAGTCGTTATCATCATCACTCCATTGTACCTTGAGCAACTTAACTATCTTCCTCCTAAGCTGTTTCGTGTCGGTTTCAACAACACGAAGCGGCTTACGAGGTCTTCTATCGATAGGATCAACTTTGAAATCTTCACAGCTATCAGCAGAAACCACTGTATTCGAGTCGTGCACATACTTCCGTAGATATGATACATGAAAAACATTGTGCACACCCGACATCTTCTCCGGTAATTCCAATCTATAAGCGAGCTTTCCAATTCGCTCGATAATCGGGAATGGTCCAACAAATCTCGGAGTCAATTTTCCTTTCTTCCCGAATCGGATAACATTCTTCAGTGGAGAAATCCTCACAAAAACCATATCTCCTACGTCGAATTCCAAATCCTTTCGACGCTTATCAGCATAACTCTTCTGACGGTCTTGGGCTGCCTTCATTCGTTGCCGAATGATCTCTATACAATCTGAAGTCTGTCGAATCACCTCTGGCCCAAGTATCAGCTTTTCTCCAGTTTCCAACCAACATGTCGGAGAGTTACACGGTCTTCCATACAATGCCTCATACGGTGCCATACCAATGCTTGACTGGTAACTGTTGTTGTACGCAAACTCCACCAAATGAAGGTGATCTTCCCATGATCCTCCGAAATCCAAAACACAAGCTCTGAGGAGATCTTCCAAAACTCGGTTGACTCTCTCGGTCTGACCATCTGTTTGAGGGTGATAAGCTGTACTCAAACACAACTCGGTTCCCAAAACTTCCTGGAAGCTCTTCCAAAATCCACTAGTGAACAATGGATCTCGATCGCTCACTATACTCTTCGGAATACCATGGAATCGAACTATCCACTTAACATACAACTCAGCCAACTTTGATGCAGTCCTAGTCGATCGAACAGGAATGAATCGTGCACTCTTAGTCAGACGATCCACAATGACCCAAATCCCTTCATTTCCCGTTCTGGTTCTAGGCAATCCATCGATAAAATCCATCGACACTTGTTCCCACTTCCATGTAGGAACTTCTAATGGCTGAAGCAATCCACTTGGCTTCTTCTGTTCGGCTTTAACCAACTGGCAGTTCATACACTTGGAAATAAAATTTCCAACATCCTTCTTCATGCCTTCCCAGTAGTAGGTTCTCTTCATATCCCGATACATCTTATTTCCACCTGGATGAATTGTCAGCTTCGAGTGATGACTTTCCTTCAGAACTTCACTCCTCAATTCATCTATGTCGGGAACAACTAGTCGTCCTTGCTTTCGAAGCCAACCCTCTCGATCGACCTCGAATCCTTTATCCTTTTCTGGATTCAATCCAGATTCCAAATCACGGATAATCCTGACAAGCTTATCGTCTCGCTTTTGGCTCTCGCCAATCCTTTCCACAAGAGAAGGTCTTATCGATAAGTTTGCCAACATCTCAGGTTCCAATTCACATCTAGGCCTGAAGTCAAATCCAGCTAAATACTCGAGACTCTTCCATTCTGAAAACATGGCTCCCAATCCTGCATGTCTTCGACTTAACGCATCTGCCACTGCGTTACCTTTTCCCGGAGTATAAGCTATACCAAAATCATATGATGCTATAAACTCTAGCCAACGTTGCTGCCGAAGATTCGAATCCTTTTGGGAGAAAAGATACTTCAACGACTTGTGATCCGTAAACAACTCGAATCGAACTCCCAATAGATAATGTCTCCACATCTTCAGAGCAAATACAATCGCCGCTAACTCCAAATCATGAGTTGGGTAATTCCTTTCATGCGGCTTCAGTTGTCGACTGGCATATGCAACAACTTTATCCCTCTGCATCAGCACTGCTCCAAGTCCAGTACCACATGCGTCGGTGTAAACCACCATCTCATCATTCCCACTTGGAATAGTCAAAACAGGAGCACTCGTCAATCGCTCTTTCAGGATTCTGAAAGCTTGCTCGCACTTAGCATCCCAACTGAACACTTGGTTCTTCTTCGTCAATCCAGTTAACGGTGCAGCTACCTTGGAGAAGTCTTTGATAAACCATCGATAATATCCTGCTAATCCAAGAAAACTTCTCACATCAGATGCATTCTTAGGTCTAACCCAATCCTGGATTGCTGCTACCTTAGCGGGATCAACCGCTATTCCATTTCCAGAAATCACATGGCCTAAGAACCTCACTTCACTCTTCCAGAAGTGACACTTCGAAAACTTAGCCTTCAGCTGATGTTTCCGCAAGATTTCCAAAACAATATGCAAGTGCGTCTTGTGCTCTTCTTCCGTTCTGGAATAAATCAGAATATCATCCACGAACACAAGTACGAACTTGTTCAACTGATCTCTGAACACTCTATTCATCAGATCCACAAAATATGCTGGCGCGTTAGTCAATCCAAACGGCATTACCAGCCACTCAAAGAAACCAGATGGTGTCCGAAAAGCAGTCTTCGGCACACTATCCTTAGCCACTCTCAACTGGTGAAATCCCGTTGCCAAATCCATCTGAGAAAACACCTTAGCTTCGTGAAGCTGATCAAACAAGTCATCTATTCTCGGCAATGGATACTTGTTCTTCTTAGTCACCTTGTTCAGCTCATGATAATCTACACACAATCTCAACGACCCATCTGCCTTGGTTGCAAACACAACCGGTGCACCCCACTCGGACACACTACGCCGAATGAATCCTTTCTGCAAAAGATCATCAACTTGCACCCTCAACTCTTGCTGTTCCCTAGGCGCCATCCGCCTAAGAGGCATCACAACAGGTCTGGCTCCTTCAACTAGATCTATACGAAACTCGATCTCTCTATGCGGCGGCAACCCTTTGACTTCGTCAAAGACATCCTCGAATCCATTAGCGATCGGCACTGATGACAGTCCATCCTGTGGAATAACTAGCGAATACATGAAGCTCATGAAGACGCCTTCTTCATGCTTACATCGTATCATAACCTTTCGCCCCTCCACATTCTCGGCTGTCACTTCCAACCTTTCGCAATCAACCTTAGCCGCATACTTCCTAAGCCAGTCCATACCCAAAATGATTCCGAACCCCGCAAAGTTCAGAACAAAACAATCACAAACAAAAGAGCAACCATGACTCGATACAACTAGACCACGGCATAACATACACAAACAAGACGAACCCCCAACTGGATTAGTCACAACCAATGGCCTATCAACAATATCCGGTTCCAAACCTAACCGGCCTACGAGTTCACTACAAACAAACGAATGCGACGCTCTAGTATCAAACAGAACTCTAACTGGAACACCACATAGGAAAAGAGTACCTTGAACCACCACACTCTTTCCCTTCTCTTCAGCGGTAGGAGCTTTTGAAGACGACGGAACAACTCCCAAAGCATAAGCCTGCACAATCTGCTTGTCCCTCCTCGGTTCTGGACAATTCTTTCTGAAATGCCCCGGCTTGTCACAGTTGTGACACTTCATTGGCACCTTCGGATTCTTACAATCCTTAGAGAAATGGCCCTTCTGCTGACAATTGTAGCAAGTCACCTCGCCTTTCGGCTTCTTCTGGCCATCCTTACCCTTCTGCTGCTGCTGCTTCCTCTTCTTGTTTCCACCCTGCTGGGGTTTAGACTCTTCCCTGGTCACAGCAACAACAGATCCATCCTTAGGAAACAGACTCTCATGTCTGAGAGCTTTCTCCACAAGCTTCTCAAATGATTCATCCAAATGATCCACCAACTGCCTCCCAAGATAACTATCCAAGCCGGTCACAAACTTCTCATTCTTCTGATAAGCAGATTCAATATATGACCGAGCATACTTGGACAAAGCTTCAAACTCAGAAACATACTCAAGAACAGACCTTCCACCTTGCTTGAGCTCCACAAACCTCTTCAACAAAACAGACTTCTGAGCTGTAGAAATGAACTTAGCTTCAAACCTAACTTGGAATTGCTCCCAAGTAATCTCTTCTTCCGGAGCAGTGATGGTAATAGAGTTCCACCAATCAGAAGCTCTCCCTTGAAGCTGCCTTGATGCCAACTTCCTCTTAGTTGCATCATCAATTCCCAAATCACCAAAGATCCTTCTACAAGCATCTATCCACCTCTGGACCTCAATGGTAGATTCTGTTCCCAAGAAAACCTTCCCTCCAAGAGCAGTATAATCCTTGCACAACTTAGCAAAATCCACTGGTTTCGGAGTTTGGACTTGAACTCCAACATCTACTGCTGCCCCCGGAACTGGTATCCTTCTCATGATCGAAGTCATCATAGCTTCGAACATGGCTGCATAATCAGCAGTCCCCTCAGCAGCACGGCCTTCCCTAGCAGCTGGTCTCCCTCTTCGACTCATTCTCAATATCTATAAAAAGAAATGATTAGGACTTCTAGAGAAACAACCGCATAAAGGACTCAAACTCTACTAAGCTACTATATTATATATAGTAATCATCCATCAAAAATACAATTACGTCACTCATACGTAGTTACATCAGCGAGCGTTGGGTAAAATCGATTAACCAAGGCTCTGATACCAAATGTGATGACCGCCCATGACCCCTGCACCGAATCTAGAGACAGTGCGCTGTAAAGTGTGCCAGGCGACCATGGACGATTGTCAGGGTAGATTAAAACATAAAGCCTTGAGTCAGACAACAGTCTTAGTGAGCAGTAAATTAACTAACAACATACCAAAAGAGCATAAAGGAAAAGGAATAGGAATACAACCCTCCCACTCCACCTCTTTCTACAGTGATAGCCCCCAAACACACACTAAGCAGAAGCAACACAGCAGAGCATACATTTTAAAATAAAGTAATAATCATTCGAGTCAAGGGCGATGTTTTCCAAGTACCAAGGCCTAAATCAGATAAGCACCTAGAAAATACCGCTCTTGAGTCCGAATGATAATACAACCAAACATCCATGACTCTGGCTATCACTGTTATCATTGCTTCGATATCACCGTTAATTGAATGACCGGCACATTCTTTCAGCCGTCCGTCAAGAGCTAATGGAAACCCCGGTTCTAGACATAACTCCCGCACGTCGTCGCAGCCCGTGCCTAGGACTATCGAATCTGCCCAGAGTACTCGACCATCAACAGTTGGCCGTTGGGACTATCGAATCTGCCCAAACGTACTCTTGCTTAGAGCATGCTAGAACCTTCAACAACGATGCTATCCAAGCCTCCTAGTCATCTTCCTTGACGACTATTCTCATATCCATTCATTATCTTCAACTCGAATCATATCACCGAGTTATCAACATGCTTGGAATGATCCCGTCTGGATTAAACCAAGTCTTCATCACATGATTGCCTCGCTTCATCACATCCTCGCAAAGCTTCATCTCAACATCACATCATCAAATCTATGCATAAGAGCTTCATCATCCCGCTACATATGCCACGAGCAGCTTTCCCAATTCAAGAGCCTTTCTCTTAGCTTTTGAATCACCTTCGGTCTAAATCAAACCATCAATCATCTAATTCATAGCAATCAATCAAATCAAACATTAATCCAAGCAATCAAACATTCGAATATGATCTAAGTAGACAATTATAACAATAATGGCATTTTTGTAATTAAAGAGTTGAAAGTCTAACAAGCATGAAAACATGAACAATATCTCTACAAACTTGATGAATGAACTTGCATAGGTTAACATATGATAAAATGGATGTAACATCATCATGAACAATGGATCTATATGGATCTACACTTAGGATGAAGAAAATGCATGGAAATCCCAATTTTAACACCAAATCGAGCCAACAATCCGATATACTCCTTTGGATCCGTGTGAGAGATAATCACCACTCACCAAATCACCAAAACAACCTCAAATCAACACGCTTCAGATTTGGACAGCGAAGGATCAAGCTTGATCTATCACGAATCCGCTTCAAACGAAGAAATCTCTCTTGAAAAGATGAAGATCTTCAACTTTAGCTCTTGAATCTTCAATCTTGATCTTCGATTTGGATGGAAGGAAGCACTAGATTAGAGTGGAGAAAAGAAGTGAAGAAGTGTAGAAGTCGAGCTCTCAAAATGGCAGCACTTCGTCGCTTCAAAATCCGGATCCCAAAAAGTGAGAAAAACCCTTCCTATTTATAGCTGAAATTTCACTAAGTCGTAACTCGGCTATCTCCTAAGTCGTCTCCGACTTATACCCCATACGACCTACGACTTACAGCTATACCATCCTACGACTTAACCAGAAGCATCTGCGACCTAACAACTCAGGCGCTACAACGACTCACAACAAAACAGCTATCTCCTAAGTCGGTCACGACTTATAGCATGCGCGCCTACGACTCAACAAAACCCAAATCCCCTACGACTTAAGACTTAACTCCCTTAAGTCGTCTACGACTTAACACATAGGCTAACTCTTAAGGTCGCCAACACGTTAACTCCTTAGGTCGCTAACCCACCTAGTCGACTTAACTTGGTAACAACTTAACCCTTAGGTCGCTTACGACTTAACCAACCAAGCTACCAGACGACCTAACACATAGCGACCTATCCCTTAACTCGGTCACTACGACCTAACTCTAACCTTAAGTCGTCTACAACCATAAGTCGGTCAACCCGCTAACTCGTCCAACCGACCTAACACATAAGTGTTTTCACGCGACCTAACACATAACAACTCAACGACTCAGCGACCTGACTACTAAGCCAAACCCAGCGACCTAACAACTAATACGACATAACAACTTATGCGACCTAACACCTTAGGTCGCCTAACGACCTAACTATGCTAACAAGCCATCCACTAGGTCGCTACATACGGGGTTGTTAACTCGCAAACCCTTAGGCCACCACTTCCTTAAGTCGCTGCCGACCTACCCCTTAGGTCGCCAATTCTATAAGTCGGTCACGACCTATCACTTAGGTCGTTCACGACCTAGGACTTAGAAAAATTCTGCCTAAAATCTGAAATGGCTAAAAATGCTAAAATTCCAGATTTTGACAAACTTTTCGATCCGTAAAAATACGGGTCGTTACAATATATCTGATGTATGAGTACTAATATCTTTGATACACTTTAGAAGGTTTATATAGTGGACTTATTGCTAGAAATTTATATTGTAAAAACTTCATATCTTCTCTGGATATTGTAAGAAAAGTTTCGTCATTGACAACATAACTTTCATCGTGTAACCATCAAGTGAAAATTAAGGATATAAAAAGCTTATAGATAACGTAAATAAAAAAAATGATTTTTGATGTACAATTTATCTTCATCATTCAATTGTAAACTTGAGAATATAAAAATCATAATGGTTAGTATGTAGCGGAAAATTATTAGAAATGATTACGTGATGATAGAAAGTGATATCATATCCGATTAGAGATTAATATAGTTAGCCATGTTTGAAAATTTGAATCAACGCAAAAGTGTTTGGAAATAGTTAAGTGTTACCTGGAGGTTTGATCAGGCAACTAGGTCATCCGGCATTCAGTGGTCGTCCGACATTCAGTGGTCGTTCGGCATTTCAGGGGTCGTTCGGCATTCAAAAGCCATCTGGCATTCAGAGGTCACTCGGCACTACAACCTCGTTCGACATTCAGAGGACGTTCGGCATTCAGGCCTCGTCCAGCATTCCAACCTCGGTCGGCATTCATCCTCGACCGGCATTCAGGCCTCGTCCGGCATCCCAGCCTCGGTCGGCATTCATCCTCGACCGGCATTCAGGCCTTGTCCGGCATTCCAGCCACGGTCGGCATTCCAGCCTCGATTGGCATTCCAGCCTCGTTCGACATCTCAGCCACGATCGGCATTCTAGCCTAGTTCGGCATTCCAGCCACGTTCGGCTTCTCCCCTCGACCGGCATTGATCCTCGTTCGACCTGCACTCTCCACTCAACGCATTACCTCGATCAGCAATAGAGATATCGTTCGGCATTTTTCCGTTCGGCATTTATGGTTCGGCACGTAGAGGTTACTCACTTTGGGCTGAGGTATCTGGCTACCAAGCCCACCAGGGAAGTCCAACCCATCTTCGTCTATAAATAGAGAGGTAGGGGTACAGTGAAAGTGACCTTTTTTTCGAGAACACTGGGGAGACTCTGCCGCTTTCAAGACTCGTTCTTTTTACTTAGCAATTGTATTCGAGTAGTTGGTGTACAGATTGTATCTGTAATCAATTATCAAGTAAAGCAATAAAGTTTAACCTCAAAGTGGACGTAGGCAGTTACGTCGAACCATTATAAATCTGGTGTTCTCGTCTTTGCATTCAATTTAGCATATTGTTCTCTGTTTAAATTTACTTTCTTCATTTATCTCTCTACATAATCTTTCTCAACGAGGTTAGTGATCAATTTTGGTGCTAACACTTTGGTGCTTTCACTGAGAATCGAATTCTCAGGCCAAAAGGATCTGCTTTGAATCTACTGGATTGAATAAATCCCCTGAAGGAGATCCAAGTCATTCATAGGACGTTCGTTGATTCTACTCATAGTTCCTACTAACAACTTTACAATGGGAAGACCACGTACCAGATCAACCTCTCATAATGCGGACGCCCATGAGACCGCTAGCGTACAACAAGTAGGACCTAGCAATCAACAAGCAAATCAAGGCGCAGGGACTGCCGCCCAGGACCAAATGCAAGTTGTCACCAGAACAGAGTTCAATGACTTAATGAGAGAGCTCATGGAAAGCAGAAGACAACTTGGAGAGAAGATGCAAGCCAACACCAACCTTATGGCACAACTTACTCAACAACAGCATCAGAATGCTGGGGGCAGTCCAGCTCCTTACTCTTCATCTGATAGCTCAACGTCATCCGATGAAACTCCCAGGTGTAGACGCCGCAAGACTGAAACTACACATGCAGGTGCTAGCGATCGAACAACTAGGGATCGTTTACACCTCGGAGACGGCAACCGAGCAGGAACAGGAAACTTAGGAGCTGGAGCACAGGTGGAGGCTGGACGTCGGACTCACCAAGATGCCAATGATGCTGAACCTCAAGATGCACGTCTGGCAGATCACCTGTAGAGGAGGCATCAACCTGATCAATCCCGAAGGACAGACTCCAACCTGCCATCTTCCATACAAACCCCAGACTTATCAGCAATGGTCAGACAACCGATGAGAGAAAATCAAGGCCTGACAAATGATGATTGGGGGGTATCCAGGAGTCATACTCCATTTACAGACACTGTTCTACAGGCAGAATACCCCAGGAAGTTTAGCATGCCAACTATCCTGGCCTACGAAGGAAAGACCGATCCCCGACAGCATGTGATGAGATACGAGTGGATGATGGATTCGGCTAGAGCGAATGATGCAACCAAGTGTAGATGCTTTCTAATAACTCTATCTGGGATCGCTACCATGTGGTTCACCCGACTTCCTCCGCGGTCCGTATCCAGTTTCGAGGAGTTGGCAAAGAAATTTATAGAACAGTTCAGAATACACACTACTCGTCCAAAGGACGTGATGTCTCTATCAAGTGTAATCCAAGCTCCTGGAGACTCATTGAAGGAGTATTTGTAGAGATTCCATGTTGTGGCTACTGAAGTCAGTAATCCCAATGATCATGCAATTCTTATGGCTATGATGCGAGGTGTGGATCCGGATTCAGAGTTTGGAGATTGGCTAGCCGGAAAACCTCCAACTACGTTAGAGCATTTTTACTCAAAGGCACATCAGTTCATAAGAAGAGAGGAAGCTAGGTGGATAAGGCGAGATAAGGCACCGGGGCCTGTTTAGGAGTCCGTGAAGAGCAACATTGCTGTGAAGCAATCCGGAGACAACTCAGGGAAAGTTCAGGTCAATGTCCAGAACAAGCCCGGGCAACCTAAGGAATCCGGAGGAAGAAATCAGGGGAAGAAAAGAGAAGCAGGGAAATGGAAGTCGAGAATTCCAACCTACAACGAGTACACCCCACTGAATGCATCTCCTGAAAATATTTACCTATCAACTTGCAATACCTTTCAGTACAGAAAGCCGCGCCCAAAGGAGTCAACCGAGGAACAAAAGTGGACAGGGAAGTATTGCCGATTTCATGAAACTTATGGGCACAATACTGAAGAGTGCAGACACCTACACGACGCTATAGAAAAGTTGATTAGGCAGAAAAAGTTACAGGAGTTTGTAAAGAATCCGCAAGAAGGTGGACAGGGAACGTCCAATCCCGGTCGTGCACCAGCTTCGCGTCACCCTAAGGAGCCTGCTCGGACCGTGGGCAGACTGGTCATAAACACGATAATCGGTGGACCTCACCCTGCAGATAAGAACTGGCGAGAAATCGAGCGGTATGCTAATTCCCTGAGGCATGCAGACTTTGAGTGTTGTTCCAACGTAGAGGATGGGACTCCTGCTAAACAGTTGCGCATGATGACATATGATATAGTATTCAGGAGCAGAGATGCTGACCAGGTGGAGGCTCCTACCATTGACCCGATGGTCATATCTGCAACAATCGGGCCGGCTTTTGTGAAAAGGATCTTAATTGATTGTGGAAGTTCTGTCAATATCATCTTCAAGAAGGCTTATGACCAGATGAAGATGGAGACAAAGGATTTGAAGCCATCTAAAGCTCGTATACACGACTTTAATGGCGCAGCGATTGATTCAGTGGGGTATGTGGAGTTGCTAGTTGAACTGGGACAAGGTGAATGTAGGAGGGTGCGAATCCTACCTTTTGTAGTTTTGGATGTAGATTCTCCATACAATGTATTTTTGGGCCGACCGGCCCTGGCTGAGTTTAGGGCAGCATTGGCCCCATGGTGTTTGACTTTAAAGTTTTCGACTGACAAAGGAGTAGGTGTTGTTCATGGCGACCAGGCGACTGGTCGTGCATGTTATGTGGCTGAGCTCCGAGAGGCCCAGTGGAGAGAGAAAGGGAAGGTTGCAGACAATTCCGTCCGCATCCAGAATACCGACAATTGACAAATAATGCCCGAGCCCTGGCTCAGGCAAAATTCTCGGATATACAGAGACATAGATCCGAGAGACGATGATGAGGAACCCAGGGAAGAAAAAGCAGCGCCGGCTGAACTGACGATCGACATTTCGGTCAGTCGAGACGATCCATCGCGAGTATTGAAGATTGGATCACAACTCAGCCCCTCAATGACTGAAGACCTCATGGATTTCCTCCGAGCGAATCTTGATGTTTTCGCTTGGACCCATTCCGACATGTGCGGGATTTCTCCTGCTATTACAAGTCATATGTTGAACATAGACCCGAAGTACATCCCAGTTAAGCAAAAGAGGAGAGGAATGGACCCAGAGAGGTCCCCTGCTCTCAGAGTGGAGGTGGACAAGCTCAAAACTAATGGGTTCGTCCGCGACGCCCTCTACCCTGAATGGGTGTCAAACCCTGTGCTGGTGAAAAAAGCGAATGGGAAGTGGAGGACTTGTGTAGATTATTCCGATTTAAACAAAGCATGCCCTAAGGACAGTTTCCTATTACCTAGAATTGATCAGTTGGTCGACTCCACTGCAGGACATGAGTTGTTGTCATTCATGAATGCGTACTCGGGATACAATCAGATCTCGATGCACATTCCGGACCAGGAACACACCAGTTTTTTCATAGATGTTGGGCTATATTGTTATGTAGTAATGCCTTTTGGATTGAAAAACGCGGGAGCAACCTATCAGCGTTTGGTGAATCGAATGTTCAAAGATCAAATTGGTAGAACGATGGAAGTCTATGTGGATGACATGCTCGTGAAGTCACGACAGTCAAACGACCACATTCGAGACTTAGCAGAGATGTTTGGCACACTCAGATATTATGGGATGAAGATCAACCCTCTGAAATGTTCCTTCGGCGTTGCGTCGGGGAAGTTTTTGGGATTCATTGTTAATGCCCGGGGAATTGAAGCTAACCCGAAAAATATTCAAGCTATTCGAGATGTACAAGTGCCCAGAACTATAAAACAAGTACAAAGCCTGAATGGAAAGGTGGCTGCGCTTAGTCGATTTATATCCAGAGCCACAGACAAGTGCATTCCCTTCTTCGATATAATAAAGAAA
Organism: Allium fistulosum; assembly: GCA_030737815.1. Lineage (NCBI taxonomy): Eukaryota > Viridiplantae > Streptophyta > Magnoliopsida > Asparagales > Amaryllidaceae > Allium > Allium fistulosum. The sequence goes on along the minus strand of CM060905.1, from coordinate 895,256,576 downwards.
GGAAGGAGGAATTTAGAATGGACATCCAATTGTGAGGAAGCGTTCCGAGATCTGGTGAGGCATTTGGAGAGTCCTCTAGTGCTGTCGAAACCAGTAGACCACGAAATGCTGTACGTATACTTGGCCGTATCCTCGCATGCTATAAGTGCGGCTTTGGTCCGTGAGGAGGACCGAGTCCAAAAGCTAGTGTATTACGTTAGTAAACGGTTAACGGGGGCAGAAAGAAATTATCCTAAAATTGAGAAATTGGCCTATTGCTTGGTGATTGCATCACGTAAGCTGCATCCATACTTTCAAGCACACTCAGTCAGTGTCTATACCGATCAGCCCTTACGACAGGTACTCCAACGACCAGAAACTTCTGGAAGGATGTTAAAATGGAATATCGAGTTGAGTCAGTTCGATATTACCTACCTGCCACAAAGAGCCATACAAGGGCATTAGCAGATTTCATCGCTGAGTTTACTGTATCTGACGAACCAGATAGTCATAGTGTCATTCCCCCCATTCGATGGAAATTGTACACCGATGGGGCATCAAACAACCGTTTCTCTGGGGCTGGTGTAGTTCTCGTGACTCCAGAAAACCGATCGATTTGTTATGCTTTGAAGCTCAATTTCCCGGCTACGAATAATGAAGCAGAATATGAAGCATTGATTGCTGGTTTAAAGCTTATTGGAGAACTCGGGGTAAAGACGGTTGAAATATTTTGTGACTCACGGTTGGTGGTGTACCAAGTGCGAGGAGATTACCAAGCAAGGGGACAAAAGCTTGCTCCGTACCTTGCTCTGGTTCAGGAATTATTGACGAACTTCGAACATTATGACATTTCGCACGTCCCGCGTGAACAGAACAAGGAAGCCGACTCGTTGGCCAAATTCGCAAGTACTGGCGATGCACAACAAATGGGATTAGTTCCCGTCGAAACCTTACATGCTCCAAGCATAGATGTGCTGGAGGTTGATTCTGTGTTGGAAACGGAAATCGAGAAGGAGTCATGGATAACCCCATTCAAACAATACCTGCTAAACGGGACTTTGCCCGAAAGAAGAAGCAAAAGACGATAGGTCATTCGCAAAGCCGCGCGATATGTGATGCAGGGAGGAGTAATGTATCGGAGGGGATTCTCGGTCCCTTTACTATGGTGCATTGCCCGTGATGAGACAAAGCGGGTCTTGGAGGAGGTTCATGAAGGAGAATGTGGCGACCATACTGGGGGGCAGACACTAGCAAAAAAGATCCTCCATTACGGATACTATTGGCCAACTGTGAATCGGGATGCTGCGGATTATGCAATAAAATGTGACAAGTGTCAAAGATATGCGAAGATCTCGAGAGCTCCACCAACGGAACTCACACAAATGGTTAGTCCCTAGCCGTTTGCAATCTGGGAAATCGACATAATCGGTTCTTTGCCTATATCCAAAGGTGGTGCAAAATACGCGATAGTTGCGGTCGACTACTTCACAAAATGGGCCGAGGCAGAGCCTTTAGCCACGATCACCTCCAAGAAGGTCATTAACTTCATTGTACGAAACATTATATGCCGCTTTGGCCTCCCGCGAACCATCATTACAGACAACGGAACTCAATTTGAAAGTAGAGAATTCAAAGTTTTCTGTTTAAAGTACGACATCGAGAAAAAGTTCGCCATCGTTTCTCATCCGAAGGCTAATGGACAAGTTAAAGCCGTGAACAAAATAATCAAGTCCATATTGAAAAAGCGTTTGGAAAAGGCTGGAGGCAAGTGGGTAGATGAACTTCCAACGGTGCTATGGGCTTATAGAACTACCCACAAGTCCACGACTAGCCACACTCCATTCGCATTGGCATACGGCTCAGAAGCTGTTATACCCGTGGAGCTTGCAGTTCCATCACATCGGGTGACACATTATGATCCTAAGACGAATCAGGATCTCCTGTTGGAATCACTGGACTTCGTTGATGAAAAACGTGAAGAAGCCGAGTTAAGGGCGGCAGCATATAAGCACCGAGTCAAGCGATACTACAACGAAAAAGTCCGCCCAAGAATCTTTGATGTGGGTGATCTCGTTTTGAAACGAGTTTTCCCGGTACCATCACGTATGAATCCCAACTGGGAAGGTCCATATGTCGTTGAACGGAAGCTTGGAGAGGGAACTTTCAAGCTAGCGATCGTTGATGGCGTGACACTCCCTCGAGCGTGGAACAGTGAGCATTTGCGACGTTATTATATTTAGCCTCTTTCTTTCAAGTTTTAGGTGCAATTATTTCCCGTATGTTTTTATTTTATTGATTCTTAGTTTCCTTTTAAGCATGTAATCAGACAATTTAGTTTATTTTCATTAATAAAGGCTTGATGCCGTCTTTTCCATGAATTACTGATGTTTCTATACCTTATAGTCGAGTGATAAACAACTGGAGTTACATTATTCTGTATGACGTGTGAACTCGCATAAACGACTTAAACCTCCGAGTCCTCTGAATGCGGACTGGAGTACTCTAAGTCCCCAGAGCACGGACTAGAGTATAAACGACTTAAATCTCCGAGTCCCCTAAATGCGGACCGGAGTACTCTAAGTCCCCAGAGCGCGGACTAGAGTATAAACGACTTCAATCTCCAAGTCCCCTGAGTATGGACTGGAGTACTCTAAGTCCCCGGAGCGCGGACTAGAGTATAAACGACTTAAATCTCCGAGTCCCCTGAATGCGGACTGGAGTACTCTAAGTCCCCAGAGCGCGGACTAGAGTATAAACGACTTAAATCTCCGAGTCCCCTGAATGCGGACCGGAGTACTCTAAGTCCCCAGAGCGTGGGCTAGAGTATAAATGACTTTAATCTCCAAGTCCCTGAGTATGGACTGGAGAACTCTAAGTCCCCGGAGCGCGAACTAGAGTATAAACGACTTCAATCTTCGAGTCCCCTGAGTGCGGACCGTAGTACTCTAAGTCCCCAGAGCGCGGACTAGAGTATAAACGACTTCAATCTCCGAGTCCCTTGAGTGAGGATCGGAGTGCTCTAAGTCCCCGGAGCGCGGATTAGAGTATAAACGACTTAAATCTCCAAGTCCCCTGAATGTGGGCTGGAGTACTCTAAGTCCCCGGAGTGTGGACTAGAGTACAAACGACTTCAATCTTCGAGTCCCCTGAGTGCGGATCGGAGTACTCTAAGTCCCCAGAGCGCGACTAGAGTATAAACGAATTCAATCTCCGAGTCCCCTGAGTGCAGACCGGAGTACTCTAAGTCCCCGGAGCACGAATTAGAGTATAAATGACTTAAATCTCCAAGTCCCCTGAATGTGGACTGGAGTACTCTAAGTCCCCGGAGTGCGGACTAGAGTACAAACGACTTAAATCTCCAAGCTCCCTGAATGTGGACTAGAGTACTCTAAGTCCCCAAAGCGCGGGCTAGAGTATAAACGACTTCAATCTCCTAGTCCCCCGAGTACGGACTGGAGTACTCTAAGTCCCCAGAGCGCGGACTAGAGTATAAACGACTTCAATCTCCGAGTCTCCTGAGTGCGGACCGGAGTACTCTAAGTCCCCAGAGCGCAGAATAGAGTATAAACGACTTCAATCTCCGAGTCCCATGAGAGAGGATCGGAGTACTCTAAGTCCCCGGAGCGCGGATTAGAGTATAAACAACTTAAATCTCCAAGTCCCCTGAATACAGACAGGAGTACTCTAAGTCCCCGAAGCGCGGACTAGAGTATAAACGACTTCAATCTCCGAGTCCCCTGAGTGCAGACCGGAGTACTCTAAGTCCCCAGAGCACGGACTAGAGTATAAACGACTTCAATCTCCGAGTCCCCTCAATGAGGACCGGAGTACTCTAAGTTCCCGGAGCGCGGATTAGAGTATAAATGACTTAAATCTCCAAGTCCTCTGAATGTGGACTGGAGTACTCTAAGTCCCCGGAGTGCGGACTAGAGTACAAACGACTTCAATCTCTGAGTCCCCTAAGTGCGGACCGGAGTACTCTAAGTCCTTAGAACGCGGACTAGAGTATAAACGACTTCAATCTTCGAGTCCCCTGAGTGCGGACCGGAGTACTCTAAGTCCCCGGAGCACAGATTAGAGTATAAACGACTTAAATCTCCAAGTCCCCTGAATGTGGACTGGAGTACTCTAAGTCCTAGGAGTGCGGACTAGAGTACAAATGACTTAAATCTCCAAGCTCCCTAAATGCGGACTGGAGTACTCTAAATCCCCGAAGTGCGGGCTAGAGTATAAACGACTCAGAATCTCCGAGTCCCTTGAATGCGGACTGAAGCACTCTAAGTCCCCAGAGTGCGAATTGAAAAGTACTCTAAGTACCAGAAATGTGAAATAAGAGATGTACAATTCCAAAGAATGTCCGAGCACTGTGAAAATGGATTGGGAATTTATGTAACTCATAAGAACTTGAGTTTCGACCACAGTTATACAGAAAGCTAAAAAGCAGAAATCATTCGAAAGACAAAGAAACCAAACTTTATTCATTAATCCAAAATGGGGTTATACAACCACTCCTCCAAACTTGGAGTCAAAAGTCTATTGGCGTTGACTACAAAAATAAATAAGTAAAAAGTAGTTACATGACCTAAGCTAAACCTCGTTGAACGAATGTAGCGGCTACTTCTTCGGTTTCTTTAGCTTCTTGTCTTCCTTCATTTGCTCGGACGACTCCTCCCCCACGCGCTTTCTCTTGGACATTTGCTCGCCAGAGAAACAGTATCAGGAGTGGGAGGAGGAACATCTAGTGGTTTGGATCTGCCGGGAAGAATGACTTTTAGAGGCCTGTTCAACGGATCGTTAAGTTCTACTACTTGGGACTCGATCTTGACCTCAACTTTCTTCTTTTTCTCTTCCTCAAGCTGTTCCTTCATGCTCAATTTAGAGGTATGTTCTGAGGCGCCCATGATTTCAATTTCGTAACTCCCTATGACGGGGGATAAAGATTCAGACTTATCATCGTCAAGCGTCCTAATCACCTGAGCATCAGGACCAAAAGTTACTCCCGCGTGAGTAGCATCGTTGGTTTTCCCCATCTCCTCCTTGGCGTCATCGCTCCTTGGAGTCGGTTCAGGATCAGAGCGGCCTGCATAAAAACACAAAGAACCAATGTTAGAATCAATAACCTCTCGTAGAAAGCGACAGATCTTTGAACTTCAAGAAGAAGAGTTTTATACCGGTTTCTTGCTGGCTTTCAGTTGTGTGAGGAGTTTCACCCTCTAGAATGGGGGATAACACGTGAATACCAAGGCCGGGATCTTCCGGATTGTAACCAATGTGTTGCTCGAATTGATCAAGTGCTGGCCGATCGGCCGATTGAGTAGAAGGAGGAGCCACAACTTTGGTTCCAGATGAACCAACTATGTCATTTTTCTCTTTTGGTGGAGAAGAGCCTTTGCCAAAGAGGGCCATTGCTGTAGAAAAGTCTGAAGGCTCGTTCCCCCTGAGAAACTCTTTTACTAGAGCCTCCTCATCCACCTCTTCAGTACCCGACTCCACCATTCTAATCCTTATTAAAGTCTCCCAGGCCTCGGCTAAAGATTCCAGGTAGCCCTTGCCTAAGAAAGTCAAGTCCCGGTGCATGAGGACACGGGCGTTGTATTCGGCTATCAATGGGTCAAACATACACTTGACCTCCTCTCTGCCGGCCTCTGTGGCCGCCTCAAGGTGAGACTCAATTTCCGCCGATGCTATCCTTTTTCCCTCCTCGCGGGCTTCATCCTTTACCATCCCGACCTTAGAAAGTTCATCATCGAGCCTTGCTTTCAAGAGTCGTGTGGCAACAATCTCGTTGCAATATCGTTGGGACTCTTCTTGAGTGGCTATCTTCTCTTCTTTCTCCTTAGAGAGTAGCTCCTTCAACTCTTTAACCTGCAGGGCGAGTGCATCTCTTTCTTTTTGAACGGAGTCCTTTTCTAAAGCCAGGGCTCCACAACGTTGAACCGCTTCGTCAACTGCCTTTTTATGAGTCATCTCTAAGCGAGTGACGGCCTCTGCGGTATCTTTAACACTCTGTTCAGTAGCCGTAAGTTGGGATTTGAATGAAGCGAGCTCTTCATCTTTATTTTTGATAATATCTTTATCGAAGATAGCTTCAAGCTTTAAGCGGTCGATTTCTTGTGACGCTCAACGGAGATTTCTGAGACTTTTTCGACTAAATGAACAAACGCGTCATGTTGAACATAGACGTCATTGTTGCAAGCGATGGCACTCTACTTGACATGCCCCAGAATGTGATGAATTGCTGGAAGGAACTTCAGACCGTCAAAGAAGATTTTAGGAAATTTGACTTTAAGCTCGGCCAACTTCTCCGATATCGTCAGGTCTGCTGTGGGAATAGGGGGAGGTGGTTTTGAAAGTTCCGTTCTCTTACGATGTTCCCAAGACTGCTGTAGACTAGATGAACCGGAATGTTGATCACGGGAAACATAGGGTTGAGACCCCTTCCGCGAAAGCTTCTCTCTGCCTTGCTCTGTTTGAGAAGGGAGATCGCGGGAGTATGAAAATTGGCTATGTGATTTCTTTTAATAAGTCGACTCTCGGGGACGGTTGTCTCGGTCTCCGGAATCGTCTTTGTCCCGGCGTTTGCCGGAGCCCGAATCCCGGCCAGAATGGTGAAAAATGGATGAGCCGTGGAGACGATCAATTCCGTGGGAGCGTCCCATGTCACCTGCGTAGAATAAAAATAACGACGAGTTAGGAAGAATCGGGGTGATGGCAAAAATTGAAGTGTAGGGTGAAGTGCATGTGTGTCCTAGTGTTCCTCCTGATGGACCAGTTCCTTTATCTTTACTAATTGGAGTATTATCTCCCTAGACTCGGGCTTGAACTCCAGTATCGCCTCTAGCGGACGAATGAAGCTTGAGGGCCTTTGGATTGTCGAAACCGTATAAATCGTCAGGAATGGTAAGGTTTGACAGGCCCTTCAGAGAACTTTCTAAGTGCTGCGAGGAAGGTTCTTTTTCCGTTGGAATAAGGGTGACTTTAGAAATTCCGCCCACTGTTTTCTTCCTTAGCTTGTACATCAGTTTCTTCTTCCTCTTCGAAGGGGAAGACGACGTTTCAATGTCATGAACTTCAACTATCAGGTTCTCGCCCTGTACTTCGGGCGTTTTTGCTTCTTTAATCTCCCCCTCCTCTAGTGTGTCAGGGGCGTTCTATGCTGAAGACTCAGCCTGCCTTTTCCCTTTGCCAGCAGCAGGCCTGGGTATGGTAACACCCTGAGGGAGGCCTATTCGGCGACCCTCTGCCAATAGCCTAAACTGTGTAAGTGACTCATTTGAAATGAGGGATTTGATGTCCCGATCTTATGCGGGGAGAGCTCGGATAGTTGCCACTGCTTCAGAATATCCGAAGCCTTCGGGACGTGGAGCGATACCTAAAAAAAGTGGATAAAGAGTTAGAAAAGATGCAGATTCCACAAAATTCAAGTGTTGATCTAGAAAACGAACTTACTCCCTTCCACCCATCTCCTAGCGAAGCCGAAAGGACAACGGACATAGAACCACTCTTGCTTGTACTGGGAAAATTTACTCCATGCCCCAGTCAGGATTTGGCATTTACTATATGGCTCCAGAAATATGAAAGATGGGCCATCCGACCGTCTCTTAAAGCGATAAATATAACAGATATCGCCTGGAGTCGAAAGCCTGGAAAAGACACTCATAAAGAGGATGCAAGTCCCATATAAGAAAGCATGATTGTTCAGAAGCAGTTGTGAAGGAGCGATCTCGATATATTGCAATAAGTCGCGAAGGAAGGAGTTGAAGGGTGGGGGCAAATGTGGACGATCATTCCCCGAAGGAACTAACACGTCGTCGAAAGGGATTCCGTGGACAGAGCATATCCGACAGAGTGTAGTCTCGTTAATCTTTGAGAACTGTGAATCGATTGAGTCGTCTAGGAAAATAGCTGCCTCCAGAGTGTCAGGAGCTAAGTCGACGGATGCTGTCGCGGCGCTCGGTGAGTTTTGAGCAGGGGTAGTTGATGGATTCGAAGTATCTACAACTTCTTGTCGAGAGGATGGCCCAGGTCTGTCTGAGATCGTAGCAGAGCTATATTTTCTAGACATCGCTAATGAAGATCGAATCCAATAAAGCACATGTTAGAACTATACTTGAAAAACAATTAACGTTAGACTTAGCAATGTAAGTATTCCTCTTGTGTGGTGTATGAACTAGTGTGATCATCCAAATATAAGTGCTGAGAAATTAAAAGTCGTAGAGTTGATGATATAAAGTTGAGCTTTGAACTGTCATCTTCAAAGACCGTCATCGCTGACCGTCTCTGAAAACCTACCCTATCATTTTTTTCAATTTTGGACTCGGACATTGGCACTATATGTTAAAGGCTATTATCTGTTTTTATCGGTTTGAATTTAGGCTTATAATTGTTGAAACTGGGGAGTCATCAGTCCGGATTAGTTTGGTATGCTGGTTTGTTTAAGTCCTTGTCCTTGTTTTTTGTCATATGAAAAGGCATGGGAAATAAGTGAGTTCAACAAGGGTTATGTTCGAGTTGGAATGATTTCGACTGTCGTTGTCTATTCATCAAAGGCCAAGACCGAGCGGCGCTTGAAACACACGGCCTAAATGCCGCTTGGCCTAAATGTCGTTCGGCCTAAAATGTCGTTCGGCCTAAATGTCGCTCGGCATCAACCCCGCTTAGCCTAAAATGTCGTTCAGCCTAAATGTCGCTCGGCATCAACCCCGCTCGGCCAAAATGTCGTCCGGCCTAGGTCCATCGTTCGGCATTCTCTGGGTCAACGTATGAGCCAGATAAACCGAATTACTTACTTCCAACCTCCCTGACGTCACTCTCGCGTAAAGTTTACCGAGTCACTCGTCTCGTACTTGATCGTTCGCTGCTCAAGATGCAAGGGCCGAATGACCGCACACAGTTCTTTTTCGCCCCTTGATTACCGAACTGCCTCAAATTTGACTGAAGTCATACTAAGTTCTTGCCTTAGGACATGTCCGAACCTCAACTCGTCTCCCTCATCCACACGCCTCCTACTTTCTATAGTCTATGGAAAGTTCACTAATTCGAACTTCCTAGTTTGAAAAAACGTTCAAATGAAGGGTTCTTACCAAAGAGTATGGTGGGAGCTTGGGGATCTGTGAGCTTGAGATTGAAAGTCATTCGAACTCAATTTAGGAAGGAAATGTATGAAGGGCTTGAAGGATTCAGGGTAGGAAGGGAAGATCAGAGAGTGAACGAGGTTCGAGGGAGGTAAGTTACGAGTTCTTGTAGGATAGCAGAGGTAAAAAGTAAAAAGAGAAGAAGAAGTGAAGTGCCGAACTTTATAGGGGGAAGAAAGGAAGTCGAAGGGGCAATGACCGGTAGAACCGGTTAAAGCGCATCCCTTGTTCGACATTAACTATGCCGTTCAACATTTATATATCGTTCGGCATCGAATATGTCGTTCGGCATTTGTATGTCGTTCGGCATCGGCATGCCGCTCGGCATACATTGCCTCAATCGGTATTCAAGAGAAAGTACTATCGAGAAGACTATGCCAAAGCTCGAAGAAAAGGCTCATGATTCAAAGCGCATCATGTTCGATCACATAACGCACTTTGGGGGGCAAGTGTTACCTGGAGGTTTGACCAGGCAACTAGGTCATCCGGCATTCAGTGGTCGTCCGACATTCAGTGGTCATGTGGCATTCAGTGGTCGTCCGACATTCAGTGGTCGTCCGACATTCAGAAGCCATCCGACGTTCAGAGGTCGCTCGACACTACAGCCTCGTTCGGCATTCAGGCTCGTCCGGCATTCAGGCCTTGTCCGGCATTCCAACCTCAGTCGGCATTCATCCTCGACCGTCATTCAAGCCTCGTCCAGCATCCCAGCCTCGGTCGGCATTCATCCTCGACCGGCATTCAGGCCTCGTCCGGCATTCCAGCCACGGTCGGCATTCCAGCCTCGATTGGCATTCCAGCCTCGTTCGGCATCTCAGCCATGATCGGCATTCTAGTCTCATTCGGCATTCCAGCCACGTTTGGCATCTCCCCTCGACCAGCATTGATCCTCGTTCGGCCTGCACTCTCCACTCAACGCATTACCTCGATCGGCAATAGAGATATCGTTCGGCATTTTGCCGTTCGGCATTTATGGTTCGGCACGTAGAGGTTACTCACTTTGGGCTGAGGTATCTGGCTACCAAGCCCACCAGGGAAGTCCAACCCATCTTCGTCTATAAATAGAGAGGCAGGGGTACAGTGAAAGTGACCTTTTTCGAGAACACTGGGGAGACTCTGCCGCTTTCAAGACTTGTTCTTTTTACTTAGCAATTGTATTCGAGTAGTTGGTGTACGGATTGTATCTGTAATCAATTATCAAGTAAAGCAATAAAGTTTAACCTCAAAGTGGACATAGGCAGTTACGCCGAACCACTATAAATCTAGTGTTCTCGTCTTTGCATTCAATTTAGCATATTGTTCTTTGTTTAAATTTACTTTCTTCATTTATCTCTCTACACAATCTTTCTCAACGAGGTTAGTGACCAATTTTGGTGCTAACAATCAATATCTTAGTTTTAATATTTTAGAATGTCTATGAGCATTGGCCATTACAAAAGAGATAACGTAAGCAAAAAATATCACATAAACATCTTTATATTTATTATTATTTTTGCATATTTCATGTGAACTGAAAATTTGAATATTTTGGGAATCAATTCAACCATTTTGGTTTCCTAGAATATAGTATCAGTTAAGAAAATTAAATTGGAAGATGAAAAAAGAAAACAAAGGAGAAAATTGGGTTGAAGCTGAAGATGCAAAGACACATGTTATTTAATGCGTTAATTATAAAACTTAATGCATCATGTGAATAATAAAACATGAGGACCTAAATGAAAAAAATTACTAAAGATTGAGATGAATTATGTCTAAAAGTTGGTAATATTGATATAAAGAAATATAACAAAAGGAATAACGTGGACACCATGCTACGGTTCAGCTACATTAATACATCAACATAGCTTCCAAAATACATTTCACCATAAAAGTAAACATTTCCACCTAACAATTATAAAAAGAACCATTGTTATATATTGATAAATCAATAAATAAGTAACTAATAAATTGTTCAATCAAAAGTAATATCAAATTAAATAAAATGCTTTTCATGTCTCTGATAAACTATATACAAAATATCGATGTCATTAAAAAGAGAAATCTAAAGTTGGTTCGATTTAGACTTAGAACCATAGTATGAGCATTGATTTGCCACAAGCATATTTCGATCACACAGAAGCATGTTGGATTTTAAGTTTTGGTAAGTGAGAATTGAAAAGGCAGAGAATTTTAGGTAGAGTGAGAATGTGAAAAGTAATATGTTTTTATTATGTATAGAATGAATAGATTAGTGATAGATTAAGATGTAAATATTGAGTTGAAAATGTTAAGTATTGGCTTAATTAGGAGATTCAATATTTGGATTGAAAATAAATGAGAAGAGAGGAGACAGAATGGTACATATTCAAAATTTGATAAGATAATAATGAATTGATAATAAATTAGCAAAAACGAATAAATAAATGATAAGTTTTATTGATTAATTTATAGAATTTAATACATTACGTGTATGCGATCACCTAAAACAAAAAACACCCAAAGCTTAATAGGGGACATGAATGAAATGAGTATCGTGGATACTATGTTACAATTCAGCTATTTAATACATCAAAATAGCTTCCAAAAAATAATTTACAATAAAAGTCGATTTCTCCATCTAACAATTATAGAAAGAACTATTTGTTATATATTGATAAATTGTAAAAGAAGTAACTATTAAATTTCTCAATCAAAATACAATTGCTTTATAAAATGTGAACTTAAATTAAGGAGAGTTCAATATTTGGGTTGAAATTAAATGAGAAGAGAGGAGATAAAAAGGTACATATTCAACTAGGGATGACAATGGGGCGGGTCTAGGGTCCAAACCTGGTAGACCCACCCCTGTTTTGACCGATCAAGACCCGACCCATTGGGTCATCGGGGCGGGTAGACCCATGGCCCGTTCTTAAGAGCTCTGGGTCTAGGGTCGGGTTAGGGCTTGGCCGACCCGCCCCAACCCGACCCGCACTACTAAGATTTCATAAAATCGCTTTATTACGATAACGATGATTTGTTAATCCTTTTATAAATAAGCGGTTATAGCATGGATTTTCTAATGTTCCATTTAATAAGTTATATAATTTTTATGAAATTAAGTTGCATCACAAATAATAATATAATAATGTATGCATGTTTTTCATGAACCGTTATCATACACCTCATTTTTGCTACCTTACTTATCATTGTAAACACATTGATATTTATATTTATTTTATCATTTAGTGACAATCCCTCTTACAAATAAAATAAATAAATACATGTACATTAATACATAATTTTGAATGAATATGTAATGCTTCACTAGGACTTGGGGCGGGGTGGGTCTACCCTGACCCGTATAGATTTCGGGTACGGGGCGAAAGTTCAGACCCGCACCGGGTCTACAGGGCGGGTCTGGGGCATGCTTTAAAAAATCCAGGGCAGGTCTAGGGCATACAAAACCCGCCCTAATCCGCCCCAGTGCCATCCCTATATTCAACATTTTTGTGAATAAAGAGAATAGATTAGGAAAAGAGAAATAAATAAATGACATTTGTTATTCAATGCATTAATTTAGGGTATTACTATTTATACCCACCTTAACTCTTCTTTCATCCGCCTATCCTCTCATCCACTTATCTTCTTCACTTAGCCACCTACACCTACTTTTTCGTCAACTTTTTATTTTCTCAAAACCATAACTTAACTTCTCCACTCAATCATTCTTCAAATAACAAAAATCAGAATTTCTCCATCCAATTTCAATATTTTAACATGAACTTTTTTTGGAGTATCAATCCAATATCGATACTTATGCTTATTATTCATTTTCAAATTTAAATAAAATTAAAGCTAAATTTTGAAATATAAATGAAATTTATCAAATTGAGTTATTGTAATTTGTTTGAATATTTAAAACTTTGAAACCTATTGAATTGGAAGTGGTTTAGATTTGTAGTTCAAACCTGGATTTGAAATCGATATAAATTAAAAATGGTTTAATGAGAATTTGAATTGAACCTTTAACCTTTTAATTGAAATTGTTGAACAGAGATTGATTAAATTGAATTTTTGGAACTAAAGTTGATTTGAATTGATTTGTGAAATTGGAAGAAACAATTCTAATTTGAAACTATTTACGATATAAACTCTTTTAAATATATAAAATATTTTAATATATATTATTTTAAATTTATAAACAATTTTAAATGTATATATTTTAATATATAAACTATTTTTAATATATATAAACTATTTCAATCTATAACTATTTTCGATTTAAACTATTTTTAATGTATAACTATTCCAAAATATAAACTACTTTCAATATTCAAACTGTTTAAGTTGGAACTGTTATGACTAAAAGTGAAATGATTTCGAAAGTGAATATGATTTTGAAAGTGATGTGATTTTGAAATGAATATGATATTTTGATATGAAGTATAAACTGTTTGAAATGAAAAATAACCACGGTGTGAAATAAGCGTTTGGTTGTTAAAGAGACCGGGATCATATACTGTCATACTCTCTGCCAATACCGAAAACCCCTTTGACAACTGTGCAAGTGGTGGAGATTCCAAAACGAAGTAGGATGGTTTGGCGAACGTCTGTATGAGGTATGAACGCAGCCCTGACCCCCTCGGACCAGCTTGATATGACTAAAACAGGAGCCACGCCTGGCCAAGTGAGGTCGCACCTTCGATCGAGCATGCTTCTTCGAAACCATTCTATTACTTAGTGATTTGATTAGGTGGACCTTTGATTATGGGAGTGTGTCTCGAGGTGTGCGGTAGTAGCTACTATGCGTTACCACCAGTCTGGATCCGCAAAACGGTAGTATCCTACCCTGGGCATTGCCTCGCGTGCCTTGTCATATGCCTTATCGCGCCCATTACGAGTTTGATTTGTGTCGTACCTATGGAGTTCTCCCTGATAGCCCACCGGTTTGGTGGAGTTCACAATACTATATAGACTGCGACATTTTTTTAAAAATGTGTTAAGGGGGATATGGGTAACGCCTTAACGCTATTTTAATATTTTTACTTTACTATAGACATTATCTATGTAGCGTATTATACTATGTATGTAGATAGTTTAACGAATCCTTAAAGGATGGAATCCCAAACATCCTTTAAGTTATGTTGCATTTCACTTGGACATTTCACTTGAGTTGATTTACTTGCATAAGAATGTTAATCCTAACTTGAGTGTTTTGTGTTTTGCTTTATGCTCGGGTCAGCTTGAGTGTCACATCATTTGACTCACCTTTGGAGCTCGGAGCTTTGCTTGGAGATTTATCTTTATCTATTCAGCTTTCCAGTTATTTCAGTTATTTCTAGTTGTTTATGTTCAGACTTGTCATTTGCTTTTGTATTGAGACTTCTATGTATTGGATTTCTATTGTATTTTGCTTTAGACTCTGATGTTTTGTAGTAGCTTCATGAACTACTATTTATCTATTTTCGCTGCTTATTGTTGTATTACTCCATGTATGTGATTTTGTGATTGATTTATTTACCGTATATGCTAAGTTTTGCCAATTATATATTAACAATATGTTGTTTTGGGCAATTCAAGTCTGACATGTGTGGATTATTGTTGTAATGGGGAGGGGGTCAGAACAATGTTTTGGTGACTAGAAAATAATTTAAACTGTCCATAACATAAACTTATACCTATAGGTTTCTATTTAATTGTTATGTCCATTGAAGTTAGCAATTCTAATCTAACCTTGCATTACATACACGATTACATACTTACCCCTTCCCAAGGTCCAAAATACTGATGAAGCCATATCAACCACCCAATTGTTCTAGACTCATTAGCCACTTAATACTTATAAATATGAAGCGGGCATCAATAATAATTTTAAAAGAGAAATAGGCAGACTTTGTCATTTAAGACCTTAATTGAGGTAGACACCGTCATTTAAGACCTATTCCCAAGGTGGTTTCTTAACAATGTCATCAATGGTCAGTGGGTCCTAGCTATAAGACCTTTAATCACTATTTAAGGCTTCTGACATTTAATGTCCAACTATTACTGCATTTGTCGTCGATAAAATCGTAGTCATGTAATAAATGTTAACCAAGACACTTAATACCTTTTATTAGAAAATAGGCAGACTCGGGTCATTTAAGACCTTAACTAAGGCAGACCTCATCATTTAAGACCTATCCACAGGCGTGCTCCTAAATAGTACTATTATTATTTCGGCTTTAGCAATACAAGAGATTGTACTCAAGCCACCTACTACTTCCCAGTGGAAAATAGGTACACTCTGTCTTTTAAAACCTAATTCCAGAAGCGTGCTCCTCAATGGTACAATCCAACTGTCATTGCTTGCAAATCTCATTGTGCTACTTAATACTTCTTTTATAGGAAAGAGGAGGACTTTATAGTCACTTTATCTCCAATCCTAAAGTGAACCCTTTCCGAGATATCCACTCTCACTCTTTAATTATAAATATGGCATCTTATTAGGTTACTTCTTTCGATAGGGAGGCGGACCCTTCAGCCACTTAAAACCCCAACACTGAAGTAAACCTTTTTTAGAGACATCCTTATTTATTTATTTGGAACCTCACCATGTTATTTAATACTTCCATTTAGGAGAGAGGCGGACTCTTCGGCCACTTAAGACCTTAAACCAGAAACGAACCCCTATGGAGATATCCCTCACAGCTCCTAATTCCAAATTTGGACCATTTAATACTTTCAAATTAAGAAAGCAAGCCCAATCTCTCACGTCTTCACGGGTCGTTGGATCAGTGATATCTCACATCAGTAGTACGTACACCCGACTGTCGGTAGCCTCAAAGTAAAGGGCAGTCTTCCATCGAGTGACTCTATCGACCTCGCATCACTAACCCAATAAGTCCAATTAACCATCCTAAGTCTTTATTTATATTAGCTTATGTAGACATTGGACTTGGCTTACTAATTCCTTTTTATTTAAGGCAATAAGATTTACCTTAAATTATCTACCCATAAATCCCCGTTTAATGCTCTAGATGTCAATTTGTCCATAAAATTCTAATGGACATTTAATAAGACATTTATGTATGATTACAAATTTCAAATTAGTAACCTTTTATATCTATTCCATTTTTATCAGTTCCAATAATCCATTTACCTTATCAATTTATTGAAACTTCTATATTTATTACCATTTATTGGAGTTACAACCTTTTGAATTCTTTTCTCGTTAGTTAATTATCCTAAACGTGCATATTACGTGCAAGCGTCCTTATTAGCTTTTTATTTAATTATTATAAGTGCATTAGTTACATACAAATATTTACTTTTAAATATGTTCTAGTTATATATCTTTACTAAAATGTACTTTTTCATGTTAAATTGTTAGAATCATATCTAAAAAGATTATCCGCTATAATTTTCATAAATTAGTCCAAAATAAAAGATTTAACTTTAAAATATAAAAGATTACATCGTTTGAAATTACAAGGAATAATCATTTCTTTTTAATACTGAAATAGACGGTGTAAAATACAATAAATTCATAATTTAAACATCTCTTTCTCTTTCTATTTGCATATATTCCTTATTAGAACAAATGCTCTATCTTTCTAAAAGGGAAAGAAATCAAACTAATATACAAATATTGAACAAATCTAAATTCCAGCAATTCCAAATATAGAAAAGTTTACATTCCAATAATGTTAGGATAATAATCCAAATTTATAACATTATTATACAACCTATTTCAGATCTGGGATAAATTTCATTTAAATCAATATTCTAAATTCATACTTTTGGGACTGATTCCAGATCAGGTTATATAAAATGCTAAATCAATTTATAAACAAGAACATGCAAGCGGTATTTATTATATTTAGATCATATTCAATTCATTGCGTACAACTCGTATACAATTATCCAATTAAGCATAAAAATCAAATAAACACCAATGGTATATTTTTTGTATTATAACAATCTATACAAATTTGCACTCACCTATTAAAAGCGATCCAAATCTCCAGATCTCAAGTAGAGCCTTTGATTCATCTCCAAATCCTTTTTAATCCAGAAGATATATATAAAAGAGTATATGCATATAAAAGAATTATAGATCTCAGAAGAAATTTGCCATTGGGAGAGAAAATAGATAGAAATATATCAATTACCTTAAATACGCAAATGGTTGATTCTATTCTCTTCTCCTTTTTATTAGATTTCCACTCTTCTCCGATTTGTATGAATATAGATACAAATATCTTATCTTTATAATTTAGAAAGAAAGTGGAGAAGTAGAAATGGCAGAGCTTCGCTACCACCTCCGTAAAAATATGAGAAGAGAAGGGAGGGCTAGGCCTGAATTTATAAGCGCTAGAATCAAGCAGAACCGTTAGATCGAAATATATTAAATTCGGGCCGTTGCGGCCTAGGTTTACTTGAGGCGCCAGGTCGCCACCGGTCGACCACTCTTGGGTGACTGGTCAACTGCTAGGGGTCGACCGTCCCCAATGATGGGCTAGCCCATGGGCCCGGTTAATTAATATAAAAACGTTAGTTATTTATTATTTAATTATTTTCATTCCGAATCCGTTTTTCGTTCATAACTTCTTCGTTTGGACTCTGATCGCGAAACTCCAAATATAAAAGTTGCTCCGAATGTGCCACAAACGTATTGGTCCAGGTTTTGTGTTAAAATTCCATCATTTGCACAAATTCTTTTTTCGGAGCTTAATCAATTAACTGACTAACTAATTTAATAACCATCGCCAAATTACGGGGAGTTACATTCTTCTCTCTTTAAAAGAATTTCGTCCCTAAAATTTTGCCAATGATTAAGTCATAGTTTTGGCTCCTAATTATCCTAAACTACACAACCAATCAATGTACAACCAATTTTGCAATCAAACATGCATAAGTGCATAGTGTATAATAGTATCACCACACAGAAAATATGTATGCATAAATCAGATCCTCCTATATGAATGCATTTCTTTTGAAAACATTGTTGAAAACATGATGCAAACAACCTACATATATACTACCAGTTTTGCATGTATGTAGCTTTTTGAAAAATCTTTTCAACCAAAACCCCCACACTCCTACAAATAGAATTATGAAGTAACAAATTTTGCATCCACTTCCTATTATCCAATAATCTAATGCATCAAAAATTCACTTCTTAAACTTTACTTCTATGTCGAAAAAAGGAATTTAGGCGGAGAATTCAACATTCTTACCATACTATAATCTTCCTATTCACGTAGTACAGTAGAAATTTTTTCGTTGTTCTGGATTTACTTCAAATTTTCTAGGTACAAAACACATAAGGAAGCTTATTTTCAAGCTCTAAAACGGAATTAAGTCTAAAAATGGACTTACGCACATCGTCGACAAGGTATGAAAATATAAATTTCAAGGCTAAAACAGCTTTTCCTTTGTTATCACTTGCATTAATCGCATCATCGACCCTAATGCACTGCCAAATTCTAACTCTATTTTCCATCCCTATGCCTGACACGTGGGCTTCAAAATCAAATTTTTCATAAATTTTTTTCTCACTTTTCAAATTTTGTTATTTGGAAAATAAAATCCTAAAATGTTTGGATGTACATTTTCCCTTGAAATAAAATTTAAAAAAAAACTCTAAAAATAATTTAAGAGTCTAAGATAACTAAAACACAAAACTTAACTCTTTTTTTAAAGGAAACTTTTCAAATCAAGGTGAAAATTTTCAAAATATTTTTCTTCTCAAAATTTTTGATAAATCGAGCCACACTTTTAGCGAAGTCGGTTATGCGCCATGTGCATAAATCAAATTCCAAAATTCTAACAGCTAACCTCAACCCAAGAATTTGACATTTTATTTAAGAATGTCAACACGTTTATTATGCAAGAGTTTTAGCTTTTAAGGAACATGAGCAATGACCCGTGATATCAAAACAAATTTATCATATTCTTTGCTAAAATTTCCAACTATTCTAAATTTCCAGTCTTATATTGCATTTACTGTTAGTTAAGTGTCCTTTTGAGATTCTCATATTTATATTATTTCTCTATTATGCATGCATATATGTGCAGTTCTTGTATCCAAAACAATAACACAGAAAATGAATAGAAACTCATAATATCATGCATGCCTTTTATAAGAGACAACTAACAGCTTCACAACCCAACAACCCAAAAGAAAAGAACAAATGATGAAAATAAAAAGATACAACAATCCTAAATAAAACATCGCCTAAGAATTGTAAGAAGGTCTCGCTCCACGGTTGGAGCTTGAGCCATTGCCGCGACCGCGGAATGGTCGTAGCATGGAGGTTATGCACCTAATCTTCCGCCCTTGGCGCTGCTTCTCCGTCCTAATCTCTCAGAGCTCTGCTTGAACTTGTCGGATAGCAGCAAGCTTAAGACTCATGTATCCCTCTACGCCTTGCGCTATCCCCTGCTATTAGTGCTTCAGCTCTGGTGGTGGTACAGGTGGTGCGACAGGAGGTAAAGGAATATTCATCCTCTTCATGTTGGTCTAGTCGATGGCGGGAGGGACCTTCTTCACTACTGGCTCTCTACTCAAATTTACCTCGTAATGCCTAAACACTCGAGTAAGCAAGTGGCAATATGAAAAATGAGTCCTCGGGGTACCAACTCCCTGATCGACTATGTGGAGCATCAAGACACGAGCAAAATTGACAACTACAACGCTAATTATAACATAGGTGGCTTTTCTCACTAAGGTGTAGATCTGGTCAAGACTCCTTGTCTTTAAAATGATGTTGTGTTGAATGATGCGCACGGCGATACGGGCCACTGGTCGCAAATTGTTGGTCCTCCAGTCACCGACATTTTCAGAAAAGATCCGCTGAAGAATCTCAGGGTCAGTCATCTCAATGTCATTCAAACTTGCGCCTACTGTAGATATCTCCGAAATTCTAGTAAGATCATCAATTGACATCTCAACCCGAGCTCCCTTCACCTCGGACTCCATGTGGTTGTTACTAGTATCGAAATTCTGTGTTATTTGTGCATCGAAAAGACAAATGTAGAGCGGGTAATATTCCCGCTCATAAGCCTCTAAGCGGAGGATCGGTGTAAATCCCACCGTGACAAAAAGCTCTTCAAGCCCAAGAGCAGAGAAATCTTCAAACTTCACTGGTCGCCCATGAAGAAAATCAAAATCCGCCGTTTCGAGAAAGGTAGCGATGTTCTGCTCGCTCTGGTCAAGCCAAGCGACTTCTTGCAGAGTGAGACCGGGATGATAAGAGGGAGAGCCGCCGGTACGTGGTGGTGCCATGGGCTGAGAGGCGGTTGGAAAAAGTGAGAAAAAGATTTAGATCTGGAGTAGTGGTGGGGCAAGATCTAACACGCAATGATTTTGACGTCGGTTGGTAGAGGAATGAAGGAGAGAAGCTTTGGTTAAGCAGAGGAAAGGGGAGATGGAATTGGGTTTGGCTAAAATAATTGAAGAGGAGGAAGAAAGAGAAGGGGTGCGACGGTCAAAGGTTTGGACACGACTTATAGTCGCGTTCTAGGTTCGAGTTCGGCCCGAATCCACCTAGTGGTCGACCGCTACTAGGTCAACCGGTCGACCGCTAGCTCAGATTTGGGCGCGGCCTTAACCTGGACCCAATAGGGCCAATTAAATTAATTAATATTCCTATAACCATTCTGCACACCATCTTCAGCTTAGCCTATCCAAAAAAATTCTACCTTTCACATGACGGTATCCACTTTACCGTGTAGACCCTTCCTTGGTAAGCTTGCAATAGCTTCAGCAAAACTGTTGCGACCAACAACACTTCCAAAAACCCAAAAATATTCCAGCTGCTATTTCATGCCTACTTTGCATGAAAATATTTCTTCCAATAGCCGGTGGGTTTAATAATACTTCAAACTACATACCCCAAGTAAATTTAACGTCATTCCTATTTTGTCCGTACCTTAAAGAGAGAAAATATAAAAACCCTCGATTTTATAAACCGAAAAATCACCGAGCTAAATGAATGCTCCTTTATACTTGTTTCTAAATAACAGAAACTATTTCATACTAAAACTTCCCTCAAAAGTTAAATAAATATATATATATATATATATATTAGGGTTTCCAAATACCTTTTTAAAACACAAATTTCTCAAATTGGAAAACTATTTTCTTGCCAAAAATCAATATCAAGCCTTTACGGGTATATACATCTAAATATTTAAGGATTTAAAGAATTAATCTTTTATAAACTAAAAATCTCTTAACATGACCAACTTAGTGGTATACGTGTTTCTTTGAAAATTAAAATTTCAAATCTTTCCTAAAACAAAATTTCCAAAATAAGTTCTTGGGAAAAGAAATCCTTTGAAAACCCTTTTTCAAAAATCTAAAGCATTTCCAAAATATACTTTATAAAAATCCTCTCACAGGCTTTTAGACTAAGGAATTGACATTAATTATTCAAATGAAAAGATGGCTTGCCATCAAAGTTGTGATCAATGAATGCACCTTAGCAAAACTTGCTTTCGGACAATTGCGACATACAAAATCTAATTTCCCATCCATTTGAAATAATTGTGTGCCTCTGACTGAAACTCAAAATCCAAAATCACAAGGTAGCTAGAATCTCAACATTCAAGTCGAACACTTCCAGTCTCCGGGATTTAGCCATATGCCGTACTCATGCTCTTTATCAATAGTGCTTTACGCATCGCTAGCACTCCGTGGGGTACTTTAGAGTCGGCGTGAAAATATTAGCTCAAAGATATTTCCAACTCATAGTTTCTTTGCCAAATCCTTTAAAGTGGAACTACAACTACTTCTACAGTCGGAACTCTTGGAATCTAGCGTAAGAATATAACATTACTAGATAGGAAAGTACGAGTACGTTCTCTCCATTTATCCAAATCCCTCTGATCTACTAACCTACTGCTCTAATACCAAATGTAACAATCCATACCTTAATGGGCACAAATTTCGATAAAAATCGAAACCCAAGTCCATCAAAGCACAGATCATTGGATTTGGTACCTACAAATAAGCATGAGCATTATCGGAGATTGGTAGAAATCTAAACTCACAGGGGAAACAATAATAGTATAAGAATACTAACTATGACTACTACCTTGGAACTAAGGGTATTCCTTGCATAGCATATTTTCACATCAGCATCGAGCGTGAGAGAAAGAAGACTCTCTAACAACAAAGCACATCCACCTCTAGTGACGTGTTTCTCTAAATTCGTCTTGTGGGTTGTAATGAGGAGGGGGTTAGAACAACATTCTAGTGACTGGAAAATAATATAAACTGTCCAAAACATAAACTGATACCGACATGTTTTCATTTAATTGTTATGTCCATTAAGGTTAGCAATTCTAATCTAACCTTGCATTGCACACACGATTACATACCCCTTCCCAAGGTATGAAATACTAATGAAGCCATATCAACCATCCAATACTTCCAAATCCATTAGCCACTTAATAATTCTAAATATGAAGCAGACATCTATAATACTTTTAAAAGTGGAATATACCCCGTCATTTAAGACATATTCCTAAGGTGGTTTCCTAAAAATGTTGTCAATGATCATTGTGTCCTAGCTACAAGACCTCTAGCCACTATTTAAGGTTTGACATTTAATGTCCAACTATTACCGCATCTATCACCAATAAAACCGTAGTCATGTAATAAACAGTACCCAAGCTACTGAATACATTTTATTAGAAAATAGGCAGACTCTGGTCATTTAAGACCTTAACTAAAGTAGACCCCATCATTCAAGACCTATCCCCAAGGCGTGCTCCTAAACAGCATTACTATTATTTTGGCTTTAGCAATGTACGAGACTGTACCCAAGCCACTTAATACTTCCCAGTGAAAAATAGGTTAACCCCGTCATTTAAGACCTAATTCCAGAAGCGTGCTCCTCAATGGTACTATCTAGCTGTTGTTGCTTGGAAATCTCATTGGGCTACTTAATACTTCTTTTATAGGAAAGAGGAGAACTTTATAGTCACTTAAGATCCCAAACCTGAAGCGAACCCTTCCCGAGGTTTCCATTCTCACTCTTTAATTATAAATATGGCATCTCATTAGGTTACTTCTTTTGGTAGGGAAGCGGACCCTTCAGCCACTTAACACTTCAACACTGAAGTAAACCCTTTTTAGAGACATCCTTATTTATTTATTTGGAATCTCACTAGGTTACTTAATACTTCCATTTAGGAGAGAGGCAGACCCATCAACCACTTAAGACCTCGAACTAAAAGCAAACTCCTATGGAGATATCCCTCACCGCTCCTAATTTCAAATTTGGACCAACCCACTAAGTTCAATTAACCATCCTAAGTCTTTTTTTATATTAGCTTAGGTAGACACTGGACTTAGCTTACTAATTCCCTTTTCATTTAAGGCAATAAGATTTTCCTTAAATATTTATCTGCCCATAAATCCCTGTTTAATACTCATAAATGTCAATTTGTCCATAAATTCCTAACGGACATTTCCTAAGACATTTATGTATGATAACTAATTTCAAATTAGTAACCTTTTATATCTATTCCATTTTTATCAGTCTCATTAGTCCATTTACCTTATCAATTTATTGCAACCCCTATATTTATTATTATTTAATGGAGTTACAACCTTTTAAATTCTTTTCTTGTTCGTTAATTATCCTAAACACGAATATTACGTGCAAGCGTCGTTATTAGCTTTTTATTTAATTATTATAAGTGCATTAGTTACATACAAATATTTACTTTTAAATATGTTCTAGTTATATAACTTCATTAGAATATACTTTTCCATGTTAAATTATTTGAATCATATCTAAAAAATATTTGTTATAATTTCCATAAATTAGTCCAAAACAAAAGATTTAGCTTTAAAATATAAAAGATTACATCGTTTGAAATTACAAGAAATAATCATTTCTTTTTATTACTGAAATAGACAGTGTAAAATACAATGAATTCATACTTTACACGTCTCTTTCTCTTTCTATTTGTATCTATTCCTTATTAGATCAAATGCTGTATCTTTCTAAAAGGGAAAGAAATCATGCTAATTTACAAATATTGAACAGATCTAAATTCCAACAATTCCAAATGTAGAAAAATTTACATTCCAATAAGATTAGGGTAATAATCTAAATTTATAACATTATTATACAACCTATTTCTGATCTGGGATAAATTTCATTTAAATTAATATTATAAATTCGTACTTTTGGAACTGATTACTAGATCGGTGGTATACAATACTAAATCAATTTATAAACAAGAATATGTAGGCGTTTATTATATTCAGATTGTATCCAATTCATTGCCCACAACTCATATACAATTCTCCAATTAGGCATAAAAAATCAAATAAACACAAACGGGATAATTTTTGTATTATAACAATCTATAAAAATTCCCACTTACCTTTTAAAAGCGATCCAAACCTCCAGATCTGAAGTAGAGCCTTTGATTCATCTCCAAATCCTTTTTAATCTAAGAGATATGTATAAAAGGGTAAATATATATATACATTAGAATTATAGATCTGAGAAGAGATTTGGGATTGGGAGAGAAAATAGATATAAATATATAAATATATAAATTACCTCAAATATGTATATGGTTAATTCTCTTATCTTCTCCTTTTTATTAGATTCCACTCTTTTCCGAATTGTATGAAAATAGATACAAATATCTTATCTTTATAATTTAGAAAGAACATAAAGAAGAAGAAATGGTAGAGCTTCACTACTGTCTCCTTATAAATATGAGAAGAGAAGGAAGGTGTAACATCCCCTGTCTAGAGGCCCAAAGCTAAGCGCTACAGATGCTGTAGTCATCTATAGTATCGGCGATTAAATACGGTTATGTTAATGGTATCTATAATATCAAAATCACTTGAATATGAAACAAATCACAGATTTCAAAACAGAATTTTCCATTACATTTCATAACATATGTTCCATATTCAAATTACACAACCCCATAACGTTTCCCAAGCAAAGATCAAATACAATTATTACAAAAATATGCCAAGAGCGACATATGAAGAAGCCTCCTTGGTTGATCAAAGTCATAACTAACATAATACACAGCAGAAATATACACAAAACAAGAACTGCAACTCTTAAATAGCTATCTGTTAACCTCATGCTCGCCTTCGGTAGCTTTATTAGTCATCCTACTAAAACCTGAAAAGCCTCAAACCTCAGCCTACTCAAATCAATTTTGAGCACCCGAGAGTTTAAGGGGAAAACATAAACTTCAAGTCAGACATAAAGCCTGGTGTGAATAATACTATACATCTCAATTATTAATATTAAGTGAGACCACACCACTGGGTTTTCCCTTAATAACATCCTTTTAAAACATCTATTTTGCAAATCTTTTCCTACAACCAAAACTGGTTAAATACTATAAAGCGTCATTATGTAAACATACATATCAGGTAATAAAATAACTATCTGTTCAAACACTTTAGTTTTGTTTGGCTGAATATTAACCTTTGGCTGACTCGGCCTACCAGACAATATAAGCAAAATTTATCTAACATCTGTTAGACACTCCACTTCTGGATGGTCTGTTCTTAACTATCTGTTAAATACTTCTCCTTTGGATGGTCTGTCCCTAACTTAACATCTCCCAGGGTCACCTGATCCTAATGGTTTTACAGACTCACCAATAACCTATCTGTATACAAACATATATTCTCTTTTATGTGTAATCATAATTTTAGTCTTACCTATGACAAAGCCCCACACACTGGAATTTTGGACTAAATTGGCTGGGGCCAATAGCTAATGTGTAGGGCGTGACCCTATACCAGTCCTATCTGATATTCTAATAGCTGAGTCATTTTACTTAGCGATCCCTTCCCATAATTTTCCTTGGAAACCTTTTTCAAAATGATTTAAAACCTTTAAATCAAACTCACACAAGGAAAATACATAGACTCTATGCTTTACTCGAAATCACCTTGTCATGTTATATATACATACTTTACTCAAACTTTAGTTGATGAAAACATTTAAACACTTGAAGATACCCCTTTCGATTCCATTGAAATTCCCTCTTTCAAAACCAAGTAAAACCCTTCATTCTTCTTGGTCGAAAGGCCAAAACCTTCCTTTTGAAACCATTCTTAAAACCCTTTAGAAACCTTTGAAAACCTTCCTTTCAAAAGCTTTAAACCTTAGACATCATATATTAAAACATTTCATAACATTGCCTTTAGAAACCCTTGGAAAAACCTTCCATTTAAACTCTTTCGAAACCATCAAAAAACATTACCTTTCGACTCCTTCGAAACCCTTGGGGAACCACCCCTTCGAAACCATTTTTAAAACCTTTCGAAAGATTTAAACCTTTAGAAACTCAAACCTTTCGAAAGCACTTGGGTTCAATTTAAAACATGTGGAAAAACACCTTTCGAAACCATTTAATCATCTCTTTCGAAACCATTGGGTTATACTTCAATTAGAACAAAAGGGTCTAGAAAACCATTTAATTGAAAGTCTACCTTTCGAAAGCATTCCTAAGTAAAAAGTGATGGTGTCGAAACCACCCTTTCGAAAGCATTGGAGAAGTGGCTAATCTTAAAAGCTAAGTATATCTTTCGAAACCATTGACTTCAAAAGGTAGAAAGGCAGCAACTAGGGGTTCCGAACCCTTCAAAAGCATTACTTAATATAAAAGAGCGCAACCCATTCGAAACCTTTTCTTTAAAAACACTTGACTCGGTCGAAATCCAACTAAGTCGAAAGCTATCCTTTCGAAAGCAAAGCAGGCGCTACTTCCATTTTAAAACAAGGCATACTCCAATCCCTTCGGAACCCAGCATTTCGACTACGTACCTTCTGCCTCTATCCAATACGCTACATACCAAGGAACTTGATACCATGTGCATTGGTTTCAAAAGCATAGTGACGAAACGTCCTAGTCGGAACCCCTGGTGCCGAAAGTAGCAGAACATGCTAATAACATGTTATTTTTGTTTTTAACTTAAAAGAGAAACTTTTGAACTAACCTGCTAATATTTATCAATTTTTCATTGGTTGCTAAATACCTTTTTTTCAAAAGTGCTGCCAATATTTTCAGAAATAAACAATAATTATATTTTACAAAATACCCCTTCTCTTTAATTAAATATATAAAACATTCAAGTCCCATACCTTAAATAATTTTATATATTCATCAAAACACTTAGGAAAATCCTATAAAAATTCTAGGAAATCCTATTAAATATGTTTTCTATCATATATAAATTTCAGACCTAAACAATTATTTATTTTGCCGTAAATAATTTATAACCCAATAAATCATTTTCTTCACTAGAAAATTAGTATAAAATCCACATTAATTTAGAAAATTATTAAAATTGAAACCCACCTTTGAAATATTATTTCTGATCTACGTTTAAACCAAGGCATTTGGGTGTCATCTAATAGGGTTTTCATATCAAACATATCATTAAAATCAATATAAATATGCATAAATCATCAACAAGTATATATAAACTTTTAATCTTTCAAAACATGACACAAACATGCAAAAATACTTCGGATTATCCTTAAAACCAAAAATCATAAGAAAATGAGATGTAGTTATTATTCACCTTAGCTTTGTGATTAAAGATGTGAGATTATAAACTTGATGTTGATTATGCTTCCTCTTTAGCTTTCTTCTTCTTACTTTTGAAAATGGTGGCCGACATCTCCTTAATTTTAATTTTTGTACATGAATGCAAGTGAGAACTCACGGCTAAGGGTTTAGGGTATTAGAGAGCCCTTTTTCTATTTTACCCCTCCTCTATAACACTTATTTTCCTAACACATTTTTATTCATGCTATCTCGTTTTGATTTACATATTAGCATGGCACGGCTACCCTTAATTATAATCAAATCTCTATCCATTAACCATCTTATATTATTTTATTTTATTTAACTAATTAAATATCCTAAATAATGTTACTAAAAATATGGGATGTTACAGAAGGGCTAGGCCTGAATTTATAGATGCTAGCATCAACCAGAACCCTTAGATCGAAATATGTTAAATCTAGGCCGTTGCGGCCTAGGTTTACTAGAGCCGCTAGGTCGCCAACGGTCGATCGCCTTTCGGTGGCCGATCGACGACTAAGGGTCGATCGTCCCCAATAATGGGTCGGCCTGTGGGCCCGGGTAATTAATATAAAAATGTTAATTATTTATTATTTAATTATTTTCATTCCGAATTCGTTTTTCGTCCGTAACTTCTTCGTTTGGACTCCGATCGCGAAACTCCAAATATGAAAGTTGCTCAGAATTTTACCACAAACGCAATGGTGCAAGTTTCATGGTTAGATTCCACTATTTGCATGAATTCCATTTTCAAAACCTAAATAATTAACTAACTAATTAAATAACTAACGCCAAATTACAAGGTACTAAAATTTTCGACCAATAAAGTTATGATCAAAGGCTCCAAAAAGTGATGGTAGAATGAGGGTTGTGATGCTTTTATAAGGGAGAGACTAGAGAGATAAAGTGGAATCAAGATACCTATTTTCCTCTAACTCATTCTCTACCTCTTATCCTATCCAAACCCAACCCAGTCTCCCATGTCATAATCGCTCATTCCATATAAGATCATAACCGAAATTTATATGCTCTATATGGGCTTCGAACTCACTTCAAGCCTACAAATATTTATTGCATTTAAACTCAATTAGAACATGTATCGATATCGTATATCAATTAATATATTATAACTATTATAAACATATTTATTAATATTGTTTAACACATCAAATAAAATTTTATAATTAATATTTCATCAATATTAATTAATTTATAATAATTATAAATTAATTAAAATATTTGGTCAAAGAAGCATTCAATGTTTCGGTTGTGTGACTCTTTAGGTGTAAATTCAGTCAGTGACTAATATTGAACTATTCGAATATCAACGTTCATACATCACTTAGCAGGTGATGTGACATCTTGACCAAATGCTTACTGGTTTCATAAATTCCAATTTTACTTTATTAAGCGTTATTTAGTAGCAACGATTATTTAGATCAATTCTCTTAGTTAGAATTATATCACTTTGGACTTAAGGAATTTGGTAATGGTCAAAATTCCCTTGGTTTAATAATAACAATTATTATTAACTGAACTACTCTGGCCAGCGATTTTGACTTTGAGTTGACTTCAGTTGACCGTGATACAAACCACATATAACCGAAGAGATGACTCCTCTCTTGAATAGTGTTTCACTTCCAATACTTCCACTTGACCCAACTGTAGTCACTCGATGGACGTTGTGCTATGATTTGACTATAATCAAAGTTGAGCTTTCATATTGAGGATCAAAAGTGTTCTTGGTCAAGAGAAATGTGTGAATTAGTCACATTGATATTTTCTATTTGATCTTAGTTATAATAACCAATAGAAAACTATCGATTGAGTCATTCCATAGTTATCCAATAAGCATAAGTGCATAACTCCTTGGAGCCTCTAGCAATCATGAGTAATACGCTGCTTAACATTTGGAGAGCATTATACACTCTAGTCTTAACGGATGCATCGACATCCAGTCTCGATGCATCTTTACTAGGAATGTTTAAAATGATGTGTTTATTATGTGTTGATACAATACCCATTATTAATACTGTTTGTAATTACTGCAAAAACACACAATTTATGGATTTTATATTAAATTTATTTTAATTAAACATTTAATTTATTTATAACACACTATAACAAATATATAACAGAAATAAAAACACCTTTATTACGAATGAAAATTGATTGCATAGTTAATAATTTACAATAAATTATATAATTGCTTTTAGGGCATACCCCTAACTCTATCATCTTATATGTAGAGATCATTTTTTGATTATAGAGAATCACATGAAAAAAGATCAGGTTACATCCATAATTAGGTATGCATCGAAACATATGAAGTAGAACACTACATAAGATATTTGTCTCCTTCGATAAAGAGTTTGTATCAATATATTTAAAAGTTGACTCAAAGTCATAAGTCTTTGGCCAAAGCAATCCAGTTAGTCGATAAATATTATTAGCTTGAACTAAGTTACTTAGATAGTCAAAATTTTCAATTAACTAGAGATATTATTAGTAACCATTGACCGAGCTTTAGATATCTAAGTAATATAGTATTGATGAAGAGACATAACATGCATAACGTATCGTTGCTTCAGGTTGTTGCTTCGTAATTATGAAGTAGGACTTCATTTGGATGATCTATAAGAATCTAACCTCGTGTCTACTATTATACCTTAACAAAGTTATACCAGTTTTAAATATATGAATTGTTAAAATATCACTATGGATGAAGTGTAACACTAGCGCATCTTACCACATTACTCTCAACATGTTACGGAAATTAACTTAATGAATTAATTTGTAAATATTATAAATAATTATGGAGATATAGATTTAATGGTTATATTGATTTATAAAAATATGTTTAATTAATAAAATATATGTTAGTCATATTTATTTATTTATTTATCATACGGGTTCAAAATAATAAAATAATATAATTATACATTAGCTAGACATGTTTTTAAATATTTATTAATATAAATCAACCAAATTAATTATATATATTAACTTAGAAAGGTTTAAAGTCAATTAAAAGAGAGAGTCAATGTTTAAGTATGGAAAAATACATTTTGGGCAAGTGATGCGCGCACATGCACACATATATATTTGGGCATAAATCAATTATATTGACTATAATAAATTTTCATGCATATCTTAGTGGTGAAGTAATTCTAAAACCAATTTCAAAAATAATTGAAGAACCAAATCAAGGGTATTTAATATACATATCAGTTTAAAACATGCATTTTCTTCTTCTCCAATTAGTTTAAAACATTGCTTTTGTCAACAAAAGCATGTTTGAGAATTGTTCTCACAAAGGTGATCCGATGGTACAAAGTTATAGATTTCAACTTGGTTTTCTATCTAAGTACTATTTTATATTCATGATTAATATTATATTCTATTTCAGCCTAATTATAATAAAATCAAAATTTTAGCCTAAAATCCTATTTATAATTATTTGGGGTTCTAAAATAAAACTTAGCTTCTGTTTTTATTAGTTATTAAATTAAATTTTCTTTTAAATTTGTTACATACATTAGATATTATTTTTGATTTAAATAGAATTGCATATATTATTAATATATATAATATATAAATGTTTGTATATATGTATATGTATGTATGTATATATTTAATTGTACTACCATATATAAATACATACTAATATATAGAAATTTCATATATATATATATATCATGTTTCTCTTAATATAACATATATATTAGAACTTATGGAGTTTTATTATTAATAATCATTGAAATTAATGCTATTAGTTAACTGAAATAATTTAATACGGAATTAATATTGAATGAATCTTATCAAATTAAAACCACATTAATATTAAATCTGAATTAATAGGAGAAAAAAGTATTCATAATAAATAAACCCAAAACTTGTGCAAAATAAGATAAGGAATTTATTTTGAAATTTTCTCCAATTACCCATAGTATGACACACCCGATCGACCCGACGATCTTGTTTAGCAAAGCCTCCAATTGGTGATGTTTATCCATGTGTCTAGGGGTGTGATGAACCGCGTGCAAGGAGTTATGATGAATTCCAGTTAAGAAAGAAACCGAGAGATAAGCGAAGAACACACTTCCAATCAATGTAATCGAGAATCATGTGAAGGATGCTCTCAATATATGTTTGTACGTACGTATACATGTATAAGTGGTCTAGCACACAAATACATATTATACATACATACATACATACATACAACTATGTATGTATGTTATTCTCTCTCTTCCTATATATATATATTATAAATAATAATCTATGCATATATATGCAGTACTGCATATAAATACACATTTTATATATGGGATAGGATCAGCTACGTCTAATTTTTTCTACACCTCAAATACCCCTGATTTCAACCACATGTTCCGAATTAAATAATATACCTTCTTTCTCCTAAAGTGAAAAAAGTGAGTAGGTATATTATTTAATTAAGAAAATGTGGTTCATTATGGATGGACACTCCTATGGATTTGGCAAAACGGATTTTGTGACCATCAAGGCAGGAAGCCCAAAGAGATGATTATGAAGATCGGAGATCAGTTATAAGCAAGGTTATGGATGATAGTCAAGCGGATTCAGACGAATGACATCTCAGAATTGGTTAAGTATGGATTGGCTCTTCTCCTGGGCAGGGGATCAGATGGGATCACTATCGATTTGGACACTCAACTTAGCAGATCAACTCATCAAAGTTCGATTGGTCACTCCATAAAACACTTAGGGAACTATGTAAACAACTAAGGAAACATGAAGAGGATGTTATAGGAGACTCCCATGACCGATCAATAGGCCCCACTCCCCCAATTAGGGGATCGGCACCGATCCCTCTATAGGGATCTGCACCGATCCCCAAAGTGGGCCCAATGCGGCCCATTTTCGGGGAGCGGGTTTGGCTTGGTGTAGAGGTTATGCGTGTGGATTTTCAGCTCGATATTTGTCCGTCTTCCTCTATAAATGCAGCAGGCATGGCACTCATTTTTGGATCTTCTTATCTCTTAGCTACACTATGCCATTTTTATTACTTGGATTCAAATCATTTGTAACTATAATCAACAATATAAATAAAATAAAAATCTTTGGAGTGGACGTAGGCCAGAGTCAGCCGAACCACTATAAAACCTGTTGTATTAATTTCTTACTGTTTTAATTTTATAATCTTCATTTTTTATTTTCTACTTCACTCAGTTTAGAATTGGTTATTGGATTTTTGATGCTTTTACATTGTTTGGGTGTTGGTGGTCATTTCTGATGCTAACATATATGTGTATGTATGTTTATAAATATGTATATTTCTCTCTCACCCCCATATATATATATATATTAGGTATATGGCCTATATAATTGAATTTTTTAATTTAAAATTCAAATAGCCTAATTTGAACATAATATATTATATGCGGAAATGTTTTCCTAAAATTAAAACCGTTATAAAAAACTAGTTAACCCAATTTTGGCATGAGATAATGTTGCAGGAGATATCTTAGTAATTAAGGAAATAGAAAACATATTTAAGTGAAGATAACATATCACTTGTATTTTATTTCAATGTAAAAACATTTATAGGAATAATTTTTCCCATTGAATTCTTTGACTTTGAATATTTTGTAAATAATTTTTTGAATAACTGTACTATTGTTTTTTAAATGATCCAAAATTAAAACAAATTATTTTATCAAAGGCCAAAAAACATTTAGTACATAAGATCAGATTTTATAATTAAATCGTGCATATTAATTACTATTATTAATCTGTATAATCTAAATTTTATAAAAAAAGCTAAAGGTTTATATTAAATCATTTTAAATTGAAGATAAATATATGGAAAATTCAAAAGCCAGAACTAATATGAAAATATATTTAAAACTTTTTCCAACCAAATTATTTTTTCTCATTGCCGAATATGTCTTACAAGATAAACATTTAACCTTGCTAACAATCAGCATATTGAACTGTTAGCTTCGTCTTTGTGGCAATAATTCTTAATCTCGGTGAATGATTTGAAATGTCAGTGACTAAGAATATAATTTAATTTAGGACATGTTAAAGTATTCGCATAAGGAGAGTTAATATTTTAAAAGAATATTTATAACCTTACATTGTCAAAGCATATGTATGGTAAATATCCTTGATTTAGTTCTCCAATTATTCTAAAAATATTTTTAGAATTTCTTCACCACTAAGATATTGCTTACAAATTATTGTAAATCAATCTAATTAATTCATGCCAAAGTTTATACATGATCACATGCTCAAAAACTATTTTTCCTTACTTAAACATTGACTTTCTCTTTAAATTAACCTTAAATCTTTCTAAAATTAATATATATAATTAACATGGTTGGTTTATATTAAAAAATTTTGAAAATATTATCCGTCGATATTTAATTACATTATGTTATTATTCCGACCTATACCATACTTAAATAAAAATCTATAACATTAACTTATTTTTTATCAATCAAATATAGGCTAATAAATAATAGATTAATTAGTATAACCATTATATTAATTTAAAACATTTTCAAATTAACTCATTAATTTAACTTAGGTCGCATATCAAGAGTACTGGTGATGATACAATTAGGTGTGATGCTCTGCCTTTAATAATATTTAAATAATTTTAATATTTAATGCTTTTATAGGACTTTGCTAAAGTATAGTAATAAACACAAGGTTTTTTTTAATCTAAACGGCCTATTTCTAAAAAACCTTCCATGTTCCGGATTAGACCAAGAAGGGAACCGAGGTAGCATTATATAACAATAAAAAAAAAGGAAAGTAGCCTTCTTTCAGTAGTGTACATAAAATAAAGAAAAAGAAAACCAAAGTAAGCTCTCATAGTCATGAGAATTCAAGTAAAGAGAATGAGAATGGGCACTAGTCTACGAAAATAGTAAAGTAATTGGGTCTCCAACTCGAAGTGTACTACATTATCTTGCATATGACCATAGGTTTGGATGGTGATGGGTTATATAAAAAGCATTGCTCCCTATGGAGAAACAATCATGCTAGTCTGATAAGGTAATGTATAGATCTAGCATGAGGGAGGGAAGCTTCCTAAAAGGAGTCCAATCGGGAAAGCTCTGTAGCCAAACAAGAGAACCTTCTAAGAGGTAAAAAAAGAGCAATGACTACCCAAGATGGAAAATATAACCATAGCATGCATATAAAATAAAAGAAACATGTTAGACTGAGAAGGACATGCACTTCCTATGTTAGTTTGGATATTAAAGTCTTTGATGAACGATTATATGAATCTATTGTAGCTTCTTGTGTATGGCATGGCTTTAAATGGGAGATTGATGTCCTCATAAATATGTGCAGTTATATGGGTGAAGGGATTAATTAAATCGTTGTTATAAATGTGCTGATTACGGCCACATTAGATGCACCGACAAATGTAATTGGGAACTACACAAAAAATACCCCATATAGGTTTACCTCTCGCATGTGACCTGTTAACCCGCTTTTTAACTAAGTAGATTTCAAATTAGAATTAGAAGACCAAAATGAAGACAAGATGAATCACGAACTTGGAAACACGATCAGAAGGATAAAAGAAAGGAATTCAATAAAAATCATTGCTTTTGAAGCTAGGGAAACAAGTCGGTACCGAGAGGTTTCCTCTCGGTACCAAGAGGTTTTTCCTCCTACTTTTGCACAAAAAACCCCATACACTTCATACTCTACTCCAATCACTCATCATTGAGTGCTTTCTTAGAGAATAGACAAGCAATTATCAAGATTGATAAGAAAAAAGAAGAATAGAATAAGTGATATCAAGTGAATCATCATAAAGAGATTAACCTTCAAGGAAGAGAGTTCGAAGTCCATCGAATTAAAGATAGAAAGGCAAGGCAAGTGAAAGAGTTGGGTTTTCACCAACAAAAATCTCATGGTACCGAGAGGAACCTCTCGATACTTGAGAGGTCTTCTTTGGACTTTAGGTCAGCGCGCTTCTTCCTGTACACTTGGACTTGCATCTGGATTTATTCTACGTGGGCTCCTAAATCTATTAGCGAGTTTCTCTATAAATATCAACCATATAGTAACTAAAGAGGGGATCTATATTACGCATCTTCTTCACCTTTATTTACTCCCTTAAATATACTCTAGAAACACCATTGTAAATCTGAGATCCACTATATTGTGGATAGATATGATAAAACCAGCTGTGATCCGAGAAAATAACTAATAACAAAGATTAAAGTGGACGTATGCCGAGGAATTTACCGGACCACTATAAAAATTCTTATGTCTCCTTTTGCGTTCTTGCTGTTTTTCTTATTTGAGTTGTATCTCTAAATTTTGATGCTTTCATCTGATATTTGGGTGTTGGTGCCATTTTTGGCATCAATATTTTTGTGCTTTTACTGAGAATGACCTAGATCTGAAGACTTGAAGCTTGAATCGGAAGTTCGAAGAAGATGAAGAGACCTAACACTAGATCTAAGATTGGAGGAAGTCAACCAGAGCATGGGGGCAGCTAATAGGTGTCCCTAAATTCTAATCATTCCATCTACGTGACTAGAGAAAAGATGGAGAGAATGCTAGAAGGATTTTTTTTTTCAAAGGATGGGACAACAAGGGATAGCTGGAGCTGCTGGAATTCAGAACCAATGGTCAGGAAATAATGCAGGAACATCGAACAAACTGGATTAGTGCCTCCATGACCAAGACCACTCGATACTGATCAAAATCCTCTTGGTACCGAGAGGATTTTGATTGGTGAAATGTTGGATTGGACTTAGGGCAATGTTGGAGCTAGAAATGCAAGACAAAACACAAGTGCACAACAACCAGAGGAATAAATGCCAAAACATCCCCGTAGGAATGGAGCACAGAATGAAACCAGAGGTATGGACCAAAACAGACGTGCAACTAGAGGAGTACGTTCCAGAATATGTGCCAAAGTTCCCCCATAAGAGCAGGGGGCAATATGCAGCTAGTGGTCAAAGTCTTCCATTAGACTACAATAACCGAATGACTGAGATGACCAAAAAGATAATTAGAGGTGGACCTCCGAACCATAGTCTGGAGGACGTAAGTAGGAATCCATTTATCGCTAACATCCAGAATGCAAGGAATCCTCCAAATTTCAAGCTTCTGATGCTGGAAATGTACGATGGACAAATGGATCCAACAGTTCATCTAATGAGATACATCTGATATATGGAGGTGTTGGGTGCGTCTGAGGAGGTGATGAAGTGATACTTTGCATTATATCTGACTAATTTAGAAGTGACATGGTTCAAACAGCTAGAGAATGGGTCCATTTGCACGTGGACCGACTTAGTGAACAGGTTCTTGAGACAGTTCAGAGTTTATATCTCTCGACCAAAGAACGTGATGATGCCATCAAGCGTAAGGCAAAGACCAGAAGAGACTTTGAAAAGCTATTTGACTAGGTTTAACATGGCAGCTGCCACAGTCGATAAGCCGGATCCATCGATAATCTTAAAGGCGGTAATGTTTAGAGTCGCAA
This sequence comes from Allium fistulosum, assembly GCA_030737815.1. Classification (NCBI taxonomy): domain Eukaryota; kingdom Viridiplantae; phylum Streptophyta; class Magnoliopsida; order Asparagales; family Amaryllidaceae; genus Allium; species Allium fistulosum. The sequence goes on along the minus strand of CM060905.1, from coordinate 895,219,406 downwards.
GCAAGTCCCACTTAAAAATTACATTGGAAATAGATCCACCAATGGATTTTGCAGAGTTTTACCATAAATATGAAAGACATCTATAAAAAGTGGATGTTGAGGCTAATGATGCTGACATTGCTACTGTAGATAGCAAAGGACTACCCAGAGTAGGATATGGAAAAGACAAAGGGAAACTAAAAGCTAATAACGACTTCGGAGAACCAAAATGGAAAAGGAGGAAATCAGAGTTCTCTTCCTACACTGATCTGACCAAAACCCCAAAGAGGATATACCTTGATACTAGGAAGCAGATCCCTTACTGAATGCCAGCTAAGAGAGAGCCCGCTGATGGGGAGAGAAGGTCTGGAAATTTTTGCATCTTCCACAAGATGGACAGAAATGAAACGAACGATTGCTGATACCTCCATGGTCTGATAAAAAAACTGGTTCGAAGCAATCAATAGCAATAGTACGTAAGGAACCAAACTGCAATGGTGCAGCCACCATCTGCAAAGAATGCATCAAGGAACGACTAGGGATCTGGGTCGAGGATGGTAATCCCAAAATCGGGATGGATAAGAGTCAGGTTCATTTCTTGACCTTTGCTTTTCGTTTAAGTCAATAATAATCTTGGACCGCTTACACGTGTATGAGATCTTGATTAGTCTCTAGGCATGCTCAGAGTTAGATGTCCGAGATGAATAGATAAGATAATAATAACCATAGGCCGCTTACATGTGTATAGGATCTTGATCGGTCTCTAGGCATGCTCTGAGTTGGATGTCTGAAATGGATGATTATGGTTTTGTTTGCTTTAATTAGAATATTTGATTTTCGAAATCCACTTGAACGTGATGAATGATATTGATTGTGGTAGTCCTGTCCGGAGAGACGGGTAGTGACTATAAGAAGTAAGCCCTCTGACCGGAGAATAAGTGGATGGATTGCTTGTCATTGAGTTCCCTCGCCAGAAAGCGAGCGGACTGGGATCAACAAGGATCCAAAGAGATCAAAAGTCCCCTCACCGAAGAGTTAGCGAATAGGCTTGCTTGATTATTGAGTCCCCTCGTCGAAGATCGAGCATATTAGGCTCAACAAGGATCTGGAGAGATTAAACCCTAGAGTGGATGACAAATGATCCATAGAGAACGAATCCTAGATTGAATGACAAGCGATCCGAAGAGATCAAATCCAAGATTGGATGTCAAATGATCCGAAGAGACTGAATCCCAAATTAGATATAGAACGATCTGGAGAGATCAGACCCTATATTGGAGGATACACGATCTATAGAGATCAAATCCTAGATTGGATGCTAAACGGTTCAGAGAAATTGAACCCTGGAATGGACATTAGTTTGATAAAGGAGTTGAATGCCTTGTAATCGGAATAAGATGGATAAATCCTAGGCGAACACAAGATGAGTTTGATATACAAAATGATATCTTTAGATAAGAGGCAAGATTGCTCAGGATTCGTGGCTGACACTTAAGCAAGGACTGGAGTCCAAAACTATAATAGGTCTACAACGATCCTTGGTTTGTAAAAGAATCTGAAGGAATTGAATGATTCACCAAGATTAAAATCAATAGATGACCGAAGAGCTCAACTATCGAAGATTGACTACTATTGGAACTTATTCTTGAACAAAGCACACCTTACATTTGAATGACGTACCTTTAAGGGGCAAGTGCTAACCCGCTTTTTAACTAAGCATATTTCAAACCAGAATTAGAAGGCCAAAATGAAGACAAGATGAATCATGAACTTGGAAACACGATCAGAAGAACAAAACAAAGGAACTCAAGAAAAACCATCGCTTTTGGAGCTAAGGAAACAAGTCGGTACCAAGCGGTTTCCTCTTGGTACCATGAGGTTTTTCCCCTTACTTTTGCACTATAAACCCCGTACACTTCATACTCTACTCCGACCAATCATCATCGAGTGCTTTCTCAGAGAATAGACAAGTAATTATCCAGATCAACAAGAATAAAGCAGAATAGAACAAGTAATATCAAGTGAATCATCAGAAAGAGCTTAACCTTCAAGGAAAAGAGTTCGAAGTGCATCAAATTAAAGATAGAAAGGCAAGGCAAGTGAAAGAGTCGGGTTTTCACTAACAAAAAGCTCTTAGTACCAAGAGAAACTGAGAGGTCTTCTTTGGACTTTAGGCCAGCATGCTTCTTCTTGTACATTTGGACTTGCATCCGGACTTGATTCTACGTGGGCTCCTGAGTCTTGTAACTCCCCGTGAGTTTTATTAATGAATTAAAATGTTAAAAATGTTAATTTACATAAAAGGACAAAATAGCAAATTTTCACAAATAAATGAATTTGGGAATTTTGACCTTTCCATTGTATTAAGTAGATTTTTCTAGCCCAAATTCATATATAAATTGTCAGAAATGGATACTGTATAAAGAAGATACGAAGCATTACTGTAGCTTGCGTTTTGCGTTTTACGTCTATGTTGAAAATAAGGGATTTATGCTAGAATATGGTAAAACTTAATTGTTAAGAAACAAGTTAAATGTGCATTTAAAAGATGAGAAGACAAGGGTGTTTATGCACATAAATATGAAAATGCTTCAAGTGGGAAGTATTAATTGCTGCACTTGAAAAATTGAATATGTTAAAAAGAATGGAACGAAAATAATTAATGCAAAGAGAGAGGGAGCATTAATTACCCTTTTTGGAATTATTTGAAACTAGGATAAATGTGTATACATTTAAATAAAGGTTTATTTGAAAGGAAATGCGTAGATAAAAAGTGCTAGTTATTAATGTATATGTATATATGTTTAAAACGGTTAATAATACTTGCATGCATTAATAAATCCAATTTATCAAATACAAATTAGGATATGAATTAATTGATTTACTTATTGATTAAGGGAAGCGTTTCTTGAAGAAAAAGGAAAGATAGGATATTAATTATAAAGGATAACGTTGATTTGAATTGTAGGCGTTAATACATACAATCAATTGCAAAATTGATTGCGTAATTAAAACACGTAATGCAAGATTTATTATTTATGCATATGTGGTTAGAGACCAATTAATAAAATTCGTATGAATTCAAATTGACCGATTGGAAATGAAATTAATAACATAAATGAGAATTATGTAACCATCGCATTAATGAGGGAAAAGGAGTAATGTTTATTTAGGCAACAAATTAAGGTAATAAGAAAAGGAAGATTTTAATGCATGTTTGAAAAGAATAACAGTTTATGCAAGAGGAAAAGGTTTATTTTTAAAATTGACATTTAATAAAAGTTAAACATTTTGAAAGGTATGTTCGAAAATTATATGTTTGGATAATAAACTGTTTTAAGGAAAATATAGAGAAAAGATGTTAGTTAACAAAATATGGAATGGAAATTAAGAGTATTAATTAAGATTAGAATCTTAATTGACTGACTTAAGTGGTAAATTTGTTGCACTGATTTGGGTAATGTAATTGTTGGAAAAGGAAAAGAGTTTATTTATACAAATAAAGGAACACGAATGAAGAAATGATTTTTGGTATAAACAAATCTTCATTGGAGTTCTTCAATAAGTAAAAAGGAAACCAACATGTGTGTGTATATGTATGTATGTGTGTGTGCGGGTGTGTGTGTGTATGAATATACTTCTGAATTAAATACATGGTACTTTGCCATATTTAATTTTAGTAGTAAAGTGTAAATGTGAATAAGTATTATGGACTAAATTGGTATAAATGAATTAATCAGCGTAACAAAAATGATGGTAATGGGAAGATTTTATTTAGAAAGGAAAGTAAATAAAAATTGATTTATTGGTTTATGGATTGATTGATGTTATAGGCATATACACATATTCTTAACCTTAGAAGGAGATTTGATATATTATTTAAAAACGTGTGTAGGTTCATTGGATTAAATCAAATGGTCTAGGTTTAATAAGATAGGATTACTTGGAAATAAAGCAATCAATCAATGGTTAGGATTAATATAGATCTCCTATAAATTAAACCACTAACCTAAACTAACTCTTGACTCTTCTCTCTAATCCTAGTTGTTGTCATCTTCTTACCTCACCTCCATTAATTCTTATATTTACGTTTAAATAAACAAAAGTAAAATCAAAATCAAAGAACAAGATTAAAGAAGATCTAGCAATTTGAGAGAAGACTAAGCGGATCTAGGAAGGAAAATAGTAGGATTGGGACCAGACCTAAGGGAAATACACTATCTAGAGATTGAAATTAAAGATAAGGATTTAAGCAAGGGGAATTAATCTCAAACAAATCTCAAAGTCCTTATCCTAATCAAGGTGAATAATAATCTAAATCATCTATATTTTGTTTTAAGATTATTTGATTTTCGGGTTTAAGACTAAATCCAATATAATGATGATTTTGATGATGATATGCTTGGATTTAATGTGATGTTAACTCAAATAAGATTATTTGATAAATGATTCACACGGTTTTGAGGCTAAAACTGATTATAATGATTTTCGTATGCCATGAGAAAATTTTATGTTATGGAAAACATGATTTTAGAGATGGGTTTTAATTTTTATAATTTTCCAAGCGATGAAAAATTTATTATGAATTTTCAAAGGAAATATGAATACTTGGGTTTAGAAATTAATTTCGGTTATTTTATAAAGAATTTGGGTCTGAAATTTTTATATGTTTGATAAAATACTGAAAGTGAATTTCTGTAATTTTTGGGGATTTTTCCTAAGTGATTTACCATGGAAATTAAATTGTTTTAGAAGGAGGATTTAATAGTTTTGCTTAATGGAAGGGCTTAATTGTGAAAATTAATCTTTTTTTAGATTTGAAATTATGCGGCAATTATTTTGGGAAAGAATTTCAAAATATTAAGGCAACCAATTAAATGTTTACAAATAGACAGGTTAGTTATAAAGTTATTACTTTAAATAGCATTAATTCAGCTTTTACCCAGAAAAAAGTTGGTCCTACCTCTTTTTGAAGCACCTTTCGATCCATTACTTCCGCTTCGACCAAGTCAAAACCTACCAAAGCCGAAACCAATCCATAAGGTATCGCAATGATGGTACGTAGTGGATTGGAGAAAGGCGAAAGACATGGTATCAAAACCATTGCTTTCGATAGGGTCGAAACCTTTGTTTCGCTTTCCAAAGATAAGCGCCTGCCTTATTTTCAAAAGAATGCTTTCGACCAAGTCAAAACCTTTTTAATATTTTGAAGATTTTTCTTTCGAATCTGTTGCCGCCTCTTTGTTTAAATAGAGCTTTCGAATGATTTCCTCTGTTTATAAATCAATGCTTTCGAAAAGGGTGGTTTCGACTTAGTCGAAACCTTGCTACCAATCTTATGCCTTTCGAAGGTATTGAAGTCATCAATGATTTCAAAAGGTAGCTTTTGTTTTTAAAATTGTACTAAGCCACTTCCTAAAAGCTTTCGAAAGGGTTCAAGGGTTTCGAAGGCAATGACTTCGAAAGGGGGTTTCGATGCTATCCTTCAATATTTTACTTAAATGATTTAAGATTTCGAAAGGATGGTTCTGAAGCCATCAAATTTTTCCCCGAACAATTTTATATAAAGATTAATGGTTTCAAAAGGGTTACTTTTGTTTATATTTACTTTGACCCAAAAGATATTTTTAAAGATAAACCCAATGGTTTCAAAAGAGGTACTTTCAATGGTTTCGAAGCTATGTTTCTAAGAGTTTATAAGTAATGCTTTCATACTTTCAAAAGGTATATTTTGGTTTTGAAAGAGATGATTTAAAGAGCTTCGAAAGGTATATACTTAGTGTTTTGAAAAGAAGTTTTCTATGCTTTCGAAGGAGGTTATCTAGGGGTTTTGAAAGTGATGTTTTAAGATTTCAAAACAAATAACCCAATCTCATTTTAAAGGAAAAACCATGGCATAAATAAAGATCTTTGAAATGAAGGTTTTGAAGAAGTTTTTCTTGAGTAACAGGTTAATGGGATTAACCAAGTTTTATATAAAATGATTTCAGGGATATTTAACCACATGTATTGGTATTACTATATTGTTATGATTGCTTCTTCATATATTTGTTCCCATTGTTATGAACCCATAACGGTACTTTGGGGAAGGGCGGAATAACCAGCTTGGTTGACCCAGTAGTGAATATAACTTAAGAAACGTAAAAATCTTAATTAAAGATTTGGCAGGGGCCAATAGGTTCATAGTAAGCCCATGAAAACTGTGTATAGCAAAAGATATTGGCAGGGGCCAATAAGTTTATAGTTAGCCTATGAAAACTATATCCGGATTATGATATTGACAGTTAGTCAATATGTTCCTAGTCAATCCATGAAAACTAGGATAAGAAATTAAGATATTGACAGTTAGTCAATAGATTCCTAGTCAGCACATGAAAACTAGGATAAATTAAGATATTGACAATTAGTCAATAGGTTCCTAGTCAGCCCATGAAAACTAGGATAAGAAATAAAGATATTGGAGTTACCAATAGGTTCTTAGTAATCCTATGAAAACTATGAAATCAGATAGGTAGTCCATAAACTTTTAACAGGTTATTAGTAAGCCCATGAAAACTAATAGGTAAATATTAACCCTAGAAACTATTATTGTGACAGATAGTCAGAATGAATGGGGATGTTTAATCCAGATTTCATATACTTGTTTGCATATCATCATATTATTTTGAATTATTTTTAACCATTGGAGATGCAGGAGCATAGTATATGGTTTTATAAAGTCTTTAAGATACTAGTGAGGGGAAAACCCATTCTGCTAAGCGGCGTGGTCTCAGTTGATGTTTAAATGGTTTGAGATGGTAGATTATTATTCATACCAGGATTTATGTCCGTCTCGAAGTTTATGTTTATCCCCTTAAACTCTCGGGTACTCAATTGATTTTGAGTAGTTTGAGAGTTGAGGATTTCAGGTTCTTTTTAGACGAATAAAGCTTCCAAAGACATGTAGGAGGCAAGCTAGTTAATAAGAGTTCTCTATATTCCACTGTGTTTTGGTTGCAAAGGAAAACCTATTTTCTTGCCTAATTATATACTCTGATCAACCAAGGGGGCATCTTCATATATCGCTCTTGGCGTATGCTGTAATAAGTATATTTTGTCTGAACGTAGTTACGATTGTGAGATTATGTAATGAACTTGAAATGTTTTTGAAATGGAATATGGAATATGTTTTGATGATTGATTTTTTTTCCATATTCATGTATTTCTGTGTATCAATGTACCTAACATTACCTTATTTGGTCGGCGAGGATTAATAACTATGGATGACTGCAGCATCCATAGCTGTTAGTTTTGGGCCTCCAAGTGGGAGATGTTACAAGTCTACTAGCAATTTTATCTATAAATACCAGCCATATAGCAACTGAAGAGGGGGTCTGGATTCTGCATCTTCTCAACTCTTATTTCCTTCCTCAAATATACTCTAGAAACTACGGTATAAATCTGAGATCCACTAGATTATGGACAGATCTGATAAAACTGGTTTTAATCCAGAGAGAAACAACTAATAACAAAAATTAAAGTGGACATTGGCCGAAGAATTTGCCAAACCATTAGAAAAATTCTTGTGTCTCCTTTTACTTTCTTGTTGTTTTGGCTTGCTTTAGTTGGATCTCTACATTTTGGTGCTTTCATATGATATATGGGTGTTGATACCATTATTAGCATCAACAGGACCACCAATGGAGGTGTAGAGGAGAAGGGATGTAGAACTCATGCCTTAGACCTTTTAAACCCTCAAAACATTTTCAAACAACCAATGTTATGTTACCAGCATGAAAAAGGTGAGAAATGGACTCTATTTAACTAGCTCTACAACATCGATATTTAGAAACTATATGAATATCGATTTAGTGAGATTGAGGTCTAGAGAAATGCACTCTACCGAGTTATCTTCGATGGTTTTGAGCTCCCTTGGATCCTGTATTTTTTCTGCCGCAACGCTCGTAGAATCTTTTTTCACTAACTACAAAAAATATGCCCAAACTTTCTTTGGGTTTCAACTGATAATCTCACAAAACACCATTGGGTTTCTTGGAAGCACATCTATAGACTCAAAAAGAAAGGCGGCTAGGCCTTCACAAACAATGTGTAGTCTGTAAGGCTTGCACGTATAAACTATGGGTTTGTTTTCATCAAAATAGATACAAGGTTATATGCTTACAAATCATATAGAAAAAATCCTACTACATGGCCATGAAGTTGCACCCTTGTGACATAATATATTGTGTACATTATGTATCCTCGTCACCACTAAGTGTATGAGTCATTTTTTTGAACAAACATCTAGTTATTTTATTATAGAGGATTTAATTAGATTTAATAGTATAGAAATCGATTTATCCACTTGAATACTAATATAACCATGTAAGTGCAAGTAAAAATGAATTCAAACAAAACATAAGAGAAATCACATCACTAATATAACCATGGGGTTTCTAATTAGAGCACCAACTTTCAAAATTGAAGACATAGGTTCGTAGTTCTCAAGAGGAGTCTAATGGTGTTGGTCTCATGGCCTAACTCAGTTTTAGTCGGTTGAAATTGGCAATGAAAGTTCAAAAATTTGCGACATCATATGGCATCGAGGTAGGGCCGGGCATAGTCGAATGGGTAGGCAGCGTCGAGCAACATCAGTTGGTGATGGTCCTTGACAGTGGTTTGGACGTAGCATGACGATCGATAGTCAAAGTTGGTAGAGGGAGATAATGGGTATCTCGTGTTGCTATACCAAAGTAACACTTTCCACTTATGCCCTCGTAAAATAATTAATTGCATTTTAAACCCGATAAATTCTAGCTTGAATAACATTTGCGTACAACTCCTATTTATGCATGATTTGCTGCGTTGGATTCTTGGCGAGATTCCAAACATTTTGCATTTGTTTGTGGACTTTTGGAGTTGTTTGTGAAAATGCTTATGTGGGATTCAATAGGTTAAGTATTTAAATTTTAAAATATTGAATAGATATTTATCGATATACATATATTTGCCAATATCTATAAAGATCTTTTAATGATAACTTGATTGTTGTGATGTTTTTTATATGATATATGTCCTAATTTGGTTGTTTATCTGTTTAATTATTGCATTGTTGAAGATGATCTTTTATAGCAATTAATTATTGATTTTAGAAAAACAATTAATTGATGGATGGGAAAATATGTAATTTTGAAGTAAATAAGATTATTCACAAATTTTGGGTGTTGTTTGTAAATAACCGTGATATACAATTTGTACAGGAAATAATATGAAAATTTTAATAAGGTTATTATTTATGAACTTAAGGAGAAATTCATACATAATAATGAAAAAAATTACTTTTAAGTGAATTTGGAGAATTTATTATTATTTAAAGAGTAAAGTAAAATTTAGTAAATAATAATGTAACTTTTAGGAAGACTATATTATTTTTGAGTAATTAATAATACAGTTGTTTTATGGGTTTGCAGAAAAATGATGTTATTATCATTATTTAAACTATTAATAATGAGAGATGTTTTGAGAATAAAAATAATAATGACTATGAATGTTTAACCTGAATTTTGATTTAAATTATTACTATTTTTGAGATAAATCATAATAAAGGTGTTGAAATCGGGCCATTCGGAAGCGGGTTAAATGGATTAATTTCAAAATAATTCCATTTTTATCTTAATTAAGCCTATGAAACCTGAATTGATTTTAGATCTAATCTAAAATTATTTTAATAAAATCTACATTTTATTATAATTGATTAAAATTAGGTTAAGTTAATTTTAAATTATTTGTTTGTTACAATGAGCGCACCAAGTGCACCCATGTGTAAAACAAGCAAGTACAACATATAAGAAGTGTACATAGTTAATGTGAACTTTGTTTAGGCAGTGGAATTTACACCACAACAGACACATTACTTTTATATATGTCTTTGTTATCCAAAACAAGAATTTTTTTAATAAGATTAATTTAGTATGAATAAATATGTGCGTGTATATGTACATATAGTTGTTTTTATGAGAAGACTTTGTAACATGTAACAAATTAACGTATACAATGTGAATTAATTTTAACTAAAAGATAGTTCAAAATATTATAGTTATATTTTATATAAAAACCCTTTGAAAACCTTGAGTTAAATACACACATACACATACATACATACATACATACATATATACATACATATATACATACATATATATATGTATGTGTGTGTGTGTGAGAGAGAGAGAGAGTGTGTGTGTGTGAATATTATAAATACACAAAAACCAAATCAATATTTTGAAATAAAACAAAATTAAAACTATATCCTAATCCTAATTTAGATCTTATTGTTAAAATAAGAAATAAATTACTAATTTAAAGTTTCTTTTTTTTGCAACAACCAATCTTTATTTTGAAAGTAAGACATTTGAATCTCAATCTTATGTTATGAACTTCGATTAATTAATGAAATTGTTCCAAAGTTTCATTAACACAATACTTTATATAGAAATATACAAATCTAAAATTTATATTATGAAATCTAACTTATTAATAAGATCTTTTTTCAAATTTTTATTCAACCAATAATTAAAAAAAATATACGACACATGCATGTACAAATTCATGATAATAATATCTAGGTCTAAGTTAAACATACAAAATGAACAAACATATAAAACTATGAATCAAAAATTAATATTATTGATACCATATAAATCACAAAGAGCATAACATGGAGATTTTCAAATATATTAACATGATAAGACTATAGCTAATTCAAAGGGAAGAAATAAGATATTCAATTCATAATCCAATATCACATAGTTGAATAGTAAGGAGAGGTAGAGAATCAAAGGCAAGTAAACATAGTGGAATAATATATAAGTAAAATAAAGAATTATCTTCAAGATATAGCCAGGAGAAACGCCTTGAATGATAGAATAATTCCTCGATCCAATAAATCAATCTCTAGATTTGCAATAGTCAAGAGATAACCACCTATTTCTATTTAATTTTGTTTGAATAATTTTTGGAATTTTGGAGCTTCTCCTCCATGAAAATTCGTCTATTATGTCTTTTATAGAGAAGAGAAAATGATAGAGCAACATCTAATTAGATGAAATAAATGTGTAATTAAGATATGGTCATTCCTCTCCTTTTAATTAAGATTGCCCTTTCATTTCGAAATCAAATAACCCATCCTCTTTTCCACACAATGTCTAGCCAATACATGTGGGATTCATTCTAAATTTTTCCAAAATCCAATTAGTATTAATTCTATTTAATCAAATTTAAATTTTCTATCGATATCGTAGACCGATAGGCGCATTTATAACTTCTATAAAAATGCACTTTATTAAATACTAGTGGTAATAAGACAAATCAAATAAGAAACTTTTTAACAAGTAATATTTCAAAAATATTAATTACTTTAATTTATTTTAAGCCCTTTTAGTATTTATTCTATTAAAATTGAATTTAAACATTCTACTAATATCTTATATCAATACGCGTGTTTATAACTTTTATATATGCACTTTATTAAATATTAATAACATTTAAACAAATTTAATAATTAATATTTCACAAATATTAATTAATTTAATTAATTTTCAACCATTAAAAATTAATTAAATCGTGCGGTTCATTCGGAATATTCATCATTTCGATTGCGTGACCCAAAGGTGTAAATTCAGTTAGCGATTAATATTGAACAATTAAAATATTAATGTTCATACATCACCTTTGCTGGAGGTGTGACATTTTGGCTGAATTTATCACTTACAAAACTTTTTATAAAATCCCATTTTACTTATTTAAGCCCTACCTAGTAGTGACATTCATTTTCACCAATTCTCTTTGTCAAACATATATCACATTAGGACTTAATATGGAATTTAGTTTTGGTCAAAATTCCAATATTTCCCATATTCAACTTTGTAAGTGCAAACATAAAATCCTTGGTTCAGTAATAACAATTACTATTAATCATACTGCGTTGGCCAGAGACTTTGACTTCGAGTTGACTTAAGTTGACCACGTGATATTAAACCCATATAACTAAGGAGATGAATTATAGTTTCACTTCCAATGCATCCACTCGACCCAACTAATGTGACAACCTACACCCCAATGGGCCTAAATTTTTGCTAAATTGAAAACCGAAGTCCACCAAAGTATGGATCGTTCATTTCAGTATCCTACAAATAAACAAATGCATATCAGAGTGCTATCGATATAAATTCATAGTGGAATAGTAAAGTATAATAAAACATATAGTTACTGACCAAGGTTGACACTTTTGAGATCAAGTGTCCTTGTCAGTGTCGAACATGCATAAGAAAATCTATCCTTCCACCGTTCCCGTCTTGCATAAGTACCTATCTTTCTAAAGCTATCATGTGGGTTGTAATAAGGAGGAGGTCAAACAACATTCTGGTGACTGGTAAATTACACACTTTATACATAACACTAGTTTATGCCGATTGTCCTCCATCACTTGTTATGTCCTTTATTCTACTTAGTCGTCTTGACTCCACGTACATGTACGGTACACCTCATCTACCCTAGGTAGACAATAGCTACATACATGTGTGTGTGTCTATATTAGTACCACCATCCCCCTTTGTACCAAGATACTATCCCCGCTAGTATCCATTGTTTGCGCCAAAATTGGTCACAAACCCCTGAAGTAGTGAAAGCACTAGTGTTTATACACAAATTCTCAATATCCAAACACAGATCTCAGATCCAGGCAATGTAGAGAATAAAAATGAAGAAATAGGAAAATTAAAATGTAAGAAAGCAAGAAAGAACACAAGATTTATAGTGGTTCGGCTATCTTCGGCCTACGTCCACTTTGAATTGACTCTTTTTATTCCTTTTGTATTGAGATTAAAATTACAAGCCTTTGAACATCAATGAACAAAATAGCAGAGTGTCGGCGTAAAGAGCAGAAAAGATCCCCCTTTTAGTTGCCATGGAGTCACTATTTATAGGAGTAGATCTAGAAAAATCTGCCCCAAAATGAGGAATACCTTTTCTCATGCGCAGGTGGGCCCACATGATCGATCCAAGGTGGTTTGGGATCGATCCCCGATCGATCCATATAAATTTCATATCGATCAGGAATCACTCCGATTAGACTGGGATCAATCATGGTGAAAGACAATAGTGCCAAGTCCTTGCTCTTCAAATTTCATGAAATTCCAGTGTGTAGTTTGTGAGATATGATCGATCCAAGTTTGAGATTGCAAGTGCAGAGAATGATCCCCGATCGATCCATATCAATTTCGTATCGATCAGTAATCGCTTCGATTAGGCTGGGATCGATCATGGTGAAAGACAATAGTGCCAAGTCCTTGCTCTCCAAATTTCATGAAGTTCTAGTGTGTAGTTTGTGAGATATGATCGATCCAAGTTTGAGATGGCAAGTGCAGGATGATGATTTTGTATCCATCAATTTGTATCCATCATATGGTATCCATCATTTGGTATCCATCATTTCATATCCATCAACTGGTATCCATCACTTCGTATCCATCATTTGGTATCCATCACTTCGTATCCATCATTTGGTATCTATCATTTGGTATCCATCACTTGGTATCCATCATTTGGTATCCATCACTTGGTATCCATCATTTGGTATCCATAGTGATGGATATGAGAACATCGATACGAGCCAGTTTTTCATGAATATTGATCCATCCATAACTTAAGCATATGAACTCCGATTGACCTGAAATTCGAAGTGTAGCCTCACCGAACCTTTTTTATCATTCCTGATCGATCCTAGCTTGATTGTAGCTTGGTCCAATTTTGACAGTATCGATCATAGCTTTGTTCCAATCTATCATACGAATATTGATCCATCCATAACTCGAGCATATGAACTCCGATTGACTTGAAATTCGAAGCGTAGCCTCATCGAGCCTTGATTATCATTCCCAATCGATCCCACCTTGATTTGAGCTTGTTTCAATTTTGACAGTATCGATCATATCCTTGTTTCCAATGGATCTCCAATCCCGTTATCCATCCTTTTTAGCCAATTTTTTGATATCCCGGCCTTGACCGAAAGGCGGGGTAACATCCATAACCCAACACCTCGTCAGAATCCATCATCGATGCAGTATCACGTCCCCATCATAATGCATACAAAGGAACTCCTGTAGTGTCAAATAACGACGTTATAATAGTTTAGTCGTATTCTATCTCATCCTGGAGATTTACTTAAATGCTTCATATTATGGACTCAGCTTGTAACGACCCCGGATTTTAAACAAATTTAAATTGATAATTAATTTTGTTTTGAATAAAATTTGTAAAATTAATTTATAAAGTGATGCGAGTTTCCCCGTATTCAAATAAATTATGTATAAATCATTTAAAATTTAAATATTGTATATATGTATATATGTGAATATATATGTATATGTGCATATATGAGTGGGTTTGAATTTATATATATATATACATTGGATTTGAATAATGTTGGGTGCACTTCCACCACCACCGAACCAGAAGAAGGGAAGACACCACCGAGCCAAAAGTAAGCAAGGCACTGCCGAATCAACACCAACCAACCTCTACCGAACCAACCTACTCCCCCATCGCCGAACTAAAGCACCACTGGATCACTCACTACCAATCCACTCAACCACCGAATCAACGTCCCCACCGAACCAGCCAACCAACTACTGAACCAGCTCCTCTCCACGTCCCCACCGAACTAACCAACCACCGAACCATCTCCTCTCCAAGCACTACTGGTTCAAACCCCACTTCCATGCATAGCCGAACCAGAAGGCTACCGAACCAGCTACCTCCATCCACTGCCGAAACAAAAGCAAAGGAGGACACGACCGGATCACCCATCACCGGACCAAGTGCTACCGGACCAAGACGTACCAGGCCAGATCACATCAGCCCAGGCCCACCAGCAGCTGTACACATCCAAGACCCCTACCCCCATCCTCACTCTATAAATAGAGGGGCAGGGGTACAACAATGGGGGACAAGTTTGAGAGCTCAAGCACGGATAGAACTTTCAAACAACTTTCAGATACTTGTATCAAAGCTTTGTACTTGTAATTAAAATAGAAAAGGAGAATAACATATAAAGTGGACGTAGGCACATTCTGGCCGAACCACTATAAATCTGTGTGTCTTTTACAGTTTAGTCCCTTCTTTTCGTATATTTACATCAATCACCCAAATCACTAAGAACAACCTGAAAACAATTAAATCATACGACTTGGAGGTGTTTGTCCATTTTTTGTGCAAACATTTTTGGTGCTTTCACTGAGAATAGAAGCTCGAAGCTTCAGCTTCTTCCACTTAACCTTCTTCCTAACAGCATCGTTCATTGCTTGGAAAACATGCCTCCCAAGCAGAAGAAAGATGTTAACAAAGTAAAAAACATCGCAACCAGCAGTCTTTCAGATCCAATGGTCACAGATCAAGTAAATCGTCCCCCTCCAGCAGCTGTACCAAATGAAGGTCAAGCAAATCCGACCACCCCTGCCGCGGAACAGCCGGCAGCAATTACTAGGGCAGATCTAGACAGGGTTGTGGCTGAAGTGACTAACCGCTTCACGTCCCAGCAGGAAGCCTTGGTGGACCATCTCATATCACGCTTAAGGGATGCTGAAGCGTCCAACCGCAACACTGAATCATGGGGTGAGTCCCAGTCTGGAGGATCTCAGAGGCAGTAAAGATCTTCCTTCTTCGAAGGAGCTAACGGCAGAGGCAGCCATGGTAGGAGCCGAGATCGAGCACAGCCCGAAGTTAGGCCTGAGGAAACACTTGGAACCGAACCCAATGGGGGAGGTACCGGGCGGAGGTCAACTGTAGCTGAGCCGGTCGTACTGCCTAACCACGGAAACACCAATGAACGTGGCCGAGCTAGAGTGCAGCCCAAAGTTGGACCCGAGGAAGTGCTCAGATCAGAACCCAGCAGGGGAAGATCAAGGCAAGGGCCAACTGTAGCTGACCCTAGCATGCTCCCAGAAGACCAAAGATAGCCACTGGATAATATGAGGAATGATAGACGATACCATCCCTACGGGTCATCTAGACGGAATCAATCCCACAGAACAGAACCAAATTCTTTTCTATCTGCTCCAAATTCTGATGAAAGGATGGCACGCTTGTTCAGAGAGTGCGTCCAACGAGATCAAAGAGATCGAGGGATAGGCGCTAGGGTAACCAGCCCCTTCGCCCACAATATAGAAATTGCCATCACCCCCCGAGAATGGAAAATGCCAACGATGGAACCTTACAAAGGAACCTCCGACCCCGTTGTACACTTACAAAGATACACACAGCATATGCTCATGAGTGGAGCAACAGAGGGAGTACTGTGCAAATGCTTTCCACTATTCTTAGCAGATCTAGCTACCTCCTGGTTCTGTCATCTACCCCAAGGATCCATCAGCTCGTGGGAGATGATAAAAGAAAAGTTTATCAACCAGTTCCACATTCATGTGGAACAACCCAAGGACGCTTATTCCTTATCCAGTATCAAACAGAAACCTGGAGAGAAGCTGCAGCAATACCTAACCCGATTCAATGCCGCAGCAGCCGCAGTCCAAGATGCCAATGAGAAGCTTGTCTTAATGGCCCTCTGTAGTGGTGTGCATCCGGATACTAAATTTGCTAGAAGATTGACCAAAGAAAAACCAGCTACTTTACCCGATTTCTTCCATGAAGCTGGGAAATATATGAGACTTGAAGATGCTGCTACTGAGAGGCAGACAGGGCAACAAAATAAGGCGGCTCGCGGCAACACGCCCGCTGTAGCACGGGACGTTCGAAGAAATGATTCTAGAGACAACGCTGGGGGCAAGAAGGGAGAAAAGCGCCTATATCGGCCAGGATCGAGATTTGACACTTACACCCCGTTGAATGAAACAATCGAAAACATCTTTCTGGCCACTCAAGACGAGGTTAGATACAAACGCCCCCTGCACAAGAAGGAATCAGATAACGCAATTAAGTCTGGAAAATTCTGCCGCTTCCACGAATCCCATGGGCATGATACCAACGAATGCCATCATCTCCGAGACTTGATTGAAGAACATATCAGAAGAAGGAAACTAGAGCGCTATGTAAAAAGTCATAACAGGACTCCAACTCCTGCCAATGAAAATCAAAGGCTACCCTCTCCAGAGATAGGTAGAGGGAATCACAACACTAGCGGACCTAGTCAAGAGAAGATAGTGGTCCATACCATCTCGGGAGGACCACACATCGCCGACAGAAGCTGGGCAAAGATGGAAAGATATGGAAAGTCACTTAGAAACAATAAAGACTGCGTTAATTCTGTCATAGAAGAACGCCACCCGAAGTGGAAAGAGAGTGATGACATCACATTCAGTAGGCGTGACCTAGAGGGAAGGCAATACCCTCACATGGGTCCCATGGTTATCTCCGCCCGGCTCGGTCCAGCCGAAGTTTTCCGAATTCTAGTAGACACTAGAAGCTCTGAAAATATCCTTTTCAAGCATGCATTCGACAAAATGAAATTGTCAACAAAGGATGTTTCCCCCTGCAATAAACGACTACACGGTTTCACTGGAGTTGCAAAGATGCCCCTCGGGCAACTGGACCACTTTGTTGAAATTGGAAGTCATCCCCGCTCTGTTGTGCGGAAGCAGACATTTGTGCTGATAAAAAACCACTTAGCCTACAATGCCTTCTTAGGAAGACCAACCTTGTCTGACTTCCAAATTATCCTGGCCCCATGGTGTCTAAAGATGAAATTTCCAACGGACAATGGAGTAGGGGAAGTAGAGGGAGACCAGGACATCGCTCGAGACTGCTATGTAACTGAACTTCGCAACAACCACAGGAAGGAAAAGGGGAAAAGTGTAGAGGTTGCCCTCTACACAAAGAGTTTGGAAGCATAGCAACTAAAGAAAGCCCCTCCTCTTCGATATACCAGCAACCCTTTCAATGAATTAGACCCTAGGGACAAAGAGGAGGAGGCCACCGCCGAGCCTGCAGAGGCTATGGAATTCATATCTGTAGACAGACATGACTCGAGTAAACTATTGAAAATCAGGTCCCAACTAAAAGCAGAGTTGAAGGAGCAACTCATTGATTTTCTCCGCCACAACTTGGATGTATTTGCGTGGTCACACGCTGACATGACCGGAATCTCCCCTGACATAGCATGCCACATACTAAACATTGATCCTACCAAGGCGCCAGTAAAACAAAAAAAGAGAAGCATGGGGGCAGAACGATCAGCCGCCCTCGATGAAGAAGTAAAGAACCTACTTGCCAATGACTTCATACGAGAAGCCATCTACCCAGAGTGGATCGCCAACCCGGTGCTGGTAAAGAAGGCTAATGGGAAGTGGCGAACATGCATTGACTTCTCCAACCTAAATGACGCCTGCCCGAAGGATTGCTTTCCATTTCCCCGAATCGATCAACTTGTAGACAGCACAGCCGGGCACGAACTCTTATCCTTTATGGACGCATACTCAGGATATAACCAAATTCCTATGCATGCTCCCGACCAAGACCACACTAGTATCATCACTGACCGGGGTTTGTACTGCTACAAGGTAATGCCTTTCGGACTTAAAAACGCAGGAGCCACCTACCAGCGCCTCGTCAACAAGATGTTTGCAGGGCTAATAGGACAAACTATGGAAGTGTATGTGGATGACATGCTGGTAAAGTCAAGGAAAGCCGACGATCACGTAAGCCACCTGGGCGAGATGTTTCAAGTACTTCGCCAGTATGGAATGAAACTTAATCCTCTAAAATGCTCCTTCGGAGTATCATCAGGAAAGTTCTTGGGATTCATCGTCCATGCCAGAGGGATTGAAGCAAACCCTGAACAAGTCCGAGCTCTAAGAGATATCAAAATACCTTCCACTTGAAAGGAAATGCAAAGCCTGAATGGAAAAGTGGCCGCCCTAAGCCGATTCATCTCCAAAGCAACGGACAAGTGCGTCCCCTTCTTCGAAGCTCTAAAGAAAGACAAAGGAAAGTTCGAATGGACTGACGAATGCTTAACCGCTTTCCTTAACTTACTCGAACACCTCCAGAAACCGCAGGTACTCTCGACTCCAAACGAAGGCGAGGAGTTATACCTATACCTTGCTGTATCATCTCATGCTCTAAGTGCTGCTTTGGTAAGAGAAGACAACCGCACGCAGCGGCCAGTATACTTTGTAAGTAAGAGGTTTACAGGGGCAGAAGTCAGATATCCTAAACTTGAGAAGCTAACATACTGTCTACTAATCGCATCACGAAAACTACGACACTATTTTCAATCCCATTCCATCAGAGTTCTGACCGATCAACCGCTGAGGCAGGTACTCCATCGTCCCGACACTTCTGGGCGATTACTTAAATGGTGCATAGAACTAAGTCAATATGATATCACCTACCATCCTCGCACCGCCATCAAGGGGTAAGCCATGGCCGATTTCATTACCGAATTCACTACCAACGAAGGTAAGGAGCAATCAGAAATAGCAGAAGACATCAAGTGGAATCTCTTCGTGGATGGTGCGTCAAACGAACAAGGCTCGGGGGCAGGGGTGGTAATTGTCACTCCCAGGGGAAGTAAGCTACACTATGCTATAAGGTTGGAATTCGCTGCCACCAACAACGATGCAGAGTATGAAGCAGTGATAGCTAGATTAGAACTTGCCTTAGAAATCGGAGCCAAATATGCTATAGTGGCAGTCGACTATTTCACCAAATGGGTGGAAGCAGAACCCCTAAATAAAGTATCTTCAGCAAAAGTTATTAACTTCTTGATCAAAAAAGTTATATGCAGGTACGGAGTCCCACTTAAAATCATATCGGACAATGGACTTCAGTTTGACAGCGAGGAGTTTGCCAACTGTTGCCAAGAGCACGGAATTCACAAAAGCTTCTCATCCGTCGCTTATCCCCAGGCAAACGGACAAGTCGAAGCCGTCAACAAAATTCTCAAAACTCTAATAAAAAAGAAACTCGAAAAGTCAAAAGGCGCTTGGGTGGATAAACTTCCTACGGCACTGTGGGCCTATCGCACATCTTTCAGAACATCAACGGGGCATACTCCTTTCTCTTTGGCATACGGATCGGAGGTTATGCTCCCAGTTGAAACTATAGTGCCTTCCCACCGTAGGATCCACTACGACCCAGAAGAGAACGAAGAACTCCTCCACATGTCTTTGGATCTAACTGAGGAAAGAAGAAATGATGCAGCCCTCAAAGCAACAGCCCACAAGCAAAAGGTGGCAGCACAATACAACTCCAAAGTCAAGCATCGTACCTTACAAGAAGGAGATCTTGTCCTCAATCGAATCTTCCCTCGCCCCGGGGCACTAGATCCAATCTGGGATGGACCATATGTAATTCATAAAGATCTCCACAACGGAGCTTATATTTTGTCAACAGTGGACGGAGAGGTGTTCCAGAGGGCAAGGAACATCCAACACCTTCGCCGATACTTTTCTTAACTTGTACTGCCCATATGAAGTGAATTAACAAAGAGAATCAGTGGACGTAGGCATTTTCGTGCCGAACCACTTTAAAAAACTTGTCTCTTTTTAACTTGTTCCTTTATATCTTGGCTGCTTGTTAACTTTATCCTTTTCTGTTGAACAAAATCCTGTGCAAATAGCATTTCCATTCAAGGCACTCCACAGCGCGACTTCACCTAGACAAGACCTAACAGGTACTATGCGAATCTATGCCCTCGCCAATGAGACACTTTTGCTCCGGCATCCCTCTGCTGCGGGTTAACTCATTGCTCGCGACGGCCCTTAAAGCCAACTGTAATGAGCCGATTATAAGCCACCAAGAAGGCCGATTATAGCCAAGGAAGCTCATTACGGCGTTCGGCTCGCCGGCAACTATGAACCTACTTTAAGCCCCAACATAAGGTGTGGCCAGCCAGGGGTAGTTCATGGTTGACGATCGACACCCACGCTAGCCGGCCACAATAAATCGAATAATACCCACGATTACGGGCCATAATGGCCCGGGTAGTTACTGTGCGCGATCTCGGCTCCGATGTGTCTTAAGTACGGCTGTGGTAAAAAAAGATTAACTCCTCGCGGAGGCGTAAGTTGGGTGACAAATGTCTCCAAGACCCACAGCTAGGGAAAGTGACTACAAAGCCCGTTTGCCACGAACTTAAGCACATCGAAGGCCTTCCGTGATTGGAAGTTTTACTGTTTCTCATATTTCAATTTTATTTAAAGAACTTTCCTCCTATCCTCTATAACGATCCCTAAAGTACAGGACACAGAATAGGAGACACTCGCTAATCGGAATAGGAACTCACAACAAGACACTGGACCGCATTCCATACTCGGTCACACAAGACATTCAAAGCTGCCATCTACAAGTAGAATATGAAGGGCGGTATTTTCTTCTTTCATGAATAAAACATGTGGCTATAATTTATTCACACATCACATTAACACTGCAAGACATGAAATTATGTTTTAAACAAGAACTTGACATCGAACGCAATCGAATTACAAGCATACGCATAGCTATATTTCTCATATAACATGTCAAATTAGCAAAAACATTCAAAAAACGACAGAATCAGCTTAAGTTAAAAATTACACGTCGAGAATAATGTTGTTTATTACAAATAGCATAATTGCAGCCTAAGAGTTACGTTACTGTTCTGAGACTAACATACACAACAATGTTAAGTTCACAAAAGGATATCCAGGTCAAATCAAGGAGCCGGCTGCGTCGGAGTTTTATCCTTGTCCCGTTGCCCACCTGTCCGGTCAAAGAAAGAATTCATTAATGATAAGAAACCAAGTTAGCGGAAAGACTAGAAAGGAAGACTTAACAGCATCTGCTCCTTGATCGTCTTGATCATCATCCTCTACTTGCACACCTGCCTCCTCAGCTGCAAGCAACCGCATGCCCTCCTTCACCGCCACCTTCTCCTCCTTAGTAAACTGGGAAGTAACCACATCCATCCTAAAGGCCACGCCACCCTCCTTATCTGCCTCAGCCTTGGCCTCCTCCAGAGCCCTGAGATAGATCCTAGCCATGACCCGGGGGTAATCATCCATCCAGGACAAGTTACCCTGCCTCCAAGTACGAAAGTACATATCCTGGAGCATCCCATCCATCATCCCCTTGTTCTCCTCAAACTCCCTCATTCGGACCTCAGAAGCCCGCAGCTTCGCAACGACAGCATCCCTCTCCGATCGATACCGTAAACGGTCAGCCTGAAGGGACTTCCTCATCGCCTCCATCTCCTCCTTCAACTTAGCCTGAGCAAGCTCCGCGGCCTCAAGTCTCCCCGATAGTTCCTCTACCCACTCGAGGTTCGCTTGCCGAACCTCATCCACCGTGGCAATGGCCATGTCAACCCGCTCCTTACAAACGGCCTCCATCTTCCGCAACTCTGCTATACTGGCATCTTCCATAGTCTTCCTCAATTGTCTGGGTGCGGCCTCATGCTGAGAGATTTGGATGGCTTGGTCAGCAAGTTGCTTAGCCTAGTCGGAAACCATCAACCGTAGCCGAATGTTGGCGCTCCCTATCTCTTCCCCAGCCTTGACCAATCGAGCGTGGTGCCCCATCAATTTCCTGGTCTCCTCAGCAACCCGGTCAATATATGCCTTAGCCTCATCCCCCAAAGTTACAACCCGGGTAGTAAGCAAATCAAGGTCCAGGGACCTAGCTTCGTCAAGCACCCGTACCATAGGATTGCGAGGGAGAAGATGCTCACTAGTAATCTCATCGAAGGAGATGTCATGAGAGGTCGGGTCCAGGTCTGGATGACCCGCAAACGGGTTACGAACTAAGCCGAGGTGATCTATCGGGGTGAAGGTTGGATTCTCAGACGGATGTAGGGAAGGTATAAACTCGATGTCCTCCTCCTCAATATCATGAATAGGTTGGAGTGGGGCCGGAGGGCCAGGAAGAGATTCAAACATAGATCGACTCCTCTTCCTCTTTTGTATATCTTCTTCAATAACTCCAAGAAGAGGACGATAGCCGACTATGTCTCCAGGACGGTTAGTAGGAAGCTTCGGCTTGGCGGAAACTTTGAAGAGTTTGTATTGTTCAAGCCTGTGCCGAAGATCAGAGGTCTTGGTTGTTTTTCCCGCTCCTGGAGTAAAAATCAAGTGTCACTAGCATGCATTGAGCCATCATTCGAGAATTAAAAAGAATAGAGAGAAATTCACCTTGAACCACAGAAGTTGCCTCAGTAGGAGCGCTCCCGGAAGATAAATCGACGCCGGTCCCAACCTTATCAGCTTTTTGGGACTTCTTCGTTTCCTCCAAACCGTCGAAGGCTTGGCGGAAAGCATCATCCGTCCACTCTTGCATCTCGCCTACTTGCCCAGAAGACAAAACCCCAGTGCCATCGCCACCACCATCACCTCCTCCTTTACTTCCGCTCTCACCTCCTTCATCTCCGCCTTTCCCCTCATCCACATCTCCCTCCTCCGGAATATCTGGACATGTACTGGGAGAGGGACCGTCAGACTTCTTGAGTTTCTTTCCCCCGGCGGTTGGAGGTATCGAAAAGGGTCTCCTTTTGCTACTCTTCGATGCAGCCCCTCCTGTGGTTTTGGCAGCCCTCTCCTCCGCCGTATCCCTCTGCTTGACCACGGACTGATGTGGTAGGATCAGGTTGTGCCCCAGAAGTGTAGCATTCCTAATCAAGTAAGAGGCCGACCTATCCCTTCCCGTGATGGCTTCTATTTCCGCAGCCATCTGAACCAGGCGGTCATTCTCTACGACCGCAAAGCCACCTGTCGCTAGCAAGAAATGAAAACACATGAGAAGAAGCATTGCAGTCAGAACGGAAATCATAAATAAACTCCGACTTACAGCCTGAGGTGAAGCGACGGATGGAAACAGAGTCATCCTTAACAAAGAACCATTCTTTCTTAAACATGCTGAACTTTGAATATAAGTCCAGGACCGGCTTGAAAGATACGGCTGATTTCAAGCTGATGTATGGAGACCCCTTCTTATAGCCTCTCAAGTTGTACAAATACCGGATCTCCCGGTTGGAGGGAGGACGCCCGTATCTCCTTTGGAAAATGACAAACAAGCTCACCAGAATGGCATAGGAGTTAGGCTAAAGCTAGAATGGAGCCACCTTCAGATATGTGACAAAGCTGACTATCCAGGCATTGAGAGGCGGGATGGCACCACACATATAGTGATACCAGCTGTAAGTAAAGTAGCCTTCAGGGGGGTCATACGGCATCGCTCCTTCCCTCGGCAATAGCATGCGTGCTCTGTCAATCCTAAAGGAGCGAGAAATAACATCAAGCTGCTCGCCCTTGAGTGAGCTAGGGAAACAATCAGGAGGCGAGTTCAGGAGCTTCTGAGGACCATATCCATCTACCAATGATCTCGGGGTGGGCCCATAACGTCCCGATCCTGACTGGACTGGGGGCACGGCAGGAGGCTCTTCTCTGTCCTGGGATTTCTTCTTATCGGAACGAGTTTCGACCCTGTGAGACATTTATCTGCAAACACAAAGAAATTCGTAGTTAGAATGAAGGAAGTAAACAAGCAACCATACGAAGACTGGAATTGCGTTTATAAGTTGAAACATAAAATCCCTCTCGGCAGAAGAGAACACACCTGATTCGGCACTTAGGTGATTCGGCACTTGAAGTGATCCGGCACTAGGTAATTCGGCACTTGAATGATTCGGCACTTTAGGTAATTCGGCACTTAGGGGGTTCGGCTATCTCAAACGATGGAGGATAAACGAAGGCTTGAAGCCCATACTTATAGACGGGTATGGGCGATCGAACCAACCGGATTCGACACTTAAAAACGAAGGAACTAAAACAAAGCGGGGCATACAATGGCATATGCCACACTTTGGGGGGCAAATGTTGGGTGCGCTTCCACCACCACCGAACCAGAAGAAGGGAAGACACCACCGAGCCAAAAGTAAGCAAGGCACTGCCGAATCAACACCAACTAACCTCTATCGAACCAACCTACTCCCCCCATCGCCGAACTAAAGCACCACCGGATCACTCACTACCAATCCACTCAACCACCGAATCAACGTCCCCACCGAACCAGCCAACCAACTACCGAACCAGCTCCTCTCCACGTCCCCACCGAACCAACCAACCACCGAACCATCTCCTCTCCAAGCACTAACGGTTCAAACCCCACTTCCATGCATAGCCGAACCAGAAGGCTACCGAACCAGCTACCTCCATCCACTGCCGAAACAAAAGCAAAGGAGGACACGACCGGATCACCCATCACCGGACCAAGTGCTACCGGACCAAGACGTACCAGGCCAGATCACATCAGCCCAGGCCCACCAGCAGCTGTACACATCCAAGACCCCTACCCCCAGCCTCACTCTATAAATAGAGGGGCAGGGATACAACAATGAAGGACAAGTTTGAGAGCTCAAGCACGGATAGAACTTTCAAACAACTTTTAGATACTTGTATCAAAGCTTTTTACTTGTAATTAAAATAGAAAAGGAGAATAACATATAAAGTGGACGTAGGCACATTCTGGCCGAACCACTATAAATCTGTGTGTCTTTTACAATTTAGTCTATGCTTTTCGTATATTTGCATAAATCACCCAAATCACTAAGAACAACCTAAAAACAATTAAATCATACGACTTGGAGGTGTTTGTCCATTTTTTGTGCAAACAAATAAATTTTAAGTAAATGGTTTAATAATAATTTGAATATATATGTATATATGTATATATACTGAGTTTTAATTTTTAGTTAAAATAGGAATAAATATATAAAGTAAAATATAAATACAATGTATATACATTACGATAAGTATTTAAGTTGAAAATAAATATCTTAAAATTTTGGTTATGTAAACTATAAAGATATGAAATAAATACACATAGTTAAAATTCAAATAACATGTTAAATAGAAGTTCATTTTATTTTCTAAAATGATAAGGCCAAAGCAAAGACAAAAGAAAAGATAAAAGTATGTACACTTAAACAAACAAGAAATAAAACATATATATGCGTACTTGCAAAGCATAAGAAGACAGAAAAATATACTTAACCAAGAAGAAGGAAAATATATCAATAAAACAAAGAAGAACTAGGTTCAAACAAGAGGATAAGTATGAACAAGGATAAGCATAAGTACAAGGCAATTAATGTTAGCCACCACAAACATTATCATCAGCCAACAGAGAAGAAAAATATCTCTGCCTATTCTTGTACAAACCCGTATATTACTTGTACAAATATTATCATCACCCTGTAACCCAATTTTTATATATCAATCCTCACTCAGTTTCGTTCATTCAAAGCTAAGTAAACTAAAGAAAATATCATCTTAAACCTTAAACAAAAATTCAATCAAAATAGCAACACAGATTTATTAAAACCAGAGAAATCAAAGAAGAGTTTAGTTTGCAAAAAATATATTCAAAGGCCTGTTTCAACTTGAAGCTCTGTTCTTTCTTCAAAACACTGTGAGTAAACTCACTCTTAAACCAAAATTTGTTTTGGATATCTGATGTGCATGTGATCATCTAGGTAGTTTGAATCCAACTATGTTATATGGCTATAGAAAGATGTTTGTGTATATATACATATACTCTGTGTATATTTGGAAAACAGGAAATGAAGATGACTCTGTTAATTAATGAACAGGTTTGAATTTTAGTTCAAAAACTAAATTCTATCTTCCTCAATCTCTTCTAACTTGTAATATTAAAACAAAACATGTTTAAAATCATCATAGCTTAATTTTAAAATATATTTTTAGTATAATATGGAATGGTTTTGTTTGAAAGAAGAGATACAGTAAAAATTCAAGATTTGTCCAAATTTCGAATTGCATGAATTCCGGATTTGATTACATCACCTAAAACTATTTCGAAAATAATGATTTTTAAAACAACAATCAGAGTTTTTAGTTTTGAATTGAGGTGGCGTTTGCGAGTTGAACGGAAAGTGGAGTTTTGCCAAATTCCGGTGATGGGCGACGTTCTGGAGGCTGGGGTTCCGCGTGGAGGTGGAGGAGCCTACGGCGATGGTGGGAGAAATGGTCGGAGGTGGCATCAACCACTATGGCGACAACGACGAGAAATTTCTTTTCGTAAACCTAGTTTTAGGCGAGGCTGATGTTTTGATTCGTGCGTCGTCTGGAGTTAATCGAGTGTTGCCAGACTTTGGGATATGGAAGTGGAAGTATGGACGAAGTCATGGCCGGAGTCACTGGTGTTCTAGTGATCAGCGGTGGGAGTACGAGGGATTTCAGTTTGGCTCTGTGGGTTCCAGTTTCGACTGGGAATGCTCGATTTTTATTTGAGCTTCGTGGTGAACGTTCGAGGGTCGGAATCGATCAGGTTGTTGAACGTCGACGTATGGAGCGAGTCGTTGGAGGTAGCGGCAGCGGGGTTGAACTGTGCACATGCACGGTGTACGTTTGAACCTGTTATCATTGTTAGTTTGGGGAAGAACAGGGAAGCTCGGGTCGTTCTCGTGTATTTTTGCGAGTTGACTCGAAGTAGGAACGAACGTGAGTTTACTCGGGTAAAATGGAAGGGAAACTCTCATGTTTTTACTCGAGTAAAACCTGAGATAATCTCGGGTTCTATTTTCGAAAGGGTTAAGCCTAATTAAGTTTAAAGTAAATGTTGTAGACAATTTTATTACTAATGAAGTGATTTTTGTTTGATAACTTAAGTAAGAATTTGTTTCCAGTTTTAATAAATTAAGAAAATACTCAACAATGTTTTTCTAAAAATCTTAATTAATACTTTAATTAAGTAGTAATTTAACTTAAGTGTTGAAATTTAATTAACATTAAAGTTTTATATTGTTAGTAACGATTTGATTTTCGAAGTTTAAAGAAGATTTTAAAATGTTAATTGAGATGAACTATTATTAATTAATTGTTTTAAAAGGGTAATTAAGAATAGTTGATTTATGATTGTAATTAACTAAGTGATTCGAGATTTATCAACTTGTAATTAAAGATGGGTTAATTAATGTAACGACCCTAAATTTTTAACCCAATTTAAAATTTTAAATTCATCGTTTCAATAAAAATTTTGAAATTTTAAACGATCTCAATTTACGTCCAAACTTTATTTGTGACATACGTCTAGTTAGAAATGGACATAGAAAAAGTTTCGTTGGAAAATATTATAGTAAACTCCGTTCGCGTTTTACTGTATATCAGTCCATATAAAGCTGCGTAAAATTTATCTTCCAAATCCAAATATTTTTACACAGTCTGCTTGTAAAAATTATTCTGATCAAGATTTTATAATTCGTTTCGTCTAAAACTGTCATCGCCTGCTCCGTTTAAATTGTTTTGCAAATCGTACAATTTAAGCGGCGTAATGCAATTTTTATAAAATCATCGTATCGCCATAATCTGTGTACCGTTGGAACCGCGTCGTCGCACTGATCAAAACGGTATACTCATTTGTGTGAATCGGAGTCCGACGTAAAATTATTCGTGTTAATTCATCGGTTCCGGACGGACCAGTTAAATAATGCTCAGCCCAAATTTCCTTCAGCCGTTTACAAGCAATACAAAATTTATCTCAGCTGAAATTAAATGAGTTAGTTGGGAGATAGTAGCTAGGAGTTGCTTGGGAATACGAAAGGGTTGGCTGAAGGGTGAAGGGTTGTGAAGACTTTTGAAATTTTGTTGTGAAACGGAGCGTACGAAACGTTGGGAATTAAAGGAAAATTTATTACGTATTGAAGTTTAAAGTGAATGAAAACACTTCATTATCTATTCCATCCCACTGTCAAGTCCATTCTCGTTCACTATTCTCTTCAAAAAATTCAAAGGCAACAGGTAACATTTCCTCCTCTCCCTTATTTTCTTTTCTTTCTCTTCTGAAAATAATAAATGGCTACAACCCAAGCTACACTCCACTGCCAACCCACCATGTCCACGCAGCCAACCGCCCCTGCCTCCTTCGACCACGCAGCCAACCACCTTCCCAAACCGACCCTCCTAGTCAACCACCTGCCCCGTACCACTCAGCCCGTCACCCCACATGCTACTCGACCTCCAGCCTGATGTATTGACCGCCCACTTCCTGACCCAGCCTGCAACCACCACGCGCCCAACCTGCCACGTCGTCCCCATCACCCACCTCGTCTCCACGCCTCAGCCACCATCCTTCCTGGCCTCGCGAGTGAGTGTGTGTGGTCGTGTGTCATGAAGTGTTGGGTATGCCGTGTGCATTGAAGTGGAAATTAAGAGTGCATCTGGTGGCGCATGATTGGGTTTGTACACGAAAATAATATAAATAAAAATAAAAGTGCGTGCGTTATAGGTAGAAGTTGTTTAAATGGGAAATTATATTGTGCCAGCACGTTTATTTCATGAGTGCGTGGGGGAAATGTGTTTCATTGTTTACTGACACATATTTATATACGGGGGTATATGAGTTGATGTATATGTTAGGGTTGTAATCAAATTTTCATTTCACTGTTATTGTTGCAGCAACCGACTAAGTGTCTTTCGCCGCAGCATCGATCTCTCAACCCTTCGTTCTTTCCTTCGTTATCGGTAAACGCATTTATATAATTTTTTTTATATGAACGTTCATTGAATTAACATCGTTCTCTTTTGTCGATATTACAGTGTCCGTTGTTCGTGCTGTACCAACTCTTTTCGTGCTTCTTTTGTTTCGTCGTCAAATTTCTTATCCACGAAAGGTGAATTAATTTTCACGACTATATTCTTATACAAGTTTGAATTGATAAATGATTGCTATGTGATGATGAATTGGATGTAAATTGTTATTGTTAAGTGATAAATTAATTGCAAGTTAAAATTGGATATAGGATGGTTAACGATTTAAAATGAATTATATATGTCGAATTTTGATTGTTAACTTGACCCCTTTATATGATGAATATTGATTAATTAAATTGACCCTTTAAATTGTTAAGTTAATTGACACGTAGAATTTGAGTAATGTCACTTTGGACTATTGAACGTATTGAATTAACTGCTGTAATTGAAATTGAACGACAAGTGAAATTGAAATATTATAATCTTTAATCTACTTGAAATGATAGAGTAGATTCTAGAAATAGTTATATTAATTGGCGTAAATAACAAACGCGAATTAATACGATTATTTCGGGATTATTTGAAATTGATTGAATTGTTGTGAATGGATGCTATTGTTTGTTTATTTACTTTGACACCATCCCAGCTATTACACTGCAAGTTCCCTTTGTATGTTTTGATTTTGAATTTAAATGGAATCGGGTTGAAATGATAAATACCCAAACAATTTGACTTAGGATAGAAAATTAAAATAAAACCCGATTGGTCAAATGTTTTGATTTAAATAAAAAAAAATAAAGTTTTATTTGACGAATAACAAAGTTTTGAATAATTTGGAATTTAAATTGGAATAAATGTAAATGTGAATATTTGAATTTGGAACGAATATTAAAGTAGTAATTGACAAAAGAATATTGTTTAAAATTTAATTATTTAATAATTAAATTTAGAATTAGTTGAAAATAAATTTTGAAATAATTAATAATTAAGTTTTGAAATTATTAATAATTAACCTTTTGAAATTATTAATAGTTAAGTTGTGAAATTATTAATAACGAAGTTTGAAATAATTAATAATTAAATTTTGAATTTATTAACAATTAAGTTAGAAATTATTAATGAATGAGTTTGAAATAATTAAAATTTAAGATTTGAAATTATTGAAAATTTGATAAGATCGAATTATAATTAAGTTGAAATGAATATCTTTATTGGGAGAAATTGAATTATTGAACAAGTGAAACTAAGTTTCTTTAACTGAGTTTTGAAATTTGTAACTAAATAAATAAAAGATGAAATGAATTTCTTTAAAAAGAAATAGAATGCGCTTTATCGAACAAATGAAAGACTTGCAATTTAAAGAATTGGATTTGATAAGTGTAATTGTGAATAAGTTGTAAACTTTGATAATGTAATCGAACTTAAAACATAACGAAATGAATTAGAAATTGAATTGAAATTGATCGATGTTAAATTAATTTAATGAATATCGAATGAAAGCGATAATTGATTTAAATCGTTTTGAACGTAAATTTAGTTAAACAATTTTGGAATGAACTTATATACGAAATGCAATGAATATTTGAATTGTTTTAATTGAAACTTTGAAATTGAATTTTAGAAATGTTGAAATTGAAATTGGAAATTTGAAACGTAATTTTGGAAATTGATTTAGAAAGACTAACGAATTGTCGATTTACGAACTCCAATTGCAATTGGAATTGAAATGGTTTTGAAATATATTAACGACCAATCGGTGTTATAATCACGAAGGTTATTAAAGGAACCGGAGTCGGTTTGGGACATACTCACTGTCTAAACCGGAAACCACTTTAATAACTATACGCGAAGTGATGATCCAGAATGAAGTGGTTGGATTGACGAACGTTGATGATTGAAGAAAGTGAACGATGATGGATAGCCTTGACACTTGTGTCAAATTGGAAATGACTAAAACAGGAGCTGTGCCGGGCCAATGGAGGATCAGCTACCTCAAGTGGACACACTTCTTCGTAAACTATTCTTTTACTTTGTGATTGATTGGTGCGCACCCTTGAATTGGGAGTGTTGTCTCACGGTGTTGCGGGCGCTGCGGCGTTGCGTTCTCACCAGTCCGGATCAGGCGAACGGTAGTATCACTATCTTGGGTATAGCCTCATGTGCCTTGTCATACTTGTATTCCATTTATGCGTGACCACTACGATTTTGATTTGTACCTTTAGTATATGTATTGCCCTCTGGTGACTTCCGGTTTTGGGGAAACTACGGTCTTGTATATGCTTTTGGGAATAAAAATGTGTTAAGGGTGGAATGGGCCATGACTTAACGCTATTTTGATACCTTTATTATTACTGATAGACATTATCTACTTATCGTACTCTACTACATATAGATAGTTTATCGGATCCTGAAAGATGCTTATTCCAATCATCTTTGAGTTATTGTTATTTCAAAATTTCTAACCATATTATCTGTATAAGAATATATGTCCTGATTCGAGTGTTTGTTTGTGCATATGCTCGGATCAGACTGAGGATTGTTGCTGCTGCTTATTTGGAGCTGAAGACTTGAAGACTATCTTATCTTTATCAGTATCGTTCTTTCCATTTGGACATCTATGTTGTTGTATTTCTTTTATTTGAGACATTGTTGTATTTTCTTAGTAGCTTCATGAACTACTATTATGACATTGTTGTAATTCCGCTGCACTATTCTGTTATGTTATATTTTCTGTGATTCTGTGATGATTCTCATTTATATATTTATACTCCATTAATGATTCGTATTTTGCACTATTTAAGTTGACAAGTGTGGATTATTGTCAATTTAAATGGTCCAAATATACGGGTTGTTACAGTTGGTATTAGAGCTTTGGTTCCCGATAACCTTAGCCTGTGGAGTTTAAAGCTCATTAGAGATAGGGTAAACATACCCTAGAATGAGGAGAATCATTTCAGAATCCACATCCTTTGATTCGTCTTTCTCATTGAAATCGTTGAATAGAATTTCCTTAAGTTCTATAAATTTCTATCTTTGATTCTAAATCACTTTTGGTATTCCAGGATGGCTAACAGAAGAAATGTTAGAGGCAGGGGTGGAAACGCTCCTGGTCCACATGCTCCAGCTCCCGCTATCCGATTTTCCACTCTTAGCAAGGAGTATACTCAGCTTGGAGGGGTCAAATTCACTGGCTCCGAGAGTATCATCGAAGAACAACAATGGCTAAAGAGTTTGGAAAGGATCTTTTTTGGCTTAGAGATCGCAGATGCTCAGAAGCGCAAGTTGGCCGCTTGGCAGCTTCAGGATGCTGCTCAAGATTGGTAGGAATCAGTCACTTCTCGAACTGATGAGGAAACTATCACTTGGGCCCAGTTTAGGTAGTGATCTATCTAAATTCCTGCTAAATAAATTTCTATCTTATCTCGTTATAATTTTGATTCGTTTCATATCATTTGTAATAGGGATTCTTTCATGGCTCAGTGGATGCCAGCTGCTGGGAAGGCCCAACTCTACCGGTCTTTCATGGATCTCAAACAGGGCAGCATGACCTTTACTGAGTACGAAAGGAGGTTTAACGAACTCTCCAAGTTCGGACCTGGCCTGATTGACACACCTCTACTGAAGAACGAGAAGTTCATACATGGCGCACGCCCAGAGTATTACGAGCTCCTCACCGCTCATGTCCATGGAACTTTCACTGAGTTGATGGATTTCGCTTTTCGATACGAGGGAAAGCCTAAAGGAACATCTGTCCCCAAAGCCCCAGTTACTCAGACACCAGCTAATCAGTCGGGAAAGAGGAAGCAAAATTTTGAGCAACAGAAGAAGAATTGGCAGCAGAAATCTGGGATTGGCTATTCTCAGAAGAAGCCTATTGACATATCCTCCATCACTTGTTTCAAGTGCGACCAGAGGGGTCACTACGCCAACAGCTGTCCAACATCTGCCGGAGCCGCTGTTCCGCCTCCTCAGAATACCAGAAACGACCTCTGTCACGTATGTCTGCAGCCAGGCCATTTCAAGAAGGATTGTCCTATGTATAAAAAGGGAAAGACGGCCGGGGTATTTGCTATGACTTCTTCCGCCCATGATCCACCTACCCCACCTGCTCCTACTGATGACCAAGGTACATTACAGGGTATTTTTATGTTGCATACTTTACCAGTTAAAGTTCTATTTGATACTGGAGCAACACATAGTTTCATATCTATTGATTTGTGCAATAAACTTGGTTTGGAACCCATTCTTTCATCTACTTTCTTATGTGTATCAAACCCTATTGGAGGGCCCGCTAATCTAAAAAGGGTTTGTAAATATGTCACTCTTATGCATGGCATTCACCACTTTACTTGGAATTTCTATGTCCTCGGATTCGAAGCATTCGATATATTATTAGGCATTGATTGGCTATGGAAATTCGAAGCCAATATCTCATGTAAAGCTCGAACAGTCTCTCTCATCGATAACCAGGGCATGCCTTTGGTTATAGAAGGCAAATCACCTCAAGAATATGTTGGGAGTTTTATATTTTCACTTGACTCCCATCCAAATGAATTAAGCTCTACTCCAGTGGTCCAATCCTTTTCTGATGTATTTGGAGAAGTCAATTCTCTACCACCACCGCGGGAAATCGAATTCCGCATTGACCTTATTCCTGGTGCCCGACCAGTAGTTCTCCCTCCTCGGAGAATGGCTCCTAAAGAAAAAGCTGAGCTGAATGCTCAAATTGAAGACTTATTTTCTAAAGGCTTGATTTGGCGAAGTCATTCAGAATGGGGTGCTGCAGTAGTGTTCGTCACAAAATCAGATGGTTCCCTCAGAATGTGTGTGGACTATAGAGAGCTGAACAAGCTCACACACAAGAATCGATATCTGATGCCCCGCATCAATGATCTATTCGACCAGCTTCATGGAGCTAAAGTATTCTCTCAACTCGATCTGGCTACTGGCTTTCACCAACTCAGAATTGCCGAGGAGAGTATTCCTAAGACAGCATTCCGCACTGAGACTGGTTTCTTTGAATGGCTGGTTATGCCGTTCGGTCTTACTAATGCTCCAGCTTATTTCG
The DNA here is from genome assembly GCA_030737815.1 of Allium fistulosum. Classification (NCBI taxonomy): domain Eukaryota; kingdom Viridiplantae; phylum Streptophyta; class Magnoliopsida; order Asparagales; family Amaryllidaceae; genus Allium; species Allium fistulosum. The sequence goes on along the minus strand of CM060905.1, from coordinate 895,184,849 downwards.
TCGATTTGATGAATAGAGTTTTCCGGGATGTTCTTAACAAGTTTGTTCTTGTTTTCATCGATGACATTCTCGTCTTCTCTAAGGATGAGGAAGAGCATAGGTTGCATTTGGCTTTTGTTCTCGAAACTCTACGCAGTCATCAGCTTAAAGCCAAGTTTTCAAAATGTCACTTTTGGAAGGATGAAGTTCGATTTCTTGGCCATATTGTTTCAGAGAATGGGATTTCGGTCGATCCAGCTAAGATCGCCGTAATCAATGTAAGTTCTATTCTTACTTATCAATTATATCAAAACAACTTATCAATTTCTTAATTCGAATCTTTGGAATTTGCAGGATTGGGAGACTCCCAAAACTCCTACAGATATCCGCAGTTTCTTGGGTTTGGCCGGCTATTACCGCAGATTCATAGAAAACTTTGCCCGTATTGCCGCACCACTTACCGCACTGACCAGAAAGAATGTGAAATTTATTTGGAGCGAAAAGTGCGAAGCAGCTTTCAATGAGATGAAGCGAAAGTTGACCTCTGCCCCAGTTCTTACAGTTATTGATGGTAGTGAAGGATTGACCGTCTATACAGATGCTTGTCGAGATGGACTTGGTGCTGTTTTAATGCAGAAAGGAAAAGTTATTGCCTATGTTGGTCGTCAGTTAAAGACCCATGAAACAAACTACGCAACCCACGATTTAGAGCTTCTTGCGGTTGTATTTGCTCTTAAGCTATGGAGGCACTATTTATTGGGAACAAAATTCGAGTTATTCACTGACCATAAGTCATTGAGGTATATCTTCTCGCAAAAGGACTTGAATCAGAGACAAGTCCGATGGCTCGAATTTCTAGCTGCATATGATCTTGATATTAACTACACTCCGGGAAAAGCAAATGCCGTAGCCGATGCTTTGAGCAGAAACCAAGCTATGATATGTTGTAACCTTGTTGAAGGAATGTTATTCCAGCTTTCCGTCTCCCCAGCTCTTATGGATCGTATTATAGCCAAGCAGTATGAGGACACTTTGCTTTATCGCATCAAAGAAATAGTTCTTGGCAGAGTTGAAAATGCTGATAATAAAGTGGGTGCACATGTTGATAGTAATGGAATCTTGAGGATTGATAATCGAATTTGTGTTCCTAATGTTGATGGTCTTAGACAGGAAGTACTGCGAGAGAATCATAAGTCTTCGCTTTCATTTCATCCCGGTGTCACTAAAATGTACCAGAATATGAAGAAGTTATATTGGTGGAGTGGGATGAAGCGCGATATTTCTATCTATGTTAGCAGGTGCACCACTTGCCAACAAGTTAAAGCTGATCACAGAAAGATAGCAGGATTGCTTCAACCTCTTGAGATCCCAGGTTGGAAATGGGAGCAGATTTCTATGGACTTTATTGATGGGCTACCAAGGACTAGAAAGGGTAACGAGAGCATATGGGTGATCGTCGACAGACTGACGAAGTCCGCTCACTTTATTCCAGTCAAGACCACTCGTACAGCTTCTAGTTTGGCCGAGATATACATGAGGGAAGTTGTTAAACTTCATGGTGTACCATCTAGTATTGTATGCGATCGAGATCCTATTTTCACCAGTAAATTCTGGAAGGCATTTCAGGATACCTTGGGCACCAAACTGAATCTGAGCACAGCATATCATCCTCAGACAGATGGCCAAACTGAGAGGGTGAATCAGATTTTGGAAGACCTTCTCCGGGCTTGTATTATTGATTTTGGTGGATCTTGGGAAGACCATCTTCACTTGGTAGAATTCACGTACAATAATAGTTACCAGGTAAAGAATTTGAATTTCAAATTTGAATAAGTATATTTGAATTTGAATTAATTATCCTTTATAAACCAAGCAAGTATTGGTATGGCACCGTTCGAAGCCTTATATGGACGGCCATGCAAGTCGCCAGCTTGTTGGATTGAGTCTGGAGATCGATTAGTGCTTGGACCAGAAATGATTATGGAAGCTTCCGAAAAAGTTGAAGAAATCAGAGAGAAGATAAAGACGGCACAGGATAGACAGAAGAGCTACGCTGACAAAAGGAGAAGAGATCTCGAATTCAGTGTAGGAGACAAAGTATTTTTGAAAGTGTCGCCTCTGAAGAATATTGTTCGATTTGGAAGAAAGGGAAAGCTAGCTCCCATATTTGTTGGTCCGTTTGAGATTACAGAAAGAATCGGAACATTAGCATATAGAGTTGCTTTACCAGAGAAGTTCGCCGGTGTACACAACGTGTTCCACGTCTCACATCTTCGCAAAGTTGTACACGATCCATCTACGACCATTCCCACTACTCAGTTGGATGAGATAGTTATTGAGCCTGATTTGACTATTGAGCGGAGGCCACTTCGGATAGTCGATCGTGAGACAAAGCAACTCAGAAGGAAGTCGGTAAATCTCGTCAAAGTACAGTGGAGCACAGATGAGCGAGATTGCACGTGGGAAACTGAGGATAGTATTCGGGATTCAAACCCCGAACTATTAATTTCAGGTATTATTCAGATTTCTCGAAATCTATCTTAACTTTTCTACTTATTTCATTTCTACTTCACTCGTCTCGTTCCTTTTCGAGGACGAAAAGTTTTGAGTGGGGGAGATTGTAACGACCCTAAATTTTCAACCCAATTTAAAATTTTAAATTCATCGTTTCAATAAAAAATTTGAAATTTTAAACGATCTCAATTTACGTCCAAACTTTATTTGTGACATACGTCTAGTTAGAAATGGACATAGAAAAAGTTTCGTTGGAAAATATTATAGTAAACTCCGTTCGCGTTTTACTGTATATCAGTCCATATAAAGCTGCGTAAAATTTATCTTCCAAATCCAAATATTTTTACACAGTCTGCTTGTAAAAATTATTCTGATCAAGATTTTATAATTCGTTTCGTCTTAAACTGTCATCGCCTGCTCCGTTTAAATTGTTTTGCAAATCGTACAATTTAAGCGGCGTAATGCATTTTTTATAAAATCATCGTATCGCCATAATCTGTGTACCGTTGGAACCGCGTCGTCGCACTGATCAAAACGGTATACTCATTTGTGTGAATCGGAGTCCGACGTAAAATTATTCGTGTTAATTCATCGGTTCCGGACGGACCAGTTAAATAATGCTCAGTCCAAATTTCCTTCAGCCGTTTACAAGCAATACAAAATTTATCTCAGCTAAAATTAAATGAGTTAGTTGGGAGATAGTAGCTAGGAGTTGCTTGGGAATACGAAAGGGTTGGCTGAAGGGTGAAGGGTTGTGAAGACTTTTGAAATTTTGTTGTGAAACGGAGCGTACGAAACGTTGGGAATTAAAGGAAAATTTATTACGTATTGAAGTTTAAAGTGAATGAAAACACTTCATTATCTATTCCATCCCACTGTCAAGTCCATTCTCGTTCACTATTCTCTTCACAAAATTCAAAGGCAACAGGTAACATTTCCTCCTCTCCCTTATTTTCTTTTCTTTCTCTTCTGAAAATAATAAATGGCTACAACCCAAGCTACACTCCACTGCCAACCCACCATGTCCACGCAGCCAACCGCCCCTGCCTCCTTCGACCACGCAGCCAACCACCTTCCCAAACCGACCCTCCTAGTCAACCACCTGCCCCGTACCACTCAGCCCGTCACCCCACATGCTACTCGACCTCCAGCCTGATGTACTGACCGCCCACTTCCTGACCCAGCCTGCAACCACCACGCACCCAACCTGCCACGTCGTCCCCATCACCCACCTCATCTCCACGCCTCAGCCACCATCTTTCCTGGCCTCGCGAGTGAGTGTGTGTGGTCGTGTGTCATGAAGTGTTGGGTATGCTGTGTGCATTGAAGTGGAAATTAAGAGTGCATCTGGGTGGCGCATGATTGGGTTTGTACACGAAAATAATATAAATAAAAATAAAAGTGCGTGCGTTATAGGTAGAAGTTGTTTAAATGGGAAATTATATTGTGCCAGCACGTTTATTTCATGAGTGCGTGGGGGAAATGTGTTTCATTGTTTACTGACACATATTTATATACGGGGGTATATGAGTTGATGTATATGTTAGGGTTGTAATCAAATTTTCATTTCACTGTTATTGTTGCAGCAACCGACTAAGTGTCTTTCGCCGCAGCATCGATCTCTCAACCCTTCGTTCTTTCCTTCGTTATCGGTAAATGCATTTATATAATTTTTTTTATATGAACGTTCATTGAATTAACATCGTTCTCTTTTGTCGATATTACAATGTCCGTTGTTCGTGCTGTACCAACTCTTTTCGTGCTTCTTTTGTTTCGTCGTCAAATTTCTTATCCACGAAAGGTGAATTAATTTTCACGACTATATTCTTATACAAGTTTGAATTGATAAATGATTGCTATGTGATGTTGAATTGGATGTAAATTGTTATTGTTAAGTGATAAATTAATTGCAAGTTAAAATTGGATATAGGATGGTTAACGATTTAAAATGAATTATATATGTCGAATTTTGATTGTTAACTTGACCCCTTTATATGATGAATATTGATTAATTAAATTGACCCTTTAAATTGTTAAGTTAATTGACACGTAGAATTTGAGTAATGTCACTTTGGACTATTGAACGTATTGAATTAACTGCTGTAATTGAAATTGAACGACAAGTGAAACTGAAATATTATAATCTTTAATCTACTTGAAATGATAGAGTAGATTCTAGAAATAGTTATATTAATTGGCGTAAATAACAAACGCGAATTAATACGATTATTTCGGGATTATTTGAAATTGATTGAATTGTTGTGAATGGATGCTATTGTTTGTTTATTTACTTTGACACCATCCCAGCTATCACACTGCAAGTTCCCTTTGTATGTTTTGATTTTGAATTTAAATGGAATCGGGTTGAAATGATAAATACCCAAACAATTTGACTTAGGATAGAAAATTAAAATAAAACCCGATTGGTCAAATGTTTTGATTTAAATAAAAAAAATAAAGTTTTATTTGACGAATAACAAAGTTTTGAATAATTTGGAATTTAAATTGGAATAAATGTAAATGTGAATATTTGAATTTGGAACGAATATTAAAGTAGTAATTGACAAAAGAATATTGTTTAAAATTTAATTATTTAATAATTAAATTTAGAATTAGTTGAAAATAAATTTTGAAATAATTAATAATTAAGTTTTGAAATTATTAATAATTAACTTTTTGAAATTATTAATAGTTAAGTTGTGAAATTATTAATAATGAAGTTTGAAATAATTAATAATTAAATTTTGAATTTATTAACAATTAAGTTAAAAAATTATTAATGAATGAGTTTGAAATAATTAAAATTTAAGATTTGAAATTATTGAAAATTTGATAAGATCGAATTATAATTAAGTTGAAATGAATATCTTTATTGGGAGAAATTGAATTATTGAACAAGTGAAACTAAGTTTCTTTAACTGAGTTTTGAAATTTGTAACTAAATAAATAAAAGATGAAATGAATTTCTTTAAAAAGAAATAGAATGCGCTTTATCGAACAAATGAAAGACTTGCAATTTAAAGAATTGGATTTGATAAGTGTAATTGTGAATAAGTTGTAAACTTTGATAATGTAATCGAACTTAAAACGTAACGAAATGAATTAGAAATTGAATTGAAATTGATCGATGTTAAATTAATTTAATGAATATCGAATGAAAGCGATAATTGATTTAAATCGTTTTGAACGTAAATTTAGTTAAACAATTTTGGAATGAACTTATATACGAAATGCAATGAATATTTGAATTGTTTTAATTGAAACTTTGAAATTGAATTTTAGAAATGTTGAAATTGAAATTGGAAATTTGAAACGTAATTTTGGAAATTGATTTAGAAAGACTAACGAATTGTCGATTTACGAACTCCAATTGCAATTGGAATTGAAATGGTTTTGAAATATATTAACGACCAATCGGTGTTATAATCACGAAGGTTATTAAAGGAACCGGAGTCGGTTTGGGACATACTCACTGTCTAAACCGGAAACCACTTTAATAACTATACGCGAAGTGATGATCCAGAATGAAGTGGTTGGATTGACGAACGTTGATGATTGAAGAAAGTGAACGATGATGGATAGCCTTGACACTTGTGTCAAATTGGAAATGACTAAAACAGGAGCTGTGCCGGGCCAATGGAGGATCAGCTACCTTAAGTGGACACACTTCTTCGTAAACTATTCTTTTAATTTGTGATTGATTGGTGCGCACCCTTGAATTGGGAGTGTTGTCTCACGGTGTTGCGGGCGCTGCGGCGTTGCGTTCTCACCAGTCCGGATCAGGCGAACGGTAGTATCACTATCTTGGGTATAGCCTCATGTGCCTTGTCATACTTGTATTCTCTTAGCTTAACACCCTTCTTTGAGACGTACGAGCTCAGAGGTTATGTAGTTAAAGGTTATCAGTGATATACTCCCAAATTGGTAGTGTGGCATGCTAAGTGTTGCTGTGTGTTGATGGTCATTTGCTGATCATTTGTTGATCAAAGCATGGCTTTGTGAAAAAGCGTAGCTTTGTGGACGAGACCTCATCGAACCTCACAACCCGGAAATGGGTCGAAATAGGAATGATGCGGCAAGGTTATGAGGGTCGCTCCCTTTAGGGTATGTCATTTCCTTCAGGAAAAGGGTGGTATCAGGTATGGAGCCCTGATATTTAACCTATGTGGTTGCTCCAATCTCATTTACCTGTGTGATTGTTGCTGTGTGATCGAGGTACCTCGGATAAAGGTCCCAAAGGACCAGGGGGTGGCATATTCGTGTAGTAGTTACCTAGTGTAAGAGGTAACCCGGCCTTGTGTTGGCAGAGAGCTAGTTAGTTCTCGGGTCGTCCATCCAGAGGCATACCCATTGGCAGTAGGAAGTTCCTTAGCCTAACCATTTATTGGAAATCCAATTTCCAATATGAACCCTGTACGATTTTAGTTGTAGAACCTGCCATTTACTTATGGTGGTCACCACTATTTAGATGGTAGTTATAGTAGGCATAGTTCGGAATGTCTATGCTGGCTAAGATTAATATTATACTTTCGAACTGTTTTCCACTATGCACTAATAATAATCTAAAGATTTTGCGTAGTAAGCATGTTTGACTATCATAAGAAGAAATCTCCTCCAATTCTGCCTTTGCATTGTGTGTGTGGCGGGAGGTCTTATGGTAGTTTCATTTTCCAAAAGCATTGCGGATTATAATGTTTAAAATTCCTTTGTTGTTTGTTTAAAGATAAACCGTTTTTGTTACTCACACCAGTCCCATGACTGACTCGGAGTTTATTGTTCCCTTCCTAAACTCTGGGTGCCCACTATTTTCTACACGGGCAGTCTAGAGTTGGGTTTTTCAAATAGTCAGGTTTAGTAGATTATCTGGAGCTAGTTCGGTTTTTGGAGATCACGACTGATGTTGATTATCTTGGTGCAACATGATGGTGGTTCAAGCTTGATGTTGGAGTTGTTGGAGTCATTCTCTTTTGTAGATCATTTGGAGTGATCTTTTCCATTGTTATTATTTCCACTGTAGCATTGTATCATATCTATGATATTGTTGTGTATTATTGATATCACTGTTGTATATCATTCTGGATATTGTATTTGTTGGAGTTGTATATGATATCTTCCATTTTTCTTCCGCTGTGTTGTTATACTTACTGTGTTATAAGCTCCAGGGAGCTAGATCGGCGTTTGAATCTACGGCATTTGAGTACAAGTGAAGTACGGATGCCGATTTTCGAAGGCCGAGTTTTTGGACTCTTACAATTGGTATCGGAGCTAAGGTTAAACTTTAGCAATGGAGTATAACACATTAAGTAGCTCATTAGAGATAGGGTGAAGTATACCCTAGAATGAGTAATCTCTAAGATATATGTCCGTACGCCTCAGTAAATTCTCTTACTATTCACCGATAGTTAGTATGAGTGCAAGAAGAGGATGAGATAGGGGACATGGGAATACGACTATAAATGGTCAATACCCTGTAACAACAAGGAAACAACCTTTTCTCTATCAATCTCTTTTGTTCAACATCTTTTCTCAATTCTTTGATAGTTTCTGGTCGATCCAGGAAGAAGATTTGATATATTTGTATAGGACATAAACTCCAAATAGGTCAGAATTGTTTGTTTGGATGAATTGGTTGCTTTGATTGCTATGGTTGATAGGTATACTTTAGTTTCTATACTAAAAGTTTTGAAATTGTACCCAAAAATAGACAAATATATGAATACAATTTGGGTCCGGATATGTTCTACGAATGGTTAGTTATCCCTTCGGACTAACTAATGCCACTGCATATTTCGTAGATCTGGATAACCCGAGTATCTTATGAAGTGTAAAAATAGATTCGTTCTTGTATCTGCTATTGATATTCTGATTTGGTAAGCCAAATACAGAATAGACATTCAGTTTGATTTGATAAAACATTTTTCATCTATCTTTGTGTCTCCCTGGCAAATTTCGGGGACGAAATTTTTTTTTAAGGGGGGAAGTCTGTAACGACCCCGGATTTTATATAAATTTAAATTGATAATTAATTTTGTTTTGAATAAAATTTGTAAAATTAATTTATAAAGTGATGCGAGTTTCCCTGTATTCAAATAAATTCTGTATAAATCATTTAAAATTTAAATATTGTATATATGTATATATGTGAATATATATATATATGTGCATATATGAGTGGGTTTGAATTTATATATATACACATTGGATTTGAATAAATTTTAAGTAAATGGTTTAATAATAATTTGAATATATATGTATATATGTATATATACTGAGTTTTAATTTTTAGTTAAAATAGGAATAAATATATAAAGTAAAATATAAATACAATGTAAATACATTACGATAAGTATTTAAGTTGAAAATAAATATCTTAAAATTTTGGTTATGTAAACTATAAAGATATGAAATAAATACACATAGTTAAAATTCAAATAACATGTTAAATAGAAGTTCATTTTATTTTCTAAAATGATAAGGCCAAAGCAAAGACAAAAGAAAAGATAAAAGTATGTACACTTAAACAAACAAGAAATAAAACATATATATGCGTATTTGCAAAGCATAAGAAGACAGAAAAATATACTTAACCAAGAAGAAGGAAAATATATCAATAAAACAAAGAAGAACTAGGTTCAAACAAGAGGATAAGTATGAACAAGGATAAGCATAAGTACAAGGCAATTAATGTTAGCCACCACAAACATTATCATCAGCCAACAAAGAAGAAAAATATCTCCGCCTATTCTTATACAAACCCTTATATTACTTGTACAAATATTATCATCACCCTGTAACCCAATTTTTATATATCAATCCTCACTCAGTTTCATTCATTCAAAGCTAAGTATACTGAAGAAAATATCATCTTAAACCTTAAACAAAAATTCAATCAAAATAGCAACACAGATTTATTAAAGCCAGAGAAATCAAAGAAGAGTTTAGTTTGCAAAAAAATAAATTCAAAGGCCTATTTCAACTTGAAGCTCTGTTCTTTCTTCAAAACACTGTGAGTAAACTCACTCTTAAACCAAAATTTGTTTTGGATATCTGATGTGCATGTGATCATCTGGGTAGTTTTAATCCAACTATGTTGTATTGCTATAGAAAGATGTCTGTGTATATTTACATATACTGTGTATATTTGGAAAACAGGAAATGAAGATGACTCTGTTAATTAATGAATAGGTTTGAATTTTAGTTCAAAAACTAAATTCTATCTTCCTCAATCTCTTCTAGCTTGTAATATTAAAACAAAACATGTTTAAAATCATCATAGCTTAGTTTTAAAATATATTTTTAATATAATATGGAATGGTTTTGTTTGAAAGAAGAGATACAGTAAAAATTCAAGATTTGTCCAAATATCGAATTGCATGAATTCCGGATTTAATTACATCACCTAAAACTATTTCGAAAATAATGATTTTTAAAACAAAAATCAGAGTTTTTAGTTTCGAATTGAGGTGGCGTTTGCGAGTTGAATGGAAAGTGGAGTTTTGCCAAATTCCGGTGATGGGCGACTTTCTGGAGGCTGGGGTTCCACATGGAGGTGGAGGAGCCTACGACGATGGTAGGAAAAATGGTCGGAGGTGGCATCAACCAATGTGGCGACAGCGGCGAGAAATTTCTTTTCGTAAACCTAGTTTTAGGCGAGGTTGATGTTTTGATTCGTGCGTCGTCTGGAGTTAATCGAGTGTTGCCAGACTTTGGGATATGGAAGTGGAAGTATGGACGAAGTCATGGCCGGAGTCACTGGTGTTCTGGTGATCTACGGTGGGAGTACGGGGATTTTAGTTTGGCTCTGTGGGTTCCAGTTTCGACTGGGAATGCTCGATTTTTATTTGAGCTTCGTGGTGAACGTTCGAGGGTCGGAATCGATCAGGTGGTTGAACGTCGACGTGTGGGGCGAGTCGTTGGAGGTAGCGGCGGTGGGGTTTAACTGTGCACGATGTACGTTTGAACCTGTTATCATTGTTAGTTTGAGGAAGAACAGGGAAGCTCGGGTCGTTCTCGTGTATTTTTGCGAGTTGACTCGAAGTAGGAACGAACGTGAGTTTACTCGGGTAAAATGGAAGGGAAACTCGAGTTTTTACTTGAGTAAAACCTGAGATAATCTCGGGTTCTATTTTCGAAAGGGTTAAGCCTAATTAAGTTTAAAGTAAATGTTGTAGACAATTTTATTACTAATGAAGTGATTTTTGTTTGATAACTTAAGTAAGAATTTGTTTCCAGTTTTAATAAATTAAGAAAATACTCAACAATGTTTTTCTAAAAATCTTAATTAATACTTTAATTAAGTAGATAATTTAACTTAAGTGTTGAAATTTAATTAACATTAAAGTTTTATATAGTTAGTAACAATTTGATTTTCGAAGTTTAAAGAAGATTTTAAAATGTTAATTGAGATGAACTATTATTAATTAATTGTTTCAAAAGGGTAATTAAGAATAGTTGATTTATGATTGTAATTAACTAAGTGATTCGAGATTTATCAACTTGTAATTAAAGATGGGTTAATTAATAATCAAGTGTCTAATTTATTTGTAATAAAGAATTGTTATTAGTTAATGAATATCATTAACTAAGATTATTTAAATAATCAATGTGATTAATCTTAACAATTAATTAGATTTGTTAATTAATGATAATCATTTATGAAATTGTGTAAGGGTAATTACTTTATGAAAGTAATTGAGAAATAATCATTACTTAAGGAGTGATTAATTAGTTATTGTAATTATTTAAGAATAATTAATTAAAGTGTTTGATAAATTAATTTATATCAAATGACTATAATTAATAATCAGGATTGGATAACTGATTCATGAGTAATTTATTTAAATGGAAATAAATTGAATTAATCAGGATTTAAATAATTAATTAATCCTATTTATAAATGATTTTGAATCCTTGACCTTACTGATGAATGATTGTATTGTATGAGATGCCTTGAATTGATTGTCCTATCTGATCTGTAACATTTTGTTCTGTGGATTGAGCTGTGTATAATTTATTCATTTATTTATGATACAGTTGTATATTATCTGTGATCTGTGAATAAAAGATAAGCGTTATAGTTATACCGCTTATCAACTATATTTCTGTATTTTGATCTGTGATGATTTATTGATGTTGCACTACTGTGTGAAACCCATGGACTACACCATACACACACAAATATGGATTTCACGAGGAAATCGGTTAAGTCACAGATTTTTGACAATTGTAAAGATTGAATTTGTGAATCCAAATAGTCTTGGAATTGGAATTGAAAGCTTTTGAAAATGAGTTCAAATGATTTAATAAAATTTGAAATCCAAATGATTTGATTTAAATTTGAATTCAATATTTGGAATTGAATTCAATGATTTGAAAATATGGTCTAACAAGACCATACCAGTTATAAATGTGTTTTATAGGGATTTTTAACCATTTTAAAAGTATGGTTTTGAGAATTTGAATTTAACCCAAGGACTTTAACTCGTATAAGTGAATCAGATTTTCCGAAATGAAAACTATTTGTTTTCAAATAATAAAAGCTTTCATTTAAGAAATGAATTTCCAACTTGTGATTAAGGAATTTCAAGTTTGAATTGAAAATGGTTTTCCAAGTTATGAATGAATCTTTGGAAACGAGTTTTGAAAGCTATACGTTAAATCTTTGATTTAAAGATTTAATGAGTTAATCCAATTGAAAGGGAAATTGTTTGGAAATCTGTGAATGAATCTGGGTGAAAAACTGGGTGAACTTTGTGGGATGAATCTTTTTGTAAAAGATTAAAATGGTGATTTGTTTAAACCATTCGAAAGGAAAGTTTTGGATAATAAGTCATGACTTAATTGAAATCCCAATATCCATATGTTTTAAAAATATTACGCTCACTATTCGGTTTAGCCGGGAGAGGACTTTGTGTCATATAACCCATTTCGAATAAGTGATACATCGTATATGGATAGCATTTGAAGACCGGTGTTGAAGACCGGATATTTGCGAGAACGATAGGATAACCTATCGATTGTTTCTGCACCGAGTAGCGCCCGGTATAGAGATTCCCTAAGTGATGGGAAGTTCGATCGGGATTGTGAATACCCGGATTGCAAGGGTTTCTTTAGAAGTGCCTTCGGTTCTGTTCGAACCCGGAACAGACTTGTATGGTTGTATGTTTAACATTACACTTTGAGATATAAAGTTGATTGCTTTCAAATACATTTCTGTTTGGTGGCGGAGAATTTATTCTCTTAGCTTAACACCCTTCTCTGAGACGTACGAGCTCAAAGGTTATGTAGTTAAAGGTTATCAGTGATATACTTCCAAATTGGTAGTATGGCATGCTAATTGTTGTTGTGTGTTGATGGTCATTTGCTGATCATTTGTTGATCAAAGCATGGCTTTGTGAAAAAGCATAGCTTTGTGGACGAGACCTCATCGAACCTCACAACCCGAAAATGGGTCGAAACGGGAATGATGCGGCAAGGTTATGAGGGTCGCTCCCTTTAGGGTATGTCATTTCCTTCTGGAAAAGGGTGGTATCAGGTATGGAGCCCTGATATTTAACCTATGTGGTTGCTCCAATCTCATTTACCTGTGTGATTGTTGCTATGTGATCGAGGTACCTCGAATAAAGGTCCCAAATGACCGAGGGGTGGCATATTCGTGTAGTAGTTACCTAGTGTAAGAGGTAACCCAGCCTTGTGTTGGCAGAGAGCTAGTTAGTTTTCGGGACGTCCATCCAGAGGCATACCCATTGACAGTAGGAAGTTCCTTAGCCTGAACATTTGTTGGAAATCCAATTTCCAATACGAACCCTGTACGGTTTTAGTTGTAGAACCTGCCATTTACTTATGGTGTCACCACTTTTTAGATGGTAGCTATAGTATGCATAGTTCGGAATGTCTATGCTGGCTAAGATTAATATTATACTTTCGAAATGTTTTCCACTATGCACTAATAATACTAATCCAAAGATTTTGCATAGTAAGCATGTTTGACTATCATAAGAAGAAATCTCCTCCAATTCTGCGTTTGCGTTGTGTGTGTGGCGGGAGGTATTATGGTAGTTTCATTTTCCAAAATCATTGCGGATTTCAATATTTAAAATTCCTTTGTTGTTTGTTTAAAGATAAACCGTTTTTGTTACTCACACCAGTCCCATGACTGACTCGGAGTTTATTGTTCCCTTCCTAAACTCTTGGTGCCCACAATTTTCTACACGGGTAGTCTAGAGTTGGGTTTTTCAGATAGTCAGGTTTAGTAGATTATATGGAGCTAGTTCAGTTTTTTGAGATCACGACTGACGTTGCTTATCTTGGTGCAACGTGATGGTGGTTCAAGCTTGATGTTGGAGTTGTTGGAGTCATTCTCTTTTGTAGATCATTTGGAGTGATCTCTTCCATTGTTATTATTTCCGCTGTAGCATTGTATCATATCTCTGATATTGCTGTGTATTATTGATATCACTGTTGTATATCATTCTAGATATTGTATTCGTTGGAGTTGTATATGATATCATCCATTTTTCTTCCGCTGTGTTGTTATACTTACTGTGTTATAAGCTCCGAGGAGCCAGATTCGGCGTTTGAATCTACGGCATTTGAGTACAAGTGAAGTACAGATGCCGATTTTCGAAGGCCGAGTTTTTGGACTCTTACACAGCTCCAAAGACTATTGAGGACTTTGCTCCTTGGACTACCCCAATCGTTTGAAAGACCTCACTTAAGCGTTATTTAGCCTTGCCTTCTGACAAACAAACTGGCAAACAACTATGGTGGTGCGTTGCCTAAATGTGATCTACACTAATAGGAGTTATAGCCTGTTTAGGTGTAACCCTCCTCTTTCCGCTGACCACTCAGGACTGGTAACGTTCTTGACCTATGTAGAACTTCTACTCTCTAATATGGAACCAAACACAGTGACATAGCGCCGAGCCTTGCTCACCATCCCATTTAGATTGCTTATTGCAATGAAGGCGATACCCTCTAAACGATTGAAGTAAACTCTACTTGGGTATTCCTTCACCTATATGTGAATGTATAATTCCATAGGTCCTACAGTAGGATATGTCCCACATCAGTATAATGTATACATAACTGTTGGTACCCCCTTACGATGGGTGAACTTCTGTTTGTAACATTATTGACCTCACATTCTAACCCATTTTAATAACAATGTCATTCTTATCTAAGCGAAGCTTTAGCTAACTTTAATAATTCACACCCATCATAAATGTATGCTTGAGGCTATATATATATATATTTGTGTGTGTATTCATTCTTATTTCATTAATACTTCTCCGATGTTAAACTGCTCATATTCAGTTATTTTTATTTCACTAATTCCTTGTTTCATTAATCTTGGTTTAATATCATTTACCGCTTTCCTTGAACTTAAAAGATTTAAGTACCTTTTACTATCTACCTTCTTCTCTTATTATTGAATCTTTATTTCTATCATTTTTAATCCTTACTATCCTGCCTTGTTTAGTGGACTCCGGATACCATATATTTGATATACTTCTTGCCTTTATTCATTTTATTACTTGCCTACCTTTTTATCATTTACTATTTAATCTCTATCTTATCCTTATTGCATATATAAATATATATTAATTTTACAATTTAGCCATTATTATTATTATCACAACCGCAATTCTTTAATTCATACTTAGGGATTTCTGAATTTAATGTATTGGAATTACATCGCACTCAAAAGGAAAGGCTAGCACTGTAAATCATTATATCTCATCCAAAAAGGGAATTTGCGTAAAGTTTGGAATTACAAAGAATGATATTTTTATAGTTATTAAATGGATAGTACAAAATATGATAAATATTCCTATTTTATACATCTCTTTTTTAGGTATATTTTTGTTATTTCAAATGATACACTTTTATTTACGAATTTGAACTTGATAATATATAGAAATTCACATTGCAACACCCAACATTCCAATAAATTAAAACACTACTTAAATCCCAATAATTTATTGTGATAACTTTTGATTTACATTTACTTGCATAAACCATTTAACAGACAAATCTGAAACTACTGTGTAATTTATCAAATCACGGACTACTATTACTCAATACTTTCTAGATTCAAGTACATTTAGTATTAAATATAAGTTGTCAATCACAAAATATGTAGTTAGGGTTTATAAATTCATTATATGTATACAATTAGGCCTTGAACTCCATAAATTACATTTAGGCATACAAGAACATATTTATAACGATATAAATCCAATATTATATAAAAATATATAATTTCTCACTCACCTTTTTAGCTTTCCAAATCTCTAGATCTAATCCATGTTATTCTAATTTGACTCCTCTTATTCTTCATATTTGAATACATATACCACAAGCATACATATATCTACCAGAAATCTAGATATGAGAAGAGATTTGGATTTAATTTAAAATTCAGATCTGGATTTAATTTACATTGGCTTTGACGATTTGATTTAACCCTATTCTTCTTCTCAATTATCCTCTGCTATTCTCCACTTGTATATATGTACATGAACTACAATTTATTTAGAAATTGCGAAGAATATAAAATGGAAAAATTTCTCCATCACTTCAGAAAATATGAGAAGAAAAGTGAGGGGCAGGGCCGTATTTATAGGGGTTCGAATCAATGTGAGCCATTAGGTTAATTATTTTAAATTCGGCCTGGTAGACCACGTCAAAATTCATAGCTGACAACATCCACCAGTTAACTGCCATCCCCCAACCAATCAACCACAAGGTGTCGACCAATCAAAAATAAGGGTCGACCAGTTGAATTGAATTATGTTAATCAATCACTAACGTTATTTGTTGATTTAATCCCTTATAAAATCATCCAAGGTAAAATTTTACATTAAGCTTACTTAAACCCTAAGCAACTGTTAACGTTAATTATCGTTAATTTATTCCATTAATTGCATTTTAATTCCTTAGTTATAATTCTCGATTCAAAAACTTCAAACGTCAATAGCTTCTATGTTTGAATTCCGATCGGAAAACTTTATGTATGAAAATTGATTAGAAAATCGCTACGAACCCAACAATGCAAGTTTCATAGCCAAATTACGGGGTTACTATTTATTAATTAATTATTGTAAAAATTATGGGGTGTTACAACTATATTCATTCAATGGACGTCGTATCATGATTTAACTAAAATCAAAGCGGATTTTCCATATTAAAGCTCGGTAGTATTCTCAAGTTGAGGGAATTGTGTAAATTTATCACATCGATATTCTTTATTTGACCTTAGTTATATTAACTAATAGAAAACTATCGAGTGAGTCATTCCATAGTTATCTAATAACTGTCAATATGTAACCCTTTGGTGCTCCCAGTAGCCATGAGTAATACAATGCCCAACACTTGGAGAATGTTATGTACTCTAGTCTCAATGAATGTATCGATGTCCGCTATTGATATATCTTAACTAGGACTATTTAAAATGGTATATTTATTTTATTATGGTAAATCACTCATGATTACAACACATTGTAACTACAATCACATAATATACAATTTATGGGTTTTCTATATTAAATATACTTTTAATTAAATAATAATAACATGTTATATCAGGTATATAATATAAAGAAAAAACCTTTTATTTCTAACAAGATTGGTTAACGAGTTAGATATATGTTGCAAATTACATAACTACCCCTAAGGCATACCCTTAACTCAATCAAAAGGGATTTTGAGATTTAAGGAATATTATTATTTTTAAGTTAAATGGTTATAAAATGGCTATGAAAGTAAATAAGTGAATTCAAATAAATATTATTATTTTGGAGTAAAGTAATAATATTATTTCTTTTGAAAGTAACTGGACGTAAGTACTTTTTTTGACTAAGTAATGATGTTTTGAGGTATTTAAGTAATATTTTAAAAATGATGAATTTTTGAAGTATATTTATCATTTTGAGAAATATTATTATTTTAAGATAATATAATAAAGATACTTGTATAATAAATAATAATTAGACAATTATATACTTAAGTAGAAAGAAATAATATGTAAGTATATCATTTTGAATTGTTTTGACATATGTGTTAATTGTTAGTTGGAATTATCGTATATTTTTGTTATGTGGAGATGGAATCGTATAAGGATATTTTTGTTTTATTGATGACATTTATGTTTGTCTCACTAATATAAACTAGGTAGTGAACATTTGATGAGTTTGATGTTTGTGTTACTAATATAGAGTAGTTAGTACACATTTGATGAGTTTGATGTTGTGTTACTAATATGGAATGGTTAGTTGTGGAAGCTGCCCTACAACTCCAACATCCAATATGCATGTATAGTGCGCTGTTACGGTGCCCGATTGATGTAGGACGATTGTCAAGGTTGTAAAGTAAATAATTTCCAATGCAGAACATGTCGTATATCTCACAATGCATAGGATAAAATATAATAATCAATATAGATACAAAATAGGTAAGGCAGCAGTATAACAAAATGAACTAAGATAAATCAGATTACATCGGTCTATCACAATCATATAATACAAAATAGAAATAAAGTTTATATATCGAGTCAAATAAACACTAAATAGAAAGCTATCTCAAATAAATAAGTAGTGATAATAGCTCCATATTACTACATGGTGGAGTAATAATAATAGCTCCAAAATATAGTGTATGAAAGCACTAGCCACCTACTCATCCTCTGTACATCTCCACGTACTACCTCAGCATGTTATCTCTGATCTACTCATTTAAGAGCACCTGAGATAATAAGAAGCAAAGCATAAATTCTTAATTCAGACAATAGTCTAATATGAGTGATAAATAATCTCAAAATACTGTAAAAACCGATATAATAAATAGGAACATAAGGTATGGAGAATCATACCTGACCTATCCTTGCATCCAAAAAGTTAGCACATAACATCGATATATGCTAATCTACTATCATATGAGCATACTACTATATAAAGTATAGTATAAGGTGCTTAAGTATACTATGTAGTAATACCTACATCCTATGGCATCCATATTAAACACAACAAGTATAACAAACATAGCAACCATCAAACAATCTCACATCTCTTAACTCAATGCCTATGGATACAAGATAACTCATATGATCCCATGTATTAACCAACGACTACATATCATCGCAGTCCCATCGACGCTTGAATCCATGCCGCTCCGAATGGCCAAAAAACAAGACCATCCTGTATAGGTCCAGGGATAAACAGATCACCCTGTATTAATCTACAGTGTGTGTCCCCACCATCCCCTTCTTCTCGATCATGCTCATGACCTCTGAGTTATTTATGATCCCTTTGTCATATGTCCTGATAGTAGAAACCCTCGTATGTTATTCTTTAAAGTTCATTCCATATCAAACATGTCTCCTTAGACGATCCTAGTAGAACCCCCGTATGACCTACTCTGTAAGTTCACTTTGTATCGAACTTGTCTCCTTAGATGATCCTAGTAGAAACCTCCATATGTTCTACTTTATAAGTTCACTTCATATTGAAATTATGTCCTTGGACAACTCCTAGATTTTACGAATAATTTATGCCTGATGCGTTCGATCAACTACATTTACGTCATGAGTCGTTGAAGTATCAAACTTCCATTGGTCACCATCCAAAATCCCCGAAGTATCCCAGTTACACCCAAAGTTCCAAGAATAAATTGTTAAACAAAAAAGCTATTGTGTGCTATTATGGATCATCGTTCTTAATTAAAGCCATCTTGTATAATTCAAGGCCATCAAGTGAAGAGAAAATATATCGTGCACCATTGGGAGTCATCGTGCATAATAAAAGCCATCGTATATAAAATGAAACTATCACATGTAGATTAAGAAATGATAGCCTTATAAAATGAAGCAGTCATGTACAATTAAAGCCAACATGAACAAATGAAGCCCTTATGTATGGATGTAACCATCGTGAAGAGTCGTTGCATGTTAATTTGAACAAAGCCATCGTGAAGGGTCATCGTGTGTTAAAGAGTGCAATTGTAAGATAATAGGAGAGAAGCTATTGTATGAGAGATTTGAAAAAAATCACAAATGAACCATCGTGTGCTAATTCGATAAGGCCATCAGGGAGTAAAATGGCATGATTGCCATAAAATAGGGTATAAAGGACATTATGATATGAAACATGGAAGTCATCGGAATATGGTCAACCATTGGGGAAGTTAGATAAAGGCGCTCACGCAATGATTTTGTAGGGGCTTTCATGATGTAACACCTATAATTGTTGTGAAAAATCATATAAGGGTTCTCATGAAAAGATTTGCTGAAGTTATTATGTTAAAGCTTTCATAGGAGGCACCTATGGTTGTCCTGGTGAAGTTGAATAAGAGCTATTGTGGAGTGTTTTAATCAAGTTATCAAGCTCTCATGAAAGGATTCAGCGAAGTCGTCATGAAAAAAACATCTTAAAGCCTTCATGTGGAAATGCCTATAGTCATTGTGGGATACCTGAATGAAACCTTTATGGCAATAAATGCAGCTAACATGAAATGATGTATGAAACTATCATGAAACAATCCATAAGGCAGTCATCATGGGATAATTCACTAGAACCCTCATATGATGATGTCTATGTCATCGTGAAACAGTGAATGAAGCAACTATGAAATAACCGTCGAGAAAGATATGAAAGCTTTTGTACGGTAATTCCTGGAGTCCTCTTGTAATAATGCACAAGTGCCTTCATGTGGTAATCCCTGGAGTTGTTATATGGTTATGGATGAAAGCTGTCTTGAAGAAAATCCTGAATCAATTAACGGAGAACGTTGAATCAAAGTATTCTATTATCATGAGGAATGTGGGCAGTCGTGAGATGACATTGGGAGCCAAATTAGAAGACGTTAGGAGAAGAGCTATCGTGAGTTAATCAAGCCTATGAATATTGGATTCCTTATCGAAGATCAATCTCCACTATTCGTTCGTTCCAAGCAACATGTGGCATAAATCCAACTTTTGAATTCTTCTATAAATAGAGGGGTACCTCTAGAATGGGGGGATTTTATGGTTTCATGTCCTTCTTTATTTTCATTTTTTCCTCTTGCATAAAGAAAAGCTTGAGTGAGATCATCAATGGCCACCCAAGCCATTTTGACTTTGTAGCTTTGTCATAAAGGACTTGCACAACTAATGAATTGCATATTGACTCCTCACGAATGCGTGGTTGCTTTTCATGAATTCATGGCAAGAATATTTGACTAGGGTTATAATCCTACTCAAGTATCTTGAATTGTCTTGACTCTAATTTGGCACGAACAATCCCTATGAAAATCTTAAAGCAATCAAGCACTTAGCCCTGAGTAGTCTCTATATTCCTTTTTGGCCAAATCTTCCTATCCAGTCCTAAAGCAATCCATAACCAAACCCCAAGCCAACCGCACATCACCTCAAAGCCATCCCAGTGCCGCACCAAAGTCGGGCTTGAGTCAGATACTAGACTAATTTCATTGTCCTTACTCCAACCACCAAACAAAACTTTTGGTCTAGCACTGAAACAAAGTGACCCCTGGACCGAAGTTCTTACTGAATAAAGCAACTATTGAATTATACATCCTCGAACAAACCAAGCATGGAGAAAACCAACCACCAGACCAAAGCCTTCATCGCATTTCCTCCACTCCCGCCAAAATTTGCTATCAACTATGCCTGTGCTAAGCTCCATAGATGATTACCACATTTCGAACCAATTAAGTGTGATTCCTACACTTATCACTTCATTCTGTGGCAACAACAATGCTTACCCCAATCATCCTAGAATTGATTCGTTAAAGTTCAATTCTACGTTTACGGACCTTCCATCCTTTATGTATTGAATCAGAGAGCTCATCACTACTCCTACATCGAGACCCCCAACCATAGAATTAACTGCCAAATCCAATTCGCTTTGATGAGCGTTTTCAAGCTTTCAAATATACAAGTAACATTCCAACATACATACACCACGTATAAACATAAAACACGACATTCAATCATTATTCAATATGTAATGATGCATCAAATCCTAGTGATGTGTCCCAAACATGTTCATGTTCTAACTTAACATTCGTATTAACAGTTATACTTCAATACAACACGTTTAAACCATTTTAAATACATTTAAGTTCATTTTTATTCCAGTTTCACTTTCAAAACAATAAAAAAACATATTTTTAACTCTAAAAATGGATTCAAAACATAAAAAACCAATATAAAAATATATGGCATGTTTGTAGATAATAATCACTTGCTAATCACCCAAACATTAAGGAAAAATGCACGAATCGAGGAAATCCAAAAATTACGCTAAATACCCCCAACCAAAATCATATTTTTAAGTTTAAAACATTTTAAAAACACTTTTAGAACATATACCAATAACTATAGTAAAGTGAGAGAATAGAATCGCTCACCTAGTGTGTAGAAATCGACAAAAATAACCAATTAAGTGTAGATTCACCAAAACAAGGGTAGATTCGGATTTTGGTCAGCAACTACATGCTTTTCTATATACAAATTTTGATATCCAAAGGTCACTTGCAAATCTCTTGCTTAATCCCTTTTTATATATTTATCAAAGTTAATTTTTAGTGAAAGAATGATGGAATTTAGGTAGAAGATAGTCAATGGAGGTCAAGAAGGGATAGGGAAGGTTTAGAGATGTATTTATTGTGATTAGGGATTGCTATAAAGGCTGCACTAACCGTAATCATGAAATTAATTAGCAGGCCTAGTTACATGTCAGGTCAATTACCCACTAATCTTCCTAAACTTACCAAAACTTAAAACAGTCATATCTCCTAAACCGTAAATCTAATTATCTATTATGATAACTCAACAGAATGAGAAATTGTTATATCTTTCATTTGCAAGTGGTTTGAGACCTTAATTCAGTTCCTATCAAAGTTATAGGCCTTATAAGATTCAGGGTCAAAAGCATCAAATAAAAATTATGCGGTTGGAAAATATCACTAATTAATACTTTTCAAAGTTATATTAAATTTGGAACCAATTTGATTTTGAAAATAATATTTTTTACCATCCGACAATATGTAAAAATGTGGGTTGTTACATTCTCCTCCTTTAGGAATTTCGCCCTCGAAATTCCAACCAACAAACACAATCAATTAATATAGATACCAAACATGTCTAACAATCAAACAAGGATAGAAATCATCAAATATGCATACATAGTAGGTAAGAATATCTTTGCGAACTCTAGCATGCAAGTTGCTAATCTAAACAAAATAAACTACCAGTTGTGAAAGCCAACAATAAACATGGAATCTATCCAAGCAAAGAGCTTCAGATATGCGGTCATCATGCTCTTCTCGGTCTTCCAAATATTATTGCCTTCGCATTCACCCTACAGAACCTTCAAAAATTGGGTCATCTTCCTCTTAATCTACTTTGTATTCTACTTAATTATACAATCAACTTCTAAGGCCTTGACAGATCAAGTTCAACTACAACATCATCCAATTAATTTCGTGTCACATTCACGCTTGAGTCATGCACAAACTTTCCAAAACGAGAGACATGGAATACATTGCATACACCCTATATCTTTAGAGGTAAGCTGACTCAATATGCTAGGTTACTTATCCTCTCCAATACTGGACAATAGCCTAAAAGTCTCAGTATGAACATTCCCTTATTACCGAACCAAACTGTATCCTTCAATGGAGAAACCTTGACAGACAGTCTATCACCAACAGATAACTCCAAACTTCAGTTCCTTTGTAAGCTCTCCCAAAACCAGCTCGTGAATAATGGGTCCCGATCGCTTACAATTCTTTTCGACACACCATGGAATCATACAATCTATTTCATATACGATCAGCCAACTTCGATGCCTTTCTATTGGACTTCATGGGTATGAATCAAACGTTCTTCATCTATCCTTTGAATCTTTCTCAAATGCTATCGCACCCTCCTCTAGTCCTTAGTAATCCTATAATTAATTCCATCGACACCTATTCCCACTTTCACTGGGGAATCTCAAGAGGTTGCACTAAACTAGTTGATTCTTATCAGCTTATACTAACCGACATCACATATACATTAAAATGAATGTCCTGATGTTCTTCTTCATCCCTCAATCCATCAATATTGGGTACAAACAATCTACCTCCTTACAAAGCCAACTATCTCAGTTGAGCCTATATTGCTTTATCTCCTCACATTCATGGCAACCTTAGGTCTCCCCAATCTTGGATTTTTGACACCTTGGTAGAATCCACTACGATTCCCTACCCCGAAAGAACATGACCTAAGGGTTTTACTTCCCTCTTCCACTCTCAATTGGCGGAACCTCATCGCCAAATCGAACCGAGAAAACATCTTTGCACCATGGAGCATATCGAGTAAGTTATCAATGTATGGGAGTGAATACTTGTTCTTCTTCGTCACCTTATTCAGCTCATGGTAACCTATACAAAGTCTCAAAAGGTCATCCTCCTTAATGGCGAATACTACAGGTGCTCCCCACTCAACATACTCATATACGAACGAACCCTTTCCATAACAAGTCATCCATTTTCACCTCTTTTAATTTGTCCCTATGTAGGGGTGAATTCTTCCTTCCTATGTGGTAGTAATCTGGTCATCTCTTCAAATTTTTTAGATACTTTCTAGCTATAGGTACTGATGATGACTCATCATGTGGTATCTCCAGCAAATATAGAGAGCTAACCATTATCTCATGTTTGGAAGATATACCAACTCCGGTCTATGCTCTTTATCTATTCCAATCGTCACTAACAACCTCTCTCCATCCCCCATGACTCCGTACTTCTTCAGCTAATCTATCCCTAATATAATACCAAACCACACAAAACCAAATATAAAACAATGACAAACAGCCATGTATCCATGACTCAATAAGACTACATCTCAACAAAACATAGATAAACTAGCCAAACCTCCTACTAAGTTTGACACATCGAATGTCTAACCACTAAATTAGGTTTTATTTTTAATTTATCTACCAGGTCAATAGATATAAAGGAATGTAAAATCATGTACAAAAAAACACGAATAGGTACGACATAAATAGAAAGCATACTTTGGATAAAATGCCCTTTCCCTTCTCCTTCATCGATGGAGCACTCGATGAATTCGGAACAACGTTAAGAGCATATGCTTCACAACTTGCTTCTCCTTCAATAGCTCTAGACAATCCATCTTAATATATCCAAGTTTTTACAGTTGTAACATATCTTCTCTGCAATCTTGCAGTTTCTTGCTCGTATGACCTTTTGCCCCGCAGTTGAAGCAAGTAGGGTTGAATTTTCCTTTCTTCTGGCTATCTTTGTTCTAAGCCTGCATGTAACGACCCGTAAATTTCAACTGTTTTAATAACGTAATTAGTTGAAATTTTGTGAAATTTTAAACGATAAAATTTTGAAATAAAAATTTAATATTTGAAATACGTCTAGTTAAACATAGCAACTGGTAAATTTTCGTCCGAAAATATGGATGTTCATTTCGCGCGTAAATTCACTTCAATTTAATCAGTTAAAAAGCGTTGGAAATAAAACGTTTTCAAGACCAAAATATTTTTACATAGAAAAATTCTAAACCATCTTCTGAGCAAGATGTCAGTTTGTCGTTTTTCCAAATTCGGACATCTTTGGCTCCGTCGATCTTATTTTTCAGTGATTTTCTTGCATTTTTCGTAGTAGAAAATTTCGAAATTTTATAATTCAATCGAATCACTAATATCTTTATACCGTTGTGATCGTCTCATCGTGCTGATCTCTACGGTATATTCGATTGTCAAATTCGGAGTTCCATTGTACGTCGCACTTTGCGTAACGCCTACCGTATCAATAGCCGGTTACAATCTGCTTTGAGATTTTTCGTTATCCTGCGTGTAATCCAATAGCCACTAGCATTTATATCTTTTCGAATTCAACCATGACTTTTCCATATTCCAATGTTTCATTTATTTTGGGGTTATTGGTTTCAATCCGTTCATTTATTTAGAAAAAAGAAAGTGAACAGTATATTCATTTTCAAAGCAAAAGCTTATATATATTTTCTGTAACAATGCCTGCTCGTCTCCTTCAAATAATCTCCACCTCCCCTCTACCGATCGGCAAACCCAACCACCTTTTGCTCCACCCATCTCCGTGAAGCCTTGCCGAACTGCTGAATCCATTGGCATCACCACCTTGTCCCATCCTCTCCTCTGACCGCATGCACCCAGCGTGCAACACCAATCTAGACCGTTCCTTTTCACTCCACGACTTTGCACCTTCCTCCACATGAACAGGCGGCTCACCCAGCACATGACAACCATGTTCTCCACCTCTCCATCCTTCTGCCTTCATCTCCATAGCACCGGCCTTCACCACCAACGCCGGAGCCGAACCACACGTGACCATCCAAGCGCCGAACCCACGTCAATTGCCATGTCAGCCTTCCCTCTTCTCACGCTTCAACATCTGCGATCTGCACCCCTTTGCCACCATCGTCCATCACCGGTTCGCCGACTACCCCATCCTCCTCCGATCCGCGCCTCAAACTCCATGCCGAGCTCCACGTCAGACGACCTAGATCTGCTCTCGTCAGCCACCCCTATACGCAACAGCTCTGCATACCCACCACCGTTCCCACTTTCTCTGTTTTACATTTGCTGAATATTCGTAAGTATATAGATTTCATTTTAAATATTTATATATAACAGTTTAGTTTATATATACTGTCGTTTTATATGTAAGTATTGAATAGTTTGGGTCTATATATTTGATGTGTACTATATTGGTTTAAAAATATATAAAGTATGTTCAGTTGTTGTCTAAAGGGTGTATATTTACATAAGTTTTGCTTTGTTAACAGTGTGGGATGTGATGATTTGTATAATAGGTTATATAGTACTTTATGAATTGACGCTATGTAATATAAATGGCTATAAAGCCCTGTCAGCTATTCGTTCAGAGAAGAAAAGCTTTTGCATAAATATAGCTGTGAGGTGTATATGTAGTAGCTGTTGTCAAGTTGCAGGCTAGGATTTTCTTTAGGAAGTAATAAGACATGTCTATATATATATATATGATTTTATGTAAGTTTTATATAACTATTTGGTTATGTATATAAGCTTAGATAAGTTTTATGTGATCCGTGCTTTTAGTCTATATATACATATATTTTAACAAGTTAGGTTTGTTAATGCTTTAACTGTATATATTAATTTACAATAAGGCTACAGTATAAGTTTTTATGTAGGATACAATATTTTGTTTATAAGCCTAAGGTATTTATTTCCGAATATATTATGATTATATGTTGATTATATATATATGTTTTAAGTTAAAAAAACTATGATTTTGAAAACCATATATATATATATATATTGAACATACGTTTGAATTTAAAATATGATATATGTAAGTTCGCTTATATCAAGTATAGTCATCGATCCAGTCCTGATCTGAATTCATCTTTTCCTATTTATCAGCTCAATCTGTTGCACTCATGCCCATTTTGTTTCGCTTTGGAATTCGGGTGGATTCACAATTCGCTTTCATTCCCATCAAATTTCTCTAGCCTCGAAAGGTGAGCACTCACTCCCGATTAACGTTCTTTTATTTATTAGATTTGATTTCAATTGAAACGACAATTGAAATATGCTGCTATTAGTTAATGACACTGTTATATATGCTATTACCTGTATCAGTTCACCTGTGACATCTGACACCATTATCTGTTAATTATTTATGCGATGATAATACAATTTGGCTGATAATTGATTGATTGTTGATGTTTATATTGGATGCTAAATTGTTGATGTTAAAATGATAAACAGTATGAAATTGAACTTGATATATATTAATTAAATGTTAAATTTGATTAACTGACATTTGTATAGTATGACCCCTTTAAATGTTAAATAAATTGACACGTAGAATAGTGTTAACTATACCTTGAACCATTGAATTGTATGTTGTTTAAACTGATGATGTATGTAATCGTAATAGATGACAAGTGAAAACCGTAATGTAATAATCTTTAATCTACATGAAATGATAGTGTAGATTCTAGAAATAATTATATTAATTCGTACAAATAACAATGCGAATTAATACGGTTATTTCGGGATTATTTGAATGGATTATTGGATTGATATTGGTTGTTGTTATTGCTTGTTTATTTACTTTGACACCATCCCAGTTATCACACTGCAAGTTCCCTTTGATATGTTTTGATTTTGAATTGAATTGGAATCGGGTTGAAATGATAAATACCCAAATTGAATTTTACCTAGGATAGGAAATTAAATAAAACCCGATTGGTCAATAATTTGATTTAAAAATAAAACGAAGATTTTATTTGAATAAATAATATGGTTTTGAAATGAAGTTGAAATTCGAATTTTAATGAAAGGAAAATGGTAATATTTAATAATCTGAAACAAAAGATTAACAATGTAATCAATGAAAGAATGTTGTTTAATTTGAGAAATTAATTGAATTTAGTTTGAAATTATTAAACTTTGAAATGATTTAATAATTAAGGTTTGAAATTATAATTAAGTTTGAAGTTATTAAACTTTGAAATTATTTAATAATTAAGTTTTGAATTATTTAATAATTAAATAAGATTGAATTTTAATGATTAAATTGAATTGGATTTCTAATAAGAAAAATTGAACTTTTGAATAAGTGAATTTTGTTCGTAAATAATTGAAATTGAATTTCTTTATTAAGTAAGTTTTGGAAAATTATTTAAGAAAGTAAATAAGTGAAATTGGATTTCTTTAACGAAAATGAAATGTGATATTTTGGAATTAATGTAAGACTTTAAATGTAAAGAATTTGATTTGATGAATTTAATTTAATCAAATTTGTAAGTTTTGATATAATGAAGTTGAATTTGAATAATGGAATTAATGAATTGGAAATTTAATGGAAATTGTTTTGAATGGCATAGTAACTTAACGAATATTGAATGAAATCGATAAATGATTTTAAATTGATTTGAATGTTAAATGAGATTTAATTTAAATGTTTTCGAAATGAAACTTGTATTCGAACTTGAATCAATATTTGGATTGTCTTAAATAGAAATTGAAATTGAATTATAAGATTTTGAAACGGAAAATTGGAAGTTTTGAAACGAAAATTTGGAAATTGTTTTAGAAAGACAAATGAAATGTTGATTTACGAATTCTATTTGAAATTGAAATTGATTTGGTTTTTGAAATATATAAACGACCAATCGGTGTAATAATTACGAAAGTTATTAAAGAGACCGGGATCGGTAATGGATATACTCTCTATCTGAACCGAAACCACTTTAATAACTAAACGCGGAGTGTTGATCCAGAACGAAGTGGATGGTTTTGATGAACGCGTTGACTGAAGAAAGAGAACGATTTTGGATGACCCCTGACATGACTAAAACAGGAGCCGCGCCGGGCCATTGAGGATCGCCATCTCTAGCGGACACACTTCTTCGATACCATATCTATTACTTTTGTGATTCGATTTGGGTGCACCCCTCGATTATGGGAGTGTTGTTCGCGGTGTTGGGGTAGTAGCTGCTATGCCCAACATCAGTCCGGATCACGCAACTACTAGTATCCTAGTTGGTATCGCCTCATGTACCTTGTCATACTGATTATCCTATTCGCGACCACTACGATTTTGATTTGTACCTTTAGTATATGGATTGCCCTCTGGTGACTTCCGGTTTTGGGGAAACTACGGTCTTGTATATGCTTTTGGGAATAAACAGGTTAAGAGGTGTATGGGCCCTGCTTAACCCTACTTTGATATCTTTATATTACTGATAGACATTATCTACTTAGCGTACATTACTACCTAGTAGATAGTTTAACGGATCCTTAAAGGATGGTTATTCCAAACATCCTTTGAGTTACTTGTATTTCAATTGCTATTTCACTTGAGTTGGATTTATTAATAAAAGAATGTTAATCCTGACTCGAGTGTCTTGTGTTTTTGCTTTACGCTCGGGTCAGACTGAGTGATCCAGTATTCGAGACTCACCATTGGAGTTGGAGCTTTGCTTGAAGATCCAGCCATCTATTCTGCTTCCAGTATTCGTTGATTCCAGTGATGTATTCTGATTTGTATCTGATGTATCGTATTACTCTTCTGTTGTAAACTCTGATGTATTTTATATATTCATATAGTAGCTTCATGAACTACTATCTCTTTTATTTCCGCTGCATTTATTACTCTGTGTCTGTGATCTGTGATTATTTATTTACTGTCTTTCGTTGACCTGTACGATTCAGAGGGAGGCGATGTGTTCAGTTTTGCCAATTTAAATTAACAACGCGGTATTTTGAGCAATTCAACTCCGGCATGAGTGTCTACCTATACACTTATAATGGATGCGAATGGTCCAAAATTCCGGGTCGTTACACTGCATTTTTTCCTTGTCATTCCATTTTCTCTTCCCACCTCCGTCACTTGCAGTTTAGACTCTTGCTTCCGAATAATAGCAGCTTCCATCTTTAGAACAGACTTTTATGCCTAAGTTTTGTCGACTACCTTCTCAAAACTTTTGCCAATGTGGCCTACTAGCCTTTCTTTTAAATAGTCATTATATCTAATTATGAACTTCTCGCTCTTCTTTTACAAAGTGTCAATGAAGACATCCTGTATTTCAACATCATGTCGAATTCACCCACATATTCTAAAATGGAATAGTCCTATTTCAGTTTGGCAAATCTTCTAAATAGCACTGACTTCTAAGGTGTCATTATAAACCTCTCCTTAAATCTTGCCTTAAACTGATCCCATGTAAAGCAGTCTTCGGGAGTAGCAGCTCTAAGAGCATTCCACCAATTTATTGCTCTTTCCTAAAGTTGCATAAAGGCCAACTTTCCCTTAATTGCATCCACCAACTCCATTTCATCAAAAATGCGTTTGCGGTTATCCAACCAATCATGCACTTCAACAGCTGATTCCATTTCAAAGAATGGTTTGGCCCCAAGACTAGTAATGTCCTAATTCAGCTTAACAAAATCAACTCTTAGCTCTTGCACTGTAGCACTACCACCAACTACAAAGAAGTGCTTGCCTGGGCATTCTGCATCATGTTCATTATCAACGTATTGAACATCATCTGCATATCAGGGTTCATTCTTGCCAGCTCCAATCCCAAATCCAAAAGAAGAGCTCCTAGTAGTATTTTTTGTTTGCCAGGCTATTCTTTAAGAGAAGTAACAAGAATTATCAGTCTCTTGGAAAGGCAACCACTTAAATATTTGTATGTGCAATGCAACTTACTACTATAAAGATATTACTATATAGTTTAGAAAAACAAAAATATATAACAAGTATGCTCTCTCATATATTGCTCAATCAATTCCAAAGTGATATCTCCTACTTTATCTCTAACGGATCCAAGTATCAACTTAGACTCTAGTGATCAACCTAAGTTTGGAATCCTTAACCTATGTTCTGATACAAATGTGACAACCGCCCTACACCTCCAGCACCTAATATATCTGTATAGTATGCTGCTATGATGTTCGACTGATGTAAGATGATTATCAAGGTTGTAAAGTAAATAGAATCGAACCTATTGTATTTCTCACAACATTTAGTATAAAATATAATAATCAACATAGATATAAAACCGGTGAGACAGTAGTATAACATAATGAACCAAGATAAAGCAAAGTATATCGATCTATCACAGTTACACAAAGCAAAATGGAAAT
This sequence comes from Allium fistulosum, assembly GCA_030737815.1. Taxonomy (NCBI): domain Eukaryota; kingdom Viridiplantae; phylum Streptophyta; class Magnoliopsida; order Asparagales; family Amaryllidaceae; genus Allium; species Allium fistulosum. The sequence goes on along the minus strand of CM060905.1, from coordinate 895,153,662 downwards.
AAAGTTTATACATCGAGTTAAATAAACACTAAATAGAAAGCTATTTAAAATAAATAAGTATTGATAATAGCTCCATAGAACTTCATAGTGGAATAACAATAATAGCTCCAAAATATAGTATATGAAGTTCTAGCCACATATTCATCTCAGCTCCACGTGCTATCTTAGACCCATTATCTCTAATCTACTCAATTAAGAGTACCCAAGATAATAAAAGCAAAGCATAAAACCTCGAGTTAGACGAAAATTTGGTATGAGCGGTCTATAATCTCAAAAAAATTATCATGCCTTTGAACCAGATCATATCTAGACGAGTCGGTACCATTGAATGGTCAAAAAATAAACTAGAAAACCTAAACCCTAAGTCTGGAGAAATCCAATAAAAGTCTGACTAGTTGATAAAAACCTTGCTTTTCACTTGATAATATCTTTCCATCTTCATAAACAAACAAAGTGATAAAGAGAAAAGTTGACAAGAAGTAGCCCAGGCTTCAACTCGGTACCGAGTTGAAGCCCTCAACTCCGTACTGAGTCATGGAGTCGATCCAGCAATGCAACTTTAGGAAGGTTGGCAATTTAGCTAAACATGAAGTGAAGCACTGGTGCAATGAGGGATTGGCCAAGAGCTTTCCACTCAAGAGAGTGAAGTAATGAAGCCAAATGCTCAGAAAATATGACTCATGACTCGACATTGAGTTATAGAGCACAACTCGGTACTGAGTTTACCATTATGTTGAGAACATAGCCACGATCTCCCTCCCGAACCTCCTCCTGATCATGGAGAACGTAGGTAGCAAATACCCTCTTTTAACATTTTGAATTATTTGGTTTTACATAGTTACACCGTTGGACTCTCACCGACTTGTGCGCACCGAGTTGTAAGAACACACTCTGTAAAATCTCACAAAAGTCACTAAAAAATTTAAGTGGACATAGGCCTAGTGCTGTCAATGGATACCCGAAAAATCCGAAATGCGTCCGCATCCGTATCCGAAAAGCGGATAATATCCGATATCCGAAAAAACGAATGCGAATGCAGATACGAAGACATCCGCATCTGAAAATTATCCGTCCGGTCTTTGTCAATATTATAGTACAAATTATGTGTATTTTAATATAATGAAAGATATTTATTTGTTGTTTTATCAAGTTAATAATTTATATTATATACATTTAATGCTTATTAACCGCTCAAAACTATTTATTATCGCCATATTTGTTTATATTTAACACTTTTATGATCAATTGGATTGAAAAAAATGTATGTTAAAATTAAAATTTATATTTATATTTCTTGATTTATCGGTCGTTAGCGGATAGGATAATTATCCGATATCCGTCCATATCCGCGGATGTAGATATCCGATATCCGAAAATCATTTCGGATGCGGATGCGAATATGGCACTATCCATATCCAAAAGTATCCGTTGACAGGCCTACATAGGCCAGAGTATTGCCCAACCATATAAATTCTTGTGCCTTGTTTATTTCATTTTTCATTTAAATTGTTCACTTATTCTGTACTTACAATCTGATCGACTGTTTGTCCAACTTTTGATGTAAAAATTATTCTATAAAAATCGATATAGTAAATAGGAACGTACTACTGTGTAAATTATAGTATAAGGTGCCTAGGTATACTACGTAATAATACCTACATCGTGTTGCATCCATATCAAACATAGCAAGCATAACAAATAATTTCACATCTCTCAAATCAATGCCTTTGGCTATAAGATAACTTATATGATCCAGTGTATTGATCAGTGACTACATATCATCATTGTCCCATTGATTCTCGAATCCATGCCACACCGTAAGGCTAGGAAATTAGACCACCCTGTATTGGTCCAGGAATAAATAGATCATCCCATATCGATCTGAGCATCTCCAATGTCCTCTTCTTCTCGAGCATACACAAGACCTCTGGGTTATCTACGATCCCTTTGTCATACGTCATAATTGTAGAAACCCCCATATATTCTACTTTACAAGTTCACTCTTTATCAAACTTGCTACCTCAGATGATCCTCTGAGAAACCTTGTATGTTCTACTCTTTAAGTTCACTCCGTATCAAATGTGTCTCCTTAAATGATCCTAGTATAAACCTCCGTATGTTCTACTTTATAAGTTCACTCCGTATTGAACTTATCCCCTTCGATGATTCCCAGATTCTATGAATACTATCTACTTAAAGCATTGATTTACTACATTTATGTTGTCGAGTCATTGAAATGTAGAACTTCCTTTAGTCATCATCCAAAATTCCCAAAGTATCCCTATGGAAATCACGAAGCTACCAAGCGCCAAACTTAGAGTAGTCTCCATGTTCCTTTTTGGTTGAAGTCTTCTTGTCCAGTCTTGAAGAAATCCATAGCTAAACCTGAAGCCAACCACGCAACACCCAAATCTATCCAAGTGCTGCACCAAAGTCAAACTTGAGTTAGTTACAAGACCATTTTCCTTGTCCGATACTCTAACCATCGAACACTATCTTTGGTCAACTGCCAAAGCAAAGTGACCCCCAGATTGAAGTTCTTGCCGAACAAAGCAACTATCAAACCATACATCCCAGAAAAAACCAAGCACTGAGCAAACCGACCACCAGACCAAAACCTTCACTGCATTTCCTCCACTCCAGCCTGAACTCAACATCGACCATGCCAATGCTAAACACCATAGTTGACTACCACATGCTGAACCAATTACTTAGTGTGATTCCTACACTTACCACTTCACTCCACTACGACATCAATGTATTGTTACAATCCCAATCATCCTAGAGTCGATCTGCTAAAGTTTAATTCTACATTTACGAACCTCTTATCCTTTGTGTATTGAATCGAAGAGCACATCGCTATTCCTTCTACATAAAGATCCCCAACCCTAGAATCGATTACCAAATCCAATTTGCTTTAACGAGCATTTTCAAGCATTCAAACATACAAGTAACATCCCAATATACAAGCACTACATATATACGTACAACACAACATTGCCCGAAAACATGTTCATAGTCTAACCTAACATTTGTATTAACAATTATACTTTAATACAACATATTTAAATCATTTTAAATACATTAAAATTCGTTTTTTATTCCAATTTCACTTTCAAAAACCAACATAACATATTTTTAACTTTAAAAATGGATTCAAAACATATCAAAGCCTATAGAAACATATATAACATGTTTGTAGATGATAAATCACTTACTAATTACCCAAAAATCAATGAGAACGTGCAAATCGAGGCAAATCCAAAAATTATAACAAATACCCCATTAAAAATAACATATTTAAGGTTAATTTTTTTTTGAAACACTTTATTATATATCATTAACTATAGTAAAGTGAGAGAATAGAATCATTCGTCTAGGACGTAGAAATAAACAAAAATCATCAATTAAGCATAGATTCACCAAAACAAGGGCAGATCCAGATTTGGACAGCAGCTACACTTTTCTATGCACAAATTTTGGTATCCAAACATGGTCAATGAAGGCTAAGAAGGGTTATGAAAGGTTTAGAGATGTATTGTTTTAGTGATTAAGGGCTGCTATAGGGCTACAATAACTCTAATCTTAAAATTAATTATCAGGCCTAATTATGGGTCAGATAATTTGATATATCTGGTAGGCCCGAGTCAGCCATATTTTATAGTCAGCCTGAGAAAATTATTTTATAGTCAGCCTGAGATAATTCACTATTTTCAACCACCACACTCCAAGTTGGGTCGAACTGAGGCCATGGTTGCATAGCTCTCAAAAAAATAGAGAGACCTGACTTATATTTCAACCAAAACGGTGATTATTTACTTGAGAAAGAAGAGGAGAAAGAAGTGTGGGAGCTTGGTTTCATGGGGAAGAAGAAATGCATGACAAATGAAATGAGAAAAAATGCAATCAAAGAAAAGATATGGAGTATTTATAGGATAGGATTAGGGTTAGGGTTAGGGTTTGAATGTGCTCCATTTTCTCTTATTTTTGAAATTCCAACATATGTTTTATGGTCGTACGACCTCAAGGAACGTTGGATTGCGATGATTCTTCAACGGCATCAATATTTTTCCCCTTCCAACAGTACCAGTTTCGTCAAAATCCGATATTGTGCCTCGGGACGCTATTTTTAGGGATTTTAAAGTCGTACGGACTGTTGGAACGTCCAGTCTCGAAAATTCTTTGAATGCATGGTTCGCACACTTTTTCTTAACCCAAGGATGTATTCCATTCATCCAAATTCTCTGATTTATCGGTGGATGTATATCGGTGCAAAACTTAACTACCAAAAACACCAAAAAATAAATTTAGCATCAAAATCATCCAATAAAATTACTAAGGGTCAACAATGTGAATATTCAACATCACCCAAAGTTATTTCCGAATATAATCCAATATGGATTTAAAAATAATATTTTACGATTCTTCGATACGTATAATACGGGTCGTCACACTTTCCTCCACTTTAGGAACTTTGCCCCCAAAATCAAACAAGTCGAAATCAACCATAGCTATATCGCATGTTGAACGACCATTATAAGCATAAGTAATCATATCAAACATCAGCCATCAACCATCAAACGTGCAAATATAATATCAAACATCAAAAAGTAACATATATGCCTATCTTAGCATGCATCATATTAAACTATTTAATATAAAGCATCATATATGATATCAAATGTGAAAGCTAACGATAAAATGGAAATTTTACCAAGTGAAGAGCTCTGGACAAGTGGTCCTCACACTATCCTCGGTCTTCCATATGCAATCACCTTCGCAATCACTCTACTGAACCTTAACCACTTTATCTTCTTCCCCTTAAGTTGTTTCATATCACGTCCTACAATACGAATTGGCCTACGAGGTCTCGAAGCTTTCAGCTCAGTCTTGATATCATCTAGCTGATTCACTTCCATATTTCCCAATGCCTCTTGTAACTTCTTCTAAAACCCAATAGTGAACAATGGGTTCGGTCACTCACAATGCTCTTTAACACACCGTGGAATCAGACAATCCACTTCATGTACAACTCGGCCAATTTGGATGTCATTCTACTAGACTTAATGGGTACAAATCTAGCACACTTCGTCAATCTATCAAATATGACTCAGATGCTTTTGCACCTCTCTCTGGTCCTCGATAGTCCATCGATAATGTCCATCGACATCTATTCCTATTTCCACTCGGGAATCTCAATCGATTGTAGAAAGCCACTCGGCTTCTCCAAGTCAGCTTTTACTAGATGATAGTTCATACATCTCGAGATGAATACCCGACATCCTTCTTCATCCCTTCCCAAAAAAATGTCTTCCCCATATCATAGTACATTTTATTGCCATCGGGATGTATGGTCAATCTCGAATAATCGCACTCTCGTAGCACCTTATCAGTCAACCCATCAACATCAGGCTCAAACAATCTCCCATCCTTATAGAGCCAACCATCTCTATCAAGTTCATAATGTTTCATTTCTTCAAACTCCACTGGTTTCTCTAACTAGATATGATCTTCACTGGTCTAGCATCACGCTTTATACAAGTACCATCCGCTAAATCAAAGTAGGTCTGATAGTCTCACTAGCCAACATCTCTGGCTCTAGCTCACATCGAGGTCTGAAGTCATAACAATCAATAAACTTAAGATGTGTCCATTTTGGGGACATCGCTCTCAAACTAGCATGTCTTTTACTCAGAGCATCAACGATAGCATTTCCCCTACTAAGTACATAGGAAATGTCAAAGTCATTGGAGGCTAAGAATTCCAACCATTGCTACTGGTGAAGGCTGAAATCCTTCTTGGAGAAGAGGTACTTCAATGATTTCAGGCTAGTGAATAGCTCAAACACCTCTAATAGACAGTGCCTCCAAATCCCCAAAGAAAATACCATTGGAGCCAACTCCAAATCATGAGTTGGATACTACCTCTTGTATAGTTTTTGTTGCCAACTAGCATATGCGACAAGCTTATTCCTCTATGTTAATGCCACACCTAGCCCAGTACCACAGGCATCTGTATATACTATCAACTCCTTACTCCGACTCAGAATGAATAACATCGGTGGACTCATTAACCTCTCTTTCAGACTCACAAAGGCATGCTCGCAGCTCGTATCCTAAATAAAAGCCTGGTTTTTTTTCCATCAAATCTGTTAACTGTGCCTCTACATTGAAGAAGTCCTTGATGAAATATTTATAGTATCTCACCAATCCAAGATGACTTCTCCTCCATAACAATCTTGGATATGTCCCAATCCTAGACTACCGTAACCTTTGCAGGATCTATAGCAATATCCTGCTACTAAATAACATGGCCTAAAAATCACACTTCCCTCCTCCAGAAGTGACACTTAGAAAACCTAGAGTCCATTCGGTGCTCTCTCAACACCTCGACCATAATCCTCGAATGTGTTTCGTGTTCCTCTTTCATCCGTAAATAGACAAGAATATCATCAATGAACACAAGCATAAATTTACTCAATTGATCCCTTGAAACACAGTCCATGAGATCAACAAAGTATGTTGGCGCATTGGTTAGCCCGAACGGAATAACCAACCACTCAATAACCTAACGGCATACGAAATGCTATAATTGTCTACTCTCTCTCTAAAACTCTTAGTTGATGAAACCTGTTACAAGATCCAACTGATAGAACACCTTCGCAACATTGAGCTGATCGAACAAGCCAATATGCAAGAGTGGATACTTATTCTTCTTTATCGCCTTATTCTTCTCATGATAATCAAAACTCATTCCTAAAGAGCCATCCGTCTTATTGGTGAAAATCACATGTGCACCCCACATAAATATGCTCCTATGAATAAACCCTCACCTCAATAGGTCATCCACTCGCATCTCTAGCTCCCTCTGCTCTTTGGACACCATATGCCTCAAAGGCATAATTATTGGCCTAACATATGTAACCAAATTGATACTGAACTCTATCGCCCTATGTGTTGGTAATCTAGTCACCTCATCGAATATATTAAGACATATTCTAGCTATAGGAATAGATGAGAACTCATCATGTAAAATATCGAGCAAAAATAGAAAGCTAAAATATACTTCATTGTCTAGTGGGCAGCCTAACACTACCTTCCGCCCATTGTCGGTTCCTATTATTGCCAGTAGCCTCTCATAGTCCACCACTATTTCGTACCCCTTAAGCTATTCCATCCCCAAAATAACATTGAACCCAATGAAACCCAATACAAAGCAATCACAAATAAATAAACAAACATTCAAGGCTTGATAAGGCATAGCCTGGTTGAGCCTCCAACGGGGTTTGTCACGATTCAAACGTCGGTCAATTATCTGAAGTCTCAATCCTGGTCTATCTACCAAACCACTAGATATAAAGGGACCTAAAGCCCCGGTATCAAATAAAACACATATGGAACACCATAAAATAGAAAGTATACCATAGACAATAATGCCCTTTCCCTTCTCTTTCATGGATGGAGCACTCAACGAAGTCGGAATGGCATTCAATGCATATGCATGCACTGTCTTCCCTTGCTTAGCTGGTTTAGGATAGTCCTTCGGCACTGGGAATAGGCTCTCATGTCGTAAAGCCTTCTCGAAGCTCTTATCAATTTGACCAATCAATCGCCTCCTAAGATGATCGTTCAACCCAATGATAAGTCTTCATTCTTTCTAAGTGGAGTACCAATGAAAGGTAGACCATACATCGATAGCACATCAAATTTGGCCACATACTCCAACAAAGACATATCGCCATACTTCAAGTCAACGAACTTCCTAGGCAACACCGATTTCTCAGAAGTTGGGATAAATTTCTCTTTGAAACAAAATATGAACTGATCCTAAATAAAATGATCCTCGGGAGTCGCAGCTCTAAGGGCATTCCACTAGTTCATTGTTCGTCCTTGGAATTATCTAGAGGCCAACTTCCTCCTCATGTTGTCATCTAACTCCAAGTCGTCGAATAACCTCTCACAATTATCCATCCAGTCTTGCACCTCAACAGCCGACTTAATCCCAAGGAATGGTCTGCCACCTAGACTCATGTAGTCTTTATATAGCTTGGCCAAGTTGACTCTTAGCATTTGCGCTTGAGCCCCATTACATTAGGAGCAACTTGGGAAATCTGAACCATGTTTCACACAGTCTCAGTGAACATGTCCGATAAATCAGGGTTAGTGGCCCCCGAACTTGCCCACTCCTTAACTCTGGAGATGGAATTCCTAACAGCGTTTCTCTTATGTCAGAATAATCTATAATAAGAATCATTGGTCTCCCATAAAAAAATCGCATCAATGGTACTCGTATGTATAATGCGACTTATATACAATATGCACTATTGTATAATTTTAGAAACAAAAATATATAAAAACAAGTGCTATCTCACGTATATATACACTCTCGATCCAGCCTAGAGTGATAACTCATACCCTATCTCTACTAGATCATAGTAACAACTCAGGTTAACTACACAAATTAAAGTTCGATACCATGTGCGATGATCGCCCTACATCTCTGGCAACCAATGTACTTGTATAGTGTGCTATAACGACGCTTGACCGATGCAGGATGATAGTAAAGGATTGTAAAATAAATAAAACAATCACATAACCTATGGTATATCTCACAGCATAATGAATAAGATATAATAATCTTCATAGATATAAAATAGGTGAGATAGTAATAACTAAATGAACCACAGATTCAGAGGCATATGTTCTTACAGTTATACCAAACCATAATAGAGTTTATACAACTGATAAATAAACTCAAATGATAAACTATCTCTAATAGTAGAAGTCAAACACTGTCAAGGCTCCAAAGTGTCACACAGCAGAATAAGTAATAATAAGCCAAAAATATAAATATGAAAAAGCTTCACCTCCTACTAGTCCATCTAAACAACTCCATGTGTTGTTTACACTTGCTATCTAGTCTACTCATCAAGATAATAAGAAGCAAAGTATAAAACCCTGAGTCAAACAACAGGTTGGTGTGATTGATGAATAATCTCAAAATACTATGAAAGTCAATATAGCATATGAGACTTAGAGTATGGAAAATCATACTTGACCTATCACTGTATCCAAAGAGTTAGCACATAATGTAGGATATATGCTACCTATATCATAATTATCATGGTGTACTATACATCAAAGTACTAATGGGTGTCCATATATCTACATCAATAATATCTTCATCATGTGACATCCCTAGAATAAAAAATAACCAAAGCAAACACAACATCCATCCTCACATCACTCATTCAGTGCGCTGGATATATGATAACTCATCCCGGTACTCTTCTACATACTTACCCCATCTATTCGAGTTCACATCATTTGTGTGTTAAATCGATATGCACTAAACTCTATCTTATGGGATGTTCCTAACACTATATCACCTATCGATCAATGTTTTCAACCAAAAAAGAAAATAAGAATACATGTATCCAACAAGCCTGCACACATCTATAATAGTCTACACACATCTATAATAGCATGCATACAACATATACAACACATTTATATCAACCAATGTAGGATTCGTATCAAAATTAGCCTAAATCTAGCAATTTATTAAAAATAATATGTCCATAAGAACATGTGTGATATTCGATTTAACAATTTTAAAACACTTTAAAATTCATTTTATAAATTAAATGTGGATTTAGTTGTATTCAAAATCATGTTTTAAAGTTGGAAACCATTCAAAACATCAATTTTACACTATACTAACGATCATAGTACAGTGAGAAACAATATTACTCACCTAAAAAAAGCTATCTAATCATATGCCAAATCATAGAGGACTCCAATATGCGCACATCATTAGAAACCGTGTCCAAACCAGACATCGTATGCAAAAGATACAAACAATATAAAAAATCATTTTATATAAATAAATAAATTACCTAACTAATCCTTGGTTAAGTTGATTAATTAATTTCATAATTAAGTTTCATAGTCACCTTAACATGTCGTTCTTTCTTCTTTCATTTTCTCTCTTATATACAATTTTATTCCCTGTAGCTTCCCCTCCTACAAACTCATGCACGCTTACACTCCGCCCTATATCTATGCACATATGCTTCCTTCAACCGTCATTGCAACACAAGATGCCACCACCATCGGCAGCTCTACCTACGCCATCATCAGCATCGCCCTGACCTCCAACCCCAACCACTACCTCTGACCTGGTATTGCATTATATATATATAGCTCTGTGTGTATTCTTTTTCTCTTCTCAGACCACTGCCTGAACACACCATCGGATGCCACCCACCATTAGAAATCACCACCTGAAGTTGCTCCTCCGCCACCATAAGTTCCATCCATCTACATGGATCCCACTGACCATACGCATGCACAAAAACGTGTATAAACCCATATATTTCACCAACTTTTTAACCTTCCCACCACCACGGTCTCCAATGACTTAGGCAACCTACATCTTTTGACTCCCTTACTAATATAGAAAATCCATATAATTGATTTCCCATTCGGGTCTCCCCCAAAAATCACCCAGTCACCGAATTTGCTATTTTCGGCCATCATCGTCAAAGATAGGTCGAACCGAGGACATGGGTGTGTAGTTCTCAAAAATAGAGAGATCGACTTTTATTTCGACCAAAACAGTGAATATTTGCTTGATAAAGAGGAGGAGAAAGTGAAATGTCAGAGGTGGGTTTCATAGGGAAGAAGAAATGCATGATGGAAGAAATGAGAAAAATGCAGCCAGAGAAAAGATATGGAGTATTTATAGAGTCGGGTTAAGGTTTAGATGTACCCCCATTATCTCTTATTTTCAAAATTCCAGCGCATATTTTATGGTCGTATGACTTCTACGAATGTCGGATTACAATGATTCTTCGACGGTGTTATTTTTCTTATTTTTCCTATTACGACGGTACCAGTTTCGTCAAAATCTAAGACAATGCTCTTAGGATGCTATTTTTGGGCGTTTTTAATTCATACAGGCTGTCGGACCATCCGATCTCGAAAATTCTTTGATTGCATGACTCGTGCACTTTTTCTTAACCCATGGTTGTTTTTCGTTTGTCCAAATTCTCTAGTGTATCGATGCACGTATATCGGTGCAACACGTATACTATCGATAGCATCGATAAATAAATCTAGGGTCAAAATCATCCAATAAAATTCCTAAGGATCAAGAATATCCATACTTAACATCACCTAAAGTTATAACCATATACGACCTAATATGAATTTAAAAATAATATTTTACGATCATTCAATACGTATAATACGGGTCATTACAGATCCTACTAGTTGATAAGCCTTCTTTATTCCTTCTCCATTGATTTTCATTCAATCACCTTCTTACCATGTCAATAATATATTCTTGACTGACTTGATTATCCAAATAGCCCATTTGGAACAGCCTCGAGTGTTTGACTCTACAAACTTTCTCAGTTCATTTAGTGACGTATAAGCTCTCATGTCTCTTAGAAATCCACTCATCCAGATTATCAGTGATGATGACTTGTTCTATGACGTTCATCCAAGCATTAACATTCTACATTCCAATGTTCTGCCTAACCTCAGTGCCATTATTCTACAAATTGGCTTCACTATCAGACAGATTAACAGCATCAAGTAGCTATGACGTGGCACCACCCCCAACATGGCCGGTACCGAGTTGCTTTTGGCCAGTACCGACCATGTTGGTCGTGGCCAGAATCTGAACACTTCCTCCAGTGTTTCTCTTTGACATCTCAGCAGCATTTTCCTTCATTTTCTGCCTGCCTTCTCTCCTATTATGATCCGATGAGGACGAAATTTACTCCTCAGAATTTAAAGGCAATGAATTCCTATGGCCCTTCCTATACCTTTGTGTTTGTTGGGCTAGCAAAGTGAAGTTCTCCTCCATCCTATCTAGGGAATTTATGACTATCTAACATTCATTGGTTCATCTTAGCTATCATCCTGTTAAGTTCAACTCGAGATACCATCTCCTATAGGGAAGAAGGCCCTTAGAATGCTTAGGCTGGCTGAGTGGTTTCTTCGTTATGATGAGAAGCTTCATCTTCTCCAATAGTGGCTCAAGATCTTGTGGAAGGTCTCTTAGGTGCCATTCTTTCAGATTTGAGGTTGCTTCCTTCTAAAATCAAGGTAACTTCATAACTACAACAACTAATCTTCCAGATCTAACTTCTAGATGCTTGTAATCCATAATGCTAAGTTAGATCCAAAATTGATAAGATCTGTTCTCAATGAAAGCACCAAAAATATTGGACTAAAAAGTGGTGTAACACCCCCAATCGATTAAAAATGAGAATAGATCTGCTGAGATCAAATAAAAACAACAAGGAACACAATTTTTACTGTGCTATGGTGCCTACGTCTACTTAATCTTATAAATTTTGGATTTGTCATAAGTGCACGCGCTATTACAATGATTTCAAATCTTGAAAGCAAAGTATGGTCGAGATTACAACATTTGGTGACAATAATGGAGTAGAGAGAGTAAGAGGTGAAGAGTATGGGCCAAAGAGATCAAAAGTCCTTTCTATATTGCTTTAGTCCCTCTATTTATAGCTGGAATCGTCACCATGGTTGCTATCATGGAAGAACATGTAAAATATTGGATCTGAGAAGATAGTGAGGAAGAACATGTCAATTCGGAGTGAAAAATCATGTCGATACCGACCATAACTATGGTCGGTACCAACCATAATGTTTGTTATAGCAATAGGAGCTCCCCATTTCTTTACAAGCTCCAACTTTCCAAAGTCTTCAAATGAGCCCCCCTCCATAGAATATCAACTCGGTACTGACCACAATTATGGCAGTATCGACCATGTTGTTCAACTTGGATTAATTCTATATTTCTTATGTTGCCTCATATAGTTATTCCTAGTATGCTCCAAGTTCTTGATCCATTCTGCCATCATCTCGATATCTGGATTCACTTAGAAGCTGCTCAGTTCAACTACTGGATAATAGATTACTTAAATGATATTGATGCCTATGTTACTAATGTGGATGCACATTTGATGATTTTATATTTGTATTACTAATATGGAGTGATTAGTACACATATAATGATTTATACTTACGTTGATGATGTATTACTATAGTTAATGATTAGTATGTATGTAAGTATATTTGTGTTATTTTGCTATTTGATGATTGGAGTTGGCATGAAGTGTTGTTGATGTTTAATGGCTAAACGTCCTATTAATTTTTTTACCCCATATAATGATTTATTCTGATGAATGAGTCGGAATACTATTTTCTGCTTGTAATGTTTGCATTGGTTGCATGGTTGTTATGTGCTAACAATTATTTAGATAGAGGAGAGAGAAAGAAATAAAACTGCATCGGCTTGATCCCCCAAAAGGGGTATGTAGGTAGTATTTTTCTACGTAATAGCTACTGGGTCTAGTTGCATAGAAATTGGCTGAGTTCAAACATAGTTGAAACATTTTTCTTTTTCCATGCAATCGTACAATCATGGGTCGGAGCAGAAGATGAAGCAAAGGCAATAAATATGTTATATCTACAAAATGCTTGGCTTTATATATCTCTTTTACATTAGTTTTATTACTAGTACTTAATGATGGTAAAAGTATTGGAAAATATGAATGTGGCGTAATTGGTGAAACATGTATGATATTTAAATTGTGGAGACTCATGTGTGTTCTTATTTTATTCCACTATGAGATTTTCCCCTTTTTGTCTATGTGGATATTAAATTTTAAAAATTAAAACCCATGTACCACCATTGTAATGTTTGAGGTCAGTGGGCAAGCATAAATTGACGGTGTTTTTCATCGATTTTAGATCTAAAAAATAATGGGTCATCACAAAGAAGGAAATATAAGCTCAAAGGAATTAAGAAGATTAAAATAGGATTATTCAAAGGTCTAGGTGAGTGATATTAAACCCATATACCATTTTCATTGTGCTTGAATTTGGCCTTGATTTAATATGATATAATTCAAATGAGTTACTATTTAAATGAGATAAATGATGTTTTAATGAATGTTGTTGGGAACAATAGCTACATAGGGTACCCTAGTGATTTCAAAATGCTCTAAAAATTTAATATGAGGTTTTAATCATAATTTTAGAAATAGGTTCTAAATTGAATGATTTTCCACACTAAGCTAATTAGTTATGAATTTTTGAAGGAAATATCTAGTGAATAAATAAGATAAAATGACTTTAAAAGTGGGTATATTAGTAAAAAAATGTTAAGGTAATTATTCAACATTCTTTGAGAATTTATAATAATTTTCTAGCCAAAATTTATCATTATTAAGGATAAAACTACACAGATGAAAGGCAATTATGTAATGGGCTAAAATCCATTATGTACATTAAATGTTGAAATTAATGTTAAATGATTGGGGGACAATATCCCATATAATGCTAAAAACATAAATAAATGACACTACACTAATTAAAAGTGGAGTCTAAACATATCAGATGGCGACACATGTAAAGGTTGGTAATAGACTTATCAGACTTTATCTGATTTGAAGCTGAGGTGGTGGCCAAACATCAAGAAAATAAACTACGTACCTTGGGATGAAGGTAGAGAATTTCCTATAGGAGCCCATTAACTATCGAGGGATAGTCAAAACTACATAGAGAAGTTCTGCGCTAAAACAAAAAATGTTAGTAAAAGCTAGAAGTCAGAAGGCGTAGGATGGAACTACGCCAAATGCGAATGAGCAGGGGTTGTACTACTACGTTGAATAATGCAATGGTGTAGAAGTATTATAGTCGAAAGGCACAGGAAGTACTACGATGAAGATGTTTTGATGTTTTAGACAAAATCTGATGCATAGCTAAGTAAAATGTGCTTAAGACAAAAATGGTTAAGGTTTTACTATGCCGAAAGTGAAAGAGACTTATTGTGCCGCAATATGAGTGAGGGCAGGGATGTACTATGCTAAAACCAAAAGGGACATTCTACGTTGCAATACGAGTAGGGTAGGGTTGTACTATGCCAGACTAAATATATAAAAGTGTTGCCTAATAAATGAGTAGTTAGGTAAAGCTTGAAGAACTAAAAATAACTAAAAGAAAGAAGCAAGAGCCTATAAAATAATACGGGTTCAAAAGTGTTATTGACGTCAAGTCAGGATGCTCACTCTAATGCCCTACCTTGGCAATGTAGGAGAAAGGCATTCATCTTGCGAAGGGACGTAGGATGTCCAGGTGGTTTTTATGCTTTCGCGAGAGTGGAAGTAACTCCCTTATGGGGTTTAAACTTAAGAAAAATAAATAAAACTACTTAGGGTTGTACTTTGTAATATAAACTAAAGAAATGAAACTGCTTAGGGTTTTACTTTTCAGTATAAAATAAAAGAATTGAACTACGTAGGGATGTATTGTGCAACATGAAAAAACATACCAAAACTGCATAGGACACACTTTGGGGGAAAGTGATATAATCGAAACTGCGCACGGTTGAACTACACCAAGGTTGGAACTGAAGGAAACGTAATTCATTATTTTACCATGCATAGAGCCAAAGGAGTTTTGGGAATATACAAGGTGGGATTCGAAACTTGCATGAGGCGGTTTGTTGTTGTGTGCTTTTGTGAATAGTGAGGGAAAACACATTCCATGCTTTAGCATCGTGGTCTCACTATATGATGTGTTTAGGGTAACTTATTACTGATGCCAGAATTCATGTCTGATCCATGTTTTTATTATCGTTTTACCCATAAGTTACAGGTACTCGATTAAGTAGGATAAGTTTATAGAATTAGGCAAGAAGCTTGGTAAGGGATGAGTAAACCAAACCAAAGACAAAAGTAAGGGGCTTGCTTGAAAATAATGATTGTTTAGATTTCCACTACTTATTATCCATGTCAACATCTTCATATGTTGAGCATGGCACTTTGTACCTTTCCTATTTCACAACTTTGTAGATTTTATACTTCATAACAGCATTATCCTTTATTCTTCATAACTCTGGTAGCTTTCATGTTTCTATTAGCTCTAACATGTCTTTTATGTGCTTTGCTAATAATCATATTGCGTTCTAACCACTTTATTAATGATCCCCTTGTCTTTCACTTAGGAACCTTTCTTTCATTTGTCATTTTCAAAAAATTAGGTATAACAACTTATCCTTAATTGTTTCTTGTCAAGATGATTTGAGAAAAGGATATCGACTCACCAGCAAGATAAGTGTATGTAATATTCTCCAGATGATGGGTAGTGATTTAATCATGATAGTCGGGGACTCCAGGAGGTCAGTACTTGTATTTGTTGCAGATCAACCATAGAACGACTCAACAAGAGCCCTCTATATGTTATTTATATCAATGTCAAAATAGAGGATCTCATGTGACAATGCGAAGAGGTATTTTGATTTAAGAATACCGTGGATAATGTTTATTAATGGCCCAACTTTAATGATGGTTAACCACATGATATGACATCAAGTTAAGACAATAGTTGGGTACAGGTTTAGATACTTGAAATGAAACACTACTCGAGAAAGAATCCATCTCCTTCTATATAGAAGGTTAGTGTCATCGTTATTGGTATTTGACTCGAAGTTAGAAATCTCTAACCATAGTTTACTCTATTAATCGATAATTGTTAACGACTGAACTAAGTAACTGTAGAGATCAACTATGCAATTGCATAGGTAGATTTTTAAGGGTTTGATCGATGACCTTATCCTAGATGTCTTAGTGACATAGTTTGACAAAAAGATAAGCGTACACAAATATTTTTGCATAAGGGTGAAACTTCAAAACAATTATGAAGTATGACTTCAATTAGATGAATGATAAGCATATGACTTCCTAACATTTACTAAGTTTTAACAAAGTCCGCACATTCTTTGGTATTCAAAAGATTTAAATATCCATTATGGACCAAAGTGGCACCAATATGTCACACAATAGTAATTGTAGCATTGGACCTAAATGTTATAGAAAGATAAATTATAAATGTTATAATTATTATAGAGATGATTTATATATGTAATTGTTATATGCATGTATGTGTATAATTTAATTTTTTAATTACCAAAATCAATTAAATAAAATGTATTTTGTTATATATATTTAATTTTATTTGAGTAGGCAGTTAACTGCATATTATTATATATAAACACATACACATGTATGTATGTATGTACTCATGTATATATATATATATAATATTTAAGCTATAAATTAGGTTTTAGTAGATACTAATTGCATATTATGCTCAGCTCGGCCCTATATTGAAAGAGATGTCAAAATGTTTGATGCAAGTTATGAAATGAATGGAGATCTAAGGTGTTTATTTTCCATTATGAATATACCAAAAGGGTCGCATTATCCTTACATTAATTATAAATAACCTAAAGAGAAAAGTTCTCTTCTTCATGTCCTCCATTAGAGAAATTCCAACTAGGCCTCACAAACCATAACTAGAATCAAAAAGGAGTTTTTAAAGGTCGATCTACAAATTTTGACATGTACAGATTAGGCAACATCATCGAGGTAATTCCAGAAGTTTATTTTAAATATGTCATCTCACCCTATTAAATATATTTTGTTTTCAAGTAAAAAATATATATATCAGATTTATATGAATATATATATATATATATATATATTGTTTTAATGTATTTATTATATAGTTTACATATATGTAATATATTATATATTGCTAAAACACTAATTCCTCCTTTTTTCATTTTTTTAATGGCAGCTTTCCCACCCGCTCCCGCCCTTCTCCCTAATTTAAATTCCTCCCTCCTGCTTGCGCCTCCTCCTTCTTCATCTGCCCTTTCTGTCCCTTCGATCCCACCTATTCCTCTCGCCATCGACCCCGACCCTCCTCCCCTATCTATCCTTTCTGACATCAATCAATCATCTACCTCAACCTCTGTTCCAATGTCACATATTCCCCCTTATGTTGCTCCTCGTCAACTAACATGGACTCCTTATTCAAGAACAAACCACGTAATGTGAGGAAGTACATCCCAGTTAACATGGTGAATGAGTTTTTTTAGTGATGCTCTAGTTCCTCCCCAATCAGTTCTTCAAGCTGAAAGGGAAGTTTAGCAAGATTACCTGGTGGGTTTTTTCCTTGACAAACCGCTTTCTTATATGATGGTGATTCAGCACCTTAAAGAAATATGGAAGTTGAAAGGTAGTATCAAGGTTAAATCGGATGGAATTGCATTCCTTTTTCTACTTTTGAATGATGAAGATAGGAGAAGAATTTTGGAAGGAGACCCAATCCTCATGACAAATAAAATGTTTATCGTGAAAGAGTAGGACCCTACAGTTAACAATGTGTGTGACACTATCAAGACTGTTCCTATATGGATTCACTTGTCGAATATACCTATTAACAAATTTCTTCATCAACCCCAAAAATGCAATGATGAGAACCTTGGCTAAATATGGAATTTTGGGAGCCCAATTTTAACATCAATGAGTGTTGGCAGAAGGTGACACTTGGTTGAGTCAAGGTTTAATAGAGCGACAAGCAAGTTTAGGTTCATAGGAAAATTGTATGTAAGGCCATGTGAAATCATATATGCTTGAAGTAAATCCATATTAGACATTCATATGATCAAAAAGAGAAATCAAGCATATGAGTACTTTTGGAATTCGAAGCAGTCTTTGATTAGCAAATCATATATGCTTTGGAATAAAAAGTAAGTCATAATTCGGGGTATCTTGTCATTATTCAATATAATGTCGAATGTATAGTGTCAAATAGTTCAAGTGCTATAATATATTCTAAATCCACAAATCAACTTAGGGTTACAAAGTTTAAAGTGTAAGAAGAGAGATAAGAATGATTCGCCTCTTCCGTTGCGCCTTTAGGTCCATATTTATAGGGGAGAAAAAAATGTGGCATGGTGCATAGCTTCGGCGTGCTTGGTCTTGGTGGCTTCAATGCTGCATGATGTTGACTTCACCTGACAACATCCTTTGTCATCCTTAGGTGTAGGTTAGGGCTTCATCGTCACCTCATAAGTAAAGGCACACGACATCAATGACTCTCTGTATTGATAGCTCCAGTCATGATGATCAATGTCCTTTGTTAGTGGGTGGTGGCATCGGCTTCAATCGACGTGAGTATGAAGAAATATCAATAAGGAGAGGCTTTGGTAGCTTCTATATATATTGACGACGTTTGTCATCAACATCGCATGTATGAGTGGGCGACGTCCTCTAAGTGTTGATGAAATGCACCATATGAAGGTTGACTCTATAGTGTAGTGGCATTAATCATTGGCGGCATTAATAATGGGCAGCATTGATTAGCTTGGTACTATCTAAAAGGCAACATTAAAAAGCGGCAGTATTGGAATAGAAGCAACATCAAAGAGACGCGACATTATTACTTTTACATCTTTGGTTGCAGGTAGTATTAGTGATAGGCAACGTTAATAGAAAGCGGCATCACTTTAGAGTGTGGCACTAGTAAAATATGGCATCAATGAGATGCGACGGAGGTTATGTCGACATTCATCGATGGCTTACTGTATTGATTACAGTTGATATCATCACTTCCTTGAAGGGACGCGACGTTGGTTCCTTGCAGTATTGATAATACTCGGTATCATTGCTCCTTTAGTTGCACGCGACATTGTATATGCCCTTTTATTGATGAAATGCAGTACCATGTTCCCTCGATGATAATCCACCTTTATACTTCCGATGTTAATTATTGGTGTGGCATTGATGAGTTGCAACCTTCATCTTATTTTGAAATGAAAGGCGGCATTGATAAGACACGGCACCAACGCGATGTGATATAGATGGGAGGTGGCATCAAGGAGAAGCGGTATCGACAACATACGTTATTGGTCATATGCGATATTGAACTATAATGATAAAGCACGACATTACTTCCATCTTGAAAGGTGGTGTCATATTCATGTCTCATGTCGCATATCTTCGAGGTTAATTCTGGTGATAACATTTGCCCCATAGTGTTGAGGAGTCATTGACTTTTCAAGTCAATAACGTCAACATTTAGTTTACTACCTATTAGTATTCCACGCAAATCTGGCCATCCATTCAAATTGGATCAATGATGTTCATTTACCTTATTTCTCTTCTATAAATAGACGAGCTTCTCCTTCATTCCTCTTTTACTTGCAATTGAGAACTCAAGTGGAAAATCAAATTTTCAAAAGAAACTGAAAACTTCCAATTCTTGATTGTTTGATTCATCATTCGGGTATGATATGTAATTTTGATTGTTCTATTTAATTCGAATTAAGGAATTTCAATAAAATCACTTTTAGGAATTTATCACTCTAAATTGACATTTGGGGTTTAATTAGATAGTTTTGATGTTAATATTCATATTATCAATGTATTCAATTGTCGTTTGTTTTTATAGATTATATTAGCACCGAATTTTTATGTCATCTGAATGAAATTTGAGGTTGTTGACGACTAGAACCCGAGTGTTGTTTGTTTAACGATGAAAAAGATAGCTTATGAGACCTGATATCCAATAAGGATTCACTCTAAGCTGACCCTGATATTTCAAGACGTCATCACAATTTTCAATATCTACTCATTTTCCCTATGTTATGTCATAACCAATGTTTTTACGATATTGATATGATATTCGACATTAATAAAGCTTTTATTGACCCATTTCCCATTAGCTAATGTTTCGGTACAAATTTTTTATGAAGTGAAGCACCGCAACCCATTTAGAATTACAGAGGTTACTATTATTAAAACGCCCACGTCGATTGGATGCGGCATCACTTAATTATAAACGACGTCATCGTTGATTTATATTTTGATATTGACAGTCTTACCGGTCATTGCCATCATTCTATAGCCACTTTTAATATCATAAATTAAGCTTCATTCGATATTTTTGCTTACGACGTTGCCGGTTCAACATACTACAAGTGGTTTCGCTATTAATATATTATCAACTCATGTCGTCATTATTCACTATTGTCGACAATCTCATCACTTTAACATTATTTATAGTTGCAGTGTTTTATGGTGCTTTATAGTATAAGCTACATGACTTTTGACATTGATATATACATACATACATACATTTATATATCGATATGCACTTATTGACGTTGCATATCCATTCTTATTTAATCTTCATATAGTTTTTCCATGGAATTCCTTTATTAAAGTTAGAGTTTAAGTCTTTTAATAAACTTGACATGTGTCATTTAAAGGTTATTAACTTGTGACTATCATCATATACTTTAAGCATCTTGGTACCCTCATTTAGATAGTAGACAAGTCATTTAGATAATAATTTTTAACTTAGCATGTAACGATTCTTCTATATAATAAAAACATTATCATTTCTTAAATTGTGAAATAATATCACCTAGCAGATAGATGCAAGGTTCAAAGATAAGCAATGAGTCCTCCAAAAAGACTATCACAGGTTCCAAAACTTCCTTTTCTACCAAGAAAGAAGATCATCTTCTTCATCCGTCGTACATTACCACTTATGAAGAAGTGGATTCTATCCTTAAGCTTTTTGGCATCACGGATATTGAAGCTATTCCAATCGGTCCTTCTGGCAGAATCAACAATCCTCTAGAAGGATTTTTGACTTTTATCCCAATTCACATATGGCATTCAGTATATCTTCTTTTCCCATGCTTTCTTTTAAGGTTCCTAGAGCACCTAAATATCACCCCAATTCAATTGACTCCCAATTCATATACTTATTTGACTTGTTTAGAAATTCTTGCTATGGGAGCTAAGCTTCCCCCTCTTAGTGCTGAAATTCTCTATACCATAGCTGGCCCTACAAAGATAGATGAGCAGCTAGGCAATCCTCTACACTACATTCATGCCCATCCAAAAAGCTTGATCTTTAATGTGGTAAACAAGGTTAAAGGATGGGAAAACTAGGTTATTCTATGTTAGGTGCTACTCAAAGATTATGGGAACTTTCTTTGTTATTAGTAAGTTCCTATTTTATGTTACTTATTCTATATATATTGCTCCCTTACAATAAGTGTTTTTATTTTAGATCCGGCCCCTAAAAAGTTAAGCCGTGCTGGTAGCAAGATCGTCAAGTCCCTAACTCTAGCATTTGAGAAAGTAGGTGGCATGATTATTCTCTTAATGGAGGTGAACCTTCATCATTACTCATTGATTCAAGGCAACCATATAATACTTGGAGAGCCTCCAATGATGAAAGGAAATGCCCAAGGGCATTGGTTACCAACAACTGTTATGCTTTCTCGACTTCTTCTCTAGTTCAACTTAAGTCTGTTAGTAAGTTTCAATATAGTTAATATATAGTTCCTAATATTATAGTTTTCTAACTTTTGCTTTCTTTTAGGATCGTCCCCCTTAGTAAATGTCTCTACGGAGAAGGAGACCATAAGCGAAATTCCCAAGAAAAGTAAAGATGGCACTTCTGCCCTGACTTAGGTTCCTAAATCTCAATCTCTTAGGGATGTTAATGCTAGCTCATTTAAATCCATAAAAAGAAAATTAAGTGATGGTTTCGCTTCTACTTCCACTTCTAGCAAGATGCTCAAGGTCGGGGGCATGTATTCCCTTGTTATTATGAAGGAAGAACCATTTGTAGATATTGATTCAAGCCCTGGGACCCTAAACCTTGGCTCTTTTAGGGAAAAAACTCACCAAACGACTGAAAATGAGCAGTCTCAAGACCCACTCCTTCATATTACTTTTTCGGTTACTCCCGGGGCCTTAATTGTCTTTGCAAGGAGCTTGGATTGTGTATCTCTTCTGAAGACCCTCTCCCTTCCGAATCTCAGTCTCTAGTCCCTGGTAGCAATATCGATGATCTTCTCCAGTTGGTCATCTAGTGTTCATCTTTTGTTGCTCTTAAGCCACCAAAGCCTTCATCTTATTCTCAAGACCACTGCTTTCTATTCTTAAGCAGCTTCTATCGGTACGTATCCTTTTAGTTTGATTGTTTCAGGTTCCGAACTTTCTCCATAATATTTTAATTCACACCTGTTACTTTTTAGGCGGCTAAGCATATGTTCCAATTTCAAGATGATGCCCCAGCATCTTTTGGTGAAGTTTCCAAGCTCAAGGAACAGGTTTCATTTAGTCACATAATTGACATTACGACTGCAAAGGATGAGGCTGTAATGAGAAAGAAAAATTTGCCACTCAATTGATGAAGTGAAAAATTCACTTAATGAAGAAAGAAGTACTAATCAAATTTTAAGTGATAAAGTGAAAGCTTTAGAGATGGAGCTTGAGAGGCCAGTATGAAGGAGGCCAAGCTTATAGAGGAGAATAGATTTTTAAAGGAGAAATCGCAAAGGAAAAGAATTCTTTTGAAAAAATCAACTGGCTTAATTAATGACGTAAAGCAAAAGGTGTCTTGTTTTGCTGATTCGATTCTCGATACTTTTATCAAAAAATCCTACGAGAAGGCACTTTTCATAGCATATGCCAACAACATCCAGCGATGCCCAGATCTTGACTTCCCCTCTCTTCCTCTAGCTTAGAATGAAAAGTTTAAAAAGAAATTTAAGATATGTTGGAGGAAACACAGGCATCCAGGAAAGAATCCTCTGAGGAGGAGGAGATTGATGCCAAGAAATTGTTGGTCTTTGACGACCCTCCAGTAGATGAAGAAACAAAATCGGATGAGGAGGGGATGATGATGGCAACAATAAGAATGACGATGACCACGATGATAGTGGTCATAATAATGATGATGAAAATAATGACGGTGATAATGACGACAATGGTGGCGGTGAGGGAAAGGGTCCCTTTGGATCAGCGGATGGGAAGGATGGATCGGGAGGTGCTAACCCGAATTTGGCAGTAGACATTACTTAAATCCCTGATTCTCCAAGTGAAGGTTCTCTCCAGAAGGACAACACTTCTCAATGCCACAAACCCAAAAGGAAGGAATAAACTCATTTGTCTTCAATTACACTCTCCCAAGTATAGATCTCTTTATTTAAATGTCTTAGATTACCAAATAGCTTTCAGTTAACATTTGATTATTTTAGTTAAGGAGAAAATCGAAATATCATTATGAAGTTATGATTGAAAAGAAACAATTAGAAATAAATCGATTGAGTAGAGAGTTGGATAGATAATTGAAAGAGTATAATGAGTTGTCCAAGACACAAAAGAGTCTTACCACTAGTACATCAGAAGTAAGAATTTTCAAAGAGAGGCAAGTTGCTCCACGGATGAAGAAGGCACGCCTTCATCGGGAGAAACTCTTAGTGGGGAATGCAGAGCTAATGACCCTCTTTTGAATGCTAATTGACAATTGGAGCACTTTGGAAGAATTTCTCTACAAAGTTTACTCTATGGGAATAATTGTTGTTTTTTCCTCTTTAGACGACAACTGCAGGGGTTTGCTTTGGCAGTTTCATCGCAGATATTTGAATAAAAATGGGTTCGATCCTCATCCCGGGGAATGTCGGAATCTCCCGAGAGTTGTCTCTATCCCTCTTTCTTCTCGCTCTCTTCCCCTCGAAAAACTTAAGTGTAGTAGGAAGCGATTTATTTCTGAATTTTATAAGGAATCAATCCTATATGAACCCGAATGATTGTATAATTGTAATGTGTAACCTGAGTAGCTTATGAACTTTACCATTTAAGTTTTACTATTATCAGTCTAATTTTAATATATCATATAGATTAAACAAATATCAAGCAGTCCTGTTCCTATGAAACTCTTGAGTAAATATGTCAAACTAAAGAAGGATTTTAAAGAAAAATCCCTAATTCTCAAGATATCATAGTTAGCGAGACACTGCCGTCTTAGAAACCGACAAGAAGTCTACATCTGATTTCCTCACTTTCACTTTGATTTCTTGGTTGATGAAAAGGATAAATTACTGAGTGAAATTTGAACTCATCGCACCAAACTGATATGTGATCATGCTAGCTCTCCAATCAGGAAATGGGACTATCATCGATTTCCTCCCGTTAATACCCCAGAAGGGATTAAAGCTTCTTTTGACTCTACCCTTACCCAATCTGTTGGGTCATTTGAAAAGGCTAAAACCATTGTTTTGAAACTTTAGTTAGCTAGTTGAATGTTCAAAAATGGAACTGTGTAACGACCCTAATTTTAATTAACATTATTTAAGAACATTTAATTAGATAAATTAAATGAAATAATGTAAATGGTTAAGGGATTGAGATTTGTATAGTAAAGGGGAGTCGTGCCTAGTTGAACTAATGAACTAAATAAAATTTAAAATGAAATAGGTTAGGGAACTAGATAAGGGGCAAAATAGGAATAAATCTTATTCTTATACCCTAAACCCTTACTCACTCTCATTTTACACGTTCATTTCCACAAACTAAAACTAAACAAGAGGCCGATCACCATTAAAGAGAAGTAAGGGAAGATAAGCAAGAATTAAGTGGAAGAGCTTAATCAAATTCAATCCAAATCAAACCTCAACTCCTTAACAACAAAGCTAAGGTGAAAAATTGTTACATCTCATATTTTCGATGTTTCAGTTTCTAGAATCAGATCCAAATGTTTTTGCAAGTATATTGCCATGTTTTGAATGATGTTTATATATATACATGTTTGTTGATGAATTATGCTTGTTCATATTGATTTTATGACATGTTTTGAATTGAAAAACCTATCAAATGGCATCCAAATGCCTTGTAATTTTAATATATGGTCAGAAATGATACTTTAGAGACGGGTTTCAAGTTAATACTATAGATGACTGTTGCATCTGTAGCGCTTGCCTTTGGGCCTCAAGATAGGGATGTTATAATTTACGATGTAATTTGGATTTCCTTATTGTTTGTAAACTTTTACTATTTAATGAAGAAGATACTTCTCTCATGTACTAATTTTCTCTCATGCTTCTCTTTTTAGGATAAACAATTGACCCTTGTATCTGTTGACATAAATGTTTTTGTCCGAATCGACTCTGTTAAGGACATGCTTAAGGCATAATTTGAGAAGAAACGCTCTTCACAAGGCACTCTAGCTTTATTTTTCTAGATAATCCTGATGCGCAGAACTGGCATGACAAATACTATAAGTTAAGTCCATATTTAGAGGTGTGAAAGAATTGAATTACGATTTAGAAAAACAAATTAAAGAAAAGGATGAGAGAATTCAAGGATTGAATAGAAAAGTAGACGTTATTAGCCACTCTAAGCTTTCTTCTCAAAACACCAAAGCTGATGCTGAAATTGCTTGATTGCATCAAAAGGTTTTCGACCTTAAAGTGCATTTGCTAAAAAGTCAGGCGAACAGTCAATCTCTGGAACTTATCGTAAGTAGAGGCGAATCTAGTATTTCTAGTACAACTCATCAAAAGAGGTTTTCCGCACTTTTAAATCCTCCTTCAAGCTCAGATGATAATGAATTTGCTAAATGGAGCCAAAGAGTTAGGTCTAGATGTATGCAATTTCTTAATGGACAGTAGAAAGATAAGGTTTTTACTTATCCCAATGCTTATGAAGCTAAGGTTGAAGGACTCGAGCACGAGAAAAATGCCCCCGATTAAGAAATTGAGAAATTGAAAGGTAAGATCAACATTTTGAGGGGACTGAATAATACCCTTGATCATGCATTAAATATTCAGATTACGTTAATTGATGATTCAAACGCTATTCAACGAAAGGAGAGGAAGCTTAAACAACTCCTAAGTTTGGCAATCCGTTACATCACCGACTCATCTCCAATTGTTAAAGATCTAAAGAAGTTGGCCCAAAGTTCTGACTTGTAGCTCGCAAATCTTGAGGTAGATCCTTTTGTAATTCAATTTTTGCACCTATGACTTTGTACATAATGTATTAGATTGTAAATAAATCTATATTTGAATGTATTACCTCGAATGTATAGTATGTAGCCTTGAACTGAATATTGGTCCTTATTTGAAACTACTTGATGATTAATATCTTATTTTCTATATTCTGAGCTTTCGATGTATAAATTGATATTTTGCTCATTAAGAAAATTAAGAACCTTGTTAATTGGGCTTTTGAGATTTGATATAAAAATTTGCCTTTCCATTAATAAATATCGAACAGCTTGTTTAGTAATGGAGATTCCCGTTAAATGTATTCAAATCTGAATTGAGAGCTGATTTAGCGAAGCTTCGTCATTAGAAAATCCTTTTGATAAAAATTTGAATAGAAGTCCAGAGAACTACTCTGGTTATAGTGCGATGAGAAGGTGAGAAAACCCATTTGGTAATTAATAAGGAAGACCAGAAAACCCATTTGGTAATTAATAAGGAAGACTAGAAAAGTTATTTGGTATTAATAATAGAAGACTAGAAAACCCATCTGGCAATAGTAATGGTAGACCAAAACACCTGTCTAACAATAGTAATAGAAGACCTAAACACATGTAATGGAAGACTAGAACACCTGTCCGACAATAGTAATGGAAGACCAGAACACTTGTCTGGCAATAGTAGCTGACTTTTGACGACTCATATTTTAATAGATCTTTCTTTAGAAGATTGCTTTAATACTTCTTTCGGATGAATTAAATTTGACTGATCTTCCTCTAGAAGACCGTTTTTGATCCATTCTTTTGGAATGATTACGATTAACTCGATTGCTTTTTGCCACCACTGTAGATGTCAACTTGGATCGAACTCCTTATCACTATTTTAGGTGATGATTTAAGTTTTTCGTCTAGGGTGTTTAGTTAGATTTCTTTTAGCTAAACCGAAGACTTATCCGGCCTCCCATTAGGAGGCGCTTTAGTAAGGCCATGGAGACGGTACTAAAGGCTTTTTCGGTGCTTTGGACAGGCCAAATGCTTACCCGTCCTCCTTCTAGGAGGCGCTTCAGTGAGGCCTTTAATGACAACACTTAAGGCTGGTACGGCGCTTTGGACAGGCCAAAGGCTTACCTGTCCTCCCTCTAGGAGGAACTTCAACCTGGCTGCATAGGCAAGGGTTGAAGGCTTGCATATGCTCTGGTTAGGCCTTTTCAGATAGAACCAAAGGCTTACTCTAACCTCCCTCTAGGAGGTGCTTTAACCAGGCCATCTTGGCGGGGACAAAGGCTTTAGCCCCTTACTACCATCTTAGATAGTTGTTTAGGCTTTCCATTATTTTAGGAGAGTTTCACTCCTCAACCACGTAGATACACTTATCTTGCTAGTAAACTCTTTCTTTATTATTGACTTGTTCAATATCTTTGTACATATTCGTCAAGATTTCCTTGCTCGAAGAGATTGTTGATTATTCCCTCCAAGCTTCGGCAGCGATTAGAGTCATGGCCATTAGAGCAAAGGTAATGACAATGTAATCTACCGAGATTCCTTTCATTCTTTGGTCGCTTCTTTTACAGGGGCCAATAGTTGAGTTTGTCTTTAGTCGGGAAGTAGATATTCTCATAGGAAGTAGTAAGGATGTTGTTCTTAGAAAGTCGTGATCATTTGGAGGATGATCCTTTTAATTGGTATTTAATTCCCTTATTTCTTGAGATGGATTCCTCATCTTTGATGACTAGTTTCCTTTTTAGGTTGCCTTGTGCTACACTGGTTTTATAGGATCGATTAAGCACACTCCTCCATTTTCTAGTGAAACGGCCAATGTAACGACCCGTATTTTTAACTATTTAAAAATACTGAGTTAAGAATGATTTTGAATAAAAGCTTTTAAAAATTAAAATTTTATGATTATAAATGTGCTTTTAATAAGTATAAATTGAAAAGAAAAAAATTAGTTTGTTTATTTTGAAATCAGTTCTGTTTCGATTTTAATTCAAAACCGGTTAATATTCTGGTGAAAAATATTATTTTTCAACATATAAATATTTTTACACAGACATGTTCAAAAAAATTCCTCATTAAAACGTCAAAGTTCATTTCGTCAAATTCTGATCTTTCTAGCTTCGTTTATTACAATTTGAAGTTTGTTTATACGTTTTGCGGTAGTGTATTTGGCAGCAACGATGAATTCTTGACGTGTTTGTTGTAGCATAGATTTAAGCTTGTCATATTATTCGTCTTCTCTCATTGATTGCCTAGGTATTTTTATTTTTGTGTTTAGATGTCCAGTAGTGAGCACATGGGCTTGTTTTTTTGTAAACACAGTCGTTGAATTTGGTCATTTATTTGTACTTGCCTATTTGTTACGTTTGTTACATGAACATGTTTATTTTTATTTTATATTATTATTATTTGGGTCCTTATGTATTGAATCTGAACCCTTAAAATGAGTAGCGGGCACAGATATTTTTGTATGTGTGGGGTTGTGGAGACGTTTCTTTGTGCGTGATCCCTTTTATTTGGTCCATAGCTATTCTCTCCTACCTTTTGTTTTCACTTCGCTTTCATTTTCATGATCATATTTTCATATCTCACATTCATTATCTCATTTTCGTTTATTGCCCGGCTTATATGCAAAATGTGACTTCCATTACTTTTCTCTTCTTTTTCTTCATGCCCAAACATCTCTAAAGTTTCGCCACCCTACTAGATCTGATTCTTCCCCTTCCATTACCCAACCCTTCAGCCACGTCTCTCCATCTCCTCTCTCCTCCTCAATTAGCCAGCACCTCTACCAGCCCAGATCTTTCCTTTACTAATCCAACGTCTGCCAACCTCCACTGCAATCACCCTACACACCATCTCCGCCCGATTTGCCTCATCGGTCACCTCGCCCTACACACCATCTCCACCCAGACCTGCCATGTTAGCCTCACCATGGCCTGCATCCCCTTCTACCTTGTAACAACCCAGATTCGCAACTCTATAACCCAAACCTCCTCTATACATTGCCACCACCACCCCATCACGATCATCCACCTCTTGCCTGCAGCCTTTACACCCCCTTCACCATAAACTGACAAATTTCCACCCTCTTACATCTGCACTATCGAGACCACAAACCTACTACCAAAGCTGCATTACCCAAATCTGGAACTTCTGCTTCACTAGAACTGCTCACCATCGGCCTACCTTGTCTATTGTCCAGTCACCACCTACTCGTAATAGCAACTAGCAGATCTCTTACCTGTAGCGCAGTAACTCTAGTAGATAGCATTTGTGTCTATTGATCCATGTCTGAAGTGTCTATGTGTGTTAAGATCCATAGGCGTAAAAGTGTTCGTGCCATGCAGTATTCTATTTTGTGTACGAAGGTGAATGTTTAAACTCACAAAATACTAAAATCTATTGAAGTTAAGTCAACATCATTATGACCAAAATTATATTCTATGCTTAAATTAGTATTGAAAATTGAATACCATTGCTAGTCGAACACCATATATGTGATAATTAATGATTGTTGTGATATATGTTTTATTAAGTATATTTATACTTTGATTGCATGTATAAGCCTATAAGTTGTTAATAATTGATGTTATTGTGATTATATATGTGCGTATGTATGTATGTGTGTGTATATATATGTATGTATGTATGTATGTATGTATGTATGTGTGTGTGTGTCTGTGTGTGTTTTTGACCATTAATTGTGATATATCCCTTTTACCACCTTGTAGATTACTATAATTGTATAAATTTTCATATGGATCACTTAAACATTGAATAGTGATATAAAAACCCTTGGAAATCATATATTAATATGTGGAAAATATTAGGATATATAGTTTTATAGTTTTGGCAAAAAATGTGATTTTTGACAAAATTGTCGCTTTGTCCTTATTTGGAAATTAGTCACAAATGGATGTGTTTAATTCTAAAAAATTTATATGTGGTGATAAAAGATATTTGAAATAATATAGTCTAAAATCGAGTAGGAAGTCTAGGTGTAGATTTTTCAGAATAAATATTTCATTGTATACGAATAAGTAAATGATTTATAAAACAGTGTCATTTTAACTTGAAATTTTTTCCGTAACTCAATTACATAAAAATAAAAATAATTTGTAAAGAAATAGATATTTAATTCGACCATCTTAGTATTTTTATAATTTATTTTAAAGATAATAACTTTATTGTAAGAGTCTATTTTTATAAAATTAATTATTTGACTTGATAATTTTTTGTGGCTTCTACATATTATTTGAAGAATATTTAATAAAGGGACCTATATTTATCAAAGCTATTTAATAATATTAATAATTTAATCTTTGAAATTTGTCGTTTGGAAATTGAGAAAATTATTAAATCTATTTTGAAAAATCTAAAACTTCGCTAGAAATTCTAAAAAGGTGTTCGAAGAACTCTAAATTTTAAGTACGAATTTCTCTGAAATTTTTAAGTTTTTATAATTTAATTAGTGTGAAATCTGATGTATTTTAACTATAAAAATAATTCACATTTCTGGGAATATCTGAAAATAAATTTGTGAATTCCTGAAGTAAAATGAAGAACGTTTTATATTGAACACTTTTTGAAATTCTGTATGAATTTTACTATAAGAATTAAAATGGAAAAAATGACATACTTTTATAAAGTTAACGATTGGTTATTAAAAAGACCGTGGTCGAATATTGATATACTCTGCATCAATACCGAAACCACTTTAATAACTACGTATGCAAAGGATGTTATCCAGAATGTAGACATTGAATTGGCGAATGTTTGTTGTAATGAAGTAAAAGAACTATAATGGATGACCCTGGCACTTATGTCGATTTGAAAGAACTAAAACAGAAGCTACTTGGCCAATGAGGATCGCTACCTCTAGTGGACATCTTTCCCTCATATTACTATCTTGACTTTGAAACTTGATTGGTGCACTTTGATCATGGATTGATGGACATGGTCAACCGTTAGGGGTTACGACCAGTCAGGGATTACAAAATAATAGTATCCTATTTTGGACATTGGCTAGCGTGCCTTGTCATACGATTATCCCTATGTGAGACCACTACTATTTTATTTTAGTATTGTACCTATAAGGGACTCACTGACTACCGACGTTACTGGTTGTATTACAGGACCTGCATAGACTACATGCATAAAAATGTGTTAAGGGGATCAACACAAAGCCTTATTGCTATTTTATTATTTACATTACAGACAGACATTACATGTATATCGTATCTACTACATATGGACAGTTTAATGGATCATTAGGAGATGGAAAATCTCGTAATATCTCATAAGTTATTTATACCCATATTTCACATGATATTGAGTTAACTTACATAAATAAAAATTCGTTCTGACTCGAGTATGTGTTCTTTTCATTATGCTTGGATCAGCCTGAGTATTTCAGTGATTTGAAGACAATTATTTATGGAGCCGTAGATGGATTTGAAGACTTTACTTATTTCCTTATATTATGTTGTCCTTGATTAGTAAACATTTGTATTTCCACCATGCTATTTATTTTTAAACTCTGTTGTAATAATATTAATTAGCAACTTCATGAACTACTATTTTATTATATCTTTATATTCCACTGCGAGATTCTATAATTTTGTTCTTCGGTACCTTATTTCTTTAGAATAAAACCCTAATGATAATCTATCATTTGGACAGATGAGTGTTCAATCTGGCGGGTCGTCACGGTCGGTATCGGAGCTTTTGGTTAAGCGAACACCTAAGCCTGTTAGGGTAAACTCATTAAGAGACAAGGTAATGGAATGTCCTATTATGAGTTGAGAGTATATTATGAGAGAGCGTATTTGTATTTTTATATAAGTATCTTCCAATAATAATCTTAAGAGAAGTGTTTTAAATGATTTAAATATAATTATTTAAATGGGTATTTTATAAATTATTTATGAAAGATGGAAATTTTATACTCTTGATTTGAAGTAGAGTAATTATTATAAAAAGTTGAGTATACTATCAGTCGTAATTTTATGATTAAAACCAATTAAATATGTTTTCAACATCTTTGAGTTATAATGAATTTAATAAATCCTTGGGTTTAAAAGAAATTTTTATTATAAAGCTCGTGTAAAAATGTTTTGATAACACTTATTCTATTATCATTATTATAATATATTATTTTAAAACCTCTTGAAAGAAAATTCCAACTCAAGAAATCTTTGCAGAATATTGTAAGAATATGTGAACTATATAAGTTTTATTTTAAAAATAAATTTGGATGAAAAATGTTATAAATGATATAAAAAAATTAAAAGAGTTTGTTGTAGTAAATGCCTTCAACAACATTTATTTTGAAACTCCTCATATTTCGAATTTGTTAAACTTGGTTTAAATAAAATAACATTTTGGATATATCTTATATCTTTAAAAAAGGTGATATTTTTAAAAGACATTTAAAAGCATAAAATAAAGTAGGAAAAAAGATTGTTCAGTAAATGAATATTTATGAAATAGTTTTCATAAAGGATATTTTATAGTGTTTAATAAACAATTTTATAAAAGATTTGTAAAGTATTTATCTATGAAATTTAAGGATGTTATATAAAGGAAATTTATATAATATGAATTATAAAATTAAAATTTATAAATAAAAGAATTTTATTTTAAAGGAAAAGATATTTTGAACAAAGATTTAAAAACTTTGTTTTGTATGAAATTTATATAATAAAGATTATAAATAAAGGAGGTTAAATAAAATTTTAAGAAAACATATTTGTCTTGGAATACAAAAATTTAAAGACTTTTTTTACGATTTTTAGGAAGTATTCCTAATTAACGGGTTTTCTTAAGAATTTGAAATATGAAAATATTTTGTGAAAATAATAATTTCATTTTATAAGTATAATATTAATTTCATTTCATAAATATAATATTTATGAAAATATTAATTTTATTCTAGGTATAATATTTATGAAAATATTAATCCCATTTTATAAAGGATGTGAAGTTGTTTGATTATAAAAGATAAATGATTTTACGAAATATATATAGAAATTTCATTTGAGAAAGTTAAATAATTATTATAAATATGATCTATATTGGTATAGTTTATGAAACATGGTTTGTAAATAAAAATGAAAAAATATATTTATTTATTATTTATTTGAACTTTTGTCCCGGTAATTTTAAATAGCTTTGAAAGATTTTAAGTAAATGATATTTAATGATAATAATTTAGGCATTGATAACATTAATGATAATAAATTAGACATTGATAACATTAATGATAATTAAGGATGATATTGACTTGAATATTAATTAATGATGTTAGTTTAATTGAATAGTAATTAATTAAGGATGTTGATTTGAACGTTAATTTATAATTATAACTTAAATAATATATTTTCACCTTTATGATGCTTATAAACACCTATAGTTGTCGAGCCTTTGTGTTTACATGATTGTTTGATTTCGCATGCAAGTTATAATTAAAGTTATAAAGAAAGTAAATAAAAAGTATGTTTGTGCACTTTCATTGTTGCATGGGTTCACTACTAAACAGGCTTCGTTTAGCGACAATGTCTAGCGACGGCTAAAAAAAGCGGCCGACGCTAGCCGTCGCTTAACGCGTATATACAGGTAGCAACCCACGAACAGAAATATATCTTCCTCTTCCCAACAAAAACAATTCAGCCCTTTCTCTCCTCCTCCACCGACGCCCCAGCAGCCGCCCCCCGACGCGAGCCGCCAATCTCTCCATCGCGAAAGCTACAACTCTCCAAAGCTCGAAGGTATGTTATTGCTCTCTAATTTCTACTTAATCTAGGTTTAATCAAAACCCTAATGTTGAAAATTGGTTGATTATGTGAATGAAATTGATGATTATGCGGTACTAGTTGTTGATAGTAGCGTATTGATTGATTTGGGGATATGTTGAGAACTCTAATTTGGAAAATTAGTTAATTTTGGGTTTGTTATTGTGTATTAGTTAATGATATTAATTAGCGGTTTGATTGTTTAATTTGTAATTAAAAATTAGGATTTATTTATAATCCGAAAATTAGTGTATAATTACTGATTAATATGCTAATGGATATATAAGTTTATGCGAATATTTATTATACTTAATTATAACAATGTTTGTTATAATTTGCGCAAAAATTAGTGTACAATTATTGATTAAATGCTGTTAGATTGGTACGGTTAAACATAAGTAATATTTTTTATTTAATTAGTGTGTATACATTATAAGTATTAGTTGTTAGTATAAAATAAAGTTAATTTAATTTATTACAAGTGCTTACATCTAATTTTCGTTTACAAAATCGATAAAAAAATTAAATTGTTAACCGAATATTAAAATAAGTTTTAAAATTTCAAATGTGTTAAATAAAATATTTAAATGGTTGAATGAATTATATAATTTTGAAATGAGCATAACAACAAAAATATTATACTGAAATCAATTTTTGTAAAAAATTAAGAAATGAATATAACAACAATAAATATTATACTAAAATCGTTTTTGTAAAAAATGAAGAAATGAATATAATAACATTAAATATTTTGCTAAAACCGATTTTCTAATAAAAATTAAGAAATGAATATTACAACAACCCATATTGTACTAGAATTGATTTTGTAAAAAAAATAAGAAATATAACAACAACAAATATTCTACTAAAATCAATTTTGTAAAAGAATTAAGAAATGAATATAAGAACATTAAATATTCTGCTAAAATTGATTTTTTGGAAAAAAAATTAGGAAATGAATATAACAACAACAAATATTGTACTAAAATCGATTTTGTAAAGAAAATTAGAAATGAATATAACAACAAATATTCTGCTAAAATCGATTTTGTAAAAAAGTTAAGAAATGAATATAAGAACAAACATTGTACTAAAACCGATTTTCCAAAAAATTGAGAAATAAATATAACAAGAATAAATATTATACCTAAATCGATTTTCTAAAAAAATTTGAAATGAATATAATGTTGATTTGAAAATAAACATTAAATATTATTTCAACAAATAATTGATGCTTAAAAATTAAAGCCTTTAGTCCCAAAAGGTTTTAATTTAGTTTAGAAAATACAACAACCAAAATACAGCACTTGGATGCAAAGTTATGCGTAGAAGAGAAGTAAAGTGTTGTTGAAATTAGACAGAAGTGTGGTGTGTGAAGCCTTTAGTCCTAAAAGGTTTTACTTTATTTTAGAAAATAAAACAACAACAATATATCACTTGGGTGAGAAGTTGTGCATAGAATAGAAGTGAAGGGAAATGCTATTGAAATTACTAACGTATTTTTTTAAATTAGGAACAATGTTCGATTATTTTGTCGACCGTACATGGATGTATGAAGTCAGAACTGGAATGAAAGGTTCGGTGAAAGAACATTTCTACAATGGTGTACACGAATTTATTAGATTTGCAATATCTAATAATCAAAATAACGAAGAACTCGTTGCCCTTGTAGTAAGTGTCGACATTTGAAGCATTGGAAACCAGATACAGTTAAAGTACATTTGTATAAATCTGGTTTTGTGTTAAATTATTATTTGTGGGATCGTCATACAGAACATGTTGCACCTACACCTAATTCTGTAGTAATAGAGGACGATCGTGTTATGACGAACCAAATAGAAGATATCGTGGAAGATGCAGTACGATCAATGTTCCCTACCGTCTAAGTTTACAATCAAGACGTAAACATCGAAGAAGAACCAAACGTGGGAGCAAAAAAAAGTATGATTTATTGGATGCTGCTAAGAGGCCATTGTGGGATGGTTGTAAAAGTGGAACCAAATTATCAGTAACCGCCGAAAACATCACTATGAAATCAAAATTCAACTTTACAGAAGCTGGATTTACAGTAGTTGTACAAGCCGCAAAACGACATATGCCACCTAATAATCTGATGTGCGATAGTCATTATAAAGTGAAAACACTTATATCGGCTTTCGGTCTGCCATACCAAAAGATGGATACATGTATAAAAGGTTATATGTTGAATTGGAAAGATGACATTAACCTTAGAAACTGCAAAATATGCAATGGGGAAAGATACAAACCAAGAAAAAAGAAAGGAAAGGAAGTTCTGTACAAGAGAATGCATTATTTACCCATCACTTCTAGACTTCAAAGGTTATATGCGTCTTCAGCTACGGCATGTCATATGCGATGGAATAGTGTGAGAACACAGGAAGAGGGAACTTTGACGCATCCATCTGATGGAGAAGCAAGGAAATTTTTTGATAAAACATACCATGTGTTTGCTGCAGAGAGTCGTAATGTGAGACTTGGTTTATGTACGGATGCATTTTCACCATTCTCTCAGTTTGGAAGTAAATATTCATCTTGGCCTATTATTGTTACTATGTATAATTTACCTCCATGGATGTGTATGAAAACTCCATATATGTTTCTGACTGTTGTCATCCTTGGCCCTGATGATCCAACACAAGGAATCGATGTTTATTTACCATCATTGATAGAGGAGTTGAAAACACTATGGCATGAAGGAGTTGAAACATACGACATTTCGAGAGAAAAAAAAAGAATTTTCGTATGTTCGCTTCTTTGTTATGGACTATTAGTGATTTCCCTACATATGGAATGCTTTCAAGTTGGAGTACAGCCGGTCGTCTAGCTTGTCCTTATTGCATGGAAGAAACACGAGAATTTTCTTTACGAAGAGAATATGCAACCACCAAAGGTTTGGTCAAGCGAAGAAATATATGAGATTGTGAAGGACTATCCGAAAATACATGAAACTGGACTACAGACTGAAATTCCAGGTAAATCGGACATTCATAATTGCTGCAAACAAAGTATATTTTGGGAGTTACCATATTGGAAAGATCTCTTACTCTGACATAATATTGACGTGATGCACAATGAAAAAAACGTGTTTGATAACATGTTTAATACTGTTATGAATATAAAGGGAAAAACTAAGGACGATTTGAATTCGAGACTTGATTTAGCACACTTTTGTAAACGTCCCGAACTTCATATGGAGCCCAATGACAATAAAAAACCCAAAGCATGCTATGAACCAGACAGCAAGAAGGTAAAACTCGTGCTAAAGTGGGTGGAAGGACTAAGATGTCCTGATGGGATTTCTTCTAATCTCCATAGATGTGTTGACTCTAAAAACAATAAACTTAGTGGGATGAAAAGTCACGATTGCCATATCATGATGGAATATTTATTATCGGTGGTTTTTAAAAAACTGTTGCCCGTAAGGGTATGGAGTATTATAACAGAATTAAGTATGTTGTATAAACAGCTTTGTTCGACGATGTTAAAAGTCGACCGTATATGAAAACTTAAGGTAGAAATCCCTATACTGCTCTGCAAACTGGAGAAAATATTTCCGCCAGGTTTCTTTAATGTTATGGAGCATTTACCTGTTCATCTTCCATCCGAAGCACTTCTTCGAGGTACTGTGCAATATGGATGTATGTATCCATTTGAGAGGTAATACTGATTATCCGTAATATTTATGTTATCCTAAATTGAATTGAATTAATTTTCTAATAGGTCTTCGTTTGAGAGGTAATTCAGATTTACATACGAAAATTTCCCCGCTGCCATGTGGTTCACCAGACTTCCCCCGCGATCGACCTCCAGGTTTGATGAGTTAGCAGCGAAGTTCGTGGAACAATTTAGGATCTATGCCACTCACCCAAAGGACGTGAAGTCGTCGTCCAATGTGATCCAGGCTCCGGGGGAGTCATTGAAGGATTATTTGCAAAGAGTTTACCTTACTGCTACCGAAGTTAACAATCCAAATGACCATGCTACCTTATGGCCGTGATGCGAGGAGTTTGGTGATTGGCTGGCAGGAAAACCACCGACTACCCTGGAACGCTTTTATTCAAAGGCGAACCAATTCATGAGAAGGGAAGAGGCCAGGTGGTCAAGACAGAGCAGTGCGCCAGGACCCAGCAAGGAAGCAATGCAAAGCAACATTGCGAAAAAGCAATCTGACAAAAACTCTGGTAAGGTCCAAGTCAATGTTCAAAATAAGCTGGAGCAGTCTAAAGGATCCGGAGGAGGAAATTCCAAACGAAAGAGGGAAACAGGAAAGTGGAATCTAAGAATCCCAACCTATAGCGAATATATGCCTCTGAATACATCTTTGGAGAATATTTATCTATCAACTTGTAATACATTCCAATACCGAAAGCCGCACCCAAAGGAATCGACTGAGGAACAAAAGCAGACTGGAAAGTATTGTCGGTTTCACGAGACCTACGGGCACAATACTGAAGAGTGCAGACACCTCCACGATGCTATAGAAAAGCTGATTCGCCAGAAGAAGTTATAGCTGTTTGTTAAGAATCCGCAGGAAGGCGGACATGGGACATCCGACCCCAATCACGGGCAAGCTTCACATCGACCTGAGGAGCTCGTTCGGACCGGAGGAAGGCTGGTCATAAACATGATAATCGGTGGACCTTATCCGACAAACAAGAGTTGGAAAGAAATGGAACGCTATGCTAGTTCCTTGAAGCATGCAGGCTTCGAATGCTACTCGAACACAGAAGACGGGACTCCAGCGAAACGGCAGCGAATGATGATCGATGACATAGTATTCAGGAGTATTGATGTCGATCAGGTGGAGGCACCTACCATTGACCCGATGGTTATCTCAGCTACGATCGGACCGGCGCTTGTGAGAAGAATACTAATTGATTGTGGGAGTTTTGTTAATAGTATCTTCAAAAAGGCGTATGACCAAATGAAGATGGAGGCAAAGGATCTAAAACCTTCTAAAGCCCGCATTCACGACTTTAATGATACAACCACTGATGCAATAGGTTTTGTTGAATTGCCAATTGAACTAGGGGAAGGTGAACAAAGGAGGGTATGGATCCTACCGTTTATTATTTTAGATGTTGATTCCCCATATAATGTTTTTCTGGACCGACCGGCCCTGGCGTAGTTTAAGGCAGCTTTGGCCCCATGGTGTTTGATCTTGAAATTTCCAACGGACAGTGGAGTTGGTGCAGTGCATGGCGATCAAGTGACTAGTCGTGCTTGTTATGAGGCCGAGCTGAGAGAGGCCCGTCGAAGAGATAAAGGAAAGGGTGTGGCAACCTTGTCCGCACCCATGTTGCTAAAAATTGACAAGTAGTGCCTGAGCCTTGACTTGGGCAACACGGTCGGATCTATAGAGACATAGATCCGAGAGATGACGATAAAGAACCCAAGGAGGCCAAGGCGGCACCGGCTGAACTGACGATTGACATTCCAGTCAGCCATGATGACCCATCATGGGTGATTAAGATTGGATCACAGCTCAATCCCTCGATGATATGGGATCTTACTGATTTCCTCCAAGTGAATCTAGATGTTTTCGCTTGGACCCATTCTGATATGTATGGGATTTCTCCCGCCATCGCAAGTCATATATTGAACGTTGACCCAAAGTATGTGCCAGTGAAACAAAAGAGGAGAGGCATAGACCCGGAGAGGTCCACTGCTCTCAAAGAGGAGGTGGATAAACTCAAAGCCAATGGGTTCGTCCGCGACGCCCTCTATCCTGAATGGATATCTAATCCCGTACTGGTGAGGAAGGCAAACGGGAAGTGGAGGACCTGTGTTGATTACTCGGACTTGGACAAGGCGTGCCCTAAGGATAGTTTTCCATTGCCCAGAATTGAACGGCTGGTCGACTCGACAGCAGAACACGAGTTGTTATCATTTATGGATGCGTATCGGGATACAATCAAATCCCAATGCACATTCCGGATCAGGAGCATATCAGTTTTGTCATGAATGTTGGACTGTACTGTTTTGTAGTGATGCCTGTTGGGTTGAAGAACGCAGAAGCAGCCTATCAACGTTTGGTGAATCGGATGTTTAAAGACCAGATTGGTAGAACAATGGAAGTCTATGTGAATGATATGCTCATGAAGTCACGACAGTCAAATGACCACTTTCGAGACTTAGCAGAGATGTTTGATATATTCAGATTTTACGGAATGAAAATCAATCCATTGAAATGTTCCTTTGGCGTTGCGTCGAGGAAGTTTTTTTGTTTCATTGTCAACGCACGGGGAATCGAAGCCAACCCAGAAAAGATTCAAGCTATTCGAGACATACAAGTACCCAGAACTATAAAGCAAGTACAAAGCCTGAATGGGAAAGTTGCTGCATTGAGTCGATTTATATCCAGAGCAACCGACAAGTGTATTCCCTTCTTTGATGTGATAAGGAAAGGGAAAT
This sequence comes from Allium fistulosum, assembly GCA_030737815.1. Classification (NCBI taxonomy): domain Eukaryota; kingdom Viridiplantae; phylum Streptophyta; class Magnoliopsida; order Asparagales; family Amaryllidaceae; genus Allium; species Allium fistulosum. The sequence goes on along the minus strand of CM060905.1, from coordinate 895,112,747 downwards.
GAAATTTTGAATAGATGCCGGATTGTGAGGACGCGTTCCAAGCTTAGGTGAGACACTTGGAGAGGCCCCCTGTTATGTCATTTCCCGTAGACTATGAGGAGTTGTATGTTTACTTGGTCGTATCGCAGCATGCCATCAGTGCAGCTTTGGTTCGTAAGGAGGAACGAATCTAAAAGTCAGTGTACTATGTTAGTAAGCATTTAATGGGGGCCAAAGAGAAATTATCCTAAGATTAAGAAGCTGGCTTACTGTTTGGTGATCGCGTCACGCAAGCTCCACCCGTATTTCCAGGCACATCTGGTCTGTATTTATACCGATCAACCTTTGTGGCAGGTGCTCCAACGACCGGAGACTTCTGGAACACTATTCAAATGAAACATTGAGCTAAATCGGTTTGACATCACCTACCTGCCACGGAGGGCTATCCAGGGGCAAGCGTTAGCAGATTTCATTGCAGAGTTCACCATATCAAACAAGCCAAGTTGAAGTGATGTGATTCCCATTGTTTGATGGAAGCTATATACCGATGGGGTATCCAACAACCATTTTTCTAGGGCTGGTTTTATTCTTGTTACTCCCGCGAACCGATCGGTTTGTTATGCTTTGAAACTTAATTTCTCCACTATGAACAGCGAAGCCGAGTATGAAGTGTTGATCGCTGGACTGAAGCTTACCAAAGAACTTGGAGTGAAATCGATTGAAATCTTTTATGACTCACAGTTGGTGGTGTACTAAGTACGTGGAAACTATGGGGCAAAGGCTTGCCCTATACCTCGCTCGGGTTTAAGAATTTTTGGCGGACCTCGAATACTACGATATTTCGTACATTTTGCGCGAACAAAACGGGGAAACAGATTCCTTGGCAAAATTTGCAAGCCCTGGTGATGCACAGCAGATGGGCTTGGTTCCCGTTGAAACTTTACACACCCCGAGTATAAATGAGATGGAGGTAGATTTTATGTCAGAGACAGAAACTGAAAGGGAGCCGTGGATGACCCCATTCAAAGAATACTTGCTACACTGAACCTTGCCCGAGAGAAAGAACAAGAGACGACAAGTCGTTCGCAAGGCCTCACGGTATATAATGCGGGATGGAATGATGTATCAGAAGGGATTCTCCTTTCCCTTGCTTAGGTGCATCGCCCACGGTGAGATAAAGCGAGTTTTAAGAGAAGTCCATGAAGGAGAATGTAGCGACCATATTGGGGGGCAGACACTAGCCAAAAAGATACTCTGCTATGGATACTATTGGCCGACCGTGAATCGGGACGCCGCGGACTATGTAAGGAGATGCGACAAATGTCAAAAGTACGCAAAGATCTTGAGAGCACTGCCGACGGAACTCATGCAAATGGTTAGTTCATGGCCGTTTGCAATATGGGGGATCAATATAATCGGCTCCTTGCCAATCTCCAAAGGTGGTGTGAAATACGCAATCGTCGCGGTCAATTACTTCACCAAGTGAGCAAAAGCGGAGCCATTAGCTATGATCACCACCAAAAAGGTCGTTAACTTCATTGTGCGAAACATTATATGCCACTTTGGTCTCCCACGGACTATCATTACTGACAACGGAACTCAATTTGAGAGTAGAGAATTCAAAGAGTTCTACCAAAAATATTGCATTGAGAAAAGGTTTGCAACAGTCGCTCACCCTAAAGAGAATGGGCAAGTTGAAGCCGTAAATAAGATAATCAAGTCCATCATGAAAAAACATTTGGAGAAGGCTAGAGGCAAGTGGGTGGATGAGCTTCTAACAGCACTCTGGGCCTACAGGACCACCCACAAGTCCACGACTGGCCACACTCCTTTTGCCTTGGCATATGGCACTGAAGCTGTTATACTCGTCGAACTTGAAGTTCCTTCTCACCGGGTGACTCATTATGATCCTAGAATGAACCGAGATCTTTTACTGGAGTCGTTGGACTTTGTCGACCAGAATGTGAAGAAGCTGATTTAAGGGCGGCCGCATATCGGCACCGAGTCGCCCGATATTATAATCAAAAATTTCTACCAAGGACTTTCAATGTGGGCGACCTTGTTTTGAAGCGAGTTTTTCCAGTCCCATCATGTATGAATCCCATATGGGAAGGTCCCTACATCATCGAATCGAGGCTCGGAGAAGGAATCTTCAAGCTAGCAACTGTTGATGGCGTGACACTATCCAGAGCATGGAATAGCGAGCATTTGCGCCGTTATTATACTTAGTTTATTTCTTTTGCATTTTAGTAGAAATTGTTTCCAGTATATGTTTCTTTTGTTGTCCTCTGTTTCCGACATGTAATAAGACAATTCAGTTTGTCCCTATTTTCTACAATCAATAAAGGCTTGAAGCTGTTTTTCTATGAACTATTGGTGTTCCATGTTTTATAATTTCATGGAAAAATTAAATTGCATTAATCTATCTGCCGTATGAATGCGCACACAAAACTAAAAGTAGATCATCCAGCGATTCAAAAAATCTCTAAGTCCCCAGAGTGCGGACTAAAGTATAAGTAATTCAAAAATATCTAAGTCCCCAGAGTGTGGACTAGAGTACTCTGAGTCCCCAGAATGCGAACAAGAGTATAAATGATTCAAAAAATCTCTAAGTCCCCAGAATGCGAACTTGAGTACTCTGAGTCCCCAGAGTGTGGACTAGAGTATAAACGATTCAAAAAATCTCTAAGTCCTCAGAGTGCAGACTTGAGTACTCTGAGTCCCCAGAGTGCGGACTACAGTATAAACAATTCAAAATTCTCTAAGTCCCCAGAATACATACTAGAGTACTCTGAGTCCCCAGAATGCGGACTAGAGTATAAACGATTCAAAAAATCTCTAAGTCCCCAGAGTGCGGACTTGAGTACTCTGAGTCCCCAGAGTGAGGACTTGAGTATAAATGATTCAAAAATCTCTAAGTCCCCAGAGTGCGGACTATAGTACTCTGAGTCCCCAAAATGCGGACTATAGTATAAACGATTCAAAAAATCTCAAAGTCCCCAGAGTGCGGACTTGAGTTCTCTGAGTTCCCAGAGTGTGAAGAAGAGTATAAACGATTCAAAAAATCTCTAAGTCCCCAGTGCACGGACTAGAGTACTCTGAGTCCCCAGAATGCGGACTAGAGTATAAACGATTCAAAAAATCTCTAAGTCCCCAAAGCACGGACTAAAGTACTCTGAGTCCCCAGAGCGCAAACTAGAGTATAAACGATTCAAAAATCTCAAAGTCCCTAGAGTGCTAACTAGAGTATAAACGATTCAAAAATCTCCAAGTCCTGTGAAAGTGGACTGGAGTTTACATGACCCACAAGACTCCGAATTTCAATTACAGATTAAATGATAAGCTAAGCGATGAGAGTCTGTAGATGCAAAGGAACAAGATTTTATTTACTTCTCAAAAAAAAATTTCCTTACAACTTCTCCAAAAAGTGCGGAGACCAAGTCTATATACAATGACTACTGATAAAATAAAAGGAAAGGGGAAAGGGAAACGACTACATGATTTTGACTTATTTAAGCTAAGCGAGGCATGACCGGACAACAGCTACTTCTTCGGCTTTCTTTCCTTCTTCGGCTTCTCCGAAGTCTCCTCAGCTAAGCGTTTTCTCCTAGACCCCTTGCTTCCAAGCAACGTGATATCCGAGGAAAGAGGGGGAACTTCCAGAGGTGTGGTCCCACCGGGGAGAATGACCTTCAATGGCCTATTTAGGGGATCGTCGAGTTCCACCACCTGGGATTCTATCTTAACTTTGGTTCTCTCTTTCTCCTCCTCCTCGATTTGCTCCTTCATGTTAAGTTGGGAAGTATGCTCGGAAGTGCCTATGATTTCGACATCATCGTGCCCCTCTACGGGTGAAGGATCTTCGGGCTTATCTTCCTCAAGCACCCATATTACTTGAGCGTTAGGACCAGGGGTGTCACCGGTGTGGAGTACTTCAGTCTCTTTTTCTTTCCGCTCCGTGGCAACATCGCTCCTTGGAGTGGTTCAGGGCCAGAATGACCTGTATGAATTCATGAAAAGTGAATGTTAAGATACGACAGTTATTCGCCAAAAGTGATGACTCTATGAACTTTAGAAGGTGGGATCACATACCAACTTCCATTTGGCTCTCAGTCGTCTTGAGAGTATCACCCTCTTTAATTGGGGATAGAATGTGGATGCCAAGTCCAGGCTTCTCCGGATCGTAACCCACATGTTTCTCGGGAGGATTAAGCGATGGAGTTTTGGTCAATTCAATGGGAGGAGGAATCTAGGGCTTGGAGCCAGACGGGCCAGCGGCATCCTCTTTGTCCTCTGATGCAGGGGAGCCTCCCCAAAGAGGGCTTTCACCGTAGATAAATCAGAGGGTTCGTTGCCTCGAAGCACTTCCCTCACCAGAGCCTCTTCATCAATCTCTTTGACACCCAGCTCCACTTTTTTAATCCTAATAAAAGTATCCCATGCTTCGGCGAGTTACTTGAGATAATTCTCACCCAAAAAAGACAAGTCGCAGTGCATGAGGACTCTTGCATTGAACTCGGCAATGAGCGGGTCAAATAAACATTTGATTTCTTCTCTACCGGCCCCAGTAGCTGCCTCGAGTCGAGAGTCGGCCTCTGTGAGCGCTATCTTCTTGCCTTCCCCATGAGCTGCTTCTTTTAGCACTTCAACCTTGGATAGCTCTTCATCGAGTTTTGTCTTTAGAAGCCGTGTTTCGACGATTTCATCGCAGTATCTTTGTGACTCTTCCTGCTCTACAATTTTCTCTTCTCTCTCTTTAAAGAGAAGCCCTCTAGTTCCTTGACTCGTCGAGCGAGAATGTCTTTATCTTTTTAGATAGAGTCTTTCTCCAAAGCTAGAGCGCCGCTGTGTTGGATTGCCTCGTTGAGTTCTTTCTTATGAGTTGCCTCTAAGCGGCTAACTGCCTCGACTATCTCCTTAGAATTTTTCTGGGCAGTCTCGAGCTGAGATTTGTATGAGGATAGCTCTTCATCCCGGCTCTTAATGATGTCTTTGTCATGAATAGCTTCGAGTTTGAGGCGATCAATCTTGTGTTGGCATTCAATAGAGACCTCTGAAACTTTCTCCATCAAGTGTACGAACGCATCATGCTAAAAATATACATCGTTGTTGCAGGCAATGGCACTCTGTTTGACCTATCCAGGGATAGGATGGATTACGGGGAGATATTTCAGTCTGTCGAAATAGATCTTCAGAAATATAGCTTTGATCTCAGCTAATTTTTCCACCGTCGACGGATTAGGAGCAGAGGCTGGGGGAGTCTGCCTAACCGGAGTCATGGATTTCTTATAAGGCTCACGGGATTTCTTGGTACTCGAAGAGCCGGAATATTGGTCGCGAGGGACTTCAGACTGGGAACCCTTCTCAGCAGACTTCTCCCCACTACACACCGGTTGATGGGGAGGATCATTTGGATATAAAGAATGGTTGTGGGTTCTCCTTCTGGAAGACGACGACGACTCTCTGGAGCGATAGTCTCTATCATTGCTTTCGTCCCTGTCTCGCCGTTTGCCCGATCCTGAGTCTCGACCGGAATGGTAAAAGATGGAGGATCCACGAAGGCGGTAAATACCATGTGTACGCCCTATTTCACCTGCACATAAGTCAAACGAGGATGAGTTAGTAGGAGTCGCATGATGAATGGAATTCAAGTTCATGGTGGAGTGTAAGTGTTCATGTGTGTCCTAGTGCATCCCCCCGACGGACCAGTGTTTTTCGCTTTATTCATTGGAGTTTTCTCTCCCTGATGATGAGTCTGGGCGCCGTCATTGCTTCTCGTAGGCGAATTAAATCCCATAGCCTCGGGGTTATTAAAGCCATAATTCAGTATATCATCGGGGATGGTCAAGTCAGATAGGCCCTTTAATGAGCCTTTTAAGTTTTGGGAAGACGGCTTTTTCGCGATCGGAGTTATCGTGACCTTTGAAGTACCGCCGACTTTCCTCTTTTTCAGCTTATAGGCTAGACTCTTTTTCAAAGGAGGCGTTGGTTGATCAACGCCAGTTGCGTCGGCTACCGGCGCTGGCCCAGGACTTATATTCTCATCAGTCTTTTCGATCTCGCCTTCCTAGGTAGTATCGCGAGCCCCTTCAGTAGGGGGCACTGAAGGTCCAACTTGTTCTTTGCTCGTTTCTGCAGCCGTTCTTGTTATTGTGGCACCCCTTGGAAGGCTAGTCCGGCGGCCCTCTCCTAGTAATCCGAATTTCGAGAGCAGTTCATTGGTGATTACAGATTTAATGTCCCAATCTCCCACGGGAGTGCTCGAATGGCTTCAACGGCCTCAGAATACCTGTAAGAGTTGAAAGAAGTTCAGAAAAGGTGCACTCCAAGCCCTAGGATATAGATTGGGGTAAAGATGAGACTTACGTCCTTCTAGCCATCTTCTTGCAAAGCTAGGAGGACGGCGTACGTAGAACCACTCTTGTTTAAACTAGGAAAACTTGTTCCACGCGCCCATCGGGACTTGGCATTTGGGATGTGGCTCAAAAAATATGTAAGATGGACTATCGGTACATCTCTTGAAGCAGTAAATGTAACGGATATCCTCGGAAGTTGGGGATCTGAGTAAGACGCTCATGAAAAGAATGCATGTACCATGAATAAATGCATGGCTATTAGGGTGTAGTTGTGCTGGAGTAATCCCTATATACTGTAACACTTCGCGGATGAATGAATTGAAAGGTGGCACACTTCTAGCCCAGCACATAAATTTATTACACACAGTATATCCAGCTGGGGGAAAGTGATGCTGATCTTGTGCCGAAGGAACCAGAACGTCTTTGAAGGGGATTCTGTGGATAGAACACAATCGACGGAGAAGATTCGCCGATTTTTGAGGCTTGAGAGTTGATTGGGTCATCCAGAACGACGGCCCCGTCTACAACATCAGGAGCCGAGCCTATAACCGCAACAGGTGGGTCTGGGATGCCAGGTATGGGGGCTGACGATGGACTCAAAGTCCCTACTGCCTCCTGCCGAGAACTTGGCCCAGGCTTGTCAGAAACAGTAGTGGAGCTTGATTTTTTAGACATCTCCGAGGAGCGATTAATGTGAATAGATACCTGTCTAAGCTATACTTGAAAGATAACAGATATAAGATATAATGAGGAAAAATTTCCCCGTGTGGTGTGTGAACTAGTGCGACGATTCAAACAAAAGTACAGATTAATTAAGGTTCTAAAAATAATATAGCATAATGGAGCTTATAATTATCATCTTTGAAGACCGTTATCATTAACCGTCACCAAAGTTTGTCCTATGGTCGGAAGCAGAAGTCCTAAGATCAGACATTAGCATCATATGCTGCGAAAGCTATTGCTTGCTTTTATTAAGTTAAATATGCATTTATAATCGTTAAAATTATGAGATTGCTAGTCCGAATCAGGTCCATATATTCATATGCTTCAGTTTTTGTCAGTTCATTATTTTAGGCATGGAAATATATGGTCCTATTATATTCTATGTCCGAGATGAGGTGATTTAGATTGCCAATGCCGATCCCTACACCAAATACCGCTCGTCTATTCAAGCCTATATATACCGAACCACACGGCATCACTCGGTACCGACCCACTCATCTCCAAATTAACGAACGACCCTCTAAAGCCTACCCTGATCCACTCATTCCTCTCTTTCTCTCTCTCTCTCTAATCACCTACCAACTCTCTTAAGTTCCCACCAACCCACATTCTCACTCTCAAGTCACCGAACGGCCTTACCACGGCATATACCGAGCCACTCTCTCTCAGAATACCGAACCACTCTGTTGCAATAATTCTACCAATCCACTCTATTCCAAGAGTCCTACCTACCCACTCGATTGCCCAATTCCTACCGATCCAACTCTACTCCAATAACCTACCGAACACTCTCCCTCGGTCAGTATGCTAAGCAGAAGCCTATAGCCTACACACTGACCCATGTAAATCACCGAACTCTCTTCTTTTCCACATCATGGACTTTGAAGTTAAGGCTATAACTACTTCTCCTAGTAGCTTGTCCTTTGATCCATTAAGACCGAGTCGAACTCCTAACCTAAGACACACTCCTATCTCCAATTCGTCTCTCCCTTCGCCAACTCCGACTAATCCCTATTTAAGAACCCATTAACTCAGACTTCACACAAGACTCCAAACTTAGGGGGATGAATTGAGTGAAAGATTTGTACCTATATGAAGCGTTTGAGGCTATGGAAACTGTTGGGTTTCGGATCAAGATTTATTTGGGTTTGTTGGTGGATAGAGTTGCAAGGTGGACGGTCTGGGTTTGAGAGGAGGAAGGATTGAGTGGTAAGCGAGGCTTGGAGGGAAGTAAGTTAGGGGGCTTGTAAAAGTAAAGTAGAAGTAAGAAGAAGAAGAGGTGAAGGCTTTAATATGGTGAAGGGGGAGGTGAACGGGCATTATCCTATAGAACCGGTCAACATGCTTTAGTGGGTCGGTGAGCGAACGTGCCGACCATTGCTAGGTGAACCGACCATGTGGGTCGGTATTCGTATGCCGATCCACCCCTTATTTTAAATAAAAGTAATATGAGTAAAAATAATAACAGATAGAAATTTATTTAAATGAATAAAAATAATAAAAATACGAATGATAATAAAATAAAATGTGTATACATGAATATATACACATATAATGGAAATTGAGGATGGTAGTGTGATAAAAAGACGGATACTACTGGATAAGTAGAAAAGCGTAGGTTTAGAAAACCTCCTGTATTTAGCCTTCGAAAGGTTACATACATTAAGATTTTGAAAAGTTAAAATAGGATTTCAAGAGTCTCTTTGAGACTGAACTAGAACGTTCAGGCGACACAAAGCTTCTTCGAAGGCTGATGTAAAAGCAGCAGTCAATCATCATTCTGAATGAGCTAGTTTTTGAAGGTGAGGATTACTCGCTGATTCAAAGCGCGTCATGTTGGTTCACATGCCACACTTTGGGGAGCAAATGTTACCCGGCTAGTTGGCCCGGCTACAAGACAATAGTCGCAGAAGGTATGGTTGAGCTCAAACGAGAATCGAGTCAAGAGAGGATTGGAAACATGAAGGATTGATGTAACTTATCTGGGTCGGCATTCATGGATGGTTCGGTATGGGTCACTCGATCAAGGTCGCTCGGTTGTACATGGCTCGGTCAAGGAGAGGAGATCATGTATGGTTCGGTCATGGTGCATAAGCCAAGATGGCCCGATACAACTGGCTCGGTGAGTATGGCTCGGCAAGCATGTTTCGATACGTCTGGGTCGGTGAGTATAGCTCGCTAGGTATGGCTCGGCCTTAGTTCAGCACGTGTCGTTCGGTATAGGTTCAGCATGTATCGTTTGGCTTCAGTGGTTCGGCATGTCTCGGTTAGCTTGGTTGGGTCAGCATATGTCGCTCGGTACATATGGTTCGGCAACTTGGACCCAGACATGGTGGCTCAATGTACTTGGATCGGTATACATCAGGGGAGTCACAAAATTATCAACAGGGGGATACAGCTGTTTTCTTTACACTTCGAGTCACGTATCTAGCTGCTTTAAGTCATGTGACAGCTTGCTTCGAGTCATCCACAAGGGATCCCTGGTTCGGCTACTATGGCTCGGTGTACCTGGATCGGTCGTCCTGAAGCATCATTTATGGGCCGAGTTGTCTTGGTCGTGGGCCTACATGGGGGACCTAACCTGTCTTCGTCTATAAATAGAGGGGCAGGGGTACAATTAAAAGGGACCTTTTTTACGAGAACTCCAGGGAGACTCTGCCATTTTATGTACTCTCTTATTTCCTATTCAAACTTGTATTCAAGTTGTTTATTTACGGATTGTATCTGTACTCAAGTGATTGGAAAAGTAATAAAGATCATATTCAAAGTGGACGTAGGCAATTACGCTAAACCACTATAAATCTGGTGTTCTCGTTTTTGTTGTTCTTTTTGCACTCAATTGCGTTGCTTCTCTGCTTTAATTTACTTTCTTCATTAATCTCTGTACACAATTCTATTCAAGGGTGTTAGTGACCAATTTTGGTGCTAATACTAATAAAACCATACCACTGGCCTTATTTGATCCCCGTATTTTCCCTTATTTATACCTATTATAGGATGACCAGGAACTAGGTGGTATAACGAGGATAAGTTGCATGGAGGAGGTGACCATGCACATTGGAGTTACATTCCCTGTGTATCTTATTGTTATTGTAAGTCAAACATATGTTGTATTTCTATTTGGAGACTTTATCTAGATGTTTATTATATAGACCACCATTGTTTTAAGATGGCAATGATTTTGTTTAATTCGGTATTTACATTTTATTCCTTCTACTTTGAGATCTGAAAATGTAGAATGATTAAAGTATATTTATCTTCATACCATATAAACCATCAAAAACCTAATTGTAATAACCCAGAATTTATATTAATTAAATTTGAATATTTAATTGATTTTAAATATTAATAAGTGGAATTTAGAAGTCGAATAATTTATTTTTCGAATATTGGATTTAATTTGGTCAATTAAATCGATAATTTAATAGTGAAATTCTAGAAATAATTGAAAATTGAGTTTAATATGATTGAAAATGATTTGGAAAATTTTATTTAATCATACTGGAGTTATAGAAATATTTTAGAACTTTTAAAATTAAATTAAAAGTTAATCTGTGAAAATCGAATATTTTAATATTTAATTATCGACTGAAAAATAGCCAATTTTCGAACAGTCTCAGAATTGGACGAGACTAGTTCCATTGGATCCGTAATAGTTTGTTATTATCGGATTTCAATTTTCGTAGCAATCAGAGTTATCGTTTGACCGTGGCAGCTCGAAACGCATCAAAATTGTTTTAATATTAATTTGGCGAGTTAAAATAGTCATTTTTCAAAAAGTCTCAGATTTCGACGAAACAAGTTTCATCGGATCCGTAATGTGATATTATTGTATGGTTTCAAATTTCGTGTCGATTGGATTTATCGTTTGTTCGGTACAAATTAAAACGCATCGAAATCGATTTAAATCGGTTTAATTTAAATTGATCGTTTAAATTCATAACTCACACAGACGATCGAATTAGCTTCCGAAACCTGTTCCATTGTGTCCGGAACATGGGATAAACCCTAGAAACGCCAGTTACCGCACGTAAATCGGAGTTCGAAAATCCCGGAATGAATAGTGTTTTGGAAAATTTCTATAAAAGCGCTTCATAATTTTCTTTTTTCCAAAAATAATAACCTAACCCTAATTCAAGAGCCAGCCGCCACCAATAATCTCGAACGGCCGAGAATCATCATCCTTTCTCCTCTAATCTCTTTAAATCCGTCAATCTATTCAACAAACTTCCAACTGCAAAGATGTCAGGCACGAGGAGATCTTCACATCCATACGGTTGTGATCACCCTTGATGCTTCGTGGTGGTCGAGATCGAGGCTCAAAGCCAGGCCGTTCGTATGCATTTTCTGGGGTGAGGAGGCGACCGAGCTTCTCGGCATTTCAGGCGTGGGTAGGGGCGACGTAGGGGTTGGAATAGCGGGTCTTGATCGAGGTGGAGATGGACGGAGTTGGGTGCGAATTTGTAGAGATGGAGGCGGCTATGGGTATCTGCGTACGTGATATTCACGTTTAGGGAAGAAGAAAAAAAGGGCGGCCTTGATCTCATGATTGAAAACAAACGGTGATGATAGTGTTAGGGTTTGGAAATTAAATTTAAATTGTAAATTAATTGTATATTAAATTGAACGATCTTTAAAATTTGATATCTCTTTCATACGAGATCGAAAAATTACGAAACAAGCGGCGTTGGCTTCGTTTTGTCGAACACTACGCGATGCAACTGGATTGGAGTCGTTTGGAGCTAGCGAAAATTTCGGGTAAAATTAAACGTCTGTTTAATTTTATTCGAAATAAAACGCTACAAATTGCTATCGAAAAATCAAGGTGAGAACTTCTCACTCAATCGAATGTATTCGATTTATATTTTAAATAGTTAGATTTAAAATTATTGATTGTATGCCTAAATGATGATTGTTATCTATTGATTGTTAAAATAGACCTTATACGCCGTTATTAAGCGGATGTTAATTATTAATATTAGAGATGGTTTAGTGTTATTGAGAGTAGCTTAGCTTATTCACGTTTGGGCTACTATTGGGCTATGCTACTATTTTATTTTTTCTGTTTTGTTTTGCTTTTATTTGTTCGGCCCATCTTCTTGTGGCCCAGTTCGATATTACGTGTAGTTTGTATATAAGTCACTATCTTTGTTGAAAACGAATAGATGAGAAAAACATTTTTGAATTCAATCTCTATTCTTCTTCCTATTATCACAACATGGTATCAGAGCATCTCTTGTTTTGAGAGTGTCTTTTTCAATCAGATCTACTTTTCTAAAAAAAATTTCCTATAATTTGTTTTCTATCAAATTGGGGTAATGGTAGAAAGCAAATCGATCTCTGATATGATGCCAGTTATGTCTAAAATCACAGAGCACAAGTTGAATGAATCAAATTATCTTGATTGGAGCAAGACGATTCGATTGTATCTCAGGAGTATAGATAAAGATGATCATCTTACAGAGGATCCACCTAAAGAAGATGAAGATAAAGCGAAGAATCAGGCATGGCTAAGAGATGATGCCAGATTATTTCTTCAAATTAGAAATACGATTGATAGTACGGTAATCAGTTTGGTTAATCACTGTGAATTTGTGAAAGAGTTGATGGATTATCTTGAATTCTTGTATTCAGGGAAAGGAAATTTAAGTCGAATGTATGATGTGTGTAAATCTTTTTATCGAACAGAAAAGCAAGATCAAACTCTTATGAACTACTTTATGACATTCAAGAAAACATATGAAGAATTTAATACCTTGCTTCCAATAAGTCCAGATGTGAAGACACAGAGATTACAACGTGAGCAGATGGCAATAATGAGCTTTCTTGGAGGTCTTCCATCAGAATTTGAATCTGCTAAATCATAGGTACTATCTGGATCTGATGTGACATCATTGCAAGAGGTATTCAGTCGAATTCTAAGAGCAGATAACTCAAACATGCAAATGGCATCTGTATCATCAAATAGTGTTCTGTTAACTCAAAATGCGAATAAATATGTCCCATGGAAATCAAATCAGAGTGGATACAAAAGAGAAATAAACTCAGATGGTCGAGCAACTAATCCAACTTTATGTGTTTATTGTAAGAAACCAGGGCATACAAAATTTGAATGCTGGAAATTGCAAAATAAACAGAAGCAAAATGCTGATAAGATGAATTCAGGCTCTAGAGGAAATGCACCAATAAATTCTGCACATGTTGCTAAAGCAAACAGTGAAGATAGTAAATCAATTCTGATTTCTGCTGATGAGTATGCTAAATTCACTGAGTATCAAGAAAGTTTGAAGAATATACCAAATCATGTTTCTACTGTTGCTAAGTCAGGGAGATGGGTTATTGACTCTGGTGCAACAGATCATATGACAGGTAATATACTTAATTTCACAGAGTTACATTCGAGTAATTCAAATCATAGAGTTACATTGGTTGATGGATCTTTATCAAGTGTAAAAGCAACATGAACAATTAATCTTACTCACAAAATTTCATTACAAAATGCTCTGCATCTACCAGATTTAGCATTCAATTTGTTATCAGTGAGTCAAATAACAAAGAAGTTGGGATGCTGTGTTTCTTTTTATCCTACTCATTGTACATTTCAGGATCTATTGACGAAGCAGATTATTGGTAAAGGTCATGAGTCTGGAGGTCTTTATATCTTTGATACTCCTATTGCATGTTCAAGTATTACTCAAGCTATCAAAATTCATAATCAGCTGGGTCATCCATCACTTCAAGTATTCAAGAAATTATATCCACAGTATAATTCATTAAATTCATTCAATTGTGAACCTTGTCAATTTGCTAAACTGCATCGTAGTAGTCTATATCCTAGAATAAATAAACGTGCAATTAGTCCATTTGAAATTGTTCATTCTGATATCTGGGGACCATCATCAGTTGTATCAAAACAAGGTTACAGATATTTTGTTACTTTTGTGGATGATTATTCTCGCATTACTTGGTTATTTTTGATGAAAAATAGATCAGAGCTATATTCTATATTTTGTGCTTTTTGTACTGAAATTAATACACAGTTTAGTACAAGTATTAAGACTTTAAGGAGTGACAATGCTAAGGAGTACACTTCGAGTCAGTTCCATGAATTTATGAATAAGAGTGGTATGCTTCATGAAACATCATGTGTAGACACTCCACAGTAGAATGGAGTAGCAGAGAGGAAAAATAGGCATCTACTTGAAACAACCAGAGCACTCATGTTTCAGACTAATATGCCTAAGTATTTTTGGAGTGATGCAGTTTCTACAGCTTGTTTTCTTATTAACCGAATGCCTTCATCAGTATTGAATGGAGAAATCCCATACACTATATTATTTCCAGATAAGCAGGTATATCCTATTCCACCAAAAATCTTTGGCTGTACCTGTTTTGTTAGAGATGTGAGACCACAAGTATCAAAACTTGATCATAAGGCTCTTAAATGTGTGTTTGTTGGCTACTCACGACTACAAAAGGGTTATAGATGTTTCTGTCCTACATTAAATAAGTACCTAGTATCAATTGATGTTACATTTCATGAAGATGTCCCATACTTTAAATCAGCAACAGTTACCTATCCTGGTGATCTAGATAATGGAAGTAATCAACAGGGTGATGGAGATTTTCTTATTTATCAAAGACAAGAGGGCTCCACTGATGATATTAATCCTATACAAGAAGCAAGTGAGAGACATGAGTCTACTTTACCAACTACTACTGAACTTTTGCAAGAGTCAGAGATTACTACGACATTGGATCCTAGTTTAAACTTACCAATTGCATTAAGGAAAGGAAAAAGACATTGTACTTATCCTATTTCTACTTATATGTCATGTGAGCATTTACCATCTTCTATATGTATGTTTAATAAGTCATTAGACTCTGTTTCTATACCTAGAACTGTAGGTGAGGCATTGTCAAATAATGGATGGTATTCAGCAATGATTGAAGAAATAAATGCTTTGGAGCTTAATAATACTTGGGAATTGGTTCACTTACCCATGAATAAAAGGGCAATAGGATGTAAATGGGTGTTCACCACCAAAGTAAACCCAGATGGTTCAGTGGCAAGATTGAAAGCTCGGTTGGTGGCAAAGGGCTATGCTCAAGTGTATGGGGTAGATTATTCAGATACTTTTTCTCCAGTTGCCAAACTCACTTCTATTCGATTGTTGATATCCTTAGCTGCAACATACAACTGAAAACTTCACCAACTCGACATTAAGAATGCTTTCCTCCACGGTGATCTGCATGAAGAAGTGTACATGACCCAACCACCAGGGTTTATTGCTCAGGGGGAGAAAAATCTGGTATGTAAACTTAACAAATCTTTGTATGGTTTGAAACAAAGTCCTCGAGCTTGGTTTGGAAAATTTAGTAGTGTAGTTGAATCATTTGGTCTGATGAAAAGTGGTTGTGATCACTCAGTTTTTTATAAAAGATCCAAAGCTGGAATCATTTTGCTTGTTGTCTATGTAGATGATATTGTTATTACTGGAGATGATAAAGCAGGAATCATATCTCTTAAAACACACATCCATACACAGTTTAATACAAAAGATCTGGGTGAATTGAGATACTTTCTTGGAGTCGAGGTTATAAGAACTGATAATGGGATTTTCTTATCTCAGAGGAAATATGTGCTTGATTTGTTAAAAGAAACTGGAAAACTTGGAATGAAACCGAGTGTAACTCCTATTACACCAAATTTCTATATTGAAGAGGGTGGTGCACTGCTTACTGATCCAGAAAGATATAGGAGACTGGTTGGAAGATTGAATTATCTGACGGTTACCAGACCTGATATTAGTTTCCCTGTGAGTGTTATAAGTCAATTCATGGCAGCACCAACGGTTCATCATTGGTCAATATTGGAGCAAATATTGGGATATTTGAAGAAAACAGCTGGTCGAGGAATCATGTATGAAAATCATGGACATATCAAGATGGAGTGCTTCACTGATGCTGACTGGGCAGGATCAAAGTTAGACAGGAAATCTACTTCAGGTTATTGTGTGTTCTTAGGTGGCAATCTTGTATCTTGGAGAAGCAAGAAGCAGAGTGTTGTGTCAAAGGTCAAGTGCCAAGTCTGAATATAGAGCAATGGCGAAGGCAGCTTGCGAGATCATGTGGATTACACATTTAATGGATGAAATTGGCTTTAATGTTGAGAAGCCAGTGAGACTGTTTTGTGATAATCAGGCAGCAATGCACATTGCTTCTAATCCAGTATTTCATGAGCGAACAAAGCACATTGAAGTGGATTGTCATTTTATTCGAGAGAAGATACAAAGTGGCTTGGTTGAAACTGGGTATGTGAAAACAGCAGAACAGTTGGCTGACATGTTTACGAAGGGATTAACTGGAGCAAGGCTGGAGTACTTGTGTTGCAAGTTGGGCATGAAGAATCCTTATGCACCAACTTGAGGGGGAGTATTAGAGATGGTTTAGTGTTATTGAGAGTAGCTTAGCTTATTCACGTTTGGGCTACTATTGGGCTATGCTACTATTTTATTTTTTCTGTTTTGTTTTGCTTTTATTTGTTCGGCCCATCTTCTTGTGGCCCAGTTCGATATTACGTGTAGTTTGTATAGAAGTCACTATCTTTGTTGAAAACGAATAGATGAGAAAAACATTTTTGAATTCAATCTCTATTCTTCTTCCTATTATCACAACAATTAAAAACATATACCGCGAATATTTTACCTTTGTGTGGAATTGGTATTATATACGTATGTAGCAATATATACATATTGGCATATGTATATATTGGATTGATTGATTTCCCGCATTGTATAGCGAATGAGACCCTATTGCGCCGCATAATAGCGGATAATATTTATTAAACCCATTGTTATCCCGCTTTTTGGTTAAAGCTGGAATATCAACAAATTGGCAAGGAATGATGGATATCAGGATTAGAGTTCAATTGGAAACAAGGCTGCAATGGATGTCGTCAAAATTTGGCCGAGCTCCGATCAGGACTGAATCGATTGGAGATGATGATGAGGACTAGGAGAGGATACGTTTCAAGTTTCAGGTTAATCGGAGTTCGTATGCTCGAGATATGGATGGATTAAAATGCACAGGGCACGGTTCGTATCGATGCATTTTGCATCGATCGTCATATGGTGGTTCGAATCGATACCGTTCGTATCGATTCGAAAAGTAAAGACTTCGAATCGATACCGTTCGTATCGATCGACATGGGTTCGGTTCAGTGAAGTTCGCATCGATCAAGTTCTGGTTCGACTCAATGTACACCGCATCGATGGGATAGATATGAAGAAGTTCTTCGTATCGATCAATGTTGGATCGATACGGAAAGGAAATAGCAACTGTGGGATTTTGGTTCGTATCGATCGCTTGGGGATCGATACGAAGAAGGCGTTCGAGATGGATACATTGGGAGTTGGCTTCATGGATGTGAAGTCATGGATACGAAGGAAACGATTAAAGTGGCATGAAGTTATGGATTCGACTTGGATGTGAAAGATCGATACGAAGGATGGGTAAGTGCATGGTTTCGAAGGACTCTGGGACAATGTTCGTATCGATCGTGTTCGAATCGATCGATACGAAGGGAATGATCAGAGCGATACGAACGGGAGGATACGAACTGGTTGTATGTTCGAATCAAGGGAATAGGAGTTCAACATGGAGAAATATCTGGAATGACTCGATCCACTCGGCGAAAAAGATGGATCGACACGAAGAACGCGCGCCACGTCAATCTTCTAGCACGTGTATGGATCGATTCGAAGCGATGGATTCGAACGTGATCGATTCGAACAGAGCACTGCAACCAGAAAAGCGACCTTGAATCGATCATAACTCGAGATCTACAAGTCAAATGCTATGAAATTTTCACAGTAGCTTGGGCACATGTCGAAGAATGTTCACACCAAATTTCAGCTTGATTGGACAATTTCTTGATCGATTCGAACATAGCTTCGAATCGATCCCAAAGTGGGCCCGGATTTCCAGAAAGCGGGCATGTGGGCCCCCTCACGTGCCAGAACTGGTCTCCCTTCAATTTAGGTGAAATATCAGCCTCCTACACCTATAAATAGAGCCCCTGGTCATTCAGAAAAGAGGTCGGACAATTTTGAGAGCTAAAGAGCGCCCGGACTCCGCCAGATTTACTCCAGATCACCATTGCTGCCTTAGATTCAGATTATAATCATAAAATCCGTTGTACTACGCGATAGGAAATTGTAATCTTCAAGCATCGATCAATAAAAGATAAAAACTTTGGAGTGGACGTAGGCCGGAGATAGCCGAACCACTATAAATCTCGTGTTTTTGTTCATTATTTCTGGATTGCTGTTTGTTGTTTGTTTAGATCTGAGATTTGTGTTTGAATATTGCTTATTTGTATTCATACACTAGTGCTTTCACAACATTCGGGGTTTGTGACCAATTTTGGCGCAAACACTTTGGTGCTTTCACTGAGAAGGACTAGCACCCGCTACATCGGATTGAAGTTTAGATTTGAAAGTTTGAAGGATTCAGATTGACTCGGCAATGACTCGACAAACAAGACAAAGAGCTGAGAGAAGCCAACAGGGAGGAAGTCAAGAGGCATCCTCCGGAGCTGGAGAAGGACAAGCTTCGATTTACATTACGAGAGACGAAATGGAAGCTATGGAAAATTCATTGCATGAGAGGTTGCTGAAGAGTCAACAGGATATGATGCAGACTTACTTCGAGCAGATGAGAGCTGCAGGAACACAGAACCTTGGACCAACTACAGCGACTGCAAATGTGGAACAAGGAACTAGGGTTGCGGAACCCAATGGAGGACAGAATACAGAACCGGAAGGCAATCAACAAGGGCTTGGGGGCAGGCCCATAGGATCCAACGCAGAAGGACCTTTGGAAGGAGTTCAGCAGGCTAGAGCCAACGTTGCGGCTAATGAGCCACATGAAGAATATGTGCCGGAGTTCCCTCGGGAGCATTGGGGGAAACACCTAACAGGCAATGCTGGATTAATGGAAATCATTAGGAAGACTATGCGTGGAGGTTCGACCAATAGAGACTTGGAAGGAGTGAACAGGAGTCCGTTCGCTCGGGAAATTAGGATGGCTCAGAATCCACCTAAGTTCAAGTTACCTAGCGTGGAAGTATATAATGGAAAGGCTGACCCGACTGATCACTTGATGAGATACACTAGACACATGGAAGTGCTGGGGGCATCGGAGGAAGTGATGGCCAGATGTTTCCCTTTATACTTGACAGACCTAGCGGCAATGTGGTTTAGGCAGCTGGAGGAAGGATCTATCAGGAATTGGAGGGAATTGGTGGACATGTTTTTGGGATAGTTTCGGGTTCATATCAAAAGAACTAAGAACGTGATGACGTTAACATCGGTAAAGCAAAGAACGGATGAATCGCTTAGAGCATTTTTAACTTGATTTAATGCGGCGGTTTCTTCGGTGGATCGGCCGGATCCATCGATGGTTTTGATGGCGGCAGTATCGGGAGTCAGAGAGGATTCAGATTTTAAGGTATCTTTAGTACGAGACCCACCACTGGATCTCGGGGAATTCTTTCACGAAGCTGAAAGATTTCTTCGGCAAGAAGACGCATGTATGGATTTAAAGCTAAAGGAGGTGAATGTGACCGGGGGTGGAGGACCATCCGACGGAAGCTCGGATAAAGATAAAGGAAAAAGGAAGCTGGACGAAAACTCTGAAAAAGCTAGGAAACGATGGAAGGATCCAAGGTTTTCCACATACACAGAATTAAACGAGACACTAGAGCGGATATACATGGAAACTCGGAATCGCCTTCCTTACCAGAGGCCGGCTAGGAGAGAACCAACCGAGCGGGAGAGGGCATCAGGAAAGCATTGTCTCTTCCACGATTTGGACGGGCATGATACCAATAGCTGTAGGCACCTAAAGGACATAATTGAGGAGCATGTGAGGAATGGACAGTTGAGGCAGTATGTTGGGGCTCGGAATGCAGCGGTGGAGCAGGAGCAACAACCGTCTACCTCAAACCATGAGGATATGAGGCACAGGGATAATGGTCGATTGGTTATCAATTGATCAGGATAATATGAAATAAGTAACAAACCATTGGCGAGCAACCGAGTCATTTACACATGTATGGGGACGGAGATAGCCCCTAGGCATGCTCTGAGTGATGATAAACCGCAAAGCCATGGTTTGTGAAATCTGTCTTTTGTTTTTGGATTGGACACTTAGTTTTCTGGTTTGGTTTTTGGAGTTTGGATTGAACTCCTGATTTTGCTTGTTTTTCTAGTTTTGGCATTCATTCGGATGATTGTTCTCCGTTTTGGATGATGGTTTTGATTTTTGATATGGATTTCTGGTTTTCCGATTTGATTTGGATTTTGGATTGGATCTTGATTGGATTCTTTTTGGTTTTTGATAAACGGTCGTCAGGTATGGATTATGCCTGGCAAGGGGTGAGTCGTTCTGCCCGAACGCGGTAAAGTGACTCATTCAGGTCGTCGAGTATGGACTATGCTCGGCAAGGGTCCGGAGTGACCAGGATTCGGCCTAGGACTTAGGCCCCCTATTATCGATTATTGTTTCAGGTCGTTGAGTATGGACTATGCTCAACAAGGGTCCGAAGCGACTAGGATTCGGCTTAGGACTTAAGCCATGGCATTACTTACGTCCAGGGACACTGGACCACGGTCGTCAGGTGTGGATTGCGCTTGGCAAGAACCCGGAAAGGTTAGCTCAACGTCCAGGGACACTGGACCACGGTCGTCAGGTGTGGATTGCGCTTGGCAAGAACCCGAAGAGGTTAGCTCAACGTCCAGGGACACTGGACCATGGTCGTCAGGTGTGGATTGCGCTTGGCAAGAACCCGAAGAGGTTAGCTCAACGTCCAGGGACACTGGACCACGGTCGTCAGGTGTGGATTGCGCTTGGCAAGAACTCGGAGAGGTTATGGATTGGGATACTGACCCGGAGAGGTCTTGGATTCGGCTATTGGCTGTTGGATAAGAATGGATCAAAGGCTCGGTCTACGAGTTCTGATGGACATGGAATTGGCTATGGACTTTGAATATTGGATTCAAAAACTATTCAAAACACGCCTTCTTATCACAAGGCATGTTTTGGGGGGCAAATGTTATCCCGCTTTTTGGTTAAAGCTGGAATATCAACAAATTGGCAAGGAATGATGGATATCAGGATTAGAGTTCAATTGGAAACAAGGCTGCAATGGATGTCGTCAAAATTTGGCCGAGCTCCGATCAGGACGGAATCGATTGGAGATGATGATGAGGACTAGGAGAGGATACGTTTCAAGTTTCAGGTTAATCGGAGTTCGTATGCTCGAGATATGGATGGATTAAAATGCACAGGGCACGGTTCGTATCGATGCATTTCGCATCGATCGTCATATGGTGGTTCGAATCGATACCGTTCGTATCAATTCGAAAAGTAAAGACTTTGAATCGATACCGTTCGTATCGATCGACATGGGTTCGGTTCAGTGAAGTTCGCATCGATCAAGTTCTGGTTCGACTCAATGTACACCGCATCGATGGGATAGATATGAAGAAGTTCTTCGTATCGATCAATGTTGGATCGATACGGAAAGGAAACAGCAACTGTGGGATTTTGGTTCGTATCGATCACCTGGGGATCGATACGAAGAAGGCGTTCGAGATGGATACATTGGGAGTTGGCTTCGTGGATGTGAAGTCATGGATATGAAGGAAACGATTAAAGTGGCATGAAGTTATGGATTCGACTTGGATGTGAAAGATCGATACGAAGAATGGGTAAGTGCATGGTTTCGAAGGACTCTGGGACAATGTTCGTATCGATCGTGTTCGAATCGATCGATACGAAGGGAATGATCAGAGCGATACGAACGGGAGGATACGAACTGGTTGTATGTTCGAATCAAGGGAATAGGAGTTCAACACGGAGAAATATCTGGAATGACTCGATCCACTCGGCGAAAAAGATGGATCGACACGAAGAACGCGCGCCACGTCAATCTTCTAGCACGTGTATGGATCGATTCGAAGCAATGGATTCGAACGTGATCGATTCGAACAGAGCACTGCAACCAGAAAAGCGACCTTGAATCGATCATAACTCGAGATCTACAAGTCCAAATGCTATGAAATTTTCACAGTAGCTTGGGCACATGTCGAAGAATGTTCACACCAAATTTCAGCTTGATTGGACAATTTCTTGATCGATTCAAACATAACTTCGAATCGATCCCAAAGTGGGCCCGGATTTCCAGAAAGCGGGCATGTGGGCCCCCTCACGTGCCAGAACTGGTCTCCCTTCAATTTAGGCAAAATATCAGCCTCCTACACCTATAAATAGAGCCCCTGGTCATTCAGAAAAGAGGTCGGACAATTTTAAGAGCTAAAGAGCGCCCGGACTCCGCCAGATTTACTCCAGATCACCATTGCTGCCTTAGATTCAGATTATAATCATAAAATCCGTTGTACTACGCGATAGGAAATTGTAATCTTCAAGCATCGATCAATAAAAGATAAAAACTTTGGAGTGGACGTAGGCCGGAGATAGCCGAACCACTATAAATCTCGTGTTTTTGTTAATTATTTCTGGATTGCTGTTTGTTGTTTGTTTAGATCTGAGATTTGTGTTTGAATATTGCTGATTTGTATTCATACACTGGTGCTTTCACAACATTCGGGGTTTGTGACCAATTTTGGCGCAAACACCCATATACCGCGATATTCCATACTGGAGCGGAATTGGTATTGTGCTAACATCTTTGGATGCAGGGGGATAGGTTGGAGAGATCCAACTAGATTCCTCAACTGTATGGATTTATTTACAGATATTGTGATATATTCTGTTATCATATGATGATATGTGATGTTTTGTTGTCATGATTGACAAATTGATGTTGTTGCATCATCGGATTCATTTTGAAGTTTTAAAAATAATAATTTTGATTTTAAAGGGATTTTTAAAGTGATTTTGGAAATGTACGTTTTATTTAATTTTGGAAATTGATTTAGTTTAAATAAATAAAAGTTATAATTTTTATCGTTATAAAAATATGATCTTTGAGAAAATACAGTTGAAATGTGATTTTTGAAAATATGGAGTTAATGATTTTTATAATATAGTTAAATAGAGATTTTTGACTTGCTATAAAAGTGTTATATAAGAGGTTTATAAAACTTGACTTTTATAAATCAAAGTGATGGGATTTTAGAGGAGTCTGAAAGACATTTTAAAATGATGTTAAAATAGGTTTTATAAAGGATAGAATAAACGATTTGTGAAGTCCTAAAAGAACGATTTTGTAAATAAACGAATCATAAGTGTTTTACCTATATGATGGACTTTTGGTATAAAATTGAGTTATAAATTGAATTGGATAATAAAAGGAATTTATAAGTTGAAGTAGTTATAAAATATAAATGGAATTTATAAACGTTGTTTTATAAATCCGAAATTTGACTTATTTTGATAAGTAAATTATTATAGCTTGTTAAAGGAATTTTATCCACGATTTTGGACAGTGGATAATCTTTTAAATAAAATGTGTAGAAATGTTGAATTTGGATAACGAAGTATATTCACGATTTTGGACAGTGAATATATTATTAAATAAAACGGAGATGTTTTGGAGAAGTGACATTACAAAATGAAGTAATTGTTTTAAAAGATATTTTAAAACGTGTTAAGTATCGAAAACATAGATTTCAACATTCATTGTTGAAATAAACGTTTCGAGAAAATAAGGAAATGATGGACTATAACACTGTTGTTATAGTAAATGGTTTCCAAAAGGAAATGTTTTATATAGTATTGGGATTTATATATCCATCTAAACTTCGAATCCCTATACTAGTGATTTTGAGTCATCGTTACGATGTTTTACGTAACATTTGTTTTGACTCAAATAAAAATTTGTGAAAGAGAATGATTTCCTTAAAGAATGAAATATATACTTAATTTTGATTTAAGTATATTGAATATTTTCAAATGTTGAAAATAAATAGATTTGTGAAATACTTATTATTAAATAAGTATGGAAATGTTTTCCAATATGAAATGAAACGTTTGAGAATTTATCTTTGAAAGGATAAATTGAAAGTGAATATTTTAATCGATTGAAAATCGTATATCAGTAGATATTTGAAATATAAATTCACTATGGAATTTATAAAAGAATGGAAATTGTTTTAGAAAAATAAATATTGATTTATTTTTGAAGTGTGGAAATTATATATCTAGTAAAGATATTTTTGGAAATTAAATAATTTGGAAAATTATTTGGAATCTAATGATGTTGCGCATCTTTATTGATAGTTAAATAACCGACTATCAATAATTACCTTTAAATAGGTATTTGTTGTGAATTGGATGAATTTGAATGCCACACTTATTTTTGAATAAGCGCTCACTATTCGGGTTAGCCGGGAAAGGACCATGGGGTCGTATAACCCATTCTGAATATGTGATATGTCATTATGAATCGCATTTGATGACCGGTGTTGAAGACCGGATATTTTTGAAAACGGAAGGATTACCGTCGAGTTACTCTACATCGACTGATCTTCGATTTAGAGGTTTTATTACCCTTAGTGACGGGAATTCCGGACGTGATTGAAAATTATCCGGAATTGCAAGGGCTTCGTGAGAAGTGCCTTCGGTTCTGTTCGAGCCCGGAACAGACTTGTATGGATTGTATGTCTGACATTACAAATTGAGATATAAAGCTGATTTCTTTCAAATACATATCTGTTGGTGGCGGAGAATTTATTCTCTTAGCTTAACACCCTTCTCTGAGATGTACGAGCTCAGAGGTTATGTAGTTGAAATTTATCAGCGATATACTACCAATTTGGTAATGTGACATGCTGAGTGTTGCTGTGAAATGATAAGTGTTTGATCATTTGTGATATGATCATTTGTTTGATCATTTATCTTTGTGATCATAGGTTGATCATTTGTTGACCCAAGGCATGACTTTGTGACAAAGCGTAGCATTGTGGACGAGACTTCGTCGGACCTCACACCCCGGAAATGGTCAAAACAGGAAGGATGCGGCAAGGTTCTAGGGAGTAGCACCCCTTAGTGTATGTCATTCCTTCTGGATAAAGGTGTATCATGGTATGGAGCCCAGATACTTAACCTATGTGGTTACTGCATTATTATTCTTATGTGGTTGTTGCGAATCGAGGATCCTTGGGAAGATCGGTGATGATCGGGGGATGGCATACGCGTGTCAGTAGTTACCTATTTTTGCAGAGGTAACCCGGCCTTGTGTTGGCAGAGATCCGGTTAGGTTCTCGGGACGTCATTCCAGAGGCGTTCCTTCGTGGCATAGGAAGTTCCTTAACCTGACCATTTGTTGGAAATCCAAAGAAACAATACGAGCCTTGTACGGTTTTAGTTGTAGAACCTGCCATTTAATATGGTAGCTATAGTAAGCATACTATAATGGTACCTATGTCGGCTAAGATTTATATTCTACTTTCGAAATGTTTTCTACACTATGCACTAATAATAATATAAAAAAGGATTTGATTTTTGCGTAGTAAGCATCTTTGACTATCATAAGGAGAAATCTTCTCCAATTCTGCGTTTGCATTGTGTGTGTGGCAGGAGGCCTTATGGTAGTCTCATTTTCCAAAAGCATTGCGAAATTGACTTTAAAATTTCCTATTGTTTGTTTTTAAATATAAGATAAACTGTTTTAAGTTCTCACACCAGTCACCATGACTGACCTGGAGTTTATTGTTTCCTTCCTAAACTCTGGGTGCCCACCAATTTTCACACAGGCAGTCTAGAGTCAGGTTATCAGGTCATTCTGGATTCGGGATGCTATGGAGCTTATTGGCAAGCTGGATGGCGAGACGTACCATTTGTATATGATATTATTTATTCCGCTGTGTATTCTGTATGAGGACAAGTTTATATAACTGTCCATTGTTGTATTGTTGTTGTAAACTCTGATGATGATGTAATGAATATAATGATATAGTTCTTTGATTTAAAGATTATTCATTTATCTATTATATGTTGTTCTGCTGCGAATGTGAGATTCTGATATTGTTTCTGTTTCTGATGTTGTTCTGTTGTTTCTTCTTTTCTTTTCTTCTATCTTCTTCTTTTTCTACCTTTTCTTCTTTCTTAAACCCATAACATTTCGGGTTTCCGGCATTCGATTGCTCGGCAGTCGATAAAGTGAGTATCGATGTCGAATTTTCAAAAGTCGAAAATTTTCAGTATGTTACACTAATGATCTATATTTCTTGGGATGAACGAGTTCAAACAATGCTTTTGTGCTTTGAATCGTTGTGTCCAGAGGTGCGAGTTGTTACACTATACATACACTCTCTCTTATATATTATATCATACATACATACATCTTTAATTGCATTATCACATTTACATAATATTAAATAATATAAATGTTGAGTATTTTGCTACTCACATTCAAATAATTAAATTTATTAATAAAAACAAGTTTAAAATCAAACAAAATTGAATTTATATAAAATATGGTTTAATATAATTTGCATATTTTTCATAATAATGAAAATTTGGCCTTTGGATAAATTTAATGAAAGGAATTTTTTTGAAATCAACCCTTTACTCCATTACGTGATCCTCTAGATCCAAAAATAGCAAATACTGTTATTGCATACTTAGCTCCTCCTCTAGCCAAGGGTATTTCTCAATCAAATCAACATGACAAATAGCAAATAGATGTCTCCAATCAAATCAACATGACAAATGGCCAAGAGATAACAATATGTGTTAGTTCAATTGTTAGTACTCTTGAAATTTCCATGAACCTTTAGTATCTATTACATCTCTTAGCATATTATAGAGCATCATTATAAACAATCATCCAAAAATATCCATATCACAAAAGTTTCTAAGATAGACTTTGCTCACTAGAGTGGTCTCCACAATTTCCTTGATGCATGTTGTACAAAATGCTCCCGATCTCCTACCCAACCACACATCTTAGCAAGGGGTTAAAAAACCCTCTCCTATACAAGATGTCATTGCTCTCAATCTCCTTCCCAACCACACATCTTAGCAAGGGGTTAAAAAACCCTCTCCTATACAAGATATCATTTTGCATAACATATGTTGGGGTTTTCGTAATAGCTTCTTTATCTCGTTTTAAATTGAACGAAAAGGTTTGTTGGTTTGGTAGTTGATAATAGGCATCATCTATGTCACTCCCCTTCTAGTTGTCGCCGTCATAATGATCTCTTCGATGATTAGGGAAGACAAGGTCTCTATTGGTACCCAAGGAGTTGTCTATCTCCAAAAATTGCCATCTGTTTGCGCCAAAATTGGTCACAAACCCCAAATATCATGAAAGCACCAGTGTATGAACACAAATCAGCAGTATATAATCACAGATCTTAGATCTAAGTATTATAGAGGATAAAACTGAAGAATAATAAACTTAAAACAGAAAGAAGTAGATAGAGACACAAGATTTATAGTGGTTCGGCGATCTTGCCTACGTCCACTCTGAAGTAGTTTGCTTTATTGATCTTTCTTTGATGTTTACAAGTGAATTCAATGAATTATAGCAGATAATTATGATTTGCAGCAGTGAAATTCTTTGGTAGCAGTAGCAATGGAGTTTGGATCTGGATCCGGCAGAGTCTGGACGTTGAAGATCTCAAAGAAGAAGAAGAACCCCTTTTCTGTTGGCTTTGGGGGTCTATTTATAGGTGTAGGAGGCTGGTCTTTCGCTCAGATCTTGGGAGACCCTCTCTGGCACGTGACCAGGCCCGCATGCCCAAGCCCGTGAAGTTTCGGTCCGATCCGTGATCGATACGAACGGGTTTCGTATCGATCAAGATTTCATCCAATGGAGTCGAAATTTGGCATGGACATTCTTTAGCATGCACGTAGCCTTCTGTGAAAATTTCATTGCATTTGGACTTGTAGATTAGGAGATATAATCGATACGAGATGAGATCTTTCGTTGGCTGCTCTGTTCGACTCGCTCTGTTCGACTTCGCTTTCGTTCGACTCAGTGATGTGGCTCTTTGGTGCAGTCGAACTAGACGGAGTCGAACAGTGGTTCTGTGAAGGCTGTGGAGCAAGTCGAAGAAGACTCTCTGATGGATGTGGAGTGGAGCGAGTCAAATTAGACTCTCTGATGGATGTGGAGTGGAGCGAGTCGAAGTAGACTCTCTGATGGATGTGGAGTGGAGCGAGTCGAAGTAGACTCTCTGATGGATGTGGAGTGGAGCGAGTCGAAGTAGACTCTCTGATTGATGTGGAGTGGAGCGAGTCGAAGTAGACTCTCTGATGGATGTGGAGTGGAGCGAGTCAAAGTAGACTCTCCTGATGGATGTGGAGTGGAGCGAGTCGAAGTAGGCTCGAGGTGAAGCGAGTCGAAGTGTGGACTTCCGATGGATTCGAATGGAGTGAGTCGAAGTAGAGCGAGTCGAACAGTGGTTGGCTTTCATCTAATTTTTCATCGATCGTAACTTGAGCGTACGAACTCGGATTGACCAGAAATTTGGAACGTTGACTCTCATAGCTTCACTTGTCGTGTCATGTCAATTTTGGGTTGATCCGAACTCCGAAAAAATTTGTCGATATCCATAGTGAACCTGCGTATAACCGATTTTCTAGACGAACTGTCTTTGATCTCTAGTCAAGTTCTTGGTGTCACGGCCTTGCCAAAAGGCGGGATAACACCATCTTAGCTGAATCATCAATGTCTTGGTATTCCTCCCGCAAAATATGCATCATTACATAGTAACATGGCTCATCGAGTATAGTTTTTCCTTTCTCAAGTAAGATGCCAATCATGTTCCTTTGACCTAATATTATCCAAATACATGACTGATTATTAATTTGGAATTATTGTGAATTCTCAAATCCCTAACTCTTTAGAAATTTTGAGTTTGGCTATCAAAACTTCGTATTTAGCTTCATTACTTGTAGAGCCAAACTTTGGCTTTTAAGTATACACACCCATCAACCCTCGAGTGATATTAAGACCAATCTACATCCAAAGTCATGATTCTTCTATGCACCAAACAAGTACAATTGCCTCTTGGGTGTATCCACCTTCTCATTTTCTAGTTTATCCTCTTTAACAGTGAATTCATCAATGAAATCCTCCAACGTTTGTCCTTTGATTGTCATTTGATGGTGATGCATAATTTCGTGTTTGCTCAATTCAATACTCCATTTCAGTAATCTACCTAAAGTATTAGGGAGGTGAAGGGCATTTCAAGAAGTTAATTAGTCAACACTCTTACAGGATGAGACCTAAGATAATGTCTTAATTTCCATAAAGTAATTGACAAGGAGTATGTGAATTTCTCTGATTTTGGGTACCTCGATTCAATACCCATGGACCACTTGCTGAGATAATAAATAGGTTTTTGTACCTTTGCTTCCTTCCTAATCTATGATGCATTAAAGGCATAAGCCCATACAACAAGGTATAGGTCTTCTCCCTCCACAAGTGCTGATAAAATTTAAGGCTTCTTTAAACGCTTAACCGGTTGTAGGAAAGCAACTAAACACTTATTAATCCATTTGAACTTCCTATTTTCCTTCTTAGGGGCATCAAAAAATGGGATACTTATCTGTTTCATTTGAAATCAATTGACTGAAGGCAACAACTTTTCCATTTAAGTACTGCATTTGACTCCTAGTTCAAGGGACCTTTATGTCTTTTAAGGCTTGGAAGTACTTTAGGTTAGCCTCGATTCCCCTAGCTTGCACAATAAAACCAACGAATTTTCTTGATGATACTCCATGCAAACATTTCAAAGGGTTCGATTTCATCCCATATTCTAAAGTATTTGAAAATTTTCACCTAAATGGTCTATGTGATCTTTCGTCTTTTCAGATTTCAGGAGCATATCATCCGCATAGACCTCCATTGTCCATTTAATCATTTGAACAAACATTTCACTGACTTACCACTGGTGAGTAGCTCTAGCATTCTCAAACTGAACACTATTACTTTGTAAAAATATTGATAGAGTTAGGGGTATGCCTTAGGGGAAATCATATAATTTTTTACATATATCTAACTTGATAACCAATCTTGTTCATAATAAAAGGTGTTTTTCTTCTATTATATACCTGTCATATTTTGATATGATGATTAATTATTTAATTTAAGTATCTTGAATATAATATCTTTAAATGATATGCTATGTGATAGTAATTACAATGTGTTGAAATTACAAGAAATTTGTCACATTAAAAATAACATATTATTTTAAATATTTCTAGTCAAGATGTTTTGAGAAAGGATATCGATTCATCCATTCAGACTTCAGTATGTAACACTCTTCAAATGTTGGACAATGTATTACTCATGGCTACTTTCTACGCCAAGGGGTTGTGTATTGGTAGTTATTGGATAACTATGAAATGACTCACTTGAGAGTTTTTTGTTAGTTAATATAACTAAGGTCAAACAAAGAATCTCGATGTAACAATATTACACAATTTTCTCAACTTGAGAATACTGTCAAACATCAATGTGGACACTCCACTTTTATTCTAGTTAAATCATGGGATATTGTCCATCGAATGCTAGTTAGGTCTAAGTCGATTCACTAGAAGTGAAAAACCATTCAATAGAGAATTTGTCTCCTTCGTTATATGCAGTCAGTATCACTACAACTATAGTCAACTCAAAGTCAAAGTCTATAGCAAGAGTAGTGTAGTTAATAATAGTTATTGTTATTTAACAAAGGATTTCGTATTTGGACTAGTCGATTTGAATGTGGATGATGTTGGAATTTTGATCAAAACCAGATTCCATAAGTCTTAATATAATATAATGTTGACGAAGAGAATTGATGTCAATAATTGTTACTATCGGGTACCACTTATAATAGTAAACTAGACTATACCAAAAAGAGGAGCAAGAGATAAATTCATCAAAGATGTCACGCTACTAGCTAAAGTAATGTGTGAATGTTCATATTCGAATTATTTGATATTAATCGCTGACTGAATTACATATTTGAGTCGCACAACCGTAATGATGAATACTCTGAAAACCATATGATTTTATTAATTTGTAATCATTGTAAATTATTTAAATTAATTAATATTTATGAAATATAAATTATCATATTT
This sequence comes from Allium fistulosum, assembly GCA_030737815.1. Lineage (NCBI taxonomy): Eukaryota > Viridiplantae > Streptophyta > Magnoliopsida > Asparagales > Amaryllidaceae > Allium > Allium fistulosum. The sequence continues at coordinate 895,081,581 of CM060905.1, read as the reverse complement.
TATTTTAATTGTTTGAATGCCATTAGTATTTAATAAAGTGCATGTAACAACTACACCTTAATGATTTCGGCTAAATCGAAACCAAAGTTCATTAGGGCACGGATCGTTGGTTTTGGTAACCGGTAATAAACATAAGCATATCAAAGAGAGATCAAAATAAACTCATAACGAAATAGAAAAATATAATAGAACATAAATACTGACCAAGGCTACTACCTTGGAATCAATAGTATTCCTTAGATATCTAGTTGCTTTGTCAGCGTCGGGCATGAATAAGAAGAATTCTCCATCCATTGTTCCCGTCTTGCTCCAGTAGCCTATCCCTCAAAAACTATCCTATGGGTTGTAATGAGGAGGGGATCTGAACAACATTCTGGTGACTAGAAAATTACACACTTAAACCATAACTTTAATTTATGTTAATTAATTTCCATTTAAGTATTATGTCTATTATTTATGGCTAATCTGTTCAATCTAATATGTGTGTATGATATGTCCAACCTTCTTCGAGGTATAACTATATATGTGTGTGTGTGTGTGCCTATATACATATAAATATAAACATTGTACTACCCAAAAGAAAACCCCAACTACTAGTACTTCTTGAATAGGGAGGAGGCAGACCCATCAGCTATTTAGTACCTCAATCCCCGAAGCGGGCCCTCCGTAACGTAATCATTAGTCAATCGGCTTTAGCTACAGAGAATTTTGACCCCAAGATATGGTTTTGTCACTTAATTTCCATACTACTAACGCATGTCAATGGCTTATCTAAATGTTAATTAGCCCACCTCCAACAAACAAACAACTAACTAATTAAACTTTTAGGTTGGTGTGTATTCCATACGGATTTTACATCGGTAGGAAGCAAAATCCTTCAGGGCATAACCCAAGTCTTTGCTATCGACTGCTCAGGACCGCTGGTGGTCATAACCTATACGCCAACCCTACTACTAAATACTGGTTCAACAAAAATACTGACATAGTTCGCCAACCTCCCACGGTTGGAATCATGTTTAGAGTAACTAATGTGAGTCGAGGAAAATGCCTATTCTAGTTACTTAATACCTCTTATCAGAAATGAAGCAGACCCCATTTCCCTAAAAGTATTGGGCCATTTAATATTTCAAATTGAGGCAAACCCTTGGTATATTTTTCCTTATCTATATGCAAATGTATCTCCCTTTTCCATGGGTCCTATAGTTCGAGCTGTCCCATATCAGTAGCAAGTACACACAACTGATGGTAGCCTTTAGGTGAAGGGAAGACTTCTGTTGTGTAACTCTACCGATCTCATAACCTAACCCTACCAAACCAATCATCTAAGCCTAAATGTTGGGCTAGGCCCATTAAGTCACGCTCATTCTAAGCGTATAATTAAGGCTTTATAATTTCCCACTATGAAAACTATACTATCTTCCAGCTTTTAATTCCCATCATATATGCTTATTTACTATATTCCTTAAATGTCAATTGTTTGTAATAATGTTCATTATTATTCTATTTGGACAATCTCTAATAACATTTATTTATTTATTTTAATTCAACCTATTATGCCTATTTTGTTTCTCTATAAATGCCATATTAAATCCTTTAACTAGTCTCATTAAACACATTTATGTCCCCATTTAATTCCTGTAACTCCCTATCAACTACACATTTATTGCCCTATTAATTTTGGAGTCACTATCTCTTTTCCATCTACACCTCCTAATCCTATAATTTACTATGTTATTTATAATTAGACATCCTGATTATAACTAATGTGAATATCAACATATACTTGCTATATGAATATATATATATATTATTTGTTAGTAAGCACGGTTATACGTGTGTGTGTTCCTATTTCTAACTATTAACTATTAATTCCTAGACTAAAACATTCCTTTCTGTATTTTAATTTATCAGAGCTATCATTCCAAAAAGGATTACTATTATAACTTTCCGTAAATTAACCAAAAGTGAGACTTTTGCTTCATTGAAATTACAAAGAATTATCTTTTTATTTATTGAAATAGTTAGTTGTAAGACCCTTAATTTTAGTTTAACATTATTTAAGAAAAATTAATTGGATAGATTAAAAGAATAATATAGTGGGACATGGGGATGAGATTAGATAATTTAATTAGGTCGTGCCTTAATAAATCAAGTGATAAGAGTGTTTTAAACTTAGAAAAGAAAAGAATAAATGAGAAGGGTAAATTAGGTATAGAGTCTTAGTTCATACCACTACAAGAAAAGTTTACTTTCTTAGCAGGTGCAAACAGCGTTTCTAATTGTGGCGCTAAGAATGAATTATTTCGGCGCTAACTTTCTAAATTTCCTAACCCTAATGTTGTGAGATTTAACACGAACATTTTTCTTTCCCTCCGTTCATTTCCAACTATTTGATCCTTAGGAATAAAAAACTTCCCCAAAATTTTAATCCAAACAAAACTTAAAATTTCAATCATAGAATCTTCCTCCGACCTCATTCTCATCGCTTGTAGCTCGTCAGTGGAAGAGAATCGGCGTTTTCATCCTCGTCGTTTGCAATCATCAATGGAAGAGAATCGGCGTCTTCATCCTCATCGTCCTTGCAATTGTCAGTGGAAGAGAATCGCATGAAGCTCGTTCATGGAAGAGTAATAACAGGTTTTTCCCTTCGTTTTAGCAAGGTAACAATCTTTTGATTTCATGAAATAAAAAAAATTCCAAACATGTTGAAAAGTTTGATTTTGCTCTTATTTTATTGCATGTTGGAGATTACCCAAAATTATGTGCAAGGAAATCAAAAATAGGTATTTTTTGTTGAGTCAAGATTTTTATAGAGTTTTGATTTCTGACAAAGGGATAAGCCGTGATCGACAAAAAGAAGTTATTCATTGTTTTAAAGAGACACAAAGAGCTCCATACATTAGAGGTTGATTATTTGGTATGTTAGTAGTGTTATTTATGTTAAAATCTATCCTCAAATAATCTCATACCTTCAATCTTTGAATATAAATGTATATATGTATGAGTGCACATTAACTGTGCAGTCTGGGCTAAACCGGTCGACCGGTTTAAAACAAGGCGGTCGACCGTTTCTACCCAGAATGCACAGATAACGTGCACAAGTGTACATAACGTATATATATTCAAATTCCTGTCTACTGGTCCATTTTGACCTGTCGACCGTTTTCAAACAGAAAGCAACCTTTCGTACAGACACTTCCTTTTCTTCAACGGTTGCTTCTCTTTCTCTTCACCAATGATCATGACCTTTGTTTGTATCTTTTCACAAAGGGTTACAACTGTTTATTTCTTATATAAACATCATGAAATCATTATTCCAATTAACCAATTCTATTATTCTAATCTCTATTCTATTGATCTCTGTCTTGAACTCTCAAACATTTCAATTGCTTATTGAATCATTGAAATTATTTCATATCTTTTGATTCAATAAGTAATATACTTCCTTCAATCTTCACAAACATCATTCACATATTTTGAGGATAAGATTATAGGAAGGGTGTACTACAAGTGACAAATCCGTGTTATCAAGAGCACAAGTTGTCAACGACAATTGTATTTGTTTTTTGTTGAAGTCCTCGGTGTTGTAAGAGGCACGAAATCCCGTTCGGCTGTTCGGGTGTTGTAAACATGTTCCTCCGGGTGAAGCGAGGTAGTTGGTTGTGAAAATCCAGATAGGAGTCTGGGACTGGACGTAGGATGGGAGATCCGAACCTGTATAAAAATCCCTGGTGTGATTTTTACAGTTTACTGCATTTACTATTCTATATCTGTGAACTGCTATATAGTTAGTTTATTGAATATTTACTTGTATAGCAATTGTAAATAACATTCGGCATATATTGTTAGTCCATATTACACGATCCACAATTAGTGTGCACAAGAGCATACACACTTTCATTTGGTATCAGAGCTTACACACTTTCATTTGGTATCAGAGCACGGTCATCATATAACCGTAACACCGTTATTTGATATATTCTTGTAATATGGCAAATAACGCAAGCACTAGCACTAACACTTACACGGAAGGTCAATCAACACAAAGACCTCCATTCTTTAATGGTCTCAACTATAGCTATTGGGCAACACGTATGTCATTTTTTATGCAATCAAATAGCTATGATGCTTGGAATGCTACTCAAAAAGAAATAGTGAATCCAACAACTGAATATTCAGAATGGACAACGGCTGAGAAAACGGCAGCAGCCGTAAATGCAAAGGCAATAAATATGTTGTTTTGTGCATTAGACCAAAATGAATATAACCGTGTTAGTATCTGCACTACTGCATATCAAATTTGGCAAACGTTGAAAACCACTCATGAAGGTACTAACAAGGTTAAACAAGCCAAAATAGCCATGCTGAAGAGTCAGTTTCAAAATTTTAAAATGAAACCGAATGAGACAATCAATGATATGTATTCAAGGTTTCAAACTATTCATCATGCACTTATAGGATTAGGACAAAAATATTCAGATTTTGATGTTGTTTCAACAGTCCTACATTCTCTGACTAGTGAATGGGAAGGAAAAGTATTAGCAATTGAAGAAGCTAATGACCTTTCCATCATGAAGCCAGATGAATTGATAGGAAATTTAATGTCCTATGAAGCAAATTTGCAGGCTAGAAAAGAACAGAAAGAAGAAAAGAAAAATGTAGCATTTCATGCTGAGAAAGATGAAAATGAATCAGATTCTGAAGATGAAGATTTGGCATTCATTGCAAAAGGATTCAAAAAATTCCTAAAATATCGAAAAGCCAGTCGTTACAACAAAAGGAAACCTGGATCAAACAAACCATCTTCATCAACTATAGAATGTTTCAATTGTCACAAAAAGGGGCACATGCAGAAGGATTGTCCAGAACAGAAGAAGAAGTCAGAAAATGATAAATTCAAACATAAGAAGGACAAGTCAAAGAAACGAGCCTTCTCAGTAACATGGGATGATTCAGACTCATCCTCATCTGAAAGTGAAAGTGATCAGGAGAATGAACAAGCTAATGTTTGTTTTATGGCAACAGAAGATGAGGTACAAATTCCTACATTTGATGAATTACTTGATATTAATTCTGAATTGATAGTCAAATATAAAGACATAAAACGTCAATTAAAAGTAGCCAAAGCAGATTTGAGTAGAGCAGAGTTTGAACGAGATATGTTAAAAGATGAGAAGAAAATATTAGAAGAAGAACTTGAAAAAATTCAAGAATCATCATCTAATATTGACTCTCAACTATCTCTTTTGAGTCAAGAAATAGAAGCTCAAAAAGAGAAAAATAATGCTCTCACTACTGAAAATCATGAGCTTAAGGCAAAAGTCAAAATTCTAGACCTAGAAAAAGCTAGTTTACAAACAAAGTTTGATGACATTACTCAAAATGTTTCTAACTTTAACAAAGGTCGAGAAAATTTGACAAAAATCATTGAAAGTTCACAATCTACATCAAATAAACAAGGTTTGGGATATAAGAAACAAGAAATCAAGAAACATCTTGATAATAAAAGAAAGAAGACTGAAGTTAAGAAAAATCTTAGTTTATTATATTCCAAACCAAAGCCAGTTGTGAAATTTCAGAAGAAAAATACAAAGACTATCAAAATATGGGTTCCTAAAACAAATAACAATTTGATTAGGAACAAATACATTCAGCAATTCATGAATACTGTGCATTATAATTCTAATTATGTATATAAAGGGGATACCGGACCCGTATGGGTTTGGATTCCTAAGATCTAACTCTTAGGACCCCATAAAAAGTGGGTACCATGGTCTTAATTATATTTTTTGTAGGTCCCACTTAAGAAAAGAGGAAAGTGGATATTCTGGTTGATACATTCCTATATTATTCCATTATCTATTACTCCTTTTTGTCGATGACAAAGGGGGAGAAAGTGCTAACAATTATCTGCAGGAATATATATATTATATAAAGAATACAGACAAAATCTCAGGGGGAGATCACATATTCAGGGGGAGATTCAGAGTTTCAGATATATGTTGTCATCAATCAAAAAGGGGGAGAATGTTGAGTCAAGATTTTTATAGAGTTTTGATTTCTGACAAAGGGATAAGCCGTGATCGACAAAAAGAAGTTATTCATTATTTTAAAGAGACACAAAGAGCTCCATACATTAGAGGTTGATTATTTGGTATGTTAGTAGTGTTATTTATGTTAAAATCTATCCTCAAATAATCTCATACCTTCAATCTTTGAATATAAATGTATATATGTATGAGTGCACATTAACTGTGCAGTCTGGGCTAAACCGGTCGACCGGTTTAAAACAAGGCGGTCGACCGTTTCTGCCCAGAATGCACAGATAATGTGCACAAGTGTACATAACGTATATATATTCAAATTCCTGTCTACTGGTCCATTTTGACCTGTCGACCGTTTTCAAACAGAAAGCAACCTTTCGTACAGACACTTCCTTTTCTTCAACGGTTGCTTCTCTTTCTCTTCACCAATGATCACAACCTTTGTTTGTATCTTTTCACAAAGGGTTACAACTGTTTATTTCTTATATAAACATCATGAAATCATTATTCCAAATAACCAATTCTATTATTCTAATCTCTATTCTATTGATCTCTGTCTTGAACTCTCAAACATTTCAAATGCTTATTGAATCATTGAAATTATTTCATATCTTTTGATTCAATAAGTAATATACTTCCTTCAATCTTCACAAACATCATTCACATATTTTGAGGATAAGATTATAGGAAGGGTGTACTACAAGTGACAAATCAGTGTTATCAAGAGCACAAGTTGTCAACGGCAATTGTATTTGTTTTTGTTGAAGTCCTCGGTGTTGTAAGAGGCACGAAATCCCGTTCGGCTGTTCGGGTGTTGTAAACCTGTTCCTCCGGGTGAAGCGAGGTAGTTGGTAGTGAAAATCCAGATAGAAGTCTGGTACTGGACGTAGGACGGGAGGTCCGAACCAGTATAAAAATCCCTGGTGTGATTTTTACAGTTTACTGCATTTACTATTCTATATCTGTGAACTGCTATATAGTTAGTTTATTGAATATTTACTTGTATAGCAATTGTAAATAACATTCGGCATATATTGTTAGTCCATATTACACGATCCACAATTAGTGTGCACAAGATCATACACACTTTCATTTGGTATCAGAGCACGGTCATCATATAACCGTAACACCGTTATTTGATATATTCTTGTAATATGGCAAATAACGCAAGCACTAGCACTAACACTTACACGGAAGGTCAATCAACACAAAGACCTCCATTCTTTAATGGTCTCAACTATAGCTATTGGGCAACACGTATGTCATTTTTTATGCAATCAAATAGCTATGATGCTTGGAATGCTACTCAAAAAGAAATAGTGAATCCAACAACTGAATATTCAGAATGGACAACGGCTGAGAAAACGGCAGCAGCCGTAAATGCAAAGGCAATAAATATGTTGTTTTGTGCATTAGACCAAAATGAATATAACCGTGTTAGTATCTGCACTACTGCATATCAAATTTGGCAAACGTTGAAAACCACTCATGAAGGTACTAACAAGGTTAAACAAGCCAAAATAGCCATGCTGAAGAGTCAGTTTCAAAATTTTAAAATGAAACCGAATGAGACAATCAATGATATGTATTCAAGGTTTCAAACTATTCATCATGCACTTATAGGATTAGGACAAAAATATTCAGATTTTGATGTTGTTTCAACAGTCCTACATTCTCTGACTAGTGAATGGGAAGGAAAAGTATTAGCAATTGAAGAAGCTAATGACCTTTCCATCATGAAGCCAGATGAATTGATAGGAAATTTAATGTCCTATGAAGCAAATTTGCAGGCTAGAAAAGAACAGAAAGAAGAAAAGAAAAATGTAGCATTTCATGCTGAGAAAGATGAAAATGAATCAGATTCTGAAGATGAAGATTTGGCATTCATTGCAAAAGGATTCAAAAAATTCCTAAAATATCGAAAAGCCAGTCGTTACAACAAAAGGAAACCTGGATCAAACAAACCATCTTCATCAACTATAGAATGTTTCAACTATCACAAAAAGGGGCACATGCAGAAGGATTGTCCAGAACAGAAGAAGAAGTCAGAAAATGATAAATTCAAACATAAGAAGGACAAGTCAAAGAAACGAGCCTTCTCAGTAACATGGGATGATTCAGACTCATCCTCATCTGAAAGTGAAAGTGATCAGGAGAATGAACAAGCTAATGTTTGTTTTATGGCAACAGAAGATGAGGTACAAATTCCTACATTTGATGAATTACTTGATATTAATTCTGAATTGATAGTCAAATATAAAGACATAAAACGTCAATTAAAAGTAGCCAAAGCAGATTTGAGTAGAGCAGAGTTTGAACGAGATATGTTAAAAGATGAGAAGAAAATATTAGAAGAAGAACTTGAAAAAATTCAAGAATCATCATCTAATATTGACTCTCAACTATCTCTTTAGAGTCAAGAAATAGAAGCTCAAAAAGAGAAAAATAATGCTCTCACTACTGAAAATCATGAGCTTAAGGAAAAAGTCAAAATTCTAGACCTAGAAAAGCTAGTTTACAAACAAAGTTTGATGACATTACTCAAAATGTTTCTAACTTTAACAAAGGTCGAGAAAATTTGACAAAAATCATTGAAAGTTCACAATCTACATCAAATAAACAAGGTTTGGGATATAAGAAACAAGAAATCAAGAAACATCTTGATAATAAAAGAAAGAAGACTGAAGTTAAGAAAAATCTTAGTTTATTATATTCCAAACCAAAGCCAGTTGTGAAATTTCAAAAGAAAAATACAAAGACTATCAAAATATGGGTTCCTAAAACAAATAACAATTTGATTAGGAACAAATACATTCAGCAATTCATGAATACTGTGCATTATAATTCTAATTATGTATATAAAGGGGATACCGGACCCGTATGGGTTTGGATTCCTAAGATCTAACTCTTAGGACCCCATAAAAAGTGGGTACCATGGTCTTAATTATATTTTTTGCAGGTCCCACTTAAGAAAAGAGAAAAGTGGATATTCTGGTTGATACATTCCTATATTATTCCATTATCTATTACTCCTTTTTGTCGATGACAAAGGGGGAGAAAGTGCTAACAATTATCTGCAGGAATATATATATCATATAAAGAATACAGACAAAATCTCAAGGGGAGATCACATATTCAGGGGGAGATTCAGAGTTTCAGATATATGTTGTCATCAATCAAAAAGGGGGAGAATGTTGAGTCAAGATTTTTATAGAGTTTTGATTTCTGACAAAGGGATAAGCCGTGATCGACAAAAAGAAGTTATTCATTGTTTTAAAGAGACACAAAGAGCTCCATACATTAGAGGTTGATTATTTGGTATGTTAGTAGTGTTATTTATGTTAAAATCTATCCTCAAATAATCTCATACCTTCAATCTTTGAATATAAATGTATATATGCATGAGTGCACATTAACTGTGCAGTCTGGGCTAAACCGGTCGACCGGTTTAAAACAAGGCGGTCGACCGTTTCTACCCAGAATGCACAGATAACATGCACAAGTGTACATAACGTATATATATTCAAATTCCTGTCTACTGGTCCATTTTGACCTGTCGACCGTTTTCAAACAGAAAGCAACCTTTCGTACAGACACTTCCTTTTCTTCAACGGTTGCTTCTCTTTCTCTTCACCAATGATCATGACCTTTGTTTGTATCTTTTCACAAAGGGTTACAACTGTTTATTTCTTATATAAACATCATGAAATCATTATTCCAATTAACCAATTCTATTATTCTAATCTCTATTCTATTGATCTCTGTCTTGAACTCTCAAACATTTCAATTGCTTATTGAATCATTGAAATTATTTCATATCTTTTGATTCAATAAGTAATATACTTCCTTCAATCTTCACAAACATCATTCACATATTTTGAGGATAAGATTATAGGAAGGGTGTACTACAAGTGACAAATCCGTGTTATCAAGAGCACAAGTTGTCAACGACAATTGTATTTGTTTTTTGTTGAAGTCCTCGGTGTTGTAAGAGGCATGAAATCCCGTTCGGCTGTTCGGGTGTTGTAAACCTGTTCCTCCGGGTGAAGCGAGGTAGTTGGTTGTGAAAATCCAGATAGGAGTCTGGGACTGGACGTAGGACGGGAGATCCGAACTAGTATAAAAATCCCTGGTGTGATTTTTACAGTTTACTGCATTTACTATTCTATATCTGTGAACTGCTATATAGTTAGTTTATTGAATATTTACTTGTATAGCGATTGTAAATAACATTCCGCATATATTGTTAGTCCATATTACACGATCCACAATTAGTGTGCACAAGAGCATACACACTTTCATTTGGTATCAGAGCTTACACATTTTCATTTTTGACAGCATCTAGCATACAAGATCGAAATAATTATTTGTGTTTTCACATAGAGATTGGATTTATATGGTATCTGATTGTAGACCTATGAAAAACAGTGACTTTTCTCTTTTATTTTATTTGTATTTTCAATTATGAATCAACCAGCTTTACTGGAAAAAATTGCAAAATGCAGACATGATCACATACCTCTAAATAATCCTATTCCAATATACCCACCTAATATTGTTCATCAAATACTATCGAAATAATTACTAGTTTTATTTGAGGATAAATTATATTACAGTGGTTGTATGATCCTTTTATGATACTTTAGTTTTGAGTTAGAAAGAACAGAAACAAAACTTTGCATTTATACATTTGATATCTTTGTAAGTATCGAAGGAAAACTGTAGCACTGGTCATTGTGCCATGAGTAAAAACAAGTGAATAATACAATTCCAATAACAGCGAATGATAAGTCTAATTGAACTATCTAAAAGTAGTTAATCAGTAGATGGAATAATTATGACACCGATGTTATATTTTGCTAAAGATAAGACTAACCTTGTTGGTTCTTGGGAAAAAATATATAATACATTTCATAGCTTGTAGAAATTTAAGGTTTTTTCATGTTTATAACTTAAGAAGAAACACTAATTAGTGCACAGTTATATTACTTATTCTTGAGATGCTACGAATGAGTGCAATGATTTGAAGGAATACTTGAAACTAGAGTTTAATTTAGGTGCAATATTAGTATACCTGGCATCATTAAATTTGCTTTAGTACATTCTCTATTAGCAAATCTAGTTTACAAGATGTCATTTTGTTGAATAGTCTCTGGGATTATTTAACAAGGTTTGATTTTCGTATCTACCGAGGGAATTATTTATTTGATGATTTAGTTGTCCTAATCTTCAAATTTAAACCTTAACCCTTGCTTGTTATAATGAGGTGAAAGCAATGCCTACCATTCATTGACAGATGAGGGTCTGGAATGATTCACCAATGAGAACTAACATTTTTCTTTAAATAAAATATTATAACTAAGCACGTGTGCATTTTGTTATATCTAGCAGAAATTATTGTATTTGTCCTTGTGTCAGCATGTTATAATGCTACCGGTAATTTTAGTTACTACCTTCTTCAATATATCCATGTACATGCTTTTATTTACTAATACAGGCACCACAGTGGTGTAGTGGGTGTGATTTTCGAAGATAATTTGTAATGGTTAACGTGCATCATTACCAAATCAAGAAGACGAGTTCTTGCCTCAAGATGGTGATTATTTTGTATTCTATTTTATTATCATTGCTTGTTGTTGACCATAGTAATAAGTCTCTTGGACTTTCTCCAAACACCCACTCCATTATTAACACCCTCTTCCTTGTTAAATGTCTAAACACTTTTGGAATACTCATAAATGATTATTAAGAATGAAGTTCCAAGAATTTGACATCATATATAAAAGGTTGTTACTTTGGAGAATCTGAGATCCGTAGCATGCTCATCTAATTACTTAAGTATTCAATGGCTTTTTGTATCTTGAAGACTAAGGAGATTGAATGAGCATACTAGATACTTCATATCACATGTAACACGAGGCTATGAAGAATTAATGTTATTCATAGGGTATGTTTGGAGATACCTCATGAGCTTATTTGTTATCCTGCCAAAAAAAGGAAATAAAAAACGTTCACTAGTTTGATGTACCATGCAATTTATATGTACATTGCATTTTCATTCCAGGTTTTCAAACTATAGTTGATTCGAAGTTAACTAGCGATGTTGGATGGGGATGCATGATACGAAGTAGCCAAATACTTGTTGCTCAATTATTCTAAACCATAAATACAATCTTTTGACATCGTTCAATTACTTTTCATTTGCTTTTTCGTAAGCACATAAAGTGAATTTTTTATTTGATTTGTGAAGGATTAAACTCTCAGGCTCTTCTTGTTCATCACTTTAGGAGAACTTGGAGGAGACACTTTTCTATTTTTAAGGTATTTTTAAAATTCTAGTGTTGTTTTACATTTTTGATTTTGAGTTTTTATTATTAAGTTAACAGAATATGAATTTTTATGACTTATTAAACAGTTATATGTTTTAAATTATACTACAATGCACATAATATGGTGATTATTCTCCTATCCACACTTTGCAGACGTGTGTAATGGATAAGCTGGATGTGAAACAACACAACCTAGAATATAACAGAGGTCCTTAGCAATAGTATCAAAAATCATAGGAACCATGATTTGTGTGACTTTATCACATGATTCTATTATGCGTTATAGTATAAAGCATAGAAATGTGAATGTTTGTACACATTGTCAATACAATTTTTTTTTGTATTTTTGATCAATCAAATATTGGTGGTCAGTTTATTTGTTATAATTCTTACATATTCTTTTAGTTTAGGAGCTGTTCATGTTAGGTAGAATTTATGGTTTGGTTTATGGAAGTAAAGAAAGCAAAGGAATAGCAATGTACATTTTTTCCCACTCCCAACTTCCTTTGCTAATTATATGTTCGGTGGGAAAAAAGATTGGTGATGTATATTTCCTTCAGTAAGCGATGATTGAATATTAGATGTCATATTGATAGTAATTTTTCATCTAGATGTTCATTTTATAACATTTTCCTCCTTGGATCTCAATACAAAATTTACGCAGAACCAAACCTGGAATGGTACCCTTAATTTTACATTAGTAACGATTATTTTGACCGAATAGGTGCTAACACTACAAGAAAGGTGTTACATCATTTTGCCTTGGTTTTCTATAATGTTGTTTATTTTTTTATCACTTTATTCATGTGCTGTACTTTTTGGAATATTGACCTTAAAGTGCTTCATTCGACCTGTAACAACATAGATTAAATTTTTGCTCAGGTTCTCCTTAGCAACATACTAAGCATGCTTTGTTTTTCACATAAATGGTCAACCAACATCAATTTCAAAAGAGTAGACTCATCATAAGACATGACCAGTGTTGACTTAATCTTACTATGTACAGTTGCTTTTTAATGTTGTTATTCAATTGCTATTTTTTGGGGGATATTTGGTGTGTCATGACTCTTTGTTAGTTCTACCACATCTCTATTTTTTATGTGAACGAATGGTGATTTAAATCAACATTTGATCACAAGCATTGTTTTAGTGCGACTGTGAGTATTTTATGGATCTAAACTTGAAATAACAAATCATAAACTTGGCAACCTTTATATTTTTACAGATCCTGCAAGTTAAGTATAATTTGCTTTGTGCATCATCAATTGTGTTTTTCTACTGATGTAACTAGATTGTAAATGTAGGTTGAAAATTATCAAGAAATTGCAGCTCAAAAAAGTGAACTTGAAAGAACTGATCAGTAGAAAGAAAAAACTGGAGTCTTCAGTGGTTCATATGCGAAGAATCCTGCTACTGGGGAATTCATTCCAATTTGGGTGGCAGATTATGTCTAGGGAAGGTTCATTTCTATAACTTCTAGCTATTCATTCCAACTAGAGAAAATTATGCTATATAAATATCATAATAAAAACATGTTATGTCACAGAAATATGCTTTTTTAATTATAAATGACACTTCTTCCTTATGCTCTACAACCTGTTCTTTTAGTAGTGCAATGCAAGTAGCTAAAATATTTTCTAATTATATTTTTTTGTTAAATAGTCATGGCATTGAAGCAATTATGGCTGTACCTGCACACGATTCTCGTGATCATGAATTTGCTAAAAAATACAACATTCGAATTGTTCAAGTTGTGACTCCAAATGGTGAAACTCACAATCATGGTAAACCATATACATGCAATAATGGTATTTTAGTGAACTCATCTAGTTCTCTCATTATATTAACTATTAATGGCTTGTCATGCAAAGACGCTTCTTCTAAAGTCATTGAGTGGCTAGACAGTATGGGCAATGGGAAGAAAATGGTAATTTCTTGAGCGCCTTTACTGATTATTAGCTCATTCTCACTTCCATAACCTAAAACTGTGTTTTTCTACTGATAGTCTAGGTGTAAAGTGCTCTTACAAATCACCTAGGAATCAAATTTGTAATCGTCGCTACCACCAAACTTTTGTTTGACATCAACTCTAATTATTAGATTAACTCAAAAACATTGTATAACCTCCATCATATATAGATTATATAAAACTTCATTATATATCATAGACTGTATATACATTGAGAGATGTTTCTACATCATATATCTTTCATAGAAATATTTAAAATGTTTCCTTGAACAACCAAAATGGTACAAAAATATTTAAACAAAAAGAATGTGCTTATTGGGAATTAAACTTATGACAACTTCTATACAAAAAAATTTAGTGACATCAACTCCCATTGTGACATAGAAATCAAAAGCATTACATCAATTCCCATGTATGAATTAATTATGCTATGTATGAATTATACCATGTGAAGTACGAATGAATAATAATCATAATATCTTAGCATGTTAGCTTATTATAGAAATGAATTATATATGAATTAATATATAATAATTATAATATATATATAATAAATGAGCATATGAATAAATATAAACTACATATTTATATGTAAATCATATAAACTATATTAAATTGTACACCCAGACACACATACTATAAATAACAATAGTAAATAGTAATAGTAATAGTAGTACGTGTAATAATAATATCTTGATAAACTTAACCAAAGCTTGAAAAGTTATTATAGAATTTTACGTACTAATTAATATAAATTATATATGAATTAATATAACAAATAATATAATAAATGTATATAATAAGTATATGAATTAATACGAATTATATATATAATAAATAAATATTATATAAACGATACATATATATATATATACGCAAATCATATAAATTATATTCGTAAATTGCATACACACTCAACATACAAGTAATAGTGGCGGTGGTAATAATAATAATGGATAAACTCATTAAACCAGAGAATATAAACGTATCATAGAATTATATATACGCAAAAAATACAAAATTATACATGAATTATTATGAAATAAATTATAAATATATTAAATAATATCATATAAATAGTACCATCACTTTTCACTTGTTCTAGACTGCAATTCATGTTACTGTTGCTTGCATTAGCTATGTTTCAGATTGTGTTTATTGTATTAATTATTTATTTTTGCTAATTATTAAACTTTTACTTTACAGGTAAATAGGTATCTTTGATACAAAAAAGTGCCGCAGCATGTTATAGATTCAAATTTATTTTTGATGCCAGAACTACATTTTGGCTTGTATGCTTTTTGTACGACTACTTTTGGTCACTAGCTACTATTTGTTTTACATTGTTTATGAATATTATGGACATACTATATATGTTTTGATGTAAGAATATCGTGTGTTTTGATTATGAAATGTGTGATTAATATATTATGTTGATTATGAAATGTACGTGTTGATTTTAACTGCGTTGGTATATAAATTATGATTGATATGCATAGAAATAGAACTGCTGAAAGGCAAAACCCAAAAACAGTAAACGGTAGCATTTGTAAAATGCTGTGTACACTTCAACAGCGTTTTAAAAATGTTGTGGTATACTTCAACAGCGTTTTTAAACTGTCATAAAAGGGTTCTTAACAATGGTAAACGTAGTAAAAAGGTCACTCATAGCAATAAATTAAACACTATGAATAAATTTGACAGCAAGAGATAAACGTCGCTAAATATAATTGACAGCAGAATTTAAACACTATGAAAAGGTTTTAGCACTTCAGCATAAACATTGTAAAATGCATTAATAACAACCAAAAAATGCTATAAAAATGGCATTTTACAGCGTTTACTCTATTGCTATGGTATGTTCCTGACTTATAACTGCATGTCGTTACACAACATAGTTAAAAACATTGTTAAAGGCTTCTATAGCGTTTTCTAAACGCTGTTAAATGTCATGTTTGTTGTAGTGTACCCTAAACCCTTCCTCCCCCACATTCATTCTCATATATGAATTATACTAAATAAAAATCAAAAACAAGGCCGGCCATTAACTAAGGAAGGAAGAAAGGGAAATTAAGGGATTCAAAAGGGAAAAAGTTTAGGGAAACTAAACTCCATCAAATCTCAATATCATCATCCAATTTAAGGTGAATAATAATAAATCATCTCTAATATTTTGTGTTTATATGGGTAATTTTCAAATTTATCTTGACTGAATTGCCAAGTTATGGATGCTTAATCATTGTTTGGATAGAATAATGATTTACGGAATGTTAGGAACTGGAGATAGTGGTTTTGATGACAACAACCTTTGTAACTTATTTTATTATAACTTATATACTAACACTATTGTCTAGATATATATGAATGTTATTATGCAGGATATATATAAGGCAGGTACTGATTATTGAAGACTGTACAGTATAAAGATCAAGAATGAAGAAATCAAGTTTGAAGACTCATGAGTATCAAGACCAAGATTTCAAGATATGTGTCTAGTTTATTGTTAAAACTTCATAATAGCACGGAAATCTTCATTCCAAATTTCATTTGGGATGGAACCCATTTCTATCTTCTTAGTGGCTTACAAACCCACGACAAGTAGCTTACAAACCTACGACAAGTGGCTTACAAACCCACGAACATCCTAGTTTTGTACAAGTTCTCGAGTCCTGATGTGATGAGATATTCTGCAGGAAGAAGCTTGCAAAACTACTTCAAAATGGTTTTTCAAAACTGCTTTTCAAAATGTTTTAGCCTTAAAATATTCTTTGTTTTTGTTTTAAAATAAACTCTTATTTTAAACTTCATTTGTTTTTAAAATACTATCTTCTGATTTTTAAATATTCTTTTATAACATATATATACTTGAGATTTAAAATCAAATTTATATATACATTCTAAAAATATATTTTTCTACTCTTCTTTATTTCAAAACATAGGAAAATTAGTTTATTTTACTCCAGGATCATTTCATCTTGTTTTCAGTTCAATACCATTTTCAAAACAAATTTTACATTATTTTTAACTTAGGGAAGTCGACATCATGGGATACCCCATGTCGACATGGTGGCCGTTAAATTCAAAAGTTTCAATTTTCAAAAGAAGTGTCTATTCGTTTAAATCTCTTCACAAATGGTTATGACCGTTACTGGTCTATAAATAGCCTTCACAAACGAATTTTTTAACTAACTATTTTCTTATTTTTCTTCACTCCTTCTTCTCCACAAATCCATATTCTAAAATTTTCATATTTTTAAGATCGTGCCGAAATTCTGCCGAATTCTCAAGTGAATCAAATTAGAATCTCATTCTTGTTTGGTTCTCTACCCTCTCTCGAAGACCAAAGTGATATTCAGAGTTATAGGATCAATTGAGTCTCTCTATAAGGTGTGGTTGTGCCTAGAAATCAATTGGGTAATCTTGTGGCCCGTAAATCAAGAGAGTTTGCCCCGGACTCGTGAGACAGGAGGGTACCTTAAGGCCTTTAGAAACTAAGGATTATAATCTCGACTTTGGAATAATAAAAATCTATATGAGGTGTTCTGCCTTGGTACAGGACTGGATGTAGGGTAACTCCGAACCAGTATAAAATCCGGTGTGTTCTTTCCTTTTACTGCTTTTTATTTACTTTCTGCATCTGTGTTTGATTCTGTGATTAAGTTCTGCATTTGTTTGTGTCATAATTTTAATTTAGTCCATATAAGTCTTAGAATCCATTAAACACTATTCACCCCCCCTCTAGTGTTAAATTAGCCTTAAGATCCTTAATCCGCACTCCCTTTCATGGAATTCTTGTGAAATTACTTAGATAGATTTTAAGGGTAAAACCTAATTTTTTTGATCTCCAATCGACTTGATTTTCTAGTATGTTGTGTAGAACATTATTTTGGAGATTGAATTTTAATTTCCTAAATTTCAAATTAAAACGAATATTTTATGAATTTCCTAAGGAGGAAATAATGTATATTTCGGGTTTTAACTATTAAAAATAATTAAATAATTACCGTGGCTCAAAAAAATTTATACATGGAAAATATGTTAATTCTGATTTTTATTGAATTTTTCCCAAGAGATTATGAATTTTTATGAATTTATTATGCTAGAAAAGCATTTAAATTAATATTAATCAATTGAGTTGATTAATGTTTTTGTAAGTGTAAAACTAATTTGCGGTAGTTTTCTGAAAATAAATTGGTAAAGTTTGTTTTCAACCAATAGAAATTTTACAAGGGGTAAAAGTTGGTAAAAAAATTGCTTTTAATGGAAATAAAATAGTTTTTATGATAATTACGACAATGTCATAGATATGCGGCATTGCCATGTTGTTCAGCATTAAAATATGTGGTACCACTTGAAATGCATGTGATACTTATGCCGTAAGTATGTAATGCATTGAGCCATGCATCCGCCATTATGGGAATAATACATCTCGTGGGTATATGAGACATTGATGTCGTAAGTTATCAATACCGACAGCCCTTGTTTCTTTGTTTTGAAATATATAACATATGGCATTGATGCCGCATGTCACCACCCAAGTTTTAAATGATACCACATATTTTCGATATTAACTATACTTGGGCAGTAATGTCGCATGTCGACAACCTTTAAGTTGCGGCATTGATACCACAGTTTTATGAAGTCAATGTTAAAGGGTCTAAAGATTTTAATGCCGCAAGTCATTAATTTCAGTATCAATCTATTTTACGGCAATGACCTACGCGAATTTTCTATGCATGCGGCATAATAGACAATGTAATATATTTTCAACATTATAGTATTAATGCCACAAGTAATTGATTTTAGCAGCTATGTTGTGCGGCATTGATGCCGCATCTCTTTATTTTAATGCCAGCGAGGCCTTGATTTATGCAAACTAAAGGGAAGTTTTAAAGGCGAGATAGCCTATGTTTTAAGAAGGTTAATAACCTTATAATTTCGGCAGTTAGCCTTATGAATTATAAAAGTTAAATTTTGTTTCCTAACCTTGGATAGAGGTTCAATAATGTTATTGCGGCATGAATACCGTAAGTCCTTTATATTGCGATATTGATGGTGGGGAGCCATAGGCTTAAGATTTTGACATTATTCCTTGAGGATACCAAACGTTTATATTTCTATACGCCATAAGTTTATGAATTTGACATTATTTGTTGAGGACACCAATGTGTATATTACTTTATAATTTCGACATTAATCATTGGGGATACCAATGCATTTCATTTTGTGATGTTATAAGTTCAAGGGTTATACGAACTAATTGGGGATACCAATAGATATAGCTTGAGCACTTGGGAGAATTAAGTTATAACCTAATTATAAATTGATATTTTATTGGTTCATAGTCATTCTAGGAAAACTATAAAATGTATGATGGATAGTCCACATGATGCCAGAGATGGATAGTCTCTATATGTTTAATGAAGGGTTCATAGTCATCCTAGGAAAACTATGAGATGTGTGATAGATAGTTCACATTATTTTAGAAAAATGGAACATGTCGGATGGGTAGTCCATTGTATGTTACATAATTGCAAATGTTTATTTATTATGTTCTAACCATTGTGAATGCAGGAGCGCAGTATATGGTTGATTTTTTTAGTTAAGATACTAGTGAGGGGAAAACCTATTCCGCTCAACGGCGTGGCCTTACTATATATCTATTTTGGTTCGAGGTGGTAGGTTATTATTCACACCAGACTATTTGTCTGACCAATTTTTTTTGTTTTTTCCCTTAAAATTTCAGGTACTCATTTGAGTAGATGGGAATTAAGGGATTTTAAGTTTCCAGTAAGATGAATAAGCTTCCGAAGACGTGCATGAGACAAGCTGCCTATATTAGGAATTTTATTTAACCCGTTGTGAAGTTCATTTCATTGGAATGGATGTAATGAAAGAAATTATAACCGTTAAGTAGTAGTAGACTCTAATCAACCAAGGGGCATCTTCATATGTCACTCTTGGAATATTTTGTAATAATTATATTTTCTCTAAAAGTGGGATTGAATGAGACTATGTAATGAATATGAAATCTCAATTGTGAAATGAAATGTGGAAACTTGTTATTAAAATTGTGTTTGAAAATTTTCATATTCATAAGCTTCTGATTATTGATATGATTAACGTAGCCGCATTTGGTCATTGGAAATTTACACTATTGATGATTGGATCATCCGTAGCACTTAGTTTTGGGCCTTAATTAAAATGGAAGATGTTACAACAGCACAAAATACAGAAAAGAACATTTATACTTTATACATCTCTTTCATTTGTGGTATATTCCTTATTATTTCAAACGATGCATTTTTATACATTTGTGGAATTGGATAATTTATGGAAATTACATGGAAATAGATACAAATAAATTATACCCACAATGCTTCTAATAAATTAAAGCATAGAAATTCACATTCCAAGTCAAATTGGGGCAATATAAACTAATACTAATAATTACAACCCAACTATCATAAATTTGGAGTAAATCTTATAATCTTATCAACATTCCACTTTAACAAATTTTGAGACTGATTTTCAAGTTTCTAAATTTGGGTGTAAATACCATTCCTATTTCAATTACCTAACTTAGAGAATATGTAGGCGAGATTCATCTTCCTAAGAAATAACTCTACAGATCTTGCATAGAAATAGTAATTAAATAAAACTCAATGATATAAATTTCAATGTTATAATTAAATCATATAATTTCCCAATCACCTTTCAAGCTTTCGAAATCTCTCAAATCTGAATCCATCCATTTAATTGATTCCTTTTCCATTCTAATCCAAAAGTATATGTGTACCAAGATGCATGCTATTAAAATTATAGATCTAAGAAGAGATTTGTGGTTAAGGGGGATATAGATTTATAATTACAGAAATTACCTTTTTCTTTTGCAACGTTGATTCGCTTCTTCTCTTTTATTTTCTACCCTTCTCCGATTTGAATAAATAAAAAATCTTTTATAATTCCAAAAATAGTGGAGAAGGGAAAATGGCAGAGCTTCGCTGCTCTGATTAAAAATATGAGAAGAAAAGTGAAGGGCTAGGCCTATATTTATAGGTGCTCGAATAGATCGTATCTGTTAGATTTAAATAATTAAATCGGGGTTGTTTGGCAAAGATTCAACCCTAGCCATCACCTTGACAACCGATCAATCGCTCTCCTATAGGCAGTCAATTGTTATCAGTCGATAGGCCCAAGGACCATGGGGTTCCACATTTATTATTATTTATTTCCTGTTCTCCAATTTAAATTATTTTCCTTCCAAAAACTTCAAACGCTAATAACTTCTTTGTTTGAACTCCAATCGCAAACTCCAAATATGAAAGTTGCTCGAAAAATCGCCACAAACACAATGGTGCAAGTTTCATGGTCAAATTCTAACGTTTTCTCAAATTCCATTTTTGAGCCTTATTAATTATTTATTAATCATCGTTAATTTTACACGGCATTACATCCTCCCCCTTAAAAGAATTTCATCCCCAAAATTTCCTTAAATGTTGAATCATGTATCATCGCACGACCATTGTAAATTATCTAATTAATGTACAACCAATTATGTAGCCAAAAGTGTATAAGTACATGGTGTATCACAACATATATAGATGCATGCTAAATAATTCTAGCCTCATATATGAATGCATTCTTTAAAAAATATTTTGAAAATATAATGCAAAAAAACATATATATACCGGCAGTTCCTTATGTATGCAAGTTTTCAAAATAAAAAATCCTTGTTTTCACATAACAATTTCTATGCTCCTACGAGTAGGAGTATGCTTCAACCAATTTTGCATCCAATCCCTACCATCCAATACTTAACACACAATTTTTAACATCCAAAATTTTGAAAACTCAGTTTTCCTAAACCCATATTCCTATGCTAGAAAAGGAATTTAGATGGAAAATTTCACATTTCCGCCCTTCTTTTGGATACTTATTCTGTTGTACTTTGGTACCTTCCCTTTTGCCCTCAAATGTTTTCAAACTTTTCCAAGTATAATTTGCATATGAGGTTTATTTTTGGATGTTAATACGGAATTATTCTAAACACGTGATTTGTTCACTATTGACAAGGTATGAAAATAGAAATTCCAAAGCTAAAGCAGCTTTTTCCCATGTTATTTCCTATGTTTAGTATACTGTCACGGTGTCACCCTAGTTGGACAATAAAATTCATATTCA
The DNA here is from genome assembly GCA_030737815.1 of Allium fistulosum. Taxonomy (NCBI): domain Eukaryota; kingdom Viridiplantae; phylum Streptophyta; class Magnoliopsida; order Asparagales; family Amaryllidaceae; genus Allium; species Allium fistulosum. The sequence goes on along the minus strand of CM060905.1, from coordinate 895,059,055 downwards.
CTAACACGTCAACCTTCCCTACGCTAAGCGTTTAGCCTTTAAAAATAAAAAATCCTCTTATTGTCTTTAAAAAACGTTCTCTCTTTCCAATCAAACTTGCAAAATAGTTTGAAAATTAAAATTTCAAAAACATTCAAACATAATTTTTCAAAAGCATTTAAACACTACTTTTCAAAAGCATTTGAACACAACTTTTCAAAACATTTTCATCTCCATCCTTAAAACAAATCAGTCCATATCTTAGTGTAATCGAAACTCGGTCTATGAGTTAATGTGTATGATTGAACATAACATCACGCACTTAACCTTGGGTTTGGGGAAACCTTCCTTTTTCTTCAAAACAACAAACAACACATGGGCATGTATATAAATTTTAGCTTTTATGGTATAAGGATGGTGACCAGTGGTTTTGCAATAACCTTACCCTGTCCTTCGCTCGTTAAAATTTATTTTTTCAAAATTCAAAAGTGTTTGGGATCTAAGCATTCTAGTTGCAAATTTAATTTCCTATCCTATATCATAAACGCCCAGTTTTAGCTACATTTTTTCGCTAATTAACTGTCCTTATAAGATCTCCTTATTTACATTTTTCAAATATATACACATATGTATACATATGTATATACATACATACATATATATAGCGGTCAATGCTCATCTAGAAAATCAATATAGTAATAAAATAGGAATATCTCATATCATAGCATACGCTTATTCAAAACCCGAAGGTAGACAACTAGTGATTATAACCTGAATAACCTAAAAGAAAATCATTGTTGGAAGCTGCCCTTCAACACCAACGGGTGTTAATGATGTGGCCCTATTACCCCTTACTCAATTAAGATGGACACTTCTAGTATGTTATTTAACTATAATCCACATGTCTTAACTCACCTCCTTGGATCCCAATAAATAAGTCTCATCCATTACTTCAATCATTACACCCGATTATGGAATAAATTATGCATTCCCATAGTGCAGTGGGTAAGAAGTATAAACTATACAGAATAACTCTCCGGAAAATTGGCTTGGATGAATAACTTTCCTACCACCTATCTTGACTTCTTTAACATTGATTCAACCAACATTCTTTATGTGTGTTTGCTATCTCATTGTCCTATTCTCCAATCATACTAATATCTTATTCAATCAAAATCTCATGACAGTATTTTCAAACTTTGGTATTAGCTTTCTTTACACTTGATCTTCCTTACAAGTATACCGTAGGATCCCTAAAGGTGTACTTTGATACTAATCCTCATTCCTTTGAGCGTTCTTCTTATGATTTTCACACATGTCTAATCAAACATTCCTAGGTTCATTCCAGTATTTTGTAACATTCAACGAGGATTCCCTACTCTATTAGCATTCATAGCTATTTTATTCATAGCCATGACCTTTACCCAATCTTACCTAGGCAGTCATTTGTGACGACCCACCTTTTTGGACTGTTTGATTTAGAATGGTTTATTGTCGACTTGAATTGTTTAAAATGGTGGGTCGTCACATCATCCTTATCTACTTCATATTAAAAATCGGTTTGGTTTTCATCACTCTTTATAAAACTAAAACTTCACAGCCTTGAAGAGCTTAATACAAAACTTTTATCTTTGAAACTAAAAACCTAGAAACCTTTTTTCAAAAATTCTAAAACTCAATTGTCATGCCAAACCATTTTTCAAAAACACCTTCTATAACACTAAATAATGAAAACCGGAGTAGACAAGGAAAATTTCCATCCTATTATTTTCCTACTACTCATGCTATTTCCGCTTTTAACGTTAGCGGAGATTTTAATAGCATATGAGGGGGACTTATAAATGATATGCACAATTATTGCACATATTTATGGAATTGTCTATTCTTTCTACGCTTTGCCTCTAATTTCCTACATCGTTCCTAACTAGATTACTAAGACTATTCTAACATAAATTCTTAATGTTGTTCCCATCTAAATCTCATAATATTACTACTATAAAAATTTCTCCTACCTAAATTGCCTTCAAGTGGCTTCTTCTTACATGGCTTTTTTCCTCTTTTATTGTTTTCCCTCATTGACTCATTGCAGTGCGTTTGCCTACTACTTTAGTCATTGTGGTTTTCATATATAACATGAAAAGAGATATGTATATATCTATTTTAACTGTTTTTCTCTGTATTTTCCTTATATGAGGATATTCCTCCTATCTTTACTATTGAGCATTCTTACCATCTACCTATTTACCTCATTTCAATCAAGTACCATTTTCATTTTCCACGTCTTAGAGAAAGAATTTTAAAAACTTTCGAATTCACAAAAATAGGAAAAATCATCGAGCCAAACATACGCCCTCTTTTCCATTCATTTCAAAAACGAAAAACCCAGTTTACCCAAAACCTTAAATCGAAAACTTTTGACTCAACAAATTTAAAACCGAGAATTTCAAAATTTTCCTGCTTTTTCAAAATAACAACTTTCCCATACATCCTTTGAAAAACCCATTCAAAATGTTTCAAGAAATTTTCAAAAAACAAATCTTTTTGTCAAATTCTTTCACATGTGGTTGGACTCCAAAATAGACTTTAATCACCCTTTTTTAGACTTTTCTTCTTCACATCTTGCTTTTGGTTGCTTGCAACATATAGGTTCCTACTTCCCACATGTCTGGGTGAAATGTATGTCTTTTATCGACAATCCATCAAAATCCATGATCATAAGGCAACTTAGGCCCAACAAAGGAGTAAAGTACCATCCAGCTTCCTAGGTCCTTCTATATGTCGCACACATGCTCTTCTTGGTCCACGCCTTATAGTACAGCCTATACTCTGTAAGGTAATCGGGTTAGGTGTATGAATTTAACTCTATTTTTTATTCCAACTCATACTTATCTCGTCCATCTTTTCATAATATGGTCGCACTATTTCTACAGTTGAGTTCATAAAGTTTGACGTATAATATATATAATTATAAGTAAAAATACAAATACATTCTTTTAGCGTATCCTAAGTCCTATGATCGACTAACCTAAGATCTGACATCAAATGTAACAACCCATACCCTAATGGGTCCGAAATTCGACTAAATCAAAACTCAAGTCCACTAGGGCATGGATCGTTAGTTCTGGTAATTTGTAATAATCATAAGTTATTAGAGAGAGATAATAAAAACTCACAGTGGAACATAAATACTGACTGAAGCAACTAACTTAGAATCAATGGTATTCCTTGGATATCCAGTTGTCGTGCCAACGTCGAGCATGAATAAGAAGGCTTCTCCATCCACCATTCTCGTCTTGCTCCAGTAGCATGTCCCTTAAAATCAATCTTGTGGGTTGTAATGAGGAGGGGTCAGAACAATGTTTTGGTGACTGGAAAATTACACACTTTGCCCAAAACACTAATTTACGCCGATTGATTTCCATTTAAAACTTAGGTCTATTATTTATGGTAAATCCGTTCAATCCTACGTGCACGTATGATATGTCCAACCTTCTCCAAGCTATAGCTATATATACATATATACATGCCTATATACATATATACATATACATACATACATACATACATACATACATACATACATACATATATATATATATATATATATATCTAAACATTGTACTACCCAAAATAAAACCTCGGCCACTTAATACTTCTTGAATAAAGAGGAGTCAGATTCATCGGCCATTTAATAGCTCAATCCCGAAAATGGGCCCTCTGTAACATAATCGCTAGTTAATTGACTCTAGCTATAGAGACCGTTGACCCCTAGATACGGTTTTATGATTTATTTATCGTACTACTAACGCATCTTAAAGACTCATATAAGGGTTAAGTAGCCCACCTCCGATAAAAAACAACTAACTAATTAAACTTTGAGGTCTATGCGTATCTCACTCAAATTCTACACTAGTAGGAAGCAAAATCCATTAGGGCATAACCCCAGTCTTTGCTACTAATCGCTGGTGGTCATAACCTATATGCATGCATTACTACTAAATACTAGTTCAACAACAATACTGACATAGTCCTCCAACCTCCCATAGCCAAAATCCCATTTAGACTAACCTAATTACATCAATGAAAATGCTCATTCCAATTACTTAATAACTCTTATCAGAAATGAAGCAGACCCCACTCCTATAAAAAGTAGGCTATTTAATATTTCAAATCCGACTCGAACACAATGTTGCAATTTTCATGGCCAAATTCTAACGTTGGCTCAAATTCCAATTTTGATCCTTATTAATTATTTATTAATACCGTTAATTTTACGGGATGTTATAGTGCATATATAAAAGCTATATGTGTACATACTGATATATGATATTGATAAACATTTAAATTTGATTTAAATCAACTAATTACTAAGTTGGTTTGGAAATTTTGAAGGCCTATATAGGCACATACTTTGTCGGCCATGCATAATAGCGAGAGGGATTTGATTGATATTTAATGAAAAATTAAAGAGGGAAGGTTTTAAGGAAGGAACTAGAAAAGTTTCAATGATTCCTTTAAAACAAAATGTCTTTCATTCATTTATTCCTCCTGACAATTCATTTTCTCCAACTCTCTCTCTCTCTCTCTCCCATAATGGTCGAAAATTCCATGGTTTTATGGAAAAAAATCCCAAAATAGAATCAAACAAAATAAATGCAAAAGTGGTGCATTAGGTCATTGCAATTTCTGGTGATGATTCAATCAAATCTAAGAGTTTAGTTCTTCATTCAAGGTGTGATTTCTGACTTCATCTTAAGGTAATTTTCAAATCTTATTTTGTTATGCAATACATGATGTTAAATAGCTTAGATCCTTATATGCTTCGTCTTTTATTCTTTTTTGTTCGTCTTACATATATTATTTAGATCCCAAATATTATACAATGAATTTATGCATGTTTAGGTTGTAAGATCTAATTTTGTTACTGATTTGAATATTATTGTTCAAAAAAACAATTTGATTTGGAAACTAATTATTAACTAATTGATATAATTTTGTAACTTTTATATATAAAAACATAAGTAAGCTACATACATAGATTATTTGAAATCATTTTGAAAGATAAATTCATGTTTTTTAATGTTTGTTGGTTTTGTATACAAATTCATTAGGTTATCGTTTTCATATGTTTAAAATTTGTTTCAGTTAAAAGTTTTATAGGTGGACCTTTTATAAAAAAACATAAACCTACTTTCATTTCTTCCTAAGTTAAAGCTAGATTTCTTTTTGTTAACTTTAAATTTTAAAACATATAAAGTTACACGTCTTATATATATATATATATATATCTTTGTGTGTGTGTGTTATTTTAAATTTAAACATTTTTTACAATTATTTATTTAAACATGTATGTATATGTGTTATTTAAACTTAATTTTTGTAAAAGGGACTTTAGTATAAAGTCATAATTTAATTTTTAATCCTAAGTTAAAACTTGATTTAATATTGTTAGTTTTATGATTCATAACATATAAAATAGTAAAAATTAATTTTAACATACACACACACATATATATACACAAACAAACATAGTATATGTATGTATATGTCTATGTATACGTATATATATATATGTATGTATGTACATACGTATGTATGTATGTAGTTGTTATTATACATACATTTACAAATGTTATTTTATATACATATTTTTTTTAAACTTTGGACAACAAAGGCATATAGAATGGGACAAATGTGTCTGTTGCAATGTAAATCCAAGCATCTATATACGATTACATTAGCCATGTACACTTCATATATTTTGCACACGCACTACACATATGAGTGTGTTGATACACTTACAATTATATATTTAATTTAAATAATATAAAAATCCTTTTTTAATTAATAAATAAAATAATATTTTATTAAAAAAAATTAGATTAGAAATAAAGTAAATAAGACTTTGTAGGTCCAATAAAGATCCAAAATAGTGGAAAAATTGAAATCCACTTATTTACCCACTTCCGATTGGCCCGGTTCCTGGTATCAGAGCAAGGTTAGTTGAGAGGTCCACCTGGTACGTTGGATGTCCCAAGTTCGATCTTTATGACTAGCATGATATGGGGTTCTTGCATTACGATTTATGATGAATCATTGCCTCTTACTGCTACATATCATATGGATGGTTGTGCTAGTTGAAAGGTTGTAAAACTCACTCATGAGGTACCTAGTTGGGTTGTCCTAAAGAAGTTTGGGCAAGACCATTAATGGTATCGACACCATAATGGTTCATTCGGTCTAAATTAGCAATATTAAGGCTAACTTATTAAAGCCTATCCATTTAGCAGTGTGTCTAGATAGGTGTGTCTAAGGTTGGGTTTGGGTGATCAAGTACTCTACCCTACTTCGCTACTAGCTAGCCCGACTCAAATTAAGATTTGAAAACTTAAAAGATATTTTAAGCTTAAATTTTAAGTTTAAGATAAAAATGGAAAATTTTATAATGTTATAAAATGCATTCAAAATTTTCAAAATTGTTTTAAGAAATTAAATAATTATTTTGAAATTTTAAATTTAATTAGTATGATCAATTAAATAAAACAATTAATTAAACGTTAATTGATCAAAACATATACATTGATATATATGTATAACTATAGTTATTGTACTTATTTATTCACCTTGAAATTGTTCATGATAAATTAAATTAAATTTCAAAGTAACTGAAAACATTAATCAAATTGTTTAATTAATAAAATGAATTAAAATTTAATTAATTAAAATGTATACACATATTTATTTGTTTACATAAACAAACCATAAATCTTATGGTTGATTAGGTATCTTAAATAGTTCAAGATGAGTAGTGTAAAATTTTAGAAATTTTATACAGAAATAAATTAAATTAATTAAGTATGATTTAACTAAGAAGAATTAAAATGAATTAAGTAAGATTTAATTAATAATATACATAAGATTATTATATAAGTTAAGTTAGAATTATAAAAGGTTATAAATAATTGAAACTTGTGTAATTTAAATATATAATATAAGTAGAACGGTAAGAAACTCAACTTAGGTTTTTGGAATAAATACATATGTAAGGTACGTATTGTATGATTTCAAATGTGTCCCAACACTTGAATCACGAGGATGTTTCAGAAGAAACGCATTATTCTTTAAATCGATATCACTCAATGTATATATTAAAGATTATGAATTTGGAATATACAAGTGGTCCTCTATCATTTATATATTACTAAATTAGTTACATACTCTTTAGTAGTTGAGAAAACTCAAGCGATATATGTTATGTATAGTACTATTAACATATTGACTAGACAAGGTAAGATGCATGCATGTATTTATTGAGCAAAATCAAGGTGTGCATTATACTTGGGTCATTGCGAAGTGAGTATGAGTGAACAATCTCTTTCGACATGCTGAGCAAACTCAATGTCATGATTGAGATTAGAATAGAAACCATGGATTAATATTTGTATATGTACAACTGATAAAGTGTTTTCTATTGCTTGCGGACCTATGATTTTTTGAGAAAACTCAAAATCAGAATCATAAAGCAAGCGAGTCCTAGCATCCACTAGGGGAATCAAAAGGTTTCTTTTTTCTAGGGGTTTTGAGAAACATAAAAAATCTGGTGGGAACCTTACTAGAAAAATGAAATTATAACATTTAACCTTCTAATATGGTAAGAGTGTTTTGTTATACAAGTCAAAATATTCGGCTTCGATAAAATTATGCAACTAATATAATTGATAAATGTTTATCAATTAAATTATATAGTTGAACCGAATTAAGATTGAAATAAAAATATAACATGTACTTATCAATAATGTATTTATTGGCCTGAGAATATGTACGTCTTCTATGAGTTTTGGAATCTAAAGCAATATAAGAATATGGATGTTTGATCCATATTACATCACATACAAAATTTGTATGGTAAACAGTCACATTTGTAATGTACGAAATGTCAGTGAAATTGATTCACTCGAAATGAGAAAATAAACAATAGTGCAAAATCGTATGCCTAATACGATTGAATGCGATAAGAATTTTGTAACGACAAAAGACCAAGTACAAGACCGACCTAGGAATTTGATAACTGAATTATTAGTTCTGAACGGCTTACTTAAGTGCAACTTATTTGATTCTTAAAACATAAAGAATATCCAAAAGCACTTTTGTAAAAAATTCAATGCAGTCTTGCAGTGAAGCATTTTTTTAAAATAGTTCGATCATTTGAAAGAAAAGCAAAGGATTGAGAGCAGATGTAAAATAAGCATATTGGGGATGAAGAGAGTGAATAGTCACTTTCCTTCATAAAGGACATCAAAAACGAAAATTGTTTTGAAATTTAATAAGATACATATTATGGAATGAGAAATGTGATTTCTATTCCAAATGTATTTTCATATAGAAAATTGTTTTCAATAAAAATTAATTTTTTCAAATTCAAGGTGATGATATGAAACTGACTGTAAAGTAGTTATAGTGAATGAAAATAAAATCTTGTAATAAGTGGTTAAATGGAGTTTGTATTTCGTATGCTATTATAGTAATGGTGGAAATTGGGAGCATACCATATAACACTTCTTAGTGGATGCATTAAGTTACAAATATTGTTCTCGTAAATATACCAAATATTATTTATGAAATAATAATTATTTTAAGTTTTGACTGAAAATAGACATAGTTTTATTTCAGTATAAATATCGTGAATATTCATTGTAAGATAATGCTATAATAATGGTACTTGTTTTCATAACAAAATGACGTGTTAGAAAATATTGAAGTACCAAAACTCTTACAATTATTTTGGATTTATAGACTAAGCCATAGTTTTGAGAAATAATTCTTTAATCATATGGTAATGGTAAATTGTATCTCAAATAATTAATAGCAAAGAGCTCATTTAGTGAAAGCGACATAAGAGTTGGTGGACTCTTAGGATGATGCATATAGATGCATATAATCGTAGGTCTAATGATACCAAAATAGTTCCACATGCTTCAATAAATTCATCAATAAATTATCATAAACATGGCATATGTATTGATACACATGTAGCATGTTTATGATTGTTCATAGAATATAAAACAAAAATAAATAACATGATATGCAAAAGAAAATAAGATGATTCGATTTGACTGAATAAGTGAGTGTATTGAAAAGGAGTTACAAATGTTCCTAAAACAAATAAGATTCAATCTAAAAAGTCACTCCATATGATACATAAGGATGTATCGATAAGGAGCAAACGAACATTGTTGGATAAAGTACGATCAATGATGAGTAAAGTTGATTTAACTTCTTTCTATAAGGACGTGTACTTAAGAGAAAGTACATAAGGTTATATTAAATTTTATCTAAAACAAAGTCTACAAAATCATACAAGGTCGGAGTTGATGAATCAATCCCTACATATCCTAGGTCAAGGAGTTGACAGGTTGTGTGAGTCGAGCACTGCATGTAATACTTGTTCGTGAGGGGTCGTGTGTAGACCACCCAAAAAAGTTTGGGACCGATCAATATTGATTAACCAATTTATGTTACGAACATAAGTTTCGTAAACTTAAAAACCAAACCATTGTAATACATATATATATATATGCAATTCATAAAATGTTTATGGGTACCCATTCCGTTGCATTGAGAAACAATTGCTATTTCATGAAACACCAACTTCATATTGAAGGAACTTCTTTTGAATTTTTTTTTAATAAAATGGATTGAGATACGAGCCAAAGATAAAACTGATTACAAAGGATGAAATGAAACTGACCAAGCCTAAACAAACAAACAAAATTAGAATATCTAATAAAAACTCTAACACATTAAAGAGCAGTTTGATTTTCTTATCGATCTCGAGAAAAGAATTTCCTCAATTGTGAATAAGCCATTTAGTGTACCGGCTCTGATGCATAAATTGAAATGGATTCCAAGTACGTTATCAAAATACGATCTTGATAGTTGTACCCGAAGGGATATGATCCATTGACCATAAAAGTTCTCCAAGAACCAATGCAGTTGGGACATGGTAATCTATGTTGATAGATTAACATCATAAATTTCAATTGTTGAAATTAACATAGCAGATTCATCATTCAGTGTACTTAAGCAAATTCAGATTTTACTCGCATAATTATCGCTTGATATGATTTTTAGTTTTGGTATATATATGTTGAAATAGAATTCTAAATAATGATTAAGAATATGTTGATTGCACTTAATAACCAAAGTGCCTCGAAGTCATTGAAAGTGATTCTAAGTTTGTGGGTTATTGGATAGGTTCCAAGAACCGATAAAAAGTATCGTTCAAGAAGCATTAGAGTTTAGCAAATAGGTTGATAGAAAAATCAAACTTTTTGAATTTCAATCAAAATGTAGAGGAAGCATGTGTTTGTAAAAAAGCACTATAAAGGCATTAAAATATTTCTAAAACTATAAGAAAACAACAAACTTATTATTATTAACAATGTACCCATGTTAAAATTATTTTTATTTGGTTGTTTAATTTTTTGTATTGGATTTGAAATTGACCTCATTTATAATCAGTACAAAAGAATGTTGGGAATATCCGAAAACTATATACACAGACATCATATTAAATTGTTTAACACGAAGCATGTAAGATGGATTCCTTATATATTGGCAACAGAAATTATCATACATGCTATGTTGTCAATAGTAACGCATTTTTGCTTATGTATTTGATACATCAAGCAATTACCAAATCTAAATTAAGATTAGTATATGATGGTTTGGAGTGTTCTTAAATATTTACCGACTCAAACTTCATAAATAATATCGAGTATAGTATGTCAATCCTAAATTCATGTTCGATCTTAAGTTCAGAAATTTAAGTTGGGAATGTTCTAAACAATAAGTAATGGTTTATTCAACCAAAGGCTAAGTATATTGTCTAATGAATAACAGTGCTATAAATGAAGTATAGATAATTGCACAAATTTATAACTAAGCTAAGGTTGATTTCAAATATTGAGAATCCCATAATATTGTTATATGATAACAATGTCGTAATACTATGCGTAAAAGAACCTAAAGCTCACTAGAAGTCAAAAACATACTCTAAAGGTTTCCACATGATAAAGGCAGTTTATCAGGACCAAAAAGAGTCAATTGGCAGAATACATAATTAAAACTATATAGAATACTCGTTCACTAAGGGATTGGCCCGATTAGTTTTGATAAAATCGATCGAAGGAGTTGGGATAAGATTTCAAAACTGACCCCAAGTGCAAGTGGGAGATTGATAGATTTAGGAGTATGCCCTAGGGTTAGTTACTTAATTTGTTACGTATATCTAACTTGATAACCAATCTTATTCATAATAAAAGGTGTTTTTCTTTCTATTATATACTCATCATATTGTGATATATTAATTAATTATTTAATTTAAGTATATTTAAAAAATTAAATGATATGTTATGTGATAATAGTCACAATATGTTGCAATCATGAGAAATTTATCATATTAAAATAACATATTATTTTAAATATTCATAGTCAAGTTATTTCGAGAAAGAATATTGATCTATCCGTCGAGACTAGAGTATGTAACTTTCTCTAAATGTTGGACAGTGTATTACTCATGGCTGTTGGGGTACAAAGGGGTTCCTTAGTGATAATTGTTGGAAATCTATGGAATGATTCACTCGAGAGTTTTATGTTGGTTAATATAACTAAGGTCAAATAGAAAATCTCGAAATTACGATATTACACAGTTTTCTTGACCTGAGAATACTGTTAATCTTCAATGTGGACACCCTATAGTCAAATTACAATAATGTGTCCATCGAATGACTATAGTTGTGTCTGAGTTGAAGGATTGGAAGTAAGATGCTATTCAACAAAGAATTTGTCTCCATAGTTATATGAGGTTAGTATTACGATACTGTAATCAACTCATATTCAAAGTCTCTGGCTAGAGCAGTATGGTTAATAATAATTATTATTATTGAACCAAAGATTTTATGTTTGGAATAGTTAAGCTAAATATGGATGTTGTTAGAAATCTAACCAAAACTGAATCCCATAAGTCCTATGTGATATAATATCGACGAAAAGAATTGGTGTAAATATTCATTACTATCGGGCAGCGCTTATAATAGTCCATTTGCATTTCACCGAAAAGATTTGTAATTGATTAATTCAATGAAAATGTCACACCAGAGCTAAGGTGAGGTATAGAAATTAATAATTGAATTGTATGATATTATTCGTTGATTGAATTTACACCTTTAGTCGCACAATCGTAATGATGAATACTCGGAAAATCACACAATTTAATGAATTTATAATCACTGTAAACTAATTAGATTAATTAATATTTATGAAATATTAAATATCATATTTTATTTTATTTGTTTTCCATTAGTATTTATTAAAGTGTGTATTTAAAAGTTATACATGTAGGTATCGATATACAATATCGATAAACATTTAGATTTTATTTAAATCAAATAATTACTAAGTGGTTTGGAAATTTTAAAGGCATATCTAGACACATACTTGGCTGACCATCCTGATAAGGAGGAGGAGATTTGATTGAGATTTATAAGGAATTAAAGAGAGATGGTTTTAAAGAAGAAAATCGAAAGGTTTCAACGATTCCTTTAAAACAAAATTTCTCTCTTTCACTCATTTATTCCTCCTGACTATTCATTTTCTCCTACTTTCTTCCTCTTTCCCTTAATAGCCAAAAATTCCATGGCTCCGTGGAAAAAATTCACAAAGCAAACTCAAATCAAATAAAGTAGTGCTTCGGATTGTTATAATTTCTGCATATGACTCAATCAAATCTAGGAGTTTTATTCTTCATTCATGGTGTGTATAATGATCCGTATTTTACCTATCGAAGATCGTAACATATTTTTATTTTATTCGTATGAGGTTGTATGATTCTATAATTGTGGGGTGTGACTCTTAGGGATATTTTACACACCTATGATTTTTTCTGAATTTCTATGTCACCGTTTTGACCCTGGATATCATGTTTGGACTATAACTTTTTATAGGAGTCGAATTAGGGTCTCAAACTAATTCCATTGCTTCAGGATGATGATTTCCCATTTTTTAGAGTGGTCAAATAGAAAATTGGACTTATGGTTAGGAAGTTATGTCTATTTTAAGTTTTAAAGCTACTGGTCGGGATCAATGTGTAATTAATTAAGCCCATTAGTGTGTAACGATCACGATCTTTCGACGCTCGAAAGTCGACATCAATACAACCACTGTATCAACTGCCGAGCTATCGAATGCCGGAAAACCGAACTGTTAGGTTGAAAAAGAAAAGGTAGAAGAAGACGGAAGAAAAAAGAGAATAGAAAAACAGAAACAGAAACAATATCAGAATCTCACATTCGCAGCGGAACAATATATAATAGATAATCACTAGTCTTTTAAACAAAGAACTATATCAGTTTATACATACATCAATGAGAGTCAATATACAACTCAATACAACAATGGACAGTTATATAAACTTGTCCCCATACAGAATACACAGCGGAATAAATAAACAAGTACGAGTGTACATCTCGCCATCCAGCTCGTCTCCAAAGCTCCAGAATATCCAGAATATCCTGATAACATAACTCTAGGCTGCCCGTGTGGAAAATTATGGGCACCCAGAGTTTAGAAAGGGAACAATAGACTCCGAGTCAGTCATGGTGACTGGTGTGAGATCGTAAAACAGTTATTTTCACAAAGAAAATAAAAGAAATTCGCAATGCTTTTAGAAAATGAAACTACCATAAGGCCTCCCGCCACACACACAATGCAAACGCAGAATTGGAGGAGATTTCTCCTTATGATAGTCAAAGATGCTTACTACGAAAGATCAGTTGATATTATTATTAATGTCTAGTGTGGAAACCATTTCGAAAATATAATATTAATCTTAGCCAGCATAAACATTCCGAACTATGCCTACTATAGCTACCATCTAAACAGTGGTGACCACCATAAGTAAATGGCAGGTTCTACAACTAAAACCGTACAAGGTTCGTATTGGGAATTGGATTTCCAACAAATAGTCAGGCTAAGGAACTTCCTACTGCCATATAGGTACGCCTCTGGATGGACATCCCGAGAACTAACTAGCTCTCTGCCAACACAAGGCCGGGTTACCCTTTACACTAGGTAACTACTACACGAATATGCCACCCCCCAGTCCTTTGGGACCTTTATCCGAGGGCCCTCAATCACACAGTAAATGAGATTGGAGCAACGACACAGGTAAATATCTGGGCTTCATACCATAATATCACCTTTTTCCAGAAGGAAATGACATACCCTAAAGGGTGCGACCCTCATAACCTTGCCGCATCCTTCCTGTTTCGACCATTTCCGGTTTGTGAGGTCCTAATGCAGTCTCATCCACAAAGCTACGCTTTTTCACAAAGCCATGCTTTGATCACAAATGATCAGCATCACACAACAACACTTAGCATGCCACACTACCAAATTGGGAGTATATCACTAATAACCTTCAACTACATAACCTCTGAGCTCGTACGTCTCAGAGAAGGGTGTTAAGCAAAGAGAATAAATTCTCCGCCACCAACAGAAATGTATTTGAAAGAAATCAGCTTTATATCTCAAAGTGTAATGTCAGACATACAACCATACAAGTCTGTTCCGGATTCGAACAGAATCGAAGGCACTTCCAAAGAAGCCCTTGCAATCCGGGTATTCACAATCCCGATCGGACTTCCCATCACAAGAAGAGTGATATAAATCTCTATACCGGAGCAACTCGGTGCAGAGACATTCGACAGGTTGTCCTTTCATTTTCAAAAATACCTGGTCTTCACACCGGTCTTCAAATGCAATTCATTTCGTCGTATCATTATTCAGAATGGGTTTTATGACACAAAGTCCTCTCCCGGCTAAACCGAATAATGAGCGCTTATTTTAAAAATAAGTGTTGCATTCAAATTTCAAGCAAATCACAACAAATACCCATTTAAAGGTCAATATTAATAGTCGGTTATTTAACTATCAATCGACATTCACAACATCACCAGTTTTCAAATAATTTCCTAAATTATTTATTTTCAAAATTATAATCTCAAGATATAAATTTCAACACTTCAACCATTTGAAGACAAATTTCAAATCACTTTTCACCTTTCAACTTTTGAAAATAAATTTCAAATCAATTTCCTTACGCGGAATATATTTCCAAATATTTAATCGTTTCCACTGGAAATCTGCCGAGTTCAAATATTTAAAATGATTTATATCACTATAAAAAATATTTTTGGAAAACATTTTCTCCAAAATATTCCTTTAAAAACCAACTTTAGAACCTTTAATTTATATTTTAAAAGCTACTTTGGAAATATACTGTCACGTACCGAAATTTTCGAATTTCGAAAATTCGACATCGATACTCACTTTATCGACTGCCGAGCAATCGAGTGCCGGAAACTCCAATAGTGAGGGTTTTAAAAAGAAGAAAAAGTAGAAGAAGAAGAAAGCAGAAGGAAGAGAGTAGAAAAAGAAAAGAAGAACAACACATCAGAACAGAAACAGAAAACAATATCAGAACCTCACATATCGCGGCGGAACAATATATAATAGATAACACTAGTCTTTTAAAACAAAGAACTATATCAGTTTATACATACATCAATCAGAGTCATATACAACAATGGACAGTTATATAACTTGTCCTCATACAGAATACACAGCGGAATAATACAAAAATATAGGTGATACGTTTCGCCATCCAGCTTGCTTCCAAAGCTCCAGAATATCCAGAATATCCTGATAACATAACTCTAGGCTGCCCGTGTGGAAATTGGTGGGCACCCAGAGTTTAGAAGGGAAACAATAAACTCCGAGTCAGTCATGGTGACTGGTGTGAGATCGTAAAACAGTTATTTTTCACAAAGAAAATAAAACAAATTCGCAATGCTTTTGGAAAATGAAACTACCATAAGACCTCCCGCCACACACACAATGCAAACGCAGAATTGGAGGAGATTCCTTCTTATGATAGTCAAAGATGCTTACTACGCAAAATCAAATCATTTTTTATATTATTATTAGTGCATAGTGTAGAAAACATTTCGAAAGTATAATATTAATCTTAGCCAGCATAGGCATTCCGCACTTATGCCTACTATAGCTACTATGTTCAATAGCAGGTTACCGCCACATTCCATAGCAGGTAATACAACTAAAACCGTACAAGTCGCGTATTGTTTCTTTGGATTTCCAACAAATGGTCAGGCTAAGGAACTTCCTATGCCACGATGGGTACGTCCCTGGAATAGACGACCCGAGAACCTAACCGGATCTCTGCCAACACAAGGCCGGGTTACCTCTGCAAAAATAGGTAACTACTGACACGCGTATGTCATCCCCCGATCGTAACCGATCTTCCCGAGGATCCCCGATTCGCAACAAACCACATAATAATAATGCAGAAACCACATAGGTTAAGTATCTGGGCTCCATACCATGATACCACCTCTATCCATAAGGAATGACATACACTAAGGGGCGCTACTCCCTAGAACCTTGCTGCATCCTTCCTGTTTTGGCCATTTCCGGGGTGTGAGGCTCGACGAAGTCTCGTCCACAAAGCTACGCTTTCTACAAAGCCCTGCTTCGGGTCAAACAAAAATGATCAACCTATGATCACAAAGATATAAGATCAAACAAATGATCATATCGCAAATGATCAAACACTGATCATTTCACAGCAACACTCAGTATGCCACGTTACCAAATTGGGAGTATATCGCTGGTAAATTTCAACTACATAACCTCTGAGCTCGTACGTCTCAGAGAAGGGTGTTAAGCTAAGAGAATAAATTCTCCGCCACCAACAGAAATGTATTTGAAAGAAATCAGCTTTATATCTCAAATTGTAACGTCAGACATACAATCCATACAAGTCTGTTCCGGGATCGAACAGAACCGAAGGCACTTCTCACGAAGCCCTTGCATATCCGGATAAATTTCTAATCACGTCCGGACTTCCCGTCACTAAGGGTGATAAAAACCTCTAAATCGGAGATCAGCCGATGTAGAGTAACTCGACGGTAATCCTTCCGTTTTCAAAAATATCCGGTCTTCAACACCGGTCTTCGAATGCAATTCATAACGACGTATCACATATTCGGAATGGGTTATACGACCCCATGGTCCTTTCCCGGCTAACCCGAATAGTGAGCGCTTATTTAAAAATAAGTGTGGCATTCAAATTCATCCAATTCACAACAAATACCTATCTAAAGGTAATTATTGATAGTCGGTTATTTAACTATCAATAAAGATGCGCGACATCATCAGATTCCAAATAATTTTTCAAATTATTTAATTTCCAAAAATATCTTTACTAGATATATTATTTCCACACTTAACCATTTGAAAACAATTTCAAATCAATTTCCACATTTCAATTTATCTTTGAAGATAAAATCTCAAAACAGTTCATTTCATATTGGAAAAGCATTTCCACATTTATTTAATAATAAGTATTTCACAAATCTATTTATTTTCAACATTTGAAAATATTCAATATACTTAAATCAAATTTAAGTATAAATTCATTCTTTAAGGAAATCATTTACTATAACAACATTTATTTGAGTCAAAACGAATGTTACGTAAAACATCGTTACGACGACTCAAAATCACTAGTATAGGGATTCGAAATTTAGATAGATATATAAATCCCAATACTATATAAAAACATTTCCTTTCGGAAATCATTTACCATAACAACAGTGTTATAGTCCACCATTTCCTTCTTCCTCGAAAACGTCTATTTCAACAATAAATGTTGAAATCTATGATTTCGATTCATAATACATTTTAAAACATTGTTAAATCGTTTTCATCTTATTCCAGTAACAATTTCCCAAAACTGATCCATTTTACTTAATAATATATTCACTGTCCAAAATCGTGAATATACTTCACTAACCAAATTTTCAATCTTTTCTACACATTTATATTTCAAGAATTATCCACTATCCAAAATCGTGGATAAAATTCCCTTAATAATTTCTATATTAAATTCATCAAATTTGATTGATTTCGAATTTATAAAACAACGTTTATAAATTCATCTTTATATTTTCTAACAACTTCGATTTATAAAATTCTCCTTTTATTAACTTCTAAAATTACTTATCAAAATAAGTGATTTCGGATTTATAAACAACGTTTATAAATCACATTTATACTTCATAACAATTTCAACTTATAAAATCATTTTATTAGCAAATTCTGTTCAAATCTCATCTAAGTGCAAAAATCTAATTTATAAGCAAATTCCTTATAAATCTTCTATCCTACAACTTCTATACAATTTATACTTCACAATTTATAAATCTATAAATCTCGTTCACATATGATTTTTATTATCACTTCATTTTTAACACTTATAAAAAACTCGTTTTATAATTCCAATATCTTAATTTATAAAATGTCAACTTTATAAACCTTTTAAGTAAACCGTTTATAATATTTTAAAAATCTCAATTTAAACCATTTTATAAATCAATCAACTATTTATTCCAAAAATAACTTTTCGATTATATTTCACAAAGATCTTAACTTTTATAACTTTAAGATTTGAACGTTTATTTATTTAAAATAAATCACTTCAAAAATTTAATAAAACGTATAATTTCAAAGATCACTTTAAAAATCCTTTTAAATTAAAAGTCGTTATTTTTAAAACTTGAATCCGATGATGCAACAGCACCAATTAGTCAATCACAACATCAACATCATATATCAACATATGATAACAGAATATACATCAATATCTGTAAATAAATAAATACTGGTGAGGAATCCAGTTGGATCCCCCCAACCTGTTTCCCTGCATCCACAGACGTTAGCACAATACCAATTCCGCTCCAGTACAGAATTATCGCGGTATATGGATTTAATAAATATTATCCGCTTACTAACGGCGCAATAGGGTCTCATCCGCTATACGAGGCGGGAAATCAATCAATCCAATATATACATATGCCAATATGTATATATTGCTATATATAGATATATATCCTACTATATCTAATATCACATCCAAAACAACAATCAATAACTGCAAATCCAAATTTATTTTGAGTGAGGAGATCTCACCTTGATTTTAAATTCCGTTCCAGCGTTTATTTCGAATAAAATTAAACGCGCGTTTAATTTTACCCGAAATTCAAACTAGCTCCAAACGATTCCAATCCAATTGCATCGCGTAGTATTCGCAAATACGATTCCAACGCAAAAAATCTCGTCGAATTCCGACCTCGCAGCAAAAGGATATGCTATTACAAAGATTACACAATTTAAATTATAATTCGATTTACATATTTTATTTTAATTTCTAACCCTAGGCAGATCTAGACCGTTGCTTCCATTTGCTAAATCGTGGCCGCACCTTCCTGTTTCTTCCCAGGTTCAAGAAATTGCGTTCGAACCCAACACGCTCCCGTCTTCCTCAAAACGCGAGCCACCCAACTCGATTCCAAAATGATCAGAGACCACCACTTCGTTGCCCAACGCGAGCTCGTACTTCGGCCAAAGACCCATTGAACTCGGTCGCCTCCTTTGCATGAGAATCGTGCTCGAACTTCGCACATATGCGGCCACCTAATGTCCTCTCTGGTCGACGAAAACTGACCATTGCCGTATGGATTTGAAGGTCTCGCTTAGATCTTCACTTTTGTAGTTGAAAACATTTGATAATTGTTATTGGATTTGAAGAAAAAAGGGAAGAAAGAATCGAGCATTTCTGGCCTTTGAATTCATAGCCGGCGGCTGAACGTATTAAACCCTAGGGCTTGTTTTATTTTGCAAAAATGAAAGATGGGGTGCTTTTATAGAAAAAGCTTCAAAACACTATTCACCGAAAAATTTACGAACTCCAAATCGAGCGTGCCGGCTGGCGTTTCTAAGGTTTACCCCGCGTTCCGAATGCAATGGAACATGTTTCGGGAGCTAATTCGGACATCTGTGCGAGATACGGACAAAAACGATCGATTTTAAATTAAACCGATTTAAATCGATTTCGAGGCGTTTTAATTTGTACTGGACAAATGGTAAATCCAAAAATTACGAAATTTGAAACCATGCAAAAAATATCACATTACGGATCCGATGAAACTGGTTTCGTCCAATTCTGAGACTGTCTGAAAATTGACTATTTTTACAGTCGATAATTAAATATTAAAATATTCAATTTTCACATATTAACTCCAAATTCAATTTTAAAAGTTCTATAACCTTTCTATAACTCCAGTATGATTAAATAAAATGTTACAAATAAATTTTAATCATATTAAACCCAAATTCCAATTATTTCTGAAATTTAACTATTTAATTTATCGATTTAATTGTCAAATTAAATCCAATTATTCGAATTTTAAATTATTCGACTTATTAATTTCACTTATATATCTAAAATCAATTAAATATTCGAATTTTAATTATCAAAAATTCTGGGTCGTTACATATACTCGGCTTTATAGTGAGAATACACTTTCACTTCAAAATGGTCCATTTAAACCAATTAAATAAATCCTTATCGATTTATTTTACATTTTCGTTCCAAATCCGTAAATTTATTTCCACATTTTAAAAATAAATCAGTGTTTATTTTTAAAACAAATTTCCCTTTCCTTTATAAATTCCATTTTGAATTTACATTCCCAAATATTCACTTTTTATACGATTTTCAAATTTATTTCTAAATTTATTTCAAATAACAAAGCATTTATAGATTGATTTCTAAGTTTATTTCAACACCAAATAAATTTTCATATTGATTTCCCAAAGATTTATTTTCCAATACCAAGTCAATTTTCAATTGGATTTCAAACAAATTTATCACCTTTTAAATAAATCCCTTTATCTCTTCCAAACCATTTAAAATCCCATTTTAAATAAATTCTTCAACTTTTCAACAATATTAGTCAAAACCCATTTATTAATATCTTTTCCTATATTTTGGAAAATAATTATATAAGATTTCAAAAATCAACTTTATGCTTTTAAATTCCTTCTTTAATTTCAAAAATCCAATTTTATTTATTTCTGGTATCCAACGATACCAAAAATACATTCGGCTAAATTATAGACTTTAACAAATTCAATCACAAATATAATCATTCACAGATTATAAATAAATTATCACACAGCATATGAAACAAATTCATATAATTTGAGGAATCCAGTTGGATCCCTCCAACCTTTTTCCCTGCATCCACAGATGTTAGCACAATACCAATTCCACTTCGAGGTGGAATATCGCGGTATATAGGATTTATAAAATATCATCCGCTATTGTGCGGCGCATAGGGTCTCATCCGCTATATAATGCGGGAAATCAACAACTCCAATATATATATATATACTACTATATATACTATCACAATCAGGCAATCAATCAATAATTGTAATTTCAAATTTTTATTTGAGTGAGAAGATCTCACCTTTGCTTTAATTCGCAATCCATTTCAATATTGGCTTGGTTTCTTGATTTTAGACCTTGTATAAATGTTTATACAATTCATAAATATTCGAAATAAATCAAATAATCAATTTTTTTTCATTTTGATAGTTTTAATTAACAAATTTCTCCTTTAATAATTTTATTTAACTACAATTTAAAATTTAAAACTAAGTTTCCTTTAATAAATTATTTTTAATGGCAATAATTAAAAACCATCTATACAAATTAATTCCGCTAGTCGAAAAATTAATTTCCATTTCATAGTAACTATTTGATTTAGAAATAAATTCCCATTTAATAAATTAAATTAACCAATGATAAAATTTGATTTTAAACAAAAAAAATTCTTTAATAGATTATATTTAGTAACTAAGAATAATTATATAAGTTTACTATATAAATTAATCATCTTCACAAATTATATTTTATTTTCAAAATACCTTATATATTTATTTTTATCTTTACTGTATATATATAAAATTTTGAAAAGACAAAAATCTTAAATTTACCTTACTGCAAACTGACGAACTCGCCTTCAAGCCCTAGCTCGGCTCTGGTGCTCCACCGAAGATGCCCAATGCCTAAAATTTTGCCAAGCCCTAGGCAAACTGGTGCCGCTGAATCGAGACTCCCACCTTGCTGACGAGCAATACCCCACGCGAACGAGCTCGCGGATGCCGCCGCCACCGAAGCCCTAGCTCACGACCATTAGTGGCCCTCCCTGCCTCGACTGCACTCGCGCGCCGCCCCATCATATGCGAGCCTCCACTCTCGCGTATGCGAGCACCATTGCCCCTTTTTTTCGATCTGAGTTTATTTTTTTTTTCCGCGATTGAGAATGAAAGAGAAGAGGGCTTCGGCCATTTTCGAGTGGATTTGGGTCCGATTTTGGGGAGAGGAGTTGGGTACTTCGAAGGAGAGCAAGTGTTTAGCTCGGCCACCATCGATCGTGACATCTTCGCGGCCTTCGCCTCCTTGCTCGACTTCGAGCTCCATGCCGCCGTGCTCGCCACGACCTCCCCCAATCGCCACTCACGTGCGCGCTCGAGCCACCCAATCGCGATGCCGCTGCCTGGTGTTCGAACTCGGTTCGAGTTGATTTTGAAACGCGTGGCCATAAACTTCTTTTTCCCTTTTTTTTTCTTCGTTCGTAAATACTGAAGAGAGAGGAGTGGGAAACAGTTTTGATTTCGATTTTTTTTTCTTTTGATACAATTTGATTTTTCTCTGCGATTTGGATTTCGAATGTAAGGAGATTGAAATAAGAATGAGGAGGATACGGTTTTGTGGAATAAAAACTGGGGAAGGAAGTGATTTTGAGTTCGGCCATTTTTTTTCTTTGATTTATAGAAGAGGAACGAAGAATATGATTTGTGGCTATTACTTTGTTTGAACGATGGATATAAATATTCTCATATATTTTAGTTCGACTTAGCTTCTGAGAGAAGAGAAAAGGTACGAGATATTTTTTTTCTTTTGAAAAGATTTGGGCGGTTGGATGTTGACTAATATATATATGTAAATATTATTTAAATTTAATTGTCTCAATATAAATTTCAAAGCGTTTATACCCCGTATGCTCACACAACAACTCCAATCGCTACGAAAATTGAAATCGGATAATAATACGATATTACGGATCCAATGAGACTGGTTTCATCGAATTCCGAGAATGCGCCTCAGAAGGCTATTTTTAAATTCAATTTAAACGACATAAATTCAGAAATGAACAAATCACTTTCAAATTTAATTCCGAAGCCTTTATTATCTTTAGTATTATCAATATGAATTTTCCAAGACTTCATATTATTTTAAATCAGCTTAAACTGAAAATTCAAATTTTTACCCAGTTTCAATAATTAAATTCAATAATTTAAATTGCCAAATTCATTCTGATATTTGAATTTCAAATTGGACTATCATTCGAATATTTAAACTCAATTAAATATTCACATTTCAAATGTCAAAAATTTAGGGTCGTTACTGTTTGTACCAAAAATGGGCACAACACTCTTCGGAAGTTATTTGAAGAGATAAAATGAAGAATATGAATATAAAACAGAGATTATCTAACAAAAACTCCAACAAACAGAAATGTAAAATGCAAAGACAAGCAATTTAGAGTGGTTCGACGTATCGCCTACGTCCACTATGAAGTTTTGATGATTTTATTGATTCTCTTTCGACGATTACAAGCAATTGCAGCAAACAATAGTGAATTGTAGTTTGAAATTCGAATTAGACAATGGGAATAAGATGCAAGTATCAATCCGGCAGAGTCTGGACGCTTGAGAATCGAAAAGTCCCTTTTCCGTTGGCTCTGGAGCTCTATTTATAGGCGTAGGAGGCTGGGATTTCGTCCAAACCTCGGAAGACTTGGTCTGACACGTGAGGGGACCCACGTGACCGTTTCCAGAAAGTTTTGCCTCGATCTGTGATCTATACGAACCAATTTCGTATCGATCAAGATGATGTCCAATTGAGCTAAAATTTGGTAGAGACATCCTTCATTGTGTGTGCAAGCTTCCCTGAAAATTTCATTGGATTTTGATCAGTAAATCACCAGATATGGTCGACACGAAATGAGATTCTCGAAGGCTGTTTGGTTCGTCTCCATGGTTTCGACTCGATATCTTCGTGTCGATGGCCGCACGTGTTCTTGGGATGACGTGGTGCGCGCGCTTCGCCTCGATCCGGTTTTTGCTCCGTGTTGACTGCTTCGACTCCATGTATCTCGCCTCGTTTCCTTCGAGGGATGACACGTTATCCAAGCTGGTTGACCTGATGGATTCGAATAGGACTTCATCCATGGATTCGAACCACGGTCATCTATGGATACGAATTGATGGTCAAATGGCGACGAAGAGACCCTTCCTTGATGGATATGAAACACGTAGCTCCTCAATGGGTACGAAGTCAAAGAACGCAAGTTGGAGCCTTTCGATGGATGCGAAGTATCGAACATCTGATGGATACGAAGTCGACATTAAGTGATCGTTACGAACCAGGTGACTTATTGATGGATACAAACAAGTCTTTCTGGCTGAAGGTTCTATTGATACGAAGCTTATCAATGTGTGGACTTAATCATTCTAATCGACACGAGACCGATGGATGCGAAACGAGGACCACCGATGGATACGAAATCCATCGATACGAACTCGATGTAATAGCTCCATCGAAACGAACAAATACGTTTTAATGGATACGAAATGGGGTCTGCCGATGGATACGAAAACATGCTTTTTCCTCCAACTTGTATCCATCATAACCTGTGCATATGAGCTCGGATTGACTTGAAACTTGGAACGTTGGTTTGCTTTACTTTCCCGATCATGTCTCATCAATTGGGGCTTGATTCGGACTTGGTCAAAATTCAACGATATCCATGACAAGCGACATTTGGAATCCAACTCCTTGGTGTCCTGGCCTTGCCAAAAGGCAGGATAACATTTGCCCCCCAAAGTACGTCTTGTGGAAACATGACATGCTTTGAAAAGTTGTAGGCCTTCTCTGAACAATTTGAAAGTTGTACCCTGTATTACTGTAATTGACTGTTCTGTGATAATGGTTAGCTGACTCTTGATGACGTCGCAAGTTCGCGAGTCGTTGCCAGTTTTGCTTGTTATCGAATTTCATATTAATTCTCTCCTGAACCGATTTGAAATTCGAGTTGAAATGACGCTTGATGGTTGTTTTTGAGTAGTTCCTTCGTATCGATCCTCTCTTGGATCGACATAGAAGGTTGAATAGTAGTTTTTCATAGCGATGTAGGTCAAGTCGATGGATACGAAATGTCCATTCGTATCGATGATTCCCAATGGATACGAAAATGCCGTTCGCATCGATTGACACGCATCGATGTGAGTCGATGGTTGTGAAACGGATTCTTCGAGTCGATGGGGTCTACTGCCTACAGGCGTCTTCCCTATGCACTTCGTCTCGATGGTTAGCTGTCCGTTTCGTATCGATGAAGACTTCGGGTCAAGTGGATTCGAACGAAGTCTTCGACTCGACCCATGAGTCAACTGGCTATGGTCGGTCGCATAGACTGGGAGACGAATCGACTCGGTTCTACACTCCATATAAATACCAGGGACTTCGCCATTTTTCACTTTTTTACTTTCTACTTTTTACTGTTGCCTTCTGCTTTCGCATCGATCCGCATCCTTCGAGAAAGAAGAAAAACTGCATTCTGCTCTCGAATCGATCAGATTCATACTTCCAATTCTTCGAATTTTAACCTCAAATTAGGTAATGAACCGGTTGCACTTGAATCCAGGCGACGATGCTTGAATCTCAGATCCACTCTATCTTCGCCAATTATCAAGCCCGGCAGCCTTTAAGGTTGGATCTGGGTCAAAGCTTGGTCGAAAATAGCCATGGCGACGTCTCTGTTGATTGGAGAAGAAAGAGTGGACAGAATAAAAGTGGATCGAACTGCGTTTCGAGTTGATCTGGGGGCCTGTGTTCGAATCGACGCGGGCAACAACGTCTTCCCTTGGATTTCGCATCGATTTCAGGAATATCCTAATGGAGGCGTTTTGGTTCGTGTCGATGAGGATGGCAGTAGATCGCATCGTTCAATAACGATCGATGCGAGAATTAAACGAGCAATCGTTTCGAAACCCTTGGTTTCAGATCGATACGAAATTAATTCGTCTTGATCGATACGACAAGCATCGATTCGAATGTGATCGATGTGAAACCATGGCTTTCCTGATCGATACAAACTCGAACACTGACGATCGATTCGAAGTATGCCCCCGGTGATCGATACGAAATTCAGATCTTGAGGGATTCGAATAAATTCCCCACGATCGAATCAAACCCTCCCTTTGATGGATACGAAATCCTCCGAGCACTTGATAACATAACTCCAACAGCTTCATTCTTGCATATCTGAACTTGACTGTTAGCTGCATATCTGACTGCCTATCGAAGCTCGTCGATGGAACTATAACCTAACACTGTGATAACGAACTTTAACTTGAATCGATTGCCAACATTGGGATGGTTTGAGGATGACGGTCAGCGATGACGGTCATTCTGACTGGGCTCCGATTATCCTTGTCGTCCACAAATTTTCTTTAACCCTGTAGAATTCGTTCAAGTAACGCACAGCACCGCACTGCACAACACACACTTTACACGGGGGAATGCACGGGCTTTTTATCGTCTAATGATGGTTTCTCGTGAGTTAGCCAGTTATGGAACCGTCAAGTTCGCAGCAACAAGAAACTCAAAATCTAACCCCTCCCAGACTTGAGATCCCGGACATCGAGGCCGAAGTAATCGGTCCAGCCCCAGACGAGTTACCTGATGCATCTTTCATAAATAGTCCCCCGGATTCTGTTCCGTCCAATATCTCTGAAGATACGCTAGGGAGAATATGCTTAAGGCATGGCTTATCGTTGGACGATGTAATGTTGACTGGGCCGGATGACAGACCACACAATCCCCCAGAGGGATATACCGCCTTTAATCGTCATGCGTGTGCGGCCGGAACGCTTCCCCCGTTCAATGATTATATAAGGGAGGTGCTGGCTTATCTGGGGATCGCTCCGTCGCAGCTACACCCGAATGGGTACGCTTTGCTCAACAGCTTGTTCATTGCATTTATGGAGTACCTCCATCGTCCTCCTTATATGACCGATATAAGATACTTGTTTAACTTCAAGAGCCGGACCGACAGCCCATCTTTCACATTCTTGGAGTCCGTACGAAACTGCCAAGTGGTTGTAGGTTACTGGACTAGACTAAGCTACTTCAAGTCGGAGTGGTTTTACGTTCGCTGCCCTCCAGGGTTTGCCAAAAGATGGTTATTCAGACGTGAGTATCGCCTCTTTCCCAAGTAGTTAACAAGGCAATTCATTAGCGAAATTGAACTCATGTTTTCTATTTCTCTTTTTCCAGCAATAATCCAGCGACCCGAAGGTGGTTACTTTAAGGAGATAGTCCGGGTTCTCCAGGATGTTCCGGGTGAAGAGAGGAATATCGAACTGTTGTTAACGGACCGGAATCTCAGGCTCCTCGGATTGATTGGGCGGAGACAGAGCATAAGGCTTGACGGCGCATTAAAGACCGTTTCCAGAGAAAAAGTCAGGTGGAAGAAGCCTAAAGTCGTAATAATTGAGATACCTGATTCTGACAGAACTCATACCGACGAAGAACCATTGGTCGGGCCCGCCGATGCAACCCCGGATTCTGATGAAAAGAGAAAGGGCAAGGCAGCAGCCTTTTAACAACCTAAACCCGGGAGGCTTAAGTCTGTGGTTTTACACCGTCCTCTTTCAGGAATAAAAATCTCGGAGGCTCCCTCTCTGCAAGCCGAAAATCAATTCGAAGGGCTTGCTGACCTTCCCATTCCGGACATTGTGTCCGAACAGCATGACGTTGAATCGGATGAACTGCAACATACATTCGATGTTAGCGAGTCTCTTCCCACCAGCGCGATCGATACTTCTGGTTGGTCTGGGGGTTACACGTCTATACACTCTTCACGGCACTACACTGTCTCCTAACCATAAATCGTACATCCTGAACAATGACTGATCTCTCATACTTTGTTTTTCAGGTGCTATGTCTGGACGAGGTACCGTGCTGAGCAGCCTGCGCAACAAGCACCGTTATTACGAGCCGCGTCGGAGAGAGGGAGAGAGAGACTATGACTCAGGACACTCTGGCCAGGAGAGGTCTGACAGAGACAGGGGACATGTGCGTCGATCCCGATCTCGCTCTCCTCCTTCGAGGACTTCTATACCGCCCACGGTAGTGGCTGCTCGTCCTCCTGAAACTTCGCGGTCTAAGCCGCCTTCTCAAACTCCAAGGCCCGATCCTCCGCGCGGGACCGAAATTGCCACTTCTTCGACTACAATGCCGGCCATGACCGACTCTACTGGGGAAGGAGCGCTTAAACTGGCGCAGATGAGGAAGGAATTCCTCGATATTTGCTTCGATGCTTATGTTTTTCCTCCGCACCTAAAGAGAATTCCGCCATCAGCTGAGAACACTATACATGATTATGTTGCAGATATTTTCTTTCAGTACAAGGAGTGGGCAAGGGCTGCGAGGAAAGCGTCCAAAGTGGCATTCGACCGAGGGGTCGTCATTGAAAAGCTGGAGAAGGAGTTGGGCCACAAGGACCGGATTGTGAAAGTGCTCAATACTAAGGCTGAGTCTTCCCGTAAATTCGAAATGGAAGCTCTTAAAAAGGTCGATGAGGTAAACTTGGCCATGACAAGAATGAAGCAAGAGCACTATACAGCTATCGAAGAAATAGGTCATAGGAACACCACCGTTACCGCCGAGAGGGATGCCGCTCTCAAGGAGCTCAATGAGCTGAAATCAAAATTCTCCGACATGGCGAAGGAGAAAGATGCGGCCAATGTCTCTGCTCAGGAAGCCTGTGATCAGGCGGTGGTGCTCTGGAAGGAGAAGGAAGCGGCTATGGAGAAAGCCCGCGAAGCTGAAGCGGGGGTTGATGAGAAAGTGCGACAAGCGGAGGCCAGGATCGAGGCTGAGGTGGAAGAGCTACTTGTCACTTATAATGCCAACGTGCTAAGGCACCGAGATTTGACATGGCTCGATGATTACCCAACGCATCTCTATAACGCCTGGAGCCTGCTGGTTGAGGAAGAGAAGTCTGGGCACCCTGATGAAGCCATCGACGAGTTCGAGCTGGAGAACCGCATACTCAACGACGACGAAAAGAAGGTTCTCCATGGCTCCATAATTTCTCATGATAAGGAGAGGCTTGGCTCCAGTCTCGGGAGGTTGGAGAGAGTTCCGGCGCTGAGCATCATAATGTGAGTTCTGAGATCAACGCGCCATCTCAATCTGAACTTACTCCAACGGTTGTCTCCCAACCCATACCAGCTTATGATCCAGACCAAACACATTTATCTCCCATCAGGGAGCATCCTTCTGAAGCCGCTCACACGACCCCGACCCAAACCGAGGAAGGTATTCCGAACTAACCCCTTGTGCATTTGGTCTGAAGAATGCGCATAGAAGCGTACACTAACAAACGTTTCCTTTCTTTGTTCAGTGATCGAAGTTGCGCCAACCGCGCCTCCCGCAGCCCAGGAAATATGCCAAGTGTTGGAGGCCATTATCTCTGAGGCGACCTCCGTCGTGACCATAGCGTCGATCGAAGTGACGCAGGGAATCTCACTCTCTCTTGATGAACAAATGATAAACGAGCTTCTCGGCCGACCGAGTGATCCCTTCGCAGACTTATCATTTAGCCTGGGCGGATTCTCATCTACTTCAGATGTCCCAATCCAGACCACTACGGCACGTAGTGAGGCGCGAGCACAACGAGAGGCAGCTATGTTGGCTGAGATTAATGCCGAGATGGCGGCGGCAGCGCGTGGTGGCAACTCAGATGACGGGGCGGTAGCGCAGGGCCCCATTCCCCTTATGATTGTTTCTCCCGGAGGCACGCTTATCGACGTCAGCGCACCCGTCCCGCCTCCGGCTGTGGATCCTGTTCCCCCAACTCCTCCTGCGGGAAGCATCCCCATTGGCTCTAGCTCGGAAGACGATGTCGACATCATGCCTTCGTCTGAGGGGAGCTCGTCTAAGGAGAAAGGATCTAAGCGAAAGATCACTGGAGGTTCCGGTAGCTCCTCAAGGAAGAAGAAGCTAAGGAGACAGAAAGATTAGATGTATTTTCCCTCTTGTAGTTAGGAATTTTGTTATCTTTTTCTTTTTGTAGGCCGTGTTTAGATGCGGGTTCGGCCCTCGCTAGTAGCAAATTTTTGGAAAGGCTCATGTACGAACCCTTGTTTTTGATTAGTTGAAATAAAATTTTGTCTTCTTGTTTCAACTTGAATTCCTTTTATGCTTAGATGTCGCAGTGTTCGAACTTCAGTCCGGTGTACTTGCATTATTTTAACGTTTAAGCATTGGTTTCAACCGTGATCCGTTTCGCACTCTGGGAATGGGAGTTGAATGTTTATACTCCGTTTCGCACTCTGGGAATGCGGAGTCGAATGTTTATACTCCGTTTCGCACTCTGGGAATGCGGAGTTGAATGTTTATACTCCGTTTCGCACTCTGGGAATGCGGAGTCGAATGTTTATACTCCGTTTCGCACTCTGGGAATGCGGAGTCGAATGTTTGTACTCCGTTTCACACTCTGGGAATGCGGAGTTGAATGTTTATACTCCGTTTCGCACTCTGGGAATGCGGAGTCGAATGTTTATACTCCGTTTCGCACTCTGGGAATGCGGAGTCGAATGTTTATACTCCATTTCGCACTTTGGGAATGCGGAGTCGAATGTTTATACTCCGTTTCGCACTCTGGGAACACGGAGTCGAATGTTGGATTGTCGTGTGTCAATCCTATCAACATTGGTGTAATGGCTTGCCCCCGAGCTCGGGTTTCACTTAGCGAGTGGCCGGTCGTATCACAGCCATTCTCTACTTGAATAAATCCCACCACGTGATGGGACTTAGCTCTCCGTGCGTCGCGATGTTTCGCATTGTATTCAATGAGTTACAGTTCTGGCCCGAAGAGATGTCATTTTATTGCTGAAATAAGAAAGTGCGGCAAAGTCAGTTGCCTTATTACAACATTCAAATTTCGAAATGCAGAAACAAATTGCTGAATGAAAAGACATAATGAAATAAATAAAGCCTGTCATGTGTAGTAGCGACGAAGGCTTTCGCTGTTCCAAACCCTTGGCAAATCAAGACCGTCAACAGTCGATAGTTTGAATGTGCCATCCCCGAGTCTTCGTGTAATCACATATGGTCCCTCCCAGTTTGGTTTCATGTGTGAAGGAACTGGGTAGATTCTCTTGAGAACGAGATCGCCGAGTTCAAAAGTTCATGGTCGGACTTTGGTATTGTACAACCGGGCGACTCGACTTCGATAGGCGGCTGCTCTCAAGTTAGCCTCTTCCCGCTTCTCGTCCAGTAGATCCAATGATTCAGCAAGCAATATAGCGTTTGTTTTCGGATCATAATAAGTCACGCGATGGGAAAATACTTCCGTCTCAACTGGAATAACGGCTTCTGAGCCATAAGATAAGGAAAATGGGGTGTGTTCGGTTGCGGTTTTGTGGGTCGTTCGATAAGCCCATAATGCCATAGGAAGTTCATCAACCCATTTGCCCCCAGCCTTTTCCGGCCGTTTCTTAAGGATGGATTTTATAACTTTGTTAACAGCTTCAACTTGACCATGGCCTGCGGATGCGCAACTGCCGAGAATTTTTTATGGATATGAAACCGTTGACAGAAATTCTTGAACTCGGAACTTTCGAATTGGGCTCCGTTATCGGTGATGATGGTATGCGAGAGTCCAAATCGACAGATAATGTTGCGAACCACGAAATTTATCACTTTCTTTGTCGTAATGGTTGCGAGGGCCTCAGCCTCAGCCCACTTGGTAAAGTAGTCGACGACAACGATGGCATACTTCGCACCGCCTTTAGCCAGGGGTAAAGCGCCGATGATATAGATCCCCCACATTGCAAATGGCCAAGGACTGACCATTTGAGTTATCTCGGTAGGCGGGGCTCTTGGAATTCGAGCATGTTTCTGACACCTATCACACTTTCTGGCATAGTTTGCAGCGTCTCAATTTACTGTCGGCCAGTAATACCCATAGCGGAGAATCTTCTTAGCGAGAGCTTGCCCACCGGTGTGATCGCCACACGCTCCTTCGTGTACGTCATGTAACACTCGTTTGATTTCATCGTGTGAGATACACCGGAGGAGAGGAACGGAATAACCCCTTCTGTACATGACCCCTTTCTGAATGACGAACCGTGAAGTTTTTCGTAGAATTTGCCTTTTCTCATTTCTATGCTCTGGCAATGTCCGTTCTCAATGTAATTTTGGTATGGAGTCATCCAAGAATCTCTACTTGGAGCAGTTTCAAGCACAAAGTTTGCCTCTACTCGATCAATACTCGGGGAAGATAAAGTTTCAACTGGGACAAGTCCCATCTGCTGTGCTTCACCCGTGCTGGCCAACTTCGCCAATGAATCAGCTCTTTGATTGCGTTCGCGTGGTATATAATATATGGCATAATAGTCAAACTGATTCAGTACTTCCTGAACTCGGGCCAAGTAAGCAGCCAGCCTTCGATCCCTTGCTTGGTACTCCCCACGCACTTGGCACACGACTAACTGTGAATCACAATAGATTTCCACAGCGATAATCCTTAAATCTCTGGCAAGATTCAGTTCAGTTAAGAGTGCTTCATATTCAGCTTCATTATTAGTTGCGTGAAAATCGAACTTCAAAGCGTAACAAATAGATCGGCCTTCGGGAGTCTCAAGTACAACACCAGCGCCCGAACATCGGTCGTTTGATGCACCGTCTGTATACAGCTTCCAGATGTATTCGGGGGATTCGCTGGTTTCGGGCAGATCTTCTAGGATGGTAAATTCGACTATGAAATCTTCCAGGACTTGTCCTTGAATGGCTCTTCGCGGGGCGTACACGATATCGAATTGGCTTAGCTCAATGTTCCACTTGAGTAACCTACCAGACGTCTCAGGCCGCGTGAGGACCTGTCGTAACGGCTGATCGGTGTACACAGTAAGAGGATGAGCTTGGAAGTAAGGACGGAGTTTTCTTGAGGCAATGACCAGGCAATAAGCTAGCTTCTCCAGTCTCGGGTAGTTTCTCTCAGCTCCTGTTAGCCGTTTACTAACATAGTAGACCGGTTTTTGTACTTTGTCTTCCTCCCGGACCAGAGCAGCACTGATCGCATGTTCTGATACTGCCAAGTAGAGGTATAATTGCTCGTGGTCAATTGGTTTTGATAGGATCGGAGGTGTGGAAAGATGTTGGACCAGTGATGGGAACGCGCCTTTACACTCTGTGGTCCATTCAAAGTTTCATTTCCCTTTCCTGATTAGATCGAAAAAGGGAATGCATTTATCGGTGGACTTTGAAATGAACCTGCTCAGTGCCGCCACTTTCCCATTGAGACTCTGGACTTGTTTTATGGTTCTCGGGGTTTGCAAGTTCCTTATCGCCCATATCTTTTCGGGATTTGCTTCTATTCCTCGGGCGTTGACGATGAATCCGAGGAACTTTCCAGATGCGACTCCGAAATGACACTTAAGTGGATTGAGCTTCATCCCGTACTCCCGAAGGATGCGGAACATTGAATCTAAATCTTTGACGTGATCCGTCGAGAATCGAGACTTCACTAGCATGTCATCCACGTAAACTTCCATGGTCTTCCCGATCTGGTTGGCGAACATCTGGTTGACCAAGCGCTGGTATGTTGCCCCGGCGTTCTTTAGACCGAACGGCATGACTTTGTAATAGTAGAGTCCCAGATCGGTTACGAAGCTGGTATGTTCTTGGTCAGGTAGATGCATGGGTATTTGATTGTAGCCAGAATAAGCATCCATAAAAGATAATAATTCATGTCCGGCTGTCGAATCTACGAGCTGGTCAATTCGGGGAAGTGGGAAACTTCTTTCGGGCAAGCCTTGTTCAAATCAGAGTAATCGACGCAGGTTCTCCATTTTCCGTTCGGTTTTCGAACCAGTACAGGGTTGGATACCCATTCTGGATACAAGGCGTCTCGAATAAACCCGTTCGATTGTAGTTTATCAACTTCCTCCCTAAGGGCGGCAGATCTCTTTGGATCCATACCACGCCTTTTCTGTTTTACTGGGACATGTCGCGGATCTATATTCAGGGAGTGACTTGCAATGCTCGGTGAGATTCCGCACATGTCAGAGTGTGTCCAGGCGAAGTCGTCGAGATTCGCCCGGAGAAATTCAACCAACTCCTATTGTACCTGCTTGTTCAGTTGAGACCCAACTTTTAGCATTTTCGAATCATCATCCTCACTGATTGGGACGTCCACAGTCAGTTCGGCCGGAGAAGCTTGACTCTCCTTAGATTCATCTTTATCCTCATTGTCCCTAGGGTCGAGGTCTTTCAAGAATTGGTTAGGGTGCCCGGGCCGAGGCCCAGGCACCAACTGTCAATCATCGATAGAACGGACGCAGAGAGATTCCTCTACGCCCTTTCCTTTTTCCTTCCGCTGCGCCTCGCGCAGCTCAGCAACATAACAGGCCCTTCCCGTGGCCTGATCTCCTTGAACAACTCCAATTCCCCGATCGGTGGGAAACTTTAGAGTCAAACACCATGGGGCGATGGCCGCCCTGAACTCAGCTAGGGCCGGTCGGCCTAAAAATGCATTATACTGTGAATCAATTTCTAACACAACAAACTGTAACACTCGGACCCTCCGGCGTTCTCCAACGCCTAATTCAACTGGTAGTTCAGTTATTCCGATGGGTATCGTGGCACTTCCGTTGAAACCGTGGATTCGGGATAAGCAGGGTTTCAAATCCTTGGCCTCCATCTTCATTAAGTCGTAAGCCCGTTTGAGCAGGATATTCATAGAGCTCCCACTGTCAACCAGGATCCTCTTCATCCAAGCAGGACCCACCTGGGCAGATATGACTAGTGGGTCGATCGTAGGGACTTCGACCTTATCAGCGTCTCGGCTCCTAAACACGATATCATCAGATATTATTTTCTGTTGCTTAGCCGGACTTTCATCTTCACAGTTACTACAACACTCGAAGTCCGCATGCCTGACGGAACTAGCATACGACTCCATTTCCCCCCAGCTCCTGTCTGCCGGATGGGGACCACCACTTATTGTGTTAATAACCAACCTCCCGCCTGCGCAAGCGGGTTCTTCTTGTCTTTCTTGATTTTGTTGACGATTCTGACTCGAAGGGCCCGTACCACCAGACTGCGGCGCCCGAACAAACTGATCCAACTTCCTCTCTCTGATCAGCTTCTCAATGAGGTCCTGTAAGTGTCGACACTCATTTGTATTGTGGCCGTAGCTTTCATGGAATCTACAGAACTTTCCCATTTGAACTTGCCTCTCCGATGAAGGTTTTGGAGCAGGCTTCTTATACTGTACAATATTGCAAGTCTGTAAGTATACGTTTTCCAATGACGTATTCAATGGCGTGTAATTGTCAAACATTTGAGCCCTACGGCGCGGGCCTCGGTTCTGATCTCTCTTCTTATCTTGGCCATTGTTTCCTCTCGGCTGGGTTTGCTTGTTCTGTATGTTCAGTTGAACTTTCCCGGAACTCTCACCGGGCTGTTTAACCGCCACATTACTCTGTATTCCTTCGATACTGGGCCTCACATCGTCTTGCTTCCTAGACTATTTCGCATCCTCTTGCCGTAAGAACTGAGCGGCTTTGGAGTAGAAACGGTCCAACGATGCGGGTGGTTTGCCAGCTAGCCAATTCCCAAACTCAGAATCGGGATCAATTCCCTTGGTTAAAGCCATCAGGATTGAGTTATCGTTGGGATTACTAATCTCGACACATGCTGCGTTGAACCTCTCTAAGTAACGCCTGAGCGTCTCTCCATGATCTTGAGTGACACTGGACAGGGTATTAACGTCTTTGGGCCTTTCCACATGCATACGAAACTGCTCTACAAACCTCTTGGCTAGTTGATCGAACGAAGAAATGGATCGAGGCGGTAGTCTTGTGAACCACATGGTTGCGATTCCCCCCAAAGAGATGGGGAAGCTTCGACATTTCACTGCATCATCAGCTCGCGCAGCGCTCATTGACCATTCATATTTCAGAATATGCTGATTGGGGTCACTATTCCCTTCGTACATTGGGAGAGCTAGCATCCTGAATCGCCGAGGGGGCCCAGAGTACAATATCTCGTCCGTGAAAGGGGTATGACTGTGAGAGACCCCCCAGTCGTCATTAGTGAGCCCTTGACTCTCGCGAATCATCTGGCGTATCATGGTCGAAATGTCCGACACTGGCACGTTCTGAGCAGGCTGAGCTGAGGTGTGGTCGGGTTCCACAGTGCGAGTTTGGACCGGACGCTGTCGACGGTCCGCATTTCGCCTCCTCGGCTCAACGTCTTCTAGGACATATGGTTCAAGAGTATGTTCGCGCTGTTGATTGTTTAGTTCTGACTGATTCCGGATGTCAACCCTCGTCTCTGCCGCGGTAGTGGTAGCACGGTTGTCCGTAGTATACTGTGGAGCGGCACCTCCTCGTGTTGAGGGCCCTGCCTGAAAGCTGGTCGACGGCCCTGCCCTCAAGTGTCCAACGGTTAAAGCGGGTTGGTATCCGGCGGTCTGTGCGTGACTTCCTTCTAACCAGGGACGGGTAGACCTGTGGTGGTAGTCAGACGAGGCAGAACTTTCAGTGGACGCGCGGGAGACATTATCTCTCCTGGACCTTCTGCGGCTTTGGCGGTTTAGTTGGTTGGTCAATTCGACATTGGTGCGCAATTGTTCAGCCAACTGTTGTCGGCTTTGGGTCAGTTCCTGGAGCAACACTTGGAACTCTTGACGGGTGACT
Source organism: Allium fistulosum (assembly GCA_030737815.1). NCBI lineage: Eukaryota > Viridiplantae > Streptophyta > Magnoliopsida > Asparagales > Amaryllidaceae > Allium > Allium fistulosum. The sequence continues at coordinate 895,022,245 of CM060905.1, read as the reverse complement.
AGTCCAGACGGTTCTGAATGAGCAGTGTTGTCCTGATTGGAAGAAGGCTGTTGTGTAAGATTCTGCCTCTCTCGGCCTTCTTGATCAGCAGCGGTAGCGGCGGTTCTTGTACTCACCATTTTTAGGGATGGAGTCCTTTCCTAGACTTTGAGCAAATCTGAATAGAATGGAAGGATTCCGGACTAGATATCTGGATCTTCCTCTTGGATTTATGCAATCCGGTATCGATGGCAGATCCAAAGAGCAGGAGAAAAGACTGGTTCTCTCAGTGAAAGCACCAAAGTGTTTGTACCAAAAATGGGCACAACACTCTTCGGAAGTTATTTGAAGAGATAAAATGAAGAATATGAATATAAAACAGAGATTATCTAACAAAAACTCCAACAAACAGAAATGTAAAATGCAAAGACAAGTAATTTAGAGTGGTTCGGCGTATCGCCTACGTCCACTATGAAATTTTGATGATTTTATTGATTCTCTTTCGACGATTACAAGCAATTGCAGCAAACAACAGTGAATTGTAGTTTGAAATTTGAATTAGACAATGGGAATAAGATGCAAGTATCAATCCGGCAGAGTCTGGACGCTTGAGAATCGAAAAGTCCCTTTTCCATTGGCTCCGAAGCTCTATTTATAGGCGTAGGAGGCTGGGATTTCGTCCAAACCTCGGAAGACTTGGTCTGACACGTGAGGGGACCCACGTGACCGTTTCCAGAAAGTTTTGCCTCGATCTGTGATCTATACGAACCAATTTCGTATCGATCAAGATGATGTCCAATTGAGCTGAAATTTGGTAGAGACATCCTTCATTGTGTGTACAAGATTCCCTGAAAATTTCATTGGATTTTGATCAGTAAATCACGAGATATGGTCGACATGAAATGAGATTCTCGAAGGCTGTTTGGTTCGTCTCCATGGTTTCGACTCGATATCTTCGTGTCGATGGCCGCACGTGTTCTTGGGATGATGTGGTGCGCGCGCTTCGCCTCGATCCGGTTTTTGCTCCGTGTTGACTGCTTCGACTCCATGTATCTCGCCTCGTTTCCTTCGAAGGATGACACGTTATCCAAGCTGGTTGACCTGATGGATTCGAATAGGACTTCATCCATGGATTCGAACCACGGTCATCTATGGATACGAATTGATGGTCAAATGGAGACGAAGAGACCCTTCCTTGATGGATATGAAACACGTAGCTCCTCAATGGGTACGAAGTCAAAGAACGCAAGTTGGAGCCTTTCGATGGATGCGAAGTATCGAACATCTGATGGATACGAAGTCGACATTAAGTGATCGTTACGAACCAGGTGACTTATTGATGGATACGAACAAGTCTTTCTGGCTGAAGGTTCTATCGATACGAAGCTTATTAATGTGTGGACTTAATCATTCTAATCGACACGAGACCGATGGATGCGAAACGAGGACCACCGATGGATACGAAATCCATCGATACGAACTCGATGTACTAGCTCCATCGAAACGAAATGATACGTTTTAATGGATACGAAATGGGGTCTGCCGATGGATACGAAAACATGCTTTTTCCTCCAACTTGTATCCATCATAACATGTGCATATGAGCTCGGATTGACTTACTTGGAACGTTGGTTTGCTTTACTTTCCCGATCATGTCTCATCAATTGGGGCTTGATCCGGACTTGGTCAAAATTCAACGATATCCATGACAAGCGACATTTGGAATCCAACTCCTTGGTGTCCTGGCCTTGCCAAAAGGCGGGATAACAGTTACAATCTTCCCGCCTTAAAAGAATTTCGTCCCGAAATTTGATGGGATTCTGATTTTGCCACTTGGCATTTTGTTTTCTATTGGAATTTGGAAGTTCGTAGGGACATTTTGTAGTTGTACCGAGCTAGCCGCGCAAAGGAGACGTTGGCGAAATTTCTTGGAAATGTAGAGAGTTAGAAAATTTTTGAGAAAATTTTGAATTCAAAATTCGAATTTGAAATGAAATTTGAATTGTGGTGTAAATAAAGTTGGAAATTTTAAGTAAATTTCTTTTGAAAGAATTGGTTGAATTTTAAAAAAAGGACTTTGTGTCATAAAACCCATTCTGAATAATGATACGACGAAATGAATTGCATTTGAAGACCGGTGTGAAGACCGGGTATTTTCGAAAATGAAAGGACAACCTGTCGAATGTCTCTGCACCGAGTTGCTCCGGTATAGAGATTTATATCACTCTTCTTGTGATGGGAAGTCCGATCGGGATTGTGAATACCCGGATTGCAAGGGCTTCTTTGGAAGTGCCTTCGGTTCTATTCGAACCCGGAACAGACTTGTATGGTTGTATGTCTGACATTACACTTTGAGATATAAAGCTGATTTCTTTCAAATACATTTCTGTTGGTGGCGGGGAATTTATTCTCTTAGCTTAATGTAACGCCCCACTCTGAGACCCACTGTAACAAAGAGTATTACGGGAGTAATACTGTCTGTTAAAGCGGAGAATAGAGTATAGTGGAAGCGACCATTTGTAATCAAGCTATAACTATCTACTGAATACGTCGAAAGGATGGTATCTATATATGTTTGTCAAGTGGTTCGACATATTCGGTAAATACTTATAACGAAATTACAAATGGCTAAAGATCTATCAGGACAAAGCATAATAATAAATGATTAAACATCACAGAACAGAATCACATAACAGATATAAAATCCCAGAACAATACATCGTCAATACAGATCCAAATATCATAAGTGGGTACAAAGCCACTGCTCACACATGTGAGTCAAAAATATGTACATATAAGAGTCTGAATAATAACAGAGTAGCGGAATAGTGGACAAATAAAAGCGCTATCTATCAGCATAGCAGATAATGTCCAAGCGGAAGCACAGAAGCTAAGTCCAGAGACCTAACCTGAAACAACTCGGTCTGACCCGAGCGAAAACACTCGGGTCAGGCTAGCTAAACAATCAGTAATAACTGAGATATATAGTAATGCGGTACATAAATAAAACAGTACTTATCCAAAGAGAAGTATATTATGAACCACATGAATATAATGAGGATCCCTAATCATCAATAAACAATAAAAATCTCCAAAGAGAAATCAACACCAAAGTGTAGAATAAATAAAATCGCCTCATATCATCGGCGTAGCCAAAGCTATAAAAAGATGCCCATAGGCAATAATCCCAAGAGTGACCAGAGTCCGTAATCAATGCCCAAGCAAAGATCGATGCTCCAAAGAGCAATGGGGATATACTGAAAAGTCAATGAAATCAAAACACTGAAAAGCAGTGCCCAGAGACACTGTGAATCCACAAGGTAATCGCACTTACATCGTATGGTTCCATAGAACCAACACCGAATGGCGGTACTCGAGTGGATATAAAAATCATCAGATAATACAAGTTTTGCACGTGCACCGACCAGAGTCGTTGTTGCCAAGTACTGTAGAGTTGTGATCGATCACTCGCACCGATGCGAAACGCGCGAGACGGCGAGATCCTTCCCAGAAGGATAAAGGCCCAGAGGCACACGCTGAAAAATAAACTGCTCCATAGAGCAGGTGTCCAGAGACGGTTGCCCAGAGGCGTGGTGACCCAGAGGTCCAGTACTGGCCGCCCAGAGGCTAATGTGTCACTAACTTCTTGGAGAGGAACCCGCAAAGTGTTAACAATGAGTCCCATACCCCACGTTCGCACTAAACGGTTTCCTAACCAATAGCAAGCTCACACTCCAAACAATAAAAAGTCTACCTCATATCATCGGTAAACTAGACCCAAAGGTCAAAATGATCAATCGAATAGGTCGGGGATTAACCGGAAAGAAAATACACACGGTTTCCATAGGCCGGAGATTTCCTAACCGTTTAAGCACCTTTCCACTTCGCTCGACGTGCTAAAAGTGAGTGTGAGAATTTTATTATAGAAAATAATGGTGTAAAACGGATTTATAATTGATTTTCGGAATCACTTTTAAAACGGTCTTTTGAAAGGTCTCCTATTATGGAGTAATTAATTTAATAATTAAAATAATATTATATAATAATTTTCAAAAGCCATTTAGGAGTGAAAAATCTTTTGAAAATGATTCATAAAACCCGTGTACGAAATCTAGAGACAAATCTCAAAGAAATCAATGAAAACCAGAAAATCATCAAAAATATTCTAAGTGTTTGTAAACATTCAAAAACAGCTGTGAACTCAAGTTCGATAATTTATTTGGACCAGCAAACTGTGTCCAAATGTCATGAAAATTTGCAGGCATGTATTCCAACATCCCTACTTTAATATGCAAAAATAATTTCTGGATTCCGAGTTGAGACGAAGTGGCAGCGACGTCTCAAAGTTGGACCCAGAACAAGATTTACACTGTTTACAAACAGCGACTAGAGTTCAACTTCGACACGAAATTCGAAGTACCAAACGAACTCCAATGTTGTCCAAATTTTCTTGAGATGGAGTTCGGAACTCCACCTTTCTAACGAGACCAAAAACGTTGAATTCCGACTTCCGATGCGAACGTGGAGGCATCGCGGAGTGGCGCTCAAAAGCTGGAAACAGAAGGGATATTTGATTTCATTCTAAGTGTTTGACCATTCAAAAACTGCTGCGAACCCAAGTTCGGCAATTTATTTGGACTAGCAAACTGAATCCAAATGACATGAAAACTGGTAGGAATATATTCCAACATCCCTACTATAAGATGCAAAAAGAATTTCTGGAATCCAAGTTGAGACGAAGTAGCAGCGACGTCTCAAAGTTGGACCCAGAACAAGATTCACACTGTTTACAAACAGCGACAAGAGTTCAACTTCGACACGAAATTCGAAGTACCAAAAGAATGCAGATGATGCCTAAATTTTACAGAGATGGAGTTCGAAACTCCACCTTTCCAACGAGACCAAAAACGTCGAATTCCGACTTTGGATGCGATCGTGGCGGCATCGCGAAGTGGAGAGAACAAATCTGGAACAGGGTTTAAAAAAAAATTATTTTTTTTTTCTTTTTTCTCGGGACAGTGGTAAGAATGTACAATTTTTACCAAATTAACTTCGAAATTTCATGAAACTTAAAACATGAAAGTTTTAGCTCTAAATCTAAGCTTTCCAGAACATCCAAAATTATTAGATTTGGATAAGAAACGAGAGAGATACATGCAAAACAATATCAGATTGAAACTCAAAATAACTTGTTAAAGACAGAATTGGTCTTCTGTCTTTGAACGCATTTCAGGTCATCTAAATGGCAATATTACAGAATACTCACTGAACAAAAATTGTAGCATATGTTTTAAGCTTTCCGGAACATTCAAAATTATCTAATTCGGATCAAAAACGAGTAACTTATGGCCAAATCAATTTCAGGGTTTTATTTTATCAACCTTGTAGTTTGTTGTCAGGTCAGCGACAAACAAACGTGATTTCGACCATTGAAACCACAAAATTAGGCAAAGTTCAAAACATGAAAGTTATAGGCTACAGAATAAGCTTTCCAGAACTTCAAGAAAATCTTAATTCCGATTTAAGATGAATGAGATATGCCTAATTTACTAACAGCAATAAACTAATTATAATTTCAGCTAGCATATATTACCTCTTTCCAAGCAATGAAAAGAAGATCAAAGAGTTTCACAATCTAAATGCACAAAAAAAAAGAGGATTACAAAATAATTTCAGAAATTAAAGAATGAATTAGAGGTGGGTTTTGTGATTGCTATTACCTCTTTTAGTAGTTTGAATTAACTCTCTTTGATTTGGTGTAGATTGGAGTCTTGCTTAGGAGGCCATGACTAGGTTTTGGAGCTTTCTAATTAGGTTTTAGTAGTTATGAAATGAAGTGTTGGCTGAAATGGGAGAGTAAAAGATACTTTATAGGCTAATGGTTAGGGTTATTGGATCTAATACCCATTAGGACTTTGTATTATTCATGTGCATACATATATAGACAATTTTCTCTAAGTACACTCTACATACAAATTACTAAATACATTTCAAACCATAGAAAATTATGAAAATATGTTAACAATTACTTTTAGCCATTTCATAAAATCCTATATCAACATATTTTACATTTTAACCCCTAATTTTTCCAAAACACCGTTTATAGTTAATATTAGCCAAAATCACCATTTTGCAAATAAATTGCAAATTAATTTCCCAAATCAAATATTGCACTATTTTACACATATAAAATTTTGCAATAATATAAATTACAAATTTCCCTAATTAATTTCCTTGAAATGCTCCATTTTACACTTAAGCCCAAAATATTAATTTATTCAAAATGACTAAATTTTGAACAAATTAGCCACATTAAAAATTCATTAATAGCTCCAATTAAATTAAAATCCCAATTTTAATTTATTATTTGGTGACCGCAATCACGGGTTGTTACAGACTCCCCCCCTTAAGAAAATTGCGTCCCCGCAATTCCTTAAATATAGAAGTCGTCTATAACATCTAATCCACAAAAGGAATACAGAAGACGGAGCTCGATTTCGAATATCACACATAGAAAGAGTCTCAAGAATATCGTCGATGAAAACCAGAACGAATCTATTGATGTATTCCCGGAATACTCGATTCATGAGATCGACGAAGAAAGCCGGAGCGTTCGTCAAGCCGAACGGCATGACCAACCACTCAAAAGAACCATGACGAGTGCGAAATGCTGTAAGAGGAATGTTGTCTTCCATGACTCGTAGCTGATGGAATCCGGTGGCAAGGTCAAACTGAGAGAAGACCTTCGCACCGCTCAAATGGTCAAACATGTCGTAACGGGAATTAGAGTTAGACATGATTCAATGATAGATAATAAATTAAGGAATACTACGGAATATAACGGATTCCTATACATATTCCTAACTTATATATCAATAAACATGAGGAAGGGATATGATTTAATTCGGATCTAATTTAAAATGTATTGTACTAAGTGTATCTGTTCTGTGTTTATTATGCTTATTCCTGAAACCAGGCTCTGATACCAAGCTGTAGCGCCCCACTCTGAGACCCACTGTAACAAAGAGTATTACGGGAGTAATACTGTCTGTTAAAGCGGAGAATAGAGTATAGTGGAAGCGACCATTTGTAATCAAGCTATAACTATCTACTGAATACGTCGAAAGGATGGTATCTATATATGTTTGTCAAGTGGTTCGACATATTCGGTAAATACTTATAACGAAATTACAAATGGCTAAAGATCTATCAGGACAAAGCATAATAATAAATGATAAAACATCATAGAACAGAATCACATAACAGATATAAAATCCCAGAACAATACATCGTCAATACAGATCCAAATATCATAAGTGGGTACAAAGCCACTGCTCACACATGTGAGTCAAAAATATGTACATATAAGAGTCTGAATAATAACAGAGTAGCGGAATAGTGGACAAATAAAAGCGCTATCTATCAGCATAGCAGATAATGTCCAAGCGGAAGCACAGAAGCTAAGTCCAGAGACCTAACCTGAAACAACTCGGTCTGACCCGAGCGAAAACACTCGGGTCAGGCTAGCTAAACAATCAGTAATAACTGAGATATATAGTAATGCGGTACATAAATAAAACAGTACTTATCCAAAGAGAAGTATATTATGAACCACATGAATATAATGAGGATCCCTAATCATCAATAAACAATAAAAATCTCCAAAGAGAAATCAACACCAAAGTGTAGAATAAATAAAATCGCCTCATATCATCGGCGTAGCCAAAGCTATAAAAAGATGCCCATAGGCAATAATCCCAAGAGTGACCAGAGTCCGTAATCAATGCCCAAGCAAAGATCGATGCTCCAAAGAGCAATGGGGATATACTGAAAAGTCAATGAAATCAAAACACTGAAAAGCAGTGCCCAGAGACACTTTGTGGCAGTAGGAAGTTCCTTAGCCTGACCATTTGTTGGAAATCCAATTCCCAATACGAACCTTGTACGGTTTTAGTTGTAGAACCTGCCATTTACTTATGGTGGTCACCACTGTTTAGATGGTAGCTATAGTAGGCATAGTTCGGAATGTCTATGCTGGCTAAGATTAATATTATATTTTTGAAATGGTTTCTACACTAGACATTAATAATAATATCAACTGATCTTTCGTAGTAAGCATCTTTGACTATCATAAGGAGAAATCTCCTCCAATTCTGCGTTTGCGTTGTGTGTGTGGCGGAAGGCCTTATGGTAGTTTCATTTTCCAAAAGCATTGCGAATTTCTTTTATTTTCTTTGTGAAAATAACTGTTTTACGATCTCACACCAGTCACCATGACTGACTCGGAGTTTATTGTTCCCTTTCTAAACTCTGAGTGCCCATAATTTTCCACACGGGCAGCCTAGAGTTATGTTATCAGGATATTCTGGAGCTTTGGAGACGAGCTGGATGGCGAGACGTACACTCGTACTTGTTTATTTATTCCGCTGTGTATTCTGTATGGGGACAAGTTTATATAACTGTCCATTGTTGTATTGAGTTGTATATTGACTCTCATTGATGTATGTATAAACTGATATAGTTCTTTGTTTAAAAGACTAGTGATTATCTATTATATATTGTTCCGCTGCGAATGTGAGATTCTGATATTGTTTCTGTTTCTGTTTTTCTGTTCTCTTTTCCTTCTGTCTTCTTCTACCTCTTCTTTTTCAACCTAACAGTTCGGTTTTCCGGCATTCGATAGCTCGGCAGTTGATACAGTGGTTGTATTGATGTCGACTTTCGAGCGTCGAAAGATCATGATCGTTACATAGTGAGTCCATTAGTCTAATTAGAGAATACTATAAATAGTGGGTCGAAGAGTCAATTAAAACTTTTCCCCCTCACTATAAATCAAGTTAAATCCTAATTAGCCTTAGATCCATCTTAATTTCATCCAAAATCACCCAAATTGCTCTTTAAATCAAATTAGATTACAGATTAGAGATTAGATCATCGATTTGCTTGATTTGAAGTGCATTCCATTACTGTCCTAATTGGATCTACATTCATATTGGTTGAATTTGGTAACTGATGAGTGGTTTATGCCTTCTCACTGTACTATGCATGTTTATATGGTAGAATCATAGGATTTAACATGTTTTAAATCGATTTTTGGCAATAAATTCTTTTTAACTTTAAATACATGTTAAACTATGTATATGATCTGGATTGATTAGAAATCACCCTTGCTCATGCTTATATATTCAGGCTATATGTAGATATATGTTAGAAATTGACTTGTTTGTCTTATTTTGATGGATTACATGTTTGATTGGATGAAATTGCTTGTTATTCTACATTGGATGATACGATTTGATGCTTTTTGCTAGTGGTGTGATTGCATAGAAAGTTAGCATGGGAGAATTGAGCAAACCGGAGGCAAAATTGGCTGGAATTGGACAAAACTTGGAGGGAAAACTCCGGAATATGGGAGGATATGAGGTTTAAGTCGCAAGTTCGGATTCTCTAAGCATAGAAGGTTGTGCCTACATGAGAGATCAATACCGAGTTCTGTGGGTGGGTTCAACAAGTCAACGACTTTGGGGAGAGCAAGGATGTTGCTAGTAGAGGTTGCCTAAGGTGATGGATCGATGATTGGCTATGCATTGGAGGCTATGATGACTTTTTCTGGAATATGAAGTAAGGTGCTTTGAAGAGAGAACTTGTTCTATGATGACTTGATTTGAGTAGTGAAGTCGGGGTCAAAGCATCTAGGCATGGAGTACTAGAAGCAAGGAAGGAGTAGAAGAAAACATAGTCATAGATTGGCTAAGTAGAGAGGTCGGGGACGAGTAGAGAGGTCAGTACCGACTTCTAGGTTTAGGTCCAAATGGGATGAAACTTCTGGGAGGTGAAGTAGAAATCCTATAGATCATATTGGAGATGTTGGCTCATTCGAATCAGGTTGGATGACGATATAACACCATGATGAAAATCTATGGTCTTCGGATGTTGGCTCGTGTTAGGAGTAGGTTCCGAAGATGGCGGCTCGTAAAGGGGTGGGCCGTATGATCGGGGAATGTGGAAAGGTTTCTTGTGAATAATGGAAACTGGATTGAGCAAGAAGGGCTCGGTATCTAAATGGAGTAAAGATGGGCTCAGTTGTATGTGCTAAGGAATTGTTGATGGATCGAAGAGTTTTCAGTTGTACTCAAAGTAGGGGTATTGTAAGTGGGGACGCCCATAGGTCAATGAATGGACCTATAAACCTTGGACATGTTGCTTAAGGTCTAGTGTCTAGCTTTGGGCTGCGAGACACGTATCCAGCTTTGGGCTGCGGGGTACGAGAGTACAACAAAGAACCGGGATTTCCATTTGTCCATGGCTTGGGGGTTTAAAACACATAAAGTGATAATTAGGATTGTTTGATGGACGCTATGGTTACTTTGGTTTCTATCTTTAGTAGTCTATCACTCGTAGGTATCTAAGGAAGTAGGTATTAGAGATAGGAATACCTAGAAGACTGATATCCTTTATTTGGTTTGTGGTATATCTTTATGATATTATAAAGTAGCATATTATAGTGTTGTATGCTAACTCTTTGGTTGCAGGGAAAGGTCAGGTATGGTTTGTGTACTCTTGTTCCTTACCACATTTACCTGTATAGTATTTTGAGACTCATTTACCGCTCACACCAGACTGTTATCTGACCCAAGGTTTTATGCTTTGCCTCTTATTATCTTTGGTACTCTTAAATGAGTAGATTAGATAATAATCCAGGTGACGCTGTAGTTGTTCGGAGGACGAGCTGGATAGAGCTATCTCATTTATATACATATATGGAATCTACATTTATTTCGATGTGCAACACGGGGGAGCCTTAGTAGTGACTGCTTACCGCTTTAATTTGAGACTACTGTTGAGTTTGTTTCCATCGTATAAACTCTACTATTGATGTATAACTCTGTAAATATTATACTCTGATGATGATGCTCTGTTCACATTGTTATTACCGTCTCTTCTGTTATATATGTGATATTATATTTTGTTCATGCACTATGAGATATACGATATGTTATATGCTACATTAATTTATTTCAACCTTAATGATCACCCTATTTCAGTCGGGCATAGACAACGCACTATTTATATTCTATTGGTGCCGGTGGTATAGGGTGGTCGTCACATTTAGTCAGAGCATTGGTCATACGCTTAACTGAAATTGATACCATGATTCGGTAGAGATGGGGAAGATGATGTCGCCTTAGACTTGATCAACAGTATATATGTATATGAAAGAGAGCGTACTTGTTATAAGTTTGTTTTTCAAAGCTGTATAATAATATATTATATAGTATAAGTCACATGCACATGAGCACTATGGACATATTTTTATTTATGAGAGATTGATTATTCTTGTCATAGATAAGAATGAGTCGGCATACAAGGAATGCTGTGAGGAATTCTACTTTAGGAGTAGAGGAAGGAATGTGATTAGAAGTTGTTATGCTTGATTTCCAAGCCATGTCTAATGCTATGATGGCTAATATGATGAGGAATGCTCCTGGAGTGGTGATAGGTGAAGGTGCTCCTATGCAAGCGCCTAAGGCTGATTTTGCCAAGCTAAATAAAGATTATTCTACTCTTGGGGGAAGTCATTTTATGGAACGGAGTTAGCCAAAGAATTGCAAAATTGGTTAGATACTTGTGAGCGCATCTTCGGTGATATGGAGGTGGAAGATGCTATAAAGAGGAAGTTGGCTTCAAGACGGCTACAGGACCGAGCCAGGAATTGGTGGAATGCTGCTACAATTGCTACTCCAAAGGATCAGTTCAGCTGGGATCATTTCAAGGCAAGGTTCGAGGAGAAGTTTATTCTAGCTGCTCAAAAGTCAGTTCTGTTTAGAAAATTTTATGATCTCAAGCAGAGAGAGATGACAGTTTCCGAATATGTGGCAAAATTTGATGCTTTATCTAAGTATGTGATGTCGTTCATCGACACTCAACTAAGTAAGAATAAGAAATTCATCATAGGATTGGAGAATATATTGGGAAAAAGCTAGCGGACCTTATAGATGAGCCGTTTGAGAAGCTTGTAGAGAAGGCACTTCGCCATGAGAACTTGTACCCTAAGGCTAAGACTGATATTGTTTGTTCTGCTAAGAAACAAGAGCCAAAGCTGCAACAGGGCGGTGAAGGCAAGAAGAAGTGGAATAGAAAGAAAAGTAGTCCCATGAAAAAGGTGGTAAGAAGGAGGGTAAATGGGAACCTACTTCTATGGACGCAATGAAAAGGAGCATCTGATTAAAGATTGCAAGACGAGTGAAAGAGAAAATGCTACAATTGTGACAAGCCTAGGTAATTGAAGAAGAATTGTCCAAAACTGATGAAGGATAAGAAGGTGGTGAAAGCATATGCTTTAGATGCAGTCTCGACTTCATCGAGTGCTCCCTCGGCGAAGGAGAAGGGAGTCATTATTTAACATCTTCTTTCTATTGGTGATGTTCCTATTCGAGAATTTTGATACCAGTGCTTCTCGTTCATTCATCTGTAGTGACCTAGTAGATAGACCGGGATTGGAACTTGAGATGGTAGACTGACCCCTAATCATGACGAACCCTGTTGAAGTTTAGCTAGTCTTTGCATGGTTTATTGTGGCTTAGTTTTATCGATTCATGGATGTCCTTTGGTTTGTGATTGTTTTGTTTTGAACTTTGTTGGGTTCGGGATTATCTTGGGTATGGACTGGCTTAGGAAGTATGCAACCATAGTGGATTGCGAGAAGCTGTTGGTGACAGTCGGAGATGTGGATGGACGAACGGTAGTGATTAGCTGCCTACCAGAGGATGGTGTGATCATTAGCTTTCTATATTCTCTTGAGGTTCCACATCAGGGATTGTCATCAGTGCCTATCGCTAGAGATTATCCGGATGTCTTCGAGGAAGTAACTAGATTGTCGCCGCATAGAGAGATCGAGTTTCAGATAGACTTGGTAAAGGAAACCAGATTGATAGTTATGCCTTTGAGGTGTATAGCACCCAAGCAGAAGGAATTAGAGGTGGAAGTGAATGACCTATTGAGGAAATGGTTCATTCAAGAAGCATATCTGAGTGGGGCGCATCTGTAGTATTCACAACGAAGGCAGATGGCTCTTTGAGGTTGTGTATGGACCACTGTGAGCTGAATAAAGTAATGAAAAAGAACAAGTATCCACTTCCATACATTGGTGGCTTATTTGATCTACTGCACGGTGCGAAGGTGTTCTCCTAAACGGATTTGACGATGGCATTTCACTAGTTGAGAGTAGCGAAGGAGAGTGTGCTTATTACTGTGTTTCATGTACTGTTTCTATGAGTAGTTGGTTATGCATTTGGGTTGACCAACTCTCCGGCATACTTTGTGGATCTCATGAATTAGATTTTTAGATATTAGTCAAATAAGTTTGTGCTTGTGTTCATGGATGATATTCTAATCTTTTCAAAACTGAAGGGCACAAGATGTAGTTGAGGATTGTGCTAGAGATATTGAGGAAGCACAAATTTAGAGTGAAGTTCTCTAAATGTCACTTCTAGAGAGAAGAAGTGAGATTCTTGGGTCATGTCATTTCAGAATGGGTTATAGGAGTGAATCCTGTAAAGGTGGCAGCAGTCCAAGAATACTACGGATGTGAGAAGTTTCCTAGGATTAGCGGGATATTATAGACGCTTCATAAAGATGTTCTCGAAGGTAGCAGCACCGTTGACCAATTTGACGAAGAAGAAACAGACCTTTATATGGGATGCAAAGTGTGAGCATGAATTTGTGAGTCTGAAAGAGAGGTTAACGAGTGCACCTATTGACCATTCCAAGTGGAAATGAAGAGTTGACAGTATACACTGATGCTTATGGTACTGGATTGGATGCGGTGTTAATGTAGAAGGGAAGGGTTGTCGCTTATGCGAGTCGACAGCTAAAGCCGCATGAAAGGAATTACCCAACTCATGATTTGGAATTGGCGGCAATTGTTTTTGCTTTGAAGATGTAGAGGCACTATTTATTGGGGGAAAGGTTTAAGTTGTTCATGGACCATAAATCCTTAAAGTACCACTTCTCTCAGAAGGATCTCAACCTTCGACAACAGCAATGGTTGGAGTTCTTGGCCTCTTATGATTTTAGTATTTTCTATACTCCAGGAAAAGGGAATGCAGTCACCGATGCACTAAGTAGAAGACATGCTGCTTAGGAGAAGTGTTCTTGGAATGGAAGCAGATAAAGTATATTGCTGGATTTGATTTCAGGCCTCACTGAGGGCTAGAACCTGAAATGTTGGCAAGCGTATCGATTAGACCTACTCTGATTAAAAGGACCGGTACTAGTCAGAAGCAAGATGCTAGGCTAGCGGAGATCATAGCTAAGATAGAAGAAGGATTATAATCTAAAGATATGAATTAATACGAACTCGATCGAGAAGGTTGGATGGAAGATTATTTGTTTTTGATGTTGATGGATTGCGAGATAAAGTGCTAAAAGTGTGTTATCATTCCAGATTGACCATTCATCCCAAAATAAGATGTATTGAGATATGAAGCGAACTTACTACTAGGAAGGTATGAAGAGGGATGTTGGGGCATTCATCTCAAAGTGTATAAACTGTCAGTTGGTAAAGGCAGAGCAGAAGAAACCTTGTGGATTGTTGCAACCACTAGAGATTCCTGAAAGGAAATGGGAACAAGTATTGATGGATTTTGTTGATGGATTGCCGAGGACTTGAGCAGGGTACGACGGCATTTAGGTCATAGTAGATCGTTTGACCAAGAATGCGAGGTTTATACCCATCAAGTTAAGTAGAACGGCATCCAAGCTGGCGAAATTGTATGTAAAATAAATAGTACGATTTCACGATGTGCCGAAGAGCATTGGGAGCGACGGAGACCCGTTGTTCATTAATGGGTTTTGAAAGAGCTTACAAGAGGCATTAGGGATGGAGTTGCATCTTAGTATAGCTTATCACCCGCAAACGGATGAGCAGACCAAAAGAGTAAATCGTATATTATAAGATCTCCTACGAGCATGCATTATAGACTTTGGTGGATCATGAGATGATCATTTTCATTTGGTAGAGTTTGCATACAACAACATTTATCAGTCGAGTATTGGTATGGCTCCGTATGAAGCATTGTATAGCCAACCATGTAACGCTCCTTCATATTGGTGGGCAGAAGGCGAGAAATTGATACTTAGGCCAGATATGATTAAAGAGACTTCGAAGAAGATTGAGGTCATTCGACAACGAATGAAAGCCGCTCAAGATTGACAGAAAAGCTACGCTGATAAGAGACGAAGAGATTTAGAGTTTTTTGTCGAAGATATGATGTTTATAAAGGTTCCTCCTCTAAGGAATGTAGTTTGATTTGGTAGAAAAGGGAAGTTGGGACCGAGACTCGTAGACCTTTTTCGATAGTCGAGAGAATTAGGAAGCTAGCATATAGGGTCGACTTACCTCAGAAGATGGCAGGCATGCATAACGTTTTTCATGTCTCTTATCTACAGAAGTTTGTGCACGAATCAAGCATGAAGATTACACTGGATCAGTTGGAAGATGTTAAGGTAGAAACAGAAGTTTCTATATCTCATAGCCCGCTTCGTATTGTTGGGTACAATACGAAACATCCTAGGAAAAAACGGTGAAGCTAGTTCAGGTACAATGGAGCTGAAGTGAGGACGATTGTACATGGGAGACGGAAGAAAGCATGAGGAATTCTTATCCGAAGCTCTTTGGATGGTAAGACCCATCGTTTATCGTGTTTACTTTCACCATTGTAAACTATATTTGGTAGGTTAGTATTCCACATGCTAGGATAGATTAACCATATTATTGGTTGCATGGTTGCTTGTTTGAGATGTTTGGTAATTGGTTATAATCGATAGGCATGCGGGATGACCATGGTTGCTTTTGCTTTGGCTTGTTAGGGATCTTGGAGGAGAAATTCCTAAAGGGGGAGAATGTAACAACCCATATTTTACGTATCGGAGGATCATAAAATATTTTTATTTTATTCGTATGAGATTGTATGATTAGATAATTTTGGGATATGACTCTTAGGGACATTTACACTTATGATTTTTCCCACATTTCTATATGACCATTTTGACCCTAAAAATCATGTTTGGGCTATAACTTTTGATAGGAGTCTAATTCGGGTCTCAAACTAGTTCCATTACTTTAGGATGATGGTTTCCCATTCTATAGAGTGAGCATAATAGAAAAAAAGGGACTTACGGTTAGAAATTTATGCCTATTATAAGTTTTTAAAGCCGCTGGTTAGGATTACTGTGTAATTAATTAAGCCCATTAGTGAGCCCATTAGTCTAATTAGGAAATACTATAAATAAAGGGATGAAGAGTCAAATTAAAACTTTTCCCTCTCATTCTAAATCAGGTCTAAACCTTAATTAACCCTAGATCCATCCTAATTTCATCCAAAATCACCCAAATTGCTCTCTAAAACAAATTTGACTGCGGATTAGAGATTAGAACATCAACTAGAAGATAGAGATCATTAATTTGCTTGATTTGAAGTGCATTCCATTGCTGCTTGGATTGGATCTACATTCATATTGTTTGAATTTGGTAATTGGTGTATGCCTTCTCACTATACTATGCATGTTTATATGGTAGAATCATAGGATATAACATGTTTTATATCAATTTTTGGCCATAAGATATTTTCTAACTTTAATTACGTGTTAAAGTATGTATATGATCTAGATTGATTAGAAATCACCCTTGCTCATGCTCATATGTTCATGTTATATGTAGATCTATGTTATAAATTGACTTGTTTGTCATATTTTGATGGATTGCATGTTTGATTGGATGAAATTTCTTGTTATTCTACGTTGGATGATATGATTTGATGTTGTTTGGTGTGTTGTGATTACATCAAAAGTTAGGTCGGTGAATTAAGCAAATAGAAGGCAAAATTGGTCAGAATTGGATGAAACTTGGAGGGGAAGCTCTGGAGTATGGGAGGAGCTTGGGTTCAAGTCGCAAGTCCAAATTTTCTAAGCATAGAAGTCGGTACCTACATGAGAGGTTGGTACCGAGTTATGTGGGTAGGTCCAACAAGTCGACGGCTTTGGGGAGAGCAAGGATGTTGTTAGTAGAGGTTGCCTAAGGTGATGGATCGGTGATTGGCTAAAGTGTTGGAGGTTATGAATCTTTCTAGAGTACGAAGCAGGTTGATTTGAAGAGAGGACTTGTTCTATGACGACTTGATTTGTATAGTGAAGTTAAGGTCAAAGCATCTGGCCATGGAGTACTAGAAACAAGGAAGGAGTGGAAGAAAACTTGGCCATAGATTGGCTAAGTAGAGAGGTTGGGGTCGAGTAGAGAGGTTGGTACTGACTTCTAGGTTTAGGTGCAAATAGGATAAAACTTCTAGAAGGTGAAGTAGCGATCATGTAGATCGTGCTGGAGGTGTTGGCTCATTCATATTAGGTTGGATAACGATATAACAGCATGATGAAAAGTTATGGTCTTCAAATGTTGGCTCGTGTTAGGAGAGGTTTCGAAGATGGCGGCTCGTAAAGGAGTGGGCCGTATGATCAGGGAATGTGGAAGGGGTCCTTGTGATTTGAGACAGTTGTTGAGTTTTTTTCCATTGTATAAACTCTACTATTGATATATAATTCCATGGATATTATACTCTGATGATGATGGCCTGTTTACTTTGTTATTATTGTCACTTTTGTTGTATATGTGATATTATATTTTGTCCACGTGCCGTGAGATATATGACTAGTTATATATATTGGTCTATTTCAACCTTGATGATCGTCCGATATCGGCTGGGCACGAACAACACACTATTTATATTCTATTGGTGCTGGTGGTATAGGACCGTCTTCACAGTGTGATTTTTGGCTTCATCTTATGGTAATTTTTAATTTTATTTTATTATGAAATACGTGATGTTAATGCAGTTTAGATCCCCATATGCTTCATCATTTTTGTTTATTTTTTCATTTTGTATGTGTAGTTTAGATCTCAAATATTATAGAACGGATTTGTATATGCTTGGTTATTCGATCTAATTATGTTATTGATTAGGATATTAACGTTCAAAAAAATTGATTTGGAAACTTCATACAATTAGTACGTGTTTGAATTTTGAATGCAAAGTAGTTTCCCTATATTCTTCACTTTTTGTTGTACATTGGTTCAAACGATGCTCCATTACATGGTAGTCCCAAATTACTTCTCGTTCACCTTCCACTTCCCTAATTCCATGAGGATTCAAAAATTTCATCTTCAAACACCATTACACCATTGAGCTAGAACAACTCTAGAATCAGAAAGGATCATTCGTCCTAGAAATGCATTACATGTTGGGAAGCCATCCACTAGCATGAAAGTTTGCTTCTTTGCAGACTTTGGCCTATCTTAGCTCAACGAACACATCCAGAAGTCCCATTGGCATCTTTCCTTCTCCCATGAATCCATGTAAAGGCTTTTGCATAGAGAGACATCTTCACGGATAATTCCATCTTTTCGATGGCACTTTTGAACAATATGTTCATAGAGCTTCTACAATCCACCAACACTAATGCACCTTTGCTCGTCCAAGCATAGCTAAAATTACTACCAGATCAGTGTAAGGGTATTGTGTTCTATGCAAATCACTTTCATTGAATGTAATTTCAGTTTCATCATGGCAAGGTATATTTATTTCTCACTCTTCATATACATCATAAACAAACTCCTTGCCATGCTCTAAGGACTTTGTGTACCATTCCATTTCAATCCAACTCATACCCACTACATGTGGATCTCCAAATATGGTGCTAACCACTATTCCTCCTCCTCTAGCTGCAGTGCTAGTACCTTCCCCATCATCCTAAACAATAGCGACCTTAGTGGTTGATGCACAAGAATTGGGGAGCCATTAGAGTCTTTGGCATACCTCTGCAATTTCTTATTATGTATTCCTCAATGATGTCATGTAGATGATGACACTCATTCGTGTTGTTCCCACGAGTCTCAAGAAAATGGCAATACTACGTTTAATTTAAGTCTTTCCCATTCTACTTTTTATATTCCACTTTCACTTACATAGCCATACATATGTTTTTGATGCTATCATTTATATTTATCATTTATATCTATTAAAACATCGAATCTGGGGCCAAGCCTCTATATGTTGCAATTGACCTTATTGTTTTGATTATCTTGATTATTTTATTCTTCTTCCCAGCTAAGTCATTGCCACTCCCCTTGACCGTAGCATTTACACTAGATGATTCTCTAACCTGAGTGGGTCCATTAATTTTCCTTTTAGATGAGGCATCCTCTAACTTATATATTTTATGCTTCATAATAAAACTCATGGATGTTATTCGTCTTTTCTTCTATCTATTTTAGGAGAATTTGGTGTATGGATGTACCCTCTCACAAGGCCATCGATACCAACTATTCGTACAAGTTCTTCATGCTGGCGACCATGTTGAAATAGGTTAAACATTTACATAACAATTTATTGCCCCTTTGATTCACATCGAATAATGAGTATGAATTTTCCGGTTGCTCCACATGAATGCGAAACTAATCGATGAACTCTCATGCAACTTTTGCTGTGAACTAATTGACCCTAAATAGAAGTCTTAAAACCACATAGTGGCTAAGTCTTATCGAAAAAACATGAGGCACTTGCATAAGGCTTCTTTAGTATGCCAACCATCGACATGTGTTATATTATTGTAGATGTATGATAGGTTTTGTCAACCTCTTATGAGGTTCCATTTTGGACATTTTGAAATCCTTGGGATTCCTAGCAATCTACATTTCATAGGTAAATGGACTGCACATTCTGACTCCAATACCTCTTTCTACTTGTTCACTTCCAAAGAAATATCTAATTGTTTGGACCATTATATCCTTTAGTTTAGGAAGTTCTCTCCTAATGGGATGGTCAGCATACCAACTAGCATGGTGACCATTTCACTCCCTATGTAGGGAATGTACTCTTCGTTCACCCTTGTATCAAATAATGTCAACCATGTGTATGACTCTTGCTTTTAGAGCATTATCGGTGAGCTCTCTATCATTCTTCCACTAGCCCTTTAACTCAAACAGGGGATTTAAGATGCGTAGAATTTGGTTTAATCGCAGCTGGACCGAGTTTAGTACCAATCAGATTTTGTCAGGAATTGAATAAATTTTGAGCACAACTTCGAGTTGAGTCCTATCTTGATCCAACCGCCACTCATTCTCTTGCAACCTTGTCCTTCTACTATTGTGCTTCTAACACTGCTAGGGAGCTATTGTATTCTCCTTTACCTTCCCCTTAAATGGGAACTTTCATTCTCCTTAATGTTGCGACCATCGTTCCATTGTCGTTCAAGGTGTTCCATTAGCTAGTCCACCATAGCCCACTGGGTAGCGAAATGATCATTCAGCACAGCTACAACTATGTTCAAATCACCTCTAGTTACCATCTTGCACAATGGAAGTGTACTAGATAACTGCTCATCATGGTTAACATCCTAACGGTTGGAAGTCGCTACTACGTACTTGCTTGTAGTCCCAACTTTACTTTTAAGTCTAGGAGTCATATCGTATAGTGCACTAAGTTTGTGTATCCATAAATTCAATTCTAAGTTGAAGTACCAAAAAAGTTAGCTTATAGATAAACACACCATAGAGATTTGTGAAGTGCTATAGAACTTGAATGTGATCTAGAGATTCCATTTTTGAGGATTAAATTTATGTTACACTTAGGTTATAAATACGTTCAAATCACTAATGCAAGTAACACAAGTAGGCAATATAGTAAAAACTGTAAGAAAAAGAATGCACACAGATTTTATAGTGGTTCAGCAGAAGAGATGCCTACATCCATTATAGTTTATTTCTTATTTATGTATAGATCATATGTACAGTGTTGGAATGTATGATACAATGATCTATATGTTAAGAGATATGTGATGTGTTGCTTTTGAAAATCTATTCAATATTAGTTGGAATGGTTTCGATCAATAGTTTTATGAGCAAAAATTAAATCTTCGTTACAATTCGTATCTAGGATATCCATAGATATCTAAATATTTGAATTCAATTCGACAGTTCCTAAAATAATTTGGTTTCCATGATGTAGGCTTGAAACCGGTTGACATTGTCTAGTTGGTAGATTTTATTCAACATCTAGTAGATTGGTGATTCTCTACTTCAAAGAGATTAGATATTGGAATTTTGGTTAAATGTTGACACTAAACCGTTGTCATGGTTTGGTAATGCTCTACTAGTACCAAATCGTTAAAATGGTTCGGTATTTAACGCTTGTCAAAATTTCCAAGAGTTAGTTAGTTCAAGTTAAGGAACTGTAACACTCCTAACTTTTGATAACATTATTCAGGAGATTTAATTAGATAAATTATATAGAGTAATATGAAATAGAATGATAAGGAAATTGGGATTTGAATAAATGATAAGAAGGCCGTGCTTAATTAAATAAATGGGCTTAAGAATGGTTATTAAGCAAATTAATTTGCACAAGGGAATATTGGGAAATAGCCGCACCCTATTATCATAACCCATATATATTCTCGTTCCTTATATCATTCTCATTCATTTTCTCATTTTCACAAAACATAAAACACAAACATAAAAGAGGAGCCGGCCATTACTAGGAGAAAAGAGCAGAAATTAAATCAAAGGCTAAGGAATTAAAGCAAGGGGAATAAATCTCAATCCAATTTCTTTATCTTAATCAAGGTGAATAATAATTTATATCATCTCTATTTTGTTTATAATCATATGTTTTTGGGTTTAAGATTAAATCTATTTTTATGATGATTTGGATGATGATATGCTTGGATCATAACATGTTAGATTTAAACAAGATTGTTTAAATATGATTTTGCATGGTTTTTAGGGTAAAACCGATTATAATTGATCTCGAATACTATGGGAAAATTATATGTTATGTAAAACAAGATTTTGGAGTTGGATTTTGATTTTGATAATTTCCAAGCTATGGAAAGATTATTATGAATTTTCAAAGGAAAATATGGTTAATTGGGTTTAGAAATTTATTTCATAAATTATATTGAGAATTTGGGTCTACAATTTAGATATGTTAGATAACATATTAAAAGTGAATTTCTGTAATTTTTGGGGATTTTTCCTAAGTGATTTACTATGAGAATTAAATTATTTTGAAAGGAGGACCTAAATGATTTAATTGTTTTGCTTAATGGAAGGGCTTATTTGTTAAATTAATCTTGATTTAGATTTGAAATTATGCGGCAGTTATTTTGTGTAAAGGATTTGAAAAGCTGAGGCAACTAATGATATGCTTACAAGTAGGTAGGTTAGTTAGAAAGTGCTTACTTTAATTAGCATTAAATTAGATTTACCCAGAAAAATGGGTTCTGCCTCTATTAGAAGCACCTTTCGACCATATACTTCCACCTTCAATCAAGTCGAAACCCCAAAAAGCCGAAACCAATACACAAGGTATCAACATGGGTACGTAGTGGATTGGAGGAAGGCGGAAGGCAGGGTGTCGAAAGCATTGCTTTCGATAGAGTCGAAACCATTGTTTATTTTTAAAAGTTATGCGCCTGCCTTGTTTTTGAAGGGCACTTTCGACCAAGTCGATACCCTGTTACTTTCGAACCCGTTGCCGCCTTTCTTTGTTTAAAAATGGAGCTTTTGAATGAGATCCTTTGTCTATAAAAGAATGCTTTTGAAAATGGTGGTTCCGACCTAGTCGAAGCCCTGTTGTCGTTCTTTTGCCTTTCGAGAATACTGAAGTCATCAATGCTTTCAAAGGGTAGCTTTTGTTTTAAAGATGTACTAAGCCACTTCCTAAATGCTTTCGAAAGGGTTCAAGGGTTTCAAAGGCAATGACTTCGAAAGTGTGTTTCGATGCTAACCTTTAATGTTTTACTTAAAGATTTTGAAGCTTTCGAAAGGATGGTGTCGACGCCATCAAACTTTCCCCAAACAATTTTATAGGAAGATTAAAGGTTTTGAAAGGGTTACTTTTGTATATATTCACTTTGACCCAAAAGATGTTTTTTGAGTAAAGCCAATGGTTTCGAAAGGGGTACTTTCATTTGTTTTGAAGCTATGTTTCTAAGGATTATTAAGTAATGTTTTGATACTTTCGAAAGGTATATTTTGGTTTCGAAAGAGATGATTTAAAGAGCTTCGAAAGGTTTATATGTAATGTTTTGAAAAGAAGTTTTCTATGCTTTCGAAGGAGGTTATCCAGGGGTTTCGAAAGTAATGTTTTAAGGTTTCGAAAGCCTTAGTTTTTCAAAATAAATAACCCACTCTCATTTTAAAGGAAAACCATGGCATGAATAAAGAGTTTTGAAATGATTTTAAGTATGGAGTTTTTGAAGAAGTTTTCTTTGATTAATAGGTTAAAGGGATTAACCAAGTTATTATGTTTGCTTCTTTATATATGTATATGTTCACATTGTAATGGACCCATAACTGTATTTTGGGGAATGGCAGAATAACCAGCTAGGTTGATCCAGTAGTGAATATAAATTAAGTTAACTCCTGAATGGGTAGAATTGCATCCAGGAGGTCAGGAAGACCAGAATATAGGATGCTAAAATATTGATTAAAGAAGTTGCCAGGGAGACAGGTTCATAGTAAACCCATGAAAACTATGTATAAAAGAAGTTGTTAGGGTGACAGGTTTATAGTAAACCCATGAAAACTATGATTAAAAAGAGTTATTGGCAGGGGCCAATAGGTTTGTAGTGAACCCATAAAAACTATATCTGGATTAAGGTATTGATAGAAGTCAATAGGTTCCTAGTCAACCCATGAAAACTAAGAGAAGAGGGAAGTTATTGGAGTTACCAATAGGTTCAGAAAGAACCCATGAAACAATGATGTTATTGACAGGGGCCAATAGGTTCTTAGTGAGCCTATGAAAAGTATGAAATAGGAAGAGAGTCCATAAGTTTAAACAGGTTAATAGTAAGCCCATGAAAACTATGAAACTGGGCAGGGAGTCCATAAACATTAAACAGGTTATTAGTAAGCCCATGAAAACTAATAGGTTAATGTGACCCTAGAAACTATAAATGAGATAGTTAGTCAGAATGAATGGGGATGGGTAATCCAGAATTCATTTACTTGTTTGCATATCATCATATTGTTTTGAATTGTTTTAACCATTATGGATGCATGAGCACAATATATGGTTTATAAAGGTTTAGGATACTAGTGAGGGGAAAACCCGTTCCGCTAAGTGGCGTGAGCTCACTAGATATCTAAATGGTTTGAGCTGGTAGATTATTATTCATACCAGGCTTTATGTCTGACTCGAAGTTTATGTTTTCCCTTTAAACTCTCGGGTACTCAATTGATTTTGGGTAGCTTGAGAGTTGAGGTTTTCATGTACCTCTTTAGACGAATAAGCTTCCGGAGACGTGCAGGAGGCATGATAGCTACTTAGAGTTATCTTTTACTTCGATTCTGCTGTGTTGTTGTTGTAAAGGAAAAGTTGTTAAATTGCCTATATATACTCCGATCATCCAAGGGGGCATCTTCATATGTCGCTCTTGGCGTATGTTGTAATAAATATATTTTCTCTGAACGTGGTTCTCGTATTGGGATTATGTAATGAATTTGAAATGTTTTGATATGGAATGTGGAACTTATTTGATGCTTTAAATTTTTTCCATATTCATGTGTTTCTATGTATTAATGTATCTAACATTACAGTATTTGATCGCTGAGGATTAATAACTATGGATGACTGCAACATCTGTGGCCGTTAGTTTTGGGCCTCCAAGTGGGGGATGTTACAGGAACAAAGGAAAGGGGATGGAAGATTTGACCAAACCATGGCTATCGAAAACATTTCACAGTTTGGCAATAATCTATTTGGTACTAGTCGGTGAATTCTGATCGTACTAGGTAGATTCCAGTTCTTAGTTAATACTTCTACTTTTTCCTTCATTTCCACTAGTTATTTCTCAATCTTCTCACTCTTTTGTCTTACCACTTGATCTTTCCTTATATTGAGAATTGTTGCATTGAAAATCAATTTGGATGTGTTGAATGAACGATAAGAGGTAAATTCTAAAAAAAGTTAAATTTTGTAGGGGTGGAGAAAGCATAACTTATATTTAATTTTTTTATAAAAGTTACAATAGATCTTTTCATGAATACCCTTGTCATAAACATAAACAAGTAACGTTGCATGTTAATTGATTAATTGAATTAAAATAATTGAAACTAGCATTCAATCATTTATTATCAAAGTTAACATATCTCTTCTATTGTAAATTTTTTCCATCAAATCTAATTAATTAGTAGGCTTGAAATAAGAGAAAATTTCATATTTGCTATCTTCATTTGAAAACTCCTTTGTATCATTTCCAATCTAAATACATATCAATTATTAACAGTAAGTTACCAGATCAAATCTTTTGTCCCGATATTCCCTATCTCTGGTGTCCTAAAAAATCAGAGTCATTCATCACAACAAACTTGAGGATAACTGGGGCCCACCATATTTGATGAATAACCAATGATAACAAATGAATGACTGAGATTACTTTGGCACATGGGGACAGACAAAAGGGGGACAGAGGAATCGAACTCGTAATTTACATATAAAATATTAATAAAACAAATAAAATTTTATTAAACAAGCATACCATGTTTCAACCTAGTCATAACATATGATCTTAAACAATCTCCAAATGCATTATTAATACATTGAATGTTATGAAAGATATCAATATCCATATCATCTTCTGTTAGTACATATTTAGATAAAGATTGATATGGATCCTTCCCCATGATCTTAATTTTTGGATAATTAGGATTTTATAGTTTGGAAAAAAGAGATAGAGAGAATTAATTTTGAATCAACGATTTGATCCCGTTTAAAAAAAACTAATTTGAAATAAATCTTTTATTCACCTTATCTAATTTGATTTTCTATTCAACATTCACATAAACCTTTCTAGTGCTCAGTTTAATTTGTGTGTGTACAAACATACTATTTAACTTAAAATATACTAATGTGGAAAGAAAGAAATGATTCGATGTCACAAACCTAAAAAATTCTAAATGTAAAATGTATTATCCTTCTAATCACATAAACAAGACTTTAGTGTTGGATACAATTGTTTCAAAAATGATATTAAGTAGTGATGTACCATTCAAATTATAAAGGATAATACTATAGACACCAATCAAAACACTCTTTTCACCCACTTAAAAGGAATAATAAAATAAATTAACCAAAACCACTTTGAAAACACATCATGCTTAGATAGACAAAATTAAACTTAAAATAAAATGAAAAATTTGCATAATCGAGCAACATAATATAAAAAAAGACTTTATTTCTTAAACATATTGATTTCCTCTACTATTTTTTCCAAGGATAGGAGGAAGTGAGATAAATAATGTAAGTGAAAATATTTATAAATTATAAAGTAATGTAAAATGAATTTATTTATGTTTACAATATTAATATTAATAAATATATGGTGCAATTCTATAATCTGTATGAAAATCAATAACGTTCAACTAATATTGTATATTACTTTTTCTTGTAGTTATGCGTATCACCTTTTGTCATTCATAATAATATTTTTCTCATATCATCCAATGAATGACGAAAAGGAGATAAACAATGTAAGTAAAACATATTTTATTGTTTTGAGATTAGTATTTTATAATTTAAATATTTCTATTAATATCTAGACTATATTACACCATACATGAAGATTTGAACAACCATTATGTTTTTAAGATATCGAGTGTGATTTTAAACGAAAATCAGTTTGAGATATTGAGTTTTCAACAAAATTACGTCTCATTTGATTTGTCCTTTTTAGTTTTGGATTTTCGTCCAAAGTAAAATGTGCAGCCACATGTATTTTTGAAAAACAACTAATTCGGAAAATGATATTAACTTACAAAATAAAAAACGAATATTTTTTTTTTCATGTTTTGAGAAATAAGAAAAACATTGTAAACAATCCATCCCCTCCGGCATTCTTCCACCCACTTCGATGTCCCTCCATCGTCGTCGTTATGTTTTAGAATTTTAAATCTTCTCATATGAATTTTTCATATTTTGTATTGAATATTGAAAACGCGAAACATAAAATTTAAAAATAAATCAAATAAGGCCTTAATTTTGAGATTTTAGATTTGAGAAGGAAATTCTTGTTGAGAAGACAAATACAAAGTGGTGATGATGTTTGGTTTCATCAAATTTAAGAAAAAAGTGGATATAGATCAATGCGATGAATGTTTGGATGAGAGAAGAGATGGATGACAAATGGTGTTTTGGTGTGTGCTAATAGCATCATCTATTATAAAACTACTACTGACATGCCCTAACATATAAATTTAGTCGTGCTAAATACATCCTGCCATGCCCTCCATTTTACCCATCAGTTTTATTCAGCAGTGTACTGCTGGATGTATTTGAAAATTTTGGCAATGTACTGCTTAATATAGTATATATATATATTTTTATCAATTTAAATCGGCAATATACAGTATCAAAATTGGATAAAATAGAGTATGTAGCGGGGTTTATTTAGAACAACTCTGTAAATTTGATCCTATCCAAATTTCACGAAGAACGTTGAACGAGTTTCACGAATCACCGATCACACTTTTCAATATGACTTTGATTATAATCCATCCAATCTGATAATATCTGAAGTGGACTGAATACAATATTATACTTTCAGCAGCTATAAAGTTAATAATAGTTGATTGCACGGAGTAACGATTTCACAGTTTATCCAAAAATGTCACTTATTGCAACCATTCGAATTCGCTGTTCGCTGAATTGATTTCTCTAACCATATAAATTGCCAACTACGCACAATTCGGTTGTTCCTCCACAAAATTTTCGGTTCCTTTCTTCTACGTTCCGCTTCCCTCCCCATCTCCCGCGTGTCACTCTGGGCAGTCTCGTCATTTCAATCACAAATTTTGGGCGGCGATGCAGGCGGTGCACATAAATACGTAGCCAGCTGCCTAGGGTTCTCTCAGACGATTTATTATCTTCTCAGTTCATTTATTTCTGTGTAATTAATACGGTTGATTCTTTCCTCTCCAATTCCAATACTTACTGCATTGTCCAAATCAAACTTTAAAGCGAAGCAATCCTTTTGCTATCGCTTTTAATTAGTTTTTTTGTATCGAGGGTACACGTGGAAATTGCGACTGAGTTTTTGTTATGAAGCTGTGTTTTTGTTTCAGACGCTTCGTTGACCTAATTCCAGGTTTTTCTTATTATTATTTCTGTTCATTTCCCTTGTATTGCTCATTGTTATTTTTATTTATACTCCTTTTTTTCTTGGAATGATTGTTGCGTTTGTTTAATATCGTCGGATGAATGTTTGATATGTAGGCAGAGATGAAGATTTCTGAGAATTCTCATTTCTTTGCGCTCACCAGTTTGCAAATTGGGTGAGTTAAATTCTAACATCCGTCGTTGGTTATTTCACTTGGGATTGTATGTTAAAATATTTAATGCAGAAGAACGAATATTTTCTATGGCTTTTGGCGTTTTGATGGACCTGGAAGCAAAAAAGCTCGCAGTTGCTTATTATTAGATGGGATTGGCATTACAATGGTGATTAATGAAGTAACCAAGACCATTTAATGTTGTTCGACGAATTTTTTCTGATATATCATGTAATAAGAGTAACTGATTGGATAATTGAATAAATCTGTTGTTTACAGAGGGTACAAATTAAAGTCATGAGAAGTTATCTAACCAATAGAGAGATATGATAAGATTTTTGATCACAAAATAAATTAACTATGAAAAATTACCATAGCCCAACCAAAATGGTACAGTAGTTCCTCATAGATATCTTCTTTCCGAGTGATTGCGGATGTGTATAGTGATTGGTTTATTTAACACACCAAAAACTTGATGGTGTATTGTAAGCTCAATTGATCTAGTTGCTGTACTTAGCTTGAAAGTAGGATAAATTTGTAACCTATGCATTCAGAAGAGTCGTTTAAAATTTGTAAGTTCATAGGATTTGCTTAAACTCTATTTATTCTGAACTTTACGCCAGCTCTGTAACTATGCCATAGCTCCATGCCTTGTGTTTTATATTTTTGATCTTTGGCTCAGAGACTTCTTCCTTCCTTCACAGCGGCATATTTTGGATCCAATTAACAGGTCTACCTGATAGCCAGTAGTATACAATAAAAGTCATGGACTGTATGTTAGATCTTATCTTTTGTTAGGGACCGTTAGCATTGGCAAAATGATTACTGGAAAGGTTATGTTGTAAATTGGGACCTAGTTTTACATCCTATCTTCAAATGCACTACCAGTGTTCATCTTTGTTATCTCTAAAGAGGCTTAATTTTTTGTAATGCATGTGCATATGTCCTTTTTTTCCCCGGAGTTACCCGAACTGAAAGATGTGAAAATGACAATGATAATAGTGTAATATTGTTTCTTTGAATAAGTAATTTACTTATTTTCTAGTTGTATCGCATATAGCGGAGGTTATGAATACACACACACACAACTGCAATTTTGTATTTTAAGCAATCATGATTTGTTGCACTTCTCAATGTGTATTTGACAGGGATTTGCAGTCATACCTATCACGCTTGACCCTCTTTTTGCCTCTTGAAAGTAAGAAGTTCTATATTTTGGTTGACAATCATCCGTGGTTGGTCGAACAAGATGTACGCTCTGCTCACCTGTGGCAACTAATCGTTACAAAGGTCATACCGAGTCTTGGTGTTCTCATCAATATGTCATTAATTTCAATTGCTAAATATATGTTTATATTTTCAGTCAAGGTTGTCTCCTTTTGCTAATACAAGGGCTATGAAGGCAAAGAAGGATTTTAGGAAAAAACTTACTTTTACCGATGTTTCAGAACCTGAGCCTATTAAACTGAACAAATTATACAGATGGTCTTCGTTGGTTGATGCTGCATTATTTCAACAGAAAAAAGCATTGCTTCCAGTGAAGAAGCTGAAGGATTCATTTATTTTGAACAAGGAATTGCAGCACATTTTGTATGGATATATCGTGTTTGAAGTTGCATGGTCTGATGTGCGTGGTATCAATTACCTTAATGAGCTCCAGGTAATATCTTATTGTTCTATGTTAGTTGTTAGATTAGTCAGAATGTAGGATAATTTGTCAAAAGGGAAAAATCGTCGGCAGTTCCTCGGCAAAGTTTTGTCAACAAAAAGCTCTTTCTTTTCTCAACTTATTGATTTACTATTAAGGGATTTTTTGACTCAAGGGTTTCTTGTCAAATGTATTATCCTTTCTTAACACTAGTACAACAGTGGAAAAACCGACCGTTAAATTGTGTAATTTTCAAAAAGAGAAAAATGTTGTAATTTTCATTTGTTTGGATTATTAGAGTAAAAACAAAAATATCAAAGAGAATATACACTATAAAACAATTAACAACTAAGTGTTGGGAATAACATAAGTATACATAAGCATATATGCACACTTGCGCATGAAAACGCACACACACCTGAATAGTTAATATAACTAAATTATTTGTAACCCCGACAAAATTCAATATTAGCACACCCACATGGTGGAAAATATATGCATAGTCAAGGTGAACAGCAATTTCAGTTTGCCAAAAAATTAGAACTTTGTAAGAAGTAATGGTGAATTGTCCGTAAATATAATTAGAGAACTACTATTAGAAATAAAACTTATCATTTTAATAGGGTTTAAAGTCAGTTACAAGTTTCAAACATTGCTCCTCCGTACACTAAGGTTCCTCCATATCGGCAACTACTCTGTGGCGAAAAAGTACAAATTGATTAGGATCAGTTTTGATCTTAGTTTTCAAATGCTCTTTGAGGTGTGTAATTGTAAGTAGGCAAACCCACAGTATGGATATTAGATGCACTTTGAGGATCAGTTTCAAACACTCGTATATTCGAATAGCATAAGCGAGATTGTAAGACCAATGTAAGGTTTGGAAAGAAGCTGATAAGTCTGGAGATCAACTATTGTCCAGTTCACAAAATGGTTGCAAGTTTTCCGAATTGCAAGCTCTCCTTCAGAGACTTGCACAAATAGAGGTAATTAAGCAACTGGTATAATAAATATTGTGAATTGAACCTGGTGTTAGAGGAGTTAGGCAACTGAAGATTCTCACAAGACACTCTATAACTTTTCTAATATGAAGTCCAAGGAATTACAATATGATTGAAAAAAGGAATCAACACAAGGTTAAAATCATTCAGAAATTTCCACTTTATCCTTTTCCTGATCAGCTTATCAAGCAAACTTAGGTTTGGTTAAAAGACAATCCAATCTTTCAATTGATTTGAGTTTTATACTGCTTCTAGAGTTATAGCAAAAATAATAATAATAATAATAATAATAATAATAATATTCGATTGCAATGCACTATAATCAAATTAATTTGTCAGTTACTACCATGCTATAAGTTTACTCTACTAACCAACAAAAGGGTGATACCTATAATAGAGTAAAAATCTCAAAAATTATATTTGTATCATAATTTTCATGATCGGACCATGAATTAAACCGTGACGACTCAAGGTTTAAGGTTTTGATGGTTCAACCGGTCAAACCGTCAGAACTATAAAACTTTATATAGAAAATTTATACATTTAAATAAGAGCTGTGTGCAAAAATATTGAAATAAAAATGTTAGGTAGACGAGTTATAAAGAGTTAAGTTCTACAACTGAAGTTATGTACTGCTGCAGTGCACAACTGCACTAACGCAACTGCAGTTGTGTGCACAGTAGTAGTACACAACAATAGAAGTTTAATGATGGTGAACTTGACCAAACTTGCAATGGTTTGGAGGAGCTTGCAGCGGTGAAGAACGAAGTGGTGGTGCTTGCTGTTTAGATTTTGGACGATGATGATTTTTGTAATGTAAATTCATTTTTTTAAAACGGCACAAATGATGAGAATGAGAGAAAATGACACGGTGAAAAATTGAAGAAAAATAAAAGAACCGCAGTTCAATCAGGTAAAATGGAAGGTTGAACTACTAGTTCGAAGGTCCGACCTGGGTTCGTGGACAACTTAGGTTTGATTAAGTTTCGGATCGAAGTGGTCCAAGGTTCAAGGTTATTCGACGTTGGACCGCAGTTCGGTCCGGTCATGAATGGTTATCATAAAAAAGGTTCAACGTCGAAAAATAAAAAAGAAGTGTTAGAAGTGAATGAGACGTTAATGAATGGTTATCATAATACATTAATATACAGAAACCTGTACAACGCATGTGTCTACTGTTGTGATGGTATAAAAGTAAAAAAAAAAGAGTAGTGAATTCACCAAAGAAACGATTATGCATGTAAGAGAAATGTTGCATGTCAAATTTTAATACCATTTACAAAGAAGCTCCTACTTTGTATGCAACAAGCCATAAAAACAGTATCAGTTTCACATTATACCTCACTGCAACAGTAGAAGTAAAACTGTAACCCTACAACCATAAAACCATGTTTACCTGTATTAACAAGTAACGAATTTTAGAACGACGAATTAGAAGTATGTGACATACTTGCAGAAATATAAGCACCCTTCATTCTGAAGGGGCAAGGTGAGATGACCACAACTTCCAGTTGATACTTTTCACACACAATTAAGATGGAAGAGTAGCTGAATACAACTGCTTTGCATATATAAACTTAAAATGACCAAGCTAAAAATCACATAATTGAGGTTCATGTTAAGTGGATGTAACTTGATCACTCCCTAAAAATGATCAAACTAGGACTAGAGAAAATTAAGTTTCATGTTAGGTAGATGTAACTTGTAAATTCAAATTCATCCTGAATATAAAGCATACAAATTTAAAATTTAAAACCATTGGTAAATTCAAAATTGACAAAATTTGTGATTGCAAAGCTAAATTATACTTAAAACAACACTTTAAAATTAGACTTTAAATGCAGGATGAACCTGAAATAGTAGAAAAAACAAAGTGAACAAATTGAATTTGACAGTTGCAAAGAATCATTCTTCCTTAAAATCATTGGATATTCAGCTTTATTTTTGGTCTAATACTATGTTTTTGAAATAAAAGTGCACCAAAACTAATAATGAATTAATGATTTGATTAAGCAGTGTGAAAAATAGTGTATACGTCTACAAATATATTACTTCCATGTGTAAAATCACATTAAAAACTTTTTCAATCGCCTTATATATTTAATAGTATAAATTACTGTATGTTTCTTGGATAATACACACAAACATGCTCTGCATAAATTTAACTTGGTGAATAGTATACCTCTGAACAAGCAAAATGATGAGCTCACTTATTCAATTCAATGCAAATGAAAGACTTGAGGATTAAATAAATATATTTAATATTTCCAAAAAGATCATTTTTTTGTAAAAGTTGAAGGCTAAATCTAAAGTAAAATTATCTGCTCACAATTGTAGGTGGATAAGTTGGTCGTGGCTTCATGTACCAAGATTTTAAATCTCGAATTTCGATTGCATTTCTTCTCGAGAATTTTATAGACAATATCTCGTAACGGATGAGATCTCGGGTGAGATGGGTGTATCTTGGATGTACATCTCGGATCTTGAAGTTCATCCCTAGACTATCTCGGAGCAACTTAACGATCTAAAGTTGACATTTTAAAGATTTTTATAATAATTTTTATGAAAACAAACTTTTAACACACGTAATTTATATAAAATGATAATATTAATTTTTCTTTTTAGACTAGAGCGGTAATATGATTGATTTATATTGATTGAATGAATTCTACCAATCTGAATATTAAAAGTAAAGAATATAAAAATATTTTATTTTTGTTTACTTGCTAAATAATGAAACACAGAATTGAAGGGTTAGTAGAATGTCGTTAGAGCGTAATTTCTTTTTGATCAACATAAAAATAAAAGATATAAGTAAATGAAAAAACACAACTTCATATGAGATCTTATATTGAAACATTTTCTCAAAATTTTGTTTGAAATCTCAATATCTTGAATGAGATGAGTGTCAAATAAGATAAAAACAAAAGTTAATGTCTCATTTCGTTAAATCTTGTTTCGCTCAAGCTTGAAAATGAGATCTTAAGCGAGATCTCGGACGAGATAAACGAGATTTGAAACAGCGTCAGATACTATGGAGGCTGGTCATGACTCATGGCTGTATTTGATTTGAAAGCTTGTGCTGATCTGGTATTTGGAATTTGAATGGTAGTTTGAAAGAGAGAAACAAGAGGAGATATTTGGTACGCATATTAAAAGGAATAAAAGCGGGAAAACACGGTGAAGACCAAAAGCATGTTTTTCGAGCTTCAGACTAATTTAATTTCACTTTTAGAGCAAACAAACCTCCCTAATGGTCGGTTTGATTAATTTTAAGAAGGTCAACATTGAAAAGACATAAGTACCCTTACAGATTATGTGTCTAATTCTTCTTCAATTACGTTGTACATATTTCTTGGTCAAATTTGATTTCAAATCACTCAAATTTCAGTACCGATCCAGTCCAAATTCATTTCAAATTAAATAGTAGTTTATTTCCACTTCAATTTGGATTAGTTTTTAGTTCAACTCAGATCGATATTCAAATAAAATTCTCAAACCACTCATTTTATTTGGCTTTCAAACTACATATCGGATTTGTGACAACAATCAACTATATTGTTAATCGTCATCATATGATGTGATCTGTAAACCGAAGAAACCAAATACATATAGAGAAATTTGCACATATTTTGTATAAAAAAGCAAAGGTATTAATCTTTTGTAAAAGGATAATGCATTTATCTTTCAAAGAAGATGAACGTTTATGCATGAAAAACCATGAAATTTAACCGATTTTTGTATAATCCATATAACATGTTTACATTTGTTTACAAACAAGTCTAATAAAAAAATTAGATAGAAGTAGTTTTTTTAACAATACTAAATATAAACGTTTTTAGATTTTTATCAAAAAGATGATTGGAAGTACCCTTTTATATGAATTGAACTTTACGGCGCAGTGGAAAGGAGACTTGGATTCTGGTAAAAGACAGATTCGATTCCTACCATGCGTTTTCCTATCCTATATGAATTTATCCGGGAGTACGAGGGCTTGGATCAGCGGACGGTTTTACTATACCCTACTCGGGAGTTTACCGGCCCGCCGGATTCTCCTGAGTTTCAAAAAAAAATGAATTGAACTTTTATATGAATTGAACGTATCATTAATCATAAATGAAAATGTAATGTACTTCAATCAATCTCAAAGCTCATCTCTTCACCGTCTTCAATTTGTAAGCCAAAATTCAAAATTGAAAAGCCAAAAAGAAAAAAGAAAAAAAAATCATAACTAAAAATCAAATGCAAAGGAAAAAAGCGAAAATCGTTCAACAAAGATTTATTGCAAAATGTCATCTTCTCCGTTATTTCAGTTGCATCCAAATTTAATGATGGTGGCACAGTTGTTAGAGTTTGAGAGGTGTGGCTATGGAGTTCGCCGAGGGTGCGAAGGTGTGGAGTGAGACAAGTTGTTAGGCAACAAAGGTAGAGACGGTTGGTGGCAGAGTGTTAAATCTCCATCATCTACTTCGAGTTCTCACCCGAGATTCACTTTCTGCACTTGTGTGAGTCAAGATTTTAAACATGATTTTTAATTGTTTGACACATATTTCATCCGAGACCTTAAGATCTCTATCAAACCGAGATATAAACCGAGGTGTTAGTCCAAGATTTCGTCTAAAATCCGAAATTTAAAAGGTTAATTATTGATGACACAATTGAGTTTGGTTAGTTGGATTGTGATGGTAGTTGTAGAAGATGAGAAGTGAGGCGTGTTAGGGCGCATGGCTTGCCACAGGGCAGCATTAACACATTTTGCCTTTATGGTGTGACATATGGTGTGACACATGTGAAAAGGCGTATTAAATTGCGTAAATTGGATGCATATTAAATTGCGTAAATTGGGTGCATGACATACACTCAAGGTCAGTCATATATTCGAACGTCGTAGCCCATGATAATTTTTTCTCCTATTTTGGAATGAGAATTTTTAAAACAAAAAGTGTTGCCTCTAACCAGATTTGAACCTAGCCAACGTTAGCATAAATTCCATCATCCACCAACTACACTAAGACTCTTGTTGTCCAAAATTGTACTAAAAGATTTTTATGTAGAAATAACCAATAAAATCTTTCTAAAATATTGCCCCGGGAACGTTGTTGACCCAGCCCGAGAGCTTGGTGGGCTTTTCTCTGGGCCGGCCCTGTGTATATGTGATGCATCATTAAAAAACGCATCTTTTATATTTTCAACTTTATTTTCTCAATTTTTTCCGTTGCCAAAAACACAATAATTAATGTTTAATGCATGATTGCATTTTCAAATTCGTTTTTCATTCGTTTATTGCATGATTTCTCTACGCATAAGAATCATGATTTTGAAATGTCAAATTAGTTTTATGCAATATTCTCAATATTTTGAATACATATGAACTTTATTGTTTTATAACGTTATATATGTTATATTGTCTTAGTCTTATTATCATTTCATATAGCGTAAAAACCAATTAGCTTCTCACAATTTAGTTATAATGTAAATGCAGTTTTACAACAAATCAGTTAGCGTTTTTGTTTAAAAAAATTATTTACAGAGTGCGCACGCATGTGTGTGTATTGAATGATTTATATAATATTCACATGATATAACATTTTTGCTTTTAAATATATTTATCTGGACAAATAATCACATAATTCAAATCATTGTCTTTTGTAGTTTGGTAAATATATCCAATAACTACAAAAATAAATGAAATAAAATATGCAATGAAAAATAAGCCTACACAATAAATATATCCAATAACTATATAAAAAAAGCATGTGTCATTCACTGTGTCGTGTCTCAAAGACTTGAATGATTTTGTGTCTGTGTGCACTGTAATGATTAATAGAGGAAATTTGAGGAAAAGATTTTGAAGAAGACAACAATGAAATAGATAGGAGTGATTTAGTGTACAAGAAATATAAATGTCCTTAAAGCTAACTAAATAGATAAAAATGAGTATATTTATAATATTATATTAAAAAACGTCTTTGATTTTTGCAATGGACGTTGAAGAAGCCACCAAATTTCCATTGTTGCTAATATACCGATATATATATTTTTTATAACAAAAGTGATACTTTATTTAAATAGCGTACTCATTATGACAGCTTAGGGCTCGAACCCACGACCTCTAAAACATTTGTCTAAAGCGTCACACCTCTAACACTTGAGCTAGAGGCCCTTAATTCAAAATATCAGTTTATTAGTTGTTACAGTAGTTTAAATCACATCAGTTCAAAATTCAAACTAAAATTTAAGCCTTACTATGGTAGGCGGACCATAGCAATCAGCAAATTTGTATTCCAAGCGTATTGATTTAATAATAATAATGGATTGTTAAGTTTGAGGAAAGCATACTTACTCTTGGTGTGTGATTGAGGCTTGGTTTCTTAGGTATTCAAAAAATTACTTATGGGCTGCTGCCCCACTGAAAGAAATTTTTTGTCGATATCTAAATTTACGATTAACTCTCCACTGTATTTGCAGACTCATACTTCTATGGCATTGGAGACCAAATCAATGAAAAGGTGGGAGTTTGATAGCGTCGAGCAAGCTTCCAATTGCATTTCACTTTGGTTCTCAGGAACTGACTATGAGCGTCTAATTCTAGGGGATTATCTCGACAGTGTCTCAAACAAAGGTGAGTATAGTTCAGCAGTAACGTGAATAATTAAGAATCAGGAAATTATTGTGAAGAACAAAATTTCTCAGTATTTTAGCCTCAAGAATAGACCGTATTTTAGTCTGAAGGACAACTTTCTTTAGCTATCAGTTTTTAGTTATCGGTAGCAGTTTTTAGGTATCAGTTTGTAGTTTGGTAGCAGTTTTGGAAGAATATTTGTCCTTATGAATAATTTTTAGAAGAATGTTTGTCCTTGTGGTTAAAATATTGAGGTCGTGTCCTTGAGGTTAAAAATATACAAATTTTTGTCCTTTAAATTAATTCCCCCGAATCAGAATTAAGGTTAACATGTATCCTTTTCCTTTCTTGCTAGTTTCTCTAACTAAGGTCATTCTGATGTTGTAGAATGTACAAATAAATATTGATAATTTTGCAACAATTTGCGCTGTATTTATGTGAACATTTTCCAAACACCCATTTTCATTTGCAGAAGATGTATTCCATGATGCTCAAGAAGATATTGATAGCTGTTGCAGTAGTGGTGATGATGCTTCTTTCCCCGATGAGACAAATTTCGCCACTCCACCAATTTCTGGTCCATACAAAAGACGAAAGATAATGAAAACTACTACAGAAGTTAATGAAGTGTTTGATGAATCATGCAGTAAGATAGTCGATTCACCAACAAATTCTGTTTCCTCATCTTCATCCGATGACCTTGAAAATGAACATACAAAATCAAGTTTTGAGTCGTCTAGCTACAAGGATGTCCTTATCTTATTTAGGTTCAATGATCCTTATCTTCCTTTCAAGCTCAGGGATATAATCATGTCTGACTTGAGGTTGCTGACCCTTCTAGAATATGGTCTCCCTTCTTGGGTCATCTTTCTTCAATCATATCCATTATTTAACCAGATATATCGTCCATGGATGTGCCCTTTAGCAAGAGGATTATATGTGCTTATGTCAATTATCACTGTGCTTATCGGATTTTATGATCTCTACAAGAATGTTCCTTTGTTGAAAGCAACTGCATCACATCTATTTGGACCACTTTTTGATTGGATAGAAACATGGGAAATGATATCAAGGATCAGGTATTTAGGAACCATGCTCTTTTTGCACAATTTTGAAAAAACTGTACGTTGGCTGCTTATGGTCGTACATGCGGTTAAGTCACTATTTTCATTTGTAATGGCACCCTTCATTGGGCCCATGGTTGAAATCGCCGAGTTTCTTCTTCCTTTGTGGAACATATGCCTTGAAGTAATGGGATGGATTGGTGAATTTGTTCTTCCATTTTGGAACTTATGCATTGAAACGGTAGGAGGAATTTGTTCATTCATAGGGATCATAATTGAATCTTCATGTGGTGCTGTTATGGGTGTGCTGGAGTTTGTGGTCTGGCCATTATGGTTTGTTTTAAGTGTTATTTGGAACATTGGTATGATTTTGCATTCTTATTGGTTAACCTTTTGTACAGGTTCATTATACTTATTGTAATCTGTTTTTGACGAATTTCCACTCACTCGCAGCAACACAGATTATTTGGGTGTTTTGTGAAATTTTAACTGCTCCAGCTCGCCTGATCCTTGCGCTCGTAAACTTAATTGCTATGCTTTCCTTGAATGTGTATTATTTTATACTAGAAAGCTATTCATCTGTAAGCGGTCTCTTTCAATTTGCATCTGCGTCAAAAAAGACAGTAGGTGCTTATGAACCTTCCATGTGGAAATCACTTTGGAATGATCTTTTCTCTCAGGTTAGTAATATTTTTTTACTGATTATTTCATCACACGGTGCTATACGTACATTTTTGTGTTTGTGGTAATATGCGCGCATGTGCATGTATAATTTCTTATACCATATACTTATCTTCTTCCAGGTTTTTCGTGCATTCAAAAGCATTCTTTATGGGTTTGTAGCTTTTTGTTCAACATGCAATCGCCACCGACTTAGGTACACAACTCTTGAGCAATTAACTTTCTTGCCTGGGTCATCACCCCTTCTATATACCATAGTTTCTAAGTTTCTCTTGCTCTATGTGCTATTGGTCTTTATTGGTATTGTTTTATTACATGTAACATATTAATTCATAAGCTGCTAGTTTGAATGTAACATAGGTTACTTCAAAGTTTTAAGTGGAGAAATGATCAGTTATCTTGGTATTCATAATTTTAACATCCTATACATACGTAGGTTGCTTATTAAATATGATTGAACAAAACCTTATTGTATATAATGGTTAGAGATTTGGCTAATTTTATCCATACCCCGATTAATCACTTAACATACACCTCAATAATCACTTATCATAAGTCAGGAAATAAAATAAACCCCTTGACACAAAACTTGAAATTCTTAACACTAAATTAAGTTGAAATTCAATAAAATGAACTTTAATTTTTGATACTAATATCGCAACTTTTTTTAAGTTCTTAATTTGAGCAAAATCAACTTTAATTTTAGAAAAAAATTAAATGCTTTTAAATTAAAGCAGTTAATTGTGAATGTTGTCATAAGAAATTCATCAACTTCATCATTAAAATGCATTGATTTGATCAAATACCGTTAGTTTTAATGTTTTAATTTGATGGGTCATAAGAAAAAGACTAGAAATGCAATTAGGAAAGATGGGTAATTTAGTAATATATTTTTTAGCAAAATAATTGTGTGTTAGGTGATTTTTGTGTATGTATAGAATTTACCTAGAGATTTTAGATTAGGCTAATTTTACCAGGCCTCCATCTTTTCATTGCACACTCCAACAAAAATTAAAAAATATGACCATAAAGTGTCTTATTTGTTGTTTTCTTGTACAGAAAAAAGAGGGAGAAATAGAAAAGACAAGATGGAGTTGATATATAAATCCAATATGTAAACTTGCCTTATAATGAAGTAACTAAATGATGCAAATCCCAAATCATATTGAATCGATGAATTGAATACAAACTAGTTTTTTTAAGTAAAAACACAAATTTCAGGTAATACAATCATAGTCCTACGGTTCCATCCAAATCGAGTGGTTTGTTTTCAACGAAATGAGCAATACAAGTTAGGAATGGATAATAACCTAGTTCGTAGCAAGATAGAAATGTATATAAACCTAGTGTGTAGCAAGCTAGGAATGAATATA
The DNA here is from genome assembly GCA_030737815.1 of Allium fistulosum. NCBI lineage: Eukaryota > Viridiplantae > Streptophyta > Magnoliopsida > Asparagales > Amaryllidaceae > Allium > Allium fistulosum. Next base: position 894,981,496 of record CM060905.1, on the reverse strand, counting down.
ATCTAATACGTAGCAAGCCAGGATTGAATATAAACCTAGTGTGTTGCATAATACGAATCACCTACAACCTAGTATGGTGCACTACATTGATCAATGAAAATCTAGTTTAAAACACACTAGAAATAAATGAAAACTCCGTTTGTGCCTCATGAGGCACAATCTACCAACACTTAGGTCTAGCGTTTGAAGAATTAAAGCTAGTTTGATCCATATAACCGATGAGATAACTGAATGATATATTTGATATATACGGGGTGCAATTTTTTTTACAAAAGATCGGGGTGGGAAGGGAAAATAGTGGGGTGTTAATAGATTTAGCCTTTACAGTATTATTGTTTAATATGAACCAAAAATATAACCTTAAAAAAGCAGACAACGTTCTTTTGATCAAATAAAGTATTATTGCCATATGTGAATTTGAAACAGTGGGAACCATTTACAATTTTCTTGGTCCAATGCAGTATCTATAATCATATTCAAGAGTTCCTTCTTCGGTTCTCACATACTGCACATACTTCAGGCTCTCGACATAGCTCTCAGAAACAGCTAGATATAATCCCTGTAAGTAATTGTAGAGCCTTTCAAACCATTTAAAATTGTTAAAGTTGTATATGAAACTTTCTCTCATTGTCTGAATTTTTTCTAATTTGTATTCATACTCGATTAAATTCCAGTAGAACATCTAGAGTTCTTGTTATTATATTGGCTTATTGTATGCTTTGCTCGCATTTTATGCTAATGTTTCATTCTTCTACAGATAGAAGAAACTGAAAGATCATTGGACAGGTTAGTCTTCAAATTTATGATTATCACGGTAATTAGTTAGAAAAGGCAATGCATATTGCATAGTTTATTGTATCAGTTGTTCAATTTACAGCTTAACTAGTTAACATACCAATTGCTTTTCTTAGGTTTCAGCATCAACCATTGCATAGACGGCGGCGCTAAAAGCTTGAAGTAGTCACTTATGAAAGTTTTTGTTTTTTTTTCTTCCTTTCACGAGGCCTTCGGCTCCTGTACATATATCTTGATTGTGCAAACTTCTTTACTGATCGTCAAAATTAATATGCGGGAAAAGGAGAAAGTTCTCTATTGGAGCATGTGCTTCACTGATGTGAGGTTACTGTTACTTATTTTATCTACACTTTGAAGTTGTAAATATGTATATAATAGAGGGATTTAAAGAAACTTAGATTCAGTTCATTTAAAGTGACTACTGAGATTCATATGTACAACGTCTCTTGTACAAGACAACATCGGATAAAAGTATATCATACTTCAGTCATTCTTGTACATTGAAGTTCAAGGTTCCCTAATTTTTAGATAGATGAAATAAGGTATTGCTATTGTAATGTTTCATATCGCTGAAGTTTTCAGTCATTAAAACCTTGCACTTTATGTCGTACCTAACTCGAATGTCACTAGCTGCTATTATTTTGTAATGCTTGGGGATAAAGATAGAGATAAGGCAACATTTGGATCAGGTAGCACCTACATGCTTTGATACAGTAGTGGGAAGAGCATCATTTTTGTTGCTGAAGAATGGTGTTTATGTACAATCGCGTTACTCTCTTTTTTCCATGTCACCGTCACTGGAATATTTTTTCATACATTGTTGTACTTATAAAAAAAACTAGGTCTATTTGTTTTCATTTTAGGTTCTGCGCTTTCGATACGTATTGTAAAATAGGCGAAAGTAGAAGAAATTATCAAAAAGTTTTAGCCATTACGACGATGGACGGACGACGGTGAAAATGAATTGTTCTTCGTGCTTTTGTTATGTTCAAAAAACGTAAAACGAATTTATTCCCTTCGACTTTTGTACATCGTCGTAATCGCTAAGAATTTTATATTTTATTCTTCGTTTTTTAACATTTTGCCGTACATGGAAAACACAAAACTCAAAATGATATCCAATATGCTCTTAAGTAAGATTTTTTTCAACTTTCACAAAATACATTTTTATTTTTAGAAAAATAGATGTAATTTAGATGATATTTGAATAATTTTTTTAACTTTAACATGTGTTCATATTATTATTTTTCATAACTCAAAACTGCATGTAATACACGTGTTGATATCTAATACATTTGTTGATACATAGGAGGGATGTATAAAATAGTTTTGAAAATAGATGGGTGTAAAACAAACAAGTTAAAAAAAAAAGATTGTTATATCATAAACATTGGTATCATATCCGTTACTAAAGCTACTAATTAAACATAAACCGTAACCTACATCAAAAGTTCAGTGGCCATACATAAGTCATAACACAAGCAAATGCTGGAAATAATTACAATCAAGGCCGGTCCTGGGTAGACCTATCAAGTACATGGGCTAGGGCGATCCCGGGTCGGAGCAACCATTATACAAAAATAAGAGCATGAAAAAGAGGAAAAAAGAAAAGAAAAAGGGAACTGCATTAACTGGTTGTTGATGTAGCGGTAGGCTATACTGAACTTTTAAGTATTTAGATTCTGGCATGGGAAACGTTTTTGGTACATAAATTTTTTTCTTTATAACATCTTTATAGGAAAATAAGCATGAATAAGTTGAAAAAAAAAATTATTTTTAAGGACAACAAGTTTGCTTTTTAGTTTGAAAGATACTTTTTAGTGTAAACAGAAAATGATATTTACAACTATCATTCTGTGATTTACACTAAAAAGTGTCATTTAGCCTAAAATGCAAACTTCTTGTCCCTTAAACTAAATTTTTCTCCGACATTTTTCCTGAGCCTAAAAACCTCGCCCAAGCTTGGTCACTGTAGACTCATCCATAAGCATCTTTATTTTTGATTATAACCTAAGTGTGTTGAAATCAATTTATTTGTAGTCGGTGTTCATGAACATACAAATTACCATTCAAAGGGTAGTATGTCATTTTTCAAACAATAATATCCTACCAATGCTACTACCATACGTGAGTCTCTAATTCTTTATATGAGCTCATTTATCCCTCCTACGAGCAAAATGAATAGAGTAATTTAAGATCAGCACAATGAATAGAAATGCATTATGATCAGCACAATGAATAGTGCATTATGATCAGCCACATCACCAAATTTTGGAGAATCTACCACTTGCACATATTAAAAAAAAATTAACATTGTTCAAAACCTGAAGAGACTTGTGTCTATAAGGAAAGTAAATGGGGTAATAGTATTCCTCATATTACAATGGATGGTTTGTTGCTAGACCTGAAAATGATGAAAGAACGGATACGAGTCTCATGTACGATCAAGTGGACCAATAAGAAGAAAGTAGGAAAAATTAATCTAAGTGCATCGATCGATGTCGATCCTATCTGTATCATTTTTTATGATTTTTTTGGCATGTTCGGGCTTTGGAACATGGAACGAAGCTAACACATGAAGTAATGATGGATAGATAAAGTACAAAATGAAGTGAAACAGGGAAAAACAAAAAAGTCCATCAATCGATATCTATTTGTAACACCCAGAAATATAAAGCAAAATTTAATAAAAAAAATAAATTTAAATATAAGAAAGGTAAAAGTAGGATTTTCACAAACATCCACAAACATTCGAATTTGGCTACAACACTTGCACCATTGTATTCGTAGCGATTTTCTGAACAATTTTCATATATAATGTTTTGAAATCACTTAATATGAGGAAGTTATTAACATTTTAAAAAGTTGAGTCAAAAATAGTTAAATAAGTAAATTTGGAAAGTAATAAACATTGAAAATTGATTAACAAAAATTAAACCAGCAATCGACACCCTCGGTGCGGTCGATCAACCTGTAGCGGTCGACCATCCTAGACCCAACGGTCGACTAGTGGGCATTCAACGACTAGGGTTTGCCTAGGCCAAACAACCCGGATTGATTATATCTTTTACTAAACGTATAGATTTGACCGTGTCTTTTTCTAAGCGTTGAGATTAAAGTGTTTTTTTGTAAACGGTCTAGATTAAGAGCCGATTGCCAAACTCTAATTCGTCAGAAAATAAACGGTATTCCATTACATGTTATGACATTGTTTTGCTGACTGGTACATGTATTGGAAATAAACTCTAATTCGTCAGAAAATAAACTCTAATTCGTCAGAAAATAAACGGTATTCCATTACATGTAATGGAAGGTAAATTACACACTTTATACATAACACTAGTTTATGCCGATTGCCTTCCATTACATGTTATGACTTTTATTTTTTACTTAGTCATCTCGACTACAAGTACGTGTACGATACACCCCATCTGCCCTAGGTATACAATAACTACATACGCGCGCATGTGTGTCTACACACACATATATAAGTACCACAGTCTCTATTCGGACCAAGATACTATCCCCACAGTATCCACAACCCAGCAAATCGTCGGGATCTATCATCAATGCAGTATCACGTTCTCGTTCTCGTGCATACCAAAGAACTCTCGTAGTGTCTAAAAACGGCTTCATGATAGTTTAACTGTATTCTAACCGTTTTGAGAGATCTCCATAAAGGGTTATCTAGCATTGCCCATAAAAAGCAATCTAACAAATAATTATGGCAGTGCATGACCTAAATGTGATCTACAATAGTAGGAGGTGTAATTGTTTAGGCGTAGCCCTTGTCATTCTGCTGACCACTCAGGACTGATGACCTTCTCGACATATGTACAACTCCTACTCCCTAATATGGTACTAATCACACACTGAAAAAGCCCCGAGCATTGCTCACCATCCCATTTAGATTGTCTAACGCAATCAAAGTAATACCCACTTTTTACTTAATACCCCTAAAGGTTTAAGCAGACTATACTTGTCCTTTGACACTTCAACCGAGAACCTTCCTACTTGGGTATCCCTCGCCTATACATGAACGTATATAACTCCATGGGTCTTATATGTTGATATGTCCCGCATCAGTGTAATGTATACACAACTGTTGTGTCCCTTACGGTAGACAAACTTCTATTGTGTAACACTGTTGATCTCGTATACCAACCCATTTTAATGACTATGTCATTCTCAACTGATTTAGGTTATTTACAAACTTTAATAATTCACATTTGTCACAAATGCATACTCGAGGCTCTATGTGTGTGTACTTGTTTAATTATTATGTCTTCAACGTTTAATTGTTAGTAATATTTCTTTACTTTTTCGCGCATTTACTTCTTATTCTATTAATATCAATTTAATGTCATTTATTGGTTTCATTAAAAGATCTAAATATCTTATTCTATTACTTTTTCATGCCTTACTGAATTTCTATTCCTCTTCCATTTTAACCTTCACTACCCTCCTTTGTTTTGTGGGCTTTCCATATCATTTTTATTTAAATTATTATCTGTCTACCTTTTTATTGTTTGTTATTTGATCTATATCTTGCCTTTATTGCATATATATTAATTCTTCTCATAAACCGCTATCATTATCACATTTACAATTCTTTAATTAATCCTTAGGGATTTACTACAAAATGAAATTGGATATGAGTTTAGACAATTATAAATTTAAGACTCGCAAACTTAGGTTTATTGTAATTAGGGTTTGTGCATGCCAAATAGTAATTAACAATTCAGTGTAATATAGCAGAGGAAGACGACGATGAATAAAAAAACAAATGGTAATTAACAAAAGAAAAATAATAATAAAACTTAATGATCGGTCGGTAGGCTCACTGGAGCCAGTCGATAGGCTCATTGGAGCCGATTGACAGCAAGTGGTTAACTGCTACAGGAACAAGCAGGCGATCGGTTAGCATTTTTCGAGCGTAGTATTATGACAGCCTACACCTCAATGGGCCATAATTTATTTTAAATTTAAAACCTAAGTCCACCAAAGTACGAATCATTGGTTTTTGGTATTCTACAAATAGAAAAAATATATTATAGCACTATCGAAATAAACTCACAATGGAATAGTAAAGTATAAACAAACATATAGTTACAGAGCAAGGTTGACACTTCCAACATCTAATGTCCTTATCAGTGCCAAGCATGCATAAGAAAATCTATCATTTCACCGTTCCCACCATTATACCACTACTTGTCCCTCTAAAGCTATCATGTGGATAGTAATGAGGAGGGGATCGGAACAGCGATCTGGTGACTGGTTAATAATTACACACTTTATATATAACATTAGTTTGTGCCGATTGTCTTCCATTATATGTTATGACCTTTATTTTTACTTTGTCATCTCGTATGCAAGTACGTGTACGATACGCCCCATCTACCCTAGGTAGACGATAACAACATACGCGCGCGTGTGTTACATAATATATATATATATATATATATATATATATAAGTATCACAGTCTCCCTTTGGACCAAGACACTATCCTCACAGTATCCGCAACCCAGCAAATCGTCGGGATCCATCATCAATGCAGTATAACATTCTCGTTCTCGTGCATACTAAGGAACTCTCGTAGTGCCTAAAAACGGCTTCATGATATTTTAACCGTATTCTATCAGTTTTGAGAGATCTCCATAAAGGGTTATCTAGCCTTGCCTACAACAAACAATCTAACAAATAACCGTGGCAGTGCATGACCTAAATGTGATCTACAATAATAGGAGGTGTAGCTGTTTAGGCACAACCCTTGTTATTCTACTGACCACTCAGGACTGATGATGTTCTCGACATATGTACAACTCATACTCTCTAATATGGTACTAATCAATCACTGACATAGCGTCGAGCGTTGCTTACCGTCTCCTTTAGATTGCCTTACGCAATCAAGGTAATACCCACTTGTTACTTAATACCCCCTAAAGGTTTAAGCAGACTCTACTTGTCCTTTAACACTTCGACCGAGGAACCTTCTTACTTGGGTATCCCTCACCCTATACATGAACGTATATAACTCATTAGTTGGATATGTCTGCATCAGTATAATGTATACACAACTGCTAGTAGCCCCTTGCAGTAGGCAAACTTATGTTGTGTAACAGTACTGACCTCACATACCAAACATTTTAATGACTATGTCATACTCATCTGATATAAGTTATTTACTAACTTTAATAATTTGCACTCATCATAAATGCATACTTGAGGCTCTCTCTGTGTGTGCATGTGTACTTGTTTAATTATTATGCCTTTAGTGTTCAACTGTTAGTAATATTTTCTTACTTTTTCGTGCATTTACTTCTTATTTTATTAATATCAATTTATTGCCATTTACTGCTTCCACTAAAAGATCTAAATATCTTTTTCTATTTGTTTTTTCATGCCTTATTGAATTTCTATTCCTCTTCCTTTTTAACCTTCACTACCCTCCTTTGTTTTGTGGAACTCCATATCATTTTTATTTAAATTATTATTTGTCTACCTTTTATTATTTATTATTTGATCTATATCTTGCCTATATTGCATATATATTAATTCTTCGCTTCAACCATTATTATTATCACATTTACAATTCTTTAATTAATCCTTAGAGATTTCTGCATTTTAATGCATTGGAATTACATCTCTCTCAAAATGAAAAGTTTACACCATAAATTTCTTTATCTTATCCAAAAGAGAATTTGTGTTATGATTGGAATTATAAGGAATTGTCTTTTTTCATAATTATTGATATAGACTGTATAAAATATGGTAAATATAATTATTTTATACCTCTCTTTCTTTTAGGCGTATTCTTTATTATTCCAAACGAAACGCTTTTATTTATGAATTTGAATTTAATAATCTATAGAAAATTACAATGCAATTTAATAATCTATAGAAAATTATATTGCAACTCTCTTCATTCAAAGGAATTAAAATACTACTTAAATCCACATGATTTATTGTGATAACTCTAATTTACATTTTTCTTGCATAAACCATTAAATCTACAAATTTGGGATTATCACATAATTTATAACTTTCAAGGACTACTACCCAATACTTTTCAGATTCACATACATGCAATATTAAAATTAAGTTATCAAGCACAGAATATGCATACAAGATTTATAAATTCATTACATGTATACAATTTTAGCCTACAACTCCAAATTTACATTTGGACGTACAAAAATAGTACAACGATATAAATCTAATATTATAAAAATATATAATTTCTCACTCACCATTTTAGCTTTTCAAGTCTCCAGATTTAGTCCATGTTGTCCCAGTTTGACTCATATTATTCTTTCTTCCTATTTAAATACATATACTGCAAGCATACATATATCTATCAGAAATTTAGATCTGAGAAGAGATTTAGATTTAATTTAAATTTGGATTTGGATTTATACTTTACCTTGGTTTTGAAGATTAGATTCCACCATATTCTTCTTCAATTATTGTTTTCCATTCTCCACTTGTATATATGTATATAAACTATAATTTTTTAAGAATTAATAATTGTGGAGAAGAGAAATTATAGAGCTTCGCCGTCGCTTTAAAAAATATGAAAAGGAAAGCGATGGGTTAGGCTTGTATTTATAGGGGTTTGAACCAATGCCAACCTTTAAATTAAATTATTTTAAATCCGGACCATTCAGCCACGTCAAATTCGATAGTTAACATACCAACTAGTCGACCGCCGCACCCCTATCGGCCGACCGACCCAATTTAAGGATAGACCGGTCATTGATTGTTTCGTTAATTAATGTACGTCGTTAACATTTGTTAATTTAATTCCTTTTTCAACCGTTTAAGATAACTTATTTCTACGTTAGCATTTACTTAAACCCTAAGCAACCATTAACGTTATCAATGTCAATTAGTTTTGTTAATTACTTTTTATTTTCTTAATCACATATATAATTATTCCTATTTACAAACTTCAAACATCGATAACCTTTTCGTTTAAACTCCAACCAGAAAACTTTATATATGAAAATTAATAAAAAAATCGCCATGAAACCAACGGTACAAGTTTCATAGCCAAATTCTGATGTTTGTAAAAAATTATATTTTTTGGCGCTATTATTAGTTAATTAATTTCTTTTTAATTAATTATCGTTAAAATTATGGGGTGTTACATTCTCCCTTCTTAAAAGAATTTCGTCCTTGAAATTCCTCGAGGGCTGAAACATGTAAACTTGTAACCTTTCTGAACTAACCAACCAATTAGTGTGAAGCCAATTTTGCAATTTTAGCCTACAACTCCGAGTTTACATTTGGACATACAAAAATAGTACAACGATATAAATCAAATATTATATAAAAATATATAATTTTCCACTCACCATTTTAGTTTTCCAAATCTCCAGATTTAGTCCCCGTTGTTCCATTTTGACTTCCATTATTCTTTCTTCCTATCAAAATACATATACCGCAAGTATACATATATCTATCAGAAATTTAGATTTGAGAAGAGATTTAAATTTAATTTAAATTTGAATTTGGATTTATAATTTACTTTGGTTTTGAAGATTTGATTCCACCATATTCATCTTCTCAATTATCGTTTGCTATTCTCCACTTGTATATATGTACATAAACTATAATTTTTCAGAATTAAGAATTTGGGGAGAAGAGAAAACTGATAGAGCTTCACTATCGCTTTAGAAAATATGAAAAAGAAAGTGAGGGTTTAGGTCTGTATTTATAGGGGTTCGAACCAATGACAGCCGTTGGATTAAATTATTTTAAATCTGGACCATTCAATCATGTCAAGTTTTACAGTCGACATACCAACTAGTCGACCCGCACCCCTGTCGGTCGACCGGCCCAATTTAAGGATAGACCCGGTCATTGATTATTTTGTTAATTAATATACGCCGTTAACATTTGTTAATTTAATTCCTTTTTCAACCGTTTAAGATAATTTATTTCTACGTTAGCATTTTAACCCTAAGTAACCATTAATGTTATCAACGACAATTAATTTTGTTAATTACTTTTTATTCCCTAATCACATATATAATTATTCTGATTTGCAAACTTCAAACATCGATAACATTTTTGTTTGAACTCCAATTGGAAAACTTTATATATGAAAATTGATCAAAAAACCGCCATGAAACCAACGGTACAAGTTTTGTATTCAAATTCCGATGTTTGTAAAAATTATTTTTTTTGGCATTATTATTAATTAATTTCTTTGTAAAGAAAGAGATGTACAAAATAGAGATATGTATTGTATTTTTTACCGTCTATTTCAAATGATAAAAAATAGTTTCTTATAATTACAAACATCACACGAATATCTCTTTTTGGATAAGATATGGAAATTTACGGTGTTAACATTTTTATGATAGAAACAGTTCCAATGCATTAAAATGCAGTAAACTCCAAGAGTTAAATCGGAAGATATGAACGCGATAAGAATATCCTAAAAAGATAAAATACAAAATACCAATAAAAATGAAAAGTAAATAAAAAAGGAAATTCGAAGGATAGGCAAGAAGAAATAGAAAGATAAAATGGGAATAAAGTGGAAAATGGGAAAACAGATAAAAAGAATGGAAAATTAAATTATGAACCTGATAAGTGGAAAGCGGTAAATAATCTTAAAGTAAGAAAATGATAAACACATAATGAAATAAAGACCTAAAGTCAATAGTAAACTGTAGAGGCAAGGTAATTATGTAAGCATGAATGGATAAACACACAGACACACACAGAGCCTCAAGTATGCGTTTATGATGGGTGTGAACTATCATAACAAAGAACAGTTAAATGAATAATATGACATTTGGTCATTAGAGTATGTTGAAACGTGAGGTCGGTATTGTTACACAATAGAAGTGTCCATCGCAAGGAGCTACCAACAGTCATGTAACATTATACTAATGTGAGACATGTCCAACTACAGGACCCATGGAGAGTGTACGCTTGCATATAGACGAAGCAATACCCACGATCGATAGAGGAGTCCGCTTCAAAAAAAATAGAAAAGAGGGGGGTATTGCCCTTATTTCAATAGGAAGTATAAATAGGATGATGAGCGGGATCGAGCACTATGCATTATGTATTGGTATCAAATCAGGGGTAGGGTTGTCATATGGCGAGAATGTCATAAGTCCTTGGTGGTCAATGGGAAAGATAGGCTTACTAGTCTTCGCCTTCTACCAGGGTAGATCTAGTTGGATTATGCGCCGCCATGATTGTTTGCTGGTTTGTTTGTTAGGGCAAGGTTGGTTAACCCAAAGAGAGTTCTTTCAAACTGGTTAGGGTGGTTCGCAGTGCCGAGTCCATAGTAGGAAGCAGACAAAGTAGTAAATCTCCAAAGTGAGATAGAGTATGACATAATATTTTGAAAAGCCATCATTAGGCACTATGGGAGTCCATCGAATTATACGGTGATGAAATCGTGATGAGAGGATGGATCCTAACGGGGTGCTGATTCGGAGATACTAGTTGTGATAGTATCTAGGTCCAGTCGGGGACTACGGTACTTATATTACATATATGTACGTAGCTATGATTCTACAGAGGTAGATAGGAGCAGATCGTATGCGGATGTAGAGACGAGATGACTAATTGAAGTGTAAACAGACATAACATGAGATGGGGAACAATCGACATAAACTAGTATTATGTAGAAAGTGTATAATTTGTTTGTCACCAGAACGTTGTTCTGGCCCCCTCCTCATTACAACCCACATAAAAGCTTGAAGGACAGGTACCGGCACTAGGCGTATTCAGTGTTGACAAGGACACTAGACCTTGGAAGTGTTAAATCTTAATTAGTAATTATCTGACTTATTATATTTTATTTGTTCCGCTGTGACATATATATTTAGTGCTACGATATATATTCATTACTTTATTTGCAAGATATCAAACAAACAATCCATATTTTAGTGAACTTGGTTTTTCGATTTAGCGTGAATCAGGCCCACTAGGGTGCGAATTATTACAACGATCTTGGCAAATTATTGTACAAACTAAAGGAAAGTGCTAGTATTATATTTTTAATAGAATTTCGTGATTATATTTGTTATTTCTTTTGGATCTAGGTGCAAACAATAATAAAGAATCATTAAAGTGGACGTAGGCATAGCCAAACAACTATAAATCTTGTGTTCTTGCTTTTCCACCTGTTTTCTTCATATATTTGCCTTTTTGGTTGATTTTCTGTTATTTGGCCTAATATACTGATTGTTATCCTACCTTTTGTGAATAGCGACTTAACTGTTATTGAAGAAGCCACGACTTACAGCACTGAACAAAACAACGAGTTAATTACCCTGAATAATCCGAGCGATTTAGCCATCTGCAGCCCCCAGCGACCTACGACCTATGGCATTCAACGAGCTAACATTGCTATGGGTTAGCGACTAAACTTTCCGACAACTTTCAACGAGCTAAGCGACTTAACGACCTAAAGCATAGAGCGGCTCAACATGGCACGACCTAACTCTAAGCGACCTAGCAACCTAACTCCAGAAAGCGACCTAGCGACCTAACGAGTTCGCGACCTAGCGACCTAATGAGTTAGCGACCTAGCGACCTAGCAACTTAGGAAAAGGGAACGACTTAACATGCTCCGGAGAAAAGCCACACGACCTGCCTCTTCTATTAGGTCGCTCACGACCTAATCTGGCCGAGATAACTTCTGCATTTACTACATTAGGTCGCTCGCACCTAATATCTCACCCAGGATGGCTCCATTAAGTCGCCGACGACTTAAGCTAACTCGGGAAGACCCTTAGGTCGCTCGCAACCTAAAACCCAACGACCTAAGCCCAGTTTTCTCCTATAAATAGCCACCTGCTCCACATTCAACGGGGACTGGGGGCTGGACTGTTTCTCGGACTTTTTCCAGACTTTGAAGCGCCGAAACTCTGCTGCATTCACGACCTCTACAACACCTCTATTACCAAAAACACTTCAAACTACCTAAAGAGAAGATCAGCTACATTCAAGATGGACTCCAGAATCTCTTTTGCATTGTAATGCTAATTACTTGTATCGATTGTTGAACAATCGGAGGAATTCTTGTAAAACTTGTAATCGAACTTGTGATAAAGAAGATAAAGTGGATGTATGCTTGACTTTGAGCCGAACCACTATAAAAACTGCTGTCTCTTTACTTTTACTGCAATTATTTTCTTGTTTTGGTTCCCGTACCAACGGGTGGTGCTTTCACTTTATTACTACTTACACCGGGGTGTTAGCGTTCAATTTTAGCGTTAACACTGATATAGAAGTAATTAAAGACTACAGTCTTGATAAATCAATAACAAAGCTTACATACCAGGTTCTTGGCTCTACACATTCTTTTGGGGATGTTAGACCAATTTTTTTAGCTAACACTCATGATATATGAGGAAAGCCAATATCACTATCTCTACTCTTGTTAAACTTGTCCATTCTCCACCTTTAGTGGATCCCTCTCATGTTCATCCTATTGAACGATCTGATCTCCAAATTCTAGAATTTTCGATATCCTTCATAGCCACTGGTTCATGCTACAAATCGAATGCCTCCATGCTATGCGTATCAGCCTTTCTGATTGCTCCTTCTTCACCAACCCCTCCAACTTCTCCTCAAATGTCGAATGCTCTCACTTGCATCCCTTCATATGCTTTCAACCTTGATGATGATCTCGATGATAGAATAAAGTAATATACCATGGATCTTCAACCGATCTCCTTTATTATGCCCCAGCATGTTATGATTTCTCGTTCATCTTCTAAGATCCATGTATATAATGACGATCTCAATCTTAATATGAAATGCATTGTCTCATCCATGAATGAGTCGCGCTCTCCTTAGGTTGTTTCTTGGTATTATGATCTATGTTTATCCAAGTTTTCTTGTATTTGTAGAGTGAGATGGGATATATAATGTATGAGCGTTTTTGTATGAGTTGTAGTAGTTGAGGCTCATCTACCATACTTCTGCTTGAGTTTCTAAAAAAGGTAGTGGATGATTCGACTTGGTTTGCCTTATTAAACAACTTACTGTTATTAGTTATTAATTAGGCTAGTTCGATTAACACTATATTATTTTCTATGCACACCCTAGTAAAAATAATAAAATTTTAGTTATAGTTATACCCCCTATGTAGGATTAAGTATGTATGTTCTTTTATCTTTTATTTAAGATAATATAATAATGATTAACACTCTTATTCTTATTACTATGAAAATGACAATAAACACATTAACCTAGCAACTTGATTGTTGTCAGTTTTTACAATAAACTTAATTTTTTACGATAACAAAGAGTTAGAAAACCAAGTGTGCCACAGGATTCTCTTGAAACTTAGTTTTTCATGCTCTAGGATTCGATTAAAACCATATGTACCATGCACAAGGATTCAACCGAAACCTAGGGCGTTATGCACTAGGATTTACTCAATATATAGTGTGTCATGCACTAGAATTCAATCAATACCTAGTGCATCATGCACTAGGAATTGATCAAAATTTATTGCAATGTACATTAAGAATTTATAAAATCTATCGTTGTCTTTGTCGATAGGAATAGCAAAACTCGTATAAAATGATGAAAAGTAAAAAAGAAAAAAGAAAAAAAATAAGTCAGGAATTGATGAAGGGAATGAAGAAGATAACATCGAAGATGAATATGCAATTAATCAACACTAAGAATGAATTAAATAGTATGTAAGGGTAGGTAGAAACAAAATGGAGCGGCAAAGTAAATATATGGGGTGTTCAAATTTTTTAACAACTAGTGGGGTGGAAAAAGAAATTCAACGATCTGATCTCCACTCTTGTTGAACTTGTACATTCTCCGCCTTTAGTGGATTCCTCTCATGTTCCTCCTATTGAACGATCCGATCTCCAAAGACTAGAATTTTTGATATCCTTCATAGCCACTGGTTCATGCTACAACTCGAATGCCTCCAGGCTATGTGTATCAGCCTATCTGATTGCTCCTTCTTCGCCAACCCCTCCAACTTCTCCTCAAATGTCCAATGCTCTCACTTGCATCCCTTCATATGCTTTCAACCTTGATGATGATCTCGATGATAGAATGAAGTACTATACCATGGATCTTCAACCGATCTCCTTTATTATGCCCCAGCATGTTATGATTTCTCGTTCATCTTCTAAGATCCATGTATATAATGACGATCTCAATCTTAATATGAAATGCATTGTCTCATCCATGAATGAGTCGCGCTCTCCTTAGGTTGTTTCTTGGTATTATGATCTATGTTTATCCAAGTTTTCTTGTATTTGTAGAGTGAGATGGGATATATAATGTATGAGCGTTTTTGTATGAGTTGTAGTAGTTGAGGCTCATCTACCATACTTTTGCTTGAGTTTCTAAAAAAGGTAGTGGATGATTCGACTTGGTTTGCCTTATCAAACAACTTACTGTTATTAGTTATTAATTAGGCTAGTTCGATTAACACTATAGTATTTTCTATGCACACCCTAGTAAAAATAATAAAATTTTAGTTATAGTTATACCCCCTTATGTAGGATTAAGTATGTATGTTCTTTTATCTTTTATTTAAGATAAAATAATAATGACCAACACTCTTATTCTTATTACTATGAAAATGACAATAAATACATTAACCTAGCAACTTGATTGTTGTCGGTTTTTACAATAAACTTAATTTTTTATGATAACAAAGAGTTAGAAAACCAAGTGTGCCACAGGATTCTCTTGAAACTTAGTTTTTCATGCTCTAGGATTCGATTAAAACCATATGTACCATGCACAAGGATTCAACCGAAACCTAAGGAGCTATGCACTAGGATTTACTCAATATATAGCGTGTCATGCACTAGAATTCAATCAATACCTAGTGCATCATGCACTAGGAATTGATCAAAATTTATTGCAATGTACATTAAGAATTTATAAAATCTATCGTTGTCTTTGTCGAAAGGAATAGCAAAACTCGTATAAAATGATGAAAAGTAAAAAAGAAAAAAGAAATAAATAAGTCACGAATTGATGGAAGTAAGGAAGAAGATAACAAAGAAGATGAATATGCAATTAATCAACACTAAGAATGAATTAAATAGTATGTAAGGGTAGGTAGAAACAAAATGGAGCGGCAAAGTAAATATATGGGGTGTTCAAATTTTTTAACAACTAGTGGGATGGAAAAAGAAATTCAAGGAGTGTTAATAGATTAGCCTTAATTATTATAATTAATACAATGTATTTGTCAATTATTTAATTTTATTAAGGGAGGTTTGGACTACAAATAATTTTAATACATAAACTACCATCCCTTGTAACTTTATGTAAATTAGGTCACCGGTCGCATCCTCCCTTTCTGACAAACTGCTATTATCACACCCATATTCATATTTCACACCCTGTTTTGATTTCAAAATTTAAAATGCAATTAGTGTTTGAAGAAATATCGTATAATCGTTTTCACCCTTAAATCAAAAATTTAATGATCTCTTAAATCATATATATTAAGCATATATAAATATCTAGTCATTAATTTTTTTTTGAAAATTGTAAATTTTCCATATAAATAATATATTTAAAACTGCATCGTTCAAATGCAACTATAATTGTATCATTCAAATCGGTAAGCTCAAAAATAATAAATATGCAGTTTAACATCAGTTTCATATTTGGTATACAGTTAAAGTTATAGCTACAACATTAGCTTCAACATTGTTTATAAGTAATCAAAAAAATTATCATGGCAACCGAAATTATTACCGCATCATATAAATATAGTTAAAAAATTCAAATGTAACAATAATTGTACAAATCAAAAAATATAGTTAAATAATAATTGCATTTGCTTAATGCACTTAAATTATAACTGCATTAACTTTGAATAAATCATTAAATACAACCATAATCATTACTACATTATATAAATGCAGTTGAAATACTCAAATGCAACTAAGCATAATTCAGAGAAAATATTGTTAAATTATAGATAAATTTTCTTAATGTAGTTAAATTATAACCACTCTAAGATTGAATTAAATCATCAAATGTAACTAAAATTATTATCACACTAAATAAATATAGTTAAAATCATTAAATGCATTTAAATTAATTCAGCACATATTAATGCAGTTTATCTATGACTACATTAAAATTGAATAAATGTTCAAATGTAGCCAAAATTAATACCACATCACATAAATACAGTTGAAAATATTAAGTGTAATTAAATCAATTGAAAAAATGCTGTTAAATTATAACTGCATTTTGCTAATGCAGTTAAATTCTTCGCTGCATTAAGTTTGAACAAATTATCATATACAACCAAAATTATTACTTCATCAAACAAATGAAGTTACACATTCAAATGCAACCACAATTGCATAATTCACAAATAACTTTTTTCAATTAGGTGAAAAATAATAACTGCATTATCATAATGCAGTTAAAACAACCATACGAAGGTTATGATTACCCTAAATAAATGCAGTTATTAAACGCAGTGGCACACTCTAATGACACGGATATATATATATATATATATATATACACACACACACATGTATATGTACGTGATGATCCGAGAATGTGATGTCACTAGCTTTCCTCCTCTAGATGATGACCTGAAAGACGATGCTAGAACTAGAAGGTGGCAATTGAGTAATCGATTTGAAGTGGAAACACTGACATCATCAGTTGGATCGGTATCCAACACTTTCACGTGACAACTGACAGGGCACTGGAAATTCCTGTACGTTGTGACCGCGACAGAACATTAATGTTGGAAGCCATTACTCAAATAGTCTACTTAATCGAATGCATTTTGTTACCTGCATTGAATAATGCTTTCCTACTAGTTTATGCTCTACTCGTCTCTTCTTGGATTCACATTTATTTATGCATTCATTGGATGTTTATTATCTGTACTGTGTTACTGTGTACACCACGTTTTCGTACTTCTTTATTAGAAATTGAATTGAAAACAGAAATGTAAAAGATAATGTGAACTTTATTTTTATTGATAGTACTAACTTGTAACAATGATTCGAATTATATGATTAATACAAAAACGGTCTTTTTATATAAAACAGAGAGTTGGGCTTTAACAAGTAACAGCCCATTAGCAGCTTGGCAATCCGAGAGGAGTTATTGGAAGAATAGGAGCCGTAGGATAGAAAGAGATCCTGTGGCTGATAGTCTTAGAGGTTAAGCCTTGTTATGAAGTGTCCTAGTTGAGTCGGCAGAGATACGAAAGCTAATACTTCCCCTCAATTCAAACTAGGGTTAGCCTCAAGTCATGGCGATAAGGCGATTCTGCAAAAAAACTTAAATCTTCTTCGAAACTGAACTTCAAGACGCCATGGATGAAAGATATTTGAGGAAGACCTTGTTGGAGGAAGTCAGATCTGAAATCAGCTACGACTTTTGTATCTTCTCTGGTTTGATTTCTTTGACCTTTAAATCCTCTCTTAGCCTGAGAAAACTCGAGCTTGATAAAGCTTTGGTAAGGATGTCTGCTTTCTGGTAATATGTAGGAACATGACAAACTTGTAATTTTCCCTTATCTACTTGTTCTCGAACAAAATGTAGGTCGATTTCTATGTGTTTAGTTCGAGAATGCTGAATTGGGTTAACAGACATGTAGATTGTGCTTTGATTATCACACCATAACGTTGCTTTGCTGTTATTTTCAATTCTTAGTTCAAATAACATTGATTGAAGCCACATAATTTCGGCTGTAGCACTTGCTACACTTCTATATTCTGCTTCACTACTAGATTTCGAAATAGTTGACTGTTTTTTTGAGCTCCATGAAATTAAGTTGCCACCGAGATATATACAGTAACCAGTAGTAGATTTTCTATCATCTAGATCTCCAGCCCAGTCTGCATCACTATAACCCACTAAGTTTAGATCATTGCCCCTTTTGATATGAAGACTGAAATTGATAGTGCCTTTAAGATATCTGAGAACTCTTTTAATCCCTTTCCAATGACTGTCCAGAGGGTTCTGCATAAACTGAGACAATTTGTTAATACTAAAGGCAATATCAGGCCTGGTTATAGTAACATATTGCAGTGCACCAATGATACTCCTATATTGTTTAGTGTTTAAAATGGGTTCACCTTGACTTTTGGAGTATCTTTGGTTACTGGTCATAGGTGTTGGTTGAGATTTTGCATTGTCCATTTTGGTTTTGTTTAAGATGTCCAAGATATATTTCTTTTGACTGAGAAATATATCTGCAGAGGACAATTTTAAAACCTCAATACCTAAGAAGTAGTTTAGCTCACCTAAATCTTTGATAGAAAATTGTTTATGAAGATATTTAACTAACTCATTTATTTCATCAATGTTGTCACCTGTTATAATTAGATCATCTACATATATTAGTATATATATAGATGATTCATTTGTGATTTTGATGAAAAGTGAGTTATCATATTTTGTGAACTGAAACCCCTTATTTGTTAGAGTGGTTTTTAATTTATCAAACCATACTCTAGGTGCTTGCTTGAGACCATATATAGCCTTGTTAAGTTTACATACAAGATTATTATTTTGTATGTAACCTTGTGGCTGCTGCATATAGATGTCTTCTTGCAGGACACCATTTAAAAAAGCATTATTCACATCCAATTGTCTCAAGTGCCAATTTTTATACAAAGCAATAGTAAGAACAAGTCTGATGGTAGAAGGTTTTACCACAGGTGAAAAAGTTTCACCAAAATCAAATCCATACTCCTGTGTGTATCCCTTTGCAACAAGCCTAGCCTTGTGCATGCTTATTGTGCCATTAGGATTTTTCTTTAATCTGTAAGTCCACTTACAGTTAATAATATTTTTATTACCTGGAGGTGTGACCAAATTCCAAGTGTTGTTTTTAACAAGTGCATTGAACTCTTCATCCATGGCTGCTTTCCAATTTTTGTTATTAGCAGCTTGAATGAAGTTTTCAGGTTCTTTGTCAGAAGAGGATGTTATAGTGTAAGCTTTTGGCTTGAAGATGCCACTTTTGGCTCTTGTAATCATGGGGTGACCTTCAATTGGTTGATTCCTTATAGATGGTGATTCAGCTTGATTGCTTTGCTGTATGTTGTTGCCATGACTACTAATTTCTTCAGCTAGGTCTTGATCTTTATTCTGACTGTGATTGTTGAATGTTGTTGCAGAATTGTGCTGATTTGGAGGGCTTTGAAGTTCACAACCTGACCTAGGTGGTATAGTGAGTTGTGGATCTAAAGCATCCTTGTTAGCATTGTGATCAACATCCTTTTGGATGTCAGTATACAGAGGTAAATCTGGAATGGACTTACTTGGATTATAGACCTTTGCAGTAGTCTTTATATCTGATTTACTAAAAGGAAACACAAATTCATTGAATACCACATGTCTACTAGTGATAATTCTACCACCTTCATCCAGACACTTGTACCCTTTTTGATTTGTACAATATCCAAGAATGGTACAAGATTTTGATCTGAAATTTAATTTATTCCTATTGTAAGGCCTAAGACATGGGAAGCACAAACAACCAAAGGTTTTTAACATTTTATAGTCTGGCTTAGTTTTGAATAATTTTTCTATGGGACACATGTTGTTCAATACTTTAGTTGGAAGTCTGTTAATTAGATAAACAGCTGTACTAAATGCTTCAGGCCAGAACTTAAGTGGTATTGAAGCATGTGCAAGAAGTGATAAGCCAGACTCTACAATGTGTCTGTGTTTTCTTTCTGCTAACCCATTTTGTTCAGAAGTATATGGGCAAGTGGTTCTATGAATTATACCTTTTCTTTTAAAGAAATCATCAAGTGGTTTATATTCACTACCACCATCAGTCTAAAAAGTTTTCAGCTGATAATTTGTTTGTTTTTCAGCCATAGTTATGAATTGTACAACAGCATTATATGTATCAGACTTAGCTTTAAGAAAATAAATCCATGTGTGTCTAGAGTAAGAGTCAACAAAGGAGATATAGTATTTGTACCCATAGTCAGAGTTATAGGGTGCTGGTCCCCATAAATCTGAGGCAATCAGATCAAGAGGTTGCTTATACTCAGTTTCAGAGTTTGCAAATGGCAGTTTATGACTTTTGCCAAGTTGACAATAAGTACACACAAAAGGTGATGCACACTCATTAAAGGAAATCTTATTTTCTAAGAGTATCTTCCTAACTATCTTCTCATTAGGGTGTCCTAATTTGTTATGCCACAGTTCAAATGTGTTTGTGCTATTTTTAGATATCATAGAATTATTGCACACTTTAACATCAATGACTGATTTATTAATCTGATCATCAGTTTTGCTCAACATTGTAGCATTACAAGAATTTTTGACTACAGGCCTTTTACAGTTTACAGAATTAAACTTGTATAAGCCTTTATCAGCTTCACCCTGCAATATAATTTCTTTAGTTAGCATATCTTTGATTAAGCAATATTTGGGATAGAATTCGAAAAACACATTGTTGTCTCTAGCAAATTGAGACACACTAATGAGATTCTTTTTTATTTTGGGTACTCTTAGAAGATTATTTAAGTACATCATTCTTTTTCCTTTAATGTGAGCATCCCCTATATGTGTAATGTTTATACAGTCACCATTACCCAAAGAGATTAATTGATTACCTTTATACTCCCTGTTGCCTGCATTAAGGTTTTCCAAGCTACTGGTTATGTGATTAGTGGCACCAGTATCTGGGTACCATGCATCATCTTGGACCTGATCTGGCTTGGTGCCTTCACTTAACTGACAGCTTTTGGTGTTATCAGAATCACCTTGAGTTTGAGCATGGTTAACACTGCCATTGTTGTTATTCCTTTGATTGTTGGAATTCTGTCCAGGCATGTAATTTTGATTGAATCTGAAGTAGCATTTTGCTGCAGTATGGCCCATTCTTTCACAAATTTGACACTTGGGTCTGGTATTATTATTCCATCTCCCCCTGCCTCTAGATCTATTGGCAGAGCCTCCTCTCTGATTGTATTGATCACTTTTATTTTGATTGAGATTCTTATTTTTTGTAGTGTAGTTTATTGATATTTCAGAATCAGTTGATCTTTTGTGATCAATCCTTGCCTCATGCGCAAGAAGAGTAGACTCAACAAATTGCATATCAGGAATAGTTCTTTGAGTTGTGAGAACTGCTATGACAGATTCATAGTCTGTACTTAATCCATTTAAGACAGTCAAGACTTGTTCATCTTCAGGTATTTTACGTCCTGCAGCTTCAAGGAGATTATATAGCCTTTTAATTTTTGCTATATAATCTCTCATAGGCTCTTCTTGTTTCCTAATGCTTTGAAGTTCTCTTTTGTAATGCATTAGTTTTGCACCTGATTGTGTGTTGAATACTCTTTCAGTAGTGAGCCAAATTTCATTTGCAGTTTTGCAACTTATTACTTGAGGTAGCAATTTGGGAGTGATAGATGCCATGAGCCAAGAACTTATCAATCTATCTTGCCTATGATATTTTGTGTATTCATTGTTGCTGATAATCTTGTTTTGTGCATCAGTGACAAATTTGGGAGGGATGATAGAAGTACCAAGAATGTGACCCTCCAAACCATATCCTTCTATGGCTGTCTCAACTTGCACATGCCAAAGAAGATAATTGTCTTCATCTAGCTAAATTGTAACCAACTGACTTTGAGGGCTAATGATAGTCTTGATCAGGTTGTTGGCTTCTGCTATTAGATCTGGAGGGGCAGGGTTACTTGCATTGCCAACTTCGGAGTTGCTATCGTCAATCATGATGAGTGTATGAGGAAAGTTGAGAGATGAAGCAGTGGAAATGGTTTACGCCTGCAGGTATGAGACTTCTCTTTTCAAGAAAAATGATGAGCAACCAGTAATGGTGTAGGTCAGATGCAACCAACTTTAAAGATGATTTTCTTTAAAGTTTAAGGATGGCACTGACAATTTTCTGATTTCTTGAGAGGAGAAGAGATTGCTTGTACTGGATGAATGATTTCCACACTCTAGTTTTCTTTTAAGAAATCTTTGATGCAACCAAGAATTCGTTCTTTTAGGATGGCACTGGATTTCTTGATTGAAACTTAATAAAACCCAAATGATGAAACAGAATCTGATGGGAAAAAGAAAAAGAAAGAACACCAAATGATACAGTAAGAAGATAGATGTTGTTTCTTGAATTCAGTTAGTTTCAAGAAGGAGAAAGAAGAGTAAGGATTGAGAGATCGATTGAATGGCTGTTAAGCCTTTGATTTAGGCTCTGATACCATATTAGAAATTGAATTGAAAACAGAAATGTAAAAGATAATGTGAACTTTATTTTTATTGATAGTACTAACTTGTAACAATGATTCGAATTATCTATATATAATGAGAATACCTCCAAATGAAGCTTTTGAAGTTACAAAAAAACCCTTACTCTGAATAAAAGAATAGA
The DNA here is from genome assembly GCA_030737815.1 of Allium fistulosum. Taxonomy (NCBI): domain Eukaryota; kingdom Viridiplantae; phylum Streptophyta; class Magnoliopsida; order Asparagales; family Amaryllidaceae; genus Allium; species Allium fistulosum. The sequence goes on along the minus strand of CM060905.1, from coordinate 894,958,315 downwards.
GGATTTATTTGTAATTGTGGTATCCTATCTCACACGTCAACCACTCCACGTTCAAAGTTCCATTTCTAATCACCACGAATCCATTTCTATTCTCAATCTCACACACTTTCCTCCAGAATTTGTTTCCAAACAAAAAATAATAATCAAAGACTCAGATGCATCAATTCTCATTAAGTGCTTTTCCACTCCATTATGCTTCTCATCTACTGTCGCTTTATCATCTTTCCCTATTGAAACTACCAGTTACTGTTATTGGAAGTACAAAAATTAGCCAATGAGGTTATGCTTGATCATGTATAATTAATTTATTCTAAGCATAATGTTTTCAATTGTCGATTTGTTTATACATTTATTGCTTATCAGTATATAATCTGTTGGATGGCAGCGTGATTATTAAATCCAATTATATATATATATATATATATTTTTTAACCGGTTAAATTCTAATTTGTTTTGAACTATTTTGAATACACTAGGTCTGTAAATGCATATGTGGAAGATATTTTTGTTTTTAATTGCAGATAAGGTGTTTGCTGAAATATATGCTCATGAGGAAATATCATAGGACAAAATATATAATCACAATGCATTCATGTATTATGCCAACTCTATTGTTTACTCTTAAGTTTTCACATAATGTATGGATTTAAATAAGAAAGAGGTTAAGCTAGAAACACCAGATGCTATAAATATTCAGTTCACTATTATCAATACGGACCTTGATGATCGTATTATCATCTTAGAGTTATGCGTTAGTGCTCCATATATACCTTGCGTCTCCCTAACTTCTAAAATTCTCAATGATTAGAAATTAATTTCTCCATTGCATTGGGTTATTTTTGTCCTTCTTGCCACCCACTTCTTATTTTGCACATTCTATTGCACTAACTCCAACTGCTATTGTGACTTAGCATCTTCAACCTTCCCCATTTTCTTGCACCATAATTACGTTTTCTTTCTTCCTAATTTGATGTTCATTTGTACAGGAAATCAAACTCCAACCGCACCATAGAAACACTGAATCAACAGTTGGAAAAACCACTTTCTCAAGTAGTAAAACCTCATCCACCTCATACATAGCAACTGAGTATGCAAACACTCACGATCATCGTATCAGCCCAGCCCGAATTGATCTTGATCGTACCAGCCGCAAGTTTCAGGGTGAATTGGCTGCATTTGGACATGGAAACAGGGCCGTTGCCGGTGTCGCTGATGTTTCTGAACTCGAAAAAGCTGTAATTCTTGGGGAAGGCCTGCAGCAGTAGCAGGGACTTGAGCAAGTCCTGGGTCAGTTTAGAGAAGGTAGGCCTTTTGATTTAGTGAAAAATTGTACACTACATAATGCTACAATAATAAATAGTTAGAATATTTATGTTCTAGACTTATATATTAATGAGTGAAGTGTTGGAATTTACGTAAAGATATAACTTTTAGATCTTTATGTTTTCAGAGTGAGTTTGTATAGATATTTTGTAGCGTTGGTTTGATAAGGAATGCAATGAGGTATTGTTTTACTTTAGTGATTTCCTTTTAGATTGAACTACTATATTTTTGAATTCTTTATGTACCGAGTTGCTTGGTAAATTGTGGATATGGTTATGTTTTATGGATAAGCTTCATGCAGTGCTACTAATACAGGGAATAGTTGTATACATACAAAAGGCATGAATGGATTGAATTCTAGGATCTGCAATACGTGGAAGCTATTGGCATGCCATTTGGTAAGAATTACAACTTTGGTCATGAACTTGCAAGTATATTCTAGCAATTTTCCTAGATTTTTATAGTATGTAACATATTGCAACTTTATGGAAGTTGACGTTGCATTGTTTGTTACATTATATAGTGTGCATGCTTTATATATTTTCTATTTATAGTAGAAATTTAACCAATACTGCACTTTTAGTAGGCAAGGCATAGGGTAAATAGAATACGTTTCAGCGATTGTTATGTATTTATGTGTTTTAATGGTTTTACTTTGACACAACTGACTACATCATATTGGAAAATACAATTCTACAATTTTATAGCTATACCCATTACATTTCATCTTGGTTTCATTACTGACTACTAAACTTTTGGGGTGTAACAAAAAAGAGATACTACGTACCTGTGAGGATTTGTAACTCAAGTTTTAAAATGTTAGCACTTTATTCATTTCCTATTGTATCACTTTATCTTGAATATTGCAAAAATGTACAATTAAGGGTTGAATACTTCACAATATGTACATATTCACTAAATACACCTCCATAAAAATAGCTTATCAAAAAAATTGTTACAAGACAAAATTTAAGGTTTTCACCATTATGACCTCAATATGTAGTCATCTGAAGTTTAAGAAAATATTGAAATATGCACTTTCCTTTTTTTTCTTCAAATTAGGTAGTCTGTTTCTTCGTTTTTTGTTGGATTCTGAAATTTGATTTTGTTGTAGTTCTAATTTTTGGTTGTTCATGCTTCCATTTTTTCATATTTAGTTAATATATTTTATTCAATTGCATACCTATAGAATATCAAAATCATTTAAGATATGACTCATATTGAAAAGGTTGCATTGCTAAGTTTATCACAAAAACTGTTGTATTAGAACATTAATAAATTAACAAAATCTAACAGAACTTCCCAGCCTTGAAAACTAAAGTTCTTGAACCAAATCGTTCAATTATTTTTGTTACTTACCTATAAGAATGGATCGTTCAACTACTTTTTATTGTGGATACTTTGCAATGTATGTTAATTTTCGCCATTTGGATACATATTAATAATTTGTTTTTAGTATTTGGTAACCTGCCATAACTGTACCGTAATCATTGGGTAATTTTTAACATTTGAACCATAATCTTTCGGTATATTTGGTAATTTCAAATATTTGCAATATTTGGTAATTTCAAATATTTGCAATATTTGGTAGTTTATGTATTGGTGCCATTGTCCATAGCTATTAATCGGCTATTTGCAGTATTTACATTTAGCAGTATTTGATCATTTACAATATCGTACATCGGTATATTAAACACATTACATTTTAGTCGTTAATATGAAGTAGCATGCACGTCTTTTGTATATTGTAATAATGTGGACAAAAGGCGAGTTACTTTAATATTTTCCATTATCTTTTTTATACTAGGTTGGAAAAGTTGTATCTCGATGCTTTCAAGATGCCATGTCTCAACATGATCTGAATATGTAGCTAGCTGAGTTTGAATACCTTGATTGCCTTTTGACTCTATAAGTTAAAAGGGAGGTTAGTTTTCAATCATTTTCAAATATTTTTATTTTTTGTAGGAAGCGGTAAATGAATATTTATTTCTAAGAAATATTGCATGTAGTATTGATGGATGCAATACTACAATTGTAGGAACTGAAGTTAGAAGTAATGAAAATGAAATTGATATTGATGATTGTTGGCTGATGTAGCATTTTTAAAACTAGACAAAAAACTTATTCTTAAAGCTTTGTATAAATCTAGAAATGTAAATACTATTATTCGTTAACTTAATGTATGTGGTATTCCTATATGATATTCTTTTCTCATGTTGATTCTTCAGATATGAGCATTCACACGAGAATGTGTACCTTGAATAAATAGTGTAATTCTTACGTGAATTCATTTAAAAAATATATTAAGTTAAAAGTTGAATACACACACATAAAATTTGGCTATTGTACTTCATTATGCAAGTATCTTATGCAAGTGCAATATATGTAATATTTTCTTTATATGAGATTGCGACAGTAATTTAAAAACAATATTTTGCAATAAAAAATACTTAGCTCCTTAGTATTAAAAGAAGTTTTGTGTGCATTTGTATATATTATTCTGCACTGACAAGAAATTAATGCACATTTATGTTTGCACACGTCCAACGGACGTGCCATACATACTGGTATGATTAATACAAGAACAGTCTTTTTATATAAAACAGAGAGTTGGGCTTTAACAAGTAACAGCCCATTAGCAGCTTGGCAATCCGAGAGGAGTTATTGGAAGAATAGGAGCCGTAGGATAGAAAGAGATCCTGTGGCTGATAGTCTTAGAGGTTAAGCCTTGTTATGAAGTGTGCTAGTTGAGTCGGCAGAGATACGAAAGCTAATATTCTTTTCTAAATCGTCATTGGTTTATGAAGGTGATAAATATACCCTTTACACTCTATGACTCTTACTTTCTACGCTGTCATATATCTATGTAAAAGTAACAAAACATAACGTAGGAAAAACGGCTGATATCCACATCAGTACAATTTTCATAAATGTTACTCAAAACGAGGATGCATTCACCAACAATCAAAAAGCCATTGAAAAGGACTTATCAAAATAAAGTCGGACGTAATTTCAAATTTATTAGTTAATTTATTAATTAAATAATTATTTATAATTATTAGTTAACGAATACTAATTTTGTTAATAATTCTTTAACAGTTTCTATCATTGATTATTAAATATTAAATATTTATTTATTAATTATTATTATTAATAGTTAATTTGAAATATGAATTTGTAGTTTAATTTGAAATGTTTGAATTTGATAGGGAGTGTTTGTAATTGTAGTTGAATTGATTTTAATTCTTAATTATTATGCTAAATATTAATTATTTAATAATTTAAAATTAATCATTAATCATTAATGATTAATATTTATTATAAAATAAAAATTAAATTATTTTTACATCCTACCCAATTTCAAATCAAACTTCTGTTCACAAACGACACAACCTCCAACCTCTAATCTTTAACCTCTAATTCAATATGTCCACGAACACATATGAATAATTTCTTAGTTGTTATTAAAATGGAATTAGTACATAACAAGGCCCAAAAATGGTGCTCAGTTTGGTGGTTGCATGTCCGAAGTTATTCAAATGGTCGTGCTTTTTACAAACATGAAACATGAATAGTGTATGTTGGCTCATAAAACTTTTTTTACTACAAATGTGACGAGCAAACCAATGCTAGTTTAGATATAAATATGTGAGAGGCATCAAATGCAAAAAAATTAAACTGTTTAACATAAAGGATTAAGTAAGAATAGAAGGTTTACTAGTATGACTTTTGCGATCCACAAATTTGATAAATTTAATATTAGTTATTATTAATAGTTGTTTAATTTAATGGACGATAAAAGATAATTTTGAGAAAAGTTGTCTTTTTATGAATTTTGATATTTACATTGCATTCAGAATATTCGGGAAAAGAATTTTTATATTTAATATACGTGGGTTATGATATGTGGCTCGCGGTGGGTATTTTAGGCTAGAGCTACTTAGATCCAAAACTTGAATGCTCATTGTAAATATGTGTATCTTAACCCAACCGCCATCAGATCTATTTTTGCTCCCTACCCGAAATCCTTTTTAATTACGTTTGAACGGTAATTAATATTCTTAACCCAAAAAGTGTTAAAAACTAAATAATGACCACACCTCACAAAATTATATATCATATTCATCTTCTCCATGAATCGAAGAGATGACAACAAGTCCATGCAAAGAGTGGTCAGAAATCTTAGTCAAAGTTCTCAAGTGCTAAATTAGGTTGTAAATTATGGGTTTTTGATCGATAGTAAATTAGGCGATGATGTTGGCATAAATTGATGAATCTCACCATGATGGACTCAAAGGCGATTTTATTTGGCGAAATAATGAATGGAGCGCTTGGAATTGGTGTAGAAGGATCGGGGTTTACGACAGGGATAATCGCAGGTGGCAATGACAACATGGTTGGGGATCTCTTGGCACGAGGAAGCCGGAGGTGGTGGTCGGGAGGAGAAGGGAGCATGGAAGAAGCGACAATTTACGTTCAAAATTCGACCTGAGTGGACTTCCACGGTGAAAACTAATGATAATTTTACAATCTAGCCCTCATAATTTATATATTTACAATTTAAACCCTAGATCTTCTAATTGTGATAACTTTTGCATACAACCTCAGATTCACACGTTATTTGTTGCATCGGATTCATAATGAGATTTCAGAAATTTTGGCTTATGGTTTGCTTATTTTCCATATTGTCTATGAAAATGTCTTGGTGGGGTTCAATGATCGTAAGTATTTATATTTTTAAATATTAAATAGACATTCACTGATATACATGTAGCACCATGGAAATTTAGTGGAAAATTTAATAAAATTAAATCTAATAAAATAAGGGCTAAAATGAAATTTTCACAAACGTCTAAATTTGGTTACGAAACTTGCACTATTACGTTCATAGCGATTTTCTGGGCAATTTTCATACATAACACTTTGAAATTGGAGTTAGAACGAACAAGTTACAGACGTTTGAAGATTTGAAACCGAAATAAACTAAAAATAAAAATTTACCCAAAAATTAACATTATAAGTGGTCGACGCCTGTGGTTCAGCAGTAAACTGACAACGGTCGACCGTTCCCCATAGATGGTTGACTATTAGCATTTAATTTTCACGGATTGGAGAGTGCGATTGAATGACTGTGATCGACCGAAATATTTTTCATCGCTGCCAAGTTTCTGAGGCGTAGTTGAGATGAGTACAAAGATTCTCTAGGGCAAATCTGATGCTCCAACACAATCTCTAACATCTATAAGCTAACACTTAAGCTAACCCTAATTTCATTAGAAAATTTACAGTACTGAAACTCTGCCAATTTTTTTTATCTCCACTTAAAAACTTTTTTCAAAAATAAATTAAAATCAAAGCAAGAGTACACAATAGATCAGATCGAGGAGGGGGCAAGCTAACGGGTGATGATTCTCCGACGGTGTTTAGAGTTAGAGCTTGGATCTAATGTGAATGGGAACAAGTTTAATAAGTTGATTATTTAAAGTTAATTTCAACCTATTCTATCTGATCTTGGATGGTAGAAATTAAACTGTAAACCCTAATTGTAAAACCTAAAATATGAAATTAGAAATTGAAATTAGTGTTGTTTATGCCAAAAGTTGGCATAAACACCTAACGAAGTAATAAATAAGAAAATTTCAAGAAAAGGCAAGAAAAAGAAAGTAAGAACAATCAATTATTATAGTGGTTCGATGAATACTCTGGCCTATGTCCACTTAAACTTTGTTATTCGATTTCTTTCGAGTTTTTACAAAGTTGTATTATGAATCGGAGATGATCTCTTAGATTATAGAAGAAAAACAGAAATTTGTTAGAAGAGCCAAAGATGCCCAAAACAATGCCTCTCTTCCTCTATCTATAGCCATAGGTCGTCCGAATTCGCTACTCCACGTTTGTGCTTGCGTTCCCCATCTCTAGAAGGAGTTATGCAGAGAAGATCATGGCCATTTCATCAAGTTTTGGGGATCGATGTCGATCCATGCCTACGTATCTGTAACGATCCAGAATTTTGAACAAATTAAATTGAGAATATTTAATTTATTTTAAATATTTGAACGATGATTTCAATTTGAATCCCCGATTTCAATTTGAATTTAGCGATTAAATTATAAAATTTAATCGATTGAGAGTGAATAAAAATTTGAATCCTCAATTTAAAGCTGAAGAAAAAAATATTTCAAATGCTTGTAAAATTTATATTGATAATTCTGAAGATAACAGAAGCTTCAGAATCCAATTTCGAATTGATTTGATCAGTTTTGAAAATTATCGTTCGTATCGATATTTAAAAATAGCCGTCCGAGGAACAGTCTCGGAATTCGACGAAACTAGTTCCATTGGGTCCGGAATATTGAATTATTGCCAGATTTCAAATTTTGTATTGATCAGAGTTATTACGTGAGCACACGACACAAAAACGCGTCGAAATTTAATTGAAACCAATTTAAATTTAAACTTTAAATATTTAGTCAACACACACGTTATCTTCCTTTAATCACGGAGAAAATCACGCCATCGATCACGTAATAGATCGTGCAAACCATACCTCGTCAATTTCAAATACCCTCGTTCCTTATTTTATGCCGAGCATTTCGTTCAAAAGCAAATTCGTTCGTTCAGCTCAAAATCGAACAAAGAAAAATGGCCGAGTTGCCCCCTTCCCTCTTTTATTTAAACAACGAAACCCTTCCTTTTTTTTTCTCTCGGCATGTCCACGAAATCAAGCTGGTATGTTCAAATTGAAGACTCGCGAGCACGAGGCCGCGTTCGCGCGTGGAGGATGTTCGACTTCGGGTTGGGAGTCGTGGCGAGGAGGGGACGTCGATTTGGATGCGGCAGGTCTGGGGGAAAGGCGCGATTCAGTGTTGGGTTCGAGGCTGGGTCGATGTCGCGGCTAAGGAATAATGGTCGCGTACGTCGCAAGTAGAGGAGGCTCATCGATTTGGAGGAGGTAGTCGCGACTGGGTGGCAGCGGCATGGTGGTTATCGCGAAGCAGGAACGTGGAGCGGCCATCAGCGCAAATCTGGGTAGTGGTAGGCGATTGATATTTGGGGTTCTCGTTCACGATGAACTCGAGCTCGACATCGCACTGGGAGATCGGCGACTGTTGTATTCGTTTTTTTTAGCATCACGATGTCAAGCGTTCGTTCAGGCGAGAGTGATGTAGGTAACGATTCCTTGTTTTGTTTTTTTTTAACTAAATAAATAAGTGTATTTTGTTAAGTTTAATTTTATTTCTTTTGTTAAATTTATACACATATACATCTATATAGATAAGGTTTAAAAAAAATAAATTAATTAAATTAACAGTAAAATTTATTACTGCTTTAATTTGCAGAAAGGAAAACAATAAGTATATATGATTTTGGGAGGATATAAGGATTTCTAAAATGTTGTAGAATGTATATGATTTTAGAAATTTACAGTAAACAAAAGATTAGTTAAAATAAAATTTGGTTAAGTAAATATATATATATATATATACTGTTAAAAGAGAGTGTATATGGATTTCTAAATTTAATAGTTAGTTAACTCAATCTGTTTAGAATGGGAAAGATATTTATTCGATCCGTTCGAATATTAATAGAATTGTATAATTATTTATACAAGGTATAAATCGAGAAAACAAGTCTGGGATGGAAATGGATTGCAAAATAAAAAGCTAAGGTGAGATTTTCTCACTCGAAGGAAAATTTTGATTTGCAGTCATTGATTGATTTTGTTTGAATGTGCTATTAGATATGATAGGATATATCTATATATATAGCAGTATATACATATTGGCATATGTATATATTGGATTGATTGATTTCCCGCCTCGTATAGCGGATGAGACCCTATTGCGCCGTTAGTAAGCGGATTTATAAAAACCTATATACCGCGATAATTCCGTACTGGAGCGGAATTGGTATTGTGCTAACATCTTTGGATGCAGGGAAACAGGTTGGAGGGATCCAACTGGACCCCTCACATTGATTGAATTTATTTCTACTGTGATGTGATAATCTATGAATGATTATTGTTGTTATTGAATTGATATCTGAAAATTGTTGAAAAGCTAAAATTTAGCTGAATGGATGTTTTGACATCATTGGATTCCAAAAATAAACGAAAATTGAATTTTTGAAATCAAAGTAGAAATTTCTAAGTGAATCAATTTTTGAAATTGAATAAATTTTGAAGAAAGAAAATTTTAAAGTATAAAAAGTTAATTTTTATAATCTTATCGAATTAATTCCAGAATCAAGTGAAAATGTTAAATAAATGGATTTCGTAAAATAGTGATTATAAATTGAAGAATTTAATTTAAGAATTTGGATTTTTAAATAGACTGAAAGAAACAATTGGAATATATTTTCTTTGAAAGGAATTTATTTAAAAGGAGATAAGTTGGAAATCCAATTAGAAATTTAATTGGTAAGTTGAAACGATTTGGGAAATCAATGTAAAATGGTTTCAATTTAAAGAATCCATTTAAAAACAGGATGTTGAGTAATTTGAGAAAAATAAGGAATTTATTTAGTAGTGATAAATAAAATTAGAAATCAATCTGTAATTGATTTAGTATTTGGAGAAGAACTTTGAGAAATCAGTATGGAATCTTTTATTTAAAGTTGAAAATAAATTTAGAAATCAATATTGAAATTGATTTGGTATTGAAGTTTTAATAAATGGAATTGGAATTTATAAAAGTTGGTTATAAATCCGAAATCACTTATTTTGATAAGTAGAATATAGAAGTTGATAAAAAGAAGATTTATAAGTCGAAGTGTTATTAAAATAGAAGTAGAATTTGTAACCGTGTTTATAAATTCAAAAGCGATGGAATCTGATGAATTAAATATAGAAGATTATCAGAGTAGATATATTCGCGATTTTGGATAGCGAATTCCTATTGAAATGAAAATGTGTAGAAATGATTGGAATTGGGTTAAATGAAGTATATTCACGATTTTGGACAGTGAATATATTTTTAAGTAAAAATGGTTATGTTTGGGAAAGCGATATTATAAATGAAGTTAATTGTTTTAAAAGATGTTTTAAACGTGTTAAATATCGAAATCATAGATTTCAACATTTATTGTTGAAATAGACGTTTTCGAGAAATATAAGGAAATGGTGGACTATAACACTGTTGTTATAGTAAATGATTTCCGAAAGGAAATGTTTTTAATGTAGTATTGGGATTTATATATCTATCTAAATCCGAATCCCTATACTAGTGATTTTTGAGTCGTCGTAACGATGTTTTACGTAACATTCGTTTTGACTCAAATAAATGTTGTTATAGTAAATGATTTCCTTAAAGAATGAAATATATACTTAATTTGATTTAAGTATATCGAATATTTTCAAATGTTGAAAATAAATAGATTTGTGAATTACTTATTATTAAATAGGTATGGAAATGCTTTTCCAATATGAAATGAACTGTTTTTGAGATTTTATCTTCAAAGATAAATTGAAATGTGGAAATTGATTTGAAATGGTTTTCAAATGATTAAGTGTGGAAATTTTATATCTAATAAAGATATTTTGGAAGATTAAATAATTTGGAAAATTATTTGGAATCTGATGATGTTGCGCATCTTTATTGATAGTTAAATAACTGACTATCAATAATTACCTTTAGATAGGTATTTGTTGTGAATTGGATGAATTTGAATGCCACACTTATTTTTGAATAATCGCTCACTATTCGGGTTAGCCGGGAAAGGACCATGGGGTCGTATAACCCATTCCGAATATGTGATACGTCGTTATGAATTGCATTTGAAGACCGGTGTTGAAGACCGGATATTTGTGAAAACGGAAGGATTACCGTCGAGTTACTCTACATCGACTGATCTTCGATTTAGAGGTTTTATCACCCTTAGTGACGGGAAGTCCGGACGTGATTAGAAATTTATCCGGATATGCAAGGGCTTCGTGAGAAGTGCCTTCGGTTCTGTTCGATCCCGGAACAGACTTATATGGATTGTGTGCCCGACGTTACAATTTGAGATATAAAGCTGATTTCTTTCAAATACATTTCTGTTGGTGGCGGAGAATTTATTCTCTTAGCTTAACACCCTTCTCTGAGACGTACGAGCTCAGAGGTTATGTAGTTGAAATTTATCAGCGATATATCCCAATTTGGTAACGTGGCATACTGAGTGTTGCTGTGAAATGATCAGTGTTTGATCATTTGTGATATGATCATTTGTTTGATCTTATATCTTTGTGATCATAGGTTGATCATTTTGTTTGACCCGAAGCAGGGCTTTTTGAGAAAGCGTAGCTTTGTGGAAGAGACTTCATCGAGCCTCACACCCCGGAAATGGTCGAAACAGGACGAATGCAGCAAGGTTCTAGGGAGTAGCGCCCCTTAGTGTATGTCATTCCTTCTAGATAAAGGTGGTATCATGGTATGGAGCCCAGATACTTAACCTCTGTGGTTACTACATTATTATTATCTATGTGGTTTGTTGCGAATCGGGGATCCTCGGGAAGATCGGTGACGATCGGGGGATGGCATACGCGTGTCAGTAGTTACCTATTTTTGCAGAGGTAACCCGGCCTTGTGTTGGCAGAGATCCGGTTAGGTTCTCGGGTCGTCTATTCCAGGGACGTACCCATCGTGGATAGGAAGTTCCTTAGCCTGACCATTTGTTGGAAATCCAAAGAAACAATACGAGCTTTTACGATTTCAATTGTATAACCTGTCTCCTCAGGAGGCAGCTATATCAGGCATAATATAATGGTACCTATGCTGGCTAAGATTTATATTATACTTTCGAAATGATTTCTACACTATGCACTAATAATAATAATATCAAAAAGAATTTGATTTTTGCGTAGTAAGCATCTTTGACTATCATAAGAAGAAATCTCCTCCAAGTCTGCGTTTGCATTGTGTGTGTGGTGGGAGGTCTTATGGTAGTTTCATTTTCCAAAAGCATTTCGAATTGACTTTAAAATTATCCTGTTGTTTATTTTAAAGAATAACTGTTTTACGATCTCACACCAGTCACCATGACTGACTCGGAGTTTATTGTTTCCCTTCTAAACTCTGGGTGCCCACAAATTTCCACACGGGCAGCCTAGAGTTATGTTATCAGGATATTCTGGAGCTTTGGAGATAAGCTGAATGACGAGACGTAGTATTTGTATCTGAAATAATTGATTCCGCTGTGTATTCTGTATGAGGACAAGTTTATATAACTGTCCATTGTTGTATATGACTCTGATGATTGATGTATGTATAAAATGATATAGTTCTTTGTTTTAAAAGACTAGTAATTATCTATTGTATATGGTTCCGCTGCGATGTGTAAGATTCTGATATTGTTTTCTGTTCTGATGTGTTTTCTGTTGTTCTTCTTCTTTCTTTCTTCTCTTTTTCTTCTATCTTCTTCTTCTTCTACTGTTTCTTTTTCTTAAAACCCTCACTATTGGAGTTTCTGGCACTCGATTGCTCGGCAGTCGATAAAGTGAGTATCGATGTCGAATTTTCGAAAGTCGAAAATTTCGGTATGTGACAAAGTGGTATCAGAGCATATGGTTAAGCGACAACCCTGCTTTGTTGGGTGTTCCTCATTAGAGATAGAGTCAGCAGTGCTCTAGAATGAGTTTGAGTGTAATAATAGATATGAGCGCGTATTTGTTATTGAATATAAAATTGTTTTATATTGTGATGGTTGGTTTATTGAGTGGTATATGGATTCTGGTCAATACGAGTAATTAACGATCATTGATAGGGATCTCTAAACACTTGAATAGAACAATTCGGCACAGTATTGTATTAAATAGGGTGAATGAAATAATTTTGCCTAAAACTATTTTTGTATAGAAAAGAAATCATTTTCTAGGAATTATTATAGTGTATGGTTGCATGGATGTTAGGAAAGTGATAGTGTTGAAATGTTATCATTATATGAAATTGAATAAGAAATTGGAATCATAACTCCAAAGTTAAGAGATAAATCCATGTACGAATGAAATTTAAGAATGTAAATTATAAATGTGAATTGTAATTTGAAATGGGATTCCAGAGAAGTTTTGGAAATGTTTGAAAAGAATTTGAAAATTTTGGAGATTTGGGAAGTTTAAATCTTTTTGATTTGAAAATGAATTTCAAAGGTTTTGAAAAGTATTTTGAAGAAATGAAAAGCTCTAAACTCTTTTCGGTCGCTGGAAAATAACTTCGATGATGACCGCGGCATCACCGGTGTTCATTTTCGGGTTTCTAAAAGAGGAATTACAGCCAAATTGTTTTAAATGGAAGTTGTTTGGAAATTTGGATTTTTGTTTTAGAAAATTCAAGGATAATTTGAATTGTTTTCAAAATGGCTTTGAAAGGTTGAAAAGACTCTGGAATACTTTATAAAAATATTTATGAAATATTATGAAATTGATAACTTAGAAAATATTGAGATCTGATTGGAATAAAATTCAAATTGTAAATGAATTTGTAACTTGGAATAGAATTCAAGAAGGTATTTGAAAATTTAAAATTCAATAATGGAATGAAATTGTGAATATGAATTTATAATTGAAAATAGAATTCTAATGAAATGAAATTAGTAAGGTGAATGTATCAATGATCTTATAGATCGAAATGTAAGTAAGTCGAAGACTTATAGAATATTTGAAATTGATTTGGAAATCAGATTCGAATTGGAAATGAAAGAATTAGTGAATGAGTTTCAGAAGGAATAAATAAATTTGAATTTGTAAATAAGTTGATAACTTATAAAAGATTTGAAAATGAATAAAACTGGAATTAAATTTGATTTGTGAAATATTAAACTAAAATTTGTAAGTGAAGCTTATTAAATGAAGTTGAAACCGAATTTGAATAAATAAATTGGAGTAGTAACAAATGAATTGGAATGAGAGTTCAAATTGAATGAAATAGATATATAACTTCAACAGTGAAGTAAAGATGGTATAAGTAGTTTATATTGGAAATTTTGTAATTGAATTTGAAAATGGTTTGAATGTGTAGCTAGATATTATGGCTAGTAGATATACAGGTATAAAGGGAATTGAATTTGATTTCACAGATAATTTGAATTGCTCGAAAAAGGTAAGTATTTCAATTTGAATATGAGATTTGATGACTTTCTGGTCTAGCCGCTTGGCTTTTTCTTTTTCTTTTTGAAATCTGAGAGTCCGTAGGGACGTTTTGTAGTCGTGCCGTATTAGCCGCGCAAAGGAGACGCTGGCGAAATTTTTCGAAAATTTAGGGCGTTAGAAAATTTTTGAGAAAATTTGAAAGTTTAAATTTGAAATTTGAATTTAAATTTGAGTTTTGAAGTAAAGCAATGTTGTTTGAAACCTATAATTGAACTTGGAAAATTAGTTGAATGATAACGAATCTTTAGTAGAAGATTTGTTTTGAAAATTGATAAAACTATTGGACTGTGAAAAATAGTAGACGAGTTAAGGACCTTTCTTTCTAACTTGTAATTTCGAGGACGAAATTCTTTTAAGGAGGGAAGTCTGTAACGACCCAGAATTTTGAACAAATTAAATTGAGAATATTTAATTTATTTTAAATATTTGAACGATGATTTCAATTTGAATCCCCGATTTCAATTTGAATTTGGCGATTAAATTATAAAATTTAATCGATTGAGAGTGAATAAAAATTTGAATCCTCAATTTAAAGCTGAAGAAAAAAATATTTCAAACGCTTGTAAAATTTATATTGATAATTCTGAAGATAACAGAAGCTTCAGAATCCAATTTCGAATTGATTTGATCAGTTTTGAAAATTATCGTTCGTATCGATATTTAAAAATAGCCGTTTGAGGCACAGTCTCGGAATTCGACGAAACTAGTTCCATTGGGTCCGGAATATTGAATTATTGCCAGATTTCAAATTTTGTATTGATCAGAGTTATTACGTGAGCACACGACACAAAAACGCGTCGAAATTTAATTGAAACCAATTTAAATTTAAACTTTAAATATTTAGTCAACACACACGTTATCTTCCTTTAATCACGGAGAAAATCACGCCATCGATCACGTAATAGATCGTGCAAACCATACCTCGTCAATTTCAAATACCCTCGTTCCTTATTTTATGCCGAGCATTTCGTTCAAAAGCAAATTCGTTCGTTCAGCTCAAAATCGAACAAAGAAAAATGGCCGAGTTGCCCCCTTCCCTCTTTTATTTAAACAACGAAACCCTTCCTTTTTTTTTCTCTCGGCATGTCCACGAAATCAAGCTGGTATGTTCAAATTGAAGACTCGCGAGCACGAGGCCGCGTTCGCGCGTGGAGGATGTTCGACTTCGGGTTGGGAGTCGTGGCGAGGAGGGGACGTCGATTTGGATGCGGCAGGTCTGGGGGAAAGGCGCGATTCAGTGTTGGGTTCGAGGCTGGGTCGATGTCGCGGCTAAGGAATAATGGTCGCGTACGTCGCAAGTAGAGGAGGCTCATCGATTTGGAGGAGGTAGTCGCGACTGGGTGGCAGCGGCATGGTGGTTATCGCGAAGCAGGAACGTGGAGCGGCCATCAGCGCAAATCTGGGTAGTGGTAGGCGATTGATATTTGGGGTTCTCGTTCACGATGAACTCGAGCTCGACATCGCACTGGGAGATCGGCGACTGTTGTATTCGTTTTTTTAGCATCACGATGTCAAGCGTTCGTTCAGGCGAGAGTGATGTAGGTAACGATTCCTTGTTTTGTTTTTTTTTAACTAAATAAATAAGTGTATTTTGTTAAGTTTAATTTTATTTCTTTTGTTAAATTTATACACATATACATCTATATAGATAAGGTTTAAAAAAAATAAATTAATTAAATTAACAGTAAAATTTATTACTGCTTTAATTTGCAGAAAGGAAAACAATAAGTATATATGATTTTGGGAGGATATAAGGATTTCTAAAATGTTGTAGAATGTATATGATTTTAGAAATTTACAGTAAACAAAAGATTAGTTAAAATAAAATTTGGTTAAGTAAATATATATATATATATATACTGTTAAAAGAGAGTGTATATGGATTTCTAAATTTAATAGTTAGTTAACTCAATCTGTTTAGAATGGGAAAGATATTTATTCGATCCGTTCGAATATTAATAGAATTGTATAATTATTTATACAAGGTATAAATCGAGAAAACAAGTCTGGGATGGAAATGGATTGCAAAATAAAAAGCTAAGGTGAGATTTTCTCACTCGAAGGAAAATTTTGATTTGCAGTCATTGATTGATTTTGTTTGAATGTGCTATTAGATATGATAGGATATATCTATATATATAGCAGTATATACATATTGGCATATGTATATATTGGATTGATTGATTTCCCGCCTCGTATAGCGGATGAGACCCTATTGCGCCGTTAGTAAGCGGATTTATAAAAACCTATATACCGCGATAATTCCGTACTGGAGCGGAATTGGTATTGTGCTAACATCTTTGGATGCAGGGAAACAGGTTGGAGGGATCCAACTGGACCCCTCACATTGATTGAATTTATTTCTACTGTGATGTGATAATCTATGAATGATTATTGTTGTTATTGAATTGATATCTGAAAATTGTTGAAAAGCTAAAATTTAGCTGAATGGATGTTTTGACATCATTGGATTCCAAAAATAAACGAAAATTGAATTTTTGAAATCAAAGTAGAAATTTCTAAGTGAATCAATTTTTGAAATTGAATAAATTTTGAAGAAAGAAAATTTTAAAGTATAAAAAGTTAATTTTTATAATCTTATCGAATTAATTCCAGAATCAAGTGAAAATGTTAAATAAATGGATTTCGTAAAATAGTGATTATAAATTGAAGAATTTAATTTAAGAATTTGGATTTTTAAATAGACTGAAAGAAACAATTGGAATATATTTTCTTTGAAAGGAATTTATTTAAAAGGAGATAAGTTGGAAATCCAATTAGAAATTTAATTGGTAAGTTGAAACGATTTGGGAAATCAATGTAAAATGGTTTCAATTTAAAGAATCCATTTAAAAACAGGATGTTGAGTAATTTGAGAAAAATAAGGAATTTATTTAGTAGTGATAAATAAAATTAGAAATCAATCTGTAATTGATTTAGTATTTGGAGAAGAACTTTGAGAAATCAGTATGGAATCTTTTATTTAAAGTTGAAAATAAATTTAGAAATCAATATTGAAATTGATTTGGTATTGAAGTTTTAATAAATGGAATTGGAATTTATAAAAGTTGGTTATAAATCCGAAATCACTTATTTTGATAAGTAGAATATAGAAGTTGATAAAAAGAAGATTTATAAGTCGAAGTGTTATTAAAATAGAAGTAGAATTTGTAACCGTGTTTATAAATTCAAAAGCGATGGAATCTGATGAATTAAATATAGAAGATTATCAGAGTAGATATATTCGCGATTTTGGATAGCGAATTCCTATTGAAATGAAAATGTGTAGAAATGATTGGAATTGGGTTAAATGAAGTATATTCACGATTTTGGACAGTGAATATATTTTTAAGTAAAAATGGTTATGTTTGGGAAAGCGATATTATAAATGAAGTTAATTGTTTTAAAAGATGTTTTAAACGTGTTAAATATCGAAATCATAGATTTCAACATTTATTGTTGAAATAGACGTTTTCGAGAAATATAAGGAAATGGTGGACTATAACACTGTTGTTATAGTAAATGATTTCCGAAAGGAAATGTTTTTAATGTAGTATTGGGATTTATATATCTATCTAAATCCGAATCCCTATACTAGTGATTTTTGAGTCGTCGTAACGATGTTTTACGTAACATTCGTTTTGACTCAAATAAATGTTGTTATAGTAAATGATTTCCTTAAAGAATGAAATATATACTTAATTTGATTTAAGTATATCGAATATTTTCAAATGTTGAAAATAAATAGATTTGTGAATTACTTATTATTAAATAGGTATGGAAATGCTTTTCCAATATGAAATGAACTGTTTTTGAGATTTTATCTTCAAAGATAAATTGAAATGTGGAAATTGATTTGAAATGGTTTTCAAATGATTAAGTGTGGAAATTTTATATCTAATAAAGATATTTTGGAAGATTAAATAATTTGGAAAATTATTTGGAATCTGATGATGTTGCGCATCTTTATTGATAGTTAAATAACCGACTATCAATAATTACCTTTAGATAGGTATTTGTTGTGAATTGGATGAATTTGAATGCCACACTTATTTTTGAATAATCGCTCACTATTCGGGTTAGCCGGGAAAGGACCATGGGGTCGTATAACCCATTCCGAATATGTGATACGTCGTTATGAATTGCATTTGAAGACCGGTGTTGAAGACCGGATATTTTTGAAAACGGAAGGATTACCGTCGAGTTACTCTACATCGACTGATCTTCGATTTAGAGGTTTTATCACCCTTAGTGACGGGAAGTCCGGACGTGATTAGAAATTTATCCGGATATGCAAGGGCTTCGTGAGAAGTGCCTTCGGTTCTGTTCGATCCCGGAACAGACTTATATGGATTGTGTGCCCGACGTTACAATTTGAGATATAAAGCTGATTTCTTTCAAATACATTTCTGTTGGTGGCGGAGAATTTATTCTCTTAGCTTAACACCCTTCTCTGAGACGTACGAGCTCAGAGGTTATGTAGTTGAAATTTATCAGCGATATATCCCAATTTGGTAACGTGGCATACTGAGTGTTGCTGTGAAATGATCAGTGTTTGATCATTTGTGATATGATCATTTGTTTGATCTTATATCTTTGTGATCATAGGTTGATCATTTTGTTTGACCCGAAGCAGGGCTTTTTGAGAAAGCGTAGCTTTGTGGACGAGACTTCATCGAGCCTCACACCCCGGAAATGGTCGAAACAGGACGAATGCAGCAAGGTTCTAGGGAGTAGCGCCCCTTAGTGTATGTCATTCCTTCTGGATAAAGGTGGTATCATGGTATGGAGCCCAGATACTTAACCTCTGTGGTTACTACATTATTATTATCTATGTGGTTTGTTGCGAATCGGGGATCCTCGGGAAGATCGGTGACGATCGGGGGATGGCATACGCGTGTCAGTAGTTACCTATTTTTGCAGAGGTAACCCGGCCTTGTGTTGGCAGAGATCCGGTTAGGTTCTCGGGTCGTCTATTCCAGGGACGTACCCATCGTGGATAGGAAGTTCCTTAGCCTGACCATTTGTTGGAAATCCAAAGAAACAATACGAGCTTTTACGATTTCAATTGTATAACCTGTCTCCTCAGGAGGCAGCTATAGCAGGCATAATATAATGGTACCTATGCTGGCTAAGATTTATATTATACTTTCGAAATGATTTCTACACTATGCACTAATAATAATAATATCAAAAAGAATTTGATTTTTGCGTAGTAAGCATCTTTGACTATCATAAGAAGAAATCTCCTCCAAGTCTGCGTTTGCATTGTGTGTGTGGTGGGAGGTCTTATGGTAGTTTCATTTTCCAAAAGCATTTCGAATTGACTTTAAAATTATCTTGTTGTTTATTTTAAAGAATAACTGTTTTACGATCTCACACCAGTCACCATGACTGACTCGGAGTTTATTGTTTCCCTTCTAAACTCTGGGTGCCCACAAATTTCCACACGGGCAGCCTAGAGTTATGTTATCAGGATATTCTGGATATTCTGGAGCTTTGGAGATAAGCTGAATGACGAGACGTAGTATTTGTATCTGAAATTATCGATTCCGCTGTGTATTCTGTATGAGGACAAGTTTATATAACTGTCCATTGTTGTATATGACTCTGATGATTGATGTATGTATAAAATGATATAGTTCTTTGTTTTAAAAGACTAGTAATTATCTATTGTATATGGTTCCGCTGCGATGTGTAAGATTCTGATATTGTTTTCTGTTCTGATGTGTTTTCTGTTGTTCTTCTTCTTTCTTTCTTCTCTTTTTCTTCTATCTTCTTCTTCTTCTACTGTTTCTTTTTCTTAAAACCCTCACTATTGGAGTTTCCGGCACTCGATTGCTCGGCAGTCGATAAAGTGAGTATCGATGTCGAATTTTCGAAAGTCGAAAATTTCGGTATGTGACAGTATCGGTCCAATCCATAGGATGTGTGGCAAATCTTTCTTCGAGCTATTGTAGTTGCTTGTTTGGCTTGTGCCTTTGTCCTTGATATCTAGTTGCACTGATACGAGCTTGAATTTGGCGAAACTCCTTGCTCAGATGTTGATTGATAGCTTTCATGTGGTGTCAATTGTTGATGAATTTGAGGAAAGGTTGGGGATCACCACCGATCCTTACTCATGGATCGGTACCGATCCATCCCTTTATATAGATCTAGAGCTTTGAGCTTTGCATGTTAGCGGTTTGGTGTGTTGGCCATTTTAGGAGCCTCTGACATGTTTTTAGCTTCATTTGTTGGTCCTACTCAATCTCCGAGTTTGGCAGTTATCGCTTTGGATTCCTACTAGGTAATTTCTCTATTCGACTGCTCTGACTCGTCCAGATGTGGCTTGGTCACAAAGTTGGATAACAAGTGCGGAGCTCTACCAACTGATCTATATCCCTCCAAGCCAAGTGGAGTATGCATGAAAGAGTCAGATGCTTCTTCTATTCTTTTCTCTATAGCAGATGGGCCATCCTGGACTTGAACCAGAGACCTCGCCCGTGAAGTAAATCATTGCATCCATGATCCAACCAATTGGGAGAGAATCAATATATTCTTTTTCGGGAGCGATTCATCCTTCCATAAATTGATAAATCTGATTTTAACCCATCTTAACCCAAAAATTTGTTAACCTTGGATTAAACAAGTGTGATTAAATTTGTATAAATCTATGAATTTTAAAATATAGACAGGTCACTATTTTGGGTTCACTGTATAATGCAAAATTTGAGAAATTAACCAATAATTACAATCAGATAATAAAAAATAGAAAACCCTAAATTTTACTATGGGGCTAGTCAACCATTCACCCTGAGCGGTCGAACGCAAGCGATCGACCGGTTGTGGCCTGAAATGTAGAATGGGAACCTCGACGTAAGGCCCAGTTTACTAATAAAATTATCAAAATTATTAAAATTATAAATTGTATGTATAAGTGCATTGTATACATATATGTGGATGTTAGAGCCAGTAGGGAAGCTAGTTCCCTATGAGATGACGCTAGGACATTGTGGGATTGGGTAAATGTACTTTACCCAATGTGGGTCGATTATTCAACTGGGTGCAATTTTATCGCAAATGGAATTCGCAAGAGGTTCTACGGTGAACACGCAGCACTGACTGATGGCTGATGAAGTATGTAGGTCTGGCACAACGGACTCCTTGGTATGCACGATTCTAACACGGTGTGATACTATATGGTAGATGGAACCTAGCGTGTGCAATAAGATGCATATATTACGGTCGAGAGATGGACATGGATGCAGACGGTGAGGCACATCGGAGAGTCGGCATTGCAGACTCCCCTTCGATGCATAGTTGGGTTAGGTGTTTTCATAGTTATGTTGTTCCCATGTAGCTTAGTGGCAGTGCTTCCATGTCTAGTAGCCTAGTGGCGGTGTTCCATGTCGAGTAGCTCTAGTAGTGGTGTTTACATATTGAGTAGCTCTAGGAGCAGTGTTTCTATATCGAGTAGTTCTAGGACCCACAAGAGAGCTTCACCCAACTAGAGGACCCATGAGAGAGTGACAGGTGTAGTTCCTGCCCACCTACCTGCCGCAGATTTTGCTAAGTTGTGTAAGGATTTTGCTAGCCTTAAAGGGAGGTTGTATGTGGGGACACGGTTATATATAGATTTGAGGACATGATTCGTTCTTGTGAGATGATCTTTAGATTGATGGGTCTTGTTGATGAGATGAGGAGACAGTTGGCTACCTCGTAGTTACAGGGTGAAGGTCTTAGTTGGTAGGAGGTGGTTGAGGTAGAGACTAACGGAGGAGAAATCACTTGGGAGAGTTTTGAAGGTGCTTTGAGATGAAGTTTCTTGCTAGAGTGGAGGAAGGAGTACAGGTAGAGAAGTTTATTCACTTGAAGCAAGGAGTATGTCAACCAATTCGATGAATTGGCTATATTTGGAATGGGACTGTGTAACAACCCATTGTCAAGAAGCTAATAATTAATGTTTAAATGAAAATTAAAAGGAAATAAATGGGATTTGATATGAAATTTGAAATTTTGATTTAGAGAAATTTATGGGAAATATTTTATTAAAATGAGAAGAATTTGATTTGAAAGAAGAATTGATTTAATAAATTTTTAAATGTGAAGTTATGAAATTATAATTTGAAATAAATCTATAAAATGTGATTTTATGGAGTTTTATAGTGGAGGAGATTTGAAGTATATGAATTGGAATTTAGTCAAAAGTTAGAAATGATTTTGTAGTATTAAAGAGAATTTAAATAGAGTTTACAAATTATTTATGAAGTTAATAGAATCTAAGTTATACTTAGATAGGTTTTGAATAAGAGAACAAGGCCCATTGACACAAAACCCAACCCATTTAGCTTTAATGTAAATAAAGATGAAAATATTGTATAAGCATTATTTTCATATCAACAAAGAAAATGAAGGAATGCATACAAGCCCAATTGGTCAGTATATTAACCTAAAATCAATATAAATGTTTTCGTGGAGCACGGGTTCTAGACTTTTCTAAATCTAGATGCTTCACCTCCTCTTATAAATATAAACCCACTCCCTTCAAATTGATATATTAAAATTTGATCATTTCATCCAAACTCCATCACCATAAATTTTTGAAAGTAATTAACATTAAATTACAATAATTAATACAAACTAATGAAGGCATATTTACAACAATCTACACCAAGCATACTCTCAAAGCTAATAGATCATTCTATTGAATTGCAAATTGTTTTTAGAGAGCTCAAGAAGAAGGAAGTAAGGGAAGACTAAGGCTGAGTGATCTAAGTAAGGTGAGTTCTCTACTCACAACTATATTTCATTTGATATAGAGATAATTAGATCATCAATTTATATATATATATATATATATATTGGTAGTGTAGTGGTCACTTCTCTTTATCTACGAATTGTGCTTCATTGATATGCTTGATCATGAATGGTTATAGTGTAGTAGAAGTATGAGTGAACAAGAGGAAATAACATGAATAAGTGTGAGATGTCAAGTTGAATCAAAAGAAAGAAGTTATGAAAGTCAATTTCTAACTTTCAGTAATTCAGTAGGCTAAATGGAAAAATTCAGTAAACTAAATCCAATTTAGTTGATTGAGCAATAATTTTAGTCGACTAACTAGTACAAAATTCGAGTGCAACACAACATTTAAGTTGACTTCTTTATGGATTCGGTCGACTTATACCAGTCGACTGAGGTGATATTCCATTCGATTGAATAGTGTATTTTCTAATTTCATGGAAATGGCATTTATTTTATATATTATACCTTTTTATTTATATTTAATTAATAATTAAAGTGTTTATTCAATACTATAACATATTCTTTCTAAAAGTTATTAATGATGTTTAGTAATTTATTTCAATGCATACACTAATATATATATATATAAGCTATTAGGATTTAATGTTTAGCTTTCATCCTAGAAGTTTATTTTGTTTGATATAAATATTTTTGAAGAATAGTTTATGACCATTAAATTATGAAATGGCTAAATGTTATTAATTGTTATATAATATAGTTAATAATAATTTTGATTATATACGGGGTAGATTTGAATTATTTATGTTATAATATTTAAAGTATTTAGAATTTATATTGAAAGTTAATATCCATTTAATACAATATTTAATTATAGAAATTATGAAATGATTGTGTTGAGTAATATTTAATTAACAAGTTATTCTGATATGTTCATTAATTGTATAAGGTAGTTTAATATTATATTGATGCAAGTAGAAATTTATAAAGTTTAATAAATTCTTATTTTGAATTATCAAATGGTTTTATGATGTTTAATGATGATTCTAAATTGTATAACATACTTGTGAAGTTATTATATGGTGATGTTTAACTATTTGTGAAATATTATTTGGTATTAATTGTCTTATATGATATTATTTGAGACTTTTAATATAATATATATGATTTCTTTTATTATCGTATATGTGCATATCTTATTTCTGTGTAACGAGAAATTTGAATAAATGGACTAGTGGTACCCTCTGGTATGAGACTTTCGGTAACACTTTTTCGGTTATTCATCAGACTTTTCATACAGAGATATCTAGTGTGGATCGACTATAGTTTATAAGCATGGAATAATTATCCGAATAACATGCGGTGGTATGGGACGCTGTTATGTTATTTGTTTGATTTTCATTGTAAGTAAATGCCACACAAATAGGGATACACTCATGTGTACATGGTGATACTTGTCGCGGTGGGTATATTTTAGTCATGTATTGGCATATGGTTGGATTCGTGTGTCAGCCAGTGGTTAGAGCTCTAGTATGCCTTGGTCACGTGTTGACTTATATGGAGCCATGTTTCGGCATACGTCTAAAGCTATATGTAGATATAGGTTGGGATTACCATATGTCATCCACATTGGGTCCGACTCCCTTTATGTTTTAGGAGTGAACTAGAATGGCCAGTATCCACCCCGACGACCCGATTAAGAGGTCACGCCCCCATTCCAAGACACCTTGTTATTGTTTGGCCTTTTGCTAGTGTTGTGTGGTACCCCTATGTCACATAGGCCAGCAGTCAGTTACCCTTGGGGGCACAAGTGTCGATAGTCATAGTCGAAGAGACTATGCGTTGTCTAGCCTATGGTGGATCATTATCATGACACCGAGAGGGGAGAGCTAAGGGTAACCAATGACCATAGGAGTCTTGTCATATGGACCACATGTGGCTCCTAGAGCAAGCAGACATGCTGCCAGTCTCCCGTCTGGTTTTAGTATATATGTGTGTGATAGTGAATTAACATCTATGGCCCTATCCTATCATGAGTTGACTATTCTAGAGACTAGGTGTCTAAAGTATAGTCAGTCCCCGTATATCAATACTATTCTGATTTATTCATGTATGAGCAGTTGAGATTATATTTGGATAGGTGTCCAAAGTATGGTGGATCCGCATATCTTTTATTATGTATTGATAGGCAGCCTATCCTATTTTGGTATGTTGAAGATGATACTTTTATTATTATTGTTAAGAGATAAATTTGGGATTATATTTGATGATATTTCATTATTGTTGATTACTTCATTTTAATGATGATTTCTGTATTCGGATGGTTCACTCATTTATTATTGATTTTATGATTTCTTATTTGATGTACCTAAGATGGGTGATGACATCTTTATATATGTTTTGTGATATTTGAAGTCACATATTACGTAGAGATTGTTTATGATGTTGGATTATATACAATACATATAATATGTATTTATCTACATTACAAGTTTAATTATATTATTTTTATTATATATATTGATATGTTTGATCATAGATACTTTACACTATGATATGGACATAGTCTGATCTGTTTGTTATTTATAATACTTGGGTTAGTCCGAGACATTTCAAGTTCTAAGACAAGTTAGTCAGTTTGTTATATTAGGCATAGAAGGAGGCTAGGACATTATTATATTCTATATATGACCGAAGTATATTTTGGTTCAGGCATCGTACTTTATATAAATATTTTCTATTATATTTTCCCGTTTAGGTTACTGACTATGTGATCTCTATTTATTATTTATACATTTTATATTGTTCTATCCTGGAGGCATGCATGTTTATTGCTTTATACCGAGACCGTGCATGAATATGAAAAGCAATATCATTATTTGAGATACGTACCCGTGTTGGTCCAGAGGAATATTCACATATGTGTCCCATATCGATTCATTCTCCTTATACTCAACAGTATTATTAAGTAATACTCTTGAGTAGTATATGTATAGAATCGGGGGTGTTACGGACTGATCGATACTCTAATAAAAAGAATTTGAAATTTGCTAAAGGGCTGAACGAAGCTCTTTAAGGTTTAGCTTTAATTCATATTCCCATGGGTGCTATATATGAAGGTTTAGTGGAGATGGCTTTACTGAATACCGTCTCCAATGAGGAAATAAAGTAGAAACCCAAGAAGACTAGGGGAAAAGTGCATTAGTAGAATCAGCGCAAGAGAGGATTGGATCCAAGGGGAAGCTTAAGAAATAGGATATGCATTGTAGGAAGTGTAGCAAGAAGGGATATTTTGCGAAGGAGTGCAGATCAGAGGGTTAAAAGGTCAAGTGTTATAATTGCAATCAGTTTGGGCATATGAAGAGGAAGTGTCTAACACCTCTAAAGACCTCTACCCAGATAGTTACTGCTTATGCATTGGATGTAGTACATTGTTCGAGTGCACCACTAGTTGCAGATAAGGGGAAAATGGTGGTGATCGAAGGTGTATTGACTTTATCTGGTTTATCTATTCACACTTTATTTCACTATGGAGGCATCACGCTATTTTATATCTAGTAGACTTATGGATAAGTTACACCTAAACAATTGCATAGTTATGGACAATGTAGTTGTGTCAAACCATATAGGAGGATCATCCTATTTTTCTTTGGTATGTAGGGGTTTGAAATTATTCATTTTGGGGGTCGAGTTCGATCGTGAAACTTTTATCTTAGGATTTTCTGGGTTTGGGTTAATATTGGGACTGGATTGGATGACTATGTATGATACAATATTAGATTGTGATAAAAAGGTTGTAGATTGAGTACACGTAATTGATGTAGCTTGAAGATTAATTGCGATACCCAAGGATTAGTTATGTTGAGCTACTTATATTCTTTAGACCCATAACATGATGAGCTAGATATAGTGCCTGTAGTTAGAGATTACCCAGATGTCTTTTTCGAGGTTACCAGTCTCCCACCCTAGTGAGAAATCGAGTTCAGAATTTATCTTCGAGAGAACGCCATACTTGCTACATTACCCTTAAGGCATATGGCTCCAAAGGATAGATAAGAATTGAACAAGAAAGTAAACGATTTGTTAGAGAAAGGCTTCATTTGGAGGTGCATTTTGGAGTGGGGAGATCCAGTCATCTTTGCCGCTAAGGCGGATGGTTCTTTGAGAATTTGCATCGACTATAGGGAGATGAATAAATTAACAAGAAGAATCAATATCCACTGCCCCATATAGACGATCTCTTTGATTAGTTGGTTGAAGTGAGGGTGTTCTCACGGATTGGTTTGGCTACAGGATTCCACCAGTTGCATGTAGCCGAGGATAGTATTCAAAAGACTACCTTTTGTACACCTGACGAACTTTATGAGTGGTTAGTCATGCCCTTTGGGATGACCAATACACCCGCCTACTTTGTTGATCTGATGAGCCGAGTTTTCAGAGATTTACTTACCAAGTTCATCGTGGTATTTGTGGATGTTATTTCAGTCTATTCAATGAGCGAGGAGGAGCGAGTTTGCATCTAGAAAGGGCTCAATACACTCCATGAGCATAAGTTAAAGGTGAAGTTTTCAAAGTGCCACTTGTGGTGATAGGAAGTATGCATTTTGGTATATGTTGCTTCAGAAAGTGGGCTGGTGGTTGATCCCAGTAAAGTTACAGCAGTTCAGGATTAGCATGTGCCCAAGAATGCCATGGAAATGAGGAGTTTTCTAGGTTTTGCTGGTTATTATTGATAGTTCATTAAGGACTTTAAGAAGATCTTTTCCCCTCTGACCCACCTTACTAAGAAGAATTTAGTTTTCTCATGGGACGTAAAATGTGAGGATGCTTTTATTAAGCTAAAAGAAGTGTTGACTAGTGCACCTATTTTGGTATTGCCTGATGGTATGGAGACATTCATAGTATATACCGATGCATGTGGATGGGGTTGGGCATAGTCTTGATGTAAGAAGGAAGGTTGGTGAGGTATGCTAGTCGATAGTTAAAGGTCCACGAGAGAAACTACCCTACCCTTGATCCTGAGTTAGCGGCTATTTTCTTTGCTCTCAAGTCATGGAGGCATTATCTTTTAGGAGGGCGGTTTAAGCTGTATACATATCGCAAATCTCTGAAGTATTTATTATTCCAAAAGAACTTGAATTTAAGGCAGCATAGATGGATGGAGTTTTTAGCATCATATGATTTGATATTTCATATACCTCAGGCAAGGGCAATGTTATGGCCGACGCCTTGAGTAGACAACATACAGTATTGAGCCTTTGTTCTTGGAGCGGAGGCATTTGGAGTTCATTTTTACATTTGAGTTTCGACCATCGCTAGACATTACTCCAGGATTGGTAGCAGCTTTGGATGTGAAACCTACACTTATGAAATGTATTGGATTCAGTCAGAAGCAAGATAAGTAGCTAATAGATGTTTTTGAGAAGCTTGATAGGGGAGAGCAGTCGAGTCATTTGAGGGGCTATACCATTAACTCGAAGGGATGGCTGCGAAGAGATGGTAGGTTCTGTGTTCCTCTCATTATGGAGTTAATTGACCTTGTATTAACAAAGTCTCATCGTCTAAGGATGACCGTTCATCCTGGCGGATATAAGATGTATCGTGACATGAAGAGAGTCTTTCGTTGGCTGGGTATGAAGAAGCATGTAGCAGAGTATGTAGCTCGATATATGACTTGTCAGAGGGTAAAGGTAGAGTAGAAGAAACTAGCAGGATTGTTGTAGCCGTTGAATATTCCTCAATGGAAGTGGGAGAGTATTTCTATAGATTTTATCGATGGATTACCGAGGAGTAAGAGAGGGAATGAGAGTATTTGGGTCATAGTTGATCGACTGACCAAATGTGCTCATTTTATACCGGGTTAGGAGTCAGGGGACAGTGGCATCGTTGGCGACTCTAAACGTGAGGGAGGTTGTTAGGTAACATGGAGTTCCTACTAGCTTAGTGTAACACCTTGAATATTTCACAGAAATTTAATAAGAAAATAAAATTAAAGAAAACAAGGCTTAAATTATTTTTCCGCAAATGACCAAATTTGGCTATGAAACCTGCATCATTCCATTCGTTGCGGTTTTCTACACAACTTTTATATATAACACTTCAAAATCGAAGTTCTTACGGAAAAGTTACGGACGTTTGAAAATATGAAAAAAAAATTAAAATAATAATAAGTGACTTACGGTCGACCCTTAAATTCGAATGGTCGACCCGTAAACTTGAATGGTTGACCAATATAAGTCGACCTATGGCCTTAGATGGTCGACCTGTGGATATAAAGGGTCGACTATTCATATTAGAAATTCGATTATTCTGTGCTTCGTTCGAACGACGGAGATCCAAATTAATCGGGTTAAAATTAACAAACAATAATAAATTAACGCATGAAATTAATCAACGAAATAAACACCTGAAGCCTAAGAAATTGCACTGGAATGGTCGATCGTTGGGACCCTAGGTGGACCATAGGCGGTCGATTGTGGGCCTTCTAAGTTGATCGTCCAGCCCATTTAATGAAGGAATTGGACTTTTGGGCTTAAGGCTCGTTTAGTGAATGAATTTGATGAAATGTAAAACCGTGTATTGCACTGTTTTCAGGTATGTGTGAGAGAGTAGGGAATTTAATTTCCTGTCTAAGTTGCAGGGTGAATTTACTTCGCTAAGTGGGTGAAATCCAGTAGAACCGTAAACGTAGGCAATTGGAGCAGTCTGTTTGGTGGATGTGGAAACTGGGTTAGGTACGATTAGTTCTTGAGGGGCCTAGTCCTTGCGGTGATTTGCATGTGGCAAACATCGAAGTAGGCAATAAGTGGCCATAGGATTTGAGATGATACCGGGTGGAGTCTGGTCTTAACAGTGATTTGCATGCGACGAACACCAAAGTAGGCAATAAGTGGCTAAAGGTCTCGTGATGATACTAGGTGGGAGATCGGTCCTAGTGATGATTCGCACACGGTGAACATCAGAGTAGGCAATAAAAGGCAGTTTGTCGTTTCGATCGAGAGATGAGTTTGGGTGTATAAGATGAGTCACTCTACGAGTTTGCATTTTGTGTTCTCCCTCTCTAGGCGTAGTGGACTAGTTGAGGGACTGTAGATCCCAGTTTGTCCAATCGATAGCGTGAGATTGACCTATAGATCTGACTCTAAAGTTTGATAAATATCCTTAGGTATATAACCTTAGGAATGCACTGACACACTATGTACACTCTACGACACGTGGAGTAGAATAAAATTAATTTCACCTAATCATCTTATTAGGCTTGTTCTCATTCACTGGATTTTATGTCTGACCCACCCCTTTTCTTTTCATTTTTCCCTACCATAGGATGACGGGTTAGCAGTAATTGAATATAGTACGGGGAAGAGAGGAGCTCAATGATGGGGTTATAATATTTTCTGTTGCTCTTTTACAATTACTTATTGTATTAAAATGTAAACTTATACTGTAATTTGGAAACAATGTATTTTGTAAAGCAAGTACTTTGGAGAATGTTTTTATGAAATGTCTATCTTTTTGTATTTATATTTTAGTTACTTCCACTGTAAGATCTGAAAGTTTAAAATGTCTTAGAACTCTATCTCTATAACTATGCTCTGTGATGTTTGAAAACCCAATAGGTCGTATTTTCTAGGCATGATTCATGTCGGAAAGTGTGGGTTGTTATAGAACTCATCTCCTTGAGTAAGCCATTTCTCCTTTGCCTTTTGTTTTGCTTTGAATGCTTGCTGGTGAAGAGTATTCTTTAATTTTTTTGAGTAGCATAATAGTTGGTTTTGATGATCTCATTCAATGAGTCTACATCTAGCATGTATAAAAGATTTTCACATTCTTTTTGCAAATGTTCAATATGGTCATGTTGTTTGGGTCTGTTTTTGTTCCACTCCATAAGTCTAGCTTTAACTTCTTTAAGCATCATAAGAAGAGTATTCCAAGCGTTTCCCTAAGCATGAGTCGTGGTCTTGAAATCAACAACACTATCACAATTATCTGAAATGCACCAGTGATTAGCATAACGAAATGGTATACCTTTCACCTTCAGCTCAAATTGATTAAATTGGATGTAAAGAGGAGAGTGACCACTGGTCAAACTAGGCAGAACTCTAACACTAACTTTAGAGATTTTATTTATCATATTAGCATTAATCAGCACCCCATCTAACCCGCATGAAATTTTCTTAACTTCTACCCTTCTCCATTTGTATTTCAGCCCAACATGGTTAGCTTCTATGAGGCCCGCTGTAGTGACACACTATTGAACTCCTAAGTTTGCGATAATTTAATGGTAGCTCCTCCTTTTTTTCATTCGTTTTAAGAACTGCATTGAAATCACCAAGAATAATCCATTTCTTATCTATATTTTTTGCTAGTTAAATAATTTTATTCCAATGGTTACTTCGAAAAGATGCCCAATTATAAGCATAAACAAATGTTACCACAATAGAAAAACCACCTACATTGTCTGCTTCAACAGTAATCTACTGAACCATCTCAATAAGATTAACTTTCCAAATTGCTTTATGCCAGTTAATTAAGATTCTACCTTCTGAGTTGCATGAATTATTGTTTAGCCACTGCCACTCATCACCAAAGTAACTTTCAAACATAACTGTAGATTGATTCCAAATTTATTTTCTAAAAAAACCATTAATTAGAGTTATACTTATTTCTAAAATTTAAGAGGTCTATTCTTTTAATGTCATTGTTTAAATCTCTTACATTCCAGTGGTGAATATTGTTAACCCGCCTTTTGGCAAGGCCGCGGACAGACAGATTTAACTTAAACAACTTCACAACTATCGAGACTAAAGTATGATGGGTTCGGTTTAAAATGATGATAGGCAGTTTGGCAGATGTCGCTCGGCATTGGGATGGTTCGGCGTTGGAGGCTGTTCGGCATAGAGAGATCATCGTTCGACATAGAGGGATCGTTCGGCACTGAACGAGTGCTCGGCATTAGAAGGATCGTTCGGCATAGAGGAATGTTCGGCACTGAACGAGTGCTCGGCATTAGAAGGATCGTTCGGCATAGAGGAATGTTCGGCACTGGACGAGCGTTCGGCATAGAGAGATCGATGTTCGGCATGGGATGGAGTGTTCGGCATAAATCTCGTTCGGCATCTGGAGACGTTCGGCATTGGATGGATCGTTCGGCATCAAGGAGCGTTCGGCATTGGATGGATCGTTCGGCATTAGGGAGCGTTCGACATTGGATGGGTCATCGGCATACCTCACCTCGTTCGGCATACCTCACCTCAATACCTCTGCACCTCGCACCTCCATACCTCGCACCTCCATATCTTGGTACCTCGCACCTCCATACCTCGGTACCTCGCACCTCCATACCTCTGTACCTCGCACCTCCCAACGTTCGGCATGAGGAGATCGTTCGGCATTCACGCCTTGTTCGGCATTCAGCGTTCGGCATCTATGGTTCGACATATGGAGACCACTCCATTTGGGCTGAGGTACTCGGCTGCCAGGCCCACCAGGGAAGTCCAATCCATCTTTGTCTATAAATAGAGAGGCAGGGGCACAGTAAAGGGGATCTTCTTTCTGCTATTTTACTTTCTCTTTTCTAAGGCTAAGGCAACTCTGCCATTTTGTAACTGTGATCGATTATTACAGCAATAAAAAGCAAACTTCTGGAGTGGACGTAGGTCGGAGTTAGCCGAACCACTATAAAATCTGTTGTTCTTTACTGCTTTCATTTCAGTTTTAATTGTTCTTCACATTATTGCTCTCTACATACATTCTATCTCTGAGCTGTGATTGGTATTTGGTGCTTTCATCTGGATTTGGGGGTTAGTGACCAATTTTGGCGCTAACAAATATACATTAATTAATTTGGGATCTGCTTCTAATTAACGAAGTTTTTGGTGCTCGAATATTCTCCAGCTTGTCTTTACCTTTAAATGAATTATTCTTTATATTTTGGGTTTTCTTTAGTATATTTTTGTTGTGGGCTGGATTCATCATCTGTAGTTTCCTCCTTATTAGTTAGCTTTATATTTAACTTACGGATATCTTCCATATTGCTAGGGGTATCCATCACTTGCACCGGATCTGGTCCATCTCTAGACCTTATCTTATCAGATGAATTTAAATGCTATTGGAACTGCTCCTTTTGCTGATGCGCCATCTGCTCAAACTTCTACCCCGAATCCCGATGTTGTTTCTGGTTACCGGGGTTCACCTGCTTTCCACTAGATGCTAGGTCAACATCTTCACTAGTACTAGTATTATTGTAAATATTATTTTTTGGTTTTGTATCATACTCAGATTATGTCTGATGCTCTAAGCCATTAGGATTTTTGTCGGTTTCCGGATTGTGCATAGGCTCGGAGGGTTTGGTGTAAATGGATGGTTCTGATGATGCTTTTGGTCTCCATTGTTTTGACTGTGTAGTTTCAGGAAATGGGCACTGAATCCCACTGTGCAAAGCAATTACACTCTTTACACACGGGTGGAATAAACTCATATTCCACTTCCTGAACATAAGTTCTCCCTTGGTTATCTTTAGCCCTAATGCTCCTCCTGAAGTTAGTATCTGCTTTCACCTCCAGTCGCACTCAGGCATACTTTAATAGGTTCACCTGTCTTGTGTTGCCGTCTATGTCTATAAACTCTCTTATTAGGCTAGCAAGTTTGCTAATCTCTCTAGCATTCCATAATGCTAAGTGTAAGCTATTAAGTCTAATTCAAATGGGGTAGGATTCAAGCATATCCCTTTCAAATTGGAAGTTGGCATCCCATCTCTTCATGAATATAAGTCTACTGTTCATAAACCATGGACCACTATTTAACATCTTTTCAAGGTCTTCTTGCAATTCGAATTTAACTAGGTAAAAACCATCATCCTTAGAAAAAACTTCCAATTTTCCCTTGACTTCCACTCTCTTTTAACAAAAGCATTAAAATAGACATAGTATGGTCTTTTTACCTGCCGTGTAAATAAACATAGAATTACACCAAACTTGATTTGAGTGGTTGTAGTCCAGATCGTCAATTTCTGCAAAATCGCCATCGAGATCTAATTTGGGCCTATGGAATTCAATACTCTTTCCCAACAAATCGGCCCATGCTTTAGATCCATGTTCCTTATTGATTTTGAATAAGTTCACTCCAGCCCTAGGTTTAGCCCATGCTCTTTGATTATTATTTTTTGCTGCCCTCCTTCAGTAGCTTTTTGTTTGCCTTTACGTTTGACTACCTGCCACCCTTCCCCATCTTCCGCCTCGTTCTCCTCCTCTGATGAATCCCTAGTCGCCGCGGTGTGCGAAGAGGACGCCATACAAGCTTAATATGAGTTAATATATAGGGAGAGTTTGGCTCACATCCCTAATAAGTTTCAAAATAAACAAAACATCCTTCACATACAAACTCTACATTTCCGATCCCTATTTTCAAATTCGTGCAAGCAAAAATACACAAATACCCTTTACGTTTTTTACAATTCAAACGCGTATAACTTTATGTACAAAAATCGGATCAAAAAACCGTTTTCACCAAAAAATCACAAATTTTATGATCTTTGAAATGAGATCCATTGTTAATACCAAAAATTCATATTTGTATTAAAGGTGCAATTATTTCAAATATTTGCAGATTAATCAGCAAATTTTCAACGTTTTTGATTTTTTTGCAAATTTACAAAATTTATAAATAATTGCAGATATTTCTGCAACTATATGGTATAGTTGCAGAAATGTCTGCAACTATTGGGTATAGTTGCAGAAATTTCTGCAACTATACGGTATAGTTGCAGAAATATCTGCAACTATTGCATATAGTTGCAGAAATGTCTGCAACTATTGCAAATAGTTGCAGAAATGTCTACAACTATTGCGCATAGTTGCAGAAATATCTGCAACTATTGCACATAGTTGCAAACATTTCTGCAACTATTGCATATAGTTGCAGAAATGCAACTATTGCAAATAGTTGCAGAAATGTCTGCAACTATTGCGTATAGTTGCAGAAATTTCTGCAACTATACGGTATAGTTGCAGAAATATCTGCAACTATTGCATATAGTTGCAGAAATGTCTGCAACTATTGCAAATAGTTGCAGAAATGTTTGGAACTATTGCGCATAGTTGCAGAAATATCTGCAACTATTGCACATAGTTGCAGACATTTCTGCAACTATTGCATATAGTTGCAGAAATGCAACTATTGCAAATAGTTGCAGAAATGTCTGCAACTATTGCCTATAGTTGCAGAAATTACTGCAACTATTGCTTATAGTTGCAGACATTTCTACAACTATTGCTAATAGTTGCAGAAATGTCTGCAACTATTGCGTATAGTTGCAGAAATTTCTGCAACTATTGCACATATATTTGCAGAAATTTGTTGCGATTATTCATAACTGCAAATATTAAGAATATCATATTTCATAAAAAAAAATTGATTCGTCTTTAATTTAATTGCAGTTTACCATTTAAATCAAAAAATAAGAAGAAGAAGCGAAGCGCAAGGGTAATTTGGAGAAAGAAATGGCGGAAAACAGAAATAGGGATGTAGAAACTATATATTTTATAACAGGGACCCGCTTTGAATTTAAGTTTCGTTTTAAGGATGTGTGACTAATTTTCACTAATATATATCTATGTTATAATAAGTGCTAAGCGAGACGAGTTGATAGATGTATTGCTTCGCTTAATTTATCGCCTAAGCCCTGCTTAAGCATCACTTAATTTTTTAGCATAATTTTATCCGTAGGTATATAAATCTATTATAAAAAGTTTATGTTAAGTGTATTGTATGTGTACAAGTGTACTATATATGTATGCACAAATTCATCAGAAAGAACAAAAGTTTAACTTTGAAGTTAACTTATAAATTCATAGATTTCAAAAGTTGGATTTGTCCTTCACTGTTCATTAAAAGTTAGCATACTCAAGTTGAGTACAAACAATGCACATTTGTTAAGTAAAACAATCATATCTTAATGCATACCATCCTTCGATCAATATTATAGAAAATGAAAAAAATTTGTTAGGAATATGGTTTTTTTGCCATAATCACAATTCTTTTTTATTTTAAAAATAATAATTATTTTGCTAAGTATTGCTTAAGCATTGCTTAAATTTCAGCAAAGCGCCAATTAAGCGCTCTTAAGCGATCATCGCTTAGTTGTTTTTCTTTTTCAAAAAAATTAATCATTGTGCATGCATTAAGTGCTTAAGCGATGCTTAAGTGACGCTTAAGCGCGTTTTCATAACATATATGTATGCATGTATGTATGTACAAATAAAAGATTTTAATGGTTTTACATATATAAGTATAACAAGAAAGAATGATATCAAGTATTCTTGCCAAGTATTATCTTTAAGAAAGTTTAAAATAATTCTCCATCACAAATAGTGAGAATGAGTACAAGTCTTAGAGGGATGGCTCTGGAAAAGCAGCTAGGATTCCGAGCGTGAACATTCCTATATGGTTCTGTGGGTATCTAAAGAGAGGAGACAAGATGAGTCTAACCCGACTAAGGGAGTGTAATTATAATTTTCTGTTATGTGTATTAATACACAACACCTAATATATTTTGACTCATAAGGTATTTGTTAGCTTATCCCTTATAGTAGTAAACAATTGTAGGTTAGAATAAGTGTTAAGGTTATAATAATTGAGGTGAAAAATAAACTTTTCACGTTTATTGTAGTTTACCCCCATTAAGAAAGGCTGGCAGAGGTTTTATACCAACTAGCTGTAGCAATAGAATTATTGACTTAAGGATGAACGATTAAGGTTAGTACCATAAGACCCATATAAGAGGAATATGATATTGGTAGCATAAGGGGGACATGAAGGAGGATTTTACAAATTTAAGGCAGATTTCCCAGTTCAAGTAGAAACCCTATTCTCATACTGGTGGTAGCCGCAGTGACTCCTATTTATTTAAAGGCATGGCCAAGGTATTTCCATATTGAAGTTGGACACTGCATTGATAGATAAACTTAAGTTAACCATCTTTGAAAAGAACGAAAACCTTATGCACTTAAGCATTGTTAGATATAAATGGACTTAGGTAATTAGGTTGCTATTGTCTACTCGATTTAAGTGATAAACCAATGAATATGTTTTCTAAAAGTTAGAAACTGTAGATGTCTGATATTTTAAATAGAAAGAGAAAGTTGGTTAATGATATTATGTAAACTAATCAGACAAACTTTATGGAAATTGTTTAAAAAGTAAAAGTAGAGAATTTAATAAAAAGTGATTTTTCAATAACTATTTTAAAGTTTTTGTTTTGTCTTTTAGGCACATTGTCATGCTTACCCTCAATGTGCAATTTGATTTTAATAATACAACTTTAGGAAAATAGAAACAAAAATCGAGAAGTATGTAAGATCCAACTTTTGAACTCTTTTTTTATAAATAAGAAATGGTTAGTACTTAAAAATGTTCTTTATCGTTGTTTTTGCCAAACTCTAAATAAAAACAGTAATAAGTTAAAAATACCACATTTTTTCTTTAAAAAACACTTTTTTTGAAAATTTCTTATTTATAAAGGAAAATTTTAAAATGGCATGTTTTACATTTTGCTAAGTTAAGCTCAAACGTTTTTGATAATTTAATTAAAGAAGAATAATATGATCTTAGTAAGAAGGAAATGCTTGTTAAAATAAAAAAAGAGTTTTACATTTTTTAAACTTACTAGCTTTGTGGAAATAGAGTTAAAATCAAAGGCTTTGATTTAAAAGGGTAAAGTGAAAATATTATGACTATCACCGAAACTGGAAAAATAAAGGAAATAAGTATATCGAATTTAGATAAATAGGATTAAAAAGCCCACTTGGAAATAATTTGACTATGGGATTTGGAAGCCTTGAAATTGTTAGGACAAAAATAAAAAGGAAACATGAAATTTTAGTGACCTTCCCAATCAACGGTTGAACTGGAAGGATAGGATACTAGGTCAAACACCCTGTAGTAGTGAAGAGTGAGCACCACCTTGTATCTTTTTACCCAAGTATGGTTTTGTTATCCGGCCTTTTGGTCCGGCTATACTCAGACTGGCTAGGTAAGTTAGACTGGATGATCATCGAGGAAGACAGCCTGGAGAGATGAGTATTAGGCTTAGAGATCAAGCGCAGTCAATGATATAGAGTGACGATCAACCAAGACCAAGAGATAGACTCTTTAGAATATTCTAAGTACGGAATAATGCCTACCCTAGACGGGGGATCAATGCCTATCCCTTTTCCCAGGGGATCGGTACCTATCATTAATATTTGTCCCAAACTATATGAGATCAATATGGAGTAACAAGGAAAGCCCCATGAGGCTATATTTCAAGTTTCAAGTCATTTGGAGTTCGTATGCTCAAGTTATGGGCAAAATTAATTCACCTATAAAAAGGGATCGGTATAAAGGTATCATATAAAAGAGATCGGTATAAAAGGGATCGACCATACTTAGCTTTCACTATATATTGCAATAATGATCGATCAATAAATCAAAATCTACAGATGTTATCAACATGAAACTTGGAGTATAAGAACATGGAGAATATGCCCTAGGGATCACATTCCAATCAGAAGAGATTGGAGGGATCAGTCTCTATTCCTCTAGAGGGATCGGCTGAAATCAGAATGCATGCAACATAACTTCATGGAAATGCGATATCTCAAAAATGGTAAGTCGGAATGGAACAAATTTGGAGGGCAAGTAGCTAATATCATAGAGGACCCACCAGAGGGATCGCACCCCATTTGGACACAAAAATAGAGTGGTACCGATCCCTACTGTGGGCCCAAATGGGCCTCAAAATTCTTGTATGGACTCGTCTTGGCCTGGAGGTTCCTCTGCCTTAATTTCAGCCTGATCTATGCACGTCTTTCCCTATAAATACAGCAAGCATGGCGTCAGAAAAGGGGCTCCTTCTTTCTGTGGCAAAGGAACTTCCATTTTTATTCTTCATTCTTATACTAATGGATCCTACCTGATCCAAACATTCTTGTAATCATAATCAAGTGCAAGATCAATAAAAATATAAAGTGGACGTAGGTCAAGATTGTCGAACCACTATAAAAATATGTGCGCTCATTTATGATTTTGGCTTTGTTTTAATTTCATTCTTCATTTAATCTCTACTAGATTCTATTGGGTTTTGATGCTCATTTAGCGTCAACATTTTGGTGCTTTCACTGAGAATTAATTCTCAGCTTGATTGGATCTCATCATCTACTTATGGATTCCCATATTTGTGAGATAGTTCCAGTTATTTATCGACAAACTTCCTATTCTACTAAGATTTGAAGGAAATCTAAAGGAAACTAATAGCCATGGTTAGAGGAAATAAGTCTACTTTCCGTGTTGTTGGAGGATTTGATGATGCTAGAGTTTGACGAGGCAAGCAGAACGCTCAACCGACATTCATGTTGATTGATTGCAAATTTCACTTAAGGATCGGGATTTGACATCAGTGTACCGGAGTATAGCATTAGCAATTCAAGTTTGATTCTAATCCATGTTCAAGGAAAAAGATCGTGTCCATCTATATGCATGTATGTTCAAGCTTGAGGACTGCAATTTATGGCTCATTGTCAAGTTCAAGTTTGGATGCAAATGCTAAAGTCCATGGAGCTAGAATGTGTTGAGTCTTCCTTACACAACATGGTCTTATGCGAATTCAACACCATGCCATTGTAACGACCCCTAAATACAAATACATGCTCAATACCGATCCCTCCAAAGACGTCTATACCGATCCCTCCAGCATATATGTATACCGATCCCTCCAGCATATATACCGATCGCTGCAAAAATAATATATACCGATCCCTCTGCAAGGTGTATATACCGATCCTTTTGCAAGATGTATATACCGATCCCTCTAAAAGGTGTATGTAGCGATCCCTCTGTAAGGTGTATATCTGATCCCTCTGCAAGGTATATATACTGATCCCTCTGTAAGGTGTATATACCAATCCCTCTACAAGGTCAATATACCGATCCCACATTTGGCTCCATCATTTC
This sequence comes from Allium fistulosum, assembly GCA_030737815.1. Classification (NCBI taxonomy): domain Eukaryota; kingdom Viridiplantae; phylum Streptophyta; class Magnoliopsida; order Asparagales; family Amaryllidaceae; genus Allium; species Allium fistulosum. Next base: position 894,918,140 of record CM060905.1, on the reverse strand, counting down.
CAACATGCTTGCGATCGAACCCTCCTAAACACCAATGTGGTCCAATGAAGAAATAAAGGGGATCGATATATATATACATACAAAAAAATATGGATCGGGTTTGATCCATTTTAAAAAAACTAGCTCTAAAAGACGGTGCCCCGCATTCTAGATTCGAAACTCGACTTAAAGACGGTGCATTCTATCCACTTCCCTTACATCCTATGACTGACAGGGGCATAGAGGATCAAGCAGTAGTTGCTGAATTGCAGCCAAGGAATGGACAAGGAACTGCTACTCAAGCATTACTCCCAAAGGAAGGAGAACTAAGACGATACGACACAATCTAGGATTGGTTACTGGGTCAAGCTCCCAGGGTAGATTGCGACTACCCTTAACTTACCAGCTTCCAAACACCTGATTTGGCAGCTATGATACGACAGCTTGTTAGAGAGAGCCAAGACCAGACCGACGACGATCAGAGCATCTTCCTCCATCGGAATCCATTCACTAAAATCGTTATATAAGCAGAATATCCAAGGATGCAATGCCACTACCCAACTTATTTCAAATGCCATGAAAGCCACTCTAAGACTTCTTGCATGAATTTAACGTTGTCATCATCGAAGTGAGCACTCCCCGCAAGGATATCAAACTTATGGCATTGATAAGGGGAATCGACCCTAATCGGATTTCAACGATTGGTTAGCTGGAAAGCCTCCTACGACCTTGGATCACTTCTATTACAAAGTGAATCAATGCTTATGCAAGGAGGATGCGTGACTAATATTGATAGGAAATAGTGCAGTCCCGATGGCTGAAAGATGCCCTAAATGAGGACTCGAATTCTAGGAGACAACCTAGAGTCCTAAAATTCGACTAATATACTACTTTGAACGATTCAATCAAAAACATCTACTTGGAGACTCATAACTCGAAGCAGTACTAGAAACTAGCCTCAAGAGAGTCCATCAAAACACAGAAGAAATTCGGGAAATGTTGTATATTTCAAGATACATATGGTCATAACACTGGCGGTTGCAGACACCTCCGAGATATGATCGAAAAGCTGATCTGGAAAGGAAAGCATTGAAAATATGTGCAAGCCCCGCAAAAAGGCGAGCAGGCAACATCTGATGCCTATCAATAAAGAACTTTGATTATGAGTTGGACCAAATACGATCGACTTCCAGCTGAGAAGGGTTGAGGCAAAGTAGAATAGCAAGCATACGACCCTTCTTCACTTATTAATAAGATTTATTTCAATTTCAATTATGTTGTAAACTACTATGACTTGAACTAAACTACTAACAAACGATGCAAGTGACCAAGTACTTAGAGTTGGGTGCCAACCAACCTCCACGGACCATGATCAGACCTTTGGAGGATCATCAAGACGAGTGTGACTCAACTGTTCATCAGCTACCATATGCCCCTGAATTGGGGGCAAGGACTCGAAATGAAAAATGGGTGTGACTCAACCATCCACCTCCTAATCTATGCTTCAATTTTGACAGAACATCTATGTAGTACTCGGAGCCCGACAAGGTCAGAATCCAATACAAAGTGGACACGACTAACCGTCCAATCATCAACCTCCGTGATTGACTTGAAGACCAAAGAAGGATCGGAGTGGATGTGATTCAACCATCCACTCCCCAGCATGCACTTGAAGTTCGCCAAAATATATATGCCTCTCCCGAAGCTCAACGATGCCGGGATCCAACTAAAGTGGATGTGATTTGATCGTCTGCACATCGACTCCTGCAATGGACACATGGGGCACTTCGAAAGCTCGACTTAAAGTAGGCGTGACTGACTGCCTACTCATCAACCACGGCCATCAACACGTGGACACGATTGTAGCTTGAGGTGATGTGACTTGATCGTCCATTCAACAACTCTCTCCCTCGAATTGTTGGGAGGAGTACTAAGCAAATTGGATGAGACCTGACCGTCCAACACAGGCATGGATGTGATCTAGCCATCCATCGCATACTCCCTTCTTAGACTTAATTGGAGGAGCTATAATCACCAAGTTGACGTGAATCAACCGTCCGTTTGTCAAGTTTTGTCATTGATGCTGGGGGCATAATTCCATTCCATGGATGAACATGGTTCAACCGTTCATTCGACAACTCTTACCTTGACTTGAAAATTGGAGTATAAATCAAAAATGGGTACGACTGACTGCGCATTGACTAACCCTAATCCCCAGAGTGTGGACTGGAGTATAAACACCAAAAAGATGGATGCGGTATGACCGTCCATCGACCAACTCTGGTCCTCAAAATCGCAGACTGAAATATAAACATCAAATGGGTGTGACTAACCATCCATGGACCAACTTTGGTCCCCAGAGTGTGGAATGGAGTATATACACCAGATGGGTGTGACTGACCACCTATCGACTAACTCTGGTACCAAGAGTGTGGACTGGAGTATAAACACCAAATGGGTGTGACTAACAACCCATCAGCCAACTATAGTTCCCAGAGCGTGAACTGGAGTATAAACTCTAAACGGGCACGATCCGACCGCTCGCCAACGAACACAGTTCCTTAGAATGAACCAGAGTATAAGCAACAAAATCGGATGCGACCCAACCATCCGATATAAAGCGGACATGACATAATTGTTCATTCTTCAACTCTTATCTATGCAATGACAGATGGATTATAAATTTACCAAGCGGACGTGGTTCGACCATCCGCTCGCTATCTCTCACTCTCGGTCTATCGAAGGGAACATATGCTAAAAACCTGGATGCGGTTCGACCTCCATTGATAACTCTAGCTACCAGAGTGTGATTTGATGTATAAACACCTAATGGGTGCGACAAACTACCCATTATAAAACTCTGGTCCCCGGAGCATGGACCGGAGTATAAATACAAATATATGAGTGTGGTTCGATCGTCTGCTCCTTAACTCTTGCCCTTGACTTGGGGCCAAAAACACGACTCAAAGTGGATCCGATTTGACCATCTCCTCTCCTGCTCGAGCTTGAAGTTCTTCAGAACACTCATCTTACTCCCAAGGATCGACAAAAAATGGATCCAAATGAAGTGGACGTAATACGACTGTCCACGCATCGATTCCTGCCCTCGATGTAGGGGGTAGTTTGCGCTTGAGGTACGGCGAACAATCCGAGCCATGCCTGGACATCGGCCAGCCCAAAATCCAAACCAAGACATGGACACAGTTCGACCGTCCAGTAATTGGAGTACAAACACAAATTGGGTGCGGTTCGACCACCCGCTAATACACTCTTATCCCCAGAGTGTGGATACGAGTATGAAAAAATAGTTGAGTGCAGATCGACCACTCAATATTCCACAAACTCCAACCTGAACTCAACAGAAGGAGTATAAACTCACTACGGATGGAATTCGACTGTTCACGAACTAATTCTACTAACCCAAGAATGGGAACGAGAGTACAAACTACTAGTAGTTGAATACAACATCTGACTATAGCTCCGGCTTCGTAATCTTTACAACTTAAGGCAATGACTACACGGAGGCCTCAATATAAAACCAATCGAAATGACATCCGAAGTTACGGCTGATCGACCATATCGTACCACTGGGTCGAGAGGCAATGTCGATCCAATCTTTCCATATTGACTCGCTGGGTTGACGGTCAATATCAATCCACACCAAACACAAACGGATGTGATCCGGATGTCCTCCGAAAAACTTTGATCACCAGAGTGCGGATAGGAGAATAAACCATGAATGAGTGTGACTTGATTATTAATTATCCAGCACCCTCCTTTGATCCATCAAGAGGAGTATGAAACCAGATAAGCATGACCTGTAACGACCCGTATTTTTACGGATCGAAACATCGTAAAACAGTTATCATTTGGTCGCATTGATGATAATTCATCCATAGTCTAAGTCCTAGGTCGTAGAGTAGTTAGGTCGGAGTAGACGACCTAAGAAAGTGGAGCGACCTAAGGAAGTTGGCGACCTAAGGATTTTGGGGATAGGTCGTATAGGAGATAAGTCGTGTGGTGGCTTAGGTCGTGGGGTAGGTTAGGTCGAGTGAGCGACCTAGGAGATTGGAGCGACCTAAGAGTTAGCAACCTAAGGTTTGAGCGACTTAAGGAAAGGCAGCGACCTATAGGAGTTAGCGACCTAAGGAATGAAGCGGCTTAAGGGGTTAGCGACCTAGTAGTTAGCGAGTTAGCGTAGTTAGGTCGTTAGACGACCTAAGGAGTTAAGTCGTGAACTTCTGTGTTGAGTTAGGTCGTAGGCGACCTAAGTTAGTTAGGTCGTGAGCTTCTGTGTGTGTTAGGTCGCGTGTGTGTTAGGTCGTAAAAGTGCGCATGTGTTAGGTCGTAGGTCGCGTGGATGCGCAGATCTGGGTTAGGTCGTAGGTCGTAGAAGCGCATGCGTTAGGTCGTAGGTCGTGGAGTTTCGTTAGGTCGCGGATGCGCATAAGCTTGGGTCTGTTGGGTCGAAGTTTTAGGTCGTAGGGTTTCTTAGGTCGTGGACGACCTAATAGCGAGCAAACGACCTAAGTTTTTCCAGCCTATAAATACACGTTCATTTCTTCATTTTTGAGATCCGGATTTTGAAGCGACGAAGTGCTGCCATTTTGAGAGCTCGAGTTCTACACTTCTTCACTTCTTTTCTCCACTTTAATCTTGTGATTCCTTCCATCCAAATCGAAGATCCAAGAGCTTAGATTGAAGATCTACATCCATCGAAGAGAGATTTCATCGTTTGAAGCGGATTTGTGATAGATCGAGTTAGATCCTTCGCTGTCCAGATCTGAAGTGGGTTGTTTTTGAGGTGTTTAGGTGATTTGGTGAGTGGTGATTATCTCTCACACGGATCCAAAGGAGTATATCGGATCGTTGGTTTGATTTGGTGTTAAATTAGTGATTTTCATGCATTTTTGTAAACTTAAGTATAGATCCATTGTTCATGATGATTTGACATCCATTTTACTACATGATTAACCTATGCAAGTTCATTCATCAAGTTATAGAGATATTACTCATGTTTTCATGCTTGTTAGACTTTAGACTCTTTATTTACAAAATTGCCATTATTGTTATAATTGTTCATTAGATCATATTTGAATGCTTGATTACTTGGATTAATGTTTGACTTGATTGATTGCTATGAATTAGATGATTGATGATTTGATTTAGACAAGATGGTCGAAGATGATTCAAAAGCTAAGGGAAAGGCTTTTGAATTGGAAAAGCTGCTCGTGGCATATGTGGCGGATGATGAAGCTCATATGGATATATTTGATGATGATGTTGAGATGAGGCTTTGCTATGATGATGATGAGGCGAAGCATAGTATGAGATAGTCTTGGTCTAATCCAGACGGGATCATTCCAAGCATGTTGATAACTCGGTGAAATGGTTCGAGTTTGAGGATAATGGTTTGCTCGAGAGGCGCTTGAGCTAGTATGGAAATAGTCGTCGAGGAGGATGACTAGAAGGCTGAGATCTCATCGTTGTTGAAGGTTCTAGCATGCTCAAAGCAAGAGTACGTTGGGCAGATTCGATAGTCCCTGAAGGCTACTGATTGGTAGTCGAGTACTCTGGGCAGATTCGATAGTCCTAGGCACGGGTTTTGACGACGTGCGGAGTTATGTCTAGAACCGGGGTTTCCATTAGCCCTTGACGGATGGATGGAAGAATGAGCCGGTCATTCAATTAACGATGATATCAAAGCAATGATAACAGTGATAGCCAGAGTCATGGATGTTTGGTTGTATCGTCATTCGGTCTCAAGAGCGGTATTTTCTGGGTGCTTATCTGATCTTGGTTTAGGCCTTGGGGTTTGTACTTGGAAAGCATCGCCCTTGACTCGAGTGATAACTGCTTTACTTTAAATTGTATGCTTTGCTATGTTTGCTTCTGCTTAGTGTGTGTCCGTGGGCTATCACTATAGAAAGAGGTGGAGTGGGAGGGTTGTATTCCTATTCCTTTTTCCTTTATGCTCTTTTGGTATGTTGTTAGTTAATTTACTGCTCACTAAGACTGTTGTCTGACTCAAGGCTTTATGTTTAATTCTTATTGCCTTGGGCTGTTCATCCATTTTGGGACGGGCAGACTAGGTAGCAGGTGACAGGTGCTGTTCTTGCTTTCCACGATGCTGATGACGAAGACGAGTTGGAGGATTGCATATTGTTTTCTTACTATATGTACTGGATGTTCCGCTGCTTGTATATTCTCTGAGTGTTATGTAGTGAGGCTTGATGTATTGACTATTAAGATGTTTGTATTCAACTATTATGAAGTTTTATTGATGAGATTCTATTCTGTGAAGCTTCACTATATATATATATATATATATATATATATATATATATTCTATTGTATTTTGTCCATGCGCTGTGAGTAATACGATAGATTCTGCTGTTTTAATTTACCCTGGCAATCGTCCATGACTGCCTGGCACACTTTACAGTGCACCATCTCTAGGTTCAGTGCAGGGGTCGTGGGCGGTCGTCACATGACCTGACTGCACTTGAGCTGACTCCATCCCTAGATCTGGCGGGAGATTATGAATCAAAATGGACGCAATTGATCGTCCAGCTCTGAATGAATGTGATGTGACTGTTCATTCGTTGACTATTACAATGATCCGACTAGAAGAGCAATGTGAAACGAACGTGACTCGGCTGTCCGCACACTGATCCTTACCCTTGGTTCGACAGGGAGAGCATCAATTACTGATTAGACGTGACTTGTCTTCCTATTTATCAACGTATGCCCCAGACTTTAGGGCACGGGCGAGAACAAGATGAATGTGAACCGACCATTCATCGATCAACTCTAAGTCCTAGGAGCTTAGGTGGGAGTATAAACACGACTAGGATGAGACTCGACCGCCCATGTAGTACATTTATCAACCCGAGACGGGGGAAAGAAGTGTGATCATCCAAAGACTGACTGCAATAGCTCAATACCGTGACTTATACCTGGTGTTTATGATGACTGGAGGCTACAACCGAGAGGATTCCTAGAGATAGAATTATCAAATCGATGCCCAAGCTCATTGGCAACTGACCATCACTCCAACCCGAACGTTGAGTAACAGATCGTGAATACATTGAATGAAAAGCGCATTACTCGAATACACAAGACTAAAGTTGCTTGGTATTTGATTAAATGCTCCTTTAAGCATGATCTTCAACCATTGCAGATAATCGCTAAAAGCGTCTAAAACCTATCACTATCAGACTCAACAACTCATGACAAGACTCTGGGATTCGACTGGAGTGACCGTTATCATTGACCATCCCAACCGAATTTCACGTTGATTGTTACGCGAAATAGTTACATCTGAACTCAAATATCGGCTATCGGTATACAGGAATCTGACATTTATATTCAAGTTCACTCAGGGCACATGTTACAATTGGTACAAGTACAAATATGCTAATCAATTTAAGCCTGAAGTGGTAAACATTTGTTTCAAGGCTACATGCCAGTTCAAGCATGCAAGTCATATATGGAATATCCCATTGTTGGATTTCGAGTTCATATGGTCTAATATGTTCATGTCAAACCAAAAACTGCTTAAGTCCCATTAATACAAAGGATCAGAACCGATCCCATTGCTTGGACAAATCCACATAAGCATTTTTCAGGTCACAACATAAGGCAATATCAACCAACAACACCATAGTCAGTTCTATAAAGATATAGACCCAAGAGATGAAGAAGAGGAGCCCAAAGGTTCCAAGGCCACACCCACTGAACTAACGATCGACATTACGATTAGTCACGATGACTCATCACGGGTCCTATAGATCGGATCACAGCTTAGTGCAATGATAATGAAGGAACTAGCTAGCTTTACCCAATGTAGAATCTTAGTGTGTTCACTTAGACCCATTCTAACATGTGTGGGATCTCACCGTTTATCGTGAGCCATGCATTGAATATCGACCCGAGGCATGTCCCGGTGAAACAAAAGTGACACGGCATGGATCCAAAGAGATCTGCTGCACTTAAAGATGAGGTGGATAAACTAAAAAACAATAGGTTTATCTGTGATGCCCTTTACTCGAAATGGGTATCCAATCCAGTTCTTGTGAGAAAAGCTAATGCAAAGTGGCAGACATGCGTCGACTACTCAGACCTGAACAAGGCATGCCAGAAAGGCAGCTTTCCACTTCTATGTATCGACCAGTTGGTAGACTCAACCCCTATATATGAAATGCTTTCGTTTATGGATGTGTACTCCGGAAACAACCAGATCTCGATGCACGTCCCGGACCAGGAATACACCAACTTCATTACCGATCTAGGGCTATATCATTATATTATGATGACGTTTGGACTAAAAAATGCTGTAGCTACTTACCGGAGATTGGTCAACCGGATGTTCAAAGACCAGATCGAGATATCAATGGAGGTATATGTAGATAATATGCTTGTGAAGTCATGGAAATCAAATAACCACATCGATGACTTGGTAGAGACATTTAGTTTTATTATCCGAATATATGGAATGAAACTCAATCCCTTGTAATGCTCTTTTGACATTGCGTCAGGGAAGTTCCTGGGTTTAATGCTCAACCCTCCAAGAACTGAAGCCAATCCCAAGAAAATTCATGCAATCTGAGACATCTAGGTACCAAAGACAATCAATCAGGTATAGAGCCTAAATGGGAAGGTCATCGCCCTAAGTCGATTCATCTCCTGGGCCACCGACCAAAGTACTTTTTTCTTCGACCTAATCAAGAAATGGAAAAGAAAATTTGAATGGATGTAGGATTGTGTTGATGCATTTCAAGCTCTGATAGATCACTCAGAGAGACCTCTCATCCTATCCAAGCCGCCGGATCGCAAAGATTTACAAATCTATTTAGTCAGTACAAGCCATAAGCACCGTAATGCTATGCGAAGAGAAACAGATCCAATAATCGGTATATTATATAAGCAAGCGATTGACAGGCTCACCTCATTAACATCTATGTCGGCCAGCTGTTACGACAGACCATACAATGACCTGAGACGTCAGGAAGACTACTGAAGTGGCACATTGAATTGAGACAATTTAACATCACTTATCTCCCTCGAAGAGCTATCTGAGGACATACATTAGCGGACTTCATAGTCGAATTTACTACACTAGATGACTCTCCTAGGAGTAGTGTAGAACCAACCATTTAGTATGAGATGTACACGGATGGAGCATCCAATGACCGATGTTCTGGCGCTGGAGTTGTGTTAGCGACTCTTGAGGAACGATCAATCTACTACACCCTAAAACTCGATTTCTCTGTGACAAATAATGAAGCTGAATATGAAGCCTTGGTTGCCAAGCTCAAGCTTGCTAAAGAATTAGAAGTAAAAACCTTGCAGATCTTTTGCGATTCCCAGCTAGTAGTATGCAAGTTTAGGGAATGCACGACTAATGGGCTTAGTCCATGTCAAAGTATTTAATGGTCCAAGCATTGACCGGATGGAGATCAATCATATCTTGGAGATGGAGCCAGACAAGGAGTCATGGATGACTCCTATGAAAGACTATCTACAATGGGGAATCCTTCCCGAACGGAGGAATAAAAAATGACAGATACTCTGCAAAGCTTAACGCTACGTCATCCAAGAAGGAATCATGTACATGAAGGGTTTATCCGTTCCTCTGCTTTAGTGAATTGCCCACGACAAAATCAAACAAATATTGAGAGAAGTCCTACACTCAAAATCATTTTTGAAGAAACACCATTCCACTTGCCATCAATATCCAAGCCCAACCATGCCAGCAATTGATCGAAACCGCCCCTCATTTCATCTCCTAGGTGATCAAGTGCTGCATGCGACATTCAACCTCATGACCGATCCATATGCTTCAAACCCATAATCGATCGTCATCAGTGATCTCTTCAACATCAACTTCTCAATCCCTTCATCTGTATCCACAATGATTTGGAGCGAGAAGGATCGGTGGAATTTTTTTTGCCAATGATTGAATTGCATTCCACCAAATTTGCAACGACTCGTGAGCATATGAACGCATCCGGGAGTCAATGGCAAAAACGTGTACCTGAACGTGCACATGTGCATCCTGAAAGTTCAATTTCTTGAAATCGATAGAAATTGGATTCTCGCATAGGGAAATCAAAGAAAGAATTGGATCAGATAACCAAAGCATACTAACTCGACTAATCGGCTCAATGGAACTGAGTGAAGACGATTACCGATAGATTCTACTTTAGAACTTACGTCAATTGATAACGACCAAGCATCACGATGAATAGAGAGAGATTTGACTCTCCACGAAGCAGCTCAACAGCAACGAAGGGATAATAACCATTCGAGACACTGAGTGGAATCTTCTATGATGACCCTAACTTGGCATCAATTCTAAGCACGTCATGTACGCAACAAGAAGTACTTTGAGGGGGAAATGTTATTCGGCCTTTTGGTCCGGCTATATTCAGACTGATTGGGCAATTTAGACTGGATGATCACCAAGGAAGACAACTCAGAGAGATGAGTAATAGGTTTGGAGATCAAATGCAGGCAATGATATCAAGCGACGATCAACCGAGACCAAGAGATAGACTCTCTAGAATATTCTAAATATGGAATAATGCCTCCTCTAGGTGAGGGACCAATGTCTATCCCTTTCCTTAGGGGATCGGTACCTATCCTCAATATTTGTCCCAAACTATGTGAGATCGATATAGAGTGACAAGGAAGGCCCCATGAGGCTACATTTCAAGTTTTAAGTTGTTTGGAGTTCGTTTGCTCAAGTTATGGGCAAATTACTTCATCTATAAAAAGGGATTAGTATAAAAGGGATCGGTATAAAAGGGATCGGCCATATTCAACTTTCACTGCATATTGCAACAATGATCGATCAATAACTCAAAATCTACATATGTTATCAACATGAAACTTGGAGTATAAGCACATTACAACATAGAGAGCACCCTCTAGGGATCGCATCCCAATCAGAGGGGATTGGAGGGATTGGTCTCTATCCCTCTAGAGGGATCGGCTGAAATCAGAATGCATGTAACACAACTTCATGAAAAACGCGATATCTCACAAACGGTAAGTCGGAATGGCACGAAATTTGTTGGGAAAGTAGCTAACATCATGAGGGATACACTAAAGGGATCATACCCAATTTGGACACCAAAAAAGGGATCGGTGTCGATCCCTACTTTGGGCCCGAATGGGCCTCAAAATTCTTATGTGGCCTCGTCTTGGCCTGGAGGTTCGTTTGCCTAAATTTCAGCCGGATCCTTACACGTCTTTCCCTATACATATAGCAAGCATGGCGTTAGAAAAGGGGCTCGTTCTTTCTATGGCAAAGGTTCTTCCATTTTTATTCTTCATTCTTATACTAATGGATCCTAGCTGGTCCAAACATTCTTGTAATCATAATCAAGTGCAAGATCAATAAAAATATAAAGTGGACATAGGCCAAGATTGCCGAACCACTATAAAAATCTATGTGCTCATTTATGATTTTGGCTCTATTTTAGTTTCATTCTTTATTTAAATCTCTACTAGATTCTATTGGGTGTTGATGCCTATTTTTGGCATCAACTGGTTTGAATCGTAGAATCTTTGTGTGATGAAGTTTGGAAAGTATGGTTTGGGTGAAACATATTCCAGAATGAGGAAAGACTAAGCCAAGATTATCATTATCAATGGATGCTAAATATTTAAGGGGTTTTATTCGGTTTAAAGTGTCAAAAGACCAAGTATGGTGTACTTCAATCCTTATATGGTGCGTTAAGTGATAAATAGGCAGTTCCTTGATTACATTAGGTATTCTAAATGGATCCGCAAGTATTGGCTTGGCGTTGTAGCAGTAAGGTTGGTACCATATAGGTAAGAATAGGATACCTGAAGGCTATGGACAGTCCAAGTATTGTGTTGTTCCCTCGAAGGCTATGGGCAGACCAAGTGGACATGAGTGAGAAGCTGTATTAGTCGTAGAGCAGTGCCCATGGTAGCATTATGCGGTAATATTAGTGGAAATTAGTTTCCATAGTAGCCTACGAGCGATGTTACCTTATTAGATTCTATCATTCTAGATGTGTTTTGAGTATGCCTATGTAAATCTTAGAATTATAGGGTTAGAAATCTACACGTAATGGAATCTGGAAAATGTTAGGTGATTGTAGTCCTTGAAACTTGTAGATCATGTGATAGTTCTAGATTTGTAGATTTGAGTGACGTGCACAAGTAAAATGTAAAGTATGTTATCATAGTAGATTATCAGATGATTGATATGGATTAGTAAACATAAATTGAAAGCTGTTATAAATTAGGAATGAGATTTAAGTAATATTTTAATTCATTGAAATGTAGAGGGCTACACAGTAAATTACTAAGGATTTTTAAATTTGGATTTATAAATAAAAGTGTATTATTTGAAATGATAAGAAATATGCCCAAAAAGAAAGATATGTATCAAACAAGGACATTTACCATATTCTGTACAGTCTATTTCAATAACCATGAAAAGGGAATTCTTTGTAATTCTAAATGTAACACAAATTCTTCTTTTAGATAAGACATAGAAATTTACACTATCAACCTTTCCTTTAGGAGAGATGTAGTTCCAATGCATTAAAATACAGAAACCACTAAGTATAAACCAAAGAATTGATCATCATATTATTAGATTAGAATGGCAAGGCATCATTCCATAGTGAGTTGTCCCAACAATGGAATAAATGGAATAAAACGATAAGAGGTTATGTTTAGTAAAAAGGTCTCATTTATGGGAAAACGTTAAGAGATGGTAAAGTTTTGGAAGTTCAAACCATAAAAGTATCCCAGATAAGATTATAGTCAAGATTTTGCAAGGGATGGTTAATTCAAAGATTTAGGTCTCGGTCAAGAAAAAGATATTGGCATGCAATGGGAATGCGAAAGCGTTTTTTATAGGAAACTAGATTGGGAAATTTTTGATAAGTTTCGGAGGAAGGGATAAAAAGGATTCTTCTCAATCATCCATCCATTGGAAGGAGACTATTTACTTAAGGAAATTCGTAGAAGACTGGCTTAGAATACACAGTTATGTGCATGGCAGTCACACATGAATAAGGTACCACTTAGGTGATTATTACCAATGCTATAATGATTCTAAGTTATGACTTCAACTAATTTTAGGACTGTTATTATTAAGGTTGAATGGGAAGACATACCAAACTTTCACTCATAGAACTTAGGATGGATCACTATAGGTTCTAAATGTGATACCTAGGCACCATGATTTTTAAACGACTAAAGAAACCATTTAGAAGTAAAATGGGATGATTTAAAATTGAATCGAATTGGAAATGAATTTTCGCTATTTTTAGTAATTTAAGAAATTACCAAGTTTGGATACCCTTGGGTAAAGTGGAGAAATAGCGAAGAGCTAAGTGGGAAGTATCACGGAAGGGACATCATCCACATTTGAGTTATCTCACTTGGTATTTATGAGTTGAGGTGATTAGATATGCCACCAGATGAGTTAATGCAGTATGTTGTGCATTGAGGATTTCATAGAGATACAATTCCATGGAAGCATACATATGCTCAAGTTGTTTAGTATGGTGCATGTCGACACCATTTAAGTTAGTAACAAGGATTGCAGAGAACACTATTCACATACATTCAAATTAAAAGTTTATGCCAGCGGTAAAGGATGAGAAGTGCAGTTGAAAAAATGGATGGATTCGATTTATAGAGGAACAAGGACTGCATAAGGTAGGCATAAAACAAGTACTATTAGGAGACATGTAGGGTAGTCCGAGGAGTTGAGTCCTCTACAGTCTGTGGAGCTGAGTCCACAATTAGGAAGTAGACAAGTAGAAAATCCCCAAGGCAAGATAGAACACGGCTAAATTACTATAGGTACTTACAGAAATTACTATGCCATGCAGTTACCATGGTCAAGCTATGTCAGTTAGGGAAAGTTAAAATGGATAGGTGAGTCTCTTGTTCACCATGCACCTACCCATATTTTTGGACATGGGACAAATCGACTCTGTAATGAAATAATTAAACTAGTTAGAGTCTAGTAGGAAGGCGATCCAGTTGGGAGTACATGGGAGCTTAAAGAGAAAGTCTGAGCTACCCATACTGAACTCTTTTTTGGTATGTTTCCATTTTAGTTAGAAAAAGCATAGATTACTTTTATGTTTAGGTTTTAGTTTTAAGTAGAGAATATTGGATGGTAGGAATGGTTGAAACATGTCATTAGGACATGTTATGGATGATGGATGCTAGTGGATGTATTGTTTGGATTGTTTCTTTTACATAATTAGGACAGTATATCCTTTAGGTTGTACACATACATTCATATTATCTCTTACTTGTTGGTTAGCTTGCTAAATATCGTGCATATGGATGTTTGGGTGATGTTATTCTATTTGAGAATTATGCATATGGATGGAATGGTTGCACATACATGTAGAATTGCAAGTATAATTACTTAGGATGTTACATACAATTGGATGCATGGCATGAGCATTTGCATAACAAAAGGTCGACCAGATCAGAAGACTGCCTACCTTTTGCATTAGTATAGGATCACATGTATTTCATGTTGCATATATATGTAAATACTACATTAGAAAATTTTCTAAGGACCATGATTTGCCGTGGATGATGGATGAGTAGATGGTTGTAGCTATTGGTTGTTGTGTTTATAAGTTACATTTTTCCATCCTTTGAGATTTCGAGAATGAAATCCTTTTTAGGGGGATAATGTAACACTCCGAAAATTTAACAGAAATTTAGTAAAAAATTAAATCAAATTAAATAAGGACTAGAAAGAAAATTTTGACAAATATATGAATTTGGCTACGAAACCTACATGGTTGCGTATGCAGTGATATTTTGGACAATTTTCATATATAACACTCCAAAATTGGAGATAGTACGGAGAAGTTATAGATGTTTGAAAATACGAAAACAAAATAATAATAATAATAAGAAATTTAGGGTCAACCCCTAAATTTGAATGGTCGACCTGTAAAATTCAATGGTCGACCTGTGGATATGAAGGGTCGATCAATCACGTTAGAAATTCGATTATTATGTGCTTCATTCGAACGGCGAAGATATGTTGCTTTGTGGCCAAATTTTGATGAGTGTTCCTGATGTTAGTAAATTATTCTCCAGCCCAAATCAACACTCTAAATCCATCTCTAACCTCTATAAAGTGGAACCCAACCCAACCCTAAAATCAACACAATAATTTATTGTACTGAAACTCTTCCAAAATCTAACCTCTCCTCTAACCCTAAAATTCTTAAAAAATAAAAATAAAATCAACCTATATGAACACAAGTTATTGGATCTAGACGGAGCTAGCGGAGTTAGCATACATAGGAGCGGTTCTCAAGCAAAGCAAATAAGAAGAGTTTAGGCTTAACTGATTAGGAAGAAATTTAATTAGGTGATTATTTACAGTTAAATTTACTCTATCATATATGATATAGGATTCTAGAAATATAATTCTAAACTGTAAACCCTAAAATTGAAATGTGTAATCTATGATAGAATTGAAATTACTACGAATTGTTAAACCTGGTATTGATCTAGCATACCCTTTTTATTTAGTTAACTATAAACCCTAAATCTATAAACCTTAAAACGTGAAAATTCTAGATTGAAGAATTGAAATGAAATTTGAGAAATATTGGCTAGTCATGTTAACGAATGCTGGAATAATCGATTAACGTAAACCCAAATTAAAAATCAAAATCAAATAACAGTGAAACCCCAATTTTTGACCACGACCGGTCGACCCTCACCCCGGGCGGTCGACTGGTTGTCACATGAAACATGTGATTTGAACCTCGGCCTAAGGCCCAAGTTAATAATAAAAATTTATATGAACATTAATTATTTAGGGGCTAATTTATGGCTATTTGGATGTATGTTAGGAGTAGTAGGGAAGCTAGTTCCCTATGAGAGGATGCTGGGTCGTTGCGGTGTTGGGTAAACGTTGTTTACCCAATTGAGGGTCAATTATTCGATTGGTGATGATGTATTTTCACAAATGACACTTGTAGGAGGTTCCACGGTGGACGCGTAGCACTGACAAGGATGCCTGATAGAGTATGGAACGACATAATGAGAATCCTAGTATGCACGATTTCTGATGCGACGTGATACAGTTCAGATGGAGGATCTCGGGGCTTGCAATAAAAGACCAACACTACGAATTGAGAGGTGGAAGTGGGTACAGACGATGAGACACCGATGAGTCAGCATTTCAGGTTGTTTCTCTCCAGGTGAAGTGAGAAATAGGTAATCGTAGTTAGGAGAAAATCAGTTCCCCAGTAGCCTAGTGGCCATGACAGTAATGGGAATTTATTTTCACAGTAACCTAGTGGTGGTGGTTTCATGGTTAGAAGCCATGGGGACAGTGTTTCCACGTTTAGTAGTGTTGTAGCAGTGTTTCCATGTTCTAGTAGCCTAGTGGTAGTGTTTATATTGAGTAGCTCTAGGAGCTGTGGCCGATCGTTAGTTGTGAGGGTCCATCCGTAGTTCGATCCGTGGAATAGCCTACACAAACGGTAGTGTAGGTATGCACTAGACAAGAACCTTAGGTAATAGACTTTACAAATTCACGGACACTTATAGTACATCCTATGTCATCTAAAGTAGAATTGAAGTTAACCGCACCGCATATGATTATCACATATTAAACTTGTACTCGTTCGCCAGACTTTGTCTTGCCTGCCCCCTTCTTTTCATTTTTTCCCTACCATGGGAAGACAGGTTAGCAGTTGGTTGAACATAGCACGTGGAGAAAGGAGCTTCATGTTGGAGTCCTAATATTCTTTATTGTTCGTTATGTAGTTACATATTGTATCAAAGTCTGTAAATCATATATTGTACTTTGAAATAGTGTATATGGAAAATAAAGTATTTTGGAGACTATTTTTCTGAAATATCTGTTTTTCAGTACTTATATTTTAATTCCTTCCGTTTTGAGATCTGAAAGTATATGCTGTCTTAGAATTTACCCTTATAATCATGCCCTGTAACGTTTTAAAAACCCAACGGCTCGTATTTCATTTGGCACGATATGAGTCCGAATATCACCTTAGGCTTTGGATCGGTGTGTAGGGAGGTGCGTTTTGTTACACATAGTTAGCGGCCAAGATACTCTTTTCACCAGCAAATTTTAGAGGACTCTACATGAGGCTTTGGGCACCAAGTTGAGCTTGAGTACCACTTGTCACCCGCAGACAGATGAACAGACGGAGAGAGTGAATCGGGTTTTGGAGGACTTGCTTTGGTTGTGTATTTTGGATTTTAGGGGCTCTTGGGAGGGTCATTTGCCGCTAGTGGAGTTTGTCTATAATAATAACCATCTGGCAAGCATTGGGATGGCACCATTTGAGGTGCTATACGTTAGCCCTCGTAGATCACCATCATGTTGGTGGGATGCTATGCATAAGATTATTCTTGGGCCAGATATGGTAAGAGAGACATCGAAGAAAGTAGACTTGATCCGTAAAAGAATGAAAACTGCATAAGATAAGAAGAAATCTTATGCTGAAAGAAGACGTACGAAGTTAGAGTTCACAGTAGACGACATGGTTTGTGAAGGTCCACCGCTTGGGCATATCATGAGGTTTGGTAGTTTGGGAATGCTAGCATCGAGGTTCGTTGGACCTTTTCTTATTACGGAGTGGATAGGGAAGTTGGCATATAGAGTAGAACTTCTTAAGAAGTTGGCGGGAGTACATGATGCTTTCCATATGTCGCACTTACGAAAGTGTTTGCATGATTCAGCTACCGTAGTCGAACCAAGTCAGCTAGAAGAGGTGGAGGTAGAGAGGGAGTCACTTGTTCGTTGTGCACCCACTTGTATTCTTAAGCATGGCACAAAGCGACTCTACAGCAAAGAAATCAAATTTGTTAAGGTCCAATTTGGAGATGATCCAGTGGAGAGTACATGGAAACCCGAGGAGAATATTCCAACTACTTACCCACAACTCTTTTTTGATACGTTCCCAATTTAAGTTAATAAGTAGAGTTAAAGTTCACTAGATGGTAGGAATGGTTGTAAATGTGTCATTAGGACATGTTATGGATGATGGATGATAGATGATGTATTAGTTGGATTGTTTCTGTTACACATTTAGGACAGTATATTCTATAGATAATACATGCACACTCACATTATCTCTTATTTGTTTTTTATCTTGTTGAGCATTATGCATATGGATGTTTGCATATGAACTGAATGGTTGCGCATACATGTAGAATTACAAGTATATTACTTAGGATGTCACAAACATTTTGGATTCATGGTATGATCACTTGCATGACAAGAGGTCGACTAGATCAAAGGACCACCTACTCTTTGCATTGGTAGAGGTTCAAGTGCATTTCACGTTGCATATATATACACATACTGCATCAGAAATTTACTAAGCACAATAACTGCCTGTGGATGATATGGGTAGATGGTTGTAGCTATTTTTTGTTGTGTTTACAAGTTACATTTTTCCATCCTTTGAGATTTCGAGGACGAAATCTTTTTAAGAAGGGAGAATGTAACACCTCGGAAATTTAGCAAAAAATTTAATAAAATTAAATCTAAATAAAACAAGGACTAAAATGAAATTTTCACAAACTTCCTAATTTGGCCAAGAAACTTGCACCATTGCATTCATAGCGATTTTCTGGGCAATTTTCATATATAACACATTGAAATCGGAGTTAGAACAAATAAGTTACGAACGTTTAGAAATTAGAAAATGAAATAAACTAAAAATGATAACTTTCCAAAAAATTAACACTACATGCGGTTGACCCCTGGGGTTCGACGGTCGACCGGTAGCAGTCAACCGTTCCCAATAGATGGTTGACCGTTGGCATACAATTTTCATGGTTTGGAGCATGCAATTGAATGGCTATGATCAACCGAAATATTTTTCTTTGCTGCTAAGTTTCTGATGTGTGGATGAGATGAGTATATAGATTCTCTAAGGCTAATCCGACGCGCCAACTCAATCCTTAACCTCTATAAATTAACAGTTAAGCTAACCCTAATTTCATAAGTGTTAACCCGCCTTTTTCCAAGGCAGTGCACATGTGGATTTTACCCAATAGACTTCACAATTATCAAGGCAGAAAGCCCAGAAAGATGGTTACCAGGATTGGAGATCGATTATATTTGGAACTATGGACAATAGTTGGATGGATTCGGATGGAAAACACTCAAAAAATGGCTAAGTATGGAACTAGCACTCTCACTAGGAGAGGGATCAGATTGGAATATTCACTCTACAAAAAGGGACCGGAATAGAGGGATCAGAGTAGAGGGATTAGATTAAACAGAATGCACATAACACAAACAATGATGATCGCTCCATAACCCAATAACCACAAGGCAGATAGAAGTGAAACTTTGGAAAAAAGGGCCCCAGGGAGTCTACGCTAGGGATCGCACATCAAATGGAGGAGTTTGGAGGAATTGACCTTCTTCCCTATGAAGGATCAGCCCTCTTCTCTATGAGGGATCGGCCATATTCAAGTTCATAGCAATGATCGATCAATAACTCAAAATCTACAAATGCAACCAACATGAAATTTGGAGGGTAAGTACATTATAATATGGGGAACCCATCATAGGGATCACACCCCATAAATCCCCCAAAATAGGGATCGGCTCCGATCCCTATTATGGGCTCTGGTGGGCTCCAAACTTTCCGGACAGGCTCGTCTGGGCTTTAGGGTTCCAGATCCGGATTTTGAGCGAGATATTTTAATGTCTTCTCCTATAAATAGAGCGAACATGGCATCAGCAAATGAGATCTTCTTTGTACTTCATTCTATCCTATACCAGACTATAGTCTGCCATTTTTATTCTGGAATTTCATGGATTTGTAACTGTAACAACAACATAAATGAATAAAAGGAAAATCTTTGGAGTGGACGTAAGCCAGAGTTAGCCGAACCACTATAAATCTGTGTCTCTCTTTACTTGCTTTCTGTTTTAATTTGATCATTCTTCAATTTATATTCTCTACTTTATATTATCTGAAATCTGTGACTGGATATTGGTGCTTTCACATAACTGGGTGTTAGTGGCCATTTTTGACCCCAACAATTAGAAAATTCATAGTACTGAAACTCTACCAAAATTTCTTCTCGCCACCTATAAACTTTCTTTCAAAAATAAATTTAAATCAAAGTAAGAGTGCACCAATAGATTGGATCAAGGAGGGGGCAAGCTAACAGGTGACGATTCTCCGATGGAGTTTAGAGTTAGAGCTTGGATCTAAGGTGAGTGGGAAAAAGTTTAATAATTTGATTATTTACAGTTAATATTAACCTATTATATATGATCTAGGATGTTAGAAATTAAACTACAAACTACAAACCCTAATTGTAAAACCTGAAATCTAAAATAGAAATTGTAGATCTAATTTTAACCCAACTTAAATCCTAAAATTTGTTAACCCTGGATTAAACAAGTGTAATAAATTTGTATAAATCACTACACCACAAAAGGCTTTTAACAGCGTTTGATAAACGTTGTAATACGATACAACAGCGTTAGTTCAAACGCTGTATAACGACATGCTGTCATATATACAGAACTTACAACAGCTTTTTGATAAACGCTGTTGAAACATCACTTTGACAGCGTTTCGTACAAGCTGTCGATAATGTTTTTACAGCGTTTTCAAACATGCTATATTATGTTTCTACAGCGTTAATAATTTAGTTGTCGGAGATGTTTTAATTCTACTTTAACTATTTACAACAGCTTTTTATAAACGCTATTATTGAATCATCAACTATTTCGACAGCATGTACTAAACGCTGTTATTGACTATTTAAAGATAATTACAGCACGAATTGAACATTGTTGTTTCTTCATTGACAGCATTAATCAGACGCTGTCTTCTATTTATATAACAGCTTTAATATTCCACTATATTTTTGAATATTCCAGAACTATATTTTGAGTATATTCAAGCAACTAGTATATATAGCATGTTCTAATAACTATTAATTAGTTACATAAACTAGTTAAGACAATATTAATAAACAAAAGACATCCATAAACCAAGTTTCAATAATATCCATAAACAAAAATAACAAAGTAAACCAAGTTGCCACAAATTCTGTTAAACAAAGACACGTTATATGTTAAACAAAAATATAATATCAATACAGTAAGTCCGCACCAAATGCCAACAACAAAACGTGCATCTAAAAAGTTTCATATGCTTGCTACTTGATACGGAAGAAGAATGTGTCATCGCCATCTTTAATTACCTGCAATGAAGAAATTTGAAGTCAGTGAGTAAACGCCATCTAAAAATTTGAAGTTTCATATGCTAAAATGCTTAACTGCGCCAAAAAATCACTATATGGTATGTTAAGTCGAAACCTAGCCAATATACGCATTAGTAGGTTAGCTCAGTTAACGAAGCTAAACTGCTCTACAGTAACATAGTTATATTTCACGATCTAGTTGATCACCTAAATACTAAGTGAAGAAGCGGTCCTTCTTAATATAAAATCTACGCATGACCAAGATCAAACCAAATGCACAAAGACAAGTCAAAATGGAGGAACTGCACTATATTTACAAACTAAACTACACACATGCATCAGCAACTCCAAAGGAAGAAACCACTTCAATATGCAAATCTGCATAGCTATAATTTTATCGAAGCCTTGACTAAGTAGTACTGCTCCAAAGGAAGAAATCACATTACATTGTTTACATACTTTTTCAGTTCATTGTTGCATTCTCATTTCCGTGTCCTGTCTTTGTTGCATTTCAAAACATCTTTGTTCTAAAAAACAATTCACTGTTCTGTTATTTTCTTTTCTATTTGTTCATTGTCTATTGTACTTTTCATGTGTGCACTCTCTCTTTTCATCTCTGTGTTATTGTCTGCATCTCATTTCATTTGTATTTTAAAAATAATAATTGCAATGCATATTTCAATTTGCTACACTATTACAACTCCAACTCAAAATGAGACTATGCAGCCACTTCGAAATTAGACTGCACCGACATGTGGAAATTGGATCACAACTCACAGATCCAGTCTGAACTGGACTAACAAAACGGTTTTAGACCGCGTCGCCATTTCTTAATAAAATAAGGCCCAAACATTCCTAGCAAGAAACATAGATCTAACCCCTTGAGCTGCGTATGTTACCAAAGTAAACACAAAACCAACAAATTCATCAGTTCCAAACATACATTTCAAATTCAATTTATTCTGCCTAAATCCAAATCTTCCTGCCAAAAGCAAACTTTCCTACCTAGAGCAATGTCACTAATCCACACATGCTTAAAGAAGATAGCAAATGAATAACACATTTCAATATCTAATGGAGGAGGAAGAGCGTGGATCGTTTGCTACTTGCTACCAGTAATAAATTGACATTTGTTTCCACTCAAATTTCTTGTGTTTCGTTCAGGTTCAAGTTTCATGTATGCTAACTGAAACTGGAGTAGATAGGTATGTCATATGTGTGGTTAAACATGTTAATTACTTGAATTCATTTAACTAGATTAAACTTTAACATTACAAGTTTAATCATATTAAAATGAACATAAAATAGTAAGAAACCTGAAAGACCTTATATTTAAGTATAACCGTAAAAATTATAAATTAGTTCAATCCTCGCTCCTTGTGGTAACTAAACCAAGTTCAAAAACATTGTAGAAATTATAACTGATATGCAATTCAATTTAAAACGATAATAGAAAATTGGGAGAAGCTTATGGATTACTGTACAAATTAAATAAATCGAGCGTAGAATATAAATAATGGAGAGAATTCTAGAGACATTATGGAATTAGTAGAACTAATAAGATGAGTGACAATAGTTTTATTGTTTGAGAACAATATTATTGGAACTATAACATATATATTTTCTTGCTTCTAATTTTAATATAATTGTTATTATAATTAGTTGCATTAGTAATATCAGTATAATACTATATTACTTGTATTTGGTTTTTATTTTCTTGCATGCGCCTTGCCCCACCCCTTTCCCAACAGTTAGTTTAAGATATGCAGGGAATAATGTGTGATCAGACTGCATGATACTTGTTTGATTTAATGAAATTAAATGTTGATGATCTTGTTTCAGTTAATGTTTTCATGATATTGTTATTTCCAGTTATATCCATCTTTTTTCTTTTAGTTGCATGTACAATATGTGTTATGGGTTTGATCAATTTTTGATTGACATAAATACCAAAAATAATGTTTATTGATCATTTATCCAGCTAAAAGGTTTGAAGGGAAAGAAAAAAAGTTAATTTTAGAAACGATTTTCACTTATATTAGCCCTTTAATATAGGAAGATAAGCTTATACTTTATAGTATAAAACCTAAAAACAATTAATTATAATGATAAAATTATAGAGATGGGAGAAGAAATTTTTAAAATCACCATTTTAAGTTTCAAATTATACAGCGCCTATTTCTCTAAAAATAATTAAACAAGTTTACTAAATCAGTGCTACTTTTAATTTCAATCAAAACTGATAAAATTATAAATTTTTGCAGTACAAACTTAGGAAATAAATTTCAAAAAAAAAACAAACAAAATGTTGTCATATAAACCTAGGATTAAGTCCCAATTTGGTTTTTGACAAAAAAAAAAGAAGGGAAAAATAAAAGGACCTAGAGAAAACTAAAAAATGAATTCATTTGTCTACCTCAAATTGAGAGAAACCCTTCAGTTCAATTTTTAGATTTTGAAATATGGAAGTCTATGCCTGTAACATTGTTGTCTCAGTTCACATAACAATCGCTGAAGCCAAGTGAACAAATGTTTGCACCAATGAACATCAAAAATACAGTTTCATGGCAATCTATAGTATTGCTTACAAAATTTGACATATGAACATTAGAGGTACTACAGGTTTTCAGAGCAGCAGCTTTGCTAGAAGGTATTATACTTTTCTTAAACTCAGATCTTTGCTAGAAGGTATTATACATAGTGTTTTTCCCCCTCTTTTTACATTTTTTTCTTTTTTTTAAGGACAATGGACGCCAAAACATAGATATCTTGTTTTGTCATTTAGGTTATCTCCATGAAATTAAAAATCATTCTCGAAATTTCTGAACCCCAAAAACATTTAAAATATAAATTAAAAGTCGTACCAGACGCTTCATTAACATGTAAACCACTTGCTTTAGTTCTGAAACACTATGTTGACATTGAGCTACTTGAGTATCTTTGATTTGTGAGAGAACCGCCTAGGCCGCAGTCATGCCTCTTCCCATTCCACGTAGTCGTCCCGGTCTATCTTGTCCCAACACTTGTGAGAGAGCATCATCTTTGAAATTACATGTTAAGCTGGATTGTGATTCATTTTCCACCTTTTCTATTTTCTCCTAAAAAATATATTTTAAATATGAGTTCTAAATTATATTATTTTCAAAATAATTACTTTAAAAAAGGTCAAAAGCACTTACAATAATTTCGGCAACATGTGCATTCACGGGTTCGCCATTCTTTTGAGTGTGAGATTTAACCCAAACATCAACTCTAGAAATGGAAGAAGGATTTACACTTTCCTCTTTCTGCATTAAAAATGACATAACATTAGATAAAACAACTAATCATAGTAAATTAATCAAATATTTTTTCTCACCATATCTTCAGTTAATCGTGCCATTCCTCGACCTTTAGTCTCTCTGCCTCTTTACTCCCACTATCATCAATATATGTACAGAGTAGAGGTATTTGGTAATTGCTACTCCGTTGAACTATTAACCAAACCCAAACCCTTCATTTGCTTCGTGGATAGCTAAAAGCAACCTCTCTTGCAACCGTTCTTTAGATTTGTATTCTGGTAGGTCTAATTGGTTGAAACTGTATTTGCGTAACCAAGAAAATATTTATTAGTATATACCAATTACTCGTTTAAACCCACTAACAGTTGTGCAAAGTTAAATTTGTATAGAATAAGAAAATTGAACACATGATAGGAAATAATACCAAGTATGAGCCGAAGGTAGATGATCCGATGTGTCATAAGCTTTATGGATTTGAAACCTTTGAGATCCAGATATTCCTTGAAGTGCACTAAAACCTTCCAAAGGAACCTGCATATATGATGATATTGCATTTTTTTAATAGTCCTTGAATCGGTGTTCTCTAATTTATAATATGATCTAATATGTGACATTATACGATCACTAATATAGGAATTTACCTTAGAAGTTCCAGTGACAAATTGAAGGAAACGAGCCTTATCTTCTTTGCTAAAACCTTGAATAACTTCCCAGAACCATTGTATGACAGGAGATGCATTGCTGTAACCCGAATACTCCGTATTTGCTCTCAAGTCATCCACTGTGTTGACATTAGCATATTGTATCAATGATACATTCTGAGATATAAAGAATAATTTGCTTCATAGTTGAGAACATTAAAAGTAGGATAGTTTTTTTTTCTACTTACAGTCAATATCTGGAAGACCGCTGATCAATAATTCCAACTCTTTGTCATTAAAGATAGATATAAGATCCCAGGAAATCAATTCATTAAATCCTTCATTAAATGCATTAATTTGTGGTCTAATAGCAGTCGTTAGTCGATGCTCTACAACACGATCTATGTATTCATGCTTATTCTCTTCTGTGACCCTGATATTACGACCACTAGGAATGAGCTCACAGTCGGTTACCTGCACAAAAGTTCAGCACAGTTTAAGCTTAACTATAGTCTAGGGACAAACAAACTACTGAAAACCTGGCATAGTTTTCCATATAATTTCCAAGTAAAAATGAAACACCTATATGCATGTAACACCAGAAAAAAATATTTTCAACTATCTCTGCTCAAAGACGTACCTCTGCTCTTTCGTATAATATAAGTTTTTCCTCATCTGCATCCATGCTAAAAGTGAGATCCAAAACATCACTGATGTCGTTCTGCAATTAGCAAAATATAACAGATTAGACATTTGCTGGATAAAGATTCAGTATCCTAAAGAGGATCCAAAATCCCAAAATTATCGAAGAATTTTGCAAAAAACATACCTCAAGCATCCACTTTAGATTTTTATAATAATCAGGATCAATGGCCTCAATGTCAAGATAAGCAACCTTGACCCCAAGAATGTGCTTATAGAATGATCGAGTAAAATGCACATCAAGTAACTGGCCATCAAAAAGTGCCTTGCCAACCTAAAGAATATGTAAATAATGTCAAACAAGAACAAAATATAATTCAAGGTCAAAGAAAATTGTAATAAAGAGAGGACTGTTAGAATTTTAAATGGAGAGAAGAAGAGAGATTAAACGTGAAACACAAGAGACTACATTGTTTATTGCTTACGGTACTTAAAACAAAGAAAATACAAATAAATAAATAAATAAATAGGCAAAGAACCACTACTTGTTTCTTGCCCCGCAAACAAGGAAAGACCAACTACTAGCACTAATAATAGGAACACATGTAAAACAATGTGTTGACTGAGCCAAACAAATATAACTTCTAACACCCTCTCTTAAACTAGATGTGCTAACATCCAGTTTACAAAGCAATGAACTGCGCTACTCAATTTCTTCATCGTCGTGCATAGACGAACTCGATCACAACTTTCATCTCTAGCTGGTTGGACATGCTCAACTGTTTCACGTTGATTGGTACTTTAACCATCAACAAATACTCTTGGTTTCCTCTTAGGGATTTACTGACCTCTCCATTCGGGTCGTCCCTTGTATTTGTCATCCCCAACAAGTGAGAACCGCAGCTCTTCTTCCTTACTTGTTGGATGACATAAAACCAAGTCTTCCTCATTCAGCCTACTTCACATGTAGGCATGCTCTTCAAACAGCTTTCTCTTGAGCACTCCACAAATGTCCAACCCCATAACCGGCGGTCTACCATTCGTCTTCTTCATCTTCATATCCACTACCAAGAAATATAAATTCAACTACTCGCAATCATCCACACTTCTGTAGTGCAACCCTACTACAATAACCAAACAAACTGTGTTGCACCTCCCATTCTTCTCCTGTTACCATCTTGCATCATCAATGCAAATATCCTCACCTCACTGCAACATACTCTTCCCATCACTGCAAAAATATACTCAGCATACTCGTCACCATTCATATAGCATACCTTCACATCAACCTGCAACTCGACTACTTCACTGATCCTTGCAGCTCCTCCAAACAGTTCACCACCATACCATCTATTCCACTCCTCCTCTACACATCACCCCTGACCACTACACACAAAACTGCTGCCACATACACCATTAACACTCCTCAAAACAACTGCACATACCAACCTCCCCCTCTGTAATTACTTACCACTGTGCACATATCCACAATTGCCTATCTCCTTGCCACCTACATTCAACAACCAAATTCCTCCTCTACCTACAGATACAAACTTCTGCTCAGCATCACCAATTACCAAACATTACCATAAAACTGCTACTGCTACATTACCATACAACTGCCACATCAACCAAACTCACCTTCACACCTTCGTTACCATACAACTGCAAACATCAATTACTTCACCCCTGCCAACTTCAACCCCAATTAGTCACACAACCTCTGCATTCATAACCTCTGGCACCACTGCTACAAATTTCCCTTGCCATCAGATATCACTTATTGCCATCCACCATATCAGTACACAAACCTCCATATCACCTCTGTCAACATTTCTGCCATTTGTCTTGCCACCAAATTTCCAGCAACCACAAACTGCACAAACCCAAACACAATACTGCTGGTCAACTACACTGCCCCTTACTGGTCAACTACACTGCCAAACACCTCACCACATCACTGTCAAGCCATTGCCACTAACATCACCACTCAACATTGCTACTGCGGCTCATCCAGTCATCAATACTCCTCCTCTAACTCTGCCACCACTTCAAACATCACCAGCAACATCAAATCCTTCACTGTCTTCCCTATCAAATTGCTTACCTCTGTCAACAACTTCAATCCCACTCCTCACTGTCCTCGACCTAAACCCACTGCCTTCACGCTACCTCTGATATAAAAAACAACCCTGCATACCAGTACTAACCATACAAGCATCACTGGCCATATCATAACCATACAAGCCTCTGCCCGAACCACCACAACCTGAAGCCACATCCACTTCCTCTTTCACCATATCAGACTGCCTTCATCTAAGCCAAATAACCACACTGCTCCACTGCAACATAAACCATCACTGCGACAAAAATTACCACTGCAATCAATCGCCGACCAATCGCTTCATTCCCCAATTCTTCGAACACAAAATTGCGACCCGCGAACAAATTCCACAATCGCCTCGCCCAAACCAGCGAATCAGAAAATCGCGATCTCATATTTTTTTTTACTCTCGCTCACTTGTTTCCTCCGCCCTCTAGTACTCTCTCTCTACCTTCTCTCTAACCTCGCTCTGATACCATGTTAGAATTTTAAATGAAGAGAAGAAGAGAGATTAAACGTGAAACACAAGAGACTACATTGTTTATTGCTTACGGTACTTAAAACAAAGAAAATACAAATAAATAAATAGGCAAAGAACCACTACTTGTTTCTTGCCCCGCAAACAAGGAAAGACCAACTACTAGCATTAATAATAGGAACACATGTAAAACAATGTGTTGACTGAGCCAAACAAATATAACTTCTAACAAGGACCACTCACAACTCTCCCAACAAACTTGAAATATGACAAGTGTTCTGTCTGATAAACCGAGTTTGGATTTGGTTGAAATGTTGATTCATTGCCCACCGTAGTAAACAACAAAGCACCCTTATCAAATATAACATGGGATAACATTTGATACCATTCTCTAGTAAGACCCCCAGCATCAATGCCTTCTTCTCCTTGGAAATGTACAGTAAGCCTACCCTTAAGTTCTTCAGGCGACCTCATCCTAAGTTGATTGTATGAATCTTCTAAAATATACGATCTCCTCGCAGAAATTCTAACTGGACTATGATGATGGTCATGTTGATGCTTAATCTTCGATCGAAAATGAGCACGTTTATTACCAAAATCAATGATGCGAGGCACTTTAAGCATGATATAAAAGCATTTAACAACTTTCTATGCTTTTCTGAAAACTTAATAAAAGCAGCATTCTTTTCATCAACTTTTATTACAGTGTCTGATGTTGACGCAGTGCCATGCTCTTGAGGCGATTCTGATGGTTCAGGACACAGCTTCTCACAAGTCACAAAGAAAGATTCAATGTATGGTAAAATATTCTGAGTTCCAGCTGGAAGTGGTGGCATTACAGTGGATGAAGGATCCTCGGATGTGGCAGGCAAATTTGATGTGGAGTTGGATGAATTTTCTATTTTGCTTATTGAATTACTCAATTCGACCCACAGTGTTTCTAATGATGCATTAATTTCTGATACCAAAGAAAGAGCATCAGTGTAATCTTTCTCAGGAAGCAACTGTGGATCTTTCTTCTCGTGTAATGTTGAAACAAGTGAGCTTAAAGCCTGTAGAACTCGCAAGAGTGAAGTGCCGTTGGTAGATGATGAGGTGAAGTGCCTTTTCAACATCCTCGTATAACTGCAACTCATGCCTCGCAGATACCGTTAGATTGCGCACTGAATTAGCTAGTTCTGTGATGAATAGATGACAATAGGTTGGAGCAACAGCCACCAACTTATTTAGTACCTCAGCAACAAGAACATATGTGTTATCTGACAGTCTGCAGATGGGATTTAAAGTTAATTAGTTATATGAAAACATTACTTAGGCACACACGTACAAATATAACCAACTACCAATTATTGTGTATTTCGGTAATCCTGAAGCATGCTTATCAGAGTATCTAGGAAAAGATTTGCCCCTCCCAGTTTTGGGGTTGCAGACCATCAAACTAGATGCCAAATATCATATCTCCAATAGAGACATCAAACTAGATGTCAAATATCAAAACTAACCTTTAAATGCCCCAAAATTACAAACATTGCACTCAAATACAAATATCAAAGGAAGATGAAAGTTAATGTGACAATATAAACAACAAATTTGAAATGAAAAAGAAATGAAATCCATATTCGATCTGAGGTGCCCTTTGTACCTGAGATGTAGACGATTAGTTGAAATGAAATCCGGTTGTGAATCCTAATTCGACTGTATGTAAAAGACATCGACAGAAATGATTAGTTGAAAAAAAAAATCGACGATTAGTTGAAACACGTACCTGAGATGAGCAGCTAGCAGTGACGTTTCAGATTCGAAATCGAAAGAGAGGTGAAGGAAGATGCATGAACGATGAGGGCAGTGACGAAGGGAAACTTCGGTGATTGGAAGAGAGACTTAATTTGCTCTGGGTTGTGAAGGCGGCAACGAAATGAAAGGGCGATAGAATTAATTGGGGAAAGTGGGAAAAAGTAGGCGGCAAATGATAATTAGGTTTTCCTCAGCGTTTGGGACGTAAACATTTTCCCTCCAGAAATTCTATGACCGCATTTTAAGGAGAAACGCTGATATTGGATGTTGTTGATAGTATGTTTTCTTGTAGTGGATCTATGAACTGGAGATATAGATTGGTCACTGTAACACCCCGCATTTTTAGACAATTAAATAATCAAATAACGACGAATAGTGAAAATTAGCATTTTTGGAATTATCAGAATATGGCCTCGAAACCTATACCATTGTGTTCATGGCGATTTTCTAATCAATTTCCATATAAAACTTTTCGAAATCCGAGTTAATGCGAAGAAGTTACGAGAAGAACAAGAAATCAGAATGAATAAATAAAAAATAATAATAAAACCCTACCGGTCGACCCGCAAAGCACAAGGGTCAACCTCACAGGTCGACCCACGTTTTGCCCTGGACGTAAAATTGTCCGGGGACGTGCCGAAGTTTATAATTTGATTTTTCGAGCGATTTGAAGCATTGTTTTCTGGATCCAACGATCCGCAGCGAGCCTATGACGTGGTTGCACCAGATTCAATCCAAAATCCGATGGTCTGAGATCCCCAAACACCACTATAATTAGGACCCTAGGCCTAGCTACTTTCTCACAATCAGATTTTCTCCCAATTGGGTTCACTGCCTGAGGCTGAACCCTAAATAGAAAATATTTCGAGGGAGAATATCTTTTTAATAAAAATATTAGACCCCTTAGAGGGGGATGCAGTAAGGTCATGGAGAAAAGCTAAAGACGACAGGTGAGTGGATTTAAATTATATCTCTTTTATGTTTATGATATATAATATCGTCAGATTCCGGTTAAATATTTAATTCAGCATTTATTTCAGTAATTAGTTCTCCTAGTTAGTTATGTTGATACTGTAAATTTTATAAGAGAAATATTCTTATATTTAAATGTTATTTATATGGAAAAAGAAATCCAATTAAATATAAGTAATGTAAGGCTTAAGAGTTATAGAGAAAGGCATAAGCCTAAAAGTGATAAATTTACAGTAAATATTGTTAAAATGGGAAAAATGAATTAAAAAGAGGAAAATCTAATAACTTGATTTGGAAGTTAGTGATAGATTAGTTGGTTGGTTTAGAAAAGGGAATACATTTCCATAGTTTAAAATTGTAAGAATAACGATAAACGTAATTGCAAGAATAAAAGCAAGAAAAGAGGAATTAGTGCAAAGTAGAGACATTACTGTATTTTGCATTATCCAACAATTGAAGAAACAATTAAAGAAATATCTTGCAGTTATGAGTTATTGTTTATAGCATTATTTAGTATTAAAATATGGAAATGGATTTATAGCACTATTTTTGTAACCAACCAAATAGAATAGAACTACTTCGCAGAACAAAGAGAATAACATGAAGCGTTAAAGAAATTAAAGAAGAAGAAATAATCGAGTTAATTATTTGACAAGACTAGAAATCAGAAAATGTGACTAGATCTGCATTTATTGCACAGATAATAGAGTGAAAAGTAAAGCAGTTATTATGATTAGTAACTTATGACAGTTGGACGTAGTCCCAAGTTAAGACTATTATATAATATAGGAGAACTTAAGAGAATTTAGTATCATAATAAAAGAAGACGGACTAGAATAGAAAAGGGACACTTGCAATTACATTTATAACAAGTAGGTTATAAAAGAAAGAAAAGAATATAAAAGTGACAATTGCAAGTATAATTGTAACACGTAGGTTATAATTAAAAAGAAAGAAATAGAAGAGGCTTATTATATCAAACTTAGATCTTGGGTTAAGTTAATAAGCAAAATAATAGAAGTGACTCGTACCGGTAGCATTCCCTTTCAGGTCTAGGATTGATGGTCTCACACATAGGTGGGGTTGGGCTTGCTGATTAGTGTAAATAAGTAGCCAACATAATAAGAAAAGTAAACTAAACGCATAGTAAAAGATTAGACGTAGGGTCTAATAAAATAATAAAATAGTAAGGTGCGTTTGGAGCAGCCCGTAAGAGAATCTAGATAAAGAGCCTAACGAAGCACTTCATCGCAGATTTTAGTACAGAAAGAGCACGTCCAACTTAGTTAGTTTGGGCTAGAAAGAAGTACGAGACTTCAACGGGACATGTGGATACTCTAGGATGGCCCTCTGGAATAGGCCTAACGAAGCTGCACCCCCGGAGGTAGGTCTGTAGGTGTTCCATCAAGAGAGTATGCCTTGACTGCTTTTGCATTGCAGGCCTAACAAAGCGGACCTTTGTAGGCAGTCAAAAAATTGATGATGGAGTAGGATATTCGTATGACACCATACTCCTAGTTACGAGTAGGTTTTAGTGGGCAGGACCCTATAGGATAGTCGCATGCGGAGATCAAGCCATCAATCAGAGCGAGTTCGGGAAAGGCTAGAGTTAAACCAATAGGCCAATGATTCTTTCACTATCGAGACATTGGATGAGGGGCACAGTCAATTGGATGTTTAGATTGTTTGCAGTAGGGCACATCCACTTAGCTCTCGAGAGGTCTTTTCGATTAGTTGAGGGGGTTGCGTGGGGCCATAGCCACGATGATAAAAAAGACAGACCAAATAGAATATCTGTATTGTAGGCCTAATGAAGCGAACCTTTACAGATATAGAATATCCCCGACTGAGTTCCATACAAGGTAGACCTTGTTGGCGGAATTCAGGAAGCAGAACGATTACGTGTAGTCCTCAAGGTGCGCACTGGGTGGTACATTGTGGATGTCCGAGCACTAGTATAAGCTAGTGCGCATGAAGTTTCACGTTTTCATAGTAGACAACGGAACATCTGTATTGTAGGTCTCACGAAGCTGTCCTTTACAGATGTAGTTACAGTACGCTCTAGTAACAAGACGATGGAGTCCTTTTCGAGGAGGATGCGGAAGGTACTATGGATAGTACCTAGGACCGATGCGGTCTTCAAGGTAATTTAAGGAAAATTGCCGTGTTAACATTGCCTTTTTAGGGAGATGTAGTTCTATTGCATTAAATTATAGAAATACCTAAATGTAAAATCATGGTATTATAAATAGAGGTAATAACATTATTCTGTTGTTAATCTAATATACACGTTTTAAGATAACATTTGAAATAAACAATACGTGATGCAAGTGGTAATAAGACAACGGAATAAGGAATTAGGAAAGTTATAATAAGCAAAGATGTATAACTACTAATTAAAAAGGAACAGTAGAATATATCGAATTGTATAAATGGGAACTCAAACAATAAAAAGTATCTGATCTATTAAATTAGAAATAAGCAGTAAATGATATTTAATAGTATTGAAGAATTAAGAAGTAAGTTCATGTAAAGTGTCTAAATACGGATAATTGAACTTAAAAGGTACGATAATTATATAGCTAAAATCTATATTGCCTCAAGTGTACGTTATGACGGGTGTGAACTATTAGATCTAGATAAATATTTAAATTAACTATGAATGGTGTAGTCACTTGTAAGGGCTGGAATGCGAAGTCAGAAAGTTGCACAACAAAAGTCTGCGTTTCGAAAGGAGCTACCGACGGTTGTGTATACATTGTACTAATATCAGACATCTCCAACTGTAGGACCCATGGGAATATACGTTAGTGTATAGGTAAAGAGAATATACCAAAGCAGGTTCGCCCTGGGTTGAAGTCTTAAACCGCTAAGTTGGGTCTACTTCAATCCTTCTAGGGGCATTAAGCAACCAAGTGGGCATATCCTTGATTGCATTATGAAATCTAAATAAGACGGTGATCGTATGTTAGGTGTTATGTTAGCATGGTTGGTACCATATATGCAAGGAGTAGGGCTACACACATAGGTGGAGAGCATCTTCGGTCCTGAAGCGGTCATTAGAAAGACTTGGGTTACTCCTATATGAACCACACCTCTCAGTAGTGTAGGTTACGTATGGGACACGCACCGCCTCAAGGTTTTTTTTAGTTCCTTCGTCATTAGGAAGCAGGGCTAGATAACCCCTAGAAGTGTTTTTAAGATGAATTAAAATATGGCCAAATAGTTGTACTATTGTTATTAGGCACTAACAGGAGGTTCCACGGTGTACGTTGGCAATTCAGCTTAGACATCGATGGTGGATGCCCAACGCGGTGCAGAGTAACAGAAACTAGTGGAAAAGATATCCTGGTCCATGAGGGACTATGATATATATATATATACATGTATATATATATATGTACGTACATACGTACGTATGTACATATGTATATACAAATATAGTTATTATATACCTCGAGTGGGTTATGCATATCATACGTGTACATGAAGTCAAAACGACTATGCTTTAACTAAAAGACATGACACGTAATGGAAAACAATCGACATAAACTAGTGTTATGGATAAAGTATGTAATTTAACAGTCACCAAAATGTTGTTCTGATCCCCTCCTCATTACAACCCACATGATAGATTTATAGGGATGGGTACTAGCACAAGGTGGGAACAATGGAAGGACAGATTTCCATATGTATTCTCGGCATCGACAAGGGTACTGGAAACCATGAGTATTGGCCTTGGTTAGTGTGTGTATATGTTTTATTATACTTTATTTATTCCACTACGAGTTCTTATCGATATGCTCTGATATACGTTTGTTATTTACATGATACCAACACCAACGATTTGTATTCTGGTGGACTTAGGTTTTCAATTTAGTTAAAATTCGGATCCACTGAGGTTCGGGTTGTTACAATATGTTTATCGAAAAATATTTTGCTAATAATGCTTTATTATTGTAGGGAATACATGAGTTGAATAGTTATTATTTACTTCAAAATAGGTTTGCAATGAGTTATTATTATTTAGACCAAAAGAGTAATATGGTTACTTTAATGAATTCGAGTATAATTATGGTTGTTTATGAGACTTGGGGTGGATTATCGTGAGATCTTAGCATACGATGTTACTATAGTATTATATTCTGTTTAGCAGACTTGTTGGGTACATGTAACACATGTTAATGTATGGTTTTTGAGCATAAGTTTTGTTTTACTAGCTTATTAGTATTATATACTTATATTATGCATTTCACTCACCAAACATATGTCTGACCCCCTCCATCATTTTCTTCTTTTTAGTTATGCTCTGATAGGTTATTAGAGAGGACTGGTGGTGACTTCGAGGCATGATGGTATGATGGAGATGTGCATTTATTTGTCTATTAACTATTTACTATTATACCTCGATTATTCTCAGGCATTAGGTTAATTTTGTTACTAATGTAGAAAAATGTTGTAAGTGAAGTTTATTTGATATTATATTATTTTGTTCATTTAGGATTATTATATTTTATTCCTTTCGCTGTGAGTTTAAGAAAGTGCAGAATATTGCAGATAGCTCTGTATTGTGTTTTACATATTTCACCTCAAAATAATTCACCATCGACGAGGTCTGTGATGTCCGCATCATTTCATGCATGATCAAGGCTTCATAGATGGTAGGTAGTTACAGTAACGCCTCCAAATCATCAAAGCAAAGATCATTGCCACAAACTTCAAGCCATGAGTCGATTTCAAACCTCATGTGGTCTTAACCACCTCGATGCATAAGCTATCATTTAAACCGGTTCTACATGTATTGGCATATACTACCAAATCATGGTTCCCATCAAGTACAATCAAGATATGAGCATTTGTCAATAACCTCTTCAACGCTTGAAATAACCCTTCACACGTATCTGTCCATGCGAACTTCTCGTTCTTCCTTGTCAACTTAGTCAGAAGTGCTCCTATGCGCAAGAAATCCTTAATGAATCTATGGAAATAGCCAGCCAATCCTAAGAAACTTCTTATATTGGTAGCCATATCTGGCCTCTTTTAGTCATTAATGGTCTATGCCTTTGATGGACCTACTTCTAATCCATTCTCCAATACTACATGACCAAGAAACTTAACCTTCCATTTCCAAAAATGACAGTTGGCAAACTTCGCCTTTAATTTTTGCTGTCTTAATGTCTCCAACACCAATCTAAGATTGACTTCATTGTCTCTCTCACTCTTAAAGTATACCAAAATACCATCGATGGAGACCAAAACAAACTTATCCAACTGATCGCGAAAGATTCAGTTCATAAGATCCGCAAAGAATGTTGGGGCATTGGTTGTCCAAAGGGATAAAAACCATTCTTGTGAACTGTATATAATTATAAATGCAGTCAATTGAACACTATGCTTAACTACCTTCAGTTGATGGATTTTTGTTGCCAAATCTAGTTGCGATATTACTCTAGCTCCACTCAACTAATCAAACAAGTCATCCATCCTACATAATGGATAACGATCCTTCACTGTCAACTCGTTCAACTTCTTATAGCTGATACACATCAAAATTGATTCATCTGACTTCTTCACGAGTACAGCAAATGCTCCATTCGGTGGGTCTAACGAAACTTTTATGCTCAACTTCCACTAACTGCTTCTTTGATTCATCCATCTCCTTAGGCGACATTCTGATAGATGGTCTGCTAATAGATTGTGCACTCGGTACCAAGCCTATTCAGAATTCAATCGCTCTTTTAAGCAATAATCCTATTACTAGCTCGAAAACATCAGAAAATCCCTACACTATCAGTACCCTACTAATCTCATCTTCTTGATCCTCCATTATACATAATATCAGTCCCGTCTTCTCTTCATTGCGTACAACGCTACACTAATCCTTTATACATCTCTTTGGTTTCGTAAAGTGATAATTTTATTGGCACAATAGATCCTAGCATCATTATGCACCAACCAATCCATACCTAAAATCATCCCATACCCTACGAAGTCGTACACATACGGGTTGAAAATAAACAAATTTGCACACAAATCAAATTCTAGGTTAATGAAGTTTAATCCGAGTGTGGCATACCTAGCGATAACCACAAGCAAGTATATGATAAAATAAGTGGTATCTAATTCTAACCTATCAATCAAACCTTTTGATATAAAAGAGCGTGTACCATCAGTATCAAAATGGACTTTAACTGAAACATTGGAAATCGAAATCATATCTCTAAGCACACCCTTTTCTTTTTCATCAACGGTTTGTCCAATCAAAGGTCCCTCCAAAGTATAAACTTTTGCCCACTTTGCTTCTGGGCAATCTCTCTTCTTATGGCCAAGCTTATTACAAATGAAGCACTTAGCCATATCCTTATTCTCCAGCTGGGTATGCTTAGTAGAGTAGTGTCCCTTATGACCATAGTTAGAACAGGTATGTGACACCCTGAAAATTTAGCGAGAATTTAATAAGAAAATTAAATTTAAATAAAACAAGAATTAAAATAAATATTTTATAGAAGTCCGAATTTGGCTACGAAACTTGCACTATTGCATTTGTAGCGATTTTCTGGACAATTTTCATATATAACACTTCAAAATCGCAGTTAATGCAGAAAAGTTATGGGCATTAGAAGGATTGAAAATAGAATAAGAACTTAAAAATAAAAATAATAAAACTCATAAATTTACAAAGGGACTGATCGACCCAGGAAGGTCGATGATCGACCAGTAGTAGTCGACCCAGGGGTCAAGGTGGTCGATCATGGCTGTGTTAAATCAAGCTGTTTATGACGTGTTCGAACAACGGTTATGCATTACTTCATTGCCAAGTATTATATGAGCGTGTGTGATCATTGTAAAGGTTCCCTAGCCTAAATCCAACAGCCTAACCTACTTGCTATCCCTATAAATTCAGGCCTAACATAACCCTAAAATTCACATAACAGTTTACTGTACCGAAACTCTATCCGATTCTACCCTCTTCACTAACCCAAAAATTCTTCAAAAAACAAAATAAAATCAAACTAGAAGAACACAATCAATTGGATCTAAACGGAGTAAACGGAGCAAGCGTAAGAAGGGGAAATTCTCAAGCAAAGCAGGTAGGAAGGACTTAGGCTTGAGGTGAGTGAGAACAAATTTGATTGGATGATTATTACAGTTAGGTTTAATCTATTCTACTTAATTTAAGGTGTTAGTAAATCTGAAATTGAAATTGTAAAACCCTAATTTGAAACTTACAATCTAGGGTAGAATTGAAATTATTGTAAATTGTTAAACCTATATTGATGCTAGCACACCTATTTTCTGTTGATAACGTAAACCCTAAAATCAGTAATCCATAAATCTGTAGACCCTAAATTAAACAAATTGATATTCGAATTGAGAGTATGGACTGGTCAAATTAGTGCTTAGAGTTCACTATAAACTATAATCGACACGATTAAGAATTTAACAATCGCCATTAAAATCAACGAACCGTAAAATCCAGCCTACGACCGGTCAACCAT
Organism: Allium fistulosum; assembly: GCA_030737815.1. Classification (NCBI taxonomy): domain Eukaryota; kingdom Viridiplantae; phylum Streptophyta; class Magnoliopsida; order Asparagales; family Amaryllidaceae; genus Allium; species Allium fistulosum. The sequence goes on along the minus strand of CM060905.1, from coordinate 894,879,480 downwards.
TAAACCCTAGTGGTTGACCGGTAGCGATCGATCGATAAGGTTTAGTGATCGATCGGTCGACACGAAAAATGCAGAATCTTAATAAAAATTGTACAATTTGAAATAAAAATTATATAAGTGTAAATTGTTGTTTGAGCTTATTTTGGGGATAGGTGTGTATGCTAGAAATAGTAAAGAATCTAGTTCCCTATCAGAGGACACTACATCATTTCGAAGTTGGGTAAATGTTGTTTACCCAATTGAGAGTCGAGTAATCGACAAAAAGGAAAATAATTAGAAAAGCGGCCTGATACCAATGGGGGATTCTATTACAATAAGACATAGTCAAGCCCAACATGGTACGATAAGAGATAATGTTCAAAGAAATGGTCCAGTACTAAGAAGGAACTCTATTCAGACATACAGGCCCGACGTTGTACGATAAGTGGAAATATAGGAAGAAGCGGTTTGACACAATGGGAGTTCATGTATGCATGGTTCTGACGCGATGTGATACAGGCAGACACCGCTGCGTGCAATAAGAGGCAAACATTAAGATCGAGAGGCAGATATGGGTGTAGACAATGTGACACACTGACGAGTCAGTATTTCAGCTTCTCCTTCTCCAACGTAATTGGGTTATGGGAAGCTGTATTTATAGGAGACCAGTTGCCACAGTAGCATTATACGGGGATGTTAGTGGAAGTAGATTTCCATAGTAGCCTACGAGCGGTGTATACTTATTGGGTAGCTCTAGGAGCGTTGGCCGATCGTTAGTTGTGAGGATCGAACCATAGTTCGATCCTTGTATTAGATAAGAACACTTAGGCAATAGACCTTAGGAATTCACACACACTTATAGCACACCTCATGTCACCTAGAGTAGTATTAAAGTTAACTACACATGATATCAATATATTAAACTTGTACTTATTCACCAGACTTTTGCCTAACCCACCCCTCTTTCCTTTTTCCCCACCACGGGATGATAGGTTAGCAGTTGATTGGGCATTGAACGTGGTGAAAGGAGCTTCATGTTGGAGTTCTCGTATTATTCACTGTTCATCATGTAGTTACTTATTGTATTAAAAGTCTATATAACTTATATTGTGTTTTGGAAACAGTGTATATGACATTGTATATGGCAATTAAGTATTTTGGAGACTCTTTTCTAAAATGTCTATTTTTCAGTACTAATATTTTATTTTCTTTCGCCATGAGATCTGAAAGTGTAGATTGTCTTAAAATTTACCCTTATAATCATGCCCTGTAATGTTTTAAAAACCTAACAACCCATATTTCTTGGCATGACGCGAGTCTGAAAGTCATCATAGGCTTTGAATCGGTGTGTCCGGAGGTGTGGGTTGTTACAAGGTAACATTTGCCACATTCAGTTCCTTCCTCGAACCTTCAATGAACTTCTCATTTTTCACTAGCCAAGTATTGATATGCACCTTTCCATGCTTTGACAAAGCATTAAATTGCTGAGCATACACTGCTAACGTCATCTCTCATGACTAAAGTCCAAAAACTCTCTACACAATGCGATTCAGGAATAAACCGAGCCTCGAATCGATCCATAAACTATTTCCAGACTCTTTAGGAACTTCAACAATCACAGCCTTCCACCAGTCTAAAGAATCCTCCTGAAGGTGATGGAAAGCCAACTTTTTGTTTTGAGCATTATACTACCCTAAGTCTCTGAAGGTGCGCTTGCACACCTTTAACTAGTCTAGCACTTCCAAAGCAAACACCTTCCCTATAAACACCTTTTCTCCACAATCCTTATAATTCTATGTCATCTTGGAAATGTCTATTCCTTTAGCTACCAGTCTAGGCTCTACCATTTTAGCTAGCTATTGCCCCATCATTTCCATCATAAAATGGCAGAAAAGAGCATTCATATTCATTCCTCCAGCAATTTAATAGGCATTTGAGTTTCGGCTTCAGCATGAACTTCCAGGGCTGCCTCCCCTCCTTGGTCGTTAATTTAAGTTCCAGCGGTTCCTCTACCGGCGTTCTTCTAGCACCTCCTAATGGCAATCTTCCACTTTGCGGATTCATTCTTTATTTCTGTGTAAGCAAGCATCCATAAGAAATGAAATTAAAGAAAGTGAGAACAATAGTAAGGTGATAGACATAACCACCCATATATTTATATCAAAATAAAGGTACATTATACTGTGTATATATATAGCGCATACCCTTTCCTAAGTTGTTAGTTTTCTATTATCTAATCTCTTACTGGATTTCTACTTAACTATTTTTACTTAAGTGTCCCCTAACACATGCTATAATACCAAGTTGTAATGTCCCTATTTCGAAATCCAAAAACGAACGTTGGTGATGCTGCAGTCATCACCAGAATTATTTTCAAGCAACAAAATGAAACTAGTATTTTCAACATTAATAAACATAGCAGCTATATAATTTTTCATTTCACGAATTGTCTCTACATAAATTTCATTGCATTTTCATTAGCTCTTTCGTTCCCACATAGGGGTAAATATAATAAAATGTAAATAATAGTGTCATGCCCAACATATGAAGATGCCGACCTGACCACTTAATCAGTTATAAACTCTGGTTTTACAACAGCGGAATAAAAGCAATATTTATTAGCTATAAGCCTCCAACTTCGTTCAGCTTCTTTATTCATTTTTCTAAAAGAAATATGTCTTAAGTCCACAAATTCAACATACTCGAATGAGTAATCTTGAGTTTACAGGGAATTATAAAAACAAGGTTAGACATAAAGCCTACTATGTGTAAAAATTTACCTTAAACATACACATAGCAAGACCACGCTGCTAAAGGTCAGAACGAGTTTCCCCTTACTTATACATCACAATAATTACATCATATTATGTAAACAACATCATATCATGAGCAATGCATATAGTATAAATTTTAAATCATAATTATACCCACACTTAATATCTATTTATGAGCCATGTCATATTTATATTCAACCATTTCATTCAAAGTGTACCATATACTTATCATCAAGTTTTTATGAACCGTCTCACACAATCATCAATCACATTCACAAACATCAGCTAGACTCTTATTTTGGCTTCGATCATAAGTCATCATTAACTTATTTCATGACTACCTCCCTATGCCTGTCTATCACAAATTTATCTTTCTCTCAAACAACTTCACCTGATAAAATGGTCACTCATTTCACTATGGGAGCCACCCCTGATTCTTCTAAGAAGTTGAGTGCAAACACCTTGAATACATACTAAAATTCGTCTTTATTAAGCACCAATAGCCTCTCTAAGTCCTGAACTGTGCAGTTAATGCCCCGCTATTACCCCGCTATATCTCATAGCGGATTTCTACCGCTACGATTTTTCCATATAGCCCCAAAATATAGCCTTTCCGCTTTAAGCCCCGCTATTTCCGCTATATCCCGTTATTCCCGCTATATTCCGCTATTTCCGCTATATCTTCTTTAATAAAATGAATTGAAAAATTACATTTATACATTATAAAAATTATGAAACTAGTTTATTTGATTTAATTTTTAATATATTTTTAGAAATGAAAATACTCTAATATTCTACTAAATTGATTATGTTATATAACAGTTTTATGTTTATTTAAAGTATATTCGCACATGTTTTTATTTAAAATTATTTATGTATTAATTATAATTCAATTGAATGATATTTTTTCATTTAATTACCATTTATATATTTGAAAAAAACATTAAGTACGAGTTTTATATGCTATTTTAGAGTCATCCGCTATATCCCGCTATATCCTTGCTGTATCCCCGCTATGACTTTTTGCACATCCACCGCTTTGAATCTGCCGAGCGCTTTAACTGCACAGGTCCTGAAACACTCGTTTCACATTCCCGATTCATCTATTACATCCATTTTGATGTTTGGCACACTGCCTTAAACTCTCTCTAGAGTTTAGTTATTTTTAATGACCCAATAGACTTCCCAAGTCATGGCATCCTACCATATACCTGTTGAATTTTAGACTTTGTTAGTCTTGACACCTCACCATTCAACAACTTTATGAGTCGGTATGTCTTTAAGATTATAGGTTTAGTTTGTTTCTTTAATTTATACATATTCTTTAGATTAAATATTTTTATCTTTAATTTAAATGATGCGACTACCGTTTCTTAGCATCCCTTAGCTTACTTCATTAATCAACCTTAAATAAATTTTTGCATCAAACTTATTATTTTTCATTTTTAATTTCATCCCCATGAAATTTTCAATCAACACTTGGAAATTGGCTTTCAAAATATAACAGGTATACTTTGGAAATTTAAAGCACCACTGACTATCACATGTCAAAGCTGCCGCACTAGACTACCGCCCCTTGACCTATTGCATTTCCACTTTCAAAGCAATCAAATGTCGAGCAATTATTGTTATCGCATGTTATACCTTTACAAGCCATCGGATGTTGAACCTTGCATGCTATCGCATTTTTACATTAAAACTATCGCAAGTTGACATTTAACGCTATCGCATGTTGAATCTTATTAATATTGCAGGTTGAGTTTTATAACTATCACAGATTGATTATTCATGAGTTATCACTAGTTGATGCATACAAGTTACCGCAAGTTGGACACATACAGGTTATCGCAAGTTGTCCTATACAAGCTATCGCAAGTTGGATATATACAAGCTATCACAAGTTAACATTCATAAGTTGTCACAGGTTTAACATTTAAAGCTATCGTAGGTTGAATATTTATAGCTATTACAAGTTAAGTTAGGGCTATCGAAGGTTGAACGAAGTTATCAAATATTGACATTTACATAAGCTATCATAGGTTGATATTTTTACATGCCATCACAAGTTGATATGGCAAATATGTAATTAATGAAAACTGATTTTCTTCCCTTAATAAAGCAACACTTTTAACCTAATTTGTACACATGTCAATTATTCAGTAGTTACTTTTCTTTTGTACAGTGTTCTCAGCCTATTGCGGACAATTAATTCTCATTTAATTACCATTTCCTTAGTTACATTATTAGTTAAGGTATACTTTTCTTTAGCCAATAAATTTATATTGATTCAAAAATTAAGGGGAAAATGTCTAAAAATTCATCAAAATTTTGAAACATCTTACCTCTAGTAAAAATTTAGAACAAAATGCTATATTTTATTATTTTTATATGTTAATTTACATTCAAAATTAACCATTTTTCAATTAGAAAATTTATATTAATCATTGCTTCATTCAAAAATTACAAAAATTTAAAACACATCTCTATTTTTATATTGAAAACATCATAATAAAATTTCAAGTTTTTTGAAGAAGATTAAATCATGTTCTATCCTAAAACATGAACAAAATTTATCATTTAAATTCTCAAATACGTACAAAACCATTCCAAATCATTAAATCATGTTTCATAATATTTTAAGAATTCAATCGATAGCAAATCTGAACCAAACAGGTTTGGAAGGTTTGTTGGGAAAATTTACTCACCTGGATTAGGAAAGCTTAATTGAAATCTTCTTCTTCCCTTTAGAATTTGAAAGTCTTTTCTTTTGGTTTTGATTCCCTCTTTCTTCTCTTGAAATTGGTGGTCAACCTTGTAATGAAAGAGGGCTTTTGTTTTTGTTTTGTAAATGACATTAATGTAAAGAAGGTGGAAGGTATGGTGAGAACACACACACAATTTATCCTTCTTATTTTATTTCCCTTGATACAATATTCTTTCATTCAAAATTCAGAATTTATTTGTTCTTATTAATAAAGCCGACTTTAATTACTCTGGTTACCTTAATCTATTTAAATAACTTTTTAAAGTGTCACACGCTTAATTAATCGAATATTCTGCAGTATTGTTGTAGTTAAATTACTTTAATTATCTTTGTTTAATTTCTTATTATTAATTTAATTTTCTATAACACCCTAAAATATGAGGTGTTACGGTAGGGTTCTAAATTTGAACATTATGTTTTGTCTCGATCGCTATGTTTAATTTCAGTGCTTAACCTTGTTTAAAGTGTTTTTCTCTACTGTGGTTAATGATCTATTTTGACCACAATGCTTCATTCATCTTGATCGCAAAATTATCGTATTCTTCAACTAGGTATGCTATTTTCAACCATTCGAAAGAGAGCATTTCCAATTGTTGTTTATCATCTTTTAGACCTTTATTTTATCATACTATTTGACCACTATCTTAGCACCTTTTCACTATATTTCAAGTGTTTTTTCAAATAGTTATTCAACTACATCTTAAGCAGATTTTCAAACTAATCTTGAATACATTCCTGTGAACTTGAACTCAGTCTTCCAATAATATTTTGTACATCTCATGTTATCGTTCCATTAAACTTAAAGCAAAGCAATCTTTGAATTGTTTTCATTCCTCCAACAAATAGGTGATATAAATATATCACTCTTCTAAAATACTGTAAAAAAGAAAACCGGTATAACAGGCCAAACAATGTGAACATGTCACTGAAAGAGACCTAAAAATGACTAATTCTGATGTGAGTAAAAAGATAAGAAACAAATGCAGTAAAGATAAAAAAAAAACAAACGGGAAACACGACGTAAACGCAGTCCCTAAATTTCCGCCCCATCTTTTACTGTTCTACATTTGACCGTTACCGCCATTTTACCCATTTCTCCTCTCCCAACGTTCGGCTCTCACCCAGCCTACCCCACCTTGTCTTACCTCCCTTTCCAATCCAACCGCACATCTCGCCCTACTTCCATCACATCCCTCCACCTGTCCCACCTCCTCGATTCCCTCACTTCCACTTCCCTCCACAATTCCACCACTGCTCCCATTTCCCCCACGTTCTTCCTTGGCCCCATTCCCCTCTTTATATACACCTACAGATTTCTCCGCTTCACTCCTCTAAAATCTACTCCACAAGTCCACATTTCACTTACCATCGCTCTGCTTCTCCAGAAACCAGAGCATGGCTCTTTCCTTTACTCTCAGCGTATTTATTCTCCTCCTCCTCCTCCTTCCCATTACCTATTCCAGCTTCGTCGGTGTCAACTACGGCCGCGTCGCCAACAACCTCCCTACCCCATCGCAAGTCGTCCAACTTCTCAAATCAAACAACATAGACCAAGTAAAGCTTTACGACGCTGACCCGACCATCCTACACGCACTCTCAGGAACCAACATCAAAGTCGTTATCGCCATGCCGAACGAAAACCTCACAATAGCTGCTAAAAACCCATCCTTTGCAGCGCAGTGGGTGCGGTCCAACGTTGCAGCTTACTATCCGGGCACTCGCATTCAGACCATCGCCGTTGGAAACGAGGTTTTCGTCGATCCCAAGAATCTGACTAGTTATTTGGTTCCAGCAATGCAGAATGTTCACAACGCGCTTGCGAACTTGAACCTCGATAAGTTTGTGAAAGTTTCTTCGCCAATTGCTCTCACCGCGTTGCAGAGTTCGTATCCTTCGTCCTCGGGTTGTTTTCGCGAAGATTTGAGCGAATCGGTAATGAAACCTATGCTGCAACTACTTAGACAAAGCGGATCGTATCTGATGGTCAATGCGTACCCATTCTTTGCCTATGGGCCGAATGCTGATGTTATATCGTTAGATTACGCTCTATTTAGGCCTAACCAAGGAGTAGTTGATGCGGGTAACGGGTTGAAATACTATAGCCTTTTTGATGCGCAAATTGATGCTGTTTTTGCTGCAATGAAGAAGTTGGAGTTTGATGATCTGAAGATCGTAATATCAGAAACCGGATGGCCTAGTAAAGGAGAAAAGAACGAGACGGGTGCTGGAGAGGAGAATGCTGCAGCTTATAATGGTAACTTGGTTAGGAAGGTGCTTTCAGGGAATGCCGGGACGCCTTTGAGGCCCGATGCGGATTTGGATGTGTACTTGTTCGCCCTTTTCAATGAGAATATGAAGCCAGGACCTACTTCGGAGAGAAATTATGGCTTGTTTTATCCTAACGAGGAGAAAGTCTACGATATTCAGCTGAGTTTCAAAGGCGGCAATGGTGGAAATGCTGGCTTGAGGTATATTTTTATTTTTCTTTTTATTTAAAGTTAAATGTTTGATTATCTAATTGATTTTTATGTAGCACTATTTTATCACGATTTACATTATCTAATACCTTTCGAAAGTTAGTAAGGTTAATTATTGTTACCCGTTATTTTCATCGAAAAGTTATTCAATTGTTGTTTGATTCTTATCCCATTCATGTCTGTTGGAGGAATGTTAGAATCTAAAGTGAATTATGCCCTTCAAGGTTCACGTTGCATTTTACCCCACCATTCAAACAAAGTTTTAAAGCTTTTGAATCCCAAGTTTTAGATACCTATTACCTTTGCATCAGAACATCAACATTTGGAATGCAATCTTATCCAGTATGGAACTTTATTCTATATGGAATTGATTCAGAGTCGAATCTGGAGTAATAATTGGCTGATTGTGCATAAGATTTTTCATGTATGTATGGAGGTGCAATTAACATTTGAAAGAAGTACCATATGGTAATAAAGTTTATAAACTACATTGCTCCTCTGTCTTATGATATGCACATCATACATTTTATTGGCATTGATATAATTTGCAAAAATGTACAGATGGCAAGATCGAAGAGGAAGGAGAAGCGTTGGATCGCCGCAAAACAAGGGAAGCGGTGAAGGATCTGGAAGTGGAAGAGTTGTGAAGAGTTCAACAGGGGAGACATGGTGTGTTGCAAATGCAGAGGTGGGGAAGGAGAAGTTACAAGCAGCATTAGACTACGCTTGTGGAGAAGGAGGAGCAGACTGTAAGAAGATACAACCGGGTGCGGATTGCTATGATCCAGATACAATAGAGGCCCATGCCAGTTTTGCGTTCAATAGTTACTATCAGAAGAAAGGAAGGATCTCTGGTACTTGTTCCTTTCAGGGCGCTGCTTATGTTGTTTCCCAATCTCCCAGTAAGTTTGTTTTTTCTTCTTATCGATCCACATTTACATTTCTCGTTATCATCACATGATAGTGCGTTATTCTATAGGTATAGACATAGAACATATGTTACCTTTGGTTAAAACATTCATTTGTGGTTCTTGCGTTTGTTTAATGGTCACTTTGTTTTGAGCACATTGTTATTGACAATATCAATTTGGCTAATGCCAATATTTTACTAGGGGCATAAATAATATTTGGAAAAACAAAATGAATAGATAAATATTTTTAACTATTTAAAATCTAATTAGTTTGAGTACTAAAACTTTTGAACTAATCAAATTGACTAGAATCATACATAACTGTCCACGGTTCAAAATATTAAATATGCAACATGAAAAATGGTCGTTCTGAATTTTCCCTATAGCCGCTCTTTGTACCGTTTATATTGATGTTGTATGTAAGTTGCTCCACCAATTTGGTTGATGAGAAGCTTAACTGCTTAAGTGATTAAACTACCGAATAATTTAGAAGTATAGATTAATGAACATTTTTTTATATTCTTTTGAAACTATTTTAGCTAGGTTATGCCCATCGTAAATAACGAGGGATAGTAACGGTAAATTTACCATTATCATACCATTATCAGCCAATCGGCTATTATTTTCAAGTGAAATCGGTATACAGTTTAATCGGTATGAAAACGGTAATTTTAACATTTTCTACGGTAAATCATCGGTAACGTTTCTTCAATACCAACTATAACTGTAATTTTACCAGTCAATTTATAATACATGTATATTCATGTAACATGCTTTTATTATAGGCATTTAAAACCAAACAAATGATTAAATTTAGAAACTAATTAGTTTGAGTGCTAAAACTTTTGAACTAATCAAATTCTAGAATCATACATAACTGTCCACGGTTTAGAATATTAAATATGCAACATGATAAAGGGCCGTTCTGAATTTTCCCTATAGCCACTCTTTGTACCGATTATATTGATGTTGTATGTAAGTTGCTCCGTCAATTTGGTTGATGAGAAGCTTAACTGCTTAAGTAATTAAACTATCAGATAATTTAGAAGTATAGATTAATGAACATTTTTTTATATTCTTTTGAAACTATTTTAGCTAGGTTATGCCCATCGTAAATAACCAGGGCTGTTATGGTAGCGGTAAATTTACCATTACCATACATACCATTATCAGCTAATCGGTTATCATTTTCAAATGAAATCGGTATATCAGTTTAATCGGTATGACAACGGTAAATTTAACATTTTCTACGGTAAATCATCGGTAACATTTCTTCAATACCGACGATAATGGTAATTTTACCAGTCAATTTATAATACATGTATATTCATGTAACATGCTTTATTATAGGCATTTAGAACCAAGCAATTTAGTTTATTAACCAGATGAAATAATGTTAAATACACTTCACTTCTTTCTCATTTATGTCTTTTATTAAACAACACTATAAATTGTATAATGAAGCACCGTTATGGTGTGAATACGTGTTATGTTACTAAAGACAAACGGTAATTTACCATTACCAATGCAACGGTTATCAGATTATCGGTATACCAGCCTTCAGTATATCAGCCTATCGGTAACGGTGAGTAATTTTCGTTTACCAGTAAAAATGGTACGGTTATTTGTGAAATGGTAACGGTAACCATTATCATAACAGCCCTATAAATAATGGTCCTTAGGCGAATTGATATTGTCAATGGCAACATCTTTGATCAATAATCAGTTAATTTATAATACGCTGAAGAAACTGACCATTTAGATTGGGCGTGCGTTACTGGATTAGACTTGTTAAATTGCTTTGGTGGAGAAGAACTTGGATCACCTGCTCTGATATTTTACTAGAGGGCAGGTGATCCGATTCCGGTAGAGAATTCAATATAAATGAATGTTATGAATTTGAAGTTATTTCATTATATACATTGTTTATAAATAACAATGGTATACTATATATAACAGTAGATACAACTGATACTAGTTAACATGTACATGTGAGAACTTAACCCATGTTTCACTCAATATTTAATGGGTTCAACAACCCATGCATTAGTGTAGATTTTAACGCGTTAGTTTCAGACTGTGGGCTTTCATTGTACCTAACTTGCATCTGCTTTCTTCTTGCTTATTTTCTAGTGACTGTTGCGTGAAAAGTTGTGTAACTTGCCTGTTCTTAAAAAGTTTTGTGTTCTTTAAAATTGCAATTACTTTGCTTCTATATTTTGTTAGAATTATACAGTTTCAGCTTCGTTCAAAGCTAGAATTATAAACGAAGGTATCCTTGCACCGTCAATTACTGAAGTGTAACTTCTATTTTATTACAGTGTTCCTTAGGGTACAGATATAAGTTTTGTAAAAAGCAGAAAAACATTGCACTTAATAGCATCATGCTGTGTCAATTGTTTCTAACATTATTGTAAATGTTTATTTGCAGAAATAGGCAAATGTGATCTTCCAACAAGGGTTTGATGAATTCACTACAGTGGAGGGGAAAGTGATCACATGCTTGCCAATTATTTTTGTAGTGTTATTAGTACTGTTTTGCATGTGATCAAAGTGCAACCAAATTGACCTTTGCCTGCTACCTTTTCTTATTTTTATTTATTGCTTTTTCTTATTGGAGAATGATGTGTTGTAGTTTTGTTCATATATGTAGATTTATTATTAGTTTTTTTTAATTATTATGAAGACGATTCAGTGGTATTTTTATTATTAATTCATTTTGCACTTGATACTATATGTTCGCATGTGCATTCAACCGTCTTCTGTTACCACCAAAAAAATTGAATATTGGGATTTTGCTCGAACAATCATATAAGGATACTATAATCTTTGGCATTGTATCTCCTCTGATCTTAAACGTCGTTATGTCAAGTACTTCTAAAGTTGACAGTTGAAGGAAAAATTTACCAATAAAATAGAATTCAGTCTTTGGATGGATTAAAAGCTGAGCATTACTTGTCAGAGATAAGGAATAAGAGGATGGCATCCTATGCAGTATGCACCATTATTGGACTGTCGTCAATTATTTATATACCTATGTTTGATAACCTCTGTTGTCGTATTCAAAATAGTACTCTGGTGGGCCCCTCTTCTTGCACCTAGAGTAACAAGTCAAAAGCTAGAGTAAATTACATGTTGTTGCTACTATTTATTATTATGGATCAAACGATATTTAATTCTGATGTTATATAAATTTAAAAGGGAACAGGAACAATAACAGAAACATAAAGTCTTAATTATTTTTATTTCTGTATATGCAGCACAACACAAAGAAGCTATACTTGTAGATTCAAGATCGAATTAGAAAATAAAAATATTGTCCTTATAAGATAAGCATATTCACATCCATGATTATTTATATTATAACCTCTTCTATGAGTATGCGTATGTAAATATGATATTAATCATCTTTTAATTAAAAACCTACATTATGAAAACCCATTGAAAAAACCATGAACAAGGAAATGAGTATACTCTTGTTTCATCTTGCATACCATATTTCTACTTCTCCGTCAAATTAACGTCCCACTAAAAACTTTACCAAGAAAAACACATTAGAAAATATATTGGTGAAGGAAAAAAAGTAAATTATAGTATACTTCTGGACGTTTATCCTAAGCCATAATGCATTTACTCAATTAGCATATCGATGTAAACGACACACACCAATTTTACACATCATATTTTGAAATGTTGACTTTGGAAGTGCTTTTGTACAGGGATCTGCGGTTTTTTTTCTAAGACTGAACCATTTTCACATCTATCCTGTTAACCTTTTGAAGTTCATGTGTGAAGAAACACTTGGGAGATATACGTTTGGTGTTGTTGTCTTTGATATAACCTATTTGAGTTTGAGCTTAAGCTACATTGTCTTCATAAATAATAGTCGATGCTTTTATAGTTGACAAGAGTTGACCTGTATTTCAAACGTGTTCATTTAACGATCTTATCCAAATACATTCTCGACTTGCTTTGTGTAGTGCCAATATTTCCGAGTAATTGGATGAGATAACTACTAAAGTTTGCTTTGTAGATCACCATGAAATAGCTGCATTACTATTAGTAAATACATAACCCATTTGAGATTTTACTTTATGTGTATTAAAAAGGTAACATGCATCAACATAACCGGTTGAATTTGGATTACTCCCCGTGTTATCATAAAATAAACATAAATCAGTTGTTCCACGAAGGTATCTAATAGTATGCTTTATGCAAATCCAATTCCCTTGCATTGGTGCAAAACTAAGTCTCGCTAGAAGATTTATGAAAATGCAAATTCTGGTCTCGTGCGATGTGCTAAATATAATAATGCACCAATGACGTTGAGATATAGTACTTCTGTACTAAGTACATTTTCATCATCTTCTTAAGGATGGCTAGGATCATTTTTAATATCTAAAGATCCGACAGCCATATGCGTACTAAGTGAATTGGCTTTATCCATTTGAAAATGCTTCAAGATTTTCTCAATGTAGTTTGATTGGTGATCAGTATGCCAATATCACTATGTTTGATCTGTAGATCAAGAAAATATTGAGTTTTTCAAAGATCTTTCATTTGAAATTCCTTTTTTAAGTAATTAATTGTTTTACGAAGCTCTTGTGGACTTCCAATTAGGCTTATATCATCAACTTAAACTGTTAGAATAGAAAAATTCTTTATCAATTTCGTTATAAGACATGTGGACAAACGCGGTAATTCTCATATCCGACTTTTATTATTGTTCTCATATCCATATTTTGTTAAATACCCACTAAGACGATTATAACACATTCTTTCATATTGTTTTAAATCATATAATGAACGCCATAGTTTTAATGAGTGCACAATCATCGATTTTTCTTTAGGTAGCTTATATTGATCAAGGATTTTCATGTAAATATCGGTATCTAATTCATCATAAATTTGACAACCGTGGGTTTGAACCCCTATCACCTCAGAAAGCGGCATCATACATTAACCACTATGCTAAAAGATCTTTCTGTTAGCTTTTCGAAAGGGATGTCACAAACTACCCCTCTTAAGAGCCCAACGTTCTCATTACCTCCAGGCATCGTGCTTGTATCCTTGATACCAAATGTGACAACAGTGGGATTCGAACCCCTATCGCCCCAAAAGGCAACACCGTGCACTAACCACTGTGCTAAAAGATCTTTATGTTAACTTTCCAAAAGAGGTGTTACAATAGGCAAGTCGTTGCTACATCAGTTAGTCTTATATCTAGTTTTTCAGAAATTGAAAGGCTTATCAAATATCGAGATGTTATTACATCAATGATAGGAGAGTTTGTTTCTTTAAAATCAAAATCTAGTCTCAACATGAAACCTTACAAAATAAGTAGTGCCTTATATCTCACGATTTCATTTTAGTCATTTCGTTTTATACCATATGCCCATTTATAACCGATAGGTTTAATATTTTCTTGTGTTTTCTCAATATAGCCATGGCTTTTAGTTATGTCGATAGCTGCTGCGAATGAGAATATATCATTAATGACTGCTCCACTTTGATTCCATATTTCTCCGAAATTCATATAAAATATTGAGATCTCATTATTATTTGGTACCTTTTCATTTAAGGAAGCTTATATTATTTCATTTTTATTGTTAGTAGAAATGGATATTTTGTTTAATTTTGAATCATTTATGACCTCTTCTAGAGGTTTATCAGTTGATGATTCTTCGTTAGATTTTCCCTTTTTAGGAATCAAGTCTTTTGAACTAATTGTCTTTCTCGCTGTTATCTTGCCATATATTCATTTGCTGCTATATTTAAATTTTATCCTTTTGGAACTTTAATTCTAGCCAGTACATTTGTTGATGGCATGTGAGGATTAGTTATTTTTGCAGTGTCATTAACTGCATCTGGCATTTGATTTGCAATATTTTGAAAGTGCAAAATTCATTGTATCTCATATTGACATTGTTTGGTATGGGGATCCAAATGAGATGTAGATGGATTATTTCATGATATTTTTACAGTAACTATGTTTTCTGCTCCTAATAGCGAGAAGGTTATCTCATCAAATTAAAAATCTGAAATCTTACATTGTGTTACAAATTGAAATCAAGATTGAACACAATCATAAAGCAAAGTGGCGGCTATTTTATTTCATAATGAATACTTGATGAATACTCAGTACACGTTATTTAAAAGAACGAAAACAAAGAAGAGTATGGGCCTCAATTAATACATAGGCCCAAATATAACCAGCCCGAGAATTCAACTAAGATGTGCATAAGTGTAATTAAGATAGTAAGATAGTAAAGGCACAACATCTCTCAACACTCCCCCTCAAGTTGGTATGTAAATATTTATCATACCCAACTTGTTGCATAGGAATTGAAGTCTTGGTCCGGGTAATACTTTTGTGAATAAGTCTGCAATTTGGTCGCCAGTCTTCACATACTCAGTTATCACACTTCCTTGCTGTATCTTTTCTCTTATGAAATGACAATCCACCTCTATGTGCTTGGTCCTTTCATGAAACACTGGGTTGTTGGATATGTGCAGCGCTGCCTGATTATCACACTTCAAACTCGCAGGCTTACTAATTTCAAAACCCATTTCATTCATGAAGTTATTTACCCATATTATCTCACACACAGCATTGGCCATAGCCCTATATTCTGACTCAGCACTCGATCGAGCAACAACATTTTGTTTCTTGCTCTTCCAAGACACTAGGTTTCCTCCCAAAAACACACAATAACCAGATGTAGATCTCCTATCAGATTTGGAACCAACCCAGTCAGCGTCTGAATAGCACTCTATCTTCATATGATTATGATTTGAATATACTATTCCCTGACCAACTGTCCTTTTTAAGTAGCCTAGAATCTGTTCCAGGTTCCTCCAATGTTGCAATGAAGGTGATGCCATATGTTGACTTATTACACTCATAGGGTATGATAAATCTGGTCTTGTAATAGTTAGATAGTTCAACTTCCCTACCAATCTCCTATATCTTTCAGGATTATCAAACATTTTACTGCTCTCCTCATTATCACTGCTAGGTTGCATAGGAGTACTGCTAGGTTTCACTCCAAGTTTTCCAACTTCAGCTAATAAATCCATTACATACTTCCTTTGACACAAAAATACCCTTACTACTCTTCGCAATCTCAATTCCCAGAAAGTACTTCAAATACCCCAAATCTTTTGTATGAAAGTGTGCATGAATAAAGGCTTTTAATAACACAATTTCAGTCTCATCATCCCCTGTTATTACTATGTCATCTACATAGACAACTAGAAGAATTATTCCTGCTTTTGACCTTTTATAAAACACCGAGTGATCAAAAGAACTTTTCTTCATGCCGAACACCTCCATTGCCTTGCTAAACTTTCCAAACCAGGCCCTTGGACTTTGCTTCAATCCATATAATGTTTTCTTGAGTTTGCACACCATATCATTATCCCCCTAAGCAATGAATCCAGGAGGTTGGTGCATGTATACTTCTTCGTTCAAGTCACCGTGAAGAAAAGCATTCTTTATATCCAATTGATTAAGTTTCCAAGAATGAGTAGCTGCCAAAGAGATGAATATTCTTATAGAAGTTAGTTTAGCTACTGGAGAAAATGTTTCAGAATAATCAATCCCATATACTTGTGCAAATCCTCTTGCTACCAACCGTGCTTTTAACCTTTCTACTGAGCCATTTGGATTTATTTTCACTGAGTATACCAACTTACAACTAATTGCCTTCTTTCCTTTGGGTAGTTGCACAAGATCCCATGTATTATTATGCTCTAGAGCATTCATCTCTTCTATCATGGCTTCATGCCACTCTGGTATAGACAGTGCTTCTCCTACACTTTTAGGTACACTTATTTTGTCTAATGATTTGAGAAACAAGCATGTGGAAAGTGGTAGGTGATCATAAGATATAAATGAGGAAATTGGATAAGTACACTGCCTTTTTCCTTTTCTTAATGCAATAGGTAGGTCTAAAGTAGGGTCATGATCTGGTTCAAGAACAGGACTTGATGGAATATATCAGAACCATTATATATCAGAAATTCCTCATCTCCATCCTGATTTAAGGTAGGGTCCTCACTCTTAGGGTATGTGTCTGTTGGTGGAGGCTTATAATACGGGATGTCTTCATAGAAGTTCACATCAATTGACACAATATACTTATTCAGACTAGGACAATAGCATTTATAGCCTTTTTGTAACCGTGAATAGCCAACAAATACACCCTTTACAGCCTTTGGATCTAGTTTAGATTTATGTGGTGTTGTGTTCCTTGTGAAGCATGTACTGCCAAATACTTTTGGATTTACAGGAAATAAGGGTTTTTTTGGGAAAAGGATTTTAAATGGTATATCACCATTTAATACTGACGAAGGCATTCTATTGATAAGAAAGCATGATGTAGAAACAGCATCTGCCCAGAACACTTTAGGCATATTAGATTGAAAAAGTAAAGCTCGTGTTGTCTCCAACAGATGTCTATTCTTCCTCTATGCAACACCATTCTGGGAAGCAGTATCTACACATGAAGTTTCGTGAAGCATGCCATTTTGATTCATAAACAACTGAAATGACTCAGACATATACTCTTTTGCATTATCACTACGGAGGGTTTTAATTGATGTATGAAACTGTGTCTTTATCTCAGCACAAAAATTACTAAATATTTCAAATAGCTCAGATCTTTTTTTCATCAAGAATAACCATGTAACACGAGAAAAATCATCAACAAAGGTTACAAAATACTGAAAACCTAGTTTAGAGATTACAGATGCCAGTCCCCATATGTCAGAGTGTACAAGTTCAAATGGATTAGTAGCACGTTTATTTATTCTTGGATAATAACTAATTCGATGATGTTTTGCAAACTGACATGATTCACATTCTAAAAATTGTAAAGAATTAAACTGTGGACATATCTTCTTAAGATTCTGTAATGAAGGATGACCTAATTGACAATGTAGTTAATAAGCTTGTGATGAACTTGAATAGGCAGTGACTTGTGGTGTTGTATCAAGAATATATAGTCCATTGGATTGAACACCTTTACCAATAATCCTCTTCGTCATGAGATCCTGAAATATACAGTGATTGGGATAGAAAGTGATGCAGCAATTTAAACTTTGAGTTATATTACTCACTGAAAGTAAATTAAATGCAAGACTAGGTAGATGTAACACTGTCTTTAGATGCATATTTGGGGTAAGATTTATACTCCCAGATCCTTGTATTTTTGCAGATGATCCATCAGCTAATGTGACACCACTCATGTGTGTATTTGGTTGGTAGTTTAAAAAATTATTTGATGTACCTGTCATGTTGTCTGTTGCCCCTGAGTCAATCACCCATTTGTGCTTTCCAGATTGTGATTGTGCAGCTGTAGATATGGAGTTAGAATTGGATTGTTTCTTCATACTGTCTTGATATGCCTTGTATTTACTAAATTCCTCAGCAGAGATGTTTACTGTTTTGTTTTCTGAATCTTCTAATTGAGCAACATTCATATTTCTCTGCTTATTTTGTAATGGTCTACCAATTAAGAACCAACATCTATCTGCAGTATGCCCATCCTTTTTGCAATTTGTGCATTTGTATTTAGGATTCATTGGTCAGTTTGAAGATTGGTTAACATTTCCTCTGTATCCACCTTGTTTCCATGATGCACTTGTATTTGGTGCATTTTTATCTATTACAAGTGCACTATTTTGTGAATTAACAGATGTTTGTGCACTTGTGTTTTCTGATCTCATCAATCTTGTGAACACCTCATGCAAACTGGACACACTCAATCCAGATAAAATTTGAGATCTTGCAGACTCGTATTCATGTGGTAATCCTGCCAAAAAACTCATCACTGCCATCTCTTCACGTTGCTGCTGCTGTTTCTTCACATCAGGGCTCAAAGGCAAAAGCATATTCAGTTCTTCATACGTTTTCTTAAAATTCATAAAGTAATTCATCAAACTCTGATCCTGTTTCTCAGCTCTGTAAAATGCCTTACATACATCAAACATTTTACTCAAATTCCCTTTTCCAAAATACAAAAACTCCAAATATTCTATCAATTCTTTCACGAAACTACAATGATTTACAAGGCTGAGAACACTCGCATCGATTGTGTTTCGGATCTGGAGAAACAACCGAGCATCATCTCGAAGCCAAGTTTGATCTTCTTTCTTCTCAGAATCATCAGAGGGTGGATCTCGAGATAGATGATCATCCAATTCAATACTCCGAAGATACAGTTTAATTGTCTTGCTCCAATCCAAATAATTTGATCCATTGAGTTTATGGTCAGTGATCTTGGACATAATCGGGAGGACATCGATTTTGTTTTCTGCCATTAACCCTAATCTCACTGAGTTACAAGAGATTTGAAATTTAGGGATCGTGCTCTGATACCATGTTACAAATTGAAATCAAGATTGAACACAATCATAAAGCAAAGTGGCGGCTATTTTATTTCATAATGAATACTTGATGAATACTCAGTACACGTTATTTAAAAGAACGAAAAAAAAGAAGAGTATGGGCCTCAATTAATACATAGGCCCAAATATAACCAGCCCGAGAATTCAACTAAGATGTGCATAAGTGTAATTAAGATAGTAAGATAGTAAAGCCACAACATCTCTCAACACATTGAAAACATTACCTGTAAGAGATCATACACAACGAATTATTGAGGGTGAATCAAAACCAACATAACTTTCTAATCTACGTTGAAGACGCAGTTTAATATGACATGGGGGATTAATGGGAACATGCACGACATAACCAAATTTTTGTAAATGCGAAATATTTGGTTGGGGTCCCGTTAACATATGTAGATAGTGAAAATTGATTATAAGTTGTTGGTCTAATTTTAATCGATTTCAATGCATGCAAAATTGCATGTCCCTAAGCAGAAACTGGTATCCTAGACTGTGTAAGAAATTGTCTTGCAATAAGTTGAAGTTGTTTAATTAATGATCTGCAATACCATTTCGAGTATGAACATGATGTACTAGATGTTCAACTTCGATTCCCAGTGATAAACAATAATCATCAAATACTTGAAAAGAGTTACATTATCTAGTCGTATAGATTTAATATGATAATTAGGGAAATGTCCTTTAATTTAATTATTTGTACAAACAATTTTTCAAATGCCATATTTCATGTAGAGAGTAAACATACATGTGACCATCTAGCATATGCATCAATTAACAACATAAAATATTTTAACTGGACCATATATATCACTTTGAATTCCCTGTAGAAATAACAGAGATTCAAAATTGGTTTTGATATATGAAGATCAAGTGATTAATTACCCTTGTGAACAAGGTGCATATAAGTAATCACTCGGTAAATTCAATTGATTTGATAAATTATGCTCTCTCAAATTCCTATTAGTTCTATGTATCATAGTGATCCACGACGACCCAAATGATCATGCCAATGAATTATTATTTTTGTATATATTGTTGGAAATGGGCCAGCCCGTAGTGGAAGTCATGGGTGAATTTCATTTTTTTTCTATATTGGATCTTAACTGGGCCAATGAAGTCTACTTGTTTAGAACATTTCTAAATTTTATTTTAATAAATTCTTTTAATTTATTTAAATTTATAATATGATGCTGTATAATTTAATTATGTTACATTAAATATATATGTGTATCACACACACACACACTCACTCACACACACACACACACATATATATATATGCATGTGTAACATATAAATCCGTGCGAGTTATAACATGCCATGTATAACTGCTGGGATTTACACTGTAATGGACACGTTAGCTCATTTGATATACAATGTATTATCCAAATATATGTTTGTATATACTTTTATATAAATATAAGATGTAACAAATATTTTTTATATATTTGGACTAAATTTTATTTAAATAATTTTATATTTACTTATAAACATAATTATAAAAATATCAATATCGTATACATTTATATCTATATGAAAATATTTTAATTATTATAGAATATATTAAATAATTTTTTATTTAATATACATATATATAAATATAATATTTTTATTTTAATATACATATGCATATATATATATATTAAATACTTATTTGCATATATATATATATATAAGAAATATAGACTAATACTTAAAAATACATAAAATATATATTCAATAGATATGTATTTACCAGGTCTTGCATAGGCCTAGAATTTTTTTAAAAATTTACATACATATATATAATAAAACCCGTATGGAAATATTTTTAAAACTAATAAAAAATAATTTTGAAACTAAAATTTGAATATTGGATTTCTTGTAAATTCTAAACGATAATTTTGAGTTTTGAAAATTTATTATATAATTTTATAATTTAAAACCAATTAAAATCTAATTTATAAATCTACGTTAATATTTAAATATTTTAAAATTATTAATTTTTTTTATTTTCTATCGACTGCGCTATAAGTGATAATCTAATTTTATAAAATATAGAACTTAATTTATAACAAGATATATATTTTATATTGTTATTTATATGATCAATTGATTTAAATATCATCTAAAAATAATACCTGTAAATAAAAAAAATATTTTTTTCCAATCGAAATTATTATACATATTAAAATTTATGTATAAAATTATTATCATATTTTACATAAGCATGATATAGTATTTAAAATATAAACTATATACATATATATATATATATATATATATATAATTTAAACAGTGAGCCATGCTGCATATAGAAACATATGCATGAAATTTGTTTTTTTAATATAAAACACACACACACAACCAATCAAAATTGTAATAATATATTAATATATCAAAATCGTCACCCAACTAAAAATATACTATATAATAAATAAATTTTATATATGTTGATTAATATTCATAAAAATGTTAGGTTCATACCTTACCACTAAAACCTTTAAGTACACCATGAAATGACGATATAAACTCCTTGAAACGATTTCCAATACAAAATTGTGCTAGTCCTTGAACTACTGACCATCGGCTATCGAATACCACTAGAATTGATTTTATTTGAACTGAGGAAATTAAGTATATGGAAGGGAGAATACGACCAGACCTAGAGAGATATGAAGGCTAAAAAAGATTCCAAACTAATATGGTTAGAGATGCTTATATAGAGGAGAAATTGGAGATATTTTAGAACCAATATCCTACATTATCTCCTTCCAATTCTCTTCCATCTTAGCCCTCCATCTCAAAAACTTTGTTGCACCATCTTATGGCCACACCTATACCTTATTATGGCCAAATATGATCAGCCTCCTTTAAATTCTTTTAAAGCCTGAACAAATAATTTGCAGTAAAATCAAATTTAATGCTTATCGATGTCGTATATTGGTTGATATATTCATAACCATTATAAATATATTTAATAATATTTGTTTATCAAATCAAAATCAAAATTTATAGCTAATATTTCCCAAATATTAATTAATTTATAACAATTACAAATTTATTAAATCATTTGGCCAAAGGAGACTTCATCGTTTCGGTTGTATGACTCGTTAGGTGTAAATTTGGTCAGCGATCAATATCAAACTATTCGAATATTAACGTTCACATGTCACTTAGCAGGTGGTATGATATTTTAGCCAAATTTATCGGTTACTTGGTTTCGGTAAAATCCAATTTTACTTTGTTAAGCGTTACCCGATTGTGGTTATTATTTATATCAATTCTCTTCGTCAAAACTATATCACTTTGGACTTATGGAATTGTCAAATTTCCAATATCATTTATATTCAACTCTATGGTATAAACACAAAGTCCTTGGTTCAATAATAGTTATTCTCAAGTCAACCGTACTCTCAAGGAAGATCAACAGTATTCTTAAGTCAAGAGAACTCTGTAATTTTGTCACATCGATATTTTATGTTTGACCTTTGTTATATTTATTGGAACCGGGCAAGCTGTAGAGGAAGTTATGGGTGAATTTCATTTTTTTTTACCCTATTGGATCTTTATCGGGCCTATGAAGTCTAGTTTATTTAGAACAATTATAAATTTTATTTAAGTAATTTTTTTATATTTAAATTTATAAAATGATATAATATTATTTAAGTTATGTTATATTATATAAAGAGGTGTATCATATACATATATATGTGTGCGCGCATGTGTAACATATCAATCCGTGCAAGGTATAACATGCCTGTGTATAGATGTTGGGATTTACAGTGCAATGGATACGTTAGATCATCCAATATGCAATTATATTATCCAAATATATATGTATATATACACACACACTATTATTTATATACAAATATTATATATATATATTATGGTTTTATTTAAATAATTTTATATAAGTATATAAGTACAATTATATATATATGTATGTATGTATGTATGTATATGTGTTTCCTGGAGATTTGGCCAGGCAACTATTGCTCGGCATCAGGTAGCACTCGGCATCAGGTAGCACTCGGCATCAGGTAGCACTCGGCATCAGGTAGCACTCGGCATCAGGTAGTACTCGGCATCCAGTGGAACTCGGAAACAGGAGTACTCGGCATCCAGTGGAACTCGGCAACTGGAGTACTCGGCATCCAATAGTACTCGACGTCCAGTGGAATTCGACAACAGGAGTACTCGGCATCCAATAGCACTCGGCGTCCAGAAGCACTCGACATCTAGGAGTACTCGGCGTAGTACTCGGCATCCAGTAGCACTCGGCATCAAGGAGTACTCGGCATAGTACTCGGCATCCAAGAGTACTCGGCATTAGAAGGCATTCGGCGTATATGATTACTCGACATGGCAGTATTGTTCGGCCCAAGGGATCGTTCGGCTAAAAAGCATCGTTCAGCCAGAAGGCACATTAGGCCAAGGAGGATCGTTCGGCCAAAGGTATCGTTCGGCCAGAGAGCATTGTTTGGTCAAGCACTTCGGACAGAGGCACGTTCGGCTTCGACTGACAACTATTCTGCACTTCCCACACATCAAACATACCATTCGGCATAGGAAGGATGGTTCGGCATCATTGTGTTCGGCCTACCTGGTTCGGCATGCAACGACCACTATACTTGGGCTAGAGTGTTCGGCTACCGAGTCCATCTGGGAAGTCCAACCCATCTTTGTCTATAAATAGAGGGGCAAGGTCACAGTGAAAAGGATCTTTTGGAGAACACTGGGGAGACTCTGCCATTTTTCAGACTCATCTTCTCTACTTAGAAATTGCATTCAAGGATTCGATCTACGAAATGTATTTGTAATCAACCATTAAAGAAGATCAATAAAGTTTAACCTCAAAGTGGACGTAGGCAATTACGCTGAACCACTATAAATCTGGTGTTCTTACTTTCTGCATTTAAATTAACATTGTCTTCTTTGTTTAACTGATATTCATCACTTACATCTCTACACAATCTTTCTCTACGAGGTTAGTGACCATTTTTGGTGCTAACACTTTGGTGCTTTCACTGAGAGTTGAATTCTCAGACCTCAAGGATCTGCTTTGAAGCTACTGGATTGAACAAATCCCCCAAAGAAGATCTGACTCATTGATAGGACATCCGTTGATTCTACTCAGAGTTCCAACCAATAACTCTACAATGGCGAGACCACGTACCAGGTTAGCTTCTCATAATGTGGATGCCCATGAAACTGCTAGCGTACAACAAGCAGGACCTAGCAATCAACCAGCGATTCCGGGTGTAGGAATTGCCACCCAGGACCAAACTCCAGTTGTCACCAGAATATAGTTCAACGACTTGATAAGAGAACTCTGGGAAAGCAGGAGACAACTAGGAGAGCAGATGCAAGCTAACGCCAACCTGATGGCACAACTCACTCAACAGCAGCAACAGAATGCTAGGGGCAGTCCCGCTCCCTATTTCTCATCTGACAGCTCAACTTCTTCTGATGAACCTCCCAGGCGCAGACGCCGTAAGACTGAAGCTGCACGGACGGGTGATGCTGCTCAAACAGCTGGAAACTGTGACCAAGTCGGAGCTGGAAACTTAGGAACTGGAGTACAGATGGAGGCTGGAGGCCCAGACCATCAAAACGCTAATGATGTCGAACCTCAAGACGCACGATTGGCAGATCGCCAGGAGAGGAGGCATCAACATGGACAGTCACGTAGAACGGACTCAAACCTTCCACCTTTCATACAGACACCAGACCTGACAGCCATGGTCAGGCAATTGATGAAAGAAAATCAGGGCTTGTCGAATGACGATTGGGGAGTATCAAGGAGTCACACTCCATTCACAGATGTTGTGCTGCAGGCGGCGTACCCCAGGAAGTTTAGTATGCCTACTATCCCTGTGTATGAGGGAAAGACTGACCCCAAACAGCATGTCATGAGGTACGAATGGATGATGGATTCAGCTAGAGCAAATGATGCCACCAAGTGTAGATGCTTTCCAATTACTCTTTCTGGGATCGCTACTATGTGGTTCACCCGACTTCCTCCGCGGTCCGTATCCAATTTCGAGGAGTTGGCAAAGAAGTTTATTGAGCAGTTCATGATACACACTACTCGTCCAAAGGACGTAATGTCTCTGTCAAGTGTAATCCAAAATCCTAGGGAGTCATTGAAGGAATATTTACAAAGATTCCATGTTGCGGCAACTGAAGTCAGTAATCCCAATGATCATGCAATTCTAATGGCTGTAATGAGAGGTGTGGATCCAGATTCTGAGTTTGGAGACTGGTTGGCAGGAAAACCTCTGACTACGCTAGAACGTTTCTACTCAAAGGCACACCAATTCATAAGGAGAGAGGAAGCTAGGTGGGTAAGACGAGATAAGGCACCAGGACCTGTCCAATAGTCTATGAAAAGCAATGTTGCTGTGAAGCAGTCCGGAGACAACTCGGGAAAGGTCCAAGTCAATGTCCAGAACAAGCCTAGGCATCCTAAGGAGTCCGGAGGAAGAAATTAAGGGAAGAAGAGAGAAGCGGGGAAGTGGAAATCGAGAATTCCAAGCTACAACGAGTATACCCCGCTAAATGCGTCTCTTGAGAAAATTTACCTATCTACCTGCAATACTTTTCAGTACAGAAAGCCACGTCCAAAAGAATCAACCGAGGAGCAGAAGCGAACCGGAAAATATTGTCGCTTCCATGAGACTTATGGGCACAATACGGAAGAGTGCAGACACCTGCACGACGCTATCGAGAAGTTGATCAGGGAAAAGAAGTTGCTAGAATTTGTGAAGGATCCAAAGGAAGGAGGACAGGGAACAACCAACCCAGGTCGCGCACCAGCTCCGCGTCATCCCGAGGAGCCTGCCCGAACTGTGGGTAGACTAGTCATAAATACAATTATCGGCGGACCTCACCCCGTGGATAAAAATTGGCAAGAGATGGAGCGGTATGCAAGTTCCCTGAAGCATGCAGATTTCGAGTGCTGTTCGAACGTGGAGGATGGGACCCCTGCTAAGTAGCAGCGCATAATGACAGACGATACAGTGTTCAGAAACAGAGATGCTGATCAAATAGAGGCTCCAACCATCGACCCGATGGTCATATCTGCGACGATCGGACTGGCATATGTGAAAAGAATTCTGATTGATTGCGGAAGTTCTGTCAACATCATCTTCAAGAAGGCTTATGACCAAATGAAAATGGAAACAAAGGACTTGAAACCGTCCAAGGCTCGTATACACGGCTTTAACGGCGCAGCGACCGATGCAGTGGGGTATGTTGAGTTACCAGTTGAACTGGGACAAGGCGAGCGTCGGAGGGTGCGAATCCTACCCTTCGTAGTTTTGGATGTGGATTCTTCGTATAATGTTTTCTTGGGCCGACCGGCCCTGGCTGAGTTTAGGGCAGCGTTAGCCCCGTGGTGCTTAACTTTGAAGTTCTCGACTGACAAAGGAGTAGGTATTGTTCATGGCGACCAAGCAGCTGGTCGTTCCTGTTATGTGGCTGAGCTCCGAGAGGCCTATCGGAGGGAGAAACGAAAGGTTGTGGACAATCCTGTCCGCATCCTTAATACGGATAATTGACAAGTAGTGCCCGAGCCCTGGCTCGGGCATAATTCTCCGATCTTCAGAGACATAGATCCGAGAGACGACGATGAGAAACCTAGGGAAGAAAAGGCAGCGCCGGCTGAATTAACGGTTGACATTTCAGTCAGCCGAGACGACCCTTCGCGAATACTGAAGATCGGATCACAGCTTGGCCCCACGATGACTGAAGACCTTAGTGACTTCCTCCGGGCGAATCTTGATGTTTTCGCCTGGACGCATTCTGATATGTGTGGGATTTCTCCCGCCATCACGAGTCATATGTTGAACATAGACCCGAAATACGTCCCGGTTAAACAAAAAAGGAGAGGAATGGACCCGGAGAGGTCCGCTGCTCTCAGAGAGGAGGTGGACAAACTCAAAGCCAATGGGTTCGTCCGCGACGCCCTCTACCCTGAATGGGTATCCAACCCCGTGCTGGTAAAAAAGGTGAATGGGAAATGGAGAACTTGCGTAGATTATTCCGACCTGAACAAAGCATGCCATAAGGACAGTTTCCCGTTGCCTAGGATCGATCAGTTGGTCGACTCCACCGCAGGACATGAGCTGTTATCATTCATGGATGCATACTCAGGATACAACCAAATCCCGATGCATATTCCGGACCAAGAACACACCAGCTTCGTTACAGATGTTGGGCTATATTTCTATGTAGTAATGCCCTTCGGATTAAAGAATGCAGGGGCGACTTATCAGCGTTTGGTGAATCGAATGTTCAAGGACCAGCTTGGTAGGACGATGGAAGTCTATGTGGATGACATGCTCGTGAAGTCACGACAGTCAAACGACCACATTCGAGACTTGGCTGAAATGTTCGACATACTCAGGTTCTACGGGATGAAGATCAACCCTCTGAAGTGTTCCTTTGGCGTTGCGTCGGGGAAGTTTTTGGGATTCATCGTCAATGCTAGGGGGATTGAAGCTAACCCAGAAAAGATCCAAGCTATTCGAGATGTGCAAGTGCCCAAGACTATAAAGCAGGTACAGAGCCTGAATGGGAAAGTAGCTGCGCTAAGTCGATTCATATCCAGGGCAACTGACAAGTGCATCCCATTCTTTGATATAATAAAGAAAGGGAAGAGGAATTTCGAATGGACGTCTAGTTGTGAGGAAGCATTCCGGGATCTGGTGAGGCATCTGGAGAGTCCACCAGTGCTGTCAAAACCAGTAGACCACGAGATGCTGTACGTATACTTGGTTGTATCCCCGCATGCGATAAGTACAGCTTTAGTTCGCGAGGAGGACCGAATCCAGAAGCCGGTGTATTATGTTAGCAAGCGTTTAACAGGGGCAGAAATAAATTACCCTAAAATCGAGAAATTGGCTTATTGCTTGGTGATTGCATCACGTAAGCTGCGCCTATACTTTCAAGCACACTCAATCAGTGTTTATACCGATCAACCCCTGCGGCAGGTACTCCAGCGACCAGAAACTTCTGGAAGATTGCTAAAATGGAACATCGAGTTGAGCCAATTCAATATCGCCTACTTACCACGAAGAGCCATACAAGGGCAAGCATTAGCAGATTTCTTCGCTGAGTTTACCATACCCGTCGAACCAGATAATCACGACATCATTCCCCCCGTTCGGTGGAAATTATACACTGATGGGGCATCAAACGACCGTTGCTCCGGCGTGGGAATAGTTCTTATAACTCCGGAAAACTGATCAATCTGTTATGCTTTGAAGCTCGATTTCCCAGCTACAAATAATGAAGCAGAATATGAAGCACTGATTGCTGGCTTGAAGCTCATCGGAGAACTCGGGATCAAATCAGATGAAATCTTTTGTGACTCACAGTTGGTGGTTTACCAAGTGCGGGGAGATTACCAAGCAAAGGGACATAAGCTTGCTCCGTACCTTGTTCAGGTCCAAGAACTACTCTCGAATCTTGAGCGTTATGACATTTCGCATGTCCTGTGCGAACAGAACAAAGAAGCCGACTTGTTGGCTAAGTTTGCGAGTACTGGCGATGCGCAGCAAATAGGATTGTATCCCGTTGAAGCCTTGCATGCCCCGAGCATAGACGAGATGAAAGTCGATCGTGTGTTGGAAACGGAAATCGAGAAGGAATCGTGGATAACCCCACTCAAACTGTACCTAACGACCGGGACTTTACCAGAAAAAAGGAGCGAAAGACGGCAGGTCCTTCGAAAGGCCGCGCGATACGTGATGCAGGATGGATTAATGTATCAGAAAGGATTCTCAGTCCCATTATTACGGTGCATCGCTCATGACGAGACAAAGCAGGTCTTAAGAGAGGTTCACGAAGGGGAATGTGACGACCATACTGGGGGGCAAACGCTAGCAAAGAAGATCCTCCGCTATGGATATTACTGGCCGATCGTAAATCGGGACGCTGCAGACTACGCAAGAAAATGTGACAAGTGTCAAAGATATGCGAAAATCCTGAGGACTCCGTCAACGGAACTCACACAAATGGTTAGTCCCTGGCCATTTGCAATATAGGGAATCGACATAATCGGCTCTTTGCCTATATCCAAAGGTGGCACGAAATACGCGATAGTTGCAGTCGACTATTTCACAAAATGGGCTGAGGCGGAATCTTTGGCCACAATCACCTCTAAGAAGGTCATTAACTTCGTTGTACGAAGCATTATATGCCATTTTGGCCTTCCTCGCACCATCATTACGGACAACGGGACACAATTTGAAAGCAGAGAGTTCAAAGAGTTCTGTTTAAAGTATGGCATCGAGAAGAAGTTCGCCGCCGTTGCACACCCGAAAGCTAACGGACAAGTCAAGGCCGTTAACAAAATAATCAAGTCCATACTAAAGAAGCGTCTGGAGAAGGTTGGAGGCAAGTGGGTAGATGAACTCCCAACAGCACTATGGGCTTATAGAACTACCCACAAATCCGCGACCGGCCACACTCCTTTCGCCTTGGCATACGGCTCGGAAAGCCGTTATACCCGTGGAACTTGAAGTTCCCTCACACCGAGTGACATACTATGATCCCAAGACGAACCAGGACCTCTTGTTGGAATCGCTGGACTGCATCGATGAAAAGCGTGAAGAGGCCGAATCAAGGGCGGCAGCGCATAGACATCGAGTCAAGCGTTACTACGACGGCAGAGTCTGCCCAAGGACTTTTGATGTAGGTGATCTCGTTCTGAAACGAGTTTTCCCGGTACCATCACGTATGAATCCCTGCTGGGAAGGTCCGTACGTCATTGAACGGAAGCTTGGAGAGGGAACATTCAAGCTAGCGACCGTTGATGGCACGACACTCCCCCGAGCGTGGAACAGTGAACATTTGCGGCATTATTACATTTAGCATGTTTTCTTTCTTGTTTTAGGCATTGTTATTTCCTATATGTTTTCGTTCAGTCGCAACTTAGTTTCTTTTTAACTATGTAATCAAGCAGTTTAGTTGTTTTTCATTAATAAAGGCTTGAAGCCGTATTTTCCACAAATCACTAATGTTCCTATATCTCATGATCAGATGACGAACTACATTATCCTGTACGATGTACGGACTCGTATAAACGATTTCAAATCTCCGAATCCCCAGAGCGCGGACCAGAGTACTCTAAGTCCCCAGAGCGCGGGCTAGAGTATAAACGATTTCAAATCTCTAAATCCCCAGAGCGCGGATCAGAGTACTCTAAGTCCCCAGAGCGTGGACTAGAGTATAAACGATTTCAAATCTCCGAATCCCCAAAGCACGGACCGGAGTACTCTAAGTCCCCAGAGCGCGGACTAGAGTATAAACGATTTCAAATCTCCGAATTCCCAGAGCGCGGACCGGAGTACTCTAAGTCCCCAGAGCGCGGACTAGAGTATAAACGATTTCAAATCTCCGAATCCCTAGAGCGCGGACCGGAGTACTCTAAGTCCCCAGAGCGTGGACTAGAGTATAAACGATTTCAAATCTCCGAGTCCCCAAAGCGCGGACCGGAGTACTCTAAGTCCCCAGAGCGTAGACTAGAGTATAAACGATTTCAAATCTCTGAATCCCCAGAGCGCGGATCGGAGTACTCTAAGTTCCCAGAGTGCGGACTAGAGAATAAACGATCTCAAATCTCCGAATCCCCAGAGCGCGGACCGGAGTACTCTAAGTCCCCAGAGTGCATACTAGAGTATAAACGATTTCAAGTCTCCGAATCCCCAGAACGCGGATCGGAGTACTTTAAGTTCCTAGAGTGTGGACTACAGTGTAAACGATTCGAACCTCCGAATCCCCTGAACGTGGGTCAACTTACTCTAAATCCCTGGAGCGCAGATTTGGAAGAAAGTCCAAGTACTCGGGAAATGTGGAACAATAAGTATGCCACGTCTGGAAATGTTTGAACAACACGAGAGTGGACTGGGAGATAATGCAACTCATAAAAACTTGAGTTATGACTACAGTTAGTCAACGAACCAAAGAAAAGCAAGAGAATCATTCAAACGAAAAAGAAACTAAACTTCATTCAATAGTTCAAAATGGGGTTACACAGTTACTCCTACAAAACTCAGAGTTAAGAACCTATCTATACAAACTACAAGCTATAAAAGATAGAAGCAACTACAAGACTTAAGCAAGAAGCTCGTTGAACGAGTGTATCGATTATTTCTTCGGTTTCTTCTTCTTGTCTTCCTTTGTTTTTTCCGACGACTCCTCTCCCTCGCGCTTTCTCTTGGATTTCTTGCCCACTAAAGAAGCGGAGTCAGGAGTAGGAGACGGAACATCCAGTGGTTTGGACCTGCCCGGGAGAATGATTCTCAGAGGTCTGTTCCGCGGATCAGTAAGTTCCAGTATTTCAAGCTCAACTTTGACCTCGACCTTTTTCTTCTCCTCTTCGGCGAGGCGTTCCTTCATACTCATCTTGGAGGAATGCTCAGAGGCGCCAGTGATTTTGATTTCATCGCTCCCTTCGGCGGGAGATGAAGTGTCAAGCTTATCATCAGCTAACGCCCCGATCACTTGAGCATCAGGGCCAAGAGTTACTCCCGCATGAGCAACATCGCTTGTTTTCTCCGCCTCCTCCTTGGCGTCATCGCTCCTCGGAGTTGGTTCGGGGTCAGAGCAGCCTGCATGAAAACATAAAGAATGAACATTAGAACGAATAACCACTGCTGGAAAATGATAGATCTTTCAACTTCTAGAGAAGAAGAGTTTCCTACCAGGTTCCGGTTGGCTATCGGTTGCGCGTGGGGTTTCACCCTCCAGGATAGGAGATAGCACATGAGCGCCGAGCCCGGGATCTTCAGGATCATAACCGGCATGCTGCTCGAATGGATCAAGTGTCGACCGGCCGGCCGGTTGAGCAGTGGGAGGAGCAGCAATATGAGGAGCCGTAGTCTCGGCCCCAGATGGGCCAGCTTCATCACTTTTCTCTTTTGGAAGGGGAGAGCCTTTGCTATAAAGCGCCAATGCTGCGGATAGATCCGCTGGCTCATTCCCCCTAAGAAACTCCTTCACCAAGGCATCCTCATCGACCTCTTCAGAGCCCCACTCGATTTTCCTAATCTTTACCAAGGTTTCCCATGCCTCAGCTAGGGATTCGAGATAGCCATCGCCCCAAAATGTTAAGTCACGATGCATAAGGACGCGAGCTCCATACTCAGCAATCAACGGGTCAAACATGCATTTGACCTCTTCCCTGCCGGCTTCTGCGGCCGCCTCGAGGCGAGAGTCAATCTCCTCCGCAGCTTTTCTTTTGCCCTCCTCACGGGCTTCGTCCTTCATTTTCTCAACCCCAGCAAGTTCGTCATCGAGCTTCGTTTTTAGGAGCCGAGTAGCAACGATTTCATCACAGTATCGTTGTGATTCTTCTTGAGCAGCTACCTTGTCCTCCTTCTCCTTGGAGAGTAATTTTTTCAGCTCTCTGACTTGTATGACGAGCGCGTCCCTTTCTTTTTGGACAAAGTCTTTTTCTAGGGCGAGGGCACCGCAACGCTGGACTGCTTCATCAAGTTCCTTCTTGTGAGCCATCTCTAAGCAAGTAACTGCCTCAGCAGTATCTTTTGCGCTTTGCTCAGTGACTTCCAGCTTCGACTTATACAGAGCAAGCTCTTCGTTTTGATGCTTGATGATGTTCTTGTCATAGCTAGCCTCCAATTTCAGACGATCAATCTCATATTGACGCTCAATGGACACCTCCGAGATCTTTTCAACCAAGTGTACGAACGCGTCATGTTGAACATAGACGTCGTTATTACAGGCAATGGCACTCTGCTTCACGTGCCCAGGGATATGGTGAATAGCCGGGAGGAACTTCAGACCATCGAAGCAAATTTTTGGAAACTTGGCCTTAAGATCGACCATTTTTTCCGCTACAGTTGGATCAACCGCGGGAGCAGGGGGAGGAGGCTTTGGAAGTTCTGCTCTTTTTCGTTGCTCCTGAATTTGCCTTGTGCTCGATGAACCGGAGTGTTGTTCTCGAGATCAGGTTGGTAACCATTCTATGAAGACTTCTCCCTATCCGGCTCAGTTGGAGGAAGAGGATCACGGGACTGTGAAGATTGAGAATATGCCTTCTTACGATAAGACGAATCGCGGGGACGATTATCTCTATCTTCATAATCGTCTCTGTCCCTACGTCTGCCTGAACCTGAGTCCCGTCCGGAGTGATGAAATATGGAAGAGCCATGAAGGCGATCGAGTCCGTGAGAGCGCCCCATGTCACCTGCAAAGAATGGATATAATAACGAGTTAAGAAAAATCCGGGAAATAAGAAAAAACTTGAAGTGTATGATGGAATGCGTATGTGCGTGTGTGTCCTAGTGTTCCCCCCGACGGACCAGTTCTTTTATCTTTACTAATCGGAGTTTTGTCTCCCTGGACTGGGAGTTGAACTCCCGCATTGCCTCTAGCGGGCGAAGAAAACTTGAGGGCTTCAGGATCGTCAAACCCGTAATTAAGTATATCATCGGGGATAGAGAGATTCGACAAACCCCTTAGAGAACTTTCCAGGTGCTGTGAGGAAGCCTCTTTCTCGGGCGGGATAGGCATAACTTTTGAAGTGCCACTAACTTTCTCCTTCCGAATCTTGTATTTTAACCTCTTCTTTCCCTTTGAAGGGGAGGATGACGTTTCAATGTCATGAACTTCGACCGCCGGGTTCCAAGCGGGACCCACATTCTCGCCTTGAGTCTCAGGAGCTTCCTCCTCTTTGTGCTCACCTTCTCCGTGCGTATCGGGAGTGCGGCGTGATGACGATCCGGCCTGTTTTTCCCTTTACCGGATGCTGGCTTGGGAATGGAGACTCCGTCCGGGAGGCTAATCCGACGACATGGGGCTAGCAAGCCGAACCTTGGCAATGATTCATTCGAAATGATGGTTCAGATGTCTCGTTCCTCGGCAGGAAGAGCTCTAATGGCCTCAATGGCCTCAGAATATCCTCGGCCCTCCGGACGCGGGTTGATACCTGAAAAGATGAAACGAGGAGTTAGGAAAAGCATGACTCCAATTAAAGGCGAATGATGACTTAGCGAAGAGACTTACTGCCTTCAACCCATCTCCTCGCAAAACCAGGAGGGCAACACACGTAGAACCATTCATGTTTGTACAGGGAGAATTTACTGCATGCTCCTGTCAAGATTTGGCATTTGTGGTACGGCTCGAGGAACATGAAGGAAGGGCTATCTTTCCGTTTCTTGATCATATAGATGTATCTGATGTCGCCAGAGGTTGGAGGTCTAGAGAAGACGGCCATGAAGAGTAGATAGGTCCCATATAGAAACGCGTGACCGTTCGGATGCAGCTGCGACGGAGCAATGTCGATGTACTGCAACACGTCCCGGAGGAATAAATTAAACGGAGGCACGCTGCCCATCCAACACATGAACTTGTTGCATGTGGTATATCCGACTGAGGGCAGGTGAGGACGATCGTGTCGCGAAGGGACCAACACATCGGCGAAGGGAATCCCATGAATGGAGCATATCCGTCAAAGTGCGGCTTCGTTGATCTTCGAAGCTTGTGAATCGACCGGGTTGTCTAAAAGAATTGTTGCCTCCAGGGCATTGGGTGCTAAGTTATGGGCAGGGGAAGTCGACGGATTTGAAGTATCAGCGGCTTCTTGCCTTGATGACGGCCCAGGCCTATCAGATATGGTGGCGGAGCTAGACTTCATAGACATCCCCAATAAATAATGAATCTGTTTAAGTGCCTGCGAAAACTATACTTGAAAAGACGTTGAACGTTAGAGTTAACAACACGAATATTCCCCCCCGTATGGTGTGTGATCTAGTGCAAGCAATCGTGTTAAAGCATTGAAAGTTTGAAAGTCGCAAAGCTGTTGATATAAAACTGAGCGTCAAGACATCGCCTTCGAAGACCGTCATCGCTGACCGTCCCCAGAAGCCTGCCTTTTGGTGATTGCAATTCCAGATCCAGAAAACGTATGATAATCTAAGTTCAGATTTACATTTACTGAAGCTAAGAAGTTAGCGATCTGGATCGGCTTCACGTATGCTAGAATGCTTGGGCCCTGTTTCTTGTTTGGCTATACGGGAAGATATAGTTAATGAGTGTTCGGTTAAGATTTTGGTTCGGCTAAAATCATCGTTCGGCTAAAGTCATTGTTCGGCTAAAGTCCTGGCTCGGCTAAAGCATTATCCGGCTAAAGTCATTGTTCGGCTAAAGCATTGTCCGGCTAAAGTCATTGTTCGGCTAAGTCTTTGTTCGGTTAAGTCTTTGTTCGGCTAAGTCATTGTTCGGCTAAGTCATTGTTCGGCTAAGTCATTGTTCAGCTAAGTCATTGTTCGGCTAAGTCACTGTTCGGCCAAGCCTGTGTTCGGCTAAATTCTGGTTTGGCTAAGTTGTTGTTCGGCATGTTTTAGCCTGAGTATGGTACAGTGTTTTGTGACTGTTCGGCTAAGATGACCATCGGCACGTTGTCCTTAACATTGGCCCCATCTTCTCCTCCATCCACACCGAACCACGAGGGCATATCGTTCGGCAAGTCGTACCAGACCGTACCGCCCAATTCCCCCAGTCATCTCCTACTTCCTCCATGTTTCTCCTTCCTCCAACCTGGTCTGGCATGAAATACTTATGCCGAACCACGGTATGTCTACCAGCGACTTCCTACTCGACATTGATTTATCCCATAAATTAATGGAGTTCAAGCGTGAAGGCTGCATTTAGGTGAGAGGATCAGTACCTAGTGGGAAAGATAAAGACTTGGGAGGAATCGGCTTGATTGTATGCTGGCTGGTAGCTTCGGCAGGAATAGGGCAGAGGTGTTAGAAGTGTGAAAAAGGAAAGAAGGGTAGAGGTGCTGGCTTTTATAGGGAAAACAGGAGAAGTCGAAAAGGCCATATCCGATGGAACCGGTCAAGGTCATATCGTTCGGCATCGGCGCATAATGGTGTCCGGCACTGAAGTGTCATTCGGCAAGGAAGCATCGTTCGGTTACAAATGTCTCGTTCGGCATTTAGAACACGCTCGGCACACATCTAAACCGCTGGAGTTCACAAAAGGGCATCTCCATTCGAGGTTAGTCAAGGGTTTAAGACGAGACGAAAAGGTTACATGATTCAAAGTGTACCACGTTCAGCCACGCGATACATTTTGGGGGGCAAGTGTTTCCTGGAGATTTGGCCAGGCAACTATTGCTCGACATCTGGTAGCACTCGGCATCAGATAGTACTCGGCATCCAGTGGAACTTGGCAACAGGAGTACTCGGCATCCAATAGTACTCGGCATCCAGGGGAACTCGACAACAGGAGTACTCGGCATCCAATAGTACTCGGCGTCCAGTGGAATTCGGCAATAGGAGTACTCGGCATCCAATAGCACTCAGCGTCCAGAAGCACTCGGCATCAAAGAGTACTCGGCGTAGTACTCGGCATCCAAGAGTACTCGGCATTAGAAGGCGTTCGGCGTATATGATTACTCGACATGGCAGTATTGTTCGGCCCAAGGGATCGTTCGGCTAAAAAGCATCGTTCAGCCAGAAGGCACGTTAGGCCAAGGAGGATCGTTCGGCCAAAGGTATCGTTCGGCCAGAGAGCATTGTTCGGTCAAGCACTTTAGACAGAGGCACGTTCGGCTTCGACTGACAACTATTCTGCACTTCCCACACATCAAACATACCGTTCGGCATAGGAAGGATAGTTCGGCATCATTGTGTTCGGCCTACCTGGTTCGGCATGCAACGACCACTATACTTGGGCTAGAGTGTTCGGCTACCGAGCCCATCTGGGAAGTCCAGCCCATCTTTGTCTATAAATAGAGGGGCAGGGTCATAGTGAAAAGGATCTTTTGGAGAACACTGGGGAGACTCTGCCATTTTTCAGACTCATCTTCTCTACTTAGCAATTGCATTCAAGGATTCGATCTACGAATTGTATTTGTAATCAACCATTAAAGAAGATCAATAAAGTTTAACCTCAAAGTGGACGTAGGCAATTACGCTGAACCACTATAAATATGGTGTTCTTACTTTCTGCATTTAAATTAGCATTGTCTTCTTTGTTTAACTGATATTCATCACTTACATCTCTACACAATCTTTCTCTACGAGGTTAGTGACCATTTTTGGTGCTAACAATATGTATGTATGTATGTATATATACGTATGTATGTATCTATAATATGAATACATATTAATATTGAATATACATATTATATAATTGACTTATTTAAATATAAAGAAATCATTTATAAATATTTACAAAATATTATAAAAAACCGTAAGTAATACATATGCGCACACAGGCACACATATGGCTACTCAAAGCTCGCTTCGCACCTACTTCTAAGATAAGAATAGTTTGGATTGCCAAAGAGAGACCGAAAGAAGCTTCTATTTATAGGTGACCGATTATGTGCGTGTGCGTGTACAAGTACATTAATAATTTGTTTTAATATTTATATACATAAATATATGCATAATAAAATTATATATATATATATGTTAATAAAATACTTAAAATATTTTTTAATAAGTATGAAAGACCAGGTCTTGTGCACGGCTTAGTAAATGTAATTTATTTTATTTTTCTAATTATATTTTATTTAAATTTCCATTCAAAAATTATTAAAATATTAATTACAAAATTTTATTTTAAATTTTTTAAATCCTAAATGATATTTTATGCTTTGAAATTTTTTTACATAAGTTTTTGATTCAAAACTAATCTTAAAAAGGGGGGTTGAAATTTTTAACCAACAAATACCTAAAATGGAGCCTCCAAAAGTTCTCAGTTATATGAGGGTTGAGGTGCTCGTATATTGGATGGAAAGGAGAGAAGTATGGATCTCATTTCTTACTCATTCTCCTTTAATCTCAGCCATGCAAAGTAAAGCCTTTCCTTCTTAAATTTGAGCTGCCTATACCCTTCTTTGTTGTCGAAATTATTAGCCCTGTAATGGGTCTAAACCCATTTAAGCCCAAATGGAATATTATTCAATTACATGTAATTTAATCGCTATCGATATCGTATATCGATTGATATATTTATAACTATATAAATATATTTTATAATATTTATTCATCAAATCATAATTAAATAATGTTTCTTCATATTAATTAATTGATTAAATTAATTTATAACAATTAAAATTAATTTAAATTGTTTGGTTAAAGGAAAATTCATCGATTTGTTTGTGTGACTCGTTAGGTGTAAATTTGGTCAACGATTAATATCAAACCTTTCGAATATTAATGTTCGCATGTCACTTAGTAGATGGTGTGACATTTTAGCCAAATTTATCGGTTATTTGGTTTCGGTATAACCCAAGTTTACTTTATTAAGCATTACCCGACTGTGACTTTTATTTATGCCAATTCTCTTCGTTAAAACTTAAGGTGCACAAGGATCTATAGTAATATGGCTAACTTATATATAAGCATATATACAATACTAAGCTATATAACAATGGAAATAGTAAAGTAAAGTAAGAAGAAATCACAATAGGTTTTTTATACTGGTCAGACCTCCGATCATACTTTCAGTCCCAAACCTCCCCTTCGGATTTTTCACTAACCAAAAACCCCCTCACTTAGCCTAGAGGAATAGGCGATACATAAGTTTACTGAGTTGACAATCTTGTGTTCTATCAACATGGATTTTGACTTGTAGTACAAGGCTTCCTATAATCTCCTCTTTGAGTTGAATGAGCAAATGTATGCGAGTTTAAGGAAGTAGATCACCAAAATTATTGAATGGTTGTTGGTGATATTAAAAGCAAGAAAGCAATAGAGTTTTAGAGAGCAATAGAGATATGTTGAAAGCAAGTAGCAGGAATTTAGAAATTAATCTAAAACTCTAGCCATGGTCATATTTATAGTTGTCAAAAAGATCTCTTCTTAAAGTTGTCACTTATCAAAGAAAATCATTGAAAACTAGGTTGCATCCGTGAGGAAGAAGAGACGTGTCTTTTCAAAATATAGCCGTTGGAAAGATTCAGACGTCTGATTTAGTCAGATGTCTGGGTTTGAACGATTTTTCTCTAGAGAATAAGTAGTTCAAAAAGACTTATTTTCAAACGTTTAACTTCAGACTCAGACGTCTGACTTTTGATGAAAATAGACTAGAAAATAATTAGTTTAAAAAAACATGACCTCAGACGTCTGAATATTGCTTCCAGACGTCTGAGTTCCTAAGAATTTTAAAAATGATTTAAAATTATGTTTAAGCACATAAAATTTTTGGATGTAAAATATTAGCTCATATCACTCAAGGGAGATTGTACAGATTTAACTAAGACATTAACACAAGTATATGACCCTTACAATGATTTGTCTTCATTTCAAGCTCTTTGATGATATTCTATCTCATCTTATCCGTTTTCTAATGCCTTTGTGACTCCCATTATGCTCAAGTCTTGATGCTCATGTACTTGTATGTTAGTCCATAGATTCTATGGTGTGATTGTATATACAATGAAAAATTTAGAACGTCATTAAAATCTAACAAGAGAGATGTTAACATTCTTTCCTTTTTGATGATGACAACTATACAATCTTATATACAATGAAAAAATTAAAAAGTCTTCCCCTAAGTATAACAACTCTCCCTATCAATATGCAAATATATTTTTTCCCCTTTGTCATTATCAAAATGAAAAATGGAAATGAAGCAAATATTATGTATAATATATTTCAACAAACAAAGCACTAACCATTCACAACACATAGTTCAAACATACTACATCAAAAACAGACATTACGATAACAGTACATACCAAAAACAAAAGAAATCATTATTACAACAAACAAACCAAACATCATGCAAATACAAAGTCCAAACACACTACAAACCATAAGATTTTGAAAGAAAATTCTAAATGAAATAGAGATAGCCTACCCATAGTGATTGTAAGAGAAATCTCCTCATAGTACTCATCATAATATGAAGGATTGTATTACCCTTCTCCAAGACATTGATTTTCAACACTTGCTTCTTTGACAACTTCTTCTATCGATTGGCCTTGAAATGGAACAAATTGAGATTCATCCACTTATATATTAGACCAATGAAATGATATAGATCTGTCGCCTTCCTCGTCATTTTTTCTTGTATGGGTATTTTTCCTTTGTCTCGATGAGAGTATTCAGCCATATGCTCAGATGCTTGATAAGGTGAAGCATAAACATGAGAAGGAGGTATACTATGTGAAGGAGTGGATGTCGAAGTAGAGCTTGATCGTCCTCTAACCTTTCTCATTATTTTTGAAAATGATGAAACTATCTTCTCCAAAGACCGTTCCATTTTTCTCATCCGAGTTGAAAACGATCTCTCAAGGCCTTTTAACTCTCTTTTCCAAAGATTTTTGATTATCAGTGATAACCCGATGATTTTGGAGAGTTAAGTCTATCAAGGACTCATTTGGATTTGGTTGAAGTCGAGCATCATAGAGATCGGTTTTAGAGGCATATTCGGTTTCGAGTTCTATAAGATGAGGAGGAATTGGGGCTTGTTGAGAAGTTGGAGCTTGTTGAGTGGAGCTTTGATCGCGTTGTTGTAATGTCCATTCATCAAAGCTAATGTAAAGAGGCAGAGTCGCGGGCAAACGCATGAGCCTAAAGAACCTTTATGACAACCCACTATTTTTAAAATCTAAAATCAATTGTCAACAATGTCAAATATGCTTACAATTAATTTTAGATATTAAAAGCAATGGACACTGGGTATATAAAAATTAAAAATATATTCTAAAATGATAAATGAAAAGGAAAAACCTCACAGTGCAATCAAACATCGATATAAATGACTATCAACTCAATTATACAGTTATTTTACATCACCGCATCAATTTATATTTTATCTCAACAGTTATCATCAATACATAAATAATAAAACCATGGTATAGAAGAATATACCAAATCTGCTATCTTTGATATAGTCCAACAATCCCCACTTTCTATTCCCTCTTCTGCTCTTATTTTCAACTTTAGACCTGTACATATACAAGATAAAAAGAAAAAATGGTATCAACTATGTTTTGGACTACACCAATTTTTATACACCCTAGCCCAACTTAAGGAATCCGGTGACTTCTGTATAAAAAAAGGCTGCTTACGTACCCTTTTTAAGGGATCAAACCCATTTAGTCTGGTTTCTTTCTCTTCTCCTGCATCCAAACACTTGTTAATTCATAACGACCACTACATCCATTCAACCATCATAGCCAGTGCAATCTAATCAATACAACAACTATAATAAATGCAACCGATATAATTCAATATAATCAATGCAACTAGTGCAATCAATGCAACCAGTGCAACCAATGCAAGAAGCATAAAACAAAATTCATACTCATCCATCACAATAGATCATCATATGGGGCAACAATAAAAATAGTACATTTAGCTATTAAACATCATGTACATTTGAAAATATTCAATCATGAAATAAAAAAATAATAACAACACAAATATACTTACATGCATACTAATCATCCATTATAGTAATACTTCAAAATGTAAGTATAATCATCAAATGTATATTAATCACCCTACAATAGTCTCAAAACATCAACCATCAAATGTGCACTATTCCAAACAACATTAGTAACACAAACACCAACACAATAAAACAATATTTAACTACACACAACGTAGTAATAATTACAGCACATCCAAATACGATCTCATCGTAATAAAATAACACATGTGAAAAATAAAATCAACCATTAATCACATATCACACCCATTCAAACATCATATTTACAAACATTGTTTCCTTTTAAGTATAAAATCATTTATTTATTTATTTTTATTGTAAAGTCACCTTTTATTTACCTTAAAAACAATAATAATTCTCTCAAATTGATAATATACTTCAAAACACTTTGATGCAATCTCATTACTTCAAATCTTAAAAAACATTATATTTTGTTTACCAAAAATAGCAATTTTATCAAATTACCTTTCAAATCAATAGTATTCTTATTTAACGCGAAAGTAATAATATTCATATTAAATCTCTTTAATGTACTCCAAAATCAATTCATTTCCATTTGTTTCAATACAATGTATTTTTTACTAAACCTATATTATTATTATTTATAAAATCTCATTTTATTTTGATAATAATAAACATTTCCAATTAAGTTAATATATAATTTTCGTTATTATTTATGGATTTCTCTAGAAATTTACAAATAATAACCTTGTTACATTTCTCCATTCAATTTCATTTTATTTTATTCAAACATTGT
This sequence comes from Allium fistulosum, assembly GCA_030737815.1. Lineage (NCBI taxonomy): Eukaryota > Viridiplantae > Streptophyta > Magnoliopsida > Asparagales > Amaryllidaceae > Allium > Allium fistulosum. Next base: position 894,836,965 of record CM060905.1, on the reverse strand, counting down.
TATTTCCAAACATTACACAAAAACTATAAATAATCATATTAATCATTTATTATCTTATTTTCTTCATATTACATATTTTTTTATATTTGATTTTAATGAATAATAGTCAGATTTTAAATCCACAACTAATTAGGATTAAAAATTCAATAATATGACAATCAGCAATAAACAACCAATAAGGCTCAACATATCTAAAATATCTAAGCAACTATCAATATATCTCAAAACAGATCAATAATTATAATTTTTCATCAACATATATCTATTTTATAATTTAAATTCAGTTAATTAAATTAAGTGAATCATACCAATGTGCCTTTCCCGACAGCCACTAAACTCAGCTAAACAAGTTCCATATCGTCTGGAATTTCGCCTCGAGTCCAACGAAATAAACCACGCGTGAATTGGAGATCGTACGCACAAGATACGATGATAAGAAGATATAGGATTTCATTTGTAATTCAATAAATAAAATATACACTGTATCTATACCCGTATACGATACCACCTTCTCCTTTGGTCATGCATGGACCAACCTTTAACCTACTGGTCGCGACTTCAGAGCATTACCACCTCCAACCTAGGTTGCCGATCAACGATACAAACCCCTCACCAGAGCCGCCACACTCCACCACACTCCTCTCCTAGCTCGTCGCCGCCTCAGACCATCCCTAGCGCCACCAAACTCATGCCCTAGGCGGTGACTTCAACAGAAAATCCTAGTAATCTCGTACTGACCCAAGGCGATCGACCACCATTGATCGACTCCATTCTTCCTCTTCTACAAGCCAGTAGCCTCCAATCATCCTATGGTTGAAGTTTCACCGTTAAACGTGAAATCCAGTTTCGACGGTTATAGTTAAATCATCAATTTATGACCGCCTCGAACATCGTACTAAAAAATGATTGCTTGCCGTTTTCGCTGAGGGCTTTCCAATGATATATAATTTGATAGGGTTTGAACAATTCGAATTTTAATCAATTTGTAATTAGGGATAATCATCTGCCATCGGTGGATGATTAAGGAATTTTGGAAATTAGAGAAGAGAAAGAAAATAGAGATAATGGCTAGAGTTTGGTACTCTCAAATATATAGTGGTTAGGCAAGGTTATGGGCTGTGTATCTAGTTTGGTCTGAAATAACCTCGTACGCTGTTTAAACACTATAACGCGTCTATTTCGCAAACCGTAAGTCTGAATATATCAAAACTTTCGTATAAATTTGATCATCTCAGAAAGAACTTTGCAATGATTATAAATAGGATACCCAGTTCACCCTTTTATTAAAAAATTACTTTTAATTAATTTAACATTTCTCAGTGTTGAATTTACTGGTCGATACATTCTCCCCCCTTAAAATAATTGCACCCTCCAAATTACCAAATACATCCCTTAACCAAATTAATGTCATCATTATTGGTTTAATCACAAAATATAGGGGAAGTACATCAATCACAAGTTAACTACTTATAAAGTAACATATAACGACCATACTGATTCCAACACAAAGCAATTCATTCCCAACAATGAATTTAACTTTCTATATATACATAATATTGTAACACATGCATTTTCTCATCATTTAGTCCAAACTACAGTATGTAGAAATAACATTCCATCAAAAAAGGGTGAAATAATATGTCACAAATTAATTCACGTTATACACCGTAATAATTCAACCTTAAGTGGCAATTATTAAAGTTCACAACAAACAAAGGTTGGTACAAACATGTATGTGAAAATAAATGAATATACACAAATCAACAATCAGCATAGCTCATAAAAATAAAGCACACACATATTAAAAAGAGCAATCACCGTATCAACATATCAATAAATAACACGTATACGTTATTTTTTATGCTGACTACACATCCATCCAAATATGTAAGCCTGTCAATGGATACTTTCAGATATGGGTAGTATCAGATCCATATCAGCATCTGAAATTATTTTCGGATATCGGATATCCGTATCCGCGGATGCGGACGAATATCAGATAATTATCCTATCCACTAACAACCAATACATCAAGAAACATAAATAGAAAATTTTAGTTCAATGTGTTTTTTTTCAATCTCATTGATTATAAAAGTATTACAAATCAAGAAATATGATGATAATAAATAGTTTTGAGCAGTTAATATGCAATATAATATAAACTACCAAACTAATAAAACAATAAATAAATATCTTTCATTGTATTAAAATACACATAATTTAAACTATAATCTTGACAAAAACCGAACGGATAATTTAAAATCGATGTACCTTCCAAAATAATCCCTATGGCTAGTCATAACAACATCTGCAAAATAATATGGTCATCTTTTCATGTTGCACTGCATCAATCTTCGATCTTTAGACAACATCATAAGATTTCTTCCAAGCGGCCACCATCTTAAGAGTATTGTGCTTTGGATATATGATAACTCATATGATCTTTCCACTGTCATGGATTAATGGATAAATCCCGATTTTCAGCGTACCTGCTCAATGCCCAAAGCTGATACTAGGTCCTTTCCACCGACCCACGGCATACAGATCCATTCCACCAATCCAGGGTAGCCTTTCCAAGTACCTAATGAGTTTCCTCTCAATACCTTGGTTGCAAGCACATCACAAAACACTACGAGTATCAACGATCCCTTCACACACGTCTTCAAGTTCTTTCCTTGCTCCATTTTGTTTCCATTCATCCTCACGGGTCCATTCCACATACCTTTCTTCCTATAATAGAACCATTCAACATTCTATCCACAAATCATCCTTTCAAGAACCCGCCCTTGTCAACAATTTCCCTTTCCTTCCACGATAGAACCACTTGACATTCTATCCACAAGTCAGCCTTCCAAAAACCTACCCTTGTGGACAATCATCATCATCTCATTCTGATCTTCGGATCTCTTCAAAAAATATGATTAACAATTCCTCTTGTAGTGATTCCTTAGTCTGATGATAGGGATAACTTACTCAAAATGCCAAAGTGGACCCGCTAGTGAAGAGAATTCATTAAATTTTAAACGCAAAACATTTACCATAATATTTTCATTTTCAGGTCAAAGCTTCCATCTCCTTTTAAAAAAAAAATTTCCTTCCTGTAAAAACCACCATCGATTTAAAATAAATTTCTAGAAAAATTAATTTCGAAAAATCATTGTTTTATATATTATTAAATCATAAAAATTTATTTTAAATAGAAACTCTTTGTTTTGAAATGTTTATAGAAGCCGGTAATCATTAAAAAATTAGATTTCTAAACACATTTTAAAAACTCTATAATTGACCTCTCGCCTATCCTTAATCCCTCAATGGTACTCAGCAAGCCTTTAACCATAATATTTTTTCACTATTATCCATTTTCAAGGAACATCTTCATATCTCATAGTTAATTCCAATATTCAGTCTTCCACAGTTTAGAAAACTACGCCATTCTATTACGACTAAGTCAAATATGTCCCTTAACCCCTTCCAATCTTAAATTAGCATACATAATAGACAAAAAAAACAAGTAAACAACCGATAAACAGACAAGCAAACAACAAATAAACAGACAAACCAATTATATTAAACAAACAGTCAACAACAGCCAAGTGAACAACTAAATAGATAACAACAAATCAAGTAAATAAGCAACAATCAATCAAATAAGTAATTCAATCAACCATAGTAAAAGAAGCAAAACAACCAATAACATAATATAAGTAGGAGAAATTAATTTAAATAAGCATGACATGGAGTAATACGTAAACGTAAACAAAAAAGTAGTGACACTTTCTTAATGATTAATGATATAAGAAATTTCAAAAAAAGTAAGCAATTATAAGTAAAGCATCACCACCCCACATCCATTTAGGCAGTCTCTACATTATTTCGCAACCCCTCTATAGAAGAGAATATTTAAACATACACATAACTCCTGAGGGAAAATCACACACATCAGCCATAAAGTAAGATCGTCATAATAGCTGTTAGGTAGACTCAAAACTCATCTTTCCTCATCGTCTTACACCCCCAAGTTACAGTTTTATAGTCCTCGGTTAAAATTCATACATAAAACATCTTTTTAATACCTTTTTAACAAACGACCCCAAACATTTTTATTCAATTAAATATTTCACTTTTTTAACTATTTACTTTTCAAATCAAATCATTTTATTTTAGTAAAATATTTTCCTACTTTTCTTTTGAAGTATTGCAAAAGTAGATATTTTGTATAACATCGTTTCCTTCCAAATGTATTCTCAAATAAACAATTTTCGAATTCGATCCTTTTTCAACCAAAACACTTACAAAATTTTCTTTTCAAACCATAATTTACTAAAGCATCACTTAAATGGAAATTATTACAATCCAATCTGATTTCAAAACAAAAGTTTCTAACATCAAATATGCCCTTTTGGTAAAACTTTTGTCTAAAATAAATATTTTATCGCATTCTTTACTTCAAAAAATGTTTTTCAACAATACGTCTACCAAAATATTTCAACCAATAATCTAATTTCTTAAAATATCGCTTATATATGTATATTTTCTTTTTCAAATACTTCTGCTGAGAAAATAAATCCTTCAAAATGAAATATCTTTTTGTGGAAATAACCTTCCAATTAAATGTCTTTAAAATAAGCCTTCTTCAAACCGTATAATATTTACTATAAAGAAGGTTTCAACAAAATTTCATTTTCTCTAAAAATAAGAGCTCTCGCTAGCCATTCTCCAACAAGGCACTCTTAAAAAATATTTTAAAATATATACTATCCTCAAAATAGTTTCCTCTTCCTCAAAAAACTTATAAATAAGTTTTCCTTAAAACTTGCAATATATATTTTAAAATGTTCTTTAATAAAAATATTTCCTCCTAAAATATTTTAAACCAAATCATCATTCCAGAAAAATATTTTCAGACAGAACAGTTTTCAGAAAAAATCTTCCTTTGATAACAAGGTGTTTCTACACCAAAACGTTTCTTCAAAGGCTGAATTCAACTTTCAATTACTAATTAAAACACCTTTTACTAAAAGTAATGTCAAATAAAATATTTTACTATGTTCACTTTTCCTTTTTTTAAATATATTCATAGAAATATTTTATTTTCAAATCAAATACTTTATTCTCATCAAAAATTTCAACAATTCACTTTCATGCCTAGATAACCAATTTTCCTTTTTTGATAAAATATCTTTACAACCAAAGGTGTATATTTTATAAAAAAATTCACTTGAAAAAAATATGGTTTCACTTCATTAATGTCGGGTTTCAATTATAATTTAACATCGGGTGTGCATGTCGCTCAGATCATAACTAAACACTTAACCCCTCCTTTAAGTGTTCTTTTTACCCCACTCTTATTTTATTTATCTTCTACGCAAGGGTCCTCATAAATAAACATCATTTAGGATGAGGTAGTGGTGGTTAAACAATACATACGCATAAAACATAAAATCATCAAGCAAAATGCTCTCTCATTCTATATCTTAATCTACCCCAAGGTATAAATTATTATAACCTAATGGTCAAACCTACCTAAGGCTCAGAGAATCACTACACCTAAGCTCTGATACCAAATGTGATGATCCAATATTTTTAAAATCTAAAATCAATTACAAACAACGTCAAATACGTCTACAACTAACTTCATATATTAAAAGCAACGGACCATATGCATATTCAAATTTAAAAAATACTAAAATAGTGAATAAAAAGAGAAAACTTCACGAGAGAATCAAACATCAATATAAATAACTATTACCTCAATTATACAGTTATTTTACATCATCGCATAAATTGTTTTTTTACAACAGTTACAATTTATTACAACAGTTACCATCAATACATAAATAATATAACCATGGTATAGAAGAATATACCAAATCATCTATCTTAAATATAGTCCAACAATCCCCACTTTTCATTCCCTCTTTTGCTCTTATTTGCAACTTTACACCTATACATATATATTAGAAAAAAATAAAAAAATGGTTTTAAGTTTGTTTTGGACTACGCTAATTTCTATACACCCCAGTCCAACCTAAGGTATCCGGTGGCTTCTGGATAGAAAAAGGCTGCCTACATACCTCTTTTGAGGGTCAACCGCACATATTTCTTTTTCCTTCTCTTCTCCTACATTCAAATACTTGTTAGTTCATGACAACCATTGTATCCATTCAACTATTGCAACCATCACAACTAGTGCAATCCAATCAATACAACCACTATAATCAATACAAACAATATCATTCAACACAATCAGTGCAACAACTGCAACCAATGCAACCGGTCTAAGAATCAGAAAATAGAATCCATACTCATCTATCACAGCAGAACATCATATGGGGCAATAACAACAATAGTACACTTAGCTATTAAACATATACACATTTGACAATATTCAATCATTAAATAAGAAAATAATAACAAAACAAATATACATAAATCCATACTAATTATCCATTATAGTAACACTTCACGATGTAAGTATAAATCATCAAATGTTTGTCAATCACCCATAATAGTCTCAAAACATCAATCATCAAATGTGCACTAATCCAAACAAAATTAGTAACACCAAACACCAACACAATAAAACCATATTTAACTACACATAACGTAGTAATAATGGCAACACATCCAAATACGATCTCATCGTAATAAAATAACATATGTGATAAATAAAATCCACCGTTAGTGACATATTACACTCATTCAAAACATCATATTTACAATCACCGTTAGTGACATATTTATTATGATTTACGCATAATATTCACTATAAATATAGTTAAACATAGGAATAAATTAGATAATAATGAATAAAAGAAATAGGAAAAAAGTTAGGAAGGTTGTAACTCCAATTAATGGTAATAAACGTGAAATGAATTTGGGAGTTACAGAAAGTTAATAGGGTAAATGGATTAACGGGACTGATAAATAAAGGTGTTAGTTAATAACTATGGAATAGTTAGAGGAAATTACTAAATGGAATTTAGGAAATAAATAAATGTCTCAGGAATTGTCCGTTGGAATAATAATTATTCATTATGGACAAGTTGGTATTTATGAAAAAGGTAATTAAAGGTAATAATTGAACATTTAAGGTAAATTATATTATAGCCATAAATAAATTTAAGAAGTTTAATAGGCTGTCCAATATTCAGCTTAGAACAATAAAGCTTAGGACGAAGCTTATAATAATTAAATGGAATTAGTGGGTTGGAATGCGAGGTCAGTAGAGTTACATAATGGAAGTCTGCTCTTCACTTTGAGACTACCAACAGTGTATACTTCCTACTGATGTGAGACATCTTCAACTATAGGACCTGTGGAAAATGAATATGCAACCTTAAGACCTGTAACGACCCCATCTCGGTAGCCAGATTAGCAAAGAACATTACAAGTAATGTCATCTACTAATCTAGAGAATACAGCTTGTTAAGAGTGATCGAATTTGAATATATCTTTATACTAACACTGACACGTCATTTATACCTTTTCACTTAATTTTTGAACTGAATTTGACATGTACAGTATTAATACAAAGTAATAGACACACCAATTTCTTATAATCAAAACAATATATCATATAAACAACAGTCGCAGATCACAACATAATAAATCTCAACTTATACATATACAAATTTTGAGTTTAAAAATGAAATACTAAACTCGATTGTTATACAAGTTTTACAATTCTCTAACCTCAACTATACAACTTATAAACATATTCACAAATTTCCTAAATAAGATAAACTAAAAAGTCAAAAGTGTTTATCTCCTTGCTAGCACAAACATCCAAAGGTCAACTTGTCTTGTAACCTGAAAAGTCTCGGCCTGACCCGAGCAAAATAACACCTGGGTCAGACTATCTCTAAATATCCAATAGGGTAAGAGCAGAATATAACACAAGAATAAACAACATATAGGTAAATACAGATGTCTAGGATATAACGAGTTAGGAAATTAATTTAACTCAGAACAGGGTTATAAGTTTAAGTCACAGACACGAACTAGTCACTAAACACATAATAATTGAATTAACTTAATTTAGCATCCATCACAAGACACAAGAATATATATTTATTTCACGAACACAAGACACAAGAATATACGTTTATTTCACTAACACAGGACACAAGAATATATATTTATTTCATGAACACAAGACCCAAGAATATATATTTATTTCACGAACACAGAATATTCACAGAATCCAAATATCCAAGATCTAAGAGACCTTACTCAAAACAATCGTAATGATTGTACACAGAATTATAGCAATGAAAAACAAACAATTTGGTATTACACGAACCGATCCAATACCGGGGATCGTACACAGGACGGGAACCACAGGATCACAAGAAGATCTATGGCAGCCATGACCGAATCTTTTAGATTTATTTTAGATTATTACATTTGAAAAAAAAATCTAGGAGTAAACTTCCTAAGGATCTTGCAGCCACTTGCCGCACACTAAAAGAGAGTAAACTCCAAAGTGCCAAATACTATCACCTTCAGTAATCACTAAAACTTAACCAATACGTCCTATACCATATGGTGAAATCCAAGTATTTAATAAAAGCTAGTAAATATCACTTATTACAGATAGCACTGGAAAAATTGAACTACATTCTCTTAAGGATCTAGCAACCACTTGTCACACACCAAAAGAGAATACAACTCTAAAGTTTTAAGTACTTTCCCAAATACGATCACAAGAATTTAACCAAGGCATTTCATACTACCTAGTAGAATTCGAGTATTCGCTAATGGATTAGTAAATTCCACTCAAACATTCTATTCAATGAGTTATACCATATTCGACGAAGCGTTATTCAAAGCATTTATAACAGTCGATAACATTAAATCGAATAATAGTACTTTCCAAATTATAGAATTAAGATTCTCAAAACAATTTTTCTCTCTGATTTTTATTATTTAAAAAAACACTTGTTATAATTTTCCACAAATCCACTTATTATTTAACTTTAAATAAGTGTTCGCTTGTTTAATAAAATATTCCATAAACCCGAATTTTTCCAAGATTTCACTTATATACACAAGGTTGTCTCAAATTTCCATATAGTTGTATTATTCACAAAACTATATTTTTAAAGCCATATTAAATTACTCTTTTAAATCTATATTAAAATATAACCATTTTATTTATAAATAAACTAAGTTTATACTTTTCAAAATAACATTTCCAAATTCTATGATATTATTTATTTAACAAAACCGTAATAGTTTAATTCCAAATCCATAATCACTTTTATGTATAAATAGATTAGATTTGTATTTCCAATATCATATTTCCAAATCCATAAATATTATACTAGCCATGCTTGATATATAAAATAACTTGCTAAAAATCATTTTTTATATCTATTAACTTAATTTAGAAAAGGTCCTAGGATTTATAAATGAAAATAATTCTCTTTCGTAAAAGGTGAGTGGGAAATTTTATAAGTTTTTAATAAAATTGAAATTTATTTCATTGGCTTTATTTGATTTTATGCTTAAATCAATAAATATATGTAAATTGTAGACTTAAATTGAACATATAGAACATTGCCTACATATTCTTATCCTAAAATCTAGAGAATTTCATTGGAATTGTTGTTTACACGTAGATCTGGAAATCAGTTCCAAAATTTATAGTGGTTGATGGTTGATAAGTTGTATAATCTATGCTAGATCTGTAATTTGGTTGTAAAAATAATACTAGAATATTAATTATTACCCTAATATTGTTGGAACGTGAATTTTTTACACTTTAACTGTTGGAAAAGATCTCCGTTTAATTTTTATAAGTTGGTTTGATTTTCTTATTTTCATAGAAAAACACAACATTTGATTTGATAAAGTATATATGTAAATAAAAGAAAAGGACGTGTAAGGTACACAGTCAATTGTCAAGTTACACTGTCTATTTCAAATAAAAAGAGAAAGAATAATTCCTTGAACGAGTAAAATCTTTTATGGAAATCACAACGGAGAATCTTTTTAGACATATAATTTCCACAATTAAGTATGGAAAAGAATGTTCTGGTTGGAGATTTATAACTAAAATGTAATTAATGGAAATAAATGTTTATACGTATTTAACTACGCCAATCGATTAAATTGGAACTTAACTAGTATGCTGATTTACGCATAATATTCGCTATAAATATAGTTAAACATAGGAATAAATTAGATAATAATGAATAAAAGAAATAGGAAAAAAGTTAGGAAGGTTGTAACTCCAATTAATGGTAATAAACGTGAAAAGAATATGGGAGTTACAAAAAGTTAATAGGGTAAATGGATTAATGGGACTAATAAATAAAGATGTTAGTTAATAACTATGGAATAGTTAGAGGAAATCACTAAATGGAATTTAGTAAATAAATAAATGTCTCAGGAATTGTCCGTTGGAATAATAATTATTCATTATGGACAAGTTGGTATTTATGGAAAAGGTAATTAAAGGTAATAATTGAACATTTAAGGTAAATTATATTATAGCCATAAATAAATTTAAGGAAGATTAAAAGGCTATCCAATATTCAGCTTAGAACAATAAAGCTTAGGACGAAGCTTATAATAATTAAATGGAATTAGTGGTTTGGAATGCGAGGTCAGTAGAGTTACATAATGGAAGTCCGCTCTTCACTTTGAGACTACCAACAGTTGTGTACACTTTTTACTGATGTGAGACATCTTCAACTATAGGACCTGCGGAAAATGAATATGCAACCTTAGGACCTGTAACGATCCCATCTCGGTAGCCAGATTAGCAAAGAACATTACAAGTAATGTCATCTACTAATCCGAAGAATACAGCTTGTTAAGAGTGATCGAATGTGAATATATCTTTATACTAACACTGACGCGTCATTTATACCTTTTCACTTAATATCTTTATACTTTAATTTAATTTATTCTAATTTAATTCCAAATTTTTCTCAACTCTAAAAGATTTTACTCACTATTGTCCAAATGTTTTAAGGTCACAAATTCCAATTTATCAATTTACTTTTTTTAAATCAATTTACACCCTAAATTATTATCCCGATAATCATTTTATATTCCTATCCCTAATTAGATAATTAATATAACTATCTACCACACACCACATGGGACATGACTCTAAGTCATCTAGGTCTCGAATCCATAATATTATATGTTATAATGTTCTGACACGGCTCTAAAACCAAACTGTAATGAGCCCACCGCGATACCCAGATTAGTAGACTTCATTACTTGTAATGTTCTTTGCTAATCTGGGTATCGCGGTGGGGTCATTACAGGACCTACTTTTGAGTCGGAGGTATTAAGTGGTTGATTGATGGCCTGCCTTCTCCCTAATTAATAAATAGGTAAATGATCAGAGTTAGCGGTTAGGAGTGGTAGTCAATATGTCAGGAATGGTCCGCTTCGGGTTTGAGGTATTAAGCGACTGTTATAGGGTTCGCCTTAGTCCTATAAAGAAGTATTAAGTAGCCTGGTGAGATTCCAAACGATATCAGCTGGATAGTACCAGTGAGGAGTTCGCCTTGGGTTAGGTACTAAATGATGGGTACCTGCCTAAAATTTATGTATTAAATTCTCAGAAGTCAACCTAGTCCTTACTAATGAGGTATTAAGTGGCTTGGGTACTATCTCTTACATGGCTAAGACATCTATAATGATATATGCATTAGTAGTATGGCTATTATGTATTATAAAGCCATAATATGGTCAAAGGTCTCGGTAGCTAGGACTAACAGACCAATGGACCAACGATGACGATGCTAGGTGCCCGCTTCATATTTTGGAAGTATTAAGTAGCCGTCAGACACGCGTTAGTATTTTTTACCTTGGAGAAGGTTAGGTAGATGAATCGTGTTGGGTGAAAATATCATGCATGCATACTAGGTTAAACATATTAACCGTAGACATAATAATCAAATGGAAACTGTTTGCGCCAAAATTGGTCACAAACCCCAAAAGTAGTGAAAGCACCGGTGTTTACACACAAATTCTTAGTATCCATACACAGATTTCAGATCTAGATGATGTAGAGAGTAAAAATGATGAAATAACAAAATTAAAATGAAAGAAAGTAAGAGAAGACACGAGATTTATAGTGGTTCGGCTATCTCCGGCCAACGTCCACTTTGAATTGATCATTTTATTTCATTTATATTGAGATTATAGTTACAATCCTTTGAATATAAATTACCAAAATGGCAGAGTTTAGCCCAAAAGAGAAGAAGAAGATCCCTTTTTAGCCGCCATGGAGTTGCTATATATAGGAGTAGATCTGGAAATATCTGCCCCAAAACTCGGAATATCCTTTCTCGTGCATAGGTGGGCCCACCAGATCGATCTGGGGTTGTTTGGTATTGATCCTTGATCAATCCAAGTGGATTTGTACCGATCAAGAATCACTCCAAATGAGCTACGATCGATCATGGTGATAGACGATGGTGCAAAGTCTTTGCTTCCCAAATTTCATGAAATTCCAGTGTGTAGTTTCTGAGATATGATCGATCCAAGCTTCAATTTTCTAATGTAGGCCGACGAGTTCGTATCCATGAAGTTTCATATCCACCATATTTTGTATACATCACTTCTGGATCAATCCGAGTTTTCGTATTCATCATTTCGTGTCCATAGCTTTCGCATCGATCTGATTCTCACGCTGTGATCCATGTTCGTTCTCCACCTTGACCGATTCGTATCGATCGATACGAATGTGATCGATACAAAATGGCTCCTTCCCTCTTGCTGTTTTTCATATCCATCCAGCATAGCCTTCTCCATGTATGCCCTTCGTATCGATCAATAAGTGATCGATACAAAATGCTTTTCCAAACCCCTGTAACCATTGCCTCGTATCCATTCATTGCTTCTTCCTTCGTATCGATCCCCAGCCCTTCTCTTCGTATCGATCTAATGCCATAGATCGATACGAAACTACCGATACGAACTACTATCGATCCAAAGTAAATGTGCGAAATTGTGCATTATCCATATTCATACCCACCTTGATCGATACGAAGGTATCAATATAGATGTATCGATCCGTAGTATATAGCCACATCCACGTTGATCGATACGAAAGTATAGATACAAACCAGCCTTCCGTGAATATTGATCCACTTCCATCCTAAAGCTGCTTGATCGATACAAATTCGATCGATACGAATGTCGACCGACCTACTCCAAATATCACAATGATTAATACGAAAGTATCGATTCAAAACCATTTCTCACCAATATTGATCCATCCATAACTTGAGCATGTGAACTCCGATTAACCTGAAATTCGAAGTGTAGCCTCACCAAACCTTGTTTATCATTACCTATCGATCCCACCTTGATTGGAGCTTGGTCCAATTTTGATGGTATTGATCATAGCCTTGTTTCCAATCGATCTCCAATCCTGATATCCATCCTTTTTAGCCAATTTGTTGATATCCCGGCCTTGTTCAAAAGGCGGGGTAACATTTGCCCCCCAAAACATGCCTTGTGGTAGGAAGGCCTGTTTTGAATAGCTTTAAATCTGACATCCAAAGTCCATATTCCATCCATTACCAAGCCATTCTATCCAAGTGCCATATCTATCCGAACCGACAACCGAGTTCTAGTCCATCCATATCCAGTAACCAATAACGAAATCCATGACCTCTCTGGGGCGATATCCATATCCGGGACCACTCCGGGTTCATGCCCAAATCCTTAGCTGTTGGGTGAATTTTCACCACCTGACCAACCCTAGACGAACCAAAGTCTACATGCTACCTAGCCGGACCAGGATCTAGCCGGACCAGGACCTAGCCGGACCAACTCCTAGCTGGACCAACTCCAAGCCGGACCAACTCCTAGCCGGACCAACACCTAGCCGGACCAGGACCTAGCCGGACCAACTCCTAGCCGGACCAACTCCAAGCCGGACCAAATCCTAGTCGGACCAACTCCAAGCCGGACCAACTCCTAGCCGTACCAACACCTAGCCGGACCAGGACCTAGCCGGACCAACTCCTAGCCGGACCAACTCTAAGCCGGACCAAATCCTAGCCGGACCAACTCCAAGCCGGACCAACTCCAAGCCGGACCAAATCCTAGCCGGACCAACTCCTAGCCGGACCAACACCTAGCCGGACCAGGATCTAGCCGGACCAGGATCTAGCCGGACCAGGACCTAGCCGGACCAACTCCTAGCCGGACCAACTCCAAGCCGGACCAACTCCTAGCCGGACCAACACCTAGCCGGACCAGGATCTAGCCGGACCAGTACCTAGCCGGACCAACTCCTAGCCGGACCAACTCCTAGCCGGACCAACTCCAAGCCGGACCAACTCACCTCCCATGCTTCGCCGAACCAACTCACCTCCTACCACCGGACCAAACGCTGCCGGACCAAGACGTGCCAGGCCAGATCACATCAGCCTAGGCCCACCAGCAGCTATATACATCCAAGACCCCTGCTCCCACCCTCACTCTATAAATAGAGGGGCAGGGGTACGACAATGGGGGACAAGTTTGAGAGCTCAAGCACGGAAGGAACTTTCAAACAACTTTCTTTTACTTGTACCAAAGCTTTGTACTTGTAATCACAACAAAAGAAGAGAAATAACATATAAAGTGGACGTAGGCACATTCTGGCTGAACCACTATAAATCTGCGTGTCTTTTTACAGTTTAGCCCCTGTTTTTCATATATTTGCATAAACCTCCAAAATCACTAAGAACAACATAAGATCTACTAAATCATACAACTTTGAGGTGTTTGTCCATTTTTTGTGCAAACATTTTTGGTGCTTTCACTGAGAACTAGAAGCTTGAAGCTTCAGCTTCATCCACTTAACAAGTTTTCCTAACAGCATCGTCCGCCACTTGGAAAACATGCCTCCCAAACAGAGAAAAGATGTTAACAAAGGAAAAAACATCGCATCCAGCAGTCTTCCAGATCCAGCTGTCACGAATCAAGTAAATCGTCCTCCTCCAGTAGTACCAAATGAAGAACAGGCTAATCCGGCCACTCCTGCCACAGAACAGCCTACAGCAATTACTAGGGCAGATTTGGACAGAGTTGTGGTTGAAGTAACTCACCGCTTCACGTCCCAGCAGGAAGCCTTGGTGGACCATCTCATGTCACGCTTAAGGGATGCTGAAGAATCCAACCGCAACACTGGAACATTGGGCGAGTCCCAGTCTGGAGGATCTCAGAGACAACAAAGATCTTCCTTCTTCGAAGGAGCTAACGGCAGAAGTAGCCATGGTAGGAGCCGAGACCGAGCACAGCCCGAAGTTAGGCCTGAGGAAACGTTTGGTACCGAACCCAACGGGGGAGGTACCGGACGGAGGTCAACTGTAGCTGAGCCTATCATACTGCCTAACCACGGAAACGCCGGTGAACGGGGCCGAGCTAGAGTCCAGCCCGAAGTTGGACCCGAGGAAGTGCTTAGATCAGAACCCAGCAGGGGAAGATCAAGGCAAGGGCCAACTGTAGCTGACCCTAGCATGCTCCCAGAAGATCAAAGGCAGCCGCTGGAAAATATGAGGAACGATAGACGATACCATCCCTACAGGTCATCTGGACGGAATCAATCCCATAGAACAGAACCAAACTCCTTTCTATCTGCTCCAAATTCTGATGAAAGGATGGCACGCTTATTCAGAGAGTGCATCCAACGGGAACAAAGAGATCGAGGGATAGGCGCTAGGGTAACCAGCCCTTTCGCCCGCAATATCGAAATTGCCATCACCCCCCGAGAATGGAAAATGCCAACAATGGAACCTTACAAAGGAACCTCTGACCCCGTTGTACATTTACAGAGATACACACAGCATATGCTCATGAGTGGAGCGACAGAAGGAGTGCTGTGCAAATGCTTTCCACTATTCTTAGCAGATCTAGCTACCTCCTGGTTCTGCCATCTACCCCAAGGATCCATCAGCTCGTGGGAAATGTTGAAAGAAAAGTTTATCAGTCAGTTCCGCATCCATGTGGAACAACCTAAGGACGCTTATTCCTTATCCAGCGTCAAACAGAAACCTGGAGAGAAGGTGCAGCAATATTTAACCCGATTCAATGCCGCAGCGGCCGCAATCCAAGATGTCGATGAGAAGCTTATCTTAATGGCCCTCTGTAGTGGTGTGCATCCGGATATTAAATTTGCTAGAAGATTGACCAAAGAAAAACCAGCTACATTACCCGATTTCTTCCATGAAGCTGGAAAATATATAAGACTTGAAGACGCTGCCGCTGAGAGGCAGACAGGACAATAAAATAAGGTGGCTCACAGCGACGCGCCCGCTGTAGCAAAGGACATTCGAAGAAATGATTCTAGAGACAATGCTGGGAGCAAGAAAGAAGCAAAGTGTCTATATCGTCCAGGACCGAGATTTGACGCTTACACCCTTTTAAATGAAACGATCGAAAACATCTTCCTGGCCACTCAAGACGAAGTTAAATACAAATGCCCCCCCCGCACAAGAAGAAACCAGATATCCTAAACTTGAGAAGCTAGCCTATTGCCTACTAATCACATCACGGAAACTGCGTCACTATTTTCAATCTCATTCCATCAGAGTTCTGACCGATCAACCACTAAGGTACGGAGTCCCATTCAAAATCACATCGGACAATGGACTTCAGTTTGATAGCGAGGAGTACGCCAACTGGTGCCGAGGGCACGAAATTCACAAAAGCTTCTCATCCGTAGCTTATCCCTAGGCAAACGGATAAGTCGAAGCCGTCAACAAAATTCTCAAAACTCTAATCAAAGAGAAACTCGAAAAGTCAAAGGGCGCTTGGGTGGATGAACTTCCTACGGCACTGTGGGCCTATCGCACATCTTTCAGAACATCAACGGGGCATACTCCTTTCTCTTTGGCATACGGATCAGAGGCTATGCTCCCAGTTGAAACTATAGTGCCTTCCCACCGCAGGATCCACTACAACCCAGAAGAGAATGAAGAGTTCCACCTCATGTCTTTGGATCTAATTGAGGAAAGAAGAAATGATGCAGTCCTTAAAGCAGCAGCCCACAAACAAAAAGTGGCAGCACAGTACAACTCCGAAGTCAAGCATCGCACCTTACAAGAACGGAGCTTATATTTTGTCAACAGTGGATGGAGAGGTGTTCCAGAGGGCATGGAACATCCAACAACTCCGTCGATACTTTTCTTAACT
Organism: Allium fistulosum; assembly: GCA_030737815.1. Lineage (NCBI taxonomy): Eukaryota > Viridiplantae > Streptophyta > Magnoliopsida > Asparagales > Amaryllidaceae > Allium > Allium fistulosum. The sequence goes on along the minus strand of CM060905.1, from coordinate 894,819,802 downwards.
TGTACTGCCCATATGAAGCGAATTAACAAAGAGAATCAGTGGACGTAGGCATTTTCGTGCCGAACCACTTTAAAAAACCTTGTCTCTTTTTTAACTTGTTCCTTCATATCTTGGCTGCTTGTTAACTTTATCCTTTTCTGTTGAACGAAATCCTATGCAAGGCACTCCACAGTGCAACTTCACCTGGACAAGACCTAACAGGTACTATGCGAATCTATGCCCTCGCCAATGAGACACTTTCGCTCCGGCATCCCTCTGCTGCGAGTTAACTCATTGCTCGCGACGGCCCTTAAAGCCAACTGTAATGAGCCGATTATAAGCCACCGAGAAGGCCGACTATAGCCGAGGCAGCTCATTACGGCGTTCGGCTCGCCGGCAACTGTGAACCGATTATAAGCCCCAACATAAGGTGTGGCCAGCCAGGGGTAGTTCACGGTTGACGATCGGCACCCACGCTAGCCGGCCACAGTAAATCGAATAATACCCACGATTACGGGCCATAATGGCCCGGGTAGTTACTGTGCGCGATCTCGGCTCCGATGTGTCTTAAGTGCGGCTGTGGTAAAAAAGAATTAACTCCCCGCGGAGGCGTAAGATGGGTGACGAATGTCTCCAAGACCCACAGCTAGGGAAAGTGACTACAAAACCCGTTTGCCACGAACTTAAGCACACCGAAGGCCTTCCGTGATTGGAAGTTTTACTCTTTCACATATTTCAATTCTATTTAAAGAACTTTTCTCCTATCCTCTATAACAATCCCTGAAGTACAGGACACAGAGTAGAAGATACTCACCAGCGGGAATGGGAATTCACGGTTGGATAGCAGGACATTCAACTGAGCTCCATCCTCGGTCGTACAAAAATATTCAAAACTGCCATCTACAATTAGAACATGAAAGGCGGTATTTTCTTCTTTTATACAAATTCCTGACTATAATTTATTCATACATCACACTAGCATTATAAGGCATGAAATTATGCTTTAAGCAAGAACTTGGCATTAAACACAACTGGATTACAAGCATATGCATAGCTATATTTCACATACAACATGTGAAAATAACAAAAGCATTCAAAAAACGACGGAATCAGCTTAAGTTAAAAAATTACACGTCAAGAATAGTGTTGTTTATTACAAGTAGCATAATTACAACCTAAGAGTTACATTACTGTTTTGAGACTAACGTATACAACAATGTCAAGCCCACCAAAAGATATCCAGGTCCAATCAAGGAGCCAGCCGCGTCGGAGTTTTATCCTCGCCCTGTTGCCCACCTGTCCGGTCAAAGAAAGAATTCATTAGTGATAAGCAACCAAGTTAACGGAAAGACCAGAAAGAAAGACTTACCAGCACCTGCTTCTTGACCATCCTGGTCATCATCCTCTACTTGTACACCTGCCTCCCCCGGCAACAGCATGCGCGCTCTATCAATCCCAAAGGAGTGGGAGATAACATCAAGCTGCTCGCCTTTGAGAAAGCCTGGGAAACAGTCGGGAGGTGAGTTCAGAAGTTCCTGAGGGCCGTACCCATCCACTAGTGACCTCGGGGTAGGCCCATGACGTCCCGGTTCTGACTGAGCTGGGGGCACTGCGGAAGGATCGTCTCTATCCTGGGATTTCCTCTTTTCTGATCGGGTTTCAACTTTACAAGACATTTATCTGCAAACACAAAGAAGTGCGTCGTTAGAATAAAGGAAGTAAACAAGCGAGTGTGTGCAGTCGGGAATTTCACTCATAATTCAAGTCCTAAAAGTGCATTCGGTAGTTCAAGGCCGAAAGGTCATTCGGTATTCAAACCATCAATCTCATTCGGCATTCCCAATACTACAGTTCATTCGGCACTCCCAATATCACAGTTCATTCGGCATTCCCAATACTACTGTTCGTTCGCCATTCCCAATACTACTGTTCGTTCGCCATTCTCAATACTACAGTTCATTCGGCATTCTCAATATCACGGTTCGTTCGGCATTCCCAATATCAAAGCTCATTCGGCACTCAAGTACCTCTGGTGCAGATTCATTCGGTAATTCAAAATATAAGAGCCATTCGGTAACTACCTGATTCGGTAGTCAAGGATGATCCGGCAATGACTTTGATTCGGCAGACGAGAATTTCGATTTGGCTGTCTTCGAACGGTAAGGAATGGTAGAGACATAAGGCCCATACTTATAGGGGGAGGTTGATTGACCGGACCAGCCAGTTCGGTTCCCAGACCGAATGAGATCGACAAACTAAAACAAAGCACAACATATGTTAAACATATGCCCTGCTTTGGGGGGCAAATGTTGGGTGAATTTTCACCACCTGACCAACCCTAGCCGAACCAAAGTCTACATGCTACCTAACCAACACCTAGCCGGACCAGGATCTAGCCGGACCAGGACCTAGCCGGACCAACTCCTAGCCGGACCAACTCCAAGCCGGACCAACTCCTAGCCGGACCAACACCTAGCCGGACCAGGATCTAGCCGGACCAGGACCTAGCCGGACCAACTCCTAGCCGGACCAACTCCAAGCCGGACCAAATCCTAGCCGGACCAACTCCAAGCCGGACCAACTCCTAGCCGGACCAACACCTAGCCGGACCAGGATCTAGCCGGACCAGGACCTAGCCGGACCAACTCCTAGCCGGACCAACTCCAAGCCGGACCAAATCCTAGCCGGACCAACTCCAAGCCGGACCAACTCCAAGCCGGACCAAATCCTAGCCGGACCAACTCCTAGCCGGACCAACACCTAGCCGGACCAGGATCTAGCCGGACCAGGACCTAGCCGGACCAACTCCTAGCCGGACCAACTCCAAGCCGGACCAACTCCTAGCCGGACCAACACCTAGCCGGACCAGGATCTAGCCGGACCAGGATCTAGCCGGACCAGTACCTAGCCGGACCAACTCCTAGCCGGACCAACTCCTAGCCGGACCAACTCCAAGCCGGACTAACTCACCTCCCATGCTTCGCCGAACCAACTCACCTCCTACCACCGGACCAAACGCTGCCGGACCAAGACGTGCCAGGCCAGATCACATCAGCCTAGGCCCACCAGCAGCTATATACATCCAAGACCCCTGCTCCCACCCTCACTCTATAAATAGAGGGGCAGGGGTACGACAATGGGGGACAAGTTTGAGAGCTCAAGCACGGAAGGAACTTTCAAACAACTTTCTTTTACTTGTACCAAAGCTTTGTACTTGTAATCACAACAAAAGAAGAGAAATAACATATAAAGTGGACGTAGGCACATTCTGGCTGAACCACTATAAATCTGCGTGTCTTTTTACAGTTTAGCCCCTGTTTTTCATATATTTGCATAAACCTCCAAAATCACTAAGAACAACATAAGATCTACTAAATCATACAACTTTGAGGTGTTTGTCCATTTTTTGTGCAAACATTAGCTGTTCATAGCCAATATCTAAATCCATAACCTCTTCGGGTTCTTGCCAAGCGTAATCCACACTCGACGACCTGTGTTATGCAATGCCTTGGCATAAGTCCTAGATTGACGGTGATCCTGGTTCAGTGTCCCTAAACGTTGAGCAATGCCATGGCTTAAGTCCTAAGCCGAATCCTGGTCTTCCGGACCCTTTTCGAGCATAGTCCATACTCGATGACCTGAAATAATAAATGATAGATATCATGAGACCTAAGTCCTAGGTCGAATCCTGGTCTCTCTGGACCCTTTCCGAGCATAGTCCATACTCGACGACCTTTTTACTAAAAACCAGATAAAACCCAATCGAAATCCAATCCGAAATCCAGCTCAAATTAGAAAACCAGAATCCATATTAAAAATCCAAACCAAAAAGCAAGCGTCTAAGCCAAAATCCAAATCAGAAAGTCAACAAAACCAAGAGTCCAAACCGAACTCCAAAACCAAACCAAAAAAAGCAAATACCAAAATAGAAAGAAAGAGAAAATTTCACAAACTAGAGCATCATAGTTTATCATCATCTCAGAGCATGCCTAGGGGCTATCTTCGTCCCCGTGCATGAGTAAGTGACTTAGCTGTCTGCCCAGAGTTTGCTACTTATTCCATATCATCCCGATTAGTCGATGACCAACCGACCATCATACCCAGGCCTCGCGCCATTGTCGTTTGAGGTAGACGGTGGTTGCTCATGTTCCACCACCGCATTCCGAGTCCCGACATATTGCCATAACTGACCATTCCTTATGTGCTCCTTGATTATATTCCTTAGATGCCTGCAGTTGTTAGTATCATGCCCGTCCAGGTCATGAAAGAGACAGTGCCTTCCCGATGCCCTCTCGTGTTCCGAGGGTTCCCTCCTTGCCGGCCTTCGATAAGGAAGGCGATCTCGAGTTTCCATGTATATCCATTCCAATGTCTCATTCAGTCCTGTGTAAGTGGAGAATTTTGGCTCTCCCCAACGCTTCCTTTTCCTGCCAGAGTCGTCATCCGACTTCCTCTTCCCTTTATCCTTATCCTTACTCGAGCTTTCATCGGATGGTCCTCCATCCTTAGCCACGTTTACTTCCTTTGATTTCATATCCGAACTTGCATCCTCTTGTCGAAGAAATCTCTCGGCTTCGTGAAAGAATTCCCCAAGATCCATTGGTGGATCCCGTATCAACGATAGTTTGAAATCCAAGTTGTCCCTGACTCCTGACACTGCTGCCCTTTGAACTTTTGATGGATCCGGCCGATCCACCAAAGCAACTGCTGCATTAAACCAGGTTAAGAAAGTTCTGAGCGACTCTCCTGTCCTCTGTTTCACCGACGTCGATGTCATCACATTCTTCAGCCTCTTGATATGAACCCAAAACTGCTTTAAAAACCTGTCCACCAATTCTATCCATGTCCTAATAGATCCATCTTCCAATTGCGTGAACCACATAATAACTATATGTTGAATATGCATGTATATGATTTTTGTTTGATGATAATAAACATATATACATTCATTTAAATGTATTTGATATTGTACTATTCTATTTTTCACAGATAAAATGAATATTTGCTGAATAAAATAAATAACACAGAATTGGAATTCAAACGAATATTTTATTCAAACAAATATTTATTACAATTTTGATAGTACAATTTCAAGCTCTCACTATAACTATACAATTTCAGTCACAGTTCAATTACATCAATTTCAATCACAATACAATTACACCAGTTCCTCACTACATATCACTCACACTCGTATTTATCTTCAACTTCATTCCAATGTGAATCCAGCATCTGAGCAATCTGCAGAAATATACATCGACGCAATAAAATTGAAAATAAAATATTTTTGCAGTATAAAACAAAATATGAATTTTGAAAATAATATTTGCCTCAGTTATTTGGGTTGTTCGTCATCATTTATATTTGAATTCATCATACACGAATAGCTTGTGACATGCACAGTGTATCACTGTACATGCCACAAGGCCGTGCACACCAATATATGTATATACACTTGATATAGTAACAGGAATAGCTGAGCACAGGTCAAACCCAAACAAAAAATCGGGTTCAACTCAAGTGCAAAATAAATAAAGTCACATCACAAGCACAAGGTCAAACCCGAGCGTTTAAGCTGGATTCAACACAGGGCAATAGAGGTCAAGTCACTGCTATCATGACTCAACTCAATACAACAATGAAGACAACAGTAAAATGAATGACCAGTCTCAACAAACCAGAACTTAAGACCAGAAAACAAATTGCAAGTCCAAACCAATACAGCAATGAATCAAGTGAACAAGTGCATACATATATACAAGCAACTGAAGTGTAACTGCAAATAACAATGCACACAAATGCACCAATGACACCAATGAAATCAAGACTAGTGTGCAGTGACAATATACATGAATCAAGATATCAGGACTCGAACTCAAATATACAAGTATGCACATAACAGTGGACATGAAACAGTGCATGATCAATGCATCAATGAGACTGAAGCTTCTACATGAAGACCAGAACATCAAATCCAGACTATCATACCAAAGAAGATGACAGCAATTACAACTGATTCAACTGAATAAACAATGCATACACCAGAGATGCAACTCAACCAAGAATAAAGCTTCAAAACTACAAAGGCAACGGGCTACAAACCAAATACATTGAACTTGAATGAACCAGACTCAAGTACATCAGGTCAGAGACCAAAGAATGGCAATACACAAAGACAAAGATAGTGCAATGTACAACTCAATGTATAGATCAAAGAACACATGACCAGACACACATGAATATGAAGACCACAAAGGTAATGCACCAGTAAAACAACCGAACAATGAACTCGACCAGGAACAATGACTCAAGTGACCCAATACAGCAAGTTACAAACTACTAAATGAAGACACAGCAAGTGTTCAACTACAAAATTTCAAAGTGCAGACATGAATATCAATGCAGCTCAATGCACAAAGGCTACAGGTCTGAAACTCCAAGAGGCAACAACAACATGAATGCAGTAACAACCACCAAGCTAAATGAAATTCAAGTAAAGATACCAGCTACACAAAACAACCCAACAGCAATACATGCTACAGAGAGCATATGCAAAGGTCTGGACAACATGGTCAGTGCAAACAACTCAAGTGCTTATGAACACAGTTTCAAATCAAAACAGTGAACGATATCCAATGAAATGCTACAGAGATGTATGGGTACGCGATGTATAACCAGAGGCAAAGGGATCAAAGAACAGAAACAATACCAAGTTCAAATGCAGTCAACAGTTGTTAACAAAGTCAAAGAAATTCGAATGTACAAGACAAAACCAGAAATTCATGGAATCAGAAATGATGAAAGTCAAAATCGTGATGGCCGAAGTAAACACGATCAGTGTCAAGGCCAAAGTCATCAGAAAAATCGAAGTTGACCAAGTTAGAAATCAAGTGTGTGTAAAAATTGAAAAAGTCAAAAATCAAATTAAAATAAAAGAGGTAAGTTTTCTGCCGTATCGATCAAGGAAAGATCGAACGATTTAAAATCAAAACCGTGAGAAGCAAGCATCAATTTATACGAGTTTGATAAGTCAGAATCAATGTCAAGCATCCAAGCATCATCGATCGGCCAAGCAAAATAAAGTGACGAATTCAACTAAAATACATGCGAACAAAAATACAGGGTAGCGAACCCTATATAACAATCATCATCGGCAAAAGTAAAAACCGAGTTCAAAGCAAAACAGAAAACAATCAATCAACTCGAATCAAAGTCGAGAAAAGGATAAATCGAAAAAAGGGCTAAACATACCAACTCAATTCGAAGCATCAATCAATCTTGACTTCATCAGCCGCAAGCCAGCAAGCTAATAAACCAGCAAGCAATCAAAGTGAAAGCGGCGACTTCAGCCCTAATTTCACGAGGCCAAAGTCAAATCAATCTCTCAAAAGCAAGACGAGGCAGAAGCCCAAATTTCACAAGACCGAAGCTGTAGTTAAAGAACAAGACGAGGCCGAAGCCCTAATTTTAGAAAGAGGAACGAACGAACGAGGAAGCCAACATTTTTCACAAGAAAAGGAACGGGCCGACATAAATAAAAAGGAAGAAAGGGATTATTCTTTATCACTTATTTGGGCCGGTCCTTTTTATTGTGTTACTTTGGCTTTAATTTACAAAGGGATTAGTATATTTTAAATTAGGGTTTTGAGTTGTTCTCGTTTTTTTATTTTCTGTACTTTTCGAATCAAATCTGGGTAAATCACCACCTAGGATATAGGTTGTGTCAGATTGTGTAGTTAGGATTAGTTCAGTAAGCAAGGTTTGCGAGTTTGCAAAACTCTATAGGCGGTAGCAGGGTTTGCGAGTCTATTAAAGTGTTTGTAAGCGGGAGACTGTTTAATTCTAATAGAAATCTGGGAATGCAGTAGTAGGCAGGGGTTGCCGAAGCTGGGTAAATTTTGTGTGTGATTTACTTTTCAACATATTTACTTCTCTGCAGTTTGTTTTTGTGTTAAATTCGAGAAGATTTGCTATAACCCTATTCACCCCCCCTCTAGGGTTAATCTAGATCCTACACTATATCCGTCAAGTACATGAGGAAACATTGGGCAATAACCTCCTTCGATGCTCCTAATGCTTCCATGTGTCTTGTATACCTCCTCAAATGATCGGTAGGATCCGTCCTACCGTTATATAGTTTCATAGTAGGTAGCTTGAACTCTGGTTGATTCCTAGCCATACTGATGTTATGGGTAAATGGACTCCTGTTTATTCCTTCTAGATCTTTGTTTATCAAACCTTCGCGCATAGTTCGCCTGATAATTTCAGCCAATCCAGAGTTGTTCACCAAGGGCTGCCCCCTATCTTCATTCCTAACTGCCCCCCGAGTCCTCGAGGGAATTACGGTATGTACTCCTCGTCACACACACCTGTATTCCTGCCGGCACCATGTTGTGCAGCGCCACCTGGTATCCCTCCATGAACTGGTCCAGCATGACACGGTGGTGTGCCCCCTAGTCTAGATCCGTCTAGATTGATAGTTGTTTGTTGACTAGTGGATGCCTCCTACTAAACTGCTCCATTTGATTGCCTGTTGAGTCCCTCTGGTCCAGCTCCATGGATTTATGCTCCAGTAGCTACTGCTGTTTCTGCCTGTCCGAACTGCCTGGGAAGGTTCTGCACTATCTCTTCCTGCCTTTTCATCAACTGCTCCTGCATGGAATCCATCATAGTCTACATCTCATCCCTCATGATGTAGATGGATGCCTGATCTTCTCCAGCTCCAGAGGAAGCCTCTTGACTTCCCTCTTGATGGCTCCTTTCCGTCACATGTCTCCTTGTCGATTGCCTAACCATGGTTCATCCTAGATCTGATCCTTTAGCTTTCCAAATCCGATGTAGCGGGTGCTGGTTTTCTCAGTGAAAGCACCAAAGTGTTTACGCCAAAATTGGTCACAAACTCCAAAAGTAGTGAAAGCACCAGTGTTTACACACAAATTCTAAATATCCAAACACAGATTTCAGATCCAGATGATGTAGAGAGTAAAAATGAAGAAATAACAAAATTAAAATGAAAGAAAGTAAGAGAAGACACGAGATTTATAGTGGTTCGGCTATCCCTCCACTTTGAATTGATCCTTTTATTTCCTTTATACTGAGATTACAGTTACAATCCTTTGAATATCAGTTACCAAAATGGCAGAGTTTAGCCCAAAAGAGAAGAAGAAGATCCCTTTTTAGCCGCCATGGAGTGGCTATTTATAGGAGTAGATCTGGAAATATCTGCCCCAAAACTTGGAATATCCTTTCTCATGCATAGATGGGCCCACCTGATCAATCTGGGTTGTTTGGGATCGATTCTTGATCGATCCAAGTGGATTTTGTACCGATCAAGAATCACTCCAAATGAGCTGCGAACGATCATGGTGAAAGATGATGGTGCAAAGTCCTTTCTCTCCAAATTTCATGAAATTCCAGTTTGTAGTTTCTGAGATATGATCGATCCAAGTTTCAATTTTCTAGTGTAGGCTGATGAGTTCGTATCCATGAAGTTTCTTATCCACCATATTTCGTATCCATCACTTCTGCATCAATCCAAGTCTTTGTATCCATCATCCCATGTCCATAGCTTTCGCATCAATCTGATTCTCATGTTGTGATCCATGTTTTGTGCTCCACCTTGACCGCTTCATATCGATCGATACGAATGTGATCGATACGAAATGGCTCCTTCCCTCTTGCTGCTTTTCGTATCCATCAAGCATAGCCTTCCCCCTGTATGCCCTTTGTATTGTTTAATAAGTGATCGATACAAAATGCTTTTCCAAACCCCTGTAACCATTGCCTCATATCCATTCTTTGCTTCTTTCTTCGTATCAATCCCCAGCTCTTCTCCTCGTATCGATCTGACGCTATAGATTGATACAAAGTCTATCGATACGAACTGCTATCGATCCAAAGCAAATGCACAAAAGAAAGTGTGCGTTATCCATATTCATACCCACCTTGATCGATACGATATCGATATAGATGTATCGATACGAAGTATATAGCCACATCCGCCTTGATCGATACGAAAGTATCTATACAAACCAGCCTTCCGTGAACATTGATCCACTTCCATCCTGAAGCTGCTTGATCGATACGAATTTGATCGATACGAAACGTATCGATACGAATGTCGATCGACCTACTCCAAACATCACAATGATCGATACGAAGGTACCGATTCAAAACCATTTCTCACTAATGTCGATCGACCTACTCCAAACATCACAATGATCGATACGAAGGTATCGATACGAATGTCGACCGACCTACTCCAAACATCACAATGATCGATACGAAGGTATCGATATGAATGTCGATCGACCTACTCCAAACATCACAATGATCGATACGAAGGTACCGATACGAAGGTACCGATCCATCCATAACTTGAGCGTATGAACTCCGATTGACCTGAAATTCGAAGTGTAGCCTTACCAAACCTTGTTTATCATTCCCTATCGATCCCACCTTGATTGGAGCTTGGTCCAATTTTGACGGTATCAATCATAGCCTTATTTCCAATCGATCTCCAATCCTGATATCCATCCTTTTTAGCCAATTTGTTGATATCTCGGCCTCGTCCAAAAGGCGGAGTAACATAAACTAATCGGTGGAAATTTATGTTATGGACAAAGTACAGATTTTCCAGTCACTAGAACGTTGTTTTGACCCCCTCCTCATTACAACCCACATGATTGAATTAGAGGAACAAGTCGTCGGAGCAAGGTAATCGGTTGATGGAGAAGTTTTCCTATATTTCATGCTCGACACCGATAAGGCGAATTAATGTCCTAGGAACGTTATTGATTCCGTGGTAGTAGCCTCCATCAATATTTATATTCTATCATATTTTTCCATTCCACCATGAGTCTAGATTTATCAATCTCTGATATGCTTATGCTTATTATAGGTACCAAACAAACGATCCATACTGTGATGGACTAGGGTTTTAATTTTGTCGAAATTTGGGCCCATTAAAGTGCATATGTTACATTTGGCATTATAGCGAGGTTAGTCGATCAGAGGGATTAGGATATTTTGAGAGAACATACTTGTATTTTCTATCTATTAATATATTTTATGCCAAACTCTATAAATTTCGAATATAAAAATAGTTGCGACCATATTCCGAAAGAATGGGTGAAGCAACTATGAGTTGAAAATATTTTATAGAGTTAAAGATTTACGTGCCTACCCCGATTACCCCATGGAGCGTCGGCTATACACAAGGAATTAGCTTTGAAGAGCATGGGAACAAGATATGGAAGAATCCCGAAGGCTGGAAGGTGTTTGACCTGATTGTTGAGACTAACTACCTTAAGATTTTGGATTTTGATGGATGATCGATTAAAGATGCACATTCTATCCTAGCAAGCGGGAATTAAGAATTTATATGTCATAGACATCTGGAGGCAAGTTCTTGCAAGGGTGCGTTCATTAATCATCTTTAGATGGCAAACCGGATTTTTATTGTAAGACCTAAAGTCAATTCCTTAGTCAGTCCCCATGAGAGAAATTTAATAATATATTTTGGGAACGCCTTAAATTAAAAGGATTTTCAAAGGATTTCTTTTCCAAAGACTTATTTGGGAAAAATTGTTTTTAGAAATTTTGAAATCTTATTTTATAAGAAAGATGTATACCAATGAATTTGGTTGTGTTAAGAAATTTTGGTTAAAAAGAAATAAGTTTGAAAACCTAGATACATATACACACATATATTAAAGATTTAAGTTTGATTTTGATTAAGGAAGTTTTAGAGGAAAATAGTTTTCAATTTGGAAGCGAGTTTAAAAGAGCATATATTTAGCTTGAATATTTTTTTGTTTATAAAAATCGGAGTTTTTACATCCTTTTCTCGTTTAACGGGTGGATAAAATGAGACATTCGATTTTTATTGGGGTTAGTAATTGGAAGTGTAGTTATCCACCAGCTAATTAGAAGGATGTTTCTGTATAAATATATTGCGGAATATAACAGGTGGAATATTTCGGGTTTTTGAAGTGTTGTTGGTTGTAGCGGTATAAGTTGGGAATATTGCATTATTACCGAGGTACGGTTCGAAAGGCTAGACAGTAAACTTGGATACCATCGTGAAGAGGATAGGAATTTTTTCAAATCATGTCAAGTCAAAGGAGATGGTGTGAAATGATAATTATTATTATCATTATTAATTAACCCGGCCCAAATTGAGTCCAGATTCAACCTGCGTCCAAGATCCGTCTAACGGATTGGTAGACCTAGAGCGATCAACCGGTCAACTGGTCAACGGGTTTTGGCACAACTTGGAATGCAACTTATAAAAGTCGTGTCCAAACCCTGGCCATCTCGTTTTTGCTCTCCCTCTTCCTCAAAACAACTGAACCCAAAACCTCCGCCTCCTCCTCCAAAGCAGTTGCGCCCCCTCCATTCCACCACCAGGTGACGCCGCCTCTCCTCCACTCCAAAAGCAGCAACCTCGCCTCATCTTCGTGCCAAAATTTTTACATCAGATCTTGCCCCACTACCACTCCATATCTAAACCCTATCTCCCCTCTCCGACCACTTCTCCTTCCATGGCACCGCCTCACACTGTCGGTTCTTCCTCGTGCCACCCTTGTCTCACCCCTCAAGAGGCCACTTGGCTGGGTCAGAATGAGTAGAGAATCACCACTTATCTTGGCTCAGCAGACTGCACTTTCCACCAAGGACGGCCTGTCAAGTTCAAAGACTTCGCTGCTTTTTGGCTTGAGGAATTATTCGTGGCGATAGGATTAGCGCCGGTCTTCGCTTTGACATTTTTAAGCGGGAATGCTACCCGTGCTGCATCTATTCTTCCGACGCCCGTCTAGGGAAAACTTTTGATGAAGGCAGTAGTCTCATTCAGTTGGAGGTGAGGGAGTCAGTATCGATTTGACCGATGATGGATGGCTATATTTTGGAGATTTTTGCGGAGGGTGCAGACTTGGATGATTTAGAGATGTCAGAGCGCATCTTTTCTGGGGACATTGGTGTTTGGAGGTCAGACAATTTGCGACCTACAGCCTGCATCATCTTGCGCATCATTAAGCACAACATCATTCTAAAGATGAGGAGTCTTGATCAAGTCTATTCTTTGCTGAGGAAGACCACCTATGCTATCATTGGCGGCAAAGACGTCTATTGGGCACGTGCCCTGGTGATGCACTTCATCGATCAGGGAGTTGGTACTCCACGAAGTTACTTCCCTTATTGCCACCTATTCGCTCATGTTTTTAGGCGATATGGAGTGAACCTCCAAGAGGAGTTGGTCTAAAGGAAGGTCCAGCCTGCCATCGGTAGAGCCACCCTCTAGAAGATGTCTATCCCTTTGCCATCAGCAGCAACAGCCGCACCGGCAGTAGAGGAGCAGCTACAGCAAGAGGCAGAGCCAGGACAGGGCGGTAAGGGATTTCAGAGTCTTGGGCTAATCGCCATTCGATAGGTCCAGCCCGAGCTCCACGGGATCTGGGCCGATCAGTAGGAGATGCATGCCGAGCTACAACGATAGAGCCATTAGATTGGGTGCTTAGCCGCCATGCTATGACCTTTCCGAGGCTGCGGCAATGACTCGAACTCCCGCGGTGGGTTGAGAGACCATCCCATAGCTTGTAGGTAGTGTTTTAGGTTTAGTAGTGTTTTTGTTATCTTTTGCTTTAGCATTTATCATTTTTTAGGTTGTTTGGATTATAACCATCGTTTGTCTCTTATAAAAGGCACATACGATATTATGAGATTGTTCCTATTTATTTACTGTGTTGTTATTTCTGGTTGTGTGAACCATTCTTGTATGTGTATATGGAAGAAACAGTATAAATATGAAAATCTCATAAAGACACTTAACCAACGGTAAATGCAATATAAGACTGGAGGTTTAGAATCAATAGTAAAATTTAGCAAACGAAGACATGTTAACGTTGTTTTGGAAATCATTGGTCATTGTTCATGTTCCTTAAAGAGCTTAAATTTATAAATAATAAACGTGTTGACATTTTAAAATAAAATGTTAAGTTTTAAAGGTAGAGGTTAAATTTGAAGCGTTAGAGAGGAACTTATTCGTTAGCGCATAAATAACTTCCGACTACGTTGAAATGTTGCTTGAATCGTTTAAATTTTTGAAAGGCTAGTATTTGGGAAAAAAAATGAGTTTTAGCTTTTGAATTATTTTTAGCACTCAAATAATTTTTGGAACTTTTTCCTGATTTCAAGGAAAATTTGTGTCTAAATATGAATTTGAAGGTCACGCGCTATGCGTAGGGAAGGTAAATAAATTAACAAATGCGAATTTAATGGTGCATTAGAGTTGACGTATGATAAAACACAAACAATAACGAGGGAAATGCTGTTTTAGTCTTGGGATTTCTATTTTCATATCTTGTCGACGATGTGCAAGAGTCCTTTTTTGGATTCAATTTCGTTTTAGAGCTTGAGAACAAACCTCCTTATACATTTTGTACATGGAAATATTTGGAGAAATCCAGGGCAGTAAGGAAATTTCCTTTATACAACGGGAATTAATAGCTTATAGAGTGGTAAGATGTAGAATTATCCATCTAAATTTCTTTTCTCCGCATAGGAGTAACGTTTAGGAAGCGATATTTCGACGCGTTAGATTTTTGGATGGTAAGAATTGGATGCAAAATTGGTTGCACCATGCTCTTCTATTCATATGAGTATGGGGATTTTTGGTGAGAAAGATTTTTTAAAATCTGCATACATATAGAACTGCCAGTATATATATATATATATATGTTGTTTGCATCCTATTTTCAAAAATATTTTTAAACGAAATACATTCATATAGAAGGGCCCATTTAGAATCATTCTGCATACATGTTTTCTATAGTTGTGATACATTATGAACTTATGCATGTTCAATTGCAAAATTGGTTGTACACTAACTGGTTAGGTAGTTTAGGAAAATTGCGAGAAATAACCGTGATTTAATCATTCGTGTAATTTCGGAGATGAAATTCTTTTAAAGGTGGAAGAATATAACACCCCGTAAATTTACGTTAGTTAATTAATTAATTATTATGGGTCCAAAAATGGAGTTTGGGCAAACAGTGGAATTTGGCCATAAAACTTAAGCCATTTTTTGTAGTGATTTTCTAAGCAACTTTCACATTTGAAGTTTCGCAATCGGAGTTCAAACGAAGAAGTTACGAACCGAAACGAAAATAATTAATAAAAAAAACTAACATTTATAACTAAATACTGGAACCCACCGGCCGACCACCTTATTAGGGAAGGTCGACCTCTGGCGGTCGAATCCTATGGAGGGGAGATCGACCGATCCAAGTGGTGACGGCTAGCGTTTGCCTTGACCCAACGGCCCAGATTTAATATGTTTTAATCTAACAGCTATGATTGATTTGAATGCCTATAAATTCGGTCCGAACCCTCCATCCTCTTCTCATATTTTCTGGAAAGAACATCAAAGCTCTGCCATTTCTTCTGCTCCACTATTTTTCCAAATTATGATATAAATTATATTTATACAAATTGGAGAAGAATAGAAAATAAAAGGAAGAAGAGAAGAAGCGAATCAACACTACACGATAACAAGTTAAATTTCAATATAATAAATTTATATTCCCTTCCAATCCAAAATCTTTTCTCAGATCTGATATTCTAATATATGTATATATTCTTTTTATACATATTTCATCTATTAAAAATAAGATGGAGTTGAGTCAAATAATTTAATTCAGATTTGGAGATTTGAAACGCTTTAAAAGGCGAGTGGAAAATTTTATAAGTTGTTTATAATATTGAAATTTATTTCATTGGCTTTTATTTCAAATAAAAAGAGAAAGAATCATTCCTCAAACGAGGCAAATCTTTTATGGAAATCACAATGGAGAATCTTTTTAGATATATAATTTCCACAATTAAGTATGGAAAAGATTGTTCTAGTTGAAGATTTATAACAAGAATGTAATTAATCGAAATAAATGTTTATACGTATTTAATTGTGCTAATCAATTAAAATGAAACTTAACTAATACAACGATTTACACGTAATATTTGCTTTAAATATAGTTAAATGTAGGAATAAATTGGATAATAATGAATAACAGAAATAGGAAAGAAAGTTAGGAAGGCCGTGACTCCAATTAATGCGTAATAAATGTTAAATGAATTTGGGAGCTATAGAAAGTAAGTAGATAAATGGATTAATGGGACTGATAAATAAAGATGTTAATTAATAAATATGGAATAGTTAGAGGAAAATTACTAAATGGAATTTAGTAAATGATTAAATGTCTTAGGAATTGTCCATTGGAATAATAATTATTCATTATGGACAAGTTGGCATTTATGGAAAAAGTAATTAAAGGTAATACTTGAACATTTAAGGTAAATTATGTTATAGCCTTAAATAAATTTAAGGAAGATTAGTAGGCTGAGTCTAATATTCAACTTAGAATAATAAAGCTTCGGATGAAGCTTAGAGAATTAAATGGACTTAGTGGGTTGGAATGTGAGGTCAGTACAGTTACACAATAAAAGCCTGCTCTTCACTTTATGGCTACAGTAGTTATGTACACTTCCCACTTATGTGAGACATGTCCTACCATAAGACTTGTGGAAAATGAATATAAAACCGTAGGACCTACTTTTGGGTTGGCGACATTAAGTGGTTGGTTGAGGGCCAACCTTCTTCCTAATTAATAAATAGGTAAATGGTCCGAGTTAGCTATTTGGAGCGATAGTGTATATCTCGGGGAGGGTCCACTTTAGGTTTGAGGTATTAAGTGACTATTATAGGGTCCGTCTTTCTCCTATAAAGTAGCATCAAGTGGCCTGGTGAGATTCCAAGCAATGTCAGCTAGATAGTACCAGTGAGGAGTCCGCCTTGGGTTAGGTATTAAATGATGGGGACATACCTAAAACATAGGTATTAAATGGTCAGAAGTCTGCTTAGTCCTTATTAATGAGGTATTACGCGGCTTGGGTACTATCTCTTACATGACTAAGACATCAATGATGATAGGTGTATTAGTAGTATGTCAATTATGTATTATAAAGCCATAATAGTGGTCAAAGGTCTCTATAGTTAGGACCAACGGAACAACGATGACGATGCAAGGAGTCCGCTTCTTATTTTGGAATACTAAGTGGCTGATAGACATGCATCAGTATTTTGTACCTTGAGGAAGGTTAGTTGGACGAATCATGTTGGGTAGAAATATCGTGCATGCATACTAGGTTAAACAGACTAACCGTAAATAATAGACATAATAATTAAATGAAAACCAATCGGTGTAAATTTATGTTAGGAAAAAGTATAGATTTTCCAATCATCAGAACGTTGTTTTGACCCCCTCCTCATTACAACCGACATGATAGACTTAGAGGAACATGTTTTTGGAGCAAGGCATGATCGGTTGATGGAGAAGTTTTCCTATCTCTCATGCTCAACACTGACAAGGCGAATTAACGTCCTAGGGAAAGCTATTAATACGAAGGTAGTAGCCTCACTCAGTATTTATGTTCTTTTTTATTTTTCCATTTCAGTGTGAGTTTAGATTTATCAATCTCTGATATGCTAATGCTTATTGCAGGTACCAAACAAATGATTCATACTCTAATGGACTTGGGTTTCAATTTTTTTGAAATTTGGGCCCATTAAAGTGCGGATTGTTATACACTGTTATTTACAAACATCACACAGAAACTATAACAATCGCATTAATAATTTATTTATCTTATTTTCTCCATATAACCTTATTTTACTTATTTATTTTAATGAATAATATTCATATTTTAAATCCACAACAAATTACGATTAAAAATCCAATAATTTGACAATCAGCAATAAACAGCCAACCCAAAGCTCATCATGTGGAAAATATCCAAACAATTATCAATATATCTCAAGTAGATCAATAATTATAATATTCTACCAATGTATATTTATTTTATAATTTAAATCAATAAATTAAATTAAGTGAATCAATCCAATGCGCTTTTTCCAACAGTCTTAAAACTCAGTGAAACCAGTTCCATATCGTCCAGAATTTCGCCACGAGTCCAAGGGTGAAACCGCATATGAATCGAATTTGGTATGCACAAGATATGATGATTAGAAGATATAGGATTTCATACATAATTAATAACAAAATAAAATACACTGTATATACATGTATACCACACCCTCTTCTCCTTTGGTCATGCACGAACCCAAATTTAACATATAGATCGCGACTTCAAGGCATCGGTGCCTAACCCTAGGTCGCCAATCGATGATCCAAACCCCTCACTAGAGCCGCCTCATTCCACCCACACTCTCCTAGCTCGCCGCCGCCTCGGACCATCCCTAGCACCGCTAAACTCGTGCCCTAGGCAGTGAATTCAACGACAAATCCTAGCAATCTCGTGATGATCCAAGGCGATCGACCATCATAGATCGTCTCCATTCTTCCTCTTCTACACGCCAGTAGCCTTCGATCGTCCTATGGTCGATTTTTTCACTTAAACGTGAAAACCTTGTATCAACGACTACAGTTAAATCATCAATTTCTGACCGTCTCGAACATTGTACCCAAATATGATCGCTTACCGTCTGTTCCATTCGCCGAGAGCTTTCCACTGATATATAATTTGATAAGGTTTGAACAATGCAAATTTCAATCAATTTGTAATTAGGGATAATCATCCGCCATTTGCAGATGATTAAGGAATTTTGGAAATTAGAAAAGAAAAGGAAGATAGAGGTGATGGTTTGGTTTTCATGCTCTCAAATATATTGTCGTTAGGTTGGGTTATGGGCTGTGTATCTAGTTTAGCCTGAAACAAATACGTGTGACGTTTAAACTTTGTAACACCTCTATTTCATGAACCGTAACTCCGAATATATCAAAACTAGGTATCCAATTGATTGTCTTGAAAAGACCTTCACAACGATTATAAATAGGATACCAAATTCACCATTTTATTAAAAATTAACTTTTAATCTTAATATAGGAAAGACCTTTGCAACGATTATAAATAGGATACCCTATTTTGATGGCTTGGCTTATTCTTCTTTTAATGTTCCTTGTTCCCAAGAATTATCTTGCTTAGGCTTATAAATTTTGACTAGAGTTGATGGTTCTTTTAAAGGGCTTCCCTTTGGACGAATGAAGTTCTTAACTGCTGTTTTCTTCCAAAAGCCTATTAAAGTCCTTTCTATAAAATTCATACGCTTGCCTTGTAGTCACTGTTCCCAATATATTTCATTTTGCAATCTCATTGTTTCTCCTTGATAATGAGCTATATTATCGATGTGATCATCTTGAGTAGTAGTTACGTGACCCTTAAACTTAAGAGATTATTTAATTTTCTTTCCTTTAGGAGAATAGCGAGCTTTATCTGAAGGAGAAGAAGGGATTTTGATATCCGAGGAGGAGTTTTCTTCAGAAGTTGACATGTTTTAATTGAAAATTTGAATTTAGTAGAAGTGATTCTCTAAAGGAAGTGTTTGATATGTTTTGTTCTGAAGAAGGTTATTTATATAGCAAAATTTTACTAAAAATAGTTAAAAATATTTATGATAGAAATTCATTGCTTAATCTTGACCAACTAAGACATGTTATTATTTTTAGATGGAGATGCATTTAGCCAAAAATAAAATTAGTTTATAAGAATGAAATATTCTCGGTTATATTATTCACAAATAATACTGATATGTGTAAAGATTACCTAATTAATTCATTTAAAGAGCAAATGCCTAGTTCCCTACGTAATTTCAAAAAAGTTGTTTTTCAAAGAGGTTTAGTAAAAATATCGGCTATTTGATTCTCTATATTGACAAATTCTAGGGAAATAATTTTTTTTCTACGTTATCTCTTAGAAAATGATGACATATATCAATATGTTTAATTCTAGAATGATTTATATGATTTTTTGAAAGATTAATAACACTTGTATTATCACAATATATATATATATATATGAGATTTTGTAATATTTTTCCCGAAATCTCAAAGCATTTTTTGTACATATATAACTTGAGCACAAGCCAAAGCAGCTGAGATATACTCGGCCTCACAAGTCGATAATGAATTTTGTTTCTTACTGAACCAAGAAACTAAAGATTGATTGATAAAGTGACAAGTGTCACCCGAACTCTTTCAATCCGTCTTGCAACCTCCAAAATTGGTATCACTGTATGAAACCAATTCAAAAGAGCTATCTTTCTGATAGAAGAGTCCATAATCTTTGGTGTTGGTTAAATATCGAAAAATTCGTTTCATCGGTCAATGATGTGATTCCTTGGATTCTGCTTTAAATCGAGCACACAAACAAACACTCATCATAATATCGGATTAACCATCGATTAGGTAAAGTAAAGATCCTATCATGCTTCCATATAGTTTTTGATCAAACTCCTTACCATTATCATATTTGTCTGAATGCATGCTAGTACTCATTGGAATCAGTTTACTTGATGTAATATCCATTCCAAAATGTTTTAATAATTCTCTACAATATTTTTCTTGATAAATGTATATACCATTTTCTAATTGTTTAAATTGTAGATGTGGAAAGAAATTCAGTTCACCCATATGTGACATTTCAAACTCATTTTTCATAATAGCTGCAAAATCATTTGACAAATTTTCAATCGTAGATCCAAATATTATATTGTCAACATAAATTTGAATAATTAAAATATCATCATTTTCCTTTTTGGTAAATAACATAGTGTCAATTTTACTAATTTGAAGATCGAAACTTAAAAATGGCTTTTGAGTCTATCGTACTAAGCACAGGGTGCTTGTTTAGGACCTTAAAGTGCCATTTTAAGTTTGATAACATGGTTTGGATATTTTTCATGAACCAATAGAGGCGGTTGTTCAAAATATACATTTTCTTTAACAAAACCGTTTAAGAAAACACTTTTAACATCCCTTTGATATAATTTAAAATTGAGATGACAAGCAAAAGTAAGTAATATTCATATTGCCTCTAATCGAGCTACAGGTGCAAACGTTTCTTCGTAGTCAATTCCTTCTTCCTGATTATATCTCTTAGCAACTAATCTTGCTTTATTATGAATTATATTATGATTTTCATCAGCTTTATTTTTAAATATCCATTTTGTTCCAATAATGGATTGATCATCCAGTCTTCATACAAGTTTCCATACGATATTTATTTCAAACTGATTGAGTTCTTCTTGCATTAATAACATCTAGAAATCGTCTTTGGCAGCTTCGTTATAATTTTTAGGTTCTATATTACATATAGAAGCTACATGACCCATTTGATTTAGTTAGTTTATAGTTACCACTCTAGTATTTACATCTCCATTTATATTATCTATAGAATTGTCTTTTAAAATTCTAGGGAAGATCCTAAGACATTATTGTTTATATTTTCATTTTCATTATCGGTATTATTTTCTAGAATATGAGTATGATTTATTTCTAAAATTTATTTATCTTCATTTTTATTTTTGTTTTAAATTTTTCATCAAAAGAAACACGTAAACCCTCTTCAATTGTATTAGTTCATTTATTAAATATTCTATAAGCTTTTTTTTGTTTCGAATAATGAATAAAAATTCCTTCATCGACTTTCGGATCAAAATTACCTAATTGATATTTAGTATATAACATGAAGCATTTTTAACCAAAAAATTGAAAATATGAGACTTTCGGTTTCTTTCCATAAAACATTTCATATGAGGTGTTTTTAGTCGATGGCCTTAAAGAGACACGATTAAGTACATAGCAAGCAGTAGCAACGGCTTCAGCCTAAAAATTCTTTGGTAAGTTACTACTACATAGCAATGTTCATGCACGTTCTTGTAAGGTTCAATTCTTCCTTTCAACTACACCATTTTATTGTGATGTTCGTGGAAAAGAAAAAGTACGACTAATACCCTTCTTGTAACAAAAATTTTCAAATAATTCATTTTCGAATTCTCCTCTAGGATCACCTCTAATACCTTTAATTTTTAAATCTCCTAAATTTTGAATTCTTTTAGCAAATATTTCAAACATTTCAAAAGTATCATTTTTGTGTTTTCAAAAATAACATCCAAGTAAATTTAGAATAATCATTAACGATCACAAAAACGTATTATTATGATTTATCAATTTTACTTGAGTTGGACCAAATAAATCAAAATGTGGTAGTTTAAGTGGTTGTTTAGATGATATTTCCTTTTTAGATTTAAAAGAAGTTTTCTTTAGTTTTTCGTATTAACAAGCGTCCCATAGATTGTTGGCTTTAAAATTAATTTTCGATAAATCTCTTACTAATTCATTTTTAGCAAGATTATCAAGATATTAAAATTAATATGCCAAATTGTTTGTGCTAGAGCTACGGATCATTATGATTCGCAACTAGACACATATCATTAACATGCTTAATATTCGTATTCAAAACATATATATTTCTTTCTCTTATACGTTCTCAAATTAAAATTTTATTTTGGTCAAAAATACTGCTTTTGTTTTTTCAAAATCGATTTTAAAACCTTTATCACATAACCGACTTATACTTAAAAGGTTATGCTTTAAATTTTCTACAAATAACACATTTGTAATCAAAGGAGAGTAAGATATACCGACATTGATAACATCTCGAATCCCAACTACGAATCCTTTCGAGCTGTCTCCAAATGTCATGGTTCCTCCATCAATGTATGTTATGTTAGATAACATATTCACATTGCCCATCATATGCCTGGAGCATCCACTATCGAGTATTCATTTCTCCTTTTTGTTTTTGGGTACCTGCAAATGAATAATAAATTTTATTGGTACCCGTTCCTATATTAGGGTTCTATGTGTTAGTAGAAGAAGGTAGCTACACCCAAGAGGGTTTGGAACCTTTAGAAATATAATTATTGCTGTGAACAACATTTACTAGAAAAGTATCTATATATTTTTGTCTAATTAAATTGTTATTCGTTTTTGGAATCCAAATCTTTATAATCTTTGAATTTGAAATATTTAATTTGTACTATTTTTAGATTTCATAAATTTTGTGTACAAAGTGTCATATTTCTTTTGATTATTTTGTTTTGTCTTCTTAAAACCAAGTCTATTTTTATTGTAATAAAGTTTTGAGATATTAACCAAATTTTTTAAGCTCTGTGTTCCTTTGTTAAATTTTGAAACACTATTTGTAATGTGCTCTAATTATTGTTTTAGCTCTAAAACTTCAATTTAGTCAAGTCCAAACAAGATTCTAATTCACAAAATTCTTCGTTAAGCTTATCATTCTCAACTTTACTAGCCTTAATTTCATCAATTAAAGAAGTATTTTGATAAGTTAATTTCTCATATGATTTTTGTGAAATTTCTAGTTTCTTCTAAAATATATTTTTTCATTCTTAAGCATACTGTAATGACCCTAATTTTGAATAACGTTACTTAGGACATCTAATTAGATAAATTAAATGAACAACGTAGATGGTTAAGGGATTGAGATTTGTATATTCATAAAGGAGCCATGCCTTAATGAATACATAAGCAAAAGAATTAAAGATAAGTAAGTAGGAGGAATATGATAAGGGGAAAATAGGAATAGTCTTTGTTCATATACCCTAAACCCTTCTATTCTTCATTTCTCATTCATTTCAACATTCATAAACAAAACTAAAACCCCAAGAGCTTGGCCGACCACCATTATGAAGAATCAAAAGAAGAAAAGCTACGATTCAAGAAGAAAGCTTGAAGAAATTAATTGAAGAGCAAATCTCAACATTCTTAACACCAAGCAGAAGTAAATAATTTGGTTTACATCTCACTTTTGTTAATGCTTTCGGTTTCAAGATTGGATTCGAATTATTTTGCAAATAATATGCCATGTTATGTTTGTTTAAATGGAAATATCTTGTTGATGATTTATGATGTTTCATATAGATTTTACGATAGTCTGGAGTGGAAAACCTATAAAATGATATCCAAATGATTTTCATTTTTGATATATGGTCAAAGACATTATTTTAGAAGTGGGTTTCAAGTTTCATAATTTTCTAAGTTGTTGTGGAATTATTATGAATTTCTATGAAAGAAAATAGTTAATATTGGGTTTAAAATATTTAAAGCAATTATATAACGATTTTGGGCTGAAATTTAAATATGTTAGAAAACATATTAAAAGTGAATTATGGGGATTATTGGGAATTTTTTCTAAGTATTTTATTATGGTTATAAAAAATTTTAAGTTTGGGAACTTAAATGTTTCATATGTTTTAACAAAGGAGAATGGCTTATTAGTTAAAATGTTTTAATTGATAATTCTGAAATTTGGCAGCACTTTTAGAAAAGGATTTTGATAAAAAAATGGCAACCAATTACATTTTGACCAATAAGACAGGTTAGTTGAAAAGAAGTTACTTTCTAAAGCATAAAATCAGCTTTGACATAATTTACTACTTCGCCACTTCCATCTGTTAGCTTTAGACACATACCACCGCTTACAAACCCATTTGAAACCAATACACTTGGTATCAAGCCATTGATACGTAGTGGATTGGAGAAAGGCGGAAGGGACGGTGTCGAAACCTTGCTTTCGAAGGGGTTGGTTTTAAAGAAGGAAGCTTTCGAACCAGTTGTCGCTTGCCTTTATTTTAAAAAGAAGCTTTCGAATGAGTTGTCGCTTGTTTTGTTTCAAAAGAAGCTTTCGGAAGGATAGTTGCTTTGAACCTATTCGAAACCCATGCTTGCTCATTCTTACCTTTTGAATTAATTAAAGCCGCTTTTCTTTATAGCCTAAAAGCAATGTGTTCGAAAGGGTGGTTTCTCCTTTTACTTTGAAGCAGCCTTCTCTATGCTTTCGAAAAGGTCATACTGCCACTTTCAAAATGGTTTTGGAGGCATGGTTTTGAAAGAGTGGGTTTTGAAACTATCCTCTTTCTTTTACTTGGGATTAATACTTTCGAAAGCAATGCTTTTGCCTTTGTTCTTTAAGACGCAATAATTATACTATATGTTAAACCCAAAGATTTCGAAAGGAATGATTTCAAATGGTTTCGAAGCAATGTTTTCACAAACTTTTACTTGAACCCAATACTTTCGAAAGGTACGTTTTAAGTGAAGGATTTCCAATGTTTTCAAAAGGTATATTATAAGAGTTTCGAAAAGGAAACCCCAATGTTTTCGAAAAGTATATTTAAGCATACCAGGAGGTTTTTTTTAAATGTCTTAAAAAGAAGGTTTCCAATGCTTTCGAAAGACAAGTTTAATGGTTTCAAAAGAGGAGGTCTAAGGGTTAAGTAATGGTTTCGAAAGTCATATTTTCAATACATTCGAAAGGGTTGCTGTAATGCCCCTGAATTTTAATTAACATTATTCAGGATATTTAATTGGATAAACTAAATGGAATAATGTGAATAAATAGGGAGATGAGATTATTAAATCCAACAGTCGTGTTATAATGAATGAACTAAAATAAGACTTAACTAAATTTGGAAGGAGGAATTTTCCTAAGGGATAAACTTGGAAATGGGGCTACATTTCTTTGTATATATCTCTTTCTCCACCTGAATAAACTTCCACTTTCTCATTCTTAACTCCCATTTATTTTCGGCCGGCCATTAAAAAGCTCCAGGAAATGTTTAAATTGATGATTAAACTAAGGAATTAAAGCTAGGAAAGTATCTCATTCTCCAATCAACTAATTAAGGTGAATAAACATGTTTATCATCTCATTTTTCTATGTTTGGATTGGTTATGGGTTATACCCGATTCATGTTTATGATTTTGGTTAGGATATAACTATTTAAACCTTTGTTTGGATAAGACATAAGTGTTTTAAAATGTTAATGGGCTAATTCACATGTTTTCATTCGGTTTTGGTTAAATTCAGAGTTGTTTTGATCCTCATATGCTTTGAAATTTTAATATGTTGAAGTATATGATTTATCTGATTTTCGGTGATTTTTGGGAATTTTTCCTTAGTGATTTACTAAGGTAATTAAATTATTTAAGCCCCAGGGCTAAACTGAAAATTTGCTTTCGAAATTAATTAAATTCGGAAGGAAATTGCTTTTGGAAATATTTGAGGAAGAAGTACAGTGTTTTGAGAAAAAGGTTGACTTTTGTATACTTTTTACTATTTGGAAGTACAGAAGAAGGTTCCTCAGCCAATCAAAATTAGACAAGCAAGATAAAAACATCACTTCAATAGGCTCAGTTCTGCCTTCGACTCCAACAAGCCCGCTTTTACCCTTTCGATGAAGTCGAAAGGTACCTTTCATCTAAAATGGAAGGTAAACAGTTACCTTCCGCCCAAAGTTGAAAGGTAGGCACGGGGCCGAAGGAAAGAAAATGGCGAAGGGATGGGGAGGCTGCTTCTTTTGCTTTCGGATAGAAATAAAAATTGTTTTTGAATAAGTTGAAGGGGGATCCTTCGATTTTATTGTTTTATAAAGGGCTAAAATTTTATCTTCAAGAAGGGTTTCGAAAGGGATCTTCGAAAGCTTAAACCTTCAAGAGTATTGTTTTAAAATGTTTTCCGGAAAGGTGTTCTAAAACCTTTCGGCAAGCCGAAGGGTCAACCTTCTGACATGGTCGGAAGTATGCTTGTGAAGGGTTGGTTCCAACACCAACACTTCATTGTTTTTGAATGATTTCAAAAGGTTTAATTTCGAAAAGTTTTGATTTCGAAAGGTTTAATTTCGAAAGGTTTGGTTTTGAAAGGTTTGACTTCGAAAGGTTTATTTCGAAGGATTTTGAAGAGGGTATCTTCAATGATTTCGAAAGGTTTTAATTTCGAAAGGTTTTGATTTCGAAAGGTTTATTTCAAAAGGTTTAATTTCGAAAAGTTTGGTTTCGAAAGGTTTGACTTTGAAAGGTTTATTTCGAAGGGTTTTGAATGGGTTATCTTCAATGATTTCGAAAGGTTTTAATTTCGAAAGGTTTATTTCGAAAGGTATAATTTTGAAATGTTTTAATTTCGAAAGGTTTTGATTTTGAAAGGTTTTGAGGGTGTACCTTCAATGATTGCGAAAGGTATGATTTTGTAATGCTTTCAAAAGGAAGGTTCCCGAAGGGGCTAACTTCGAAGGGCTATTTGCTTTCGAATGGGACTTCATTCGAAGGGTATTAAAGGGCTATTTTTAGCCATTTTCCTTAAGTAAATATTTTCTAATTTGAAGGGGTTACTTCGAAGGGTTATAGCATAAAATACTTATTTTGTTTGAACATGTAAGCGGGAGCTTTATATAAATTTGATGTTATTAAATCTTGGGGACACCGGGGTGGGATTACTGATTTCGATACATAGTTAGGGGTTACAAACAGAAATATGCTTTCTAAATTATACATTGGGGCTATCAGTGTGTTTTTATTTAATTTAACCTAATTGGACCTACCAATGGGAATAGGTTAGACAGGTGGAATACCTGGGGAATAATAAATAATCATGGGGTCATGAGTTTTTATAAATAATCATGGGGATCATGATATTTTTGGCCAAGTGATGGGTTCTTGGTTAACCTAGGAAAGCTATGGAATGTCCGGTGGATAGCCCACATCAAATTTCGAAAGTACAGAATGTTTTGCTAGAGGTGGTTAACCTCGGAATTTGGCACCCAAGGGTTCATAGTTATCCTAGGAAAACTATGGAGTGTGCGGTGGATAACCTACACCATCTTTTATAAAACAATGTATGATGGATAATCTGCATTTATTTTTAATGGATTTGGGACGGATAGTCCTATTAAATTATGACAGATAGTCATTTTTGAAGACTTTAGAAGGGAACTCTAATAAACCAATTTTAGTCGGGAAATCTAATAAATTGCTTTTTGGTGGGATACCAAAATAATGGGTGGATGGGATATCCAATATATATATGAATTATGGCTTTATTTCATATTATGTTAAGACTAATCATTTTGGGTGCAGGGGATAGTAACTGATTTGCATGTTTTATTTTGGATACTAGTGAGGGGAAAACTCATTCCACTAAGTGGGTTGTCTCACTAGATATCTATTTATGATAAGAGATGATAGGGGATTATCATACCAGACTTATTGTCTGACTCGAAGTTTGTGTTTCTCCACAAACTCTCGGGTACTCAAAATTAATTTGAGTAATCTGTGAGTGGGAGACTTTCAGGTTTTGGTCGAATAAGCTTCTGGAGACGTGCATGAGGCAATATTAGCTATATAGGAGCTATTTTGTGTATTCCGCTGTGATGTACTAAGAACTATAAAGTTCATATTTATTAGTTCTTTGATAATCATAAGGGGACATCTTCATATGTCGCTCTTATCGTATTTTGTACATATATATGTGATCTGAACGTGGTTAACGTCAGGGATTATGAAATTAAATCTTAAATTGAAATTCATAAGAAATGAGAAATTCTGTTTTTTGAAATTTAAATTTTTTCATATTCTTTTGTTTCTGTGTTGCCAATAGTTTCTGTCATACTAGACTTATTGTCTAACTCGAAGTTTGTGTTTCTCCATAAACTCTCGGGTACTCAAAATTAATTTGAGTAGTCTGAGAGTAGGAGACTTTCAGGTTTTGGAGGAATAAACTTCCGAAGACGTGGAGGAGGCAGTATTAGCTATATAGGAGCTATTTTGTGTATTCCGCTGTGATGTACTAAGAACTGTAATGCTCATATTTATTAGTTCTATGATCATCGTAAGGGGACATCTTCATATGTCACTCTTATCGTATTTTGCACATATATATGTGATCTGAACGTGGTTAACGCCGGGGATTATGTAATTAAATCTTAAGTTGAAATTCATAAGAAATGAGAAATTCTGTTTTGTTGAAGTTTAAATTTTTTTCATATTCTTGAGTTTCTGTGTTGCCAATAGTTTCAAGATTCTGATTTCGATCACTCAGAAATATTACCTATGGATGACTGCAGCATCTGTAGCAGTTAGTTTTGAGCCTCCGGAAGCAGGATGTTACAAGTTGGTATCAGAGCGAGGTTTATGTACTTAAAAGGAATTTAAACCTTAAAAGATTTTTAAAGCATAATCTAATGAATCTAAAATATGGTTGGGCTTGGGTAAGCATTATAGTTACATATGTGTACTTTGCTATAAATACCTAAGTATGTATTCCCCACTCTCTTAGACTGTTCTTCTGTATCTTACCAAGATTGGATTTCAGGTAGTCGGGAAGTAAGATATTGAGGCAGGAAACAAAAGAGTGAATCATGGTGGAAGGCGCACCACAAAAGGTGGAAATGTTCGACCCAATACTAGGAGCAATCAGGGTCGACAGGCAAATGCAAACCCAGATGCAAATGCCAATGTTTTTGGTGAGATTCCGCCGGTTGATATGGGGATGATGTATCAGTTCTTCGTGAATATGATGCAAGCTGGAGCAGCTGCAGGAGTGGCTGTAGGGAATGCTGGAGGAGCTAATCCGGTGGCCCCACTTGGCAATATATATGCCAAGCTGAGCAGGATTACGCTAGTCTTGGAGGGAAGCCTTTTCTAGGAACCGAGGATGCAGTAGGAGTGGAGAACTGGTTATTGCATTATGAGAGGAATTTGCAGATCTCGGCTTGACAGATATGCAGAAGAGGAGACTTGCTTCAAGGCAATTACATGGAGCAACATTGTTTTGGTGGAACGGAGTTACCGTAGGAGAACCAGAGGAAGACCTGACTTGGGCTGAATTTCGAAGGAGGTTCGAAGAAAGATTTCTATCAGAGGTTGCCAAGTCAGCATTGCTCAGGAAATTTGCAGATTTAGTCCAGGGGGATAGATCACTAATTGAGTATGCTACAGAGTTTGATGAGCTGTCCCGTTACAGATATGCTACTGTGGATACTGTCATTCGGAGGAATGATAAGTTTATCAGGGGGTTGAATCTTGAGATCGCCAGAGCAACCATGCCAAACCTTCAGGATCTGTGTCATATTGTTGTTGAGATGGCTATTCGGAATGAAGAGATGATTTATACTTTTGGAAAGGGGAAACCAACCGAGGTTTAGAATTTTTAGGGTAAAAAGCAGAAGTTCTTCAAGAAGAAAGGTGCCTAGTCGGGGGTAGCAGCTAAGAAGAGCAAGGATGATATTGTTTGATACAAGTGTGACAAGAAAGGGCACTATGCTAATGAGTGTTGCTCGGGTGATGGAAGATCGGTTGCAGTGAGGCCGACCGTGAAGTGATACAACTGTGGCTAGATGGGGCATTACAAGGACAAGTGTCTTGAGGTTGCTAAAGCTGGAAAGGGAAAGGTCTTTGCATTGGAACCATCATCCTCTAGATCAACGACTGTTGAGAAAGGAAAAGCTATGATGGAAGGTATGCTTATGATTCATAGTACTCCGGTTAGGATACTATTTGATACTGGTGCATCACACTCATTTATATCTCAGTATTTAGTAGATTGCTTATGTCCGGAATCTTTATACCTTATTACTCTTTTAAGGGATGCGAATCGTATAGGAGGGTATGCAACTCTGGGAATGAGATATGACCAGTTAGAACTTGATTTGTTAGGTCATATGTTTGCATGCAGTTTATATGTTTTTGATTTCGTGGGTTTCAGGATCATATTGGGTATGGATTGGTTAGATAGATATGATACTAGGATATTTGGCCAGGAGGGGAAAATATCATTGTAACGCCCTAATAGCCATAACCGAGTAATTTACTCAGTATGGAGTTCGAGCGGAAATGCTTATGCGTTATTGGGTGCTATGGGAACGAAAGCAGAGTTGATGCATATTTTATGTAGCAAGAGAGTTTACGGATGTTTTTGAACCAGTTTCGGGCTTGCCGCCGAAAAGAGCAATCAAGTTTCAGATAGATCTCGTACCGGGAGCTGAACCCGAAAGTAGACCACCTAGCAGGAAGTCACCAACCGAGATGAAGGAATTGAATGTGCGGCTAGTGGAATAGGAAGAAAAGAATTTCATCCGACCAAGCAGTTCGCCTTGGAGAACGGCTGTTGTATTCGTAAAGAAGCCAGATGGGTCATTAAGGATGTGTATTGACTATCGTATGTTGAACGAGAGGATGATAAAAAATATGTATCCTTTGCCGAGGATCGACGACGTATTTGATTAGTTGATTGGAGCCAGAGTGTTTTCCCAGCTAGATTTGGCGATAGGTTTCCATCAGTTAAGAGTGGCAGAGGATAGTATTCCTTTGACGGCGTTAGGACCAGATATGAGTCTTACGAATGGTTGGTTATGTCATTCGGACTTACTAATGCGCTAGCTTTCTTTGTGGATTTGATGAATCGAGTTTTCTGAGAGCACTTGGATAGGTTCGTGTTGGTTTTTATTGATGGCATTTTGGTATATTCTAAGAATGAGAAGGATCACGTAGATCATTTTAGAATAGTATTGGAGATGCTAAGGAAACATCAGCTGAAAGCGAAGTTCTTAAAGTGTCATTTCTGAAAGAAGGAAGTGAAGTTCCTTGGTTATGTAGTTTCCAAGGAAGGTTTATCAGTTGATCCAGATAAGATCGAAGCTGTTAACAATTGGAAAAGACCAGAGATGGTAAGTGAGATTAGAAGCTTTCTTGGACTTGCAGGTTACTACCGAAGGTTCATTAAGGTTTTCTCATGGATAGTGGCTTCCTTGACTATGCTAACCAGGAAGGACGTGAATTTTGTTTGGTCTGACAAATATGAGGAGGCATTCCTTAAGTTGAAACATTTGTTAACCAATGCGCCCGTGTTAGTAGTTCCTGATGGGAATCAGGGGTTGGTAGTTTACACTGATGCATGTGGTACTGGGTTAGGTGCTGTGCTAATGCAAAATAGAAAGGTTATTGCCTATGCTTCTAGAGAGCTTAGACCGCATGAAGTGAGATCCCCTACTCATGATTTGGAGTTGGCAGTGGTAATCTTCGCGTTGAAGGTGTGGAGACATTATCTTTAGGGAGAAAGGTTTGAACATTTTACGGATCATTAGTCTCTACGGTATTTATTCTCTCAGAAGGAGCTGAACATGAGACAACAGAAATGGCTGGAGTTTGTTGCAGCTTATGATTTTAGCATCGAGTATACACCGGGAAAAGGAAATAAGGTGGCAGATGCGCTTAGCAGGAAACATCAGAATGTGGTGTTAGCTATGTTGGTTGAATGGAAAGACTTGGAAGCACTGGCTGCTTGCAGTGTGCAGTTGAGGTCGACTGCTAGATCTATTCGGAATATCGCTATGATGTCTTGTTTGGAAGTTCGACCAGTTCTGATCGAATGGATTGCTTCTAGGCAGAAAGAGGATCCAGTGTTAGTCGAGAGGATTAGAAGGTTAGAAGCTGGAACCGAGAATGATGATTTAAAGGATTTTTATTCTCGACCGTAGGGGTTGGTTGAGAAAGAAGGAATGGTTATGTGTTCCAGATGTTGGAAACCTAACGAAGGAAGTTCTTAGGGAATGTCATCGATCGAAGTTTACGATTCATCCTGGGAGAACCAAGATGTATCGGGATATGAAGAGAAGTTTCTTCTGGGAAGGAATGAAGAGGGATGTTGGCTTAAGGGTAAAACAGTGTTTGTACTGTCAGCAAGTAAAAACCGAACATCAGAAGCCAAGTGGGTTGCTTTAGCCTTTGGATATTCCAGTTTGGAAGTGGGACTCGATATCCATCGATTTTATTGAAGGGTTGCCAAGGTCAAACCGGGGTAATGAAAGTGTATGGGTCATGGTGGACAGATTGACCAAAAGTGCCCATTTCATTCCGGTAAGGTCAATCAGGACGACACCTGTTTTGGCTAAGTTGTTCATGAAGAAAATCGTTAGACTGCATGGAATTCCTAGTAGTATTGTCAGTGATAGAGATGCTTTGTTTACTAGCGAGTTCTGGAAGAGCCTGTAGAGTGTGCTAGGCACTAAGCTTAAGATGGGTACTACATATCATCCTTAGACAGATGGGCAGACAGAGAGAGTCAACAAGGTACTAGAAGATCTGTTGAGAGCTTGTGTGCTAGATTTTAGTGGTTCTTGGGAAGATCACTTGCACTTAGTGGAGTTTTCCTATAATAATAGTTATCAGACTACTATAGGGATGGCGCCTTTTGAAGCTTTGTATGGAAGGCCATGCAAATCACTAGCATGTTGGCTAGAGATCGGAGATAGGTTGGTCCTTGGTCCAGATTTGGTGAGAGAGGCGACGGAAAAGATCGAGTTGATACAAGAAAGAATAAGGGAAGCTTAGTCTAGGCCAAAGAGTTACGTAGACAAAAGGTGTAAGGACCTAGAGTTCTCAGTTGGAGATAGAGTTTTCATCAAGGTATCGCCGATGAAAGGTGTGGTTCATTAAGACCGGGAAGCTAGAACTGAAATATGGTGGGCCATTTCCTATATCAGAGAGGATTGGAAGACTCGCATACGAAGTAGATTTATCAAGCAGTTTGGCCGGGGTCCACAATGTGTTTCATGTTTCTCATCTTAGGAAGTATGTTCATGGTCTAGAAACTACAATCGCTCTGACGACACTGGAGGACTTAGTGGTGGAACCATATATGACTTTTGTGAGGCAATCAGTTCGTGTTGTGGCAAGAGATGAGAAAAGGTTAAGGAACAAAACAGTCAAGTTGGTGAAAGTTCAGTAGAGCGACAACGTAAAAGGTTGTACTTGGGAGACAAAACTTAGGATTAGAGCTACTTTTCCTGAGCTGTTTTAGATGGTATGTTCTATATAGGGTTTATATAGAATTTGGCTAGTAGGTTATACTAGCCTTGCTTGCATGGGCTATATGCTTGTTGTTTTGTCCTTACTGAAATTTCGGGGATGAAATTCTTTAAGGGGGGAGTCTGTAATGCCCCTGAATTTTAATTAACATTATTCAGGATATTTAATTGGATAAATTAAATAGAATAATGTGAATAAATAGGGAGATGAGATTAATAAATCCAATGGTCGTGTCTTAAAGAATGAACTAAAATAAGACTTAACTAAATTTAGAAGGAGGAATTTTCCTAAGGGGTAAATTTGGAAATGGGGCTACATTTCTTTGTATATATCTCTTCCTCCACCTGAATAAACTTCCACTTTCTCATTCTTAACTCCTATATATTTTCGGCCGGCCATTAAAAAGCTCCAGAAAGAGTTTAAATTAAAGAATAAGCTAAGGAATTAAAGCTAGGAAAGTATCTCATTCTCCAATCAACTAATTAAGGTGAATAATCATGTTTATCATCTCATTTTTCTATGTTTGGATCCATTATGGGTTATACCCAATTCATGTTTATGATTTTGGTTAGGATATAACTATTTAAACCTTTGTTTGGATAAGACACAGGTGCTTTAAAATGTTAATGGGCTAACTCACATGTTTTCATTCGGTTTTGGTTAAATTCCGAGTTGTTTTGATCCTCATATGCTTTGAAATTTTAATATGTCGAAGTATATGATTTATCGGATTTTCGGTGATTTTTGGGAATTTTTCCTTAGTGACTTACTAAGGTAATTAAATTATTTAAGCCCCAAGGCTAAACTGAAAATTTGCATTTGAAATTACTTAAATTCGGAAGGAAATTGCTTTTGGAAATATTTGAGGAAGAAGTATAGTGTTTTGAGAAAAATGTTGACTTTTGTATACTTTTTACTACTTGGAAGTACATAAGAAGGTTCCTCGGCCAATCAAAATTAGACAAGCAAGATAAAAAACATCACTTTAGTGGGCCCAATTCTACCTTCGACTCCAACAAGCCCGCTTTTACACTTTAGATGAAGTCGAAAGGTATCGTTCATCTAAAATGGAAGGTAAACACTTACCTTCCGCCCAAAGTCGAAAGGTAGGCACGGGGTCGAAGGAAAGAAAATGGCGAAGGGATGAGGAGGTTGCTTCTTTTGCTTTCGAATAGAAATAAAAATTATTTTTGAATAAGTTGAAGGGTGTTCCTTCGATTCTATCATTTTATAAAAGGCTAAAATTTATATTCAAGAAGGGTTTCGAAAGGGATCTACGAAAGCTTAAACCTTCAAGAGTATTGTTTTAAATTATTTCCGAAAAGGTGTTCTAAAACCTTTCGGCAAGCCGAAGGGTTAACCTTCCAACATGGTCGGAAGTATGCTTTTGAAGGGTTGGTTCCAACACCAACACTTCATTGTTTTTGAATGATTTCAAAAGGTTTAATTTCGAAAGGTTTTGATTTCTAAAGGTTTAATTTCGAAAGGTTTGGTTTCGAAAGGTTTGACTTCGAAAGGTTTATTTCGGAGGGTTTTGAAGGGGCTATCTTCAATGATTTCGAAAGGTTTTAATTTCGAAAGGTTTAATTTCGAAAGGTTTGGTTTCAAAAGCTTTGACTTCGAAAGTTTTATTTCGAAGGGTTTTGAAGGGGCTATCTTCAATGATTTCGAAAGGTTTTAATTTCGAAAGGTTTTGATTTCGAAAGGTTTATTTTGAAAGGATTTGATTTCGAAAGGTTTTGAAGGGGTTACCTTCAATGATTGTGAAAGGTATGATTTTGTAATGCTTTCAAAAGGAAGGTTCCCGAAGGGGCTAACTTCGGAGGGTTATTTGCTTTCGAATGGGACTTCATTCGAAGGGTTTTAAAGGGTGGTTTTTAGCCATTTTACTTAAGTAAAATTTTGCTAATTTGAAGGGGTTACTTCAAAGGGTTATAACATAAAGTACTTATTTTGTTTGAACACGTGAGGAGGAGCCTTATATAAATTTGATGTTATTAAACCTTGGGGACATCGGGGTGGAATTACTGATTTCGATACATAGTTTGGGGGTTACAAACAGAAATATGCTTTCGAAATTATACATTGGGGCTATCAATGTGTTTTTATTTAATTTAACCTAATTAGGGCTTCCAATGAGAATAGGTTAAACATGTGGAATATCTGGGGAAAATATATAATCATGGGGAACATGATATTTTATAAATAATCATGGGGATCATGATATTTTTGGCCAAGTGATGGGTTCTTGGTTAACCTAGGAAAACCAAGGAATGTGCGGTGGATAGCCCACATCAAATTTCTAATGTAAAGAATGTTTTGCCAGAGGTGGTTAACCTCAGGATTTGGCGCACTAGGGTTCATAGTTATCCTAGGAAAATTATGGAGTGTGAAGTGGATAACCCACATCATCTTTTATAAAACAATGTATGATGGATAATCTGCAGTTGTTTTGAATGGATATGGGATGGATAGTCCTATTAAATTATGACAGATAGTCATTTTAAAAGATTTTAGAGGGGAACTCTAATAAACCAATTTTAGATGGGAAATCTAATAAATTGCTTTTAGGTGGGATACCTAAATAATGGGTGGATGGGATATCCAATATATATATATATCTGAATTATAGCTTTATTTCATATTATGTTAAGACTAATCATTTTGGGTGCAGGGGCATAGTAAATGATTTGCATGTTCTGTTTTGGATACTAGTGAGGGGAAAACCCGTTCCGTTATGCGGCGTGGTCTCACTAGATATCTATTTATGATAAGAGATGATAATGGATTATTCATACTAGACTTATTGTCTGACTCGAAGTTTGTGTTTCTCCATAAACTCTCGGGTACTCAAAATTAATTTGAGTAGTCTGAGAGTGGGAGACTTTCAGGTTTTGGAGGAATAAACTTCCAAAGACGTGGAGGAGGCAGTATTAGCTATATAGGAGCTATTTTGTGTATTCCGCTGTGATGTACTAAGAACTGTAATGTTCATATTTATTAGTTCTATGATCATCATAAGGGGACATCTTCATATGTCACTCTTATCGTATTTTGCACATATATATGTGATCTGAACGTGGTTAACGCCGGGGATTATGTAATTAAATCTTAAGTTGAAATTCATAAGAAATGAGAAATTCTGTTTTGTTGAAGTTTAAATTTTTTCATATTCTTGAGTTTCTGTGTTGCCAGTAGTTTCAAGATTCTGATTTCGATCACTCAGAAATATTACCTATGGATGACTGCAACATCCGTAGCAGTTAGTTTTGAGCCTCCGGAAGCAGGATGTTGTAGATGCTTTAGCCTTTTGTCCTAGTGTTTTTAAGGATAAAGTAGTTATCTTATTTTGAAAGGGGTACTTTCAATAAATTCGAAAGAGAATGTTAAGGTTTTAAACAAAGATTTCGAAGGTATTGTTTTGGCGTTATAGCCTAGAGTCTTCTAAGTTAAAAGAGGTTTCAACTTATTTTAAAGGGATAGATAATCCCATTAATTAGATTTCATCAATATTGTTTTGTGTAAAGTATATATCATGGCATAAGTATTTTGAGTAAAGAAAAGAGTATGATTTCATTGTTTTATAAAGTTATGATTTCAGGGGTAAATCATTTATAAAGATCGTTTACAAGGAAATGAAATTTGAATAGGGTAGTTAACCCTAAGTATGTGACATGAAATGAAATTTGAATACGATAGATAACACTAAATGTATGCCTCAGATATTAGAAGACCAGATGAGACTAGTGTAGGGTCACGCCCTGTACTTTAACTAATAGCACCTAGCTAATATAAGTCCAAAATTCCAGTGTGTAGGGCTTTGTTATAGATGGGACTAAAATAATGTTACACACAAAAGGGAATGTACAGAGTAAAGATAGGTTATTGGTGAGCTCGCAAAACCATTAGTATCAGTTGACCCTAGAGGAAGATAGTTAAGGGTAGATAGCTCAGTAGCGTGTCTAAAATAAGTTAGATAATTGATTATGTCTGGTAGGCCTGAGTCAGCCAATAGTTAGTAGTTAGCCAGATAAAACTATAGTTTGATTGCAGGATTTTGATTTGCAAAAGATATGCTTTTAAATGGATACTGTGAGGGGAAACTTGTTCCACTAAGTGGTGTGGTCTCACTTAATATCAGTAAAACAAGATGTAATAGTATTATTCACACCAGTCTTTATGTCTGCTCGAAGTTTATGTTTTCCCCTTAAACTCTCGGGTGCTTAAAATTTGATTTGAGTAAATTGAGGGTTAAGGATTTTCAGGTTTAGTAGGTTGTACGAATAAGCTTCCGAAGACGTGCAACAGACAAAATCTAGCTATGTAGGGGTTATTCAGTATTATTTCCGCTATGATGTCTTTATGACTGATATGTCTATCTAGTACTCTGGCCATCTAAGGGAGCATCTTCATATGTCACTCTTGGCGTAATTTATAATAACTATATTTGATCAAAACCTGGGAATTATTTTGGGGTTATGTAACTGAAAATGAAATATTGATTTGAAATGTAATCAGAAAAGTAGTTTTGAAATCTGTGTTGATTTTGTTTCATATTCATGTGCTTTTGATATTATGGATACCATTAACAGTACCGTACTTTTTCACCGGAAGTTAGTACTATGGATGACTACAGTATTTGTAGTGCTTAGCTTCGGGCCTCAGGATAGGGGATGTTAGAACTTGGTATCAGAGCATAGGTTTATGAAAAATTAAAAGAAATTTAAAACTTAAAATGATTTTGAAAACATGATCCTAAAGAATTAGAGAAAGATTTGGGTATGGGATAACACTATAGTAACGTACTTTTATTTGCTATATATAAGTATACGCCTTATCTCTATTCTCCCATCTCTCTTAGGTTATTCTTATGTATCTTACAAAGACTTGAATGTAGATTTTAAGGAAGTAAGATATGGATGCTAGGAGTGGAAGAGTTAACATTAATGGAGGAAGCACCACAACCAATGGTAGTGCCAAACCAAATACTATAAGGAATCCAGGTCGGGCACAAGCTGTTAATAAGGGTGCTGGAGCACCGCAAGTTGATATGGGAGCCATGTACCAGTTCTTCGTTAACATGATGCAAGCTGGAGCTGCCGCGGGATTAGTTGGAGGAAATTAGGAAGCTCCAGTGGTTAATAACTATGTAGTACTAAGCAGAGATTATGCTAGGCATGGAGAAAAGCCGTTTATCGGGACTGAGGTCTAATTAAAGTGGAGAATTGGTTGCTTCATTGCGAAATAATTTTTGCTGATTTGGGACTCAATGATGAGAAGAAGAGGAGACTTTCTTCTAGGCAATTGCAAGGAGCAGCACAGTATTAGTAGAACAATGTTACTATAGGAGTAAATGAAGAGACCATGATTTGGGAAGAATTCAGAAGAAGGTTTGAGGAAAGATTCATGTCGGAGATTGCTAAGTTGACTCTGCTTAGGAAGTTTGCTGAGTTGGTGCAGGGAGACATGACAATGTTGGAGTATGCTCCCATATTTGAGGAGCTGTCGAGATAAGGATATGCTACAGTTGATACAATTATCAAAAGGAATGAGAAGTTCATCCACGGACCGAAACCCGAGCTTGCTAAAGCAACTCTGCCACATATTTGGGATCTGTGTGATGTAGTTGTTGAGATGGCTTTGAGGCAGGAGAAGTTGCTTGCTTTTCTTGATGGTAACAAAGCAGGGAAAGCTCAAGGTGGTCAGAACCAGAAGAGAAAGTTTTTCCATAAGAAAATCGGTCCGAAAGGAGGAGCAGCCAAGAAAAGGAAGGCTGATGTAGTTCGCTATAAGTGTGATAAGAAGGGACACTACGCTCTTGAGTGCCGGACAGACAAAGGGAAGAAAGCTGCTGATAAGAAAGGAGTAAAACGTTTCAACTTTGACCAGGTTGGACATTATAAGAACCAGTGCAAGGTGCCAGCCAAGGATGGAAATGGCAAAGTGTTTACAATGAAACCAGCAACCTCAAGACAAACAACAAAGGAAAAAGGAAAAGCTATGTTGGGAGGTATGCTTTTGATTCAGGGTATGTCCGTTAGAGTTCTATTTGATACCGGTGCATCGCATTCTTTAATATCTCATTGTTTGGTAGATAAGCTTAACCTAGAACCCTCATACCTAGATACTTCCTTAAGGGTTGCGAATCCGACAGGAGGCTAGCGACTCTTGGGATGAGATGTGACCAGCTAGAGTTTGAATTATCAGGTCATGTATTTGCTTGTAGTTTGCATGTGTTTGATTTCGTAGGGTTCAGAATTATTTTGGGTATGGATTGGTTAAGTAAATACGATGCTAGGATATTTTTCCATGATAGGAAAATATCACTTTGACACCCTAGTTGTAGCGATCGAATTATATACTCCGTAGAAAACTCTAGTTTTGAGGTTAAGGCTTTATTGGGTGTTATGGATGATGAAGACGAGTTGAACCAAGTTTTCATTGTTAAAGAATTCGTAGATGTCTTTGAGCCTGTGATAGGACTACCGCCGAAACGAGCCAATGAGTTTCGGATAGATTTGTTACCAGGAGCAGAACCGGTGGGTAGACCACCAAGTAGAATGACACCTACCGAGATGAAGGAGTTAAAGGTGTAGTTGGTGGATTTAGAAGGTAAGAATTTTATTAGACCAAGCAGTTTTCATTGGGGAGTAGCTGTAGTGTTTGTGAGAAAACCGGATGGATCGTTAAGGTTGTGTACCGATTATCGTAAGCTGAATGAGAAGACGATAAAGAATCAATATCCGTTACCTAGAATTGACGATTTGTTCGATCAGTTGAGTGGAGCCAAGGTATTTTGCCAGTTGGATTCGGCAACAGGGTTCCATCAGCATAGAGTAGCAGAGGATAGTATTCCTTTGACGGTATTTAGGACCAGATATGGATCATACGATGGTTAGAGATGCCGCTCGGACTAACTAATGCGCCAGCATTTTTCATAGACTTGATGGCCATAATCTCCCGAGAACATCTGGAAAGATTTGTGTTAGTACTCATAGATGACATTTTGATATACTCTAAGGATGAAAGAGAACATGAATTTCATCTTAGAGTGAGGCTTGAGATGTTGAGGCAGTATCAACTGAAAAAGAAAATTTCAAAGTGTCGCTTCTGGAAGAAGGAGGTGAAGTTTCTTAGTCATGTAGTCTCAGAGAAAGGGTTGTTAGTAGATTCGGCTAAGATCGAAGCAGCGAATAGTTGGAAGAGACCCGACAGTGACTGAGATAAAGAGTTTTATTGGATTAGCTAGTAACTATCGGAGGTTCCTTAAGAATTTTTCATGGATAGCAACATCGATGACTAAACTAACTCGGAAAGACGGGAAGTTTGTTTGGACCGATAAGTGTGAGGTGGAACTCCAGAAACTAAAACACTTATTGACTAATGAACCTGTGTTAGTTGTTCCAGAGGGGAATCAGGACTTGGTGGTGTACACAGACGCATGTGGAATAGGGTTAGGAGCTGTGTTAATGGAAAAAGGTAAAGTGATTGCCTATGCTTCCCGACAGCTCAGACCGCATGAGGTTGGATACCCAACTCATGATTTGGAATTAGCTGCAGTAATTTTTGCATTGAAGGTGTGGAGACATTACCTTTTGGAAGAAGATTCGAGTTGTATATGGATCATAAGTCACTGAGGTATTTATTCTCTCAGAAGGATTTGAATATGAGACAACAGAGGTGGTTAGAGTTTTTAGCCGCTCATGACTTTGGAATTGAGTGCACACGGGGAAAAGGCAATAAGGTTGAAAATGGACTTAGTAGGAAATATCAGAAAGCAGTATTAGCAATTGTAGCTGAGTGGAAAGATTTAGAAACATTGAATACATGCAGAATGCAATGGAGGTCTAAGGCTAGTTCTAGTAAAGAATCTGCTATGTTGTCGTGTTTAGGAGTTCGATCGGTGATGATCGAAAGACTTGCTTCTAAGTAAGGGGAGGATCCATTATTAGCTGAACGGATCAGGAAGTCGAGGAATGGTACAGAGAGCGATAACTTGAAAGATTTCAGTCTTGACCAAAATGGGTGGCTAAGGAAGAAAGGATGACTATGTGTTTCGAATGTGGGTAACATAAGGAAGGAAGTTCTTAGAGAATGCCATCGTTCGAATTTCACTATTGTTCGAAGAGGAACTAATATGTATCATAATATGAAAAGGAGTTTCTTCTGGGAAGGTCTGAAGAGAGATGTAGGCATATGGGTGAGGCAGTGTTTGAACTGTCAACAGTAAAAACCAGAACACCAAAAACCGAGTGGGTTACTTCAGCCTTTGGATATTCCAGTTTGGAAATGAGATTCTATTTCAATGGATTTCATATGTGGGTTGCAAAGGTCGAATCTAGGAAATGAGAGTATATGGGTTGTGGTGGATAGATTGACCAAGAGTGCCCATTTCATTCTGTTTAGGTCGACCAGGACAGCAGCAGATTTAGCTAAGTTATTAATGAAAAATATAGTTAGACT
Organism: Allium fistulosum; assembly: GCA_030737815.1. Lineage (NCBI taxonomy): Eukaryota > Viridiplantae > Streptophyta > Magnoliopsida > Asparagales > Amaryllidaceae > Allium > Allium fistulosum. The sequence goes on along the minus strand of CM060905.1, from coordinate 894,777,785 downwards.
GCATGCAATTCCTAGTAGTATAGTAAGTGATAGAGATTCCTTATTCACTAGCGAGTTATGGAAGAGTCTACATGAGACTTTAGGTACCAAGCTCAAGATAAGTATCGCTTACCACCCGTAGACAGATGGGCAAACAGAGAGAATTAACAAAGTCTTAAAAGATTTGTTAAGAGCTTGTGTGCTAGTTTTTGGGGGATCATGGGAAGACCATTTACACTTAGTCTAGTTTTCGTATAATATCAGTTATCAGACTAGTGTAGGGATGGCACCCGTATATCATCAATTATCAGACTAGTGTAAGGATGGCACCATTTGAAGCTTTGTATGGAAGGCCATGCAAATCTCCTGTTTGTTGGTTAGAGACCGAGGATAGGTTAGTTCTTAGTCTAGATTTGGTTAAAGAAGCTGCAGAAAATATTGAGTTAATTCAAGCTAGAATGAAGGAAGCTCGGTCTAGGCAGAAGAGTTATGCTGATAAAAGACGAAAAGACTTAGAGTTCTCAGTTGGAGATCATGTCTTCGTCAAGGTGTCACCGATGAAAGGTGTAATTAGATTTGGAAAATTAGGAAAATTGGCACTAAGATTTGTTGGACAATTTCCTATTGTAGAAAGGATCGGGAAACTCGCATATAGAGTAGAGTTACTGAATAGTTCGGCAGAAGTCCACAATGTTTTTATATTTCTCATCTAAGAAAGTGTATTTGAGATCTAGAAACTACTATTACACCGACTGTATTAGATGATCTAGTAGTGGAACCGGATATGACGATAGTTAGAAAACCAGTTCATTTAGTTGCGAGAGATGAGAAGAGACTAAGGAAAAAGACAGTCAGATTAGTAAAAGTCCAATGGAGTGATGACGAGAGAGACTGTACTTGGAAAACTAAGAGCAGGATTAGAGATACTTATCCTGGCTTGTTTCATGGTATGTTTTACCTTTATGATTGATTACTGTGAGTACCTTATCGTAATTTTGAGGACGAAATTCTTTAAGGAGGGTAGTCTGTAATGACCCTAATTTTGACTAACATTGTTTAGGAAATTTAATTAGATAAATTTAAAGAAATAATGTAGATGGTTAAGTGATTGAGATTTATAAATTCATAAAGGAGCCGTGCCTTAATGAACATATAAGCAAAAGAGAACTGAAGATAAGTATGTAGGAGGAATATGATAAAGGAAAAATAGGAATAGTCTTTGTTCTTATACCATAAACCCTTCTATCCTTCATTTATCATTCATTTCAACTTTCATAAACAAAACTAAAATCCCAAGAGCTTGGCTGGCCACCATTAAGAAGAATCAAAATAAGAAAAGGTAGGATTCAAGTAGAAAGCTTGAAGAAATTAATCAAAGAGCAAATCTCAACCATCTTAACATCAAGCTAAGTTGAATAATTTGATTTAAATCTCACTTTTGTTAATGCTTTCAGTTTCAAGATTGGATTCGAATTATTTTGCAAATATATGCCATGTTGTGTTTGTTTAAATGGATATATATATATATATATGCTTGTTGATTATTTATGATGTTTTCTATAGATTTTATGATAAGTTTAGAGTAGAAAACATATTAAATGATATCCAAATGATTTGCGTTTTTGATATATGGTCAAAGATATTATTTTAGAAGTGGGTTTCAAGTTTCATAATTTTCTATGTTGTTGTGGAATTATTATGAATCTTCTATGAAGGAAAATAGTTAATGTTAGGTTTAAATTATTTAAAGCAATATAAAAAGATTTTGGGTTTGAAATTTAAATATGTTAGAAAACATATTAAAAGTGAACTATTGTGATTTTTGGGGAGTTTTCCTAAGTATTTTCTTATGGTTATAAAAATTTTAAGTTTAGGGACTTAAATGTTCATACGTTTTAACCAAGGAGAATGGCTTATTAGTTGAAATGTTTTAATTGATAATTCTAAAATTCGGCAGCACTTTTAGAAAAAAAAATTGATAAAGAAATGGCAACCAATTAGGTTTTGACCAGTAAGACAAGTTAGTTGAAAAGAAGTTACTTTGTAAGGCATAAAATCAGTTTTGACATAATTTATTACTTCGCCACTTCCATCTGTTAGCTTTGGCCACCATACCACCACTTACAAACCCATTCGAAACCAATACACCTGGTATCAAGCCATTGATACATAGTGGATTAGAGAAAGGCGGAAGGGACAATGTCGAAACCTTTCTTTCGAAGGGGTTGTTTTTAACTTGTCTTTGTTTTTAAAGATGGAAGCTTTCGAACCAGTTACCACTTGCCTTTATTTTAAAAAGAAGCTTTCGAATGAGTTACCGCTTGTTTTGTTTCAAAAGAAGCTTTCGAAAGGATAGCCGCTTTGAACCTATTCGAAACCCATGCTGTTGCATTCTTACCTTTCGAACTAGTTAAGGCCGCTTTTTTTTATAACCTAATAGCAATGTGTTCGAAATGGTGCTTTTCCCTTTTACTTTGAATCCGCCTTCTTCATGCTTTCAAAAGGGTCATACAGTCGCTTTCAAAATGGTTTTGGAGGCAATGGTTTCGAAAGAGTGGGTTTCGAAACTATCCTCTTTCTTTTACTTGGGATTAGTACTTTCGAAAGCAATGCTTTCGCCTCATTTCTTTATGACCCAATAATTATACTTAATGTTAAACCCAAAGGTTTCGAAAGGAATGATTTTAAATGGTTTCAATGCAATGTTTCCACAAACTTTTACTTGAACCCAATACTTTTGAAAGGTATGTTTTGGGCGAAGGATTTCCAATGTTTTCGATAGGTATATTATAAGAGTTTCGAAGAAGAAACCCCACTATTTTCAAAAAGTATATTTAAGCATACCGGGAGGTTTGTTTTAAATATTTTAAAAACAAGGTTTCCAATGCTTTCGAAAGAAAGTTTAATGGTTTCAAAAGAGGAGGTCTAAGGGTTAAGTAATGGTTTCGAAAGACATATTTTCAATACATTCGTAAGGGATGCTTTAGCCTTTCAGCCTAGTGTCTTCAAGGATAAAGTAGTTATCTTATTCTGAAAGGGGTACTTTCAATAAATTCGAAAGAGATTGTTAAGGTTATAAACAAAGGTTTCGAAGGTATTGTTTTGGCCTTATAGCCTAGAGTCTTCTAAGTTAAAAGAGGTTTTAACTTATGTCAAAGGGATAGATAATCCCATTGATTAGATTTCATCAACATTGTTTTGTGTAAAGTATATATCATGGCATACGTAATTTGAGTAAAGTAAAGAGTATGATTTCCTTGTTTTATAAAGTTATGATTTCAGGGGTAAATCTTTCACAAAGATCGTTTACAAGGAAATGAAATTTGAATAGGGTAGTTAACCCTAAGTATGTGACAGGAAATGAAATTTGAATAGGGTAGATAACCTTGAATTTATGACTTGGATATTAAAAGACCAGATGGAACTGGTGTAGGATCACGCCATGTACTTTAACTAATAACCACTAACTAATATAATTCCAAAATTCCAGTGTGTAGGGCTTTGCCACAGATAGGACTGAAATAATGTTACATACAGAAGGCAATATACAGAGTAAATATAGGTTATTGGTGAGCCTGCAAAACCATAAGGATCAGTTGACCCTAGAGGAAGATTGTTAAGGGAAGATAGCCCAGTAGTGTGTCTAATAGAAGTTAGATAATTGATTATGTCTGGTAGGCTCGAGTAAGCCAATAGTTAATAGTTAGCCAAATAAAACTATAGTGTGGACAGATAGTCCATTGATTTCCTGATTTTTATGCATATATGTATTTGCTATTGTTGTTATAATCTGTTTGATTGCAAGATTTTTATTTGCAAAAGATATGCCTTTAAATGAATATTAGTGAGGGGAAACCCATTCCGCTAGGCGGCGTGATCTCACTTAATATCAGTAAATCAAGATGTAATAGTATTATTCACACCGGGCTTTATGTCCGATTCAAAGTTTATGGTTTCCTCTTAAACTCTCGGGTGCTCAAAATTTGATTTGAGTAGATTGAGGGTTAAGGATTTTCAGGTTTAGTAGGTTGGACGAATAAGCTTCCGAAGACGTGCAGCAGACAAAAGCTAGCTATGTAGGAGTTATTTAGTATTATTTCTGCTGTGATGTATTTATGACTGATATGTCGATCTACTACTCTGGTCATCCAAGGGAACTTCTTCATATGTCGCTCTTGGCATAATTTGTAATAACTATATTTGATCAAAACCATGGAATTGTTTTAGGGTTATGTAACTGAAAATGAAATATTGATTTGAAATGTAATCAAAAAAGTAGTTTTGAAATCTGTGTTGATTTTATTTCATATTCATGTGCTTCTAATTTTATGGATACCATTAACATTACCGTATTTTGTCACCGAAAGTTAATACTATGGATGGCTGCAACATCTGTAGCGCTTCACTTCGGGCCTCAAGATAGGGCATGTTACACATACCAAGTTCTTTTTCAGCTCTATTTAATTTGTCTATATTTCCTTTATATAATTTCTTTAACTTTCTTAGCTTACATCAATTTCAATACTAATTTGTAATATACAATTATAAGAAAGCTCAGAATTTATCTCGTTAGTGGCCATGAAACAAACGTTTGCTTATTCTGTGCCACTATCACTTTCGCTCTTCGAAGAAGACAAATCTGAGTTATCCCATGTAACTTGAAAAACTCTTCTTTTCTGCTTGAACTTCTCAAAAAAAAATTCTTCCTTTCCTTGTTTAGCTGTGGATAGTCCTTCATGTGCTCGAATTTATCGCACTTGTAGCACTTGATTGAGGTTTTGTTTCAACCATTTTGTACCTTCGTGAATTTCTTCAATTTGTTATAGTTTTTGAGGATGAAAACAATCTCATCTTCATCTAAGTCGAAGTCTTCATTTTGGCTTGAAAAGCTACACTCTTCTTATCTTGATTTAGTTCTTTTCTTGCTGTAAATTTGCTTCATACAACAACAGACTCCCAATTAATTCTTCAACTTTGAGTTAAGAAAGATCATTTGCTTTTTCTATTGCTCGAACCTAACTTTTCCTTTTAGAAGTCAAAGAATTTAAAATACGTGTAACAAGATCAAAATCAGTGAATGTGGCTCCTAATGCCATGAGATCATGTTGTATGGTTTGAAATCTTGCATACATATCTACAATCAATTCATTTGTTTTCATTTTGAATGATTCAAATTGATTTTGAAGAATAAAGATTTTAGTGTACTTAAATTTGGTTGTTCCTTCATGTGTGATTTGAAGTGTATGCCAAATATCATAAGCGGTTTTGCACATCATGACACTAGGAAATTCATTTTTGTCAAGTGAACAAAACAAAACATTCATGGCTTTTGCATTGTTGGTTGTCGTGGTTTTTTGAGCATCTGTCCAAGTACTCATTTTAGTTGAAGGTTCTTCATACTTAGTTTAAGTAGCTTTCTAAATCTTAAAACCGTTAACTTACATAAAAATTCTCATACATGTAGACCAATATGCATAATTAAACCTGGTGAATAGTGGAGGACAAGCAGTTGATTGACCCTCTAGAAAAGTGCTAGCCGTATTTTTAATTTTTCAAAATTTTGTTATGGTTAATTAAATTTCCTTGCTCTGCTACCAAATGAAAGTGTACAAGGATCTATAGTAACATGGCTAAATTATATATATAAGTGTATATGCAATATCAAGCTATATAACAACAAAAATAGTAGATTAAAGTAAGAAGCAATCACATCAGAATTTTTATATTGGTTCGGATCTCCCGTCCTATGCCTAGTCCCAAAGCTCCCATCAAATTTTCCATTGACCAAGAACACCCTCACTTAGCTCGTAGGAATAGGCAATACATAATTTTTACGACCTGTCAATCTTGTATTTTATTAACGTAGATTTTGACTTTTAGGACAAGGCTTTCTATAATCTCCTCTTTGAGTTGAATGAAAAAATGTATGTGAGTTTAAGGAAGTAGATCACCAAAATTATTGAATAGTTGTTGGTGATATTAAAAGCAAGAAAGCAATAAAATTTTAGAGAGCAAAAGAGATATGTTAAAAGCAAGAAGTAGGAAGTTAGAAGTTAATCTAAAACTCAACCATAGTCATATTTATAGTTGCCAAAAAGGTCTCTTCTATGAGTTGCAACTTATAGAGAAAACTATTGAAAACAGGGTTACATCCGTGGGGAAGTAGAGACGTGTCTTTTCAAAATATAGCTGCTGGAAAGATTCAAACGTTTGAATAATTTAGTCAGTCGTCAGGTTTTGAACGATTATACTACAGAGAATAAGTAGTTCAAAAAGACTTATTTTCAAATGTCTGACTTCAGACCCAAACATCTAACTTCTGATTAAAATAGACCAGAAAATATTTAGTTCAAAAAGACATGACCTTAGACTTTCAAACTATTAGTATGTAAGCACTTGGTGCCCTAGTAGCTATGAGTAATACACTGTCCAACATTTGGAAAAATTTACGTACTCTAGTCTCAACGGATTTATCAATATCTAGTCTCAATACATCTTGACTAGGAATATTTGAATTGGTATATTTATTTTCATTGTGATAAACTACTCACGATTACAACACGTTGTAACTACTATCACAAAAACATACTATCTATGCATTTTTTATTAAATATACATTAAATTAATTAATTAATTAATATAACACATTGAAGTATATAATTGAAATAAAACACCTTTTATTTCGAACAAGATTGGTTATCGAGTTAGATAAATGTAAAAAATTACATAATTTCCCCTAGGGCATACCCCTAACTCTATCAATATTAACCAACCAAAAAATATCGAGTGAGTCATTCCATAGTTATCCAATAACTATTAGTACATAATCCTTGGTGCCCCCTGAAGCCATGAGTAATACACTGTCCAACATTTGGAGGGCGTTACGTACTCTATCTCAACGGATGTATCGATATCCAGTCTCGATACATCTTGACTAGGAATATTTAAAATGGTATATTTATTTTCATTGTGATAAGTTACTAACGGTTACAACACTTAGTAATTACTATCAAAAAACATATCATTTATGGATTTTATATTAAATATATTTCTAATTAAATTAATTAATTACTATAACATATTATATCAAGTATATAATAGAAAGAAAACACCTTTTATTTTGAACAAGATTAGTTATCGAGTTAGATATATGTAACAAATTACATAATTGTCCCTAGGGCATACCCCCAATCTCTATCATATGTAAGCTTCTGGCCCATATTTATGGAATATTTTTTAACTATACCAACTTTTGTGTTAATATTGAACCAAATTTTTCTAGAATGAGTATCTGGTTTTCAATTCAAGAAATAATACAAAGGTATTTTTTATTGTTTAAATTTATGGTATCAATATGGTAACCATTCAATTGGATAGTTAATTCAATTGGTAACCATTCAATATGGTAACAAATTACATAATCGGGCTCTTTTAGACCTTTCAATTATATTGGATGATCAAGCTATAGTGGAAACTTCCGCCGAAATATTAATCAATTCATAGAAAAAATTCTATTTTTTCAACATTTTATGAGTAGTTGCATTGTCTACTAGACATAAATTTTCACTCAAATATTGATGGTCCATACCTTAAATTTTTTTAGTAAGGACAATATTATTAGTCGATTATGAAAGTGCACAAGGACCTATAGTAATTTGGCTAACTTATTTTATAAGTATATATGCAATATCAAGCTATATAACAATGGAAATAGTAAAGTAGAGTAAAAAGCAGTCACACAAGGATTTTTATACTGGTACGGACCTCCCATCCTACGTCAAGTCCTAAAGCTCACCTTCGGATTTTCCACTAACCAGATTTCTATCAACACAGATTTTGACTTGTAGCACAAGGCTCCTATAATCTCCTCTTTGAGTTGAATGAGCAAACGTATGTGAGTTTAAGAAAGTAGATCGCCAAAATTATTGAACAGTTGTTGGTGATCTTGAAAGCAAGAAAGCAATAGAGTTTTAGAGACCAAGAGAGATATACTGGTAACAAGAAGTAGGAAATTAGAAGTTCATCTAAAACTCTAGCAATAGTCATATTTATAGTTATAAAAAAGATCTCTTCTAAGAGTTGCAACTTATTAGAGAAAGCCATTGAAAACTGGGTTGCATCCCATGAGGAAGAAGACACGTGCCTTTTCAAAATATAACAGTTAGAAGAACGCAGATGTCTGAATGAAATAGCCAAACATCTGAATGAAATAGTCTGCTGTCTGATTTTTGAAAATTTTACTCCAAAGAGTAAATAGTTCAAAAGTGCTTGTTTTTAGACATCTGACATCAGACCCGGACGTTTGACTTTTGACGAAAATAGAGTAGAAAATATTTAGTTCAAAATGACATGACCTCAGACGTCTGAATATTGCTCCCAAACGTCTGAGTTCCTAAAATTTTTAAAACTGATTAAATAACAATTTTGAGCAAATAAAAACTTTTTGATGTGAATATTTTAGCTCACATCATTCAAGGGAGATTGTAAGATTTATCTAAGACATTAACACAAGTATATGTCCCTTACAATGATTTGTCTTCATGTCGAGCTCTTTAATGATATTATATTTCGTCTTATCCATTTTTCGATGCCTTTTTGACTTCCTTTGTGCTCAAGGCTTAATGCTCATGTACCTATATGTTAGTCTATAGATTATATGTTATGATTGTATAGTTGTTGTCATTAAAATCTAACAAGAGAGGTTTTAACATTCTCCTCCTTTTTAATCCTCCTTTTTAATTATGATAACTATACAATCTTATATACAATGATAAAATTAAAAAATCTCCACCTAAATATAACATCTCCCCTATCAATATGAAAATATATTTATCCCCCTTTTTCATTATCAAAAAGAAAATAAAAAATGATGCAAATAAAACATTTGTAACAAACAAAGCAATAACCATGCGCAATACATTTTCATTTCAACAGACAAAACAAACACATTATAGCACATACCACAAACAAAACAAACCAACATTACAACAACCAAAAGAAATGTCATGAAATCGCAAAGTTCAAACATACTACATAGCATAAGATGTTGGAAAATATATTCTAAAGAAAATATAGATAACCTACCCATAGTGGTTATAAGAGAAATCTCCATAGTTCTCATAGTACTCATAATAATCTGAAGGATTTTATTACCCTTCTCCAAACCATTGGTCTTCAGCACTTGCTTCTTCAATACCTTCTTCAATGATTGGCCTTGAAAAAGAAAAAATTGAGATTCATCCACTTATATATCAGACCAATGAAATGAGCTGGATTTATTGCCTTCCTCATGGTTATGTTCCTGCACGGGTTCCTTTCCTTTGTCTCGATGAGAAGATTCTGTCGTATGCTCAGATGCATGAGAAGGTGAAGCATGCACATGAGAAGGAGATGGACTATGTAAGGCAGAGGATGTCAAAGTAGAGCTTGGTTGTCTTCTAACCTTTCTCATTATTTTTTAAAGCAATGACACTATCTTCCCCAAAGACCATTCCATTTATCCCATCCGAGTTGAAAACGATCTCTCTACACCTTTAACTCTCTTTTCCAAAGATTTTTTTATTATTAGTGATAACCCGATGAATTTTGAGAGCTAACTTTGTCAAATACTCATTTGGATTTGATTGAAGTTGGATGTTATGGAGATGATTTCGAAAGTATATTCGATCTCAGGTTATATAGGATGAGGAGGAATTGGGGCTTATTGAGGAGGTAAAGCCTGTTGAGTAGAGCTTTGACCATGTTGTTGTTGTAATGTCCATTCGTCAAAGCTCATATGATGAGGCAAAGTAGTGGGTAGGTGCATGAGACTAAAAAACTATCTTCCATTATATTTGACTGGCATTGGTTCAAAGTTAGAAGGTATGATGTTGATCTCAAAAAAGGGAAGAAGTATCATAATATATGGTTCGTATAAGATAGTTGGCCTTCTTCGAAACAAAAAATTCTTGATTTGGTCGTGTATGAACTTAGCCCAATTAACCTTTATCCATCCAAAAATAGCGTAGAGAGCCTTCTGATCATATTCGTATACTTGTGACTCCCTAATCTAGAAATTACGGTATTGATCAACATTTTGTTTAGATGTCTAGCCTGAGGTCGAAAGAAGCTAGTCTTCCATTCTGGCATAGAGTCTTCCCAAGTCTCATGGATTATTACGTTTCTTCACTTCTGTCGATAATCAAGAAATTTATCCATATCAATCCATTTTTCCCACAACTAAGAGCAATTGCAATATTATTCACATTAATCTTAATAACTCTTCAATGAACACTACTCCATTACCAACCTTTGTCGTCTTGGGTTTTTGTACATTGCTGACCTACTTTGCATGGAAAAGATAGATACCAAGAGGATCTACCTTATTATCATTATATTCAATCAAGGTGGTGATTTTAGCTTCGTCTGTTAGTTCCTAAAGGTGAAACTCATCAAAATTCTGTAAGCAATAGAACGACCTGTTATGTATCTTCTTCTTCTTCTTCAGTTCGTCAAACCTTTGTTCAGCAATTGAGCTTTCTCTTGACCAAATCTTACATCGGTAGCTTTAGAGATTGGGGCGGAGGAAGAGGATTTGCCTACTTTTTCTCTTTTAGTAAAAGGTTTTGGACCCATTTGGGTCATTTAAGAAACAAGGCTTTTGGTGAAAAGGGGTTTGGAACGAATTAGACAAATAGAAGTGAATAAAAATGAGTGATAACTGAACATATGTTTTTATTAAAACAAATCCACAGTCAGTCAAACGTGTGATCTTGAGAGTCAAACATTTGAAAATGGGTAGATATGGAACAAAGCCTTCGTATTGTAAAAATAGGTTGGTTTAGACATTTGGATTTAAGGGTCAGACGTTTGAAAATGTGGCAATTTTGACCAGGGCATGTGTAGTGTAAAAGTCAATGTATTTAGACGTTTGGATATCGGGTTCAGACGTCTGAAATTATAGTAGTTATAATAAAAAAGTAACATAAAATAGATGTTTGTTTATAACCACTCAAACGTCTGAGTCTTAAAACATTTTCTTTTTTGAAAAATAAACAGTTTTATTAAATAAAGAACCATACACACAAACATATACATGATCAATAATAATACAACATACGTGAATATGCTATTATTTAATTTTCCAAAGGCTCGATTTCTTCTTCTTCCGAAGGTCCTTGTTCCCAAGAATTATCTTGTTTAGGCTCGTAAATTTTGATAGGAGTTGATGGTCCTTTTGAAGGGCTTCCCTTGGGACGATAGCAATTTTTAGTTGGTGATTTCTTGAAAATCCCATTAAAGTTCTTTCTATAAAATTCATACCCTTGCCTTTGATAATCTAGTGGATCGTATCTAACATGAATTGTGTATTAGTATGTGCGTGTGTGTACCAATATATGAGCTAAATATAGCAAGATGACAAAGTATAAAAAGCAAAGTATAAAAATGAGTACACCAGAGTTTTTATATTGGTTCGGACCTCCCGTCCTACGTCCAGCCCGAAGCTCCCCTTTGGTAATTCACTAAACAATAATCCTCGCTTCACTTGGAGGAATAGGCTAATACAAAAGTATTTCTTTGACAATCTTGTGTTTAATACAACACGGATATGGACTGCTAGTACAATTCTTCCTATAATCTCCTTTGAGTGATGATGAGTGTGAGTTGCTTGGATCTGTAGGAAATAATTTAACCAAAATATATAGATTTTGGTTGAAAGTGACTGAGAATATTAAGTCAATGATAGCACTAGAGAATGTGAATATAGAAGTTAGAGAATAGTAAATAAAGTTAAATTAAAATCTCAATAGATTGAAGTATTTATAGAGTCAAAGAGTTGCATTTGAAAAGTTATGACTTCTTGAAAGATTGCTCTTTGATTAATGATTGCAATTGTTGAAGAAGGAAGAGGTTTGTTCAAAGCAGAGAAAAGTGTCTATTCAAAAACGATAGTTGCAGTTTTGTGTTTACAGGCCAAGACATGTCATAGACATCTGTCCTTATGTCATAGACATCGGTGGATGTCTCAAAATAACAAACAAAAATATGTCACAGACGTCAGTGAAAGAAGGATAAACATTTGCCACTCTATAAATTATAAAACTAGGGCAGTCTGTTATTATGATTTGTCATATGTGTAATGATCACTCAAAGAGATTGTACAACATATATCTATGACTATAATATAATAATATGACGTTACTTTTAAATAGTATGATTCATCTTTCTTCAACTGTCTTTGAGCCATGATTTTGTTGTGCACCGTGATCTTCTTCTAACATATACTTGTAATATGATAAGATATATCCTGTGTATGTGATTGTATAGGTGTTGTCATTGAATTCCCAGAATAGAGGTTTTAACATTCTCCCTCTTTTTGATGATGACAACTATACAATAGTTAGTAATAAGTAATTAAAAGATTGCTCCCCCTGAATGTTTTCTCCCCCTATGTATATGCATATTTATCTCCCCATTTGGCATTATCAAAAAAATGATAATAGCGGAAATAAACAAAATAAAGGCATAAAAATCATGATGAAATAGTTAGGAAAGAAATAACAACAGCGGTATTAGTACGAATAAACAACAAAGAACAAAAAATAAACAATCCTAAAAGTGCAAAGAACAGTCACTGATAGTCGTGATAATTGTAATTAAAGAAATCACCATAATTATTAGAGTAGTCATGGTAGGCGGACGAAGTGAATGATATTTCCCGGCCAATGAGTATATTCTTCATCTTGAAGAATATACAATCATTGAAATGTCCAAAGGTTCACTTGTTGTGTCGCTGAAGGATCGGGCCAAGACATATCATCGCTATCTTCTTGTTCTTCTTTTGGTTCATCCTACACAAGAGTCTTTCCTCAATCTTGGTAGGATCTTCCTTTATAAGAAGATGATCTATGAGGATGATAAACAGGAGTCTGTACTGAAGGAGGTGGTGTCGGAGAAGGAGTGATATGCACGTAAATGTACGTATTTTTACTTCCATATTTAATTTAATTAAATAAATGAGCATATAGGGCATTTTAACATGTTTAAACCAAAATTCAAATTATTTTCAAATCATCATTTATTCATCTTCATATAGGGGCAAAATGGTCATTTTTGTGCATATATTAATTTGAGAAAATTTACTTGGACATTTTTATGTTATTTTATAGGAATTTGGATTCAAATGGAAGAGGACTTCATGGAAATATGCATGCGCAAGAGTTAGAAAACAAATGAAGATGGAAATAAATCATTTCATGCAACATGAAGGACCTCACCTACCCACTTACCATGATGTACAATTAGGAGCTAATTCACATGTCAACGGAAATTAAAACTACATGCACAATTAAATGGAAGATTAATTCATGCTAATGATAACTTAGTGGCCACACTTCCTCAAGGGCAATTTGAGTTGTCCCAAAAAATATGATTAGAGTTTCAAAACATGTATAAATACCCCTTATGTTTCATGTAATGAGCTCTTAGCCTTCTCTTTAGCTAGTTTAGTTTGAGGCACAAATTGTAAATATAAGCTCTCTTTCTCTCTTTCATGGCTACTTAGTCATTTTCTTCTTATGTAATTTTCTTATATGAAATTTTAATTCATGCTATTTTATTTCATGTTCTTTTCATTTATGTTAGTAGCTTGGATTAATTATTTCAAGTAGTTTAGCTCTCTTTTTATTTTAATTAGCTTGCATTTTTCTCTTGTTTTTTGTTTCATGTTGAACTCTACATTTGTTGAAATGATAACAAATATGAGAAGTTAAACCCCTTCAATTTAGGAGTAATGAAGCTCTCTTAATCATGTAGATTAAACATATTTGTTAAGTTTTGATCTCTTTTTGTGCTTAATGGAAATGTTTGAATGGGTTAAATATTGTTGTTTTAACTTTAAATTTGATAGCCTATGTTGTTGACACCAAATAGGCTATGCTTAAACAAACACAAACACAAATTACCTCTTCTACATATGATTATGGCAATGAAGTGAATTTTAGAATCAAAATTTGATGGTCTGTATTACTAATCAATAGTAAATAGATCATGCTTAGAATATATTTTATATTTAATTTCATTGTCATTTTCATGAGAGTTAAGAAGTGGTTTAGTGGGTGTGTTATAGTTTGATGGTTTAGTTGGGCTAATTAATAGCACAAATATTACATACTTATGATAAACACATCAACTAAATTCACTAGTGACCAAAAGATAGATCATAATTTCATTTTGTTGATTTATATTATCATGAGAAGGAAATTACCTCTAAATTGCCTTCTACTCTCATATTGTTATCCACTTTGAGCATTGTTAATTTTTAGAAATTTTTAGCTCAACACAACTTCAAATCTTGGTTTAATTTGATTGAGTAGAGATTTTAAAATCAATACAATTCTCTGCGGATCGACCCGTGCTCGCCACGTACTAAAATTGTACACTGTGCGCTTGCAGCTATTTTTAATTTAAATTTTTCAGCATTTTCTAATCCGATAGGAAATTAGCCGTTAAACAAGTTTTTGGCGCCGTTGCCGGGGAACAAATTTGATTTTAATTTCTATTCTTCGAATTATTTTTTGTTTGATTTTATTGTGTTTTCATTTTGTGTGTTAATTTTCATTTTCTAATACATTTGCATTTATATTTCTACTTTGAGCACATACATCTCCATTTACAAACTAGAAGCAAATAAGTTGCATTTCAATTTACATTTCAATTTGCATTTCCGTTTGGAAAAAAAAATATTCAAGTTGCATTTCGATTTACATTGCATTTCAGTTACATTTCAGTTTGAAAAAAAAATCATACAATTTTTTTTTCTTCTTTTCCTACATAACAGTTCATCACCCCTGACCATCCCCTACCGACAGCAACTCCTCCACCATACCGTTGCACCGCTGCCTGCATACAACCCTGCATAACACCTTACCCCCTCATGCAACATCTCATCAACCAACCCATACTCTACTGTCAGCAGCAAACAAACCCACCACAAAACTTCTCACAAAAACTCACCAAACACTACCTTGCATACCCACAGGAATTATCATCAACAAACTCCTCTCTATTCACGGTGCAACAACAGGGCTACTTCCAAACTAAACCATCTCCACTGTCACCAAAACAAAACCTGCTCCACCTTACTGAATCACATACCACACCAGGTGCAACCCATCTCCATTTTCAACAACTGACCATACCCATCAAATTGCACTACTTACAACCGCCACCAAACTAAACCATCACATACAACCCCTGACATCACAAACCAACTGTGCACTTCAAACCTTACCACAATCACCAGTGCACAACTATGCACTTCAAACCTTACCACAATCACCAGTGCACAACTGTGCACATATTCCTAGATCACCATCTACATACAAAACCATCAGCAACAATCTCTACTTCATCTCCACCTACTTGCCTGCCATAAAACTTCAACATCATCCAAACCACACTTCTTCTTCATCTTGCCTGCCTACACTACATATTAACACTGCTGCACATCATATCACCATATAACCCTGCCACCAAACTCACAGCAACCTGCCTGTCACCTGAAACCATATACTTGCCATAACAAACTAAATCACCACCTCCCTGCAACAATATTGTCAACCTCCAAACATCCACTTCACCAACCCGAGCCATATAACCACAACTAACATTAGTCAACTGCAGCAACACTTCGACCACCCCTATTTTCTTCTCCATACTTCTGCCACCCCAACATTCAACTAACCACCACTACTTACCTCTGCACAAACCATGGCTTATGCCACATCAACAGAAACCGCAATCCTCCTTCACAATCATACATCAATCCATTTACTTCCATCAATCCTCTAACCCAACCTCAACTCAACATCCCCACATCACCATTGTGCCTCTTTACCCAAATCGCCTCATCTCCGACGCCAAAGTCACCCTGCTCAACCACCCAAATCGCCAATCCAAATCCAAGAATTCGACCTAACGAACTATCGTCGTCAGTTTTTCTAAAAACGCGATCGAAATTGTTTCTAAAATCGAATTTGTTTTTTTTCTTTCTGTTGGTTTTTGGTGGAAGTCCATTTTCGTTTTGGGTTAGTGGCTTGCGGGTTTGGGTTTTTGGGCTTGCAAGTTCATTTAAGGTTTTTTTAAAAAAAGTGAAAGAAAGATAATTTCTTTAATCCTCTTTCATTTGTTTTAGTTTGATTTGTTTGTTCTAGTTCATTTGCTTTGGTGTCTTCTTGGATATAAAAATAAAATATTTTTATTTTTTTATTGCTTTAATTTGTTTTAAGTTCCATCCTTATATATATATATATATATAAACAATTGTATATATATTGTTCGAAATTTCAGGTTGCAAAAGCAGAAAACTCACAAGGAAAGAAGCAGCTTGCTAAAATAATTGCTTTGCCTTGCTTGCTATATATATAAAAAATCGCTGCCCTAAAATAATTTGCTAATAATTTTGCTCGCTCTAGTATCGTGCCCTCATCTCATGTTTTTATTTGCTTTGCACCGTTAGTTGCTTGCATTTCATTAAAAAAAATTCAAAAATTAAAAAGAAAAAATTCATTGTAGTTGCATTGTTAATACACGTTTAATTTATGCTTTACATTCATCTCACCTAATTTTTATTTTCTAAGGGCAACACCCTAATTCACATAAGGTGTGAGATTTCATCGCCCCTTCCTTGGCCAACAAATTGCATTTCATCTTAGAATTTTGATTAATAATAACGATTAGACATAGGACTTAAGGGTGTCACAATCTCACCTAAGGCTTAATTGTATATTGACAAGTTTTCTTCTTTGAACAAATTATATTCCTGGTGTCTAGGCTACGGCAGAGCAATAATCAGTTATACATATTACGGTGATTTGTAAATATTATACTAATTGCTTCTCTGAAGGTACTTAAACCTTCGGTAGCATTGCTACGGTGATTCGTGATGCACCAATAACTCCTGCCCGTTACCTGGCTGAGAACTATTGTTTTGAATTAAGAAAAATTGTGATTATACAATTTTGGGTAAGGGGCTACTTAGGACAGGAAATTTGTAATTAAGTCCTTGCATTCATTTGGTAAATAGTTTTCCTTTATAAAAAAACATTTTGAAATTGTTCGAATTTTTTTACTTGCCAGAATTTTACAATAGTTGTGAAAATCAATAAAATCCATATAATTTCACACAAAATACTTATGGATATTTTAATAACAACTATTGTGTAAATAATTCGAATTTTGCACCATAAAATTTTCAAAATGATGACCAACCCTCAAATCTTGAAAAGAGTATTGAAACAGTTTCGTCTTTGCTTGAACTCTCTACACAAAAAATCAAATGATAAATGATTTGTGTAATTCATATTTGTGCAATAACTCAGGTCAAGGATTTCAAAATAATCAAGATTTGAATTCACTTCAAAATTCAAATGATTTCGATTATCTCTTACTAATACAATTCAAACTCCAAAATAAATTTCAAAGTCAAAATGGAAATGTGAACCACTTTTCAAATAATTTTTGCAATGAGAATAATTTCGACTACGATGCGATTGACAATTTTTGTTCTCAATGATTTCAAATTGAAAATTCTCAAGTTAATAATTATAAATTCGATTTTATTGAGCAAATGGAAGAAATCCACAATGATCACACAGATTTGTTGTTTGAAACATATATGAAACAACGTGAGATTTATAATCAAATCCCAACATGTAACGAGTCAAGTGATAATCCACCCTTTACCAAAATTAACGATTTACAAATAACAACTTTTGAAATTGAAATTGAAAATCTTAATAAAGTTGTTGAAAATGTCGTAATTGACTTGGATTTAAATTCTTTTGACTGTGTGGAACCAAATTTAAAATTCGATCTTCCTTTCTCCGATTTCGAAAATTTGAATACAACAACTTTGGATTCTTAACATGATATATGCAATGAAGTTGTGAATAATTCAATGAAGGATGACGAATTTAGTGAACATAATTTTTTTGGACTTTTCGAAGATCAGTTGTTAAATTCTGAAGGGGAAGATTTAAATCACCATTTTGATTTTAAAATCAATAATTTTGAAGAATTTGTCGATAATGAGCTTGAACTTCAATTTGGTGAAAATAAACTTGAACTTCAACCTATTGTTCTATCTACCTCGAAAATCATCGAAAATAAAACAACTCATTCGATTTCTAATAAAACAACATTCATTTTTCGAAATCAACATTCAACTTGGAATTTTTTTTATGGTTTGGTTTTCTATGCTTAAGCTGTGTCTCTCATACTTGACGAGACAATGACTTGGTCTTTAGAAGACCGTTTCATTTACTGTTTAACAGTACATTTTCTGATGTCGTGTAAACAATAACCGTTTAATTTCATGTAAATATAGGTCATATTTTTAATTTTATTTTACTTTTATCCTTTCACTTGGGTTGAATTGGGGACATAGTCAAAATCAAGTGTGGGAGGAGTCTCATCTTCATTTTTGATTTTTCATGGTTTATTTTTTGCATTTTCTTTCCAAAACTCAAAAAAAAAAATGAGAAAAAACAAAAATCTCAAAACAAAATTTACTTTTTTTAGCATTTTAATTTATTTTTAAGAAACATTATAGGATAAACATAGGATTTTGGATATTAAATTGAAATTTATGAAAATTTATTTGTCTCAACAAAAATAAAAATGAAGTTTGATTACAAATAACTATGGTTTAACTAGTATATAAGAAAGTTCATGGATGATAATTATGAAGTATATCCTAATTGAAAATCTTTGTTTAAAAAAGTGGTGGATTTAAAGTAAAGGATATAACATTTTTGTTCTTCTAAGTGAAATGGTGCAAAGATGATTTTGCAATACTCCCCCTAAAAAAAGGAAAAAAACAAAAAGAAAAAAAAACATGTATATATATAAAGCATAAAAAATGGTTTTTATAAAAATAAGAAACACCTAGAGTTATGTGTTCACTCGCCATGCTCTGTACCCTTCTCACGTATGCCCGAAAGGCAATACACTATCGGTATATCTGGCTTCAGTTTATCTGAGTTAGGTATATGTATATAAAAATTCTTTTATTAATAATGCCTACAGTCGATAGGTGTACACACTTGTGTGTTCACTCTCCACAGGCAGTGCATGGGTGGTTTATCTGGCCTCAGTTTATTTGAGTTAGGCATATGTAAATATTGTTAATATCAATAAAAAATTTCAAATAAAGAGAGAGTAAGCAATTGAAATCCAAGTACCATTTTCACTTATTTGACTTGACTTTTTATTTAAAAGAAATAAAAAGACCACTTTGAAAAACTTTGATAATCAACTAAGGATCCATTTCATAGTTGCACTATGTTATCAACCGAAACAACTAGCCAAACTAGAGTCTAATTGTGATGATACCCTAATTTTTGTTGGATGTTTTCACGAGTAAAAGGACTAAAATTTCATGATGATGACCAAAACTTATATTTAACTTATTCATGTTAATTTAAAAGTAAATTCTTCATTTGTAAATATTTTCAAAAACTTGCATTCATCTCTTCGTAAATAAATCTTGCATTTAGGAATTTTTCATATTGCATTTGGATTTTGTGGGTAGTATCCGCTGAAAACCCTCATGAGACAACACTCGTCCTACTAGGGACACCTAAATGTTTAACGGCTTGTTGCATACGCTCAATGCAACCATGTTTCCTACGAAAATGGATTTATCTTAGTTTTAGTTTATTCGAGGACGAATAAAAAGATAAGTGTGGGGGTATTTGATGTGCACGTAAATGTGCATATTTTTACTTTCATATTTAATTTAATTTAATTTAATAAATGAGCATATAGGGTATTTTAACACGTTTAAACCAAAATTCAAATTATTTTCAAATCACCATTTATTCATCTTTATATAGGGGAAAAATGGTCATTTTTGTGCATATATTAATTTGAGAAAATTTACTTGGACATTTTTATGTTATTTTATAGGAATTTGGATTCAAATGGAAGAGGACTTCATGGAAATATGCATGCGCAAGAGTTAAAAAACAAATGAAGGTGGAAATAAATCATTTCATACAACATGGAGGACCCCACCTACCCACTTACCATGATGTACAATTAGGAGCTAATGCACATCTTAATGGAAATTAAAACTACATGCACATTTAAATGGATGATTAATTCATGCTAATGATAACTTGGTGGCCACACTTTCTCAAGGGCAATTTGAGTAGTCCCCAAAAATATGATTAGAGTTTCAAAACATGTATAAATTCCCCTTATGTTTCATGTAATGAGCTTTTAGCCTCCTCTTTAGCTAGTTTAGTTTGAGGCACAAATTGTAAATATAAGCTCTCTTTCTCTCTTTCATGGCTACTTAGCCATTTTTTTCTTATGTAATTTTCTTATATGAAATTTTAGTTCATGCTATTTTATTTCATGATCTTTTCTTTTATGTTAGTAGCTTGGATTAATTATTTCAAGTAGTTTAGCTCTCTTTTTATTTTAATTAGCTTGCATTTTTCTCTTGTTTTTTATTTCATGTTGAACTCTACATTTGTTGAAATGATAACAAATATGAGAAGCTAAACCCCTTCAATTTAGGGGTAATGAAGCTCTCTTAATCATGTAGATTCAACATACTTGTTAATTTTTGATCTCTTTTTGTGCTTAATGGAAATGTTTGAATGGGTTAGATTTTGTTGTTTTAGCTTTGAATTTGATAGCCTATGTTGTGTACACCAAATAGGTTATGCTTAAACAAACACAAACACAAATTACATCTTCATCTACATATGATTACGGTATTGAGGTGAATTTTAGAATCAAAATTTGATGGTCTATATTACTAATCAATAGAAATAGATCACGCTTAGAATAGATTTTATGTTTAATTTCATTGTCATTTTTATAAGAGTTAAGAAGTGGTTTAGTGGGTGTATTATAGTTTGATGGTTTATGTTGGGCTAATTAATAGCACAAATATTCCATACTTATAATAAACACATCAACTAAATTCACTAATGACCAAAAGAGAGATCATAATTTCATTTTGTTGATTTATATGATCATGAGAAGGAAATTACATCTAAATTGCCTTCTCATGATTTTTAGAAATTTTTAGCCCAACACAACTTCAAATTTTAGTTTAATTTGATTAAGTAGAAATTTTAAAATCAATACAATTCCCTGCGAATCGACTTGTACTCGCCACGTACTAAAATTATACGCCGTGCGCTTGCTGTTTTTTTAATTTAAAATTTTCGGCTATTTTCTAATTCGATAGGAGATTAGCCGTTAAACAAGGAGATGAGGATGATCTAGAAGATGATCTACCTCGAACTTTTCTCAAAACTTTGCCCAAAGTGGAAACAAATTTTTCCAAAGTTTTCTACATTTTAATCATTCATATAGAAAAAGATCGTTCCAAACCGACCATTTTATAATGCAAAGATTTTTGATTTTTCTCCAAAGCTCTCTGATTGACTGTGATCACAATTTGATTTGAAGCATTAAATCTCAGATGGATTCATTTTGAGTAGGTTCTGTGCGGGATTAGTAAATCTTCGATTGGAATGATATTTGGTAGTATAGTGAGAAGAACCAGATGGTTATGGAGGACGAGGTGATTGAGCCTGTTGTGGAAGAATCAGATGCATTTGTTGTTGTTGCTGATCAGTCCATTGAGCAAGATACACGATTGGAGGTGGTCTTTTAGGAAGATGCATTAAGGATAAAAACCTTATACCACTTTCTTTTATCAAAATGTCTTCGAAATGTGAAATATAAGAAGATACGCCGAGACCTTGTAAAAGATGCATGATATATGGAGCATATATAATTGTGCGCTGGGGGTGAGACTAAAAACTTTTAATTTCATCATGAATGAATTTAGTCCAGTTTACTTGAATTCCACCAAATATAGCGTATAGTGCTTTGTGGTCATTTACATATATTTGATCATTACTTCCTTATTAGGGAATTATCATACGATTTAACAATCTTGCTTTTGGTCGTAGATAAACCGATTTCCATTATGGCATTCCATCTTCCCAAATTTGGTGTGTAACCTCGTCACGTGGCACATTTCTATGGTCGGGAATCTTCTTTAAATCAAGTCCAATAGAGGAACAATCGAGTAAATGACCAATTGTGTTTACACTAATTTTCAAAACACCACCGTACACACTAGTCCATAACCAACCATCTTCATTTTCAGGTGTCCAAATATCATTACTGTATAAATTTGCAAAAATGGGAAAGATGGCCAATTGAATAATTTGTACCCCCATTTTCATCGAAATCAATTAACTCTCGACAGCCAAAGGCGATGGTGAGTTCTTGAAGTCTATATTCTTCAAATTTGCATAGTCGATAGAAAGGACCAGAATGAAGTCTCTTTTGGTTCAGTTCTGTTGGATCATAGGTTTTGAGTGCTAAAAAGACACAACAATTTATGAATCTATGACTACGACAACATCCGGACTCATCGACTCAATATATGGTTCATATAGTTATAAATTTTAACAAGAGTCAACAAGTATATATATAGAGTCTAGTTAGTGCTTTGTTAAAATCTTTCCTCAAGATTCATCACTCACAAATTCAATTAAAACTTGCATTCATTTTTAAATTCAAATACACACACATATATTTCATTGCACTGAAAAACAGTACTCAGTCGACTGACCAAGTGGTACCAGTCAACTGAGTCGGTGTAAAAAAAATTATATTTTACACGGACCAGTCGACTGAACTCTCTTGGTCAGTCGACTAAGTTTGTGCATGAATTCTGTGCATCTTTTGTATTCAGTCGACTGACCAAGCAAGTTTAGTCGATTGAATCCTGCAACAGTCACATTTTTGAATGGACACTTCCATTGATCCAAAAGTTGTCTTCTTTTTGAAGTGTTGCATCTATTTCCAGAGATTGTAACTCATCGTATTCTATAAAAGCACTCTAGTTTCAATGTTCAAACAACCTAATTTTCCGTTCTCTCTTGATCTAACGAACATTGCATTCTTGATTCTATTATTTACAAATCTCTATACAATCATTGCTTACGATTCCATTTACATATTCTTCAAGCAAAACTAATCTTCCTATTCTTCGTACACATACAATTATACACATCATTCTTGAGGAAAACATTATAGGAAGGGTTACTACAAGTGACAAATCCGTGTTATTTAGAACACACAAAGTTAAGTTAATCTAGTTTGTAAGAAAGTCCTGTTCGGTTGCTCACGCAGTCAAGTCCTATTCTATTGCTTAGGTGGTCAAGTCCTGTTCAGTTGCTCAAGCGGTATAATACCTATTCCTCCGGGTTAAGTGAGGGTTGCTAGATTTAATTCCAGAAGGAGTCTAGGACTGGACATAGAACAGGAGTTTGAACCAGTATAAAAATTCCTGGTGTCATTTTACTTAAATGCCATTATTTTCCGCACTAGTTATTTATTATATTCCATATTACTTGATCCTATTACACAGTCACTTTCATTTAGTATCAGAGCGAGGTCATCATTTAACCGTAACATAGTTATTTGATTTTTTTCAATATGGAAAACAACACCAGCACTACTACTAACACTATCTTTCTTGAAGGTCAATCTACTGCATGACCACCTCTATTTAATGGAATGAACTATAACTATTGGGCAACTAGAATGAGAATTTATATACAAGCAAGTAGTTATGAAACCTGGAACATTATGCAATCTAAATATACTATACCTACCACTGAATATTCAACATGGTCTATCACATAAAAATTGGATGCTGCTACAAATGCTAATGCTATGAATATGTTATATTGTGCATTAGACAAAAATGAGTTTAATAGAATAAGCACGTGAAACTGCTCATGAAATTTGGCGTACACTTAAAGTTACACATGAAGGTACTAACAAAGTAAAACAGAGTAAAATTTCTATGCTCAAAAATCAGTTCCAGAATTTTAAAATGAAGCAAGATGAGACTATAAATGAATTGTACTCTAGATTTCAAGATATATATCATTCTTTAATAGCATTAGGAGAAACTTATACAGATTTTGATTTTGTTTCAAAGATTCTCAACTCACTAACGGATGAGTGGGAACGAAAAGTCTTAGCAATTGAAGAAGCTAACAACATTTCGACCATAAAACCAGAGGAGTTGATAAGAAATCTAATGTCTTATGAAGTTAATCTCTAGGCAAAACGAGTACAGGCTCAAGATAAGAAGAATATAGCATTCCAGGCAGAAAAAGATGAATCAGATTTAGATGAAGAAGATATGGCATTCATTGCTAAAAATTTCAAAAAGTTTTTGTAATTTAGAAAGAGCAACAAATTTAGAAATAACAAGAACAGCTCCAGCAACAATAACAACACAAACAAACCATCATCATCTGCTCTAGAATGTTATGAATGCCACAAGAAAGGCCACATCAAGAAAGATTGTCCTGAGAAAAAGAAAGACAAACATAAGCACAAGAAAGAAAGATTCAAGAAGAAAGCTTTCTCTGTCACATGGGATGATTCAGAATCATCTTCATCATCAGATACTGACTCAGACAATGATACAGAACAAGCCAACGTATGTTTTATGGCCACAAAAGACGAGGTGAGTGATCAAGCTTTTGATGATTTATTGGAAATAAACTTAGAATTACTTGATATATTAAAAAACATCAAAAGAAAGTACAAAGAAACTCTTGAAAAACTGAATAGAACTGAAATTGAAGTAGATATGCTAAGAGATGAGAAACAAATCTTAGAAGAACTTGAGGTTACTCAAGAATCTTGTTCTAATATGACATCTCAACTCTCTATGCTAAGTCAAGAGATAGAACCACAAAAAGAAAAGAATGATGCTATATTAATTGAAAATCATGATCTTAAAGCAAATGTTAAGATTTTAGAATTAGATAACTCTAGCCTTAAAACAAAGTTAGATGATATTACTAAAAATATCTCTAATTTTAATAAAGGCAGAGAAAATCTTTCCAAAATTATAGAAAATTCTCAAACTGCTTCAAATAAAAGAGGACTAGGATATAAGCAATCTTCTAAAATTATTCCAAAGAAAAAGAATTCTTCATATAAAAGGAATAATAAAGTTGAAAAACCTAGTTCTAAAGTTTCAAATAAATCATTTAAAATTTGGTTTCCTAAAACAAATAATTATTTGATTAGAAATAAGAATATAAAATCTTTTATAAAAACTATTCATAAAAACAAAGATTTTATTTTCAAAAGGAATTCTAAACCCTCTTGGGTTTGGCTTCCTAAGATCTAACTCTTAGGACCCAAAATAAAATAGTGTGTACCAATTTTAATTCTGTATTTTGCAAGTACCACCGAAAAAAGGAAAATGGATACTAGACAGTGGTTGCTCAAAACACATGACATGAAACAAAGGGATGCTAACGAATATTTTCTACTCAGATGGAGGTTCTGTCACATTTGGAGATAATTCCAAAGGATATGTCATCGGCAAAGGCGATGTGAGCAATAACGGTATATCTAATTTACCTCTTATTACAGATGTTTTATTAGTTAAAAATTTAAAGCATAATTTACTTAGTATCAGCCAATTGTGTGACAAAGGATTCAATATATCTTTTTCTGAAAATAAGTGTAGCATTTTTGATCAATATAAAAATCTTATTTTTTAAGGTTCTAGAGATAAAAATATTTATGTTTTGAATATGAATATAAATTACAATACAAATATGTGTTTAATAGCCAAAGAAAATGATCCTTGGTTATGGCACAAAAGATTTTGTCATATTAATTTCAAAGCTATAAATAAATTATCTAAAAATGATTTAGTAAAAGGTTTACAAAAAATGAATTTTAAAGTAAACAATATTTGTGATGCCTGTCAATTTGAAAAATTATCAAAATCATCTTTTAAATCAAAGAAAAATATTTCTACAGTACAACCACTAGAACTATTGCAATTGGATCTCTTTGGTCCAACTCAAGTTCAATCTATAAACCATAACAAATATGTGTTTGTTATAGTAGATGATTTCTCAAGATATACTCGGACTATTTTTCTAAAAAATAAAAGTGATACTTTTGAAAATTTCAAGATTTTTGCAAAGAGAACTCAAAATCTCAAAAATTCAAAAATTCAAAATATTAGAAGTGATCATGGAGGTGAATTTGAAAATGAAGCTTTTGAACATTTTTGTAATAAAAAGGGAATTTATCATAATTTTTCTTTTCCTAGAACACCACAACAAAATGGAGTTGTAGAAAGGAAAAATATAATGTTACAAGAATGTGCAAGAACTTTATTAAATGGAAGCACATTACCAAAACATTTCTGGGCAGAAGCTGTAGCAACTGCTTGCTATTTTCTGAATTGTGTTTCCATCCGAAATTTAACAAAACACACTCCAAATGAACTTCTTCATCAAAGAAAACCGAACATTTCTTATTTTAAAACTTTGGGTTAGCGATGAGATTGAATCTATGGCTCTCCTTGATAGATTTTTTGTTAGCGATGAGATTGAAGACAAATTCCCAATCTGTAGAGTCTCTGGTTTACCTTATACATACTCTGATCATTGTCCAATTATACTTACTTGTGATTACCATAGAGTTATTATTAACAATTTTAAATTTGAAAAGATGTGGCTTTTGGAATCTAACTTTGTGAACCTTGTTAAAGGTAAATGGGTTTCTTTGAGTTTCTATAATATCAGAAATAAGGAAAATTCTGCAAAAGCTTTTGTTTCTAAACTTAGGAGCTTAGGATTTTTCTTAAAAACTGGAACAAAAATGTTTTTGGCAATCTAAAAATTAAAAAAGATAATATTCTTAATGAAATGCTTAAAATTAATAAGATAGAAGAATCTAGATCTCTAAATATAGGTGAATGTAATGTTCTTGCTAATTTAAAAGATGAATTAAATTCTATTTTAGAAAAGGAGGAGGTTATGTGGAAACAACGATTCAGAATTCAATGGATCAACGAAGGTGATAATAATACCAAATTTTTTCATAATATAGCTAATGGTAGAAAATGTAGTAATACAATTAACTCTATATTTGTTAACAATATAGAGTAAGTTGATCAAAGAGACCTTAACAAGGCTTTTACTGATTATTATAAAGATATTTTTGGTTCTAAAATCAAACATAGAATCAATATTAGATGGATAGATCTGTATCCATCTGATTCTATTATTGATTTATCTGAGTCAGATAATTTTTTTACTGAACAAGAAATTAGAAAAGCAATTAATGACATGCCAAGTGATAAATCCCTGGGACCCGACGGGTTTACTATTTTATTTTATAATACTTTTTGAGACGTGTTAAAATTTGACTTAGTTAATATGTTTAATGATTTTTTCAATGGTAATTTGCAATTAGGGAGATTTAACTTTGCAAATGTTATTTTGTTACACAAAAAAGTTGGAGCCAATAACTTAAAAGATTTTAGACCTATTTCTTTGATTAACTTCTCAGTTAAAATCATTTCTAAAGTTCTAGCTAATAGACTTAGTAAAAGAATGAATGAATTAATAGATTGTTCACAATCAGCTTTTATTAAAGGGAGAAATATCACTGATGGAGTGGCAGTTGTTCAAGAATATATTAATTACTGTTGTAAGAATAACATAACTTGTGCGATTTTAAAACTTGATTTTGCTAAAGCTTTTAATTCAGTAGATTGGGATTTTCTTGTAGACATTTTTCATGCTAGAGGTTTTAGTCATAGATGGATCTATTGGATTTTGACTTTGCTTAGAACTGGAAACTCTAGTATCATGGTCAACGGTATATTAGGTAATAAAATTCAATCTAAGAGAGGTTTAAGGCAAGGGGATCCCTTATCGCCTTTATTATTTAACTTAGCTGCTGATGTTTTTGCTAAAATTATTAAAAGAACTGTGGATAATGGATCTCTTGGATGTGTAGGCAATGTAATTTCGCGTAATGGGTTATCGGTTCTTCAATTTGCTGATGATACCTTACTTTTTTCTTCCCATCTTCCTAGACACATCATTACCCTTAAATTTATCCTTTACAGTTTCGAACTTTTATCTGGTTTAAGAATTAATTTTGACAAAAGTTCCGTGTTAGTTTTAAATGATTTTGATAAAGTTGAAAACTTAGTTGCTAATACGCTTAATTGCAAAACTATGAACTTTCCTTTTGACTACCTCGGTTTTGTGATTAGACCCACCAAACTCAAACATGACGACTGGATTATTATCGTTGATAAAATTAAAAATAAGATTTCTAACTGGAATGGGAGATTTCTATCCAGAGCAGGTAGACTTGTTTTAATAAATTCGGTTTTATCAGCTATTCCGATTTATTGGATGTCCTTGCATTTGTTCCTGGATTGGGTTATTGATAAAATTGATAAGATTAGAAGAGATTTCTTATAGAGTGGAGAAAACTCTAATAATAATATTAAATGTCTAGTAAATTGGGAAACCGTCTATATGGCCAAAAAGGAAGGTGGATTAGGTGTTATTAATTTGCGTAATATGAATTTGTCTCTGTTAGGTAAATGGCTTTGGAAGTTTAAAGATATAAATGATAACGCTATTTTGAAAGAGATCATTTCTAAATATTACTATAATGGAAATAGCAATTTATATCAAATTGCTTCTCCAGCCACTCAAAATATATCTAACTTTTGGAAAAACATTTTAAAATGTAATGAGATATTTAATTTAGGAATAAATACAATTGTTCACTCTAGTAATCGTACTTCGTTTTCGCATGACTGTTGGATTTCGATCTTGCCTCTTAAGATAGAATTTAAGGATTTGTATGATATTTGTAACTTTAAGTATACATTAATCAATGAGGTTTATTCTCCAGAAAATGATCCTCCTTGGAATTTCAGTTTTGACAGAATTTTAGTTGATTCAACTTTTAGACAACTTTCTTTGCTTTATGCCAGATTAAATCTTTATAATATTGATAATGATAATGATTTTATTAGTTGGGAATGGGATAAAAGTAAGAAATATACTTCTAACTCTTTCTACAGATTCATTAATTTTTCGGGTACAATAAATAACTCATTTAAATATATGTGGAAATCTAATGCTCCTCCCAAATCTAAAATTCACATGTGGTTAATTCTTCATGGAAAACTTAATACAATCGAATTTTTAAAGAGAAAAAATATTCAAAATGATAATAAATGTTATTTTTGTAAACTATATCTTGAGGACATTAATCATATATACTATAATTGTATAGATTCTAATTACATTCTAATTAATACTCTTAAAATTTTTAACTTTAATATAACTACTAAAATTTCGGATTGTGAATTTTACTGGAATAATTATAGATTCAAGTTCAAATTGAATATTAGATTTTTACTAGACACTTTATTCATTATTATTAGTTGGTTTATTTGGTTTGAAAGAAATCAAAGAATTTTTAATAATAATAATTGTAATTTTAACAAATTGATTTTTACAATTTCTTCATTTTGTTTTAATTGGATCTCTAACCCCAAATATAAATTAGCTAAAAATATCCTTTTCAAAAGGTATCTTAACAAGGTTAATCATAATATTAATTTTTTTAAACACAACAATAATTTTTTTAACATTAATAATAGTATTATTAATATTTTCTCTAATTTAGATGTTGATTTCACTTCTAATCATAACTTACTTATGATTAAAGGTTCATAAGATAGATCCGTCTTAATATTTGTTCTAATCTCTGTTTGGTATTGGTTTTTAGATATTTTATTTACACTGTTACTGTCCAGCTAGTCCTATTTTAGGTTTTTATTTCCTTCCTTATTAATACATATATATGTATATTTATATATAAATATACATATATATGTATTTTTCTAATTTTTTATTTAGTCGTTTTTCAGTTACAGGTATGGGGGATAGGATATCAGGTTCATTTTGCAGATTCTCATATCTTCAGATTGTTGGACACCAGATGGTTGAGAGGTCACTAGAGCAGAGTATCTTCATCCAGGACTACTAGCAGTTTCTCCTCAGATTTAGGATTCTGCTATCTTCATTATGGAGTACTTTTTTCAGGAGGATATTAGTTGGTTGGAGCTTCCTCATTAGTTCGGGACGTCATTCAGTAGTTTTTGATTTCCTTTAGTCTTTTAGTTACTTCTAACACCTTAATATCGGGCGGTGGCCATGCCAGAGCTCGATATTGAGGTGAGATGGGTGGTGGCCTTGCCGGAACTCATCTTAGGATTATCTGAGATTTGATATATATGTATTTGGTTCTTGTTACCTGCCAGGCATGTTGGCAGCACTCTATATTCGTGATGTATATATATATATATATATTTGCATGTGTGCTCTCCTCTATTCGTAGAGGATCACACATTTTTCTCAAAAAAAAACTTTTGGTTCAAAATGTTTTATTTTAAACACAAAAGATCAGCTTGGAAAATTCGATCCAAAATCCGATGAAGGAATCTTCATACGATATTTAGAACGAAGCAAAGCCTATCGAATTTTCAATAAAAGAACAAAAACAATCAAAGAAACACTTCATGTTTCATTCGACGAAAATTTGAATTTAATAAAAAATTTAAGGATGATGAAGTTATACCTAAGACGGTCACAAATACAGTTACTCAAAATAATTTTGAAGAAGATGAAAACATTTTTTATAATTTTGAAGAAGATGAAAACATTGTTCATAATGAAAATGAATTAAGATCTCCTCCTAGGATTTTACAAGATCACTCAGTAGAAAATGTTATAGGAGAAATTGATTCACATGTTAGAACTAGAAATCAACTTAATCAAATGGGCCATGTAGCATTTCTTTCTAATATTGAACCTAAAAATGCAAATGAAGCCATTACTGATGAATATTGGATTATAGCTATGCAAGAAGAGCTAAACCAATTCGAACGAAACGGAGTTTGGGAACTAGTTCCTAGACCGAGTGATCAAACAGTCATTGGTACTAAATGGGTCTTCAAAAATAAAGCAGATGAACAAGGTAATATAAATAGGAATAAAGCAAGATTATTTGCACAAGGATATAATCAAGAAGAAGGAATTGACTATGAAGAAACATTTGCTCCAGTTGCACGACTTGAAGCAATACGTATCTTACTGGCCTTTGCATGTTTTCATAATTTCAAAGTTTATCAAATGGATGTTAAAAGTGCTTTCTCAAATGGTTATATAAAATAAAATGTTTTTGTTGAACAACCTCCTTTATTCACACATGAAAAATTTCCAGACCACGTCTATAAACTTAAGAAAGCCTTATACGGTCTAAAACAAGCACCCCCGTGCTTGGTATGAACGTCTTAAAAGCTATCTAATTGATTCTGGTTTTGAAATTGGGAAGGTAGATCAAACTCTTTTTATTAAAAGAACTAAAAAAGATATTTTAATTATTCAAATTTATGTAGATGATATTATTTTTGATTCGACAAACGAAAAATTATGTCGGAATTCTCAAAAATAATGACCAAAGAATGTTAAATGTCACATATGGGAGAATTATCTTATTTTCTTGGTTTACAGATTAAACAATTAGAAAATGGAATTTTTATTAATCAAGAAAAATATTATAATAATCTAATTAAACGCTTTGGTATGGAAAATACTTCTGCCAAACCAACTCCAATGAGTACAACGATACATCTCGAGAGAGATGAAGATGGGAAAAGTGTCAACCAAAAATTATATCGAAGTATAATTGAATCATTACTTTATCTAACTGCTAGTAGACCTAACATAATGATAAGTGTCTGTTTATGTGCTCGATTTTAAGCAAATTCTAAAGAATCACATATGCAAGCAGTGAAACGAATATTGCGTTATCTAAGCAAAACCAAAGATTTTGGACTTTTCTATCTGAAAGAATGTCCTTTCGAGTTAGTTTCATAAAGTGACGCTGACTTTGGAGGATGTCGGATGGATCAAAAAAGTACTAGTGGGACTTGTCACTTCATCAGACAATCCTTAGTCTCTAGGTTTAGCAAGAAACAAAATTGTGTTTCACTTTCGACTTGTGAGGCAGAATACATTTCTGCTGCTTTAGCCTGTGCTCAAGTCATTTACATGCAACAAACACTTCAAGATTTTGGCATAAATTTATCTAAATATACTATTTTCTATGATAATAGAAGTGCTATAAACTTATCTAAAAATCATGCCAATCACTCACGAACTAAACATATTGACATACGTCATCATTTTCTTTCACCTCCATGATCACTTCTAATCACAAATAAAACAGTTAGATTGGAATTTGTATCCTCTGAAAATCAACTAGCTGATATATTTACAGAACCTTTGAACGAAAATATTTTTATAAAACTTCGAAGAGAATTGGGAATTTTGTCTTCCAAAGATCTATAGTTATTTTCTTTCAAAAAGTTTTTAAATAAAAAAAAATTTCAACAAATTTTTTTATGAGATTACCAGACTTGAACTTCAAACCTTTAACCTGGCAATATAGTATTCTACCACTTTACTGTATGGTGTTCCTTATCTTTACTTATTTTTTTAGTTCATATCATTTCTGATTTTTTATAACCACTCATTGTTTACATTTTTTTACAACCATTCCTATTTCTGGTTGTTGGTTATTTTTTTTGTCATTATCACTCTTTCCCATCTATTTTTAAGGCTTCTGTTTATTATAAATTCAAGAGTGTTTTATTTTTTCTTTCATAAAAACTCCTTGAATTCAAAAATCAAAGATTCAACCTCTTTAAATCTTTTTAATCATGTCTTCTCAACACAATTCAGAATCCTCTTCCCTCTCCTATACCTCTATTAGCTCAGATTCTGTCAACCTACCTACTCCAACCCCATTTACAAGCCCGTTCCGATTGTTCCACCATCCACTCACACCGGCTATACTCCTCCCGGTAAAAGAGCTAAACGCTCTTTATTTTTCGGATCGCCATCTACCAAAGAAAAGATAGACGACATTCATCATTATCAACGGGACACGCTGGAATTACAGCGAGAGCTGTGTTACGAGCATAAGGTAAATGCGAAGCGATTAAGCTTCCTCGAATAAGTGGCTCTAAAATTCTATGGATCGTCATCTCATAATACGGTTCACCAACCAAGTTCACCTTCACGTCGTAACCCGTGGGAACCCTCACCTCAACATCCCCCTATCTCTCCAAATTCATGGGAACGCGGAAATAGATGGTCACTACTACGACCACTTCAGGAGAATACCAAAGTTGAATTGGACGAATACCACATTCCGTCCTCTTCATCCAAGTCTTCGTAAATTTTATCAATATTTATGTATATATCATATCTCCTGTGTTTCTTGTTTGGTTGATTTAAATATTTTTATGTTAATCTTTTAGTAATTCTTATGATCATATGTTTTGTTTCAAAAACTTAATACAAATGCTTGTGTTCTTCAATTTGTAGTTTTATCATAATCCAGTCGACTGATTCAGTCCGAACAGTCCACTAAACCAAAATCTATACATTGTTTTTATCCTGCAGTCAGTCGACTGACTTCACATTTCAGTCGACTGAATTTGGCCAATTTGAACTAAAAAGTCTCGGGATGAGTTCAGTTGACCGAACTTCTGGAGTCAGTTGACTGACCCATATAAATTCTTTTTAAAAATACCCAGTCAGTCGACTGGTTTTGAATACTTAGTCGACTGAAACTGGTAACCGAGGTTTTCTAGCCAAAAGTCACTTAAAAACAACTACTCAAACTCTTACCTTTTCACTTTTTAACTTCATTACTTTGAATTTCTACCATTATTCCTCATTCCCACTTTAAATTCGTTCAAAAATCTCTTAACTTTTTCAAATTTTAAATCCTCCTCCTCACATTTAAAACCTTAGCTCAATCAATGGCACCCAAAAGAGCTCGACAATCTGAATCTTCAACACGTCCTTCCGATTCTTAAATTCGAGGGTGGTTGCACAATGAAAAAGCAGCACAACGATTCGATAAGATGAAAAATTCTCGCTTCTTCGAAGGATCATTTGTGAAATTTCCCGATTTCGCTCCTTATGCAATCCAAGAGTTGGCTCGATGCAGTGGATTAGAGTCTCTAATCGATTTCGCTGCAAATAACAACAAAATCAACCATCTACTCATAAAGCTCTTCTATGCCAACCTAAATCTCGACCACCATATCATCTCAAACCCAGACAATGCCGTTTGGACTATGATATGTGGTGTGAAAATTTTCCTTCCTCTTCAACGTCTTGCTAGAATTCTAATTTGCCCGGATGAAGGAGAAGAGTTGGGCGAAATAGCCGTTAACATGGAAACTTGAGATCGTGTAAGTCATTTGTTCCTCTCTGACGACTTAACGGAACTAAAGGCGGTTGCGCTACGACCTAAGGCTCGCATCTTGCATCGTGCGTTAACCCATACCATCAACCCTAGGACCGGAAGTTACGACAAATTTTACAAGAGGGACTTTCAATCTTTGTATGCTATTTGGGGAGGTCGTTGAGTGAATTGGGCTAAGTCATCTTGGACGAGTTTCAAACATTCAACCAAAGTCGCATGAGAACGATTCACTATGGCGCATATATTATGTGTATTCTCAAGCACTTTGATGTTCCTTTTTCCAACTCGGAATGCTCTACCATTGGTTCCTTGAACACCAAGACACTTAGCTTAATGAATCTTCCTAAACAATATCTTGACCACACCATTATTACATATGAGCATTGGCTTGAAAAGCAATCCTTCGGTCAAGCACGACCATCCTCTCGCCAACAACTACTCATGTTCAAGCTTCTACTTCATCTCAACCTCCTCCACCTAAAAGAGAAGTCACCGATATTCAAGAAGTTGATCCTCAAGATCGGCCACAAGAAGCCGTATCTATCATTTCCCGAAACCAACGACTTTCTCGAGTGGAATCAACTGTATCTCGAGTTGAAAAATCCGCCACCAAGGTCAACAAGAAGCTCAACCATATAAAGGGTTTTCATAACAATATTTGGGAAGCGATAACTTGCTCTCAACCTTCTTCAACTTCTGTTCACGTGCCTACTTCACATGGGAAACGACCTGTTGAGCACTTCACATGGTCGACTTCAAACGAGGAACAAGAAGAAGAAGATGGAGAAGAAGTTGGTGGCGAATCTGGCAATGAGGAGACGGAAGGCGATGAAGAAGGAGAAAGCTCAAATGAAGGAAGCGACGGTAATGAGTAAGGTAACTTCTTTTCTTCCAATCCAAGTCATTTTTTCTTAAATGAACTTATGTGTTATTTCAAAAACATTGTCTATGTGTTTTTGTTGTGTGTTTAAGTGGTAGTTTCTCTAGACTATGTCATTTTAAAAAAAACTCTGTGTTTCTATGGTTATGTGATTAACTGTTTCGGTGGTTATGTAGTTCTCTATGGTTATGTATTCTTGTTTTTGAGTTATGTGTTTCATATGTATCTTTGTTCTATGATTATGTGTTACTATCATTGTTCATGTTCCCTACTTTGAGACCTCTCCTTTTTGTCGATGACAAAGGGGAGAAAAGATTAATTATTTCCGAAAATATATAGCATAGATTCAGGAGGAGAAAACTATAGTTCAGTTGCAGGAATATATTTGGGAGGAGAGATCAACAAAGCTTGTCAAAGATTCGTTCGTATCAAATGGAGTTGTCATCTTCAAAAAGGGGGAGAATGTTGGATCATAGGTTTTGATTGCTGACAAGACACAACAATTCACGAATCTACGACTACGACAACATCCGGACTCATCGACTCAATATATGGTTCGTATAGTTATAGATTTTAACAAGAGTCAATAAGTATATATATAGAGTCTAGTTACTGCTTTGTTAAAATCTTTCCTCAAGATTCATCACTCACAAATTCAATTAAAACTTGCATTCATTTTTGAATTCAAATACACACACATATATTTCATTGCACTGAAAAACAATACTCATTCGACTGACCAAGTGGTACCAGTCGACCGAGTCAATATAAAAAAAAATTACACAACCAGTTGACTGAGCCTGTGCTTGAATTTTGTGCATCTTTTGAATTCAATCAACTGACCAAGCAAGTTTAGTCAACTGAATCCTGCAACAGTCACATTTTTGAATGGACACTTCTATTGATCCAAAAGTTTATCTTCTTTCGGAAGTGTTGCATCCATTTCCAAAGAATGTAACTCATTGTATTCTATAAAAGCACTCTAGTTTCAATGTTCAAACAACCTAATTTTCTATTCTCTCTTAATCTAACGAACATTGCATTATTGATTCTATTATTTACAAATATCTATACAATCATTGCTTACGATTCCATTTCCATATTCTTCAAGCAATTCCTATTCTTCATACACACACAATTATACACATCATTCTTGAGGAAAATACTATAGCAAGGGTGTACTACAAGTGAAAAATCCATGTTATTCAGAACACACAAAGTCAAGTTAATCCAATTTGTAAGAAAGTCCTGTTCGGTTGCTCAGGCGGTCAAGTCCTGTTCTGTTACTTAAGCGGTCAAGTCCTGTTCGATTGCTCAGGCGGTGTAATACCTATTCCTCCGAGTTAAGTGAGGGTTGCTAGCTTTAATTACAGAAGGTGT
Organism: Allium fistulosum; assembly: GCA_030737815.1. Lineage (NCBI taxonomy): Eukaryota > Viridiplantae > Streptophyta > Magnoliopsida > Asparagales > Amaryllidaceae > Allium > Allium fistulosum. The sequence goes on along the minus strand of CM060905.1, from coordinate 894,741,295 downwards.
CTGGGACTAGACGTAGAACGGAAGTTCGAACCAGTATAAAAATTCCTTATGTCATTTTACTTTACTGCTATTATTTTCCGCACTGGTTATTTATTATATTCCATATTACTTAATCCAATAGCATGGTCACTTTCAAGATTTCAAATCATTTTTTAGCGATTGGACTATTCTGAAGCCATTCTTGAATATGGGCATCGGTGACAAGATGGATTTGAGAAGAAGATGATTGGCCACTCTTTGATCTCCTGTTAACTAGATTCTTCACTTTGGGGGCCATTGTTGATGAATTAGGGTTTTGAGGAAGCTAGGGCTTTTGAGTTCGAGTTAAGAATTGAAATAGTTTGGGTAATAGTTGAAGAGTTGGGTGAGAAAAATATATATGAAGTGATGGCTGTAACAGCCAAAATATGGCTCGGACGTTTGAGATCAGTCAGAAAATTTTTCCCGAGAAATTTAACAAACGACTAAGAAAAGGCAGAATTCTATTTTTCATTATATTCTCTATACTTTTTATTTTTAATTACATATTTTCTTAGAATCAGCATAATAATTTATTATTATAATCAAGCAACATACACAAAAATATAATATATGGTTTACATATTTATATCTATACATATGTACACACACACACACACACACACACATATATATATATATATATAATTATTTATCTGCCAAAGAATTTTTGAATTCAAGTGAATCCCAAGAGTTGTGTCAGTTTTCCTATCTTGAGGCTTAAGTAGTGAGCAACTTGGGCGAGCCGGATATTAGTCCAGTCTTGGTTTGATGGCTTTTCCTTCCACAAATTTCTTAGAGTAATGTTGCAAGTTTTTACAGGAGTTTCTATTAAACGAGGAGATTTTTTACGTAAGAAATTTTTTGTTGGTGAATGACTACAAATTTCTAGTATACATTTTTCTAGAAAGTTAAGATGAGATCCTTGACATCGTTGCTCGCAATACATTTCTCGTTGAACTCCTATCATTTCTTGTTGATAATGATATCAACTTTAGTAGTATTGAGAGACGTAGATTCAAGGTCAATCGCTCGTTTAGCTTTCTTTTCCTTCGAAGAGCAGCCGGTGTGATATGTAGGTGATGCCATAATATTTAGTGAGGGTCGATCGATTTGACAGAGATGTGGTTTTTGTTGGTGATACGTAGGTGCTATTTGATGAAGATGAGATAAAATCGATAGTTGAATAAGTGAAATCATGATCAGAAGACATGTTTGGTTTTGCTAAGTTATAAATAATATTTCTGTTTTTATTTTTCTTCAATCATGTATAAATAGAACGTATAGTCTATCTACAGTTAAAACTTTATATGGATAGAACTGTGTTAACCACAAATTTGTTAATAGTTTTTTGGTAAGGTTGTTAAAAGATTGACTAAAACAAATTCCAGTTAAAATTTTATAATGTGTTCAAAATTTCATAATGATAAATAAATGTGACATATAATAATTAATTAATTTATTGAATGAACATATACCAAAGTCTCGTCGTAGCTTTATAAAAGTTGATTCACACAACGGTTTAGTGAAAATATCGGCAATTTGATTCTCAATGTTAACAAATTCAAGAGAAATGATTCCTTTTTCTACATTATCTCTTAAAAAATAGTGATGAATATCGATATGTTTTGTACGAGAATGATTAATTGGATTCTTAAATACATTTATAGCACTAGTATTATCACAATATATAGGAGAATCAGTTATAATTTTACCAAAATCTTGAAGTGTTTGTTGCATATAAATTACTTGTGCACAAGCTAAGGCTATTGAGCTATACTCGACTTCACATGTCGATAGAGAAACACAATTTTTCTTTTTGTTGAACCATGAAACCAAAGATTGACCGATAAAATGACATGTGCCACCTGTACGTTTTCTATCCGTCTTGCCACCACCGAAATCTGCATCGCTATACGATACAAGTTCGAAATAGCTGCCTTTTGGGTAGAAAAACCCATAATCTTTGGTGTTGGTTAAGAATCGTAAAATTCTTTTAACCGCTCGATGATGTGACTCCTTAGGTTGTGCTGAAAATCTTTCACATAGACAAACGCTCGTCATAATATCCGGTCTACTAGTCATTAAGTATAATAGAGATCCTATCATACTTCGGTATAATTTTTGATCGAAATCCTTTCCATTTTCATCTTTATCTAAATGTAAACTAGTGCTCTTTGGAGTTGGTTTACTTGAAGTACCATCCATACCAAATCGTTTTAATAATTCTCTACAATATTTTTCCTCTAAAAATTCCATTTTCTAGTTGTTTTATTTGTAAACCTAAAAAGAAATTTAATTCTCCTATATGTGATATTCGAATTCATTTTTCATTATGTTAGAGAAATCGTTACATAGCTTTTCGTTAGTTGATCCAAATATGATATCATCAACATATATTTATATAACTAGTATATTATTATCTTCTCTTTTTATAGATAATGTAGAATCAATTTTCCCAATTTGAAAAGTAGAATTTAATAAATGTGTTTTTAGTCTCTCATACTAAGCATAGGGTGCTTGTTTAGTCCGTATAATGCCTTATTAAGTTTAAAAACATGGTCTGGATATTTCTTATGAACAAATAAGGGTTGTTGTTCAACATATACTTTTTCTTTTATGAAACTATTTTAAAATGCACTTGAAATAATTTAAAATTATGATGACATGCAAAAGCAAGTAATAATTATAGCTTCAAGACATGCTACAGGAGCGAATGTTTCTTCATAATCAATTCCTTCTTCTTGGTTGTATCCTTGAGCTAATAACCTTGCTTTATTACGAACAATGTTTCCATTTTCATCTGCTTTATTTTTAAAAACCCATTTAATTCCTATTACCGATTGATCATTTGGTCATGGCACGAGTTCCCGTAGATCATTTCTTTCGAATTAATTAAGTTTTTCTTGCATTGCGATAATCCAAAAATCATCTTTTGACGCTTCTTTGTAATTTTTAGGTTCAAAATTAGATATAAATGCAACATGACTTATTTGATTTAATTGATTTTTATTTGAAACTCTGGTGTTTAAATCACTAATTACATTAATAATTGGATGATCTTTTAAGATTCGATGTGGTGATCTTAAAAGATTATCAATATTATTTGTAGTATTATTATTTTCAGTTACAAAAGTATTATTAATACTATTATTATTTAAAACTTCATCATCATCGTCATTTTTAGTATTCTGAAAATCTTTGTTAAAAGAAACATAAAGACTTTCTTCAATAATGTTAGTTCGTTAATTAAAAATTCTATATGCTTTGCTACGATCCGAATATCAAACAAAAATTCCTTCATCAGCTTTTGAATCGAATTTCCAAGATTATCTTTAGTATTCAAAATAAAGCATTTAGAACCAAAAATACAAAAATATGGTACTTTAGGTTTCTTTCCGAAAAACATTTTGTAACATGTATTCTTAGTCATAGGTTGAAGTGTTACACGATTTAATACATAACATGAAGTAGAAATAGCTTCAGCCCAAAAAATCTTTGGTAAACTATCGCTACTTAGTAATGTTCATGCACATTCTTGTAGTGTTCGATTTTTCATTTCTACTACGCCATTTTTGTTGTGGTGTTCGTGGAAACGAAAGATTATGACTATTTCCCTTTTTATTGCAAAATTTTTCAAGGATATCATTTTCAAATTCTCCATCATGATCGCTTCTTATACTTTTAGTTTTTAAGTTCATTAGATTTTTAGTTCTCTTAACGAATATTTTAAACATTTCAAACGTACCATTTTTATGTTTTAAAAATAATGTCCAAGTGTATCGTGAAAAATCATCAATGATAACAAATACATATTTGCTATGATTTATTGATCGTACTTGAGTTAGGAAAAATAAATCTTGATGAAGTAATTCAAGCAGTTGTTTAGTAGTAATTTCTTTTTTAGATATAAAAGAACTTTTCTTTAATTTTCCAAGTTGACAAGCATTATACAGATTTTTAACTTTATGATTTATTTTGGGTAATCCTCTTACTAACTCATTCTTTGCTAATTTATTTATATATTTAAAATTTATGTGACAAAAGCATTTGTGTCATAGTCATGGGTCATTATGATTGGCGGTTAGACACAAATCACTATTGTTTTTAATATTCATATTTAAAACATAAATGTTTCGTTTTTTAATCCTTCAAAAATTAATTTTTTATTTTAATCAAATATGCTACATTTATCTTTTTTGAAATCGATTTTAAATCCTTTATCATATAATTTACTTATACTTAATAAGTTATGTTTTAAATTTTCTACTAACAAAACATTAGTAACAAGGGGAGAAGTGGATATACCGACATTGATGACGTCTCCAATGCCAATGACAAATCCTTTTGAGTTATCTCCAAACATCACTGTGCCGCCATCGATATATTTTATATTTGATAACTTGTGTGCATTTCTCATCATATGCTTGAAACATCTACTATCGAGTATTTTTTCTTTTTTTGGGTAGCTGCAAAATAGTAAAACTTTAATTGGTACCCACTTCTTCTGTTAGGTATGTGTTAGTGGGTAAAGGTAGCCATATCCAAGTGGGTTTGGGACCTTTAAAGACATAATTATTATTATAAACAATATTTTTCAAGTATTCATCTATATGTTTTTGCCTAAAAAATTTGTTATTTGATTTAGAAATCTATATTTCGACACTATTTGTTTCAGGAGTATTAATCTTACTTTTAGAGATAAGTTTCTTGAACTTAGTATACAGTGTACTATAATTTCTATGTTTTTGCTTAGCTTATATCCTAATCCATTTTGATTTCCTGATTGTCTTAAGATTTTGATCAAATTTTCTAAGCTTTATTTTCCTTTATTAAATTTTGACATATTATTAGTTATTTTATCTAACTTGTTCTTAAGATGAAAATTTTCAATATTGCTAGAATCTAAACTTGCCTTTAGTTCTAGTTTTTCATTTTCAAGTTTGGTGTTTTCTGATTTACTATTTTCTAAATCATGTAATAGAGCAGTATTTTGAGAAGATAACGTTTTACATTCTTTTTTAGCCATTTCTAGTTCTTCTTCTAATATTGTTTTTCGTCTTTTAATAAACCAATTTATATCTATGCTCTATTTATCTTTCCTATACAGCCCGTGTTTAGTTTCATAGATTCTCTATATTTATCATCTAATTCTATGCTGATTTTCAAATTTTCATCATATGTTAATTCAGGGCGTACTTTATTGGTATTAGCAATAAAACATACATTAGGTTGTTCTGAGTCACTTTCACTATCACTGTCAGAGGAAGAGGAAGAACCGGAGTCATCCCAAGTTACTTGAAAGGCTCTTTGCTTCTTTTTGAATTTCTTAAATTTGCTTTTCTTTTTGTCATTGTTGAGTTGTGGACAATCTTTCTATACATAGTCGAACTTGTTACATCCCTAACATTTGATGGATGTTTGATTTGATGAGTTTGAATTGCCACCATTCTGAAAATTTGTCATTATTTTGAATTTCTTGAATTTGTTGTAGTTCTTGGCTATGAATATAATTTCTTCCTCATCCAAATCAGAACTGTCATTATTCGCTTGAAAAGAAATATTCTTTTTTTCTTGATTTTGCTCATTTCTTGCCTATAAATTAGCTTCATTTGACTTCATATTTCCTATTAGTTCTTCGACTTTAAGTTGAGAGAGATCGTTAGCTTCTTTGATGGCCAAGACTTTTCTTTCCCATTCGACAGTCAAAGAATATAAGATTCATGTAACTAGATCAAAATCAGTGAATTTGACCGTGTTGTATAGTTTGAAATCTGGCATAGATGTCTATAATAGATTCATTTGCTTTTATTTTAAACGATGAAAGTTGATTTTGTAAAATAGAATTTTTTTTCTGCTTGACTTTTGTCATGCCTTCGTGAGTAACTTGTAAAATGCGCCATATATCATATGCAGTAGTGCAAAGCATAACTTGTGAAAATTCATTCTTATCAAGTGAACAAAATATAACATTCATGTCTTTGGCATTATTAGTTGCCGGGTTTTTTATGCATCGATCCAAGTGCGTATGTCAGTGATATGTGCTTCATATCTAATTTGAGTAGCTTGCCAAATTTCTAAACCATTAACTTCCATAATAATTCGCATATGTGTTGATTAATAAACATAATTAGAATCGGTAAACATGGGGGACGAGCAGTTGATTGGCCTTCTTGAAACGTACTTTCCATATTAATTTTTTTTCAATTACATGGTATTGTAAATTGAAATAACCATGCTCTGATACTAAGTGATAATTTAGTGGATTGTGTCTAACATGACTTGTGTATTATTATGTGTGTGCACACTAATATATGAGCTAAATATAGCAATATAACAAAGTATAAAAAGCAAAGTATAAAAACGAGCACACCGGAGTTTTTGTACTAGTTCGAACCTCCCGTCCTACGTCCAGTCCCAAAGCTCCCCTTTAGTATTTCACTAACAATAACCCTCACTTCGCCCATAGGAATAAGCTAATACAAAAGTATTCATTTGACAATCTTGTGTTTAATACAACACATATATTGACTACTATTACAATTCTTTCTATAATCTCCTTTGAGTGATGATGAGTGTGAGTTGCTTGGATTTGTAGGAAATAATTTAACCAAAATATATAGATTTTGGTTGAAAGTGATTGAGGACATTAAGTCAATGGTAGCATAAGAGAAATGAATATAGAAGTTAGAGAATAGTAAATCAAGTTAAATTAAAATCTCAATCGATTGAAGTATTTATAGAATCAAAGAGTTGTATTTGAAAAGTTATGACTTCTTGAAAGATTACTCTTTGATTAATGATTGCAGCTGTTGAAGAAGGAAGAGGTTTGTTTAAAGCAGAGAGAAGCGTCAGTTCAAAAAAAAAACAGTTGTCGTTTTATGTTTACAGGCCGAGATATGTCATAGACGTATGTTCATATGTCATAGACGTATGTTCATATGTCATAGACGTATGTTCATATGTCATAGACGTATGTTCATATGTCATAGACGTATGTGGATGTCTAAAAATAACAAAAAGAAATATGTCACAGACGTCTGTGAAAGAAGGACAGACGTCTGTCACTTTGCAAATTATAAACTAGGGCAGTTTGTTATTAAGATTTGTCATGTGTGTAAAAATCACTCAGGGAGATTGTACAACATATATCTACGACTATAATACAATAATATGACCTTACTTTTAAATAGTATGATCCATCTTTCTCCAATTGTCTTTGAGCCATGATATTGTTGTGCATAGTGAACTTCTTCTTATATATTCCTGTAATATGATAAGATATATCCTGTATATGTGATTGTATAGTTGTTGTCATTGAAATCGCAGAATTGAGGTTCTAACAACCTTGTCATCGATGTTCCCAATATATTTCTTTTTGCAATCTCATTGTTTCTCCTTGAAAATGAGCTATATTATCGATATGATCTTGAGTGGTAGTTACGTGGCCTTCGAAATTAAGAGAATGTTTAATTTCTTTCCTTTTAAGAGAATAGCCAGTTTTATCTAAAGGAGAAGAAGTGATTTTGATATACGAGGAGGAGTTGTCTTCAAAAGTCGACATGTTTTTAGTTGAAATTTTGAATTAGAAGAAGTGATTCTCTAAAGGAAGTTTTTGATATGTTTTTATTCTGAAGAAGGTTGTTTATATAGTAAAAATTTACAATATATAGTTAAAAGGTATTTATGATAGAAATTTGCTGCTTAATCTTGACCAACTAAGAGATGTTACTTTTTTTAGGTGGAGAAGCATTTAGCCAGAGATAAAATTAGTTTATAAGAATGAAACATTCTCAGTTGTATTATTAACAATTAATAGTCATATATGTAAAGATTATCCGAGTAATTAATTTAAAGAGAAAATGATTAGTTCCCTACGTAATTTCAAAAAAGTATTTTTGCAAAGAAGTTTAGTAAAACTATCGGCCATTTGATTCTCCGTGTTAACAATTTCTAGTGAAATAACTTATTTTTCTACGTTATCCCTTAGAAAAGTGATGACTAAAACAGTATGCTTTGTTCTAGAATAATATATTGGATTTTTCAAGAGATTAATAACAATCATAGTATCACAATATATAGGAGATTCTGTAATATTTTCCCCGAAGTGTCGTAGTGTTTGTTGCATGTATATAAATTGAGCGCAAACCAAGGTGGTTGAGATATATTTAGCATCACATGTCGATAGTGAAACATAATTTTGTTTCTTACTAAACCATGAGACCAAAGATTGACCGATAAAGTGACAAATGTCACTCGTACTCTTTTGATCCATCTTGCAGCCTCCAAAATCGGCATCACTATGTGAAACTAATTCAAAGAACCGCCTTTCAGATAAAAGTCTATAATCTTTGGTGTTGGTTAAATATTGAAAAATTCATTTCATGGCTCGATGATGTGATTCCTTTGGTTGTGCTTGAAATCGAGCACACAAACAAACACGTCACAATATCGGGTCGACTAGCGGTTACAAAAAGTAAAGAGCCTATCATATTTCTATGCATTTTTTGATTAAACTCTTTATCATTCTCGTCTTTGTCTAAATGCAAACTAGTACTCATTGAAGTTGGTTTACATGTAGTATTATCCATTCCAAAACATTTTAACAGTTCTTTACAATATTTTTCTTGATAGATAAATATACCATTTTCTAATTGTTTAATTTGTAGACCTAAAAATAAATTCAATTCTCCCATATGTGACATTTCAAATTCATTTTTCATAATATCTACAAAATCATTGCACATATTTTCATTCGTAGAACCAAATATTATATTATCAACATAAATTTGAATGATTAAAATATCAACATTTTTCCTTCTGATAAAAAATGTAGTGTCAACCTTACCAATTTGAAAACTAGAATTTGGAAAATGGCTTTTGAGTCTATCTTACCAAGCACAAGGAGCTCTTTTAAGACCATAAAGCGCCTTTTTAAGATTGAAACATGTTTTGGATATTTTTCATGAACAAATTGAGGTGGTTGTTCAACATAAGAATTTTCTTTAATAAAACCGTTTAAAAAAGCACTTTTAACATCCATTTGACGTAATTTAAAATTATGATGACATGCAAATGTAAGTAATATTCATATTGCTTCTAGTCGAGCCGCAGGAGCAAATATTTCTTCGTAGTTAATTCCTTCTCATTGATTATGCCCCTAAGCAACTAATCTTGCTTTATTACGATTTATATTACAATTTTCATCGAGTTTATTTTTAAATATCCATTTTGTTCCAATAACAGATTGATCATCCGGCCTTGGTACAGGTTCCTAAAGGTTACTTCTTTTAAATTGATTAAGTTCTTGCATTACTAATATCCAAAAATTGCCTGTGGCGGTTTTCATATAGTTTTTAGGTTTTATATTCGAAATCAAAGCTACATGACCCATTTGATTTAACCGACTTCTAGTTATGACTCTATTATTTGAATCGTCGATTATATTATCTATAGGATGGTCTTTATAAATTCTAAGGGGGGATTTTAACATATTATCGGTATTATCAGTATTTATATTTTCGTTTTCGTTTCAATTCTTTTTTGGAATATGAGTTTGGTTTATTTCTAAAATTTCTTCATCTTTAGCTTCATTTTTGTTTTTAAATTATCCATCAAAAGAAACATGCAAACTTTCTTCTATTGTATTAGTTCGCTTATTTAATATTCTATAGGTTTTGCTTCATTTTGAATAACCAATAAAAATTCCTTCATCGGCTTTCAGATAAAATTTGCCTAATTGATCTTTAATATCTAATATGAAGCATTTTGAACCAAAAATTTGAAAATATGAGACTTTTAGTTTCTTTCCATAAAACAGTTCATAAGAGGTGTTTTTAGTCAATGGTCTTAAAAATACACAATTAAGTACATAACAAACTGCAGCAACGGCCTCGACCCTAAAATTATTTGGTAAGTTGCAACTACTTAACAATGTTTGTGCATATTCTTATAAAGTACTATTCTTCCTTTCTACTACACCATTTTGTTGTTGTGGTGTTCGTGGAAAAGAGAAGTTGTGACTAATATCCTTCTTGTTACAAAAATCCTTAAATATTTGAAATTCTCCTCCATGGTCACTTCTAATACTTTAAATTTTTAAATCTCTTAAATTTTAAATTCTTTTAGCAAATATTTTAAATATTTTCAAAAGTATCACTTTTGTGTTTTATAAATATAGTCCAAGTAAATCTAGAATAATCATCAATAATCAAAAAAACGTATTTATTATGATTTATTGGTCTTACTTGTGTAAGACCAAATAAATCTAAAAGTGGTTCTAGTGGTTGTTTAGATGATATTTCCTTTTTAGATTTAAAAGAAGTTTTCTTTAATTTTCAACATTAATAAGCATCATATGGATTTTTAACTTTAAATTTTTTCAATAAACCTCCAATTAGTTCATTTTTAGGAAGCTTATCAAGATATCTAAAATTAATATAACAAAACAATTTGTAACAACCCGAATTCTAGTGAGTCCGGATTTTTCACAAAAATGCTGAAATCCAAGCCCATTGAAACTCGAGTTGGGTATCTGGTATCCTGCAAATAGGAAAAGACAAATATATCAGTGCTTAGATAAATATCTTACAGCGGAACTGACTAAAATATAATAGCAAGTAAATACTCACCAATATAATAACACTTTCTAGACAAGTGTCACACTACTGGAAAGTCTCTACCATCAACCTAACCTGTAGGATGCTATGAGGAGGGGGTCAGAACTAAAGTTCTGGTGAATGGACAAATTATACACTTCTAAGCTTAATTCTACATATACTGTTTTGTTTTCATTTGTTGTTATATTAGGTTTATTGGGTTTATAATACTCTCGCTTATGTGCGTGAATCGTACCTATCTACTCCCTAGTAGATTAAAACCTAATAACTCATATATATGTAGCTATATACCCAACAACCGCATCAGTCCTAGGTACTACCCATGAAACCTTCCGTATTCTCCTCGAAAAGGACTCCACCGTCTTGCTTCTATGGCGTTCTGTGACTTCATCTATAAAGGACTGCCTAGTAAGGCCTACAATACAGATGTTCGTCGTCTACTATGAAAACGTAAAACTACGTCCGCACTAGTCTATAATAATGTTCGGACATCCATAATGTACCACCCAGTGCGTACCTTGAGGACTATACGTATCGTTCTGTCAACTCCCTGAATACCGCTTAACAAGGTCTACCTTGTACGGAACTCGGTCGGGGATATTCTATTTCTGTAAAAGACTACCCTGTCAGGCCTACAATACAAATATTCTATTTGGTACGTCTCTTTTCTTATCGTGGCTATGGCCCCACGCAGCCACCCCTCAACTAATCGAAAGACCTCTAAAGAGCTAAGTGACTGTGCCCTACTGCAAACAATCTAAACATCCAATGTCTCGATAGTGAGAGAATCATTGTACTGATGGTTTAACTCTAGTCTTTTCCGAACTCGCTTCTTGGTTTTGATGCTGGCCTGATATCCGCATGTGAGGACAGGGTAGTTTTGTTGAGTGTGTATAGTGGTATGTGGAGATGACAGGGTAGTGAAGTCTGTGATTGGGGAGAGTGGTACTGACTGTATATGAAAGGGTAGGGAAGTCAGTGGTATGTGTAGAGGAGAGTGGTACTGTGAATTTGGTGTTCTGGTATGTGCCAGTGCACTGTTAGGTTGAAACCGGGGTAAAGGCCGGCAGTGAACTGTTGAAGTGTAGTGATGTGGTCTTGTGGTAATGTTGAGGATGGGAATGTGATGTTTGGTGAGGGTTGTTGTGCACACAAAGCAGATGCACAGTATATGGTGATGGAAGTTATGTGCAGTAATGCAAGTGTGTTGCTGCTATAGTGGTAGTGATAGGGTCTGGTATGTGGTGTTTTGTGAAGTGGAGTTTGTTTGAATTGCTGTTGTGGCTGTTGTGGGTGAATTGTATGGCAAGTTAATGGGTGTGGAAGTGTGAAATGAAGCGGCAATTGTTAGAGGAGGATGGGGGACTGGTAGATGTAGAAGCAGTGAAGTGGCAAGGCAGATGGACTTGCCGATCAGGGATGGTAGTTTGATGTTAATGGTAATGAATGAAGGCATGGGGTCGACAACAAGATGAAAAAGTGCACATGTGACAATTGTATGGATTGTTGGTGGGTAATGGCAGGGGTATGTGAAGTTGTATGTGCAAGATTGGTGTAATAGTAAAGTGGAATTTGTGTAAAATTTAAATGCAATGCAATTTGAAATGTGAAATGCAATTTGAAATGAATTTTTTCCCTTTTGAATTGTGTATGTTTCTTTTGTTTTTTTAATATATGCAAATGCAAATGAAATTAGAAAACAAGCACACAAACAAAATGCAATCAAAAATCACACACAAACACACACAATTTTTTTTCATTTTTAAATGCAAATTAACACACATTACTAACACACAATAAAATAATTCGAATAATAGAAATCAAAAATCAAATCAATTCCCTGGCAATGGCGCCAAAAACTTGTTTAACGATGGTTTTTCTACGAGTTTAGAAAATCGTCAGAAAATTTATAATAAAAATTAACCGCAAGCGCACGACGTACTATCATAGTACGTGGCGAGTACGGATCGATCCACGGGGAAATGCTTGATTTTAAATCTCTATTCAATCAAATTAAACCAAAGTTGAGAGTGATTAGCTAAAAATGTAAGAAAATGACAAAAAGAAAGTGATAAAAATATGAGAGAAGAAAGACAATTTAGAGATAAATTCACTCTCTAGATCACATAGTTCAACAAATATGAAATTATGATCTCCTTTTTTTGTCATTAGTGAATTTAAATGATGTGTTTATCATAAGTATGGCTTATTTGTGCTATTAATTAGCTCAACATAAGCCATCAAACTATAACACACCCCTTAAACCACTTACTAACTCTCATAAAAATGATAACAAAGTTGAAAATGAAATCTATTTTAAGTATGGCCTATTAACTATTATTTAGAAATATAGACCATCAAATTTTAATTTCAACATTCATTTCATTACCATCGTCATATGTAGATGAAGAGGTAATTATTGTTTGTGATTGTTTAAGCATAGCCTATTTAGTGTCAACAATATAGGCTATCAAATTCAAAGCAAAAACAACAAGTTAAACCAATTCAAGGATTATCATTAAGCACAAAAGGAGAGCAATAATTATCAAAATGTTGAAGCTACATAATTACAGAGCTTTATTACCCCTAAATTGAAGGGGTTTAGCCTCTCATTTGTGTTATCATATCAACACTTGTAGCATGCAACATGAAACTAAAAAAGAAGGAAAATGAAAGCTAATGGAAAAGAGAACCATTCTACTTGCATAAAATCTATTCTACTTGCATAAATAAGTAAATCTACACTACTAACATGAAAGGAAATAAACAAGAAGAGAAAAGAGCATGTATTAAATAGCATAAAAAAAGAAATTACATGAAATAAGAAATGGCTAAGTAGCCATTAAAAGAAAGAGCTCTCATTTTATTTTTGATCCTAAACTAAACTAAGAGAATAAAGCCTAAAGAAGAGGCTAAATAAGTGGAGAGGGTTACATGAAACATAAGGGGGATTTATACAAGTTTAAAACCCTAATTCACTTTTTTGGGAACTACCAAAATACCCTCTTAGGAAGCGTGGTGGCCAAGTTATCATTAACTTTGAATAATCATCCATTAAGTGTGCATGAATATTTAATGGCCTTTTAGCATGTGCATTATCTCCTAAGTGTATATTAAGGTAGGTGGGTAAGTAGGGTCCTCCATGATCATCACTTTGAATTATTTCCATCTCCATTCGTTTGTATTCACTCTTGTGCATGCATATCTTCACGAAGCCACTTGTAAAATTCACTAAAATTCCTACAAAACAACATAGAAAATTCCAAGTAAATTTTCACAAATTAATAAATGCACAAAAATGACCATTTTTCCCCTATATGAAAGATGAATATGTGGTAATTTGAGAATAATTTGAATTTTGGTTTAAACAAGTTAAAACACCCAATATGATCATTTATTTAATTTAAATAGATTAAATATGCTGGTAAAATTATGCATATTTACGTGCACGTCAAATACCCCCACACTTATCTTTCTATTCGTCCTCGAATAAAGAAAAACTAAAATAAATCCGTTTTCGTAGGGAGCATGATTGCATTGAGCGTATGCAACAAGCCGTTAAACCTCCGGGTGTCCCCAGTAGGACGAGTGTTGTCTCGTGAGAGTTTTCAGCGGATACTACCCACAAAATCCAAATGCAGGATGAAAATATTTACAAAATGCAAGATTTATTTACAAAGAGATGAATGCGAGTTTTTGGAAATATTTACAAATGAAAGATTTACTTTTAAATATACACAAATAAGTTAAATATAAGTTTTGGTCATTATCTTGAAAATTTAAGTCATTTACTCGTCAAAATTTCCAACAAAAATCAAGTCATCATAACAAATAGACAATAGTTTAACTAGTTGTTTCAGTTGATAACAAAGTGTAACCATGAAATAGATCCTTAGTTTATTATCAAAGTTTATCAAAGTGGTATTTTCATTTCTTTTCAATTACAAGTCAAATCAAACAAGTTAAAATAGTGCTTGGATTTCATTTGCTCACTCTCTCTATTTTTTTTGAAAATTTTACTGATATTTACAATATTTACATATGCCTAACTCGGATAAACTGAGGCCATATGTATTACCCGTGCACTGCCTTGCGGACTTATGTGAGGGGAATACATTGTGTGGCGAGTGAACACACAAGTGTGAACACTTATCGACTATAGGCGCTATTAATAAAAGAATTTTTTTACATACACACACCTAACTCAGATAAACTAAGGCCAGATATACCGATCATGCACTGCCTTTCGGGCTTACGTGAGAAGGGTATAGAGCATGGCGATTGAACACACAAGTGTGAACATATGACTCTAGGTGTTTATTAAGAAAAAAATATATACATATATATACAAGAAATATTTTTTTTTGAAGAGAGAGTTTTGCAAAATCATCTTAGCATCATTTAACTTAAGAAAAAAAATGTTATATCCTTTTATTTAAATCCACCACTTTTTTGAACAAAGATTTTCAATTAGGATATACTTCATAATTATCACCATGAATCTTCCTATATACTAGTTGAACCATCGTTATTTGTAATCAAACTTTATTTCTATTTTTGTTGAGAAAAATAAATTTTCAAAAAATTCAATTTAATAAACCAAAACCATATATTTATCCTATAGTGTTTCTTTAAAAATAAATCAAAATGCTTAAATTTCTTTTTTCTTGATTTTTGAGTTTTGGAAAGAAATGCAAAAACAAGCAACGAAAATTAAAAAATGAAGATGAGATCCCCCCTACACTTGATTTTGACTGTGTCCCCACAGTCAAACCAAGTGCAAGGAATGTTTATTATTATTTACATGAAAATGAAATGTATTTACACGTCATTAGAAAGTATATCGTTAAAAAGTAAATGAAATGGTCTTCCGAAGACCGATTCATTTGTCTCGTCAAGTATACGAGACACAGCTTAAGCTCAGAAAACCAAATCGTAAAAGATTACGAAGTTGAATGTGGATTTGGAAAAATGAATGTCGTTTTATTAAAAATCGTACGAGTTGTTTCCTTTTCGATGATTTTTGTGGTTGATAAAACGATCGATTTAAGTTCAGGTTTATTTTCACCAAATTGAAATCCAAATTTATCATTGAAAATATTTTTAGAATTATCGACTTCAAAATCAAAATGGTGATTTAAATGATCCCTTTCAAAATTCGACAACTCGTTGTCGAATAGTCCAAAAAAATCATGTTCATTAAATTCGTCTTCCTCTGTTGAATTATTCACAACTTCATTCGATGTACCAATTTCAAAATCCAAAGTTGTTGTATTCAAATTTTCGAAATCGGAAAAAGGAAGATCGAATTTCAAATCGAGTGTCTCACCCTCATAAGAATTGAAATCCAACTCAATTACTGTCTTTTCAACAACTTCATTAAGATCATCATTTATAATTTCAAAAGTTGTTGTTTGAAAATCGTCAAATTGGGTAAAAGATGGGTTATCACTCGACTTTTCACGTGTTGGGATTTGATTTTATTGTTCACGTAATTTTTGTAGTTTTCACGCAACAAATTCGTGTGATCATCGTAAATTTCGTTCGTTTGTTCAACAAAATCCAATTTATAATTATTAACTTGAGGATTTTCGATTTGGACTTGTTGAAAAAAAGAATCGTCAAATTCGATAAGCGGTGGATTATCATGATTCTTCACAAGTTGGAATTTGATTTTGTTGTTCACGAAATTTTTTGTACGTTTCACATAACAAATCCTCGTAATCTTTTTCTGTTTGCTCAACTAAATCAAATTCATCATTATTGATTTGAGAATTTTCAATTTGAATTTCTTGTGAATAAAAATTGTCAATCGCACCATTATTGAAACTATTCCCATTGCCAAATTCATTTAAAAAGTGGTTCACGTTTCCATTTTGAGTTTAAAATTCATTTTGGAGTTCGAAATTGGATTGGCATGGGTTATCATCAAAATCATTTGAATTTGGAAGTGAATTCAAATTTTGATTATTCTGAAAACTTTGACTTGAATTGTTGCATAGATATGAATTCAACAAATCATTAAATTGAAATTGTTGTTCAAGTAAAGATTTAATTTTTTCAATACACCTTTAGAGAGTTAAGGGTTGACCATTATTTTGATAGTGCAAAATTCGAATAGTTTGTACAATAGTCGTTATTAAAATATCCATAAGAATTTTGAGTGAAATTATATGGATTATATTGATTTTCACAACTATCATAAAACTCATGTGAATATGAAAATTCAGACATTTTCAAAAATGTTTTTGATTTTTTTTATAAAGGAAAAATATTTAATAATAGAATTTATTTTTCAAAAGGGAAATTGACTTTTTTTTGTTTTTCAAATTTTTTCTTTGTTTTTGAAAAGGTTTTATAATAATTTTTTTTGGATTTTTGGTTTTGAAAAAGAAAGGATTTAAAAACAAAATTAAGAAATATTTACAATTTTTTTAGTTTTGGATTTTGAAACTTTTTTGTTTTTTAAAAAATGCATGAACTAATGCAACTAAATGAATGCAAGGGTTTAATTACAAAAAGCTCCTAACCCAAAATTGTATAATTACACTTTGTCTTGGATCAACAAGATAGTTCTCAACCAGGTAATTGACAGGATTTATCGGTGCACCATGAATCACCGTAGCAATGCAACCGAAGGTTTAAGTACCTTCAGAGGAACAATCACTATAATATTTACGAATCACCATAATATTTATAAATGGTTATTACTCTGCCGTAGCCTAGACACCAAGAAATTAAATTGTTCAAAGAAGACAACTTGTCAATATACAATTAAGCGTTATCGATGCCTAACCGTTATTATTCAAAATTCTAGGATGAAATGCAAAGCAGAAATTAAACGTGTATTAACAATGCAGCTATGAATGAAATTTGTTTTTTTGTTTTTGAATTTTTTTCTTAAATGCAAGTAATCAACAATGCAAAACAAATAAAAACAAGGGGAGAGAGCACAATACCCAAGCGTGTAGAATTTATTAGCAATTTATATTTTTAAGCAACGATTTATTTTTTATAAGCAAGAAAAGCCATTTATTTTAGAAAGCACTTCTTTTCCTTGCAATTTTCTGCTTTTGAGACCTGAAAATAAAAGGAAGATACGTACAAGTTTTTTTTAAATATATATATATATCAAAGAAGAAACTGAATAAATGAAAATCAACACTAATGAAATCAAAAGAAGGAAAACCAAAAAAATAAACTTTTTTTTTCTCTTTTTCTTTGTGTTCTTTTTTGTAAAGAGAAGACTAAAACAAAATTCCACTCAATCAATTTTTCGCACCCAAAATCAAGATCAAAATTTACGTTAATTCCCAATTGCCAAATTTCCCAAAATCAGAGTTAAAAAGAAGGAGCGCAGTGGCGAGTGAAGCGATTCGATGAAGGTCGCCTATTGGGGTTGCGATGAGGTTGCAAAGGGGATTCTCGGTGATGCTTCGGGGATTGTTGAATTGGAGGCAACTTCGATTTGAGGGATTTCTGCGATAGGGTTCAATCGAATTTGGGTAAGGCGGTTCAAGTTTGAGGCGATTGGTCGCGGATCTAGAAAGTTGTTGGCTTGGGAGGATAGTAGGGTATTGGGTCAAAGGTTATTTGAATATGAAGTAATATTTTTTTTTCTTTTGTTGAATTTTGGGTTGTTGGCTGGAACTTGATGGCGGAGGAGAATGTTGTTGTATTAATGGCCGTAGTTCGATATTAAAGAGGTGAGTGGTTAGGGGATATGAATGTTGCGCAGATGTTTTTATTTGTTTTTTTGGTTTGAGTGGATGGTTTGGGTTTGTGGGAAGTTGTGCTGTAGAACAGGAAGGAGGATGGTGGTTTGTAATGATGGTTGTAGATGAGGAAATATGAATTGCTGTATGAAAGTATGGCATGGTAGTTAGTGGAGGAAGGGGATTTGCTGTTAGTGGGATCTGGTAACCTGGTCTGGTTAGAGAGGAGGGCAGAGGTGGTGATGTGAACAGTGTATGTGCACAGAAGTCAGAGTGATATGGTTAATGATGGTGGCAGGCAAGCAGGTGATGATGGTAGTTGGAAGATATACAATTTTTTGGTGGATGTGCCAGTGAAGTGTGAATGTGATGGATGGAGCAGCACTGTGATGTTGTGATTGCTTTGTAGAGAGGAAGTGAGGACAGGGCAGTTTTGTTGAGTGTGTACAGTGGTATGTGGAGATGACAGGGTAGGGAAGTCTGTGATAAGGGAGAGTGGTACTGACTGTATATGATAGGGTAGGGAAATCATTGGTATGTGTAGAGGAATATGTGTAGAGGAGAGTGGTACTGTGAATTTGGTGTTCTGGTATGTGGCCAGTGCACTATTTGGTTGAAACTGGGGTGAAGGCTGACAGTGAACTGTTGAAGTGTAGTGATGTGGCCTTGTGTCTTGTGGTAATGTTATGGATGGGAATGTGATGTTTGGTGAGGGTTGTTGTGCACACAAAGCAGATGCACAGTATATGGTGATGGAAGTTATGTGCAGTAATGCAAGTGTATTGCTGCTATAGTGGTAGTGACAGGGTCTGGTATGTGGTATGTGGTGTTTTGTGAAGTGGAGTTTGTTTGGTATTGCTGTTGCGGCTGCTTTGGGTGAATTGTATGGCAAGTTAATGGGTGTGGAAGTGTGAAATGAAGCGGCAATTGTTAGAGGAGGATGAGGGACTGGTAGATGTAGAAGCAGTGAAGTGGCAAGGCAGATGAACTTGCTGGTCAGGGATGGTAGTTTGATGTTAAGGGTAATGAATGAAGGCAGGGGGTCGGCAACAAGATGAAAAAGTGCACATGTGACAATTGTATGGATTGTTGGTGGGTAATGGCAGGGGTATGTGAAGTTGTATGTGCAGGATTGGTGTAGCAGTAAAGTGGAATTTGTGTAAAATTTAAATGCAATGCAATTTGAAATGAAATGAATTTTTTTTCTTTTTGAATCGTGTATGCTTTTTTAATATATGCAAATGCAAATGAAATTAGAAAAGCAAGCATACAAACAAAATGCAATCAAAAATCACACACAAATATATTTTTTCTTTATAAATGCAAATTAACACACACAACTAACACACAATAAAAATCAAATGAAAAATAATTCGAACAATAGAAAATAAAAATCAAATCAATTCCCCGGCAATGGCGCCAAAAACTTGTTTAACGAAGGTTTTTCTATGAGTTTAGAAAATCATCGAAAAATTTATAATAAAAATTAACCACAAGTGCACGGCGTACGATCGTAGTACGTGGCAAGTACGGGTCGATCCATAGGGAAATGCTAGATTTTAAATCTCTATTCAATCAAATTAAACCAAAGTTGAGAGTTATTAGCTAAAAATGTAAGAAAATGACAAAAAGAAAGTGATAAAAATATGAGAGAAGAAAGACAATTTAGAGATAATTTCACTCTCTAGATCACATAGTTCAACAAAAATGAAATTATGATCTCCTTTTTTTGTCATTAGTTAATTTAAACGATGTGTTTATAATAAGTATGGCTTATTTGTGCTATTAATTAGCTCAACATAAGCCATCAAACTATAACATACCCCTTACACCACTTACTAACTCTCATGAAAATGGCAACAAAGTTGAAAATGAAATCTATTTTAAGTATGGCCTATTAACTATCAATTAGAAATATAGACCATCAAATTTTAATTTCAACATTCACTTCATTACCATCATCATATGTAGATGAAGAGGTAATTATTGTTTGTGATTGTTTAAGCATAGCCTATTTGGTGTCAACAATATAGGCTATCAAATTCAAAGCAAAAACAACAAGTTAAACCAATTCAAGGATTGTCATTAAGCACTAAAGGAGAGCAATAATTATCAAAATGTTGAAGCTACATAATTACATAGCTTCATTACCCCTAAATTGAAGCGGTTTAGCCTCTCATTTGTGTTATCAAATCAACACTTGTAGCATGCAACATGAAACTAAAAAAAGAAGGAAAATGAAAGCTAATGGAAAAGAGAACTATTCTACTTGCATAAAATAAAATCTATTCTACTTGCATAATAAGTAAATCTACACTACTAACATGAAAGGAAATAAACAAGAAGAGAAAAGAGCATGTATTAAATTGCATAAAAAAATTACATGAAATAAGAAATGGCTAAGTAGCCATTAAAAGAAAGAGAGCTCTCATTTTATTTTTGATCCTAAACTAAACTAAGAGAAGAAAGCCTAAAGAAGAGGCTAAAGAAGAGGAGAGAGTTACATGAAACATAAGGGGTATTTATACAAGTTTAAAACCCTAATTCACTTTTTTGGAAACTACCAAAATACCCTCTTAGGAAGTGTGATGGCCAAGTTATTATTAACTTCAAATAATCATCCATTAAGTGTGCATGAATATTTAATGGCCTTTTAGCATGTGCATTAGCTCCTAAGTGTACATTAAGATAGGCGAGTAAGTGGGGTTCTCCATGATCGTCACTTTGAATTATTTCCATCTTCATTCCTTTGTATTCACGCTTGTGCATGCATATCTTCATTAAGCTACTTGTAAAATTCACTAAAATTCCTACAAAACAACATAGAAAATTCCAAGTAAATTTTCACAAATTAGTAAATGCACAAAAATGACCATTTTGCCCCTATATAAAGATGAATATGTGACAATTTGAAAATAATTTGAATTTTGGTTTAAATAAGTTAAAACACCCAATATGATCATTTATTTAATTTAAATAGATTTAATATGGTTGTAAAAATATGCACATTTACGTGCACATCACATATGTTTATAATTGATAAGATTTCCTTGTTTGCATATGTAATTGTTTTTGACGCTAAAACTTCAAACGGCTATAACTTCTCCGTTTGAAGTCCATTCAGAAAACATTGTATATGGAAGTTGATCAGAAAATTGCCACGAAAACAATGGTATAAGTTTCGTCACCAAATTTCAACATTAGCAAAAATTCATTTTTCACTGCTTTCATAGTTATCAATTAAATTTATTTTAATTTAACTGTCAATAAAATATGGGGTGTTACATTCTCTGACGCAATATGGGGCGTCAATCACATCCATTTTGTGTACATCCAATTTTGCGACCATCCGTGTTCTTTTGCAAAAGTGTTATTCAATACAAAATATATGCATGTACATGAATTTCTAAGCGGTACCTCCTATATGAATGCTTTTATTCTTTAAAAATTTATGCACACACCCTAAATATACTTGCAATTTCTATACAAATGCAATCTTTTGAAAACTCAAAATATTTTTCATCCAAATTTTTCCACACTCCTACTGAATAAGAGTGTAGTTCAATGAATTTTTCATCCAAATCCTACCACACAACTTTTAATATTCGAATTTCAGAAAAATCTAATTTTCCGAACTCGATTTCTTATGTCAGAAAGAAGGTAGAAAAAGGAAAAACTTCACATTTCTCCGTTTTACTTATAGGCACCTCTCTCTCCGTACTTGGAACTTATGCCACTATCCTATAAAATCTCTATTTTCTTTCCCAAGCACGGTTTACAAAAGAAAGGTTTTTCTTTTCCAACTTTTTCCCAAGCTTAATTTATAGGAAAGATGTAATTTTCTTTTGCAATTCTCATTTATTTCTATTGACGTTTCTGTTGCTTTCTTTAGATCTTACTGTTTTTCTTTTAGTTACCTTACATCTGCTTTTACTCTTCTTTTAATACAGCAACTAAACACAACTATCATCTAGGGCAAGAAGGTCTAAGACCATGTCCACTCTGACACAGAAAGGTCCTACTTTAGGAATTCAAGTAACTCATATGTTCCTCCTGCCGCCTATTACTTATTACCAACTTTCGCTGTATTACTCATGATGAATAAGATCTATTCATCTCTTTTATTCCATGCTCAAAAAGGAATAACTAAGTCTCAGTTACTGCAATGGATAAAGATTTCAATCTGTGTAGTCTATCTAAAAAGGCAACTAAGCTTGGGAAAATTCTCTCTTTAGCTTTCATTTTTTCCCAACTAAGGTCTACCTATCCCAACCACGTGTGTCTTATCATCTTACTAATATCATTTCACTATTCTTCTATAGTCGACACACATGAAGCAACATTTCTAGGTTTTCACTAGTGCCCTATACACCTTACGGGAACTTTTATTATTACTACTAGGAATAATTACTGTCATAGCCTTATACTTTTCCCGCTACACCTAGGAAACGATTCCTATCTATTGCATATTTAAAAGTCTGTTTTGGTTTGGTATTTATCATTTTACTTCAAAAATTAAAGCTTCTAAATTTTTGAAACATCAAATCCCAAAATTCTTTCCTTTGAAAGTGTTATTTTGAAGTTTTCTGTTAAATTCAAAGGTACTTGGTTACTTATAAATTTATCTTTCCAAAAACTTATTTTCTTTTTCACCAGACCATTTTTCTTTAACATGTCTTGCTTGTTCTTAAAACATTTTTCTTTTTTGTTGACTTCAAAAAAAATGTCCTCACATGTTTTCAAAATATTTCTTTTTATAGATTTTAAAATTTACTAAAACTGGAGTAGATAAGAACAATTATTTTATCAAAAATCCCTTAACTTTTCTACTCTTCTAATTACTTAAACTCTGAGGTGCTTTTTAACTTACTACACTTAATGGTTTTATACCTTAATGTATTGGAATTACTTTCTCTTATGAGAAACTTTTAACGCAAAAACCTTTTATGAATCCTTTAAAGGAGGATTTCATGTTTATGTTAAATTATAAGGAATTTATTTTATATTTTATCGAAATAGGCTATACAAAATATGGTGTTTTCCATACCTTGTACATCTCTCTTTCACGTATTCCTTATATCTTTCACAAAACATCTTTATTTGTGATTCATAGAAAATTATATCATTATTCTTTTCATTCCAATAGATTAAGGTATGTTTACTCTATATTTACTTACATAAGATATTTCCTACTAAATTCATTAATTTATCTTACATTATTTTTCAAAAGAACTCATTTTCAAAACTGCTTTATAACTAAAAAAAATTTTCATATACTTTTTTTTTGAAACCACGGAAACCTGTTCGATCATTACCGACAAAGCGATTCCTGAGCAGTAAACCTAGGGAATAGACGGCTGGCCCGCCACAACCGCTATTCCAGGCTAGCCAGACCTTTCGGTTGACATGGTGCAAGAGGTAGGAATCAAACCTTAGACCTTCCATGAGGGAGGCCTGTCGCCCCACCACCCGACCAAGCCCGCGGACATCATATACTTATTTAAATAATAAGTATACATACAAACCACTTTAGAAATTATCTCCAAAACCCATTTGGGTCAAAACAGATGTTGCTTAAAACACCATTACTACAACCCAAAAATACTAATATATGGATTCAATTAAAATAAATATTAATAAGTCTCATATGCTATGTAAAAACATTTACTTCGGGAGTCACCTACTATAACAATAGTGTCATAGTCTATGCTTCCTTTATTTTTACTGAAAACATCTACTACAATAATAAATGTTGTAATCTACAGTTTCGATACTTAACACACTCTAGGTTTTATATTTAAAATCTTTGTTTACCTATAAAGAAAATAGTGAGCTATACATGCTCTATAATTCTTCAAAAAGAATTTCACTTTTAACAAAATTTACATCATATAAAAACCAAATTAAATTTCATAGTGCTTATTTTTTCAAAATCCAAATATTTACTTCCTAAAATATATTAACAATTATATTTTTCAATTTTTTAATTCAAAAGTTTCATTTTATTGGGCTAGACATAAAGTGGATTTTTTTCTTACTAACCTCTTATTCCTTTCGAAATAAAAACAATCTCCCTACTACCCCTAGGGAACTTCTCCACTTCCTATAACATATGGATACCAATCTTCTCTCAAAACATGGCTTATTTGTATGCTATAAATCGGTAATTAACATAGGGCTCAACATACTTGGGTCATCCCAAACCCAACTAGCAAACTATGCACAAATATACTTCGAAAAAATTTCCATATGTTAAAATCTATGGTTGGGGACTATTTGGATTTTAGTACATAATATATTTATATTTTATTCAAAAATACAAATACGTTCACTCACTATCTACCTAGTAATCCTAAACCTATGCTCTGATACCAAACGTAACAACCTGAATTCTAGTGAGTTCAGATTTTTCGCAAAAATGCTGAAATCCAAGCCCATTGAAACCCGAGTTGGGTATCTGGTATCCTGAAAATAGGCAAAGACAAATATATCAGAGCTTAGATAAATATCTCACGGCGGAACTGACTAAAATATAATAGCAAGTAAATACTCCCAATATACTAACACTTTCTAGACAAGTGTCACACTGCTAGAAAGTCTCTACCATCTACCTAACCTGTATGATGCTATGAGGAGGGGGTCAGAACTAAAGTTCTGGTGAATGGACAAATTATACACTTCTAAGCTTAATTCTACATATACCGTTTTATTTTCATTTATTGTTATATTAGGTTTATTGGGTGTATAATACTCTCGCCTCTGTGCGTGAATCGTACCCATCTACTCCCTAGTAGATTAAAACCTAATAACTCATATATATATATGTAGTTATATACCCAATAACCGCATCAGTCCTAGGTACTACCCATAGTACCTTCCGTATTCTCCTCGAAAAAGGCTCCACCGTCTTGCTTCTATGGCGTTTTGTGACTTCATCTATAAAGGACTGCCTCGTAAGGCCTACAATACAGATGTTCCGTCGTCTACTATGAAGACATAAAACTGCGTCCTCACTAGTCTATAATAATGCTCGGACATCCATAATGTACCACCCAGTGCGTACCTTGAGGACTATACGTAATCGTTCTGTCTACTCCCTGAATCCCGCTTAACAAGGTCTACCTTGTACGGAGCTCGGTCGAGGATTTTCTATTTCTTAAAGGACTGCCCTGTTAGGCCTACAATATAGATATTCTATTTGGTCTGTCTCTTTTCTTATCGTGGCTATGGCCCCACACAGCCACCCCTCAACTAATCGAAAGACCTCGAAAGAGCTAAGCGGTCGTGCCCTACTGCAAACAATCAAAACATCCAATGTCTCAATAGTGAAAAAATCATTGGACTGATGGTTTAACTCTAGTCTTTTTCGAACTTGCTTCTTGGTTTTGATGCTGGCCCGATATCCGCATGCGGCTATCCTTTTGGGTCCTGGCCACTAAAACTTACTTGCAAGTACGGGTACATACGAATATCCTACTCCAAACATCAACCCCTTTTGTCTACCTACAATGGTCCTGCCATGTAAAAAGCAATCAAGGCATACTTTTTTGATGGATCACCTACAGACCTGCCTCTGGAGGACTGCTTCGCTATGCCTACCCCAGAGGGCAATCCTAGAGTACCCTCACGTCCCGTTGAAGTCTCGTACTTCCTTCTAGCCCAAAATAACTAAGTTGGACTTGCTTCTTCTGTGCTAAAATCTGTGATGAACTACTTCGTTAGGCTCTTCATCCTTTGGGCTGCTTCAAACGCATCTTACTATTTTATTAGACCCTACGTCTAATCTTTTAATTTACGTTAAGTTTACTTTTCTTATTCTATTGGCTACTTATTTACCCTAATTAGCATAATCTCATCCCAGCCTCACCTAACTATTGTGAGACCATCAGTTCCTGACTGAAAGGGGAATGTTGTTGGTATGGGCCACTTCTATTAGCTTGCTTATTAACTTAATCCAAGGTCTAAGTTCATTAAAATAAGCCTCTTCTGTTATTTCTGCCCTATTTTCTTATTAACTTAATTTAAGTCTTAAAATAAGCCTTTTCTGTTCTTTCTACTTAATTATAACCTATGTTATAATTTTACTTGCAATTGTCACTACTATATTCTTTCATAATCTATATATTATAAATATAATTACAAGTGTCTCTTTTCTATTCTAGTCTGTCTTATTTTATTATGATATTGAATTCTCTTTAACTCTCTTATATTATATGACAATCTTGGCTTGGGACTACGCCCGACTGTCACAAATTTACTTATCATAATAACTGCTTTTCTTTTTATCCTATTATATGTGCAGTAAATGCATATTAGTTACATTTCTGTCTATTACTTCTAGAATTGTCTAATAATGAACTTGACTCCTTCTTTAATTCCTTTAATTCTTCACATTATTTTCTTATATTCTAGGAAATAGTTCTATTCTATTTGGTTGGTTACGAAAACTGTGCTAAAATCCATTTCCATATTTTATTACCAAATGAAGCTATAAACGATAATCCGTAATTGTAAGATATTCCTTTTATTATTTCTTTATTTTTGGGTAGTGCAAAATACAGTAGTGTCACTATTTTACACTAATTCCCTTTTTCTTTCTTTTATTCTTGTAATTACATTTATCGTTATCTTTTAAATACTAAACTATGGACATATATTCTCTTTTCTAAGCCAACCAACTAATCTATCACTAACTTCCCTATCAAGTTATTAAATTTTCCCTTTTAATTTATTTTCCCCGTTTTAGCATAATTTACTACAAATTTCTATTTTTCTCTTTTTATGTCTACTTTTCTTATTTTTCATCTAATTTTTTTAAATCTAGTGTTCTTATATTTTAGTCTGTATTTGCGAATTCTTCTCTTTACTATTTTATTCACGTAAAAAGGAATAAAAAGAAGCTGACATTTACATGCTAAATTTCTACTTTAAAATAGATGTAAACAACTGTAAATTTGTTACTTTTAGGCTTATGTATTTCTCTAACTGTCAAGCCTAATATTAATTAAATACAAGCTCTCTTATACAATTTATAGTCTCAGCATGACTAATTAACAGAATTAATTACTGAAATAAATACCGAATAAAATTATTTAACGGGAATCTAATGATAATATATCATAAACGTAAAAGATATATAATTAAATCCACTCACCTATCGTCCGTAGCTTTAAATCTCTATCTTCTAAAATTACTACGCCGTTCTAAAACTTCTCTCCTTTTCTTTGTTACTGTTATCTCGCCTTTTGGCAAGGCCGTGACACCAAAAAGTTGACTGGAAAACTAAAGATAGTTCGTCGTAAAAGTTCGTTATACACTGTTTCACCATGGATATCGATGAATTTTGTCCGAGCACGGATCAGGCTACGATTGATAGGACATGACAAGCAAAGCCATGAAAGCCAGCGGTTCAAATTTTAGGTTAATCGGAGTTCGTATGAATGAGATATGATCGATACAAGTTAGAGAAAATACGTTGTTCGTATCCATCAAAAAGTCAAGGTAACGGTCTGTTCGAAACCATCAGATTCGTATCCATCAGTCCATATAAATTCGAACCGATGGCGTGCACATCGATCAAACCACATCGCTTCACATCCTACTTCGAGTTGGTCAGTCTCGTATCCATCCCCAAGCACTGCTTCGCATCGATCAGCTCTACATCCATCAACTGGTAGCACGCTTCGTACCGGTCGGCTGGTGACTACTTCGCATCCGTCAAAAGCGATAAGTCACTATTTCGTATCCCTGAAATGTCTGCCCTGTTCGTATCTGTACCCCGGTTCGCCTCGACCTAGTTCGTATCGATCAATAATCGTATCCATCGATACAAACTGGATAACGGCACTTGGTACGAACAAGGCGAGATTAAGGGATACAACGCGGTCAACTCGAAGCAACAAGTGGATCGATGCAGGGAGTGCGCGCCACATCACCTCACGCGCACGTGCACTGATCGAGTCGAAAAGATGGGTGCGAAACATGGATTCGAACGCGACAGTACTTGTGAAAACGCAATCTTGAATCGATCATATCTCCCAAACCATAGATCCAAATGCAACGAAATTTTCAAAGAAGCTTATGCACAAGGTAAAGAATGTTCCTGCCAAGTTTCAGCTCGATTGGACTAATTCTTGATGGATACGAAATCAATTCGTATCGATCACAGATCGAGTCGAAACTTGGTGGGACCGGTCGCATGGGCCCACTCACGTGCTAGAAGAAGTCTCCCGAAGTTTGAGCGCGATCTCAGCCACAAACGCCTATAAATAGCCCCCTGAAGCCTACAGAAGAAGGGGCTTTTTGGCGATTCAACGTCCAGACTCTGCCAGATTCAATTCTATATCTTATGATCACGGTTGTATTCGAATTTCAGAGCTATCATCAATTGTAATCCGCTGTAACAGATTGAAGTTATCAAGTGAATCAATAAAATCATAAGCTTCAGAGTGGACGTAGGTAAGATCGCCGAACCACTATAAAATTTGTGTTGTTCACTGCTGTTCTTTTCAATTTTCTGAGTGTTCTTCATTTTTGTTTCACTACATATTTGTTATCTGTGAATTGTGATTGCGTACTTGTGCTTTCAACGACTATCGGGTGTTTGTGACCAATTTACGTACAAACATTTTGGTGCTTTCACTGAGAGGGCTAATTCAGGAGTTCTATCATTTAGAAGTTGAATTTGAAGACTTAAGAGCTCAGATCTGAGAAGATATGACAAGGCAAACTAGTAAGAGACAAAGGCCAGAGAAAAGTCAGCATGAAGGGAGTCAAGAGGCTTCCTCGGGGGCAAACCAAGCATCGATCTTCATCACTAGGGATGAGATGGAGACAATGATGAAGAGACAGGAGGAAATGATCCATAATTTGCTTCAACAGATTGGACAACTTGGAGCGCAAAATCAAGGAGCAACCAGAGTCCAGAACGGAGCAGGACCATCTGGCGCAGCGCCGGAGCTGGGGGGCACACACTTAGAGCATGTTGATCCAATCCCGGGAAGAGATTCAGGGACATCCGAGCAACCTGGTGGCAATAGAGGGATGAACGCTCAACCAGGGGGGCAGAACGAAGGTGACACTCAAAGATCACAGCCTGACGACAACGATAGGTTGGCAGAGATGGTCAGACGAGCCATGAGAGGCAGACTAGTCAATAGAGATCTGGAGGATGTACATAGGAGTCCCTTTACTCCTATGATCAGGCAGGCCAGGAATCCACCAGACTTCAAGCTACCATCGTTGGAAATGTATGAAGGGCGGACGGATCCAGCGGTCCATCTAACGAAGTATATGAGGCACATGGAAGTGCTGGGGGCATCACAGGAAGTCATGGCCCGGTGCTTTCCATTGTATTTGACGAACATTGCAGCGCTATGGTTTAGACAACTGGAGAGTGGCTCCATTGGGACTTGGACAGATTTGACAGAAAGGTTTATGAGACAATTCAAAGTTCATATTTCGAGACCCAAGAACGTGATGAGTTTGGCGACTCTAAAACAAAAGGTCGGGGAATCTTTGAGGAGTTTTCTGACGTGATTCAATGCGGCAGCAACATCAGTGGATCGACCAGATCCAACTATGGTCATGATGGCAGCGGTATCTGGAATATCTGATGGCACAGAGTTCAAGAATTCACTAACTAAGGATCCACCTACGGACCTGGGAGAGTTTTATCATGAAGCCGAAAAGTTTTTGCGATTAGAGGATGCTCATACAGAGAGAGAAGAAGAAATCGATGTTTACGCAGTTAGAGGCGGTAATTCACCTGGAAAAGGTGCAGAGACTGGTAAAGGGAAGCGAAAGGCTGAAGAAAATGATGACAGGTCAAAGCGGCAACGGAGGGAGCCGCGATTTACCACCTATTCAGAACTGAACGAGGGATTGGAGTGAATCTACCAAGACACCCGAGAGCAAGTTGCCTATTGTAGACCAATGCGACGGGATCCGACTACCGACGAGAGAAAGTCAGACAAATATTGCTTATTCCACGAGTTGAACGGTCATAGCACAAATGTCTGTAGGCACCTAAAGGATGAGGTAGAAGGGCATATCAGGAACGGTAGGCTACTTCAGTATGTGAGAAGGCGAGCTCCAACGGTGGAACCAGAGCGGCTACCATCTACATCAGCTTGGGGTAACCCTGAGCCGGGGCACCATATGGTTATCAATTGATTTAAATAACGATGAACAAGTCGTAAACTTCTCACTAACACCATCACACCATTTACACATGTATGAGATCGCGAACGATCCACAGGCATGCTCTGAATGATTATTGACCGTCTCGTAGTGAGAATTTACACTTTGACATCCTTGCTTTGCTTTTATTTCATGTTGATTTGGACATTTAGACTTTGCTTGTTTGGACATTTCTGTTATGGAATTCATGTGAACGTTAATTTGATATTTGCAATTCTGTAGAAGAAGTTACTCGTGTATGCTTTGGACCGCGAACGGTCCACAAGCACACCTTGTATGACAACGAACCGCCACGATCGATGATTCAGAAATTCACCCGAACGTGAACCTGACATCGATAATACTAAGTCCCCCCCGGGCACACTCATTCGCCTCGAACGGCACCCGACCTCGAATGGTCACCGTTTGCCTCGAACGGCACCCGACCGCGAACGGTCACACTTCATCTAGTATAACATTCGATCGTGAACGATCACACTTTGCCTCGTGCGGCACCCGACCACGAACGGTCACAATTCACCCAATATGACATTCGATCGTGAATGATCATATTCTGCCTCATGCGGCGTCCAATCGCGAACGATCACATTTTATCTCGTGCACCATACGACCACGAACGGTGACAATCCATCATAATTCGTCTAGAACGACACCCGATCGCGAACGATCACGTTTCTGCCACGAACGGCATCCGACCATGAACGGTCCCATTTCTTTATTTGCCTCGAACGGCATCCGACCACAAATGTTCCCATTTCTTTATTTGCCGCGAACGGCATCCGACCGAGAACGGTCCCATTTCTTTATTTGTCGCGAATGGCATCCGACCGCGAACGGTTCCATTTCGTTATTTACCGCGAACGGCATCCGACCTCGAACGGTTCCATATTACCTCAAATGACATACAGTCGCGAACGATCGTCATTCGTGGTCAGGAAAGACTATCAAGTTCTTTACAGGTCGATAATAGGATATGAACATCCAGCTTATGGAACTACAAAACACACCTTCTTATCGCAAGGCATGTTTTGGGGGGCAAATGTTATCCCGCCTTTTGGCAAGGCCGTGACACCAAGAAGTTGACTGGAAAACTAAAGATAGTTCGTCGTAAAAGTTCGTTATACACTGTTTCACCATGGATATCGATGAATTTTGTCCGAGCCCGGATCAGGCTACGATTGATAGGACATGACAAGCAAAGCCATGAAAGCCAGCGGTTCAAATTTCAGGTTAATCGGAGTTCGTATAAATGAGATATGATCGATACAAGTTAGAGAAAATACGTTGTTCGTATCCATCAAAAAGTCGAGGTAACGGTCTGTTCGAATCCATCAGATTCATATCCATCAGTCCATATCAGTTCGAACTGATGGCATGCGCATCGATCAGACCACATCGCTTCACATCCTACTTTGAGTCGGTCAGTCTCGTATCCATCCCCAAGCACTGCTTCGCATCGATCAGCTCTACATCCATCAATTGGTAGCACGCTTCGTACCGGTCGGCTGGTGACTACTTCGCATCCGTCAAAAGCGACAAGTCACTATTTCGTATCCCTGAAATGTCTACCCTGTTCGTATCCATACCCCGGTTCGCCTCGACCTAGTTCGTATCGATCAATAATCGTATCCATCGATACAAACTGGATAACGGCACTTGGTACGAACAAGGCGAGATTAAGGGATACGACGTGGTCAACTTGGAGCAACAAGTGGATCGATGTAGGGAGTGCGCGCCATGTCACCTCACACGCACGTGCACTGATCGAGTCGAAAAGATGGGTGCAAAACATGGATTCGAACGCGACAGAACTTGTGAAAACGCAATCTTGAATCGATCATATCTCCCAAACCACAGATCCAAATGCAACGAAATTTTCACAGAAGCTTATGCACAAGGTAAAGAATGTTCCTGCCAAGTTTCAACTCGATTGGACTAATTCTTGATGGATACGAAATCAATTTGTATCGATCACAGATCGAGTCGAAACTTGGTGGGACCGGTCGCGTGGGTCCACTCACGTGCTAGAAGAAGTCTCCCGAAGTTTGAGCGCGATCTTAGCCTCATACGCCTATAAATAGCCCCCTGAAGCCTAAGAAGAAGGGGCTTTTTGGCGATTCAACGTCCAGACTCTGCCAGATTCAATTCTACATCTTATGATCACGGTTGTATTCGAATTTCAGAGCTATCATCAATTGTAATCCGCTGTAACAGATTGAAGTTATCAAGTGAATCAATAAAATCATAAGCTTCAGAGTGGACGTAGGCAAGATCGCCGAACCACTATAAAATTTGTGTTGTTCACTGCTGTTCTTTTCAATTTTCTAAGTGTTCTTCATTTTTGTTTCTCTACATATTTGTTATCTGTGAATTGTGATTGCGTACTGGTGCTTTCAACGACTATTGAGTGTTTGTGACCAATTTAGGTACAAACAGTTACAATTTCTCTATTTGTTCACATATATTTTATTTGGATTTATTTGGTTAAGATTTGTGAGAAATAGGAGAAAAGAATGAAGAAAAAAGCCATTGTTTACTGTAAGAGAGGGATGAAGAAAGTGACGGTTGATGGAATGAATTACATTACGTTCTCTCTTATATAG
Organism: Allium fistulosum; assembly: GCA_030737815.1. Classification (NCBI taxonomy): domain Eukaryota; kingdom Viridiplantae; phylum Streptophyta; class Magnoliopsida; order Asparagales; family Amaryllidaceae; genus Allium; species Allium fistulosum. The sequence goes on along the minus strand of CM060905.1, from coordinate 894,708,139 downwards.
ATGCAGCCCACCAATTATCTAATTAATCCTCTACTTAATTGATCCTTCAATTAATTTTTATGTGCAACAATATACTGCCTATATGTACACATTCAAATCTAGGTCAACTATTATTTCTTTTCCTTATTAATTGACATTTTCTACTGATTACGTTACAATCCTAATTAGTAGCCTCATTGATAGATTAACATGTCACCTTTATTAGTTAATTTTCTTAATTAATATTTTACACATTGTAACGTTTCATTAATTGGCATGTCAATTAATTCTACCATTCAATTAACATATATATTTAATATGCATATTTTTTTTATTCAGATTTGAATTTGAACATTTATTTGTTACATTTATATGTAAACCTCTTTAAATTGAGGGATCTTATATATATATATATATATATATATATATATATATATCCCCACATTATATATTAATCTCCAGTATTAATTCATCTATTAATTTATTGCACTTTTTAGCTGATTCTGTTTGCAATGTTAATTATTCCCCTTATTTTTTCCACTTACATCTAATTCTCTTAATAATTTACATTCACTAAAAACATAATAAAATTGTTACTACTTTTATAAATATACTATGAATTGATTGCAAATGTTTATAATTGATCAAATTTCCATGTTTGCATATGTAATTGTTTTTGACGCTAAAACTTCAAAGGGCTATAACTTCTCCGTTTGAAGTCCATTCAGAAAACATTATATATGGAAGTTGATCAGAAAATTGCCACGAACACAATGGTATAAGTTTCATGGTCAAATTTCAACATTAGCAAAAATTCTTTTTTCACCGTTTTCATAGTTATCAATTAAATTTATTTTAATTTAACTGTCAATAAAATGTGGGATGTTACACCATTTGTGTTAGGGCCACAAATCCTTGTGATTTGCAACTAGGCACATATCATTAACCTGTTTAATATTCGTATTCAAAACATAGACATTTTGTTTTCTTATACCTTCCAAGATTAAAATTTTATTTTTGTTAAAAATATTGCATTTATCTTTTTCAAAATCGATTTAAAAACCTTTATCACATAACTGACTTATACTTAAAAGATTATGTTTTAATTTTTCTACCAATAACACATTAGTAATCATAGTATTAGATATACCGACATTGATGACGTGTCCAATTCGAACTACTAACCCTTTCGAGATGTCTCTGAATATCACGGTTCCTCCATCAATGTATGTTACGTTAGTTAACATATTTGCATTACCCATCATATGCTTGGAGCATCCACTTATCCTTTTTGTTTTTGGATACCTGCAAAAGAATAAGAAACTATATTGGTACCCACTTCTTATGTTTGGGTCCTATGTGTTAGTAGAAGAAGGTAGTCATACCCAAGAGGGTTTAGAACCTTTAGAAATATAATTACTGTTATGAACAACATTTACTAGAAAATAATCAATATATTTTTTGTCTAATTAAATTGTTGTTCATTTTTGGAACCTAAATCTTTATATTTTTTAAATTTGAAATATTTTCTTTTGTACTATTTTTAGATTTCCTAAATTATTGTACAAAGTGCTATATTTCTTTTGACTATTTTGTTTAGCTTTCTTAAAACCTCATCCATTTTTATTGTTAGTAGGTTTTGAAATTTTAATCAAATTCTCCGAGCTTTCCTTTATTAAATTTTAAATCATTGTTAGTAATTTTCTCCAAATTTTGTTTTAGCTATAAAACTTCATTTTTAGCCAATTGCAAGCTAGATTTTAGTTCACAAACTTCTTTGGTAGGCTTATCATTCTCAACTTTACTAGCTTTTATTTCATCGACCAAAGCAATATCTTGAGAAGTTAAACTTTCACATGATTTTTGTGAAATTTCTAGTTCTTCTTCTAAAATATATTTTTCATCTTCAAGCATACCAATTTCTAATTCAGCTTCGTATAATTTGCATATATTTCCTTTATATGATTTCTTCAAATTTCTTAGTTTATCATTTAGTTCAATACTGATTTCTAGAATATCATTATAAGAAAGCTCAGGATTTACCTCACTAATAGCCATAAAACAAACGTTTGCTTGTTCCATGTCACTATCAATTTCACTGTCCTAAGAAGATGAATCTGAATCATCCCATGTAACTTGAAAAGCTTTTCTCTTCTTCTTGAACTTTTCAAATTTGTTTTTCTTCTTTTCCTTGTCAATTATGGGCAATCTTTCTTCATGTGCCCGAATTTTTCGCATTCGAAGCACTTGATCAAAGTTGAGCTTTCGCCAATTTGTGCTTTCATGAATTCCTCGAATTTCTGGAATTTGTTGTACTTTTTGGCGATGAACACAATCTCATCTTCGTCTAAGTCAGAGTCTTCATCGTTGGCTTGAAAAGTTATACTCTTCCTATCTTGATTTTGTTCTTTTCTTGCCTGCAAATTGGCTTCATATGACATCAGATTCCCAATCAATTCTTCAACTTTGAGTTGGGAAAGGTCACTTGCTTCTTCTATTGTTGGAACCTTTCTTTCCCTTTCAATAGTTAAAGATTTTAAATACGTGAGACCAGACCAAAATCGATGAATGTAACTTCTAGGGCCATGAGATCATGTTGTATGGTTTGGAAATTTTCATACATATCTACAATGGACTCATTAGTTTTCATTTTAAATAATGTAAATTGATTTTGTAGAATAGAAATATTTGTTTGTTTAACCTTTTTTGTCCCTTTATGCGTAATTTGGAAGTATATGCCAAATATCATATGCACTTTTACAAAGCATTACTCCGGAAAATTCATTTTTGTCAAGAGAAAAAAAACTAAACATTCATGGCTTTTGCATTGTTAGTTGCCGCGGTTTTTTGAGCATCTGTCCCAGTACTCGTTTCAACTGAAGGTGCTTCATACTTAGTTTGAGTAACTTACGAAATCTCCAGATCGTTAGCTTCTATAAAAATTCTTATGCATGTAGACTAGTATGTATACCTAGATCCGGTGAATAGTGAAGAATATGCAGTTGATTGACTCTCTAGAAAAGTGCTTGCTATAGTTTTAATTTTTCAAAAACTATGTTACGGTTAATGAAATGACCTGTGCTGATATTAAATTAAAGTGCATGAGGACATATAGTAATATGGCTAACATATGTGTATAAGTTTATGTGCAATATTAAGCTATATAACAATGGAAATAGTAAAGTAGAGTAAGAAACAATCACACCAAGATTTTTATATTGGTTCGGACCTCCCATACTACATCCAGTCCTAGAGCTCCGCTTCGGACTTTCCATAAACAAAAAACACCCTCACTTAGCCCGAAGAAATAGGCGATACGAAAGTTTACTGGCTTGACAATCTTATGCACTATTAACATGGATTTTGCCTCGTAGTACAAGGCATTCTATAATCTCCTCTCTGAGTTGAATGAGCAAATATATAGGAGTTTAAGGAAGTAGATCACCAAAATTGTTGAATAGGTGTTGGTGATATTGAAAGCAAGAAAGCAATAGAGTTTTATAGAGCAAGAGAGATATGTTGAAAGCAAGATGTAATACCCAAAAAATTTACCTAAGATTTAAATAGACTTAAACTGGAAATTTAATAAGAAAATAAAATTAGTTAAAATAAGGGCTTAAAAGCAAATTTTCATGGATGTTCAAATTTGGTTATGAAACTTGTACCATTTTGTTCGTAGCGATTTTCTGGGGTATTCATATAACTGGTCGTAATCCGAGTTAGTATGAGAGAGTTATGGGGGTCAAAATGAAAATAAAATTTTAAAACAAAACATTAAAATAAACATAGTCTAGGTCGACCCAAGAATGTCCTAGGTCGACCAGTAGCGGTCGACCCAGACTTAGGAGTTGTTCAACCGACACGGGATTCTTTGTGTGATTAGCACATAATTCTACGGTCCAGATCAGTTGCTTGCATTTGAAGAAATTGATGGTTGGTTAAGATGATAGCTGATGTTGATCCAATGGTACTAAGTGCTGACCTAACTCTATAAATAAGTTGGTAAACCAAACCTTAATTCTTTGATCGAACGTAGAGTAACTAAACTCCATTAAAATCTCTCCTGAAACCCTAAGTTTCTTAAAACCCTAAAATCAAAATCAAGCCCTAATCAAACTAGAAGCAAGAGCAAGCAATCGTAGGAGAACTAAGGCGATCTAGGGAAGGAGCTATCGTCGGAGATCAATGTTTCAAGACTAAGAGCTTAGGCTAAAAGGTGAATGGGCATAGTTTAATAATTTGATTAATGGAATTGATTTTAAACTATTTTAAATGATTAGTATTGCAGAAACCCTATAATTAACTTGTTAGATTAAAATTGAATTGGATAAACACTAAACCTCAGATTTTAATTTGAAATTGGGTAATTTTACACTTGTTAATGCTAGTTTAAAAATCCTAAATTAAAAATCCTAATTGAATTGAAATTGGACACTAAGATGACATTAGAAAAATTAGGGTTAACTGGAATCGTTAATCGACTGGAAGTAACGAAAGTTACCTATAATTAATCGATAATTACAAACTGTTTGGAATACTAAATTTTATACGCGAACGGCCGTACATGGGATTCTCTAGGTCGACCGGTGGCGATTGACGTGATTTTTGTCTGGGTCGATCGTTCGAATGAGAATTTTGCAAATTTTACTTTGGCCTAAGGCCCAAATTAAATGAATAAAAATTATATAATTTAGTTAGAATCATGCAATTAGTGAACTGGTTATTGAGCTAATTTAGGCTAAGCATTTCATAATGTTTGATATTGGTATGGGCGAATAAGTATTTTGCAATAGTTAATTTGGTATAGGCGATGTATATCGCATAAGCAGAGTTTATTAAGATGATTTATTTCGCATACACTCAGGGATGTTCCGTACGGGTGAGCGTAGCGCTGTCGGAGACGCTTTCTGATAGAGGCTAGTACTAATGGTAAATCCTGGTACACACGTATTCTGTTGTGATGTGGTATGGGTGGACGCCGGTGCAGTACAATAAGTGGCTGTAGATATTGGTTAAATTAAAGCCCAGAACTAACGAGAGTTCCATGTAATAAACCCCGGTGCAGTATAATAAGAGGAATGTTGGTATAGTTATGATGAGAAAGTAGTTCCCGTTTTGGCCAATCATTATTGTGAGGGGATCAGTAGGTTCGACCCATTTTGTTAGATAAGAATCCCTAGGTGTTGACCTAAGGAGTTCACGGACACTTGCTACACATCCTATATCACTTACAGTAGATTTAAAGTTAATTGCACTTAATCATTACTTATTAATCTTGTTCTCATTCAACGGACTTTTGTATGACCCATTCATTTTCCATCTTTTTCCCCACCACGGGTGGTTATGGCAGTAGGTAATTTGCCCGTTTTAGATACTTGGAGAGAGTCATGCTTTTCCTAGAGTATACTTTTACCACATCTTCTCTTCATGTATCATTTAATCATATAAGTATAGTTATTTTATTGTAGGCATATTTTGCTATGTACTAAAATTTGGATCAAGTACTACTATTTTTCTAAGGCTATGATTTGATATTTTCTAGAATTAATATTTTTTGTGATATTTACATGTCTTATTTCTTCCATTGTGATACATATTTGATAGTTAGTTCATCTTTCCACTGAGATACGTATTTGATTGTTAGTTTATCTTAGATTATCTCCATTTATCTTAGTCTCTGAGTTGTTAAATTTTTTAAAACCCCGACGATTCGTATTTCTCAACGTGATGCTTTTTAAGCGTGTTGGGAGGTGCGGGTTGCCACAGTTAGTATCAGAGCATAGGTTTAATGTTCCTTAAGATTAGGGCCGTATCTAGAGACATATTTTGAATTTTTTTTGAAAAAAATTGAATTTCAAAAGGTTTTCCAAAATGTTTTCAGACATAGCCTTTTTAAAAGCTTATATGTATATATGTGTGTGTGTATAAGGTATTTGGAAAAGCTTTCTAAATTTTTCATATCCAAAAATCCTGCCTATTCCTGCCTATGATTCTCTTATCTCTAAATCCTGTTTATGTTATCTGTGAAAGTTACTAATTAAGTCCTCAACATTCACAGATAGAAGATGTCTAATCCTGTAGGTTCTAGCTCTAGCGATCCAGCCGAAATCCCAGGCATTAACATCCCAATACGGTTCTGCTGATACCTTCAGGTTAGAGGACGGGCTGAGCTCAATCCCACTAGAGAGCCCACGGAGAGAGCGATGAGTGAGGTTCCTGCCCACCCATATACCAACCTATATTTTGCTAAGCCATGCAAAGATTTTTTTTGTTTTGGAGGCAAGCCATATATGGGTACGGAGTCTTATGTGGATTCGAGAGCATGGATCCACGTTTGTGAGGATATTTGGACTTGTGGGCTTGACTGATGTTGTTAGGATGCATCAAGCTACCTAGTAGCTGCAAGGTGGGGTGCTGAGCTGGTGGGAGGTTATTGAGACTATGGCTGATGAGGCTGATATTACTTGGGATGAGATTCTTAGGAGGTTTGAGATAAAGTTTCTTTCTAGGACAGCGGAAGGCGTTCCGCTAGAGAATTTTATTCATCTCAAGTAGGGAGATATGACAGTCAAGGAGTATGTGAATCAATAGCTTGCTAGGTTTAGCATGGAGTTGATTAGCACACCACACAAGAAAGCTCTTAAATTTGCTAAACGATTGAATCATCCACTTCTGGATTTAGTTGTGAGTCATATTCTGTTGGGTGCTACCTATGAAGGACTTGTAGAGATGGCTTTACTCACTATTATTACAAAGAAGGAAGAGAAGGAGGACACTCCGAAGGTTGTGGAGAAGGGGCAACATAAGGGTAAGAAGAAGGGAAGATTTGGACCGAAGGGGAAGATTCAGAAGAAGGGCTTGAGATGCCATAGGTACAGCAGGCAGGGAAATTTGGCTAAGGATTGCATGGTGGATCTCTCCAAGATAAAGTGTTATAATTGTGATCCATACAGGCATGTGAAGCGAGCTTGCATGGCACCATCAAAAGCTTCTACTCAAGCTTCTGCTCAGATGGTCCCGGCTTATGCACTAGATGCAGTCCTTAGCTCGAGAGCACAACCAGTGGTGGACAAGGGTAAGAAAGCGATGATCGAAGATGTGTTAATTCTTTCCGGTTTATCTATTCATGTATTATTCGAAACTAGGAATCCACATTATTTTATTTCTAGTAGACTTGTTGATGATTTGCACTTAGACACTGATATTTTCACAGACCCTATAGTTGTGTCAAACCCCATAGGAGGATCGACTTATTTATCCATGTTGTGTAGGTGTTTGAAATTGTTTATCTTAGTGGTTGAGTTTGATTGTGATGCCTCTGTAATGGGATTCTCTGGGCTTGGGTTGATATTAGGCATAGACTGGATGACTATTCTGGTGCTATTTTAGACTTTGATAGGAAGGTTGCTAGGTTGAGCATGTGTAGTGGATGTAGTTTGGAGGTTTATTGCAACCCCCGAGAATCGGTTATGCTAAGTTACTTATATTCAATGGACCTATCACATGACCAGCTTAGTACAGTAGCTGTAGTTAGGGATTTCTCCAATGTTTTTGCTGAGCTTACCAATCTCCCATCCCAGAGAGAGATCAAGTCTAGGATCTATCTTGTTGAGAATGCTAGAGCCGTTGCCTTACCACTAAGGAATATGGCTCCATAGAAAAGATGCGAGTTGAACAAGTAGGTTAATGAGTTGTTGGAGAAAGGTTTTATCAGGAGGAGTATTTCTAAGTGCGGAGCACCAGTCGACTTTTCCACCAAAGCGGATGGTTCTCTTAGACTCTACATTGATTATAGGGAGTTAAATAAACTAACAAAGAAGAATCATTATCCACTGCTCAGCATGTAACATCTTCCATTTGGAGGTCAAAAACTAACCGCTACAGATGCAACCGTCATCTATAGTTATTATTCTTCGATGACCAAATGCGATAATGGTATATACATTGATATACCAGAAACACATGGATATGAAAATTTTTAAACTCAATTTTAAAACAAATTTCTCATTCTATTTTAAATCGCATTTCAGATTCATTACATAATCCCAATTTGTAAACCATGTTCAGAGAAATATAATTATTATAAATTATGCCAAAAGCGACATATGAAGATGCCCCCTTGGTAGATCAGAGTCTAAATATAAGCACTAAATAACATTGCCATTACATCCAATCACACAGCTGAATCAAACAGAAAGAACTCCTAATAGCTGGCTTAACTCCTACACATCTCCAGAAGTTTATTCGTCTAAAGAAGAACCTGCAAAACCTTAACTCTCAAACTACTCAAAATCAATTGAGCACCCGAGAGTTTAAGGAAAAAACATAAATTTCGAGTCAGACAAAAAGTCTCGTGTGAATAATAACTTACCACCTCGAACCATATAGATATCTAGTGAGACCACGCCACTTAGCGAAACCGGTTTTCCACTCACTAGTATCTTAACCCAATTTAAAATAACCATATACAGTGCACCTGCATCCACAATGGTTAAGACATAACATAATAAAATGTATCATGATGATATGTAAACATGTAATACGCTCTGGATTTCCCATCCGCATTTACCTGATTATCTGTCTCAAGTTATGATCTCTAGGGTCACTAACCTATTAGTTTTCTTGGGCTGACTAATTACATGTTCCAAACATACGGACTATCCGTTTGCTTTCATAGTTTTTATGGGATCGCTAAGAACCTATTGGTGTCTACCAATAACATCATACAATCTTAGTTTTCATGGGGTCACTATGAACCTGTTGGATTCTCCCATAACATCTCTCATGTCATAGTTTTCATGGGCTGACTAATTACATGTTCCAAACTTATGGACTATCTGCCGCTTTCATATTTTTTATGGGATCGCTAAGAACCTATTGGTGTCTACCAATAACGTCATCCAATCATAGTTTTCATGGGGTCACTATGAATTTTTTGGATTCTCCAATAACATCTCTCATGTCATAGTTTTCATGGGCTGACTATGAATCTATTGATTTCTATCAACAACCTATTCCAGACATATTTTTCATGGAATCACTAAGAACCTATTGGCCCCTGCCAATAACGTTTCCCAAGATATAATTTTCATGGGCTAACTGGGAACCTGTCGAAACCAATAGTCTTTTGATCTGTCTTGGGCATCCTATATTATGGTCTATTTGACCTCCTGGATGCAATTCTACTCTCACGGGAGTTAATTCAATGTCTATTCACTACTAGATCAACCTAGCTTGTTATTCTACCCATAACACCCCAAAATGCAGTTGTGGGTTATAAATGAAGTGAATATGACTACAGAAGCATACATTTAACTGATCAAATAACACAACAATATAAACATCCATGGTTTAATTCCTTGTAATCATTTTCCAGTAAAATATGGTTATTACCCTTAACCCACTATCTTTAGCAAGGAAAGCTTCCTCTAAAATTTCAAACTTAAATGCCATTTCAAAACTCCTTTACATTTCCATGTGTTTATTTTGAAAATGAGATTAGGTTCTCTACTTTGAAAACTAAAGCTTTCGACTATATCTTTCGGATCATTATGACATTATGAGTTACCCTCCGTCACTCTCCCTTTCAACATCATGGAGCAAACAAGCCCTCCGTCCGCTTCCATTTAACTAATGGGTTCGAAATAAGCGATTATGCCCCTTTCGACACTCTACTCTAGCGGTAGGACCTTTCGAAATCATTGCTTAAGCAATGCGGAAGGCCCCTTCCATTACTTCTTTGAAACCATGTGGAAGGACCCTGTCGACAGCATTGATTGGGTGCGGCACAATCTTTCCACCTCTATAGTTAAATATGCATGCAGAATGACCCTTCCGGCACTATCAACTAGTGCAGAAGGTACCTTCCATAATGGTTGGACTTACTCAAGTATAAAGGTACGTAAGGTATGCTGTCGACACCATTGATTGGTGCGGCACACCCCTTTTGTCTTCATTGACTAACGTACATGTGGAGCATATAGGAGCGAAAGGAACCCCTTCGACACTATTTACTAGTGCGGAATGTCCTTTTCGTGATTGTTGGATCAATTAATGCGGCTGTGCACACTTGTTAAAGTGTATGTATGCGGAGGGACCCCTTCAACACTATTGATTAGTGCGGAAGGACCCTTCCGCCTTCATCCTAGACGAGGCTATATGTTAACTACAGTGACACCCCTATCCCTTTAGTATTCAAAGAGAAGTGGCATTATATGCTTTCGATGGTATCAATGCTTTCGAAGGCATCAATGCATTCGAAGGCAAGTAGTGTTGCTTCATAAAAACTAATTTTTTAACTAAGTAAAGCAATTGTTTTTACCTAATATCTTATGCTGTAAATTTCCTATTGGATAACAAAACCTTTATAAAATTCTTTCTAGAATTTGCTGCTGCATGTAATCCCCAATGCTCCAATATTTAATTAAAAATTATTAACTAACCCCTTGTATCTAATTAATCATAAAATACTAGTCTTTCTAATTAAATCCAAAACTCACCTAAATCTCTAGAGAAAAGTTTCAAAAATTCTAAAATAATAATATCTTTATCATATAAAAAACTTTTATCCTGAAAATAAATAATTAATTCCTTAAATTAATTAAAACCCGAAATATCCATTTCTTTCACTCGAAAATTCATAATAAATTATCCATGGCTTGGAATATTATGAAAATTTAAACCCATCTCCAAAATAATGTTTTACATAACATACTCAAAATCATTGCATTTGGAAATCACTTTGCATGATTTTGGCCTTAAAACCGAACTATATTATTCCACAAAATGCTTGTTTAAATTAAAACATGGCATTTAAATCAAAACATATCATCATTCATCCAATCATATAGTTTTAAACCTCAAGCCCGAATTAAAACATTCAAAATGGCTTATATGAGATGGTTTAGATCATTATTTAGCATGTTTGGATAAGGGACTTGAGATTAGTTCTACACTTTAATCTTCCTAGCTTGAATCTTAGCCTCTAATTGATTTTTGAGCTCCTCTTCTCCTAGGGTTATGGCCGACCTTGTTTTTCTTTTTTTATGTTTTTGTTTTGTAAGACTGTAAATGAGAATGTGGTAAGAGGTTTTAGGGGTTATGGGGTCCAATTATACTAATTTTACTGTTTTCCTTATTCTCTTAGGTTTCTAAGTCATAACTCTTTCTCATTAATTAATTTAGTTAAGGCACAACCTTTATTAGTTTTCGAATCTCAATTCCCTTATCCCTCTACTCCCTACATTATTCTATTTAATTTATTTAATTATATCTCCTGAATAATGCTATTTGAAATTAGGGGCGTTACAGGCTCCCCTCCTTAAAGAATTTCGTCATCGAAATTCAGCAAGGACTATATACTAAGTATAGTATCTATGAAATCATTTGTAACATTTTCTAACAACCATACTAACCTACCTGACTAGCAAACTGTCTATATAAAGTAATTATAGCACATACCCTTGAAGCAGATCAGGATAAGTATCCCTAATCATGTCTTCGATTTCCCAAGTATAGTCCTTCTCATTGTCGCTCCACTGAACTTTCACCAACTTGACTGTCTTGTTTTTTAACCTCTTCTCATCTCTCGCTACAACCCGAACTTGTTGTTTGAAAAAAGTGAGATCCAGTTCTACTATTAAGTTTTCCAATGTAGTCGAAGGGATAGTAGCCTCTGGACATGCACATACTTATGAAGATGAGACACGTGAAACATGTTATGGACACCTGCCAATCTGCTCGACAATTCTACTATGTACATGAGCTTTCTGATTCTCTCTATAATTGGGAATGGTCCAACATAACTCGGTGCTAGTTTCCCTGACTTTCTGCATCGTACCACACCCTTCATCGGTGATACTTTAATGAAAACCCTATCTCCAACTGAGAACTCTATATCCTTACGCCTCTTATTTGCGTAACTGTTTTGTCTAAACTGAGCTTCCTTCATCCTACCTTAGATCAACTCCATATTCTATGTTGCTTCGCTCACCATATCTGGACCAAGGATCTGCCTCCGGTCTCTAACCAACACGCTGGTGAATTGCACGGCCTTCCATATAAAGCTTCGAAAGGTACCATCCCTATACTAGCCTGTTAGCTATTATTATAGGAAACCTCAACCAAGTGCAAATGGTTTTCCCACGACCCACCAAAATCTAATACACAAGCTCTTAATAGATCCTTGAGTACCTTGTTGACTCTTTATGTCTGCCATCCGTCTATCGGTGATAAGCGATACTCATCTTAAGCTCGGTTCCTAACATGCCTTGTAGTCCCTTTAAGAATTCATTAGTGAACAAAGCATCTCTGTCACCGACTATGCTATTAGGAATCCTATGTAGTTTAACTATGTTCTTCATAAACAATTTAGCCAAAACAGGTATCGTCCTTGTTGATTTGACTAGAATGAAATAGGCACTCTTGGTCAACCTGTCCACTATGATCCATATACTTTCATTTCCTCGGTTCGACCTTGGCAACCTGTCTTTAAAATCCATGGATATCGAATTCCATTTCCAAATTGGTATCTCCAAAGTTTGAAGCAGCCCACTCGGCTTATGATGTTTGGCTTTCTCTTGTTGACAGTTCACACACTGCTCTACCCATAAGCCAACATCCCTCTTCATACCTTCCTAGTAGAAACTCCTCTTCATATCCTGACCCCTAGGATGAATCGTAAATTTTGATCGATGACGTTCTCTAAGGACCTCCTTCCTTAGGTTTTCTACTTTCGGGACACATAATCGTCCCTTCTTTCGCAACCATCCTCTCCGGTCAAGATTAAAATCCTTCAGATCATCAGTCTCGGTTCCGGCCTTTAGCCTTCTAATCTTCTTAGCTAACACTGGGTCATCTTTCTGCTTAGTGTTGAATATGCTAGTATATGATTTTTGCTTGATGGTAATAAACATATTGTTATCCCGCCTTTTGGCAAGGCCGTGACACCAAGGACTTGACTAGATACCGATGACAGGTCGTCTCGGAAGTCGGTTACACGTAAGGATCGCTACGGATATCGATGAATTTTGTCCGAGTCCGGATCGGGCTGCAATTGATAAGACATGCCAAGCAAGGCCAGAGGAAACGACGTTCCAATTTTCAAGTCAATCCGAGTTCGTATGCTCAAGATATCACCGATGGAAAATGGAGGAGACAGCCTTGTATTCGAATCCATTAAGGTCGACTCGATCATCTTCGAATCCATCCCCTTTGCCTGGCTTCGAATCCATCGTGGGAGCCTTCCTTCGAATCCATCCCCTTTTGCCTGGCTTCGAATCCATCGTGGGAGCCTTCCTTCGAATCCATCCCCTTTGCCTGGCTTCGAATCCATCGTGGAAGCCTTCCTTCGAATCCATCCCCTTTGCCTACTTCGAATCCATATAATAGATGCGCCTCGACTCCATCCCATAAGCTACCTCGAATCCACTAGGCCACGACAGCTAGGAACGTGGAGTCGACCCAGTCAATCCGGAGTGGAAACCGGATCGATACGAAGCATACGTACCACGTCACCATCTTCACGAGCAGGAGGATCGATTCGAACGAATCGATTCGAGCATATCGATTCGAACGACTCCAGAATACGAAAAACACCAACTTGAATCGATCATAACTCGAGTTCTACAAGTCCAAATGCCATGAAATTTTCACAGAAGCTTAAGCGCATGATGAAGAATGTTCACACCAAATTTCAGCTCGATTGGATGATTTCTTGATCGATTCGAACCAAGGGTCGAATCGATCCCGAAGTGGGCCCGGATCTCCAGATTTCGGCCATGTGGGCCCCCTAACATGCCAGAACTGGTCTCCCCTCATTTTAGGCGAAATATCAGCCTCCTACACCTATAAATAGAGCCCCTGGTCATTCAGAAAAGGGGTCAGATAATTCTAAGTACTGAAGAGCGCCCAGATTCTGCCAGATTTACTACAGAACACCGCCGCTGCTTTAGATTGAGACTTAGCATTTAAATTCAGTTGTATTGCCTTATTCACTACTGTAATCTTCAAGTAATCGAGCAATAAAATCATCAAAATTTCACAGTGGACGTAGGCAAAACGCCGAACCACTCTAAATCGCTTGTCTTCGCAATTTACTTTCTGTTATTTGGAGTTTTTGTTAGATAATCCACAGTTTTAATTTTCATTCTTCACTTTTATCTCTTCAAAAACTTCCGAAGAGTGTTGTGCCCATTTTTGGTACAAACACTTTGGTGCTTTCACCGAGAAAAAACCAGCTTTTTTCTCCTGCTCCTTGGATCTATCATCGATACCGGATTGCACAAATCCAAGAGGAAGATCCAGATCTTTGATTCACAGTCCTTCCATTCTACTCAGATTTGCATAAAATCTAGGAAAAGGATTCATCATTCAAAATGGTTAGCACAAGAACCACTTCTGCAGCTCCAGGACAAGAAGGTAGGGATGGACAAAATCCTGCTCAACAGCAGCCATCCAACCAAGACAACACTGCCCACTCGGATCCATCTGGGGCAGTCACTAGACAAGAATTTCAGGTGTTACTTCAAGAGTTGACTCAGAGTCGGCAACAGTTAGCCGAACAGTTGCGAGCCAATATTGAATTGACAAATCAACTGAACCGCCAGGGCCGTAGGAGGTCCAGAAGGGATGATGTTTCCCGCTCATCCATTGAAAGTTCTGCCTCATCTGACTATCATCATAGATCTACTCGTCCCCGATTAGACGGATATCATGCTCAGACTACGGGATATCAGCCCGCCCTGACTGTCGGGCAATTGAGGGTAGGACCCTCAACCAGCTTCCAGGCTGGGCCATCAGCACGAGGTGGCCGCACTCCACAATATACTACGGACAATCATGTCACAGCTGCCACAGTAGAAACAAGGGTTGATACCCGACATCTTCCAGATTCGAGTAATCAACAGCAAGGACGTACTTCTGAACCATACGTCCCAGAAGACGCTGAGCCAAGGAGGCGAAACTTGGACCGTCGACAGCGCCCGGTCCAAACTCGCACTGTGGAACCCGACCACACCTTAGCTCAGCATGCTCAAAACGTAGCAATGCCAGACATCTCGACTATGATACGTCAGATGATCCGTGAAAGCCAAGGTCTTACCAATGACGATTGGGGGATTTCTCGAAGCCATACTCCTTTCACGGACGAGATACTATACGCTGAACCTCCTCGGCGATTCAGAATGCCAACTCTCCCTATGTACGAAGGAAGTTCTGATCCCAATCAGCACATACTGAAATACGAATGGTCAATGAGCACCGCAAGGGCCGACGATGCAGTAAAATGCCGCAGCTTCCCCATTTCACTGGGAGGAATTGCAACAATGTGGTTTACAAGACTACCTCCAAGATCTATCTCTTCATTTGACCAATTAGCTAAGAAATTTGTTGAACAATTCCGTATGCATGTCGCTAGACCCAAAGATGTTAACACCCTGTCCAATGTTACCCAGGCTCGTGGGGAAACATTAAGGCGTTACTTGGAGAGATTCCATGCGGCATGCGTGGAAATTAGTAATCCCAACGACAACTCAATTTTAATGGCATTGACAAAGGGAATTGATCCCGATTCTGAATTTGGAAACTGGTTAGCCGGAAAACCCCCCGCATCGTTGGACCGTTTCTACTCCAAAGCCGCTCAATTCTTACGGCAAGAGGACGCGAAACAGTCTAGGAAGCAGGACGATGCGAAACCCGGAAGTGAGGGAATACAAAGCAATGTAGCAGTTAAACAGTCCGGTGACAGTTCCGGAAAAGTCCAGTTAAACATACAGAACAAACAAACTCAGCCAAGAGGTGGCAATGGTCAGAATAAGAAGAGAGATCCGAATCCAGGCCCACGGCGTAGGGCTCCGATGTTCGAAAGCTATACACCGTTAAACACTTCGCTGGAAAATGTGTACCTGCAGACTTGTAACACAGAACAGTATAAGAAACCCGCTCCGAAGCGGTCATCAGAAAGGCAGATTCAGACGGGAAAGTTTTGTAGGTTTCATGAGAGTTATGGCCACAATACGAATGACTGTCGCCATTTGCAAGATCTCATAGAAAAGTTGATCAGGGAGAGGAAGTTAGATCAATTCGTGCGGGCGCCGCAGTCTGGTGGTGCGGGCCCATCGAATCCGAACCGTGCGCAAGATCAGGAAAGACAAGAGGAACCCGCTCGTACAGGCGGGAGGCTAGTTATCAATACCATAAGTGGTGGTCCTCATCCAGCGGACAGGAGCTGGAGGGAAATGGAGTCGTATGCTAGCTCTATCAGGCATGCGAGCTTCGAATGCTGCAGTAATTGTGAGGATGGAACCCCGGCTAAGCAACAAAAAACGATGTCTGATGATATCATATTCAGAAGCAGGGATGCTGACAAAATCGAAGCTCCAACGATTGACCCACTGGTCATATCTGCCCAGGTTGGTCCTGCTTGGATGAAGAGGATCCTGGTTGACAGTGGGAGTTCTGTAAACATTCTATTCAAGCGAGCATACGATTTGATGAAGATGGAAGCCAAAGACTTGAAACCCTGCCAATCCCGAGTTCATGGCTTCAACGGAAGTGCAACGATACCTACTGGAATAGTGGAACTACCAGTAGAACTGGGGATTGGAGAACGCAGGAGAGTCCGACTGCTGCAATTCGTCGTTCTTGACATCGCTTCGCCGTACAACGCATTCCTGGGTCGACCAGCCCTTGCTGAATTCAGGGCAGCCATTGCCCCGTGGTGTTTGACTTTAAAATTCCCAACCGATCATGGTATAGGAATCGTTCAAGGAGATCAGGCAGCAGGAAGAGCCTGTTATGTTGCTGAGTTGCGTGAAGCACAGAAGAAGGAGAAAGGAAAGGGCGTAGAGGAATCTCTCTGCGTCCTTTTTACTGATAATTGACAACTAACGCCTGGGCCCCGGCCCGGGCACCACTACCAATTCCTTAGAGATCTTGACCCTAGAGATAGCGAAGATAAAGATGAAGTAGAAGAGAATCAAGCGTCTCCAGCCGAACTGACTGTGGACGTCCCGGTCAGTGAGGATGACGACTCGAAAGTACTAAAAGTTGGATCTCAACTGGGAAAACAGATACAACAGGAATTGGTTGAATTTCTTCAAGCGAATCTTGATGTCTTTGCCTGGACGCACTCTGACATGTGCGGAATCTCACCGAACATTGCAAGTCACTCTTTGAATATTGATCCGCGACATGTTCCGGTCAAGCAAAAGAGGCGTGGTATGGATCCAGAGAGATCTGCCGCCCTTAAAGAAGAAATTGACAAGTTGCATTCAAATGGTTTCATCCGAGATGCTCTATACCCAGAGTGGGTGTCAAATCCGGTAATGGTTCGGAAACCGAACGGGAAATGGAGAACTTGTGTCGACTACTCTGATTTAAACAAAGCCTGTCCAAAAGATAGTTTTCCACTTCCCCGAATTGACCAACTCGTCGACTCAACTGCAGGTCACGAATTGTTATCCTTTATGGATGCTTATTCCGGTTATAATCAGATACCCATGCATCTACCCGATCAAGAACATACTAGTTTCGTAACCGATCTGGGACTCTACTTTTACAGAGTCATGCCCTTTGGTTTAAAGAATGCCGGAGAAACCTACCAACGCTTGGTTAATCGAATGTTCGCTGATCAGATCGGGAAGACCATGGAAGTCTATGTGGATGACATGTTAGTTAAGTCCCGATTTTCCACAGATCACGTCAAGGATTTAAATTCAATGTTCCGCATCTTACGTGAGTATGGAATGAAGCTTAACCCGTTAAAATGCCACTTCGGCGTCGCATCCGGAAAGTTCCTAGGGTTCATCGTTAACGCTCGTGGGATAGAGGCGAACCCCGAAAAGATCTGGGCAATAAGGAATTTGCAAACCCCGAAGACCATAAAGCAAGTCCAGAGTCTCAACGGGAAGGTAGCAGCGCTAAGCAGGTTCATCTCGAAATCCACTGATAAATGTATTCCTTTCTTTGATCTAATCCGGAAAGGGAAACGAAACTTTGAATGGACCACGGAATGTGAAGGCGCATTCCGATCGCTGGTTCAGCATCTCTCTACGCCACCGATTTTGTCGAAACCAATTGATCACGAACAATTATACCTTTATCTGGCGGTATCGGAGCATGCGATCAGTGCTGCTTTGGTCCGGGAAGAAGATCGAGTGCAGAAACCGGTCTATTATGTTAGTAAACGATTGACCGGAGCTGAAAGAAACTACCCCAAGTTGGAGAAACTGGCTTACTGTTTGGTCATTGCCTCGAGAAAGCTTCGTCCTTATTTCCAAGCTCATCCGCTTACTGTGTATACCGATCAGCCGTTACGACAGGTCCTTGCGCGGCCTGAGACGTCTGGAAGGTTACTCAAGTGGAATATCGAACTGAGTCAATTTGACATTACTTATGCTCCGCGGAGAGCCATTCAAGGGCAAGTCCTAGCTGACTTCATAGCTGAATTTACTGTTCCAGACGACTTACCCGAAACCAGCGAGTCTCCGGAATATGTCTGGAAACTATATACAGATGGGGCATCAAACGATCGGTGTTCGGGCGCTGGAGTTGTACTAGAAACCCCCGAAGGTCGATCCATATGATATGCTTTGAAGTTTGATTTTCACGCAACCAACAATGAAGCCGAGTATGAAGCCCTGTTGACTGGGTTAAAGCTTGCCAGAGATCTGAGAATTATCGCTATAGAAGTTTATTGTGATTCACAGTTGGTTGTGTGTCAGGTACGGGGAGAATATCAAGCAAGAGATCGAAGGTTAGCTGCTTATCTAGCCCGAGTTCAGGAAGCGCTGAATCAGTTTGATTATTATGCTATTTACTACATACCACGAGATCGCAATCAAAAGGCCGATTCATTGGCAAAGTTGGCCAGCACAGGTGAAGCACAGCAAATGGGACTAGTCCCGGTCGAAACTTTGCCTTTCCCAAGCATCGATCAAATCAAAACGAATGATGTGTTGGAAACCTTTCCCAGTAGAGAATCATGGATGACTCCGTATCGAAATTATATTGAGAATGGGATATTGCCTGAACACCGAAATGAGAAAAGGCAAATTCTACGAAAAGCTTCGCGGTTCATCATTCAGGATGGGATCATGTATAGAAAAGGTTATTCTGTTCCACTCCTCCGGTGTATCGCTCACGACGAAGTCAAACGAGTGTTACGTGATGTACACGAGGGAGAATGCGGCGATCACACCGGTGGACAAGCGCTTGCTAAGAAGATACTCCGATATGGATATTACTGGCCGACAGTGAATCGAGATGCAGCCAATTACGCCAGAAAGTGCGACAAGTGCCAGAAACACGATCGAATTCCAAGAGCCCCGCCTACCGAGTTAACTCAAATGGTCAGTCCCTGGCCGTTCGCTATGTGGGGTATCGATATCATTGGCGCTTTGCCTCTGGCAAAAGGTGGTGCGAAGTATGCCATCGTCGCAGTTGACTACTTCACAAAGTGGGCCGAGGCCGAAGCTCTCGCAACGATTACATCAAAGAAAGTGATAAACTTTGTGGTCCGCAATATCATTTGCCGATTTGGACTCCCGCATACCATCATCACCGATAATGGGACCCAATTCGAAAGTTCGGAGTTCAAGAATTTCTGCCAATGATTTCATATTCATAAAAAGTTCTCTGCAGTCGCACATCCGCAGGCAAACGGTCAGGTCGAAGCTGTTAACAAAGTTATCAAATCCATCTTAAAGAAACGACTGGAAAAGGCTGGGGGCAAATGGGTCGATGAACTTCCTATGGCATTATGGGCTTATCGAACAACTCACAAGACCGCAACTGGACACACCCCATTTTCCTTATCCTATGGCTCGGAGGCCGTCATTCCAGTGGAGACAGAAGTATTTTCTCACCGCGTAACTTATTACGATCCGAAAACAAACGCTATATTACTCGCTGAATATTTGGATCTGTTGGACGAGAAACGAGAAGAAGCTGATTTAAGAGCGGCCGCTTACCGAAGTCGGATCGCCCGATTATATAACACCAAAGTTCGCCCCCGAACCTTTGATCTCGGTGATCTGGTCCTCAAGAGAATATACCCGGTTCCTTCACACATGAAACCAAATTGGGAAGGACCGTACGTGATTACGCAAAGACTTGGGGATGGCACATTCAAACTATCAACTGTGGACGGTCTAGTTTTACCAAGAGCCTGGAACAGCGAGAGTCTCCGTCGCTATTACATATGACAGGCTTCATTTATTTCATTATGTTTTTTATTTAGCAATTTACTTTTGCATTTCGAAATTAGAATTTGTAATAAGGCAACTGATTTGCCATATTTTCTTATTTCAGCAATAAAATGCCATCTCTTCGAGCCAGAGCTGTGATTCATTAAATACAATGTACAACATCACGATGCACGAAGAGCTAAGTTCCATCACACAGTGGAATTTATTCAAGTAGGGAGTGGCTGTGAAGCAATCAACCACTCACTAAATGAAACCCGAGCTCGGGGGCAAGCCATCACATCAGGCCACGAAATGGGTTGATACACGACAACCCTTCATTCAACTCCGTACTCCCAGAGTGCGAGGCGGAGTATAAACATTTTACTAAACTCCGTGCTCCCAGAGTGCGAGGCGGAGTATAAACATTTTTCTAAACTCCGTGCTCCCAGAGTGCGAGGCGGAGTATAAACATTTTTCCTAAACCCCAGAGTACTCCGAGAGCGCGAGCTGGGTATAAGCTTTTTACTTAACTCCGTGCTCCCAGAGCGCGAGGCGGAGTATAAACATTCTTCTAACTCCGTGCTCCCAGAGCGCGAGGCGGAGTATAAACATTCTTCTAACTCCGTACTCCCAGAGTGCGAGGCGGAGTATAAACATTCATCTAACTCCGTACTCCCAGAGTGCGAGGCGGAGTATAAACATTATTCTAACTCCGTACTCCCAGAGTGCGAGGCAGAGTATAAACATTCATCTAACTCCGTACTTCCAGAGTGCGAGACGGAGTATAAACATTCATTCTACTCCGTACTCCGGAGCGCGAGATGGGGTATAAACATACGTCAACTCCACACTTATCCCCAATACAGGGGGCAGAACCATAACACATAACAAGTTGAAGACAGAAAGGGAATAGATTTTCATTTCCACTATCAACAAAAAGAATCTGTTTACAAAGTGTTTACGAAAAATTCTGCTAGTGGGAGCCGAATCCACATCTATACACGGCTATAGAAAAATCAACAAAATGCTACCCTACGCAACAGAGATTTAGAGAAAGAGTTCAATCTTTCTTCTTCCTTATCTTCTTCTTCGGGGTAGCTCCACCCGATCCGCTGCCCGATTTCTTCCTAAATCGCTTGCTCTTTTCAGGCTTGCCCTCCGGCAGCGATATAATGTCGACGTCTTCCTCAGAGCTGGAGGCGACGGAAGTTCTTCTAGGAGGACGAGCTGGAGGCATAGGAGTAGTAGCAGGAGGAGGGATAGGAGCGGTCTCGATCAACACAGTACCGCCCGGTGAAATCACCATTAACGGGGCAGGCCTGGGCGGACTAGCACCAACATTCCCTGCTGCCATCTCGGCAGCAATCTCGGCAATAACGTCGTCCTCACGAGATACTTGGGCCGTATCGGATGTGCCAATAGCTGGCATAGATAAACTAGCGGCCGGAGCAGCCTCACTCACAGCATCGGACGGGTTGGCAGAGGGATCGATGGGTTCAGTGAGAAGCTCCTCAATCATTTGAGCGCTGAAAGAA
Organism: Allium fistulosum; assembly: GCA_030737815.1. Lineage (NCBI taxonomy): Eukaryota > Viridiplantae > Streptophyta > Magnoliopsida > Asparagales > Amaryllidaceae > Allium > Allium fistulosum. The sequence goes on along the minus strand of CM060905.1, from coordinate 894,686,439 downwards.
AACATATTTGCATCTCCCTCCTCGCCAATCAAAGTAGAAGTCATGATGGCTTCGGAAAAAACAACCCCTTGTGTTTGATGAGGAACTGATAAAGCAAGGGGCGCAAAAACAATAACTTCGGTCACTGAAATACGACAAAACGAAGATTGTTAGCCAAGTGTGTTGCTTAAGGTTCTTCACAACTGAACTACGAGAAACGTTCAAATACCTTCCTTAGTCTGAACCGAAACGTGGGCAGAATCCTCGGCAGAAGATAATAATGGTTGGTCAGGATTATAGGCAGGAACAGATTGGGGATCTACCACACCAGTGGTTTCGGGCAATGTTGGAATTGCAGCTCCAACACCTGTCCCGTGATGCACGACCCCCGAGCCTTCGCCTGTCTCTAGAGATTGGACGCCAAGCTTTTCTTTCGCCATAGAGATTACCACCTCATGAAGGGTCTTCCTCTCATCCTCGGTAAGTAGACGCATCTCCAGTTCAAAGTCGTCAAGTGCTCCATCTGGATGCGCTGCTCTCTTCTCATTCACCAGCCGGGTCCAGGCATTGTACAAGATCATGGAGTCATCTCCCACCCACGCTAAATTTCTGTGTTCCAGCACATTAGCGTTATACGTGACTAAGAGATCGTCAAACTCAGCATCTAGCCTAGACCTCTCCTCCAAGATCTTTTCCTGAATCTCTGCTTCCACAGACTTAGCCTTGACCGCCGCCGCAGCAAGTTCGGCCCTGAGAGATACTGCTTGGTCGCAAGCCTCTTGAGCGGTGGCGTTCGCATCATCCTTCTCCTTCACCATTTCAGCGAATTTGGCCTTGAGCTCATTCAGCTCTTTAACGGCTAAGTCTCGCTCAGCTGCAATGGTGGTATTGCGATGGCCCATCTCTTCCACTGTGGCACAATGTTCTTGCTGCATCCTCGCTAGTTTGGCCACGACACCCTCGTGTTTCTTAAGTGTTTCAAGCTCTGACTTTCGGGACGTTTCCACTTCGGATTGAAGAACTTGAATGATGCGTTTCTGCTTCGCAATGTCAACATCACGTTCAGCAATGACCTTCGCCCTGTCGAAAGCTACTCTAGAAGCCTTCACGGCTGCCTTATACCACTCCTTGTACTGAGCATAGAAGTCGTGGATGTAATTATGAGCAGTGGTCTCAGCTTCCGGAGGGATTCTTTTAAAGTTAGGAGGGAAGATATAGCCATCCATGCAAATTTCCGGGTAGTCATTTTTCATTTGGGCGAGTTTAGCAGCTCCCTCGCTTGTCAACTCAGCCGGAGCTTGTTCAATTATAGCGGCTGCCGTTGGTTCCATTCTTGGCCGTTGAGCATCAGGCCGAGAAGATTGAGAAGGCAACTGTTGCTGATGAGATGGCCCTGGGAGGTCTACTGGAGCCCTGGGAGGCGGAGGAGAACGAGATCGGGGTCGGTACTGGTATCCCCGGTCTCTGTCAGAGTAATCATGGCCAGAACGGTTACGCGAGTAATCTCTGTCTCTATCATAACGTTCTTGACTCGAGTAGCCTCGCCCATGATCCCTATCTGTCTCTCTCCTACGGGAATCATAAAATGGAGAAGATTGGCGCACATTCCGAAGCCTATCTAGAGTGGAGCCACGTCCTGACATCTCACCTGCGATAAGAAAGAATTACGGATTAAAATCCCATAAAGCAATGTTTACTATGCAGAAGTCATGAAGTGCCGTGGAAGTGTGTGTAAATGTGTAAACCCCCAAACCGACCGGAAGTGTTGACCGCACTTAAAGAAAAGGGCTCGTTCATGTTTAGGACATCTTGCAATTCCTCCAACCCAGGATTATGAGAAATCGATATATAATCTGGGATAGGAATGTCGTCAAGCCCTTTGAGAGAATCTCTCGAATGAGAAGGGGCGGCCTCAGAAATCATAACTCCGGAAGCGGGAAGAAACACATCTACAGATTTTCCCCCCTTTGACTTAAGTTTTTTGGAAACGGCGGCCTTGCCTTTCCGTTTTTCTCCCGATTCCTCCAAGTTTCCCGAAAGGTCAGCCATTGGCTCTGAATCCGTATGGGTTCTTTCTTCGTCACTCGCCTCGATTATTTTGATTCCGAGTGACTTCTTCGTTTTTCTCTTCTTGGGTTTCTTCTTATTTTCCTTCTTGGAGACGGACTTTGAAAATCCCTCAACAACTATGCTTTGATTAATGTCGATCAAACCCAGAACTCTCAAGTTGTAGTCGTTCAGCACCGAGTCAATATGCCTCAGCTCGCTTGGGACTTCTTGAAGACTCCGGACGGTACCCTTGAAACGCCCTCCATCGGGCCTAGAGATAATAGCTGTAAAAGGAATGAAATGTCAATTTTAACACCGAAGAGCTATTGGTCAAGGAAACAGGTTAAGGCGCTTACGTCTAGACAACCATCGCCTAGCGAAACCCGGGGGGCACCGAACGTAGAACCATTCGTTCTTGAAATAGCTCAGTCGAGTCCAAGCTCCAACTACAACTTGGCAATTTCTAACGGCCTCCAAAAATGTAAACGATGGGCTATCACCCCTGCTCTTGAAGTTAAATATGTGTCTGATCTCGGAGGGCCTCGGCGGGCGGAAAAGACAGTCCATAAATATTACAAAGGCACTGTTCAGCAACGCGTGCCCGTTGGGATGAAGTTGTGAAGGAGCGATTCCTAAATATGATAGCATCCCTCTGATATATTGATTGAAAGGAGGAAGAGTTCCAGCCGCACAAGCATGACGGTAGAATGCTGTATATCCTTCAGGCGGATTGTGCGGTCTATCAGTGGCGCTGGGCAATAATACGTCACCAAGAGATATGTTATGCTTTAAGCATATTCGTCCCAATAAGGATTCAGAGATGTTGGACTGAACCGAATCAACAGGGTCCTCAATAAATATCGCCTCCGGCAATTCATCTGGAGCTGGATCGATTATATCGGCAGGGATATCGGGAATCTCAAGCACCGGAGGAGTCGAGCTCTGTACCTCTTGTTGTTGGGAGCTCGAAGATTCCATAATTAGCTAACTCATTAGAAAGCAATGTTAAGTTCATGAACAAGCCCGTGCATGCCCCTGTGTAGTGTGTATGAACGTGTCGTGCAGTGTAAGTGATGTGCATCACTTAGGCAGATGTAACAGAATGAAGCAAGATGTTCGTACAACATAACTTGAAAATTTAAAAACGAAGATGACCGTCATCGCTGACCGTCACTTCCACCCCATCCGAAGGCTACTACCCACTTCAAGTATAAGTCTTTCAGTTGTATTATTGGTTAAGTCATAGTTCCATCGACGAGCCTCAAAGGAAATTCAAGCTAAATCTTTTAGTCAAAATCGATTATGCAAGGCCGGAGCTCGTCGGAGTCAAGTATGCTAAAGTTCATTATGTTCGTCATAGTTCGAACTTGAAGTTGGTCATAGTTCAGATAATGGAGCAAATCAAAGGAGCAATGATCTCAGAGGACTAAGGCATTCGAATCCATCGGCACAGAACAATGAGGGTCGAATCGATGGAGTACGACTCCAGGTGTTTCGAATCCATATGGTTCGACTCGATGTGGCCTTATAATGAAGGAACGTTTTGAATCCATGAGCCCCACGTTGCTTCGAATCGATCTTTATTCAACTCCTTCGAATCGATCTGGATGATGTCACTTCGAATCGATCAACTCAATACCATTTTCCTCCAAGTCGTCGATTCGGAGCCTTGCCCACCAGATTGATTCGAACCAGTCGTTCTAGGATTGATGCGAAGCAGCGGAAGACAACACACTGACCGATTCGACTCGAAAAGCATCACTCCTCGGCTCCATCAAGTCGACCCATTTTCGTTCAGATCTCGTCACTCCCCAGGATTTTCTAAGGCGAAGATAGTTCTATTTTTCGAAACTCGAATCGATCCCTCGAGTACCTGATTTGATTACGAATGGAAGCGTGGACGAGCTTGATTGATTCGTAACAGGCACGTTAGTTATAACTCTGGAAAAACGATTCGAAGAAACAACTGAAACGATGGTGAAAAGTAAAAAGTGAGAAGTGAATAGGAGCCCGGTATATATAGGGGAAATGTGGCGATTCGCCTCCCGGTATATCTGACCGGCTTCTATAGGTGAGAGAATCGACTCGAATCGATTCGTTGCGGCGTGTTCGAATCCATTGTAACCACTAGTTCGAATCCATCACGACACAGAGTCGTTCCACCAGTTCGAATCCCTCCCTTAGTTCGAATCCATCCGGTTTCGAATCCTTAACAACATCGAATCCATTTCAGCCACATCGAAATGAAGCAGCATTGATTCGAGCACTCGCAACTTCAACTCCATCAACTCAGAGAACATCGAATCCACGCAATATCGATTCGAAGAGGCACAGCTTCGAATCCATCGCCAACCACTAATGAAAACGGACGAACAGTCTCAATGTTAAAAATTGCTTGTCTACTCTTCATACCGATTCAGGAGAGGATCGATGCGGGAGGATGACCATAGACAATCATAAAAGTAATGATTTAACTCAAATCTCAAATCGGTTCAGGAGAGGACCGATGCAGATTTCGATAGCAAAACCGAACTGACAACAACTTGCGATCGCGCAACGTTAACCAAGGTCAAGATAATACACGTATACACGTATTTTTGACTAATGTTTTGGTCTTTATCATCAACAGGAATCAAATGTTCATCTCGTCATGACTCAAAAGCCCAGACAGCCAGTCACGATTAAACGACAGTCGATTACTGCAATACAGAATGCAACTTTCGATAAGGCATGTTGTAGCAATCCAATGAGAGACTGCAGCTTTTCAAAGCACGTCATGTTTACACAAGACGTACTTTAGGGGGCAAATGTTATCCCGCCTTTTGGCAAGGCCGTGACACCAAGGACTTGACTAGATACCGATGACAGGTCGTCTCGGAAGTCGGTTACACGTAAGGATCGCTACGGATATCGATGAATTTTGTCCGAGTCTGGATCGGGCTGCAATTGATAAGACATGCCAAGCAAGGCCAGAGGAAACGACGTTCCAATTTTCAAGTCAATCCGAGTTCGTATGCTCAAGATATCACCGATGGAAAATGGAGGAGACAGGCTTGTATTCGAATCCATTAAGGTCGACTCGATCATCTTCGAATCCATCCCCTTTGCCTGGCTTCGAATCCATCGTGGGAGCCTTCCTTCGAATCCATCCCCTTTTGCCTGGCTTCGAATCCATCGTGGGAGCCTTCCTTCGAATCCATCCCCTTTGCCTGGCTTCGAATCCATCGTGGAAGCCTTCCTTCGAATCCATCCCCTTTGCCTACTTCGAATCCATATAATAGATGCGCCTCGACTCCATCCCATAAGCTACCTCGAATCCACTAGGCCACGGCAGCTAGGAACGTGGAGTCGACCCAGTCAATCCGGAGTGGAAACCGGATCGATACGAAGCATACGTACCACGTCACCATCTTCACGAGCAGGAGGATCGATTCGAACGAATCGATTCGAGCATATCGATTCGAACGACTCCAGAATACGAAAAACACCAACTTGAATCGATCATAACTCGAGTTCTACAAGTCCAAATGCCATGAAATTTTCACAGAAGCTTAAGCGCATGATGAAGAATGTTCACACCAAATTTCAGCTCGATTGGATGATTTCTTGATCGATTCGAACCAAGGGTCGAATCGATCCCGAAGTGGGCCCGGATCTCCAGATTTCGGCCATGTGGGCCCCCTGACGTGCCAGAACTGGTCTCCCCTCATTTTAGGCGAAATATCAGCCTCCTACACCTATAAATAGAGCCCCTGGTCGTTCAGAAAAGGGGTCGGATAATTCTAAGTACTGAAGAGCGCCCAGATTCTGCCAGATTTACTCCAGAACACTGCCGCTGCTTTAGATTGAGACTTAGCATTTAAATTCAGTTGTATTGCCTTATTCACTACTGTAATATTCAAGTAATCGAGCAATAAAATCATCAAAATTTCACAGTGGACGTAGGCAAAACGCCGAACCACTCTAAATCGCTTGTCTTCGCAATTTACTTTCTGTTATTTGGAGTTTTTGTTAGATAATCCACAGTTTTAATTTTCATTCTTCACTTTTATCTCTTCAAAAACTTCCGAAGAGTGTTGTGCCCATTTTTGGTACAAACACACACACATATATATATATATATTCAATTAAATATATTTGTTAATGTACTATTATATTTTTCACATAATTAAATAAGTATTTGCTGAATAAAATAAATAACACAGAATTTAAATTCAAACAGATATTTTATTCAAACAAATATTTATTACAATTTTGAATAGTACAAATTTGAGCTCTCACTATATATACACAATTTCAATTACAATAAAAATTCGATTGCATCACAATTTTCAATTTACATTTGCACCTCACTACATATCACTCATTCACTCGTATTACTCTTCAACTCTATTCCAGATTGAATCCAGCATCTGAGTTATCTGCAAAATATACAGTGACGCAGGAAAATTGAAAAAGAAATATTTTTGCAGTGTAAAATAAAATTTATTTTTGAAAATATTATTTGCCTCAGTTATTTGGGTTGTTCGTCATCATTTATTTTGAATTCATCATACATGAACAGCTTGTGACATGCACAGTGTATCACTGTACATGCCACAAGGCCGTGCACACCAATATACACTTGATAAAACTGCAGGGACAGGTGAGCACAAGGTCAAACCCGAGCCGAGGCTGAATTGAACTCAGGTGCAACACAAAAACATCGCAAAATTATCAAGTACAAGTGAAGATGCTCGATCAAAGCAATCAAGCAACACAGCCTCAACAGTCAAAGTATACACATGAATCAGAACAGTTCAGTTCAAGGAAATGCTCGAAGCACACAGCAGTACACTTGAAGAAGCAAATACAAAACAGAAGCACAAACACATCAGCTTAAATTGGAAACAGTTCAAGAATGAACCAAATAAAGCAGTGTACACAAATGCTTTCAGACTTTATATATACATATGTTTGCACATATATACATGCAGTCAGACATACCAGACAGTCGTCTAAAGAAAACAAGTACATGTACATAAGTGAATGGCAACATGTAGATATACATATACTACAGCAATGAGCAGTCGAGTACAAGTTCAAACAGTAAAATGCTTCGACCAGACTTAAATATGAATGACCAGATATGTATAAAATGAAACCAAACTACAAGTAAAACAATGGCCAAAACATGAAGCAATGAACACAACATCAATGAAACCCATGCAAACAGGTGCAGTTACAACCAATGATCAATGAAGACTTGATTACAACAACCACAACATAATTATACTTGAAGCAACTCATCACAAAACTGCAAACAAGTCAGAGACATGGACTCAAATACCAAAGGCAAAAACTTAACCAAACTCAAAGAAAAACCAGACCAGATACAACATGCATCATATACAGAGCAAATAAACCAATTCAAATGATACTAATCTCCAAAATGAACAGTGCACAGTGCAGACTCGAATGAACAGTGGACAGAACTCGAGGCTACAACCCAGTACATATGCATACAACACACAAGTTCAGAGTTCAGGTGAACCGAGACTGCAACGTGCTCAAATATAAAAAGGTCAAAAAGAAAATGGAACAAGTGAAGGCATGGGACCAGTGAGCAGTGACAGTGATCAAGCAACAATCGAACAAGTTTGTTTTCAATCAACACAGTGTGGACAGAGCACAATCCACATATATACATGCGTGAACACACACATGTATGCATATATATGCAGTGCACATTTGCGAGACACTATTCAAAGTAAAGCAGCAAAATTTTTTTTTACAAATTGATCAAGCCGAAGAGGTCAGAGGCATTTTTACTAAACATCAGTCATCATAAATTCAAAGTACCAAAGAATCGAAACCGTGGTGGCCAAGGATTCGAACAAGTTAAAATTATCACAAATCTAGCCGAAGTCAAACCAGAAATTCACGGAACCAAATCCAGAGAAATTGCAAACCGTGATAATCAAGTAAACAAAAAATATACAAATTTGAACAAGTCAGTACAAATCATCAGCATTCAATCAAAAATCAGTAGCCAAGAGAAATTAATTGACGAATTCAAGTAAATATATTCGAACGAAAATAAAGGGAACCGATCCCTATTTAACCCAATCATCATCGGCATTTTCCAATCATTCGAGTTCAAGCAAAAAATCAGAAAGCAAGCAATAATCCAGAACTCGAATCAAGTCGAGTATAATATAAATCGAAAAGGGGACAAACGTATAAATTCAGAGCATCATTCAATCTCGATAATTTGAAGCAGCCAACTAATCGATCGAAGAAAGCATTCGAAGCATCATTCAATCAACAACCGGAAGCGGCAGCTTCAAAGATTATCACAAAGCCATAAATCTGAAAGAGGAATGAACAAGCAAAAAGAAAGCTTCTATTTTTCTCTCAAAGGATCGGGCCGAAGAAATATACAAGAGGATAAAAAGAAAAGGGGATTCATTTTAATTTTCTTTGGGTCAGTTTACATTTTTTTTGGGCTTTTATTTTTAATTAGGGGCTTTGTGTTTTAAAATTGTTTCTTATTTTTGTATTTCTCTTTTAAACGTTGGTAAATTCTAGTCGCGTGACTAGGGGTCGAACTACGGTGGTGTAGTTCGAGAATTCGCAACTCAATGGCTGAGTTGTGGCAGGGTTTTGAGCGTAGAGTTCGGTTAGTCGATAGCGGGTGTCGCAAGTTTACGTGTGTAAGCGTCTGACTACTTAATTTCTAGTAGAAACCTTAGGGGCAGCACGTAGGCAGAGTTTTGCCGCTGGGTAAATCTGTGTTGTTCTATTTCTGCTATTATCTGTGTTGTTATTATTCTGCTATTATCAGTGCTGCGATTATTTTATATACTTCCGCATTAAATTTTTATAATTATTAGTATCAGCCTATTCACCCCACCTATAGGGTGAAATCGATCCTACACTTAGATGCAATCCTTTCGATCAATCTCGGTCGAACTTCCAAGCAGGACAACATGGCAGTATTCTGACTAGAACTAGCAGTAGACCTTAACTTCCACTACACGTAGTCAACGCCTTAAGATCCTTCCATTCGGCAAAGATGGCTAACACCATATTCTGATGTTTCCTGCTAAGTGCATCCGCAACTTTGTTACCATTCCCCGGTGTATATTCTATACAAAAGTCACAAGCTGCTAAAAACTCCAGCCACCTCTGATGTCTCATATTTAACTCCTTCTGAGAGAATAGGTATCTTAAGGACTTATGATCGGTATATAACTCAAATCTCTTCCCCAAAAGATAGTGTCTCCATATTTTCAACATGAAGATTACGGCTGCCAACTCTAACTCATGAGTAGGATCTCCTGCTTCATGGGTCTAAGCTGTCAAGAAGCGTAGGCAATGACCTTACCCTTTTGAATCAACATGGATCCTAATCTGGTTCCACATGCAACGGTATACACTATGTTACCCGGTACATTGGCCCGGCTACGTAAGGTTGTTCATGAAGTCCAAACTCGATTATTGATGGAAAGGATGATCACAAGACATCAATCGCATGACCAACGTATAATGCTTGAGCAGTTATATCCAGCCAGGGTAAATAAGGTCGACAGATGGAAAATATCGGATGTCGAAGTCTTAGAGTTTGGTTTGGTTGAATTAGGGACCAAAGTGGATGTTAAGCAAACTGAGTGAAACCCAAAGGGGTCAGTATGGTAGGGGTTGGATCGGCAAAGTGTATGGAATGGCTCGGGTCTGCATAGTATATAGAGTGGATCGGGTTGGCATAGTATATGGAATGGATTGGGTCGGCATAGTATATGGAATGGATCGGGTCGGCATAGCATATGGAATGGATCCGGTCGGCATAGCATATGGAATGGATCAGGTTGGCATAGTATATGGAATGGATCGGGTCAGCATAGTATGTGGTATGGTAGGGTCGGCATAGGACATGGAGATAATGGGGTCGGTATACCAAGATGGATCGGCATGATGAGATGGATCGACATGATGATATGAACTCAACCTATGGAGGGGTCGGTGCCGACCCCTATCCATATATGAGTTGGGCTCGGCCCTTCCTATGATGGGCCCAAATGGTCAAGGGGTCCAGGTCTCGAGATGTCAGTCAGGTTGGTGGCTGCCTTCGTCTATAAATATAGAGGCAGGAGGCCACTTTTAGGGCTCTCTTTTTGGCTAACAAGTGAAACTCTGCCATTTTTGTAATTAGTTTCCTTTTATTCTAACTTGTTCTCAAGCTATTTCTTATTGATTGTAACTATAATCAATTGAGTGGTGAAGCAATAAAAAAAGTATTCAGGGTGGATGTTGGCAATCAACGCTGAACCACTATAAATCCTGTTGTTTTTGCTTTCTATAATAATTTCCTTAATATCTAGCGTTATTCCTCAATTTTCATTTAATTTATTCATTTATTTTTCTACTTAAATCTATTCTCGGCTATTTGTGACCGATTTGGTTACAAACATTTTGGTTCTTTCACTGAGAAATTCGATTCCCAGGCTATAGGATCACCTTTGTTGCAGATACTATTCAGATTTTTCCAGATCTAAGCAAAGGAATTCAAGATGGTTAGGCGCACCAGATCTACTTCCCACAATGTTGATGCCAATGAAACTGCCAATGTCCAATAAGGGGACCCAAGCAACTAGCCTGCTAATGCAAATGTGGAGCCCGCTGCAGTCCAGAACCCCGTAGTTTCCATTACTAGAGCTGAATTTAACGACTTGATGAGGGAGCTGATGGAGAGCCGTAGGCAGCTAAACGAGCAAATCCAGGTTAATGCTAACCTGATGAACCAGATTGCTCAACAATGCCAAAGCACTGGAGGAGGTCTCGCTTCGTACTCGGCGTCAAATAGCTCAACCACATCGGACGAGCACCACAAGCGAAGACGCTGTAGGATTGAAACAACATGAGCTGGGGCGATGAAGCAACGTTTGGTGGACCATCGTGATCTGCCAAACCGGGACGGTGCCGATCCCTCCCTAGGGGTCGGTACCGATCCCTCGACTAGGGGCACGACTCCTCAACTGCAATTGGGAGGTCGTACTCCGCTTGGAACCGGGAACTTAGACACTGGAGCACATATGGATGCTGGTCAACAACCTCTCCAAAATGATAATGAGGCGAATACTTGGGATACGCATCTGGAGGATAATAGGCCAAGAGGGCATGAAATGCCCCGGAGACACCGGCCAGAACATTCATATGGGGCAGAGCACGACCACCACCTGGCGTCACCCATCCAAACACCAGATTTATCCACAATGATCAGACGGCCGATGAGGGAAAACCATGGCTTGACAAACGATGATTTGGGAGTCTCTAGGAGTCATACTCCGTTCACCGACAGCATTTTACAGGCGGAGTATCCCAGGAGGTTTAACATGCCTACAATGCCTTCTTATGAAGGGAAGATCGACCTCCAGCAGCACATCATGAGGTACGAATAGTTGATGGACTCGGCAAGAGCGAATGATGCAACCAAATGCAGATTCTTCCCTATAACTCTATTTGGGATTGTTATAATGTGGTTCACAAGGTTACCCCCACGATTAATCTCGAGATTTGACGAGCTGGATACAAGGTTCGTGGACCAGTTCCGGATTCACGCTACTCGCCCTAAAGACGTGTTGTCACTATCCAGTGTAATCTAGGCTCTGGGGGAATCACTAAAGGATTACTTGCAGATATTTCATGTTTCTGCCACTGAGGTTAGTAATCCAAATGACCATGCCATACTTATGGCTATGACAAGAGGGGTTGACCCAAAATCCGAGTTCGGTGATTGGCTAGCTAGAAAACTGCCGACCACGCTGGAGCATTTCTACACAAAGGCAAACCAGTTCATAAGAAAGGAGGAGGCCAGATTGTCTAGAAGAAGCAACGCTACATGGCCAAGTAGAGAAGCAGTACAAAGCAACGTCGTAGTAAAGCAATCTGGCGAGAGATTTGGAAAGGTTCATGTCAAAGTTCACAACAGGCCGGGTCAAAGGGGAGGAGAAGGAAATTCTGATCAAAAGAGGGAGCGTGCAAAGTGGAAGCAATGAATTCCTAATAACGACTATACACCCTTGAATGCCTCTCTAGAAAACACCTATTTGTCTACCTGTAATACTTTCCAGTATAGGAAGCCACGTCCAAAGGAATCGACTGAGGAACAAAAGCAAACCGGGAAGTACTGCCGGTTTCACGAATGCTACGGGCACAACAGAGACAAATGCAAACATCTTCACGATGCCATTGAGAAATTGATCTGTCAGAAAAAGTTGCAGCAGTTTGTCAAGAATCCGCAGGAGGGCAGACATGGAACGTCCGATCCCAATCGAGGGCAAGCTCTGCGCTCGGCTGAGGAGAGCACTCAGACCGGTGGGAGGTTGGTGATAAACACGATAGTTGGTGGACCATACCCTACGGACCTGAGTTGGCAGGAAATGGAGCGTTATGCTAGTTCAATGAAACATGTGGACTTTGAATGTTATTCGAATACGAAGGATGGAACTTTGGTTAAGCAACAGCGTACAATAACGGATGATATAGTGTTCAGAAGTAGAGATGCCGATATAGTGGAGGCTCCCACTATTGATCCAATGGTTATCTCTGCCATGATTGGCCCCACTCTGGTGAGAAGAGTTTTGATTGATTGTCCAATTTCTGTGAACATCATCTTTAAGGAGGCTCAAGATCAAATAAGGATGGAGGCTAAGGATTTGAAACGATCTAAGGCTCATATACACGGTTTCAACAGTGTGGCTACTGAGGTGGTAGGTTATGTCGAGTTACCGGTTGAACTGGGAGAAGGTTAACATAAGAGGGTGCGGATCATACTGTTCATTGTCTTGGATGTTGATTCACCGTACAATGTTTCTGGGCCGTCCAGCCCTAGCTGAATTTTGAGAAGCCCTTGCCCCATGGTGTTTGATGTTGAAATTCCTGACAGATAATGGAGTGGGTGTTGTGCATGGTGATCAGGCAACTGGTCGTGCCTGTTATGTGTCTGAGTTAAGAGAGGCTCAGCGGAAAGAGAAGGGAAAGGGTGTGGACAAGTCTGTCCGCATCCAGGTTACTGAAGATTGACAAATACCACCTAAGCCTTAGCTTGGGCACAACAGTTGGTTTTATAGAGATATAGATCCGAAGAATGATGAGGAGGAACCCAAGGAGGCCAAGGCAGCTCCAGCAAAACTGACAATTGATATCTCAGTCAGCCACGACGACCCATCGCGGGTGTTGAAGATTGGATCACAAATTAGCCCTTTGATGATGAGAGAACTTACCGATTTCCTACGAGCGAATCTGGATGTATTCGCTTGGACTCATTCTGACATGTGTGGGACCTCACCTGCCATCCCGAGCCATGCATTGAATATTGATCCGAAGTATATCCCCGTGAAGCAGAAGAGACGAGGCATGGATCCGGAGAGATCCATGGCTCTTAAAGTGGAGGTGGATAAACTTAAAGCCAATGGGTTTATTCGCAATGCCCTCTATCCCGAATGGATATCTAACCCCGTGCTAGTGAAGAAGGCAAATGGGAAATGGAGAACGTGTGTTGACTATTCGAACCTGAACAAGGCATGCCCTATGGATAGTTTTCCCCTGCCTAGAATTGATCAGCTAGTCGATTCAACTGCAGGGCACGAATTGTTATCATTTATGGATGCATACTCGGGGTACAACCAAATCCCGATGCACGTCCCAGATTAGGAGCACACCAGTTTTGTCACAGATGTTGGGTTATACTGTTATGTAGTGATGCCGTTCGGGTTAAAGAATGTAGGAGCGACCTATCAGTGTTTGGTTAATCGAATGTTTAAAGATCAGATCAGCATGACGATAGAAGTCTATGTGGATGATATGCTCATGAAGTCACGACAACCAAACGACCACATTCGATACTTAGCGGAGATGTTCAATATCCTTCAATTTTATAGCATGAAAATCAACCCATTGAAATGCTCATTTGGTGATGTGTCAAGAAAGTTCCTGGGTTTCATTGTCAATGCACGAACACAGGAAGGTTTCATTGATTTTATAGCATGAAATCAAGCCATTCGGGATATACAAGCACCCAAAACTATTAAGCAAGTACAGAGCCTGAACAGAAAGGTCGCTGCTTTGAGTCGGTTCATCTCCAGGGCGATTGATAAATGCATTCCTTTCTTCAATTTGATAAGGAAGGGGAAGAGGAATTTTGAATGGACGCAAGACTGTGAAGGCGTGTTCCGAGCTTTGGTGAGTCATTTAGAGAGACCTCATGTTTTGTCAAAGCCCGTAGATCATGAGGAGTTGTATATTTACCTAGCTATATCGCCACATACCATAAGTGCTGCTTTGATTCGTGAGGAGGACTGGATCTAGAGACCGGTGTATTACGTCAGTAAACGATTAACGGGAGCAGAGAGAAGCTACCCGAAGATAGAGAAACTGACGTACTACTTGGTGATCACGTCGTGCAAACTTTGCCCATACTTCCAAGCACATCCAATCAATGTCTACACCGATCAACCTTTGTGACAGGTCCTACAATGACCCGAGACATCCGGGAGGCTGCTTAAGTGGAACATCAAGCTCAGTCCGTTCGACATCACATATCTGCCTCGAAGAGCAATCCAGGGACAAGCACTGGCCGACTTCATAGCGGAATTTACCATGCAGGATGAGCCCCTAGAGAGCAATGTAATCCCTACTGTACGATGGAAGCTATATACCGATGGAGCATCCAATGATCATTGTTTAGGTGCATGCGTCGTTCTTGTAACCCCTGAGAACTAGTCAATTTGTTATGCTCTGAAGCTTGATTTTCCTGCTACGAACAATGAGGCCGAGTATAAGGCATTAATTGTTGGACTTAAGCTCGCTAGAGTGCTCGGGGTGAAATCTATCAAGATTTTTTGCGACTCACAGTTGGTGATATACGAAGTTAGAGGGGACTACCAGGCAAAGGGACAACGGCTTGCCACATATCTCACCCAAGTTCAAGAGTTGTTGGCGTATATCGAATACTATGACATTTCGCATATCCCGCATGAGTAGAACGGAGAAGCCGACTCCTTGGCAAAATTCGCAAGCACTGGCGATGCACAACAGATGGGCTTGGTTCCGGTCGAGATACTACATACCCCAAGTATAAATGTGATGGAGGTCGATCATGTACTGGAAAGAGAACTCGAAAGGGAATCATGGATGTCTCCGTTTAAAGAATACTTGTTGCATGGAATCTTGCCTGAGAAAAGGAATGAAAAGCGGCAAGTCCTTCGTAAAGCCTCACGGTATATTATGCAAGGAGGAACTATCTTTACTACTAATAATGAGAATTTCATAAGCTAATTTCAACCGCGTCTTTTTGAAATACCCAAATTACCCTTCACCCATTCACTTACTTCCCATTGCATCTATTCATATACGCTTACTTCCCCCTGCATCCATTCGTCTCATTTCCCTTCTCCCTTCCTAAATCCTAATTCTCTTCCTCCCCGAATTCGATCACAAAATTCATGCTTCTATTCATCCTTAAATTCAATCTCACCAGTCACAGTCACGTAACCTCCCTCGACGTCGATCTCCCTAAACTGCGAACCACCAAATTCGATCCTGGTTCTTTAGTACCCTCCCTATTGTATTAAAAGGGATTCTTTGTTCCCTTACTCAGGTGTATCGCCCATAACGAGATAAAGCGTGTCTTGAAAGAATTCCATGAGGGAGAGTGTGGCGATCACACTGGGGGGCAAATGTTAGCTAAAAAGATAATACGTTATGGGTACTACTGGCCGACCGTGAACCGGGACGCCGCAGGTCATGTGAGACGATGTGACAAATTCTAGATGTATGCAAAAGTCCCAAGAGCACTGCCGATAGAGATCACGCAAATGGTTAGTCCATGGCCATTTGGTGTATAGGGGATTGATATTATCGACTCTTTTCCGATTTCCAAAGGTAGTGCGAGATATGTGATTGTCGCAGTTGACTACTTCACTAAATAGGCCGAAGTAGAGCCATTGGCTATGATCACAACCAAGAAGGTCATTAACTTTGTTGTTCGAAACATTGTGTGTCGTTTCGGTCTTCCACGAACAATCGTAACTAATAACGGAACTCAATTTGATAGTGCTGAGTTCATAGAGTTTTGTCGAAGGTATCGTATTGAGAAGAGGTTTGTGGCAATCGCTCACCCTCAAGCGAATGGACAAGTCAAAGCTGTAAACAAGATTATAAAGTCCATCTTAAAAAAGCATTTGGATAAGGCTAAAGGCAAATGAGTGGATGAACTTCCTACGGCACTCTGGGCCTACAGGACCACTCATAAGTCTGCGACTGTCCACACTCCATTCGCTCTTGCTTATGGAGCCGAAGCAGTCATTCCTGTAGAACTCGATGTCCCTACTCATCGGGTGACGTACTACGATCACAGAACAAACCAAAATCTCGTATTGGAGTCATTGGACTTTATTGATGAGAAGCATGAGGAGGTCGATTTGAGAGCGGCTGCACATCGACACCGAGTCATCCGGTACTATAATACTGAAGTTCGACCGAGAACTTTCAAAATGGGCAACCCTGTCCCGAAACGAATCTTTCCAGTCCCATCGCACATGAAGCCGACATGGGAAGTGTCATATGTAACGACCCGGTATTTCGGACCATTCAAATCGACAATCATCCACACATGTCAGACTTGAATTGCTCAAAACAACAGATTGTTAATTTATATTTGGCAAAAACTTAGCATATACAATAAATAAATCAATCACAGAATCACAGACGCAGGGTATTACAACAATAAACAGCGGAATAGATAAATAGTAGTTCATGAAGCTACTATAGAACATCAGAGTTTAAAGCCAAATACAACAGAAATCTCAAATACAAAGTAGTCTCGAATACATAAACAGATGATAAGTCTGAACATAAATAATTGGAATAGTTGAAATAACTGAAAGCTGAATAGATAACTCCAAGCAAATCTCCAAGCTTCAAAGGTGAGTCTCAAATGCTGTGACATTCAATCTGACCCGAGCATAAAGCAAAACACAAAACACTCGAGTCAGGATTAACATTCTTATACCAGTAAATTCAACTCAAGTGAAATGTCAAGTGAAATACAAAATAACTTAAAGGATGTTTGGGATTCCCATCCTCTAAGGATCCGTTAATCTATCTACATACATAGTACAATACGCTACATATATAATGTCTATAGTAAAGTAAACTATTAAAATAGCGTTAAGGCATTACCCATACCCCCCTTAAAACATTTTTATATAATGTCATAGTCAATACAGTACAGTAAACTCCACCAAACCGGTGGGCTATCAGGGAGCACTCCATAAGTACAACACAAACCAAACTCGTAGAAGGTGCAATAAGGCATGTGACAAGGCACGCGAGGCAATGCCTAGGGTAGGATTCTACCGTTTTGCAGAACCGGGCTGGTGGTAACGCATAGTAGCTACTACCGCCCACCTCGAGACCTATGCAGTTAAAGCGCTCGACAGATTCAATGTGGTGGAGGTGCAAAAAGTCATAGCGGGGATACAGCGAGGATATAGCGGGATATAGCAGATGATCTTAAAATAGCATATAAAACTTGTAGTTAATGTTTTTACAAATATATAAATGGTAATTAAATGAAAATTTAACATTCAATTGAATTATAATTAATACATAAATAATTTTAAATAAAAACATGTGCGAATATACTGTAAATAAACATAAAACTATTATATAACATAATTGAATTTAGTAGAATATTAGAGTATTTTCATTTCTGAAAATATATTAAAAATTCAAGTAAATTAATTAATTAGATAATTTTTATAATATATAAATGTCATTTTTACATTCATTTCTTTTAAATAAGATATAGCGGAAATAGCAGGAATAACGGGATATGGCGGAAATAGCGGGGCTTAAAGCGAAAAGGCTATATTTGGGGCTATATGGAAAAATCGTAGCGGTAGAAATCCGCTATGGGATATAGCAGGGTTATAGCGGGGTAATAGCGGGGCATTAACTTCACAGCTCGAGACACACTCCCAAAATCAATGGTGCACCCAATCAAATCACAAAGTAATAGAATGGTATCGAAGAAGCATGCTCGATCGGAGGTGCGACCTCACTTGGCCCATGTATAGCTCCTGTTTTAGCCACATCAAGCTGACTTGCGGGAGTCAGGGCTGTGCTAATACCTCATACTGAATCGTTGCCAACCATCCTACTTCGTTTTGGAATCTCCACCACATGCACAATTGTTAAAGTGATTTTCGGTATTGGTAGAGAGTATGACAATATCTGATCCCAGGGTCTTTAACAACCAAACACTAATTTCACACCATGGTCATTTTATATTTCAAACGGTTTACACTTCATATCAAAATATCATATTCTTTTCAAAACCTTATCAATTTCAAAATCGTATTTACTTTCGAAATTATAACCACAAAATAGTCTAAACCATCTTATCAAATATTTGCATTTAAATCCATTAAATCTAAATCATAACAGTTCCCACTTAAACAATTTGAATATTTAAAAGTAGTTCTATATATTTTAAAATAGTTTAAATAGTTATATATTAAAAATAGTTTATATTAAAAGAGTTTATATCAAAAATAGTTTCAAATTAGAATTGTTTCGTCCAATTCCACAAATCGATTCAATTCAACTTTAGTTCCAAAAATTCAATTTAAATCAATCTCAGTTCATTAATTACAATTCAATTCAAATTCTCAATAAAACCACTTTTTTTAATTTATATCAATTTCAAATACAAATTTAAATTACAAATTTAAACCATTTCAATTCAATAGGTTTCAAAGTTTAAATATTCAAACATTTACAATAACTCAATTTTATAAATTTCACTTATATTTCAAATTCAACTTTAATTTTATTTAAATTTTGAAATATTCACTTAATCATTTTAATAACCATTTAAATAAAATCCCTAATTACAAATTTAAATCAAAATTAAATATTTAATTTCAATTTTATTCAAATTTGTAAATATACATTTAATCAATTAAATCAAAAACCTAATTATCAAGTTATAAAAATCATATCTTTAAAACCTCAAAATTGATAAGTTTCAAATCAATTTTTATTAAATACAATTCTTAAACATATAAAATTATAAATCAATTCTTATTTAAATTCAATTCTTAACAAATTAAATTACAAATCAATTCTTATTTAATTTATCTTTCCAACCTCCAATTACTTAAAGTTATTACAAAAATCTATTTTAAAATATTAATATAATTTTAAATAAATACATAACATATTATATATATATTATTTGTTAAAATAAATTCTTAATAAATTTTATTATATTAGTTATTATTAAATTAAATCTTATTATTATTAAATCTATTTTAAATCTTATTTTATATATTTTAAAAATAATAAAGTTATAAGTAAAAATTTTAAAATTTTCATTTTAAAACTTAACTTATAATTTTAAAATATCCAAAACATATAAATTTAAATTTTTTACTTTTACACATATATTAAAATCAAAATCTTTATATTATATTTAAAAATCAATATTTATTAAAACCCATATATTTCCTTTCAAATTTGGAAATCATTTTCAAAAATAGACCAACAATGTCCGTATATAATTTTCTATCCTATAGTCAAGTGATATAGATATTTATCATTTCAATCTGCAATTTAAATTTAATATTTACGGGTATATATCATTTCAATCCGCAATCCCAAAATTCAAAATCAATAAAATCGCTTGGGTTTATCATTTTAACCCATAATGATTTTCCCCTGATCTATAATATCGTTCGGGTATGTATCATTTCAACCCATAAGGAATTTCAGTGAACTTGCAGAGCGAGATCAATAGAATAATAATGTGAAACAACATAATATATCAATTACAACATGGATCATAATTAACAATTTATATATAATATATATATACAACATGGATATGGTGTCATATGTCGATCATAGGTGAGCAATTTAAATAACATATCATAGTCAACAATTTAATTACTAACAAATTAAAACTTAACAACACATTTCAATCGTCATTTCATATGAATTAAATCTACTAAATATAAGAATGTTAATCATGAGTGATTATTCACCTTTCGAGGCTAGAAGGCGATGATAAAATAATGGAGCGAAGCTGAGATCTACAACAAATAAAATCCGAGATTGAAGCGAAACCAATTCCAACAACATGAATCAACAATCAAACTTTTGAAACCAACTCCAAAGCGAAATCCAAAGCGAAGCAAATGAACTTGAATCGATGAAACAAATATATATAATTTAATTTAAAAAATCAAAATACACATCTATATATCTATATTTTAAAATCAATATTAAATTTAAAACACATATTAAAAGTAAAATCATCGTATTATATTTTTAAAAATCAATATAAAACACATATATTAACATCTACATATCTATATTTATAATTTTAAAAATCAATATTTTAAAATCAATTTTTTTTCTTCTATCTAGAACAGAACAAAGAATAGAACAAGAATGAAAACTCAGAAACATAAAATGTGCAACAGCTTGATATATATAAACTTTTATAAACTTTATAAACTTTATAAATATGCAACTGCTATTATAACTATATATACGTACGTACCCCTTTTACTCTTTCTTTTTTTAACAAAGAGGAAGAGGCTTGCTAGTGGCAGAGGGTTTGAGGCGGGTCGAGGAAGCAAGGCTAACAAGCGAAGGCTGGAGAGTAGTGCAAGGTTGTGGAGGTGGTCACGGGTGTTCGGGTGGATGAGGCAGCCAAGTTAGTGGCGGGTCTGCCATAGGATGGGTCGGAGAGGATGAGAGAGGGGAAGATGATCTCGGTTGGCACGACAAACATGGAAGGAGGGAGGGAAAGCGGCTCGAGATCCGCGTCTGAGGTGGAGTGTGTGGGAGGGTTCAGGGGGATAGAGGCGGAACTGGTCACTGATGTGGTGCAAGAGGCGGATCTTCGGAGAGGGAGGCCGATCGAAGGATAGCAAGGGAAGCACTACAAGAAAGGCTTCGTATAGCGACGGAGCCTAGCGACGGCTAGCGATGGCTAAAAAAAGCGGCTGTCGCTAGCCGTCGCTATACGCAATATACAGATCCAAGCCGAGAGCAGCAAATTCACTTCACTTGCTCCCCCAAAACCTTCCTCCTTCCCCAAATCCATCGCCCCCCGTCACCGTAGCTGCCGCCCCAGCATTCAACGCCTCCAAATCACCCAAATTTGTGTCGGTATGCTCCTAATCTCTTGTTTGAATGTAAATTTGATGTTTTTAGGTTTAGTTTAAACCCTAATTCAATTATGATTTGTTGTAAAATTGAGATTTGTTGTTAAATTGGGTATTAGTAGTGTTGTTAAATTAGGTATTAGTAGTGTTGTATGTTGATTTGGTAGATTAATTAGTTTATTATCATGAACTTGAATTAAGTATTACATTAATTAGTTTATCATGATTAAGTTGAATAAATGGTTGATGTAGATAATTAGTGTTGGCGATTAACACGGTTAGTTGTTTTAGGTGAAAAAATAGTGTATATTAATGATTAACTTGGTTATTGATAAATTTACATGAAAGTATTTCATAGTTTATGAAATTGATAAATTACAAAATTAAGTTGTTAAGTGAATTTAAATTGACAAATTTTTATTTAATAATTATATTTTTATTGTTTTCTAATTATCTTCATTGATAATTCTTCTATTTATCTTGTTAATTTAGCGACGGCTAGCGACGGCCATTTTAATAATTTTAGCGACGGCTAGCGACGGACAAAATGCAAAAGGTTGTATATATTGTACAAAAATAAAGTTTATACAAAAAATTAAAAAATGAATATGAGAACATTAAAAATTCTGCAAATATCTAATTTTTTAAAAAAAAAATTAGAAAATGACTTTAAAAACAACTGATATTGTACTAAAATCGAGTTTGTAAAGAAATTAAGAAATGAATATAACAACAACAAATATTCCGCTAAAATCTATGTCGTAAAAAAATAAAGAAATGAATATTGAACTAAAATTGTTAATTGAATGTTTAACTAAAATTTATATATATAAATTTATTAAATAAAATTTAAATAGTTGAAACATTGTCAAAATTTGAAAAGAACAACAATATTTGATAAAATTTAAAGAATTTTTTTTATCTCTTAGATTGGCTTTGGCCCCGTCTGGCAAGTGTTGTATATGATCGTTATATGGATGTTCGTTTTGGTAACGGAACAGACATTTATATTCATCTGATACAATATTTGTTGGATTTGTCCCTGTATTTGACAAGTTACAAACACAATAAAGTAATTACATATTATAAATCATTTCATTTTAAACGGTTACAAAATTTCGATAGCACTTCCTTTACGTTCCATGTGTACACGCATTTGTGTACGATACAGGGAACAGAAGGGAAGTGCTGCCGAAATTTTGTTGAACCGTTTAATCTGAAATGATTTATAAAATGTAATTACATTATTGTGTTTGTAATGGGAAGTAGGATGACTAACCACCGAAGTGAAAACCAAAATACTAAAAAATTAAAAAATAAAGTGAAGTTTTTATTTTGAATTTTCTGCAACGGTGAACTGTTTACAATGGAGAATGGTTGAAAATTAATGATTTAAATTGTCTAACATACATTTTCAAATCAGGAAAAATGTTCAATTATTTTCTCGACCGTACTTGGATGTATGAAGTCAGAACTGGAAATAAGGGATCAATAAAGCAACATTTCTACAACGGTGTACACGAATTTATTAGATTTGCTAAATCTAATAACCGAAACAACACAGAAATTCGTTGCCCGTGTAGTAAGTGCCAACATTTGAAGCATTGGAAACCGTATATAGTTGAAGTACATTTGTATCAATATGGTTTCGTGCCTGATTATTATTTCTGGGATCATCATGGAGAACTTGTTGAACCTACACCTAATACTGAACTATTAGAGGACGGTAATATGATGACGAATCCGATAGAAAATATGGTGGATGATGCAGCATGATCAATGTTTCCTACAACTGAAGCTGTCGATGAAGACGAAAATGTCGAAGAAGAACCGACTGCGGGAGCTAAAAAAATATACGATTTGTTGGATTCTTCTAAGAGGCCGTTGTGGGACGGATGTAAAAGCGGAACCGAACTTTCAGTAACCGCCGAATACATAACTATGAAATCAAAATTCAACCTTACGGAAGCTGCATTTACAGCAGTTGTACAAGCTGCAAAACGACACATGCCACCTAATAATCTGATGTGCGATAGTCATTATAAAGTAAAAAAATTAATGACTGCTTTCGGTCTACCGTACGAGAAGATAGATGCATGTGTGAAAGGTTGCATGTTGTATTGGAAAGACGATGTTGACCTCAGAAAATGCAAAATATGTAACGAAGAAAGATACAAACCAAGAAAGAAGAAAGGGAAAGAAGTCCCGTACAAGAGAATGCATTATTTACCCATCACTCCCAAACTTCAAAGATTATATGCATCTTCTGCTACGGCCTGTCATATGCGATGGCATAGTGTGAGAACAGTGGAAGAAGGAACTTTGATACATCCATCCGACGGAGAAGCATGGAAACATTTCGATAAGACTTATCCCGCATTTGCTGCGGAAAGCCATAATGTCAGACTTGGTTTATGTACGGATGGATTTTCACCATTTTCACAGTTTGGTAGTAAATATTCATCCTGGCCAATTATCGTTACTCCGTATAATTTACCTCCATGGATGTGTATGAAGACACCATATATGTTTCTCACCACTGTCGTTCCCGACCCTCATGATCCAACCGAAGGAATTGATGTTTATTTACAACCATTGATCGAAGAGTTGAAGAAACTGTGGTATGAAGGAGTCGAAACTTACGATGTATCAAGGAAAAAAAAATTCGTATGTTCGCTTCTTTGTTATGGACTATTAATGATTTTCCTGCATACGGGATGCTTTCTGGTTGGAGTACGGCCGGTCGTCTAGCATGCCCTTATTGTATGGAAGAAACACGAGCATTTTCGTTACGATATAGGAAGAAAGTTTCGTGGTTTGATTGTCATCGGTGTTTTCTTCATCCCAATCATACTTTTAGAAGAGATAAGAAAATTTTCATAGCTAACAGAGAAGAGAATTTGAAACCACCCAAGGTTTGGTCAAGCGAGGAAATATACGAAATTGTAAGGGACTATCCAAAGATACATGAAACTGGAGTCCAGAATGAAATCCCAGGAAAGTCAGACATTCATAATTGGTGCAAACAAAGTATATTTTGGGAGTTACCATATTGGAAAGATCTCTTACTTCGACATAATATTGACGTGATGCACAACGAAAAGAACGTGTTTGATAATCTGTTTAATACAATTTTGAATGTAAAGGGCAAAACCAAGGACGATTTGAATTCAAGGCTTGATATAGCAAACTATTGTAGGCGGCTGGAACTTCATATGAAGCCTAATGACAATAAAAAACCGAAAGCATGCTATGAGCTAGACAATAAGCAAGTAAAACTCGTGCTAAAGTGGGTGGAAGAATTAAGATTTCCCATTGGGATTTCTTCCAATCTTCGTAGATGTGTTGACTTCAAAAATAGTAAACTGAATGGGTTGAAAAGTCACGATTGTCATATTATGATGGAATATTTACTACCCGTGGCTTTCAAAGAACTGTTGCCCGTAAAAGTATGGAACGTTATAACAGAGTTATGTTTGTTTTATAAACAGCTTTGTTCGACAACATTAAAGGTGGATCGTATACGTAAACTTGAAGTAGAAATACCCATACTGCTATGCAAACTGGAGAAAATACTTCCGCCTGGTTTCTTTAACGTAATGGAGCATTTACCTATTCATCTTCCATCCGAAGCACTTCTTCGAGGTCCTGTGCAATATGGATGGATGTATCCGTTTGAGAGGTAAAGCATGTGCAATGTTCATGTCAATTTCAAATTCAAATTTGTATATCTAAATATGTAATAAATATCTTAATAGGTACTTGAATCATCTGAAGAAGAAGATTCGACAAAAAGCCAGAGTTGAGGGTTCGATATGCAAATCGTATCTTGAAGAAGAAGCCTCATTTTTTTTCTCTCACTACTTCAAGGACGATGTGAACTTATCGTTTGTAACTGTTCCTCGAAATGAGGAAGTCGTTGAACAAAATTCTTTTCAAACAATGTTATCTGTTTTTAGACAACTTGGTAGACCTGGTGGAAAATGTGTGGAAATATGGTTGGACGATAGAGACCACCATGTAGCACACACGTATGTTCTTTTAAATTGTGTCGAAGTCACAGTATCCATCTGGCGATCTTAGTAAAGAATTTACCAAATGGTTTTTAAACTATGTTTATGAGCCAAGAAACTGTGTCGTTGATGAAGGCTTAAGACATCTTGCGATTGGACCGAAAAGAAATGTAAAGACTTATCCAATATTCTTCGTCAATGGGTTTAAGTTCAACACGAAAGATTACGGGGCTGAAAAATTAACATATAACAGCGGGGTATTTGTCAAAGGCAGTGATGATCCAGATGAGCATTTAAAAGATTTTTACGGCGTCTTAACACAGATTCTAGAGTTGACATATTATGTTGAACCTGTAGACAAGGTTTTTTTTATTTAAGTGCAATTGGTTCAGTAACGTTCCTGGTTCCGGAATCAACATGCATAAAGAGTATAAACTTATTGAAATAAGGCATACATCACACTACTATAAGAACGATCCTTTTGTATTAGCCAAGCAAGCGTTACAAGTTTATTTTGCTCCGTATCCATCTTTGAAAAGAGATAAAGCGGATTGGTCTGCTGTTTTCAAAACAAAACCAAGGTTTACGTTTGATGGAAATAATATTCCAGATGAAGCAGCATATCAAGCCGATCTTGAACCAAATACAGAAATAATAATAACTGATGATATTGATTTAGGGCCTTTGAATGATGAATCGAACGTCTTATTTGATGCATTCGAAAGTACCGAAGAAAATGAGATAGAATACGAGACTGAGTTTGAATCAGAAAACGATGAAGACTGATCATTCTGTGATGATCATTTAGTTAATTTTTATAATTGTTTTGTGAAAGTGATTGAAACATGCTAAGTGAATTTCTATTATTGTTTTGTGATGATAATTTATTTAATTTTTATCCATGTTTTATACTATTAAATTTTTATAATTGTTTCTGTGAAAGTGATTGAAACATGCTATGTAGTAGTGAATTTCTATAATTGTTCTGTGATGATATTGTTTTTCTATAGTAGATATGTCTGGCAGGAGACGAAGTATGACAGGCACGCCATCCCCATCTCCCAGTGCATGTGGTAGTGGCACTGCACAGGACTTACGTCCGATGGCAGAAGTTGTTCCGAAAAGTGCCGGGTAAGTATCAATTTTATTTAAAGTGTAAGTTTTAAAATCCACTAAACATGTATATCATAACTTTTGCAGGGGCTTTGAGGTGGAGCCATCAGATTATATTCTACAGGTTTCGAGGAAGGCTTTTCAGAGCCGGATGGATGGTTGTTGGCCTCGCTGGGACGACATCCCCCCTCATGTCAAGAACGCAATACATGCTGATTTACTTGTAAGTAGTAGTTTGAATTTCAGTTGTAAATTAATATAATCTATATAACTTAAAATAATTTCAATTTACAGGCTACAGTCCTCGTTGACCCTGACGACATGGACGTTTTCTTAAATCACTGGAATAAAAGAATGAGGAAAAATTACAGGGATACATTGTCGAAGGCTAAGAATTCAGGCAAAAAGCCGAACTGGATGGGTGACGGTGTATGGACTGATCTTCTTCGGCTTTGGGACACTCCGGCAGCAAAAGTAAGTAATATATGTTTGCTTTGTTATTTAAATCTAATATAAATCTCACAAGATATATACGTGATAATTTATCTTAATTTGTAGGAATTATCTACGCGGAACCGGGCTAACAGGAATAAAAATCCTGCATTGCACCGTGGTGGCTCCAAATCCTTCCAGGAGCATAAGAGAGAGCTGGTAATTAAATTTATAAACTATGTTTACATTTTATTAAAATATTTTATATTTAGGTTAGCAATAATAAATTTACATTTTCAGGCCGCGAGATACAACCGCGAGCCCACTATGGCCGAGTTGTTCAAGGCGACGCATGCCGTGGAGAGGACTGATGAAGAAGGCAATGTTTCGTACGAGTGGACGGATGACAAATCCCAATCCGTAATGGTAAACTTATTTATTGTTAATAACAATATTTTGTCTTATTTTATTTTCAAAAACTTGAAATTCGGTTTTTATCATGTAAAACAATTGTTTGTAATCGCAGGAGAGGTACGAAGCTGAGCGGGCTCGGGTAGCACAGTCCATTGGTCGGGAAGAGCTTACGCTAGAGGAGGCGAACAATTTCTGGGATGCTATTATTGACCCGCCTTCACGGACCAATGTGCGGTATAGCTATGGAAATCTGGAGGTAAATTTTGACATGTACTAATATATAAATTTACACGTGCATATGAATAGTTAAATAATTTTAATATATAAATAATTATGAACTATTTTACAGGCAATGAGATCGCAGAGTGCATACAGGAGGTCCCAGCAAGAAGAGGAGATTGCTCAGTTAAAGAAAACAATGGATGAAATAAATGATTGGAGGAAGAGTTTTTTCGAGCAACAGCTTGATGAGCGGATTGCAGGTTATTTGCAACAGCATGGGAGGATGCCTGGAGAGGATGGCAGCGATGGCGAGGAATAGGTATGTTTGTTTGCTCATTCCTTAGTTTGGTATATACACATTTTGGTTGGTTTGGTGTATATATATTTCGGGATATTATGTACATATTTTGATGGTTTGTAGTTGTGGTTGGAAAACTATGTACACATTTTGGTTGGGAAACTATGTACATATTTTGATGACTTGTATTGGTTGACATGATATGTATTGTTGTTGGGATTGTATATGATTTTGTTTGGTTTTTTTTGATTTTATATTGTTTGAATGTATAGTGCTGTTATATGATGATATATGATGGCTATAGTTGATGAATATAGTGTATATTGGCTGTGATGATGGTATTTGATGGTTGTTGTTTGAAGTGTGTATGGGCTGTGCAAGTGCACAAATTTTGCTTCAGATTAGCGACGGCTAGCGACGGCCTGTATGTTGCAGATTAGCGACGGCTAAAGTGCAAATTTTTTGTGACGCGTAGCGACGGCTAGTGATGCCATTTAGTCGTTGGAAAATTTCCATGTGGCACGTTTGCAGTCGCGAGCCGTCACTATTTTGGTGACGGAGCCATCGCTAAAGCCGTCGCGATACTATTGGGCGACGAGGTAAATAGCGACGGCTTTTAGTGACGACTAGCGACGGCCTGCGACGGCCGGTGACGGCTAAAAGCCGTCGCTATCTGCTGCCGTCCTTGTAGTGAAGGCGGAGCGGTTGTATGGCGATGTGGTGGCGAGAAGGCTGAGGCCGAGCGTGGTGATGGGGAGGTGGATGCGGCCAACTGCAGTTGCGAGGAGAAGGATGCTCGGAGATGACGTGGCTGAGGAGGTGTTCGATGTGGGGTAGGGTTGCTGGTGTTTTCTAGATAGCGGAGGTGCTATGGCTGTTCGTGGTGGACAGGCTTCGTGCGGGAATGGAGCACGGGAGGGACAGTCGCGTGGAAATGAAGAAGCAGGTAGCTGTTGGCCATGACGCAAAGTCATGTGGTGGTGGGTTTGTTGCATGGGCTTGTGGAGTTGGAGAGGGTTATTGATGGTGGAGGTAGGTGAAGGGTTTCGATCCGTGATATGGAGACGGCGAGCAACTAGCATGCTACAGGTAAACAATTATATAACTTGGATTCAGATTTAAACTTTGATTTATATATATATATATATATATATATATATATATATATATATATAAATATATTTTTTTAGAACGCACGGAATGGAACAAAATGAAAAGGAAGAGAATGAAATGGGAAAGGAAATTGAACCAGAGAACTATATTGAAATAGGGACAACCAAAAGTCATGCAAGTTAGAATTCTAGAAATATTAAATGCACAAGGCTTTTGGTTTACACGGTGGATAATGAAAGGACACCAGAAACCAAAAGACTCCAGAAATGGGTACCGGTACCTTTAACCATTTCGCGGATTTCGCCACATACCGGACGCCGAATTATAGAAGTGAATATACTGGGGAGATCAGCAAGACGAGACAAATAGAATGGTACACAGATATCAGTGATACGACCAAGTTATCAAAACTCGAATTTTTTTGCTGCCAAAAATGCTGCTAAAACGCCAGAAATAAGATAAATGGAGCTAGAGCAGTCCAAATTTGGCGAAATGAAATATGATGTCTCACTTAGAAAATGATTTAAAATTTTATTATATAAAAATATTTAGATTTCGACAATATTTTATTTTCATCAAATTTCAACTGATTTTAAATTGAAATTGAAAATTACACAACAGAACTAACTTTCATATTTTTAGATGAAAATCTGCCATTTGCTATGTTAAAATAGACGTATTCCAAATATCAAATTTTTATTTCAAAAATTTAATTATTTTATTTTCATGGAAAATTCAGTTAAATATGTTATAAGATTGTTAAAATTACCAGGTCGTTACACCATACGTAATTGAACAGAGGATTGGAGAAGGAACTTTAAAGCTAGCGACTGTTAATGGCGTAACGCTTCTAAGAGCTTGGAATAGCGAGCATTTACGACGCTATTTCACCTAGACTATTTCTTTCACGTTTCAGTAGTATTTGTTTTCAATATTTGCTTTGGTATTTGACTTTTGTGATATGTAATAAGGCAAGTTATTTTGTCCTTATTTTTGTGATGAATAAAAGCTTGAAGCTCCCTTTGCATAAATTACTGTTATTGCATGTTATGTTAAGTGTGTGTTGGAACTGATTGATATCGACATATGCGATGTATGAACTTATGTGTAAGGTTAAAAATCTCTAAGTTCCCGGAGAGCGGACTAGAGTACTCTGAGTCCCCGGAGCGCGGACTAAAGTATAAACGACTTGAGAAAAATCTCTAAGTCCCCGAAGCGCGGACTAGAGTATAAACGACTTGACAAAAATTCTAAGTCCCTGAAGCGGACTGGAGTATAAACGACTTGACGATAATCTCTAAGTCCCTGAAGTAGATTAAAATGTAAACGATTTGACGGAAAGTCTCGAGTCATTGGCTGTAGACTAAAAAATTCTAAGCCCCCAAACCACATCTAATTCAAAGACCCAATGGATAGACAGGTAAGCTTTCAATCGTTCGCTATTCCACGAATTCTAGTCTAAGATCGACGGAATATGCGCGAACTAGTAGCGGCGAAATACAGCTGTTGGTTGCGGTTCCAGCTTGGCATTGCTTGTGACTTAAGATGGAGCCTATAGAGAAGCTCTGAGATCAAGATAATGAATTATCAATGAAACTTGTAAAAATTATAACAAGTTCTTGAAATGGGAAGAAATTACTCTACCATTGAAGTAATAAGTCACTCAATTATTGACCAAGGAACAAAAACTTCTATTTACAATCTCAAAAATTCCTTACAAGCCATTCGAGAGTTCAGGATCCACACCTATATATTGTCTACTAAAAAAAGTGGAGGTGGGGAGGAGGAACAACACATGCCTACTTATTTGGACTAAGTACAATAACACAAGACCCTGACTATTTCTTTGACTTCCTCCCCTTCTTCGGCTTTTCGGGGATCGAATCGGTGGAGCGTCTTTTTCGAGACCCTTTACCGCATTGAGTAGAAGTACTTGAGGAAGGAGGAGGAACCGCAATAGGGGTTGACCCGCCGAGAGGGATGAATTATAAAGGCCTATGGAGATGATCTTCAACCACCACCATATCGGGTTCACCCTTGACTTCGAGTTTTGATTTCTCCTCTTCTTCAATCTGTTCCTTCAAGCTGAATTTGGCAGTATGCTCAGAAGTACCCATAACTACAATGTCATCATGCTCCTCGGTAAATGACGGGTCTTCGGGCTTGTCCTCATCAAGCGACCCAATCAATTGAGCATCAGGCCCCGGAGTATCTGCGGCAGCCGGAGCCTCGGCCACGTTTTCCTCCTGCTCCATGGTGACATCGCTCTTAGGAGTTAATTCAGGACCGGGATGACCTACAGAGTTTCATAAAAAATGCAAGCATTAGTCTATAGCCGTTATGTGCCAAAAACAGCAATTTATTCAATTCGAATGAGTTATATACGGTACCAGCATCCGGTTGGCTTTCGGTGGTTGCTAGGGTGCTCCTTTCAACGATGGGAGACGACATGTGTGGACCAAGCCCGGGCCTGTCTGGATCATAACCAACATGTTGCTCCGATGACATCCTAGCCTTCTGAACAAGAGGATGACCCTGGGGCTCAGTTCCAGAAAACCCTACGATATCTTATTTTCCCTTAAACGGTGTAGGAGCTTTGCCGAATTGAAGTTTTGCGGCAGCCAAGTCAAATGGCTCATTTCCTCGAAGCAATTCCTGCACAAGTGCCCCTTCATCAAGCTCTGTCATCCCCAACTCCTCTTTCTTGTTCTTTGTAATGATCTCCCAAGCTTCATCGAGAGGTTCGAGATAGCCCTTGACAAGGAAAGTTAAGTCGCGATGAAGGAGAACTTTTGCATTGTATTCGGCAATGAGTGGGTCAAATAAGCATTTAATCTCTTCCCTGCTGGATTCAGTCGCTGCCTCAACTCGGGAGTTGGCTTCTGTGAGCACCTCCTTCCTGCCCTCTTCACGAGCGGCTTCTTTCAAGGCTTCGATTTGGGAGAGTTGCTCATCAAGTTTCGTTTTTAAATTTCTGGTTTCAGCAATCTCCTCGTAATATTTTTGCGACTCTTCTTGTCCCTGGACTTTCTCCTCCTTCTCCTTGAACAATAATTTTCTAACTCCTCAACGCGGTGGGCTAGGACATCTTTCTCCTTCTATAAGGAGTCTTTCTCTAGAGCTAGGGTGCCACTGCGTTGCAGTGCGGTGTCCAGTTCCATCTTATGTGAAGTCTCTAATCGACTCACTGCCTCAGCTGTTTCCTCCGCATTTTTCTTCGCTTCGGCAAGTTGAGCCTTAACATCGAGCAATTCAGCATCTTGATATTTGATAATATGCTTTTCATGAATGGCCTCTAGCTTAAGGCGATCAAGCTCGTGCTGGCGCTCTATAGAAACTTCTGAGACTTTTTTCAGCTAAGTGGATAAACGCTTCATGTTGAACATACACATCATTCATACATGCTAATGAACTCTCTTTGGCAGTTCCAAGGATGATGTGTACGGAATGGAGGAATTTGAGCCCGTCAGAACAAATTTCTGGGAAGGTAGCTTTAAGTTCAGCTAGTTTCTCCGCCGTAGTCGGATCATGGGCAGGAACTGGGGAATTTGTTCAGATGTGACCAGCGGTTATTTACGATGCTCCTGGGATTGCGTGGTACTTGATGATCCAGAGTGTTGGTCATGGGAAGTGTCAGATTGAGAGCCCCGTTGTGCGGACTTGTCTCCACTACGTGCAGGAGGGTTGGATGGGTCGCTCTAACGTGAAGCATGTGCTTGAGACTTCCTTCTAGATGATGAAGAAGATTCTCAATAATGATAGTCTCTTTTCCGTCCTTCGTCTCTGTCTCGGCGTCTTCCGGATTCGGAATCCCCAGTCGAACGGTGGAAGGTGAAAGAGCCACGGAGGCGATCAAAAGCATGTGAATAAGACATTGCACCTATAAAAGAACCAAACGGGAGCATATTAGGAGTTGTTATGTCAAGAGTTAATTACAAGTGGATGGTGGGGTGCAAGTGCTTGTATGTGTCCTAGTGTGTCCCCCTGACGGACCAGTAATGTTTGCTTTACTCATGGGAGTTTCTTCTCCTCGGTTGGAAGGTTTCCTGCCTTCGTCGCTTCTCGTAGGTGAATTAAGCCCTTCAATGCCAAGGTTGGTAAAGTCATAGTTTAATAGATCGTCCGGAATCGAAATATCGGAAACTTCCTTCAACACGCTCTCCATCCATTGAGAAGACAAATCTTTTTCAATGGGTGTTATGACAAATTTTGGGGTCGCCCTAGTTTTCTTTTTCTTAATCCTGTACGCCAAACTTTATCCATTTTTTGGCGGAGGTTGTGGTTGGCTAGTGTGTGACGCATCAACTGCCGGTGTTTTTCCAAGGCCTGCACCTTCGTTTCTTAGCTCTACGTCCTCTGAATCCTTTATCTCCCCTTCTTCGGTGCCTTCTTGGGTTTCCTTGGTAGGGGGAAACATGGGGTCGCTTAGTTCTCCCCTTCTCTCGGCGACAACCTTTGGAATCGTTCTACTTCCCGGGAGACCAATCCTGCGACCGTCCTCTAACAGCCCAAATAAAGAAAGAAATTCATCGGTGACAAGGAGCTTGATGTCTCGGTACTCCACCGGAGTAGCGCGGATGGCCTCAACCGCCCTGGAATATCTGAAGCCTTCAGGACGAGGGCAAACCCCTAAAAGAATTGAAGGAATTAGTACGGCAAAGAAAGAAACTGTATTTTGAATCTTTGGAATTAGAGGCAAAAGCCGAGGTAGTACTTACGTCATTCAAGCCATCTTCTTGTGAAGCCGGGAGGGCACCGTATGTAGAACCACTCGTGTTTGAATAAGGAGAGCTTATTCCATGCGCCCGTTAAAACCTGGCATATGGGCATAGGTTCGAGGAAGACATACAAAGGACTATCGGCCCGTCTTTTGAAGTTGTAAATGTATCGGATGTCCTCGGGAGTTGGCTGGCGGAATAGGACGTTCATGAAGAGGAGAAAGGTGCCATGAACAAAGGCATAACCGTTAGGGTGTAGCTGAGTTGGAGCAATTCCCATAAATCTCAAAACTTCCCAAATGAAAGAGTTAAACGGTGGCAAGCAACCAACCCAGCACATGAATTTGTTGCATGCAGTATATCTGGCTAGGGCAGGTGAGGTCTGTCCTGCCTCGATGGGATGAGAACGTCTTCAAAAGGAACCCCGTGGATAGAACATACTCCGCGGAGAGCAGCCTTACCAATTCTGGACGTTTGCGAGTCAACCGGATTATCTAGAATAATGCACCCTCCGCGGCACCAGGAGCTAGATCAATAACTTCTGTAGGAAGAAATGGGGCATCGGAAAAAAGATTTGCTTGTGTTTCAGATGTCCCTACTTCTTCTCTTTGCTAACTTGGTACAAGCTTGTCAGACAAGGTAGTGGAGCTTGATTTCGTATCCGATCTAGAAGAGATTGTAGTTGAACGCTTCGTATAACCCAGGATCCGTGTCAGCTATACTCAATAGACAATCAATATTAGAAATAATGACCTGTCTCCCCGTGCTGTGTGTGAACTAGTGCACTGCAATGTGAAATGAATGTGAACAGTTTGAAATCAGAAAATAAAACGTAAAACGTCAAAGCTTAGAGATTTCGTCCGAAGAGACCGTCATTGCTGACCTTCTCAAGCGGCGTAAAAGGTGGTCGGCAATTAGGATTGAATGTTGACATTCTGGATTATAAAGTCCGTTGTTCGAGTATGTTGGGCCGGCTTTATACTTAACTCGCGTTGAGTAGATTGGGAATTTGTTCGTTCAAGTTCAAGTCCATTGATCCATATACGCTAGTCGTGTTGTTATCAGTCACTTTATTCTTAGGCAAGGCAGTATACAGTCATATGTTCGAATAACTCGAGTTAAGGTGGTTTTGATTGGTCAACACCGACCCCAGCTATTTATGTCGATCCCTACGTCCTAACCCCATGACCGATCCCTAGACTTAGATTCGTATAGAAATATCGACCCCTATCTACAGCTAATTGCTGATCCCTTCCTTTTTAACCTCTATGCCGATCCCTCCTTATATCCTGACATATATTGATCCCTATACCTAAGACGAAATACTGATCCCTTTCTCTCCTTATATCCTGACATATACCAATCCCTACACCTAAGACGAAATACCGATCACTTTCTCTCCTTATATCCTAACGTACACCAATCCCTTGTCCTACCGATCGCATCTTTTACATCTTCTTCATCGACCCCTCACCCAGCATCTTCACACTAAGTTTCCATCTTCTACATTCAGACCCATACCGAGCCCTCTCCAACCAACGCCATCTCGTCGGAACCCCTTTTTCTCCTTCTTCTTCCTTCTCTTTCTCCTATTCCTTCATCTTCTCCTCCTCTATAATGTATCCTAATAAAACCCATCTACCTAAACACCTAAATGACACTCAAACTCGCCCAAACTCGAAGGTTCACGACCCAACCACACAAACAAGGAAGAAATTTTACCTATTCGACTTGGATTGCAAGGTCGAATCTTGGGTTGGGAACGAATTGATGGTAATGGATTTTGAAGATGTGGTTTTGCACTCGGGTTTGGGTTTCAAAGGGGAGGCTTGTCTTCTTTCAGAACGATCGACTAAATGATGAACGAGAGAATGAAAAGAGGCTTAAATGTTGAGAATATTAAATGAAAGGGGAGGAGAAGAAGATATGGGTTTTTATATGAGAGAGATAATAGGGAGGTGAATCGGCCTTATCCAAGAGACCCGGTCATGATATTAGAAGGGGTGAGGTATGCCGACCCATATCCATGAAGATCCATAGAGGGATCGGCATGCCAATTGCCGACCCCTCTCACAAAAAATAAAAAAAATAAAGTAATAATGATATATAACAAGTAATGAAAGGAGAGGAGAGATGTGCATTAGATGAGAAGAAGAACAGGAGGCAATAGCAAACGTTTGGAAAACCCAAATAGCAACCGATATCGTGGAGGTTCAGGTATAACAGAAATATGTGTATGAACGTGCACAGAGGAAATTAATCAATTTGAGCTTTGAAAGGTTAAATTAGGAAGAAACCTGGAAACTAAATATGACCAAATCGCTGAATTCAATGGAACGAGACATTAGACCCATTTCGTCGAAAGTTAATAGAAGAACAATGACTAACCAGTGACTTGGATAGGCATGTTTTCGGGAACCTGGGTTTCTCCAATTCAAAGCATGTCATGTTATTTACATGACATACTTTGGGGGGCAAGTGTTACCCAGTACATTAGCCCGACTACGTAAGGTTGTTCATGAAGTCCAAACTCGACTATTGATGGGAAGGATGATCATGAGACATGTAACGACCCATATTTTTAAGGATCGAAAAGTTCGTAAAAATCTAGGATTTTTAGTGTCGAAAGTCTTCATTAAGTTTGGGCAGAAATTTGAACCAGTCTTAGATCGTGAGCGACCTAAGGTGTGTGGTAAGTCGTGAGCGACTTAGAGCGGTAAGTCGTGGACGACCTAGGGTATGACGTAGGTCGTATGCGACTTAGAGTACGTTTGCAATTTTCATTCAGATTTGTTAGGTCTTAGGTCGTGGACGAGTTAAGAAGGATAGGTCGTAGACGACCTAAGTAGTTAACGACCTAAGAAGTTAGGTCGCAGCTTTAGTGGCGACTTAAGAAAACTGACGACCTAAGGAGGTGACCGACCTATGAAAATGGGCGAGATAATGACTTAAGAAAGTTAAGTCGTTCGAGCGACTTAAGGGAGTTAAGTCGTAAGTCGTTGAGACCCTATGTGGAGTTAGGTCGTAAACCGCGTTTAGTTAAGTCGGAGATGACCTAAAGTCGTTAGGTCGTATCATGTTAAGTCGTGCGTACGTTAGGTTGTAGATTTGTTAGGTCGGCCATAGTTAAGTCGCACGCATGAGTTAAGTCGTATGCAGTTAGGTCGTAAGTCGTGAGTCGCGCACATGTGATAAGTCGTAGGTCGAAAGTGTTAACCCGGCATGTGTTAAGCTGCGCATGTGTTAGGTCGGAGACCCTGTTAAGTCGCGCATATAAGTTAGGTCGTGAGTTGTTAAGTCGTGTGGGTTTTTAGGTCGGCAATTTTGCTAGGTCGTAGGTCGGAGGGAGAATTAAGTCGGCAACGACTTAAGGGGCGGACGACCTAAAATCTGCCTATAAATACACGGGTTATCTTCATTTTTGAGATGCGAATTTTTGAAGCGACGAAGTGCTGGCATTTTGAGAGCTCGACCTCTACACTTCTTCACTTCTTTTCTCCACTCTAATCTAGTGATTCCTTCCATCCAATTCGAAGATCGAATCGAAGATCCAAGAGCTTAGATTGAAGATCTTCATCCATCGAAGATAGATTTCATCGTTTGAAGCGAATTTGTGATAGATCGTGTTAGATTCTTCGCTGTCCAGAACTGAAGCGTGTTGTTTTTGAGGTGTTTAGGTGATTTGGTGAGTGGTGATTATCTCTCACACGGATCCAAAGTAGTATATCGGATCGTTGGCTTGATTTGGTGTTAAAGTAGAGATTTCCATGCATTTTCCTAATCATATGTGTAGATCCATATAGATCCATTGTTCATGATGATTTGACATCCATTTTACTAAGTGTTAACCTATGCAAGTTCATTCATCAAGATTATAGAGATATTGTTCATGTTTTCATGCTTGTTAGACTTTTGACTCTTTAATTACGAAATTGCCATTGTTGTTATAATTGTCTATTTAGATCATATTTGAATGCTTGTTTACTTGGATTAATGTTTGACTTGATTGATTGCTATGAATTAGATGATTGATGATTTGATTTAGACCGAAGATGATTCAAAAGCTAAGAGGAAGGCTCTTGGATTGGGAAAGCTGCTTGTGGCATATGTAGTGGATGTGGAAGCTCATATGGATAGATTGGATGATGATGTTGAGATGAGGCTTTGCGAGGATATGGTGAAGCGAAGCATGATATGAGATAGTCTTGGATTAATCCAGACGGGGTCAATCCAAGCATGTTGATAACTCGGTGATATGGTTCAAGTTTGAGGATAATGGTTTGCTCGAGATGCGCTTGAGCTAGTATGGAAATAGTCGTCGAGGAGGATGACTAGAAGGTTGAGATCTCATCGTTGTTGAAGGTTCTAGCATGCTCAAAGCAAGAGTACGTTGGGCAGATTCGATAGTCCCTGAAGGCTACTGATTGGTAGTCAAGTACTCTGGGCAGATTCGATAGTCCTAGGCACGGGTCACGACGGCGTGCAGGAGTAATGTCTAGAACCGGGGATTCCATTAGCCCTTGACGGACGGATGAAAGAATGAGCCGGTCATTCAATTAACGATGATATCGAAGCAATGATAACAGTGATAGCCAGAGTCATGGATGTTTGGTTGTATCGTCATTCGGTCTCAAGAGCGGTATTTTCTGGGTGCTTATCTGATCTTGGTTTAGGCCTTGGGGGTTTGTACTTGGAAAACATCGCCCTTGACTCGAGTGATAATTGTTTTACTTTAAATTATATGCTCTGCTATGTTTGCTTCTGCTTAGTGTGTGTCTGGGGGCTATCACTGTAGAAAGAGGTGGAGTGGGAGGGTTGTATTCCTATTCCTTTTCCTTTATGCTCTTTTGGTATGTTGTTAGTTAATTTACTGCTAACTAAGACTGTTGTATGACTCAAGGCTTTATGTTTAACTCTTATTGCCTTGGGCTATTAGTCCATTTTGGGACGGGCAGACTAGCTAGCAGGTGACAGGTGCTGTTCTTGCTTTCCACGATGCTGATGTCGAAGACGAGCTAGAGGCTTGCATATTATCTTCTTATTATATGTACTGGATGTTCCGCTGCTTTGTATAATTCTCTGAGTGATATGTAGTGAGGCTTGATGTATTGACTATTCAGATGTTTGTATTCAACTATTATGAAGTTTTATATGATGATATTCTATTCTGTAAAGCTTCACTATATATATATTCTATTGTATTTTGTCCATGCGCTGTGAGTAATACGATAGATTCTGCTGTTTTAATTTACCCTGACAATCGTCCATGGTCGCCTGGCACACTTTGCAGCGCACTTTCTCTAGGTTCAGTGCAGGGGTCATGGGCGGTCTTCACATTTGGTATCAGAGCCTTGGTTAATCGATTTTACCCAACGCTCGCTGATGTAACCATGTATGAGAGACGTAATTGTATTTTGATGGATGATTACTATATATAATATAGTAGCTTAGAAGTATGTTAGTCCTTTATGCAGTTGTTTCTCTAGGTGTGCTAATCATTCCTTTTTATAGATATTGAGAATGAGTCGAAGAGGGAGACCAGCTGCTAGGGAAGGCCGTGCTACTGAAGGGGCTACTGATTATGCTGCTATGTTCGAAGCAATGATGACTTCGATCATGAGAAGGATGCCAGCTCCGGGGCCATCGGTGGATGTTGGAGTTCAAGTTCAAACTCCAAAACCGGTGGACTTTGCTAAGTTGTGTAAGGATTATACTGCTCTTGGAGGAAAGGTTTTCTTGGGAACAGAATCAATCATTGAAGTCCAGAGGTGGATAGATGCTTGTAGAAGGATCTTTGGTGATTTGGGAATTGAGGATGCGACTAAGAGGAAGTTAGCATCAAGACAGCTTCAAGGAAGAGCTTCTGATTGGTGGAACTCTATCACCATTGATACTCCGGAGGAAGAAATCACTTGGGTACAATTCCAAGCCAGATTTGAAGCTAAGTTCATTTCTACAGCTCAGAAGTCTGTTCTATTCAAGAAGTTTGTGGAGCTCAAGCAAGGTGGAAGACCAGTTCTTGAGTATGTTTCTGAGTTTGAAGCCTTGTGACGACCGCCCATGACCCCTGCACCGAATCTAGAGACAGTGCGCTGTAAAGTGTGCCAGGCGACCATGGACGATTGTCAAGGTAAATTAAAGCAACAGAATCTATCGTATTACTCACAGCGCATGGACAAAATACAATAGAACATATGTATAGTGAAGCTTTACAGAACAAAATGACATCATATAAAACTTCATAATAGTTGAATACAAGCATCCAAATAGTCAATACATCAAGCCTCACTACATATCTCTCAGAGAACACAAAACAGCGGAATATCCAGTACATATAAGAAGATAATATGCAACCCTCTAGCTCGTCTTCGATATCAGCATCGTGAGAAGAGAACAGCACCTGTCACCTGCTACCTAGTCTGCCCGTCCCAAAATGGACGAACAGCCCAAGGCAATAAGAATTAAAACAAAAGGCCTTGAGTCAGACAACAGTCTTAGTGAGCAGTAAATTAACTAACAACATACCAAAAGAGCATAAAGGAAAAGGAATAGGAATACAACCCTCCCACTCCAACCTCATTCTACAGTGATAGCCCCCAGACACACACTAAGCAGAAGCAACCATAGCAGAGCATACAATTTAAAGTAAAGCTACTATCACTCGAGTCAAGGGCGATGTTTTCCAAGTACCAAGGCCTCAATCAGATAAGCACCCAGAAAATACCGCTCTTGAGTCCGAATGACGTTACAACCAAACATCCATGACTCTGGCTATCACTGTTATCATTGCTTCGATATCACCGTTAATTGAATGACCGGCACATTCTTTCAGCCGTCCGTCAAGGGCTAATGGAAACCCCGGTTCTAGACATAACTCCCGCACGTCGTCGCAACCCGTGCCTAGGACTATCGAATCTGCCCAGAGTACTCGACCATCAACAGTTAGTCGTTGGGACTATCGAATCTGCCCAAAACGTACTCTTGCTTAGAGCATGCTAGAACCTTCAACAACGATGCTATCCAAACCTCCTAGTCATCATCCTCGACGACTATTCTTATATCCATTCATTATCCTCAACTCGAATCATATCACCGAGTTATCAACATGCTTGGAATGATCCCGTCTGGATTAGACCAAGTCTTCATCACATGATGCCTCGCTTCATTACATCCCCGCAAAGCCTC
The DNA here is from genome assembly GCA_030737815.1 of Allium fistulosum. NCBI lineage: Eukaryota > Viridiplantae > Streptophyta > Magnoliopsida > Asparagales > Amaryllidaceae > Allium > Allium fistulosum. The sequence goes on along the minus strand of CM060905.1, from coordinate 894,645,680 downwards.
ATCTCAACTTCACATCGTCAAATCTATGCATAAGAGCTCCATCATCCCGCTACATATGCCACGAGCAGCTTTTCCAATTCAAGAGCCTTTCCCTTAGCTTTTGAATCACCTTCGATCTAAATCTAATCATCAATCATCTAGTTCATAATAATCAATCAAATCAAACATCAATCCAAGCAATCAAGCATTCAAAAATGATCTAAGTAGACAATTATAACAAAAATGGCATTTTCGTAATTAAAGAGTTGAAAGTCCAATAAGCATGAAAACATGGATTATATCTCTACAAACTTGATGAATGAACTTGCATAGGTTAACATATGATAAAATGGATGTAACATCATCATGAACAATGGATCTATATGGATCTACACTTTGGATGAAGAAAATGCATGGAAATCACTATTTTAACACTAAAACGAGCCAACAATCCGATATACTCCTTTGGATCCGTGTGAGAGATAATCACCACTCACCAAATCACCTAAACAAACCCAAATCAACACGCTTCAGATCTGGACAGCGAAGGATGAAGCTTGATCTATCACGAATCCGCTTCAAACGAAGAAATCTCTCTTGAAAAGATGAAGATCTTCAACTTTAGCTCTTGAATCTTCAATCTTGATCTTTGATTTGGATGGAAGGAAGCACTAGATTAGAGTGGAGAAAAGAAGTGTAGAAGTCGAGCTCTCAAAATGGCAGCACTTCGTCGCTTCAAAATCCGGATCCCAAAAATGAAGAGAAACTCTCCTATTTATAGCTGAAATCCCTATCTCGTCTGCCTCCATGAGTCGTTTACGACTTACGACTCAAAGCCCTACGACTCAACGACTTCTGGCTTCTACGATATAACCAGACTACCCTTAGCGACTTAACACACATCTGCCTACGACTCATGACAAAACAGCTATCTCCTATGTCGGTCACGACTCATAGCGTGCGCCTACGACTCAATAAAAACCCAGATCCCTTACGACTTAACAGTTAACTCGGCTACGACTTATCAACCTCACGACTTAGCTAGGCTACTGGGATACTCGTCTACGACTTAACTGGATATACGACTCAACTACTAAGTCGTGTACGACTTATCAAATCCCACTATCCTACGGCTTATAACCTAGCAGCCAACTACTGAGTCGGTCACGACTTAACAAATAGCTGGGGTTACGACTCAACTGGTCAGACGACTCATCAGATAACTAGGATACGACTCATCAGATAACTTGGGTACGACTCATCAGATAACTTGGGTACGACTCATCACCTTAACTCGGTCACGACTTAACTGTTACAACTTAAGCCTTATCTCGCCCAGTCCTTAAGTCGCGCCTACCCCTTAAGTCGTTCAAACGACTTATCCTTACACCCTTAACTAGCCAAATCCCTGAGTCGCTCCTATCCCCTAAGTCGTATACGACTCACGACTTACACTAAGTCGTTCACGACTCAGGACTTAGCCATTTTTGCCTAAAATCTGAAATGGCTCAAAAACTCTAAAATTCCAGATTTTGACAAACTTTTCGATCCGTGAAAATACGGGTCGTTACATTCTCTCCCCCTTAGGAATTTCGCCCCTGAAATTCCAAACAAACAAAGCAATCAAAACTATTCTGTACGCCTACCATCCATAACAATTAGCAAACCATGCATCCAATTCCAGCTTAGCATACAGAATTCTAAGACTTAGAACAAGTTACAATGTTGTTAGATTATACGACACCTTAGGGCCATACCTTGAAGAGTTCAGGATGAGCTGCCTTCATCCTCTCTTCCACCTCCCACGTACAGTCGTTATCATCATCACTCCATTGTATCTTGAGCAACTTAACTACCTTCCTCCTAAGCTGTTTCGTGTCGGTTTCAACCACACGAAGCGGCTTACGAGGTCTTCTATCGACTGGATCAACTTCGAAATCTTCACAGCTATCGACAGAAACCACCGTATCCGAGTCATGCACATACTTCCGTAGATATGACACATGAAAAACATTGTGCACACCCGACATCTTCTCCGGTAACCCCAGTCTATAGGCGAGCTTTCCAATTCGCTCGATGATCGGGAATGGTCCAACAAATCTCGGAGTCAGTTTTCCTTTCTTCCCGAATCGAATAACATTCTTCAGTGGAGAAATCTTCACAAAAACCATATCTCCTACGTCGAATTCCAAATCCTTACGACGCTTATCGGCATAACTCTTCTGACGGTCTTGGGCTGCCTTCATTCGTTGCCGAATGATATCTATACAATCTGAAGTCTGACGAATCATCTCTGGCCCAAGCATCAACTTTTCTCCAGTTTCCAACCAACATGTCGGAGAGTTACACGGTCTTCCATACAATGCCTCATACGGTGCCATACCAATGCTTGACTGGTAACTGTTGTTGTACGCAAACTCCACCAAATGAAGGTGATCTTCCCATGATCCTCCGAAGTCCAAAACACAAGCTCTAAGAAGATCTTCCAAAACCCGGTTGACTCTCTCGGTCTGACCATCTGTTTGAGGGTGATAAGCTGTACTCAAACACAACTCGGTTCCCAAAACTTCCTGGAAGCTCTTCCAAAATCCACTAGTGAACAATGGGTCTCGATCGCTCACTATACTCTTCGGAATACCATGGAATCGAACTATCCACTTAACATACAACTCAGCCAACTTTGATGCAGTCCTAGTCGATCGAACAGGAATGAATCGTGCACTCTTAGTCAGACGATCCACAATGACCCAAATCCCTTCATTTCCCGTTCTGGTTCTAGGCAATCCATCGATAAAATCCATTGACACTTGTTCCCACTTCCATGTAGGAACTTCTAATGGCTGAAGCAATCCACTTGGCTTCTTCTGTTCGGCTTTTACCAACTGGCAGTTCATACCTTTGGAAATAAAATTTCCAACATCCTTCTTCATACCTTCCCAGTAGTAGGTCCTCTTCATATCCCGATACATCTTATTTCCACCTGGATGAATTGTCAACTTCGAGTGATGACTTTCCTTCAGAACTTCACTCCTCAATTCATCTATATCGGGAACAACTAGTCGTCCTTGCTTCCGAATCCAACCCTCTCGATCGACCTCGAATCCTTTATCCTTTTCTGGATCCAATCCAGATTCCAATTCACGGATAATCTTGACAAGCTTATCATCTCGCTTTTGGCTCTCACCAATCCTTTCCACAAGAGTGGGTCTTATTGATAAGTTTGCCAACATCTCAGGTTCCAATTCGCATCTAGTCCTGAAGTCAAATCCAGCTAAATACTCGAGATTCTTCCATTCAGAAAACATGGCTCCCAATCCTGCATGTCTTCGACTTAACGCATCTGCCACTGCGTTACCTTTTCCCGGAGTATAAGCTATACCAAAATCATATGATGCCAAAAACTCTAGCCAACGCTGCTGTCGAAGATTCAAATCCTTTTGGGAGAAAAGATACTTCAACGACTTGTGATCCGTAAACAACTCGAATCGAACTCCCAACAGATAATGCCTCCACATCTTCAGAGCAAATACAATCGCCGCTAATTCCAAATCATGAGTTGGGTAATTCCTTTCATGCGGCTTCAGTTGTCGACTGGCATACGCAACAACTTTATCCTTCTGCATCAGCACTGCTCCAAGTCCAGTACCACATGCGTCGGTGTAAACCACCATCTCATCATTCCCACTAGGAATAGTCAAAACAGGAGCACTCGTCAATCTCTCTTTCAGGATTCTGAAAGCTTGCTCACACTTAGCATCCCAACTGAACACTTGGTTCTTCTTCGTCAATCATGTTAATGGTGCAGCTACCTTGGAGAAGTCTTTGATAAACCATCGATAATATCCTGCTAATCCAAGAAAACTTCTAACATCAGATGCATTCTTAGGTCTAACCCAATCCTGGATTGCTGCCACCTTAGCGGGATCAACCGCTATTCCATTTCCAGAAATCACATGGCCTAAGAACCTCACTTCACTCTTCCAGAAGTGACACTTCGAAAACTTAGCCTTCAGCTGATGTTTCCGCAAGATTTCCAAAACCATACACAAGTGCGTCTTGTGCTCTTCCTCCGTTCTGGAATAAATCAGGATATCATCCACGAACACAAGTACGAACGTGTTCAACTGATCTCTGAACACTCTATTCATAAGATCCACAAAATATGCTGGCGCGTTAGTCAATCCAAACGGCATTACCAGCCACTCAAAGATACCGGATGGTGTCCTAAAAGCAGTCTTCGGCACACTATCCTTAGCCACTCTCAACTGGTGAAATCCCGTTGCCAAATCCATCTGAGAAAACACCTTAGCTTCGTGAAGCTGGTCAAACAAGTCATCTATTCTCGGCAATGGATACTTGTTCTTCTTAGTCACCTTATTCAGCTCACGATAATCCACACACAATCTCAACGATCCATCTGCCTTGGTTGCGAACACAACTGGTGCACCCCACTCGGACACACTACGCCGAATGAATCCTTTCTTCAAAAGATCATCAACTTGCACCTTCAACTCTTGCTGTTCCCTAGGCGCCATCCGCCTAAGAGGCATCACAACAGGTCTGGCTCCTTCAACTAGATCTATACGAAACTCGATCTCTCTATGCGGCGGCAACCCTTTGACTTCGTCAAAGACATCCTCGAATCCATTTGCGATTGGCACTAAAGACAGTCCATCCCGTGGAACAACCAGCGAATACATGAAGCTCATGAAGACGCCTTCTTCATGCTTACATCGTATCACAATCTTTCGCCCCTCCACATTCTCGACTGTCACCTCCAACCTTTCACAATCAACCTTTGCCGCATACTTCCTAAGCCAGTCCATACCCAAAATAATTCCGAACCCCGCAAAGTTCAGAACAAAGCAATCACAGACAAAAGAGCAACCATGACTCGACACAACTAGACCACGGCATAACATACACAAACAAGACGAACCCCCAACTGGATTAGTCACAACCAATGGCCTATCAACAATATCCGGTGCCAAACCTAACCGGCCTACGAGTTCATTACAAACAAACGAATGCGACGCTCCAGTATCAAACAGAACTCTAACCGGAACACCACATAGGAAAAGAGTACCTTGAACAACCACACTCTTTCCCTTCTCTTCAGCAGTAGGAGCCTTTGAAGACGACGGAACAGCTCCCAAAGCATAAGCTTGCACAATCTGCTTGTCCTTCCTCGGTTCTGGACAATTCTTCCTGATGTGCCCTGGCTTGTCACAGTTGTGACACTTCATCGGTGCCTTCGGATTCTTACAATCCTTAGAGAAATGGCCCTTCTGCTGACAATTGTAGCAAGTTACCTCGCCTTTCGGCTTCTTCTGGCCATCCTTACCCTTCTGCTGCTGCTGCTTCCTCTTCTGGTTTCCACCCTGCTGTGGTTTAGACTCTCCCTTGGTAACAGCAACAACAGGTCCTTCCTTAGGAAACAGACTCTCATGCCTAAGAGCTTTCTCCACAAGCTTCTCAAATGAATCGTCCAAATGATCCACCAACTGTCTCCCAAGATAACTATCCAAGCCGGTCACAAACTTCTCATTCTTCTGATAAGCAGACTCAATATATGACCGGGCATATTTGGACAAAGCTTCAAACTCAGAAACATACTCAAGAACAGATCTTCCACCTTGCTTGAGCTCCACAAACCTCTTGAACAGAACGGACTTCTGAGCTGTAGAAATGAACTTAGCTTCAAACCTAACTTGGAATTGCTCCCAAGTAATCTCTTCCTCCGGAGTATCGATGGTAATAGAGTTCCACCAATCAGAAGCTCTCCCTTGAAGCTGCCTTGATGCCAACTTCCTCTTAGTTGCATCATCAATTCCCAAATCACCAAAGATCCTTCTACAAGCATCTATCCATCTCTGGACTTCGATAGTTGATTCTGTTCCCAAGAAAACCTTCCCTCCAAGAGCAGTATAATCCTTGCACAACTTAGCAAAATCCACTGGTTTCGGAGCTTGGACTTGAACTCCAACATCAACTGCCGCCCCTAGAACTGGTATCCTTCTCATGATCGAAGTCATCATAGCTTCGAACATGGCTGCATAATCAGCAGTCTCTTCAGTAGCACGGCCTTCCCTAGCAACTGGTCTCCCTCTTCGACTCATTCTCAATATCTATAAAAAGGAATGATTAGAACATCTAGAGAAACAACTGCATAAAGGACTCAAACTCTACTAAGCTACTATATTATATATAGTAATCATCCATCAAAATACAATTACGTCTCTCATACGTAGTTACGACGGCGAGCATTGGGTAAAATCGATTAACCAATGCTCTGATACCAAATGTGACGACCGCCCATGACCCCTGCACCGAATCTAGAGACAGTGCGCTGTAAAGTGTGCCAGGCGACCATGGACGATTGTCAAGGTAAATTAAAGCAACAGAATCTATCGTATTACTCACAGCGCATGGACAAAATACAATAGAACATATGTATAGTGAAGCTTTACAGAACAAAATGACATCATATAAAACTTCATAATAGTTGAATACAAGCATCCAAATAGTCAATACATCAAGCCTCACTACATATCTCTCAGAGAACACAAAACAGCGGAATATCCAGTACATATAAGAAGATAATATGCAACCCTCTAGCTCGTCTTCGATATCAGCATCGTGAGAAGAGAACAACACCTGTCACCTGCTACCTAGTCTGCCCGTCCCAAAATGGACGAACAGCCCAAGGCAATAAGAATTAAAACAAAAAGCCTTGAGTCAGACAACAGTCTTAGTGAGCAGTAAATTAACTAACAACATACCAAAAGAGCATAAAGGAAAAGGAATAGGAATACAACCCTCCCACTCCAACCTCATTCTACAGTGATAGCCCCCAGACACACACTAAGCAGAAGCAACCATAGCAGAGCATACAATTTAAAGTAAAGCTACTATCACTCGAGTCAAGGGCGATGTTTTCCAAGTACCAAGGCCTCAATCAGATAAGCACCCAGAAAATACCGCTCTTGAGTCCGAATGACGTTACAACCAAACATCCATGACTCTGGCTATCACTGTTATCATTGCTTCGATATCACCGTTAATTGAATGGCCGGCACATTCTTTCAGCCGTCCGTCAAGGGCTAATGGAAACCCCGGTTCTAGACATAACTCCCGCACGTCGTCGCAACCCGTGCCTAGGACTATCGAATCTGCCCAGAGTACTCGACCATCAACAGTTAGTCGTTGGGACTATCGAATCTGCCCAAAACGTACTCTTGCTTAGAGCATGCTAGAACCTTTAACAACGATGCTATCCAAACCTCCTAGTCATCCTCCTCGACGACTATTCTTATATCCATTCATTATCCTCAACTCGAATCATATCACCGAGTTATCAACATGCTTGGAATGATCCCGTCTGGATTAGACCAAGTCTTCATCACATGATGCCTCGCTTCATTACATCCCCGCAAAGCCTCATCTCAACTTCACATCGTCAAATCTATGCATAAGAGCTCCATCATCCCGCTACATATGCCACGAGCAGCTTTTCCAATTCAAGAGCCTTTCCCTTAGCTTTTGAATCACCTTCGATCTAAATCTAATCATCAATCATCTAGTTCATAACAATCAATCAAATCAAACATCAATCCAAGCAATCAAGCATTCAAAAATGATCTAAGTAGACAATTATAACAAAAATGGCATTTTCGTAATTAAAGAGTTGAAAGTCCAATAAGCATGAAAACATGGATTATATCTCTACAAACTTGATGAATGAACTTGCATAGGTTAACATATGATAAAATGGATGTAACATCATCATGAACAATGGATCTATATGGATCTACACTTTGGATGAAGAAAATGCATGGAAATCACTATTTTAACACTAAAACGAGCCAACAATCCGATATACTCCTTTGGATCCGTGTGAGAGATAATCACCACTCACCAAATCACCTAAACAAACCCAAATCAACACGCTTCAGATCTGGACAGCGAAGGATGAAGCTTGATCTATCACGAATCCGCTTCAAACGAAGAAATCTCTCTTGAAAAGATGAAGATCTTCAACTTTAGCTCTTGAATCTTCAATCTTGATCTTTGATTTGGATGGAAGGAAGCACTAGATTAGAGTGGAGAAATGAAGTGAAGAAGTGTAGAAGTCGAGCTCTCAAAATGGCAGCACTTCGTCGCTTCAAAATCCGGATCCCAAAAATGAAGAGAAACTCTCCTATTTATAGCTGAAATCCCTATCTCGTCTGCCTCCATGAGTCGTTTACGACTTACGACTCAAAGCCCTACGACTCAACGACTTCTGGCTTCTACGATCTAACCAGACTACCCTTAGCGACTTAACACACATCTGCCTACGACTCATGACAAAACAGCTATCTCCTATGTCGGTCACGACTCATAGCGTGCGCCTACGACTCAACAAAAACCCAGATCCCTTACGACTTAACAGTTAACTCGGCTACGACTTATCAACCTCACGACTTAGCTAGGCTACTGGGATACTCGTCTACGACTTAACTGGATATACGACTCAACTACTAAGTCGTCTACGACTTATCAAATCCCACTATCCTACGGCTTATAACCTAGCAGCCAACTACTGAGTCGGTCACGACTCAACAAATAGCTGGGGTTACGACTCAACTGGTCAGACGACTCATCAGATAACTAGGATACGACTCATCAAATAACTTGGGTACGACTCATCAGATAACTTGGGTACGACTCATCAGATAACTTGGGTACGACTCATCACCTTAACTCGGTCACGACTTAACTGTTACAACTTAAGCCTTATCTCGCCCAGTCCTTAAGTCGCGCCTACCCCTTAAGTCGTTCAAACGACTTATCCTTACACCCTTAACTAGCCAAATCCCTGAGTCGCTCCTATCCCCTAAGTCGTATACGACTCACGACTTACACTAAGTCGTTCACGACTCAGGACTTAGCCATTTTTGCCTAAAATCTGAAATGGCTCAAAAACTCTAAAATTCCAGATTTTGACAAACTTTTCGATCCGTGAAAATACGGGTCGTTACAAGCCTTGTCCAAGTATGCCCGGTCGTATATTGAATCTTCGTATCAGAAGAATGAGAAGTTTGTGACAGGCTTGGACAGTTATCTTGGGAGGCAGTTGGTGGATCATTTGGACAATTCATTTGAGAAGCTTGTGGAGAAGGCTCTCAGGCATGAGAGTCTGTTTCCTAAAGAGGGATCTGTTGTTGCTGTAACCAAGGAAGAGTCTAAACCACAGCAGGGTGGAAACAAGAAGAGGAAGCAGCAGCAGCAGAAGGGTAAGGATGGCGAGAAGAAGCCGAAGGGCGAAGTGACCTACTACAACTGTCAGTAGAAGGGCCATTTCTCCAGGGATTGCAAGAATCCGAAGGTGCCGGTGTAGTGTCACAACTGTGACAAGCTGGGGCATGTTAAGAGGAATTATCTAGAACCGAGGAAGGACAAGCGGATTGTGCAAGCTTATGCTTTGGGAGCTGTTCCATCCTCTTCGAAAGCTCCTACCGCTGAAGAGAAGGGAAAGAGTGTAGTGGTTCAAGGTACTCTCTCCATATGTGGTGTTCCAGTTAGAGTGTTATTTGATACTGGGGCGTCGCATTCTTTTGTTTGTAATGAACTTGTAGGCCAGTTGGGTTTAGAACCGGATATTGTTGATAGGCCATTGGTTGTGACTAATCCAGTTGGGGGTTCGTCTTGTTTGTGTATGCTATGCCGTGGTCTGATTGTATCGAGTCATGGTTGCTCTTTTGTTTGTGATTGTTTTGTTCTGAACTTTGCGGGGTTCGGAATTATTTTGGGTATGGACTGGCTTAGGAAGTATGCGGCAAAGGTTGATTGTGAAAGGTTGGAGGTGACAGTCGAGAATGTGGAGGGGCGAAAGATTGTGATACGATGTAAGCATGAAGAAGGCGTCTTCATGAGATTCATGTATTCGCTGGTTGTTCCACGGGATGGACTGTCATCTGTGCCAATCGCTAATGGATTTGAGGATGTCTTTGACGAGGTCAAAGGGTTACCGCCGCATAGAGGGATCGAGTTTCGTATAGATCTAGTTGTAGGAGCCAGACCTGTTGTGATGCCTCTTAGGCGGATGGCGCCTAGGGAACAACAAGAGTTGAAGGTGCAGGTTGATGACCTTTTACAGAAAGGATTCATTCGGCGTAGTGTGTCCGAATGGGGTGCACCAGTTGTGTTTGCAACCAAGGCAGATGGATCATTGAGATTGTGTGTGGATTATCGTGAGCTGAATAAAGTGACTAAGAAGAACAAGTATCCATTGCCGAGAATAGATGACTTGTTTGATCAGCTTCATGAAGCTAAGGTGTTTTCTCAGATGGATTTGGCAATGGGATTTCACCAGTTGAGAGTGGCGAAGGATAGTGTGTCGAAGACTGCTTTTAGGACACCATCTGGTTTCTTTGAGTGGCTGGTAATGCCGTTTGGATTGACTAACGCGCCAGCATATTTTGTGGATCTTATGAATAGAGTGTTCAGAGATCAGTTGAACAAGTTCGTGCTAGTGTTCGTGGATGATATTCTGATTTATTCCAGAACTGAAGAAGAGCACAAGACGCACTTGCGTATTGTTTTGGAAATCTTACGGAAACATCAACTGAAGGCTAAGTTTTTGAAGTGTCACTTCTGGAAGAGTGAAGTGAGGTTCTTAGGCCATGTTATCTCTGGAAATGGAATAGCGGTTGATCCCGCTAAAGTGGCAGCAATCCAGGATTGGGGTAGACCTAAGAATGCATCTGATGTGAGAAGTTTTCTTGGATTAGCAGGATATTATCGACGGTTTATCAAAGACTTCTCTAAGGTGGTTGCACCGTTAACAGGATTGACGAAAAAGAACCAAGTGTTCAGATGGGAAAATAAGTGTGAGCAAGCTTTCATAATCCTGAAAGAGCGATTGACAAGTGCTCCTGTTTTGACTATTCCAAGTGGGAATGATGAGATGGTGGTTTACACCGACGCATGTGGTACTGGACTTGGAGCAGTGCTGATGCAGAAGGATAAAGTTGTTGCGTATGCAAGTCGACAACTGAAGCCGAATGAAAGGAATTACCCGACTCATGATTTGGAGTTGGCGGCGATTGTGTTTGCTCTGAAGATGTGGAGACATTATCTATTGGGAGTTCGATTCGAGTTGTTTACAGATCATAAGTCGTTGAAGTATCTTTTCTCCCAAAAGGATTTGAATCTTCGGCAGCAACGATGGTTAGAGTTTTTGGCATCATATGATTTTGGTATAGCCTATACTCCGGGAAAGGGTAACGCAGTGGCAGATGCGTTAAGTCGAAGACATGCGGGATTGGGAGCCATGTTTTCAGAATGGAAGAGTCTCGAGTATTTAGCTGGATTCGACTTCAGGCCCAGATGTGAATTGGAACCTGAGATGTTGGCAAACTTGTCGATAAGACCGACTCTTGTGGAAAGAATTGGCGAGAGCCAAAAGTGGAACGATAAGATTGTCAAGATTATCCGTGATTTGGAATCTGGATTGGACCCAGAAAAGGATAAAGGATTCGAGGTCGATCGAGAAGGTTGGCTTCGGAAGCAAGGACGACTAGTTGTTCCCGATATAGATGGATTGAGAAGTGAAGTTTTGAAGGAAAACCATCACTCGAAGCTGACAATTCATCCAGGAGGAAATAAGATGTATCGGTATATGAAGAGAACCCATTACTGGGAAGGTATGAAGAAGGATGTTGGAAATTTTATTTCCAAGTGTATGAACTGCCAGTTGGTAAAAGCCGAGTAGAAGAAGCCCAGTGGATTGCTTCAGCCATTAGAAGTTCCTACATGGAAGTGGGAGCAAGTATCGATGGATTTTATTGATGGGTTACCTAGAACAAGAGCGGGAAATGAAGCGATTTGGGTCATTATAGATCGTCTGACTAAGAGTGCAAGATTCATTCCTGTTCGACCGACTAGGACTGCATCAAAGTTGGCTGAGTTGTATGTTAAGTGGATTGTTCGATTCCATGGTATTCCGAAGAGTATAGTGAGCGATCGAGATCCATTGTTCACTAGTGGATTTTGGAAAAGCTTCCAGGAAGTTTTGGGAACCGAGTTGTGTTTGAGTACAGCTTATCACCCCCAAACAGATGGTCAGACCGAGAGAGTCAACCGAGTTTTGGAAGATCTCCTCAGAGCTTGTGTTTTGGATTTCGGAGGATCATGGGAAGATCACCTTCATTTGGTGGAATTTTCATATAACAACAGTTACCAGTCAAGCATTGGTATGGCACCGTATGAGGCATTGTATGGAAGTCCGTGTAACTCTCCGACATGTTGGTTAGAGACCGGAGAAAAGCTGATACTTGGGCCAGAGATGATTCGACAGACTTCGGATTGTATAGAGATCATTCGGCAGCGAATGAAGGCAGCCCAAGACCGTCAGAAGAGTTATGCCGATAAGCGTCGTAAGGATTTGGAATTCGACGTAGGTAATATGGTTTTTGTGAAGATTTCTCCACTGAAGAATGTTATTCGATTCGGGAAGAAAGGAAAATTGACTCCGAGATTTGTTGGACCATTCCCGATCATCGAGCGAATTTGAAAGCTCGCCTACAGATTGGAGTTACCAGAAAAGATGTCGAGTGTGCACAATGTTTTTCATGTATCGTATCTACGGAAGTATGTGCACGACTCGAATACAGTGGTATCTGCTGATAGCTGTGAAAATTTCATAGTTGATCCAGTCGATAAGAGACCTCGTAAGCCGCTTCGTATTGTGGAGACCGACATGAAACAGCTTAGGAGGAAGGTAGTTAAGTTGCTCAAGATACAATGGAGTGATGATGATAACGACTGTACATGGGAGGAGGAAGAGAGGATGAAGGCAGCTCATCCTGAACTCTTCAAGGTATGGCCCTAAGGTGTCGTGTCATCTAACAACATTGTAACTTGTTCTAATTTTAGAATTCTGCATGCTAGGCTAGAATTGGATGCATGGTTTGTTGATTGCTATGGATGATAGGCATGCAGAATAATCTTCGATTGCTCTTGTTTGTTTGGAATTTCGGGGGCGAAATTCCTAAGGGGGAGAGAATGTAACGACCCGTATTTTTAAGGATCGAAAAGTTCGTAAAAATCTGGGATTTTTGGTGTCGAAAGTCTTCATTAAGTTTGGGCAGAAATTTGAACCAGTCTTAGGTCGTGAGCGACCTAAGGTGTGTGGTAAGTCGTGAGCGACTTAGAGCGGTAAGTCGTGGACGACCTAGGGTATGACGTAGGTCGTATGCGACTTAGAGTACGTTTGCAATTTTCATTCAGATTTGTTAGGTCTTAGCTTGTGGACAAGTTAAGAAGGATAGGTCGTAGATGACCTAAGTAGTTAACGACCTAAGAAGTTAGGTCGCAGCTTTAGTGGCGACTTAAGAAAACTGACGACCTAAGGAGGTGACCGACCTATGAAAATGGGCGAGATAATGACTTAAGAAAGTTAAGTCGTTCGAGCGACTTAAGGGAGTTAAGTCGTAAGTCGTTGAGACCCTGTGTGGAGTTAGGTCGTAAATCGCGTTTAGTTAAGTCGGAGATGACCTAAAGTCGTTAGGTCGTATCATGTTAAGTCGCACGTACGTTAGGTTGTAGATTTGTTAGGTCGACCATAGTTAAGTCGCGCGCATGAGTTAAGTCGTATGCAGTTAGGTCGTAAGTCGTGAGTCGCGCACATGTGATAAGTCGTAGGTCGAAAGTGTTAACCCGGCATGTGTTAAGCTGCGCATGTGTTAGGTCGGAGACCCTGTTAGGTCGGAGACCCTGTTAAGTCGCGCATATAAGTTAGGTCGTGAGTTGTTAAGTCGCGTGGGTTTTTAGGTCGGCAATTTTGCTAGGTCGTAGGTCGGAGGGAGAATTAAGTCGGCAACGACTTAAGGGGCGAACGACCTAAAATCTGCCTATAAATACACGGGTTATCTTCATTTTTGAGATGCGAATTTTTGAAGTGACGAAGTGCTGGCATTTTGAGAGCTCGACCTCTACACTTCTTCAATTCTTTTCTCCACTCTAATCTAGTGATTCCTTCCATCCAATTCGAAGATCGAATCGAAGATCCAAGAGCTTAGATTGAAGATCTTCATCCATCGAAGATAGATTTCATCGTTTGAAGCGAATTTGTGATAGATCGTGTTAGATTCTTCGCTGTCCAGAACTGAAGCGTGTTGTTTTTGAGGTGTTTAGGTGATTTGGTGAGCGGTGATTATCTCTCACACGGATCCAAAGGAGTATATCGGATCGTTGGCTTGATTTGGTGTTAAAGTAGAGATTTCCATGCATTTTCCTAATCATATGTGTAGATCCATATAGATACATTGTTCATGATGATTTGACATCCATTTTACTAAGTGTTAACCTATGCAAGTTCATTCATCAAGATTATAGAGATATTGTTCATGTTTTCATGCTTGTTAGACTTTTGACTCTTTAATTACGAAATTGCCATTGTTGTTATAATTGTCTATTTAGATCATATTTGAATGCTTGTTTACTTGGATTAATGTTTGACTTGATTGATTGCTATGAATTAGATGATTGATGATTTGATTTAGACCGAAGATGATTCAAAAGCTAAGAGGAAGGCTCTTGGATTGGGAAAGCTGCTTGTGGCATATGTAGTGGATGTGGAAGCTCATATGGATAGATTGGATGATGATGTTGAGATGAGGCTTTGCGAGGATGTGGTGAAGCGAAGCATGATATGAGATAGTCTTGGATTAATCCAGACGGGGTCAATCCAAGCATGTTGATAACTCGGTGATATGGTTCGAGTTTGAGGATAATGGTTTGCTCGAGATGCGCTTGAGCTAGTATGGAAATAGTCGTCGAGGAGGATGACTAGAAGGCTGAGATCTCATCGTTGTTGAAGGTTCTAGCATGCTCAAAGCAAGAGTACGTTGGGCAGATTCGATAGTCCCTGAAGGCTACAGATTGGTAGTCAAGTACTCTGGGCAGATTCGATAGTCCTAGGCACGGGTCACGACGACGTGCGAGAGTAATGTCTAGAACCGGGGTTTCCATTAGCCCTTGACGGACGGATGAAAGAATGAGCCGGTCATTCAATTAACGATGATATCGAAGCAATGATAACAGTGATAGCCAGAGTCATGGATGTTTGGTTGTATCGTCATTCGGTCTCAAGAGCGGTATTTTCTTGGTGCTTATCTGATCTTGGTTTAGGCCTTGGGGGTTTGTACTTGGAAAACATCGCCCTTGACTCGAGTGATAATTGTTTTACTTTAAATTATATGCTCTGCTATGTTTGCTTCTGCTTAGTGTGTGTCTGGGGGCTATCACTGTAGAAAGAGGTGGAGTGGGAGGGTTGTATTCCTATTCTTTTTCCTTTATGCTCTTTTGGTATGTTGTTAGTTAATTTACTGCTTACTAAGACTGTTGTCTGACTCAAGGCTTTATGTTTAACTCTTATTGCCTTGGGCTGTTCGTCCATTTTGGGACGGGCAGACTAGGTAGCACGTGACAGGTGTTGTTCTTGCTTTCCACGATGCTGATGTCGAAGACGAGCTGGAGGCTTGCATATTATCTTCTTATTATATGTACTGGATGTTCCGCTGCTTTGTATAATTCTCTGAGTGATATGTAGTGAGGCTTGATGTATTGACTATTCAGATGTTTGTATTCAACTATTATGAAGTTTTATATGATGATATTCTATTCTGTAAAGCTTCACTATATATATATTCTATTGTATTTTGTCCATGCGCTGTGAATAATACGATAGATTCTGCTGTTTTAATTTACCCTGACAATCGTCCATGGTCGCCTGGCACACTTTGCAGCGCACTTTCTCTAGGTTCAATGCAGGGGTCATGGGCGGTCGTCACAAGACAACAACCGAATGACTAGAGTATAATGCTTGAGCAGTTATATCCAGCCTAAGGTTAATAAGGTCGACATATGGATAATATCGGACGTTGAAGTCTTAGAGTTTGGTTTGGTTGAATTAGGGACCAGAGTGGATGTTAAGCAAATTGAGTGAAACCCAAAGGGTTCGGCATGGTAGGGGTTGGATCGGTGAAGTGTATGGAATGGTAAGGTTGGCATAGTATACGGAGTAGATCAGGTCGGCATAGTATATGGAATGGATCGGGTCGGCATAGCATATGGAATGGATCAGGTCAGCATAGCATTTGGAATGGCTCAGGTTGTCATAATATATGGAATGACTCGAGTCGACACAGTATATGAAATGGATCGGGTCGGCATAGTATGTGGTATGGTAGGGTTGGCATTGGACATGGAGATAATGGGGTCGATATACCAAGATGGATCGGCATGATGAGATGGATCGGCATGATGATATGAACTCAACCTATGGAGGGGTCGGTGCCGACCCCTATCCATAGAAGAGTTGGGCTCGACCCTACCTATGATGGGCCCAAATGGTCAAGGGGGTCCAGGTCTTGAGATGTCAGTCAGGTTGGACGTTTCCTTCGTCTATAAATACAGGGACAGTGGGCCACTTTGGGGGCTCTCTTTTTGGCTGACAAGTGAAACTCTACCATTTTTGTAATCAGTTTTCTTTTGTTCTAACTTGTTCTCAAGCTATTTCTTATTGATTGTAACTGTAATCAATTGAGTGGTGAAGTAATAAAGAAAGTACTCAGAGTAGACGTAGGTAATCAGCGCCGAACCACTATAAATCCTGTAGCTTTTGCTTTCTGTAATAATTTCCTTAATATCTAGCGTTATTCCTCAGTTTTCATTTAATTTCTTTATTTATTTTACTACTTAAATCTATTCTCAGGTGTTTGTGACCAATTTGGTTGCAAACATACTACAAATCCTTGATTCCCATCTGGAACTACTAACATAGGTGCATTGGTCAATAAATGCTTTTAACTTAAGGAACGCTTCCTCACATTTACCTGACCAAGTAAATTTCACATCCTTCCTGGTCATCCTAGTCAAAGGCGTTACCATCAGCGAGAAATCCTTAATAAACCTCTGATAGTAACCAAAAAGCCTAAGGAAACTTCTGATATCAGTCACCGTCTCTGATGCCTTCCAGTTGTTAACAGCTTCGATCTTATCCGGATTAACTAAAAAACCCTTCTCTGAAACCGCGTGACTAAGAAACTTAACTTCTTTCTTCTAGAAATGACACTTTGAAAACTTCGCTTTCAGTTGATGTCGCCTCAGCGTCTCAAGCACCACTCTAAGATGAATTTCATGCTCTCTTTCATTCTTAGAGTGTAACGACCAGGTATTTTGAACCATTCGCTTCCGCACATGTCGGACTTGAATTGCTCAAAATACCGCGTTGTAAATAAAATTTGGCAAATATCAGAATATACAGTAAATAAAATCACAGATCACAGACACAGAGTAATAATAATGCAGCGGAAGTAAAAGAGATAGTAGTTCATGAAGCTACTATATAAATATATCAGAGTTACATAAGATACAACAGGAGAAAAATAAAGTACAACAGAAGTCTCAGGATGACAACCAAGTACAAGCTGGATAGAACAACAGAACTGGAATAGGTAAGACTAGATAAGCAGATGATCTCCAGCGATTCCAATCTCCAGAAAGTGGAATCCAAATCTGTGAATAACTCAGGCTGACCCGAGCGTAAATAAAAATACAAACACTCGAGTCAGGACATACATACTTATACAATGTAAACCAACTCAAGTGAACTGTAGTAAAAGTACAAGTAACTTAAAGGATGCTTGGGACCGCCCATCCTCTAAGGATCCGTTAAACTATTTACTATATAGTAATATACGCTATATACAGTAGTGTCTAATCAGTAAAGTATAATCATATAGAAAATAGCGTTAAGGGGATGGTGAACCTTAACGCGGTCGGATCTTTAAACCAAAATCGTAGTGGGCTCGATATGGTAGGTGACACGACACACAAGGCAATGCTAGGGTAGATATACTAATTACGCATCCGGACTGGTGGTGACGCATAGCAGCCACTACCGCCCATCTCGAACAACACTTCCAAATCAAGGGTGGCCACCAAATCAATCACAAGTAATAGAATGGTATCGAAGAAGTGTGTCCGATCAGAGGTGCTACCTCCTTGGTCCATCAATCGCTCATGTTTTAGCCACCTTATGCCAACTCACGGGAGTTGGGTCCACGTATATACCTTAGGATCGTCGCCACCATCCTACTTCATTCTGGAAACTCCACCGCGTACACAGTTGTCATAGTGGTTTTCGGTATCGACAGAGAGTATGTCCATATCCGATCCCGGTCTCTTTAACAACCAATCGTTATTATAACACCGTGGTCATTTAAAAATAGTTTATGTTTCAAATCAAAATACATCCTTTAAACCATTTCAAAATCATATCATTTATTTCAAAATAATACATACTTTCAAACCGAAAACATATTCATTCAAAACCAATTCAAAAATATATCTTTCCATTTCAAAACCAATTCAATAATATATTATTTCAATAAAACCCAAATTTCAAGATCACTGAATATTTCCTTTAATTTATTAAACTTGAAATCTCCCTTTAAGTTATCATAGCATTTTGGTAATGTAACATTAAGGAATCATAGCATTTTTGGAATGTAATACTTTCCGATTTAACATTTTATATAATCAAAGTATTTATATACTTACAAATTTTTAACATGGTCATTTTATCATAGCCTTATAGTTAAATAAACTTTGTTATTGTAATATGCAATTTAATGCTGAAATTCTTATGTTAAGTTAAAAGTACCTTATTAACTTACATTATCATTACAATAAAGAAACTTTATTATTTTAGTCATTAAAATATGTCATTTACGTTAATTAAAACTTACATATTAAATGTACTTTTTAACTTACATTTCTATTACAGTAAAGAGCATTTATCATTTAATCAATATTACACTAATTAAACTTACATTATCAAATGTACGTTTTAATTTACGTTTTATTACAAAAAGGGCATTTATTATTTTAATCAATATTACACTAATTAAGACTTACATGTTTCTTTCATTAATTAAGACTTTACACGTTTCTTTCATAAATTAAAACTTTACATATTCTTTCATTAATTAGAACTTTACACGTTTCTTTCATAAATTAAAACTTTACATATTCTTTCATTAATTAGAACTTTACACGTTTCTTTCATAAATTAAAACATTACATATTCTTTCATTAATTATAACTTTACACGTTTCTTTTATAAATTAAAACTTTACATATTTTTTCATTAATTAGAACTTTACACGTTTCTTTCATAAATTAAAACTTTACATATTTCTTTCATTAATTAGAACTTTACACGTTTCTTTCATAAATTAAAACTTTACATATTCTTTCATTAATTAGAACTTTACACGTTTCTTTCATAAATTAAAACTTTACATATTTATTTCATTAATTAGAACTTTACACGTTTCTTTCATAAATTAAAACTTTACATATTCTTTCATTAATTAGAATTTTACACGTTTCTTTCATAAATTAAAACTTTACATATTTCTTTTTAGAACTTTACACGTTTCTTTCATAAATTAAAACTTTACATATTCTTTCATTAATTAGAACTTTACACATTTCTTTCATAAATTAAAACTTTACATATTTCTTTCATTAATTAGAACTTTTCACGTTTCTTTCATAAATTAAAACTTTACATATTTCTTTCATTAATTAGAACTTTACACGTTTCTTTCATAAATTAAAACTTTACATTTTCTTTCATTAATTAGAACTTTACACGTTTCTTTCATAAATTAAAACTTTACATATTTCTAAATTAGTTTATATTTCCAATCACAAATTTCCATTCATTTATTTAACATTTTTAATACATATAAAATCATTTTTCACTTTATTAAATTATTTTAAAAACTAAATTTAAATTAAAATATCAAAATTTACATTTTCAAAATACTTAAAACTTCCAGAAAAAAATATATAAAATAACCACGGGTCTGTATAATATTTTCTAACCTAGGTCAAGTGATACGGATAATAAATCATTTCAATCCGTAATTTACAAAGAAAAATCCGGGTTCTATCATTTCAAACCCGCAATCCCAAGTTAAATAAAATAAATAAAAATCGCTCAGGCCTATCATTTCAGCCCATAACGATTTTTTCCTATTCTAAAGTCCGTTCGGGTATGTATCATTTCAACCCATAGTGATAGGGAACTTGCAGTGATGATAAGCAGGAAATAAATAACAGTATACAAATAATATTATAACAGATGATATAACAGGCATATAAACAATATTTAATATCATATAAATATATCACAGGCATATATAACATAATATAATTATTTCTACACTTTTACTTGCTATCAATTCACAGTTATATAAGTATGAATGTCAGGGTGATTACTCACCTTTTTACGCTGAAGTTTGCAAAGCAAACACACAAACAAAAAATCCGGAAAGCACGAAAGCACGACTAGATTTGGATGGAGGGAGAGCCAAGATGTAAATCTTGTATTCACAAAATAAACAAAGCAAGATATAAATATGAATACAGTACAAAAGAATAGAGGTTAAAACAATGGAAAAATAAATGAATCAAAGTGGCATAACTTGCCTTAATCAATCAATGGCTTGGCTACACCACATATGGGTTCAACCATCATCTTGTGTTGCTTGGTCATGATGGTTAGAGGTGTGCTAGGAGAAGATGGAGGCTGAGCCTAGCTTGGAGGAAGACAAAGAAAACAAAATGAAAAAAAGAGAAGGAAGAAGGAAGCCATTACTTGAACAAAATAGAAAACAAAAGAAAGGAAAAAAACAAAAAAAGAAGAGAATAAGAAAGGAAGAAGCCATGGAAAAAAACTTACATTTTTTTCTCAAAATAGAAATGAATGTTAGAATGAGATGTAGGAAAGCTTTGTACGTGAATTGCTAATATGATATGGCGGCTAGGGTTATAAAGATGAATGGCCAAAAGAATGGCAAGAAATAAAGAGGCTAGTAAATGAGGGGATTTATTTCCTATTTAATCAAATGGCTTAATGGATTAAATTAAATTTCCTTTTCTTAGCCATGAATAAGAATGAAGAGATAGGAAATGAGATGTTTCTCATGGCTAATAGAAGGAGTTATGCACGGCTAGAGATGTGGGAAGTAATTGGCTAAGGTTTGAAATAAAGAGGGTAGGTAAATAAAATGCAAGAAATTAAAAAGGCACAAATTAAGGAGGAAGAATCTTGTTGTTTGCATGCAATGAAAATGCAATAAATATACAAAACAGGTGACCTATATTTCTTGAAATTCCTAAGCTATTATTCAAAGAAAAATCAATCAAAGAACAAATGAATATATTCAAAATTTATATAAATAAAATAGAAAATAAAAATTAGAGAAACAAACATAGGGAGATAGAAAATAAAATATAGAAAGTCATTACGTGTAAACACTGTATTATTATCTAATTTTAAAAGTATAAGTTTAAATTCCCAATAAATCCATATTAACATTGGTTTAGATACTAATACATTAATAAATTCCCAATTCATTCAAATTTCAGTTTACATAGTAATTAATTTCATTCTCTTACCATAAATCTATTTGTTATGAAATTGAATTCCCATAAGTTATAAATAAATTTCAAATAAACTGATTTGATTCAATTCTAATCCATTTATTAAGTCTATACCACTCTACAAATTTCATTACATTAATATATATACAAATATCCATCTTTCCATTGGATTAACAGTTGTTCTCAATTATATTGAATTTGTTAAATGTATACATTTATTATGATTGAATACTCCATTAATTCATTCAGATAGGTTTCTTTCTTTTATATTACCTTATGAATAAAATCTGCATGTCCATTTATTTCATTACATTCACATTTTACAATTTACTGTCCTATCCCAAGTTAATGAACATTTACTTGCATTTAAATGTAATAAATTTCCAATTCATTTTATAGCCTAAATAGAATGTAACTTGCAATAAATGTTATCATTATCTTTATATTACATTCAAGTTTATTATGTCCACTAATTATCATAATTGCTTACAAAATGTTTAATTCATCCAATTACCATAAACTATATACAAATTCATTTATTCATACCACTTACATTTATTCACTTATATTCAGTTTTATACCCCAAATCTAACATTTACAATTTAATTAATAGACCAATTAAATAGTAACTTACAACCGTTACTATAACTTTTAATCACCCTTTTTGAATTCATTGTTCACAAACATATGTTACCATTCTTATATATCTAATATTTATCCAATGATCATTTATTTCATACTAAATCATTTATAAATTTTAATGTTTGCATTTATTATCGTACATAAATTTATAGCCAAGTATAACAATTTACATTACTTCAATAAATTGTAATTTCATTTCAATTGTTAATAATTAGTTTTTAAATACATTGTTACATTTCATTTTAGCATTCATTTCATCATTAAATTACAAAGTTTTTATTTCTTCCAAATTTATTTACCAAAATCTTATTAAATTGAAAATTTAATTATTTAAAATTTAAGTGTCGTTACACTCTCCCCCACTCAAAACTTTTCGTCCCCGAAAAGGAAGAAGTTAGGAGAATAGAAACAACCTGAAAGAAAAGAGGTTAGAAAGCATAGAAGATAATAAATCTAAACCATGAAACTTCCATCTTACATTAATAATTAATGTCATCCATTTGATTTTCTTCCTTAAGCTAAATAAATCTTAATTATTTAGAAATCTCATTATCTCATCATCAAATCAACAATTTACAAAGTCATGAATTTGAAAAATCATTTATTATATTCATCTTTATTCATTAAATTTCATTCTTCTTTATTCCAATTTATTCTTAAATTTATTCCACTTAATATATCAAATCCTATATATATTAAGTTTATTTACACTTTTATAACTACTCAAATTTGTTTATAATTCCTTTAATACCATTTTAACTTATAAATTATTCAATTGACCTTTTATTCTATTCACCTCTATTGATCCTTTATAACTAAAATTTAAGTGTATAACATTTATTATGACCACTCAAATTTTATTTATAAAATCTCCTTTATATTGTGTGTTCTCTAATTACATATTTAACTTTTAATAATTTAGTTAAGTTATATTGGAATGCAAGGGAATATTACACAAATAAAAATTTCTTAACTCAATTATCCAAGCTTCAATATTTATTCAAATTTTGATTTCCTTTTATAATTGAAATTATCCTTTAAGATAAAATTTAAGAATTAGACTTCCGATTGACTTCAAACTATTTTAGAGATAATTAAATATACATAATATATATCAAATCAACTCTTAAATCACATATATTATAAATCAAGTCATAATTAGAAAGCCAAATCAATTTAATTTTCCAAAACAAAACCATAGCAAGGCTACAAGATGGTCTCTTCGCTTTGAAACTCGAAAATGAACATCGATGATGCTGCAGTCATCACCGAAATTATTTTCCAGCAACAAAGAAAAGAACACTGATTTACAAATTAAAATCCTTTGAAACAATTTCTACTAGAATTACCTTTAAATAATATATCCTTTTAAAACTTTCAAAACAAAGTTTGAAATCATCGGAAATTAAATTCTCACATTCTTGATTTAAATCCATTTAAATTTCCAAATTAATTTATAATCATGTTTAATTATTTATATATGAAACTAAAGCCAATGATTATAAAATACATGCAAAGTTAAATATTATTTCTTAACACCCAATTCCATTAATTATCAAAAATTTAGAAAATTAACCTTATACATATTATAATTATACAAAATTTATCCATCTACTAAATTTAAAACCATATTGTGTCAGTTTGCTTTGTTCAAGTGTTTTGGAGATCCCATCGATAGCGTATCAGATGAACCGATCGAAAACCCAAATCAACATCAACAACACAATATATAAAACATCTTTAAAATATAAAAATTTCAAATACAAGATTAATTTTTCATAATAAGGATAGGGAATCAAATTGATGGACTCAAATTAAAGAGGAATTTTTTTTAGACAAATTGGAGACAAAGATAAGACGATTAAATAACAGAATAGGAAGATGGGTAAGCCTATACATATCGCGGGCAACCTTAACCAGGTCAACCGTGACTTAATGAATAAGATCGATGTGGATTTTCTGGGGTAAATCTACATTCGATCTCAAGAGATAGAATTCAGGCATAGCAAAAGATAGTAGCATCATAAACCAAGGATACAGAAGTCTTCGGCGAATCAATGTTATTTTTTTTTTGTAAAGAAGTTTCACCCCTTTACAAGTAATTAGAATATTGGCGGGACCGCCAATTCATTAGAATGATTATTTGGAGTGGAGTTATGGGACACTCCAGAATCAAGAAGACACGAATAGGGGAGGACAAGAATGGACTTCGGAACTGAAGGGAACGTTCCAAAATTCAAAGGAAACCGAATCGAAGATGAAGGAATTTAAGCTCGAACGAAAGCGATTCTGTAATTAAATTTACTCTATATGCTGAGTTTGCCTAAAACCAGAGCTCTGATACCAACTGCAACGACCCGGTATTTTGGACCATTCGCATCCGCACATGTCGGACTTGAATTGCTCAAAATACCGCGTTGTAAATAAAATTTGGCAAATCTCAGAATATACAGTAAATAAAATCACAGATCACAGACACAGAGTAATAATAATGCAGCGGAAGTAAAAGAAATAGTAGTTCATGAAGCTACTATATAAATATATCAGAGTTACATAAGATACAACAGGAGAAAAATAAAGTACAACAGAAGTCTCAGGATGACAACCAAGTACAAGCTGGATAGAACAACAGAACTGGAATAGGTAAGACTAGATAAGCAGATGATCTCCAGCGATTCCAATCTCCAGAAAGTGGAATCCAAATCTGTGAATAACTCAGGCTGACCCGAGCGTAAATAAAAATACAAACACTCGAGTCAGGACATACATACTTATACAATGTAAACCAACTCAAGTGAACTGTAGTAAAAGTACAAGTAACTTAAAGGATGCTTGGGACCGCCCATCCTCTAAGGATCCATTAAACTATTTACTATATAGTAATATACGCTATATACAGTAGTGTCTAATCAGTAAAGTATAATCATATAGAAAATAGCGTTAAGGGGATGGTGAACCTTAACGCGGTCGGATCTTTAAACCAAAATCGTAGTGGGCTCGATATGGTAGGTGACACGGCACACAAGGCAATGCCAGGGTAGATATACCAATTACGCATCCGGATTGGTGGTGACGCATAGCAGCCACTACCGCCCACCTCGAACAACACTCCCAAATCAAGGGTGGCCACCAAATCAATCACAAGTAATAGAATGGTATCGAAGAAGTGTGTCCGTTCAGAGGTGCTACCTCCTTGGTCCGTCAATCGCTCCTGTTTTAGCCACCTTATGCCAACTCACGGGAGTTGGGTCCACGTATATACCTTAGGATCGTCGCCACCATCCTACTTCATTCTGGAAACTCCACCGCGTACACAGTTGTTGTAACGACCCGTAAATTTCAACTGTTTTAATAACGTAATTAGTTGAAATTTTGTAAAATTTTAAACGATAAAATTTTGAAATAAAAATTTATTATTTGGAATGCGTCTAGTTAAACATAGCAACTGGTAAAATTTCGTCAGAAAATATGAAAGTTTATTTCGCGCGTAAATTTACTTCAATTCAATCAGTTAAAAAGCGATGAAAATAAAACGTTTTCGAAACCTAAATATTTTTACATAGAAAAATTCTAAACCGTCTTCTAAGCAAGACGCCATTTTTCGTTTTTCAAAATTCGGACATCTTTGACTCCGTCGATCTTATTTTCTTCGTTTTCTTGCATTTTCCGCTAGTAGGAAAATTCGAATTTTTATAATTCAATCGTACCACTGATATCCGTATACCGTTTTGATCGTCTCGTCGCACTGACCTTTACGGTATATTCAATAGTGTATTTCGGAGTCCGCTGCGTAGTGAAATCGATGAAAACGGTTAACCGTATCGACGTCTATTTTTGAGCTTTTGATATTTGTGTCTATTCAAATTTCTAACGGCTGAATTTATGAGGCAAATAGCATTTATTTATACAGCCTTTTCCCAAAATTTACTCTAATTAACGCTGGTTTCCCTTTCCAAAATATTGGTTGCTGTTCCAATCTTATTTCATTCGTTTTCACTTTCATCTTTATTATTCTTGCCTGAGTGTTTCCTCTTCCACTCTTTCTCCCATATTTCCCTTCCTTCTACTTTGTTTCTGCCTCATCAAACAGCTAACGCCACCCATCACCAGAGATCAACATTCCATTTGCTCGACCCCACTCACCCCACCTGGGCGTTCCCACCCACCATCACGCCAGTTCCTCCACCCAAGGACAACAGCTGCTCCGACCACAAACTCTACCGCCCTGCCCCTCTTCCCAACCCGTCCTTCCTGCTTCCCATGCGTGCAACACATGCACAACACCGTTCCTGGCACGCCTCGTTTCCAGTAGCCACCTCCCTGACTGAGCTTCCACCACAGCAGCCCGCCCCGGCCATCGATCTGCTCGCCCAAAGCCAGCCAAGCGTCTCCACTTCACTGAGATCCTTCCATCCATCTTCGACCGTTTCAAGCTTCTCCGACCTACCACCTTTCGAGCAACCAACAGCACATTACCCCATGCAAACATCATCTCCAGATCAGCCCCGACAGCTAACTCCTTCCCTTCGACTCACTTCCACCTTATTCGTAGCCTGGACTACCACCAACCGAGGCAGCCTCGGCCCTTACTAGACCCTGCCAACCACCAGAACCCATGAATGCCCACAAGCTTCCCACCACCTTCCTACACCACACGCATGCCGGCAGCCCACGTACAAGACACAAAACCCAAGTGATTATGTATTGAACAATAGTTAATATACACGTATGCTTGTAGGCTGCAAGTTTGAGCATCGCTGAGCAATACATTAAAGCATTTGCAGGAATGTCTTGAACAATATGTACGTATTCTTCTTTTTTATTTTATTAAACGACCAATCGGTGTAATAATCACGAAAGTTATTAAGGAGACCGGAATCGGTTATGGATATACTCTCTATCTAAACCG
Organism: Allium fistulosum; assembly: GCA_030737815.1. Lineage (NCBI taxonomy): Eukaryota > Viridiplantae > Streptophyta > Magnoliopsida > Asparagales > Amaryllidaceae > Allium > Allium fistulosum. The sequence goes on along the minus strand of CM060905.1, from coordinate 894,618,640 downwards.
AAAACCACTTTAATAACTATACGCGGAGTGATGATCCAGAATGAAGTGGTTGGAATGATGTACGTTGATGACTGAAGAAAGAGAACGATAATGGATAGCCTTGACACTTGTGTCAAATTGGAAATGACTAAAACAGGAGCCGGGCCGGGCCAATGGAGGTCAGCTACCTCAAGTGAACACACTTCTTCGAACTACTCATTACTTGTTGTCGATTGGTGCACCCTTGATTTTGGGAGTGTTGTTTCACGGTGTTGCGGTCGCTGCGGCGATGCGTTCTCACCAGTCCGGATCAGGCGAACGGTAGTGTCACTACCTTGGGTATTGCCTCATGTGCCTTGTCATACTTGTATTCCTTTATACGCGACCACTACGATTTTGGTTTGTACCTTTAGTATATGGATTGCCCTCTGGTGACTTCCGGTTTTGGGGAAACTATGGTCTTGTATATGCTTTTGGGAATAAAAATTTGTTAAGGGTGGAATGGGCCATGACTTAACACTATTTTGATATCTTTATATTACTGGTAAACATTATCTACTTATCGTACACTACTACCTAGTAGATAGTTTAACGGATCCTTAAAGGATGGTTATTCCAAACATCCTTTGAGTTACTTGTATTTCAAATTGCTATTTCACTTGTGTTGGATTTATTAATATAAGAATGTTAATCCTGACTCGAGTGTTTTGTGTTTTGCTTTACGCTCGGGTCAGACTGAGTATACCAGTATTCGAGACTCACCTTCGAAGTTGGAGCTTTGCTTGAAGATCCAGCCATCTATTCTGCTTTCAGTATTCGATGATTCCAGTGATGTATTCTGATTGTATCTGATGTATCGTGTTACTCTTCCGTTGTATCTGGTTTAACTCTGATGTATCGTATTACTCTTCTGTTGTAAACTCTGATGTATCTTATATATTCATATAGTAGCTTCATGAACTACTATCTCTTTTATTTCCGCTGCATTTATTACTCTGTTTCTGTGATCTGTGATTATTTATTTACTGTATATGTTCAGTTTTGACAAATTTAAATTAACAACGCGGTATTTTGAGCAATTCAATTCCGGCATGAGTGTCTACCTATACACTTATAATGGATGCGAATGGTCCAAAATATCGGGTCGTTACAGTTGGTATCAGAGCTTTGATAGCTCTAGGAAAAACTTAACATATAGGGTAAATGTATTTACAGAATCACTCTCATTCGAGTTTCAATCTCTTCCTTTGACTCAATTCCTTGAATTTTGGAACGTTCTCCTCGGTTCCGAAATTCATTCGTGTCCTTCACTATTCGTCTTCTTTCAATTCTGGAGCACCCCATAACTCCATTTTGAATGATATCTATAATGGATCGGCGGTCTCGCCAATCTTCGAATGATTCGTAAAGGAGCAAAACTCCTTTACAATAGGCATTGATTTACCGGAGATTTCTGTATCCTCGGTTTACGATGCTATCTATTCCCTGCTATACCTGAATCTCATCTCTAGTGATCGAGTGTTGAGTTACCTCGAAATTCAGCATCGATCTTATTCTTGAAGTTACGGATGACCCGGTTAAGGTTGCCCGTGAATTAAATAAACTCATCCATCTCCCGATTGTGGTAATTGAATTATCTTATGTTTCAAACTTATTTTTCGAATCAAAATTCTCTTTGATTTGATTTCCATCAAATTTGAATCTCTATACATGTTTTGAAATCTGTTCTTGTATCATGGAGCGAGGAATTGTATTTATAAAATTATATTTAAAATGTTTTAAAAAAATATTGTGTTGTTTGAGTTGTTGATGTTGATTTGGGTTTCCGATCGATTCGTCTGATCAACGCTATCGATAGGATTTCTAAAACACTTTAACAGAACAAACTGACACAATATTGTTTTCGAATTTGGTAAATAAAATAATTTTGTATGATTATATTATATATAAGTATAAATTTTTCTGAAATTAAATTGTTAATGAATTTGTTGTCAAAAATGAAATATTTGATTTCCATTTATTGTTTTGTAAACCATTGGTTTACCAACATATAAACAAATGAATTTATAAAACCTGATTTGTAAATTTATTTGGAAATTTAAATGAATGTAAATCAGAAATTTGAGAATTTGATTTTCGGTGATTTCAAACTTTAATTTTAAAGTTTTAAAGCGTATAGTATTTAAAGTATTTTCAAATAGAAACCATTTTCAAAGAATTTAAATGTTTAAATCAGTACTCTTCTCTTTGTCGCTGGAAAATAATTTTGGTGATGGCGGCCGCATCATCGACGTTCATTTTCGAGTTTCGAAGTGGAGAAACCATTCTGTAGCTTTCCTACGGTTTTGTTGGGAAAAATATTTAATTTAAATTTCTTAAGTATGACTTGATTTATATATATATATATACATGGGTAAATTTAATTTGATTTAATATATATTGTATATACATAATTATTTCTAAAGGGTTTGAAATTAAACGGAAATTTAATTCTTAAAAATCATGTTAAAAGATGTTTCCAATTATAAATAAAGCTAAATTTTGAATAAGTATTTAAACTTGAAATAATTAAATTTGAAATTTTATTTGTATAGTACTAAATTGCATTTCAAAATAACTTACCTAAATTATTCAGAAGTTAAAATGTAATTGGATAATATACAAGATAAATTGAATTTATAAATAAAATTTGAGTGTTTATAATAAATGTTATACACTAAATTTTGATTATAAAGATGATAATAGAGTTAGATAGGATAATAAGTAATTGAATAATAGATGAGACCAATAAATTTGTTTTGAAAAAATTAATAAATTGAAATTTGATCAACTTATGAAAATATCTTGAATTTAAAAGAAATTAATAGATGTAAATTAATTTAAATCGAAACTTTTATGTTTTAAATTAATTTATATGGGTTAAATATATGTGAGTAGATATATTAAGTAGAATAAATTTAACAGTAATTTGGAATAAAGAAGAATTTAAAATTGTTGAAGAAAATATGATTATAATAAAACACTATTCAAATTTATGGTTTTAGAAATTGTAAATTGAAAAAATGGGATAATAAGATAATGAATTTAGAAATAGTTGAGGTTGATTTTAGTGAAATCAAATGGATTAAATCAATTATTGAAAATCAATTAATTTAAATTTGAATTTATATGGTTTAAATTAATTGTTATTTTGTATTTCAAATCTGTTTTTCTTTCTGGTTGTTTCTATTCTCCTACCTCGTTCTTTTTCGGGGACGAAAAGTTTTGAGTAGGGGAGAGTGTAACGACCCGTAAATTTCAACTGTTTTAATAACGTAATTAGTTGAAATTTTGTAAAATTTTAAACGATAAAATTTTGAAATAAAAATTTATTATTTGGAATGCGTCTAGTTAAACATAGCAACTGGTAAAATTTCGTCAGAAAATATGAAAGTTTATTTCGCGCGTAAATTTACTTCAATTCAATCAGTTAAAAAGCGATGAAAATAAAACGTTTTCGAAACCTAAATATTTTTACATAGAAAAATCCTAAACCGTCTTCTGAGCAAGACGCCATTTTTCGTTTTTCAAAATTCGGACATCTTTGACTCCGTCGATCTTATTTTCTTCGTTTTTCTTGCATTTTCCGCCAGTAGGAAAATTCGAATTTTTATAATTCAATCGTACCATTGATATCCGTATACCGTTTTGATCGTCTCGTCGCACTGACCTTTACGGTATATTCAATAGTGTATTTCGGAGTCCGCTGCGTAGTGAAATCGATGAAAACGGTTAACCGTATCGACGTCTATTTTTGAGCTTTTGATATTTGTGTCTATTCAAATTTCTAACGGCTGAATTTATGAGGCAAATAGCATTTATTTATACAGCCTTTTCCCAAAATTTACTCTAATTAACGCTGGTTTCCCTTTCCAAAATATTGGTTGCTGTTCCAATCTTATTTCATTCGTTTTCACTTTCATCTTTATTATTCTTGCCTGAGTGTTTCCTCTTCCACTCTTTCTCCCATATTTCCCTTCCTTCTACTTTGTTTCTGCCTCATCAAACAGCTAACGCCACCCATCACCAGAGATCAACATTCCATTTGCTCGACCCCACTCACCCCACCTGGGCGTTCCCACCCACCATCACGCCAGTTCCTCCACCCAAGGACAACAGCTGCTCCGACCACAAACTCTACCGCCCTGCCCCTCTTCCCAACCCGTCCTTCCTGCTTCCCATGCATGCAACACATGCACAACACCGTTCCTGGCACGCCTCGTTTCCAGTAGCCACCTCCCTGACCGAGCTTGCACCACAGCAGCCCGCCCCGGCCATCGATCTGCTCGCCCAAAGCCAGCCAAGCGTCTCCACTTCACCGAGATCCTTCCATCCATCTCCGACCGTTTCAAGCTTCTCCGACCTACCACCTTTCGAGCAACCAACAGCACATTACCCCATGCAAACATCATCTCCAGATCAGCCCCGACAGCTAACTCCTTCCCTTCGACTCACTTCCACCTTATTCGTAGCCTGGACTACCACCAACCGAGGCAGCCTCGGCCCTTACTAGACCCTGCCAACCACCAGAACCCATGAATGCCCACAAGCTTCCCACCACCTTCCTACACCACACGCATGCCGGCAGCCCACGTACAAGACAAAAAACCCAAGTGATTATGTATTGAACAATAGTTAATATACACGTATGCTTGTAGGCTGCAAGTTTGAGCATCGCTGAGCAATACATTAAAGCATTTGCAGGAATGTCTTGAACAATATGTACATATTCTTCTTTTTTATTTTATTTTATTTTATTATTATTATTATTATTATTATTATTATTATTATTATTATTATTATTTTCAGCCGAGGCTGTTGTCATTTATGCTATATAAAAGGAATACGTACAACATATTATATTTTGATATCTCTTGTTTGCCACTGAAATGTGTTAGAAGCTTTCGTTTCTAATTGGATTCTAATTGGATGGAAGTTTATACATCTTGGTTTATGTCAGTTTTACATAATGCTTATAAGTTGTCGAAGTTTATTTTTATTTAAGTATATACTAGAATACGTGAAATTGGTTTTAAGTAGATATTGATCTTTAAGATGTATATTATACATATGGTTATAGTTTATGATATGTGAGTATATATAAAAAGGGTTTTCAAACTAAATATATATAGTGATTTGAATATATGATTTGAAATATAATACGTAATTTAATAGAGAAATTGAATATTGGTTTGAGAAACAAATATAATATGCTTTTGTTTCAATTTTTATCTACATCGATCTAGTTTTGATTAGATTTCGTTTATTTCTTATCTATCAGCTTGTCCGTCAAATTCGAGCCAATTTGGTTTTGCTTGGATTCGCAATTCAAATTCAGCATCTGTATCAGTGTGCGTATCCGTGTCATTTTCTCGTTCATCTCTAGCCTCGGAAGGTGAGCAATCACTCACGATTAATGTTCTTTTATTTATTAAATCTGATTTTCAATTGAAACGACAATTGAAATATACTGCTGTTAGTTAATTACACTGTTATATATGCTATTGCCTGTATCAGTTCACCTGTGACATTTGACACCATTATCTGTTAATTATTTATGTGATGATAATACAGTTTGGCTGATAATTGATTGATTGTTGATGTTTATATTGGACGTTAAATTGTTAGTGTTAAATGAAATAGTATGCAAAATTGAAATGGATATAGGATAGTTAACAATTTTAAAACTGATTGATATGTTAAAATTGATTAGTGAATATGACCCCTTTAATTGTTAAATTAATTGACATATAGAATAGTAATAATTACACTTTGAACCATCGACGTATATTGGATTAATTGTTGTAGTGTAAAAATTGAAATTGAATGACAAGTGAAAAACTGTAATGTAATAATCTTTAATCTACATGAAATGATAGTGTAGATTCTAGAAATAATTATATTAATTCGTACAAATAACAATGCGAATTAATACGGTTATTTCGGGATTATTTGAATTGATTATTGGATTGTTATTGATTGTTGTTATTGCTTGTTTATTTACTTTGACACCATCCCAGTTATCACACTGCAAGTTCCCTTTGTTATGCTTTGTTTTTTTTGAATTGAATTGGAATCGGGTTGAAATGACAAATACCCAAATTGAACTTTGACCTTGGATATAGAGAATTAAATAAAACTCGATTGGTCAAATAATTTGATTTAAAAATAAAATGAAGATTTTATTTGAATAAACAATATGGTTTTGAAATGAAGTTGAAATTTGAATTTTTAATGAAAGGAAAATGTTAATATAAAAAAAAATCTGAAACAAAATATTAAAACTGAAATTGATGAAAGAATGTTGTTTAATTTGAGAAATGATTGAATTAAGTTTGAAATGATTTAATAATTAAGTTTGAATTTATAATTAAGTTTGAAATTATTTAATAATTAAGTTTTGAATTATTTAATAATTAAATAAGATTGAATTATTTAATGATTTAATTAAATTGAATTTTTGAATAAGTGAATTTTACTTCGTAATAATTGAAATTGAGTTTCTTTATTAATTAAGTTTGGAAAATCATTTAAGGAAGTAAATAAGTGAGATTGAATTTCTTTAACAAGAAATAAAATGTGATTTATTGAAATTAAGGTAAGACTTGAAATTTAAAGAATTTGATTTGATGAATTTAATTTAATTCAATTTGTAAGTTTGATATAAGGAAGTTGAATTTAAATAATGGATTTAATGAATTGGAAATTTAATAGAAATTGTTTTGAATGGCAAATTTACTTAATGAATATTAATTGAAATCGATAAATGAGTTTAATTTGATTTGAATGTTAAATAAAATTTATTTAAATGACTTCAAAATGAAACTTATATGCGAACTTGAATCAATATTTGAATTGTTTTAAATAAAAATTGAAATTGAATTATAAGAGTTTTGGAATGGTAATTTGGAAGTTTTGAAATGGAAATTATGGAAATTGATTTAGAAAGATAAATGAAATGTCGGTTTATAAATTCTAATTGAAATTGAAATTGATTTGGTTTTGAAATTTATTAAACGACCAATCGGTGTAATAATCACGAAAGTTATTAAGGAGACCGGAATCGGTTATGGATATACTCTCTATCTAAACCGAAAACCACTTTAATAACTATACGCGGAGTGATGATCCAGAATGAAGTGGTTGGAATGATGTACGTTGATGACTGAAGAAAGAGAACGATAATGGATAGCCTTGACACTTGTGTCAAATTGGAAATGACTAAAACAGGAGCCGTGCCGGGCCAATGGAGGTCAGCTACCTCAAGTGAACACACTTCTTCGAACTACTCATTACTTGTTGTCGATTGGTGCACCCTTGATTTTGGGAGTGTTGTTTCACGGTGTTGCGGTCGCTGCGGCGATGCGTTCTCACCGGTCCGGATCAGGCGAACGGTAGTGTCACTACCTTGGGTATTGCCCCATGTGCCTTGTCATACTTGTATTCCTTTATACGCGACCACTACGATTTTGGTTTGTACCTTTAGTATATGGATTGCCCTCTGGTGACTTCCGGTTTTGGGGAAACTACGGTCTTGTATATGCTTTTGGGAATAAAAATGTGTTAAGGGTGGAATGGGCCATGACTTAACACTATTTTGATATCTTTATATTACTGGTAAACATTATCTACTTATCGTACACTACTACCTAGTAGATAGTTTAACGGATCCTTAAAGGATGGTTATTCCAAACATCCTTTGAGTTACTTGTATTTCAAATTGCTATTTCACTTGAGTTGGATTTATTAATATAAGAATGTTAATCCTGACTCGAGTGTTTTGTGTTTTGCTTTACGCTCGGGTCAGACTGAGTGTACCAGTATTCGAGACTCACCTTTGAAGTTGGAGCTTTGCTTAAAGATCCAGCCATCTATTCTGCTTTCAGTATTCGATGATTCCAGTGATGTATTCTGATTGTATCTGATGTATCATGTTACTCTTCCGTTGTATCTGGTTTAACTCTGATGTATCGTATTACTCTTCTGTTGTAAACTCTGATGTATCTTATATATTCATATAGTAGCTTCATGAACTACTATCTCTTTTATTTCCGCTGCATTTATTACTCTGTGTCTGTGATTATTTATTTACTGTATATGTTCAGTTTTTCCAAATTTAAATTAACAACGCGGTATTTTAAGCAATTCAATTCCGGCATGAGTGTCTACCTGTACACTTATAATGGATGCGATTGGTCCAAAATATCGGGTCGTTACAGTTGGTATCAGAGCTTTGGTAGCTCTAGGCAAAACTTAACATATAGGGTAAATGTATTTACAGAATCACTCTCATTCGAGTTTCAATCTCTTCCTTTGACTCAATTCCTTGAATTTTGGAACGTTCTCCTCGGTTCTGAAATTCATTCGTGTCCTTCACTATTCGTCTTCTTTCAATTCTGGAGCACCCCATAACTCCATTTTGAATGATATCTATAATGGATCGGCGGTCTCGCCAATCTTCGAATGATTCGTAAAGGAGCAAAACTCCTTTACAATAGGCATTGATTTACCGGAGATTTCTGTATCCTCGGTTTACGATGCTATCTATTCTCTGCTATACCTGAATCTCATCTCTAGTGATCGAGTGTTGAGTTACCTCGAAATTCAGCATCGATCTTATTCTTGAAGTTACGGATGACCCGGTTAAGGTTGCCCGTGAATTAAATAAACTCATCCATCTCCCGATTGTGGTAATTGAATTATCTTATGTTTCTAACTTATTTTTCGAATCAAAATTCTCTTTGATTTGATTTCCATCAAATTTGAATCTCTATACATGTTTTGAAATCTGTTCTTGTATCATGGAGCGAGGAATTGTATTTATAAAATTATATTTAAAATGTTTTAAAAAAATATTGTGTTGTTTGAGTTGTTGATGTTGATTTGGGTTTCCGATCGATTCGTCTGATCAACGCTATCGATAGGATTTCTAAAACACTTTAACAGAACAAACTGACACAATATTGTTTTCAAATTTGGTAAATAAAATAATTTTGTATGATTATATTATATATAAGTATAAATTTTTCTGAAATTAAATTGTTAATGAATTTGTTGTCAAAAATGAAATATTTGATTTCCATTTATTGTTTTGTAAACCATTGGTTTACCAACATATAAACAAATGAATTTATAAAACCTGATTTGTAAATTTATTTGGAAATTTAAATGAATGTAAATCAGAAATTTGAGAATTTGATTTTCGGTGATTTCAAACTTTAATTTTAAAGTTTTAAAGCGTATAGTATTTAAAGTATTTTCAAATAGAAACCATTTTCAAAGAATTTAAATGTTTAAATCAGTACTCTTCTCTTTGTCGCTGGAAAATAATTTCGGTGATGGCGGCCGCATCATCGACGTTCATTTTCGAGTTTCGAAGTGGAGAAACCATTCTGTAGCTTTCCTACGGTTTTGTTGGGAAAAATATTTAATTTAAATTTCTTAAGTACGACTTGATTTATATATATATATGGGTACATTATTTTAAATTTAATTTGATTTAATATATATTGTATATACATAATTATTTCTAAAGGGTTTGAAATTAAACGGAAATTTAATTCTTAAAAATCATGTTAAAAGATGTTTCCAATTATAAATAAAGCTAAATTTTGAATAAGTATTTAAACTTGAAATAATTAAATTTGAAATTTTATTTGTATAGTACTAAATTGCATTTCAAAATAACTTACCTAAATTATTCAGAAGTTAAAATGTAATTGGATAATATACAAGGTAAATTGAATTTATAAATAAAATTTGAGTGTTTATAATAAATGGTATACACTAAATTTTGATTATAAAGATGATAATAGAGTTAGATAGGATAATAAGTAATTGAATAATAGATGAGACCAATAAATTTGTTTTGAAAGAATTAATAAATTGAAATTTGATCAACTTATGAAAATATCTTGAATTTAAAAGAAATTAATAGATGTAAATTAATTTAAATCGAAACTTTTATGTTTTAAATTAATTTATATGGGTTAAATATATGTGAGTAGATATATTAAGTAGAATAAATTTAACAGTAATTTGGAATAAAGAAGAATTTAAAATTGTTGAAGAAAATATGATTATAATAAAAGACTATTCAAATTTATGGTTTTAGAAATTGTAAATTGAAAAAATGGGATAATAAGATAATGAATTTAGAAATAGTTGAGGTTGATTTTAGTGAAATCAAATGGATTAAATCAATTATTGAATATCAATTAATTTAAATTTGAATTTATATGGTTTAAATTAATTGTTATTTTGTATTTCAAATCTGTTTTTCTTTCTGGTTGTTTCTATTCTCCTACCTCGTTCCTTTTCGGGGACGAAAAGTTTTGAGTAGGGGAGAGTGTAACGACCCGTAAATTTCAACTGTTTTAATAACGTAATTAGTTGAAATTTTGTAAAATTTTAAACGATAAAATTTTGAAATAAAAATTTATTATTTGGAATGCGTCTAGTTAAACATAGAAACTGGTAAAATTTCGTCAGAAAATATGAAAGTTTATTTCGCGCGTAAATTTACTTCAATTCAATCAGTTAAAAAGCGATGAAAATAAAACATTTTCGAAACCTAAATATTTTTACATAGAAAAATTCTAAACCGTCTTCTGAGTAAGACGCCATTTTTCGTTTTTCAAAATTCGGACATCTTTGACTCCGTCGATCTTATTTTCTTCGTTTTTCTTGCATTTTCCGCCAGTAGGAAAATTCAAATTTTTATAACTCAATCGTACCACTGATATCCGTATACCGTTTTGATCGTCTCGTCGCACTGACCTTTACGGTATATTCAATAGTGTATTTCGGAGTCCGCTGCGTAGTGAAATCGATGAAAACGGTTAACCGTATCGACGTCTATTTTTGAGCTTTTGATATTTGTGTCTATTCAAATTTCTAACGGCTGAATTTATGAGGCAAATAGCATTTATTTATACAGCCTTTTCCCAAAATTTACTCTAATTAACGCTGGTTTCCCTTTCCAAAATATTGGTTGATGTTCCAATCTTATTTCATTCGTTTTCACTTTCATCTTTATTATTCTTGCCTGAGTGTTTCCTCTTCCACTCTTTCTCCCATATTTCCCTTCCTTCTACTTTGTTTCTGCCTCATCAAACAGCTAACGCCACCCATCACCAGAGATCAACATTCCATTTGCTCGACCCCACTCACCCCACCTGGGCGTTCCCACCCACCATCACGCCAGTTCCTCCACCCAAGGACAACAGCTGCTCCGACCACAAACTCTACCGCCCTGCCCTTCTTCCCAACCCGTCCTTCCTGCTTCCCATGCGTGCAACACATGCACAACACCGTTCCTGGCACGCCTCGTTTCCAGTAGCCACCTCCCTGACCGAGCTTGCACCACAGCAGCCCGCCCCGGCCATCGATCTGCTCGCCCAAAGCCAGCCAAGCGTCTCCACTTCACCGAGATCCTTCCATCCATCTCCGACCGTTTCAAGCTTCTCCGACCTACCACCTTTCGAGCAACCAACAGCACATTACCCCATGCAAACATCATCTCCAGATCAGCCCCGACAGCTAACTCCTTCCCTTAGACTCACTTCCACCTTAGCCGCAGCCTGGACTACCACCAACCGAGGCAGCCTCGGCCCTTACTAGACCCTGCCAACCACCAGAACCCATGAATGCCCACAAGCTTCCCACCACCTTCCTACACCACACGCATGCCGGCAGCCCACGTACAAGACACAAAACCCAAGTGATTATGTATTGAACAATAGTTAATATACACGTATGCTTGTAGGCTGCAAGTTTGAGCATCGCTGAGCAATACATTAAAGCATTTGCAGGAATGTCTTGAACAATATGTATGTATTCTTCTTTTTTATTTTATTTTATTTTATTTTATTATTATTATTTTTCAGCCGAGGCTGTTGTCATTTATGCTATATAAAAGGAATACGTACAACATATTATATTTTGATATCTCTTGTTTTCCACTGAAATGTGTTAGAAGCTGTCGTTTCTAATTGGATTCTAATTGGATGGAAGTTTATACATCTTGGTTTATGTCAGTTTTACATAATGCTTATAAGTTGTCGAAGTTTATTTTTATTTAAGTATATACTAGAATACGTGAAATTGGTTTTAAGTAGATATTGATCTTTAAGATGTATATTATACATATGGTTATAGTTTATGATATGTGAGTATATATAAAAAGGGTTTTCAAACTAAATATATATAGTGATTTGAATATATGATTTGAAATATAATACATAATTTAATAGAGAAATTGAATATTGGTTTGAGAAACAAATATAATATGCTTTTGTTTCAATTTTTATCTACATCGATCTAGTTTTGATTAGATTTCGTCTATTTCTTATCTATCAACTTGTCCGTCAAATTCGAGCCAATTTGGTTTTGCTTGGATTCGCAATTCAAATTCAGCATCCGTATCAGTGTGTGTATCCGTGTCATCTTCTCGTTCATCTCTAGCCTCGGAAGGTGAGCAATCACTCACGATTAATGTTCTTTTATTTATTAAATCTGATTTTCAATTGAAACGACAATTGAAATATAGTGCTGTTAGTTAATTACACTGTTATATATGCTATTGCCTGTATCAGTTCACCTGTGACATTTGACACCATTATCTGTTAATTATTTATGTGATGATAATACAGTTTGGCTGATAATTGATTGATTGTTGATGTTTATATTGGACGTTAAATTGTTAGTGTTAAATGAAATAGTATGCAAAATTGAAATGGATATAGGATAGTTAACAATTTTAAAACTGATTGATATGTTAAAATTGATTAGTGAATATGACCCCTTTAATTGTTAAATTAATTGACATATAGAATAGTAATAATTACACTTTGAACCATCGACGTATATTGGATTAATTGTTGTAGTGTAAAAATTGAAATTGAACGACAAGTGAAAAACCATAATGTAATAATCTTTAATCTACATGAAATGATAGTGTAGATTCTAGAAATAATTATATTAATTCGTACAAATAACAATGCGAATTAATACGGTTATTTCGGGATTATTTGAATTGATTATTGGATTGTTATTGATTGTTGTTATTGCTAGTTTATTTACTTTGACACCATCCCAGTTATCACACTGCAAGTTCCCTTTGTTATGCTTTGTTTTTTTTTTAATTGAATTGGAATCGGGTTGAAATGATAAATACCCAAATTGAACTTTGACCTTGGATATTGAGAATTAAATAAAACCCGATTGGTCAAATAATTTGATTTAAAAATAAAATGAAGATTTTATTTGAATAAACAATATGGTTTTGAAATGAAGTTGAAATTTGAATTTTTAATGAAAGGAAAATGTTAATAAAAAAAATCTGAAACAAAATATTAAAAATGAAATTGATGAAAGAATGTTGTTTAATTTGAGAAATGATTGAATTAAGTTTGAAATGATTTAATAATTAAGTTTGAATTTATAATTAAGTTTGAAATTATTAAACTTTGAAATTATTTAATAATTAAGTTTTGAATTATTTAATAATTAAATAAGATTGAATTATTTAATGATTTAATTAAATTGAATTTTTGAATAAGTGAATTTTACTTCGTAATAATTGAAATTGAGTTTCTTTATTAATTAAGTTTGGAAAATCATTTAAGGAAGTAAATAAGTGAGATTGAATTTCTTTAACAAGAAATAAAATGTGATTTATTGAAATTAAGGTAAGACTTGAAATTTAAAGAATTTGATTTGATGAATTTAATTTAATTCAATTTGTAAGTTTTGATATAAGGAAGTTGAATTTAAATAATGTATTTAATGAATTGGAAATTTAATAGAAATTGTTTTGAATGGCAAATTTACTTAATGAATATTAATTGAAATCGATAAATGAGTTTAAATTGATTTTAATGTTAAATAAAATTTATTTAAATGATTTCAAAATGAAACTTATATGCGAACTTGAATCAATATTTGAATTGTTTTAAATAAAAGTTGAAATTGAATTATAAGAGTTTTGGAATGGTAATTTGGAAGTTTTGAAACGGAAATTATGGAAATTGATTTAGAAAGATAAATGAAATGTCGGTTTATAAATTCTAATTGAAATTGAAATTGATTTGGTTTTGAAATTTATTAAACGACCAATCGGTGTAATAATCACAAAAGTAATTAAGGAGACCGGAATCGGTTATGGATATACTCTCTATCTAAACCGAAAACCACTTTAATAACTATACGCGGAGTGATGATCCAGAATGAAGTGGTTGGAATGATGTACGTTGATGACTGAAGAAAGAGAATGATAATGGATAGCCTTGACACTTGTGTCAAATTGGAAATAACTAAAACAGGAGCCGTGCCGGGCCAATGGAGGTCAGCTACCTCAAGTGAACACACTTCTTCGAACTACTCATTACTTGTTGTCGATTGGTGCACCCTTGATTTTGGGAGTGTTGTTTCACGGTGTTGCGGTCGCTGCGGCGATGCGTTCTCACCAGTCCGGATCAGGCGAACGGTAGTGTCACTACCTTGGGTATTGCCTCATGTGCCTTGTCATACTTGTATTCCTTTATACGCGACCACTACGATTTTGGTTTGTACCTTTAGTATATGGATTGCCCTCTGGTGACTTCCGGTTTTGGGGAAACTACGGTCTTGTATATGCTTTTGGGAATAAAAATGTGTTAAGGGTGGAATGGGCCATGACTTAACACTATTTTGATATCTTTATATTACTGGTAGACATTATCTACTTATCGTACACTACTACCTAGTAGATAGTTTAACGGATCCTTAAAGGATGGTTATTCCAAATATCCTTTGAGTTACTTGTATTTCAAATTGCTATTTCACTTGAGTTGGATTTATTAATATAAGAATGTTAATCCTGACTCGAGTGTTTTGTGTTTTGCTTTACGCTCGGGTCAGACTGAGTGTACCAGTATTCGAGACTCACCTTTGAAGTTGGAGCTTTGCTTGAAGATCCAGCCATTTATTCTGCTTTCAGTATTCGATGATTCCAGTGATGTATTCTGATTGTATCTGATGTATCGTGTTACTCTTCCGTTGTATCTGGTTTAACTCTGATGTATCGTATTACTCTTCTGTTGTAAACTCTGATGTATCTTATATATTCATTTAGTAGCTTCATGAACTACTATCTCTTTTATTTCCGCTGCATTTATTACTCTATGTCTGTGATCTGTGATTATTTATTTACTGTATATGTTCAGTTTTGCCAAATTTAAATTAACAACGCGGTATTTTGAGCAATTCAATTCCAGCATGAGTGTCTACCTATACACTTATAATGGATGCGAATGGTCCAAAATATCGGGTCGTTACAATTGTCAAAGTGGTTTTCGGTATCGACAGAGAATATGTCCATATCCAATTCCGGTCTCTTTAACAACCAATCGTTATTATAACACCGTGGTCATTTAAAAATAGTTTATGTTTCAAATCAAAATACATCCTTTAAACCATTTCAAAATCATATCATTTATTTCAAAATAATACATACTTTCAAACCGAAAACATATTCACTCAAAACCAATTCAAAAATATATCTTTCCATTTCAAAACCAATTCAATAATATATCATTTCAATAAAACCCAAATTTCAAGATCACTGAATATTTCCTTTAATTTATTAAACTTGAAATCTCCCTTTAAGTTATCATAGCATTTTGGTAATGTAACCTTAAGGAATCATAGCATGTTTGGAATGTAATACTTTCCAATTTAACATTTTATATAATCAAAGTATTTATATACTTACAAATTTTTAACATGGTCATTTTATCATAGCCTTATAGTTAAATAAACTTTGTTACTGTAATATCCAATTTAATGCTGAAATTCTTATGTTAAGTTAAAAGTACCTTATTAACTTACATTATCATTACAATAAAGAAACTTTATTATTTTAGTCATTAAAATATGTCATTTACATTAATTAAAACTTACATATTAAATGTACTTTTTAACTTACATTTCTATTACAGTAAAGAGCGTTTATCATTTAATCAATATTACACTAGTTAAACTTACATTATCAAATGTACGTTTTAATTTACGTTTTATTACAAAAAGGGCATTTATTATTTTAATCAATATTACACTAATTAAGACTTACATGTTTCTTTCATTAATTAAGACTATACACGTTTCTTTCATAAATTAAAACTTTACATATTCTTTCATTAATTAGAACTTTACACGTTTCTTTCATAAATTAAAACTTTACATATTCTTTCATTAATTAGAACTTTACACGTTTCTTTCATAAATTAAAACTTTACATATTCTTTCATTAATTAGAACTTTACACGTTTCTTTCATAAATTAAAACTTTACATATTTCTTTCATTAATTAAAACTTTACATATTTCTTTCATTAATTAGAACTTTACACGTTTCTTTCATAAATTAAAACTTTACATATTCTTTCGTTAATTAGAACTTTACACGTTTCTTTCATAAATTAAAACTTTACATATTCTTTCATTAATTAGAACTTTACACGTTTCTTTCATAAATTAAAACTTTACATATTTCTTTCATTAATTAGAACTTTACACGTTTCTTTCATAAATTAAAACTTTACATATTTCTTTCATTAATTAGAACTTTACACGTTTCTTTCATAAATTAAAACTTTACATATTTCTTTCATTAATTAGAACTTTACACGTTTCTTTCATAAATTAAAACTTTACGTATTCTTTCATTAATTATAACTTTACACGTTTCTTTCATAAATTAAAACTTTACATATTTCTTTCATTAATTAGAACTTTACACGTTTCTTTCATAAATTAAAACTTTACATATTTCTAAATTAGTTTATATTTCCAATCACAAATTTCCATTCATTTATTTAACATTTTTAATACATATAAAATCATTTTTCACTTTATTAAATTATTTTAAAAACTAAATTTAAATTAAAATATAAAAATTTACATTTTCAAAATACTTAAAACTTCCAGAAAAAAATATATAAAATAAGCACAAGTCTGTATAATATTTTCTAACCTAGGTCAAGTGATAAGGATAATATATCATTTCAATCCGTAATTTACAAAGAAAAATCCGGGTTCTATCATTTCAAACCCACAATCCCAAGTTAAATAAAATAAATAAAAATCACTCAGGCCTATCATTTCAGCCCATAACGATTTTTTTCCTATTCTAAAGTCCGTTCGGGTATGTATCATTTCAACCCATAGTGATAGGGAACTTGCAATGATGATAAGCAGGAAATAAATAACAGTATACAAATAATATTATAACATATGATATAACACGCATATAAACAGTATTTAATATCATATAAATATATCACAGGCATGTATAACATAATATAATTATTTCTACACTTTTACTTGCTATCAATTCACAGTTATATAAGTATGAATGTCAGGGTGATTACTCACCTTTTTACGCTGAAGTTTGCAAAGCAAACACACAAACAAAAAATCCGGAAAGCACGACTAGATTTGGATGGAGGGAGAGCCAAGATGTAAATCTTGTATTCACAAAATAAACTAAGCAAGATATAAATATGAATACAGTACAAAAGAATAGAGGTTAAAACAATGGAAAAATAAATGAATCAAAGTGGCATAACTTGCCTTAATCAATCAATGGCTTGGCTACACCACATATGGGTTCAACCATCATCTTGTGTTGCTTGGTCATGATGGTTAGAGGTGTGCTAGGAGAAGATGGAGGCTGAGCCTAGCTTGGAGGAAGACAAAGAAAACAAAATGAAAAAAAGAGAAGGAAGAAGGAAGCCATTACTTGAACAAAATAGAAAACAAAAGAAAGAAGAAAAAAACAAAATAAAAAGAGAATAAGAAAGGAAGAAGCCATGGAAAAAAACTTACATTTTTTTCTCAAAATAGAAATGAACGTGAGAATGAGATGTAGGAAAGCTTTGTACGTGAATCACAAATATGATATGGCAGCTAGGGTTATGAAGATGAATGGCCAAAAGAATGGCAAGAAATAAAGAGGCTAGTAAATGAGGGGATTTATTTCCTATTTAATCAAATGGCTTAATGGATTAAATTAAATTTCCTTTTCTTAGCCATGAATAAGAATGAAGAGATAGGAAATGAGATGTTTCTCATGGCTAATAGAAGGAGTTATGCACGGCTAGAGATGTGGGAAGTAATTGGCTAAGGTTTGAAATAAAGAGGGTAGGTAAATAAAAGGCAAGAAATTAAAAAGGCACAAATTAAGGAGGAAGAATCTTGTGTAATTTTCCTTTGTTTGCATGCAATGAAAATGCAATAAATATACAAAACAGGTTACCTATATTTCTTGAAATTCCTAAGCTATTATTCAAAGAAAAATCAATCAAAGAACAAATGAATATATTCAAAATTTATATAAATAAAATAGAAAATAAAAATTAGAGAAACAAACATAGGAGATAGAAAATAAAATATAGAAAGTCGTTACGTGTAAACACTGTATTATTATCTAATTTTAAAAGTATAAGTTTAAATTCCTAATAAATCCATATTAACATTGGTTTAGATACTAATACATTAATAAATTCCCAATTCATTCAAATTTCAGTTTACATAGTAATTAATTTCATTCTCTTACCATAAATCTATTTGTTGTGAAATTGAATTCCCATAAGTTATAAATAAATTTCAAATAAACTGATTTGATTCAATTCTAATCCATTTATTAAGTCTATACCACTCTACAAATTTCATTACATTAATATATATACAAATATCCATCTTTCCATTGGATTAACAGTTGTTCTCAATTATATTGAATTTGTTAAATGTATACATTTATTATGATTGAATACTCCATTAATTCATTTAGATAGGTTTCATTCTTTTATATTACCTTATGAATAAAATCTGCATGTCCATTTATTTCATTACATTCACATTTTACAATTTACTGTCCTATCCCAAGTTAATGAACATTTACTTACATTTAAATGTAATAAATTTCCAATGCATTTTATAGCCTAAATAGAATGTAACTTGCAATAAATGTCATCATTATCTTTATATTACATTCAAGTTTATTATGTCCACTAATTATCATAATTGCTTACAAAATGTTTAATTCATCCAATTACCATAAACTATATACAAATTCATTTATTCATACCACTTACATTTATTCACTTATATTCAGTTTTATACCCCAAATCTAACATTTACAATTTAATTAATAGACCAATTAAATAGTAACTTACAACCGTTACTATAACTTTTAATCACCCTTTTTGAATTTATTGTTCACAAACATATGTTACCATTCTTATATATCTAATCTTTATCCAGTGATCATTTATTTCATACTAAATCATTTATAAATTTTAATGTTTGCATTTGTTATCGTACATAAATTTATAGCCAAGTATAACAATTTACATTACTTCAATAAATTGTAATTTCATTTCAATTGTTAATAATTAGTTTTTAAATACATTGTTACATTTCATTTTGGCATTCATTTCATCATTAAATTACAAAGTTTTTATTTCTTCCAAATTTATTTACCAAAATCTTATTAAATTGACAACTTTAATTATTTAAAATTTATGGGTCGTTACATAGAGTATATTAAGATGTCATATATGAATACCAATACGAACCTATCCAAGTGCTCTCAGAAAACCCGGTTCATCAAATCAACGAAGAAAGCTGGCGCATTAGTTAACCCGAATGGCATCACTAACCATTCATACGACCAGTATATGGCCTGAATGCCATTAATGAAATACTATCATCTGCCACTCTTAGCTGATGGAACCATGTTGCCAAATACAACTGGAAGAACAGTCTAGATCCATTCAACTGATCGAACAAATCGTCTATTCTCGGTAAAGGATACTTATTCTTGATCGTCCTTTCGTTCAATTTGCAGTAGTCAATACACAACCTTAGAGATCCATTTGGCTTCATCACGAATACCGCAGTTGCTCCCGAAGGAGAACTGCTTTGCTTAATAAAGCTTTTCCCTTCCTAGTCCACTAGCTACACCTTCATCTTTTTCATCTCAGTAGGTGTCATCCGGCTAGGTGGTCTACTTACAGGTTATGCCCCTGGCACAAGATCTATTTGAAACTCGATAGCTCGCTTCGGTGGTAGTCCTATGACTATCTCAAAAACATTTGCAAACCCTTTTACTAGAAAACCTAATTGAACTTTTCTTCTACTTCCATAGCACCCAACAAAGCACAAGCACTCAGATCTGAATTCTCCACTGAGTATATAATTCGGTTATGACTATTGGGTATCTTAGCGATATTTCCCTATCTTGGAAAAATATCCTAGCATCATATCTATCTAATCAATCCATACCCAAAATGATCCTAAAGCCTAAGAAATAAAAAACATACAAACTGCATGCAAACTCATGACCTAACAAATCAAGTTCTAACTGGTCATATCTCATCCCCATAATTGCATACTCTCCTATCAGATCTGAAACCCTTAAGGAAGCAACAAGGTATAAGGGTTCTGAACATAACTTATCTACCAAACACTGAGATATAAATGAATGTGATGAACCGGTATCAAATAGTACCCTAACTGATATACTCTGTATCAAAAGCATACCTTCCATCATGGATTTCCCCTTCTCAACCGTTGTTGGTCTGGAAGAAGATGGTTCTAAGGCAAATACTTTTCCTTTGTCTTCTCTAACTGGTTCTGGATGCGGATTCCTATAATGCCCGATCTGGTCATAGTTGAAGCACTTCGCTCCTTTCTTATCTGCAACCTTCTTCCCTTTTCCAGTTCGACATTCATGAGCAAAATGTCCTTTCTTGTTGCACTTGTAGCAAACTACATTGGCCTTCACTTTCTTGGAAGCTCCTCCTTTCTAAGCTTCTTTCCATTTAAAGAACTTTCTCTTCTTTCCCTGGGATCTTGAACCTCAACTGACTTCCCCTTACTAAACGTAGAGAGCATCTCTTCATTCCTGATGACCATCTCCATTATGACATTGCTTAGGTCATGGTGGTGCAGCATGGTTGCCCTGGCAATCTCTGGCTTCATTCCTTGAATAAAATTTCTCTTGTGTCAATCATGGCGTATCCGTATCTGGACAACTCATCAAATTTCGTAGCATACTCAATCACCGACATCTCACATTGCATTAAGTCTACGAACTTTCTCAGCAATACTGACTTGGAAACTTCAGACAAGAACCTCTCTTCGAATCTCCTTCGAAACTCTGCCCAAGTCAACTCTTCCACAGGAACTCCCGTGGTAATACCATTCCACCAATAAAGTGCTGCTCCCTGCAACTGCTAGAAGCAAGTCTCCTCTTCTTCTCATCCTCCAAGCCTAATTCAGCCAAGATTCTTTCATAGTGCAGAAGCCAATTCTCTACTTCTACAGCATCTTCCATTCCAAGAAATGGCTTTCCACCAAGACTGGTGTAATCCCTGCTCAGCTTGGCATAGTCACTGCCAACTAAGGCCATGGGATTAGCTACTCCAACATTCACAGTGTTCCCTACAACTACTCTTGCAGCTGCTCCAACTTGCATCAGATTAAAGAAGAATTGATACATCATCCCCATATCTACTGGTGGGGTTCCAACACCTACATTGGCATTTGCGTTTGGATTAACATTTGCCTATCGATCTGGATTCCTTCTGGTATTAGGTCAATCATTTCCATTAGTTGTGGTGGTTCCTCCACCTAGATTTCCTCTTTCATTTCATGCCTCCATATCTTCCTTTCTCATATATCTGCATACGAGCCTTAGTTAGATACAGAAGAACGGTCTAAGAAAAGGGGAATACGTACTTATAGATATATTGGGTTATGTTCTGAAAATCTTTTAGGTTTAAATTTCTTTTAAATTTACATAAACCTATACTTCGATACCAACTTGTAACATCTCCCATTTGGGGGCCTAAAACTAACCGCTACAGATGCTGCAATCATCTATAGTTATTATTTTCCGGTGACCAAATGCAGTAATGGTAGATACATTGATATACCAGAAACACATGGATATGAAATTTAAACTCAATTTTAAAACAAATTTCTCATTCCATTTCAAATTCCATTTCAGATTCATTACATAATCCTAATTTGTAAACCACATTCAGAGAAATATAATTATTACAAATTACGCCAAGAGTGACATATGAAGATGCCTCATTGGTTAATCGGAGTCTAAATATAGGCACTAAATAAATTTTCCATTACATCCAATTACATAGCAGAACCAAGTAGAAAGAACTCCTAATAGCTAGCTTGGTTCCTGCATGTCTTCAGAAGCTTATCCATCTAAAGGAGAACCTAAAAACCTTAACTCTCAAACTACTCCAAATCAACCGAGTACCCGAGATTTTAAGGGGAAAACATAAATTTCAAGTCACACAAAAAGCCTAGTGTGAATAATAACCTACCATCTCGAACCATATAGATATCTAGTGAGACCATGCCGCTTAGCAGAACGGATTTTCCCCTCACTGGTATTTTAAACCAATTAAAAATAACCATATACTATGCACTTGCATCCACAATGGTTAAGACATAACATAATAAAATGTATCATGATAATATGCAAACATGCAATATGCTCTGGATTTCCCGTCCCCATTCACCTGACTATCTGTCTCAAGTTAAGATTTCTAGGGTCACTATTAACCTATTATTTTCATAGACTGACTAATAACATGTTCCAAGCTTACGGACCATCTGTTTGGTTCATAGTTTTCATGGTATCACTAAGAACCTATTGGTGCCTGCCAATAACATCATCCAATCATAGTTTTCATGGGGTCACTATGAACCTATTGGATTCTCCAATAACATCTCTCGTGTCATAATTTTAATGGGTTGACTATGAACCTATTGCTCTCTATCAATAACCTGTTCCGGACATAGTTATCATGGGATCACTAAGAACCTATTGGCCCTTGCCAATAACATTTCCCAATGCATAGTTTTCATGGGCTAACTAGGAACCTATCTAAACCAATAGTCTTTTAACCAGCCTTGGGCATCCTACATTCTGAACTGTTTGACCTCCTGAATGCAATTCTACTCTCACAGGAGTTAATTCAATGTATATTCACTATTAGGTCAACCTAGCCTGTTATTCTACCCTTAACACCCCCAAAATGCAGTTATGGGTTATAAATGAAGTGAATATGATTACACAAGCATACATGATAACTGATCAAATAACACAACAATATAAACATCCATGGTTTAATTCCTTGTAATCATTTTCTAGTGAAATATGGTTAATACCCTTAACCCACTATCTTTGGCAAGGAAAACTTCCACTAAAATTTCAAAGTTAAATGCCACTTCAAAACTCTTTTACATTGCTATGTGTTTACTTTAAAAATGAGATTTGGTTCTCTAATTCGAAAACTAAGGCTTTCGACAATATCCTTCGGATCATTGTGACATCATGAGTTACCCTCTGTCACTCTCCCTTTTGACATCAGGGAGCAAACAAGCCCCCATCCTCTTCCATTTAACTAATGGGTTCGAAATAAGTGACTATGCCCCTTTCGACACTCTGCTCTAGCGACAAGCCCTTTCGAAATCATTGATTAAGCAATGGGAAAGGCCCCTTTCTCTACTTCTTTGAAACCATGCGGAAGGACCCTATTGACACCATTGATTGGGTGCGGCACAACCCTTCCACCTCTCTAGTTAAACATGCATGCAGAAAGATCCTTTCGACACTATCAACTGGTGCGGAAGGTACCTTCCATAATGGTTGGACTTACTCAAGTATAAAGGTGCGAAAGGTATGTTGTCAACACCATTGATTGGTGTGGCACACCCCTTCCGCCTTCATTGACTAATGTACATGCGGAGAATATAAGACACTACGCCATAGATGGCCTATTGCAACGAAATTATAAGGTGTTGCTAGCTACAATGTAATGATAGCTATGTTGATTTTTGTCTATTGCAACATTCACTTCAATGTGTTAGCATAGATATTAGCAAAATGTTGCAGTAGCTATAAATATATTAAAATTAATAAAATTTTACACCTCAGCGATCCACACCATCATTTAAAACAAAATCTCAACCATCAATCCACACCATCAATCCACGCCTTAGCAATTTCCATTTCCCGCTTTACTTTTCTTTCTCGTTCCTCTCTGTGTGAAAATTAGGGCACGCGATTTTTCTTTTTCGTTCCTCTCTGTGAAAACTAGGGCACTCAATTCCAGTTGCTTTGATGCTCTAATTGATCGAATCTAGTGTGAGAAACGTTCCTGGTAGCTTGCTCCTTCGTTCTCCTTGATTGATTGCTCGAATTGCTATGACTTCGTCGTCGGGTGCGATGTGATATTATTTGGTATGTTTTCTGCCTTCTGGTTTACTTGATTATTCTCGATTTTGGTTACACTCGCACGCTTTTGCCGATGATGAATTGGGATTTATTTATAGGCTTTATTTTCTATAATCTCGAGTTTAATCTTTCTGTTGGACTTTGAGAAATCTGGTATGTTGGATTACGATGATGTATTGGTATGTTGGATTTTGGTTCATTGGCTTGATTTTGCTTTGCCGATGATGAATTGCGATGTGATATTATTTGGTATGTTGGATTTTGGTTCACTGGTTTGTTTTTGATTTCTGATCTGAGCTTGTTAGCTCCTTTCTGCTGCATTTGTTAAACCAGAACTTGAACCTTTGTTAAACTTGTTCACATACCTTTGTACCTTGCTGCATTTGTTAAACCAGAACTTGAAGTATTTGTATTTTGTTGTCCTCTTGAAAACTGCTTCACTTGAAAACTTATGCATTTTTGAAAATCAGAACTTTGAAAGTGATCTTTGGTTTTCTAAAACTGTTGACTAATCTGAACATTGAGTTTTGATTTCCACGATATATACAAACATATGTGTGTTGAGCTTTGTTGGTTTTGCTTGGTCTGGACTGAACTGGTACCATGCTAACCTTGTTCTTTAACATGAATTGATGCTCCAAGTCCTCTGTATATCATATTACTGCCTATGTTTCTCTTGTACATGCCTGATGCATTCACTGTTTTTGCTTGATGGGCTGCCTATGTGTACTGCTGTGTTTCTTGCACTGGCTTGTCTACATTTTGCTGAACCTGGTTCTTGTTTGTTTTGTTGGTTGCTTGGCTCTGAGTTGAATCCAGTCGATGACTCGGGTTTGACCTTGTGCCATGTCCATTTTTTTTGGCTTGTCTACATATCTGGTTGCACTTGAGTATGAACTTGCACTTGAGTAGTTGCACTTGAGTAGTTTCTTGTACCAAGCCTTATGATGCATGTATGTTCATCCATGTACATGCATTTCTTGGTCATGTTATGTTGCTTGCTGTGTTGAGTACTACTTTGTGCACTTGGCTTATCCTTTGTGCATTTTTGCCTGAACTGTTGCTTGATGTCTTCCATACTGTCTTGTATCCATGTGTTGCATTCATGTTTGGCTTTTGAATTATAACAACCCAAATACCTGAGGCAAATAATATAACAAAAATATTTTCATTTTCTGTTCGAGTTAAATATTATTTTCCAGATTACTGCTTTTGAATTATATGTGACAGGTATTGAAGACTGGACAGCTAGATACAAGCCTGAAGACAGAGTCAAATCAAATGTGCATGAGTGTATAAGTGCATGAGCTTGAAGACAGGTTTCAAAGAAGGCTCGATCTTCCAAAATCGAATGAATTGGGCGGTGCCCCGGACCCCCGCCGGCGCTGCGCCCGGACCCGCTACTCGGCTCGCCTTCGGCTCGGCTCGTCATATATTTGTTAGTGTCGGTGTCTGTATAAATTGAAACTGCATATGTAATGAGTGAACTGAGTGATGTAGTGAGGAATATCTGTATTTGTGAATATCAGTGTTATTTATCATTGAATTATAAAATAGTGGAGTCAGGAATTTGTGCTATTTTAAATGTTGAAATAAAATATTTATTTAAATAAATTACTGTTTGAATATCAAATTCTATGCAATAGCATTTTATTAAATAAATATTTATTTCTATTAAAAAATCAAATATGCTCTACATTGTGGGCTCCACAAATTCAGAAAGTTAATATCTATAGCAACATTTTGGAATGTTGGTACAGACACATATGGATGTTGCTATAGACCCAAATAGGGTTCTATTGCAACAATATTTCTTATGTTGCCTTAGATAGTCAAAATGTTGCCTTTGAGGTCTGCGGCAACGCGGCAAAATGCATCACCGAGAAAGTGTTGCCTTTGCCCTTTTTTAGCCTACAGCAACATTTTTTGGCACTTCCTGCATCACTTCTTTGGTGTTGCAGTATGCAATCTATGGCGTAGTGAGAGCTGAAGGAACCCCTTCAATACTATCTACTAGTGTGGAAGATCCTTTCCATGATAGTCGGATCAATTAATGCTGCGGTGCACACTTGTTAAAGTGTATGTATGCGGAGGAACCCCTTCGACACTATTGATTAGTGCGGAAGGACCCTTCCACCTTCATCCTAGACAAGGCTATATGTTAACTACATCGACACCCTTATCCCCTTAGTGTTCAAAGAAAGGCGGCATTATATGCTTTCAAAGGTATCAATTTTTTCGAAGGCATCAATGCATTCAAAGGCAAGTGGCGTTGCTGTAATTATCGTAAAAAACTAATTTTTAACTAAGTAAAGCAATTTCTTTTTTTTACCTAACCCCTTATGTTGTAAATTTCCTATTTGATAAAAAACCTTTATAAAATTCTTTTCAGAATTTGCTGCCGCATGTAATCCCCAATGCTCCAATATTTATTTAAAAATTATTAATTAATCCCTTGTATTTAATTAATCATTAAATACTAATCTTTCTAATTAAATCCAAAGCTTACCCAATTTCTTGAGAAAAATCTCAGAAATTCACATAAATTCCAAAATGATAATATCTTTATCATATAAAAACTTTTTAGCTCAAAAATAATTAATTACTTCCTTAACCCAAAATATCCATTTATTTCACTCGAAAATTCATAATAAATTATCCATAGCTTGGAATATTATGAATATTTAAGCCCATCTCCAAAATAATGTTTTACATAACATACTCAAAAATCATGGCATTTGGAAATCACTTTGCACGATTTTAGCCTTAAAACCAAACTATATTATTCTACAAAATCCTTGTTTAAATTATAACATGGCATTTTAATCAAAACATATCATCATTCATTCAATCATACAGTTTTGAAACCTTAAACCCGAATTAAAACATTCAAAATGACTTATATGAGATAGTTTAGATCATTATTTACCTTATTTGGATAAGGAACTTGAGATTTGTTATACACTTTAATCTTCCTAGCTTAAATCTTAGCCTCTAATTGATTTTCTAGCTCCTCTTATCCTAGGGTTATGGCCAGCCTTGTTTTTCTTTTGTTTATGTTTTTATTTTGTGAGAATGTAAATGGGAATGAGAATGTGGTAAGGGGTTTTAGGGGTTATGGGGTTCGATTGTACCCATTTTACCGTTTGACTTATTCTCTTAGGTTTCTAATTCATAACTCTTTCTTATTAATTAATTTAGTTAAGGCACGACCTTAATTAGTTTTTCAAATCTCAATTCCCTTATCGCTCTAGTCCCTACATTATTATATTTAATTTATCTAATTAAATCTCATGTATAATGCTATTTAAAATTAGGGGAGTTACACAGCATGGACGATCTCTTTTATCAGTTAATGGGAGCTAGAGTATTCTCTCAATTGGATTTAGCTATCAGATTCCATCAGTTACGCATAGCCGAGGATAGTATTCAGAAGACAAAGTACACCTAATGGATTATATGAGTGGTTAGTCATGCCCTTCGGACTAACTAATGCACCTGCCAACTTTGTAGATCTGATGAGCCGAGTATTCAAGGGGTTGGTTAATAAGTTTATGGTGATATTCATGGATGATATTCTTGTATACTCGAGGAGTAAGGAGTAACATGTGTTGCATTTTGAGGAGGTACTTAAGACACTTTGTGCATATAAGCTTAAGGCAAAATTTCAAAGTGCCACTTTTGGAGATAGGAGGTGCGCTTTTTAGGACATATTATCTTGGAAGTGGCTTAGCAGTTGACCATCGTAAGGTGGCAGCAGTTCAGGATTGGCATGTTAAGAAGAATATCACGGAGGTGAAAGTTTCTTTGGTTTGGTGGGTTACAATTGCAAGTTCATTAAGGACATCACGAAGATCTCTGCTCCAATGAACTGACTTACCAAGAAGAACCTAGTTTTCTCATGGGATGCGAAGTGTTAAGATGCTTTTATCAAGTTGAAGACGACATTAACTAGTGCACCCGTTTTAGTAGTACTAGATGGGACTAAGTCGTTTATGGTTTCTACCAATGTCTGTGGTACGTGGTTAGGCGCAGACTTGGTGAAAGAGGGAAGAGTGGTGACTTATGCTAGTCGGTAGTTGAAGACCCATGAGAGGAACTATCCTACCCACGATCTTAAGTTGGCGGCTATTGTTTTTGCGCTCGAGTCCTGGAGGCATTATCTTTTAGTAGAGCGATCTGAGCTATTTACAGATCATAAGTCCATAAAGTATTTGTTTTCCTAAAAGGACTTGAACTTGAGGTACCCAAGGTGGATGGAGTTCTTGGTATCATATGATTTTGATATCTCTTAAACCATGGGCAAGGGTAATGTAGTGGTAGATGCTTTGAGTTGACATCATGCGGTATTGAGTACCATGTTCTTGGAGTAGAGGCATTTGGAGTATATTGCTACCTTTTATTTTAGACCATCATTAGAAATTATCTCGGGACTACTAGCAGCTTTAGATTTTCGCACTATATTTATGGAGCATATCGGATCTAGGAAGAAGGATGATAAGGAGCTAGTAGACATTATAGAGAAGATTGGTAGAGGGGAGTCATTTAGTCACTTGAGGTGTTATTCCATTGACTCGAGAGGATGGTCATAAAGTGATGATAGGTTTTATGTTCTCCATGGTATGGATTTTATTGATGCGATATTGGCAGAGTCTCACCGTTCTAGGATGACCATTCATCCCGGTGGTGACAAGATGTATCATGATATGAAGCAGTTTTTATATTGGCTCGGTATGAAGAAGCAAGTGGTGGAGTATGTAGCTAGATGTATGACTTGCTAGAGGATAAAGGCGGAGCAGAAGAAGCTCGGAGGATTGTTTCAGCCATTGGATATTCCTTAGTGGAAGTGGGAAGTATTTCCATGGATTTTGTAGATAGTCTACCTAGAAGTAGGAAAGGGAATGAGTGCATTTGGGTCATGTTGATCGGTTGACTAAGTGTGCTCATTTCATACCCGTGAGGAGTACGAGGACGGCGACATCATTGGCGGTTATTTATATGAGAGAGATCGTTAGGCTGCATGGAGTTTCTACTAGTACAGATAGTGGCCAAGATCCGCTTTTCATTAGTGAGTTTTGGAGGTGTCTACATTAGGCATTGGGGACTGAGTTAAATTTGAGCACTGCATATGATCCGCAAACTGATGGAAAGAGTAAATTGGGTTTTAGAGGATTTTTCTATGGATGTGCATTATTGATTTTGGAGTTTCTTAGGAGGACCATTTACCATTGGTGGAGTTTACCTACAACAACAGTTATCAAGCTAGCGTAAGGATGACACCTTTCGAGGCTTTGTATGGCAGACTATGTAGATCACCGTCGTGTTGGTAGGATACAACGGATAGGATTATTCTTGGATTAGATATGGTCGGGGAGATATCGGAGAAGGTGTATTTGATTCGAGAAGGATGAAGATCGCTCAGAATAGACGGATAAAAATCTTACGCTGGTAGGAGACGTACGGAGTTAGAATTCATAGTGGGAGACATGGTATTCGTGAAGGTTTCACCCCTTAGACATGTTATGAGATTTGGTAGGTCGGGAAAGCTAGCACCGAGATTTGTTGGACCTTTCCCTATAGTGGCTAGAGTAAGGAAGTTGGCATATAGAGTAAAGCTTCTAGAGAAGTTGATGAGGGTACATGAAATTTTCCATATGTCACAATTGCGGAAGTTCTTGCATGATACAACAACTGTAGTCGAGCCGAACCAGTTGGAAGAGGTGGAGGTTGAGTGAGAGTCACTTATTCGTCATGCATACACTCGTATTCTAGAGCATGGTACTAAGCGACTCGCAATAAGGATATTTGACTTGTTAAAGCCCAGTGGGGGAGACAATCCTACAGAGAGTACATAGGAGCCCAAGGAGAAGATCTCTTATTTAGCATAGATCTCTTATTTATAGGACTTAGGTGGCATACCCTTTTAGGTAGAGACCTTTGGATGATAGGAATGATTGTAAAAATATCAATAGGACATGTAATGGATGATGGATGCTAATGGATGTATTTTTCATATTGTGTCCTTTTACACATTAGAACAATATATCCTTTAGATACACACACATACACATATCTAGTTGCATGTCATTTCTTGATTCTTGGATGTTAGTGGATGTCAAGCATAGGGATGTTGCATATGTTTGGATGGTTGTGCATGCATATCGAATTACAAGCATATCATTTAGGATGTTGCATACATTTAGATGCACATCATGAGCCACTTGCATCATAGAAGGTCGACTGAATCAGTAGACCGATTACTCTTTTGTATTATCAAAGGTTCACGTGCATTTCACATTACATTTATATGTACATGTTGCATTAGAAAATTGTCTTTTAAGGACTATGATTACATGTGGATGATGGATGAGTAGATGGATTGTAGTTATTGGTTGTTGTGTGTATCAGTTACATTTTTCCATCCTTGGAGATTTCGAGGATGAAATCCTTTTAAGGCGAGAGAATGTAATACCCCAGAAATTTACATAAGATTTCACTAGACTTAAAACAAGAATTTAATAAGAAAAGAAAAATTAGTTAAAACAAGGGCTTATAAACAAATTTTATCAAACCCCCGAATTTGGCTACGAAACTTGCACCATTGTGTTCGTAGCAATTTTCCTGGCGATTTTCATATATGCATGGTCATAATCGAAGTTAGTTTGAGAGAGTTACGAGCGTCAAAATGAAAATAAAAATTTAAAACAAAAATATAAAAACAAACGTAGTCTAGGTCGACCCAAGTAGGTCCTAGGTCGTCAGGTAGAGGTCGACCTAGACCTAGGAGCAGTCGATCTGACATGGGATACTCCGTGTGATTAGCGATCTGTAGTGACTTGTTTCTACGGCCCTGATCTACTACTTGCATCCGAAGAAATTGATGGGTGGTTAAGTTGATAGTTGAGGTTAATCCAATGGTCCTAAGTGTTAACCAAACCCTATAAATAAGTTGGTAAACCAAACCCTAATTCTTTTGTTGAACATAAAGTAACCAAACTCTTTCAAAATCTCTCCTAAAAACCCTAATTTACATAAAACCATAAAATCAAAATCAAACCCTAATCAAACTAGAAGCAAGGGCAAGCAATCAAGGGAGAACTAAGGTGATCTAGGGAAGGAGCTATCATTGGAGGCAAATTTCTAATGATTAAGAGCTTAGGTTAAAAGGTGAGCGGGCACAAATTAATAATTTGATTAATGGAATTGATATTAAACTATTTTCAATGATTAGAACTGTCAAAACCATATATTTAACTTATTAGATTAAAATTGAATTGGCTAAATACGAAACCACAGAATTTAATTTGAAATTGAATTATGAAATTGGCTAATTTGCCACTTGCTAATGCTAGATCGAGAACTCTAAATTAAAAACCCTAATTGAATTGAAATTAGACACTAAGATGACATTAGAAAAATTAGTATTAATTAACTGGAATCGTTAATCTACTAGAATTAATGACAATTACTTCTAATTAATTAACAATTAAAAACTGTTCGGAACGGTAAATTTTATACGTGAACGGTCGACCCTGGGATTCCCTGGGTCGACCAGCAGGGGTCGACCTGGGGTTTATCTGGGTCGACCATTTGAATGAGAATTTTACAAATTTAAATTTGGCCTAACGCCCAAATTAAATGAATAAAAATTATATAATTTAGTTGGAAATTATGTAATTAGTAAATTGGTTATCGAGATAATTTAGGCTAAGAATTTTGCAATGTTTGATATTGGTATGGGAGAATAAGTATTTCGCATTAGTTAATTTGGTATAGGCATTGTATATCGCATAAACCGAGTTTCTTAAGGCGATTTATTTCGCATACACTCAGGGGTGTTCCGTACGGGTGAGCATATCAATGCCTGATACGCTTTTTGGGAGAGTCCAGTACTAACAGAAGATCCAGGTACGCACGTTTTCTGGCATGACGTAGTATTGGTGGACATCGGTGCAGTACAATAAGTGGCTATAGATACTGCTTAAATTGGAGCCTGGCACTAATGGGAATTCTTATGGAATGAACCCTGGTGCAGTACAATAAGAGGCATGTTGATATAGTTATGATGAGAAAGTAGTTTCTGTTTTGGTCGATCATTAGTTTGAGGTTCGATGAGTAGGTTCGACCCATTGCGGTAGATAAGAATTCATAGGTGTTGACCTTAAGAGTTCACAGACGCTTACTACACATCCTATATAACTTAGAGCAGATTCATAATTAATTGCACTTTATCATTACTTATTAATCTTGTTCTCATTCACCAGACTTTTGTCCATCCCATTCCTTTTCCATCTTTTTCCCTACCAGAGGTGGACATGGCAGTAGGTGATTTGCCCTTTTTAGATACTTGGAGAGAGTCATTCTTTTCTTAGAGTCTGCTTTTACCACATCTTTATTCATGTATCATTTCATCATATAAGTACAACTATTATCTTGTATCAGACTATGAGGGATATTTTGCTATGTACTTTGATTTGAATCACATATTGATATTTTTCTGAGATTATGATTTTATATTTTCTGAGACTAATATTTTATGTGATATTTACATGTCTTATTTCTTCCGTTGTGATACGTATTAGTTAGTTCATCTTTCCACTTTGATACGTATTTGATAGTTTATCTTAGATTTTTCTATTTAAAGTTTTTAAACCCTGACGATTTATATTTCTCGACACGATGCTTTTTGTGCGTGTTGGGAGGTGCGGGTTGTCACACAAGAAGTAGGAAGTAAAAAGTTCATCTGACTTTTGATGAAAACAGACCAAGAAACATTTAGTTCAAAATGACATGACCTTAGATGTTTGAATGTTGCTCCCAGACATCTGAGTCCCGAGAATTTTAAGACTGATTCAAAATTTTGTTTGAGCGGGTAAAACTTTTTGATGTAAATATACTAGATCATATCACTCAAGGGAGATTGTATAGATTTAACTAAGATAATATCATAAGTATGTGCCCTTACCATGATTTGTCTTCATGTCGAACTCTTTGATGATATTCTATTTCATCTTATCCATTTTTCGATGCCTTTGTGACTCCTTTTGTGTTCAAGGCTTGATGCACATGTACCTTTATGTTAGTCTATAGATTCTATGTTATGATTGTATAGTTATCGTCATTAAAATCTAACAAGAGAGGTTCTAACAGATTATTATTATAGGGGTTTCCGCCCGTAGGAGTGATAACTACAATTAATCAAGCTTGACATAAGAGAAGTTGAGCTAGGAGTTTGTCATAGAGAACATGGTGTGTCTAAGTACTCTAAACAAAGAGGCAAGAAGCTCATGGGGTAGTATGAGTAAAAGTGCAAGAAGTAGGGAAGGAAAAGCTTCCCCAACTCACATGTTCGGTAGTCAAGCTACTAGATAGGAATTCAAGTCCGGTGGCCCAACTACCAAACATAAAATTCTATTCGTTGGTAAGATCAATGGACTGGATTTCTTATCTAATATAGAGACTACTGGACTGAAGTGTTTATTCGGTGATTAGCGGACCCAAGTGTGCCCTACAATGAACGTGGCCTAAAACTTATCCAGATCCAAACTGTAACAACCTACATTTTATAATTGCATATTTAAAATACATATGTAGTCGAATCCAAAGGGATCTTGATTGGAAGCTTGTGCTTTTAGGATGAGGACTTAATTGTTAGACGTGCGGTTGAAGAATTTTTGAAATCGGGTGATTCGATGGCCAATACAACCTCGAAATGCATGAAATTATCATATCGAAGTACCATCTCAGGCGACGACAAAATTTATACTATCGAGACCACAATAATGAGGTGATGTTCGTCGATGATTTCATGGTAATCTGATTTATTGTGTGATCGTGCTAGATTGAAACATGTGGCTATTTATTTGAAAATTTTAATTTTATATATAACCACAAATGATAGATATTTTATCTCCTTGCTTATCTTCTTTTCCTTTTTCATTTAAATAGACGCTCCTCTTTATGAATTAAATCAACAGCTTTGGACAGTGGCGACATATGATGAGGTTGGGTCCATTGGACTTAGGGAGAGGAGAGCTTCACATCTATACCGGGTTTGTAATGTGTGGCCCTGATTGAGGTCATCGACGGTTGAAGCTCCAGCGCTATACTGAGAAACTCGATATATAGATACCGCTAGGAGGGCGCCAAATCACGAATGAAGGAGGAGCTGGAGCTGACATCATGTGGATGATCGTAGAGAGGACACGTAGAGAAGCGCGTTGCAACCGATCGTTCGTCGATTCATCGAGGATTGGGTTAGAATTTGAGGAGAGAAGGGATGGAAGAAGTGGGTTTGTGCACATTGATGTGAAGGCATGTGACATTGGGGAAGAAGGATATAAAGGTGATTAACTTTGTTAAGAAAGTGATTAAGATAATTATTTTCTTTATTTTGAATTCTTATAAAATTCATATCTTTTGCATAGGGTCCAATCGACATGCGGTCTTCAATATTGTACTCGTAGTGAGATTGTCTATGTTATGGTGTAGCTTTGATTACGATTCGAACACTTGGGAATTTATGGCTTAGATGAGTGGAATTATAAATTTGAATTTATATTTCAGTATAACTTCCTGTAATTATATATATTATAAAATATTCCTAGAAGAGGTAAAATAATATATAAGTAATAATCTCCCCATTAGATTGGATTGGTTTGAGTAGATATTTAGGATAATTAATTAAGATCTCGTATATGTGTTGTGTTATATTGTATTGAATAGAGTTAGATGGAGTTGATATTAATTTATAACATGGTCATAAATTAATTAAACTCCAATTTGTAGTCATATTCAGGTCCGCCCCAGAACCAAGGCAGGCAAGACTAATGCCTAGGGCAACGCGATGGATATGGGCAATAAAAAAATATCTTACTTCTTTGTCGTGCTCCGCTACTCCCGTTCGACAACTACCTCCACCTTCTTCTCACCTGGTGTCCTACTGGCTATGTAGTGCTCCCTTCATTTCCCCTAATTTTTTATTTCAATTGCAATTGTCCTGCTTTTGATTGCTTCAAATTCAAGTTTAAGTTATTGTATTTATTGTTAATTAAAAATAGTGTAATCATGTGCTGATTTACAATAATCAATTTACAATTTCATAACTAAATATATATTTCTTTAATGAAAGTGAAAAACCTTTTCGCTGTTAATGTATGATGAAGATAAAAATTCTTTGTTTTGAAAATGATCATATTGATTCCATTATTTTTGAATGAATTATGTTAAATCCACAAAATAATAATTCCTCATATTCATACATTTGTTCCTAATTTGATAAATTTGAATTGAGTTATGAATTGAGTTAATTGAATTATGATTGTAACTTAATTGAATTAAATTGAATTATTAAATTATGATAGAATTGAAATAGATTGAGTGAAGAATTATAAGTGAAAGGTCAAGTCTCTCATGGTTGTTATGAAGTTAGATGTGTGGATGAGCTGAAGTATTGTATTCCTAGTTGGAATGGATGCCGAGGTTGGTGGTCTTAATACATAGAACTTTGTGAAATGAAAGGAAGAAGACAAATATGTTAGTCATTAGTTAATATTATTATGATCCAAAAAAATTTCTACAGATAATGACTAAATTTATACAACTCCAAACATCATGGAGTTGGGAAAATTATTTTGTAGTGGTGAAATTAAACTTTCATTGTTGAAAAGAGAATTATATGTAAAGAAAAGTAACTTAATGAAGATATCATATAGAATAATAATACACAATCTTTAGAAGCTAATTTTAGAGTTAGTTATGTTCTTCATATAATAGATCAAAGCTTTAATAATCGATTTGAGCAGTTTAAGATTTATGAAGAAACTTTTGATTCTTCTTTTTTTCTTTTTGTTAA
The DNA here is from genome assembly GCA_030737815.1 of Allium fistulosum. Taxonomy (NCBI): domain Eukaryota; kingdom Viridiplantae; phylum Streptophyta; class Magnoliopsida; order Asparagales; family Amaryllidaceae; genus Allium; species Allium fistulosum. Next base: position 894,582,453 of record CM060905.1, on the reverse strand, counting down.
ATTTGGAATTTGAAAATATTGATGATGAGACTAGAAGGTTTTCCAAAATACAATAAAAAGACGAGGAATGAGTTTGCTTCAGAAATGAAGGAAGTTATATCTATCAATATGTATCGATATCTCATGATATCATGTTGGCATATTGATATTTTAACATGTAATCTAAATGATTTAGTTGGTTTATTTTTTTTAATCAATTTTAAATTTAAATCTAATTTGTATTGCAGCTTTACATTAAAAAGTATTGTCGTTTTTTAAGAAATAGGGCAACAAAAATGATGAATTTTTTTTTCATCTAGGGCATTGAATACCTTTAGGCTGGCCCTAGTTATATTAGTGATAGAAATATTATTATATATTTTATTATAGATATTCGGGATAATTGATCAAGATCCTGTATATATAAATATTTCATTCTATTTATATTAAATAGACTTAGATAGAGTTGATATTAATTTATAACATGGTAATACATTAATTAAACTCAAATTTATTATTATATTAATGATAGAAATATTTTTATATATTTCACTACTAGTCAAAAGTTAAAAGTATGACCTTCAAAATAAGCTACAAGGGTAAGATAATTGTCTAGGTAGGTTAAACTTATATTAAAATGGCTTTGAAGTTTATCTGGCCTTGGTTTTAGTTTATTATGGTGTAATTCAGTAATTAACTAATTAGTAAACTTTAATAAAGGTAATCTGAAAATTAGAAATTATAAAAGAAGTATCGTATTATTTAATAGGGTTTGATTAATATTATAAAATAATTTATTAACTTTAGACCTTAAGAATTGGTTTGTGATATATGAGCATACACACACACACAGATATATATATATATATATATATATTATATACAAGAGCTACATAATATTTTGAGGCCTTATTAATAGCTAAACGTAATTTTTATAGAAGAATTAAGTGATATTAAGCTATAATATGAATGATAGGCGAGAATATTATTTTATAAAATAAGTTTGGGACTTTTATAAAATGAAACGAAGAAGATATATTGTTAGATTTGATGATAATAAACGTGTGTGTGTATATATATATATATAAATGTGTTTTTTAAAGTACTATTGCAACATCACAGATTGAAATGAACAAATCACAATTTAACTTAAACAAATATTTTATTTCAATTCAAATTCAAATAGTACACATTTACAACATAGCTTTCACTATATTTTACATCATTCATATACAATATTATTTTACACTCTCATATATACAACAATCACTCACTCTTCAATAAAATCACTCATTTCACTCACTCGCTCCCTCGAGTTCGTTTGCTATCCTCTTGCTCTGGTTTGTGTCCAGTCTTCTACTCGCTCGAGTCAGAATTTTCGAATATAAGCATTGAACAAGTCAAGCATCTTATAGTCGTTTGATCAGAAATACTGTAAAAAGAATGAAATTGAAAAATTCAAAGCAAAATACTCAAATAGAAATATAGGGATTTGATCCCTATATAAACCCAATATCATCATCAACATTAAAATTAAGTCAAGAATAATACAAATTGAAAAGGGAAAAAATCATATCGAATAATCAATCTCACATACACTCGACTGTGAAAGCTACCGCAACATCCAATCGCTACTAATCGAAGAATGCAAGCATCAGATAAGAAGGGTGATTTGAAACAGAATTTCAAAGCGGTGGCTTTCAATTAAGAAACCCTAATTTCAGAATGAAGACAAAAAGAGGATCGACATGGAAAAAAAAGCATGAACGGGCTGCAAAATTATCTTTCTGATTTTATTCTTTTGTTCGTATTTTTTTATGGACCGTGTTAGAGAATAAATTTGTCTATATTTTTTTTAATTGTAATTTCCTTTTAAACTTTATAAAACTCTAGTTTTTAACTAGGTATGAACTACGGGGCATAGTTTGAGAATTTACAACTCGAGGTTGAGTTATAGCAGGGTTTTGAGCATTGGATTAGAACAATCGGGTTAGCGAGAGTCGTGAGTTTACAGGGTCTAAGTGTTTGTTTTTTTAATTCTAGTAGAAATCTTAGGGGCGGTAGTAGGTAGGTTTTGCCGAAGCTGTGTAAAATTTGTGTATCACTTTTATTTCTGCGTTTACTCCATTATTATATATGTTGTAATTTTTATCTGTCTGTGAATTTTTTGTAAACCCTATTCACTCCACTCTGTTAGTAACTTAGGTATTTCTTTTGATGATAACAACTATAGGAAATTATATAAAATATAGATACTAATGTTTTATCAAGATATATATAATATATAGTGTAGGATATTATACAAGTATTGATTAAGAAGACTGTACAGTACCAAGATGCTAATATCAAGAGTAGATTCAAGATGCTAATATAAAGTTTCAAGTGTTCAAGAATGCAGACTCGTCAATATTGAAGAGTTCGAGATTTCAAGATATTCCAAATAAGTTATAGAGTCATAGAATTTATGTTAAAACCTTGATAGCACTTTCCTGATCTCTCTTACCTTTCCTAATTTTGTTTTAAATTGTTTTTCAAATATTCTATTTTTAAAATAACCTTTCAAAATATTTCCAAAATGATTTTCAAATCTCTTATACTTATAAAGATATTGTTTTAGTGTTTTTAAGTTTATATATACACACACACACATATATATATATTAAATTATTGTTATACTTTAATAATTTATAACTATATTGATTTTATATATATTATTTACATTATATTAAATATTCTTATTAAATCTTTCAAAATTATTTTATAAAGTTTTAATATGATTAAAATATGTATAAACTATATTTAAATGTTTGTAAAAAGTTTCAAAATATTTTACAAAACTTAATATTTTCAAAATAATTTTTATTAAGTAATTCTTCAAAATATAAAGGGATAGTCGGCATATTCTCTGCAAGTATGTCGACATACTAGCCGTATTTTTCAAAATTCAAATTTGAATGGAAGTGTCTTTTCATCTTCTCTCTTGGCGAATGGACATGACCGTTGTTTGCCTATATATACCAGTCTTCCAAACGAATTTTCATTAACTACTTTCTTATTTTTCTCTTCTTTTTTCATTCTCTTGGTTTCTAAAGCAATTTCTATCGAAACTCTGCTGAAAGTCAACTTGAATCAAATTCAATCATTACTAGTTTGATTCTCTTTCATATGCTCTCTGATTTCTCTCATCTTTCTCAATGTCAAGTGTTATTCAAGAGTTATAAGATCAATTGTAATCAAGATCAAAGATCTGAGTCTGTAAACTCAATCGAATCACACTCTTATACTCTGTGGCATGCTTGGTATCCTTGAAATCCAAGTAGGTATGATTGTAGCCTGATTAAATCAATTGGGTGTGCTTAGTAGCCCGTAAATCTAATGGGTGTGCTTGTGGCTCGAAAATCAAATGGATCTACCCAAATGTCGGGATTCTGGAGGGTGTGTCTCGTAGCCTTGAAATCGAGATTATATTTGCATTTACTAGTTGAAAAGAAATCCATACAAGGAATTGTGAGGGACTGGATGTAGGGTAACTCCGAACCAATATAAAATCATGGTATGTTCTTTCCTTTTTCTTTTACTACATTTACTTTTATCTGTACTTTGATTCTGTGATTGTTAATTCCATCATTCCAAGTAAAATCTTTAAGGATTTGAATAATATTCGTATAATCCATTAAACACTATTCACCCCCCCTCCCTCTAATGTTAATTTAGCCTTAAGATCCCTATTCCACTGACTCATATTTGGTATCAGAGCATTGGTTTTCAAAATATTCATCATCTGATTTTTGAAAAGTTTAAATAGCTACCAACACTGGTGATAGTACTGTTAGTAACACTATTAATACACTTGTCAGTAACTCATTTGTCGAAGGACAATCTACTACTAGACCTCCACTTCTTAATGGCAGTAATTACACATATTGGTCAGGTAGAATGAAAATTTATTTACAGACAACTGGTTTAGGCACCTGGAATATCACACAAACTGAGTACACTGAACCTGAGACAAATTTTGCACAGTGGACTGTTGACCAAAAAGCAGTTGCACAAAGTAACTCTAAGGCTATGAATATATTATTTTGTTCAATAGATAGATGAATTTAATAGAGTATATTTATGTAAGTCTGCATTTGAAATTTAGAGAACTTTGCAAATTAAACATGAAGGGACAAGTAAGGTCAAACAGATCAAAATTTCCATGTTAACAAACCAGTTTCAATTATTCAAAATGAGTCCATATTTAATATGTATAGTAGATTCCAAGATATAGTACACTCACTAATTGCACTATGTAAATAAATTTCTGAAGAGGATTAAGTTAGAAAAATCCTCAATTCACTTACTCCTAAATGGGATCAAAAGACTCTTGCAATCACTACAACAAAATCTATTATTAATTGCAGCAAAAGACAGCCGCGTACTAGTAGCTGCTGTCATTTTATTCATGCGCGTATTGCTATCGCATATTACAGCGTTTGCATTTTGACTATAGTCAAATATTTGGCGGTCTTAATTTTCATGCTCCCGCTTACTTCGTTTCTTAATTTAATTTGCTTCCCCTTTACTCTATCCCGTAACACAGCAGCTCTTTTCTTTCCTAAAATCTGTTTCTTCTTCCTCAAATCCCGTAATCTCCAAATAAAACCCTAAATTTTCCTCTCCACTCCTCTTAGTCCGATCTGCAGGAGCTTCGTTAATCTATTTGCGCACTGAAACTTCTCCAAAAATGCAATCATTGAATTTGGTGAATGGGTTGGTTTGGCTGCGATTTGACATGTGATTAACTACTCCAGTTCGGGTGAATCGGTAAGAGCAATGCAATGCTTCAACTTTTGCAGTAGTGTAGATCAATAACTTTCTTTAGTAAGATGTAAATATAATGATCGATTTACTGTTAGAGGGGATTTTTATTGACTTTATATTGTATTTTGGATTTTATTTTGATCGGATGAAAAGAGGATTTGTATAGGAGAAAAAGAGAGGGTAGATTATAATCTCATATTGTGTATAATTATAAGATAAATTCATGTAAACAGAAGTTAAGATTGTGTCCTCTCAGTATCAAAAATCTTCTTAGTTCTGCAATTTCATCAAGCAAACATACTTGTTAGTTGAGTATTATTCTACGTACTGTTTAGTTGAGCCTTGAAACCATTGTAAGCATAAAGGTTGCGTTTTCTTCATGTGTGATTCATTTTGTACATTGACTATGTTGGTGAAACCATCCATTAATATGTATATGTATGGATGAACAACTAATGGAGGAATGTGTTGTACATAATATACAGAGTGCATTTGTGCGAAATCAATCTAATGTTTGTACAAATACTATATGTATGAATATACATTCATGAATTGCAATATTGCTTAAATATTGAAAGGCCTGGTAATTAAATTTATGTATTAAAAAACAGAGAATAAACTCTTTCTTACTGAAGTTGCAGAATTCTCATGCACTGTAACAGTACCTATAAAACTAACCTTACTACAGTCGGTTAAGAACAAAAACCTTGAAAACAGTAATATTTGTATAACACAGTATCGATACATAAAAAAATTTAGTTTTACTTGCTCATCAATCTACCTTATAATCGACAAATAAGTTCTAACATATATTTTTAAACTCTTTCCTACAAATCTTATGTAAATTTCCTCATCCTGGCAGTTAGTGCAAAGCTGTATGAGAGTGTAAATTTGGAAAAGCACGCGCAAGGGCAATTGCGAAAGAAGGAAACTGATTAAATAAAAATCAATATGGGCTGAGGATATACTTCTATTCTAAATTCCTTCTATATTCAACTAAAAATGGTGAAGCTGATCTAAAATAAGCAGTCAAGAGTACAACTACCACATGTAAAAACAAAGAGGAAAATGCCTCCAATGGGAAAATAACACTCTTTGCTCTATTCATATGGAACAATGTTGCCTTTGTTTTCTTGTTCTTTGTGGGTTGTTGTTGCATAGTGTAATCACTTTCTAGTTTCAGGAATTGCTTGATGTAGCTTTACTATGGTTTCTGTCCTTTGATCAATTTTCTTTTATTTGTGTATTTCAGCGCTAGAAAAACTTTTAAAAGGTTATACTGTTTAATATGCCACTGGAGATGAAGTTCAACTGGTTAGCTACCCACTTGTTCATTCTTATTAATTGAATTTTACCGTAGATTATGATTTATCAGTGGTTGGTTTAATTCAAGACTGGTTTCATTAAGTAAATTATGTGTGCACCGAATCATTTTTTTGTACGACTGTTAGGTTTCGAGATCATAGTTTATGGCAACGTCTCTCTTAAAATTTAACATTTACGTAGTATATGCATATAGACGTTATTTCCATACAGTTTCATCAATGCACTTATATTGTACTTCTATAACTTAATTCCACTTGAACAAACATGCATATAATTTCAGAAAGCCTTGCAAGTCTTTTTTTCTCCCCCAAATCGACAAAATAAACATTCATTATTATAGAACTATTTGATGAGAACATATGATTTTGTTGTTTGCAGGCTGATGCTTTGTTGGCTCCGCAAATTGAACCAGCAATTACTAGGTCCCACGTTGACATGGTAACTAACTTCAATTTTTATTATATGCTCCAGTTAGCATGCACATGAACAGTTAACATGAACATGTATAAAATATCTTAAGCTCAATTCAGTCGAATTTTCTTCTAAAAACTGTTAAGACAATTATACTCGCTGACAATGATATATATATATATATATATCCCATTGTATATGCTATTTCAAGCACTTTTGTATTGTACTTGATTCAGGATTGAATCAATTTCAAAGAAATTTATTCTTGTCGATACTAAACATCATTACATAGTTGATTTTTAAACAAAACTTTGACCATTCAAGACTATTTTAGTTACATACCTAAAATTGGCATAGTAAATGTAAATTACAATTTAGTTTCGGTTCATACTGCTTCATATATGACATTTAAAGGACTTAATTATCTTTTTTCTAATATTTGTTTTCTAAAGCAATTATTTGTCCATTAATTTCATGACAATTCTGAAACAAAATCCTTATGAGTAGCATTATTCCAAATCTACAACTTCGTTATGAATTATAAGTGTTCCAAAATCAAGATAATAGCATAATGATTTCATTTGTAGGTTTATTGGATCGCAAGGATGAAGCCGTCGCTATAACTGCGCTTCACTTTATGCATGCATAAAACGAATTTTGGCTCGGGTAAAAATTTCTATTCTCTATCCTTGTTTTTATAATCATTTTGTGTGTTAATAAATTTAGGCTCAGGTAAAAATTTATATTCTCTATCCTTCCTAGTAGATTAGTTGGAAACAATAAGTATGTAACTAGCAACCTTATTATTCATGTGCACCTGGTTTAGAAACCCGTCCATCATTGTAGTATCATGTTGATTGGTTCACCTAAAGGCATATTTGTAAACGAAGATGATCTTACATATGGAAGAACATTGACTCCATCGTATATGTATACGCGCACACACACATTGAGCATTTATGGATGATGAGCTCCAACATAGTACTAATTTTGTATATTGTAAGAACATTATTCAGTTGTAAGCTATACAAATTGTTGTGCGTTCCCTATTTTGGCTTTTCTTGTGCACTTTGGAAACATCACATTCAGTTTGTGGTGCACACACTCTATAATGATTGAAAAACTAGTGTATACTATAAATAACACACACACACACACTCTCTCTCTCTCTCTATTATGGGCATTTGCATAATTGATGTTGCTCCAGCAACTGCTGCAGGATACCGTAGAGGTAAATTTGTTAGATTATGATTGACCCGAGCGATGTATGGTTTAGGCATCTACACAAATATGTGTCCAATTTACTATCACCCAAGACTATTAATGACTTGAGCATTTAGGTGCATCTGGTTACCCATAATTCGATAGGAATATTTTTTTGCACTTTTTGGATCCACAGCCTTCAAATCTGGTCAATTTTTTTTATATAACTCACATTACTTATGATATATATCTTTATACATTTTAACAGCTTAACCATCATAATTCAAAAAAATAACAGTTCCTTCTCTTTCAAGAAACTGTTGGAAGTACTTGCACCTCTGTTGGTCTGCATAGATCAATGTTGCGCCTCAAACGGTTAGTACTTTATAGTCAGTTCATCGAATTTTGTTAGTAGCTGAAAACAAAATTGCAAGTTTGGATATGGAAGATTTCTTCATGCTATGCCATTTTCAAGCACTAGTACATTGCATTTTCGCTTTATGCCCAGTGAATATGGCAAGTCTTCTCATATTGATATTTTACTCGTCGATATACATGTAATGCCATTTATAACTTTGATGCTCAACAAGCACATATAGAGAAACAATTTGATAAATTTTAGACGTTATTATACAATTTTTCATGTGCAAGATTAATGATAAGATATTCAGTTTTAATCGTTCTCCTTGTTAGTACTCTTTGTATAGTTTGTATTGCCACACTTGCAATATGAAGATAGCGATGAATACTCAAGTAGGTCAAAAAGACCAGATACTTTTTTTAGATTAAAATTTTAACCTAGTGACAAATTGATTAGTAAAATGATGTAATACACTGATATCGCTACTTTTTCGCAGGTTTGTGTTCTTGCTATTCAATGGTACTGCTGAAATTCCTTTAACTGACAATGGAGCCTATCAGTGCCACTGTGAGTTTAGTAATAGAATTTACGGCAGAAGAGTTGACAACTGCAAACAATGATTTTTCAGAGGATAATATGATTTCGTCAACAGTTTACAAAGGATGGATGGGTAATACAACCGTTGCAGTTCATTTCAATCCTTCATTGTGTGATTCAGTAGATAAATTCAAAGCTCAGGTAAAGCAAAACAATCGATCTAGTCTCTTTCTTATAAAACATGATATATGTATATATTTCACATGCAGGTCGAACTGTTAAGCCAAGTTAACAATCCAAATATACAACTTATGTACAGTGCATGTACAGAACTCATGTGCACTGTACTGGAACACATGGAAAATGGAAATCTTCATTCGATTCTCTTCTCTTTTTCTTCAAATAAGCAGACTATCCTTCCATGGAATGCGTGTATCAAAATTGCAGCCGATCTTTTATCTGCCATAGGATTTGTTCGTGCCTCACCCGTGAAATGTTGGCAATGAAATGGATGAAGGAAACATCCATAACCATATACTGGTAGGACTGAATAAATTGCAAGTAAATGTACTAAAGCTCTGAGTAAGATTGCAGGCATAATTTAAATAACAGGGAGACATGGACAGGATTTAGTCCTATGTATCTCTAAAGCAATATGACAAGACCAGAAAATTTCAATTAGTGGCTAGTCAAGAGCGGTTGAAAGCAAAACTGGTTGAATAGCTGAAATGAGAGTGCGGTTGGATCCTGGTGTACTGGCTGAAGCTGGACAGTAAGAAGAGCTTCTGGATTTGAAAGTGCAGTAAGACCTGATGGTGCGTGAAATCAAACCGGTTCATTGAAGAGAAGATCTCCAACTGGTGGAAGTGGAATATCTATGCAAAAAACGACAACACTAGAAATAACATGCTAGCAAAAGATATCAGATGACACTCTGCTGGCACATTGGAGCATGCTAAATTGAGCAATGAAACATCGAATCTACTTGTGCATCGAATCAGAATGGTATAACATCTTGTCTTGCTGGTTTGAAGACCTAATTACTTGTCTATTTTTTTCAAACAATAATTTGTAGGTTTAAAGGAGAGTGGTTAGGCCTTGCATGAGGCTAAAGGTGCCTAAAGTTAACGATTTGGTTATTCTACAGCTTAAAGAAAGGGATGCTTCATTTGTTGCTCTACAGAAAGGTGTGCTAGTACCAATGGTAAGTGTTTTCACTCTCGTAAGATTTTTCATTCTTTTATTTGGCCTAATTTGATAATTCTCCTTCTCTAAAGATGAAGTATATTTACGTTCCTACAGTTAATAGGCTTGCATAATTCTGGTCAACTAAGTTTTATAAAAATTAATTAAGTTTATAAAAATTAACTAAAGTTAGAAGAATAATATAATATATTATAATAGTAATAGTAATAAAATAATAAAATAATATTAATAATATAACAACAACAACAATAAAAAATTAACTAAGTTTAAAATAAGTAACTAAGTTAATTAAGTTTTACAATAATTAAATAAGCCAACTATTTTTTAAAATTAAATAACTTTATAAAATTTAATTAAGTTTTATAAAAATTAATAAGTTTATAACAATATACATGCAATTGTTGAATAAAATATTAAAATTTACATCAATTTCAGGAAATTCCATATGTTATTGATATCGTTTCCATATGATTATATAAATTAACTAAGTTACTCAGGTATGGGTTGATGTTGCAAATGCTCCAAATGCACGTCCATGGAGACCAACATCCGACTTACAAAATATTGAAGATGCCGTCGGCACTACAATTGCTTGGCCTGCTGATAAAGTTATAACAGATGCAAGTTTCGGTAAGTCCAATTTAACTTAAGGTATAATCGATTGTTTGATGGTTTCGGCAGTTATTCGCCGATCGTAGTTAAAAAGTGAAAATCTCATGACGGTCTGTAGCAATCAGTTGGATGCATATTAAAGTACATAATTCATAGAATAATTTGATAATTTTTTTTAAATAATTACTACAGGCAAAATATTTTATACTTGTTAGTGGGCATCAGAAATTCTAGTTGTGTTTGGTGAATAAGTATTTTTTTTGTAAAAGAGAAAAGGGCCTCATCCATAGTAGTAATAAATTAATGAGAGGGGCGTAATAATTATGTGAACCATTTTCAATAAAAAATTATCTAATATTTGCGTGAAGTCTTATTACCTTTATTTACTTAACCTCTCATTGCTATTTCTTTTGCACTTTTAAGTTGCATGTTAGTTGAAATGAGCTAATTATTTGAGGTAATCGCTATTACATAGGGATTATCTCTTTATACTATGATTTTGGCTACTTCATGACCCTGACTGGATCTTTGGGGTTGATTGTTATTTTGTTAGAACCTTCGGTGCAAGCACGTTTCTTTAAGTAACCTTGTTAGTCTTCGCGGTCACATCCTTATTTAAACGGATCGTTATTCTTGACAAATAAAAATTTACAAAATGGCTCAATGGTATACTGGTTAGCACACAATATTTTGTGTTGGTAATGCCTCTTTTAATCATAGGAAGACTTATTTTTGCCTCAAATGGTTCTTTTACAAGATATGGTAGTAGGCAGCACATACATACGTATATGCATAAGTTATATATGTATATGTATGTGGGCGTTTGTTTCAATATCCTTGTCGGCATTATGTTGGCAGTTTTTGATGTAAAATATAGATCCGGTAGCCTATCATTTGTATACTTGTTTGTCAATTAATCTCGTATCGCAACAATAAAACATTAACCCTTGAGGTTATGTTTTTGTTATATTTTGTGAGGTGATCAAATAAATTATAACCAATATTATATATCTGGAAGATGCCAGTTGGTATATCGGTAAGGCTATTTTAGTTCTTTCTTTCCAAGACATGGTAGCCTCTGTATGTATACATGTAAATGTATGTGCTTGTGTTAATCCAAAGCAATTGATTTTTTAAAGAATGGAAGAACAATTTGTGTTTTGCTCTAAAAGTAATAAAAAAATGACCTCAAAAAGTATAATAAGCCCATTTATTTGTGTTCATGTCACATTCATAAAGACAAGAAGAACAAGGAAAAAAAATTAGGCCAAGGCCCTAAAACTTCCCTTGTCTCTTTACAGTAATAAGAAAACCCTAACATTTCCCGACTAAGAAACCTATCAGTAAAATTCCTCGCTTCATATGCTAGTTTCATAGTGGAGGTAGGAAAAGATTCGATTACGCATGATAAGTAAATTCTTTCTCAATTTGTTTTCACTAATTTGTTGATTGCCAAATTTTGCTGTTTTCTACATTAGTAACCCGTTTAGTTTTATTTTCTTGCTGTAATAATAGTTCGATTATTTCGTATTGCGTTTCATCCTTGAAAGGGAAGGCTTACTTAATTGAAAAGATGATTATTAGCAAATCTGATGCTTTTTTTCTTTGCTTACAGGTAAGAATTAATTGGATTTTGGGAACTTAGTAAGTTTGTTTGGGCTGAAAATCCTTTCAACTTCTGAAAACAAGTTGGGTTACTTGATGGTTGATTTCAGTCACTAAAACAAATGCATTATTATTTTCAAGCAAATAACAGAGTTGGATTTTGTAATGTTTTAGACTAATCAGTGATATAAATAAAAACATTGTTTGTATTAGTTAGATTATTAGCATGTTATTTGTATTATTTGCATACATGCATTAGATATTTGTTCATACTCCCAGTCCATTGATTATATTAATGGTTTAGTGCGCTAAGTTTTTGAGCCTACAAAGTTAACGTCATGTATACTAAAGTTTTAAATACAACAACTGTTATTTTATGGCTCGTTCTGATCTTTTTACGAGTTGTAAAGAGATTTAAAGCATTCATCCTCCATCTTTGTATTGTTATGTAGTGATGTAGACTTATGCACATCAATTACACTATCATTTGAGATAATTCCATTACTTTTGCTTTATAGGTAGATAGATGACTATGATGCAAAAAAAGGTTGCAACGAGTTATGGATCGAAGTTATTTTTGCTGCTAGAACTACTTTTTTGTTTTAACGTATGTACTACTTGCTTTTGTTTTGCTATTGCTACTTGTTCTATATTTTGTTTATGAACTATTGATGACGAACTATTTATGTTTGGTGTAAGAATATTGTGTATTTTGATTATGAAATTTCATACGTTGGTTATCAAATATGTGTCCAAAATGTGGTATTGATACAACATGTTGATTTTGAAATGTGGTATTGATATAATATGCTAATTTTGAAATGTGGTATATATACACATTGTGACCGATGTTTAATGAAATGGAATTTACAGAAAAGTAGAAAAAGCCTAATTGACTTAGCTTTGTATACAATTTAACGGCGTTTTTAAAACGCTGTTAAAACATTCCACGGCGTTTTTTACACGCCGTTGAATGTTTTAACAGCGTTTTAAAAACGCCGTTAAATTGTATCTAAAAACATAACCAAATACAATTCAACGGCGTTTTTAAAACGATGTTAAAACATTCCACGGCGTTTTTTAAAGGTCGTTGAATGTTTTAACAGCGTTTTTTAAAAATGCCGTTATTTTAGACCAAACGCTGTTAAATGATTTCATGACATCAGGGAAACGCTGTAAAAAAGGACATTTAACAGCGTTTATTCCTTATCATTGTATATCTCTGAAATATAACTGTATGTCGATATACAGCGTATGTAAAAACGCTGTTAATAGCTTTTATAGCGTTTTTGAAACGCTGTTAAAAGTCCTGTTTGTTGTAGTGAATCGAAGAGGCTAATGACATTAGCGCTCCAAAAATTGAAGAGTTAATTGGCAATTTAATGTCTTTTGAAGCACAAATGTAGTGTAGGAGAAAAAGCATAGCAATATAGAAGAAATTTATAGCTTTTAATGCAATGACGGATAATCTGGATTCAGTCAGCGATGAAGATGAAGAAATTGCTTTCATGACAAGGAATTTCGAAAATTTTCTAAAATATAGGAAGTTGAACAATTTCAAAAGAAATGACAACAAAAATCTGGGAAGCGAAAGTGGAAACGGAAATGGCATTAGATGTTATAACTGCAATGACCCTGGTCATTTAAAACGAGACTGGCCATATTCTTATAAACTGAAAACTTCACCAAACACTGATTCATCCAAAAAAAGGAGAAGAGCCTATATAGCAACATTAGACGATTTAGATACATCCTCAAGTGATAATGAATCGAATACAGAAATTGCTAACATGTGCTCCACAACAATACATAATTTAGAACAAAATGGTGAAATGTATCATAAAAAGGTACGCATTTAATATATCGAAAGTTTTTTTTAATTCCTTGAATGAATATTTCTTTTCATTTGGTTGCTTTATTGGTTGTTAGGAATATCCTATGGATTAATAATAATATTGGTTGAATATTGTGTAATTATATTTTAAATATTTTATGTGTTTTAATAATACAATAGTAATATAAAATATTTAAAATTATTTTTCTGAAAATAGAATAGCTATAAATAGATCTATATAATAAAATAGGAAATAGTTAAACAAAAATCATTTTTGAAAATTTTGACCTATATGTCGACGTACCCCATGAGCATATATCGACATATACAGACAGAATTTTAATTTTAATTTCAAATTCAAAATTTGAATTTCCCTCCACCTTTTCACCAACTCCTATGATGGATGTTGAGTAGTTTTTTACATTAAGATATGATTATTTATTAGACAAATGCATAGTTTGTACTCAACTCGAGTATGCTTGCTTTTAATGGATAACAAAAGTCAAATCCAATTTTTGCAACCAATGAATTTATAAGTTAACTTCAAAGTAAAACTTCACTTCTTTGTGTTTAATTCATGCACATACAGACAATGATGCACCTATTATAATCTCTTCGCATAAATTTATATTGATATACGAATAATGTATACTCAAAGATTAAGTAGCACTTAGGCAATGTTTAAGCGGCGCTTAAGCGAAATTAAGCGAAACGAGACATCTATTGCCTCGCCTCGCCTAGCGCTTAATATAAAATAGCCTGTAACATTTAACACAAATATCTTTTAGCACATCTTTTAGTGCATGTTGTTGCTTTTCGAGACGGCCGAGGTTCGAATCTCACGGTTGTCGCATTAGGTATGCTGAGTGGTGCGTGATGAGCCAATGGGGACATTGTACTCTTTAAGGGGAATAGTCTGTAACATCCCTTTAAGAAAGTTAATACAAAGGCCTTTAAGCATAGTGTTAATTTAGTGCATGTTATTGCTTTTTGAGGTGGCGGGGTTCGAGTCCCACGGTCGTCACACAATCTATTCAAGATTTATTTGTGGAATTGAATCAAACATATTCTATACTATCTCCGTGGAACAATCGACATGTGCCAATCCTATTCCAAGGATTCATCATCACAACCAAAGGTTTATGCCTATGTTGAATGATTTCCAACTCTTATAAATTTTGACCGCAAATGGGTTATGTATTTGTTTGTGAAAATGCTATTATTCTAGGAGATCAATAGATAAAAACGTTAATGTACGGGTGGTTAAGATCTATCGTCGACCGCATTGAAAGAAACTATGAATTATCTACATCTGAAGAAAATCAAATCGTAATATATGAAGACAAAGCTGCGAACATCGCTCAAATCAAAGGATGATATATTAAGTGAGAAAGAACAAAGCATATATCACAAAAAAAATTCTGGAACTGCGGAAGTATAATGAAATTTAAATTCAAAAAATACAATTGAATGATAATCTTGTTGATTAAAGCTTTGTCCACATCAACATTTCAAGAAATATGCATATGGCATTAACATACGAAAAGCTTAGGATCAACCATTGTTATGAGCTTAATGATTAATCAATGGTTATTGTGAACGTGTTATATATATACACACGAGTATGTTGGCACGTGCGATGCACGTACGCAAGAGGAATTACTATTATAAAATAATATTTGGAAGATTTTTTTTAATATTATGGAAAAAGTTGATTTGTATGAAATGTTGAATTTTCTATATGCATACATGCACAATCAAACCATTTATCAAAACATGATGAGACCAAGTTATTTTTGGAAATAGTTAATCGGGTAAAGAGAGTAGTCAACCATTACAACAGTATGTTGAGAAATTGAATAAATGTTAAGATTAGCATTTTCAGTATTATGAAAGTTTAAAAACTTGCATATGATTAATAAAAAGTAAATCTTGTTAACCACATAATTATTGGTCTTTTTATTTTTGTTTAAGTGTGATGCTATTAAAATAAAGATCTGCCTTGGTTCAGTATAAGACATACATGAAAGGCTAAATATAGTAATGCATATCTGTAATTAATCCGCTCATCAACACAAAACCTTAAGAGAAAGAACTGCATATCATGTCTTATAAAAATCATATTTGTATACCATAATGCAACCAAACAGCTAAATCATACCTTAATTTTATGTAATGAAAAAAAGCCGTAACAATATTCTAAAATGTATCTCCTAACATTTACATTCACATTCCAACTTGCCTGCACATGTAGTCCCTATGCTCTGTTTTGAATCCTCAACCGAACATCCTTTAACTGTTACCCATGCATGCTCTACCATATTCC
Source organism: Allium fistulosum (assembly GCA_030737815.1). Taxonomy (NCBI): domain Eukaryota; kingdom Viridiplantae; phylum Streptophyta; class Magnoliopsida; order Asparagales; family Amaryllidaceae; genus Allium; species Allium fistulosum. Next base: position 894,566,247 of record CM060905.1, on the reverse strand, counting down.
CCACCCTCATATTCGGATGGAAGATTTTGCTTCTCCTCGTCCTTGTGATCAAGTTGTCGGAACAGATAATGGTGCAACTCCACTTTAGATCAAACATTGAAAGCAAAATTCAAGACATATGAAATTAGGAACAATGCATTATTCCAATTCTAATTCCAATATGTTCTAATTTTAGTTTTGGGAGAGACTCATTATGGCTCCCACAGAGAAGAACGCTACGACGAATACGATAGTGCAGCAAAGGCAATCTAGTTGGCTATATGGTCTACTGGGCTGCATCCAATAAAGGAGTACATACCGTTCCCAGTATGATTTGGATTTTTGTAGCTGGTAATAAGACTCGGCTTGTATTGCTTAAGAGAATATATGCCTATTATCTTTTCTTCTGTGTTAATGGGCCTTGCACCACAGCCCAATTTCTTCTTTTTATTCTTTCTAGTCTTGTATAAATACAGTAGAGATATGTTGTACATATTTTATGAATTCTATTACTGAATAAAGAATACAATTACATTTTCAAAGCTTTCTTTTATGGTATCAGAGCATCATTGCCAAACGGCAGATTTTCCTTTGAGGAATTGATTCTCCCCTCAGAATATTATCATCATAGGGGAGGATACCCTTCTCAAGATCACTACAGTGATCGTGTTCATCTATTCTCAACCCACGGTGCCATCCAAGAGGTAGATCAGATTCAAGATCATCACTTCCACCTCTGGTTGCACTTTTCCGATTTAGGCATCTGAAGGTACAATTATTTCTGTATACATATTACTGTTTTTCAATAAAACAGTAATGCATATAGCAGTTTTCTCCCTGCACCCTCTTTTCTGTTGCATTTTGGGACATTTCTTGGCCACCAAAACCAGTTTCCTTGATCAAGAAACTTGATTATCCTTATTCTTGATCCACCATGGCTCTTGAAGAAGAAGATGTCACTTAAGCAAATACTGGCAACAAATCCAAAGATAATCAGAGATCAGATTCTGTCTTGATCAGACCTAAGAATCAAGCAATAAACACACCTTTAGATGAAGACAACTATACCACATGGAAATATCAAACAGAAATTGCATTGAGAGGGTATGATCTACAGGATTATGTAAAAGGAACCAAAGAGATTCCACCAGTTAACATCACTGATGATACAGGGAACACTGTTAGCAACCCAGAATATACTTTGTACCAGAAACAAGATAACTTGCTTGCATCTTGGCTCCTATCATCCATTAGTCAAACCCTATTGTCCCAACTTGTTGGTTGCTACATATCATATGAGATATGGTCATCTATCGAAAGAATTTTCAACTCACAGTCATCAGCAAGAATCATGCACTATAGAAGAGAATTACAAAATACAAGAAAGAATGATATGAGCATGAGAGAATACCTTGCCAAAATCAAGAATCTGTGTGATAGACTAAAGGCTGTTGGCCATAATATCTCAAACAGTGAGCAGATTCTCATCATTACCAATGGCCTAGACCAAGAATATGAATCTTTGGTGACTTTCATTGCCACACAACCAACCCTACCTGATCTTGACTATGTCAACTCAGCTCTCCTTGCACATGAAGGCAGAGTAGAACAGAGAAGACTTATGCAAGAAGAATATTCAGTGAATTATGTTTCAACCACAAAGAATAAAGGTCAGAAAAATAATCAGAACAACCAGAACCCAAGAGGTGGTTATAATCAAAGAGGCAGGGGCAGAGGAAGGTCATCAAGCAACAACAGAGTCAAATGCCAAATTTGTGAGAAATTTGGTCGCATGGCAAATAAATGCTACTTCAGATTCAAGGAGGATTACAATCCATCTCAACAGACACAGTCAAGCAGGCAACCAACAGCAAACATGGCACAAACTAATCATCAATCAAGAAATAATTCAGATAACTCAACAGATGATACAACCAAGACAGATGACATCAACACAGAAGATTGGTTTCCAGACTCAGGAGCTACAAATCACATTACCAACAACTTACAAAACCTCAACTTGGGAAACAAAAGCTACAATGGTAAGAATTCTGTATCTATGGGTAATGGTGAAACTGTTAATATATCACATGTGGGAACAGGCACTATACAAGGTACAAGGCTACTCTACCTTAATAACTTATTAAGAGTGCCAAGTATCAAAAAGAATTTGATAAGTGTCTCACAATTTGCTAAAAAAAATCATGTATATTTTGAGTTTCACCCTAAATTCTGTCTAGTCAGAGATATGCTGAGTAAAGATATATTATTACAGGGTAAACTGGACCAGGGTTTGTACAAGTTCAGCCATATGAGAACAAAGAACATCTGTAATAATAATGTTGTCTGTTGTAATAACACAAGTTTGAATCAGGTCAAATGTGACAATACTTTTCATATGTGGCATTGTAAATTGGGATATCCTAGTTATGATGTAGTAAAGCAAGTGTTGAATGAGAATAAAATTCCTTCTCACCTTTGCACAATTTATCATTATGCACACACTGTCAAATTGGCAAAAGTCACAAATTACCTTTTCAGTTTTCTGAAACTACTTATCAAAGACCACTTGAGCTTGTGGCAGCTGATTTGTGGGGACCATCTCCACACAACTCATCAAAGGGGGACAGGTATTATCTATCCATTGTTGATGCACATACTAGATATACTTGGATATATTTTTTAAAGGCAAAATCAGATACATGTAATGCTATGAAACACTTCATCATCAGTGCTGAAAAACAATATAATAACAGTGTGAAGATTGTCCAAACAGATGGTGGGGGAGAGTTCAAAACCCTAAAGGAGTTTTTCAGCACAAAAGGGATTGTGCATAGGACTACATGTCCTCATACATCTGAACAAAATGGTCTAGTTGAGAGAAAACACAGGCACATTGTGGAAACAGGGTTAACACTCTTGTCTCAGGCAGGTCTACCAATGAGATATTGGAGAGAGGCATTTGCCACAACAGTATATCTCATTAATAGAATGCCAACCAAAGTGTTAAACCATGTGTGTCCTTTTGAGAAATTATTTGGTTTTAAACCAAACTATGAATATTTAAGAAATTTTGGGTGCTTGTGTTTTTCCTGTCTTAGACCATACAATAAACATAAACTAAGCCTTAGGTCTAGTCAATGTACTTTTTTAGGATATGCACATAATCAAAAGGGGAACATATGTCTAGACAGTCAAGGCAGGGTTTACATTTCAAGGCATGTTGTTTTCAATGAAAATGTTTTTCCTTTTGTAGAGAAGGAAAAGCACATGCAAGGAACTAATGCAAACAAAGCTAGGGCTATTCACATGCCAGACTTATCAGAGTGGATAAATACTGAGGTTCAATCAAACAAAGAACCAACAAGGAACGAAATTAGAGATCATTCAGAGCAAATAATAACAAGCAATCCTCAACATAATGAGCAACAAGAATCAAACATACAGCAAGAATCCAACACAGAATCTACAAATGAAACATCTGATGAGCATAATGATGTCCAATGTGAACCACAGTCAACCACTATTTAGCATCCCATGATTACTAGATCAAAAAGTGGGATTTATAACCCAAAGTATTTAACACTCAATTCAATGAAGTGGAACCAACATCATATGAGCAGGCAATAAAAGATAAAAGATGGAGAAAAGCCATGGATGAAGAATATAAAGCTCTAGTTAAAAACAATACATGGACACTTGTCGATTTACCAAGGCATAAAAACATTGTGGGAAGCAAATGGACGTACAAAATTAAAAGAGATGCTGATGGTAAGATCATCAGACATAAAGCCAGACTTGTGGCAAAGGGATATACCCAGCAGTTTGGTTTTGACTTTAATGAAACCTTCTCTCCAGTTATCAAACCAGCAACAGTAAGGATAATCCTAACCATTGCCTTGCATAAAAACTGGAGAATAAGGCAATTAGATGTGCATAACGCTTTTTTAAATGGAGAATTAATAGAGGAAGTGTATATGCAACAGCCAAAGGGTTATAGTTCTGAAGCAAGCATCAGTCAAGTATGCAAATTACATAAAGCAATTTATGGTCTAAAGCAAGCCTCAAGGGCTTGGTATGATAAATTAAAAGGTGTCTTGGTTAAACTGGGATTCACTGCCACCAAGTCAGATTGTTCTTTTTATATAAAAAGGACAGGGGACAACAGTATTTACATATTAGTTTATGTAGATGATATACTGATCACAGGAGACAATCAACATGAAATCGAATTAATCATGAAACACTTAGATAAGGAATTTGCAATAAAAGACATGGGTGAAGTAGATTTCTTCCTTGGCATACACATTCAAAGGGATGCAGATTCAAACATCATTTTATCTCAAAAACAATACATATCTGACATACTTGTCAGGTCAAACATGGATAAAGCTAAGTCTCTACCTACTCCCATGACAAGCAATCTCAGGCTATCTAAGGAAAAGGGTGAACCCATCGAGAATGTCAAACAGTACAGGAGTATAGTTGGGGCACTTCAGTATGCTACTATTACAAGACCGGACATATGTTTTAGTGTAAACAGAGTCTGTCAATATATGCAAGCTCCTACAAATGAACACTGGTGTGCTGTAAAACGCATTCTACGATATTTAAAGGGGACGATCAACCATGGATTAAAATTCACTTCAAACAAAAACTTACATCTACATGCTTACAGTGATTCCGACTGGGCAAACGATTTAGATGATAGGAGATCTATCACCGGATATTGTGTTTACCTCGGCAGCAATCCCATCTCGTGGTGCACGAAAAAGCAAGCCACCATCTCGAGATCGAGCACTGAAGCTGAGTACAGGGCCATCGCCAGCACCACTGCAGAGGTCATTTGGACTGAAACCCTCCTTTAAGAATTAGGGTTCATACTGAGTCGAAAGCCAACCATTTGGGTTGACAATTTAAGTGTTATCTCTCTATCTATGAACCCTACCCAACACTCGAGAACGAAGCACTTGGAAGTGGACCTCCACTTCGTTCGCGAACGAACGAGAAGTGGAAAACTCCAGATCCAACACATTCTGGCTTATTATCAGCGAGCTGATGTTTTTACTAAAGCAATTTCGAGAAAGAATTTTGATCGGTTTAGAGAGGAGCTCAGAGTTTTCTCCGCCGCCATGAAAGACGAAGAGAGACCGAAACCCTAGTTTTATTTGAGGGGGCATAATAAGACTCGGCTTGTATTGCTTAAGAGAATATATGCCTATTATCTTTTCTTCTGTGTTAATGGGCCTTGCACCACAGCCCAATTTCTTCTTTTTATTCTTTCTAGTCTTGTATAAATACAGTAGAGATATGTTGACATGTACATATTTTATGAATTCTATTACTGAATAAAGAATACAATTACATTTTCAAAGCTTTCTTTTAGCTGGTAATTTTAGGTCATATTTGATGAACACTGCTACCACTCTCAGTAGTCCAATCTCCGAGTTACTGGATTCCTAAATGAAAAGGATGATGGCGACCTAAACTTCATGGTTGAGGCATCTTCATTTTTCTTTCCGCTTTTACACTTTTTCGCTTTTTGGTAATAATCTTCATCTTAAACTTAACGATTTGTTTCATTAGTTACAGGGATAGATTAGCTGTCAAAAAAATGCATGATGTTGGGTGAGCAAATCTTCAACATGTATAATGTATTTGTACGTTACTTGATTTTTACTTTAGTACAAAAGTTAAACAATGGATTAGTTGTGTTACATTCAAATCAATCAATGACTATATATTAACAGTAAGATATTAATCAATATCTTCTCAAATGAATCGTCATACTTCAAATCATACAAATGAATTGTCATCAAAGTTTATTCCAAAGTAACAGTTTGATGAATTCTATCACTGTCAAGGAAACATGATTACCAAAAAAGTTGTACACATCCACTCCACCCACTCCATTGTAAGTTTTTGGATTTTTTTTGGATTTGGCCTCGTTTTAAAACTTATTATCACACATAGCCTCGTTTTAAAACTAATATCAAATATAGTCCGATTTTAAAAAATATACTGGCTCCTTTTCAAAAGTCGTCAATGTAATTTTTTTTCCTGGCGACTTGACTTTTGAAAAGTCGCCAGTGTTTTTTTCTAAAAAATTTTTTTTTACACTGGCGACTTTTGAAAATGAGCCAGTTCATTTTTCAAAACAGGACTATATTTGATATTAGTTTTAAAACTGGGCTATTTGCATTAATAAGTTTAAAAACGAGGCTAAAATGAAAAAAAATCCTAAGTTTTTTCTGATGTGAATCAGATGACTTCCATACAGATGTTAGTCCTTTATTGATTATGCAATGAGAATCAGGAGCTCCAACATCATCAAAAAATATGAATAACCTGACCTTTGGCATACTCAGCCAAACTTCATGAAACAAACATCCCCAGTAGTACACAATTCAAATGATAACATGGACCTACAAAATACAAACCAATGCATCTAGTGTTACAATCAATTCGTACTGGCATTAGTTAAGTTGAGCGTTGCATAATTTTTAATGTTACGAATCTTTAAGATATAAGATATTACTCATGTAATTACTGTCTTTTTATCACTGAAGTAAACAACAACATAGAACACACACACATGCTCTGTAGAACAAATACAGTATACAAATATCCCTGGCATGCAACTGTATTACAAAAAATTAGTACTGAAGTTATAAAGTGGGAAACATATGTACATACATATATCAATAAAAGCATCCCGAAATGAATCTATTTTGCAACAATTAGAACAATAGCTCAGTGTTACTATGTAAGTACTTACCTAGAATTAAATGAGATAACTGATAAACAATTGTATTTAACTAACGAAACTCATTAGTGTAATCAATGAGCATAATTGACAAACACGAAAGAAACTTCTACTAACGGTAACAGTAAATATATTTGAACATTTGGATTTTTTCCAAATAGAAATAAGAAGAAACAAAGATGCAAATAGCCAGTTCTCTAAAATGAAATTTTGAAAGATAGAAAAACGTACAAAAAGTAGTCACATTTGAACATAATCCCCAAATAGAAAAATCAACAAATTGAATTCGGTCTTAGGAGAATGAAAACCAAACTGTAGAAACCCAGATAATTAAACTAAGTTGGAGATTGTATGTCTGATAAAAAATGGTCAATATGGATAGAAATCATTCATATAGTACCCCAAACAAAGTTACACTATTAAAATATCAAATGAAATGATAGGTAACAGTAGATAAAATAACAATCAAATAAACGAAAAAATATAAACGGATCGTGAAAGAAAATCATACCTAAACAGCGAATAAGGTCGACCATCGGATTCTCATCAATAGAATGAGCAAACATGTATGAGGGAATTTGACATCATAATGAAAGGTATTGATCCAGATAGCTTGCCGCGCCTTAAAAGCTTGGGATCTTAAAGCAAGATGGTAGGCATCTGACATCAATGCTGATAACTTTTTTGTTGTGGGTTGACACAGATAAGACCTATACCTGGTAATTCTTGAAAATATATTGTATATGTCATGTTAGAGTTGACTTTATTTTTAGGTTATTATTGTTGTTATGTCGCTTTGGATCCAGGACCAGCGTAATATCTGTCATAACAGTTTCAACATCTACTTCTAAAGCAAGGGTTTATTCCAATGGCTTCTGTTTGATTTTTATCCATAGGGGCTCTGCAGCAATATGCACCCTGAGTTTTTATCAAGATATTTCGCAACTGGCATCTGTGTAGATGTAAGATGGTGAAGTAGTCAAAGTCCTATAATTTTGGATCAAATATTGGGTATAACAGCTAATGTGAAGTAGTGTGACATTACAATTACTCTCCAGTAAGTGTTTGCAGTAGACCATAGTGGATCCACCTGGAACCACCATTCCTTGAGTTTAAGGGCAAGCGTGTTAAACAAAATGTAACAAACGTATAATTGTTTTCATAAAATTAAATTTTTGTTATCTAAATCTGGTTTAGATACAGTAAGGCTGTTATGACAACAACGCAGGCTATCATTCAATAAAAACAGAGGACAACATATAGAAAAATACGTAGTGGAAATCAAGCTTAGTAATCAAGTCTAGTTAGTACAGAACAGAATAAGCAGTTAAAAAAAGCATCTACAAATAAAGTACGATCAAACAACTCATACAAAGAAATGCGTGTATGACATAATGTGTGTAGGTGAGGCATAGAATGTAATGGAAGATTTATCAATCAAATATCAAGTGATCAAGGTAGGAGTGCGAAAGAGGAAAAAATGTATAAAAAAAAATACATAACGGAAATTGAGCATACTTATCAATTCCTATGTCCTCAATACTCATCTTCTATCCTGCTGACCATGACAATCTACGACCACCACTGCATAACAAAGGAATAAAATATATACAACATTTGAATATACAAAATGATTAAAAAAACTCATATGAAGTACTGCATGGTTGAACTAATGTATAGGAAAACTTATATTGTCCACTTATTATACAGTAGGCATAATGAGTTCATATAGAAAGTCATGATAAAGAGCATAATGAAATTGGAGTAGCCACCATAAGTCATGTTAAAGAGCAAAGCACCCCACCAAAGAAACATACATAAAGTATTTAGTGCAAAGTAAATATAGAAATGAATAACTAAATAATGCGTATTTTGTTTCTTTGTTATGTAGCTCAATTTGGTTCTCCAATGATTGCACATAACTGATGATTTGGATGGACTTGTATAAATTAGTATTCCAGGACTTATATAAACTAATAAAATACACAGTTGGGTGGGATTGTTAATGATATTTGTTTCCTTAGTCATAACTATAATCTAATGACTTTCTATAATCAGGTACATATAAAATTAATATATACCTATGCATAAAAGTAGCAACTAAGAGTGGCTTGCCTTTAAGCTACCATAAAGTTAATATATCCTCAACCACATACATTTTAATTTTGCCACATCACCTTATAAGTATATATATGGATATATGCGTGTGTATATATATAAACACATATAGAATAGGCTTTTATTTTTATTTTAATATTTTTTAGGGGCATTGCTTCATCAGATCGTGGCAGCAGTTACCTTGTACTTCAGATGGCTTTCAATACATCAGCACTCGGCGGTAATTCTCTTTGTAGCAAAGTTTCTCAGTTTTCCTATGACATCACTCCAGCTGCACACTTCGATGGTACTCCACCTCATTTCAGATGGCCAAAAACGATACACAGTTCGCCAGCAATGCATCTCTGACCACTTGCATCATCTCATCAGTTCACTACTGCCCTCAACTCAACACTTCAATATTAGCTCACCTTCAATTTGCTTCTATGATAAACTTTAGTACTCCCTTAACACAGAGCTCACCCTCAACTGCACATTGCAACATCAATGCCTTCCTTTATGTCGCAATCATCATCACTTCAGCTGCACACTTCGATAGTACTCCACCTCACTTCAGATAGCTAGAAATGATCCACGGTTTGCCAGCAATGCATCTCTGACCACTTGCATCATCTCATCAGTTCACTACTACCCTCAACTCAACACTTCAGTATTCGCTCATTTTCAATTTGCTTCTATGATAAACTTTAGTACTCCCTCAACACAGAGCTCACCCTCAACTGCACATTACAACATCAATGCCTTCCTTTATGTCGCAATCATCAGCATTTACCTGGAAGCATCTCTTTCCTTTGGAGCACGCAATAATAACATTGTATCACTACATTTTAGCTCAACAGTGATTTGCAACATCGAAGCAACCCCAGGCTTGCTCGGTTCTGCTGAGGGCATGTTACATGAATTATACGTTTAGCATCATTGTTTTGGCAATCTTCATGTAACATTAGCAAGTAGCAGGTTCATTTCTATTTAGTGCAAAAAACCCAACATGTAGCAAGTTATTCCAGAAACAACCCGAAGTAGTTCCGAAGCCATTGGACAACTTGCATTGAAGTGAATGGCGGAGAAGGGTCTAATCTGCCATTTAAGGAGCAGCTTGAGGTTGATAGGTAGCACGGTTGGTGGGCAGAAAAATGGAGGGAAGAAGGATGCAGTGCCAAAGTGTAGAAGAAGGTCAGCTATTGCATAATGGGCAGGAGTTAACCATGCATTCAACTCCAATTTTATCCCCAAGTGTGAATTTGGTCATTTTGATACGCATTGAAGTTGCAATTCCCACTGTTCCATGGTTTTATGTACAAATTCATTTAAGCAAACAATATTTATTTGAAATGAAATAAAAATGTGAAGGTAATAGTTGGTGTTTTCCAATCCTTTTTTACGCAATGAAGGTAGGTATGAGAAATGGGCAAAAACAGTGACAATAAACATACGGACAAATGGTAAAGTAGAAAAAGCCATAAACAGTGCATCAAGATGGAGAATAATATCAGGGTTGTGGTAATAGAGATCTCCAACTGCGATTGAATAGGGAAAAATATTGTAATAGAAATCAAATTAGGAAGGAGAAAATGAACAATTAATTTGATGTAGACACTGATGTATTGACAACTTCGACTTAATTTTGTTCGGTTTCTTCTTACTTTTGGCGCATCAGATGTAAAAGATTTTGTGAATGTAAAAGAAGTGAAGGTAAAAAAATGGTAGTAAAAAATAGTACCTTACTTTTGATTTTATCTCCCTGCATGGGCTGGTTTTCATTCGGTCATTGTGTAGAGCCATCATAGCCATTGCAATAGTTGTAGAAACATTGTAGACAGTAGAAGGAAGGATTGCTCTGGTGCACTGTCATCGTCACCGCGCAGGTCGTCTTACTGGGTACCGTAATGAAACCGTCGAACATCTGAATGTTGGAACAATAAGGAATCGTTGTTGGTCATAAAGGGGGGAAGGGGAAGTAAACTGCTTTCAAAGTAGAAGGAGAGGAAAATGAGTCATAAAGGGGGGAAGGGGAAGTAAATTGCTTTCAACGGAGAAGAGAGGAAAATGAGTCATGAACGTGGAATGATGTTGCTGAAACGTTGAATGACCTGGTGTGAGCAGGTGAAACAAATATGAAAGTACCTGTTGGGTGCGTTTCCACCACCACCGAACCAAAGGGAAGAAGGCACCACCGAACCACTCACCACCGAACCAATCCACTCCCAAGGCCTAGCCGAACCAAAACAAGGAAAGAGCCACTGAATCACATGCTACCGGACCAACATACCACCGGACCAAAGCCACCGAATCACATACCACCGGACCAACATACCACCGGACCAACGTTGCTAGGTCATATTACATCAGCCCAGGCCCACCAGCAGCTATATATATCCGAGACCCCTGCCTCCAGCCTCACTCTATAAATAGAGGGGTAGGGGTACAACAATGGCGGACAAGTTTGAGAGCTCAAGCACGGATAGAACTTTCAAACAACTTTCATATACTTGTATCAAAGCTTTGTACTTGTAATCTGAACAGTAAAGGAGAATAACATATAAAGCGGACGTAGGCACATTCTGACCGAACCACTATAAATCTGTGTGTCTTTTACAGTTTAGTCCCTGCTCTTTATATATTTGCATAAATCACTCAGATCACTAAAAACAACATAAAATCAACTAAATCATACGACTTGGAGGTGTTTGCCCATTTTTTATGCAAACATTTTTGGTGTTTTCATTGAGAGACGGGAGCTCGAAGCTTCAGCTTCTCCCACTTAACCTTCTTCCTAACAGCGTCGTTCATTGCTTGGAAAACATGCCTCTCAGGCAGAAAAAAGACGTTAACAAAGGAAAGAACATCGCAACTAGTAGTATTCCAGATCCAGTGATCACAAATCAAGAGAATCGTCCCATTCCAACAGCATTACCAAATGAAGGACAGACAAATCCGACAACCCCTGCCATGGAACAGCTGGTAGCAATTACTAGGGCAGATCTAGACAGGGTTGTGGCTGAAGTGACTAACCGCTTCACATCCCAACAGGAAGCCTTGGTGAACCAACTCATGTCACGCTTAAGGGATGCTGAAAAGTCCAACCGCAACACTGAATCATGGGGTGAGTCCCAGTCTGGAGGATCTCAGAGGCGACAAAAATCTTCCTTCTTCGAAGAAGCTAACGACAGAAGCAGCTATGGTAGGAGCCGAGACCGAGCTCATCCTGAAGTTGGACCTGAGGAAACACTTGGAACCGAACCCAACGGGGGAGGTACCAGGCGGAGGTCAACTATAGCTGAGCCTGTCATGCTGCCTAACCACGGAAACGCCAATGAATGGGGCCGAGCTAGAGTCCAGCCCAAAGTCGGACCCGAGGAAGTGCTTAGATCAGAACCCAACAGGGGAAGATCAAGGCAAGGGCCAGCTGTGGCTGACCCTAGCATGCTCCCAGAAGACCAAAGACAACCACTGGAAAATATTAGGAATGATAGACGATACCATCCCTACAGGTCATCTGGACGGAATCAATCCCACAGAGAAGAACCGAACTCATTTCTATCCGCTCCAAATTCTGATGAAAGGATGGCACGCTTGTTCAGAGAGTGCATCCAACGGGATCAAAGAGATCGAGGGATAGGCGCGAGGGTAACCAGCCCTTTCGCCCGCAATATCGAGATTGCCATCACCCTCCGAGAATGAAAAATCCCAACAATGGAACCTTACAAGGGAACCTCTGATCCCGTTGTACACTTACAGAGATACACACAGCATATGCTCATGAGCGGAGCAACAGAGGGAGTACTGTGCAAATGCATTCCACTATTCTTAGCAGATCTAGCTACCTCCTGGTTCTGCCATCTACCCCAAGGATCCATCAGCTCATGGGAGATGTTGAAAGAAATGTTCATCAGCCAGTTCTGCATTCATGTAGAGCAACCCAATGACGCTTATTCCTTATCCAGTATCAAACAGAAACCTGGAGAAAAAGTGCAGCAATATCAAACCCGATTCAATGCCGCAGCGGCCGTAGTCCAAGATGCTGATGAGAAGCTTATCCTAATGGCCCTCTGTAGTGGGGTGCATCCAAATACTAAATTTGCTAGAAGATTGACAAAAGAAAAACCAGCTACTTTACCCGATTTCTTCCATGAGGTTGGGAAATATATGAGACTTGAAGACGCTGCCATTGAGGGGCAGTCCGTGCAACAAAATAAGGCAGCTCACGGCAACACGCCCGCTGTAGCGAAGGATGTTCGAAGAAATAACTCTAGAGACAATGCTGGGGGCAAGAAGGGAGAAAAGCGTCTATATCGGCCAGGACCGAGATTTGACGCTTACACCCCTTTGAATGAAATGATCGAAAACATCTTCCTGGCCACTCAAGATGAAGTTAATACAAACGCCCCCCGCACAAGAAGGAATCAGATAACGCAATTAAGTCTGGAAAATTCTGCCGCTTCCACGAATCCCATGGGTATGATACCAACGAATGCCATCATCTCCGGGACTTGATTGAAGAACACATCAGAAGAAGGAGACTAGAACACTATGTAAAAGGTCAGAACAGGACTCCAATTCCTGCCAATGAGAACCCAAGGCTACCCTCCCCAGAAATAGGCAGAGGAAATCGCAACACCAGCGGCTCTAGTCAAGAGAAGATAGTGGTCCATACCATCTCGGAAGGGCCACACATCGCCGACGGAAGCTGGGCAGAGATGGAAAGGTACGGAAAGTCACTTAGAAACAGTGAAGAATGCGTCAATTCTATTATAGAAGAACGCCACTTGTGACATCCCGGAATTTCAAGGAATTTAAAATGCGATAATCTCTTATTTAAATTATTTAAAATTAATAAAATTGTTATTTTCAAATATAAATAACAAATAAATTAATAATGTGATGTTTTAAAAAATGGTTATAAATTGATTTTAAATCAGAATAATTAGTTACAAATTTAATCTGGGATATTTTATAAATAAATTTAAATAGTCCTATTATTTCTAATTTAATAAGTGTTATATAAATGTTTATATTTATGTGTATATTTATGTGTTTAGAAGATAATTATAATTTGAGGATTTAAAATAAAAAGTGTCCCAATTTAATTACAATAAAATCTATCTTAAATTTTAATAAAGTTCTGCCTATTCACTTTTGATATATATAATAATATGATGTAATTTTGGTAATAATGTTTAATTTGAAATAATCTTGTCAATATTAAATATAAATATAAAACCAATATATGGTCATAAAAGTAAGTATTAATATATAAACTTATAAACGTAAGTATATAAATAAATAAATATAAATAAAGTGTTTGGTAAGTTAAGTTTAAAATAGAAAATACATTAGTTAAATACATTGAGTTATAAATAGAAATACAAAACAATAGTCATGTAAAACTAGAAATTAATCCACAAGCTAACATAATAAAATAAATGTAACAACTTTACTAAAGTAGGTAAGTCTAAAACAAAGTTAATATATGTACTAAGTATCTAGTTTGTAGGCAAGTAAAATATACCAACCATAACCATATGTATAAACTACTACCATACATATGCAAAGTAAAAAAATAGTCAAGGTAAATATATATACAAGGTGTACCTGCAAAATGAAAAGATATATACAAGATGAACAAAGTTACATAAATATATGTACTATAGCATTGTAGATAGGCAAGTCTAAAACAAAATAAAATATACTCAAGATGTACACAATGAAATAAACATTTGTACTATGGAAATGGAGACTTGCAGGCAAAGAAAAGAAGTAAGGAGACATAGTACATACGAACTGAAATGTAAGGGATAAGTATGACATTATTAATAAAAGCTTGTGTACAACATGAATCATATCAGCCCCATCTAAAGGAAAATCTCTGACCCTAAAGATAAAAATCTTGTACAAATACAACTTAGCCTCTGCATTGTCTTCTTTATATCAAGACTCCTTTCCTTTTCGTTCATTAAAACAATGCAAACCAGAAATCATCTCCTCTGAAACATTTCCAAAACCCTGTAAACAATTTTCTACAAGCCTGTAGCCAGATTCATCTTCAAACTAAAAGCCTGGAATCAAGTTCCAGTTTTTAAAGCTTCCAGTTTCGAAGTTTCAAGTTTTAAGCTTTTTAAAGCCTTCAGTTTTTGAGTCAATGCAAGATCATTTTCTCTGGAAAACAAAACAACAAGGGATGCAAAGCTTCAAAGCTATTCAGATTTTAAGAAATCAATCTCTCTGCTCTTTCCAAAAACTGTGAGTAAACTCCTGTTTTAAAAATTTAAGAAAATGCAGGATTTGTTCCTTATAAAACTCTGAAAACAAGTAGTGCTTGCATGTGTAGATTAAGTGTGCTATATGTTTGAACTGGGCATGATTGTGTTGTTATTACCTCTATTCTTCATTCTTATTTGTTGAGAAAACACTTCAACCCTTACATATATATGTATGATTTGTCTTGCATATGATCTACACTGGATATATGCTATGGAAAAATGGTATATAGCATGAGATTATATTCATATGTCTATATATATAGATGTATCTGTAGACTTAATTATGTGAATACAGGTATATGTGCATGTTCCTTTGTTACAGGCTAGAACAAGTAAAGAAATCAAAATCTCTTTAATCTTTCACTTATAAACTTGGATGTATAGATGAAAAATGTTTGAATTAACAAGACATTCGAATTAAAAATGGTCTCAAACATTTATATCTAGAAAATAATTAGCAATTTGGATAATTCAGTAAGATCTTTTCAAACTTGAAAATTTAATGTTTTATCTTCAAGTTTTGATTATCTAAATAGAAGAGTGTTGACGAAATATGATTTTTGAAAGTTATTTCAAGAATTTTAGTGTATTAGATGGCGAGAAAATAGTGAGTTGAACGGAAACCATGTTTCCGTTGATCCTCGTCAACCCACGACGAATTGAGGGTCGGGATTTCGAACGAGGAAGGCTAGCTGTCTAGGGATCATTGGAAAAATGGTCAGGAATTCTCGTACATACCAAGCTGGATGATCGAAGATGTTTTAGGGTTTAAGGAGTTCTGGTATGGCCTGGGAACGCGATCGATTTGGAGATTGGGGACGCGACCGAGTTCTTCGATTTTGGGTAGGAAGGAAGAGGAATGGATGTGCTTTCGATTGTGATAGGTGGCAGGTGAGGCAGTCGTCACGATCGTCGGCGGAGAGGCGTTTCAGTTGATTGGGTTGGAGTGCCTGGGGGATCGAAATTGCTATATTACAGCATGATAGGGGGTTCTCGCTTCGCGTTTGGTGGCGAACGGGAGACTCTTACCCCTACATGTCCCCGGGGGTAGTATAAGGCCTTTTGGGGTTGGTTTGCTAGGTGCTGACAGTCGAGAGGCTGGCCGAAAAGCAATTTCGAGGTACCACTATATGCCACGGCGGAGAGTGGCAACCGTTTACTCATACCAGACCCATGTCTGACCCGGAGTTTATTTCTGTTTTTCCTAAACTCTCGGGTACCCAAATTTTTACGGGTAGCCAAGGGATTCAGGTTAGCTTTGACGTATTCTGGAGGAGCAATGGAGCAGGAGGCTTCAGCGTATAGATATATAGTGATTCCGCTGTGTTAGTGTTTATCTGTATTTCCGCTGTGTTGTATCTCTGTATTGTATTGAGATGTATCGAGTTGTATTAACTAGACAGGTGTTTATAACTGTCTAGTATGTGTTGTATTATCTGTGTAACTCTGATGTATATGATATTATGTAATCTCTTATGTGATATATTATATTTCATTCGTTCCGCTGTTGAGATTCTGGTGTGTTTTCTTCTTTCTTCTCTATCTTTTCTATTTTCTCACCTCTTTCTTTCTTAATAATGGCGCGTCTTTCCGTGTACGGATTGGCGGGTTGTTACAGTGGTATCAGAGCGATAGGTTGAGCGAATACCTAAGCTCTGGAAGTGGTATCTTTCTTGAGAGAGCGTACTTGTAATTTTTATCTATATATATATATATTTATTTCTACCTATCTGTTGGGTTACCTGTTCGGGTTTTCCAATATAATTTATAAAGGTAGATAGGGTAGTGGTGTGTGTAACACGACTACCAATGGTTGGAGTTTGTTGTGGTTGGAAGTGTATCTGTCGAGACTGTAGACCTAATACCATCTCGAGTAAGCTTTGCTGATGTAAGGATTTTGTTGATCTCTGAAGGAAACTTGTGAAGGATTCGGAGTTCATCATTTAAGTGCAAGTTTGATCGCGCTCGTGTGAGCGGATTTTTGAGAGTTTGGATCTGTCGGTTGGGCAGAAGTATGTCATGATATCTTGATACCTTAGGATGTAGTAGCTGTGTGATGAGACGCAGTGACTATGGATATTTCCGAAGATGTTTTCTTTGGAACAAGTTAAGGAAGAGTGTCTGCTTCGGTGTTGTGACTGTGTTCAGCAGGGTGTTTCTGTTTGGTTTGTGTTCCAAGTTTCTCGAAGAGTTTTGGATAGGAAGTCTTTGAGCATATGGGCAGCAGTGTAGCTGGAAGTGTTCTGTGTGTTGGCAGGAAGTCTTCTGGCTTAGCAGTTTTCTTGAGGTAATTTCAGAAGCAGCAGAGTGGTTCCGTTTCTTCGACGGATTGGCTTTGTAAGCGTAAGCTGTTCTGTTGGGTAAAGATAGAGCAGTTTTTCTTTGGAATTAGGATGGATTGATCGCAAAAGTGACTTGCGATAGTCTGAGTGTTCTCTTGTTTTGTCAGAGATATTTTTCTGGATGACTTCGGGAAGTCAGAGTTTTGTCAGCATCTGGAGATTGAGTTGGTCTCGACTGGATTCCAGAAATGGTACCAGTGGTGCAGCTAAGGAGATCGGTGGAGCATTTGTGTTTTCTCCTCTGTATCTAGTTTCGAGTTTCTTCTAGCTAAGGGTAGCTGAAGACAGTACCCTTGACTGAGGACTCATCTGTTTCTGTGAGCAGTTCGTTTCCGTTTGTGATGGATCTGTTATTGTGTGTCCAAGAGGTGTTGGTTGAGTTTTTGTTCGAGTTCATCAACATTCTTATCTACTTCAGATCAGAGTTGTGCAGCGGAAGCAAGGTGGCAGCTGTTCTAGAGTGGAAGCAACCGAAAGTTGCAGTGTTTTGGGATTAGAGAATTTCTACGGGGATTTTCTGGATTAGAGGCCAGATTTGGCAGTGTTTTGTTTTGTCTTTTCCGGATAGGAAAAGTAAGTTGTAATCTACTGATGATGGTGGAGTAGAATTGTATTCTGGATTTTTGGGTAAATCTGGAGAGGATCTTTTTGTTGAGTTATTTTGATCCAGTTGTTTATTTGAAGCATCAACGAAGATTGAGTTGGTCAGGGAAGGTTATAGGCAGCCCAGGATCGTCAAAGGAGTTTTGTGGATAAGAGACGGAAGAAGTTGGAATTCGAAGTTGGAGACTTCGATGTTGTTGAGATTTTCTTCGGTAAAAGGAGCAATAAGATTGGGTAAGACTGCGAGGTCAGCTCCGGAGTATATTGGATCTTTCTGTATTCTTTGTAAGGATAAGTGTTTTGGATTACAGGAGTGAATTGTCAGTTTGGATAACTGGAATTCATTGTATTTCACGTGTCTCTGAGGGAGTACGTGTAAGATTCTATCTCTGGTTATAGAACCAGCAGTTCAGGGAGTTTTGGTTGTTGAGTCAGACTTGTCTGTAGTCTGATATCCTGTCTTGTTTTGTAGATCTAGTTGAGTAAGAGCTCAGTAGCTCAGTAGTGTAGCTAGTTTGGATTCAGTAGAGCGAGTATTCCAGTATTTATATTTGGGAAACTCGGGAAATTTTTAGGAAGCTTATCCGGATCTGTGTCCGAATAGCTAGTGTTGTTTATTTGATTGAAATTGTTTGTTTGGTTGTGTATGGCTGATATGTATGCCTGAATTGGTTGAAAATAAAATAAAACTTTGGATTATCTTTCGTTTTAAATTTCAAGGACGAAATTCTTTTAAGGGGGGAGGAATGTGACATCCCGGAATTTCAAGGAATTTAAAATGCGATAATCTCTTATTTAAATTATTTAAAATTGATAAAATTGTTATTTTCAAATATAAATAACAGATAAATTAATAATGTGATGTTTTAAAATATGGTTATAAATTGATTTTAAATCAGAATAATTAGTTACAAATTTAATCTGGGATATTTTATAAATAAATTTAAATAGTCCTATTATTTCTAATTTAATAAGTGTTATATAAATGTTTATATTTATGTGTATATTTATGTGTTTAGAAGAAAATTATAATTTGAGGATTTAAAATAAAAAGTGTCCCAATTTAATTACAATAAAATCTATCTTAAATTTTAATAAAGTTCTGCCTATTCACTTTTGATATATATAATAATATGATGTAATTTTGGTAATAATGTTTAATTTGAAATAATCTTGTCAATATTAAATATAAATATAAAACCAATATATGGTCATAAAAGTAAGTATTAATATATAAACGTAAGTAAATAAATAAATATAAATAAAGTGTTTGGTAAGTTAAGTTTAAAATAGAAAATACATTAGTTAAATACATTGAGTTATAAATAGAAATACAAAACAATAGTCATGTAAAACTAGAAATTAATCCACAAGCTAACATAATAAAATAAATGTAACAACTTTACTAAAGTAGGTAAGTCTAAAACAAAGTTAATATATGTACTAAGTATCTAGTTTGCAGGCAAGTAAAATATACCAACCATAACCATATGTATAAACTACTACCATACATATGCAAAGTAAAAAAAATAGTCAAGGTAAATATATATACAAGGTGTACCTGCAAAATGAAAAGATATATACAAGATGAACAAAGTTACATAAATATATGTACTATAGCATTGTAGATAGGCAAGTCTAAAACAAAATAAAATATACTCAAGATGTACACAATGAAATAAACATTTGTACTATGGAAATGGAGACTTGCAGGCAAAGAAAAGAAGTAAGGAGACATAGTACATACGAATTGAAATGTAAGGGATAAGTATGACATTATTAATAAATGCTTGTGTACAACATGAATCATATCAGCCCCATCTAAAGGAAAATCTCTGACCCTAAAGATAAAAATCTTGTACAAATACAACTTAGCCTCTGCATTGTCTTCTTTATATCAAGACTCCTTTCCTTTTCGTTCATTAAAACAATGCAAACCAGAAATCATCTCCTCTGAAACATTTCCAAAACCCTGTAAACAATTTTCTACAAGCCTGTAGCCAGATTCATCTTCAAACTAAAAGCCTGGAATCAAGTTCCAGTTTTTAAAGCTTCCAGTTTCGAAGTTTCAAGTTTTAAGCTTTTTAAAGCCTTCAGTTTTTGAGTCAATGCAAGATCATTTTCTCTGGAAAACAAAACAACAAGGGATGCAAAGCTTCAAAGCTATTCAGATTTTAAGAAATCAATCTCTCTGCTCTTTCCAAAAACTGTGAGTAAACTCCTGTTTTAAAATTTTAAGAAAATGCAGGATTTGTTCCTTATAAAACTCTGAAAACAAGTAGTGCTTGCATGTGTAGATTAAGTGTGATGTATGTTTGAACTGGGCATGATTGTGTTGTTATTACCTCTGTTCTTCATTCTTATTTGTTGAGAAAACACTTCAACCCTTACATATATATGTATGATTTGTCTTGCATATGATCTACACTAGATATATGCTATGGAAAAATGGTATATAGCATGAGATTATATTCATATGTCTATATATATAGGTGTATCTGTAGACTTAATTATGTGAATACAGGTATATGTGCCTGTTCCTTTATTACAGGCTAGAACAAGTAAAGAAATCAAAATCTCTTTAATCTTTCACTTATAAACTTGGATGTATAGATGAAAAATGTTTGAATTAACAAGACATTCGAATTAAAAATGGTCTCAAACATTTATATCTAGAAAATAATTAGCAGTTTGGATAATTCAGTAAGATCTTTTCAAACTTGAAAATTTAATGTTTTATCTTCAAGTTTTGATTATCTAAATAGAAGAGTGTTGACGAAATATGATTTTTGAAAGTTATTTCAAGAATTTTAGTGTATTAGATGGCGAGAAATAGTGAGTTGAACGGAAACCATGTTTCCGTTGATCCTCGTCAACCCACGACGAATTGAGGGTCGGGATTTCGAACGTGGAAGGCTAGGTGTCTGGGGATCATTGGAAAAATGGTCAGGAATTCTCGTACATACCAAGCTGGATGATCGAATATGTTTTAGGGTTTAAGGAGTTCTGGTATGGCCTGGGAACGCGATCGATTTGGAGATTGGGGACGCGACCGAGTTCTTCGATTTTGGGTAGGAAGGAAGAGGAATGGATGTGCTTTCGATTGTGATAGGTGGCAGGTGAGGCAGTCGTCACGATCGTCGGCGGCGAGGCATTTCAGTTGATTGGGTTGGAGTGCCTGGGGGATCGAACTGCTCGATTTCGTGGCTAATTCCTTGTTCTGGATGGTGAGTTCGTCTGAGGAGGTGTTCGACGACGTGGCGAGGGTCGGAGCGTTGATCTCTGGTGGCCAGAGTAGATGTGCACGTGCACGTGTGCACGGTGATGTATGGGTTCGTTCGTTTGGGGAAGATAATGTCGACTCGAAGTAGGTTTCGGGGATTTGGGGGTTTTACTCAGGTGCGAACTCGAGTAGAAAACAGGGGAGATAGCCTGTTTATTTTTAAAGCTTAAAATTTTGTCTAAGTTTTTAAACCAGGGGAGATTTCAGGGTAAACCCGGAGTGGCTATCGAGTGGGTCTCGAGTCCGACTCGAAGCATACCAGGAATTCTTATAAAAACAGTTTTCTGAGATTTAAATTTAAATTTGTTTTTAAACTTTTACTTGAAAATATCTTAAATGTTAAAGGAAATTTTATAACTTTAAGTTTATCAAGTTAATAATTATTTTATTTTATAAATTTAATTAAGAATTAAAAGGAAATTAAATATAAGTAATATATTTAATTTATTAAGAATTAA
Organism: Allium fistulosum; assembly: GCA_030737815.1. NCBI lineage: Eukaryota > Viridiplantae > Streptophyta > Magnoliopsida > Asparagales > Amaryllidaceae > Allium > Allium fistulosum. Next base: position 894,544,438 of record CM060905.1, on the reverse strand, counting down.
AGGTTAATTAAGTGTTTAATTCAAGAATAATTAATTGACTAATTAACTAATGATAATGATTGAATGATGAATAATTAAGTTTATTAATTAATAATTAAGAGATAATTGATCTAAAATTTAAGGTTTAATTAAAGGTTATATAAACGATAAGTAACTGGTAAATAAAAGGAATTAAGTAATTAATTTGTTTAAGTTAATTAAAGAATGAATTACCAAATTTATAATTAAATGAATGAGTTTAATTCAAGTTAATTAATTGTAAATTAATTAAATGAAATCATTTGATGATTAAGTAAGTATAAATACTTAATGAATTTAATGGTAAAATTACTCAGTTAAGTAATTGATGTATAATTACAGAATGTATTAATTAAAGGAAATTTACTTTAAATGGCAAGTAAATTAAAGTAAAACTACTTAGTAATAGTAATTAAAGATTTATGACTTAGTGTAAATAAATCTAATGAATTATATAATTAATCAAAGAGTTAATTAATTAAGGCAATATAATTACAGGATGGAAATCCTGTATATGTTTGAGTTAATAAATGGAAAGTGAATAATTGAAGTTAATAAATTGATAATTTATTAAGAATCATTTATTGATGTTATTGATGAAGTAATAAATGATAAATTACTGGAATGTAATTAGAGGTCAATTTAAATCAGGATGATTAATTAAAATGGAATTTGAGAATGATAAATAAATTGATTGATAATTAATTAATGAGTATAAGCAGGATTTATATAATGAAGTAATTAATTTAATTTACTTTAAATTAATAAGAGATAAGATAATTAATTTAATTCATTTTTAAATTAATTATAAATGGTGTGTTTATAAATCGTTGCTTATGAATGAATGTTATTTCATTGATTGATTGTGATCTCAGATATGAGATGAGTAATATCTAGGTGATATGGATGCTTGTTTGATAATATTGATTATCTGTTTGAGTTGATAATATGGATTATCTGTTTGTGATGATAATGTTGATTATCTATCTGTGATATTGAGATTTATCTATCTGTGAGTATATAGATAATATTGAATTGAATTGTTTTAACTTTAAAACAACTTGGCCTTAAAAGATACGGTTTGGATTTCGATGAGACCGGGATCGGGTTTCCGTATACTGGGATTCTAGGTCTGGAGACCCGAATACCACATCGATCCAAATTAGCGATAGGTCGTGAATCTCAAGTGAAGATGAAGATTCAGAGTGCAAGGGTTATTGTCGTTAACTCTGAGGGTGATTCCAAAATGAGTGTAACGAGATAATGCCTTCGGTTTCGTTCGAACCCGGAACGAACTTGTATGGATTAAATGCTTTCAGCACATCGTCAGGTGGACGATGAGCATTCTAAGAGATGTGTTCTCTAAAGGTAATCGTAGCCTCAAGCCTCATCAACCGGGAATGGCTAAAACAGGGGAGGTGCAGCAAGGCTTCGTGGGTAGCCCCCGCTTAGTGTGCGGTTGTGGATCCCAACCGTGGGGTGATTTTATTCGGAACTATCCAGTAAGGGATGGTTCCGGCTTTGTGTTGCAGGGGAGCGGGCGTACTCCTCGGTACGGTGATCTAGGTCACGTACTGTGACGGGCGGTACCCCAGTAGCCCTGCCATTGATGGAAACCCATTTTCCCTACGTGACCTTACGGTTTTGATTGTATTACCCACTTTGTGGCTAGTATGCTGAAATTTAATCATGTAACAATTTCAGCTATTTCTTATTTACTTGAAAACCCTAGACCTATTATAATATCACTGAATTTCCTATCAAATGTTTGGTTAGCGTAAGGTAAAAACATTTCCATGTTTATGTGTGGGATGTCTTACGTGATACCTTTTGTTTTCAAAGGATTTTCAAAGTTAAGCAACCTAAACCGTTTACTCATACCAGACCCATGTCTGACCCAGAGTTTATTTCTGTTTTTCCTAAACTCTCGGGTACCCAAATTTTTACGGGTAGCCAAGGGATTCAGGTTAGCTTTGACGTATTCTGGAGGAGCAATGGAGCAGGAGGCTTCAGCGTATAGATATATAGTGATTCCGCTGTGTTAGTGTTTATCTGTATTTCCGCTGTGTTGTATCTCTGTATTGTATTGAGATGTATCGAGTTGTATTAACTAGACATGTGTTTATAACTGTCTAGTATGTGTTGTATTATCTGTGTAACTCTGATGTATATGATATTATGTAATCTCTTATGTGATATATTATATTTCATTCGTTCCGCTGTTGAGATTCTGGTGTGTTTTCTTCTTTCTTCTCTATCTTTTCTATTTTCTCACCTCTTTCTTTCTTAATAATGGCGCGTCTTTCCGTGTACGGATTGGCGGGTTGTTACACCACTCGAAGCGGATAGAGAATGGTGACATCACATTCAGTAGGCGTGACCTGGAGGGAAGGCAGTACCCTCACACGGATCCCATGGTTATCTCTGCCCGGCTCGGTCCCGCCGAAGTTTTCCGAATTCTAGTAGACACTGGAAGCTCAGTAAATATCCTATTCAAGCACGCCTTTGACAAAATGAAGATGTCATTAAAGGATGTTCTTCCCTGCAATAAACCACTACACGATTTCACTGGAAATGCGAAGATGCCCCTCGGGCGACTGGACCTCTTTGTTGAAATTGGAAGTCATCCCCGCTCCGTTATGCGGAAACAAACATTTGTGCTGATAGAAAACCACTCAGCCTACAACGCCTTCTTAGGAAGACCAGCCTTGTCTGACTTCCAAATTGTCCTGGCCCCATGGTGCCTAAAGATGAAATTTCCAACGGACAATGGAATAGGGGAAGTAGAGGGAGACCAGGACATCGCTCGAGATTGCTATGTAACTGAACTTCGCAATAACCGCAGGAAGGATAATGGGAAGAGTACAAAGACTACCCTCTGCATGAAAAATTTGGAAGCATAGCAACTAAAGAAAGCCCCTCCTCTTCGATATACCAGTGACCCTTTCAATGAATTAGACCCCAGGGACAAAGAGGAGGAGGCCACCGCCGAGCCTGTAGAGGCTATGGAATTTGTATCTGTGGACAAACACGACTCGAGTAGACTATTGAAAGTCGGGTCCCAACTAAAAGCGGAATTAAAGGAACAACTCATTGATTTTCTCCGCCACAACTTGGATGTATTTGCATGGTCACACGTTGACATGACTGGAATCTCCCCAGACATAGCATGCCACGTACTAAACATCGATCCTACCAAGGCGCCAGTAAAATAGAAAAAGAGAAGTATGGGGGCAGAACGATCAGCAGCCCTCGATGAAGAAGTAAAAAACCTACTTGCCAATGACTTCATACGAAAAGCCATCTACCCAGAGTGGATCGCTAATCCGGTACTAGTAAAGAAGGCTAATGGGAAGTGGCGAACGTGCATTGATTTCTCCAACTTAAATGACGCATGCCCGAAGGATTGCTTCCCACTTCCCCGAATCGATCAGCTTGTGGACAGCACAGCCGGACACGAACTCTTATCTTTTATGGACGCATACTCAGGATATAACCAAATTCCTATGCATGCTCCCGATCAAGACCACACCAGTTTCATCACTGACCGGGGATTGTACTGCTACAAAGTAATGTCTTTCGGACTAAAAAACGCAGGAGCCACCTATCAACGCCTCGTCAACAAGATGTTTGCAGGGCTAATAGGACAAACTATGGAAGTTTATGTGGATGACATGCTGGTAAAGTCAAGGAAAGCCGACGATCACGTAAGCCACCTGGATGAAATGTTTCAAGTACTTCGCCAATATGGAATGAAGCTGAATCCTCTAAAGTGCTCCTTCGGAGTATCATCAGGAAAGTTCCTAGGATTCATCGTCCATGCCAGAGGAATTGAAGCAAACCCTGAACAAGTCCAAGCTCTGAAAGATATCAGGATACACCCGAAAAGAAATGCAAAGCCTAAATGGGAAGGTGGTCGTCCTGAGCAGATTCATCTCTAAAGCGACTGACAAATGCATCCCCTTCTTCGAAGCGCTAAAGAAAGACAAAGGAAAGTTCGAATGGACTGACGAATGCTTAACAGCTTTCCTTTACTTAATCGAACACCTCCAGAGACCACCAGTACTCTCAACTCTGAACAAAGGCGAAGAGCTATACCTATACCTTGCCGTGTCATCTCATGCTCTAAGCGCCGCCTTGGTGAGAGAAGACAAACGCACGCAGCGGCCAGTATACTTTGTAAGCAAGAGGTTTACAGGGGCGGAAGCTAGATATTTTAAACTTGAGAAACTAGCGTACTGTTTACTAATCACATCGCGGAAACTGCGTCACTATTTCCAATCTCATTCCATTAGGGTTCTGACCGATCAACCACTAAGGCAGGTACTCCATCGTCCCGACACTTCTGAGCGACTACTTAAATGGTGCATTGAACTAAGTCAATATGATATCACCTACCATCCTCGCACGGCCATCAAGGGACAAGCCATGGCCGATTTCATTGCCGAATTCACTACCAACGAAAGTAAGGAGCAATCGGAAATAGCAGAAGACATCAAGTGAAATCTCTTTGTGGATGGAGCGTCAAACGAACAAGGCTCGGGGGCAGGTGTGGTAATAATCACTCCCAGGGGAAATAAGCTACACTATGCTCTAAGGTTGGAATTCGCTGCCACCAACAACGATGCGGAGTATGAGGCAGTAATAGCGGGATTAGAACTTACCTTAGAAATTGGAGTCAGTTCTTTATGTCTTCATAGTGATTCTCAGCTTATTGTAAATCAGATACTAGGAGAATTTCAGACTCGAGGAGAACGGCTCACAGCATATCTAAAGAAGACCAAGCTGCTTCTCAATCAATTGGATCACTATTTAATCAAACACATCCCTCGGGAAGAGAACCAAGAGGCCGACGAATTGGCAAAGCAAGCAAGCATGAGAGACGGCACTATTTCCGGAGCAGTGGCCATCTCAAAGCAACTGACCCCGAGTTTCGAGTAGGTGAATCTGATAGCTGCAATCGAAGAGGAAACTTGGATGACTCCCATCCAAAATACTTACAAAACGGCACACTGCCCGACAAGCGTAACGAAGTCAAGAAAATCTTGAGGAGAGCTTCCCGCTACACAATACAAGAAGGCACCCTTTACCGGCGCGGCTTCTCTAACCCCTTATTAAGGTGTGTCGCTGGAAGGGAAGCAAAGGAAATCTTATCCAACATCCATCAAGGAAGCTGCGGAGATCACACTGGAGGGCAGACTCTGGCAAAGAAAATACTCCGATATGGATATTTCTGGTCCACCTTAAGCAAAGACGCCTTAGATTTCGTCAAAAAATGTGACAGATGTTAGAAATTTGCTAAAATTCCACGGCTACCAACAACTGAGATTACTCAAATGACCAGCCCTTGGCCCTTTACAGTATGGGGAATTGACTTGATTGGCGAACTGCCAATGGACCGAGGCGGAGCCAAATATGCTATAGTGGCAATCGACTATTTCACCAAATGGGTGGAAGCAGAACCCCTAAATAAAGTATCTTCAGCAAAAGTTATTAACTTCTTGATCAAAAATGTTCTATGCAGGTACGGGGTCCCACTTAAAATCATATCGGACAACGGACTTCAGTTTGACAGCGAGGAGTTCGCCAACTGGTGCCAAGAGCACAGAATTCACAAAAGCTTCTCATCTGTAGCTTATCCCCAGGCAAACGGACAAGTCGAAGCTGTCAACAAAATTTTCAAAACTCTAATAAAAAAGAAACTTGAAAGTCAAAAGGCGCTTGGGTGGATGAACTTCCGACGGCACTTTGGGCCTATCGCGCATCTTTCAGAACATCAACGGGGCATACTCCTTTCTCTTTGGCATACGGATCGGAGGCTATGCTTCCAGTTGAAACTATAGTGCCTTCCCACCGCAGGATCCACTATAACCCAGAAGAGAACGAGGAACTCCTTCACATGTCTTTGGATCTAATTGAGGAAAGAAGAAATGATGCAGCCCTCAAAGCAGCAGCTCACAAGCAAAAAGTGGCAGCGCAATACAACTCCAAAGTCAAGCATCGTAGCTTACAAGAAGGAGACCTTGTCCTCAAGCGCATCTTCCCGCGCTCGGAGCGCTAGATCCAATCTGGGACGGGCCATATGTAATCCACAAAGATCTCCACAATGGGGCTTATATTTTGTCAACAGTGGACGGAGAGGTGTTCCAGAGGGCATGGAACATCCAACACCTTCGTCGATACTTTTCTTAACTTGTACTGCCCATATGAAGTGAATTAACAAAGAGACTCAGTGGACGTAGGCATTTTCGTGCCGAACCACTTTAAAAACTTGTCTCTTTTTTAACTTGTTCCTTTGTATCTTGGCTATTTGTTAACTTTATCCTTTTCTGTTGAACAAAATCATGTGCATATAGCATTTCCATTCAAGGCACTCCACAACGCGACTTCATCTGGACAAGACCTAACAGGTACTATGCGAATCTATGCCCTCGCCAATAAGACACTTTTGCTCCAGCATCCCTCTGCTGCGGGTTAACTCATTGCTCGCGACGGCCCTTAAAGCCAACCATAATGAGCCGATTATAAGCCACCGAGAAGGCCGACTATAGCCGAGGCAGCTCATTACGGCATTCGGCTCGTCGGCAGCCGTGAACCTACTTTAAGCCCCAACATAAGGTGTGGCCAGCCAGGGGTAGTTCACGGTTGACGATCGGCACCCACGCTAGCCGGCCACGGTAAATCGAATAATACCCACGATTATGGGCCATAATGGCCCGGGTAGTTACTGTGCGCGATCTCGGCTCCGATGTATCTTAAGTACAGTTGTGGTAAAAAGATAAACTCCCCGCGGAGGCGTAAGATGAGTGACAAATGTCTCCAAGACCCACAGTTAGGGAAAGTGACTGCAAAACCCGTTTGCCACGAACTTAAGCACATCGAAGGCCTTCCGTGATTGGAAGTTTTACTGTTTCTCATATCTCAATTTTATTTAAAGAACTTTCCTCCTATCCTCTATAACGATCCTTAAAGTACAGGACACAGAATAGGAAGCGCTCGCTAATGGGAATAGGAAGTCGCAACTGAATGACAGGCCACTCGGCCACATGCCATACTCAGTCATATAAGACATTCAAAGCAATCGTCTACAACTAAAACATGAAGGGCGGTACTTTCTTCTTTGGTGTATAAATACGTAGCTATAATTCATTCGCACATCACATTAACATTGCAAGGTATGAAATTACATTTTAAGCCAGAACTTGACATCAAACACGATCGAATCACAGGCATATGCACAGCTATACTTCTTATGCAACACATCAAAATAACGAAAGCATTCAAATACAACAGAATCAGCCTAAGTTAAAAATTACACGCCACGAATAAAGCCGTTGGTTACAAGTAACATAATTACAGCCTAAAAGTTACGTTGCTGATTTGAGACTAACATAGACAGCAATGTCAAGTAAACAAAAAATATCCAGGTCAAGTCATGGAGTCGGCTGCATCGGAGCTGTACCCTTGTCCTGCTGGCCCTCCGGGGTCCCTTTAACTGTGGAGTGGGAACTCTCAGCATGTTGACCAGAGGAAGTTGGTGCTCCGGAGGTCCCGCCTGTCCAATCAAGGAAAGAATTCATTAATAATAAGCAACCAAGTTAACGGAAAGCTAAAAGGGAAGACTTACCAGCATCTGCTCCTTGATCATCATCCTCTAACTGCACATCTACCTCCTCAGCAGTAAGCAGCCGCATACCCTCCTTCACCGCCGCTTTCTCCTCCTTGGAGAATTGAGCCGTAACCACGTCCATTCTAAAGGCCACGCCACCCTCCTTATCTGCATCGGCCTTAGCCTCCTCCAAGGCCCTGAGATAAATCCTGGCCATGACTCGGGGGTAACCATCCATCCAAGATAAGTTACCCTGTTTTCAAGTGCGAAAGTATATATCCTGAAGCATCTCATCCATTATCCTCTCATTCTCCTCGAACTCCCTTATTCGGTCCTCAGAAGCCAACAGCTTTGCAATGGCAGCATCCCTCTCCGATTGGTATCGCGAGTAGTCGGCCTGAAAGGATTTCCTCATTGCCTCCATCTCCTCATTCAGATTGGTTTGAGCAAGCTCCGCGGCCTCAAGTTTCTCGGATAACTCATGTACCCGCTCGAGATCCGCTTGCCGAACCTCATCCACCGTTGCAATAGCCATATCAATCCGTTCCTTACAAACGGCTTCCATTTTTCGTAACTCTGCCCTGCTGGCCTCTTCCATGGTCTTCTTTAATTGCCTAGAGGCGGCCTCATGTTGAGAGATCTGGATGGCCTGATCAGCGAGTTGTTTGGCCTGGTCGGAAACCATTAACCGCAGTCGAATGTTAGCACTGCCGATTTCTTCTCCGGCCTTAACCAGTCGAGCATGATGCCCCATCAGCTTCCTGGTTTCCTCAGCAACCCGGTCAATGTTTGCCTTAGCTTCATCCCCCAAAGTTACAACCCGAGTGCTAAACAAATCAAGGTCCAGGGACTTAGCTTCGTCTAGTACTCTTACCATAGGATTGCGAGGGAGAAGGTGCTCATCGGTAGCCTCATCAAAAGTAATATCATGAGAACCAGGATCCAGATCCGAATGACCCGCAAACGGGTTACGAGCCAAGCCGGGATGATCTATCGGGGTAACGGTAGGATTTTCAGATGAGTGCGGAGAAGGTATAAACTCGGTATTCTCCTCCGTGGTATCCTGAAGAGGCTGAGTTGGGGGCTGAGGACCAGGTGAAGATTCAAACAAGAAGCGACTCCTCTTCTTCTTTTGAATATCCTCTTCGATAACTCCAAGAAGAGGACGGTAGCCGGCTACGTCTCCAGGGCGGTCAGTCGGAGGCTTTGGTTTAGTAGAAGCCTTGAGGAGTTTGTATTGTTCAAGACGGTGCCGAACATCTGACGTCTTGGCCACCTTACCCGCTTCTGTGATAAAAACCCAGTGTTACAAGCATACATTGAACTATAATTCAAGAAATACATCAAGTTAAGAAGGGTAAAAAGACGCTTTTGTTATACAAACCCTGGGGATGAGTAGGATACTGCAATAAGTCCTGAATCTCATTCCAGGACGGGAGCAGGCCATAAAATATTCCTAAATCCTTATCATAAATGGAGTCGGCAGGAGTCAAAAATTCACCTTGAATCGCAGGAATTGCCTTAGCTGAAGCGCTCTTAGAAGAATCAGCACCGATCTCGGCCTTGTCAGCTTTCTTAGGCTTCTCCACTAAAGTCGATCCTTCCTCCGACCCTTCAAAAGCCAGGCGGAAAGCATCATCTGTCCACTCCTGGATCACACCTGCTTGCTTAGAAGACAAAGCCCCAGTACCACCACCGCTCTGTCCGTCGCCACCATCATCGCTATGACCATCACCTTCTCCACCACTTCCACTCTCCGCCTCACCTCCTTCATCCTCGCCTCTTTCCTCCTCCACATCTTCCTCCTCCGGGACATCTGGACATGTGCTGGGGGAGGGTCCATCGGACTTCTTAAGTTTCTTCCCCCCAGCAATTGGATGCTTCGAGAAGGGTTTCCTTTTACTGCTCTTCGCCGTAGCCCCTCCATTAGCTTTGGCGGCCCTCTCCTCAGCTGTGTCTCTTTGCTTGACCACGGACTGGCGTGGCAGGATTAAGTTGAGCCCCAAAAGAGTAGCATTCCTGATCAAATAAGAAGCCGCCCTCTCGCCTTCCGGAATGGCTTCTATTTCCGCAGCCATCTGAACCAGACGATCATTCTCTACAACCGCAAAGCCACCTGTCGCTAGCAAGAAATAAAGCACATAAGGAGGAGCATTGCAGTCAGAACGGAAATTATAAATAAGATTCAACTTACAACCAGAGGTGAAGCGGTGGAAAGAAACAGAGTCGTCCTTGACAAAGAACCATTCCTTCTTGAACATGCTAAATTTTGAATATAAGTCCAGGACTGGCTTGAAAGACACAGCCGATTCTAAGCTAATATATGGAGACCCCTTCTTGTAACCTCTCAAGTTGTACAGGTATCGGATCTCCCGGTTGGAAGGAGGACGCCCGTATCTCCTCTGGAAGATGATGAACAAACTCACCAAGATGGCATAGGAGTTGGGCTGAAGCTGGAAAGGAGCCATCTTCAAGTATGTGATGAAGCTGACTATCCAAGCATTAATAGGTGGGATGGCACCACACATGCAATGATACCTGCTATAAGCGAAATATCCTTCAGGGGGGTTATACGGCATCACTCCTTCCCCCGGCAACAACATGTGCGCTCTGTCGATCCCAAAAGAGCGAGAGATAACATCAAGCTGCTCATCTTTGAAGGAGCTGGGAAAGCAATCAGACGGTGAGTTCAGGAGCTCTTGAGGACCGTACCCGTCTACTAGCGATCTCAGGGTTGGTCCCTGTCGTTCTGGTGCTGCCTGAACTGGAGGCACTATGGAGGACTCTCCTCGGTCCTTGGACTTCTTCTTGTCAGAACGAGTTTCTACTTTATGAGACATTATCTGCAACACGAGAAAAATGTATTATTAGAACAAGGAGTGTAGAGATATAAATAGGCAAGTGCGTATAGCCTAGAATTTCATTAATAATTTAAAACATAAAAGGCTTAAGGTTCATTCGGCATTCAAACTCCACGATCTCATTCAGTATTTCCAACATAAAAAGGTTCATTCGGAAGTTCAGGTCTTATAATTCGTTCGGCAATCAAACTCCCCATGGTCATTCGGGGGTTCAAGGCCTGGAATTCATTCGGTGCTCGTGCTCTCCGATCCCATTCGGTAGTTTAATCATAAAAGTTCGTTCAGCAGGAGGAAAACCTCACCTGGTCCGGCGGTCGAGACTGGTTCGATACTTGGTTGATTCGGCTATTTCAAACTGTCGAGTCCGGTTCGGTACTTGATTGATTCGGCTATTTCAAACGATAGAAGATGAACAGAGATATGAAGCCCATATTTATAGGCAAACAAAGATGACCGAACCAACTGGTTCGGCATGTAGGACCAAATGAGAATGTCCAAGCTGAAACAAAGCACGACATATGCTGGCATATGCTCCACTTTGAAGGGCAAATGTTGGATGCGTTTCCACCACCACCGAACCAAAGGGAAGAAGGCACCACCGAACCACTCACCACCGAACCAATCCACTCCCAAGGCCTAGCCGAACCAAAACAAGGAAAGAGCCACCGAATCACATGCTACCGGACCAACATACCACCGGACCAAAGCCACCGAACCACATACCACCGGACCAACGTACCACCGGACCAACATACCACCGGACCAACGTACCACCGGACCAACATACCACCGAACCAACGTTGTCAGGCCATATTACATCAACCCAGGTCCACCGGCAGCTATATACATCCGAGACCCCTACCTCCAGCCTCACTCTATAAATAGAGGGGTAGGGATACAACAATGGCGGACAAGTTTGAGAGCTCAAGCACGGATAAAACTTTCAAACAACTTTCATATACTTGTATCAAAGCTTTGTACTTGTAATCTGAACAGTAAAGGAGAATAACATATAAAGTGGACATAGGCACATTCTGGTCGAACCACTATAAATCTGTGTGTCTTTTACAGTTTAGTTCCTGCTCTTTATATATTTGCATAAATCACCCAGATCACTAAAAACAACATAAAATCAACTAAATCATACGACTTGAAGGTGTTTGCCCATTTTTTGTGCAAACAGTACCCTCAAACACATTCTTTATTTCGAATGTGGATTAGGGATGTTTTGGGTATTTTAAAAAAGGCTTCAGCTTGACTCTTTGATCCAGGGTTTTGCTTTATAGTATAAGATACTCTTTGACTCAGGGTTTTACTTTATAGTACATACATACATATATATACATACACACACCACACAAAACACACACATGTATGTGTACGTACATATAAAGATGTACACACATCCCTATTCAAGGTTTCAACGAGACAGTTAGCACAATAGAGTTACAAATGGATTAAAAAATACACATCCATTTCAACCATTACTCTTTTAAGGGATGACTAAACACTCCACCACCTATTCTCAAGCTCCACACGTATGGTGGTAATAAAATAACACTTGTAAAACATTCTTCCTCTAAGCTTGCTTCCTCCCTTTGGGTTACGAATGATTGTCAATCTACTTATATAACAGTAATCGGACATTGCATATATTTACACACATATCGCACGTTAACAGGGCACGTGAGGAAAGCATTTCTCATATCCATAAACATTCTGATGAAAGCTATTGTACAAACCACTAGCATATGGCTAAGCCAAAAAGGCGCCCTTTTATTTGCAAGACGAAGACTTCGATACAGTAAAATAGTACAGGTTCTAGTAAATAACAGTCTGTTTTAATCCCTTTACACCACAAGACCGGACGAACTCTAAGATTGCATCCTCCATAAGATCAAAAGTAAGTTTAGAGTTTAGAAGGAGAAGAGTACCATCCCCATGGCTCGCTTGAGACATACTCTGTCACCTGCTTCACGCTTAAATAGTTTTCAAGACCCCTGCATTAACAAAACAAAAGGTGTAAAACCCATGAACTATTTTAGCACAATTAGTGCAAACACCATTGTTAAAGAGATGGGACTTCATACAAAATTTTCCAGCACAGTTGCATGTATTTTCTGTAAGATTTCCCAAAAATATTCAGGCTAAACAACCTTTTATTTCAAAGTTGTAGGTTCTAAAAGCATAAGAAGGAATTGATAATCAAACTCCATCCTACTACAGTTTGGCTACAACTTATTTTGAATCTCCTAAAATGCAGTTTTAAATGGTAACTTCTAAGTAGTAGTTTTGAATAGCAACTTCTACGTAGAAGTGTTTGGATGTAATTTTATTTTGAGTTAAAATAAGTTAAATTTGATGTTTTACTATGACTTATAAGTAATGATCAAATAATTGGACGATGGTGAATTTTATGGTGTATTTTTTTTGTAAATTAATGGAAAACATAAATCTATTTTAGCCATTTGTTTGGTCAAAATTGCTTTTGAAATTTCTTCACAAGTCATAAGCAACAAAGAGTTGCTTCTCCAATTTGTACTTCTAAGCAACTTTTGAAAGCTCCTTACTGGGAGTTCACGAACACTATAATTCAAATAAGTAGCTTAGAAGTAGATTTGACTAGGAGTTGCCAAACATGCTCTAACAATACTCTACTACTCAAAATGAGAAAGTTGGGTGCTATTTGAGCATCTTCAGGGAGTGCAGATTTTGAGCTTGAGGAAGGGGGAAAATTAGGACAAAATCCAATCCATTTAGCAGTTAAGCATGAATTTTAAATAAAAATAATAATATTTCACTAGATTTCTAAAAACTGCTTAGAGCAAAATAGTTATTAAAATCCTATTTGGGTCCTCAACGGCTTTTTGAAAACTGTCCAAGCACAAAACAGTTTCAAAAAAACCGTTGAATGCATTTCACATTTAAAAATACTATGCCAAAACAATCTTATAAAAACCGCTTAAGAGCTGAACGGTTTTCAGATTCCTGTTTAAGGAAACCATGCTCATTAAAAAAAATTGAAAGGATTTTCATTTTCTCTTATTCTCCACGCTCAAATTCCAACTGCTGGAGTGTGAAGAATGAAAAAGAAAATGGAATCCCTCCCACTTTTGCATCTTTAGCAATTGCTGGAGATGCCCTTAGCAATACAGCTTTCTTTAAGCAATTCAGCCTATATATAAAACCTTTTTCTTTTTATAAAATCTTACCATTCACCAAGTTCACGTCCAAAACCACTACGTTTGTTTCCTCCCCAAGGCGCCTGGGTGAAGCAGGGTTGAGAGCAGTTTACCCATACTATTCCAGCTTCAATTGACTACACAAATAAATCAATTATTTTTAGCCATCCCAAGAATTTAAACCATTATTTACATTATGTGTTTGTCAGTTGTAACATGAACGCAAGAATTTAACTGAGGTCCCCAAAAACCGGCCAGGACACACAAAAACATAGGAAAATATTGCAATGCATGAAGATTGCTATAACTGAGTAAACAAATGCATACCTCAGTTATACGCTTACAGCGCTCCTGATCATTTGATATCACAGCACCAGCCAAGCCATATCTGGACAAAAGTTTAAAATATTTACCAATAAAATAATAATAATAAATATATACATATACACACTAATAAATGTAACAAGCTTACTGTGTATCATTTGCGAGCTCTACAGCTTCGTCCTCAGATTTGAATGTTTTAACACAAAGGACTGGCCCAAAAACCTCCTCTCTCCAAATTTGCATTGATGTGTTAACATTTGATATAATAGTTGGTTGGATGAAGTACCCTTTTTCAAGATGCTGATATATAACAGAATGGATAGTGGATTAATGCCATTAGAAATGTAACAAATATGGGTAACTTCTTGATTCACAATTCAATTACCTTAGGACGATTTCCCCCATATAATATAGTTGCACCTTCACTCTTTGCGTTTGTAATAAAACTTTGTATCTTCTCATACTGACATTTCATCAAATAGATTTCACAATATATTTTTCTCCTCAAAAAGATGACAATTTGGAAGATTTTTTTCATATATATCATGTAGTTTCATGTGATAGGCTATGACGATACTTACTTGTCCTCTGCTGATAACAGGACCCAGCCTGCAGCCTTCTTCTAAAGGATCTGAAATTTTAATGACTTTGGCCCATTCAACAAGTCTATCTAGGAATTCTTTGGCAATACTTTCCTGGGTAAAAGAATGTGGGGGAAAAAACAGGAGTTATTATACATAAAAAAAAATCAAGAACGCTAGAAGGCCCGGAAAAATTTAGGGCCAAATGTCAGGTGCAGAGATAAACAGCAGACACCCCCTATATTTCTTCCTATTTTTTAGTTTCTAGTAACCCATTCCCTGAATTTCCTATCCTCCTATTCCCTGGCTCTATAGCATTGTTCAAAAAGAAAATATTGTCTTGCTGAATTTATTTTCACAGCTGTGGTAAAATGTGTGCACTATCCACTAATGTTCTGATGAATAAAAAGTTAATAACCCTACAATCATAGTGATCAAAAGCAATTTACTGCTTTGCACACTCAAGATGAATTTGGAAGGTGTTCCATTGCTGGTGAAAAGATATATCTCCAGCATCCTATTTTAAAACTATTGGCCTGATGGTGCAAAGAATTACGCGCATTACTACATGCCCATTGAAAATTATAATCAATAAAGCCAAACCCATTGTGGAAGATTGCATGCTATTGGGTAGCTTAGATCCTTTTTCTAAAAGGTCTTAAATCTTAATAATGCTACAGCAGGGTTCATTTATGTAGGACAAGTATCCAACGTGCAGAAATACATCTTAGTGGAAATCTGGTTCCGTCCCTTATTTTCAGATTTGGTGAGTAAAAAACTCTTTCCTCGAAACATGTTTTAAATTACAACCCTATTTTTGGTTTCGGCAAAAAAAAAGGATCTTGAAAGTAAATATGAACGTTAATCGCATGTTTCTATGACTAAAGCAATTTTTTTGAAAAATTCAGTCCAGAAAATTAAAAAATTTGCAGAGTTCTACGCGAATATCATGAAACTTAAAAATAGAGGTTTTTTTATAACATTTTTTGAGGAGGGACGGCTGTGTGTTTTGCAACTTGAGGATGGTGTTTTCATGAAAGTTCCCTAAATCTTATATAATCAATATCCTAAACAGGTATGCATCCTTAGCATGTAAGTGTTCGGATCATTTTTGTACTTGTCTTATCAGAAGTGAGTTATCAACCATCCTTTTCATTATATCATACTGATCACTAAACGTACACATGAAGATATTGATAATAAACAAATATTCACATGGTATATCTTTTATATTTCAAATAAATCGATAATCAATGTCATCATGTCCAGTTTTTCAGGTTTACCATACATGTGTACATACAACATAGTCTGTTTCCATGATTCATGAGAATGACTTTTATGTAGTTTATAAAACTGGCTTGTATGTTTGAAACAAAATGCGCTTTCCTCAAGAAACATTGCACGGTCGTTAACAAGTACGATCGTATGCAGGTGATTTCTGGGCTCTTTCTCATTCTTGCTATGAATATGGTGATTTTATGTATATATGAAAATATCATTATTTTCAACTAAACTTTCTGCTTCTTTTTTTACATTTCATATTCTGGAGGAAAAAGCACAATTCAAATAAGAGGAAAATGAATCTGCAAGTAGTACAGATTCTTACCTCTAATATTTACCATTTATAGCAAGTCGTGTTATTTAATAATAAACTTTTTAATATTAAAAATGATGACCTTACTACTTACAGTAAATTGTACATGTATTATTCTGTACTGTTACTACATACATTTTTCTCTTCAAATAAATAGCTGAATCCAAAAGAAGTTCAAGTTTGCAAAACACAATGATGTATGCAGACAAAGTTTTTTAACTATGCTACTTTTGTTGTATAACCATGAACTGTTAAATGGACATAAATGTGATTTGATTCAATTTGGCAACAACACTGCTAAAATTTCTTATTAGCCGCAGTATGTTTTTTTTTTAAACCTACTCTACAAAAGAATACTTCCTCAACGTATACAAACAAAGCTTGGTTGACAGGGTCTTTCGAATAAATATACTGACAGCGGGATAGACTACTAAACATGTGTATCCAAAGTTTCCCAACCAATGTCTATTGAACGTATTAAAATATATTCATGACTAGAAATGTTAAGAATATATGGAAAAGTTTTTACACGTAAAACAAGAAGCAACAATATTTTCCAGGATATATTTTGAAATTTTCATTTCTACAAATGGTTATTAACCTTATTAAATGGAAATTTTCTTGAAAATATTCTTACATGTAAAATAAGACGAGAAGTGGCACTGCATATTTGCCCATTAGTCCAGAAGCATCCAAAGAGAGTCCACTCCACAGCTGAAGCAGGATAGCGATGATTTAAAATCTGTTTTAATTTGCTAATAACGTTCGACTCACAAGCGAAAAAATCAGTAGTTCATATAATTGAGAAATGATATGCTCGCAATCCTTTAGAAGCATGAGATTCACACAAAGGATCGGACTAATGACGTATACAATACTTGAATTATCGATGTAGATGCTACATAGTTGGTTCTCATCCTTCAGAGACCACGAGTGTAATAAGGGCATCCGTTGACAAAAGGATCACCCTAAGATGATCATCTCATGGCTATTGAGAACGAATCAAATCAGATGGTTCTATTTCTCAATCTTTCTGACTTGTGCTCCTACGGAACCAAGGTCGAAAGATTGAAAAAGTCAGTCATTAACAACCACTGATGAAGGATTCCTCGAAAAGTGTGTGTGTGTGTGTATATATATATATATGTATATATATATATATATAGACACACACACTGCAATTTTAAAAGAAGTGTAAAGAATCTAACAATGATTCACTAGATAAGTGAATCGCATAGACAAAAATAATATGCTATGAAAAGCACTACCAAAATATGACTAACAAAGAAAATTGTTATAAAATAAGGTGAACCAGGGAAATGATCATTTAGCTTATGGGATGTAAATCAATTCAGTACCTACTAGATTTGGTTTGCATCATATATTGTTATGCTATGGCAATGACCAATCAACAAGTAATATATACTATTTTCATTGAAAGAGTTTGCCATTTATAAACATTTTATCCATGCTCATCAACGGTAATGTTTGTCTAGTTATGTTGTTTCTGTTTTCCTCTGTTGAAGCCAGTTATCATGTCATAGCTTCAACTACTTGAGAACTATTATGGTTGCACGCACTCATCTGCGGTTTAGTTGTTTTGATCAGCTCTCCCCTGACATTATTTTTGTGATAAACAAGCATCAGTACACAATGCACTAAATTCATTTTTTCACGAATGAACAAAGTACATTTGAGTAAATTGTTATTCATTGGCAAAAAGGTTCAATGAGGCATCATACAACTTCATCACATTGCATTCATTAATCAACGAGTGTCTTGACAGATGTATTGCACGTGCCATAAAAATATTCTCGAAAGAAGCATGTTAATCAGCGTACAATTTTGCATATGGTATTTGCTAGTGGGATTCAAACCCGTGAACTCTTATGTATGTCAATATTTTCTATTTAAAAAACAAAAGGATGGTTCAAAAAGTTTGCATCTACACAACAAAGTTCATCATTCATTGCCCATTAGTGCCTATTTGCATTTTAATAGCACCTGGGAGAGATGCCTTAAAAACTAAGCATAATTGAGTGTATCCAAAAATGAAGCGTTTTTATAAGTAATCACTGCCTCGATGCTATCCTGTGATTCCCAGACTAATGCCCTTTGACAGCAAAGGTCCCTAAAACCATGAACTAGCACCAGTTTTCTTATGGGAAAACTTGGATCAAATAACCAGTATTCTTATTGCGAAATTTGGATCAAATAACCAGTATTCTTATTGCAAAATTTGGATCAAATAGTAGTATTTTCTTTTATTTGAATTCTTAAGTCGTAGTTCATTCAAGAAAACAACCGAAGGTTTTTTGTTTTTTCAAACAATTTTTTTTTAATCCATGATATCATCTTCGACTGATAACATCAAAATGTTGAACCCTAAAAGTGATAATTTTACTCATCAATCCCAAAGGAATACCCCTTAAGTGTACCTTTCTCAATATCCACATCTTCAAATACGATTATTGGACTTTTCCCACCAAGCTCCAAAGAAACAGGCTAAAAAATGCAAACAGAAGTCAGTAACAAGCATAGAAGAAGAGTGCAATCTTTTGGTAAACCACATTCAGCATATGTCAAAATGTAAAACAAGGACAATAAATTTGTTTAACAAATAGAGCACACCCCCATGTGCATGACTAATACATGCACCTACACGGTAAGCATTGGAATATTTGAGAAGCCCATTTGTAAAAAGGATAAATTTTAAATTTGAGCCAATTTTAAAAACTAATTACAAATTTAGACCAGTTTAATAACTTATTACAAAAATATACCACTTTGACCACATCAGCGCCACATGTACTGGAGGCATCTCAAATGCCGCCAGTACAAATTATTTTTTTATAAAAAATAGTTTGCGGCATTTGAGATGCCTCCAGTGTGCGGCATTTCAAATGCCGCCGCCCGGAGTTATTATTTTTTTTAAAATAGGTTGCGGCATTTGAAATGCCGCTAACTATTCAAAGAAAAAAAATTGAACTGGCTACATTTGAAATGCCGTCATTACGTGTGGTGCTGATGTGGCACAAAGTGGTCTATTTTTGTAATAAGTTATAAAATTGGCCTAAAATTTGTAATTAGTTTTTAAAATTGGCCCAAATTTAAAATTTATCCTTGTAAAAAAGGAGGGGTAAGAAACAATTTCAACCACAACCTCCATGTACATGACCAACGCATGCATCAACATGGTAATGTGGAATATTTGAGAGGCCCGTTTGTAAAAAAGGAGTAAGCTTTCAACTGCAACCTCAGTGGAAGAGATTTTTAATCGTATCAAAATCGCTGAAAAAAATCGACATGAGAGTAAAATGAATCAGCAGTTACATGTGGGTGACAACAGTTAAAATTGCTTAATTTCCACAAATGTGACAGCTACTGAAGAGATTGAATCATTTTCTAACCTTAACAAGTTGAGCAGCAGCAGTCATAATCCTTCTTCCTGTTTCCGTACTCCCCGTAAAGGCAATCTGAATTAGCAAATACGATATACATATTTAGAGGCAAGTAACCAAGATTTACCAAAAGTGAAATCAAATATAGCCGTAAAAGGAATAAGGAAATGAACCTTGTCTACTTTAGGATGAGATGCTAAAGGAGCACCTGCTTCAGTCCCAAGTCCAGTTACTACATTCAAAACACCAGCAGGTAGATTTACTTCCTTACATATGTCAGCAAGTTCCAAGCAAGTCCTGATAGCAAATAACATATTGCAACAAATGGTATAGGTAAAAAAATTCAAAAAATGAGGAAATAATAAATGATATAATAAAGATAATGACAAGTAAGATTCCATCACAAAATTACATTGATGCAAGTTCAGAAGGTTTTAGAATGGCCGTACACCCAGCAGCCAAAGCAGGAGCAACCTTCCATGTTGCCATTAATAATGGATAATTCCTACATTCAAATCATAGGAAATAAAAATTAATTCATCAATAAATCCGAGGCAATCCAAAAAAGATAGAAAGAATATTCCATACATACAGGGTCTACTCACAGAGAGATCCATAACCGTGAGAAATGTCAAATGTGATTTACAGTGTTTGATATACATTAAGTTGCATGTGTAACTGTTACTGCAAATATGTATATCGAGCCAAGATTATCAAAATGGGATTCAAATCGTAAATCGTAAGGTTTAAATTTTAAATCGAAACGGGATTTAAATCGTAAATAGTAGACTTAAAAGATCCATATTTTAAGGTTCATTTACACTTTAAAACCAATTTTGATGTTTGAACTTCTACATCTAAACCTAAATTCTTTTGTCCCATTTTTATTTTGTTTAAAAAACTTAGGATTGAAATTGTAGACCAAAATAAGTATATTGAATCCATCAATATGTATTGATGAATTTTCTCTACGGCAGTTTTAACTGAATTTGAATCGGAATGTAAATCAAATCGTAAAGAGAAAGATTTGATCTGAAACGGGATTTAAATCGTAGGATTTTAAGATTTTTGACAACAATGTATAGAGCATCTAAAGAGAACATGTCGAGTTTGGAATTGACAAGAAATGTCGTGCCTGAAGAAAGTAAAGTCATCAAGCATTCAACATTTAACAAAGGATAATGAGCTTCGAGCAATCACTAGAAGGTGTTGAATATCTAGTAGCAAAGGGGATCAGGTTGTTAACAAGCATAGAAGATGTGCCGCATCTCTAAGGATGTCAAACCTCAAACAGTTAGCAAACAGTGAAGAGGTGTCGAGTCTTTAAAGGAAAACGGGCATCTATAACAAGTGTTGTTGAGCATTTAACAAGTAGAAGGTGATGTCGAACATTAGCAATGAAGAAGGGTATCGAGCTAGTAAGAGGATGAAGATGTCGAACTAGCAATTGCTTAGGGATATCGAGTTACAACAAACTTGAAAGAACAAGAGATGCCGAACCTTTACAACATAAAATGTTGTAGAATATGTAGCAAAGGAAGGATGCCGCACCACTAAAGGATGTCAAGCATCGAGTTTCTATGAATAACAAGCTTATGCTGCATCAACTATTATTGAGCCTCTACAACAGTAACTGTTATAGAGCATCTACTAATAAATGATAACGAGCTTCCACGTTAGCAAAGGGTTTCGAGCTTTTACAAGCGGCAAGGATACCGAAACTTTAAAGATGTAAAAGGTGTTGAGTTTCTGCAAGGAAGATTACGATGTTGAACTTATGTAAGCAAGTAATGTCGAATCTCAACGATGGGATGCCGAGACTTCATCAAGATGGTGCCATCGGAGCCCTTGGATTCACAGCCTTGCCCCATCAACGCCTAGAGAGGGGCGATTCATTCTTTCCCTCTCTTTTTTACCTTTTCAAGTTGTAAACCCTAAATTAATTTAGCGATTTTTTAGAGCCGATTGTAACACTTGAACTTTATGCATATAAAGACTTAGACAATTAACTTTGCATGACATACTTCTCTCGAATGTGAATATTCGACTATTATTGAACTATGGACATGCATATGACTTATGGCTTATCTATAGACTTGAACTTGAACTATGGACATGCATATGACTTATCTTCAGACTTAGACTCAAGCTTGGACTTGCATATTTTCCGGAGTTTGCGTAAGGCCACTTAAGCCCTTATTCCAACCAGCCTTAGTCTGCTTTGCATATTAGGTTAGCAAAGAAATTTGCTGACATTAACCAATATACTTTACATCTTTCTTAATGTTAGTCTATGTTTGTAATCATGTACCAGGGAGTAATCATCCCAACCACGCCTATAGGTTCTCGGAGAACATGACTTTTAAATGTTTCCATTGGAAGAGAAACGGGAGTCCTTTGCCTTTTATCTAGAGCTTCAGCAAGGTCTGCATAGTACTCAAAACAGCCAGCAACATCATCCTGCATGATAAAATCTGCTTATTAAATGGATGCCTAATAGCTGCTTCTTCTATGAAAATATTAAGATGCTTACCATGTCCCATGCTGCTTCATCTAAAGGTTTCCCACAATCAAGTGATTCTAGCTTGGCCAATAAAGGCTTCCTCTCCGTTACCTGAAACCCAAATGTAATATGAGCAGATCGATAACTGTTCAGTTTTTAGTTGAATTAACAAGCATCTGGCATCTGGCAACGCATAATATCAAGCACAGTTTTGAAGCTTTATTACAAGGGAACCATTTTGAATTTGAATATTTATTTGTTATGTGTGGGAGATAATACATCTACAAGCTGTCATGCAAATAAATTTTTTTGTTTTTATTTATATTTTATTATCATTGAAAAAATGGCTAGATCATAACCATCAACCTCATCTTCCTTTAATCAAGCTACACATTTGAACAAACCATTTAACGATTTATTTGCACAAATGCCCAATCGTGAATTCAAGAAAGAGGTAATTATACATTCATATTTAGAATTGTGTGCCTTGCATCAAAAAGCGGGTGTGACAAAAACCAAAAAGGAATGGTATGTGTATAAGTACACACATGAAATTGTCGAATAGCAAAGTAGTAAAATCTTTGAAGTGTGAATACAGGGATCTTGGATTAAAAACCCATAAACACTAACTGCCAATTGTATCCCCCCGGGATGGCTGCATGGTTGAGTACAAAGTCAAGGGTAAAAGGTGCAAGTTTGAATCTCAACTACCATGCATAAACCACTTGCCATGCTTGAATGCATTTTAGCACAAACATGCATCATCAAGGATTCATGAGTGAACCTTGTTTACATTGATCTTCAAACAAAACATGGAGTTGGCCACATGCTTTTGGAGAATCCTTATGTTAATAGTAGTGTCAGTCCAATTAGTGTTCCCAGTGAAGGGATGGTTCCAATCTGTAGCAGACATGCATGCGTAGATGAGCCTTAATGACTGAATAGAGTAGTACTCTCAAGATGGAGCTAGGCCCAGCAAATTGTAACCCAAATTCAACATCATGGAGTTATCACTAAAAATATAAATATTCAAATAACATTTTTTTTCTTTTTCTTTTTCCTTTTTGGTGTTCAGTGCAAAAATTATTGATCACCGGTGGATATTCAATGTCGTTAATCACTCTCTCTCTCTCTCCCTCTCTCCCCCCGTCATGCATTAACAGTTTTTCCTCTAATACGTCAATGTTTAGTAAAGAAGATAGAATATGTCAAGGCCTAAGTGAATGATCTTAGTGACTAGATGGAGCAGTAATTTCAAGATGGAGATAGGATCGGGAAGGTTTGACCCAAATTCAACATCATATAGTTATCACTGAAATATAGATGTTTTATAAGCATTGTTTATACGCTTATTTAATATTTTATTTTAAAATTGTTGATCATAAGGTTGTTTTCTATGCCTGTCATCACAAAATAATGATATATAAGAACACAATACATAAATATCTTACTTCCCTATATCTATAGACATTTATTTAATATCCATATGCTACATTAGCATTTGCAGCTCCTGAAGCTAGAAACAAAATGTGCCTGCTTAAAAGAGTCCAAAGAAGAAAAACGATGGGAGAACATGAAATAAATTTTTATCTGATTTATAGGCTTTTTTTTTGTACTTGTCTTAAATCAAGATTGCATGTCACTTAAATATCCCTTGCTATAACTCCCGTTTTGTAAACAAATGTTAGAATGTGTATTCCTAGCTATGATTTTTTTACTGTTCACATCGTTTTTGTTTGGTGATGTGGAATTAAAGAAATTAAGTTAAATTAGATATAAAGTCAGATTGGTGAAGTTTTTGATACATGATATATACTCCATTATTATATCTTGCTAGGTTTCAAAAATAGGAAAGATAAGAGGAACAAGAGTATGAGAGCGAAATGCTAATTCTTCATCTCCTACAATACCAGAAATATAATACAGATGGAAGCATTGGACAAGTGGGAGTATGTTTTTTCTCCAGCAGTTTACGTACAAAGATAGTAACCACGGTCAACGAATTTTTTAAATATTTTAACGTCTGATGTTATATTGTTTGGTTGTACTGACATGTGAAACTTTCTACAGCAAATAATTGGACTTCGAGGGTATTTGGCAATGACGTATAAGTAGCAAAAGTAGCTAACAAGTTACTTTTACAATTTGAAGTGTTTGACAGCAACTTAAAATTTCAAATCAAAAGGAGAAGAGAAAAACAAAAGTTGATATAACTCATAAGCAACGAATGCTTGATTATGACTTATTTTAAATTTTAGAACTAAGTTTTACCATAATTTTAACTTAAATATCCAAACACTTTTACTTCTTACTATTCACTCAAATTTATATGGTACTATTCAAAACTACTTTAAGGAGATTTAAATAAGTTGTTGCCAAACGTTCTTCAGTTTAGGTGGTTCAGTATAATTTAGAAAACTGTATATATAATAGACATTGATCTTACTCAAAAAAGTAAGAGGTGCTTCTATTTTGTACATAAAACGTAGAATACTTAAAAAGCTCTTAGTAACAACTACATATTTTCTGGATCTTTAGCTAGAAAAAAAAACTATTTTCTGGATCTTTAGTTGGAAAAAAAGTTTGCCGCAACAACGATGGAAAATCCACCAAATTCAACTGCTTCAACTAAACTAAATGAAAATAAGACCTTAGCGGCAATAGCACGCAAAAACTTAGCACGAGCAGCACCAGAAGCACGAGACCAATCTTTGCCGCCATTTCTGGTCAGAGCTTTCCTGGCTGCATCCACAGCCAAATTCACATCCTCTTCAGTCGCAGCAGGTATGTCACCTAATTCCAACTCAAAATAATAGATTATTGGAACTTAAGACCAATTGACGACTAAATTCTAATTTTCGAGAAAAGGAAAAATAAATACCGATGGTGTCCTCAGTAGCAGGATTGATGACTGGGATCCGTTTGCGACGGACTGGCTCTCTCCACTCGCCATTGATATAGAGCTGACGCACGGGGATCGATGCTGATGTCATACTTGTTGGCGGAAAAGTGTAATAGGATAAGAGAATAGTCTGGCAAGTAGTGAAGAAAGGAGGAATGTGAGTGTAATCTGTAGGGGTTGTATATAGAGAGGAAATTGGGGGATTGTTAAAGCGACATGTGAGAGTCTGAATGTGTTTTTGGGTTGGAGTCACCGCGTGCCGTTTTTAGTTTTTTAGCGGGTTCCGACGGAATTTTCTTGTCCCCTCGCACACAAAAATCATGCTCCATAACTAGTGTTCTATTATACATTTTAGTATCAAAAAATTCCTTCAAACTAAATTAATATATGCATGTTGATTTCTATATAAATAGGTATATTTAATTTATATTTGAATGTTATATTACACCCCTGAATCTATAATGATATAAAATAAATAAAAACCATACTGTAATAATTACTATCAAAAAAATACAAAAACAACTAAAATGATAATAACATATACAGATGCATAACCTAGTCGGGTATATACGGATGCAAAAGTTAACCGGATACACAACATAATCGAGTACATATGGATGCAAAAACTAATCGGATGCATTACTTAATCGCGTACATATAGATGCAGAAGCTAACCACGATGCACTAACTAAACGGCTACGTATAAAAACCAATATGTAATCAAGGTAGATTGGTTAACGGAGTTGACCATCGAATGCAAAAGCTAACCGGATGCACAACCAAATCGGATATATATGGATGCAAAATCTAACTGAATGCACATCCTGATCGGGTACATATAGATACAAAAGGCTAACCGGATGTACTACCTAATCGGGTACATATGGAAGCAAATTTGTAACCGAGATAGATTGGTTAACCGAGCTTACCGTCGAATGCAAAAGCTAACCGAATGCACAACCTAATCGGGTACATACAGATGCAAAAACTAACCGGATGAACAACCTAATTGGGTACATATGGATGACAAAACTAACCAGATGCACTACCTAATCGAGTACGTATGGAGACAAATCTATAACCGAGATAGATTGGTTAACCGAGCTAACCATTCAATGCAAAAGCTAACCAAATGTACAACCTGATCGGGTACATACGGATGCAAAAGCTAACCGGATGCACTACCTGATCGGGTACATATGGATGCAAAAGTTAACCATATGCACTATCTAATCGAGTACGTATGGAGACAAATCTATAACCGAGATAGATTGGCTAACCAAGCTAACCACTGAATACAAAAGCTAACCGGATGCACAACCTTATCCGGTACTTATGGATGCAAAAGCTAATCGATGGCATAACCTAGTCGGGTCCATAATGCAAAAACTAACCGGATGTACTACCTAATTGGGTATGTATGGAAGTAAATCTGTAACCGAGATAGATTGGTTAACCGAGCTTACCATCGAATGTAAAAGCTAATCGGATGCACAACCTAATCGGTTAGATACGGATGCAAAAGCTAACTGAATGTACAACCTAATCGGATACATATGGATGCAAAAGCTAAACATATGCACGACCTAATCATGTACAAACAGATGCAAAAGCTAACCGGATGCACTACCTAATCGGGTATATATGGAAACCAATCTACAACCGAGATAGATTGGTTAGTCGAGCTAATCATCAAATGCAAAAGTAAACCGGATGCACAACCTAATATGTTACATATAGATGCAAAAGCTAGTTGAATGCACAACCTAATTGAGTACATATGGATGCAAAAGCTAACTTAAAGCACAACCTAATCAGGTATATATGGAAGCACAACCTAATCCGGCGCTGTAATTCATAAAATGCCACTATAAAATAGTATTATAAGCATAAATATACATAACCATATTTATTAAAAAAACAAAAAAATGATACTGCACACATCTAAAAAGAAGCTATAATAGTTTATAAAACTGCTACTAAACTATTATAATTGAAAAACTGCTACTATTTTACTATAAATAGCATTATGAATAGAGATATACATAACCATATTTATTTAATGAAACAAACAAATTATACAATACAGTATGATTACTACACACTTCTAAAAAGAAGCTATAATATAAATTGCTGCTATAATTTTAGAAAAGCTACTACAATTCAGAAACTACTAATACAATTTATAAAATGCTATTATTAAATAACATTACAAATAGAAATATACATAATCCAATCTATTTAAAAAACAAACAATGATACTACACAAATCTAAATAGATACTACAAAATGATAATACAAAATGATCAAATGATACTACAACCTAGTCGGGCACATATGGATACAAAAGCTAACCAAACGGATACACTACAAAATGGTATTGCAAAATAATGAAATGATACTACAAAAAACGAATACATGACTTAATCAAGAAAAAATAAACATACAATGGGGCATTTCACTAGAAGGACAAACTTTGCAGTCCAATTAGTTTTTAGGACACACATCCACATAAATTAATTTTAAAGCTAAAGTCAGTAGAATAATTACTTTTAAGGACAAAGTCAAAAGTCCAATTACTTTCAAGGACATAATTTCATAGGTTTTTAGGCCTTAGAAACTAATTATTTTGCATTTGTCCTTAAAAGTAATTATTTCAGTTGTGTGTTCTAGAAACTAATTGCACTTGCTAAAGAGGCCCTTGTGGCTAATTTCCACAATATTGAAAGTAATGATTCAAAATAACATACAAACAAATAAATATCAAAACCAATATTGGTTCTACTACTAAACTGATACTAAAACTACAAATGATACTGTATAACCATGTTCAATTAAAAAGAGAAAATCAATGTCAAATTAAAAATATGCTAAAACGAATACATTTTTATAACCAGGTTCAATTACAAAAAAATCCAAAAAAATCATAAAACTAATTATAAATCTCAACAAATTCATAACAACATGAAAAAAAATCATACTTTCTTAGAAGCTTGACAATTACGCTTATTGTGACCAAATTGCTTGCATACACTACATCTATTTTTCTTATTTTGAAAATATGTAAATCCTCATTTGCGTTTGATAGAAGATCTACTGTAACACCCCTAATTTTTATTAATATTATATATGATATTTAATTAGATAAATTAAATAAAATAATGTAAGAGGATAAGAAGATTAAGATTTGATAATTATAATATGGGTCGAGCCTTAATTAATGAACTAATAAGGTTGATTAGGATATTAATAAGAAGGAGGATTTATGAGAAGGGCAAAATAGGACATACCACATTTCCTTAACATATACCTAAAAGTGTACGTGTAGTACTAAGGATCGTGTAATATGGTATATAAATGCGGAAACTGATAATAGTAGTAAAGTAAAAATTAGAGTAAGTACACTAGGAATTTTTATACTGGTTCGAACTTCCCGTTCTACGTCCAGTCCCAGAATATCCTCTGGATTTAAACTAAACCCCTCACTTAACCCGGAGGAATAGGTATACGACACCTGAGCAGCCGAACAGGAATTTTTCCGTCTCAACAGCCGAAGAGGACTTCAACTTAATACAAATAGTTTGTTGACGAATGTGTTCTGAATAACACTAATTGTCTTTTGATAGTACAACTTTCCTATAATCAAATCCTCAAGAGTATATATGTGTGTGAAGATTTAGAAGGAAGATAATCACGTAGAATCGAAGTATATGAATTAATTCAAGGATTCTAGTGATATTGAATAAGAATGAATGCTTTTATTTGCAGAAATAAATAGAGAATAGATTTCAGAATTATAAACAAGAATCGGTAATTGTATAAGTGAATTGAACATGTTTATATAGTTATAGAATAGTTACAATCTTTCATGAAGAGTTTCAATCAAAAGTTGTGTCTGTATCTCTTGGATTAAAGGACATTCCTCTTCATGAACAATTGCACCTCTTCAGAAAACTAGCCGTTATGTTCTGGTCGGTTGACCGAGAAACCTGGGCCGGTCAGCTGAGTTTACAGACGTGAATAAAACAGTGCATATCTGTGCACTTGACACAGAGTCGGTCGGCCGAAGTTCCTGGTCGGTCGGCCGACCTGCTGTTAATTGCACAGTGCACACTTATTTTTGTATAAATCAATTTGTGTGTGTGTGTGACTACTTGAGGAATGATTTTAACAATATTCTAAGACTCAATAAAATAAAATATTCATACTAATATCTGGATTATAGTCCTGTCTCCTTTGTAGTGCACAATATACGGTTATTCTCCTTTTTGTCGCTTTCATATAGTATTCTCGTCGTATGATATTGAAGCTTATGTCATGAATGAAAACTCATGAATCAACATTCTCCCCCTTTTTGATTGATGACAATACTTATGTGACGACATAGTATTATAATTCTCCCCCTGAATATATGGCGACTTTTCTGCAAAGAAAACATCAAGTTTTAAATATTACATAGTTAAACAAGATAGGAATATTTTCATAGTTACACAACATCTAACAATAGACATGTTGTTCATAAATAATACTTGAAATTAAATTGAAAAAAAATATGATCATTCTTCATCATCATCGAAATCCCAAAATTCTGGACGAATATTTTCATCCAGAGGAGCCGGTTCCTTACCGCGTCTTTGAGTGTGAGGAACGTGAGTTGCCGATGTGCTAGAACTTGTGTTATTTGAAGTAGACCAAGAGAAATTTGGCGCTGGTCTTTTTCCGGGAGCAACAAAAGAGGCACCGGCTTCGGAAGTACATGATAAGGCATCCCATAAATTTACGAAGAAGCCTTTGATTTTCTTGAAACGACCATCAATTTTTCGTAGCCGGGCATCCAAAGCTAGTTGATTTCGAGCCAAAATATCAATGGCCGCCTCCATACTAGTACTGGGAGTTGGTCTTTGGATTGAATGTTGGCGAGTTACACGTTCCGTAGCATGAGTTGATGGTTGCGGTGTGGAGAAGCTACGACGTAGTTGTTCGCTAGGAGTAGTACGCCATTGGTTAAATGTTATGAATCTAGGGGGTGCATCGGGCAACTTCATTAGTTTTATGGTCCTTGAATCAAAAGAACGAACTTTGGATGTCTCAGACTCCGGAGCATGGGTGACGAAGCTATTGATCAACCTCATGATGTGTTCTCCATAATAAATATGGAGCATTTTTCCTTGGTTGAAAGAGAGAAATTCATCCATAAGAAGTTGTGACCAATTTACTCGTATATTTCCGCAAATAGCATACAATGCTTTGAAGTTTTCGGGATATACTAAGTGATATGAACCACCTCTAGGAACTAGAGATTTCATCATAAATCGATGAAAGAGTCTAGCTTTAGGTCGAAGGGATGAAGTTTGTCTTAAATCAGTAGTGTCATCTTCAAAAAATAGATGGCTTATCCGGTCACGAGTTGATATATTACAATCCACATCGTGTAACGAAATTCCACCCGGTCGGGCATTTAAAATATGGTTAATTCGATCAATGGAGAGGAAAATTGAAGTACCACAAACCGATGTCCAAACACAATTATTAGTGTTTCTTGGTGGATTGACGAGATTAAGGTTTGCTAGAAATAATTTGACCATAATATGATTGATTTTCAAGTTATTTTTTTCTATGGTCAAGGAATGTATCAATTCCACTCTCAATAGCGGCATTTTTCAATACCGTAAGAAGTGAAATCAGGGTAGCTTACAAATGATTCTTCAAAGATTTTTGTGTCTTGAAGTTGTATCCATCTTTGAAGAGCTACATCATTGACTAGCCATGAAGCAATTTGAGTATCCACTGGAGTAGATGAAGCATTGGTAGTCTTTGATTTCTTCTTGGGAGCCATTGTTTTGAAAGAAAAGTAACAAAATTTGAGAAGTTGTAATGGGGGCTAGGGTAAAAAACTGTAATTGGGAAAGTAAGAGTGAAGAGGTAGGTTGAAAAAGTGAATGAATGGGTTGTTAAAAAGGAATATAAATAGCAGATTTATACGTTCGGTCGACCGGTAGTCTGGGTCGGCTGACCGATCTGATAATCTGAAAGTTGCTGAAACTCTCGGGAAGGGTTTGGCTGACAGACTCAGGGTCTTCGGTCGACCGACCCTGTTGGAAATGTACATTTGAAATTCTCGGGAAGGGTTCGGTTGACCGATTCAGGGTCTTCGGTCGACCGACCTTGTTAGAAATGCAATTTTTGCAGTTTTATAAAAAATTATAGAAATATATTTTATTATCAATGCACTATATATATACATCTTATTGAAAAAAGAAACAACAACATATATATATATAATGTTTAGCCACCGTTCGTTAAAATCTACGTTCCCATGAGTTTGGAGACGGAACATCTTCTATAGGTGACCATCTTGGAGCTATTGGAGTTTGAATAGGGTTTGAAGGGGATGAAGGTCTATAAGAAGGTTCAGCAACATCATCCTTCTTTGATGAACAAACTTTCATGGCAATCTTTTCAAGAAAACTTAAACGTCTTGCCGTGACTTTTTGTTCATAGTAGAGTTTCCGTTGCATATCCATTTGTTGTTGTTGGTAGTGATGTATTTCATCAATTTTTTGTTTAGTTGATGGAGATATTACCATTGTATTCTTCCCTTTTTTCTTTTCCGGTGTATTGCCTGTATGGGAGTCTTCCCATGGTTTCCATCCATGTCGGGGGTCTTTATCCGGAGAAGAGAAGTCAAGGATACGTTTAGGCATGGGAAAAGTAGGATAGGGGCCATTTTCAGGAATGCGGTCAGAAACATCATCGTCTGGAGATGTGTATGATAGATGGGAGTTTTCGAAATTATAGTAGTCGTTGTTTGAAGACATTTTCAAGTTTTGATTTTAAAACTTTCTTAGTATATGTTTTGAAGGATAAGCAAAGTATATATAAGTATATGTTTGCTGAAAAATTTGTGGATAGGAACTAGTTTTAACTATAATCATAGAATTTTTAACAATAAAACTGTTCGTAAATGTATGATTTATAGGTTTTAGAACTAAAAATAGTTTTTCTGAAACCAAAATAAATAAAACAAACTGTAAAGAAAACTGAAACAAGAAATACCCATAGCTCAAGTAGCTATAACACAACATATAACAAGCAAGTCAGAGGTCATGAGTTCAAGTTCCGCTTTGGTCAGAAATAAAACAATTTTTATTTTTCAATATTTTTTTTATATTTTTATTTATAAATCTTTTAAAGACATTATTCCTAAGTCATGTCTTAGTTTTATAAAAATATTTTCATTTAGTGGTTTAGTAAAAATGTCAGCAATTTGATTTTCAGTATTAATAAATTCTAAATTTATTAATCCTTTTTCCAAACAATCACGAAGAAAGTGATGACGTATATCGATGTGTTTTGTTCGAGAGTGACTGACCGGATTTTTAGAAAGATTTATTGCACTAGTATTATCATAATAAATTATAGATTTTTCAAGATGACAATTAAAATCTTGTAGTGCTTGTTGCATGTATACGACTTGTGCACATGCCAAAGCAGCAGATATATATTCTGCTTCACATGTCGATAAAGAAACGCAGTTTTGTTTCTTACTAAACCAAGAGACTAAGGAACGTCCAATGAAATGACACGTTCCACTAGTACTTTTTCGATCTATCCGACTTCCTCCAAAACCAACATCGCTATAGGAGACTAATTCGAAAGGACATTCTTTCGGATAAAATAGCCCGAAATCTTTGGTTTTAGTTAGAAAATGAATAATACGTTTAACTGCTCGCATATGTGATTCTTTGGGATTTGCTTGAAATCGAGCACATAAACAAACACTCATCATTATATCGGGTCGACTCGCTGTTAAATATAGTAAAGAACCAATCATACTACGATATAGTTTCTGATCAACACTTTTGCCATCCTCATCTCTATCGAGATGAATCGTTGTGCTCATAGGAGTTGGTTTGACAGCAGTGTTTTCCAGACCGAATCGTTTAATTAAATTATAACAATATTTTTCTTGATTAATAAAAATTCCATTTTCAATTTGTTTAATTTGTAATCCTAGAAAATATGATAATTCTCCCATATGAGACATTTCAAATTTATTTGTCATTATAGTCGAAAATTCCTGACATAGTTTTTCATTTGTCGAGCCAAAAATAATATCGTCAACATATATTTGAATTATTAAAATATCTTTCTTAGTTTTCTTAATAAAAAGCATTTGATCTACCTTACCAATTTCAAAACCAGATTCTAATAAATAGCTTTTAAGACGATCATACCAAGCACGTGGTGCTTGTTTTAAACCGTATAATGCTTTTTTGAGTTTATAAACATGATCTGGATATTTTTCATGATTGAAAAGTGGTGGTTGTTCAACGAAAACATTTTCTTTTATATAACCATTTAAAAAAGCACTTTAAACATCCATTTGATAAAGTTTAAAATTATGAAAACACGCGAAAGCTAATAAGATTCGTATTGCTTCAAGTCGGGCGACTGGAGCAAACGTTTCTTCGTAATCAATTCCTTCTTCTTGATTATATCCTTGTGCAACTAATCTAGCTTTATTCCTGGTTATATTTCCTAGTTCATCTGCTTTATTTTTGAAAACCCATTTAGTACCGATGACTGATTGATCACTAGGTCTAGGAACGAGTTCCCAAACTTCGTTTCGTTCGAATTGATTTAGTTCTTCTTGCATGGCAAGAATCCAGTAGTCATCAGTTGAGGCTTCTTTTATATTCTTAGGTTCTATGTTAGAGAGAAAGGCTACATGACCAACTTGATTTAATTGATGTCTGGTTTTAACGTTCGTATTTACTTCTCCAATTATATTTTGTACAGGATGATCCCGTAAAATTCTAGGTGAAGATTTTATTATATTAGGAGTAATGTTTGTATTTTCATTAATTTCATGAATATCAAAATTTTCATTTGTATTACTATTTTCATTCTGAGTAGATTCATCATCAGAATCGATAGTAATATTTGGATTTATATTTTTAAAATTTTCGTCAAATGAAACATGTAAACTTTCTTCAATAATTTGAGTTCTTTTATTATAAATTTGATAAGCTTTGCTTCGTTCCGAATATCCGACGACTATTCCTTCATCGGATTTTGGATCGAATTTGCCTAGTTGATCTTTAGTATTTAATATAAAACATTTAGACCCAAAAACTTTAAGATATGAAATGTTTGGTTTTCTTTCATTTAGAAGTTCATATGGAGTATTCTTAGTTAATGGTCGAATAGAAACACGATTTAATACATAACAAGCAGTAGCTACAGCTTCTGCCCAAAAGTGTTTCGATAAAGTGGTTCCATTTAACAAAGTTCTTGCACATTCTTGTAACGTTCTATTTTTCCTTTCTACAACTCCATTTTTTTGTGGTGTTCTAGGAAACGAAAAATTATGATTAATACCTTTCTTGTTACAAAATTGTTCAAAAGCTTCATTTTCAAATTCTCCTCCATGATCACTTCTTATATTTTTAATTTTCAAATTTTTAATATTTTGGATTCTTTTAACAAAAATTTTAAAATTATCAAAAGTATCGCTTTTATTTTTCAAGAAGAAAATCCAAGTATATCTAGAAAAATCATCTACAATAACAAATACATATCTATTATGATTAATAGACTTCACTTGAGTTGGACCAAAAAGATCCATGTGTAAAAGTTCAAGTGGTTGTTCTGTAGATATTACTTTTTTGGATTTAAAAGAAGATTTTGTTAATTTTCCTAATTTACATGCATCACAAAATATATCAGTTTTGAATTTTATATTTGGTAATCCTTTAACTAATTTATTTTTAGCTAGTTTGTTGATAGTATTGAAATTGATGTGACAAAATCTTTTGTGCCAAAGACAAGAATCGTTTTCTTTAGCTACTAAACACAAATTCGAATCATTATTAACATTCATATTTAAGATATAAATGTTTTTATCTCTTTTTCCTTCGAAAATAGTGTTATGATTTTTATCGAAAATATTACATCTATTTTCTTAAAAAGTTATATTAAAATCTTTATCGCATAGCTGACTAATACTTAATAAATTGTGTTTTAAATTTTTAACTAATAAAAAATTAGTAATGAGAGGTAAATTAGAGGTACCGTTGCTACTGACATTGCCTTTGCCGATGATATATCATTTTGAATTATCTCCAAAGGTGACTGCTCCTCCATTTGAGTATATAATGTTTGACAACATTTCTTTGTATCCAGTCATGTGTTTTGAGCAACCGCTATCTAAAATCCATTTTCCTCTCTTCTTATGTGGTACATCGTCTGACGAAGCCATGAAGCATACATTTGCTTGTTCATTATCACTTTCGCTCTCTGATGAGGATGATGAGTCAGTGTCGTCCCAAGTGACTGAAAAAGCTTTTCGTTTGGTTTTGTCCTTCTTGAAATTATTCTTTTTACGCTCTGGACAATCCTTCTTCATGTGTCCTTTCTTATGACATTCATAACATTCCATTGCTGAAGATGATGGTTTGCTGCTATTGGAATTGTTGTTGAAATTATTTTTGTTTCCCTTGAATTTGTTTCTCTTGAATTTCAAAAACTTTTTGAAATTTTTAGCGATCATTGCCGTATCTTCATTATCTGAGTCGGAATCATCTTTTTCTGCTTGGAATGCCACATTTTTCTTTTCTTGTGCTCTATTTCTTTTTGCCTGCAAATTTACTTCGTAGGACATTAAATTACCTATCAATTCTTCTGGTTTTAATGTTGATAAATCAGTTGCTTCTTCAATAACTAGGACTTTTCGTTCCCATTCGTCCGTTAAAGAATTTAAGATTTTTGTAACAACATCAAAATCAGTAAACTTTTGTTCTAATGATAATAAAGCATGATAAATATCCTGAAATCTAGAGTACATGTCATTTATAGATTCATTTGGCCTCATTTTGAAATTTTCAAATTGATTTTTCAACATAGAGATTTTGCTTAATTTAACTTTGTTCATTCCTTCATGTGACACCTTAAGAGTTCTCCAAATTTCATAACCGGAGTGCACATGCTAACTCTATTGAATTCATTTCTATTTAATGCACAAAATAAAACATTCATAGCCTTTGCATTTGAAGTAGCATCTAGTTTTTGTGTGTTACTCCAAGTTGAGTATTCTTCAGTTGGAGTTGTGTACTCTCTTTGTATAATATTCCAGATATCGAATCCACTAGATTGCATATAGATTCTCATTCTAGTTGACCAATAATTATAATTTATACCATTAAAAAGTGGAGGTCGTGAAGTCGATTGACCTTCTGTGAAACTCGAATTAGTGTTAGTGCTAACATCGTTAGTTTGTGTGGTTGCCATATTACTTAGAAATAAATATCAAATAACTTTGTGACGGTTATAGGATAACCTTGCTCTGATACCAAATAAAAGTGTACGTGTAGTACTAAGGATCGTGTAATATGGTATATAAATGCGGAAACTGATAATAGTAGTAAAGTAAAAATTAGAGTAAGCACACCAGGAATTTTTATACTGGTTCGAACTTCCCGTTCTACGTCCAGTCCTAGAATATCCTCTGGATTTAAACTAAACCCCTCACTTAACCCGGAGGAATAGGTATACGACACCTGAGCAGCCGAACAGGAATTTTTCCGCCTCAACAGCCGAAGAGGACTTCAACTTAATACAAATAGTTTGTTGACGAATGTGTTCTGAATAATACTGATTGTCTTTTGATAGTACAACTTTCCTATAATCAAATCCTCAAGAGTATATATGTGTGTGAAGATTTAGAAGGAAGATAATCACATAGAATCGAAGTATATGAATTAATTCAAGGATTCTAGTGATATTGAATAAGAATGAATGCTTTTATTTGTAGAAATAAATAGATAATAGATTTCAGAATTATAAACAAGAATCGATAATTGTAGAAGTGAATTGAACATGTTTATATAGTTATAGAATAGTTACAATCTTTCATGAAGAGTTTCAATCAAAAGTTGTGTCCGTATCTCTTGGATTAAAGGACATTCCTCTTCATGAACAATTGCACCTCTTCAGAAAACTAGTCGTTATGTTCTGGTCAGTTGACCGAGAAACCTGGGCCGGTCAGCTGAGTTTACAGACGTGAATAAAACAGTGCATATCTGTGCACTTGACACAGAGTCGGTCGGCCGAAGTTCCTGGTCGGTCGGCCGACCTGCTGTTAATTGCACAATGCACACTTATTTTTGTATAAATCAATTTGTGTGTGTGTGTGACTACTTAAGGAATGATTTTAACAATATTCTAAGACTCAATAAAATAAAATATTCATACTAATATCTGGATTGTAGTCTTGTCTCCTTTGTAGTGCATAATATACGGTTATTCTCCTTTTTGTCGCTTTCATATAGTATTCTCGTCGTATGATATTGAAGCTTGTGTCATGAATCAAAACTCATGAATCAACAATACCTTCCATTTTATTTTCCTTCCTCGCTCTTATTCATACAATGAAGTTAGAGAACAAGGTCGGCCATTACAAGGAGTTTCAAGAGAAGAAAAAGAAAAAACAAGATTAAAGTTTAAGGGATCAATTCAAACTCAAAGCTCAAGTTTCTTTATAAAATAAAGGTGAATAATGATTATCCATCTCAAGTTTTCTATGTTTGGTTCAGTTTTATGATTAAACCCAAATTCTTCGATGTTGTGATGCCATATTTTGAATGATTGAATGATTATATGCTTATGGATGAATTATTGGATTTATTTATGAGATTTATTAATAGGTTTAAGTATGAAAATATATCAAATGACACCCAAATAACATAAATTTTTATACGATGTTAGAAACATTATTTTAGAAGTGGTTTTTTAATTTTATAATTTTCCAAAAAAGTATGAATATTTCATGAATTTTCTAAGTGAGGAAATTAATTTATTTCGGGTTTTAATTATTAATTAATTTTAACAATGTTTTTGGCCATGAAATTTTTACATGTTAAAGAAAATGATAAATCTAATTTATTAGGATTTTTGAAGATTTTTTCCAAGTGTTTACAAATTATTATGAATTTATTAGGCTAAAAAAGCTTAATAATTATACTAAAACATTAATATAAATTATATGGTTTGTTGATTATTTTGGGAATGAGAAATCAGATCTATAGAAGTTTTCTGAGAAGGATTTGGTAAAGAAAGTTATTATCCAATAAGAATTTGATAAATAATTGGAGTTGGTAAAAAGATATTGCATTTTAAAGAAATAAAACAGTTTTTATGTTAATTATGGTATTGCCATCGCTATTAATCAATGACATAGCTCATTTATGTTACATGTCGTCTCTAACATGTAAGGAAGCATACGATAGCAACTTGGTTGGTATGCAATGATTCCACTAAGGTTGGGACGTATCAATGCCGACATTGATGCCTACGACGTTGGTGATGTCGGTGTTCTATGCCGCTAGTCTTCTATGTCGCATATGTAACAAACCGCCTTTTTGACCATCGAAAGTCGACACCAAACACTACCACTGTGTTTCGATGTCGCGCATCCAATTGACAAAAGGGCAGATTGTTAGGGTAAATAAAAAGAAAAGAATAGAGAACGGAGAAAAATAGAATCTCACAATGGAATCGACAACATATAATATAACAAGGACAATAGAAACTGTCACTTCAAAACATACAGAGTATATCAGAGTAAAAAAACAAACCTTATCAGATAGATAGTTATAAAATCCTAACCTTACAAATGCCGATAGGTATACTATATAGTACAACAGAAAATAAAATACTACGACAGGTTAATCTTCAGCTCCCTTTCATGAATCCCATAACACCAAAGCCAAACCGGGAAAATACTCGGTCTGACCCGAGCATTATAAATAAATAACACCCGAATCAGTCTGGAAATACCAGTGTGAGATAACTCGAATAATGGGGAACATATATAAAAGTTATGTGAAACCACGACGCTAACGCGGAATGGGTTTTTACCTCATAAGAATAACACTCATGTAGGCAAGAGCAGAAATAAATATCAGGAAACAAATCCAACTATGATTGAGCATAAATAATATTAAACCAGACTTGAAAGAATGGAAATAAACCGAGTAAAATCCAACTGGACAGAATGGATAGAACAAGGAAAACAGTCCAACTTGATAGAATGGACTAAATAAGGTAACAGTCCAAACTCGATAGAATGAACTAAATAAGGTAA
This sequence comes from Allium fistulosum, assembly GCA_030737815.1. Classification (NCBI taxonomy): domain Eukaryota; kingdom Viridiplantae; phylum Streptophyta; class Magnoliopsida; order Asparagales; family Amaryllidaceae; genus Allium; species Allium fistulosum. Next base: position 894,505,317 of record CM060905.1, on the reverse strand, counting down.
CAGTCCAAACTCGATAGAATGGACTAAATAAACACTAAAATGTCGTGATGAGGAGTTGGCTCTACTCGTGGCAATTTAAAGCTAAAACAGATTCAGGGTTTTCGAATCAAATAAGGAAAGGAAATTTTCCAACAAATGACTAGGAGGGTGCGCCCCAAAGTATACTTCTAAAAATATACTTGAGAACTCCGATGGCTCTCGGACACGTCCAAGTCGGATCCCGCCAACTATGATCGAGAATCCGAGTACTTCACATCCTAATGCGCAACACCGAATCCAATCTAGAGTGCATGTGAAAATACCCTAATGGGAGCAACCCCACATAGCTTGGCTTCCACTCGCTCTTTGGGTGTAGTCATTTTCGACAAAGGATAACAAGATCAAATGAGCAACACACCATCTTAGAGTGACGAAAATAAAATGGCTGAAGTAACCGATAGCTGAGATACCAACTATCGAGGACATAAAACGATCGTATATGGAAATTAAGTCTTGTATACTTATCTCCACTCATTGAATTCAAACTTGTACTATTTCTGGGTTAACAATAATACCGGACAAGTCAAGGTAGTGTTAACTCAAAATCATGTCACATGATTATTCTTAACTTTCGAAATAGCGACTAGTCTACTTCTTCGATGTTTAGTGCTAATTATACAAATAAATCGTTTCCATATAAGTGATTCGCTTTACAGAAATAATCCATTTCCATAAACAAATCAACCTTTTTCTTTTTAAAAACAAACTGAACTTTTTGGCTTGATTTCCATATTGATAATACTCTTTTAGAATTAGTTCCAGGTTGTTAAAACGTTAAGAGAATAATTTTTCTAAGTGCGCGACCCCGAAGGCCTTAACCAACATCAGACCGAACACCCAGAAGATTATCCAACTTATCATCCCAATAATCGAGTTCTAATTCCTTTTTATACTTTAAAACAATAGTAACTATCCCGAAAGATAATTAATTACATTTAAAATCGCTTTAATTAAACAATTAATTGTTTATAATAAAATAGATAATTATTTCCAAACACTTTTATAACATTGGTAAATTAACTTTAAAATCTTCATTAAATCGGTTTATTAACTTTTAATTGGTTTATTAAAGCAATTTTTATTATATTAGTTAATTTAACTTAATCACTTTTATTAAATCGACTAAACTTTAAATATCATTAATTATAAAGAACAATTAAATTCAAATAATCATTAGTTACAATTGAATAAGTCATCTCAAACACCATTTATTAAAATGATAAGAAAATTTTAAATTCCATTAATTAAAACAATTAATTAAGTTCAAATAATCATAACTAATAAATTAATTAAATTCATACCTCATTAGTTAAAACAAGTAATTAAAATATCATTTGTTAAATGATTTATTCAATTATAAAACATCATCGATTAAAATGATTTAACTAAATTCCCAATATTATCAGTTACAATAATTAATTAAATTTGAAAACAATCATGAATTGAAATGATTAATTAAATTCAAATATCATTATTTAAAATGATTAATTACTTTTAAATATCATTAATTAAAATGATTATTAATTTCAATTATCATTAATTGAAATAATTAATTTAATCTCATCATCATTAATTAAAATAATTAATTAAGCTCACTAAATTAATTAAACTCCATTATCCTTAATTAAATGAATTGATTAAACAAATAATCATTTATTAAAATGATTAATTAAGTATAAGACATCATTAGCAAAATTGATTAATTAAATCTAAATATTTTTAGAGTAATAATTAAATCTAAATATAAACCAATTTTTAATCATCATTTATTAAATTGGTTAATTAATCTCAAATTGATTAATCAAGATGATTAATTAATTTTAAATTATCATTAATCAAAATGAAAAATAAATTTTCAATATTCTTTTTAGCGGAGACACAAGCTCAAGTTCATACGATAGGGTTTCAGAGATGAAATTTAATAAACAACGGTATAGCGAAAATCGCTACAACGACATTTAAAACATTAAATGGAATATCAGAAATTAATTTCAATAAACTATCAATAACAGCATATGAATATAAATAAATAATTTATGGACGAGAAACCCCCTTTGGGTATCTCTACAAATTTTCCCTGCAAAACAATGGTTATGGATAATAAAGAGATGATCATATGGGTTTATAACGATCAATTTAAAATATCATCCATTTTCCAAACGGAAATTCAATCAGACAAGCAATCAAACACTTTCACTAACATCCAAACAATCAATAAACGTATATAACATCATTAATATGATATAATAAAATTTAATGTTAGTTAAACTCATATTGATTTTCATTTTTCAACGAAACGTTCCGGTTCGGACTAAAATCAAACGATCGTTTGATTTTAGCATAAATGCCCACGAGCTCTAAATCAAACCAAACCAACTCTAAAGGGCAGGCATCGTCGCTACAAGTGCAACGTGATTGACCGCGTCTGAATCTGACCTTGTATGAGCAAGTTATAGGTTTAATTACTAAACGAATTTAAATTCAACTAACTTAAATTTAATTAAACTATTATTATCTTACACAGCCCAAAGCCCATTCCAAACAGGCCCGCTACCACAAAGAACTCTGCCTCCTTCTTCCTCTTCTCATTTGCCTGAACCAGGATTTTGTGCACTATCTTGCACACGTTCACGCCACCATTCAACACCCAAATGTCGATCGTCGACCACCCACCAGACCGCGTTCACCTCCTCTTTGAACTGCACCAAACCCCTCGCCTCCACCGCGACACATCAAAATGCGATAACCTAGCTCCTCCACGTCCAGGCGAAGGTCGTGACCCACCAACCGCCATCACACCCTACCAAATCTCGTCCCTAGGTGCGCCTCGGTTCCTCGAACTCGAATCAATCCACGAAATCTCCCAACACTACCCACAACCATCGAAAACTGAAGCCCTGGTTATCGGCTACATAAGTCGATCTTGTCTATTTGATGACGTGAGCAACAAAACTTATACGGAATCGTAGAGCTCCTCGATACAATCTCAAAAAAATTCGTTTGGTGATTTTTAGTGGAGAATATGATTCGATTTCGATTTTAATGTATATGCGGCCACTTTTTTGTTTTACTGGAGATTGAGTATGAAAAGAGAAAGAGAGGGAAGAAAAACAAAATGAAGAGATCTTATGTTCAATAAGCTACCTATTTTATAACCAAATAAAATAATATATATAAAAAACAAAATGATTATGTTTGTTTCTTTTTACAAGTCTAATCAATTTCTTGAGCCACTAAAATGTTTTTGAGCCTCCAAAATGTCCAAGCAAGGACAGACAATGAAAATGAATGTGTTAATGTATTGTTGAATTATAATTTGTTATATAATTTTCGGTACGTCGCCGCAAAGAATTTCGTTCAAATACGAACCGCGAACGACAGAACGAAAATACGGTCGTGCTCAGAAATGCGACACAATTTCAAAACCATAAAAAACACACTGGTTATTGCATTACGTGAAATCTCAAAAATATCATCGTTTATCGTCAAACAACAATTTAATTATTTTCTAAATTAAAATTTTTGGAAAAATCCTATAATTAAATTTAAAAATACGTTATCAAAAAGTAAGTCATTTTATTTCAATTTGATTTCTTGTTAATTATTCAAACCATTTGTTATTGTAATAAATTTTCAAAATGGTTCACCATTATCATTTTATTAATTAAAAGAAGTTAAATAACACTATGAAATCTATTCAATTCATATTTAGTTCACCATTCAAATATTTAAACAATCACTAATCCTGAATTTTAGGTATTAAATTCCAAAGTCTAATTATTTAAATATCTAAAATTAATTAAATATTTAAAATCAAATGACCAAAATTTTGGGTTGTTGCATTCTCCTTCCTAAATGAATTTCATCCCCGAAATTCCTGAGGAAGAAAATGCATTCAAACCCTTAAGTTTAAAACCATCAATTTTAAATGAGTTATTAAACTTATTAACTTTTCAAAACAAATTAGTTGGAATGGATTCCAAAATTTATAAGTCTTTTAAATTCATTCATTTATACCAACTAATTCTCTTTTATTCATTCATTCCAAGATACAACCCAGAAAATCCAACTTTTGGCTGTCAAGATTTTTCCAAATTTTCTAACTCTTGAATTTTCGAAACAAATTTTTTTTTGCCAGCGTCTCCTTTACGTGGCTCGATCGCTACAACCACAAATCACCCCAATGGGCTCCAAACCAATCAAAGAAAACAAAAGCCAAGTGGCCTCCCATATCTAGGGCATGAAATCATCACTCTATTCAAATTTTCTAAATTTATTACATACTTTTTTGCGTTTGATTTATAATTTGGCAAGTAATTTATTATCTTCTATGCAAATGTAGGTGTGCAAGAATCAAGTGGGAATCCCTTGCATACTTGTACTTATGAAATCTAAAAGAAAAATCAGGCTGACAAAAGCAATGTGGTGTAATTCTATAAGTAAAAACTAGCATGATATAAATCTACATGTAACTAACAACAATATCTCAATTCTCAATTATATGCAACAAAATACAACGAATATCCTGTAATAGATGATATGCAATCAATAATTTTCCAATTATAAATTTAGATCTAAATACCCGGGTTTTCCAATCAAAATTTTATTTTCAATTTTCTCAAATGAGAAAAATCAAAGATCAAAATCAAAAGGACAAGAAGGGGATTCCTTCAAATAAATTATGGTGAAACTCTAGAATCAAAACAACATGGAGCGTCTAGTGGTATTCCGGTTCCTCCAAAAACATTAACTAGAGTGAATAAATATCATTCCTTTCCAAAATCTTCAAAAATTACCTTTTTCAAAATCACCAGGATTTAGGTCATAATAACAACAATTTAAAATCTTTTGTCTATAATTTAAACTTTATAGACAATGATATATGAAATCACACAGCCAATCAATTCAATTCAATCAAATCCAATCAATCAAATTCCATGAAGGGATAAATCAGCACTAATAGTCAATTAAATTCCATAAGGGAAAACTTATCACTTAACATTGTTTCAAAATGTCAAATGACTAACAAACAAATTTTAACTTAGGTTCAAAACTTTCTTGATTGTCTAAAAATATAAATAATTATCTAAGCGTACCCTTTTGCTCATCAGCCATTTGTTATTGCTTAGAAGATTATCCAAACTTACTCGGACAAAATGGAAAGTTATACTCTATATTTTATTAGTTTTCTTAATTATATTAATTTCTAATTCACTTATAATTTCACTTAGTATTTTAAAATTATTTATGAGTTATCTCATAATTTCTCACCCAAGTTTTAAAATACCTTATAAAGTTATTTCTTTATAAAACATCAAATCATAACTTATTCCCTTTATTTACTTATATAATATTCTTTTATATCCTGAGAGTACATATAAAATTTATTTTTAACTGTTTCAAAGATCCAGATGGAGATCAAATCAATTTATGATTTCTTAAAATCGAGTCAACACATTAACCTTTTTAACATATAGTGTTAAAACAAATAATATTTATGAGTTGACCCAATCAACAAGTAGTTCATACTACTTAGATGTTTCAAACTATTATATGATTTTAATAAAAAAAACAATGTTTATCAAAACCTTCTTTATTAATTTTACCCAATTTACTTGTTTCTAATTTATCCCTTATCTTATCTAAGGGAAAAATCTTATTGATCCAAACAATCTATTATTAGAATTACTTTTTATTTTGAAACCAAATCCCCTTTAGGGAACTTAAAAATTAGATACCTGGTTTTAAATTTCAAAACTCATCTTTGAAAGCATACTACATATATTTTTATATATAATCACTTCAAATAATTTATTTATCAAAACATTACTTTGGGTTTATTCGAATTTTGAACTTATTTCGCTCGCACGATGATAAATATAATAATTTACTAAGTACTCCATAACATTCGCTCAAGCACACGTCCGATCGTGACTTAGGAGATTATTCAGATTACCACAAAACTAGTCGAAATGATTTCCTCCTAATTATCCCAAAGAAAATGTATTCTAATTAAAATTTTACTTCCCAATATATGTTTACCTTTAAATACTTTCAAAAGTATTGCTATTTCATTTCCCAAAAATTTCCTTTGAAATTATTTTCAAAAATTCTGGGATTTAGATACAAAAATCCTTTTTAAACATATTTTTCAAACTAAATTTATATAAAACTTTCTTTATAAAAATCATTTAATATTATAATAATCCTTCTTTATTATAATAGAATTATCTTCAATATTTATTCTCTAAATATCTTATTCCACCATTTAGATTATATTACAACTTTTTATAAAGTTTAATTTTTAACTCACCATTATTAAATGATGAATTCTTAATTTAACCATTTTCTTCGAACACCTTATAGTCAAATTGTGAAAATTAATTCATAGAGGGTTCATTTTAAATCAAAGCGATAAACACTCCAAAATAAATCGAGCACAATTTAACAATCAACACACAACAACCTATGCTTTCCATTTAAGTTAAGCATAACCGAACAAACATTAGTGATAATAAATAAATATTATCACACTTTATAACTCTATAAAGTTTCGAAAATTATTACTTTATATATACAAAATATAATCCTAGGCAAGATATTTAATTTGCCAAAATTATCAAAAATTTAATACCATGTCCGTTGGCCTTGATTAAGTGTTTTGAAACCCCTATCGATACCGTGGCGTCCCACGTCTCGACCAGAATTCATAAAAACTCAATAAACCAATTAACATAATATATTTTTATAACATTAACAAATACACTCTCGTATATATAATACTCTCAAACTCATTCTAGGGTGTCGCTTACCCTATCTCTTATGAGTCAAACCCTACCAAAGCCAAGGTTCTCGCTTAACCTCGCGCTCTGATACCAAATGTAACAACTCGCCTTTTTAACTATCGAAAGTCGACACCAAACACTACCACTGTGTTCCATTGTCGTGCATTCAATCGACAAAAGGGTAGATTGTTAGGGTAAATAAAAAGAAAAGAACAGAAAATAGAGAAAAACAAAATCTCACAACAGAATCGACAATATATAATATAACAAGGATAGTAGAAACTGTCACTCCAAACATACAAAGTATATCAGAGTAAAAAAACAAACCTTATCAGCTAGACAGTTATAAAATCCTTACCTTACAAATGCCGATAGGTATACTATATAATACAGTGGAAAATAAAATACTACGACAGGTGAATCTTCAGCTCCCCTCCATAAATCCCATAACACCAAAGCTTACCTGGGAAAATACTCGGTCTGACCCGAGCATTATAAATAAATAACACCCGGATCAGTCTGGAAATACCAGTGTGAGATAACTCGAATAATGGGGAACATATATAAAAATTCTATGAGACCACGCTGCTAAAGCGGAATGGGTTTTTACCTCAAAAGAATAACACCCATACAGGCAAGAGCAGAAATAAATATCAGGAAACAAATCCAAATATGATTGAGCATAAATAATACTAAACCAGACATGAAAGAATGGAAATAAACTGAGTAAAATCCAAACTGGATAGAATGGATAGAACAAGGAAAATAGTACAACTTGATAGAATGGACTAAATAAGGTAGCAATCCAAACTCGATAGAATGGGCTAAATAAAGTAACAATCTAAACTCGATAGAATAAGCTAAATAAAGTAACAGTCCAAACTCGATAGAATGGACTAAATAAACACTAAAATGCCGTGATGAGGAGTTGGCTCTACTCGTGGCAATTTAAATCTAAAACAGATTTAGGGTTTTTGAATCAAATAAGGAAAGAAAATTTTCCAATAAATGACTAGGAGGGTGCGCCCCTCTCACCGAAAGTATACCTCTACAAATATACTTGAGAACTCCGATGGCTCTCGGACACGTCCAAGCCGGACCCCGCAAACTATTACCGAGAATCCAAGTACTTCACATCTCAATGCGCAACACCGAATCTAATTTAGAGTGGCTATGAAAATACCCTAATGAGAGCAACCCCATATAGCTTGGCTTCCACTCGCTCTTTGGGTTTAGTCATTTCTGACAAAGGATAACAAAGCTCAAATGAGCAACACATCGTCTTAGAGTAACAAAAATAAAGTGGCTGAAGCAACCGATAGTTGAGATACCAACTATCGAGGACATAAAACGGTCATATATGGAAATTAAGTCTTGTATACTTATCACCACCCATTGAATTCAAACTTATACTATTTCTGGGTTAACAATAATACCAAACAAGTCAAGGTAGTGTTACCGCAAAATCATGTCACATGATTATTCATAATTTTTGAAATAGCGACAAGTCTACTTCTTCGATGTTTAGTGCTAATTATACAAATAAATCGTTTCCATATAAGTGATTCGCTTTTCAAAAATAATTCATTTCCATAAATGAATCAACCTTTTTCTTTTTAAAAATGAACCAAACTTTTTGGCTTGATTTTCGTATTAGTAAAACACTTTAGAATTAGTTCCAGATTGTTAAAACGTTAAGAGAATAATTTTTCTAAGTGCGCGATCCCGAAAGCCTAAACCAACATCAAATCGAACACCCAGAAGATTATCCAACTTATTGTCCCAATAATCAAGTTCCAATTCCTTTTTATACTTTAAAACAATATTAATTATCCCGAAAGATACTTAATTACATTTAAAATCCCTTTAAATAAACAATCATTATCTATAATAAAATAGATAATTATTTCCAAACACTTTTATAACATTGGTAAATTAACTTTAAAATCTTCATTAAATCGGTTTATAAGCAATTTTTATTATATTAGTTAATTTACTTTAATCACTTTTATTAAATCAACTAATTAACTTTAAATATCATTAATTATGAAGAACAATTAAATTCAAATAATCATTAGTTACAATTGAATAAGTCATCTCAAACACCATTTATTAATCTGATAAGAAAATTTTAAATTCCATTAATTAAAACAATTAATTAAGTACAAATAATCATAACTAATTAAATTAATTAAATTCAGGCCCCATTAGTTAAAACGAGTAATTAAAATATCGTTTGCTAAATGATTTATTCAATTATAAAACATCATCGATTAAAATGATTTAACTAAATTCCCAGTATTATTAGTTACAACAATTAATTAAATTTAAAAACAGTCATTAATTAAAATGATTAACTAAATTCAAATATCATTATTTCAAGATTAATTACTTTTAAATATCATTAATTAAAATTATTATTAATTTCAATTATCATTAATTGAAATAATTAATTTAATCTCATCATCATTAATTAAAATAATTAATTAAGCTCAATAAATTAATTAAACTCCATTATCCTTAATTAAAATAATTGATTAAACTCAAATAATCATTAGTTAAAACGATCAATTAAGTATAAAACATCATTAGCAAATATAATTAATTAAATCTAAATATAAACCAATTTTTAATCATCATTTATTAAATTGGTTAATTAATCTCAAATTAATTTATCAAGATGATTAATTAATTTTAAATAATCATTAATAAAAACGATTAATAAATTTTCAATATTCTTTTTTAGCGGAGACACAAGCTCAAGTTCATACGATAGGGTTTCGAAGATGAAATTTAATAAATAATGGTATAGAGAAAATCGCTATAACGACATTTAAACTATTAAATGGAATATCAGAAACTAATTTCAATAAACTATCAATAACAACATATGAATATAAATAAATAATTTATGGACGAGAAACCCCCTTTGGGTCTCTCTACATATTTTCCCTGCAAAACAATGGTTATGGATAATAAAGAGATGATCATATGGGTTTATAACGATCAATTTAAAATATCATCCATTTTCTAAACGGAAATTCAACCAAACAAGCAATCAAACACTTTAACTAACTTCCAAACAATCAATAAATGTTTATAACATCATTAATATGATATAATAAAATTTAATATGAGTTAAAATCATATTGATTTTCATTTTTCAGCGAAAAGTTCCAGTTCGAACTAAAATCAAACGATCGTTCGATTTTAGCATAAATGCCCACGAGCTCCAAATCAAACCAAACCAACTCTAGAGTGTAGGCATCGTCGCTACGAGTGCAACGCGATTGACCGCGTCTGAATCTGACCTTGTATGAGCAAGTTATAGGTTTAATTACTAAATGAATTTAAATTCAACCAACTTAAATTTAATTAAACTATTATTATCTTACATAGCCCAAAGCCCACCCCAAACAGGCTCTCTACCACAAAGAACTCTGCCTCCTTCTTCCCCTTTTCATTTGCCTGAACCAGAATTTTGTGCACTGCCACGTGCACGCCGCCATTCAACACCCAAATGTCGATCGCCGACCACCCATCAGACCGCGTTCACCTCCTCTTTGAACTGCACTGAACCACCTCGCCTCCACTACGACACATCAAAATGCGACAACCCAGCTCCTCCACGTCCAAGCGAAGGTCGCGACCCACCAACCGCCATCGCACCCTACCAAATCTCGTCCCCAGGTGCACCTCGGTTCCTCGAATTCGAATCAATCCACGAAATCTCCCAACACTACCCACAACCAACGAAAACCGAAGCCCTGGTTATCGCCTACACAAGTCGATCTCGTCTATTCGACGACGCGAGGAACAAAACTTATACGGAATCGTAGAGCTCCTCTATACGATCTCAAAGAAATTCGTTTGGTGAATTTTAATGGAGGATAGGATTCGATTTCGATTTTAATGTATATGCGACCACTTATTTGTTTTACTGAAGATTGAATATGAAAAGAGAAAGCGAGGGAAGAAAAATAAAATGAAGAGATCTTGTGTTCAATAAGCTACCTATTTTATAACCAAATCAAATAATATACAAAAAAACAAAATGATTATGTTTGTTTCTTTTTACCAGTCTAATCAATTTCTTGAGCCACCAAAATGTTTTTGAGCCTCCAAAATGTCCAAGCAAGGATAGACAATGAAAATGAATGTGTTGGTGTATTGTTGACTTATAATTTGTTATGCAATTTTCGATACGTCGCCGCGTAGAATTTTGTTCAAATAATAATCGCTAACGACAAAACGAAAATACGGTCGCGCTCATAAATGCGACACGATTTCAAAACCATAAAAAGCACACTGGTTATTGTATTCCGTGAAATCTCAAAAATATCATCGTTTACCGAAATATCGTCAAACAACAATTTAATTATTTTCCAAATTAAAAAATTTAGAAAAATCCTATAAATTATTTTAAAAATACGTTATCAAAAATTAAGTCCTTTTATTACAATTTGATTTCTTGTTAATTATTCGAACCATTTGTTATTATAATAAATTTGCAAAATGGTTCACCATTATCATTTATTAATTAAAAAAAGTTAAATAACACTATGAAATCTATTAAATTCATATTTAGTTCACCATTCAAATATTTAATTCTCAGTTCAAATATTTAAACGATCACTATTCCTAAATTCCAGGTATTAAATTCCAAAATCCAATTATTTAAATATCTAAAGTTAATAAAATATTTATAATCAAATGACCAAAATTTTGGGTTGTTACAGCATATGTTCTATGCCACCTGTTTTATACTACATGTTTCAATACCGCATATCAATGCCGCATATTTTATATACTGACATCAAATCTATAAGGCGGTAATGCCACCCATTTTTAATATCAACTCCTTATGATTTCAATGCCGCCATTTTCTTATGCCGTAGTGTTTGACCATAGTGCTGCCTTAGGCCATTTTCGACATAGATTATAAAGAGGCAATTTTGCCGTTATTTTCTTATGCCGTAGTGTTTGACCATGATACCGCTATAGGTTATTTTCGACATTGGTTTTATACAGCAATGATGCCACCTAACCTTAATATCAACATTCCCATAATTAGTTTTAAAGTTTTGTAGTTTGCAACCCATAATTATGCCGCTTGTATTTGGTGACCTATATGTATTTATAATATGCGCCATAAATGGTTTTGGCCTTATGACTTTGTGTTTTATAAATCAAATGCTTTAACATGATTTCGATATTGAAGGGTGTGACAACCCATATAGGCAATATCAATGCCGCACTTTATCAATATAAATGGTTTTATTATCTATGGCTTCATAGCCAAAGTGTTGACTTGATTTTTTGTCACGAGTACGAATAACCCAACCGAACCTCGGAATGCGATAGCGCCGAAGAGGATACCATCGCGCCGACGCTAGGCTTACTTTTTGGACGAGTCAACCCCGGAGAAAGACTCGTCTTTGGTAGAGGATGCAAACCCATTTGAGCCATAAGGTTGGTTGTGGGTCGACCACCCCTAGGTGTAGAGCGGCCGGATGGGCCCTCTACTACTGAGCCGTTGCTTACGGGAAATGTGAGTTGAGATGGGTAAGAGCGGACGAAGGCGCTTTCCCATGGTAGGGAGTATGGCGGGCTGGAGCGTGTTAGTCCTTGAAAAGAATGGTTTTGATGACAACAACCTTAGGACTTGCTATAAAATATAAATACTAACATTATAGTTTAGATATATATGAATATGCAGGATATAAACATGCAGGTACTGAGAATGAAGACTGTACAGTATAGAGACTTAAGATCGAAGACATCAAGATTCAAGACTCATGAATATCAAGATATCAAGAGTTCAAGATTTCAATAGTACAAGACAAGTATCGAGTCTAGAATTATGTTAAAACTCCTAGAAAAGCACTGACATCTTAAAATCCATTTTATTCGTGGAATGGAATCCACTTTGAGCCTATTAAAGGGATGGAACCCAAAGTAGGATGGAACCTACGAAAAATCTAGTGGAACATCATTTTGTATCCACTAACTTTTATTCAAATGTTTTACAAAATTATATCTTGTTTTCAAAATGATTTCAAAATCTTCCTTTTTAAATCAAAAACATCTATCCTGGTTTTAAATACTTTTAGCCTCAAAATAATCTTTATTTTCAATATCAAAATTATCCTTGGTTTTAAACTATCTTTAATTATAATGTACTTAACTTTTAATATTTATATTTAAGATTTAAATATGAAATTATAGAAAAAAAATTATATATACCAAAATATTATTCTCTATACTTATTTATGTATCTTAACTATAGTATATTTATAAAGTTTAAAATAGTTTTAATATAAGATAGAAGTAATTTTCAAAAGAAAAACAAATTATCAAAAATACCTTAGGCATGTCGACAACCCCTAGGTACTCATGTCGACATGATGGTAGTTGATTCCAAAAGTTTGAATTTCAAAGGAAGTGTCTATTCGTCATATCCTTTCCTGAATGGACATGGCTATTGTTCTACTATAAATAGGGGATGTTTTAAACGAATTTATATTCATAATTTTCTGATTTCACTCCTCTTCTTCTTCCACATTTCTTTATATACATTTTTACTATTACTCTGCCGAAATCACCATTGAATCTAACTAGATCATCTTTGGTTTGATTCTCTATCACTATCTCAACAAGATCCCAGTGCTATTCAGAGTTATAGGCTTCTTTGTAATCAATCGAGTGAGAAAAGGTGTGATTGTAGCCTGGAAAATCAATCAAGTGAGAGAAGGTGTGATTGTAGCCTAGGAAATCAATTGGGTGAACTTGTTGCCCTTCAAATCAAGTATCTCTACCCAGAGGATTGCGAATCTGGAGTGGTGTACCTCGTGGCCTTGAAATTGGGGATGTAATTGTAAGAATTGATTTTGAAAGGAAATCTGTACTTGTGTTGCGGGGCTGGATGTAGGGTAACTCCGAACCAGTATAAAATCCGGTGTGTTCTTTCCTTTACTACTTTTACTTTATATTTGCATCTGTGTTTGATTTTGTGATTATATCTGTGTCTGAATATTGCATACATTTGTGTTCAAATTAATATAAACTAAAAAAGAATTAGTAAATTCTTAAAACACTATTCACCCCCTCTAGTGTTTATTCTAGCCTTAAGATTCGTAATCTGCATTTCTCACATTTGGTATCAGAGCAAGGTTTTCAAAGTTTCATAATATGAATTTTGAATTTTTTTTAAAATGGCTATGTTTGAAAAACTTGTTAATACTAGTTTAGAAATATTTAAATCATCATTGCATCATGAGTCTGCATATAATATATATACAAATTCAAGTTGTCTATAATCTTTATGATGTGCAGGAAACATGTTTTATGGGTGTTGAGGAATCAATCCACAATGGACAAATTGTGCAGATCAATAAGAATAAATGGATACTCGATGGTGGATGTTCTAGACACATGACTGGTAATCCGGATATGCTGAATGATGTAATATACAAAGATGGAGGACTGGTTAACTTTGGAGACAATTCAAAAGGATATGTGATTGGCATCGACAATGTCAGTAACTCTAAAACTCATATTATTACTAATGTTTTGCTAGTTAATAATCTGAAACATAATTTGCTAAGTATTAGTCAACTTTGCGATAAAGGACATAAAATTAAATTTGAAAAAGATAAGTGTCACATTGAAGATAATAATTCAACCATAATATTTGAGGGAATTATTAAAAAGAATGTATATATTCTTAGTATGAAAGTTTCAAATGATAACCTGTGTCTTTTGGAAAATACAAGTGACCCTTGGATTTGGCATAAGAGATTTGGGCATTTGAATTTCAAACTCTTTTCTAGACTGTCAAAACATGATCTAGTAAGAGGTCTCCCTAAAATGAATTTTATAGTAGATAGTTTATGTGATGCATGTCAATTAGGAAAACTTAGAAAAAGTTCCTTTAAATTAAAAGATATGATTTCAACTTCAAAACCTCTTGAATTACTTCAGCTTGATTTATTTGGTCCATCTCAAATTCAGTCAATAAATCACAGTAAATATGTTTTTGTAATTGTAGATTATTATTCTAGATTTATATGGACAATATTTTTAAAACCTAAAAGTGATACTTTTGAATGTTTTAAGAACTTTACAAAAAGGATTCAAAATCAACTTTCTGTAAAAATTATAACCATCCGTAGTGATCACGGTGGTGAATTTGAAAATGAAAAGTTTAAGGAATTTTGCAATAAAAAGGGGATAACTCACAATTTTTCATTTCCAAGAACTCCACAACAAAACGGAGTAGTAGAACGTAAAAATAGGACGATTCAAGAGTGTGCGAGAACTATGCTTTCAAATAGCAATTTACCAAAATATTTTTGGGCAGAAGCAGTTGCTACCGTCTGTTATATTTTAAATAGAATTTTAGTTAGACCTTTAACCGATAAGACATCTTATGTACTTCTTCACGAAAAGAAACCTAAGGTATCTTATTTTAGAATTTTTGGAAGTAAATGTTTTATTTTAAATACAAAAGATGACTTAGTTAAATTTGATCCTAAATCCGACAAAGGTATCTTTATCGGATATTCTAATAGAAGCAAAGCATACAGAATGTTTAATTTAAGAACTAACACCGTTGAAGAAACAATGCATGTTTCATTCCATGAAAATCTCAAAAATTTTGAAGAGACAAATGATGAAGAGGATTTAATTACTCAAAATCAAGAGTCAACTGAAACTAATGATGAAATTAATCATCCTAATAAAAATATTAAACTTCTAAAAGATCATCCTATAGAAAATATACTAGGAGATACGCAGTCTGTTGTTACAACTAGAAATCAACTAAGTAAAATGAGCAATGTAGCCTTTATATCAACTATTGAACCCAAAAATCCAAAAGAAGCATCAATTGATGTTTCGGGGATTTTGGCTGTGCAAGAAGAACTAAATTAATTCACTAGAAATGATGTTTGGGAACTTGTTCCTAGACTTGAAAATAAAACTATAATTGGAACAAAATGGGTTTATAAAAATAAAATGAATGAACAAGGTGAGGTCGTTAGAAATAAAGCCCGGTTAGTCGCTCAAGGTTATTGTCAAGAAGAAGGAATAGATTGTGATGAAACCTTTGATCCCATAGCAAGATTAGAAGCAATTAGGATTCTACTTGCTTTCGCAAATCATAATAATTTCAAATTATTTCAAGTGGATGTTAAAAGTGCCTTTTTAAATGGATTTGTAAACGAGGAAGTATATGTTGAACAACCACCACTTTTTGAAAATGAAAAATTACCATATCATGTTTACAAACTTAAGAAAGCTCTATATGGTCTAAAACAAGCTCCTAGAGCCTAGTTTGATAGACTAAGATCTTACTTATTACAATCAAACTTTGAAATTGGTAAAGTAGATAATACTCTTTTTATTAAAAGAAATAAAAATGATATTCAACTAGTACAAGTTTACGTAGATGATATCATTTTCGGATCAACTAATTTTGAAATGAATAAATAATTTTCCGAAATAATGACAAAAGAGTTTGAGATGAGTCATATGGGTGAATTAAACTTCTTTCTAGGATTGCAAATAAAACAATTAGATAATGGTATCTTTATCAAGCAAGAGAAATATGCTGAAGACCTAGTTAGTAAATTTGGTTTGACTACTGCAAGTGGAAAACCCACTCCCATAGCAACTAATGAGTACCTAAGTAAAGAAGATCTCTCAAAAGATGTAGATCAAAAGTTATATAGAGGAATGATCGGATCACTACTCTATATCACTGCTAGTAGACCTGATATCATACATAGTGTTTGTCTTTGTGCAAGATATCAATCCCAGCCTAAAGAGACCCACTTAAAAGCTGTAAAATGTATCATAAGATACATTAAACACACCAATGATTATGGCTTATTTTATCCTAAAAATGATTATTTTGAATTAATATCTTACTGTGATGCTGACTATGCTGGTTGTAAATCAGACCGAAAAAGTACAAGTGGAACTTGTCACTTTTTGGGGCATTCTCTGATTTCCTGGTTTAGTAAAAAGCAAAACACAGTTTCTTTATTAACAACCGAAGCAGAGTATATTTCTGCTGCTTTGGCTTGTTCTCAAGTAATATATATGCAACAAACTTTAAAAGATTTTGGTTTAAATATCTCAAAATCACCAATTTATTGTGATAATACTAGTGCAATAAATTTATCCAAAAATCCTAACTCATCATGCTCGAACTAAACATATTGATATCAGACATCATTTTCTCAGAGATAATATGAGTAAGGAAGTAATTAATCTTGATTATATTAATTCTGAGAATCAAATTGCTGATATCTTAACAAAACCCTTAAATGAATCTATATTTACTAAATTAATAAGAGAACTAAGTATTTGTTCAATAACTGAAATATAAAATATAAATATATAACAAGAATAATTAAAATTAAATTAAAATAAATCAAATAAGCAAAACTACAAGTACCCTATCGACATCCCCCTACACCCCTGTCGACATACAACATTTTTTTAATTTAAGTTTTTTCCCACCAAAATTCAAAATGAATGGTTATATATTCTTCCTATTTCGAAATTTTGTTCACTCCTTCTGTTCTTTCTCTGATTCTAACTTCTGAAAAATTAAAACAATGTCCTCCTTCTCCAAATTAAACAAAAATTCAACCTTTTCATTCCCTTCTCCTTCTACCGGACCATTTCAACGTACTACGCTTGCACGGGTGATGAGAATGGAAGATTCCTTGAAGGATGCACTGCAACTTATGACTGAAATTCAAGTGGTGCAAATCAAAATGGCCAAAGGACAAGAAAGGCAAGGCAAAATCCTTAGAAACCTGCAAAAGTTTCTAATGGACAATCATGCCAATCCCATCTTGATCAATGAAGAATCTTCAGATGTTCAAGTGCAAGAGGACAGCGAGGAAGAAGAAGAAGAAGTGTGGAAGAAGAGCATGCTGAAGATGACGACAAAGTTATTTGCGTTGGCGAAGTGTGCTTTGACAAGGATGGAAATCTAGTCGAACAAAATGGAAATTTCTGTTTCCATTACCCAAATTGCTCGATTCATAAATCTCCCATTGTCAAGAATACACATTAGTTTCTTTTTGTTCTTTCACATTGTTATTTGTATATAATCTTACTTATGTTTTCTACACAAATGTAAATATAACATTATATAATTAATAAATGATTTGTGATTATCACATTATCATATATATATTCTTAGTTAGGAGAGTTAGTTATTAGGGGCTAAGTTTTAGTTTTAGAATTAAGTGTTGATTATTTATGATAACACTATCATTATAATCACATGTCATATAGTATTAGAATAAGGGGGAGTTATATAGTTTGGAGTTAGTTTTTGTTGATGACAAAGGGGGAGAAGTATAAAATAGGATAGTTAGGCATAGATTAAGGGGGAGTTATTAGTTTTAGGGGGAGTTATTAAGATAGAAGTAATATTTTATGAACAAAGGTTGTCATCATCAAAAAGGGGGAGATTGTTAGTCCTTGAAAAGAATGGTTTTGATGACAACAACCTTAGGACTTGCTATAAAATATAAATACTAACATTATAGTTTAGATATATATGAATATGCAGGATATAAACATGCAGGTACTGAGAATGAAGACTGTACAGTATATAGACTTAAGATCGAAGACATCAAGATTCAAGACTCATGAATATCAAGATATCAAGAGTTCAAGATTTCAATAGTACAAGACAAGTATCGAGTCTATAATTATGTTAAAACTCCTAGAAAAGCACTGACATCTTAAAATCCATTTTATTCGTGGAATGGAATCCACTTCGAGCCTGTTAAAGGGATGGAACCCTAAGTAGGATGGAACCTACAAAAAATCTAGTGGAACATCGTTTTGTATCCACTAACTTTTATTCAAATGTTTTACAAACTTATATCTTGTTTTCAAAATCTTCCTTTTTAAATCAAAAACATCTATCCTGGTTTTAAATACTTTTAGCCTCAAAATAATCTTTATTTTCAGTACCAAAATTATCCTTGGTTTTAAACTATCTTTAATTATAATGTACTTAACTTTTAATATTTATATTTAAGATTTAAATATGAAATTATAGAAAAAATTTATATATACCAAAATATTATTCTCTATACTTATTTATGTATTTTAACTATAGTATATCTATAAAGTTTAAAATAGTTTTAATATAAGATAGAAGTTATTTTCAAAAGAAAAACAAATTATCAAAAATACCTTAGGCATGTCGACAACCCCTAGGTACCCATGTCGACATGATGGCAGTTGATTCCAAAATTTTGAATTTCAAAGGAATTGTCCATTCGTCATATCCTTTCCCGAATGGACATGGCTGTGGTTCTACTATAAATAGGGGATGTTTTAAACGAATTTATATTCATACTTTTCTGATTTCACTCCTCTTCTTCTTCCACATTTCTTTATATACATTTTTACTATTACTCTGCCGAAATCACCATTGAATCTAACTAGATCATCTTTGGTTTGATTCTCTATCACTATCTCAACAAGATCCCAGTGCTATTCAGAGTTATAGGCTTCTTTGTAATCAATCAAGCGAGAAAAGGTGTGATTGTAGTCTGGAAAATCAATTGGGTGAACTTGTTGCCCGTAAAATCAAGTATCTCTACCTAGAGGATTGCGAATTTGGAGTGGTGTACCTCGTGGCCTTGAAATCGAGGGTGTAATTATAAGAATTGATTTTGAAAGGAAATCCGTACTTGTGTTGCGGGACTGGATGTAGGGTAACTCCGAACCAGTATAAAATCCGGTGTGTTCTTTCCTTTACTACTTTTACTTTATATTTGCATCTGTGTTTGATTCTGTGTTTGATTTTGTGATTATATCTGTGTCTGAATATCGCATACATTTGTGTTCAAATTAATATAAACTCAAAAAGAATTAGTAAATTCTTAAAACACTATTCACCCCCTCTAGTGTTTATTCTAGCCTTAAGATCCGTAACCCGCATTTCTCACAGTGCGGACAGAGATTGTCCATAGCAGGAGACGGCAAATAATTATCCTAGGGAAAACTAAGTATAAAGTAAATACACAACGATATATAGTGATTCGGCCCAGTGCGGCCTACGCCCACTATGATGTTCCTTTACTATATCGACCTCTTACAATTTACAGACTGTTACAAGATATTAATAAAGGAGACTATACTAAATATTACAAGAGTATAACATCCTAGTCTAAGGCTCTCGTAGGGAGGAAACCTAAGGGAAGACCCACCAAGAGGGTCGTCTCTTGAGGAGGAGTCTCGAAGATGAAAGAGTTCTTGAAGGAAAGGTTGTTGGCCATGGTCGGAAGGTAGGCGCTAGAAGGAGGTGTCGCTAGTTGGAGTGATAAGCTTGTTGTTGGAGGCAATGATAGTGGTAGAGCTTGGTGGGTAAAGCACGATGAGTTGAGTGGTAGAGTTTGATGGAGGCTCTCTCAAACGGAAGTCGGACGAACCCGCCATTAGAGAGGGTTTGGAGGAGGAGAGAGTTGGTGAGAGAGATATGTTGTAGAAATCATTCTCTCCATCCCGTCTTCTCCATCTGGTCTGTCTCTCCCTCCCTCTGCTATATGGTATGGCATCGGGTATATCTAAGGGATATTGGGTGTGAATGGATGGTCAAGATTGTAGAACAACTGTTCATGAGAGGCTCTGGCCGTGGATTGGAGGACATAGGATGGGAGCCAGTTGGAAAGTAGATTCGACCCCCGTCTCAGATTGCTTACCGATTGGAAATAAGGGTTTATGGCAGACCAAGGAAAGGCGGCATACTTTAGTAGGTAGGGGTGTAGGCGTTTTAATTGGCTATTGGAAAGGTGGGGAGAGGAAAAGGCTGCGTGTGGAGTATTGTTGGTAGAGGAACAATACTTTTCTCTAATGGCGTGTACATAGCAGTTGTAATGGGAATGGTTAGGGTACTTTGTGGTAAGCTATTTCAGGTTAAGCAGACGGTCCTAGTTGGTAAGTTTAAAATTGCTAAGGACATAAGGCAGTCAATCCACCACGGTTGGGCGGATCCCTGTGTAGTAGTTGGACCATCCGAGATAGCCAGTCCGGTGTCGGCTTTGAACGACCTGGGTGACCAGCAGAGGGTGGACATGCAGGGCCCGGTTGTAGAAGTTTGGAGAGTGAAGTCGACTGACGATCACGTGAGAGCGGAGCTACTTCTGATACTAGGATCGTGCCGAGAGCAGACCCGGGCCTTAGTGGGGGAGGAAGGCCGCTAAGGAATGGCGTTGCATGGAAGGTGTGGTACTTAGCGCATGGATTGGGATGAAGGACCGGATCGGGCGGATGCCGAAGAGGCCGGGGTAGCTCTTGCTGCTAAGAGAAATGATGCCAAGGAAGGCCCGGGGGTGCAACCTTTGGCTTATGCCTTGAGGAGAGATTGGCGACCGGCTTTAGAGGATTGTCAAAATGTTGGGAGCACTCAGTGCCTTATTGAGGAAGGTGGGTCACTTGAGAGCTGAGCTTCCATTCGTGGTATCTCCAGATGCGGTGTAGGCGCGATTGGCCGCTGAAAACGATGGACTGGTCGCCTACCGTCGGGGGTAACCAGCTGTCTATGCGAGGATCCGATGGACGGACCGACTTTGGGAGCTTCTCCAAGAAATTTTTGTTTACCCAAAATTTTAGGTAACATTAAAGTTTTAAGGTGCGACAATCTCTATGTGATTTCAAAATTCATCAATGTTATTTTATAAAAGCATATATATTGGCATAATGTTTTGGATAAAGTAATAGGCTATATTTTCCTTGTTTTAAAGTATGATTTCAAGGGTAAATCAATTATAAAGATTTATATTTTCAAGAAAATAAAAAGGGTATTTAGCCCAAAATTTTACTAATGATATTACTATTCTTATCACCTTTAGATAAATTGTGATAGGATGAATTGACTTGAAGATTAGAAAACCAGATGAGGCTGGTGTAGGGTTGTGCCCTATACTTCATTTGTTAGCCCCTAGCTGATATTAGTCCAAAATTCCAATGCGTAGGGTTTCGTAAAGGGTAAGACTAAAATTAGGTTTATGCACAGAAAGGAACATACAAAGATGAGATAGGTTATTGGTTGGCCTGGAAAACCATTAGGATCAGGGTGACCCTAGGAATAGTAAGTTTTGGATAGATTATCCAATTTTCTTCTAATAGTAAGTTGGAGAATTTAATATATCTGGTAGGCCTGAGTCAACCATATAGATTTGTATTTATCCTAAGAAAACTATGATGCTGAGATAGATAGTCCATTTATTTAGACATATTGGTCATAATTACCCAGGTTGCATGCATGCATATAATTGTTTATATTGTCTAGTTTAACCATTGTGGTTGTAGGCGCTTGATTTATAAAAGACATATTTTTAGAGGATACTAGCGAGGAGAAAACTCGTTCCGCTCAGCGTCGTGATCTCACTAGATATCTATTAACCGAGATGACACATTGTTATTCACACTAGACTTTTTGTCTGACCCGAAAATTTTGTTTTTCCCCTTAAACTCTCGAGTACTCATTTGAGTATTCGAGGGTAAGGTTTCCATGTTATTTAGGTTTGGCGAATAAAGCTTTCAGAGACGTGAAGGTGGTAGAGCTAGCTATGTAGGAGTCTATCTATTTACTTATCCGCTGTGTTGTATGACTTTTGTCTATATGTATCTAATAGAAGAAATTGTATCTATCTAGTAGTTAACTCTGATCAATCAAGGGGCATCTTCATATGTCGCTCTTGGAGTATTTTGTAATAATTACATTTTATCTGAACCTGGGCAACGTTTGAGATTATATAATGAATATAGAAATTAATTAATGAAATATATGTTTTGAAAAAAATTATATTCCTATGCTTTGATGTTAATGATACTATCAACTGATCTCATTTTATCACTGGAGAATAATACTATTGATGACTACAACATCAGTAGCGCTTATTTTCAGGCCATAAAATAGGGGATGTCACAACTTGGTATCAAAGCAAATGTTTATGTAAAACTAAAAGAGTTTTGAATTTAAAAGGGTTTTTGAAAACATAATCCTAATGAATTAAAGAATGAGATTAGGGTATGGGATAACGCTATAGTAACGTACTTGTATTTGCTATATATAAGTATATATCTTATCTCTATTCTTCCATCTCTCTTAGATTATTCTTCCGTATCTTACTAGGGTTCGAATATGGATTTAAGGAAAGTAAGATATGGGGGCAAGAAACGGAAGAGTGAATCTCGATAGAGGAAGCACCACAACCAATGGAAATGTCAGGCCCAATACAAGAAGGATCCGGGTCGATAAACAACTGCTAATGTGGGTGCTGGAACACCGCCAGTGGATATGGAAGCTATGTATCCGTTCTTTGTCAACATGATACAAGTAGGAGCTATTGTAGGATTAGTTGGTGGAAATGCTAAAAGAGCAAATCTTGAAGTTTCAGTTGTCAATAACTATGTTATTTTTAGTTAGATTATGCAAGACTTGGAGGAAAGCTGTGCATTGGAACCGAGGATGATATCGAGGTGGAAAATTGGTTGTTGCATTATGAAATGATATTTGCTGATTTAGATCTAAATGACGAGCAGAAGAGGAGATTGGCGTCCAGGCAATTGCAAGGAGCTGCATTATACTGGTGGTATAATGTTACTATTGGAGTGCTAAAGGAAACTCTAACTTGTGTTGAGTTCAAAAGGAGGTTCAAGGAAAGGTTCATGTCTAAAATTGCCAAGTCGACTTTGCTAAGGAAGTTTGCTGAGTTAATGTAGGGAGACATGACTGTGTTGGAGTATGCAACAAGGTTTAAGGAGTTATCCAAGTATGTGTATGCTACGGTTGACACAGTGATTAAGAGAAATGAAAAGTTCATCCGTAGATTAAGACCAGAGTTTGTTAGGGAAACCTTGCTGCATCTTAAGGATCCATGTGACGTGATAGTGGAGATGGCACCGATGAATGAAGAGATGCTTGATTTCTTGATGGTAACAAAGTAATGGAGACTTAGAGTGGGAAAAACAAGAAAAGGAAGTTCTTTCTGTAACACCCCATACCCCTTAGTATACCCAAAAGGACACACTAAAAGATGTGGTGCGTTGTAGGTATAACTAAAACTAGCAGATACTAAGATTCACAAGACAAAATAGATAAAAACAGCGGAAACAATTAAAATAAATTTTTTCTAAAAGTCAAACTTCATAATATAGAATTATAAAACCAAATACATCACATGTCTCAAAATATCAATATATGTCTCATGAAATCAAAACCTCAGTCTCATAAATATCAGAGTACAAACTATCCCTCAAAAAGTGCCAGTACATGGAATAAGCTAAAAACTGAAATAAAGAAGAGAAATACATAAGAAATCTCTGCCAAAGAAGTCTCCAAGTGTCTGTGATCTATCGTCCTTGCTCTTGCTAGCCTATGGGGGAAAATGGAGGAGTGGGTCAGACTAAAAGTCTGGTGAATGATAGTAATTACTAGAATCTTTAAGCAAAGTAAAAGTAATAGACTTTACAATAGTTCTAGTATATAAAAGGAAAGAAAGGAAATAGAGAGAAGGATAAGCTGGAAATAAATACGAATTAACTAAATTGACATAATTGATTAACTTTGATTGTTTGCACTTGTCCTTGATAGCTGCTTTGATTAGGCTGAAGTCCTAATTTACCCTTTGATCGGCCTGCTACTCCATAGAATCTACTGTGGACCGGATGTTTCCCTACACAGTAGACTTTGGTGTCTACGAAAGACACACTTACTAAGCGCTTGGAACTCATAACGATTTATGAGCCATCACTGGAAGCCGCACGCGTGACCACCACTAAGCTCGCGTTCCTGTTGTTCTCTCTTTTGACCTTTTATTTACCCTAGACAATATAAGCGTGCCCTTCGCCTCACTTCAGGATTATGTGAAGCACTTCGTCTCACTTCAGGGCTATGTGTAACACCGTGTCCATAGAAAAATAAGGGAAATGCTGTCGGTACTGGTCCCTATCAAACAATAATCTAGTTGCGCCCCTTGTTCAAACCCCCTTGATTTGAACTACCATAGATTGACCATTTACTACCACTATAAGCATAAGTGTACCCCTCGCCTCACTTTAGGATTATGTGAAGCACCTAGTCTCACTTCAGGATTATGTGAAACATCATAACCATAGAAATATTAGGGGAACGCTATTTGGTACAGGTCCTACTCTTATCTTTGCTTATTAACTTAGATTAATTATTTAAATAAGCCTGTATTTTTATCAATTACTATTATTGTTTATTAATTTATCCTAAGTCCTAAAATAAGCACCATAGTTTCCATAGTTTACCATAGTTTATCAATTTATAATAATCATGCTTATTACTTAAACCAAGGTCTAAGTGTGAAAATAAGCTTCTTTCTTCTTTTATTCTTTTTAGTTATAATTCTAAGTTATAACTAGGCCAATCTTCTTAATTCAGTCCAATTAATATCATAATTAGGCATAATTTCAGTCCAGTTCCATTTATATTACAGTTTTTATAACTTACATCTTGTACTCCATTATTTCAGATTTCTTATCATTTAATCCAATTTCGCGTTACTTCTATTCTAATCCATATGCAAAGAAGAAGGAGGAATAAAAGAAAACTGTAAATAGAAAGAAATCCAAAACATAAGAACAAGATATAAATAATGCATAAATAATAGTAAATAAACTAAAATACTATAAATAAACTGTAAATAAATGGAAAAACTAGAAATAAACTAAAATAAACTGAAAATAATTCTAAAAACTGCAAATAAATTACTAAAAAGGTTACTCCAAAAATCGTAGTAAAACTACAACTATTGGAAACCCTATTATTTTAAATTACTTCAAGAAATTTTAAATAATTACAATCACTCACCTCTGGGCCTTCCCGGATCCACTTGGGGTTGTTAAATATTTTTATTTAAAACGATTTCCTCCTTGGAAAATTATTCCGCTTAGTGTCCTTCCTGAATAGGTGAACCCAATTGGAGAAAATCTTAGAATGAGAAAAAATGCTAGGCCTAGGGTTTTATTTATAGGGGTAGAAGTGGATCTCAGACCATTGGATCTGGGGATTGAATATGATGCAATCACGTCATAGGCTAAATAGGGGCCATCAGATGTAGAAACGGAAGGACCAGATCGAGTTGAAGAATGCAAAATACGTCTCTAACGTTCTAACAAATGAATGTTCGTTCGTTCGCTAAAAAAACAAGGCGGGTCGACCGGGCGGTCGATCGCCCTTGTGTCCAGGTCGACTTGGCCTATATATTTTATTTTATTTTTTTTGTTATTTTTTTAAATTCATATCTCATTTATTTTAGCTCTTATTCTGACGTTCTATATATGGAAATTGACCAGAAAATTACCACGTACATAATGGTGCAACTCCCGCGGCTCAATTTTGATAATTTCACAAAGTTATTTTATTATTTAGTTAATTAACTAATTAATTATTATGGTTTAAATTTCGGGTTATTACATTTTTAGAAGAAGAGAGCTTAGAAGGGTGGAGCTACCAAGAAAGGAAAAGCGGATGTTGTGTGTTATAAGTGTGAAAAGAAAAGGTATTTTGCTAACGAATGTCACTCTAGAGATGGAAAGAAAGTTATTGGGAGGAAGAACATCAAGTACTTCAGTTGTGACCAGATAGGCTATTACAAGAATCAATTGAAGGAATCAACCAAGGTTGAGAAAGAAAAAATGTTTACTTTAGAACCAGCTACCTCGAGACCTACAGTAGAGGAAAAAGGAAAGTCGGTGATGGGAGGTATACTTTTGATTCATGGCATACTTGTTATAGTAATGTTTGAAACTGGTGCATCACGTACTTTTATATCTCATTGCTTGGTAGATAAGCTTAGTTTAGAGCCGTTGTACCTTATTACTTCCTTAAGAGTTGTGAATCCAGTATGAGGGTATGCAACTCTTGGGATGAGATGCGACCATTTAGAGTTTGAATTATTAGGTCATATATTTACCTGCAATTTGCATGTGTTTGATTTTGTGGGCTTTGGAATTATATTGTATATGGATTATTAAGCAAATATGATGTTAGGATATTTTTCCAAGATTGAAAAATATCACTAAGGCACCCTAATAGTAGCGATCGAATCATATACTCAGTAAAGGACTCAAATTTTGATATTTATGCTTTATTGGGTGCAATGGAGGAAGAAGACGAGTTAAGTTGAGTTTTTATCATTAGAGAGTTTGTAAATGTCTTTGATCCAGTAACATGACTACCGCCGAAATGAGTTATTGAGTTTCGAATAGATCTTGTACTTCGAGTTGAACCTGTAAGTAGACCGCCTAGCAGAATGACACCTATAAAGATGAAAGAGTTGATGGTGTAGCTGATGGACTTAGAAGGAAAGAGTTTCATTAGACTAAGTAGCTCGCCTTGGGGAGTAGCCATGGTGTTCATGAAGAAACCGAATGGGTTGTTAAGATTGTCTATTGATTATCGTAAGTTGAATGAAAAGACGATAAAGAATCGATATCCTTTGCGAAGAATAGATGATTTATTTGATCAGTTGAGTGGAGCCAAAGTATTTTCCCAACTGGATATAGCGATAGGGTTCCATCAATTGAGAGTGGCGGAGGACGGGATTCCTTTGATGGTGTTTCCAACAAGATATGGTTCGCACAAGCGGTTAGTAATGCCATTCGGATTGGCTAATGCGCTTGCTTTCTTCGTAGATTTGATGAACCGGATCTTTCGTGAGCATCTAGGTAGGTTCTTGTTAGTATTTACAGATGACATTCTGATATATTCTAGGGATGAGCAAGGTCATGAAACTCACCTTAGAATAATTCTTAAGACGTTAAGGCAGCATCAACAGAAAACGAAGTTCTCGAAATGTCATTTTTGGAAGAAAGAAGTGAAGTTCCTTAGTCATGCAGTCTCAGAAAAAGAGTTGTCTGTAGATACTGCTAAGATATAAGCTGACAATAATTGGAAGAGACCCGAGACGGTGACCGGAATAAAGAGTTTTCTTGGATTAGATAGCTATTACTGGAGATTCATTAAGGATTTCTCTCATATAGCAGCATGATGACTAAACTAACAAGGAAGGATGTGAAGTATGTCTGGATCGATAAATGCGAGGAGGCATTCTTGAAGTTAAAACATTTATTAGCTAACGTACCTATATTAGTTGTTTCAGATGGTAATCGGGATCTAGTGGTGTATACTGATGCATGCGGAACATGATTTGGAGCTGTGTTGATGTAAAGGGGTAAAGTGATTACCTACACTTCTTGATAGCTTAGACCGCACGAAGTTAGATATCCGACTCACAATTTGGAATTGGTAGCAGTAATCTTTGCTTTGAAAGTGTGGAGATGATATCTTTTGGGAGAAAGATTCGAGTTGTTTACAGATCACAAGTCTTTAGGATATTTGTTCTCTCAGAAGGAGTTGAATATGAGATAGCAGAGGTGGTTAGAGTTTATAGAAGCTTATGGTTTTGGTATCGAGTACAAACTAGGAAAAGGAAATAATGTCGCAGATGCACTTAGTAGAAACATTAGAATGCAGTGTTGGCGATGTTAGCAAAGTGGAAATATTTGGAAGCATTGACTACTTATAGTGTGCAGTTAAGTCCAACTGCTAGTTCTAGTCAGTGTACTGTAATGTTATCTTGCTTGGAAGTTAGACCTATATTGATTGAAAAGATTGCTTCTAAGCAAAGAGATGACCCATTATTAGCTGAACGAATTAGAAGAATTGAAAGTGGAACTGAGATTGATGGTTTGAAGGATTTTTATCTTGATCAAAATGGAAGGTTGAGAAAGAAGAGATGATTGTGCGTTCCGAATGTTGGTAACCTATGGAAAGAAGTTCTTAGGAAGTGTCATCGATCGAAGTTTACCATTCATCCTGGAAAAAAAAAGATGTATCAGGATATGAAGAGAAGTTTATTCTGGGCTGGTATGAAAAGGGATGTAGGCTTATGGGTAAAGCAATGCTTGAATTGCCAGCAAGTAAAAACCGAACATCAGAAGCCAAGTGGATTGCTCCAGTCTTTGGATATACCAGTTTGGAAATGTGATTCCATATATATGGATTTTATTAACGATTTGCTAAGGTTGGGTAGGAGAAATGAAAGTATTTGGGTTATGGTGGATTGATTGACCAAGAGTGCACATTTCATTCCCATTAAGTTGACAAAGATGGCACCTGTTTTGGCTAAGTTATTTATGAAGAATATTGTTAAACTACATAAGATTTCTAGTAATATAGTCAGTAACAGAGATGCTTTATTCACTAGAAAATTCTGGAAGAGTCTACAAGAGGTGTTAGGTACCAAGCTTAAGATGAGTATCGCTGACTATCCACAGACAAATGGGAAAACTGAAAGAGTTAACAAAGTCTTGGAGGATTTTTTAAGTGCTTGTGCGCTAGATTTTGGAGGATCATGGGAAGACCATATACACTTAGTCAAATTTTCCTATAACAATAGTTATCAAACTAGTATAGGAATAGCACCTTTTGAAGCTTTGCATGGAAGGCCATGCAAATCACCCGTATGTTGGCTAGAGACCGGAGATAGACTTGTTCTTGGTCCAGACTTAACAAGAGAAGCTACAGAAAAGGTTAAGTTAATCTAGGCTAGGCAGAAGAGTCATGTAGATAAGAGATGGACATACTTAGGGTTCTCAGTTGGAGATCATGTTTTCGTCAAAGTATCATCGATGAAGGGTGTAATAAGATTCAAAAAGTCGAGAAAATTGGCATCTGGGTTTATTGGACCATTTCCTATTATAGAAAGTATTGGGAAACTAGCTTATAGGATAGAGTTACCAAGCAGTTTGGCAGGAGCCTACAATGTTTTTCATATTTATCATCTTATGAAGTGTGTTTATGATCCAAAAACTACTATCACTCCTGCTGCATTAAAAATTTAGTAGTGCAACCGGACATGACTATTATTAGGCAACCAGTCCATATTGTGGCTAGGGATGAGAAGAAGCAAAAGAACAAGACGGTCAGATTAGTAAAAATCCATTAGAGTGACAAAGAGAAAGACCGTACTTGGAAAATAGAGGACGGGATTAGAGACACTAATCTTTATTTGTTATGATGGTATGTTT
Source organism: Allium fistulosum (assembly GCA_030737815.1). NCBI lineage: Eukaryota > Viridiplantae > Streptophyta > Magnoliopsida > Asparagales > Amaryllidaceae > Allium > Allium fistulosum. The sequence continues at coordinate 894,475,381 of CM060905.1, read as the reverse complement.
TACCTTTATGTTATATGTCTGTTATGTACCTTATCGTAATTCCGAGGATGAAATTCTTTATGGAGGAGGGTCTGTAAACCCCTAATTTTGATTAACCTTATTTAGGATATTTAATTAGATAAATTAAATAAAGTAACGTAAGAGGATAAGGAGATTGATATTTGATAATTATAATATGGGTCGAGCCAATAAGATTGATTAGAACATTAATAAAAAGGAGGATTTATGAGAAGGGCAGAATAGGAAAGACCATATTTCCTTAACATATACCTTCCATTCTCATTTCCTCTGTCACCTTCATTCATACAAATGAAAATAGAGAAAAAGATCGGCCATTACAAGGAGTTTCAAGAGAAGAAAAAGCTAAGAAACAAGACTAAAGAGTAGGGAAAATCAATTCAAACTCAAATCTCAAGTTCTTTTATCAAATCAAGGTAAACAATGATTATCCATCTCAAGTTTTCTATGTTTGGTTTGGTTTTATGATTAAACCCGAATTCTTGATGTTCTTATGCCAGGTTTTGAATGATTGAATGATTATATGCTTATGGATGAATTATTGGATTTATTTATGAAATATATTAATAGGTTTAAGTATGAAAACTTATCATATAACACCCAATTGACTTGAAATTTTGATATGATGTTAAAAACATTATTTTAGAATTGTGTTTTTAATTTCATAATTTTTCAAGAAAGTATAAATATTTCGTCAATTTTCTAAATGAGGAAATTGATTTATTTCAGGTTTTAATTATTAAAAATAATTAAATAATGTTTTTGGCCCCAAATTTTTTTATATGTTAAAGATCATGATAAATCTGATTTATTGTGATTTTTGGAAGTGTTTACGAGTTGTTATGAATTTATTAGGCTAGAAAAACTTAATAATTATATTAAAATATTAATATAAATTATATGGTTTATTAATTATTTTGGAATGAGAAATCAGACCTATAGCAGTTTTCCAAAAAGGATTTGGTAAAGAAATTTATTATCCAATAATAATTTGATAAATAATTGGAGTTGGTAAAAAGATATTGTTTTTTAAAGAAATATAACAGTTTTTATGTTAATTAGGATATTGTCATACGCTATTAATCAATGCCGTAGCCCATCTATGCAGCATGTCGTCTCTAACCTGTAGGGTAGCATACGATAACAACTTGGTTTGTATGCAATGATTCCACTAAGGTTGGGACGTATCAATGCCGACATTGATGCCTGCGACGTTGGTGATTCCGCTGGTGTTCTATGCCGCATGTTTAAATACCAGATATCAAAGCCACATATTTTCTATACTGACATATACTCCATAAGGCAACAATGCCATCAGTTTGCAGTATCAACTCCTTATGATTTTAGTGTCGCTATTTTCTTATGCCGCAGTGTTTGATCATAGTGCCGCTATAGGCCATTTTCGACATAGATTATAAAGAGGCTATAATGCCACTATTTTCTTATGCTACAGCGTTTGACCATGATGCCGCTATAGGCTATTTTCGACATTGGTTTTATACGACAATGATGCCGCCTAACCTTAATATCAACATTCCCATATTTCTATGTTTTAAAGTTTTGTACTATGCAACCCATAACTATGCCGCTTGTATTCGGTGGCCTATATGTATTTATTATATGCATCATAAATGGTTTTGGCCTTATGGCCTTGCGTTTTATAAATCAGATGCTTTAACATGATTTCGATATAGAAGGTTGTGACAACCCATATAAGCAATATCAATGCCACACTTTATCGGTATAAATAGTTTTATTATATATGGATTCATAGCCTAGGGTTTTGAGATGCGACAACCTCTAAGTGATTTCGAAATTCACCAATGCTATTTTATAAAAGTATATACATTGGCATAATGTTTTGGATAAAGTAAAGGGCTATATTTTCCTTGTTTTAAAGTATGATTTCAAGGGTAAGTCTATTATAAAGATTAATATTTTCAAGGAAATAAAAAGGGTATTTAGCCTAGAATTTTACTAATGGGATTATTATTCTTATCACCTTTAGATAAACTGTGATAGGATGAATTGACTCAGAGGTTAGAAAACAAGATGGAACTGGTGCAGGGTCGCTCCCTATACTTCAGTTGTTAGCACCTAGCTGATAGTAGTCCAAAATTCCAGTGTGTAGGGCTTCGTCAGGGGTAAGACTAAAAGTAGGTTTACATACAGAAAGGAATACACAAAGATAAGGTAGGTTATTAGTTTGCCTGCGAAATCATTAGGATCAGAGTGACCCTAAGAATAGTAAGTTTTGACAGACCGTCTAGTTTCCTTCTAATAGTAAGTTGGAGAATTTGATATATCTGGCAGGCTTGAGTCTGCCATATAGATTTGTTGTTACATTGAGAAAACTATGATGTTGGGACAGATAGTCCATTTATTTAGCCAGATTAGTCATGGTTACTTAGGTTGTATGCACGTATATGATTGTTTATATTGCCTAGTTTAACCATTGTGGTTGCATGTGCTTGATTTATAAAAGACGTATTTTTTAAGGATACTAGTGAGGGGAAACTCGTTCCGCTCAGTACCGTGGTCTCACTAGATATCTATTAACCGAGATGGCACATTATTATTCACATCAGACTTTTGTCAGACCCAAAGTTTTTGTTTTTTCCCTTAAACTCTCGGGTGTTCATTTGAGTAGTTTGAGAGTAAGGTTTCTAAGTTATTTAGGTTTGGCAAATAAAGTTGTCAGAGACATGAAGGAGGCAGAGCTAGCTATGTAGGAGTCTATCTATTTACTTATTCGGTGTGTTGTATGACTTTTGTCTGTATGTATATACTGGCAGAAATTGTATCTGTCTAGTAGTTAACTTTGATAAACTAAGGGGGCATCTCCATATAACACTCTTGGAGTATTTTATAATAATTATATTTTATCTGAACTCGTGCAACTTTTGGGATTATGTAGTGAATATGGAAATTAATTAAAGAAATCCATGTTTTGAAATTTTTTCATATTCTTGTGCTTTTATGTTAATGATACTATTAACCGATCTAATTTGGTCACCAGAGAATAATACTATTGATGAATGCAACATCGGTAGCGCTTATTTTCGGATCTCAGAATGGGGGACATTACATCTACCAGCATCATGTTTCTCCTTAGGTGGCTTTATAATATCTTTAACACTAGCATCTACAATAGGCTTATCAAAATTAGGAATAAGATTTATATAATTAGCATAAGAACAACTAAAAGCATCAACGGTGAAATAATACTCAACAAATCATAAACGGGTAATTTTGACTTGTTCATGCACTTAATAGCATGAGCACAAGGAAATCCTATAACTTTCCATTGATTGCAACTACAATTCCTTTCTTTAAGATTAACATGATAAGGGTTTGGTGATTTCAGTTCAAAAACAAACTCTGAAAACTTGAATACGTCCCATCCAAATCATTCTTCAGTCAATTCACCTAAACGAAACTCAATAGAAAGACAAAGGGTGGTATTCCACGAATAACATTCCTCTCTTTTTCTAGCCATTTGTTCCATAACTTTAACACGAATTCCATCTAAACATGTAGTAATTGGCCAGGCTCATTCATTCAAAATCTAACTATTAAAACTTTCAACAACATTTGAACTATATTAATGATAACATTTTCCGGAAAAAACAAATCAACCAACTTAAGTCTTATCCTTTAAAAAATCCACAGCAGAAATACCACCAATTTCAAAAAATTTAGAATTTGCTTCTTCAAATCAATATATATTAGAAGCTCTAGAACACATTTTTAACAATCAATAATAGACAAATTCACATTTTTTACCTTTACTGCTAAAAGAAGATTTTGTCCCATATGAAGATAGCAATAACTATAAAAGCCTGAAGGAAAAACATCACAAACACCTAAAAGAAAACCTTGATGGCGATCCAACATAAAAACCAAATCACAATCTTCTTGAAGCATTGATTTAAAATGATTCAAAAACCATTTTCAATTATCCACATTTTCTGGAGAAACTATACTCATAGCTAAAGGGAAAAAACCTTGCAAATATTAAAACAAACTTTAATCAAATATTAACTTAATTCTGTACCAGCTAACAATTAAACTTTGATACCATATATGAACTAAATTCTGATGCCATACGGTGTAACTTTTTTAAATTCTAATACCAACTGTTATCTAAATTCTGATATCAAATATTAACTAAAATCTAATACTACACAACATAATTTTTTTAAATCTAATACCAACCATCAAGTAAAATTTAATACACAGCAATACCAAAACTCTGATACTACATAATATAACTTTTTTCAAATCTTGATATCAACTACTAACTAAATTTCCATAACACAAAGTAATTAAATTATAATACCACACAATATAACTATTCTCAAATTCTGATATTGTATACAAGATCCCGATGCTAAAATGTAACAAAATTTTGAACTAAATCATTTGTACATTAATTAAAAAAAATACAGCTACATTAAAATAAAATAATAACATACATTAATTACCATTTTTTGCAGTAGCACCCATCAATACACCCGGATATTCGCTTAAATGAGTATCATCTAAAAATATCATAGCCGACAATGCTTGATTCCAAGTAAACAAGCACCAAAACCAATAAACACCCTCTCAAATTTATTACTAAGAGGATTAACATCCATATCGACATAACTACTTAGATTATACTTCTTCAATGCTTCTAAATACCTACTCAAATCATTGTAAGACATAGCACCATTACCATGCAATTCCATTAAAGCAAGTTATTTCATATAATAAGCAAAAGAGTAAGACAAATGAAAATTGTATTCTCTTCTAAAATCAACCACTATATTTTTAGGCTTTTTAATAGGATAATCATGAATCTCATCAATGATCAACGATTTAACAAACCCACTAGAAATATATGGATTATTCACATCCCTTAGACCAGCCCCACAAGATGACCACTAACCAAACGTCTAATGAAAAATCTATTAAGTTGTCCAAAATCACATGAATCATGCACTTTAAAAAGACAATCATTCTTAGTCGAAGAGCAAATAGCAGTAATTCTCATAGAACAATCCTTCAAAAACACTAATTCATATTCTTTTTGAATTTAGTATGCCATCAAAAGTACTCTAAAATCATCGGCTCCTCCAAAACAAAAACCAACTAATATAGAAATTGATAACTTTGAACCTCTCTTCAACATATCATTCAAATAACTTTTACTCCGAACAGAAACATCGAGACACAAAGATCCACCTGAAGATGAATAAGTAGGAAGATTTGATGAAATCGAAATAGAACTAGCACCATTGTTTTCCAATAAAGAACTCTTAACCTTAACAGTAAAAAGAAAGAATGCACTCTTCTTATACAATTGAAAACAAATTATACTTTGAAGATCGGAATCGGTATCAACCATGATAACTTTATTCTCAAGCACATATGAAATATTAATGGACCAAGGAGTAAGTTGTGACCAATAATGACAAATTTCATTCTTCAAATCATAAAGAGAACAATCAACGGACAGCCGAGTGCTAAAAATATTATCATCAAATACAAACACAATAAGAAGGCTATTGTTGCCACTACAAAAAACATCAATAAAAATTGTTTGCTTCAGATTATCATTTTTTTCTAGAACAATATCATTTTCTTTATATAACAAAAAGAAAAACAAATAGATAAAACAGGAATATTAAAAATGATACCTACTGGCACTAAAACTGATACTATAACTGATCCTGAAACTAATATTAAAATATATACTTAATTAATTTCATAACATGTTATGTGTTTGCATCATATTTTCAAACCGACTATGGAATATACGTCGTTGAAAAAAAACCAAATACCAAACGATTTAAAACACATAAGGGAAACAACAGTGCATAAAAAAGAGTGAAAAGAACATACCTGCTGCTACTTCCTAAATTTGCTATAGAATATCAAAAAACTAACACGAAAATAAAGCAAAATTTCAAATTAAAACATAAAAAAATGAAATTAGAAATTACCTAAATCAAAGAATCAAACGCGGATGGAAGAAAGTATCAAAACATAATCGATGAACCATACCTAAATCTGAAAATCACAGCGTCGATGAAAGAAATAAGAGATGAAATTAGCAAGAAGAAGAAATTCATGCAGGTGAATAGAGAAACGATCAAGAAGAGAATAAAATTTCCAACGTGCAACATAGAAGAAGAAGAAGAAGAAATAGAACAAGCGTGCGGCTGTTAGGGCTGAAACGAAAATTTGAACCTTTTGTCCTTGACGCAAAAATATTACTAGGCTATCCTAAATTCTAAAAAAACATTTAAAAATGTCTTTGAGAATATTTCTGAAAGTGAAATCGGTTGGAAATTGTTTATGTTTTAAGAATGAAATAAATGATTAATAAGTCAAAATATGTTTTTTTATTGTAAAAATAATTAATATTACTTTTTATCCTTTTAAAAAATACATCAATAAATAGATTGATAAAATAATAATATAAATATCATTTATTTCTTATTTTGATAGGTTTTAGAAATCTTCAAACATTTAACATAAACTTTTTGAAGTTGTAAATTAATGAAAGTTTTTATTTTTATATATTCTATCTTTGAAACCTGAAACTTGTAAAATAAAAATTTCTAAACTTTAGGTTTCAAACCTTAGAATTTAGGTTTTTTCTTTAAACTATTATTTTTATTTTTTCTTCTTCACAAATTTCAAGTTTTCATAATATAAGATATTTTGGTTAATAATTGTTATAAAAATAACATAACTGTCTTAGCATTTTCCTCTTATTACAAACTTTTCTATCCTAAAAATTTTCCACTTAACTAATAATGCCCCTTATCCAATTTGTTTTTCTCTTTAACAACCATCATCCAAATAAGTGATGTATGGATTAACCTCCAAATTGCCACCAACCGTGTATATTACAAAGATCAAAGTTAAAAAATTATGTAATCTCTACTGGATGCCGGTCGAATAGATATCCGCACCTTGGACGCATGTTCAACAAACTCCATATATAAATGCATGTTCAACCTATGTTAATGTTTTGGACGCTTGTTAAATCAACACCAAACAATGGTTAGAAACGACTAGTTTTATAATAGCTACATCATCAAACTATTGTTTCTCACAAATTCACGCATTTCTTACACAAAAACTTTTATCTTTATTATATTTCCTCTCTATCAAACTACAAAATGAATATCGATTTCGATCCATTAGCACAAAATTCTACATTTCATAATCTATAGTTTGTTGATAGTTGCTACTCGGTTTTCTCACAAAAGCACAAACTGGTCCATCAGATCCAAGGCCTAACGGCAAAGATTCACATAGCACATGTCGACCACTATCCTCTAACCTAATAGCATTTCTACCTATTACATCCCCACTCGCAAGGTCTGATCATCCTGATATCCTTGTTTGGAACCTTACTCGCTGCTTTCCTAAGTAAAATGGAGAATCTCAAGCTCTACGAGAAACAACTCTCAGCCATCCTCTATACGTTTCCTCGTCCCGCCCTTCAGTGACCATGCCACAATAAGACAACGCCAACCTAAAGGCCACTTGACTGCCCATGGGACCTATCCATACCTATCCATGTTCGTTAATATTCCTTGTCAAACAACTTCTCCGTCGGTACGTTTTATCGTCACTAGCCAGACCTATAACAAAAGCTTTTGATCTGGGTTTCCTTGCAAAAAGAGGTGATGACCCATACTGTTCCTTTGACAAAATGGTCTTGCGAACACTATTCATCTAACAAAAGCGTCACTATGCCATAACCATTCTTTGTACTTCACTACCTATATGGATAAAGCGCCATTGTACAACTATTTCCTGGGTCATGTTGCTCTTCTGACACAAGCATGTCGAAAAAGGACACGTCAATCGGCCTACATCGGGATCATTTTGACCATGTGGAATCCAAGCTGGTTGTATCTAGACTGTTGATTGCAATCAATGGCTCTCATAAACGTTAGCACCTAAGGCATTGATCTTAACCTTTCAAAGCATGACCTCTACATCTATAAATAGAGCTTTGCAAGTACTTGTATGAGGATTGATTTTTATACTCTTAACGTATATATTTGATAGCTCTAAAGCTCTTGTAATAGTCACTAAATTCCTTTTATAACCGAAAGTTCTAAACAATAATAAATCAACCATAATGGATGTAGAACTCTTCTAGAATGAATAACTCTACATCTTGTGTTATTTACTTTAATTGCATTCCTCGCTTAATTATTTCTCAATTTACATTTTAAATAATGATTTTAATGAATTATATTTGCTAAGATCCATCTCTGATTAACATTCAGAGGTTGGCTTGAAATCTAGTCAACATTTTTTGCCCTAGAAAGGATCTCCCCTAAAAGCTCTCAACTTTCATCACTTTCTTCTCTTCAAAATACCCATTTTCCTTTAAAAAACATTCATAAGGTAATCTAACAATGATGAAGCTAAGGACGATAATTCAAACGACCATAACACAAATGGTGGCACAAAAGCAAGTGCCATCAACCTCATTCCAGGCATGTGCAGTGACATGTGACTCGGTCTACTTAGTGGGATCGCAAATATTAGGCAAACGGCTCATAACTTAACGATCTCTATGCTCGAGTGAAAGCCATGAGACCATTAGTCAAAGAGTCTCAACTACTATGGATAGAACCCCTCCCCTACCTACGATTCCTTGCACTTTCAACATCATGCACGACGTCAGGGAGAAGGCCGAGCTCGAAACCCTTATTGGAGTTGTTCCTACCCAGGATAGGATTATGCACGACATGCCCACTCATGTCTTTGCTCAAGACGCTTGTGCACCTAAGCCAAGTCCAACACCTAGGGCTCATGTTACTCATCGCTCCCCTTACCCTAAAGGACAATCTACCTTTGAATGACTTAGAGCAGTAAATGGAGGGCATGACTTGCATTTTGACCGCTTAAGCGATGAAGGGCGTGCAAGGAATGATAAGTCCAAGAAATTCACTGTTCACTCTCGATCTCAACGAGATATCCCAAGACTTCGAATGCAAGGTTGCTACTCTAGGTCTCCTTCCAAGAATAGAAATAAAAGGACGCCTACATCCCATTCGTTGTCATCACTCGCCATCTCCTTATCAACATCAAATATCTCTTTCCCCTTGCAAGGCATAGAAGGGCTCCCTCCCCAACAAAGGTTGTGCATTGCCTGTAGGGAGTGGATGTAGGTCGTAACGAAGAAATGGCATTGCTTTGCTTAAAATACAAACCAAAAACCAAGTTTGTAACAACCTACACCTCTGGACATACCGATTCAAATCCCTAAAATGGCGTTTGAGCTTGCTTCATGTGAGAAATACATATCATTGGGTTTTTGATGGTTGTAAGGTATATAATATAATTTAGACACTCTACACTTTCAGATCTCACAATGAAAAGAATAAAATATAAATATCCAGATAATCAAATCATTACCGTCTTAGAACAATAGTGGTCCATATAAGAAATGTCTAAATAAAGTCTCCAAATAGAAATATAGTATATGTCAGACTGGCACGTATAATAAGAAACATAGGAAATGACAATAAATAAATATAGCTTCAAGGCACATGGTTGCCTCCTCCAAGCATCTTATCCTTGTCATACCACTTACTACCCTGTCATCTTGTAATAGGTATAAAGAGAGAAAAATAGAGGGGATCAGACAAGGTTTGGTGAGTGAGTACTATCATTAGTGTTATGGTGTTAATAGGCAATTAAATTGTCATTTATAATCTACATTACCTAAGAGTGTTCACTTATATATGTATACTATATCTAACAAATTATCTAATGAGTACAATATAAGGTAACAACCTATAATATGCCTAAAATCTAGTAATAATATACAAAGATTTCCATTCGAAGGTTGGACGTCCAAAACTAGGTAAACCTAACATTGCATCAAGTATACTGTAACGACCCGCAAATTCGACATTGTAAAATATTAAATTAATTAAAAGTGGATTTCTAATAAAAGGATGAATTGGGTGTCATATTTACAACCATTGCGAAGGCCTTTCTAAGGCGATCAGTATGATATATAATTTTGATATGTTCGTAGTTACGGTTTGTGAAATAGAAGCGTTACAGTGTTCAAATAGTGTACGTGGTTGTTTCGGGCTAAACTGTAACACCCCCAATTTTAAATAACATTATCCAGGAGATTTAATTAGATAAATTAAATAGAATAATGTAGAGCTTAGAGTGATAAGGGAATTAAGATTTGGAAACTAATTAAGGTTGTGCTTTAACTAATGAAATTATAAGCATGATTTATAAATTAGAAATTTAAGAGAATAAGGCAAGGGAAAAATGGGAATAGCCATACACCATAACCCCTTACCTCATTCTCATTCACATTTTCATAAACTAAAAACATAAACAATGAGAGTTGAAGGCCGGCCATAACCCTAAGAAGAAGAAGAGCACAAAATCCATTTAGAGGCTAAGATTCAAGCTAGGAAGATTAAAACAAGAACAAATCTCAAGTTCCTTATCTAAACAAGGTGAATAATGATCTAAACCATCTTATATAAGTCATCTTGAACGATTTAGTTTGGGTTGAGGTTTCAAATCGTATGATTGGATGAATGATGATATGTTTTGAAAGATTAAATGGATATATATGCTTGTTGATGATTTATATGATTTAATATGTATTTTATGATATGTTTAGATTAGAAAAACTATCATATGACATCCAAATGAGTTGCATTTTTGATATATGGCAAAAATGTTATTTTACTAGTGGGTTTCTAGTTTTATAATTTTTCAAGTTAATATGGATTTATAGTGAATTTTCAAAGTTTAGGAAATTATTAATTCAATTTAAATATTTTAAATGGTTAAAATATGTTTTTGGCCCAAAAGTTTGGATATGGGGAAGAGAATGGTTAACTTGATTTAATTTGATTTTTGGGGATTTTTCCTAAGTGCTTAATTATGGTTAATAAATTATTTAAGTTGAAGGGCTTAAATGTTCTAATTATTTTAGAAGAAGAATGGGTTATTTGCTAAAAAAATTCAATTGTTCAATGCTGAGTTCGGCAGTTTTTTTAGAAAAAAATCTTGTTAAAGTATTGGCAACCAATCATATTTTGGAAAATTATGTAAGTTTGGTGAAAAGGAATTACTTTAAAAGGTACAAATCAGTTTTCAATTAAATTACAGCTTCGCCACTTACCATGCTTGCTCCGTCACCATACTCCCACTTGTAAACCTTTCGCACTAATTCGAAACTAATGCACATGGTATCAAGCATTTGATATGTAGTGTATTGGAGAAAGAGGGAAGGAAAGGATGGTGTTGAAAGTATGCTTGGAAAGGGTTGAAGCCACTTTTATTTGCTTTCGAACCCATTGACTCGTCCTTGTTCTAAAAGTATGCTTTCGAAAGGGTTGCGCTTTTGAACTCCTTCGATTCGCTAGCTACCGCACCAATTCTTCTACCGAACAATGTATGCAAAAGGGAGGCTTTCGCTTATGCACCTTCTGCATACCACGGAAGATGCCTTCCCCAATATTTTTGAAAGGGTATGATGTGCACGTAAATGTGCATATATTTACATCCATATTTTATCTCTTTTTATTTAAATAAACATCATATTTGGGCATTTGTACATGTTAAAACCAAAATTCAATTATTTTTCAAACCATCATATTTTCATCTTCATTTAGGGGCAAAATGGTCATTTTTGTGCATGTGTAAATTTGAGAATTTTTACTTGGACATTTTTGATGATTTTTATAGGAATTTGGATGCATATGGAAGAGGCTTATATGAAGATACATGCATGCACAAATGAATACAAAGGAAAGAAGAGGGAAATAATTCAAAGTGAAGATCATGGAGGACCCCACCTACCCACCTACCTTAATGTACAAATTAGAGGCTAATGAACATGCTTATGGAATTGATGTCTCCATGTACACTTAAATGATGATTAGTAGAAGCTAATGATTACTTGGCCTCCACATTTCCTAAGGGGTATTTTGGGAAGCCCCCTAAAAATAGAATTAGGGTTTTATGCATGTATAAATAGCCCTCTTATGTACATGTAAATTATCTTCTACTCTTTCATTTTACTTAGGAAATTAAGAGATCAAATTGTAAGCTCAATGTTCTATGAAATAAAAATGGCTTCCAAGTCTCTTTCTTCTCCTTTTTCTACATGCTTTTCTTTGTTTTTATGTTAATGCTTTTATTTATGTTCTTTTCTTTTCTTTGTTAGTAGAATAGTTTTACATTCATGCAAGTAGTGTAGCTTAATTTCTTTTGTTATAAGTAGTTTAATTACATTCTCTTCTTTGCTTATTCTCTATTTTCTTCTCTTTTTAATGTTGAAAGTTACTTGTGTTGCTTCAATGCCACAAATGAGTAGCTAAACCCCTTCAATTTAGGGGTAATGAAGCTATCAAATATTATGTAATTTCAACATTTTGTGATTTATGATCTCATTTGGTTTATGCTTCATGAAGTGAGTTTTGATGCAAGTTTATACAAGTGGTTTGATAGCTTATATTGTTTATGCAAATGAGCTATTCTTATTCAACATAAACACAATTTGCATCATCATTTGCTAATCCATTTTTGATTGTGAAATTAAAGTAAAAATGAAATTTGATGATCTATATTACTAATTACAATAGTAAATAGATCATACTTAAAATATCTTTTGCTTTGGCATCATTTTCATGAGAATTATAAGTGGTTTATTTGTTGTACTATAGTTTGATGGTTTGAGTATGTTAATTAATAATATAAACAAACCATACTTATGATAAATACAACAATATTTCACTTAATATCAAAGCTAGAGATCACAAATTATTTCTTTGTTGATTTACAAAAATATGAGAGTGGATTTGCCTCTAAATTGTTCTCTAGTTCAATAGTTTTTTTTAAATCACATTTTAATTCTAGCTTTAGCTTCTTTTTGTAGTTAACAATTTTCATCTCACTTTGGTCTAATTTGATTGAATATATTTATAATCTCTCACAATTCCCTGCGGATCGACCCATATTCGCCACGTACTACAAGTGTACGCCGTGCGGTTACGGTTTATTTTTATCTCTAAATTCGTTCGATAGTTTTCTAACTCGATAGAAAATCTGTCGTCGAACAGGGTAGCTTTCGAATGTATACCCCTTTTATACTTCGTAGTTTGTTTTTTTTAAACTATGGTTTCGAAAGTAATACTTTTAATTAATTTCAAAGCTATGCTTCCATGACTCCTTACTTGAACCCAATGCATTCGAAAGGTATGTCTTTATGTGTTTCGAAAGGAATGTTTCTAAGTGTTCTAAAGATATATTTCATGGTTTTTGAAAGAGGATGTCTAAAATTTTAAGCAATGAATTCGAAGGGTCCTACCGCTAGAGTAGAGTGGCGAAAGGGGAAGCTTCTAACCCATTAGTTAAATGGAAGGGGATGGAGGGATAGATTGCTCTATGATGTCGAATTGGAGAGTGACGGAGGGTAACTCATGATGTCACAATGATCCAAAGGATATAGTTGAAAGCCTTAGTTTTCAAATTAGAGAAACCAATCTCATTTTCAAAGAAAACCCATGGCAATATAAAAGAGTTTTGAAATGGCATTTAACTTTGAAATTTTAGAGAAAGCTTTCCTTGCTAAAGATAGTAGGTTAAGGGTATTAACCATATTTCATTAGAAAAATGATCACAAGGAATTTAACCATGGATGTTTATATTGTTGTGTTATTTGATCAGTTATCATGAATGCATGTGTAACCATATTCACTTCATTTATAACCCATAACTGCATCTTCTGGTGTTAAGGGAAGAATAACAGGCTAGGTTGACCCAGTAGTGAATATACATTGAATTTAACTCTTGTGTAAGTAGAATTGCATCCAAGAGGTCAAACAGAATAGAATATAGGGTGCCCAAGACTGATCAAAGGATTATTAGTTTAGACATATTCTTAGTAAGCCCATAAAAACAATGTTATGGAAATTGTTATTAGAAGGAGCCAATAGGTTCTTAGTGATCCCATGAAAACTATGTCCAGAATAAGTTATTGAAAGAGATCAATAGGTTCATAGCGATCCCATGAAAACTATGATTGGATGATAGTATTGGTAGAAACCAATAGGTTCATAGTGATCCCATGAAAACTATGAAAGTGGATATGAAATCCATAAAGTATTGAACATGTTATTAGTCAGCCCATGAAGACTAATAGGTTACTAGTGACCTTAGAAACTATAACTTGAGATAGATAGTCCGGTGAATGAGGATGGGAAGCCTAGAACATATTGCATGTTTGCATATCATCATAATGCATTTTGTTATGTTATGTTTTAACCATTGTGGATCTTGGTGCATAGTATATGGTTATTATAAATTGGGTTAAGATATTGGCGAGGGGAAAATCCGTTTCGCTAAGCGGCATAGTCTCACTGGATATCTACATGGTTCGAGATGGAAGGTTATTATGCACGCCAGACTGTTTTGTCTGACTCGAAGTTTATGTTTTCCCCTTAAACTCTCGAGTGCTCAATTGATTTTGAGTAGTTTGAGAGTTAAGGTTTTCAGGTTCTCCTTTAGACGAATAAGGTTCCAGAGATGTGCAAGAGGCAAGTTAGCTATCAGGAGTTCTTTCTGTCTAATTCTGCTATGTAATTGGATGCAATGATAAAGTTGTTTAGTGCCTATATTTAGACTCTGTCAACCAAGGGGGCATCTTCATATGTCGCTCTTGGCGTATTTTGTAATAAATTGTAATTTCTCTAAACGTGGCTTACATATGGGATTATGTAATGAATCTAAAATGCTACTTGTAATGAAATGAGAAACTTGTTTTAAAAAGAGTTTAAAATTTCTCATATTTATGTGTTTCTGGTATATCAATATATCTAACATTACCGCATTTGGTCACCTAAAAATAATAACTATAGATGACTGTAGCATCTATAGCGGTTAGTTTTGGGCCTCCAAATGGGAAATGTTATATAAACTAATTATATAGCCCATAACCTAGCCTAACAATTATATATTTAAGGCCTCCATCTTCATTTTCCTCTCTAGTTTCTGAAATTTCTTAATGAGCTGCTATTGTTGGAAACCTCTCGGCGAATGAAACAGGCGGCAAGCGTTCATTTTGGATACGACATTCGAGGTGGCAAGAAATTGGCGATTTAACTACAATTGTCCATTTTATGGTTTTGATTCAGTGGTGGATTTGCGACTATGGGACGATCGGAAGGTACCAGGTCGTAGAGATGGAAGAGTGGAGTCGACCTTTGTGGTTCGATTGTCCTATAGGTGCGCGATTTGGTCGATTATGTTGCTCAAAGTCCTAGTGGCAATGGTTTGATGCGGTGACAATGAGTAGCCTTGGGGGGTCGCGATGGCTGGGCAAGGAAGTGGAGGCCAACGGTGGAGTTCGATCAAGGTTCAACAGCTTTAGGCTGCGACGACAAAGAGGTGAAGGCAGTGCTATTTGACTCTGTAAGCGATCGTGAAAGGCGGGGGAAGGAAAGTAGTATACGGTGTAAATATGGGTACGTATTTTATTTTGTTTATTTTTCGAATAGAATTCTATACCTTCTAATCACGATATCTTTTGCATATGAACACCGATTCACATGCAGTTTCTTCCCTTGGGCTCTTGGTGAAATTCCAAACGATATAGCACTGGTTTTGGTGAGTTTGGAGACTATTGGAAAAAGCACGTTGGTATGGTTTTTTAATTAATTGAATTTAAATTATAAAATAGATATCCTTTGATGGAAAATTATAATTAATGATCTGTGTTGAGATATACTGATGATTTTTTAAATATTTTGAACATTTTAGACATGCTGAATCTTGGATTGATTGTTTATTGCTGATTGTTGTATATTGTATTTTCAATCATAATTAATTATGGATTTAAAATATGACTATAATTCATTAAAATAAGTGAAATTATATAATAAGGAGAAAATAAGATAAATAAATTATTAATGAGATTATTCATAGTTTTTGTGTGATGTTTGTAAACAACAGTATTTGAATGAAATAAGATGAAATTAATTAGAGAAATTTAACAAGGTTATTATTTCTGAATTTATAGGGAAATCCATAAATAATAATGGGTAATATATTTTAAAATTAATTAGAAAATATTATTATTATTATTCAATGAAGTAAAGTCTTAAAAATAATAATATGGTTTTACTAAAAATTACACTATTTTGAAATAAGTAGAAATGGATTGATTTTGGAGTATATTAAAGAGATTTAATATGAATAATTATTACTTTGATGTAAAATATAATATTGCTAATTTGAAAGGTAATTTGATGGAATTACTATTTTTGATATAAAATACAATGTTTGGAGAAATTGAAGTAATAAGATTACAATAAAGTATTTTGACATATATTATCATTTTTGAAAGAATTATTACTGTCTTGTGATAAATAAAAGGTGCTTTTATAATAACAATAATAAAATGATTTTATACTTAAGAAAAAAACAATAGGCGTAAATGTGATGTCTTGAATGGTTATGATATATGATTACCGGTTGATTTTATTTATCACATATGTTATTTTATAACGATGAGATCGTATTTGGATGTGTTGCCATTATTACTACATCTTGTGTAGTTAACTATTATTGTGTTTGTGTTTGCATTACTAAAGTTATTTGGATTATTACACATTTGATGATTGAAGTTTTGTCACTATTATAGGGTAATCTGTATATATTTGATGATTTATACGTACATTGTGAAGTGTTACTATAATGAACGATTAATATAAATGTTAGTATATTTAAGTTGTTATCATTTTCTTATTTAATGATTGAATACTGTCAAATGTATGTGATGTTTAATGACTAAGTGTACCATTGTTGTTGTTGCCCCACATGATGATTTGTTGTGATGGATGAGTGGGGATATAGTTTCTACTTCTTGCATCAGTTGCATTGATTGTATTGAATTGCATTGGTTGCATTGATTGCAGCGGTTGCATTGGTTGGATTGCATTGGTTGTGATGGTTGTAATGGTTGAATGGATGCAATGGTTGTTATGAACTAATAAGTATTTCGACACAGGAAAAGACCAGGAAACAAAACTATGTAGGCTTGATCCCCCAAAAGGGGTACGTATGCAGCCTTTTCCTAAGCAATATCTATCGAGCATATGGCCATAGTATATAGGATTAGATGTAGTCCAAAATATAGTTGAAACCTTTTGATGTCGTTTATAATTGATTTTAGACTTTAGAAATAGCGGGTTATCACATTTGGTATCCGAGCTTAGGTTTAGCGATTCCCTGATCCTTGGATAGGTTTGACCATTAGGTTAAATGATTTACACCTTAGATTGAGTTAAAATATGGAATGAGAGAGCATTTTGACTAACGTTTGTCTGGTTTGTGTGTATTCATTGTTTGTTACCCATAGTTACCTCACCCTAAA
This sequence comes from Allium fistulosum, assembly GCA_030737815.1. NCBI lineage: Eukaryota > Viridiplantae > Streptophyta > Magnoliopsida > Asparagales > Amaryllidaceae > Allium > Allium fistulosum. Next base: position 894,457,914 of record CM060905.1, on the reverse strand, counting down.
ATAACTTTTATTATGATAATAGAAGATAAATAAAGTAGGAGTGAGGTATGATGAACGCTTATAATAGGGGTTAAGTGTCGATTTTAAGCCGAGTGATACACATCCGATGTTAAATTATAATTGAAACCCGACTTTAATAAAATGAACCATATTTTAAAAGTAAAAAATATTGCTTGGAAATTTATAAAATATACACCTCTGATTTTAAAGATATTTTATTATTAAAAAGGAAAAAATAGTTATTTCCGAGCATGAAAGTGATTCGTTGAGACTTTTGATGAAAATAAAGTATTTGACTTGGAAATAAAATATTTTTATGAAGATATTTTTAAAAGGAAAAATGAATATAGTAGAAATATTTTATTTAAAAGTACTTTTAGCAAAAAGATGTTTTAATTAGTTATTGGAAGTTGAATCCTGCCTTTAAAGAAACGTTTTAATATGAGAAAATTTGTTCGTTTTTAAAACATCTTTTAGAATGTGTTTTTATAATGGTATTGTGGTTTAGGAACACTTTGTTAACAGGGGAAAATTTTATCCACAGAAAGGAAGATTTTTTCTGAAAAATGTTTTATCTGAAAATATTTTTATGAAAGGATGATTTGATTTAAAATATTTTGGAAGGAAACATTTTTGTTAAAGAATATTCTAGAATATATATTGTAAGTGCTGAGAAGTATTTATTTAGTACGTTGTTTTGAGTAGTATAGAATTTAAAATATTTTTTCAAGGGTACTGTTATCTGGCGTTTTGATCCAGCTATATCTGAATTGATTGGACAAGTTAGATTCGACTGCCATCAAGGCCAGTAAGTCCAGAGCGATGATTGTGGGGTCCAAAGATCAAGTACAGATGATAAGTTGAAGCCATGATTGAACGGAATTGAGAGATATGTAATGTAGAATGTTCAAGTATGGAATATAGTTCAACATAGAGTAGGGATCGACCATAATCCCTCTCAATAATAGGGATCAACATATTTTAGCCAAGCAAGTGCAACTCGATGAAAAACAGTCAATATCTCAAAATCCATAAGTCTAATACATATGAAATTTTGTGAGCAAGATGTGGGGACTCTACGGAGCCTACCAAAGGGATCACTCAGAAGGATGAAGCAAGAGGGATCGACCCTCTTCCCTCAGTAGGGGCCGGTCAGAAACAGAATACAACTCACATTGCAGTAAAGAATCGAGCAATAACTTAAGTTCTACTAATCCAATTGGTATGAAATTTGGAGGCTAAGCATATTATAACAGGAGAAACCTCCAATAGGGATCGCACCCCTAAATTCCTCCAAAATAGGGATCGACACCGATCCCTATTCCTTGGATTTGGGCCATGTGATCGCTTTGATGGATCTATATGGTTTTGGAGATCCTTCTACCAAATTTTCAGGGAGATATTTCACCGTCTTCCTCTATAAATACAGGCTTGATCGTTCATTTTCGAGACCTTTACATTGCTTGTTGCTTTGTACTCTATTGTAACTAAGGATTTTCATCCGATCCCTATTGTACTCAGTTTACAAAGTGATAAATAAAGCTATCTATTCAAAGTGGACATAGGCAAACAACACCGAACCACTATAAATCGTTGTGTTCGTGTTATTGCTTTGATTTTCTACTATTTAATTGCTTATTTCTTTTGTTTTCATTTTATATTCTTCATTTATTTCTTTTCAAAACTTCTATTGGGTGTTTGTGCCAATTTTTGGTGCAAACATTTTGATGCTTTTACTAAGAAGGGGAAAGATTCTCAGCTCTATTTGGATCTCTTTATTGCTACTGGATTGCATAAATCCACCGAAGAGATCCATAATCATCTTCAAGAAGCTTATTCATTCTATTTAGATTTGCAAAAGTCTAAGGGAAGCTATCAACAATGGTTAGGATACTTCTTAGAACACATCAGGAAACAAGAACGCTAGCATCCAACAAGGAGGCTCGAGCAATCTACCACTGGATGTGAATGCTGTTAATCTAGTTGATGTCCAAAATTCGAATGATTCCATCAAAGAGATAATTTCCAGAATCTGATGAAAGAGCTAGTGGATAGCTGCCGACGGTTGAACTAGTAGATTCAAGCCAATATCGACATAATGAATCAACTCAGAGATCAAAAATGTAGAAAGGCTAGAAGGGAGCCTACCCCTTCTTCTGCATCGGAGAACTCAACTTCACCAGATGATTATCACAGACGTAGAAGTCATTATGCCGACAGAAATCACATAGAAGCTTATGGGCATCAACAGACATGCCAACCTAGCTTGCCGAGACCGATCAGTCCCGATCCCTCCTCCAAAGGAGGAGGCATACCTCTTTATGTTGGAGCACAAGCTGGAGCTGCTGTGATTGGTTTGGATGTAAGTGTTCAGATGGATGCATGCCAATTACCTCCTCAAAATGACGATGAAGTGAACGTACGACATATACATCGAGAGGATGTTAAGCACGACTACCACTTGGCTCCAACTATCTAAACGCTGGACTTGTCGGCTATGGTTAGACAGCTAGTGAGAGAGAGAGTCAAGGCTTGACCGATGATGATTGGGGGATCTTGAGAAGTCATACCCCATTCATTGACAATATCTTACATGCAGAGTATCCAAGGAGGTCCAGTATGTCATCGATGCCTGCCTACGAGGGAAAAATGACCCCAGGCAGCACATCATGAGATATGAATGGCTGATGGATTACACACGAACCGATGATGCAACCAAGTGTAGATGTTTTCCTATCACACTCTTTGGAATAGCAATGATGTGGTTTACGAGATTACCCCCACGGTCAATCTCAAGATTTGACGATTTCGCAACGAAATTTGTGGAGCAGTTCCGTATGCATGCAACTTGCCCCAAAGATGTAATGTCCCTATCCAGTGTGATCTAGGCTCCAGAAGAATTACTAAAAGATTATTTGGAGAGGTTTCATACAACTATCACAAAAGTCAGTAATCGGAATGATCGTTCAATATTGATGGTGGTAACGAGAGGGACTGATCCAGAATCTGACTTTGGTGATTGGTTAGCTGGCAAACCACCCGCGACATTGGAACATTTCTATACAAAAGTAGCTTAGTATTTGGGAAAAGAAGAAGCTTGATGCTCTAGGAAGAAGAATGTTGTGGGACCATGTTAGGAGGGAGTGCGAAGTAACATTGCAGTGAAACTGTTTGCACAAAAAATGGACAAACACCTCAATGTTGTATGATTTAGTAGATCTTATGTTGTTCTTAGTGATTTTGGAGGTTTATGCAAATATATGAAAAACAGGGGCTAAACTGTAAAAAGACACGCAGATTTATAGTGGTTCAGCCAGAATGTGCCTACGTCCACTTTATATGTTATTTCTCTTCTTTTTTTGTGATTACAAGTACAAAGCTTTGATACAAGTAAAGAAAGTTGTTTGAAAGTTCCTTCCGTGCTTGAGCTCTCAAACTTGTCCCCATTGTTGTACCCCTGCCTCTCTATTTATAGAGTGAGGTTGGGGGCAGGGGTCTTGGATATATTCAGCTGCTGGTGGGCCTGGGCTGAAGTGATCTGGCCTGGCAGCCTGGTTCGGCATCTTCTTGGTCTGGTCATAAGGTGGAAGAGATTTGTACTTCATTCGGTGGAAGACCGGATGGGAGATGGTTCGGTGGAAGACCGGATGGGAGATGGTTTGGTGGAAGACCGAATGGGAAATGGTTCGGTGGAAGTCCGAATGGGAAATGGTTCGGTGGAAGACCGAATGGGAAATGGTTCGGTGGAAGACCGAATGGGAAATGGTTCGGTGGAAGACCGAATGGGAAATGGTTCGGTGGAAGTCCGAATGGGAAATGGTTCGGTGGAAGACCGAATGGGAAATGGTTCGGTGGAAGACCGAATGGGAAATGGTTCGGTGGAAGACCGAATGGGAAATGGTTCGGCGGAAGACCGGATGGGAGATGGTTTGGTGGAAGACCGAATGGGAAATGGTTCTTGCTTTTTGGTTCGGTTGTAGAAATGCACACAACACTTGCCCCCCAAAGTAGGGTATGTGCGTGCGCATGGCGTGCTTTGCTTTAAGTTTGGAGGAGCTTTCTTCCGGTTTTCATTATCGAACCAACCGGTCCGGCAGTCCACCTTCGCCTATAAGTAGAGGCCACGTGCGACCGTTATTCCCTACCAAGTGCAACAACCGAACCAGATCCCTTCTTTGCCGAATCACGTTGCTTAGCCGAATCAAGGTGAGGTTCTTTTGCCGAATGAAATTACGAGTTAAGTGCCGAATGAAATTACGAGTTAAGTGCCGAATGAAATTACGAGTTAAGTGCCGAATGAAATTACGAGTTAAGTGCCGAATGAAACTACGAGTTAAGTGCCGAATGAACCTTTAAGTTGAGTGCCGAATGAACTGTTGTATCTAGTGAACATGTGTTTCATACTTTGAATTTTTAAGTGAAATTCCAGTTTACGCTGCTTGTATATTCTAACGATATACCTTTCCCCTGTTTGCAGATAAAATGTCTCGAAAAGTTGAAACTCGATCAGATAAGAGGAGATCCGGGGGTGAAGGAGAGTCCTCGGCCGTGCCCCCAGCTCAATCAGGATCGGAGCGTCACGGGCCCGCCCCGAGGTCATTAGTGGATGGATATGGTCCCCAGGAGTTGCTGGATTCCCCGCCTGACTGCTTTCCTAGCTTTCTCAAAGAGGAGCAACTCGATGTTATATCTCGTTCCTTTGGGATTGATAGAGCCCTCATGCTGCTGCCGGGTCCAGGAGTCATGCCATACAGTCCTCCCGAAGGATACTTTGCTTATAGCAGGTACCATTGCATGTGTGGTGCTATCCCGCCTCTCAATGCTTGGATAGTCAGCTTCCTCACGTACCTGAAGGTGGCCCCATTTCAGCTTCAGCCCAACTCTTACGCCATACTGGTGAGCCTTTTTGTTATTTTTCGGAGGAAGTATGGTCGCGCTCCCTCCAACCGGGAGATCCGGTACTTGTACAATTTAAGGGGCTACAAGAAGGGGTCCCCATATATTAACTTGGAATCTGCTGTGACCTTCAAGCCGGTCCTGGACCTTTATTCCAAATTCAGCATGTTCAAGAAAGAGTGGTTCTTTGTTAGGGACGACTCCGTCTCTATTCGGCGCTTTACCTCTGGATGTAAGTTGATGCTTTTACTTATAATTTCTATCCTGATTGTGATGCTTCTTCTCATACTTTCTCATTTTTTGCTAGCGACAGGTGGCTTTCCTGTTGTGGAGACTGACCGCCTGGTTCAGACGGCGGCGGAGATAGAAGGCATTCTTGGGAAATACAGATCATCTGCTTACTTGATTAGAAATGCGATCCTTCTAGAATACAACTTGATCCTTCCGCAGCAGTCTGTAGTTAAGTTGAGGGAAACGGCGGAAGAGAGGGCGGCTGCTCAGGCCAAGGGAGGCGTTGCGGCAGAGGGTGGAAAGAGAAAACCATTCACGAAACCTCCAGCCGTTGGAGGTAAGAAACTTAAGAGGTCAGACGGTCCTTCTCCCAGCAATTGTCCACTTACTCAGGGGGAGATAGACGCGGAGGAGGAAAGAGGTGAGGCGGAGGGCGGAAGTGACGTTGAGCGTCTTGGTGACGAGGGTGGCGATGGACAGGGTGGTGATGGTTCCAGGGCTCTGTCTTCTGGGCAAGTAGGCGAGATGCAAGAGTGGACGGATGATGCTCTCCGTCAAGCTTTTGAGGGGTTGGGTGATGATCCGGCTTTGGTAGAGAAGACCGGGGAGGCGGACAAAACCGGGACTGGTGCAAGTGAGTCTTCTCCGACTATTCCGGCCAAGGTGGCTCTGACAACTCAAGGTGAACTCTTGACCCCTGCATGCTTCACTAATGATAGGGACTTAGGAATATTTTATGACCCGCTCCCGTCCTGGAATGAAATCCGGGACTTATTGCAGTATCCCACTCCTCCCCAGGGTTTGTACAACCACAGCTGTGTTTCTTTTCCTTTTCTAACTTGTAACCTACCGCGTTTCTTGAATCATATAGTAATGTAAGATTATGACACTTGTTCTTTATATCAGGAGCAGGCAAGACGCCCAAAGCTTCAGACCTTCGACACAGGCTCGAGCAATATAAACTTTCCAAAATTTCTGCTAAGCCGAAGCCCTCAGCCCAACGCTCCGGGGATGTAGTCGGGTACCGTCCTCTTCTTGGGGTCATCGAAGAGGGTATTCAGCAGAGGAAGAGGAGTCACCCTTTATCCGAAACTTCGCTCGGTCCTCAGCCTCCGGCTCAGCCTATTCATGACATTACTGAGGAGGGTAGCGAGTTTGTAGCAAGTGTGCAGGTAGAGGATGACGACCAGGATGGTCAAGAAGCTAGTACTGGTAAGTCTTCCTTTCTAGTCTTTCTGTTAACTTGGTTACTCATCACTAATGAATCCTTTTTATGACCGGACAGGCGGGCAAAAGAACAAGGACAAGACTTCGACGCAACCAGCTCCATGACTGAACCTGAAAAATTCTTTTTGTAGGCTTGGCATTGTTGTATCTGTTAGTCTTAAGACAGTAGAGTAACCTCTAAGTTGTAATTCTTGCTACTTGTAATAACATTATTCTTGACGTGTACTTTTTTTTTCAGCTCAAGTTGATTTTGTCATTTCTTGAATATTTGTTGCTATTTCGACATATCGTACGAGAAATGTAGCTATGTGTATTCTTGTAATTAAATTGCGTTTGATGTAAGATTCTGGTTTTAAATCATAATCTCATGACTTGCAATGTTAGCGTGTGGTGTGAAAAAATCAAATTATAGTCATGCATTTGTACATAAAGGAAGAAAATACCGCCTTTCATGTTCTGTTTGTAAATGGCAGTTTCGAATATCTTGTATGACCAAGCGTGGAAAGCAATTGACTGCCCTGCCATCTGATTGTGAATCTCTGCATCCATTGGCGGGTATCTCTTACCCTGCATCCTGTACTTTATGGTTTGTTATAGAGGATAGGAGGAAAGTTTTTTTTAAGTAAAATTGAAATATGTGAAATAGTAAAACTTCCAGTCACGGAAGGCCTTCGATGTGCTTAAGTTCGTGGCAAACGGGTTTTGTAGTCACTTTCCCTAGCTGTGGGTCTTGGAGACATTTGTCACCCATCTTACGCCTCCGCGGGGAGTTAATTCTTTTTTACCACAGCCGCACTTAAGACACACCGGAGCCGAGATCGCGCACAGTAACTACCCGGGCCATTATGGCCCGTACTCATGGGTATTATTCGACTTACTGTGGCCGGCTAGCGTGGGTGCCGATCGTCAACTGTGAACTGCCCCTGGCTGGCCACACCTTATGTTGGGGCTTATAATCGGTTCACAGTCGCCGGCGAGCCTAACGCCGTAATGAGCTGCCTCGGCTATAGTCGGCCTTCTCGGTGGCTTATAATCGGCTCATTACAGTTGGCTTTAAGGGCCGTCGCGAGCAATGAGTTAACCCGCAGCAGAGGGATGCTGGAGCAAAAGTGTCTCATTGGCGAGGACATAGATTCGCATAGTACCTGTTGGGACTTGTCCACGTAAAGTTGCATTGTGGAGTGCTTTGAATAGAAATGCTATATGCTCAGGATTTTGTTCAACAGAAAAGGATAAAGTTAACAAGCAGCCAAGATACAAAGGAACAAGTTAAAAAAGAGACAAGGCTTTTTTAAAGTGGTTCGGCACGAAAAAATGCCTACGTCCACTGATTCTCTTTGTTAATTCACTTCATATGGGCAATACAAGTTAAGAAAAGTATCGACGGAGGTGTTGGATGTTCCATGCCCTCTGGAACACCTCTCCGTCCACTGTTGACAAAATATAGGCTCCGTTGTGGAGATCTTTATGAATTACATATGGTCCATCCCAGATTGGGTCTAGTGCTCCGGGGCGAGGGAAGATTCGCTTGAGGACAAGCTCCCCTTCTCGTAAGGTACGATGCTTGACTTTGGAGTTGTATTGTGCTGCCACCTTTTGCTTGTGGGCTGCTGTTTTTAGGACTGCATCATTCCTTCTCTCCTCGACTAGATCCAAAGACATGTTGAGGAGCTCTTCGTTTCCTTCTGGGTTATAGTGGGTCCTACGGTGGGAAGGCACAATGGTTTCAACTGGGAGCATAGCCTCCGATCCGTATGCCAAAGAGAAAGGAGTGTGCCCTGTTGATGTTCTGAAAGATGTGCGGTAGGCCCATAGTGCCGTAGGGAGTTCATCCACCCAAGCGCCCTTTGACTTTTCGAGCTTCTTTTTGATCAGAGTTTTCAGAATTTTGTTGACTGCTTCGACTTGTCCGTTTGCTTGGGGATATGCTACGGATGAGAAGCTTTTGTGAATTCCGTGCTCTTGGCACCAGTTGGCGAATTCCTCGCTGTCAAACTGAAGTCCATTGTCTGATATGATTTTTAGTGGGACTCCGTACCTGCACAGAACATTTTTGATTAAGAAGTTGATAACTTTCGCTGAAGATACTTTATTTAGAGGTTCTGCTTCCACCCATTTGGTGAAATAGTCGACTGCTACTATAGCATATTTGGCGCCGCCTCGACCCATTGGCAGTTCACCGATTAAGTCAATTCCCCATACTGCAAAGGGCCAAGGGCTGGTCATCTGAGTAATCTCGGTTGTTGGTAGCCGAGGGATCTTAGCAAATTTTTGGCATCTGTCACACTTCTTGACGAAATCTAAGGCGTCCTTGCTTAAGGTGGGCCAGAAATATCCGTATCGGAGTATCTTTTTTGCTAACGTTTGCCCCCCGGTGTGATCTCCGCAGCTTCCTTGATGAATGTTGGATAAGATTTCCTTGGCTTCCCTTCCGGCGACACACCTTAATAATGGGTTAGAGAACCCGCGCCGATAGAGGATGTCTCCTTGTATTGTGTAGCGGGACGCTTTCCTCAAGATTTTCTTGACTTCGTTACGCCCGTCGGGTAGTGTGCCATTTTGTAGGTAGTCTCGGATGGGAGTTATCCAAGTTGCTTCTTCGGTTGCAGCTATCAGATTCACTTGCTCAAAACTTGGGATCATTTGCTTTGAGACAGTTACTGCCCCGAAGATGGCGACGTCTCTCATACTTGCTTGCTTTGCCAATTCGTCGGCCTCTTGGTTCTCTTCCCGAGGGATGTGTTTGACTAAGTAGTGGTCCAATCGGCTGAGAAGTAACTTGGTCTTCTTTAGATATGCTATGAGTCGTTCTTATCGAGCTTGGAATTCCCCTAGTATTTGATTAACAATAAGCTGAGAATCGCTGTGAAGACACAAAGAATTGGCTCCGATCTCGATAGCAATTTCTAATCCGGCTATTACTGCTTCGTATTCTGCATCGTTGTTGGTGGCAGCGAACTCCAACCTTATAGCATAGTGCAATTTATTTCCCCTGGGAGTGATTATTACCACACCTGCCCCCGAGCCCTGTTCGTTAGATGCACCGTCCACAAAGAGATTCCACTTGATATCTTCTGTTATTTCCAGCTGCTCCTTATCCTCGTTGGTAGTGAATTCTGCAATGAAATCAGCCATGGCTTGTCCCTTGATGGCGGTGCGAGGGTGATAGGTGATATCATATTGACTCAGCTCAATACACCATTTAAGTAGTCGCCCGGAAGTGTCGGGACGATGGAGTACCTGCCTTAGTGGTTGATCGGTTAGAACCTTGATGGAATGGGATTGGAAGTAATGACGTAGCTTTCGTGAAGTGATTAGTAAACAGTATGCTAACTTTTCAAGCTTAGGATATCTGACTTCTGCCCCAGTAAACCTTTTACTGACGAAGTAAACTGGTCGTTGCGTGCGGTTATCTTCCCTTACCAAGGCAGCGCTTAGAGCGTGAGATGACACAGCAAGGTATAGGTATAATTCTTCGCCTTCGCTTGGGGTCGAGAGTACCGGTGGTTTCTGGAGGTGTTCGATTAGGTTAAGGAAAGCGGTCAAGCATTCGTCCGTCCATTCGAACTTTCCTTTATCTTTCTTTAAAGCTTCGAAAAAGGGGACGCACTTGTCCGTTGCTTTGGAGATGAATCGGCTTAGGGCAGCCACTTTTCCATTTAGGCTTTGCATTTCCTTTCGGGTGGAAGGTATCTTGATGTCCCTTAATGCTCGGACTTGTTCAGGGTTTGCTTCTATCCCTCGGGCATGGACGATGAATCCTAAGAATTTTCCTGATGACACTCCGAAGGAGCACTTTAGTGGATTCAACTTCATTTCATACTGTCGAAGTACCTGGAACATTTCGCCCAGGTGGCTTACGTGATTTTTGGCTTTCCGTGATTTTACCAGCATGTCGTCTACATATACTTCCATTGTTCGTCCTATTAGCCCTGCGAACATCTTGTTGACGAGGCGCTGGTAGGTGGCTCCTGCATTTTTAAGTCCGAAGGGCATCACTTTGTAGCAGTACAAACCCCGGTCGGTGATGAAACTAGTGTGGTCTTGGTCGGGAGCATGCATAGGAATTTGGTTATATCCTGAGTATGCATCCATAAAAGACAGGAGTTCGTGCCCGGCTGTGCTGTCTACAAGTTGGTCGATTCTGGGAAGCGGGAAGCAATCCTTTGGGCAGGCGTCATTTAGATTGGAGAAGTCAATGCAGGTCCGCCACTTCCCATTAGCCTTCTTTACTAGTACTGGGTTGGCGATCCATTCTGGGTAAATAGCTTCTCGTATGAAGTCATTGGCGAGTAGATTCTTTACTTCTTCATCGAGGGCTGCTGATCGCTCTGCCCCCACACTTCTCTTTTTTTGTTTTACAGGCGCCTTGGTAGGATCAATGTTTAGTGCGTGGCACGCTATGTCGGGGGAGATTCCGGTCATGTCAGCGTGTGACCAAGCGAATACATCCAAGTTGTGGCGGAGAAAATCAATGAGTTGTTCCTTCAATTCAGCTTTCAGCTGCGACCCAATTTTCAGTAGCCTACTTGAGTCGTGCTTGTCTACAGATATAAATTCCATAGCCTCTGCAGGCTCGGCGGTGGCCTCCTCCTCTTTGTCCCTAGGGTCTAATTCATTGAAAGGGTCGCTGGTGTATCGAAGAGGAGGGGCTCTCTTTAGTTGCTATGCTTCAAGGCTTTTTGTGCAGAGGGCAATCTCTACACCTTTCCCTTTATCTCTCCTGTGGTTGTTGCGAAGTTCGGTTACATAGCAGTCTCGTGCAATATCTTGGTCTCCTTCCACTTCCCCTACCCCATTGTCTGTTGGAAATTTCATTTTCAGGCACCACGGGGCTAGGACAATCTGGAAGTCAGATAGGGCTGGTCTTCCTAGGAAGGCGTTGTAGGCCGAATGGTTTTCTATCAGCACAAACGTCTGTTTCCTTACAACGGAGCGGGGATAGCTTCCAATTTCAACGAAGAGGTCTAGCTGCCCGATGGGCATTTTCGCATCTCCAGTGAAACCGTGTAGCGGTTTATCGCAGGGAGATACGTCCTTCATTGACAACCTCATTTTGTCGAATGCGTGTTTGAACAGGATATTTACAGAGCTTCCAGTGTCTACCAGGATTCGGTAAACTTCGGCGGGACCGAGTCGGGCAGAGATAACCATGGGATCCATGTGAGGGTACTGTCTTCCTTCCAGGTCGCGTTTACTGAATGTGATGTCATCACTTTCTTTCCGCTTTGGGTGGCGCTCTTCTATAACCGTATTGACACAGTCTCTATTGTCTTTGAGCGACTTCCCATATCTTTCCATCTCTTTCCAACTTCTGTCCGCGATGTGTGGACCTCCTGAGATGGTATGGACCACTATCTTCTCTTGACTAGAGCTGCTAGCGTTGCGGTCGCCTCTGCCGGTCCCTGGTGAGGGTAGCCTTGGGTTTTCATTGGCAGGAGCTGGAGTCCTGTCTTGACTTTTTACATAGCGCTCCAGTTTCTTTCTTCTGATGTGTTCCTCAATCAGATCTCGGAGATGATGGCATTCGTTGGTTTCATGTCCGTGGGATTCGTGGAAGCGGCAGAATTTTCCAGATTTCTGTGCGCTATCTGATTCCTTCTTGTATGGTGGGCGTTTGTATCTAACTTCGCCTTGGGTGGCAAGGAAGATGTTTTCGACGGTCTCGTTCAAAGGGGTGTAAGAGTCGAATCTTGGTCCTGGCCGATATAGGCGTTTCTCTACTTTCTTGCCCCCAGCATTGTCTCTGGAATCATTTCTTCGAACGTCCCTTGCCACAGCAGGGGCGTTGCCATGGGTCGTCTTACTTTGCTGTCCTGACTGCCCCTCAATGGCAGCATCCTCAAGCCTCATGTATTTCCCGGCTTCATGGAAGAAATCGGGTAAAGTAGCTGGTTTTTCTTTTGTCAATCTTCTAGCAAATTTAGTGTCCGGATGCACCCCACTGCAGAGGGCCATTAGGATAAGCTTCTCATCGGCATCTTGAACTACGGCTGCTGCGGCGTTGAATCTGGTTAGGTATTGCTGCAGCTTTTCTCCAGGTTTCTGTTTGACGCTGGATAAGGAATAAGCGTCCTTAGGTTGCTCCACATGAATGCGGAACTGACTGATGAATTTTTCTTTCAACATTTCCCATGAGCTGATGGATCCTTGGGGTAGATGACAGAACCAGGAGGTAGCAAGATCTGCTAAGAAGAGTGGGAAGCATTTGCACAGCACTCCCTCTGTTGCTCCACTCATGAGCATATGCTGCGTGTACCTCTGTAAGTGTACAACGGGATCGGAGGTTCCTTTGTAGGGTTCCATTGTTGGCATCTTCCATTCTCGGGGGGTGATAGCAATTTCGATATTGCGGGCGAAAGGGCTGGTTACCCTAGCGCCTATCCCTCGATCTCTTTGCTCCCGTTGGACACACTCTCTGAATAAGCGTGCCATCCTTTCATCAGAATTTGGAGCGGACAGAAATGAGTTTGGTTCCGTTCTGTGGGGTTGATTCCGACCAGACAACCTGTAGGGATGGTATCGTCTATCATTCCTCATATTTTCCAGTGGCTGCCTTTGATCTTCTGGGAGCATGCTTGGATCAGCTACAGTTGGCCCTTGCCTTGATCTTCCCCTGTTGGGTTCTGATCTAAGCACTTCCTCGGGTCCAACTTCGGGCTGAACTCTAGCTCGGCCCCGTTCACTGGTGTTTCTGTGGTTAGGCAGCATGACAGGCTCAGCTGCAGTTGACCTCCGCCCGGTACCTTCCCCGTTGGGTTCGGCACCAAACGTTTCCTCAGGCCTAACTTCGGGCTGAGCTCGGTCTCGGCTCCTACCACGGCTACTCCTGCCGTTAGCTCCTTCGAAGAAGGAAGATCTTTGCTGTCTCTGAGATCCTCCAGATTGGGACTCGCCCCATGATTCAGTGTTGCGGTTGGATTCTTCAGCGTCCCTCAAGCGTGACATGAGATGGTCCACCAAGGCTTCCTGCTGGGACGTGAAGCGGTTAGTTACTTCAACAACAACTCTGTCCAAATCTGCCCTAGTAATTGCTGCAGGCTGTTCTGTGGCAGGAGTGGCTGGGTTAGCCTGTCCTTCATTTGTTGCCGTTGCTGGAGGAGGACGATTCACTTGATTCGCGGCAGCTGGATCGGGAAGGCTGCTGGATGCGATGTTTTTTCCTTTGTTAACATCTTTTCTCTGTTTGGGAGGCATGTTTTCCAAGTGGCGGACGATGCTGTTAGGAAAACTTGTTAAGCGGATGAAGCTGAAGCTTCGAGCTTCTAGTTCTCAGTGAAAGCACCAAAAATGTTTGCACAAAAAATGGACAAACACCTCAATGTTGTATGATTTAGTAGATCTTATGTTGTTCTTAGTGATTTTGGAGGTTTATGCAAATATATGAAAAACAGGGGCTAAACTGTAAAAAGACACGCAGATTTATAGTGGTTCAGCCAGAATGTGCCTACGTCCACTTTATATGTTATTTCTCTTCTTTTTTTGTGATTACAAGTACAAAGCTTTGATACAAGTAAAGAAAGTTGTTTGAAAGTTCCTTCCGTGCTTGAGCTCTCAAACTTGTCCCCATTGTTGTACCCCTGCCTCTCTATTTATAGAGTGAGGTTGGGGGCAGGGGTCTTGGATATATTCAGCTGCTGGTGGGCCTGGGCTGAAGTGATCTGGCCTGGCAGCCTGGTTCGGCATCTTCTTGGTCTGGTCATAAGGTGGAAGAGATTTGTACTTCATTCGGTGGAAGACCGGATGGGAGATGGTTCGGTGGAAGACCGGATGGGAGATGGTTTGGTGGAAGACCGAATGGGAAATGGTTCGGTGGAAGTCCGAATGGGAAATGGTTCGGTGGAAGACCGAATGGGAAATGGTTCGGTGGAAGACCGAATGGGAAATGGTTCGGTGGAAGACCGAATGGGAAATGGTTCGGTGGAAGTCCGAATGGGAAATGGTTCGGTGGAAGACCGAATGGGAAATGGTTCGGTGGAAGACCGAATGGGAAATGGTTCGGTGGAAGACCGAATGGGAAATGGTTCGGCGGAAGACCGGATGGGAGATGGTTTGGTGGAAGACCGAATGGGAAATGGTTCTTGCTTTTTGGTTCGGTTGTAGAAATGCACACAACAGAAACAATCTGGGGAGAGTTCCGGGAAAGCTCAATTGAATGTCTAGAATAAACCGAATCAGCAAAAGAAAGGCGATGATCGAAACCGTGCACGAAAGAGGGATTCTAGAAGAGGAAAGCATAAGATTCTAATGCATGATACCTACACACCAACAAATACATCTATGGAGAACGTTTAATTGTCTACATCTACATGCAATATTATATAGTATAGGAAGCCACCTCCGAAAGAATCGACGGAGAAGCAGAAACAAATTGGAAAATATTGTCGGTTCCATGAATGTTATGGTCATAACACAAATAAATGTAGGCATCTCCAAGATGTTATCAAGAAACCGATTAAGGAAAGAAAATTACAATAATTTGTTAAAGCCCCGCAGTGGGCAAGGACATCCGACCCCAACTGAGGACAAGCACCGCACAAGGCCGAGGAGCATGTGCAGACCGGTGGAAGATTAGTGATCAACACAGTAGTCAGAGAACTGCATCCAGTTGATAAGAGTTGTCATGAGATGGAGCCCTATGCTATTGCAATCAAGCATATGAATTTTGAATGTTTTTCGAGTACAGAAGATGGAGCTCTAGCAAAATAGTAACATACAATAACAGATGACATTGTGTTCAAAAAAAAATGCAGACAAGGTGGAGGCACTGACGATCGACCCAATGATCATTTTGGCCATGATCGGCCCTGCCTTAGTGAGGAGGATTTTGGTTGATTGTGGTAGTTCCGTAAATATAGTTTTCATAAAGGCTTATGATCAAATGAGGATGGAAGCCAAGAACTTGAAACCGTCTAAAGCCCACATTCATGTCTTTAACGGTGCTACGATCGAAGCTGTCGGATATGTCGAATTGCCCATGGAGTTAGGAGAAGGTGACCGCAGGAGAGTGCAGATTATTCCATTTATTGTCTTAGATATTGACTCTCCATACAATGCTTTATTGGGCCATCCAGCCCTAGCTGAATTTCGGGCAACTCTTGCCCTATGGTGTTTGATTTTGAAGTTCCCAACTGATAATGGTGTTGGAGTTATGCATGGTGATCAGGCGACTGGACGTGCCTGCTATGTAGCTAACTTGAGAGACACTAAACAAAAGAAGAAAGGTAAGGGTATGTTCAAGTCTCTCCGCATCCAAACCACCGAAGATTGACAACATGTGCCTGGGCCTTGGCTTGGGCGCTATAGTCGGTTCTATAAAGACATAGATCCAAGGGATGATGAGGAGGAGCCCAAAGAGACCAAGGCCACATCAGCTAAGCTGACGATTAACATCATGGTCAGCCACGATGACCTATCATGGGTCCTAAAGATCGGACCACAACTCAGCCCCCCGATGATGAAAGAACTTGCTAGATTTCTACGAGTGAATCTTGATGTGTTCGCTTGGACTCATTCTGAAATGTATGGGATCTCGTCTGCCATTGCGAGCCACACATTAAATATCGACCCAAGGCATGTCCCGGTGAAACAGAAAAGGCATGGCATGGATCCAGAGAGATCTTATGCCCTTAAAGATGAGGTGGATAAACTCAAAAGCAATGGGTTTTTTCATGATGCCCTCTACCCTAAGTGGGTATCTAATCCTGTACTTGTGAGAAAGGCAAATGGAAAATGGCGGACATGCATTTTTTACTCGGAATTGAACAAGGCATGCTCGAAAGACAGCTTTCGCCTTCCAAGGATCGATCAGTTGGTAAACTCAACCGTAGGATACTAATTGCTACCTTTTATGGATGCGTATTCTAGATATAACCAAATCTCGATGCACATTCCTAACTAGGAGCACACCAGCTTCATTACTGACGTTGGATTGTATTGCTATGTAGTAATGCCATTTGGATTGAAGAATGCTGGAGAAACTCATCAACGCCTGGTCAATAGAATGTTTAAAGATCAGAATTGAAAAACGATGGAGGTATACGTGGATGATATGCTCGTAAAGTCATGATAATCAAGCGACCACATTAGAGACTTAACAGAAATGTTCGATATCCTCTGATATTATAAAATGAAGATTAATCCTCTAAAGTGTTCTTTTGGAATTGCATCAGGAAAGTTCTTAGGTTTCATTGTCAATGCTCGCGAAATCGAAGCTAATTCCAAGAAGATTCAAGCAATTTGCAACATCGAAGCGCCGAAGACCATCAAGCAAGTACAAAGTATAAATGGGAAGGTTGCTTCCCTAAGTCGATTTATTTTCAGAGCCACCGATAAGTACATTCCTTTCTTCGATTTGATTAGAAGAGGGAAAAGGAACTTTGAATGGATGCAGGATTGTGAAGACACATTCTGAGCTTTGGTGAACCACTTGGAGAAGCCTCCCATCTTGTCAAAGTCAGTGGATCACAAAGACTTGTATATCTACTTGGCTGTATCGGTACATGCTATAAGTGCCGCACTGCTTCACGAGGAGAATCGAATCCAGAGACCGGTCTATTATGTTAGCAAGCAATTAACATGAGCTGAAAGGAATTATCCAAAGATAGAGAAATTAGCGTACTTCCTGTTGATTTCTTCGCGAATGCTCCGCCTCTATTTTTAGGCTCATCCCATTAATGTTTACACTAGTCAGCCATTACGATAGGTTCTACAGTGACCTGAGACGTTTGGAAGGTTAGTCAAGTGGGACATCGAACTAAGTTAATTCGACATTACTTATCTCCCTCGGAGAGACATCCAGGGACAAGCACTGGTGGACTTTATAGCAGAATTCACTGCGCAAGATGATCTCCTAGAGAGCGGTGGAGTCCTTACCATTCAGTGGAAAATGTATACGGATAGAGCATCCAATGGTCATTGTTTTGGAGCCAAAATCGTGCTAGTAACTCTAGAGGATCAATCAATTTGTTATGCTTAGAAGCTTATCTTCTCTACAACGAACAACGAAGCGGGGTATGAAGCTTTGATTGTTGAACTCAAGCTTGCCAAAGAATTGGGAATAAAATCTTATGAAATCTTTTGCGATTCACAGTTAGTAGTATACTAAGTCAGGGGAGATTACCAAGCTAAAGGACAACGACTCGCCCCATACCTTACCCAAGTCCAAGAGCTATTGGCTGGTTTTAAGCATTATGACATCATGCACATTCCTTAGGATCAAAACAAAGAGGTTGGCACATTGGCAAAGTTTTCTAGCACTGGGATACATAACAAATGAGCTTGGTTCTAGTTGAAGTACTAGACGCTCCGAGAATAAATCAGATGGAATCGACTGGGTACTAGAGACGAAGCCTGAGAAGGAGTCGTGGATGATTCTGATCAAATACTATTTGCTACAGGGAGTCCTTCTCGAATGGAGGAATGAAACGCGACTAGTCCTTCGCAAAGCTTCACGGTATATCATTCAGGAAGGAGTCATGTATCGAAAGGGTTTCTTCGTTCCCCTACTTCGCTGCATCACTCATGATCAAGTAAAACAAGTCTAAAAGGAAGTTCATGAAGGGGATGTAGTGATCACACTGGGGGGCAAACCCTAGCAAATAAAATAGTCCTTTATGGGTATTATTGGCTGACTGTCAACAGAGATGCTACCGATTACGCTAGGCGATGTGACAAGTGCCAGATATACACAAAAGTTTTGAGAGCTCCATCGACGGAAATCACACAAATGGTCAGTACATGGACGTTTGCCATATAGGGGACATATATTATTGGTTCCTACCGATCTCTAAAGGTGGTGCAGAGTACGCCATCGTTGTAGTTGATTACTTCACAAAATGGGCCATAGCGGAACCTTTAGCCACGTTCATGAAAAAAAGTAATCAACTTTATAATCCAAAACATCATCTGTCGTTTTGGCCTTCCATGAACCATTATAACTAATAATGGGACTCAATTCGACAGCGCTGAATTCAAAGACTTTTGCCGTCGACATCATATTGAAAAGATATTTGCGGTAGTTGCACAATCTCAAGAAAATGGACAAGTTGAAGCTGTGAACAAAATCATAAAGTCCATTTCGAAGAAGCATTTGGAAAAGGCTAAGGGAAAGTGGGTGGATGAACTTTCGACGGCATTATGGGCTTACAGAATCACCCACAAGTCCACGACTAGCCATACTTCATTCGTCCTTCCTTATGGCACCAAAGTCGTCATTCCAGTTGAACTCGAAGTCCCTTCTCATTGAGTGACCTACTACGATCCCAGAATGAATAAAGATCTCCTATTAGAATCTCTAGACTTTATAAATGAGAAGCGCGCAGAAGCTGATTTGAGGGCAGTTGCACATCGACACCGAGTCGTCCGATGCTACAACACTAAAGTTCGACCTAGAACCTTTGAAATCGACGATCTCGTCTTGAAACGGGTCTTTCCTACCCCATCACATATGAATCCTACTTGGGAAGGACCATATGTCATTGAATAGAGGCTTGGAGAGGGAAAGCTAACAACCATCGATGGCGTCACTCTCCCAACAGCATGGAATATCGAGCATTTACGATGCAATTTCACTTAGTTTATTCTTTTTCATTTAGTTGTATTCACTTTTCGAATTTTCTTTAGCATTTGATTTTCTAGATATGTAACAAGACAAATTATCTCATTTTTTTCCATTTGGCAAATAAAGTTTGAAATTTTCTTCATATATGTGATAATTGTAGCATTACATATTAGTTACGATACCCGACTAACTAATATTGACATGTTCGAGCAGGTTCCCAGAGTTTGGAACCAGCCAATTACATAAGTTCACGATTGAACTAGACAAAATGAGCATGGTCCGACCGTTCATTTGATGATTCTCGCTCGAAACCCGATGAACGGAATACATAACGAGGAATGGATGTGACTTGACCATCTGATAACCAAATTAATCCTACCAAGCGATGGGATAGACATGAGTCAAAAGCGATCGCGATACGATCGATCACTCGCTAATTTAAAGCCCAGACGTGGGGGCAAATCAATCAGTTAAGGAAAGTATAGTCCGACTATTTTCCAAAATAACTCTAGGTCCACAGAGCATGGACTGGAGTATAAACACGAATTGAGTGCAATCCGACCACCCGCCAACTAACTCTTATCCAAAGAGTGTAGATATGAGTATAAATAGATAGATGAGTGTGGTTCGACCACTCACTACACCATAAACTCCGACCGAAACTGACATGAAGAGTATAAACTCGTTAAGGATGGAGTTCAACCGTTCATTATCTAACTCCACTAACCTGAGAATGGGGGTAGGAGTATAATCACTCAAACCACTAAATCCGACAGCGTAACACTTGGGCTCGAGCCCGGTGTTTGGTATGACTTAAGGCCACGACCACATGGAGGCCTTAAGATAGAATTGATGGGTTATCGTCCAAATCAACGAGCAATGAATTACAAATACATTGAGTGGAAAAGTAATAGCTCAAATACTTAAATAAAAATTCACATAAGAGTTCGACAAAAAATAAAAAACTTTTATTTACACATTAAACTTAGAAATTGTGGTACAAGTTTATTCAAAAGCGGGAGTCGTACCCGCATAGTCACGACCAATAAAAGGAGAAAATCAGTTATACAAGCTATGTACAAACGAAGCCAAAGTGATGGTTATTTCTTTTGCCCTTTTTCTCTTTTGGATCTTTTGGGAGTGGCGCCACCTGAGCTTCCGCCTGCTTTTCTTTTCGATCATTTGCCGCCCTTGGCAGGAGAGCTTTCTGAGGTTGGAGGGAGTTCTTCGGGAAACGACCCGCCGAGTGGAATGACTTGCAGTGGGACAAGATTTGGATCATTGATGTCTACATCAAGGGGGTCAGCCTCAGCTTTTTTCTTCAATAACTCCTCTCTTTTGATGTGCTCCTTCAGGCTGAGCTCATCGGTATGTTCGGAGGCACCAATGATCAAGATATCATCTGATTCATATAGCAGCAGCTGGTATCAGATTTTTCATCATCAAGTGTCCTAATGACTTAAGCATCGGGCCCTGGAATGTCGGTAGCCGTCGGAATTTCAATAGATGTCGATTGTTGCTCCACAGCGGCACCTCTTCCTGGAGTTTGGCTGGGACCCGAAAGACCCCCAGATTCATAGAAACATGAAAATAAGCCCATGACTATTGGGCATGAGGAACGAAATCTCTCAAATAATGGATAATAAAGCGGGATACCTATTTCCGACTGACTTTTAGTTATCGTCGGGGTGCTCCCTTCTAGAATAGGAGTCAACACCTTCGATTGATAGCCGGGTCTGTCCGGATCATAGCTCTGATCCTGTCTCAGGCCAAAAGGCACTGATGCTCCGTCTATTTGAAGTGAAGGGGGACCTTTGGGATCAGACTCTGAAGACTTAAAAATGTTTTTCCCTTTGCCGGAGGGTGCTAAAATATCGAAGTATCGGTGCCTCGCAGCAACAAGGTCTAAAGGTTCATCCCCACGAATAATCTCCCGTACCAGCTTCTTTTCATTTAAATCAGCTTTACCGAGGGCTTTCTTCTTCATTTCAACAATATATTCCCAAGCCTCAGTGAGTGATTCAAGATAGCCCTCTCCAAAAAACTTAGATCGCAATGGATTAGGACTTTAGCATTATATTCAACAATTAGATGATCAAACATGTCCTTAATCTCATTTCGACCAGCTTCTTTGGCATCTTCTAACTAGGCCTCGATCTGCTCTCTAACTTCATTGCAGGCCGCTTCACGTGCCTCCTCCTTGAGGAATTCAATTTGAGTGGATTGCTCGTCAAGTTTAATTTTCAGTTCCTGGGCTTCGACGGCCTCTTCGCAATATCTTTGTGACTCCTCTTGAGCTTCGAGTTTTTCTTCCTTTTCTTTTTTAAGGAGTTCTTTGAATTCCTCAACGCGGCGGGCCATAACGTTTTTCTATTTTTGTAGTGTATCTTTTTCCAAAGCAAGCACACCGCTACGGTTGAGGGCAACATCTAGCTCCTTTTGTGAGCCGCTTCTAGATAACTAACCACCTCGGATTTTCTTTGGTGCTCTTTTCTGCCGCGGTTAGCTTTGCTATCAATTCTGAGATCTCATTGTCTTCATGTTTAATTATATCTTTGTCACGAATCATATTTAGCTTGAGATGATCGATTTTATGTTGTCTCTTGATAGACATCTCAAAGATTTTTTGGCTAAATGCTGGAAAAAACTTCATTGATGCATGCAAGGGAACTTGCTTTAGTACTCCCTGGAATTGTATGTATGGAAGGAACTTAAGCCCATCAAAGAAAACTTTTGGAAAATTGACCTTAAGTTTGGTCAATTTCTCTGCTGTGAAAGCCTCAGGTGATGCAATGGGCAAAGCCTGATCAGAAGAGACAATTGGCTGCTTGCTCGACCTACGATCGTGGGACTGTTTTGAACTAGATGAACCAGAATACTGCTCAAGCGGCATAGAAATTTGTGGAGCATGAAAAGAAGTCTAATCGCCTCTATGTACAGGAAGATTGGGCTAAACTTCATGAAAAGACGATTGAGATTGGGACTTATGTTTAGAGGATAAAGAAGCCCTGGAATGACGACTTCTTTCCCAGCCGTCATCTCTTACCCGAATCTGGACTGCGACTGGATCTGTATTGTGTTAAGGAGCCCCTCAAGCGATTGAAGGCATGGGATTGAGACATAGCACCTGCAAACCAAACAAGAGTGTATCAATGACCATCAAATGAAAGATAGATGAAAAATGTGTAGTAAAGTGCATGTGGCTGTGAGTGTCCTAGTGTCCCCCCGACGGATCGGTTATTGTAGCCTTGCTCATGGAAGTTTTTCCCCTTTACTAGTAGGAGGAATGTCGTCGCCACTCTTGGTGGGGGAATTGAACCCCCAATACTGATGTTGGGAAAGTCATAAGTCATGTATCATCAGGGATCGAGAGATTCGAGAACCTTTCCATTGAGCTTTCTAAATGTTGGGAGGAAGACCCTTCTTCAACGGAGATGATGATAAACTCAGGTTCTTTAGCGGTTTTTCTCCTATGGAGTTTATATGCGAGCATTTTCCTCTCCTTGTTGGCATGTGAGATTATGTGCCTTGCGATGGTTTGACCACAAAGGCATTGCCTGGGCCTGCATCAGGATCGCCAAGCTTATTGGTTTCATCACCTCTAACTTTACCCTCTTCGGCATCGTCCTGAGCCTCCTCGACTAGGGGCGCAACAGGGCTATTAGCGTCTCCTTGTTGTTCTGCTACATTTTTTGGTGGTGTAGTGCATCCTGGAAGACCGATGTTGTGGCCTTCTTCTAACAGCCCAAAAAGGGACAACCATTCATCGGTTACAAGGGTTCTTATATCCCTATCCTCAATTAGGGTGACCTGGATTGCAGAAACCGCCCTTGAGAAATTATCGCCTTTTGGACGTGGATGGGCACCTATAAATTTTCAAAGTATTAGTTAGTTCAGGATACGACTTGGGCTAAAATATTCAAGAATAAAGTGAAGACAATACTTACGTCCTTCCAACCATTGCCTTGCGAAGCCAAGCGGACAGCGAATGTAGGACCATTCATGTTTAAATATACTGAGCTTATTCCAAGCCAGTTAAGATTTGACAGTTGGGCGAAGGCTCGAGGAAAGTGTAAGAAAGGCTTTCCGTTTTTCATTTGAAATTGTAAATAAACCTGATGTCCTCAGGAGATGGCGGGCGTAACAGAACTGTTAGTTCCTGAGATGATGGTTTTGATGACAACAACCTTAGGACTTGTTATAAAATATAAATACTAATATCTTTGTCTAGATATATACGTATATGTAGGATATATATATATATATATATATGCAAGTACTGAGAATGAAGACTGTACAGTATAGAGATTCAAGGCTGATGAATTAAAGATTGAAGAAATCAAGACTGAAGACTCATGAGTATCAAGAGTTCAAGAGTTCAAGATATCAAGATAAGTAATAGAGTCTAAATTTATGTTAAAGCTTCATAATAACACTAAAATCTTTATTCAGATTTTAATTGTGGAATGGAATCCACCTTCTCGCTTTAATAGTGGGATGAAACCCATGACCTCTTTAGTGGGACGGAACCCACGACCTTCTCTAGTGGAATGGAATCCACGAAATTTTCAAAATGACTTATTTTTAGATTTTTTCAAAACTATTTTTTTAAAAAGACATCTCTCTCTCTCTATTTAAATATTTTAGCCTTAATTCAAAAAATATTTTTAATCATATTAATTTCAAAATCATTTCTTATTTTTAAACTATCTCCTGCTTTTAATGTTTTAGCTTTAATCTCAAAATATTTATATATTTAGTTTTTATTACTTTTATATTTCATAAGATCACTTTCCAAAGATTTTTATAATCATAAAGTATATTCAAAATAGTTTACAAAGTTCTAAGATTGTTTTGACAAACTTTAGAAAGAAAATATCTTTTAAAACAGAAATCAATTTTCAAAAAATACTAGAGGATGTCAACATGCCTATACCCCTCATGTCGACATGGTAACCCTAGATTTTAAAATTCAAATTTTCAAAAGAAGTGTCTATTCGTCATAACCTTTCACGAATGGACATGACCGTTATTCTCCTATATATACCAGTAGTTTTCAACGAATTTTCACTTTAGATTTCTTTGTTTTCTCTCCTCTTTCTCTTCCATTCTTATTTTCAAACATTCTTGAAAAAACTCTGCCAAAATCCTAAGTGAACCAAACTCGATCATCTCTAGTTTGATTCTCTGCCACTCTCTCTCAAAGATCTCAGTGCTATTCAGAGTTATAGGATCATTTGTAATCAAAGATCGAAAGATCGAAGTGTATCGAGTCTCTCTCTATCAAAGTGTTATTAGAAACGATGTGATTGTGGCCCGTAAATCAATTGGGTGTGATTGTGGCTCGTAAATCAATTGGGTATGGTAAAATCAGGAGAGTTTGTCCTAGACTCGAAGACAGGAGGGTGTATCTCGTGGCCTTGAAATCGAGGTTGTAATATCGAAATTATATTTGAAAAGAAATCTGCACAAGAAATTGTGTGGGACTAGATGTAGGGTAACTCCGAACCGATGTGTTCTTTCCTCTACTTCTTTTATTTACTATTTGCATCTGTGTCTGGTTCTATGATTGTCTCTGTGTTTGTGAATTGCATCTGTTTAGGTTTAATTTGAAAAGATTTCAAAAAGATTCATAAAATTAATTAAACACTATTCACCCCCACTATAGTGTTAATTCTCCCTTAAGATTTGCATTTCCTAAAAAACATTCATAAATAACATGAAAGTACCATAAAGAAAAGCATAGCTATTCGGATGTGAGCAGGAGCTATTCCTAAATAATTTATCATTTCTCGGATGAAAGAATTGAAAGGCGGCACGCATTTGACCCAGTACATGAATTTATTGCATGCCGCATATCCTCCCAGGGACAAATAACCCCTGTCATTCACTGAAGTGACTAGAACATCTCTAAACGGAATCCCATGTTTAGAGCATAGTCTGCAAAGAGTATCCTCGCCAATTTTGTAGGCTTGGAAATTCGTCGGGTTATCTAGAAATACCGCACCTTCTACAACGTCGGGGGTAGGACTTGTATCTTCCACCAAAAGGATGGGAACATCAAAGAAAAGGTCGGTCGACATGCTGGAAACCTCCGGTTGCTTAATTTGACGACCAAGAGTGAGTCTACCGGAAATAGTTGCAGAACTTGACTCGGTTTTAGGATTGTTATGTTGTGAAGGTTGTCCAAAAGGCATTGCAGCTAAACGTTATTAATGTCCAGAGCCCAATATCAACTAAACTGAGTAGATAATCGAGATTAGAAAATTTTACATGTCCCTCCGTGCTAAGTATAAACTAGTGTGGTGCAATGTTGTGCAGTGCAAAGATAAACAGTTTAAAATAAAAAGCAAAAGTAAGTGATGAGACTTTGGATTTCTACCAGAGTGACCATCATCGCTGACCATCTCACTTGGTATTTAGATTGATCGGTTGTGTAAGCTTTGGGATCGACCATTGGCATATCAAAGTGTGAAGTCCATCATTAATGTCCATATGTTAAGCTTTGGTTCATATTCTAAGTCCCAGGAGTTTGGTCGTTCAATTTCGAGTTCAATATTGGATATGCAAGTCCCGTTGTTCATTATCGTCATATGTTCAAGTTCATTGAGATGGGATTGGTTCTAATTATTCAGGTAAGTGAATATGGATTGGTTTTCAAGTTCAATTCAAAGCTTAGGATCGACCAAGTACCCATAGCCGATCCCTTTATACAAAAATAGCCAATCCCTATTACAATGCCTACAACCGATCCCTCTTATGAAGTAAAATAATCGATCCCTCCATCCACATGTATAAAACCACTGATCCCTCCACTTAGCCCCATTCACACTCCTTCTAAAATAAACAGCAGATTCCTCTTTACTTTACGAATGACTGATCCCTCAACTTAGTAATGCAACTGACCTCTATGCCTAACCTAACATAACCGATCCCTCTTCGAACTTCAATGCCGACCCCTCTACTTCAATGTTTTCGCACTTCTCTCAAACATTCACTCTGATTCCTCTTCTTCACCTACATTCCAACCGATCCCTCAATTCTTCACACACAATGCATGACCGATACCTACGCTTCCTTCATGCTTCATTCTTTCCTTTCCCTAGCTTAACTACCTTGTCCAACCCTGCATCGCCATCATCAATCTCATCTCCTCCAAAAGTAACCGATGTTCAATGTAATCGAGCCCAATATCTCATCATAAGTTAAAGGCAAGAATACCTATATATGTTTAAAGAATACGAGCTGCTCAAGAAGAAATACTGGATTTTGATTCGAGTTGAGGATGAAGCAGTGGTCTAGAGCAAAGATGAGAATGGAGAATCTAAGGGAGAAGGCGATATTTGATTTGAGAGGAAGGGATCGGGTTTTCAAGTTGGAATGCGGGTTTGGAACCAAGCTTAAGGGAGATAAGTAAAGTCAAAGAAATGAGATAAAGCAAGGAAGGGAAGTCGAATGTTAGTTTATATATGGAGTCTAAGGATTCGGCCCACTTTCCTATTTACGAATGAGAATTGGTTAAGTCCTTCTAGTAATAGGGAACGGGTACGATCCCTACCCTAGGGAATAAAATTCCGATCCCTATTATGTAGAAAAAAAGAGAGGAAAGGGAAATAAGGGTCGGTTATGAAGATTCTGATCCCTATTAAAAAAGAGCGAGAGAAAGAAGGTGGGGGGATCAGACAAAAGAATGCCGATCCCTATATACATAAATGAAAAAAAAGTGATCGGTTACGAACCCTATGTTCATGCAAGCACATACATAAAAATTATATAAATAAATATAAAATGCAATGGAATTGCATACAATTAAATAAAAATTAACGACGACCCATGAGCGTACAAACGCATCCGGGAGCCAGTGACAAGAATGTGTACCTGAACGTGCACGTGTATAGTCTAATAGTTCAATTTTTGAAATCGATAGAAATTGAATTCAAACCTGAAGCTTTCAAGGTCGAGACCGAATCAGATAGCCAAAGCTTACTAGTCCCATTGAACCAGACATAGATATCAACTGATCGAATATAATCCTAAATTTATGCTATTGGAAATCGACCAAGCGTCATGACAATCAAAGAGAGATACGTCACTTTGGGAAAATAGTTCGACGAAAGGATAACGACTATTCAAAAAACTAGATGGATTTCTTGTTGACGACTCTAACTTGCTTCGATTCAAAGCACGTCATGTTCAGCACAAGACGTACTTTAGGGGGAAAGTGTTATTCGACATTTTGACTCGGCTATATCCGAATTGATTGGACAATTTAGATTCAACTGCCATTAAGGCCGGTAAGTCCAGAATGATGATTGTAGGGTCCAAAGGTCAAGTACATATGATAAGTTAAAGCCACGATAGAATGGAACTGAGAGATATGCAATGTAGAATGTTCAAAGTGTGGAATATAGTTAAACATAGAATGGAGATCGGCCATAATCCAATCGGCATATTGTCAGCCAAGCAAGTGCAACTCAATGGAAAACAGTCAATATCTCAAAATCCATAAGTCCAATGGTTATGAATTTTTTTGAGTAGGATGTGGGGACCCTAGGGAGCCTAATCTAGGAATCACACCTCAAAGTGATGAAGCAAGAGGGATCGACCCTCTCCCTCAATAGGGGTCGATCAAAAACAGGAAACAACTCACATTGCAGCAAAGATCGAGCAATAACTCAACTTCTACTAATCCAATTGGTATGAAACTTGGAGGCTAAGCATATTGCAACATGAGAAAGATCCCATAGGGGTCTCACTCCCAAATTCCTCCAAAATAGGGATCCGAACCGATCCTTATTCCTTGGGATTTGGGCCATGCGATCCCTTTGATGGGTCTATATGGTTTTGGAGATCCTTCTACCAAATTTTCAAGGAGATATTTCACTGTCTTCCTCTATAAGTACATGCTTGATTGTTCATTTTTAGGACCTTTACGCTGCTTGTTGCTTTGCACTCTATTGTAACTAAGGATTTTCATTCGATCCTTATTGTACTCAGTTTACAAAGTGATAAACAAAGCTATCTATTCAAAGTGGACGTAGGCAAACAATGCCGAACCACTATAAATTGTTGTGTTTGTGTTTTTGCTTTTATTTTCTGCCATTTAATTGCTTATTTCCTATGTTTTCATTTTATATTCTTCATTTATTTCTCTTCAAAACTTCTATTGGGTGTTTGTGCCAATTTTTGGTGCAAAACAGGTACGTTGTTGGAAAGTGGTTTGTGAGAACTCTTATTTTTTTAAAATAATAATATTTTGTTGAAACATTCTTTAAATATTATATGGTTTGGATAAATGTTATTTTAAAGATACTTCAGGAAGGTTATTTCCATAAAAAGATGTTTTATTCCAAAGGAATTATTTTCTCATATATAAGAGATATATATAAATTGAGAAATTAGATTATTGGTGGAAATAGTTGGTAGATGTATTTTTGAAAAGTATATTTTTAAGAAAATAATGCGATAAAATGTTTATTTTAGACAAAAGATTTATCCAAAGGATGTATTTGATTTCAGAAAACTTTTATATTGAAATTAATCTCGGTTGCAAGAATTTCCACTTAAAGCATACTTTAATAAATTATGGTTTGAAAAGAAAAACATTTTGTTTGGTTAAAGGGCTTTCATCCGTAAATTGTTTATTTGAAGATATATTTGGAGATAATATAAAACATCTAGTTTTACGGTACTTCAAAAAAATGAGGGAAATAGTTTACAAAGAAGGGGATGATTTAATTTGAAAGGTAAATGATTGAAAAGGTAAAATATTTAATTGAATAACAAACTTTGAAGGTGTTTGTTGAAAATGTATTTTTATTAAAAAGAAGTTTTATTTGTGAATTTTAATCGAGGTCTATGAAACTAGACTTTGTAACATGAGGGGTAAAACGATGGGGTAAGATTAGTTTTGAGCTAGCCCGACACCCATTACGACGATGTCACCTTATGAATCTTGTGTATGACTTTCGCTTAGGAGTTATGGGAATATGTAGTTATTCCCTTCCATAGAGGAGGCTAGGTAATGATGTAGAGACCGACCAATTGGATGTGTGGGACGATGACCTTTTACTTGCGATTTCTTACTTTTTTTGAAATTGTTTATATTAGTTATAATTAAGAAAATGTCACTACTTGTTTGTTTATGTTCACGTATTCCATGTCATGCTTATTTAAATTGATTTCTTCTACTTATATTATGTTTTTGATTATTTTTTCCTTTTACTATGCTGAAAATATCCATGTCATGAGATGAAGGAATCACTATAAGAGGATTTATTAATCCGATTTTTCAAAAGGATCTAAAGATTGGAATGAGATAACTCTATATAATAATGATCCATAAGGGTGGTTTCTTGGAAGGACGAATGATGAATGGTTCTATTATGGAAGAAAAGGAAAATTATCCACAAGGGCGGGTTATTGGAAGGATGACCCATGGATAGAATGTTGAATGGTTCTATAATGGAAAGAAAGGGATGTGGAATGGTCCCGTGGGGATGGGTGGAAATAAGAAGGGGCAAGGAAATGGCTCGAAGACATGTGCAAAGGGATCGTCGATACTTAGAGTATTTTCTGATGTACTTGCAAGCACGGGTATTTGGAGGAAACTCATTGGGTACTTGCAAAGGCTACCTCGAATCGGTGGAATGGATCAATATACCCTAGGTTGGTGGAAAGGATCTAATATCAGCTTCAGGCTGTGAGCAGGTATACTGAAATTCGGGTTTTATCCATTAATCTCTAATAGTGGAAAGGTCATACAAGTTATCATATATCCAAAGCACAATACTCTTAAGATGGTGGTCACTTGGAAGAAACCTTATAATATGGGTCTGAAGGTTGAGGATTGATGTGGCTGCAGCATGAAAGATGGCCATATTATTCTATGGATGTTGTCACGACTAGTCACATGGATTATTTTGGAAGGTACACATGTTATTTTGAGGATGAGACTATGAGAAATTTCATCAACAACATTGAAGATACTCATATTTTGATGGATGTGTAGTCATCATAGGGATTAACACATGTGTTATTTGTTGATATGGTGATGTGGTGATTGCCCTTTTTGATGTGTGGGCGCTTTTTTGTATGAGCTATGCTGATTGTTGATTTATGTGCATTCATTCATTTTCATATGCATGTTTGGATTAACCTCTATTTTGTTGTGGCTTTTAATTATTGTCAATTAAGGTTGAATTATTAAGGTGCATGATGTGAATTAATCTGTGATTGATATCGTTTCACCCTTTGTCAATGGAATGTTATTTCTGCATACTATAGTTTGAACTAAATGATGATGAAATGCATGTGTTACTATGGTGTGTATATATAGAAAAATAAAAAATTCATTGTTGTGAATAAATTGTTTTGTGTTATAGTGAATGATGTAATATGGTCGTTATGTACTACTTAATAAGTAGTTAACTTGTGATTGATGTATTTTCCTATATTTAATGATTAAACCAATAATGATGATTTGTTGATTTGGTTGAGGGTTGTATTTGGGAAATTGCGAGGGCGCAATTCTTTTAGGGGGAAGATTGTAAAGACCCACAAATTCTTCACTGTAAAATATTAAATTAATTAAAAGTGTTTTTTAATAAAAGAATGTATTGGGTATCGTATTTATAACCATTGCTAAGGCCTTTCCAAGACAATCAGTTTGATATATAGTTTTGATGCATTGGGAGTTATGGCTTGCAAAATAGAAGCGTTACAGTGTTTAAATAGCGTAAGTAGCTATTTCGGACCAACTGGATATAAAGCCCGTTACCCAGCCTGACGGCTATATATTTGAGGCTATGAAACCCTAGCTGCCACCTTTATCTTCATTTTCTTCTCTAATTTCCGAAATTTCTTAATCACATGCTAATGGCAGATGATCATCTCTAATTACTAATCCGTGTTAAGATATATAATGATTGTTTGGATATTTTGAACATTTTAAATATGCTGAACCTTGGACTGATTGTTTATTGCCGATTATTGTATTATTGGATTTTTAATCGTAATTAATTGTTGATTTAAAATATGACTATTATTCATTAAAATAAAATAAGTGAAATTATATAATTAGGAGAAAATAAGTTAAATAAATGATAAATGAGATTATTTATAATTTCTATGTGATGTTTGTTAATAACGGTTTTTGAATGAAATAAGATGAAAAAACAGGAGAAATTTAATAAGGTTATTATTTATGAATTTTTGAGGAAATCCATAAATAATAATAGTGAATATATTTTAAATTTAATTTGAAATTAATATTATTATTCAATGAAGTGAGGTCTTATAAATAATAATATGGTTTGAGTGAAAATTACACTGTTTTGAATTAAATATAAATGTATTGATTTTGGAGTACATTAAAGAGATTTAATATGAATAATTATTACTTTGACGTAAAATAATAATATTATTGATTTGAAAGGTAATTTTATGAAATTACTATTTTGATATAAATACAATGTTTAGAGAGATTTGAAGTAATAAGATTACATAAAGTATTTTGAAGTATATTATCATTTTTGGAAGAATTATTATTGTCTTGTGATAAATAATTCTTATGACAAATAAAAGGTGCTTTTATAATAAGCAATAACAAAATGATCTTATACTTAAGAGAAAAAAGCAATAGTTGTAAATGTGATGTCTTGAATGGATATAATATCTAATTAACGGTTGATTTTATTCATCACATATGTTATTTTATTACGTTGAGATCGTATTTTGATGTGTTTCCATTATTACTACATTATGTGTAGTTAACTATGGTTTTATTTTGTTTGTGTTTGCGTTATTAATGTTGTTTGGATTAGTACACATTCAATGATTGATGTTTTGTCACTATTATGGGGGTGGTTTGTATGCATTTGTTGACTTATACTTACATTGTGAAGTGTTACTATAACGAATGATTAGTATAAATGTAAGTATATTTGTGTTGTTATCATTTTCTTATTTAATGATTGAATACAGTCAAATGTATGTGATGTTTAATGGTTAGGTGTAATTTTTAATTATTGCTCCATATGATGATCTGTTGTGATGGATGGGTAGGGATATTGTTTTCTGCTTCTTGCATTGGCTGTATTGATTGCAGTGGTTGCATTAATTGTATTGAATTGCATTGGTTGCATTGATTGTTGTGGCTGTATGGTTAGATTGCATTGGCTGTGATAGTTGTAATGGTTCAATGGATGAAATGGTTGTTATAAACTAACAAGTATTTGGATGTAGGAAAAGATCAGGAAATGGAACTACATGGGCTTGATCCCCCAAAAGGGGTACGTGGGCAGTCTTTTCCTATGTAATAGCTATAGAACCTATGGCTGCAGTGTATAAGGTTAGACGCGGTCCAAAATATAATTGAAACATTTTCCCTTTTTTTGTATATACCTGTACAGGTGAAAAGTTGCAGATATGAGTAGAAGAGGGAATGCAAAGCTGATAGCTGATTTGGTATATTACTTTTATACGGTCGTTACATTGTTCATAAGCTGATAATAATTGATGTATTTGAAATGTAAAGTTATGAAATGATTATTGTACTACCGTGTTAATAATTATACATACATACATACATACATACATACATACATACATATATATATATATATATATATATATATCAATGTTTGATTCGATGTGAGGCTTTCCCCTTTCTATTCATTGTTTCCAAATATTTAATTTTTATCTATCCATGATCTATATTTTTACATCTAAAATTGGTTATAAGCGTATTTTGACGTTGTTTATAATTGAATTTAGACTGTAGACATAGTGGGTCGTCACATATATAGTCTTGATGATAAACTGCCTAACTATACATCAAGTAAATAATCTCAATGGTAACCTCCTAATTCATTAATACTAAGAATACAATCATAATGCTAAGGCACACATTTAGTTTACAATTCCGATGGTAAACCGCTTACCATATCATCGAGTACACTACCTCAGTGGTAAACATGTCATATGCCCCATATCATTTAACCCATAGCATATAAGGGTCGATAAACAATCCGACTTCTTACATAAGTACATTCGCTGAACGATTGTAAACCCTACTAAGATGGATGCTTCCCGTCCTTGACATGGCTCACTAATATGCGGAAGTGACTATTATAGTAACAATGAGAGCAACTAATTGTGACACAATCACGCATCACATTCAGTATTATGTTATACAAGGGAACTCCAAAACATCAGCTATATGGGGAATGAAGTCTCGCACATTGCTTAGCTTTATGCATTTGTGTGAATTGTAGAAAGTCAAGGAAGTGGGAAACAAATCCCCAAAGCTATCCTACTCGGCATACACCCGGTCTAGGTTTAACCTAGGCCGTCATAGGCTATCAGTCGACTGAATATACAGTTCAGTTGTTTGGTTCCTTATATATTATATTTTCTATAAATTTCACATTCAGTCGACTGGAAAATATTACCAGTCGACTGCAGCGGAATTCAGTTGACTAAAAACTCCAATCTGTCGATTGTTCGACCTTGGAAATGAACTGTTTTCTTGTGGGTTTGGCTCGAGTTTGTTTTGTGATTTACTCAAAGTAATTCAGTCGACCAATCTATATTTCAGTTGACCGGTTTTCCAAAAATAAGGTTTTTCAACATGTTTAAATTGATATTTTGATCTGGTTTATCATTACTCTTCTTTCCAAACTTCACATATAAACTTTAGCTTGTATAATCCTATTTTTTTGAATAATTATCTATATCATTCCAAATTTTATCATATCCAAACTTTTTGTAATTTATCTAATTTGTGTATATAACTATTCAATGATTCATCTACATATATCGATTTTATTCAAAGTTGATAGAGTCGGCTCTAGATGATTTAAGGGTTATACATATGGATTCAATTTTACTCACCTAAATTAATTTGAATATATCACATAAATCTATATGATTTCAAAGCCGTATATATGTATTCAATTTTATTCATTTAAATTAATTCAAATCTATTAAATAAAATCAGATCTATATGATTTCAAAACCATACATAGATTTACATTTATTCATTTAAATTAATTCAAATCTATTACATAACATCAGACCTATATGATTTTAAGGGTGAACTCATTCAATACACCCCCTAAATCTCTTCAATCATACTATCAAAATAATTTTCTTAGATTTTCCAATTATTTCAGTTTATATAAATCCTCTATTAAAAATCATATTTTTAAATAGATATACAAATGAAATTTAAATGCTTATCTATAACATATTCATTTCGAAGATAAACCCATCTACCTTTAAACGATGTTTCGATAAGTTTCCGCTAGCAATTTTTGGATTTCCCCCATTTAATTTGATTTCTCTTCTTTTAATTAGATTTCTTATATTTGATCTAATTTCCTCTTTTCTTTTCAATTTGATTCACTATTTTCATTTAGAGATTTGATTTGATATTTTTTCTCGAGAGATTTGATTTGAGGAAGAAGCAGAAGGAAAATGGAGTTTAGATGGAGCAGCGTCTATAGGATGAAAAAACTAAAGAATGAGTTGACGGGTTAGAAACATCCCTTATATTGGCACAAAACCTATAATTCTCCCTCATCCCACTTAGGCCTTGACCCATTTCACCTTGAAACGCACGCTACGGTAAATGATTTGTATCTCTTTTATACGATATCCGTTTATGAAGTTTTATATACGAATTTGGGCTAGAAAAATCTACTTGAAATAATGGAAAAGTCAGATTTCCTAAATTCCATCATTTTTAAAAATTCAGTTTTCCAACTTTATGTAAAACTATAAAAATGCACTTTTTAGTTAATTATTTATTTTTATTAAGATCCAAGGTGTTATATTCCCCCTCCCGCTTAAAATAATTTCATCCTATAAATTTCAAAAGATGGGAAAATGCAATCGTACACTCAACTACACTCTAGTAACCATGTGTATGTGTAATATATACACTCAAACCACACCACACACAAAACAACCCAATTAAATCATATCAAACGTATCTATTTTCTAACATTTCTAACGATATAAGATATGATACCCATAGGAATACCACTAAAGTCTGCATATAAACATTACTGTATAACAAAGGCAAAATATGTGCAATAAATAATGCACGTCCATCACTCAACATATGTTAGGAATATGGTAGGTGATAAATGAATAAATACTAATGCAACTCCTATATGATTGCAATATCATGGCATATATGCATGGATGCGAAATATCCTAAAATATACTTATAATTTTATATGTATGCAACATGATATATAATAAGTCAAGTCATATAGTACACATAAATCACACAACAAAGTACACCATACCATTGATTTTCTAATTTAACTAAGAAAATGAAATAGGGAAAACATATTGGAAATAAGTAAGGAATGAGAAGCTCTAATCTTATGCTTTGGTTCCTAAGCACTCTCAACCGGATTATTTTCTCACTGGACCAATAACCAGTTTGACTGATATGATAGCAATTTTGACTGATTGATTGTTATGGTTGTCTTTGATTAATGATAGGTATTATTGAGTCTAGTACCCTAACACTTTGTTATATGCTAATATAGAGTAGCATACCTACTAATTGTCGCTGTTTAGCATATATTGTGTCTATGTGCTAACTTATTGTAGGCCGTAATAGGTCGGGTATGACTTTCCATACCATTTACTCCTACTATGATATATCAAGTTTATATCTATTTATATAGATCACTCATACAAACTTTTATCTAACCTGATGTTATTTTCATTGCTTCTTATAATATCGGGTACTCTTACATAAGAGAGATAGGTATGTGTTAGCACATGGGGCTGTGCGAAGGATGAGTAGAAGGCTTGAGCTTACTCATATATGATATTATTATATCGCTACTACCACTTATTCTGCTGTGCAGCGCTTTGGATCTACTTAGCACTTTATTATAGGTAGAGATGGTTATTATGAATTTTTATTTTATGTGAGGAGATGTATGAACTCATATATCCTACTTTATGTAATTTAATGAACCTACGCTACACTATATTTCTATTTTAATTCATTTTGATTATACCACTATCTCATCTGCTATATATCGATGTTGTTATTATATTTTTCCTATGCATCATGATATATATGACAGGTCTTCACTGGTCAATCGTCCAACCCTTTGATTGTTTTCCTCCATTAGTTGGGTGCCACTACAGCGCATCTTTATAGCAGTTTATATTAGTATTAATCATTAGAGGTAGAGGGAGGCCATCACATTTGGTATTAGAGCTTGGATTGAGCGAACACCTAAGACTCTATGGTAGATCCATTAGAGATGGGGTAAGAGATATGCCTTAGAATGAATCAAAGCAATATATGAGAGAGCGTACATGTTATATTTTAGTTTTAAAGGCTATATAGTATACATATATACAACAAGATGCATTACATACATGAGTACTACCTTATGTTGATATCCTTTAGGAGACACTGATCATTATTATCACATATTGTAAGAATGAGCCAGCATACAAGGAACACAGTAAGGAAATCTACATCTAGAGTCAAAGAGGGAGCGTACACCTAGGCAACTGCTGACCTCGATATGCAAATGATGTTCACTCGGATGATGATGATTGCAGAATGCCCAAGAGGAGCCCTGGTGCAGTGGGTGGTAGTGCTATAGTACAAGAGCAACGTGTTGATTTTGCTAAGCTCAACAAAGATTTTGCTAGTCTCGAAGGAAAATCGTTCATAAGAATGGAATCTACTATGGAGGTATAGGACTGCCTCGATACTTATGAGTGTACCTTTGATGATCTTGAATTGGAAGACGCTCAAAAGAGGAAGTTTTTTCCTCACGGTAGCTTTAGGGTTGAGCGATGGGCGAGTGGAATTCCATCAAAGCAGCTACACCCGAGGACTAGTTGACCTGCGATCAGTTCAAAATTAGCCTTGAAGAGAATTATTTCCCAACTGCTTAGAAGTCAATTTTGTTTAGGAAGTTTGTTGATTTTAAGCAGAGGAATATTTTGGTATTTGAATATGTTCCTGAGTTTTTCATGTTTTAATGTATGGGATGTCAGCCATTGACACTCCTTTGAAGAAGAATGAGAAGTTCATTACTAGCTTGAATGATTATCTTGGAGAAAGATTTGTGGGCCATATTGATGAGAGCTTTGAGAAAATTGTTAAGAAGGCTTTGTGGCATGAAGTATGTTACCCAAAGCCAAAAACAACTGTTGTTCAAAAAGAGAAAGTGAAACCTTAAGTGAGCAGAGGTGGCAAGTGGAAGCAAAAATAGAACAACAAAGGGAAGAAGCACCCACAAGCCAATAAGGGATAGAAGAAAGTCAAATTTGACCTAACTTGCTATAACTACAAAGAGAAAGGGCATCTCTTTAGGGATTATCCAATTTTGAAGAAGTGCTTCAACTATGATAGGCCTAGGAACATCATGAAGGATTGTATAAACGAACTAAGGATAAGCGGATTGTGAAGGATTATACGTTGAATGTTGTTCCTACTTTGTCGAGTGCTCTATCATCAAAGGAGAAGGGTAAGGGCACCATGATCTAAGGTATGCTTTCTGTTTATAGTAACTTATTTAAGTTTTTTGGTACAAGGCATCACATTCATTTATATACAATGACTTGGTAGATAGGCAGGATTGAGACCTGACCTAATAGGTAGACCTTTTGTAGTGTCGAATCTCGTGAGTGGTTCGACCAATTTGAGTATGATTTGTCATGATATCATTTTATTAAGTCATGGATGCATGTTAGCTTGAGGTTTATTTGTACTTGTTTTTGTTGGGTTTGGGATTATTTTAAGGATGGTCTGGCTTTAGAGATGTGGAGTATTAGTCGATCATGAAAGGTTATTTGCGACGATAAGGAGTGACGATGGGTGTAAGCTATAATTGAGCTGCATGCCCAAGGATGCAACGATGGTTATATTTTTATTATTCGCTCGAGATCCCACATATGAGTTGTCATCAGTACCAATCGCGAGGGAGTATTTGGATATATTTGAGAAGGTGGTCAGATTACCACTTCATAGAGAGATTGAGTGCTGCATCGATTTAACTAAGGATGTTATACCAGTTGTTATGCCTTTGAGATGGATGGCAACCATGAAGTAACGAGAACTAGAGGTGCGAGTGAATAATCAATCAAGGAAGGGATTTATTCAAAAGAGTAATTCTGAGTGAGGAGCACCTATAGTATTCGACACTAACGCGGATGACTCTTTGAGATTTGGTGTTGATTATTATGAGCTAAAACAATAGCAAGAAAGAAAAAGCAACCTCTTTTGCATATAGATGACTTGTATGATCAGCTCTACGATGAAAAAGTGTTTTCTCAGTTGGATTTAGTGATAGGTGTTCACCAATTGAGGTGGCAAGAGATGGCGTGTCGATTGTCGCATTTCGTACACCATCAAGATTTTTTGAGTGGTCAGCTATGCCATTCGGGCTAACCAATGCACTGTCACAATTTGTTGATCTTATAAACCGTGTTTTTAGAGATCAACTAAATAAGTTTTCATTTGTGTCCATTGACGATATTCTTGTTTATTCATGGATAGAAGAACACAAGATGCACTTGAGAGTAGTGCTTTAGACGTTGAGAAAGCATTAGCTGAAAGCTAAATTTTCAAAGTGTCACTTCTAGAGGAAGGAAGTGAGGTTCTTTGGTTTAGTTGTTTTGGAGCAGGGCATCGTTGTTGATCCTACCAAAGTAGCAGCAGCCTGAGATTGAGAAAGACCTAAGAATGCAACCTATGTGAATAGTTTTCTTACAATGACAGGCCATTATAGAAGTTTGATCAAAGATTTCTCAAAGATAGTTGCACCGTTGACTCATTTAACGAAGAAGAATTATGATGACCACCCCACACCACCAACACTCAATATAACTCAATAGTGCGCTGCTGTGGTGCACGACTGATGTAG
Organism: Allium fistulosum; assembly: GCA_030737815.1. Taxonomy (NCBI): domain Eukaryota; kingdom Viridiplantae; phylum Streptophyta; class Magnoliopsida; order Asparagales; family Amaryllidaceae; genus Allium; species Allium fistulosum. The sequence continues at coordinate 894,419,073 of CM060905.1, read as the reverse complement.
AATGGTTGTTAAGGGTTGAAAAGAAATAAAATATCATAGAACCTATCGTATATCTCACTGCGCATCAAATAAAATGTAAGATACATCACAAATATAAAACAGGAAAGACAATAATAACTAAAATGAACCACGACATCAGAGTTCACAGGTTCATAAAGTTATACAACATAGTGATAGGGTTTATACAAATGAGAGTAAAATCTAATAAATCTATTGCGATAGTAAAGCAAACATTGCCTAGGCTCCATTGTGTTGCACATCGAAATAAGCAATAGTACATTCATATATAATATAAGAAAGCTTCATCCATCTCGTCCTCTGCACAACCACCGTGTATCTCCTAGACCTGCTATCTAGTCTACCCATTTAAGAGTATCCAAAATAATAAAAAGCAAAGCATAAAACCTAAAGTTAGATAATAGTCTGGTGTGAGCGATAAATGAATCTCAAAATTCTATACAAGTCGATATAGTAAGGAACAAGGATATACGAACCATACCCGATTTGTCCCTGTAACCAAAGAGTTAGCACATAACAAACATAATATGATACTCTACAAACCTAAGTACAATGACCGGTGTCCAATTATCCCTCTCCCCTATACCCATCTCAAGCGACATCCCTAGAGTGATAGACTACGGGAGAAAACAACAAAAGCAAGCACAGCATCCGTCAAACAATCCTCATTGTCACTCAATGTGCCCCAGATATATGGTTACTCGTATGACCATTTCTCTACAAGGGATTAATAGATAAATCCCAATTTTCAGTGTACTCGCATATAGCCTGAAGATGGCACTAGACTAATTCCACCGGTCTAGGGTATACAGATCTATTCCACCAACCCGAGGTAGCCATTCCAAGTACCCAACGAGCGTTCTCACAATACCCCTGCTTTCGAGTACATCGAAAAACACTTCGATTATCAACTATCCCTTAGCACGCATATCCAAGCCCTTTCCTTGCCCTCATCTAATTTCCATTATTCTGAAGAAACCATTCCACGTTCCTTCTTTCCAAGATAGGACCATTCAACATCCTATCCAAGGGTCACCCTTCCTAGAATCTGCCCTTTATGGATCATTATTCTTACGACTCCTCTCAACATCGACCCACCATCATCAGAACCTAACTATATTCACCATCGAGTTACCACCATCGAAGTTCTGAAGCTATTATCCTTCATCGTGATACTACATCGCCACTGAACTCCATGGGAACAAACGAACACCTTTAGCACGACCTACAAAGCCAACACTTCCCTACTTGGAAGTTTCATCACCCATGGCCCCCAAATTTCATGTCGGTATCGAATGAAATAGGCCGGTACCAATATGACTTTCTTCATCTATACTTTGCCAAAATTTGGATAAGTATCTTTCACCCTGATCTCTCCTCCTTTAGCATGCTGGGACCCTTGCTCCATTCCCCCGAGCTTCCAAGTCCCAACACCTTCCTGTGGTCAAGAAAAGAGGTCGGTACCGAGCTTTATACTTAGCCAACTTTCAACCATCGTCTTCTGTAGTTTATTCCTTGCATTGCCTTGAAGCACTTCTCGAAGTTCTACTTCCCTTAGCCCAAAGCAACACATCCATGTCAATTAGATTTGCAACTCCACTGAACTGAGTTGTTCTTGGCAGCGAAATCATCCAACACCCAAACTTCATGCGACTTGAATCATATGCCTACCGCATCCTCTAGAGCACCTTCTCTAAGTTTCATCCAATTCTAATCACCTTTGCCTTCAATTTGCTAAATTCGATGACCTCTTTCCTAACTACCTCAAAGCACTAGCAAACCATATCAAATCATAACATACAAAACTGAAATGTCATCCATACAATATGCAATTCATCAAACATGATTATCATGCAAACTCTAATCTAGATCTAACTTTTATACTAGTGTTAATATGATCATAAGGGGTTGCAAAACCATTTAGAAATCATTTTAAATCTTTTTAATTTTGGCCATAATCATTTTTAAGGATGTAATTAATGTTAGAAAATGATTTAGGGCCAATATTTTGTTAAGAACACCTATATTAACTATATGAACAAGTATAGAATAGTGAGAGGTCAAGAACTACTCAACAAATACCCAAAGTACTAATGTTTCTCCCTAGATCTGAGATGAACAACAAAGAAACATGAATCTCCAAGCATCAAAGTGATAGATCTACAATCTCCTTTACAAATTACCCTTCTAATGATGATTTAGGCTAAGATTAGTAAGAAAAAGGTGAGCTTTTTGATGGAATTAGGACCAATGGAGGTTTTACTCTATTTTGGGAAGAAGTGAAATAATTTGGGGACCGTTGCTTCAACCACTATTGGCAAAAATACCGAGTTAGGCCTTGGGCTTAGCCCCTAAACCTCTCTAATTACCCATTAATTTGTCTACCAGCAAACAAAATTTTAAATGACCATATAGCCAAAACAATAAGTCTGCTTTCCTGTTATAACCACTCCATGGAAAAAGAAACCACAAGCCTGATCTAATGGAAGTGGTTTTAGAACCTGATTCAATCCCTGTAAAAATTTATAGGCTTTACAGGAATTTTTGGGCCCAAAACGTTCGATAAAAATTTGAAAGGTGGAAAATGTCCCTAACAGTCATTTCCCAAAATTTTAGAGTCATACGACCTCATGCGAATTAAATAATAATACTTTACGATCGTCCGATATGTAAAATACGGATCGTTACAAGAATCATACTTTTGTTTGGGACGTGAGGTGTAAGCACGAGTTCATTAGTCTAAAAGAGAGGTCGTGCATCAATGTCAGCCATTCCAAATGGGAATGAAGAGTTGACTATACATGAATGCATATGGTATTGGACTTAGGGTGGCATTGATGCAAAGAGGTAAAGTTGTCGCTTATGCAAATAAGAACTAAAATCGCATGAGAGCAAATACCCGACAAATGATTTAGATTTAGTTGCTATAGTATTTTCTTTGAAAGAATGAAGGCATTACTTGCTAGGTGAATGGTTTGAGTTACTCATAAGCCATAGATTATTGAAATATCTTTTCTCACGGAAGGACCTTAACCTTCAACAACAGTGAAGGTTATAGATCTTAGCCTCTTGTGACTTTGACATTTCCTATATGCCCGATAAAGGAAATGCAATCGCAGAGGCATTGAGTAGAAGACACGCTAGCTTAGGAGTTATGTTCTTAGAGTGGACGTTGTTAGAATATATATTTGAATATGGTTTTCGAATGAAATGTGAGCTAAAGCCAAAGATGATGGTGAGCTTGATAATTTGACCTACTCTTACAGAGCGTATTGGTACTAGTCAGATGCATGATGCTAGACCAGTAGAGATTATTACTAAGCTTGGGGCGGGAGTAAAGTTTGATGATACAAAGTAGTATGGATTTGACTAGGATGGTTGGATCCATAAAAATGGAAAATTATATATACCCGATGTAAATGGACTTAGAGATGAGGTGCTATGAGAGAGCCAACATTTGTAGTTGACAATCCATCCTAGAGGAAATAAAATGTATCATGACATGAAACAATGTTTTATTGGGAAGAAATGAAGAAGGATGCTGAGACATTTATCTCAAAACGTATGAATTGTCAACTAGTCAAAGCTGAGAAGAAGAAACCAAGTGTTTTATTGCTATTGAGTCTGTCCCATTTTGGCAGCGGGTGAAACTGGTGAATTTCAAAACAATTCCTTACTTGGATCTTAATGGGCCTGTATAATTTATCAACTTGTAGTAGATCCAATCTATTTTTCAAAATAAAATCATATTCTATTTTAAAACATTTTGTATTTGTTTAATTGCATTAATTAAGTTTATTTAATAATTATTTTGAATATATCTAAAATATTCATACATTAACATGATAGCAAAATACTTATCAACTAAATTACACATGCTTTTGTTGTCCAAGTTTTTAACTAATTAAATATATGTGTACATCTATAATAATTATATATACATATACATATATATTGAATATATATATATATTTATATGGAAAATCTATCAGTTGTTTTAAATAATTTGAAATTCAAAATTAACATTAACGAAAAGGGTTTCAGTTATAGAAAGGTTTGACAACAAAAGGTTGCATTGTTGCATAAAATCCTCTTATAAATCTGAATTAAAGTATACATGTATATTTCCGTATAAATGATTATTACAATTTAATTATTTAGACCAAAAACAACATATATTTGCAAACATTGTAGCATTTGATTTATGTATATATACACATATACAAATATGTTTGATTTTAAGGTCAACAATTTTGATTAATATTTTAATTTCGGAATGAAACTAGAGTTTAGGATAATGAGGCTTTAAATTTAGAAAACCATAAAGAAACAAAATTTTCACTAAAGTTCGTTCACTAATTTTAAATCAAGTTCTTTTATAAACAATGATTGAAATGTTTATATTCAATTATTTTCCATATAAAGTTAAAGGTTAATTTCAAAGAACAGTAAATAATTTAACTTATACAATTCATTTGCATGTATATAAACATTATACAATCGTAAAAAACCTCATTTAATATTAGCTTTCAATTTCACAAAAATTTTAAAACAAAAGAAAAGAAAGTTGACAAAGTAAGCATGCATAAATTTATGATAAGAACTACATATTAAACAATACTGAGAACAATAACAAGTTATCAAAAGTAACATGGAATCCAAAACATATCAATTTATCATGAATGTATATTAAAGGGAGACGATGAACAAACATAGTCTGAACTAAATCAATACAATAAACATATTTTAATCAAAATAGATATAAGGAGGTTTAAGTTACATGTGGTAAGAAGAATAATTAAAACATGAGGTGAATCATACAGAGTTTAATTATATCAATGATAGAAATACATAAGTGAATTTAAATTGGAGAATTACCTTTGGATGTGACCATTAAATTACATCTAAAATGTATGAAGACTCAAAGATCTAATTGAATCATCTGTAGAAATTGCAACGATTCGAAGTACCACCTTTGTATTTATTTTCTTTGATGCTTGAATTATTTGGGGATTTTTTTTTCATTCATGAAGAAATGAATTTTTAGCCAGTAGAGAGATGAGGAGAGCAAGAGAAAAAGAAAATGGATTTTATTAGAAAGAATGAATCTGTGCAGGAAATGAATTAGTGACATTTTCTAATTGAAAGAATGAAACATTTCCTATTCTTTTATTTAAAAATTCCCTAATTAATTCCCTTAATTCTCTCTCTCTCTCTTCACTCCTCTCTCTTTACATAGTAAGGCTAAAATTACTTGCCATCAAATAGCATAATATTTTTTTATAAATTCTTGTATGCAATTATCTTTTATTAAACCCATTTTAAAAAATATACCAATATCATATATCAATGCACACAAATATAACTTTTATATACGCATTTAGATAATTACACTCAACTCCCAAATATCAAATAAATCAAATAGCAATTAATATTCTCAAATATTAATTAATTTATAACATTTTATAAATTAATCGAATCGTGTGATTTTTCAGAGAATTCATAGTTACGGTTGTGCGGCGCAAAGGTGTAAATTCAGTCAGCAATTAATATCAAACAATTTGAATATTAATGTTCACACGTCAACTTAGCTAGTGGTGAGACATTTTAGCCGAATCTATTGCTTACACATCTTTTTAGCAAATTCCAATTTTACTATTATAAATAGTAACCGGTAGTAACAATTATTTACAACAATTCTCTTTGTCAAAACTATATCACATTAGGACATATGGAATTTTGTTTTGGTCAAAATTCAAACATCATCCATATTAGAATTTGTAATTCCAAACACAAAATTCTTGGTTCAGTAATAACAATTATTGCTAGCTTTACTGCTCTGGCTAGAGACTTTGATTTTGAGTTGACTATAGTTAACCGTGAACTAACCCTATATAACTGAGGAAGACGAATTCTCTATTGAATAGTGTTTCACTTCCAATGCTTCAACTCAGACCCAACCATAGTCATTCGATGGATGTCATGCCATGATTTAACTATAATCAAAGTGGAGTATCCACATTGAAGTTCCATAGTATTCTCAAGTCGAGGGAATTATGTAACATTGTCACTTCGAAACTCTCTGTTTGGTCTTAGTTATATTAATTAACAGAGAACTCTCGAGTGAGTCATTTCATAATTATCCAATTACCATTAGTACGTAACCCCTTGGTGCCCTCAATAGCCATGAAAAATACACAACCCAACATTTGGAGAGCGTTATGTTGTCTAATCTCAACGGATGAATCAATATCCTTTCTCAAAATATCTTGACTATGAATATTTAAAACAATATATTATTTTCATTGTGATAAAATTATCATGATCACAACACTTTATAATTACTATCACATAACATATCATTTAAGGATTTTCCATCTATATACTTTAATTTAATTACTTAACTATTTATATCGCTATATAACAGGTATACGATCGAAAGAAAAACATCTTTTATTTTGAACAAGATTGGTCATAGAGTTAGATATATGCAACAAATTACATAATTGCTCCTAGGACATACCCCTAACTCTAGTAATCTCTCGCTTGCACTTGAGGTCAATTATGGAATCTTATTCCAACTTCATCAATCGGTTTTCTCAAAAACTAATCGGTTCAGTCTCTTAGTGAATGGGTATGCTAATTTGTTTTAATTATCTACTCTATCAATTAAGTCTCTCCGATGTTAGTAAACTGCCTTTATCATGTAGAACTATTCTGTGTATGTCTCTCAACTTCTAGTGAGCTCTAAGTTATTCTACGAACTGTATCGCAACATTGTTATCATATAACAATGTCATGGATTCTCAATATTTGAAATCACTCTCATCTAAGTTATAAATTCGTGCATTTATTTATAATCTTACATTGCAATAGCTTCTGGTTGAATCGACCACTACTTATTATTCGGAACTATTCCAACCTAAAGTTCTTAACTTAAGTTTGAACATGAATTTAGGATTGACATATTATACTCGATATCGCTAATGAAGTTTGCGTCAGTACACTCCTTTATAAGGAGTTTGTTATTTCTATAAAAAATTCTCTAGTATTTCATAAATATTTGAGAATACTCTAAGCTACATAAAGTAATCTAAATTTGGATTTGTTACTTTATCTATGTTTCAAATACACGAGTAAAGTGTGATATTGTAGATAATTGGGCATATACGGAAATTCCAATTTCCAACGCGTATGGAATCCATCTTACATACTTGATATTAAACAATTTAAAATAGTGCCTATAGATATTGTTTCGAGACATTCCTGACATCCTTTTATATTAATTATAAAAGATTTCATTTTTCAAATCCAATGTTGAGTATTAAACAACCAAACTGAAATGATTTTAACATGAACACATCTTTAAAAACCACAAGATTGTAGTTTACTTATAGTTTTCGAAATATATTTTAGCACATATTAATATTCTTTCTTATAGACACATGCTTCCTCTGCATTTTGGCTAAAATTCAAATTATTTGATTTATCTTTCAAAATACTTACTTAACTCTGATGCCTACCGAATAACACTTTCGTATCATTTCTTGGATCGTATCCAATACTTACAAACTCAGTTATTGCTCCTACTGACTTCAAGACATTTTGGTTGTTATGTGTAATAGTCTATTTTAAGTCATAATTTAGAATTTTTTGTTTCAATGTATATATACCAAACTAAAATCCATACCCAACGATAAATTTTGTGAGTAAAATCCAAATTAAGTATAACACATTGAATGATGAATCTGTTATGTTAGTTTCAACAGTTGAAGTTTACGATGTTATTCTTATCAACATTGCTTATATTCCAAATGCATTGATCTTCTTCTTGATGACACTTTTGCAGCCAATTGATCATATTCTTTTGGGTACCAATATCAAAATCATATATTTGATAACATACTCGGAATCCATTCTAGATTTGCACATCGTACCACATGACAAAGTCAATACTCTTAATGGCCTACTGAAGGGCGAGGAAATTCTTTTCTCGATATTAATAAAATTAATAATTTCTATTTGATATGCAAGTTTTACCACTGGATATTCTAATATGTTGTGTCTATTTAGTTTGATTAATTTTATTCCATCCTTTGTTATCAGTTTTATCTTTAAATCGCATAAATCTATTTTACTACCAATAGTTTCTAGAATAAATTCCTTCGTTATGAAGTTGGTATTTCTTTAAACAATAATTGCTTCCCGGTGTAATTAGATGGTATTACATAAAATTGACTTGGTTCTAGTTTACGTAGTTATGTTCAAAACATAAATTGGTCATCTAATGATGGTCGTTCCCAAACTCTTTTGGGCAATTTATACAAGAACCTCACATATAATTATTACGTGTAGTCTTTCGACTCGCACAACCTACAAATTCGTTGGCTTAGGATATGTTAGGGTTTCACATAAACCCTTATCTTGTATGATTTTGTAAACAGTTCTTAAGATGGAATTAATTAAAACTTCTGTATTACTCTTAAGTACACGACCTTAGATAATGAAAGTTAGCTCAACTTCACTCATCATTAATCGTACTTTATCCAACAAAGTTCGATTACTCCTTATCGAAACATCATTATGTATCATAGGGAGGAATGACTTTTGAGATTGAATCTTCATTCAAATTTTTAGGTGGAACTCTTTTCAATATACTCACTTATTCGATCAAATCGAATCATTTCTAATGCAGGTAATTTTTTTTTGCTTCTGTTTCATAATATATTAACTTATCATAGACATACTACATGTGTACCATAACACTTATTCATGTTTGAGATAACTCATGGGTGAATACAGCGAAGTACATGGAACAATATTAGTATCAATAGACTTTCTATTGCATACATCTATATGTATCAACCCAAAGAGTTCATTAACTCTTATGATGCTCCCACTAAGTAGATGCTTTTCCCTTAATTTTTTGAGATACGATTCACTATTACCATATGATTCATGATAATATAATTAAAGAATTATTTCTCAAAACTATGGCTTAGTCTATAATTCCAAAATAATTGCAAATAATTTTAGATACTTATGTATTTCCCAATGCATCACTTGTTTTATGAAAACAAATACCACCGTTATAGCTTTATTTTATAAAGAGTATCGATAATATTCATTGAAATAAAACTACGTCTATTTTTCAGTCAATAATGAAAAACGATTATTATTTCATAAATAATGTCTGCTATGATTTCGAAAACAATTCTCATAACTCGATGCGACCAATAAGTGCTATATGGCGTTCTCCTACTATTTTTTCCATTACTATAATAGTGTACAAAATACGAAGGTCTATTCAACCACTTAATGTAGGCTATTTATTCCATCTATTATAACTATTTTATAGTCGAGAGTTTTCATATCAAACATCTTGAACTTAAATGAATAAATTTCATAGAAAACAATTTTCTATAAAAAAACACATTTTTAAATAGAAATCATATTTCTAAATGTATTTTTAGTATCGGTTACTATTTTAAAATTCTCGCATCTGATGTTTCTTATGAAGCAGAAGTGAGCATTCACTGTTATCATCCAAACTGCACCTTAAGTTACATCTACCTTTGTACATTCACTTTCTTTTTCCAAAATGGTCAAACCATTCAAAGGAATCCATACTATAATTAATCTTATCGAATACACGATCTTGCACTATAATTTATTTGCTTATTCCAATGAACAATTTTATCGAAGTTTCGTAAGTTACGAACGACTTTTCACCATACAACTTTTGTATGTGATCGAATATGGATCAAATATTCATTTCCTGTATTGCTTACGAGTTTGAAACAAAAAAGATTATACATAATCTTTGGAAAATAAACAAGTGACCAATTACGAATGCATGTAGTAGTTATAAAATTAGGTGCTTGCATGGGTATTGAAAAAGTAACATGCAGGAAATAATTATTAGTAAGTATATTTTATATTTCTTTGTTAATATTTAATTTAGTTCATTTGTGTATCTAAATTGTAAACATTTTATCAACTATATTAATTGCAAATATTTATCAATGTGTATTATTATAACTTTATATAGCAAATGTTCTTGTAATATTAGAAAGGTTAAATGTTACCATTTTATTTTTCTAATAAGATTCCCGTTAGACTTTTATGTTTCTCCAAACCCTATGAAGAAACATAAAAATCTTTCAACTTCACTAATGGATGTTAGGACTCATCTGTCTTGATATTCTGACCTTGAGTTTGCTTAACAAGTCATAACGCTATAGACGATGGATAACTCCTTATCTGTTATATCATAATCAACTACCAACCCGTAGTTCCTTGTCCTAATCTCATTTCGATCTTGAGTTTGCTCAACAAATCGAAAGAGATTATTCACTCATACATACTATTTTGAGATGACTTAAGTATAGTATTTTTACTTTGAGTTTGCTTAATAAATACATATAGTTACCTTACCTCGTCTATTCTATATATTAATAATACTACACATAACATGCATAGCTAGAGTTTGCTCAACAACCAAAGAGTATGTAAGTAACTTATCAATATACAAATGGTAGAGGACAACACTTATATTAAAGATTCATAACCTTTAATATATTTAAATAAGTGATATCAACTTATAGAATAATGTATTTCGTATGAAATACCCTCGTGATTCAAGTGTCGGACACATCAAAAGCACAGTATACATACTATATGTGTTTATTTATTCCTTAAGCTTATTTTAGGTTTCTTACCATTCCACTTATGTTTTATACATTCATATTATGCAAGTTTAATTATTATATAACTTTTATAATTTAATTAACTTATATAATAGTCTTATGTACATTACATTAATTAAATCTTATTGAATTAATTTAATTAATTAACAATTTAATCGATTTTATGTTATTTAATTAAATATTTTAATTAAGTATGTATAACATAACGTTTATGGTTATATACATATATCTATATCTATATGTATTTTATTGTTTGCTTATTAACTTTTAATTAACTTATTTAATTAGACAATCTAATCAAATATTAATTTTGAAATCTTTTTATGTATATACATATATACTTACATCATCTTAAACAATTCAAGATAATGTAATACACACACACACACACACATATATATATATTGTACATGTATATATTTTAATTAATTAACTATTTAATTAATTTATTTACCTTATTAATCTTATTAATAAATATTAAAATTTTCAAAATATGTTTACTATATTTTCAACGTACTTATAAAAACTATATTATAACATTTATAATGTACATTATTTTCAAAGCCAACTTTGAAAATCAGATTATAACATTTAAATTGCAATTCTTATTTAAATTTAACTTTTAAATTTAAGATTTTATTTTAATTTCAAAACAATTATGAAATCACATTATAACATTTATAATGTATTTCTTATTTTAAATTTAAATTTTAAATTTCATTTTAAATTTTAAATTTCATTTTAATTTTTTTAAACAACTTTGAAAATTAGCCCAATGCCCAATTGAAATTGAGCCTTTTTTATTAGGGACAAGCTTAGGGCTCACTCCACTTTTCAAGCCAGGCCAGTAGCCAAGGAGGGCAGGGTACTTAATTACCCAAACCCAAGCCTAGACACTACTTTTCTAGACATCATATTAAATTGGTAAGCTTAATTGGTTAGCCCTAACATGACTAATTTTGACCTCATAGACAATTTGGCTCTGATACCATTGTTTCTTCGACCCAAACTCCTTTAGGGTAACATAACTAGGTACCTCAAGGGTGAGTTTTACATGTAGTCTTTCGACTAGCACAACCATTATAGGACATGTATGGGTAAGAGACGATGCTTTATTATAGATCATAATGTGAGAACCCTCTATCGTGGTAGTTGTAGGGATCAAACCTGGGACATTTAATATACTAGGTGACACCTAAGCTAATCTTGCTTCGATACCATTGAAGGTCTATGACCGTCGAAAGCGGATGAAATAGGTAGATTTCATAAAAAATCCTATTTGGATCATATTGAGCCAATGGAATCTAAAAGTATATTAAATTCAATCTAATAAAATTTAAAATAAAATCTTATTTTGTTAAATTGTTCAAATGGAGATTTAAATTCGATTTAAATTTTCATGTATTATTATGAATGTATCAAATACATTCATTTGTATGAAATGTAAGTACAATATATAAGTAGTGTATATATGTGTAAATGAAACATGTATAAATGAATTTAGAGAATGAAATCTTTTGTTTCCCTCTCTTAACCTACTCTCCCTTTAATTGTAATAATAAATATATTAAATGAAATTGATAGCTTATTAACTAATTTTAAACATGTCTTTGTTGTCCAAGTTTTTGACTAATTAAATATATGTGCACATCCACAATAATTATACATATATACTTACATATGTATGTATATATGTATGTTTGTGTGTGTGCGCACGCATGCACAAATATTGAAAACCTATCAGTTGTTTTAAATAATTTGAAATCTAAAATTAACATTAACGAAAATGGTTTCAATCAAAGAAAAGTTTGACAACAAAAGGTTACATTATTGTACAAAATCCTATTACAAATTTGAATTAAACTATACATGCATATTTCCAAATACATGATTATTACAATTTAATAATTTGGATCTAAAAAAACATATATTTGCAAACATATAATACACACACATATACACATATATACAAATAAGTTTGATTTTAAGGTTAACAATTTTGATTAAACTTTTAATTTAGGAATGAAACTAGAGTTTATGATTTTACATAAGACTTTAAACTTAGAAAACTATAAAGAATTAGGATTTGCATGAAAGTTCATTCATTAATTTTAAATCAGGTTTTTGTTATAAACAATGATTGAAATATTTATAGTCAAGTATTTTCCAAATAAAATTAAAGATTAATTTCAAAGAACAATAAATAGTTTAATTTATTATATTCATTTGCAGTAAATGTTACATAATTGTAAAAAATCTCAATCAAAATTAACTTTCAATTTCACAAAATTTTCAAAACATAATAAAAGAAATTTGATAAGTAGGTATGTGTAAATTTGTAATAAGAACATACTGATCTAAACAATACAGAGAATATAACAAGTTATCAAAATTGACATGGGATCCAAATCAATTTATCATGAATATATATTAAAAGGAGACGATTAACAAACGTAGATCTGAACCAAAACAATACAATAAACATATTTCAATCAAAATAGACGTAAGGAGGTTTATTTTACATGTGGAAAGATGAATAATTAAAACATGAGGTGAATCATATAAAATCTAATTATATCAATGATATAAATACATAGGTTAATTTAAATCAGAGAATTACCTTTGGACATGGCTAATAAATCAAATCCTGAATGTGTGAAAACTCCTAGATCCGATTGAATCATCTCCATAAATTGCAACGATCTAAAGAACTACCATTGTTTTTAATTTATTTGACGCTTGAATTATTTAAGGATTTTTTTGTCATTCATGAAGACATGAATCTTTAGCCATTAAAGTAGACAAGGAGAGCAATAAAAAAAGGAAATAGATTTTATCAAGAAGAACGAATCTGTGTAGGAAATGAATTAGTGGACATGTTTTAATTGAAAGAATGGAACTTTTTCCATTCTTTTAATTAAAACTTCCATAATTAATTCCCTTAATTCTCTCTCACTCTCTTCACTCCTCTCTCTTTATATGGTCAGGCCAAAATTACTTTCCATCAAATGGAATAAGATTTCTATAAACCTTTTCATGCAACTATCTTTTATTTAAACCTGTTTTAAAAATACAATAATATTATATATCAATGCATAGAAATATAATTTTATATATGCATTCAAATAATCACAGACAACTACCAAACCTTAAATAAATCAAATAATAATTAATATTTTCTATGAATTAATTTATAATATTTTATAAATTAATTAAATCGTATGGTTTTTCAAAGAATTTATCATTATGGTTGTGCAACTCAAAGGTGTAAATTTAATCAACAATTAATATCAAAAAATTCAAACATTAACGTTCACTCGTCACCTTAGCTAGTATGTGACAAATTGGCCAAAACTCCAACATCGTCCATATTCAAGTTCGAAATTTCAAACACATTCTTGGTTTAATAATAAAAATTATTATTAACCTTACTACTTTAGCCAGAAACTTTGATTTTGAGTTGACTGCAGTTGACCATGATACTAACCTCATATAATCGAGGAGACGATTTCTCTATTGAATAATGTTTCACTTCCAATGCTTCAACTTAGACCCAACCATAGTCATTCGATGGGCGCCATGCCATGATTTAACTATAATCAAAGTGGAGTGTCCACATTGAAGTTCCACATTATTCTGAAGTTGAGGGAATTGTGTAAAATCATCACTTCGTGATTGTCTATTTGACCTTAGTTATACAAACTCTCGAGTGAAGCATTCCATGGTTATCCAATTACTATTAGTATGTAACCTCTTTGTGCCCTTAGCAGCCTTGAGAAATACACCGTCTAACATTTAGAAAGCATTACGTACTATAGCCACAATGTGAATCAATATCCTTTCTCGACCATCTTGACTAAGAATGTTTAAAACAATATGTCATTTTCATTTTGATAAAATTCTCATGATTACAACACTTTGTAATTACTATCATATAACATATCATTTAAGAATTTTCCATATATATACTTCAAATTAATGACTTAATTATTTATATCACTATATAACAACTATATGATAGAAAGAAAAAACACTTTTTATTTTGAACAAGATTGGTCATAGAGTTAGATATATGTAACAAATTACATAATTTCTCCTAGGGTATACCCTTTACTTTTTCATTAGCATTGGAACAAAATAGTCTAGGCCCACATATTATGGTTTTTATGTCAGGCTAACTTTGTGAATGCATGTGAGATAGGTTGAGGTACATCTTTATTTAGATGTAGCCTTTATATAGTGTTATGTGATTATATCTACATTATATTCTTAGTAGTGTTTTTCATTCACCAGACTCATGCCTGTCCCCTCCCCTTATGTTTCCTTTTGTTTATGGATTTGTAGGTTATGATGTTGGCCTTGAGTACCATAGACAGTGCAAGTGATGATGGTGTTGCTTATGTATATAGCATGTTGTATTTATCACTTAATAGTATTAGTGTATGATGTATATGGATTTGGATTGATCATCTGTACTGGGATATAATTTGATATATATATATATGTATGTATGTATATGTATTATGTTTGTTTCCCTTTGTTTTGAGATTCTAAAAGTTCTAGTCGGTTAGTTGGTTTATATAGCTCTTTGTATAATGTATGTTAACCACATGGATCTACCGTTTTCGATTTCCATTCGTTTACATAAGGAGGCCAAAAATGATAGGTTGTTACATTTGATGTCAGAGCTATGGTTAGTAATATTGAGAGAGCGTACCTACATATTTTTATAATACATATTGATTATTGAAAGAGGGCATGTGTATATACTATTTGTTTCTAGGTTAAGTTTACCATCTCTTTTTACTATTCTATAAGGAGTTGCTAATGAATCCCATTTTACAGATTGTAGAGATGAGTAACTGGCAGTGGAGAAGAGGTTATAGAGATACTCAAGGTGAACATTCCATTGTATTTCCATTGTTATCTATAATCTTGGAACCAGATCGCTCTTAATACTGAAGTTCCTACGTCTTCGGTACAAGGTGTTGCATTTGATTAGACTCCTGGTTTAAATTTTCCTAAGTTATGCAAGGAGTTTATGGACTTGGGAGGTAAACCATTTAAGGGGATTGAGTTGTTTGTGGAAACGCGTGGGTGGATTTGTAATTGTGATAAGATTTTTAATTTGCTTGGATTGGATAATAGTATTAAGAGAAAGCTTGCTTCTTGGTATTTAAGTGAGAAGCACGTAACTAGTAGGAAACTATGGTGGATGAGGTTAATGAGGAGGAAATTACTTGGGCTGACTTTAGGAAAAGATTCGAGGTAAAGCTTATATCATGAGCTGAAAGGGAAGTGATGCCTGAAAGGTCTATCAACCTCCATCAGGGAAAATTGAATTTGAAGGAGTATATAAATAAGTTTAATGAACTGGAAAGGATTTCAGCTAATAAACACTACATCGAAGAAAGCTATGAAGTTTGCAACAATATTGAATTATCCATTAAGAAAATTGGCACTTAATCAGATTCCTATGGGAGCGACATTCGAGAGTTTAGTGGAAGCTGCATTGTTGAACATTGTTGCAATGGGGGTTTCTATGGGACAGTTTAAGAAGGATACTTATTTAGGAAGACATAAGGAAGGTGGGAATCAGAGTGGTCAAGCTAAGAAGCAAGATAACATGTGTAAAAGGTGTAATATGAGGGGACACGATGTGAAGGACTACAGGGTCAACGTCTCGAAGGTCAAGTACCATAATTGCAACCGGATGGGGCATGTGAATTCCCGACTTTGGCAAGGAACTGAAGGTGTGTTATTTGTTTTGGTAATTTATGATACGGGTTTGTGCGTTATGGATACATATCCACGACTGTGCATGTTTATGGATATGTCGTGTATGTTACGTGATACATGAGTGTACCGATTGCATTTTTGTCCTTAGGGAATTTCGGGGATAAAATTCTTTTAACGAGGGGAGAATGTAATACCCCAAAATTTTAGAAAATTAACATTAAGGGCATTTTAGTAATTTTAGCTAAAAGGGCAAAAGGTTAATTTTATAAACAATTGAATTTGGGACCGAAAATTATGTCACTTTATAGAGAATATTTTCCTGAGAATTTTGACTGTAAAAACACAAAAATCCGATATTGTATGTGAGAGTTATTAACAAATTAAGATTGTGGGTTTTGTAAATGGGCTTAAACCATTAAGATTTGGATTTGAAATCTAGATGTTTATCATTTTCCCACTTCCCTCTCTTATTTATTATCTGAAAAAGCACGTACTTTTCATTTCATTCATGACTCTATTACTCTCTTCTTCCTCTTCCCCTTCCTCTCTCTCATCATAACTCAAGAATTCTCAATCGATTGTAGCATATGAATATACTAAATTGATTAGTGCGAGAAGAGGAGTTCGATTATACCATTCGTTTGGCGATTCGAGAGATTTTGGTTTATTGCATTTTCAGGCCAACAAGGATTGATAGGATTATTCATGGATTTCTAAGACCACGAAACTAAATTCATTGAGTGTGAATCATCTTCTTTGACTATAATACCTATAAGCAAGTATATCATTCTATAATCACTATTATGTTTAATAATTGAATAAATTTGTAATAAATTATGTATATTGAATGTATATCGTAATCTAAAACAATATGAATGAAATAACCCTAATGTATTGCCTAAGTGATGATTAGACTGAATTTAATTGAATTAATGGTGTTTAGATGTTGAAATAATTGAATTTGGGTTAAATACAACATGGGATGGTTCTATGAAGTTTCAGTGGGTAAGAATGTGTGGTATAATGCCCTAAAGATGTAGAAAATTTATAAATCGGAAATGTAAAGATCTGGGTAAAGTTTGGCGAGAATATATGGCGGAATGGCTTCAGACCATAGGTAGAAAGTTTGCCTGGACCATGCACCAGTCAACCGATGTATACTACACCAGTGCACCGGTGTGACCTGTGCATGCAAGTTGAACCTAGGCCCACTTAGGGCCAAATTGAATAAATGACCATCTAATGTTTTATTTCCTACGCAAGGGTCTCATACGATGTTTATATGAGTGTTTATTAGGCATTGTGTAATGTATTGGTATATGTTTTTAGATGAGTATTCGAGTGTTAGTTTTGTTTAATTAATACTAGTGCATTCGAAAACTAGTCTCCATTTAACTAGTTTTCTATGATTGTGTTGTGTTAGACTATGTTTATCTGACATAATCCCTGTTTATACCAGTTTATGTTTAACTGGTTATGGTTAGGCTTTGTTTACATAATCATCGCTTGTTTACGGGTTAGTCTATATTTACTAACTCATTCGATTATACGCTATACTATGCTATTGTTAACCCAAAAATGGATCAACACGCTGGATTGAGTGTGAAAGCACCAGCCCTGTTCTTATAGAGCAATAATATAGAAAAGAAATGTAAAAGCAACAGAAATAGTAAAAAGACAAGAAGATTTTTATAGTGGTTCGACTGTTAATGAAGCCTACGTCCACTTTATAACTTTCTATTAACTGACTACTATTAAAAGTTGAATCGAATTACAATATGATTTAATCTTCTAAGTTAGACCAAGTCACAAGTACAAGATTTCACTGGAGAATCAAAGTGAACCCCTAGATAACTATTGTATAGAAGGAGAAGAGTGAAGAATAACCTCTGCAGAGTTTCGGCAGCTAGTCCAGCCGATCCACTTTATGTTGCAGGTTGGATTGTATTTATAGGCACATGAGAGCAATTGGGTTATGCCGCTTTGCCAAAAGCCTACACTCGATGATACAAAGGTTCTTTGAAAATTTCATAACGATCCAACATAATGTGATGGATCGCTAGCAATCCATAGGGCATGGATCGCTAGCAATCCATGTACTTAGGGGAGTTTTAGGCTTCTTCCTTTGGGTTGCACTCCCTGTCTTATGTAGGTGCTCTCCATGTAATTTCGTAGCTAGTTTCCTTGTTTTGAAGATGATTCAGGCACATGTTGGATTGAACTATGACTAGATCAGATGGGTCTTCGCTTCTCGAACTAGGTTGCTTGGAAGACTATGAAACTTGGCAAACATACTTAGAATAGATATTGGTTCATGATGTAAGAGGCTTGAATGATCCATGAAGTTTCCTTATAGGTCACTAGTGATCCATGGGTAATGGATCGCTAGCGATCCATCCCTTTAGTGGATTTTGGGTAATTCTTCTTGAGTGCTTTTGGCTTGTTCTTTTGGATGCCTTGTTCAAGTTTCAAGTCATTCTGGCATAGTCCTTAAGTTCTAACTCCTATTGAATTCTGCTGGATTAAAAACCCAGTTAACATATGCCCTCCAGTGTATGATTTCGTTGGAAACAAAGTGTGTGCTAGAACTGGTTGTCCTTGAATTGCTATTCCATGAAATCCAGTCGATTGTATTAGGCTTACTGTTAAGTATTGTTTCCGACTTTTCAATTTTTGTTGGGTTTGGGATGAAGATCATCATTATTCATGGAAACATATCAATTTTGACTTTGTAATTTCTTAAGTGTTTACGAACGACAAGGGGGTTGAGTTTGAAAAGTTTGAGTGAAAATTAATGTGAGATGATGGATCTCTAGCGATCCAATCAGTTTTATTTATTTTTACTGAAATCTTTCCTATTTAGTACTATCTTCGAGTCGACCCTTCTTACTTTTCCTCACTTTCTTTTCTTGCGACCCAAACCAACCACGACCGAACCAGTTTTTGCCGCCACCGCCGCCGTTGATCTCTACCGCCAAAGCCTACTACCGCGGACCTCAGCTACCTCTGCCATCACCCCGAGCCAAACCCTAGCACCAGAATCACCGCTTGCTTGGATCGCTTCCGATTTTGTAGATCGCTAACCCTAGCTTGAATTGCCATAAACCCGAAGTCGAACCCGTTTTCCTTCGACCCGAGGTTTGTGATGACATGGTTATCGTATTGGGTGTGGTTGCTAGTGAATTTGCGGCGATCGAGGAGCATAGTGAACGAATCAAGTTGATTGCAATTTATTAGAGGAAGATAGTGGATTCATGTCTTGCACTTAATACATTCTACTATCTTTGTCCAATAAATCAAATTCGATTAGCTCATGGCCTCGATGGTTCCGACGAGGCAGTTTACTATGGACTTGATCATCCTGGATTAGTCTTACTATCACACACATAGTATACTTGAGAATAGAATGAGCTTTCTGTGTCGCTCTGACCATGTTGGATACAAGTTCTGTTATATAGAATAAAGCGTCCTCTATCTCGATGTAAATCCAGTAGAGGAAGCCCAGTACTCTTGGAAGCAGAATCGATATCAGTTATGCCTTCGCAAATGGTTCCTGCAGCGCCTACTTCTTTGGCACCACAAGCTCGATATGGTCAATTGGTGCCGATTGGTCTGGTCGTCGATCGAACTCCTCCGAACTTTAGAGTTTTACTTAACCCTCCAGAGAGAGCTTCTACTTTCATTTCTGCTAAAGTTCTACACAATATTTGTTTACAGCATGGTATTTCGGATGACGATGTGTGCCTTCCACTGAAAAATGAGTTTGCACACATGTCACCTTCGAGGTACACCACCTACCATTGGTGCATGTGCTTGAATGGTGCAGTGCCCCTATTCAACCATTTCTTGAGAGACACTCTTCTGAATTTGGGAATAGCACCATTTCAGATTCATCCCAAAGATTATGCAATTTTGACTTGTATTCATGTTTCATTTATGCGTACATTCAACCATACCCCAAGCTTCAAAAAATTGAGATACTTTCTTTCATTCAAGAAGAGAGAGCAATGTCCGTCTCTTGTGATTATTGAGGCATAGAGAAGTCACAAAATCGTGTTGCGACTCCAAAGCAACTTGTCCCGGTTTAAGACCCAATATTTCTTTATTAGATGTCCCGAAGGGTTTAATCTTCTTTGGACGACGAGGGTAAGTTTTCTCTTCTCTCATTGAGACTTATTATAATGATGCAGGATTTTAATAAACTGAATGCTTCTGACTGTTATTCCGAGGCCAAATAAAGATCCAACACTAGACTTTATCTTCCACTCTGAAGGCCATAGATGCTAGAGAGAGATCGGTCAAACCTTTGCTGATGGACGAGAATTTGCATCGGTACAGATTGTTACATCTCGGAAGGTATGTTGTCGCTGTTGAGGTTCCATCCCTGCCCATTCTAGGAGTAGAACACACTCCACCTCTTCATCCCACAATTCCGAAGAGAGCGGTCTATAAGGAGAAGAAGGTCTATCCGGTGAATCAACTGAGGAAATTCATAAAAAAAATGACATCTTGACCGAAGCTATTAGTTCGAACAGGATGCCCTCGATCCCGGAAGAAGGGGAAGATGAGTTAAAACAATGAGAATGCAAGGCTTGGGTGATCATAGAAAAATGGAAGGTGAAATTGAGAGTGGAAGTGACAATGACCCCTCCTCTAGCGATGAGGAGTTTGATGCGCGTTCCAGCTAAGGAGATCTCGAATCATGTGTTGAAACTCCAGGAATAAGTCTCATTCTCTCGGATTTGCCTCCCCAAGAGGTTGTTGCTAAAGATGCTCCCCCATCAACTAAACGACTTCATGGTTCTCAGTTTAAGGAAACCGATATAAACTTTGGGGACTTGAGCCCCATTTATAAGGACATTGCATAACTCATGGGAGATGATTTTAAGTCTGAGGGATTGTCTCCTCACTTCGGTCATGCTGTTTCTAGAATTAGCCTGACTCCCACTGTAGTCGCTTCTCTACTCGGTTTGTGAAGTCCTCTTAGTGCGCTTCGACACGTTACATACTTCGCTAGGGTCACATACACTCATACATGTATTATTTAAGCTCATTTCCTACCACTAAATTACTTCATTTTTTCTTATTAGGTACTATGGGAGGTCACAGACTTTATAAAGACCTTGAACAATTTGCAGAGGCACAACATGGGTCGAAACGGACTTCAAGCCGCCACCAGCCCTGAGAAACCATGGAAGAATAAAGGAGGAGAAAAGATTGGAAAGCTGAAGCTTGTCGTTGGGATGACAGGGTCCAAGGCAGAGTTCATAGGGGTGGCTATGAGAAGAGGAAGACTCTCGATGATCGGAAATAGCCATCCAAAAAGTCGAAAGTAAATCGTGATCCTCATCCTTTTGAGCACCATACATCTACCCCGACTCTAGTTTCTATCAGAATTGAGGTTCCAATTTCTACTATTCAGGTCGCTCCATCAACCCAGACTCCGTCAACTCATGTTGTGCCTACTTCTGGTTTTTCACGCACTCGTAGGAGGCCTGCTTATATTCTTTCGTCTGGTCCACCTAAACTTGAAGCCTCGTTCCATGGCTAGTTCGTGAAGGGAGTTAAAATCGATTATGACCTGCATCTGATTCGTAAAGATTCTTATGTACCCCATCTCCAGGAAATTCAGAGCGACTTGGATCAAGATGAAGGATGGGAAAAATTATGTAAGCAACTCGTGGACAAAAATTGTAACAACTATCAAGAGATTCTTTCTTTCAAGTAGGAAAAGGATGATTATGAAAGGATGCTGACAAAACGTGACGCTAGAATTGATCAATTGATAAAAGAGAGAGATGCTGCAATTTGGAGATTGTAAGAGCAATGCTAGTTTGCTAAAGTAATTGAAGGAGGCTCATGTAAAAATCATCGTGTTCAGAGATGAAATCAAGAAAGCCCATGTTGATGAAGTCAAGCTGAAAAAGGAGCTTGAAACTCGAGATGAGATCAGCGAAGCTCAAAAGAGAACCATTGATGGTCATGATGAAACCGTCAATGCTCATAACAAAACAATTCCTGATTATGAGGGAATGGTGGAATCCCGAGAGAAGACCATCTCCAACCAGGCTCAAGTGATTGCTTTGCTTTGAGGAAAAGTTGCACAACTCGACATTGAAAAGACCAAAGTCGAAGTTGTGAAAGCCACAATGACGGCGGACTACTAGGAGTTGTGAGATACCCACCAAAGGAAGATAGCGAAGATGGAATACACCATCTTGAACTTTTACGTCAACTCCCTAATTCATTAGGGCAATCTATGTTATATGGGCCCCAAATTCTCGCATACTCTTGTTTTGATTTGGCAAGAAATCCTGGCCTATTTTCGAGGAGACATGGATGTGTACACTAAACAAGAGCTGGAGGATGCCTATTTAAACAAAGAATCAAAGAGGGCTTTGCTGGAGGGCCAAGAGACTATTTGGGTTGAAAGGGAGCAAGAAGCCACCTATGCTGCTGCAGTTGTAACTACTAAAGCACTATCGAGCTCTTTAGTTATAGGCTTGGCGAATCGTCCAAGTAGCCTCATAATCAGACAGAAATCATTCCAGCTTCGACCGGTACTACTTTGTTATCTACCCCTTCAGCAGCTATCTCCGAAGCCTTTGGTGGTCTTGAAACTTTGCCTAAGATTGTGCAGCCATTAAAAGAAGGAAACGGGGTGGGGGGGGGAGAACGAGGTTGAGATTCATGGTCACACTTCTGATGCAAGTAACTTTCTCATTTTTCCTGATTTTGAAGACTTCCAGTTTACGCTTTAAGAACAAGGTGAATTGAATGTTTTCCTTTTTGATCTTATAGGTCTGTCTTCTTTACTTATCGAACTGAATTTCTCCAATCCCGGGGCCTATTGCTATTTCGACTGCTTCAACGCTTATTTCTGTAGCTGCTTCGATCACCATGCCCATGTCTAGCTCGCAATCAGGGCCGGAATCTGAGAAGATCACTGCATTGCATGGCCTGGACGACCCCTTCGTACCTCTAGAGGGCGATTTAACAACAGCTCACACTCGAGAGCAGACAAACCAAGCTAGTCAGCTAGGTAAAACTGAGCAGCAGATGGTGGCAGTTAAGAAGGAAAAGGTAGAAGAGAAAAAGTCTTCGAGGAGTTACCGCAAGTCCCGCAAGCACAAGACCAATAGGGAGCCTTTCAAGGGGGCCAAAGAACAGGAAGAAGACATGGGCATGGAGCCTATAATCGATATCTCTAGCAACGATACGACTCCCGGTGGAGATGCTGAGGGGAAGAGGAAACTTACGACCAAAGGTGGGAAAATAAGTAGTGGGAAGAAGCACTGACGGGCTCGAGTGACAGTGGAGCCGGATTTGTAGCATTTTGATTTGTTCGACATGTATTTAGTACAAATACAGAGTCTACACCAAGGTTTTAAATATCGGATTTCGGTCACGTTTCGTCTCGGAATTTTTACACAAGTTATCTCGTATCGGGGGAGATCTCGGACGAGATGAGTACATATCGGATGTACATCTCGGATTGACATCTCGGGTCTTATAATGCATCTCGGGAATATCTCGTATTTCCGAATGTACTTATGTGTCTAAAATTGATATGTCAAAAATTTATTTAACGGTTATAACTTTCTTAGTAAAAATAAAAATGCTAATATACTTGATTTACACGGAAAAAGGAATATTTTTAGAAGAGTAGTAACTTGGTTAGCTTAATTGATTTGGTAATGATTGTATAATATCATTTTATTTAAACATAATAAAGAAGTGAAACCTTTCGCTATGACTCATTAAGATAAAAAGTAAAGAATATGTTGAAGAAGTTGGTAAATTATAATTGGATTGAGTAGTTTCTTTTGAATCAATGTGAAAATAAAAAATACTATGCAAACTAAGAAAAATGCATAATTTCGGGTGAGATCTCGGATTGAGATTTTGATATATATTTCGGGTGAGATTTGAATATCTCGGACGAGATGAGTGTCGAGGGAGATATGGAGGAGATTTGATATCTCGTCTCGTTTAAGTATGAAAAGGAGATCTCGGAGGAGATCTCGGACGATATATAGGAGATTTAAAACCATGGGACTCTACACTCATTACTTTTGTTGTTGTAGCATTTATACTTTTCTTTTTGTTGGATGATATTATGTAGGTATGACCCCCACATTTTGACTTTGTACAGAAAATGTTGTGAGAAATGAAAAGATTAATGTTTTCTACTGCTATCTCTTCTGTGTTCGTTTTCATTTATCACGTACTAAGCTTGATTTAACACCATTTATGTGTGTTCATGACACGATTGCTTGTTCTGCAATTTCTATACTTCATATTGTCGTGCCATGTTTTGTGGTATATGATGCCTTTATTTCCGTGATCTCACGCATCATGTATGCATTTTTCAGTTTTATAACTAGATCTATTGTGATTGCTAAAATTCTTTGTTCGGCGTAACAGGGCTGTGGAGTAGTTTTCTTTTCAACTAAGTGTTGGTGTGTGCGCGCCCCCTACTTCACAGGTTGTTTACTCCGAACACTTGATAAATGACCGGTTGATCCGAGTGATTCCTCGGATGTCTGTAGCCGAATTTACTTTGTGGTTCCTATCTTCAGGAACTCATGAGTTGAATGTCTCAACTCCAGAGATTTTGTTGGTCAATGATTGGAATTCTTTGCTGATTTCTAGTTTTGCGACATCGCTGGACTCACGTCAGTTCTTTTTTATAGTGAGAGCTGATCCTTGTTAGTCCTGCAATGGACAAGTTTCCCGGTATTGTCAGGATAATACCAGTACTTAGAAAATCTTAACGATTTGCTGATGATGCCATAGCACCATCAAGCAGTGCTTACGCGACTTAGGAAATGTGCGGCCTTTAAGAGTGCGCGGCTTACGAAATGCACGGCTTTTGAGAGTGCGTGACTTATGAAATGTGCGGCTTTTGAGAGCGCATGGCTTATGAAATGGCTTTTAAGAGTGCACGACTTATGAAATGCACGACTTTTGATTTTGAGTCGATTTACTTTTGTCGTCTTGGCGAGTAGGTGGAGCATACTTGGTTGTGATTTCACTTTCCTAAGCAGCTTATGGATGATTTTGAGTTGGTTCACTTTCGTCGAATCGACGAATAATTTATATGAATATGGTTTGATTGGTTCAAGAAACTAAAGAGATTTCATTGATAAAATGGGAAGTACAACAAATTTTTCCTATTTACAATGCCCTAGTATAGTCGGGCGGCTTATTTGCGAAAATAGGAAATACATAGATAAAAGCTAAATAAAGAAATTCCAGAGCAAGTCGCTATTCCAAGCCGGGGGAATCTAAATTCCATCGACTATGGCTAGCTTGAAAGTGCCATCTCCAGGCTTTTTCCCGATTGAGTAAGGCCCTTCCCAGTTCGGTCCGAATGTTCCTGTAGCCAGATAGATCCGTTTCAGGACGAGATTTCCCACTTCGAAAGTATGGTTGCGGACCTTGGAGTTTAAGTGCAGTGTTACCCTTTTTTGGTTAGCAGTGGTCTTTAGCTCGGCTTCCTCCCGTTTCTCGTCAATCAGATCAAGTGACTCGAGCAACAACTGCTCGTTCTCTTTTTGATTGAAGAGTCATTTCCGATGGGAGGGAACTTCCAATTTGATAGGGATCATTACTTCAGATCTGTATGCTAGGGCTAATGGCGAGTGTCCAGTTGCTGATTTGTGCATCGTCCGGTAAGCCCATAGTGCAAGTGGGAGCTCATCAACCCAATTTCCTTTGGCTTTCGTCAGCCATTTCTTGATGGCGGACTTGATTTTGTTCACCACCTTTACTTGCCCATTTTGCTTGAGGGTGTGCCACTGCAAAGATTGCAACTTGAATTCGGCGCTTTCGAATTAAGTTCCGTTATCTATGATGATTTTCTATGGCACTCCAATCCTGCATATAATATTTTTAGTGACAAAGTTAATTACTTTCTTGGTGGTAATAGTAGCCTGTAGTTCCGCTTCGGCCCATTTTGTGAAGTAATCGATGGCAACGATAGCATATTTGGCTCCTCCTTTAGCAATTGGGAGTACGCCGATCAGGTCAATTCCCCAGACCAAGAACGGCCATGGGCCAACCATTTCCGTAAGTGCTGTAGATGGAGTTCTCTGTATTTTGGTGAATTTTTGGCATTGCATACATCGCCTGGTGTAGTCCGCTGCGTCACGGTTTATGGATGGCCAGAAGTAACCATATTGGAGGATCTTCTTTGCTAGAGTCTGCCCTACAATGTGGTTTTCACAATCGCCTTCATGGAATACCCTGAGGATCCATTTGGCTTTGCTATTGGTTACACATCTAAGTAGGGGAGTAGAGAATCCCTCATGTACAAGATTCCATCGTGCAAGACGAACCGTGGTGCCTTCCGGAGTAGCTTCTGTTAATAAGAAAACTTGTCAACATCCCCAATGCTATTCGTAAGATAGTTGAATCCAAACAAAACCAAACCATTAAAAGGATCCATTCCTTTGGAAGCACACATGTTGACTAGATTGACATAGTCGATAGGTTTCATGGAGTTAACCTTGGGATACAGTCTAGGGAACAACATCCGATTGAACCTTATCCTCTAGGTGAGTCAAAAGCAACTACCCATACTTGTTCTTCATTCCTTTCGACCATGTTGAAAGGTAACACTCAGGACCTTTCAATCGCATCGAAAAGGGGATGCTCGCTTAGTTAATGTGATATAGTTTCTTTTGACCTTATAGTTTCGCTACACTTGCTGGGGAACCCCTTCGAAAGGGTCAATAATGTCTCAAAGGGTTAATCCCCTTCAAACAGGTTCCTATTCATATGATTACAAGTCAATTAGTCTCGAGAATAACCCTTTCGATCGGGTCGTGTTGGGTAGTTTCCACCACTGCCGAATCGGATTCACAACCATGGAAAACCGAACCAACTCATTTCCAAAGCCTAACCAAGCCAAGGTAAACACTACCGAACCAATCCTCTACTACCGGTCCAGACCTCAACAAACAAACCAGAAGCATGCTACCGAACCAGGCCTTAGCTCCACTCATTACCAGACCAAAGTCCTGCCGAACCAACCCAGCTCCATTCGCTACCGGACTAAAGTCCTGCCGAACCAACCCAGCTCCATTCGCTACCAGACCAAAGTCTTGCCGAACCAACCCAGCTCCATTCACTACCGGACCAAAGTCTTGCCGAACCAACCCAGCTCCATTCACTACTGGACCAAAGTCTCAACTCCTACCATCTACCACCGGACCGAAGCACTACCGAACCAAGGCGTTGCCGAACCAACGTTGCCAGGCCGGATTGCATCAGCCCAAGCCCACCAGCAGCTATATACA
Organism: Allium fistulosum; assembly: GCA_030737815.1. NCBI lineage: Eukaryota > Viridiplantae > Streptophyta > Magnoliopsida > Asparagales > Amaryllidaceae > Allium > Allium fistulosum. The sequence continues at coordinate 894,391,301 of CM060905.1, read as the reverse complement.
TCCAGAACCCCTGCTCCCAGCCTCACTCTATAAATAGAGGGGTAGGGGTGCAACAATGGGGGACAAGTTTGAGAGCTCAAGGACGGATAGAACTTTCAAACAACTTTCATTTACTTGTATAAAAACTTTGTACTTGTAATCTGAACAAGAAAGGAGAAATAATATATAAAGTGGACGTAGGCACATTCTGGCTGAACCACTTTAAATCTGTGTGTCTTTTACAGTTTAGTCCCTGCTTTTTACATATTTGCATAAATCACCCAGATCACTAAAAACAACATAAAATCAACTAAATCATACGACTTGGAGGTGTTTGCCCTTTTTTTATGCAAACATTTTTGGTGCTTTCACTGAGAATGAGAAGCTCGAAGCTTCAGCTTCTCCCACTTAACCTTCTTCCTAACAGCGTCGTTCATTGCTTGGAAAACATGCCTCCAAGGAAGAAAAAAGGCGTTAACAAAGGAAAGAACATCGCAACTAGCAGTGTTCCAGATCCAGTGGTCACAGATCAAGTAAATCGTCCCATTCCAGCAGCAGTACCAAATGAAGGTCAGGCAAATCCGATAACCCCTGCCACAGAACAGTCGGCAGCGATTACTAGGGCAGCTCTAGACAGGGTTGTGGCCGAAGTGACTATCCGCTTCACATCCCAGCAGGAAGCCTTGGTGGACCAACTCATGTCATGCTTAAGGGATGCTGAAGAGTCCAACCGCAACACTGAATCATGGGGTGAGTCCCAGTTTGGAGGATCTCGGAGACAACAGAGATCTTCCTTCTTCGAAGGAGCTAACGATAGAAGCGGCCATGGTAGGAGCCGAGACCGAGCTCAGCCCGAAGTTAGACCTGAGGAAACACTTGGAACCGAACCCAACGGGGAAGGTACCGGGCGGAGGTCAACTGTAGCCGAGCCTGTCATGCTGCCTAACCACGGAATCACCAGTGAACGGGGCTGAGCTAGAGTCCAGCTCGAAGTTGGACCCGAGGAAGTGCTTAGATCAGAACCCAGCAGGGGAAGATCAAGGCAAGGGCCAACTGTAGCTGACCCTAGCATGCTTCCAGAAGACCAAAGACAGCCACTGGAAAATATTAGGAATGATAGACGATACCATCCCTACAGGTCATCTGGACGGAATCAATCCCACAGAGCAGAACCAAACTCGTTTCTATCTGCTCCAAATTCTGATGAAAGGATGGCACGCTTGTTCAAAGAGTGCATCCAACGGGATCAAAGAGACCGAGGAATAGGCGCTAGAGTAACCAGCCCTTTCGCCCGCAATATCGGAATTGCCATCACCCCCCGAGAATGGAAAATGCCAATAATGGAACCTTACAAAGGAACCTCTGACCCCGTTGTACACTTACAGAGATACACACAGCATATGCTCATGAGTGAAGCAATAGAAGGAGTGCTGTGAAAATGCTTTCCGCTATTCTTAGCAGATCTAGCTACCTCCTGGTTCTGCCATCTACCCCAAGGATCCATCAGCTCATGGGAGATGTTGAAAGAAAAGTTCATCAGCCAGTTCTGCATTCATGTGGAGCAGCCCAAGGACTCTTATTCCTTATCCAGTATCAAACATAAACCTGGAGAGAAAGTGCAGCAATATCTAACCCGATTCAATGCCACAGCGGCCGCAGTCCAAGATGCCGATGAGAAGCTTATCTTAATGGCCCTCTGTAGCGGTGTGCATCCGGATACTAAATTTGCTAGAAGATTGACCAAAGAAAAACCAGCTACTTTACCCGATTTCTTCCATTAAGCTGGGAAATATATGAGACTTGAAGATGCTGCCATAGAGAGGCAGACAGGGCAACAAAATAAGGCAGCTCACGGTAACACGCCCGCTGTAGCAAAGGACGTTCGAAGAAATGATTCTAGAGACAACGCTGGGGGCAAGAAGGGAGAAAAGCGTCTATATCGGCCAGGACCGAGATTTGATGCCTATACCCCGTGAAATGAAACAATCGAAAACATCTTCCTGGCCACTCAAGACGAAGTTAAATACAAACGCCCCCCGCACAAGAAGGAATTAGATAACGCAATTAAGTCTGGAAAATTCTGCCGCTTCCACGAATCCCATGGGCATGATACCAATGAATGCCATCATCTCCGGGACTTGATTGAAGAACATATCAGAAGAAGGAATCAGATAACGCAATTAAGTCTGGAAAATTCTTCCGCTTCCACGAATCCCATGGGCATGATACCAATGAATGCCATCATCTCCGGGACTTGATTGAAAAACATATCAGAAGAAGGAAACTAGAGCGTTATGTAAAAAGTCAGAACAGGACTCCAGCTCCTGCCAATGAAAACCCAAGGCTACCCTCTCCAGAGATAGGCAGAGGAAATCACAACACTAGCGGGTCCAGTCAAGAGAAGATAGTGGTCCATACCATCTCGGGAGGACCACACATCGCCGACAGAAGCTGGGCAGAGATGGAAAGATATGGAAAGTCACTTAAAAACAATGAAGACTGCGTTAATTCTGTTATAGAAGAACGCCACCCGAAGCGGAAAGAGAGTGATGACATCACATTTAGTAGGCGTGACCTAGAGGGGAGGCAATACCCTCACATGGATCCCATGGTTATCTCTGCCCGGCTCGGTCCAGCCGAAGTTTTCCGAATTCTAGTAGACACTGGAAGCTCAGTAAATATCCTATTTAACCATGCATTCGACAAAATGAAACTGTCAATAAAGGATGTTTCTCCCTGCAATAAACCACTACACGGTTTCACTGGAGTTGCGAAGATGCCCCTCGGGCAACTGGACCTTTTTGTTGAAATTGGAAGTCATCCCCGCTCCGTTGTGCGGAAACAGACATTTGTGCTGATAGAAAACCACTCGGCCTACAACGCCTTCTTAGGAAGGCCAGCCTTGTCTGACTTCCAAATTGTCCTGGCCCCATGGTGCCTAAAGATGAAATTTCCAATGGACAATGGAGTAGGGGAAGTAGAGGGAGACCAGGACATTGCTCGAGACTGCTATGTAACTGAACTTCGCAACAACCACAGGAAGGATAAAGGGAAGAGTGTAGAGATTGCCCTCTGCACAAAAAGTTTGGAAGCATAGCAACCAAAGAAAGCCCCTCCTCTTCGGTATACCAGCGACCCTTTCAACGAATTAGACCCCAGGGACAAAGAGGAGGAGGGCACCGTCGAGCCTGCAGAGGCTATGGAATTTGTATCTGTAGATCGACATGACTCGAGTAGACTATTGAAAGTCGGGTCCCAACTAAAAGCAGAATTGAAGGAACAACTCATTGATTTTCTCCACCACAACTTGGATGTATTTGCATGGTCACACGCTGACATGACCGGAATCTCCCCTGACATAGCATGCCACGTACTAAACATTGATCCTACCAAGGCGCCAGTAAAACAGAAAAAGAGAAGTATGGGGGCAGAACGATCAGCAACCCTCGATGAAGAAGTAAAAAACCTACTTGCCAATGACTTCATACGAGAAGCCATCTACCCAGAGTGGATCGCCAATCCGGTGCTGATAAAGAAGGCTAATGGGAAGTGGCGAACATGCATTGACTTCTCTAACTTAAACGACGCCTGCCCGAAGGATTGCTTCCCACTTCCCCGAATCGATCAGCTTGTAGACAGCATAGCTGGGCACAAACTCTTATCTTTTATGGATGCATACTCAGGATATAACCAAATTCCTATGCATGCTCCCGATCAAGACCACACTAGTTTTATCACTGACCGGGGATTGTACTGCTATAAGGTAATGCCTTTCGGACTTAAAAACGCAGGAGCCACCTATCAGCGCCTCGTCAACAAGATGTTTGCAGGGCTAATAGGACAAACTATGGAAGTTTATGTGGATGACATGCTGGTAAAGTCAAAGGAAGCCGACGATCACGTAAGCCACCTGGATGAAATGTTTCAAGTACTTCGCCAATATGGAATGAAGCTGAATCCTCTAAAGTGCTCCTTCGGAGTATCATTAGGAAAGTTCCTAGGATTCATCGTCCATGCCAGAGGAATTGAAGCAAACCCTGAACAAGTCCGAGCTCTGAAAGATATCAGGATACCTTCTACCCGAAAGAAAATGCAAAGCCTAAATGGGAAGGTGGCCGCCCTGAGCAGATTCATCTCTAAAGCGACTGACAAATGCATCCCCTTCTTCGAAGCTCTAAAGAAAGAGAGAGGAAAATTCGAATGGACTGACGAATGCTTAACAGCTTTCCTTAACTTAATCGAACACCTCCAGAGACCACCAGTACTCTCAACTCCGAACAAAGGCGAAGAGCTATACCTTTACCTTGTTGTGTCATCTCATGCTCTAAGCGCCGCATTGGTGAGAGAAGACAAACGCACGCAGCGGCCAGTATACTTTGTAAGCAAGAGGTTTACAGGGGCAGAAGCCAGATATCCTAAACTTGAGAAACTAGCGTACTGTTTACTAATCACATCACGGAAACTGCGTCACTATTTCCAGTCTCATTCCATCAGGGTTCTGACCGATCAACCACTAAGGCAAGTACTCCATTGTCCCGACACTTCTTGGTGACTACTTAAATGGTGCATCGAGCTAAGTCAATACGATATCACCTACCATCCTCGCACCGCCATCAAGGGACAAGCCATGGCCGATTTCATTGCCGAATTCACTACCAACGAGGGTAAGGAGCAATCGGAAATAGCAGAAGACATCAAGTGGAATCTCTTTGTGGATGGTGCGTCAAACGAACAAGGCTCGGTGGCAGGCGTGGTAATAATCACTCTCAGGGGGAATAAACTACACTATGCTATAAGGTTGGAATTCACTGCCACCAACAACGATGCAGAGTACGAAGCAGTGATAGCTGGATTAGAACTTGCCTTAGAAATCGGAGCCAATTCTTTGTGTCTTCATAGCGATTCCCAACTTATTGTAAATCAAATACTAGGAGAATTCCAGGCTCGAGAAGAACGACTCATGGCATATTTAAAGAAGACCAAGTTGCTTCTCAATCGATTAGATCACTATTTAATCAAACACATCCCTCGGGAAGAGAACCAAGAGGCTGACGAATTGGCAAAGCAAGCTAGCATGAGAGACGGTACTATTTCCGGAGCAGTAGCCATCTCAAAGCAACTGACCCCAAGTTTTGAGCAAGTGAATCTGATAGCTGCAACCGAAGAAGCAACTTGGATGACCCCCATCCGAGACTACTTACAAAGTGGCACACTGCCCAATGGGCATAACGAAGTCAAGAAAATCTTGAGAAAAGCTTCCCGCTACACAATACAAGAGGGCACTATCTATCGGCGCGGCTTCTCTAACCCCCTATTAAGGTGTGTCGCTGGAAGGGAAGCCAAGGAAATCTTATCCAACATCCATCAAGGAAGCTGCGGAGATCACACTGGAGGGCAGACTTTGGAAAAAAAGATACTCCGATATGGATATTTCTAGCCCACCTTAAGCAAGGATGCCTTAGATTTGTCAGAAAATGTGACAGATGCCAGAAGTTTGCTAAGATTCCGCGGCTACCAACAACTGAGATTACTCAAATGACCAGCCCTTGGCCCTTTGCAGTATGGGGAATTGACTTGATCGACGAACTGCCAATGGGCCGAGGCGGGTCCAAATATGCTATAGTGGCAGTCGACTATTTCACCAAATGGGTGGAAGCAGAACCCCTAAATAAAGTATCTTCAGCAAAAGTTATTAACTTCTTGATCAAAAATGTTCTATGCAGGTATGGAGTCCCATTCAAAATCATATCGGACAATGGACTTCAGTTAGACAGTGAGGAATTCGCCAACTGGTGCCAAGAGCACGGAATTCACAAAAGCTTCTCATCCGTAGCTTATCCCCAGGAAAACGGACAAGTTGAAGCCGTCAACAAAATCTCAAAACTCTAATAAAAAAGAAACTCGAAAAGTCAAAAGGCGCTTGGGTGGATGAACTTCCTACGACACTGTGGGCCTATCGCACATCTTTCATAACATCAACGGGGCATACTCCTTTCTCTTTGGCATACAGATCAGAGGCTATGCTCCCAGTTGAAACTATAGTGCCTTCCCACCGTAGGATCCACTATAACCCAGAAGAGAACGAAGAGCTCCTCCACATGTCTTTGGATCTAATTGAGGAAAGAAGAAATGATGTAGCCCTCAAAGCAGCAGCTCACAAGCAAAAAGTGGCAACGCAATACAACTCCAAAGTCAAGCATCGTAGCTTACAAAAAGGAGATCTTGTCCTCAAGCGAATCTTCCCGCGCCCCGGTGCACTAGATCCAATCTGGGACGGACCATATGTAATTCATAAAGATCTCCACAATGGAGCTTATATTTTGTCAACAGTGGATGGGGAGGTGTTCCAGAGGGCATGGAACATCCAGCACCTTCGTCGATACTTTTCTTAACTTGTACTGCCCATATGAAGTGAATTAACAAAGAGAATCAGTGGATGTAGACATTTTCGTGCCGAACCACTTTAAAAAACTTGTTTCTTTTTAACTTGTTCCTTTATATCTTGGCTGCTTGTTAACTTTATCCTTTTCTGTAGAACAAAATCCTGTGTAATGACATTTCCATTCAAAACACATCACGGCACGACTCCACCTGGACAAGACCTAACAGGTACTATACGAATCTATGCCCTCGCCAATGAGACACTTTTGCTCCGGCATCCCTCTGCTGCGGTTAACTCATTGCTCGCGACGGCCCTCAAAACCAACTGTAATGAGCCGATTATAAGCCATTAAGAAGCCCGACTATAGCCAAGGCAGCTCATTACGGCGTTCGGCTCGTCGGCAACTGTGAACCTACTTTAAGCCCCAACATAAGGTGTGGCCAGCCAGGGGTAGTTCACGGTTGACGATCGACACCCATGCTAGCCGGCCACAGTAAATCGAATAATACCCACGATTACGGGCCATAATGGCCCGGGTAGTTACCGTGCGCGATCTCGGCTCCGACGCGTCTTAAGTACGGCTGTGGTAAAAAAGATAAACTCCCCGCAGAGGCGTAAGATGGGTGACAAATGTCTCCAAGACCCACAGCTAGGGAAAGTGACTACAAAACCCGTTTGCCACGAACTTAAGCACATCGAAGGCCTTCCGTGATTGGAAGTTTTACTTTTTCTCATATTTCAATTCTATTTAAAGAACTTTTCTCCTGTCCTCTACAACAATCCCTAAAGTACAGGATACAGAGTAGGAGATACTCGCCAATGGGAGTAGGAACTCACAATTGGATGGCAGAGCATTCAACTGCATTCCATATTCGGTCATACAAGATATTCAAAACTGCCATCTATAATTAGAACATGAAAGGCGGTATTTTCTTCTTTTGTGTACAAATACATGGCTATAATTTATGCATACATCACTCTAGCATTGCAAGGCATGAAATTATGTTTTAAGCAAGAACTTGACATCAAACACAATTGAATTACAAGCACACGCACAACTGTATTTCTCACACAACGTGTCAAAATAGCAAAAACATTCAAAAACGACAGAATCAGCTTAAGTAAAAAAAAAATTAAATTACACGTCAAGAATAATGTTGTTTATTACAAGTAGCATAATTACAACCTAAAAGTTAGATTACTGTTTTGGGACTAACATATACAACAATGTCAAGTCCACAAAAAGATATCCAGGTCAAGTCAAGGAGCCGGCTGCATCGGAGCTTTACCCGTGTCCTGTTGACCACTTGTCCGGTCAAAGAAAGAATTCATTAGTGATAAGCAACCAAGTTAACGGAAAGACTAGGAGGGAAGACTTACCAGCGCCTGCTTCCTGACCATCCTGATCATCATCCTCTACTTGCACACCTGCCTCCTCAGTGGCAAGCAGCCGCATACCTTCCTTCACCGCCACCTTCTACTCCTTGGTAAACTGGGCAGTGACCACATCCATTCTGAAGAACGCGCCACCCTCTTTATCTGCATCAGCCCTAGCCTCCTCCAGAGCCCTGAGATAAATCCGGGCCATAACTCGGGGGTAGTCATCCATCCAGGATAAGTTACCCTGTTTCCAAGTGTGGAAATACATATCCTGGAGCATCTCATCCATCATCCCCTCGTTTTCCTCAAGCTCCCTCATTTGGGCCTCAGAAGCACGCAGCTTTGCAACGGCAGCATCTTTCTCCGATCGATATCGTGAGCGGTCAGCCTGAAGGGATATCCTCATCGCCTCCATCTCCTCCTTCAACCTGGACTGAGCAAGCTCTACGGCCTCGAGTCTCCCTGATAATTCCTGTACCCGCTCGAGGTCCGCTTGTCGAACCTCATCCACCGTCACAATGGCCATGTCAATCCGCTCCTTGCAGGCGGCCTCCATTTTTCGCAACTCTGCCCTGCTGGCCTCTTCCATAGTCTTCTTCAGTTGTCTGGATGCGGCCTCATGTTGAGAAATTTGAATGGCTTGATCGGCAAGTTGCTTAGCCTGGTCGGCAATTAACCGTAACCGAATGTTCGCACTCCCAATTTCCTCCCCGGCCGTGACTAGTCGGGCATGATGCCCCATCAATTTCCTGGTCTCCTCGGCAACCCGGTCGATGTTCGCCTTAGCTTCATCCCCCAGAGTTACAACCCGGGTGGTAAGCAAATCAAGGTCTAGGGACTTAGCTTCGTCAAGCACCCGTACCATAGGATTGCGAGGAAGAAGGTGCTCACCAGTAGCCTCATCGAAGGAGATGTCATGAGAGGCCGGGTCCAGGTCTGGATGACCCGCAAACGGATTATGAACCAAGCCAGGGTGATCTATCGGGGTGACGGTTGGATTCTTAGACGGATGTGGTGAAGGCATAAACTCAGTATCCTCCTCCGTAATATCGTGAATAGGCTGGAGTGGGGCCAGAGGGCCATAAGGAGATCCAAACGAAGATCGACTCCTCTTCCTCTTTTGTATATCTTCTTCAATAACCCCAAGAAGAGGACGATAGCCGACTACGTCTCCAGGGCGGTTAGTAGGAAGCTTCGGTTTGGCAGAAGCTTTGAGAAGTCTGTATTGTTCAAGCCTGTGCCGAAGATCTGAGGTCTTGGCTATTCTGCCTGCTCCTGAAATGAAAATCAAGTGTCACCAGCATGCATTGAGTCATCATTCAAGAATTAAAAAGAATAAAGAGAAATTCACCTTGAATCGCAGAAGTTGCCTCAGTAGAAGCACTCCCGGAAGATAAATCGGCGCCAGTCCCGGCCTTACCAGCTTTCTTGGGCTTCTCTACCAGGGCCAGTCCTTCCTCCAACTCTTCGAAGGCTTGGCGGAGAGCATCATCCATCCACTCGTGGATCACGCCGGCCTGCCCAGGAGGCAAAGCCCCGGTGCCATCACCGCCCTGTCCTTCGCCACCATCATTGCCATGACGATCACCGTCACCTTCTCTACCACTTCCACTTTCTGCCTCACCTCCTTCATCCTCGCCTCTTTCCCCCTCCACATTTTCCTCCTCCTGAACATCTGGATGTGTGCTGGGAGAGGGGCCATCGGACTTCTTGAGTTTCTTCCCCCCGGCGACTGGATGTATCGAGAAGGGTCTCCTTTTGCTGCTCTTCGCCGTGGCCCCTCCTGTAGCTTTGACAGCCCTCTCCTCCACCGTGTCTCTCTGCTTGACCACGAACTGATGTGGTAGAATAAGGTTGTGCCCCAGAAGTGTAGCGTTCCTGATCAGGTAAGAAACCGACCTATCCCTTCCCGTAATGGCTTCTATTTCCATAGCCATCTGAACCAGGCGATCGTTCTCCACGACCGCAAAACCACCTGTCGCTAGCAAGAAATAAAAGCACCTGAGAAGAAGCATTGCAGTCAGAACAGAAATCATAAATAAGCTTCAACTTACAGCCAGAGGTGAAGCGACGAATAGAGACAGAGTCATCCTTGACGAAAAACCATTCTTTCTTGAACATACTGAACTTCGAATATAAGTCCAGGACCGGCTTGAAAGATACGGCTGATTCCAAGCTGATGTATGGAGACCCCTTCTTATAGCCTCTCAAATTGTACAAATACCGGATCTCCCGGTTGGAGGGAGGACGCCCGTATCTCCTCTAGAAAATGACAAACAGGCTCACCAGGATGGCGTAGGAGTTGGGCTGAAGCTGAAATGGAGCCAACTTCAAGTAGGTGATGAAGCTGAGTATCCAAGAATTGATCAGGGGAATGGCCCCACACATACAATGGTACCTACTATAGGCGAAATATCCTTCGGGGGGATTATATGGCATCACTCCTTCCCCCGGCAATAGCATACGCGCTCTGTCAATCCCAAAGGAGCGAGAAATAACGTCAAGCTGCTCGCCTTTGAGAGAGCTAGGGAAACAGTCAGGAGGTGAGTTCAGAAGCTCCTGAGGGCCATACCCATCTACTAGTGACCTCGGGGTGGGTTCATGACGTCCCGGTCCTGACTGAGCTGGGGGCATTGCGGAAGGATCTTCTCTGTCCTGGGATTTCTTCTTTTCTGATCGGGTTTCAACTTTATGAGACATTATCTGCAACACGAGAAAACACATTGTTAGAATAAGGATATAGAGATATAAAAAAACGAGTGTATGTTGTCTAGAGTTTCACTTATAAACACATAAACTCATTTGGTATAACAAGGTTCAAGTTTCATTCGGCACTCAAGCCCATTCGATAGTTCAAGGCGCGAAGTTTCATTCGACACTCAAGCCCATTCAGTAGTTCAAGGCGCGAAGTTTCATTTGGCACTCATGCCCATTCGGTAGTTCAAGGCACGAAGATTCATTCGGCACTCGAACTCCACGAGTTCGTTCGGTAGTTCGAAACACGAAAGTCATTCGGCAATCACCTGATTCGGTAGTCAAGCGTGATCCGGCAAATCTGATTCGGCTATCTTACTTGGTAGGGAATAACGAGAGACATGAAGCCCATATTTATAGGCAAACAAAGATAACCGAACCAACGGTTCGGCACGTAGGACCAAATGGGAACGTCCAAGCTGAAACAAAGCACGGCATATGCTGGCATATGCCCCACTTTGGGGGGCAAATGTTGGGTATGTTTCCACCACTGCCGAACTGGATTCACAACCATGGAAAACCGAACCAACTCATTTCCAAAGCCTAACCAAGCCAAGGTAAACACTACCGAACCAATCCTCTACTACCGGTCCAGACCTCAACAAACAAACCAGAAGCATGCTACCGGACCAGGCCTCAGCTCCACTCATTACCGGACCAAAGTCCTGCTGAACCAACCCAGCTCCATTCGCTACCGGACCAAAGTCCTACTGAACCAACCCAGCTCCATTCGCTACCGGACCAAAGTCTTGCCGAACCAACCCAGCTCCATTCACTACCGGACCAAAGTCTTACCGAACCAACCCAGCTCCATTCACTACCGGACCAAAGTCTCAACTCCTACCATCTACCACCGGACCGAAGCACTACCGAACCAAGGCGTTGCCGAACCAACGTTGCCAGGCCGGATTGCATCAGCCCAGGCCCACCAACAGCTATATACATCCAGAACCCCTGCTCCCAGCCTCACTCTATAAATAGAGGGGCAGGGTGCAACAATGGGGGACAAGTTTAAGAGCTCAAGGACGGATAGAACTTTCAAACAACTTTCATTTACTTGTATAAAAACTTTGTACTTGTAATCTGAACAAGAAAGGAGAAATAATATATAAAGTGGACGTAGGCACATTCCGGCTGAACCACTCTAAATCTGTGTGTCTTTTACAGTTTAGTCCCTGCTTTTTACATATTTGCATAAATCACCCAGATCACTAAAAACAACATAAAATCAACTAAATCATACGACTTGGAGATGTTTGCCCATTTTTTGTGCAAACAGGTCGAAAGGGAATTTTTCCTTTCAGAACAGTCTTAGCTTATTATCGACTACAAATCACTTGGTTTTCCTTGTATAAGATTGATTTAGGTATTTCCAAGCCACTCAAGCTTAACATGGTCGAAACCCCATCATCACTTTGGTTTTTGACGTCAAATGCGGGTTTTGATGATGACGTGTTTCGATCACGGGCCTCGACCGGTTCGAAAGGCTTGTATATGCTTTCGAAAAGGTTGTGTTAGGGATGAAACCTTTAACTTCGAAAGGTTTGGCATCTAAGTGAGAGAACATCAACTATTGCCTTCGAAAGGGGTTCCGAAGATGTCCTTGCTTGTTTATCTGTGTCGAAAGGTTAAAAGTAGCGGAGGGGTATACCTGTTTCCATCTAGGTCGAAAGCGTTTGCACTGTATGAGTAGTTGGTGCTTTCGACCTCTTCGATACTTGCTTAATGCCTTTGAAACATCCTTTTACAACCTTTATGAAGTCTAGATCTGTTTCTTCATCGAAACCTCAATCTTACTAACCTTCTTTCATACTTCTGCTCTTAAGTAGATTTTATGGCTAACATTTTGCCCCCTTGTATGAAAGAAGCTTTTGTTCTTTAGGACAAAAATTTCATACCTTTCTACCTCTCCATAACTTTATTTTTCGTGCAAAATTCAAAGTTAGTGGCATTTGCTATTGTTAGTCCATTATCATACTTATATACGTGTTTAGTGACAGGTCGACATATTTATGCCTTTACATTTGGGTAGATAATCGATTATAATTCTGACTTATCAGATATGTGATGTGTAATTAGTAACTACTAATGCACATAGTAGATATGGTTTACGGACTTCTTGGGGGAAATAGCCAATAGCGACAAATAGGGGATATGAGTTATTATTCAAAAACTTCCTAGGAAACTTTAAATTATTCTGAAGTCTTCATTCGTCTGTTGGTGAGCATTATTTAGAGTTATAAACGTCAACTTTAACTTTGACATCAAGAAAACCAGCTCGAAACTTTCGGTTGCCTGCGAAAATTCCAATTCTTATCGCATCATACCCCCAGTTTAGGATTTGATAGAAATTGGGAAACATCGAAATTTAACCCAGATTAGGGTATTAACCTATGAAGTTTGGGAGTTGAGAACGTGACATCCAAAATCTAGATAACAATATCTAAAAATAGTCCTCCGTGTGGCATTTCTAAACCTAGATTCGGGTTTACATGGTAAATTAAACGAGAATTTGTAGGCATTGTCTTTATATCAAGTCCCTAGCCCAGATCAGGGCATATGTTAGACAATCATTTTTGCAAAAGAATCTCCAACCCAGATTAGGGCACTTACTGTATAAGCAAACTTCCATAGCAGTAGTTGTTAAAATAGAAATCCTTTGCCTAGATTGGGGCATGCGTTGGACAACCAGAAGTACATAGAAATTATCTTTACAATAGAAGCCATGAACCCAGATTAGGACTTTAAGGCCAAAATCAGATAATAGTCTCGAAACCCAAGTTTGAGTATAATAATGATCAATAATGTTATTATACCAAGATTCGGGCATAATAGAGATAGTGATTAATGAAGTCCCAAAACCCAGATTCTGATGAAGTCCTGAAATGTATATCCTGAAACCTAGATTCGGGTATTAACTGATGAAATTCATATATAAGAGTCTCGAAACCCAGATTCGGGTATTTATTGATGATGTTAAGAAATGTAATTCCCGAAACCCAGATTCGGGTAATAATAAATGGAGTTCTGTTTCACTCCTTTGCTTCTGTCTTCTTTAACATATATAAATCCTTCAGGTTTTGAATATATAGAAATAATTTGATAAGCTTGCTCTTGAGTTTGGATGTCTTAGTCCATGATCGGATAAGCTTTTTCACCCGATTAGCCTCCTTTGGGCTTTGGACATCTTAGTCCATTATTTGATGAGCTTCTCTTAGGCTTGGACATCTTAGTCCGTTGTTGGATGAGCCTCCCTTTAGGCTTGGACATCTCAGTTCATTGTTGAATGAGCCTCTCTTTGGACTTAGACATCTTAGTCCATTGTGATTAAGCCTCTTCTTAGGCTTGGACGTCTTAGTCCATTGTTGTTCGGTGCTCTTGGTTATCTCATCTTAGTGACTGAAACCAAGGACTTACCTGACCTCCCTCCAGGAGGTACCCTACCTTGGCCCTTTTGCGGTGCTACCAGGGGCTTGTTCGGTGCTTTACCCTGGCCATCTTATGGAGCGGATAAAGGCTTACTCCATCCTCCCTCCATGAGGTGCCTTACTCTGACCCTTTTGCGGCGCAGATAAGGGCTTATTCGGTGCTTTACCCTGGCCATCTTATGGCACGGATAAAGGCTTACTTCGTCCTCCCTCTAGAAGGTGCCTTGACCTGACCAGAGGCTTGGCCAAGGGCTTGTCTGGTGCTTTTACCTGGCCATCTCATGGCGCAGCAAATGGCTTACCCGCCCTCCCTCAAGGAGGTGCTCTGCCTTGGCCATCTTGGCGCGGACAGAGGCTTTTCTACCAATTTCGGTAGTATCCAAATATAAGGAGCATTTCATTCCCAACCATGTAGATTTTCTCTTTACAAAAAGTAGCTTTTTATTGATTCATCTTCAAAAATATGGCCTTAAATGCTTAGCATTCCATGTTCTAGGCACCATATTGCCATCTGGGCGGCACAATTTGTAGGCTCTCGGGGGGATTACTTTACAAACGACTAATGGTCCCTCCCAGTTTGGTCCTAAGGGTCCATCTGCAGGATTCTGTGCATTGGCTATTACTCTACGGAGTACCAAATCTCCCTCTTGAAATGATCTATGAAAGTAAACGTGTAGTACTAAGGATCGTGTAATATGGTATATAAATGCGGAAACTGGTAATAACAGTAAAATAAAATTAAAGTAAGCACACCAGGAATTTTTATACTGGTTCGAACTTCCCGTTCTACGTCCAGTCCCAGAATACCCTCTGGATTTAAACTAACCCCTCACTTAACCCGGAGGAATAGGTATACGACACCTGAGCAGCCGAACAGGAATTTTTCCACCTCAACAACCGAAGAGGACTTCAACCTAATACAAATTGTTTGTTGACGAATGTGTTCTGAATAACACTGATAGTCTTTTGATAGTACAACTTTCCTATAATCAAATCCTCAAGAGTATATATGTGTGTGAAGATTTAGAAGGAAGATAATCACGTAGAATCGAAGTATATGAATTAATTCAAGGATTCTAGTGATATTGAATAAGAATGAATGCTTTTATTTGCAGAAATGAATAGAGATTAGATTTCAGAAATATAAACAAGAATCGGTGTTTGTAGAAATGAATTGAATGTGTTTATATAATTGTAGAAGAGTTATAATCTTTCATGAAGAGTTTCAGTCAACAGTTGTGTCCATATCTCTTGAAACAGAGGACATTCCTCTTCATGAAATGATCGCATCTCTTCAGAAAACTAGCCGTTATTCTCTGGTCGGTCGACAGGAAAACCTGGCTGGTCAGCTGAGTTTGAAATCGAATACAAAACAGAAAATCACTGTGCACATAACACAGGGTCGGTCGACCGAGGTTCCTGATCGGTCGGCCGACCTGGTGTTACTTGCACAGTGTACACAGTTTTAATATAAATTGTTTTGTGTGTGTGTGTGTGTGACTATTTGAGGAATGATTTTAACAATATTCTAAGACTCAATAAAATAAAATATTCATACTAATCTCTGGATTGTAGTCTTGTCTCCTTTGTAGTGCACAATATATGGTTATTCTCCTTTTTGTCGCTTTCATATAGTATTCTCGTCGTATGATATTGAAGCTTGTGTCATGAATCAAAACTCATGAATCAACATTCTCCCCCTTTTTGATTGATGACAATACTTATGTGACGAAGTAATATTGACATATATATTATAATTCCCCCCTGAATATATGACGACTTTTCTGCAAAAAAATTGTTAGCTTTCATATATTTCTCCCCCTTTGTCATCGACAAAAAGGAATACTTATTAGATGTAATATAAAAAAATATGGAATATGTAACACAAGTAAGAAAACATTGAGTTTAAATATTACGTACTCAAACCAAATAGGAATATTAATGATGTTTACTTACTTCACAACATCTAAAAATAGACATATTGTTCATAAATTATATGAGTGTTAACAATATAAAATAACTACTACTTTAATGTAAGGTATCAAAAAAAATAATGAACATTTAAAGCATGCGATACCCAAGGTTCTTATAATTTCCTAATTTTTAGGAAACCATACCCAATTGGGTGTGGTTGTACCTTTATAAATATAATTTTCATTATTAATTACCATATCAAAATAATCATTAATGCATTTTTCTCTATTTTTCCAATTAACAGGAACCCAAATACTTAGATAATTTTTATTCATATTTCCCGTCAATGAATTTGTACTTCTAGAGAAATTATAAACATTATTAGTCATAGTAGTGTTTGAATTTCTATGAAAATTTGGTTTCGACTTTACTCGAAATTTAGTAGTAGCACTAACATTTTTATTGTACATAAAAGCGTATCTAGTGCTATTTCTACGATTAGTTTTATTATATCCTAAACCATTTTTATTGTTAATAGGTTGTGAATTCTCAATAAGTCTAGATAAATTTTCTCTTCCTTTATTAAAATTTGAAACATTTTTAGTGATTCCTTCTAGTTTGGTCTTTAGACTTGAATTTTCTAGTTCAACCATTTTAATATTAGTCTTTAAAACATGATTTTCAGAAACAAGACCATCATTCTTTTCTTTTTGAGTTTCAATTTCTTGAATCAATAATATAAGTTGAGAATTAACATTTGAAAGTGAGTCTTGAGTTTTCTCAAGTTCTTCTTCCAATATTTTCTTCTCGTCTTTAAGCATATCTCTTTCAAATTCTGCCTTGTTCTTATTTTCTATGGCCTCTTTATATTTTCTTTTGAGACTTTTTAACGTATCTAATAGTTCAGAATTTATTTCTATCATATCATCAAAAGTAAAATTACTAACCTCATTATCTTTTGCCATATTACTTAGAAATAGATATCAAATAACTTTGTGACGGTTATAGGATAACCTTGCTGTGATACCAAATGAAAGTAAACGTGTAGTACTAAGGATCGTGTAATATGGTATATAAATGCGGAAACTGGTAATAACAGTAAAATAAAAATTAAAGTAAGCACACCAGGAATTTTATACTGGTTCGAACTTCCCGTTCTATGTCCAGTCCCAGAATACCCTCTGGATTTAAACTAACCCCTCACTTAACCCGGAGGAATAGGTATACGACACCTGAGCAGCCGAACATGAATTTTTCCGCCTCAACAACCGAAGAGGACTTCAACCTAATACAAATTGTTTGTTGACGAATGTGTTCTGAATAACACTGATAGTCTTTTGATAGTACAACTTCCCTATAATCAAATCCTCAAGAGTATATATGTGTGTGAAGATTTAGAAGGAAGATAATCACGTAGAATCGAAGTATATGAATTAATTCAAGGATTCTAGTGATATTGAATAAGAATGAATGCTTTTATTTGCAGAAATGAATAGAGATTAGATTTCAGAAATATAAACAAGAATCGGTGTTTGTAGAAATGAATTGAATGTGTTTATATAATTGTAGAAGAGTTATAATCTTTCATGAAGAGTTTCAGTCAACAGTTGTGTCCATATCTCTTGAAACAGAGAACATTCCTCTTCATGAAATGATTGCATCTCTTCAGAAAACTAGCCGTTATTCTCTGGTCGGTCGACCGGAAAACCTGGCCGGTCAGCTGAGTTTGAAATCGGATACAAAAAAGAAAATCACTGTGCACATAACACAGGGTCGGTCGACCGAGGTTCCTGGTCGGTCGGCCGACCTGGTGTTACTTGCACAGTGTACACAGTTTTAATATAAATTGTTTTGTGTGTGTGTGTGTGACTATTTGAGGAATGATTTTAACAATATTCTAAGACTCAATAAAATAAAATATTCATACTAATCTCTGGATTGTAGTCTTGTCTCCTTTGTAGTGCACAATATATGGTTATTCTCCTTTTTGTCGCTTTCATATAGTATTCTCGTCGTATGATATTGAAGCTTGTGTCATGAATCAAAACTCATGAATCAACATTCTCCCCCTTTTTGATTGATGACAATACTTATGTGACGAAGTAATATTGACATATATATTATAATTCTCCCCCTGAATATATGACGACTTTTCTACAAAAAAATTGTTAGCTTTCATATATTTCTCCCCCTTTGTTATCGACAAAAAGGAATACTTATTAGATGTAATATAAAAAAATATGGAATATGTAACACAAGTAAGAAAACATTGAGTTTAAATATTACGTACTCAAACCAAATAGGAATATTAATGATGTTTACTTACTTCACAACATCTAAAAATAGACATATTGTTCATAAATTATATGAGTGTTAACAATATAAAATAACTACTACTTATAATGTAAGGTATCAAAAAAAATAATGAACATTTAAAGCATGCGATACCCAAGGTTCTTATAATTTCCTAATTTTTAGGAAACCATACCCAATTGGGTGTGGTTGTACCTTTATAATATAATTTTCATTATTAATTACCATATCAAAATAATCATTAATGCATTTTTCTCTATTTTTCCAATTAACAGGAACCCAAATACTTAGATAATTTTTATTCATATTTCCCGTCAATGAATTTGTACTTCTAGAGAAATTATAAACATTATTAGTCATAGTAGTGTTTGAATTTCTATGAAAATTTGGTTTCGACTTTACTCGAAATTTAGTAGTAGCACTAACATTTTTATTGTACATAAAAGCGTATCTAGTGCTATTTCTACGATTAGTTTTATTATATCCTAAACCATTTTTATTGTTAATAGGTTGTGAATTCTCAATAAGTCTAGATAAATTTTCTCTTCCTTTATTAAAATTTGAAACATTTTTAGTGATTCCTTCTAGTTTGGTCTTTAGACTTGAATTTTCTAGTTCAACCATTTTAATATTAGTCTTTAAAACATGATTTTTAGAAACAAGACCACCATTCTTTTCTTTTTGAGTTTCAATTTCTTGACTCAATAATATAAGTTGGGAATTAACATTTGAAAGTGAGTCTTGAGTTTTCTCAAGTTCTTCTTCCAATATTTTCTTCTCGTCTTTAAGCATATCTCTTTCAAATTCTGCCTTGTTCTTATTTTCTATGGCCTCTTTATATTTTCTTTTGAGACTTTTTAACGTATCTAATAATTCAGAATTTATTTCTATCATATCATCAAAAGTAAAATTACTAACCTCATTATCTTTTGCCATATTACTTAGAAATAGATATCAAATAACTTTGTGACGGTTATAGGATAACCTTGCTCTGATACCAAATGAAAGTAAACGTGTAGTACTAAGGATCGTGTAATATGGTATATAAATGCGGAAATTGGTAATAACAGTAAAATAAAATTAAAGTAAGCACACCAGGAATTTTTATACTGGTTCGAACTTCCCGTTCTACGTCCAGTCCCAGAATACCCTCTGGATTTAAACTAACCCCTCACTTAACCCGGAGGAATAGGTATACGACACCTGAGCAGCCGAACAGGAATTTTTCCGCCTCAACAACCGAAGAGGACTTCAACCTAATACAAATTGTTTGTTGACGAATGTGTTCTGAATAACACTGATAGTCTTTTGATAGTACAAATTTCCTATAATCAAATCCTCAAGAGTATATATGTGTGTGAAGATTTAGAAGGAAGATAATCACGTAGAATCGAAGTATATGAATTAATTCAAGGATTCTAGTGATATTGAATAAGAATGAATGCTTTTATTTGCAGAAATGAATAGAGATTAGATTTCAGAAATATAAACAAGAATCGGTGTTTGTAGAAATGAATTGAATGTGTTTATATAATTGTAGAAGAGTTATAATCTTTCATGAAGAGTTTCAGTCAACAGTTGTGTCCATATCTCTTGAAACAGAGGACATTCCTCTTCATGAAATGATCGCATCACTTCAGAAAACTAGCCGTTATTCTCTGGTCGTTCGATCGGAAAACCTGGCCGGTCAGCTGAGTTTGAAATCGGATACAAAATAGAAAATCACTGTGCACATAACACAGGGTCGGTCGACCGAGGTTCCTGGTCGGTCGGCCGACCTGGTGTTACTTGCACAGTGTACACAGTTTTAATATAAATTGTTTTGTGTGTGTGTGTGACTATTTGAGGAATGATTTTAACAATATTCTAAGACTCAATAAAATAAAATATTCATACTAATCTCTGGATTGTAGTCCTGTCTCCTTTGTAGTGCACAATATATGGTTATTCTCCTTTTTGTCGCTTTCATATAGTATTCTCGTCGTATGATATTGAAGCTTGTGTCATGAATCAAAACTCATGAATCAACATTCTCCCCCTTTTTGATTGATGACAATACTTATGTGACGAAGTAATATTGACATATATATTATAATTCTCCCCCTGAATATATGACGACTTTTCTGCAAAAAAATTGTTAGCTTTCATATATTTCTCCCCCTTTGTCATCGACAAAAAGGAATACTTATTAGATGTAATATAAAAAAATATGGAATATGTAACACAAGTAAGAAAACATTGAGTTTAAATATTACATACTCAAACCAAATAGGAATATTAATGATGTTTACTTACTTCACAACATCTAAAAATAGACATATTGTTCATAAATTATATGAGTGTTAACAATATAAAATAACTACTACTTATAATGTAAGGTATCAAAAAAAATAATGAACATTTAAAGCATGCGATACCCAAGGTTCTTATAATTTCCTAATTTTTAGGAAACCATACCCAATTGGGTGTGGTTGTACCTTTATAAATATAATTTTCATTATTAATTACCATATCAAAATAATCATTAATGCATTTTTCTCTATTTTTCCAATTAACAGGAACCCAAATACTTAGATAATTTTTATTCATATTTCCCGTCAATGAATTTGTACTTCTAGAGAAATTATAAACATTATTAGTCATAGTAGTGTTTGAATTTCTATGAAAATTTGGTTTCGACTTTACTCGAAATTTAGTAGTAGCACTAACATTTTTATTGTACATAAAAGCGTATCTAGTGCTATTTCTACGATTAGTTTTATTATATCCTAAACCATTTTTATTGTTAATAGGTTGTGAATTCTCAATAAGTCTAGATAAATTTTCTCTTCCTTTATTAAAATTTGAAACATTTTTAGTGATTCCTTCTAGTTTGGTCTTTAGACTTGAATTTTCTAGTTCAACCATTTTAATATTAGTCTTTAAAACATGATTTTCAGAAACAAGACCATCATTCTTTTCTTTTTGAGTTTCAATTTCTTGACTCAATAATATAAGTTGAGAATTAACATTTGAAAGTGAGTCTTGAGTTTTCTCAAGTTCTTCTTCCAATATTTTCTTCTCGTCTTTAAGCATATCTCTTTCAAATTCTGCCTTGTTCTTATTTTCTATGGCCTCTTTATATTTTCTTTTGAGACTTTTTAACGTATCTAATAATTCAGAATTTATTTCTATCATATCATCAAAAGTAAAATTACTAACCTCATTATCTTTTGCCATATTACTTAGAAATAGATATCAAATAACTTTGTGACGGTTATAGGATAACCTTGCTCTGATACCAAATGAAAGTAAACGTGTAGTGCTAAAGATCGTGTAATATGGTATATAAATGTGGAAACTGGTAATAACAGTAAAATAAAATTAAAGTAAGCACACCAGGAATTTTTATACTGGTTCGAACTTCCCGTTCTACGTCCAGTCCCAGAATACCCTCTGGATTTAAAATAACCCCTCAGTTAACCCGGAGGAATAGGTATACGACACCTGAGCAGCCGAACAGGAATTTTTGCGCCTCAACAACCGAAGAGGACTTCAACCTAATACAAATTGTTTGTTGACGAATGTGTTCTGAATAACACTGATAGTCTTTTGATAGTACAACTTTCCTATAATCAAATCCTCAAGAGTATATATGTGTGTGAAGATTTAGAAGGAAGATAATCACGTAGAATCGAAGTATATGAATTAATTCAAGGATTCTAGTGATATTGAATAAGAATGAATGCTTTTATTTGCAGAAATGAATAGAGATTAGATTTCAGAAATATAAACAAGAATCGGTGTTTGTAGAAATGAATTGAATGTGTTTATATAATTGTAGAAGAGTTATAATCTTTCATGAAGAGTTTCAGTCAACAGTTGTGTCCATATCTCTTGAAACAGAGGACATTCCTCTTCATGAAATGATCACATCTCTTCAGAAAACTAGCCGTTATTCTCTGGTCGGTCAACCGGAAAACCTGGCCGGTCAACTGAGTTTGAAATCGGATACAAAACAGAAAATCACTGTGCACATAACACAGGGTCGGTCGACCGAGGTTCCTGGTCGGTCGGCCGACCTGGTGTTACTTGCACAGTGTACACAGTTTTAATATAAATTGTTTTGTGTGTGTGTGTGACTATTTGAGGAATGATTTTAACAATATTCTAAGACTCAATAAAATAAAATATTCATACTAATCTCTGGATTGTAGTCTTGTCTCCTTTGTAGTGCACAATATATGGTTATTCTCCTTTTTGTCGCTTTCATATAGTATTCTCGTCGTATGATATTGAAGCTTGTGTCATGAATCAAAACTCATGAATCAACATTCTCCCCCTTTTTGATTGATGACAATACTTATGTGTCGAAGTAATATTGACATATATATTATAATTCTCCCCCTGAATATATGACGACTTTTCTGCAAAAAAATTGTTAGCTTTCATATATTTCTCCCCCTTTGTCATCGACAAAAAGGAATACTTATTAGATGTAATATAAAAAAATATGGAATATGTAACACAAGTAAGAAAACATTGAGTTTAAATATTACATACTCAAACCAAATAGGAATATTAATGATGTTTACTTACTTCACAACATCTAAAAATAGACATATTGTTCATAAATTATATGAGTGTTAACAATATAAAATAACTACTACTTATAATGTAAGGTATCAAAAAAAAATAATGAACATTTAAAGCATGCGATACCCAAGGTTCTTATAATTTCCTAATTTTTAGGAAACCATACCCAATTGGGTGTGGTTGTACCTTTATAAATATAATTTTCATTATTAATTACCATATCAAAATAATCATTAATGCATTTTTCTCTATTTTTCCAATTAACAGGAACCCAAATACTTAGATAATTTTTATTCATATTTCCCGTCAATGAATTTGTACTTCTAGAGAAATTATAAACATTATTAGTCATAGTAGTGTTTGAATTTCTATGAAAATTTGGTTTCGACTTTACTCGAAATTTAGTAGTAGCACTAACATTTTTATTGTACATAAAAGCGTATCTAGTGCTATTTCTACGATTAGTTTTATTATATCCTAAACCATTTTTATTGTTAATAGGTTGTGAATTCTCAATAAGTCTAGATAAATTTTCTCTTCCTTTATTAAAATTTGAAACATTTTTAGTGATTCCTTCTAGTTTGGTCTTTAGACTTGAATTTTCTAGTTCAACCATTTTAATATTAGTCTTTAAAACATGATTTTCAGAAACAAGACCATCATTCTTTTCTTTTTGAGTTTCAATTTCTTGACTCAATAATATAAGTTGAGAATTAACATTTGAAAGTGAGTCTTGAGTTTTCTCAAGTTCTTCTTCCAATATTTTCTTCTCGTCTTTAAGTATATCTCTTTCAAATTCTGCCTTGTTCTTATTTTCTATGGCCTCTTTATATTTTCTTTTGAGACTTTTTAACGTATCTAATAATTCAGAATTTATTTCTATCATATCATCAAAAGTAAAATTACTAACCTCATTATCTTTTGCCATATTACTTAGAAATAGATATCAAATAACTATGTGACGGTTATAGGATAACCTTGCTCTGATACCAAATGAAAGTAAACGTGTAGTACTAAGGATCGTGTAATATGGTATATAAATGCGGAAACTGGTAATAACAGTAAAATAAAATTAAAGTAAGCACACCAGGAATTTTTATACTGGTTCGAACTTCCCGTTCTACGTCCAGTCCCAGAATACCCTCTGGATTTAAACTAACCCCTCACTTAACCCGGAGGAATAGGTATACGACACCTGAGCAGCCGAACAGGAATTTTTCCACCTCAACAACCGAAGAGGACTTCAACCTAATACAAATTGTTTGTTGACGAATGTGTTTTGAATAACACTGATAGTCTTTTGATAGTACAACTTTCCTATAATCAAATCCTCAAGAGTATATATGTGTGTGAAGATTTAGAAGGAAGATAATCACGTAGAATCGAAGTATATGAATTAATTCAAGGATTCTAGTGATATTGAATAAGAATGAATGCTTTTATTTGCAGAAATGAATAGAGATTAGATTTCAGAAATATAAACAAGAATCGGTGTTTGTAGAAATGAATTGAATGTGTTTATATAATTGTAGAAGAGTTATAATCTTTCATGAAGAGTTTCAGTCAACAGTTGTGTCCATATCTCTTGAAACAGAGGACATTCCTCTTCATGAAATGATCGCATCTCTTCAGAAAACTAGCCGTTATTCTCTGGTCGGTCGACCGGAAAACCTGGTCGGTCAGCTGAGTTTGAAATCGGATACAAAACAGAAAATCACTGTGCACATAACACAGGGTCGGCCGACCGAGGTTCCTGATCGGTCGGCCGACCTGGTGTTACTTGCACAGTGTACACAGTTTTAATATAAATTGTTTTGTGTGTGTGTGACTATTTGAGGAATGATTTTAACAATATTCTAAGACTCAATAAAATAAAATATTCATACTGATCTCTGGATTGTAGTCTTGTCTCCTTTGTAGTGCACAATATATGGTTATTCTCCTTTTTGTCGCTTTCATATAGTATTCTCGTCGTATGATATTGAAGCTTGTGTCATGAATCAAAACTCATGAATCAACATTCTCCCCCTTTTTGATTGATGACAATACTTATGTGACCAGGTAATATTGACATATATATTATAATTCTCCCCCTGAATATATGACGACTTTTCTGCAAAAAAATTGTTAGCTTTCATATATTTCTCCCCCTTTGTCATCGACAAAAAGGAATACTTATTAGATGTAATATAAAAAAATATGGAATATGTAACACAAGTAAGAAAACATTGAGTTTAAATATTACGTACTCAAACCAAATAGGAATATTAACGATGTTTACTTACTTCACAACATCTAAAAATAGACATATTGTTCATAAATTATATGAGTGTTAACAATATAAAATAACTACTACTTATAATGTAAGGTATCAAAAAAAATAATGAACATTTAAAGCATGCGATACCCAAGGTTCTTATAATTTCCTAATTTTTAGGAAACCATACCCAATTGGGTGTGGTTGTACCTTTATAAATATAATTTTCATTATTAATTACCATATCAAAATAATCATTAATGCATTTTTCTCTATTTTTCCAATTAACAGGAACCCAAATACTTAGATAATTTTTATTCATATTTCCCGTCAATGAATTTGTACTTCTAGAGAAATTATAAACATTATTAGTCATAGTAGTGTTTGAATTTGTATGAAAATTTGGTTTCGACTTTACTCGAAATTTAGTAGTAGCACTAACATTTTTATTGAACATAAAAGCGTATCTAGTGCTATTTCTACGATTAGTTTTATTATATCCTAAACCATTTTTATTGTTAATAGGTTGTGAATTCTCAATAAGTCTAGATAAATTTTCTCTTCCTTTATTAAAATTTGAAACATTTTTAGTGATTCCTTCTAGTTTGGTCTTTAGACTTGAATTTTCTAGTTCAACCATTTTAATATTAGTCTTTAAAACATGATTTTCAGAAACAAGACCATCATTCTTTTCTTTTTGAGTTTCAATTTCTTGACTCAATAATATAAGTTGAGAATTAACATTTGAAAGTGAGTCTTGAGTTTTCTCAAGTTCTTCTTCCAATATTTTCTTCTCGTCTTTAAGCATATCTCTTTCAAATTCTGCCTTGTTCTTATTTTCTATGGCCTCTTTATATTTTCTTTTGAGACTTTTTAACGTATCTAATAATTCAGAATTTATTTCTATCATATCATCAAAAGTAAAATTACTAACCTCATTATCTTTTGCCATATTACTTAGAAATAGATATCAAATAACTTTGTGACGGTTATAGGATAACCTTGCTCTGATACCAAATGAAAGTAAACGTGTAGTACTAAGGATCGTGTAATATGGTATATAAATGCGGAAACTGGTAATAACAGTAAAATAAAATTAAAGTAAGCACACCAGGAATTTTTATACTGGTTCGAACTTCCCGTTCTACGTCCAGTCCCAGAATACCCTCTGGATTTAAACTAACCCCTCACTTAACCCGGAGGAATAGGTATACGACACCTGAGCAGCCGAACAGGAATTTTTCCACCTCAACAACCGAAGAGGACTTCAACCTAATACAAATTGTTTGTTGACGAATGTGTTCTGAATAACACTGATAGTCTTTTGATAGTACAACTTTCCTATAATCAAATCCTCAAGAGTATATATGTGTGTGAAGATTTAGAAGGAAGATAATCACGTAGAATCGAAGTATATGAATTAATTCAAGGATTCTAGTGATATTGAATAAGAATGAATGCTTTTATTTGCAGAAATGAATAGAGATTAGATTTCAGAAATATAAACAAGAATCGGTGTTTGTAGAAATGAATTGAATGTGTTTATATAATTGTAGAAGAGTTATAATCTTTCATGAAGAGTTTCAGTCAACAGTTGTGTCCATATCTCTTGAAACAGAGGACATTCCTCTTCATGAAATGATCGCATCTCTTCAGAAAACTAGCCGTTATTCTCTGGTCGGTCGACCGGAAAACCTGGTCGGTCAGCTGAGTTTGAAATCGGATACAAAACAGAAAATCACTGTGCACATAACACAGGGTCGGCCGACCGAGGTTCCTGATCGGTCGGCCGACCTGGTGTTACTTGCACAGTGTACACAGTTTTAATATAAATTGTTTTGTGTGTGTGTGACTATTTGAGGAATGATTTTAACAATATTCTAAGACTCAATAAAATAAAATATTCATACTGATCTCTGGATTGTAGTCTTGTCTCCTTTGTAGTGCACAATATATGGTTATTCTCCTTTTTGTCGCTTTCATATAGTATTCTCGTCGTATGATATTGAAGCTTGTGTCATGAATCAAAACTCATGAATCAACATTCTCCCCCTTTTTGATTGATGACAATACTTATGTGACCAGGTAATATTGACATATATATTATAATTCTCCCCCTGAATATATGACGACTTTTCTGCAAAAAAATTGTTAGCTTTCATATATTTCTCCCCCTTTGTCATCGACAAAAAGGAATACTTATTAGATGTAATATAAAAAAATATGGAATATGTAACACAAGTAAGAAAACATTGAGTTTAAATATTACGTACTCAAACCAAATAGGAATATTAATGATGTTTACTTACTTCACAACATCTAAAAATAGACATATTGTTCATAAATTATATGAGTGTTAACAATATAAAATAACTACTACTTATAATGTAAGGTATCAAAAAAAATAATGAACATTTAAAGCATGCGATACCCAAGGTTCTTATAATTTCCTAATTTTTAGGAAACCATACCCAATTGGGTGTGGTTGTACCTTTATAAATATAATTTTCATTATTAATTACCATATCAAAATAATCATTAATGCATTTTTCTCTATTTTTCCAATTAACAGGAACCCAAATACTTAGATAATTTTTATTCATATTTCCCGTCAATGAATTTGTACTTCTAGAGAAATTATAAACATTATTAGTCATAGTAGTGTTTGAATTTCTATGAAAATTTGGTTTCGACTTTACTCAAAATTTAGTAGTAGCACTAACATTTTTATTGAACATAAAAGCGTATCTAGTGCTATTTCTACGATTAGTTTTATTATATCCTAAACCATTTTTATTGTTAATAGGTTGTGAATTCTCAATAAGTCTAGATAAATTTTCTCTTCCTTTATTAAAATTTGAAACATTTTTAGTGATTCCTTCTAGTTTGGTCTTTAGACTTGAATTTTCTAGTTCAACCATTTTAATATTAGTCTTTAAAACATGATTTTCAGAAACAAGACCATCATTCTTTTCTTTTTGAGTTTCAATTTCTTGACTCAATAATATAAGTTGAGAATTAACATTTGAAAGTGAGTCTTGAGTTTTCTCAAGTTCTTCTTCCAATATTTTCTTCTCGTCTTTAAGCATATCTCTTTCAAATTCTGCCTTGTTCTTATTTTCTATGGCCTCTTTATATTTTCTTTTGAGACTTTTTAACGTATCTAATAATTCATAATTTATTTCTATCATATCATCAAAAGTAAAATTACTAACCTCATTATCTTTTGCCATATTACTTAGAAATAGATATCAAATAACTTTGTGACGGTTATAGGATAATCTTGCTCTGATACCAAATGAAAGTAAACGTGTAGTACTAAGGATCGTGTAATATGGTATATAAATGCGGAAACTGGTAATAACAGTAAAATAAAAATTAAAGTAAGCACACCAGGAATTTTTATACTGGTTCGAACTTCCCGTTCTACGTCCAGTCCCAGAATACCCTCTGGATTTAAAATAACCCCTCACTTAACCCGGAGGAATAGGTATACGACACCTGAGCAGCCGAACAGGAATTTTTCCGCCTCAACAACCGAAGAGGACTTCAACCTAATACAAATTGTTTGTTGACGAATGTGTTCTGAATAACACTGATAGTCTTTTGATAGTACAACTTTCCTATAATCAAATCCTCAAGAGTATATATGTGTGTGAAGATTTAGAAGGAAGATAATCACGTAGAATCGAAGTATATGAATTAATTCAAGGATTCTAGTGATATTGAATAAGAATGAATGCTTTTATTTGCAGAAATGAATAGAGATTAGATTTCAGAAATATAAACAAGAATCGGTGTTTGTAGAAATGAATTGAATGTGTTTATATAATTGTAGAAGAGTTATAATCTTCCATGAAGAGTTTCAGTCAACAGTTGTGTCCATATCTCTTGAAACAGAGGACATTCCTCTTCATGAAATGATCGCATCTCTTCAGAAAATTAGCCGTTATTCTCTGGTCGGTCGACCGGAAAACCTGGCCGGTCAGCTGAGTTTGAAATCGGATACAAAACAGAAAATCACTGTGCACATAACAAAGGGTCGGTCGACCGAGGTTCCTGGTCGGTCGGCCGACCTGGTGTTACTTGCACAGTGTACACAGTTTTAATATAAATTGTTTTGTGTGTGTGTGTGACTATTTGAGGAATGATTTTAACAATATTCTAAGACTCAATAAAATAAAATATTCATACTAATCTCTGGATTGTAGTCTTGTCTCCTTTGTAGTGCACAATATATGGTTATTCTCCTTTTTGTCGCTTTCATATAGTATTCTCGTCGTATGATATTGAAGCTTGTGTCATGAATCAAAACTCATGAATCAACAATCTAGTCCTTACTCTTGAATCGTAATACTTTGAGATTTTTCTCTGATATTCAGCGGTTCTTACCACTGCTCCATCTCTTAATTCATGTATCAAGTCCAATGATTTTTTCAGCTCTTTATTTTTATCGAAGGCGTAGGCAATCCTTCGTTGTAAGGGTATCTCAATCTTGATTGGTAGCATCGCCTCACACCCATAGGTTAAAGAGTAAGGGGTATGTCCTATTGCTGTCTTAGAGGACGTTCGGTAAGCCCATAACACAAGTGGCAACTCTTCTACCCAATTTCCTTTTGCCCCATTTAGTCGCTTTTTCAGAATTGTCTTTATGGTTCTATTTGCAACCTCAACTACTCCATTAGCTTTTGGATATGCGACAGATGAAAAACTTTTAATAATCCCATTCTTATAGAAGAAGCGGGAGAATTCTTCACTCTCAAATTGCATCCCATTGTCAGAAATTATCTTCTGGGGAATTCTAAACCTGGCTATGATGTTCTTGATAACAAATCTGAGTACCTTCCCAGAAGTAATTTTAGCAAGTGGCTCTACTTCAATCCATTTAGTGAAATAGTCGATGGCAACCACATCATACTTTGCCCCTCCCTTTGAGATTGGTAATGGGCCGATTAGGTCTATTTCCCATACATCAAAAGGCCATGGACATGTAATTGGAGTTAATTGACTTGGGGGCAATCTGGGTATCTTTGAGAACTTCTGACACTTTTTGCATCTTCTCACATATTATATGGCTTGGCTTACCATATGTGGCCAGTAAAATCCCTGCCTCATTATTTTCTTTGCCAGCTTTGTCCCATTTGAATGGTCTCCACAAAACCCTTCGTGTGCTTCAGTTATTAATTTTATTCCATCATTCATGCTCATACATCTTAGGTAGGGAAGAGCATATCCCATTTTATAGAGGATTCCATCCATCATGATGAAGGTAGGAGCTTGCCTTCTTGCTTCTCCTTTATCAGATGGGAGTGTCCCTTTCAATACTTAGACTTTCCTGATATTCGACTGGGACAATTCATGTCTCTAGGGTTCCACTTGAGCTGACTAATTTTGATAAGGAGTCTGCCTGTGAATTTTCTACTCTTGGAACTTAATTTATCGAAAAGTCCTCAAAGAAAGCATCTGTAGTATCTTCCTTACATATAAGGATAGCTTAGGGTCCTTTGTTTGATATACCTGTTTTACTTGATTCACCATCAGTTGAGAGTCGCTAAAATCTGTATTCGCGGAATTTTCAGTTCTAGTGCTAAGGTTAATCCTACTACCAATGATTCATACTCTGCCACATTATTGGGAGGGGAAATCCCAATTTCATGGCATAGTGTAAGTGGTGTCCATCTAGGGTTATGATTATATAACCTGCCCTGGTCCCTTGTTCATTTGATGCACCATCCACGAATAGTTTCCACATGGGCTTCTAATCTTTCTCCTTTTTTAATTGTTCCTCAATAAAACTAGTGCACTCATTAACAAAATCTGCCAATGCCAGCCCTTTTATTGCAGCTCATGGTTGAAATTCTATTTCGTATTGACCGAGTTTGATCCCCCATTTTACCAGTCTTCCAGAAGTTTCGGGTTTGCTAAAAACCCGCTTAAGAGGAAAGTTGGTCAATACCCTGATCGAGTGTGCTTGAAAGAATGCTTTGTGCTTTCGAGCTGTGAGAATCAAGCAGTAGGCTAATTTCTCTATAACTGGGTCTCGAACCTCTGCACCCTTTAATCGCCTACTTACATAGTATACCGGAAGCTGTGCCCCATTTTCTTCCCTAATGAGTACCGAGATGACTGCATGTTCTGATACTGCCATGTATAGGTACAATATTTCCCCACTCTTGGTACTTGAAAGTACCAGTGGTTTTTCCAAATGGCCTTTCAATTCTAAGAAAGCTTTCCTATAATCCTCTCCCCATTTGAGGTTCTTCGTTTTCTTAATCACATCGAAGAATGGTATACACTTATTAGTAGCTTTTGAGATAAACTTGCTTAGGGCAGCTGCCCTTCCATTTAAGCTCATTACTTCCTTGCTGGTTTTAAGTTCGGCCATGTCCTTTATGGCTTGAATTTGGTCAGGACTTGCTTCGATCCCTTGAGCACTTACCAAGTAGCCTAAGAACTTTCCAGAGTGGACTCCAAAAGAGCACTTTTGTGGGTTATATTTCATTTGATATTTCCGTAATATTTTGAACATTTCCTCCAGATCCTTAAGATGATTCTCGGGCTTGCTAGACTTTACTAGCATATCATCAACATAAACTTCCATGTTTCTGCCAATTTGTTCCTTAAATATTCGATTAACCAATCTTTAATAGGTATCCCCTGCATTCTTTAGTCCAAACGGCATTGCCCTGTAGCAATAAGTTCCACATTCGGTTATGAAGCTGGTATGATCCTCATCCGGTTTGAACATCGTTATCTGGTTGTACCCTGAATAAGCATCCATGAGGGATAACAATTTGTGTCCTCTTGTGCCATCCACTAACTCATCTATCCGTGGTAGCGCGAAGCAATCCTTTGGGCATGCTTTGTTTAAATCCATGTAATCAATGCACGTTCTCCATTTCCCGTTTGACTTCTTTACCAAAACTGGGTTGGCTAACCATTCAGGATAATATATCTCCCAGATTAATCCATTTTCAAGGAGTCTGTTAACCTCTTCCCTTATAGCATCTAATCGTACTTTGTCCAATTGTCTCTTTTTATGCCTTATAGGGGTTGATTCTTGATTGATATTAAGGGAATGTCACATGACCGTCAGATCAATTCCCACCATATTAGAATATGACTAGGCAAACGCATCCTTGTTTACCTTGAGGAACTGTATCAAGTCCTTCTTTAACTCACTATCAAGATCCTTTCCCACCTTGATTATTTTAGAAACATCATCCGAATCTATGTGGGCTTCCTTAAGATCTTTTATGGGTTTTATTCTCTATGTTTCACCTCGACAATCAAACTCTGTAGCTATTGGACCCTCTTTTGTTGAGTTAGTGTCAATTCTCTTTCTCTTGCTTCCTGCAGGGTTGTACCTTTGATACATACGTTTGTTAGACTTTTTGATGTTAATCTTTGCTTCAAATGTTGGATGTGAAAATCCATCATCCGAAGGCTGTAAAGCAGCAGAAGAATCAAAGAAGCAGAATACTCCCTTTTGTATTGGTCAAGTGTAGCAAAGTACATTTCTCGGGAGCTAAATTGTTCCCCCCGTACAGTTCCCTAGCCTCGCTTTGTTAGGAATTTTACTATGAGGTACTTTGGGGAGACAAAAGCATCGATCTCATCCAGGGTAGGCCTGCCAAAGAATGCGTTATAGTAGGAAGGCTGATCGATTATCACAAAAATAGTTTCAAACGTTCGACAAGTAGGAGGCACTCCCATTTGTACAAGTAGCTTTTTCTACCCCATTGGAGTCGAACCTTTGTTATTGAACCCAAATATGGACTCTGTGCTCGGCTCTAACTTGTGCTCAAGGATGTTCATCTGATCGAAGGCATGTTTGAAGATTACATTGACCATGCTGCTTGTGTCGACTAGAATCTTGGAGACAATAGATAATCTGATTTGTGCAGTAATCATGAGAGGGCCATCATGGGGATGATGGACCCCTTTACGTAGATTTTGTGGAGTGACCATCAGATTATGCATTTGGATGTTAAGGCGTGGGTTTTTCGATGGGGGTTTTTCTTGAACATAATAGATCCCCTCTTTGGCCTCTTTGATGTATTTGCTTTGAGCCCCCTTACTATTTCCTACTGGATATGGCCTGCCATGGATCATATCTGTAACGGCCCGCAAAATTTAATGGTTTTAAAAGTATATTTAACTGGAAATTTATGGAATTTTAAACAATAAAATTTGAAATTAAAAATTTATTATTTGGAATACGTCTATTTTAATATAGCAACTGGAAATTTTTCATCTGATAATATTGAAGTTTATTTTCCTGTGAAATTTTATTTCAAAATCAAACCGGTTAATAACAGTGAATTTAAAAGTTTTCCGAAACCAAAATATGTCAACAGGAGAAAATTTATTCAGATCATTCTGAATCATACCGCGAAATTCGTTTTTCCAAATTTGGACTTCTACTGCTCCGTTTATCTTATTTCTGGTAAAGTAGCAGCATTTTTCGGTACCGATTATTGACTTTTGATCGGACGATCGTACCATTGATATCTGTGTACCGTTTTGATCGTCTCATCGTGTTGATCTTAACGGTATATTCATTTCTGTGTTTGAGGTCCGGTACACGACGGAAACAATCAAACTATATATTGTATCGGTACCGAATCCGTGACTTTTTATTTCTCTTTGCCCTTTTTAAACTGTAACCGTGGTATCCAAGCAACCATCAATTGCTTTAATCTTCCAGCTTAATTCCAGGGTGACCATTTCCGTTCCATACTATTTTTGAAAATCTAAACGTATGAATTGGTATAAGTTGTATTCATTTGAACGGTTCACTTTTTAATGCATTTATTTTATTAGCCTTTATTAACCTCAGCCGTTTCATTTTCTTATTGCCAGAACTATTCTTTTCTTCTTCATACTCATCTCTTCCCTTCAACTAACCCATATTCCACCGTCCCATTATTTCTAACATCGATCCACCTCGACCCGAGCACGTGAGCCATCCTCTGCTCCATTTTTCGAACCACTTCACTAATCAACCGAGACCGAGCCTCCAACCTTCCTCCGATGACAGCCTACCCACGTCCTTCACCCTCCATCCACAGCAGCCTCATCCAAACCAGGAAACCCACCGCCCATCCCCTCCACGTTCGGCAGCCCTACCCAGCTCCTCCTCCCATCTCCACTCACGTTCACCTCAAAACCCCTTCCTCAGCTCCTCTCCCACGCCGACCACAACCACCACCACACGCAACCGGGATCCCCTCCCCATTCGCCGGAGCCCGACAAGCAGCAGCCACATCCACCCACGGCCTGACACCCTGCCTTTGGCTTTGCCTGCGCCTTACCCTCTGACAGCCTATCCTTCCTTCTTGCGACTTCTTGCCTACCACTCCGCTTCACCATCTCCTCGCTTTCCAGCCTCCCTTTGCTTCACCGCGTCTATCACCTGAAGCCAAGCTAAAGAATGCTCCGCCTATCCCTCTCATATCTATTATATTAGTTATACGTAAAGGTTAGTGTGTATATTTATATATATTTATACATATATAACCTTGCCTGCTGTTTTATATAGGTCTCTAGTCTTCTACAGTTCTACTATATATAGTATAAGTATTCTCGGTAGATTTATATACTCGCTTTCATATTATAACCTTGTATGTTATAAAGTCCGTTTGGTTCTATGCTTATGATAGGTTTGGTAAATATTTTGGAAGGATTTTATGATTTATATTTTTAGCATGTGTAGATGGGTTTCGGTTTGGATATAAAGTATATAAACCTTTAAATGTTGTATGATGTCTGTTAGTTTATAGTTAAGTATATATATAGATACAGTATATATTTGTACGCGTCTTTATATATAAAGGGTGATGTTAGCAATATATTTATATAAGATGCAGTTGTATACATTAGTTTTATTATAAAATATATGTATTAGTCTATACTATAGTTAGCTGTGAATTTATATATTTATTTACAAACTGAATATTATAATTTGTGATATGTTTGTTTATACTAAAACTATGATATAGTATATAACCTGTAGTGTATATATGTTATGGTATCATTGTTTTAAAAGTATGTTATACAATATCGATTTTTAAATTATAACATACATGTGTATTTAGTTTTCAATTGTATATCGTACATATTGGGATTCAATACTGATTTGAAATAAATGTATATGTTTTAAATATATGTTTGGTTTAATAAAGTGATCTTGGGATATATAAAGATTTTATATTGTTATATGTATGTTTAAATTATAATGTTGATTTCTATATATGTGTTTGATTAAACATTGATTTTGAAAGGAAATAATAAGATAATAATATAATATACTATTCGTTTGAATTTATCATCATCAACCAAATTCTGATTTGATTTCATCGATTTGTCGTTATCAGCTTTGATCGTCGGATTCGTGCTGATCTTTCTTCGCTTTGATTCGTAACTCAACTCAGCTTCGTTGTCTATCTCTCTAGCCTCGAAAGGTGAGCAATCACTCACGATTAACATTCTTGTATTTATTAAATTTGATTTCAACTGAAACGACAATTGAAATATGATGCTGTAGTTATTTAAATTTTTATATATGCTATTATCTGTATATGTACACCTGTGACATCTGACACCAGTATTTAGTATTTATATGCCTGTTATTACTATTATCTGTATATGTTCACCTATGACATCTGACACCAGTATCTGTTATTTATATTGATGATATATGCCTGTTGTTATATTTTATATTATCTGTTATCACTCTGCAAGTTCCCTGTTAGTATAGAATTCACTATGGGTTGAAATGATACATACCCGAATGGACTTTAGAATAGGAGAATTTCGTTATGGGTTGAAATGATAAACCCAAGCGATTTTCATTTGAATTGAAATTGGGATTACAGGTCGAAATGATATCTACCCGTATATATTTAAATTTCGGATTGAAATGATAAATATCCGTATCACTTAACCATATGATAAATATATATACAGACACCGTTGGTCCATATATATAAATATTTTAAAAATGAATTCTATGGTTTTGGAAAGAAATATATGGTTTTAATAAATGTTGAGCCTTAAAATTATTATATATAAATGGGAATGATTGATTTAAATACATATAATATGTTGAGTATTTAAAATATATTTCAAAATAGATTTTGGTAATAATTTGAATAAGTTAAGGTTAGAAAGATAATTTGAATTTAGTTGAAATTGAATTCAATAAAGAATTTTATTTAGTTAAACCGATTTGAAACTTATTGAAATTGAGATGTAAGATATGATTTATAACTTGAGTTTGATTCGTAAGTAATCTAATGAATATTTCTTGTTTAAATAAAGATTAAGGAAATATTTAGTAAAAATGTAATTTAAGGCTAGTTAAATGGTATTGAATTTATTAAGTGAATATTCCATGATTTAAATAATAATGAAGTTAAATCAAGAGCTATATGAAACTGTTAAATTTAACTTTGAAAATGTTGAATATTAAAGCTTTGAAATATATTGAAAATTTAAATGATCTGTTTAGAAATGAATTAAATTGATGAATTGAACTTTGAATAAATTTGAATTTGGAATTTGAAGTTGATTTGAATCGATTTGCTAGACTTGAGGAAATTAAATACTTTACTTTTTAAATCATTTAATATATATATACTATTTTGGAAAATAGATATATTTGAAATGAAATGATATTTGGGTTTTGAAGTAAATAAATTTAAAATGGCCACGGTGTCATAGTGTATATTCCCACCTTGTAGATAGTTCTACAGATCCTTAGAGGATGGTTATCCCAAACATCCTTTAAGTTACTTGTATTTCAGTTGATATTTCACTTGAGTTGGATTTATTGATATAAGAATGTTAATCCTGACTTGAGTGTTTTGTGTTTTGCTTTACGCTCGGGTTAGACCGAGTGATACAGCATTTGAGACTCACCTTTGGAGTTTGGAGCTTCCCTTGGAGATCCAACTATCGCCTCAGCTTTCAGCTCTTCTAGTTGATTTGTTCAGAGAAGTCATCTGTTGTACTGGGGACTTCACTGCAATTGAGATATTCTGTTGTATTTTATTTCTAACTCTGATGTTTATATAGTAGCTTCATGAACTACTATTTTATCTATTCCGCTGCGTATTATTGTATTACTCTGTGTCTGTGATTCTGTGATTGATTTATTTACTGCATATGCTGAGTTTTGCCAAATTTAAATTAACAATCTGATATTTTGAATTATTCAATTCTAACATGTGTGGATTTATTGTCGATTTGAATGGTCCAAAATAGCAGGTCGTTACAGTTGGTATCAGAGCTTTGGCTCTAGGCAAAACTTAGCATATATTGTAAATTTATTTACAGAATCACTTTCGTTTGAGTTTAATCTCTTCCTTTTGACTCGATTTCCTTTGAACTTTGGAACGTTCCCTACGGTTCTAAAATTCATTCTTGTCTCTCTCTATTGGTATTCTTTTGATTCTGGAGTATCCCATAACTCCACTTCGAATAATCTCTATAAGAATAGGCGATCCCGCCGATCTTTGAATGTTTTGTAAAGGGGTGAAACTCCTTTACAATTGGCATTGATTCACCGGAGATTTATATATTCCTCGGTTTAGATGCTGCTATCTCTTGTTATGCCGAATTCTATCTTTGGCGATCGAATGTCGATTTGCCTTAGATTTCCGCATCGATTATATTCTTGAAGTCACGGTTGACCCGGTTAAGGTCGCCCGCGATTTATATAACTATATCGATCTATTGTTTTGTAATTAATTATCTCATTTTCGTTCGAACTTATCTTCGAATCGGAATCCTAATTGATTAGAGTCCCTCTAATTTGAATATCTATCTTTGTTTTGACATCCATCCTTGAATCATTCTTTTTTAAAAATCGGGTTTATTCGTATTTTGGAAATTGTTGTACATATCGAAATTTTATAAGTATGATTATATTCTCTATATAAAAGTGAAATGTTTCGATAAAGATTTTAAACCCTTTAAAATAAGAATTTGAGGTTTCGAAAGGATTTGTAATCTTGAAAAAAACTATATCAGAAATTTGATTTATAACTGAAGGATTTTAAATTTGAAATTCGAGAATTGAACTCCGGTATTTTGGAATTGGTTTTAAGATTTTGAAATATATAATAATAATATGATTTAAAAATATTTTCCGAATAAGAAATGTTTCAAATGATTTTAATGAGTTTCGAAGAAATTTCAAAAGAAGTTTGAGAAAATAGAAGTCCAGAACTCACTTATGTCGCTGGAAAATAATTTCGGTGATGAGTGCACGCATCATCGATATTGATTTTCGAGTTTCAGAGTGTGGGAGAGGCCACTTTAGTAGCATTTCTACGCGAGTGATTTTGCGAAACCAGTTTTGATTTTCAAATTCCGAAGTAATATTTGATATTCGAAAGATATATGTATATATATTTGAAATGATTTGAAGTAAGCCGGTGTTCAGTCCTTTAGTTTCAGATTTGAAACCTATCTTTTGAAATTGATTTACTGATTGGTTGATTTCTAACTCTTGAATTTGAAAATGATTTCTTCAACTATTTCGAAGGTTCGAGCACTTCCAAATCAAGGTTAACTTTTCAAAGCTAAAATTTTTGAAAGTATGAATTATTTGATAAAGTATATAAATTTGTTTGAATGTTTAAGTATGAAGTAATATGATTTAAATAAGTTGAAACTATTTTGTTAAGTATATGAATAAGGCAAATTTTAAAATTTTCTAATATGAAAATTTAGATTTGAAATGTTTTGAAAAGAATTTGGTCTTCAATATATTTTGAATAAAATTTAGTTTAAATGTTTTAACTTAGTAACATCTTTATGAAACTATATATTTAACAAGTTGGAATAAATATATAAGTTGTACGTATGTTGTTTTATTCGCATAATTAATTTGATCCAAGTTTGAGTACACAAGTTCGAGGTGGATTACACCATTTCGTGTTAGGATTTTTCATTCGATTATCAATGGCGAATATTTGATATGGATTTTGGGCTCGATTCTAGAATTCTCTATCATAGTATATGGCTATGCAAGGAGACTGATGGCTTCTAGTCGAGAAACCATATCGAAGTCCGCATTAGGGAAGTCGAATGGACAATACTAGTTCGAAAGCGAACTTGTGTTGTCGAGCGAGCGATCAAATGTGATTCCGCGAAATGATGACGTATGTACATCTTATATTCTAATATCATTGATATATTTTGACGCTGAAATTGAAAGCTGTCATGTTAGAATATCTTTGCTTACTAAAAGAAAATTTCCAATTTAAATTACAAAGATATATAACCCATAAAAGCAAAGATACTCAATCTCATATGGCTCTTCATACAGCGAAATTTATTTTTGAAATTTGATCCTTATATAAGATGGACCTTACGTAAGTATAAGATGATTTTGAATACATTTGATTTTGGAAATGAATTGGTTGACTTAAATTATATTGATTTGGAAATTTGGATTTATTTCCTAAAACTATTATTTTGGAAACTTTGAAACTAAAGATATTTAATTTGAGAAGAAATAATTTGGTGAAATTGTATATGATTTTGAAATTGAACGGATAATTGAAACAAATTGAAATTTGAGAACCTTATGTTACTAAAAACTTGATTTGGGAGTTGTCGAACTTATATAAAATTGATTTGTATGAGTATGAAATTGATTCGAAAACTATCAATTTGAAAGTGAAATCTTATATAATTGAAGTCTATATAAGTATGATTTGATATACTATTGATTTTGGAAAGTATTTGATTTGAAAATTAAATCTTATATATAATGGATTTTATATAAGTATGATATTTGAAAGTGATTTGAAAAGGTACTATATGATACATATTTTCGAAGTAAAGATATGGAAAGTGCCTTCTGCTTGATATCCGATTTGTGGCCACATCTTGGATTCATTCTATCGATATTATTCTCTCTGATTGTCGGTTTTCCGGATATGATACTCGAGTGTCCTTCGAATTCCATGGCGTTACCCATGGTCTTATTGTTCTCTCGTGACTGCATAGCGCAACTGCCTGGCTGAGTCTTGCCTGGGGGTACGGATTGTTTCCTGGGGGATCCAGGCGTAACCATTGTGTATCCTGCAATCTGTGTAGGTCGCGAATAGTAGCGCAAATGCTTGGCTGAGTCTTGCCTGGGGGTACGGATTGTTTCCTGGGGGATCCAGGCGTAACCATTGTGTATCCTGCATTCTACTAGTCATCATGGCGTAACTCGCAGGGCTGAGAAAGCTTACGGATATGGATTGTTTCCTGGGGGACCCAGGCGTAACCATTGTGTATCTGCGAACCATGGTTAGACAAAGGTTTTGTTTGTGTTTTTGATTGGATTGTACTTTCCATATCTGTTTTAAAAAAAGTTTTCCAGTATTTTCACTGGGTGTTGAAACAAGTCTACTAAGTACTTGGAGAATTCTAGCTTTGCGCCTGATCAACGCACTGCCAGAGTCTACAGGAACAAGGATAAACTTGTTGAAACATCGAGTTATAAAAGTATTTTCGAAAGAAAATTTGTTTCGTTATAAAGGTATTTTGTTATAAAAGTATTTCCAACAAAGAAATTTTGTATTAATATTTGAAATTGAAATTCTTATGGTTCTAATTTACTATTCGTGCCCGATACTATTGTTTTGAATCTATCTTATCTACTCAGCTTATTTATTCACTTATTTGTTTCCAAATCCTCCTTCTTTTCCTTGTTGACTATATTCTTTTAGAACATTGTTTAATTATAGACTACATGATTCAATAGAGATTTTAGTGTTAAATATTTTAGAAGTTATTAATTAAATACAACATATTTAAAGAAAAATGATTATTTGTTTATTAATAATATTTGAAAGTATCTTGAGATAATTAATAAATTTATGAATTATGGATTAATGTTTTCAGATAGCTTCTTTGTAAATATAAGTAATAATGTAAATAATTGTTTCAAATGGTTTTCATACCTATAAAGGGTCATTTAAACATATAAAGGAAGCAAGAAATTTTACAAATGGATTTTTGGAAGGTTTTAAAGTATGTAAGATAATTGAATTGCAAATGAAGTTTTCAAATTTTAAGTAAAATTTGTATAGTTTTAAATTAATTGTTTAATCTTGACTTTCAATCTATTTTTCTTTCTGGTTGTTTCTATTCTTCTACCTCCTTTCTTTTCGGGGACGAAAAGTTTTGAGTGGGGGAGAGTGTAACGGCCCGCAAAATTTAATGGTTTAAAAAGTATATTTAACTGGAAATTTGTGGAATTTTAAACAATAAAATTTGAAATTAAAAATTTATTATTTGGAATACGTCTATTTTAATATAGCAACTGGAAATTTTTCATCTGATAATATTGAAGTTTATTTTCCTGTGAAATTTTATTTCAAAATCAAACCGGTTAATAACAGTGAATTTAAAAGTTTTCCGAAACCAAAATATGTCAACAGGAGAAAATTTATTCAGATCATTCTGAATCAGACCGCGAAATTCGTTTTTCCAAATTTGGACTTCTACTGCTCCGTTTATCTTATTTCTGGTAAAGTAGCAGCATTTTTCGGTACCGATTATTGACTTTTGATCGAACGATCGTACCATTGATATCTGTGTACCGTTTTGATCGTCTCATCGTGTTGATCTTAACGGTATATTCATTTCTGTGTTTGAGGTCCGGTACCCGACGGAAACAATCAAACTATATATTGTATCGGTACCGAATCCGTGACTTTTTATTTCTCTTTGCCCTTTTTAAACTGTAACCGTGGTATCCAAGCAACCATCAATTGCTTTAATCTTCCAGCTTAATTCCAGGGTAACCATTTCCGTTCCATACTATTTTTGAAAATCTAAACGTATGAATTGGTATAAGTTGTATTCATTTGAACGGTTCACTTTTTAATGCATTTATTTTATTAGCCTTTATTAACCTCAGCCGTTTCATTTTCTTATTGCCAGAACTATTCTTTTCTTCTTCATACTCATCTCTTCCCTTCAACTAACCCATATTCCACCGTCCCATTATTTCTAACATCGATCCACCTCGACCCGAGCACGTGAGCCATCCTCTGCTCCATTTTTCGAACCACTTCACTAATCAACCGAGACCGAGCCTCCAACCTTCCTCCGATGACAGCCTACCCACGTCCTTCACCCTCCATCCACAGCAGCCTCATCCAAACCAGGAAACCCACCGCCCATCCCCTCCACGTTCGGCAGCCCTACCCAGCTCCTCCTCCCATCTCCACTCACGTTCACCTCAAAACCCCTTCCTCAGCTCCTCTCCCACGCCGACCACAACCACCACCACACGCAACCGGGATCCCCTCCCCATTCGCCGGAGCCCGACAAGCAGCAGCCACATCCACCCACGGCCTGACACCCTGCCTTTGGCTTTGCCTGCGCCTTACCCTCTGACAGCCTATCCTTCCTTCTTGCGACTTCTTGCCTACCACTCCGCTTCACCATCTCCTCGCTTTCCAGCCTCCCCTTGCTTCACCGCATCTATCACCTGAAGCCAAGCTAAAGCATGCTCCGCCTATCCCTCTCATATCTATTATATTAGTTATACGTAAAGGTTAGTGTGTATATTTATATATATTTATACATATATAACCTTGCCTGCTGTTTTATATAGGTCTCTAGTCTTCTACAGTTCTACTATATATAGTATAAGTATTCTTGGTAGATTTATATACTCGCTTTCATATTATAACCTTGTATGTTATAAAGTCCGTTTGGTTCTATGCTTATGATAGGTTTGGTAAATATTTTGGAAGGATTTTATGATTTATATTTTTAGCATGTGTAGATGGGTTTCGGTTTGGATATAAAGTATATAAACCTTTAAATG
Source organism: Allium fistulosum (assembly GCA_030737815.1). Taxonomy (NCBI): domain Eukaryota; kingdom Viridiplantae; phylum Streptophyta; class Magnoliopsida; order Asparagales; family Amaryllidaceae; genus Allium; species Allium fistulosum. Next base: position 894,348,468 of record CM060905.1, on the reverse strand, counting down.
TTGTATGATGTATGTTAGTTTATAGTTAAGTGTATATATATAGATACAATATATATTTGTACGCGTCTTTATATATAAAGGGTGATGTTAGCAATATATTTATATAAGATGCAATTGTATACATTAGTTTTATTATAAAATATATGTATTAGTCTATACTATAGTTAGCTGTGAATTTATTTATTTATTTACAAACTGAATATTATAATTTGTGATATGTTTGTTTATACTAAAACTATGATATAGTATATAACCTGTAGTGTATATATGTTATGGTATCATTGTTTTAAAAGTATGTTATACAATATCGATTTTTAAATTATAACATACATGTGTATTTAGTTTTCAATTGTATATCGTACATATTGGGATTCAATACTGATTTGAAATAAATGTATATGTTTTAAATATATGTTTGGTTTAATAAAGTGATCTTGGGATATATAAAGATTTTATATTGTTATATGTATGTTTAAATTATAATGTTGATTTCTATATATGTGTTTGATTAAACATTGATTTTGAAAGGAAATAATAAGATAATAATATAATATACTATTCGTTTGAATTTATCATCATCAACCAAATTCTGATTTGATTTCATCGATTTGTCGTTATCAGCTTTGATCGTCGGATTCGTGCTGATCTTTCTTCGCTTTGATTCGTAACTCAACTCAGCTTCGTTGTCTATCTCTCTAGCCTCGAAAGGTGAGCAATCACTCACGATTAACATTCTTGTATTTATTAAATTTGATTTCAACTGAAACGACAATTGAAATATGATGCCGTAGTTATTTAAATTTTTATATATGCTATTATCTGTATATGTACACCTGTGACATCTGACACCAGTATCTAGTATTTATATGCCTGTTATTACTATTATCTGTATATGTTCACCTATGACATCTGACACCAGTATCTGTTATTTATATTGATGATATATGCCTGTTGTTATATTTTATATTATCTGTTATCACTCTGCAAGTTCCCTGTTAGTATAGAATTCACTATGGGTTGAAATGATACATACCCGAACGGACTTTAGAATAGGAGAATTTCGTTATGGGTTGAAATGATAAACCCAAGCGATTTTCATTTGAATTGAAATTGGGATTACGGGTCGAAATGATATCTACCCGTATATATTTAAATTTCGGATTGAAACGATAAATATCCGTATCACTTAACCATATGATAAATATATATACAGACACCGTTGGTCCATATATATAAATATTTTAAAAATGAATTCTATGGTTTTGGAAAGAAATATATGGTTTTAATAAATGTTGAGCCTTAAAATTATTATATATAAATGGGAATGATTGATTTAAATACATATAATATGTTGAGTATTTAAAATATATTTCAAAATAGATTTTGGTAATAATTTGAATAAGTTAAGGTTAGAAAGATAATTTGAATTTAGTTGAAATTGTATTCAATAAAGAATTTTATTTAGTTAAACCGATTTGAAACTTATTGAAATTGAGATGTAAGATATGATTTATAACTTGAGTTTGATTCATAAGTAATCTAATGAATATTTCTTGTTTAAATAAAGTTTAAGGAAATATTTAGTAAAAATGTAATTTAAGGCTAGTTAAATGGTATTGAATTTATTAAGTGAATATTCCATGATTTAAATAATAATGAAGTTAAATCAAGAGCTATATGAAACTGTTAAATTTAACTTTGAAAATGTTGAATATTAAAGCTTTGAAATATATTGAAAATTTAAATGATCTGTTTAGAAATGAATTAAATTGATGAATTGAACTTTGAATAAATTTGAATTTGGAATTTGAAGTTGATTTGAATCGATTTGCTAGACTTGAGGAAATTAAATACTTTACTTTTTAAATCATTTAATATATATATATATATACTATTTTGGAAAATAGATATATTTGAAATGAAATGATATTTGGGTTTTGAAGTAAATAAATTTAAAATGGCCACGGTGTCATAGTGTATATTCCCACCTTGTAGATAGTTCTACAGATCCTTAGAGGATGGTTATCCCAAACATCCTTTAAGTTACTTGTATTTCAGTTGATATTTCACTTGAGTTGGATTTATTGATATAAGAATGTTAATCCTGACTCGAGTGTTTTGTGTTTTGCTTTACGCTCGGGTCAGACCGAGTGATACAGCATTTGAGACTCACCTTTGGAGTTTGGAGCTTCCCTTGGAGATCCAACTATCGCCTCAGCTTTCAGCTCTTCTAGTTGATTTGTTCAGAGAAGTCATCTGTTGTACTGGGGACTTCACTGCAATTGAGATATTCTGTTGTATTTTATTTCTAACTCTGATGTTTATATAGTAGCTTCATGAACTACTATTTTATCTATTCCGCTGCGTATTATTGTATTACTCTGTGTCTGTGATTCTGTGATTGATTTATTTACTGCATATGCTGAGTTTTGCCAAATTTAAATTAACAATTTGATATTTTGAATTATTCAATTCTGACATGTGTGGATTTATTGTCGATTTGAATGGTCCAAAATAATGGGTCGTTACAATATCAATCCTGTTGATTGGCAAGCTTAAGCTGGGAGGGTCCTTATCTTCTAGCACATTCACAGCGTTGCTTAGGTGCTTCTGAGGAGCATTCTCTGTTAGCAGGAATTTCTGCTGGTCTTGAACAAACTCTTTTAAATGACCTTCCTGAATCAGATTTTGGATAATTTCGGCCATAACTCTGCACTCATTAGTTTTGTAACCATTAGCTTTGTGATAAGAGCAATATGCTCCTCCTTTTTTCTGTTCAGGATTGTTCTTGGCTTTGAAGGAGACTGGAAAGTTGAATCTTTCCTTAGCTATAACATACACGTAAGACAATGGCTTGTTTAAGGAAACTGTGTTAGCAACCGGTTCTTCCCATCCGGTCTTTTTGTGGCTACGGTCCATGCCAAATCTTCCTCCTTCCTTCCTGAGATTTTTTTTTAGGAATAGTAGAGCTCATCTATCCGGATGAATTTGTCTGCTTGAAAGTGAAAGCCTTGTAGATCTTTACAACCATTAATGAAAAGCTGTTTCTAGAAAGGGGTATTCTCAATCAAGCTAGAATGAACAACTATGAGCTTATCACGATCGTTCATATCCTTGGCCTTTAAAGCTTCAGCGTTGAACCTTCTCAAGTAGTCCCCTAAAGACTCTCCCTGCCTTTGTTTTATGTTTGCCAATACTGTATAATTGATAGTTGGATCTTTGTAGATACAGAATTGGGTTGAGAACTCGTAAGAAAATTACTTCCAGGAATATATAGTCTTTTCCCTATATTGCCTGTACCATTTGGCTGCTACTCCCTGGAGAGTGACTGGGAACAGTCGGCATTTGATAGCTCCAGATGCGTTATACAAGTCCATCTGATTGTCAAAAGCCATAAGATGATCATCGGGGTATGTGATCCCATGATACTTCATGGACGGGATTTTGAATATGGTGGTATTACTATAGCCATGATTTCATCGGTGAAATGTGGCACCCTCTCATTGTCATTGACGTTTTTGTCCATCGTTGTTTTCCCTTGGAATTCAAAGCATCTTTAATAGCCTTCTCAGTAGCATCTTTCAAATAAGCTTCTACATTGCCATAGTTTTTCCGATTTGGGAAATATTCTTTTGATGTAGAACTCCCAGATTGTTCCATTGATTTGTCGAGAATTCTTCCCTAATGATTAGCTTTCGATTGGGGAAGTTCTTTCTTCTTCGATGATGTCAGATCCACTTTTCCTTTAAGCACATTGGAATTAGCTTTTTGATTACTTCTGGGAGAGACTACCTCTACTCCTCGAGTTTGTCTTGGAGTCTTCGAAGATTTTTGAAATAAGGCCATCTTTAGCAGCTCATGCCTCTCCTGCAGCCATTGTTCCAAGCGTTGGATTTTAGTTAAATTTTCATCTTGTTGTGTTGGTGATGAAGTCTGTCCAGGAATGGCACCATCCAGGTTAAAAGACGAGGCTATATTTTCCTCCAAAGTGGTGGTTTGTATTGCTCCTTCCATAATTACACTTAAACGTTTCGACCTCATTTTTCCTATGCAAGAGAAATGAGCCACAATTAGTCTTTATATAGTGACAAGGTCGGAGGTTCAAACCATCCTTCTAGCACCAAAAATGTTAACAAGAAAACTTGTCAACATCCCCAATGCTATTCGTAAGATAGTTGAATTCAAATGAAACCAAATCATTAAAAGGATCCATTCCATTGGAAGCACACCTTTCGACCACATTGACATAGTCAATAGGTTTAATGGAGTTAACCTTGGGATACGGTCTAGGGAACACCATCCGATTGAACCTTATACTCTAGGTGAGTCAAAAGCAACTACCTATATCTGTTTTTCATTCCTTTCGACCATGTCGAAAGGTAACACTCAGGACCTTCCGATCGTGTCGAAAAGGGGATGCTCGCTTAGTTAATGTGATACAGTTACTTTTGACCCTATATTTTGCTACACTTGCTGGGGAACCCCTTTGAAAGGGTCACTGAAGTCTCAAAGGGTTAATCCCTTTTGAACGGATTCCTCTTCATATGATTACAAGTCAATTAGAAACTAAGATTCCTCTTGAGAACAACCCTTTCGATCAAGTCGAAAGGGATTTTTCCCTTTCAGCACAGTCTTAGCTCATTATCGACTACAAATCACTTGGTTTTCCTTGTATAAGATTGATTTAGGTATTTCCAAGTCTCTCAAGCTTAACATGGTCGAAACTAAGTCATCACTTTGGTTTTCGACGTCAAATTCAGGTTTCGACGATGACATGTTTCAATCAGAAATACCCAAGTCAATCTTATACATTACATAGACAAAAAGAAATAATGAGATTATGTTCTAATCATGTGCAATGGATCATTAGTCTAGCTAATGATCTAAATGATCTTCGTCATCGCCAATATCCTTAATGATCAAGCTATCTCCCCATTTTTATTCATAATCCAAAATGAGTTACAAGATATTGTGCTTTTTCCCTAATTTGACTTAGGGTTTCTTGAGAGTACAATTATCACCAAAAAAGTGGAGTAAAGGAAATGAATTCAGGATTCCAGAATCCGGTCCCTAAAACTGGACCCTTTGGGTCTTATTTATAGATGCAGGTCGGCCCCTTCCACGCCTTTGCTCTTGACTGGGTCGGAAGGACCCCTTTTTATATGTCGCCTCAAGCCTTTTGACTTGGTCGAAAGGCCATGAATCCTTTTCGATGTTGTTGAAAGGAGTCCTTTTGTTCTTCTTGGTTTACTCTTTCGACTCCTTTATCCTTTCCAAGGCCTTTCGACTGAGTCGAAAGGGTCTTCATTATCCTTTCGCCTTTGTTGATCTCTGAATACTGTTCTCTCTACAACACCTTCCGACACTATTGATAGGTCGTTCATATTAGTTTCGAAGATGTTCAAGTGTGAATGGTTTCGATGAGGTTGTGTAGCCTTTGAAAGCGTGCCTTAGGACTGGGGCGGAACCTTCTCTTAAAATTATAGGCCTCGACCAGTTTGAAAAGCATGCATATGCTTTCAGAAAGGTTGTGTTAGGGGCGAAACCTTTGACTTCGAAAGGTTTGGCATGTAAGTGAGAGAACATCATCTATTGCCTTCGAAAGGGGTTTTGAAGCTGTCCTTGCTTGTTTATCTGTGTTGAAAGGTTGAAAGTAGTGGAGGGGTATATCTGTTTCCATCTGGGTCGAAAGCCTTTGCACTGTATGAGTAGTTGGTGCTTTCAACCTCTTCGATACCTGCTTAATGCCTTCGAAAAATCATTTTACGACCTTTATGAAGTCTAGATCTATTTCTTCATCGAAATCTCAATCTTACTAACCTTCTTTCATACTTCCGCTCTTAAGTTGATTTTATGGCTAACAGCTTCTTTCGCTCGTTCCAATCCCTGGTGTGTGTACCTTCGATCAGGTAATCTTTGATCGACGTAATCCATGATTCGTCTTCCTCTTCGGTTTCCATAATATAATCGATATCCATATCATCTATGCTAGGTGATTTAAGCGTTTTGACTAGGGCCAGTCCCATGGACTGAGCATCTCCGGAACTGGTTAGTTTAGCTAGGTGACCCGCTTGCATATTCTGTTCCTCGGAATGTGACTTAAACTATAGTGCTCGATGTCCTGCAGCAATTCCAGCGCTTTTGACAAGCAGATGGCGAGGTTGCCCCTTGCCTGGTACTCCACTTTCACTTGGAAGATAACTAGCTAAGAATCACTGTAGATATGCATAAATTTTATTCCTAATTCTGTAAAGATTTTAATCCTGCCATCAAAGCCTTGTATTCTGCTTCATTGTTGGTGATAAGAAATTCTAGGCTTAGTGCGTAGCTAATAGATCATCTTTTGGTTGGTTTTCAGTACTACCCTGCACCTGAACAGGGTTCATTTGATGGACCATCAACAAACAACTTCCACCGTGGCACCATACCTGAAATGCTTTCTTCTTTACTGTCCCGCTCGGTAAATTCAACGATGAAATCTGCCAGTGCCTATTGGTTGATAGCTCTTTAAGGGTGATAAGTGGTTTCATATTGGCTTAACTCGATATTCCATTTCAGAATTCAACTTGATGTCTCTGGGTGATACATCACTTGTTTTAGAGGTTGATCCCTTAACACCTTGATGGGATGAGCCTAAAGTATGACCGTAGCGATCAATAGGCAATAGGAAAGTTTATCCAACTTTGGGTAATTCTTTTCATCTCCAGTGAACCACTTACTGATGTAGTAGATGGGTCGCTGGACCCTAACCTCTTCACGTACCAATGCTGCACTCAAAGCATCGGTCGACACAGCGAGGTAAACGAACAAATCTTCCCCATTTATCTTCTTGGATAAGACCGGCAAGGCTTCCATATGATGGAGTAAGTCTTCAAAGACCATATAGCAGGCTTCGTTCAATTCGAAATTCTTCTTTCCCTTCTTTAATGCATCGAAGAACGGTATGTATTTGTTGGTCGCTCGGGAAATGAATCGGCTCAACGCTGCGATCTTTCCATTTAGACTTTGTAATTCCTTTTTGGTCGTAGGGGCTTTAACATTCCTTAGGTTGGCAATTTATTTCGAATTAGCTTTAATTTCCCTTGCATTCACGATGAAACCAAGGAATTTTCCAGAAGTAATGTTGAAAGAGCATTTCAACGGGTTGAGCTTTATTCCATATTTCCGCAATATTTCAAACATCTCTGCGAGATTGTCTAAGTGATTCTTTGATACGCGTGATTTGACAAGCATGTCGTCCAAGTATACTTCCATCATTTTCCCAATTTGATATTTGAACATTGTGTTTACTAGTCGTTGGTAGGTTTCCCCTGCATTCTTTAGCCCGAAGGGCATGACTCGATAACAGTATAATCCAAGGTTGGTAATGAAACTAGTATTCTCTTGATAGGGTTTATGCATCATGATTTGGTTGTATCCAAAGTAGGCATCCATAAACGATAGTTGCTTGTAGCCTACCGTGGCGTTAACAAGCTGATCGATCTTAGGCAATGGGAACTATCCTTTGGGCAGGCTTTGTTCAAATCTGAGTAATCAATGCATGTCTGCCACTTCCCATTAGACTTTTTTTTACCAAAATTGGATTTGATACGCATACGGGATTGGTTGCATTGTGGTTGAAGTCATTTTCCAATAGCTTATTCACTTCCTCTCTTAGTGCAGCAGACCGTTCCGGTCCTAGGGTGCGCCTCTTCTGCCTGACTAGAGCATACTAGGGATCGATATTAAGTGTGTGACATGATACCTTCGGCGATATCCCATACATACCGAAATGTGTCCAAGTGAACACGTCCAGATTGGCGCGAAGAAACTTGACTAATACTTGTCACGTCTTGGTTCCAAGATGTGATCCTATTTTTAGTACTCGTGTCGGGTCATCAATGTCTACAGGGACAGACATCGTAATCTCTGCCCATGCTGCCCGTGCCTCCCCTAGACTCTTCTTTCTAAGGTCCATAGACTTATCGAATTGGTTGTAGTCCCCAATCTAGAGGCGGTTCTGTAGTTGCTATGCTGACGGTTCGTGAATGTGGAGAGTTTTCTCCATACTCTTCTCCTTTTCTTTCTTTCTTATTTCACGCAATTCAGCGATGTAGCATTCCTTGCGGCACTCTGGTCTCCCTTTATCATTCAAACTTCCGTAGGGAATTTCATAGTGAGACACCATTATGCCAAGATAATTCGAAAATCAGCAAGGGTTAGCCATCCCAAGAATGCATTATAGGCCGACATCTCGTCTATTATCACAAAGGCTTGGGTGAGCACCACTTTCCAATCTCATGTTCTGAGTTCAATAGGAAGATCGATTGTTCCAATCGATTGTGGTGGATGACTGGTGAATCCTTGGATTTTGGTTCGTCATGCATAGATATCCTTCATGTTAAGCTTCATTTGGCTGAACGTATGTCGAAAAAAAATGTTTGCTGATCCTCCAGTATCAACCAACACCCGACGTATGATAGTGGGTCCGATTCTTATCATCGCCACTATTGGATCGAAAGTTGGAGCTTCTATTCCTTCGCTATCTTGGTTTTGGAACATGATGTCATCATTGAGAATCCTCTGCTATTTAGTCGGGGTCTTGTCTTCGATCGCGAAGCAAGTTTCCTTTTGAGCATGTTTGAGTGAACCAGCATATCTTTCCATCTCGCCCCAACTTTTCTATGCCGGATGAGGACCTCATGAAATGGTATTGATGACAAGTCTCTGTTCAGCTCATTTGGATCCATCTCTGCTAGATCCTTATTGGTTTCCTTTGGTGTTAGGAGCATGAGGTCCGGTGGGTTGATCGGAATTTTAGGGCTTCTTCACATACTGTTGGAGCTTGTTCACTCTAATCAGTTTGTCAATCACGTTCTTCAAATGACGCCACTTGTTTGTGTTATGACCATGGGTTTCATGGAAGTGACAGAACTTCCCTGACTTTCTTTGTTACTCAGGCTCTTCTTTCTGAGGCGGCTTCGGGTACTCTTCTGTTCTCTGAGTTACCAGGTAAGTATCCTCGAAGCTGTCATTCAACAGAGTGTGTTCTCCACGTTTCAGACCTCTGAGTTTATTTCCCCTTCCATTGCCCTTGCCAATGTTCTGATGTTGGTTCTTCCTTTTGTGGTCCCCATCTTTTCCAGTAGTTACTTCAAAATTATTACTGTTTTGATTGACTGCCACATTACTCTAAATCGATTTATTTGGTCGCATATCAGTATTTTTACCATCTAACGTATTTGCCTCCTCCAATCTCAAGTACCGCCTAGCCTTTCGATTGAATTCTTTCATCGTAGTAATTTGCTTCAATTTATTCCATCTCCCGAAATCTGTCTCTGGATGGATCGAGTGGACTAATGCCATGAAAATCATATCCTCATTTGGATTGCTCACTTCAGTGAGGCTGTGCTAAAGTGGTTCATGAACGATTTAGTGATTCGTTGACTCTTTGGAAGTAACTGGATAGAGACATCACGTCCTTTGGCTGAGCCGTGTGCAGTCTAAATTGTTCCAAGAACTTCCTGGCTAGCTCGTCAAAGGTTGAGATAGATCGCAGAGGGAGTTTGGTAAACCACATGGAGGCAACTCCTTCTAGATAGATGGGAAAACATCTGCAACGAACTGCATCTGTTTCCCTTGCACCATCCATATTCCAAATGTACTTGTACAAGTGCTGTTGAGGGTCAGTAGTTCCATTGTAAGAGGGCATAGTTGGTGGCATGGTGAATTTCTTGGGGTATTCTACGCTCAGGATACTATCGGTGAAGGGAGTTTGGCTCGGAGCGGAACCCCAATCATCATCCTTTCTACCCTTGCTTTCTTCCATCAAGCATCTGACCATGTCCGCAATGTATGCCATACTTGTCCGTTCATACATAGGTCGGCTATCAATAGCTGTGCCAAGTGTTTGACTTTGCAAATGGTCTTGGTTGGCTAGCTGAAGCCTAGGCTCTCCAGCCTTTGGGTGAGTTACTCCTGAAGAGGTCTGTTGGTAGGCGGTTGATCTTGCGGGTGGAGTTCGATCATTTGAGTTCAATTCTTCTTCCTTAGAGTCTGTATCTGCTACTAGTATGTCCTCTCGTGGAGTTTTCACTCTTAAGTTCAGGTTTGCAGTAGGTGCTTTCATGGTTTTAAATCTCCTATATATCGCCCGAGATCTCCTCCGAGATATCCTTTTCACACTTAAACGAGATGAGACATCAAATCTCCTCTATATCTTCCTCGGAACTCATCTCGTCCGAGATATTCAAATCTCACCCAATACATGGACCAAAATCTCAATCCGAGATTTCACCCGAAATTACACATTTTTTATTTTCCATAATATTTTTTATTTTCATATCGATTCAAAAGAAACTACTCAATTCAATTATAATTTACCAACTTCTTGAACATATTCCTTACTTTTTATCTTAATGAGTCATAGCGAAAGGTTTCACTTCTTTATTATGTTCAAATAAAAGGATATTATTCAATCATTACCAAATCAATTAAGCTAATCAAGCTTCTACTCTTTTAAAAATATTCTTTTTCCATGAAATCAAGTATGTTACCATTTTTATTTTTACTAAGAAAGTTATAACCGTTAAATAAATTTTTGACACATCAATTTTTAGACACATAAGTACATCCGAGATATTCCCGAGATGCATTATAAGACCCGACATGTCAATCCGAGATGTACACCCGATATGTACTCATCTCGTCCGAGATCTCCCCCGATATGAGATAACTTGTGTAAAAATTCCGAGACGAAACGTGACCGAAATCAGATATTTAAAACCTTGGGTGCTTTTACAATGAGCGAAGTATTAGCATTTTCCACTACCGTGATGCATGGAGCTCCACCCATTACTTCCTTTTGCTTCTATTTTCTGTTTCTTCTACTTTAGCCAGAAACAAAAGAAAGCTCTTGCTTCGTAGCAGCTGTGGCTTCGGGTGACGTTCTTAGAGTAGTTAGTGATTGGAGCACTAAGAGAGCATCTATCTTTTCCATAAGATTCCTTGACTATTTTCCATTTGTTGGTTAATTTCATCAACCATCTGGTTCAATTCTCCCTTTGTCATGACTTCATGCTGAGTGGAGGATCCCAACACTTGATCTCCAGTATTAGATCCAAGCTGCAGGTTGTTGGGGTTGTTGACTTCAACTTGCTGAGGACTTGTTTCTTCTCCAGCAATAGTAGCTCCTATGGATCTTCCGGAGGTAGTTCTTTTCCTCCCTGGTGCCATTGTTTTCAACAACAAATCTTCCAAGTAAAATATGATAATCTAACTTCTAGACTTATCCGATTTAAAGTAGAGAGCTAGATCTGAGCCTAGATTCAGGTTTGTCAGTGAAATCACCAAAATGTTAACCCAAAAAATGGATCAACACTCTGAATTGAGTGTGAAAGCACTAGCCCTGCTCTTACAGAGAAATAATATAGAAAATAAATGTAAAAGGAGCAGAAATAGTAAACATATAAGAAGATTTTTATAGTGGTTCGATTGTTAATGAAGCCTACATCCACTTTATAACTTTCTATTAACTGAATGTTGTTACAAGTTGAATCGAATTACAATATGATTGAATCTTATAAGTTAGATCAAGTCACAAGTACAAGAGTTCACTGAAGAATCAAAGTGAACCCCTAGATGACTATTGTATGGGAGGAGAAGAGTGAAGAATAATCTCTGTAGAGTTCCAGCAGTCAGTCTAGCTGATCCACTTTAAGTTGCAGGTAGGATTGTATTTATAGGCACAGGAGAGCAATTGGGATAGGCCGCTTTGCCAAAAGCCTACACTCGATGATACAAAGGTTCTTTGAAAATGGATTGAACTATGACTAGAATCAGATGGGTCTTCGCTTCTCGGACTAGGTTGGTTGGAAGGCTATGAAACTTGCAAACATACTTAGAAGAGATATTGATTCATGATGCAAGAGGCTTAAGCAATCCATGAAGCTTCCTTATGGATTGCTAGCGATCCGTCCCCTTAGTGGATTTTTGGGAAATTCTTCTTGTGTTCTTTTGGCTTGTTCTTCTGGATGTCTTGTTCAAGTTTCAAGTCATTCTGGCATAGTCCCTAATTTCTAACTTCCATTGAATTCTGCTGGGTTAAAAACCCGGTTAACAGATATGTTATGGTACCACCGTCGCAAATTAGTTTAGTCCCATATATTATGTTTATTATGTCAGGCTAACTTTGTGAATGCAAGTGGAATAGGTTGAGGTACGTCTTGCTTAGATGTAGCCTCTATATATGTTATATGTTCATATCATTAGTATATTCCTAGTAGTATTTTTCCACTCACTAGAGTCATGTCTGATCGCCTCCCCCTATGTTTCCATTTGTTTATAGATTTATAGGTTATGGTGGTGATCTTGAGTAACATGGATGGTGCATGTGATGATGGTATGGCTTATGTATATTTTATGTTGTATTAATCACTTGATAGTATTAGTGTATGATGTATTGATGTATATGGATTTGATTCGAGTGTACTAGGATATGATTTTATACTCTATATACATATCTGTGTGTGTGTGTAAAATGTTTGTTTCCTTCCACCATGAGATTTTGAAAGTTTTATGTAGTTAGTTTATATAGAGCTCTGTATATTGTATGTTAACCATGACGATCCGTCGTTTTTAGTTTATGTTTGTTTACATATGGAGGTCAAAAATGACAGGTTGTTATAAATGGAGTTAGCGAATTGCATGAAATAGGTTTTGATGAATTAAAGATTGAAAGTGAAACTTACATCCTGACAATCAATTTTTAGAAAAACCGATTAGGCAATAAACAAAAAAGCACTCATCCCTAAAAAGACCGAGCTTGTTATAGAGGCCAACAACGATTCGATAGCCTTTAAAGGATTCCAAGAAAGTGAGGGATGGAAAATTGCTTCTCTCTTGAAGCTGTAAAGATATGTGATTTATTTGAGAGTAGACACCCTGCCCAAGTGCTTAAGAAAGATCACATACATATAGCTAAATGCGAGGTACCCATTCAGGTGGGTCTAGGCAGGGCAAGCTTCATGAACTGAAGATTGGTCAGATAAAGCGATCGAATGGGAGAACGCCACCAGGGAGACACATGTAGTGGTTGCATGTTGTGTAACCTACCAGGGGTTTATGTGCCCTTTGGTGGGGTTTCAAAGTCAGAGTTCTTCAATAGGAATTCTACAGTGTTCGCGGATCCTTTTGACATTTACAGGATTTGAAGTCTAAGCCGAAGAATCTGAGGGGTCAGTAAGGATCATGATGCCTTCTAGGTTGGCATCGAAAGCAACACTGATATAGGTCTCTTTCATAGCTATGAATGGAACAACTTGGAGGGATCATTCGGGTTGGCGATGAGACAGCCGAGGCCTATATGGCAGCATGAGTACAAACTTACCCAAGTGTTTCCTCAAAATACGGTTCATAAGATCAACAAAGCACGTCGATGCATTGGTTAGCCCGAACAACATAACCAACTAATCAAAAATCAAAGTAGCAAACGAAACACGATGATCGTCACACTCTCTCTAGTTACTCTCAATAGATGAAACCCTACCGCAAAGTCCAACTTAGATAACACCTTCATGCTAGAGCTGATCAAACAAGTCATCAATAAGTAGAAGTGGACCCCATTTAGCCTATGATAATCAATATACAATCTCAAAGAGCCATCTGCCTTAGTGGCGAACACTATAGGTGCATCCTACTCAAATATGCTCCTACGAATGAACTCTTGCGTCAATTGGTCATCTGCTCGCACCTTTAACTTCCTTTGCTCTTTGGGCATCCTCTGCTTTAAAGGCATAACTATTGGTCTAACATGTCTAACCATATCAATACGGAACTCAATCCTTATATGATGGTAATCTGGTCACTTCCTCGAATGTGTCTGAACACTCTCTAGCTAAAGGCACAAATAACAACTCATCATGTGGGATATCGAGCGAATATAGAAAGCTAACCATCACTACATCATCAGGTGGGAAGCCGAATACTACCTTATACTCATCATCAGTCCTTATCGCCAATAACAGCCTCTCGCAATCCACCACTATTCCATACCCTTCAGCCAGTCGATTCTTAGACTATAACGTCAAACACAATTAAACCCAAAACAAATCAATAACAAACAAACAAACATCCATGACTGGATAAGGATAAGCGTAGAAAAATGATGTTGTAAAATTTCCCATTCTGATGCCTGAAACTAAGCACTATGGATGCTGCAGTTATCCATAGTATTAATTTTGATGACAAAACGTAGGATGTTACACATGTATGGGCCGGTTGAGCCCCCAACAAGGTTCGTCATAATTTAAAAATGGTCAGCCAACAATTTCGGGTCTCAATTCTAATCTATCTTCAAATCACTAGATATAAAAGAATATGAAACCTCGATGTCAAATAAAACACGTATGGAATTGCCATAAATGGAAAGCATACTTTAGATAGTAATGCCCTTCCCTTCTCTTCCGTCGATAGAGCGCTTGACGAAATCAAAATGGCATTCGTTGCATATGTTTCCATTATCTACCCCTACTCAACTTGTTCGGGACAATCCTTCACACTGGGTGTTAGCACCAAAATTGGCAATAACACCCAAGAAAGGATTTGTGTAGAGATATTAATGAAGATAGAAAAATAAAATAGAGGGATGTCTTCAAAATTAACTACAGAAACAAGAACACCAGAATTATAGTGGTTCGACGTAACTGCCTACGTCCACTTTGAGTTTAATCATTATTTCTTCTTTAAATTATTGAATACAGATACAATTTGTGATCTAATGACTTGATTACAAGTTTGAATCAAAAATAGATGAGTCTTCGAAATGGCAGAGTTCCCCCGGAGTTCTCCCCAAAAAAGGTCCTCCTTCACTGCACTCCCGTCCCTCTATTTATAGACGAGGATAGGCTGGACTTCCTCCGCGGGCCCAAGAACAAGGTACTTCGGCCCATAGTAAGCGACTTCTGCGCACCGAACCAGGCATGCCGAACAAAATATGCCGATCGAGAAATGCCGACCCATCATGTCTAGTCGGTGGTCGACTATTAAATGACTCGAAGTAAGCCCTCAAAAGACTCGGAGTAACTCGCGGTGGAACTTGGAATGAAACAATGCTAAACCCCTCACTTGGATGTTGTCCTTCACGAATAAGTCAAATCCCTCACCTTGCTTTGAAGCATCTATACCGAACGCTCGTGTCGGTTGGTGGTTGCCGAGCGACACTATTCGAACGAAGGCTGCCGAGCGAGGCTGTGCCGAATGAAGGGAGCCGAGCGATGCTTGCCGAACGATCCTTGCCGAGCGACACTATTCGAACGAAGTCTGCCGAGCGAGGCTGTGGCGAACGAAGGGAGTCTAGCAATGCTTGCCGAACGATGCTTGCCAAGCAACACTATTCGAACGAAGGCTGCCGAGCGAGGCTGTGCCGAACGAAGGGAGCCTAGCAATGCTTATCGAACGATCCTTGCCGAGCGACACTATTCGAACGAAGGCTGCCGAGCGATGCTCACTGAGTTCCTAACAATGCCTTTCCTTCAGCTGGGCGACACCCACCATCCTTCCTTGGACGAACCACGTATTGAGGCCAAACGATGTATCCAGACCGAACGACACTTACATGCCGAGCCTCTCATAACCGGCCCACACAACCGGGTAACATTTGCCTCCCAAAGTGTGTCGTGTGAGGCAACACGACACGCTTTGAACCAGTAACCAATTCCTTCTGTCAAAAGTCGAATGTATTCAATGAAGGTCAAAACGTAGCAGGCTTCCCTAGCATCTTGTACAGTCCCGAGTTTATCTTCTCCTCTCTCTTTCTTTATATATAAACAAGGGGACGTTCGGCATATAGAGACCGATTCACACGACTGACTTACTCGAACTAGGTCGCACATGTCTAACGACCTACTTCACAAACCAAACCGACCGGTTCAACAGAAGATAGCCTGTTCACCTCCCCTCCTTCATATATAAAAGCCAACACTTCTCTTCCTATTATCTTTACTTTCACTTCGACTCTACAGGACTTTATAACTTACTTTCTCCCAAACCTCGGCTACCGCCTCAACCATCCTCTCTCATTATGAATCCAATACGCTTGCTCCACAACTCCCCCGATAATGAATCTAAATGCACTCCAATCTTAAATCTAACAGCTTCCCAAGCCTCGATTCATTCTCTTAGGTACGAATTTCTCATCTGATCGACTTTTCCGAATTATGGGTTTTTGCATGAATCTCGAGTTCATGAATATTTTTCAGCAGGAGTTGTTGCCGTAGAGGAGGGAGGTCGAATTGGACATAGGTTCTTGTTTAAGCCACCGAGTGAGGGAGAGTGGCCGCTAGGTTTGTGAGATAAGGCTGAATTTGTGATCGAAATCGTTCGTTAATCAAGGAGCGAGAGAAGAGAGGGCTCATGCCTCGATACTAGTATTTTGGGTGGATGTTTGTTGTTCGGTAGTCTTCTTATGGGAGTAATGATAGGGAGGTAGAAGAATGGGGTGTCATCCAGTCTAGGGAGAGAGAATGTCGTTCGGTGATGTTGTGCGTCGCCGTGGGTCGGTCAAAGTCTGATGGAAGGAGGCCGTTTGGTTGTTAGAAAGAGATAGGAAGTGCATGGGTCAGTCGTTACGGGTGTTTTCTGAAGCCAGGGATAGTGGCCTGGTATCGCTCGGTGTGAGGGAGAGAGTGTGGTTTAACCACTTTAGTGTAAGGTTATGGCCCGGTTAGAGATCACGAGGTGGGTTCGGTATACCGAGTAAGTGTGGCTCAGTATTGCCCCCGTAGGCCGAACGGTAAAGAGAGAGTGTTGGAGAAGAGAGCGAGTGATTCGTTAATTATGACAGTCTCCACTGAAGCACATCGCATACCAAAACTATATACTTCCACGCCTTACCACTGAATAATGAACAATGACAACAACTTAGGCATACAAGCATATCGAACTGATTTTGATGGATAACTCCCCAGTTCCAACAACTATAAACCTGAGCTCAACTCGATAAAAGAAAATAATAGCCTTTAACATATAGTGCCAATGTCTGAGTTCAAGATCCAAACCATCATAGGGCAAGCTTTCGGAGACGGTCAACGACGACGGTCTCCGAAAATGACTATTTCATGCTCAATCTCGCTTCACTATGCCTTTAAATCTTCAATTCTTTTATACTTATGCTCGAACGATTGCCCTGGCACACACCACACGGAGGGAATATTTTTGTCATTATTTCTAATATCGATTGTCTTTCGAGTATAGTTCAAACAGGTGTTTACCCAAATTCGATGCTCGTTGAGGATGTCTAGAAAGTCGAGCTCTACAACGGTTTCAGACAAACCTGAGCCGAGTTCTCAGAAAGAAGTAGTGGGAATTTCGAATCCGTCGACAACTCCTACACAGGATATCCCAAACCCATCAGCGACAACCATTGACCCGGCTCCTGATGCGATAGACGGAGCTGTTATTCTAGACAATCCTAATGATTCCTAGGCTGCAAAAGTCAATGAAACCGCTCTTCGTCGACTATGTTCAATTCACGGAATCCTCTTTGATGATGTATTAGTTCCATCGGGACGAGATTGTCCTCACCTGCCCCTAGCTGGATATACAGCTTTCCACAAATTCATGTGCTGGGTTGGTAGCGTGCCACCATTCTGCTCCTTTCTCCATGAAGTGCTACAGTATATCTGGTTCGCCCCACCACAGCTACATCCCAATAGCCACGCGTTCATCCATGGCACTTGTATTCTCTTTATGAGCATCCTATTCAGGCTCCCCACTCCTGGTGACATCCGCTACATCTATCGATTCAAGCGACGATCTGACAGTCCATCTTTCATATTCCTTGAGCCGCAGTCTCAGTGTCAGATTCTGACAGGGGCGTGGAGTAAATTCACCCAATACAAGCAGGAATGGTTCTATGTACGCTATCCCCCAGGCTTTGCGAGAAGATGGGTGGAAGGGAGTAAGTTCCATTTCCGGATCAATACTTGTCTAAAGCATGAAGTGGATTGTTTCTAAACTTCTTCCGATTTTCACAGGTATCAGCCCACCTCCCGAAGGCACCGGGTACTCTGAGGCCGTTGAGGCCATTCGCGCTACTCACGTAGAAGACCGGGAGATCAAGCTTGTCATTTCCAATGAGTTGCTCTTAAAGTTCGGGCTGTTGGCGGAAGGTCACCGAAAAACTCTTCCACCCGGTGTCACTATAACCGGACCCGCGTCGAAGAAGGGTAAAGGACGGGCTGGAGCTTCAGTACCTTCTACAAGTGGTGCCTCCGACACATCCGAGGAGGGTGAGATTAGAGAAACTGGCGTGTCAGAAGCACTGGGTGAGAATGTAAGTCCTGCTTCGGAACCGGTGGTTGAAGTACATGGCACTGATGAACCACCTCCCCTTTCAAAGGGAAAAAAGAAACTAACTTACAAGCTGAGAAAGAAGATAGTGGGTGGAAATTCGAAAGTGACGATTACTCCAATGGAGAAAGAGCCATCTTCACAACACTTAGAGGGTTCATTGAAAGGCTTGTCTGACCTTACTATTCCCGATGACTTGCTCAACTACAGCTTCGACGATCCATAAGCCCTAAAACTTCATTCGTCCGCGAGAGGCGATGAAAGCGTTCATACCCATCATCAAGTAGAAAAAACTCCTATAAGTAAAGCTAAAGAAACTGGTCCGTCGGGGGGGGGGACACTAAGGCATGCACATTAACACTCACACCTCATCCTACACTTAAACTTCAGCCACCATGTTATTCTTGCTAACTCGTACTTACTTAATTTCTACGCAGGTGATATGGGGCGCTCTCATTGATTCGACCGCCTTCATGGGTACTCTATTTTCCATCATTCCAGCTGAGACTCAGGGTTCGGAAAACGCCGAGATAGAGATAACAACAGCGATAGAGACTATCGTTCTCGAGATTCATCGTCTCGAAGGAAAACTTATAGCCACTCTTCCTACCCCAACGATCCTCTTCCTCAACCAGAGTATAGCATGGATAAATCTGCTCAAAGGGGTCTCAACCTGAAGCTCCTCGCGATCAATACTCCGGTTCATCAAGCACTAGGCAATCCCATGAGCTTAACAAGAAATCTGTTGTTTTGACGAAGCAAACTTCCTCCAGTCCTGCACATGGTCCATCGATAGCAGAAAAGCTAGTTGAGCTTGAAACCACATTTCCAAAAATATGCTTTGATGGACTAAAGTTTCTTCCGGCGATCCATCCTATTCCGGGGCAAGTTAAAAAAAGTTCCATTGCTTGTACTAATGATGTCTACGTCCAGCACGACGCATTCGTTCATTTGGTGGAAAAAGTTTCAGAAGTTTCGATGGAACGCCAGCATGAAATCGATCGCTTGAAACTCGAAGCTATCCATGACAAAGACATTATCAAAGCACAAGATGGAGAGCTTTCCTCATATAAATCTCAGCTAGAAGCTGCTCAAAAAACCGCTAAAGACACGACCGAAGCTGTTGATCGTCTGGAGGCTACACACAAAAAAAACTTGATGAAGCGGTCCAACGCTGTGGCGCCCTGGGTTTAGAAAAGGACTCCGTCCAGAAGGAAAAGGATGTTCTCGCTCAGTGAGTTAAAGAATTGGAGGAGTTACTTCTCAAAGAAAAAGAAGTAAAAACTACTACTCAAGAGGAGTCACAACGATACTGCGACAAGATCGTCGCTACACGACTTCTGAAAACAAAGCTTGACGAGGAGCTCTCCAAAGATGAAGCACTGAAGGATGTAGCCCGTGAAGAGGGCAAAATAATGGCGCTCTCAGACATCGATTCTCGCCTCGAGGTGGCTGCTGAGGCTGGTAGGGAGGAGATTAAGTGCATGTTTGATCCACTCATAGCCGAGTACAATGCTTGAGTTCTCATGCATCGCGACCTAACATTTCTCGGCGAGGGTTACCTCGAATCTTTGGCAAAGCATGGGACACTTTAGTAAAGATCAAAAAAGTCGAGTTGGGAACTGAAGAGGTTGGTGAAGATTCCCTTGTGAAAGAAGTGCTTCGCGAGAATGAGCGCACTGACCTATTTGTGGCAAAGGCCCTTTACGGAAGGGACTCTTCCTCATCAAAAGGAAAAAATGATATTGCCGGTCCATCCGGAACCAAGTCCTCAGTTCCACCTCCTATTCAGCCGACTAGTCGCTCACTACTCGATCCCTTTGAGCAGCATATTGGCTATGAACCAAAGAAACCTGGACTTGATATTCACGCTCTATCTTCGATTCCGGAAGGTTAAACTCCTCAAACCGTTGATAGTCAGCCAGAAACTGGTACATAGCTTTTCTAGAGTTCAAAGGGCCATTGCTTTTGACGAATAATAAATGTACCCTAACATTTGTCTCTTACGATTTCGTGCATGCCATTCTGTCCCCGAGACAATCCAAGGAGTGATGCTACTGCAGAAAAGGAGGGGAAAACAGGAGAGGCAACTCAGACTAGAGAGACCCCCGGACCCGACGCACAAGTGATCGGGGCGCTTGATGAAGACAAATCTGAAAATTTATTGCCCATGGAGGAACATGATGAAGTTGAGATCACGAGCGCCTCTGAACAAACTTCAAAATCGAGCATGGCGGAGCAAATCATAGAAGAAAAGAAGAGGAAGGCTTAGATTAAGATTGAGCCTCAGGTGGTGGAACTCGATGATCCATTGAACAGGCCCCTGAAGGTCATACTCCCTGGTGGAACCTTGCCACAGGAAGTCCCCTTTCCTTCCCCAGGCACCATTTCCCTTGCAAGCAAGGCGTCTAGGAAAAAATGCTCGGGGGAGGAGTCCTCAGAGAAATCGAAGAAGGAGAAGAAGTTGAAGAAGTAGCTATCATGCTTCGTTCAACGCGGATAAGCCTGGATTATGTAATTATTTCCATTTATTTTCGTAGTCGTTTTGAATAGATTTTTTGCTCCGAGTTCAGGAAAGGTTGTAGTGAAACCGAATCCTTGATTAGTAAATAAAATTTTGTTTCTCTGATGATGTTCCATGCTTAGCTTCACCATCCATCTTATGTTTGAAATCCAAAGTTATGTGGGTCACGCAAGTACTTGTTCACTTCCACGTGACTCGAAGTTTTCTGAATCGCTTCAATTTTAGTCCGCGCTCTGGGGACTTAGAGATTTTTAAATTGTTTATACTCTAGTCTGCATTCTGGGGACTCAGAGTACTCTAGTCCCCACTCCGGGGACTTAGAGATTTTTCAAGTCGTTTATACTCCAGTCCGCACTCTGGGGACTCAGAGTACTCTAGTCCGCACTCCGGGGACTTAGAGATTTTTCAAGTCGCTTATACTCCAGTCCGCACTCTGGGGACTCAGAGTACTCTAGTCCGCACTCCGGGGACTTAGAGATTTTTCAAGTCATTTTTACTCCAGTCCGCACTCTAGGGACTCAGAGTACTCTAGTCCGCACTCCGAGGACATAGAGATTTTTCAAGTCGTTTATACTATAGTCCGCACTCTGGGGACTCAGAGTACTCTAGTCCGCACTCCAGGGACTTAGAGATTTTTCAAGTCGTTTATACTCTAGTCCGCACTCTAGGGACTCGGAGTACTCTAGTCCGCACTCTGGGGATTTAGAGATTTTTCAAGTCATTTATACTTTAGTCCGCACTCTAGGGATTTAGAGATTTTTCAAGTCATTTATACTCTAGTCTGCACTCTGGGGACTCAGAGTACTCTAGTCCGCCCTCTGGGGACTTAGAGATTTTTCAAGTAATTTATACTCTAGTCTGCACTCTGGGGACTCAGAGTACTATAGTCTTCACTCTGGGGACTTAGAGATTTTTTCAAGTCGTTTATACTCTAGTCCGCACTCTGGGGACTTAGAGAATTTTTTCAAGTCATTTATACTCCAGTCCGTACTCTGGCGACTCAGAGTACTCTAGTCCGCACTCTAGGGACTTAAAGATTTTTCAAGTCGTTTATACTCCAGTCCGCACTCTGGGGACTCAAAGTACTCTAGTCCGCACTTTGGGGACTTAGAGATTTTTTTCAAGTCGTTTATACTCCAGTCCGCACTCTAGGGACTCAGAGTACTCTAGTCCGCACTTTGGGGACTTAGAGATTTTTTCAAGTCATTTATACTCTAGTCCGCACTCTGAGGACTCAGAGTACTCTAGTCCGCACTCTGGGGACTTAGAGATTTTTTTCAAGTCGTTTATACTCTAGTCCGCACTCTGGGGACTCAGAGTACTCTAGTCCGCACTCTGGGGACTTAGAGATTTTTTCAAGTTTGTGTGTGTGTTCATATGCTAGACAGATTAATGTAACTTAATCTTTGCTACGGAATTGTAACATATGGAAACATCAATAGTTAACGAAAAAAATGGCTTCAAGCCTTTATTGATTATAATAAATGAGAACAAACTGGAATGTCTTATTGCATGCCAAAACCTAAAAACAACAAAATGAACATACACTGGAAATAATTGCAACTAAAATGCAAAAGAAATAAACTAGGTGTAATAATGACGCAAATTCTCCCTATTCCATGCGTGAGGAAGTGTTACGTTATCTACGATCGTAAGCTTGAAAGTCCCTTCTCCAAGCCTCCATTAGATGACATACAGACTTTCCCATGTGGGATTCAAATGTGATGGGGTCGGAAAAACTCGCTTCAAAACGAGATCACCCACATTGAAAATTCTCGGTCAAACTTTTTCATTATAACATCGAGCAACTCGGTGCCTATGTGCAGCCTCTCTTAAATCAGCTTCTTAACGTTTTTCATCAACAAAGTCCAGCGATTCCAATAGGAGATTATGATTCGTCTTGGGGTTATAATAAGTTACCCGATGAGAAGGGACTTCAAGTTCCACGGGTATCACAGCTTCTGTGCCGTATGCCAAGGTGAATGGAGTATGGCCAGTCGCGGACTTGTGGGTGGTTCTGTAAGCCCAGTGCACTGTCGGAAGCTCATCCACCCACTTGCCTCTAGCCTTCTCCAAACATTTCTTTAATATTGACTTGATTATTTTATTTACGGCTTCCACTTGTCCATTCGCTTTAGGGTGAGCGACCGCCGAAAACCTTTTGATAATTTTGGCAAAATTCTTCGAACTCCCTGCTTTCAAATTGAGTTCCATTGTCCGTAATGATAGTCCCTAGGAGGCCAAAGCGGTATATGATGTTTCGTACAACGAAATTAATTACTTTTTTGGTGGTGATCGTAGCTAAAGGCTCTGCTTCTGCCCACTTGGTAAAGTAATCAACCACAACAATTGCATATTTCGTACCACCTCTGGAAATTGGTAAGGAACCGATTATATCGATCCCCCAAATCGCAAATGGCCAGGGACTAACCATTTGAGTGAGTTCCGTTCGTTGAGCTCTCGGGATTTTTTCAAACTTTTGACATTTGTCGCATTTTCTTACGTAATCTGCAGCATCTCGATTTACAGTTGGCCAATAGTATCCATAGCGGAGGATCTTTTTTGCTAGTGTCTGCCCCCCAGTATGGTCGCTACATTCTCCTTCATTAACTTCTTTCAAGACTCGTTTTATCTCATCGTGGACGATGCACCGGATTAAGGGAACCGAGAATCCCCTTCGATACATTATTCCATCTTGCATTATATATCGTGAAGCTTTACGAATGCTCGTCGTCTTTCGTTCTTTATATCGAGCAAAGTCCCATGTAGTATGTATTGTTTGAATGGGGTTACCCATGACTCCCTTTCAATTTCTGTTTCAAGCACAAAATCTACTTCCATCTTGCTTATACTTGGAAATTGTAAAACTTCAACAAGAACCAAGCCCATCTGTTGTGCATCGCCAGTACTTGCGAATTTTGCTAATGAATCGGCTTCCCTGTTTTGTTCACGCGACACATGCGAAATATCGTAATATTCAAGGTCTGCCAAAAATTCTCGAACCCGAGTGAGGTATGGAGCAAGCCTCTACCCCTTTGCTTGATAATCTCCCTGCACTTGGTACACCACCAATTGAGAGTCACAAAAGATTTCAACCGTTTTAATTCCGAGCTCCTAGACAAGTTTTAGGCCAGCGAGCAATGCTTCATACTCTGCTTCGTTATTCGTAGCTGGGAAATCAAGCTTCAAAGCATGACAAATAGATCGGTTTTCATGGGTTACTAGATGACTCCAGCCCCAGAGCAACGGTCGTTTGATGCCCATTGGTGTATAGTTTCCACTGACATCTCTGTTTGGTTCGTCGGACATGGTAAATTCCACGATGAAGTCTGCTAGAGCTTGCCCTTGTATGGCCCTTCGTGGCAGGTAGGTGATATCGAACTGACTCAACTCAATATTCCATTTTAACAATCTCCCTGAGGTTTCTGGTCGTTGGAGTACCTGTCGCAAGGGTTGATCGGTATAGACACTGATTGGGTGTGCTTGAAAGTACAGACAAAGCTTGCACGATGCAATCACCAAACAGTAGGCTAGCTTTTCTATTTTAGGATAATTTTTTTCTGCCCCCGTTAAACGTTTACTGACATAGTACACCAGCTTTTGAACTCGGTCTTCCTCGCGAACCAAAGCCGTACTGATGGCATGTTGAGATACGGCCAAGTATACATACAACACTTCATGATCTATGGGCTTCGACAGCACCAGGGGGCTTTCCAAATGTCTTACCAGAGCTCGAAATGCATCCACACAATTGGGTGTCCATTCAAAATTTATCTTTCCTTTCTTTATTACATCGAAGAAAGGAATACACTTGTCTGTCACTTTGGATATGAATCGACTCAGCGCGGCCACTTTTCCGTTCAGGCTTTGTACTTGCTTTATAGTTCTGGGCACTTGAATGTCTCGAATAGCCTGAATCTTTTATGGGTTAGCTTCAATCCCTCATGCGTTAACAATTAAACCCAAGAACTTTCCTGATGCAACGCCAAAGGAACACTTCAAAGGATTGATTTTCATTCTGTAATACCTGAGTATATCAAACATTTCCGCTAAGTCTCGAATGTGGTCGCTTGACTATCGTGACTTCACGAGCATGTCATCCACGTTGACTTCCATCATCCTACCGATTTGGTCTTTAAACATCCGATTCACCAGACGTTGATAAGTTGCTCCTACATTTTTCAATCCGAAAGGCATCACTTCATAACAGTACAGTCCAATGTCTGTGACAAAACTAGTGTGTTCCTGATTTGGAATGTGCATCGGGATTTGATTATATCCTGAGTACGCATCCATAAATGACAATAACTCGTGTCCTGCGGTTGAGTCGACCAGCTAATCAATTCTAGGTAAAGGGAAACTATCCTTAGGGCATGCTTTGTTCAAATCTAAGTAATCAACATAGGTCCTGCATTTCCCATTCACTTTCCTCACTAGTACAGGGTTAGAGTCCCATTCTGGGTAGAGGGCATCGCGGACGAACCCATTGGCTTTGAGTTTGTCCACCTCCTCTTTGAGAGCTACGGACCTCTCCAGGTCCATGCCTCTCCTTTTTTGCTTTACCGGCACATATTTCGGGTCTATGTTCAACATATGACTTGCAATAGAGGGAGAAATCCCACACATATCGGAATGCGTCCAAGCGAAAACGTCCAGATTCGCTCGGAGGAAATAAGTAAGATCCTCGATCATCAAGGGGTTGAGTTGTGATCCAATATTTAGTACCCGCGATGGGTCATGACGGCTGACTGGAATGTCAATCGTCAGTTTAGCTGTTGCCGCTTTTGCCTCCTTGGGTTCCTTATCATCGTCCCTCGGATCTATGTCTCTATAGATCCGATCATGTTGCTTGAGCCAAGGCTCGGGCATTACTTGTCAACCTTCAGTGACTCGGATGCGGACGGAGTTGTCCACAACCTTTCCTTTCTCTCTTCGTTGGTCCTCTCTCAGCTCAGCCACATAACACGCACGACCAGTCGCCTGATCGCCGTAAACAACACCAACTCCCTTATCCGTCAGAAATTTCAAAATTAAACACCATGGGGCCAAAGCTGCCCTAAACTCTGCCAAGGCTGGTCGGCCCAGAAACACATTATAGGGGAATCGACATCTAAAACGATGAACGGCAGGATCCGCACCCTCCTACGTTCACCTTCTCCAAGTTCAACTAGTAATTCAACAAAACCCACTACATCAGTAGCCGCACCATTAAAGCCATGAATCCGGGCTTTAGATGGTTTTAGATCCTTTGTCTCCTTCTTCATCTGGTCGTATGCCTTTTTGAAGATGATGTTAAAAGAACTTCCACAGTCAATCAGTATCCTTCTCACAAACGCTGGCCCAATAGTGGCCGAGATGACCATCGGGTCAATGGTAGGTGCCTCCACCGATCGACATCTCTACTTCTGAACACTATATCATCCATCATCATTCGCTGTTGCTTAGCCGGAGTTCCATCTTCCATGTTTGAACAACATTCAAAATATGAATGTTTTAAGGAACTAGCATAGCGTTCCATTTCTTGCCAATTTTTGTCCGCAGGGTGAGGCCCACCGACTATCGTGTTTATGACTAATCTACTACCAATCCGAACGGGTTCCTCAGACCGTCGTGGGGCCTGTCCGCGATTGGGGCCGGATGTCCCTTGTCCGCCTTCCTGAGGGTTCTTCACAAACTCCTGTAACTTTTTCTGTCGAATCAGCTTTTCAATCGCATGATGGAGGTGCCTACACTGCTCGGTATTATGCCCGTAAGTCTCATGGAAGCGGCAATACTTCCCAGTCCGCTTTTGTTCTTCGGTGGGCTCTTTCGAGCGTGGCTTTCGATATTGGAAAGTATTACAAATCGATAGGTAAATATTTTCCAAAGATGCATTCAGAGGAGTGTATTCATTGTAGGTTGGGATCCTTGGTTTCCACTTTCCGACTTCCCTTTTCTTTCCAGAATTTCCCCCTTCGGATCCTTTTGACTGCTCAGCCTTGTTTTGAACATTGACCTGGACTTTTCCAGAGTTGTCACCAGATTTTTTACAGCAATGTTGCTTTGCACAACCTCCTTGTCAGGTCTTGATGCTTCAGCGTTGAACCTTCTCAAGTAGTCCCCTAAAGACTCTCACTGCCTTTGTTTTATGTTTGCCAATACTGTATAATTGATAGTTGGATCTTTGTAGATACAGAATTGGGCTGAGAACTCGTAAGAAAATTACTTCCAGGAGTATATAGTCTTTTCCCTGTATTGCCTGTACCATTTGGCTGCTACTCCCTGGAGAGTGACTGGGAACAGTCAGCATTTGATAGCTCCAGATGCATTATACAAGTCCATCTGATTGTCAAAAGCCATAAGATGATCATCGGGGTATGTGATCCCATGATACTTCATGGACAGGATTTTGAATATGGTGGTATTACTATAGCCACGATTTCATTGGTGAAATGCGGCACCCTCTCAATGTCATTGACGTTTTTGTCCATCGTTGTTTTTCCCTTGGAATTCAAAGCATCTTTAATAGCCTTCTCAGTAGCATCTTTCAAATAAGCTTCTACATTGCCATAGTTTTTCTGATTTGGGAAATATTCTTTTGATGTAGAACTCCCAGATTGTTCCATTGATTTGTCGAGAATTCTTCCCTGATGATTAGCTTTCGATTAGGGAAGTTCTTTCTTCTTCGATGATGTCAGATCCACTTTTCCTTTAAGCACATTGGAATTAGCTTTTTGATTACTTCTGGGAGAGACTACCTCTACTCCTCGAGTTTGTCTAGAAGTCTTCGAAGATTTTTGAAATAAGGCCATCTTTAGCAGCTCATGCCTCTCCTACAGCCGTTGTTCCAAGCGTTGGATTTTAGTTAAATTTTCATCGTGTTGTGTTGGCGATGAAGTTTGTCCAGGAATGGCACCATCCAGGTTAAAAGACGGGGCTATATTTTCCTCTAAAGTGGTGGTTTGTGTTGCTCCTTCTACAATTACACTTAAACGTTTCGACCTCATTTTTCCTATGCAAGAGAAATGAGCCACAATTAGTCTTTATATAGTGACAAGGTCGGATGTTCAAACCCTCCTTCTAGCGCCAAAAATGTTAACAAGAAAACTTGTCAACATCCCCAATGCTATTCGTAAGATAGTTGAATTCAAATGAAACCAAATCATTAAAAGGATCCATTCCTTTGGAAGCACACCTTTCGACTACATTGACATAGTCGATAGGTTTAATGGAGTTAACCTTGGGATATGGTCTAGGGAACACCATCCGATTGAACCTTATCCTCTAGGTGAGTCAAAAGCAACTACCTATATCTGTTTTTCATTCCTTTCGACCATGTCGAAAGGTAACACTCAGGACCTTTCGATCGTGTCGAAAAGGGGATGCTCGCTTAGTTAATGTGATACAGTTACTTTTGACCCTATAGTTTTGCTACACTTGCTGGGGAACCCCTTTGAAAGGGTCACTGATGTCTCAAAGGGTTAATCCCCTTTGAACGGATTCCTCTTCATATGATTACAAGTCAATTAGAAACTAAGATTCCTCTCGAGAACAACCCTTTCGATCAAGTCGAAAGGGATTATTCCCTTTCAGCACAGTCTTAGCTCATTATTGACTACAAATCACTTGGTTTTCCTTGTATAAGATTGATTTAGGTATTTCCAAGTCTCTCAAGCTTAACATGGTCGAAACCAAGTCATCACTTTGGTTTTTGACATCAAATTCGGGTTTCGACGATGACGTGTTTCGATCAGAAATACCCAAGTCAATCTTATACATTACATAGACAAAAAGAAATAATGAGATTATGTTATAATCATGTGCAATGGATCATTAGTCTAGCTAATGATCTAAATGATCTTCCTCATCGCCAATATCCTTAATGATCAAGCTATCTCCCCATTTTTATTCATAATCCAAAATGAGTTACAAGATATTGTGCTTTTTCCCTAATTTGACTTAGGGTTTCTTGAGAGTACAATTATCACTAAAAAAGTGGAGTAAAGGAAATGAATTCAGGATTGCAGAATCCGGTCCCCAAAACTGGACCCTTTGGGTCTTATTTATAGATGCAGGTCGGCCCCCTTCCACGCCTTTGCTCTCGACTGGGTCGGAAGGACCCCTTTTTATATGTCACCTCAAGCCTTTTGACTTGGTCTAAAGGCCATGACTCCTTTTCGATGTTGTTGAAAGGAGTCCTTTTGTTCTTCTTGGTTTACTCTTTCGACTCCTTTATCCTTTCCAAGGCCTTTCGACTGAGTCGAAAGGGGTCTTCATTATCCTTTTGCCTTTGTTGATCTCTGAATACTGTTCTCTCTACAACACCTTCTGACACTATTGATAGGTCGTTCATATTAGTTTCGAAGATGTTCAAGTGTGAATGGTTTCGATGAGGTTGTGTAGCCTTTAAAATCGTGCCTTAGGACTGGGGCGGAACCTTCTCTTAAAATTATAGGCCTCAACCAGTTTGAAAGGCATGTATATGCTTTCAAAAATGTTGTGTTAGGGGAGAAACCTTTGACTTCGAAAGGTTTGGCATGTAAGTGAGAGAACATCATCTATTGCCTTCGAAAGGGGTTTTGAAGCTGTCCTTGCTTGTTTATCTGTGTTGAAAGGTTGAAAGTAGTGGAGGGGTATATCTGTTTCCATCTGGGTCGAAAGCCTTTGCACTGTATGAGTAGTTGGTGCTTTCGACCTCTTAGATACCTGCTTAATGCCTTCGAAAAATCATTTTACGACCTTTATGAAGTCTAGATCTATTTCTTCATCGAAACCTCAATCTTACTAACCTTCTTTCATACTTCCGCTCTTATGTTGATTTTATGGCTAACAGCTTATTTCGCTCGTTCCAATCCCTGGTGTGTGTACCTTCGATCAGGTAATCTTTGATCGACGTAATCCATGATTCGTCTTCCTCTTCGGTATATAATCGATATCCATATCATCTATGCTAGGTGATTTAATCGTTTTGACTAGGGCCAGTCCCATGGACTGAGCATCTCCGGAACTGGTTAGTTTAGCTAGGTGACCCGCTTGAATATTCTATTCCTCGAAATGTGACTTAATCTGTAGTGCTCGATGTCCTGCTGCAATTCCAGCGCTTTTTACAAGCAGATGGCGAGGTTGCCCCTTACCTGGTACTCCACTTTCACTTGGAAGATAACTAGCTGAGAATCGCTGTAGATCTGCATAAATTTTATTCCTAATTCTGTAATGATTTTTAATCCTGCCATCAAAGCCACGTATTCTGCTTCATTGTTGGTGGTAAGAAATTCTAGGCTTAGTGCATAGCTAATAGATCGTCTTTTGGTTGGTTTTCAGTACTACCCTGCACCTGAACAGGGTTCATTTGATGGACCATCAACAAACAACTTCCACCGTGGCACCATACCTGAAATGCTTTCTTCTTTACTGCCCCGCTTGGTAAATTCAACGATGAAATCTGCCAGTGCCAGTTGGTTGATAGCTCTTTGAGGGTGATAAGTGATTTCATATTGGCTTAACTCGATATTCCATTTCAGAAGTCAACCTGATGTCTCTAGGTGATACATCACTTGTTTTAGAGGTTGATCCCTTAACACCTTGATGGGATGAGCCTAAAGTACGACTGTAGCGATCAATAGGCAATAGGAAAGTTTATCCAACTTTGGGTAATTCTTTTCAGCTCTAGCGAACCACTTACTGATGTAGTAGATGGGTCGCTGGACCCTAACCTCTTCACGTACCAATGCTGCACTCAAAGCATCAGTCGACCCAGCGAGGTAAATGAACAAATCTTCCCCATTTATCTTCTTGGATAAGACCGACAAGGCTTCCATATGATGGAGTAAGTCTTCAAAGACCATCTAACAGGTTTCGTTCAATTCGAAATTCTTCTTTCCCTTCTTTAATGCATCGAAGAACGGTATGCATTTGTTGGTCGCTCGGGCAATGAATCGGCTCAACGCTGCGATCTTTCCATTTAGACTTTGTAATTCCTTTTTGGTCGTAGGGGCTTTAACATTCCTTAGGTTGGCAATTTATTTCGAATTAGCTTTAATTTCCCTTGCATTCACGATGAAACCAAGGAATTTTCCTGAAGTAATGTTGAAAGAGCATTTTAATGGGTTGAGCTTTATTCCATATTTCCACAATATTTCAAACATCTCTGCGAGATTGTCTAAGTGATTCTTTGATACGTGTGATTTGACAAGCATGTCGTCCATGTATACTTCCTGTTTGCACCAAAAATGGTCACAAACCCCAAGTGTTGTGAAAGCACCAGTGTATGAATACAAATCAGCAATATTCAAACACAAATATCAGATCTAAGCAAGCAACAAACAACAATCCAGAAACAAATCACAAGAACACGAGATTTATAGTGGTTCGGCTATCTACGGCCTACGTCCACTTCAATGATTTTTATCTTTTATTGATGTTCTTCCCTGATTACAGATGATTACAGCAAATACAATGAATGAATCTGAATATGACAGCAATGGAAAGGAGTAGAGTTGAATCCGACAGAGTCTGGACGTTGAATGGCCAAAAAGATCCCTTTTCTGCAGGCTTCAGGGGGCTATTTATAGGTGTAGGAGGCCTAGATCTCGCCCAAAATTCAGGAGACTTTTTCTTGCACGTGAGTGGGCCCACGCGACCGGTCCCACCAAGTTTCGACTCGATCTGCGATCGATACGAAGTGATTTCGTATCCATCAAGGATTAGTCCAATCGAGCTGAATCTTTGCAGGAACATTCTTTACCTTGTATGGAAGCTACTATGAAAATTTCATAGCATTTGGATTTGTAGATTGGGAGATATGATCGATACGAGTTAGGGTTTCGGGTTTGCTGTTCGTTCCGAGTCGATTGTTTCGAATCCATGCCTTCGAATCGATGGAAGCACGTGTCTTCGAGAAGACGTGGCGCGCATATCTTGCATCGATCCACCCTTTGCTCCGAGTTGACCGCTTCGTATCCACGAATTTCGCCTTGTTCGCATCAAGTGCCACGACCCAGTTTGAACCGATGGATACGAATCATTGATCGATACGAACTGGATCGAGACGAATCGAATGGATACGAACAGGGCAAGTTTGATGGACACGAAATAGTGACTTGCCACTGATGATGGATGCGAGGTCGATCGATGCGAAGTAGTGCTTGGGGATGGATACGAATCCGATGGATTCGAGTAGATGTTGCACTGATCGATATGAAATCGATGGATACGAACTATGTATGGTTGATGGATTATGAAGCGCACCAACCTGATGGATACGAACCGTGGTTCTTCAATGGGTACGAAACCAATCGATACGAACACTGATGGATACGAACCAGCATGTTTTTTCTAACTTGTATCGATCATATCTCATTCATACAAACTCCGATTAACCTGAAATTTGAAACGCTGGCTCCCATGACTTTGCTTGCCGTGTCCTATCAATTGTAGCTTGATTCGGGCTTGGACAAAATTCATCGATATCCATGGTGAAACAGTGTATAACGAACTTTTACGACGAGCTATCTTTAGTTTCCCGGTCAACTTTTTGGTGTCACGGCCTTGCCAAAAGGCGGGATAACATTTGCCCCCCAAAACATGCCTTGCGATAGGAAGTTGTGTTTTGTAGTTCCATAAGCTGGATGTTCATATCCTATCATCGACCTGCAAAGAACTTGACAGTCTTTCCTGACCACGAATGACGATCGTTCGCGACCATATGTCATTTGAGGTAAAATGGGACCGTTCGAGGTCGGATGCCGTTCGCGGCAAATAACAAAATGGGACCGTTCGCAGTCGGGTGGCATGGAAAGAAGAATGTGATCGTTCGCGATCGAGTGCCGTACGAGGCAGAAACGTGATCGTTCGCGATCGGGTGTCGTTCTAGACGAATTATGCTGGATTGTGACCGTTCGTGGTCGCATGGTGCACGAGATAAAATGTGATCATTTGCGATCGGATGCCGCACGAGGCAGAATGTGATCGTTCGCGATCGAATGTCATATTGGGTGAATTGTGACCGTCCGTGGTCGGGTGCCGCACGAGGCAGAGTGCGATCGTTCGCGATCGACTGTTATACTAGATGAAGTGTGACCGTTCGCGGTCGGATGCCGTTCGAGGCAAATGGTGACCGTTCGAGGTCAGGTGCCGTTCGAGGCGAATGAGAGTGCCCGGGGGGACTTAGTATTATCGATGTCAGATTCACGTTCGGGTGAATTTCTGATTCAGCGATCGCGGCGGTTCGTCGCCATACAAGGCGTGCTTGTGGACCATTCGCGATCCAAAGCATACGCGAGTGACTTCGTCTACAGAATTGCAAATATCAAATTAACGTTCACATGAATTCCATAACAGAAATATCCAAACAAACAAAGTCTAAATGTCCAAATCAACATGAAACAAAAAGCAAAGCAAGGATGTCAAAGTGTAAATTCTCACTACGAGACAGTCAATAATCATTCAGAGCATGCCTATGGATCGTTCGCGATCTCATACATGTGTAAATGGTTTGATGTTGTTAGTGAGAAGTTTGCGACTTGTTCATCGTTATTTAAATCAATTGATAACCATACGGTGCCCCGGCTAGGGGTCACCCCTGGCTGATGTAGATGGTGGCCGCTCTGGTTCCACCGTTGGAGCTCGCCTTCTCACATACCGAAGTAGCCTACCGTTCCTGATATGCCCTTCTACCTCATCCTTCAGGTGTCTACAGTCATTTGTGCTATGCCCATTCAGCTCGTGGAATAAACAATATTTGTCTGATTTTCTCTCGTCGGTAGTTGGATCCCGTCGCATTGGTCTGCGATAGGCAACTTGCTCTCGGGTGTCTTGGTAGATTCGCTCCAAACCCTCGTTCAATTCTGAATAGGTGGTAAATCGCGGCTCCCTCCGTTGCCGCTTTGACCTGTCATCATTTTCTTCAGCCTTTCACTTCCTTTTACCAGTCTCTGCACCTTTTTCAGGTGAATTACCGCCTCTAACTGCATAAACATCGATTTCTTCTTCTCTCTCCGTACGAGCATCCTCTAATCGCAAAAACTTTTCGGCTTCATGATAAAACTCTCCCAGGTCCGTAGGTGGATCCTTAGTTAGTGAATTCTTGAACTCCGTGCCATCATATTCCAGATACAGCTGCCATCATGACCATAGATGGATCTGGTCGATCCACTGACGCTGCTGCCGCATTAAATCGCGTCAGAAAATTCCTAAAAGACTCTCCAGCTTTCTACTTCAGAGTCGCCAAACTCATCACGTTCTTGGGTCTCGAAATATGAACCCTGAATTGTCACATAAACCTTTCTGTTAAATCTGTCCAAGTCCCAATGGAGCCACTCTCCAGTTGTCTAAACCATAGCGCTGCAATGTCCGACAAATACAATGGAAAGCACCGAGCCATGACTTCCTGTGATGCCCCCAGCACTTCCATGTGCCTCATATACTTCGTTAGATGGACCGTTGGATCTGTCCGCCCATCATACATTTCCACCGATGGTAGCTTGAAGTTTGGTGGATTCCTGGCCTGCCTGATCGTAGGAGTAAAGGGACTCCTATGTACATCCTCCAGATCTCTATTGACTAGTCCGCCTCTCATGGCCCGTCTGACCATCTCTGCCAACCTCTCGTTGTCGCCAGGCTGTGATCTTTGAGTATCACCTTCGTTCTGCCCCCCTGGCTGAGCGTTCATCCCTACATTGCCACCAGGTTGCTCGGATGTCCCTGAATCTCTTCCCGGGATTGGATCAACATGCTCTAAGTGTGTGCCCCCCAGCTCCGGTGCTGCGCCAGATGGTCCTGCTCCGTTCTGGATTCTGGTTGTTCCTTGATTTTGCACTCCAAGTTGTCCAATCTGTTGAAGCAGATTCTGGATCATTTCCTCCTATCTCTTCATCATTGTCTCCATCTCATCCCTGGTGATGAAGATCGATGCTTGGTTCACCCCCGAGGAAGCCTCTTGACTCCCTTCATGCTGACTTTGCTCTGGCCTTTGTCTTCTACTAGTTTGCCTCGTCATATCTTCTCAGATCTGAGCTCTTAAGTCTTCGAATTCAACTTCTAAATGATAGAACTCCTGAATTAGCCTTCTTAGTGAAAGCGCCAAAGTGTTTGCACCAAAAATGGTCACAAACCCCAAGTGTTGTGAAAGCACCGGTGTATGAATACAAATCAGCAATATTCAAACACAAATATCAGATCTAAGCAAGCAAAAAACAACAATCCAGAAACAAATCACAAGAACACGAGATCTATAGTGGTTCGGCTATCTCCGGCCTACGTCCACTTCAATGATTTTTATCTTTTATTGATGTTCTTCCCTGATTACAGATGATTACAGCAAATACAATGAATGAATCTGAATATGACAGCAATGGAAAGGAGTAGAGTTGAATCCGGCAGAGTCTGGACGTTGAATGGCCAAAAAGATCCCTTTTCTGTAGGCTTCAGGGGGCTATTTATAGGTGTAGGAGGCCCAGATCTCGCCCAAAATTCAGGAGACTTTTTCTTGCACGTGAGTGGGCCCACGCGACCGGTCCCACCAAGTTTCGACTCGATCTGTGATCGATACGAAGTGATTTTGTATCCATCAAGGATTAGTCCAATCGAGCTGAAACTTTGCAGGAACATTCTTTACCTTGTATGGAAGCTACTGTGAAAATTTCATAGCATTTGGATTTGTAGATTGGGAGATATGATCGATACGAGTTAGGGTTTCGGGTTTGCTGTTCGTTCCGAGTCGATTGCTTCGAATCGATGCCTTCGAATCGATGGAAGCACGTGTCTTCGAGACGACGTGGCGCGCATATCTTGCATCGATCCACCCTTTGCTCCGAGTTGACCGCTTCGTATCCACGAATTTCGCCTTGTTCGCATCAAGTGCCACGACCCAGTTTGAACCGATGGATACGAATCATTGATCGATACGAACTGGATCGAGACGAATCGAATGGATACGAACAGGGCAAGTTTGATGGACACGAAATAGTGACTTGCCACTGATGATGGATGCGAGGTCGATCGATGCGAAGTAGTGCTTGGGGATGGATACGAATCCGATGGATTCGAGTAGATGTTGCACTGATCGATATGAAATCGATGGATACGAACTATGTATGGTTGATGGATTATGAAGCGCACCAACCTGATGGATACGAACCGTGGTTCTTCAATGGGTACGAAACCAATCGATACGAACACTGATGGATACGAACCAGCATGTTTTTTCTAACTTGTATCGATCATATCTCATTCATACAAACTCCGATTAACCTGAAATTTGAAACGCTGGCTCCCATGACTTTGCTTGCCGTGTCCTATCAATTGTAGCTTGATTCGGGCTTGGACAAAATTCATCGATATCCATGGTGAAACAGTGTATAATGAACTTTTACGACGAGCTATCTTTAGTTTCCCGGTCAACTTTTTGGTGTCACGGCCTTGCCAAAAGGCGGGATAACACTTCCATCATTTTCCCAATTTGATATTTGAACATTGTGTTTACTAGTCGTTGGTAGGTTTCCCTCGCATTCTTTAGCCCGAAGGGCATGACTCGATAACAGTATAATCCAAGGTCGGTAATGAAACTAGTCTTCTCTTGATAGGGTTTATGCATCATGATTTGGTTGTATCCAAAGTAGGCATCCATAAACGATAGTTGCTTGTAGCCTACCGTGGCGTTAACAAGCTGATCGATCTTAGGCAATGGGAACTATCCTTTGGGCAGGCTTTGTTCAAATCTGAGTAATCAATGCATGTCTGTCACTTCCCATTAGACTTTTTTTTACCAAAACTGGATTTGATATGCATACGGGATTGGTTGCATTGTGGTTGAAGTTATTTTCCAATAGCTTATTCACTTCCTCTCTTAGTGCAGCAGACCGTTCCGGTCCTAGGGTGCGCCTCTTCTGCCTGACTGGAGCGTACTAGGGATCGATATTAAGTGTGTGACATGCTACCTTCGGCGATATCCCATACATACCGAAATGTGTCCAAGTGAACACGTCCAGATTGGCGCGAAGAAACTTGACTAATACTTGTCACGTCTTGGTTCCAAGATGTGATCCTATTTTTAGTACTCGTGTCGGGTCATCCATGTCTACAGGGGCAGACATCGTAATCTCTGCCCATGCTGCTCGTGCCTCCCCTGGACTCTTCTTTCTAAGGTCCATAAACTTATCGAATTGGTTGTAGTCCCCAAGCTAGAGGCGGTTCTATAGTTGCTATGCTGATGGTTCGTGAATGTGGAGAGTTTTCTCCATACTCTTCTCCTTTTCTTTCTTTCTTATTTCACGCAATTCAGCGATGTAGCATTCCTTGCGGCACTCTGGTCTCCCTTTATCATTCCAACTTCCGTAGGGAATTTCATAGTGAGACACCATTATGCCAGGATAATTCGAAAATCAGCGAGGGTTAGCCATCCCAAGAATGCATTATAGGCCGACATCTCGTCAATTATCACAAAGGCTTGGGTGAGCACCACTTTCCAATCTTATGTTTTGAGTTCAATAGGAAGATCGATTATGCCAATCGATTGTGGTGGATGACTGGTGAATCCTTGGATTTTGGTTCGTCATGCATAGATATCCTTCATGTTAAGCTTCATTTGGCTGAACGTATGTCGAAAAAAAATGTTTGCTGATCCTCCAGTATCAACCAACACCCAACATATGACAGTGGGTCCGATTCCGATCATCGCCACTATTGGATCGAAAGTTGGAGCTTCTATTCCTTCGCTATCTTGGTTTTGGAACACAATGTCATCATTGAGAATCCTCTGCTATTTAGTCAGGGTCTTGTCTTCGATCGTGAAGCAAGTTTCCTTTTGAGCATGTTTGAGTGAACCAGCATATCTTTCCATCTCGCCCCAACTTTTCTATGCCGGATG
Source organism: Allium fistulosum (assembly GCA_030737815.1). Taxonomy (NCBI): domain Eukaryota; kingdom Viridiplantae; phylum Streptophyta; class Magnoliopsida; order Asparagales; family Amaryllidaceae; genus Allium; species Allium fistulosum. The sequence continues at coordinate 894,310,774 of CM060905.1, read as the reverse complement.
AGGACCTCATGAAATGGTATTGATGGCAAGCCTATGTTCAGCTCATTTGGATCCATCTCTGCTAGATCCTGATTGGTTTCCTTTGGTGTTAGGAGCATAAGGTCCGGTGGGTTGATCAGAATTTTGGGGCTTCTTCACATACTGTTGGAGCTTGTTCACTCTAATCAGTTCGTCAATCACGTTCTTCAAATGACGCCACTTGTTTGTGTTATGACCATGGGTTTCATGGAAGTGACAGAACTTCCCTGACTTTCTTTGTTACTCAGACTCTTCTTTCTGAGGCGGCTTTGGGTACTCTTCTGTTCTCTGAGTTACCAGGTAAGTATCCTCGAAGCTGTCATTCAACAGAGTGTGTTCTCCACGTTTCAGACCTCTAAGTTTATTTCCCCTTCCGTTGCCCTTGCCAATGTTCTGATGTTGGTTCTTCCTTTTGTGGTCCCCATCTTTTCCAGTAGTTACTTCAAAATTATTACTGTTTTGATTGACTGCCACATTACTCTAAATCGATTTATTTGGTCGCATATCAGTATTTTTACCATCTAACGTATTTGCCTCCTCCAATCTCAAGTACCGCCTAGCCTTTCGATTGAATTCTTTCATGGTAGTCATTTGCTTCAATTTATTCCATCTCCCGAAATCTATCTCTGGATGGATTGAGTGGACTAATGCCATGAAAATCATATCCTCATTTGGATTGCTCACTTCGGTGAGGCTGTGTTAAAGTGGTTCATGAACGATTAAGTGATTCGTTGACTCTTTGGAAGTAACTGGATAGAGACATCACGTCCTTTGGCTGAGCTGTGTGCAGTCTAAATTGTTCCAAGAAATTCCTGGCTAGCTCGTCAAAGGTTGAGATAGATCGCAGAGGGAGTTTGGTAAACCACATGGAGGCAACTCCTTCTAGATAGATGGGAAAACATCTGCAACGAACTGCATCTGTTTCCCTTGCACCATCCATATTCCAAATGTACTTGTACAAGTGCTGTTGAGGGTCAGTAGTTCCATTGTAAGAGGGCATAGTTGGTGGCATGGTGAATTTCTCGGGGTATTCTACGCTCATGATACTATCGGTGAGGGGAGTTTGGCTCGGAGCGGAACCCCAATCATCATCCTTTCTACCCTTGCTTTCTTCCATCAAGCATCTGACCATGTCCGCAATGTATGCCATACTTGTCCGTTCATACATAGGTCGGCTATCAATAGCTGCGCCAAGTGTTTGACTTTGCAAATGGTCTTGGTTGGCTAGTTGAAGCCTAGGCTCTCCAGCCTTTGGGTGAGTCACTCCTGAAGAGGTCCGTTGGCAGGCGGTTGATCTTGCGGGTGGAGTATGATCATTTGAGTTCAATTCTCCTTCCTTAGAGTTTGTATCAGCTACTAGTATGTCCTCTCGTGGAGTTTTCACTCTTAAGTTCAGGTTTGCAGTAGGTGCTTTCATGGTTTTAAATCTCCTATATATCGCCCGAGATCTCCTCCGAGATATCCTTTTCACACTTAAACGAGATGAGACATCAAATCTCCTCCATATCTTCCTCGAAGCTCATCTCGTCCGAGATATTCAAATCTCACCCAATATATGGACCAAAATCTCAATCCGAGATCTCATCCAAAATTATACATTTTTTATTTTCCATAATATTTTTTATTTTCATATCGATTCAAAAGAAACTACTCAATTCAATTATAATTTACCAACTTCTTGAACATATTCTTTACTTTTTATCTTAATGAGTCATAGCGAAAGGTTTCACTTCTTTATTATGTTCAAATAAAAGGATATTATTCTATCATTACCAAATCAATTAAGCTAATCAAGCTTCTACTCTTCTAAAAATATTCTTTTTCCATGAAATCAAGTATGTTACCATTTTTATTTTTACTAAGAAAGTTATAGCCATTAAATAAATTTTTGACACATCAATTTTTAGACACATAAGAACATCCGAGATATTCCCGAGATGCATTATAAGACCCGACATGTCAATCCGAGATGTACACCCGATATGTACTCATCTCGTCCGAGATCTCCCCCGATATGAGATAACTTGTGTAAAAATTCCGAGACGAAACGTGACCGAAATCAAATATTTAAAACCTTGGGTTCTTTTACAATGAGCGAAGTATTAGCATTTTCCACTACCGTGATGCATGGAGCTCCACCCATTGCTTCCTTTTGCTTCTATTTTCTGTTTCTTCTACTTTAGCCAGAAACAAAAGAAAGCTCTTGCTTCGTAGCAGCCGTGGCTTCGGGTGCCGTTCTTAGAGTAGTTAGTGATTGGAGCACTAAGAGAGCATCTATCTTTTCCATAAGATCCCTTGACTGTTTTCCATTTGTTGGTTAATTTCATCAACCATCTGTTTCAATTCTCCCTTTGTCATGACTTCATGCTGAGTGGAGGATCCCAACACTTGATCTCCAGTATTAGATCCAAGCTGTAGGTTGTTGGGGTTGTTGACTTCAACTTGCTGAGGACTTGTTTCTTCTCCAGCAATAGTTGCTCCTATGGATCTTCCGGAGGTAGTTCTCTTCCTCCCTGGTGCCATTGTTTTCAACAACAAATCTTCCAAGTAAAATCTGATAATCTAACTTCTAGACTTATCCGATTTAAAGTAGAGAGCTAGATCTGAGCCTAGATTCAGGTTTGTCAGTGAAAGCACTAAAATGTTAACCCAAAAAATGGATCAACACTCTGAATTGAGTGTGAAAGCACCAGCCCTGCTCTTACAGAGCAATAATATAGAAAATAAATGTAAAAGGAGTAGAAATAGTAAACATATAAGAAGATTTTTATAGTGGTTCGATTGTTAATGAAGCCTACATCCACTTTATAACTTTCTATTAACTGAATGTTGTTACAAGTTGAATCGGATTACAATATGATTGAATCTTATAAGTTAGATCAAGTCACAAGTACAAGAGTTCACTGAAGAATCAAAGTGAACCCCTAGATGATTATTGTATGGGAGGAGAAGAGTGAAGAATAATCTCTGTAGAGTTCCAACAGTCAGTCTAGCTGATCCACTTTAAGTTGCAGGTAGGATTGTATTTATAGGCACAGGATAGCAATTGGGCTAGGCCGCTTTGCCAAAAGCCTACACTTGATGATACAAAGGTTCTTTGAAAATGGATTGAACTATGACTAGAATCAGATGGGTCTTCGCTTCTCGGACTAGGTTGGTTGGAAGGCTATGAAACTTGCAAACATACTTAGAAGAGATATTGATTCATGATGCAAGAGGCTTAAGCAATCCATGAAGCTTCCTTATGGATTGCTAGCGATCCACCCCCTTAGTGGATTTTTGGGAAATTCTTCTTGAGTTCTTTTGGCTTGTTCTTTTGGATGTCTTGTTCAAGTTTCAAGTCATTCTACAGTGTTTTTCGATAGGAATTCTATAGTGTTCGCAGATCCTTTTGACATCTACAGGATTTGAAGTCTAAGCCGAAGAATCTGAGGGGTTAGTAAGGATCATGATGCCTTCTAGGTTGGCATCGAAAGAAACACCGATATAGGTCTCTTTCATAGCTATGAATGGAACAACTTGGAGGGATCATTCGGGTTGGCGATGAGACAGCCGAGGCCTATATGGCAGCATGAGTACAAACTTACCCAAGTGTTTCCTCAAAATAAAGTTCATAAGATCAACAAAGCACGTCGATGCATTGGTTAGCCCGAACAACATAACCAACTAATCAAAAATCAAAGTAGCATACGAAACACGATGATCATCACACTCTCTCTAGTTACTCTCAATGGATGAAACCCTACCGCAAAGTCCAACTTAGATAACACCTTCATGCTAGAGCTGATCAAACAAGTCATCAATAAGTGGAAATGGACCCCATTTAGCCTACGATAATCAATATACAACCTCAAAGAGCCATCCGCCTTAGTGGCGAACACTATAGGTGCATCCTACTCAAATATGCTCCTACGAATGAACTCTTGCGTCAATTGGTCATCTGCTCGCACCTTTAACTTCCTTTGCTCTTTGGGAATCATCTGCTTTAAAGGCATAACTATTGGTCTAACACGTCTAACCATATCAATACGGAACTCAATCCTTATATGATGGTAATCCGGTCACTTCCTCGAATGTGTCTGAACACTCTCTAGCTAAAGGCACAAATAACAACTCATCATGTGGGATATCGAGCGAATATAGAAAGCTAACCATCACTACATCATCAGGTGGGAAGCCGAATACTACCTTCTACTCATCATCAGTCCTTATCGCCAATAACAACCTCTCGCAATCCACCACTATTCCATACCCTTCAGCTAGTCGATTCTCAGACTATAACATCAAACACAATTATACCCAAAACAAATCAATAACAAACAAACAAACATCCATGACTGGATAAGGATAAGCGTAGACAAATGATGTTGTAAAATTTCCCATTCTGATGCCTGAAACTAAGCGCTATGGATGCTGCAGTTATCCATAGTATTAATTTTGATGACAAAACGTAGGATGTTACATATGTATGGGCTGGCTGAGCCCCCAACAAGGTTCGTCATAATTTAAAAATGGTCAGCCAACAATTTCGGGTGTCAATTCTAATCTATCTTCAAATCACTAGATATAAAGGAATATGAAACCTCGATGTCAAATAAAACACGTATGGAATTGCCATAAATGGAAAGCATACTTTAGATAGTAATGCCCTTCCCTTCTCTTCCGTCGATAGAGCGCTTGACGAAATCAAAATGGCATTCGATGCATATGTTTCCATTATCTGCCCCTACTCAACTTGTTCAGGACAATCTTCACACTAGGTGTTAGCACCAAAATTGGTAATAACACCCAAGAAAGGATTTGTGTAGATATATTAATGAAGATAGAAAAATAAAATAGAGGGATGTCTGCAAAATTAACTACAGAAACAAGAACACCAGAATTATAGTGGTTCGACGTAACTGCCTACGTCCACTTTGAGTTTAATCTTTATTGCTTCTTTAAATTATTGAATACAGATACAATTTGTGATCTAATGACTTGATTACAAGTTTGAATCGAAAATAAATGAGTCTTCGAAATGGCAGAGTTCTCCCCAAAAAAGGTCCTCCTTCACTGCACTCCCGTCCCTCTATTTATAGACGAGGATAGGCTGGACTTCCTCCGCGGGCCCAAGAACAAGGTACTTCGGCCCATAGTAAGCGAATTCTGTGCACCGAACCAGGCATGCCGAACGAAATATGCCGATCGAGAAATGCCGACCCATCATGTCTGGTCGGTGGTCGACTATTAAATGACTCGAAGTAAGCCCTCAAAAGACTCGGAGTAACTCGCGGTGGAACTTGGAATGAAACAATGCTAAACCCCTCACTTGGATGTTGACCTTCACGAATAAGTCAAATCCCTCACCTTGCTTTGAAGCATCTATACCGAACGCTCATGTCGGTTGGTGGTTGCCGAGCGACACTATTCGAACGAAGGCTGCCGAGCAAGGCTGTGCCGAATGAAGGGAGCCGAGCGATGCTTCCCGAACGATCCTTGCCGAGCGACACTATTTGAACGAAGGCTGCCGAGCGAGGCTGTGGCGAACAAAGGGAGCCTAGCAATGCTTGCCGAACGATGCTTGCCGAGCAACACTATTCGAACGAAGGCTGCCGAGCGAGGCTGTGCCGAACGAAGGGAGCCTAGCAATGCTTGTCGAACGATCCTTGCCGAGCGACACTATTCGAACGAAGGCTGCCGAGCGATGCTCACTGAGTTCCCAACAACGCCTTTCCTTCAGCCGGGCGACACCCACCATCCTTCCTTGGTCGAACCACGTATTGAGGCCAAACGATGTATCCAGACCGAACGACACTTACATGCCGAGCCTCTCATAACCGTGCCACACAACCGGGTAACATTTGCCTCCCAAAGTGTGTCGTGTGAGGAAACACGACACGCTTTGAACCAGTAACCAATTCCTTCTGTCAAAAGTCGAATGTATTCAATGAAGGTCAGAACGTAGTAGGCTTCCCTTGCATCTTGTACAGTCCCGAGTTTATCTTCTCCTCTCTCTTTCTTTATATATAAACAAGGGGCCGTTCGGCATATAGAGACCGATTCACACGACTGACTTACTCGAACTAGGTCACGCATGTCTAACGACCTACTTCACAAACCAAACCGACTGGTTCAACAGAAGATAGCCTGTTCACCTCCCCTCCTTCATATATAAAAGCCAAATCTTCTCTTACTCTTATCTTTACTTTCACTTCAGCTCTACAGGACTTTATAACTTACTTTCTCCCAAACCTCGGCTACCGCCTCAACCATCCTCTCTCATTCTGAATCCAATACGCTTGCTCCACAACTCCCCCGATAATGAATCTAAACGCACTCCAATCATAAATCTAACAGCTTCCCAAGCCTCGATTCATTCTCTTAGGTACGAATTTCTCATCCGATCGACTTTTCCAAATTAGGGGTTTTTGCATGAATCTCGAGTTTGCGAATATTTTTCAGCAGGAGTTGTTGCCGTAGAGGAGGGAGGTCGAATTGGACATAGGTTCTTGTTTAAGCCACCGAGTGAGGGAGAGTGGCAGCTAGGTTTGTGAGATAAGGCTGAATTTGTGTTTGAAATCGTTCGTTAATCAAGGAGCGAGAGAGAAGAGAGGGCTCATGCCTCGATACTAGTATTTTGGGTGGATGTTTGTTGTTCGGTAGTCTTCTTGTAGGAGTAATGCTAGGGAGGTAGAAGAATGGGGTGTCATCCGGTCTAGGGAGAGAGAATGTCTTTCGGTGATGTTGTGCGTCGCCGTGGGTCGGTCAAAGTCTGATGGAAGGAGGTCGTTTGGTTGTTAGGTAGAGATAGGAAGTGCATGGGTCAGTCGTTATGGGTGTTTTCTGAAGTTAGGGATAGTGGCCTAGTATCGCTCAGTGTGAGGGAGAGAGTGTAGTTTAACCGCTTGAGTGTAAGGTTATGGCCCGGTTAGAGATCATGAGGTGGGTTCGGTATACCGAGTAAATGTGGCTCAGTATTGCCCCCGTAGGCCGAACGGTAAAGAGAGTGTTGGAGAGGAGAGCGAGTGATTCGTTAATTATGACAGTCTCCACTGAAGCACATCGCATACCAAAACTATATACTTCCACGCCTTACCACGGAATAATGAACAATGACAACAACTTAGGCATACAAGCATATCGAACTGATTTTGACAGATAACTCTCCAGTTCCAACAACTATAAACCTGAGCTCAACTCGATAAACGCAAATAATAGCCTTTAACATATAGTGCCAATGTCTGAGTTTAGGATCCAAACCATCATAGGGCAAGCTTTCGAAGATGGTCAGCGACGACGGTCTCCGAAAATGACTATTTCATGCTCAATCTCGCTTCACTATGCCTTTAAATCTTCAATTCTTTTATACTTATGCTCGAACGATTGCACTAGCACACACCACACGGAGGGAATATTTTTGTCATTATTTCTAATATCGATTGTCTTTCGAGTATAGTTCAAACAGGTGTTTACCCAAATTCGATGCTCGTTGAGGATGTCTAGAAAGTCGAGCTCTGCAACGGTTTCAGACAAACCTGAGCCGAGTTCTCAGAAAGAAGTAGTGGGAATTTCGAATCCGTCGACAACTCCTACACAGGATATCCCAAACCCATCAGCGGCAACCATTGACCCGGCTCCTGATGCGATAGACGGAGCTGTTATTCTAGACAATCCTAATGATTCCTAGGCTGCAAAAGTCAATGAAACCGCTCTTCATCGACTATGTTCGATTCACGGAATCCCCTTTGATGATGTATTAGTTCCATCGGGACGAGATTGTCCTCACCTGCCCCTAGCTGGATATACAGCTTTCCACAAATTCATGTGCTGGGTTGGTAGCGTGCCACCATTCAGCTCCTTTCTCCATGAAGTGCTACAGTATATCTGGTTCGCCCCACCACAACTACATCCCAATAGCCACGCGTTCATCCACGGCACTTGTATTCTCTTTATGAGCATCCTATTCAGGCTCTCCACTCCTGGTGACATCCGCAACATCTATCGATTCAAGCGACGATCTAACAGTCCATCTTTCATATTCCTTGAGCCGCAGTCTCAGTGTCAGATTCTGACAGGGGCGTGGAGTAAATTCACCCAATACAAGCAGGAATGGTTCTATATACGCTATCCCCCAGGCTTTGCGAGAAGATGGGTGGAAGGGAGTAAGTTCCATTTCTGGATCAATACTTGTCTAAAGCATGAAGTGGATTGTTTCTAAACTTCTTCCGATTTTCACAGGTATCAGCCCACGTCCCGAAGGCATCGGGTACTCTGAGGCCGTTGAGGCCATTCGCGCTACTCCCGTAGAAGACCGGGAGATCAAGCTTGTCATTTCCAATGAGTTGCTCTTAAAGTTTGGGTTGTTGGCGGAAGGTCACCGAACAACTCTTCCACCCGGTGTCACTATAACCGGACCTGCGTCGAAGAAGGGTAAAGGACGGGCCGGAGCTTCAGTACCTTCTGAAAGTGGTGCCTCCAACACATCCGAGGAGGGTGAGATTAGAGAAACTGGCGTGTCAGAAGCACTGGGTGAGAATGTAAGTCCTGCTTCGGAACCGGTGGTTGAAGTACATGGCACTGATGAACCACCTCCTCCTTCAAAGGGAAAAAAGAAACTAACTTACAAGCTGAGAAAGAAGATAGTGGGCGGAACTTCGAAAGTGACGATTACTCCAATGGAGAAAGAGCCATCTTCACAACACTTAGAGGGTTCATTGAAAGGCTTGTCTGACCTTACTATTCCCGATGACTTGCTCAACCACGGCTTCGACGATCCATAAGCCCTAAAACTTCATTCGCCCGCGAGAGGCGATGAAAGCGTTCATACCCATCATCAAGTAGAAAAAACTCATATAAGTAAAGCTAAAGAAACTGGTCCGTCGGGGGGGGGGGGACACTAAGACATGCACATTAACACTCACACCTCATCTTACACTTAAACTTCAGCCACCATGTTATTCTTGCTAACTCGTACTTACTTAATTTCTACGCAGGTGATATGGGGCGCTCTCATGGATTCGACCGCCTTCACGGGTACTCTATTTTCCATCATTCCAGCTGAGACTCAGGGTCCGGAAAATGTCAAGATAGAGATAACAACAGCGATAGAGACTATCGTTCTCGAGATTCATCGTCTCGAAGGAAAACTTATAGCCACTCTTCCTACCCCAACGATCCTCTTTCTCAACCAGAGCATATCATGGATAAATCTGCTCAAAGGGGTCTCAACCTGAAGCTCCTCACGATCAATACTCCGGTTCATCAAGCACTAGGCAATCCCGTGAGCTTAACAAGAAATCTGTTGTTTTGACGAAGCAAACTTCCTCCAGTCCTGCACATGGTACATCGATAGCAGAAAAGCTAGCTGAGCTTAAAACCACATTTCCAAAAATATGCTTTGATGGACTAAAGTTTCTTCCGGCAATCCATCCTATTCCGTGGCACGTTAAACAAAGTGTCATTGCTTGTACTAATGATGTCTACGTCCAGCACGACGCATTCGTTCATTTGGTGGAAAAAGTTTCAGAAGTTTCGATGGAACGCCAGCATGAAATCGATCGCTTGAAACTCGAAGCTATCCATGACAAAGACATTATCAAAGCACAAGATAGAGAGCTTTCCTCATATAAATCTCAGCTAGAAGATGCTCAAAAAACCGCTAAAGACACGGCCGAAGCTGTTGATCGTCTGGAGGCTACACACAAAAAAAACTTGATGAAGCGGTCCAACGCTGTGGCGCCCTGGCTTTAGAAAAGGACTCCGTCCAGAAGGAAAAGGATGTTCTCGCTCAGTGAGTTAAAGAATTAGAGGAGTTACTTCTCAAAGAAAAAGAAGAAAAAACTACTGCTCAAGAGGAGTCACAACGATACTGCGACAAGATCGTCGCTACACGACTTCTGAAAACAAAGCTTGACGAGGAGCTCTCCAAAGATGAAGCACTGAAGGATGTAGCCCGTGAAGAGGGCAAAAGAATGGCGCTCTCAGACATCGATTCTCACCTCGAGGTGGCTGTTGAGGCTGGTAGGGAGGAGATTAAGTACATGTTTGATCCACTCATAGCCGAGTACAATACTCGAGTTCTCATGCATCGCGACCTAACATTTCTCGGCGAGGGTTACCTCGAATCTTTGGCCAAAGCATGGGACACTTTAGTAAAGATCAAAAAAGTCGAGTTGGGAACTGAAGAGGTTGGTGAAGATTCCCTTGTGAAAGAAGTGCTTCGCGAGAATGAGTGCACTGACCTATTTGTGGCAAAGGCCCTTTACGGAAGGGACACTTCCTCATCAAAAGGAAAAAATGATATTGCCGGTCCATCCGGAACCGAGTCCTCAGTTCCACCTCCTATTCAGCCGACTGGTCGCTCACTACTCGATCCCTTTGAGCAGCATATTGGCTATGAACCAAAGAAACCTGGACTTGATATTCACGCTCTATCTTCGATTCCGGAAGGTTAAACTCCCCGAACCATTGATAGTCAGCCAGAAACTGGTACATAGCTTTTTTAGAGTTCAAAGGGTCATTTATTTTGACGAATAATAAATGTACCCTAACATTTGTCTCTTACGATTTCGTGCATGCCATTCTGTCCCCGAGCCAATCCAAGGAGTGATGCTACCGTAGAAAAGGAGGGGAAAACAGGAGAGGCAACTCAGACTAGAGAGACCCCCGGACCCGACGCACAAGTGATCGGGGCACTTGATGAAGACAAATCTGAAAATTTATTGCCCGTGGAGGAACATGATGAAGTTGAGATCACGAGCGCCTCTGAACACACTTCAAAATCGAGCATGGCGGAGCAAATCACAGAAGAAAAGAAGAGGAAGGCTTAGATTAAGATTGAGCCTCAGGTGGTGGAACTCGATGATCCATTGAACAGGCCCCTGAAGGTCATACTCCCCGGTGGAACCTTGCCACAGGAAGTCCCCTTTCCTTCCCCAGGCACCATTTCCCTTGCAAGCAAGGCGTCTAGGAAAAAACGCTCGGGGGAGGAGTCCTCAGAGAAACCGAAGAAGGAGAAGAAGTTAAAGAAGTAGCTATCATGCTTCGTTCAACGCGGATAAGCCTGGATTATGTAATTATTTCCATTTATTTTCGTAGTCGTTTTGAATAGATTTTTTGCTCCGAGTTCAGGAAAGGTTGTAGTGAAACCGAATCCTTGATTAGTAAATAAAATTTTGTTTCTCCGATGATGTTCGATGCTTAGCTTCACCATCCATCTTGTGTTTGAAATCCAAAGTTATGTGGGTCATGCAAGTACTTGTTCACTTCCACGTGACTCGAAGTTTTCTGAATCGCTTCAAATTTAGTCCGCGCTCTGGGGATTTAGAGATTTTTAAATTGTTTATACTCTAGTCTGCATTCTGGGGACTCAGAGTACTTTAGTCCCCACTCTGGGGACTTAGAGATTTTTCAAGTCGTTTATACTCCAGTCCGCACTCTGGGGACTCAGAGTACTCTAGTCCGCACTACGGGGACTTTTAGATTTTTCAAGTCGCTTATACTCTAGTCCGCACTCTGGGGACTCAGAGTACTCTAGTCCGCACTCCAGGGACTTAGAGATTTTTCAAGTCATTTTTACTCCAGTCCGCACTCTAGGGACTCAGAGTACTCTAGTCCGCACTCCGAGGACATAGAGATTTTTCAAGTCGTTTATACTCTAGTCCGCACTCTGGGGACTCAGAGTACTCTAGTCCGCACTCCGGGGACTTAGAGATTTTTCAGGTCGTTTATACTCTAGTCCGCACTCTAGGGACTCGGAGTACTCTAGTCCGCACTCTGGGGACTTAGAGATTTTTCAAGTCATTTATACTTTAGTCCGCACTCTATGGATTTAGAGATTTTTCAAGTCATTTATACTCTAGTCTGCACTCTGGGACTCAGAGTACTCTAGTCCGCACTCTGGGGACTTAGAGATTTTTCAAGTAATTTATACTCTAGTCTGCACTCTAGGGACTCAGATTACTATAGTCTTCACTCTGGGGACTTAGAGATTTTTTAAAGTCGTTTATACTCTAGTCCGCACTCTGGGGACTTAGAGATTTTTTTCAAGTCGTTTATACTCCAGTCCGCACTCTGGGGACTCAGAGTACTCTAGTCCGCACTCTGGGGACTTAGAGATTTTTTTCAAGTCGTTTATACTCCAGTCCGCACTCTGGGGACTCAGAGTACTCTAGTCCGTACTCTGGGGACTTAAAGATTTTTCAAGTCGTTTATACTCCAGTCCGCACTTTGGGGACTCAGAGTACTCTAGTCCGCACTCTGGGGACTTAGAGATTTTTTCAAGTCGTTTATACTCCAGTCCGCACTCTGGGGACTCAGAGTACTCTAGTCCGCACTCTGGGGACTTAGAGATTTTTTCAAGTCATTTATACTCTAGTCCGCACTCTGGGGACTCAGAGTACTCTAGTCCGCACTCTAGGGACTTAGAGATTTTTTCAAGTCGTTTATACTCTAGTCCGCACTCTGGGGACTCAGAGTACTCTAGTCAGCACTCTGGGGACTTAGAGATTTTTTCAAGTCTGTGTGTGTGTTCATATGCTAGACAGATTAATGTAACTTAATCTTTGCTATGGAATTGTAACATACGGAAACATCAATAGTTAACCGAAAAAACGGCTTCAAGCCTTTATTGATTATAATAAATGAGAACAAACTGGAATGTCTTATTGCATGCCAAAACCTAAAAACAACAAAATGAACATACACTGGAAATAATTGCAACTAAAATGCAAAAGAAATAAACTAGGTGTAATAATGACGCAAATGCTCCCTATTCCATGCACGAGGAAGTGTTACGCTATCTACGATCGCAAGCTTGAAAGTTCCTTCTCCAAGCCTCCGTTCGATGACATACAGATTTTCCCATGTGGGATTCAAATGTGATGGGGTCAGAAAAACTCGCTTCAAAACGAGTTCACCCACATTGAAAATTCTCGGTCGAACTTTTTCATTATAACATTGAGCAACTCGGTGCCTATGTGCAGCCTCTCTTAAATCAGCTTCTTCACGTTTTTCGTCAACAAAGTCCAGCGATTCCAATAGGAGATTATGATTTGTCTTGGGGTCATAATAAGTTACCCGATGAGAAGGGACTTCAAGTTCCATGGGTATCACAGCTTCAGTGCCGTATGCCAAGGTGAATGGAGTATGGCCAGTCGCGGACTTGTGGGTGGTTCTGTAAGCCCAGAGCACTGTCGAAAGCTCATCCACCCACTTGCCTCTAGCCTTCTCCAAACGTTTCTTTAATATTGACTTGATTATTTTATTTACGGCTTCCACTTGTCCATTCGCTTTAGGGTGAGCGACCACTGAAAACCTTTTGATATTTTTGGCAAAATTCTTCGAACTCCCTGCTTTCAAATTGAGTTCCATTGTCCGTAATGATAGTCCCTGGGAGGCCAAAATGGCATATGATGTTTCGTACAACGAAATTAATTACTTTTTGGTGGTGATCGTAGCTAAAGGCTCTGCTTCTGCCCACTTGGTAAAGTAATCAACCACAACAATTGCATATTTCGCACCACCTCTGGAAATTGGTAAGGAACCGATTATATCGATCCCCCAAATCGCAAATGGCCAGGGACTAACCATTTGTGTGAGTTCTGTTCGCTGAGCTCTCGGGATTTTCGCAAACTTTTGACATTTGTCGCATTTTCTTACGTAATCTGCAACATCCCGATTTACAGTTGGCCAATAGTATCTATAGCGGAGGATCTTTTTTGCTAGTGCCTGCCCCCCAGTATGGTCGCTACATTCTCCTTCATTAACTTCTTTCAAGACTCGTTTTATCTCATCGTGGACGATGCACCGGATTAAGGGAACCGAGAATCCCCTCCGATACATTATTCCATCTTGCATTATATATCGTGAAGCTTTACGAATGCTCGTCGTCTTTCATTCTTTATATCGAGCAAAGTCCCATGTAGTATGTATTGTTTGAATGGGGTTACCCATGACTCCCTTTCAATTTCTGTTTCAAGCACAAAATCTACTTCCATCTTGCTTATACTTGGAAATTGTAAAACTTCAACAAGAACCAAGCCCATCTGTTGTGCATCGCCAGTACTTGCGAATTTTGCTAATAAATCGACTTCCCTGTTTTGTTCACGCGGCACATGCGAAATATCGTAATATTCAAGGTCTGCCAAAAGTTCTCGAACCCGAGTGAGGTATGGAGCAAGCCTCTACCTGTTTGCTTGATAACCTCCCTGCACTTGGTACACCACCAATTGAGAGTCACAAAAGATTTCAACCGTTTTAATTCCGAGCTCCCTGACAAGTTTTAGGCCAGCGAGCAATGCTTCATACTCTGCTTCGTTATTCGTAGCTGGGAAATCAAGCTTCAAAGCATGACAAATAGATCGGTTTTCAGGGGTTACGAGATGACTCCAGCCCCAGAGCAATGGTCGTTTGATGCCCATTGGTGTATAGTTTCCATCGAATAGTGGGTATAACATCATCTCTGTTTGGTTCGTCGGACATGGTAAATTCTGCGATGAAGTCTGCTAGAGCTTTCCCTTGTATGGCCCTTCGTGGCAGGTAGGTGATATCGAACCGACTCAACTCAATATTCCATTTTAACAATCTCCCTGAGGTTTCTGGTCGTTGGAGTACCTGTCGCAAGGGTTGATCGGTATAGACACTGATTGGGTGTGCTTGAAAGTACAGACGAAGCTTGCGCGATGCAATCACCAAACAGCAGGCTAGCTTTTCTATTTTAGGATAATTTTTTTCTGCCCCCGTTAAACGTTTACTGACATAGTACACTGGCTTTTGAACTCGGTCTTCCTCGCGAACCAAAGCCGTACTGATGGCATGTTGAGATATGGCTAAGTATACATACAACACTTCATGGTCTATGGGCTTCGACAGCACCAGGGGGCTTTCCAAATGTCTTACCAGAGCTCGAAATTCATCCTCATAATTGGGTGTCCATTCAAAATTTATCTTTCCTTTCTTTATTACATCGAAGAAAGGAATACACTTGTATATCGCTCTGGATATGAATTGACTCAGCGCGGCCACTTTTCCGTCCAGGCTTTGTACTTGCTTTATAGTTCTGGGCACTTGAATGTCTCGAATAGCCTGGATCTTTTATGGGTTAGCTTCAATCCCTCATGCGTTAACAATTAAACCCAAGAACTTTCCTGATGCAACGCCAAAGGAACACTTCAAAGGATTGATTTTCATTCTGTAATACCTGAGTATATCAAACATTTCCGCTAAGTCTCGAATTTGGTCGCTTGACTATCGTGACTTCACGAGCATGTCATCCACATTGACTTCCATCATCCTACCGATTTGGTCTTTAAACATCCGATTCACCAGACGTTGATAAGTTGCTCCTACATTTTTCAATCCGAAAGGCATCACTTCATAACAGTACAGTCCAATGTCTGTGACAAAACTAGTGTGTTCCTGATCTGGAATGTGCATCGGGATTTGATTATATCCCGAGTACGCATCCATAAATGACAATAACTCGTGTCCTGCGGTTGAGTCGACCAGCTGATCAATTCTAGGTAAAGGGAAACTATCCTTAGGGCATGCTTTGTTCAAATCTAAGTAATCAACATAGGTCCTGCATTTCCCATTCACTTTCCTCACTAGTACAGGGTTAGAGTCCCATTCTGGGTAGAGGGTGTCGCAGATGAACCCATTGGCTTTGAGTTTGTCCACCTCCTCTTTGAGAGCTACGGACCTCTCCGGGTCCGTGCCTCTCCTTTTTTGCTTTACCGGCACATATTTCGAGTCTATGTTCAACATATGACTTGCAATAGAGGGAGAAATCCCACACATATCGGAATGCGTCCAAGCGAAAACGTCCAGATTCGCTCGTAGGAAATAAGTAAGATCCTCGATCATCGAGGGGTTGAGTTGTGATCCAATCTTAAGTACCCGCGATGGGTCATCACGGCTGACTGGAATGTCAATTGTCAGTTCAGCCGGTGCTGCTTTTGCCTTCTTGGGTTCCTCATCATCGTCCCTCGGATCTATGTCTCTATAGATCCGATCATGTTGCCTGAGCCAAGGCTCGGGCATTACTTGTCAATCTTCAGTGACTCGGATGCGGACGGAGTTGTCCACAACCTTTCCTTTCTCTCTTCGCTGGTCCTCTCTCAGCTCAGCCACATAACATGCACGACCAGTCGCCTGATCGCCGTAAACAACACCAAATCCCTTATCCATCAGAAATTTCAAAATTAAACACCATGGGGCCAAAGCTGCCCTAAACTCTGCCAGGGCTGGTCGGCCCAGAAACACAATATAGGGGAATCGACATCTAAAACGATGAACGGCAGGATCCGCACCCTCCTACGTTCACCTTCTCCAAGTTCAACTGGTAATTCAACAAAACCCACTGCATCAGTAGCCGCACCATTAAAGCCATGAATGCGGGCTTTAGATGGTTTTAGATCCTTTGTCTCCATCTTCAACTGGTCGTATGCCTTTTCGAAGATGATGTTAACATAACTTCCACAGTCAATCAGTATCCATCTCACAAACACTGGCTCAATAGTGGCCGAGATGACCATCGGGTCAATGGTAGGAGCCTCCACCGATCGACATCTCTACTTCTGAACACTATATCATCCATCATCATTCGTTGTTGCTTAGCCGGAGTTCCATTTTCCATGTGTGAACAACATTCAAAATATGCATGTTTTATGGAACTAGCATAGCGTTCCATTTCTTGCCAATTTTTGTCCGCAGGGTGAGGCCCACCGACTATCGTGTTTATGACTAATCTACCAGCAATCTGAACGGGTTCCTCAAATCGTCGTGGGGCCTATCCGCGATTGGGGTCGGATGTCCCTTGTCCGCCTTCCAGAGGGTTCTTCACAAACTCCTGTAACTTTTTCTATCGAATCAGCTTTTCAATCGCATCATGGAGGTGCCTACACTGCTCGGTATTGTGCCCGTAAGTCTCATGGAAGCGGCAATACTTCCCCGTCCGCTTTTGTTCTTCGGTGGGCTCTTTCGAGCGTGGCTTTCGATATTGGAAAGTATTACAGGTCGATAGGTAAATATTTTCCAGAGATGCATTCAGAGGAGTGTATTCATTGTAGGTTGGGATCCTTGGTTTCCACTTTCCGACTTCCCTTTTCTTTCCAGAATTTCCCCCTTCGGATCCTTTTGACTGCTCAGCCTTGTTTTGAACATTGACCTGGACTTTTCCAGAGTTGTCACCAGATTGTTTTACAGCAATGTTGCTTTGCACAGCCTCCTTGTCAGGTCTTGATGCTTTATCTCGCCTTGTCCACCTGGCTTCCTCCCTTCTTATAAATTGGTGTGCCTTTGAGTAAAAACATTCCAGCGTAGCCGAAGGCTTCCCTGCCAGCCAGTCACCAAACTCCAAATCCAGATCTACTCCACGCATTACAGACATTAAAATGGCATGGTCATTTGGGTTGCTAACTTCAGTAGCAGCAACGTGGAATCTTTGTAGGTACTCCTTTAACGATTCCCCTAGGGCCTGAATTACACTAGACAAGGACATAACATCCTTGGGACGAGTGGCATGAATCCTGAACTGCTCCACAAATTTCGTCCCTAACTCGTCAAAATTGGAGATAGACCGTGGAGGAAGTCGGGTAAACCACATGGTAGCGATTCCAAATAAAGTTATTGGGAAACATCTACATTTAGTTGCATCATTCACCCTAGCTGAATCCATCATCCACCCATACCTCATTACATGCTATCAGGGATTAGACTTCCCCTCATAGGACGGGATAGTTGGCACATTAAACTTATTGGGGTACTCAGCTTGTAGGATAACATCTGTGAACGGAGTATGACTCCTAGTTACACCCTAATCATCATTAGTTAAACCTTGATTTTCCCTCATCAGCTGTCTGACCATGGCTGATAGGTCTGGGGTTTGTATGGAAGATGGAAAGTTGGAATCCGTCCTACGGGACCGTTCCGGTTGGTGCCTCCTCTATTGGCTATCTACCAAACGTGTATCCTGGGGACCTGCTTCATCATGACCTTGGTGAGCCAATAGTCCAGCTTCCACCCATGCTCTAGATCTTAAGTTTATTGTTTCAGCTTGAGCACGATTTTACTGGTGCACTGCACCTGTTTGCGTTGTTTCAGTTCTACGGCGTCTACGCTTGGGAGGTTTATCAGATGAAGCAGAGCTGTCGGACAAGGAGTAGGAAGCCAGACTTCCTCCAACATTCTGATGTTGTTGTTGAGTAAGCTGAGTCATGAGGTTGGCGTTAGTTTGAATCTGATCGTTAAGCTGTCTCCTGCTTTCCATGAGTTCTCTCATCAGCTCGCTGAACTCTGTCCTAGTGACAGCTTCCGTTTGGTTTTAGGCGGTGATGGTCCCTGCACCCGGATTAGCTTGTTGATTACTGGGTCCTACTTGTTGGACGCTAGCGGTCTCATCGACATCTGCATTGTGGGAGGCTGATCTAGTATGTGGTCTTCCCATTGTAGAGTTATCGGTTGGAACTCTGAATAGAATCAATGGACTTCTTGTGGATAAAATCGAATCTTCTACGGGGGATTTTCTCAATCCAGTAGCAACAAAGAAGATCCTAATAGCCTGAGAATGCACTCTCAGTGAAAGCACCAAAATTGGCACTAACACCCAATAAAGGATTTGTGTAGAGAGATTAATGAAGATACAAAAATAAAATAGAGGGATGTATGCAAAATTAACTACAGAAACAAGAACACCAGAATTACTATGGTTCGGCATAACTGCCTACGTCCACTTTGAGTTTAATCTTTATTGCTTCTTCAAATTATTGAATACAGATACAATCCGTGATCTAACAACTTGATTACAAGTTTGAATCAAAAATAGATGAGTCTTCGAAATGGCAAAGTTTCCCCGGAGTTCTCCCCAAAAAAGGTCCTCCTTCACTGCACTCCTGTCCCTCTATATATAGACGAGGATAGGCTAGACTTCCTCCACGGGCCCAAGAACAAGGTACTTCGGCCCATAGTAAGCGACTTCTGCACACCGAACCAGGCATGCCGAATGACAAATGCTGATCGAGAAATGCCGACCCATCATGTCTGGTCGGTGGTCGACTATTAAATGACTCGAAGTAAGCCCTCAAAAGACTCGGAGTAACTCGCGATGGAACTTGGAATGAAACAATGTTAAACCCCTCACTTGGATGTTGTCCTTCATGAATAAGTCAAATCCCTCACCTTGCTTTGAAGCATCTATACCGAATGCTCGTGCCGGTTGGCGATTGTCGAGCGACACTATTCGAACGAAGGCTGCCGAGCGAGGCTGTGCCGAATGAAGGGAGCCGAGCGATGCTTGCCGAACGATCCTTGCCGAACGATCATTGCCGAGCGACACTATTCGAACGAAGGCTGCCGAGCGAGGCTGTGCCGAATGAAGGGAGCCGAGCGATGCTTGCCGAACGATCCTTGCCGAGCGACACTATTCGAACGAAGGCTGTCGAGCGAGGCTGTGCCGAACGAAGGGAGCCGAGCGATGCTTGCCGAACGATCCTTGCCAAGCGATGCTCACTGAGTTCCCAACAATTCCTTCCCTACAGCCGGGCGATACCCACCATCCTTCCTTGGTCGAACCACGTATTGAGGCCGAACGATGTATCCAGACCGAACGACACTTACATGCCATGCCTCTCATAACCGGGCTACACAACCGAGTAACACTGGGTATATGCTCTCACATGATAAAGCCTTTTTGATCGACTGCTCAAAGCTCTGGTCAATATGACCAATCAATCGCTTATTTCCTGTTTTGGCATAGTGGATATTGCTATATTATTATTATAATCAGTTGATTAACCAGTTTGGTTGCAAGAAAGGTTTTGCAAAATATATGTTTTGAAAAGAGATATTAGTGAAGGGAAACCCGTTCCGCTAGGCGGCAAGGTCTCACTATATATCAGTAAACTGAGATGTAACAGAAATTATTCATACCGGGCTTTATGTCTGATTCGAAGTTCTTGTTTCCCCTTAAACTCTCGGGTGCTTAAAATTTGATTTGAGTAGACTGAGGATTTAGGTTTTCAGGTTTTAACTGATTTTGGCGAATAAAGCATCCGAAGAAGAGCAGGTGGTTGACGGATAGCTAAATTAGGAATTCTATTTTAAATTGTTTCCACTGTTTATTAAGACAATTATGTCTATATTGCTTTGATCATCCAAGGGGGCATCTTCATATGTCGCTCTTGGCGTATTGTTGTAAATTATATTTGACAATGCTTGGGATTACGTTTTGGGATATTTTGTAACTTGGATACGATGTAATTTGAAATGCATTCACTGAAATTGTTGTTTTTGGAAATCTGTGATTTTATTCATATTCAAGTGCTTCAGATATTATGGATACCATTAACATTACCCTATTTCGTCACCAGAAGTTAATACCGTGGATGACTGCATCATCCATAGCGCTTAGCTTTTGGCCTCCAGATACGGGATGTTACAACTTGGTATCAGAGCATAGGTTTATGAAAAATTTAACTAAAAATTGGTTTTGAAAACAAAAATCTAAAGAAATTAGAGTAAGATTAGGGGTTGGGTTGACGCTATAGTAACGTACTTGTATTTTCTATACATAAGTATGCGCTTTATCTCCATTCATCTATTCTTTGATTAGGATATTTTTCTGTATCTCATGAGATTTGAATATAGATATGGATGGTAGAAGAAGCAGAGTTAACCAAGGAGGGGGAAGCACCGAAAGGAATGCCGGACCTAATGTAGGGAGAGGCCAAGGTCAGGTAGAGAATGTGTTGCTGAGGTCCCGTAGGTCGGAATGGAAGCAATGTATCAGTTTTTCAGGAATATGATGCAGGAAGGAGTTGCAGTCGGAGTGTTAGGAGGAAATGCCGCAGGAGCAGGGGTTTCAGATGTTCACGTAGTTAATCATTTCTCTAAGATGAGCGGTGATTATGTGAAGCTAGGAGGAAAGCCGTTTATGGGAATGGAGGATGCCATTGGAGTTGGGAACTGGGTGTTGCACTGCGAAAGGATTTTTGTAGATCTAGGGCTCAATGATGAGCAGAAGAGGAGGTTGTCGTCCAGGCAGCTTTAGGGAGACGCATTGTTATGGTGGAACAGTGTAATAGCAACAGTTGATGAGGAGACAGTAACATGGGAGGATTTCAAGAGGAGATTCCAGGAGAGGTTTATGTCTATAATGGCACAGTCAGCTTTGATTAGGCAGTTTGCTGAGCCGGTGCAGGGTGAGATGTCTATGGCAAAGTATGCTAGGAAGTTTGAAGAATTGGCCCAGTATGGGTATGCTTCAGTAGATAAAGTGTTGAAGCAAAATGAGAAGTTTATCGAAGGATTGAAGCCCTTGTTGGCTAGTGTTACTTTGTCCCAACTTAGAGATCCTTCTAATATTGTTGTAGAGATGGCTATGAGGCAGGAGGAAGTCCTTGAGTCTCTATAGAAGAGCAAGGCAAAAGGGGTCCAGGTTGGGCAGGGCCAGAAGAGAAAGTTCTTTCTCAAGAAAGGTGATCAGAAGGGTGGAGCAGCTAAGAAAGCGAAGTCTGAGGTTGTCTGCTATAAATGCAAAAAAGAAATGGCACTTTGCTAATGAGTGTTGCTCAGGGAAATCAAAGGATGTGGCTATTCAATTGTGACTAGATAGACCATTATAAGAACCAGTGCAAGGAGCCCATTAGAGATGGTAAGGGCAAGGTGTATGCATTAGAGCTTGCTGCTTCTAAACCAACAACCCAGGAGAAGGGGAAGGCAGTCCTTGGAGGAACGCTTCAAATTCATGGTATGTTTGTTAGCATTTTATTTAATACTGGTGCATCGCATTCTTTTATATCTAGATGTTTGATAGATAAACTTAACCTTGAACCCACATATTTAGTTACTTCCTTACGGGTTGCAAATCCAATAGGAGGGTATGCAACTCTAAGGTTGAGGTGTGACTAGTTTGAGTTTGACTTGTTAGGTCATACTTTTGTGTGCAGTTGCATGTGTTTGATTTTGTGGGATTTGGGGTTGTCCTAGGAATGAATTGGTTAAGTGAGTACGATGCTAAGATATTTTTCCAGGGTAGGAAGATATCTCTTAGACACCCAGGTTGTAGCGATCAGATCGTTTTCATAATAGGAGGTTCTAACGGTGTAGTGTTTGCTTTGTTGGGTGCTTTGGATTTAAATGGTGAGTTAAGCTGAGTTTTCATGGTTAGAAAATTCATAGATGTATTTGAGCCTGTAGTTGGATTGCCGTCGAAATGAGCCATTGAGTTTCAAATAGATTTGGTTTCGGGAGCAGAACCAGTGAGTAGGCCGCCAAGCAGGATGACCCCTTCAGAAATGAGGGAGTTGAAGGTGCAGTTGGTGGATTTGGAGGGCAAGAGTTTCATCAAGCCAAGCAGTTCGCCATGGGTGCAGCGGTAGTGTTTGCTAAGGAGCTAGATGGATTGTTGAGGCTATGTATCATTTATCCCAAGTTGAATGAGAGGACAATAAAGAATCGATATCCATTGCCCAGAATTGACGATTTTTTCGACCAGCTAAGTGGAGCAAAGGTATTTTGTTAGTTGGATTTGGCAACGGGTTTCCATCCGCTTAAGTAGCAGAGGATAGTGTACCTTTGACAGTGTTCAGGACCATATATGGGTAGTACGAATGGTTAGTTATGCCATTCAGACTGACAAATGCTCCAGCTTTCTTTATGGATTTGATGAACCGGATTTTTCGAGAGCATTTGGATAGGTTCGTGCTGGTTTTCATAGATGATATTTTGATTTACTCTGAGGATGAAGGAGAGAATGAAGTTCATCTTAGAGTGGTGCTTGAGACGCCGAGGCAGCATCAACTGAAAGCGAAGTTTTCGAAATGTCACTTTTGGAAGAAGGAGGTGAAGTTTCTTTGTCATCTAGTCTCAGAGGAAGGGTTATCAGTGGATCCGACTAAGATCGAGGCAGTGAATAGTTGGAAGAGACCCGAGTTAGTAACCGAGATTAAGAGTTTCCTGGGGTCGGCTGGTTATTATCGGAGATTCATTAAGGATTTCTCACGGATAGCAGCACCAATGACCAGGCTGACGAGGAAGGATGTGAAGTTTGTGTGGACCGATAAGTATGAGGAAGCATTCCAAAGTTTAAAACACTTATTGACTCATGCACCTGTATTGGTTGTTCTAGAAGGGAATCAGGACTTGGTAGTTTATACCGATGCGTGTGGAACAAGATTAGGAGCTATGCTAATGAATTAAGGTAAAGTGATTGCCTATGCTTCAAGACAGCTTAGACCGCATGAGATCAGATATTCAACGTATGATTTGGAATTGGCTGTAGTAATTTTTGCTTTGAAGGTGTGGAGACATTACCTTTTGGGAGAAAGGTTTGAGCTGTATACATATCATAAGTCGCTGAAGTATTTGTTCTCTCAGAAAGAGGTAAACATGAGGCAGCATCGGTGGTTAGAGTTCATAGCCGCTTATGATTTTGGGATTGAGTACACACCAGGGAAAGGCAACAAGGTTGCAGATGCACTCAGCAGGAAACATCAGAATGCAGTATTGGCTATAATGGCTGAGTGGAAAGATTTAGAAGCTTTAGCAGATTGCAGAGTGCAATGAAGATCCGAGGCTGGGTCTATTGGAAATACAGTTGTATTGTCTTGTTTGGAAGTTCGACCAGTGTTGATCGAACAGATTGCTTCTAAGCAGATAGAGAATCCGGTGTTAGCTGAATGGATCAGGAAGCTAAAGGAAGGAACCAAGAGCAATGACTTGAAAGATTCCAGTCTTGACCAAAATGAGTGGTTGAGAAAGAAAGATTATGTGTTTCGAGTGTAGGAAACATAAGGAAGGAAGTCTCAGATGAATGCCATCGTTCAAAGTTCACTATACATCTGGGAGGTACCAAGATGTATCAGGATATGAAGAGGAGTTTCTTCTA
The DNA here is from genome assembly GCA_030737815.1 of Allium fistulosum. Classification (NCBI taxonomy): domain Eukaryota; kingdom Viridiplantae; phylum Streptophyta; class Magnoliopsida; order Asparagales; family Amaryllidaceae; genus Allium; species Allium fistulosum. The sequence goes on along the minus strand of CM060905.1, from coordinate 894,286,890 downwards.
GGAAGGAATGAAGTAGGATATTGGTTTGTATGTAAGGCAGTGCTTGAATTGCCAGCAGGCAAAGGCCGAACACCAGAAACCGAGTGGTTTGCTTCAGCCGTTATATATTCCAGTATGGAAGTGGGATTCTATTTGTATGGACTTCATTAACCGGTAGCTAAGGTCAAACAGGGGTAATGAAAATATATGGGTCATAGTGGACAGATTGACCAAGAGTGCCCATTTTATTCCAATTAAGTCATCCAGGATGACACCTGTTTTAGCGAGGTTGTTCATAAAGAATGTGATTAGACTGCATGCAGTTCCTAGCAGTATAGTTAGTGATAGAGATTCCTTGTTCACTAGCGAGTTTTGGAAGAATCAGTAGGAAGTTTTGGGAACCAAGCTTAAATGAGTACCGTTTACCATCCGCAGACAGATGGGCAAATGGAAAGAGTTAACAAGATCTTGGAAGATTTGTTAAGATCTTGTGTTTTGGAATTCGGAGGATCTTGGGAAGACCATCTGCATCTAGTCGAGTTTTCATATAACAACAGTTATCAGACTAGTATTGGGATTGCACCGTTTGAAGCTTTGTATGGAAGGCCATACATATCTCCCGTTTGTTGGTTGGAGACCGGGGATAGGTTGATTCTTGGTACAGATCTGGTTAGAGAGGCTGTAGAAAAGAATAAGGTCATTCAGACTAGGATGAAAGAGGCTCGGTCTAGGCAGAAGATTATGTGGGTAAGAGACAGAAAGATTTGGAGTTCTTAGTTGGGGACCAAGTTTTCATCAAAGTATCACTGATGAAGGGTGTGCTCAGATTTGGGAAGTCGGGGAAGTTATCTCCTAGGTTCATTGGACCTTTTCCTATTCTTGAGAGGATCGGGAAGCTCGGGTATAGACTTGAATTACCGAGCAGTTTCGCAGGTGTCCACGATGTTTTTCATATTTCTCATCTCAGAAAGTGTGTTAGAGACCCGGAGACCACTATTGCACCCACAGTGCTAGATGATTTAGTGGTAGAACCAGACTTGACCATAGTGAGGAAGCTAGTTCACATTATTGCGAGAGACGAGAAGAGGCTTAGAACCAAGATGGTCAGATTAGTCAAAGTCCAGTGGAGTGACGATGACAGAGACTGTACTTGGGAGGTTGAGAGCAGGATTAGAGATACTTATCCTGACTTATTTGATGGTATGTTTTTCCTTCTTGTTTGTTTTATATGCCTTATTGAAATTTCGAGGACGAAATTCTTTAAGGAGGGTAGTCTGTAACACCCAGATTTTTGATAACATTATTTAGGAGATTTAGTTAGATAAACTAAATAAAATAATGTGTTGATTAAGGGAATGAGATTTGATTTAATTAAGGTAGCCGTGCCTTTTTAGCAAATGAATTAAAAGAAGGGTTTAAAATGAATTGGAGGAGGGGTATTATGGGAAAGAGGCCATTCCTATATCACCTTTCTTAGGCCATGTGTTATACACACATTCATTTCATTTCAAAATTTTCAAAATTAAGGCCGGCCACCATTAACAAGGAAAAAAGAAGAGGAGACTAAAGAAAAGCTAAAGGAAAAGCAAATTCAATCAAACTAATTCAAATCTCAAGCTCCTTAGTCTCTAAAGCAAAGGTGAATAATGTTTGCATCTCTAGATTTTTATGGTTTCGGCTTTAAGATTAAACCTAAATAATTTTGCAAAGATTTGCCATATTTTTGAATGATAAAATGATTATATATACATGTTGATGATTTATAAATGTCCATATAGATTTTATGACAAGTTTTACGATGAAAACTCTATTAAATGATATCCGTTAGCCTTGCGAATTTTTATAATGATCTAAAACGTTATTTTAGAGTTGGGTTTCAATTTTCAGATTTTTCTGAATTTTTGTGGAATTATTATGAATTTTTCTTAGGAAGAAAATGGTATTTTGGATTATAAAATTATTTACGGAAAAAATTATTATTGTTTGGATCCGAAAATTTTATATGTTGAAAAGAACATATTAATTGATTTTTTGGATTTTTTCCAGAATTTTCTAAGATGGTTTAATAGTTATATAAAATCATTTAAGGTACGAGACTTCAATGTTTTATATAATTATAAAGGAGAAATGGGCTTTTTCAAAATTGTTTAAATTTCCAAATAAGGAAGTCAGCAGCATTTTAAATATAAAAATCTGGCAACCAATCAGATTTAGACAAATAAGGCAGGTTGGGTACAAAAGGACAATTTTAAAGTACAATTAAAAAAAATTCTACTATTCCAACTCTTTCAGCAAGAGGTTCCGCCTCCATTCCAAACCTCCGACAATGTCGAAAGGTATCAAACCTTTCGACTAGGTCAAAGACCAATGCACATGGTATCAGGCAACTGGTACGTACTGAATTGGAAGGGGTCGAAAGGTTTAGAGACGAAAGGTAAGAGCTTCCGAAGGAGATGAATTTTTGTTTTGGTTTTAAAGAAAATATCCCTGCTAGCTTTCGACAATGTCAAATGGTTTAAAAGAAAAGGCTTTGATTGGGTTGTTTCTTGTTTTAATTAAAACCTTTCAACAAAGTCGAAAGGTATAGCTTTCGACAAGGTCGAAAGCATAGTTCTGCTTCCTACCTTTCGAATCAGTTGCTTCGAAGGGAAATTTTTGTTTTCTAAAACTTGTCGCCTCTCCATTGGTTTCGAAGGGTTGGTTCCAACACCAACACTTCATTGTTTTCGAATGGTTTCGAAAGGTTTTGTTAAAGGTTTCGAAGCAGTTGCTTTCCACTCTAATGTTTTTATGATCCTTTTGCTCTACTTGAAGGCATAATCCAAATGTTTTAAATCGAAACGTTTTAAAGGTTTCGAAGTAGTCAACTTCAAATGGTTTCGAAAGGTTTCAACTTGTTTTAAATTAAACCTAATGTCTTCGAAAGGTTTTAAGTTTCAATGCATTCGAAAGGATTATCAATGATTTTATAGGGGTGGTTCCCCAGGCTTTTGACAAAGTCGAAAGGTGGGACCTTTCGACTAGGTAGAAAAGAAACCTTCCAACAAGGTCAAAAGGTACGGTTTTGCAATGTTTTCGAAAGGCTAAGGTATAAAGGATTTTAAAGGCGGATGTCGTATGTTTTAAAGCTTATAAAGGAAAGGCTTTTTATTGGTTTTGAAGGAGTTACCTTCAATAATTTCGAAAGATTTTATTAAAGGTTATGAAGGGGTTATCTTAAACCCTTTCAAAGTGTTTTATAAATGGTTTTGAAGGAGTTACCTTCAGTGTTTTTGAAAGGTTGTTTAAAGACTTTAAACAAAGGTTTCGAATATAATGATTAGGCAGACAATCTATGTGTTATAAAGGACTTTAACTTATTTTAAAAGGATAGATAATCCTTGTCGAACATCATCAACATTATTTTGAGTAAAGTATATATAACATGGCAAAATAGCTTAGAGTAAAGCTAAAGATATATTTTCCTTTTATATATATGATTTGACGGACTAAATCATTTTGAAAAGGTTTTCAAGGAAAATTTGAAGGGTAGTTAACTCAAAAGAAAATTCGAGCAATTAGCTCATTTAAATTCGGACAGTCAGTCCATTTTGAGGGCAGTTAGTCCAGATAAGGGCAGTTAGCCCAGATATGAACAATTAGTTCATTTGTTAGCATAACGGACCTTGCTACTTCTTAAGGACAATTAGTCCACCCTTTTTACCAGTTTATCAGACAGATAGTCCATTATTTAGCATAAAGGATGTTGCTTTTGGTATAATCAGTTTTAGGACAGTTAGTCCAGAAAAGAGTAGTTAGCTCAGATTTTAGACAGATAGTCTATTTATTTCCTGTTTTAGCATAATGGATATTGCTATATTATTATTATAATCAGTTGATTAACCAGTTTGATTTTAGGAAAGGATTTGCAAAATATATATTTTGAAAAGAGATATTAGTGAGGGAAAACCTGTTCCGCTAGGCGGCGTGGTCTCACTATATATCAGTAAATTGAGATGTAACATAAATTATTTATACCAGGCTTTATGTCTGACTTGAATTTTTTGTTTCCCCTTAAACTCTCAAGTGCTCAAAATTTGATTTGAGTAGGCTGTGGGTTTAGGTTTTCAAGTTTTAGCTGATTTTGGCGAATAAAGCATCTGAAGACGAGCAAGTGGCTGACGGATAGCTAAATTATGAATTCTGCTTTAAATTGTTTCGGCTGTGTATTAAGACAATTATGTCTATATTGCTTTGATCATCCAAGGGGCATCTTCATATGTCGCTCTTGGCGTATTATTGTAAATTATATTTGATCAATGCCTGGGATTATGTTTTGGGATTTTTTGTAACTTGGATATGATATTATTTGAAATGTAATCACTGAAATTGTTGTTTGTGGAAATATGTGATTTTGTTCATATTCAAGTACTTCTAATATTATGGATACTATTAACATTACCGTATTTCGTCACCAGAAGTTAATATTGTGGATGACTACAGCATCCATAGCGCTTAGCTTTTGGCCTCCAGATACGGTATGTTACATTAGAGAATACTATAAATAGTGGGCTGAAGAGTCAAGTTAAAACTTTTCTCTCTTATTCTAAATCATGTCTAAACCCTAATTTGCCATAGGTCCATCTTAATTTCATCTAAAGTCACTCAAATTGCTCTCTAAATCAAATTAGATGGTGGATTGAGATTAGATCATCAACTAGAAGATAGAGATCATCAATTTTCTTGATTTGAAGTGCATTCCATTACTGTCTGGATTGGATCTACATTCATATTGGTTGAATTTGGTAATTGGTAAGTGATCTATACATTCTCACTATACTATGCATGTTTATATTGTAGAATCATAGGATTAACATGTTTTAAATTGATTTTTGGCCATAAAACCTTTTCAAACTTTAATTACATGTTAAATTATGTATATGATCTAGATTGATCAAAAATCACCATTATTTATGCTCGTATATTCATGTTATATATAGACCTATGTTTGAAATTGACTTTTTTGTCTTATTTTGATCGATTGCATGTTTGATTGGATGAATTTATTTGTTATTCTATGTTGGATGATATGATTTGATGTTGTTTTCTAGTGTTGTGATTGCATAAAAAATTAAGGTTGGAGAATTGTCCAAATCAGAGGCAAAGTTGGTCGGAATTAGATGAAACTTAGAGGGGAAGCTCTATAGTATGAGAGGAGCTTGGGGTTTAAGTTGTAGGTCCAGATTCTCTAAGTATAGAAGTTGGCACTGACATGAGAGGTCGGTACCGAGTTCTTTGGGTTGGTCCAACAAGTCGGCAGTTTTGGAAAAAAACAAGGGCGTTGCTAGTAGAGGTTGCCTAAGGTGATGAATAGGTTATTAGCAAAGTGTTGGATGCTATGATGACTTATTTTTGGAAGATGAAATATGGTGCTTTGAAGAGAGGACTTGTTCTATGATGACTTGATTTGTGTAGAGACGTCGGGGTCAAAGTATTTGGGTATGGAGTACTAGAAGCAAGGAAGGAGTGGAAGAAAACTTAGCAATAGATTGGCTAAGTAAGGACGTCAGGGCCAAGTATAGAGGTCGGTATCAATTTCTAAGTTTGGGTCCAAATGGGATGAAACATCTGGGAGGTGAAGTAGAGGTCCTATAGATCGTGCTAGAGGTATTGGCTTGTTTGTATCAAGTTGGACGATGATATAACAACATGATGAAAAGCTATGATCTTTGGATGTTGGCTCGTGTTGAGAGTAGGTTTCGAAGATGGTGGCTTGTAAAGTGTATGGACGTGTGATCCGGGAATGTGGATGGGTTCCTCATGAATAATGGAAACTTGATTGAGCAAGAAGGGCTCGGTATGCAAATGGGGCAAAATGGGCTCGGGTGTATGTGCTAAGGAATCGAAGCACGGGTATTGTAAGTAGGGATGTCCATGGGTCAATGAAGGGACCTACAACTTTGGGTCTAGTGTCCAGCTTTTGGGCTGCGAGATACGAGGGTAAAGCAGAGAACTAGGATTTCCATTAATCCTTGGCTTGGGGTCCATACGAGTTATCATATTTCAGAGCACATAGAGTGATAGTTAAGATTCTTTGATGGATTCTATGGTTGCTCTCTTTAGTAGGAAATAACTCATAGGTATTTGAGGAAGTAGGTATTTGAGATTGGAATACCTAGAAGACTGATATCCTTTATTTGGTTTGTGCTATATGTTTATGATATTATAGAGTAGCATATTATAGTGTTGCATGCTAACTCTTTGGTTGCAGGGACAAGTCAGGTATGGTTCTTGTTCCTTACCATATTACCTATTTAGTATATTGAGACTCATTTAGTGCTCACACCAAACTATTATCCGACCTGAAGTTTTATGCTTTACCTCTTATTATCTTGTGCACTCTTAAATGAGTAGACTAGATAACAGGTCTAGGTGATGCAGTAGCTATTCGGAGGACTAGCTGTTGGGAGCTATCTCGTATTATATACAAATATGGATTCTACGCTTATTCCACTAAGCAATGTTGTGGAGCCCATGACAGTGCTTGCTTATTATTATTTGTTGATATAGTTTGTTTGAGTTTACTTCTATTGTATAAACTCTACTTCATTTGAAGTATAACTTTATGGATCTATTGCTTTGATGATGATTTGTTCACATTATTATTACTGTCTCTTCTATTATATATGTGATATATATTTTATCCATGCAATGTGAGATATGACAGGTTATATGCTATATTGGTTCATTTCTATCTTGATGATCATCCTATATCGGCCGGGCACGGACATTGCACTGTTTATATACTATTGGTGCTAGTGGTATAGGGCGGTCGTCACATTTGGTATCAGAGCTTTGGTTATATGATTAACTGCAGTTGATATCATGATCCGGTGGAGATAGGGAGGTGTTATTATCTTAGACTGGATCGAGAGTATGTATATGTACGAATGAGTGCGCACTTATTATAAGTTTGGTTTTCAAAACTATATAGTAATATATTATATAGTATAAGTCGCATGCACATAAGCACCATAGATACAGTTTTCTTTATGAGAAACCGACCATTCTTATTACAGATAAGAATGAGCTAGTATACAACGAACACTATGAGGAATTTTGCTTTAGGAGTGGAGGAAGGAGAGGGATCAGGAGCTGCTACGCCCAATTTCCAAGTCATGTTCAATGCTATGATGGATAATATGATGGGAAATGCTCCTAGAGTTATGATAGGAAGAGGTGCTCCAGTGCAAGCACCTAAAGCTGATTTTGCCAAATTAAGCAAGGATTACTCCTTTGGGAGGGAAGCCATTCTAAGGAACAAAATCAGTCATAGAAGTGCAAGATTGGTTAGATACCTGTGAGCGCATCTTCGGTGATATAGAGGTGGAGGATGCTATGAAGAGGAATTTGGCTTCGAGACTGCTTCATGGTCGTGCCATGAATTAGTAAAATGTTGTTACTATTGCTACTCTAGAGGATCAGTTTGACTGGGATCAGTTTAAGGCAATGTTCGAGGAGAAGTTTATTCCGGCTGCTCGGAAGTCGGTTCTGTTTAGATAATTTGTCGATCTCAAGCAGGGAGAGATGACAATTTTTGGATACATGGTAGAATTTGATGCTTTGTCTAGTATGGGATGTCATTCATCGACACTCCCTTAAGGAAGAATGAGAAATTAATAGTTGATTTGGATGACGAATTAGGGGAAAAGCTGTGGACCATATAGATGAGTCGTTTGAGAAGCTTGTAGAGATGGCGCTTCATCGTGAGTGCTTGTACCCTAAGGCTAAGGCTGCTATTGTTGTTTCTACTGAGAAAGAAGAGCCAAAGCTGCAGCAAGGCGGCAAAGGCAAGAAGAAGTGGAACGGAAAGAGAAAGCAGTCCTAGGGAAAGGGGGGGTAAGAAAAAGGGTAAATTGGAACCTACTTGCTTTGGATGCAATGAAAATGGTCATTTGATTAAAGATTGCAAGATGAGTGAGAAGAGGAAATGTTACAACTATGATAAGCCTAGGAATTTAAAGAAGAATTGTCCAGAACCGATGAAGCATAAGCAGGTGGTGAACGAGTATGCTTTAGATGCAGTCCCGACTTCGTCGAGTGCTCCCTCGGCGAAGGAGAAGGGGAATGGAGTCGTCATTTAAGGTATGCTTCCTATTAGTGATGTTCCTGTTTAAGTTTTGTTTGATACTGGTGCTTCTCATTTATTCATCCATAGTGACCTAGTAGAAAGATTGGGATTGGAACCTGAGATAGTAGACCGACCCCTAATCGTGACAAACCTTGTTGGAGGCTTTACTAGTCTTTGAATGGTTTGTCGTGGCCCAGTTTTATCGAGTCATGCATGTTCTTTATTTTATGATTGTTTTGTTTTGAAATTTTTTAGGTTCGGGATTATCTTGGGTATGGACTGGATTAGGAAGTATGCGGAAATAGTGGATTGCGAGAAGCTGTTGGTAACAATCAATGATGTGGATAGGTGAACGGTAATTATTAGCTACCTACCAAAGTATGGGGTGATGATTAGCTTTCTATATTCGCTAAAGGTTCCACATGAGGGATTTTCATCTGTGCCTATCGCTAGAGAGTATCCAGATGTTGTCGAGGAAGTGACTGGATTTCCTTCGCATAGAGAGATAAAGTTTCGAATAGACTTGGTGAAGGAAGGTGGACCGATAATTATGCTTTTGAGGCATATGGCACCCAGAGAGTAGAAGGAATTGGAGGTTCAAGTGAGTGACTTATTAAGGAAAGGGTTCATTCGAAGGAGCATATCTGAGTGGAGCACACCTGCAGTATTCGCAATGAAAATGAATAGCTCTTTGAGGTTGTGTGTGGATTATCATGAGCTGAATAAAGTCACGAAGAAGTACAAGTATCCACTCCCACACATTTGATGACTTGTTCGATCAGCTACATGGTGCAAAGGTGTTCTCCCAAATGGATTTGGCGATGGGATTTCACCAGTTGAGAGTGTGTTTATTACTGCATTTCATGCACCTTCGAGTTTCTTCGAGTGGTTGGTGATGCCATTTGGGTTGACCAATGCTCCGACATACTTTATGGATCTCATGAATCGGGTTTTCAAAGACCAGCTGAATAAGTTTGTGCTTGTGCTCGTGGATGATATTTCGATCTACTACAGAACTGAAGAGGAGTACAAGACACACTCAAGGATTGTGCTAGAGATATTGAAGAAGCACAAGTTTAGAGTGAAGTTCTCTAAGTGTTACTTCTGGAGAGAAGAAGTGAGATTCTTGGGTCATGTCGTTTCGGGAAAGGGTATAGCTGTGGATCCTGCAATGGTGACGACAGTCCAAGATCGGAATCAACCTAAGAATGCTATGGATGTGAGAAGTTTCCTAGAATTGGAGGGATACTATAGACGCTTCATAAAGGACTTCTCAAAGGTAGCGGCACCGTTGACTAATTTGAAGAAGAAGAATCAGACTTTTGTATGAGATGCGAAGTGTGAGCATGCTTTGTGAATTTGAAGGAGAGGTTGACGAGTACACCAGTGTTGACCATTCCAAGTGGAAATGAAGAGTTGACGGTATACACCGATGCTTGTGTTACTGGATTGGGTGTGGTGTGATGTAGAAAGGGAAAGTCGTTGCCTATGATAGTCGACAACTGAAATCGCACGAAAGAAATTACCCAACTCATAATTTGGAATTTGCGGCAATTGTTTTTGCTTCGAAAGATGTGGAGGCATTATTAGTTGGGAGAAAGGTTTGAGCTGTTTACGGACCACAAATCCTTGAAGTTCCTTTTCTCTCAAAAGGATCTCAATCTTCGACAACAATGGTGTTTGGAGTTTTTGACCTCTTATGTTTTTAGTATTTCCTATACTCCAGGGAAAGGGAATGCAGTTGCCGATGCATTGAGTAGAAGACATGTTGGGTTAGGAGCAATGTTCTTGGAATGGAAACAGATAGAGTATATTACTGGATTTGATTTCATGAAATCACTGCGAGCTAGAACCTAAAATGTTGGAAAGCTTATCGATTACACCTACTCGGATTGAAAGGATCGGTACTAGTTAGAAGTGAGATGCTAGGCTAGCAAAGATCATAGCAAAGATAAAAGAAGGAGTAGAATCTGAAGAAATGAAGCAATATGAACTTGACCGAGAAGGTTGGCTTCGTAAGGATGGAAGATTTTTTATTTCCGATGTTGATGGATTACGAGATGAAGTGCTAAGGGAATGTCATCATTCTAGATTGAACATTCATCCCGGTGGTGACAAGATGTACCGAGATATGAAGCGAACTTACTACTGGGAAAGTATGAAGAGGGATGTTGGGGCATTCGTCTCGAAATTTATAAACTATTAGTTGGTAAAAGCAGAGCAGAAGAAACTTAGCGGATTGTTGGAACTATTAGAGATTCCTGAATAGAAATGGGAGCAAGTATCGATGGATTTTATTGATGATTTCCGAAGACTCGGTTAGGGTGTGATGTCATTTGGGTTATAGTAGATCGGTTGACTAGGAGTGCAAGGTTTATACATGTCAAGTCAAGACATCCAAGTTGACAAAGTTGTATGTAAAATGGATAGTACGATTTCATGTGTGCCGAAGAGCATTGTTAGCGACCGAGACCCATTGTTCACTAATAGGTTTTGAAAGAGCTTACAAGAGGCATGAGGGATGGAGTTGCAACTTAGTACAGCTTATCACCCGCTTATGTATGGGCAAACCGAAAGGGTAAATCATGCATTGGAGGATCTCTTGCGGACATGCAATATAGACTTTGGTGGATCATCGAATGATCATTTGCATTTGGTGGAGTTGGATAGAACGACAGTTATCAGTGGAGTATTTGTATGGCCCCGTATGAAGTATTGTATGGTCGACCATGTAAAGCTCCTTCATGTTGGTAGGAAGAAGGGGAGATACTTGGGCCAGATATGATTAGAGAGACTTTAGAGAAGATTGAGGTCATTTGACAACGAATGAAAGCAGTATAGGATCGACAGAAAAGCTATGCGGTTAGGAGACGAAAAGATTTAGAGTTTTCTTTCGGAGATATGGTATTTGTAAAGGTTTATCCTTTAAGGAATGTAGTTCAATTCGGTAAAAAGGGGAAGTTGGCACCAAGATTCGTAGGACCATTTCCGATAGTCGAGAGAATCCGGAAGTTAGCATATAGCGTTGACTTACCTCAAAAGATGGCGTACGTGCGCAACTTTTTTCATATATCTTACCTATGGAGTTTGTGCATGACTCAGGCATGATGATAACACCAGATCGGATAGAAGATGTTGAAGTAGAACCAGAAGTTTCTATATCTCGTCGGATGCTTCGTATTGTTGGGTACATATGAAACAGCTTAGGAGAAAAATGGTAAGGCTAGTTAAAGTAAAATGGAGTGGAAGTGAGGTCGATTTTACGTGGGAGATGGAAGAGAGCATGATGACTTCTTATCCATAGCTTTTTGAATGGTAAGACCCACAGTTTATCATGTTTACTTTCACCATTATATGCTATATTTGATAGGTTAGTATTTTACATGCTAGGATAGATTAATTATACTATTGACTGCATGATTACTTGTTTGAGATATTTGATGGTTGCATATGATTGATAGACATGCGGGATGACCATGGTTGCTTATGCTTTGGCTTGTTTTGGGATTTCGCGGGTGAAATTCCTAAAGTAGGGGGTGTAACGACCCGTACTTCACATATCGGAGGATCATAACATATATTTATTGTATTTGTATGAGGTCGTATGATTTTATAATTTTGGGATACAACTCTTAGGGATATTTTACACATCTATGATTTTTCCCAAATTCCTATGTGACCATTTGACCCTGAAAATCTTATTTGGGCTATAACTTTTGGTAGGAGTTGAACTGGGGAATCAAACTAGTTCTATTACTTCAGGATGATGGTTTCTTATTCCGTAAAGTGGTCATAATAGAAAAACAGACTTACAGTTAGAAAGTTATGACTGTTTTAAGTTTTTAAAGCCCCTGATTAATATAAGTGTAATTAATTAAGCCTACTAATGAGTCCATTAGTCTAATTAGAGAATACTATAAACAGATGGTTGAAGAGTCAAGTTAAAACTTTTTCCTCCCATTCTAAATTAGGTCTAAACCCTAACTAGCCCTAGATCCATCATAATTTCATCCAAAATCACCCAAATTGCTCTCTAAATCAAACTAGATTACATATTAAGGATTAAATCATCAACTGGAAGATAGAGATCATCGAATTGCTAGATTTGAAGTGCATTCCATTGTTGCCTAGATTGGATCTACATTCATATTGGTTGAATTTGGTAATTGGTGAGTGGTTTATGCATTCTCACTATACTATGCATGTTTATATGGTAGAATCATAGGATTTAACATGTTTTAAATTGATTTTTGGCTATAAAACATTTTCTAACTTTAATACATGTTAAACTATGTATATGATCTAGATTGATTAGAAATCACCCTTGTTTATGCTCATATATTCATGCTATATGCATAACTATGTTAGATAATGACTTGTTTGTCTTTGTTTGCGCCAAAAATGGTCACAAACCCCGAATGTCGTGAAAGCACCAGTGTATGAACACAGACCAGCGATATTGTAACACAAATCTCAGATCCAGACAAAGTAAAGAACAACAATTGAAAAATAACAAATAGAAAACACAAGATTTATAGTGGTTCGGCTATCTCCGGCCTACGTCCACTTCGAAGGATAATCTTTTATTGATGTGCTTGCTGATTACAGTGAATTACAATAGTAGTATTTGAGTACAACAATGGAGTTTGAGTGCAATCGTGATTTTGGCAGAGTCTGGACGTTGCAGGATCCAAAAGTCCCTTTTCTGTAGGCTCTAGAGCGCTATTTATAGGCGCTCCACGCAAATATCTGGCTCAAACTTTGGGAGACTTCTTCTGGCACGTGAGTGGGCCCACGCGATCGATCCCATGAAGTTTCGGCTCGATCCGTGATCGATACGAACCAATTTCGTATCGATCAAGATTTGGTCCAACCAAGTTAAAATTTGGCATGAACCTTCTTTAGCATGTACGCAAGCTCCTGTGAAAATTTCATAGCATTTGGACTTGTGGATTAGGAATTATGATCAATATGAGTTGGAGTTTTATTTAGGTTGTTTTGTTCGACTCGATACGTTCGTATCATTCTCGTTGACTTGATCTAAAGCACGTGCGCGCGAGATGATGTGGCACGAAATTCCTGGATCGATCCACCCTTCTTGCCAAGTTGACTTAGTCTTATTTGCACCCTGTTCGTATTGATGGTTCATGTTTTATTTCGCATCGATAAAAAGCATTGACTTCGTATCGATCGTTTGTAGCTCTGTTCGCATCGATGTTCTCAGGTTACTTCGCATCGATGGCTGGGGCTCATTTCGTACCAATATCTGGCGGTACTACTTCATATCGATCATTCGATGGTCCATTCGTATCGATCGTTAATCAATCGATACGAACTGCTCAACTGGAACCGATATGAATTGACTCCGAGTGATGGATTTGAAGTAAAACCAAGCCGAGTGGATATGAAGCAGAGGGTTCGTGATGGATACAAAGTGGACATTGCTGATCGATTCGAAACGATGGATACGAATAGTTCCACTCTGATCGATACGAACTCGATGTATGCGAGGCGAAACCGTTCTGATCGATACGAACACATATGAGGTGAAGTCACTCTGATCGAATCGAACTCAATGGATTCGAACAGCACAACCGTAGATCGTTTCGAACATGATGGATTCGAAATCAGATGTTTCTTGATGGATACGAACAGGGCGTACGTATCGATTCGAACGGCGTGTTTCACTCACCTTGTATCGATCATATCTCGATCATACGAACTTCGATTGGCCTTAAATTTGAAGCGTCGGCTTGTATGGCTTTGCTTGTCATGTCCTGTCAATTGTAGCTCGATCTGGATTCGGAAAAAATTCATCGATATCCATAGCGAACCTGTAATGCATAACCGATATTTGTGACTAGTAATCATTGATTCTCCGTTAATTTCTTGATATCTCGGCTTTGCCAAAAGGTGGGATAACTGTAATAACCCGCTTTTCCGTACCCCTTGAATAGACACTAATCTCCATCTATTTACTCAAGGTGAACGAAAAACCGAACCATTAGGGTTTTAAAAGAATAGGTAGAAGAAAAGATAGAAGAAAAGAGAAAGAAGAAACAAAAGAACAACATCAGAAACAGAAACAATATCAGAATCTCACATATCGCAGCGGAACAATATACAATAGATAATTACTAGCCTTTTTAAAACAAAGAACTATATCAATTTATACATACATCAATCATCAGAGTCAATATACAACAATGGACAGTTATATAAACTTGTCCTCATACAGAATACACAGCGGAATAAATACTATCAGATACAAATACTACGTCTCGCCATCCAGCTTGCTTCCAAAGCTCCAGAATATCCAGAATATCTTGATAATATAACTCTAGGCTGCCCGTGTGGAAATTGGTGGGCACCCAGAGTTTAGAAGGGAACAATAAACTCCGAGTCAGTCATGGTGACTGGTGTGAGATCGTAAAACAGTTATTCTTTAAAATAAACAACAGGATAATTTTAAAGTCAATTCGAAATGCTTTTGGAAAATGAAACTACCATAAGACCTCCCGCCACACACACAATGCAAACGCAGAATTGGAGGAGATTTCTTCTTATGATAGTCAAAGATGCTTACTACGCAAAATCAAATCATTTTTGATATTATTATTTGTGCATAGTGTAGAAAACATTTCGAAAGTATAGTATTAATCTTAGCCAGCATAGGTACCATGATACTATGCCTACTATAGCTGCTATATTAGATAGCAGGTTCTACAACTAAAACCGTACAAATTTCGTATTTGGGAAATGGATTTCCAACAAATGGTCAGGCTAAGGAACTTCCTTTCCTCCTGCCGATTGGGATCGCCTCTGGCTGGACGTCCCGAGAGACAAACTGCTCTCTGCCAAACAAGGCCGGGTTACCCCTGTAACAGGTAACTCACGAATATGTCATCACCCGGTCCTTTGGGACCTTTATCCGAGCGCTCGATATCCAACATCACATATCATAAAGAAAGTGTATCCACATGAGTAAGTATCTGGGCTCCATACCATGATACCACCCCTTTCCAGAAGGAAATGACATACCCTAAAGGGCGCGACCCTCATAACCTTGCCGCAACATTCCTGTTTCGACCATTTCCGGGGTGTGAGGCTCGATGAAGTCTCGTCCACAAAGCTACGCTTTCTCAAAAAGCCCTGCTTCGGGTCAAACAAAATGATCAACCTATGATCACAAAGATATAAGATCAAATAAATGATCATATCACAAATGATCAAACACTGATCATTTCACAGCAACACTCTGTATGCCACGTTACCAAATTGGGATATATCGCTGATAAATTTCAACTACATAACCTCTGAGCTCGTACGTCTTAGAGAAGGGTGTTAAGCTAAGAGAATAAATTCTCCGCCACCAACAGAAATGTATTTGAAAGAAATCAGCTTTATATCTCAAAGTGTAATGTCAGACACACAATCCATACAAGTCTGTTCCGGGATCGAACAGAACCGAAGGCACTTCTCACGAAGCCCTTGCATATCCGGATAATTTTCAATCACGTCGGGACTTCCCGTCACTAAGGGTGATAAAACCTCTAAACCGGAGATCAGCCGATGTAGAGTAACTCGACGGTAATACTTCCGTTTTCAAAAATATCCGGTCTTCAACACCGGTCTTCGAATGCAATTCATAACGACGTATCACATATTCGGAATGGGTTATACGACCCCATGGTCCTTTCCCGGTTAACCCGAATAGTGAGCGCTTATTCAAAAATAAATGTGGCATTCAAATTCATCCAATTCACAACAAATACCTATCTAAAGGTAATTATTGATAGTCGGTTATTTAACTATCAATAAAGATGCGCAACATCATCAGATTCCAAATAATTTTCCCAAATTATTTTATCTTCCAAAATATCTTTACTAGATATAAAATTTCCACACTTAATCATTTGAAAACAATTTCAAATCAATTTCCACATTTCGATTTTATCTTTAAAAGATAAAATCTCAAAACAGTTCATTTCATATTGGAAAAGCATTTCCATACTTATTTAATAATAAGTATTTCACAAATCAATTTAATTTCAACATTTGGAAAATATTCGATATACTTAAATCAATATTAAGTATATATTCATTCTTTAAGGAAATCATAAATTTTACATCTATTTGAGTCAAAACGAATGTTGCGTAAAACATCGTTACGACGACTCAAAATCACTAGTATAGGGATTCGGAATTTAGATAGATATATGAATCCCAATACTACATCAAAACATTTCCTTTCGGAAATCATTTACTATAACAACAGTGTTATAGTCCATCATTTCCTTATTTCTCGAAACGTCTATTCAACAATAAATGTTGAAATCTATGTATTCGATACTTATCACGTTTTAAAACATCTTTTAAAACAATTACTTCATTTCATGATATCGCTTTCCCAAACATAACCATTTTACTTAACAATATATTCACTGTCCAAAATCGTGAATATACTTCACTAGCCACATTCCAATATTTTCTACACATTTATTCCAAGAATTATCCACTGTCCAAAATCGTGGATAAAATTCCCTTAATAATCTCTATATTTAAAATCAATCAAATTTAATTGATTTTCGAATTTATAAAACAACGTTTATAAATTCGATTTCCATTTTCTAACAACTTCGATTTATAAATCTTCTTTATTAACAAATTCGAGTTATACTCGATATAAATATCACAAGTCCATATTATAAGTTAATACTTATCATTCATTTTCAACTTCACAATTTATAAATCTATAAATTTCATTCACTTACGGATTCCATAATATTTCATTTTTTTACACTTATAAAAACTCGTTTTATAATTTCAACATTCTTAATTTTGTAGATATCAATTTCATAAATCTTTTATATAAACCGTTTACAGAAATTCAAAAATCTCAATTTAAACCATTTCATAAATCAGCCAACTATTTATTCCAAAAATCACTTTTCGGTTATATTTCACAAATCTATAAATTTTTGTAACTTTAAAATTTTAACGTTTATTTATTTAAAATAAATCACTTCAGAAATTTAATAAAACGTATAATTTCAAAGATCACTTTAAAAATCCTTTTAAATTAAAAGTCGTCATTTTTAAAGTTCAAAACTGAATCCGATGATGCCACAACACCAATCAGTCCATCACAACAGTCAAATATCATATATCATCATATGATAACAGAATATATCAAAATATCTGTAAATAAATAACTACTGGTGAGGAATCCAGTTGGATCCCTCCAACCTGTTTCCCTGCATCCACAGATGTTAGCACAATACCAATTCCGCTCCAGTACGGAATTATCGCGGTATATGGGTTTTTATAAATCCGCTTACTAATGGCGCAATAGGGTCTCATCCGCTATACGAGGCGGGAATCAATCAATCCAGTATATACATATGCCAATATGTATATACTGCTATATATAGATATATATCCTATAATATCTAATATCAACAATTCAAACAGTCAATCATCAATCAATAACTGTAAAAATTCCACATTCCTTTGAGTGAGAAGATCTCACCTCGATTTTAATTCTGTTCCAGCGTTTTATTTCGAATAAAATTAAACGCGCGTTTAATTTTACCCGAAATTTTCATTGACTCCAAACGACTCCAAACCAATTGCATCGCGTAGCATTCGACGATACGATTCCAACGCACTTTGTTTCATCGAAATCTGATAACGTATGAAGAAGTTATCGCATTACAAAGATTATACGATTCAAATTAAAATTAATTTACAAAATTTCTTTTTATTTTAACCTAGCTCAAATCAGGACCGTTCCTTTCTTTCTGCAAAATCGTGGCCGTGTATACGTTCTTCTCCCTCTCCAGTAAACGCACGCAAACAACAGAGAGGTCGAACCCAACCGCCGCCTCCTAACCCTAATGCACGCGACCACCACGGTCGATGAGATGCCGATCAGGAACTTCCACCACCACCGCCTACGCGAACTCCACCTCCGCCGATAACCACGTGAAACTCGGTCGTCCATCCTCCTCGATAAACGCACGTATACGCGCGACGTTCACGTACGATCTGCCGTCGATCTACTTGACGATAAGCGATCATCACCGTTGGATCTCGAGATCATGTGATGATCTTCGATGTTGTAGTTGGAACTTTTTCGATTAGGCTGGTGGATCGAGAGATCTTGAGGGATGAACGATAGATATTTTCGGCCATGAATGTTGTGAACTGGCGGCTAACGAAAATAAATTAGGGTTTCGAAAATATTGTGAATATATGAAATGGTTTAATATTATTTATTAATAAAATTTCTCGATTTAACAGTTTTCGCTAACGAACTCCAAACTACGCGTTCCGACAGGCGATTCTAGGGTTTTTCAGCGTTCCGGACACAATGGAACAGGTTTCGAAAGCTAATTCGATCGTATGTGTGAGATATGGTGATAAACGATCAATTTAAATTAAACCGATTTAAATCGATTTCGAGGCGTTTTAATTTGTACCGGACAAACGGTAAATCCAAAAATTACGAAATTTGAAATCTTACAATAATATCACATTACGGATCCGATGAAACTGGTTTCGTCGAAATCCGAGACCGTTCGAAAAATGACTATTTTAACTCGACGATTTAAAATTAAAACGATATCGATGCGTTTCGAGTTGCCACGGTCAACCGACAACTCCGATGGATACGAAAATTGAAATCCGATAATAACTAACTATTACGGATGCAATGGAACTGGTCTCGTTCAATTCTGAGACTGTTCGAAAATTGGCTATTTTTACAGTCGATAATTAAATATTAAAATATTCAATTTTCACAATTTAACTCCAAATTCAATTTTAAAAGTTCTATAACCTTTCTATAACTCCAGTATGATTAAATAAAATTTTCCAAATCATTTTCAATCATTTTAAACTCGATTTACAATTATCTCTGGAATTTCAATCGTTAAATCATCGATTTAATTATCAAATTAAATCCAATATTCTTTAAATAAATTATTCGACTTATAAATTCCACTTATTAATATTTAAAATCAATTAAATATTCGAATTTTAATTATCAAAAATTCTGGGTCGTTACAGACTTCCCCCCTTAAAAGAATTTCGTCCTCGAAATTACAAGTTAGGAAAAAGATACAAAATCCGTTAACTTTCCAAAACAAACCATTCAAATTAGATTTTCAAATCTGTTAAGTGTTTAACTTCTCCAAATTCATAGTTAACTTCTCACAAAATCTTTACTAAGTTTTCAAATCATAACTTAGTTTTCAAAATTTTCAAATTTCTCTAAAATATTCTAACGCCTTAAATTTTCAGAAAATTTCGCCAGCGTCTCCTTTGCGCGGCTCGATCCGAAAAAAAAATGACAGTGTATATATATCACAAATATACATCCCATCAAGTGATGAGGCATCCCGTAGGGAAAAAGTGTAAAAGTACGATATTTAATCCGAGATATGTACCTTATTATATTTTTTAGCGAGCGTATATGGCTAATATAGCGCGAAAGCGAGCTCCAAATGCGAAGCAACGCCATCCGCACCTACTAAACACTCAACAAACCATATGAGAACATGTAGATATGAAAATATAGTCAATATACATCATATAGCAACATAATACTACATATGTCAACATAGCAAATGCAACAAACAACAAATGCATTCAAAAGCAACAATGCAACCATCAAACCATCATCATCCAATAAACATCCAACAACTTTATAACCAAATCAATATAGATTCACTTCTTATTAACATTCATTGAATTGGTTTTCAATTTTAAATCATATTCGATTCATTTACATTGGATTCAATCAACATTCTCTTTCAATTCAATTAGTTTACATTAACTAATTCACATTCGTTCACTTCCAATTTGAATTTAATCACATAGCTTTCCAATTTGCTAATTCAATTTCATTAATACTTAATGAATTTATACACAATCAACTAACAATCAAATAACAACCAATGTATATTCAACACAACCAAATTATAAATTTTACATTCGATTTGGTTCAACACTTTTTAAATTACATTGACTTCCATTCAATTTATTTAATTTCTCAACTTCATTAGCTTTTAATGAATTAACACTTATATTCATTATTTCATATCAATACTTTACATTAGATTGATTAACATCCAATCCATTTATTTATTCAATTGCTAATTCATTTTAACAAATACAATTGAATTTCATTTATACAACTCAAGTTCACACTCATTTAATAAATTCACTTTATTAATTTACTTTGATATCAAAATCAACTTCGTTCAACATTACTTAAGTTATTTTCCATTTCAAACATCATTTGTTCAACTTAACTTAAGTTTCCACTTATAAATCCAATTCAAATTTTGTTTTTCTTAACAAAATTCATTTAACCTTTTACCAAAATTAAATCTATCATCTCCTATCATAAGTATAAATCTTATTTCACTTATATTTACCATATTTAAATTTGGACTTTAATTTTCAAATTTGTTTATCACAACAAAACCTCAATTTCCAATTTACTATGGTAGCAAATCAATCACACAGAAACTCGAAAATGATACGGATGATGCTGCAGTCATCACCCTTATTATTCCCCAGCAACAATAGTGAAATCAGTGCTTAAATTCTTTCAAAAATTTCCTTGATTTATAAATCTCATTACAAATATTTTACTTTTGTAATTTCACTATTTATATATAAGATTATTTTACCATTGTAAATCATATTAATTATAACTTCACACATTACAATTGTTGTTTTCATTTACTTATTCAAACAACTTTAACTAACTTGTATATATTTACATTTCCAAACAATCAAACAATCCATTATATACACTTTAACACTGAAAAATTATTTCTTTATATATAAAATATAATCGAGGTAAAATTATTCCATTTACCCAATTTAAAACAATATCGTGCCGAATTGTTCTATATAAGTGTTTAGAGATCCCTATCGATAGAGTTGTACGGACAATACCGACCAGAATCCATATACCACTCAACAAACCAATCATCACAATATAAAACAATTTTATATTCACTAACAAATACGCACTCGTATCTATTATTACACTCAACTCATTCTAGAGTACTACTGACTCTATCTCTAATGAGTAACACCCAACAGAGCAGGGTTGTCGCTTAACCATATGCTCCGATACCAAATGTAATAACCCGCTTTTCCATACCCCTTGAATAGACACTAATCTCCATCTATTTACTCAAGGTGAACGAAAAACCGAACCATTAGGGTTTTAAAAGAAGAGGTAGAAGAAAAGATAGAAGAAAAGAGAAAGAAGAAACAAAAGAACAACATCAGAAACAGAAACAATATCAGAATCTCACATATCGCAGCGGAACAATATACAATAGATAATTACTAGCCTTTTTAAAACAAAGAACTATATCAATTTATACATACATCAATCATCAGAGTCAATATACAACAATGGACAGTTATATAAACTTGTCCTCATACAGAATACACAGCGGAATAAATACTATCAGATACAAATACTACGTCTCGCCATCCAGCTTGCTTCCAAAGCTCCAGAATATCCAGAATATCCTGATAATATAACTCTAGGCTGCCCGTGTGGAAATTGGTGGGCACCCAGAGTTTAGAAGGGAACAATAAACTCCGAGTCAGTCATGGTGACTGGTGTGAGATCGTAAAACAGTTATTCTTTAAAATAAACAACAGGATAATTTTAAAGTCAATTCGAAATGCTTTTGGAAAATGAAACTACCATAAGACCTCCCGCCACACACACAATGCAAACGCAGAATTGGAGGAGATTTCTTCTTATGATAGTCAAAGATGCTTACTACGCAAAATCAAATCATTTTTGATATTATTATTTGTGCATAGTGTAGAAAACATTTCGAAAGTATAGTATTAATCTTAGCCAGCATAGGTACCATGATACTATGCCTACTATAGCTGCTATATTAGATAGCAGGTTCTACAACTAAAACCGTACAAATTTCGTATTTGGGAAATGGATTTCCAACAAATGGTCAGGCTAAGGAACTTCCTTTCCTCCTGCCGATTGGGATCGCCTCTGGCTGGACGTCCCGAGAGACAAACTGCTCTCTGCCAAACAAGGCCGGGTTACCCCTGTAACAGGTAACTCACGAATATGTCATCACCCGGTCCTTTGGGACCTTTATCCGAGCGCTCGATATCCAACATCACATATCATAAAGAAAGTGTATCCACATGAGTAAGTATCTGGGCTCCATACCATGATACCACCCCTTTCCAGAAGGAAATGACATACCCTAAAGGGCGCGACCCTCATAACCTTGCCGCAACATTCCTGTTTCGACCATTTCCGGGGTGTGAGGCTCGATGAAGTCTCGTCCACAAAGCTACGCTTTCTCAAAAAGCCCTGCTTCGGGTCAAACAAAATGATCAACCTATGATCACAAAGATATAAGATCAAATAAATGATCATATCACAAATGATCAAACACTGATCATTTCACAGCAACACTCTGTATGCCACGTTACCAAATTGGGATATATCGCTGATAAATTTCAACTACATAACCTCTGAGCTCGTACGTCTCAGAGAAGGGTGTTAAGCTAAGAGAATAAATTCTCCGCCACCAACAGAAATGTATTTGAAAGAAATCAGCTTTATATCTCAAAGTGTAATGTCAGACACACAATCCATACAAGTCTGTTCCGGGATCGAACAGAACCGAAGGCACTTCTCACGAAGCCCTTGCATATCCGGATAATTTTCAATCACGTCGGGACTTCCCGTCACTAAGGGTGATAAAACCTCTAAACCGGAGATCAGCCGATGTAGAGTAACTCGACGGTAATACTTCCGTTTTCAAAAATATCCGGTCTTCAACACCGGTCTTCGAATGCAATTCATAACGACGTATCACATATTCGGAATGGGTTATACGACCCCATGGTCCTTTCCCGGTTAACCCGAATAGTGAGCGCTTATTCAAAAATAAATGTGGCATTCAAATTCATCCAATTCACAACAAATACCTATCTAAAGGTAATTATTGATAGTCGGTTATTTAACTATCAATAAAGATGCGCAACATCATCAGATTCCAAATAATTTTCCCAAATTATTTTATCTTCCAAAATATCTTTACTAGATATAAAATTTCCACACTTAATCATTTGAAAACAATTTCAAATCAATTTCCACATTTCGATTTTATCTTTAAAAGATAAAATCTCAAAACAGTTCATTTCATATTGGAAAAGCATTTCCATACTTATTTAATAATAAGTATTTCACAAATCAATTTAATTTCAACATTTGGAAAATATTCGATATACTTAAATCAATATTAAGTATATATTCATTCTTTAAGGAAATCATAAATTTTACATCTATTTGAGTCAAAACGAATGTTGCATAAAACATCGTTACGACGACTCAAAATCACTAGTATAGGGATTCGTAATTTAGATAGATATATGAATCCCAATACTACATCAAAACATTTCCTTTCGGAAATCATTTACTATAACAACAGTGTTATAGTCCATCATTTCATTATTTCTCGAAACGTCTATTCAACAATAAATGTTGAAATCTATGTATTCGATACTTATCATGTTTTAAAACATCTTTTAAAACAATTACTTCATTTCATGATATCGCTTTCCCAAACATAACCATTTTACTTAACAATATATTCACTGTCCAAAATCGTGAATATACTTCACTAGCCACATTCCAATATTTTCTACACATTTATTCCAAGAATTATCCACTGTCCAAAATCGTGGATAAAATTCCCTTAATAATCTCTATATTTAAAATCAATCAAATTTAATTGATTTTCGAATTTATAAAACAACGTTTATAAATTCGATTTCCATTTTCTAACAACTTCGATTTATAAATCTTCTTTATTAACAAATTCGAGTTATACTCGATATAAATATCACAAGTCCATATTATAAGTTAATACTTATCATTCATTTTCAACTTCACAATTTATAAATCTATAAATTTCATTCACTTACGGATTCCATAATATTTCATTTTTTTACACTTATAAAAACTCGTTTTATAATTTCAACATTCTTAATTTTGTAGATATCAATTTCATAAATCTTTTATATAAACCGTTTACAGAAATTCAAAAATCTCAATTTAAACCATTTCATAAATCAGCCAACTATTTATTCCAAAAATCACTTTTCGGTTATATTTCACAAATCTATAAATTTTTGTAACTTTAAAATTTTAACGTTTATTTATTTAAAATAAATCACTTCAGAAATTTAATAAAACGTATAATTTCAAAGATCACTTTAAAAATCCTTTTAAATTAAAAGTCGTCATTTTTAAAGTTCAAAACTGAATCCGATGATGCCACAACACCAATCAGTCCATCACAACAGTCAAATATCATATATCATCATATGATAACAGAATATATCAAAATATCTGTAAATAAATAACTACTGGTGAGGAATCCAGTTGGATCCCTCCAACCTGTTTCCCTGCATCCACAGATGTTAGCACAATACCAATTCCGCTCCAGTACGGAATTATCGCGGTATATGGGTTTTTATAAATCCGCTTACTAACGGCGCAATAGGGTCTCATCCGCTATACGAGGCGGGAATCAATCAATCCAGTATATACATATGCCAATATGTATATACTGCTATATATAGATATATATCCTATAATATCTAATATCAACAATTCAAACAGTCAATCATCAATCAATAACTGTAAAAATTCCACATTCCTTTGAGTGAGAAGATCTCACCTCGATTTTAATTCTGTTCCAGCGTTTTATTTCGAATAAAATTAAACGCGCGTTTAATTTTACCCGAAATTTTCATTGACTCCAAACGACTCCAAACCAATTGCATCGCGTAGCATTCGACGATACGATTCCAACGCACTTTGTTTCATCGAAATCTGATAACGTATGAAGAAGTTATCGCATTACAAAGATTATACGATTCAAATTAAAATTAATTTACAAAATTTCTTTTTATTTTAACCTAGCTCAAATCAGGACCGTTCCTTTCTTTCTGCAAAATCGTGGCCGTGTATACGTTCTTCTCCCTCTCCAGTAAACGCACGCAAACAACAGAGAGGTCGAACCCAACCGCCGCCTCCTAACCCTAATGCACGCGACCACCACGGTCGATGAGATGCCGATCAGGAACTTCCACCACCACCGCCTACGCGAACTCCACCTCCGCCGATAACCACGTGAAACTCGGTCGTCCATCCTCCTCGATAAACGCACGTATACGCGCGACGTTCACGTACGATCTGCCGTCGATCTACTTGACGATAAGCGATCATCACCGTTGGATCTCGAGATCATGTGATGATCTTCGATGTTGTAGTTGGAACTTTTTCGATTAGGCTGGTGGATCGAGAGATCTTGAGGGATGAACGATAGATATTTTCGGCCATGAATGTTGTGAACTGGCGGCTAACGAAAATAAATTAGGGTTTCGAAAATATTGTGAATATATGAAATGGTTTAATATTATTTATTAATAAAATTTCTCGATTTAACAGTTTTCGCTAACGAACTCCAAACTACGCGTTCCGACAGGCGATTCTAGGGTTTTTCAGCGTTCCGGACACAATGGAATAGGTTTCGAAAGCTAATTCGATCGTATGTGTGAGATATGGCGATAAACGATCAATTTAAATTAAACCGATTTAAATCGATTTCGAGGCGTTTTAATTTGTACCGGACAAACGGTAAATCCAAAAATTACGAAATTTGAAATCTTACAATAATATCACATTACGGATCCGATGAAACTGGTTTCGTCGAAATCCGAGACCGTTCGAAAAATGACTATTTTAACTCGACGATTTAAAATTAAAACGATATCGATGCGTTTCGAGTTGCCACGGTCAACCGACAACTCCAATGGATACGAAAATTGAAATCCGATAATAACTAACTATTACGGATGCAATGGAACTGGTCTCGTTCAATTCTGAGACTGTTCGAAAATTGGCTATTTTTACAGTCGATAATTAAATATTAAAATATTCAATTTTCACAATTTAACTCCAAATTCAATTTTAAAAGTTCTATAACCTTTCTATAACTCCAGTATGATTAAATAAAATTTTCCAAATCATTTTCAATCATTTTAAACTCGATTTACAATTATCTCTGGAATTTCAATCGTTAAATCATCGATTTAATTATCAAATTAAATCCAATATTCTTTAAATAAATTATTCGACTTATAAATTCCACTTATTAATATTTAAAATCAATTAAATATTCGAATTTTAATTATCAAAAATTCTGGGTCGTTACAATAACAGTCTTATTTTGATGCATTACATGTTTGATTGGATGAAATTGCTTGTTATTCTATCTTGGATAATATGATTTGATGTTGTTTGCTAGTGTTGTGATCGAATAGAAAGTTAGGTTGGAGAATTGAGCAAATCGGAGGCAAAGTTGGTCGAGATTGGAGGAAACTTGGAGGGAAGCTTTGGAGTATGAGAGGTGCTTTGGGTTTAAGTCGTAGGTCTAGATTCTCTAAGTACAAAAGTCAGCACCGACATGAGAGGTCGATACCAAGTTTTGTGGGTTTGTCTAATAAGTCGACGATTATGGGGAAGCAAGGGTGTTGCTAATATAGATTGCCTAAGGTGATGGATTGGTGATTGGCTAAGTGTTGGAGGCTATGACAACTTGTTTTTAGAATATAAAGTAGGGTGCTTTGAAGGGAGGACTTGTTCTATGACGACTTGAATTGTACAGAGAAGTCAGGGTTATAGTATTTAGGCATGGAGTCCTAGAAGCAAGGAAGGAGTGGAAGAAAATTTAGCCATAGTTTGGCTAAGTAGAGAGGTCAGAGCGTAGTAGAGAGGTTGGTACTAATTGCTAGTGTTTGGTCCAAATGGGATGAAACTTTTGGAAGGTGAAGTAGAAGTCTCGTAGATAATGCTGGTGGTGTTGGCTATTCGTATTAGGTTGGATGATGATATAAAAGCATAATGAAAAGCTATAATCTTTGGATGTTGGCTCGTGTTGGGAGTAGGTTTCGAAGATGGCGGCTCGTAAAGGGGATGGGCCGTGCAATCGGGGAATATGGAAAGGTTCCTCATGAATAATGGAATCCAGATTGAACAAGAAGGGCTCGGTATCCAAATGGAGCAAATATGGCTCGGGTGTATGTGCTAAGGAATCGTTGATGATTCAGAGAGTTTTAAGTTGTACTCGAAGCAGGGGTATTGTAAGTGGTGACGTCCATAGATCAATGAAGAGACCTTTATACACTAGATCTATAGCTTTGGGTCTAGTGTCCAGCTTTGGGCTACGAGATACGTATCCAGCCTTGGGCTATGAGATATGGGAGTACAACAAAGAACCGAGATTTCCATTAATCTCTGGCTTAGGGGTCATACGAGTTATCATATATTCAGAGCACATGGAGTGATAGTTAGGATTGTTTGGTGGATACTATGGTTGATTTGGTTGCTCTCTTTGGTAGGCTATCACTCGTAGATATAAAAGGATGTAGGTATTGGAGATAGGAATACTTGAATGACTGATGTCCTTTATTTGGTTTGTGGTATATCTTTATAATATTGTAGAGTAGCATATTATAGTGTTGTATGCTAACTCTTTGGTTGCAGGGATAGGTTAGTTATGATTTATGTACTCTTGTTCCTTACCATATTACGTGTTTAGTATTTTGAGACTCATTTACCGCTCACACTAGACCGTCGTCTGACCCAATGTTTTATGCTTTGTCTCTTTTGTCTTGGGTACTCATAATAAGTAGACTAGATAACAGGTCTAGGTGACGCGGTAGTTGTTCGAAGGATGAGCTGGATGGCTATCTCGTATTATATACATATATGGAGTCTACACTTATTCCACTGAGAAATGCTGTGGAGCCCGTGACAATGCTTACTTATTACTATTATTTTAGACTGTTTATTTGAGTTTACTTTTGTTGTATAAACTCTACTGCATTTGATGTATAACTTTGTGGATCTATTACTCTGATAATGATTTGTTCACATTGTTATTATTGTCTCTTCTATTATATATGTGATATTATATTTTGTCCATGCGCTGTGAAATATGAAAGGTTATATGCTATATTGGTTTATTTCTCTCTTGATGATAGTCCTATATTGGCCGAGCATGGACAGTGCAATATTTATATACTATTAGTGCTGATGGTATAGGACGGTCGCCATAGATACTGATCCATAGTGTTGACTAAATTTTTTGTCAATGAGATAGAATGACTAATCAACCTCGGAAATTCTGAGAGGGTGGGGTTTTAATGATGTTGTTAGCTTTGCAGTATATAATTGAAATTAATGATGGAATGCTAGTAACAAAGAGACATGGATTTTACGGTGCTTCGGCCAAAATGAATGCCTACGTCCACTATATATAACATTCTCACTATATATACATTATTACAATGGATACATGGAGATAATGGAGAATGCTTGAAGATGATCAGAGTATGGTGGGAAGTGTAATCCTTATAAGTTTTCTGAATTTGACCTCTTGCCTGGTGAAATGCAAGGGGTATTTATATGAGTAAACCTCCTTTGATCTACGGTTGAGATTGCTTGAGGATATTCGTAGTTTGTATGGCATATCAGATTGTGGGATGGTTCAGACTATAGGATGGTTGCCAGCTAGAGGGTTTGTATCGATACATGCATATATGGTGACAAACTACATTTTCGTACTTTGGTTGCTTCTTTTACAGGATATCAGGCGGCGTAACTCAGAGTTTGTTACTACTTTCCATATCGGATGGGAGCAGTTAGTGGCAAAGAGGATGTATTAACGTTTTTCTAAGGTGGCAGCACTTTAGTAGGTATGCTTTTCTCTTCCGGTTCGACTATTATCTCTCCTTAGAGCCACTTCGGCCAGTTTTCTGTCTGTATGTGAGAGGAACCCAAGGGTATAAATCAACCAGCCTTAGGGTCCGTTGGTTCCCAAGGAAGTCTGGATTTGCTTGGCCGATGCATTTATCTTTCTATGGGTGGCCACCATGCCCAATTAAACTTTTGCAAAAATTTTGAGCAACATTTTGCCCCCAAGCCTGCCCTCGCAAGTGGGGGCGGGCTTGCAGATACGAAATGAAGTGATTCTGTTGTCTTTTCAAGAAAAAGGGTCACGATTTGGCTGGTGAGGGTCGATAAATGGACGCAGCTACCTCCTCTTCTCCTTTTATCGTTTCCCTATTTCTTCTGCTATTGTTGTAAATCTTTTGACACTTTTCACAATTTTCCATTAACATGTACGTCCCATTCTCCATTGTCATTTATCATTATCATCAGGTCGTCGATGGCCCATTACTCCGCCGTGGAGAGCCCCTTGCCAATGTCCCTTTCAGTGGTTTTCTTCTCTTTTTGATGATGCCCCTCCTCATTTGACCATGCTTTGAGGCCTATTAGTCCTTGAGTGGGAGGCATCCATCGTGCTTGTTTTCTAATGTTTGCTATGATCTTGTCACATGATGGCTGCTTCCGATAGTGCCTCGAGCTTCACTCCCATGGTCCCTTCTGACTTCGTGGGTGTACCAGACAGTGTTGTTAGAGAGCTTAACCTATTTGGTTGTTCCCCTGGCTTGATCCAATTTCCGAAAGCCCACGAACGAGCTAATACTGCCCCACCAAACTACTATGCATTCTCCTTGAGTAACTTGAAAGTCGGAGTGGCTTTGCTCCTACATCTAACCATTATGTCCCTTTTGAACGGGTTCAGCCTTGCTCCGGGTCAACTTACTCCAAACAACTATCGTTATCTGGTGGGCCTTTGCATAGTGTGCCATCGCTTAGAATTAGGGACACCTTCCGTGGGCCTTGTTGCCCACCTCTTTAATATTAAAAAAGAGCACGGTCATCGCGCCGAAACCTATTACCACATCCAGATAAAGAAGAAGAGAGAAGTGGTCTTTACTGGGGTTTTAGAGAAAGGTGTCTCAAGCTGGAAATCTCAGTATTTCTCTGTCCCGTGGGCTGTGAATGAGGGGTTGCGTTTCCGGTTGTTTCAACCTTTTGGTGAGACTGTCTTTGTTATTTTTATCCACTCTCGCTTTCTTTTTCCTTTTTGACGTTCTTACAATTTTCCCTTTGCAAGGTCCCCAATGCTAAGATAGGACAAGGCGACGTTAGTGGAGAGGCAAGTGTTGGGCCTTTGGAGGGACGATGATACCCTATGAGATTTTGAAAACTTAGCGACTAACGAGATGCTCCAAATAGTTGGGCTACTATTGGTGGGTCAGTTTATTCATGCCCCCACAAAAATGGAGAAAGGGGCAGAAACCAGCTGAAAGAGAAAGAAGAAGGAGACGGTTTCAAAGAAGCCCATAGGTAGTCGCCATATTTTATCTCATTTACATGAATCCACACTTTCGCCTGGGGGCCAGCCAGGGATGCATGGTGCGGACAATTACGTTGGCCTGAGGGATGCTGAGGGCTGGCCCATAGTTAATACAGACACCCTTTATGATGTGCCATCGTAATGGTAGGAGTATGATGATGGAACCTTTGGCCAGCCTCTGCCCCCGGTCCTTGGAGAAAGTGTGACTTGGTCTTCCTTAGGTGATTGTTCTACTAAAAATAGAGGTCACGATGCTAGACCGTCGAGCATAGGAAGAGCAAGACCTACAGACCCTGAAAGGGATGATTCTGAACCTTGTACATCTCTGATTAGGAACCGAAATCGAGGTGCTCTACCTTGGTAGTTAATTATGTTTATCTTTACCGCGGTTGGTTCCTTATTTTCTAACCTATTACATTTCCTCGCTTCAGTGGGTTGGATCAATTGCTATGGGTGGCCACCATGCCCAATTAAACTTTTGCAAAAATTTTGAGCAAAATTTTGCCCCCAAGCCTACCCTCGCAAGTGGGGGCGGGCTTGTAGATACAAAATGAAGTGATTCTGTTGTCTTTTCAAGAAAAAGGGTCACGATTTGGCTGGTGAGGGTCGATAAATGGACGCAGCTACCTCCTCTTCTCCTTTTGTCGTTTCCCTATTTCTTCTGCTATTGTTGTAAATCTTTTGACACTTTTCAAAATTCTCCATTAACAGGTACCTCCCTTTCTCCATTGTCATTTATCATTATCATCAGGTCGTCGATGGCCCATTTCTCCGCCATGGCGAGCCCCTTGCCAATGTCCCTTTCAGTGGTTTTCTTCTCTTTTTGACGATGCCCCTCCTCATTTGACCATGCTTTGAGGCCGATTAGTCCTTGAGTGGGAGGCATCCATCGTGCTTGTTTTCTAATGTTTGCTATGATCTTGTCACAGGATGGCTGCTTCCGATAGTGCCTCGAGCTTCACTCCCATGGTCCCTTCTGACTTCGTGGGTGTACCAGACAGTGTTGTTAAAGAGATTAACCTATTTGGTTGTTCCCCTTGCTTGATCCAATTTCTGAAAGCCCACGAACGAGCTAATACTGCCCCACCAAACTTCTATGCATTCTCCTTGAGTTACTTGAAAGTCGGAGTGGCTTTGCTCCTACATCTAACCATTATGTCCCTTTTGAACGGGTTCAACCTCGCTCTGGGTCGACTTACTCCAAACAACTATCGTTATCTGGTGGGCCTTTGCATAGTGTGCCATCGCTTAGAATTAAGGACACCTTCCATGGACCTTGTTGCCCACCTCTTTAATATTAAAAAAGAGCACGGTCATCGCGCCAAAACCTATTACCACATCTAGATAAAGAAGAAGAGAGAAGTGGTCTTTACTGGGGTTTCAGAGAAAGGTGTCTCAAGCTGGAAATCTCAGTATTTCTCTGTCCCGTGGGCTGTGAATGAGGGGTTGCGTTTCCGGTTGTTTCAACCTTTTGGTGAGACTGTCTTTGTTATTTTTATCCCCTCTCTCTTTCTTTTTCCTTTTTGACGTTCTTACAATTTTCCCTTTGCAGGGTCCCCAATGCTAAGATAGGACAAGGCGACGTTAGTGGAGAGGCAAGTGTTGGGCCTTTGGTGGGACGATGATACCCTACGAGATTTTGAAAACTTAGCGACTAACGAGATGCTCCAAATAGTTGGGCTACTATTGGTGGGTCAGTTTATTCATGCCCCCACAAAAATGGAGAAAGGGGCAGAAACCAGCTAGAAGAGAAAGAAGAAGGAGACGGTTTCAAAGAAGCCCATGGGTAGTCGCCTTATTTTATCTCATTTACATGAATCCACACTTTCGCCTGGGGGCCGGCCAGGGATGCATGGTGCGGACAATTACGTTGGCCTAAGGGATGCTGAGGGTTGGCCCATAGTTAATACAGACACCCTTTATGATGTGCCATCGTAATGGTAGGAGTATGATGATGGAACTTTTGGCCAACCTCTGCCCCCAGTCCTTGGAGAAAGTGTGACTTGGTCTTCCTTAGGTGATTGTTCTACTAAAAATAGAGGTCACGATGCTAGACCGTCGGGCATAGGAAGAGCAGGACCTACAGACCCTGAAAGGGATGATTCTGAACCTTATACATCTCCGATTAGGAACCGGAATCGAGGTGCTCTACCTCGGTAGTTAATTATGTTTATCTTTACCGCGGTTGGTTCCTTATTTTCTAACCTATTACATTTCCTCGCTTCAATGGGCCGGATCAATTTTGAGGAGCTGGATGACTCGAACGATCCCCCCACGGATCTTCTAGGGCAAGATGCCAGGAGAAAGCCGTGATGGTCTCTCCTTTTTCGCCACCCCCCCCCCCCCCGAAGTGGCAGCCAATGCTTCTTGCTCTATGATTCATGTTGATAAAGAGTCCAGTGCTAAGGATTCCCTAGGTAGCAAATGGGTGAGGACCGAAGTGGCAGAGGAGGAGGGACCGATGGGGCCGTAGGAGTAGAGGAGCCTATGGTGGATGAAACAGAGGTGGCTTATGGAGAAGCTTATGAAGACGATGTTGATGCTTCCGTGTATCATGGGCTTAATGTAGCGAATAAAGAGAATGTTGGGACGATTTCCATGCGGATCAATCTAGGATATGATAGGGAGGGCTTGGGCAGACTTTTGGGAACCTTCCAAGTGGCTTCTGTTCATTCTCTAGGGATTTCCCACTGGCCACGTTCTAGATGGCTAGGTCATGGATTACAGGCTGTTGTTGATAGCTTTTTTGCAAGGAACTAGCTACGGTAAGACCTGTTTACCTTCTTATTGTTCTTCCATCTCCTACTTGGACTGCCTTATTTTCAAGCGGGTGCGTGCGCGATGCGGGTCCGCGATGAGCTTGTTAATTTTCAGGCGAGATGTACCGGGGGCAGGCCGTAGAAGAAGTGAGGGAGTCTTCTCGTGGTGGTACTCAGCGGACGGTGAGGACTGAAGATGTACCAGGGGAGGTCATGACAGATTGACTCCCTTGAGGGAGGAATGGAAGGAGAATAGGGCCCGCACAGCAGATGAGATGGTGGAGTTGGAAGCGGTAATAGCTAGTTTGTTGGGTGGAGCTAACGTAGTTGTCCAATTGAAGGAAGAGTTGGGAGCTACGAGGGAGAGATAAAAGCAGCCCGGGTGTCAGTTGACTTGGCCACTGATGAGCATGAGGCAGCTATTGTGGCCAAAGGTATGGCTGAGAAAGACCATGAGTCAGAGATCATGCTTCAGGTAGATGCAGTTCGGGCTAGGGAATTGGCTTAGAAAGAAGTGGCAGAAGCCAACCATCGTAGGGCCAATGCCGATGCTGTCAAGGACCAGGCTGTTACCGACTAGGGATTGCTTGAGGAAGATGTTACACGGCTTAAGGGGGTAGAGAAGAGGTTTGAGCAGGAGGTAGGGCATCTTTGAGGGCTTTTGGATGCCCATCAGGCTTGCTTGCCCCCGGACGATGTTGAGGAGTTGAAAGAGAGAGTTCATCAGGAAAGGGACGCTCGCTGGTTAGCTCATTTAACTGATATGGCGGTGGGCACTTTCATGAACAACTTCCACCTTCCTATTGTGATCCCGGGATTGACACCCGCTTTGGCCCAGAGGTACTGGGAGGTGGCAACCGCCAAATTGACCAGAAAGGGTAAGCCTGTGTCGGCCATCTTGACGGCTGAGCAGATTGACTCTCTGATCCGACCAAATGAGTAAGGAGCTTGTCACGTGTTGTTGGTTGTAGCCTGGTTATCTTTGTTGTTGCTTTTCCCTTCCTCCCATTTTTTTGTTGTCATAGGTTGATTGCGCCTAGCACCGCGAGTTGTGTGTCGTGCCCCATGTTTGTTATGAACTCTTTTTTTGCATCATATGGTGTTTGAGTTTCTCATTTTTGTTATTGTACCTGCAAATAAAAGAAAAGCAGAAGTTATGTTGTGGCAAGTATGTTTCTGTAACATCCCCTATCTTGAGGCCTGAAGCTAAGCGCTACAAATGCTGCAGTAATCTATAGTATTAACTTCCGGTGACAAAATACGGTAATTTTAATGGTATCCGTAATATTAGAAGAACATGAACATGAAATAAAATCAACACAAAATTAAAACAACTAATCTGTTTATATTTCAAACCAATATTTCATATTCAGATACATAATCCCAAAAAGATTCCCAGGTTTTGATCAAATATCATTATTACAAATTACGCCAAGAGCAACATATAGGATGTCCCCTTGGATGATCAGAGTACTAAATAGACCTATAAGTCTTAATACAACACAGTAGAAATGAAACTAAATAACTCCTATAAAGCTAGCATTGCCACCTGCACGTCTTCGGAAGCTTATTCGCCCAACCTACTAAACCTGAAAAACCTTAACTCTCAATCTACTCAAATTAAATTTTGAGCACCCGAGAGTTTAAAGGGAAAAAAATAAACTTCGAGTCAGACATAAATCCTGGTGTGAATAATACTATACATCTCGGTTTCTGGTATTAAGTGAGACCACGCCGCTTAGCGGAACGGATTTCCCCTCACTAATATCCCTTTTTAAAACATATCTTTTGCAAATCAAAAACCTGCAATCAAACAGATTAAAGCAATAGTAGCAATATTATGCATATAAATCTGGTAATCAATGGACTATTTGTCCCCAAAATATAGTTTTGTTTGGTTAACTATTAACCATTGGCTAACTCGGGCCTACTAGACACAAACAATTATCTAACATCTGTTAGACACACTACTGGGCTATCTGCCCTTAACTATCTTCTTCTAGGGTCAACTGAACCTAATGGTTTTGCGGGCTCACTAATAACCTATCCTCTCTCGGTATATTCCTTTCGGTGTGTAACATCATTTTAGTCATACCTGTGACAAAGCCCTACACACTGTAATTTTGGACTTATATTAGTGAGGGGCTTATTAGCTAAACTATAGGGCGCGACCCTATACCACTCCCATCTGGTAATCAAATATCCGAGTCATTTACTTTGGGTTAACTACCCATCAAATTTTCCTTGAAAACCTTTCTTTCAAATTGATTTAACCCTTTAAATCATACTTAAAAAAGTAAAATATACTTTTACTTTACTCAAATCTATTTGCCATGATATATGCTTTACACAAAACATTGTTGATGAAAACCCTTGAAACCCTTGTTTAAGTGCTTTAAACAATCTCTTTCGAAACCTTTAAAAGTACCCCTTTCGAAACAAGTTAACTACTTTACCTTGAAACTCTAGGCTGAAATACCAAAAGATACCTTTCGAAATCATTTAAAATAGACCACTCGAAACTATTCAAAGCGTCCTTTCGAAAGCTTTATAGAAAGTTAGACCTCCTCTTTTCAAAACACTTCAAACTTGCCTTTCGAAAGCATTGGAAACCTTCCATTCAATTACTAAAAGTAAATCTTTCAAAAACATTGGGGAACCTCCCCTTCAAAACCTTCATTAGATACCTTTCGAAAGAATTAAAGTCTTTTACTTAAAACAAACCTTTTGAAAGCATTAGGTTCAAGTAAAAGTTTATGAAACATAGTTTCAAAACCATTTAAAACTATTCCTTTCGAAACCTTTGGATTTAACTTTAAATATACCTAAGGGTTTTAAAAGAACTGGGGCGAAAGCATAGCTTTCGAAAGCAAAGCTTTCGAAACCAATATTCCTAAGCAAAAGAGAGTGGATATTTTCGAAACCAACCCTTTCGGAAGCATGGGGAAGCGACTTACAAGTTTAAAGGTGAAAGAACCCTTTCGAAAGCATTAATTCAAAAAGTTGAATGCGGTAGCAGGGGTTTGACCCCTTCGACAGCTTTATTTGAAAACAAAAGGCGGCAACCTCTTTCGAAAGCCCTTTTTCAAACACAATTGACTAAGTCGAAAGCTGGTTCCTTCAAAAGCTTCATTTGTAACCAAAATAGTTCTAAGTTTTAAAGAGCTACTTCTACCCCTTCAAAAGCCTGTTTCGACTCCATACCTTTCACCTAACTCCAACCCACTACGTACCAAAGCTGATACCATGTGTATTGGTTTCGACTTGGTTGGAGGTAGCAGTATAGGATCAAAAGGTGGCTGCTATAAGTGGCAAAGCAGTAAAACTTTATAAAACAGATTTTTAACTTTTTAAAGAAATTTCTTTGCAACTAACTTGCCTTGTTTGTCAACATATAATTGGTTGCCAATACTATTACAAAATCTTTCCTAAAAGTGCTGCAGAATTTCAGCAATTAACAAATTAAAACATTTACAAATAGCCCTTCTCTTTTTATAAACATATAAAATATTTAAGTCTCATACCTTAAATAATTTTATTTCTTTAATAAAATACTTTGGAAAATTTCCCAAAAAATCCCATAAATCACTTTTATATATTTTCTAACATATTTAAATTTCTGACCCAAAACTAACATATAATAGCCGTAATTAATTTAAACCTAATTTAACCACGCGCAAAAGGACCTGGCTTATTTGCTTGCGGCCGCCCTTTCCGACACATAGGGGTTTGAGTTGAGGCCCGTGGGGTTTGCATGAAAGGACTCAGCTTATTTGCTTGGGGCGTCCTTTCCGACACCCGGAGGTTAAAATGAAGCCTGGCTTATTTGCTTGTGGGCACACTATGGATGTCGGACCTTGGAGATACTGTCATAGCGTTGCGCTAAGTTATCATGCGCCAGTCTTGACAATAGTGCTTTGTCCCATCCGGATGAGGAGCATCATAGGCAAAGGGAATCAGACCATTGCGGTTGCCATCTAGCACGTCGATGCACCCTAGGAGGTAAGAGCTATATCTTGGGTTTGCTTGCCAGAGTGGGTCGGGTAGCACCGAGACAACCTGTAGGTCGTTGGGTATCCCTGACGTGCCCAGGTGGAGTGGATGCATGGTAATGCACCCTCGCCGAGCGCATCCTTCTATCAGGGAAGGGAGCGGTAGCTAGTGCGGTCCTTTGACGGGATGTGGGCTGTTGTTAGACCGGGTGAATGAGCATGTAATAACTCATTCCTGTCCAGGTATCCCGAACTTGCATGGCTGACATTGTCTTGGCAAAGAGAGATGACCTTCCATTGATCCCTGCAAAAAAGAAATGATTACATTCCAAGGTCTTATTTATGGAGTACTTTCATTATATAAAGTAAGCCCATAGGTGTTCTGGGCTCCAGGTCCGAGCCACATAGGTCCCATTGAGATGAGATAGATGGTATGCACCATTAGCTAGCACAGAACTAATAACATATAGTCGTTCCCAATTTGGCTCGAGCAGCCCATCCGCTGGGTCCTTGGTGTTTGCAAACACACGACGTAAAACCAAGTCATTGATGATGAATTGTCGGAGCTCTACCCGTGCATTGTAATGTTTTGCAACTTTTCTTTTATAAGTCTCGGTGTGGATTTCCGCTGCCATTCTTCGCTCGTCGAGTATGTCCAGGTCGATCCTAAGGAGCTCATCATTTTGCTTGCGGTCGTAGGTCACCCTACGAGGGGCGAGACATCCACCTCGACAGGCAGCATGTCCTTATGCCCGTGTGAAAGAGAGAAAGGTGTGTAGCCGGTCAAATTTCAAGCGGAGGTGCGATACGACCACAGTACAAGAGGCAGCTCATCTACCCAATTTCCTTTCGCTTTGGCAAGCCTTTTCTTAAGAGTAAACTTGATGGTTTTATTGGCTGCCTCGACTTGTCCATTGGGCCTATTGGATGAGCGAACAAGGAGAAGCTCTTTTCTATTACATTTCTTTCATAGAATGTTTGGAACATCATGCTTTCGAACAGGGTTCCATTGTCCGTAATAATTTTCTTTGAAAGGCTGAAGCGGCAGACGATGTTCTTGATAACGAAGTTGAGAACCTTTGGAACCATGACACCGGTTAGAGGTTCTGTTTCAACCATTTGGTGAAATAATCTATGGCTATGATTGTGTGGTTATATCCGCCTTTGGTGTTAGGGGGCTTCCCGATCAGATCGATCCCTCATGTATCGAACAGCTAGGGGGACATCATGGAGACCGGAGTGGTTGGGGAAGCCTTAGGGACCTTCGAGAATCGCTGGCACCGGTTGCATCTCTTCACATAGTTCATAGAATCCTTTACTATGGTGGGCCAGTAGTACCCCTACTGAGCGACCCTTTTTGCGAGACTTTTCCCCACGTCATGATCTCCGCAGAAACCTTTGTGCCACTCCTCTAAAACCTGGGCAGCTTCCTCTTTGGACACACAACATTGTAGCGAGTTGAGTTTCTTCGCTTGTAAAGCTTCCCTTCGATGATCGTGTAATGCGGTGAACGATGCAAAGTTTTTTCTATCCTCCTTACGGTCGGTTGGTACCTTGTTATTCATGATACAGATGTGTATGGCTATCATCCAATTTCCTTTGGAAGGCTGATCAATTTCCATGACAACTGCCCCTAGCTCGAAGCCCGGAGTGCTTCCATTGTCCAGCATACCCATGGGAGAGTTTTTTCTGGGTCGCTTGCCGCTTTTGCTAATTGATCCGCTTTACCGTTTTGCTCCTTGGGGATTTGTTCTAGTCGAAATTCTCCAAAGGCTTTGGTAAGTCTGCGGGCTTGAGTACATAAACTTCCAGAACCTTTCCCTTTGTCTGAAAGTGGTCATTCATTTGGTTAACGATGATGGCGGAGTCACTATAGGCATGTAGTGATTCCATGTGAGGTTCTTTCACCATCTTTACACCAGCCAAGAGGGTTTCATATTCGGCCTCATTATTCATGGCCTTGAAGGTAAGTTTGGAAGATGAAGTAGAGCCCTTTACACTCAAGGGTAACTAGGACCATTCCTACTCCTGCCCCCTTCTTATTGGATGCACCATCCACATACAGGTGCCAAGCTCGTTTCGTAGGTTCCTCCTTCCCTCCTTCATCACCCGGGTCGGACGTTACGAAATCAGCCATCGCTTGTCCTTAGAGTGACGGTCATAGGAGATAATAGATTTGGTGTTGGCTCAGCTTGATGGATCATTTAAGGAGCATCCCCATTATGCCAGGGTGACTCAGGATCTATCTAAGTGGTCGGTTGGTTAGAACTTTGATAGGATGAGCTTGGAAATACGGTCGCAATTTTTGGGCTGCCATCACGGGGAAGAAGGCTGATTTTTCGGTCCTCATGTACCTTTTCATGGGTCCGGTTAATCGCTTGCTTACATAGTAAATTGGCCGCTACACCTTTTCCTCTTCCCTGATGAGTGCAGTGCTAATTGCATGGTTTGTGATTGCTAGGTATAGGAAAAGATCTTCCTCACCAATAGGTTTTGACAAAATTGGAGGGGTGGCTAAGTGTTTCTTCATGTCTTTGAAGGCCTTGGTGTATTCGTTGTCCTAGGCAAAGATCCTCCCCTTCCCGACGAGGTCGAAGATGGGAAGGCACCGATCCATAGCCTTTGAAACAAAATAGCCTAGAGCGACCACCATCCCGTTGAGGCTCTGTACCTGCTTCACCGTTTTAGGAACATGCATTTATTGAGTAGCCCGAATCTTATCCGGGTTGGCCTTGATTCTCTTAGCGTTCACAACATACCCTAAGAATCGACCGGATCGGAATGCAAATGAGCACTTCTTGGGATTCAGCTTCATGTTGTACTTTCTTAGGATGCTGAATGTTTCAGCAAGGTTGGGTACATGGTCGTCGGCCCTCTCCGATTTTACCAGCATGTCATCGACGTACACTTCCATCGAATGACCCAGTTGTTATGAAAACATCTGGTTGACTAAATGCTGGTAGGTGCCCCCAAGTTTCTCAAACCAAAAGGCATGACCCGGTAATAATACGGCCCGGTATTGGTGAAGAAAGAGGTGTGTTCTTGATCAGAGCCATGCATGGCGATCTGGATATAGCCCGAATAGGCATCCATGAAAATGGGGAGTTCATGCCCGCTAGTTGCATCCATGAGTTGGTCGATGCGAGGCAAAGGAAAGCTAACCTTTGGACATGCTTTGTTGATATCCTAAATTCAATGCATGTCCTCCATGACCCATTTGGTTTACGGACTAAGAGTGGGTTCGCTAACTAAACTAGGTAGTCCACCTCCCTTATGAGGGCATTAGTGAGCATCTTCTCTACTTCTTCCTTTAATGCCTTGCATCTTTCGGGGTTTAAGGGTATTCGCTTATGTCGGATGGGGGTTGCTTTTGGATCAATGTTTAGCGCATGGTAGATTATGCGAGGATCGATGCTGATCATATTGATGCCCACACGAAGACATCTATGTTTTGTTTTAGAAATTTCATTAGATCTTCCCTGACCCTCGGACTAAGCTCAGTCCCAATCTGGATGACTTTGGTGGGATTGCCTTCGTCGATGGATATGTATTCCAAAGGGATTGCGGGGCCTCCATCAAGCGCCTGGTCCCCCATTCGCGGATTTAGCGGGTCATCTTCAATATTAGTGTTTGTCTCTACGTCACACCGATCCAAAGCGTAGATCATGCATTCCATTATTTCTAGGATAGAGAGACATTTTTATGCCAGGCTGGCTGTAGCATGCCCGCCATCAATGGCTTTTCCCTTTAAAGTGTTGCTGGTTGGCCCAGGTAGCCACCGAGGGTTGCCTGCTTGTTCCAACAGGAGATGAGTTCCCATGTCCTCTAATGGGACGTAAGGAAAACCGGCCCTAAAGCCTCAATTTCTTCAACGAAATAGGGACCGCCTACCATGTTAATGACTTGGTTACACATCCCTGGAGTTGTGCTTAAGGGAGTCGCGTTCTCTGGTTCTAGTGGGATATTGACATCGATGGTTGGTTCCTCTTGAATCATTAGGACATCTTTCTCTACCCGACGGAGGGAATTCCCATAGCACTTCCTTGCTTTCTGTTTGTCTCCCTTAACCTCGCCAATCCTATTTGGCACTAGGAATTTCATTATTGGGTGGTTGCATGACACAATGGCATCCAATTCGGTCAGGGTCGATCACCCGATGAGCAAGTTGTAAGCAGATGGACAGTCCAAGATCATATAACTGACTTAAATCTTTGCTATGGTGGGTTCCATTCCGAAGTCAGTTATGAGTGTTGCTACCCCCATGGGGATTATCCTAACTCTGCCGGAAGCCTGCGCGCGTCATAGGCTTCTTTGAACATGATGTTGACCGAGCTTTCCCCATCAACGAAAGCCCGGTGTATGTTGGTGCTAGCCGGCGACGCGGTTATAAGCATTGGGTCGTGGTGGGGGTACACCACTGCCCCCCGATCCTGAGCTATGAAGGTGATTGGAGGATCTTCCTCTTCCATTCTTGGAGCCTTAACTGCCTATCGTTCCAACGAATATACTTGGCCAGAGGTGGTGACTTCCCTCTGATATCGGGTGAGTGCCCTCCGACCGTTCCCTGCTATGTCTGGCCCTCCACATATGGTAAGAATGTCGGTTATGGCCACATCGCCCTCGGTTGATTGAGGGGAAGACTGGATCAGACGATTTTTGGGGGCCATCCTTTGATCTACTTGTTGTTTGACATATTCCATAAGTGATCCTTCCCTAATCATTCTCTAGATTTTGTCCTTTAGAACATGATAATTAGTAGAATATTCGTTGATCTAATGAAAGAGACAATATCAACTGTCGTTATTGGGTGGTTCCCTCGCCCAGCCATTCTGTAGCCTACAGAAGGGCGCTTGATTTCATTTTGCGAGGAAGGTGGTTTCCATGTCTTTGTTCAAGGGAGTATAGCTAGCGTATTGAGCCCAGTACCTCGGGCTATCGTCATGGTTTCTCTTTGCATAATTTTGACGATTCCATCCTCTTCGGTCATGCTTTCCTTTTTGGTGAAATTTTAGGGGGCATTGTCTCTTGTTATCGCTATCTGATAAATCTGTGTCTTCCATCCTCATGATTGCATTTGCACGATGATAGAAATCAGCAAGAGACAAGGCCGATCTCCTTTGGAGTTCTTTCCACATTTGGGATTTCTATCACATGCCCGAGTACAGGGTGACCGTTAGACCATTCTTGTCGGCCCCGTGGACTTGGGTTGATTCCTGATTGAATTGGTCGACATAGGCCCGGAGACTTTTCAACGAGCCTTGCCTGATATTGCCAAGCTTACTGGCCATCACGACATGAGTTCTTGATGCAAAAAATCTAGTTTTGAATTCAGAGCATAGTTGTGCCCAAGGCCGGATGCTGCCGGGAGCTAAGTGTAAGAATCAACGAGATGACGACCCAACAAGTGTGGATGGTAATAACAAACACTTTGCACTACCGGTTAACTGCTTGGCTCTAATGATTGAGTTGAAAGTGGAAAGGTGGTCCGGTAGGTCCGTGCTCCCATCGTATTGTCTATATGTGGTAACGTGTACCATCTTGAAAGGTGGGTTCCGAGGATTTCTGCAGAGAATGGTTCTCCATCCTTGTCGTCGGACAAGCCACTACCACCAACGCGTGGGCCTGTATTCGATTGATCTGTTGGT
Organism: Allium fistulosum; assembly: GCA_030737815.1. Lineage (NCBI taxonomy): Eukaryota > Viridiplantae > Streptophyta > Magnoliopsida > Asparagales > Amaryllidaceae > Allium > Allium fistulosum. Next base: position 894,244,038 of record CM060905.1, on the reverse strand, counting down.
GCAACCAGATCATATCAACCTTGAGGCTAGCTTCCACCCCTTGCGGGAATGACCTTGCGTCGACGGGCGGAGGCTCCTGGTGGTATGCCGGCTGATTAGGGGAATACGGTACATGATAGCGACCCGGGGAAAGAGATTTTCTGCATGACGGAGGTCATTGTGATGGTTGGGCTTGTTCGCCCCTAGGCACAGGATGAGGTGCTTCCTTTTGTGGGTGGGAGTGTACAGAGGTGGCTCTGGGTCCTCTGGCCACAGTTTGAGCTTGATCGCTTAGGCACTCAAGATGCTTCTCGTGGATTTCACCATTCCGATGGTCGTTCGACTCTTCCCCAACTATGTTGTTATCTCTTGGCTTCAGTGCCACATGGATGACGGTTTTGGATGCCAACTGCGCGCTCTGGAAAGTCGCAATACGCAAGTGCTTCGGTTGATCAGAGGCATTGGGAAGTTGTTGACCGCCTGAGTTGATGGCTATCCTGGACCCATGATAGGGTGAGTTTCTAGTGCGGCCCTTAGGCCATTTACTTCTTGGCTCAGGGTTCCCATCCTAGCAATGTGATCGGATATGGTCTGCTAGAATTCGACGCCGACTCTTAGGAAATGGCAGGGAATACCAGCGGGTGTGTTGCCGTTGATTTCTCGATCGTGCGCGTTGTCGTTTGCATTTACACCATTCGTCGCAATGTCGATTGTGGAGTCCAGGCAAGGTTGAAGGGAGATGGAGAATTTCGGAGGGGCCTTCCTTCTAGCGCTAAAATGTTGACTAAAATTCCATCAGCGAGACAGAATGGCTAATCAACCTCGGAAATTGTAAGAGAGTGGGGTTTTAATGATGTTGTTAGCTTTGCAGTATATGATCACGAATTAACGATGGAATGCTAGTAATAAAGAGACGGATTTTAGAGTGGTTCGGCCAAAATGAATTCCTACGTCCATTGTATATATCATTCTCACTTATATATATATATATATATATATTATTACAATGGATACATGGAGATAATGGAGAATGCTTAAAGATGATAAGAGTATGGTGAGAAGTGTTATCCTTCTAAGTTCTGAATCCGACCTCTTTCCTGGTGAAATGCTTGGGGTATTTATATGAGCATGCCTCCTTTGATCTGCGGTTGAGATTGCCTAAGGATATTCACGGTCCATATGGCAGATTGGACCATGGATGGTTGCCAGCTGGAGGGTTGGTAGCAAACTAGCAATACATACATATATGGTGACAAGCTTCCTTTTCGTACTTTGGTTGCTCTTTTGTAGGATGTCAGGTGGCGTAACTCAGAGGTTTTTGCTACATTCCACATCGGGTGGGAGCAGTTGGTGGCAGAGCGGCTGTATTAGCACTTTTCCAGAGTGATAGGACTTTAGTAGGTATGCTTTTCTCTACCGGTCTAACTATTCTTTCTCCTTAGAGCCAGTTCGGCTGGTTTTCTATCCTTATGCGAGAGGAACCCGGGTATATAAATTGGCCGGCCCTTGGGTCGGTTGGTTCCCAAGGAAGCCCGGATTAGCTTGGCTGATGCATTTATCTTCCTGTGGGCGGCCACCATGCCCTATTAAACTTTTATGAAAATTTTGAGCAACACATTGGCATGGATTGGTACCGATCCATAAGATCTTATGGACCAGCTTTGATTCTTTGAGTGATGGCGAATTTCTGCTAGCTTTGTGATTTCCATCTTGTTTACATTGTTATAAGCTTGTTTTTGGGCCAATAAGATGGATCGGTGAAGGAATATAATTGTTGATTTCAAGCACTTGAGGAGATCGATGGAGAGTTTCATGCAAACAATGCAATGGAGCTTGAAATAGGTTTTTGGCATCAAGACTGGTGAATAGAAGGAAGATGGGGTCATATGGATGAAGGAGTATGGACTGGTACCAATCCATGGGGATGGATTGGTACCAAAGTTGGAATGATTTGGCTTCTGGATTCCGTGAGATGGTCTTTCTTCCATCTAGTGACTCTAATTGTACTTGATTCCTAAACTCTGTGGCTATTTCTCTAGGCTTCCTGCCTCGATAGCTTTTGAGTTCATCTCATCCAGTCCATTCAAATACTACCTGGTCAAAAGGCTGGATAAATGTATAAACATATTAACAACCATTTTATACTCTAAAATGCACTCCTTTATCCATACCTTGGGTTGCCTGCTCTCGTCAGCAACAACTCTTCTCCACATGTGCCTGAACGGCTCTAAATATACACATATAGCTAACTCTCTATTGTTTTTTTACTAAAATCCTCTAACGTCATCACTAATGACATCCAATGTCCTTCTACCCATGTCCCAAGTGACAACGGTGTTATCACCATTGTTGATCCTGAATATGTTCAACATACTACCTGATCACGACACTGCAATCAATAAGCAGTGCCAAAGTAGTGGAAATGAGTTAGTGCTGACACTAACTATGCCTACTCTCATCAACATTAGCACCGCATGTCATCAGTGAAGCTAAGAGCCCTAAACAACATCAGTGTCAACTATCAAGGGTTGGATGAACTCTCGTCAGAAAGCAATGCCATATGGAATCGACGCCATAAGTTATCAAAGAAAGCAATGATATAGAGTATGATTGGTATCGTAAGTAATTAATGTTGTGTTATCATGGACGATGTAACAAAACATTGATGCTGAATCTTACCAATGCAGTAATACACCTGACGAAAGAACTTTATGGATGATGCTGCTTCGAGATGCTGTAACGACGTTGTCGATGTCACCTCTATTCCATGCCGCCTTTCTTCAATATTCATATGTATTGGTATCATACTTTAACAATACTTAGGGCATACCATCCCATGATGATGTCGAGGGTTATCAACGTCGACACTATACTGGGTGCAGCTGCTCTTTCTCAATACTGCTTTATATCAATGTTGCTCCTCATCGATGTTTAACGCTGCTTCCAACTAATGCCGGCAACAATCAATCAAGAGCACCTTAACACATAAGATTATCGACATCGAAGGCCATGCTACAAAGGCGGCACCGAAGTTTCATTATTATCATTATCAATCAAATCCCAATGCCCTACAATATTGTCATCGCCAAGGCTGTTGCCGAAGCTAAACGCCATGTAGCATTTCCTCCCTTATAAATACAGACTTAGGTCTTATGTAGAAGGGGCGAATTATTCTTGCCTCTCTTCTTACATTTTTCACTTTGTAACCCTAAATCAATTTAGTGGATTTTCGCCAATTGTAGCACTCAAACTTTATACACATAAGGAGTTGGAAATTAAACAATTGCATGACATATTGATGAAATGACTTGGGATTTGTGACTAGCATTCAACTTGTATCTAACTAGTGGCTTGCATACAATTGACTATGTAAATCTACTTCATGAGCATATGATCCTAAATGATTTTTCATATGGATTCACAACGGACTTAAGCTTGCTCAGTCACTCCTCCTAAGCCTTAACTCAACCAAGCGTCACCTTTTGCCAACACTTGTCGAGGTTAAATTTAGGCTCTCCAATTTTCATCATTTACCAAGGTTTACTCCCTTGCACTTTTTGGGGTTAACGAAGAAATTCGTTAAACATTTTGGTGCTAAAGAAGGGCTCGAACCTCCTACTCCGTTAAAACCTTAAGTGGAACTACCTTGCTTGCATATATAGGGCTTAAAGGACATGCCCCTACCAAGCATATCCTATTTCAAACTAACCTACCTTTGATTTTCAATAACAATTAATCGCATTAACTAAGTTTTGCTTAGTCATGCCAATTAATCTGTTAAAATCTCCGAACAAGGATCCTCTGAGCCACAAGTGACTGGGCCAATTATCAAATCACTAATGATCTCCGGCTTCATGAAGAACAAGTGCTAAGACTTGTAGCATTACAAGTTGTAGAAGAAAAGAAAAGACAAGTGCTTCCATACAATCCCGAGAGATGGAGTTTAAATCCCTTCCATATTAGGCCAACACCAATCTTTGCCCTACATAGGTAATGCAAAAAGGATAGCTTATTTTTGAAAATAAGGTAAGAGATCCAACTCAGGGCCAAGGGGACCATTTTCGAAAAGGAAATAGAAATGGACTTCGATCGATTCAATAGAAAGTGGAGAGGTGTGCTCGATCAATCATACAAAAAAATGAAGCACAAGACTCATTAAAAAGAAAACCGAGCATTAAGAGTTAAGGGTTCATCATAAGCAACAAAAGGTCAAGCATTAACCGAGACGGTCATTTCCCAAAAAAACTACGAATTCCTAAAAACTGGTCTCTTACCACATCTTATGAGAATATATATCTCTTGACTAAAGACAAGCTCAACTTTTAGCCTTCATAATAGAAGTGTCTAAAGAATGAAAGGAATCTCTAAGGGCTATATTGTTACTATCACCGTGCAAATGGACATGACACAAATCAATGTCAAAGCTTGGAGGTCTTGAATAACAATTTCCTATGGCGGGAAAGCTAAATGAATTTGTACAAGAATATTAAATCAACCTTCAACAAAATAAGATCTTTTGAACGAAATAAGTACATCTGTATAGTTGAGGAGTAAAGCTCCCCTTAAATCAACGAAAAAGCCTTTAGTTCCATCATCAAAGGCCTCGCTAAAGCGCCTTCTAAAGCTAGGTTGGGTAAGTCTCTAGTCCTACTTAGGATAACTATCCAGAATGTCGGACTATGCCTTCAGTGTCATAATCAAAGGCCTCACTGAAGCTCTCCTAGAGGAACATCGAGTAAGTCTCTATTTCTACTTAAGGTAGCTACCCAGAGCATAAGACTAAGCCTTCAATGCCATCATCAAAGGCCTCACTGAAGCGTTTCCTAGATGGAGATCGGGTAAGTCTTTGGTTTTGCTTAAGATAGCTACCCAGAGTACCAGACTAAACCTTTAGTGCCATCATCAAAGGCCTCACTAAAACACCTTCTAGAGGGAGACCAGGCAAGACTACAGTTCTGGTTGATGAAGCTTACCAAACACATCGGACTAAGCCTTTAGTGCCATCGTCAAAGGCCTCACTACAGCTTCTCTTAGAAGAAGGTTGGGTAAGCATATGGTTCAACTAAAAGAAAGCTAGCCAATCGCACCGAACAACAAACCCAAATCATCATCTAAGACGGTGGTAAGAGGTTTGATCCGAGTTGAGATCCTCATCTACAATGGTGGCAAAAGGCAATCAAAACAACTGCTCTCTATCTAGAAGAATGAAATAGTCTTCTGGAGTAAGATCAATTAAATTTAATTCAATCCGAAAGAAGGATTAAGGCTGTCTTCTAGAGGAAGATCTATCAAAATGAGCCAATTAGCACCTTGGAAAAAATGTAATCTTATAGAGGAAGATTTGCAAAAAAACGAGCTGTCAAAAGTTAGTTGGTCAAAAAAAACTACTACCAGATAATGATTTTCGGTCTTCTATTATAATTGCAGACAGGTGTTCTGGCTTCAATTACTATTTCCAGATAGGTGTTCTGGTCTTCTATTACAATTACCAGGCAAGTGTTTTGGTCTTCTATTACTATTGTCGGATAGGTGTTTTGGTCTTCCATTATAGCTACCAGAAGGATTTTCTGGTCTTCTATCACTATTGCCAGATAAAGATTTCTGGTCTTTTATTATTATTGCCGGATAAGAAATTCTGGTCTTATATTATTATTGCCAAATAAGGATTTCGTGTCTTCTATTATTAAATACCAGATAGGTGTTTTGGTCTTCTATTACAATTGCCAGATAGATGTTCTGGTCTTTTATTATTATTGCCATATAAGGAATTCTGGTCTTCTATTATTATTGCCAGATAAGGATTTCTGGTCTTCTATTATTGTTGTTAGATGGATTTTTTGATCTTCTATTATTAATTACTAGATAGGTTTCTTGGTCTTCTATTCATGCTATAACCAGAATGACTCTCTGGACTCCTATCCAAATTATTATCAGAATGATTTTTTGATGGCAGAGCTTCACTAAATCAGCTCTCAATCCAGACTGGAATTCATTTGACGGGAATCTCCATGAGTAAACAAGCTGTTGGATATTTACTAATGGAAAGGTAGATTTGTATATTAAGTTCTAAAAAGTTCAATTAGCAAGATTCATAGTTTTTCTAACAAATATAATATTGATCTATATATCAAAAGCTCAAAATACAGGAAAACAAGATATTGGTCTTCAAGTTATTTCAAATAAGAATCAATATCCAATTCAAAGCTACATACCTTACATCTGAGGTAACATTCATTCAAATGCAAATTCATTTGCAATCTAATACATTGTATGAAAAGTTGCTGGTACAAAATCAGACAAAAGAAGGATCTATTTAAAGCAGATCTTCGTCAAAGCCCAAGGCTCCATGCTGTCTTTGCTAAATCCTTGCCAATCAAAGGATCAGTAATGTAGTGAATAGCCACGTCCAGAAGTTCTTTAAATTTCTTTTTCGTTTTTTTGAATAGTATCTGCATCATCAATCGAGTCAATTTGAGTTTTCAAAGCATGCTGGAGAGTCTTGTTGGCTCCTTGTAAAGTATGAGCCATGCATTTTAACTCTTCGATGTCTTATTTAAGGGTATATTTCTCATGCTCAAGTTTTTCAACTTTGGTTTTATATTCATTGAGACGTTGAGATACTTTCATTCCATTTATTACTGAAATGTTACATGCATTCAATTTAACTTTTCCGCTCCATTTTGAGTTTGTTTCATCGCTTAAGCCTGGAGGTGGGTTTAATAAAGCAGGAAATTCTTGACTAGCTAAAGATCTAGTCACTCTATCAAGAATAGGGGTAGGAAGGCCAAACTAACCTTTGCTCGCATTAAGCTCTAACGATCGGCAGTAGGCTTGACTTTTCATCAATTCAACTTTGAGATCATTTATTTATTGATGCAATTTAGCCATTTTGGCATTGAACTCAACTGAAGTTTGGATTCCAAGACTGATTCAATCATTTCTATCAACGGTTGTACTCCTTTGTCTTTCCCTTCAACTACCCCTTCCAAGCTATAATTTCTCTCTTTCAAACCTCTAAAAATCAGTCTCAATCGAAATTATTTCCTATGCCATTCTTACTTCTTTGGATTATTTGGAAATTGTAAAGCTGAAGCGTCTTAGGAAGATTTCCTATTTTCAATATCTGCTAATAATTTATCTTTAACTTCAATCACTCGCGAGAAAACATCTAGAGAATCAAATGTATGCACTTATTTGGTTTCCTATTCAAAATAAGTAAAACATGGATTAATACATGAAAAACAAACTTTTTCATTAATAACAGCAAAGTTTACAGACAATAAAGAAAGTCAAATTACATTACAATTCCATTTCCTAAATATTGAACTAATTTTTATAGTTTTGAAACTACAGATTTAGCCTTTTCAAATGACCTAGCAAATAGGGAAAAAGTGGAACCGAAAGAAGTTTAATCCCTTCCGAAGTATTAACTAGATGGAATCATTGATAATCCCATTCTCTGATTGGAGGACTAGAACAATTGCATATTAATTTGGCATGATAGGTTCGAATTTCACTAAGCAACTTATCTTTTCATTACCCAAGAAGTCAAAACGAAAATAAAGAAGCCACATGTAAACTTCGTGTAGATCTTTGAGAAAGCAGTGTCTCGCTAACTATGATGTCTTGAGAATTAAAGATTTTTGTTTAAATCTTCCTTTAACTAGATAAATTTACTTAAGAGTTCCATTGGAAACAGACTGCTTGAGATGTCTTTTATCTGTACAATATGATAAAATTAGACTAATAGAATAAGAACAAAAGGTGACAAAGTTCATAAGCTCCTAGAATATAATTATACAGTCACTCGGGTTCATACAAAATTGATTTCTTATACAATTTAGAAATAAATCTTTTCACATTATATTCGAGTTTTTCGGGGGGAAGAGAATGAGAAGAAAGAGGAATAGAGGCAACTCTTAGGATATTCCAACACACCCTGGGATAAGGATCGGACCCATGTTCATCTAAATATCTACGATGAAATCGCCTAAGCAAACCCCCTAAAGAGGAGAAGTCAACGAACTTGCCCTTAGAGTAAGCTCTATATAGAAACTCCTCCAAGGTATTCCTATCATCGATCAACCTCCAAAAAAGGGTCATTAGCTCTGCGTTCTCTGTTAAGAGTTTATCCCGATAGAGGCGTGCTCTCTTCATTCATGGAGCAACTTCCCTCTCTTTGAAAAATCTTAATTTTGACGCACTTACGGCAAGGTTCTTGTATTTCTTAGACAATTTATTATACTCTTTCAATTGTTTACCCAACTCTCTATTCAATTGATCTATTTCGATTTGCTTCTTTTCAAGCATAATGTTGTAATGATATTTTGATTTTCTATTTAACTAAAATAACCAATGTATTAATTAAGAGCTGTTTGGTAATTTAAGACATTTAAGCAAAGAAATCCATACTTGAGATAGTGGAATGGAAGGCGAAGGGGTCTTCTTCTTTCCTTTGGGTTTGTAGCTTTGAGGAGCGTTGTCTTTCTAGAAAGAATATTTAGTGGAAGAATCTGGAATTTCAGTAGCATCTCCCAATCCATCCTTATCATCTGGCAGACCAGCAAGACCCTTTTCGTCGTCTCCACCCTTAACATCATCAGTATCATTACTGTCGTCGTCATCGTCACCATAGCTATCATTGCCTTTGTTCTCATCGACATCTTCCTCTTCTTCATCTGACTCTGTATCCTCATTGCTGGAAGATCATCAAAATTACATAGCTTCTTAGCATCAATCTCCTCCTCTTCTTTGGAGGGTCCTATCTAGGTGCTTGAGTTTTATTTATCACTGCTTCGAATTTCTTTATAAACTTCTTATTCCAAATTGGAGGAAGAGAAGAAAAGTCAAAATCTAGACATTTGTGAGTGTTGTCAACATATGCTATAAAAAGAGAATTCTCATAGGATCTCTCAACAATGGTAGAGAGCCGAGTCAAGAAAATAGGATGCCTTATGCTTTGCGTTTACAATTGCGCCAGTTGATTTGTTTAGGAGGATTCTTTTCTTTTGCGACTTTCTCTTAAGAGATGCATTCTCCTCCACAAGCTTGGCCTCCCTTATGTCGGCCTCCTCAAGTGCTATTTCGAAAGATTTTTCCTTATCATCTAAAATTTGCTTGGCATTTCTTTCTTTATGAAGAAAAGTTTCTTTTTCCTTAAGTGAGGTGGCGAGCTTTTCTCTTTCTTTTATAGCCTCATCCCTCGTCGTTGAGATGTTAATTATGTTAGGAACCGAGATGTTGGTTTTGATGACAACAACCTTTAACTTATCTTATTATAAAATATATACTAACACTATTGTCTAGATAGATATGTATATGCAGGAACTATGTAGGATATATATATATATATATGCAAGTATTGATTATTGAAGACTGATCAGTATAAAGACTCAAGACTCAAGATTCAGAATGGAGATATCAAGATTGAAGACTCTAGAGTATTAAGATCAAGATTTCAAGATAAGTGTTTAGTTTTTGTTAAAACTTCATAATCGCATGGAAATCTTAATTCCAAATTTCATTTGGGATGGAACCCATTTCTACCTTCTTAGTGGCTTACAAACCCACGACAAGTAGCTTACAAACCTAGGACAAGTGGCTTACAAACCCACGAACATCCTGGTTTTGTACAAGTCCTCGAGTCCTGATGTGATGAGATATTTTGCAGAAGAAGCTTGCAAAACTACTTCAAAATGGTTATTCAAAATTTTATAAACTGCTTTTCAAAATGTTTTAGCCTTAAAAATTATCTTTTCAAATGATTTTCAAAAATATGTTTTAGCCTTAAAATATTCTTTGTTTCTGTTTTTAAATAAACTCTTGTTTTAAACTTCGTTTGTTTTTAAAACTATCTTCTAATTTTTAAATATTCTTTTTTAATATATATATATATATATACTTAAGATTTAAAATCAAATTTATATATACATTCTAAAAAAATATTTTTCTACTCTTCTTTATTTTAAAACATAGGAAAATTAGTTTATTTAACTCCAGAATCATTTCATCATGTTTTCCTTTCAATACCATTTTCAAAACAAACTTTACATTGTTTTTAACTAAGGGATGTCGACATCATGGGATACCCCATGTCGACATGGTGGCCGTTAAATTCAAAAGTATCAATTTTCAAAAGAAGTGTATATTCGTTTAAATATCTTCACGAATGGTTATGACCGTTACTGGTCTATAAATAGCCTTCACAAACGAATTTTTTAACTAACTATTTCTTATTTTCTTCACTCCTTCTTCTCCATAAAACCATATTATAAAATTTTCATATTTTTAAGATCGTGCCGAAATTCTGCCAAATTCTCAAGTGAATCAAATTAGAATCTCATTCTTGTTTGATTCTTCGCCCTCTCTCAAAGATCAAAGTGCTATTCAAAGTTATAGGATCAATATGTAATCAAAAGTTTATCGAGTCTCTCTATAAGGTGTGGTTGTGACTGGAAATCAATTGGGTGATCTTGTGTCCCGTAAATCAAGAGAGTTTGCCCCGGACTCGAAGACAGGAGGGTACCTCAAGGCCTTTAGAAATTGAGGATTGTAATCTCGACATTTGTATAATTAAAATATGTACGAGGTGTTTGCCTTGGTGCAGGACTGGACGTAGGGTAACTCCGAACCAGTATAAAATCCGGTGTGTTCTTTCCTTTTACTGCTTTTTATTTACTTTCTGCATTTGTATTTGATTCTGTGATTGTTCTGTGATTAAGTTCTGCATTTGTTTATATCATTAATTTTAAATTAGTTCATATAAGTCTTAGAATCCATTAAACACTATTCACCCCCCTCTAGTGTTAAATTAGCCTTAAGATCCTTAATCCGTACTCCCTTTCAATTGGTATCAGAGCAAGGTTTTCATAGTTTTCATAATCTAAAACTTGAAAATTGTTTTAATGGCTAACAACACTGGTAATGTCAACTCTGTCACTAGTTCTATTAACACTAACACTAGTTCATTAGTAGAAGGTCAGTCTACTGTCAAACCACCAATTTTCAATGGCAGTAATTATGCATATTGGGCTTGTAGAATGAAAATTTATTTACAATTAGTAGGATTAGACACTTGGAATATCACACAAACTAAGTATGTTGAACCAACTACTGATTTTTCCCAGTGGACTACTGAGCAAAAGAGTATTGCACAAAATAACTCAAAGGCCATGAATTTATTATTTTGTTCACTAGATAGGAATGAGTTTAATAGAGTGTCTATTTGTAAGTCTGCATTTGAAATCCGGAAAACTTTGCAAGTTACTCATGAAGGAACAAGCAAAGTTAAACAGACTAAAATTTCCATATTAACTAATCAGATTCAATTGTTTAAAATGCATGCAAATAAGTCCAATTCCGACATGTATTGTCGATTTCAAGATATTGTTCATTCACTAATTGCACTTGGAAAAAGCTTTTCGGAGGAAGACCAAGTCCGAAATATTCTATATTCACTCACTCCAGAATGGGATCAAAAGACACTTGCAATCGAAGAAGCCAATGATATCAGTCTAATAAAAATAGAAGAATTGATTGGGAATCTGATGTCTTATGAAGTTCAACTACAAGGAAGAAGAGAACAAGGCTACAGAAAAGAATTCATTAGCATTCAATGCAACAACTGAAGATTCGGAACCAAACAGTGATGAGGAGATTGCTTTCATGATAAGAAACTTCCGAAAATTCCTAAAATATAGAAAAATGAATAATTACAAAAGAAATGATCAAAGGAATTCCAGAAATAATATGGAGAACGTCAATAATGATAGATGCTACAATTGCAATAAAGTCGGGCATTATAGGAAAGATTGTCTGTATCCAGATAAACAGTTATTCTCTCCAAACAATGATTGGTCAAGGAAAAGAAAGAAAGCATACACAACAACTATTGATGACTCAAACTCATCATCCAGTGACGATGAAAAGAAGACGGATAATCCAAATCTATGTTTCACTGCTATTCATGAATCAGACGACGATGGGAGCATGGATCTAAAAATAGGTACGCATATACATTATTTTTAATTTTTCTTATTTGAATGGATGCTTATTTGCTTGATTTTTTAAATTCCTTGAATTTTAAATTCAAATTTATCCCTTGAAATTTGAATTTTAAATTCAAAAATAATATTATTTTAATAATATTTTAAATATTAAATTATTAATATTTAAGTATTATTATATTTAATGTTATCATAGGAATTATATAAGTAGAGTATAGGATATAATATATACATTTGTTCGAAATTAGGAATAGATACTTGTCCTTTGATTCAATAGGCACATGTCGACATACCTGAATACCTCATGTCAACATGCCCCTCAGAAATTTGATTTCAAAATTTGAATTCAAACTTTGGAATTTCCCTCCACCTTTTCCCCAACTTCAATGCTCTGGAAAGATGCCTCTTGACCAGAGAACATGTCTATAGAATCTCTATTTAATTCACTCTCCTTATCATCACTTTTCACTTTTATTTCAAATTTCAAATTTATCTTCATTATCTTCAAACTCCTCTCAAACTTCTTCAATGGCCTCTCGAAGCACTCCTAACACCATTAGGCTTCCAAAATCTATCAAAAACTTTCTTTCTAATGACCCAGAAGCTATCAAAGCTTACATCAACTTTGTAAACTTTGGTAAAATTCATACGGGGAAATTTGCTATTTTTGAAGGTTTTCCTTCTTATGAAATTGAAAATCTTTTTCAACAATGTTCTATTCTTAGTGTAGTAGATAACAAACAAAATGATTTTGTATGTTATCAAAATCTTATTAAGATGTTTTATGCAAATTTGAATCGTGGTTTTTATGATGGGCAAGATGGACAGATTTGGCGTAGTGTTAAAGGAACACAAATAGTTTTGGATTGTGAAATTTTAGGAAATATTTTGGGATGCAAGTATACCGGAATGAATCTCTCAGAATTTCAAATAAATGAAAATGATCGAGAGACATTTCATCACATCTTTGAAGGGGATGACAATTTTGAATTCAAAAATCGTTTTTTCGTCCATAAGCAAGAATTATTAACCTTCTTATTCAACACACCCTTATACCAAGATCGGGAAACTATAACAACCCAACTTTGAAAGTTTGCAAAGATCTTTTTGCAATTTTTGAAAATTATGATATCAATTGGGCTCAAGTTATTTTGGATGAGCTAAGGCCCAAGAATTTTACTATGGGTGAAAACACATTATATCATGGAATTTATCTCACTCGGATATTTAGTTACTTTGGAGTTGATTTCAAAAGGGAATAATTTATAACTAGAAAAGTGTTCAACCATGGAAACATTTGCCTTATGCAAATTCCATTAGTGTTTCAACCATATGAAACACTTACGGAAAAGGAAGAAAGGCTTGCTCACGAAGAGATGGAAGAAATGGAGGAAGAAGAAGAAGAAGAGGAAGAGGAAGGAATGGAAATTGAAGAGGAGGAAGAGGAAGATCAAAAAACTTCCTTAGAGAGTATTGAATATCCTACTAATCCCGCTAATCCATCCAATAAGACCATTCTCAATAATCAAAGAATTATAGTGGATAATCAAAAGACACTCAAAAGATCAATGAGTAAGAAAATGGATAAGATTTCCACTAAAATCAACAAGTTCATCGGGAAAGTTAGTAGAAAGCTTGGACTATCATCTTCTTCATCTTCATCTAATTAATTTTAGTTCATGTTATCTTGTTTGCTTCAAGTTCTATCCATGTATTTTCCTTTATTTTAGTTAATATTATATTATTTTATGTAATGTTGACTAGAATCATTAATGAAATCTTTTATTTCCTGTTATTCAACTTTTCTTGTCTCTGTAATTGCTTGTTTTTATATTATACAAATTTTAGTTGCATAGATTTGTTCATAATATTTAAAACAAAGCAAATTGTCACTTTAGGCATAGGCATGTCGACATCCCCTGTTTGTACCAAAAATGGGCACAACACTCTTCGGAAGTTTTTGAAGAGATAAAAGTGAAGAATGAAAATTAAAACTGAGAATTATCTAACAAAAACTCCAAATAACAGAAAGTAAATTGCACAGAAGACAACGATTTAGAGTGGTTCGGCGTTTTGCCTACGTCCACTATGAAGTTTGATGATTTAATTGCTTGATACTTGATGATTACAATTTCTTATGATGTAGTACAACTGAATTTATATGCTAAGTCTCAATCTAAAGCAGCGGTGGCGTTCTGGAGTAAATCTAGCAGAATCTGGGCGCTCTTTAGTACTTAGAATTGTCCGACCCCTTTTCTGAATGACCAGGGGCTCTATTTATAGGTGTATGAGGCTGATATTTTGCCTAAAATTCGGGGAGACCAGTTCTGGCATGTGAGGGGGCCACATGGTCGAAATCTGGAGAACCGGGCCCACTTTGGGATCGATTCGACCCTTGGTTCGAATCGATCAAGAAAGTGTCCAATCGAGTTGAAATTTGGTGTGAACATTCTTCATCATGTGTTTAAGCTTCTGCGAAAATTTCATTGCATTTGGACTTGTAGAACTCGAGTTATGATCGATTCAAGTTGAAGATTTTCGTGCTCTTCGTCCTATGGATTCGTTCGAATCGATATGGCTCGAATCCATAGGGTCGAATCCATGCTCCTGCATGTGAAGGCGATGATGTGGCACGCGTCCTTCGTATCGATCCACTTTTCGCTCCGAATTTACTGGGTCGACTCCATGTCCTTTGCAGCTTTGACTGGGTATTCTCGTGATAATGGATTCGAAGACGTGGTCCTTCGAATCGATCGGGGGGATGTTCCTTCGTATCGATCAGGACAGTCCACAGTCGATCGATACGAAGACTTCCCAGCTATATCGATTCGAAGCGCCTTACCTTGAGGGATTCGAAGAGAGGTCATGTGCCAGATTCGAGTGGTCTTTGACTCGATGGATTCGAACCGAGGTTGGGTCTCCTGGATTCGAAGTAGTACACGTCTGATGGATTCGAACTAAGACCGTCTACTCCATTTTTGGTGATATCCTGGGCATACGAACTTGGATCGCCCCGAAATTTGGAACGTTGGTTCCTACTACTTTGCTTGTCGTGCCTTATCGATTGTAGCCCGATCCGGACTCGGACAAATTCGATCGATATCCGTAGCGATCCTTGTGCGTAACCAATCTCCGAGACAATCTGTCACCGGTCTCTAGTCAAGTCCTTGGTGTCACGGCCTTGCCAAAAGGCGGGATAACATCCCCCATCCCCCTATGTCGACATGCAATGGGCAGAAAGTAGTTACACTTTCAAATTTTAATTTCATGTAACTAACTTGTGTCTATTCATTTTAAATGACTTTCTACCCCTATTTATACCTGTTTCTTCCAGAATAAATTATCAAACTTCATTTCTAATCACTCCCTTTCATATTTCTTTCTATTTCTTGAATTATGGCTTCTCCGATTAAGAATTTAAGTGATAATCTTGAGGAAACTCTCACTACTTTAAGGAATATCCTTACATTCATACTTCGTAATCAGCGCCACTTAGAATTGAGTCAAATGCAGATGATCAAGGAGCAAGAGAGACATTTCGACGCCCTTCATTGGATGATCTCAGCCCTTAACAAGGACGATCTTGAAGGAAATCCACCAGTCACTCTCGACAAAGATAAAGAAGAATGGGATGCTATCAAAGCAGACCCTATCTTTGGAGAAGATGGATGGGTGGAAGTACCAAGGAATGTCTAGTCATTCTGTATGTTATTTGTTTGATTTGATTGGTGTGTTTTAAACTTGATTGACTTGACTTATTTAAAAACATTTGGTGTGGTTTGTATATATGATTGGATTGAATAGTTACTGTAAATATGATTGGATGATGATTGATTTACTTCTGGATTACACTTATGATCACACTCATGATCACATTTCACATTTATGATCACACTTATTATACTTATATATGGATTACTCTATTGAATTATGGTTGATTATCTTATATCAAGTTCAGGGAATTTATTAGTAAGAAGTTTTTGTTGATGACAATGGGGGAGAAGTTATAAAATAGTAGTTGGCTTGGAGTAAGGGGTAGTTATGATTGGAGTAAGGGGGGGTCATGGAGTAAGGGGGAGTTATGATAAGAGTTATGGTATGGTAAGTATATTTTATAAATACAAGTTGTCATCATCAAAAAGGAGGAGATTGTTAGGAACTGAGATGTTGGTTTTGATGACACCAACCTTTAACTTATCTTATTATAAAATATATACTAACACTATTGTCTACATAGATATGTATATGCAGGAACTATGCAGGATATATGTGTGTGTGTGTGTGTGTGTGTGTGTGTGTGTGCAGGTATTGGTTACTGAAGACTGATCAGTATAAAGACTCAAGACTCAAGATTCAGAAATGGAGATATCAAGATTGAAGACTCTAAAGTATCAAGATCAAGATTTCAAGATAAGTGTCTAGTTTTTGTTAAAACTTCATAATAGCATGGAAATCTTCATTCCAAATTTCATTTGGGATGGAACCCATTTCTACCTTCTTAGTAGCTTACAAACCCACGACAAGTAGCTTACAAACCTACGACAAGTGGCTTACAAACCCACGAACATCTTGGTTTTGTACAAGTTCTCGAGTCTTGATGTGATGAGATATTCTGCAGGAAGAAGCTTGCAAAACTACTTCAACTTGGTTTTTAAAAATGATTTTCAAAACTGCTTTTCAAAATGTTTTAGCCTTAAAAATTATCTTTTCAAATGAGTTTCAAAAATATGTTTTAGCCTTAAAATATTCTTTGTTTTTGTTTTTAAATAAACTCTTGTTTTAAACTTTGTTTGTTTTTAAAACTATCTTCCGATTTTTAAATATTCTTTTTTAATATATATACTTAAGATTTAAAATCAAATTTATATATACATTCTAAAAATATATTTTTCTACTCTTCTTTACTTTAAAACATAGGAAAATTAGTTTATTTTACTCCAGAATCATTTCATCTTATTTTCCTTTCAATACCATTTTCAAAACAAATTTTACATTGTTTTTAACTAAGGGATGTCGATATCATGGGATACCCCATGTCGACATGGTGGCCGTTAAATTCAAAAGTTTCAATTTTCAAAAGAAGTGTCTATTCATTTAAATCTCTTCACGAATGGTTATGACCGTTACTGGTCTATAAATAGCCTTCACAAAAGAATTTTTTAACTAACTATTTTCTTATTTTCTTTACTCCTTCTCCACAAAAACATATTCTAAAATTTTCATATTTTTAAGATTGTGCCGAAATTCTGCCGAATTCTCAAGTGAATCAAACTAGAATCTCATTCTTGTTTGATTCTCTGCCCTCTCTCGAAGATCAAAGTGCTATTCAGAGTTATAGGATCAATTTGTAATCAAAAGTTTATCGAGTCTCTCTATAAGGTGTGGTTGTGCCTGGAAATCAATTGGGTGATCTTGTGTCCCGTAAATCAAGAGAGTTTTCCCCGGACTCGAAGACAGGAGGGTACCTCAAGACCTTTAGAAATTGAGGATTGTAATCTTGACATTGGTATAATAAAAATCTGTACGAGGTGTTTTCCTTGGTGCAGGACTGGACGTAGGGTAACTCTGAACCAGTATAAAATCCGGTGTGTTCTTTCCTTTTACTACTTTTTATTTACTTTCTGCATCTGTGTTTGATTCTATGATTGTTCTGTGATTAAGTTATGCATTTGTTTATATCATAATTTTTAAATTAGTCCATAAAAGTCTTAGAATCCATTAAACACTATTCACCCCCCTCTAGTGTTAAATTAGCCTTAAGATCCTTAATCTGCACTCCCTTTCAAATTATGTGATCGTTAAGTGAAGAAACCTGCTATTTAAGCTTGGACAAGTCATTAGAAGATCCTCAAGCATCCTCTTGAAGTATAAACATATGTTTAGCAGTATGAAATGAGTAGCAAACATGAATGAGAATGTTATGCATGAAAGACTAAGCAACCTAAATGATTAAGAAGGAAAAGCACATACCGACAGAAATTGTTTAAGAATAGCAAATATATGATCTTGAGTATAAAAGGAAGGCTATGATGGCTTAAGGGCAGCGAACGACGGGGATTGAATGACTAATTGGAGAAGGTCATCAAACTTA
Organism: Allium fistulosum; assembly: GCA_030737815.1. Lineage (NCBI taxonomy): Eukaryota > Viridiplantae > Streptophyta > Magnoliopsida > Asparagales > Amaryllidaceae > Allium > Allium fistulosum. The sequence goes on along the minus strand of CM060905.1, from coordinate 894,225,963 downwards.
CTAATAGGAGTTGGAGATTGAGATTTGGAAGGAAGTAGGTCTTCTGAAGTGAGACACAAACCAAGATCTTCACATAAACGATTCAAAGCTCCAAAAGAACCTGGAAAAGTAATGCGAAGAAGTGGGTCCTGAGACTGCTTTGCTTCAATCAGCTGTTGGCCTTTTTCCCTAGAAATGTTAAGGTTTGAAACTTCAAGACTCGGGTTAATATCCATAAATGGAACTTCCTCTACAATAACGGGAGTATGCACTCCCCCAACCTTAGCCTTCTTTCTAAGGGTGGTAGTAGCTACGGAACCATCGAATAGTTTCCTTTTTATAGATTTGAACAAACTAGCAATGACATCCCTGAGAGATTGGACTCGGGAGCATGAGTCGGGGCAGAACTGTCATCTTTACTCATTTTATCTTTGGGGGCACTACTTGTGGCTCCTTTCTCTGTAGAAACACCTACTGAGGCAAATGAGCCTGAATTAGGAAAATAAGTTTATGAGATAATATCACAAGAGGTTTTATGTAAAATGCAGTGATATCTTACTAAGCGTCTCGAGCTGACCTGCAAAATTAAAGTAAAGGATTCTGGTATGTTCATCACTAATGATCATTTTCCCCGAGCATTGTATTTGACCATTGGAGGTTCTCCTAAGATCTTGTGATGATATACGATAATAGAATATTAATAAAACTTTGATGAAGTTAACAATCTGAGCATGTTCCCTATTTTCTCTGCCACCTGAGTTAAGGATCTCACAATCTTTTGGTCATCAAGGCTTAGATTTTTAAGGGTAGAACCTGGAAGAAAACAACATCAGTAAAGGATAATAAATAAACACTGAAAAACCAAAGACGATAAACTTACCCGGAATAGAAAATGTTCCTCTAATGTTAGAATAGCACTTGACGAAAAAGAATTGCATCTTCCATCCTCTCGTGTTGTTAACACTCTCAAAAATCGTACTTTTTGGGTGGGGATGGAACTGATACAATTGATGATCTTCTTGTTCGCTAATCTTAGCAGGACTAGTTATTGAATGCTTCAGCATTAAGGGAAGGAAGTCCTACCTTTCGAGCTAAGACTTCTAAACAAGTCAAATATGTGTAAGAGTTTGGTGAAAATTGTATGGATGTGATATTAAAATGTTCCAAATATCTTAGAATGAAACCGAGAAAAGGAAGTTAGGCTATATGCCAGATATAAATCCGGGTAAAAGCAAAATACCCTTCTTATGGGTTGAAAATATTATCTGCAGGACCCGCGGGAATGGCTTCAATTCCATTAAATCCAAACCACTCAAGGATGGAATTCACTTCTTCTTGGGTCGTGATATATGATGGATCCGAAAGATTATCTCCTTTCTTGCCGGTTGAGGGTGAAGGTTTAGGCCCTTTGCTAGGCTTCTTGACAAACTTCTTACTAGGCTGTTGACCTTCTATTTGCCTGCCATGTGACATTATTCCAAATTTAAGAAATAATAATACTCATGTTATATAAAAAGATTTACTTCATGCTAAAGTGAAAACTACCATCTGAGTGATCTGTTTACTGCCTAAGTGACAAAGTATATGTTAATCACAAGTTAACAACTCTTAAATGGCATTTATCGAGGTTTTAAAAAAAATCAAACTTAAATGAAGAAATTCCATAGAGAAGTTATATAAAGGTTAAATAGAAACGAATATGCGACATCAATACATATATATCGACTGTGTTGTGTAACTTATGTTATAAAACACTAGTTAGTACCACAACTATAACCAATGCTGAAGTAACAAGGTTGACGACATTAATGAATATCAATGACATGAGTGGGTAATGCGCTAGTCGGTTAAATAACTTGTAATATGTTAAGTCAGTTATGTCATAGGCAATGATGTTAACTTATAACATTAAAAATGGTTACAGAACAATAGCCACAAACAAACAGACTATCGATGTCAAGTAAAAACTTTATAAACCAATGCCGAAAATAAGCGACAACACTTGTAATTAAATACTATCACATCTAACTGATATACATTAACTCATAACAATATAAGGTTGTCGCATCTCACCTTAGTTGCTAATGGTATAAGAGTTTTTGCACTATCAAGGTAATAGCTCAATCATGAACATTATTAATGTCAAGTATTATGTAGATATTGCAACACCACACTTCATCAGTACCTAGTTTCTCAATGTTGCTTCCAATCGACATAGGCGCTTTCATAATGGTAAATCTAGTAACCCTAAATAAGTTGGCATGTTTCTCTCGTTAGCGGCATAATTTTTTTTTGCATTATACAAGCTTTAAAGTTAATAATGAATAAAAAGCTTAAAATAGTGCTAGACATCATATTGAAATCATAAAATATTAAAAGCAATATAATATAAAATGAGCTATTCGACGTTACAAATCAATATCAAACTTAATCGATAACAACCGCATTTAATAATGGTACAATCGAAGGACGTAGCTCAACCCGAACTGGCTACCACATCCTTATATGTTGGCGGCATGGAAACTTTATGCTAATGGTTACTGGGCCGATCAACTAACATCAAATCTACTAGTGGTGTCGTGGACGTCGCTGCCAATACAGGTCTGGATAATAATGGGTCGAGTTTTAAGAAAAAGTGACCTGCTTCATCATAAGCTGGAAGCCTCAAATTCTTAAATCAACATCGTTTCACTATTAATCGATTACAAGATTAATAAGATTATATAAGAATTCAACGACAATAAACCTACAATCATGATCCTTAATACCATGGTAATTAATTAACAATCAGTAAAAATCCTAAATAAAACATTAATGGAAATTTCAATGGAAAATTTCCAAATTCAAATTAACCAATGTAAGTAAAATAAAAAAACGCACCTTAGTAATGATTCAAGTGTTTGATATCAAAAGATTTGAACTTTGAGAATTTAGAAGTTCTTTTTGCTTGATCTAAAGATTGCAGGTAAGAGAAGAAAGAGGAAGAAACCTTTATATTTATAGGAAAGAGTCGGTGTACAGATGTCGTTAGATTGATTTTAAATGAAAGGGTGGATCAACGAAAGAAGACCAATAGATGGAAAAAGGTGATGCTGGAAATATTTACTTGTAAAGTCAAGGCTTCCACTACACTAGAGGGAAAATGTTATCACCATTGTTGATCCCAAAGATGTTCGACATACTACTGGATCACGACACCACATCAATAAGCAGTGCCGAAGTAGTGGAAATGAGTTAATGCCGACACTTACGATGCCAACTCTCATCGTTGGCGCCGCATGTCATCAGTAAAGCTAAGAACCCTAAACGACATTAGTGCCGCCTATAAACTATAAGGTCTGATGAACTCGCATCAGAAAGCAATGTCGAATGTAATCGACGAAATAAGTTATCAAAGAAAGCAGTAATATCGAGTATGATTGGTATCGTAAGCCATTAATGTTGTGTTATCATGGACAGTGTAACATAACATTGATGCCGAATCTAACTAATGTCGCCATCCACCTAACGAAAGAACTTTATGGACGATGCTGCTCCAGTATTTCTGCTAGAAGTCAGTAACGACATCATCGATGTCGCCTCTATTCCATGCCGCCGTTTTTCTATGTCCATATGTATTGGTACTACACTTCTACTTAGGGGATATCGCCCCTTGATGAAGCCGAGGGTTATCAACGCCGACACTATACTGGGTGAAGCATCTCTTTCTCAATACTACTTTATATCAACGTTTCTCCTCATCGATGTTTAACGCCGCTTCCAACTATTGTCGCCAGCAATCAATCAAGAGTGCCTTAACGTATAAGATTATCGAAGCCGAAGGCCATACTGCTAAGGCGGCATTGAAGTTCCGTTATTATCATTATCAAGCGAAGTCCAGTGCCCTACAACATTGTCATCACCGAAGCTATTGCCAAAGCCAAACATCATGCCGCGTTTCCTCCCCTATAGATACAGACCTAGGGGTTATGGAGAAGGGAGATATCATTATATTCTCTCTTCTTACATTTTTCACTTTGTAACCCTAAATCAATTTAGGGGATTTTTGCTAATTGTAGCACTCAAACTTTGTACGCATAATGAGTTGAAATTAAACAATTGCATAAAATATTGATGAAATGACTTAGGGTTTGTGACTAGCATATCGACTTGAATCTAACTAGTGCCTTGCATACAATTGACTATATGACTGTGTAGTTAATGCCCCGCTATTACCCCGCTATAACCGCGCTATATCTCATAGCAGATTTCCACCGCTACGATTTTTCCATATAGCCCCATAATATAGCCTTTCCGCTTTAAGCCCCGCTATTTCCGCTATATCCCATTATTCCCGCTATATTCCTCTATGTCTGCTATATCTTCTTTAGAAAAATGAATTGAGAAAGGGGTTCTTCTTCCTCTTTGAGATCTCCAATGCCCAGACTCTGCCGGATCTAGATCTGAACTCCATTGCTGCTGCTAACCACGAAATTCACTACTGCAAATCATAATTACCTACTGTAATTCATTGAATTCACTTGTAATCTTCAATGAAAGATCAATAAAGAAATCAACTTCATAGTGGACGTAGGCGATACGTCGAACCACTCTAAATTCTTTTGTCTTATTGTATTTTAATTATTTTCATTTCTGAGATTTGGAGTTTTTGTTAGATAATTACTCTTTTTACATTTAATTTCTTCACTTTATCTCTTCAAAAACTTCCGAAGAGTGTTATGCCCAATTTTGGTACAAACAATCTAGAAGCTCTTCAACCTGATCTAACTGGTTGTTCAACTCTTCATTCTTGACTCGAAGTTCCTTTGCAGTGCTTGCCTCGGCCTCTTTCTCAGCAGTTATGGCTTCAATCTTCGCTTGAAAGGAGGTCCTTTCTCTTTTCCACTCGTCGACCATCTTACATAACTCAAAGTGCCTAGTCTCCGCTCTGTCGACCGTGGCCTTGATCTCATCCAACATCTTTGTGCAAGTGGTTTTCGTGTTCTTATAATCATCATATAGCTCCTTAGCCCTAGAGTTGTACGTATTCCTCCACGCCTTAAAATCGGTGGTGTGATCCTCTTTCAATTTTTTCATTTCCTGAAGATGGGCACTTTTGAGCTTTTCAACTTCCTCGGCATAGGCCCTCTTCAGTACATCAACAACCTCCCAGTGTTCCTTGCCCTTTTGATGTAGTTCCTTCTAAATTTTAAACATTTTTAGGCTCTTGGCAACATTTTATTGACTAACCTCCTTTCCTACCCGTATAACCTTGTTATAGAATCTAAATAATGCCTTCAAAATGCTACTAGCAAGGAGTCGAGCCAAGGGGTCCGTAAGTTTATTGACTTGTTGGAATTCATCGTAACTGGGATCCCCAGGGTCAGTGATGACGGCGACCTTATTTTTCTTCTCCTTAACTTGATCCTTGGAAATAGCTCCTGAGGAAGAAGTCTATCGAACAACTTTGGTGCTCTCTCGCATATTCATTTTCTCCTAGTGCTTGAAGGTCTCAGACTCTAAAAGAGTGAAAGGCGATGTCTTTGGAAATTTTGATTGAGGTGGAGGCATCCTAGACTTCGACTTACCAAGCGAGCGAGACCTTTTTCGGGAACCATTTCGTCTACAATTGGCATGACCCTTGGATGAATAGTAAGACACCTTACCCCTATCTTGAGCTCCGTATCTGGTTTCATTATATTATGGCTTGGCCGAAGGAAGAAGCCACCTTTTTAATATTTTTTGAAGGGTCTTCATGACTCCACTACTTAAACTTAGACTGGAGCTTACTCCTTCTTGAACTCATGCTCCCTGCTAACAATATAAGAGTTGGATGTTATAAACCGACCATAACGAAGGAAGCCATTAGTGCAACATACATAAGGTGGGTGGGTGTGTGAAGTGCACATAGAGTATAAACAAACCCTTGGTGTCCTCTTATATTTCCAACTGTTGTTGGATCTCTGCCAGCGATGTAAGGTCCCCATAGTCGATCCCCAAATTCGGATTTTGTAGGTAATCAGAAACTGTAATCTCCCCGGGAAAGAAATTATGTAATCTCCCCAAGAAAGAAATTTTCCTGACTTTCCAACCCAAAGGTTTCATTTAGGGCCTCATCAACATCATGGTTAGTTAATGGATCAAGGCCAAGGTGTTTAGGTGAATTGATTTCACTCTAATTGAAAGTGGTGGCCTTACTATCATGAGGACATGAACTCTCCCCTTTGGCAGTTGTACTTTTAATGTCATCATCCTCCCAATCCTTGAAGGAATTCAGCCAGCTAATGTGGTGAGGTTGAAGCTGAAAAGACTCTAACCCAATATTCGTAAAATCCGTGCTAGCCACAATCTCAAGGCCAAATGGTGCCAAGGCCAAGTTAGTATCAGGAGCGAAGGATTGAGTGAGTTGTCCCTCACTTGTTTCGCTGGTCTTAGAAGCTTTTCCTTTCCTTTTTCTCATGGGTCTTTGTGTGGAAGGGGCTCCGGTGTTCCTAATAGGACGATCTTCGGCTAACAGCGTGTATTTCCTTAAGGCCTCGTCAGTCACTAGACGATTAACTTCTTTGGACTCCCATGGAATCCTCTTCAAACTTCAAACATTTCAACCAAGTCTGTGTGGCAGCCTTTACAACACCTAAAAAAGCAACCAAGAGAAAAGTTAGCGCTTGGCACAAAAAACTCCTAGCGTAAAAGGACATAATCGGGTGATTAGAACCACTTATATTCTAAGTGCCACTGGTAAAAGCTAGGAGAGTCGTCCCTAATAAAGAAGTACTCCCGCTTGAACATACTGTATTTAGCTCAATTGTAAAAATCCTTCTAAGCACCCGCGTAGGCCCCGCCTAGGCGCTAGGCTAGCCTTACTACCTAGGTATTTGGCTATTTGCCTAGATGAGACTTGATGCATTATCTAAGCATATATACAGGTTCATAGGCACCATCTATGCACCAATTTAGGCTTGATGCCTCTTATAAGTATCAAAATGTTTGTTTCAATCCATTTTTTCTCCATGGTTGCTTCAAACCTATCCAAATCCATAATATCCATTTTGGATCAGTTAATACTAAACAAAATACTAAAATTTCATCCAAAATGCACGAGTTTATCAAAAATGCTTAGCTTTGATTATAAAAATCTAATCTGCCAGTGAGTAGGGGCAGCCTGAAATTCCTACATGAACATGACGTAGATACTGGTCAGGACATCATAGCCATTCGAATGTAGATGGAATGAGGTTATCTTTAAATACACTAGAAATCCTACAATCCATTGGTGAAGAGGAGGTGGAGCTTCAGCCATGCAGTGGTACCTAGAGTAGGCTATATATCTTCTAAGGTAGCATGAGCCCATTGATCGGGAGTCGGTAGGAGCATATGTCCCTTCGATAATCCATGGGCGATGGCTATAGTATCCATCTACCTAGAAGACAAAGTAGTAGCAACTGACTCGGTAAGATCCACTAGTACCTACAAAGGATCATATACGTGAACCAAAGAGCGAGCCGAACTATGTTGACTGACCCTGGGTCCCGATGAAGTAGACTCGGTAGGAACAGACGAGGAAGGATCTTAAGCTCCTATGACACTCGTTGAGGGAGTATAAAGATAACAAGTCATGTCTATCAACCTGTCTGACATACTACTATTAAATATATGTGTGCGCTGCCGTGACAAATGCAATAGAATATTGAAAGAGCATACTAAAAAGTAAAAGTTAGCCATGGTGAGATTTGAATCCAAATAGCTAAGGAAACACGGGAAACCCTAACCATTACAACAACTATTACGATATAGTTAGCTAAGGGATTGGTTCAGTTACCGAACCAAGGGTAATTTGGCTCTTCCAAAAAATTCCCATGTATTCTATTCGGTGTCCAAGCAGGAAGTGAATGTAATGACCTACTGATTATGCAAACATAAACATAAACCACACACAACTATAGAGGTTAAGGTGTTAACCATACGCAATTACTTAATGATGTCCAAAATTTAGACTTTATGCAATTGCTATCTCTGTCCGGTAATAACCCCCTAACCCAACCACAGAGAGTCGAATTATTCAACCCACGTGTTATATTACATGTCAAAGCATCCAAGTCAAAGAAATAACCAATGATTCTAAAGCCCTCAACAATATAACGACCGATCCCCAAAATTCCTTGTGTGGTACTCATACCCCATGTTGAATCCTTAAACCTTAGGGCCACAACAAGCAACACACACATCAAAAACCTATATGACAACTAAGCATGAAATATAAGGTAGGAAGCTCATGAAGCAATAAGAGTGGAAATATAAGGTAAAACAAGGAAAAACAACTCCACGTTCATCTATTCGGTAGCACAACTACCAGATAGAAATTCATGTTTGGTAGTAACCGTCGAACATAACTTTATGTCTGGCGGTAGGTACACCGAAAAAGATTCCTTGTCCAGTAGTAGAACTACCAAAAAGGAATTCTTGTTTGGTGAATGAAGGATTTCCGAACTAAGGAAGCTCGAAGTTGAATGAAGCCAAGAACAAGTCCAAATCCATCCATCAGACCACTTTCTTTTTTCTGAACTGAACAGAGTACTAAAGAAAACGCTATCTTGTATATATGGAAATTCAGGATCATATCTTTTATATATGGACGAATCAAGCATGGTAAATAAGGAAATTGCCTATTTTATCTACATAGCCTCCCTATATCATCACACCTATAAATACTCAAGCTTCCAACAGCAATGGCGAATAACTTTGGAAGGGCAAAAATATTACCGGAATGAAATAGCTGGACAAACAAGTTTTAGCACTATTTTTCATATTGGATCGTTATATTCTCATCCTAATCATTGTATTGCTGATCTATAAGGATAATGATGAAAATGGACAATGGATGTAAGCACATTCTACCTGAACCACTATAAATTCTTTTGTACTTTGCCTTACTGCACTTTTCTTTTCTATCTATTATACACTCTTCCAAGCAATAATCAACTGTGAATTATACAGTTGTGTTATACACTCAGTATACACAGCTCTTCACCAAATTGATTGGAGGTAGTTTTCCATTTTTTGAGCAAACAACAACTATATTCAAAACATTAATCAATGTAACAAAACAAATTAGGTTACAATACAAATATAAATGATTAATATATATATATATGTGTGTGTGTGTGTGTGTGTGTGAATTTATTATAAAATTATAAAAATGGTTTCCAATTGAAAATAGTTTTTTAAAACAACAAAAAGAAAACAATAAGTATTTGGAGAACTTGGATATTTGTAAATTCGTGATAAGAATATTTATATCAAAACAAAACAGAGAACAACAACACGGAGAACGATTAGTAAATCGACAAAAAAGAGAGGAGGTCTAAATCATATCAATAATAATTAACATATTTTGAAAAAAGATGAAGGGCAAAAATAGATATGAATTAAATCAACATATTTGATATACTTTCAACAAAGATGAACATATAAGGATTTGAGTTACTTCTTGTGAGATGAACCATTAAAGCACCAAATAAATTATATGGAATCCAAACATATCAACAATCATAAATAAACTAAGAGCTTGGGATATTGCCAAAAAATCACACTTTAATGATGAATCAAAAGTTCCTAACTTATTCAACCAACCTCCGGATGTTGCAAAGATCAAGAGGTATAAACCATCTTTTGTAAATTGAATTAATTTGTATTTGCTTTTACGAATTTTAAAGCTATGGAGGCATTAAAATTTTCGATCATTGAAGGGAGGAGGAGAGCATGAGAAAGAAAATAAAATTTCGTTAGGAAAGAATGATTGTTTGCAGGAAATGAATTAGTATATATGTTTTAATTGAAATAATGAAACATTTCTCATTCTATTAATTAAAACTTCCTTAATCAATTCCCTTAATTCTCTCTCTCTTTCTCTCCCTCTACTTCACTTCTTCACATTGTAAGGCAAAAATTACTTGCTATCAAAGAGGATAGGATTTTCATAAATCGCTTCATGCAATTATCTTTTATTTAAAATCGCTTTAAAAATACATCGATATCGTATATCAATGCACGCAAATATAAATTTTATACGTGCATTCAAATAATAACAGACAACTCACAAACATCAAATAAATTAAATAATAATTAATATTTTTCTATTTATTAATTTAATTGATTTACAACATGTTATAAATTAATTAAATTGTGTTATTTTTTGGGGGAATTCATCATTTTGGTTGTGCGACTAAAAGGTGTAAATTCAGTCAGTGATGAAAATTGAACAATTCAAATATTAACTTTTTCACGTCACCTTAGCTAGTGGTGTGACATTTTGGTAGAATATATCACTTACACTTCTTTTTCGGCAAAATCCAATTTTACCTATTATAAGCGGTACCTAGTAGTAATAATTATTTACACGATTCTCTTCGTCAATAATATATCACATTAAGACTTATGGAATTTGGTTTTGTTAAAATTCCAATATTGTCCACATCCAACGTATTCAATCCATAAACAAAGTCCTTGGTTCAATAATAAATTTATTATTAACTGCACTACTATGATCAAAGATTTTGACTTTAAGTTGACTACAGTTGATCGTGATATTAACCCCATATAACTGAGAAAACGAATTCTCTATTGAGTAGTGTTTCACTTCAAATGCTTCAAATCAAACCCAACTATAGTCATTTGATGGATGTTATGTCATGATTTAACTATAAGCAAAGTGGAGTGTCTACATTGAACTTTCACGGTATTCTCAAGTCTAAGGAACTATGTAACATAATCACTTCGAGAATCTCTGTTTTACCTTAGCAATATTAACCAACAAAAAACTCTTGAGTGAGTCAGCCTGTAGTTATCCAATAACTATTAGTATGGTGCCTCCAACAGCCTTGAGTAATACATGTCCAACATTAGCGTAAAGCACTTTAGTCTCAACGGATGTATTGATATCTCAACTCGAAACATCTTGACTTGGAAAATTAAAATAATATGTTATTATTAATGTGATATATTTCGCATTACAACTATTGTAATTACTATCACATAACATATCATTTAAGAACTTTAAACTTCTTATATGGTTAATTATATCACAACATAATAAGTATATAACATGAAGAAAACACCTTTTTATTTTTGGACAATATTAGTCATGGAGTAAGATATATGTAACAAATTATATAATTGCCCTTGGGAAAGACCATTAACTCTATCAATATTTACTCTTGGCTCTCCTTGTATCCATCTCTGCCAGTTTTAGTTGTTTGATAGGGTACTTAGCATTGTATTGTTGATGTTGTGCGTTAAGTAGGTTTTGTAATGGTGATAGCGATAGGAGGGGTGGGTTGTGTCAATTGTAAGTTGTTTGCGTTAGGCAATTTTAGTACCGATTTCTTTGGATTCGATGGGTTTGGTTTGGTCTATTGCATCAGAAATGGTTGTCGGCGGCGGAAGCAGTTTTGATTATGAGTTTGTGGCTGGAAAGGAAATAACTGATAATAGCATCGGGAGTAAATTGGTAATATGCATACAAATTGTTTTGAAGGTGGACTAATTATCTTCTACAGTAGTTGTTTGGTGAAGTTTAAAGAGAGTGGCTTATGGATTGATAAATAAGGAGGGGCTAAAACGTTGTTCTATGGCTTTGGTTAAGGAATACCAAGAAGAAAGTAGGTGGTTCTGTGCATTCATTGAAACCATGTAAGGGCTTGTCCTTGCATGTAGAACCTAGTTAGATCGATATTTTGCTCATTAGGGGTGGAATGATACTGAAAGAATCGTTCGGCTTGGAATAGCCAATCGAAGGGGTTAGAGCTATCAAAGGTTGTGATATCATACTATGGTGGTTGAATAGAGAGGTTAGATGGCATTGTAAGAGAGGAGATTGGTGTTGGGTATGGTTGTGAATGGAAGGATGGTTGATGGATGTTTTTGGTGAAAATAGGGTGTTGGTAGAATTAATTTGATGGCCATTTCGACAAGTGTTTTGTGGATTTGTTGTATGGAAGTAGCTCGAAATTGAAATGTGGTTAGGATATTGGTGATATGGGTATGTTATGTTTGTAGGATTTTGGAGTCGGTAGTGGGGGAGGTTTGTATGGTGTTGATGGTTTGTAGATGTGGTTGTTGATGTTGCGATGTTATTGAAGAACCTCATCAACTTGGTAGGTCATAGTTTAATATAGCGAAAGAACTAAATGATACATATGTCTTATATTAGAAGAGCTTTTATTGGAGAAAAGAAGGGGAAGAAGAGTTTAGTTAAGAAGAAGAAGGAGCATAAAGGCGAGAATTCATAAAAATAGTATAGTAGATAAGATTTGATAATCAACATGTCTTTCATCTATTCCATTCCTCACTTATCTACACGCATATAGCTGAATGCAAGGACAGTTGTCCTAATACTAGCGGTTGTCTAATACAATTCATGCATACTGATGTGCTTTGTAACAAACAAATAAATAAAAAGAAAATAATATTTACTTTGTTATAAAAAAATTCTTGTCACGTAGTGCTCTATAAGTTCTAGAAGATGTCATGGCCATAATTTCTTGTATAGCTACTTTATTCTTGCAAATGACTTGGAATTTTAACAATTCGACTTGCATGGTTTTGAGAGCTATTTATTATAGCTTATTGCATATTAGTTGTAATAATATCTGTCTGGTTTGTTGCCATAACATTATCCCCCTCTGGAAAATCATCCTTATCCTCAAGGTTACTTGGGTGATGAGCTAAGACGATTTCTGATGGAAGTTGAACAAAGGTTTTTGCTTATAGATTTGAACACGGTTAAAGCAAATAGATGTGAAAGACTATGTGAATGCATGCTTCTTCCGATAGGAGTAACTTATAAGGGACGACTCTTATGTGTTTCATAATTTGGAAAGGTCCAAAATACTTCTTAGAGAGTTTATGTTGATGACAATGACGTGAAAATTGGCAATAATATTGTAGCTTTACAAATACCCATGAATCGATAGGGAGTTCTTTATCTTGTCCACGTTTATCTTCTTGGCATATCGTTTGTGCTTGTGCTTTGTGGATACTTTCCTTGAGGGTATGAAGTAGTTGATTACGTGCCATAGCTTAATTATCTAGTTCATTTATTCTAGCCTTCCCAATAATGTAATCCGATATATTAGTGGTGCTCTTCCATATACAGCTTAAAAAGGAGACATGCCTATGGATGAGTGTGTGCAAATGTTGTACCAATATTCGGCATATGGCAATTTAACCCATTTGGTTGGTAGATCACGGGTAGTTGCACGAAGATATGCTTCTAAGCAACGATCCATGACTTCGGTTTGTTCATCGGACTTTGGGTGCTAAGCACCACTCATATTGAGTTATGTGCCATGTAGTCGAAATAACTCACTCTGAAAATGGCCCACGAATACACGATATCTATCAAAAATATAGAACGGGGAAAGCTATGTTGTCTCATGTATTTTTGGATGAAATAAGAAGATAATTGTTGAGTGGAGAATGAAGTTGGTAAGGCACAAAAATATCGACAATGACCTACACATAAGTATTTTTCTCTCGATGGTGGAAGATGGATAATAAAATCCATTGATATGTCTTTATGTATATAAGTGGTGGTTGGAGAAGGCCTTTAGGGACAAATATATCTGATTTGGATTGCAAGTAGATGATTCACTTTGAACAAAATATAGAATTGAATGAAGTAACATAAATTAGTAAAATCTGCCTACAAATGTAGCTTTAATTATTGAAGGTCCACCAGATTTTAAACAGTGTTGTAGCTATAAATGTTGTTGCACAAATCATTACGATTTGGAATGTATAGCATGTTGCTATAAAAAGAAGATTATCTCACAAGAGATTGGGCACAGCTGTATGGTTAGTTTGATGTGCTAGTGTATTCTTTGAGCCATTAAGTCATCGTTTGAAACTGTACGGATGTCGAAAGCAAAATCGGGGACAAAACCAGAGAATGCTTACATACTGCTTTTAACATGCATCGTGACAGCCAATCAGCCATGCAATTTTTAGATCCCGTTTTGAAATTAATGGTGAAATCAAATCCGAGCAATTTTGATAACCATTTTTGTTGCTTTAGGGTTTGAATGGTTTGGGTGGCTATTTGATGGAGGCGCTAGTGGTTAGTGGTAATAGTGAGTGATGATCGAGAAGGTAATGATACCATTTTTTATTGTTGTATTGATAGTGAACATTTCACAAACATAAGTTGATGCAGTTTGAAGACGGGGTGGCAATTTCTGGTTGAGGAAGGCTAATTACTGCTAGTGTTGAAATAATACGGCTCTAATGGCATGGCCTGAAGCATCTGTATCCATGTTGAAAGGGGAAGAGAAATGAGGTATGGTAGAATTAGTTCTAAAGTGATGTTTTGTTTAATAGCTAAGAAGGCCATGTGGGCTTAGTTCGGCTAATTGAATGTTTCTGTTTTTTCAATAATTTAGTACTTGAGCTGCAATAGATACATAATTGTGGATAAACTTTCAACAGTAGCTTGTTAGGTCCAAGAAACCACAAATGGATGTAAGGGAGGTTGGAGGTGGCCAATTATGGATAGCTTCACATTTAGATGGATACACTTTTACCCCTTGACCAGATATAACATAGCCAAATATTTCAAATTCCATAAGCCCAAATATATAATTGGAGGGATTATTATAAAATTTATTTTGTGTCAAAATGTCAAGAGATATTAGAACGTATTGTAAGTGAGAGCTCCATGATTTACTATAGATAAATATACCATTGAAAAACACTAGGATGAATTTTTGAAGATGAAGCCAGAAGATATCATTCATTGTTGCTTTAAATGTTGATGGTGTGTTTATAAAAATTTAGTATAATATTATAAAGATGGTTTCCAATCAAAAATAGTTTTTTTAAACAACAAAAGAAAAACAATAAGGATTCGGGAAACTTAGACATATGTAAATTCGTGATAAGAATATTCATATCAAAACAACACTGAGAACAACTACAAAATTAGCAAAGGAGAAAGTGGGTCTAAATCATATCAATAATAATGAATATTATTTGAAAAGAAAAGAAGGCCAAAAGTAGATTTGAATTAAACAAACATATTTGATATACTTTCAACAAAGATGAACATTTAAGGGTTTGAATTACTTATTGTGAGATGAACCATTAAAGCACCGAATAAATCATATGGAATCCAAACATATCAATAATCATAAATAAACTAAATCAGATAATTATCTTGAGATGTTGCCAAAAAATCATACCTTGAATGTTGAATCAAAAGCTCCTTATTTCTTGAACCAACCACCGGATGTTGCAAAGATTAAGAGGTATAAACCACCTTATGTAAATTGATTTAATTTGTATTTGTTTTTCGGAATTTTGAAGCCTTAGAAGCCATTGAAATTTTCTGTCATTGAAGGGAGGAGGAGGGCATGAGAAAGAAAATAAATTTTGTCAGGAAAGAATGAATGTCTACAGAAAATGAATTAGTAGATATGTTTTAATTGAAAGAATAAAACATTTCCCATTCTTTTAGTTAAATTTCCCCAATAAATTCCCTTAATTTTCTCACTCTCCACACCTCTCTTTTCACATGGTAAAGCTAAAATTACTTACCATCAAATGGCATAGGGTTTCCATAAATTTCTATATGCAATTATCTTTTATTTAAACTCATTTTAAAAATACACCGATGTCGTATATCAATGCACGCAATTATAATTTTGTATGTGCATTCAAGTAATTACAAACAACTCCAACATCAAATATATTAAATAATAATTATATTTCTCAAATACTGATTGATTTGATTATTTTATAACATTCCATAAGTTAATTAAATCGTGTCATTTTTCAGAGAATTCATCATTTCGGTTGTACAATCAATGTGTAAATTTAGTCAGTGATGAATATCGAACAATTCCAATATTAATATTCACACGTCGCCTTAACTAGTGGTGTGACATTTTGTCTGAATTTATTGCTTGCACTTCTTTCCAGAAAAATCCAATTTTGTTTATTATAAGCGGTACCCCGTAGTAACGATTATTTACACTAATTCTCTTCGTCAATACTACATCACATTAGGACTTATGGAATTTGGTTTTGGTCAAAATTCCAATATCATCAACACTCAACGTAATTAGTCCATAAAAAAGTCCTTGGTTTAATAATGATATTTATTAATAATCGTAAGATTACGGCTAGAGATTTTGACTTTGAGTTAACTACAGTTGACCGTAATATTAACCCTATATAACCGAGGAGACGAATTCGGTATTGAATAGTGTTACACTTTCAACGTTCAACTCATACCTAACTTTAGTTGTTCAATGGAGCAATGATTCAACTATAAACAAAGTGGAGTGTCCACATTGAAGTTCCATGGTATTCATAAATCGAGAGAACTTTGTAACATTGTCACTTGGAGATTCTCTATATCACCTTAATTATATTAACCAACAGAAAACTCTAGAGTGAGTCATTCCATAATTATCCAATAATGATCAGTATGGTGCCTCCAACGGCCTTGAGTGATATATGTCCAACATTAGCGTTACGCACTCTAGTCTCAATGTATCGATATCGCATCTACAAACGTCTTGACTAGGAAAATTTAAAATAATATGTTATTTTTAATGTGATAAATTTCTCACAATTACTAACACATTGTAATTACTATGACATAACATATCATTTAAGAATTTTCTATTTAATATACTTTAAATTTATTATTTAATTACTTATATCAAATTACAAGTATATACTAGAAAGAAAACACCTTTTATTTTTGGCAAATATTGGTTATGGAGTTAGACATATGTAACAATTACATAATTGCCCCTGGGGTAAACCTCTAACTCTATCTATATTTACCCTTGGCTCCCCTTATATCTATCTCTGCCGGTATTAGTCGTTTAATGGGGGTACTTGGCTGTGTCTGGTTGATGTTGTGTTTTTTGTGGGTTTGGTAATGGTGGTAGTGATAGGAGGGGTGGGTTGTGTCGATTGTAAGCTATTCGGGTTAGGCAGTTTTAGTATCGATTTGTATAGATTTGATAAGTTTGTTTAGGTCTATTGCATTAGAAATGGTTGTAGGTCAGAGAGGAAGCAGGTCATTTTTTATTATGGGTTTGTGGCTGGAAAATAAATAACTGAGAATAGCATCAAGGGTAAATTGGTAATACAGATACAAATTGTTTTGAAGGTGGACCGATAATCTTACGCGGTAGTTGTTTGGTGAAGTTTGAAGAGAGTAGCTTATGGATTGATAAATTAGGAGGGGCCAAAGTGTCGTTCTATGACTTTGGTTATGGAAGACGAAGAGGATAATTAGTGGTTTTTGTGCATTCACTGAAACTATGTAAGGGCTTGTCCTTGCATGTAGAAGTTAGCTAGATCTATCCTTTGCTCATAAGGGTGGAATGATATTGAAAGAACCGGTCAAGTTGGAATAGCCAAACGAAGGGGTTAGAAACATCAAAGGTTGTGATATCATACTTTGGTGGTTAAATAAAGGGGTTAGATAGTGTTGGTTTGGTGGAGGATTTGGTTGTGAAAGGAAGGATGTTTGTGGTGAAATGGAGTATTGGTAGTATTAAATTTAATGGCTATTTTGACAAGTGTTTGGTTGATTTGTTGTAGGGAAGTGGCTTGAGATTGAAGTGTGGCTCGGATATTGGTGATTGGAGTTTGTTGAGTTTGTAGGATTGTGGAGTAGGTAGTAGGGGATGTTTGTATGGTGTCAAAGGTTTTAGGTGGTGGTTGTTGGTGTCGCAGGTCTATTGAAGAGCCTCATCGACTTGGTGGGTCATAGTTCAGTATAGGTGAAAGAACCAAATGATAGATATGTTTTATATTAGAAGATTTTTTAAAGGAGAAAAGAAGGGGAAGAAGAGTTTAGTGAAGAATAAGAAGGAACATTAAGGAGAGAATGCATAAAAAAAGTATAGTAGAGAAGAAATTTGATAACCAACATATCTTTAATTTTTTCCATTCCTCACTTATCTGCACGCATACAGTTGAATGCAAGGATAGTTGTTCTAATACTAGTGGTTGTCTAATACAATTCATGCATACCGGTGTACTTTGTAATAAAAAAAATAAAGAAAAAGTAAATAATCTTTATTCTTTTATAATTAATTTCCAATCACATGATGCTCTACAAGTTCTAGAGATGTCATGACAATAATTTCTTGTATACCTACTTTATTCTTGAAAATGACTTAGCATTTTAACAATTCATCTTGCACGGTTTGAAAAATTATATATTATGCCTTGTTGCATATTATTGTATTAACATATGTCTGGTTTGTTGCCATAACATTATCCCCCTCTTGAAAATCAACCTTATCCTCAAGGTTACATAGGTGATGATCTGAGATGATTTTTGAAGAAAGTTGAAAAGAGGCTGTTGCTTGCGGATTTGGACACGGTCGGAGCAAATAGATGTGAAAGACCATGTGAATGCATGCTTCTTCTGATAGGAGTAGCTTATAGGCGACGACCCTTATGTGTTCCACAATTTGGAAAGGTCCAAAATACTTCTTGAAGGGTTTATGTTGACGACGATAACGTAAAATTGGCAATAATATTGTAGGTACACAAATACCCACGAACCGATAGGGAGTTCTTTATCTTTTCCATATTTATCTGCTTGGCATTTTGTTTGTGCTTGTGCTTTGTGCATATTTATCTTAAGGGTATGAAGTAGTTGATCACGGGTTATGGCCCAATCATCTAGTTCATTTATTCTTATCTTGCTAATAATGTGATCTGATATCATTATGGTGTTCTTCCATATACGCCTTGAAAAGGAGACATGCCTATGGACGAATGTTTGCAAATGTTGTACCAATATTTGGCACATGGAAAGCATTTAACCCATTTGGTTGGTAGATCGTTGATAACTGCATAGAGATATGTTTCTAAGCAATGATTCACGACTTTGGTTTGTTCATCAGACTTGGGTGCTAAGCTCCACTCATATTGAGTTGTGTGACATGTAGTTGATCCAACTCACTCTAAAAATGAACCATGAATACACAAGATCTATATAAAACTATAGAACGAGGAAAGCTATACAGTCTCATGTATTTTTGGATGAAATAAGAAGTTAATCGTTGAGTGGAGAATGAAGTTGGTAATGCACAAAAATGCGCATACTTTGATAGAAGATCCACAATGACCTACACACAAGTTTTTACGACGATAGAAGATGGGTAATAAAATCCATTGATAAATCTTCACATACACAGTTAATGGTTGGAGAAGACCTTTAGGGGCAGATATGTCTGATTTGGATTGTAAGTAGGTGATGCACTTTGAAAATAATGTAGAATTGAATGAAATAACAAGATTAGTAAATTATACCTACAACTCCAGAAAATGTAGCTTCAATTCTTGAAAGTCCACCAGATTTTAAACAGTGCAGTAGTTGTAAAAAGTTGTTGCGCAAATCATTACGGTTTGAAATGTATAGCATGTCACCATAAAAAGAAGATTGTCTCGCAAACGGTATTTGGACACTGTTGTAGGGTTAGTTTGAAGTTATTGGTGTATTCATTGAGCCATTGAATCATCGTTTGAACCTGTACGGATTTTGAAAATGAAATCGGGACTAGGCTAGAGAATACTTGCATAACTGCTTTTAACGTCCATCGTGACAGTCCATCAACCATGCAAATTTTAGATCCAGGTTTGAAATTAAAGGTAAAATCAAACCCAAGCAATTTTGATAATAATTTTTGTTGCTCTTGGGTTTGAATGGTTTGGGTGACTATATGACAGAGGTGCTAGTGGTAAATGGTGATAGTAAAGTGACGACCGGGAAGGTAATGGCATCATTTTTTATTGTTGCAGTGATAACAAACATTTCTTGAACATAAGTTTATGCGGTTTGAAGATAGGGTGGAAATTTCTGACTGAGGAAGGCCAATGGCCGGTAGTGCTAAGATAATACGGCTCCAATGGCATGGCCTGAAACATCTGTATGTATGTTGAAAAGGGAAGAGAAATCAGGTAGAGATAGAACTAGGGCTGAAGTGATGTCTTGTTTAAGAGTTAAGAAGGCCATGTGGGCTTTGTTAAGCTAATTGAATGTTTCTGTTATTTTCAACAATTTAGTAATTGGGTTGCAATAGATGCATAATTGCAGATGAACTTTCGATAGAAGCTTGTTAGGTTCAAAAAACCATGAATGGATGTAAGGGAGGTTGGAGGTGGCCAATTAAGGATAGCTTCAACTTTAGATGGATATACTTTTACTCCTTGACCTGATATGACATAGCCCAAATAGTTCAATTTCGTAAGCCCAAATATACATTTGGAGGGATTATTATAGAATTTATTTTGCATTAGAATGTCAAGAGATATTAGAAGGTGTTGTAAGTGAGAGCTCCATGATTTACTATAGATAAATATACCTTTGAAAAACACTAGGATAAATTTTTGAAAATGAAGCCGGAAGATATCATTCATTGTTGCTTGAAATGTAGATGATTTGTTTATGCAAATTTAGTATAATATTATAAAGATGGTTTCCGATCGAAAATAGGTTTTTTAAACAACAAAAGGAAAACAATAAGAATTTAGAGAACTTGCATGTATTTAAATTCGAAATAAGAATATTCATACCAAAACAACACAAAGAACAACTATAAAATTAACAAAGGAGAAAAATGGTCTAAATCATATCAATAATAATGAACATATTTTGAAAAGAGATGAAGAACAAAAGTATATTTGAATTAAATCAACATATTTGATATACTTTCAACAAAGATGGACATATAAGGGTTTGTATTACATGTGATATAAACCAGTAAAGCACCAAATAAATCATATGGAATATAAGACATATCAATAATCATATACAAACTAAATCAGATAATTACCTTGGGATGTTGCCAAAAAATTACACTCTGAATGATAAATCAAAAGCTCCTAAAATATTGAACCAACCACCGGATGTTGCAAATATCAAGAGGTATAATCCACCTTTTGTAAATTGATTTGATTTGCATTTGTTTTTAGGAATTTTAAAGCCATAGCGGCCGTTGAAATTTTCGGTCATTGAAGGGAGAGGGAGAGCATAAGAAAGAAAATAATTTTTTGTTAGGAAAGAACGAGTCTACAGGAAATGAATTAGTGGATATATTTTAATTGAAAGAATGAAACATTTCTCATTCTATTAATTAAAACTTCCCTAATCAATTTCCTTAATTCTCTCTCCACTCCACTCTCATCAGATGGTAAGGCCAAAATTAGTTACAATCAAATGGCATAGGATTTCCATAAATTGCTTCATGCAATTATCTTTTATTTAAATTTGTTTTAAAATAAATTAATATCGTATATAAATGCACACAAATATAAATTTTATATATGCATTCAAATAATTTGCAAACAACTCGCAAACATCAAATAAATTAAATAATATTTAGTATTTCTCAAAATTGATTAATTAATAACATTTTATAAATTAATTAAATTATGTGGTTTTTTTGGAGAATTCATTATTTCGGTTGTATGACTCAATGGTGTGAATTCAGTCGGCAATGAATATAGAACAATTAGGTTTTCATGTCCCCTTAGGCAGTGGTGTGACATTTTGACAGAAGTTATCGCTTATACTTCTTTTTTGGCAAAATCCAATTTTACTTATTATATGCCGTACCCGGTAATAATGATTATTTACATCAATTTTTTTAATTAATACAATATCATATTAGAACTTATGGCATTTGGCTTTGATCAAAATTCCATTATCGTCCACATCAACGTAGTTAGTTCGCAACGAAAGTCTTTGGTTCGATAATAACATTTATTATTAACCGCACTATTATGGCTAGAGATTTTGACTTTGAGTTGACTACAGTTGACCATGATATCAACCTGATATAACCGAGGAGATGAATTTTCTATTGAATAATGTTTTGCTTTCAATGCTTCTACTCAGACCCAACTATAGTCATTCAATGGAAGTTATGCCATAATATAGTAGGCAAAGTGGGATGTCCAAATTGAAGTTCCACGGTACTTTCACGTTGAGGGAACTGTGTAACATAGTCACTTCGAGATTCTCTGTTTTACATTAGTTATATTAACCAACAGAAAACTTTCGAGTGAGTCATTCCATAGTTATCCAATAATTATCAGTATGGTGCCCCCCAATAGCCTTGAGTAATACATGTCCAACATTAGCGTTACGCACTCTAATCTCTACGGATGTATTGATATCCCATCTCGAAACATCTTGACTATGAAAATTGAGAATAATATGTTATTTTTAATGCGATAAATTTTTCATGATTACAACACATTGTAATTACTATCACATAACATATCATATTAAGAATTTTCTATTTGATATACTTTAAATTTATTATTTAGTTAATTATATCATAATATAACAAGTATATAACATGAAGAAAACACCATTTATTTTTGGACAATATTGGTCATAGAGTAAGATATATGTAATAAATTACATAATTCCCCATGGGGTAGACCTCTAACTCTATCAATACTTACCCTTGGCTCTCCTTATATCCATCTCCATCAGTGTTAGTCATTTAATGGGGAACTCATCTGTGTTTGGTCGATGTTGTGTGTTTTGTGGATTTGGTAATGGCAGTAGTGATAGGATGGGTGGATTGTGTCGATTGTAAGCTGTTCGAGTTAGGCAGTTTTAGTATCGATTTGTTTGGATTCGATGAGTTTGGTTAGGTTTATTGCATAGGAAATGGTTGCTGGTCAGAGAGGAAGCAGGTCATTTTTTATTATGGGTTTTTAGCGAGAAAGAAAATAAGTGAGAATAGCATCATGGGGTAAATTGGTAATATGGATACAAATCATTTTGAAGGTGGACTGATAATCTTCTGTGGTAGTTGTTTGGTGAAGTTTGAAGAGAGTGTCTTATGAATTGATAAATGAGGAGGTGCCTTCTATGGCTTTGGTTAGGGAAGACAAAGAGGATAGTTGGTGGTTTTTTGCATTCAATGAAACCATTTAAGGGCTTATCCTTGCATGTAGGTGCTAGCTAGATCGATCCTTTGCTCATCAGGGGTGGATTGATACTGAAAGAATCATTCGGCTTGGAATAGCCAATTGAAAGGGCTAGAGCCATCAAAGGTAGTGACAGCATACTTCAGTGGTCGAATAAAGGGGTTAAATGGTGTTGGTAGCACTATGCTACAAAGTGAATCAAACAACAGTGATCACATAACACATGGAAGATTTTTTGTTATTCCACTTTTTCACACAACACATGGAAAAATCGCCTGTTGAGAGAAACAATAGTGATCAGACAACATTTGTTTTCAGACAATACTTGTCTGTTGTTTAATTGAAATTATCAAATATTTGGTTTTGGCTCCTTATTAAAATTTGGGTTTCCCTCTCAATATTCACCATATTATTTCATGGACGCCTTTGTTCCTATTCGTTCCCTCTCTCAATTATTTCATTTGTAAAAGAAAAAAAGCCGTTCCAATTCATCGCCGCCTTCGTTCCTCTCAAAACGCTTGCTTCTCCGTTTTAATTTTAGAACTCGATACTCTCCCCCTCTCAAAACGTAGGTTAGTGAATTAGGGTTTCTTCGAAATGCTTGCTTCAGGTCGTTCCTTTTGTCTTCGAGCTGCCTTTAAAAATTATGGTTTTACAATCGATTGCTTTCGTGAGTCAATGATATCAATTACTCAGTATGATTTTTGCCCCTTGTTGATTTGTTGCATTCTCGACTTTTGATGCTGCGAATGATGATTTTGGGTTTTTTTATAGGGAATTAAAACCCTATATTTCATGAATACAGGTATACTTGTGGGTTTGGTTGCTTTATTACTGATTTCGAAATCTAATAGATGTTAGTATTATCTGATTTTCTGATTTTGCACTTGAACTTGCTATCTGGTTTCTAATTTCCCTATGCTTATCTAAGTTTTCAATATTAATTTGATTTGATGCTGATTTTAACAAGTGTGCACGGCCTTGAACTCCATGTAATTCTTGGCTGAGTTTCACTTGAATTTCACTTGAGTTCATGTGTATATATATACATATATGTGTATACCATGTCCGAGTTCCACTTGAGTTCATGTGTTTTGAGATATATTTGTTTTTAGATTTCGGTTTTAAGATATATGTGTGTACATGTGTATATATGTAAATATATTTTTTGAGATATATGTGTTGTGATGGTGAAAACTTTGGTTGTTGCTTTATTAGTTCATGTCTGAGTTAGTGGATCTTTTGAACTTCCATGTATATACATACATACATATGTATGTATACATGCGTGAGTGTTCCTTTGATTCATGTTCATTTGATTCTTGCACCTTACAATTTTATTTCAATTTCATTGTTTGATTTTAGGAAGTTAAGTTCAACTTTGATCGCTTCATTTGAGTTCTTGCAACTCACTTGATCATTTGAGTTCATGTGTACACTTGTCCCTGCCTTGCACTTGTTGTATTCTCGATGATTTGAACTTCCATGTATGTACCTACATATGTATGTATATATATGTGAATGTTTGTACCATTACTGACATGTCGTTGGCCTTTGAGTCTGGTTTGTGAAATATCTTCCATGTATATACATACATACATATGTATGTATGTATATATGTGTGAAATATTACCATGTTTTTGCTTTGAATTTCCTTATATGTGTGTCTCCTATTTGTTGTAATCTTTTTTTTGCTTTGCCTTGGTCCATGTTGTCGACCTTGTTCACATGTTGCATTGTGGCCTTGTCTATATACTTGCACACTGCCTTGTTCAAGGCAGTGCCTTGACATTGGTTGAAACCCTTTGATGTGCTTTGATTTCTTGTTTGTGCACTTTGATACTTGCTTCAATACTTGTTGTTTTGCATGAGCTTGTTTGTGTTCACTGTGATTTCTTGTTACACTTTCAATTGCGAATCTGGTTCCAATTCAATTCTTGTATATATACTTGTATGTACTTGTATATACTTGTATGTACACTCGAGCTTGTATATACTTTCTTCAGCACTGTGATTTCTTGTTTTTCCTAAGCATTATTGTTTGATGCCTATGTATATGTATACATATATGGATATATATGTATATAACATGCTTACTTTGATGATATATACTTGCTGCCTATAACATGAAATGCATGTCATGCATGTACCATTATACATGCTTTGTATGTGCATTTTTCGGTGTTCCTTCTTCGTGCCTTTATTTGAACCATTTTGATTTGAACTTGTTTTGAGTTGCCTTGAGTTGCTCCTATGTGCACTGTAGTTTTGCCTGAGCTTGTTTATGTGCACTTGAATTCTTGTTTATGTGCACTGCAGTTCTGAACATTATGTGCACTATAGTTTTGCCTTGAATTCTTACCTAGTTGTCTTATTTGCATTTCCTGGATATGCAAGTGTGCTTTTTAATGTATATACATACATATATATGTATATATGTGTGAATGTGCAAGTATGAATTTCCTGGTTTGAGTATTCTGGTTTTATTATCTCACACTTGAATTGCACATACTCCTGGTTTGAGTATTCTGGTGTTTCACTTGTTGGTGCACTTGTTTTGAACTTGAATTGCTAAAACTTGTTTTGAACATGAATTGTTGAAACTTTTTTTATGATATGTGCACCTGAGTTGTGTTAGGAACTGGAGATAGTGGTTTTGATAACAACAACCTTTGTAACTTATTTTATTATAACTTATATACTAACACTATTGTCTAGATATATATGAATGTTATTATGCAGGATATATATAAGGCATGTATTGATTATTGAAGACTGTACGGTATAAAGATCAAGAATGAAGAAATCAAGTTTGAAGACTCATGAGTATCAAGATCAAGATTTCAAGATAAGTGTCTAGTTTTGTTAAAACTTCATAATAGCATGGAAATATTCATTCCAAATTTCATTTGGGATGGAACCTATTTCTACCTTCTTAGTGGCTTACAAACCTACGACAAGTAGCTTACAAACCTACGACAAGTGGCTTACAAACCCACGAACATCCTAGTTTTGTACAAGTTCTCGAGTCCTGATGTGATGAAATATTCTGCAGGAAAAAGCTTGCAAAACTACTTCAAAATGGTTTTTTTAAATGATTTTCAAAACTGTTTTTTAAAATGTTTTAGCTTTAAAAATTATCTTTTCAAAAAGATGTTTTAGCCTTAAAATATTCTTTGTTTTTGTTTTTAAATAAACTATTGTTTTAAACTTTGTTTGTTTTTAAACTATCTTCTGATTTTTAAAAATTCTTTTATAATATATATATATATATACTTGAGATTTAAAATCAAATATATATATATATATATATATTCTAAAAATATATTTTTCTACCCTTCTTTATTTTAAATCATAGGAAAATTAGTTTATTTTACTCCAGAATCATTTCATCATGTTTTCCTTTCAATACCATTTTTGAAACAAATTTTACATTGTTTTTAACTAAGGGATGTCGACATCATGGGATACCCCATGTCGACATGGTGGCCATTAAATTCAAAAGTTTTAATTTTCAAAATAAGTGTATTCGTTTAAATCTCTTCACGAATGGTTATGACCGTTACTGGTTTATAAATAGCCTTCACAAACGAAATTTTTAACTAACTATTTTCTTATTTTATTCACTCCTTCTCCACAAATCCATATTCTAAAATTTTCATATTTTTAAGATCGTGCCGAAATTCTGCCGAATTCTCAAGTGAATCAAATTAGAATCGCATTCTTGTTTGATTCTCTTCCCTCTCTCGAAGATCAAAGTGCTATTCAGAGTTATAGGATGTAATCAAAAGTGTATCGAATCTCTCTATAAGGTGTGGTTGTGCCAGGAAATCAATTGGGTGATCTTGTGCCCCGTAAATCAAGAGAGTTTTCCCCGGACTCGAAGACAAGAGGGTACCTCAAGGCCTTTAGAAATTGAGGATTGTAATCTCGACATTGGTATAATAAAAATCTGTACAAGGTGTTTGCCTTGGTGCAGGACTGGACGTAGGGTAACTCCGAACTAGTATAAAATCCGGTGTGTTCTTTCCTTTTACTACTTTTTATTTACTTTCTGCATCTGTGTTTGATTCTGTGATTGTTCTGTGATTAAGTTCTGCATTTGTTTATATCATAATTTTTAAATTAGTCCATAAAAGTCTTAGAATCCATTAAACATTATTCACCCCCCCCCTCTAGTGTTAAATTAGCCTTAAGATCCTTAATCCGCACTCCCTTTCAAGTTGAGCCCGAGGAGGCTTGGGCTTGACCTTGTGCACATTTGCATTATTTTGAGCCTTCGGGCTTGACCTTTGCAACAATCTGTGAGATTTAATCGATGCTCGGACTTGTGATATTCACAGGGATACATTGTGCATATCATAAGTTGTCCATGCACATATATATTTATCCCTATCTAAAACATGAAGAGAAAACAAACTCATAAACTGAGGTAATATTAATATTCAATTCAATTTTATTTTTGCAATTTAGGTTTGTTCCCTTTTCCATTTTACTGTGTTGTTTATTTGATAGGTATAGGAGATGGTTGGACATAAGCTGGAGCAAGAAAATCAAGATCAACATCAAAAACAAACTCGTGTGAGTAAAAAAAAGTTATATACGAGAGTGTAGAGAAATGTTGTATATATGAGAGTGATAGTGAAAGTTGTGCTTGAAAATGTAAGTAGAGTGATAGCGAAAGTTGTATTTGAATTTGATTTGAAATAAAATATTTATTTAAATAAAATATTTGAATTTCATTCCGTGAACAAATTCATATCAGTCAATATTTATATGTTGTCTAATAGGAAATTCTAGAAATGATACTATAACATCAGACAACATATGGTTTTCTAGTTGTGTTTGTACATATCAGACGACGGGGCATATTCGTGGTCTGATAAGCAATGAGACGGCATGGGATTTAACGACAGATAGGTATGCAATCAGACAACGGAGCATACATGTTATCTGATGCATTTTTCCCCATAGTGTAGGAGAGGAGATTGGCAGTGAGTTTGGTTATGGATGGATGGATGGTTGATGGATGTTTTTGGTGAAAACGGGGTGTTGGTAGTATTAAACTTAATGACTATTTCGGCAAGTGTTCGGTTGATTTGTTGTATGGAAGTGGCTTGAGATTGAAGTGTGGCTAATATATTGGTGATTTGGGTTTGTTGAGTTTTTAGGATTGTGGAGTGGGTAGCGGGGGAGGTTTGTATAGTGTCGATGGTTTTTAGGCGGTGGTTGTTGGTGTCGCGGGTCTATTGAAGAGCCTCGTCGACTTGGTGGGTCATAGTTCAGTATTGGTGAAGGAACCAAATGATAGATATGCCTTATATTCCAACATATCTTTCATCTATTCCATTCCTCACTTACCTGGACACATGCATGTGAATGCAAGGACAGTTGTCCTAATACCATTAGTTGTCTGATATAATTCATGCATACCAGTGTGCTTTGTAACAAAAAAATAAAGAAGAAGTAAATAATCTTTATTTTTTTATAATAAATTTCTAGTCGCGTGGCGCTCTACTAGTTCTAGAAGATGTCATGGCCACAATTTCTTATATAGCTACTTTATTCTTGAAACCGACTTGGCATTTTAACAATTCATCGTTCATAGTTTTGAGAAATATTTACTATAGCTTGTTGCATATTAGTTGTATTAATACATGTCTGGTTTGTTGCCATAACATTATCCTCCTCTAGAAATCAAGCTTATCCTCAAGGTTACTTGGGTGATAATCTGAGATGATTTCCGATGAAAGTTGAAAAGAGGTTGTTGCATGTGGATTTGGACACAGTCAGAGCAAATAGATTTGAAAGATCGTGTGAATGCATGCTTCTTCCGATAAGAGTAACTTATAGGCGACGACTCTTATGTGTTCGACAATTTGGAAAGGTCCAAAATACTTCTTGGAGAGTTTATGTTGATGACGATGATGTAAAAATTAGCAATAATATTTTAGGTACACAAATACCCACGAACCGATAGGGAGTTCTTTATTTTGTCCATGTTTATCTGCTTGACATTTCGTTTGTGGTTGTGCTTTGTGGATATTTGTCTTCAGGGTATGAAGTAGTTGATAATGTGCTATAGCCTAATCATCTAGTTCATTTATTCTAGCCCTCCTAATAAAGTAATCAAAGATCACTAGTAGTTTGCTTCCATGTACGGCTTGAAAAAGAGACATGCCCATTGACGAATGTTTACAAATGTAGCAATATTTTGCCCATGGCAAGCATTTAACCCATTTCATTGGTAGATCACCGTTAACTACATGGAGATATGCTTTTAAGCAATGATTCATGTCTTTGGTTTGTTTATCGGACTTAGGGTGCTAAGCACCACTCATATTGAGTTGTGTGACATGTTGTCAAAAAAACTCACTCTAAAAATGGCCTATGAATACACAATATTTACCAAAAACTATAGAACGAAGAAGGCAGTGTAGTCTCATGTATTTTTGGATGAAATAAGAAGCTAATCGTTGAGTGGAGAATGAAGTTGGAAATGCACAAAAATGTGAATACTTTGATAGAAGATCTACAATGACCTAGACATATGTATTTTCTCTAGATGATGGAAGATAGGTAGTAAAATCCATTGATATATCTTCACATATATAGGTAATGGTTGGAGAAGGCCTTTAGGGGCAAATATGTCTGATTTGGTATGCAAGCAGATGAAGCACTTTCAATAAAATGTAGAACTGAATGACCTAACATAGACTAGTAAAATATATACAACTCTAGAAAATGTAGCTTTAATTCTTGAAAGTCGACCAGATTTTAAATAGTGCAGTAATTGTAAAAAATTGTTGTGTGAATTATTACGGTTTGGAACATATAGCATGTTGCCTAAAAAGGCGGTATTTAGGCACTGTTGTAGCGTTACTTTGATGTTGTTGGTGTATATGTTGAACCACTAAGTCATCGGGTTAAACCTGTACGGATATCGATAGTGAATTCAGAGACTAGGTGTAACAAATCTAGTCGAGATTAACATAAAATAAATATATTAAAATGAATTTTGAGAATTTAATTTAAGACTTTTGGAATTGTTTGGGAATAAAATGGATAAACTTGATTTAAAATTCAATTTAAGATTTTAATTGAGTTTTGTGAACTCAAAAGTCATTGAAAATTCATATTAGTGAAATAAATGATATTTGTGAATGTTGGGATTATTCTGCGAAATAAAACAACAATTTTAAAATACCGCCTTTCTATAACAGCCTTTGTCGAGGTTCGATTCCTAGCTTGAGTAAATTTTTGGAGGGGTTGAAATGAAAAAATAGAGGATGCTTTAAAAATTTTGAATAGCGATTCCATATATGTTCCTTCGATCTTCTTTTCCTCTCGTCGCTCTTCCATGCCTCGCGCCTCCACCCTCTTCAACATTTGCACCCTCCTGTCCGTTCCAATTCTGGTGATCATCTTGGATCGTGATCGTAATTGGCAATTTCATTTTTGTGAGTTTGGGATTTCAGTTGGCGGCGTTTGATATTTTGAGCATCCCTCCTCTAGTCGCCTCCTCATATAGGGCAGCTTACGTTCAAGGGTTGAGCTCTGACCATATTGATGGTTCTCTCAAAGCTGGATCGTCTGACACTGGTGCTGGCGCTAGTCCTCGTGCTTTTGGTGATGCATGTAACAACCCGCATATTTAACAATAATATATTTAAATAGTTAATTTAAATATTAATTCATTATTGAATTGGAAGTCTAAATGTGACTTTTCGCATACGGTCGAATTAGGACTTGAGACCACTTCTGTTGAGTCTGGATCGCCATTGTGAATCAAAATGAGTATAAGCATCGATATATTTCGACCGATGGATTTTTAGCTAGCAGTATGCGTTTGATTCGTAAATTGGTCTAAAAGCTAACTTTTGTATACTATGGAATTAGATCCCAAAAATTTTTCCACTGAGTTAGGAATTGCATCTAGAATTTGAATGAGTATGAGGTTCGATATGTTTAGAGTTTGGAATTTTGGGCGATGAATAGTGTTTTGAAGGGTAAAAGTGGAAATGGGGCTAAATGAACTTGAGTTGTGTATTTAGCCTACTTTAGGCTATGCTATTTCATTTTCCTCCTCATTCCAATTCACGTTCATTTCCTCATTCTCCTCAAACCCAAAAATTCCATAGCTCCAAAACCTAAAAGCTTCATCTTTACACCAAATTAAAATTCTTAAATTCATGGAAAAATCAACTACAGTTCTAATTAGGGGAAGACTCACCATCTCTCAAAATATTGGAGCTCGATTCGAAGTAGTGAGCTTCATCCAAATTTTCAAGAGAAGCAAAAGTAGGATTTTGATGGTTCTTGTTACTTCCTTTTGCTACTAAGGTGGGTGGGATGATTCTCCTATTTAATTTAAGTGTTTTACTTTATATATTTATTTAATGATGATTATGAAGTTTCATGAAATGATTTGGAGAATGTTAATAATGTAATTAAGCTTATGTCAATGCCTTAAATATGTTTATATCATCACATAATTTATTAGAGACCCTAATTACTATATTTTTAAATAGTTAGTAAGCCCTAGCATTGATTTGAGCTGATTGGGTGATTGTTTGTAAAATGTAGTAAGCTAATTTAACTGGTTTGTGAACTCTACACTTATTATTAAAGTGATTAGAGACTAATGAAGCTTAACTAGTATTTATAAAATGGTTTCATGATTTTATATATGAAGATAAAATAGATATGAGATTTTATAAAATGGTTTAAAGTGATATTTTATTTTATTGAAAATATTAGTAAGTAAAAGTAATATTTGATCTAGTTATGGTTTATTGGCTCACTTGGATGTACGTGTGTGTATACGTGCATGAGCGGGTATACGTATATGTACATTTGGAGCTAAGCGAAAATTAAAAACCAATATTGTATTGTAGTTATAACTGTTGTGTGATTGTTTGTTAATATAGATATGTAATTATTTGATTATATATAAATATAATTGATTACAAGTCCATTGCGGGCATTTCACGTAGCCATAGCGACTATCGCACGTGCAAAGTTACGTAAGAGGATACCGGGCCGAGAAATCATCCAGGTGAAGTCCGAAATGTAATTTATGTTTTCTTGTGTGTTACATGAGCGTGTGTGCATATGCGTGGTCAAATGAGTGCATCGACACACGTATGGCTACGCACAAGGTCGGGTATG
Source organism: Allium fistulosum (assembly GCA_030737815.1). Lineage (NCBI taxonomy): Eukaryota > Viridiplantae > Streptophyta > Magnoliopsida > Asparagales > Amaryllidaceae > Allium > Allium fistulosum. The sequence continues at coordinate 894,193,851 of CM060905.1, read as the reverse complement.
TCGTTTTGGCGTGTTAGAGGATGCCGGGTCGCCATTATCGCCCGTAGAACTCTACTAGTGCATTTTGGTAATGAAACCGGTTTTCAATTACTCATGGAATTTCCAAAACGTTAACAAATGAACCCCGGTAGATGTTCGATGGGATGGAGGCAGGCTCTAGTAGCAAGGCAACTCATCGGCGAAGCGTCGGAGGAAACTACGTGCGAATCGGCATCCGTTCAGGGAATCTACTCCCTGCCCAGGCTCACTGCCTGGAAACTATCAGTTCAGTTGACTGACCTAGTCCATTTAGTCGACTGGTCGAGAGGAAAAATTCCATCTCTGTCCTGGTTCAGTCGACTGAATGGCCCTTCAGTCGGCTGACCGGTTGTGTGTTGTGCAAACTTAAAAAGGTGATAACTTTTGCATACGAAGTCAGATTGAGTTGAGATTTGGACCATTGTTCACCATTTTTTAAGGACTATAACCTGTGAAATTTTGGTTGGTTTGGAATACTTTGATTTTGAGGCCCACGTGGGACCCATCCTAGCATATATTCCAAATCCGTAGATTTTGAGGTGGACCGGGAGGGTATATCTGAGGAGTACTATGACATTGAGGTCATGCATTCTATTTGGAATACAACTTGGGTTAGTATGGGGTTTTGTTAGAGTTGTCATATGGATTTTTAGGCCGTGGTAGCTTGAGCCGTGCATGGCGATTCCATACGTTATATATGGAGTAAGTCAGTACTCTAAGGTTTCGACCTTAGAGTAATATACGATTTATTAGTTGACTTGTTGTGACACACCAAGGGTATGGACTTATATGACCTACCAAAGGGTATGAACTTATGTTACCTACCCAAGTGTCGACCTTGTTATGGTGTACTTGAAATGTTGTTGATGGCCATGACACACTCGACACGATCTTAGAGGGACCATGAATCACTTTACCTTGTTGTGATCTCTTAAACATTTTTGGGTCCTACGTTCGTAATCTTGCGAATGTTTTGTCATAGCAATAGTGACCATACGTGTTGTGGCGTACCTATTTGGTCTTAGCAGCAGTGACCATATGAATTGAGGCGTACCTGTTTGGTCTTAGCAGTAGTGACCATACGCATTGTGGCATCATATTCGGTCTTAGAAGTAGCGACCCTACGCATTGAAGTGTATCGTATCGATCTTAGCAGTAGTGATCATTGTTTTCGGATCATGGTTTGATCATGGTATATTTGTACTATATTATTAGTAGTTTTGGGCTAGTGTAGTGCAATAGAAGATATCGTGCTAACTTATTATTGTTACCGAAGAAGAGCAGGTTATGGTATGATCCCCTATTTTTGAGCTGGATTTACTGAACTTGTTTATAGGCAGTCCGAATTTTACCTAAGCCACGTTTATGGAGAGGGTCGGCTGTGATTTAGTAGTTCCTGTTTATTTGTATATAGTTTTAATATACAGTATTTTGAGACAGTTCCCCTCACACCAGACGAGTCTGACCTAAGTTTTTGTCTTTGTCTGCTTATGTCATGAAAACTCTCGGGTAGTCAATTGAGTAGTTCGGGAGTCAGGTGCTTTTGGGTAGGGCTGGGCATAAACCGCACTGCTATATGGAAACTACCTGCACTGGACCGCAAAAACGGTGCGGAACCCACACTGAATCTCCTAATCAAAGCCAATACCCAAAACTGAGTGATTTAGACAATTGGATCGACCATATTAAACTGGACCAAACCGAATATTTACACTAGTAAGCTTATGATAAAAATATAATCAACTCCTATCTTATTTTATATTATAGCGATGTATATTATGTTTTCAGCTTACATAATAATAATCGTTGTCATAAAGGAATAAGTTATAGTTTTAGTATGATATTTTTCAACTTTTTTTTGATAAATTATAATTATAATCTTATTATAGTCATTTTACTTAATGATTATGCATTGATTAACATTGATGATTAGTTAATCTGCCAAAGATATCTCACTTGTAGCTAAATGTCAAATTGAAATATTCATACAATTAAAAACTAATCTTTCATTTTAGTATAACATTGTGTGTTTTAACCTTTAAGTGTAAAAGCTTCATAAAGTTGACTTCATAAATTAATTATTGATGGAAGTAATTCTCTTATTTCATATTTAATATGGATTCAAACCGGACCGGACCAAAATCAGACCATATTACATTAACCGAACCGAAATCGAACTGTTTAAAGGATTGGTATAATGGTTTGTATTTTTGATTAACCGTTTAATGTAGTATGGAAGCGGTTTGGGCTTCAACCTGCACCAAACCAACTCGTGCCCATCCCTACGTTTAGGGATACGCTAACAAAGTGCACAGCTGGAGCATTTTGGAGGCGTGACATCGATGTTTTGAGATATATATACTTGTTATTTTATTGTACATGATAGACCTGCTATTTATATACAAGTTCGTTGTATCAGATATTTATTCAGAACTCCGTGCTTATTTTGGAGTTGATGTATTCTGACTATTCTGTACCGATATTTATTTGTCAGTTGCTTCCGCTAGTGCGGTCTCCTATATACTGTTATTCTATTCTGTTCATGTATATTCAGTATATTATATGTTGTCATCAGTTGTGAGAACTTATCGATGTTTTGGTTTAATGTTTTGTTCTAATTTTATCTCGACGATCTATCTTTTGTGGTATTCGAAAGTTGTGTTATGATGTAAGGCACATATTTTTGCGTATTACGAAGGGCGGGTTGTTACAATGCAGCTCTGGTGGAGATTGTTAGGCCGGGCGTTGTGGATTGTGTTCCTGTTTTGGCCGATGCCTCCCGTTCAAGCTATGCTGTAGCTTTGGTGGATGATTCCACTTCAATTTCACCGCATCAGCCCTCAGCCTTAGTTTTGCCAGTAAAGGTAATCCCTGCCCCTTTCTTACCCCATCCCCCTTGGTTATTGATGTGAATAATTCTTGTCCTGTTGGTGTTATTGAGTTGCCCAAGCCAGTTAGTGGTTTGTCGTCGTTGATTAAGAAGAAGCCTGGAAATGTGGGTTCTATGGTTTCCAAGCAATATACTGTTGAATTTTCGGACACTCATGTCTCCCTCCTAAGGAAATTATTGATGCCGGTATCTCTTTTTGGAAGGTATTTAGTCGATTTCTTTTTGGATGAGACTCTTCATTATCTATTATGAAAAAGCAGGTCCTTAGGTTATGGAGGCTGCTTGGTTCGGTTACTGTTAGATGTGATAACTCGATGTTTTTTAAAATTTTCTAACCCTCAAGAGAGATCATGTGTTTTAAATAATAGATTTGATTATTATTGAAGGTTAAGTGTTTATCATCACCCAATGGAATCCATCCGTTGACCTCGCCCATGAGCAAGTTTTATATACCCGATTGGGCTCATATCACCAATATTGCCTCAGTTTTCCAATCGTTTGAGGGTATCAACTGGATTTCCAATCACATTGGCCAACTTATCTGCTTTGACATCTCCACTGAGCATAGGTAGCTTCTCCGTTTTTCCAAGGCTCTTATCGAAATTACCCACACTAGACTATTACCTTTGCGTATTCCAGTTTCCCTATCCGGTGATAGGGTTGCCTTTATAAGCATATCATACCAATGGAGCCCACCTATTTATGATCATTGTCATTCTTTTGGCTATATTATTGCTTCTTGTCCTCTAGCCGGTGCTATGCCTAATGATCTCCCCTCTAAGATTCCTCTTCCGAAGGCTCCATCCAGGCATTGGCGGATCGAGGCTCCAGCCATCCCTATGGCTCTATCTCACCCCACTTAGCCTACCCCTCCTTCTATTCCCCTAGCTGTTCCCCACCCCCTCCCCCCCCTCGATATTGCATGTGCCTCCTTCAATCGGCGTGCCGATCCCTCCTTCCAATCGGCCCCTAGATCGCCTGACTTCTCTTCTTCCAGAACATCTTGTTTTCCCCACCTCGCCAACCTTGATCTTCCTTCATGTGATTCTCCTAATACTATCTTAAGAAGAAATTTGTCGATGCCATCATCTTTGATCCTCCTAGCGAGGAAGGTGTTGCTCTAGAGCTGGTTGAAAAATTGGCAGAAGGTACATATCTGATATGGAACAATAAGGCAGGGACCTGAACCCACAAGGATACTGGATTATGCTTTCATTCAAATTGGAAGATATTCTCTATGTGGATTTCATACGATGAGATAGATGAGCGGGAACTCTATTATTGGTTGATGGATGATGAGCTTGTCCTTAGCAATGATGATGAATTCGGTGCCAACAACTAAGAGATTCTGGCTTCTCCGGACTAGGGCCAAAAATATATATTCTCGCCACGCTCTTCTAGTTATTGCATAGAGCTCATAGACTGGTTCCATCGGTGTGCGGAATTTAGTTATGTTGCCTCTTTTGTACTTTGTTTGTAGTTTTGCTATGCTATTGTTGGTATTTGCCATTCTGTTTTGTTGTTGTGGGGTCTGGCCAATTTATTATGCGGCAATCTAGCCAGGCATGTTGGTAGTATTTATTGGGTGCGGGCTCCTTGCGCTGTACTTGTGTGCCTTATATATATATATATATATGACTAACACGGCAGTATGGTCCTTGGATCATACATCCTTTATATAAAATAATGGATAAAGTTGATTTAAAATTCAATTTAAGATTTTAATTGAGTTTTGTGAACCCAAAAGTCTTTGAAAATTCATATTAGTGAAATAAATGATATTTGTGAGCTTTGGTATTATTCTGAGAAATAAAGTAATAATTTTAAATTTTGGCTAAAACCAAAAGGCGGTATTTCAAAAAAAAAATCGGGTAAGAATAAAATTATAGAAAATATTATACTTGCTTGAATGATTTTTAGAAGAGGTTTCACAACTCGAACGAATCGAAAAGGAGCAAAATGCATTATGAATAAAAAGAAAACACTTTGATTTAAGTTAAACGGGCCTGAACCAATTCAAGCCCAAATAACATCAGCCCTTACCCTTCATTTATTTTCCTTTAGCAAACCCTTTCCTATAACTACTCTCTAGTCCAAACCCCTTGAATTGATAAGCTCTAAATCGCACAAAATGAAATCAAAAAGGGAAAAAAACACCTCACAACTTGTACGTCATCGACCGGAGACATTATCAACGAGGGGGCATGCACGCGACTTCGGCAGGGGGTCGATGGCGTGGATGGTGCCGCAATTTAGACTGGAAGATGGGACATTGACTTGTGGTGTTCAGGCGGAGGGCAGAGCGATGGGAGGCTGTTGATGGTTGCGAGCATGACAGAGGGGACTGGCAACCGCAGGGATTGGAGCGACGATGGCTGTGTACAAGTTCCGGGAGGTGGTCGCTGAACTTGAGAGGGTCGCTGCTAAGTATTTGATTTTCCACTCTTCGATCTGTGAGTTGTTCAAACTCACAAATTCTATCTCTATTCTTTTGCATGTTGTGATTATCTCTTGCTAAATTAGTTGAAGTTAATTTCCCATTCACACCAGTATCTTGTTGTTAATGCATACGATGAATTATTACAGTTATTGCATATATTGTGGATGGAGTTGATTGGGTTTGGAATGTTGATTCCTTATATGGATAGATTGTGTAAATTTACAAATGGAACTTCGTTTCTTCGAAAATTAAAACTTTATAGTATGTCGATACTTGTGCATTATTTGTGTGACCAGAGTTGTTGGAAAACAACTCGGATCGCTAAATAATTTTATATTATGGAATGATATTTATGTAGAGCGACATTGGCTCTGTAAGTTACATTCTATATAGGTTTATTATTTGAATTGTTTAAGTGTTTTTAAAAGATTTTCAAAATGAGGTTATACTTATTTTGATCCTTATTGGAATTTATTTTATATAATATATAGTTAAATTATATTATATTCTTAACTTATATCTTATTTCAAAATTTCTATCCAAAAGATTTAAAGATGAGCAATATTTGTTCACAAAACCTTTCTAAAGTTACGATTAGAAGTATATTATAATTTTGAAAACATTTTAGAGGCAACATTGTTATATTTTGTTCATCTTTGTTTACTTTAGGATTTTTGATTTCTTGCTTCTTCTATTTCCTTGATTTCTGGAATTTCTAAAATTCTAATGATTTCATTTTTTAGGGAATTTCCATCATTCTAAATTATTAGATTATATATATATATATATATATATATATATATATATATCAAACACATAATATATGAAAAGAAATCATCTTTAAACTAGTTATATTAAATATAATCTTTAGAAATCACTTATAGAGCTTATATAAAATACATTACTGATTTCAAAATTTGGGATTCGAAATATGGTTTTTGAATCATATATTTAAAATTTTGATGAAGAAATATTATTATGGAATTTTTAATGATAATAGTGTTTTTAAAGTTGAATATAAAATCATATATATATATATATATATTAGCTTTCTATATGTACATAGTAGCATATTTTATAAATACAGCTATTTAGGGTCGTTAGACCAATATTTAAATGATTTTGAAAGAAGTATATCTATATAAAAATATTACTTCTATTAGATGAGAATTTTAATTAAATTATTTAGTAGTGCTAATGGTATGAAACACTATGTACCACTTTATCAGTTAATTATTTGACTCCTGTGATGGAATATTTTATAGAGTGGAGTTTACGATCTTCTAGTAAACATTCGAGTATCACCTAGTGGTTATGGAACATTTGGGGCGACACTAGTTTGATTACTAATTGAAAGTACTTAACAGTTAATATATTAGCTGAGTGGAATCTACGATCTCTTAGTATTTAAATATTCGAGTATCGCCTAGTGGTTATGGGACATTTAGGGCGACACTAGTTTGATTACTGATTGAAAGTATTTAACACTTAATATTTTAGCCGAGTGGAAATTATGATCTTTGAGTAAATATTCGAGTATCGCATAGTGATTATGGAACATTAGGACGACACTAGTTTGATTAATAATTGAAAGTATTTAACACTTTAGATCAGAAGTGATCTTTGAGATATCATGCATCTAGGCATGTACAGCAAGTATCGGCTTGTCTTATTATGGTATGCATCCAGGCATGATCGGCGGGTATCAATTCATCTTTTGGTTGACTCGCTTTCATGCTTGTATTTTGGTTGACTCGCTTTCATGCTTGTCTTTGGTTTCGACTTGCTTTCATGCTTGTATTTGGTTTCGACTCACTTTCATGCTTGTCTTTGGTTTCGACTTGCTTTCATGCTTGACTTTGGTTTTGACTTGCTTTAATGCTTGACTTTGGTTTCGACTCGCTTTCATGCTTGTCTTAGGGTTTCACATGCTTTCATGCAAGTTTATGTTTAGATTATGAAATATTTCGATTCACCGTATTTTGAGAGGATTGCTTATGATAAGCATGATATGATTTTATGACATGGTGAATTATTGTGATTATGTCATTTAATATTTAGAGGATGGCATATTATATATGGTTATGACTATATTATTGTTAGTCTCTTATATTATCCCGTGATCTCGCTTTTGTTTAATTCGAAATAGTCCAACCCGTTTATTATTTATTAATAGTCAGGTCAGGCTGAGACATTTTAGGTATTGGGACTCGTTGACCATGGATGTTGGGATAGCTTATGGATATATATATATATATATATGATGTTTAGCTTCTAGACCTTTATGCCAAATGTATACTTTGTATGAGTGGCTGACTTTTATGTCATGTATATTTTGAGACATGTTGTAGTCGATATTTATAACTGTATTATGTGAGTCTAGCATTTTGTTTTGTAGACTCACTTATGTATTCATCTTTATGTCTATATTATATAAATTCCACTGTGTTTTATGATTATGTGTTCTCTGTGATATATTATATATATTCTGCTCTTATTAGCCAACGTGTTTATTGCTTTGTGCTGGGACTGTACACGTCAGTTATTTAGTTCAGATCCTCAAATTTTTAGTAGGAATGACGTGTCAGTGTTAGCCCAAGGGAATATTCACATCTGGTTGCTCCTAACCAACCTTATTCTTCGTATTGGCAGACAATAATACTATGTAATATTCTTTGTTAATATAGATCTAGAGGTGGGGCGTCACACTAGGCCAGAGAATGCTTGCATCATGACTTTTAATGTCCATCGTGATAGCCTATCAACCATGCAATTTTTAGATCCAGGTTTGAAATTATTGACAAAATCAAATCCAAACAATTTTGATAACCATTTTAAGTGGTGATGGTGAAATGACGATCGAGAAGGTAATGGCACCATTTTTTATCGTTGTAGTGATAACAAACATTTCTTGAACATAAGTTGATGCAGTTTGAAGACGAGGTAGCAATTTCTTGCCAAGGAAGGCTAATGGCCGACAGTACTGAGATAATAAGGCTCCAATGGCCCAGCCTGAATCATCTGTATGTATGTTGAAAGGGGAATAGCAATTAGGTAGAGACAGAATTGGGGCTGAAGTGATGTCTTGTTTAATAGCTAAGAAGGCCATGTGGGCTTAGTTAGACCAATTGAATGTTCCTATTTTTTTCTTCAATAATTTAGTAATTGAGCTGTAATAGATGCATAATTGTGGATGAAATTTCGATAAGAAACCATGAATAGATGTAAGGAAGGTTGGAGATGGCCAATTAATGTTAGCTTCAATTTTAGATGGATACACTTATACTCCTTGACCTAATATGACATGGGTCAAATAGTTCGATTCCGTAAGCCCAAATATAAATTTGGAGGGATTATTATATAAATTATTTTGCATCAAAATGTCAAAAGATATTATAAGGTGTTGTAAGTGAGAGCTCCGTGATTTACTATAGATAAATATACCATTGAAAAACATTAGGATGAATTTTTTAAGATGAAGCCGAAAGATACCCTTCGTTGTTGCTTGAAATCTAGATGGTGTGTTTATGTGGGAAAATAGCATAACTAAAAATTTGTAGTGACATTCGTGTGTGCGAAGGTGATTTTATGGATGTCGGATGGGTATACACAAATTTGAAAATAGACACTATGGAGATTAAGCTTGGAGAAGTAAATGAAGATGAATGATTCGTCTACTATAGGAATTAGAAATCGGTCTTTGATTTTAATGGCATTAAGGTCTTTTGATTGTAATGGCATTTGACTAGTAGATGGTTTAATAATTGTGATTGGAGCATTCACAAATTTAGGATTCGGTTTCGTTTTTTTGGAGATGATTGTAACGGTAAGGTTTAATATTGATTGATTGAAAATTGGTGTGTAGGTTAATATGATGGTCACAGTTTCGGTGATGTGATAGGAAATTTTGTTTGTCAAAAAGGGTTGGGCAATGGGTCAGAAGTTGTTAGATATCTAGGTGAAGGGGATTGGACTGGATAAGAGTGCTTTATGGAGAAGATAAATCCAAGCGTAAATAAAATGAAACAAAATCAGTGGATCTGAACCTTTTTAGTTGGTTGAAGGAAATAGCGGATAGGTTTGAATCACTGCCTAAGCCTGTTAATATAATTGTTTGTTGTACATGAGAGAATTTCATAGGAAGGTTTCTGTGATCCATCTCAATAGGCCCAAGCTCTAAAGCCATTAAATGCCAAAGACGGCTTCAGCTTTAGAAATTGGCATAACGGACTGAAGTAATCGATGGATTTTTGCTTGAACCAACTTTCCTTGATCTTCTAACACACATTGAATTCTAAAGTTTCCCATTTCATTATTTTAGGCAGAAGTACCAACTCAAGAAATAGGGAAGCAAATAGACATAGCTATAGGGTTTTTGGGTGGTATTGAACCCTATTCGGGGAGATTATGAAAACAAATTGAGTAACTGCATCCTAAGTGGCCTATTGAGCTGTCCTCGAGTGATTAAACAAGAATTCTATGAGTTACAAATTTTGACGAACCGTGCGCAAGTGACTAAACAACAACTTTCAAGTGCCAACTCTTAATTTCTAAATGGGTCTGCTTTAATTGAGATTTTCTTCAGTTGTTTGAGTGAGGAAGTCCAAGAGAGGTTTTCTGGATGCCTCTAAGTTATAAGACCGACCAAATGAATGATCTATGAATGAATGGGAAAGAACTTCAAAGTGGTTTATGGTGAGTTTCCCTCGAGTGATTGTGACTAGATTACCCGATTGATGCTTTCCAGTGACATTAGGGACTATTTTAAGTTACAAAATAGTACTTTAAAAAATGATTTTGAACCCAAGAACCTTTTGTATTATAACATAATTGTCATTTCCTATTTGAGTGTCTGTTTGATGTCTTGATACCTGCATTAGTTTCTCTGACTTGCTTGGTAAAGTGAATTTATAGCTTGTTGATGATGATCAACTTCCTCTGTGTCATTCACTACAAGGTCATTGTCTTGTTTTTCTACCTTCAATGGTCTTTAAACTTTTAACTTCGGTCGTTTTACACTAAAACATGACCCAATCATAGTGTTGAGTGTAGAGTATTTAGTCATTTATCATTGAGCTTTAGTATACATAAATATGCATTTGCTACAGTGCATAATTAAATACAAAGTCGTTTAAATCATAAACGGCTCAATGAAAATTAAGTTTCTTCCGTTCATTGGAATGCTAAGGTTTATTGTTGTCGCATTTGCATTTAGTTAATATTTCATTTTATTAATGCATCTATCATTAACTTATGATTTCTCAACATATGTATGGTTCCTATCCATTTAATCTTATGACCGATAAGAAATTTCAATCGTTATCATTGCACTATTTTCTTTATTAAAAATGGAATATAAAAACAAATATGTTACTATGGATAAAGGCCCATCATCAACAAGCAATCATATAATTCGACAAAAAATGTCGGTTGAAAAGGAGTAAACACACCCAAAGAATTTTGTAGAACTACAGATATTACATGTATTCTGCAATTAGTTTAAACCGGTAATTTATCGTTTTTAAAGAGAAAATAAAAAACAATGGATACAGAAATTATTATGTATAAAGTAAAGACACACAACGTTATAGTGGTTTGGCTGAAGATTGTCCACTATGTGTTCTCATTCATTCCTTAATAGATCTCAAGTGCAAAATAGAAATACAAAATATCATGATCTATTGCTCAAAAGAAATGCAAAATATTGTTGCTGAGATTTGGTCCAGCTAGGTTCGATATGTTGTTCTTTACTCTCAGAAATCGTCTGTCATTATATTCATCCATGTGGTGTTTATAGGTATGAGGTTATGAAGTGGTTGGCTCGGCATTTCCCTAAAAAAAGCACTAATCACTTCGACGTATTTTACTCGGTAATGATCGGTCTGGTCGATATTTAGTTCAGTGTTTGTTTTGTTCAACAAACTATAATCGAACCAATTTTCCCATTCAGTAGTGTCAACTACCAAACCAATTTCCCTGTTCGGTAGTTGTTGTTCACCGAACTATTTCCCTTCAATTGCTATCAGACCATTCCATTTGACTATAGTCGAACCGTTTGCTTTGACCATTTTCCTGTTCAGTAATGTCAACTACCGAACCAATTTCCATGTTCAGTAGTTGTTGTTCACAGAACTGTTTCCCTTCAATTTCTAACAGACTATTCCAATTGACTATTGCGGAACTATTTCTCTTGTGAGTTCCTTTCTTTTGATCCATTTGTCCCTTTGCAACCATGTGATGGCACTCTCATTACGGACCTTCCCGTTGTTTCTAAGCTCCTTAATATCTTTTCGCACCCGTAGTGTTGTGGGCAAAAATACCCACAACACTTGCCCTTAAAGCATACTTTCATGAATACAAAGTGTGTTTTGATCTGATCCATAATCGTCCCTCTTCTATGCAATGATTTAACTTGCAGTTCAACGTGTATGGTAAGCCTCCAATTAATAGTTTGTTGCAAAGTCTTGCATTTTTTGAAAAAAATCACTAGTAGCCTTGAATTTTTTTGGTACTTGGTGCCTAAAAACATCTTTTAAGTTGCGAAATCCAAGATTCTTCGAAGATCTCATTCGGTTCGGTGCATTCTTTGGCTTGGCATGTTTTTTGTTCGGTATCAATCGGTTCGGTACATTTTGTTTGGTACCAGACCGACTAATTAGGCATTATGAATACATTGCACTGGCTCCACCCATAACACTTTACCCCCCCCCCCCCTCTTCCATTTCAAAACCTTTCATCTCCTTTGCTGGTTTGCCAGATCCAAGCATTCCTTCCCCAAATTCAAGCAAATTTCTCTAAAACTTAAACTTCATCATGTAATAAGTTATTACTCTATCCATCCACTTCACTATAGATTTCATGCTATTTATGTTTTTCCATATGTGAATCCAATTTAGTTGAATTTAGATTTGTCATTCGTGAAAATTTTAGGATTTTTATTGTTAAATTTGTGGTGAAAATCCTATCAAATTGCTGATTAAACCTATTTTTTATGTTGACTTGATATTAGCTTGAAATAAATAGTTGATTTTGGTAAGAAAATTGATTAGGTGGCGTAAGCTAGGCCATAACCGAACCATGTTAAGCTTAGGTTGAATAACAAGAGGGATTTAGCATAGTATGTTGTGTTGATACATTTGGGTAGCTAACATAAGTTTGGAATATGCTTTAGGACACAGTAAACACTCAAAAAAATTTGTTAAATGCATGACATTATTTGGTTCGGTTGGGGTTGCTGAACCAAATACTTAGGCGATGTTCCTTGAGTTTTTGGGACATTGGCTACTACTATAGTAAACTCTTCTTTCATATAGGCTATGATGGATGGGTGTGTGTTGATACATTTAATTATTGCTTCATCGTTATGATGATTTTAACATATCATTATAGATTCGGTTAAATAATCATCGCTTGATTGGCAATAATGTGTATATTATCGACCTTATTATTGTGTACCTCCAATCGAAAGACAATGTTCGAACGATTTAGTTCATACTTGCTCAATGAACACGCATCGATTAATATACAGTTTTAACTAGTTTTGCATATAGTAATACAAGGAATACCTCATATGTTTATTGTTGTATTTTATATCATACCACCATGTTGCATTTGTCACTATGCACGTTGTCAATTTGTAGCCTACCAGATAGGTATAGCGTCACGTCGTTTCACTAGATCCATTGCTACTACTGGTGCCCATCCTTCTAGTGCTCCAGCCTCTTTGTCTACTGTTATTTCCAGCCAACCTAGTTCGACACGGTAGTAGGAAGTAAAGTACAGAAAAAGTAAATAACACACAGTATTTTACAATGGTTCGACAATCTATGAACTACATCCATTTTATATCCTTTATTATGATTCTTAACTTCCAATTGCTACAATGCTTGCTAGGCATCTATGGATCGGTTATACTAATTGCAAATCGTCTACTCACTAGGTTGGCAATGTCTGGCTTCCTTAGATTTTGAAAAAGATCGATCCAATCTCTAATAGTTGTTTTCGAGTGATAGACTTAATCAGTTCAAATCTATGATAGTGTTTTTGGATATTTCCTTGTTATCCAAGAGTGCTCCAAAAGCTTTTACCTTTGGTTCTATGGAGTTTAGGTTCTCTTAGATGCCCTCCCCTTAAAATGGTTACGTTAGGGGTGTATATAGATATGTTTCTAAGTCTAGGAGGTTCTGAGAGTTGTATGAAGATGGAAAGTCATTCAGATTCAAACCTTAAAGAGCAGGAGGAAGGTCGGGCCCATCTAGACCTAGTTATAAGCAAGTAGAAATAATGTCGGTACTGATCAAAATTCTACCAAACATTTTCATGGTACGGTAGGTTTGCCGACCCGAACCCTACCGAACCATTTTCACAGTCTGGTAGATTGTTATGTACTTGGCTGCCAAACCATTTTTCGGTTGGGTACCGAACACATCTGTACCGAATAAATTTATTAGGTCGATTCTAGTGCCTCCAACTTTGCTTTTGAGACTTTGTTGTTTTGTGCTCCTTCTTACCTCTTTTGCGTGATGCTCCGATGATGTTGAAGGAATTGAGCCAGCTCACAGTGGAAGAAATGGATGAATTTCAAAAAAAATTATCATTTCGGATCTTTAATGGACCTATGAAGTATAAATTTCATTCATAATTTTTCTAAATTTGGTTTAAATAAAAAAAATTATTCTATTTTAAATAGTTAAAGGGAAGTTTAAATAAATTTAATTTCAAATGTATAGTGTATCAAATACACATAACATTAATTTATAAGTGTTAATGTATATGGAATGAAACCTTTCATTTCTTTCCCTAAAACAAGAATTAATTGAGAGCATTAATTGTGTTAAATGGAGAGAGAAACCTTTCATTTTCTCTCTTTAATTTGAATTGATTGATTCATTAAATGTCATTATTAATAATTTATTCATGGCAATATTTATTATTATGTCCATATATGTATTCTTAACTGTACAATTTATAGCTTGAGATTTATTTAATTTAATTTAATTTATTCATACAAGTGTACATATATACATTATATACATATATATAAACACATGTGTGTGTACATCTATAACATCATAATCCGTGAAGAGTATAATGTGCCCATATATAGATGTCGGTATTTACATGGCAATGGACACATTAGCACATTTTGTGTTGTACTATAATTTTTCCAAATGCGTGCTTGTATAATATGTCAAAACAACATACTAATATATGTGTGTCTATATATATATATATATATATATATATATATATATATAATTTATTGAATAAACCATTTTCAGCTATAACAAATAAATGTAAAATAATTATACGACAACAATAAGAGTTTTTAAAATTTTAGAAAATCTAAAAACACATTTTGGGCTAAAGATTAATTTATGGAATTTTTACAATTAAAATAATATTTATCATTAAATAATTGATAATAGCCCGTAATCAAATTGAAAATTTCTAAAAAGAATTCTAAAGGTATATGAGACATATTTTGGATTTAGGAAAATTTTTTTGAAATTTTCTCAACTGAAATTGTATTGTTAATTAAATAAATAATTGCACTTCGAAAAGAAATTAATTTCAAAAATTAATATTAAGTTATAGAAATTTGAAAATTTTTATGAAGGTTCCAGATACATATTTAAACCTTAAGAGAAATTTCTAGAATTTTCTCAATTGAAATTATATTTTTAATTAAATAATTGATTACAGACTGAAAGTAAATTAATTTTTAAAAAAATAAATTAAGTTTAAAAAATCTAAAATTTTTACTGTAATCTTATTACATGATGCAGCAAATATAAAAAATATAAAATTGAAATTTGAATCATTAATTATTTTATTCATAATAAACAATTCACAAAATCATTAAATAATAATAAAATATGTATAAACATATTTAATAAAATATTTTTATATTTTATGGTTCATAATAGGTACAAATCATCGTAAGAAAATTTGAAGATTAAATATATATGATATATAAACACATATACAATTATACATATTCATAATTTGCAAATATGTACATATTTAATATATATATATATATAAATCAAAATTAAAACCTTTTTTTTCATAAAATTAGTTCAACAATAAATCAATAAACAAAATATTATATCAAGCACATAACCATTCTAATTATAACAAATACAGGTACCCATAAAAATCTCACCTAATCTAAACAATAAACAGATCTGAATACAAACAGAGGATTTGAATGTAAATCAACTTTTATATGATAAAATTAAAATCAAACAATGATAATAAATAAAAGTGCACCGCCTAATAAAGCATTTGAGTCCATGTTTGAACAATGATTTCTCTTCTAAGAACAATACACAATCCGTCAGGTTGCTAATCTGGGATTGGAGACCTTCTACTACAAATTAGTATTTTTAATTTTTAATTGGATTTGAGAATTTTATGGATGATTTTAGAGGAAATTTGGTACTATTAAAATGAGGAAGATGAAGAAGAAAGTGGCAGCTCAAAAATAAATTAGCTTATGACTAGTGTTTTGAGATTAGCTTTTATATAGGTAGAATAAGAGAGCAAAAAATGATCTCAACCACACATCTCAAAACCCTAGTCTCATGCATAGTAGCTTCCACTTTCCTCTAGCTAAACCAATGAATTTTCCTTCTAAAATGCATGGGCTGTGAGCCCATTGAACCCAATTTAAATATACATAATTATATTTAACTAAATTTGTTGTTGGTATCTCATATCGATCAACATATTTATAATCCTTGTATAAATATATGCAACAAATTTATTTCTCAAATCATATTCAAAATTTATAATTAATATTTCGTAAATATTAATTAATTTTAATCAATTTATAACAACTATAAACTAATTAAATCATTCGATCTTAAGAGAATTCATCGATTCGGTTGTGTAACTCTTGGGTGTAAATCGGTCAGCGATTAACGTCGAACTATTCGAACATTAACGCTCACACTTCACTTAGCAGGTGGTGTGATAGTATTTCCAAATTTATCACTTACTCATTTTTGGGAAAATCTCATTTTAATTTAATAACCGTTACCCAGTTGTGACAATTATTTACACCAATTCTCTTCGTCAAAACTATATCACTTTGAACTTGCTGAATTTGGTAATGATCAAAATTCCAACATCATCCACATTCAACTCTATAATCCAAACACAAAGTCTTTGGCTCAATAATAACAATAATTATCAACTGAACTACTCTGGCCAGAGATTTTGACTTTGGATTGACTTGAGTTGACTGTGATACTAACCCCATATAACCGAAGAGATGAATCATCTCTTGAATAGTGCTTCACTTCCAATACTTCCATTCGACCCAACTATAGTCACTCGATGGATGCTATGCCATGATTTGGCTGTAATCAAAGCAGAGCTTTCATATTCAAGATTCACAGTATTCTCAAGTCGAAAGAACTGTGTAAATTAGTCACATCAATATTTTATGTTTGACCTTAGCTATATTAACCAATAGAAAATTACCAAGTGAGACGTTCCATAATTATCCAATAACTATTAGTACGTAACCCCTAGGTGCCCAAAACAGTCATGATTAATACACTACCCAACATTTGGAGAGCGTTACGTACTCTAGTCTCAACGGATACATCGATATCCAGTCTCGATGCATCTTGACTAGGAACATTTAAAAATGATATATTTGTTTCATTATGATAAATTACTCACGGTTACAACACTTTGTAACTACTATCACAAAACATACCATTTATGGATTTTCTATTAAATATACTTGTAATTAAATTAATTAATTATTATAACCACATTATATCAAGTATATAATAGAAAGAAAACACCTTCATTTCGAACAAGATTGGTCAATGAGTTAGATATATGTAACAAATTAAATAATTGTCCCCTAAGGCATACCCCTAACTCTATCAATCTCCCACTTGATCTGGGGGTCAATTATGGAATCTTACTCCAACATCTCTAATCGGTTTTCTCAGAACCAATTGGGTCAGTCCCTTTGTGAACGGGTATGCTATTTTGTTTCAATTATCTACTCTGTCAATCAACTCTCTCCGACGCTGATAAATTGTTTTATCATGTGGAACAATTCGAAGTATGTCTCTTGGCTTCTCATAAACTCTAAGTTCTATTACGAACTATATCGCAACATTGTTATCAGCAATGTTATGATATCCTCAACATTTGGAATCGACTTAGTTATAAATTTGCGCATTTATATATTTATAAACATTGTTTTTGTTGCGGCGCTATTCAAGACGATGTACTTAGCCTTTTTCATTGAACCAGCCACGATCTTTCATTCGGAACATTTCCAACTTAAAGATTCTTAACTTGAATTTATTATTGACATATTATACTCATTATTACTTATGATATTTGAGTCCGAAAGGAGTTTTTGTTTCTGTAAACAATTCCCTAGTATTTCATAAATACACGAGAACACTTCAATAAACCATTTAGTGATATCAATCTGGATTTGATATTTGTTTCATGTATCAAACACACAAAAATCACGATATCGTAACTGTTATCCCGCCTTTTGGCAAGGCCGTGACACCAAGGACTTGACTAGAGACCGGTGACAGATCGTCTCGGAGATTGGCTACGCACAAGGATCGCTATGGATATCGATGGAATTTGTCCGAGTCCGGATCGGGCTACAATTGATAAGGCACGTCAAGCAAAGCCGTGGGAACCAACGATCCAAGTTTCAAGTCAATCCGAGTTCGTATGCTCAAGGTATCATCGACAAAAGAT
This sequence comes from Allium fistulosum, assembly GCA_030737815.1. Lineage (NCBI taxonomy): Eukaryota > Viridiplantae > Streptophyta > Magnoliopsida > Asparagales > Amaryllidaceae > Allium > Allium fistulosum. The sequence goes on along the minus strand of CM060905.1, from coordinate 894,175,744 downwards.
GGAGTAGACCGTCCTTAGTTCGAATCCATAGGCGAAGCCTATGTTCGAATCCATCAGACGTGTATTGCTTCGAATCCATGAGGAGTACCCCTACTTCGATTCCATCGAACTTTCCCTACTTTGAATCCGTAGAAAGAAGGTGCCTCGAATCCATGGAGCATAGCCTTGCTTCGAATCCGGGAAGAGTACCTTAGCTTCGACTCCATTAGCACAGAAGCCCTAAGGTCGAATCCATCGTCCCTGCATTCCTTCGAATCCACAAAGGCTAGTCACTTCGAATCCATCCGATGACTGCCTTCGAGTCCACCCTGTTGGAGTGAATACGAATCGATCAATAAGTGGCATACCCTGATCGATTCGAACTAATGCTGGTCCAACCGTTTCGAAGGAAGCACGTCTTCGAATCGATCACCTCCAATCCACCACGTCCACATAGCTAAAACCCCGGCCACGACTCAGTAAAACTCGGAGATAAAAGAGGGTTGACCCGAGGCATGCGCACCACGCCGTAGTCTTCGCGTGCAGGAGGATCGATTCGAACGAATCGATTCGAGCGTATCGATTCGAACGACTCCAGGAAGCGAAAAACACCTACTTGAATCGATCATAACTCAAGTTCTACAAGTCCAAACGCCATGAAATTTTCACAGAAGCTTAAACACATGATGAAGAATGTCCACACCAAATTTCAGCTCGATTGGACTCTTTCTTGATCGATTCGAACCAAGGGTCGAATCGATCCCAAAGTGGGCCCGGATCTCCAGATTTTGGCCATGTGGGCCCCCTCACGTGCCAGAAGCGGTCTCCCTGAGTTTTAGGCGAAATATCAGCCTCTCACACCTATAAATAGAGCCCCTAGTCATTCAGAAAAGGGGTCGGACAATTCTAAGCACTAAAGAGCGCCCAGATTCTGCCAGATTTACTCCAGAACACCACCGCTGCTTTAGATTGAGACTTAGCATATAAATTCAGTTGTACTACAGTATAAAGAATTGTAATCTTCAAGTATCGAGCAATAAAATCATCAAACTTCATAGTGGACGTAGGCAAAACGCCGAACCACTCTAAATCGCTTGTCTTTGCAATTTACTTTCTGTTATTTGGAGTTTTTGTTAGATAATCCTCAGTTTTAATTTTCATTCTTCACTTTTATCTCTTCAAAAACTTCCGAAGAGTGTTATGCCCATTTTTGGTACAAACACTTTGGTGCTTTCACTGAGAAAAAATCTGCTTTTTTCTCCTGCTCCCTGGATCTACCATCGATACCGGATTGCATAAATCTAAGAGGAAGATCCAGATCTCTAATTCATAATCCTTCCATTCTATTCAGATTTGCATAAAGTCTAGGAAAAGGATTTATCATTCAAAATGGTTAGCACAAGAACCACTTCTACAGCTGCTGGACAAGAAGGTAGGGATGGACAAAATCCTGCTCAACAGCAGCCATCCAACCAAGGCAACGTTGCTCATTCAGATCCGTCTGGACCAGTCACCAGACATGAGTTCCATGTGTTGCTTCAAGAACTGACCCAAAGTCGGCAACAATTGGCCGAACAGTTGCGTGCTAATATTGAATTAACAAACCAACTGAACCGCCAAGGCCACAGAAGGTCCAGACGGGATGATATCTCCCGATCATCTACTGAAAGTTCCGCCTCATCGGACCATTATCACAGATCTACCCGTCCTCGATTAGATGGGAGTCATGCACAAACGACCGGATATCAACCCGCCTTGACTGTTGGACAGTTGAGGGCAGGACCGTCGACCAGCTTTCAGGCCGGGCCCTCAACACAAGGAGGCCCTACTACACAGCATACCACGGACAATCATGCCGCAACTGCCACAATGGAAGCAAGGGTTGATACCCGAAATCTTTCAGAGCCAAATAATCAGCAACATGGGCGTACTCCTGAACCATACGTCCCAGAAGACGCTGAGCCAAGGAGGCGAAATTTGGACCGTCGACAGCGTCCGGTCCGAACTCGCGCTGTGGAACCCGACCACACCTTAGCTCAGCAGGCCCAAAATGTAGCAATGCCCGACATTTCGACTATGATACGTCAGATGATCCGTGAAAGCCAAGGTCTTACCAACGACGATTGGGGGATTTCTCGAAGTCATACTCCTTTCACGGACGAGATACTGTACGCTGAACCTCCTCGGCGATTCAAAATGCCAACTCTCCCTATGTACGAAGGAAATTCTGATCCCAATCAGCACATATTGAAATATGAATGGTCAATGAGCGCCGCAAGGGCCGACGATGCAGTGAAATGTCGAAGTTTCCCCATCTCACTGGGAGGAATTGCAACAATGTGGTTTACAAGATTACCTCCTAGATCTATCTCTTCATTTGATCAATTGGCTAAGAAATTTGTTGAACAATTTCGCATGCATGTCGCTAGACCCAAAGATGTTAACACCCTGTCCAATGTTACCCAGGCTCGTGGGGAAACGTTAAGGCGTTACTTGGAGAGATTCCATGCGGCATGTGTGGAGATTAGTAATCCCAACGATAACTCAATTTTAATGGCATTGACAAAGGGAATCGATTCCGATTCTGAGTTTGGAAACTGGTTAGCTGGAAAACCACCTGCATCGTTGGACCGTTTCTACTCCAAAGCCGCTCAATTCTTACGGCAAGAGGACGCGAAACAGTCTAGGTAGCAGGACGATGCGAAGCCCGGAAGTGAGGGAATACAAAGCAATGTAGCAGTTAAACAGTCCGGTGACAATTCCGGAAAAGTTCAGTTGAACATACAGAACAAGCAAACTCAGCCAAGAGGTAACAATGGTCAGAATAAGAAAAGAGATCCAAATCCAGGCCCACGGCGTAGGGCTCCGATGTTCGAAAATTATACACCATTAAATACATCGTTGGAAAATGTGTACCTACAAACTTGCAACACTGAACAGTATAAGAAACCCGCTCCGAAGCGGTCATCAGAGAGGCAGATTCAGACAGGAAAGTTTTGTAGATTTCACGAGAGTTATGACCACAATACAAATGACTGTCGACATTTGCAGGACCTCATAGAAAAGCTGATCAGGGAGAGAAAATTAGATCAATTCGTGCGGGCACCACAGTCTGGTGGTGCGGGCCCGTCAAATCCAAACCGTACACCGGATCAAGAAAGACAAGAGGAACCCGCTCGTACAGGCGGGAGGTTAGTTATCAATACCATAAGCGGTGGTCCTCATCCAGCAGACAGAAGCTGGAGGGAAATGGAGTCGTATGCTAGCTCTGTCAGGCATGCGAGCTTCGAATGCTGCAGTAATTGTGAGGATGGAACTCCGGCTAAACAACAAAAGACAATGTCTGATGACATCATATTTAGAAGCAGAGATGCTGACAAAATCGAAGCTCCAACAATCGACCCACTAGTCATATTTGCCCAGGTTGGTCCTGCTTGGATGAAGAGGATCTTGGTTGACAGTGGGAGTTCTGTAAACATTCTATTCAAACGAGCTTATGATTTAATGAAGATGGAAGCAAAAGACTTGAAACCCTGCCAATCTCGAGTTCACGGCTTCAATGGGAGCGCAACAATACCCACTGGGATAGTGGAACTACCAGTGGAACTGGGGATTGGAGAATGCAGGAGAGTCCGACTGCTGCAATTTGTTGTTATAGACATCGTTTCACCGTATAATGCATTCTTGGGCCGACCAGCCCTTGCTGAAATCAGGGCAGCCATTGCCCCGTGGTGTTTGACTTTGAAATTCCCAACTGATCATGGGATTGGAATTATTCAAGGAGATCAGGCAGCAGGAAGAGCCTGCTATGTTGCTGAACTGCGTGAGGCGCAGAGAAAGGAGAAGGGAAAGGGCGTAGAGGAATCTCTCTGCGTCCGTTTTACTGATAATTGACAACTAGCGCCTGGGCCCCGGCCCGGGCACCACTACCAATTCCTTAAAGATCTTGACCCTAGAGATAACGAAGATAAAGATGAAGTTAAAGAGAATCAAGCGTCTCCAGCCGAACTGACTGTGGACGTCCCAGTCAGTGAGGATGACGACTCAAAAATACTAAAAGTTGGATCTCAACTGGGAAAACAGATACAACAGGAATTGGTTGAATTTCTCCAAGCGAATCTTGATGTTTTCGCCTGGACGCATTCTGATATGTGCGGAATCTCACCAAACATTGCAAGTCACTCCTTGAATATTGATCCGCGACATGTTCCGGTCAAGCAAAAAAGGCGTGGTATGGATCCGGAGAGATCTGCCGCCCTTAAAGAAGAGATTGACAAGTTGCAATCAAATGGGTTCATCCGAGATGCTCTATACCCGGAATGGGTGTCAAATCCGGTGTTGGTTCGAAAACCGAATGGGAAATGGAGAACTTGTGTCGACTACTCCGACTTAAACAAAGCTTGTCCAAAAGATAGTTTTCCACTTCCTCGAATTGACCAACTCGTAGACTCAACGGCAGGCCATGAATTGTTATCTTTTATGGATGCTTATTCCGGTTATAATCAAATACCTATGCATTTACCCGACCAGGAACATACCAGTTTCGTCACCGATCTGGGACTCTACTGTTACAGAGTCATGTCTTTTGGTTTAAAGAACGCCGGAGCCACTTACCAACGCTTGGTTAATCGAATGTTCGCTGACCAGATCGGGAAGACCATGGAAGTTTATGTGGATGATATGTTGGTAAAGTCCCGATTTTCCACAGAACACGTCAGAGATTTAGATTCAATGTTCCGCATCTTACGAGAATACGGGATGAAGCTCAACCCATTGAAGTGCCATTTCGGCGTTGCATCTAGAAAGTTCCTCGGTTTCATCGTCAACGCTCGTGGAATAGAGGCGAATCCAGAAAAGATCTGGGCAATAAGGAATTTGCAAACTCCGAGAACCATAAAACAAGTCCAGAGTCTCAACGGGAAAGTAGCAGCGTTGAGCAGGTTCATTTCGAAATCCACTGATAAATGCATTCCTTTCTTTGATCTAATCCGGAAGGGAAAACGAAACTTCGAATGGACCATGGAGTGTGAAGGCGCATTCCGATCGCTGGTTCAACATCTCTCTACACCACCGATCTTGTCAAAACCGGTTGATCACGAACAATTATACCTTTATCTGGCAGTATCAGAGCATGTGATCAGTGCAGCTCTGGTCCGAGAAGAAGATCGAGTGCAGAAACCGGTCTATTATGTTAGTAAACGATTGACCGGAGCTGAAAGAAATTACCCCAGATTGGAGAAACTGGCTTATTGCCTGGTCATTGCCTCAAGAAAGCTTCGTCCTTATTTCCAAGCTCATCTGCTTACTGTGTATACCGATCAGCCGTTACAACAGGTCCTCACGCGGCCTGAGACGTCTGGTAGGTTACTCAAGTGGAATATCGAACTAAGTCAATTTGACATTACTTATGCTCCGCGAAAAGCCATTCAAGGGCAGGTCCTAGCTGACTTCATAGCTGAATTTACTGTTCCAGGCATCTTACCCGAAACCAGCGAATCTCCTGAATATGTCTGGAAACTTTATACAGATGGTGCATCAAACGATCGGTGTTCGGTGCTGGTGTTGTACTTGAAACCCCCGAAGGCCGATCCATATGTTATGCTTTAAAATTTGATTTTCCCGCAACCAACAATGAAGCAGAATATGAGGCCCTATTGACTGGATTAAAACTTGCCAGAGATTTGAAAATTATCGCTGTGGAAATTTATTGTGATTCACAGTTGGTTGTGTGTCAGGTACGGGGAGAGTATCAAGCAAGAGACCGAAGATTAGCTGCTTACTTGGTTCGAGTTCTAGAAATACTGGAACAATTTGATTATTACGCCATTTATTATATACCTCGAGATCACAATCAAAAGGCCGACTCCTTGGCGAAGCTGGCCAGCACAGGTGAAGCACAGCAAATGGGACTTGTCCCGGTCGAAACTTTGTCCTCCCCAAGCATCGATCAAATAAAAACGAATGATGTGTTAGAAACCTCTCCCAGCAGAGAATCATGGATGACTCCGTATCGAACTTACATTGAGAATGGGATATTGCCCGAGCACCGAAATGAGAAAAGGCAAATTCTACGAAAAGCTTCACGGTTCATCATTCAGGACGGAGTCATGTATAGAAAAGGTTATTCTGTTCCACTCCTCCGATGTATCGCTCACGACGAAGTCAAACGAGTGTTACATGACGTGCACGAAGGAGAATGTGGCGATCACACCGGTGGACAAGCGCTTGCTAAGAAAATACTCCGATATGGATATTACTGGCCGATAGTGAACCGAGATGCAGCCAACTATGCCAGAAAGTGCGACAAGTGCCAGAAACACGCTCGAATTCCAAGAGCCCCACCTACCGAGATAACTCAAATGGTCAGTCCCTGGCCATTCGCTATGTGGGGTATCGATATCATCAGCGCTTTACCTCTGGCAAAAGGTGATGCGAAGTACGCCATCGTCGCTGTTGACTACTTCACGAAATGGGCCGAGGCCGAAGCTCTCGCAACGATTACGACGAAGAAAGTAATAAACTTTGTTGTTCGCAATATCATCTGTCGATTTGGGCTCCCGCATACCATCATCACCGATAATGGGACCCAATTCGAGAGTTCGGAGTTCAAGAATTTCTGTCAACGGTTTCATATTCATAAAAAGTTCTCAGCGGTCGCGCATCCACAAGCAAACGGTCAGGTCGAAGCTGTTAACAAAGTTATAAAATCCATCTTAAAGAAACGACTGGAAAAAGCTGGGGGCAAATGGGTTGATGAACTTCCTATGGCGTTATGGGCTTATCGAACAACTCACAAAACCGCAACCGGACACACCCCATTTTCTTTATCTTACGGCTCGGAAGCTGTTATTCCAGTCGAGACGGAAGTTTTTCCCACCGCGTGACTTATTATGATCCGAAAACAAATGCAATACTACTCGCCGAATCTTTGGATCTATTGGATGAGAAACGGGAAGAAGCTGATTTGAGAGCGGCCGCATACCGAAGTCGAGTCGCCCGGTTGTACAATACCAAAGTTCGACCCCGAACCTTTGAACTCGGCGATCTTGTCCTCAAGAGAATCTATCCGGTTCCTTCGCACATGAAACCGAACTGGGAAGGACCGTACGTGATTGCACAAAGACTTGGAGATGGCACATTCAAACTATCAACCGTGGACGGTCTAGTTTTACCAAGGGCCTGGAACAGCGAGAGTCTCCGTCGCTACTACATATGACAGGCTTTATTTATTTCATTATGTTTTTCATTCAGCAATTTACTTTTGCATTTCAAAATTAGAATTTGTAATGAGGCAACTGACTTTGCCATATTTTCTTATTTCAGCAATAAAATGCCACCTCTTCGAGCCAGAGCTGTGATTCATTAAATACAATGTACAACATCACAATGCACGAAGAGCTAAATTCCATCACACAGTGGAATTTATTCAAGTAGGGAGTGGCTATGAAGCAATCAACCACTCACTAAATGAAACCCGAGCTCGGGGGCAAGCCATCACATCAGGCCAGAAACGGGTTGATACACGACAACCCCTCACTTAACTCCGTACTCCCAGAGTGCGAGGCGGAGTATAAACATTTTCCTAACTCCGTACTCCCAGAGTGCGAGGCGGAGTATAAACATTTTCTAACTCCGTACTCGCAGAGTGCGAGGCGGAGTATAAACATTTTCCTATCTCCGTACTCCCAGAGTGCGAGGCGGAGTATAAACATTTACCTAACTCCATACTCCTAGAGTGCGAGGCGGAGTATAAACATTTTCCTAACTCCGTACTCCCAGAGTGCGAGGCGGAGTATAAACATTTATTTAACTCCGTACTCCCAGAGCGCGGGGCGGAGTATAAACATTTTTCTAACTCCGTACTCCCAGAGTGCGAGGCGGAGTATAAACATTTTCCTAACTCCGTACTCCCAGAGTGCGAGGCGGAGTATAAACATTTACCTAACTCCGTACTCCCAGAGCGCGAGACGGAGTATAAACATTTACTTAACTCCGTACTCCCAGAGTGCGAGGCGGAGTATAAACATTTATTTAACTCCGTACTCCCAGAGCGCGGGACGGAGTATAAACATACGTCAACTCCACGCTTATCCCTGATACTGGGGGCAGAATCATAACACATAACAAGTTGAAGACAAAAGGGAATAAATTTTCATTTCCACTATCAACGAAAAGAATCTGATTACAAAGTGTTTCAAAAAAATTCTGCTAACGGGAGCCGAATCCACATCTATACACGGCTATAGAAAAATCAACAAAATACTACCCCGCACAACAGAAAGTTAAAGAAAGAGTTCAATCTTTCTTCTTCCGTATTTTCTTCTTCGGGGTAGCTCCACCAGATCCGCTGCCCGATTTTCCCCTAAACCGTTTACTCTTTTCAGGCTTGTCCTCCGGCAGCGACATAATATCAACGTCTTCCTCAGAGCTTGAGGTGACGGAAATTCTTCTAGGAGGTCGAGCTGGAGGCATAGGAGTAGTAGCAGGAAGTGGGACAGGAGCGGCTTTGATCACTACAGTACCGCCCGGTGAAATCACCATCAACGGGGCAGGCCCGGGCGGATTCATACATGCATTCCCTACTGCCATCTCGGCATCAATCTCAGCAATAATTTCATCCTCACGGGATGCTTGGGCCGCATCGGATGTGCCAGTAGCTGGCATAGATGAACTAACGGCCGGAGCAACCCCACTCATAGCATCGGACGGGTTGACGGAGGGATCGATGGGTTCATTGAGAAGCTCCTCAATCATTTGAGCACTAAAAGAAAACATGTTTGCATCTCCCTCTTCGCCAACCAAGGTAGAAGTCGTGATGGCTTCAGTAACAACAGCCCCTTGCGTTTGATATGGAACTGATAGTGCAAGAGGCGCAGAAACGACGACTTCAGTCATTGAAATGCGACAAAACGAAGGTTGTTAGCCAAGTGCGTTGCTTAATTTTTTTCACACAAAAATGCGGGAAGCATTCAAATACCTTCCTTAGTCTGGACCGGAGCATGGGCAGGAACGTCGGCGGAAGATAATTGTGGCTGGTCGGGATTATATGCAGGGATGGGCTGGGGATCAACCGCACCAGTGGTTTCGGGTAATGTTGGAATTACAGCTTCAACATTCGCCTCGTGATGCGCAATCCCCGAACCTTCGCCTGTCTCTAGAAATTGAACACCAAGCTTTTCTTTCGCCACCGAGATCACCACCTCATGAAGGACTTTCCTCTCCTCCTCGGTGAGAAGACGCATCTCCAGCTCAAAGTCATCGAGTGTTTCATCTGGATGCGCTGCTCTCTTCTCGTCCACCAGCCGGGTCCAGGCGTTGTATAGAATCATGGAGTCGTCTCCAAGCCACGCTAAATTTCTGTGCTCCAGCACATTTGCGTTGTACGTGACCAAGAGATCATCAAACTCAACATCCAGCCTGGACCTCTCCTTCAAAATCTTTTCTTGAATTTCTGCTTCCGCAGACTTAGTCTTGACCGCCACCGCAGCGAGTTCGGCCCTGAGAGATACTGCTTGGTCGCAAGCCTCTTGTGCAGTGGCGTTTGCATCGTCCTTCTCCTTCACCATTTCAGCAAATTTGGCCTTGAGCTCGTTCAGCTCTTTAACGGCTAAGTCTCGCTCAGCTGCAATGGTGGTGTTGCGGTGGCCCATCTCCTCTACCGTGGCGCAATGTTCTTGTTGCATCCTAGCCATTTTGGCCACGGCGTCCTCGTGCTTCTGGAGAGCTTGAAGTTCAGAATTCCGGGACGTCTCCATTTCAGATTGAAGAACTTCAATGATGTGTTTCTGTTTAACAATGTCAGCATCACGTTCCTCAATGACCCTCGCCCCGTCAAAAGCTACCTTCGATGCTTTCGTTGCCGCTTTGTACCATTCTTTATACTGGGCATAGAAGTCGCGGATATAACTATGAGCAGTGGTCTCAGCATCCGAGGGAATTCTTTTAAGGTTAGGAGGGAAGACATAGCCATCCATGCAAATTTCAGGGAAATCTTTTTTCATTTGCGCCAGTTTAATGGCTCCCTCACTTGTCAACTCAGCCGGAGCTTGTTCTATTATAGCGGCTGTTGTCGATTCCACTCTTGGTCGCTGAATATCAGGCCGAGAAGATTGAGAAGGCGGCTGCTGCTGATGAGAAGGCCCGGGAAGATCAACTGGGGCCCTAGGAGGTGGAGGAGAGCGAGATCGAGATCGGTGCTGGTATCCCCGATCTCTGTCGGAATAATCATGGCCAGAGCGGCCACGCGAATAATCTCTATCTCTATCATAGCGGTCTTGACTTGAATAGCCTCGCCCGCGATCCCTATCTGACTCTCTCTCCTGCGGGAATCATAATATGGAGAAGATTGGCGCACATTCCGGAGCCTATCCAGAGTAGAGCCTCTGCCTGACATTTCACCTGCGATAAGAAAGAATTACGGATTAAGATCCGATAAAGCAATGTTTACTATGCAAAAGTCATGAAGTGCTGTGGAAGTGTGTGTAAATGTGTAAACCCCCAAACCGACCGGAAATGTTGACCGCACTAAAAGGAAAGGGCTCGCTCATGTTTAGGACATCTTGAAATTCCTCCAACCCAGGATTATGAGAAATCGATATATAATCTGGGATGGGAATATCGTCAAGCCCTTTGAAAATGTCTCTCGAATGAGAAGGGGCGGCCTTAGAAATCATAACTCCGGAAATGGGAGGAGACACATCCACAGATTTCCACCCCTTAGACTTAAGTTTTTTGGAAACAGCGGCCTTGCCTTTCCGTCTTTCTCCCGATTCTTCGAAGTTTCCCGAGAGATCAGCCATCGGCTCAGAATCTGTGTGGGTTCTTTCTTCATCACTCGCTTCGGTTATGGTGATTCCGAGCGGTTTCTTCGCCTTTTTCTTCTTGGTTTTCTTCTTATTTTCCTTCTTGGAGGTGGGCTTTGCCAACCCTTCGATAACTATACTTTGATTGATTTCAATCAGACCAAGAGTTCTTAAGTTATAGTCATTCAGCACCGAGTCGATATGTCTCAGCTCGCTCGGAACTTCTTGAAGACTTCGGACTATGCCCCTGAAATACCCGCCATCGGGTCTGGAGATAATGGCTGTAAAGGAAATGAAATGTCAATTTTAATACCAAAGAGCTATTGGTCATGAAAACAGGTTAAGGCGCTTACGTCTAGACAACCATCGCCTAGCGAAACCCGGAGGGCACCGAACATAGAACCATTCGTTCTTGAAATAACTCAGTCGGGTCCAGGCTCCAACAACAACTTGGCAATTCCTAACTGCCTCCAGAAATGTGAAAGACAGGCTATCACCCCTACTCTTGAAGTTAAATATATGTCTAATCTCGGTTGGCCTTGGCGGACGAAAGAGACAGTCCATAAATATGATAAAGGCACTGTTCAGCAACGCGTCCCCGTTGGGATGAAGTTGCGAAGGAGCGATACCTAAATATGATAGCATCCCTCTGATATATTGATTGAAAGGAGGGAGAGTTCCGGCCGCGCAAGCATGGCGGTAGAAAGCTGTATATCCATCGGGCGGATTGTGCGGTCTATCATCGGCACTGGGTAATAACACATTGTCCAGAGATATGTTATGTTTCAAGCAAATTCGGCCCAACAAAGATTCGGAGATGTTAGATTGGACAGAGTCAACGGGGTCCTCGATAAATATAGCCTCCGGCAATTCATCTGGAGCCGGGTCGATTACGTCGGCAGGAATATCGGGAATCTCAAGCACCGGGGGAGTCAAGCTCTGTACCTCTTGTTGTTGGGAGCCCGAAGATTCCATAATTAACTAACTCATCAGAAAGCAACGTTAAGTTCATAAACAGCCCGTGCATTCCCCAGTGTAGTGTGTATGGATGTGTCGTGCAGTGCGAGTGATGTGCGTTACTTAAGCAGATTTTACAGATTGAAACAAGATGTCCGTGCAACAAAACTTGGGAATTTGAGAATGAAAATGACCGTCATCGTTGACCGTCACTCCCACGCCATCCAAACGCTACGAACCACTTCAAGTATAAGTCAGTTGTATTATTGGATAAGTCATAGTTCCATCGACGAGCTTCAAAGGAAATTCAAGTTTAAACCTTTCAGTCAAGTTCGATTATGCAAGGCCGAAGCTCGTTGGAGTCAAGTATGCTAAAGTTCATTATGTTCGTCAGAGTACAACTTGAAGTTGGTCGTAGTTCGGATGACGGAGCAAATCAAAGGAGCAATGGTCTCAGAGGACGAAGGCGTTCGAATCCATCGACACGAAACGATGAGGGTCGAATCGATGAAGTTCGACTCCAGGTGCTTCGAATCCATATGGTTCAACTCGATGTAACCTTATGATGGAGGAGCGCTTCGAATCCATGAGCTCCACGTTACTTCGAATCGATCAGTATTCAATTCCTTCGAATCGATCTGGATAACATCACTTTGAATCGATCAACTCGTTGCCTTTTCCCTCCAAGTCATCGATTCGAAACCTTGCCCTTGAAATCGATTCGAACCGGTCGTTCCTGGATCGATGCGAAGCAGCGGAAGACAACACTCTGATCGATTTGACTCGAATGGCATCACTCATCGACTCCATCGAGTCGACCCACTCCATTCAGATCTCATCACTCCTCGAAATTTTCAGAAGGAAAGACTGGATCGAAGCCAAAAATTCTAAGTTCTGTTTTTCTCATCTCGAATCGATCCCTTGAGTACCTGATTTTACTATGAATGAAAGCGTGAAGGGGATCGATCGATTCGGGGAAAGCACGTTTGTCTTGGCCTTGAAGAGGTCGATTCGAAGAAGAGGCAATGGCAACAGTAAAAAGTAAAAAGTGAGAAATGAATAGAACCCCGGTATATATAGGAGAAATATGACGATTCGCCTCCCGGTATACCTGACCGGCTTCAACAGGTGAGGACATCGACTCGATTCGTTACGGCGACTTCGAATCGATTATAACCCACTACTTCGAATCCATCTCCTGCGAATCTTCTTGCACGTTCGAATCCATCTCAGCAACATCGATGCGAGACAACATCGACTCGAAGCACAAACCCCACAAGCCATCGTTTCGAAAGGCCATCGGTTCGAGCATTCACGACTTCGACTCCACCAACTCAGACAACTACGTCGAATCCACACAGTATCGATTCGAAGAACCTTCGATTAGAAGCAGTCAACAGAAGATGAACCTGGGTCACGGTGTCCCATCGATTCGAAGTGCCTGCTTCGAGACCATCGACTCGAAGCGGATCGAGAAACATAGATTCGAATAATACTCTCAAATCCATCGAAAACGATGGAATGGGGATAAACGCATCGCTTTGAATATAAAATTATTACTTGACTACCCTGTACAACGGTTCAGGAGAGGATCGATACCAAGGAACAGTCATAGATAATCATTAATGCACCGATTAAACTCGAATCTAAAATCGATTCAGGAGAGGATCGATGCAGAATTCGATAACAAACCGAACTGGCAACGACTTGCAAACATGCAACGTTCACCAAAGTCAAAGTGGTACATATATGCACACATCTCTGACTACTGTTTGATCTTTGCCGTTTACAGGGATCAAATGTTCATCTCGTCATGACCCGAACAGCTAACAGCCGGTCACAGTTATACGACGGTCAATTACAGCGATACAGAATACAACTTTCGGTAAAGCATGTCATAGCTGTCCAATGAGAGACTGCAGCTTATCAAAGCACGTCATGTTTGCACAAGACGTACTTTGGGGGGCAAATGTTATCCCGCCTTTTGGCAAGGCCGTGACACCAAGGACTTGACTAGAGACCGGTGACAGATCGTCCCGGAGATTGGCTACGCACAAGGATCGCTATGGATATCGATGGAATTTGTCCGAGTCCGGATCGGGCTACAATTGATAAGGCACGTCAAGCAAAGCCGTGGAAACCAACGATCCAAGTTTCAAGTCAATCCGAGTTCGTATGCTCAAGGTATCATCGACAAAAGATGGAGTAGACCGTCCTTAGTTCGAATCCATAGGCGAAGCCTATGTTCGAATCCATCAGACGTGTATTGCTTCGAATCCATGAGGAGTACCCCTGCTTCGATTCCATCGAACTTTCCCTACTTCGAATCCGTAGAAAGAAGGTGCCTCGAATCCATGGAGCATAGCCTTGCTTCGAATCCGGGAAGAGTACCTTAGCTTCGACTCCATTAGCACAGAAGCCCTAAGGTCGAATCCATCGTCCCTGCATTCCTTCGAATCCACAAAGGCTAGTCACTTCGAATCCATCCGATGACTGCCTTCGAGTCCACCCTGTTGGAGTGAATACGAATCGATCAATAAGTGGCATACCCTGATCGATTCGAACTAATGCTGGTCCAACCGTTTCGAAGGAAGCACGTCTTCGAATCGATCACCTCGAATCCACCACGTCCACATAGCTAAAACCCCGGCCACGACTCAGTAAAACTCGGAGATAAAAGAGGGTTGACTCGAGGCATGCGCACCACGCCGTAGTCTTCGCGTGCAGGAGGATCGATTCGAACGAATCGATTCGAGCGTATCGATTCGAACGACTCCAGGAAGCGAAAAACACCTACTTGAATCGATCATAACTCAAGTTCTACAAGTCCAAACGCCATGAAATTTTCACAGAAGCTTAAACACATGATGAAGAATGTCCACACCAAATTTCAGCTCGATTGGACTCTTTCTTGATCGATTCGAACCAAGGGTCGAATCGATCCCAAAGTGGGCCCGGATCTCCAGATTTTGGCCATGTGGGCCCCCTCACGTGCCAGAAGCGGTCTCCCTGAGTTTTAGGCGAAATATCAGCCTCTCACACCTATAAATAGAGCCCCTAGTCATTCAGAAAAGGGGTCGGACAATTCTAAGTACTAAAGAGCGCCCAGATTCTGCCAGATTTACTCCAGAACACCACCGCTGCTTTAGATTGAGACTTAGCATATAAATTCAGTTGTACTACAGTATAAAGAATTGTAATCTTCAAGTATCGAGCAATAAAATCATCAAACTTCATAGTGGACGTAGGCAAAACGCCGAACCACTCTAAATCGCTTGTCTTTGCAATTTACTTTCTGTTATTTGGAGTTTTTGTTAGATAATCCTCAGTTTTAATTTTCATTCTTCACTTTTATCTCTTTAAAAACTTCCGAAGAGTGTTGTGCTCATTTTTGGTACAAACAGTAACCAACATAACATGTATGATAATTCCTATTGTCAATACATAAGGAACTCACATGTTCTGTATTAAACAATTTAATAAGGTTTATTTACATATTTTTTTGAGACATTCCCAATATCTTTTATACTTACAATAAAAGACATCATTTACAATCTAAAGTTGAGTATTAAAACAACTAAGGTTGATTTTAACACAAGTACACCGTTAAAATCAACAATGTGTTGTTTACTTACAGTTTAGAAATATCAATGTACCTTTTAACGTTCTTTCCTATGAACACACGCTTCATTTGCACTTTGACTGAATATCAAACTATATGATTTCTATCAAAATACTTATTTAATCTTTATGCTTATAAAATGATACTTTCGTATCATTTCTTAGATCATATCCAAAGACTCACAAACTCAATATCACTCCCACTAACTTTGAGACATTTTTGATTAATATGTGTAAACAGCTTACTCTAAATCGTTATTTTGAATTTTCTATTTCAATACATATGTACAAAAGCACTAAGTCTTATCAAGCGATAATTTTGTGAGTAAATCCGACTTAACTTGAGCATGTTGAATACCGAATCTATTATGCTAATTTCAACAGTTGAAATTTGAGATATTATTCTTATCAACGATGCTCATTTAATTCCAACTGTATTAATCTTTCTCATAAAGACACAATCTCGGCCGATGGATTACATCCCTTTAATTACGACCACCAAAATCATATTTTGATAGCGTACTTGAAATTCTTTCGAATTTGCGCATCATACCATATAGAGTCAACACTCTTAATGGTTTAATTAAACAACCGAGGATTATATAATTTCGACATTAATGAGAAACTCATAGTTTCTTTTCGATATACCAGATTACTTATTAGACATTCTAATGTTATGTGTTCATTTAGATTCGTTAATTTCATTTCATCTCATATAATCAGTTCTATCTATGGATCGTATTCAATTCCATTTAACTACCAATAATTCCTCAAAGAAATTCTTTCACAATGAAATTAGTATATCTTGAAATAACAATTGTTTCTCAGTGTAAATAGAATAGAGATTCATAAATGCTTTATGAATTTCTTTATTTATAAAACTGATTTGGTTCTAGTTTACAAAAATTATATTCAAAACATAAATATGTCATTCAATGAAAGTCCTTTTCAAAATCCTTTTAAGGAGATTCATACAAGAACCCTTATAAACAATTATTACGTGTAATCTTTCATTTCACATTATCTGCCAACTCTTGGGTCTAGGATATGTTGGAGTTTCTAATAAACCCTTATCTTGTAAGATTTTGTAAACTGTTATTCAGATGAAATAATATAACCTTGTGTATTACTTTTAAGTACATTACCTTGTAAAAAGAACTAACTCAACTTCACTCACAATTAATCGTACATTGTCCAATAAAGTTCGATTACTCCATATAGATGCATCATTATGTATCATATGAAGGAGTTATTTTAAGATTGAATCTTTATTCATTTTAGGTACGTTTGGAACCTTTTTCAATATACTCACTCGTTCGGTCAAATCGAATCATTTCTATCGCATGTTATTTTTACTTCTATTTTATATTCAATGAGTTTACCATAGACATAATACATGTGTATCAAATACACATATCCATGTCGATGATGATTCATCAATGAATATGACGAAGTACGTGGAACCGTTTTGATATTTATAGAATTACGATTGCATACATCTATATGTATCAATCCGAAGAGTTCATCAACTCTTATGATGCTCCCACTAAATGGGTGCATAGCCCTTTATTGTTTGAGATATAATTAACAAGTATCATATGATTCAAAATCATATAATAAAATTATTTTTTCAAAACTACAGCTTATAATTCCAGAATAATTGTAAATAATATTATATACTTCTGTATTTTCCAATACATCATTTTTGTTATGAAAACAAATACCCATGGTTTTATTTCATAACGAATATTCATAATATTCGTAGAAATATAGCTATGTCTATTTTTTCAGTTGATAACAAAAAATAGTCATTATTTCATAAATAATGTTCGGTACGTTTTACGAAAACAATATTCGTAATTTGATGTAATCATTAAGTGCTATATGACATACTCCCACTATTTATGCCATTACTATAACAGCATATTAAATTCGAAGGTCGATCATTCACTTAATATAGATTTGTTTATTTCATATACTGCAACTAGTTTACCGCGGAGAGTTCTTTGATCAAATACCTTGAACTCAAAGAAACAAATCTCATAAAAAACAATTTTCTATATGAAAATACATTTCCGAATAGAAATCATATTTCTCATTTCAATGTTAAGTATCAATCACTATTAATTATTACAATTCTCGTTTTCGTTGTTTCTTTATGAAGAAGAAATGACTATTCACTCTCTTCATCCCAAATATATCTTAAATCACATTTACTTTTATACATTCGTTTTCTTTTCTAAATGGTCAAACCATTCAAAATAAAACCCTTACTACACTATCATAATGAACTTTTTCGAAAGCGCATTTAATCATCCTTAACATTTAAGGACATCAAATATGTTGCTCTTTGCATAAACTAATTAAACTGACATTTCACCGATCGAGTTCTTAGATCAATCTTGTAGTTTTGGTCTTGTGCTACAATTAACACAATATGATCTTTTATGTAATTAATCAAATTGAATACTCGATCTCAAAGCACAGTTTATTGGCTTATTTCGAATGAACTATATTCATTGAAGTATCGTACATTACGAACTATGACCGTTCACCATATAATATTTATATGCGATAGTATATGGATCAAATATCTATCCATAGTCTTGTATTGCTTTCATAGTTCGAAACTCATAAAATGCATACACGGACTAAACCAAATAAACACATAAGTGATCATTTTACAAATATATTAAGTAATTGTAAAACTTAGGCACTTGCATGGGTATAGAAAACATTAACATGCAATAGGCATTTAATAGTGGGTGTTATATTTCCATTTGTCAACTTTCAATTTGGTTCATTTGTATATGTTAATTGATAAACGTTTTATCAATCATTAAATGCACAATTTAACATTATAGATAATTATAACATTATTTAGCATATGTTCTTACAATACTAGAAAGGTTAAATATTACCATTTCATTTTTCTAAAAGGCTCCCGGTAGTATTTTATGTCTCAACAAACCCTAGGCGAAACATAGAAGCCTTTCAACTTCACTAGTGGGTGTTAGGACTTGTATGCCTTGGGATTCTGACCTTGGGGAAAGCTTAACTAATCATAGGCCCACATACGATGGATAACTCTTTATCGATTGTATCACATACAACTCCTAACCTTTGGTACATTGTCCTGATCCTGCCTTTACCTTGAGGAAAGCTCAACAAGTAAAGTGAGACTATTCACTCGGACCTATCATTTCGCGACGGCTTAAGTATAATGCACGTATCTTGAGGAAAGCTCAACAAATACGTGCGGTTAGCTTACCTCGTATATTCAATATAATAATAATACTAAATATAATATCTCTAGCTTGAGGAAAGCTCAAAAATTAAGAAGTATGCACGTAATCTATTAATATATAAATGATAGAGGATAACTTCATATTAAAGCTTCATAACCTTCAATATATTATATCGAGTGATATCGACTTATGAAATAATATATTTCTTATGAAATACTCTCATGATATAAGTGTCGACACATTAGAAATCATGGTATACGTACATTTACGTATGTATTTATTCATTAAGTCTATTTAAAGTTTCTTTAAAGTTCCACCTTTTGTTATACATTCATATTACATAAGCTAAATTATTATATATAACTTTTATAACTTAATTAACTTATATAATAGTCTTATGTATAATATTATATTAATTAAGTTTTATTTAATTACTTTTAACTAATTAACTCTTTAATTAATTTTAACTAATTAACTATTTAATTAATTTTATATTATAATTCCAATAAACCATTTATATTGGACATATCTACTGTTATCCCGCCTTTTGGCAAGGCCGAGATATCAAGGGATTGATTGAAAACCAAGAATCGCTCATCTTGGATATCGAGTATGCACAGATTCATCATGGATATCAACGAATTTTATTGGAGTCCGGATCGGGCTAAAATTGACAAGACACAACAAGCGAAGCCATGAAAGCCAACGTTCCAAATTTCAAGTCAATCCGAGTTCGTATGCTCGAGTTATGATCGATGCAAACCAAGGAATTCAATCCATTTGTATCCATCATTTCGAATCGATCGAATCATTTCGCATCGGTCAGTTTTGAATCCATCAGCAAAAAGGCTCATTACGAACTGGTCGGCCATTTCCTATTTCGCATCCATCAACTATAACGCGGAGGTCTACTTCGTATCCGTCCAGAGGCGGCCTCCTTCACATTGGCCTTGTTCGTATCCATCGACTCATGATTGTTCGTATCCAACGGGACGCGCCACTTCGTATCCATCGGATAACCTTTGTTCGTATCCATCGACTCACGCTTGTTCGAACCCATCAGGAAACTGTTGTTCGCATCCATCGTATCGCCGCTATTCGAGTCCATCGAGCTCTAGTTTATTCGTATCCATCCTACCGTTTCAACTTCGTATCGATCAACTGGAGTCTATTCTGATCGATACAACCAGAGCCAAACAATCAACGTAACCACGTATTTTCCATCGATATGAACAAAATTCATTGCATCGATACGAATAGGATCGTCTTCCATCGATGCGAACTGGGCAACAACTACTTCGATGCGAACGACGCGAGAATCTTGGGACGACTCGGTCAACTCGGCATAAAAGTTGGATCGATCCGAAGAGTGCACGCCACGTCATCACCGGGGCACGTGCAACCGTCGATTCGAAGAGATCGATTTGAAACGAACGATTCGAACAAAACAGCCTACCGAAGAACGTCAATTCGTATCAATCATATCTCGTGATCCACCAGTCCAAATGCTATGAAATTTTCATAGGAGCTTACGTACAAGATAAAGAATGTTCACACCAAGTTTCGATTCCATTGGACAAAATCTTGATCGATACGAAATTCGTTCGTATCGATCACGGATCGAGCCGAAACTTCATGGGCTCGGTTGCATGGGCCCACTCACGTGCTAGAAGAAGTCTCCCGAGATCTGAGCGAAATATCAGCCTCCTACGCCTATAAATAAAGCCCCAATGCCTATAGAGAAAGGATCTTTTGACGCTCCAACTCCCAGACTCTGCCGGATTCAATTCCATACTCTATTACTGCTATTGTACTCGAATTTCATAACTTTAATTCACTGTAATCTGCTGCAATCAATTGTAATCATCAAAGAAACATCAATAAAGTGATCAATTTCATAGTGGACGTAGGCAATACGCCGAACCACTCTAAATTTCTGTGTTTCTGTGCATTTTTATCATTTATATATCCGTTTTTGAAGTGTTTGTTAGATAATCCTCTTTTTTCATTTAATTTCTTCATTTT
Source organism: Allium fistulosum (assembly GCA_030737815.1). Taxonomy (NCBI): domain Eukaryota; kingdom Viridiplantae; phylum Streptophyta; class Magnoliopsida; order Asparagales; family Amaryllidaceae; genus Allium; species Allium fistulosum. The sequence continues at coordinate 894,155,112 of CM060905.1, read as the reverse complement.
TATCTCTTCAAACTCTTCCGAAGAGCGTTGTGCCCAATTTTGGTACAAACACTTTGGTGCTTTCACTAAGAAAAACCCAGTTTTTCTCCTGATCTTTGGATCTGCTATCGATACCGGAATGCATAAATCTAAGAAGAAGATCCAGATCTCAAGCCTTAAAGCCCTTCCATTCTATTCAGATTTGCATCAGATCTAGGAAAGAATTTCATCAATTCATCATGGTGAGCACACGAACTGCTTCTACAGCTGCTGATCAGGAAGGACGGGATAGACAGAATCCTGTACAATTGCCTCCATCCAACCAAGATGCCGCTGGACCTTCAGATCCATCAAGCCCGGTCACCAGACAAGAGTTCCAAATGTTGCTTCAAGAGTTGACCCAGAGTCGGCAACATCTTACTGAACAACTGCGCGCCAACATAGAGTTGACCAAGCAGATGAATCGCCAAAGGCGCAGAAGATCCAGAAGAGATCAAGCCTCTTATTCTTCCACGGAGAGTTCAGCCTCACCTGATGATCATCACCGATCTACACGCCCACGGCTGGACGTAAGCTACACCCAGGCCACATGACACCAACCTGCCTTAAATCTTGAACAACCCAGGATTGGACCATCCACCAGTCATCAGACCGAACCCTCATCCCGAGGGGGTGCCGCTCCCTACCATGTCACAAGCAACCTCGCTACCACCACCACTACCGAACAAGGAGTTGATGCTAGAAATCAAGCTGATCTGCATCGTCACCGACGAGAACACACTCCAGAACCTTATGTCCCTGAAAATTTTGAACCAAGGAGGCGAGGCATGGACCATCGACCACGTCCGGTCCAGACTCGCGTTGTGGAACCCGACCATACCTTGGCGCAGCATGCTCCAAATATCCGGATGCCGGATATACCGACGATGATTCGTCAGATGATTCGTGAAAGTCAAGGTCTCACTAATGACGACTGGGGGATTTCCCGGAGTCATACCCTTTCACTGATGACATATTATATGTTGAACCACCTCGGCGCTTTAGGATGCCAACTTTGCCAGTCTATGAAGGAAATTCTGATCCCAATCAACACATCCTGAAGTATGAATGACTAATGAATGCTACGAGAGCTGATGATGCAGCTAAATGTCGTAGTTTCCCCATTTCCTTAGGGGGCATTGCTACCATGTGGTTTACTCGTTTGCCGCCAAGATCATTTCTAATTTCGACCAGATGGCCACCAAGTTTGTTGAATAGTTCTGTATGCACGTAGCGAGACCTAAAGATGTTAATACTCTGTCTAGTGTCACTCAAGCTTCCGGAGAGACACTCAGACGTTACTTGGAGCGATTTCATGCTGCATGTGCAGAAATAAGCAATCCCAATGACAACTCAATCCTGATGGCATTAACTAAGGGGATTGATCCTGATTCCGAGTTCGGAAATTGGTTAGCTGGGAAGCCACCTGCGTCATTGGACCGTTTCTATTCCAAGGCAGCCCAATTCTTGAGAAGGGAGGATGCGAAACAGTCTAGAAAGTAGGATGACGCAGGGCCCAGCATGGAAGGAATTCAAAGTAACATTGCAGTTAAGCAATCCGGGGAGAGTTCCGGAAAAGTTCAATTGAATATACAAAACAAACAGAATCAGCAGAGGGACAATGGAAACCAAGGCAAAAAACGGGATCAAAATCGTGGTCCACGACGTAGAGCTCCCATGTTCGATAGTTATACTCCATTGAATACGTCGCTGGAAAATGTGTATTTGCAGACATGTAATACCATGCAATACAAGAAACCTGCCCCGAAGCCGTCAACAGAAAGACAAGTCCAAACAGGGAAGTTTTGCAGATTCCATGAAAGTTATGGCCATAATACAAATGAGTGTCGTCATTTACAAAGATCTCATTGAAAAGCTGATACGTGAACGAAAGTTGGATCAGTATGTGCGGGCGCCGCTGTCAGGAGGTGTGGGCCCGTCGAATCAGAATCGTGCACCAAACCAGGAAAGGCAGGAGGAACCCGCTCGTACCGGCCGGAGGTTAGTGATAAACACTGTTTGTGGTGGTTCTCATCCGGCAGACCGAAGCTGGAAGGAAATGGAGTCGTATGCCAGCTCTATTAGGAATGCGGACTTCGAGTGTTGTAGTAATTTTGATGTGGGGGCTCCGACCAAACAACAGAAGACAATGACTGATGACATCGTATTCAGAAACAGAGATGCTGATAAAGTCGAAGCCCTCCACTGGTCATCTCAGCTCAAGTAGGTCCAGCCTGGATGAAAAGTATTTTGGTTGACAGTTGAAGCTCAGTGAATATTCTGTTTAAACGAGCTTATGATCAGATGAGGATGGAAGCTAAAGATTTAAAGCCTTGCCAATCTCGAATTCATGGTTTCAATGGAAGCGCTACTATACCCACTGGAGTAGTGGAGCTACCGGTGGAGTTGGGAGTTGGAGAACGCCGGAGAGTCCGGATTTTGCAATTTATCGTTTTAGATATAGACTCCTCGTATAATGCCTTTTTAGGCCGACCGGCCCTTGCTGAGTTCAGGGCAGCCATTGTCCCATGGTGCTTAACTCTGAAGTTTCCCACTGATCGCGGAGTGGGAGTCATTCAAGGAGATCAGGCCACTGGGAGAGCCTGTTACGTTGCCGAGCTGCGGGAGGCGCAGTGAAAGGAGAAAGGAAAGGGCGTAGAGGAATCCCTCTGCGTCCGTTTTGCTGATAATTGACAATTAATGCCTGGGCCTAGGCCCGGGCACCCCAGCCAATTCAAAAGGGATCTTGACCCAAGAGAAACCGAAGATGAAGGAGAATCTAAAGAAAGTCAAGCATCCCCGGCCGAACTGATGATCGATGTCCCAATTGACAATGATGATGATTCAAATATGATAAAGATTGGCTCTCAACTAAACCGGCAGACTCAAGAGGAATTGGTTGAGTTTCTACGGACGAATCTTGACGTATTCGCCTGGATGCATTCTGATATGTGTGGGATCTCGCCGGACATCGCGAGCCACACTTTGAATATTGACCCGCGGCATGTCCCGGTTAAACAGAAAAGGCGTGGTATGGATCCAGAGAGATCTGCCGCCCTTAAAGAAGAGGTAGAAAAGCTAAAAACGAATGGGTTCATTCGAGATGCGGTATATCTCGAATGGGTGTCGAATCTCGTGCTTGTTCGAAAGTCAAACGGAAAATGGAGAACATGTGTCGATTACTCCGATCTGAATAGAGCCTGTCCAAAAGACAGTTTTCCGCTTTCCAGAATTGATTAGCTCGTAGACTCAACAGCTGGACATGAACTCTTATCCTTCATGGATGCGTATTCTGGCTACAATCAGATACCAATGCATTTGCCTGATCAGGAACATACCAGCTTCGTAACCAATCTGGGACTTTATTGTTACAAAGTTATGCCATTCGAACTCAAGAATGCCGGGACCACTTATCAACGATTGGTCAATCAGATGTTTTCCAATCAAATCGGGAAAACCATGGAAGTATATGTAGACGACATGCTTGTGAAGTCACGATTCTCCACTGACCATATTAAAGACCTGGAATCAATGTTCAACATACTTCGAGAATACAGAATGAAGCTCAACCCACTGAAATGTCACTTTGGAGTTGCATCCGGAAAATTCCTCAGGTTTATCGTCAATGCTCGAGGAATCGAAGCTAATCTTGAAAAGATCTGGGCAATCAGAAATCTTGAAACTCCGAAAAATATAAAGCAAGTCCAGAGTCTCAATGAGAAAGTAGCGTCACTAAGCAGGTTCATTTCAAAGTCCACTGACAAATGCATTCCCTTCTTCGATCTGATTCGAAAAGGAAAACGGAACTTTGAATGGACCACGGAGTGTGAGGGCGCATTTCAAGCATTAATTCATCATCTATCCACACCGCCTATCCTGTCAAAACCTATTGATCATGAGAAGTTGTATGTTTACTTAGTGGTATTAGAAAACGCAATCAGTGCTGCCTTAGTTCGGGAAGAAGACCGAATACAGAAGCCAGTATATTACATCAGCAAACGATTGACTGGAGCTGAAAGGAATTATCTGAAACTAGAGAAGCTAGCTTATTGTCTTGTTATTGCATCAAGGAAGCTCCGACCATATTTCCAGGCCCATCCTATCATTGTTTACACCGACCAGCCATTACGACAGGTCCTTACGCGGCCTGAGACGTCCGGTAGGTTACTCAAGTGGAACATCGAACTGAGCTAGTTTGATATTACTTATACTCCAAGGCAAGCTATCCAAGGACAAGTCCTAGCCGATTTCATAGCCGAATTTACCATTCCAGAGCACCTACCCGAAACCAGTGAATCTCCCAAATACATTTGGAAGCTGTACACTGATGGTGCATCAAACGACCGGTGCTCGGGCGCTGGAGTTGTACTCGAAACCCCCGAAGGTCGATCAATATGTTATGCTTTAAAGTTCGATTTTCATGCAACCAATAATGAAACTGAATATGAAGCCCTCTTAGCTGGATTGAAACTTGCCAGAAATTTGAGAATTATTGCTGTTGAAATTTACTGTGATTCACAATTAGTTGTGTGTCAAGTTCGGGGAGAATATCAAGCGAGAGATCTAAGGCTGGCCGCTTACTTAGCTCGGGTACAGGAAATACTAAATCAGTTTGATTATTATGCCATTTATTGCATACCTCGAGAACGCAATCAGAAAGCCGATTCGTTGGCAAAGTTAGCCAGCACTAGTGAAGCGCAACAGATGAGACTCGTTCCTGTAGAGGCGTTATCTTCCCCAAGTATTGATCGGGCAGAAACAGATTGGGTATGTGGAACCGTTCCCGATAAGGAGTCGTGGATGACTCCATTCAGAAATTACCTTGAGCACGGAATCCTGGCGGAGCGTAGAAGTGAAAAAAGACAAGTCCTTCGGAAGGCTTCACGATTCACCATCCAGAATGGAGTCATGTACAGAAGAGGGTATTCTGTTCCTTTACTCCGGTGTATCGCTCACGATGAAATTAAACGAGTATTACACGATGTACACGAGGGAGAATGTGGCGATCACACCGAGGGGCAAGCACCTGCCAAGAAAGTACTTCGATGCGGATATTTTTGACCGACTGTGAATCGCGATGCGTCGGATTATGCAAAGAAATGTGATAAATGTCAAAAGCATGCTCGAATTCCAAGAGCCCCACCTACCGAGATAACTCAAATGGTCAGCCCATGGCCGTCTGTAGTATGGGGGCATCGACATCATTGGTACTCTACCTCTGGCAAAAGGTGGTGCGAAGTACGCCATCGTCGCAGTTGATTACTTTACAAAGTGGGCTGAAGCTGAACCTCTTGCTATCATAACGACGAAGAAAGTGATCAACTTTGTAGTCCGCAACATTATATGTCGATTCGGTCTCCCACACACCATTATCACTGATAATGGAACCCAATTCGACAGTGTTGAATTTAAAGATTTCTGCAAACGGTCTCGCGTTCAAAAAAAATTCTCTACAGTTGCACATCCTCAAGCAAACGGGTAGGTCGAAGCAGTCAATAAGGTTATAAAGTCCATTCTGAAAAAACAATTGGAAAAGGTCGAGGGCAAATGGGTCGATGAACTTCCTATGGCTTTATGTGCTTACCGAACAACCCACAAGTCCGCGACCGGTCACACTCCGTTCTCTCTCTTATGGTTCAGAAGCTGTTATTCCAGTCGAGCTAAAAGTACCTTATCATCGTGTGACATACTATAATCCGAAGACAAATGCTATATTACTTGATGAATCTCTCGATTTACTAGATGACAAACGTGAAGAGGCTGATTTGAGGGCAGTCGCGTATCGAAGTCGAGTCATCCGATTATACAACGCCAAGGTCCGCCCGCGAATCTTTGAACTCGACGATCTCGTCTGGAAAAGAATCTATCCGGTTCCTTCACATATGAAGCCAACATGGGAAAGGCCGTATGTTATTGAACGAAAGCTCGAAGATGGCACATTCAAATTATCGACCGTTGACGGTCTTACTTTACCAAGAGCCTGGAACAGCGAGAGTCTTCGTCGCTACTACACATAACAGGCTATGTTTATTCATTTAGTTTATCTTTCATTTGTAATTTGTTTCTTCAGTTCGAACTTAGAATTTGTAATAAGGCAACTGACTTTGCCATATTTTCTTATTTCAGCAATAAAATGCAATCTCTTCGAGCCAGAGCTGTGATTTACTTGAAATGCTTCATACGATCATCACCATGCACGGAGAGCTAAGTTCCAACATACGGTGGGACTTATTCAAATAGGGAGTGACTCTGATGCAACCGGTCACTCGCTAAGTGAAACCCGAGCTCGGGGACAAGCCATCACACCAAAGTCAAAAAAAGGATTGATACACGACAATCCTTCACTTAACTCCAGATTCCCAGAGTGCGAACTGAAGTATAAACTTACAAATACGAAAAGGGTGGATCCGTCCACCGAATGACTTCGTCCGTATCTGAACCAAGTTTGAGGAGGATGGACCTGTCCATCTAACAACCTCGCTTGTTAGCTCGGGGTGGATGTGATTCGACCATCCACAATCCTGATACACTTTTCGTTCCCAGAGTACAAGCAAAATCCAAAAACATGCAACAGATGTGACTGACCGTCTGTTTATCAACTCCAAATTCCCAGAGTGCGAATTGGAGTATGAACATCAACTCCGGATTCCTAGAGTGCGAAACGGAGTATAAACATCAACTCCACATTCCCAAAGTGCGAATTGGGGTATAAACTTCAACTCCGGATTCCCAGAGTGCGAAACGGAGTATAAACTTCAACTCCAAATTCCCAGAGTGCGAATTGGGGTATAAACTTCAACTCCAAATTCCCAGAGTGCGAATTGGAGTATAAACATCAACTTCGGATTCCCAGAGTGCGAAACGGAGTATAAACATCAACCAGTTCCGAATTCCCAGAGTGCGAGTATAAACTTTAACTCCAGATTCTCAGAGTGCGAATTGGAGTATAAACACCAACTCCATCTCCTAAAGTGCGAGTCGGAGTATAAATGTAGCTCCAAGTCCCCAGAGCGCGGACAGATAATTAAAACTTAAAACGGCGTAACCAACCGCCAGTAAACAAATGAAAATCCCCGGAGTGCGGATATGTTCATCGATAATCAAACAAGTGTGGTTGAATCACTCAATCTCCGCTTGTCTCAAACATTCATTCAGTGGCACTAAACTCAGCATGTTATAGATGAGATGCGATCGCTGGCTGATGTTCTACAACTCATCCCCAAGACTGGGGGCATAACTTAAGTGTCGACCGTTGACTGAAGTAGTGCAACGTCAAAATTCAACTCACTTCCCGATCATGAATCGTGTCCACAATTTCCGGACCTGGCGAATGAAAACAAACTTGACTCGGAAGCTGAAACTTCATAACTGCGTTTCAAATATTGAAACACTTAAGCAAATACACAATAACTGAGAAGAAGCCAAGAAAGAAGAGTTTCATTTCTACGATTTGTGAAAGAAATTCATGTGCAAGTTTATTCCAAAAAAATTCCTACTAGCAGGGGCCGAACCCGCATCTATACACGGCCTACGAAATGAAAACCAAAATAAATCCCTAATTATCTACTAAGAATGAACTGAAGAAGCATGTCTACTCTTTTTCCTTCTTCGGCTTCCTTTTCAGTGTGGACCCGTTGGAGCCTCCACTAACTTTCCTCTTTGAGCCTTTACTTTTCGGTGGTCGGTCTCCGGGCGGGGGCATAATCTCGACATCCTCCTTGGAGCTCGAATGTATAGGGATGCTTCCCGCGGGCGGAGTCGGAGGAACATGATCAATTGTAGGAGGTGGAATGGGCACACTAGTGTCGAAAACTGTACCACCAGGTGATATCATTCCGAGCGGAGATGGACCCAGTGCCGCCATCCCACCTCCAAAATTGCCACTATGAGCCGCTGCTTCCATTTTAGCGCCAATTTCGACCAATATTTCATCTTCATTAATCGCTTGGGCCTCGTTAGGAACGTCAGTGGTTGGCATTAAAGAGCCTGATCCAGGGGCGCCTCCGCCCATAACAAATGGTAGGTCCGTAAAGGATCACTACGACGACCAAGGAGTTCCTCCATCATCTGTTCATCAAAAACGAGAGTGCACCCTTGCGTTCCGTCAGTCGAAGCCATGGTCGTTGTGGTGGTGGCTTAAGTTATTATTGCTTCCTGCATATGATGTGGTTCTTGAGTAACAGGAGGCACGACCGGTGCAGCATCAATCACTGGACAAAAACAAGAGAACTGTTAGTACTTAATTCAAATGACGACCCCGACTTAAAATAGACATATAGGATGTTAGGAGTACCTTTTTCAATTTGTCTTGTAGATGGCTGAGCGGCTTCAGCAACTTGCACTACGGCCGGAGACATCTGCGGCTGATCTGGATTGTAGGCAAGGACATCTTGGGGATCAACCGCAGATAAGGGTTCAGACTGGGTTGACACCGGAACTTCAAGACTTGCATCATGATGTCCAACCCTTGAACCTTCTCCTACTTCTAAGTGCTGGGTGCCAAGCCTCTCCTTTTCGTGCAGAATCATCGACTCATGATGGATCCTCCGTTCATCTTCATTCAGCAAACGGTTCTCGAGCTCAAACTCGTCGACTGACTCACCCATATGCACCGCCTTCTCCTCCTCAACCAATCGGCCCCAGACGTTGTGTAAATGTGTCGGGTAGTCATCGAGCCAGGCTAGACCTCTGTGCCTTAACACATTAGCATTGTAAACGACAAGGAGATCTTCAATATCGGCTTCTAGCCTGGACTCAGCCGACCTCACCTCCTCCTCAACCTTAGTTTCCACCTCGCGAACCTTAGCCACGGCCGCATCCCGTTCACCCTGGAGCAAGACAATCTGTTTGCACGTCCCATGGGCTGCGTTGTTCGCATCGTCCCTTTCCTTGGCGATGTCAGAGAATTTGGCTTTGAGGTCGTTAAGTTTCTTAATCGACGCATCCCGTTCGGCGGTGACCGTGGTATTTCGGTGTCCCATCTCCTCCACCAAGGCAACGTGTGTTTGCCTCAATCTCTCCATCGCCACATTCGCTTCATCGGCTTTTTTGGTGGCCTCAATTTCAGATTTCCGAGAGGACTCGACCTCGGTATTGAGCACTTGGATGATTCGGTCCTTTTGAGCGAGTTCAGACTCCATCTTTTCAATCGCTTTGGCTCGCTCAAAGGCCACCTTGGAAGCTTTTTCTGCAGCCTTTACCCACTCTTTATACTGGGCGTAAATGTCATGAATGTAATCATACATCGTGTTTTCCACCCTCGATGGAATTCTCTTTAAATGAGGTGGAAAGACATAGTCGTCGAAGCATATGTTTGGGAACTCTTTCCTCAACTGAGCGATTTTAATAGCCCCTTCCCCCGTGGGCTCAGTGATGACCTGCTCTGCAATTATGGGGGCCATAGTTTCGACTCTCTGGTAATGAGTTTCGGGCCTAGAAGTGTGAGAAGATGGTCTGTGTCGCGGAGGCTCTGGTGGATGTGAAGTCTGAACAGGAGGTGGAGATGGAATTCTAGGAGGTGGCGAGCGGGACCTAGATCGGTATCTATAGTCTCTATCCCTATCCCACTCGTACCTCTCTTGATTAGAGTACCCGCGGTCGCGGTCTCTATCCGAATCTCTCCTGCGAGGCTCATAATAAGTAGAAGACTTTCGAGCCGAGCGAAGGCTCCCTAACATCGATCCTCTTCCAGACATTGTACATATAAATGAGAAACGAAAGAAAAGTTAGTGATCTCTTGAGTTGGACAATTTACGATTAGGAAATCGTGCAGTGCCGTGAAGTGTATGTATGTGCAACCCCCCGACCAACCGGAAATGTCGGCCGCACTTATAGCAAGCGACTCGCTCAGATCAAGAGCACTGGCAAGCTCCTCCAACCCGGTGTCATGTTGAAACGACACATAATCCGAAATCGGAATATCAGCAAGCCCTTCGAAAGGATTCTCTACTTGCGGGGGAGGAGCCTCCGAAATTCTAATTCCAGGAACAGGCAAAGACACAACCAATCTCATGGATTTAGAACGCTTATGAGCAACTGCCTTGCCTTTTCTCCTTCCTCCTGAATACTGAGAACTGCAAGAAGGCCCAGTTATAAGTTCGTTGTCAATGGGTGTTCTCTCCGGATCAACCCCTTCAGTTATTACGACACCGTGCGCTTTGCGTTTCACCCACTTCTTCGAGACTGCCCTCAGTGTCCCTTCAAGCATCGTCGGGTTGATTCCGCTCAATCAACCCGACGATTCTCAAGTTTCTGTCGGTTAGGACCGAGTCAATATCCCTCATTTCGCTCGGAACTTCTTGAAGGACCCTTACTATCTCTTTGAAGTACCCGCCTTCAGGTCGTGAAATTACGACTGTAAAAAGAAAAGAAGATGTCAGTTTATATCAACTACTATCATTTGGATGACTCTTGAAGAGAACTGCAACACTTACGTCTGACTAGCCATCGGCTGGCAAATCCTAGGGGGTACCGGACATAGAACCATTCTGTTTTAAAATAACTCAGCCTTCCCCAGGATCTGGTTACTACTTGGCAGTTCCTGACTGACTCCAGGAAAGTGAAAAATGGACTATCTCCCCTACTTTTGAAGTTAAAAAGGTATCTAATCTCAGTCAGCATTGGTGGTCGAAAGAGATGCTCCATAAATACGATAAATAGGCTATTCAGCAGAGCATATCCATTAGGGTGTAGCTGAGACGGGGCAAAAGATAGCACTTCCCTAATGTATTGGTTAAAGGGGAGAATTGTTCCCGCTGTGCACGCATGTCAATTGAAAGCGGTAAACCCTTCTGGAGGAGCATGCGCTCTATCGCTTGGTCCCGGCAATAGTACGTCGTCCGATGACAAACCATGCCTTAGCCATATCCGCCCCAGCATGTCTTCAGAAATTTTAGAAGGCACGGAATCCTGTTGATTCATAATAAATCTGGCACCAGGCAGCTCATCCGGAGCTGGGTCTATGACTTCGGCCGCGATGGCCGGAATCTCTAGGACAGAAGAAGATGAATCCTGAACTTCCTGCTGTTGTGAGCTTGAAGGCTCCATAACTAACTAACTTATGAGAAATCATCATTAGACGACAATAACACTCGTTCTTCCCCCAGTGTAAAGTGTGTGAATGTGTTGTGCAAGTGCAGTGCTGCATAATACTTACGAAATTATACAAGGTTAGAAAAAATGTCTGAACGACAAGACTTCGAAATTCAGCTGAAGTGGCCGTCATCGCTGACCGTCACAACCGTGCCATCCAGATATTGACAATCGATCCAAGTTAAAATTCGTTATCAATTTGTTAAGTTACAGTTCCATCGACGAGCTTCGAAAGACGGTCAAGTGTGCGGTTCAATAGTTAATTCCAGATATGCAAGAGTGAAGCTCGTCGGAGTCGAGTGTTTAAATATGCATGGAGTTTTATGTTCATCGAAGTCCAAACTTGGATCGTTCCTCGCAAAGGCCGCAACTGCGTATCGATTAAGGGAACCTTCATTTCGCATCGATTAGGGAACCTTCATTTCGCATCGATCAGGGAACCTCAATTCGTATCGACCAAGGGAACCTTCATTTCGTATCGATCGGATTGAATCCGGATATTTCGTATCGATCATCACCAAGCGCTTCGCATCGTTCACTAGTTAAGGCTTCGTATCCATCGATACAAAATCCTATCACTCAGATCGATGCGAAGCCACTCATCTCCACCCATCGCCTTCAGATCGACACGAATCTATGTGCTTCCAGATCGACACTATTTTCTTCCCTACACAGTTTAGAGGCCATGTCCTCCTCCCTTAACCTTCACCCTACCCGACTCCGGCATCGATGCTAACACCGGAATCGGCTACGGCCATGGATGATTTAGTATTGGAATTCGAAGTCTTATCATTATGAGGCGATTTTGATTAATCATTTACCTAGTTTTAAGGTTTGGGTTAAGAGGTTAAGGGGTTGTCTGGATCGAGAGCAAAGGCAGTTCTGTTTTTTCCTTCGACTCGAAGCGATACGAAGACGAAGCAGAAATGTGGAAAGTAAAAAACTTTTCTAAGTAAAGAGCCCCGTATTTATATAGGTGTGAAGTTGAGGGTAAGAAACGATTCGCCTCCCGATAAACTCGACCGGTTACAATGTGTCCACCACTGAATCGATTCGAACAAGCTATTCGAATCCATAAACTCGAGCCTTTATCGAGATGAAATTGCAAACAGAGATTTTTTTGAGACACAAGGTCCATCGATACGAAACCGTTGTTCGTGTCCATTGCTCTAGACTCCAACCACATTTCATCGATGCGAACCCCACTGTTCGAATCCATCAAGTCACTGCCTCCAAAGACCTGTAACCATCGATGCGAATTGACTATTCGAATCCAACCACACAGAATTCATCGATGCGAACGGTTATTTCGTATCCATCACTGTGAATCGCATCGATACGAAAAACCACCTTTCAACCTTTTACATCGATCCAGGAGAGGATACGAAGGGACATTCAAAAAACAACCATCGAGTGTTGTTGCAACTCGAATTTCACATCGGTTCAGGAGAGGATCGATACGAGATTCGATACAAGAGAACTGACAACGACTCGTGGACGTGCAACGTTAACGAAAGTCAGATTAACATATATGCATATATGTCGAACTAATATTCAATTTTCAACATCCACAAGAATTGGATACTTATCTGATAACGATTACGACGACAAACAGCTAATTACAATCATACAGCAATCAATTACAACAATACAGGATACAACAGTTGATAATCAACAGTTCACATCACTAAGGAAATCAGTCAAATATTACAACTTTCAACGAAAAGACGATAACTGTCCAAAGTAAAGGTTGCAGCTTTTCAAAGCACGTCATGTTTCCACAAGACGTACTTTGGGGGGCAAATGTTATCCCGCCTTTTGGCAAGGCCGAGATATCAAGGGATTGACTGAAAACCAAGATTCGCTCATCTTGGATATCGAGTACGCACAGGTTCATCATGGATATCAACGAATTTTGTTGGAGTCCGGATCGGGCTAAAATTGACAAGACACAACAAGCGAAGCCATGAAAACCAACGTTTCAAATTTCAAGTCAATCCGAGTTCGTATGCTCGAGTTATGATCGATGCAAACCAAGGAATTCAATCCATTTGTATCCGTCATTTCGAATCGATCGAATCATTTCGCATCGGTCAGTTTCGAATCCATCAGCAAAAAGGCTCATTTAGAACCGGTCGGCCATTGCCTATTTCGCATCCATCAACTATAACGCGGAGGTCTACTTCGTATACGTCCAGAGGCTGCCTCCTTCGCATCGGCCTTGTTCGTATCCATCGACTCACGACTGTTCGTATCCATCGGGACGTGCCACTTCGTATCCATCAGATAACCTTTGTTCGTATCCATCGACTCACGCTTGTTCGAATCCATCATGAAACTGTTGTTCGCATCCATCGTATCGCCGCTATTCGAGTCCATCGAGCTCCCATTTATTCGTATACATCCTATCGTTTCAACTTCGTATCGATCAACTGGAGTCTATTCGGATCGATACGAACAGAGCTAAACAGTCAACGTAACCACGTATTTTCCATCGATACGAACAAAATTCATTGCATCGATACGAATAGGATCGTCTTCCATCGATGCGAATTGGGCAACAACTACTTCGATGCGAACGAGGCGAGAATCTTGGGACGACTCGGTCAACTCGGCGTAAAAGTTGGATCGATCCGAAGAGTGTGTGCCACGTCATCACCAGGGCACGTGCAACCGTCGATTCGAAGAGATCGATTCAAAACGATCGATTCGAACAAAACAGCATGCCGAAGAACGTCAATTCGTATCGATCATATCTCGTGATCCAACAGTCCAAATGCTATGAAATTTTCACAGGAGCTTACGTACAACATAAAGAATGTTCACACTAAGTTTCGACTCCATTGGACGAAATCTTGATTGATACGAAATTCGTTCGTATCGATAACGGATCGAGCCGAAACTTCATGGGCTCGGTCGCGTGGGCCCACTCACGTGCCAAAAAAAGTCTCCCAAGATCTGAACGAAATATCAGCCTCCTACGCCTATAAATAAAGCCCCAAGGCCTATAGAGGAAGGATCTTTTGACACTCCAACGCCCAGATTCTGTCGGATTCAATTCCATACTCTAGTACTACTGTTGTACTCGAATTTCATAACTTTAATTCGGTGTAATCTGCTGCAATCAATTGTAATCTTCAAAGAAACATCAATAAAGTGATCAATTTCATAGTGGACGTAAGCAATACGCCGAACCATTCTAAATTCATGTGTTTTTATGCATTTTTATCATTTATATATTCGTTTTTGAAGTGTTTGTTAGATAATCCTCTTTTTCCATTTAATTTCTTCATTTTTATCTCTTCAAACTCTTCCGAAGAGTGTTGTGCCCAATTTTGGTACAAACATCTACTATAACCTTTATAGTGCACACTATAATCTTCATAATATAACACACATATAAATCTTGTATGTGTGTATTTTATTTAATTAATTAACCTTTAATTAATTAATTCAATTAAACAACTTTTATTAAATTTTATTAATTTCAACATTTATCTTACATACATACATGTAAACTTATGTTATCCTAAACATTTTAAAATAACATAACATATATCAACATATATAATGTATGCATATATGTATTAATTGATTAACATATTTAATTCATTCATTTTACTAATCTTATTAATAAATTTTAAAATTTGAAATTAGTATATAAATATTTTCAAACATTTTTGAAAATATCGTTATCCTTTCAAACATTTTGAAAACTTATGGTGTATTACGACTTTGATAATAAACATGTTTTTATTCTGATTTTCAAAACAATTTTGAAAGCTAGCCTAATGTCCAATTTAAATTGGGCCTTTACTATTAGGGGCAACCTTTGGACTCACCCACCTTTCAGGCCAGGCCGGTAGCTAGGTAGGACATGGTACTTGATTACCCAGTTCCGAACCTAGATATGACCTTTCTAAACACCGTATTTAGTGGGCAAGTTACATTAGTTAGCCCTAACATGACTAATCTAAACGGCATAGGCTATTGGGCTTTGATACCATTGAAGAAACTTTCGCCCGCAGTAAAAGAAATGAGTGAATTTCAAAAAAAAATTACCGTTTTGGATCTTTAATGGGCTGACGAAGACCAAATTTCATTTAGAAATTTTCTAAATTTGGTTTGAATAAAATCTTGTATTTTATTTAAAATAGTTAAGGGAAGTTTAAATAAATTTAATTTCAAATGTATAGTGTATCGAATAAACTTGTTAATGTATAGGGAATGAAACCTTTCATTTCTTTCCCTAAAACAAGAATTAATTGAGAGCATTAATTGTATTAAATGAAGACAGAAACCTTTCATTTTCTCTCTTTAATTGAATTGATTGATTCATTAAATGTCATTATTAATAATTTATTCATGGCAATATTTGTTGTTATGTCCATATGTATTCTAACTGTACAATTTGTAGTTAGAGATTTAATTAATTTTATTTTATTTATTTATACAAGTATGCACGTATATATATGTATGTGTACATATCATATACACATATATGTATACATGTGTAACATCATAATCAGTGAAAGGTATAGTGTACCCGTATATATATGCTAGGATTTACATTGCAACGGACACATTAACTCATTTTGTATGTACTGTAATTTTCCCAAATATGTGCTTGTATAATATGTCAAAACATATTACTAATATATGTGTGTGTATAATTTATTGAATAAAACAATTTCTGCCTTAACAAATTAATATAAAATAATTATATGATAATAATACGAGTTTTTAAAATTTTAGAAAATCT
Organism: Allium fistulosum; assembly: GCA_030737815.1. Classification (NCBI taxonomy): domain Eukaryota; kingdom Viridiplantae; phylum Streptophyta; class Magnoliopsida; order Asparagales; family Amaryllidaceae; genus Allium; species Allium fistulosum. The sequence continues at coordinate 894,139,241 of CM060905.1, read as the reverse complement.
GAAAACACATTTTGGGCTTAAGATTAATTTATGGAATTTTACAATTAAAAAAATATTTATTGTTAAATAATTGATAACAGCCTGTAATCAAATTAATTCTTAAAAATAGAAAATCAAGTTGAAAAATTCTAAAAAAAAATTGTAAAGGCATCTGAGACATGTTGAGCTTAGAAAAAATTTCTAGCATTTTCTCAACTGAAATTGTATTTTCAATTAAATAATTAATTGCATTTCGAAATAAATTAATTCAAAAAATTAATAAATTAAGTTATAAAAATCTAAAACTTTTTCTGAAGGTTCCATATACATATTTAAGCCTTAAGAAAAATTCTAGAATTTTCCCGATTGAAATTATATTTTTAATTAAATGATTGATTGCAGACCGAAAGTAAATTAATTTTTTAAAATAACAAATTAAGTTTAAAAAATCTAAAATTTTTACTATAATCTTACTACATGGTGCAGCAAAAATATAAAATTCAAATTTTGAACCATTAATTAATTTATTCATAATAAACAATTCACAATTATTAAATAAAAATAAAATATGTATATACTTATTTAATAAAATATTTTTATATTTTATGATTCATAATTGGTACAAATCATCATAAGAAAATGTTAAGATTAAATATATATGAGATATAAACACATATACAATTATACATATTCATAATTTGCAAATCTGTATACATTTAATCTATATCTACACCCCCCCTATGTATTAAAATAAATCAAAATTAAAACCCTTTTTTAGAAAATTAATTCAACAATAAATCAATAAACAAAATATTATAACAAACACATAACCAATCTAATTGTAACAAACACGTGTACCTACAAAAATCTCACCTAATCTAAACAATAAACAGATCTGAATACAAATAGAGAATTTGGATGTAAATCAACTTTTATATGATAAACTTAAAATCAAACGATGATAATAAATAAAAGTGCACCTCCTAATGAAGTCTTTGAGTCCACCTTGAATAATGATTTCTCTTCTAAGAACAATTCACAATCCATCAGATTGCTAATCCGAGATTGGAGACCTTCTACTACAAATTAGTATTTTTAATTTTGAATTGGATTTGAGAATTTTAGGGATGATTTTAGAGGAAGGTTGCTGCCATTAAAATGAGGAAGGGGAAGAAGAAAGCAACAGCTCAAAAATGAATTAGCTTATGACTAGGGTTTTGAGATTAACTTTTATATAGGTAGGATAAGAGAGCAAAAAATGATTTCAACCACACATCTCAAAATCCTAATCTCATGCATAGTAGCTGCTCCTTTCCTCTAGCCAAACTAAAGAATTTTCCCTCTAAAATGCATGGGTTGTGAGCCCATTTAACCCAATTTAAATATACATAATTATATTTAACTAAATTTTTATTGTCGATGTCTCATATCAATCAACATATTTATAACCCTTTTATAAATATATGCAACAAATTTATTTCTCAAATCATATCCAAATTTTATAATTAATATTTCATAAATATTAATTAATTTAACAATTTATAACAATTATAAACTAATTAAATCATTCGGTCTTACGAGAATTCATCGATTCGGTTGTGTGACTCTTGGGTGTAAATTCGGTCAACGTTTAACATCGAACTATTCGAACGTTAATGTTCACACTTCACTTAGCAGATGGTGTGATGGTATGGTCAAATTTATCGCTTACTCATTTTCGAAAAAGTCTCATTTTAATTTAATAAGCTTTACCCAGTTGTGACAATTATTTGCACTAATTCTCTTCGTCAAAATTATCACTTTAGACTTGCTGAATTTGGTAATGGTCAAAATTCTAATATCATCCACATTCGACTCTATAATCCAAACACAAAGTCTTTGGTTCAATAATAACAATTATTATCAACCTAATTACTCTGACCAGAAATTTTGACTTTGGGTTGAATTGAGTTGATCGTGATACTAACCTCATATAACTGAGAAGACGAATCCTCTCTTGAATAGTACTTCCACTCGACCCAACTATAGTCGCTCGATGGACGTTATGCCATGATTTGACTATAATCAAAGCGGAGCTTTCATATTGAAGATTCACAGTATTCTCAAGTCGAAAGAATTGTGTAAATTAGTCACATCGATATTTTCTGTTTGACCTTAGTTTTATTAACTAACAGAAATCTACCGAGTGAGTCGTTTCATTGTCATCCAATAACTATTAATACATAACCCCTATGTGCCCCCAGCCGTCATGAGTAATACACTGCCCAACATTTGAAGAGTGTTATATACTCCAATCTCAACGGATACATTGATATATAGTCTCGATGCATCTTGACCATGAACATTTAAAATGATATATTTGTTTTATTGTGATAAACTACTCACGGTTACAACACTTTGTAACTACCATCACAAAACATACGATTTATGGATTTTCTAGTAAATATACTTTTAATTAAATTAATTAATTAATATAACCACATTATATCAAGTATATAATAGAAAGAAAACACCTTTATTTTGAACAAAATTGGTCAACGAGTTAAATACATGTAACAAAATTACATAATTGCCCCTAGGGCATACCCCTAACTCTATCAGATGTGACCTGCTAGGTTTCGCGTTCCATACTTGTCCTTTTCGGATTAGGAGAAGATGGTCGCATGTCGGGGTCATAATTCACTCAAAATCAAAATCGGGCAAAACTTAGACTAGCTGCTTCATATCGTCGAGTTTGGGTAACGTAGCTAGTAGCTCTTCAAGTTGGGACCCAAATCGGTTAGGCGGAGGACAAATTTTCATGCTCACATATCTTCTAACCTATAGCTTGGATCAAGGTGCAGTTTCGAGTCTTTCGACCTATATGCATGTCTTGGCCAAAGCATGTTTTCTAACTGATTTGAGTCTGCTTTGAGGATGTACCTAATTTGCCCATAACAGTGAATATAAAAAATTGCAAATAAACTTGAAATTCATTTTCCTTTTATTTGCCTACGTATTTATCAAAATGTCTTTAAATTGGCGTGTATTTGGTATTTCTATAAACGTAGTCACTTCCCAACGTGATCAATCTTTAAACGTTGGACAACAAATTGGTTTGACAAAAAAACCTATAACTAATCGTAGTATTTCTCTTCTTAAAGTAATAAATTTCTCTCATCACATTATCACGTTGATAGTGGAATAGTGTGCTTTATTTTCCTATTTGCTTTGGTAAGCTTTATTTCAATTCTTTGTTTATTTACATTTCCCTTGCTTATATACATGTGTGATTTGATCGGTGATACTCTCTTCAATTTGTTCGTTTTCACATTGTTGTTTGGGTATATCATCATCATTAGGTGATTTACTCCCAACACAGAACATGGCATTTATTTCTCGAGTCAACACTTGAATCACATGTCCAAGACGTATCTCCATCTACCAAATAAACCTTTCTCCTCATCTATTTAACCTAGGTTAGGATTGTTAATGGGTACCCGAAAAATCCGAAATCCGTCCGCATCCGAAAAACGGATAAATATCTGATGCGGAAAAACAGATGCGGATGCGGATACGAAGACATCCGCATCTGAAAATTATCTGTTCGGTTTTTGTAATGATTATAGTTTAAATTATGTGTATTTTAGTACAAATGAAAGACATTTATTTATCTTTTTATTAAGTTAGAATTGTATATTATACGCACTAAATGCATATTACTTGCTCAAAATTATTTATTACAATCACATTTGTTTATTTTTAACACTTTAATAATCAATGTGGTTGAAAATAATTTATGTTAAATTAAAAAAATTTATTTATGTTTCTTGATTTATCGGTCATTAGCGGTCCATATCCGTGAATGCGAATATTCGATATCCGAAAAGATTTCGAATGCGAATGCGGATATGTCATTATCCGTATTCGAAGGTATCCGTTGACAGATCTAACCTACGTACACTCCACTTTTTCTCCAAATGGACCAGTATAACTTGTTCTCTAAATGGACCACTATATTTAAACAAACACAAGCACCATACAAAATTCACCTTTTTCACAAGCACCTCTCTGGATGGTATGACTCGCTCTATTTTTGTGTTTTAGATTTGAAATTATTCTTGCCAAGACTAACACCATATCTGAAACCCTGATATATGGCTGAAAGGAGATAAGACAACCGAATATAGAGAACAAGTACAGCAGAATTACATAGAAAATAGTTTTTCTTTAATCAAATCATGCCTCCATTGTTCCATAAGAAACACGAAGAACGACATGCTTACCCAATCACATGGCAGACTTGAACCTTCTTTTAGATATTATGGTTACAAATCTTGTTACATTTTTCATCAAACACGGCAAAGTAATATTTTATGTTGTGGTCCAAATTTTCTTTAAAATTGTACTTACTACGTTCTTGTTACTTAAGCACTTGATTTCATATTAATAGAAATGGTATGAAGTAACAAGGTTATTGCACATATTCACACATACTTAGGTTGCATATTTTTCTCGGTGACACTTACCAGAACAACTAGTTTTTGCAATACCATAAGAAAATAGTAATCTAGCACTTCCTCTATATGCACTTGGGACACATTTCTATTAGCTTTGCCCGTCAATATCATCAGATAGGACATAACTTAGCCTTAAGTATACGGTCACCACTTATATATTTATCAACAATTTAAAATCAAAGAAGAAAAACAACTGATATCTTGTCGATGACAATTTTAAAGATACCATGGAAGAAGAACAGCGTAGCCTCTACGGGTAGAATTGAAATCCATAACTGCATAATGGTAGTAGCAGAACTATATCTTGTCAATGACAATTTCAAAGCTAGTTTTACTGGTATAATTAGAAAGAACTAAGACCTTGTGTACTTCTGCTATTCTTGCATAATACTCTTATCATATGCCTTCAACATAAGAACTGTAGACAAGCTTTTCAGCATTACATATTACTGTACTTAATTCGCTGAAATAAACAGCTTTAACAATCATGATTTTTATGGTTTTTGTAAAGCTAAATATAAAATTGACATTGTGTGTATTCTTGACTAACTGAGATGGAAGTATGTATGTGATGGCTTCTGCAATAATCTACAGTTTAAATTCAGTAAAGATGGAAGTATTTGATAAAGAACGATAACAAAAAGTTGTTATAGCCACAGTTAGTGATGAAGTTGACAACATTTTGAGAGAAAAAGGAAATGAGGTCCAACTAGTATTTATAGGTGTGGAGATGGCATAGAAGAATGTGGAAACTAAGTCCATCTAGTCCATGTAAGCACAACCGTGAAGAAAAGAATGATTTCTCTGCAAAATAATAATAGAAAAAAAGGGATTAAATACAATATTACCTGATATAGTTATTCAGCAGCTACAGTCTTTAGATTAACCCATTCTGCTTCGCAAGACTTCAGTGTCCACTCCGTGAATTAGAACCAATCTCAGCTAAAGGATTAACAACAAAATTGCTATGAGTTCTGGCTCTTTGCTGATAAATTTGCTCTCCTCTTTGTTCAGCCAATCTTCTCATATCAGACATTTCTGGATTTGCAGATAACGTATACCTGTCACCAGTGCTTCTTCTCCAATATTTTGGACTGAGATATTCGACACCAGGTAAATGGAAACATTTCTGTGCTGGTTCATCGATAAGTAACGGCCTAGAAGATACTGCCAAATCACGAGATATCTCATCTAAGGTCAATTCTATGCTTTGCACCCTTGTTTGTAAAGTATTTATGCCACTTTGAGAGCTTCCCATTAATTTCTGATTGAACCAAAAGGAAGTTGAAGTTTATAAGATAATGTGTTCAGTGGAAGGTAACAGAGGATCAATCATCGATGCAGAAGGACAAAGGAAGTGAAGGGCTCATGTTTCTTTTCAACAATAAATATGTTAATATACCAATGTTTCTTAAAGTGCTGAATATAATGTTCTACAACAGATGCTTTTCCATTTATATGTTCATACAGTAAAACCAACATAATCAAAAAATTCAATACAATGAAATCAACAAGAGAAATTGTTATAAGAGACATATGGATGTGCACCAAGTGCCTAGGCCATACCTGATATGAGGCTTGTGAGGCAAGCACCTCAAGTTCAATAAGAGGTCCATATCAAAATTATGTGAAAGTAACAATGTACTTCAAAATAAAGTTGATTTGTCGATAACTGTGGTCGATGTAACCAAATATACTTTTGTAATCAATATACTGAATATGTTTTCATATGTTAATTAGTGGATGAGAATCTTGAGACTGATAGTTAACAGTTTAAATTGTTCACTTATAGCTAATGATTGCAGAATAACATCCACATGATTTCCACTTTTTTCTCGACTGTCTAATTTAAATTATGGAAATTAACAATTTCAAACAAAAAAATCCCGACTAGGAATCTGTTTGCATTACTAGTTCATATTTATAATTCTCTTTCAATCAAAATGCATAGGATATGTGTAATTATTAATTGCAATGCGAAAAAATATTATAAATGTACACAGTTGATAATAAACAATAACAATACAGCTACTGCTCATAATAATACTAATAATAACATTTTCTACTGTTAATAAGGAAACTCAATTTATACGATTCAATGGAATCTTTTTAAAACAACAAATTTACCTATATAGCTTTATATTAATTCATATCTATTTACACTTACAAATAATATTGGAAATGTCAACCTTTCGGCAAACTATTTACATTTGACTAATTTTTATTATTATATCTCATTTTGAATGTTTTTATATGTATATCAATAATTATTTTCAATCCACAAAATTTATTACAAAATTTTAAGACTATCTATACATAATGAGAATACCTTCATTTGAAGCTTTGGAAATTACATTAATACCCTTGTTATACATTAATTAAAAATAAGGCAACAGAGGATGGTTTCGTCCTTGCTAAAAATAGAACTAATGCATTTTTACTTTTATACGTCCAATCGAACGTGCCATACGTACTAGTAGTTATATATAAAAATCTGATGATACACCAAAAATAATATTTTAAAGAACAACTGAAGTTACACGAATTGTGGTATGTATTATGCTAGTATCCCTTTAGAGTAAATTTATATTCTGCATTAGACTGAGTGATCTTAATTTATTTGATCTACAGTAAATAGTGTATGTATACACACAAATAGTGAATGTATACACACTTCAAGCGAATAAGTATTCCAGTAACAGTTTTGTCAGGTTATCCAAAGCTAAATGGGTGTTGTGGTCAAAAGTTAGAAAGTCAATTTTATAGTTTTGGAGTATACGAATTTAAATTTGTATACTTCTGAAGATTTAGAATTTTAAATGTTGAAAAATACAGGTTTTAAAGACTTTGAATTTAAAAAACTCCAAATGTCAGTAATAAAAAAATGAATTTTACAATTTTTAACCATCAGCAATTATGTACTACAAATAATCCAGATTCCAAAAAATTTGGATTACAAAAGTTGTGAATTTCGAACATGTTTTTAGACATTTTTGTTTTGGAATTCATAAATTTTAGTCTTTAGAAGTTTCTAATTTTGGAAGTTCTCAGTTTCAAACCTTTTGAATTCCTACGTTTTTTGAATTTTTAAAATTTTGTAATCATATATTTTTATTTATAAATGCTTAGTTTGTAGAATTTTGATTTCTAAAATTTTGATTTTTTTTTAATAAATCACAAAATATTTATATTAAAAAAAAATTGAACACTCTGAAGCTTAAATTTTGAAATTCAATATTTTGAATTTGGATGTCAAAATTGAATTTTGAATTCTGAAAGCTTTTGGCTTTTTGACTTTAGAACGTTGCAACATTTTTTAGTTGGTAAGTAACGTTGAGTTCGAAATTTATAGTTATTAGTTATTAAATTTTAATATTTGATAGTTTAAGGTTTTGAGGTGGAGCCTTGACGCAACGGTTAGGCTCCAGCATGGTGATTTGAACGTTCAGGTTCGAGTCCGAAAACAGCCTCTTCACAATACGAGGGGAAGACTGCATACATTATCGACCTCCTCAGAGCCCACTATCGTGCGAGAGTCTCGTGCACTGAGTTCCACCTTTTGATAGTTTAAGGTTTTGAATTTTGAAGTAAGAAACTTATTTCATTTTCAAATATCAAGATTTCAAGGATTTTTTATTTTTCATAATTCCCAGGTTATAAAATTTAGTTTAGGATTTTGAAATTTGATCATTTTAATTTCATAGTCAAATCTAAAGCTATTATGGTAATGGTAACCGTTACCGATACGAAAATCGTTACCATACCGATACTACTGCTAAGTCAAAAATGACTACCGATATTTTACCATTACCATTGGTAAAATGATCATTGGTACACTGATAAACTAGTAAAACGTTGACTGGTAATGGTAAATTTACTCATATATATAACATTAAAATTTTATTATATTAAAATTTTGATAATCATAAAAAGGTAAATAAGTATTTCTTATTCTAATTTCATTAATATTTATATTAATATTTTGATTTATTTTAGTTACCATGGAAAGTTTTCTTGACTCATAAAAAATTTATATAGAACAATATGAAAAAATAGTTTTGCTAATATTGGGCTTCAAACCTAATAAAAATATAAAATAAACATCATTGTAAATAATAGTGCAAACAACTTCTTAAAATATGATATTACCTTTAGTAATATACGTAGTTATGACTAATTTAAATACTGTTAAAAAAACAAAGTTAATACGACTGGTAATTTAATCGTTACCGTTGGTTTTGACATTTCTTTACCGCTATATATATCGTTAATAATGGTAAATTTACCGTTGTCATAACGATAGCACTGGTATAGCGATGTAGCTTAATATCGGTTAACAGTATACTGGTATTGGTATGGTAATGATAAAATTACTAATACCATAACAATCATAGTCAAATCTTTGTAGATCTTTAGTTTTTACATTTTGACATATAACTTGTATTTTGAAAATTAAAATTTGATTTATTAGTATTTTGGTTTTTATATTTTAGATTAAATTTTCAATCTTGATTTATGCTTACAACTATTTATTTTTGTTTATTTATCATATTAATTCAGTGACATTTTAGTTTTGAAAATTTGAAATTAATGTTGGTCTTATTTTGTTACTATTTCAAAACATAGATTTTCTTATTCATATTATAGTCTTTTCTATTTTATTTTTTTATATAATTCAATTATTTGCCTTATCTATTTTGATTATGCTTTTGTCAGCTGTTGATAATAAAGCTGCAAAATATTCTGCATTCAATTATTATGAAATATTTATGGTGGTTGTCTGGGTTTCTGAATGACCGTTTTTATTTTTTTTCAATCCAATGAATCTGATTTTTCAGTTATTTTTTTCTTGCATTTACTACCAACATTTTCTGATTATGTTTCCTTGTTGTGTGTGTGTTATAATAATATTATCATCTTCCATCAAATTTTTATATGTATATACACTTATTTTACAATGAAAACTATTATACTATAATAAAAGTTGATTCGGTACATCAACACACAATAAACACTATGTCAGAAAGAAATGTTTTAATTCCACAATCCTCTCATTGATATTTTAATTTAAATCCACCAATCTTTTATATATCTAATTCCTAACAATATCTTTTGTAATACTATGGTGCAATGCATAAATTACGCATTAATCAATTATATAATAGTAATGCGGAACATTTCCAGTTTCTCCTTGATTCTCTTATTATTTTCCTATTTAAATCCATCAATCTTTTATGTATCTAATTCTTATCAATATCCTTTGTAATACAATGGTGCAATGAATAGATTACGCATTAATCAATTATATAATAGTAACTTGGAATATTTTCAATTTCTTCTCTTATTATTTTCCTATTTAAATTCCCTGCATCATTTAAATTTGCACCTATTTTCCTTGATTTCCTTGTTTCTTTACATTTTTTAAAATTTTATCCATATGAATATTATGAGTGCTCTATTTGAATAAAGTATCACTCTTACTATCAAAATAATTACCGATATTTCACTAGTCTTTCACATCTTCAAAATTATTATCTGTTCAAATACGAATTTTTCAATTTCAAATTTATGCATCGCGGGTACACCAACATATGTGACATGTACAAATAACATTTGTATAATTCTTACTGTTAATATTAGACATATATCATAAGTATGTATTTGAAAGTTTGTAAATGTTCATCATTGTTCAACATCTTTAATACAGTTTATTTGATGAAAATATAATGTAAACAAAAAAACAAAAAAACATGCACACACACATAGAGAGACACATAATTAATGTAAATTTGTCAATATATATACCGTTTAAACTTACTATCTTAAACAACGTATTTTTTATTCAATTACTGTATTAAGACATTAAGCTTTTAATTTTTGTATATTATTTTTTCTGTTATTTAAATGAAAAGTTGGAAACTATGCAATGTTTAAATTATAAAAAAAAAAATAGAGAAACGTTGTATGATAAAAATATGTGTTATCCATCAATCTTTTATGTATCTAATTCTTATCAATATCTTTTGTAATACAATGGTGCAATGAATAGATTACGCATTAATCAATTATATAATAGTAGCTCGGAACATTTTCAATTTCTTCTCTTATTATTTTCCTATTTAAATTCCCTGCATCATTAAAATTTGCACATATTTTCCTTGATGTCCTTGTTTCTTTACATTTTTGAAAATTTTATCCATATGAATATTATGAGTGATCTGTTTGAATAAAGTACCACTTTTATTATCAAAATAATTACCGATATTTTCACTAGTCTTTCACATCTTCAAAATTATTGTCGGTTCAAATATGAAATTTTCAATTTCAAATTTAGGCATCGCAGGTACACCAACATATGTGATATGTACAAATAACATTTGTATAATTCTTACTGTTAATATTAGACATATATCATAATTGTTTGAAAGTTTGTAAATGTTCATCATTGTTCAACATCTTTAATACAGTTTATTTGATGAATATAGAATGTAAAAAACACACATGCATACACACATAAAGAGACACATGCACATGTATTAATGTAAATTTGTCAATATATATACAATTTAAACTTACTATCTTAAACAACTTATTTTTTTATTCAATTGTTTTATTAAGACATTAAGCTTTTAATTTTTGTATATTATTTTTTCTGTTATTTAAATGAAAAGTTGGAGACTATGCAATGTTTAAATTATAAAATTTTGTTAGAGAAACGCAATATGATAAAAATGTGTTAAAACAATGGTATGATGTCCCAAGGACTCAAACTCATAACCATTAGAACATTTGTCTAAAGCATCATACCTCTATCCATTTGAGCTAGAGTCCCTGACATTTTAATTTTGATTTTTCCACTCAAACATGTAAAAACTATTGGTACTGTATTTCCACTCAAACATCGTGACCAAGTATAGATAGTCAATGAATACCATAAACAACCGGAAAAAAATGGAACTCGTCAACTTGTAAACAAATAGATTAAATATGAGCAACATAACCGATTAACTTTTACAAAACACAAAAATGATGAGGATTTGTAGGATGCTCAAACAATATATCTGGTTATTCAACGGTTTCTTGCAAATTCTATAGATCTCATACCATGTCTTGCCCCACATAATTCACATGAGCGAAAATAGCTACTTATCTCCATTGATGTAATTTTTTTTAAGAAGTACATTTTCAATAAACCAATACATTCATTCATGTTATGAATCCACAAAATTAACATGCTCTATATATACGCACAATGTTGTTATCCCGCCTTTTGGCAAGGCCAGGACATCAAGAAGCCGACTAGAGAACAAGGATAGCACGCCATGGATATCACTGAATTTTGTCCGAGCCCAGAGTGAGCTACAATTGATAGGACACGACAAGAAAGGCCATAGAGATCAGCACCTCAAATGTCAAGTCGATCCGGACTCATACACTCAAGTTATGATCGAGTCAAATTGGAGGGAAAGAGCCCAGATTTCGTATCCATCACTCTGGGCGATTTCGTATCCATCACCGAAGCCCCAGTTCGAATCCATCATGCTTCGTATCGATCAGCTCCGGATCCATCGAGGTACCCAGGTTCGACTCGATTTTCTTCGTATCCATCGAACTCGTATCGATGGACTTCACACATACCAGCAATTGAGGGACTTCGTATCCTTCAGCCAGTGTCAGCTTCGTATCCATCAGACAATGCATACGTCGTATCCATCAGACAGTGCTTACTTCGTATCCATCAGCCAGTGCCTACTTCGTATCCATCAGATAGTGTTTGCCTCGTATCCCAGGATGAAGTCCTACTCGAACCCATCAGGTCAACCAGCTTGGATAACGTGTCATTTCTCGAAGTGAACGAGGCGAAATACATGGAGACGATGCAGTCAACACGGAGCGAATGTCGGATCGAGACGAAGCGCATGCACCACGTCTTCTCCTGATGCGAATGCGCCGAGATGTATGGAGTCGACGCGGTCGATTCGGAGTGAAGACCGGATCGAGGCGAAGTGTGCGTTCCACGTCTTCACAGAGGCGCATGATACCATCGAGTCGAAGCTCAGAGCACAGGGCAATGGATACGAACCAGACAGCCTATGAGGAATTCCAGTTCGTATCGACCATATCTCATAATCCACTGATCCAAACATGATGAAATTTTAACTGAAGGTTGCACACATAACAAGGAATGTCTCCACCAATTTTGAGCTCGATTGGAAGTAATCCTGATCGATACGAAATGATTTCGTATCGATCACAGATTGGCTTGAAACTCTCTGGAAGTGGTCGAATGGGCCCCCTCACGTGTCAGGCCAAGTCTCCCGGGGTTTGAGCGAAATCCAAGCCTCCTACGCCTATAAATAGAGCCCCAGAATCAACGGAAAAAGGATCTTTTTTCTCGAAAGCGCCCAGACTCTGCCGGATTGAGATTTGCATCATACTTTTGCTGTCAATTTCGAATTCTAAACTGTAATCCGCTGTTCATCGCTGTAAACGCTTGTAATCATTGAAAGAGAATCAATAAAATCATCAAAACTTCATAGTGGACGTAGGCTATACGCCGAACCACTCTAAACTGCTTGTCTGTGCACTTTGCATTCATATTTGTTGGAGTTTTTGTTAGATAATCTCTGTTTTACATTTATAATCTTCATTTTATCTCTTCAAACAACTCCCGAAGAGTGTTGTGCCCATTTTTGGTACAAACACTTTGGTGCTTTCACTGAGAACACCAGCTTTTTCTCCTGCTCATTGGATCTGCCGTCGATACCGGATTGCACAAATCCAAGAGGAAGATCCAGATATCCAGTCCGGAATCCTTCCATTCTATTCAGATTTGTTCAAAATCTAGGAAAGGACTCCACCACCGACAATGGTCAGCACAAGAACTGGCGCCACCGCTACAGAGCAAGAAGGCCGAGACAGGCAAAATCCAACACAGCCGCCTTCTTCCAATCAAGACAATGCCACTCAGTCAGACTCAACGGGGCTAGTCACCCGACAGGAGTTTCAGGTATTGCTCCAGGAGCTGACCCAAAGCCGTCAGCAGTTGGCAGAACAGTTACGCGCCAATATCGAGCTGACCAACCAGCTGAACCGCCGGGGGCACAGAAGGTCCAGGAGAGATGATGTCTCCAGAGCGTCTACCGAAAGCTCAGCTTCATCTGATTACCACCGCCAGACTACCCGTCCTCGACTAGAGGGGAATCGCGCTCAAGCTGCTGAATATCAGCCTGCCTTAACTGTTGGGCAACTGAGGGTAGGACCGTCGACTAGTTTCCAAACCGGTCCCTCAACACGAGGAGGTACTGCCCCACAGTACACCACCGATAACCGCGCCACAACTGCCGCAGCAGACACAAGGGCTGATACCCGAAATCAATCTGAGCCGATCAATCAACAGCGAGGACATACTCCTAAACCTTATGTCCCAGAAGACGTTGAGCCAAGGAGGCGAGATACGGGTCGTCGACAACGCCCGATCCCTACTCGCGCCGTGGAACCCGACCACGCCTTAGCTCATCACGCTCCGAATCCGCCTGTTTCGGATATATCAACCATGATACGTCAAATGATCCGCGAGAGTCAGGGGCTCACTAATGATGACTGGGGAATTTCCCGTAGTCATACTCCTTTCACAGACGAAGTGTTACATGCCGAACCCCCTAGGCGATTCAGAATGCTGACTCTCCCGATGTATGAAGGGAATAGTGACCCCAACCAGCATATTCTGAAGTATGAATGGTCGATGAGCGCCGCAAGGGCCGACGACGCAGTGAAGTGTCGGAGTTTCCCCATTTCTCTGGGAGGAATCGCGACAATGTGGTTTACCCGCCTACCACCTAGATCAATTTCTTCGTTCGATCAATTGGCCAAGAGGTTTGTGGAGCAATTCCGGATGCATGTTGCTAGGCCGAAGGACGTCAACACCTTGTCCAGCGTCACTCAAGCTCCTGGAGAAACACTCAGGCGTTACTTGGAGAGGTTCCACGCAGCATGCGTCGAGATCACCAATCCCAACGATAATTCAATCTTAATGGCTCTGACCAAGGGGATTGATCCTGATTCTGAATTCGGAAACTGGCTGGCTGGGAAACCGCCCGCGTCGTTGGACCGTTTTTACTCCAAGGCCGCTCAATTCCTGCGGCAGGAGGACGCAAAACAGTCTAGGAAGCAGGACGATGCGAGGCCCAGCATTGAAGGAATACAGAGCAATGTGGCAGTTAAACAGTCCGACGAGAGTTCCGGGAAAGTTCAGCTCAACATACAAAACAAGCAAACCCAGCAGAGAGGAAACAATGGCCAGAACAAGAAGAGAGATGAGAACCGAGGTCCACGACGTAGAGCTCAGATGTTTGACAGTTATACACCGCTGAACACGTCATTGGAAAACGTATACTTACAGACTTGCAACACCGTACAGTATAAGAAGCCTGCTCCGAAGCCCTCATCGGAGAGACAGATTCAGACAGGAAAATTCTGTAGGTTCCATGAGAGCTATGGACATAATACCAATGAGTGTCGACACTTACAGGACCTCATCGAGAAGCTGATTAGAGAGAGGAAGCTAGATCAGTTTGTACGGGCGCCGCAGCCTGGCGGAGCGGGCCCCTCAAATCAAAATCGTTCACAGAATCAGGAAAGAGAGAATGAACCCGCTCGTGCGGGCGGGAGATTAGTTATCAACACAATAAGTGGTGGTCCCCATCCGGCAGACAGAAGCTGGGGGGAAATGGAGTCGTATGCCAGTTCTATCAGGCATGCGGACTTCGAGTGTTATAGTAATTGCGAGGATGGGACCCCGGCAAAGCAACAAAAGATAATGTCCGATGATATCGTGTTCAGGAGCCGAGACGCCGATAAAGTTGAAGCCCCTACTATCGACCCACTAGTCATATCCGCCCAGGTAGGTCCTGCTTGGATGAAGAGGATCCTGGTTGACAGTGGGAGCTCTGTAAACATCTTGCTCAAACGGGCTTACGATCTGATGAAGATGGAGACAAAGGATTTGAAACCCTGTTTATCCAGAATCCATGGTTTCAACGGAAGTGCCACGATACCCATCGGAATAACTGAACTCCCAGTCGAGTTAGGCGTTGGAGAGCGCCGGAGGGTCCGCATGTTACAATTTGTTGTGTTAGAGATAGATTCGCCATACAATGCGTTTCTGGGACGACCAGCTTTGGCCGAGTTCAGGGCGGCGATCGCCCCATGGTGTCTGACTCTGAAATTTCCCACTGATCATGGGATTGGAGTTGTTCAAGGAGATCAGGCCTCGGGAAGGGCCTGTTATGTTGCTGAGCTGCGCGGGGCGCAACGTAAAGAGAAGGGTAAGGGCGTAGAGGAATCTCTCTGCGTCCGTTCTATCGACAATTGACAATTGGTGCCTGGGCCTCGGCCCGGGCACCACGACCAATTCCTGAAAGACCTGGACCCCAGGGACAACGAGGATAGAGACGAATCAACGGAGAGTCAAGCCTCTCCAGCCGAACTGACTGTGGACGTCCCAATCAGTGAGGGTGATGATTCAAAAATGCTGAAAGTTGGGTCCCAACTAAACAAGCAGACACAGCAGGAGTTGGTCGAATTTCTTCGGGCGAATCTCGACGTCTTCGCCTGGACACACTCTGACATGTGCGGGATCTCGCCGAGCATTGCAAGTCACTCCCTGAATATAGATCCACGACATGTCCCGGTGAAACAGAAAAGGCGCGGTATGGATCCAGAGAGATCTGCCGCCCTTAAAGAGGAAGTTGATAAACTGCAATCGAATGGGTTCATTCGAGATGCCTTGTATCCAGAATGGGTGTCCAACCCTGTACTAGTTCGGAAACCTAACGGGAAGTGGAGAACTTGTGTTGATTACTCTGACCTAAACAAGGCTTGTCCAAAAGATAGCTTCCCACTTCCACGAATCGATCAGCTCGTAGATTCGACGGCTGGGCATGAACTACTATCCTTTATGGACGCTTATTCCGGCTACAATCAGATACCCATGCATCTGCCTGATCAGGAGCATACCAGCTTCGTGACCGACCTGGGACTCTATTGTTACAAAGTCATGCCGTTTGGTCTAAAGAACGCTGGAGCAACATACCAACGCTTAGTCAACCGAATGTTCGCTGATCAGATTGGGAAAACTATGGAGGTTTACGTGGATGACATGCTGGTAAAGTCCCGATTCTCCACAGATCACGTCAGAGATTTGAGTTCAATGTTCAGCATCCTCCGGGAGTACGGGATGAAGCTCAACCCACTCAAATGTCACTTTGGCGTTGCATCCGGAAAATTCCTTGGGTTCATTGTCAACGCTCGAGGAATAGAGGCGAATCCTGAGAAGATCTGGGCTATTAGAAATTTGCAAACCCCTAGAACTATAAAGCAAGTCCAGAGTCTTAACGGGAAGGTCGCAGCATTGAGCAGGTTCATTTCGAAGTCCACCGACAAATGCATTCCTTTCTTCGACCTGATTCGGAAGGGCAAACGAAACTTTGAATGGACTACGGAGTGTGAAGGCGCGTTCCGATCACTAGTTCAACATCTCTCCACACCTCCGATCTTGTCAAAACCGGTTGACCACGAGCAGTTATATCTCTACCTGGCAGTATCTGAACATGCGATCAGTGCTGCTCTAGTCCGGGAAGAAGACAAAGTGCAAAACCCGGTCTACTATGTTAGTAAGCGACTAACAGGAGCTGAAAGAAATTATCCAAGGCTGGAGAAACTGGCTTATTGTTTGGTCATTGCCTCGAGGAAGCTCCGTCCCTACTTCCAGGCTCATCCGCTTACTGTGTACACCGACCAGCCGTTACGACAGGTCCTTACGCGGCCTGAGACGTCCGGTAGGTTACTCAAGTGGAACATTGAGCTAAGCCAATTTGATATCGCATACGCTCCGCGGAGGGCCATTCAAGGACAAGTCCTGGCTGATTTCATAGCCGAATTCACCGTCCCGGAAGACTTACCCGAAACCAGTGAATCTCCCGAATACATCTGGAAGCTGTATACTGATGGTGCATCAAATGACCGGTGTTCGGGCGCGGGGGTTGTACTTGAGACTCCCGAGGGCCGATCCATATGTTATGCTCTTAAATTCGACTTTTGTGCAACTAATAATGAAGCCGAATATGAAGCCCTCCTGACCGGCCTAAGGCTTGCCAGAGATTTGAGAATTGTCGCTGTAGAAATTTATTGCGATTCGCAGTTAGTGGTATGCCAGGTGCGAGGAGAATACCAGGCAAGAGACCGAAGACTGGCCGCTTACTTGACGCGAGTTCAGGAAATCCTAAACCAGTTTGATTATTATGCCATCTATTATGTGCCTCGGGAACGCAATCAGAAAGCCGATTCACTGGCGAAGTTAGCCAGCACAGGCGAAGCGCAACAAATGGGACTTGTCCCCGTTGAAACTTTGACCACTCCAAGCATCGATCGGATAGAAATAGACTCTGTATTTGAAATCGCTCCCAATAGAGAGTCCTGGATGACTCCGTATCGGAATTACATTGAGAATGGGGTGCTACCTGAACCTAGAAATGAGAAGAGACAGATTCAGCGAAAAGCCTCGCGGTTCATCATCCAAAACGGAGTCATGTACAGGAGAGGTTATTCCGTTCCTCTCCTCAGATGTATCGCCCACGAGGAAGTCAAGCGAGTGCTACATGACGTGCACGAAGGAGAGTGCGGTGATCATACCGGCGGGCAAGCTCTCGCTAAAAAGATACTCCGATATGGGTACTACTGGCCGACGGTGAACCGAGATGCGGCAAACTATGCCCGGAAATGCGATAAATGCCAGATACATGCCCGAATTCCGAGAGCTCCGCCAACTGAGATAACCCAAATGGTCAGTCCCTGGCCATTCGCAATGTGGGGCATTGACATCATCGGCGCTTTACCTTTAGCAAAAGGCGGTGCGAAATACGCCATTGTCGCAGTTGATTACTTCACAAAATGGGCCGAGGCCGAAGCCCTAGCAACCATTACGACAAAGAAGGTGATAAATTTCGTGGTTCGCAACATCATCTGTCGATTTGGACTCCCGCATACTATCATCACTGATAATGGGACCCAATTCGAGAGCGCAGAATTCAAGGATTTCTGTCAACGGTTTCATATCCGCAAAAAGTTCTCGGCTGTCGCACACCCCCAAGCGAATGGGCAGGTTGAGGCTGTCAACAAAGTTATAAAATCGATCCTGAAGAAACGACTAGAGAAGGCTGGGGGCAAGTGGGTCGATGAACTTCCTATGGCATTATGGGCCTATCGAACGACCCATAAAACCGCGACCGGACACACTCCGTTTTCCCTATCTTATGGCTCAGAGGCCGTTATTCCGGTCGAAACAGAAGTGCTCTCTCATCGCGTGACTTATTATGATCCAAAAACAAACGCTATACTCCTAGCCGAGTCTTTGGATCTATTGGATGAAAAACGGGAGGAGGCTGATTTGAGAGCAGCCGCACATCGAAGTCGGGTCGCCCGATTGTACAACACCAGAGTTCGACCTCGAACCTTTGAACTCGGCGACCTCGTGCTCAAGAGAATTTACCCAGTTCCTTCACACATGAAACCGAACTGGGGAGGGCCGTATGTAATTACACGAAAGCTCGGAGATGGTACATTCAAGCTGTCGACTGTTGATGGTCTCGATTTACCGAGGGCTTGGAACAGCGAAAGTCTCCGCCGCTACTACATATGACAGGCTTTATTTATTTCATTCTATTTAGCAATTTGTTTCTGCATTTCGAAATTTGAATTTTGTAATAAGGCAACTGACTTTGCCGCATTTTCTTATTTCAGCAATAAAATGCCACTTCTTCGAGCCAGAGCTGTGATTCATTATGTACGATATACAACATCACGATGCACGAAGAGCTAAATCCCATCACACAATGGGACTTATTCAAATGGAGAGTGGCTGTGATACGACCGGCCACTCACTAGGCGAAACCCGAGCTCGGGGGCAAGCCATGACACCGATATTAATAGGATTGACACACGACAATCCTACAATTAACTCCATATTCCCAGAGCGCGAAATGGAGTATAAACATCCGACTCCGTATTCCCAGAGTGCGAAACGGAGTATAAACATCTAACTCCATATTCCCAGAGTGCGAAACGGAGTATAAACATCTAACTCCATATTCCCAGAGTGCGAAATGGAGTATAAACATCCGACTCCATATTCCCGGAGTGCGAAATGGAGTATAAACATCCGACTCCGTATTCCCAGAGTGCGAAACGGAGTATAAACATCTGACTCCATATTCCCGGAGTGCGAAATGGAGTATAAACATCCGACTCCGTATTCCCAGAGTGCGAAACGGAGTATAAACATCTAACTCCATATTCCCAGAGTGCGAAATGGAGTATAAACATCCGACTCCGTATTCCCAGTGCGAAACGGAGTATAAACATCTAACTCCATATTCCCAGAGTGCGAAATGGAGTATAAACATCCGACTCCGTATTCCCAGAGTGCGAAACGGAGTATAAACACTTAACTCCATATTCCCAGAGTGCGAAGTGGAGTATAAACATTCGACTCCGTATTCCCAGAGTGCGAAGCGGAGTATACACACTTAACTCCATATTCCCGGAGTGCGAAATGGAGTATAGACATTCAGCTCCGCATTCCCAGAGTGCGAAGCGGAGTATAAACAGTCAACTCCATGTTCCCAGAGTGCGAATAACCGCTTACGAGATGACGCA
The DNA here is from genome assembly GCA_030737815.1 of Allium fistulosum. Taxonomy (NCBI): domain Eukaryota; kingdom Viridiplantae; phylum Streptophyta; class Magnoliopsida; order Asparagales; family Amaryllidaceae; genus Allium; species Allium fistulosum. The sequence continues at coordinate 894,119,049 of CM060905.1, read as the reverse complement.
TATCCCCGGAGTATGGATGGAACGATTCATAAGAGAACGAGCGTAGTTCGACCACTCGGTCCTCGCTCGGTACCATCGCAAGCTGATCATCACACCTTGACCCCGAAGCTGGGGGCAGAAGCAAATGTTAGACATTGCCCGAAACTATACGATGTTCAGCTCCGATGCGATTCCCTATCACAACTCGAGTCCGAAAGTTCCATACTTAACAAGTAAAAATGAGCTATTCTTGAAGCAATCAAAAAATGCAAATACACTGGACCAAAGTCCGAACACTGCAATATTCAAGCATAGAAAGGAACGCAAGCTGAAGCTAAAAGACAAAATTTTATTCCAACTAAACTCAAAAACAATGCTTCATACATGAGATCTTTCCTAAAATGTTCCTACTAGCAGGGGCCGAACCCGCATCTAAACACGGCCTACAAAAGGGAAAAGACAGAAAAAATAACAAAAGTCCCTAACTGCCTATGAAAAGGATGTCTAATCCTTCTGCTTCCTCAGCTTCTTCTTCTTCTTTGAGGAACTACTGGAGCCGCCAGTACCCTTTCGCTTGGAGCCTTTCTCCCTAGGCAAGCTCCCCCCGGGTGAAGGCATAATGTCAACGTCCTCATCTGAGCTGGACTCTATAGGGATACTTCCCGCGGGAGGAGTGGGAGGAACAGACTCCGCAGCCGGAGGAGGGGCTGGTACATCAGTATCAGTAAGTGTGCCCTCAGGAGACATAGTCATAAGAGGAATGGGGCACTGTGCTGCCGCTCCGTCATCTGCATCACCGCCATGCGCCGCAGCCGTCATCTCGGCATTGATCTCGGCTAACATCGCCGCTTCTCGCCGTGCCCTGGCCTCGCTAGGAGCCGTAGTAGTTTGGGACAAGGTGTCAGATGTAGCCGTGAATCCACCCAAGCCAAATGGCAGGTCCGCAAAAGGATCACTTTGACGGCCGAGAAGCTCGTTTATCATCTGCTCGTCGAAAGAAAGTGAGCTCCCCTCCGTCACTCCAACCGGTGCCATTGCTGCGACGGAGGTCGCCTCAGAAACGATGGCTCCTGGCGTGTGACCTAATACTTGGGTGGTAAGAGGCGCGGCTGGTGCAACTCCTGTCACTGATCAAAGGAAAAGACATGTCATTAGCAACATTTCAACACGGGATCTTCAATCCAAATATACTGGAAGTTAGTTCAAAGTACCTTCCTCGGTTTGGCTCGAGGTCGTCTGAACCGCTTCAGAAGGATGTTCCTTAATAGGAGATAAGTGCGGTTGATCTGGGTCATACGCTGGGATAGGCTGGGAGTAGATCATTGAAGTTGGCTCAGACTGAGATGAAACGACAATCTCAGAACTTGTAACATGGTGTTCCGCACCAGAGCTCTCTCCGACTTCCGGGACCTGAGCACCAAGCCTCACCTTGTCATGGGAAATCATGGAGTCATGGAGAACCTTCTTTTCGTCATCATTAAGGATGCGGTTCTCCAGCTCGAACTCATCAGGGGCTTCATCAGGGTGCCCAGATCTCTCCTCATCCACCAGTAGGTTCCAGGCGTTATAGAGATGTGTGGGGTAATCGTCAAGCCATGTCAGGTCTCGGTGCCTTAGCACATTGGCGTTGTAAGTGACGAGTAGCTCCTCCACCTCGGCCTCAATCCTGGCCTCCGCCAGCCGTACTTTCTCCTCAACTCCAGCCTCAGCCTCACGGGCTTGTTGTACAGCCGCTTCCTTCTCCCTTTGGAGTGTCACTGCCTGGTCACAGGCTTCCTGCGCAGAGACGTTAGCTGCGTCTTTTTCCTTAGCCATCTCTGAAAACTTTGACTTCAGCTCATTAAGCTCCTTGAGAGCGGCATCCCTCTCGGCAGTGATGGAAGTGTTCCTGTGACCCATGTCCTCAATTGCGGTGTAATGTTCTTGCTTCATCCTGGCCATGGCAGCGGTCACCTCGTCAACTTTCTTTAAAGCCTCCATTTCAGACTTACGAGAAGACTCGGCCTCTGAGTTGAGCGCTTTTATGATTTGGTCGTTGCGACCCAGCTCCTTCTCAAGTTTCTCGATGGTGACGCCCCGCTCAAACGCCACTTTAGATGCCTTCCTCGCGGCCCGTCCCCACTCTCTATACTGGAAAAAGATGTCCGCGACGTAATCGTGGATAGTGGTTTCCGCGGTTGGCGGGATTCTCTTCAGGTGCGGGGGAAAGACATATCCATCAAAACAGATGTCAGGAAATTCCTTCCTCATCTGTGCCAATTTGAGCGCTCCCTCGCTAGACGCCTCGGTCGGGACCGACACAGTAGCCGAAGAGGTGGCTATTTCGGTCCTGCGAGGGGGGTCGGACCTCAAAGCTTGGGAAGGCGGCCTAGACCGTGAAGTTTCGGGAGGACGAGTAACGGCGACCACAGGAGGTGCAGAGGTCCTGGGGGGAGGAGAACGAGATCGGGATCGGTGAACATGTCCCCTATCTCTGTCAGACTTCTCCTGACCAGAGTGTCCAGCGTCATAATCCCTCTCGCCCTCTCTCCTGCGTGGCTCGTGATAACGGCGCTTACGCAAACTACCAAGCACGGAACCTTTCCCAGACATCGTACCTGAAAAGAAAACAACAAAGAATCAGTAACCGTTCGCGATGCGTTGTTTGTGGTTAGGAAAATGTGTTGTGCCGTGAGGAGTGTGTGAATGTGTAACCCCCCGGACCAACCAGAAGTGTCAGTCGCATCGGCAAGCTCAGACTCGCTAACATCGACAATGTGTCGCGGTCCACCCGACCCAACATCGTGTTGCTCTGGCTCGATGTCAGGGAGTGGAGGGTCAGCAGGCCCTTCAAATTGATCTCCAGCTTGCGGGGAGGACGCCTCCGTAATCTTAACTCCCGGCGAAGGGCGGTGCAAAACCACAGACTTCCGCCTCCCAGACTTAGGCTGTTTCGAAGCCACAGCTTTGCCTTTCCTCTTAGCATCGGACTCTGGGGTTGCATTAGCAGGTCCGGCCAACAGTTCTTCGTCAGTATGGGTTTTCTCGGAGTCGGGTTCCTCGATTATCACGACCCTGGGCTTCATCTGCTTGACCTTTTTCCTGGAGACGGTCTTTAATGCGCCGTCGAGTCTTATGCTCTGCCTCCGACCAATCAGCCCAAGGATTCTGAGATTCCGATCTGTCAATAACAGTTCAATATTCCTTTCTTCGCTAGGAATCTCTTGGAGGACCCGAACTATCTCTTTGTAATAGCCACCCTCAGGCCGTTGGATGATAGCTGAAAGAAAAAGAGAAGAAGACGTAAGTTTAATTTCACTCCGAAGATTGCCCTGTCAATTACATGGGAAAAGAGACGATACTCACGTCTGAATAGCCATCTTCTGGCAAACCCCGGAGGACATCGGACATAGAACCACTCCGACTTAAAATAGCTTAGCCTGGTCCACGACCCCACGACAACTTGGCAGTTCCTTACAGACTCCAAGAACGTATAAGATGGGCTGTCAGTCCGACTCTTGAAGTTAAACAAGAATCTTATGTCGGTCATACGGGGAGGACGATGGAGGTACTCCATGAATACAACGAACAAGCTGTTGAGTGAGGCATACCCATTCGGATGCAATTGAGACGGAGCGATGTCCAGGTAAGCCAACACTTCTCTTATATAGTCGTTGAATGGAGGAAGTGTGCCGGCTGCACACGCATGCCGATTGAAAGCAGTATACCCCTCCGGGGGATTATGTGGCCTATCATCCGGTCCAGGCAACAACACCTCATCCAAAGATAAACCATGCCTTAAGCATATCCTCCCCAGCATGTCTTCGGAGATATTGGATGAGACGGAATCAGGTGGACTGTTAATGAAGGACGCGTTGGGCAACTCGTCCGGAGCCGGGCCAATAGCTTCGGTCTCGATGACCGGAATCTCAATTCTGGGAAGGATAGGGTTCTGAGTTTCTTGCAGCTGCGAACTTGACGGTTCCATCACTAGCTAACTCACGAGAAACCATCATTAGGTGACAAAAAGCCCGTGCATTCCCCAGTGTAAAGTGCGTGAATGTGTTGTGTAGTGCAAGTGCTGTGCGTGACTTGAGCAAATTTTGCAGAATTAAAGAAAACGTGCAAGCGACGGGATTCTGGAAGACAGACAAACATGACCGTCATCGCTGACCGTCATGACTGCGCCATCCAGATGATAACGATCGATTCAAGATTGAAGAGTTCGTTGTACTTTTCTGTTAAAAGGCAGTTCCATCGACGAGCTTCGAAAGTCAGTCAAATATGCAATCCTGTAATCAAGTCCAATTATGCAAGGCAGAAGCTCGTCGGAATCGAATGTAAGAACATGCAAAAGTTCGCTAAGTTCGTCAAATTTCAGCATGGAATCGATCGTAGTTCAGGTTCAAATTCATTCGGAGGCATGATGTCTTTTGTATCGATCCAGTTCGAATCGATACTTTCGTATCGATCAAGTCGACTCGATACCTTTCGTATCGATGTCAGTTCGTATCGACCGGAGGAGGAGATTTCGTATCGATCAGGTAAGTTTACTTCGCATCGGCCAAGGGTAACGGCTGTGAGACAACCAAATGCAATAACTTCGCATCGATCTGTGGTTATCGATATGGGACCGATGAGATCTCTTGGTCTTCGTATCGATCAAGAGGGATAGATTTTCGCATCGATCACGCTGGCCAAGCACTTCCATCGATCATCTCAGTTCAACACAAGCCCCAACCACCTTAGATCGATGCGAACCTCTGCATCCCCTTTAACCCATCAATCGATGCGAAATCATGAAATCTGGATCGAGTCGAATCCTCCTATCCCAGATCGACACGAACTAGTGGTGAAACAATCACTCCAGAACTCTTTCTTCTCCGATTGAAGCGAGCATGGCCATGGCCATCCTCGACCAAGCTCTGGTCCAGATCTGGCCTTGGCACCACCAAAATCGATAATCGGCAAAGGCACGATGGATCTGAGATCTGAACTTCGTCGCTCAAGTGTAGCCGTGATTGCTCATTTACCTGAATCGAATTGGAGTTTGGGGAAATTATAAGATGATGTTTGATCGATTCGAAGATTGGAATAATTCTTCTCTCCTGCTTGTCTGTGGATCGATACGAGAAGGCAGAAGACAACAGTAAAAGTAAAAGGTAAAAAAGTGAGAAATGGCAAAGTCCCAGATATTTATACGAGGCCTAGGACGGAACCGAGTCGATTCGACTCCCAGTCAATTTGACCGGTCGCAACCAGTCAAACAGCACATCGATGCGAGCGTTCATATCGAACCCACTAACCTTTATCGGTTCGAAGCGCACAGGGAGGCCAGGTGAATACGATGGGAAGATGCACGCGCTTTCCTCGTATCCATCAAGCTGTACATTCGTAGAGGCGAAATGTTCACCAAACACCATCGTTTCGAAACATTCAGAGTATGGGTCATCGATTCGAAACAGAGCAGACCTGTTGATACGAGCGTCAATTTCGTATCCATCAGTATCTATCGATGCGAACATCCATTTCGTATCCATCGGAATCTATCGATGCGAACATCCATTTCGTATCCACCAGATATCACCAATTCGAATTAGGATTCACCGCGATTTGTGACCATCGATACGAATGATTGTTTTCGTATCCATCAAGTCAACCCACATCGATACGAAAGAAGGCTTTTCGACTTTGAGCATCGATTCATAAGAGGACCGATACGAGAGAATGGCTAAGGGGTACGACTTCCAAAGCTAGTCGAAGAAGGCCTGCAGCTTTTCAAAGCACGTCATGTTTTCACAAGACGTACTTTGGGGGGCAAATGTTATCCCGCCTTTTGGCAAGGCCAGGACATCAAGAAGCCGACTAGAGAACAAGGATAGCACGCCATGGATATCACTGAATTTTGTCCGAGCCCAGAGTGAGCTACAATTGATAGGACACGACAAGAAAGGCCATAGAGATCAGCACCTCAAATGTCAAGTCGATCCGGACTCATACACTCAAGTTATGATCGAGTCAAATTGGAGGGAAAGAGCCCAGATTTCGTATCCATCACTCTGGGCGATTTCGTATCCATCACCGAAGCCCCAGTTCGAATCCATCATGCTTCGTATCGATCAGCTCCGGATCCATCGAGGTACCCAGGTTCGACTCGATTTTCTTCGTATCCATCGAACTCGTATCGATGGACTTCACACATACCAGCAATTGAGGGACTTCGTATCCTTCAGCCAGTGTCAGCTTCGTATCCATCAGACAATGCATACGTCGTATCCATCAGACAGTGCTTACTTCGTATCCATCAGCCAGTGCCTACTTCGTATCCATCAGATAGTGTTTGCCTCGTATCCCAGGATGAAGTCCTACTCGAATCCATCAGGTCAACCAGCTTGGATAACGTGTCATTTCTCGAAGTGAACGAGGCGAAATACATGGAGACGATGCAGTCAACACGGAGCGAATGTCGGATCGAGACGAAGCGCATGCACCACGTCTTCTCCTGATGCGAATGCGCCGAGATGTATGGAGTCGACGCGGTCGATTCGGAGTGAAGACCGGATCGAGGCGAAGTGTGCGTTCCACGTCTTCACAGAGGCGCATGATACCATCGAGTCGAAGCTCAGAGCACAGGGCAATGGATACGAACCAGACAGCCTATGAGGAATTCCAGTTCGTATCGACCATATCTCATAATCCACTGATCCAAACATGATGAAATTTTAACTGAAGGTTGCACACATAACAAGGAATGTCTCCACCAATTTTGAGCTCAATTGGAAGTAATCCTGATCGATACGAAATGATTTCGTATCGATCACAGATTGGCTTGAAACTCTCTGGAAGTGGTCGAATGGGCCCCCTCACGTGTCAGGCCAAGTCTCCCGGGGTTTGAGCGAAATCCAAGCCTCCTACGCCTATAAATAGAGCCCCAGAATCAACGGAAAAAGGATCTTTTTTCTCGAAAGCGCCCAGACTCTGCCGGATTGAGATTTGCATCATACTTTTGCTGTCAATTTCGAATTCTAAACTGTAATCCGCTGTTAATCGCTGTAAACGCTTGTAATCATTGAAAGAGAATCAATAAAATCATCAAAACTTCATAGTGGACGTAGGCTATACGCCGAACCACTCTAAACTGCTTGTCTGTGCACTTTGCATTCATATTTGTTGGAGTTTTTGTTAGATAATCTCTGTTTTACATTTATAATCTTCATTTTATCTCTTCAAACAACTCCCGAAGAGTGTTGTGCCCATTTTTGGTACAAACAAATGTATATCTACCGTTCTTTTTATCTAACCATTCAAGATTACGAAAAGATGGAAAAGTGTACTGAGGCACAAATGGTGACACAAAATTCTTGGTCATTAAATCTCATTGTGTTTTTATTTATGCTTGAGATCTGATGAAGATCCACTAGCTGAAGACTGTCTCACAAACTTTGTCTCCAATTGTGTCTCCATAGTTGTTTATCTTCCGTTATACAACTTATATATTTCTAGGTTATATGTGATTTTATGGGCTATAAAACAAGGCTAAGATTATAGCTAAATGTATATTAACAAATGTTTTAAATTGTGCCTAATTAATATGTGATTATCGATTTAATGTAATATATGTGATTTATCTATTTTATTTCATAATTTCAAATTATGCGTTCAAACTTATATTTTCTTCATAATAAATATTTTTTTATCATATCCATAAAATTAGCCTATAGTTTTCTTGAACTCTAATCACATGATATTTACGTAGATTTATGATATATTTTATCAATAAAATTTAGTAGTTTGATATGGAAATTGTTGAATACATTAATACATGGTTTTCATTCTATGTATGTCAATTATTTTGTATATTTTTTAGCCTTTTAGAAAGCTTCTTTTTTTTCAAAAAAAAATTAGTTTAATTCAGTTATGTGAGAATTATTGGTCCGTATTCCAAATTTTGTGTATATATAATTTTTACAAAATATCAACATTTCACATAATTTTGCATGATATCCGAGATTAATTTTAAGCTTTTTGCTACAGTTTGGTATGACAGTAATCTTATTCCAAATATATTTAGCTAATTAAAAATCTAAAATAATTAACTAATGGTTTAGTGTATTTATGATAGTCTACCTTTTCATAAAGAAAATGCAACCCTGAAGATAATAGTTATTATGAAAAATCCATCTCGATAGATTTGTTTTACATCAATTAATAAGTTCAATATTTATCCAAAGACTATTTTATCTACCAAACTATTGAAAAAAAGGAATTTAAATTAATTAATTAAATGTAACCGATCAATATTAATTTATTCACATCTTTCAAGAGATACTTATTCTTTCAAGTCAAAGAAATGTTAATATTTTCACATACCAAAATATTAAATTGTACAAAAATTAATAATAAATTAATTATCACGCTTACACTAAAAAAATAACAATTTTTTCATATTTTTTAAGAATACATAAATTAAATTTACACATGAATCCCATGGATCCACAGCACATCCTTCATATTATACACATGGCTTTATTTGTCCATGGTGGTTTCCGAAGCTCAAAGTTGCAATATTTGGTTTGGTCACTCAACATACTTCACATACCAAAAAGGCTATCCTATTGCTATTATTTTTTATAACAGTAACAAGTGCAAAACATGGGTTATGGGTTGCACACTTGTTTATGACATCTAAACGTCATATGAAATTAGATAGTATATTAATTTCATTTGTCATGACGCAGATAATTCTTGATACCCAACATCATACTTTTCCTCTTATACCATAACGCAACTTATGAGAAGATCCAAAGAAGGTTGTTATTCGATATATAGTTTCTTGGACATAAAAATATTTATTCAACGCCCTATTTTGGTAATATCACACCACATGTATGGATTTAGCAATGAAATGTTTGAAAAAAAATGGCAATAATCTTATTTTGTTAATGCCACACAATTCACACCATTATAAGTTTATTTTGCCAATCATTGTTTTTTGTTGATGCCATGGAATCATCATAACATGGGATGTAACAATGGTTGATGTTCATAAATACTAGTTTCCATGAGTTGTTGGTTCTTTTCTAAGTTTTAAGTAGCATAAGTAAATTTTAAGCTCACAGAAGGTATGATCTTCTTAACTCTATACATATGTTTGTAACCAATGTAGAAAAATCCAAAACTGATCTTCCATATCACGAATCAGTAATTAATATTGCCCTATTGTGGCCCTGCATGACTATTATGATTAACATTCCAAATTAATAAAGGATGCCAAAAAATGCTGTAATGGCATGAGCTACTCATAGCAATTAAAATGATACAAAACTAATCATAATAACTAAAATGGTATGAGCTAATCATAGTAATTAAAAGATTTGAGCTATTCATCATCATGGTAACAATGAGCGTTTAAGCTTCAAAAGAAACACATACCTGAACAAGGTCAAATAACCCAGATTGTTGCTTCTCAATTTTTAACAGCTGGTTACGGATGACAGACAAATCATTGTCTTTCTGCTCCTGATGAATTTCAACTTTAACAATGTCAGCATTTGTAAAATTTGAACATTCCGTGTCCAGACAAGGAACCACACGAGATGAAGATTTAATGTCAAGCTTATTTTCAAACTGTAGTCTTCTTGATTCACCGATGGTTCTAGCATTCTTTTCTTCAGGTACAGCACTAACAGGAGTGGCGTTTGAAACTTCGTTCTCTGCTTTCCTACCTGAATTTATAATATTCTTACAAGACAAAGATGGGAGAGATCGCCTTTCCAAACTCTTCCTTTTAACCTTCACAGTCCGTGTTGCATTGGCAAGCGGCAACCTGCTGACTGACAATTTATTCTTTTTTTCTGTCACCCATATACAGAAGTATATAACAAATTAAAACATGCATAAAGCCATCCAAAGTTGATAGAATCAAATAAATTATACTTTTATTACCTTCATGTGAAGAATTAATATGTGTGTCTGCTTTCAGTAATTCAGTTTCTTTGGTCCTAACACCTGGAATATTCTTCCACACTTCTATCATACTATTCATTGACTCTCTCACAATTTTCACCTGTATAACACAACATGATTTAATCATAGTAAGTTCATCTGTCATGCAAAACGTGTCAAATAACAAATCAAGTAACAGATCTACCCCATCCAATGCAAGCAAACTCACAGCAGAAACAAATCAATATTTGCATTATTCGTACCAAAATCAAATACTTCCTTGACAAATCTTTTCAAACGCTACATCAAAAGCATGTTATAAAGATATAAATTCAAGATTTTATACCATTTTAAGCAACTATTATTGTATTTTAAGCAACAAACCTTGTCAAACCGCCGTGCTTCAAAAACCAACATACATTCATCCTTATATCGTCCCAAATAATCCGGCTGACCGACCCCAATTTTACCCAATGCCTCACTCGATGCCTTCCTAACTCTCCAGTCTTCACTTTTCAATAATCCCACCAAACAATTCACAACCAATTCAACCAAGCTCTCGTTCGAAACCCCATCTTGAGTAGTCGCAATTCCAATCAACTCAACCACAGCACTCTTTCCCTTAAACGCGTTACTCTTGACCAATGTAACCAACTTAGGCAAGACCTTTCTAATCCAACCTCTCATCTCCGGATCGGAATTTGTTTCCTCAACAACCGCAACCAAACACAAAGCAGACGCGATCTGTGCATTTACATCCAGCTCATGCGTCAAAGACTCGTACAAAGTCTTCAGTAACGGCAGACTGGATTTAGGATAGTTAGATTTCGCTACGGATCTGATGGTCTCAACCAACGCAGCGCGCACGGACGTGTCGGGATCGCGGACGCGCTTTAGTGCAGCAGAAAGAAGACGGGGAGCGTTAGCAGGGTGACACGTGGTGGCGAGGAGGGAGAGGAGACGGAGGGATTGGCGACGGAAGGAAGGTCTATCGGCAGCGGTAACAGATGAGACAGCGGCGATGAATGCCGGGATGTTTTCCGGGGTTAGGGTTTGGTCGGTGATGATGGATTGAAGAGCGGAGAATGCGGATTGTTCGGTGGATCTGTCGGCGAGTTTAGTCATGTAGCTGTTGATTTGTTGTCGGAATGAATTCGACATTGTTCTCAACTGTGTGATTATCTGCTTATCTGGTTTTTGTTTTAAGATATTTTAATAGAGAGGAAAGCATGAAGGGGAAAATGGCGGTGTGGTGTGGTCATGGACTCATGGGGAATGCTGTATTTATCTGAGAGAATGCGACGTGGTTGTGAAAGCGGCAGGAAGCGGGTGAGAAGAGAGAGAAAGTTAGACGATTCTGTTTTTTGATACATGAATCATAAATTCGAAAATATGTCCAAAAATCTATGCGTCAATTCTCTCATAACTTGCATTGTCATCTTATGTCGGGCTAGTGTAATAAACGAGGTTGTAAAAAGAATTCATTTTCACGGAATATAGTTCTTGTTTATACTAATATATATTAACTAGTTTCATTTGTTTAAATTCAAATTAATCAATTTTAGTCGAGATGAACTAATTATTAACTTAAACTAACTAATTTGAATTAGCATTTAAATCTATCAATGATTTTTTTTTTTGGAACAGATAAAAAGGTTCATGGCCCGTAAATTTACACAGCATATCGGTTATCACCCCAACAATATTACATATTGTGAAACTTTAGTCGTAAACGTAACATTTACTTCGGCATTTAGGTTTTTCAAACCCTTAAACATAAAAATGAGGACGACTCAGGACGATTCTTAAATTCACTTCATTTCTGTGCTTGCAATTTGATTCAAGGAGGTTTTCAAACTTCCGTCGTCTTTTTAGCGTCGTATTTGTTGTCAGATATTAGATGCTTCTCTGCGATTTAGCTGCTTTCATAGATTTAGCTGATATTAGCTAAAATAAGCTTGAAGAAGCACTGCTTTCTTCCTTGTTCCACACAGATAAGTGATAGATAGATTATTAAGCAAGCTTTTATAGGATTGATGGTTTAGTCTCTGGTTGCTAATTATGAGTTGTAAGTCCTCCTTTTAAAGGTGATAATTCGAATCCAATGAGAATTGGTTAGCGCAGTAGTTTCTATCCAAATCAAGTACAATGCTATGCATTTCACCGTTCATTTTGTCGTTCATTTTGTTGTTTCTTATACTGATATCTCTATCATAGAGTCCAATTCTGGTTTGAAGCAAAGAGTGGCCGCCTCCAATTATTTTTCTTGATAAATTGCTATTGTTTTGTGGGTACCATCCTATGGAAATATCTCTATTGAATTTCCCACTTTGTAAGTATGATTCAACTCTTTTCTCATAATATTCTAGATCAAATAAGTCTTGATCTTGATTATTCAAATGCTTTGATTTCGTATTTACTTTGTAAATTAGAATTTGATATTCGGCTTCAATGGTTTTCCAAATTTGAATGCTTTCTGTTTTCTTCTTTTTGTGTACTCTATTATTTCTTTCCTTCCAGATATGGAAAATAATAACTGTTAGAAGAATGCTTGTTTTATTGAATTTCAATGTCTTGCTTCTGAACTCGCTTTGAATTTGTTGATTATTTGTTCTGATGTTGTGCGTAGATTGTAATTGGTTGAGCTTTAACTTGTTTTTTTTTGCAATTGACCATATTTGTCTTAAATAAATGCAATCAAAAAATATATGCTTAATGTTTTCAGGCTCTGTTTTGCAAAAAAAGATAGTCAAGTTCACCATTTTGTTCCATTTATAACATCTGTCTCTAGTAAGCAGCCTGTTTAATAATGCAAAAGTGTTATTTTTGGACAGTTTGCTCTATTCCATACAATATTATGTCACTCTACTTCCAACTTCGGCACCTTTAACAAATTCCCAAGTATTTGAAAGAAATTTTTTCCTTTTGAAGATAGTTTCCAACACCAAATGTCTTTTTGTAAGCTTGCCTCTATATCGATTTTCTCAATTGCAAACTTAAATATTGATGCTGCTAGTTGTATGTGTGTATTTCATTTATAGTTTTGTATAATGCTTTCCACTTTTACATTTGCTCCACCAAAGTATAGAATATTATTCCAGCCTAATAAACCGACTAATGATTTGCCATTAATCCAAGAATCAAACCCTAGACTAGTTTGTTTACTTTCTTTGAATTTTTTTTCAATAAGTTTGATACTAATTTCCAAGCTTTTAAAGATATTCTTCCAAGTATAGGGATAATGATTTTCTATTGGCATTATTCAAAAAAATTTGCTTTTAACATATTGTTTCTTTATCCATATTGCCCATAAAGATTCTCCTTTTAAAAATTTCCAAAAGAGTTTGAGATTACATGCTTCACTTATGTCTTTGAAGTTTTTAAGACCTAATCCTCCAGTTTTCTTTGTTTTGCATATTGTTTCCCATGATACTTTGTGATTTTTTCCTCTCTAAATGAAGTTTGCACACATTTTCTTCATTTTTTGCATTGTTTTTAATGGAATATTGTAGGTTTGAAGCCAATACATTATGATAGCAGTGATGACAGTGTGTGAGCTCTAATCTGTCCGCTAGACAGTAATTTACTAGACCATGTCTCCAGTCTGTTATGTATAATATCATATAATCTTGTGCGGTCTCTATCTGTAATTTGGTTCATGATGAGTAGCAGTCCCAATTATTTAATTAGCAATTCATTTTCTTTGTATTTTAAGATATTAAGAATTTCTTTCTTTCTAATGCAGTCCTTTCTGAGATATACTTTGCTTTTACTGTCATTTATCTACAACCTAGCAAACTCCTTTAACTTACCAAATATCTTTGGACTTGTATTAGCACTTTGAATATCTACATTCAAAAATAATAGTAGGTCATCAGCATATAATAAATGAGAGACATTTGGTTTTATTATGTTATTTGGTTTTAAATTTCCATTTATTTTGTTCTATTTCCCTTTGTAAAGATAAAAATTTCATGGCAAAAGTAAATAAATATGGAGATAGAGGATCTTCTTACCTTATTCCTCTATTGCTATAAATAAAACCACTTGGATTACCATTTATAAGTGTTGAGTATGTAACATTTGTAAAGCATTTATTACCAGTTTGCAAAAAAAATTTAGGAAATCCTAATTGTTTATTCATGTATATAATAAAGTATCTATTTATTTTATCAAAAGCCTTATGTAGGTCAATTTTAATACACATTTTATTTTTATTTCCCCGGTTAAAATTTTTAATTATTCCATGAGCTAGCAGAGTATTTTCAACAATTAACCTGCCTGGGATAAATGCACTTTGATTTTCAAAAATTAGATACCTAAGAAAGATTTTTTTTTGTTACAAAAAATCATTTCTATTATATATATATATATATATATATATATATATATATAATTGCAACATGAAATAAGTCTGTAGTCTTCTAAACCATTAGGAACTTTGACTTTTGGGACTAGTGTGATAAGAGTATGATTAAAATAAATTATAATTTTCCCAGGGTTAAGAAACTCATTTACTGCCTCAAACACACTGTTTTTAATATCTTCCCAATGAATTTTATAAAATTTTACTCTAAATCCATCAGGACCAGTGTTTTTATCATCTTTTGCATTAAAAATTATAGCTTTTATTTCCTCTAACTCTATTGGGGAAAATGGAATTTCCTCACAATTTCTATTCAATAAGAATTTTGTGGCTATGTTTGGGAAAATTTTCAAGCATGAATCAGCATTGCACCGAGGAAAAAAATAATTAACGGCTTCCTTTTCAATTTGAGAAACTTCATTAATTACCGATCCTTTATTATCAATTAGGTTTCCTATGTCATTTTTATGTTTTCTATTTGATATTTTGGCATAGAAAACTTATCTGCTTCGTCTCCGTTAGTTAACCAATCCAATTGGCTTTCTATTTCACGTTGATCGCTTACACATGCAAAGACTTGATTAGTTATCTTGTAGTTGGAAAAAATTATTTACTTGAATCATCTCTGAGCCATCAAAGTCAATATTATTTTGCACATACTCACATTCCTCTTTTATTTGTTTTATATCATTCTTATTACTATTTCTATTCCAAATTTTCAGATTTTTCTTTGCATTTTGAAGCATTAAACTAAATTTGAATTGGGTAGTTCCTTGAATAGAATTTGAAAGACTTTTTTTACTGCCTCATTGTAGTTATTTTCTAATATGCATCCAATGACAAATCTAAATGGATATATTTTCTTAGAGTTTTTGTAACAACCTTCCTCGGAACAGGCCTAAATTTCGACCTAAAAAAGGCCCATCGAAACTTAGATCCATTCTAAGGTTGGCTGTTGGTTGGAAAAAGAAGTAACAGTACAGAGCAATAACTATTCTTTCAGAACTCACAGTGGATGGAATTAAATATAATAGCAAATTGTACCCATTTATTTCAAACCATCCAAAATGTCATAATATAAAACATCATCAAACTGTCCAGTAAAATCCATTACATCATTTATCCAAAATACATTGGTACAACATAAAACATCATAAAAGATAATAATAACTGCCACAAGCTTAAGCCACTCCATCTTCAAGCATCATCACCATCATCACTCCGTCCTTAACCTATGATGTAATAAGGAGGGAGTCAGAACAACAGTTGTCTTGTGAATTAAAACCTCGAGTCTTATCATTTCAGTACTTGGGTAGTATATTTCAAATAAGAATATCTTTAATATATATAAAACCATTTAATACTTCTCATATGGAAAGGAGACGGGTCCATAATCAACCACTTAATATCTTCCATTCTCGAAGCAGGTTTCTAAATCCCATATCCCAAATCCGACGTCATAAATATCTAACCATGCGAGAGATAGTACCCAAGCCGCTTAATACCTTTTATTAGAAAATAGGTAGAATCTGGGCATTTAAGACCTCGATTGAGGCATACCCTATTATTTAATACCTATTGTAACAACCCGGTATTGCGTACCGATTATTTATCATCTCTGGACGGTTTTCTTTCCTATTCGATTGCTGTTTGGAAAATTTTTAGAAACCAGTTTGAAACTCGTTTGAAAATTTTGTTAAGTGTTTTAAATCAGTTTCAAACACTAGTGTAAATTTGATTAAGGAATTAGGTGGGCTTTAAAAATCATCTCGGCCCATGCTTTGTGATGCTGTGATTTTATTAAGGGTTGATAACCCGTCCCCCACTTTGACTCCCATTCGAAAAACCCTAAAACCAAATTGAACGAGAAAAAAAAAATGGAGGCGTTCGTTCGTTCTTCAAATTCAAGTAGGCTCGATGTTTTCATTCGTCTTCGTCTCCCAAAAGTAAATGTCGGCTTCAAGATTTCTTCACTCTCGCTCACCCCTCCCCGTCAAAGGTTAGAGCTTCGAACAAATTGGGGCTTCGGGATTTTAAATCGCGGCCATGGCTACTCAATCGAAGGCGATCGATTCTCTGGCGACTTGGACTTTGGCTTCGACAGCTCCAAAACATCGTGGCTAAGGTGAGTGATATTCGTCACTCACATCTAATTCGAACCCCATGATTTTTCTGTTTCTTTTCTTCGTATAAATTTGTTGCTGCTTAACATGACTTTGGTCACTTGAGTTTCGGTTGTTAAATTGTGGTTCGATATTGTTGTTTTCTCTGATGTTTCATGCGGTTTTGATCACTCGATTTATCATAGCCATTCGAATTTGGGATGATTCTGACTTGGTTCATTTTCTTGCTTTTTCACGGCTTGTTGTTACTGCTCCGTGAATTTCTTGCTTTAACTTGCTATGTTGTTCATGACATCTCTGACTTCTTCAATTTTGACACTTTCGTATATTTGATTTTGTTCGATGAAAATGTTGTTCGAATATTTTGAAACTGCTATGGCTTCGACCTTAACTTGAAACGTCATTGACCTTTTAGTGTCTGTGACTTTCTCTGGTAGACTTCGACTTTGCTTCTGGTTCATTTCTTGTGTCCACGACTTCGCCGTTGCCATTTTTGGCTCGACGTGACGCTGTAGTTGTTACTGCATTCGGATTGTTTCATTGTGGCACTTACTTGCACTGTCACTTGTTCATATTGCTGGTTCATTGTAGTATGTAGTTTAGTTGGCTGATGGGTTGGTTTCACTTGAGTCTGGTTCCATGCTTTGTGTACTTTGATAGTTACACTCTATGTCCCTTAGCTTGAGTCTTTGGCTTCACTGTGCATATATAGGCTTGTCTGCATTATGGTCCACTGGCCTTTGTTTTCACTGGTGCATCCTTGTTCACTGGTACATTAGCTTTGTGTGCTTCATCTCTTACCTGATGCACTTGCAATGTTGTTGGGTTGCTTTGGGATTGATCTTGATTAGTTTGTGACTTTGGCATTTGTACAGTTTCACTATAGAGTTGCTCATGTAGACTTGAACATTGTGTTTTAGAGTAGCATTCCTGTATATGCTTCTAGTCATTGTAGCTGGTCTACCTGAAATCATATAGTTTTGAAGGAGATCATATTTGTCCGCACTTGCATTGTTTTTGTAGTTTCACTGTGTTGATGATGCTTTGACCGTTGAACTTGGTTGATCATCTGCACGCTTGGTCTTGCAGTCTGGAGTACTTGATATATGCCCTTTTCCTTGTTTACTCAAGTCTGCATTAATCTCTGGTACGATGTTGTATTTGTTTTGATCTTTGATTTCTGGCCTTGGCTTCTTGATGCAGTCTTCATTGATATTGTTAACTTGGGTATGACGTTGGCACTGGTTCGTGACTATGTGCAGTTGGTTGAGTCTTTGATATTGGTATGGAGTACATTGCCTGAGTCACTTGTATCTGCTGTTACTTGTTGTTCGATCTACTTGACTTCGACTTTGATTATGATGCTTGCATTCATCTTGCAGGCTGGTTCATTGTTTTAATTATTCCTCTGTTGCCTTATCCTTGGTACGCTGTCCAGTTCATGTTGTTGGCATTGATTTGTGTCAATTAATTCACTTCCACTCGAGTCTGTGCCTTTCTGCTCGAATCTGATACATTGCATTAATGCTTTGTATCCAATTGCATTTGGTCATCGTGCTTTACTGGTGACCTTATTTTGTTTAGAGTTGTTTGTAGAGGCAAGGCAGTACACGCGTGCGTGTACTGCAGCCCTAGGAGGATTGACAGATTTGGTTGATATTTCGATTGTTAAATTATTTCATTGGTTCAATTCAATATTTTGAAGTTGTATTTGAAATGGTTCACTTCGATTTGAGTTGTATCCGTTGGCTTTTGGATTCATTGATCTTCTGAGTATTTCATAGACTGGATTGGCAAGGCAGTACACGTTAGCGTGTACTGCAGCCAATCAGCATCGTTGTTTTTAAATTGACATTTCAATTGTTTAAATTGATTTGGATTGCTGATTTGTTGGTTAACACTGTTCAGTGTTATATCTGCTGTTATTCGATTCTTTTATCGAGGAGTCGGATATATGAGATTTCTGTGACTGTCGTCTATTTGATGTTGATTACTATTGCTTCTATGCACTAATAACTGAGTTTGAATTAGACTGACCCGTGTATTATTTTCTTTTGAATGTAATACTCGGGTCAGACCCGAGTTATTTCAGGTTGTAGATTTTCTTCTTTGAGTTGCTGTTCAGGATATGAAGACTTTTCAAATCTTTTGAAGTTGTCTCTGTTATTTTGTAGTAGTCGTGTCATTGTAGAGAACGATATGTATTCATGTATATTAGTTGATAATGTACTTGTATATATAACTTCTAGAGTCGACAGTTGTAGTTGTATCATATGTATCGTGTCAACTATATTGTAACTGACATCGGTTATATATATATGAGATTTTTGTTAATCTGTGTTCCGCATTTATATTATCTGTGTTATTGTTATATCTATTGTCCTAAACTATTATGAACTATCGTAGTTTGTTTTATACTGATAATTGGGTGTGTCGATGGGAGTAAATAAATAATAGATGAAAAATAAAAAAGTATATACCACTCCTATCGAGATCACCAATATTAGTGTAAGGCCAACTACGGATGGTCGCTCCTATCCAGCCTTATTCTTCGTAATAATAGACAGTATTTCTTTTAATACTCTTTGTTATTATGAGCATAGAGGTGGGGCGTCACACCTATTCCCAAGGTGGACCTGTAATGACCCGTATTTTACGTATCAGAGGATCGTAAAATATTTTTATTTTATTAGTATGAGGTCGCTGACTCTAAGATGTTGAAAAGTGACTTTTAGGGACATTTTCTACATCTATGATTTTTCTCGAATTTCTATGCGATCATTTTGACCCTGAAAAGATTGTTTGAACTATAACTTTTTATAGGAGTCGAATGAGGGTCTCAAACCACTTCCATTACTTCAAGATAATAGTTTTCCATTCCGTAGAGTGGTCATAATAGAAAAAAAGACATGTCGTTTGAAAGTTATGGTTGTTTTAAGTTTTGACTGCTACTAGTCAGTTTTAATAGGTTAACTAAGTCTAAACTTATATCCATTAACCCACTTCAAAATTAGTGCTTGAAAATGTGCACATAAACATAGGCTCATCATTATGTCTGGTCTACTAGCGGTTAAGTATAGTTTGGAGCCTATCATACTTCTAAATAATCTTTGGTCTACACTTTTGCCATTTTCATCTCGATCGAGATGAGTTGTGGTACTCATAGGAGTAGGTTTTTCAGAAGTGTTTTCCATTCCAAAACGTTTAATTAGATTAGCACAATATTTTTCTTGATTTAAGAAAATTCTTTAGTCATTATATTTGAAAATTCTTTACACAAATTTTCATTAGTTGAACCAAATATAATGTCATCTACATATATTTGAATTATTAGAATGTCTTTAGTAGTGTTTTTAATAAATAGAGTTTGATCTACCTTTCCGATTTGAAATCCTGAATCTAGTAAATAGCTTTTAAGTCTCTCATACCAAGCAGGAGGTGCTTGTTTAAGACCGTATAAGGCTTTCTTTAATTTATATACATGATCCGGATATTTTTCATGTATGAATAAAGGGGGTTGCTCTACGTACACATTTTCTTTTATAAAACCATTTAGAAAAGCACTTTTAACATCCATTTGATAAAGTTTAAAATTGTGAAAACACGCGAAGGCTAATAGAATACGTATTGCTTCAAGTCTTGCAACGGGAGCAAATGTTTCTTCAAAGTCGATACCTTCCTCTTGATTATATCCCTGTGCTACTAGTCTAGCTTTATTCCTACTTATATTTCCTTATTCGTCTACTTTATTTTTGTAAACCCATTTTGTTCCTATAACAGATTGATTATTAGGACGAGGAACTAAATCCCAAACATCGTTACGTTCGAATTGATTTAATTCTTCTTGCATAGCAACAATCCAGTAGTCATCTGTTGATGCTTCTTTAGGATTTTTAGGTTCTAATGTAGAAATAAAAGCAACATTTCCCATTTGGTTTAGCTGACTTCTAGTTTTAACTTAAGAATCAATTTCACCGATTATGTTTTGTACAGGGTGATCTCGTAAGATTCTAGGTGGAGATCTAAGTTCGGTATTATTCATATTTTCAAGATTTGTATTGTCTGTATTTATTATAAATTCGTCATCATATTTTATACTCAAGTTTTTATTAAAGTTTTCATCAAAAGATACATGTAAAGTTTCTTCGATTATATTTGTTCGTTTATTAAAAACTCGATATGCCTTACTTCGTTCTGAGTATCCTACAAAAATTCCTTCATCAGCTTTTGGATCGAATTTTCCTAGTTGGTCTTTTGTATTTAAAATAAAACATTTTGATCCAAATATTTTAAAATAAGAGATATTTGGCTTTCTATTGTTAAAAAGTTCATATGAAGTATTTTTAGTTAATGGTCTAATAGAAATACGATTTAATACATAACATGCAGTAGCTACGGCTTCTGCCCAAAAATGTTTTGGTAGAAGGCTTCCATTTAATAATGTTCTTGCACATTCTTGTAATGTTCTATTCTTTCTTTCCACTACTCCATTTTGTTGAGGAGTTCTAGGAAATGAAAAGTTATGATTTATTCCTTTCTTTTTACAGAAAGATTCAAAAGCTTCATTTTCGAATTCGCCACCATGATCACTTCGTATATTCTTAATTTTCAAATCTTTAGTGTTTTGAATTCTTTTGACAAATGTTTTAAAGTGCTCAAATGTATCACTTTTATTTTTCATAAAAATAGTCCATGTATATCTTGCGAAATCATCAACTATTACAAATACATATTGATTATGATTAATGGATTGAACTTGTGTTGGTCCGAAAAGATCCATATGAAGTAATTCTAGTGGTTGTAAAGTTGAAATATTTTTCTTAGATTTGAAAGATGATTTTGTTAATTTTCCTATTTGACAATCATCACAAAGATTTTTTATCTTAAAGTTTATCTTAGGTAAACCTCTTACTAATTCATTTTTAGAAAGTTTTCTAATAGTTTTGAAATTAATATGACAAAATCTTTTGTGCCACAACCAAGGATCATTATTTTGGCTAGTAAACACATATTTGTATTATGATTAATTTTCATATTTAGAACATAAATATTTCTATCTCTATTTCCCTCAAAAACAAGATTTTGGTTTTGATAAAAAATACTACATTTATTTTCCGAAAAAGTTATTTTAAAACCTTTGTCACAAAGTTGACTTATGCTTAGTAGATTATGTTTTAGATTTTTAACTAATGAAACATTTGTAATAAAACGTAAATTTGATGTACCGTAATTGCTCACATCTCCTTTGCCAATGATATAGCCTTTTGAATTGTCTCCGAAGGTAACCGAGCCACCATCAAAGTATGTGATGTTTGTAAGCATATCTTTGTCGCCGGTCATGTGTTTTGAGCAACCACTGTCTAGTATCCATTTCTTCTTTTTGAGTGGGACCTGAAAATAAATACAAAATTATTGGTACCCACCTTTCAATAGGGTCCTAAAAGTTAGAACTTAGGAAACCAAACCCAATTTGGTTCAGTATCCTTTTTATAAATATAATTTTTATTATTATGAACACTATCCATAAATGCTTTAATATATTTATTCCTAATTAAAATATTGTTAGTCTTTGGAACCCAAATTTTAACTATCTTAGTTTCTTCTTTTGTTTTAATAGGTTCTCTTAATAACATTTGTTGTTTTGAATCAATATTCCTCTTAAAATTTGTATTTATCTTTTTTAGGAATTTTTGGCTCCTTTTTATATCCTAATCCATGTTTATTTGAGGAAGATTGAGAATTTTCTAAAATCTTAGATAAATTTTCTCTTCCTTTGTTAAAGTTAAAGACATTTTTAGTGATGTTATCTAATCTAACTTGAAGACTATTATTTTCTAACTCAACTTGTTTAATCTGAGTTTTTAACTCATGATTTTCAGAAACAATTATATCATTTTTTGTCTTTTGAGTTTCAATTTCTTGACTTAAAAGTGATAATTGAGTTTCCGAATTTGAAAGAGACTCTTGAACTTTTTCAAGTTCTTCTTCTAGAATTTTCTTTTCATCTTTTAACATATCCCTTTCAAACTCAGCTTTGTTCTGATTTTCACGAGTTTCCTTAAGTTTCTTTTTAAGATTTTTTATTGTACTCAAAAGTTCAGTGTTTACATCAATTAAATCGTCGAAAGTTAAATTACTAACCTCGGATTCTTGAGCCATAAAGCATACATTCGCTTGTTCATTGTCGCTATCATTTTCACTTTCAGATGAAGATGAATCTGAATCGTCCCATGTTATAGAGAATGCCTTCTTTTTGAATTTTTCTTTTTTGTTCTGATTCTCCTTCTTTTGCTCTGGACAATCTTTGTGCATGTGACCTTTCTTATGACAGTTGAAACATTCTATATTCGAGGATGTAGGTTTGTTCAAGAAATTCTTTTTGAATCCGTTTTTATTTCCTTTTCTATATCTTAAGAATTTCTTGAAATTTTTGGCTATAAATGCTAAATCCTCATCTTCAGACTCTGATTCTTCCTTTTCCGCATGAAAAGCTACATTTTTTCTTTCTTGTGCTTGATCTTTCTTAGCTTGCATATTTACTTCATACGACATAAGATTTCCAATTAATTCTTCTGGTTTCATTGTAGATAGATCATTTGCTTCTTCGATTGCTAAGACTTTTCTCTCCCATTCATCAGTGAGTGAATTTAGAACTTTAGATACAATATCAAAATCCATGTATTTTTCTCCTAGTCCTATTAAGGCATGATGAATGTCTTGAAACCTCGAGTACATGTCATTGATGGATTCATTCTGTCGCATTATAAAGTTTTGGAACTGGTTCTTTTGCATGGAGATCTTTGTTTGTTTGACCTTGTTTGTGCCTTCATGTATGGTTTTAAGTGTACTCCATATCTGATGTGCAGTAGTACAAATGCTAACACGATTGAACTCATTTCTATCCAAAGCACAAAATAGCATATTCATAGCTTTGGCATTTGCACTAACTTCATTCTTCTGAGTTTGCGTCCATGTAGAGTAATCAGTTGTGGGTACAACGAGTTCTGCTTGAGTTGCATTCCAGGATTCAAAGCTTATTGCTTGCATATAAATCCTCATCCTTGTAGCCCAATAATTATAGTTTAGTCCATTGAATAGAGGGGGTCTTTGAGTAGATTGTCCTTCCGCAAATGTAGAGTTATAGGTAGATGTTGTGCTCGTGTTTTTTTCCATATTATCAATATGTCAAATAACGGTGTTATGGTTATAAGACGGCCTTGCTCCGATACCAATTGAAAGAAGCTATGCGGTAGGATCGTATAATATGGAATAGTGGAATGGTCTAGCTAGATAGTAATAAGCAGTAAGTAAAGTAGACACCAAGACTTTATACTGGTTCGGACCTCTTTTCCTACGTCCAGTCCCTAAGCTCCTCTTAGGAATTCAACTAACCAACAACCCTCACTTAACCCGGAGGAATAGGTTTACAACTTACCCGAACAACCAAACGGGATTTCTTGCCTCGACTACTAAAGAGGACTTCAACTAGATACAAAAAAATATTTCTGACTTGTTGTGTTCTTGATAACACTAATGAGTCTAATTGAGTACAACTTTCCTATAATCTTATCCTCAAGAGTATGAAATGTGTTTATGAAGATTTAGGAAATATAAATTGCTATGAATCAAAAGAGTATTTAAGATAAATCAGAGATTCAAGCAATTGAAATGGTTTACGATTGCTTTTGAAAAACTTAAGAAATCTGAAAGTATGTTCAAGATAATAGAGAGATTAAAGCAATTAGAATTGGTGATTTGCAAATGATAGAAACGTGTATTTATAGGTGTAGAAGAGATGTATCTATTTGCAAAAGATTCAAGCAAGAGATGCATCCATTACCATTGGAGAATGGTTGCAACTCTTGGGAAGAAGAAGGTGTCTTTTTAGTAAAAATTCGCAGGTTCAAATTCAGTCAACTGTACAGGGAATTTCAGTCGACTGAAAACTGTGCATGTTGAAATTCTATAACAGTTTCAGTCGACTGGAATTTCCTGTTCAGTCGACTGAACTGGTAGTTTATGCACAGTGAACAATTGACTAAAAAATTAAGTTATGAAAAAGTGTTCTTGTGTTTGTGTAGGCTTCTTGAGGATAGATTTTAACAATAAAACTAAGACTAAGAACTATATTTAAATCATACTTATGGTATCTTTGATCTTCATAGTTCTCCCTTTAGCCTTGCACATATCTCTTCCTTTTTGTTGAAGCACATTGTCATTGATCAAAATATAGCGTATCAACATTGGGAACTATTTTAGATGTTTTGTAGATCGTGCTGGAGGTGTTGGCTCATTTGGATGATGATTGACAGCGATATAACAACATGTTGAAAGTTAGAGCCTTCGGATAGTAACTCGATGATGAATGGAGTTAGGTTTTGAAGATAACGGCTCAATGAAGAAAGGAGTAGTATAGTGAAAAATGTAGAATGGTTCCTCAAGAATAACGTCTCGATGAAGAAATGAGTCGTTAGGTGGAGGAATGAAGAACGGTTCCTCAAAGATAATGGAAGTCAAATGGAGCAAAGGAAGGGCTCAAATACATGTACTAAGGGATTGTTGATACTTGGAGTGCTTTCTTTTGTACTCAAAGCAGGGGTATCATGAGGACGCTCATAGGTAGTGAAGAATGGCTACCTCGGATCAGAAGAATGGATCCGTGCACCTTACTATATCGACTTGCATAGTATTTTTATATTCATTTACCGCTCATACCAGACTGTTGTCTGACTCGAGGTTTTATGATTTGCTTCTTATTATATCGGGTGCTCTTAAATGATTAGACTAGATAGCAGGTCTAGGTGCGATGTGCTGTGCAAAGGACGAGCATAATGGAGCTGTCTCGTATTATATATGGATTTATATGCTTATTCCGTTGTGCCACACTATGGAGTCTTGGCAGTGTTCACTTATTATTAGTAGTATAAGACAATTATTTGTGTTTATTTCCGTTGTATAAACTCTATTTCATGATATATGATTATGTGTATCTATACTCTGATATTTGGATCACTTAGTTATAATTATCTCTCCTGTTTTATATCTATGGTATTATATTTTATTTCATGCATTGTGAGATATATTCCAGGCCCTGTGATATTTTGTTTCATTTTCAAACCTTAATGGTCGCTCCACATTGATCGGCATGACAACATCGCACTATCTTATGTCTATTGGGTGTTAGTGGTGTAGGGCAATCGTCACATTTTGTATTAGAGCTTAGGTTGCATTGTTAACCTAAAGGATACCATGGTTCGGTAGGGATAGGGAATGAGTTCTCACCCTAGACTGAATCAAGAATGTATGTATGTATATATGTATGTGTGTGTGTATGCGAGAGCACGTAGTTGCTATATATTTTGATTTTCAAAACTATATAGTAGTATATATAGAATATAATTTACATGCACAAATTAGTAGCATTTACGTAGTTTTATTTTTGAGAGACTGATCATTCTTGTTACAGATCGAGAATGAGGCGACAAATAAGAAACACCATTAGAAACTCCCTCTCAAGAGTTGAGCAAGGAGAGGGTTTGGGGGTGCTAATCCTAACTTGTAAACTATTTTCAACACGATGATGGCGAACATGCTTCAAAATGCCCAAGCAGCCGCTCCGAATGTTACTGTTGGTAGTGGTGAGTGCCGAGGGTTGACTTCGCCAAGCTATGCAAAGATTATTCTACTTTGGGAGGCAAGTCATTCCTTGGAATGGAGTCTGCCATCGAAGTGCAGGATTGGTTGGACATCTGCGAGCATACTTTTGGTGATATGGAGATTGATGATGCCATGAAAAGGAGGTTGGCCTCTAGACAACTTCAAGGGTGGGCCATGAATTGGTGGAATGTTATTACTGCTACTACACCCAAGAATCAGTTCACTTAGGATTAGTTTAAGGCTAGGTTTTAGAAGAAGTTTTTTCCAACCGCACAGAAGTCGGTACTATTTAGGAGATTTTCTATTTTAAAGCAGGGAGATATGTCCATTACTGAATACATTACTGAGTTCGACGCCTTATCGAAATATAGGATGTCTTTCATTGATACTCCATTGAGAAAGAACGAGAAGTTCATTTTGGGTTTGGATGACTATTTAAAGGAGAAGCCGGTGAGTCATATTGATGAGCCATTTGAGAAACTCGTCAAGAAAGCCCTTCGTCGGGAGAGTTTAAACCCCAATACTAAACCGGATGTTGTTGTTAAGGAAGAGCTGAAACTGCAACACATCGGAGGAGGCAACAAGAAGAAATGGTTGGGAAAGAGGAAGCTGTCTCGGGGAAAGAATGAGAATGATGCTCACATGAAGGTCAATTGGGACCATGTTTGCTATGCTTGTAGAGAAAAGGGTCATATGATCAAAGACTACAAGACCGACGGAAAGAAAAAGTGCTACAACTGCGGCAAGCCACGCATATACCGAAGCATTGCCTAGAACCACTACAATAGAAACAAGTTATGAAGGCATATGCTTCAGATGCTGTTTCAACTTATCGAGTGCTCCCTCGGTGAAAGAGAAGGGGAAAGGCATTATTATTCAAGGTATGCTTTCCCTTTATGATGTTCCTATACATGTTTTATTTGATACCATGGCTTCATATTCCATTATATCTAGTGACCCGTTAGGTAGACTAGGATTGAAACCTAAATATTTGAATGATCGTTGGTTGTAACAAACCCTACTGGAGGCTCCACTATCCTTTGTATGGTTTGTCATGGTTTGGTCTTATCGAGTCATGGATGCTCCTGTATTTGTGATTGTTTTGTTCTGAATTTCACTGGGTTCAGGATTATCTTAGGAATAGACTGGCTAAGAAAGTATGTAGCAGTAGTAGATTACTAGAAGTTGTTGGTGATAATTGGTGCTATGGAAGGGTGAACGGTAGTGATTGGCTATCTTCTAGAGGATGCGGTTAAGGTTAGGTTTCTATATTCGCTTGAGATTCCACAGGATGGGTTGTCATTTGTGCCTATCATCAGAGAGTGTACGGGCATATTTGAGGAGGTGACCAGTTTACCATCGCATAGAGACATCGAGTTATGTATAGACTTGATGAGGGATGCCGGACCTATAGTTATGCCATTGAGGCATATAACACCTAGAGAGTAGAAGGAGTTGGAGGTGCAATTGAATGACCGGTTGAGAAAGGGGTTTATTCGTAGGAGTATATCCGAGTGGGGTGCACTTGTAATATTTTCCGCTAAGGCGAATGGCTCTCTTAGATTATGTGTTGATTATTGTGAGCCGAATAAAATGACGAAGAAGAACCAGTATCCACTCCCACGTATTGATGACTTTTTCGATCAGCTCCATGGCCCAAAAGTGTTCTTCCAATTGGATTTGGTGACGGGAATTCACCAGCTGAGAGTAGCAGGTGAGATTATGCCGATCATTGCATTTCGTATGCCGTTTGGTTTCTATGAGTGGTTGGTTATGCCGTTCGGGCTAACCAATGCTCTGGCATACTTTTTTGATCTCATGAACTATGTCCTTTGGGATCAGCTCAACAACTTTGTACTTGTGTTCATGGATGACATCCTGATCTATTCTAGGACAGAGAAGGAATACAGGGCGCACTCGAGAATTGTGCTCGAAGTGTTGCGAAGCACAAGTTGAAAGAAAAGTTTTCAAAATGCCACTTTTGGAGAAGGAAAGTGAGATTCTTGGGTCACGTCATCTCTGAGCAAGGCATCGTAGTAGACCCTGCCAAAGTACAGTAGTTCAGGATTGGAGCACACCCAAGAATGCTATTGGGATGAGGAGTTTCTTAGGAATAGCGGGATGTTATAGACACTTTATCAAAGACTTCTCAAAGGTAGCCGCATCGTTAACCAATTTGACAAAGAAAAATTAGACTTTTACTTGGGATGCGAGATATGAGCAGGCATTTGTGAGTCTAAAGGAGAGATTAACGAGCGCACCTGTATTGACCATTCTGAGTGGGAATGAGGAGGTGACTGCATACACTGACGCATGTGGCACTGGATTGGGTGTAGTGTTGATGCGAAAGGGAAAAGTTGTTACCTACGCTAGTTGACAACTGAAACTACATGAGAAGAAGTACCTAACTCATGATTTGAAGTTAGCGGCGATAGTGTTTGCTTTGAAGATTTTGAGGTACTATTTATTAGGAGAAACATTTGACCTATTCATGGACCACAAATCCTTGAAGTACCTTTTCTCCTAGAAGGATCTCAACCTTCAACAACGACAATGGTTGGAATGCTTAACCTCCTACGACTTTGGCATTTCCTATACACCTAGGAAGGGGAATGCGGTCATCGATGCACTAAGTAAAGACATTCCAGTGATGTGTACGTAAAAGTGCATATTTTTTACTTTCATAATTAATTTAATTCTATTTAATAAATGAGCATATTTGGGTATTTTACATGTTTAAACTAAAATTTAAATTATTTTCAAATCATTATTTATTCATCTTCATTTAGGGGGTAAAATCGTAATTTTGTACATGATTTAATTTAAGAAAATTTTGCTTGCACATTTTTATGTTGTTTCGTAGGAATTTGGACTCAACTTGGAAGTGGCTTCATGAAAATATGCATGCACAAGTGAAGGAAGACAAACGAATGAAGAAATAAAAGAATGCATGCAACATGGAGGAGTCCACCTACCCACTAACCCATGGACCACAATTAAAAGCTAATACACATATTAGTGGGGATTAAAGGCACATGCACATTTAATGGAGGATTAATTTGATGCTAATGACAACTTGAAGGCCACACTACCTCAAGGGCATTTTGGGTAGCTCCCTAAAATATGGATTAGGATTTTAGGTGTGTATAAATACCCCCTATGTTTCATGTAAAAGCTCATACCTTCTTTTTAGTTTAGTTGTAGCCACAAAATGTAAACATAAACTCTCTTTCTCTTTAATGGCTTCTTAGCCTTTTCTTTATGTAATTTATATGCAATTTTAATTCATGCACTTTTAATTCATGTTCTTTTCTTTTTTGTTTCTTCTTATGTTAGTAGTTTAGATCTCTTTCTTTTATGCAAGTAGATCGACATTTTAATTTATTTTAGTTAGCTCTCTTCTTTCATGTTGAAGTCACTTTATATTATAATGAATTCAAATATGAGAAGTATGCAATAGACATTTATTATAAGAAAATAAGAAATTTTCAAGAATAAGATATTTAGAATTTATAAAGTAATTTTGGGATTTTGTTGAAAGTATAAGTTATGCTAAACAATCCTTGAGGATAAATTAAAATGGTAGAAATTCATTTAGTTATATAATTATCTTTTCATATAGCTTTAAAAAATAATAATGATGAGATATTAAAAGTTCTTTTAGAAAGCAAAGACAAGTTAACTGTGAAATGAGTTTTGAATTTTAGCATAAATGTAGAATATGTACTAAAATAAGTTGTATAATTGTGAAAGAAAAGTCTTCAAACATATTTAAGAGGAAGTTTGATAAGATAACCGTTACGACCCAGAATTTCAATCACTTAAATTTGGAATATTTAATTGATTTTAAATATTGAAAAGTTAGTTTTATAAGTTAAATAACTTGAATTTAAAATACAACGATTTATTTGATAATTAAATTGTTAAATTTAACATTTGAAATTGTTTAAATAATTGAATCTTGAATTTAATATGTATGGAAAGGATTTCAAAAGTTGAATTAATTTTTATTTAAACAAGAATGAAGATAGTAAACTTTTAAATTGGATTTAAAAGTAATTAAACAGGTTTTGGAAATTGCTCGTTTTAAATAACGTGTAAAAATAGCCTTTGGGGTACTGTCTCAAATTTCGATGAAAACAGTTCCATTGGATCCGTAATAGTGAATTATAATGGGCCATCAAATTTCAAGGCGATCGGACGAATCGTTTGGTCGTGCGAGTTCAAATCGCATAGAAAATTATTAAAGGGATTTTTTATTTAAAATAATTTTATTTTGAAAAGTTAACTTCTGTTCATAATGGAACTGGTTTCCAATATATATTATACTATGTTCGTTATAGGGGTATAATACATAGAATGCTAGGTGGCATGCCTCGTTTGGGTTTCGAGAATTTCGGACGTTTAAAAAGAGGGACATTTTATAATATAATATTGTTAACCATGCTTTAAGCCATACCCGCGTCTCCTTTAGCCATACCCTGGTATGCATGCCCATACCCATCCCCTTATTCATATATATTCGCGTTTTTATCAAAAAAAGGAAGAGGCCACGTTTCTTCAAATTTCAAAACTAGCAAATCCAACGGCCGAGAATGCCTTCATCGATCGACACCGTTTAGGTCAATGTGTTCACCTAACTTTGCAATATAGTTAGTCCAAGCAAATCTGTATGAACTAGTTCACGGATGAAAAGATGATTAGTCAACATTTTTGCATAAGTAAAAATCAAAATCAACATTCATTTCTTTATCATATAACTGGCTGATTTAAATCAGATTATGGTGTAGTCTACATATATTATACACATCTCATGATTCCATAATTAAGGCCTTATAAGAATTCTTTCTTATTTCACCTTTAATATTAATTACTTTCCTAAGGATGATTTAATAAAATTAATAGCCTATTTAACTACATCATTATACCTTATAATTATATGCTAATTACGCTAATACACAAACACACACACTCTCCTAGCAACTTCTTAGGGTGCGGAATTTACGTCCTAAATTAGTGTTGAAATGTCAACTCTTTCAATAATAATACAAGTCTCATTCCATTTTATCAACAATGCCAAATTCCAATATTCATATCTAAAAATTCCAATCAATAGATTTGTATACCATTAAAATTTAAACTCAACTTATTACATTAAAATAATGGAATTAATTGGTAATAGAAACTTACAATTTCAATTTTACGCTCTATTTAGCTCCTTTTTATGTAAAAATAAATAAGAGAATTTCTATTTAATTCACGGAAAAAGTGGTATAACAACCCTGATTTTTGAATTGCTTAAATAAATTAAATAATGATTTAAATTGGATAAATTAATTTACAAAATGAATACTAATAGGATTTATAAATAAATCAAGTATTGAGGTGAAATAGAGATTTTATTTTGTTAAATTATTCAGTCATTGATAAAAAGAGTTTGAGAAACATTTATTTTGTTAATAATCCATTTAAATTTGATTTGCTAATTTGATTTAAGAGTTGTATTAGAGTTATGATAAATCATAACATGAAGAAATTGGGAATATTAATTAGTTAACAATTATCAGAGAATACACTTTAGAAACGAAATAAAAGCTTTGATTGAAATTGTAAATTTAGAAAAGAAGAATTAAAAGGAATGGAATGAATAGAGATAAAAATAAATTTTTTTCTTACAGTGTTTTGTTACAACTCAATTCCCAAGTGAAAATTAATGAAAAGAAGAAAACATTCTTCTCATTCTCCTTTTCAGTACATACAACATTTTGACAGTAAGAATAAAATGAAGTCCCCCTTCTCTCATCAAACCCTAGAAGCAAATCTTCCAAATTAAAATTCAAGTAAAATTCTAGAAAATCCTATGAATTAAAGGTAATGTTTACAAAACATATTCTATCGGTTAGATTGATTTATTTCAGTTTTCATAGTGTTTAATTCTTGTTGTTTTTCGTTTTGGGTTGAGATATTTTCTAGAGTTTTATGAAATACGACTATAAAGCTGAAATAGGAGTGTTTGGCAAGCCTATTATGGATTTAAGGTGATTAGTCCTCACCACTCTCTAGATTATTTGTATGCTTGTGTAGCTAGATTTAACTTATGTTTACAGTGGTTAATTGAATTGAATTATTGTATGTATAAGCCATCACCTGTTGAAAATCTTAGTCCTGTATATATTTGATAACCCAATAGCTTATGATCATTGTGTTAATGCATTGTTATTCTTGAAAATAAGTTATATGAAAGGTACACGGTTTTCAATTACTTTTAAAAGGTAAATTATCCAAATAAAATCTTACCTACAAATCTATATATTTTATAGTCGTTAGACTAATATCTAAATCACTTCAAATAAAGTAATTTTTCAATCATTGGACCAATATATGAATGTTTTCAAAGGAAGTAATTCAATACAAAAGCTATTATTTCACTTGAATTAGAAATCTAATTAAAAGATTTAGCAATACAAGTGGTATTGAACATTTTTATTACTTTATCGATTAATTCTTAGACTCGTTTGATTGAATATTTATTTTGAGTTGGATTTACAATCTTTTAGTAATATTTAAGTATCGCTAAGTGGTTAAGGAACTTTGGGCAACACTCATTTAATTACTAATTGAGAGTATTACACTTTCGATTAGAAATAATCACTTTGGCATATGATATAATCATCTATTATGTCGTCTAGCGAAGTGCTTACCATTAGCTATGACTTTTGAAGTGCTCGTCCTTGAGGTTGACTCGTAAAGTACTTGTCTATTATTGTAGCTCGTGAAGAGCTCATATATTATTGTAGCTTGTAAAGTGCTTTCTTTTAGTTTTGACTTGCAAAGTGCTCATCTTTGATGTTGACTCGCGAAGTGCTTGTCTATTATTATAGCTTACGAAATGCTTGCTTTTAGTTTCAACTTGCAAAGTGCTCATTTATATTTGCTAACTTGCGAAGTGCTTGTCTTTGTTGTTGACTTGCGAAGTGCTTGCCTATTACTCCCTTTCATATTTGTAAGTTAATATGTTTTCATGTGGTTGTTAGTTTGATTTCGATGTTTTCAATTAATGGACATGGTTTAACTTTATAACATGAAGTCGTTATAAGGAAGGCTTGTTATTTTTATTGTAGCACACTACATGGATATTTCTATACCTTTGATGTTTTTTCATGCTCATTATGTAATCTCACCTTTGATGATATTTAGAGAGAGTTTAGCCCATTTATTATTTTTATAAAAATCGGATCAGATCGAGACTTGATAGGTACAAGGACTCAGTGGCCTTGGATGTGGGCTACCTTAAGAAATTGTATACTAAGTTACTTATATGTTGAGTGTATCATTCGATTCTAGTCTATATACTTGTTGTATATTTGTATGTAGTGTAGACTTTTGTAGTCATGTATATTTTAGACCTGCCATAGTCAATATGTTTAAGTATGTATATATAGGTCTAGCATTTCCTTTTTGTAGACTCACACTATAGAGTGATAATTGATCTGTACTATATTTCCTTTGCGATCTGTGATTCTGTGTTATATATTATGTCATATATTGTTTTCTTCAGAGTTAGCCAACGTGTTTCTTGCTTTGTGCTGAGATTATTCATGCTTTATACTGTGTTATATGGTAAAATATTACGTGATAGTGTTAGCCCAAAGGAATATATGCTTATGCTCACTCCTATCCAACCTTATTCTCCGTATTGCTTGACAATATTACTTTTAATATTCTTGGGTAATATAGGTATAAAGGTGGGGCATTATAGCTTAGTATAAGAGCAATGGCTTAGAATGACATAGAATGTAAGAGGCACAAATCTTGACTAAGATGGAATTAGAGTCTCCTCCCTTGGGTACGCAGGGTAAAACTTAGAACTTATTCCTATTTAGGATAAAAATATAAATGATTATTTGGAATAATCATTGGGACGTACTTATAATTTTTTTGAAGTACTTTACAAATTATTGTTATTAAATGATTTTTAAAGCTTGTAACTCACTTTCTCAAGAGTGGGATTTAGTGGATTGCATAGATTAGGCCTTAGATGACTTAAACGTGAATTATTGTGTCGTGATCCGTTGATGATCTGAGTGCGCAACAGAAGCTAATTGACGATCTTCCAATAAGCACATTAATTTGCTTGCTCTTATATATGCACGTTTGATTGGTTGTTGGATGCTTAGTTATTTAAATTTTTAGTGACCACTAAAGATTTATATTAAGTATGAGTCATTCTATGAGAGTTGAAACCTACTCGATATTGATAATAAGACCTTGCGATATCTTCGGTGGTGTAGCTACCATAAAGGATATCAAATGTTTGATTGATATAAAAATAGAATATTAATCCATATGTATGATTATTTAAATGCTAAGTTGAAATTAAAATTTGATGGTTGCTTACTGTATTAATGGATGAATGGATGTGTTATTGAATTTTTATCGGTAAATTATTATTGTATAAAATATAAAGATTTATTGGAAGTATTTTAATAAAGGCAAGCATCTATTTGAATTAAAAATAATTTGATTAAAGAAATCTTTGGAAGCATCTATTTGAATCAAAAATCATTTGATTAAAGGAATCTTTGGAAATAATTTTGTGTTGAATTGGCTGTTGGGTGCTTTAAAAATTCTAGTCGTGGCATTTGGCTAACAATCTCGATAATGATTCATAAAC
Source organism: Allium fistulosum (assembly GCA_030737815.1). Lineage (NCBI taxonomy): Eukaryota > Viridiplantae > Streptophyta > Magnoliopsida > Asparagales > Amaryllidaceae > Allium > Allium fistulosum. The sequence goes on along the minus strand of CM060905.1, from coordinate 894,084,326 downwards.
ACTAGAATGAGACAATCAGACACGGTATTTTGAGACTAATATTTTGATGGTCTTACAAATGTTTTTGAAAGAATTATAAATAATATTTAAATGAAGAAATAAAGTTTAAAGGGAATTAAGTATTATTTAGAAATAAAATGACATACACACATATAGTATTTTTAAAGAAAATATCTTGAAGATAATAATATTTTAAAAAGAAATATTATGAGCTACACGATTTATTTATTTTTAGGAGATATTATAAATAGTTTTGATAATAGTATTAAGTGATTTGAGATTGAATAATTCTAGGCAAAAAAGATTAAAATGTTTTGTAGAAAGATGTTTTAGTAAATAGATTGAGTAGGAAAATATATTAGTTATGAAAATAGTTTACATATGAATGAGTGCGTGTATACACATTTTAAAATTTTGATGGTTAAAAAATGAATGTAATGAAGAAAATAAAGGTTCTTGTAAGTATTTATTTTATTTTGAACGACAAATGTAGCTATTGATCATTAGCTATAGTCGAGGTCGATGGCAAGGCAATGTTGATCATACAGTCAACATTGTAGTCAACTGACAAACCAATTTGATATAAATGGATGGCATGACGACGTCATTATATTATTTGATATATGTAAATTGAGTATGCTCATTTATAAGATATATGTTAAAATAAATTATGTATGTTGCTTTTAATTGGTTGAATATATTATACTGTGATTTAAATGAATTCCAAATTTTTATATATAAGTCCTTTATTAAAGGATATTGAAATAAAACAATATCGTGTTATAAAAGCTATTAGATAATTCTATAAGCAAATTTTAGAAATTTCAGAATAAGAAAATAATTGAAGAAAATGAAACTTTGTATTTTGATGTTTTGAAATCAGAAGATTTTAAATAACGAATAGATAAGATTTGGTAAAAATGAATAATTTGAGAAGCAATTATATTATTTGTAAAATGCAATAGACATTTATTATAAGAAAATAAGAAATTTTCAAGAATAAGATATTTAGAATTTAAAAAGTAAATTTGGGATTTTGTTGAAAGTATAAGTTATGCTAAACAATCCTGAAGGATAAATTAAAATGGTAGAAATTCATTTAGTTATATAATTATCTTTTCATACAGCTTTAAAAAATAATAATGATGAGATATTAAAAGTTCTTTTATAAAGCAAAGACAAGTTAATTGTGAAATGAGTTTTGAATTTTAGCATAAATGTAGAATATGTACTAAAATAAGTTGTATAATTGTGAAAGAAAAGTCTTCAAAACATATTTAAGAGGAAGTTTGATAAGATAAACGTAACGACCCAGAATTTCAGTCATTTAAATTTGGAATATTTAATTGATTTTAAATATTGAAAAGTTATTTTTATAAGTTAAATAACTTGAATTTCAAATACAATGATTTATTTGATAATTAAATTATTAAATTTAATATTTGAAATTGTTTAAATAATTGAATCTTGAATTTAATATGAATGGAAAGGATTTCAAAAGTTGAATTAATTTTTATTTAAACAAGAATGAAGATAGTAAACTTTTAAATTGGATTTAAAAGTAATTAAACAGGTTTTGGAAATTGCTCGTTTTAAATAACGTGTAAAAATAGCCTTTGGGGTACTGTCTCAAATTTCGACGAAAACAGTTCCATTGGATCCGTAATAGTGAATTATAGTGGGCCATTAAATTTCAAGGCGATCGGACAAATTGTTTGGTCGTGCGAGTTCAAAACACATAGAAAATTATTAAAGGAATTTTTTATTTAAAATAATTTTATTTTGAAAAGTTAACTTCTGTACATAATGGAACTGGTTTCCAATATATATTATACTATGTTCGTTATAGGGTTATAATACATAGAATGCTTGGTGGCATGCCTCGTTTGGGTTTCGAGAATTTCGGACGTTTAAAAAGAGGGACATTTTATAATATAATATTGTTAACCATGCTTTAGGCCATACCCACGTCTCCTTTAGCCATACCTTGGTACGCATGCCCATAACCATCCCCTTATTCATATATATTCGCGTTTTTATCAAAAAAAGGAAGAGGCCGCGTTTCTTCAAATTTCAAAACCAGCAAATCCAACAGCCGAGAATGCCTTCATCGATCGGGACTGTTTCGGTCAATGTGTTCAACTGCAAAGTTATGGGGAGCGGCCAGGCAGGTTGATCTATAGTAGTGGATTAAGCTAAGGTGGTCGAGGTGGGTAGCCAGAGTGGTTCGAATGCGTGGTGGTTTTGGAGGATTTGCTTGCGAAGGATGATGATTCATGAGGTCGCGGCAGTGGCGATGGAGGCATGGTGGACTGGGCTGTCTCCAGTGAGGTCGCTTCGGTGGAAGAAGTAGGGATGGTGGCGTGGCGAATTGATGACAGGTCGAGTTGGGTTCGGCTTGGAGCAAAATCACGATTTTGAATTTGGGGATGAGGGTATTATGTTAACTGTCATAATATTGAGTAAATTTAATTTTTAATTATTTCAAAAGTTCATTTATTCATATTAAACTCGTACGAGGTCCAAATTGGACGCAACATGTCACGTTGCGATCGTATCGACGAAGGCTACGCTATGGAGTTGGATTGGATGAATTCGGAGCTAGTAGGAATATTGGGTTAAACTGAACGTCCGTTCAGTTTAATCCAAATCGAGACATTTTGACGACTGAAAATCATTGTGAGTTAATCTCACCTTTTTTATTAATCGAAAAATTTATATAGTCAATAAATATTATTTGTTGGATGTTTGGATACTTATTTCTGATTGTTATTGTTTATTTGGATAATTTACGAATTATTATATAGTTGGATTGAATATATTCCCGCCTATTGGAGCGGATGAGGCCCTATTATATTCCTATGTAAGAGCGGATGACCCTTTGTATACGAATCCCGCCTTGAAGCGGTTGATTTATATTTTTATGATTATATACCGTAGGTGATGTAGGGGGACATGTTGGAGGGATCCAATAGGATTCCTCACAATGTTGATTTTATTTTCATATATATAGTGATATATGACTTGTTGAATGCCATATTGATGGCATGAATATGATTTTGCTTAATTAGTGATTAAGTAGCACTGAGCCTTATATTTTGCTATTTTTAAATACCATATAATAGTGATTGATTTTGAAAAGGGATTTCAAGGTTTTTTTGGAAGTTATGTATATTTAAAATATTATTCGTGAATTTTTGGCAGAAGTAATTTATTTTAAATTAATGGTACGGTTTTTGGACTTTATAATTTAATAGTTTTATAAAACATTTCAAATGGAGGTTTTCATACTATAAAATAAATATTTTTAAATCTTAAGACAAAACCATCTTCTATAATAAAGGATATGGGCTTAAAGAAAATAGAATTATTTTGATATAAATATTTATTAACCATTTTAGTTAAAGTAATATAGTATGTGTATATGAACGTATATTAAATATTATCTATAAAGGTAAAATTTATAAATATGCTAAATTCATAAAAGTGATTTTTTTCGAATGAAGTGAAGATTTGTAAAATCGTATTTTATTTATAAAGGGATAGATTTATAAACGGTGTTCTATAAATTAAAAAGAAAACTATTATCATTTAATAGATTGGAGAAATAAATCAAACAGTGGATTTATTTTAAGATGTGGAATGATATTTTAGAAATAGTTGATTTTAATTTGGAAACTGGAAGTGATGGTAAATTGGAGCTTTCAAACAATATTTTATAAATTGAATGAAATTTATAAAAGAAATTTATACCTGTGGGAGCAAGGTAAAAATAAAAACGGTTGAAATTATGTTTTGAATGGGACTTTATAAATAAGCGAGATTCATAAAGGAAATAGAGTTATAAATAGGGTTCATAAATATTTTTGAATGGGTTTATAAATAAGTGAGATTCGTATAATGTATAAATATGGAGGTAGTCATGTGGAAATTAAGTATGAATTTTATCATGGATGTCACGGCTCGGGATTTTCGACCTCCGAAAATTGACATCAATACGTTTACTGTATTATAGGCCGAACAATCGAATGCCGGAAATACCAGATCGTTAGGGAAAAGAAGAAAGAGGTAGAGGAAGAAATAAAAACAACAACACATAATCTCACAATCGCAGCGGAACAATATATAATAGATAACAATTGGTCTTTATACAGAAAGAACTATAACTGTTTTTATACATTACATCATCGGAGTACAATACATCAATAACAAAATATAGGACAGTTATAATAACTTGTCCTCATAAATGCTGAATGTACAACCTACAATACACAGCAGAATAAATCAAATACGTGTGATACGTCATCGTCGTCTAGCTCGTCTCATGAGCTCCATAACATACTATCCTGTATTTGTAATACTCGGTCTGACCCGAGCATTATAATAAAATAACACCCGAGTCAGTCTGGAAAACCAGCGTGAGAAAACACACTCAATTTGAGTTATTAAAGTTTTCAAAATCCTTTGAAATCAAAGGTATCTCGTAAGACCACACCACACATAAACACGACGGGTTTTTACCTTACGATAACCAAAACATTTCTTATCAAATCCTCTGATATTATAATAGTGTCTAAGTACAAATACTTATCAAATAGCTGAAATGCTTGCATCTCACGTTTCAGCATAGTTGAGCACAATCAAAACCGTACGGTGCTTATTGGAGAATGGATTCCATCAAAATGACTAGGCACTGGGGTACCACCCGTCACAGTACATGTCTAGAAACACTGTATCGAGGACAACATCGGGATCCCCTACAACACAAGACCGGACTATCCCTGACTTGGATAGACCGAATATGCTATCACCCCAGGTGGTCCCACCCTCTTTCGAGCTCCTTCCATATATCGTAGTAATAAATAAATATCCAAGGTTATCTAGAAAGGTGATAAACGTACCCTACTTGGGTGCGGCCCACTTAGCCTTGCTGCATCTCCCTTAATTTTTGGCCATTCCCAGTTGATGAGGCTAGAGGCTACGATTACCTTCTAAGGAATTTTTCACCTAGAATGCTCATTGTCCTCCAATGATAATGTTCTGATAGCATTCATCCATACAAGTCCGTTCCGGGTTCGAACGGAACCGAAGGCACTACTCCTACTACATCCATTTTGGAATCACCCTAAGGATTAATAGCGATTAGCCCTTGCACTTCACTGCTCCATCTTCGACTCCATGCTCTTGCCTTCATTTCAAAAATGTACTCGGTTGATCGAAGTGGTTTTCAGATAACATATCTGATCCCGATCTCTTCGAAACAAGGTTCAATATTTTCGGTAAACTCAACCCCGGTTCTTTAGGAAATACAAAGACGAAAATAAGATTGGAGATCACCTCCTAACCGTTAGTGGACGGATTTCCTTAACATCGTCCCAGAAGAATGAAACGAGTTTATACGTACAGTATAACACCTCGAACGGTAACTGTACCATATAATTCTCGTGCTTCTTCTAGATATTTCCAAAGTTATATTTGGTCCATATTTGGTAGTCGGTTATTTAACTATCAAAAATCAAATCATTCAACCAAATATTCTACTTTTCCACTGAATAACTCCAAATCGCTTTTAATTTAATTTTATTGAATTAAATCTCTTCACCCAAAATATATGTACTTAAACCCATCGAATTTAGTAAATTCACCAACTATTACTTCTAGATGAATATTTGAAACCCCTTTTCAGAAATAATATGGAAAATACCACTGCGGTATCAAACCATGGATTCACAGTTCAATGGTTACGTCTCTATCCCAAAGAAATTCAAGACTTAACTACAGGCACTCACTGCCTCCGATTTCGCCATGCGAATATACCAATACTTTCCGAAAAATTTAGTTCAAGATTTTCAAAATAATACTTATGAAATTTCTATAATAATTTTCCAAGTTAAACTCTAGGAAAAATACTTTTTAAATAAAGTTATTATATAAATAATATTTAATATTAAATAATTTATCCCTTTTAAAATAATACTAATTTATTCTTTAAATAAAAATTTAAATCAATTCAACCATTTATAAAACTACTTAATTAATACTTAAATATACTTTTAAACAAATTTTAAACAACTAAATGAATTAAATTTCTGAAATATTCTTAACACCTTTAAATTTTCCAGTTAATACTTAAAAATCTTTCTTTAAAAATAAACTTAACTTTTCCAGAAAATATATTTTCAATTCCAACATAGCCAGTCTAATTATTTATAAATCCCTCTCGATTTATTTCCAACTTGATTTACGTTCCAATTCCATAAATTTCTTTTTCACATTTCTAAAAATAAAACTACTATTAATTTTTAAAACGATTTACTCATCTCCTTATAAATTCCCACCATGAATTTATAATTTCAAATTATTCACTGATAATTACTTCACTTTATATTATAAACTTTGTCTATAATTTCCATAATCTCATTTCCCATTTCATTACTGTTTCACAACACTTAATTGATTTTAAATTGATTCTCTACATTAAATTCCATTTTAAAATTAATTTCTTAGTTAACCCAAATTTATTCCAAAACCCACTAATTTAAGATTCACTTCCTTTTTATGATTTAAAATCTTATTTAAAAACTGGAACATCAATTTCATATTTTATTTTCAAAATTTCCCTTTTATTTCCCAAACTATTTAAATCTTAAATTTAAAATACATTCTTTTATATTTAAAACAATATCGCTTAAGTTCTTATTTTTTTTAAAAACCCCTTTAATTCACATTTATTCCAAAATCTCTATTTTTCCATATTCTGGGATTATTAAATAGGATTATAAAAATCAAGCTATTTATTTCTCCCAAATTCATTACTTTTAAATTTATCCAACTTTACTAAAAATATTTTTACTTTAAAATTTCCCCTTTTATTTTCCTTTAAAAATCTAATATTCATATTTTTGATATTTTAAAATGCCAAAAATATATCCAGCAATACCATAGCATCCAATAAATTAAATTTCCAATATAATCTATCACAGATTATTCAAATAAATCATATCACTGCATATGAAAATAATTTCAACATTTTTGAAGAATCCAGTTGGATCCCTCCAACCTGTTTCCCTGCATCCACAGATGTTAATACAATATAAAAATACCAATCCCAATTCGAGGGGGATATCGCAATATATAGAGTCATCCGCTATTATGCGGAGCGCATAGGGTCTCATCCGCTATATATATGTGGGAATATTAATCATTCCAATATATATATATATACATATATATATACCACTATATATAATATCACATTTAGCTGATAATAATTATCAAATTCAACAATAAACTAACAATTAATTTTAACTATTTAAAATTAACTGCAGTATTCCAAATTTTGAGTGAGATTAACTCAACTTGATTTTTTTTTCGAAATTGTTAGTTGATCCAATTCCAAATTTATCCCATCGCGTAGAATTTTCAACTACGAATCCATCGTGACCAGTCTTCGTGATTTATAGACCTCGTACGCAGGAGATATACATTCTATAAGTATTCGAATTTCAAAATATATTTATTTGAATTAATCAAAATTATCACAGTAAATTACCCTCAAACAAACATCTTCTTCCTCGTTAAAAGCTACTGCTTCCCTCTAGTCATATTTAATTTTATCCGTTTAAAATTAATTTCGGTAACCCATTTCTTTTTTTTCTTTTTTCTTTTTTTTTCAAACATTCGTTCACCCAGTAGATTAACGGTTTAACCAAAAATTGAAAACCAAAATTTGATATGCATATATACATACATATATATATATATATATATCGTGTGAGATAACTCACCCAAACATTGCTGTCGCCATCCAAAAGAGGCCGCCTGACCTCAAAAGAAAATCGCCGAGAAGATCGAGACTGTAGAGACGTCGCATCCCACCCCAATGCGCTGCAACCTCCCACCTTCGACCACGTCCAGGTTGCCGACCATATCGCCGTCACTTCCTCCAGAACTACGATGCCGCCTCTTCCACAATATAATCTGCCGCCCAAACCTCGTACACGCACGAGCAACTGCGACTACCCCGACCATCGAACTCACCTCCGGTTGTAAATGCGACATCGCCTCCAATGTCACTTGCGAGCTCGCGCTCATCAGATCATCGCGCGTGTAACGACCCGTATTTTCACGGATCGAAACCTCGTAAAGGAGTTGGCCTTTGGTTGCATTTCTGTTAAGTTTCAGATTTTGGCAGAATTTTGTCTATGTCCTAAGTCGGTTTGGACGAGTTAAGAGGTAAGTCTGGGTCGAGTTGCCGACTTAAGGAATTAACCGAGTTAAGGAAGTGGGGTTGACCAACTTAAGGTAGTGACCGACCTAGGTGATAAGTCGTGACCGACTTAAGAGGTTTAGGCGACCTAAGGAAGAGGAGTAGGCGACCTAAGTATTCTGGGGTTAGGTCGTGGGGTAGAGTTAGGTCGGTAACGACCTAAGGAGGACCAGCAGTTAGATTGCGTAGTGATTTAGGTCGCGAGTTAGTTTGGGTCAACCTATAGAATGTTTGCGACCTAAGGGAAGCGCGAGCTAAGAAACTTACGACCTAGTGGTTAGCGAGTTAGCGACCTAGTATATAGTTAGGTCGGCAACGACCTAAGGAAGCTGGGGCTGTAGTGAGCGACCTAAGAGTTGAGTGGTAGGTCGTAACACCGTTAGGTCGCGTGGGTGCTAAGTGGTTAGGTCACAGGGTTTTGTAAGTCTTAGGTCGTAGCTTAGTAAGTCGTTAGGTCGCGTGTTGGCTTAAGCGTTAGGTCGCGTGGGAGTCTAAGGTATTAAGTCGTAACCTCGTTATGTCGTAGGTGGGCAAGGCAGTTAAGTGTTTGGTCGCGTTAAGACGTGTTTTGTAGGCAGTTAGGTCGGCAACGACCTAAGTTAAGTCGCGCCTATGTGTTAAGTCGTAGATGCGCATTGTTGTAGGTCGTTAGGCTTAGGTCGGTGGGTTTTAGGTCGGCAAGGTCCTAGGTCGTAGGTCGGAAACGACTTAAGGAGTTAACCAGATTACGACTTAAGAGATTTTCTGCCTATAAATAGAGGGGGTTGGCTTCATTTTTGGGATCCGGATTTTGAAGTGACGAAGTGCTGCCATTTTGAGAGCTCGACTTCTACACTTCTTCACTTCTTTTCTCCACTCTAATCTAGTGCTCCCATCCATCCAAATCGAAGATGAAAGTTGAAGATTCAAGAGCTTAGATTGGAGATCTTCATCTTTTCAAGAGAGATTTCTTCGTTTGAAGCGGATTCGTGATAGATCAAGCTTGATCCCTTGCTGTCCAGATCTGAAGCGTGTTGATTAGAGGTTGTTTAGGTGATTTGGTGAGTGGTGATTATCTCTCACACGGATCCAAAGGAGTATATCGGATTGTTGGCTCGATTTGGTGTTAAAATAGGGATTTCCATGCATTTTCTTTATCCAAAGTGTAGATCCATATAGATCCATTGTTCATGATGATGTTACATCCATTTTATCATATGTTAACCTATGCAAGTTCATTCATCAAGTTTGTAGAGATATAATCCATGTTTTCATGCTTATTGGACTTTCAACTCTTTAATTACGAAAATGCCATTATTGTTATAATTGTCTACTTAGATCATATTTGAATGCTTGATTGTTTGGATTGATGTTTGATTTGATTGATTGTTATGAACTAGATGATTGATGATTAGATTTAGACCGAAGACGATTCAAAAGCTAAGGGAAAGGCTCTTGAATTGGGAAAGCTGCTCGTGGCATATGTAGCGGGATGATGAAGCTCTTATGCATAGATTCGATGATGTGATGTTGAGATGAGGCTTTGCGAAGATGTAATGAAGCGAGTCATCATGTGATGAAGACTTGGTCTAATCCAGACGGGATCATTCCAAGCATGTTGATAACTCGGTGATATGATTCGAGTTGAGGATAATGAATGGATATGAGAATAGTCGTTGAGGAGGATGACTAGGAGGTTTGGATAGCATCGTTGTTGAAGGTTCTAGCATGCTCTAAGCAAGAGTACGTTTGGGCAGATTCGATAGTCCCAACGGCTAACTGTTGATGGTCGAGTACTCTGGGCAGATTCGATAGTCCTAGGCACGGGCTGCGACGACGTGCGGGAGTTATGTCTAGAACCGGGGTTTCCATTAGCCCTTGATGGACGGCTGAAAGAATGTGCCGGTCATTCAATTAACGGTGATATCGAAGCAATGATAACAGTGATAGCCAGAGTCATGGATGTTTGGTTGTAACGTCATTTCGGACTCAAGAGCGGTATTTTCTGGGTGCTTATCTGATTTAGGCCTTGGTACTTGGAAAACATCGCCCTTGACTCGAGTGATAGTAGCTTTACTTTAAATTGTATGTTCTGCTATGTTTGCTTCTGCTTAGTGTGTGTCTGGGGGCTATCACTGTAGAATGAGGTTGGAGTGGGAGGGTTGTATTCCTATTCCTTTTCCTTTATGCTCTTTTGGTATGTTGTTAGTTAATTTACTGCTCACTAAGACTGTTGTCTGACTCAAGGCTTTATGTTTTAATTCTTATTGCCTTGGGCTGTTCGTCCATTTTGGGACGGGCAGACTAGGTAGCAGGTGACAGGTGCTGTTCTCTTCTCACGATGCTGATATCGAAGACGAGCTGGAGGGTTGCATATTATCTTCTTATTATATGTACTGGATATTCCGCTGTTTTGTATTCTCTGAGAGATATGTAGTGAGGCTTGATGTATTGACTATGTGGATGCTTGTATTCAACTATTATGGAGTTTTATATGATGTCATTTTGTTCTGTAAAGCTTCACTATACATATGTTCTATTGTATTTTGTCCATGCACTGTGAGAAATACGATAGATTCTGTTGTTTTAATCTACCCTGACAATCGTCCATGGTCGCCTGGCACACTTTACAGCGCACTATCTCTAGATTCGGTGCAGGGGTCATGGGCGGTCGTCACATTTGGTATCAGAGCATTGGTTAATCGATTTTACCCAACGCTCGCTGTCGTAACTACGTATGAGAGACGTAATTGTAATTTTGATGGATGACTACTATATATAATATAGTAGCTTAGTAGAGTTTGAATCCTTTATGCAGTTGTTTCTCTAGATGTTCTAATCATTCCTTTTTATAGATATTGAGAATGAGTCGAAGAGGGAGACCAGCTGCTAGGGAAGGCCGTGCTACTTAAGAGACTGCTGATTATGCAGCCATGTTCGAAGCTATGATGACTTCGATCATGAGGAGGATACCAGTTCCGGGGGCGGCAGTTGATGTTGGAGTTCAAGTCCAAACTCCGAAACCAGTGGATTTTGCTAAGTTGTGCAAGGATTATACTGCTCTTGGAGGAAAGGTTTTCTTGGGAACAGAATCAACTATTGAGGTCCAGAGGTGGATAGAGGCTTGTAGAAGGATCTTTGGTGATTTGGGAATTGATGATGCAACTAAGAGGAAGTTGGCATCAAGGCAGCTTCAAGGGAGAGCCTCTGATTGGTGGAACTCTATTACCATCAATACTGCGGAGGAAGAGATTACTTGGGAGCAATTCCAAGCTAGATTTGAAGCTAAGTTCATTTCTACAGCTCAGAAGTCTGTTCTGTTCAAGAGGTTTGTGGAGCTCAAGCAAGGTGGAAGATCAGTTCTGGAGTATGTTTCTGAGTTTGAAGCTTTGTCCAAGTATGCCCAGTCATATATTGAGTCTGCTTATCAGAAGAATGAGAAGTTTGTGACAGGCTTGGACAGCTATCTTGGGAGACAGTTGGTGGATCATTTGGACGATTCATTTGAGAAGCTTGTGGAGAAAGCACTTAGGCATGAGAGTCTGTTTCCTAAGGAAGGATCTGTTGTTGCTGTGACCAGGGAAGAGTCTAAACCCCAGCAGGGTGGAAACAAGAAGAGGAAGCAGCAGCAGCAGAAGGGTAAGGATGGCCAGAAGAAGCCGAAAGGCGAGGTGACTTGCTACAATTGTCAGCAGAAGGGCCATTTCTCGAAGGATTGTAAGAATCCTAAGGTGCCGATGAAGTGTCACAACTGTGACAAGCCGGGGCATTTCAGGAAGAATTGTCCAGAACCGAGGAAGGACAGGTAGATTGTGCAAGCCTATGCTTTAGGAGCTGTTCCGTCGTCTTCGAAAGCTCCTACTGCTGAAGAGAAGGGAAAGAGTGTGGTTGTTCAAGGTACTCTTTTCCTATGTGGTGTTCCAGTTAGAGTTCTGTTTGATACTGGAGCGTCGCATTCATTTGTTTGTAGTGAACTCGTAGGCCGGTTGGGTTTGGAACCGGATATTGTTGATAGGCCATTGGTTGTGACTAATCCAGTTGGGGGTTCATCTTGTTTGTGTATGTTATGCCGTGGTCTAGTTGTATCGAGTCATGGTTGCTCTTTTGTTTGTGATTGTTTTGTTCTGAACTTTGCGGGGTTCGGAATTATTTTAGGTATGGACTGGCTTAGGAAGTATGCGGCAAAGGTTGATTGTGAGAGGCTGGAGGTGACAGCCGAGAATGTGGAGGGGCGAGAGATTGTGATACGATGTAAGCATGAGGAAGGCGTCTTCATGAGCTTCATGTATTCGCTAGTTGTTCCACGGGATGGACTGTCTTTAGTGCCTATCGCAAATGGATTCGAGGATGTCTTTGACGAAGTCAAAGGGTTGCCGCCGCATAGAGAGATCGAGTTTCGAATAGATCTAGTAGAAGGAGCCAGACCTGTTGTGATGCCTCTTAGGCGGATGGCGCCTAGGGAACAGCAGGAGTTGAGGGTGCAAGTTGATGATCTTTTACAGAAAGGATTCATTCGGCGTAGTGTGTCCGAGTGGGGTGCACCAGTTGTGTTCGCAACCAAGGCAGATGGGTCGTTGAGATTGTGTGTGGATTATCGTGAGCTGAATAAGGTGACTAAGAAGAACAAGTATCCATTGCCGATGATAGATGACTTGTTTGATCAGCTTCACGAAGCTAAGGTGTTTTCTCAGATGGATTTGGCAACGGGATTTCACCAGTTGAGAGTAGCTAAGGATAGTGTGCCGAAGACTGCTTTTAGGACACCATCCGGTTTCTTTGAGTGGCTGGTAATGCCGTTTGGATTGACTAACGCGCCAGCATATTTTGTGGATCTTATGAATAGAGTGTTCAGAGATCAGTTGAACAAGTTCGTACTTGTATTCGTGGATGATATTCTGATTTATTCCAGAACGGAAGAGGAGCACAAGACGCACTTGCGTATGGTTTTGGAAATCTTGCGGAAACATCAGTTGAAGGCTAAGTTTTCGAAGTGTCACTTCTGGAAGAGTGAAGTGAGGTTCTTAGGCCATGTGATTTCTGGAAGTGGAATAGCGGTTGATCCCGCTAAGGTGGCAGCAATCCAGGATTGGGTTAGACCTAAGAATGCATCTGATGTGAGAAGTTTTCTTGGATTAGCAGGATATTATCGACGGTTTATCAAAGACTTCTCCAAGGTAGCTGCACCGTTAACAGGATTGACGAAAAAGAACCAAGTGTTCAGTTGGGATGCTAAGTGTGAGCAAGCTTTCGGAATCCTGAAAGAGCGATTGACGAGTGCTCCTGTTTTGACTATTCCAAGTGGGAATGATGAGATGGTGGTTTACACCGACGCATGTGGTACTGGACTTAGAGCAGTGCTGATGCAGAAGGATAAAGTTGTTGCGTATGCCAGTCGACAACTAAAGCCGCATGAAAGGAATTACCCGACTCATGATTTGGAGTTAGCGGCGATTGTATTTGCTCTGAAGATGTGGAGACATTATCTGTTGGGAGTTCGATTCGAGTTGTTTACGGATCATAAGTCGTTGAAGTATCTTTTCTCCCAAAAGGATTTGAATCTTCGGCAGCAGCGTTGGCTAGAGTTTTTAGCATCATATGATTTTGGTATAGCTTATACTCCGGGAAAAGGTAACGCAGTGGCAGATGCGTTAAGTCGAAGACATGCGGGATTGGGAGCCATGTTTTCAGAATGGAAGAGTCTCGAGTATTTAGCTGGATTTGACTTCAGGCCTAGATGTGAATTGGAACCTGAGATGTTGGCAAACTTATCAATAAGACCGACTCTTGTGGAAAGGATTGGCGAGAGTCAAAAGCGAGATGATAAGCTTGTCAAGATTATCCGTGATTTGGAATCTGGAGTGGATCCAAAAAAGGATAAAGGATTCGAGGTCGATCGAGAGGGTTGGCTTCGAAAGCAAGGACGACTAGTTGTTCCCGATATAGATGAATTGAGGAGTGAAGTTTTGAAGGAAAGTCATCACTCGAAGTTGACAATTCATCCAGGTGGAAATAAGATGTATCGGGATATGAAGAGAACCTACTACTGGGAAGGTATGAAGAAGGATGTTGGAAATTTTATTTCCAAATGTATGAACTGCTAGTTGGTAAAAGCCGAACAGAAGAAGCCAAGTGGATTGCTTCAGCCATTAGAAGTTCCTACATGGAAGTGGGAACAAGTGTCGATGGATTTTATTGATGGATTGCCTAGAACCAGGACGGGAAATGAAGGGATTTGGGCCATTGTGGATCGTATGACTAAGAGTGCACGATTCATTCCTGTTCGATCGACTAGGACTGCATCAAAGTTGGCTGAGTTGTATGTTAAGTGGATAGTTCGATTCCATGGTATTCCGAAAAGTATAGTGAGCGATCGAGATCCATTGTTCACTAGTGGATTTTGGAAGAGCTTCCAGGAAGTTTTGGGAACCGAGTTGTGTTTGAGTACAGCTTATCACCCTCAGACGGATGGTCAGACCGAGAGAGTCAACCGAGTTTTGGAAGATCTCCTCAGAGCATGTGTTTTGGACTTCAGAGGATCATGGGAAGATCACCTTCATTTGGTGGAGTTTGCATACAACAACAGTTACCAGTCAAGTATTGGTATGGCACCATATGAGGCATTGTATGGAAGACCGTGTAACTCTCCGACATGTTGGTTGGAAACTGGAGAAAAGCTGATGCTTGGGCCAGAGATGATTCGGCAGACTTCAGATTGCATAGAGATCATTCGGCAACGAATGAAGGGAGCCCAAGACCGTTAGAAGAGTTATGCCGATAAGCGTCGTAAGGATTTGGAATTCGACGTAGGAGATACGGTTTTTGTGAAGATTTCTCCACTGAAGAATGTTATTCGATTCGGGAAGAAAGGAAAATTGACCCCGAGATTTGTTGGACCATTCCCGATCATCGAGCGAATTGGAAAGCTCGCCTATAGGTTGGAGTTACCTGAGAAGATGTCAGGTGTGCACAATGTTTTTCATGTATCATATCTACGGAAGTATGTGCATGACTCGAATACAGTGGTTTCTGCTGATAGCTGTGAAGACTTCGAAGTTGATCCAGTCGATAGAAGACCTCGTAAGCCGCTTCGTGTTGTTGAAACCGACACGAAACAGCTTAGGAGGAAGGTAGTTAAGTTACTCAAGATACAATGGAGTGACGATGATAACGACTGTACGTGGGAGGTGGAAGAGAGGATGAAAGCAGCTCATCCTGAACTCTTCAAGGTATGGCCCTAAGGTGTCGTGTCATATCGCGATATTGTAACTTGTTCTAATTTTAGAATTCTGTACGCTAAGCTAGAATTGGATGCATGGCTTGCTGATTGTTATGGTTGGTAGGCGTACAGAATAGTCTTTGATTTCTTTGTTTGTTTGGAATTTCGGGGGCGAAATTCCTAAGGGGGAGAGAATGTAACGACCCGTATTTTCACGGATCGAAACATCATAAAGGAGTTGGCCTTTGGTTGCATTTCTGTTAAGTTTCAGATTTTGGCAGAATTTTGTCTATGTCCTAAGTCGGTTTGGACGAGTTAAGAGGTAAGTCTGGGTCGAGTTGCCGACTTAAGGAATTAACCGAGTTAAGGAAGTGGGGTTGACCGACTTAAGGTAGTGACCGACCTAGGTGATAAGTCGTGACCGACTTAAGAGGTTTAGGCGACCTAAGGAAGAGGAGTAGGCGACCTAAGTATTCTGGGGTTAGGTCGTGGGGTAGAGTTAGGTCGGTAACGACCTAAGGAGGACCAGCAGTTAGATTGCGTAGTGATTTAGGTCGCGAGTTAGTTTGGGTCAACCTATAGAATGTTTGCGACCTAAGGGAAGCGCGAGCTAAGGAACTTACGACCTAGTGGTTAGCGAGTTAGCGACCTAGTATATAGTTAGGTCGGCAACGACCTAAGGAAGCTGGGGCTGTAGTGAGCGACCTAAGAGTTGAGTGGTAGGTCGTAACACCGTTAGGTCGCGTGGGTGCTAAGTGGTTAGGTCGTAGGGTTTTGTAAGTCTTAGGTCGTAGCTTAGTAAGTCGTTAGGTCGCGTGTTGGCTTAAGCGTTAGGTCGCGTGGGAGTCTAAGGTATTAAGTCGTAACCTCGTTATGTCGTAGGTGGGCAAGGCAGTTAAGTGTTTGGTCGCGTTAAGACGTGTTTTGTAGGCAGTTAGGTCGGCAACGACCTAAGTTAAGTCGCGCCTATGTGTTAAGTCGCAGATGCGCATTGTTGTAGGTCGTTAGGCTTAGGTCGGTGGGTTTTAGGTCGGCAAGGTCCTAGGTCGTAGGTCGGAAACGACTTAAGGAGATAACCAGATTACGACTTAAGAGATTTTCTGCCTATAAATAGAGGGGGTTGGCTTCATTTTTGGGATCCGGATTTTGAAGCGACGAAGTGCTGCCATTTTGAGAGCTCGACTTCTACACTTCTTCACTTCTTTTCTCCACTCTAATCTAGTGCTCCCATCCATCCAAATCGAAGATCAAGGTTGAAGATTCAAGAGCTTAGATTGGAGATCTTCATCTTTTCAAGAGAGATTTCTTCGTTTGAAGCGGATTCGTGATAGATCAAGCTTGATCCCTTGCCGTCCAGATCTGAAGCGTGTTGATTAGAGGTTGTTTAGGTGATTTGGTGAGTGGTGATTATCTCTCACATGGATCCAAAGGAGTATATCGAATTGTTGGCTCGATTTGGTGTTAAAATAGGGATTTCCATGCATTTTCTTCATCCAAAGTGTAGATCCATATAGATCCATTGTTCATGATGACGTTACATCCATTTTATCATATGTTAACCTATGCAAGTTCATTCATCAAGTTTGTAGAGATATAATCCATGTTTTCATGCTTATTGGACTTTCAACTCTTTAATTACGAAAATGCCATTATTGTTATAATTGTCTACTTAGATCATATTTGAATGCTTGATTGTTTGGATTGATGTTTGATTTGATTGATTGTTATGAACTAGATGATTGATGATTAGATTTAGACCGAAGACGATTCAAAAGCTAAGGGAAAGGCTCTTGAATTGGGAAAGCTGCTCGTGGCATATGTAGTGGGATGATGAAGCTCTTATGCATAGATTCGATGATGTGATGTTGAGATGAGGCTTTGCGAGGATGTAATGAAGCGAGTCATCATGTGATGAAGACTTGGTCTAATCCAGACGGGATCATTCCAAGCATGTTGATAACTCGGTGATATGATTCGAGTTGAGGATAATGAATGGATATGAGAATAGTCGTTGAGGAGGATGACTAGGAGGTTTGGATAGCATCGTTGTTGAAGGTTCTAGCATGCTCTAAGCAAGAGTACGTTTGGGCAGATTCGATAGTCCCAACGGCTAACTGTTGATGGTCGAGTACTCTGGGCAGATTCGATAGTCCTAGGCACGGGCTGCGACGACGTGCGGGAGTTATGTCTAGAACCGGGGTTTCCATTAGCCCTTGATGGACGGCTGAAAGAATGTGCCGGTCATTCAATTAACGGTGATATCGAAGCAATGATAACAGTGATAGCCAGAGTCATGGATGTTTGGTTGTAACGTCATTTCGGACTCAAGAGCGGTATTTTCTGGGTGCTTATCTGATTTAGGCCTTGGTACTTGGAAAACATCGCCCTTGACTCGAGTGATAGTAGCTTTACTTTAAATTGTATGTTCTGCTATGTTTGCTTCTGCTTAGTGTGTGTCTGGGGCTATCACTGTAGAATGAGGTTGGAGTGGGAGGGTTGTATTCCTATTCCTTTTCCTTTATGCTCTTTTGGTATGTTGTTAGTTAATATACTGCTCACTAAGACTGTTGTTTGACTCAAGGCTTTATGTTTTAATTCTTATTGCCTTGGGCTGTTCGTCCATTTTGGGACGGGCAGACTAGGTAGCAGGTGACAGGTGCTGTTCTCTTCTCACGATGCTGATATCGAAGACGAGCTGGAGGGTTGCATATTATCTTCTTATTATATGTACTGGATATTCCGCTGTTTTGTATTCTCTGAGAGATATGTAGTGAGGCTTGATGTATTGACTATGTGGATGCTTGTATTCAACTATTATGGAGTTTTATATGATGTCATTTTGTTCTGTAAAGCTTCACTATACATATGTTCTATTGTATTTTGTCCATGCGCTGTGAGAAATACGATAGATTCTGTTGTTTTAATCTACCCTGACAATCGTCCATGGTCGCCTGGCACACTTTACAGTGCACTATCTCTAGATTCAGTGCAGGGGTCATGGGCGGTCGTCACAGCGCGCGCCCAAACAATACAGCCCCAGCCTGATAAACACTCACGATAAACTCCCCGATCAAGCCCACACCTTCTCTCCTCACACGCGCTCGTCTAGGCCTTTCGGACGATTCGAAATGAATTCAACTTTCCCTCTGGTGATTTTTTTCTCTCGCTCGATTCGTTTTAACTGAAAATGAAGGAGTATGGAAAAGTTGTGATTCGATTGGAAGGGAAGGAATGATATACATAACTTTCTTTTTCTTTCTTTAATGCTTAATTTAGTTCGGCTATTTATTTTTTTCTTTTGAACGATAGATTTAAAAAAAAAGCTCGGCTGTGATGTTTAAAAAGGTGAAAGTAGGAAGATGTTGCGTGTTTGAAATATTTGCGTGTCTGCATAAGCTTGCTATAGTGCTTTTGAAGAGAAATGAAAAGGTTCTAATGTGAAATTATTTTGACTGGTCAATATAAAAATATATTATTTAAATTTTAAATCGTCTCGAATTCGTAGCTCAAAATCTCGACCTCCTATTGAGGCGTGCTGCTAGGCATTCATAATGTTATACCCCTATTCTGAATGTAATGGAAAAGGTTCCGAGTCCTAATTCGATCGTATGGAGAAGATAGCTTTTTGGACCCAATTATTATATTGAATTTCCGATATAAATTTCAGCGCGTTTATATTTCGTACGACCAAACGATAACTCCAAACACTACGAAATTTGAAATCCGATAATAATACAATATTACGGATCCAATGGAATAGGTTTCGTAGAAAGCCGAGACTGTGCCTCATAAGACTATTTTTAAATGTAATTTAAACGATATATTTTTAAAACTGAACAAATCACTTTTAAATTCAATTTTGAAAGTTCTATTACCTTCAGTATTATTAATATAAATTTTATGAGCCTTTAAATTATTTTTAACAAGCTTAAAACTCCAAATTCAATATTTACCCAATTTCCAATTATTAAATTCAAAATTTTAATTATCCAATAATTGGTTATATTTGAAATTCAAGTTAAAAATTAACTTTTAAATATTAAAAATCAATTAAATATTCCAATTTCAAATATCCAAAATTCCTTGTCATTACATTCCTCCCCCCTATAAGAATTTCGTCCTTGAAATTGCTAGATAAGAAGAATGGTCCAAACCCGTTACTATTTTTCCCAAAACCACACAGTTTTAAACAACTTTCCGAAAACAATTTATTGAAACCACACTATCACTCTTTCTAATGCCCAAATTCATTTATAGATTCCAATAATATTATCCCCTCAATTATCCAAATTATAATTTAAAACCAAAATTTAAATTATCAAAATTTTCTTCAAAATTTTCTAACTCCTTAAATTTTCGAAAAATTTCGCCAGCGTCTCCTTTGCACGGCTAGATCGGAACAACTGCAAAATTGCCTCTATGGCCCCAAATCATCAAAAGAAAATAAAAGCCAAGTGGATCAATCAGAAAGTCATCAAATTTCATACGATAATTTAAATACATACCTTTTTGTCGGGCAATCAAATTTATTTCCAAAATCGAAGACATCAATTTACCTTTTGCTTTTAATTACATGCACCTTTCTTACAAATAATATCCAATCATTTAATTCCAAAATCATTTTATTTATTTCTTTTCAAAATTTTCAATATTTTATTTACTTATGCTCGTACGATGTACACATATCATCCGTACGCAATATCAACTCCGATCGCTCACTCGATCACACAATTTCACTTCCGAACTAGTATCGTTCACACGACTCCCTAGTGCGGACTCAGATCTGGTTTTCTGATTAGAAACCGTCATTCTCCGTGCATAGCCATAACTATGATAGAGAATTTCAAGATCAATCAAAAATCCATATCAAGGGTTCGCCGTCGAAAGTCGAGTGAAAAATCCCAACTCGGATCGATATAACTATCTCGAGATTCTGTGCTCGAATCTGGATCGAATCATTATGCGAATAAAATAATATACGTACAACTTACGTATTATTTCCAATTGATTATTAGCTATATCCAATTCTTTCTATTCACATTTATTTTAATTTCCATTCACTTATCCACACTTATCATTTCACACACATTTTTATTTAATCTTCATTCACATATTCACTCAGTATATTCCCAATACCAATTTTACTTAAGAGCTTCACCATTTACTTTCTTAAGTCTATTATAAATATTTTGTACACTTCTTATATTTATTTTCACTTCACCACTTAAGCTTTTGTGTCTATTTTCATTCAAATTAAATTTCAATTCCATTTACTTACAAATCAAATTAATTTTTTCATCCACAAATTTATATTCAATCTTAATAAATTCTATTTAATTAATTATTCCATTTTTCCTACTTAGGCTTATTTTCCCAAAATTTCTCCTATTTAACCTAGTTCAAGTTAATTTCCATTCCAATTTCAATTTTTCATAAGTTATTAAACTTACTAAAATTCTATTCACCAATTTCTTCCAATTCACTTCATTTAATTGATTTACTTTACTAATTTATTTCATTATCACATTTACTTTTATTTAACTCTTCTTAAGTTAAATTTCCTTCCAATAATCAAATTCCAAATTTTATAAGTTTTCAAACTTATTTAGATTCCATAACATTTTTAAATAAACTTCCAGAGTATTAAACAATTGCTTAATATTTCAAAATCATTTTTAAAATCATATACACCCAAAAAACCTTGGTACATCAAATCATTCCTTTGAATTTCAAAATCAAACCAGTTTTGCAAACAAACTCCAATTCAAGCATTCAGGTAGCAATTCCTCCCTTGGAAACCCGAAAATGAACACCGATGATGTCGCGATCATCATCAGAATTATTTTCTAGGGACCGAGGTGAGTTCAGTGCTTTTACTTCTTTTAAAAACAATTTTAAATATTTTTATTCCAAATAACATCACTTTTATTTTCCTAGACTTTGGAAAATATCACAAAGCCAAAGGGAATTAAATTCCCAAATTTCCAACCTTGGAATCTCTTTTTAAATCTATATTAAATATTTCTATGGAATTTTATTCTATTTCAAATTATGAATCACATTTATAAACTCATATTTATAAATTCCACTTTTTGTTATATGAATTAATTCCTTGCTTTTGGTTTATAATATCAACTTCTATTCAATTTCCACAACAACAATGATAATAGTTTAATATTATCATTTCCTAACAACCAAACAAACCATATCAAATTATAATAATTTCTGAAAAATTATTTCTTTATATATAAAAATAATTTGGGTAAAATTATTTCATTTACCCCATTCAAAACAATATCGTGTCGAATTGTTCTATTATAGTGTTTAGAGATCCCTATCAATAACGTTAATTACTCGTATTGACCAGAATCCATAAGCCACTCAACAAACCAATCAACACAATAAAAAAAATTATATTCCCTAACAAATACGCGCTCATATCTATTAATACACTCAAACTCATTCTAGGATGCTACTGACCCTATATCCAATGAGTAATTCCCACCAGAGCCAAGGTTCTCACTTAACCTTTAGCTCTGATATCAAGTGTCACGGCCCGGGATTTTCGACCTCCGAAAATCGACTTCAATACGTTCATTGTATTACATGCCGAACAATCGAATGCCAGAAATACCAGATCGTTAGGGAAAAGAAGAAAGAGGTAGAGGAATAAAATAAAAACAACAACACAGAATTTCACAATCGCAGCGGAACAATATATAATAGATAACAATAGGTCTTTATATAGAAAGAACTATAACTGTTTTTATACATTACATCATCAGAGTACAATACATCAATAACATAACACTGGACAATTATAATAACTTGTCCTCACAAATATTGAATGTACAGCCTCCAATACACAACGGAATAAATCAAATACGTGTGATACGTCATCGTCGTCTAGCTCTTCTCCTGAGCTCCATAGAATCCTATCCTATATTTGTAATACTCGGTCTGACTCGAGAATTATAATAAAATAACACCCGAGTCAGTCTGGAAAATCAGCGTGAGAAAACACACTCAATTTGAATTATTAAAGTTTTCAAAATCCTTTGAAAATCAAAGGTATCTCGTAAGACCATGCCACACATAAACACGACGGGTTTTTACCTTACGATAACTAAAACATTTCATATCAAATCCTCTGATATTATAATAATGTCTAAGTACAAATACTTATTCAAATAGCTGAAATGCTTGCATCTTATGTTTCAGCACAGTTGGGCACAATCAAAACCGTACGGCGCTTATTGGAGAATGGATTCCATTTGGATGACTAGGCACTGGGATACCACCTGTCACAGTACATGTCTAGAAACACTGTACCGAGGACCATGCTGGGATCCCCTCCAACACAAGACCGGACTATCCCTGACCTGGATAGACTGAATATGCTATCACCCCGGGTGTTCCCACCCTCTTTCGAGCTCCTTCCATATATCGTGGTAATAAATAAATATCTGAGGTTATCTAGAATGGTGATAAACATATCCAACTTGGGTGCGACCCATTTAGCCTTGCTGCACCTCCCCTGATTTTCAGTCATTCCCGGTTGATGAGGCTAAAGGCTACGGTTACCTTTTAAGGAATTTTTCACTTAGAATACTCATTGTCCTCCAATGACAATGTTCTGATGGCAATCATCCATATAAGTCCATTCCGGGTTCGAACGGAACCGAAGGCACTACTCATACTATATCCATTTTGGAATCACCCTCAGGATTAGTAGCGATTAGCCCTTGCACTTCACTGCTCCATCTTCGACTCCATGCTCTTGTCTTCATTTCGAAAACGTACTCGTTGGATCGAAGTGGTTTTTGGATGACAAATCCGATCCCGGTCTCTTCGAAACAACGTTCGATATTTCCGGTAAACTCAACCCTGGTTCTTTAGGAAATACACAGACGAAAATAAGATCGAAGATCACCTCCTAACCGTTAGGGGACGGATTTCCTTAATATCATTCCAGAAGAACGAAACGAGTTTATACATACAGTATAGCACGTCGAACCGTAACTATACCATATAATTCCCGTGCTTCTTCCAGATATTTCCAAAGTTATATTTGGTTCATATTTGATAGTCGGTTATTTAACTATCAAAAATCAAATCATTCAACCAAATATTCTATTTTTCCACTGAATAACTTCAAATCCCTTTTTAATTTAATTTTATTGAATTAAATCTCTTCACCCAAAATATATGTACTTAAACCCATCGAATCTAGTAAATTCACCAACTATTCCTTCCAGATGAATATTTGAAACCCCTTTTCAAAAATAATAAGGAAAATACCACTACGGTATCAAACCATGGATTCACAGTTCAATGGTTACGTCTCTATCCCATAGAAATTCAAGACTTAACTGCAGGCATTCACTGCCTCTGATTTCGCCATGCGAATGTACCAATACTTTTCGAAAACTTTATTTCAAGATTTTCAAAATAATACTTATGAAATTTCTATAATAATTTTCCAGGTTAAACTCTAGGCAAAATACTTTTTAAATAAATTTATTATATAAATGATTGAATATTAAATCATTTATCCCTTTTAAAATAATACTAATTAATTCTTTAAATAAAAATTTAAATCAATTCAACCATTTATAAAACTACTTAATTAATACTTAAATATACTTTTAAAGAAATTTTAAACAACTAAATGAATTAAATTTATAAAATATTCTTAACACCTTTAAATTTTCCAGTTAATACTTAAAAATCTTTCTTTAAAAATAAACTTAACTTCTCCAAAAAGTATATTTTCAATTCCAATATAGCCAGTCTAATTATTTATAAATCCCTCTCGATTTATTTCCAGCTTGATTTACGTTCCAATTCCATAAATTTCTTTTTCACATTTCTAAAAATAAAACTTTTATTTATTTTTAAAACGATTTACCCATCTCCTTATAAATTCCAAACGTGAATTTATAATTTCAAATTATCCACTGATAATTACTTTGCTTTATATTATAAACTTCGTTTATAATTTCCATAATCTCATTTCCCGTTTCATTACTGTTTCACAACACTTAATCGATTTTAAATCGATTCTCTACATTAAATTCCATTTTAAAATTAATTTCTTAGTTAACCCAAATTTATTCCAAAACCCACTAATTTCGGATTCACTTCTTTTTTATGATTTAAAATCTTATTTAAAACTGGAACATCAATTTCATATTTTATTTTCAAAATTTCCCTTTTATTTCCCAAACTATTTAAACCTTAAATTTAAAATACTTTCTTTTATATTTAAAACAATATCGCTTAAGTTCTTTTTTTTTAAAACCCTTTAATTCACATTTATTCAAAAATCTCTATTTTTCCATATTCCGGGATTATTAAATAGGATTATCAAAATCAAGCTATTTATTTCTCCCAAATTCATTGCTTTTAAATTTATCCAACTTTACTATAAATATTTTTACTTTAAAACTTCCTCTTTTATTTTCCTTTAAAAATCCAATATTCATATTTTTGATATTTTAAAATGCCAAAAATATATCCAGCAATACCATAACATCTAATAAATTCAATTTCCAATATAATCTATCATAGATTATTCAAATAATTCATATCACTGCATATGAAAATAATTTCAACATTTTTGAGAAATCCAATTGGATCCCTCCAACCTGTTTCCCTGCATCCACATATGTTAACACTATATAAAATCCCACTTCGAGGGGGATATCGTGGTATATAGGGTCATCCGCTATTATGCGGGGCGCATAGGGTCTCATCCGCTATATATATGCGGGAATATCAATTACTCCAATATATATATACTACTATATATAATATCACATTTAGCTGATAATAATTACCAAATTCAACAATCAACTAACAATTAATTTTAACTATTTAAAATTAACTGCAGTATTCCAAATTTTGAGTGAGATTAACTCACCTTGATTTTTTTTTCTTTCCGAAATTGTTAATTGATTCAATTCCAAATTTATCCCATCGCGTAGAATTTTCAACTACGAATCCATCGTGACCAGTTCTGTAACATCCTGAAATTTTCAACCATTCGCATCCATACATGTCGGATTTGAATTGCTCAAAATATCAGATTGTTAATTTAAATTTGGCAAAACTCAGCATATACAGTAAAAAAATAATCACGGAATCACAGACATAGAGTAATATAAAATAATGCAGCGGAAACAAAAGAATTGTAGTTCATGAAGCTACTATATATATATAACAGAGTTAAATAAGATACAATAGTGATCTCAAATACATAGATATCTCAATAAAATAGTCAAATACAAGATCTGAATACATCACTGGAATCAACCGAATAACTGAAAGCAGAATCGATATAGCTGGATCTCCAAGCGAAGCTCCAACTCCAAAGGTGAGTCTCGAACACTGAGCCATTCAGTCTAACCCGAGCGTAAAGCAAAACACAAAACACTCGAGTCAGGATTAACATTCTTATATCAATAAATCCAATTCAAGTGAAATATCAACTGAAATACAAGTAACTCAAAGGATGTTTGGGATAACCATCCTCTAAGGATTCGTTAAACTATCTACTATGTAGTAATATACGTTATTATAATATGTCTAAAGTAAAATAAACTATTTAAAAATAGCATTAAGGCGTTACCCATATCCCTCTTAACACATTTTATAATGCCAATAGTCTATACGGTACCGTAATACCCCGTAAACTGGGGCTACCAGAGGATACTCCATAGGTACGATACAAATCAAACTCGTAGTAAAGCACGCTAAGGTAGGTGACACGGCACAACTAGGCAATGCCAAGGTAGATATACCAATTGCACTTCTATGCCAGTGGTAACGCGGAGCCACATCAATCGCCCACCTCGAGCCACACTCCTGAATCAAGGGTGCGCACCAAATCAATCACAAAGTAATAGAATGGCATACGATGGAGTGTGTCCGATCAGAGGAGCTACCTTATTAGCCCGTCGATTTCTCCTGTTTTAGCCACCTTATGCCAACTCATGGGAGTCGGGTCCACGTATATACCTCATATAGGATCGTCGCCACCATCCTACTTCATTCTGGAATCTCCATCGCATACACAGTTGTTAAAGTGGTTTTCGGTATCGACAGAGAATATGCCCATATTCGATCCCGGTCTCTTTAACAACCAAACGTTATTATAACACCGCGGTCATTTCAAAATAGTTTATACTTCAAAACCAAAATATCATTTCCATTTCAAAAACCAAATCAATAAGATATCATTTCCATTTCAATATATATCATTTCCACAATCATATCACTTTCCAAAGTTATAACGCTTTCGAAATCATAAGTCTTTTAAAATCAAAACACTTTGGAAATCAAAACCTTGAAATTCATAACACTTTGAAATCACAACTTTGAAATCATAGCATTTGGAATTTATAACACTTTCCTCTTAAACAGTTTAGATATTAAAATTATATATATATATATATAATAGTTTATAAAATAAAAATAATTTATATAAATTATTTATAAGTTAAAATAGTTTATAATAAATAATTTATATTGAAAATGATTTATATTTAAATAGTTTATATTAAAATAATTTATAAAGTAAAATATAAATAGTTTTAGATATAGTTTAAAATACTTTATATAAAAATAGCTTCCTCAAATTTCACAAATCGATTCAAATCAACTCGAATTCCAAAATTAAAATTAAAATCAAATCTCAAATCATCAATTTCAACTCGATTCAACTTCTCAATAAACCATTTCAAATTATCGATTTTCAAATACATATTTGAACCATAAAATAATCCATTCAAATTTCAATATATTTCAATGTCAGTATATTCAACATTTCAAAACTAAATTCGATAATTTTATATATATATCAAATTCACTTTACTATTATTAGTTTTGAAATATTTACTTAATCATTTCAATAATATCTAAATACAGCTTCAATTTACAAATTTAAATAAACAAAATTTCCCATTTAAATTTATATAAGTTTGAAATATTCATTTAAGTCACCTTTAATCAAATCCAAGTTATAAAATCATATCTATAAAATTTCAAATTTAATAATTTCAAATCAAACTTATTTAAGTAAAATTCTTAAATAAATAAAATTTCAAATCAATTTCAAATTTATCTTTCCAACCTGAATTATTATAAACTCTATATTTGAATATATATATATATATATAATAAATACTTAAACATATTATATATCAACTTTATTAAATCAACTTATATAAATCTTTAAAATCAATATTTATTTAAACCATATATTTCTTTTTAAAACCATAGAAATCATTTTCAAAATATTTATATATAGACCAACGGTGTCTATATATAATTCTCTACCCTATGGTCAAGTGATACAGATATTTATCATTTCAATCCGTAATATAAATATATATGGGTATATATCTTTTCAACCTGCAATCCCAAATTCAATTCAATGAAAATCGCTTGGGTTTATCATTTCAACCCATAACGATTTTCTCATATTCTACAAATCGTTCGGGTATGTATCATTTTAACCCATAGTGAATTCTATACTAACAGGGAACTTGCAGAATGATAACAGATATGACAATAATATAACAACCAGTAACAGGCATATATGTAACACCCCACTCTAAGACCCACTGTAACAAAGAGTATTACGGGAGTAATACTGTCTCTTAAAGTGGAGAATAGAGTATAGTGGAAGCGACCATTTGTAATCAAGCTATAACTATCTACTGAATACGTCGAAAGGGTGGTATCTATTTTTTTTCAAGTGGTTCGACATATTCAATAAATATTTATAACGAAATTACAATGGCTAAAGATCTATCAGTTAAAGCATAGTAATAAATGATAAAACATCACAGATATAAAATCCCAAAAAAATACATCATCAATACAGATCCAAATACTATAAGTGGGTACAAAGCCGCTACTCACACATGTGAGTCAAAAATATGTACATATCAAAGTCTGAATAATAACAGAGTAGCGGAATAGTGGACAAATAAAAGCGCTATCTATCAGCATAACAGATAATGTCCAAGCGGAAGCACAGAAGCTAAGTCAAGAGACCTAACCTGAAACAACTCGGTCTGACCCGAGCGAAAACACTCGGGTCAGGCTAGCTAAACAATCAGTAATAACTGAGATATATAATAATGCGGTACATAAATAAAACAGTACTTATCCAAAGAGAAGTATATTATGAACCACATGAATATAATGACAATCCCTAATCATCAATAAACAATAAAAATCTCCAAAGAGAAATCAACACCAAAGTGTAGAATAAATAAAATCGCCTTATATCATCGGCGTAGCCAAAGCAATAAAAAGATGCCCATAGGCAATAATCCAAAGAGTGACCAGAGTCTGTAATCAATGCCCAAGCAAAGATCGATGCTCCAAAGAGCAATGGGGATATACTGAAAAGTCAATGAAATCCAACACTGAAAAGCAGTGTCCAGAGACACTGTGAATCCACAAGGCAATCGCACTTACATCGTATGGTTCCATAGAACCAACACCGAATGGCGGTACTCGAATGGATATAAAAATCATCAAATAATACCAGTATTGCACGTGCACCGACCGAAGACGTTGTTGCCAAGTACTGTAGAGTTGTGATCGATCACTCGCATAGATGCGGAACGCGCGAGACGGCGAGATCCTTCCCAGAAGGATAAAGACCCAGAGGCACACGCCGAAAAAGAAACTGCTCCATAGAACAGGTGTTCAGAGACGGTTGCCCAGAGGCGTGGTGACCCAGAGGTCCAGTACTGGCCGCCCAGAGGCTAATGTGTCACTAACTTCTTGGAGAGGAACCCGTAAAGTGTTAACAATGAGTCCCATACCCCACGTTCGCACTAAACGGTTTACTAACCAATAGTAAGCTCACATTCCAAACAATAAAAAGTCCACCTCGTATCATCGGTAAACTAGACCCAAAGGTCAAAACGATCAATCGAATAGGTCGGGGATTAACCGGAAAGAAAATACACACGGTTCCATAGGCCGGAGATTTCCTAACCGTTTAAGCACCTTTCCACTTCGCTCAACGTGCTAAAAATTGAGTGTGAGATTTTTATTATAGAAAATAATGGTGCGAAATGGTTTTATAACTGGTTTGAAATCACTTTAAAACGGCCTTTGAAAACTCTCCTATTATGGAGTAATTAATTTAATAATTAAAATAATATTATATAATAATTTCGAAAGCCATTTCGGAGTGAAAAATCCTTTTAAAATCCTTTTATAATGCCCGTGTACGAAATCCAGAGACAAATCTCAAAGAAATCAATAAAACCAGAAAATCACTGAAAATATTCTAAGTGTTGGAAAATAGTTCAAAACTGACGCGAACCCAAGTTCGAAAAATTATTCTGACCAGCAAACTGAATCCGAATGGCATGAAAATTGGTAGAAACGTAGTCCGACATTCCTACTTCAGAACGCAAAAAGAATTACTCAATTCCGACTTGAAACGAAGTCGCAGCGATGCTCCAAAGTCGGACCCGGAAACAGTGAATACACTATTTCAGGCTGAGATCCGGGTCCCTCTTCGACAGCAATTTCGAAGAGTCAAATGAACTCGGATACTAATCAAACTTTCTAGATGGAGTTCGGAACTCCAGCTTTCCAACGAGACCGAAATCGATGAAATCCGACAAAGGACGAGCCTGGGATGGCGTCGCAAAGTCGGGGTTATGTACTGAAAACAACGGGAGAAAAGTGGCTAAGGCCTATAGTTATGCACTAACAGACCAGAGATGAAAAACCACAATTTTGGCATAGTAAACTTCCAACTCTAACAAAGTGAATAAAATAAAAGTTGTAGCTTAGTTTCTAAGCTTTCCGGAATGACCAAGATCGTCAAATTCCGATCGGGGATGAAAATTTTATGACTAAAACAATTTTGACAGTAGTAAGAATGTGCTCTCGGGACAGTAGTAAGAATGCATAGTTTTGACCCAATTAACTTCGAAATTTCATAAAACTCAAAACATGAAAGTTTTAGCCCTAAATCTAAGCTTTCCATAACATCCAAAATTATTAGATTTGGATAAGAAACGAGTAACTTATGGCCAAATCAATTTCAGGGTTTTATTTTATCAACCCTGTAGTTTGTTGTCAGGTCAGCAACAAACAAACATGATTTCGACCATTTAAACCACAAAATTAGGCAAAGCTCAAAACATAAAAGTTATAGGCTAAAGAATAAGCTTTCCAAAACATCAAGAAAATCTTAATTCCGATTTAAGATGAATGAGATATGCCTAATTTACTAACAGCAATAAACTAATTATAATTTCAGCTAGCATATATTACAAGCACCTTATGTGCACACCCATAAATGAAAGCAAAGATGATCAAAGAGCTATGATTCACATGTTACATAATAAAACATGTGTTACTAACTGATTACCGAAATCAAAAGATGATTAAACACATATTAGAAGAGGTTTTTAACAATATACCTCTTACAAAAGCAACAAAGACCACTATAGCATCAACCCAAGTTAGCAAAAGATGATTAGGAGGCTATAAGATCAAAAAAACACATAAAACATGTGTTACCAATTAGATTTCAGAAATGAGAAAGATATAAAAACGGATTTGAGGTGGGTATTTGCATTACCTTTGCATAGAATGACTTGCATAAGATAAAACTAGAAGGAGATGAAGATAGAGGCCATTTTTGTTATGAAAGCTTTAGGAAATGATTAGGGTTTTGATTAGGGATGAATGAATGAGGTTAGGAGAGTTTGAGATAATTTATAGAGGAGGTTTAGGGCGGTTTATTAGGCTAGGTTTAGTAACCCAATAAGAAGAGAGTTATTTACATGTTTCCTAAAATTAGTCTAAGTGTTCATATATGTTTATAAAACTCATTTTTTTCTTACCCAAACCCATTTTAAAATTTCTCTTAAAATATTTAACTTTCCAAAAATAACATTTTATCCTCATTTTAAATCTCATATTTCCCATTTAATTAAAATAGCCTTTTTCAAATAAATTTTGTTATTCAAATCCTTTTATGCTTCATTAAAATAAATAAAAATCCTAACTTTTATTTATTAATTGGTAATGCAAAATCCCGGGTTGTTGCAGACTCCCCCCTTAAGAAAATTGCGTCCCCGCAATTCCTTAAGATAGATGTCGTCTATAACATCAAATCCACAAAAGAAGTGATAGAGATAAAATAGAGAATTCTCACCCGCAGAAGAAGATGGGAGAAAGCCAGGATAAGAGCGCTCGACAGATTCTCTGGTCTCCCAAGTGCAGTCCTTAGGATTCGGTGACCATTGAATCTTCACGAGTGGAACCTCTTTGTTGCGAAGGCGTCTAACCTCCGAATCAAGCACACGAAGAGATTGCTGCTCCAAAGATAAATCTGGTAAGATCACTAAGTCAGGCACAGCATGCGGCTCAATGATAGAATCAGGATCGCGGACACACATGCGAAGCTGGGAAACATGGAACATGTCGTGCATTCCAGAGAAGTGAGCAGGTAGAGCCACACGATAAGCCACGGGGCCGATGCGTTCCGTAATAGGAAATGGTCCAACATAGCGAGGAGCCAACTTCCCTGTAGAGCTGAAACGCACAACCCATTTCATAGGAGATATCCGAATAAAGACATGATCACCAATGGAGAACTCAAGAGGCTTCCTACGGTTGTCCGCGTAGGATTTCTGACGGTTCTGCGCCTCCTTCATTCTCTGACGAATAAGAATAATCTTCTCAGAAGATTCTCGAACTGAATCTGGACCAAGAAGGAGCTTCTCGCCAGATTCTAACCAACACGCAGGAGAACGACATGGCCTTCCGTAAAGAGCCTTGAAAGGAGCCATGCCAATACTAGACTGAAAGCTGTTGTTGTAGGAGAACTCTACAAGCGGTAAGTGATCCTCCCAACTACCTCCGAAATCCAGAATACAACAGCGCAAAAGATCCTCTAAAACACGATTCACCCTCTCCGTCTGACCGTCAGTCTAAGGGTGATAAGCAGTAGAGAGATTCAGCTTTGTGCCCAAAGCTGACTGTAGGCACTTCCAGAAGTGACTAGTGAAAATGGTGTCTCGATCACACACGATAGAGCTAGGAATGCCATGAAGTCGTACGACTTCCTTTACATAGAGCTTGGCCAACTGAGGTGCAGTCCGAGTGGACTTAATCGGAATGAAATGAGCCGATTTGGTCAAGCGATTGACGATGACCCAAATAGAAGTATGGCCTGACCTCGATCGAGGCAGACCGTCAATAAAATCCATGGATATCTGATCCCATTTCCACAATGGAATCTCTAGCGGCTAAAGAAGACCTGATGGACGCTGATGCTCAGCTTTGATCTATTGACAAGACATGCAACGGCTTACATAACTTGCAATATCACTCTTCATGCCCTCCCAATAAAATAGGCGACACATGTCGGCATACATCTTACTCGACCCGGGATGTATAGTGTACTTAGTGCGATGACACTTGTACAGAATGTCGCACCTAAGTGATAAATCAGATGGTACCAAAATACGATTCTTCCTGCGAAGACACCGATGAGAATCAATAGAATAATCCAACAATGTCTCATCACTGGATCCCGACTCAAGGAGATGAATAAGATGCAATAATTCTAGATCCTGCCGCTAAGCATGGGAAATGCGATCCAATAGAATAGGTTGAGCTTCCAAGCTGAATAACAAGATCTGAGAATCAGAAGACGGAGCTCGATTTCGAATATCACACATAGAAAGAGTCTCAAGAATATCCCACTCGGCAATCATCATAGAGACTACTGCCGAGTGTTTGCGACTGAGTGCATCAGCCACACGATTACCCTTGCCAGGGGTATACTGAATGTCTAAGTCATATGAGGCGAGAAACTCAACCCATCGCTGCTGCCTCATATTGAGATCCTTCTGACTGAATAAATACTTCAGCGACTTATGATCGGTGTAAAGAGTGAAGCATTCGCCTAATAAAAAGTGACGCCACGTCTTCAAAGAAAAGACGATAGCTGCCAACTCAAGATCATGAGTCGGATAGCGAACCTCATTCGGACGTAGCTGCCTAGAAGCATAAGCAACTACCCGATCCTTCTGCATAAGCACAGCACCGAGGCCGCTACCACAAGCGTCGGTGTAAACAACAAGATCCTGGTTACTCTCTGGAACCCCTAGAATAGGAGCATGAGTGAGAAGTTCCTTCAGTCGTTGAAAGGAAGCTTCACACTTATCAGACCAAATAAAGCGAACACCCTTACGAGTCAGAGTCGTGAGGGGAAGTGCAACACGAGAGAAATCCTTGATAAATCGATGGTAATAACCCGCCAGACCAAGGAAGCTGCGAATATCATGAACGTTCTCGGGCTGCTTCCAATTCTGAATAGCTTCGATCTTGGCAGGATCGACAGAAATCCCCTCAGATGATACAATATGGCCCAAGAACTTGACCTTGCTCTCCCAAAAATGGCACTTGGAGAGCTTGGCCTTAAGCTGATGCTGACGAAGAGTATCCAAGACGATCCGCAAATGATGAGCATGCTCTGCCTCGGATCTAGAATAAATAAGAATATCGTCGATGAAAACCAGAACGAATCTATCGATGTATTCCCGGAATACTCGATTCATAAGATCGACGAAGAAAGCCAGAGCGTTCGTCAAGCCGAACGGCATGACCAACCACTCAAAAGAACCATAACGAGTGCGAAATGCTGTAAGAGGAATGCTGTCTTCCGCGACTCGTAGCTGATGGAATCCCGTGGCAAGGTCAAGCTGAGAAAAGACCTTCACACCGCTCAACTGATCAAACATATCGTCTATCCGCGGCAATGGATAACGATTTCTGATGGTCAACTCATTAAGCTTGCGATAGTCAATGCAAAGCCTAAGAGAGCCATCGGCCTTCTTAACGAAGACCACAGTAGCACCCCATGGCGAAGAACTGGAACGAATGAACTGCTTCACTTCAAGCTCAACTAACTACTTCCTGAGTTCCTCATTCTCTTTAGTAGACATTCTCGTAGGAGGACACCCAACTGGATGAGAGCCTGGAATGAGATCAATGTGGAACTCAATGGCCCGCTTTGGCGGCAGGCCTGATACTGGCTCGAATATATTGGGGAAATCCCGAACAACTGGAATACGAGATATGTCTACCTCATCATCTCGTGAATCTAGAGAAAATAAAGTAACATCAGAAAGCCCAACATCTTGAAGAACAATAGCCAACGGAGAGGACGAGTCAGGGTGATGAATGAATAATACCCGCTCCGAACAAATAATTTTGGCATCGTGCTGAACGAGCCAATCCATGCCAAGAATCATATCAAAGCCCAAATACTCCATAACGTGGAGATTTGCATGGAAAGAAAAGCCACAAAGATAAAGCATCTACTAGTTCCTTAGTGAAGAAACCATACAAGTAACATCCAAGGATAAAGCATCTACTAGTTCCTTTGATACGAATGAGTGAGAGGCACCCGTATCAAAGAGAACTCTACAAGATCTACCATGAAATAAAATAGAGCCTTCAAGAACGGAAGGATGCGTACCTTTAGGCTGAGCAGAAGTGGTAGGAGCCTTGGCAACATTAAGCCTGCCAGGCTTGGCACTAGCTGGAGCAATAGGACAAGCGGAGATCCAGTGTCCCTCCTTCTTTCAGAAGGTGCAATAGAGAGGTTTGGGAAACTCTCGAATAAAGTGATCTGGAGAATCGCAGTTGAAGCATTTCTTTGGAGGACGGGTCCCACTAGGCTGAGCAGGAGTCTGGGACTGAGTCTGAGGCTGAGAACTAGAGCTGATCGCTTTCTTCTTCTTGTGCAGAAAAGAAGAGCCAGACTTGCCAGGATGAAACCTCTTCTTGGTGGGGTTTGTGGAACCCACACCACCATCATCACTATGCTCCATCTCGACTGACTCAAGATGTAGAGCTGCATCGACTAGCTTCTCGAATGAGAGCTCAAGCTGTAGCATAAGCTGCCTCTTTATATATTTCTTCAAGCCCTCAACAAATTTGAGGTTCCTCTTATAAGGAGTGGCAATAAACTCAAGGCCGTACTTGGACAGGGCCTCGAAGGAAGAGACATAGTCGGATATGGAGGACTTCCCCTGCTTGAGATCAAGAAAGCGGCGAGCAAGGGAGTTCTTCTCTGACTCTGGGATGAATTTGAGCTCAAATCTCTCCCGAAACTGAGCCCAATTAAGTGTGGTCTCATCGATCTCGACAATAAGGAGTTCGTACCAATCCAGGGCACGACTCTGAAGCTGACTCGAAGCAATAAGAACACAGTCATGATCCGGGATATCCATACGAGTTAAAATGCGCTCGCATACCCGAATCCAAGCCTGGACCTCTAAGACATTCTCGGAGCCACTGAACGGCTTCCCTCCGAGATGGGTAAAATCACTACAGAGACGCGTAAAAGCAGACTTGCGCGGAGCATCAGCAACTGGAGCTGGAGACTGAGAATGAGACTGGGAGTTCCGAACCAGCTCCATGATCTGGTCGGTGGTCATGAACACGCCCTCTGGATGAGTGTTGCTGGACTGCCCAGCAGCACTGGTCTGACGTGTGGTTCTCCCTCTTCCCCTTCCAGACATACTGAAAGTCAAACGGGAATTAGAGTTAGACATGATTCAATGATAGATAATTAATTAAGGTGTAACGACCCGACTTTCTTTGCCCAGAAAGACGCATCGTTATGAAGAAAGAAAGGGATAGAAGAAGAAAAGAAAAGAAAAGAAGAGAGAACAACAACACATCAGAAATCTCACAGCGGAACGAGAAATATATTATCACATAAGATATTACATAGTATCATATACATCAGAGTACACAATTTATACATCACAGAATAGACAGTTATAAACTTCTGTCTATTATACAACACAAGTACACCAGTACAATACAGACTAATACAAACACAGCGGAAACTCTATATATCTACTCGCTGAAGCCTCCTGCTTCACAGCTCCTCCAGAATTCGTCAAGATTATCCTGAATCCCTTGACTACTCAATACAATATTGAGTACCCAAGAGTTTAATAAAACAGAAAATAAACACTTGGGTCAGACATGGGTCTGGTGTGAGTAAACGGTTAGATTGCTTAACTTTGAAAACTTTTGAAAACAAAAGTATCACGTAAGACTCCCCACAAATAAACATGGGTAAGTTTTTACCTTACGCTAACTAAAACGTTTGATAGGAAATCTGATTGTATTATAATAGGGTCTAGGGTTTTCAAGTAAAATACAGAAATAGCTGAAATGCTTACATCTCACATTCCAACATAGTTGGACACAACTAATACGTACGGCACTTATTGGAGTTTGGATTCCATACAATGGCAGGGCTACTGGGGTACCGGCTGTCACAGTACGTGGCCTAGATCACCGTACCGAGGAGTACGCCCGCTCCCCTGCAACACAAAGCCGGAACCATCCCTTACTGGATAATCCCGAACAAGACAATCCCGTAGTTGGCGCGACCAACCACACACTAAGCCGAATAAAAGAAAAGGGACCTCTAGACAGGGATCTATCTTGCTCTCAGTGGGTGCTACCCACGAAGCCTTGCTGCACCTCCCCTGTTTTAGCCATTCCCGATTGATGAGGCTTGAGGTTACGATTACCTTTAATCAGAACATATCACTTAGAATGCTCATCGTCCGCCTGACGATGTGCTGAAAGCATTCAATCCATACAAGTTCGTTTCGGGTTCGAACGAAACCGAAGGCATTATCTCGTTACACTCGTTTTGGAATCACCCTCAGAGTTAACGACAATAACCCTTGCACTCTAAATCTTCATCTTCACTTGAGATTCACGACCTATCGTTAATTTGGATCGATGTGGTATTCGGGTCTCCAGACCTGGAATCCCGGTATACGGAAACCCGATCCCGGTCTCATCGAAATCCAAAACGTATCTTTTAAGGCCAAGTTGTTTAAAGGTTTAAACAATTTAACTTATCTATATTCATACAGATAGATAATTCATAATTCACAATTGATAATCACATTACCAATTAAAACAGATGATTCATAACTAATATGTAATCCATATCAACATCACAATAGTTAATCTATAATACCATCATAATACAACCAAGCATTCATACCATACAACATTACTTATCTCATTTCTGAGATTACATCCATTCAGGACAATCAATGTCATCCATTCTTATATAAGCAATGATTTACTTAATCACAACATAATTAATTTAAAATGAATTAAATTAACTATCTCTATCTTTAATTAATTTAAAGTGAATTAAATTAATTACTTCATCTCTTAATTAATTTAGAATAAATTAAATTAATTACTTCATTATAAACCTTACTTATATAATCATTAATTAATTAATTAATCTTCCTCTAAATTTCCATTTTAATTAATCACCCTGATTAATTATACTTTAATTACATTTAAGTAATTATCCTTAATTAATTTTCCAAATTAATTATCCTTAATCCAATACAGTAATTAACTTTTAATTACTTCATTAATTAATCAATTAATTACTTCATCTCTTAATTAATTACAATTAATCACTTATCATTTGATTAATTAATCTTAATTAATCAACTCTTAATCACATCATTAATTATAAACTAATGATCCCTAATTACACCTTTAATTAATTATTAATTACATTAAGTAATAACCTTTAATTAAACCATAATTTATTAATCACCTTTGATTAAACTTAACCAGTAATTAACTCTAATTAATTATCTTCCTTAATTAATTATTTTTAATTAATTACCTTAACAAATAATTAATTACCTTATAATTAATCTTAATCCTTTAATTAACTTAATTAAATAATTTATTTAATTAATAACACTAAGTAATTAACCTTAATCACTTCTTATTTAATTACTTTCATAAAATAATTATCCTCTAATTATTTTATTAAATAACTTTCCTTTTACTTAATTACATTCAGTAATTATTCCTTAATCACTTCATCAAGTAATTATACTAAATTAATTTATAAATGATTATCTCTAATTAATCACAAATTAATTAATTAATTATTAATTTAACTTAATCATTTAAATTTAATTAAATGATTCTTAACTTACTATATTAAAGGTTCTTAATTAAGAAACTATTATCTTAATTAAATCAATTATTTACCAATAACACATGATAATTAAAATAATTTAATTATCTAAATTTCTTTTTTCAAATTTAATTATCTTAAATTAAATCAACATTCTAAATACTTAGAAAATTCTTATTTTAATTGATTACTAAATCTTAACCATTAACCTTACTTAAATTAAAATATAAGATTTAGAAATCAATAAATCATTAAACACATTTTAAATTAAACTTTTATATCTTTAAAACTTTTTCCAAAGTTATCAAATAAAATTTAATACAAAATTTATTATTAAAATTCACTTATTTTATTTTAAAAACTTTTA
Organism: Allium fistulosum; assembly: GCA_030737815.1. Lineage (NCBI taxonomy): Eukaryota > Viridiplantae > Streptophyta > Magnoliopsida > Asparagales > Amaryllidaceae > Allium > Allium fistulosum. Next base: position 894,045,427 of record CM060905.1, on the reverse strand, counting down.
CATTTCAAAATACAAGAACTTTGTTTAAAACATTAACTTAAACAAATTTAATTTTTATAAATAAATTTGTTTAACTTTTGTTTTAAAACCTTATAAACATTGCAAATCAATTTCTATATCATCTGCACAATTGTTTTCACTGATTTTATAAAATTTTAGTTATTAAAAACATAAAACCGGGTTAAACTCGAGTAACCCAGCAAATACCCCGAGCAACACCTATAAAATCCCGAGTAAAACTCTAATAAACTCGAAGCAACTCTCGAGACAACAACACACCTCATCCTGCTTCGAGTCGCTTGGCAAAAATCACGAGATCTCCCCTAGTAGTTCCTTTCTTCCCCGAAACCAAATGTCGCCTGCTTCCAAACTTGCACACGAACGAGCTCTTGCACAAACGTGCACGTTAACGTGCACGACTACGTTGATCGGCGATGAATCCCGCTCCAACCTCTGACACGTCGCAAACGACCTCCGCAACACAACGCTATACCCAGAAAACTCGTTCGATCGAGTATTCGAAAAATGATCATCGAACCCAAACAGTTAAAGCAATCACCATCAGACAATCAACTCGCCACGACAACCCAAGCTTCGAGACCACCCACGATTCCCACCGTAGCTGCGCCACAACCTCCAGATCCTACGTTCTAAGTGCGATCAACTCCGGTTGTCCCTCGTTGCCGCAAAATCCATATGAACATCATCGTCAAAACCAGGGTATTAAACCCTATCTCCTCAAATTCTAACAACCACGATAAAAGATAAATTACCATACTATTTTTCCCAAGTGCCTCTACATCTCAACTACCTCCATCCCAAAAATTAAGTCTTCTCTCGCCTCCGATCGACGACAATCGATCAACTTGCCCAAAACGAACAACTCGAGAAAACTTCCTAAATTTCAAACTAAAAATCTAGTTATATCTATTAAAATTCATGATTTTCTAATTGGAATCTAATCATGCAATCAAAACTTTAAATTGAATTAATCAATTTTTGACCAAATTTATATTTTACTGCTGTTTATAAAATTTCAAGTCAAATATTTTATAAAAGTTTCACAACTTATTTTCAATAATGATATCATATGATTTTAAACATCTTTTATTCACAAATCAAGGGCTATCAGTGATTAAATGATGAACTAATGGTTTGATTAAGAGATCATGTCTACTAACACTAAACAGAGGCTAAATTATATCTATACAGGAAATCAAACTCTCATATACAAGCATGCATACATTTAATTCCAGCAATTCAGATAACAGGATATTTTCATTCAAAATCATCTAACTGAAATCCAATTTAAACTGTTTTTAAAATATGTTTACTCACCAGAAATGATAAAACAGAGAATAGAAGACAGATTTTCTTCCCAGGCTGATGTTCCAGATTTTGAATTTTCTTGCTTTGTTGAATTTAAACTTGCTGTTGATCTTTGAAACTGATTTGTATTTGAGAAAATTTGAAACTGATGCTGCCTTTGATCTCCTTTTGCTTTGCATGTTCAGATTTACATTTCTTTTGAATTTGATTTCCAGGTTTTCATTCTTCTTTGATTCCAGGTTTTATTTTTTTTCTTTAGATTCGAATTATTTTTAGTAGAGAATGAAGAAGTGAAGATAGTTTAGAGCTGAAGAAAGAAAATTGCAGATCTTTCTTCCATTTTTAAAATTTTAAAACTTTAATTATCAAAAAGAAAACAAGATAAAGCCACTTGTCTTTTAAGTATATTATCTAGCTTACACCTATGCATACAAATTTACAAATGTCTTTAGACCTCCTTAATATGCTAACAAGTGTTACTCTTGTTTTAATTAATTTATTTAAGTTATACATATGTATTTATGAAATATTTACATATATATAATGTATTTACCTTTTATAAATAAGCTTTTAGATCCTATATAAATATACAAATATGAATTCATGTAAAAATTTATTTATAATAACTTATGCTTTGATCAAATAAATATAACATATTTTTATATGCTTGAGAAACTTATTTTAACTTTATATATATTTTTACAAATCAATTTATCTTATGTTTGAATTTTATAACATAACTCCAATCACAATATATATACATATATATTATAATTTGAAAACATACCCTTTATTAAATTAAAGACTCCCTATTTATAATATATACATCAATATATATACATTATAAATAAAAAACATTTATATAAGCTTTGGAAGATAAATCTTACCAATTTTAAATTGTTTAGAAAAGATATTAATAAATATTGCCAATTTAAAATATTATTAACTTTTAAAAGAATTAAACTTGTCAATTTATAAAATAAAATCAACAAATCAATTTAATTATTAATAAAGATTATTAAATTGATATTGCCAAAATTCCGGGATATCACATAAGGAATACTACGAAATATAACGGATTCCTATACATATTCCTAACTTATCTATCAATAAACATAAGGAAGGAATTTGACTTAATTCAGATCTAATTAAAATGTATTGTACTAAGTGTGTCTGTTCTGTGTTTATTATGCTTATTCCTGAAACCAGGCTCTGATACCAAACTGTAATGCCCCACTCTAAGACCCACTGTAACAAAGAGTATTACGGGAGTAATACTGTCTGTTAAAGCGGAGAATAGAGTATAGTGGAAGCGACCATTTGTAATCAAGCTATAACTATCTACTGAATACGTCGAAAGGGTGGTATCTATTTTTTTTCAAGTGGTTCGACATATTCAATAAATATTTATAACGAAATTACAATGGCTAAAGATCTATCAGAATAAGCATAGTAATAAATGATAAAACATCACAGATATAAAATCCCAGAACAATACATCATCAATACAGATCCAAATACTATAAGTGGGTACAAAGCCACTGCTCACACATGTGAGTCAAAAATATGTACATATCAAAGTCTGAATAATAACAGAGTAGCGGAATAGTGGACAAATAAAAGCGCTATCTATCAGCATAGCAGATAATTTCCAAGCGGAAGCACAGAAGCTAAGTCCAGAGACCTAACCTGAAACAACTCGGTCTGACCCGAGCGAAAACACTCGGGTCAGGCTAGCTAAACAATCAGTAATAACTGAGATATATAATAATGCGGTACATAAATAAAACAGTAATTATCCAAAGAGAAGTATATTATGAACCACATGAATATAATGACGATCCCTAATCATCAATAAACAATAAAAATCTCCAAAAAGAAATCAACACCAAAGTGTAGAATAAATAAAATCGCCTCATATCATTGGCGTAGCCAAAGCTATAAAAAGATGCCCATAGGCAATATTCCCAAGAGTGACCAGAGTCTGTAATCAATGCCCAAGCAAAGATCGATGCTCCAAAGAGCAATGGGGATATACTGAAAAGTCAATGAAATCCAACACTGAAAAGCAGTGTCCAGAGACACTGTGAATCCACAAGGCAATCGCACTTACATCGTATGGTTCCATAGAACCAACACCGAATGGCGGTACTCGAATAGATATAAATATCATCAAATAATACCAGTATTGCACGTGCACCGACCGGAGTCATTGTTGCCAAGTACTGTAGAGTTGTGATCGATCACTCGCATAGATGCGGAACGCGCGAGACGGCGAGATCCTTCCCAGAAGGATAAAGGCCCGGAGACACACGCCGAAAAAGAAACTGCTCCATAGAACAGGTGTCCAGAGACGGTTGCCCAGAGGCGTGGTGACCCAGAGGTCCAGTACTGGCCGCCCAGAGGCTAATGTGTCACTAACTTCTTGGAGAGGAACCCGTAAAGTGTTAACAATGAGTCTCATACCCCACGTTCGCACTAAACGGTTTACTAACCAATAGCAAGCTCACATTCCAAACAATAAAAAGTCCACCTCGTATCATCGGTAAACTAGACCCAAAGGTCAAAACGATCAATCGAATAGGTCGGGGATTAACCGAAAAGAAAATACACACGGTTCCATAGGCCGGAGATTTCCTAACCGTTTAAGCACCTTTTCTCTTCGCTCGACGTGCTAAAAAGTGAGTGTGAGATTTTTATTATAGAAAATAATGGTGCGAAATAGTTTTATAACTGGTTTGAAATCACTTTAAAACGGCCTTTGAAAACTCTCCTATTATGGAGTAATTAATTTAATAATTAAAATAATATTATATAATAATTTCTAAAGCCATTTCGGAGTGAAAAATCCTTTTAAAATCTTTTTATAATGCCCGTGTACGAAATCCAGAGACAAATCTCAAAGAAATCAATAAAACCAGAAAATCACTGAAAATATTCTAAGTGTTGGAAAATAGTTCAAAACTGACGCGAACCCAAGTTCGAAAAATTATTCGGACCAGCAAACTGAATCCGAATGGCATGAAAATTGATAGAAACGTAGTCCGACATTCCTACTTCAGAACGCAAAAAGAATTACTGGATTCCGACTTGAAACGAAGTCGCAGCGACGCTCCAAAGTCGGACCCGGAAACAGTGAATACACTGTTTCAGGCTGAGATCCGGGTCCCTCTTCGACAGCAATTTTGAAGACTCAAATGAGCTCGAATACTAATCAAACTTTCTAGATGGAGTTCGGAACTCCAGCTTTCCAACGAGACCGAAATCGATGAAATCCGACAAAGGACGAACCTGGGATGGCGTCGCAAAGTCGGGGTTCTGTACTGAAAACAACGGGAGAAAAGAGGCTAAGGCATATAGTTATGCACTAACATACCAGAGATGAAAAACCACAATTTTGGCATAGTAAACTTCCAATTCTGACAAAGTGAATAAAATAAAAGTTGTAGCTTAGTTTCTAAGCTTTCCGGAATGACCAAGATCGTCAAATTCCGATCGGGGATGAAAACTTTATGACTAAAACAATTTTGACAGTAGTAAGAATGTGCTATCGGGACAGTAGTAAGAATGCACAGTTTTGACCCAATTAACTTCGAAATTTCATGAAACTCAAAACAAGAAAGTTTTAGCCCTAAATCTAAGCTTTCCAGAACATCCAAAATTATTAGATTTGGATAAGAAACGTGTAACTTATGGCCAAATCAATTTCAGGGTTTTATTTTATCAACCCTGTAGTTTGTTGTCAGATCAGCAACAAACAAACATGATTTCGACTATTCAAACCCCAAAATTAGGCAAAGCTCAAAACATAAAAGTTATAGGCTAAAGAATAAGCTTTCTAGAACTTCAAGAAAATCTTAATTCCGATTTAAGATGAATGAGATATGCCTAATTTACTAACAGTAATAAACTAATTATAATTTCAGCTAGCATATATTACAAGCACCTTATGTGCACACCCCTAAATGAAAGCAAAGATGATCAAAGAGATATGATTCACATGTTACATAATAAAACATGTGTTACTAACTGATTACCGAAATCAAAAGATGATTAAACATATATTAGAAGAAGTTTTTAGCAATATACCTCTCACAAAAGCAACAAAGACCATTATAGCATCAACCCAAGTTAGCAAAAGATGATTAGGAGGCTATAAGATCAAAAAAACACATATAACATGTGTTACCAATTAGATTTCAGAAATGAGAAAGATATAAAAACGGATTTGAGGTGGGTATTTGCATTACCTTTGCATAGAATGACTTGCATAAGCTAAAACTAGAAGGAGATGAAGATAGAGGCCATTTTTGTTATGAAGTCTTTAGGAAATGATTAGGGTTTTGATTAGGGATGAATGAATGAGGTTAGGAGAGTTTGAGATAATTTATAGAGGAGGTTTAGGGTGGGTTATTGGGCTAGGTTTAGTAACCCAATAAGAAGAGAGTTATTTACATGTTTCCTAAAATTAGTCTAAGTGTTCACATATGTTTGTAAAACTCATTTTTTTCTTACCCAAACCCATTTTAAAATTTATTTTAAAATATTTAACTTTCCAAAAATAACATTTTATCCTCATTTTAAATCCCATATTTCCCATTTAATTAAAATAGCCTTTTTCAAATAAATTTTGTTATTCAAATCCTTTTATGATTCATTAAAATAAATAAAAATCCTAACTTTTATTTATTAATTGGTAATGCAAAATCCCGGGTTGTTATAATATATCATTAGTGATAAATAATAGATAATGGTGTCAGATATCATAGGTGAACAGATATAGATAATGGCATATATATAGCAATGTAAATAACTAACAGCAGCATATTTCAATTGACGTTTCAATTGAAATCAAATTTAATAAATAAAAGAACATTAATCATGAGTGATTGCTCACCTTTCATGGCTAGAGAGGATATACACTGAAATTGAGTTACGAATCCAAACACGAATTCCAAAGCAAAGTGAGATGGGCACGAATTCGACAGTCAAAGCTTATAACAGGGAATAGATGAAATCAAATCAGAGTTGGGGTCGATGAAGATAAATGAGTATAAGTGAACTCATATATAACTATATATATATATATATATGAAATTTTCTCTGAAATAAATAAACATTTTAAACTCAAATTTATGTATACTTTTCTATATAAATTTATATATAAATATATACCACTCACATGCATAAAAATCAACATATATACACACAAAAAAAATATTTTGTAAATTCATATAGAATAAAGGCTTAGAACCAAGAATCTGTTTTCTTTCACATATATAACATAAAATACGTGAGTTATAAATAGACACGTATACAAATATAACTCGCATATGCTTATATAAACCTGTCTATATAAAACCCAACAGGCATGCGAAAGAAATATACATGTATATTTAAATAAGCATGATATATGCAATAACAGTACGAATATGTATAGCTAACATATGTATATCTTATAAAATCTGACATATAATACTTGCACAGTAAAATGGCGCTTATATGTTCATACATATATATACACAATTCAAAAGTAGCAGTACACTGCAGCACAAATATGTAGTAAACTTTTACAAATAGTATAGCTTATATATAGCATGAAATAAATTAATTTTATAACTACTCTAAACACACCTATATACGAAAAATAGAAATATAGATCGAAATATACATATACCTTTCTGCTTTAAATCTATGAATAGAGAAAATAAGCAACAACTTAAATATCATATATATATATAATACTATTAAAATCCCAAAACTGTAAACTGTAAAAAATATATATATATATATAAATAAATATATAAAACAAAATCGCACTAGTATACACACACACATATATATATAAACTAACCAGGCTCGATGGCTTGGGTGAATGTCTCAGCAGAGGGAAAGCAAAAGAAGGCTGCACTCGGTTGCTTCTCACGTGTGGCCATTGTCTAGAGATGGTGTGATTATTGGAGAAAGAGAAGGGAAAGAGAGAGTGGGAAGGCAGTAGGTAAACAAGGTAGAGTGAAGAAGCTACATAAGAAAATGAAAGCTTCGTTTGTTTGAGGTTTTTTTCTTGTTGTGTTCTAGGGAAATAGAAAAATAGTGAACAAAGAGGAAGAAAGGGGAACGAATAGCAATGTAAACTGAAGTGATGGAAGAGTAAGAGTCCAATGCGAGAATTTTGGAATAATAATGAATAATGGCTGTTTGTTTCAATGGTTAGATAGACAAAAGGACAAGAAACCCAAAAGCATGAAATTGGGTACCGGTACGGTTATCTATTTCATAGATTCCGCCATGCATCGGATATCGAAATTGACAATTGAATATACCGTAGAGATCAGCACGATGAGACAATCAAAATGGTATAAAGATATCAGTGGTACGATCATCCTATCAAAAGTCGATAATCGGTACCGAAAATGCGGCAAATTTGCCATAAATAAGATAAACGGAGCAATAGAAGTCCAAATTTGATGAAACGAAAAATATGACGTCTCACTTAGAAGATGATTTACAAATTCTTTTATAGAAAAATATTCAGGTTTGGAAAATATTTTGTTATCATCAGTTTTAACTGATTTAAATTGAAATAAAATTGCACTAGAAAATAAACTTCCATCATTTCAGATGAAAATTTACCAATTGCTATGCTTCATTAGACGTATTCCAAATATCAAATTTTAATTTCAAAGTTCAATTATTTAAAAATTCACAAAATTTCAGTTAAATATATTATTAAAAACTATTAAAATTTTACGGGTCGTTACACTCTCCCCCACTCAAAACTTCTCGTTACCGAAAAGGAACGAAGTAGGAGAATATAAACAACCAGAAAGAAAAATAGATTGAAATACAAAATTAAACAATTAATTTAAACCATATATATTTAAATTTAAATTAATTAATATTCAACATTAAATTTTAAATTCAAGGTATTTCAATAAGTTGATTTAATTTCAATTTATTAATTCCCTCAAAACAAACTTCATTTTATTTATCCCATTTATTATTCAATTAACTTATTATTCTCTTTATCTCAATTAACATTTTTATAATTAAAATTAAGTGTATAACATTTATTATAACCACTCAAATTTTATTTATAAAAATCATTTAATATTGTATATCATCCAATTACATATTCAACTAATTGATTTCAATTCATTTTATTTAATCAATAAAATTTATTGTGTTCATTTTATTATTGATTTCAATTCCATATATTTGTTTGATGTGTTTAGTGTTTGATGATAACAAACTATATATATCGTATTTTAGATGTGTTTACAGATTATACATATACAGAAATTTTATCATCACAGAATTTGAATTCAAACTGAAATTTTATTCAAACAATCTTTTATTACAAATTTTGAATGGTACAAATTCTGACTCACTATAACTGTACAATTTCTGTATACATCACAATTTGATTTTACAGTCACAGTCCTCACTACATCACTCATACACTCAGTTGTTTGTCTGCATTTGCACTGTCCAGTTCCAGTATCTGTCTTGTCTCTTGTGTACCTGTATAATTGACAATCTACAGCAGTAATCTGAACAGAAACAAATTTAATTTGCAAAAATATAAAATTTGTTTTTAAAACTGTCTCAGATATATGGGTTAACGTCATCATCTTTGATTGTGTAATATCTGTGCATATCAGTATTCATATCAGGGACAGAGAATTACGAGTGGCTGCAGTACACACGTATGCACGTGTGCACTGCCTCGCCAACTCGAGTGCACAAGGTCAAATCAATATCAGATTCAACACAAGTGCAAATGGCCTCGACCAAAATATCACTGCAACAATAAAAATGAACTGTGCATGTACACAAAGAAATCAAACAGGTTAAAGCATACATGTACACTGACAATCAAGTTCAACTCAAAACAAAAGCAAGAGTGCTACTGAACTATGCAAAGTCGAGGAACAACATCCAGACCAAATGTCAAAGTATAGAACCAAATCTCAAGTCAGTAGATATCTTCATGAGTGCAGCAGTCCAACAACTCAAGTGAAGCTACAGATCAACAGGGAAGAACTCAGTGATTAAACTATGAAGGCAACATGCAAGCTCGACTAGCAGGTGAATGTGCAACATCAACAAGACAAGTACAAACTGGACAACAACAAAGGCTATCAAGTGAACCAACACAAATGTCACCAAAACACAGTGCAGTGACTACAGAAATGATCATCCAAGTTCAACATCATTATCAAGCACAAATGACAACCAGACATAGATGCAGACCCACGATACTACAAGATCAATAAGCATTTGAGTTTGAGCTAAACAGTGAACAAATGCAGATGAACAAAATGCAAACTGCAAAAAGAAGGGCAGTAACAATTTACAATGATGACCAGACAACATGGTAAGAGCAGAGTTCGACAATGTCGACCAAGTCAAGCATCAACATTCAAAAGTCAACATGATAGCAAGTACACACAGGAAAGCAGTGAAATGGGCAAAAGTATCAAATCTGGAAAACAAAGAAGAGTGCAGTACAACTACTACAGTGATACAAGTAATATGTACAAGTCAGTCATCATAACACAGCAACAATGAAGTACAACAACTACAAGACCGAACTCAATACAGTAGTGCAGATGATCAGAGAAGATTGCAGAAGGTCAAAAGAAAAAAAAATCGTATCTTTCTTTTTGAAAAGGTCAAAGAAAAAAAAATCGTATCTTTCTTTTTGAAAAGGTCAAAGATTTGAAAATCAGGAAAGTGTTAATACCGTGAGATTCAAGTAAAATCAAAGATCGAACGTCACAAAAATAAAGCCGTATAACAGAAGGAATTCCCAAAAATACAAAGATTAAAACAGGAAAGTCTCAACAACGTGAAGAGCATGCATATCAAATCAGACGTCTATATAAAGGATCCAAATCATCATTGACAAGTTGCGGTGAAAAACAGAAAAGCTAAACCCAATCATCACCGACAACAGATCAACCGAACCAAGTACAAGTATTCTCAGAAAAAGGAAACATACCAATTTCAGAGCCGAAGCTCCAAATCCACAAAGAGAATCGCAAGCCAGAGTTACAAAGATCGTTAGAGCTGAAGCCTCAAAATTAAAAAGTCCTAATTCCAAAGCTTCAAACTTGCCAGAGAAACGAACTAGGGCTAGGCCAAATTCAATCAAGCAAGTAATACAGAGGAAAAGACTTTAAGATTCACAGAGAATCGAAGAGTAGAATCGCCAGAGAAAACAAGCAATCGAAGAATCTCCATAACCCTAATTAGCAAGTCGCCATTTATTTTTCCAGAGAAAAGGATCGAAGAAATAAAAGGAAGCAGGCCGAAGTTTGAGCAAAGAAGCGGGCTGACGTGTTTAATCAAATAATAATGGGCCGGTCAAATTTTTAAATAGGGTTTTAAATTTAGTTTTAATTTGAGTTTATAGGGTTTTAATTTAGGCCAGGTTTTATTGATCTAGTTTTTAGGCCAAATTTATTCTGAGGGCAAAAGTGTTTTAAACTGTCAATCTATATTTTGCCCTAGGGTTCAAACTGTATTTTGTATTTCAGTTTGTATTGTCAAAGTCCAGTTAGAGTTAATCACCACCTAGGGTTTAGGTGTTGTCAGATTGTCTAGTTAGGGTTAGTTCAGTGAGCAGGGAGGCTGCGAGTTTGCAAAGCTCTATAGGCGGGAGCAGAGTTTGCGAGTAAACGAAACTCTATAGGCGGAGCAGGGTGTGCGAGTCTGTAGGAGTGTTTGTGAGCGGGAGCGAGTGTCTGCGAGTCTGTCAGAGTGTTTGTAAGCGGAATACTGTTTAACTCTAATAGAAATCTGGGAATTCAGCAGTAGGCAGGGGTTGCCGAAGCTGGGTAAATTCTGTGTGTGATTTACTTTACTGCATATTTCTTTATCTGCTGTTTGCTTCCGCGTTTAATTTGAGAAAATTTGCGATAACCCTATTCACCCCCCCTCTAGGGTTAATCTAGATCCTACAATATTTTCATTCAGTTGGTTTAATTTCAATTTATTAGTGTTTATTACAAAATTTCTTTCATACAAATTTTTTATTTATTTATCTCATTTATCAAATCTATTTGATTTCACTTAAGTTAAATTCAACTTACAATTCAGTCTTAATTATTTCTGATTCATATTTATTCATTATCTTTTTATTCAATTTATCTCAACTAACAATTTATAATCATAAAATAAGTGTATCGACACTTATCATAACCATTCAAATTTATTAATAAATTCCTTTAATATCATTTTATATTGTATACTACTCAATTTCATAGTTATCTTCTGAGTAATTTAGGTAAGTTATATATTGGAATGAAATTGAGTATCATACAATTAAAAATTTATCAATTCAATTATTTCAGATTTAATTATTTATTCAAAATTTTAGCTTCATTTTATAATTAAAATCACCCTTTAATATAGATTTAAGAATTAAATTTCCGATTCACTTCAAACCATTCAGAGATAATTATGTATATACTATATATATCAAATCAGATTGAATTTAAAATAATATACCTATATATATATATATAAATCAAATCATACTTAAGAAATTCAAATCAAATTCAATTTCCAAAACAAAAGTGTAGCAAAGCTACTGAGTGGTCTCTCCACTTCGAAACTCGAAAATGAATTTTGATGATGCGGCCGCCATCACCGAAATTATTTTCCAGCGACAAAAGAGGAGTGCACTGATTTGAACATTTAAAATTCTTTGAGACGATTTCTATTTGAAAATACTTTAAATAATATGCATCTTAAAACTTTTAAAACCAGAGTTTGAAATCCGGAAATTAAATTCTCAAATTCCTAATTTAAATTCATTTCAACTCCAAATCAATTTATAAACCATGTTTATAAATTCATTTATAGAACAATAAATGATAATCAAATATTATCATTTCTAACAACCAATTTAATTAACTTATTAAATTCTCGAAATTTTTACTTATATATTTATAATATAATCATACAAATTTATTTCATTTACCAAATTTGAAAATAATATTGTGTTAGTTTGCTCTATTCAAGTGTTTTGGAAATCCTATCGATAGCATTGATCAGACGAATCGATCGAAAACCCAAATCAACATCAACAACTCAAACAACACACTATAAAACATTTTAATTTTAATACAAATACACTCCCTCACTCGATGATTAAATAATGGATTTCCAAAACAAGGATAGAGATTCAAATACAAGGGGACTCTAATCAAAAAAAATTCTAATTAGAAGATAGGCCCAAACGAATATGAGATAATTAAATAGCAACAGAGAAAAGATGGATACACTCATATAAATCGTGGGCAACCTTAACCGGGTCAATCGTGACTTCAAGAATACGATCGATGTAGAATTCTGAAGCAAAATAGACATCAGATCACAAGAGGTAGAGTTCGGGCTAAGCAAGAGATAGCAGCATCTAAACTGGGAATACAGACATCTCCGGTAAATCGATGTCTAATGTAAAGTAGTTTCGCCCCTTTACAAATCAGTCTAAGATTGGCGGAACCACCGATTATTATAGAAATCAATCGAAGTGGAGTTATGGGATGCTCCAGAGTCAAAAGAACCCGAATAGGAAAGACTAGGATGAATTTCAGAACCAGTGAGAAAGTTCCAAAATTCAATGGAAACCGAATCAAGGAGGAAGAGATTCAAGCTCGAACGAAGGTGATTCCGTAATTAATTCTACTCTATATACCGAGTTTTGCCAAAAACCAGAGCTCTGATACCACATGTAACATCCTGAAATTTTCAATCATTCGCATTCATACATGTCGGATTTGAATTGCTCAAAATATCATATTGTTAATTTAAATTTGGCAAAACTCAACATATATAGTAAATAAATAATCACAGAATCACAGACACAGAGTAATATAAAATAATGCAGCGGAAACAAAAGAATACTAGTTCATGAAGCTACTATATATATATATATATATATATAACAGAGTTAAATAAGATACAATAGAGGTCTCGAATACATAGATATCTCAATACAATAGTCAAATACAAGATCTGAAAACATCACTGGAATCAACCGAATAACTGAAAGCAGAATCGATATAGTTGGATCTCGAAGCGAAGCTCCAACTCCAAAGGTGAGTGTGATATCCCAGAATTTTGGGAAATATCAATTTAATAATCTGCATTAGAAATTAAATTGATTGGATAATTTTCTTTTATAATTGTAATTTAAATTAGCAAAATTTATTCTTTTAAAAGCAAATAAATATTTAATTTGTGAATTTATCTTTTAAAAGAACTAATAAAATGATTTCTATTTATAATGTATATTTGTATATATTGCAAATAGAAAGCTTTGGTTTGTATTTAATAAACAAATAAAAATAAAAAATGACAAATGTAAATATATTAGGCTTCAAATAACAAGTGTTAACTAATTAGAAATGCTAATAACAAATGTCATCTTTAATTTTTATTTTTATTTTATTTTAATAAATCAAATTAAAACCTATATATTCATCTATTTCTCTTCTTCATTTCTTTTTCTATTCTTTTTCAAAAGCTAAGAAAACTTCAGCTGTACAAATCTGATAATCATCCTCCTCAAACCATAAATGTAAAACCAAATCTGTAAATTCACTTCCACAAATCTAAAATCAATTCACTCTTCAAACCAAATGTAAATCAAAGCCTGCATTTTTTCAAAAACCTGAGATGCAGACAGAAGCAACTTCAATTCTGTTTGTAATCAAGTTCAGCAACAAATTCATACTCAGCAAGTTTAAAAACAAGTCTTAAGTCATCTTCAACAAGTTTCAATAGCATGCAACCGCAGTTTCAAAAAAAAGAAGCAATCTTCAGCTGTTTCAAAATTAAGTGCTCTGTTCATCTTCATTTCCAAAAACTGTGAGTAACAAAATTTTAAAATCTTAAGTATAAATCTGGATTGCATGCTAATTTCTGGAATGAATATGTTTGTGTGAATATATATAAGTGTGTTCTGTATATATATGAATGGGTGAATGATTGTGTGCATGCTATTGTCTTTGTGACTACTGTATTTTGTTTACAGGCATAAATTTTTGATTTAAAAACCATTATCTCTTGATCTACTTGTTGTTAGGACTTAGGCTTCAAACAAGATTTGTTTATTTGATTATAGATTAAGTTTTAAAATTTTAATTAAGTTAAATTAAAATTGAAATCTCACTGGAAACTTAAAAGGACAGAGCAAGTTAAAGATAAGTGAAAACTCAAACATCTTAATTTATGAATTCATATATATAAACTGAATATCTATCGAAAAACATGATTTTTAGAAGTAAAATCATTATTTTTAGTTTGGTAATTTCTGAGATAATCGGTATTGGGTTTTTTTTGGGTTTATTGCCAATTTACGGCAATCGGCGAGATGATCAGAGACGAGTTTTTGGTCGGAGTTAGCTTGTAGGAGGACGGTTCTAGGAAAAATGTTGGTGAATTTTTCTGATGGACGTAGAGGCCGAGGGATGGCGGTTTAGGGTTTTGAGGGGTGTTTGGGTTGCCGCTGTTCTCGGGGTAATGGCGAAGTCTTGGATGGATCGGAGGCGTTCGCGATGGGGGAAATAGTTGCTGGAAGGCGAGGCGAGTTTGCAGCGTGATCGGCGGGGTTTCTCGGGGTCTAGATCATCGGCGGTGGGTGTTTTTCTGATGAGGCTATTTCCAGGTTTTTGTTAAGGGTACTCGATTTCGATTTCATGTAGGAATCGATGGGATTGGGTTTCGGTTCATCTGAGGATGTGAACGCCAACTGTGGGAGGGTCGCGAAGATGACCGGAGGTGGTCGGCGGCACCGTGCATGTGCATGGTGCATCTTCTTGTATCTGGTGAGTTTGGGTTTGAAGATGAAGGATTTCGAGTTGCTCGAGTTTTTAGTGTGGGTTACTCGAAGTAATATGGGTTTTGACTCGAAGTCATTTTAGATCTGGCTCGGGTCATTGTTGGATTATAGGTTTTGGAAACCTGTCAGATTAAAATTTTAAAATGAAATTTTAAAATGAAAAGCAGGATTTAAACTAGTTTTAAAAATAGTTTAAGTATAGATTCAAATCTAAATTTGTATTCTAGTTTAAACTAAAATAAAGTTTTATCAAATTTAAAGTGTTTATACAACTTTAAAATGTTAAAGTATATTTTAAAAGCGATTTGAATTTAAATTGAATTTGGTTTTAAAACTCTTGTAAATTCCTTTTATAAAATAAGTGTGTCTTTAGCATGTGATTTAAAGGGTTTTTAAATTGTTTTAAATTTTGTTAGAATTAAATTTGTATTTGATTTGAATCTTAATTTGAAATGGATTTTAAGTAAATTTAAAAGTAAATTGTTTTAAATGCTTTGTTAATGATAATTTAATCATTAATAAGAATAAGTTTTATCTTAAAGTTAATTAGGATTTAATGATTAGTGATTCATTAAATTATTAAGTTAATTAAAATGGATAATTAATTTAATTAATTAATGATTTGGATTAATTAATTAAGTAATTAAGGGTTTAATTTAGTTAATTAAGGTTTAAGTAAATTAATTAAGGAATAATTAATTTGTAATTAAGGATCATTAATTAGGTAAGATTAGATTATAAATTAATGATTAAAGATTAATTAATCAAGTAATTAAGGATTAATTAAGTTACAGTTGAGCACTTAATTAATTAAATAATTAGAGATTAATTAATTGGTTATTAAAGGTTTATTAATTTGTAATTAATAATGATTAATATAAGTTTAATTTCTTTAGAGAAGTAATTAAAGAATTAATAATAGTTAATGAAGATCATTAATTAGAGATTATTAAATAATTAATTAATGTGATTAAATTAAATAATTAATTATATTAATTAATCAAAGATAATCATTTGTAGAATTGATTAAGTATAATTACTTAATGGAAGTAATTATGGAATTAATTACTCAATGTAATTAATTAAGTTTAATTTGATTAGTTTAAGTTAATTAACTTTAATAAATTTAAGATAATCACTTGAGAATTTGATAAGTAATTACTTAATGTAATTACTTAGTGAAGTAATTAATGGTAATTACTGAATGTAATTAATTAAATGATGATTGTTAATGAAAGTAATTTAGGTTTAATTACTTTGTGTAATTAATCAAGGGATTAATTAAAGGATAATTAATTAAGGAGTAATTAATTAATTAAATGAAGTAATTAAGGGTAGTTAGTTACTGAATGTGATTAATCAAGAGTGATTAATAATATGGTTTAATTAAAGATTAATTACTTAATGTAATTAATTTAAATAGAATAATTAATTAAAAAGTAATCAAAGGATCATTACTATAATTAATGATGTAATTAAGAGATGATTAATTAAGAATAATTAATCAATAATAAGTGATTATGGAGTAATTAATTAATGTAATTAATTAAGGATTAAGATAATTAGTTATAGTTAATTAATTAATGAAGTAATTAAAGGTTAATTACTGTAATTGTTTGAGAATAATTAATTTATAAAATGAATAATTGGAGGATGACTAATTAATTTATTTGTAATTAATTAATTGTTATGTAAGCAAGTTTTATAATGATGAAGTAATTAATTTAATTTACTTTCAATTAATTTAGAGATGAAGTAATTAATTTAATTCATTTTAAATTAATTATAGTGTGATTAATTAAATCCTTGCTTATGTATGATGGATGATATTGATTGCCTTGAATGGTTAAGATCTCATATATGAGATAAGTGATGTTGTGTGATATGGATGCTTTAGTTGAATTGTGATAATAATGTGAACTATCTATTTGTGATGATAATGTAGATTATCTATTGTGATATTGTGAATTATCTATCTGTGTGTATATAGATAATGAATTGAATTGTTTTAACTTTAAAACAACTTGGACCTAAAAGATACGTTTTGGATTTCGATGAGACCGGAATCGGGTGTCCAGATTTGGATATCTGAAAACCACATCGATCCAAATTAACGATAGGTCGTGAATCTCAAGTGAAGACAAAGATTTAGAGTGCAAGGGTTATTGTCGTTAACTGTAACGACCCTGAATTTTATATATATTTAAATGGATAATTAATTAATTTTTGAATAAAAAAATTTGTTAAATTAAGTGATAAAGTGATGCGAGTTTCCCCGATATCCAAGTATATTTGTATAAATCATTTAAAAATTTAAATTATTGTATATATGAGAATATATATCTGTATTTGAACATATCTGACTAAATTTGAAATAATATAATATATATTTGATTTGAATTTAAATTTCTAGTAAATGGATTATAAAATAAATATATATGAGAAATTATAATAAGTTGAATTATAATAAAAACAATTGGTATTGAATCTAATGATAAATATTTAAGCTAGAAATAAATATATCTATGTAATTCATTAAATATGCATTTGATTTCAAAAAAAATCGTCTTTTAATAAATATGTGTGAATACAAACAAAAATATATTTACAAAGTAAAATGAATAAAGTAAAATACAATGTAAATACATTACGATAAGTATTTAAGTTAACCAATAAATAAATAAAATAAATACATAAATAAGTTCAAACCACGCATTGATAATAGGAATTCACTTATAATAAAAATATAAAGTAGACATTAGCAAAGTTCTAACAACACATCAAAATAGAAATGTATTCATATTATCAAGTAACAAGACTAAAGAAAATGTAAGCATGAAGACACAAGTAAACTGTGTAGATGTGAAGTAGTATGTAGGTAAGAAGTAAGAAAACAAGTAAACCAAATATCTACAAACAAAACAAAGAAGTAAAATACCTTTAGCCACCATAACAAAATCATATCTCAGCCGAATTAAAGCAAGAGTAGGCAAGAAGAAAAGAAAAATAAATATCATAAGGGAACAACAAGTACTCAGGCAATTAATGCCAATATCCTAAGTACACAATATAATACTCATCAGCCACCAAAGTAATGTTTCAGCCTACAAAACAAAGTAAATATCTCTGGTATTTGTACAAAATAATACCCTGTACAACTCCTCTTTTGTATATATCAACCTGTAAATTTGCTTTCCCATATATTTTCATCAGTTCGTTCCTTAAAGCAAAAATCTGAAGTAAACAAACCATTAAACTTAAAAACAAAAACTCAATTTAAACATCAACAACAATTCGAATCAATACAAATTCATGGAAGCCAAAGATCAAGTGAAAAGATTTCAACTTGCAATATTCAAAAGCCTGTTTCATCAAAAAGAGTTCTGTTCTTCTTCAAAACCACTGTGAGCAAACCTTCTTTTAAAAATCTGACTTCTTTGTTTCTTTTTAACCAACAGGTGAGTAAACATATTATTTGAAAGGTTTTAAGTTTAAATTAAACAGTTCATGATGCTTTAAAAAGATAGGTTGCATATGCTTTGTATTTTATTATGTATCTGTGTGTATATATCTGTCACTCTGCATATGGTCCTTCTCTGTTATGAATTACAGGGATTGATTATCATTCGAATTTGAATTTTTATCCAACTGAAACAATTGTTAAGCTTTCAGTTTTTGATTAAAATAGAGATTTAACCTGGATACAAGATTTTCAGAAGCTGTTTTAAACATCTTTGGAAAGTAGACTACTGTAATGCTATTTTTACTGGCAATCAAGAAATATATTGGTAAATCCAACTTCTCTTTATATAAACAAATTTAAGCTATGATATTTGAATGAAAAATGATTGTTATAATGTAGTATTAATTATGAAGGTGATTTCGAGATTTTATATTAAGTAACCATTTCAAAACTGGTAAATTACAGTAGAAATCAAATATAAGTAAAAATTCAATGATCATAAATTGGTGATTAGATTTCATAAACGAGTTCGTTTTAGAAAGTAGTGATTTTAGAAAATGGTTTCACAAATTTTAAGTTTGGGGTTGATGTGAATTTGCGAGCTGAACGGAAAGTGGAGTTTTGCAATTGCCGGCGAGATAATGAGCTGGAGGTGTCGGGGTTGCTAGTGGTGATAGAGGAGGCTATGGTGGTGATGGGAAAATTGGTCGGAGGTGGCCACGGCCACTGTGGTGACGGCAGCGAGTGGTTTGTGTCTGGAAACCTAATTTTGTCGTGCTTTGCATTTAATCTCGTTCGTCGTCATTGATTGACCGAGTGCTACGCGCTTTTGGGTAATGATAGAGGGGAGGTGGTCGAAGTCGTAGCCGGAATTTCATGAACTCCGGTGGCAGAGGTGGCGTGTTTGAGGCGTTGATAGGTTAGAGGTGATGAGTGGCTCTCGCGTTTCCAGGTTTCGTTTTCGTACTCGTTTTCGAACTCGAACACACGGTGACATTCTGATGGTCGGGAAATGGTATATGGGTGATCGTTGACTTGCTCAACGATGAGGCGATGCCGGAAGATGGCCGATGGCGAAGTGCACGTGCATTTGTGCACGATGTATCGGAGTTGATCAAATGTGGGGAAGGAGAAGATGGACTCGAAGCTTCACTCGAGATTTGAGGGGGTAGGGCTCGAAGCAGGAGCGATGTAGTTCGGGTATTGTTTTGTTCCAGGTTTCTCTAACCTGTTATGTTTTTGAAATTTTTAAATTTAATTTCAAATTATAAAACAAAGTTTAAGCTAAGTTTTAAAAACAAAGTGTAATAACGAATTCAAGTTAGTTTTGAAACTTTGAAAATAAATCAAGTTTTAAATTTAAATTGGTTAACTAATTGAAAGTATAGTTCAAGGAGTTTAAAAGTAAGTTTAAAGGTGAATATTGTTTTTAAATGTGTTTTAAACTTTGTTAAAGTTAAAATTTAAATTCGTTTTTAAGTCTTAAATTTAAAGTGAAATTGGAAAGTAAATGGATAAGTATAATTACTTAATAAAATTTATGAAGCATGACTATTTAGTGATGTAATTAAGGGTAATTATTTAAAAAAAATGATTACTTAATTAAAAGTAATTCATAAATAGTAAAGTTGATTAAGTGATTAAGAATAATCACTTGTTTCAATCAATTAGGGATAATTTATTAAATAGTGAATTAAATAATTAAAGGTTAATTATTTATTAATTAAAGGTGGATGAATTATAAGTAAAGGTTAATTAATTTATTATTAAGGGTTAATTAATAAATGATTAAAGAATAATTAATCAAAATGTTTTGTAATTTATTAATGTTAATTAACGAGGATTAGTAATTCATAAGAAATTAATTTGATTTGAATTAATCAGATATTAACTGACCTTACTTATGAATGTTTGAATTCTATTGAATGTGAATTGTTTGATATCCCTGATTTGTGATGCTTTGTGATACATCCTGATTTATGTGCGATGTGTAATTTACTTTCCTGTGATATATTACTATGCGAATATGAAACCCTTGGCCCGTAAAACGGCATTTGAATTTCGATGCGACAGGGAGTCGGATTCTAGTTGGTTATCCGAAACCCACATCGAATTATAATTGTCAATCTTTGTGACCGATAAATTTATTTTATCTATGAATCTGTGAATGAAGGTAAGCGTTATTGATTATACCGCTTATCGATATATCTGTGATGATTGATGTTGCACAATTGTGTGTGAAACCCCTGGACTACACCTTTACACACACAAATATGGATTTCACGTGGAAATCGGTTAAGTCACAGATAATTTAAATTTGATGTTTTTGAAATTGAAATTTTAATTTCAATTGATTTTGAAATTGGAAATTTGGGTTTAAAGTGAAAAGCTTTCGAAATGGAATTTCAAAGATAAAAGTTATTTTGAATAACTAAATTGAGTTTTGAAAATTTAAATAATTTGATTTAAATTTGAATTCAAGTTTGAAATTGAATCCTATGATTTGAAACTAGGGATTAAAGATGATATAAATGTGTTTGTATGAATCTAAACCATTTAAAAGCATAATTTTGAGAATTGGGATTTAACCCAAAGACCTTAACTCGTATAAATGAATCAGATTTTCCGAAATGAAAATTGTTTGTTTTCACATAATAAAAGCTTTCAGATAAGAAATGAAATTCCAGATAATTAAAGGAATTTCAAGATTGAATTGAAAAAATGGTTTTCCAAGTTATGAACGAAATTGTTTTGAAAGCTATGAATTAAATCTGTTTATTTTTAACAGATTTAAAATGATGATTTATGTAAACCATTCAAAATGAAATTGTTTTGAAAGTTATAAGTTAAATCTTTAATTTAAGGATTTAACGAGTTAAATTGAAATGGGAATTAATTTGAGAAATCTGTGAATGAATCTTTCATTTGAAAGATTGAAATGTGGAAATTGTTTAAACCATTGAAGGTTGTTAAAATGAATCTTTTTGTTTAAAGATTGAAAATGGTAATTTGTTAAACCATTTGAAGAAAGTTTGGGTTTAAGTTATGACTTAATTGAAATCCATTATCCATATGTTTTTAAATATCGCGCTCATTATTCGGGTTAGCCGGGAAAAGACAATTGTGTCATATAATCCATTCCGAATAGTGATACGTCGTATATGGATAGCATTTGAAGACTGGTGGTGAAGATCGGATATTCACAAGAACGAGAAGATAACTCGTCGATTGTCTCTACACTGGGTAGCTCCTGGTATAGAGATCCCCTAAGTGATGAGAAATCCGATCGGGATTGTGAATACCCGGATTTGCAAGGGCTTCGTAAGAAGTGCCTTCGGTTCTGTTCGAACCCGGAACAGACTTGTATGGTTACATGTCTGACATTACACTTTGAGATATAAAGCAAATTTCTTTCAAATACATTTCTGTTGGTGGCGGAGAATTTATTCTCTTAGCTTAACACCCTTCTCTGAGACGTATGAGCTCAGAGGTTATGTAGTTGAAATTTATCAGCGATATATCCCAATTTGGTAATGTGGCATGCTGAGTGTTGATGTGTGATGATCAGTGTTTGATCATTTGTGATATGATCATTTGTTTGATCATTTATCTTTGTGATCATAGGTTGATCATCTGTTGACCCAAAGCGCGGCTTTTTGAAAAAGCGTAGCTTTGTGGACGAGACTTCGTCAGGGCCTCACAAACCGGAAATGGTCGAAACAGGAATGTTGCGGCAATGTTATGAGGGTCGCGCCCTTTAGGGTATGTCATTTCCTTTTGGAAAGGGGTGGTATCATGGTATGGAGCCCAGATACTTACTCATGTGGATACACTTATTTATTATGTGTGATGTTGGTTACCGAGCGCTCGGATAAAGGTCCCAAAGGACCGGGGGATGGCATATTCGTGAGTTACTTGTTACAGGAGTAACCCGGCCTTGTTTGGTAGAGAGCAGTTTGTCTCTCGGGACGTCCCGCCAGAGGCGATCCCATTCGGCAGGAGGAAAGGAAGTTCCTTAGCCTGACCATTTGTTGGAAATCCATCTTCCAAATACGGAACTTGTACGGTATTAGTTGTTGAACCTGCCATTTACGTACGGTGGTCACCACTGTTTAGATGGTAGCTATAGTAGGCATACGATACTGGTCGTATGTTGGCTAAGATTAATATTATACTTTCGAAAATATTTTCTGCACTATGCACTAGTAATAATAACCAATGTTTTGCGTAGTAAGCATCTTTGACTATCATAAGGAGAAATCTCCTCCGATTCTACGTTTGCATTGTGTGTGTGTGCGGGAGGCCTTATGGTAGTTTCATTTTCCAAAAAGCATTGCGGATATTCTCTACTTGCTTTATTGTTGTTGTTGTTTAAAGATAAACTGTTTTTGTTGCTCACACCAGTCCCATGACTGATCCGGAGTTTATTGTTCCCTTCCTAAACTCTGGGTGCCCACCATTTTCCACACGGACAGTCTAGAGTTGGGTTTCTCAGATATTCAGGTTGAGTAGATCATCTGGAGCTAGTCAGTCCTTGGACGACTGATCTTGCTTTCCCCTATCTATGGATTGGAGCATTCTATTGGAGATATTCTATCCGTTGTTGATGTTATCTATTTTCTTTCCGCTGCTATTTGTTGTATCATCTCTGATGTATGTTGATATTCTTTTTAGCATTCTGTTGTATCAGATATTGTATCAAAGCTGTATATCAATGTATTATTCATTTATTCCGCTGTGTTGTTTACTTAACTGTGTTATAAGCTCCGGGAAGCCAGATTCGGCATTTGGATCTACGGCATTTTGAGTACAAGTGAAGTACGGGTGCCGATTTTCGAAGGCCGATTTTTCGGAATCTTACATTAACTCTGAGGGTGATTCCAAAATGAGTGTAACGAGATAATGCCTTCGGTTTCGTTCGAACCCAGAACGAACTTGTATGGATTGTGTAACGACCCAGAATTTCCGTCATTTTAAATTCGTATATTTAATTAATTTTAAATATTAATAAGTAAGATTTGGAAGTCGAATTAATTTAATTTCGAATATAGTGATTTAATCGGACAATTAAATTATTAATTTAATATTTGAAATTCCAGAAATAATTGATATTTGGGTTTAATGTGATTAAAAATGATTTGTAAAGTTATAATAAATCATATTGGAGTTATAATGATGTTATAGAACTTTTAAAATTGAATTTAAAGTTAAATTGTGAAAATTGAATATTTTAATATTTAATTGACGACTGAAAATAGTCATTTTTCAAACAGTCTCGGATTTCGACGAAACCAGTTTCATCGGATCCGTAATGTGATATTATTGTAAGATTTCAATTTCATGTCAATCGGATGTATCGTTTGTCCGGGGCAAGCCAAAACGCATCGAAATCGGTTTAAATCGATTTAATTTAAATTTGATCGTTTAATTCCGTAACTCTCACATACAATCGAATTAGCTTTCGAAACACGTTCCATTGTGTTCGGAACGTAGGGTAAACCTTAGAAACGCTAGCCGACATGCTCGATTTGGAGTTCGAAATAATTTCGATGAATAGTGTTTTTGGGAAATTTTCTATAAAAGGGCTCCATCAATTCATTTTTCACAAGACTCCAACCAGGCTAGGGTTAGCCGCCTCCTAATTTTTCAATGGCCAGTAATGCTCAATATTTTCCCTTCAATTTTCTTTCAATCCGTCGACAATCACGAAAATCCTCCAACTACAATATTGTAGAGCTAGGTGAGAGCTGTGTAACCAACGACTATGATGGGAAATGGAGCTCCGGATCGTCATCAAATCTCGTTCGAACGCTTGGGTTTCGTGCACGTTTTTCAACGTAAAGGGGAGGCCGAGTTCAAAGCCACTTCGGCCGTGGGTAGCTCTCGCATGGGCGCACGTGGTGGGAGTCTCCGATCGACTTCAAGTCGAGTAGCTTGGTCACGAAAATTCGTGAAAGAAGGCGGCCAAATGGGTTGCTCACGTTCGTTCAACCTGGTAGTATTCACGTGGGAAGAAGTGGCATCACGCGGCTTTGATTTCATCACTTGGAACAAGCGGCCAGATTTCATAGTAGGGTTTTGTAAAAAGAGATTTGTAAATTAATTTATATTTAAAATTGTATAAAGTTTTAATTACCATAACTTCGTCATATATTATCAGAATTCGACGAAACTGACGACACCGGAATCGCAGCGACGCGCTCTATGTGCAGCGCAAATCCAGGCGTGTTTGGGGGGCAAGCGAGAATTTTTTGATTAAATCGAACGATTCGGTTTAATTTAAAAATTTAAACGTTTGACAAACTCAAGGTGAGAACTTCTCACTCAATCGAATGTTTTGTTTCGATTTAAATTTTAAATAGTTGAGATTTAAAATTGTTGATAGTGTTAATTGTGTGAATTGAATGATGACTTCTATTTATTGTGTTAAATAGACCCTATACGCCGTATATTAAGCGGATGTTATTTATTAAAAACATATACCGCGATAATTCCACATTGAAATGGAATTGGTATTATATATGTATTTGGAGTTGATTTCCCGCATTATATAGCGGATGAGACCCTATTGCGCCGCATAATAGCGGATAATATTTATAAATCCCATATACCACGATAATTTCACATTGAAGTGAAATTGGTATTGTGCTAACATCTGTGGATGCAGGGAAACAGGTTGGAGGGATCCAACTGGATTCCTCAAACATTTGAATTTATTTCAATGTTGTGTGTTGATTTATTTATAATCTCCGTGTGATTATAATTGTGAATTGAATGTAGTTGAAGGCTATAATTTAGCCGAATATATTTTTGGTATCAATGGATACCAGAAATAAGTAAAATTGGATTTTTGAAATTTAAGTTGGAAATTTATCGAAAATTTATTTTTGATAATCAGATAAATTAAAAAAAAAAGAGTTTTATAAGATAAAAGTTTTATTTTTGAATTAATTTGGATTGAATTTCAAATTTGGAAGAAAAGGCTTAATAAATGGATTTTGGAAATATTAATTATAAACGGAAGAATTCATCTAAATTTAGATTTTTAAGTAGATTTGAAAAGATAAAGGAATTTATTTTAAAAGGAAATAATTTTGGAAATTCATTGGAAATTTATTTCGAAATTGAAAATCAATTTGAAAACTTATTTGGAGCTGGAAAATGAATATTTGTGAAATCGATAAAAAGATTAATTTGAATTGTTTGACATCTTTGCTATGTGATGCTTTGTGATACATCCTGTTTGTGTGATTTATTTATCTGGGATATGTATATATATCTGTGATCTGTGAATGATAGATAAGCGTTATATTTTATACCGCTTATCAAATATCTTGTTATATTTGATCTGTGATGGTTGAATGTTGTTGTACTATTGTGTTAAACCGTGGACTACACAATACACACACAAATGTGGATTTCACGTAGAAATCGGTTAAGTCACAGATTTTTATCAATTTTGAAAATTAAGTTTTTGAATCCAAAATAGTTTTGGAATTGGAATTGAAAGTTTTTGAAATGAGTTTCAAAAATAAAAGTTATTTTAAATAACTTAATAGAATTGGAATTTAAATCATTTGATTTAAGTTTGAATTCAATATTTTGAAATTGAATTCAATGAATTGGGAATTATGGTTTAAAAGTTTTTATAAGTATAAAAGGTGTTTATTTGGGTTTTTAACGATTTAAAAATATGGTTTTGGAAATTTAAATTTATATTCAAGTTTTACACTTGAATGGCATTAAACTGTGTAATTATAACCGTTTTTCCCAAAACGAAAACTATATGTTTTCAAATAATAATAACTTTCATAAAGTGAAGAGATTTCCAATTTGTATCGAAAACATCTCTAGTTGAAATGAAATTGTGAATAGTTTGGAAAACTATGAATTAACCTTTGTAACGATAATTAAACTTTATTTTGAAATAAAAGAGTATTTCAAAAGGTGTATCTTTTATATTATAAAAGACTTGAATTGTGAATAGTTTTGAAAGCTATAAATTAAATCTTAACTTAAAGATTTAATTGGTTAACCAAATTGAAATGGAAATTGATTTGGAAATCTGTAAATGAATCTTTGTGAAATGGGTAAACTTTGTGAAGTAAATCTTTTTTTTTAAGTTTTAAAATGGTAATTTGTTTAAACCATTTAAAGGAAAGGATTTGGGTAATAAGTTGTGACTTAATTGAAATCCCTATATCCATATGTTTTAAATATTGTGCTCACTATTCGTTAGCCGGGAAAAGACCTTTGTGTCATATAACCCATTTCGAATTAGTGATACGACGATATGGATCGTATTGAAGACCGGTGGTGAAGACCGAGTGTTTGTGAAAATGATAGGATGACCTATCGATTGTCTCTGCACCGTAAGCTACGGTATAGAGATTTCCTTTATGATGGGAAGTTTTATCGGGATTGTGGATACCCGGATTGCAAGGGCTTCTTCGGAAGTGCCTTCGGTTCTGTTCGAACCCGTAACAGACTTGTATGGTTACATGTCTGACATTACATTTTGAGATATAAAGCAGATTTCTTTCAAATACATTTCTGTTGGTGGCGTAGAATTTATTCTCTTAGGTTAACACCCTTCTTTGAGACGTACGAGCTCAGAGGTTATGTAGTTGAAATTTATCAGCGATATATTCCCAATTTGGTAATGTGGCATGCTGAGTGTTGATGTGTGATGATCATTTATTTGATCATTTGTGATCAAAGCGTGGCTTTGTGAAAAAGCGTAGCTTTGTGGATGAGACTTCGTCAGACCTCACAACCCGGAAATGGTCGAAACAAGAATATGCGGCAAGGTTATGAGGGTCATGCCCTTTAGGGTATGTCATTTCCTTCTGGAAAAGGGTGGTATCATGGTATAGAGCCCAGATACTTACTCATGTGGACACGCTCTATTTATTATGTGTGATGTTGATTACCGAGCGCTCGGATAAAGGTCCCAAAGGACCGGGGAATGACAAATTCGTGAGTTACCTAGTTACAGGTGTAACCCGGCCTTATGTTGGCAGAGAGCTAGTTAGTTCTCGGGACGTCCAGCCAGAGGCGATCCCATGTGGCGCTAGGCAGTTCCTTAGCCTGACCATTTGTTGGAAATCCAAAGAAACAATACGAACCTTGTACGGTTTTAGTTGTATAACCTGCTATGGAATGTGGCGGTAACCTGCTATTGAACATAGTAGCTATAGTAGGCATAAGTGCGGAATGCCTATGCTGGCTAAGATTAATATTATACTTTCGAAATGTTTTCTGCACTATGCACTAATAATAATAATAATCCAAAGATTTGCGTAGTAAGCATGTTTGACTATCATAAGAAGAAATCTCCTCTAATTCTGCGTTTGCATTGTGTGTGTGGCGGGAGGTCTTATGGTAGTTTCATTTTTCAAAAGCATTGCGGATATTTTCTACTTGCTTTGTTGTTGTTGTGTTTTAAAGATAAAACTGTTTTAGTTCTCACACCAGTCACCATGACTGACCTGGAGTTTATTGTTTCCTTCCTAAACTCTGGGTGCCCACCAATTTCCACACGGGCAGTCTAGAGTCAGGTTATCAGGTCATTCTGGATTTCAGGAGGCTTTGGAGCTTAAGTGGCGAGCTGGATGGCGAGACGTATCACTTGTATATGATATTATTTATTCCACTGTGTATTCTGTATGAGGACAAGTTTATATAACTGTCCATTGTTGTATATGGTTGTTGTAAACTCTAATGATGATGTAATGTATAAAATGATATAGTTCTTCGATTTAAATATTATTCATTTATCTATTATATGTGGTTCCACTGTGAATGTGAGATTCTGTTATTGTTCTGTGTTCTTCTGTTGTTTCTTCTTTCTTTTTTTCTTCTGTCTTCTTCTACCTCTTCTTTTCCTCCATAACAATTCGGTTTTCCGGCATTTGATTGCTCGGCAATTGATACAGTGGACGTATTAATGTCGATTTTCGAGCGACGAAAAATCGCGTTCGTTAAAGATTGAATGCTTTCAGAACATCGTCAGGTGGACGATAAGAATTCTAAGTGATGTGTTCTGATAAGGTAATCATAGCCTCAAGCCTCATCAACCAGGAATGGCTAAAACAGGGGAGGTGCAGCAAGGCTAAGTGAGTCGCGCTCAAGTAGGACAAAATTTCCCCGTCTAGAGGTCCCTTCTTATTATTCGGCTGTGTGGGCAGTTGATTGCAACAACTGCTGGGGTTATCTTATTCGGAATTATCCAGTAAGGGATGGTTCCGGCTTTGTGTTGCAGGGGATTGGGAGTGATCCTCGGTACGTTGATCTAGGCCACATATTGTGATGGGCAGTACCCCGGTAGCCCTGCCATTGTATGGAATCCAAACTCTAATAAGTGATCTTGGACTTGATTGTATAACCCACTTTGTGGCTAGTATGCTAGAATTTAATCATGTAACAATTTCAGCTATGTGAATATTTATTTGAAAACCCTAGACCCTATTATAATATAACCAGATTTCCTATCAAAAGTTTTGGTTATCGTAAGGTAAAAACTTTTCTATGTTTATGTGTGGGAAGTCTTACGAGATACCTTTTCTTTCCAAATGATTTTCGAAGTTAAACAACTTTAACCCGTTTACTCACACCAGACCCATGTCTGACCTAGAGTTTATTTTCTGTTTTATTAAACTCTTGGGTACTCAAATTTTTATGAGTAGCCAAGGGATTCAGGTTTGGCTTTGATGAGTTTTTGGAGGAGATATGGAGCAGGAGGCTTCAGCATATGTAGATATATAGTGGTTCCGCTGTGTTAATCTCTGTGTTGTATCTTGTGTTGTATGATAGATAGGTTTTATAACTGTCTAATGTATTGTGTTGTATAAGCTGTGTAACTCTGATTATGTAAAGACTATGTAATAGTTATGTGATATATTATATTTTGTTCCATTTTCGCTGTGAGATTCTGATATTGTTTAGTTCTTTCTCTATCTTTTCTCTTTTCTATCCCTTTCTTTCTTACTCATGATGCGTCTTTCTGTAGAGAAAGGCGGGTCGTGACAGTTGGTATTAGCGCTCTAGGTTGAGTGAATACCTAGGCTTTGGAGTGAATTCTTTCTTGAGAGAGCGTACTTGTAATTTTTATATATATATATATATATATATATATTTCTACCTATATGTTGGGTTACCCGTATAGGTTTTCCAATATAAGTTCTAAAGGTAGAAAGGGCAGTGGTGTGTGTAGCACGACTACCAATGGTAGAAGTCCGAGTGTTGAGGTTGGAAGTGTATCTGATGATACTGTAGACCTAATACCGCCTTGTGTGATCTTTGCGACATTCTGTCAGGATGGTTAGGTTTGTTTGTTTGTTTGAATGAATTGGTTGCTATGGTTGTTAGTATAGGGTTGATATGTATGCTTTGTTGTTTGGAAATAAAAACCTTTGTTGGATTATTAAATTATCTTTGCTTTTAAATTTCGGGGACGAAATTCTTTTAAGGGGGGAGGAATGTGATATCCCGGAATTTAGGGCAATATCAATTTGATAATCTGCATTAGAAATTAAATTGATTTGATAATTGTAATTTAAATTGGCAGAATTTATTCTTTTAAAAGCAAATAAATATTTAATTGGTGAATTTATCTTTTAAAAGAACTAATAAAATGATTTCTATTTATAATGTATATTTGTATATATTGCAAATAGAAAGCTTTGGTTAGTATTTAATAAACAAATAAAAATAACAAATGACAAATGTAAATATATTAGGCTTCAAATAACAAGTGTTAACAAATTAGAAATGCTAATGACAAATGTCATCTTTAATTTTAATTTTAATTTTATTTTTATAAATCAAATTAAAACCTATATATTCATCTATTTCTCTTCTTTATTTCTTTTTATATTCTTTTTCAAAAGCTAAGAAAACTTTAGCTGTACAAATCTGATAATCATCCTCCTCAAACCATAAATGTAAAACCAAATCTGTAAATTCACTTCCACAAATCTAAAATCAATTCACTCTTCAAACCAAATGTAAATCAAAGCCTGCATTTTTTCAAAAACATGAGATGCAGACAGAAGCAACTTCAATTCTGTTTGTAATCAAGTTCAACAACAAATTCATACTCAGCAAGTTTAAAATCAAGTCTTAAGTCATCTTCAACAAGTTTCAATAGCAAGCAACTGCAGTTTCAAAACAAAGAAGCAATCTTCAGCTGTTTCAAAATTAAGTGCTATGTTCATCTTCATTTCCAAAAACTATGAGTAACAAATTTTTAAAAGCTTAAGTATAAATCTGGATTGCATGCTAATTTCTGGAATGAATATATTTGTGTGAATATATATAAGTGTGTTCTGTATATATATGAATGGGTGAATGATTGTGTGCATGCTATTGTCTCTATGACTACTGTATTTTGTTTCCAGGCACAAATTTTTGATTTAAAAACCATTATCTCTTGATCTACTTGCTGTTAGGACTTAGGCTTCAAACAAGATTTGTTTATTTGATTATAGTTTAGGTTATAAAATTTTAATTAAGTTAAATTAAAATTGAAATCTCACTGGAAACTTAAAAGGACAGAGCAAGTTCAAGATAAGTGAAAACTCAAACATCTTAATTTATGAATTCATATATATAAACTAAATATCTATCCAAAAACATGATTTTTAGAAGTAAAATCATTATTTTAAGTTTGGTAATTTCCGAGATAATCGGTATTGGGTTTTTTTGGGTTTATTGCCAATTTACGGCAATCGGCGAGATGATCAGAGACGAGTTTTTGGTCGAAGTTAGCTTGTAGGAGGATGGTTCCAGGAAAAATGTTGGTGAATTTTTATGATGGACGTAGAGGCCGAGGGATGGCGGTTTAGGGTTTTGAGCGGTGTTTGGGTTGCCGATGTTCTCGGGGTAATGGCGAAGTCTTGGATGGATCGGAGGCGTTCGCGATGGGGGAAATAGTTGCTGAAAGGCGAGGTGAGTTTGCGGCGTGATCGGCGGGGTTTCTTGGGGTCTAGATCATCGGCGGTGGGTGTTTTTCTGATGAGGCTGTTTCTAGGTTTTTGTTCAGGGTACTCGATTTTGATTTCGTGTAGGAATCGATGGGATTGGGTTTCGGTTCATCTGAGGATGTGAACGCCGACTGTGGGAGGGTCGCGAAGATGACCGGAGGTGGTCGGCGGCACCGTGCATGTGCACAGTGCATCTTCTTGTATCTGGTGAGTTTGGGTTTGAAGCTGAGGGATTTCGAGTTGCTCGAGTTTTTAGTGTGGGTTACTCGAAGTAATATGGGTTTTGACTCGAAGTCATTTTAGATCTGGCTCAGGTCATTGTTGGATTACAGGTTTTAGAAACCTGTCAGTTTAAAATTTTAAAATGAAATTTTAAAATGAAAAGCAGGATTTAAGCTAGTTTTAAAAATAGTTTAAGTATAGATTCAAATCTAAATTTGTATTCTAGTTTAAAATAAAATAAAGTTTTATCAAATTTAAAGTGTTTAAACAACTTTAAAATGTTAAAGTATATTTTAAAAGCGATTTGAATTTAAATTGAATTTGGTTTTAAAACTCTTGTGGATTCCTTTTATAAAATAAGTGTGTCTTTAGCATGTGATTTAAAGGGATTTTAAATTGTTTTAATGTAACGACCCGTAAAATTTCAACTGTTTTAATAACGTAATTAGTTGAAATTTGTGAAATTTAAAACGATAAAATTTTGAAATATAAATTTGATATTTGGAATGCGTCTAGTTAAACATAGCAACTGGTAAATTTTCGTCCGAAAATATGGAAGTTTATTTCACGCGTAAATTTACTTCAATTTAATCAATTAAAAAGCGATGAAAATAAAATGTTTCCGAAACCTAAATATTTTTACATAGAAAAATTCTAAACCATCTTCTGAGCAAACGTCATTTTTTGTTTTTCCAAATTCTGACTTCTTTGGCTCCGTCGATCTTATTTTTCTACGTTTTCTTTCATTTTTCCGTCAGTAGAAAAATTCGAAATTTTATAATTAAGTCGTTGCACTGATATTCTTATACCGTTTTGATTGTCTAATTGCGTTGATCCCGCAGTATATTCGTTGTGGGTTTCGACGTCTGATGCACTGCGAAATCGGGAAAAACGATATCTGTATCAGTTCCGTATTGGTGACTAGTTGGTTTTCTTGGCCTATTCGTATCTACCAGCTGAAACTCAACCGCCATTGCCTTTATTATCCTTTGAATTCAACATATCACTATTAAATTTTGTTTTTCCCAAGCTTTGATTTTTTTTATTGTTGGTTCGTTTAAAATTCTCAATGACTTTTCGTTTGAGCATATACGTTAATTTGCCTATTTCCATTCTCTTTCCTCTCGTTCACAAACTTCTTCTCTCCTCCTTCATTTCATTCTTCCTCCCTCACATGGTTAAAAAAAACGAGAGCAAGCCTTCATCTTCATCAAACACACAACGTCCATCTTTCTGCACGTGCATGAGCCGAGCCTTGCACTGTCATCTCCTCTCGCTTGTAAAACCCACCACCTGGTCCATAATTTTTCCCCTTCCACAGCGAACACAACCACCACAGTGTGCCAGAGCACGAGGTAGCCGACCACCACCTCCATGTTCCCTACGCATGCAGCCACTCCTCCTCATGCCGCGAACAAAGTAACAACTGCAGACATCATCCCATAGCCGCCTTTCTTCAACCCCGTAGCCTCGTCCCTGACCTCCATCTCCACAGCCATCGCATGCCGCACCACCATCTCTCCCCTCAGTTGACCGACAACCCACCGCCTTGAGCAGCCTACTTCCTCCACTCCTTCATATTCCACCGTAATATATATATATATATATATATATCTTAACAAGGTCAGTTGTTCAAATAAAGAAAGCTTATATATATACGTGAATATATAAGCTCATATTTGTTGCAGTCTGGACATATTGCTTGCTCTTTCTTATGTTCATAGTATTTAAATATGTGTTTTAGACTTTATTATTTAAAATATTTCTTTAAAAATAGTATATATGCACGCTTTGATTTTATTTGTTTTAAAAATTTATTGTCTTGATTGAAAGGCACGTGGATATGTAAGATTATAAAGGTTACATGCCTGTATTGTGATAGCCTGTGCACTATTTTGCTTGTCCTGTTCATTATATGAAAAAAGTATATTAACCTTGAAAATCTGGTTATATAAGTTACAGTTCAGTATAAAGGTATTTATACTTTATATTATATTAGTTAGTAGTATATATATATATTTGTGTACAGGCTCATGCATAAATACGGTTGCTATTTCAACCTTCTTTTATATAAAAGTGAGTTTATATATATAAGTGTAAGTATATATTTGTTAGTTTATATATTTCGTTAGTTACATAGATATCAGTTTTATATACTATGTCTATATTATAAGTTATACATTATCATTTTGATCTTAAATTTCATGTTTGTTATATATTAGTATATATATTTCATAAGGTTATAGTATATATATAGATAGTTACATATGTATATCTGGAAAATATATATATTCTATTTGCATTACTGTCTGCAATTATGTGTAAATTTGAGTAGGGATATATTAAGTTCAAATATCTATATGTCTACATTATTTAGTTATGTGTCAAAGTTTGTATATGAGTTATGAAAGTTTCAGTTTTGAAAAATTTCAAAGTTTAACTTGTTTATAATTTAGGTTGCAGTTATTATCTACAGATAAATTGGTTTAAAGCATAAGAGTATAAATGAGTTAGTTTGTATATGTATGTTGAAAGGTATTAACAATTTTATAGTTATATATATATGTATAACTTACTACCCTGGTACATATAAGATGATGATGTACGACTTGTTTATATATATACTTATAAATTGAGTTTATAATATATAAGTATTGATTTTAAATATATTATGTATATATGTTGAGTTAATATGTGTTTTAATTTGAGGTAATGGATTTTAAGATACATTTATATTTAAATTTAATATGTGTTTGAATTTAGTATATGATTTCATATATGTATAGTTATATACGGTCATATATATTAATTCAATTATAACTAATCTTCATCGATCCATTTCTGACTTAATTTCGTAAATTCCAATTTATCAGCTTCATTCGATTCGAGTTCAATCTTGCATTGTTTGAGATTCGTGCCTGGATTCATAACTCGTTCATTTGTCGAACCTCTCTAGCCTCGAAAGGTGAGCAATCACTCACGAATAATGTTCTTTTATTTATTAAATCTGATTTCAATTGAAACGACAATTGAAATATGCAACTATTAGTTATTTACACTGTTATATATCTGTTATTACCTGAATCAATTCACCTGTGCCATCTGACACCATTATCTGCTATTTATATAATGATAATACAGTTTAGTTGATAAATGATTGATTGTTGATGTTTATATTGGACGATAAATTGTTAATGTTTAAGTGACAAATAATATGCAATTGAATTGATATATGATAGTTAACAATTTTAAAACTGATTTATATGTTAAATTTGATTAGTTGAATATGACCTCTTTTAATTGTTAAATTAATTGACATGTAGAATAGTGATAATTGCACTTTGAACCATTGACGTATATTGGATTAATTATTGTAATATAAAATTGAAATTGAATGACAAGTGAAAAACTGTATATATAATTAGTATAATAATCTTTAATCTACATGAAATGATAGTGTAGATTCTAGAAATAATTATATTAATTCGCACAAATAACAATGTGAATTAATACGGTTATTTCGGGATTATTTGAATTGATTATTGGATTGTTATTGATTATTGTTCTTGCTTGTTTATTTACTTTGACACCATCCCAGTTATCACACTGCAAGTTCCCTTTGCTATGTTTTGATTTTGAATTGAATTGGAATCGGGTTGAAATGATAAATACCCAAAATTTAACTTTGACTTAGGGTAGAGAATTAAATAAAACCCGATTGGTCAATAATTTGATTTAAAAATAAAATGAAGATTTTATTTAAATAAATAACATAGTTTTGAAACGAAGTTGGATATTGAATTTTAATGAAATTTAAATGTGAATATTTAATAATCTGAAATGAAATATTAATAAAGAAATTGATGGAAGAATGTCGTTTAATTTAAGAAATGATTGAATTAAGTTTTGAAATTATTTAATAATATAATGAGATTGAATTATTTAATAATTAAATTAAATTGAATTCTTTGATAATTAAAATTGAACTCTTAATTAGTGAAATTTAGTTCTGATTTAATTGAGCTTTGAAATTGTAACTAAGTAAATGAATATGTGAAATTGAATTTCTTTATCAAGAAATGCAAATGTGATTTTTGAAATTAATGTAAGACTTGTAATTTAAAGGGTTGATTTGTCGAAGCTAATTTAATTAAATTTGAAGTTTTGATATAATGAAGTTGAACTTAAGTAATTGATTTAATGAATTGGAAATTTAATATAAATTGTTTGAAGGACAAATTTACTTAATGAATATTTAATGAAATCGGTCAATGAATTTAAATTGATTTGAATGTTAAATTAAATTAATTAAAATGATTTCGAAATGAAACTTGTATTCGAACTTGAATCAATATTTGATTTGTTTTAAATAAAAAAGGAAATTGAATTATAAGATTTTGAAATGGTAATTTGGAAGTTTTGAAACAAAAATTATGGAAATTGATTCCGAAAGACAAACGAAATGTTGATTTATAAATTCTAATTGAAATTGAAATTGATTTGGTTTTGAAATTTATTAAATGACCAATCGGTGTAATAATTATGAAAGTTATTAAAGAGACCGGAATCGGTTAGGGACATACTCACTGTCTAAACCGAAAACCACTTTAATAACTATACGCAGAGTGTGATCCAGAATGAAGTGGTTGGAATGATGTACGTGATGACTGAAGAAAGAGAACGATAATGGATAGCCTTGACACTTGTGTCAAATTGGAAATGACTAAAACAGGAGCCGTGCCGGGCCAAATGGGGGTTAGCTACCTCGAGCGAACACACTTCTTCGAAAACTACTCATTACTTGTTGTCGATTGGTGCACCCTTGATTTTGGGAGTGTTGTTTCGCGGTGTTGCGATCGCTGCGGCGATGCGTTCTCACCAGTCCGGATCAGGCAAACGGTAGTTTCACTACCTTGGGTATTGCCTCAAGTGCCTTGTCATACTTGGATTTCCTATATACGCGACCACTACGAATTTGTTTTGTGTTATACCTATGGAGTACTCCTGATAGCCCACTAGTTTACGTTAGAGTTTACAGTGCTGTATAGACTATAATGCTTATATAAAATGTGTTAAGGGGGATAATGGTAACGCCTTAACACTATTTTGATATTTTATATTACTGATAGACATTATCTACTTATCGTACACTATTACATAGTAGATAGTTTAGCGGATCCTTAAAGGATGGTTATTACAAACATCCTTTGAGTTACTTGTATTTCAATTGCTATTTCACTTGAGTTGGATTTATTGATATAAGAATATTAATCCTGACTCGAGTGTTTTGTGTTTTGCTTTACGCTCGGGTCAGACTGAGTGTACCAATATTCGAGACTCACCTTTGGAGTTGGAGCTTTGCTTGAAGATCCAGCCATCTATTCTGCTTTCAGTATTCGATGATTCCAGTGATGTATTCTGATTTGTATCTGATGTATCGTGTTACTCTTCCGTTGTATCTGGTTTAACTCTGATGTAACTTATATATTTATATAGTAGCTTCATGAACTACTATCTTTTTTATTTCCGCTGCAATTATTACTCTGTGTTTGTGATCTGTGTTCTATTTATTTACTGTATATGTTCAGTTTTTCCAATTTAAATTAACAACGCGGTATCTTGAGAAATTCAACTCCGGCATGAGTGTCTACCTATACACTTATAATGGATGCGAATGGTCCAAAATATCGGGTCGTTACATTTAAATTTTGTTAGAATTAAATTTGTATTTGATTTGAATCTTAATTTGAAATGGAATTTAAAGTAAATTTAAAAGTAAATTGTTTTTAAATGCTTTGTTAATGATAATTTAATCATTAATAAGAATAAGTTTTATCTTAAAGTTAATTAGGATTTAATGATTAGTGATTCATTTAATTATTAGGTTAACTAAAATGGATAATTAATTAATTTAATTAATTAATGATTTGGATTAATTAATTTAATTAATTAATGATTTGGATTAATTAATTAAGTAATTGAGGGTTTAATTTAGTTAATTAAGGTTTAAGTAAATTAATTAAGGAATAATTAATTTGTAATTAAGGATCATTAATTAGGTTAGATTAGATTATAAATTAATGTTTAAAGATTAATTAATCAAGTAATTAAGGATTAATTAAGTTATAGTTAAGCACTTAATTAATTAAATAATTAGAGATTAATTAATTGGTTATTAAAGATTTATTAATTTGTAATTAATAATGATTAATATAAGTTTAATTTCTTTATAGAAGTAATTAAAGAATTAATAATAGTTAATGAAGATCATTAACTAGAGATTATTAAATAATTAATTAATGTGATTAAATTAAATAATTTATTATATTAATTAATTAAAGATAATCATTTGTAGAATTGATTAAGTATAATTAATTAATGGAAGTAATTAAGGAATTAATTACTCAATGTAATTAATTAAGTTTAATTTGATTACTTTAAGTTAATTAACTTTAATTAATTTAAGGTAATCACTTGAGAATTTGGTAAGTAATTACTTAATGTAATTAATGAAGTGTAATTACTTAGTGAAGTAATTAATGGTAATTACTGAATGTAATTAATTGAATGATGATTGTTAATGAAAGTAATTTAGGTTTAATTACTTTGTGTAATTAATCAAGGGATTAATTAAAGGATAATTAATTAAGGAGTAATTAATTAATTAAATGAAGTAATTAAGGGTAGTTAATTACTGAATGTGATTAATCAAGAGTGATTAATAAATATGGTTTAATTAAAGATTAATTACTTAATGTAATTAATTTAAATAGAATAATTAATTAAAAAGTAATTAGAGGATCATTACTATAATTAATGATGTAATTAAGAGATAATTAATTAAGAATAATTAATCAATAATAAGTGATTATGGAGTAATTAATTAATGTAATTAATTAAGGATTAACATAATTAGTTATAGTTAATTAATTAATGAAGTAATTAAAGGTTAATTACTGTAATTGTTTGAGAATAATTAATTTATAAAATGAATAATTAATTTATAAAATGAATAATTAATTTATAAAATGAATAATTAGAGGATGACTAATTAATTTATTTGTAATTAATTAATGGTTATGTAAGCAAGTTTTATAATGATGAAGTAATTAATTTAATTTACTTTAAATTAATTTAGAGATGAAGTAATTAATTTAATTCATTTTAAATTAATTATAGTGTGATTAATTAAATCCTTGCTTATGTATGATGGATGATATTGATTGCCTTGAATGGTTAAGATCTCATATATGAGATAAGTGATGCTATGTAATATGGATGCTTTAGTTGAATTGTGATAATAATGTGAATTATCTATTTGTGATGATAATGTAGATTATCTATTGTGATATTGTGAATTATCTATCTGTGTGTATATAGATAATGAATTGAATTGTTTTAACTTTAAAACAAATTGGACCTAAAAGATACGTTTTGGATTTCGATGAGACCGAGATCGGGTTTCCAGATTTGGATATCCAAAAATCACATCGATCCAAATTAACGATAGGTTGTGAATCTCAAGTGAAGACGAAGATTTAGAGTGCAAGGGTTATTGTCGTTAACTCTAAGGGTGATTCCAAAATGAGTGTAACGAGATAATGCCTTCGGTTTCGTTCGAACCCGGAACGAACTTGTATGGATTGAATGCTTTCAGAACATCGTCAGGTGGACGATGAGCATTCTAAGTGATATGTTCTGATAAGGTAATCGTAGCCTCAAGCCTCATCAACCGGGAATGGCTAAAACAGGGGAGGTGCAGCAAGACTAAGTGAGTCGCGCTCAAGTAGGACAAGATTTCCCCGTTTAGAGGTCCCTTCTTATTATTCGGCTGTGTGGGCAGCTGATTGCAACAACTGCTGGGGTTGTCTTGTTCGGAATTATCCAGTAAGGGATGGTTCCGGCTTTGTGTTGCAGGGGATTGGGAGTGATCCTCGGTACGTTGATCTAGGCTACATACTGTGATGGGCGGTACCCCGGTAGCCCTGCCATTGTATGGTATCCAAACTCCAATAAGTGATCTCGGACTTGATTGTATAACCCACTTTGTGGCTAGTATGCTGGAATTTAATCATGTAACAATTTCAGCTTTGTGAATATTTATTTGAAAACCCTAGACCCTATTATAATATAACCAGATTTCCTATCAAATGTTTTGGTTATCGTAAGGTAAAAACTTTTCCATGTTTATGTGTGGGAAGTCTTACGAGATACCTTTTCTTTCCAAATAATTTTCAAAGTTAAACAACTTTAACCCGTTTACTCACACCAGACCCATGTCTGACCCAGAGTTTATTTTCTGTTTTATTAAACTCTTGGGTACTCAAATTTTTACGAGTAGCCAAGGGATTCAGGTTTGGCTTTGACGAGTTTCTGGAGGAGATATGGAGCAGGAGGCTTCAACGTATGTAGATATATAGTGGTTCCGCTGTGTTAATCTCTGTGTTGTATCTTGTGTTGTATGATAGACAGGTTTTATAACTATCTAATGTATTGTGTTGTATAAGCTGTGTAAATCTGATTATGTAAAGACTATGTAATAGTTATGTGATATATTATATTTTGTTCCGTTTTCGCTGTGATATTCTGATATTGTTTAG
The DNA here is from genome assembly GCA_030737815.1 of Allium fistulosum. Lineage (NCBI taxonomy): Eukaryota > Viridiplantae > Streptophyta > Magnoliopsida > Asparagales > Amaryllidaceae > Allium > Allium fistulosum. The sequence goes on along the minus strand of CM060905.1, from coordinate 894,004,969 downwards.
TTCTTTCTCTATCTTTTCTCTTTTCTATCCCTTTCTTTCTTACTCATGATGCATCTTTCTGTAGAGAAAGGCGGGTCGTGGCAGTGATTCTCGAACACTGAACCACTTAGTCTGACCCGAGCATAAAGCAAAACACAAAACACTCGAGTCAGGATTAACATTCTTATATCAATAAATCCAATTCAAGTGAAATATCAACTAAAATACAAGTAACTCAAAGGATGTTTTGGATAACCATCCTCTAAGGATCCGTTAAACTATCTACTATGTAGTAATATATGCTATTATAATATGTCTAAAGTAAAATAAACTATTTAAAAATAGCATTAAGGCGTTACCCATATCCCCCTTAACACATTTTATAGTGCCAATTGTCTATACAGTACCGTAATACCCAGTAAACTGGGGCTACCAGAGGATACTCCATAGGTACGACACAAATCAAACTCGTAGTAAAACACACTAGGGCAGGTGACACGGCAGAACTAGGCAATGTCAGGGTAGATATACCAATTACACTTCCGGGCCGGTGGTAATACAGAGCCGCAGCAATCGCCCACCTCGAGCCACACTCCCGAATCAAGGGTGCGCACCAAACCAATCACAAAGTAATAGAATGGCATACGATGGAGTGCGTCCGATCAGAGGAGCTACCTCATTAGCCCGTCGATTTCTCCTGTTTTAGCCACCTTATGCCAACTCACGGGAGTCGGGTCCACGTATACACCTCATTTAGGATCGTTGCCACCATCCTACTTCATTCTGGAATCTCCACCGCGTACACGGTTGTTAAAGTAGTTTTCGGTATCGATAGAGAGTATGCCCATATCCGATCCCGGTCTCTTTAAGAACCAAACATTATTATAACACCGCGGTCATTTCAAAATAGTTTATACTTCAAAACCAAAATATCATTTCCATTTCAAAACCAAATCAATACGATATCATTTCCATTTCAATATATATCATTTCAAAATCATATCACTTTCCAAAGTTATAACGCTTTCGAAATCATAAGATTTTTAAAATCAAACACTTTGGAAATCAAAACCTTGAAATTCATAACACTTTGAAATCATAGCTTTGAAATCATAGCATTTGGAATCCATAACACTTTCCTCTGAAACAGTTTAGATATTAAAACTATATATATAATAGTTTATAAAATAAAAATAGTTTATATAAATTAGTTATAAGTTAAAATAGTTTATAATAAAATAATTTATATTGAAAATGATTTATATTTAAATAGTTTAAATTAAAATAATTAATAAAGTAAAATATAAATATTTTTAGATATAGTTTAAAATACTTTATATAAAAATAGCTTCCTCAAATTTCACAAATCGATTCAAATCAACTCGAATTCCAAAATTAAAATTTAAATCAAATCTCAAATCATCAATTTCAACTCAATTCAGCTTCTCAATAAACCATTTCAAATTATCGATTTTCAAATACATATTTGAACCATAAAATAATCCATTCAAATTTCAATATATTTCAAAGTCAATATATTCAGCATTTCAAAACTAAATTCGATAATTATATATATATATATATATATCAAATTCACTTTACTATTATTAGTTTTGAAATATTTACTTAATCATTTCAATAATATCTAAATACAGCTTCAATTTACAAATTTAAATAAACAAAATTTCCCATTTAAATTTATATAAGTTTGAAATATTCATTTAAGTCACCTTTAATCAAATCCAAGTTATAAAATCATATCTTTAAAATTTCAAATTTAACAATTTCGAATCAAACTTATTTAAGTAAAATTGTTAAATAAATATAATTTCAATTCAATTTCAAATTTATCTTTCCAACCTGAATCATTACAAACTCTATATTTGAATATATATATATATATATATAATAAATACGTAAACATATTATATATCAACTTTATTAAATCAACTTATATAAATCTTTAAAACCAATATTTATTAAAACCATATATTCCTTTTCAAAACCATAGAAATCATTTTCAAAATATTTATATATAGACCAACGGTGTCTATATATAATTCTCTACCTTATGGTCAAGTGATACTGTAAAGACCCGCAAATCCGTCTTCCGAAAACCCGACACTGCTACGTCCACTGTAGCAACTGCCGAACAATCGGATGGCGGAAACGCGAACTTTAATGTTTAAAAGAAGAGGAAGAAGAAGAAGAAAATAGAAGAAAAGATAGAAGAAAAAGAGAAGAAAGAGAGAATAGAGAAGAACAACAACACGGAAGAACAACAGAACAGAAAACAATATCAGAATCTTACACAGCGCAGCGGAATAACATATAATAGATAATCAATAGTCTTTTAAAACAAAGAACTATATCAGTTTATACATACATCAATCGGAGTCAATATACAACAATGGACAGTTATATAACTTGTCCTCATACAGAATACACAGTGGAATAAATATTATCAGATACAAATACTACGTCTCGCCATCCAGCTTATCTCCAAAGCTCCAGAATATCCAGACTATCCTGATAACATAACTCTAGGCTGCCCGTGTGGAAAATTTGTGGGCACCCAGAGTTTAGAAGGGAACAATAAACTCCGAGTCAGTCATGGTGACTGGTGTGAGATCGTAAAACAGTTATTCTTTATAACAACAAAATAATTTTTAAAGTCAATTCGAAATGCTTTTGGAAAATGAAACTACCATAAGACCTCCCGCCACACACACAATGCAAACGCAGAATTGGGGGAGATTTCTTCTTATGATAGTCAAAGATGCTTACTACGCAAAATCAAATCATTTTTGATATTATTATTAGTGCATAGTGTAGAAAACATTTCGAAAGTATAATATTAATCTTAGCCAGCATAGGCATTCCGCACTTATGCCTACTATAGCTACTATGTTCAATAGCAGGTTACCGCCACATTCCATAGCAGGTAATACAACTAAAAACCGTACAAGGCTCGTATTGTTTCTTTGGATTTCCAACAAATGGTCAGGCTAAGGAACTTCCTTTTCCACGATGGGTACGTCCCTGGAATAGACGACCCGAGAACCTAACCGGATCTCTGCCAACACAAGGCCGGGTTACCTCTGCAAAAATAGGTAACTACTGACACGCGTATGCCATTCCCCGATCGTAACCGATCTTCCCGAGGATCCCCGATTTCCAACAAACCACATAGATAATAATGCAGCAACCACATAGGTTAAGTATCTGGGCTCCATACCATGATACCACCTCTATCCAGAAGGAATGACATACACTAAGGGGCGCTACTCCCTAGAACCTTGCCGCATCCTTCCTGTTTCGACCATTTCCGGGGTGTGAGGCTCGATGAAGTCTCGTCCACAAAGCTACGCTTTCTACAAAGCCCTGCTTCGGGTCAAACGAAATGATCAACCTATGATCATAAAGATATAAGATCAAACAAATGATCATATCACAAATGATCAAACACTGATCATTTCACAGCAACACTTAGTATGCCACGTTACCAAATTGGGAATATATCGCTGATAAATTTCAACTACATAACCTCTGAGCTCGTACGTCTCAGAGAAGGGTGTTAAGCTAAGAGAATAAATTCTCCGCCACCAACAGAAATGTATTTGAAAGAAATCAGCTTTATATCTCAAAGTGTAACGTCAGACACACAATCCATACAAGTCTGTTCCGGGATCGAACAGAACCGAAGGCACTTCTCACGAAGCCCTTGCACATCCGGATAATTTTCAATCACGTCAGGACTTCCCGTCACTAAGGGTGATAAAACCTCTAAACCGGAGATCAGCCGATGTAGAGTAACTCGACGGTAATCCTTCCGCTTCCAAAAATATCCGGTCTTCAACACCGGTCTTCGAATGCAATTCATAACGACGTATCACATATTCGGAATGGGTTATACGACCCCATGGTCCTTTCCCGGCTAACCCGAATAGTGAGCGATTATTCAAAAATAAGTGTGGCATTCAATTTCATCCAATTCACAACAAATACCATTCAAGGTAATTATTGATAGTCGGTTATTTAACTATCAATAAAGATGCGCAACATCATCAGATTCCAAATAATTTTCCCAATTATTTATCTTCAAAAATATCTTTACTAGATATAAAATTTCCACACTTTAAAAATAAATCAACGTTTATTTTTCTAAACAGTTTCCCTTTCCTTTTATAAATTCCATAGTGAATTTATATTTTCGAATATCTACTGATATTCGATTTTCAATTGATTTCAAAAATTCATTTTCGATTTATCTTTAAGAAGATAAATTCTCAAAAACATTTCATTTCGTTTTGGAAAAACATTCCATACTTATTTAATAATAAGTGTTTCACAAATCTTTTATTTTCAACATTTGAAAATATTCGATATACTTAAATCAAATTAAGTATAATTTCATTCTTTAAGGAAAATATTCTTTTAACACCTTTATTTGAGTCAAAACGAATGTTACGTAAAACATCGTTACGACGACTCAAAATCACTAGTATAGGGATTCAGAATTAAGATAGATGTATAAATCCCAATACTATATAAAACATTTCCTTCCGGAAATCATTTACTATAACAACAATGTTATAGTCCACCATTTCCTTAAATTTCTCGAAAACGTCTATTTCAACAAGAACTGTTGAAATCTATGCTTTCGATTCATAATACATTTTAAAACATCTTTAAAATGTTTAACTTCATTTTTATATCACTTCTTCAAAAATAAATCCATTTTACTTAACAATATATTCACTGTCCAAAAATCGTGAATATAACTTCTTTAATAACCTTCTATATTTAATTTATCACATTCAATCTATTTCGAATTTATAAACACGTTTATAAATTCTATTTCTCTTTTTAATAACAACTTTGACTTATAAACCTTCTTTTATCAACTTCTATATTTAACTTATCAAAATAAGTGACTTTGGGTTTATAAACAACTTTTATAATTTTTAATTCTATTTATAAAAACTTCAATCCCAAATCAATTTCAATATTGATTTCAAATTTTATTTATCACTACTAAGTGAATTCCTTATTTTTCTCAAATTATTCTATATTCTGTTTTAAAATGGATTCTTCAAATTGAAATCATTTTACATTGATTTCACAACTTATTTCAATTTACCAATTAAATTTCTAATTGGATTTCCAACTTATCTTCTTTTAAATAAATTCCTTTTTAAGAAAATAAATTTCAATCGTTTCTTCCAATCTATTTAAAAATCCAAAATTTTAAATTAAATTCTTCAATTTATAATCACTGTTTTATGAAATCCATTTATTTAGCATTTTCACTTTATTCTGGAATTTATTCAATAAGATTATAAAAATCAGCTTTTATACTTTTAAATTATTTTCTTCAAAATTTATTCAATTTCTAAAATTAATTCACTTAGAAATTTCTATTTTGATTTCAAAAATTCAATTTCGTTTATTTTTGGAATCCAATGATATCAAACATCCATTCAGCTAAATTTTAGCTTTCAAACAATTTCCAGACATCAATTCAATAACATCAATAATCATTCACAGATTATCACATCACAGTAGAAATAATTTTAATCAATGTGAGGGGTCCAGTTGGATCCCTCCAACCTGTTTCCCTGCATCCAAAGACGTTAGCACAATACCAATTCCACTTCGAGGTGGAATATCGCGGTATATAGGTTTTATAAAAATCCGCTTACTAACGGCGCAATAGGGTCTCATCCGCTATACGAGGCGGGAAATCATCAATCCAATATATACATATGCCAATATGTATATATTGCTATATATATATAGATATATCCTATCATATCTAATATCACATCCAAACAGTCAATCATCAATCAATAACTGCAAAATTAAATTTTCCTTCGAGTGAGAAAATCTCACCTTAGCTTTTTATTTGCAATCCCATTTTCGTTCCAGATTGTTTTCTTCACAGTTTCAAACCTTGTATAAATATTTATACAGTTCATTAATATTCGGATAAAATCGAACTATTAAATTCCATTTGATAATTTGAATTAACTAGTGATTTATCTTAAACAAATGATTTTTTTCTTCTTCTTAGAAAAAGTATTTTAGTAACTAAAATAATTCAAATTAGTCACTTTACCAATTTAATCAACAGATCCATTGTTTAAAGTAAACAAGTAAATTAAAAATGTATACAGTATTTTTATTTCCTTTTTACTACTACTGCCTATGTTGATCTCTACTTAAAAATCTATAGATTTACAAATCTAATTTATATAACTTCCAACATTTAAATCTTTCTGTTATATATATAAATATATATTTTCTTTTGAAACCATATATATATACTTATAAAAATAAACTATATTACCCAAATCTTTCATATTACATATACTATATTTGGAATAAAAATGGTTTTTATCTTTTACTGTGAATATCCCAAAACAGAAATTTCTTTCCTGTATTATATATACACATATAAAAAATTGAAACTGCATTTCTTCTTTTTTTTTTCTTTTTCTTTTTCAGATCTAAATCCAATTAAACATCTCGAAAAGCTACTTACCTTACAGGGAGATGCCACGGCAATCGAGCCCTAAGTCACTGCACCCATGCGAGCCATCCACCATCATTGCTCGTGATGTCGACGAATCCATGTCGCCGCCCTCTGCCTCGAGCGTGCGCGTACCATCGCAAAATCGAGCTCGCGAATCAACTTCGTCGCCACGACCTCCTGAAGTCGCCGCACCCCGAACTTAGCCCTCCAGGTCGAATCGACCTTCTTCCACTGCTTGCTCGAGCCACCGCGACCCACAGCACTAACCCCGACTTCGCACCCCAGCCTCGAATCGCCCACCCAAACTCTCGACCTATGTCTAATATTGCGTGCTTGAACTCGTGGGTCGACGCCGACTTAATTTGGGTCGCGATAAAGGTATGAATCGAAGGGGAGGAGGCGGTGGTTGTTTTGAGAAGAAGGCTGGCCATTTTTTTTTATAAACGAGAAGGAAGGTTTCGTCTTTGTCTTTTGAACGTGAAGTTTTTAAAACGTAAAGGAGCGTGATTTCTGGCGGAAGGAAAGGAGAGGGATGGGTTGCGTGATTTCATTCGTGATTGTAGGCGTTTTTATCGGCCAGAAAAGTAGCTGATGTTGACCAAGTCTTATAATTAAAATTTAAATTTAAATTAAACTCAGTTTAAATTTTAATGCGTTTACACGTCGTATGTTCACACAACAATTCCGACAGATACGAAACTTTAAATCTGACAATAATTCAGCATTACGAATCCGATGAAACTGGTTTCGTCGAAATCCGAGACCTTTTGAAAAATGACTATTTTTAACTTGACGATTTAAAATTAAAACGATATCGATGCGTTTCGAGCTTCCACGGTCAAATGACAACTCCGATTGATACGAAAATTGAAATCCGATAATAACTAACTATTACGGATCCAATGGAAATGGTTTCGTTCAATTCTGAGACTGTTCGAAAAATGGCTAATTTTCAGTCGATAATTAAATATTAAAATATTCCATTTTCACAGATTAACTTTAAATTCAGTTTTAAAAGTCCTGTAACATCTCTATAACTCCAGTATGATTAAATAAAATTTTACAAATCATTTTTAATCACATTTAATCCAGATTTTCAATTATCTCTGGAATGTAACTATTAAATTATCGATTTAATTGTCAAATTAAATCCAACATTCGCAAAATAAATTACTCGACTCATAAATTTCAGTTATTAATATTTAAAATCAATTAAATATTCGAATTTAAATTATCAAAAATTCTGGGTCGTTACAAACTTCCCTCCTTAAAAGAATTTCGTCCTCGAAATTACAAGTTAGGAAATATGGTCCTTAACTCGTCTACTCTTTTTCCAACATCTAATAGTTTTAACAAATTTTCAAAACAAATCTCTCTACTAAAGATTTGTTATCAATTCAACTAAATTTCTAACTTCAATTATAAGTTTAAAAACAATCTTGTTTTACTTCTCAATTCAATTTCGAGTTTAAATTCAAATTTTAAACTTCCAAAATTTCTCAAAAATTTTCTAACACTCGAAATTTTCGAAAAATTTCGCCAGCGTCTCCTTTGCGCGGCTAATACGGTACGACTACAAAACGTCCCTACGGACTCTCAGATTTCAAAAAGAAAAAGAAAAAGCCAAGCGGCTAGACCAGAAATCATCAAAAACTCATATTATAATTCAAATACTTACCTTTTGTCGAGCAATTCAAATTATCTTTGAAATCCAAAATTTCCAATTCCTTTATAACCTGTATATCCTACTAGCCATAATATCTAGTTTCAACATTCAAACCATTTTGCAAATTTTATTACAAAATTTCCAGTATAAATTGCTTATATACATTTACTGTTGAAGTTATACATATTCATTTTCATTCCATTTTACATTTCACATTCATTTGAACTCAATTCACAATCCCAATCTAATTTGGATTTAGTTTACTTCTGGATATTGAATTTATCGATTAACTTTCATTTACAACTGCACTATTTTAAATTAGTTCCAGTTACTAATTCATTACAAATTCTAGTTCACTTTATTCAAATTTGTTTTCAATATTCAGTTTAAATTCCAGTTTTATTCTTTTGTTCATTCCAAAAATTTATTTTCAATTCACTATTTTGGTTTATAATCACTTATATTAAACTGGATTTCAATTCGAATTCAATTTACATTCATGTACTTGCAATTGCCAATTGATTCATTCATTCACGATTTTATTTCCATAATTCAATACTCAATTCCAGAGTCTTTTCAACCTTTTCAAAAATCATTTTTGAAAACAAGTCAAATTATCCTTGAATTTCCAAAACATAAACCCAAATTTTCAAACAACTTCCATTTAAAATAATTTAGCAGCAATTCCTCTTTTGGAAACCCGAAAATGAACGTCAGTGATGCTGCAGTCATTACCGAAGTTATTTTCCAGCGACCGAAAAGAGTTTAGAGCTTTCAACTCTCCAAAATACTTTTCAAACCTTTGAAATTCAATTTCAAATCAAAAAGGATTTAAACCTTCCAAATCTCCAAAATTTTCAAATTCTTTTCAAAACATTTCCAAAAACTTCTCTGGAGTTCCGTTTCAAATTACAAATCACATTTATAATTTATATTCTCAAATTTCATTTGTACATGGATTTATCTCTTAACTTTGGAGTTATGATTTCAATTTCTTATTCAATTTCAATGATAATAGATTAATATTATCACTTCTAACAACCATGCATCCATATACTATGATAATTCATAGAAAATCATTTCTTTTCTATACAAAAATAGTTTTGGGTAAAATTATTTCATTTACCCTATTTAAAACAATACTGTGCCGAATTGTTCTATTCAAGTGTTTAGAAACCCCTTCGATACAGTTTTGCAAGACTGTGCCGACGAAGGTTCATATACCACTCAATAAACCAATCATCACAATACAAAACAATTTTATATTCAATAACAAATACGCGCTCATATCTATTATTACACTCAACTCATTCTAGAGTACTGCTGACTCTATCTCTAATGAGTAACACCCAACAGAGCAGGGTTGTCGCTTAACCATATGCTCTGATACCACCTGTAAAGACTCGCAAATCCGTCTTCCGAAAACCCGACACTGCTACGTCCACTGTAGCAACTGCCGAACAATCGGATGGCGGAAACGCGAACTTTAATGTTTAAAAGAAGAGGAAGAAGAAGAAGAAAATAGAAGAAAAGATAGAAGAAAAAGAGAAGAAAGAGAGAATAGAGAAGAACAACAACACGGAAGAACAACAGAACAGAAAACAATATCAGAATCTTACACATCGCAGCGGAATAACATATAATAGATAATCAATAGTCTTTTAAAACAAAGAACTATATCAGTTTATACATACATCAATCAGAGTCAATATACAACAATGGACAGTTATATAACTTGTCCTCATACAGAATACACAGTGGAATAAATACTATCAGATACAAATACTACGTCTCGCCATCCAGCTTATCTCCAAAGCTCCAGAATATCCAGACTATCCTGATAACATAACTCTAGGCTGCCCGTGTGGAAAATTTGTGGGCACCCAGAGTTTAGAAGGGAACAATAAACTCCGAGTCAGTCATGGTGACTGGTGTGAGATCGTAAAACAGTTATTCTTTATAACAACAAAATAATTTTTAAAGTCAATTCGAAATGCTTTTGGAAAATGAAACTACCATAAGACCTCCCGCCACACACACAATGCAAACGCAGAATTGGGGGAGATTTCTTCTTATGATAGTCAAAGATGCTTACTACGCAAAATCAAATCATTTTTGATATTATTATTAGTGCATAGTGTAGAAAACATTTCGAAAGTATAATATTAATCTTAGCCAGCATAGGCATTCCGCACTTATGCCTACTATAGCTACTATGTTCAATAGCAGGTTACCGCCACATTCCATAGCAGGTAATACAACTAAAAACCGTACAAGGCTCGTATTGTTTCTTTGGATTTCCAACAAATGGTCAGGCTAAGGAACTTCCTTTTCCACGATGGGTACGTCCCTGGAATAGACGACCCGAGAACCTAACCGGATCTCTGCCAACACAAGGCCGGGTTACCTCTGCAAAAATAGGTAACTACTGACACGCGTATGCCATTCCCCGATCGTAACCGATCTTCCCGAGGATCCCCGATTTCCAACAAACCACATAGATAATAATGCAGCAACCACATAGGTTAAGTATCTGGGCTCCATACCATGATACCACCTCTATCTAGAAGGAATGACATACACTAAGGGGCGCTACTCCCTAGAACCTTGCCGCATCCTTCCTGTTTCGACCATTTCCGGGGTGTGAGGCTCGATGAAGTCTCGTCCACAAAGCTACGCTTTCTACAAAGCCCTGCTTCGGGTCAAACGAAATGATCAACCTATGATCATAAAGATATAAGATCAAACAAATGATCATATCACAAATGATCAAACACTGATCATTTCACAGCAACACTCAGTATGCCACGTTACCAAATTGGGAATATATCGCTGATAAATTTCAACTACATAACCTCTGAGCTCGTACGTCTCAGAGAAGGGTGTTAAGCTAAGAGAATAAATTCTCCGCCACCAACAGAAATGTATTTGAAAGAAATCAGCTTTATATCTCAAAGTGTAACGTCAGACACACAATCCATACAAGTCTGTTCCGGGATCGAACAGAACCGAAGGCACTTCTCACGAAGCCCTTGCACATCCGGATAATTTTCAATCACGTCAGGACTTCCCGTCACTAAGGGTGATAAAACCTCTAAACCGGAGATCAGCCGATGTAGAGTAACTCGACGGTAATCCTTCCGCTTCCAAAAATATCCGGTCTTCAACACCGGTCTTCGAATGCAATTCATAACGACGTATCACATATTCGGAATGGGTTATACGACCCCATGGTCCTTTCCCGGCTAACCCGAATAGTGAGCGATTATTCAAAAATAAGTGTGGCATTCAATTTCATCCAATTCACAACAAATACCATTCAAGGTAATTATTGATAGTCGGTTATTTAACTATCAATAAAGATGCACAACATCATCAGATTCCAAATAATTTTCCCAATTATTTATCTTCAAAAATATCTTTACTAGATATAAAATTTCCACACTTTAAAAATAAATCAACGTTTATTTTTCTAAACAGTTTCCCTTTCCTTTTATAAATTCCATAGTGAATTTATATTTTCGAATATCTACTGATATTCGATTTTCAATTGATTTCAAAAATTCATTTTCGATTTATCTTTAAGAAGATAAATTCTCAAAAACATTTCATTTCGTTTTGGAAAAACATTCCATACTTATTTAATAATAAGTGTTTCACAAATCTTTTATTTTCAACATTTGAAAATATTCGATATACTTAAATCAAATTAAGTATAATTTCATTCTTTAAGGAAAATATTCTTTTAACACCTTTATTTGAGTCAAAACGAATGTTACGTAAAACATCGTTACGACGACTCAAAATCACTAGTATAGGGATTCAGAATTAAGATAGATGTATAAATCCCAATACTATATAAAACATTTCCTTCCGGAAATCATTTACTATAACAACAATGTTATAGTCCACCATTTCCTTAAATTTCTCGAAAACGTCTATTTCAACAAGAACTGTTGAAATCTATGCTTTCGATTCATAATACATTTTAAAACATCTTTAAAATGTTTAACTTCATTTTTATATCACTTCTTCAAAAATAAATCCATTTTACTTAACAATATATTCACTGTCCAAAAATCGTGAATATAACTTCTTTAATAACCTTCTATATTTAATTTATCACATTCAATCTATTTCGAATTTATAAACACGTTTATAAATTCTATTTCTCTTTTTAATAACAACTTTGACTTATAAACCTTCTTTTATCAACTTCTATATTTAACTTATCAAAATAAGTGACTTTGGGTTTATAAACAACTTTTATAATTTTTAATTCTATTTATAAAAACTTCAATCCCAAATCAATTTCAATATTGATTTCAAATTTTATTTATCACTACTAAGTGAATTCCTTATTTTTCTCAAATTATTCTATATTCTGTTTTAAAATGGATTCTTCAAATTGAAATCATTTTACATTGATTTCACAACTTATTTCAATTTACCAATTAAATTTCTAATTGGATTTCCAACTTATCTTCTTTTAAATAAATTCCTTTTTAAGAAAATAAATTTCAATCGTTTCTTCCAATCTATTTAAAAATCCAAAATTTTAAATTAAATTCTTCAATTTATAATCACTGTTTTATGAAATCCATTTATTTAGCATTTTCACTTTATTCTGGAATTTATTCAATAAGATTATAAAAATCAGCTTTTATACTTTTAAATTATTTTCTTCAAAATTTATTCAATTTCTAAAATTAATTCACTTAGAAATTTCTATTTTGATTTCAAAAATTCAATTTCGTTTATTTTTGGAATCCAATGATATCAAACATCCATTCAGCTAAATTTTAGCTTTCAAACAATTTCCAGACATCAATTCAATAACATCAATAATCATTCACAGATTATCACATCACAGTAGAAATAATTTTAATCAATGTGAGGGGTCCAGTTGGATCCCTCCAACCTGTTTCCCTGCATCCAAAGACGTTAGCACAATACCAATTCCACTTCGAGGTGGAATATCGCGGTATATAGGTTTTATAAAAATCCGCTTACTAACGGCGCAATAGGGTCTCATCCGCTATACGAGGCGGGAAATCATCAATCCAATATATACATATGCCAATATGTATATATTGCTATATATATATAGATATATCCTATCATATCTAATATCACATCCAAACAGTCAATCATCAATCAATAACTGCAAAATTAAATTTTCCTTCGAGTGAGAAAATCTCACCTTAGCTTTTTATTTGCAATCCCATTTTCGTTCCAGATTGTTTTCTTCACAGTTTCAAACCTTGTATAAATATTTATACAGTTCATTAATATTCGGATAAAATCGAACTATTAAATTCCATTTGATAATTTGAATTAACTAGTGATTTATCTTAAACAAATGATTTTTTTCTTCTTCTTAGAAAAAGTATTTTAGTAACTAAAATAATTCAAATTAGTCACTTTACCAATTTAATCAACAGATCCATTGTTTAAAGTAAACAAGTAAATTAAAAATGTATACAGTATTTTTATTTCCTTTTTACTACTACTGCCTATGTTGATCTCTACTTAAAAATCTATAGATTTACAAATCTAATTTATATAACTTCCAACATTTAAATCTTTCTGTTATATATATAAATATATATTTTCTTTTGAAACCATATATATATACTTATAAAAATAAACTATATTACCCAAATCTTTCATATTACATATACTATATTTGGAATAAAAATGGTTTTTATCTTTTACTGTGAATATCCCAAAACAGAAATTTCTTTCCTGTATTATATATACACATATAAAAAATTGAAACTGCATTTCTTCTTTTTTTTTTCTTTTTCTTTTTCAGATCTAAATCCAATTAAACATCTCGAAAAGCTACTTACCTTACAGGGAGATGCCACGGCAATCGAGCCCTAAGTCACTGCACCCATGCGAGCCATCCACCATCATTGCTCGTGATGTCGACGAATCCATGTCGCCGCCCTCTGCCTCGAGCGTGCGCGTACCATCGCAAAATCGAGCTCGCGAATCAACTTCGTCGCCACGACCTCCTGAAGTCGCCGCACCCCGAACTTAGCCCTCCAGGTCGAATCGACCTTCTTCCACTGCTTGCTCGAGCCACCGCGACCCACAGCACTAACCCCGACTTCGCACCCCAGCCTCGAATCGCCCACCCAAACTCTCGACCTATGTCTAATATTGCGTGCTTGAACTCGTGGGTCGACGCCGACTTAATTTGGGTCGCGATAAAGGTATGAATCGAAGGGGAGGAGGCGGTGGTTGTTTTGAGAAGAAGGCTGGCCATTTTTTTTATAAACGAGAAGGAAGGTTTCGTCTTTGTCTTTTGAACGTGAAGTTTTTAAAACGTAAAGGAGCGTGATTTCTGGCGGAAGGAAAGGAGAGGGATGGGTTGCGTGATTTCATTCGTGATTGTAGGCGTTTTTATCGGCCAGAAAAGTAGCTGATGTTGACCAAGTCTTATAATTAAAATTTAAATTTAAATTAAACTCAGTTTAAATTTTAATGCGTTTACACGTCGTATGTTCACACAACAATTCCGACAGATACGAAACTTTAAATCTGACAATAATTCAGCATTACGAATCCGATGAAACTGGTTTCGTCGAAATCCGAGACCTTTTGAAAAATGACTATTTTTAACTTGACGATTTAAAATTAAAACGATATCGATGCGTTTCGAGCTGCCACGGTCAAATGACAACTCCGATTGATACGAAAATTGAAATCTGATAATAACTAACTATTACGGATCCAATGGAACTGGTTTCGTTCAATTCTGAGACTGTTCGAAAAATGGCTAATTTTCAGTCGATAATTAAATATTAAAATATTCCATTTTCACAGATTAACTTTAAATTCAGTTTTAAAAGTCCTGTAACATCTCTATAACTCCAGTATGATTAAATAAAATTTTACAAATCATTTTTAATCACATTTAATCCAGATTTTCAATTATCTCTGGAATGTAACTATTAAATTATCGATTTAATTGTCAAATTAAATCCAATATTCGCAAAATAAATTACTCGACTCATAAATTTCACTTATTAATATTTAAAATCAATTAAATATTCGAATTTAAATTATCAAAAATTCTGGGTCGTTACAGATACAGATATTTATCATTTCAATCCGTAATTTAAATATATATGGGTATATATCTTATCAACCTGCAATCCCAAATTCAATTCTATGAAAATCGCTTGGGTTTATCATTTCAACCCATAACGTTTTTTTCCTATTCTATAAATCGTTCAGGTGTGTATCATTTCAACCCATAGTGAATTCTATACTAACATGGAACTTGAAGAGTGATAACAAATATGACAATAATATAACCAGTAAAAGGCATATATCATCAGTGATAAATAACAAATAATGGGGTCAGATGTCATAGGTGAACAGATATAGATAATGGCATATATATAGCAATGTAAATAACTAACAGCAGCATATTTCAATTGACGTTTCAATTGAAATCAAATTTAATAAATAAAAGAACATCCATCGTGAGTGATTGCTCACCTTTCGAGGCTAGAGAGGATAGACACTGAAATTGAGTTACGAATCCAAACACGAATTCCAAAGCAAAGTGAGATGGGCAGGAATTCGACAGTCAAAGCTGATAACAGGGAATAGACGAAATCAAATCATAATTGGGGTCGATGAAGATAAATGGGTATAAGTGAACTCATATATAACTATATATATATGAAATTTTCTCTGAAATCAATAAACATTTTAAACTCAAATTTATGTATACTTTTCTATATAAATTTATATATAAATATATACCACTCACATGCATAAAAATCAACATATACACACACACAAAAAAATATTCTGTAAATTCATATAGAATAAAGGCTTAGAACCAAGAATCTGTTTTCTTTCTCATATATAACATAAAATACGTGAGTTATAAATAGACACGTATACAAATATAACTCGCATATGCTTATATAAACCTGTGTATATAAAACCCAACAGGCATGCGAAAGAAATATACATGTATATTGAAATAAGCATGATATATATAATAACAGTACGAATATGTATAGCTAACATATGTATATCTTATAAAATCTAACATATCATACTTGCACAGTAAAATAGCCTTTATATATTCATACATATATATACACAATTCAAAAGTAGCAGTACACTGCAGCACTAATATGTAGTACACTTTTACAAATAGTATAGCTTATATATAGCATGAAATAAATTAATTTTATAACTACTCTAAACACACCTATATACGAAAAATAGAAATATAGATCGAAATATACATCTACCTTTCTGCTTTAAATCTATGAATAGAGAAAATAAGCAACAACTTAAATATCATATATATATAATACTATTAAAATCCCAAAACTGTAAACTATAATATATATATATATAAATAAAACAAAATCGGACAAGTATATACACATATATATAAACTAACCGATATATCTCTATACATATAAATCTACATATGAATACTCACCTATATCATATATAAATATATATACGTATACTGATGTAAAAAAATATATATAACTAACATTAAACATATATATGTACTAATACATAAAACTGCAATCAATATATATAACCAGTAAACAATATATACATATATATACAACATATAAATAAATATATATATGTAGTACCTCTTTCAAGATATCATTTTACTGTAACAAATATATATATATATACACCCATATATATATTAATGTAAAGGAGGATAATAAAACCAGAGGACCCAAAATATAATATATATATATACACACACTCAACTAACATACTATAATCTATATTACCTTACTGCAATTTTTTTTTAAAGACAAGCGAGCAACTTAGCCAGGCTCGATGGCTTGGGGTGAATGTCTCGGCAGAGGGAAAGGAAAAGAAAGCTGCGCTCGGTTGCTTCTCACGTGTGGCCATTGTCTGGAGATGGTGTGAGTATTGGAGAAAGAGAAGGGAAAGAGAGAGTGGGAAGGCAGTAGGTAAACAAGGTAGAGTGAAGAAGCTACAGGAGAAAATGAAAGCTTCGTTTGTTTGAGTTTGTTTTTTTTCTTGTTGTGTTATGGGGAAATAGGAAAATAGTGAACAAAGAGGAAGAAAGTGGAACAAATAGCAATGTAAACTGAATGATGGAAGAGTAAGAGTACAACGTGAGAATTCAGGAATAATAATGACTAATGGCTGTTTGTTTCAACGGTTAGATAGACAAAAGGACAACAAACCCAAAAGCGTGAAATTGGGTACTGGTACGGTTATCTGTTTCACAGATTCTGCCGTGCATCGGACATCGAAATTGACAATTGAATATACCGTAGAGATCAGCACGATGAGACAATCAAAATGGTATACAGATATCAGTGGCACGATCATCCTATCAAAAGTCGATAATCGGTACCGAAAATGTTGCAAATTTGCCATAAATAAGATAAAAGGAGCAATATAAGTCCAAATTTGATGAAACGAAATATGACGTCTCACTCAGAAGATGATTTACAAATTATTTTATAGAAAAATATTCAGATTTGGAAAATATTTTGTTATCATCAGTTTTAACTGATTTAAATTGAAATAAAATTGCACTAGAAAATAAACTTCCATCATTTCAGATGAAAATTTACCAGTAGCTATGCTTCATTAGACGTATTCTAAATATCAAATTTTTATTTCAAAGTTCAATTAATTAAAAATTCACAAAATTTCAATTAAATATATTATTAAAAACTATTAAAATTTTACCGATTGTTACCAGTATAATTGATTCAATTCCAAAATTTATCCCATCGCGTAGAATTTTCAACTATGAATCCATCGTGACCAGTTCTTCATGATTTTTAAACCTCGTACGCAGGGGATATACATTTTATAAGTATTCGAATTTCAAAATATATTTATTTGAATTAATCAAAATTATCACAGTAAATTAACCTCAAACAAACATCTTCTTCCTCGTAAAAAGCTCCTGCTTCCCTCCAGTTATATTCAATTTTATCGGTTTAAAATTAATTTCAGTAACCCATTTCATTTTTTTTCTTTTTTTTTTCAAACATTCGTTCACCCAGTAGATCAACAGTTTAACCAAAAATTGAAAACCACAATTTGAATGCATATATATACACACACACACACATATATATATATATATATAGATCGTGTGAGATAACTCACCCAAACATTGTTGTTGCCATCCAAACGAGGGCGCCTGACCTCAAAAGAAAATTGCCGAGAAGATCGAGACTGCAAAGACGTCGCATCCTACCCCAACGCGCCGCAACCTCCCACCTTCGACCACGTCCAGGTTGCCGACCATGTCACGGTCACTTCCTCCAGAACTACGATGCCGCCTCTTCCACAATACAATCTGCCACCCAAACCTCGTACACACACGAGCAACTGCGACTACCCTGACCATCGAACTCACCTCCGGTTGTCAACGCGACATCGCCTCCAATGTCGCTTGCGAGCTCACGCTCATCAAATCATCGCGCGTTCCCAAACAATACATCCCCAACCTGATAAACACTCACGATAAACTCAACGATGAAGCCTACACCTTCTCTCCTCACGCGCGCTCTTCCAGGCCTTTCAAGCGATTTGAAATGAATTTGAGTTTCCCTTTGGTGATTTTTTTTCCTCACTCGATTCGTTTTAACTGAAAATGAAGGAGGAGGGGAAAGTTGTGATTCGATTGGAAGGGAAGGAACGACATACGTGACTTTCCTTTTCTTTCTTTAATGCTTAATTTAGTTTGGCCATTTATTTTTTTCTTTTGAACGATAGATTTAAAAAAAAGCTCGACTGTGATGTTTAAAAAGGTGAAAGGAGGGAGATGTTGCGTGTTGGAAATATTTGTGTGTCTGCATAAGCTTGCTACAGTGCTTTTGAAGAGAAAGGAAAACGTTCTGATGTGAAATTATTTTGACTAGTCAATATAAAAATATATTATTTAAATTTTAAATCGTCTCGAATTCGTAGCTCAAAATCTCGACCTCCTATCAAGGCATGTCGCTAGGCGTTCATAATGTTATACCCCTATTCCGAACGCAATGGAAAATGTTCCGAGTCCTAATTCGATCGTATGGAGAAGATAGCTTTTTGGACCCAATTATTATATTGAATTTTCGATATAAATTTCAACGCGTTAATATTCCGTCGGCCAAACGATAACTCCAAACACTACGAAATTTGAAATCCAAAAATAATATAATATTATGGATCCAATGGAACTGGTTTCGTCGAAATCCGAGACTATGCCTCGGAAGACTATTTTTAAATGTAATTTAAACGATATATTTTTAAAACTGAACAAATCACTTTTAAATTCAATTTTATAAGTTCTATTACGTTCAGTATTATTAATATAAATTTTATGAGCCTTTAAATTATTTTTAACAAGCTTAAAACTCCAAATTCAATACTTTACCCAATTTCCAATTATTAAATTCAAAAATTTAATTATCCAAGAATTGGTTATATTTGAAATTCAAGTTAAAAATTAACTTTTAAATATTTAAAATAAATTAAATATTCCAATTTCAAATATCCAAAATTTCGGGTCATTACAATGGAAATATAATTATGTTTTAAAAGTTGTTAATTTATATTAATATTGTTTTAAAAGTGATTTATAGATATTTTAAATATTATGAAGGGCTAATTATCAAAAACTATTAGTATGGTTTTAAATTAAATATAATTATTTATAGATAAAGTTTTGGAGATTAATTATTAGTATTTATAAAAATGTTGAAGATAAATTATTATTGTTTTATTTAAGATGTTTGGAATTTATTAATTACTATTTAAAAAAGCTTTAAAGTTGATATTTGTTTAATTATAATGTTACTATGATAGTGTTTTACGTAAATGATTAGAAAGTATGTTTTGGATGTTTTTGAGATTTATAAATAGGGTTTCATAAACAGATGTAGGTTATAAGGGGAATCTTATAATATGCTTGGAAAACGTAAAGGAAGATTGGTTAAAAGATAAAAAGGTTTTATAAATGGTCTTGGATATTTATAAAAGAATTTTAGAAGTGAATTTATAGATTTATAAAAGGAGTTTTATAAATGGGTTTGTAGATTTATGATAGAGTTGTGAATGATTATAATTGAACAAAAAGGAGAAATCTTCTCAAATGTTGGTGAATATACTTATACCGTTGAGATAAGTATATGGCTATTTTTCTAAGTATTGAGAAATATGGATTTTTGATGTGTGTGTGTGTATCTTCGAAAAAGGATTTTGAGACGAATATTACAAAGTGAATTTAGTTAATAAAAGACTAATTAATGAGGCCTAGTGTTGCTTGTTGCTTAACTAATGTTTATTTCTCCTATGGAATTAAATCCCTGATTGAGTGTTTGTTATTAAATAGTTAAATAACCAACTATTGAATTTGGACCCAAATGTAACTTTGAAAATATTTAGGAGAAACACGTGAGTTATGTGATATCCCGGGTTTTTGGTCAGTATAAATTTAATAATCTGTATTGATAATTTAATCTTTTAAAAGTTAATAAATATTTAATCTGGAAATATTGATAAGATTTATTTTCAAAGCTAATAAAGTTTTAATCTATTTATAATATATATATTGTTATATATTGTGAATGGGATATCTTTTGTTTTAAATTAAAGATGAATTTTCAAATTTGTAATATATATGTATATATATGTTATAATTTGGATTGTTTGAAATTTAATTAAATCTATTGATAAATATATATGTATAAATTGTGATTTTAAAAGCTTTGTTTTAAAATTTAACATTTTTCAAAAGGTTAATTTAGATTTAATTCAATTGTTTTCAAAATATAAGACAATTGAATTAAATCTAAATTAACCTTTTGAAAAATGTTAAATTTTAAAACAAAGCTTTTAAAATCACAATTTATACATATATATTTATCAATAGATTTAATTAAATTTCAAACAATCCAAATTATAACATATATATACATATATATTACAAATTTGAAAATTCATCTTTAATTTAAAACAAAAGATATCCCATTCACAATATATAACAATATATATATTATAAATAGATTAAAATTTTATTAGCTTTGAAAATAAATCTTATCAATATTTCCAGATTAAATATTTATTAACTTTTAAAAGATTAAATTATCAATACAGATTATTAAATTTATACTGACCAAAAACCCGGGATATCACAAGTTATATGGCACAGTCATCTCTGATGATGCTGTACTATGCGTGCAAATTTCGTTTCCTCTTTTAGGACCATGATAAGGAAATCCATCCACTAACGGTTAGGAGGTGATCTTCGATCTTATCTTTGACTATTATTTCCTAAAGAACCGAGGTTGAGTTTACTGGAAACTGTTAAATGTTGTTTCCAAGATACCGAGACTCAAGCGTTCAAAGTAAAGACATCTAGAATATAATGTAATTGGAGACAGAGTTCTCAAGCATTTCGTTCAGTCGTAGAACAAACTTGTATGGATGAATGCTGGTATTGCATTGGTTACCTGAAGGGCAATATTAGCATTCAAAGATGATTTGCTAGGAGGAAATGGTAAGATCATGGCCTCCTCGAGCCTCACAGTCAGGAAATGAATAAAGCAGGGATAGGCGGTAAGTGTAAATGGGTCGCACCCAAGTATGGTATGATCATTCCAAGTCTAGAGCGATATTCATGTATGCTTCGGGATCCCATTGTGTGGTTGTTAATTGCAACAGAGGGGTGATCATATTCAGTGCTACTCGAGAAGGGGTAGTGCTGGTCCTAAGTAGCAGAGGTGCAACGTGTTGTAGCCTCCCGTACATTTTATTTAAAGGTGCATAGATTCGGTGGGTAGACCCATACCCTTTCATAGTTGGAATCCATTCTCTAATGCGAGCCACCCGTTTTGGTTGTAGAGCCTAGTATGCTGGAATTTAATTAATATAACAATTTCAGCTATGATTAATAGTATTTGTATATTAGACATTTTTATAATATCAGAGGATTGCATATGAAATGTTTTGATTATCATAAGGTAAAAACCCGTCCGTGTTTATGTGCGGCATGGTCTTATGAGATACTTTTGATTTTCGCAAGGTTTTTATAACTTTAAAAGTCTAATATGGTGTGTTTTCTCACGCTGGTTTTCCAGATTGATTTGTGTGTTATTTTATTATAATGCTTAGGTTAGACCGAGCATATTCACAGATTGCTTTGGATGCATTGGAGCTCAGGAGACGTTTTGGAGGTCTTCAAATCGTATTTTTCGTACATGTTTATTTCCGCTGCTTTGTTGTTGAAATTATCAGCAATTGTGAGGACATGATGTTATAACTATCTAGGCTGATGATTGTGATTATTGTTGTACTCTAATGTATGTATGTATATAACAGTTTCTCTTTTCTAAAGATAATTGATATTATATTATATATTGTTCCGCTGTGATTGTGAGATTCTATGTTGTTTTAGTTTCTTTCTTTCTTCTTCTTCTCTTCCCTTCTTCTTTCTTTGCCTTAACTATCCGTCTTTCCATTCGATTTGGGTTGGACATGTGTGCTTTATTGTCAGCTTGAATTGTATGAGTAGGTTATTACATGTGGTATCAGAGCTTAGGTTGAGTGAACAGCTCAGCTTTAGTGGGAATTTACTCATTTGAGATAGGGTAAGCAAGACCCTAGGACGAGTTAGATTATATATCTATGAGCACCTATTTATTAGTGATATAAAAATATTTTATATTGTGTTAATTTATCTGTTGAGTGGCTTATGAATTTTAGTCGAAATGTGGGACGCCACGATATCGATAGGGTTTTTAAACGCTTAAACAAGGCAAACCGATGTAGTATTGTTTTGAAAACTAGGTAAATGAAATAGTTTTACCTAAATTATATTTTATATATAAAGGAATAATCTAACAGAAATTATTATAGTTATATATGGAGTCTTTGGTTGTTAGAGGATGATAATATTTGACTATTATCATTTGTTGTTTATATAAAAGTTGTTATCATCATAATTGAAAATAAAGATAAACATGTGTAAAAATGAGTTATAGAATATTGATTATAACTAAAACAATCAACAATTGTGAAATGAATTACATAAGAAGTGATATTTTATAAATATGACTTATAAATGTGGTTTATAAATGGAATTGCCTAAGTATATTTATAAATATGATCTATTAATAAAAATTGGATTTAAACAAGAAGTTGTAGAATTTAAAACCCATTGATTTTGAATTTTTTTTTCAAAGGTTTGGGAAAAATAATAATAGTATTATTTTGAAAATATTTTGGGTTAGAAATGTTTTAAATGGAATTTAAAAGAAACAGAAAGCGTTGAACTCACCTCAGTTGTTGGAAAATAATCCTGGTGATGACTGCAGCATCATCAGTATTCATTTTCGAGTTTCTAAGCGAGGAATTGCTACCATTGAAGTATTGTTTTGATAAAACAAATTTGCTTTAGATTCCAGTGGTATGATTTGATATATAAAGGAGTTTAGGTATATATATGATTTCAAAATAATTTGAAAATAAAACTGGGTGTTAAAATCCTCAATATTTCTATCTAAATGTTTTGAGGAAACCTAAGATAATATGTCTTGAACTTATAATTTGAAAATAGTATAGATAAGAAAAGAAATTTGGAATCAAGATATGAAATTAAAATTTAACTTAGGCTAAGTTTAATAAATTGAGTAAAGGGTTAAATGAAGTTGAAATAGGATTTGATGAATTGGATAAATTAGTGAAATGAATATATACTTAAGTCATAAAGTGATTATATAACCCTAAATTATAAATAAAATAAGTGAATAAACTTAAGTCAAATAAATTTCATGAAGTATTAAGTAAATAAGTTTGTATAACTTATATATTTAAAGAATATTAAGCTAAAACAAATTCTAATTTAATGAAAGTGAATATTAAGAAAAGAAAATATGAATTTGAATTATTAAATTAAATTTAACTCAAAGTTTAGTAAAGTGGGATGAAGCAAAGTTAAATGAAATTAAATTTGATTTACAATAAATTAATGAAACATTAACTTGAGTTATAAAATGAAATCCAACTTAAGTTGTAAAATGAATTGAATTTGTTTTGAAATGTTGTTTGCTAGAAAAAAATATGAACTTGAGTTATGAAGTGAAAATGAACATTGGAATGTGGTACAAAATGTTTATAAAGAACTTAAACAAAATTTTGGTGGAATGGTTCATAAATAATATTAGTATTGAAAAATATACTAAGTGATAATGGAATAGGATTTAACTTAGGAAAAGTTAAAATGAAATGATTTTATGAAAATGATCCATAAATAAATTAAGTATGGATGAAATGTTGTTAACCATAATGCGAATAATTGGATGTGAACCAATGAATGTAAATGGATCAAGCGTAAATAAAGGGAACGTGAATGATTGAATATAAATCAATTGAATGGAAATAAATTTAAATAAATACGTAAGTTGTACGTATATTATTTTATCAGCATAACTGTTTAATCCAGTTTCAAATATATGATTTCGAGGTGATTTACACCGATCCAAGTTAGGATTTCACTCGATTCTCGACGATGAACCCTGGATATGGATTTTTGATTGATCTGAATATTCTCTATCATAGTACATGACTATGCAAGGAGAGTGATAGTTTCTAATAAGGGAACTGGATCTGAGTCCGCGCTAGAGTGGTTGTGTGAACGATACTAGTTCACAAGCAAAATTGTACAATCGAGCGAGCAATCAGGTATGGTTTTGCTTAAGGATGATATATGTACATCGTACAGGCTTTAATAAATTAAATGTTGATATTGGAAGATGCAAACTGATATGGTTATGAATTAACTGGATAAATATACCTTGTTTGACAGTATCTTTTGTTATCCTTGCTATATTTGCATACTGTTGTTGTGTAGTCTATGTTATATATTGATATTACTTTTCATATACATGTTCTCATTGGCTGTTGAGTGTTTAGTAGGTGCAGATGGCATATACTTTGCATTTGGAGCTCGGTATCGCGCTATATTGACTGTATATGCTTGCTAATACTAAAATAAGGTACACATCTCAGATTACATATCGTATTTTTATAATTTTCCCTACGGGATGCCTCATCCTCGAAGATGAGATGTATATTTGTTATTATATATATATATATATTGTAAATTTTACGATCGAGCCGCACAAAGGAGAAGTTGGCGAAATTTAAGGCGTTAGAAAAATTTTGAGATTGGAAAGAAAATTTGACAAATAAAAATTGGATTTTGGTTTTATAACTTTGAATGGTATTAGTTAGTAACTATGAATTGATTGGAAGACTCAAAATAATTGTTTACAAGAAGTTAAATTACTTAGAAGAATTTGGTAATCCATTTCAACTAATTGTTTTTGAAAAGTTAATGGGTTTGGGGAATTTTCCTTACCTGGTAATTTTGGGACGAAATTATTTTTAAGGGGAGGAGAATGCAACGATCCAGAATTTCAGTCATTTAAATTTGGAATATTTAGTTGATTTTAAATATTGAAAAGTTATTTTATAAGTTAAATAACTTGAATTTCAAATATAGCGAATTATTTGATGATTAATTATTAAATTTAATATTTGAAATTGTCTAAATAACCGAATCTTGAATTTAGTATGAATGAAAATGATTTCAAAAGTTGAATTAGTTTCTATTTAAACAAGAATGAAGATAGTAAACTTTAAAATTGGACTTAAAAGTAATTAAACAGGAATCGGAAATTGCGCATTTAAATAACGTGTAAAAATAGCCTTTTTGGGGGCATTGTCTCAGATTTCGACTAAACTAGTTCCATTGGATCCGTAATTGTGAATTATTGTACACCATCAAATTTCATGGCGATTGGATGAATTGTTTGGTCGAGCGAGTTCGAAACACTTAGAAATTTATTAAAGGAATTTTTTTTAAATAATTTGATTTTGAAAAGTTAACTTCTGCATATAATGGAATTGGAATCTGATATATATTTCATTGTGTTCGGAATAGGGGTATAATTTATAAAACGCCAGGCGGCACGCCTCGTTTGGGGTTCGAGAATTTTGGACGTTTAAAAAGGGTGACATTTTATAATATAATATTGTTAACCATGCTTTAGGCCATACCCGCACCTCCTTTAGTCATACTCTGGTACGCATGCCCATACCCTTCCCCTTATTCATATATATATTCGCTTCTTCATCAGAAAAAGGAAGAGGTCATGTTTTTTCAAATTTCAAAAACGAGCACATCCAACGGCCGAAATTGCCTTTGTCGATCGACGCCGTTTCGGTCAATGTGTTCAACTGTAAAGTTAGGCGAGGTGGCCAGGCAAGTCGATCTATGGTAGTGGATTAAGCAAAGCGATAGAGGTGGTAGCTACGGCGGTTCGAATGCATGTTGGTTTTGGAGGATTTGCTGGCGAATGACGGCGAGTCATGAGGTCGTGGCGGCAGCGATGGAGGTGCGGTGGACTGGGCTGTCTCCAGTGAGTTCGCGGCGGCGGTAGAAGCAGGGACGGCGATGCGACAAATTGATGACGAGGTCGAGTTGGGTTCGGCCTGGAGCAAAATCGCGATTTTGAATTTGAGGATGATGGTATTATGTTAATTGTCATAATATTAAGTTAATTTAATTTTTAATTATTTCAAAGGTTCATTTATTCATATTAAACTCGTACGAGGTCCAAATTGAACATGACGAGTCGCGTTGTGATCATATAGACGAAGGCTACGCTATGGAGTCAGATTGAATGAATTCGAAGCTAGTAGGAATTTTGTGTTAAATTAGTGCTTAGGTAGCAGTGGGCCTTATATTTTGGTATTTTTAAATACCTTATAATAGTGATTAATTTAGAAAAGGGATTTCGAGGTTATTTTGGAAAGTATATATGTTTAAAATAATTATTCTTGAATTATTTAAAGGAGTAATTGATTTTAAATTAAAGGTATGGTTTTTTGACTTTATAATTTAATGGTTTTATAAAATATTTGGAATGGAGATTTTCGAACTGTAAAATAAAGATTTTTAAATATTAAGACAAATCTGCCTTTTATAATAAAGGAAACGGGCTTAAAGAAAAAGAAATATTTTGATATAAATATTTATTAACCATTTTAGTTAAAGTAATATAGTATATGTATATGAACATATATTAAAGATTATCTATAAAGGTGAAATTTGTAAATGTGCTAAATTTATAAAAGTGATATTTTCCGAATGAAGTGAAGATTTGTAAAATCGTATTTTATTTCTAAAGGGATACATTTGTAAAAGGTGTTTTATAAATTAAAAGGAAAACTATTATCATTTAATAGATTGGAGAAATAAATCAAATTATGGAATTATTTTAAGTTATGAAATGATATTTTAAAAATAGTTGATTCTAATTGGAAATTCGAAGTGAGGGTAAATTGGAGTTGTCAAACAATATTTTATAAATTGAAGGAAATTTATAAAAGAAATTTAACCTATGGGAGCAAGGTAAAATTAAAAACGGTTGAAATTATGTTTTGAATGGGACTTTATGAATTAGTGAGATTCATAAAGGAAATAGATTTATAAATGGGGTTCATAAATAAAAGGGATTTTATGAAAGGAAGTTTCATAAAATAGAAGAGATTTATAAATATAGATTATAAATATGGAGATAGTCATGTGGAAATTAAGTATGGATCATATCATGGAAATATAATTATGTTTTAAAAGTTGTTAATTTATATTAATATTGTTTTAAATGTAATTTATCAATATTTAAAATATTTTGAAGGGTTATTTATCTAAAACTATTAGTATGGTTTGAAATTAAATATAATTAATTATAAATAAAGTTTTGGAGATTAATTATTTGTATTTATAAAAATGTTGAAGATAAATTATTATTGTTTTATTTAGGATGTTTGGTGTTTATTAATTACTATTTTAAAAAGTTTTAAAGTTAATATTTATTTAATTATAGTGTTACCATGATAGTGTTTTACGTAAATGATTAGAAAGTATGTTTTAAATGTTTTCGAGATTTATAAATAGGGTTTTATAAACAGATGTGGGTTATAAGAGGAATCTTATAACATGCTTGGAAAATTTAAAGGAAGATTGGTTAAAAGATAAAAAGGTTTTCTAAATGGTCTTGGATATTTATAAAAGAATTTTAGAAGTGGATTTATAGATTTATAAAAAGAGTTTTATAAATTGTTCGTAGATTTATGATGGAGTTATGAATGATTTTAGAATTGAACAAAAAAGGGAAATCTTCTTAAATATTGGTGAATATACTTATACCGTTGAGATAAGTATATGGATATTTTTCTAAGTATTGAGAAATAGGGATTGTTGATGTGTGTGTATATATATATATCTTTGAAAAAGGATTTTGAGACGAATATTACAAAATGAATTTAATTAATAAAAGATTAATTAATAAGGCCTAGTGTTGCTTGGTGCTTACCCAATGTTGGTTTTTCCTATGGAATTAAATCCCTGATTGAATGTTTGTTATTCGATAGTTAAATAATCGACTATCAAATTTGGACCCAAATGTAACTTTGGAAATATCTAGGAGAAACACGTGAGTTATATGGCACAGTCACCTCTGATGATGCTATACTATGCGTGTAAACCTCGTTTCGCTCTTTTAGGACAATGATAAGGAAATCCATCCACTAACGGTTAGGGGGTGATCTCCGATCTTATCTTTGAATGTTATTTCCTAAAGAATCGGGATTGAGTTTACCAAAAACTGTCGAATGTTGTTTTAAAGAGACCGGGATCGGATATGTTATCCGAAAACCACTTCGATCCAACTCAAGTGTTCGAAGTAAAGACATCTTGAAGATAATGGAATTGGAGACGGAGTTCTCAAGCATTTGTTCAGTCCCAGATCGAACTTTTATGGATGAATGCTAGTATTGCATTGGTTTCTTGGATGGTAATATTAACATTCGAAGATGATTTGCAAGGAGGAAATAGTAAGAGCGTGGCCTCTTCAAGCCTCACACTCGGGAAATGAATAAAGCAGGGACATGCAGCAGGGCTAAGTGGGTTGCACCCAAGTAGGGTATGATCATCCCAAGTCTAGAGCGATATTTATGTATGCTTCGGGATCCCATTGTGTGGTTGTTAATTGCAATGGGAGGTGATCATATTCGATGCTACTCGAAAAGGGGGTAGTGTCGGTCCTGAGTAGCAAAGGTGCAACGTGTTATAGCTTCCCGTACATTTTATCTAGAGGTGTACGGATTCGGTGGGTAGAACCTTACCCTTTCATCGTTGGAATCCATTCTCCTATACGAGCCATCGGTTTTGGTTATAGAACCTCGCATGCTGCAATTTAATTAATGTAACAATTTTCGCTATGATTAATAAGTATTTGTATATTAGACATTATTATAATATCAGAGGATTTCATATGAAATGTTTTGGTTATTGTAAGGTAAAAACCCATCCGTGTTTATGTGCGGCGTGGTCTTCCTAGATACTTTTGATTTTTGAATGATTTCTATAACTTTAAAAGTCCAATTGGGTGTGCTTTCTCACGATGGTTTTCCAGACTGACTCGGGTTTTATTTTATTATAATGCTCAGGTCAGACTAAGCATATTAACAGATTGCTTTGGGTGCATTGGAGCTCCGGAGATGAGTTGGAGGTCTTCAAGTTTTATTTTTCGTATATGTTTATTTCCGCTGCTTTGTTGTTGAAATTATTAGAAATTGTGAGTATATGATGTTATAACTATCCAGGTACATGATTGTGATTGTTACTGTACTTTGATGGATGTATGTATATAATAGTTTCTCTTTTCTAAAGATCATTGATATTATATTATATATATTATTTCACGCGATTGTGAGATTTTGTGTTGTTTTAGTTTCTTTCTCTCTTCTTCTTCTCTTCCCTTCTTCTTTCTTCTTTCTTTCCCTTAAGTATCCGTCTTTTTGTTCGATTTGGGTTGGACATATGTGGTTCATTTTCAGCTTGAATTGTACGGAAAAGCGGGTTGTTACGGTAAATATGTTATTAAAAGAAGAGAAATTCTTTTGGTTTTATTAATACAACTTTTTATTAGAAGTTGGCTTTCCCAATTTATGAATTTTAATTATAGAAATT
This sequence comes from Allium fistulosum, assembly GCA_030737815.1. Classification (NCBI taxonomy): domain Eukaryota; kingdom Viridiplantae; phylum Streptophyta; class Magnoliopsida; order Asparagales; family Amaryllidaceae; genus Allium; species Allium fistulosum. The sequence goes on along the minus strand of CM060905.1, from coordinate 893,974,693 downwards.
TAGCTTGAGGAATTAAAAGTTGAATAATGATTGGATATTTGTAATTTTGCATTATGTGAAAAATAATTCTTTGTGGAATGAATCTTATGATAAAATGAATTAAACTATGAAGTTTATAATAATTAAAATTAGGCATTAAATGAGTTGGATGTCTTTTAACTTCTTAAAATGTTTAGTACTTTAAACCATAAAAGGGGTTATATTTTTAAAGTTTGTAAAATATTTATGTAGACTTAATATCAAAGTAGAAAATATTGATACTAATTGTGAAGTACAAATTTTTGAGACAATTATTTTTGGAAGAAGATTTATTTAAGTTGAAGTGTTTTGAATTTACGAAAATCATTTATGGAATTTTATTTTAAAGGAGTTAATTTCTGTAAAAGAAGAATTTGAGATATCTCTGGAATGGTTTAATTATTGCTCAATATTAAGATTTTAAGATTATAAGTTGATTGAAGAAATCAAATTCTTGAAAATAAATTGGAAGGATATGTAGATTAGATGTTTTAATTTTTTGAAAGGTAATTAAAAGATTTTATTAGGTATAAACGTAAAAGTTTTATTGGGAATAACTGGGTTGTTTTGTTTGATGCTTGATTGTTATAGTGTACATTTTGAAAAATGAATGTATTACTAATAGTAATATATTTCTACCGTAGAGTTTCCTCCGAAATAAAATTGCAAGGATGCAATTTCTAAGGGGAAAGTCTGTAACAACCTTGATTTTAAGTTGCATAAATAAAATAAATAATGACTTAAACTGGAGAAATTAATTCATGGAATGGATATTTTATGATTTATAAATAAATCAAGTGTTGAGGTGAAATAGAGACTTTAATTTGTTAAATTATTCAATCATTGATAAAAAGAGTTTGAGCTAAAATTATTTTGTTAATAATCAATTTGAAGTGGATTTGATAATTTGAGTTAAGAGTTGTATTTGAGCTATGATTTTACATCTTAACATGAAGAAATGGGAAAATTAATTAATCAATAATCATTAGAGAATACACTTTAGAAATGGTATAAAAGCTTTGATTAAAAGTGTAAATTTGGAAAAGAAGAATTAAAAGGAATAGAATGAATAGAAATAAAAAAGGAATTCTTTTCTTATTCAGTTTTGTTACAACCCAAGGCCCAAGTGAAAATAAAGGAAAAGAAGAAAACTTCGTTTTCAGTACGTACAACATTTTGATAGTAAAAATAAAATGAAGTTCCCCTTCTCTCATCAAATCCTAGAAGCAAATCTTCCAAATTAAATTCAAATAAAATTCTAGAAAATCTGATAAATTAAAAGTAATGTTTTCAAACCATATCCTATCGGTTAGACTGATTTATTTCAATTTTTATAGTATTTAATTCTTGTTGTTTTTCGTTTTGGGTTGAGCTATTTTGTAGGATTTGTTCAAATACCATTACAGAGCTGAAATGGGTGTTTTAGCAAGTCTATTGTGCATTTAAGGTGAGTAATCCAGACCACTCTCTCTAGATTGTTTGCATGCTTGTGTAGCTAGATTAAACTAATGTTTACAATGGTTGATTAATTAAATTATTGTACGTACGAGCCACTGTCAGTTGAAAATCTTAGTCCAGTATATATTTGATAACCTAGTAGCTCATGATCATTGTGTTAATGCATTTTTGGATGGTAATTGTTGCTTGCATGCTTGTATTAACTAAAATAAAAGCCCTACATGAAGTATCGCACGTCGCTGGGGATCGACAAGTGCCGATCATGGTGGGTTCTTGGAGCCGAGTTCGCTCCAAGAAGAGTCACCACCGATGTAACAACCCTGTATTTTACAATTTTTTTAAATTGATTTCTAGATTTAAAAGCTTTATTTATGAAAAGAATAAATTTTGTTATTGTAAATATAAAAAATTTGATTTTGTATGTGGATTAGAATTCCAAATATGACTAAATTTAATATTTCCAGAAAATGTGAATTTTGGTTAAAATAGTCAAACTTTGACTTTTAAACTTAAAATTTTAAAAGTTTGAAATTTTATCTTTTATTATAAAAATAGATTTAATAACTTGAATACTGCTTTTCGTTTCGTTGAAAACGGAGTTAAACTGCAAAAGTTATGTACATTTCAATTTTGAGTATAAACTGTTTATTTAACAATTTTGTCTATTTTAAAATTGTATAAATTACTTTTTCTTTGTTATATTTTATTTTAATATGTGTCAATATGTTTTTATGTATATTTTTGTCTTTTTATATTTTTAAAATAATAATAGAATTTTTCCAAAATTTACTGTATTTATTTTTCATTTTTAAAGGCTGTTTTCCTATTTTCTGCTATTTTCTTCATTAAAAATTATATGTAAATTAAATTTTAAATATTTATTTTGTGAATATATTTTTATTTTATGTTATTATTTATGTTTAAAAATATATTACAAGCTCATATGAATTTTCTAAAATTATTTCATTCAGTTTCAAATTTTCTAGTCTAGTTCACTGTTTTAACTATTTTTTCTTAATTTAACTTTATATAATTGATAAATATTTATATAAATTATTATATTTTGATAAAATTTCGAAATTTTATCTGGGATTATTATTTTTTCCAGAAATATAAAGTTATAAAAAAGGAATTAAAGATATATGAAGAGTTTGATACCTTTTGTGTGCTTAGCCCTTTTGAATTCTACCGTTTCTTTTTCAATCAATACATCTTTTATATTATTTTTGCTGCTCTATTCCCCAATCTTTTTCAGCCGACTTCCTCATGTTATTCACGAATTTTCAAAGCTCCTAAACCCTAAAAAAAATCATGGCCTCCATCTTGCAAAAATTTTTGGTAAATCCCTCTCTTCTTTCTACTTTTTCTTACTTTTTCTATGCTAGTTTGCCTTGTTTCTCTCTTCTATTTGCATGGCCTCTTCTCCATAGCCATGGCCACCACCTCCAACACCTTTTCCACCATCATCTGCAGCAGCTCCTCCTCCAATCCCCTCTGACCAGATCAGGCCATGGCCATCTAGATGAGCCTACACCCCAAAACAATGTCAAAAAAACTCCAAAACATTGCCTAGACCACACATATCATCACCTACCCTCCATATCTTGCTTTGGCCACCCCTTAGCCACCGCCACCACTTGCTACATGACCTTTGGCTGCTGCTACTCATCACCCAAAACTCTGTCCAGACCTGTACCAAATGATGGCCGAGCCATTTGACCCATAGACCGAGCCAAAAGTTGAACCAAACTCCACTATGTTGCCTAGTCTCTTGATATTCTTGTGTTGTAACTTCCTCCACATGTTCTAGCCTTTATGCCATGCATTCCTATGATCAAACCTGAGCCAAAGTCATGTCAAACCTGACCTAAATAAACCACTAGGCCATGCAAAACATTGTAGAAAACAAGGCAAAAGATTTGACATTCAAATCTCTTTTCGTTTAAAAGTTATTCCATTTCAAGTGCGTTGAAATTGTGTTTGTTTTGATGTATGTTTTGGGTTGTAATACAAGAGTTGTAGCTTTGGATCTTGCTCTCCACTCAAGTCCGTAGTCTTGTCATCGTGCTTTTGTTTCCATTGTGTCATTGGTTTTGATATCTCCAGCACAAACAGGTGAGTTATTCTCACCAGACAATATGTACCTATATAACTAGTTAATTGACACCCTGCGAATCTGTAGAAATATATTATCATGTTATATATGCTTATATTATTATCATATGATGTTCACACCTGTTATTGCACCTATTATATCATATGTTACTATTATTTAATGTTATTCTGTTATTTATATATGTTATCACCATTGCAAGTTCCCTGTAGACTAGAATCACTATGGGTTGAAATGATACATACTCGAACGGACTTTAGAATAGGGAAAAATCGTTATGGGCTGAAATGATAGGCCAGAACGATTTTTATTTAAATTATTTTAACTTGGGATTGCGGGTTTGAAATGATAGAACCCGGATTTTTCTTTTTAACTGCGGATTGAAATGATACATATCCGTATCACTTGACCTAAGTTAGAAAATTATATACAGGCCCGTGGTTATTTTATAAAGTGTTTTGGATATTTTTAAGTATTTTAAAAATTTTAAATTTATGAAATTTGATTTAAATAGATTTTGAAATGTTTTAAAATAAAGAAATTATGATTTTTTCTATGTGTTAAAAATGTAATTAATGAATGGTTTAACTGGATTTTTGAAATATAACTTAAGTTGGAAATTTGGAATTTTGATTAAAAATGATATTTAAGCTATATAAATAAAAATAAAAAATTTAATTATATTTGTAAAATGGTAAATATGATAATTTGATTAAATTTGAATTTAAGTGATTTATTAAAGTATTTTTGATTTTTCTATGAATTTAAGTGGTTAAATAAATGAATGTTTAAAAGTGATCTTTTAAAATATAACTTGACTAGGAAATGTGAAATTTGGTTTTAAATAAAGGTTTAAGTTAAAATAAAATTGGAAATTTTGTTAAATTGTGAAATGGTAATTTAAATTTGAAGTGTTAAGTCTATTTGTTGAAGTGTGAAGAATTGGAACTTTTACACTTAAACTTATTAAGTAAATTGTTGAAAATTGGATTTAATTATAAGAAATTTATTGTGAAAAAAGATATATGTTAAATGATATGTAAATGAACATTTTAAATGTTAAAATATGATTTTTAAAATGTTTATGTGTTTTAAATTAAAGTTATTCAATTGCTGGAAATACACTAACACCTGAAATTAACTTTTAATAGCATTCAGAAATGCTATAGATTCTGTTTTGAACTAAAATTGTGTAAAAAGAGCTATTACAGCATTTCTGAAATGCTGTAGTTGCTGTAGTTGAACTTATAGGCTAATATTGAACTCAGGCCTATTATAGCATTCTCTGGAAATGCTATAATGATCTGCAGTCTATGTTGAAATCAAATTTAACCCGTTTTGAAATCTGAACTACCGCAGCACTTCTGAAATGCTGTCTTTTCTGTTTTGAACTATAATTCAACTAAAACTGAGTTTTAACAGCAGTTTTAAGCGCTGTGTTTGCTGAATTAAAAATGTTTTCAAATATAACTTATAGCAGTTGTTTTTAAATGCTGTGAAATGCTGAAATTTTAATAATTAGGGTTTTTGACTTAGTAAACGAACTCAGAATGGTTTGAAACTTTGGAAATTGAATATTTGATTTGAAAATATAATAATTACACTTTTAAAAGGTTTAAATGAAGTATTTTGCTTGGAATATAAACTATTTAAAGGTGATTTGAAATGATAGTAAATGAACGATATCTTTGAATTTAAAAGGTATTTAAAGTTGAATATTTGGATTTGAACTGATAGGATATTTTATTTTATTAAAATGATTTGAAATGAAGTTTTGTAAGGATATGATATTTTATTATATTAAAATGATTTGAAATGAAGTTTTGTAAGGATATGATATTTTATTATATTAAAATGATTTGAAATGAAGTTTTGAAATGATATGAAAATTTAAATATATGGAAATTGTTTGGAATTGATTTAATCTTTATTTTGATAAAGATATGGTTTGAAATGATATTTTATTTTGAAGTAAAGTATTGTTTTTAAAAGTTATAACCACGGGTTATAATAACGATTGGTTGGCAAAGAGACCGGGATCGGATATGGACATACTCTCTGTCGATACCGAAAACCACTTTGACAACCGTGTACGCGGTGGAGATTCCAGAATGAAGTAGGATGGTGGCGACGTTCTTAAGGTATGTTACGTGGACCCAACTCCCGTGAGTTGGCATAAGGTGGCTAAAACAGGAGCGATCTCGGACCAGTGAGGTAGCACCTCTTCTCGGACACATTTCTTCGATATTATACTCTTACTTGTGATTGATTAGATGGCCATCCTCCGATTTGGGAGTGTTGTTCGAGGTGGAACGGTAGTGGCTGCTATGCGTATCCATCAGTCCGTGTGCGTAATTGGTATATCTACCCTGGCATTGCCTAGTTGTGCCGTGTCACCTACCATATCGAGCTTTACTACGATTATGATTTTAAGATCCGACCGCGTTAAGGTTCTCCATCCCCTTAACGCTATTTTCTATATGATTATACTTTACTTATTTAGACACTATTATAATATCGAATATTACTACATAGTAGATAGTTTAACGGATCCTTAGAGGATGGGCGGTCCCAAGCATCTTCTAAGTTACTTGTACCTTTATTATAGTTCACTTGAGTTGGTTTTAATTATATAAGTATATATTGTCCTGACTCGAGTGTTTTGTGTTTTGCTTTACGCTTGGGTCAGCCTGAGTTATTCACAGATTTGGATTTCCACTCTCTTGGAGATTTGAATCGCTGGAGATTATCTGCTTGTCATGTCCTATCTATTTCAATTCCGTTGTTCTACTCAGCTTGTACTTGGTTATTTTATTGAGACTTTTGTTGTACTCTATTTCTTCTGTTGTATCTTATGTAACTCTGACATATTTAGATAGTAGCTTCATGAACTACTATTTCTTTTACTTCCGCTGCATTATTTTACTCTGTGTCTGTGATCTATGATTATATTTATTTACTGTATATTCTGAGATTTGCCAAATTTTATTTACAACACTATATTTTGAGCAATTCAACTTCGGCATGTGTGTCTGCCTATGCACTTATAATGGATGCGAATGGTTGAAAATATCGGGTCGTTACAACCGATCAACCAATGATGGTCCACCAGTGGGTGATACCTAGAGCAGGCTCGGCTTTAGGTAATTTCCCTCGTTTACTACTTTTAGAGTTATACCTTACTTGGCTTGTTGGTTGTGATGTCGGAGGATTATTGCACCATACCTTGTGGTATTCTCAGCTGATTATTTATCAAAGAGGATATTTATACAGAAATGTATACCTAGTGACATATTTTACATATTAAGTATAAACTTATTTATAAAGTGTTATTCTTGAAAGTAAGTTATACAAAAGGTACATAGTTTTCAGTTACTTTTAAAAAGTAAATTATCTGAATAAAATCTTGCTTACAAATCTATAAATTATATAATCATTAAATTAATATCTAAATGATTTCAAATAAAGTAATTTTACGGTCATTAGACCAATATTTGATGGTTTTCAAAGGAAGTAATTTAAATATAAAAAACTATTACTTCACTTGAATGAGAAATCTAATTAAATGATTTAGTAATACAAGTGGTATGGAACATTTTTATTACATTATCAATTAATTTTTGGACTCATTTGATTGAATATTTATTTTGAATGGGATTTACAATCATTTAGTAAAAAATTAAGTATTGCTAAGTGGTTATGGGACATTGCGCGACACTCATTATTTACTAGTTGAGAGTATATTACACTTATCGATCAGAAATGATCACTTTGGCATGCGATATGCTCGTATATTACGTCGGCTAGCGAAGTGCTCGCCTTGGTGGTGGACTTACAAAGTGCTTGTCTATTATTATAGCTCGTTAAGTGCTTATCTATTATTATAGCTTGCGAAGTGCTTGCTATTAGTTTTGACTTGTGAAATGCTCATCTTTGGTGTTGCCTCATGAAATGCTTGTCTATCATTGTAGCTTGCAAAATGCTTTCTTTTAGTTTTGACTTGTGAAGTGCTCATCTATATTTGCTGACTAACAAAGTGCTCATCTTTGTTGCTGACTTTCGAAGTGCTTATCTTTGGTTATTGACCTTGCGAAGTGCTCATCTGTTACACCCCTTTCATATTTGTGAATTAATATGTTTTGATGTGGTTATTATTATGATTTCGGTGTTTGCTATTGACGGGCATGGTTTAACTTTATAACATGAAGTGTTTATAAGGAAGCCATATTATGTTCATTGTAGCACACAATATGGATATTTCTATATCTTTGATGTTTTTCCATGCTCATTACATAATCTCACCTTTAATGATATTTAGATAGAGTTTGACATATTTATTATTTTTATAATACTTGGGTCAGATCGAGACTTGATAGGTACAGGGACTCGGTGACCTTGGATGTGGGCTAGCTTAAGAAGCTATATACTAAGTTACTTATATGTTGGGTGCATCATTCAATTCTAGCTTATATACTTGTTGTATATTTGTATGCATTGTAGGCTTTTGAAGTCATGTATTCTTTGAGACCTGTTATAGTCCATATGTTTAAGTATGTATATGTGGTCTATTATTTCCTTTTTGTAGACTCACATTCTAGAGTTCTATTTGATCTGTAATATATTTCCATTATGATCTATGATTCCGTGTTGTATATTATGTGATATATTGTTTTGTTCAGTGTTAACCAACGTGTTTATTACATTGTGCCAAGACTATTCACGCTTTATAATGTGTTATGAGGTAAAAAGTGATGTGATATTGTTAGCTCAAGTGAATAGGCATGGGTGGTCGTTCCTATCTAGCCTTATTCCCCGTATTATTCAAAAATATTGCTTGTAATATTCTTGGGTAATATGGCTATAAAGATGGGGCATTATAAGCGGTGCAAACTACGGATAAATTTCATACCTTACACACTATTCCCAAATAAAACCCTTTAATCAAATTCAAAGAAAAAGAATAAGAAGTGGAATAGAAGGTAAAATTATCAAAACCACAAATCTGCACAGTTCCCATTATTTATATGTGAACAATTGAGACTTCAACTTAGAATCGACATTTCGCATTGGAGGATTTTTAGGGGTTTATAATATGATGTTATTGCGAACCAAAATCCCTTTAGGAAAATTCAAACCCAAACTATTCTAATCAACTACTAAAATAGAAAAGCTAAGATATCTGCTCACAGCACATCCTTAGCTTTTCCTCCTTTGGATTTGATACACCTTTAACAATCTCTACCAGATCTCCTCTTTTTGATATATATATATATATACACACGCACATACACATAGAGTAAGGGATTTGTATATATACATTAGATTTAGAAAATTTGAGAAGAATATGTTGGGAAAATAAATAGAAAACAAAATAGATATGTAATGACCCAAGATTTTAGGAATTTATCCTGAAAAATATAAATGAATTTAAAATAATTTTTAAATAAATTTTAAAGGAGGAATTGATATAGCTTGTTAGTGTATCTGTGTGTGTGTACATGAGTGCACAGGAAATGCACATGAATATAAGCTAAAACCCTGAACTCCAAGAATACATACATATTGATGTGTATGGAAATATATATATATATATATATATATTTATATGTAGATTAAATTCTTAAAAGTAGTATGCATAAGTAAATGTATATATGAGTGCTACTGAATAATTTGAGTGTACATGTGCATATATGTGTGTGTCAGTATAGTATGAGGTAGGGATATATAGGAGGGTATACTAATTATTTCAGAAAGACTTATATACAAATATATATGTGTTAATAAAATACTAGAGTTTAAACTAGTAAAATAAAATATACAGACACATTTTAATATAAGCAGAAATGAAAAGAATGGAGATAAAAAGGAATAATTCTCTTATAAATAAATGAAGGAAGTACATACCATTTGCATGAAAGCTAAAAATAGAAAAGAGTATTTAATAAATAACAAAACCAAGTCACATTTTTAGCATGATTGTAGACAAGGGGGAAAAGTATTTTTCTGAAAAGCAAAATTTCTGAAAGAAAAATGTAACCACTTTTCTCTTCACCCAAATTAAGCCGGGAGGGGTAAAACTTTGGGTTTAAAATTCAGATAACATGATTTTCTGGTGGGCAAAAATGGCTTTAGCCAATACCCAAAACCCTAAGAAAGACTCTGTATATATACATGTATATGCAGCAGCCTCCTCTTCTCTCAGAAAAGAATTTTGAAAAAAAAAAGAGAAGAAAAACAATACCACAGAAATCATAAGACAAGGGAGGGAGAGAGAGCTTGAGGATAAGAGCAGGAGTTCATCAATTAATTAAGGAAACAAAGGAGAGAGCTAGGTGAGAAAACTCACTCAAAAAAATCTAAGGCAATAAGTCCTAATGTAGGCAGCCAGTTAAAAGTATTTTCTTAAAAGAGTATTTTCATATATGAATGCTTGTCTGTGAATTTAAATCTGAAAATGTTTTGATTTTCTTTGGTTGATTACTTGTTTTATTATAACAAAGTTTTATGTGTTGTTAGTATACCTATCTGTTTCATACACTCAGATCTCTGATATGTTAATGTTTAGGGATATAAACAAATACCCAGAAAATAAAATGTTGAGAATAGGCAAGTAGTATTGGTTTTGGCTCAACCCAGAAAGATGTAAACAATGTTGAGCTGCAATATACTCATGTATAAGTGCTGAGGCTTGAAATAGAAAGGAATTAGGGGTGCAATAGGGTTGCCTATGTGCTGATGCTCCTGATTCAATAAAATGCATAGCAAACAAAATTTTGTGATTCAGTGAAACCAGATTATTCTGAGTTTAACTTAAGCACAAATGGTTGCAAAAAGAAAAACTCCCCCAGAAGCCATAAACCAATGTTAGCTGCCTAAACTCCTTTAAAGAAAAATATACCAGGATGAATATCTATATATATATACAGAACCTTATTTTGTAGTCACCAATGGTTGTTTGCTTGTTGTTTCTGTATGGTCATGAATAATATGAGATACCATGATATAGATGTTTTCAGTTAATGGATCACTGAATGGTTTTGTCATGAATAATCAAAAGGGGTTATTATTAACTAAAACCTGATTAGGAAATTGGGGTCAAGAACACTGCAGGAATGACTTGTGTGCTTGAGTAACATAAGTTGACACATGGCTTGTTTAAGTCCTGAGATCTTTGTGTAATGGAGTGAATTAGTTCATTACAGTGTGTCCATTGATTCATAAATATTGCAGATGAGACCAAGGATAGATAAATATACCAAGGAAATAATACTTGAGCAGATGAGAAAACTAGAGTTTTTCCCAAGATTTGAAATATGAGAATTGAATAAGTGATTTAACTCATATTAGTTATTTTCCTGTTTGGTATGAATGATTGTTTGTCTATGATTGAGTTGTATGCTTGAATGTATGTGCCATATTCATATGTGTAGTCTCTGGAAAGAAAGTTAAAGTGTGCACATGCACAATGACACAGAGCATGCACACAAGTATTTACCTGATTCCAAAGGACAGTTGCTTATGTATTTGTACTTAACTTGATTTTAACCTAATTAACAAATTGCTTTTGTGAATTTTCTCATACCAGACATGTGTCTGACCCTAGTGTGCTAATGGCATCTGGGGTGTCTCATTTAAAATGAGGCAGTTTCAAATGCTTTTTCAGGGATTGCAGCAACTAAATAGGAGTAGGAGCAAGGCCTTGAGAAGAAGATATAGCATGCTAAACTTAGTTAGATAAGAGCCTAAATGTTGAAATCTGCATGTATTGATAACTTAAATTGCTACTTGTACTAAGTGTTGAATATTGGAGGGATATTTTGTTAAGTATTTTGTTAAGAATTTGACTTGTATCTGGAATCTATGAACCTAGTTAAATTTCTGATATGTTTAAAAGTTAATCGAAATCTTGTAAGTGGATTTAGCAAGAACACCATGTTAAAATTGAATGATTACCTTTTTTTAAATGCATTAGTAAATCATGAATCTTTGAAAAGGATTTAAGTTTTGGAAAATCAGGATAGTTGATTTTTCAGAAAATTAAATGGTTTTATTTTCTACTATGGCATATGTATACAAAAGAAATAGACATAGGTTGAATGTTTTTATTTGGCTGCAAGGTATCCATAATTAAATTTGTTCCATACAAATGTTTCCTGTCCTATTTTTAATTAAAGAAAGGATCTGTAATAAGGTAGATGGAAGCCAGATTCAAATAGTTGCAGATATATATGCACATAAATATGTTTAGTGCAAACATTACCACATCTTTTTCTTTGCACTTGTAATAGGAATCTGAATTTCACTCAGATTTTAACCAAATGCCTTTTAAATGCCAGACAGATCTTATAAGAAGAAATACAAACCTGAATAATGATAAACACTTCTATCATTCTCAAAACCCAAGAACCAGACTCTTAACTCATATCAATCCTGAAGCCTTCCAGGTTATAGGGATGGGTTTCAAAAATAATTAAGCAAGAATTATTGTTTTGTATGATGGAATATAGGCAAAAATAAAGTATATATATATATGTGCAGATATAGGTAGATAATAGATTGTAAACTGTACAAGAGAAAAAAAAAGAAAAACCAAAAATTGTGTTTGAACCGACCAGCATAGCACTCGAACTCGTGACCTTTCATGTATAAGTTAGGCGCGTTTCCATTACGCCTAGATGTTGCTTGTGTTTCCTTAGGATCCACTTTCTTTTATACTGAATTTGTCACTATTCAGAACTTAACACAAACATCTATATTAAAAGCTTGTTTACTATTGATTATTACTTGATCACTTCTTAGTTAGTATAAACAGACTAATGTGTATGTTTCCAGTGGATTGTTTAGTCAAAAATAAAATAAATTAGCAATCCAACATCCTCTTGTTTTCCAGAACTCTGATTCAAACAAGAGAGGCATATACATCCTCACATGTATGTGCTTATCTTTGTGAATGTACTGATATATTTATATTGGTTGATTATTGTGATCCTGGATATATTTGGTTATTGGAGAAAAGATATTGACCCTGAGAATTATGATTGCAATGGATGATATATCTATCTATATATATATCCTCTTTACCTAAAAAAAAAAAAAAATCCTTATGGAATTAGAGTAGTAATAGGAGGGTCTTTTCAGTTGGTATCAGAGCTATGTTATTTAACATAGAGAAGTAAGGATCAAGTTCTTAGATAGAAATAAAATTAAAAGAAACTAAATATATATATAACAATGTGCTCAGTGTGAAAAAAAAAACACTGAAATAATAAAATTACTAATCAAACTAACCAGCTATGTAAATTATTATTAGCAAACTATGGTAGGGAGACCACCAAATCAGGGAGCAGGATCTTCCCATGCACCACCAATGGTCAATCTGCAAGACTTGGTGAGAGCATTTAGGGATGGGGCAGGACAAAGGCAAGAAAATCCCTATGAAGAACTCTCAAAATTACTTAAAACATATACTCATTTAGGAGGCAAAAGCTTTGAAGGGACAGAGAGTGTCATGGAAATTCAAACATGGTTGAGAACATTGGAAAGAATATTCAATGACATGCAACTTGATGATCAAAGAAAGAGGCAAGTGGCTTCAAGACAGCTAAAAGGAGTAGCTTTAGGCTGGTGGGAAGTAATCATAGCAGGAAGGAATGAGAATGAAATCACTTGGAATCAATTCAAAGAGATGTTGGAAGCAAGGTTTGTACCAGCATCAGCAAAGACTACCTTGCTAGAAGAATTCATTAGACTTAGACAAGGAACCATGACTGTCACAGAATACACTCAAAAGTTTGAGGGGCTTTCCACATATGGAGCAATGCTTGTGGCAGATGAGGCATCTAAAAATGATAGGTACATAAAAGGGCTGAACCCAGGACTTAGCAGAGCCATGTTACCCTATGCAGACAAGACTTTTGATCATGTGATAGACTTAGCTTTGAGGTTGGAACAGCATGACAAGGAGAGGGAGAAGTTCAGAAATTTTAAGAGCAATAATAACAAGAAAGGTAAGGGGAGGTATCACCCTTATGATAAGAAGAAAGAAGAGGCTAGTAACAAAAGCACTGGAGATGACAAAGCTAAGGAAAACAAGAAGAAAATTGTGTGCCATCAGTGTGGAAAGGAAGGGCATATCAAACCAAGATGTCCAGAATTGAAAGGAGGAGCTTTCAAATGCTATCTATGTGGGAAAGAGGGGCATATGAAGAGGAATTGTCCTGAGTATAAACAGCAAGGCAAATTGGCAAATTTGGAAGGGAAAGGCAAAGCCACAGTGGAAAGTAACACTGTAAACCATAGCCAAGTGGAAGGTACATTACTTATTTGTACCATACCCATAACAGTAGTGTATGATACTGGGGCAACTCACTCTTTAATTTCTTATGAACTGGTTAGAATGCTAAAACTGAATTGCATATTGGTTGAAACCCCATTGCATATACAAAGTCCATTGGGGAGTTCTAGTGTTTTAAATATGATTTGTGTGGATGTGGAGTTAAACATAGGGGGAAATATTTTTATTTCCAATTTATATGTTTTGAATTACCCAAATATAGGTGTTATATTGGGGGTAGACTGGTTAAGGCAATTTAAAGCCATAATTAATTTAGACTCATCCACCATATCATTGCAAAATTCTAGAGGCCAGAGAATCACAGTTTTATGTGAGGTAGCTAAGGAAGGAAAACTATATCACTTAGTTGACTCAGAAAAAGATTTCAGTGAACTAACCATTGAAGAAATTCCCATAGTCAATGAATATTTGGATGTGTTTGGTGAGGTTAAGGGTATTCCACACCATAGACCAGTAGAATTCCAGATCAATCTAGTTCCAGGAGCAAGCCCAGTGATTAAAAAGCCAACTAGAATGGGGCCAAATGAACTAAAAGAATTAAAGAAACAGTTAGAAGAATTGGAAGAAAAGGGTTTTATAAGACCAAGTAATTCTTGCTGGGGAGCACCAGTGGTATTTGTTAAGAAACAAGATGGCTCCTTAAGACTCTGCATAGATTATAGAGAATTAAACAAAGTAACTATTAAAAATAAATACCCATTGCCAAGAATAGATGATCTTTTTGATCAATTAGCAGGGGCAAAAGTATTTTCTAGACTAGACTTAGCATCTGGTTTTCATCAAATGAAGGTGGAAGAATCAAGCATCAAGTACACTGCCTTTAACACTAGGTATGGGTTGTATGAATTTTTGGTTATGCCATTTTGCTTGACCAATGCACCATCTTACTTTGTAGATTTAATGAACAGAACCTTTAGAGATTGTTTAGACAAGTTTGTGCTTATCTTCATAGATGACATTTTGATTTATTCCAAGACAGTGGAAGAACATAAGCATCATTTGCACCTGGTTTTGTCTAGATTAAGGGAAAAAGATTTAAAGGCAAAATTTTCAAAATGTGTGTTTTGGAAAGAGGAAGTACATTTTCTTGGCCATGTTATATCTGCCAAAGGAATTTCTGTGAACCCCAATAAAGTAGTGGCTATCCAAGCATGGAAGAGACCAAGCACTGTGAGTGAAGTGAGGTCATTTATGGGGATGGCAGGGTATTATAGAAGGTTTATAAAAGATTTTTCAAAAATCTCTACATCACTCACTAACCTAACCAGGAAGAACCAAGCTTTTGTTTGGTCAGAAAAATGTGAAAAGTCTTTTGAACAATTGAAGGAAGCATTGGTGAATGCTCCAATTCTAAAAGTACCACATGGAAATGAAGAATTAGTGGTATACACTGATGCTAGTGGATTTGGCTTGGGTGCAGTGTTGATGCAACAAGGCCAAGTCATTGCATATGCATCCAGACAACTTAAACCCCATGAAGTAAGGTATGCCACACATGATCTCGAATTAGCAGCTGTGATATATGCTTTAAAACTTTGGAGACATTATTTATTAGGCACAAAGTTTGAACTCTACACTGACCACAAGTCTCTAAAATATTTGTTTTCACAAAAAGATTTGAACATGAGGCAACATAGATGGGTGGAGTTCTTAGCTGCCTATGATTTTGACATACTCTATACACCAGGCAAAGCAAACAAAGTTGCAGATGCTCTAAGTAGACAGCATGCTAAATTGGCTATGATGATGATAGCAGAATTTAAAGATTTGTCTTTGCTAACTGAGTTAGAGATTGAGGAGAATGGTTGTGTGCAGATGCATGGTGCACAAGAAGATAAAGGGAAGTTAAGCTTAATGACACTTCAACCAGATTTAATTCTGAAGGTAGGAAAAATGCAAGAACAAGATGCTCACTTATTAGAGAAGAAAATGCTCCTCTCAAGAGGGGAGGAAGTAATGAATCACCACATTGATAAAGATGGTTATGTGAGATACCAGAATAGGATGAGTGTACCAGAGGACATAGAATTGAAGAGGGAGATATTGAATGAATATCACAGAAGTAAATACTCCATACACCCAGGTATCACAAAAATGTACCAAAATTTGAAAAGAGACTTCTGGTGGAAGGGGATGAAATCTGATATAGCCAAGTACATTGCCAAATGTATGACTTGCCAACAAGTCAAGGCTGAAACTCAAAGACCATCAGGGTTGATGCAACCTCTTAGTGTACCTCAGTGGAAGTGGGAAGACATATCTATGGACTTCATAGATGGACTGCCTAGATCTAAGAGAGGTAATACAAGCATATGGGTGATAGTGGATAGGCTAACCAAGGTAGCACACTTCATCCCAGTCAAGTCAGAAAGAACAGCACCAAAACTAGCTCAAATTTTTATAAAAGAAGTGGTAAAGTTACATGGCATTCCCAAAACCATTGTGAGTGATAGGGATACCATCTTCACTTCAAAATTCTGGAGAAGCTTTCAAGAAGCAATGGGAAGTGAACTATGTTTAAGTACTGCCTACCATCCTCAATCAGATGGGCAGACTGAGGTGGTAAACAAAGTTTTGGAGGACATGTTAAGGGCATGTATACTGGATTTTGGGGGCAACTGGGAAGATTATCTTCATCTAGTTGAATTTACATACAACAACAGCTACCAAAGCACCATAGGAATGGCTCCATTTGAAGCCTTATATGGTAAACCCTGCTTGTCACCTGTTTGCTGGGTAGAAGCAGGAGAAAGGTCTATTTTAGGACCTGAGTACATACAAGAAACCAAGGAGAAAATTGAGTTGATAAGAAGAAGAATGACAGCAGCTCAAGATAGGCAAAAGAAATTTGCAGACATGAGAAGGAGGCAGGTAGAATATGAAGTGGGAAATTTTGTTTTCATCAAAATCTCACCCATGAAAAATGTGCTGAGGTTTGGAAAACAAGGCAAATTAACCCCAAGATATATTGGACCATACAAAATTCTGGAGAGAATTGGTCCCTTGGCATATAGGTTGGAATTACCAGAAAACATGCAAGGTATACATGATGTTTTTCATGTATCACAATTGAGAAGGTGGGTCCATGACAAGGCAGAAATTCTTGAAACACCAACCCAAGTGCAGATAAATCCTAATTTGATTTATGAAAAGGATCCAGTGGGAATTTTGGCAAAAGATGTGAAGAAGTTGAGGAATAAATCCCTGAAACTTGTGAAGGTACAGTGGAGTCTAGATCCTAGTGATTGCACATGGGAATTAGAAGACAAGGTTAGGATGAATTATCCTAAGCTATTTTCAGATTAAGGTAATTCTGATCTTTGATTGTTTTCTTTATTTTGGATGAATATATTTTTAGTTATTATAGAACTAAGAATCTATTTAGTAGAGAATATACTTGTTCTCTGAATTAAGTTTAAAATTTATTTTAAGCTTAGGAAAATTGTGGGACACAATTTCTAAAAGGAGGGGTGTATGTAATGACCCAAGATTTTAGGAATTTATCCTGAAAAATATAAATGAATTTAAAATAATTTTTAAATAAATTTTAAAGGAGGAATTGATATAGCTTGTTAGTGTATCTGTGTGTGTGTACATGAGTGCACAGGAAATGCACATGAATATAAACTAAAACCCTGAACTCCAAGAATACATACATATTGATGTGTATGGAAATATATATATATATATATATTTATATGTAGATTAAATTCTTAAAAGTAGTATGCATAAGTAAATGTATATATGAGTGCTACTGAATAATTTGAGTGTACATGTGCATATATGTGTGTGTCAGTATAGTATGAGGTAGGGATATATAGGAGGGTATACTAATTATTTCAGAAAGACTTATATACAAATATATATGTGTTAATAAAATACTAGAGTTTAAACTAGTAAAATAAAATATACAGACACATTTTAATATAAGCAGAAATGAAAAGAATGGAGATAAAAAGGAATAATTCTCTTATAAATAAATGAAGGAAGTACATACCATTTGCATGAAAGCTAAAAATAGAAAAGAGTATTTAATAAATAACAAAACCAAGTCACATTTTTAGCATGATTGTAGACAAGGGGGAAAAGTATTTTTCTGAAAAGCAAAATTTCTGAAAGAAAAATGTAACCACTTTTCTCTTCACCCAAATTAAGCCGGGAGGGGTAAAACTTTGGGTTTAAAATTCAGATAACATGATTTTCTGGTGGGCAAAAATGGCTTTAGCCAATACCCAAAACCCTAAGAAAGACTCTGTATATATACATGTATATGCAGCAGCCTCCTCTTCTCTCAGAAAAGAATTTTGAAAAAAAAAAGAGAAGAAAAACAATACCACAGAAATCATAAGACAAGGGAGGGAGAGGGAGCTTGAGGATAAGAGCAGGAGTTCATCAATTAATTAAGGAAACAAAGGAGAGAGCTAGGTGAGAAAACTCACTCAAAAAAATCTAAGGCAATAAGTCCTAATGTAGGCAGCCAGTTAAAAGTATTTTCTTAAAAGAGTATTTTCATATATGAATGCTTGTCTGTGAATTTAAATCTGAAAATGTTTTGATTTTCTTTGGTTGATTACTTGTTTTATTATAACAAAGTTTTATGTGTTGTTAGTATACCTATCTGTTTCATACACTCAGATCTCTGATATGTTAATGTTTAGGGATATAAACAAATACCCAGAAAATAAAATGTTGAGAATAGGCAAGTAGTATTGGTTTTGGCTCAACCCAGAAAGATGTAAACAATGTTGAGCTGCAATATACTCATGTATAAGTGCTGAGGCTTGAAATAGAAAGGAATTAGGGGTGCAATAGGGTTGCCTATGTGCTGATGCTCCTGATTCAATAAAATGCATAGCAAACAAAATTTTGTGATTCAGTGAAACCAGATTATTCTGAGTTTAACTTAAGCACAAATGGTTGCAAAAAGAAAAACTCCCCCAGAAGCCATAAACCAATGTTAGCTGCCTAAACTCCTTTAAAGAAAAATATACCAGAATGAATATCTATATATATATATATATATACAGAACCTTATTTTGTAGTCACCAATGGTTGTTTGCTTGTTGTTTCTGTATGGTCATGAATAATATGAGATACCATGATATAGATGTTTTCAGTTAATGGATCACTGAATGGTTTTGTCATGAATAATCAAAAGGGGTTATTATTAACTAAAACCTGATTAGGAAATTGGGGTCAAGAACACTGCAGGAATGACTTGTGTGCTTGAGTAACATAAGTTGACACATGGCTTGTTTAAGTCCTGAGATCTTTGTGTAATGGAGTGAATTAGTTCATTACAGTGTGTCCATTGATTCATAAATATTGCAGATGAGACCAAGGATAGATAAATATACCAAGGAAATAATACTTGAGCAGATGAGAAAACTAGAGTTTTTCCCAAGATTTGAAATATGAGAATTGAATAAGTGATTTAACTCATATTAGTTATTTTCCTGTTTGGTATGAATGATTGTTTGTCTATGATTGAGTTGTATGCTTGAATGTATGTGCCATATTCATATGTGTAGTCTCTGGAAAGAAAGTTAAAGTGTGCACATGCACAATGACACAGAGCATGCACACAAGTATTTACCTGATTCCAAAGGACAGAACCTTATGTATTTGTACTTAACTTGATTTTAACCTAATTAACAAATTGCTTTTGTGAATTTTCTCATACCAGACATGTGTCTGACCCTAGTGTGCTAATGGCATCTGGGGTGTCTCATTTAAAATGAGGCAGTTTCAAATGCTTTTTCAGGGATTGCAGCAACTAAATAGGAGTAGGAGCAAGGCCTTGAGAAGAAGATATAGCATGCTAAACTTAGTTAGATAAGAGCCTAAATGTTGAAATCTGCATGTATTGATAACTTAAATTGCTACTTGTACTAAGTGTTGAATATTGGAGGGATATTTTGTTAAGTATTTTGTTAAGAATTTGACTTGTATCTGGAATCTATGAACCTAGTTAAATTTCCGATATGTTTAAAAGTTAATCGAAATCTTGTAAGTGGATTTAGCAAGAACACCATGTTAAAATTGAATGATTACCTTTTTTTAAATGCATTAGTAAATCATGAATCTTTGAAAAGGATTTAAGTTTTGGAAAATCAGGATAGTTGATTTTTCAGAAAATTAAATGGTTTTATTTTCTACTATGGCATATGTATACAAAAGAAATAGACATAGGTTGAATGTTTTTATTTGGCTGCAAGGTATCCATAATTAAATTTGTTCCATACAAATGTTTCCTGTCCTATTTTTAATTAAAGAAAGGATCTGTAATAAGGTAGATGGAAGCCAGATTCAAATAGTTGCAGATATATATGCACATAAATATGTTTAGTGCAAACATTACCACATCTTTTTCTTTGCACTTGTAATAGGAATCTGAATTTCACTCAGATTTTAACCAAATGCCTTTTAAATGCCAGACAGATCTTATAAGAAGAAATACAAACCTGAATAATGATAAACACTTCTATCATTCTCAAAACCCAAGAACCAGACTCTTAACTCATATCAATCCTGAAGCCTTCCAGGTTATAGGGATGGGTTTCAAAAATAATTAAGCAAGAATTATTGTTTTGTATGATGGAATATAGGCAAAAATAAAGTATATATATATATGTGCAGATATAGGTAGATAATAGATTGTAAACTGTACAAGAGAAAAAAAAAAGAAAAACCAAAAATTGTGTTTGAACCGACCAGCATAGCACTCGAACTCGTGACCTTTCATGTATAAGTTAGGCGCGTTTCCATTACGCCTAGATGTTGCTTGTGTTTCCTTAGGATCCACTTTCTTTTATACTGAATTTGTCACTATTCAGAACTTAACACAAACATCTATATTAAAAGCTTGTTTACTATTGATTATTACTTGATCACTTCTTAGTTAGTATAAACAGACTAATGTGTATGTTTCCAGTGGATTGTTTAGTCAAAAATAAAATAAATTAGCAATCCAACATCCTCTTGTTTTCCAGAACTCTGATTCAAACAAGAGAGGCATATACATCCTCACATGTATGTGCTTATCTTTGTGAATGTACTGATATATTTATATTGGTTGATTATTGTGATCCTGGATATATTTGGTTATTGGAGAAAAGATATTGACCCTGAGAATTATGATTGCAATGGATGATATATCTATCTATATATATATCCTCTTTACCTAAAAAAAAAAATCCTTATGGAATTAGAGTAGTAATAGGAGGGTCTTTTCAAGATATATATGATTTCTTACATGAAACCCTAATGGAGTTTTTCTAAATCTATAAAGGGACGAACTGACGAAGCTACGCTAGAGTTCCAAAATATTTCGTGAATAAAGTGAGCGAGCTAGGCACCTATTTATAATTGTTGAAATGTACCAGAGCCGTCGGATTTATGTCGGTTTAATATTATATAATCTAATATGTTTAGTGTAAACCCTAGTCACTACCATTCACAACCGATCGACTACTGCCTCCCATTAAGGGGCGTGGTCGATTGGTATGTGCTATTTTGGGAAGATTTTATGTCATTGTTTTTATTTATATTTTATTTCTTAATTGCAATTTAATTTTAACATTAATTTTAACGTTTACTTAATCCCCAAGTTTAGTTATTGTTAATTTTCGAATTTAAGAATTATTCAAATTTTAATTTTTTTAAAATTATTTTGAATACAAAAACTTCAAATATTCATAATTTTTTTTCCTTTGAGCTTTGTTTTCAACATATTATATATGGAAATTGATCAAAAAATTTCCATGAACGCAATGACATAACTCACATAGTCAAATTTCGAATTTTGCAAAATTTCCTGCTTTTGTTCTATCTTATTTAAATTAGTTTATCCAATTTATTTATTTGTGGTTGATTTTATAGGATGTTACATTTCCCCCCTTAAAAAGAATTTCGTCCCCAAAATCTTTCCCAGGGACGAGCAACGCAACACGCTATAAAAATTCATGTTATACAACCAAGTTATATACAAAATCATCCAACTAACCAAAAGTCCAATGTGATTATGTACTGCAGACATACTATAAGTGATCTTAATCCTAGCATGAGTGTATGATCGTGACATATAAGTATGTATGCAAGTACCCTAAACATGCATAAAAATTTCTATATACATGCCAAGTGACGGCAAAAAGTGTAGCAACCATCTCTTACCATCCAATCTAGCATCCGCAATGCAACATAAAACTAATTTTGAAGAGAAAAGTTTGCTAGTGAAAAGCTTAAGATGATAAGTACTCATGCTTTCCATCGGATTTTCTCTTCATTTTACTCAAACCAACCTAATTTCTTTGTTGCAAATCTTCCTACTTTCGTTCACCACAATGCGTGTAGTGGCATGGGATGCTACTGGCTTAGTCTAATTTTCCCCAATTGATTAGGCTTTACCACAATGGTTGTGTTATAAAGGCATTTCCTCAATGTGAAACATGAAAAATGTCATGGGCTCCTAACAATTTATCTGGTAACTCCATACGATAAGCAAGTTTTTCTATTTTTCCTAAAATTAGAAAAGGCCCAATAAACCTTGTGCCAACTTTCTTGATTTTTCAAATCTTACTACCTTCACATGCTGCCTAATGAACTCTATCTTTCCAAAGTCCCACGAATTAGACCTGGTCAGAGTAGGAATTTTTCGATGGTTTCCCACCAACAATTTGGCGATCTGCATGGCCTCCCATAACGCACTTCAAAGGATGCCATACCAATCATCGATTGGTGACTATTATTATACATAGCTTCTACAAAAGGTAAGTGCTTCTCCTAATGTCCTCCAAAGTCCATGATGCAAGCTCTTAACAAATCCTTCAATCTATTCACTCTTCCAGTTTTTCCATCGGTCTGTGAGTGGTAAGCAGTGCTAAGTGTTAACCCAAAAAATGGATCAACGCCCTGGTTTCATTTTGAAAGCACCAGCCCTGTTCTGACTGAGAAATATCACAGATCACAGATATAAGAAAAGAACAGTAAAAGAAAGAAGGCAGAGAATTTTTTTAGTGGTTCGGCTGCTAATGAAGCTTACGTCCGCTTTATAGTTTTATTATAGACCAATTGTTGTTACAGGAAGTACTTGATTATAAGACTTTGATTTTCTTTAAGTAGATTGAATCCCCAGAGTTGGAATCCACTAGAGAACCATAGTGAATCCCTTTGGAGATTGTTGTGAGGGAGGTAGAGGGTGAAGAATGATTTCAGTAGAGCTTCAGCAACCAGTTCGGAGAAGATCCCGTTTATGTTGCAGGTAGGATGGTATTTATAGAGATCGAAGGACTTCTGGGCCAGGCAACTTCATCAGCTTCTTACAGATGGAGGCATAACGACCTAGGAGGCTTTAGCTCGCGTTTCGAGCCAAAACCATGGGTCGCTAGAAAAAATGGTCTAAGGGTCGCTAGCGACCCATAAAGTTGGTTTGTATCACGAGCTAAGGACTTGGCTCCTTAGCCATTGCATTGCTCGGTTGGCTTATTGATGACTCATGGAGAAGCATAGGTCGCCAACGACCCATACACTTAGCCTATTTTTTGTCATACTTCTTCCTTCCTTCTCTTCTTCCATTTAGCAAAGTGACCTTCCATTTTGGATGGGTCGCTAGCGATCCATGGGACATGGTTCACTGGCGATCCAAGCACTTAGATGTTTTTTGGAGTTTGGAATGTTTCCATGGTCTTGTATCGTCATTGCTTACGCAGTCTCGTTACACGTTGTTCCGTTTTGATGGTAGTTTACTAGCTATTTGCACTCAACTGCTGATTGGGCTAAGAGAATGCTGGTCTTTTGGTTTAGTCAATCTCAGTCGCTGTCTTAGTAATATCTTGGCTCTTGTTAACTCATTGTACGTATTTGCTTCTCTAGATAAGTTTTGAACCATTCTGATTTCACAAGTTTGTTTTGCCTTCTTTTTGATTCTGCTGGGTTAAAAACTCGGATAACATTTGCCCTGTAGAGTACGTCTTCGTTGTAAACAAAGTGTGCTCTAGAATTTACAACTCTTAATATCTATCCATCGATTTCCATGTGTTTGCATTAGGGTTTTACGAATTTGTGCCAGGTCAGGCTGTAGTCCATCCAGCTTTGGTCTTGACTACCATCGCTTACTGTAATGGATCAAATTTCTCCACGTAGTTTCTCGAGGTGCTTTGAAATAATGAACAAATGTTGGGGGATGAAGCGGAGAAATTTTTTTCTCCCTTATTATGGGTCGCTGGTCGCTAGCGATCCATTGTTTATGGATCGCCAGCGATCCATACGAAATTGCCTTCCAAAGTTGGGTCGCTAGCGATCCATGATTGATCGCAGGCGACCCAATGCCTTAGCAAAAATTTGGCTTCATTTCTCATTTGGCAACATATATGCTTGAGCCGACCTAGTATCTCATTCGACCTGAATTACTCTTGCTTCTTCATGCAATCCAATTTCTATGCAATCCAATTCCAGGCGATTCAAGCACTTGCTCGAGCCGATTCATCACCTCCTTAGATCCATTTCATCCAAGCCCCACGTCGTGATCCTCTTATTGTTTTTCGTGAAACCCTAGCTAACACATTACTTTGCTGTCGATTCATACGATCGATTCTAAACCCTAGCTCGACTTCGAGTCATTGCCGACCCATCTCCTTGCTCGCTGATGTGCACGTAAATGTGCAAATTTTTACCACCATATTTAATCTATTTAAATTAAATAAATGATCATATCGGGTATTTTAACTTGTTTAAACCAAAATTCAAATAATTCCAAATTGTCACATATTCATTTTCATCCAAGGGCAAAATAGACTTTTTGTGCATAAATTAACTTGAGAAAATTTAATTATAAATTTCCATACTATTTTGTAGGAATTTGATTTCAATTACAAGTGGTTTGATGAAGAAGATATGCATGCACAAATAGAACACAAAGGAATGAAGATGGAAATAATTCAAAGTGAAGATCATGGAGGACCCAACTCACTTACCTTGATTTTCAAATTAGGAGCTAAGCACATGATAAAAGGACATTAAAGCTTCATGTACATTTAAGTGGGGATTTATTGGATGTTAATGATTACTTGGCCACCACACTACCTCAAGGGCAATTTGGGCATTCCCCAAAAATATGAATTAGGGTTTAACACTTGTATAAATACCCATATCTTCATGTAACCCCTCCTCCTCCCTTAGTCCCTCTTAGTTAGTTTTTAGCTTAGAAAATAAATCAAAGCTCTTCTCTTCTTTTCATGGCTACTTAGCCATTTTCTTTTCATGTAATTTTTTTATGCAAATTAATACATGTTCTTTTCTTTTTCTTGTTTATTTCCTTTCATGTTGTAGTGTAGATCTCTTTTCTTTTATGCAAGTAGAATAGTTCTCTTTTCCATTAGCTTTCATTTTCTTTTTTTAGTTTCATGTTGCATGCTACTTGTGTTGATATGATAACACAAACGAGAGGCTAATCCCTTCAATTTAGGGGAAATGAAGCCTCTAATCATGTAGCTTCAACATTTTGATGTTTATGCACTCTTTTTGTGCTTAAAATGAAGTGGTTTAACTTGTTGTTTTTGATGTGAATTTGATAGCCTATATTGTTGACACCAAATAGGCTATGCTTAAACAATCACAAACAATGATTACCTCTTCATCTATATATGATGATGGTAATGAAGTGATTGTTGAAATTAAAATTGATGGCCTATATGTCTAAACAATAGTTAATAGGCCATTCTTAAAATAGATTTTGCTTTCAACTTTGTTGTCATATTTCATGAGTGTTAAATGTGTAATTGTGGTTGTGTTATAGTTTGATGGTTTATATTATGCTAATTAATAGCACAAATATACCATACTTATGATAAGCACATTAACTAATTACACTAATGACAAGAAAAGAGAGATCATAACTTCATTTTGTTGATTTATGTGATCTAGAGAGTGGAATTATCTCTAAATTTTCAATTTATTCTCATAGTTTTCATTCACATTTGTAGTTGTTAGTTTGTTAATTTTCTCATTTTTTTAGTTTGATAATCTCTCGACTTTGGTTTAATTTGATTGAACAGAATTTTAAAATCATCAATTCCTTATGGATCGACCCGTACTCGCCACGTACTTCAATAGTACGCCGTGCACTTGCGGTTATAAGTTAAATTGAAATCGTTCGACGGTTTTCTAACTCGATAGAATTTCCGTCGACGAACAAGTTTTTGTTTTTCCTTTTCCTTTGAAAATTTTCAAATCAAAATTTACTTAGTTTTTTTTAGAAAATCAAAAATCCAAAAAAATATAAAACCTTTTCAAAAACAAAAAAAAATTGAAAAACCAAAAAACAAAACAGAAATCAATTTCCCTTTTGACAAATAAATATTATTCGTAAATATTTTTCCTTTATAAAAAAAAACCAAAAACATTCTTGAAAATGTTTGAATTTCCATATTCACTTGAATTTTATAATAGTTGTGAAAATCAATATAATCCATATGATTTCACTCCAAATTCGTATGAATATTTTAACAACAACTATTGTTTAAATGATTTGAATTTTGAACCACAAAATTTTCAAAACGATTACCAACCCTCAAATCTTGAAACGAGCATTTCGTCTTTACTTGAAATCTCTACACAACAAAATCAAATGATAAATGATTTGTGTAATTCATATTTGGGCAATGATTCAAATCAACGTTTTCAAAATTATCAAAATTTGAATTCACTTCAAAATCCAAATGATTTCGAGTGTAACCCATGCCAATTCAATTTTGAACTCCAAAATGAATTTCAAAATCAAAACGAAAATGTGATCCACTTTTCAAATAATTTTGGCAATGTGAATAATCTCGACTATGATGCAAGTGAAAATTTTTGTTCTCAACAAATCCAAATCGAAAATCCTCAAGCTAATAATTATAAATTGGATTTTGTTGAACAAATGAATGAAATTTACGATGATCACACGGATTCGTTGTTTGAAACTTATATGAAACAACATGAAAAACATACTCAAATCCCAACGTGTGACGAGTCAAGCGATAATCCATCTTTTACCCAAATCGACGATTTTCAAATAACAACTTTTGAAATTGAAAATAATAGTCTTAATGAAGTTGTTGAAAACACGGTAATTGAGTTGGATTTCAATTCATTTGAGGGTGTGGAACCAAATTTAAAATTCGATCTTCCTTTTCTCGATTTTGAAAATTTGAATACAACAACTTTGGATTTTGAACTTGAGATACGCAATAAAGTTGTTGACAATCCAACAAAGGAAGACGACTTTAACGAACACGATTTCTTTGGACATTTTGAAAACGAGTTGTCAAACTCTGAAGGGGAAGATTTACATCACCATTTTGATTTTGAAATCAATAATTTTGAAGAAGTTTTCAATGATAAGTTTGAACTTCAACTTGGTGATAATAAATTTAAATTTCAATCAATTATTCTATCAACCCTGAAAATCATCGAAAATAAAACAACTCGTAAGATTTTTAATAAAACGACATTCGTTTTCCCAAATCAACATTCAACTTTGAAATCATTTATGGTTTGGTTTTCCGAGCTTAAGTTGTGTCTCGTATACTTGACGAGGCAAATGAATCGGTCTTTGGAAGACCGTTTCATTTACTTTTTAACGATATACTTTCTGATCTCGTGTAAATACCGTTAATTTTCATTTAAATAAAGGTCATGTTTTTATTTTTATTTTTCTCCTTCCACTTGGGTTGACTGTGGGGACACAATCAAAATCAAGTGTGGGGGAGACTCATCTTCATTTTTAATTTTTCATGATTAATTTTTGCGTTTTCTTTAAAAACTCAAAAAAAATCCCAAAAATAATTTTTTGAAGCATTTTAATTTATTTTTAAAAAAACACTATAAAATAAATATATGGTTTTGGTTTATTAAATTGAAATTTTTGAAAATTTATTCGTCTTAACAAAAATAAAAATGAAGTTTGATTACAAATAATAATGGTTTAACTAGTATATAGGAAGATTCATACGTAATAATTATGAATTATATCCTAATTGAAAATCTTTGTTTTAAAAAAGTGGTTGATTTAAAATAAAGGATATAACATTTTTTTGTCTTCTAAGTTAAGTGGTGCTAAAGATGATTTTGCAAAAACTCTCTCTTTCTATAAAAAAAATCTGAAAAAAAAACATTTGTATATATGTAAATATTTTCTATTAACACCTACGGTCGACAGGTGTGCACACTTGTGTGTACATTCGCCATGCTCTGTAACTTTCTCATGTAAGCCCGAAAGGCAGTGCATGATCGGTATATTTGGCCACAGTTTATCTGAGCTAGGTGTATATATATATAAAAATTCTTTTTAATAATGCCTACAGTCAATAGGTGTTCACACTCGTCTGTTCACTCGCCATACTTTGTATTCCCCTCATATAAGTCTGCAAGGCAGTGCATGGGTAATTTATCTGGCCTCAGTTTATCTGAGTTAGGCATATGTAAATATTGTAAATATCAATAAAATTTTCAAAAAATGGAGAGAGTAAGCAAATGAAATCCAAGCACTATTTTAACTTATTTGATTTGATTTGTTATTGAAATGAAATGAAATACCACTTTAATAAACTTTGATAATCAACTAAGTACCTATTTCATGGTTACACTTTATTATCAACTGAAACAACGAGTTAAACTATTATCTATTTGTTATGATAACTTAATTTTTGTTGGAAATTTTGACGAGTAAATGACTTAAATTTCAAGATAATGACCAAACCTATATTTAACTTATTTGTGTTAATTTAAAAGTAAATCCTTCATTCGTAAATATTTTCAAAAACTTGCATTCACATCTTTGTAAATAAATCTTGCATTTTGTAAATATTTTCATCCTGCATTTGGATTTTGTGGGTAGTATCCACTGAAAACCCTCACGAGACAACACTCGTCCTACTGGGGACACCCAAAGGTTTTACGGCTTGTTGCATACGCTCAATGCAATCATGCTCCCTACGAAAACGAATTCATCTTAGTTTTCCTTTTATTCGAGGACGAATAAAAAGATAAGTGTGGGGGTATTTGATGTGCACGTAAATGTGCATATTTTTACCACCATATTTAATCTATTTAAATTAAATAAATTATCATATCGGGTATTTTAACTTGTTTAAACCAAAATTCAAATAATTCCAAATTGTCACATATTCATCTTCATTCAAGGGCAAAATAGACATTTTTGTGCATAAATTAACTTGAGAAAATTTAATTATAAATTTCCATACTATTTTGTAGGAATTTGATTTCAATTACAAGTGGTTTGATGAAGAAGATATGCATGCACAAATAGAACACAAAGGAATGAAGATGGAAATAATTCAAAGTGAAGATCATGGAGGACCCAACTCACTTACCTTGATTTTCAAATTAGGAGCTAAGCACATGATAAAAGGACATTAAAGCTTCATGTACATTTAAGTGGGGGATTATTGGATGTTAATGATTACTTGGCCACCACACTACCTCAAGGGCAATTTGGGCATTCCCCAAAAATATAAATTTGGGTTTAACACTTGTATAAATACCCCATATCTTCATGTAACCCCTCCTCCTCCCTTAGTCCCTCTTATTAGTTTTTAGCTTAGAAAATAAATCAAAGCTCTTCTCTTCTTTTCATGGCTACTTAGCCATTTTCTTTTCATGTAATTTTTTTATGCAAATTAATACATGTTCTTTTCTTTTTCTTGTTTATTTCCTTTCATGTTGTAGTGTAGATTTCTTTTCCTTTATGCAAGTAGAACAGTTCTCTTTTCCATTAGCTTTCATTTTCTATTTTTTTAGTTTCATGTTGCATGCTACTTGTGTTGATATGATAACACAAATGAGAGGCTAATCCCTTCAATTTAGGGGCAACGAAGCCACTAATCATGTAGCTTCAACATTTTGATGTTTATGCTCCCTTTTTGTGCTTAAAATGAAGTGGATTAACTTGTTGTTTTTTATGTGAATTTGATAGCCTATATTGTTGGCAACAAATAGGCTATGCTTAAACAATCACAAATAATGATTACCTCCTTATCTACATATGATGATGGTAATTGTTATCCCACCTTTTGGTCAAAGCTGGAATATCAACAAAATTGGCAAGGAAGGATGGATATCAAGATTGGAGTTTAATTGGAAACAAGGCTGTAATGGATGTTGTCAAAATTTGGCCGAGCTCCGATCAAGACAAAGTCGATTGAAGATGATGATGATGACTAGGAGAGGCTAAGTTTCAAGTTTCAGGTCAATCGGAGTTCATATGGAGAAGATATGATCGATACAAGGTTAAGGAACATGTTGTTCGTATCCATCAGGAAATCATGATTTTGGCATGATCGAATCGATCGGTTTTGAATCGATCAGAGAGAACTCACCTCGGTTGTATTCGAATCCATCATATTTTGTATCGATCGGGTTCACACATGCTCGGTTGTTCGTATCCACATGTTCGAATCGATCCGAAGTTATCACATTGGCCATGTTTACATTGGTACCGTTCGCACTCCATCCACACTGTTCGAATCGATCTGGTTCGCATCGATCCCCACTCCGATCGATACAAAATAGCACTCAGACCATCGATGCAAACAGCGTCATCGATATTCCCAGTTATTGATGCGAACGTGTCGATGTAAACGTGCGAAAGCTTCGGAACGAATCGATCAACGCGGCACAAAAGGTGGGGCGATCCAAGAATCTCGCGCCACGTCACTGCACGCTCACGTGTCCAGGTCGATTCGAAATGATGGATACGAAGCCACGGATTCGAACTAAGCAGCATACGAAGATCACGATCTTGCATCGATCATATCTCATGAACCATTGATCCAAATACCATGAAATTTTCACAGGAGCTTACGTACATGTTGAAAAATGTTCTTACCAAATTTCAGACCGATTGGATCATTTCTTGATCGATACGAAATTGCTTCGTATCGATCCCGGAACGGGCCCAGATTTCTTGGACGCGGGCATGTGGGCCCACTCACGTGCCAAAAGTGGTCTCCCTGAATTTAGGTGAAATATCAGCATCCTACACCTATAAATAGAGCCCCAGGTCATTCAGGAAAGGGGATCGGGATTCAGAAGCACCCAAACTCTACCGGATTCAATTCTACACTTCATCATCACTATTAAACTTGGATTTCTTCATTGTAATCGCTGTAATTAACTGTAATCAGCAAGGATAATCAATAAAAGATAAAACTTTAGAGTGGACGTAGGCCGAAGATAGCCGAACCACTATAAATCTCGTGTTTCTGTTCATTATTTCTGAATTGTGATATTCTGTCTACTTAGATATGAGATTTGTGATTGATTATTTGTTGATTTGTATTCATACACTGGTGCTTTCACGGTAATTGGGGTTTGTGACCAATTTTGGTGCAACACTTTTGTGCTTTCACTGAGAGCGACTAGCACCCGCTACATCGGATTGATGTTCAGATTTGGAAAGCGTGAAGAGTTAAGATTTGAAAGACAATGACTCGAAAAACAAGACAAAGAGCTGAGAGAAGTAACCAAGGAGGAAGTCAAGAGGCATCCTCCGGAGCTGGAGAAGGACAAGCTTCGATTTACGTTACCAAAAACGAAATGGAAGCTATGGAAAATTCATTGCATGAGAGGTTGTTGAAGAGTCAACAGGATATAATGCAGACCTTCTTCGAGCAGATGAGAGCCGCAGGGACACAGAACCTTTGACCAGCCACAACGGTTGTCAATGTGGAACAAGGAGCTAGGGTTATGGAACCCAATGGAGGACAGAATACAGAACCGAAAGGCAATCAACAAGGGCTTGGAGGCAGGCCCGCCGGATCCAACACAGAAGGACCTTTGGAAGGAGTTCAACAGGCTAGGGCCAACGTTGCTGCTAATGAGCCACATGAGGAATATGTGCCGGAGTTCCCTCGGGAGCATGGGGGGCAACCCCCGGCAGACAACGCTGGATTAGCGGAGATCATTAGGAAGACTATGCGTGGAGGCTTGACCAATAGAGATTTGGAAGGAGTGAACAGGAGTCCATTCGCTCGGGAAATCAAGATAGCTCAGAATCCACCTAAGTTCAAGTTACCTAGCGTGGAGGTATATAATGGAAAGGCTGACCCAACTGATCACTTGATGAGATACACTAGACACATGGAAGTGCTGAGGGCATCAGAGGAAGTGATGGCCAGATGTTTTTCGTTGTATTTGACAGATCTAGCTGCAATGTGGTTTAGGCAGTTGGGAGAAGGATCTATCAGGACTTGGAGGGAGTTGGTGGACAGGTTTTTGGGACAGTTTCGGGTTCATATCAAGAGGCCGAAAAACGTAATGACGCTAACGTCGGTAAAGCAAAGGACGGATGAGTCACTTAGGGCTTTTCTAACTCGATTCAATGCGGCAGTAAATTCGGTGGATCGGCCGGATCCATCGATGGTATTGATGGCGGCGGTGTCGGGAGTCAGAGAGGATTCAGATTTTAAGGTATCTTTAATACGAGACCCACCACTGGATCTCGGGGAATTCTTTCGCGAAGCTAAAAGATTCCTTCGACAAGAAGACGCATGTATGGACTTAAAGTTAAAGGAGGTGAATGTGATTGAGGGTGGAGGACCATCCAGCGGACACTCGGATAAAGATAAAGAAAAAAGAAAGCTGAACGACGATTCAGAAAAAGCGAGGAAGCGATGGAAGGATCCAAAGTTTTCCACATACACGGGATTAAACGAGACGCTGGAGCAGATATACATGGAAACCCGGAATCGCCTTCCTTACCGGAGGCCGGCTAGGAGGGAACCATCCAAGCGGGAAAGGGCATCCGGAAGGCACTGTCTCTTTCATGATTTGGATGGACATGATACCAATAGCTGCAGGCACTTAAAGGACATAATTGAGGAGCATGTGAGGAATAGGCAATTGAGGCAGTATGTTGGGGCTCGGAATGCGGCGACGGAGCAGGAGCAACCACCGCCTACCTCAAGCCATGATGGTGTGAGGCCCAAGAATGATGGTCGATTGGTTATCCATTGACTGGGGTAATATGAAATAAGTAACAAACCATTTGCAAGAAACAAAGTCATTTACACATGTATGGGGCCGGAGATAGCCCCTAGGCATGCTCTGAATGATGATAAACCGCGAAGCCATGGTTTGCGAAATCTGTCTTTTGTTTTTGGATTGGACACTCGTTTTTCTGGTTTGGTTTTGGAGTTTGGTTTGAACTCCTGGTTTTGTTTGCTTTCTGGTTTGGATTTTCTTTTGGATGACTGGTTTCTGTTTTGGGTGTTGGTTTGGATTTCTGATTTTTTGGTTTGATTTGGATTTTGGATTGGATTTTGATTGGATTTTTATCTGGTTTTTGATAAAAGGTCGTCGGGTATAGATTATGCCTGGCAAGGGATGAGTCACCTTGCCCGAACGTGGTAAATTGACCCATTCAGGTCGTCGAGTATGGACTATGCTCGACAAGGGTTCGGAGAGACCAGGATTCGGCCTAGGATTTAGGCCCTATATTATCGATTATTATTTTAGGTCATTGAGTATGGACTATGCTTAACAAGGGTCCGGGGCGACCAGGATTCGGCTTAGGACTTAAGCCACGGCATTACTTACGTCCAGGGACACTGGACCAAGGTCGTCAAGTGTGGATTGCGCTTGGCAAGAACCTGGAGAGGTTAACTCAACGTCCAGGGACACTGGACCACGGTCGTCAGGTGTGGATTGCGCTTGGCAAGAGCCTGGAGAGGTTATGGATTTGGATATCGACCCGGAGAGGTCCTGGATTCGGTTATTGACTATTGACTAAGGATGGATTAAAACTCGGTTATCGAGTTTGGATGGACATGGAATTGGCTATGGACTTTGGATATCGGATTCGAAGTTATTCAAAACACGCCTTATTGTCATAAGGCATGTTTCGGGGGGCAAATGTTATCCCACCTTTTGGTCAAAGCTGGAATATCAACAAAATAGGCAAGGAAGGATGGATATCAGGATTGGAGTTCAATTGGAAACAAGGCTGTAATGGATGTCGTCAAAATTTGGCCGAGCTCCGATCAGGACAGAATCGATTGAAGATGATGATGATGACTAGGAGAGGCAACGTTTCAAGTTTCAGGTCAATCGGAGTTCATATGGAGAAGATATGATCGATACAAGGTTAAGGAACATGTTGTTCGTATCCATCAGGAAATCATGATTTTGGCATGATCGAATCGATTGGTTTCGAATCGATCAGAGAGAACTCACCTCGGTTGTATTCGAATCCATCATATTTCATACCGATCGGGTTCACACATGCTCAGTTGTTCGTATCCACATGTTCGAATCGATCCGAAGTTATCACATTGGCCATGTTTGCATTGGTACCGTTCACACTCCATCCACACTGTTCGAATCGATCTGGTTCGCATCGATCCCCACTCCGATCGATACGAAACAGCACTCAGACCATCGATGCAAACAGCGTCATCAATATTCCCAGTTATTGATGCGAACGTGTCGATGTAAACGTGGCGAAAGCTTCAGAATGAATCGATCAATGCGGCACAAAAGGTGGGGCGATCCAAGAATCTTGCGCCACGTCACTGCACGCTCACGTGTCCAGGTCGATTCGAAATGATGGATACGAAGCCACGGATTCGAACTAAGCAGCATACGAAGATCACGATCTTGCATCGATCATATCTCACGAACCATTGATCCAAATACTATGAAATTTCATAGGAGCTTACGTACATGTTGAAGAATGTTCTCACCAAATTTCAGCCCGATTGGATCATTTCTTGATCGATACGAAATTGCTTCGTATCGATCCCGGAACGGGCCCAGATTTCTTGGACGCGGGCATGTGGGCCCACTCACGTGCCAGAAGTGGTCTCCCTGAATTTAGGTGAAATATCAGCCTCCTACACCTATAAATAGAGCCCCAGGTCATTCAGGAAAGGGGATCGGGATTCACAAGCGCCCAAACTCTACCGGATTCAATTCTACACTTCATCATCACTGTTAAACTTGAATTTCTTCATTGTAATCGCTGTAATTAACTGTAATCAGCAAGGATAATCAATAAAAGATAAAACTTTGGAGTGGACGTAGGCCGGAGACAGCCGAACCACTATAAATCTCGTGTTTCTGTTCATTATTTCTGAATTGTGATATTCTGTCTGCTTAGATCTGAGATTTGTGATTGAATATTTGTTGATTTGTATTCATACACTGGTGCTTTCACGGTAATTGGGGTTTGTGACCAATTTTGGCACAAACAGTAACGAAGTGATTGTTGAAATTAAAATTTAATGGCCTATATTTCTAAACAATAGTTAATAGGCCATGCTTGAAATAGATTTTGCTTTCAACTTTGTTGTCATATTTCATGGGTGTTAAATGTATAATTGTGGTTGTGTTATAGTTTGATGGTTTATATTGTGCTAATTAATAGCACAAATATACCATACTTATGATAAGCACATCAACTAATTACACCAATGACAAGAAAAGAGAGATCATAACTTCATTTTGTTGATTTATTTGATCTAGAGAGTGGAATTATCTCTAAATTTTCAATTTATTCTCATAGTATTCATTCACATTTGTAGTTGTTAGTTTGTTAATTTTCTCATTTTTTTAGTTTGATAATCTCTCGACTTTGGTTTAATTTGATTGAATAGAATTTTAATATCATCAATTCCCTGCGGATCGACCCGTACTCGCCACGTACTTCAATAGTACGCGGTGCGCTTGCGGTTATAATTTAAATTGAAATCGTTCGACGGTTTTCTAACTCGATAGAATTTCCGTCGACGAACACTCGCCAGCGGTCCATCCACGTCTTGTTTATTCAATGTCTTCGATCATTATTATGTTCTTTAAGCCAGTCAGAGGTGGGTTCTCTCAATTGGTTTGATAATTACTGTGTTTGTGTAATGATTTGACGACGAGTTTCCATTCACAATGTTGATCGTGAGAAGTTCGAGTTGATTGCAGTTTAACGGTTCAGATAGCCAATCGGGTTTTGAGTTCTCCCCCGGAACGACGTTCGGGCTTTGGCCCAATGCTTGCTGCATTTTGCTATCTTCGCCCGTTAAACCAGAATCAACTTGTGCCCAGTTTTGTAGATGTCACTGCACGACATATCACCAATCGATCTCGATTCTTCTAGATAATTTGGGCTTATCCTGCTTGGTTGTCGCACGCTTAACGTCCCTGTAGTGAGAAGAGTTTTCCATGTCGCTTCGGACAACGGATCCTTTATCGATCATTGATCGATAACGGGTAAGTGTACAGGATGTAGAAACAAAAGCAAAAAATGAAGTGACAAGGGAAGTTCTTTTCTTCTTCCACTACGAGCGAACTATCTACACGGGATAGGGCGTTTGCAGTGTTTCGAGCACTGAGTTTATCCCATATAGATAGCACACTACACTTGCCCCAGTTCACACTCAAAATCCGACATGTTAACTACAGGTTATGCTTCTTTGGAATTCAAGTGTGGTTAGGGGGGCTATTAGTTTAGGATAGATTTACCTAACAATTTCATACGCGGGTTATGTTATTTAGAATGAAGCAGCTATCTATGCATTGTACGTCACGTAGGGGAAGCCCGACGCTCTCAGAAGCCAAATCATCATCCACTTCGCAAGCTCAATATGGCCAGTTAGTCCCGGTTGGGCCAATCATGGATCGAACGCCTCTCAACTTTAGAGTTCTACTTAATCCACCTAAGAGAGCTTAATCAGTGGTTTCTTCCAAAGTTCTTTGTAACATCTATGCACAACACGAAATTCCCGTAGAGGATGTGTGTCAGCCAGAGAAGGACGAATTCGCTCATATGCCTCCTCGGGGTGCACTGCTTGCCACCGATACATGTGTTTGAACAGAGTTGTGCCTCCCTTTAACGACTTCCTACGTGAGACCCTTTCGAACTTGGGTATTGCCCCATTTCAGCTTCATCCTAATGGCTACGACATCTTGACTTGCCTACATGTTCTTTTCATGTGGGCGTTTAATCGCGCTCTAAGTTTTGATGAGTTGCGGTACTTTCTGGCACCCTCCTTGATCATAATTGAAGCCCAAAGAAACTAGGAAATCATCCTACGCTTGCCAAGCAACTTATCACAATTCAAGACGCAAT
Source organism: Allium fistulosum (assembly GCA_030737815.1). Lineage (NCBI taxonomy): Eukaryota > Viridiplantae > Streptophyta > Magnoliopsida > Asparagales > Amaryllidaceae > Allium > Allium fistulosum. Next base: position 893,937,634 of record CM060905.1, on the reverse strand, counting down.
ATTTCTTTATCGGATGCCTCGAGGGGTTCAATCATCGGTGGACGACAACGGGTAAGCTTCCTTTTCCATTCATCAAGATCTGATGCGTTGCAATGGAGTTTCTAACCAACCGTATGCCTCTTTCAGTTATTCCAAGGCCAAACAGAGACGCGGATCTTGACAAAGTTTGTCAGACTCAAAAGGCAATTGATGCCGAGGAGAGATGCGTTAAAGTGCTACTAACCGATGAGAACTTGCGTCGGTATGGGTTATTGGCTCTGGGTAGATCTGCTGTTCAGGTTGAAATTCCCTCTCCTGCCTAATCCAGGGTTCATACAAGATCTACTTCTTCCTTCCACGAATCCGAGGAAGGCGCCTCTCAAGGGAGAGAGAGCCCGTTCGAAGAATCAACTGATAAGGCCTACGAGGGAAGAGACGCCACTACGACTGGACTAAGCGGCCCGGCTAGAATGCCTCCAATTCCGGAGGAAGAAGAAGAAGAGTTCAAGCATAGAGAAAACATGGCCACATTGGACTCCGAAAATGAATAAGGAGAGTTTGCAAGTAGTAGTGACTAGTCTACTGCAATGGATGATCTCTTTGTAGAATTTGACGACGAGGACTCAGAATCGTGTGACAAAACTCCGGGTATGAGCCCTGTTCTTCAAACCTCTCCTCTCCCTGATATAAGTAATAAAGACAAAGCTCCAGAGTCTGTAAGTCATCGAGACTCTCCAAGAAAAGACGTCGGAGTGGAGTTCGGGGGTTTCAGCGACGTTTATGTTAACTTTGATGAGCTTATGAAAGAAGATTTTAAATTTGATACGGCGCCTCCCCGCTCGGGTGATATCGCTCCAAAAGTTAGTCTGATTCCGCCTATGATGGTCGTTCGTTATGGTTCCTGATTACGTTTTAGGCCCGCCTTAGAAACACAATACACTTCACACTATGATTAGACTCACTTTCATTCATTTCTCCATTTTCGTTGTGTTTATTCTATGCTTCTAAAATCTTTTATTTTAGTTTTATGCTAGATATGACGAGGGGACGAGGTTTCTATGATGACTTTGAAGGGTTTACTTACTCACAGTGGTATTCCAAGCGCACCTCCGCCCATCATCAATTCCGAGAAATGGAGGAGGAATATAGGAGGAGGAAAGAACTCGAAGCCGAAACCCGCTGCCGGGAAGAAAGGGATCGAAGCCGATGGTATAAAGGTGAGTACGAGAAGAGGATATCTCTTGAGGAGAGGGATGAACCGTCGAAAAAGTCGATATTTGAACATCATCCTCATTCTTCAGAGCTCGCTCCAAAACATTCTTTTGTGGGCCAAGAAATTCCTATTACTTCTGCCCCACTTCCGCCCTTGACCCACATTTCATCATCTTCCATTGTTACTATTGCCCTGGCTGCTTTTTGCCCCCACGAAGACCTGCCTATGGCCTTCCTTCGCCCCCCCTAAACTTGAGGCATCGCTTCCTGGTTGGTTCTTGAAGGAGGTTAAGTTCGATCGTAATTTGCGACCAGTCCATAAAGATTCGTACATGCTGCACCTCCAGGCCGTTCAGAGCGACTTAGAACAAGCTAAAGGATTGGAAAAACTCTATAAACAATTGGCGAATATGAATTGCAATAATTACCAGGAGATCCTCTCTTTCGAATCAGAGAAGGATGAATTTGAGATGGCGTTTGCCGATCGTGACGCAAAGATTAAGTGGTTAGAAGAGGAGAAAACAGCAGTGCTACGAGAGAGCAAGGGAAATGCTGACTTGCTGAAAGAGGTGAAGGAAGCCCATACCCGAGTAGAAATCGTCTACAGAGACGAAATCAAAAAGGTTCACGCAGAGGAGGAGAAATTAAAGCAAAAGGTGATCGCCTATAGTGCAACGATTGAGGCTCAACGAAAAACTATTGCCGACCAAGACCTCTTCGTTGAAGGGTACAACAAAACCATTTCTGACCAGGCTGAGATCATTGCTAAATTACAGGCTCAGGTCTCACAGCTCAGTGCCGATAAGTCTGCCGTTGAGGTTGAGAAAGCTGCTGTGAGAGCAGATTATTTGGAGCTCCAAAACGCCTTTAAAAGAAAGATGGATAAACTTGATGCAATCATCCTGAATTGTTATGTTAACTCCTTGTTGCATTAAGGAAGTCTCAGCTATCTTGGCCCAAAGTTCTCGCGCACTCTTGCTCTGGTAGGGGAAGAAGTCTTGTCCCGCTTTTCTAATAGCGGTGATGTCGCCACCGAGTAGGAGTTAGAGGACGCTTACTTGAATGAAGAGTCAAAGAAAGTGTTGCTCGAGGGCCGGGAAATTCTTCGAATTGAAAGAGAGTAGGAGCCATTGATGCTGCCTTGACGACCGCTGTCGAAGTGCTCACCAAGCATTTCATTTCTGGCACAGGCGAATCATTGGAGTAGCCTCACGACCTGCCATTGAGTTCGGGACTTGAACCTCTCCTTCAAGTAGTGAAGCCATCAAAAGAGGGAGAAGGTGGTGAATTTGAGGTCGCTATTCTTGACCATTCCTCTGGTGCAGGTAATGTTCTTGCCTCCTATGAATTCGAGAGTTTCCAACTTACGCCGCAAGAGCAAGAGGAATTTAATGATTTCATTTTTGATCTTATAGGTCCATCTACCTTCCCCTTTGACGTGCCAGCTACTTCGGTGCCCGGACCTGCCGCCATTTCCACATCTTCCGCGGTTGTTTCTGTTCCGACTTCCACATTTGTGTCTGGCTCGCAACCTGGGCCAAAGGCTGAAAAGATAGATGCGCTTCATGGCCTGGATGACCCTTCCATGTCTTTGGAAGGCGACATTACAATGGCAGAGGCCATGGAGCATGAAACTCAGTCGGAGCAGCCCCATAAGACTCAACTCGACTTGATCGTCATCAAGAAGGAAAAGATGGAGGCGATCAAGACCTCAAAGGGCTCCCGGAAATCAAGAAAACGCAAGGGGAAAGGAAGCACTTTTGATAAGACTATAGAGGAAGAGGAGGACATTACCACTGAAGTATTCGTTGATATCACCGACAGTGATAGCACTATTGAGGCGAGGCAGAAGTTGCCAACAAAGGGTGGAAAGGGAAGCGGAGGAAAGAAGCGTTGAGCAGCTTGCCCGAAGACTACTTCAATTTTGGTCAACAACTTACATGAAGATTGACTTATTTTTGTTTCTTTTTGAGTCATTCTGTTCAAGTGCAGAGTCTGCACTTTGCGTCTTTACTGTGGAGTCAGTATTTTCTTTTTTTGGCCAGTGTTGTGTGGGTATGACCCCCACATTTTGACCCTGTATGCAGAAAATTATAAGCAATATATTGGTATTTTGACTGTACTCTTATCTGTCTGTTCATATGTGTTTTGTGTAATTGTGCTTGTTTTATTTCATAATTTTTTAGTTCTTTGGTTATAGCCAAAGCCCTTTTTTTGAAGTAACAGAATTTATAGATTAACAACATTTTGGAAGTTAATAGAACCTTTAGAAATTACCAGAACTTAAAAAAATTTTGTTTAGAAATTCATAGAACTTTAGAAAGTAACAGAACTTAGACAATTTTTGTTTAGAAATTCTTTGTTAACTTCTTTGTTTAAAAATTCTTTGGAAATTTTTTGTTTGGAGCGACAGAACTTGTGAACTTATTGTTTTCACGCATTTCTATCCAAATACTGGTGTATGCCCCCCAGTTCACGGGGTTGTTTACTTCAAACAATTTTCGGATAATTGGTAACTTAGGGTTTGCATAATCTTTATTGAAAATTTGGCTGAGTTATGACTCGATTCTCCTTTTCTGGAAGTTGTGCAACACTTAGCACATAATCCAAGCTTCTTGTGATATTTCAACAAGTATGCAATATGCGCGCATTTTAGAGGCGCACAGTGTATAAGTTAATTGATGGTAGTTTTAACCCTTAAGTGTCTATAGTTGAGACTTCTCAGTTGGTTTGTAGCATTCCAATTTTGTTGGAGTTGTGCTTATTATTCCTGATTATAGAAGCGGTTGGCGTTGGTTATGAGATGCACGGTTTTGGTGCTCCTCGGTGTTGCCTATCTTCGGACCACTTGAGAAGCATGTGTTTTGGTGTTTAGTGCGCGGCTAATGGGATGCGCCACCTTTGCACTCCTCGGTGTTTCCTATCTTTTGCACAACATGAGGATTTATTATTTTGGTGCACGTCTTATGAGGTGCTCGGCTTTTTTTTCCTCGGTGTTGCCTTTCGGGCAACATGAAGAGTTTTTATTTTAGTGTGCGGCTTATGGGGTGCGCGGCTTTTGTTTTTCCTCGGTTTTACCTATCTTCGGCTAACGTGAGGAGTTATTGTTATTATTTTAGTACGCAGCTTACGGGGTGCGCGGCTTTTGTTCTTACTCGGTGTTGCCTATCTTCGGGCAACGTAAGGGGTAATTATTTTAGTGCGCGGCTTATGGGGTGCGCGGCTTTTGTTTTTCCTCGGTGTTGCCTATCTTCGAGCAACGTGAGGAGTTTTTGTTATTATTTTAGCCTTCTCGATGCTGCCGGAGCAACACCATTTTTTAAAAGACAAAGACCGGTTTCCATTGATCTAGTGGCTTGGGTCGATTTGCTTTCGTCTACCCAACGGGTAATTTTTATGAACACGGTTTTGTTGGTTCAAGAAGCAAACTTTATTAAGGAAAGTAGGGCAGTTTTTGCCTATGTACAATGCCCCCGGTATCTCAGGATGACTTATTTGCTGGAAAATAAAAAATACAAAAGTAGCACTTAGATAAAGTAACAACAAAGTGATTCGCTATTCCATGCCGTAGGAACTTGAGTTCCGTCGACGGTTGCTAGCTTGAAAGTCCTGTCTCTTAACTTTTGATTAATGACATATGGTCCCTCCCATTTTTGTCCAAAGGCCCCGGGACAGGGTAAACTCGCTTTAGCACAAGGTCTCCTACCTTGAAGGTTTGATTGTGAACTTTGGAGTTGAAGTATCGTGCGACCCTTTTTTGGTGGGCGGCAGTTCTCAGCTCTGCTTCTTCTCTTTTTCATCAACCATATCTAGCGACTCGAGTAGAAACCACTCATTTTGTTTTTGATTGAAATTCTGCTTTTGGTGCGAGGGGACTTCTAATTTTATAAGAATCATTGCTTCTGAACCATATGCTAGGGCGAACTGCGTGTGACCGGTTGGCGCTTTGTGGATAGTTCTGTAAGCCCATAATGCGAGTGGAAGTTCGTCAACCCAGTTTTCTTTGGCTTTTGCTTGTTGCTTTTTAATAGTCGACTTGATGATCTTGTTTATCGCTTCCACCTGCTTGTTTGCTTGCAGATGAGCCACCGCGGAAAAGCTCTTTTAAATTTGGAAGTGCTTACAGAAGTCTTTGAATTCCGCACTTTCGAACTGGGTTCCATGTCAATGATGATATTTTGCGGCACACCAAACGTACATATGATATTTTTAGTAACAAACTTAATAACTTTCTTTATGGTTATGGTGGCTAGCGGTTCTGCTTCGGCCCATTTTGTGAAATAATATACGACAACTATAGCATATTTGGCTCCTTCGTTTGATATTGGTAGGACACCAATGAAATCGATCCCCCATATTGCAAACGGCCATGGGCTGAGCACCTGTGTTAGCTCCATTGAAGGAGTTCTCTTAATTTTGCTGAATCTTTGGCAACGATCGCATCTTCTGCCATGATCTACGGCATCATGTTTTATTGTTGGCCAGAAGTTTCCCATATCGAAGGACTTTTTTTGCAAGGGTCTGCCCCCCAGTGTGGTCTCGGCATTCGCCTTCATGTACCTCATTTAGGATCCGTCATGCTTCGTCAATGCTCACACACCTAAGAAGGGGGTTGGGAATCCCCTTCGATAGAGTATTACATCCTGTATAATGAACCATGGTGCCTTTCGGAGAAGCTTCTTCCATTGATTCCTGTTAGTTGGAAGGGTTCCTTCAAGAAGATAGTTCTTTATCAGTGTCATCCACGTATCTGGTTCAATGGTGGTTTAGAGAATCCAGTCTTCGTCCATTTCGTCTATGCTTGGGTTGGGCAGAGTTTCAATTAGGACTAGTCCTAATGACTGAGCTTCCTCTGAACTGGCTAGTTTAGCCAAATAATCTGCCTTAGTGTTTTTCTCCCATAGGATGTGAGTGATGATATAGTGCTTGACGTCGCTTATCAGTTCATGTACTTTGGACAGGTACGGGGCAAGATTCTCACCACGCGCCCGATACTCCCCTTTTACTCGACAGACGACCAGTTGTGAGTCGATGTATATGTGAATAGCTTTTATTTTGAGCTCCTTCACAACTTTCAGTCCGGCTATCAGTGCTACATATTCTGCTTCATTTTTGTGGCTGGGAATTCCAAGCGCAAAGCGTAGCTAATGGCTCGCCCCTCGGGGGTTTCAAGCACTACTCCTGCTCCCGAATAGAAGATGTTGGATGCGCCATCGATGAAGAGCTTCCATTGCATATCTCTTTCTAACTGAACTTCCTCCTCGTCATCCCTTATAGTAAATTCGGCGATGAAGTCGGCCAACGCTTGTTCATTGATGGCTTTCCTTGGGTGGTATGTGATGTTATATTGACTCAAATCTATGTTCCACTTGAGTAGTATTTCAGAAGTTTCTGGTCGGTATAACACTTGCTTCAGGCGTTAGTCAGTCAACACTTTAATTGGATGAGCCTGAAAGTATGGTCGTAACTTCCGGGATACGATTAAGAGGCAATACGCTAGCTTTTCTAGTTTTGGGTAATTCTTCTCAGCTCCGATGAATCATTTGCTAATGTAATACACGAGTCTTTGGATTATTGCTTCTTCTCGCACGAGAGCGGCACTCAATGCATGTGGAGAGACTGCTAAATAAATGAATAGGTCTTCCCCGTCCATTGGCTTTTATAAGATTGGGGGAGCTTCCATGTGTTGTAGCAGTTCTTCGAAAGATGTTTGACAAGCTTCACTCCATTCGAAGTTTTTCTTTCCTTTTTTCAATGCATCGAAGAACGATATGCACTTGTCTGTAGCTTTTGAAATAAATCGGCTCAGTGCTATGACTTTTCCATTCAAGCTTTGAAGTTCCTTCTTATTTCTCGAGGCTTGGACTTCTTGTAGCGCCGTGATTTGTTCTGGATTTGCTTCGATGCCTCGAGCACTTACTATGAACCCTAAGAATTTCCCAAAGGCTACTTCGAAGTGACATTTGAGTGGGTTGAGCTTCATTCCATACTTTCGGAGTATTTCGAACATTTCAGCGAGATTTTCTAAATGGTTAGCAGCTTCTCGAGATTTGACCAACATATCGTCCACGTAAACCATAGTCTTTCCAATCTAGCGTTTTAACATAGTATTCACTAGCCTTTGGTATGTTGCCCCTGCATTTTTCAAACAGAATGGAATTACTCTTTAGCAATATAATCTCAAATCGATGATGAAGCTGGTGTTCTCTTGGTTAAGCTCATGCAACAGGATCTGGTTGTAGCCTGAGTATGCATCCATAAACGATAGCAGTTCATGTCCCACTGTTCCATCCACAAGTTGATCAATTCTAGGGAGTGGAAAGCTATCCTTCGGACAAGCTTTGTTTAAGTCCGAGAAATCAATACAATTTCACCATTTTCCATTAGACTTCTTGACTAAGACTGGTTTGATACCTATTCAGGGTAAGTTGCATCTCGGATGAAGTCGTTAGCCATTAATTTATCTACTTCCTCTCTCAGTGCCTTAGACCATTCAGGGCCCAAGCTGCACCATTTTTGCTTCACTGGTGTAAATTTGGGGTCAATATTGAGTGCATGGCAGGCAATTTCGGGTGATACCCCACACATATTGGCGTGTGTCCAATCAAATACGTCCAAATTGGCATGGAGGAATTTGGTTAGTTCTGACCGCATTTTGTTTCTAAGCTGCGACCCAATTTTCAAGACCCGCGTTGGGTCATCCATACAGTCTGGGACAGACACCGTCAATTCTTCCAATGCTGCCCGATCCTCCCCTGAGCTCTTCTTTCTAGGGTCCAAAGCCTTGTCGAATCGGCTATGGTCCCTAAGCCAGAGGCGGCTCTGTAGTTGCTGTTTGGAGGGTTCATGGATTTGGAGGGTTTTCCCTACATCCTGTCCTTCTTCCTTTCTCCTTGACTCATGCAATTCTGTGATGTAGCATTCTCGGATAGCATTTTGGTCTCCTTTCACAATTTCGACTCCGTGCTCTATAGGAAACTTCATCGTAAGACACCATTTAGCCAACGCTATTCTGAAGTCGGCTAATGCGGGCTGTCCCAAGAAGGCATTGTATGCTGACATTTCATCTATGATCACAAAAGTCTAAATGTGGGTGACCCTTCGCTCACCCTCTCCAAGCTCCATAGGTAGTTCAATTGTTCCCAACGGTTGTTTGGGTTCACTGATAAATCCTTGAACCTTTGTTTGGCACGAAGATACACTTTTCATGCCAATCTTCATTTGATCGAAAGCGCATTTGAAGAGTATGTTAACGGAACTGCCACTGTCAACCAACACACACAGAACTATAGCAGGTCTAATTCCTACTGTCACCACCATCAGATCGAGAGTTGGAGCCTCGATCCCCTTGGTGTCCCGATTTTGAAACGCTATATCATCATTCAAGACCCTTTGCATCTTAGCTGGAGTTTCGTCTTCCACAGCTAACCATGATTCCTTTGGGGCATGCTTCAACGAACTCGCATATCGCTCCATTTATCCCCAGCTTCTTTCCACGGGATGTGGTCCCCAGGATAACAATAAGCCTTTGGTCAGTTCGTTTCGACCCTTCTTCGCTGGTTCCAACTTGATTCCTTCATTCTCTTAGGTGCTAAGGAGTCACAGATTAATCGGGGTTTTGTGGCTATTTGACGTACTGCTGGAGTTTGTTATTCTATTGCTCAGTTGCCTCCTTTCTAGGTGGCTTTTTGCATTCCTCAGTCCCTTGAATTACGAAAAAAAAATCGATGTGTCGCTTTGGGGAGTGTAGCCTTCAGGCCTAATCCCTTTGAGCTTTTTATTACTGCCATTACCATTCTTCTTATTGGAGTTTTGACCTTTCCTCTTTGAATTCCCGTCCATCCCAGTGATTCCTTCAGCAATCCAAGAAGTGTGCGCATTTTGATTCATTGCTACATCGCTTTGCCCGATGGTCACCGGTTGCACACTAGTAGACTTCCTTTCCAATTCCTGTGCTACCTCCAACCTTAGGTACTGACTTGCTTTACGATTGAAATATTTCCTAGTGGTAGGTTGCTTCATCTTAATCCACTTTCTGAATTCAGTTTCTGGGTGAATGACATGGACTAATGCCATAAAAACCATGTTTTCATTGGGGTTGCTTACTTCCATCACCGCGGTGTTAAAACTGTTCATGAAAGATTTCAGCGATTTGTTACGCCCTTGGAACAATTCAGATAAGGACATGACGTCTTTTGGCTGCGCAATATGGAGTCTGAACTGATCGAGGAACCCTGTCGCTAGTTGGTCAAAAGTAGAAATAGATCTTGGTGGAAGCCTAGTGAACCACATTGACGCAAACCCTTCTAGAAAGATATGAAAGCATCTACATCGAACAACTCCAGAGGCATTTGCTCCGTCCATATACCAACTGTATTTGTACAAGTAAGGTTTTGGGTCCTTTGTCCCATCATAGGACGGAATAGTTGGCATTGTGAATTTTTCTGGATATCTCTCATTCAAGATTTCATCGGTGAAGGGAGTCCGACATGGCACAGATCCACTATGTATGCCTTTGATGTCCGGTAGTATCGAGGATGGAAATCAGTCACAGTGCCAAGTGTATGACTTTGCAAAACGGTCTTGGTGAGTAGGCCGAGGCCTAGGCTCTCCTGTCTTCGGGAGAGCCACTCCTGCAGGGTCCCAGTGGCATGCGGTTGGTCTAACTGGAGCAGTTTGGTTATTCCTTGCATTATCAAATGCATTGGCATTTTCTTCTAATCTGTCGTCTTTCTCTCCGTCCTCTGATGCGGAAAGATCCATAGCTATGTCTTCTACGTGGTTCTTTGCCCCTTGGCTCAAATTCAGAATAGGTTGCCTTGTGGCGAATGGAGTACATGCATTCCCGTCCACGTTGAGTCCTGTTGTCACCCTTTTTTGCGGTTGTTTTCCGTTTCTTCTATGTATACCAAAAAAGGAGGAATTCTCTTGTACCATAACAGCCGCGGGTTCGGGCGTAGCCCTTGGAGCGGGATTTGACTGTAGGGTTAGGAGAGCATTAAGCTTATCCATTAGAGCCTTTTGGCTACTTTCCATTTTTTGGTTGACCTCATCAAGCATTTTATTTAACTTGTCTACGGTAACAACTTCATGCTGACTTGAGGAGGCTGGTGCCTGATTCCCTAAACTAGCGCCATTTACTTCAGTTTGTTGGGGATTAACATCTTCTCCAGCTACTACTGCCCCTATGGATCTTCAAGAGGCAGTTCTTCTTCTTCCATGGGCCAATGGTTCCAAACAGTGGATTCTTCAAGTAAAGAGTAAGGATCTAACTTCTGGACTGATGGGATCCAAAGTAGATATCTAGATCTGGATCTTGAGTTCAGTTCTCAGTGAAAGCACTATAATGTTAACCTAAAAAATGGATCGACACCCTGGTTTAAGTTTGAAAGCACCAACCTTGTTCGGATAGAGCAATATCACAGATCACAGATATAAGAAAAGAATAGTAAAAGAAAGAAGACAGAGTACTTTTATAATGATTCGGTTGTTAATGAAGCCTATGTCCACTTTATAGTTTTATTATAGACTGATTGCTGTTACAAGAAGTGTTTGATTACAAGACTTTGATTATCTTTAAGTAGATTAAATTCCCAGAGTTGGAATCCACTGGAGAATCACAGTGAATCCCTTTGAAGATTGTTGCGAGTGAGGTAGAGAGTGAAGAATGATTCCAGAAGAGCTTCAGCAACCAGTTTGCAGAAGATCCCATTTATGTTGCAGGTTGGATGGTATTTATAGAGATCAGAGGACTTTTGGGCCAGGCCACTTCATCAGCTTCTTACAAGTGGAGGCATAACGACCAAGGAGGCTTTAGCTCGCGATTCGAGCCAAAATCATGGGTTGCTAGCGAGCCATGGTCTATGGGTCGCTAGCAACCCATAGAGTTGGTTTGTATCACGAGCTAAGGACTTGGCTCCTTAGCCATTGCATTGCTCGGTTGGCTTATTGATGACTCATGGAGAAGCATGGGTCACTAGCAATCCATGGTGTATGGGTCGCTAGCAACCCATACATTTAGCCTATTTTTTGTTATACTTCTTCCTTCTCTTCTTCCATTTAGCAGAGCAACCTTCCATTTTGCATGGGTCGCTAGCAATCCATGGGGCTGGAGTCGCTGGCGATCCAAGCACTTAGATGTTTTTTGGAGTTTAGAGTTTGGGATGTTTCCATGGTCTTGTATCGTCGTTGCTTGCGCAGTCTCGTTTCACGTTGTTCCATTTTGATGGTAGTTTACTAGCTATTTGCACTCAATTGCTAATTGGGCTAAGAGAATGTTGGTCTTTTGGTTTGGTCGATCTCAGTCGTTGTCTCAGCAATATAGCTTGGCTCTTGTTAACACCTTTTCTTTGCTTCTCTAGATAAGTTTTGAACCATTCTGATTTTACGAATTTGCTCTGTCTCCTGTTGGATTCTACTAGGTTAAAAACCCGAATAACACTAAGATTCAACGAAGTTCCTAAAGTGGTTTGCAAGCTCCTCTGAGATTCATTAGTACATAATGGTTTCTTATCACTAATGATACAGACTGAAATTCCATGAAGTTGAACTACCTCCTTGATATACATCTGTGTGAGAGACGTTGCAGTCCTATTGCTCCTAACTAGAGGTTTTATTTTATTATATATTTTTTAAAAGTCAAACCTTGCATGTCATCCTTGTCTAATAGAAAACTCCCTTCACGTGCCTATATATTTCATCTCTTTCTTGAATGGTGACATTCTACAAGCTAAAATTTATTTTTCACCAAAATCCTAAAATTTCTTGGATTGAAGCATTCTTTTATTTTTTGTTGCTAGCCTAATTTCCTTATTAACTTCCAGTCTTACCTACAATTATCACTGTTATCCCGCCTTTTGGCAAGGCCGGGATACCAAGATATTGGTTGAATTCCAAATGTCGCTCGTCATGGATATCGATGAATTTTGTCCGAGTCCGGATCGAGATACAATTGATAAGACATGGCTAGAAAAGCCAAGGAAGCCAACGTTCCAAGTTTCAAGTCAATCCGAGTTCATATGATCAAGTTATGATGGATACAAGTTGAAGGGAAAAGCATGTTTTCGTATCCATCAGTAAGTCCCATTTCGTACCCATCAAGAAGCATTGGTTCGTACCGATTAAGTTAGCCATGTTTCGAATCCATCGAGTTCGTATCGATGGACTTCGTATCCATTAATGGTCCTCATTTCGTATCCATCGATTTCGTATCGATCAGAATGGCTGGGTCCGTGTATCAATGCACTTCGTATCGATCAGCCTTCAGCCAAAGAGACTTGTTCGAATCCATCAGTAAGTCGTCCGCTTCGTAACGATCACCTAATGTCAACTTCGCATCCATCAGGGATTCAATGCTTCGTATCCTCATGGGACCACGTTCGTATCCATGAGCAGAGGCATGTTCGTATCCAACAAGTCAACAAACTTCGGTGACGTGTCATCCCTCGAAGCGAACGAGGCGAGATCTATGGATCAAAACGGTCAACACGGAGTGAAGACAGGATCGAAGCGAAGTGCGCGCGCCACATCATCTCAGAAACACGTGCAATTATCGATACAAGGAGATCGAGTCGAAACCTTGGAGTCGAACAGAACAGCCATCGAAAAATCCCACTTCGTATCGATGATATCTCATAATCCACTGATCCAAATTCAATGAAATTTTCACAGAAGCTTACATACACACTAAGGAATGTGTCTGCCAAATTTCAGCTCGATTGGACATCATATTGATCGATACAAAATGGATTCGTGTCGATCGCGGATCGAGGCGAAACTTAATGAGATTGGTCGTGTAGGCCCCCTCACGTGCCATAACGAGTCTCCCGAGGTTTGAGCGAAATCTCAACCTCCTACGCCTATAAATAGAGCCCCAGAGCCTATAGAAGAGGGATTTTTTGATTCTCAAGCGCCCAGACTCTGCCGGATCGAGACTTGCATCTTATCCTTACTGTTGAATTCGAATTCTAAACTATAATTCACTGTTGTTCGCTGTATTTGCTTGTAATCATTGAGAGAGAATCATTAAAATCATCAAAACTTCACAGTGGAAGTAGGCGATATGCCGAACCACTCTAAATTGCTTGTCTGCGTATTTATATTTCTATTTGTTGGAGTTTTTGTTAGATAATCTCTGTTTTACATTTACTTTCTTCACTTTTATCTCTTCAAAAACTTCCGAAGAGTGTTGTGCCCATTTTTGGTACAAATACTTTGGTGATTTCACTGAGAAAACCAGTTTTTCTCCTGCTCCTTGGATCTACCATCGATACCGGATTGCATAAATCCAAGAGGAAGATCCAGATCTCTAATCCGGAACCTTCCGTTCTATTTAGATTTGCGTAAAGTCTAGGAAAGGACCCCACCACTGAAAATGGTTAGCACAAGAACTGCCGCTATAGCTGCTGATCAAGAAGGCCGGGATAGACAAAATCCCACACAACAGCCCCCATCCAATCAAGACAACACTGCTCACTCAGATTCGTCAGGACCAGTCACCAGACAAGAGTTCCAAGTGTTGCTCCAAGAACTGACCCAAAGTCGGCAACAGTTGGCTGAGCAATTGCATGCTAATGTCGAATTGACCAACCAACTAAACCGCCAAAGCCGCAGAAGGTCCATGAGGGATGATGTTTCCCGCTCGTCTACTGAAAGTTCTACCTCGTCTGACTATCACCATAGGTCTACCCGTCCCCGATTAGACGGTAGTCACGCACAAACTACCGGATATCAATCTGCCTTGACCGTTGGACAGTTAAGGACAAGGCCGTCGACTAGCTTCCAGACCGGGCCCTCAACACGAGGAGGCCCTGCTCCACAGTATACCACGGACAATCGCGCTACAGCCGCCGCGGTAGAAACAAGGGTTGATACTCAAAATCTATCAAATCCGAACAATCAGCAACGTGGGCATACTCCTGAACCGTATGTCCCGGAAGATGTTGAGCCAAGGAGGCGAAATACGGACCGTCGACAGCACCCGATCCAAACTCGCACTATGGAACCCGACCACACCTTAGCTCAGCATGCACAGAATGTGCCAGTGCTAGATATTTCAACCATGATGCGTCAGATTATTCGCGAGAGTCAGGGGCTCACTAATGACGATTGGGGAATCTCCCGTAGTCATACCCCTTTTACAGACGAGATATTGTATGCCGACCCCCCTCGGCAATTCAGAATGCCAACTCTCCCAATGTACGAAGGAAGTTCCAACCCCAATCATCATATTCTGAAATATGAGTGGTCAATGAGCGTTGCAAGAGCTGATGATGCAGTGAAGTGTCGAAGTTTCCTCATTTCTCTAGGAGGAATCGCAACAATGTGGTTTACAAGGTTTCCACCTAGATCTATTTCTTCGTTCGATCAACTGGCTAAAAGGTTCGTAGAACAGTTTCGTATGCCTGTCGCTAGACCTAAAGATGTTAACACCCTGTCTAGTGTCACCCAAGCTCATGGAGAGACGCTCAGGTGTTATTTAGAGAGATTCCACGTAGCATGTGTGGAGATTAGTAATCCCAGCGATAAATCGATCTTGATGGCATTAACCAAAGGGATTGATCGCGATTCTGAATTTGGAAATTGGTTAGCTGGGAAACCGCCCACATCGTTGGACTGTTTCTACTCCAAAGCCGCTCAATTCTTACAGCAAGAGGACGCGAAACAGTCTAGGAAACAGGACGATGCAAGGCCTAGAAGTGAAGGGATACAAAGTAATGTAGCAGTTAAGCAGTCCGGTGAGAGTTTCAGAAAAGTTCATTTGAATATACAGAACAAAGAAACCAACCGAGGGGCAACAATGGTCAGGATAAGAAAAGAGATCAGAACCGAGGCCCACGACGTAGGGCTCCAATGTTCGATAATTACACGCCATTGAATACATCATTGGAAAATGTGTACATACAAACTTGCAACACTGTGCAGTATAAGAAGCCTGCTCCAAAACCCTCGTCGGAGAGGCAGGTTCAAACAGGGAAGTTCTGTAGATTCCACGAAAGCTACGGCCATAATACCAATGAGTGTTGACATTTGCAGGACCTCATCGAGAAGTTGATCAGGGAGAGGAAGTTAAATCAGTTTGTGCGGGCGCCGTAGTCTGGTGGCGCGGGCCCTTCAAATCAAAATCGTTCACAGAATCAAGAAAGGCAGGAAGAACCCGCTCGTATGGGCGGAAGGCTAGTTATCAACACGATAAGTGGTGGTCCCCACCCAACAGACACATGCTTGAGGAAAATGGAGTCGTACGCTAGCTCTATCAGGCATGCGGACTTAGAGTGCTGCAGTAATTGTGAAAATGGGACTCCGGCTAAAAAACAGAAGATAATGTCTGATGATATCGTATTTAGAAGCCGAGACGCTGATAAGGTCGAAGCCCCTACAATCGACCCACTGGTCATATCTGCTCAGGTAGGTCCTGCTTGGATGAAGAGGATCCTGGTTGACAGTGGGAGCTCTGTAAACATCTTACTTAAACGGGCTTACGATTTAATGAAGATGGAGGCGAAGGACTTAAAACCCTGCCAATCCCGAATCCACGGCTTTAACGGAAGTGCTACAATACCCACTGGAGTGACAGAGCTACTAGTGGAGTTGGGAGTTGGAGAACGCCGGAGAGTCCAGATGTTACAGTTTGTTGTTTTAGAGATTGATTCACCTTACAACGCATTTTTAGGCCGATCGGCCCTTGCTGAGTTCAGGGCGGCCATTGCCCCATGGTGTTTGACTCTGAAGTTCCCCACTGATCACGGGATTAGAATCATTCAAGGAGATCAGGCAGTGGAAAGGGCCTGCTATGTTGCTGAACTACGAGGAGTAAAGCGAAAGGAGAAAGGGAAGAGCGTAGAAGAATCTCTCTGCGTCCGTTCCACTGATAATTGACAATCGGTGCATGGGCCTCGGCCCGGGCACCACAACCAATTCCAGAAAGACCTTGACCCTAGAGACAATGAAGATAAAGATGAATCTAAGGAGAATCAAGCTTCACCGGCCGAACTGACTGTGGACGTCCCAATCAGTGAGGATGATGATTCGAGGATGCTAAAGGTTGGGTCTCAACTGGGCAAGCAAACACAGCAGGAATTGGTTGAATTTCTCCGGGCGAATCTCGACGTTTTCGCCTGGACACACTCTGATATGTGCGGGATCTCGCCGGACATTGTAAGTCACTCCTTGAATATTGTTCCGCGGTACGTCCCGGTCAAACAAAAAAGACGCGGTATGGATCCAAAGAGATCTGCCGCCCTTAAAGAGGAGGTTGATAAGTTACAATCGAATGGGTTTATCCGAGATGCCTTGCATCCAGAATGGGTGTCCAATCCCATACTGGTTCGAAAGCCGAACAGGAAATGAAGAACTTGTGTTGACTACTCTGACTTAAATAAGGCTTGTCCGAAGGATAGTTTTCCACTTCCTCGAATTGACCAGCTCGTAGAGTCGACAGTTGGGCACGAATTACTATCTTTTATGGATGCTTATTCTGGCTACAATTAAATACCCATGCATTTGCCTAATCAAGAACATACCAGCTTCGTAACCGATCTGGGACTCTACTGCTACAAAGTCATGCCCTTTGGTCTAAAGAACGCTGGAGCAACATACCAACGTTTGGTCAACCGGATGTTCGCCAACTAGATCGGGAAGACCATGGAGGTTTATGTGGATGACATGCTAGTGAAATCTTGATTCTCCACTGATCACGTCAGAGATTTAGATTCGATGTTCTGCATCCTTCGGGAATATGGAATGAAGCTTAACCCATTAAAGTGTCACTTCGGTGTCGCGTCTGGAAAGTTCCTCGGGTTCATCGTTAACGCTCGAGGGATAGAAGCGAATCCCGAAAAGATCTGGGCAATAAGGAACCTGCGAACCCCAAGAACCATAAAGCAAGTCCAGAGTCTCAATGGGAATGTAGCAGCATTGAGCAGGTTCATTTCAAAGTCCACCGATAAATGCATTCCTTTCTTCGATCTGATCCGGAAGGGAAAGCGAAACTTTGAATGGACCATGGAGTGTGAAGACACATTCCGATTGTTGGTTCAGCATCTTTCCACACCACCGATCTTGTCGAAACCAGTTGACCACGAGTAGCTGTACCTTTACCTGGCAGTATCGAAGCATGCGATCAGTGCTGCTTTAGTTCGAGAAGAAGACCGAGTGCAGTGACCGGTCTACTATGTTAGTAAACGACTAACAGGAGCTGAAAGAAACTACCCAAGGCTATTGAAACTGGCTTATTGCCTCGTCATTGCCTCAAGAAAGCTCTGTCCCTACTTCCAAGCTCATCCTCTTACTGTATATACCGATCAGCCGTTACGACAGGTCCTCACACGGCCTGAGACGTCTGGTAGGTTACTCAAGTGGAACATTGAACTGAGCCAATTTGATATCACTTACGCTCCACGGAGAGCCATTCAAGGACAAGTCCTAGCGGATTTTATAGCCGAATTTACTATTTCAGAGGATCTGCCTGAAACCACTACACCTCCCAAATACATTTGGAAGCTTCACACAGATGGCGCATCAAACGATCAGTGTTCAGGTGCCGGGATAGTACTTGAAACTCCCGAAGGTTGATCCATATGCTACACTCTGAGGTTCGAATTTCGCGCAACCAACAATGAAGCCGAATACGAAGCTTTGCTTGCTGGGCTAAAACTTGCTTATGATCTGAAGATTGTTGCTGTGGAAATTTATTGTGATTCCCAGTTGGTTGTATATCAAGTTCTGGGAGAATATCAAGCCAAGGATCGACGATTAGCTGCTTATCTAACCCGAGTCCAAGAAGCACTAGATCGATTAGATTACTATGCTATCTACCAAATACCCCATGAACGTAATCAGAAGGATGACTCATTAGCAAAGTTAGCAAGTAGAGGTGAAGCACAGCGGATGGGACTTGTTCCCGTCGAAACTTTGTCCTCCCCAAGCATTGATCAAGTAGAGACGAATTTTGTGTTTGAAACTGCTCCCAGTAGAGAATCGTGAATGACTCCATACCGAAATTACATCGAGAATAGGACATTGCCTGAGCGTAGAAATGAGAAAAGACAAATTCTGCAAAAAGCTTCAAGGTTCATCATTCAGAACAGAGTCATGTATAGAAGAGGTTATTCTGTTCCTCTCCTCCGATGTATCGCACACGATGAAATCAAACGAGTGTTACATGACGTACACGAAGGAGAATGTGGCGATCACATCGGTGGGCAAGCTCTCGCTAAGAAGATACTCCGATACAGATACTATTGGCCGACGGTGAACCGAGATGCAGCAAACTATGGCAGAAAGTGCGATAGGTGCTAGAAACACGCCCGAATTCCAAGAGCCCCACCTACCGAGATAACTCAAATGGTCAGTCCCTGGCCATTCGCAATGTGGGGCATCGATATCATCGGCGCTCTACCTCTGGCAAAAGGTTGTGCGAAGTACGCCATCGTCGTCGTCGACTACTTTACAAAGTGGGCTGAAGCCGAAGCTCTCACAACGATTACGACAAAGAAAGTAATAAATTTCGTGGTTCGCAACATTATCTGTCGATTTGGACTACCGCACACCGTCATCACCGATAACGGAGCCCAATTCGAAAGTGTAGAATTCAAGAATTTCTGTCAACGGTTTCATATCCATAAAAAATTCTCGACAGTCGCGCATCCTCAGGCAAATGGTCAGGTCGAAGCTGTCAATAAAGTTATAAAATCCATCCTAAAGAAACGACTGGAAAAGGCCGGGGGCAAATGGGTTGATGAACTTCCTATGGCATTATGGGCTTATCGAATGACTCACAAGACCGCAACCTGACACACCCCGTTTTCCCTATCTTATGGCTCCAAAGCCGTTATTCCAGTCGAGGCGGAAGTGTTTTCCCATCGCCTGACTTACTATGATTCGAAAACAAACGCTATATTGCTTGCTGAATCTTTGGATCTACTGGATGAAAAGCGGGAAGAGGATGATTTGAGAGCAGCCGCATATCGAAGTTGAGTTGCCCGATTGTACAATGCTAAAGTTTGACCTCGAACCTTTGAACTCGACGATCTTGTTCTCAAGAGAATCTATCCAGTTCCTTCACACATGAAACCAAATTGGGAAGGACCATATGTGATTGCACAAAGACTCGGAGATGGCACATTCAAACTATCGACCGTTGATGGTCTTGATTTGCCAAGGGCCTGGAACAACGAGAGTCTCCGTCGCTATTACACATGACGGGCTTTGCTTATTTCATTATATCTTTCCATTTAGCAATTTGTTTCTGAATTTCGAAATTTGAATTATGTAATAAGGTAACTGACTTTGCCGCATTTTCTTATTTCAGCAATAAAATGCCATCTCTTCGAGCCAGAGCCGTGATTCATCGAATACGATGTACGACATCACGATGCACGGAGAGCTAAATCCCATCACATAGTGGGATTTATTCAAATAGAGAGTGGCTGTGATGCGACCGGCCACTCGATAAGTGAAACCCGAACTCGGGGGCAAGCCATTACACCAATAAAATACGATTGATACACGACAATCCTATAACTAATTCCAAGCTCCCAGAGTGTGAGCCGGAATATAGACATCAAACGAATACGGTCTCGAGGAGGGTGGTTCCATCCACTTAACAACCTTGACCGTATTCTGACTAAATACAGTTCCGAAGAGGATGAACTTATCCACCTAACGACTTCGGCTGTACCTTAAACAAGCTCGAGGAGGATGGACCCATCTATCTAACGACCTCGCTTGTCAACTCAGGGTGGATACGAGTCAACCATCCACGATCCTGATTGATCCACCATTCCCAGAGTGCGAATGTAGTCCAAGTGCCTAAACAAACGTCCCTGACCGTTTGTCGGCCAACTCCATGCTCCCAAAGTGTGAGGTGGAGTATAAACTTTAAAACACAGTGTCGAGGAGGGTGAATCCGTTCACCTAACGACTTCGACCATAACTTAACCAAGCTCGAGAGGGATGGACTCGTCCGTCTAATGATCTCTCTTGTTAACTCAGGGTGGATATGATCCAACCATCCGTGATCCTAATACGCCTTTCGAACTCCCGGAGTGCGAGTCGGAATGTGGACGCTAACTCTAATTTCCCAGAATATGGGTTAGAGTATTAACGTCAACCTTAAGTTCCCAGAGTGTGAACAACCGCTCACAAAATAACTTGAGTCCCCAGAGTGCGGATTAATACTTGAAAGCATTCGACAGCTATGACTGGCTGCAAGAATGCAAGTGCAAATTCCCAGAGTGCGGATAAAGCGATCCATAAGGAAGCAAGTGTAGTTCGACTGCTCGATCCTCACTTATTGCGATCGCAAGCTGATCATCATAACTTAACCCCGAAACTGGGGGCAGATTCAAGTGTTAATCACTACCCGAAACGGTATGATATTCGAGTCCGACTCAACCTCCGATTACGACTTAAGTCCAAAATTTCCAGACTTGGCAGATAAAACAAGCTATGCTTAAGAGTTAAAATAATGCAAGTACACCGAACTGAGGTTCAAACACTGCAACATTTAAGCATAAAAGGAATGAAAGTTGAAACAAGAAGACAAAATTTTATTTCAACTAATCAAGAGCGATGGCTTGTATACAAGCCCTTCCAAAAATTCCTACTAGCAGGGGCCGAACCCGCATCTATACACGACCTACAAAAAAAAGAAGATGACAAAATTCCTAACTGCAAAAGGAAACACATGCCTAAAAAGTCTATTTAATCCTTCTTTTTCCTTACCTTCTTCTTCTTCGAGGAGCTACTGGAGCCACCAGTGATCTTTCATTTTGAGCCTTTCTCTTTAGGCGGGCTACCCTTGGACGAAAGCATGATGTCGACATCCTCCTCCGAACTGGAGTCTATGGGGATGCTCCCCGCGGGAGGAGTTGGAGGAACGGGATCTACCGCCGGGAGCGGGACTGTCGCACTAGTATCAACGAGCGTGCCCCCGGGAGATATCATCATAAGTGGAGTAGGGCCATGCGCTACCGCTCCGCCTTCTAAGCTGCCACCATGCGCCGCTGCCCCCATCTCGGCATCGATCTCAGCCAGTATGTTTGCTTCTCGTTGGGCTCGGGCCTCACTATGTGCCGTAGTGGTCTGAGTTGAAATATCAGAAGTAGATGAAAATCCACCCAGGCCAAATGGTAAATCCGCAAAGGGGTCACTCTGTCGGCCGAGGAGCTAGTTTATCATCTGTTCATCAAAAGAGAGTGAGCTCCCCTGCGTTACTTCGACAGGCGCAACTGTCACAACAGAGGTCACCTCAGAGATGATGGCCCCTGCACTTGGCATGATTTCTGGACCGCGGGAAGCGTTGTTGCTGCAACTTCAGTCACTGATCAAAGAAAAGAAGCATTTGTTAGTATACACTTCTATACAAATTCTTCAGATCAAATGTACAAGGGATTAGTTCAGAGTACCTTCCTCAGTTTGGCACAAGGTTGTTTGAACGACTTCTGAAGGATGCTCCTTAATAGGAGATAGATGTGGCTGGTCCGGATTATAAGCCGGTATAGGCTTGGTCCAGATCATAAGCCGGTATAGGCTGGGAGTCGATCGTCGAAGTTGGCTCAGATTGAGATGACATGACAACTCGGAACTCATAATATGGTGCTCAGCACCAGAGCTTTCTCCAACTTCCTGGGGCTGGGTACCAAGTCTCTCCTTCTCATGAGAAATCATGGAGTCGTGAAGAACCTTCTTTTCGTCATCATTGAGTATGTGGTTCTCCAGCTCAAATTCATCGAAGGCTTCATCAGGATGCCCAGATTTCTCCTCCTCAACCAGCAGGTTCCAAGCGTTGTAGAGATGTGTTGGATAATCATCGAGCCAAGTCAGATCTCGGTGCCTTAGCACGTTGGCATTATAAGTGACGAGTAGCTCTTCTACTTTAGCCTCAACCCTGGCTTCCGCCTGTCGGACCTTCTCATCAACACTGGCTTCAACTTCGCGGACCTTTCCCATAGCCGCGTCCTTCTCCTTCTGAAGCACCACTGCCTGATCACAGGCTTCTTGTGCGAAGACGTTGGCCGCATCCTTCTCCCTCGCAATTTCGGAGAACTTAGATTTCAGCTCATTAAGCTCTTTGAGGGCGGCGTCTCTCTCGGCAGTGATGGTGGTGTTCCTATGACCCATCTCTTCGATTGCAGTGTAGTGCTCTTGTTTCATTCTGTTCATGGCCGAGTTCGCATCGTCGACCTTTTTTATAGCTTCCATTTCAGATTTACGGGAAGACTCGGCCTCGGCGTTGAGCACTTGCATAATTCGGTCTTTTTGACCCAAATCCTTCTCCAGCTTTTCGATAGCGGCGGCCCGATCAAACGCCACTTTAGATGCTTTCCTCGGGGCCCTCGCCCACTCCTTGTATTGAAAGAATATGTCCGCAACATAATCATGTATAGTGTTTTCAGCCGTTGGCGGAATTCTCTTTAGGTGTGGAGGAAAGACGTAACCATCAAAGCAGATGTCGGGGAATTCCTTCCTCATTTGTGCCAGTTTGAGTGCTCCTTCCCCGGTCGAATCAGTCACGACCGGTGTAGTAGTTAAGGAGGTGGCTATTTCAGTTCCACGTGGTGGATTAGATCTAAGAATGTGAGAGGGCGGCTTGGGCCGTGATGTCTCAGGAGGACGTGTAACCAGAACAGTGGGCGGTACAGAGGTCCTAGGAGGAGGAGAGCGGGATCGAGATCGGCGTACGTATCCCCTATCTCTATCAGACCTCTCCTGACCAGAATGCCCCGACTCATAATCTCTCTCCCCCTCTCTCCTGCGTGGTTCATAATATCGGCGCTTGTTGCGCAGACTACCAAGCACAGAGCCGCAACCAGACATCATACCTGAAAAGTAAGATAAAGAAGATTAGTAACCATTTGTGATATGCAGTTTGCGGTTATAGGACTGTGTAGTGCCGTGAAGAGTGTATGGATGTGTAACCCCTCGGACCAACCAGAAGTGTCGATCACACTGGTAGAAAGAGACTTGCTAACGTCGAAGGTATGCTGCAGTTCATCCAATTCGACATCATGTTGCACAGACGCGAGGTCCGGGATTGGGAGGTCAACGAGCCCTTTGAAGGGATTTTCCGCTTGCGGGGGGGATGCCACCGAGATTCTAACTCCTGAAGGGGGTCGGTTTAAGACCACAGACTTCCGCCTACCAGATTTAGGTTGTTTAAAGGCCACTGCCTTGCCTTTTCTTTTTTCTTCAGAATCCGGGGTTACATAAGCAAGCCCGACTAATGGCTCCTCATCGGTATGAGATCTTTCGGAGTCAAACTCCTCGATTATAACGACTCTGGGCTTCTTCCGCTTGACTTTTTCTCTAGAGACAGTGCTTAATGCGCCATCAAGCCTTATGCTTTGTCTCCTCCCAATCATCCCGAGAATTCTGATATTCCGGTCTGTCAACAGCAGCTCGATATTCCTTTCTTCACTTGGAATTTCTTGGAGAACCCGAACTATCTCTTTATAATAGCCACCTTCAGGTCGTTGGATTATTGCTGAAAGAAAAGAAAAGGAAATGTGAATTCTGTCTCATTCATGATTGCCTTGTCAACTACTTAGGAAAGTGATAATACTCATGTTTGAATAGCCATCTTCGGGCAAATCCTGAAGGACATCGGACATAAAACCACTCCGACTTGAAGTAGCTCAGTCTGGTCCAAGACCCTGTGACCACTTGGCAGTTTCTTACAGACTCCAGGAATGTGAAAGATGGACTGTCAGTTCGACTTTTGAAGTTGAACAAATATCTTATATTGGTCATGCGGGGAGGTCGATGGAGGTACTCCATAAATGCAATGAACAGGCTGTTGAGCGAAGCATACCCATTCGGGTGTAGCTGAGATGGAGCAATCTCCCGATAAGCCAACACTTCTCTTATATATTCATTGAACGGAGGAAGTGTCCCGGCCGCGCACGCATGGCGATTAAATGCAATATATTCTTCCGGGGGATTATACGGTCTGTCATCTGGTCCCGGCAATAATACATCGTCCAACGATAGACCGTGCCTTAAGCATATTCTCCCTAGCATATCTTCGGAAATATTGGACGGAACAGAGTCGGGCGGACTATTAATGAAGGACGCATCAGGCAATTCGTCCAGGGCTGGACCGATGACTTCGGCCTCAATGTCCGGTATTTCAAGTCTGGGAGGGGGTAGACTCTGAGTTTTTGGTTGCTGTGAACTTGATGGTTTCATGACTAGCTAACTCACGAGAAATCATCATTAGACGATAAAATGCCCATGCATTCCCCAGTGTAAAGTGTATGAATGTATTGTGCAGTGCAAGTGCTGTTCATTACTTGAGCAAATTCTACAGAATAAACCGTAGTGTGTCAACGACAAAGCTCTGAGAATCAAACCGGAAATGACCGTCATCGCTGACCGTCATAACCGTGCCATCGAGATGCTAATGATTGATTCAGATTAAAGTTTGTTATATTTTTGTTGGGTTACAGTTCCATCTACGAGCTTCAAAAGGCAGTCAGATATGCAGTCCTACGATCAAGTTCGATTATGCAAGGCAGAAGCTCATAGGAGTCAAGTGTGTAGTTTAATTATCAAGCACAGATATGCAAGAATGAAGTTCATCAGAATCATGTTATCAAGTGCTCAAGATTTCACATCCATCAAAGGGAGAGTTCGAATCGATCCCGAGAGGCTCGTTCGAATCCATCAGGTTACAAGTTCGAACTAATACCAAGCATCATGCTTCGAATCGATCATTGGTGGTCTGGTTCATATCGATCAAGATGATGCGACTTCGTATCGATCATTGGTGGTCTGGTTCGCATCGATCAAGATGATGCGACTTCCTATCGGTCATTGGTGGTTTGGTTCGTATCGATCGGGGGGGGTCTTAGCTTAACATCAATAGCACTCGAGTCGACACTTTTCGTATCGATCGTAATGGCAAAATTGGTATCGATCTAAAGCTAAGGACTCCAGAGCAATCATTAACTTATTATTAATCACTTCGTGTCAATATGATCCATCTCCATAGCCATCGATACGAAACTGCATCATCTCCACTGACATATCCCGTTTATCGATGCGAGATCCAGAAAGAAATGTAACTGCCTTCATCGATTCAAGCACGAGCCCCCAGATTGATCTAGCTTTTTTGTTTTTCCCACTCATTCATCTTCAATCCACCGGAACATCGCTATGGTCATTTACAACCAAGCTTTGGCCCAGGTTTGGTTTTGACAACTACCAAAATCAATGATCAATGAAGATGAAGTGGATCTGAGATAAATTCGTTGTTTGGATTTATGATTAATTACCTAAATTGAGGATGAAATTCGAAGGATTGGAAGGACGAGTCTGATGGATTCGAAAATAGGTTGCAGTTCTTCTTTCTTGAAGGATGCGGATTGATGCGAGAGTAATAACTAATGGATGCAACCGTAAAAAGTAAAAAAGTAAAAATGGCCGAAGTCCAGAGTATTTATATGGAGCCTGGGAAGAAACTGGGTCGATTCGCCTCCCAGTCCACCTAACCGGTCGCAACCGGTTAACCCTATGGATCGAGTCGAACGCTCTGTTCGTATCCATCTGACCAGGGTTCCCCTCGATGCGAAGTGGCCAGCAAATCCACCAATACGAAGCGGACAGCGGAGACAACCGAAGATGATGAATCCCATCGATTCGAAATGGGCAGTGAACACATCAATTCGAGGCCCCTGATCGCATCAACTATTTCACAACTCCATCCACTGCATGTCGATACGAAGGGCGATTTCATATCCATCGTATCTTAGACATTAGCATCGATAGAAATGACACAAAGAATACCCATTGGAGTTACTAACCATCGATGCGAACGAGCGTTTCGCTGGTTTCAAATCCTCCATTTATCGATGCGAAGTCGGCCTTTCAACCTTCTATGTCGATTCAGGAGAGGATCGATATGAAGGAACTACTCGAAAACAACCATCGAGCGTTGTTTCAACTCGAATTTCAAATCGGTTCAGGAGAGAATCAACACGAAATTCGATAACGAGCTAAACTGACAACGACTCGCGAACTTGCAACGTTAACGAGAGTCAGCTAATCATTATCACACAGCAGTCAATTACAGCAATACAGAGTACAACTTTCAACGAGAAATACGATAAATGTTCAGAGAGAAACCGCAGTTTGTCAAAGTACATCATGTTCCCACAAGATGTACTTTGGGGGGCAAACGTTATCCCGCCTTTTGGCAAGGCCAGGATACCAAGAGATTGGTTGAATTCCAAATGTCGCTCGTCATGGATATCGATGAATTTTGTCCGAGTCCGGATCGAGCTACAATTGATAAGACATGACTAGAAAAGCAAAGGAAGCCAACGTTCTAAGTTTCAAGTCAATCCGAGTTCATATGATCAAGTTATGATGGATACAAGTTGAAGGGAAAAACATGTTTTCGTATCCATCAGTAAGTCCCATTTCGTACCCATCAAGAAGCATTGGTTCGTACCGATGAAGTTAGCCATGTTTCGAATCCATCGAGTTCGTATTGATGGACTTCGTATCCATCAATGGTCCTCATTTCGTATCCATCGATTTTGTATCGATCAGAATGGCTGGGTCTGCGTATCAATGCACTTCGTATCGATCAGCCTTCAGCCAAAGAGACTTGTTCGAATCCATCAGTAAGTCGTCCGCTTCGTAACGATCACCTAACGTCAACTTCACATCCATTAGGGATTCAATGCTTCGTATCCATCATGGGACCACGTTCGTATCCGTGAGCAGAGGCTTGTTCGTATCCAACAAGTCAACAAACTTGGGTGACGTGTTATCCGTCGAAGCGAACGAGGCGAGATCAATGGAGTCGAAACGGTCAACACGGAGTGAAGACCGGATCAAAGCGAAGTGCGCGCACCACATCATCTCAGAAACAGGTGCAATTATCGATACGAGGAGATCAAGTCGAAACCTTGGAGTCGAACAGAACAGCCATCGAGAAATCCCACTTCGTATCGATGATAGCTCATAATCCACTGATCCAAATTCAATGAAATTTTCACAGAAGCTTACATACACACTAAGGAATGTCTCTGCCAAATTTCAGCTCGATTTGACATCATCTTGATCGATACGAAATGGATTCGTATCGATCGCAGATTGAGGCGAAACTTTATGAGATTAGTCGCGTGGGCCCCCTTACGTGCCAGAACGAGTCTCCCGAGGTTTGAGCGAAATCTCAGCCTCCTACGCCTATAAATAGATCCCCAGAGCCTACAGAAGAGGGATCGTTTGATTCTCAAGCACCCAGACTCTGCCGGATCGAGACTTGCATCTTATCCTTACTGTTGAATTCGAATTCTAAACTATAATTCGCTGTTGTTCGCTGTATTTGCTTTTAATCATTGAGAGAGAATCTATAAAATCATCAAAATTCACAGTGGACGTAGGCGATACGCCGAACCACTCTAAATTGCTTGTCTGCGTATTTATATTTCTGTTTGTTGGAGTTTTTGTTAGATAATCTCTGTTTTACATTTACTTTCTTCACTTTTATCTCTTCAAAAACTTCCGAAGAGTGTTGTGCCCATTTTTGGTACAAACAATCACTAGTTACGTGTCCCTATAAAATTTGTTTATTTTCACCGCTTCTCAATATGTATATATTTATCAAGCTTAATCTCATTCCTATAACACGGTGATGAAACAAGGATGTATCTTATACCACATCTTATGCTTTTTCAGTAACTAAAGGAGACAACTAGCGATTACAACCCAAAAATTATAAAGAAAATTCTGGTGGAAGCTGTCATTTATCATTAGCTAGTGTAAATAGTGTTAAAGTTCTAGCACTCCTTACTAAATTAAGATGGACATTCCTAATATGTCATTACATCATCACCTATCTTCTTTAATTTTTCTTTCTGATTTCTAATAAATGTGGCCCATCTAGTACTTTAGTTAATATACCCATACTAGTTGATCATTATTGTCAAAATTGAACCATCTCTAATCAATCCTCATCTAAATCTCTTTGATCTGTTACGAATTTCAAAATCTATCTATTACTTTGATTCGTTTCCTCCATAAATACCATATTAAATTTCCCTAATCAGTCTCCATTTTTTTTACTCTCAATAATTACAAATTTATCGCCAATTAAATTTGTAATTAATGTCCGTAAATCCTGATCCGTTAATTACTAACTAATACATATAGAATCGTAAATTATGCTATTTATATGTATTTTAATTTTTAGTTGTTAGGTTATACATGTATGTTAATCTCTACACTAAAACACTTATTTCCACATTTTTAATTTATCAGAGCAATCCTTCTAAAATGGATTACCGTTATAATTTCCCATAAATTAACCACAAATGAAATTTTTGCTTTGTTTGAAATTACAAAGAATTATTTTTTCCTTTTATTGAGATAGATAGCGTAAACCACGAAAAAGGATATCCATATCTTACACATCTCTTTTCCTTTTGGTACAATTTTGGTTATTCAAACAACATGCTTTTATAAATATTTTGAAATATGATAATTTATGGAAATTAGACGAAAACTGCTCCAAATAAATTAAAACATAGAAATTTACATTCTAACTCATCTAGGGAAATCTAACTAACAACCCAATTATAGATCTGGGATATCTTTATAACTTTATCGACTTCTACAAATAAAGGTTTGGTACTAATTTCAAATTTCCCGATCATGTTGTGCATACTATTCCTATTTTATTCATATTCTAAAACTTTTACCATGCGTTGCTTAAATAGTGGTCCCTATCTACTCCATAAAATTTTGGTTTTCACTATTCATTATTACATAAAAAATAATTTTCAGTAAATTGTTTCCATACAATGAACTTATTACATTAAATTCAAAATTAGCATTTATTACCCCATATCATGGCCTATACTTATGAAAAGTTCATTGACTACCATTTTGAGGACATATTATTATTCCAAATTTAACTCAATTTATATCCATTACAACTTTTGTAACTTTAATATTATTCCAAAATAACAAATTTTATTCTATTGGTCGTTTATTATTTCAAAGACATATCACATGCATGACAAATTTCTAATTTCAAATTGTTATATTGTTATGACGATATACATCAACATCTATTGTTTTATTACTCAGTATGTACTGTTACTTAACCAAATACTTTTTATAACTCTATTTTAAAACTCATACAATCTTTTACAATCGTTTTCTTATCAATTCCAATTTATTTCTCTTTTATTACCATTTTAAATTCAATAATATTATTATCAAATAAGCTTTAAATACAAATAGAAAAATGTATATGTAAAATTCTCATCTTAACATAAATGCTTTTCCTTATACACAAAATTATCCCAACTCATTTACTAATTATCATATAACTCCATTTAATTGTTCAAAACGTCTTCTATAACTTTAAATGATGAAAAATTGGAGTAGACAAGGATAGCTTCTATATTATTGATTTCCTATCCTATTCCAATTACTTCTCTCCTATATTATTTATTACTGGATTAAAATTCTCAGTGTTATTACTATTTAAATTTCAGCTGTTATTCTCTGCATTTCTTTATATGGGAATGTGCCTCCTACCTACCTTATTGGACATCCTTACCCTTCTATTTTCCATTTTCCTATTTCAATCAAGTGTCATTTTCATTTATACACCCTTTAAAAATAATTTTAAAGGAAAGAACTGCCAAATTTATAAGGTAGGATAAATCATTAAGTCCAAAACAGGCCTTATTTTACATTTATTTCAAAAAAAGAAAAATCCCAAAATTGGAAACTTTTTAACTTAACAAATTTTTAAGTTAAGAATTTTAAAAATGAAAAATCCCCTTTACCAAAAACTTTTGACTCGACAAGTTTTCATATTATGAATTTCCATATCTCCTTGTTTTTTTTTCAAAACAACAATTTACCCATTCAAACATTTCAAGGTGTTTTTCAAAAATCTTTTATCAAATTCTTTCACATAGGGTTGGATTTAGAAATTGAATTTAATTGTTCCTTCTTTTGAACTTTCCTACTACCTTTAAAAATCTGGTTATCTCATTTTAGTGATTAATGTATACCTTCTTATGGAAACTTGTTCCATTAATTCATTACATTCTACTTCCAGATGTTTACAAATATCTTTCCTTATAGTATTTATTTACTACCTAACATGTTAATATCTCTATAAATGTCACCTTGTTTGTAATAAATGATTATTATCCTAACTGCACATTTCCTAAAGACATTTATTTATTCATTCTAACTTTATCCATTATTCCTTCCTTATCTCTCCATAATTACCCTATTAACCTCTTTAATCAGTCTATTATTAAATTCCTGTAGCTTCCTATTTATTCCACATTTATTGCCTTGGAGTTATAATCTTTTCCATCCATAGTGTCTATCCCTATTTCTTATTACGCTTATAGAGTCTATAGTTATAAGGAAGCCTAGGTCTAAAAAAAGAGTCAAGTACCATTCAACTTCTATACGCCGTGGTCATGCTCTTCTCAGCCCACTCTTTACAATATGACCTCTGCCCCATGAGTAATCGAGGTAGGAGTATAAATTTAACCCTATTTATTTTTCCAACTCATAGTTGCTTCGTCCATCCTTCCATAATACAGTCGCAACTACTTTTATAGTCAGAATTTATAGAGTTAGGCATATAATAAGTATACATATATTTATAGATATAATAGGGTTTCTGAAAAAAACTTTCAAAAATAACAAGTACGCCTCTCGTATGCATAACTATCCCCGTTGATCGGGTAACCTAAGCTCTAATACCAAATGTAACAATCAACCTTGAAATGGGCCTAAATTCCGACCCAGAAAAGGCCAATCCAAATTTAGACCCAGCTTAAAGCTAGCGGTTAGTTGGTAAAAAGAACAATATGAAGCTATTTATCTATGCATTTAGAATCTCATAGTGGAAGGAAAAATTATAATAACAACAACGGTACCCATTTTATTCAAATTTCAAAATGTCATTGAAAACCATAACAAAATATCCATAATCATGGTTACATATCCATGGTACAATATTTCAAATATTACACCAACATTTTTATTTCATGGGTATATCAGAAACTACAGAAATATAACAAGTAAACAAATACACTTTTGATACAAGTCTCATCAATGTCTCCCCCTTCAGCATCGCCCTTCTTAACCTGTGTTGTAATGAGGAGGGAGTTAGAACAACATATATCTGATGAATAAAAATCTTGAGCCTTATCTATTTGTACTTACACAGTATAATTTAAATAGGAATATGTCGTACATATTCTACCCACATCATAAATCTTTTCAAATATAAGCCCAAAGGCTTTTCTCAGACATAAATAAAAAGGCTTTCCAAATATAACCCTATAGCTAACTTGCTACTAACCCAATAACCCATTTCTATCCTCTATAATGTCCTATCAATGTAAGAGATAGCACACCAGTCACTTAATACTTTTAATGGGAATTAGGAAGTCTTCGAGCGTTTCATACCTTATTTAAGGTAGGTCCACACCATTTACTACCTATTCCAAGGCGGACTCGGCACTAATAACTATCTAGTTGACATTGCGCGGAATCTCTTCAACCACTTAATACTTCCTATTGAAGCGGGCCCTTTCCCGAGATACCCCTTACCTTTCCTAACCCATAATCCAGACCCTTTACTACTTTCTACATAGAGAAGAGATGGGCCCTAATACAACCACTTTATACCTTCAACCTCTGAAGCAGGTCCTCCATATTATGACCTGTATCCCATGGTGATGCCTCACATTAGTCCAGCTATTCATAGGTACTAGTAGCCTAATTTGCTGGAAATATTTACCCTAGACAATTTGGGACTACCATCACATCATCATAGGTACTTATTATAGGTGATATCTCACATCAGCCTAAGGTCACACTGCTGTAGCCAGATTAGCTAGGCAGACTTCCATGTGCTTTCGACTGTCCTTGCATCCCTATTACTTAGTAGTAATCTATATCACATCTATATATATTATACACATTTCACCGTTTCCATAATTAAGGCCTTATAATAAATCTTTCTTGTTTTGCCTTTAATATAAATTACTTTCCTATGGGGGATTTAATAAAATTAACAGCCTATTTAACTATGTCATTACACGTTATAATTATATGTTAATTACGCTAATACACACACACGTACGCGCTTTGAAATTTCTGAGCGTGCAGAGTTTATGCCCTAAACTAGCATTTAAATGTCAACTCTTTCAATAATTATATAAGTCTCATTCCATATTATCAACAATGCCAAAATTCCAATATTCATATCCAAAAATTCCAATCAATAGACTTGTATACCATCAAAATTTAAATTCAACTTATTATATTAAAATAATTGAATATATTGATAATTGAAACTTACAATTTCAGTTTTATGCTCTATTCAGCTCCTTTTTCATGTAAAAAGAAACAAGAGAACTTCTACTTAATTCATGGAAATAAGCGGTGAAGACTACGAATAGAATTCGTATTTGCATACTATTCCCAAATCAAACTCTTTAATTAAATTCAAAGGAAAAGAGTAAGAAGTGAAATAGAAGGTAAAATTATCAAAACTACAAATCTACATAATTCCCATTATTTTGATATAAACAATTGAGATTTCAACCACGAATTGATAATTTGCAATGAAGGAGTTTTGGGGGTTTATAATACGATGTTTTTGCAAATCAAAACTCCATAAGGTATATTCAAATCCAGACTATACTAGTCAACTACTAAAAT
The DNA here is from genome assembly GCA_030737815.1 of Allium fistulosum. Lineage (NCBI taxonomy): Eukaryota > Viridiplantae > Streptophyta > Magnoliopsida > Asparagales > Amaryllidaceae > Allium > Allium fistulosum. The sequence goes on along the minus strand of CM060905.1, from coordinate 893,904,715 downwards.
ATAAAAGCTAAGATTTTTACTCATAATATATCCTTAGCTTTGCCTCCTTTGCATTTGACACGCATTTAACAATCTCTATCAGATCATTTCATTTTGATGAATATATATATATAGCAAGAATTTGTGTATATACGTTAGATTCAAAAAATTCGAGAAGAATAGGTTGGGAAAATAAATACAAAACAAAATAGATATATAAGATTTCTTATCTGAAACCCTAATGGAGTTTTTCTATGAAGAGACGAATTGATGGAGCTTCGCTAGAGTCCCAAAATATTTTGTGAATAAAAGTGAGGAGGAAAGACACATATTTATAGTGGTTGAGATGCATCAGAATCATTTTATTTAAGTCGGTTTAATATTATATAATCGGGTATGTTCATTGTGCAAAAACTCTAGTCGCCACCATTCATAACCGATCGACCACGACCTCATACAGTTTGACCGCTAGCGATCGACCGACCAAGGAAAGCGGTCGACTGGTACGTGATATTTGAGGAAGATTTTATGTCGTTGTTTTTTAATTTATTTTATTCCTTAATTGCAGTTTAACGTTAACGCTAATTTTAACGTTTACTTAACCCCCAAATTTAATTACTGTTTACTTTCAAATTTAAGGATTATTTAATTATTTGAATTTGAATTATATTTAAATTATTTTAAATCTAAAAACTTCAAACATACATAATTTTTCAATTTGAGCTCTGTTTTCAACATATTATATATGAAAATTGATCAGAATTTTACCACGAACGCAACGACATAACTTTCGCAGGCAAATTCCAACTTTTGCAAAATTTCAATTTTAAGCTCTATATTATTCATATTAATTTATCCAATTTATTTATTTATGGTTAAGTTTATGGGGTATTATGGACATGCACGGTAACCAAATCAAGGAGCTAAACGCGCATGTCAATCCATAAACTCCAATGAGTTTATTCTTCATTCAGAAGGAACAAATGCCTAAGTGGTGTAACCCCTTTCATGAATATAATACACGAAAGACTATTGTTCCTCGTACTATGAAAAGCGAAACTTATATGATATGAAAAATCATCGAGTCTCTAAACTCTTGAATAAATCCAACAACTAATGCCTCAACTTTCCTTTTTTCGAATAGAATTCATTCTCTAAAAGAGAAAATTCTACTAATTAAATCATCATTAAATGAAGATCTATATTTTACTGGGTTTCCTTGGGTTCAAACTAACCTCGACTATATAATGTTTATAAGGATAATATACTAAGTGCACTACGACTCTCGCCTAAGCAAATATCATCTCGTCACTTAGAAGATTATCCGAATCATCCCAAAACTAGTCAAGAAATCCTTCCCCAAACTATCCTACTCAACAATAACTATACTACACTAAAATTTTACAATAACTAAAGATCATCCCAAATTGACATGATACTCATTCCAATCCTACATTTACTAGCTAGATTTTTTTGTTAAATCAAGGTCGGCCCCTTGTCTCCTTCCATGGAACTCCGATCCGATTTCTTGATTCGACTACTGAAATCTCCTTGCAAGACTAGGGTTGTGCTTCGAAAATCTCTTAGTCATCTCAAGAATTCGACTTAAGTGCTTACCTATCAGAATCAAGTTGAACTATAGGTGTAAATCACCTAGAAACTCTACGCTTGAACTATAGGTCAAGAACAAGCATGTGGATGGACCAATCTTTAGAAATGGCCCCTTTTGGTTTCGGCTTATGGGATTACACCCATCACTTGACTTTCACTAATATAAAGTAAAACAAGTTTAATATGAACAACTCTAGGCAAAATGCCTATAAATCATCCGCTCAGCTTTGCTCATTATTGGGCATCCACCAAACCCAACGTGGATCTAAATCCAAATCACACTTCATTGACCAACCCCACTCAACTTGAAAGCTCATGCATCAAGTTCGAATGGTAGTACTCTCAGTCGCCTCACCCCAGCTTTGCAACTAAGGTGACTCATACAAGGTTTATCTTTACCGAAGAATTTTCTTACTATTAATGGTGTTAAGTTTAGTCTATCTACCAAGTAACTAACAATAGATAAAATATACCACTCAGGTGTCAGAAGGAACAAAAGTGAGTTCCTAAGAATAGAGCATACCTCACCACATAAGCCCTTCCATTCTCTTGAGTCATGGGCCTATTAGGGCTCGGCAATGCCTGTAAGGCATAAGTCGTCATCACTTACCCACTCTTCGAAAATGTAGGACACTCCTTTTTCAAGTAATGAATCCCCAATCGATGCTTAAGACCTAAGGCAAATATCTTTACCCACAACAACGAAGTATTGACCATCTCAAACCCTAAAAGAAAATGGTTGAATTGGTCAACACTCTTTCACTGAGAAGCTACCCTATTTAAGATCAATGTAATAATCAAGCTACATGCCCTTCTTGATCTTAGAAATTAACTAAGAACCAAAGTGATGCCTGAATTAATTCCAAATCATAGGCCTGCTCATAGTCACACAAACACTACATCTTACCCAGCCAAAGTCTCCCTTCTCCAATGCTAAGAAATAATCTTCCTTAGGAGAACATTCACGAGACTTATATCGATAGTTGTTTGTGCCAAAAATGGTCACAAACCCCAACGGTAGTGAAAGCACCAGTGTCTACACACAAATCCTTAGTATCCAGTCACAGATCTCAGATCCAGATGATGTAGAGAGTAAAATGAAGTAATAACAAAATTAAAATAAAAGAAAGTAAGAGAAGACACAAGATTTATAGTGGTTCGACTATATTCGGCCTACGTTCACTTTGAATTGATCCTTTTATTCCTTTTATACCATGATTACAGTTACAATCCTTTGAATATCAATAAGAAAAATAGTAGAGTTTTTCCAAAAGAGAAGAAGATAAAGAGGACCCAAGATAAAAGACCTCCTTTTAGTTGCAATGGAGGTGCTATTTATAGTTGTGGAGCTGGAAATATCTACCTTAAATCTCATAATATTCTTTCTCAAGTCCAGATGGGCCAACATGATCGATTTGGAGTCATTTGGGATCGATCCTTGATCGATCCATAGTGAGTTCGTATCAACCATAAACTACTCTGATCGAGCTGAGATCCATCACGGTGAAAGATAATAGTGCAAAGTCCTTGCTCTCTAAATTTCATGAAGTTCCAACATGTAGATTGTAAGATATGATCGATCCAAGTTGGAGTTTGCAAGTGGAGGCTGATGATCTCGTATCCATCATCTCGTATCTGTTATCTCATATCCATCATCTCGTATCCATCATCTCGTATCTATCATCTGGTATCCATAGTGATCGATACGAGAGTATCGATACGGGCCAATTTTTCATGAATATTGATCCATCCATAACTCGAGCATATGAACTCCGATTGACTTGAAATTCGAAGTGTAGCCTCACTGAGCCTTGTCTATCAATTCTGATCGGTCCCACATTGATTGAAGCTTGGTCCAATTTTGACGATATCAATCATAGCCTTGTTTCCATTCGATCTCCAATCCTGGTATCCAACCTTTTTAGCCAATTTATTGATATCCCGACCCTGACCAAAAGGCGGGGTAACATTTGCCCACCCAAACCATGCCTTATGGTAGGAAGGCATGTTTTGAATAGCTTTAAATCTGACATCCAAGGTCCATATTCCATCCATAGCCATATCATCCAATCCATGATTCAATCCATTATCAAGCAATTCCATCCAAGTCCGATAACCAAATCTGTGACTGTTCCGAGTCGATATCCAAATCTAGAACCAAATCCTTAGCTATTAAAAGCCAAATAAATATCCATTTCACATCTTGGAAGTCGGTAACCGAATCCTACAATCTCTCTGGAACATTAACGGCCTCTCTGGACCCTTGCTAAGCTCGATCCAAACTTAACGATTGAATAGGAAGATCGGGTCGCGCTTTGGCGAAGCAACCTATCCCTTGCACTCCGCCCCGGTGGGGGCATAGCGATGTCCTAGTCTTCCTAGATCGATTATAGCCTCTCCGGGCTCTTACTGTATCCCATCCTATCACACTCCGGTGAAGGGGAAACAACATCGAGTGAGCCGATCCTATCGCTCTCTAGTGAAGCGGCATCACTCCCTGCACTCCGGTTCAGTATCCCTGAATATTAAGCGATGCCAGGGCCTAAGTCCTAGATCGATCACAGCCACATTGGGCTCTTGCCGAACCTCAATCCAATCACTCTTCGGTGAATGGGGAACAACACCAAGTGATTCGATCCTGTCACTCTCTGGCGAAGCGACTCACTTCCTGCACTCTGATCCCTGCCTTTTCGGTTAGGGGCATAAAGCGGTCAATTTCCAACTGACTTCTAGTATCCATCCAGTAACTCTCAGGTTAGGTATTTGTTTCACATTATACAAATCCATTCAATAAATCAAAATTCCAAATGTTCAATGAAAAAACAAAAAAACTAAGTGCTGCCTCTCCGGGCAGAGCGGTTTACTACCATCTCAGAGCATGCCTGGGAATCACTCCAGTTCCCTTACATGTGTATGTGGCATAGCGGCTTTATTTTAGAAACAAAACCAAAAAGATTATTTGATGACTGAAGTTCAAATCCTGAACTCGGCCCTTGCCATCACGATTAGCTGATGACGAGTCGTGACACCGATCCAGGGTCATTCCTGTTTGGTGCAGGCGGTGGTTGCTCGTGTTCTACCACTGTTGTCTGATTCCTCATATACTATGGCAATCTGCCAATCCTGATGTGTTCTTCCACCATGTTATTCAAGTGGCGGCATTCATCTGTGGTATGCCCATCCAGCTCATGGAATAGGCAGTACCTCCCGCTCCTGTGCTCCTGCTTTGGGGGACTTCTTCTGGGTAGTTTTTGATAGGGGAGTTTCTCCCATGTTTCCAAGTAAATTCATTCCAGATTCTCCGTCAAGTCCATGTATGTGGTGAATTTGGGTTCCCGGTCTCTCCTCCGTTTGTTAGAACCATCATATCCATCATCCTGCTTTTGCTTTCCTTTATCCATCCCACGTCCTACTCTAGACGTCCTTCGCCTTGTGCGACGTTCACCTCTTTCCTTTCGACGCATGCATCCTTTAATCATATAAATCTTTCCGCCTTGTGATATAACTCCCCAAGATCCTATGATGGATCCCATGCCAACGAGTCCTTGAACTCAGTTCCTTCTGCAATTCCTGCTACCGCTGCCATCAAAATCATTGATGGATCCAGGCAATCCACCGAAGCCATGACTGCATTGTACCGCATTAGAAATTCCTTATGGACTCTCCTATCCTCTGCTTCATCGATGCCAATACCATTACGTTCTTGGGTCATGTAACGTGGACCCTGAATTGTCTCATGAAGCGATCCACTAGTTTGTTCCATGTCCTAATCGATCCATTCTCTAGCTGCCTGAACTAGAGCGCAACCAAATCCATCAAGTATAAAGGGAAGCATCTTGCCATGACCTCCTCAGATTCCCCGAGCACTTCCATATGCCTGATGTATCTGGTTACGTGCATAGTTGGGTCTGACTTCCCATCATAGGCCTCCAGCGTTGGTAGTTTGAATTCTGGAGGGTTCCTTGCATTTATAATATTCGGAGTAAACAGACTCTGACTAACATCCTCCAAGCCTCCGCTCGGTAGCCCACCTCTCATAATGCTTCTTATTAATCTAGCCATCCGCTCGTCTCCATCTGGGGGTGGCCTCTTATATGCATTTCCATCCTACCTCCCATGTCCTGGAGGGTATTCTGGGTAGTACTCCTCATTTTTCTCATTCACGTTTGCGTTGGCCCCAGCCTGCTGAGCTTTATTCACATGCCTTCCAATATCTGATCCTGAGGGTCTGCCTCCAGGCCTTTGCCGATTCCCTCCATGTTCTCCATTCTGGTTCTAGATCTGACCTCTAGAGATTTCTAAAGCTCTGACTCCTTGTTCTACATTGCCGGTAGCTGCGGTTGCTCCATTTCCTGGGTTCTAGGTTCCAACTGTGCCTATTTGCCTAAAGATATTCTGCATCATCTCCTGTTGGCTCTTCAACAATCTCTCCTACATGGAATCCATCATTTTCCGCATCTCATCCCTTGTGATGGAGATGGATGCCTGATCTGCTCCAGCTCCAGAGGAAGCCCCTTGCCTTCCCTCTTGATGACTCCTTTCTGGTAATGTCCTTCTAACAGATTGCCTAACCATGGTTCCTCCTAGATCTTATCCTTTATCTTTCTAAATCTGAACGCCAAATCCAATATAGAGGGTGCTAGTCCTTCTCAGTGAAAGCAACAAATTGTTTGCGCCAAAAATGTTCACAAACCCCAAAAGTAGTGAAAGCACTAGTGTTTACACACAAATCCTTAGTATCCAATCACAGATCTCAGATCCAAATGATGTAGAGAGTAAAAATGAAGAAATAACAAAATTAAAATGAAAGCAAGTAAGAGAAGACACAAGATTTATAGTGGTTCGACTATCTCCGGCCTATGTCCACTTTGAATTGATCCTTTTATTCCTTTTATACTGTGATTACAGTTACAATCCTTTGAATATCAATAACCAAAATGGCAGAGTTTTTCCAAAAGAGAAGTAGATAAAGAGGAGCCGAGAGAATAGACCTCCTTTTAGTTGCAATGGAGGTGCTATTTATAGGTATGGAGCTGGAAATATCTGCCTTAAATCTCGGAATATTCTTTCTCAAATCCAGATGGGCCCACATGATCGATTTGGAGTCATTTGGGACCGATCCATAGTGAGTTCGTATCGATCATAAACTGCTCCGATCGAGCTGAGATCGATCATGGTGAAAGATAATAGTGCAAAGTGCTTGCTCTCTAAATTTCATGAAATTTCAACATGTAGATTGTGAGATATGTCGATCCAAGTTCGAGTTTGCAAGTGTAGACTGATGATCTCGTATCCATCATCTAGTATCCATCATCTCGTATCCATCATCTCGTATCCATCATCTGATATCCATCATCTCCTATCCATCATCTGGTATCCATCATCTGGTATCCATATTCTCGTATCCATCTTCTCGTATCCATCATTTCGTATCCATCATCTGGTATCCATAGTGATCGATACGAGAGTATCGATACATGCCAGTTTTTCACGAATATTGATCCATCCAAAACTCGAGCATATGAACTCCAATTGACTTGAAATTCGAAGTGTAGCCTCACTGAGCCTTGTTTATCATTCTCGATCGATCCCACCTTGATTTGAGCTTGGTCCAGTTTTGACGGTATCGATCATAGCCTTGTTTCCAATCGATCTCCAATCTTGGTATCCAACATTTTTAGCCAATTTATTGATATCCTGGCCTTGACTAAAAGGCATGGTAACAATAGTAGCCCTCTCGTGCTAGTTTCCAAGACCGTGTTTCAGCAATAGTCTCAAGACCCAGATATGGTTTCTCACTATAGTTGAGGAAATTTCGACACTCCTTCAATGAGGCTAAATCTGGTGGAGCTAGAAATACTGATGCCCAAATGGCTACATCACTTATATCACTAACCGCATATGCTGGAAATGTTCACGGGTGGCAAGACATCTTTTGCGGTAGCTAAATAGTCTCCAAACTAATTATGCATCTCAGACAGCCTGTACATAGTCGCCCGTGCACTCCGTCTGCTCATACTGATAGCCTAACCAATATACCTTAGCAACTAGCGATAGAAACAAATCAAATCCAAAAGACAAGTGGTGTAGTAAAATATAGTAGACAAATATAATTACACTCTCTCTATATATCTCCATTTACCAGATTGATCAACTCAAACTAGTCTACTTGGTCCAAATGCTGAGCCTATGCTCTGATACCAAATGTAACAATCCACCCTTTGGGGAATATCCAAAGGATAGATTGTTGGGGTAAAATTAGAACAAAACACTAAACCTAGACATCGATAGGATCTCACTACGAAATTACGACATATAATATATTGAATATACATAAACATAATAGGATGATAATATATAAGAGACCACACTAGCGAGAATACTTGATAAATAAATATCAATATAGAAGAGTAAGAATACATCAACTCCCAACAACATGGAGTTCTGAATGAGTATCAGATACAACTGTCTCATATACAAATAATAGGTCTTTCATGTACTACTAAGGTATACATATCCAAAATCGATCTCATACCTCCAAAGTGCTCCAACTGCACATCCTGATAGCATGTCCCCAAAAGCATCTGATGCATAAACTACTCAATCGAGTACCCGAGAGTTGTCATGACATAAACAGACAAAGACAAAACGTGGGTCAAACTTAAAGCCTGGTGTGTGGGCAACTATCTTAAAATACTATAAATAAAAACTATATACAAAATAAACATGAGACAACTAAATCACAACAGCTCTCTCCATAAACATGGCTCAGGGGTAATCCAAACTTTCCATAAACAAGTAATGTAAACCTATCCAAACGATAGAAAATCATACCATAACTTGCTCTTCTCTTGTAATCAACAAGTTAGCACAACTAATACAATGTAATCGATACACAACATTATACATTGATAAGGTAATATAATGTAGAGACAATATAAATATCACAATATAAGCATATCCTATAATACACAACCGTCTTATCATAACTAATATAGCCCACACAATCATAAAGATACACGACGAATAGTGTATGTAAATCGATAATCATCATTGCTAATGAGTAAAGTTCAAAGTGGATATTAATCCTGATTTAATGATCTCTATGTAGGGCCCATAATAAATAGAATTAGTACCTAACTGTACAATAAACCTCGAGCTGCATTCAGTGAGATCATACTCGTGTAGATCTCACCGTAGCCAATATCAAGCATAAGTGATATTTGATCTACTCTAGATAACTGACACTTATATAAATGTCACTGTAATATAATGATTCCCACCGAGGGTCCAAAATAAATAGAGTCGTTACTTAATCGTACCATAGACCTCTTGTCGCACCTTGATTGAACAAACCCATGTAGATCTTACAGTACCCCATATTAAGTATAAGTGATATATAACCTACTCTAGATATTTGAAATCTATGTGGACATCACCATACCCTATATCGAGCATAAGTGATATATGGTCCACCAATAGATGATAGTCATCATCTCCCTCCAACCATCAAGGATTTCTTAATAAATTCACATAACACCTCTACAAAAGAGAACGACGGGCATGTCCCATATAATACACTATCGGACCACAAAGGAACACTGATACTATATAGACGTATATAACGTTACGTAATCAAATACACCTATCATAAATGAAAGCCGATATCTCACCATCATCTTTCTATACAGATGGTCACTATTAAAAGACCAATAATATGCATGTCCACGAATATAAGGCATAATATAATCGCTAATATAAGGTCGATACAGTTTATCAAACTATAAGTACCGCGGGGTCAACTTCTGAAGGTACGAATTCACTCCGTTTTACACACTCGTCGGATGTCATCGTTTGACCAATCATCATGGTGACCTTGGGCCTGATCGTTGCTGATCCCATAGGAATCACTTAACATTCACATTTAGATCTCGAGCTTTGCCTTGTATTCTACCTCTTTGAGTAGCCCATAGTCTCTTTGAAGCCGTGCCAAGACCCTATGAAGAACCGTAATTGAACGGGGAATAAATCCACCTAAGACATCCCTTGCTAAAGTGTTCAATCGACTAGGGTTGTCGTTCAGTCGACTGAGCCCTGTTGACAGAACCCAATTCCCCTAGCCTTCTGTTTCAACTTCCTCATTCGTGAATGTTTTATACACAAGGATAGTCGATTGAATGTCCACCTCAGTCGATTGAGCCTATATACTTCTAGGCATTGAGCCCAGGCAAGAAAACAACATCGGCCACACTCGCCGATTCAATTCCCATTTATCCTTACGCTTCATCCGATGAGTCGCCTTGCTTCCAGAGCTTGCCTTTACCCCATCGGACCTCTACCAGGGTTCATTTGTTAACATTTTGGAAGTGGTTCCTTAAGCATTCGAATACCGATTTCAATACCAAAATCTACTCATTGCATGAGTAGAGTTCAACAAGCGACTAAAGTCACCCTACCTCCTCTAACATGCCAAAATGACATACCCTGTCTCTTTGCCTTATGCCTAGCTTATACGTATGTCGATACACTCATTCATGCACGCTTATGCATATACGTATACGTAAACACACATTAACTTCAGTAGCCACATTTCGGAATTCAATGGAGCGATTACTCGACTTGGTGCGCTCTCACGCAACTTAGCGCACACGATAGTCGTTATAGCTAAGTGAAATGCCTACAACGAACTTGTATTCAATAATATATACATTATAAATCATTTTAAGCCTTTAAATAATTAATTTCTTCATTAAAATTAAGTATACATCATTTTACTATTTTATAAAATCTCGTTTCTATTTTACAAAATCTATACTTCATTTATAAAAACATATAACCATTTTATAAATACCAATTAAGCTTCATTTATACCATTTTAAAAAATACCTCTTTTGCTTAAAAAAATCATTCCTTCTCCTAAATAATATTTATACGTAAACTATTCATTAATAAAGATCATTTCTTTATTTTTAAATAGTATTCACAAGTGCTAATTAAGGTTTATTAACTCTCTAATCACTTTAATAATAAGTGTAGGGTTCAAAACTCACTTAATTAGCTTACTACCTTTTCTAAAACCATTTGAATTAGTTTTATTATCATTGATTAATCACATGCACTTAGTTATATCATGTAATTAGTTTCTAATCTATCACTATGTCACATATAATCATTTAATTAATGTAAAATCAAATTCTTAGGTTACTAACTATTTTCAAAAATAGTTAATAAATCTTGTACAAATAACGAGTTAATATAATCATGTTTATAACACAAACATAAGCCCAAATCAACTCAAACAATCTCTAAATCACTTCATATAATTCTATAATCTTCAATAAAAAAATGAAGTATAACATATAAATTAGTAAGGAGAGTCATCCCACTTGCCTTGCTTTTCCCTAAACCAAGATCTAATCATCAGAAAGCCAACTTTAGATTTCTTTAAATTTTGAAATAACACCAGGACTTTGAATCAAACCAATTCCTTGGGAGTTTTGTAGAGAATGAGAAGAGAGGAATTATAGTTATTTTTATTTGAATTTAGGAATTTTATTTAATGAGTTTAGGGGTTGGGTATTAGAAGTGGATTAAGGGGTAACTAGAGAGGGATTAGGAGAAGACGAAGAAGAATGAACGTGAAGGGAGAAGTGGAAATCAAATAATGAAGGGGTAAGCTACATATAGGCAAGCTAGTGGGTCATAGTCCAAATTCATTTCTTTCTCCAAAAATTCATCGACTCCAAACATAGTTAAGTTTATACTAATTTAACTCACATCGGAAAAGCCAACTCAACTACATGTGTATCGAGTCCCAATTTGCTCATCTGTAAAAGTCAAGTACATAGGGAGTTCCGTTACTTAACGATTTAAATTAATCATTCAAACATTCGATCATTGAAATCACGGGGTGTTAAGTGCCATGGAGCTATGTTAACACTTATTATATTTAGAGACTAATTTCCTTAGAGTTTATTTTTCAGATTTATAAACTATACTAATATGATTTATATAATCTAATGAACTTGTTGCACTCATTTTATTTTGGTTCATTTGATTATGCTACTATCACACTTATTTTAAATCTATTTGCTATTACATTATTTTTATGCACCGTAAGATGTTCTACAAGTTCTTGTGTGACTGATATCATATAAACCCTTGATTTCTTCCCTGTATCGATCGGGTACCGATGCATTGGATTATGGTACAAATATTTGTATAAGGGAAATTTAACTTAAAGAGCTTCATAATTCATGGCATTAATTTTCTATGAAAGCACTTCAGAATAATTAATTCTAAGGACGTTTATCATTAGCCATTTTAATTTCAAAAAATGATGATCTATTATATCATTTATTTTAGGAAAATAATAATTTCTTTGGTCTTTTATCCTTCAAAGTAATTATTATTAAGCATTGTCCTAAAAACATATTAACATGTGATGAGAAGCCTTTCGGCATAATTTCTTAACAGTATATCAGGCATTGAAGGTGGAGGGAGGTCGTCATATTTGTTATCAAAGCTTAGGTTTAGCAGTTTACCTTAGTTGATATATAAGATCCATTAGAGATAAAGCAGCAGTTATCACCTTAAAATGGATTAAGTGATATATAAGAGAGCGTATTTGTTAGATATTTTGTTTTTAAAAACAATATAGTGTATATATATATGTATATAGTAAGTCACGTTTCATGCACGAGTACCACTTATGTAGTTATTCCTTCATGAGAGACTAATCATTGTTATTATAGCTTATAAAGATGATCGGTCATTTAAGGAACACATATAGGAAATCTGTAACTAGAATTGACGAAGAAGCGGGCACTAGGGCTACAACAAACTTCAATATTTAGGCAATGTTCACTATGCTGATGATGAACATGATACAAAATGCCAAAGGAGGAGCTCTTGGTCCAGTAGGTGGTGGTGCTCCCATGCAAGCGCAACGAATTAATTTTCTTAAGTTTAATATGTGGAGTATACGTCATGTTTGATGATACCGATATATATTTATAATTTATTTTTCTGTTAGAGTGTGTTATAGTTTAAAATCAACAAAGCATAGTTCTATTTTCAATTAATTTATCATCCATTATCTCTCATATACCTAATATACATGCATTATATATCATATACATTTGCATTTTATTTATACAATTCAATATATATTTGTTATTATCAAAGTAAAAATATTATTAGATATTGCAATTAATTTTTGATGTTAACAAATATATTTTATATTTAATGTGTTTATTTAGTGTTGTGTATTTACAGGATAGTGATCTTAGTAAGAGATTTAATTCAAGTCACTTGTAGATTTCAAAAGATTTGAGTATTGTACACTCACACACACACACAGAGATATAGTTTAGTAACAAAGGGTGTTTCAAACTTGAGAAAGATATTTTCTTATTTGACAAAAGCAAAGAAGAAGATTTATACTCATTGAACAAGGGAGAAGCATATCTCAAATTGCATAAAATCTCCAATTAAAAAGGAAGAAAATGTCATGAAGTCAAGTCATTAAATACTAGAATCATCTAAAATGGGAAAATATCTTACAATAGATATGAATTCAGTTTAAAGCTCAAATTCCAATGACTAGATTAAGCAAAGGTTGATGACAAAGCAGTGAGTTGATAGATCAGAAGGATAATTAGGTATACATAAATATAAATTGAAATGCATGCATATCAAGGATAAAACAAATAAGTGCATATGTTCTTAGCTACAAAAGTTTTCTCTCTCAAGCTACTACAAATTTCAAATCCTAGTATTGGTTAGACCTTTCTAATATTTCTCCTATATCCCTTGAATATTTCTACTCATATTTCTTCTTTACTATATAAAAGTACATTTCTTCTAACTTTTTTTGATCAGATATCAAGATAAACAAAATTCCATTTTTTTATACCAAGCCTCAACCTCCAACTTCATCATTCTATATATTTGATCACCTTCTCATCTATAACATGGCTTATTAATGAATACATTGGTCCATTTTATTCAGACTATAGTTTACCACATTAATCAAAATAGCGTCATCAACTAAAAGGTTAACTACAACCAATCTCAACCTTCATCACGTAAACAAATACCTCCATCAACAACCTTCTTAAGTTTTCAAATTCAATAGTTCATTACAACTAGGATTAGTTTTCCATTGAGTACTAGGATCAATTTCTGATAGCACTTCATCAAGTCGAGACTATTTTCATCTCATCACTTTTAGTAAGTACAAAGTCATCTCCAGATCTAGCTCCAACATTCTCCGATTAATATAATCATTAACAAATCAAGCTCAGATTGAACTTATCAAAACCTCACTTATTGGAACTTCAAGTGAACTAGTTAAAAAACAGGTTAATGGTTACATATTTATGAGCCATTATTATAATTGAACCGTTGCAAATGTATAACGTCCATATATTTATGAGCCATTATTATAATTTTGCCGTTGTAAATGTATAATAGTAATATATATTCATGATCCATTAATACCGAGTTATTGCAAAAGCTAATGGTATTAAAATTTGTTTTATATGGTAATAAATTCAAATCCGTTAACATTCCCTCACTTCAGTAACACATATAATTTACATTCTACCTATTCAAACGATGGATATGCAGAAGAGAAAATGTGAATAACAAACAATTTTTCTTTCTTTTTCTTTGTCCATTGCATTTTTCATTCTTTAAAAAACTTTACAAGAAATTAAATTATAATGTGCTACACTCAAAACAATTTGTTGTAGTGCAAATAGCAAATTGACCAAATTTTAGAGGTTGTTTTACCCTAGGGTCGGAGTAGTTGATAGATAGCTTTGCATCTTGAAGCTAAGTTGTGAATTGTCTTAAAGAGAGCGACCTAATCCGTGACTCAACCAAAAAAAAGACGGTGCAGATTTAGATTAAGGTACAACAATTTTAAGTTGATCATGGCTTCCATCGCTGACAACTCTCCCGATGTCGATGTTTAAGGTTCTAACTGTATTCGCTGCACCGTTTAGATTCAAAGGCTTGCATTTCAAATAATGGCGCCAAAAGATAGATTTTTTTCAGACTACTCGAAAGGTGGCACATGTGATAACGACCAAAAAATCAACGCTGCTTGAGAAGCAACAAACGATTTAAAAAGTGTTTGAAGGACTGGATTGAAGATGACTACCTCTATAAAAATTAAGTTCTTAATGGCTTGAGTGATGATCTGTACGATTACAACAACTCGGACAAGTCGGCAAAGGAGATCTGGGATGCATTGCAAAAAAATATGATACCGAAGAAGCTGGAGTGAAAAAATATGCTACTAGTCGCTATTTGAAGTTTCAGATGATGGGTGATAAATCTGTGGAGGTGCATTCGCACGAGCTCTAGAAAATTACACGTGAGATCATCTCCAAAGCTACGGCTTTAGATGAACAGTTTTAAATTGCTATGTTGATTGAAAATTACACCTTAATTAGAAAGATTTTAAAAATAATCTCAGGCATAAGACTATGGAGTTTTCCTTAGAGATTTTGATTACTCATCTTCGTATTGAAGAGGAGGCCAGAAAACAGGACAAGAAAAAAGAGTAGCTTGTTATATCTACCAACAACACTAAGAAATCCACAAACAAGAGAATCAAACCAAATGCAATAAAAATTAAATATATAAATCGCAAACTGAATCAGAACTGCAACAATCAGCATCAGAAAAATCAGCATAATATCCCTTTATAGAATGGTACTGGGCAGTTGTTCTTATGTTATAATTATGGCAAACCAGGCCATATGGCATGAAAGTGTCGGAACATGCCAAATCCTGCACCGTAGGCTAACCTGACTGAAGAAGCCCTTATGGCTATGCTTACTAAGATCAACCTAGTCGGTGGATCAGAAGGGTGGTGGGTAAACACCAGTGCTTCTCACCATATCTACTATGATCGTGAAATGTTTAAAATATATAATGTTGCTAATGACATAAAAGTGATGTTGGGAGATTCTCACACCACTATTGTTGATGGAATTAGGACAATAGAGTTAAAATTTGCTTCTAGAAAGAATTTATTGCTAAAAGATGTGATGCATACTCTAGAAATGATGAAAAATTTAGCATCTGGTTTCTTGTTAAATAAAGTTGGTTTTACTCAAACTATTACATCTGACTTATACACCATTACTAAAAATGGTGATTTTGTTGGTAAAGGATATATCGTAGGTGGGATATTTAAGTTAAAAGTCGAAGTTAATGTTTCTGTTTATATGCTGTGTGATTTTAATATTCGGCATGCTAGACTTTGTCATGTAAATAAGCGACTAATTCATAACATGAGTAACTTAGGCCTAATCCCTAAATTTTCATAAATGATTCAGAAAAATGTGAATATTGTAGCCAAGCTAAATTACTAAGACCCTGCATCAATATGTGTTTAGGAAGTCAGAACCATTAGATTTAATATCCTCTGATATATGTGAACTTGATGGTACTCTAACAAGGGATGGAAAATGCTTCTTTATTACTTTTATTGGAGATTGCTCTAATTTTACTTATGTTTATATCATGAAGAATAAAAGTGATTCGTTAGATATGTTTAAATTAGTTTTCGCTGAAATTGACAATCAATCTAATAATAAAATTAAAAGATTTCAAAGTGGTAGAGGATAGAGTATGAATCAAACATTCATACAATTCTATAAACAACATAGCATAATTCATGAGAGGACTACACCCTATTCGTCTGAAATGAATGGTAAAGCTGAAAGAAAAAATTGAACTCTTACCGAATTAGCAGTAACCATTTTATAAAATTCTGGTGCAACATCTCACTGGTATGGGGAAATTTTATTAACTATTTGTTATGTATTAAATAGAATTCCTAAATCTAATAGCAAAATTTCACCTTTTGAGATTTTTAAAAATCATAAAACCAACTTGTCTTATTTTAAAACTTGGGGTTGCCTGGCGTATGTTTGTATTCCTGTACCTAAAAGAATTAAATTAGCAAGTCAAGCATATGAATATGTTTTCGTTTATTTTTCCATTAACAGTAAAGCATATAGTTTTATTGATTTGAATGCTTAAGTTATTATCGAGTCAAATGATGCTGATTTCTTTAAAAATAATTTCCATTTAAACTTAGGAATAGTGAGGGAACTTTTACCACTAATAATACAATAATATGAAATAATGAACATAATATGAAAAGTGGATCTAAATTTAGAAGAAGTAAAATAGCTAGGTTAGTTAAAGATTTTGGTCAAGAATATTATACTTATGCACTAGAAGTGGACCCTGCTAATCTAAAAGAAGCTCCGTCTTCTTTGGATTCAGATCTCTGGCAAGAAGCTATAAATGATGAAATTGAATCTCTTGAATCTAATAAAATTTGGCATCTAGTTGTTTACCTCCAGGTTGTAAAACTATAGGTTGTAAATAGGTACTTAAAAAGAAGTTGAAACCTGATGATATAATTAATAAATATAAGGCTCGTCTTGTAGCAAAAAGATTTAGACAAAAAGAAAAAATTGACTTCTTTGAAACTTTTTCACTTGTTACAAAAATAACATAAATTCGAGTATTAATTTCTCTTGCTTCACTATATGATCTACTAATTCACCAAATGGATGTAAAAACTTCTTTTTTGAATGGTGAATTAGAAGAAGAGATTTATATGGACCAAACCGAAGGTTTTGGTATACATTGTCAAGAACATAAAATTTGTAAGTTAGATAAATCTCTATATGGTCTCAAACAGGTACCCAAACAATGGCATGAAAAATTTGACAATCTAACTATTTCATGTGGTTTTAAAGTAAATGAAATTGACAGATGTATTTATTATAAACCTGAGAATAACATTTGCACTGTCATATGCTTATCTGTTGATGATTTATTTATATTTGATTCAAATATTCATGTTGTAAATCACGTTAAGTCCATACTATATGCTAATTTTGACATGAAAGATCTTGGTGAAGTAAGTGTGATTCTCAGTATTAAGATTACAAAGTCTAAAAAGGGAATTTCTTTGGATGAATCTCATTATATCAAGAACATGTTAAAGAAGTATAATTACTTTGAAAACCTACTGGTACACCATATAATCCAAGTGTAAAACTATTTAAGAACACTGATGAATGTGTAAGACAGTCTGAAAATGCAAGCATCATTGGCAGTCTTCGGTATGCCACCAATTTTACTACACCTGACATTGCATATGTCGTGGGATTATTATGCAGATTTACTAGCAGACCTAGTATATAGCATTAGTATGCTATTGAAAGTGACATAAGATATCTCAAAAGAACTATGAACCTTGGATTATACTATCAGAAGTTTTCCGATGTCCTTGAAGGATGCAGTAATACATATTAGAATACTTTATTAGATCATTCCAAAGCTACCAGTGGATATATTTCCAGTATTGCAGGAGGAGCTATTTCTTGGAAATATAAGAAACAAACTATCTTGACTCAATCCACTATGGAGTCAGAAATGATAGCACTAGCTAATGCTAGCGAAGAAGTAGATTACTTAAGAAAACTGCTCGCTGAGATCCCTTTATGAGAAAACCTAATACCAGCTGTGTTGATCCATTGTGATAGTACCACGGCTATTGTAAAAGTTGAGAACCGTTATTACAACGGTAAGAGATGAGAAATTCGTCGTAAGCACAGTATTGTAAAAGAGTATATCTCTTCTGGATCTATAAGGGTAGATCATGTACGCACTGATGAGAATCTGGAAGATCTTTTAACGAAAGGACTGGACAGAGAGAAAGTCCTTTCTATATCAAAAAGAATGGGACTGTTGCTTTTGGATTGTTGAGTCATGCACAATGGTAACCCGACCTAATGAATGGAGATCCCAAGAACTAGGTTCAATGGATAATAACAAGTTGTAAAATGATATGAGTTGAACATGTTATTTTTATATACTTAGAAGCATGTATTCCTGAAGTGATTAAAGGATGAGTTAATAGAAAGTCTTAGTGAGATCTATACTCTAAATGGAATGGAGTACCTACCTTTAGGAGTACTCTTGATAGACTCACCTGTGTGGGTGTGGAAATGTGGCAGTTTCCTATGGAATTTTGGGTAAGATTTCTACAGCATTTACTAAACTTGGATAGACGTGCATGGCCATAAATGCACGGGATCAGCTGATTGCACTTTAGAAAGGTAGTGTATGGTTTGATGTCAGGAATAGAGTTTAAGATTATGAGTCACTCTAGTAAATTGAATCTTACTCACTATGCAAAGATCCAAATCCAAAGATACCTTTTGTGTAACGACTCTAATTTTTAGTAACATTATTTAGGATATTTAAATAACTAAATTAAATAAAATAATATGATGATTAGGGGATTGAGATTTGTGATTAATAAGGGGTAGCCGTGCCATGTTAACAAATGAACTAAAGATGAGTTATAATGAAATAGAGAAGAGGTAAAATAGGAATGAGACATAACTGTATACCCTGAACCCTCATGTATCACTACACGTTCATTTCATAATCCAAAATTTAAAATAGAGGCTGGCCACCATTAGAGGATAAAAGAGGAAGAAAAGCTAAAGGAAGAAGCAAATCAACTTAATCCACTCAAATTTCAAATCCTTAATCTCAAAGATAAGGTGAATAATGACTACATCTCATGTTTTCTAATTATTTTTGGTTTTAGGTTAAACTCGATGTATCTTGCAAAGTTTAGCTATGTTTTGAATGATAAAATGTTTATATATGTTTGTTGATGATTGTTGCTTATTAATATAGCTTTTATGATATGTTTTGATGTGAAAACCCTATTAAATGACATCCAAATACCTTGTGATTTTCGATTTAGATCAAAAATGATATTTTAGAGATGGATTTCAATTTTCATAATTTTCAGAATTAATGTGGCTTTAATATTAATTTTCTAGTGAGGAAATTGATTATTTAGGTTTAAAAATTATTTACAGTTAAATAATATATGTTTCAGGACTAAAATTATTATTTAAAAAACATATTAAAAATGATTTTCTATAATTTTTGTAGAATTTTCCTAAGTGTTTTAATAGATATATGAAAATATTTAAGGTATGGGACTTAAATGTTTTATATATGTATAAAAGGAGAAGTGGTATTTTGTAAATTTTTAAAAAAATTTAATTCTGAAATTTCAGTAGTGCTTTTGGAAAAGAAAATTTGCAACCAATCATATTTTGACAAACAAGGCAGGTTACTCAAAAAGATTACTTTAAAAAGATAAAAATCAGTTTAAACATGCTTTATACATGTTTCACCATTTTTGGCACCCTCCTTCCAATGCCTTACTTCTGCTACCATCTTCAACAAAACCAATGCACATGGTATCAGTAGTTGGTACGTAGCGAATTGGACTAAGGCGGAAGGTACGAAGTTGAAATAAGGGGTTCCGATGGGGTCGAAGCACTACTTTGATTTCAAATGGAAATGCGCCTGCTTTGCTATCGACTTGGTTAGCTTTCGACTGGGTCAAATTGTTTTAAAAGAATGGTTTTGAAAGAGGTAGCGCCTTTTGTTTTAAGTAAATGCTTTCGAAGTGGTCGAAACCCCTAGCTTCCGCATCTTACCTTTCGAAGAAATGCTTTCGAAATGGTCCCTTTGTTTCAAAATCCAAGACGCTTCTCCATTGCTCTCGAAGGGAATGGTTTCGACACCATCACTTCTTTTACATATAAAACAACTTTCGATAGTGTTGCTTTTGACCCTATTCTTTATGACCCTGTTGAGTTTTTAAAGATAAACCCAAGGTTTCGAACGACATAGTTTTGAATGGTTTCGAAATGTTGTTCCACATGTTTTACTTGAACCCAAATGCTTTCGAAAGGTTTGGTGTTTGCAAAGGATTTTAATGCTTTCGAAAGGTCTAAATGAGGGTTTCGAAGGGGTGGTTCACCAATGGTTTCTGAAGGTTTAAATGGAAGGTTTCCGAAGGTATATCTAAAGTGTTTTGATAAAAGGATGTGAAAGGTTTTAAAGCTTTTGAAGGTGGTGTTTTTCAATGATTATGAATGGTTTTGAAAGGTATGTTTTGGCCTTTCTACCAAAGGTTTTACTTGCATCGAAAGGGATACTTTCAATGGGTTCGAAAGGGGTATTTTCAAATGTTTAATTGTTTTCATCAATAAAGTTTTGTGTAAAGTATATATAACATGGCAAAGAGATTTGAGAAAAGCATAAAGTATATTTTCCTTGTTTAAGAATGATTTAAAGGTTTAAATCAATTTCAAAGAAAGGGTTTTCAATGAAAATTTATGGGTAGTTAACCCTAAGTAAAATGACTCGGATATTAGAATATCAGAAGGGATTGGTATAAGGTCGCGCCTTATACATTAGCTATTAGCCCCTAGCAAATTTAGTCCAAAATTCCAATGTGTAGGGCTTTGTCACGGGTAAGACTAAAATGATGTTACACACAGAAAAGAATATATTTGTATGGAGGTAGGTTATTAATGAGCCCACAAAACCATTAGGATCAGTTGACCTGGGGAAAGTAATTTAGGGACAGACCATCCAGAAGAGGAATATCTAACAGATGTTAGATTATTTAATTATATTGTCTGGTAGGCCCGAGTCAACCAAAGGTTAGTAGTTAGCCAAACAAAACTATAATGTTCGAATAGAGAGTTTATTTGTTACCTGATATTTATGTTTATGTGATAATGCTTTACAGTTTTAATCAGTTTTGGTTGCAGGATTATGATTTGCAAAACATATGTCTTAAAGGATATTAGTGAGGGGAAACCGGTTCCGCTAAGCGGCATGGTCTCACTTAATATCAAATAACAGATATGTATAGTATTATTCACACCAGGCTTTATGTCTGACACGAAGTTTATGTTTTCCACCTTAAACTCTCAGGTGCTCAAAATTGATTTGAGTAAGCTAAGGGTTAAGGATTTTCAGGTTTTAGTAGGTGGATGAATAAAGTTTTCGAAGACGAGCAGGAGGCTGAAGTTAGATCTTTAGGAGTTGTTCTGTTTGTTTTATTCCGTTGTGTTGTATTAAGTCTATTATGACTATTTAGTACTCTGGTCATCCAAGGGGGCATCTTCATATGTCGCTCTTGGCGTATTTTGTAATAATTATATTTGAACTAAATCTAGAAAAACGATTGGGATTATGTAATGGAATATGAAACATGTTTTATGAAATGTAATTAGAAAAGTTTTTTTTGAAATTAATCTATGATTTTGTTTCATATTCATGTGTTTCTGAAATTATAGATACCATTAACATTACCGTATTTGGTTATCGAAAGTTAATACTATGGATAACTGCAACATCTGTAGCGCTTAGCTTTGGGCCTTCAAACAGGGGATGCTACAACTTGGTATCCGACCATAAGTTTATGAAAAACTTTGAAATAAATGATTTTTGAAAACATAATCCTAAGGAATTAGAGATAAGATTGGGATATGGGATAACGCTATAGTAACGTACTTGTATTTGCTATATATAAGTATGCACTATGTCTCTACTTTTCTCTCTCTCTTAGGTTATTCTACCGTATCTCACGAGGCTTAAATACATAAATGGATACTAGAAGTTGAAGAGTGAATCTTGGGGGAAGCACCACAACAAATGGAAAGGCCAGACCAAATACGAGGAAAAACCAAGGTCAGGCACAAGTGGGAAATGTAAATGCTGGAGTTCTGCAAGTTGACATGGGAGCTATGTATCAGTCGTTTGTCAACATGATGAGGTCGGATGTTGCTGCCGGAGTAGTTGGACGAGGAGTTCAGGAAGCTCCAGTTGTCAACACCTATGCTATTTTGAGTAGAGACTATGCCAGGCTGGTAGGAAATTCATTCATCGGAACTGAAGATGCTATTAAAGTAAAATACTGGTTGCTATGTTGTAAGTGGATCTTTGCAGACTTGAGGCTCAATTATGAGCAGATGAGAAGGCTAGCTTCCAGACAGCTTCAAGGAGCAACTTTATACTGGTGGAATAGTGTGACGGTTGGACTAAATAAAGAGACGATGACATGGGCTGAGTTTAAGAGAAGGTTCGAGGAGAGGTTCATGTCTATGATGGAAAAGTCTACCTTAATCGGAAATATTGCTGAGTTGGAGCATGCAAAGATGACTATAGTGGAGTATGCCCACAAGGTTTGAGGAGTTGGCTGGATATGGGTATGCCACTATGGATACTGTGATTAAGAGGAATAAGAAGTTCATAAGGGGGTTAAAACCTGAGCTGGCAAATGCTATATTACCTCATATTAGGGATCCATGTCATGTCGTAGTTGAGATGATTTAAGACATGAAGAAATGCTTCTTTTCTGGAGAAAAACAAGGAAAAGGAAGTCCAGGTAGGGCAGAGCAAGAAAAGGAAGTTCTTTCATAAGAAGGGTGCTTAGAAAGATGGAGCCGTGAAGAAAGAAAAGTCGGAGGTTTTTTGCTTCAAGTGCAATAAGAAGGGACATTTTGCTAATGAATGTCAGACTTGAAAGGCGAAGGAAGTGATCCGGAAGAAGAATATTAGATGCTTCAACTGCAATCAGATTGTTCATTGCAAGAACCAGTGCAAAGAGCTTGCTAAGGATGGAAGGGGCAAATTATTTGCATTGGAACTTGCTACACGGGACCTACAGTGTAGGAGAAAGGGAAGGCAGTGTTAAGAGGTACGCTTCAAATTCATGGTATGTCAGTTAGCGTTCTGTTTGACACTGGTGCATCACATTTTTTATATCTCATTGTTGGGTAAGTAAGCTTAACCTAGAACCCTCATATTTAGTTACTTCCTTAAGGGTTGTAAATCTGATAGGAGGGTACGCGACACTTAGGATGAAGTATGACCACTTAGAGTTTGAATTGTTAGGTCATACCTTTGTTTGCAGTTTGCATGTGTTTGATTTTATAGGGTTCAGAATTATTTTAGGTATGGATTGGTTAAGTAAATACGATGCTATAATATTTTGCCATGATATGAAAATATTGCTTAGACACCCTGAATGTAGTGATCGGATTGTATATACCGTAGAAAACCCTAGTTGTGAGGTAAATGCTTTGTTGGGTGTTGTGGAGTTAGAGGATGAGTTGAATCGAGTTTTCGTGGTTAGAGAATTCATAGATGTTTTTGAACCGATAGTAGGACTACCACCGAAATGAGCCATTGAGTTTCGAATAGATTTGGTACATAGGGTAGAACTAGTGAGTAGACCGCCAAGCAAGATGACACCTAATGAGATGAGAGAGCTAAACGTGCAGTTGGTGGAGTTGGAGGGCAAGAATTTTATTAGGCCAAGCAGTTCACCTTAGGGAGCAGTCGTCGTGTTTGCTAAGAAGTTGGACGGATCGTTGAGGTTATGTATCGATTATTGTAAGATGAATGAGAAGACGATAAAGAACCAATATATGTTGCCTAGAATCGACGATTTGTTTGATCAGCTAAGTAGAGCGAAGGTATTTTCTCAGTTGGATTTGGCAACAGGTTTCCATCAGCTTAGAGTAGCAGAGGATAGTATTAATTTGACGATGTTTTGAACTAGATATGGATCGTACGAATTGTAGTGATGCCGTTTGGACTAACTAATGCGCCAGCAATCTTTGTAGATTTGATGAACCAAATTTTCTGAGAGTACTTGGATAGGTTCGTATTGGTGTTCATAGATGATATTTTGATATACTCTAAGGATGAAAGGGAGCATGAAGTTCATCTTAGAGTGGTGCTTGAGATGCCGAGGCAGAATCAGTTGAAGGAGAAGTTTTCGAAGTGTTATTTCTTGAAGAAGGAAGTTAAGTTTCTTGGTCTTGTAGTCTCAGAGAACGGGTTGTCTGTAAATCCAGCTAAGATTGAAGTGGTGAATAAGTAGAAGAGATATGAGATAGTGACTAAGATAAAGAGTTTTCCTAGATTGGCGGGATATTGTAGGAAATTCATTAAGGATTTTTCGCGGATAGCAGCATCGATGACCAGTTTAACGCAAAAGGACGTGAAGTTTGTTTGGACCGATAAGTGTGAGGAAGCATTCCAGAGCTTGAAACACTTATTGACTCATGCACCTGTACTAGTTGATCCAGAAGCAAATCATGATTTGGTAGTATACACAGATGCGTGTGGAACCGGATTAGGAGCTGTGTTAATGCAAAGAGGTAAAGTGATTGCCTATGCTTCTCAACATCTTAGACCGCATGAGGTAAGATATCCAACGCTTGGTTTGCAATTAACTACGTTGATATTTGCATTGAAGGTGCGAAAACATTACCTTTTGGGAGAAAGATTTGAGTTATATACGAATCATAAGTCATTGAAGTATTTATTCTCTCAGAATGAGCTGAATATGAAACAGCAGAGGTGGTTAGAGTTTTTAGCCGCTTATGACTTTGATATTGAATACACAACAGGGAAAGGCAATAAGGTTGTGGACGCACTTAGTAGAAGGTATCAGAATGCAGTGTTGGCAATGATAGCTGAGTGGAAAGATTTGGAAGCGTTGATGACATGTAGGGTACAGTGGAGATCTGAAGCTAGATCTAGTAAGGAAACTGCTATGTTGTAATGTTTAGAAGTTCGACCAGTTATGATTGAGAAGATTGCTTCTAAACAGATGGAGGATCTAGTATTAGTTGAACGGATCAAGAATTTAAGGGATTGAACGGAGAGTGATGACTTAATGGATTTTAGTCTTGACCAGAATGGGTGGTTGACAAAGAAAGGAAGGTTGTGTGTTCTGAATGTAGGAAGCATTAGGAAGGAAGTTTTGGAGAAATGCCATCGTTCGAAGTTCACTATTTATCCAGGAGGAACTTAGATGTATCAGGACATGAAGAGGAGTTTCTTCTGGGAAGATGTGAAGAGGGATGTAGGTCTATGGGTGAAGCAGTGTCTGTACTGCCAACTGGTAAAGGCCGAACATTAGAAGTCAAGTGTGTTGCTTCAGCCATTAGATATTCCAGTTTGGAAGTGGGATGCTATTTCTATGGATTTCATAGATGGGTTGCCAAGGTTAAATAGAGGAAATGAAAGTATATGGGTCATAGATGATAGGTTGACCAAGGGTGCCTATTTCATTCCAGTTAAGTCAACTAGGACGACACTTGTTTTAGCTAAGTTGTTTATGAGGAATATAGTTAAACTTCATGGAATTTCTAGTAGCATAGTAAGTGATAGAGATTTCTTGTTCACTAGCAAGTTCTGGAAGGGTCTATAGGAGATTTTAGGAACCAAGCTCAAGATGAGTACCGCTTACCATCCACAGATCGATAGGCAAACACTAAGAGTTAACAAAGTCTTGGAGGATCTTTTACGAGCTTGTGTGTTAGATTTTGAAGGATCATGGGAAGACCATCTATACTTAGGCGAGTTGCCATATTACAATAGTTATTAGACTAGTATAGGGATGGCAGCGTTTGAAGCTTTGTATGGAAGGCCATACAAATCTCCTGTTTGTTGGTTAGAGACTGGGGATAGGTTAGTTCTTGGTCCGGGTTCGGTTAGAGAAGCTGCGGAAAAGATTGAGATGATTTAAGTTAGGATGAAGGAAGCTCAGTCGATGTAGAAGAGTTATGCTGATAGAAGACGGAAATACTTAGAGTTCTCTATTGGAGATCATGTTTTATTAAGGTGTCACCGATGAAGGGTGTGATTTGATTTGGAAAATCAGGGAAATTGGCATCAAGATTTGTAGGATCATTTCCTATTGTAGAAAGGATCGGCCTATTGTAGAAAGGATTGGGAAACTCGCATATAGAGTAGAGTTACCAAACCATTTGGCAGGAGTCCACGAAGTTTTCCATGTTTCTCATCTAAGGAAGTGTGTTAGAGACCCAGAGACTACTATAGCACCGACTGTGTTAGAGGACTAGTAGTAGAGCCGAACTTGACTATAGTTAGAAAGTCAGTTCAAATAGTTACGAGAGATGAGAGGAGGCTAAGGAACAAGACAGTCAGATTAGTGAAAATCCAGTGGAGCGATGATGATAGAGACTGTACTATATGACTGAGAGCAGGATTAGAGACACTTATCCCGATTTGTTTGATAATATGTTTTAACTTTTGATTGATTTGTTGGGTACCTTATCATAATTTCGAGGATGAAATTTTTTAAGGAGGGGAGTCTGTAACGACCCTAACTTTTAGTAAAATTATTTAGGATATTTAATTAGCTATATTAAATAAAATAATGTGATGATTATGGGATTGAGATTTGTGATTAATAAGGGATAGCCGTGATGTTAACAAATGAACTAAAGATGAGGTAAAATAAAATAAAGAAGGGGTAAAATAGGACTGAGACATAACCATATACCCTAAATCCTCATGTATCTCATACTACACATTCATTTAATAATCCAAAATATAAAATAAAGGTCAGGCACCATTAGAGGATAAAAGAGGAAGAAAAGCTAAAGGAAGAAGTAGATCAATTTAATCTACTCAAATCTCAAATCCTTAATCTCAAAGTTAAGGTGAATAATGACTACATCTTATGTTTTCTAATTATTTCTGATTTTAGGTTAAACCCGATTTATCTTGCAAAGTTTAGCCTTGTTTTTTAATGATAAAATGTTTATATAAGTTTATTGATGATTATTGCTTATTCATATAGCTTTTATGATATGTTTAATATGAAAACACTATTAAATGACATCCAAATACCTTGCGATATTCGATTTAGATCAGAAATGATATTTTAGAGATGAGTCTAAATTTTCATAATTTTCTGAATTAATGTGGCTTTAATATTAATTTTCTAGTGAGGAAATTGATTATTTGGGTTTAAAAATTTTTTACGGTTAAATAATATATGTTTTGGGTCTGAAATTATTATATGTTACAAAACATATTAAAAATGATTTTCTAGAATTTTTGTATAATTTTCCAAAATGTTTTAATATATATATACAATTATTTAAGGTATGGGACTTAAATGTTTTATATATGTATAAAAGGAGAAGGGGTATTTTTTAAATTATTTAAATTGTTTAATTTTGAAATTTCAGTGGTGCTTTTGGAAAAGAAAATTTGCAACCAATCATATTTTGACAAATAAGGCAGGTTACTCGAAAAGATTATTTAAAAAGATAAAAACATGTCTAAACATTCTTTATACATATTTCACCACTTTCGGCACTCTCCTTCCGACGTCTTACTTTCACTCCCATCTCCATCGAAACCAATGCGTATGGTATCAACACTTGGTATGTAGCGAATTGGGCTAAGGCGGAAGGTACGAAGTCGAAGTAAGGGGTTCCGATGGGGTTGAATCGCTACTTTGCATTCAAATGGAAATGCGCCTCCTTTGCTTTCGAAATTAGTGCTTTCGACTTGGTTGCCTTCTGACTGGATCAAATTGTTCTAAAGGAATGGTTTCGAAAGAGGTAGCGCCTTTTGTTTTAAGTAATTGCTTTTGAAGTGGCCGAAACACTATAGCTGCCGCATCTTACCTTACGAAGCAATGCCTTCAAAAGGGTCCCTTTGTTTTAAAATCCAAGCCGCATATTCATTGCTCTAAAAGGGAATGGTTTTGACATCATCACTTCTTTTACTTAGGAAATAGCTTTCGAAAGTGTTGCTTTCGACCTTGTTCTTTTATGACCCTTTTGAGATTTTTAAAGATAAACCCAAAGGTTTCGAATGACAGTTTAGAATTATTTTGAATGGTTGTTCCACATGTTTTACTTGAACCCAAATGCTTTCGAAAGGTTTGATGTTTGCAAAGGATTTTAATGCTTTCGAAAGGTCTAAATAAGGGTTCCAAAGGGGTGGTTCCCCAATGGTTTCGAAAGGTTTAAATGAAAGGTTTGCAAAGGTTTCGAAAGGTATATCTAAAGTGTTTTGATAAAAGGATGTCAAAGGTATTAAAGCTTTCGAAGGTGATGTTTTTCAATGATTCGAAAGGTTGATTATGAATAGTTTCGAAAGGTATGTTTTAGCCTTTCTGCCTAAGGTTTCACTTGCAATGAAAGGGGTACTTTCAATAGGTTCGAAAGGGGTACTTTCAAAGGTTTAAATGTTTTCATCAACAAAGTTTTGTCTATAGTATATATAACATGGCAAAGGGATTTGAGAAAAGCATAGAGTATATTTCCTTGTTTAAGAATGATTTAAAGGTTTAAATCAATTTCAAAGAAATGGTTTTCAATGAAAATTTATAGGTAGTTAACCCTATGTAAAATGACTCAGGTATTAGAATACCATATAGGACTAGTATAGGGTCATGCACTATACATTAGCTATTAGGTCCTAGCTAATTTCGTCCAAAATTCTAGTATGTAGGCTTTGTTACAGGTAAGACTAAAATGATGTTACACATAGAAAGGAATATATTTGTAAAGACGTAGGTTATTGGTGAGCCCGAAAAACTATTAGGATCAATTGACTTGGAGAAAGTAAGTTAGGGACAGACCGTCCAAAAGAGAAATATCTAACAGATGTTAGATTATTTATTTATATTGTCTGGTAGGCCCGAGTCTGCCAAAGGTTAGTAGTTAGCCAAACAAAATTATAGTGTTCGGACTGATAGTTCATTTGTTACGTGATATGTATGTTTACATGATAATGCTCTACAGTTTTAACCAATTTTGATTGCATGATTATGATTTGCAAAAGATATGTTTTAAAAGGATATTAGTGAGGGGAAATCTGTTTTGCTAACCGGTGTGGTCTCATTTAATATCAAATAACCGAGATATATAGTTTATTCACACCAGGCTTTATTTTTGACTCGAAGTTTTTTTTCCCCTTAAACTCTCGGGTGCTCAAAATTGATTTGAGTAGGCTAAGGGTTGAGGATTTTCAGGTTTAGTAGGTGGACGAATAAAGCTTCCGAAGACGAGCAGGAGGCTGAAGTTAGCTATTTAGGAGTTGTTCTGTTTGTTTTATTCCGCTGTGTTGTATTAAGTCTGTTATGACTATTTAGTACTCTGGTCATCTAAGGGGGCATCATCATATGTTGCACTTGACGTATTTTGTAGTAATTATATTTGATCTGAACTTGGGAAATAATTTGGATTATGTAATGTAATATGAAACATGTTTTATGAAATGTAATCAGAGAAGTTGTTTTTGAAATCTATGATTTTGTTTCATATTCATGTGCTTCTGATATTATGGATACTATTAACATTACTATATTTTGTCATCAGTAGTTAATACTATGGACGATTGCAACATCTGTAGCGCTTAGCTTCGAGGCTCCAGATAAGGGATGTTACAATTTGGTATCAGAGCATAGGTTTATGAATTTTTTTAAAATAAATGATTTTTGAAAACATAATCCTAAGGAATTAGAGATAAGATTGGGACATGGGATATTTCTATACTAATGTACTTGTATTTGCTATATATAAGTATATGCTATGTCTTTAGTTTCCTATCTCTTCTAGGTTATTCTTCTGTATCTTACGAGGCTGGAAAACAAATATGGATGCTAGAGGTTGAAGAGTGAATCTTTGGGAAAGCACCACAACAAATGAAAATACCATACCAAATACGAGGAGAAACCAAGGTTAGGCACAAGAAGGAAATGTGGGTGTTGGAATTCCGCAAGTTGACATGGGAGTTATGTATCAGTTCTTTGTCAACATGATGCAGGCGGGTGTTGCTGCTGGAGTAGTTGGAGGAGTAGTTTAGGAAGCTCCAATGGTCAACAACTATGCTATTTTGAGTAGAGACTATGGTAGGCTGAGAGGAAAGCCATTCATTGGAACTAAAGATGCTATTGAAGTAGAAAACTGGTTGCTGCATTGTGAGAGGATCTTTGCAGACTTGAGGTTCAATGATGAGCATAAGAGAAGGCTTGCTTTGAGACAGCTTCAAGGAGCAGCTTTATACTGGTGGAATAGTGTGACGGTTGGAGTAAATGAAGAGACGATGACGTGGGCTGAGTTTAAGAGGAGGTTCGAGGAGAGGTTCATGTCTATGATGGCGAAGTCTACCTTAATCAGAAAGATTACTAAGTTGGAGCAGGCGAAGATGACTATAGTGGAGTATGCCCACAATGTTTGAGGAGTTGGCTGGATATGGGTATGCCACTATGGATACTGTGATTAAGAGGAATAAGAAGTTCATAAGGGGGTTAAAGCCTGAGCTGGCAAAGGCTATATTACCTCATATTAGGGATCCATGTCATGTCGTAGTTGAGATGACTTTAAGACATGAAGAAATGCTTCTTTTCTGGAGAAAAACAAGGAAAAGGAATTCCAGGTGAGGCAGAGCAAGAAAAGAAAGAAAAGGAAGTCTAGGTGGGGCCACCAAACAGGATGACACCTACAGAGATGAGGGAGTTGAAGGTGCAGTTGGTGGATTTGGAGGGCAAGAATTTTATTAGGCCAAGTAGTTAACCTTGGGGAGCAGCTGTAGTGTTTGCTAAGAAGCCGGATGGATCGTTAAGGTTATGTATCGATTATCGTAAGTTGAATGAGAAGACGATAAAGAATCGATATTTGTTGCCTAGAATTGATAATTTGTTCGATCAGTTGAGTGGAGCCAGGGTATTTTCTCAGTTGGATATAGCAACAGGTTTCCATCAGCTTAGAGTAGCAGAGGATAGTATTTCTTTGACGACGTTTAGAACTAGATATGGATCATACAAATGGTTAGTTATGTCGTTCGGACTAACTAATGCGCCAGCATTCTTTGTGGATTTGATGAATCAGATTTTCTAAGATCACTTGGACAGGTTCGTGTTGGTTTTCATAGATGATATCTTGATATAATCTAAGGATGAGAAGGAGCATGAAGTTAATCTTAGAGTTGTGCTTGAGACGCTGAGGCAGAATCAGTTGAAGGCATAGTTTTCGAAGTGTCAATTCTGGAAGAAGGAAGTGAAGTTTCTTAGTCATGTAGTCTCAGAGAAAGGGTTGTTTGTAGATCCAACTAAGATTGAAGCGGTGAATAATTGGAAGAGACCTGAGACAGTGACTAAGATAAAAAGTTTTCTTGGATTGGCTGTATACTATCGGAGGTTCATTAAGGATTTTTGACGGATAGCATCACCGTTGACCAAGCTAACGCGAAAGGATGTGACGTTTGTTTGGGCCGATAAGTGTAAGGGAGCATTCCAGAGGTTGAAAAACTTATTGACTCATGCACTTATATTAGTTGTTCCGGAGGGGAATCAGAATTTGGTAGTTTATACAGATGAGTGTGGAACAAGATTAGGAGCCGTGTTGATATATAGAGGTAAATTGATTGCCTATGCTTCTCGACAGCTTAGAGCGCATGCAATTAGATACCCTACGCATGATTTGGAGTTAGCTGCAGTGATTTTTGCATTGAAGGTGTGGAGAAATTACCATTTAGGAGAGCGATTTGAGTTATATACAGATCATAAGTCATTGAAGTATTTGTTCTTTCAGAAAGAGCTGAACATGAGATAGTAGAGATGGTTAGAGTTTATTGCTTCTTATGACTTCAGTATTGAATACACACCAGGAAAAGGCAACAAAGTCACAGACGCACTTAGCAGAAAGCATCAGAATGCAGTGTTGGCAATGATAGCAGAGTGGAAAAATTTGGAAGCGTTGTCGACTTGTAGAATTCAGTGGAGATCTGAGGTTGGGTCTAGCGGGGGAAGTGTTGTGTTGCCTTGTTTAGAAGTTCGACCGGTAATGATCAAAAAGATAGTTTCTAAACAAAAGGAGGATCCAGTATTGGTTGAACATATCAAGAAGTTGAGGAATGTATTGGAGAGCAACGACTTAAAGGATTTTAGTCTTGACCAGAATGGGTGGTTGAGAAAGAAAGGTAGGTTATGTGTTCCGAATGTAGGAGACATAAGGAAGAAAGTTTCGGAGGAATGCCATCATTTGAAGTTCACTATTCATCCGGGAGGAACTAAGATGTATCAGGACATGAAGCGGAGTTTCTTCTGGGAAGGTACAAAGAGGGATGTATGCTTGTAGGTGAAGTAGTGTTTGAACTATCAACAGCTAAAAGCCGAACATCAGAAGCTAAGTGGGTTGCTACAGCCATTGGATATTCCAGTATGGAAGTGAAATTCTATTTCTATGGATTTCATAGACGGGTTGCCAAGATCTAGTAGAGGAAATGAAAGTATATGGGTCGTAGTGGACATATTGACCAAGAGGGCCTATTTCATTCCAGTTAAGTCAAATAGGACGGCACCTATTCTAGCTAAGTTATTTATGAGGAATATAGTTAGACTTTATGGAATTCCTAGTAGTATAGTAAGTGATAGAGATTCATTGTTCACTAGTGAGTTCTGGAAGAGTCTATAGGATATTTTAGGAACCAAGCTCAAGATGAGTACCGCTTAGCATTCCAGTCTTTGAGGATTTGTTATTAGATTGTGTGTTAGATTTTGCGGGATCATGGGAAGACCATCTACACTTAGCCGAGCTTTTGTATAAAAAAATTTATCAGACTAGTATAGGGATGACACCGTTTAAAGCTTTGTATGAAAGGCCATGCAAATCAGCCGTTTGTTGGTTAGAGACCGGGGATAGGTTGATTTTTGGTCCGGATTTGGTTAGAGAAGCTGAAGAAAAGATGTAGTTTATTCGAGCTAAAATGAAGGAAGCTCAGTTTAGGTAGAAAAGTTATGCAGATAGATGACGGAAAGACTTGGTGTTCTCTATTGGAGAACATGTGTTTATTAAGGTTTCACCGATGAAGGGTGTAATTAGATTCGGGAAATCAGGAAAGTTGGCACCGAGATTCATAGGACCATTTCCTATGAATGAGAGGATCGGGAAACTCGCATATAGAGTAGAGTTACCAAACAGTTTGGCAGGAGTCCACGATGTTTTTCATCTAAAGAAGTGTGTTAGAGATCCGGAGTTTACTATAGCACCGATTGTGTTAGAAGACTTAGTAGTAGAGCCGAATTTGACTATAGTTAGAAAACAAGTTCGGATAGTTGCGAGAGATGAGAAGAGGCTTAGAAATAAGATAATCAGATTAGTGAAAGTCCAATGGAGTGATGATGAGAGAGACTTTACTCGGGAGACTCAGAGCAGGATTAGAGACACTTATCCTCATTTGTTGATGGTATGTTATACCATTTTGATCGATTTTTTGGGTACCTTATCGTAATTTCGAGGAAAAAATTCTTTAAGGAGGGGAGACTGTAACACCCCATATTTTTAGTAATATTATTTAGGATATTTAATTAGCTAAATAAAATAAAATAATGTGATGATTATGGGATTGAGATTTGTGACTAAATTAAGGGGTAGCCGTGCCATGTAAACAATGAATTAAAGATGAGATAAAATGAAATAGAGAAGGGGTAAAATAGGAAGAAGAGTATTCTTATACCCTAAACCCTTAGGAATTAATTTACACGTTCATTCTATATTCACTAAACAAAAATACAAGCTAGAGGTCGGCCACCATTAAGAAAAGCAAAGAGAAGATTTCAAGAGGAAAAGCTTAAGCAACTTAATCAAGATCAAATCTCAAGTCTTTAATCTCAAAGCTAAAGTGAATAATGACTACATCTCATTTTTCTAATTTTTTTTGGTTTTAAGGTGAATCCGAAGTATATTGCATGATTATGCCATGTTTTTGAATGATTAAATGTTTATATATGCTTGTTGATGATTTATGCTTGTTCATATAGATTTTATGATATGTTTTGATGTAAAAACCCTATTAAATGACATCTAATTGCCTAGCAAATTTAGATTTAGATCAGAAATGATATTTTAGAGATGGATTTTAATTTTCATAATTTTCTGAATTAATGTGGATTTTATATTAATTTTCTAGTGAAGAAAATGTTTATTTAGGTTTAAAATAATTTACGGCTATATTATTTATGTTTTGGGTCTGAAATTAATATATGTTAGAAAACATATTAAAAATGATTTTCTGGAATTTTTATAGAATTTTCCTAAGTATTTTGATGAATATAAAAAATTATTTAAGGTATTGGATTTAAATGTTTTATATATTTATAAAAGAAGAAGGGGTATTATGTAAATAAATTAAATTGTTTATTTCTGAAATATTGGCAGCACTTTTAAAAACAAAAATTAGCAACCAATAATATTTTGACAAATGGCAGGTTAGTTGAAAAGAAATTCTTTTTAAAGTAAAATTAGTTTTTACATGCTTTTGGCATGTTTCGCCATTTTCGGCATCATTGGTTCCGACTTAGTAGTTCTGCTTCCATTGCCATCGAAACCAATGCACACAGTATCATTAACTTGGTACATAGTGAATTGGACTAAGGTGAAAGGTACTGGGTTGAGACCAAAGGTTCCGATGGGGTCGAAGCATGACTTTGTTTTAAATTGAAAATGCTTTGCTTTGCTTTCGAAGGATATGCTTTCGACTTGGTTGGCTTTCGGCCGAGTCAAATATTTTAAAGGATAGGTTTCGAATGGGTTGCGCCTTTTGTTTTAAGTGAATGTTTTCGAAGGGGTCGAAATCCCTAGCTGCCGCTTTTCTACCTTCGAATTCAATGGTTTCAGAAGGTATTCTTTGTTTTAAAACCCAAGCCGCTTCTCCAATGCTTTCGGAAGGTTGGTTTCAACATCAACACTTCTTTACTCAGGAATGCTTTCGAAAGGAGTGCTTTCGACTTAAACTTTTTGTGCCCCTTTTTCTCTGTTGAAGGCAGAACCTAAAGGTTTCAGAGGAGATAGTTTTAAATGGTTTCGAAAGGTTAATCCACATGTTTTACTTGAACCCAAATGGTTTCGAAAGGTTTGATGTTTTAATGCATTCGAAAGGTTCTAATGAAGGTTTCGAAGGGGTGATTCCCCAATGGTTTCGAAAGGTTTAAAAGGATGGTTTCAAAAGGTTTGAAAGGAAAGGTTCTCTGATATTTTGGAAAGGCAATGTTTAAATGTTTTAAAGATATGATGTCTAAGGTTTATAGCTTTCGAAGGAAAGGTTTTTCAATGGTTTTGAAAGGTTTATTTGAATGGTTTCGAAATGGGTACTTTCAATGGATTCGAAAGGGGTACTTTCAAAGGTTTAAATGTTTTCATCAACAAAGATTTGAGTAAAGTATATATAACATGGCAAGGTGATTTTGAGTAAAGCATAGAGTATATATTTTCCTTGTTAAATTTTGATTCAAAGGTTTTAAATCAATTTGAGATGAAAAGGTTTTCAAGGAAAATTTAAGGAAAGATTACCCTAAGTAAAATGACTCAGATATTTATATACCAGATGGGAGTGGTATAGGGTCGGGCCTAAACATTAGCTATTAGCCTCAGCTAATTTAGTCCAAAATTCCAATATGTAGGACTTTGTCACAGGTAAGACTAAAATGATGATTACACATAGAAGGGAATATATATTTGTATACAGATAGGTTATTGGTGAGCCCGCAAAACCATTAGTATTAGGTGACCCTGGGAGAAGATAAGTTAGGGATAGATCTTCCATAAGAGGAGTATCTAACATATGTTAGATTATTTGTTTATATTGTCTAGTAGGCCTGAGTCAGCCAAAGGTTAGTAGTTAGCCAAACAAAACTATAATGTTCGGACAGATTATTCATTTGTTACCTGACATGTAAGTTTACATGATATTGCTTTACAGTTTTAACCAGTTTTAGTTGTAGGATTATGATTTGCAAAAAGAAATGTTTTAAAAGGATATTAGTAAGGGGAAACCCATTCCGCTAAGCGGCGTAGTCTCACTTAATATAAAATAACCGAGATGTATAGTAATATTCATACCTTGCTTTATGTTTGACTCGAAGTTTATGTTTTTCCCCTTAAACTCTCAGGTGCTCAAAATTGATTTGAGTAGACCGAGGGTTAAGGTTTTCAGGTTTTAGTAGGTTGAAGAATAAAGTTTCTAGAGATGAGAAGGGGGCTGACGGATAGCTATTTAGGAGTTGTTGTTTTATTTTGTTTGAATCCACTGTGTTGTATTAAGTCGTTATAACTATATAGTACTCTGGTCAACCAAGGGGGCATCTTCATATGTCGCTCTTGGCGTATTTTGTAATAATTATATTTTATCTGAACTTGGGAAATGATTATGGGATTATGTAATACAACATGAAACATGTTTTGTGAAATGTAATCAGAAAAGTTGTTTTTGTGAAATATGTGATTTTATTTTATATTCATGTGCTTCCGATATTATGGATACCATTAACATTACCATATTTGGTCATCGGAAGTTAATACTAGGATGAGTGCAGCATCTATAGCGTTTAGCTTCGGGCGTCCAAATAGGGGATGTTACATAAGGGCAGGGATCACCCCTTAACCGTTTAAGCGAACAGATTTCCTTGTCATTTTTCCTAGAAGAACGAAACGATTTTATATGTACAATATAACACCACCGATGGTAACTGTACCATATAATCCCCGTGTTTCTCCTAGATATTTCCAGAGTTATATTTTGTCCCAGATTTGATAGTCGGTTATTTAACTATCAAATAAAGATAATAATCAAACATGGATTTAATTCCATATGGGATCTACTAAACCTTTATTAATTAATATTCAATTAATTAAAATCATTTCCAATTATTTGATTCAAAATTCCTTCACAAAAGATATATTCACAATCCGTTTATAATCTTTCCAATATATGGGGAAACATTCATATACTTATCTCAGTGGTATAAGTATATTTCAACACATTATATTTTCAATACTTAGGAAATATCCATATACTTATCTCATAAGTATACTAACAAAACTTGAGGAGATTTTCTCTTTCCCAAAACCATATTTAAATGGGCCAAAGCAAATATTATTTAAAATATTTCTTACAAAAAACCAAACCACCTATCCATAGGTGTTAAGTATGGAAAGAATGTTTCTGTACCACCATAATTAAGAAGAATTATTTGTCAAAAATCACATCTCATTCCTTTATAAAGTTCCCTTTCTATAAGCCCATTTCATATTACGAAATACTTTTATAAATCTCCAAATTAATTTAGAAAACTAATTTTATAGATCTCTAAAATTATTTATAAAATCCTTATTCTATTTATAAAACTCTATTATAAATCTTTTTTATAACTCCTTTATACTAATCCTTTATAAAATATCATTTACAAAATATCATTTGAAATCTCCCTTAAATAAATCCTTTTTATTAAGTAAAATCCCTTTTATAAATAGATTATTATTTGTAAATACCTTTATTTAATTAATTGATTCCCTTTAAACATCATAATTAAATAATTAATTAAATTTAAAACCTTATTAATCTATAATTAGCTAACTTACTCTAAAACATCAGTTATAAACACTTAACCTCGAATTGTTATAAAATTTCAGTTATTTTAAATCCCTAACTTTGCAAATTCGGAAAGAGGCTTAGTGACTACAATGGTACTAACTCAAGTTGCCATTTAATTCTATTTGACCTTTCATGTCACACAATTGGTATTTACATAAGCAGGGATATATGTAAATAAAATCAATAATTAACCATCAACAGTTAGCATATCACTTTTCCCAATATAAATTAGTTGGCATATGAATAAATGCATATTCTATATATATTAGTAGAATGGGGAATTATACTGCTAAATAGATGTCATCAATAATGTATTCCATTTAATTATAACAGAATAGTGTTTGTGCCAAAAATGGGCACAAACACATGGTTGTATATAAAAGCACCAATATCCAATACTTAGATCCAGACAGAGAAATATAAATTCACATAGCACAAAATAGATTGTAGGAAAGTAAATGAACACGCAAGTTTTATAGTGGTTCGACAAACTCTGACCTATCCACTCCAACGATCATTTATTTATACCGTTTGATTACATATGTTTTTTTGCCTTAGAAAAATAATGAAGGAAGAAATAAGAAGCGATGAAGGAGAACCAAAAGAAGATCTGTAACGACCCGCTATTTTGGACCATTCAAATCGACAATAATCCACACATGTCGGACTTGAATAATTCAAAACAATAGATTGTTAATTTAAATTGGCAAAACTTAGCATATACAGTAAATAAAATAATCACAGATCACAGACACAGAGTAATATAACAATAATGTAGCGGAAACAAAAGAATAGTAGTTCATGAAGCTACTATATATATAACAGAGTTAAACAAGATACAACAGAAATCTCGAATACAATAGTCAAATACAATATCAGAATACATCACTGGAATCAACTGAATATCTGAAAGCTGGATAGATAGCTGGATCTCCAAGCGAAGCTCCAACTCCAAAGGTGAGTCTCGAATACTGTATCACTCAGTCTGACCCGAGCGTAAAGAAAACACAAAACACTCGAGTCAGGATTAACATTCTTATATCAATAAATCTAACTCAAGTGAAATAACGACTGAATACAAGTGACTCAAAGGATGTTTGGGATAACCATCCTCTGAGGATCCATTAAACTATCTATATATACAGTAGAATACGCTAAGTAGATAATGTCTAACCAGTAAAGTACGATATCAAAATAGCGTTAAGTCATGGCCCATTCCACCCTTAACACATTTTTATTCCCAAGAGCATATACAAGACCGTAGTTTCCCCAAAACCGGAAGTCACCAGAGGGCAATCCATATACTAAAGGTACAAACCAAAATCGTAGTGGTCGCGAATAGGATAATCAGCATGACAAGGTACATGAGGCAATACCAACTAGGATACTAGTAGTTGCGTGATCCGGACTGATGTTGGGCATAACAGCTACTACCCCAACACCGCGAAACAACACTCCCATAATCGAGGGGTGCACCCAAATCGAATCACAAAAGTAATAGATATGGTAACGAAGAAGTGTGTCCGCTAGAGGTGGCGAACCTCAATGGCCCGGCGCGGCTCCTGTTTTAGTCATGTCAGGGGTCATCCAAAATCGTTCTCTTTCTTCAGTCAACGCGTTCACCAAACCATCCACTTCATTCTGGATCAACACTCCGCGTATAATAGTTATTAAAGTGGTTTTCGGTATCGACAGAGAATATGTCCATATCCGATCCCGGTCTCTTTCATAACTACATATTATTTCACCGATGGTCATTTAATAAACTTTCAAAATAGTTATGTTTCAAAACCGACACATCATTGCCATTTTTAAAAACCATATCAATGCGATATCACTTTTGCTTCAAATAAATCCATTTCCAAAATCATAGTACTTTTCCAAAGTTATAACGCTTTTGAAATCATAGTCTTTTAAAAATCAAAACACTTTGGAAATCACAGCTTTGAAAACATAGCATTTTGGAAATCACAACACTTTTCTTTTAAACAGTTTAGATTTTAAAATTAGTATATATAATAAAATAGTTTATAAATAAAGTAATTTATATCAAAAATGATTTATATTGAAATAGTTTATATTAAAATAATTTATAAAGCAAAATATCATTAGTTTAAGTATAATTTAAAATTTCTTTATAAAATAAAATAGCTTCCTCAAAATTCACAAATCGATTCAAATTAACTCGAATT
Organism: Allium fistulosum; assembly: GCA_030737815.1. Taxonomy (NCBI): domain Eukaryota; kingdom Viridiplantae; phylum Streptophyta; class Magnoliopsida; order Asparagales; family Amaryllidaceae; genus Allium; species Allium fistulosum. The sequence goes on along the minus strand of CM060905.1, from coordinate 893,864,780 downwards.
CCAAAATTTTAATTTAATCAAATCTCAAATCATCAATTTCAATTCGATTTAGTTTCTAATAACCATTTCAATCTATCGATTTCAAATACATATTTAAACCATAAAATAAGCCATTTCAATTTCAATATATTTCAAAGCTTTAAATATTTGACATTTCAATAACATCTAATACAACTTCAATTCACGAATTCAAATAAACAAAATATCCCATTTAAATTTATATCATTTGAAATATTCATTAAAGCCACTTCTCAATTAATTCAAGTTATAAAACATATCTTAAAATTTCAATTTTTAATAGATTTCAAATCAACTTATTTAAGTATAATTCTTAAATAATTAAGAATTCCAAATCAATTCAAATTTATCTTTCAACCTGAAACATTATAAATTCTATATTTAAAAATATAAATTTTACATAAATACTTGAACATATTTCATATTGATTCGAATCAACTTTATTAAATCAACTTTAATAAATCTTTAAAATCATTATTTATTTAAAACCATATATTTCTTTCAAAATCGTAGAAATGTTTTTCAAAACATTTATATATGGACCAACGATGTCTGTATATAATTTTCTATCCTATGGTCAAGTGATACGGATATTTATCATTTCAATCCGCAATTTAAAATATATTCGGATATATATCTTTTCAACCCGAAATCCCAAATTCAATTTAATTTGAAAATCGCTTGGGTTTATCATTTCAACCCATAACGATTTCTCCTATTCTAAAGTCCGTTCGGGTATGTATCATTTCAACCCATAGTGATACTATACTAACAGGGAACTTGCAGAGTGATAACAGATATGATAAAAATATAACAACGGTAACAGACATATATCATCAGTATAAATAACAGATAAGGGTGTCAGATGTCACAGGTGAACAGATACAGATGATGGCATATATATATCAATATAAATAACAGATAATGATGTCAGGTGTCACAGGTGAACAGATACAGATGATGTCATGGATATAGCAATATAAATAACTAACAGCAGCATATTTCAATTGTCGTTTCAATTGAAATCAAATTTAATAAATATAAGGACATTAATCGTGAGTGATTGCTCACCTTTCGAGGCTAGCGATGGACGGGGATAAGATGGGTTACAAATCCAATCACGAATTCCAAAACAACATTAGACGGACACGCTTCAGTGAAGAAAATAGGCACGACGGACAAAGCTGATAAATAGGAATTGACGAAATCTAATCAGAGTTGAATCGATGCAGATAAATAGTATAAGCTAACACATATATATGTATACCAACTGTAACTATTTACATATATAAAACGTATCCTAGATGCAAACACAATTTACATTGAATATACAGACATTTCAAAATTAATACACATACACAAACATCAAACATATATACCATATATAATTTGAACAAATACATCTATATGATACTTAATTAAATGAAAATACTTTTAGATATATTCAAGTATATATGTCGGCTACCCACACAAATATGCAGGCACTATTGGTAAAATGTTATATATGTATAACTTACAAACCAAATCGAAACAACATCAAGTCAACCCATATATATATCACGTGCATTTATATAAATATTTTAATTTAAAAATCACTAAAAGTCAAAATTAACACTTAAGGGGAAAAATGCCAAAGTGGGTTGCTGCATGCTTTCAAAATATGTAAACTAACTTTTAAAATAAACAAATATATATACAACTCAATATATACTTAAAACAACAAAAAATACTAACAAAATAATATACACGAACATAGTGCATAGCAGCTTATATGCAAATACGAAGCAAGGTGGGTGGAAAGCACTGTTAAACTGTGAATGCAAAGAAATCAACACGCCTATATATAAATTTTCTCTTAAATTAAATTTAAAACATCTTATATCTTTTCACTTTCATTTCAAGTATATACATAGCACAAAAATAAAAAAAAATGTAACTACTGAAATTCATATGTAACTCATACTTTTTTTTTTAAAACAAATAACTTCAGAACCTTGCATAAAACTGCATATAAACTGCTGCTGGTAATATAACTATTATATTCAAATCTATTATATTACAGTCTAAGGAATTACTTATATATATAAACTAATGCATAGAACTATTATGTATATAACCTTACATATGCAGTTTCATCAATGTTTAAATAAAACAAATATACTTTATATAAAAGTTTGTAAAACAATTATATCGGCTGCCCAAGCTTATGAAGAAATTCATGTACATATTTAAGAACGCATTATATACACTAATAGGAAGAAAAAAAAACCGAACACACTTGTATTATTAAATAGTTTATAGCAGGAAACATATGCAAGAATCTTATTCAAACCTATATACATATACGTGTAGATATCAACCTATCATATACCAGCTATTATATAATATGTATAAACTAAGAAAATATAAACTATTGTACATATGTATGAAAATTTCTTTACTGTAAATACATAAAGTAACTACAAATGCTCTAGACAAGGCCATAGCAAGTCACGGCTCACCTATATATATGCAGAAAGGAGGAAGACAGCAGTTGTTTGGCCAACACGTGGAGGAGGCACGAAGTGGCGGAGCGGGGTCGGTGAGGTGGACTCGGTAGTGGCTGTGACGTGGAATGGGAAGCCAGTGGAGGAACGGCTGTGGCATGTGAGGGGAAAGGCAGTGTTGCGTGTGAGGCAGCAGTGTAGTGGGGTCTAGGCGGAGATGGTCTGGGTGGACAGTGTAGGCTGGAGGAAAGGTGGGGCGGAGATGCTCAAGCGGAGGCTGCTGTCATCGGGTTGGGTTGGGCTAGAGGCTGCTCACGGGGAGAGGAGGGTGACAGGCTACGGCTTGCAGGCTGGAAGGAGACCTCGGTGAGATGTTGATGAGCACGTAGTTAGAGGTTGTAGTGGGAAGGCCTTGTGTTCATGGGTGTAAGGCAGTTCGTCCGAGGTTGGAGAGGCGACACGAGGATTGGTGAGAGAGGGTGGAGATGGAGGCGAGGCAGTGGAGAGAGAAAGGGATAGGGAAGCTTGGGTGAGTAGATGGTGGCGAGTTCATGTTAGGTGAGAGGGAGAGGTGTGTATGGCTTCGGTGAAAGTGGAAGTGGAGGAAGATGATGGAAAGGAGGAGGTAAAATGTACAGGCAAATTTTCAACAAACGTTCTATGATATATGGTCCTCAAAAGCAAAAGAACGTGGTATATAAGAGATGAAGAGTCACGTTCTGTACAATAGGCAACAGCAAATGATGATGGGAAACGAGCTGCCAGTAGGGAAAAGAAATGAGTAGGCTACAGAAGCTAGGAACGCAGAATGAATAGACTACTCAGTGGGGAAACGAACCAACGTAAAATAAATTGAACGTTGGAATTAGAAATTTTCAGCCCTTGAAATCTGGAAAAAATATAGAAGCAACGGTTGCACTTTGATTCAGAAAAATAATCAAAGTAATTAATAGCTTGATTGGACAACCCGTTTCAAATTTTGAAACCGAAGAAGTAGCAATGTCACAGTTTAGGATACCTTTACAACGAACAGTTTATTGTTTCCGTCGCATACCGGACCTCAAAATACATTAAAAAAATATCGCCGAGAGAAGCATGGCGAGATGACCAAAACGACATAAAGGTATTAGCAGTACGATTTAATTATTAAAATTCGAATTTTCTAATAGTGGAAAAATGCAAGAAAAACGCTGAAAAATAAGATCGACGGAGCCAAAGATATCCGAATTTGGAAAAACGACAAACTGATATCTTGCTCAGAAGATGGTTTAGAATTTTTCTATGTAAAAATATTTAGGTTCCGAAAACATTTTATTTTCATTGCTTTTTAACTGATTAAATTGAAGTGAATTTACGCGCGAAATAAACTTTCATATTTTCGGATGAAAATTTACCAGTTGCTATGTTTAACTAGACGCATTCCAAATATCAAATTATTATTTCAAAATTTTATCGTTTTTAAAATTTCGCAAAATTTCCACTAATTACGTTATTAAAATAGTTGAAATTTACGGGTCGTTACAAGATCTAATTGGAAGAAGGAGAAGATCTCTTGTAATGAGCTAAGTCTGCTATATTTATAGGTGAAGACGTGCATGGATCAGGCTAAAATTTCGCTAGAAGAACCTCCAAAGGCGTATGACCCAATCCACCAATTTTTAGATCAACCGCACACCATTGAAACAATCGGTGCTAATTGTTCATATTAGCTTCAATGGGGGTGAGATCGTTTTTGTGGGCCCTCCATAATGTTAGCAATTTGCTCTCCAAATTTCGTGCAATTCCGACTTTTCATTTTTGAGATATTGCGTTTTTCGTGGAGTCGAATTGAAAAATGGAAATTTGGAAGATCGTTCCATATTTGCTCCTTTTGGGGTGCGATTGTTCTGGTGGGTCTACCATGATGTTAACCACTTGCTCTGCCAATTTTGTGCAATTCCGACTTACCGTTTGTGAGATATCGCATTTTCCGTGGAGTCGAGTTGAAAAATGGAAATATGGAAGATCGTTCCATATTTGCTCCTTTTAGGGTTGTTCTGGTGGGTCCACCATGATGTTATCTACTTGCTCTTCAAATTTCATGTCGATTGCCTTTGTAGATTTTGATTTATACATCGATTGTCGTCTAAAATCACCAAAACAGTCGTCGAAAACCCACTTCAAGGTTGACTCGAAGCGAGACCCGAAATAATCACCATTCTGACTCAAAGCAGGTGATGAAGATTCTGGCCCTGGGTTAGACTCGAGTAAAATTGAAATTTTCTCCAAGCATACGTGATTCTGACTCCAAGCATGAAAAATGATAGGTGTCGATCGTTTTTCTCCAAGCAACCTCCAAGCAAACATGTATTCGACTCCAAGCACGAAAAACGATCGGTGTCGATCGTTTTTCTCCAAGCAATCTCCAAGCAAATATGTGTCAAACACCAAGCACGATCTAGCACTTCAAATTTCTCCAACTCCAAGCGAACCATTCGCCGACTCCAAGCAAATTACCACCGATCCATCTTCTTTTGTCCATAACTCGAGCATACGAACTCCAATCGACTTGAAATTTGGTATTTAGCCTTATGTGGCCTTCCTTATCACCCCATACAAATCACACCTTGATTAGATCAGAAATTAAGGATCCAATCCGACCCGTTGCATGGGTGAACTACCAATTCCATACTTAGATATTTTTTTGAGTGTTGTCCATCTGAATCCATTCAACTATCGTCCATAGTTTCAACTGTAATTGATTTCCAATCCATCCATTTTAGCCGAATCTGTGGTATCCCGGCCTGACCAAAAGGAAAGATAACAAACGGGGATTTATTCTACTGCACAGATATCCAAAATAATCTATTCATATTTGTTTTGCTAATTAATGGCACTGACAAAGAGAACCCCTTATATTTAAACTATTCTTTATAAAAGAAAGCTATATTTTAAACAAACCGATCCTTGGAAATAAAATGACTAAAAATAAAACTTTTATTTAAAAATAATTGAATCTTAATTAAAATTTAACTTAATTAATAATTAACCTTACCTGATTAGCAGTTAATTAATAATTAAACCATGCTTAAATAATACTTAATTAAATAATTAACCTTTTCTTAATTAATAATTAATTAACTCTTACTTAAGTAACTAATTATAATTATCTTACTTAATTAATAATTAAGTACTAATTACCTTTATTAATTAATTAATTTAAATAACCATTAATTACTTAATAAATCAATTAATTAAATAATAATTAAAACCCTTAATTAATAATTAATAACCACCTTTTAATACTTAAAATATGTTTGAAAATATTTTTCAAAAATAATAAGAGTGAAAAAACTTTTAGTTTTCAAAAGTGTTCGTTTCTACGAACTGCATCCATAGCGACTATCACTATAATACCATAATTTCAAACTAGTTTACATATACAACAGCTAGGGTTGTCAATTTCCTACACGACCCGAAACCCGCACGGAAATTAGCAGGTTAACCCGACCCGTTAATTTGGCGGGTCATTTTTTGGTCAACCCGAATTTGACCCGTTTATAAACGGGTGGGTTTCGGGTTGACCCGCTAACTCGAAATTGACCCGTTAACAACCCGTTTATACTGATATAGGTTGACCCGACCCGTTTACGACACGAGCCAACCCGTTTATGAACCATTTGTACCTTATACAGGTTATACGGGTTGACCCGACCCGTTTACGACCCATTCCGACCCGTTTACGACCCAATTATACCTTATACGCGTTGACCCGACCCATTTACGATCCGTTTACACCTTATACGGGTTGACCCGACCCATTGACTACCCGACCCGACCCGACCCGACCCGACCCGTTTATAATCGGGTTACACGGGTCGGGTCAACCCGTTTATAAACGGGTCGGGTTCGGGTTGAGCTTTTCTGACCTGTTTAATAAATGGGTTGACCCGACCTATTTAAAATCAACCCGAACCCGACTTGACCCGACCCGACCCATTAACAGCCCTAACAACAGCCCATAAAAACCTTACCTTTTTACTTTTGAATTTCTTTACAAACTTAGTATAAAGCTTTTGAAAAACTAAAAGTAAAGTTTGAAAACTTGTAAAAAAAATTTGGAAAAATAAAATAAGTAACTAAATTTAATCCAATGGATCTTGATGTCACACATCTACAAGTTCAAGTGCTAACTTTCTTTAGAATATACATTTATAACATAAGCTCAAACATCCAACCAATGCCATAACCAACATACACAAGGAAAAATCATAACTTTAAACCGTAGCTTCGCTTTTTGACTTCATTTCCAAGTCTATAACAAATACAACAAATAAACACATTCAAGTACAACGCAACAACACTACTTTCAACCATACAACCAACAAGAATTATTACTAACTTGTAAAGTTTAAATCTTGCGTAAAGGAGTGAGCTTTACTCATCAAAACTTAACCAAATCAATTAGAACCACCACCACAACTTGGATCGATCCTAGATCTTGGATTTTCCTTAATAAAATTTTTGATATTGGACCTTGGGAAGTGAATTTTGGGCTCGTCGTAGAGGAGGGTGGGCTTAACCTAGAGTTGTAGGAGGTATTTTGGGCTAGTTTTTTGGATAAGAGGATGTGTAGATAGAGAAAGACGGATGTTTAAATGATTTTTCAGGAATTAAAAGTTGAAAAAGAATGATTTTTAAAGTTTTGAAAAAAGATGGAAGCCATTAATTTTTTTAAAACTTAGAAAAGAAGATGAAGTTTTTGGAAATGGGAATTAAAATAATAACTATGAGAGAGAGAAAATAAGAAATTGTTTTTATACAAAGTGAAATAAACAAACTACTAAATTACCCTTTCAGTACATAGCCTACACTCATTCTTTGCCACACCATCACCACCAACTCCATCCCTTTCTTACACACGCAAGTCACTAAGAGCCCCCTTTGTCCACCATATTTTCCACTACCTTGTACTTTGATTGCATGTGAAAGGTGACATTACATCTTATTTTATTTTTATTTAAATTTTTGGATAAAATTAACATCTCATTCTCATTTTACTTAGGTAAATATATATTTACCATATTATTACCTTAATCATGCATATATTATTTGTATATGTGTGTATATAATACTAATGTACATAACATTTCCAACAATTTTTAAACGACAAAAATTCGAAAATTAGGAAAACAATTTCTGGTCACATTTTCCGTTTTTCATCGAACTATCTTTTTTAATAAAACAAATTCAAAAATGAATTTTCTACCATTAATTCTAAATTAAAAGAGGGTTTTTATGTTATTAAAACCATTAATTGAATATTTAAACTTAATTAAATATTCACAAATCAAAGTGGTAAAATTCCAAGTTGTTACGTTCTCCCCCTACAAAAGAATGCCGACTCTGAAATTTCACCACATGAATATCCAATACAATTAATAAGTTTGTATGATGTTCCTAGATCATCCCTATGCAAAATTTGATTCAATCCCTACTCAAATACATAACTTCACTTCCAAACTAGTATAACCCACCCGATTCCCTAGTGCGGACACTGATCAAGCTTCTTGATTAGAAACCTCTGTTCTCCTTACATAGCAATGCACTATGATAGAAAATTTTTGGTTCCATATCAAGAATCCTCACCAAGTGTTCACTGTTAAGAATCGAGTGATAGATCCTTATTTGGAATAGTGGGAAACATCGCAAAGTCATGTACAAAAATCTTGGATCAAAAACTATGTGAAAAAGAGAAATGATCTACGTTCAACTTACGTACTTATTTTATTGGTTCTCACTAATACCAATTCTTTTACCTAAAATTATTCATGAAAACATTTCATAAAACTAAACTTAAGTTTAACTTGTTTTATAATACTCTACTACATCCTGATAGTATATACCATTATCCGGTTCAACCTTTTCCATTTGAATTTATGTCCCCTAAGTAAACTCAAAATCCAAATATCGGTCCTATTCCAAAATTCTTTTCGAAATGAAACTATATATTTAACCATATATATATAGCCTAAGTAACCTCGAAATTATAGTAAGAAACTGGGTATAACCAAATAGTATCATATATTGCCCGACCATGAAGGGTAATACTTAAGAAAAGTGCCTACCATCCAAACACATCTCTTTCCTCTATTTTGTTATTTTTCGGTCCATTCTAACTAGTTAACATAAAAAATGCTTCTTCTATTTTCAAAATTATATCTCCAAACAAACAGTTTTAACAAAATCAATTGCCAACCTACTTTGCGTTCGTTCGGATTTGAACTTGTTTCGATCGTACAATGACAAAAAGAATAATTTACTAACTACACTACAACATTCTCCTAAGCAATCATCCGATCATCAATTCAAAGATTATTCAGATCGTCACAAAACAAATCGAGACTCATTCCTCAAACTAACATAAAAAATATACCTTACTTCAAAATTTCCTTCCCAAAATATTTACACTTGTGAAAAAATTCTCATGTAAATTATTACAACTTTTCCAAGAAAAAATATTTGAAATAATAATATACGTATTTCTTTTTTGTAAACCAAATCATGCTTCTAAGATCAAATAAAAATCCATTTTATCAAAATAATTCTATAGCAAATTATTATGACAGCATTTCCCTACTTAGAAACTCGAAAATGAACAATGATGATGTTGCAGTCATCATTGGAATTATTTTCTAGTGACAAAAATGAGTTTAGTGCTTCCAATCTCCTTTAAAATCATTTAAAAATATTTCTATTCATAAATATCTTCAAATAATAATATTATTATTTTTCCCAAAACCTTGAAAACCATTTTCAAAAGCATTGGGATTTAAGTATTTAAATTCTCTACTTAAATCTTTTTTATTTATAAACCACATTTTTATAAAATCAACTTCTTCTATAAATCATTTCTCAAAAATTTATTCTAAATTTTTTTAGCTTTCTCTTAATAAACATTCTTATTAAAATCCAATCTTAGCCCAACGTTAACATTGAACATCTTATAGTCAAATTGTGAAACTTAATTCATAAGGTGTTCGTTTCAATGTTCCCACATATCAATCTATCCAATCCATGCTTTAAAAAGGAAAGTTATAGAAAAATCAACAAACAATAGTCAATGCCCAAAACTAAACGAACATGACTAATCAAACAATAAATGATAATAATTAGATATTATCATATTCTAACAAACAAAAACATCAAAAATAACAATATTAGTTTTTGGAAATCGTACTTTTATATATAAAATATACTCCAATGAAAAATTATTTCATTTACCGATTTAAATAATACTATGTTGGTTGGCCTTGTTCAAGTGTTTAGAGATCCCTATCGATAATGCTAGCTACTTGTATTAACCATAATCCATAAACCACTCAACATATCATTCAACATAATATAAATTATTTTTATAGCACTAACAAATACATGCTCTTATATATATATATATATATATATGCTCAAACTCATTCTAGGGTGTTACTAACCCTTTCTCTAATGAGTTTACCTCACCATGGCCAAGCTTCTCATTTAACCTTCAGCTTCGATTTCAATTGTAAGGCTCTCCCTTTTCGATCCTCAGAAGTTGACGCTAATACATCCACGATATTCACGTGCCTAACATCCAAGTGCCGTAAAGACAGATCATTGGGGTTAAAGAAAAAAAACACAGAACATAATCTCACAATGTAACAAGTAATCTATAATACATCAATGAACTTTACAACAATAAAACTTTTATATACGTACATCAATCAGAGTATAATTATTCTACCATCATACCCTGGACAGTTATAATAACCCATCCTTACAAGTTCTGATAAATACAACAAAACAAAATGTGGAGAATAAAAGGAAATATGGGGGTACATCTTGGCGGCGTCTAGCTCATCACTTGAAGCTCAAAAGTGTCCAGCTATATATGGAAAATATGCTTGGGCTGACCCGAGCATTATAAGAAAAATAATGCCCAGATTAGTCTGATAAAACCAGCATGAGAAACACAATAAAATGGATTCTTAATGTTTTATAAATCTTTCAAAATAAAGGTATCTCGTAAGACCACACTGCATATAAACATGGATAGGTTTTCACCTTACGATAACCAAAACATTTCTATATAAAGTCCAATGATATTACAATAGTGTCTAAAGTTTTAAATAAATATTGAATCATAGCCGAATTTGTTACATAATTAAATTCCAGCATAATAGGTATAAAATTAAGTATGAAGGCACTTATTGGAGAATGGATTTCCATATAATGACAAGGCTACTGGGGTACCGCCTACCACAGTACACCTCTAAAAAATGTACCGAGGTCGAAAACCTCTCGACCCTTGCGAATCAGGACCGACCCAGCCGTTACTGGATAGTACTGAATATGTCACCACCCCGGTTGCTTTGCAACCTTTTCCCGAGAGCTCTCATACACAACCAAATCCATATATATATATATATATATATCTATGTGTGTGTATGTGTGTGTGTAGAAGGGTGATGACATACCCTAATGGTAGCGAATCACATTGCCCTGAAGCTTATCCCCCGTTTAATCAGTCCCGGTCGATGAGGCTTGAGGCTACATTTTGCCTTTTAGATAGCAATCCTACTTGGAATGCTAACACTGCCCACTAGGCGACAATGCAATGCCAACATTCGTCTATATAGGTTGTTCAGGATAAGAACAAACCGAAGGCACTATTTATACTACATCTGTTTTGGAATCACCCTTAGGATTAGTAACAAGTAGCCCTTGCACTTCGAAGAGCTCCATCTTCGATCCCTTCAACTTCAAGGTGACTTCAATTCGAAAGCCAAGGTTGGTTCAAAGTGGTTTTCGGATAATCCATACTTATCCGATTCCGATCTCTTCGAACCAATATTCGATAGATTCCAATAAACTCAACTCTAGTTCTTTCGGAGTTCCTTATCATTTGTTCTAGAAGAACAAAACAAGTTTATACGTATAGTATAGCACCATCAATGGTAACTATACCATATAATCCCCGTTTACAATCACAGATCACATATAGCAAATATGTAGAGAAAATAAATGTGAAGAACACTCAAAAAATTAAAAGGAAAGCAGTAGAAAGACAAGATTTATAGTGGTTCGACGTTGTAGCCTACGTCCACTTTGAAGGACTTTTCTGTTTTATTGATGGTTCTCGCTGGTTACAATGAGTCGCAATAGTAGAAGTGAAGTACAAAGATAATCTCGACAGAGTCTGGACGTAGGAGAGCCAAAAAGAACCCTTTTCTGAAGCTCTTGGACTACTATTTATAGGTGTAGGCTACAAATATCTCGCTCGGATCCCGGAAGACCTCTTCTCTCACGTGGGTGGGCCCACACGATCGATCCCCCGATATTTCGACTAGATCCATGATCGATACGAATGAGATTCATATCGATCCAAATCTTGCCCAATTGAGCCGAGATCGATCATGAACATTCTTGAGGTTGTACGCAAGCTCCTGTGAAAATTTTGGTGGCATTTGGACTTGTAGATTGTGAGTTATGATCGATGCAAGTTTGTATTTTTCGATGGCAGCCGAGTTCGCATCGCTTCTTGTTCGCATTACTATGTTCGTATCGCTCCTAAGCACGTGGTATTTGATGACGCGATGCTAACTTCTTGGACCGATCCACTTTTCATGCTGAGTGACTGGGTCTTCCATAGGGGTGCATCTTGTTCTTATCGATCCAGTTGAGTCTTGTTCGCATCCATGGTTGTTGTTCCATTTTGCATCGATCAACATAAATAAATGCCATTCATATCGGTCCATTTTATGTTATTCGCATCGATCGCTGGGCGATCGATACCAATGTTGAACAATAATAAATCGATATGAAATACAGTTTTGATGGGTACGAGTTGGATGTTGGTTGATGGATGCGAACAAGCCGAAGACGATGGATGCACATCAATCTGAGGATGGATGGATACGGAGAGTGCAGTTCTGGATGGATACGAAGCAAAAGTATTTGACGGATACGAAATTAGTGGCATCCAATGGATACGAATGGGAATGGATTTAGCGGGTACGAACCAAATGTGTTTCACTTGAGGCTTTACGGATACGAGCCTGCATGGATACGAACGAGGCCTCGGGGATGGATACGAAGGAGGCAATCTGATGGATACGAGTGGGAGCATTGCTTGACTTGCGTCAATCATATCTTGAGCATTTGAACTCCGATTGACTTGAAATTTGAAATGTCGGCTTTCATGGCTTTGCTTGTCATGACATACCAATTGTATCTCGATCTGGACTCGGGCAAAATTTATCAGTATCCATAGCGAACCTGTATATAGCTGGCATTGGAGGAGAACTGTCTTTAGTTTCCAGTCGATCTTTTGGTGCCACGACCTTGCCAAAAGGCGAGATAATAGTGATCATGCTTATTATCTGTGAAAATCCAACGTTAATCATTGTGCAGTCGATTGGGTTAAATCCGCTTGTATATGGCCTTGCCTAAAGGTGGGTTAACACTTTGCCCCCTAAAATATGCCTTGCGAAAGGAAGGTGTGTTTTGTAGTGCTATAGGCTGGATGTTCGTATCCTGTTGATGACCTGTAAAAGAGATTGATAGTCTTACCTGACTGTGAATGACGATCATTCGTAATCGTATGCCATTCGGGGCTGTATGTGACCGTTTGAGGTCGGATGCCATTCGAGGTGAGTGGTGACCGTTCGCGGTCGGGTGCCGTTCGAGGCGAATTGTGACCATTTGCGGTCGAGTGTCGTCCGTGGCGAATGGTGACCGTTCGCGGTCAGGTGTCGTTCGAGGCGAATTGTGACCGTTCATTGTCGGGGTGCCGTTCGTGGCGAATGGTGATGGTTCGCGGTCTGGTGCCGTTCGAGGCGAATTGTGACCGTTCGTTGTCGGATGCCGTTCATGGCGAGTTGCCTGTCCCAAGGGGGGACTTAGTATCATTAATGTCGGATTTTACGTTCGAGTGAGTTTCCGAATTGTTTGTTATGGCGGTTTATCGCCATCTCAGAGCATGCCTGAGGACCGTTCGCGATCCCGTACATGTGTAAGTGACTTAGCCATTATAGAATTATTAAAACCAAATATCCATTCAAATGAGTCTTTCAATAGAAATGTCCAACAAAATCAAGTCCAAATGTGAGAAACAAAAAACAAAAGAAAAACAAAACAGAGACGTCAAAGTGCAAACACCTACACTGATGCGATTGATAGTCATATCAAAGCATGCCTGAGGATCTTTCGTGATCCTGTACATGTGTAAATGACTTAATCGTGTTAGTGTGGATTTTTCCACTTATTCGTCATTATTCCAATCAGTTGATGACAAGCTGATGCTCGATCCTGAGCCGTCCCTAGTTGATGCAGATGGTGGTCGTTCTTGCTCCACCATTGTTGCTCGCCTTCTCACGTACTATGATAGCATGTCATTCTAGATATGCCCTTCTATCTCATCCCTCGGGTGCCTTCAATCATTTGTACTATGGCTATTTAGCTCGTGGAATAAGCAATACTTGTCTGATCTTCTTTCATTGTTGGTTGGATCCCTCCTCATTGGCCTCCGGTAGGGAACCTGCCCTCTAGTGTCTTCGTAGATTCTTTCCAAAGTCTCGTTCAGCTCTGAATAAGAGGTGAATCTTGGCTCCTTTTGCGGCCTCTTTGACTCATCACCACTATCCTCTGCTTTCCGTTTCCCTTTATCCTTGCCTGAATCCTTTCTGCGTGGATCTCCGCTTTTGACTGCATAAACTTCAACTCCCTCTCCTTCCTCTCTCTCAGCATTTGCATCTTCTTGTCGCAGAAACCTTTATGCCTCATGGTAAAACTCTCCTAGATCCATGGGTGGATCTCTTGTCAATGAGTTCTTGAATTATGTGCCATCAGCTATGCCAGATACAGCCGCCATCAAAACCATGGATGGATCTGGTCGATCCACTGATGCCGCTGCTGCATTGAATAACGTTGAGAAGTTCCTCAGAGACTCTCCGGTCTTCTGCTTCAGTGTTGTTAGACTCATCACATTCTTGGGCCTCGAGATGTGAACCTTGAACTGCCTTATAAACTTTTCAGTCAACTCGGTCCACGTTCCAATCGAACTGCTCTCCAATTTCCTGAACCATAGTGTTGCTATGTCCGTCAAATACAATGGGAAACACCGGACCATGACCTCCTCCAATGCCCCCAGCACCTTCATATGCCTCATATACCTTGTCAGATGAACAACAGATCCGTCCTCCCATCATATGTCCCCAGTGTTGGTAGCTTGAATTCAGGTGGGTTCCTAGCATGCCTGATTGCAGGAGCGAAGGGGCCTTGTTCACATCTTCCATATCTCTATTCACTAGTCCTCCCCTCATGGCTCGTTTGACCATCTCCGCCAATCTATCACTATCTCCAAGTTGTAGTCCATGTTTGTTGCCTTTGATCTGCCCCTCTCGAGTTCGCGAGGGAACCCTGGAATCTGCTCTCCTAGACGGGCATCCATTCCTCTATCAATGCCATGTTGAACAGCTCTACCTGGTATCCTGCCTGAAGTTGGATTAACATGCTCTTGGGGGGTGCCCCCCAGCTTATGGGCTACTTCTGATGGTCCTGCTCTATTCTGAATCCTGGTTGTTCCATGCTCCTAATCTCTATCTCCAGCAGTCCTTGCAGTGGCGTTATCTTGATTCTACACTCTAGCTTGTCCAATTTGCTGGAGTAGGTTCTACATCATCTCTTCTTGCCTTTTCAGCATTAGTTCCCATCATCATCTCCATCTCATCTCTGGTGATGAAGGCCAAAGTCTGATTAGCTCCTGAGGATGCTTCTTGGCTTCCTTCATGTTGACTTCTCTCCGCTCTTTGTCTCCTTGTTGATTGCTTCGTCATAGCTTTCCAGATCCAAGTCTTTAAGCTTCCAGATCCAAAGTCCAAGTTGTAGAATCCCCGAGTGCTAGCCTTCTCAGTGAAAGCACTAAAATGTTTGTGCCAAAATTGGTCACAAACACCCAATTGTTGATGAAAGCACCCGTTTACAATCACAAATCACAGATAGAAAATATGTAGAGAAAATAAATGTGAAGAACACTCAAAAAATTAAAAGGAAAGCAGTAGAAAGACAAGATTTATAGTGGTTCGCCATTGTAGCCTACGTCCACTTTGAAGGATTTTTCTGTTTTATTAATGGTTCTCGCTGGTTACAATGAGTCACAATAGTAGAAGTGTAGTACAAAGATAATCTCGACAGAGTCTGGATGTAGGAGTGCCAAAAAGAACCCTTTTCTGAAGCTCTTGAACTGTTATTTATAGGTGTAGACTACAAATATCTCGCTCAGATCTCGAAAGACCTCTTCTCTCACGTTGGTGGGCCTACACGATCGATCCCCTGACATTTCGACTCGATCCATGATCGATACGAATGAGATTCGTATCGATCAAAATCTTGCCCAATTGAGCCGAGACCGATCATGAACATTCTTGAGGTTGTACGCAAGCTGCTTTGAAAATTTGGTGGCATTTGAACTTGTAGATTGTGAGTTATGATCGATGCAAGTTTGTATTTTTCGATGGCTGTTGAGTTCGCATCGCCTCTTGTTCGCATCACTCTGTTCGTATCGCTCCTAAGCACGTGGTATTTGTTGACGCGGCGCTAACTTCTTGGACCGATCCACTTTTCATGCCGAGTAACTGGGTCTTCCATAGGGGTACATCTTGTTCGTCTTGATCCAGTTGAGTCTTGTTCGCATCCATGGTTGCTGTTCCATTTCGCATCGATCAACATAAATGCCATTCTTATCGGTCCTTTTTATGTTATTCGCATCGATCGCTGGCCGATCGATACGAATGTAGTACAATAATGAATCGATATGAAATACAGTTTTGATGGGTACGAGTTGGATGTTGGTTTATGGATGGGAATAAGCCAAAGACGATGGATGCGCATCAATCCGAGGATGGATGGATACAGATAGTGCAGTTCTAGATGGATACGAAGCAGAGGTGTTTGATGGATACGAAATTAGTGGCATCCAATGGATACGAATGAGAATGGATTTAGCGAGTATGAACCAAATGTGTTTCACTTGAGGCTTTATGGATACGAGCCTGCATGGATATGAACGAGGCCTCGGGGATGGATACGAAGGAGGCGATCTCATGGATACGAATGAGAGCATTGCTTGACTTGCATCGATCATATCTTGAGCATTTGAACTCCGATTGACTTGAAATTTGAAATGTCGGCTTTCATGGCTTTGCTTGTCTTGTCATACCAATTGTAGCTCGATCTAGACTTGGGCAAAATTTATCAGTATCCATAGCGAACCTGTATATAGCCGGCATTGAAGGAGAACTGTCTTTAGTTTCCAGTCGATCTTTTGGTGCCACGGCCTTGCCAAAAGGTGGGATAACAATGATCATGCTTATTATCTGTGAAAATCCAGCGTTGATCATTGTGCAGTCGATTGAGTTAAATCCGCCTGTATGTGGCCTTGCCTAAAGGCGGGTTAACACAAACAATCAATCATATGTTTAATTCCATATAGGATCCACTAAGCCTCTTTTATTTAATCTTTCGTTAATTAAAATCTCTTCCAATTATTTGATTAAAAATACCTTCACAAAAGATATATTTACAAACCCCTTATACTCTTTCTAATACTTGGGAACACATTCATATACTTACCTCAGCGGTACAAGTATGTTTCAAAACATTATATTTTCAATATTTAGGAAATATCCATACACTTATCTCAATGGTATAAGTATATTAACAAAACTTGAGGAGATTTGTCTTTCCTAAAATCTTATTTAAATGGGCCAAAACAAATATTACTTAAAATATTTCTTACTAAAAACCAAACCACCTATCCTTTAGTGTTAAGTATGGATAGAATGTTTCGATACCATCATAGTTAAGAAGGATTATTTAACGAAAATCACATCTTATTCCTTTATAAAATTACCTTTCTATAAGCACATTTCATATTTAGAAATACTTTATAAATCTTAAAATTATTTCAAAAAACTTCTTTTATAAATCTTCCTTTATAACTCCTTTATAAAAATCCTTCATAAAATATCATTTACCAAATATCATTTGAAATTTCCTTTAAATAAATCCTTTTTATTAATAAAATCCCTTTTATAAACAGATTATTATTTATAAATACCCTTATTTAATTAATTAATTCCCTTTAAACATCATAATTAAATAATTAGTTAACTTTAAAACCTCATTAATAAACAAGTAACTAACTTAATTTAAAACATCATTTATAAACACTTAACCTCAAATTGTTATAAAATTTAAGTTATTTTAAATCCATAACTTCACAAATTCGGAAAGAGGATTAACAACCGTAATGGTACTAACTCAACTTACCATTTAATTCTATTTGACCTTTCAGGTCACACAACTGGTATTTATATAAGTAGGGATATATGTAAATAAAATCAATAATTAACCATCAATAGTTAACACGTCACTTTTCCCAATATAAATTAACTGGCATATGAATAAATGTCTAATTTAATACATAATAGTAGAACAGGGATTTATTCTGCTAAACTGATGTCATCAATAGTCTATTCCATTTTATTATAGCAGGATGGGGAATTATTCTACTAGACAGATATCTAAAATAATCTATTCATGTTTGTTTGGCTAATTAATGGCACAGACAAAGAGAAATCATTGTATTTAAACTATTCTTTATAAAAAAGCTGCTTTTTAGACAAACCGATCCTTGAAAATAAAATAATTAAAAATAGAACCTTTATTTAAAAATAATTAAATCTTAATTAAAAATTAACTTAATTAATAATTAATAATTAATTATTAACCTTGCTTGATTAATAATAAATTAATAATTAAACCTTGATTAATTAGTAGTAATTAATAATTAATTAAATAATTAACCTTTTCTCAATTAATAATTAATTAACCCTTAATTAACTAATTATAATTATCTTATTTAATTAATAATTAACTACTAATTACCTTTACTTAATTAATTAATTTTAATAACCATTAATTCCTTAATAAATAAATAAGTTAATTAATAATTAATAATAATTACCTTTTAACTTAAAATATGGTTGAAAATACTTTTCAGAAATAATAATAGTGAAAACACTTTTAGTTTCAAAAAGTGTTCGTTTTTACGAACTGCATCCTTAGCAACTATCGCTATGGATACCATAACTTTAAACTAGTTTACATACACAATAACCCTTAAAAACCTTACATTTTTACTTTTAAATTTCTTTATAAACTTAGTATAAAGTTTTTGAAAAACTAAAAAGTAAAGTTTGAAAACTTGTAAAACTTTTCTAGAAAAATAAAATAAGTAACCAAGTTTTAGCCAAGGGATCTCGATGTTACACATCTACAAGTTCAAGTGCTAACTTTCTTTAACATACACATTTATTACATAAGCTCAAACATCCAGCAAATGCCATAACCAACATACATAAGGAAAAGATCGTAACTTTAAACCATAGCTTCACGTTTTGACTTCATTTCCAAGTCTATAACAAATACAACAAATAAACACATACAGGTACAACATAACAACACTACTTTCAACCATACAACCAATAAGAATTATTACTAACTTATAAAGTTTAAATCATTCAGAAAGGAGCAAGCTTTACTCACCAAAACTTTACCAAATCAGCTAGATCTACTACTATAACTTGGATCGATCCTAAATCTTGGATTTTCCTTAGTAAAAATTTGATTTTGGACCCCGGGAAGTGAATTTTGGGCCCAACCTAGAGGAGGGTAGGCTCGACCTAGAGTTGTAGGGGGTGTTTTGGGTAGCTTTTAGACAAGAGGATGTGTAGAAAGAGAAAGAAGGGTGTTTAAATGATTTTTCAGGAATTAAAAGTGGAAAAAGAACGACTTTTAAACTTTTGAAAAACCATAGAAGCTATTAAAAAGTTTTTAAAACTTAGAAAATAAGATGTAGTTTTTGGAAATGAGTATTAAAAATGAAAATGAGAGAGAAAATAAGAAATTGTTTTAATACAAAGTGAAATAAACAAATTACTAAATTACCCTTTTTAGTACATACCCTCAACGCATTCTTTTCCACATCATCACCACCAACCTCCATTCCCATCTTACACATGCAAGTCACCAAGAGCTCCCCTTTGTCATCATATTTTCCACTTCCTTGTACTTTGATGTTATGTGAAAGACATTTTTCAACTGGATTTTTACCCAAGCAGTAATCCAAACGAGTTAGAACATCTAGGCCAAGCCAAAACAACTCAATAATCAAGCAATAGGACTAGAAGAATAGGCCTAGAAGAATTCAAGAAGAATTTCTCAAAAATCCACTAAGTGGATGGATCGATCCATCACCCATGGGTCGCTAGCAATCCATGAGGAAGCTCCATGGATCGTTCTAGCCTCTTGCATTATGAACCAATATCATTTCTAGGAATGTTTACCAAGTTTTATAGTATTCCTAGCAATCTAGTTCGAGAAGTGAACATTTGTCTGGTTCAATTTGTAAAACAATCTAACCCGCGTGTGAACCATCACCAAAACAAGGAAATAAGCTATGAAATTACATTGAAAGCACCTATATAAGGCAAGGAATGCAACCCAAAGAAAGAAGCCCAAAAATTCCCTAAGTACATGGATCGCTAGTGATCCATGCCCTATGGATCGCTAGCGATCCATCAGATTAGGTTGGGTTGTTATGAAATTTTCAAAGCACTTTCTTACCATCGAGTGTAGGCTTCTAGCAAAGCGGGCTAGCCCAATAGCTCTCGAACCCCTATAAATACAATCCTACCTACAATATAAAGGGTATCTTCTCGACTGGCTACTGCAACTCTGTAGAGATTATTCTTCACTCTTCTCCTCCCACATAATAGTCATCTAAGGGTTCACTGTAGTTCTCCAATGAACTCTTGTACTTGTGACTTGATCTAACTTAGAAGATTCAATCATATTGTAATCCGATTCAACTTGTAATAATAGTCAGTTAATATAAAGTTATAAAGTGGACATAGGCTTCATTAATAGCCGAACCATTATAAAAATCTACTTGTCTTTTTACTATTTCTGCTCTTTTTTCATTAATTTTCTTTATTATTGCTTTGTAAGAACAGGGCTGGTGCTTTCACACTCAATATAAGGTGTTGATCCATTTTTTGGGTTAACTTGTTGGTGCTTTCACTGAGGACCCAACTTAGGCTTAGATCTAGCTATCTACTTTGGATCAGATAGGTTCAGAAGTTAGATCTTCAATCTTTTCTTCGAAGATTTGCTATTGAGAATCAATGGCATCAGGAAGAAAGAGAACTTCCTCTGGAAGATCCATAGGAGCTACCATTGCTAGAGAAGAAACAAACCCTCAGCAAATTGAAGTCAACAACCCCAACAACCTGTTGCTAGGAGCTAACTCTGGAGATCAGGTTCTAGGATCCACCACACAGCACGAAGTTGTGATTATGGGAGAACTGAACAAGATGGTTGATGAAATTAAACAGAAAGTGGAAAGCAGTCAAAAGGCTCTCATGGAAAAGATAGATGCTCATTTAGTGCTCCAATCACTAACTACTCCCAGAACGATGCCTGAAGCCATGGCTGCTATGGAGCAAGAGCATTCTTTTGTTTCAGGCTTGAATGGAAGAAACAGAAGGCAAAAGCAAAAGGAAGTAGTGAGCAGAGCTCCAAGAATCATGACGAAAGAAAACGTTAACACTCTACCCACTGCAAAAGTGCCTACTGCAAACATGAATTTAGGAGTGATAACTCTATGGGAGGACATACTAGTAGTCGATACCGACTCAGAGGAAAACAAGTGACTTAAGGAAGGTGAATTGAACTCAAACGATCAAACTCCACCCATAAGACCAACCGCCCACCAGTGGACCTCTATAGAATGGCTTACCCAAAGATTGGAGAGCCTAGGCTTCAACCAGCTAATCAAGACCGTTTGCAAAGTCAAACACTTGGCGCCGCTACTCACAGCTGACCTACGGATGAATGGACAATAATACATACATTGTGGACATGGTTAGACGCTTGATAGAAGAAAGCAAGGGTAGGAAGGATAATGATTGGGGTTCAGCTCCAAGCCAAACTCCCTTCATCGATAGTATCCTAAGGGTAGAGTACCCCAATAAATTCACCATTCCACCTGCTATGCCCTCCTACAATGGAACTACTGACCCTCAACAGCAATTGCACAAGTACATTTGGAATACGGATGGTGCAAGGACAACAGATGCAGTTCAGTATAGATGTTTTCCCATCTATCTAGAAGGAGTTGCCTCCATGTAGTTTACCAGAATCCCTCCGTGATCTATCTCAACCTTTGATGAGCTAGCCAGGAAGTTCTTGGATCAATTTAGACTGCACACGGCTCAACCAAAGGACGTGGTGTCTCTATCCGGTTACTTCCAAAGACCTAACGAATCACTAAAATTGTTCATGAACCGCTTTAACACAACCATCACTAAAGTAAGCAATCCAAATAAGGATATAATTTTCATGGCTTTTAGTCCGTTCGACCATCCGGAGATAGATTTTGGGAGATGGACTAAAATGAAGCAACTGACCACCATGAAAGAACTGAATCAAAAGGAAAGTCAATACTTAAGATTGGAAGAGGAAAATACGTTAGGAAGTAAAAATACTGATATGCGACCAAATGAATCGATTCAAAGTAATGTGGCAATCAATCAAAATGGTAAGAATTCTGAAGTAACTGCTGGAAAATATGGGGACCGCAAAAGGGAGTACTAGCATTAGAAAGCAGCAATGACAATGGAGGAGGAAAGAAACTCAGAGGTCTAAAATATAGAGAATACACTCCGTTGAATGACATCTTGGAGAATATTTACCTGGCAACTCGGGGGACAGAAGAGTACCCAAAGCCGCCTTGGAAAGAAAATTCTGAGCAACAAAGAAAGTCAGGAAAATTCTGTTATTTCCCCTCAACCCACGGCCATAACACAAACGAGTGTCGTCATTTTAAGAACGTGATCGAAGAACTGATTAGAGAAAACAAGCTCCAATAGTACGTGAAGAAGCCTGGAAATTTCGATCAGCCAACCAGACCTCATGCTCCTAACACCCAAGTAAACCAATCTGGATCTAGAGGAGATGGATCCAAATGAGCTGAACAGAGACTTGTCATCAATACCATTTCAGGAGGTCCTCATTCGGCATAGAAAAGTTTGGACGAGATGGAAAGATATGCTAGTTCACTCAAACATGCTCCAAAGGAAACTTGCTTTGCAATCGAAGACGGGACCCAGGCTAAACAACAGAGGATTCTCAATGACGACATCCTATTCCGAAACCGAGATAGTAAAGGAATAGAAGCTCTAACTTTCGATCAAATGGTGGTGACGATAGGAATCGGACCCTCTGTCATACATCGGGTGTTGGTTGATACCGAAGGATCAGTAAACATTCTGTTTCGACATACGTTCGACTCAATGAAGCTTAACATGAAGGATGTCTCTATGCGCCAAACCAAAATCCAAGGATTCACCGGTTATCCACTACACCCAATTGGCATAATCAATCTGCATGTTGAACTCGAAATAGGAGATCGGAGAGTGGTTCTCACCTAAAACTTTGTGATAATTGATGAGGTCTTGGCCTAATGCATTCTTGGGATGGCCGGCCATTGCTAGTTTCCAAATTATCCTAGCACGATGGTGTCTCACTATGAAATTCCCTATGGAAAATAGATTTGGAGTGATAATAGGAGACCAGAGTGTCGCAAGGGAATGCTACGTCGCTGAATTATGTGAAACAGGGAAGAAAGAAAAGGGGAAGAGTGTGGAGAAAACTCTCTACATTCGTGAACCGTCAGCATAGCAACTACAGAACCACCCCTAGCTTGGGCACCACATGCGATTCGATAAGAATATGGACCCTAGAAAGAAAAGCTCAGGGGAGGAACGGGCATCATCGGTAGAGATTACAGTGCCCGTCTCCATAGACATGGATGGCCCGACACGAGTACTAAAAACCGGATCACATCTTGGAACCAAGAAGCGATAAGAATTAGTCAAGTTTCTTTGCACCAATCTGGACGTGTTCACTAGGACGCATTCTGATATGCATGGGATACGCCGAAGATAGCCTGTCACGCACTTAATACGATCCCAAGTACACTCCAGTGAAGCAGAAGAGGCGCACCCTGGGACCGAAATAGTCTGCAGCACCAAGAGAGGAAGTGGATAAGCTGTTGGAAAATGGCTTCATCCGCGACGCAACCTATCCTATATGGGTATCAAATCCGGTTTTGGTAAAGAAGTCCAATGGGAAGTGGTGGAGTTACATTGACTACTCAGATTTGAACAAAGCATGCCCAAAGGATAGCTTTCCATTGCCTAAGATCGATCAGCTTGTTGACGCCACGGTAGGCCATGAGCTATTATCGTTTATGGATAACTATTCGAGACATAACCAAATCATGATGCATGAACCCGATCAAGAGAATACTAGTTTCATTACCGACCTTGGATTATACTATTATTGAGTCATGCCCTTCAGACTAAAGAACGTAGGGCTAACCTATCAACTACTAGTAAACACGATGTTCAGAGATCAAATGGGGAAACGATGGAAATATACATGGATGACATGCTTGTCGAATTACGTGTTTCAGAGAATCACTTAGACAATCTCGCAAAGATGTTTGAAATATTATGGAAATATGGAATGAAGCTCAATCTGCTAAAATGCACTTTCGGCGTTGCTTCTAGCAAATTCCTTGGTTTCATCATGAATGCAAGGGGCATTGAAGCCAATCCGGAACAGATTACAACCCTAAGAAACGTCAAAGCCCCCATGGCTAAAAAGAATCACAATGTCTAAATGGAAAGATCGCGGCACTAAGCCGATTCATCTCACGAGCGACTGGCAAATGCATATTGTTATTCGATGCATTGAAGAAGGGAAAGAAGAATTTCGAATGGAACAAAGCCTACCAGGCGACCTTTGAAGAATTACTCCATCATATGGAAACCCCACCATTCTTATCCAAGCCAATTAATGGGGAAGATTTGTTTATTTATCTCGCTGTATCGATCCATGCTCTGAGTGCAGCATTGGTACGTGAAGAGACTTGGTCTAGCGACCCGACTACTACATCAATAAGCGGTTCACTAAAGCTGAAAAGAATTACCTGAAGTTGGAAAAACTCACCTTTTTCCTATTAATCATGTCGAGGAAGCTACGATCGTACTTCCAGACTCATCCCATCAAGGTGTTGACGGATCAACCTCTAAAACAAGTGTTGTATCGCCCAGAGACATCAGGTCGACTTCTGAAATAGAATATCGAGTTAAGCCAATATGAAATCACTTATCGCCCTCAAAGAGCTATCAACGGACAGGCCCTGGCAGATTTCATCGTCGAATTTACCGAGTGGGACGGTGAAGAAGACAACACTTTGGACATGGTGCCATAGTGGAAGTTGTTTGTTGATGGTGCACCAAATGAATCCTGTTCAGGTGCAGGGGTAGTACTGAAAACCCCCGAAGGACGATCTGTTTGCTACACACTAAGACTAGAATTTCCTTTCACCAACAATGAAGCAGAATACAAGGCTTTGATGGCAGGGTTAAAAATCGTTAGAGAATTAGGAATAATAACTGTGCATATCTACAGCGATTCTCAGCTAGTCATCTTCCAAGTGAAAGGGGAGTACCAAGCAAGGGGCAACCTCGCCTTCTCCCTATCAAAAGTGCGGGAATTGCTGTAGAACATCGATTACTACACTTTAAGTCATATTCTGAAGGAACATAATATGCAAGTGGATCATCTAGCCAAACTAGCCAGTTCCGGGGATGCTCAGTCAATGGGACTGGCCCTAGTTGAAATGCTTACATCACCCAGCATAGATGATATGGATATCAATTGGATTATGGAAACTGTAGAGGAGGAGGAATCATGTATGACGCCGATCTAAGATTACCCAATAAAGGTACACTCCCCAGGGATCGGTACTAGCGAAAGAAGCTACTCCAAAAAGCAAAACGGTTCATCTTGTAGGATGGAATTCTTTACAGGAGGAGATTCTCTACTTCCCTACTCAGGTGTGTGACCGACAGCGAAGCCAAAAGGATCTTTAGGGATGTCCATAAAGGCGATTGTGGAAACCACATTGTAGGGAAGACTCTAGCAAAGAAGATCCTCCGATATGGTTACTTCTAGCCATCCACAACCGTGACGTTGCGGACTACGCCAAGCGATGTGTGCAATGCCAAAAGTTCACCAAAATACGAAGAACTTCATCCACATAACTTACGCCAATGGTTGGCCCATGGTCGTTTACGGTCTAGGTAATTGACCTTATCGACATGCTCCCAATTGGTAAAGAAGGATCCAAATATGCCATCGTTGCTGTTGATTACTTCACAAAATGGGCCGAAGTGGAACTGCTAGTTACAATTACCACTAATAAAGTAATTAACTTTGTCACTAAAAATATTATTTGCAAGTTTGGAGTGCCGTAGAAAACCATCACAGATAATGGAACTCAATTTGAAAGCACTGAATTCAATGACTTTTGCAAGCATTTCCACATCGAAAAGAGTTTCTCCGCAGTGGCACACCCTCAAGCAAACGGGCAAGTGGAGGCGGTAAACAAAATCATCAAGTCTACCATCAAGAAATGACTGACGAAAGTCAAAGGAAACTGGGTTGATGAGCTCCTACTTGCAGTATGGGCTTATCGGACGATGCACAAGTCAGCAACTGGGTACTCGCTATTTGCCCTAGCATATAGATCTGAAGCAACGATCTCGGTCGAATTGGAAGTTCCCTCTTAATCAGAAATGACACCTCATTAAAAAAATAGAACGAACAGCTCCTATCTCGAGTCACTTGATCTAATTGACGAGAAATGGGAGGAAGCCGAGCTAAGGAACACGACTTAGCAAAAAGGGTAACACGACACTTCAACTCTAACCATACCTTTGAAGTGGGAGATCATGTCCTGAACTGGATCTATTCGGTTCTAGGAACATTCGAACCAAACCGGGAAGGGCCTTACTCAATTAGGCACTCAAAGATGGCACTTTCAAGCTGACCACATCCGATGGAATTCAGATTCCCCGTGCTTGGAACAACGACTCGCTCCGGCATTACTTTATTTAGATTTTATCTATGTATTTCTATTTTCGCAAAAAAGCCACCCGACTACATTGGGGTCATTGTAAATAGGCAAAATTTGTCGTACTTTCTGTTATATCAATGAAGTCTCTTTAGTTTCTAGAACCAACTAAACTAACTCAAAATCATTCATTAGCTACTTGGGAAAGTGAAACCACGCCCTAGTGCGCTCCGCCTACTCGTCGGGTCGGCGAAAGTAAAACAACTCAAAATTATTCATTAGCTACTTAGGGAAGTGAAACCACACCTAAGTACGCTCTGCCTACTCACCGAGTCGGCAAAAGTAAACTGACTCAAAATCATTCATTAACTGCCTAGGGAAGTGAAACCATACCCAAGTACACTCCGCCTACTCACTAACTCGACGAAAGTTAATCAACTCAAAATCAAAAGTCAGGCATTTCGTAAGCGCGTACTCTAAAAAATCCATGCATTTTGTAAGCCGTGCACTGTTAAAAAGCCGATCATTCCGTAAACCACGCGCTTTGAAAAAGCCATGCATTTCGTAAGCCATGCATTTCGTAAGCCACGCGCTCTCAAAAGGCACACATCTCATAAGCCGCGCGCTTTGAAAAGCCGCGCATTTCGAAAACCGTGCAAGCATTACTTGATGTTGCTCTGGCATCATCAGAAAACTGTTAAAACTTACCCGACAACACCAGAAAACTTGCCTATTGTAGGACTAACAAGGATTAACTCCCACTACCAAAAATAATTGGCGTGAGTCCAGCTGTGTCGCAAAACTAGAGAATGGTAAAGAATTCCGATCGTTGATCGACAAAATCTCTGGAGTCGAGATATTCGAGTCACAAGTTCCCAAAGATAGGAACCGCAAAGTAAATTTGGCTATGACATTAGAGGAATCGCTCGGATCAATCGATCATTTATCAAGTGTTCGGAGTAAACAAACCTGTGAAGTAGGGGTGCACACACTAACACTTAGTTGAAGGAAAACTACTTCACGGTCCTATTACGATGAACAAAGAATTTTGGAAATCACAACAGATCTAGTTGTAAAACTGAAAAAATGCATATATAATGCGTGAAATCACAGAAATAAAGGCATTGTATACAACAAAACATGGCACGACAATAAGAAATATAGAAATTGCAGAACAATCGATCGTGTCATGCACACACATAAGTGGTATAAAAACAAGTGAATATTAGACTCAGGTCCCTAATAAGTTTCAGAATACACAAAAACCCCAGTAAAAAAAAGTATGTAAATTAGGTCCTTAGAATTAAGTTACTAAGTAATTGCATATAGTTATGCAATTATTCACTGAATAACTGTAGACATTTATGCAATTATATCCAAAAGTTGCATAAATTTATGCAATTTTTTCAGTGAATAATTGCGGAAATTTCTGCTATTTTTTTGGTGAATAATTGCGGGATTTTTCGCAAATTTTTGAAAAAATTGCGGAAATTTCCGCAATTTTTCAGTGAATAATTATGGAAATGTCTGCAAATTTTTAATATAATTGCATAAATGTCTGCAATTATTCACTGAATAATTGCATAAGTGTATGCCATTATTCGGTAACTTGATTCTAGGGACCTAATTTACAAACTTTTTTTACTGGGGTTTTTGTGTATTTTGAAACTTATTAGGGACCTGTGCCAAACTATCCCTAAAAACAAGCTATGTATGTGATAAATAAGAAATAACACAAAAGTGACGATAGTAGAAACATTAATCTTTTCATTTCTCATAACATTTTCTATAAAAAGTCAAATGTGAGGACAATACCCACATAATATTGGCCAACAAAGAGAAAAGTATAGATGCTACAACAACAAAAGTGATAAGTGCAAACTCTGCACTAGTAAAAAATACATGTCAACCAAATCAAAATGCTACAAAATCCGGCTCCACTATCACTCGAGCTCGTCAATGCTTCTTGCCACCACTTCCGTTTCCGCCTTTGGTTGGAAGTTTCTTCTTCCCCTCAGCATCCCCACTTGGAGTCGTACCATTGCTAGAGATGTTAATTATAGGCTCCATGCCCATGTCTCCTTCTTGTTCTTTGGCCCCCTCAGAAGACTCCCCATGGTCTCGCGCTTGCGGGACTTGCGGGAGCTCCTAGAAGACTTTTTCTCTCTACCTTCTCCTTCTTAACCGCCACCATCTGCTGCTCAGTTTTATCTGGCTGGCTAGCTTGGTCTGGCTGCTCTCGAGTTTCAACTATAGTTAAATCACCCTCTAGAGATATGGAGGGGTTGTCCAGGCCATGCAACATAGCAATCTTCTCAAATTTTGGCCCTAGTTGCGAGCCAGACACGGGCGCGGTGATCAAAGCAGCTATGGAAACAAACGTTGAAGTAGTTGAGATAGCAGTATGCCCTGGGACTAGAGAAGATAAGAAAAGAATATGGACCTATAAGATCAAAAAGAAAAGCATTCAGTTCATCTTGTTCTTACGGCGTGAGCTGGATGTCCTCAAACTCGGGAGAAACAAGAAAGATACCTGCATCAGTGGTGTCACCCTAAATCTCAATGTCATACTCCCCACTGTTTCCTTCATTAGATGGTTGCACAATCTTGGTGGAGGATTAAAAATTCCCAAGGCTTCGGAGATAAGTGCTGAAGGGACGGATAACAAAGTAGTGACTATTGAAGCTAGAATGATTTCCGTATGATCATGAAGTTGCTTGGACGATTCGCCAAGCCCAGAACTTAAAGGCTCTAATAGTGCTTTAGTAGCTACAGCTGCGCCGACATTGGCGGCTTCTCTCTCCCTTTTAAACCGAATAATCTCTCGGCCCTCTTCCAAAGCCCTCTTTGATTCTTCATTCAGATAGGCATCCTCCAGCTCTTGTTCAATGTACATATCCCCGTCTTCTCGGAAGTGGGGCAGGATTTCTTCCCAAACCACAGCAAAAGTACGCAAGAATTTGGGGTCCAGATAACAAAGACTACCCTATTGCAACAGGGAGTTGACGTAGAAGTTCAGGATGGTGTTATCCATTTTCACCATCTTCCTTTCGAAGGTATCTTATAGCTCCAAGTAGTCTACCATCACAGTGGCTTTCTCAACGTCGACTTTGGTCTTTTCAACATCGAGTTGCACAACTTTTCTCGAAGCAAAGCAATCACTTGAGCCTGGTTGGAGATGGTCTTATCTCGGGCTCCCACCAATCCCGTATAATCAACAATTGTTTACTTTTGAGCTTCGATAGTTTCATCATAACCAACAATGGTTCTCTTTTGAGATTCGATGATCTCATCTCGAGTTTCAAGCTTCTTTTTCAACTTGACTTCATCAGCATGGGCTTTCTTGATTTAATCTCTGAACACGATTTCAATTTTTCCATGATCCTCCTTCAATTCCTTTAGCAAACTAGTATTGCTCTTACTATCGAATGACATCATCTCTCTCTTTTGTCAATTGCTAAATTCTAGCATCACGTTCCGTCGGCATCCTTTCATAATCATCCTTTTTCGACTCGAAACAAAGAATCTCTTGATAGTTGTTACGATTTATGTCCACTAGCTGCTTACATAATTTTTCCTATCCTTCTGCTTGATCTAAGTCACTTTAAATCGCCTGGAGAGGGGGTACATAAGAATCCTTATGAATCAGATGCAGGTCATGATCGAATTTAACTCCCTTTATCGAATCAGGAAAGACAGGAGGAAACCGCTCGTACAGGCGGGAGGTTGGTTATCAATACAATAAGTGGTGGTCCTCATCCAGCAGATCGAAGCTGGAAGGAAATGGAGTCGTATGCCAGTTCTATCAGGCATGTGGACTTCGAATGTTGTAGTAGTTTTGATGAAGGGGCTCCGGCCAAGCAACAGAAGACGATGATGGATGACATCGTGTTCAGAAACCGAGACACTAAAAAAGTCGAATCCCCCACTATCGACCCACTAGTCATCTCAGCTCAAATAGGTCCCGCTTGGATGAAGAGGATCTTAGTTGACAGTGGAAGCTCTGTGAATATTTTGTTTAAGCGAGCATATGATCAAATGAGAATGGAAGCCACGGACTTGAAACCGTGTCAATCCCGAATCCATGGTTTCAACGAAAGTGCTACTATACCCACCGGAATGGTGGAACTGCCAGTATAGTTGGGAGTCGGAGAACGTCGGAGAGTACGGATGTTGCAGTTCATTGTTTTAGACATAGACTCCCCATATAATGCTTTCTTGGGCCGACCGACCCTCGCTGAATTCAGGGCAGCCATTGCCCCATGGTGTTTGACTTTAAAATTTTCCACTGACCATGGAGTGGGGATCATTCAAGGAGATCAGGCTGCTGCCAGAACCTGTTATGTTGCTGAGCTGTGAAAGGTGCAGTGAAAGGAGAAAGGAAAGGGCATAGAGGAATCTCTCTACGTCCGTTTTGCCGATAATTGACAATTAACGCCCGGGCCTAGGTCCGGGCACCCTAGCCAATTCCTCAAGGATCTTGACCCAAGAGAAACTGAAGACGAAGGAGAATCTAAAGAAAGTCAAGCATCCCCGGTCGAGCTGATGATTGATGTCCCAATTGACGATGACGATGATTCGAAAATGATAAAGATTGGATCTCAGCTAAGCCAGCAAACTCAAGAGGAATTGGTTGAATTTCTACGGGCAAATCTTGACATATTTGCCTGGACACATTCTGATATGTGTGGGATCTCGCCGGACATCGCGAGCCACACTCTGAACATTAACCCGCAGCATGTCCCAGTCAAACAGAAAAGGCGTGGTATGGATCCAGAGAGGTCTGCCGCCATTAAAGAAGAAGTAGAAAAGCTTAAAGCGAACGGGTTAATTCGAGACGTGCTATATCCTGAATGGGTGTCGAATCCCGTGCTCGTCCGAAAGCCGAACGGAAAGTGGAGAACATGTGTCGATTATTCCGATCTGAATAAAGCATGTCCCAAAGACAGTTTCCCGCTTCCCAGAATTGACTAGTTAGTAGATTCGACAACTGAGCATGAACTCTTATCTTTCATGGACGCGTATTCTGGCTAGAATCAGATACCGATGCATTTACCCGATCAAGAACATACCAGCTTCGTAACCAATCTGGGAATTTACTGTTACAAAGTTATGCCATTCGGACTCAAGAATGCGGGGGCTACTTATCAACGATTAGTCAATCGGATGTTTGCCAATCAAATCGGGAAAACAATGGAAGTGTATGTAGACGACATGCTTGTGAAGTCATGACTCTCCACCGACCATGTTAAAGACCTGAAAATTATGTTCAATATACTTCAAGAATACAAAATGAAACTAAATCCACTGAAATGTCCCTTTGGAGTTGCATCCGGAAAATTCCTCGGGTTCATCGTCAACGCTCGAGGGATCGAGGCTAATCCTGAAAAGATATGGGCTATCAAAAATATCAAAACTCCAAAAACTGTAAAGCAAGTTCAGAGTCTCAATGGGAAAGTAGCAGCATTGAGCATGTTCATTTCGAAGTCCACTGACAAATGCATTCCCTTCTTCGATCTGATCCGAAAAGCAAAATGCAACTTTGAATGGAACACGGAGTGCGAGGGCGCTTTTCAAGCACTAGTTCAACATCTATCCACACCACATATCCTGTCGAAGCCTATTGATCATGAGAAGTTGTTCGTATATTTGGTAATATCAGAAAACGCTATTAGTGCTGCATTAATTCGAGAAGAAGACAAGATACAGAAGCCAGTATACTACGTCAGCAAGCGATTGACTGGGGCCGAAAGGAATTATTCAAAATTAGAGAAGTTGGCTTATTGCCTTGTTATTGCATCAAGAAAACTCTGGCCATATTTCCAGGCACATCCCATTATTGTTTACACCGACCAGCCGTTATGACAGGTCCTTCCGCGGCCTGAGACGTCTGGTAGGTTACTCAAGTGGAACATCGAACTGAGCCAGTTCGATATCACTTACACTCCAAAACGGGCCATACAAGGACAAGTCCTAGCCGATTTCATAGCTGAATTTACCATTCCAGAGGACTTGCCCGAAACCAGTAAATCCCCCAAATACGTCTTGAAGCTCTACACCGACGGTGCGTCGAACGACCGATGTTCAGGCACTGGTGTTGTACTTGAAACTCCCGAAGGCCGATCCATATGTTATGCTTTGAAGTTCGATTTTCATGCGACTAATAATGAAGCTGAATATGAAGCCCTCTTAGCTGGCTTGAAACTTGCTAGAGATTTGAGAATTATCGCAGTGGAAATTTATTGTGATTCACAATTAGTCGTTTGTCAAGTACGGGGAGAATATCAGGCAAGAGATCGAAGGTTGGCTGCTTACTTAGCTCGAGTTCAGGAAGTACTAAATTAGTTTGATTATTATGCCATTTATTGTATACCTCGAGAACGCAACCAAAAAGCCGATTCATTGGCGAAGCTAGCCAGCACAGGCTAAGCTCAGCAAATGGGACTTATTCCCGTAGAAGCATTATCCTCCCCGAGCATTGACCGGGCAGAAATAGACCGGATATGCGAAACCATCCTCGAAAAGGATTCATGGATGACTCCACTCAGAAATTACATTGAGCACGGAACCCTGCCGGA
Organism: Allium fistulosum; assembly: GCA_030737815.1. NCBI lineage: Eukaryota > Viridiplantae > Streptophyta > Magnoliopsida > Asparagales > Amaryllidaceae > Allium > Allium fistulosum. Next base: position 893,831,631 of record CM060905.1, on the reverse strand, counting down.
GCGCAGGAGTGAAAAGAGACAAGTCCTTCGGAAGGCCTCACGATTTACCATCCAAAATGGAATCATGTATAGAAGGGGGTACTCAGTCCCTCTACTCCGGTGTGTCGCTCACGATGAAATTAAACGAGTACTGCACGATGTGCACGAGGGAGAATGTGGCGATCACACCGGGGGGCAAGCACTTGCCAAGAAAATACTTCGATACGGATATTACTGGCCGACCGTGAATCACGATGCGTCGGATTATCCAAAGAAATGTGATAGGTGCCAGAAATATGCCCGAATTCCTAGAGCTCCTCCTACCGAGATAACGCAAATGGTCAGCTCATGGCTGTTCGCAATGTGGGGCATCGACATCATTGCTGCTCTACCTCTGGCAAAAGGTGGTGCGAAGTACGCCATCGTCGCAGTTGATTACTTTACAAAGTGGGGCGAAGCCGAAGCTCTCGCTACCATTACAACGAAGAAAGTAATCAACTTTGTGGTTCGCAACATCATCTGTCGATTCGGTCTCCCACACACCATTATTACGGACAACGGAACCCAATTCGACAGTGTTGAATTTAAAGATTTATGCAAGCGATTTCACATCCAAAAGAAATTCTCTGCAGTTGCGCACCCTCAGGCAAACAGACAGGTCGAAGCTGTTAATAAAGTTATAAAATCCATTCTGAAAAAACGACTGGAAAAGGTCGGGGGCAAGTGGGTCGATGAACTTCCTATGGCTTTATGGGCTTACCGAACAACCCACAAGACCACGACCGGCCACACTCCATTCTCTCTCTCTTATGGTTCAGAAGTCGTTATTCCAGTTGAACTAGAAGTACCTTCTCATCGTGTGACATACTATGATCCAAAGACAAATTCTATACTACTTGCTGAATCTCTCGATCTACTAGATGAGAAGCATGAAGAGGCTGATTTGAGGGCAGCCGTGCAACGAAGTCGAGTCACCCGATTGTATAACGCCAAGGTCTGCCCGCGAACCTTTGAGCTATGCGATCTCGTCCTAAAAAGAATTTATCTGGTTCCTTTGCATATGAAGCCGACATGGGAAGGACCATATGTTATTGAACGAAGGCTCAGAGATGGCACATTCAAATTATCGACCGTTGACGGTCTCACTTTGCCAAGAGCCTGGAATAGTGAGAGTCTTCGCCGCTACTACACATAACAGGCTATGTTTATCCATTTAGTTTACTTTCCATTTTGCAATTTTTTTCTGCATTTCGAAATTAGAATTTGTAATAAGGCAACTGACTTTGCCATATTTTCTTATTTCAGCAATAAAATGGAATCTCTTCGAGCCAGAGCTGTGATTTACTTGAAATGCTTCATATGATCATCACTATGCACGGAGAGCTAAGTTTCACCATACGGTGAAATTTATTCAAATAGGGAGTGACTGCGATGCAACCAATCACTCGCTAAGTGAAACCCGAGCTCGGGGACAAGCCATCACATCAAAGGTAAAAACGGATTGATACACGATAATCCCTCACTTAACTCCCGGTTCCCAGAGTGCGAACTGAAGTATTAAAAATACGTCTACGAAGAGGGTGGATCCGTCCACCTAACGACTTCGTCCGTATCTGAACCAAGTTTGAGGAGGGTGGACCCGTCCTACTAACGACCTCACTTGCTAACTCAGGGTGGATGTTATCCGACCATCCACGATCCTGATACAACTCCGAACTCCTAGAGTGCGAGTCGGAGTATAAACATCAACTCCGGATTCCCAGAGCGCGAAACGGAGTATAAACAACAATTCTGAACTCCCAGAGTGCGAGTCGGAGTATAAACATCAACTCCGAACTCCCAGAGTGCGAGTCGGAGTATAAATATCAACTCCGGATTCCCAGAGTGCGAAACGGAGTATAAGCAACAACGCCGAACTCCCAAAGTGCGAGTCGAAGTATAAACATCAACTCCGAATTCCCAAAGCGTGAAACGGAGTATAAACAACAACTCCGAACTCCCAGTGTGCGAGTCGGAGTATAAACATCAACTCCGAACTCCCAGAGTGCGAGTTGGAGTATAAATATCAACTTCGGATTCCCAGAGTGCGAAATGGAGTATAAGCAACAACTGCGAACTACCAGAGTGAGAGTCGGAGTATAAACATCAACTCCAGATTCCCAAAGTGCGAAACGGAGTATAAACATCAGCTTTGAGTTACCAGAGCGTGAATTGAAGTATAATATCAACTCTGAGCTCCCAGAGTGCAAGTCGGAGTACAAAGGTCGATTCCAAGTCCCCAGAGCGCGGACGTATGATTTAAACTTAAGCCGGCGTGACTAACCGCCGATAAACAAAGAAGAATCCCCGGAGTGCGGATATGATTATCGACAATCAAACAAGCATGGATGAATTACTCAATCTCCACTTGTCTCCGACATCCGTTCGGTGGAACTAGATTCAACATGCTATAAGAATGAAGCGATCGTCGACTGATGTTCAACAATTCACCCCCAAGACTGGGTGTAGGACTTAAGCATCGACCATTGATGGAAGCGATGCGACGTAAAAATTCAACTTGCTACCCGGTCGCAAACCATGTCCACAGTATCCGAACTTGGCGAACAAAAACAAACTTTATTCGGAAGCTGAAACTTCACAAGTGCACTTCAGACATTGAAACACAGGCCAATACACAATGATAGAAAAGAAGTCAAAAAAGAGAAGTTTCATTTCAATTGTTTGTAAAAAGAGTTCGTATACAAGTTTGTTCCAAAAAAAATTCCTACTAGTAGGGGCGGAACCCGCATCTATACACGGCCAACAAAATGAAAGTCAGAATTACGCGAAGGAAGCAGGCCTAATCTTTCTTCTTCCGCGGCTTCCTTTTCGGTGCAATCCCACTAGAGCCGCCACTATCCTTCCTCTTTGAGCCTTTGCCTTTTGGTGGCTGGTCTCCAGGCGGGAGCATGATCTCAACATCCTCCTTCGAACTGGTATGAATAGGAATGCTCCCTGCAGGCAGAGTCGGAGGAACAAGATCAAGTGTAAGAGGCGGAATGGGAAAGCTAGTGATGAAAACAGTTCCACCAGGAGATATCATTCTAAGCTGAGCTGGTTTCGGTGCTGCCATTCCACCTCCAGAACTGCCACCATGAGCCGCTGCCGCCATTTCAGCGTCGATTTGGGCGAACATCTCCTCTTCAGTAACTGCTCGAGCCCCGCTGGAAGCCTCAGTAGTCGGCATTGAAGAACTTGTAGCAGGAGAGCCTCCGCCTATGACAAATGGCAAGTCAGCTAAAGGATCGCCATGACGACGAAAGTGTTCTTCCATCAGCTGCTCATCAAATACAATTGTGCTTCCCTGCACATCGTCATGTGGGGCAGTTGTAGTCATGTTGATCGCTTCGATAACGATAGCCTCCTGTGTCTAATGTTATTCTGGAGTAACAGGAGGCCCGACATTTGCAGCATCGATCACTGGACAAAGAATAAGAGAACTGTTAGAACTTAACTCGATCGAAGATTTCGATTTAAGAAATGTATGTGGAATGTTCAGAGTACCTTCCTCAGTTTGACTTGTAGATGGCAGAGCGGCTTCAGTAACTTGCTCTGTAGCCGAAGACATCTGCGGCTGATCCGGATTGTAGGCTGGAATAGTTTGGGGATCAACCGCGGATGAGGATTCGGGCTGGGTTGACACTGGAACTTCAAGACTCGTCTCATGATGGTCAACCCCTGAACCCTCTCCTACCTCAAAGTGCTGGGCGCCAAGTCTTTCCTTCTCATGCAGAATCAATGAATCGTGAAGAATTTTCCTTTCATCTTCATTTAGAATGCGATTCTCGAGTTCAAATTCATCCACAGACTCGCCCAGATGCGCTTCCTTCTCTTCCTCAACCAGCCGGCCCCAAGCGTTGTAAAGATGCGTTGGATAATCATCGAGCCAGGCTAGACCACTGTGCCTCAGCACGTTAGCGTTGTAAACAACAAGAAGGTCTTCGATGTCAGCCTCTAGCCTGGACTTGGCCAACTTTACTTTCTCCTCGACCTCAGTCTCCACCTTGTGGACTTTAGCTACAGCTGCATCCCGCTCACCCCTAAGTAAAACAGTTTGTTCGCACGCCTCCTGGGCTGCGTTGTTTGCGTCATCCCTTTCCTTGGCCAGGTCGGAAAATTTAGCCTTGAGCTCATTTAGTTCCTTGACCGCCGCATCCCGCTTGGCAGTGACTGTAGTATTCCGATGGCACATCTCCTCCACCAAGGCAACATGAATCTGCCTCAACCTCTCCATGGCCACATTCGCTTCATCAGCTTTTTTGGTGGCCTCAATTTCAGACTTCCGAGAAGACTCGGACGCAGTAGTAAGCACTTGAATGATTCGGTCCATTTGAGTGAGTTTGGTCTCCATTTTCTCAAGCGCTTTGGCTCGCTCAAAGGCTACCTTAGAAGCTTTCTCTGCAGCCTTTACCCACTCTCTGTACTGGGTGTAGATATCATGGACGTAGTCATGCATCGTGCCTTCTACCCCTGATGGAATTCTTTTTAAGTGTGGTGGGAAGACATAGCCATTGAAGCAAATATTCGAAAAATCCTTCCTCATCTAAGCCAATTTAAGGGCCCTTTCTCCTATGGGCTCAGTTGAGACCTGCTCTGTAATTATGGAGGCCGTGGTCTTGACTCTCTAAAGATGAGTCGCAGATCTAGAAGTATGAGAAGATGGCCTGTGATGAGGAGGCTCTGGCGAGTGTGGAACAAGAACGGGAGGTGAAGATGGAAGTCTAGGAGGAGGAGAGCATGATCTAGACCGATGTCTGTATTCTCTGTCCCTGTCGCGCCCATACCTATCTTGATTAGACTACTCGCGATCGCGGTCTCTATCAGAATCCCTCCTGCGGGAATCGTAATAAGAAGAAGCCTTTCGGGCCGAGCAAAGATTCTCGAGCATCGATCCTTTCCCAGACATAGTACCTGAAAATGAGAAGCGAAGAAAGAGTTAGTGATTTCCTAAGTTGGACGATTTACAATTGTGAATCATGTAGTGTAGTGAAGTGTATGCATGTGCAACCCCCCGACCAACCAGAAATGTCGGCCGCACTCATAGCAAGTGACCTGCTCAGTTCAAGAGCATTATTAAGCTCCTCCATCCCGGCGTCATGTTGAGACAACACAAAATCCGGAATCGGAATATCAGCAAGCCCTTCAAAAGGATTCTCTACTTGCGGGGGAGGAGCCTTCGAAATTCTAATCCCCGGGACGGGCAAGGACACAACCACGGATTTAAATCTCTCGGATTTTGAACGCTTGTGAGCAACAACCTTGCCTTTTCTCTTTCCTCCTGAATCTTGGACATCGGAAGAAGGCCCAGCTGGGAGCTCGGTATCGGTAGGCATTCTCTCCGGATCAACTTCTTCGGTTATCACGACTGCGGGCGCTTTGCGCTTCACTCGTTTCTTCGAGACCACTCTAAGTGTCCCTTCCAGCCGTATGCTCTGCCTCCGTTCTATCAGCCCGACGGTCCTCAAATTTCTGTCGGTCAGAACCAAGTCGATATGCCTCTCTTCGCCCGGAAACCCTTGGAGGATCCGAACTAGCTCTCTGAAGTATGCACCGTTAGGTCAAGAGATTGCAGCTATAAAAGAGGAAAAGTATGTCAGTTTTGAGGCCAGTTACTAAAATCTTGATGATTCAAGAGAAAAATGGCAACGCTTACGTCTATCCAACCACCGCCTAGCAAATCCAGGGGGGCACCGAACGTAGAACCATTCGGTTTTAAAGTAACTCAGCCTTCCCCAGGAGCCCATTACAATATGACAGTTTCTGACCGCTTCCAAGAAGGTGAAAGAAGGGCTGTCTCCATGGCTCTTGACGTTAAATAAATATCTGATTTCGATCGGCTTCGGCGGTCAAAAGAGGATATCCATAAACAGGATAAAGGTGCTATTCAACAAAGCATACCCATTGGGGTGGAGCTGGGATGGAGCTATTCCAACGAATGATAACATCTCCCTTATATATTGATTGAAGGGAGGAAGAGTCCCCGCTGTGCAAGCGTGACGGTTGAAAGTAGTAAACCCCTCCAGGGGATCATGTAGCCTGTCATTTGGCCCAGGCAGTAACACGTCGTCAAGCTACAAACCGTGCCTTAAACAAATCCGTTCTAGCATATCCTCGGAGATACCCGATAGCATAGAATCTTGTGGACGACAAATAAACCAATCCCCTAGACGCTCGTCCAGAGCTGGGTCTATAACTTCGGCTTCAATAACCGGTATTTCGATGGTTGAAGGAAATGAACTCGGGAGTTCCTGCTGCTGAGAACTTGAAGGTTCCATGGCTAGCTAGCTTATGAAAAATCATTGTTAAACAGGAAATAACGCTCGTGCATCCCCCAATGTAAAGTGTGTGAGTGTGTTGTGCAGTGCGGTACTATATACCATTTAAGAAGTTCTACAGAATTGGAAGAAGCATGTAAATGATGAGACTTCGGAATTCGGTTGGAAGGACCGTCATCGCTGACCGTCACAATCGTGCCATCCAATTATTAGCAATCAGTCCAAGTTAAAGCTTGTTGAAATTTTGTTAGAGTTGCAGTTCCATCGACGAGCTTCGAAGGGAAATCAAATATGCAGTCCAAAGGTCAAGTCTAATTATGCCAAAAATGAAGCTCGTCGGAGTTAGATGTTCAGATGCACAAGGTTTTTTCAATATCATCAAAGTTAGGTTCATTGTCAATCATCAAAGGTTCAAGTTCGAGTCGATCGCTCAGGTTCAAGTTCGAATCGCTCGCCAAGGTTCAAGTTCGAACCGATCGCTCAGGGACACGTTCGTATCGGTCCCAGGGCTGCACAGTATGACTCGATCCAAAGCCTCTAGTTCGACTCGGTCCAAAGCCACCCACTTCGACTCGATCCAAGGGCTACGCAGTTCGAATCAGTCCAAGGCCTCCACTTCGACTCAATCCAAGGCCACTGCTTCGACTCGATTCCAAAGCCATCCACTTCGACTCGATCGAAGGCCATTATTTCGAATCGATCAGACGCAACCCCTTCGTATCAATCTACGTATTCAAAGCACTCGATTCGATGCAAAGCTCAACCATCGATCGATACAAAGGCCTCCGTCTCATCATCTCAAAGCCCCTACTCTAGATCGACGCAAAGCTAAGGCCAAGGAATCTTCGATCGAGCACAACTCTGGTTGGTTTGGTGTTAAAGATCGAGTCTTATCGTTTACGTGTTGGATTCGCTTAGTGGGTTACCTAAAACTGGCAGTTAGTTCGAGTGATTAAAGATCTGAATCGGTTCGAAGGAAAGAATGTATTTTTTTTCTCGTGTCTCTGAACGATACGAAAGCAAGGCAGGAAAGCAAAAGGTAAAAAGTGAAAAAATGGCTAAGTATAGAGTATTTATATGGACTCGAAAGCAGAAGGAATAAACAATTCGCATCCCGGTGGATTCGACCGGTTATGAAACATCACCCCGGGATCGACTCGAACAAGCTTTTTGACTCCGTCTCCAGTGCATCGATGCGAAGCTCCTCTTCGTATCGTTCATCTTCGACTCCATCTCCGGTGTAGCAATACGAGCAATCAGTTCGACTCCATCGATATGAAACCACACTTCGTATTGATCACCTTCGACTCCGTCTCCTGTGTGTTTCGACTCCGTCTGCTGTGCGTTTTGACTCCGTCTCCTGTGCAGTTCGACTCCATCAAATCACAGCTCTCAGAAGCCAACTCCATCGATACGAATTGACTGCTCGTATCCAATGACTCCAAATCAATCGATTCGAAGTGCGCAGCAGGGGTTGTTCAGAAGGCATTAAACTCTATCGATACAAACAACCATTTCGTATCCATCAATGCAACGAATACTGATGCAAAAACAATGTTTAACCTTCTATATCGATTCAGGAGAGGATCGATACGAAGGAGCATTCAAAAAACAACCATCGAGCATTGTTACAACAAATTTCACGTCGGTTCAGGAGAGGATCGATACAGAATTCAATATAAAATAAACTGACAACGACTCGTGAACGTACAAATGTCAGCGAGAGTCAGATTAACCTATATGCACATATGACGGACTAATATTCAATATTCTAGATTTACAGGAATTGGAAACTCGTTTGATAAAAATTACAACAATAAACGGTTAATCACTAGCATACAGCAATCAGTTGCAACAATACAGGGTACGGTGGTTAACAGTCAACAGTTTACATTTTCGAGAAAATCAGTCGAAGGCTACAGCTTTCATCGAAAAGACGATGACTTTTCAGAATGAAGATTGCGATAGTTCAAAGAAGATCATGTTTTCATAAGACGTACTTTGGGGGGCAAATTTTATCCTGCCTTTTGGCAGGGCCGTGACACTAAGGAATTGACTAGTAAACCAATGACGGTCTGTCCTAGAAGATCGGTTATACAGAGGCTCACTATGGAATTCGACGAATTTTGTCCGAGTCCGGATCGAGCTAAAATTGATATGACATAACAAGGGAGGCTATGAGAGTCAACGTTCCAAATTTCAAGTCAATCCGAGTTCATATGCTCAAGTTACGATCGATGCAAAATTGGATAAAGACAGCCTCTGTTCGAATCGCTCAGTTCGAATCCATCAGGGGTGCCTACTTCGACTCGCTCCGCTTCACATCAGAGAGCCTTCTTCGACTCGCTCCACTTCGACTCGCTCTGCTTTGCATCCATCAGACAACACTTGTTCGACTCGCTCTGCTTCAAGCCACAGTTCGACTCGCTTCGCATCCATCAGAGAACAGCAGTTCGACTCGATCGACTAAAGCCTATTTCGAATCCAACAGCTGGAGCACGTTGATCGAATCCATCAAGCAACAATGGTTCATGCCCCTCATTTGCCCAGTTCGTATTCATACTGGAGAAGCCCCGTTCGAGTCCATCAAGTTCCAATACTTCATGTCCATCGTGGATCCACTGATCGAGTCCATCGTGTTGCCGTATTCGAATCAATCGACCGGAGTTGAGTTCCATCGATACGAACAGAACCGAGTCGAATAAGTGCTAGTCGAACAGAGGGAGTCGAACGAAAAAGCCAACCGAAGATCCCAATTCGTATCGATCATATCTCCTAATCTACAAGTCCAAATGCTATGAAATTTTCACAGAAGACTACGCACATGCTAAAGAATGTCCACGCCAAATTTCGACTCCATCGGATGCGATCTTGATCGATATGAAATCTATTCGTATCGATCACGAATCGGACCGAAACTTCGCAGTCTTGGGCACACGGGCCTAGTCAAATCCCAGAGAGGGTCTCCCGAGATCTGAGCAAAATATCAGCCTCCTACACCTATAAATAGACCCCCAAAGCCAACAGAAAAGGGGTTCTTCTTCTTCTTCTTTGAGATCTCCAACGCCCAGACTCTTCCGGATCCAGATTTAAACTCCATGGCTGCTACTACCAACGAATTTCACTGCTGCAAATCATTGTTATTCGCTGTAACTTGCTGAAATCAATTGTAAATATCAAAGAAAGATCAATAAAGCAAACTACTTCATAGTGGACGTAGACAATACGCCGAACCACTCTAAATTCTTGTGTCTCCTTACATTTTAATTATTTTCATATCTGAAATTTGGAGTTTTTGTTAGATAATTCCTCTTTTCCATTTTAATTTCTTCACTTTATCTCTTCAAAAACTTCCGAAGAGCGTTGTGCCCAATTTTGGTACAAACACTTAATTCAAGTGTAAAGGCTGAAATTGGAATTGATTTAATGAATGGTTCAAAGGATTTAAATTGAAATTTCAAAGTTGAAATTGTTTGGTTATAACTTTGAAACCTATTTAAAATAATTTAAACTATTTTAATTAAATTAACTATTTTAACCAATTTAAAACTGTTTTAACTTATTTAATCTATTATAACCTATTTAATCCAATTTAATCTAATTTACCTATTTTAAACTAATTAAATTTATTTAATCTATTTAAAACCTACTTAATATAATTTGAATCTATTTAACCTATATTTAATTTATTTAAATCATTTTACATCTAATTAAATTTATAATTAACCTATTTTAATCATTTTAAAAATCTATTTAAACTATTTTACTATTTTAAAACTATTTTAATCTATTTTCAATTATTTTCAAACTAGTAAAACTATTTATGACTATATAAACTATTTTCTAAAATTTCAGACTGTGTAAAGTTGAAGTATTTATATTTAAGTCCTTAATGATGATACAACCTAAGTTGTAATTTGGAATTGATACCTTTTTGAAAATTTACATATTGAGTAAATATGATTTGAAAGTGAATATGATTTGGAAGTAAATCTGATTTTTAAAGTGAATATAGTTCAAAAGTGAATATGATTTCTAAAGATATATGAGTTGAAATTGAATATGATATTTTGATATCGATTACGAATTTGTTTTGAAAATGTAAAAGAACTATCTGGTGTGAAATAAGCGTTTGGTTGTTAAAGAGACTGGGATCGGATATTGTCATACTCTCTGCCAATACCGAAAACCACTTTAACAACTGTGTACGTGGTGGAGATTCCAGAAATGAAGTAGGATGGTTTGGCGAACGATTCTGTATGAGGTATTTACATGACCCTGACTCCCGTGAGTCAGCTTGATGTGGCTAGAACAGGAGCTACACCGGGCCAAGTGAGGTCATTCCTCCGATCGGGCACATTTCTTCGATGCTATATTTTGACTTTGTGATTGATTTGGTGGCCACCCTTGATTTTGATTTGGGAGTGTGTTCCAAGGTGGGCGGTAGTAGCTGCTATGCGTTACCACCAGTCCGGGAGTGCAATTGGTATTTCTACCCTGGCATTGCCTCGAGTGCCTTGTCGCATGCCCTATCGCGCTTTCTACGAGTTTGTTTTGTACCATACTTATGGAGTGCCCTTTGATAGCCTCTAGTTTACGGAGGAGTTACGGTACTGTATAGACTATGGGAATATATAAAATGTGTTAAGGGGGATATGGGTAATGCCTTAACGCTATTTTAATACTTTACTTTACTGTAGACATATTATAATAGCGTATTGTACTACATAGTAGATAGTTTAACGGATCCTTAGGAGATGGAAATCCCGAACATCTCTTAAGTTATTGCACTCACGTTAGACACTGAATAGGAGATGTCAAACCTCGTAAACATCTCTGATGCCATTCTACTCATATTTATTTACCGTTGATTTAACTTACATAAGATCTTTTAGTTCTGACTTGAGTGTTTTGTGTTTTCAATTCGCTCGGGTCAGCCTGACCATTTCAGGGTTGAAGACCTTATTTCTGGAGGATGAAGACGAAGAATTTGTACTACTATTATTTATTTTATTTATTCCGTTGCATCATGTTGTTCCGCTGCATTTATCTATTATCTATTATTGTTGTATGTAACTCTGATCTGTATTATAAAAGTATAATCAATGTATTTGTAAAACATCTTCGTGAACTGTTATTTGATTATTATATTTTGTCATTCCACTGCGAGATTCTTTATTTGTTTCTTTCTTTTCTATTTTTCTTATTTACCCCATAACAATCTGCCCTTTTGAATTGTTTGAGTCTGGCATGTGTGTTTGCTTAAAACGTCCAAAAAGGCAGGTCATTACATCAACGGTGATAGCAGATCACCCAGGATGCAACAATCCGTACAAATGCAAATTCTCATCCGTTAGCAAAAATCTGGTCGATCTCTCTCAAGCATCTATGGCCTTCGAAGTATGAAAGGTGGGATCTAGTGATGGATCTTTATTTGGCCTCAGAATAACTACAAGAAGCATTCAGCCTATTAAAACTCCACACCATCATAATAAATCTCAATGAGTAAAGAGAAAAGTTACCCCGGGCGTCCAAAGATGATTAAATTCTTTGGGACATCTAACAAAGAAATATTGGGTTTTAAACTGGGACAAATTGCTTTGGAGTTACAACACGATCTTGCGATTTCTTTGAGCCTCAATAATCACAAGAGACGGACATTCATCTCTCTTCTTGAATGAAAGGAAATATCTTGATTCATCGAAGCTTGGGGCACGATTGAATGTCCGCATAAACAAAATGTGAGGGCAAGTCAAAAATGTATATTTGTTGGGATGGATCTAAAATGGAGCTATTTCCAAATTAGGAAGAGTGTCCTGAAGAAATGGTTGAGTGGGGGCATTGCACCATTCAAGCACATGTACCGATGGCAGGCGGTGTACCCCGAAGGTGACATGTGTGCAAACTTGGTTTTTAGTGAAGGCGCACATCATCTTCTGGAATACCATGCTATAAACAAATATCATGTAGAACTTTAGCAGAAATCACAGTAGAAGCTCTCTCCGGAGGGTTAAGTAAAAATATAAAGTTCATAGGAGTTCGATTGACGAACAGACTAATTGGCACCAATTGACTATATTGAGCCTGTGGTGCCGAAGAAGTAGGCGTTGTTGGAATCATTAGCGAAGGTACAACTGATGTCGATTCTACATCCGAGAGTACCGGGCTTCCTCCACTAGATTTACGTCGAGATGATGGATGCTTCATTCTATATAATAGAACTTGTATCCAATGTGGTCAGGTAACTCCATATTTAACTAGAAATCCCCGTATGTTTAACACCTGAATTCCGAAAGGACGTTGACTTATGCCAACTCGTCCAATTGTTGACTGAGGCAAGTGCGGTTTGTTATCTATGTGAGATGGGCTTGGTATTCTGAACACTATGACACTCTATCCTATATAGATAGCTTACTCGCAGCAGAAAAAGAAAAAGGCTTTTCTTGTCATTCATTGAAGTTATTCCTTCCCCACTTACCCATTATCGATTGACGATCGATAAAGGATCGGTTGTCCAAAGCGACATGGAAAGCTCTTTCTATTCTTAGGTATGTCGAGCGTGCAATAGTAAAACTAATGCGGGATGATCAAGTCCATAGTAAACTGCCTCATCGGACCATCGAGGCCACGTGCAAGTCGATTTTGGTTTATTGGACGAAGGTAGCGGAATGCGTCAATTGCAAGACACGCCTACATTATCTACCTCCAATAAACCACAATCAACCCGCTTCATTCACCATCCTCATAGATCTTCTTGAATTCACTGGCATCAGCACTAATATAACAATCATGTCATCACCAACCTTAGATCGAAAGCAAACGGGTTCAATTTCGGGTTCGTGGCGATCCAGGCTAGGGCTAGTGATCTACAGGGTCGGCATCGATCCAAAAATCGGTGATTCTGTTGCTAGGGTTTGGCTCAAGGTGATGGCGAGGGGAAGCTGAGGTCGGCGGCAGTAGGCTACGGCGATAGAGATCAACGAAGGCGGGTGCAAAGGCTGGTTCGGGTTTAGTCTCGTGGTTGGCTCGGGTCGTAAGAAGAACACGTGAACAAAGGCAAGTGAAAAGGGTCGGTTCGAGCAAAGCTAAATAGGGGATTGTTTGTAGAAAATTTGCTAAGTCTATGGATCGCTAGCGATCCATAGACTATGGACCGCTAGCGATCCATTAGGTAGCAACCGATCTTCTCCAAATTTAGCAACCGTGATCTATATGTTATTTACAAGCATCTTGAAAATTATGGGATAGAAATTGATTTGTTTCTATGAGCGACGATGATTCACATCGAAAACTCAACAGATGGCTTAATAATCAAAGCCAAATTTGCATGGTAACCTCGACATAGTCAACTAGACTGCACAAAATGGAAACTCAGAAGCAGTTAATTCCATAGCACTCCTTCTTCCAATAAAGGCATACTCTAGGGGGCAAATGTTAATTGGGTTTTTACCCAAGCAGGAATCTAGATGAGTTAGAACATCAGACCAAGCCAAAACAACCCAAGAATCAACCAAAAGGACCAGAAGAATAGGCCAAGAAGGATTCAAGAAGAATTACACAAAAATTCACTAATAGGATGGATCACTAGTGATCCATCACCCATGGATCCATGAGGAAGCTTCATGGATCGTTCTAGCCTCTTGCATCATGAACCGATATCTTCTCTAGGGATGTTTGTCAAGTTTTAGTATTGCAAGTAACCTAGTTCGAGAAGTGAACATTCATCTGGTTCAAGTTGTAGAACAATCTAACCCATGTGAACCATCACCAAAACAAGGAAACAAGCTACGAAATTAAATGGAGAGCACCTACATAAGGCAAGGAGTGCAACCCAAATAAAGAATGTCAAAAATTCCCTAAGTACATGGGTCGCTAGTGATCCATGCCTTATGGATCGCTAGCGATCCATCAGATTAGGTTGGGTCATTATGAAATTTTCAGAGCACCTTCTTATCATCGAGTGTAGGCTTCTAGCAAAGTGGGCTAGCCCAATAGCTCTTCAACCCCTCTAAATACAATCCTACCTGCAACATAAAAGGGATCTTCTGGACTGGCTGCCGAAACTCTGCAGATATTATTCTTCACTCTTCTCCTCCCACACAACAATCATCTAGGAGTTCACTGTGATTCTCTAATGAACTCTTATACTTGTGACTTGATCTAACATAGAAGATTCAATCATATTGTAATATGATTCAACTTGTAACTGTAGTCAGTTAATAGAAAGTTATAAAGTGGACGTAGGCTTCATTAATAGCCAAACCATTATAAAAATCTTCTTGTTTTTTTACTATTTCTGCTCTTTTTACGTTTATTTCTACATTATTTCTCTATAAGAACAGGACTGGTGCACTCACACTCAATCTAGGGTGTTGATCCATTTTTTGGGTTAACAATGTTACCTCTTATTTTATTTTTATTTAAATTTTTGTATAAATGTCACATCTCATTCTCATATTACTTATGTAAATATATATTTACCATATTATTACCTTAACCATGCATATATTATTTGTATATGTGTGTATATATAAAATGTACGCAACATTTCCAACAACTTTTAAACGATGAAAAGTCGAAATTCATAAAATGATTTCCAGTTACATTTTCAGTTTTTCATCGAACTATCTTTTTTAGTAAACCGAAGTCAAAAATGAATTTTTTACCATTAGTTATAAATTAAAAGAGGGTTATTTAATTATTAAAACCATTAATTAAATATTGAGAATCAATTAAATATTCATAAATCAAAGTGGTAAAATTCTGGGTTGTTACAGTGAGCCTAGGTTCTTTCGCGATCTGTACCATGTCATTGTTATCACAAACAATGTCATGATATTCTCATTGGAATACTCTATAGCTTGGTTATAAATTTTCTCTTTAATATATATAGCTTTCATTGCGGCACTATTTAGGGCCATATACTTAGCCTTCTGGTTGAATCAGCCACAACCTCTTGTTTGGAACATACTACTTTTGATACTACTTCTGAAGTTCGAGTCTGAACACTCCTTAATAAGGAGATCATTGTTTTTGTTAATGATTCTTTAGTATTTCGTAAATACTCAAGAACACTTTTTACTACCATTTAGTGATTTTACCTTGGACTTGATATTCATTTAGTACACCAAGTGTATATGCAAGATCCAATACATAACATATGGGATGACCCATATTGCCGATGCATATGGATCTTCATCATATGTTCCATATTAAATATTTTAATATGATGTTTTTATATATAGACTGGGACAATGCCAACATCCTTTTATACAAGTATAAAAGGTGTCTCTATCAAATCCTACAATGATAATTAAACAGCCGTACTAAACTACTTTTAACATGGGAACATCATTAAGAATAAGTAATATTTTGATTTCTTATAGTACTATAAATATTTAATTTCCTTTTAATTTCTTTTCTTACAGACACATGTTTCCTCTGCATTTTGACAGAAAATCCAAACAATTGATATTTATGTCAAAATACTATTCAACTCTAATACTTATAGGATGCCATTGTTGTATCTCCTCTTGGATCGTATCCAAAACATACAAACTCAAAATCAAATTGTACAATAATTACATGTAGATTCAAATTCATTTAAGCACGCTAGCAAGAAAAATAGCTTCACTATTTTGAACATTGAAATTGATGAAGTCATTTCCAATCAACTCCACTTTATATAATTCCAACTACGTTGATCTTCTTCAAGGCACACTTACGGCTGATGGATCATATCCTTTCGGGTTCAACTATTAAAATCATATTTGGATACTTTAATTGGAATCCATTATGAATTTAAACCATCGCACCATATGGCAGAGTCTACACTCTTCACGGCTTATTAACAACTGAAGAAATTGTTGTTATTAACAACTCTTTCTCTTGGCATTCATAAGAAAATCATAATTTTTGTTTAATGTACGAGAGATATCATTAGACATCCTAATGAGTTATGTCAATTATAATAATTTTATCCCATCGTATGCAATGAATTTCGATGTCTGAGTCTTTGGATTAAATCCAAGTCCATTGTACTACCACCAATTTCTAACATAGATTCCTTCACCATGAAGGTGATGTTTCTTGAAACAATAATTTTTTCCCAATACAATGGAATAATATTCGTAAACCTTTTATGAATTGCCTTTATTCTTAATAAAAATCGATTTAGTTTTGAGTTTACAAACATATGTTCATAACATAAATTAGTCAACTACACATCTTAAACTATTTAAGATCGAGATTTCTTATAAAATCATATTTTCTATGATCTCGTAAACTATTCTTCAGACTAAAATAAATTTAACATGCATACTTGCCGTTAAGTACATATCCTTATAGAAAGACGTTAACCGTACTTTACCCATAATCAATTATACTTTGTCCAAAAAGTTCGGTTACGCATTATCGATCAATCATTGTGTATTATAGGAGGGAGTACTTATAGATTAAATCTTATTCATTTTTATGGGTTGTGGAATAATGGATCTTAAGGCTGATTTAACATTAGATGGGATGAATAGCATTCTGTAACCTATGTGAATCTTTTTAATTTTCTTTCAAGATTAATATTAAATCACAGATTAATAACATAGAATTATACCAACAATCAGTCAGAGATGCAATCATATATAAATATAAAAGCAATAAAGTAAAGTCAAAGTAAGAGAGTTGACACGCGGGATTTTATACTGGTTTGGATTTCTCCTATATCTAGTCATGTACAATTTCTTATACAGATTTCTTTTCAATTGCCAATCTTTAAACCAGGTAGAAGGCAATCCAGATTACAATCTCGATTTCGAGGCTATAAGGCACACTCTCCTATATCCCGAGTCTAGGGTAAACTCTCTTGATTTGACTAGGCTATAAGGTCATCCAGTAGATTTACTGGGCTACTAAGCACACCTACTTGATTTGAACAGGCTATAAGCATACCCAAATAAACACGAGTAGATTTGATAGTTTTTCCAAAGGAAAATTCTTATACTTTGGATACAATGAATCCTATAGCCTTCTGAATGGCACTTTGATCTTTGAAATGAAAGAGATGTTTCCGAAACAATAAAAAAGTAGTATTGAATCAATACAATGAAGTATTAATTGATTATATATGATTTTGAAAAATGTAGAGTTTTGTTTTCAATAGAATTTTCAAGAGAGTAAGGAGTGGGAAGAAAGTAAATAATTAATTAGTTAAAAATTCATCTGCACTCCCCTTTATATAGTAAATGAACAAACGTATCCATTCGTGAAAGCTTGTGTCCAGAAGATACTTCCATTCAAAATTTAAAAACTCAATTAACGGCCTATATGTCGACATATACAAAAAAATTATGTCGACATATCCTAGTAAGTTTTGAAAATACTTTTCTTTTAAATTGTTTTGAAAATCCTAAATTTTGTAAAATAATTTGAACATAGTTTTTAAATATTTTAAACTCTTAAAAACATTTATAAAATATTTTTAAATATATTTTGAAGTTTAAATAATTTATTTTTATTTAAAATATTTAAGACTAGAAATTGGAGATAAAGATCAGAGATTGCTATCAGCGACTTCAACAATATATTCTAATTAATCTAAACAGTTATAACCTTGGGATCTTCATTTCTCTATCTTTGAACTCATGACTCTTCATACCTTTAACTAGAATCTTTATACTGTACAGTCTTTGATTCAGCACCTATGTAATATTCTGCACTATATATTATATAACTTGGCAAAACATTAGTACTTATATTTTATATGGTTGTTGTCATCAAAATCAATAATTGAGGTATTAATAGTCTCCCCCTTTTTGATGATGACAACCATTAAATATTCACGTATATAAAATATGGCATAACTCCCCTTGAGTTATATAACTCACCCTAAATATATGCATGTGTATATTTTATATTCCACCTTTATCATCGGTAAAAATGGGTGAAAAATAGAACTCCCATTAAATGATATACTTATAAACTATGGAATCAAAATCAATATTTAAGAATTAAGTAATATATGAAATATACGTGATATAAAATATGCAATATGGGAGACATAGATGAAGAACATACTATATAGCATGGCATATATTAGATATATAATGATCGTTCTTTAAGTTATATACTAAATATTAAAGATAATAAATAAATAGGATAAGGCAAACTTTATTTATTTATAATTCATACTATAATACAATCAAATCCTTAATTGTACATCATGCCAAATCAAACTTATTGTGATCAGTTCAAACCAAAAGTATTAATTATTTACATATTAATATTAAAAAAAAATAAGTTTAATATACACACTTACAAATTAAAACAAGCAGAAATCTAGATATTCCTAGGGACTTCAACTCAACCATTAGACACAAAGATTGGGTTTTCTTTGATGTCATCCCCATCTTCGTTGTCCTTAGTGTTTGAGCATTCTGAGTTGTTGGTTTGATCAATTTTAATAAGATAGGAAACTAAGCGTCAAAGAGCATCAAAATACTTCTTTAGTTCTTTAATCATTTGCATTTGGCTTAGTTCCAAATGTCGTTGATTCCTTAGAATAAAAGATAGAATATCTTGGAATGATTAGAGTGTCTCTTCAAGATTTTCACAAAGTTATTGGTGTGGAGACGACATTTTTATCAAGAAAAACATTGAGAATGGAAGGGGATGGAAGATCAAATAATGAGTGAATTATTTCTAGAAGAAATATGCTTAAATAGGAGTGAAAAGACGTTTGAAATAACTAAAATAAAAGAAGTTACCATATTTCAAAAACTTAAAAATTATGCCAAACGGCTATTGTATGTCGACATATCGAGATATGTATGTCGATATATGTGCTTAAAATTGCAAATTTTAAGTTTTGATATGTTTTTAGTTTCTACTTAATACCTATTAACTCGCTTTTGAGCTAAACCAGATTTCAACTTGACTCAAAAGATCAAAATAAGGATGAAATGATTCGTGGACTTGGAAGCATGATTAGAACAACTAAAGAATTGAACTCCAAAAGTTTGGATGAAAAATTAGCTAGGTATTAACTCGGTACCGAGTTAAATACGTTGGCCCCCGAGTTGTTTTGCCTTCTCTTTTTGCTTCCCGAACACCATACACCTCTTGTGCTACTTCAATAGCTCATGGTTAAGTTAATTTTCTAATTATTTCAATGAGGAATTCTAGGAATTAACGAGAAGAAAGCAAAAGAAACAGCTATCAAAAAGATCACAAGAATCAACTCAAAGTAGAAGGAAAAGAGTTTGGAACAACTCAAAAAGAAGATCGAAAAGTTAGCAAGTAGTTGAACTTCCAATTAGACGAGTTAAAATAACTTGGCACCGAGTCATTTAACTCGGTACCGAGTTATTCTATTAACTCATTGGCCTTCGTGCTCTCTTGTGCAGTTCTGGCTATCACCTAGACTCCAATGCAAGTGGGCTTCTGGACCTGTATACATGTTTCCCTATAAATACAAGCCTAGCTGCAACCAAAATGGAATTTGATCTCTCTGCCATTGGAAAAACCTTCTTCTTCTTCATTCCTATCCTCTACGTCAAAAACAGTGTAAAACCTCCATTGTAAATCTAAGATCCACTAGATTGTGGTCAGATCTAAGATAACTCGTTGTAATCTAAAGAGAGAATAACTAATAAAACTTTAAAGTGGATGTAGGTTGGAGATTACGCTGAACTACTATTAAAATTGTGTCTTCTTTACTGCTTTTCCTTTGCTTGAATTGGTGCTTTCATCCAATTTCTTGGTGTTGATCCATTTTTTGGTTTAACAATACCATTCTATTTTAATGATTTTAAGAGACTAATATAACAATGTATAACAACAAGAACTAATTTACTATGATGACCCACCTTTTTGAACGGTTTAAATCGACAATAAACCACACATGTCTAACTCAAACCATTCATAGGGGAGGATTGTCAATGGGGTCTAATAAGAAAATAAGAGGAAAAACAAAAAACAAAATACAGAATCTTGCAGCAGAATGAAAAAATAAAATAAATAGTTCGTGAAGCTGTTTACAATATTCATTTGATTACACAAATTTTACAATATAATCAGAGTACAAACAAGAACATGCCAATAATGATGCAGCAAAATAATACTAATAATATAATATACTAAACTCCGCCTTCGTCCTCCAGAAATAATGTCTTCAAACACTGAAATACTCAAGCTGACCCGAGCATAATGAAAAGACAAAACAATCGAGTCAGAACTAAAAATTCTTATGTAAGTTAAATCAACAACAAGTAAATATGAGTGTAATAGTTTCAGAGATGTTTATGGGATTTTACATCTCCTATCCAGTGTATAACATGCATGCAATAACTTAAGGGATGTTACGGGATTTCCATCTCCTAAGGATCCGTTAAACTATCTATATATAGTAAAATATGCTACATATGTAGTGTTCAATCAATAAAGTAAAGCATTAAAATAGCGTTAAGGCTTTACATTGATCCTCCTTAACACATTTTTAAGCATTGTCCTACAGTTTGCCTAAGTAGCATCACCAGTAACATCAGAAGCCAGGGAGGCGCCGTGATAGACAACACTAAAAAAAAGTCGTAGTGATCACGTATAAGGATAAAAGTATGACAAGGCACGTGAGGCAATGCCCAAGGTAGTATACTACCAGTTTGGGTCGCAGGGCTGGTGGTAACGCATTATAGCCACACCCGCCCACCACGTCCAACACCCCCAAAATCAAATCAAGGTGCACCGATCAAGTCAAAATCAATTTAGTAATACAAAGAGGTGTGTCCGCTAGGGGTAGCTAGCCTAATTGGCCCTAACAAGCCGTCATGTTTTAGTCATTTCAAATTGGCACAAGTGTCAGGGTCATCCATCATCGTTCTCTGTAACGACCCGCTATTTTGCACTATTCGCATCCGCATATGTCGGACTTGAATAATTCAAAATACCGAATTGTTAATTTAAATTTGGCAAAACTGAACATATACAGTAAATAAATAATCACATATCACAGACACAGAGTAATAAATTGCAGCGGAAATAAATGATAGTAGTTCATGAAGCTACTATATACATATCAGAGTTAAATAAGGTAGAACAGATGTCTCGAATACAATAATCAAATACAAGAATCAGAATACAATCACTGGAATCAACTGAATATCTGAAAGCTGGATAGATAGCTGGATCTCTAAGCGAAGCTCCAACTCCAAAGGTGAGTCTTGAATACTGGTACACTCAGTCTGACCCGAGCGTAAAGCAAAACACAAAACACTCGAGTCAGGATTAATATTCTTATATTAATAAATCCAACTCAAGTGAAATAGCAATTGAAATACAAGTAACTCAAAGGAAGTTTGGAATAACCATCCTTTAAGGATCCGTTAAACTATCTACTATGTAGTAGTGTACGATAAGTAGATAATGCCTATCAGTAATATAAGATATCAAAATAGTGTTAAGGCGTTACCATTATTCCCCTTAACACATTTTATATAAGCGTTATAGACTATACAGCACTGTAAACTCCAGCGTAAACTACTGGGATATCAGGGAGTACTCCATAGGTATAACACAAAACAAATTCGTAGTGGACGCGTATATAGGGATACAAGTATGACAAGGCACATGAGGCAATACCCAAGGTAGTGAAACTACCGTTTGCCTGATCCGGACTGGTGAGAACGCATCGCCGCAGCGATCGCAACACCACGAAACAACACTCCCAAAATCAAGGGTGCACCAATCGACAACAAGTAATGAGTAGTTTTCGAAGAAGTGTGTTCGCTCGAGGTAGCTAACCCCCATTTGGCCCGGCACGGCTCCTGTTTTAGTCATTTCCAATTTGACACAAGTGTCAAGGCTATCCATTATCGTTCACTTTCTTAGTCATCACGTACATCATTCCAACCACTTCATTCTGGATCACACTCCGCGTGTAGTTATTAAAGTGGTTTTCGGTTTAGACAGTGAGTATGTCCCTAACCGATTCCGGTCTCTTTAATAACCTTCGAAATTATTTCACCAATTGGTCGTTTAATATATTTCAAAAGCAAATCAAATTCAATTTCAATTAAATTTGTAAATCAACATTTCATTTGTCTTTCTAAACCAATTTCCATAGTTTACGTTCAAAATTTCCAACTTTCCATTTCGAATTCTTATAATTCAATTTCAATTTTATATTTAACACAATTCAAATATTAATTCAAGTTTGTATATATAAGTCTCATTCCGAAATCATTTAAATTAATTTAATTTAACATTTAAATCAATTTAAATTCATTTATTGATTTCATTCAATATTCATTTAAGTAAATTTGCCATTCAAAACAATTTCTATTAAATTTCCAATTCATTAAATCCATTATTTAAATTCAACTTCATTATAAAAAAACTTACAAATTGAATTAAATTATATTCATCAAATCAAATTCTTTAAATTTCAAGTCTTACATTAATTTCAATAAATCACATTTTATTTCTTATTAAAGAAATTCAATTTCCCTTATTTACTTACTTAAATAATTTTTCCAAAACTTAATTAATAAAGAAATTCAATTTCAATTATTTACGAAGTAAAAATTCACTTATTCAAAAGTTCAATTTCTCTTATCAAAGAATTCAAATTTTTATTTAATTATCAAATAATCAGATCTTATTTAATTATTAAATATTTCAAAACTTAATTATTTCAAACTTAATTATAATTTCAAACTTAATTATTAAATCATTTCAAACTTAATTCAATGATAAGTTCCAAATTTAATTGTCAAATAATTAATTTCAAAATAACGATCTTTCAACAACTACTATGTCAATATTTGTTTCAGATTTTAAATATTAACATTTCCTTTGATAAAAAATCAAACTCCAACTTCGTTTCAAAACCATATTATTTATTCAAATAAAATCTTCATTTTATTTTAAAATCAAATTATTGACCAATCGATTTTTATTTAATTCTCTATCCTAGGTCAAAGTTCAATTTGGGTATTTATCATTTCAATCCGATTCCATTTCAATTCAAAAATCAAAGCATAGCAAAGGAAACTTGCAGTGTGATAACTGGGATGGTGTCAAAGTAAATAAACAAGCAATAACAACAACCAATATCAATCCAATAATCAATTCAAATAATCCCAAAATAATCGTATTAATTCACATTGTTGTTTGTGTAAATTAATATAATTATTTCTAGAATCTACACTATCATTTCATGTAGATTAATGATTATTACACTTATTATTCTATGCAATTCTACACTTGACATCAATTATTCAATTTCATAATTCATAAAATAATACAACATAAATTCAAACGGTTCAAGGGTAATTAACTATTTTTCTATGTGTCAAATAACTAAACATTTAAGGGGTCATATTATACAAATTTAACTAATCAAATTCAACACATATGTCGATTCAAATTTTTTAACAATCCTACGTCAAATTCAATTGCATAATATTTATCACTTTATACATTACAATTTAACATCCAATATAAACAACAATCAATCAATCAGTTATCAATCAAACTGTATTATCATCGCATAAATAATTACAGATAATGGTGTCAGATGTCATGGGTGAATAGATACAGGTAGTAACATATATAACAGTGTAAATAACTAACAGCAGCACATTTCAATTGTCGTTTCAATTGAAATCAAATTTAATAAATAAAAGAACATTAATCGTGAGTGGTTGCTCACCTTTCGAGGCTAGAGGATAGACAATGAAATGTGTTACGGATCCAAGCACGAATTTCAAAGCAATTTGGATTGGCACGAATTTGATGTTCAAAGCTGACAGCAAGGAATTGACGAAGTCGAGTTAGAGCTGGATCGATGAAGATAAACGGTATGAGTGAACTTATATCTATATGCATAACTATGTATAAACTATTATGTATATCAAAATCCTATTCTAAACACAAATTAAATTTTAATATATATACTTTAAAATAAAACATAAATTCATAACTAACGTATAAACATAAATACATGGTACGCCATATAAAATATAATAATGCATATCTACCACCTTTATAATATATGCTGTATCTAAACAACAGAAATATATATGCACCCATATAAATCAACAGCCTATGCAACCATTGAAAAACATATACAACTATGAATAATTGCATTGATAAAATATAGGGTAGACTCATCAGCAACTCCCAAAACTTACAAGTGACAAATACATACGTAACATATAAAATGATACCTATATTTTAGAAATATATACTTATAAGTTATAAATATATAAACAACAAAATATAGGCACAACTACCCTACCTTCAACTATAAACACATTATTTGTACAAAACGATGATCAATCAGACAAAAAAATGCATGCAGACCAACTCAGTAGAGTTATACAACATATATGTGCAGGCTTACTTTAAATAATATATATACTTTTATTTTTTATTTTATTTTTTTATTTTTTTGAACCAAAGCAAGATAACAAATTGGCATACAGCACTAACAATTTGATGTCCGACATATATAAATTCGACATATGAGAAAGTTGTGAATACAACATACTTTGTAGATAGTATATTATATATATATATATATATGTATGATCACGTTTTTTTTTTCTTTTTATTCACTATATGCATTTTTCTCAATACTTCAATATAATGACATACAGGATACCTATATAAACTAGAATCAATTCATCCTTAACTAAAACCCAACAGCCAGTATAGGCTTTAACATACCAAGTAAACTTCTGGAAAAAAAACCAACAGAGAATATATATACATTCATATGAGTTTCCATTGTACAGCTCACATACCTTATATTTCAAAACAATATATAACAGGATTGTCAAACTTAACCTACTTTATTAACTATATTTTCCAGTCTTCAATATTAAATCAATATATACCTATGGGGGCTACCATTCATGTAGACACAGGGAAATAAAAAATTAATTAGGAGTATGCAGACCAAATCTTAAAACTAATATATATATAAATACTTACATACCTACGCAACCATACACGGACAAGGGGAAGAGAAGGGTGAAGACCGAGCGTGTGCTGTGATGGGAGCCACGATTGGTGAAGAGGGAGGGGCAATGGCTGCGCGAGGTGGGATGATCGGCGGCACGTTGGGGTTCGGCAAATCGAGTTGGAAAGCTGGCGTCGGAGGAGTGGAATATGTGGAAGAGCGGGAGGCTGTGACAATGAAGTGATGGTTGCCCGATGGAACGATGGCGGAAGCGGGTCAGGTCGGTCAGGATGAGGCGTGGAGGAACGGTGGCTGGTGTGTTCGGCCACATGGTGGTGATGAGAAGCATGGGCGTTGGCTGGGACTGAGGAAGATCTGAAGGTTGCTGGAGGTCCGACGCTAGGCGGCGTTGGAGAGGCAGGCTATGCTCGTATTGGTTGCGTTGGTGATGACGTGGAAGCAAAGGGAATGGTCAGGCGTCACCGAGGCCGATGGCGGAACATGGGGTGAGTTTGCTTGAGATGCAAGAGGCCGACGTGGTTTGCGAGGAGGCTGCTGAGGATGAGGTCGAGATGGAGATCAGTGACGTGGTGATAGGGTTTTAATGGCTGGTGTTTGAAGGGAGTGAGTGGAAGAGGAGTTACGTGAGGGAAAGGAAGAACAAAAGCAACAGAGGAGATGGAAGATGCATAGAAAATGAAATGTGAATTGGTTTCAGTTATTACTTCTCAAGCAAATGAACCAACGCAATAATAATCACGGCAGTTTGCGCCAAAATTGGTCATAAACCCCAAGTATTATGAAAGCACCAGTGTATGAATACAAATCAACAAGTATTCAAACACAAATCTCAAATCTAAGCAAATAGAGTATCACAATTCAGAAATAATGAACAAAAACACGAGATTTATAGTGGTTCGGCTATCTCTGGCCTACGTCCACTTTAAAGGTTTATCTTTTATTGATTATCCTTGCTGATTACAATTGATTACAGCAGTTGCAATGAAGAAGTTCGAGTACAATGGTTGTATTGAAGTGTAGAATTGAGTCTGATAGAGTCTAGATGCTTCAGAATCTCCATCCCCTTTCCTGAATGACCCGGGTCTCTATTTATATGTGTAGGAGGCTGATATTTCACCTAAAATTAGGGAGACTACTTCTGGCACGTGTGGGGGCCCATGCGCCCGTGTCCAAGAAACTTGGGCCCGCTTCGGGATCGATTCGAACTCCATTCGAATCGATCAAAAATCATCCAATCGATCTGAAATTTGGTGAGAACATTCTTCAACATGTATGTAAGCTTCTGTGAAAATTTCATATCATTTGGACTTGTAGATCTCAAGTTATGATCGATTCGAAATTGCGTTCTTCGTTTGTTCATCCTGTTCGAATCGATCAGTTCGAATCAATCCCTTCGAATCGATGGTGGCATGTGCTAGCAGGTTGACGTGGCGCGCGTTCTTCGTGTCGATTCGCTTTTCACTCCAGTTTGATCGAGTCGTTCCAAATATCTCGCCGCTTTGACTTGATGGATTCGAAGGAAGCAACGCCGATGGATACGAACGAGTCGCCCTCTGATGGATTCGAAGGACTTCAAGTCGATGGGTGTGATGTCTTTGCCATTCTGATCGACACGAAGGAGATAGATTCGAATACTTAGCCATATTCGATGGATACGATCTAGGGATAACTGAGGGATTCGAATACGACTTCGGCCGATGGATACGAAGTGGGGAGTAGTTGTCCGATACGAAGTGGGACCTATTGTTGGATACGAATGTCACATTTTACTTAACTTGTATCAATCATATCTCACTCGTACGAACTCCGATTATCCTGAAACTTGAAACGCTGGCTTTTATGACTTTGCTTGTCCTGTCTTGTCAATTGTAGCAAAATTCAGACACGGACAAAATTCATCGATATCCATGGTGAACCTGTGATGCACAATCGATATTCATGACTAGTAATCATTGATTTTCAGTTAATTTTTGGGTATCTCGGCTTTGCCAAAAGGTGGGATAACACTTTGCCCCCCAAAACATGCCTTTTGGTAAAAGGTGTGTTTTGATCAGTCTTAAATTGAATGCAGTGAGTTCATGTTTTATTCAGAGCTTATAGCATTTTTAATCAAGTCCATGGCTGTTCGAAGCCGAATCATTATCAATTTCTTCCAGTGGAAGTTAAGAATGAAATTCTACAGTCTCTCCGTACTATCGATGGTCACTCCGGACCCTTGCCAAGCCTATTCCATACTTAGCGATCGAATAGAAAGAACTTATTGCATTCCGGCGTTGCTTTCTTTTCCTTGCACTCTGGCCCCAGTTAGGGCGTAAAGTGATATCTTGGTCATTCTAAACCGATCGTAGCCTCTCTGGGCTCTTGCTGGATCCCATCCTATCACTCTCTGGTGAAGGGGAAACAGCGTCGTGTGAGCCGATCCTGTCGCTCTTCGGCGAAGCGGCCACACCCCCTGCACTCCGGTTCAGCGTCTCTGAACATTAAGCGATGTCTTGGCCAAAATCTTTAGGCTGATCATAGCCTCTCTGGGCTCTTATCGAATCCCGATCCAATCACTCTCCGGTGAATAGGAAACGACGTTTAAGTGAGTCGATCCTGTAGCTCTCCGACGAAGCAACCCACTTCTTGCACTCCGGACCCCGTCTCTCCGGGTAGGGTCATAAAGCGATCATTTTTATATTGGTATTTAATACTCATCCTTTAACTCTCCGGTCAAAAGTTTATTTCAAGAAATTCAAGTTAATTTATTAAATTCAGATCCTAGATGTTAAATCTCAAACATCAGGAAAAAACTAAACATTGCCTATCCAGGCAGATTGGTCTATCTCCATCTCAGACCATGCCTAGGGATCTCTCCGGTTCCCGTACATGAGTAAGTGGGTAGCCGTTTATTATGAAAACAAATCTAATGAAATTATTTGACCGAAGTTCAAATCCTGAACTTGGCCCTTGCCATCTTAATCAGTTGATGACGAGTCGTGATCCCGATCCAGGATCATTTCTGTTAGGTGGAGGCGGTAGTTGTTCAGGCCTTACCGCCGCTGCCCGTTCTCTGACATATTGTGGCAATCTACCACTCCTCGCATGTTCTTCCACCTCATCCTTTAGGTGGCGGCATTCGTCAGTTGTGTGCCCATCCAGCTCATGGAATAGGCAATATTTTCCGGTTCTACGCTCCCGCTCTGTGGGATCTCTCCTGGGTGGTTTTCGATAAGGGAGTTGCCCCCGAGTTTCAGTGTAAATTCGTTCTAGGCTTGCCGCCAAATCTGTGTATTGCCTGAATCTAGGCTCTCGGAATTTCTTCCATTTATCAGGACCATCATGTGCGTCATCCTGCTTTCTCTTTCCTTTGTCCACCTTGGGCTGTTCCCTGGCGGTTCCTTCGCCTTGTACAGCGTTTATTTCCTGCCTCTTGGCTCGTGATTCCTCTAATCGAATGAATCTTTCAGCTTCATGGTAAAACTCTCCAAGATCTTGCGGTGGGTCTCTCGCCAAAGAATATTTGAATTCGGTGCCTTCCCCAACTCCTGCCACTGCCGCCATCAAAATCATCGATGGACCCGGGCGGTCTACAGAAGCCACCGTTACATTAAATCGTAGCAGAAAATCTTTTGTGGACTCTCCGGTCCTTTGCTTTATCGATGCTAAAGTCATCACACTTTTGGGTCGCGTCACGTGGACCCTAAATTGCCTCATGAAGCAATCTACAAGCTCGCCCCATGTTCTGATCGATCCGGTTTCTAATTGCCTGAACCAAAGTGCAGCCAGATCTGACAAGTATAGAGGGAAGCATTGAGCCATCACTTCCTCGGATGCCCCCAACACTTCCATGTGCCTGATGTATCGAGTAATATGCATCGTTGGGTCTGACTTCCCATCATAAGGATCCAGCATAGGAAGTTTGAACTTCGGAGGGTTCCTTGCATTCCTGATATCCGGGGTGAACGGACTCCGACTAACTTCCTCTAGTCCTCCATTGGACAATACTCCTCTCATCAATCATCGGACTAATCCAGCCATCTTTTCATCTCCATCCTGAGGTTGCCCCCTTGGCCTTGAAGGGTATTCTGGTACGTACTCTTCGTGTGGCCTGTTAGCATCAGCGTTTGCTCTAGCCTGTTGAGCCCCTACCATCGATCTTCCAGTATCGGACCCAGAGGGTCTGCCCCCAAGTCCTTGTTGGTCGCCTTCTGGTCCTGCATTCTGACCTTGAGGTTGATCTCTGTTGGTTTCTGCAATCCCAACTCCCTGTTCAGCACTTGCAGTTGATGTAGTTGGTCCAAGGTTCTGCATATTTGCTGCCCTCATCTGCTCGAAGAAATTCTACAACATCTCTTGTTGAGTCTTCATCATCCTCTCTTGCAATGAATTTGCTATGGCTTCCATTTCATCTCTGGTGATGTAAACCGAAGCTTGTCCTTCTCCAACGCCAGAGGATGCCTCTTGACTTCCTCCTTGCTGGCTTCTCTCAGCTCTTTGTCTTGTTTGCCGAGTCATTGTTGAGTTAATCTGAATCCTTCAAACTTTCAAATCTAAACTTTGAATCTGGTGTAGCGAGCACTCCTGAGTTCAATTCTCAATGAAAGCACCAAAGTGTTTGCGCCAAAATTGGTCACAAACCCCAAGTATTGTGAAAGCACCAGTGTATGAATACAAATCAACAAGTATTCAAACACAAATCTCAAATCTAAGCAAATAGAGTATCACAATTCAGAAATAATGAACAAAAACACGAGATTTATAGTGGTTCGGCTATCTCTGGCCTACGTCCACTTCAAAGGTTTATCTTTTATTGATTATCCTTGCTGATTACAATTGATTACAGTAGTTGTAATGAAGAACTTCGAGTACAATGGTTGTATTGAAGTGTAGAATTGAGTCTGATAGAGTCTAGATGCTTCAGAATCTCCATCCCCTTTCCTGAATGACCTGGGGCTCTATTTATAGGTGTAGGAGGCTGATATTTCGCCTAAAATTAGGGAGACTACTTCTGGCACATGTGGGGGCCCATGCGCCCGTGTCCAAGAAATCTGGGCCTGCTTCGGTATTGATTCGAACTCCCTTCGAATCGATCAAAAAATCATCCAATTGAGCTAAAATTTGGTGAGAACATTCTTCAACATGTATGTAAGCTTCTATGAAAATTTCATATCATTTGGACTTGTAGATCTCAAGTTATGATCGATTCAAAATTGCGTTCTTCGTCTGTTCATCCTGTTCGAATCGATCAGTTCGAATCGATCCCTTCGAATCGATGGTGGCATGTGCTAGCAGGTTGACGTGGCGCGCGTTCTTCGTGTCGATCCGCTTTTCACTCCGGTTTGATCGAGTCGTTCCAAATATCTCGCCGCTTTGACTTAATGGATTCGAAGGAAGCAACGCCGATGGATACGAACGAGTCACCCTCTGATGGATTCGAAGGACTTCAAGTCGATGGGTGTGATGTCTTTGCCATTCTGATCGACACGAAGGAGATAGATTCGAATACTTAGCCATATTCGATGGATACGATCTAGGGATAACTGAGGGATTCGAATACGACTTCGGCCGATGGATACGAAGTGGGGAGTAGTTGTCCGATACGAAGTGGGACCTATTGATGGATACGAACAGCACATTTCACTTAACTTGTATCGATCATATCTCACTCGTACGAACTCCGATTATCTTGAAACTTGAAATGCTGGCTTTTATGGCTTTGCTTGTCCTGTCTTGTCAATTGTAGCCCAATCCGGACTCGGAAAAAATTCATCGATATCCATGGTGAACCTGTGATGCACAATCGATATTCATGACTAGTAATCATTGATTTTCAGTTAATTTTTGGGTATCTCGGCTTTGCCAAAAGGTGGGATAAGACTTTGCCCCCCAAAACATGCCTTTTGGTAAAAGGTGTGTTTTGATCAGTCTTAAATTGAATGCAGTGAGTTCATGTTTTATTAAGAGCTTATAGCATTTTTAATCAAGTCCATGGCTGTTCGAAGCCGAATCATTATCAATTTCTTCCAGTGGAGTTAAGAATGAAATTCTACAGTCTCTTCGTACTATCGATGGTCACTCCGGACCCTTGCCAAGCCTATTCCATACTTAGCGATCGAATAGAAAGATCTTATTGCATTCCGGCCTTTCTATTCCTTGCACTTTGGCCCAATTAGGGCGTAAAGCGATATCTTGGTCATTCTAAACCGATCGTAGCCTGTCTGGGCTCTTGCTGGATCCCATCCTATCACTCTCCGGTGAAGGGGAAACAGCGTCGAGTGAGTCGATCCTGTCGCTCTTCGGCGAAGCGGCCACACCCCCTGCACTCCGGTTCAGCGTCTTTGAACATTAAGCGATGTCTTGGCCAAAATCTTTAGGCTGATCATAGCCTCTCTGGGCTCTTATCAAATCCCGATCCAATCACTCTCCGGTGAATAGGAAATGACGTTTAAGTGAGTCGATCATGTCGCTCTCCGGTGAAGCAACCCACTTCTTGCACTCCGGACCCCGTCTCTCCGGGTAGGGTCATAAAGCGATCATTTTTATATTGGTATTTAATACTCATCCTTTAACTCTCCGGTCAAAAGTTTATTTCAAGAAATTCAAGTTAATTTATTATATTCAGATCCTAGATGTTCAATCTCAAACATCAGGAAAAAACTAAACATTGCCTCTCCAGGCAGATTGGTCTATCTCCATCTCAGAGCATGCCTAGGGATCTCTCTGGTTCCCGTACATGAGTAAGTAGAGTAGCCGTTTATTATGAAAACAAATCTAATGAAATTATTTGACCGAAGTTCAAATCCTGAACTTGGCCCTTGCCATCTTAATCAGTTGATGACGAGTCGTGATCCCGATCCAGGATCGTTTCTGTTAGGTGGAGGCGGTAGTTGTTCAGGCCTTACCGCCGCTGCCCGTTCTCTGACATATTATGGCAATCTACCACTCCTCGCATGTTCTTCCACCTCATCCTTTAGGTGGCGGCATTCTTCAGTTGTGTGCCTATCCAGCTCATGGAATAGGCAATATTTTCCGGTTCTACGCTCCCGCTCTGTGGGATCTCTCCTGGGTGGTTTTCGATAGGGTAGTTGCCCCCGAGTTTCAGTGTAAATTCATTCCAGCCTTGCCGCCAAATCTGTGTATTGCCTGAATCTGGGCTCTCGGAATTTCTTCCGTTTATCAGGACCATCATGTGCGTCATCCTGCTTTCTCTTTCCTTTGTCCACCTTGGGTTGTTCCCTGGCGGTTCCTTCGCCTTGTACAGCGTTTATTTCCTGCCTCTCGGCTCGTGATTCCTCTAATCGAATGAATCTTTCAGCTTCATGGTAAAACTCTCCAAGATCTTGTGGTGGGTCTCTCGCCAAAGAATATTTGAATTCCGTGCCTTCCCCAACTCCTGCCACTGCAACCATCAAAATCATCGATGGATCCGGGCGGTCTACAGAAGCCACCGTTGCATTAAATCGTAGCTGAAAATCTTTTATGGACTCTCCGGTCCTTTGCTTTATCGATGCTAAAGTCATCACACTTTTGGGTCGCGTCACGTGGACCCTAAACTGCCTCATGAAGCAATCTACAAGCTCGCCCCATGTTCTGATCGATCCGGTTTCTAATTGCCTGAACCAAAGTGCAGCCAGATCTGACAAGTATAGAGGGAAGCATTGAGCCATCACTTCCTCATATGCCCCCAACACTTCCATGTGCCTGATGTATCGAGTAATATGCATCGTTGGGTCTGACTTCCCATCATAAGGATCCAGCATAGGAAGTTTGAACTTCGGAGGGTTCCTTGCATTCCTGATATCCGGGGTGAACGGACTCCGACTAACTTCCTCTAGTCCTCCATTGGACAATCCTCCTCTCATCAGTTGTCGGACTAATCCAGCCATCTTTTCATCTCCATCCTAGGGTTGCCCCCTTCGCCTTGAAGGGTATTCTAGTACGTACTCTTCGTGTGGCCTGTTAGCATCAGCGTTCGCTCTAGCCTATTGAGCCCCTACCATCGATCTTCTAGTATCGGACCCAGAGGGTCTGCCCCCAAGTCCTTGTTGGTCGCCTTCTGGTCCTGCATTCTGACCTTGAGGTTGATCTCTGTTGGTTTCTGCAATCCCAACTCCCTGTTCGGCACTTGCAGTTGATGTAGTTGGTCCAAGGTTCTGCATATTTGCTGCCCTCATCTGCTCGAAGAAATTATGCAGCATCTCTTGTTGAGTCTTCATCATCTTCTCTTGCAATGAATTTGCTATAGCTTCCATTTCATCTCTGGTGATGTAAACCAAAGCTTGTCCTTCTCCAGCGCCAGAGGATGCCTCTTGACTTCCTCCTTGCTGGCTTCTCTCAGCTCTTTGTCTTGTTTGCCGAGTCATTGTTGAGTTAATCTGAATCCTTCAAACTTTCAAATCTAAACTTTGAATCTGGTGTAGCGAGCACTCTTGAGTTCAATTCTCAATGTTTGCACAAAAAATGGACAAACACCTCAAAGTTGTATGATTTAGTAGATCTTATGTTGTTCTTAGCGATTTGAGTGATTTATGCAAATATATGAAAAGCAGGGGCCAAACTGTAAAAAGACACGCAGATTTATAGTGGTTCAGCCAGAATGTGCCTATGTCCACTTTATATGTTATTTCTCTTCTCTTGTTTTAATTACAAGTACAAAACTTTGATACAAGTAAAAGAAAGTTGTTTGAAAGTTCTATCCGTGCTTGAGCTCTCAAAACTTGTCCCCATTGTTGTACCCCTGCCCCTCTATTTATAGAGTGAGGCTGGGGGTAGGGGTCTAGGATGTGTATAGTTGCTGATGGGCCTGGGCTGATGTGATCTGGCCTAGTACGTCTTGGTTCGTCATTGCTTGGTTCGAAGGTGGTTGGAGTGTAGAATGGACCGGTAGTTGCTTGGACCGGTGGTGGGATGGTGAGGTTGATCCGGTGTGGAGATGGTTCGGCATGGGCTGGTCCGGTTGGTTTGGCAGGAAGGTTGGTCCGGTTGGTTCGGCAGGAGGTGGTTCGGTGGGAGTTAGGAAGGTTGATCCGGTTATGGAGATAGGAAAGGTTTGTCTGCCGAATGAGTTCGAATGAGGTCTGCCGGATGGGGTATGCCGGATGGGGTATGCCGAATGGATCAGGCTTCTTAGTCTCGAGGTCTTCTGGGTGAGAACACGCCCAACATTTGCCCCCCAAAGTGGGGCATATTCTTGAATATGGCGTGCTTTGTTTGACAAATGCAATTGGTCCTTGGATGCCGAACCAGATGGTTCGGTCGTGTCCTTTTGTCTATAAGTAGGGACCGTACGCCTTTGCTATTTCCTACCTGCCGAACTAAACATTTGCTTTTGCCGGATCAAACTTCGTAGCTGAGTCGAACGTGGTAGCCGAATCAACGTGGTAGCCGATCCAACCCGGTAACCGAACCAACCTGGTAGCCGAATCAAAGTGACAGCCGAATCAATCGTGATAGCCGAATCAACGTGACAGCCGAATCAACGTGGTGCCCGAATCAATTTCCCTATATTCACTGAATCAGGTGAGATCCTTTCTATGTCGGACAAATGGTTTATCGAAGGTAGTTGTATATCTATATAAACGGATGGAGTTGGGAATGCCGAATGGATATGAGAACTACCGAACGGCCTTGAGAATTTTGCATTTACTTTACCGAATGACAACGGGAGTTTGAACATTCTGATTTTATGAGTGAAATTCCATATTATATACTTACTTTTTTACCTCCTTTGTTCTAAAAACATGTTTTTTCGGTGTTGTAGATAATGTCTCGTAAAGTGGAAACTCGATCAGACAAAAAGAAATCCGGGGGTGAAGGAGGTCCCTCTGCCGTGCCCCCAGCTCAGCCGAATCCAGAACGTCACGGATCTGCCCCGAGATCACTAGTGGACGGGTACGGCCCTCAGGAGCTTCTGAACTCCCCGCCCGATTGCTTTCCCAGTTCCCTCAAGGAGGAGCAGCTCGATGTCATTTCCCGATCCTTTGGAATTGATAGGGCGCGCTTGCTATTGCCTGGGAGAGACGTTATGCCGTATGATCCTCCTGAAGGGTACTTCGCCTACAGCAGATACCACTGTATGTGTGGTGCCATCCCTCCTCT
Source organism: Allium fistulosum (assembly GCA_030737815.1). Lineage (NCBI taxonomy): Eukaryota > Viridiplantae > Streptophyta > Magnoliopsida > Asparagales > Amaryllidaceae > Allium > Allium fistulosum. The sequence goes on along the minus strand of CM060905.1, from coordinate 893,796,282 downwards.
GAACGCTTGGATAGCCAGCTTCCTTACATATCTTAAGGTGGCCCCGTTCCAGCTTCAACCCAACTCCTATGCTATACTGGTAAGCCTCTTCGTCATTTTCCGGAGGAAGTATGGTCGTGCTCCTTCCAACCGAGAGATCCGGTATCTATATAACCTGAGGGGCTATAAGAAGGGGTCCCCATACATTAGCTTGGAGTCAGCTGTGACCTTCAAGCCGGTCTTGGATCTGTATTCCAAATTCAGCATGTTCAAGAAGGAATGGTTCTTTGTTAGGGACGACTCTGTATCAATTCGGCGCTTTACTTCTGGATGTAAGTTGATGCTTTTACTTATAATTTCCATTTCGATTGCGATGCTTCTTCTCATACTTCCTCATTTTTGCTAGCGACAGGTGGCTTTGCGGTTGTGGAGACTGACCGCCTGGTTCAAACGGCGGCTGAGATAGAAGCTATTCTCGGGAAATATAGATCATCTGCCTTCTTGATCAGAAATGCGATTCTTTTGGAGTATAACTTAATCCTTCCACAGCAGTCAGTAGTTAAGCTGAGGGAAACGGCGGAGGAGAGGGCGGCTGCTCAGACCAAGGAAGGTGTTACGGTAGAGAGTAGCAAGAGGAAACCTTTTACAAAACCTCCAACTGTCGGAGGTAAGAAACTCAAGAAGTCGGACGGTCCCTCCCCCAGCAATTGTCCACTTACCCGGGAGGAGGAAGACATAGAGGAGGAAAGAGGCGAGGGTGAAGATGGTCGGGAAGGTGATAAAGGTGGCGATGGCATCGGGGCCTTGCTTCCTGGGCAAGCGGGCGAGATTCAGGAGTGGACGGACGATGCGTTCCACCAGGCTTTCGAGGGGCTGGACGAAGATCCGGCTTTGGTAGAGAGAACCGGGAAAGCGGACAAGGCCGGGACTGGTGCAAGCGAGTCTTCCCAGACCATTCCAGCCAGGGTGGCTCCGACGACTCAAGGTGAACTCTTGACTCCTGCATGCTTCACTAATGATAGGGACTTAGGAATATTTTATGACCCGCTCCCGTCCTGGAATAAAATCCAGGACCTATTGCAGTATCCTACTCCTCCCCAGGGTTTGTACAACCACAGATGTGTTTCTCTCCTTTTAATTTGCTGTGTTTTCTCGAAGTATAGAACAATATATGCTTGTGACACTTTTTCTTCATATCAGGAGCAGGTAAAACGGTCAAAGCCTCAGATTTTCGGCACAGGCTTGAACAGTACAAGCTTTCCAAAACTTCTGTCAAGCCGAAGCCTTCGACCCACCGCTCCGGGGATGTAGTCGGCTACCGTCCTCTTCTCGGGGTTATCGAAGAGGGTATTCAGCAGAGAAAGAGGAGTCGTCCTTTATCCGAACCTTCGTCTGGTCCTCAGTTCCCGGCTCAGCCTCTTCATGATATCACGGAGGAGGATAGCGAGTTTGCACCTTCTCCGCACCCGTCCGGAAACCCTTCTGTTACTCATATCGACCGTCCTGACTTGGCTCGTAATCCATTTGCGGGTCATCCTGATCTGGATCCAAGTTCCCATGATGTTACTTTTGATGAGGTTACTGGCGAGCACCTTCTTCCCCGCAATCCCATGGTACGGGTGCTTGATGAGGCTAAGTCTTTAGATCTTGATCTTCTTACTACTCGGATAGTTACCATGGGAGACGAGGCCAAGGCTAATATTGATCGGGTGGCGGAGGAGACTAAGAAGCTGATGGGGCATCATGCCCGGCTGGTTAAGGCTGGAGAGGAAATTGGGAGTGCCAACATCCGATTACGGTTGATGGTTTCGGACCAGGCGAAACAGCTTGCTGATCAAGCCATTCAGATTTCCCAGCATGAGGCTGCCTCCGGGCGGCTGAGGAAGGCTATGGAGGAGGCTAGTAAGGCGGAACTGCGGAAGATGGAGGCCGCCTGCAAGGAATAGATAAATATGGCCATCTCGACAGTGGATGAGGTTCGGAGGACGGATCTTGAGCGGGTAGAGGAGCTGTCGGGGAAACTTGAAGCCGCAGAGCTCGCTCAGGTTAGGCTAAAGGAGGAGATGGAGGCGATGCGGAAATCCCTTCAGGCTGACTGCTTGAGATACCGTTTGGAGAGAGAAGCTGCTGTGGGAAGGTTGTCGGCTTCCGAGGCCCGGATGAGGGAGTTTGAGGAGAATGAGGGGATGATGGATGAAATGCTTCAGGACATGTACTTCCGAACTTGGAAGCAGGGCAACCTATCTTGGATGGATGATTATCCTAGGGTCATGGCTAAGATCTATCTTCGGGCTCTGGAGGAAGCTAAGGCCGATGCGGATAAAGATGGTGGCGTGGTCTTCAGCATGGATGCGGTTACTGCTCAGTTTGCCAAGGAGGAGAAGGTGGCGGTGAAGGAAGGTATGCGGTTGCTTGCCGCTGAGGAGGTAGGCGTGCAGGTAGAGGATGATGATCAGGATAGTCAGGAAGCAGGCGCTGGTAAGTCTCCCTTTTTAGTTTTTCCATCAACTTGATTGCTTATTGCTAATGAGTCCTTTTTCTGACTGGACAGGGGGTCAACAGGGCAAGGATAAAGCTCCACTACAGCCGGCCCCTTGATTATACCGCCTTTCATGTTTTAATCGTAGATGGCAGTCTTGAATATCTTGTATGACCGAGCATGGAATGTAGTCGAATGTCCTGCCACTGTGAGTCCCTACACCCATTGGCGAGTATCTCCTACTCTGTATCATGTACTTTAGGGATTGTTATATAGGATAGGGAAAAAGCTTTTTAAGTAAAATTGAAATACGTGAAAAGGTAAAACTTCCAATCACGGAAGGCCTTCGATGTGCTTAAGTTCGTGGCAAACGGGTTTTGTAGTCACTTTCCCTAGCTGTGGGTCTTGGAGACATTCGTCACCCATCTTACGCCTCCGCGGGGAGTTAATTCTTTTTTACCACAGCCGTACTTAAGACACATCGGAGCCGAGATCGCGCACAGTAACTACCCGGGCCATTATGGCCCGTAATCGTGGGTATTATTCGATTTACTGTGGCCGGCTAGCGTGGGTGCCGATCGTCAACTGTGAACTGCCCCTGGCTGGCCACACCTTATGTTGGGGCTTATAGTCGGTTCACAGTTGCCGGCGAGCCTAACGCCGTAATGAGCTGCCTCGGCTATAGTCGGCCTTCTCGGTGGCTTATAATCGGCTCATTACAGTTGGCTTTAAGGGCCGTCGCGAGCAATGAGTTAACCCGCAGCAGAGGGATGCTGGAGCAAAAGTGTCTCATTGGCGAGGGCATAGATTCGCATAGTACCTGTTGGGTCTTGTCCAGGTGAAGTTGCGTTGTGGAGTGCTTTGAATAGAAATGCTATATACTCAGGATTTTGTTCAACAGAAAAGGATAAAGTTAACAAGCAGCCAAGATACAAAGGAACAAGTTAAAAAAGAGACAAGGTTTTTAAAGTGGTTCGGCACGAAAATGCCTACGTCCACTGATTCTCTTTGTTAATTCACTTCATATGGGCAATACAAGTTAAGAAAAGTATCGACGGAGGTGTTGGATGTTCCATGCCTTCTGGAACACCTCTCCGTCCACCGTTGACAAAATATAGGCTCCGTTGTGGAGATCTTTATGAATTACATATGGTCCATCCCAGATTGGGTCTAGTGCTCCGGGGCGAGGGAAGATTCGCTTGAGGACAAGATCCCCTTCCTGTAAGGTACGATGCTTGACTTTGGAGTTGTAGTGTGCCGCCACTTTTTGTTTGTGGGCTGCTGCTTTAAGGACTGCATCATTTCTTCTTTCCTCGACTAGATCCAAAGACATGTTGAGGAGCTCTTCATTCTCTTCTGGGTTATAGTGGATCCTACGGTGGGAAGGTACAATGGTTTCAACCGGGAGCATAGCCTCCGATCCGTAAGCCAAAGAGAAAGGAGTGTGCCCCGTTGATGTTCTGAAAGATGTGCGGTAAGCCCACAGTGCCGTAGGGAGTTCGTCCACCCAAGCGCCCTTTGACTTTTCGAGCTTCTTTTTGATCAGAGTCTTCAGAATTTTGTTGACTGCTTCGACTTGTCCGTTTGCCTGGGGATACGCTACGGATGAGAAGCTTTTATGAATTCCGTGCTCTCGGCACCAGTTGGCGAATTCCTCGCTGTCAAACTGAAGTCCATTGTCTGATATGATTTTGAGTGGGACTCCATACCTGCACAGAACAATTTTGATCAAGAAGTTAATAACTTTTGCTGAAGATACTTTATTCAGAGGTTCTGCTTCCACCCATTTGGTGAAATAATCAACTGCCACTATAGCATATTTGGCCCCGCCTCGGCCCATCGGTAGCTCGCCGATTAAGTCAATTCCCCATATTGCGAAGGGCCAAGGGCTGGTCATTTGAGTAATCTCAGTTGTTGGTAGCCGTGGAATCTTAGCGAATTTTTGGCATCTGTCACATCTCTTGACGAAATCTAAGGCGTCCTTGCTTAAGGTGGGCCAGAAATATCCGTATCGGAGTATCTTTTTTGCTAATGTTTGCCCCCCGGTGTGATCTCCACAGCTCCCCTGATGGATGTTGGATAAGATTTCCTTGGCTTCCCTTCCGGCGACACACCTTAATAATGGGTTAGAGAAACCGCGCCGATAGAGGATGTCTTCTTGTATTGTATAGCGGGACGCTTTCCTCAAGATTTTCTTGACTTCATTACGCCCGTCGGGTAGTGTGCCACTTTGTAGGTAGTTTCGGATGGGAGTCATCCAAGTTGCTTCCTCGGTTGCAGTTATCAGATTCACTTGTTCAAAACTTGGCGCCATTTGCTTTGAGATGGTCACTGCCCCGAAGATGGTGATGTCTCTCACACTTGCTTGCTTTGCTAATTCGTCAGCCTCTCGGTTCTCCTCCCGAGGGATGTGTTTGACCAAGTAGTGGTCCAATCGGCTGAGAAGTAATTTGGTCTTCTTTAGATATGCTATGAGTTGTTTTTCTCGAGCTCGGAATTCCCCTAGTATTTGATTAACAATAAGCTGAGAATCGCTGTGAAGACACAAAGGATTGGCTCCGATCTCGATGGCAATTTCTAGTCCGGCTATCACTGCTTCATATTCTGCATCGTTGTTGGTGGCAGCGAACTCCAACCTTATAGCATAGTGCAGTTTATTTCCCCTGGGAGTGATTATTACAACACCTGCCCCCGAGCCCTGTTCGTTCGACGCGCCATCCACAAAGAGATTCCATTTGATGTCTCCTGTTATTTCCAATTGCTCCTTATCTTCGTTGGTAGTGAATTCTGCAATGAAGTCAGCCATGGCCTGTCCCTTGATGGCGGTGCGAGGGTGATAGGTGATATCATACTGACTCAGTTCAATGCACCATTTAAGTAGTCGCCCAGAAGTGTCGGGGCGATGGAGTACCTGCCTCAGTGGTTGATCGGTCAGAACTTTGATGGAATGGGACTGGAAGTAGTGACGCAGCTTCCGTGATGTGATAAGTAAACAGTATGCTAGCTTTTCAAGTTTAGGATATCTGACTTCTGCCCCAGTAAACCTTTTGCTGACGAAGTAAACTGGCCGCTGTGTGCGGTTATCTTCCCTTACCAAGGCGGCGCTTAGGGCGTGGGATGACACAGCGAGGTATAGGTATAATTCTTCTCCTTCGCTTGGAGTTGAGAGCACCGGTGGTTTCTGGAGGTGTTCGATTAAGTGAAGGAAAGCGGTCAGGCATTCGTCAGTCCATTCGAACTTTCCCTTGTCTTTCTTTAGAGCTTCAAAAAAAGGGACGCACTTGTCCGTCGCCTTGGAGATGAATCGGCTTAGAGCGGCCACTTTTCCGTTCAAACTTTGCATTTCCTTCCGAGTGGAAGGTATCTTGATATCCCTTAGCGCTCGGATTTGTTCAGGGTTTGCTTCTATCCCTCTGGCATGAACGATGAATCCTAAGAACTTTCCAGATGACACTCCGAAGGAGCATTTTAGCGGATTCAACTTCATTCCAAATTGTCGAAGTACTTGAAACATCTTGCCTAGGTGGCTTACGTGATCTTTGGCTTCTCGTGATTTCACTAGCATGTCATCCACATATACTTCCATAGTTCGTCCTATTAGCCCCGCAAACATCTTGTTGACGAGGCGTTGGTAGGATCAATGTTTAATACGTGGCATGCTATGTCGGGGGAGATTCCGGTCATGTCAGCGTGTGACCAAGCAAATACATCCAAGTTGTGGCGGAGAAAATCGATGAGTTGTTCCTTCAACTTGGTTTTTAGTTGGGACCCAATTTTCAGTAGCCTACTTGAGTCGTGCTTGTCTACAGATATAAACTCCATAGCCTCTGCAGGCTCGGCGGTGGCCTCCTCCTCTTTGTCCCTAGGGTCTAATTCATTGAAAGGGTCGCTGGTGTATCGAAGAGGAGGGGCTTTCTTTAGTTGCTATGCTTCAAGGCTTTTTGTGCAGAGGGCAATCTCTACACCCTTCCCTTTATCCTTCCTGTGGTTGTTGCGAAGTTCAGTCACATAGTAGTCTCGAGCAACGTCCTGATCTCCTTCCACTTCCCCTACTCCATTGTCCGTTGGGAATTTCATCTTTAGGCACCATGGGGCTAAGACAACTTGGAAGTCAGACAAGGATGGCCTTCCCAAGAAGGCGTTGTAGGCTGACTGGTTTTCTATTAGCACAAATGTTTGTTTCCGTACAGCAGAGCGGGGATGGCTTCCAATCTCAACAAAAAGGTCCAGTTGCCCGAGGGGCATCTTCGCGTCTCCAGTGAAGCCGTTTAGTGGTTTATCGCAGGGGGATACATCCTTCATTGATAGCTTCATTTTGTCGAATGCGTGTTTGAACAGGATGTTCACCGAGCTTCCAGTGTCTACCAGGATTCGGTAGACTTCGGCGGGACCAAGTCGGGCAGAGATGACCATGGGATCCATGTAAGGGTACTGCCTTCCTTCTAGGTCACGCTTACCGAACGTGATGTCATTACTTTCTTTCCGCTTCGGGTGGCGCTCTTCTATAACCGAATTGACATAGTCTTCATTGTCTCTAAGCGACTTTCCGTATCTTTCCATCTCTTTCCAGCTTCTGTCTGCGATGTGTGGCCCTCCTGAGATGGTATGGACCACTATCTTTTCCTGACTAGAGCTGCTAGCGTTGCGGTTCCCCCTATCGGCCCCCGGGGAGGGTAGCCTTGGGTTTTCATTGGCAGGAGCTGGGGTCCTGTCCTGACCTTTTACATAACGTTCCAGTTTCTTTCTTCTGATGTGTTCCTCAATCAGATCTCGGAGATGATGGCATTCGTTGGTATCATGCCCGTGAGATTCGTGGAAGCGGCAGAATTTTCCAGACTTCTGTGCGTTATCTGATTCCTTCTTGTACAGTGGGCGTTTGTACCTAACTTCGCCTTGGGTGGCAATGAAGATATTTTCGACGGTCTCGTTCAAAGGAGTGTAAGTGTCGAATCTTGGCCCTGGCCGATATAGGCGCTTTTCTCCCTTCTTGCCCCCAGCATTGTCTCTGGAATCAGTTCTTCGAACGTCCCTTGCCACAGCAGGGGTGTTGCCATGGGTTGTCTTATTTTGCTGTCCTGACTGCCCCTCAACGGCAGCATCCTCAAGCCTCATGTATTTCCCGGCTTCATGGAAGAAATCGGGTAAAGTAGCTGGCTTTTCTTTTGTCAACCTTCTAGCAAATTTAGTGTCCGGATGCACACCACTGCAGAGGGCCATTAGGATAAGCTTTTCATCGGCATCTTGGACTGCGGCTGCTGCGGCGTTGAATCTGGTTAGGTATTGCTACAGCTTTTCTCCAGGTTTCTGTTTGACGCTGGACAAGGAATAAGCGTCCTTAGGTTGCTCCACATGAATGCGGAACTGACTGATAAATTTTTCTTTCAACATTTCCCACGAGCTGATGGATCCTTGGGGTAGATGACAGAACCAGGAGGTAGCAAGATCTGCTAAGAAGAGCGGAAAGCATTTGCACAGTACTCCCTCTGTTGCTCCACTCATGAGCATATGCTGCGTGTACCTTTGTAAGTGTACAACGGGATCGGAGGTTCCTTTGTAGGGTTCCATTGTTGGCATCTTCCATTCTCGGGGGGTGATAGCAATTTCGATATTGCGGGCGAAAGGACTGGTTACCCTAGCGCCTATCCCTCGATCTCTTTGCTCCCGTTGGACACACTCTCTGAATAAGCGTGCCATCCTTTCATCAGAACTTGGAGTAGACAGAAATGAGTTTGGTTCTGTTCTGTGGGATTGATTCCGTCCAGATGACCTGTAGGGATGGTATGGTCTATCACTCCTCATATTTTCCAGTGGCTGCCTTCGATCTTCTGGGAGCATGCTTGGGTTAACTACAGTTGGCCCTTGCCTTGATCTCCCCCTGTCGGGTTCTGATCTAAGCACTTCCTCGGGTCCAACTTCGGGCTGGACCCTAGCTCGGCCCCGTTCACTGGCGTTTCTGTGGTTAGGCAGCATGACAGGCTCAGCTACAGTTGACCTTCGCCCGGTACCTTCCCTGTTGGGTTCGGTACTAAACGTTTCCTCAGGCCTAACTTCGGGCTGTGCTCGGTCTCGGCTCCTACCATGGCTACTTCTGCCATTAGCTCCTTCGAAGAAGGAAGATCTTTGTTGCCTCCGAGATCCTCCAGACTGGGACTCGCCCCATGATTCAGTGTTGCGGTTGGATTCTTCAGCGTCCCTTAAGCGTGACATGAGATGGTCCACCAAGGCTTCCTGCTGGGATGTGAAGCGGTTAGTTACTTCAACCACAACTCTGTCCAGATCTGCTCTGGTAATTGCTGCAGGCTGTTCTGTGGCAGGAGTAGTTGGGTTAGCCTGTTCTTCATTTGTTACTGTTGCTGGAGGAGGACGATTTTCTTGATTCGCGACAGCTGGATCTGGAAGACTGCTGGATGCGATGTTTTTTCCTTTGCTAACATCTTTTCTCTGTTTGGGGGGCATGTTTTCCAAGTGGCGGACGATGCTGTTAGGAAAACTGTTAAGTGGATGAAGCTGAAGCTTCGAGCTTCTATTTCTCAGTGAAAGCACCAAAAATGTTTGCACAAAAAATGGACAAACACCTCAAAGTTGTATGATTTAGTAGATCTTATGTTGTTCTTAGCGATTTGAGTGATTTATGCAAATATATGAAAAGCAGGGGCCAAACTGTAAAAAGACACGCAGATTTATAGTGGTTCAGCCAGAATGTGCCTATGTCCACTTTATATGTTATTTCTCTTCTCTTGTTTTAATTACAAGTACAAAACTTTGATACAAGTAAAAGAAAGTTGTTTGAAAGTTCTATCCGTGCTTGAGCTCTCAAAACTTGTCCCCATTGTTGTACCCCTGCCCCTCTATTTATAGAGTGAGGCTGGGGGTAGGGGTCTAGGATGTGTATAGTTGCTGATGGGCCTGGGCTGATGTGATCTGGCCTGGTACGTCTTGGTTCGTCATTGCTTGGTTCGGAGGTGGTTGGAGTGTAGAATGGACCGGTAGTTGCTTGGACCGGTGGTGGGATGGTGAGGTTGATCCGGTGTGGAGATGGTTCGGCATGGGCTGGTCCGGTTGGTTTGGCAGGAGGGTTGGTCCGGTTGGTTCGGCAGGAGGTGGTTCGGTGGGAGTTAGGAAGGTTGATCCGGTTATGGAGATAGGAAAGGTTTGTCTGCCGAATGAGTTCGAATGAGGTCTGCCGGATGGGGTATGCCGAATGGGGTATGCCGAATGGATCAGGCTTCTTAGTCTCGAGGTCTTCTGGGTGAGAACACGCCCAACACTCAGTGAAAGCACCAAAGTGTTTGCGCCAAAATTGGTCACAAACCCCAAGTATTGTGAAAGCACCAGTGTATGAATACAAATCAACAAGTATTCAAACACAAATCTCAAATCTAAGCAAACAGAGTATCACAATTCAACAATAATGAACAAAAACACGAGATTTATAGTGGTTCGGCTATCTCTGGCCTACATCCACTTCAAAGGTTTATCTTTTATTGATTATCCTTGCTGATTACAATTGATTACAGCAGTTGCAATGAAGAACTTCGAGTACAATGGTTGTATTGAAGTGTAGAATTGAGTCTGATAGAGTCTAGATGCTTTAGAATCTCCATCCCCTTTCCTGAATGACCTAGGGCTCTATTTATAGGTGTAGGAGGCAGATATTTCGCCTAAAATTAGGGAAACTACTTCTGGCACATGTGGGGGCCTATGCGCCCGTGTCCAAGAAATCTGGGCCCGCTTCGGGATCGATTCGAACTCCCTTCGAATCGATCAAAAAATCATCCAATCAAGCTGAAATTTGGTGAGAACATTCTTCAACATGTATGTAAGCTTCTGTTAAAATTTCATATCATTTGGACTTGTAGATCTCAAGTTATGATCGATTCGAAATTGCATTCTTCGTTTGTTCATCCTGTTCGAATCGATCAGTTCGAATCGATCCCTTCGAATCGATGGTGGCATGTGCTAGCAGGTTGACGTGGCGCACGTTCTTCGTGTCGATCCGCTTTTCACTCCAGTTTGATCGAGTCGTTCCAAATATCTCGCCGCTTTGACTTGATGGATTCGAAGGAAGCAACGCCGATGGATACGAACAAGTCGCCCTCTGATGGATTCGAAGGACTTCAAGTCGATGGGTGTGATGTCTCTGCCATTCTGATCGACACGAAGGAGATGGATTCGAATACTTAGCCATATTCGATGGATACGATCTAGGGATAACTGAGGGATTCGAATATGACTTCGGTCGATGGATACGAAGTGGGGAGTAGTTATCCGATACGAAGTGGGACCTATTGATGGATACGAACATCACATTTTACTTAACTTGTATCGATCATATCCCACTCGTACGAACTCCGATTATCCTGAAACATGAAACGCTGGCTTTTATGGCTTTGCTTGTCCTGTCTTCTCAATTGTAGCCCAATTCGGACTCGGAAAAAATTCATCGATATCCATGGTGAACCTGCGATGCACAATCGATATTCATGACTAGTAATTATTGATTTTTAATTAATTTTTGGTTATCTCGGCTTTGCCAAAAGGTGGGATAACAATGGCTACTACTTGGAAATTGGAATGCTAAAAGTCATGATGGAAAGTTGCATGCGTGAACTGATGGAAATAAATGCAAATGGTCGTTGGTTATTCACGGTGGAAAATGGAGAGTCACAAAGGAAACAAAAGGGCTCAAACGATTACTGATCCAGATAACCGTTTTTATGAATTCCGCCTTGTACTAGTACTTCGAAATACCCGAATGAATATACTGTGGAGATCAACATGACGAGACGATCAAAACGATACACAGATATCAGTGATACGATTGAATTATAAAAATTCGAATTTTCTACTAGCGGAAAATGCAGCAAAATCAAAGAAAAATAAGATCGATGGAGCTAAAGAAGTCTGATTTTGGAAAAACGAAAAATGACGTTTGCTCTGAAGATGGTTTAGAATTTTTCTATGTAAAAATATTTAGGTTCCGAAAACATTTTATTTTCATCGCTTTTTAACTGATTAAATTGAAGTAAATGTACGCGCGAAATAAACTTTCATATTTTCGGACGAAAATTTACCAGTTACTATGTTTAACTAGACGCAGTTCAAATATTAAATTTTTATTTCAAAATTTTATTGTTTATTTTTATTTAACGAAAATTTTCATTTAACGCAAAACGCACGTTTCTTATGTTAAAATTATTATTTTGGTTTCTGTTATTGGTTACAACTATTTCATATTATTACATTACGTTTTTAATATGTATTACATTATCGGTCTTATCGAAATTGGTCGACTACGAATTTGGTTTTGGATTTGTAACTTATATACAAAGAGATTTCCATTTAATAAATCGTAAAATTTTATTTCTATCGGATTTTTAATTAAATTTTTTATTTAATTTAGTATTTTTTTAAAGCGTTAAAAATACGGGTCATTACAATCTCCCCCACTCAAAACTTTTCGTCCTCGAAAAGAAAGGAGGTAGGAGAATAGAAACAACCAGAAGAAAATAGATTGGAATACAAGTAAAACAATTAATTTAAACCATATACATTTCAATTTAAACTAATTAATAGTTAACAATTTGGTTAAATCCCTTTGAGTTCACTTAAGTTAAATTAATCTATCTATTTCTAAATTCATTATCTTATTATCTAGTCATCATAAACTAACAATTTCTAAATCATCCAATTGTATAATTATTTATTGTACTCATATTTTATTCAACAAAGTTAATTCTTTTATTCCAAATTATTATTAAGTTTATTCCACTTAATATATCTTATTACATATATTTAAACCATATAAATTAATTTAACCATATAAATTTCAATTTAAATTAATTTATATTTTTTTCAATTTGGTTAAATCCATTTATATTAAATCAATAAATAGACATTCGATTTAAATTCGTTAGTTCAATCGTTAATTCTAATCATATAAATTTCATTTTAAATCAATTAATATTCAATAATTGACCTTAATTCAAGGTATTTCATTAAGCTGATTCAATTCAATTTGTTAATTCTTTCAGAACAAAATTTACTTTATTTATCTCATTCAATTAACTTATTATTCTATCATTTTTATTAGCATTTTTTTAATTAAAATCTAAGTGCATAACATTTATTATAAACACTCAAAATTTATTTATAAAATTATTTTATATTGTATATTATCCAATTACATTTTAACTTCTAAATAATTTAGGTAAGTTATTTTGAAATGCAATTTAGTACTATACAAATAAAATTTTCAAATTCAATTATTTCAAGTTTAAATACTTATTCAAAATTTAGCTTTATTTATAATTGAAAACATCTTTTAACATGATTTTTTTTAAGAATTAAATTTCCGTTTAATTTCAAACCCTTTAGAAATAATTACGTATATACTATATATATTAAATCAAATTAAATTTAAAATAATATACCCATACATACATATATATATATATATATAAATCCAGTCATATTTAAGAAATTTAAATCAAAATATTTTTCCAAAACAAAACCGTAGCAAAGCTACATTATGGTTTCTCCACTTCGAAACTCGAAAATGAATGTCGATGATGCGGCCGCCATCACCGAAATTATTTTCCAGCGACAAAGAGAAGATCACTGATTTCAACATTTTAAATTCTTTGAAAACGGTTCCTATTTGAAAATACTTTAAATAATATACATTAAAATTCTTTGGAAACAAATTGTAGTCAAAATACCTTTAAATAATGTGCATTTTAAACCTTTAAAACCCTAGTTCGAAATCATTGGAAATTAAATTCTCAAATTCTTAATTTAATTTCATTTCAAATTCTAAATCAGTTTATAAACCAAGTTCATAAATTCATTTATTGAACAATAGATGATAATCAAATATTATCATTTCAAACAATGAATTAATTAACCTCTTTTTTTTAATTCTAGAAAATTTTACTTATATATTTATAATATAATCATACAAAATTATTTCATTTACCAAATTTGAAAACAATATTGTGTCAATTTGCTCTGCTCAAGTGTTTTGGAAATCATATTGATAGCGTTGATCAGACGAATCGATTGGAAACCCAAATCAACATCAACAACTCAAACAACACAGCATATATTAAAACATTTATACATATTAGTTTACAAATACATTTCTTTGCTCGATGATATAGGAATGAATTTTCAAAATAAGGATAGGGTTTCAAATTTGATGGACTCAAATCAAAGAGAAATTTGATTTGAAGATAAGTTCGAAACAAAGATATGATGATTAATAACAAAGTAGGAAGATTGATAAATTTATATAAATCGCGGGCAACCTTAACCGGGTCAACCGTGACTCAAGAATAAGATCAATGTAGAATTCCAAGGCAAATCGACATTGATCTCAAGAGATAGAATTCGGCATAACCAAAGACGTCAGCATCTAAACCGAGGATATATACAAATCTCCGGTGAATCGATGCTATCGTGAAAGAGTTTTACCCCTTTACAAATCAATTTGAGATTGGCGGGACCGCCAACTCATTATAAAGATCATTCGAAGTGGAGTTATGTGATACTCGAGAATTTAGAAGAATACGAATAGTGAGGGACAAGAATGGATTTTGGAACCGCAGGGAACGTTCCAAAATTTAAAGGAATCGAGTCAAAAGGAAGAGATTCAAACTCGAATGAAGTGATTCTTTAATACATTTACCCTATATGCTGAGTTTTGCCTAGAGCTACCAAAGCTCTAATACCAACTGTAATGACCCGCTATTTTGCACTATTCGCATCCGCACATGTCGGACTTGAATAATTCAAAATACCGAATTGTTAATTTAAATTTGGCAAAACTGAACATATACAGTAAATAAATAATCACAGATCACAGACATAGAGTAATAAATTGCAGCGGAAACAAATGATAGTAGTTCATGAAGCTACTATATACATATCAGAGTTAAATAAGGTACAACAGATGTCTCGAATACAATAATCAAATACAAGAATCAGAATACAATCACTGGAATCAACTGAATATCTGAAAGCTGGATAGATAACTGGATCTCCAAGCGAAGCTCCAACTCCAAAGGTGAGTCTTGAATACTGGTACACTCAGTCTGACCCGAGCGTAAAGCAAAACACAAAACACTCGAGTCAGGATTAACATTTTTATATTAATAAATCCAACTCAAGTGAAATAGCAACTGAAATACAAGTAACTCAAAGGATGTTTGGAATAACCATCCTTTAAGGATCCGTTAAACTATCTACTATGTAGTAGTGTACGATAAGTAGATAATGCCTATCAGTAATATAAGATATCAAAATAGTGTTAAGGCGTTACCATTATTCCCCTTAACACATTTTATATAAGCATTATAGACTATACAGCACTGTAAACTCCACCGTAAACTAGTGGGATAACAGGGAGTACTCCATAGGTATAACACAAAACAAATTCGTAGTGGGCGCGTATATAGGGATACAAGTATGACAAGGCACATGAAGCAATACCCAAGGTAGTGAAACTACCGTTTGCCTGATCCGGACCGGTGAGAACGCATCGCCGCAGTGATCGCAACACCGCGAAACAACACTCCCAAAATGAAGGGTGCACCAATCGACAACAAGTAATGAGTAGTTTTCAAAGAAGTGTGTTCGCTCAAGGTAGCTAACCCCCATTTGGCCCGGCACGGCTCCCGTTTTAGTCATTTCCAATTTGACACAAGTTTCAAGGCTATCCATTATCGTTCACTTTTTTCAGTCATCACGTACATCATTCCAACCACTTCATTTTGGATCACACTCCACGTGTAGTTATTAAAGTGGTTTTCGGTTTAGACAGTAAGTATGTCCCTAACCGATTCCGGTCTCTTTAATAACCTTCGAAATTATTTCACCAATTGGTCGTTTAATATATTTCAAAAGCAAATCAAATTCAATTTCAATTAAATTTGTAAATCAACATTTCTTTTGTCTTTCTAAACCAATTTCCATAATTTACGTTCAAAATTTCCAACTTTCCGTTTCAAATTCTTATAATTCAATTTCAATTTTATATTTAACACAATTCAAATATTAATTCAAGTTTGTATATATAAGTCTCATTTCGAAATCATTTAAATTCATTTATCGATTTCATTCAATATCGTTAAATTAATTTATCATTCAAAACAATTTATATTTAAATTCCAATCCATTAAATCAATTACTTAATTTCAACTTCATTATATCAAAACTTACAAATTTAATTAAATTAAATTCATCACATCAAATTCTTTAAATTTCAAGTCTTACATTAATTTCACTAAATCACATTTTATTTCTTGTTAAAGAAATCCAATTTCACTTATTTACTTACTTAAATAATTTTTCCAAAACTTAATTAATAAAGAAATTCAATTTCAATTATTTACGAAGTAAAAATTCACTTATTCAAAAGTTCAATTTCTCTTATCAAAGAATTCAAATTTTTATTTAATTATCAAATAATCAGATCTTATTTAATTATTAAATATTTCAAAACTTAATTATTTCAAACTTAATTATAATTTAAAACTTAATTATTAAATCATTTCAAACTTAATTCAATGATTAGTTCCAAATTTAATTGTCAAATAATTAATTTCAAAATAACGATCTTTCAACAACTACTATGTCAATATTTGTTTCATATTTTAAATATTAACATTTTCTTTCATAAAAAATCAAATTCCAACTTCGTTTCAAAACCATATTATTTATTCAAATAAAATCTTCATTTTATTTTTAAATCAAATTATTGACCAATCGATTTTTATATAATTCTCTATCATAGGTCAAAGTTCAATTTGGGTATTTATCATTTCAACCCGATTCCATTTCAATTCAAAAATCAAAGCATAGCAAAGGAAACTTGTAGTGTGATAACTGGGATGGTATCAAAGTAAATAAACAAGCAAAAACAACAACCAATATCAATCTAATAATCAATTCAAATAATCCTGAAATAATCGTATTAATTCACATTGTTGTTTGTGTAAATTAATATAATTATTTCTAGAATCTACACTATCATTTTATGTAGATTAAAGATTATTACACTTATTATTCTATGCAATTCTACACTTGACATCAATTATTCAATTTCATAATTCATAAAATAATACAACATAAATTCAAACGGTTCAAGGGTAATTAACTATTTTTCTACGTGTCAAATAACTAAACATTTAAGGGGTCATATTATACAAATTTAACTAATCAAATTCAATACATATGTCGATTCAAATTTTTTAACTATCCTACGTCAAATTCAATTGCATAATATTTATCACTTTATACATTACAATTTAACATCCAATATAAACAACAATCAATCAATCAATTATCAATCAAACTGTATTATCATCGCATAAATAATTACAGATAATGGTGTTAGATGTCGTGGGTGAATAGATACAGGTAGTAACATATATAACAGTGTAAATAACTAACAGCAGCACATTTCAATTGTCGTTTCAATTGAAATCAAATTTAATAAATAAAAGAACATTAATCGTGAGTGGTTGCTCACCTTTCGAGGCTAGAGGATAGACAATGAAATGTGTTACGGATCCAAGCATGAATTTCAAAGCAAATTGGATTGGCACGAATTTGACGTTCAAAGCTGACGGCAAGGAATTGACGAAGTCGAGTTAGAGCTGGATCGATGAAGATAAACGGTATGGGTGAACTTATATCTATATGCATAACTATGTATAAACTATTATGTATATCAAAATAATATTCTAAACGCAAATTAAATTTTAATATATATACTTTAAAATAAAACATAAATTCATAACTAACGTATAAACATAAATACATGGTACGCCATATATAATATAATAATGCGTATCTACCACCTTTATAATATATGTTGTATCTAAACAACAGAAATATATATGCACCCATATAAATCAACAGCCTATGCAACCATTGAAAAACATATACAACTATGAATAATTGCATTGATAAAATATAGGGTAGACTCATCAGCAACTCCCAAAACTTACAAGTGACAAATACATACGTAACATATAAAATGATACCTATATTTTAGAAATATTTACTTATAAGTTATAAATATATAAACAACAAAATATAGGCACAACTACCCTACCTTCAACTATAAACACATTATTTGTACAAAACGATGATCAATCAGACAAAAAAATGCATGCAGACCAACTCAGTAGAGTTATACAACATATATGTGCAGGCTTACTTTAAATAATATATATACTTTTATTTTTTATTTTATTTTTTTATTTTTTTGAACCAAAGCAAGATAACAAATTGGCATACAGCACTAACAATTTGATGTCCTAAATATATAAATTCAACATATGAGAAAGTTGTGAATACAACATACTTTGTAGATAGTATATTATATATATATATATATATATGATCACGTTTTTTTTCGTTTTTTTTTCACCATATGCATTTTTCTCAATACCTCAATATAATGACATACAGGATACCTATATAAACTAGAATCAATTCATCCTTAACTAAAACCCAACGGCCAGTATAGGCTTTAACATACCAAGTAAACTTCTGGAAAAAAAAACCAACAGAGAATATATATAGATTTTCATATGAGTTTCCATTGTACAACTCACATACCTTATATTTCAAAACAATATATAACAGGATTGTCAAACTTAACCTACTTTATTAACTATATTTTCCAGTCTTCAATATTAAATCAATATAAACCTATGGAGGCTACCATTCATGCAGACACAGGGAAATAAAAAAATAATTAGGAGTATGCAGACCAAATCCTAAAACTAATATATATATATAAATACTTACATACCTACGCAACCATACACGGACAAGGGGAAGAGAAGGGTGAAGACCGAGCGTGTGCTGTGATGGGAGCCACGATTGGTGAAGAGGGAGGGGCAGTGGCTGCGCGAGGTGGGATGATCGGCGGCACGCTGGGGTTCGGCAGGTCGAGGTGGAAAGCTGGCGTCGGAGGAGTGGAATATGTGGAAGATCGGGAGGCCGTGACAATGAAGTGATGGTTGCCCGATGGAGTGGTGGCGAAAGCGGGTCAGGTCGGTCAGGATGAGGCATGGAGGAACGGTGGCTAGTGTGTTCGGTCGCATGATGGTGATGAGGAGAATGGGCGTTGGCTAGGACTGAGGAAGATCTGAAGGTTGCAGGAGGTCCGACGCTACGCGGCAGTGGAGAGGCAGGCTATGCTCGTATCGGTTGCGTCGGTGATGACGTGGAAGCAAAGGGAATGGTCAGTCATCACTGGGGCCGATGGCGAAACATGGGGTGAGTTTGCTTGAGACGCAAGAGGCCGACGTGGTTTGCGAGGAGGCTACTGAGGATAAGGTCGAGATGGAGATCAGTGACGTGGTGATAGGGTTTTAATGGCTGGTGTTTGAAGGGAGTGAGTGGGAGAGGAGTTACGTGAGGGAAAGGAAGAACAAAAGCAACAGAGGAGATGGAAGATGCATAGAAAATGAAATATGAATTGGTTTCAGTTATTACTTCTCAAGCAAATGAACCAACGCAATAATAATCACGGCTACTACTTGGAAATTGGAATGCTAAAAGTCATGATGGAAAGTTGCATGCGTGAACTGATGGAAATAAATGCAAATGGCCGTTGGTTATTCACGGCGGAAAATGGAGAGTCACAAAGGAAACAAAAGAGCTCAAACGATTACCGATCCAGATAACCGCTTTTACGAATTCCGCCTCGTACCAGTACTCCGAAATTCCCGAATGAATATACTGTGGAGATCAACACGACGAGACGATCAAAACGATACACAAATATCAGTGATACGATTGAATTATAAAAATTCGAATTTCCTACTAGCGGAAACTGCAGCAAAATCGAAGAAAAATAAGATCGACGGAGCTAAAGAAGTCCGATTTTGGAAAAACGAAAAATGACGTTTGCTCTGAAGATGGTTTAGAATTTTTCTATGTAAAAATATTTAGGTTCCGAAAACATTTTATTTTCATCGCTTTTTAACTGATTAAATTGAAGTAAATTTACGCGCGAAATAAACTTTCATATTTTCGGACGAAAATTTACCAGTTACTATGTTTAACTAGACGCAGTTCAAATATTAAATTTTTATTTCAAAATTTTATTGTTTATTTTTATTTAATGAAAATTTTCATTTAACGCAAAACGCACGTTTCTTATGTTAAAATTATTATTTTGGTTTCTGTTATTGGTTACAACTATTTCATATTATTACATTACGTTTTTAATATGTATTACATTATCGGTCTTATCGAAATTGGTCGACTACGAATTTGGTTTTGGATTTGTAACTTATATACAAAGAGATTTCCATTTAATAAATCGTAAAATTTTATTTCTATCGGATTTTTAATTAAATTTTTTATTTAATTTAGTATTTTTTTAAAGCGTTAAAAATACGGGTCATTACGTTCTCTTTCTTCAAATCCAGCAACGTTCACCAAATCCAACCACTTCATTCTGGTTCATCCACCACGTACACAATTGTTAAATTGGTTCCAATATTGATAGAGAGTGCCAATAAGAGGCCCCGGTCTCTTTAACAAACCGGTTTGTTCTTTTACATTTCAAAACCGCTTCATATTTGATTTCAAAATATCATATTCACTTCAAAATATCAAAATCATCATAATTACTCAAATATGTCATTTTCACTTGAGAACATGATTTGAAATTCCAACTTAGGTTATAACCTCATTTATCCACATTCACATTTAAATCAACGATTTAAATATAAACATTTCTACTTTGCATACTTTGAATAGTTTAGAATAGTTTAAATAGTTTAAAATCGTTTAAATAGTTTGATATAAAATGGTTTGAGCATTGAAAATGGTTTATATAGTAAAATAGTTTGAAAAAATCTAAATAATTTGAATATTAAAAAGAGTAGATTTTAAACAGTTTATTTTGAAAATAGTATCAAATCAAACCGTTTCTTTCCATTTCAACAATCTGGACCCATGTCCAAATTAAAAATCAACAAATTCAATTTCCAATCTTTCAACTCAATTTAGATTTAATGTCAAATCAATTTGACTTCAATTTCAATTCGAATTAACTTTAATTTTCGAAACGTTCATTTTTAACTTCAAATTTGATTCAACAATCCAATTCAATGATTTAAATTTCAATTCAATTCTTAATTTAAACCATTTCAATTTATATCAATTTCAAGTCCAATTTCAATTTATTGATTTAAAACACTTAAATTAAATTAACCCTCATTGTTCAATTTTAGGATCCAAATCTTTAAAATAATTCAATTTCCAAAATTAAAGTCATATATCAACTACAACTTCACATTTCCAATTCAGTCCTTTATAACAATTTCCTTTTAACCAATTTCAGTTTCAACATTGCAAAGATTGAATTAGAAAATAATTCAATTCATATAAATCGAAAATTTATTTCTTTTAAACAATATTATTTAATTGAAATCCAAATTCAAGATTTTAAAACCATTTAATTTAACCAATCCGGTGTCCGTATATAATTTTCTACCCTATGGCCAAGTGATCTGTTATTTCAATTTTAATTATAGGGATGGATATATATCATTTCAATCCAAATCAAGGTGTCATAGATATTTATCATTTCAACCTATTTCTTAATTTATTAGAAATAAATAAAATAACAGTTTATGTGCTTCCAATTAATATACAGGGAATAACGGGGATATATATATATAAATATATAAACATCCAATCATCCAAAATGTCAACAAATATACATCCATCACAACCAACGTCCAAATCAACCAATAAATCACAATGATTAACTAGTTATCAATATCAGGTACTTAACTAGAAATTATATTCAATATTAATTTAAATATCAATTTAATTCAATATAAATTCAAATTAAAGTTAAATGATAGTTTAAATTACCAAATAGCAATCGATAAAATTCTTATCACTTCTTAAATTTAATTCAACTAACATAAAAAGATTTAGTATTGCGTGAGTGGGTTGAATCACTCACCTTTGATTTAATCCATAAAAATCCAAACAGAAGCGTAAAATCTCAACAGTCTCCAAATTCAACCAAACCAGTTTCATATTGTCCGTAAAATCGCACATGAATCGAAGTTTATATGCAAAAGATATTCATGTTATAAGAAATATTATTAAAATAATAATTGGTACATGTTTTATAAAAAAATTAACAAAGTTTAATACTTACGTTTTCTCAAGATGAGGCTTAAGGCAAAGATGGAAGAACAAACTAAGATGACGGCATGACATGTAGGAAAAATCAAAAAAATGAAACTCATGTTTCATTAAAAATAGCTTTTGAATTTGCAAAAACAAGAGCTTTTTAATTTGCAAGCTCATGTTAAAATGAATTCGAGGAAAGGAAGATTTGAAATGGAGATTTGAACATAGGAAATGAGGTGGCGATAAAAAAAATGAAGGGACAAATTTAAAACGTGAACAATTTTATGATAAGAATATACCTTCAGCAAAGAACAATTTAAACTAAAAGAATATGAGGTTTCAGGAGAAACAAAACAAAAAATAAAAAATAAAGTGTAGGTCATTTAATAATAAGGAAATGAAGATGGAGGGACAAAAATGAATGTCACGTTTTGTTTTGAAAGCTTCAGGAAATGAAGTTGTAAAATGAACGTAAAGGTAGTAAACTAAATATGAACAAATTAGGTGTTGGAATAAAGTAAATATGAACAGCCTTTTTTAAAGTGGAAGGTATTAAAAGAGGTGAAGGAAAGAACTAAAAACACGAAAAGTAATTCACGTTTGCAAAATGAAAAAAAAACTTCAGACAATGTAAATGGAAAGGAGTAATGGAAAAATGAGGAAACAATGAAAAGAGTATAACAATTATTAATTAGAATCGGAATGAACGGACCAACTCTACACTATAAACAAACTTTTGAAATTCAAATTTCAAAACCATTTGTTCACCCAGTTAATTTTGTTAACCTCAAACATACAAAAATTGACATCCACTAAAGATTTAATTAACACATAAATAAAGATAAATTCTATGCACACATTTGTTTAATAAATTAAGAGAATATACATCATTAAGAACTTCTCTTTTCTCTCTCTCCATGTGATTAGATTTGGGAATTTAAACAAATATGTTAACATTTCGATTGAATGTTTTACTAGGAATGCATTAACATACATTAAACAATATGATAGCATAAATGAGGTAATATAAATAGGTGTATAATATATATATATATATATATGTATGTATGTATGTATATATGTATGTATGTACATCTTTATGTATGTACATTTTTATCTCCCCTTATAGTTTACATTCATAAATAAAAGGTATACTACTAATCCACATAAGGAGGCAATGAATGTAAGAGTAAATTAGAAGAGCGAAGATGGAAAGGCAAATTATGTTGCAATTAAAATCTAGTCAAGTCTAAGTGAAATGGAAATAGTCAAGTGTAAATCTATTTTACCTCTTAAAAATCTCCAATTAACATTTAATTTAATACCGTATGAGATTTCAAACCTAAATAATCCTTTTTTATGATATAATTGGATCTGAAACATAAGTTTATATTTAGGTTCAAACATATATGCAGTAGACTAACACTAAATTTTGAAACATGAACTGAATTAATTGGAAATAAATCACCCAATTTAAATTTATTTCAATATATGTTTACAATTAACGTCTTCTCTCTTTTTAATTAAAAGGTTCCTATCACATTAATTGCCATTGATTTCTAAGTTAAATTTTAAAAGAGAAATGAGACAATTCAAGTCCTTTTATAGTAATTTAACATATTTATGGAATTATTGTATACAAACCAAAACCTATTAATTTCTTATTAAATAATTGATTTCTTATTCGTGTAATCAAGCTTTCAACTACCAACATTTCAAATAAATAAACATATGATTTATTCTTTAACAAAAAACCATATATTTTTCTTTTTTTTAAACATATATTATTCCAATCAATTGGAATTTACTTTCATGCAGTCATTAATTTTCTTCCTTTTCAAACATTGCAATTATAATTGATTGGAATTACATTAAAACAGATGTCAATTACCTTCAATCAACATTATTAATTTATATTCTAATCATTTTTTTCCATTTATAAATCATAAATTTTACTTTCTCACAATATTAAATTCCAAAATCTTATTAATTTAATTTTTATAATTATCAAAAATATGGGTCGTTACATTTTCATTGATTGGAATAAGATGATACATAGCATGAACAAAAATATAAGAAGATAACATGATTTAAACTAAGGAAATACAAAAAATATAAAAACTTGAAAAATACAATGGATAACTAGGTAGAAAAAGATAACTAAGAAGATGATCTTCCATCAAGTTTCTTCATACTTGTAACAACCACAGTTTGATAGCCATGATTATGGAGAAGAAAAACTGCTGTGAGATAACGGGGGAAGAAGAAGCTTCTACAACTAAACCATATTCATCAGAGTTGGCTGGAGATCATCGGAAAGAAAAGCTGGAGATGGTTGGCACTTGTCAGAGGCAGAGGGAACGAAGATCTAGGACTGTGGAGAGGCTTAGATAGGAGTATCAATGTGTGCATGTTTGTATAATGAAATATAATTGTGTGTGGGCTTATAATTCTTTGAAAATGGGCTGTATTGACAAAATGGGTGTGAATGAGTGATTCAGTCATTTTTGTACTGCTGCCTGTTTGTATAAATACCAGGGCATATTGTATTAAATGTGAGAAGAAATCTGAAGCAAATAATCTTTTCTGTTCATCATTGTTCTTTAGACAGCAGTTTATCTCTTTTATTTTCAATTTTCAGTTCAATTTCCAATTCATCTTCTCGGTCCTTTATGTTCTAACCTTGTTACTTAGTTAGCTATATCTTGTTAATTCATTTCTCCTGTTATAGTAACTTCAATTTCTGCCCATTTTGTGTTCATCCTTTACAAATTAGTCTATGTTCTTGAATATTGCCATTTACATTTACTATTATTATTTCAGTTGATCATTTTCTTGCAAATCAAGTTCTTCTTGCAATCTATTCTTGTTCTCATGTTATTGCAAATTACATTTCAATTGCCATATCAAATCTTAAGCTTGATCCATCTTTTCCATGTATCTACTTCCATTTTTTGCTCATTCCAACAACCTGCATTTTTAATTCCAGACAATTCTTGATATCTTGCAAATTGTAGACCTCTGTTCTTTATTTTGCTCCAAGTATAGAGTTACAAATATTGATAATTTTCCTATATTTCTTCATCCTTACATTTTTACTGTTATTCTTTTCAATTCAGTTGCTATCAATTATCACAATACATCAGTTTTCCTTGTTCTTGAATTTTCCTTAAATTTACTTGAGTGCACATATATCATTGTGCATGTATACAAGCACAAATTCCTTCTTGTCATTTCCGGATCACATCATCTTCCTCCAAGTTATTATATTCAACAGCCATGGCCAAAGGTTCAAAACAACCGTGACCTTTCAATTTGGTATCAGAGTTGATGACAGGGGCAACCTTTGACAACCAGTCAGATCCTTACTTCGTCGGCACTTGTTCCCAAATCTTTCCACCATATTAAGATCTAGCGTGACGCCCCACTCCGAGACCCACATAAGCAAAGAGTATTACTAGGTAACACCGTCTGCTAATATGAAGAATAGAGCTGGATAGGAGCGACCATCTATAGCCTTGTCTTAATTATATATTGAATACGCCGACAATTGCCATACATTTTTTTTTCTTCTTCTTTCTCAAATGGATCGACATATCCAATAAATACTTAATACAAAGCCATATGTGAATGAAGGATCTATCAGAAAGAAATATAACAACTCAAATGTAATACACATCACAGAACAGTAGATGATCACATACATTTACACATATACAGATACATTACAGAGTATACAAAATGATACATGTCAAGTGGTAAAGCAAGCCACAATATACAGGCGAGTCAAAAGAATACATATCAGAGTTACAACCAAAAAGGACTACACAAAAAGCTATAAAAAACGGAGCTATCAAAATAGTCCATGCAGAAGCAAAATAGGCTAAGTCCAATGTACCTAACCTGAAACATCTCAGTCTGACCCGAGTATAAAATACACGGGTCAGTCTAGCTAAACAAATCAGTTAGATAAACTAAATGATAATGAACATACAAGGTCATAAAGTACCACAAATATCTCCAAAAGAGATAACCAAACCATCTAACAAACGATGAATTAAAACAAGCCTCATATCATCGGCAACTCAAATAAACAAAGGATATCATATCCCAAAACAAGCCAAAAGGCAACTAACAAATACCAATAAAGGTAACACAAGTTTCCACAAGGTAATCTCTATATATCGTGTGGTTCAAAGAACCTACACCGAAGGGCGATACAGTAGGGAAATATAATTGTCAAAGAAACAAAAGATGCTAGAGCTCAAGACTGTATAACAAGGATCCACACGCCCAATGGAAACAAACCCGAAGGTACAAGCCCGAAGGCAACAAACCCGATGGCAACGCCCGTAGGCAACAAACTCGAAGGTATAAGCCCGAAGGCAACATACCCAAAGGCAACGCCCGAAGGCAACAAACTATAGTGCTGAAGGTCCGGAGGCCCAGTACTGGACACCACTAACTGGCAGAATGTGTCACAACTCTTAGAAAGGAACCCGAAAAATGTTAACGTGAGTCCCATACCACACGTTCGCACAAAACGGTTTACTAACTGTTAGTCAATCTCACACTCAAAGCAGTACAAAGTTCACCTCATCTCATCGGTAAATCAGACCCAAAGGTCAAACGGTCAAATGAATAGATTAGGAATTAACTGAAAATATAAACCCACGTGTTCATAGCACGTGTTTTATTTAATCATTTAATTCTCCTCCCTCTTCGCTCGAAGTGCAAAATTGTGTGTGTTTTATATAGAAATTATAAGTTGGAGAAACGAGCTTTTAATACAATTTAAGAAGATCACTTTATAAAAACCTGTGTACGAAATCTAAAAAGAATCATCAAAGTCAAAAATGCGATAACAACTAATTGGAGCAACTAAAATCGATAAACAATGGAAATTCAATCAAGAAATAGGCAAATAGGCAAAAATAAGCAGATCCAGGCATCTGGGGGTCAATCCAAACGTTTGGATTTAGGTTCTGGAAATCCAAAAACCATCCAGACGTCTGGAGGGTGGCTTCAAACGTCTGACAAGGTGTTTCAGACGTCTGAAAGGATGTTTCAGACGTCTGATTCTTTTTTCTGCAGTTTTATAAATTCTGCCGTATAAATTTTTGTTCCAGGTATAAAACCAAACGTCTGAACTTGCATTTCAGACGTCTGAAGACCTGGTCTGGGCAATACTTTGCTTAGGCCATGATGGTCAAAACGTATCGAGAAGCTATCGGACGAGCAACGAAGACTAGGGAATTACGCCAAGTGACAACCCAGTCTTATAGGCTCTTCGATACACCCCAAACAACATGTCCAAATATCCATAATAGGATCTTTAAATATTTTGTCTCCAGAACACCAAAATTTGGAGAATTCACCATATCAATCCAAATCAAAAGCAAATGAACATGAATAGAGGTTAGGAATTCTTACCCAACCACAACAAAAGCTATAGGCTTAGATGTGAGTTCTAAAACCCACCTTTTAACTCAAAAACAAAGATGAGAAGCTCAACTGCAAAGAAAAGATCAACCACTCTTCACTTCTACTCTTCAAGCTTCAATCTAAGATCAAAACAAGTATTTCCTAAATTAGGTTATAGGAAATTTCTGAAATTGGAGAGAGATTGAGATGGAGAAGGTGAAAAGAAGGCTTACCTAAGCTTCTCTTTGATTTTGGAGCAAGAATTTGAGTTTGCAAAGGAAACTAGGGCTTGGAATTTCTATTTCCCATTCTCTTCCCCCATTTTCAGTTGAGCTAGAGAGTTAGGAATGAAATGAGAATGAATGGATGAAGAGTTAAAGAGTTAGGGTATAAGTTGGGTTGGTGGGCTGAAACCCAAACCCAAAAGCCCAAAAAGAAAATAGCAAAAATCTACTCACTCCAAACATATCGATGCTTATACTCAAAAAGATCGCAAATGCCATTTTGAACTCAATGGAAGTGGTCTCGAGTCCTAATTCGACCGTTTGCAAAAAGTAACATTTCGGACTTAAATCCGACTAACGACGCTATATTTAAAAAAAACATTTAAATATACCATCGTAAAATATGCGGGTTGTTACAGATCTCCCCTCCTTAACAAAATTGCATCCGCGCAATTCCTAGAGAAGAATTTGTAACAACTACATACTTACATCACCCAAAAAGGAAAGAAAAAGAAAAATAAGCTTGAGATAAAGAGATATTCTCACCATTGCTAAGAAAAGATAGAAAACCCGGATAGGATCGCTCGATAAACTCTCTGGTTTCCTAAGTACAGTCATTGGGATTAGCGGACTATTGAACTTTAATGAGCGGTACGTCCTTGTTTCAAAGGTGTCTCACCTCCGAGGCCAGTACGCGAATAGGCTGCTGTACAATAGATAAGTCTGGTGAGATCTCAAGCCCTTACAAATCAGGAGAATCGATAGCAGAATATGATTCTCGAAGACACTTCCGAAGCTGAGAGAAGTGAAACATGTCATGAACACCGGATAGATGAGCTGGAAGTGAAACTGTATAAGCCATAGGGCCAATACGTTCAGTAATAGGAAATGGTCCTACAAAGCGAGGAGACAATTTCCCTGTCGTACTAAAGCGCATAAGCCCTTTCAAAGGAGAAACCCGAATAAAGACGAGATCATCAACCGAGAACTCGAGAGGCTTTCTACGGTTATCCGCGTAGGATTTCTAGCGGCTATGTGCCTCTTTCATTCTCTGACGAATAATATCAATATTCTTAGAAGAATCATGAACAAAATATGGGCCAAGAATAAGCTTCTCCCCAGATTCCAACCAACATGAAGCTGATCGACATGGCCTTCCGTATAAGGCTTCAAAAGGAGCTATAACGCCCCACCTCTATACTCATGCTAGCCAAGAACACTACGGAGTAATGCCATCAACTAGCACAAAGAATAAGGCTGTTGAGTAGCGACCATCTGTGTAATTGCTTTGTGCGAGTACCGATTTGTCAGAAATTATAACTTACATTTCTTTTCAAGAGGAAATCCGACATACTGATTCAAACTCAAAGCTACCACACAGTGGCTAAGTGGACCTTGGAAACAAATATAGAAATAAACATAATACAAATCAGTCACAAACATTCATATCACAAAGGCGGAAACAGATATGAATATAACACAAAGATGTGTACATCAAAGTAGTGGTAAAACAAGATCCACTACATCATAAGAGAATAGATAAGGTGCTAGACAAAAGAATAATTATACATCAAGGAGTCTATATCTCAAATTTATAATAACAAAAACTACTAATCTAAAGTAGTTAGCCAAAAGAATCAGATGATAATCCTTGATAAGGAGTCAAGCAGGAGCACCTGAAATACCTCGGTCTGACCCGAGTATTATTTAAGAAGAAAATAATAAACGGATCAGTCTAGCTATAAATATCAGATAAAATGATATAGGATAAGAGATATGACCAAAAACGTATGATAACATAAATGTCATACTATGTCAAGTATGCTTCAAATAACAACAAAATCATACAATATCTCAAATCATCACAAAACACCAAAAAGAATCACATTCTTTAAATAATTCACCAAAACACAAATATTGACAAAACATATCAATGCCCAATCCACGAAAATTGGTAAAACACAAATTCTAGAAATCACAACCAGAAATCCAGAAATCTCAAAAGGGGGAAGGCCTATCACAAACGGGAGCACGAAAACTCACCAACACGTGTATCACAAACAGAACGCTATTCCATGGGTCGCTAACCCAATAAATGAACCGAACATCGACGCACCCTAAAAGATACACCTCATGCACAGATTCGGTCGTGGTACAGTTCCCCACGCAGATAAATGAGCCGAACATCGACGCACCCTAAAAGATACGACTCATGCACAGACTCATTGAGCCGATTGCTCCACGAACAGTCCGAAGACCACGGGTCGCTACCCCGCCAAATTTGAGCTGAAGCTCCCCAAATGGGTTTTAATCCCCATACCAACAAATAGACATCGCTCAATCGCTAGTCTAAATCACAAAATGATCATCAATGATCGACAAGTGTAAATTACACTAAGCTAGTAAATATAAGAGTTTAGCTTCATGTCCCATAACCACTAGCTTAACTCAAATATTTACGAACAAATTGTAGACTTCCACTCGAAAATAAGTGTAAATTACACTAAGCTAGTAAATATAAGAGTTTAGCTTCATGTCCCATAACCACTAGCTTAACTCAAATATTTACGAACAGATTGTAGATTCCCACTCGAAAATTGTCACAAGAGTTCAATCGAACAAGTCCAAGAATTAACCGGCGAAGTAAACTCAAGCGTTTCATACCACTTGTTTTGCTAAGCCGTTTAATTAGATTTTCTCATATGAATGAGGTAAAAGTTTGGATATAATAATAAATTAGAAAATGGTTTTATAAACGAGCTTTGTATTAAAAATAGAGTTGAAATCATCTTTGTAAAAGAGTTTGAATATTTACTACTAGTATAGAAACCTTTGTGTTTTAAAGTGACAAATCACAGAAATGATTGTAGAAACAATCAATCACCAAAATCCACATACGAAGACGTGAATCAAATCCAAAGAAATCGATATCGAATCCATCAAAATGGATATTCTCAAAAAGTCTTGAAAAAGAAGTCATTAAAGTCAATAATAAATGATAACAATAAATTGGATAATCACGAATCGATAAAAATTGGAACTTCAAGCAAAATAGGCAAAAACAAGCAGGTCAGTCGACTGACTGTAGAGGCCAGTCGACTGATCCAGAAACTCGAAAGTTTCATTTCCTGCAGTCAGTCGACTGACTTCAGAGGCCAGTCGACTGACTGTAGAAAACAGTGACTCTCTGTTTCTGCAGACAGTCCCAGATACGCTTGGTTTCTACAGCCAGTTGACTGACTTCAGAGGTCAGTCGACTGACTGGCACTGGGAATGTTTTTCAACCTATCCAAATGAAGAGCAAACTCTTCCAAATTGCGATCGGACGAGCAATGGGCGCTAGGGGTTTATGACAATCGACAACCCAGCCCTATAGGCTCTTCGATACACCACCAAAAGCATGATCAAACATCAAAGCTAAGATTTTTAGAGTTTAAATTTCAAAACACCAAAAATTGAAATGTTCACCAAATCAATCCAAATCAAAATCAAATGAACATGTAAAGATGTTAGGAATTCATACCTAACAATCAAGGATAGTTATAGACATAGATGTGAGATAAAAATCTCACCTTTAAACCCAAAAACAATGAATGAGAAGCTTAATCACAAAGGAAAGATCAACACTCTTCACTTCAACCCAAGAAGCTTGAATCTAAGCTCAAAAGAAGAGCATTCCCTAAGTTAGGTTTAGGAAATTTCTGAAATTGAAGAGGAAATGAGATGGAGAAGAAGAAGAGGTGGCTTACCTAAGCTTCTCTTTGATTTTGGAACAAGAATTGAGCTTGCAAAAGGAAACTAGGGTTTTGAATTTTAATTTCCCATTCCCCTCCCCATTTTTGCTGAAGCTTGGATGTTAGGAAAATAAGAATGAAGTGAAGAGGAGAGGTGGACTGAGCTAGGGTGTAAAGATGGGTTGGTGGGCTAAAAGCCAAACCCAAAGCCCTAAATGAAAACATCCAAATTCAACTTACTCCAAACATATCGAAGCTTATACTCAAAAAAGTCGTAAATGCCATTTTGGACTCAATGGAAGTGGTCTCGAGTCCCAATTCGACTATTTGCAAAAAGTAGCTTTTCGGACTTCAATACGATTAGTGATTCTATATTTAAATAAAATATTTAAATATTCAATCGTAAAATAGGCGGGTTGTTACAGGAGCCATACCGATACTGGACTGAAAACTATTGTTGTAGTAGAACTCTACAAGGGGTAGATGATCCTCCCAACCACCTCCGAAATCAAGAATACAAATACGGAGGAGATCCTCTAAGATACAGTTCACCCATTCAGTCTGTCCATCAGACTGTGGATGATAAGCTGTGCTGAAATTAAGCTTTGTTCCCAAAGCTTGCTAAAGACCCTTCCAGAAATGACTTGTGAATAAAGGATCACGGTCACTCACAATCGAACTAGGAACACCGTGAAGTCTCACGATTTCCTTGATATATAACATAGCCAAAATAGAAGCAGTACTATTAGATTTAATAGGAAAAAAATGAGCTGATTTGGTGAGGCGGTCAACAATAACCCAAATGCTAGAATGGCCCGATCTCGTACGAGGTAGGCCATCAATGAAATCCATCGAAATCCGATCCCATTTCCATAATGGAATCTCTAAAGGCTGAAGGAGACCAGAAGGGCGCTGATGTTCGACTTTAATACATTGACAAGTCATGCAATTACTCACATAACTCGCCACATCGCGCTTCATGCCTTCCCAATAATAAAGGCGATGCATATCAGCATACATCTTACTACCGCCAGGATGAATGGTATACTTAGAACGATGACAATCATCAATAATGTCATGCCTAAGTGCAGCATCAGAAGGCACAACAAGACGGTTCTTCTTGCGAAGACACCCATGAAAATCCATGCTGAAATCCCGCAACGCCTCATCACGGGATTCAGTCTCACAAAGCTGAAGAAGATGCACAAGATCAGGATCACGCCGCTAAGCTTTGGCAATACGATCAAATAGAGAGGGTCGAGCTTCCAAATTGAATAATACTATCGGAGAATCAGAGGATGGAGCTCGATCACGAATATCACAAAAAGATAGAGGCTCAAGAATATCCCATTCGGCAAGCATCATAGAAACGACAGCCGAATGTCTATGACTAAGCGCATCAGCAACACGATTACGCTTACCAGGGGTATACTGGATATCGAAGTCATAGGAGGCAAGAAACTCGAGCCAACGTTGTTGCCTCATATTGAGTTCCTTCTGAGTGAACAAATACTTCAAGGATTTATGATCGGTATAGAGAATGAAGCGCTCGCCTAATAAATAGTGTCGCCAAATCTTCAAGGCGAAGACAATGGCAGCTAACTCAAGATCATGAGTGGCATAGCAAACCTCATTCGAATGCATTTGCCTAGAAGCATAAGCAACTACCCTATCCTTCTGCATAAGCACGACACCGAGACCACTACCACAAGCATCGGTGTAGACAACAAGATCATGATTCCCCTCAGGAACCACAAGAATAGGAGCATTAGTGAGAAGTTCCTTTAATGTCTGAAAGGAAGCTTCACACTTATCGGACCAAATATAATGAATGCCTTTCCGAGTAAGGCTGGTGAGAGGAAGCACAACACGGGAAAAATCCTTAATGAACTGACGGTAATAACCCGCCAATCCAAGGAAACTACGACTCTCATGAACATTCTCAGGCCTCTTCCAATTTTGGATAGCTTCGATCTTTGAGGGATCGACAGAAATGTCATCGGAAGATACAACATATTCTAAGAACTTAACCTTATTCTCCTAAAAATGGCACTTGGAGAATTTGGCTTTAAGTTGATGGTGACGAAGAGTACTCAAGACAATTCTCAAGTGATTAGCATGCTCGGCTTCATACTTGGAATAAACAAGAATGCCATCGATGAACACAAGGACGAACTTATTGAGATATTCCCAGAATACACGATTCATAAGATCAACAAAGAAAGCAGGGGCGTTCTTCAAACCGAACGGCATAACGAGCCACTCGAAAAAACCATATCGAGTGCATAAAGCTGTAAGAGGTATGTTATCTTCCGCGACTCGGAGCTGGTGAAAACCAGTGGCAAGGTCGAGCTGAGAGAAGACCTTAGCGCCACTCAATAGATTGAACATATCATCGATCCTAGGCAATGGATACCTATTCTTGATGGTAAACTCGTTAAGCTTGCAATAGTCGATGCAAAGCCTAAGAGTTCCATCGGACTTTTTCACGAAGACGACCGCGGCACCCTATGGTTAAAAACTGGACTGAATCAACTATTTGGACTCAAGCTCTAAAAGCTGCTTCTTGAGTTCCTCATTTTCTTTTGTAGATATCCTCGTGGGAGGACGGCCAACTGGCTGCGCGCCTGGAATAAGATCCATGCGGAACTCGATCACCCGCTTGGGTGGTAAACCCGAAACCAGCTCAAAAACATCAGAGAAATCACAAACAATAGGAATACGAGCTATATCATCATCATCTCGTGAGTCAAGAGACTATAAAGCCATTTCGGAATTATCCACATTTCGAAGAACAAGTGATAGCTGAGTAGACGAATCTGGATGTCGAAGATATAAAATTCTTTCAGTACAAATAATCCTGGCATCGTATCTCACTAGCCAGTCCATACCCAAAATCATATCAAATCCCAGATAGGAAATAACGTGCAGATTCGCACGAAAAGAAAAGCCACATAAAACAATCTCAACATCATCACAAAGCATGCTAAGGGCCGCGGATCCCCCAATAGGATCCGCAATCCTCAACGAAGTAACCATACAAGAAACATCTAAAGACAAATCATCGACGAGCTTTTTCAGTACGAAAGAATGCGAAGCACCCGTATCAAAAAGAACTCGAATACTGTGGTCATGAAATAAAATAGAACCTTCCAAAATAGATGGAGATATACCTCTGGGCTGAGAAGAACCTCCAGAAGCCTTAGCAACATAAAGCTTGCCAGACTTGGCACTAGTAGGAGCAGTAGGCTAGGAGGAAACACGGTGACCTTCCTTCTTGCAATAATGGAGGAAGAGAGGCTTAGGACAAGCTCGAATCATATGATTAGGAGAACCACAATTGAAACACTTCCGAATGGAAGGTGTTCCAGCAGATTGAGAGTTAGAACTAGATTCAACTGGCTTTTTCTTCTTGGAAGGAAAAAATTCCCGCTTATGAAATGGAAACTTCTTCTTATTTGGGTTCTTGCGAACCTCAACATCATCACTACTATCACACTCCTTCTCGATGGCTTTGAGATGAAGTGCCGAGTCAACCAACTCCTCAAAAGAGAGCTTAAGCTGAAGCATTAAAGACTTCTTAAGATATTTCTTAAGACCAAAGACAAACTTCATATTCTTCTTATAAGAAGTGCTAATGAATTCAAGACCATATTTAGATAAGGCCTCGAATGATGCAACATACTCAGAGATAGAGGACTTCCCTTGCTTCAACTCAAGGAAGCGACGGGCTAATAAAACTTTCTCAGATTCAGGAACGAATTTGAGTTTGAATCGTTCCCGAAACTGAGTCCAAGAAAGAACAGACTCATCAAGTTCGGCTACAAGAAGCTCGTACAAATCAAGAGCACACTCTTGCAATAAGCTAGAAGTTACAAGAACTCGATCGTGGTCAGAAATATCCATGCGAGAGAAGATACGCTCGCATGTGTGAATCCAAGCTTGGACCTCATGAACAGACTCGGAGCCTTTGAATGGCTTTCCTCCAAGATGAGAAAAATCACTGCACATGCGTGCAAAGGAAGACTTTCATAGAGGAGATGCTCGAGTAGGAGCTGGAGGCTGAGTGCTCCTAAATAACTCCAAAAACTGCTCGGCAGACATATAAACACCATCCGGATGCGAGCCACTGGATTTCCCAGCATCCGAGCGTCGTCCTCTGCCTCTTCCAGCCATTAGCTGAAAGCTAAGATAAGATAAAGATTATTCACAAGGTAGATATCATTAATTCAAATATGGAATACTATGGAATAAATGCATTCCTAGACGTATTCCCATAATTCTATCTACCCCAAAGGCACGGAAAGAATAAAGGAACGATGATTCAAAGATTCATAACATTCTTACTACACTTTGATGTACCGTAATATGTGTCTCTATTCTATGTTTATCATATTTTGTTCTGAACACAGCTCTGATACCAAGCTGTGATGCCCCACTCCGAGAACCACATTAGCAAAGAGTATTACTAGGTAACACCGTCTGTTAATACGGAGAATAGAGCTGGATAGGAGCGACCATCTATAGCCTTATCTTAATTATCTATTGAATACACCGACAATTGCCATACATTTTTTTCTTCTTCTTTCTCAAATGGATCGCATATCCAATAAATACTTAATACAAAGCCATATGTGGCTGAAGGATCTATCAGAACGAAATATAACAACTCAAATATAATACACATCACAGAACAGTAGATCATCACATACATTTACACATATACAGATACATTACATAGTATACAACATGATACATGTTAAGTGGTAAAGCAAGCCACAATATACAGGCGAGTCAAAAGAATACATATCAAAGTTACAGCCACAAAGGACTACACAAAAAGCTATAACAAAAAGGAGCTAGCAGAATAGTCCATGCGGAAGAAAAATAGGCTAAGTCCAATGTACCTAACCTGAAACATCTCGGTCTGACCCGAGTATAAAATACACGGGTCAGTCTAGCTAAACAAATCAGTTAGATAAACTAAATGATAATGAACATACAAGGTCATAAAGTACCACAAATATCTCCAAAAGAGATAACCAAATCATCTAACAAACGATGAATCAAAACAAGCCTCATATCATCGGCAACTCAAATAAACAAAGGATATCATATCCTAAAACAAGCCAAAAGGCAACTAACAAATACCAATAAAGGTAACACAAGTTTCCACAAGGTAATCGCTATATATCTTGTGGTTCAAAGAACCTACACCGAAGGGCGATACACTAGGGAAATATAATTGTCAAAAAAACAAAAGATGCTCGAGCTCGGTACTGTATAACAAGGATCCACATGCCCGAAGGCAACAAACCCGAAGGTACAAGCCCGAAGGCAACATACCCGAAGGCAACAAACCCGAAGGTACAAGCCCTAAGGCAACATACCCCAAGGCAACACTCGAAGGCAACGCCCGAAGGCAACAAACCGTATTGGCGAAGGTCCGGTACTGGACACCACTAACTGGTAGAATGTGTCACAACTATCAGAAAGTAACCCAATAAATGTTAACATGAGTCTCATGCCATACGTTCGCACTAAATGGTTTACTAACCGTTAGTCAATCTCACACTCAAAGCAGTACAAAGTTCACCCCATCTCATCGGTAAACCAGACCCAAAGGTGAAAACAGTCAAACGAATAGATTAGGAATTAACTGAAAAGGTAAACCCACATGTTCACAGCACGCGTTTTATTTAATCATTTAATTCTCCTCCCTCTTCGCTCGAAGTGCAAAATTGTGTGTATTT
Organism: Allium fistulosum; assembly: GCA_030737815.1. Classification (NCBI taxonomy): domain Eukaryota; kingdom Viridiplantae; phylum Streptophyta; class Magnoliopsida; order Asparagales; family Amaryllidaceae; genus Allium; species Allium fistulosum. The sequence continues at coordinate 893,759,504 of CM060905.1, read as the reverse complement.
TATATAGAAATTATAAGTTGGAGAAACGAGCTTTTAATACAATTTAAGAAGATCACCTTATAAAAACCCGTGTACGAAATCTAAAAAGAATCATCAAAGTCAAAAATGCGATAACAACTAACTGGAGCAACTAAAATCGATAAACAATGGAAATTCAATCAAGAAATAAGCAAATAGGCAAAAATAGGCAGATCCAAACGTCTGGGGGTCAATCCAGACGTCTGGATTTAGGTTTTGGAAATTCAGAAACCATCCAAACGTCTGGAAGGTGGCTTCAGACCTCCGACAGGGTGGTTTAGACGTCTGAAAGGTGGTATCAGACGTCTGACAAGGTGTTTCAGACGTCTGAAAGGATGTTTCAAACGTCTGAAAGGATGTTTCAGACGTCTGATTCTGTTTTCTGCAATTTTATAAATTATGCTGTATATATTTTTGTTCCAGGTTTAAAACCATACGTCTGAACTTGCATTTCAAATGTCTGAAGACCTGGTCTGGGCAATACTTTGCCTAGGCCATGATGGCCAAAACGTATCGGGAAGCTATAGGACGAGCAACGAAGACTAGGGAATTCCGCCAAGCGACAACCCAATCTAATAGGCTCTTCGATACACCCCAAACAACATGCCCAAATATCCATAATAGGATCTTTAAAGATTTTGTCTCCAGAACACCAAAATTTGGAGAATTCACCATATCAATCCAAATCAAAAGCAAATGAACATGAATAGAGGTTAGGAATTCTTACCCAACCACAACAAAAGCTATAGGCTTAGATGTGAGTTCAAAAACCCACCTTTTAACTCAAAAACAAAGATGAGAAGCTCAACTGCAAAGAAAAGATCAACCACTCTTCACTTCTACTCTACAAGCTTCAATCTAAGATCAAAACAAGTATTTCCTAAATTAGGTTATAGGAAATTTCTGAAATTGGAGAGAGATTGAGATGGAGAAGGTAAAAAGAAGGCTTTTTGATTTTGGAGCAAGAATTTGAGTTTGCAAAGGAAACTAGGGCTTGGAATTTCTATTTCCCATTCTCTTCCCCCATTTTCAGTTGAGCTAGAGAGTTAGGAATGAAATGAGAATGAATGGATGAAGAGTTAAAGAGTTAGGGTATAAGTTGGGTTGGTGGGCTGAAACCCAAACCCAAAAGCCCAAAAAGAAAATAGCAAAAATCTACTCACTCCAAACATATTGATGCTTATACTCAAAAAGATCGCAAACGCCATTTTGGACTCAATGGAAGTGGTCCCGAGTCCTAATTCGATTGTTTGCAAAAAGTGACATTTTGGACTTAAATCCGACTAACGACGCTATATTTAAATAAAACATTTAAATATACCATCGTAAAATATGCGGGTTGTTACATCTAGCGTGGGCAAGGCAAAAAGAAATCAGCTATCCATATCAAGATCCTCATCTGCCAAATCCTTACCCTATGCAAATGCATGCATTTCCTCAACCTACACCCCCAAGACTCCCTGCAAATGCTACAAGAACGTCTAATTTTTCATCAAGAACCACCTTACTACCAAATAATTCAAATCATTTCCAAAGCTCAAGAACTGCTGCTAACGATACCTTTAACATCTCTCAAAACCAAGATTTTGAATCACTGGCATGGCTAATATTTGAATTAGAGCATTCAATCAAGAACTTGGAACCAATGGAGTTAAGCACCATAATGATGATCATCGAATCTATCAACAAAAAGATTGGTGATACTATCACATTCCTTCACATTAGTCTATTAGCAACATCTCTTTCAAAGATTGAGAAAAAAACGATCAACGGGCTTCCTTATAGAATTTGGAATATTTGCATCGAATTGACAAATGAATATCCAAAAGGTTATGACTTATATCTCGATGAATTTGGGCTCTTCGCTATGATCTTAGATGAACTATTAAAGAATTCATATATTGCTGATTTTTCTAGTAATTCTACACTGCCTGTTGCTACTTGTGGTATTAATGTAGGATCATTTTCATCTTATGTCCAAGATTTCCAGCAAATCAAGTACCAACCTCCAGTTGCACAACAACCAGTACCCTAACCACCCCCTGTACACAATCAAGAACCTCTCCTACCTAACCCATATACCACTAACATTTTAGTTCCTATGCCAACAATTCATCATTTAGAACCAATTCCTTCAGCTATTGAATTTGATGATGAGAGTGATAAGGTCGATTTTGAGACTGATCATGATACGGGCAAAGGAAATATTTTTCAGTTAAGTTCTGGCAATGATGAGAGTAAGTTGAATGTTGAAGTCAAGCATATTATTTTAGAAATTGATGAATCAAATGAGAACCAATTTAGTTATGATGGATTGGAAGGAACTAGAAAATTTGATGAAAATATATCCAAAGAAAAGGTAAATGAGGATAAGAATGCAACTGATTATTTTGATAGACCAACTCAAATCATTGAATGTGTTTTTGGTTCAGATTCAACCATAAACGGGATTATCAATACTTGCTATGCTTTCGAATGACATGTGTGTTGTAGAAAGCCTTATAATGAAGAAACAATTTTTATATTCGATCCCGGTGGTGGTTCATTATTCGGTGTGGTGAAGTTGAAGCGTTTTTAACTGAATGAAGAATGTGTGGAGTTATTCAATATATACAACTTCGGGGATCAGTGGTCGGCTATATTATCACAGTAGCTATAAGCATATTGGTTGTTGATCCGTCGAATTGTTACCAAAAAATGGCCGAAAAGCTGCATGTAAAGTGTCATGGACAACATATGTAGTGGGATTTGGCATTGCAGAAGTGTTCTAAGCACAGCTTCCAGACTTGCTCTTTACCCAGCATGATTTTAAAGGACACTTTTTTGGGGATAAAATAGGAAATATTACTACTACTACAAAAATCTGGCATTCTTTCCAAGCTCCTGGAAATATCGCATTTTCCTTCCATAAGATTGATGCTATTCGTTTTGTTCTCACTACATAGGACTGGTTGATCACCCGACCTTGAGGACAAGGTTGTTTTTGAAGGAGAAAGGAGATGTAACAACCACATTTTGATAGCCATGATTATGGAGAAGAAAAACTACTGTGAGATAACTGGGGAAGAAGAAGCTTCTACAACTAAACCTTGTTCATCAGAGTTGGTTGGAGATCATCGAAAAGAAAAGCTGGAGATGGCTGGCACTTGTCAGGCAGAGGGAATGAAGATCTGGGACTGTGGAGAGGCTTAGATAGGAGTATCAGTGTGTGCATGTTTGTATAATGAAATATAATTATGTGTTGGCTTATAATTCTTTGAAAATGGGCTGTATTGACTAAATGGGTGTGAATGAGTGATTCAGTCATTTTTGTACTGCTGCCTGTTTGTATAAATACCAGGGTATATTGTATTGAATGTGAGAAGAAATCTGAAGCAAATAATCTTTTCTGTTTATCATTGCTCTTTAGACAGCAATTTATCTCTTTTATTTTCAATTTTTAGTTCAATTTCCAATTCATCTTCTCAGTCCTTTATGTTCTAACCTTGTTACTTAGTTAGCTATATCCTGTTAATTCATTTCGCCTGTTATAGTTACTTCAATTTCTGCCCATTTTGTGTTCATCCTTTACAAATTAGTCTATGTTCTTGAATATTGCCATTTACATTTACTGTTATTATTTCAGTTGATCATTTTCTTGCAAATCAAGTTCTTCTTGCAATCTATTCTTGTTCTCATGTTATTGTAAATTACATTTCAATTGCCATATCAAATCTTAAGCTTGATCCATCTTTTCCATGTATCTACTTCCATTTTTTGCTCATTCCAACAACCTACATTTTTAATTCCAGACAGTTCTTGATATCTTGCAAATTGTAGACCTCTGTTCTTTATTTTGCTCCAAGTATAGAGTTACAAATATTGATAATTTTCTTATATTTCTTCATCCGTCCATTTTTACTGTTATTCTTTTCAATTCAGTTGCTATCAATTGTCACAATACATCAGTTTTCCTTGTTCTTGAATTTTCCTTAAATTTTCTTGAGTGCACATATATCACTGTGCACGTATACAAGCACAAATTCCTTCCAGTCATTTCCGGATCACATCATCTTCCTCCAAGTTATAATATTCAACAGCCATGGCTAAAGGTTCAGAACAACCTGGACCTTTCAATACTCTTTCCAAAATACTTATCCACTTTGTTGCAAAGATTAGTGAATTTCTTACTTAGCTTCTTTTGGTTTCTAATAATTTTCTCTTGATTTATAAGAATTCCTTTGCTTGAGCTTTAAGATGGTCTTCAAAACTTTCAAGGGAAGTCTCTACTTCCTCCTCCTCCTCTTCTTCATGTACTTGAATTCCATAACTGTAACGACTCGCCATTTCGACCCTCAAAAGTCGACATAAATACATTCATGGTATTCATGTATCAAGCATCCAAGTGTCGGAAAGACAGATTGTTGGGGAAAAAGAAAGAAAAGATAGAATATAATCCAACATCGTGATGAGTAATATATAATACACAATAGATCTTTACAAAAGAAAACTTGAATATACATACATTAAATCAAAATACACTAATCTATCATCAGCCTAGACCGTTATAAGAACCCGTCCTTGCAATTGCTGATAAATGCAACCAACACATCCAGTGGAAAATAAAATATACATGAGTACGTCTTGGAGGCAACTAACTCGTCTTTTGAAGCTCCAAAGCATCCAAATCTAAATATCAAAATATGCTCGGTCTGACCCGAACATTATAAGAAAAATAACGCCCAGATCAGTCTGGTAAACCAGCGTGAGAAACACATATTATATGGATTTTAATGTTATAAAACCTTTCAAAAATAAAGGTAGCTCATAAGGCCACACCGCACATAAGAATAGACGGGTTTTTACCTTACGACAACCAAACCTTTTCTATAAGAAATCCATTGATATTATAATAATGTCTAGGGTTTAATTTGAATTATGAATACAGCTGGAATGCTTGCATCTCACGTTCAAGCATAATAAGTCTGTACAGTGCTTATTGGTGAATGGATTCCATCAATGACAAGGCTATTGGAGTACTTCATGTCACATCACACCTCTAGATAAAATGTACTAAGGGCCTCGCATGGACCCCCTACATGGCAAGACAGGCCTACCCCTTACTGGATAGTACCAAAGATTTTATCACTCCAGTTGCTTTGCAACCTTTTCCCGAGAGCTTTCATGCATAACCAAATCTATAAATAATAATCTAATTAGGGTGATGACAATACCCTAATGGGTGTGACCACATAACCTTGCGGCATATCCTCTATTTTAGTCATTCCTGGTTGATCAAACTAGAGCCTACTTTTTACCTTTTTAGCAAATCCCACTTGGAATGCTAACACTACCCTTCAGGCAACAATACAATGCCAGCATTCATCCATACAAGGATTTCAGGATAAGAACAAGCCGAAGGCACTGCTTCTATTACATCCATTTTGGAACCACTCTTAGGATTAGTAGCAAATAGCCCTTGCACTTCAAAGATCTCTGTCTTCAATCATCTTCAAGATGTCTTCCATTTCGAACGCTTATGCAGGTATGAAGTGTTTTTAGGATAATATATCTGCTCCTGGTCTTTCCAAATCGACAACGAAAATTTTAAAACTGGTAAACATTTGATAGTTGGTTGTTTAACTATCAAATAACAAATAATTCAACCAGAGATTTATCCAAGCACGATTAAGCACAAAGCAACCACTAAGCCTCTTTAATAAATCCCTTCATTAAATAAAACCACTTTGTAAATACTTGTATTAAAATACCTTTACAAGGATATATTCACAAACCTTCTCAAAATCTTTCCAATACTTGAAAAATATTCATATACTTATCTTAAAATGTATAACTATACTCACAAAACATTTCACTTTCAAGCTTAGAAAAACTTTCACATATACTTATATTAACAGTATAAGTATATTCACAAAATACTACTTTTTCAAAACTTAGAAAATATACTCATATATTTATCTTAACGGTATAAGTATATTCGCATATCTTAAGAAAGATTTCGTTTCCAATACCAGACTTAATTTGGGTTAAACAAATGTTAATTAAAACATTGATAACAATAAACACGAAACACTATTCCTTTTGGTGTAAGTAAATGGGTCATATAGAAATTTAACCGTATATACTTACCACCACTTCCTGATTTCAAACAGTACTATCTCTCGATTAACAATGAAATCGGAAAAGTTTGAAAACAATCCTTGCCTCAATACACATTCTTAATTCTTAGGATAGAGACAAGTTTCCATCCCTCGGAATTAGGTGTTAAGTATGAAAAGAGCACTTCCCATACCACCGTAAGTTGAAACGATCGTTTATCGAAATCCGTTCTCATTTATCTTATACATCCTTTTGTATAAAATGCCTTTATAAAAATCCTTATATGTACAAACTCCTTTTATAAAACATTATTTATAAACTATAAAATTCCCTTTGTAAATAAAATTATAAACCTCTTTCTATGAATCTCCAAATATATTTAATAAACTCCTTTATAAACATCCTTTATACTTTTATCAAATCCTTTATAAAATTTGTTTAATAAAATAGTCATTTTTAAAACCCATTTTATAATTTCTCAAATTCATTTGCAACTCTTTTTATAAAAATCCAAATTTAATTATAAAACTCCTTTTATACATTTTTAAATTCAATTACAAAACTCCTTTATAAAAAAAATTCTAAATATAAACCAAACTCCAAATATAAAACAAAACTCCTTTTATAATTACAAAACGCATATACTCTCCAAAACATAATCATTCCATATATTATAATAAATTCACAACTGTGGTTTTTCCCTCCAATTTATCAGATGTTAATATTTTTCCCTTTTATAAAACACCATTTATAAACTTTTTCTTTGTTTATAAATTACTACTTATAAAGCTCACTTCAATTTATAAAATACCATTTATAAATTTGTTCTTTTATTTAAACATTTTATATGAAATGTTTCACGAATATTTATTTCAAAATAATTCTATCTTCTTTTAAAGCAAATTCACTTTAAAAAAAAGATAAATCCCCTTTATTTCCTTCAAAATAAACAATCATTATTATAATAATCTTTCTAAGAAAATAGTTTCTTTCCAAAATAATCTTAAAACATTTCTGTATATACATATATTAGAAAAGAATAATAAAAGAAATTTAAAGAAAAATAGAGAAGCACAAAAACTAATTTTGAAAAAATTATCATAGAAAATCCAAAAGGTCGGATTAATTTTTTTTCAAACCAGGAATTAGTTCCAGAGTCAAACAGCAATTGGTAGTATTCTCAAAATACTATATCGAGGCCAATAGTTGTATAACACTTAACCGGTGCTATTACTACCTTTTCTCTAAAAAGGTTCAACTTTTAACATATGTCGACGTCACAATAAACATGGCCAAACTATCAAATTTTATCATTTAACAATCTATATAATAGGTATATAACCAACAAAAATTTAACTGGAAATTAAAAATCACAATAATGAGAAATCTGGATTTCTCTACTAAATTCCTGTACTTTCAATTTAATTGTCAATCACTTTTCAAAGAGAATATTTAACCAAACTAAAAAGTAACTCATCCAAATATATATAGTAAATTTTACGTAGTATATATCAAACTGATTATCCAAAAAGGTGAGTTTAACTCATCGAGATTCAATTGACGCCGAAGTATTCAGGTTTGAACTAAAATCGAACGACATTCGATCTTAACCCAAATTTCACTTGCCTCAAATTCGACCATATCAATTCCATCGAATAGCTATTGCCATTACGAGCACAATGCAAAAATCTCACCTTGATTGGACCTTGTATGAGAGAGATACGATTTTTATAAGTTATTGATTTTAAAATATAATTAAACACTTAATTATGTTCCTTTAATTACAAAAACACCTTCTTCCCCAAAGAGACCATGCACTTATACATAATTAAACCCATCATCGTGCCTTACTACCTCCGATTTTTCCCTCTCCGGACCACTAATCGACGAACCGTCGATTCCATCGCGGCTCTTGTCAAAATCTCCATGCCCTTGACCCAACCGTTTCTCCTCCGCACCCCTCACACAAAACTTGACTTGTCCATCCCCCTTTCGAACACTTGATGGACGCGATTCACAACTCCAGCTCACACCATACCAGAACTTTCCTAGCGATGCTCGATGACATCACAAGCCTAAAGGAACAATGATGATGTCTAACTCTTCCTGCATCCAACAAATACCCAAACCGTTGATTATATTGCTCATGTCTAAACTGCCGTTCACCCTCATCCTTCACCGTAAGCAATGAATTTCACATAGAAATGTAGATCTCACCATTTTAAATTCAAAGACCCCATCTTTTTATTTTTTGATCTTTAAATCATTTGTTTGAGTTTCTATAAGAAGTGGATTTCAAAGTTTCTTTGTTTCATTAAAAACGAGTAGAATAGCAAAAGGAGATGGAGAAAAACAAGCGGTGTTGATTTTCTCAAGTATTGGAGACAAATTTAATTTTCTATTTCCGGCATCTCGTCTCATAGATTTTCATTCGCGTATGGGTGAATAAACAAAAATACGATCGTGCACAAAAACACGATACGATCCTAAAACAATAATAACATACACTGATTAACCAATTCTGTAAAATCATAAAAATACTACCGTTTACCGAAATATTGTCAAACGTTAATTTAAATATTTTCTAAATTAAAAATTAAAGAAAAATCAAATAAATTAGGTTAAAAATACATCAATAAAAATCGAGTTGTTATAATAAAAATTAATTTTCTTATTATTTGTTAAATTTGAATCACATCTGAATATTTAAATAAATTAAATATTCCGATTCAAAAAGTTAAAAATTACGAGTCGTTACATTCTCTTCCCCTAAAAAGAATTTCGTCCCCGAAATTTCCAAAGGAAGAAAAATATCTCAAAGCCTTAAACTTTTCAAAATCAATTACTAATTTGAGTTAATAAACTATTAAAGTCTCAAATGTTATGAAAAATTTCGGCAGCACGTCCTTTGCACGGCTCGACTAGAAAAACTACAACTTTCCACAACGGGCCCAAACTAACAATAGAAAATAAAAGCCCAAAAGTGACCTATCATAGCTGGGGCATAAAACCATCAATAATAACATAAATGTGTTCCGATTTAACAAGCAAACTGACTCTACTCATGAAACCAAAAGCATCAAACTAGCCTTTGCTTCCATGAACCTACATCTCACTTACAAATGATATCAAACCATATAACTTGCATTGCTAATGTCAAAAGTATACAATTTATTAAAGCCCGTACGATGCACATATACCATTCGCACATAATATCAAATCTGATTGCACTCTCGTTCACACAAATTTCATTTCCGAATTGGTATCACTCACTCAACTTCCCTAGTGCGGACTTCGATCAGATTCCTTGATTAGAAGCCTCCGTTCTCCTTGCATAGCCGTATACTATGATAGAAAACTTTGGAATCAAATCAAAAATCCATATCAAGTGCTCGCCATTAAGAATAGAGTGAAAAATCCTAACTTAGACTGGTATAAATTACCTCGAAATCATGTACTCGAATCTAGATCAGGAACAGTTATGCGAGTAAAATGACTTACGTACAACTTACATACTTATTCCATTGGTTCCTTAGCTATACCAATTATTTTTATTTCACATTCATTTCCACTTCTAGTATATTTCCTTTAATACTAAAAATATTTACGAACCATTTCATGCAACTTTTTCTTAAGTTTATAAACATCTAATAAAACACTACTTATTTTATTAATCACTTTGGAACTTAAGTTCATATTCATACAACACTCTTCTACATCCTAACAGCATATATACACATTTCATATTGGTTTTTCTTAGCCAAAATGTCTGACAAATTTAAAATTTGTTTTTAACTTATTACCTCCTTAAAATTTTAAGTTATAAAAACTTATTTTCTTTTATGTTCCCACAAAACACGTAGCTTCAATTTATATCAACTCGGAAGTTTTCGACTGTCCAAAATCGTTGAACATTCCATTTCATTTTAACAAATGAAAATTACCAAACAACACATATCAAAATAGATACACAAACCCAACTATTCTAATGGATAGGATACAGGATTCTATAAAATAACTAAATTGAAAATTTTATAATTAAACAACCAGGTTTATTTCAACCCTATTTGAAACAATAGAAACATATATATCTCCCTTTTTATATCAAATTATCATCAGAAGTTTCATACCATTTATTTCTTGACTTAAAAACCTTTTTATCCAAATAAATCGATTCAGACTTGTTCGGATTTGAACTTGCCTTGATCTTTTAATGATACGGAGAATAATTTACTAAGCGTACGATACCGTTCGCCCAAGCCAACATCTAATCGATACTTAGAAGATTATTCCAGTCATCACCAAACAGATCAAGACTTTATTCATTGAAATTTCCAAAGGGAATACATCTTATAAATTTCCCAAATCACACAAATGTCTATAGTCTTTTTGTATATTTTGAAAACAGTGTGGCGATCCACCTTGTTTAAGTATTAGGAATCCCAATCGATTACGTGGAGTTCTTCATGCACCGACCAAAATTTATAACCCACTCAACAGATTAATCAACACAAAACATTTTTATATCCAATAACAAATACGAGCTTATATATATAATACACTCAAACTCATTCCAGGGTGTTACTAGCCCGACCTCTAACGAATCACTCATCCTTGGATATTACTAATCCTATCTATAATGAGTTTTACCCAACCAAAGCCTAGGTGTTCGCTCAACCTAAGCTCTGATACCAAATGTGACAAACTACCTTTTCGAGTCTCAAAAATCGACACTAATATATCCTCGGTATTCACGTGTCGCAAATTCAAGTGCCGAAAAGGTGGATTGATCAAGGGTAAAATAAAATGAAGACAGAACAAAATCTCACATGAATGGTATAATTTATAATATCAATAATCTTTATAGCGGAAAAATTTTAATACAATATCAGAGTCTAACCTAGATTCAGCCTGGACAATTATAAATCTTTTGTCCTTACAAATGCTGAAAAACAACATAGCAAATGCGGCGGAAAAATAGAATACGTGGATACAGTGATGATGATCTCCAACTCTCCTTTGGCAACTCCAAGCGTCTTTAGCTAAACCTGAAACTACTCGGATCTGACCCGAGTATTAAAACTACCCGGATCAGGCTTGAGAAACCAGTGTGAGAAAATTCGAATTATAAATGTATATGACAGTGTCATAGATCAGGTTGAAGCCAATCAAAACCTTTGAAAAGAAAGGTATCTCGTAAGACCACAGCGCACATAAAACATGGACGGATTTTTACTTTATGATAACCAAAATACTTTATACCAATTTTTTTTGATATTATCATTAATGACATTGGTTTGAAAACTCTTTTCAAATAAACATATAAAGAAGGGACCAATACCCAGACAATGTCAAACAGCGTATATGATACCAAAGGGGTAGCTGAAATGTTTACAAAGTATTAAAGCTATGTTGGGAATTCAACTAAAACCATAAAGCTCATATTGGAATTGGAATTCCATAATGACAGGGAACTAGTGGCCATTTCCTTCGATGCGAAATCCACGCATAACATCCTAGTCTTCGATGATTATTCACTTTCTCAAGCAAGCCTCCGTACTACATTATTACACTACTATGGAACAATGTATTTCGATGGCTTTGCTCTTTCTCAGTCAAGCCTCTAATACCTACTCATTTAAACCATTGAGGGTCCAGACACTACTGGACTCATCCATCATCAATATCGATAGCCTGAAATATATGTCCTATAGACCATATAGTATCATGTATCATTCTTGGGAAGTAAGGCTCGTGAAGTTGCACTCTTCTTTCAACAAAACCACGCTTTGCTTTACGGAAAGTAAATTCCACTTAGAATGCCACATTGTCATTTCTAATAACAAGCTATTGATTTCCACAAAAGTACAACCTCTGAGCTCTTACATCTCTAAGAAAGGTGTTAAGTATAGGAGAGGTTACCTACTACACCACCAAACTGATGTACATTTGTAGAGATCAATGTATGTGGTTTCAGAAATACAATGTTAGACACTCATCCATACAAGTTGTCCATGCGATGGACAAACCGAAGGCACTTCTCCTACTACTTCCTGTTTGGGAATCACCCCTAGGATTAGTAGTGAGTAGTTGATGCAAATCAAAGATTTTCAGAATGAAGGAACTAGTACCACCATGTATATATGATATGGGGATTAACCAGAGGTTAGTGGCGATCAGCCCTACATCATGAAGATCTCCATATTCAAATCATTGTCTTCAACATGTCTTTACTTTCGAACGTGTCTATTGTTTCGAAGTGGTTTTCGAATAGGAATTACCCAAACTCGACCTCGATTTCTCCGAACGAATCATCAATAAAAAGATGTCAAGTATAAATGTGATTATTAGATAACACCCAATCAATTTACCTTTTCAGACAATAAAATATCTTTCAGAGATATATTCTTATAAACTATTCCTTTATCTTTTAAGAGTATATAAAATCATTAAGTCTCATTTATCAGATTCTCTACTTGATTACACCTCTTTAATCTTGGAATAGTTCCAAATCATTTCACCTTTTACTTAGGAAAACATTTCCAAATCATTTATTTAAATCTTAACAAAGATTTCTTATTTCAAATCATAACTTTTAAATAGGTCAAAAACGATGTTATTTAAGACATCATTTACAATAAACCCAAGTCAATTAATATTGAGTAGAAAAGGATCCATAGAGATTAGATTAATTATACTCAATGTCAATTTCCGTACTCAACCAATACTATTCGTCGAATAACGGTGAAATCACTTTTTAGATTCACATGGATAGTACTAGTTCCCTCCTTGGAATTTAATATAAGGTTTAACTAGGGTATTCTCTATACCACCAAAATCATATTTTAAAATCTTGTTTAACTTTTGAAAAACTCTAAATTTCTTTTCTTTTAACTTAATAAAATGCGGTCCAAGTAGATCAAATTAACCATCCCATCTGTCGGGCTAGGCCGAATAGTTAGAGTGGAACCCAAACAGTTGTTGTCCAAGCTTGGGTCTAAAGACTATCTCTTTATCACCCATAAGACGGTCAAGTTATTTAATCAACTATACATCCTTTATATGTTGATTTTAGAGATGATTTTTATTTACTTAACACTATTCCAAATATTGTTTAAAATAAATTTCCTTTAACCATTTATTTTGAACCCTTTTAAAATTATTATAAAACTTTCAAATCATCTTCAAAATACTTAATCATTCATTTGAAAAGATTACTAAAGATATTGGGGAAGAAAAATGAAGTTAAAACCATAATTTGCAAAAGTTATCGAAACCGCTGCAAAAACTACTACGAATAGTGTTTTTAAAACTTCTTTGTTCAAAACACTAATTCCATTTCATATGTCCATTTTTATAACTCCAATCCCTTTTAAAACATTTTAACATATTTATAAAATTCATTTTAATTTTTTAAAGATTTAAAAATATCAATTTTAAAGTAATTACCACTTTGGTTCCCAAACTGCAAAACACGATGTTTTTGAAAACTTGATTTAGACATATTTCAAACTCTAGTAAATGAAATCATGATTTTCTTCTTTTTTTGAGAACTAACCCCACATGGGTCTGTAAAATTCTTACTTCAAAGAATTTTGACTTATATTGAATCCAAAACATTGATTTAACTTTTTAGGTCGAAAAATGACGAACTACCGCTATGCGACGAGCTCGATTTGGCTCTATTTTTCAAACTTCATTAAACTTTGCCAAAACTTGTTAAAATATTTAAAATATCATAATAAACCATTTTAAATCATTTCAAACTATTTTTACTACATTAAAAACTCATTTTCTACTTTATTCCACATTATAATATTATAATATTATAATATTTATTTTTCAACCTTTTCATATTCAAAACCATAAAGAGGCTTAATAAACTCCATACACATATTAATATGGATTTATTTTTCAGGAATTAACTATGGTTAATTAATTAACCATTTTTATTTTGATGAATATTATTTTCCCATCATTAACAACAAAGTTATCAACGAAATATTCATTCAATATTCAACCACGCATATTAATTTACTAATTAAACATGCATATCACCATTTTAAGTTTTAAGTAAACAAAACTAATCACAAGTACTCACTATAGGTTTCCACTCCATCAAACTTTTTTCGAAGCTCTTTGAATGATTCCGACAGCACTCCGGCAACACTTCCTACCCTTTTCTTTACTCCAAAGCTTCTCAAACTTGCTTCTCCTTCTTTGAAGTGCTCGGCCTCTCCTTGGAGTAGTGGTGTTCGGCCAAGTTTGATGTAGAAGGTGGTGGCTGTGGGCTTTAAAGAGGAAGTGGTGGAAGTTGGACTTGATTTTGAGGTGTTTTTCTTTTTGTATGTGTATGCAATATTTATATATTATTTTACTTCTCTTTGGTTGTACTTTTCTTCATTATATTTTTTATAAGAAAGAAGCCATTGAAATAGATTGAAATGAAGAAGAAGAAGTAGAATGTGTGAATGAATGAGTGGGTGTGTGCATGTATTTAAAGGCTTGAACTTGAAAATATCTCCTTCCCCTCCACCTCATGTGCACGCCACCCTCCATGCCCCTTCATGATGCCACCCACCCCATGCGCTCTTGTCCACCCATGTGTGTGTAAGGTGAAGAGATGGTTTGTAACGACCCAGAAATTTAGTCATTTGAATTTGTAATATTTAATTGATTTTAAATATCTAAAAGTTAATTTTATAAGTTAAATAACTTGGATTTCAAATATAGCGATTTATTTGATAATTAAATTGTTGAATTTAATATTTGGGAACATTTAGAATAATTGAATCTTGAATTTGAAATGAATGAATCATTTTGAAAGTTGACCTAAATTCTATTTAAATAAGAATGGATGTAGTAAAAATTTAATTTAGAATTAAAGGTGATTTATTTGGTTTTATAAAAATTTGTTTTAATTAACGTATAAAAATAGTCTTCCGCATTGTCTTGGAATTGGACAAAACAAGTTTCATTAGATCCGTAATAATGAATTATTGTACACCGTCAAGTTTCATAATGATTGGACATATCATTTGGGCATTCGAGATCGAAATGCATAGAAATTAATTTCAGGAATCTATATAATAATTTAGTTTGAAAAGCTATTATAACTCCCCTAATTTTTGATAACATTATTCAGGAGATTTAATTAGATAAATTAAATAGAATAACGTAAATGTTAGAATGATAAGGGGATTGAAATTTGAAAATTTATTTAGGGGCCAAGCTTAATTAAATAAATGGGCTTGTGAATGGTTTTATATGTTAATTAATTAATGCAAGGGCTTATTGGGAAACTACCGCACCATAATCTCATTTCCTTTAATATTCTTGTTTCCTTACCATTCACGTTCATTTTTACAAAACGCAAAACGTGAACAAAAAGGAAAGCAAAGCCGGCCTGAACCTAGGGAAGAAAGGGGAAAAATCAATCAAGAGCTAAGGAATTAAAGGAAGAAGGATTAATCTTAATCACATCTCAAAGTCCTTATCCTAATCAAGGTGAATAATAATCAAAACCATCTCTATTTTTGTTTTTATGATCATTTGATTTTCGGGTTTAAGAATAATCCATTATGATGATTTTTGATGATGATATGCTTGGATTTTATAACATATTTGATTCAAATAAGATTGTTTGATAATTGTTTTTACACGGTTAAAAGGGTAAAATCATTTAAATTGAATTTCGAATGTCATGAGGAATGTATATGTTATGTAAAACATGATTTTGGAGATAGGTTTTAATTTTAATAATTTTCCAAACTATAGAAAATTTATTATGAATTTTCAAAGGAAAATATGAATAATTGGGTTTAGAAATTAATTTCGGTTATTTTATGAAGAATTTGGGTCTGAAATTTTTATATGTTAGATAACATATTGAAAGTGAATATCTATAAATTATGGGGATTTTTCCTAAGTAATTTACTATGGAAATAAAGTTATTTTAGATGAAGTACTTAATTGTTTTTCTTAATGGAAGGGCTTATTTGTTAAACTAATCATTGTTTAGATTTGAAATTATGCGGCAGTTATTTTGAGAAAGAATTTGAAAAGTTTATGGAAACCAATTAAAGGTTTACAAATATACATGTTAGTTATAAAGTAATTACTTTAAATGGCATTAAATTAGATTTTATTCAGAAAACATGTTCTGCCTCTTTCAGAAGCTTACCTTTCGACCCTATGCTTCCGCTTCGACCTAGTCGAAACCTACCAAGCCAAAACAAATACACAAGGTATCAATACATTGGTACGTAGTGGATTGGAGAAAGGCAGAAGACATGGTATCGAAACCCTTGCTTTAGATGGGGTCGAAACCTTTATTTTGCTTTTTAAAGAAATGCGCTTGCCATTTTTTTTACTAAAAGCTTTCGAAGGAGTCGAAACAAATGCTTTTGAAAGGGTCTTTAAAATAGCTTTCGAAGTGGGTTGCCACCTTTTTGTTTAAAGTGTAGCTTTCGAATGAGTATCTTTGTTTTTAATCAATGCTTTCGAAAGGGTAGATTGATCCCAGTCAAAACCCTACTGCCGACCCTATGCCTTTCGAATGGATTGAACTCGTCAACTGGTTCGAAAGGTAGCTTTTGTTTTATAAATGTACTAATCCACTTCCTAAAGCTTTCGAAAGGGGTTTAATGGTTTCGAAGGCAAGGGCTTCGAAAGGGGTTTCGAAGCTATCCTTCAAATGTTTTACTTAAATTTTTTGAGCTTTTGAAAGGATGGTTTCGAAGCCATCAATTTTCCCCAAACCATTTTATATGAAGATTAAAGGTTTCGAAAGGGGTACTTTCGTATATATTCATTTGACCCAAAAGATATTTTTAAAGATAAACCCAATGCTTTCGAAAGGGGTACTTTCAAGTAGTTTCGAAGCTATGCTTTTAAGAGTTAATAAGTAATGCTTTAATACTTTCGAAAGGTATGGTTTGACGGTTTCGAAAGAGATGATTTAAAGCATTCTGAAAAGCATATGCTTAGTGTTTTGAAAAGAAGATTTGAATGCTTTTAAAGGAGCTTATCCAATGGTTTCGAAAGTAAAAGTTTAAGGTTTCGAAAGCCTTAGTTTTCAAAGCAAAGAACCCAATCTCATTTTTAAAGGAAAACCCATGGCTAAAATAAAGGAGTT
Organism: Allium fistulosum; assembly: GCA_030737815.1. Classification (NCBI taxonomy): domain Eukaryota; kingdom Viridiplantae; phylum Streptophyta; class Magnoliopsida; order Asparagales; family Amaryllidaceae; genus Allium; species Allium fistulosum. The sequence continues at coordinate 893,742,250 of CM060905.1, read as the reverse complement.
TTGAAAGGGTTTTAACTATGAAGTTTTTGAAGAAGCTTTACTTGAAACAAATAATAGGTTAAAGGGATTAACCATGTTTCATATGTAAATAATTTCAAGGATATTAAACCACAGGTGTTGGTATTATTATGTTATTATGCTTACTTCTTTTAATATGCATATTCACTTTAATATGGACCCATAACTGTATTTTGAGTCAAAAGGGAAAAATAACCAGCTAGGTTGACCAAGTAGTGAATATAAATTGAGTTAATTCCTAAATGAGTAGAATTGCATCCAGGAGGTCAGATAGACCAGAATATAGGATGCCTAAATACTGATTAAAGAAGTTGTCAAATAGACAGGGTCATAGTAAACCCATGAAAACAAATTTTAGGAAAATTTATTGGCAGAAGTCAATAGGTTCATAGTAAACCCATGAAAACTATGATTAGAAAGAGTTATTGGCAGGGCCAATAGGTTTGTAGTGAATCCATGAAAACTATATTCGGATTAAGTTATTGACAGAAGTCAATAGGTTCATATTCAAGCCATGAAAACTATGATAAGAGGGAAGTTATTGGAGATACCAATAGATTCAGGGAGAACCTATGAGTACTGAAGTTATTGGCAAGGGCTATGTTCTTAGTGATCCCATGAAAACTATAAAACCAAATAGGGAGTCCGTAAACATTAAACAGGTTATTAGTCAGCCCATGAAACCTATTAGGTTAATAGTGACCCTAGAAACTATAATTGAGACAGATAGTCAAAATAAATGGGGATGTGTAATCCAGAATTGATTTACTTATTTTCATATCATCATAATATTTGAATTGTTATATTTTAACCATTGTGGATGCAGGAGCACAATATATGGTTTTTATAAAGTTTAGGATAAGATACTAGTGAGGGGAATACCCGTTCCAATAAGTGGCGTGGTCTCACTAGATATCTAAATGGTTTGAGATTGAAGGTTATTATTCATACCAGGCTTTATGTCTGACTCGAAGTTCATATTTTCCCCTTAAACTCTCGGGTGCTCAATTGGTTTTGAGTAGTTTGAGAGTTAAGGTTTTATGGTACCTCATTAAACGAATAATCTTCCGGAGACGTGTAGGAGGCATGCTAGATAACAAGAGTTCTTTCTATTTTGATTCTGCTGTGTTTTGTTGTAAAGGCAAAGTTGTTTAATTGCCTAGTTATATACTTTGATCGTCCAAGGGGGCATCTTCACATATCGCTCTTGGCGTATGTTGTAATAATTATATTTTATTTGAACGTGGTTCTCGAATATGGGATTATGTAATAAATGTTGAAATGATTTGAAATGGAATGCGAAAGTTGCTTAATGATTTTAATTTTTTTCCATATCCATGTGTTTCTGTTACCGTATTTGGTCGTCGAGGATTGATAACTATGGATGACTGCAGCATCCATAGCAATTAGTTTTGGGCCTCCAAGTGGGGGATGTTACAAGTTGGTATTAGAGCATAGGTTTATGAAACTTAAAAGAAATTTAAACCTAAAAGATTTTCAAACATAATCCAATGAATCAGAAAATAAGATCGGGGTTTGGGATAACGCTATAGTAACGTACTTGTATTTGATATAGATATATATAAGTATTTATTCCCCTCTCTCTTAGACTATTCTTCTGTATCTTACTAAGGCTCGTATGCAGATTTATAAGAAAGAAGATATGGAGGCAGGAAACGGAAGAAGAAATATCGATGGAGGAAGCACCACAACAAATGGAAATGCTCGACCCACCAAGAGGAACCTGGGTCGACAGGCAAATGCTAACCAAAATGCAGATGCCAATGTGGGTGTTGGAAATCCACCAGTGGATATAGGGATGATGTATCAGTTCTTCGTCAATCTGATGCAAGCTGGAGCAGCTGCTGGAGTTGCTGGGCATGTTGGAGGTGCTAATCCTATGGCTCCAATTGGGAATAACTATGGTAAGTTGAGCCGGGATTATACCAGTCTTGGTGGGAAGCCGTTATAGGAATGGAGGATGCCATAGAAGTTGAGAATTGGCTATTGCATTGTGAGAGAATCTTCACTGATTTAGGTTTGGATGATGAGCAGAAGAGGAGACTGGCCTCTGGGAAGTTGTAAGGGGCATCACTTCATTGGTGGAATAATGTGACTGTCGGAGTTCCGAAGGAGGAGTTGACTTGGGCTGAATTTAGAAGGAGATTTGAATAGAGGTTTTTGTTCGAAGTTGCCAAGTTGACATTGCTGAGAAAGTTTATGGATTTGGTGTAGGGAGAGATGTCGGTAATTGAGTATGGTACTAAGTTTGTTGAGTTGTCCCGATATGGGTATGCTACTATAGACACCATCATCAGAAGGAATGAGTGGTTTATTCGGGGATTGAGGCCTGAGATTGCCAGGTCAACCCTGATACATATCTGTGATCCTTGTAATGTAGTTGTGGAGATGGCAATCCGACATAAGGAGATGCTTGTTATTTGTGCCAGAGAAAAGCGGGTTGAAACCCAGGGATTCTCAGAGAAAGAAGATAAAGTTCTTTAAGAAGATGGGAGCCCAGAAGGGAGAGGCTACCAAGAAGGCAAAGGTTGATTTAGTTTACTTTAAGCATGACAGGAAAGGTCGTTATGCTCGTGAGTGCCGGTTAGGCAAGGGGAAGAAGGCTGTAGAAAAGAAACGTGTGAACTGCTTCAACTGTGATCAAGTTGGGCATTATAAGAATCAGTGCCCAGAACCAGTCAGGGCAGACAAGGAAAGATTTTTGCTATTGTACCATAATCTACTAGGCCAACTGCAGCTGAAAAAGGGAAGACTGTGATGGAAGGTACGCTTTTGAATCAGAGTATACCAGTTAGGGTACTATTTAATATCGGTGCATCACATTCATTTATATCTTAGTGTTTGGTTGATAGGTTATGCCTAGAACCCACATACCTTGTTACTTCCTTAAGGGCCGCGAATCCGATAGGAGGGTATGCAACTCTAGGGATGAGATATGACCAGTTAGAACTAGAATTGTTAAGTCATAAGTTTGCATGCAATCTGTATGTTTTTTATTTTGTAGATTTTGGGATCATCTTGGGTATGGATTGGTTGGGTAAGTATGAGGCTAGGATATTTTTACAGGATAGGGAAATATCATTGAGACACCATGATTGTCGTAATTGAATTATATTCTCAGTGGAGAATTCTTACTAGAGTAGTTGTGCTTTGTTAAGTGCTATAGAAGTAGGAGAAGAATTAAGTCAGGTTTGAGTAGCAAGAGATTTTGTAGATGTCTTTGAGCCGGTTCTAGGAATACCACCGAAATGAGCTGTTGAGTTTTAGATACATCTTGTGCCAAAAGCTGAACCTGTAAGTAGACCACCTAGCATGATAACACTGACTGAGATGAAGGAATTGAAGGTGCAGCTAGTGGATCTAGAAGGGAGGAATTTTATTAGACCAAGTAGTTTTCCTTGGGGAGCAGCCGTGGTGTTCATGAAGAAACCAGATGGGTCATTGAGGATGTGTATCGACTATCGTAAGTTGAACGATAAGACGATCAAGAATAAGTATCCTTTGCCGAGAATTGATGATCTATTTGATAAGTTGTATGGAGCCAGTGTGTTTTCCTAGTTGGATTTGGCGACAGGTTTCCATTAGTTAAGAGTGCAGAGGATAGTATTCCTTTGACAACATTTCAAACTAGGTATGGTTCATATGAGTGGTTAGCAATGTCATTCGGGTTAACGACTGCACCTGCTTTCTTTGTGGATCTGATGAACCGAGTTTTTCGAGAGTACTTAGTGTTTGTACCAAAATTGGGCACAACACTCTTCGGAAGTTTTTGAAGTGATAAAATGAAGAAATTAAATGGAAAAGGAGGATTATCTAACAAAAACTCCAAAAGAACAGATAGGAAAATAATAAGAACGCATAGAAACACAAGAATTTAGAGTGGTTCGGCGTGTTTCCTACGTCCACTATGAAGTTGATTGCTTTATTGATGTTTCCTTTATGATTAAAATTGATTTCAGCGGGTTACAATAGAAAATGATGATTTACAGCAGTGAAATTCATTATTGGCAGCAGCTATGGAGTTTAGATCTGGATCCGATAGAGTCTAGGCGTTGTAGAATTCAAAAAAGAAGAAGATCCCCTTTTTTGTTGGATTTGGGGGTCTATTTATAGGTGTAGGAGGCTAATATTTTGCTTTGATCTCGGGAGGCTCCCTCTGGCACGTGATTTGGCCCGCGTGCCCAAGCCCGTGAAGTTTCGGCCCGATCCATGATCGATATGAACGGATTTCGTATCGATCAAGATTTCATCCAATGGAGTCAAAATTTGGCATAGACATTCTTTAGCATGTACGTAAGCTTCTGTGAAAATTTCATAGCATTTGGACTTGTAGATTAGGAGATATGATCGATACGAATTAGGACTTTCGGTTGGCTGTTTCTTTCGACTCCCTCATTTCGACTCGATCCCGTTCGACTCGATAGCTGCGTGTGATCAAGTGGTGACGTGGCGAGCATCCTCCGGATCGAGTCACCTTCTTGGCTGAATCGATCGAGTCGTTCTAGGACTTTCGCTCTGTTCGTAGCGAGGCGCTTGTGTTGTTTCAGTCGATAGAAGGTGGCCCTCGTTTCGTGTCGATGGAGTGCATATGGAATAATACGACTGTGTGGCCTTGTTCGTATCAATTGGAAATGGTTCCATTTGATCGATACGAAGTTGACGCGGCCAGGTGGACTCGAACACTGATAGCTATCGATCGATATGAATAACTATGAAGTGGATCGATGCGAACAAGTACTTCTTGATGGATACGAAGTAAGGTCAACTGATGGATACGCACTATAGAAGCCTGATGGATTCGAACAGAACTCTTCAGGCGATGGATGCGAAGTAGACTTTGGTGATGAATGTGAAGTAGTCACTGGCTGATCGAGTCGAACAGAGGCTTCCCGATGGTCACGAACTCGGTCGAGTCGAACAGAGGCTTCCTGATGGATACGAACCCCATCGAGTCGAACAGAGGCTTGGTGGCGGATGTGGAGCTGATCGAGTCGAAGTAAGCTTTCTGATGGATATGAAGTGCACTTACCTGCTGATGGCTATGAAAACTACCGATGCGAAATGATGGGTTGTGACTCCAATCGATTCAAAACGATGGATACGAATAGATGGATTTTCCAACTTGCATCGATCATAACTTGAGCATATGAACTCGGATTGACTTGGAATTTGGAACGTTGGCTCTTATAGCTTCGCTTGTCGTGTCATATCAACTTTAGCTCGATCCGGACTCGAACAAAAATTCGTCGATATCCGTAGTGAGCCTGTGTATAACCGATCTCTAAGACAGACCGTTATTGGTTACTAGTCAATTCCTTGGTGTCACGGCCTTGCCAAAAGGTGGGATAACATTTGCCCCCCAAAGTACGTCTGGTGGAAACATGATGTGCTTTGAAATGCTGCAATCTTCATTCTGAATAGTTATCGTCTTTTCGATGAAAGCTGTAATCTTCGACTGGTTTTCTCGATAATGTAAACTGTTAACTGTCAACTGATGTACCCTGTATTGTTGCAACTGATTGCTGTATGCTAGTGATTAGTCGTTTGTTGTTGTAATCATTATCAAATGAGCTTCCAATTCCTGTAAATCTGGAATATTGAATATTAGTACGACATATATGCATATATGTTAATCTGACTCTCGTTGACGTTTGTACGTTCACGAGTCATTGTCAGTTTATCCTGTATGGAATTCCGTATCGATCCTCTCCTGAACCGATGTGAGATTCGAATTGTAATAACACTCGATGGTCGTTTTTGAATGTTCCTTTGTATCGATCCTCGCCTGAATCGATGTAGAAGGTTAAAAAATTGTTTTTGCATTGGTATTCGTCGTATTGATGGATACGAAATGAGCATTTCAAATCGATGGATGTGGTGTTTAATGGATACGAAGCGGTCGTTCATATCGATAGAGTTCAATGCCTTCTGAACAGCCCCTGCTATGTACTTCGAATCGATGAATCGACAATTCGTATTGATTGGTGTTAGCTTCTGGGAGTTGTGATTTAATGGGTTCGAACTGCACAATTCACATTGCTGCACTGGAGACGGAGCCGAAGATGACCGATACGAACAGTGGTTTCGTATCGATGGATTTGGCTGACTCAGAAAATCCTTTGTTGGCAACTTCGCTTCGATAAAGGCTCGTGTAGATGGATTCGAACAGCGCAATGCTCAATGGATTCGAACAGAAGTCCCACGATCGATACGAAATAGTAGTCGTCCGAGGGTTGATGGATTCGAAGGGCTTATTCGAATCGATCCCGTGGTGATGCTTTGCAACTGGTCGAATCTATGGGGATGCAAATTGTTTTTTTTCCTTCATGCTCGAGTCTAGTGCCACTGAATGGATGATTGAGACGAGCAGAGATTGAGTGGTTTATTCACGCTTGTCTGATTGTCGATGATCAAATCCGCACTCCGGGGATCCTCATTTGTTTATTTGCGGTTGGTCACGCTGACTTTGGTTTAAGTCATATGCCCGCGCTCTGGGGACTTGGAATCGACATTTGTACTCCGATTCGCACTTTGGGAGCTCGTAGTTGATATTTATACTTCAATTCACGCTTTGGGAACTTGAAGTTGATGTTTATACTCCGTTTCGCACTCTGGGAATCCGAAGTTGATGTTTATACTCCGTTTCGCACTCTGGGAATCCGGAGTTGATGTTTATACTCCGACTCGCACTCTGGGAGTTCGGAGTTGTTGTTTATACTCCGACTCACGCTCTGGGAGTTCAGAGTTGATGTTTATACTCCGTTTCGCACTTTGGGAATCCGGAGTTGATGTTTATACTCTGACTCGCACTCTGGGAGTTCAGAGTTGTTGTTTATACTCCGACTCACGCTCTGGGAGTTCGGAGTTGATGTTTATACTCCGTTTCGCACTCTAGGAATCCGGAGTTGATGTTTATACTCCGACTCGCACTCTGGGAGTTCGGAGTTGTTGTTTATACTCCGACTCACGCTCTAGGAGTTCGGAGTTGATGTTTATACTCCGTTTCACACTCTTGGAATCCGGAGTTGTTGTTTATACTCCGACTCACGCTCGGGGAGTTCGAAGTTGATAAGCAGACGGTCAGTCACATCTTCGGAAGTTTTTGAAGAGATAAAATGAAGAAATTAAATGGAAAAAGAGGATTATCTAACAAAAACTCCAAAAGAACAGATAGGAAAATAATAAGAACGCACAGAAACACAAGAATTTAGAGTGGTTCGGCGTGTTGCCTACGTCCACTATGAAGTTGATTGCTTTATTGATGTTTCCTTGATGATTACAATTGATTTTAGCAGGTTACAACAGAAAATAATGATTTACAGCAGTGAAATTCGTTATTGGGAGCAGCTATGGAGTTTAGATCTGGATCCGGCAGAGTCTGGGCGTTGGAGAATTCAAAGAAGAAGAAGATCCCCTTTTTTGTTGGCATTGGGGGTCTATTTATAGGTGTAGGAGACTGATATTTTGCTCAGATCTCAGGAGGCTCCCTCTAGCACGTGACTAGGCCCGCACGCCCAAGCTCGTGAAGTTTTGGCCCGATCCGGGATCGATACGAACGGATTTCGTATCGATCAAGATTTCATCTAATGGAGTCGAAATTTGGCGTGGACATTCTTTAGCATGTACGTAATCTTCTGTGAAAATTTCATAGCATTTGGACTTGCAGTTTAGGAGATATGATCGATACGAATTAGGACTTTCGGTTGGCTGTTTCGTTCGACTCCCTCATTTCGACTCGATCCCGTTCGACTCGATAGCTGCGTGTGATCAAGTGGTGACGTGGCAAGCATCCTCTGGATCGTGTCACCTTCTTCGTTGAATCGATCGAGTCGTTCTAGGACTTTCGCTCTGTTCATATCGAGGCGCTTGTGTTGTTCGAGTCGATAGAAGGTGGCCCTTGTTTCGTGTCGATGGAGTGCATATGGAATAATTCGACTGTGTGGCCTTGTTCGTATCGATTGGAAATGGTTCCATTTGATCGATATGAAGTTGACGTGGCCAGGTGGACTCGAACACTGATAGCTATCGATCGATACGAATAACCATGACGTGGATCGATGCGAACAAGTACTTCTTGATGGATACGAAGTAAGGTCAACTGATGGATACGAACTATAGAAGCCTGATGGATTCGAATAGAGCTCTTTAGGCGATGGATGCAAAGTAGGCTTTGGTGATGAATGTGAAGTAGTCACTGGCTGATCGAGTCGAACAGAGGCTTCCCGATGGTCACGAACTCGATCGAGTCGAACAGAGGCTTCCTGATGGATACGAACCCCATCGAGTCGAACAGAGGCTTGGTGGCGGATGCGGAGCTGATCGAGTCGAAGTAAGCTTTCTGATGAATACGAAGTGCACTTACCTGTTGATGGATACGAAAATGACCGATACGAAATAATGGGTTGCGACTCCAATCGATTCGAAACGATGGATACGAATAAATGGGTTTTCCAACTTGCATCGATCATAACTTTAGCATATAAACTCGGATTGACTTGGAATTTGGAACGTTGGGTCTCATAGCTTCGCTTGTCGTGTCATATCAACTTTAGCTCGATCCGAACTCGGACAAAAATTCGTCGATATCCGTTGTGAGCCTGTGTATAACCAATCTCTAAGAAGAACCGTTATTGGTTACTAGTCAATTCCTTAGTGTCACGGCCTTTCCAAAAGGCGGGATAACATTTGCCTCCCAAAGTACGTCTGGTGGAAACATGACGTGCTTTGAAATGCTGCTATCTTCATTCTGAATAGTTATCGTCTTTTCGATGAAAGCTGTAATCTTCGATTGATTTTCTCGATAATGTAAACTTTTGACTGTCAACTGCTATACCCTATATTGTTGCAACTGATTGTTGTATGCTAGTGATTAGTCGTTTGTGGTTGTAATCGTTATCAAATGAGCTTCCAATTCCTGTAAATATGGAATATTGAATATTAGTCCGACATATATGCATATATGTTAATCTGACTCTCGTTGACGTTTGTACATTCACAAGTCGTTGTCAGTTTATCCTGTATCGAATTCCGATTCGATCCTCTCCTGAACCGATGTGAGATTCAAATTGTAATAACGCTCGATGGTCGTTTTTGAATGTTCCTTCGTATCGATCCTCTCCTGAATCGGTGTAGAAGGTTAAAACATTGTTTTTGCATTGGTATTCGCTGTATAGATTAATACGAAATGAGCATTTCGAATCGATGGATGTGGTGTTTGATGGATACGAAGCGGTCGTTCGTATCAATAGAGTTCAATGCCTTCTGAACAGCCCTTGCTATGTACTTCGAATCGATGGATTTGGTGTCGTTGGACACGAATCGACAATTCGTATCGATTGGTGTTAGCTTCTGGGAGCTGCTATTTGATGGGTTCGAACTGCACAGTTCACATTGCTGCACTGGAGACGGAGCCGAAGATGATCGATACGAACAGTGGTTTCGTATCGATGGATTTGGGTGACTCAGAAAAGCCTTTGTTGGCAATTTGGCTTCGATAAAGGCTCGTGTAGATGGATTCGAACAGCGCAATGCTCAATGGATTTGAACAGAAGTCCCAGGATCGATACGAAATAGTAGTCATCTGAGGGTTGATGGATTCGAAGGGCTTGTTCGAATCGATCCCGTGGTGATGCTTTGCAACCGGTCGAATCTACAGGGATGCAAATCATTTTTTTCCTTCATGCTCGAGTCTAGTGCCATTGAATGGATGTTTGAGACGAGCGGAGATTGAGCGGTTTATTCACGCTTATCCGATTGTCGATGATCATATCCGCACTCCGGGGATCCTCGGTTGGTCACGCCGACTTAGGTTAAGTCATATGCCCGCGCTTTGGGGACTTGGAATCGACATTTGTACTCCGATTCGCACTCTGGGAGCTCATAGTTGATATTTATACTTCAATTCACGCTCTGTGAACTTGAAGTTGATGTTTATACTCCGTTTCACACTCTGGGATCCGGAGTTGATGTTTATACTCCGTTTCGCACTCTGGGAATCCGGAGTTTATGTTTATACTCCGACTCGCACTCTGGGAGTTCGGAGTTGTTGTTTATACTCCGACTCATGCTTTGGGAGTTCGGAGTTGATGTTTATACTCCGTTTTGCACTCTGGGAATCCGGAGTTGATGTTTATAATCCGACTCGCACTTTGGGAGTTCGGAGTTGTTGTTTATACTCCGACTCACACTCTGGGAGTTCGGAGTTGATGATCATACTCCGTTTTGCACTCTGGGAATCTGGAGTTGTTGTTTATACTCTGACTCACGCTCTGGGAGTTCGGAGTTGATAAGCAGATGGTCAGTCACATCTGCTGTATGTTTTTGAATTTCGCTCGCACTCTAGGAACGAAAGGTGTATTAGGATCATGGATGGTCGGATCACATCCACCCTGAGTTAACAAGTGAGGTCGTTAGATGGACGGGTCGACCCTCCTCAAACTTGGTTTAGATACGGACAAAGTCGTTAGGTGGACGGATCCACCCTCTTTGTAGATGTATTTTAATACTCCAGTTCGCACTCTGGGAACCAGGAGTTAAGTGAGGGATTGTCATGTATCAATCCATTTTTGACTTTGATGTGATGGCCTATCCCCGAGCTTGGGTTTCACTTAGCGAGTGACCGGTTGCATCACAGCCACTCCCTATTTGAATAAATTCCACCGTATGGTGAAACTTAGCTCTCCGTGCATAGTGATGATCATATGAAGCATTTCAAGTAAATCACAGCTCTGGCTCGAAGATATTGCATTTTATTGCTGAAATAAGAAAATATGGCAAAGTCAGTTGCCTTATTACAAATTCTAATTTCAAAATGCAGAAACAAATTACAAAAATGGAAAATAAACTAAACGAGATAACATAGCCTGTTATTTGTAGTAGCGACGAAGACTCTCGCTATTCCAGGCTCGTGGCAAAGTAAGACCGTCAACCGTCGATAATTTGAATGTGCCATCTCCGAGCCTTCGTTCAATAACATACGGTCCTTCCCATGTTGGCTTCATATGCGAAGGAACCAGATAGATTCTTTTCAGGACGAGATCGCCTAGCTCAAAGGTTCGTGGGCGGACCTTGGCGTTGTATAATCGGGCGACTCGACTTCGATGCGCGGCTGCCCTCAAATCAGCCTCTTCACGCTTCTCATCTACTAGATCGAGAGATTCAGCAAGTAATATAGCATTTGTCTTTGGATCATAGTATGTCACATGATGAGAAGGTACTTCTAGCTCCACTGGAATAACGGCTTCTGAACCATAAGAGAGAGATAATGGAGTGTGATCGGTCGTTGTCTTGTGGGTTGTTCAGTAAGCCCATAAAGCCATAGGAAGTTCATCGAGCCACTTGCCCCCGACCTTTTCCAGTCGTTTTTTCAGAATGGACTTTATAACTTTATTAACTGCTTCGACCTGTCCATTCGCCTGAGGGTGTGCAACTATAGAGAATTTCTTTTGGATGTGAAATCGTTCGCAAAAATCTTTAAATTCAACACTGTCGAATTGGGTTCCGTTGTCCGTAATAATGATGTGTGGAAGACCGAATCGACAGATGATGTTGCGGACTACAAAGTTGATTACTTTCTTCGTCGTTATGGTAGCAAGAGCTTCGGCTTCAGCCCACTTTGTGAAGTAATCAACTGCGACGATGGCGTATTTTGCACCACCTTTTGCCAGAGGTAAAGTACCAATGATGTCGATGCCCCACATTGCAAATGGCCAGTGGTTGACCATTTGTGTTATCTCGGTAGGAGGGGCTCTAGGAATTCGAGCATGCTTTTGACACCTCTCACATTTCTTTGCATTGTCTGATGCATCGCAATTCATAGTCCATATCAAAGTATTTTCTTGGCAAGGGTTTGCCCTCCGGTGTGATCGCCACATTCTCCCTCATGTACATCGTGCAGTACTCGCTTAATTTCATTATGAGCGATACACCGGAGTAGAGGAACAGAGTACCCTCTTCTGTACATGATTCCATTCTGGACGGTGAATCACGAGGCCTTCCGAAGGACTTGTCTCCTTTCACTCCTGCGCTCCGGCAGGGTTCCGTGCTCAATGTAATTTCTCAGTGGAGTCATCCATGAATCCTTTTTGGGGACGGTTTCGCATACCCAGTCTATTTCTGCCCGGCCAATGCTTGAGGAAGATAACGTCTCTACGGGAACGAGTCCCATTTGCTGAGCTTCACCTGTGCTGGCTAACTTCGCCAATGAATTGGCTTTTTGATTGCGTTCTCGAGGTATACAATAAATGGCATAATAATCAAAATTATTCAGTACATCCTGAACTCAAGCTAAGTAGGCAGCCAGTCTCCGATCTCTCGCCTGATATTCTCCCCGAACTTGACATACAACTAATTGCGAATCACAATAAATTTCCACAGCGATAATTCTCAAATCTCTAGCAAGCTTTAATCCGACTAAGAGGGCTTCATATTCAGATTCATTATTGGTTGCATGGAAATCAAACTTCAAAGCATAGCATATAGATCGGCCTTCGGGAGTTTCAAGTACAGCACCAGCACCCGAACACCGGTCGTTTGATGCACCGTCGGTATAAAGCTTCCATACATATTCGGGAGATTCACTGGTTTCGGGCAAGTCCTCTGGAACAGTAAATTCAGCTATAAAATCGGCTAAGAATTATCCTTGAATGGCTCGTTTTGGAGTGTAAGTAATATCAAACTGGCTCAGTTCGATGTTCCACTTGAGTAGCCTACCAGACGTCTCAGGCTGCGAAAGGACCTGTCGTAACGGCTGGTCGGTGTAAACAGTAATGGGATGTGCTTGGAAATACGGTCAGAGTTTTCTTGATGCAATGATAAGGCAATAAGCCAACTTCTCTAATTTCGGATAATTCCTTTCAGCTCCAGTCAATCGTTTGCTGACGTAGTATACTGGCTTCTATATCCTGTCTTCTTCTCGAATTAAAGCAGCGCTGATAGCGTTTTCTGATATTGCCAAGTATATATACAACTTCTCATGATCAATAGGCTTTGACAGGATAGGTGGTGTGGATAGATGTTGAACTAGTGCTTGGAAAGCGCCCTCACACTCCGTGGTCCATTCAAAGTTTCGTTTTCCTTTTCGGATCAGATTGAAGAAGGGAATGCATTTGTCAGTGAACTTTGAAATGAACCTACTCAATGCTGCTATTTTCCCATTGAGACTCTGGACTTGCTTTATAGTTTTCTAAGTCTCAAGGTTCCTGATTGCCCAAATCTTTTCAGGATTAGCTTCGATTCCCCGAGCGTTGATGATAAACCCAAGGAATTTTCCGGATGCAACTCCAAAATGACATTTCAGTGGATTGAGCTTCATTCTGTATTCTCGGAGTATGTTGAACATAGTTTCCAGGTCTTTAATATGGTCAGTGGAAAATCATGACTTCACAAGCATGTCGTCTACATATACTTCCATTTTTTTTCCGATTTGATTGGCAAACATACGATTAACCAATCGTTGATAAGTAGCCCCGGCATTCTTGAGTCCGAACGGCATAACTTTGTAGCAATAAAGTCCCAGATTGGTTACGAAGCTGGTATGTTCTTGATCAGGTAAATGCATTGGTATCTAATTGTAGCTAGAATACGCGTCCATGAAGGATAAGAGCTCATGCCCAGTTGTCGAATCTACTAGCTGATCAATTCTGGGAAGCGGGAAACTGTCTTTGGGACAAGCTTTATTCAGATCGGAATAGTTAACACATGTTCTCCACTTTCCGTTTGAATTTCGGACGAGCACGGGATTTGACACCCATTCTGGATATAATGCGTCTCGAATGAACCCGTTCTCTTTAAGCTTTTCTACTTCTTCTTTAAGGGCGGCAGTTCTTTCTGGATCCATACCACGCCTTTTCTGCTTGACCAGGACATGCCGCGTGTCAACATTCAAAGTGTGGCTCGCGATGTCCGGCGAGATCCCACACATATCAGAATGCGTCCAACCAAATACGTCAAGATTCGCCCGCAAAAATTCAACCAATTCCTCTTGAGTTTGATGGCTTAGCTGAGACCCAATCTTATCTTTATCATTTTTGAATCATCGTCATTGTCGATTGGGACATTAATCGTCAGTTCGGCCGGGGATGCTTGACTTTCTTTATATTCTCCTTGGTCTTCAGTTTCTCTTGGGTCAAGATCCCATTGGAATTGGTTGAGGTGCCCGGGCCTAGACCCGGGCGTCAATTGTCAATTATCAGCAAAGCGGACGCAGAGAGATTCCTCTACGCCCTTTCCTTTCTCCTTTTGCTATGCCTCCCGCAGCTCTGCGACATAACATGCTCTTCCAGCAGCCTGATCTCCCTGAATGATTCCCACTCCATGATCAGTGGGAAACTTTAAAGTTAAACACCATGAGGCAATGGCTGTCCTGAATTCAGCAAGGGCCGGTCGGCCCTGGAAAGCATTATAAGGGGAGTCTATGTCCAAAACAATGAACTGTAACATCCGTACCCTTCGACGTTCTCTAACTCCCAACTCCACTGGCAGTTCCACCATTCCAGTGGGTATAGTAGCACTTCCATTGAAACCATGGATTTGGGATTGACAAGGTTTCAAGTCCGTGGCTTCCATCCTCGTTTGATCATAAGCTCGCTTAAACAAAATATTCACAGAACTTCCACTGTCAACTAAGATTCTCTTTATCCAAGCAGGACCTACTTGAGCTGAGATGACCAGTGGATCAATGGTGGGGGCTTCGATTTTATCAGCGTCTCTGTTTCTGAACACGATGTCATCTGTCATCGTCTCTTGTTTCTTGGTCGGAGCCCCTTCATCAAAACTACTATAACACTCGAAGTCTGCATGCCTGATAGAGCTGGCATACGACTCCATTTCCTTCCAGCTTCGGTCTGCTGGATGAGGAACACCACTTATTGTATTGATAACCAACCTCCCGCCAGTACGAGCGGGTTCCTCCTGCCTTTCCGGATTTGGCGCACGATTCTGATTTGATGGGCCTGCACCACCTGACTGCGGCGCCCTCACATACTGATCCAACTTCCGTTCGCGTATCAGTTTCTCAATGAGATCTTGTAAATGACGACACTCATTTGTGTTAAGGCCATAGCTCTCATGGAATATACAAAACTTCCCAGTCTAAACTTGTCTTTCTGTTGGCGGCTTCGTGGCGGGTTTCTTATATTGCATGGTGTTGCAAGTCTGCAAATACACATTTTCCAATGACGTGTTCAATGGAGTATAGTTATCGTACATGGGAGCTCTACATCGTGGACCATGGTTCTGATCTTGCTTCTTGCCTTGATTTCCATTGTCCCTCTGCTGATTTTGTTTATTTTGCACGTTCGACTGAACTTTTCCAGAACTCTCTCCGGATTGTTTAACGGCGACGTTACTCTGAATTCCTTCGATGTTGGGCCCTGCATCATCCTGCTTCCTAAACTATTTCGCATCCTCTCTTCTCAAGAATTGGGCTGCCTTGGAATAGAAACGGTCCAATGACGCAGGTGGCTTTCCAGCTAACCAATTTCTGAACTCGGAATCAGGATCAATCCCCTTAGTCAATGCCATCAGGATAGAGTTGTCATTGGGGTTGCTTATTTCTGCACACACAGCATGGAATCGTTCCAAGTAACATCTAAGTGTTTCTCCGAGAGCTTGAGTAACACTAGACAGAGTGTTAACATCTTTAGGCCTTCATACATGCATAAGGAATTGTTCAACAAACTTGGTGGCCATTTGGTCAAAATTAGAGATGGATCGTGGTACAAACGTGTAAACCACATGGTAGCAATGGCCCCTAGGGAAATAGGGAAACTACGGCATTTACTGCATCATCAGCTCTCGCAGCATTCATTAGCCATTCATACTTCAGGATGTGTTGATTGGGATCAAAACTTCTTTCATAAACTGGCAAAGTTGGCATCCTGAAGTGCCGTGGTGGTTCAACATACAATATATCATCAGTGATAGGGGTATGACTTCGAGAGATTCCCCCGTCGTCATTAGAGAGACCCTGACTTTCACGGATCATTTGGCAGATCAACGTTGGTATATCCGGCATATGGATACTTGGAGCATATTGTGCCAAGGTGTGGTCGGGTTCCACAGCGTGAATCTGGACCGGACGTGGTCGACGGTCCATGTCTCGCCTCCTTGGTTCAACATTTTCTGGAACATAAGGCTCTAGAGTATGATCTCATTGGCTACGCTGAGGATCAGCTTGGTTTCTAGCATCAACCCCTTGTTCAGTAGTGGTGGTGGTAGCAATGTTGCTTGTGACATGATAAGGAGCAGCACCTCCTCGGGATGAAGGCTCTGTATGATGACTAGTGGATGGTCCAGTTCTGGGTTGTCCATGATTTGAAGCAGGTTGGTGCCCTATGGCCTGGGTGTAGCTTACATCCAGCCGTGGGCGTTTGGATCAGTGATGACCATCAAATGAGGCTGAACTCTCTGTGGAAGAATAAGAACCTTGGTCTCTTCTAGATCTTCTGCGCCTTTGGTGATTCAGCTGGTTGGTCAACTCTATGTTGGTGCGCAGTTGTTTAGTTAACTGTTGCCGACTCTGGGTCAATTCTTGGAGCAACATCTGAAACTCTTGTCTGGTAACCGGGCCTGTTGGATCTAAAGGTCCGGCGGCATCTTGGTTTGATTGAGGCAATTGCGCGGGATTCTGACTGTCACGTCCTCCTTGATCAGCAGTTATAGAGGTAGTTCGTGTACTTACCATGGTGAATTAGTGAAAGTCCTTTCCTAGATCTGATGCAAATCTGAGTAGAATGGAGGGGCTTCAAAGTTCTAGATCTGGATTTTCTTCTTGGATTTATGCAATCCGGTATTGATAGGAGATCCAAAGAGCAAGAGAAAAATTGGGTTTTTCTCAGTGAAAGCACCAAAGTGTTTGTACCAAAATTGGGCATAGCACTCTTCGGAAGTTTTTGTAGAGATAAAATGAAGAATTTAAATGGAAAAGGAGGATTATCTAACAAAAACTCCAAAAGAACAGATAGGAAAATAATAAGAACACACAGAAACACAAGAATTTATAGTGGTTCGGCGTGTTGCCTACATCCACTATGAAGTTGATTACTTTATTGATGTTTCCTTGATGATTAAAATTGATTTCAGTGGGTTACAACAAAAAATGATGATTTACAGCAGTGAAATTCGTTATTGGCAGCGGCTATGGAGTTTAGATCTGGATCCGGCAGAGTCTGGGCGTTGGAGAATTCAAAGAAGAAGAAGATCCCTTTTTCTATTAGCTTTGGGGGTCTATTTATAGGTGTAGGAGGCTGATATTTCGCTCAGATCTCGGGAGGCTCCCTCTGGCACGTGACTAGGCCCGCGCGCCCAAGCTCGTGAAGTTTCGGCCCGATCCGTGATCGATACGAATAGATTTTGTATCGATCAAGATTTCATCCAGTGGAGTCGAAATTTGGTGTGGACATTCTTTAGCATGTACGTAAACTTCTGTGAAAATTTCATAGCATTTGGACTTGTAGATTAGGAGATATGATCGATACGAATAAGGAATTTCGGTTGGCTGTTTCGTTCGACTTCCTCATTTCGACTCGATCTCGTTTGACTCGATAGCTGCATGTGATCAAGTGGTGATGTGGCGAGCATCCTCCGGATCGAGTCACCTTCTTCGCTGAATCGATCGAGTCAATCTAGGACTTTCGCTCTGTTCGTATCGAGGCACTTGTGTTATTCGAGTCGATAGAAGGTGGCCCTTGTTTCGTGTCGATGGAGTGCACATGGAATAATTCGATTGCATGGCCTTGTTCGTATAAATTGGAAATGGTTCCATTTGATCGATACGAAGTTGACGTGGCCAGGTGGACTCGAACACTGATAGCTATCGATCGATACGAATAACCATGACGTGGATCGATGCGAACAAGTACTTCATGATGGATACGAAGTAAGGTCAACTGATGGATATGAACTATAGAAGCCTGATGGATTCGAACAGAGCTCTTCAGGCGATGGATGTGAAGTAGACTTTGGTGATGAATGTGAAGTAGTCACTGGCTGATCGAGTCGAATAGAGGCTTCCCGATGGTCACGAACTCGATCGAGTCGAACAGAGGCTTCCTGATGGATACGAACCCCATCGAGTCGAACAGAGGCTTGGTGGCGGATGCGGAGCTGATCGAGTCGAAGTAAGCTTTCTAATGGATACGAAGTGCACTTACCTGCTGATGGATACGAAAATGACCGATGCGAAATGATGGGTTGCGACTCCAATCGATTCGAAACGATAGATACGAATATATGGGTTTTCCAACTTGCATCGATCATAACTTGAGCATATGAACTCGGATTGACTTGGAATTTGGAACGTTGGCTCTCATAGCTTCTCTTGTCGTGTCATATCAACTTTAGCTCGATCCGAACTCGGACAAAAATTCGTCGATATCCGTAGTGAGCCTGTGTATAACCTATCTCTAAGACGAACCGTTATTGGTTACTAGTCAATTCCTTGGTGTCACGGACTTTCCAAAAGGCGGGATAACACTTAGATAGGATCATGTTAGTGTTTATAAATGACCTTTTAGTATACCCTAAGGATGAAAGAGAGCATGAGTATCATCTTAGAGTAGTGCTTGAGACGCTGAGACAACATCAACTGAAGGTGAAGTTTTCCAAATCACATTTTTGGAAGAAAGAAATTAAGTTTCTTGGTCAAGTGGTTTCATAGAAAGATTCGTTAGTCGATACAGATAAGGTCGAAGCTATTAATAATTGGAAGAGACCAAAGACGATGGCTGAGATTAGAAGTTTTCTTGGACTTGCTGGCTATTACCAGAGATTCATCAAGGATTTCTCAAGGATAGCAGCACCTTTGACTAAGTTGACCTGGAAGGATGTGAAGTTTGTCTCATCCAACAAATGTAAGGAAGCATTCCTTAAGTTAAAGCATTTGTTGACCAATGCACCTATGTTAGTAGTTCCAGACGGAAACCAAGGGTTGGTGGTGTATACCGATGCATGTGGGACTGGATTAGGAGCTGTGTTGATGCAGAAGGATGAAGTCATTGCCTATGCCTCATGATAGCTTAGACCGCATGAATTGAGATATCCTACTCATAATTTGGAGTTGGCTATGGTGATCTTTGCATTGAAGATTTGGAGACATTATCTCTTAGGGGAGAGATTTGAGCTATACACATATCCTAAGTCTTTAAGGTACTTATTCTCTCAGAAGGAGTTGAATATGAGACAGCAGAGATGGCTGGAGTTTTTAGCAGCTTATGATATTGGTATAGAATATACACATGGGAAAGGAAATAAAGTAGCGGATGCTCTTAGCAGAAGAAATTAGAATGTGGTGTTAGCTATGTTAGCAGAATGGAAAGATTTAGAAGCGTTGACTACTTGTATTGTGCAGTTAAGATCGATTGCTAGTTCTAGTTAGAGCACCACCATGTTGTCCTGTTTAGAAGTTCGACTAGTGTTGATCAAAAGGATTGCTTCTAAGTAGAAAGAAGATTCAGTATTAGCCGAGAGGATTAGAAGGCTTAAGGTTGGAACTGAGATCAATAATCTAAAAGATTTTAGTCTTGAGTAGAGAAGATGGTTAAGAAAGAAGGAACGGTTGTGTGTTCCAAATGATGAGGACTTAAGGAATGAAGTTCTTGGGGAATTTCTTCGGTTCAAGTTTACGATTCATCCTGGAGGGACCAAGATTTATCAAGATATGAAGAGGAGCTTCTATTGGGAAGGTATGCAGAGGGATGTTGGCTTATGGGTTAGGTAGTATGCAAATTGTCAACAAGTGAAGGGCAAACATCAGAAGCCGAGTGGGTTGCTTCAATCTTTGGAGATACCAGTTTGGAAATGGGATTCGATATCCATGGATTTTATAGACGGGTTGCTAAGGTCAAATAGAGGAAATGAAATTATATGGGTCATAGTGGACCGGTTGGCCAAGAGTGTCTATTTCATTCCAGTTAAGTCAACCAGGACGACACGTGTTTTAGCTAAGTTTTTCTTGTAGATCATAGTTAGACTACATGGAATTCCTAGTAGTATAGTCAGCGACAGAGATGCTTTGTTTACTAACAAATTCGGGAAGAGTCTACAGGATATTAGGTACCAAGCTTAAGATAAGTATTGCATATCACCCTCAGATGGATAGGTAGACAGAGAGAGTCAATAAGGTACTCGAGGATTTGTTAAGAGCTTATGTATTGGACTTTTGTGGATTTTGGAAAGATCACCTACACTTCAGGATGTGTTGATTGGGATCAAAACTTCCTTCATAAACTGGCAAAATTGGCATCCTGAAGTGCCGTGGTGGTTCAGCATACAATATGTCATCGGTGAAAGGGGTATGACTCCGAGAGATTCCCCCGTCGTCATTAGAGAGACCCTGACTTTCACGGATCATTTGGCGGATCATCGTTGGTATATCCGGCATCCGGATACTTGGAGCATGTTGTGCCAAGGTGTGGACGGGTTCCACAGTGCGAGTCTGGACCGGACGTGGTCGACGGTCCATGCCTCGCCTCCTTGGTTCAACATTTTCTGGAACATAAGGCTCTAGAGTATGATCTCGTTGGCTACGCTGAGGATCAGCTTGGTTTCTAGCATCAACCCCTTGTTTAGTAGTGGTGGTGGTAGCAATGTTGCCTGTGACATGATAAGGAGCAGCACCTCCTCGGGATGAAGGCTCTGTATGATGACTAGTGGATGCTCCAATTCTGGGTTGTCCATGATTTGAAGCAGGTTGGTGCCCTGTGGCCTGGGTGTAGCTTACATCCATCCATGGGCGTGTGGATCAGTGATGACCATCAAATGAGGCTGAACTCTCTATGGAAGAATAAGAACCTTGGTCTCTTCTAGATCTTCTGCGCCTTTGGTGATTCAGCTGGTTGGTCAACTCTGTGTTGGTACACAGTTGTTTAGTTAACTGTTGCCGACTCTGGGTCAATTCTTGGAGCAACATCTGAAACTCTTGTCTGGTAACTGGGCCTTTTGGATCTGAAGGCCCGGTGGCATCTTGGTTTGATGGAGGCAATTGCGCGGGATTCTACCTGTCACGTCCTCCCTAATCAATAGCTGTAGAGGTAGTTCGTGTACTTACCATGGTGAATTAGTGAAAGTCCTTTCCTAGATCTGATGCAAATCTGAGTAGAATGGAAGGGCTTCAAAGTTCTAGATCTGGATCTTCTTCTTGGATTTATGCAATCCGGTATTGATAGGAGATCCAAAGAGCAAGAGAAAAATTGGGTTTTTCTCAGTGAAAGCACCAAAGTGTTTGTACCAAAATTTGGCATAGCACTCTTCGGAAGTTTTTGAAGAGATAAAATGAAGAAATTAAATGGAAAAGGAGGATTATCTAACAAAAACTCCAAAAGAACATATAGGAAAATAATAAGAACGCACAGAAACACAAGAATTTAGAGTGGTTCGGCGTGTTGCCTACATCCACTATGAAGTTGATTGCTTTATTGATGTTTCCTTGATGATTACAATTGATTTCAGCGGGTTACAACAAAAAATGATGATTTACAGCAGTGAAATTCGTTATTGGCAACAGCTATGGAGTTTAGATCTGGATCCGGCAGAGTCTGGGCGTTGGAGAATTCAAAGAAGAAGAAGATCCCTTTTTCTATTAGCTTTGGGGGTCTATTTATAGGTGTAGGAGGCTGATATTTTGCTCAAATCTCGGGAGGCTCCCTCTGGCACGTGACTAGGCCCGCGCGCCCAAGCTCGTGAAGTTTCGGCCCGATCCATGATCGATACGAACAGATTTTGTATCGATCAAGATTTCATCCAGTGGAGTCGAAATTTGGTGTGGACATTCTTTAGCATGTACGTAAGCTTCTGTGAAAATTTCATAGCATTTGGACTTGTAGATTAGGAGATATGATCGATACGAATAAGGAATTTCGGTTGGCTGTTTCGTTCGACTCCCTCATTTCGACTCGATCTCATTTGATTCGATAGCTGCGTGTGATCAAGTGGTGATGTGGCGAGCATCCTCCGGATCGAGTCACCTTCTTCGCTGAATCGATCGAGTCATTCTAGGACTTTTGCTCTGTTCGTATCGAGGCGCTTGTGTTATTCGAGTCGATAGAAGGTGGCCCTTGTTTCGTGTCGATGGAGTGCACATGGAATAATTCGATTGCGTGGCCTTGTTCGTATAAATTGGAAATGGTTCCATTTGATCGATACGAAGTTGACGCGGCCAGGTGGACTCGAACACTGATAGCTATCGATCGATACGAATAACCATGATGTGGATCGATGCGAACAAGTACTTCTTGATGGATACGAAGTAAGGTCAACTGATGGATACACACTATAGAAGCCTGATGGATTCGAACAGAACTCTTCAGGCGATGGATGCGAAGTAGACTTTGGTGATGAATGTGAAGTAGTCACTGGCTGATCGAGTCGAACAGAGGCTTCCCGATGGTCACGAACTCGGTCGAGTCGAACAGAGGCTTCCTGATGGATACGAACCCCATCGAGTCGAACAGAGACTTGGTGGCGGATGCGGAGCTGATCGAGTCGAAGTAAGCTTTCTGATGGATACGAAGTGCACTTACCTGCTGATGGATACGAAAATGACCGATGCGAAATGATGGGTTGCGACTCCAATCGATTCGAAACGATGGATACGAATATATGGGTTTTCCAACTTGCATCGATTATAACTTGAGAATATGAACTCGGATTGACTTGGAATTTGGAACATTGGCTCTCATAGCTTCTCTTGTCGTGTCATATCAACTTTAGCTCAATCCGGACTTGGACAATAATTCGTCGATATACGTAGTTAGCCTGTGTATAACCTATCTCTAAGACGAACCGTTATTGGTTACTAGTCAATTCCTTGGTGTCACGGACTTGCCAAAAGGCGGGATAACACTTAGATAGGATCATGTTAGTGTTTATAAATGACCTTTTAGTATACTCTAAGGATGAAAGAGAGCATGAGTATCATCTTAGAGTAGTGCTTGAGATGCTGAGACAACATCAACTGAAGGTGAAGTTTTCCAAGTCACATTTTTGGAAGAAAGAAATTAAGTTTCTTGGTCAAGTGGTTTCAGAGAAAGATTCGTTAGTCGATCCAAATAAGGTCTAAGCTATTAATAATTGGAAGAGACCAAAGACGATGGCTGAGATTAGAAGTTTTCTTGGACTTGCTGGCTATTACCAGAGATTCATCAAGGATTTCTCAAGGATAGCAACACCTTTGACTAAGTTGACCTGGAAGGATGTGAAGTTTGTCTCATCCAACAAATGTAAGGAAGCATTCCTTAAGTTAAAGCATTTGTTGACCAATGCACCTATGTTAGTAGTTCCAGGCGGAAACCAAGGGTTGGTGGTGTATACCGATGCATGTGGGACTGGATTAGGAGCTGTGTTGATGCAGAAGGATAAAGTCATTACCTATGCCTCATGATAGCTTAGACCGCATGAAGTGAGATATCCTACTCATGATTTGGAGTTGGCTACGGTGATCTTTGCATTGAAGATTTGGAGACATTATCTCTTAGGGGAGAGATTTAAGCTATACACATATCCTAAGTCTTTAAGGTACTTATTCTCTCAGAAGGAGTTGAATATGAGACAACAGAGATGGCTGTAGTTTTTAGCAGCTTATGATATTGGTATAGAATATACACATGGGAAAGGAAATAAAGTAGCGGATGCTCTTAGCAGAAGACATTAGAATGTGGTGTTAGCTATGTTAGCAGAATGGAAAGATTTAGAAGCGTTGACTACTTGTATTGTGCAGTTAAGATCGACTGCTAGTTCTAGTCAGAGCACCGCCATGTTGTCCAGTTTAGAAGTTCGACTAGTGTTGATCAAAAGGATTGCTTCTAAGTAGAAAGAAGATTCAGTATTAGCCGAGAGGATCAGAAGGCTTGAGGTTGGAACTGAGATCAATAATCTAAAAGATTTTAGTCTTGAGCAGAGAGGATGGTTAAGAAAGAAGGAACGGTTGTGTGTTCCAAATGATGAGGACTTAAGGAATGAATTTCTTGGGGAATTTCATCGGTTCAAGTTTACGATTCATCCTGGAGGGACCAAGATTTATCAAGATATGAAGAGGAGCTTCTATTGGGAAGGTATGCAGAGGGATGTTGGCTTGTGGGTTAGGCAGTATGCAAATTGTCAACAAGTGAAGGCCAAACATCAGAAGCCGAGTGGGTTGCTTCAATCTTGGAGATACCAGTTTGGAAATGGGATTCGATATCCATGGATTTTATAGACGGGTTGCTAAGGTCAAATAGAGGAAATGAAATTATATGGGTCATAGTGGACCGGTTGGCCAAGAGTGTCTATTTCATTCCAGTTAAGTCAACCAGGACGACACATGTTTTAGCTAAGTTGTTCTTGTAGATCATAGTTAGACTACATGGAATTCCTAGTAGTATAGTCAGTGACATAGATGCTTTGTTTACTAACAAATTCGGGAAGAGTCTACATGATATTAGGTACCAAGCTTAAGATAATTACTGCATATCACCCTCAGATGGATAGGCAGACAGAGAGAGTTAATAAGGTACTCAATGATTTGTTAAGGGCTTGTGTATTGGACTTTTGTGGATTTTGGGAAGATCACCTACACTTAGTGGAGTTTTCCTATAATAATAGTTATCAGACTAGTATAGGAATGGTGCCTTTCAGAGCTTTGTATGGAAGGACATGCAAATCACCAGCATGTTGGTTGGAGACTGGATACAGATTAGTCTTAGGTCCAGATCTGGTTATAGAAGCGACATAGAAGATTGAGTTAATCCGAGAAAGATGAAGGAACCTCAGTCTAGATAGAAGAGTTACGCAAATAAGAGGCATAAAGGCCTAGAATTCTCAAATGGAGATAAGATTTTCATTAAGGTATCACCGACGAAGGGTGTGGTACGATTTGGAAAGTCGGGGAAACTGGCACCGAGATATGTTGGTCTGTTCCAAGTTATAGAGAGGATCGAAAAGCTCGGATACAGAGTAGAGTTGCCAACAGTATGGTAGGCATCCATAATGTGTTTCATGTGTCTTATCTTCGCAAGTATGTACATGATCCAGAGACTACTATACCTCTGGTAGAGTTAGACAATTTGATAGTAGAACCGAATTTGACTTTTGTTAGACAACCAGGTCGGGTTGTAGCGAGAGATGAGAAAAGGTTGAGGAACAAGACAGTCAGGTTGGTGAATGTTCAGTGGAGCGACAATGAGAAGGACTGTACTTGGGAGACAAAAGACATGATTAGAGATACTTATCATGATCTGCTTTGAGGGTATGTCGATATTATCTTTATATAGATATTTGCTAGTCGGGTAGGCTAGTATGGTTGTTAGGAGCTGTTACAAATGATTGCTACGTTTAGTATTTAGTCCTCACTGAATTTCGCGGACGAAATTCTTTAAGGAGGGGAGCCTGTAACACCCCTAATTTTTGATAACATTATACATGAGATTTAATTAGGTAAATTAAATATAATAATTTAAATGTTAGAATGATAAGGGGATTGAGGTTTGAAAATTTATTTACGGGCCGAGCTTAATTAAATAAATGGGCTTATGAATGGTTTTATATGTTAATTAATTACCGCAAGGGCTTATTGGAAAATTGCCGTACCATAATCCTGTTTCCCTTTATATTCTTATTTCCTAACCATTCACGTTTATTTTTACAAAACGCAAAACGTAAACAAAAAGAAATGCAAAGCCGGCCATAACCTAGGGAAGAAAGGGGAAAATTAATCAAGAGCTAAGGAATTAAAGCAAGAAGGATTAATCTCAATCAAATCTCAAAGTCCTTATCCTAATCAAGGTGAATAATAATCAAAACCATCTCTATTTTTGTTTTTATGATAATTTGATTTCGGGTTTAAATCCATTATGATGATTTTTGATGATGTTATGCTTGGATTTTATAACATATTTGATTCAAACAAGATTGTTTGATAATTGTTTATCCATGGTTTTAAGGGTAAAATCATTTAAATTAAATTTCCAATGCCATGAGGAATTTATATGTTATGTAAAACATGATTTTGGAGATGGGTTTTAATTTTTATAATTTTCCAAGCTATGGAAAATTTATTATGAATTGTCAAAGGAAAATATGAATAATTGGGTTTAGAAATTAATTTCATTTTATAAAGAATTTGGGTCTGAAATTTTTATATGTTAGATAAAATATTAAAAGTGAATTTCTATCATTTTTGGGGATTTTTCTTAAATAATTTACTATGGAAATAAACTTATTTTAGATGAAGGACTTAATTGATTTAATTGTTTTGCTTAATGGAAGGGCTTATTTGTTAAACTAATCTTTGTTTAGATCTGAAATTATGCGGCAGTTATTTTGAGAAATGATTTGAAAAGTTTATGGCAACCAATTAAAGGTTCAAAATAGGCAGGTTAGTTATAAAGTAATTACTTTAAATGGCATTAAATCAAACTTTATTCAAAAAATATGTTCTGCCTCTTTCAGATGCTAACCTTTTGGCCCTATGCTTCCACATTGACCAAGTCGAAACCTACCATGCCGAAACCAAACAAGGTATCAATACATTGGTATGTAGTGGATTGGAGAAAGGAGGAAGACATGGTGTCGAAACCCTTGCTTTCGTTGGGGTCAAAACCTTTTTTTTGCTTTCTAAAGAAATGCGCCTGCCTATTTTTATGAAAAGCTTTTGAAGGAGTCAAAACAAATGCTTTCGAAATGGTCTTTAAAATAGCTTCCGAAGGGGATCGCTGTCTTTTTTTTAAAGTGTAGATTTCGAATGAGTTAATTTGTTTTTAATCAATGCTTTCGAAAGGGTAGATTGAGCCCAGTCGAAACCCTACTGCCGACCCTATGCCTTTCGAATGGATTAAAATCGTCGACTGGTTCGAAATGTAGCTTTTGTTTTATAAATGTACTAGGCCACTTCCTAAAGCTTTCGAAAGGGGTTTAATGGTTTCGAAAGGCAATGGCTTCGAAAGGGGTTCTGAAGCCATCCTTCAAATGTTTTACTTAAATGTTTTGAGCTTTCGAAAGGATGGTTCCGAAGCCATCCTTCAAATTTTTTACTTAAATGTTTTGACTTTCGAAAGGATGGTTCCGAAGCCATTAATTTTCCCTAAAAAAATTATATGCAGATTAAAGGTTTCGAAAGGGGTACTTTCATATATATTCACTTTGACCCAAAAGATACTTTTAAAGATAACCCAATGCTTTCGAAAGGGGTACTTTCAATGGTTTCAAAAGAGGTACTTTCAAGTAGATTCGAAGCTATGCTTCTAAGAGTTAATAAGTAATGCTTTAATACTTTTGAAAGGTATAGTTTGATGGTTTCAAAAGAGTTGATTTAAAGTGTTCTGAAAAGAATATGCTTAGTGTTTTTAAAAGAAGATTTGAATGCTTTCGAAGGAGGTTATTCAATGGTTTCGAAAGTAAAAGTTTAAGGTTTTGAAAGCCTTAGGTTTCAAAACAAAGAACCCAAGCTCGTTTTTAAAGGAAAACCCATGGATTAAATAAATGAGTTTTTGAAAGGGTCTTAACTATGATGTTTTTAAAGAAGCTTTCTTTGAAAAAAATAATAGGTTAAAGGGATTAACCATGTTTTATATGTAAATAATTTCAAGGATATTAAACCACAGGTGTTGGTATTATTATGTTATTATGTTTGCATCTCCTTATATGCATGTTCACTTTAATATGGACCCATAAATGTATTTTGAGGAAAAAGGGCAGAATAACCGCTAGGTTGACCTAGTAGTGAATATAAATTAAGTTAACTCCTGAATTAGTAGAATTGCATCCAAGAGGTCAGATAGACAGAATATAGGATGCCTAAATACTGATTAAAGAAGATGTCAGATAGACAGGTTCATAGTAAACCTATGAAAACAATGTTTAGGAAAAGTTATTGGCAGAAGTCAATAGGTTCATAGTAAACCCATGAAAACTATGATTAGAAAGAGTTATTGGCAGGGGCCAATAGGTTTGTAATGAACCCATGAAAACTATATCCGGATTAAGTTATTGATAGAAGTCAATAGGTTAATAGTCAACCCATGAAAATGATGACAAGAGGGAAGTTATGAAAGATACCAATAGGTTCAGGGAGAACCCATGAATAAGGAAGTTATTGGCAGGGGCCAATAGGTTCTTAGTGATCCCATGAAAACTATGAAACCGGACAGGGAGTCCATAAACTTTAGACAGGTCATTAGTCAACCCATGAATACTATTAGGTTAATAGTGACCCTAGAAACTATATCTGAGATAGATAGTTAAAATGAATGGGGATGGGTAATCCAGAATAGATTTACTTGTTTGCATACATAATATTTGAATTGTTATGTTTTAACCATTGTGGATGCAGGAGCACAGTATATGGTATTTATAAAGTTTCGGATAAGATACTAGTGAGGGGAAAACCCGTTCTGCGAAGTTGCATGGTCTCACTAGATATCTAAATGATTTGAGATGGTAGGTTATAATTCATACTGGGTTTTATGTCTGACTCGAAGTTTGTGTTTTCCCCTTAAACTCTCGGATGCTCTATTAATTTTGAGTAGTTTGAGATTTGAAGTTTTCAGATATCTCACTAGACAAATAAGCTTCCGGTGACGTGCAAGAGGCAAGCTAGATAATAATAGTTCTTTCTATTTTGATTCTGTTGTGTTTTGTTGTAAAGGAAAAGTTGTTTAATTGCCTAGTTATATACTCTGATCATCCAATGGGGCATCTTTACATGTCGCTCTTGGCGTATGTTGTAATAATTATATTTTCTCCGAACGTGGTTCTCGAATATGGGATTATGTAATGAATGTTGAAATGATTTGAAATGGAATGTGAAAGTTGTTTAATGATTTTAAAATTTTTCCATATCCATGTGTTTATGTTGTATCAATGTATCTAACATTACCGTATTTGGTCGCTGAGGATTAATAACTATGGATGACTGCAACATCCATAACCGTTAGTTTTGGGCCTCCAAGTGGGTGATGTTACGGCTATCTTCTATATATGATTGAATTAAGTCTTGAGACTAGTTCCATTGTGTTCGGAATAGGGGTATAACATATAGAACGCCAGGCTGCATGCTTCGTTTGAAGTTCGAAAATTTAAAGTATGAATAGTGTTTATAAATTTGTCTATAAAAGGACTTGGTTATTTCAATTTTGAAAACCGTAAAAAAAACTTCAGAGCCGCCATTAAAAAGAGCTTCATCTAACGGCCATTATCAT
Source organism: Allium fistulosum (assembly GCA_030737815.1). NCBI lineage: Eukaryota > Viridiplantae > Streptophyta > Magnoliopsida > Asparagales > Amaryllidaceae > Allium > Allium fistulosum. The sequence goes on along the minus strand of CM060905.1, from coordinate 893,713,043 downwards.
CTCTGACCAATAGAGGCTATATCGTCCTTCGACCCCAACTAGAAAATCATAGAGCTCGACTAGATGAATCTAATGAACGATTGGATCATCGTTTGGTGAGGCATGAAGGCCGATATACAGCGATGTTCGAAGGCAGTGGTGTTCGATTTTTCGGTTTCGTGCACGCGCGCCCTTGGCGAGGTGGAGTAGCGGCAGTCGATAGCAGCGGCGCATGACGCGCGCGCGATGGTGGAGGCGGCGGCGTTTTGAGTGTCGTGATCGATCTTGGATCATTTAAAAAAACAAAAGAAGGAAAGCTCACCTTGGAATGAGCACAAGTGAAGGAGGGTGGGAAAAACGTTCGTTAATCCATAACGTTTTCATACAAGGTCCAAATCGAGCGCAACAAGTTACATTGCGATCATATCAGCGAATACTACGCTATAAAATTTGATTAGATGAATTCGGAGCTAGTGGAAATTTTGGGTTAAATTGAATGACCGTTCTATTTTAATTCAAACCGGAGCGCTTTGGCGATTACTGGAATTTCAGTGAGTAAACTCACCTCTCTGGCCTGCTTATATTTTTATATAAGTAGGAATAATTTTATTTATGTTGTTTGTTGCTTGTTTGGATTATTTACTATATTTATTATTTAGTTTGGATATTTTCCCGTCCTTGGAGCGAATGAGACCCGTTCCCGTGTAAGAGCGGATGACCCTTTGTATACGATCCCGCCTCGAAGCAGTTGCTTTATAATTTTATGATTATATATTGTATGTGATGTAGGGGGATAGGTTGGAGGGATCCAACAGGATTCCTCACACTATTGATTTTATTTTTCATATAATTTGATATATGATATGATGGATGCCATAATTGATGACATGGATGATTTTCCCCTATTTTAGTGCAATAGTAACACTAGGCCATAAATTTTAGCATTTTGAAATACTATAAAATAAAGAATTAGATTTAAAAAAGATTTTTAGTGATTTTCAAAAATATATATATTAATAATAATTCTTAAATTAACTAAGAGAAGGAGTTTAGTTTAAATAAAATTAAAGATACGATTTTTAGAGATTATAAATTTATAAATTATTTTAAATAGTGAATTTTGAACAGAGGATAAAGATTTTAAAAATCTTAAAATTAAATCCGTCCTTCATAATAAAGGGATATGGTTTTAAAAAGAAGATAGAAATACTTGATATAAATATTTATTTACCGTTTTATATAAAGTGATACGTATATGATATATACAAATATTAAGATTTATTTATAAATATGGAAATTTATAAAGTTGGTAATGTATAAAGTGACATTTTACAAATAATGAAGATTTGTAAAATCATATTTTGTTAATAAAAATATGGATTCATAAATGGCGATTATAAATTAAAAGTAAACTATTATCATTTAATAAATTGGTGAAATAAATCAAAAGGTGGATTTAGTACAAAATGGGGAGTGATATTTTAGAAAATAGTTGACTCTATTTTGGAAATTGAAGGTGAGGGTAAACTGGGGATGTTAAACGATATTTTATGAATAGAAAGGAATTTATCCATATGGGGGCAACGTTAAAACGGATGGTGATTGATGTTTTTAAATGGATTTATGAATAAGTGAGTTTTATAAAGGAAATAGAGCTATAAATGGGGTTCATAAATAAAGGAATTTTATGAAAGGAAGTTTTATAAAAGAGAAGGAGATTTATAAATATAATTTTATAAATATGGAAATGATCGTGTTGGAAATTAAGTATGGATTTTTATTAAGGAAATATATTTATGTTTTAAAGTTGTTTATTTATATTACTATTGATCTAAAGTGGTTTATCAATATATTGATATTTTGAAAAGTTAATTATTTAAATTATTAATATGGTTTGGAATTAACTTTAATTATTTATCAATTAAGTTTTGGAAATTAATTATTAGTATTTATAAAAAAATTGAAGCTAAATTATTATTGTTTTATTTAGGATGTTTGGAATTTATTAACTATTATTTTAAATTTTTTAAAATTAATATTTATTTATTTATAATTTTTACTATTATATAATGTTATTTTAAGTAAATGATTAGAATTTATATTTTTAAATGTTTTCGAGATTTATAAAGGGTTTTATAAACAAATGTGGATTATAAGAGGAATGTTATAACATGTTTTGGAAAACGTAAAGGAAGATTAGGTAAAAGGATAAAAGAGTTTTATAAATGGTTTAGATATTTATAAAAGAATTTCAGAAATGGGTTTATAGATTTATAAAAGGAGTTTTATAAATTGTTTTGTGGATTTACAATGAAGTTATGAATGATTTTAGAATTGAATAAAAAAGGGAATCTTCCCAAATGTTGGTGAATATACTTATACTGTTGAGATAAGTATATGAATATTTTTCAAGTATTGAGAAATAGGGATTTGTGGATTTAAACATATATATATATATATATATATATATTTGTAAAAGCATTTTGGTACAAATATTTACAAAGTGATTTGAGTTAATGGAAGGAGTTGTTAAAAGAGGCTTAGTGTTGCTGGGTGCTTAACCAATTTTCATTTTCCCATGGAATTAAATTCCTGATTGAATGATTGTTTATTCGATAGCTAAATAACCGACTATCGAATTTGGACCCAAAACGTAACTTTGGAAATATCTAGGAGAAACACGTGGGTTATATGGCACAGTCATCTTCGATGATGCTATACTGTGCGTATACTCGTTTTGTTCTCCTAGGACAATGATAAGGAAATCCATCCACTAACGGTTAGTAGATGATCTCCGCTCTTATCTTTGACTGTTTATTTCCTAAATAACCAGGGTTGAGTTTACCGGAAACTATTGAATGTTGTTTCGAAGAGACCGAGATCAGATATGTTATCCGAAAACCACTTTGATCCAACTTAAGCATTGCGAAGTGAAGACATCGTGAGGATGATGGAAATTGAAACGGAGCTCTCAAGTGTTTTGTTCAATCCTAGAACGAACTTGTATGGATGAATGATAGTATTGCATTGTTGCCTGGAGGGCAGTATTAGCTGTAACAACCCGAGATTCCGCAATCACTTTGTTATCATCAAATGACGATTTGAATTATTAGCTAATCGCTGCGGATGTTTTAATGGGTTGAATTCTTTTAAAGATTGTGTTGAAATTCTTTTGATAATTCGTTAAAGGGTTGTGGGCTTTCAAATTTAGTTGGGCCGTTCCCTTTTCAATTAATTCGACCCGCCCCTTCAGTTGAGATAAGGGATGTACACGGTCCTCTTTCCATTACTGGAGCCAAAAACCCTAAAGCTAAATGAGCGAAACAAATGGTGGCTCTGTCTCTCGTTCGTCCCTCTTTCGAAGCTAGGGCTTCTTCAAAACTGAAGACGCCAACCTTTGTGACTCGTTCCATCGATAACCTCAACCTTGCTTTGGCGAGCGACGCTTCTATCTGGTCGAATTCGTCTTCGCTTCGAACAAGTTCGTAGCCCTAAATCGCGAGATGATCTCAGCTGGATTGAAGCTTCAAAGCTTCAACTTTCGACCGAACTGAGGTGAGTGCAAACTCACATCTAATTTCAACTAAGTCAATAAATTCTATCAGTTTTATTTATTTTTGCGTGCATCTTAGTAGCATGCTTAGGTAATAAATTTTGAACCCTGTCCCATCTGCAGTAGTAGGCGTATCATATTAGTTCAGGTTGCTTGCCTTGATCACCTGGACTTCATGTGTATAATTTACCTTTTTACTTGAATCAGTGGGTTTAGGGGTTACCCTGTTTTTGACTATACACTAGCCTTTGATGGTTCCTCTTACTCTGGTTCATTATTTCACTGCATGTGTGTGCACTGTCCCTGATGCTTTGAAAACTTGCTCACACAATTCCTGTAGCCTTGAGTTAAGTGCGTCCCTGCCCTTACCTTCTAATGGGTACACTTTTGCTTGTTAGCTTTGGCTCCTACCATGCTGTCCAAACTAAGTTTTATCTAACTATGTGTTTAAAAGAAATAACAACCTGGAGAACTGGTTTAAATATCAACGTTTAAATATCAAAACATTTGGAAAGATTTCACAAATGATGCCCACGTCTGTCGCAAATATGAGTTCAGTCCGTGGTTCGCATTTTTTACGTGTGCGAGAAAAAAAAACATTTATAATGCATGAAGAGTGAAATCAGTGCGTGTGATGCATGAAATTAGGTACCATACCTTACGTTAATTATGTGTATAGAAAATGAGGTCCAAATTATGCCCAGGTCAGTTGTGCATTCACTATGGATGTGCAAATATGTGTCAGGCCCTTTACATCTCATCCTTTTGTTTTGCATTTTGCATGCACGTAAGTATATATTGTTCAGGACATCAATTATTTCTAGCATCGCATGTTTGGTATTATCCACTGATACACTGATTTCGTACACTTTGTTTTTGGAGTATTTAGAAACTGCTGCTTTGATACCGGAAAGTGACCCTTTTTCTTTGTAGCTCCAACATTATTTTGAACTGAATATACTTTGTGACCTTGCCTTTGTTCGAACTTAGCACTGCCTGGATTTGAATTTGACTATGTGATTTTGGCACTGTCGTACTCCATTCTGGTCACGATGATAATTGTATTTCCATATTTTTGTTGTATACTTGTAGTCTGGTTTCACATGATCTTTGCTGAGCACTTGTGTACAAACCAGTTGCTTGTAGTTCATTGATGTCATTTGCTTGCACACTATCTGTCACTTGAACTTGTGGTCTTTGTGCACCTTTCTGGTTTGATGTGCATATGCTTACTGGAACCTGTAGATGATTCACTGTTGTACTCCACTGGTCTTTGCATTTGTACATATGTATCGTTGAATTTCACTGTTTCACTTCTGGTCTCACTTCACCTCTGTTTCACTCTTTAGCCTCTGTTTACTTGCCGCATTGGGTCATTTATTCCAGTCTTCATGTGCTCTCTGCATACTTGAACTGTCATTGTTTCAGTTGCATGCATTCAGTGACCTTTTGTAGTTGTACAATCATCATTCACTGGTGCATTGTATAACTTGAGCTTGGGTTGTCATTTGGTCTGCATACCTAAGCTTGACACTGTTCACATTTCAAGTTGCTCGGCCCTTGGCGAATATTGTCGAGTCTGATTGTATAGTAGGTGTACACGTGCCTTGTGATCTTCATATATGAGTCTGTTGCATTCATGGACTTAAGTCATTTGAGACATTGGATCTTTGCATTCAGATTGTTTGTTGGTGCCTTATTGCATTTGTATTCTTCCATTCGACAATTGGTTGTTTCACTTGAGTGTACATGCAGTATGGAGTCAGTTCCTTGTCGTGCTTACATTCTTGAAACTATTTTGACTTCTGGAATTACTTGAGTTTCTTGTTGCAATTTCCAATTGTTGTTGGCTGCTGACCTGTAGCTTCACTTGAGTCAATTTGAACTTGAGCTACCGGCCTTATGTTGGTGTCTTCGTAACATTCTCTATTGATGTACTTCTGGTCTTTGTTTGGATTTGGACTGAGTTTGAGTATTGAGTTGCCTGGTCCTTGCAATTCCATTGTACAATCTTGTAGTTTCTTTGATATTGCAGTCTTCATGATTCGTAGGCTTGAGTTTTACCCATCAAGCTCACTTTGATGTATTTCATAGAGTAACTGGACTGCCTTGAGTCTGGTTCACTCGAGTTGCCTTCCTTGATTTATACTGAACTCGTATACATTCAGTTGGTCATTTGGGGAGTTGGGTTTGCATTTTGTTGTACCTGTACCTGTAGTTGTCCAAACCGATTCTTCTGAAGTTTCAGCCAACCACTTCAAATTCACTTGAGTTGAACCCGAATTCGGGGTTTGACCTTGCGATCATTGTGACTTTCATTGAGCTTTTGTGTATCTCCTGCGACAGTGGCGAGGCAGTACACGCGTGCGTGTACTGCAGCCCTATCTGATTTGACAGTTTTAAATTGATGTTCGATTTGTCGAATTGTTTCGTTGGTGAATTTCAATGTTTTGGAGTTGTATTCTGATTTGGATTGTTGATTTATTGTTTAACACTATTTAGTGTTATATATGCCGTTATCTAATTCTCGTATCGAGAGTTGGATATACGAGATTTCTGTGACTGTCGTCTATTTGACTATCTGATTATTATTGCTACTATGCACTAATAACTGAGTTTGAATTAGACTGACCCGTGTATTATTTTCTTTTGAATGTAATACTCGGGTCAGACCCGAGTTATTTCAGGTTGTAGATTTCTTTCTTTGAGTTGCTGTTCGGGATTTGAAGACTTTTCACTGAAGTTGTCAGTGTCATTTTGTAGTAGTCGTGTCAGTGTATAGAACGATATGTATTCATGTATATTAGTTGATAATGTACTTGTATATATAACTTCTAGAGTCGACAGTTGTAGTTGTATCATATGTATTGTGTCAACTATGTTGTAACTGACATCAGTTATATATATATGAGACTTTTGTTTTTATCTGTGTTCCGCATTTATATTATCTGTGTTATCGTTATATCTAATGTCCTAAACTATTATGAACCATCGTAGTTTGTTTTATACTGATAATTGGGTGTGTCGATGGGAGTAAATAAATAAGATGAAAAATAAAAAGTATATACCACTCCTATCGAGATAACCAATATTAGTGTAAGGCCAATTACGGATGGTCGCTCCTATCCAGCCTTATTCTTCGTAATAATAGACAGTATTTCTTTTAATACTCTTTGTTATTATGAGCATAGAGGTGGGGCGTCACAGTTGGTATCAGAGCTTGGGGTTTATGGACATAATATAAAACATAACTTAGATGGAACATATGTTACAACTATTGGTCGACGGTTTAATTGTATTTTGAGTCAAAACTAAAGTTTTGAAATTTGGATGAAATTTTTAAATATCCTTATTTAAAAATAAAAGTGAATTTGTGTTCTGATGATTTGATTGATTTGAGTACTGTTTATCAGAGTGCGCAGCGGAAACAATGAAACTGTCTTCGTTGAGTACAACTGATAATCTATTTGATTTAGAAATTGAAATAAATTTCATTTGTTGTTTTGAAATGACCCTCCTATTTCTACCCTAATTTCATAAGGATTTTTTTTTAAGAGATGATATATAGATATATCATTCATTACAAATATATTTCCCAAGGTCATTTTCTTTCTCCAATAAACAAAATATATCCAGGATCAAAATAATTTACCAATATAAATATATCAGTGTATTTCTAATAACATACACATACATATGAAGATGTATGTGTTCCTCTTGTTTAAATTCAGAGTATATACTTTATTTTTATTTGTTGTACAAGAGCATTCTGTTTGATTTAGATTTTAGCAATTCTGCCTAAAGTTTATTACTATATACTTTTGAATATTTGTAATAAGTCAGTAAATCCTATGCATATTTAATTCATATGAACTTGCTCATTCTAATTGATAGTTTTAATATCAATTTTACCATGTCAGTTAAATTTCAAGATTCTTGAAATTTGTATTTCAGATCATGGATCCAAGGTATTGGTATTTGGCTAAGACCAAAAATGATATATTCACTTATCATTTTCCACTTATGTATTTTCTAAAAAAAAACTTCCTTATTCAAGATTCAATCTATGTGACTTGTTTGCCTTAATCTTAGCCCACATGACAAATAGTGAGTTGTGTATTTGCATAAGATTTGCTATGTCAAGAATTTGAACTTAAAAATATTCATAAGAATAATTCCAGGTTTGTTAGTGCAAGCCTGTCCAGATGGTATATCTGTTATGACTTTGAAAATTGGTTATGGTAAAACATTTGCTAAATGACCTAAAGCTTTTGAAAGACATTTTACTGTCAAAACACAACCAAACGTAATCAACCAAAACTTCACTTATTTGAAGCTGGTTAACTCATGTGCCTAGTGTCATGCCAGGTACCTGATCATGGCAATTGAAATGCCAGTCATTTGCATCATACCTGAAGCCTTCCCATACAATTACTTCTCTCAAAACAATTTAAAAAGTAGACTTGAACCATTTGTAGACATAATTCAGAGGAAAAACAATTAGATACTTAAAGGTATTTTTCAAGGTAAATTCTAAATTTACTCCAAAACTCAGTGTTTTTAAAATAACTTAAGATTGTCTAATACATAATATAATTACAAAGAAATTGCTCACATAATTGTATATTTCTTTACCAGATTTTCATAGCTAATGCTTGAGCATATTTTTCTTGTTTATATTCCAGACACTACTTCAAAAACAAATCAAACCTTAACACACAATGATTTCGACAGAACAACTAATTTAATCTAACACTTTACAGAACATAAGAGCAACTTGATCACTAGCCATAAAATATTCATTACATGACTGGAAATCTTAGAAACATAATTTTTCCTGAATACATGCAGATATAATCAATTTAGGCTCTTATTGAAACTAGCTAGCATGTTCATTCACTCCTCCATAATAGCCATAACTTCATTTTCTACTTAGTGCCTGCGTTCCCTGAAAGAGCATGAGTGGCTGCCTCATTTTAAAATGAGACACCCCATATGCCATGAGCAAACAAGGGTCAGATCTAAGATCTAGTATGAGTAACATCAATACATTCATGATATTAAGCAACAGAGAATGTAAGAGTACCAACTAGTTATTTAAGCAAATTTCTGCATCCAATTACTTTAACATGGTACAAATAAGTTGATTCTGGTATGATATATTCATCTATCACTCTTACACTTGCATACATAACCATGCAAACATAATTATCTATTTGCAACATTTGCATTCACTGGAACCATCATGGTTCCATACCAACCAATCCTAAGAAATATTCATATTCCTATTTCTTCATTTACAGGTTGTATAATTCAATTTAAATTCCTGCCTCATCTGCTATTAAGGAATCACAGGGACACATTGCAATGAACTAATTCACATCATTGCACAAAGATCTCAGGGCTTAAACAAACCATGTGCCAACTTGCATACTTCAAATATGACAAGCATTCCAGCAGCCTTCTTGGCCTTCCCTTCCCTAGTTTATTTACTAGTGTATTGACTTAAATCCTATCATCAAATATGCTAAGTGAACATGTCACTGCAAACATGGAAACATCCATAATTTTTTCCTAGCATAATTCTCCTCAGAAATAAGCAGACAGTTATTTCCTAAATGGGGTCAATATGTCTTGATCTCAGTAAAATATAAGAATATTTTCAACTGTAAAAGAGGCAGGGCATGTTCTTATTATATTGATCTGCAAGCCTTTATGATTGATTCAGATTCATGATCTGGTTCAATCATAATTTTATCTTGTGAGCTTCTTTTTTTTTTGATTTGATTAAGGGCTCAGCACTTAGAAAATTTCTATTGCATCCTTAACATCTTTCTTCTCAAGCCTCAGCACTTATACCAAGTATAATGCAGCTCCCAACATTTTTTTTTGTAAAGTTTCCATGCCATAGATCTATAACAGTTGAGAGTATTCTCTATATAATTTTAAGATTCTGGACTTTAACATTTTTGAGTAAAAATAAAACAGTAATGATACACATCCAAAGACAAATGTCTAAAGCAAAGATCACCAAAAACATCCATATCAAATCATATCAGATTTAAAATAAGACATCCAAAGGCATTGATGAAATCATATACATCAAGACCAGCAATATAAAAATGGCAATATAAAAAGTGGCTGCCTCATCTCAGGTCTTAATGCCATGAACTCAGTGAGGTTACTCACCTAAATATTTCTTCTTATTAATCCAGAAAAATCCTTGTATGAGTGTTTTCTCCTTCCTTCCAATATTTTTCTTCCTTCCTTATTTTGTGCAGCTCGGGGTAAAGATAATTTTACTGGCTAAAACTGCCTATTTATATGCATTTTTCCACTAGGGTTTGTTAAAACAAAATTCCATTTCTGACCTAACCATCTTCATGCATTTTTCATTCATTTTCCCCCTTAATACCCCGGCCATAATAATTAGTTGGAGGCAGTATTTTCTTCCCTTTACTTTTTCAGAAAAATGGCCACTCACCCAGTCATGTTAAAAGTGTGACTACCATATTTTATATTTATTCATTTGCTCATTTTTTGGAAATCCCTCTTCTTTCTATTTCTGTCTATGCATAACATACATACCTGTTTTATGCTTTATACCTATTTAATGTTACTCTTTTGCTTAGCTTGACATTTTTCTGCTCACAGAATATACATGTGAAAAGAAAACTAAAAAAAATATTTATTTATTTATTCTCCCCTTGTTTCACAGAAAATACATTTAAGCATATACTTCATTTTTAACTTTATGCTTAAATTACAATCCAATGCTTTAAATAAGGAATTTACTTTCCTATATATATATATATTTCAGAAATTTTTAAATCTCTTCCTTGTGCTATTTCCAATGTACATGTGCACACCTATCCTTGCACACTATTTATTCCAAAAATTTCACCATATTTAAATCTAAATATTTCAAAAATTAAATCATTTTACAAAAATGATTTTTCACAAAATTTTGGGGTATTACATTCACCCCTACTTTTAGGAATTGTGTCCTCACAATTTTTCTAATATATATAACAAGCATCATTTTCTTTTCTGAAAACTTATCAAACATATGCATAAGCAAACAAATTCAACCATATCAACCATGCATAACAAAATTTTTTCCAGAGAAAAAAAAATTACCTTTTACTTTGCAAAAAGCTTAGGATAATCCATCCTAATCTTATCCTCTAACTCCCATGTGCAGTCATTAGGATCACTACTCCACTGGATCTTAACTAGTTTCAAGGTTTTGCTCCTTAATTTCTTTTCTTCCTTGGCTACAATCCCCACTGGCTCTTTTTCATAAACCAAGTCAGGATTTATTTGAATTTTGGTAGGCTCTTCCAAAATGTCTTCTTTATCATGTACCCATCTTCTAAGTTGGGACACATGAAAAACATTATGCATTGCTTTCATTTCCTCTGGTAGTTCTAATTTGTAAGCCAATGAACCAATTCTTTCCAGAATTTTATAGGGTCCTACATACCTTGGTGTGAGCTTACCTTGCTTGCCAAATCTCAAGACTTTCTTCATAGGTGAAATCTTGATGAAAACAAAGTCTCCCACTTCATATTCCACTTGCTTTCTCTTCCTATCTGCAAATTTCTTTTGCCTATCTTGAGCTGCTGCTATTCTTTTTCTTATTAACCCAATTTTCTCTGTAGTTTCTTTAACATATTCAGGCCCAAGAACAGCCCTTTCTCCAGTCTCTACCCAGCATATAGGTGATAAACATGGCTTGCCATATAAGGCTTCAAATGGTGCCATCCCTATGGTGCTTTGGTAACTGTTATTGTATGTGAATTCAGCTTGATGGAGGTGGTCTTCCCAGTTGCCTCCAAAGTCCAGTGTACATGCTCTCAACAAATCTTCTAAGACTTTGTTCACCACCTCAGTTTGACCATCTGATTGTGGATGGTAGGCAGTGCTTAAGCACAATTCACTCCCCATGGCCTCTTGAAAACTTTTCCAAAATCTTGAGGTGAAGATGGTATCCCTATCACTCACAATGGTTTTGGGTATGCCATGCAACCTTACTACCTCTTTCATGAATATTTGAGCCAATTTTGGAGCATTTCTCTCTGTTCTAACTGGGATAAAATGTGCTACCTTAGTTAGCCTATCCACTATTACCCATATACTTGTGTTTCCCTTCTTAGATCTAGGCAGACCATCTATGAAATCCATAGATATGTCCTCCCACTTCCACTGTGGTATACTAAGGGGTTGCATTAGTCCTGATGGCCTTTGTGTCTCTGCCTTGACTTGTTGGCAAGTCATGCACCTTGCAACATGTCTGGCCACATCTGACTTCATCCCCTTCCACCAAAGATTTCTTTTCAAATTTTGATACATCTTGGTGCTACCTGGGTGTATGGAGTACTTACTCCTATGGTATTCATTTAATATTTCCTCTTTCAAGTCTATATTTTCTGGAACACATATCCTATTTTTATTCCTTAAATAACCATTTTTATCAACTTGATAATTTATTACTTCCTCCCCTTTTGATATGAGCATTTTCTTTTCCACCATGTTTAGGTCTTGTTCCTGCATTTTCCCAATCTTAAGAAGTAAATCTGATTGCAGAGATATCATACTTAATTTTCCTTTACCTTCATCTTCTTCAATGGGCATCATTTGTACCACATTGTTTTCCTCAATTTCCAAATCAGTAAGTATAGACAAATCCTTAAACTCTTCCATCATCAACATGGCTACCTTGGCATGTTGTCTACTCAAGGCATCTGCAACTTTATTTGCCTTGCCTGGTGTATACAGTATATCTAGATCATAGGCAACTAGGAACTCTACCCATCTATGTTGCCTCATGTTCAAATCTTTTTGTGAGAATAAATATTTCAGTGCCTTATGATCAGTGTACAAAATGAATTTGGCACCTAACAAATAATGTCTCCAAAGTTTCAAAGCATACACAACTGCTGCTAGTTCAAGATCATGGGTTGCATATCTTGTTTCATGTGGCTTTAATTGCCTAGATGCATAGGCTACCACCTGGTCTTGCTGCATCAACACAGCCCCTAACCCAGAGCCACTTGCATCAGTGTACACAACTAAATTTTCATTTCCTTCTGGCACTCTCAATACTGGTGCATTAATCAGAGCTTCCTTTATTTTGATAAAAGCTTGCTCACATTTTTCTGTCCATACAAAGGCTTGGTTCTTTCTAGTTAAATTGGTAAGTGGTGATGATATTTTTGAGAAATCTTTTATAAATCTCCTATAATATCCTGCCATCCCCATAAATGATCTAATCTCACTGATGGTACTAGGCCTTTTCCATGCTTGGATTGCCACTACCTTATTAGGGTTTACTGATATTCCTTTGGCAGAGATAACATGCCCAAGAAAATGTACTTCTTCTTTCCAAAATGCACATTTTGAAAATTTTGCCTTTAAATCATTTTCCCTTAGCCTTGACAAAACTAAATGCAAATGATTTTTATGCTCTTCCACTGTCTTGGAATAAATCAAAATGTCATCAATAAAAATCAGTACAAACTTGTCTAAATAATCTCTAAATATTCTATTCATCAAATCAACAAAATATGAAGGAGCATTTGTCAAACCAAATGGCATAACCATAAATTCATATAAGCCATATCTTGTGTTAAATGCAGTATACTTAACACTTGAGTCTTCAACCTTCATTTGATGGAATCCTGATGCTAGGTCTAGTCTAGAAAATATTTTAGCTTCACTGAGTTGGTCAAAGAGATCATCTATTCTAGGCAATGGGTATTTATTCTTGATGGTTACTTTATTTAGTTCTCTGTAATCTATGCACATTCTCAAGGTACCATCATGTTTTCTTACAAACACTACTGGAGAACCCCAGCAGGAATTGCTTGGCCTTATAAATCCCTTGCCTTCTAATTCTTCCACCTGATTTTTCAATTCTTTCAGTTCACTCGGCCCCATTCTATAAGGTTTCTTGATTATTGGACTTGCTCCTGGAATGAGATTAATTTGAAACTCAACTGGTCTGTGGTGTGGAACACCCTTAACTTCCCCAAACACATCCAAGTATTCATTAACTATGGGAATTTCTTCAATGGTTAGTTCACTGAGATCTTTTTCTAAGTCAACTAAATGATATAATTTCCCTTCCTTAGCTACTTCACATAGAACTGTGATCCTCTGGCCTCTAGAATTTTGCAATGATATGGTGGATGAGTCTAAATTAATTATGGCTTTAAATTGCCTTAACCAATCTACCCCCAATATAACTCCTATATTTGGGTAATTTAAAACATATAAATTGGAAATAAAAATATTTCCTCCTATGTTTAACTCCACATCCACACAATTCATGTTCAAAACACTAGAACTCCCTAGGGGACTTTGTACAAGCAATGGGGTTTCAACCAATATGCAGTTTAATTTTAACACTTTAACTAATTCATAGGAAATCAAAGAGTGTGTTGCTCCAGTATCATATACTACTGGTATGGGTATGGCACAAATGAGTAATGTACCTTCCACTTGGCCGTGATTTTCAGCATCAATTTTCACTGTAGATTTGCCTTTACCTTCCAAAGTTGCCAATTTCCCTTGCTGTTTATTCTCAGGACAGTTCCTCTTCATATGCCCCTCTTTCCCACATAGGTAGCATTTGAAGGCTCCTCCTTTTAACTCTGGGCACCTTGGTTTGATGTGTCCTTCTTTACCACAATGATGGCAAACCAATTTCTTCTTAGTATCATTGGCTTTTGTGTATTTACTCTTCCTGTTGTCTGCCTCCTCCTTCTTTTTATCATAAGGGTGATATCTTCCCTTATCCTTCTTGTTGCTGCTCTTAAAATTCCTATATTTCTCTCTTTCTTTGGTCATCTAACTGCATGTCATTGAAAATCCTATCAAGTGTTCTCAACCATGCTTGAATTTCCATCACACTCTCAGTTCCTTCAAAACTCCTGCCTCCCAAATTGGAATAAGTCTTTAGTAGTTTTGAAAGCTCTTCATGTGGGTTCTCAGGCCTATGCCCAATCCCTTCTCTTAAAACCCTCACAAATTCTTGCATATCAAGCATTTGAGGTGCACTGGGTCCTGCATTATGATGAGATCCTCTTCCTACCATGGTCTGCTAACTAAATTCTGGGCAAATGGTATTAGTATATTATGAGTACTTCTATAATTTCTATTTTCTTATCTAAATTATTTCATCCAAAACAAACAGACATAATACATTTCTATATTACTTAGCAATCAATGCAACCAAGTGCTCTGATACCAACTGAAATGACCCTCCTATTTCTACCCTAATTTCATAAGGATTTTTTTTAAGAGATGATATATAGATATATCATTCATTACAAATATATTTCCCAAGGTCATTTTCTTTCTCCAATAAACAAAATATATCCAGGATCAAAATAATTTACCAATATAAATATATCAGTGTATTTCTAATAACATACACATACATATGAAGATGTATGTGTTCCTCTTGTTTAAATTCAGAGTATATACTTTATTTTTATTTGTTGTACAAGAGCATTCTGTTTGATTTAGATTTTAGCAATTCTGCCTAAATTTTATTACTATATACTTTTGAATATTTGTAATAAGTCAGTAAATCCTATGCATATTTAATTCATATGAACTTGCTCATTCTAATTGATAGTTTTAATATCAATTTTACCATGTCAGTTAAATTTCAAGATTCTTGAAATTTGTATTTCAGATCATGGATCCAAGGTATTGGTATTTGGCTAAGACCAGAAATGATATATTCACTTATCATTTTCCACTTATGTATTTTCTAAAAAAAACTTCCTTATTCAAGATTCAATCTATGTGACTTGTTTGCCTTAATCTTAGCCCACATGACAAATAGTGAGTTGTGTATTTGCATAAGATTTGCTATGTCAAGAATTTGAACTTAAAAATATTCATAAGAATAATTCCAGGTTTGCTGGTGCAAGCCTGTCCAGATGGTATATCTGTTATGACTTTGAAAATTGGTTATGGTAAAACATTTGCTAAATGACCTAAAGCTTTTGAAAGACATTTTACTGTCAAAACACAACCAAACGTAATCAACCAAAACTTCACTTATTTGAAGATGGTTAACTCATGTGCCTAGTGTCATGCCAGGTACCTGATCATGGCAATTGAAATGCCAGTCATTTGCATCATACCTGAAGCCTTCCCATACAATTACTTCTCTCAAAACAATTTAAAAAGTAGACTTGAACCATTTGTAGACATAATTCAGAGGAAAAACAATTAGATACTTAAAGGTATTTTTCAAGGTAAATTCTAAATTTACTCCAAAACTCAGTGTTTTTAAAATAACTTAAGATTGTCTAATACATAATATAATTACAAAGAAATTGCTCACATAATTGTATATTTCTTTACCAGATTTTCATAGCTAATGCTTGAGCATATTTTTCTTGTTTATATTCCAGACACTACTTCAAAAACAAATCAAACCTTAACACACAATGATTTCGACAGAACAACTAATTTAATCTAACACTTTACAGAACATAAGAGCAACTTGATCACTAGCCATAAAATATTCATTACATGACTGGAAATCTTAGAAACATAATTTTTCCTGAATACATGCAGATATAATCAATTTAGGCTCTTATTGAAACTAGCTAGCATGTTCATTCACTCCTCCATAATAGCCATAACTTCATTTTCTACTTAGTGCCTGCGTTCCCTGAAAGAGCATGAGTGGCTGCCTCATTTTAAAATGAGACACCCCATATGCCATGAGCAAACAAGGGTCAGATCTAAGATCTGGTATGAGTAACATCAATACATTCATGATATTAAGCAACAGAGAATGTAAGAGTACCAACTAGTTATTTAAGCAAATTTCTGCATCCAATTACTTTAACATGGTACAAATAAGTTGATTCTGGTATGATATATTCATCTATCACTCTTACACTTGCATACATAACCATGCATACATAATTATCTATTTGCAACATTTGCATTCACTGGAACCATCATGGTTCCATACCAACCAATCCTAAGAAATATTCATATTCCTATTTCTTCATTTACAGGTTGTATAATTCAATTTAAATTCCTGCCTCATCTGCTATTAAGGAATCACAGGGACACATTGCAATGAACTAATTCACATCATTGCACAAAGATCTCAGGGCTTAAACAAACCATGTGCCAACTTGCATACTTCAAATATGACAAGCATTCCAGCAGCCTTCTTGGCCTTCCCTTCCCTAGTTTATTTACTAGTGTATTGACTTAAATCCTATCATCAAATATGCTAAGTGAACATGTCACTACAAACATGGAAACATCCATAATTTTTTCCTAGCATAATTCTCCTCAGAAATAAGCAGACAGTTATTTCCTAAATGGGGTCAATATGTCTTGATCTCAGTAAAATATAAGAATATTTTCAACTGTAAAAGAGGCAGGGCATGTTCTTATTATATTGATCTGCAAGCCTTTATGATTGATTCAGATTCATGATCTGGTTCAATCATAATTTTAGCTTGTGAGCTTCTTTTTTTTTTGATTTGATTAAGGGCTCAGCACTTAGAAAATTTCTATTGCATCCTTAACATCTTTCTTCTCAAGCCTCAGCACTTATACCAAGTATAATGCAGCTCCCAACATTTTTTTTTTGTAAAGTTTCCATGGCATAGATCTATAACAGTTGAGAGTATTCTCTATATAATTTTAAGATTCTGGACTTTAACATTTTTGAGTAAAAATAAAACAGTAATGATACACATCCAAAGACAAATGTCTAAAGCAAAGATCACCAAAAACATCCATATCAAATCATATCAGATTTAAAATAAGACATCCAAAGGCATTGATGAAATCATATACATCAAGACCAGCAATATAAAAATGGCAATATAAAAAGTGGCTGCCTCATCTCAGGTCTTAATGCCATGAACTCAGTGAGGTTACTCACCTAAATATTTCTTCTTATTAATCCAGAAAAATCCTTGTATGAGTGTTTTCTCCTTCCTTCCAATATTTTTCTTCCTTCCTTATTTTGTGCAGCTCGGGGTAAAGATAATTTTACTGGCTAAAACTGCCTATTTATATGCATTTTTCCACTAGGGTTTGTTAAAACAAAATTCCATTTCTGACCTAACCATCTTCATGCATTTTTCATTCATTTTCCCCCTTAATACCCCGGCCATAATAATTAGTTGGAGGCAGTATTTTCTTCCCTTTACTTTTTCAGAAAAATGGCCACTCACCCAGTCATGTTAAAAGTGTGACTACCATATTTTATATTTATTCATTTGCTCATTTTTTGGAAATCCCCCTTCTTTCTATTTCTGTCTATGCATAACATACATACCTGTTTTATGCTTTATACCTATTTAATGTTACTCTTTTGCTTAGCTTGACATTTTTCTGCTCACAGAATATACATGTGAAAAGAAAACTAAAAAAAAATATTTATTTATTTATTCTCCCCTTGTTTCACAGAAAATACATTTAAGCATATACTTCATTTTTAACTTTATGCTTAAATTACAATCCAATGCTTTAAATAAGGAATTTACTTTCCTATATATATATATATATATATATATATTTCAGAAATTTTTAAATCTCTTCCTTGTGCTATTTCCAATGTACATGTGCACACCTATCCTTGCACACTATTTATTCCAAAAATTTCACCATATTTAAATCTAAATATTTCAAAAATTAAATCATTTTACAAAAATGATTTTTCACAAAATTTTGGGGTATTACATGTTTACATAGCTGTAATTATTTTGTTTCTTTGAGAATTTCGAATCCGAATTGAGGATTTGAAGAAATTACAGTTATGTGATTTTTGTTGAAATTTCCGCTGGCTTCTCTTGTACTAATCATATATTGATTAGATTTTTGCTGTTTTGAATTATCTTCATTGAAGATACATTCGAATGATTTCTTTGCTCATTTTATAATACGTGCAAAATTTGAATTGCACGTTTTTGCAATTATTTTACGTTGAACCGATGCTTGGTTATGATACGTATTTTGTTGCCGTTATTTTTATAACAGGATTTTTACACCAGTGCTATTTTAAAGCACGGTGTTTTGTGGCATTTTTGATGAATGAAAATTCACTGATATTACATTTTGATGTAAATTATTTTGATGAGATTTTGACGTTTAAAAAAAAATTCTCCTACTTTGGCTTCAGTAACCGTCAAGTTTTAAAAGTGGATTTTCTAGCGGTTATTCCGCAATGCTGTTTTGTGACCATTTTTACGGTATTTTGAGAAGTACGATTTCCTTACCGAAATTGTTACTGATTTACTGTTCTAATCACGTGATTGGAAAATCGTTTTAAATTGAAAATTGTTTTATAAAATTTTAGCAGTTTGCGTTTTCAAAAGAATGAGAAAGCGACTTAAACGATTCAGCAAAATCGAGGACTATGACCCCTTTCTTTTACTGATTCGCTTAACTCCGGACTTGTTCAGTTGAGAATGCGAATTGTTATTTTTACAAAATAAATAAAATTGTTTTCAAAAATTTTACAGTTTGCGATTTCAAAAGAATGAGGAAGCGATTTAAACGTTTCAGCAAAATCGAGGACTATGACCCCTTTCTTTTACTGATTCGCTTAATTCCGGACTTGTCCGTTTGAGAATGTAAAGTGTATTTTTACAAAATACACAATTTTGCACTTTCAAGGAAACGATGAAGTGATTTAAACGATTTAGCAAAAGTGCGGAGTATGGAACCACACTTTTACTATTTCGGTTAATTCCGGACTCGTTAATTGAAATATCTGTCGTTTTGATGATTTTGATGATTTTACACTTTCAAGGAAACGATGAAGAGAATTAAACAATTTAGTAAAACTCGTGGTTATGGGACATGTGCGTTTGCTATTTTGGTTAATTCCGGACTCGTTAATTGAAACATTTTGATGCTTTCGTGTGCTTTCGAGCCACTATGAGGACCTTCGGGTCATTTGTTGGACCTTCGGGTCATTTGTTGGGCTTTCGGGCCACTCTGCGGACCTTCGGGTCAAATACCAGTACTAGACCTTCGGGTCACTCTGCGGACCTTCGGGTCAATCTGATGGGCGCCAAAAATTATGTTGAGTACTTGGTAGGCTTCGGCCACTCTGAGATGCACGTGCGGCGAATTAAAAACTCGCCATCTGATGGGATCGATCCAAGCTTTTATGTTGATTTTCTAGTCTTCTTAATTGATTTCTAGATATTTGTTGCTTCCAATTATCTGCAGGTAATTGGATATTTGTTGATATGAGTTCTGATTATCGTTTTTGATAATCGGATATTTGTTGTTTCTAATTATCGCTTGTGATAATTAGATATTTGTTGATATGAGTTCTGATTATCGTTTTTGATAATCGGATATTTGTTGTTTCTAATTATCGCTTGTGATAATTAGATATTTGTTGATATGAGTTCTGATTATCGTTTTCGATAATCGGATATTTGTTGCTTTTAATTATCGCTTGAGATAATTAAATATTTGTTGATTCGAGATTTAATTATCGTCTTTGATAATTAAATATTTGATGTTTTGAGATTTAATTATCGCTTGAGATAATTAAATATTTATTGATTTGAGATTTAATTATCGTCTTCGATAATTAAATATTTGTTGATTTTAGATTTAATTATCGCTGTTAGATAATTAAATATTTGTTGATTCGAGATTTAATTATCGTCTTTGATAATTAAATATTTGATGATTTGAGATTTAATTATCGTCTTTGATAATTAAATAATTGCTGTTTTGAGATTTAATTATCGCTTGAGATAATTAAATATTTATTGATTTGAGATTTAATTATCGTCTGAGATAATTAAATAGTTGTTGATTTAAAATTTAATTATCGCCTGAGGTAATTAAATATTTTCTATTTTGAAATTTGATTATCGCTTTAGATAATTAAATATTTGTTGATTTGAGAAATTTGATTATCGCTTGTGATAATCGAATATTTGTTGATTTGAGAAATTTGATTATCGTTTTGGATAATTGAATATTTGTTTTCTGACTATCGTTTGAGATAATCAGATATTTGTTTTGTCTTCTGATTATCGTTTGAGATAAGTAAATATTTGCGATTTGAAAATTCAATTATCGTTTTTGATGATTGAATATTTGCGACTTTTGAGATTTGAGCTTCGTCTTTTTCTCTGACGATTCAGGTGAGTAATTTGATTTACTCACATTCAATTCGTGCTCTGTATGGGATTTCTGCTCTGTTTTTCCTTCTCTTTTAGTTGCTGGAACCCGATTGTTCTTGCTTTAGTTAGTCGTCTGATTTTGATCCCTGATTCCCACGATGTTGATTCTTTTGATTTGAAGTAGTCGAACCTTTTGATTTCTTATCTAATGCTTCCCCGCTAACACTTGCTTTGCTTATACATTCGACATTGCCATGCCCTTTTGGTTGTTACCTTTTTTCCATTTATTCCCTATGATTGCGTGGACGCAATTTTTATAAGGAGGGGAGTCTGTAACAACCCGAGATTCCGCAATCACTTTGTTATCATCAAATGACGATTTGAATTATTGGCTAATCGCTGCGGAAGTTTTAATGGGTTGAATTCTTTTAAAGATTGTGTTGAAATTCTTTTGATAATTCGTTAAAGGGTTGTGGGCTTTCAAATTTAGTTGGGTCGTTCCCTTTTCAATTAATTCGACCCGCCCCTTCAGTTGAGATAAGGGATGTACACGGTCCTCTTTTCATTCCTGGAGCCAAAAACCCTAAAGCTAAATGAGCGAAACAAATGATGGCTCTATCTCTCGTTCGTCCCTCTTTCGAAGCTAGGGCTTCTTCAAAACTGAAGACGCCAACCTTTGTGACTCGTTCCATCGATAACCTCAACCTTGCTTTGGCGAGCGACGCTTCTATCTGGTCGAATTCGTCTTCGCTTCGAACAAGTTCGTAGCCCTAAATCGCGAGATGATCTCAGCTGGATTGAAGCTTCAAAGCTTCAACTTTCGACCGAACTGAGGTGAGTGCAAACTCACATCTAATTTCAACTAAGTCAATAAATTCTATCAGTTTTATTTATTTTTGCGTGCATCTTAGTAGCATGCTTAGGTAATAAATTTTGAACCCTGTCCCATCTGCAGTAGTAGGCGTATCATATTAGTTCAGGTTGCTTGCCTTGATCACCTGGACTTCATGTGTATAATTTACCTTTTTACTTGAATCAGTGGGTTTAGGGGTTACCCTGTTTTTGACTATACACTAGCCTTTGATGGTTCCTCTTACTCTGGTTCATTATTTCACTGCATGTGTGTGCACTGTCCCTGATGCTTTGAAAACTTGCTCACACAATTCCTGTAGCCTTGAGTTAAGTGCGTCCCTGCCCTTACCTTCTAATGGGTACACTTTTGCTTGTTAGCTTTGGCTCCTACCATGCTGTCCAAACTAAGTTTTATCTAACTATGTGTTTAAAAGAAATAACAACCTGGAGAACTGGTTTAAATATCAACGTTTAAATATCAAAACATTTGGAAAGATTTCACAAATGATGCCCACGTCTGTCGCAAATATGAGTTCAGTCCGTGGTTCGCATTTTTTACGTGTGCGAGAAAAAAAAACATTTATAATGCATGAAGAGTGAAATCAGTGCGTGTGATGCATGAACTTAGGTACCATACCTTACGTTAATTATGTGTATAGAAAATGAGGTCCAAATTATGCCCAGGTCAGTTGTGCATTCACTATGGATGTGCAAATATGTGTCAGGCCCTTTACATCTCATCCTTTTGTTTTGCATTTTGCATGCACGTAAGTATATATTGTTCAGGACATCAATTATTTCTAGCATTGCATGTTTGGTATTCTCCACTAATACACTGATTTCGTACACTTTTTTTTGGAGTATTTAGAAACTGCTGCTTTGATACCGGAAAGTGACCCTTTTTCTTTGTAGCTCCAACATTATTTTGAACTGAATATACTTTGTGACCTTGCCTTTGTTCGAACTTAGCACTGCCTGGATTTGAATTTGACTATGTGATTTTGGCACTGTCGTACTCCATTCTGGTCACGATGATAATTGTATTTCCATATTTTTGTTGTATACTTGTAGTCTGGTTTCACATGATCTTTGCTGAGCACTTGTGTACAAACCAGTTGCTTGTAGTTCATTGATGTCATTTGCTTGCACACTATCTGTCACTTGAACTTGTGGTCTTTGTGCACCTTTCTGGTTTGATGTGCATATGCTTACTGGAACCTGTAGATGATTCACTGTTGTACTCCACTGGTCTTTGCATTTGTACATATGTATCGTTGAATTTCACTGTTTCACTTCTGGTCTCACTTCACCTCTGTTTCACTCTTTAGCCTCTGTTTACTTGCCGCATTGGGTCATTTATTCCAGTCTTCATGTGCTCTCTGCATACTTGAACTGTCATTGTTTCAGTTGCATGCATT
The DNA here is from genome assembly GCA_030737815.1 of Allium fistulosum. NCBI lineage: Eukaryota > Viridiplantae > Streptophyta > Magnoliopsida > Asparagales > Amaryllidaceae > Allium > Allium fistulosum. Next base: position 893,690,082 of record CM060905.1, on the reverse strand, counting down.
CAGTGACCTTTTGTAGTTGTACAATCATCATTCACTGGTGCATTGTATAACTTGAGCTTGGGTTGTCATTTGGTCTGCATACCTAAGCTTGACACTGTTCACATTTCAAGTTGCTCGGCCCTTGGTGAATATTGTCGAGTCTGATTGTATAGTAGGTGTACACGTGCCTTGTGATCTTCATATATGAGTCTGTTGCATTCATGGACTTAAGTCATTTGAGACATTGGATCTTTGCATTCAGATTGTTTGTTGGTGCCTTATTGCATTTGTATTCTTCCATTCGACAATTGGTTGTTTCACTTGAGTGTACATGCAGTATGGAGTCAGTTCCTTGTCGTGCTTACATTCTTGAAACTATTTTGACTTCTGGAATTACTTGAGTTTCTTGTTGCAATTTCCAATTGTTGTTGGCTGCTGACCTGTAGCTTCACTTGAGTCAATTTGAACTTGAGCTACCGGCCTTATGCTGGTGTCTTCGTAACATTCTCTATTGATGTACTTCTGGTCTTTGTTTGGATTTGGACTGAGTTTGAGTATTGAGTTGCCTGGTCCTTGCAATTCCATTGTACAATCTTGTAGTTTCTTTGATATTGCAGTCTTCATGATTCGTAGGCTTGAGTTTTACCCATCAAGCTCACTTTGATGTATTTCATAGAGTAACTGGACTGCCTTGAGTCTGGTTCACTCGAGTTGCCTTCCTTGATTTATACTGAACTCGTATACATTCAGTTGGTCATTTGGGGAGTTGGGTTTGCATTTTGTTGTACCTGTACCTGTAGTTGTCCAAACCGATTCTTCTGAAGTTTCAGCCAACCACTTCAAATTCACTTGAGTTGAACCCGAATTCGGGGTTTGACCTTGCGATCATTGTGACTTTCATTGAGCTTTTGTGTATCTCCTGCGATAGTGGCGAGGCAGTACACGCGTGCGTGTACTGCAGCCCTATCTGATTTGACAGTTTTAAATTGATGTTCGATTTGTCGAATTGTTTCGTTGGTGAATTTCAATGTTTTGGAGTTGTATTCTGATTTGGATTGTTGATTTATTGTTTAACACTATTTAGTGTTATATATGCCGTTATCCAATTCTCGTATCGAGAGTTGGATATACGAGATTTCTGTGACTGTCGTCTATTTGACTATCTGATTATTATTGCTACTATGCACTAATAACTGAGTTTGAATTAGACTGACCCGTGTATTATTTTCTTTTGAATGTAATACTCGGGTCAGACCCGAGTTATTTCAGGTTGTAGATTTCTTTCTTTGAGTTGCTGTTCGGGATTTGAAGACTTTTCACTGAAGTTGTCAGTGTCATTTTGTAGTAGTCGTGTCAGTGTATAGAACGATATGTATTCATATATATTAGTTGATAATGTACTTGTATATATAACTTCTAGAGTCGACAGTTGTAGTTGTATCATATGTATTGTGTCAACTATGTTGTAACTGACATCAGTTATATATATATGAGACTTTTGTTTTTATCTGTGTTCCGCATTTATATTATCTGTGTTATCGTTATATCTAATGTCCTAAACTATTATGAACCATCGTAGTTTGTTTTATACTGATAATTGGGTGTGTCGATGGGAGTAAATAAATAAGATGAAAAATAAAAAGTATATACCACTCCTATCGAGATAACCAATATTAGTGTAAGGCCAATTACGGATGGTCGCTCCTATCCAGCCTTATTCTTCGTAATAATAGACAGTATTTCTTTTAATACTCTTTGTTATTATGAGCATAGAGGTGGGGCGTCACATTAGCATTCCAAATGGGAAGTGCTATATAAAAGGTAAAACGTAGCCTTAAGCCTCATCAACTGGGACTGACAAAACATGAGAGATGTAGTAAGGCTAAGTGAGTCACTCCCAAGTAGGGCATGATCATCCCTATCTAGAGTCGCTATTATCTCTAATTTGTATGCTTTGGGGCCCATTAACGGAGGGGAGATCATAGTCGGTGCTATCCAGTAAGAGGTAGGTTGGTCTTGTGTTGGCAAGGGATCCAAGCGAGGACCTCAGTGTTATTTTATACAAAGATGCACCATGACGGGCTCTACCCCAGTAGCCCAGTCATTGTATGGAATCCATTCTCCAATAAGCGCCATACGGACTTAGTTGTGCCTAATTATGATGAAACGTGATATGCAAGCATTTCAGCTATATTCATATTTTACTTTGACCTTAGACATTATTATAAAATAATTTGATTTTCTATAGAAAATGTTTTTGTTATCGTAAGGTAAAACCCATCCGTGTTTATGTGCGGCGTGGTCTTACGAGATACTTTTGATTTCAAAGGATTTTATAACTTAATAATCCAGTTGGGTGTGTTTTATCACATTGGTTTTCTCGTCTGACTCGGGTGTTATTTTATTATAATGCTCTAGTCAGATCGAGCTATATACAGACCGCTTTGGATGCGTTGGAGCTCAGGAGACGAGTTGGAGGTCTTTAAGTCATATTCGCATATATGTTATTTTTTGCTGCTTTTTTGTTGAAATCATCAGCAATTATGAGGATAGGTTGTTATAACTGTCCAGGCAGATTATTGTGATTTGTTGTTGAACTCTGATTGATGTATATAATAGTTTCTCTTTTGTAAAGATCATTGGTATTATATTATATATTATTCCGCTGCGATTGTGAGATTGTGAGATTCTGTGTTGTTGATAGTTCTTTTCTCTTCTTCTTCTCTTTTTCTTTCTTCTTCCTTTCCAATAACTATCCATGTTTTCATTCGATTTAGGTTGGAAATTTGTTGTATATTGTCAGCTTGAATTGTACGGATTGGCAGGTTGTCACATGGTTGCTTTTGACTTTTGTATGAAAATATCATGATATTTATATTTTTACTTATGTAAATATAAATGTATATATGTATGTATGTGTATTTGTATGTGTATGTGCATGTATGACAAGTATATATGTGCACAAGACACAAAAACAAGGTTGCAATAACTTAGAATGATTTATATTCGTCAAACCGTTGATAATCTAGAATCTGATTTCCGATCATATTTTTATTTTTCAGTTAAACTATATATGTTTTTAATCAAAATTTTAAAATAACATTTCTATTATTATTTAATAATTAAAAGGGCCTCATTTTATTTAAAACAATTATTAAATTATTTAAACTCAATTTAAACTTAAAAATCAATTATTCAAAAATGATGATATCACTGATGATGTCATAAAAATACTTTATTCCCAAAAATAAAATAAATAATTTTATTTCATATTCTTCCTTAAGTGGAGAAATAAGTGTATGCAAAAAAATCATACGCGACTTTTGATGGTTAAAAAGCTATTATCGATAAAACGATTTTCGGTCATTTTATCGATATTTTTCCAAAAAAATATTTTTTAAACAATTTTCCAAAACAAGATCTCCATTATTATTTATCACATAAAACATGATTATTTATGTTTAATAAACCTATTATGAATATTGAAAATTAATTAAATATTCCAATTTAAAGCGATAAAATTACGGGTCGTTACAAACTTCGCCCCTTAAAAGAATTTCATCTCTGAAATTACAACCCAAAACATGTATTTTTAAACTAAATTTTGTATGGTATATACAGACCATCCCTACAGAATATCTGATTCGATCTACTATTCGAATACTCAACTTTACTTCCAAACTAGTATCGATCCCTCGATTCTCTAATGTGGAGTCTGATCAGGCTTTCCAATCAGAACTTTTGTTTTCCTTGCATAGCTCTCAACTATGATAGAAAAAGTAAGTACCCAACCATAAAACCTCATCAATGTTTGTCATTAAGAGTCGAGTGACAAGTCCTTTTTCGGACCGGTGTAAACACCTCAAAGTTCCATACTCGAATCTTAGATCAGAATAATGTGACGAAATTATCTACGTATAACATACATACGTATTCCCAAAAATTTTATGAAAACTTTCATGAAATTTTATCTTTTATTCTAACTCTTTGAAAATCATTTAAAAATATTCAACCAAAGTACTTCTATCTCCTTTTCGAAAGAAATTAATTATCCTTTACTTGGAATAATACAATCATAATTTTATTCGAAAATCCTTTTAAAATTTCTTTGTTAATAACTTCCCTTATAAATTTAATTCCAATATTATTTTATATTAAATAACTTTCCCTTTATCACTTTTAAACCTTTTCAAAACACTAGGATATGAGTTCCTAAAATCCCTTTTTTTGTTAAACATATATTTCAAACCCACTAAATTACCCTTTACTTTATAAAATATAATTGTATAAAATATATTCTTAAATAATTTTCTTGGTTTCAACACTTATTATAAAGCCATTTCTTTATAACATCCCTTTTAACTTTTTTTATAAAAATATCTTGATAAATTGATTTGATATAAGATAGAAGAAATGCACAGAGAGAATAATACAAAAGAGGTTTATTAATTAACATCATATTTATATACCCACTCCTAACCCTAGCCCGTATTACAAGTTTCTATGGATAATTCCTAAGGAATACAGTCTGTCATACACCGCCACCATATATATAGATACTTGAACTACTATGCACACTATTCTTGGACCCCTTCTGAGGTAGATGGCGCTTTATCCTTGGTACCTAAGTCATTCAACCTTATCTTTTTCTTTGGACGGTCCTTCATTAAATGTCCTCCTTCATAGGACCAACTGCAAGTCCGTTTGGGACACTCTTTTGCTATATGTCTTAGTCTTTAGTAACGGTACAACTCTTTTCCCTTCCTGGTCGAATTTTGGGCTTCTTCTTTATTTTAGGGCACTCACATAAAAAATGTCCTTGCCTTTTACACCTGAAACAGAATATATAAAATTCTTCTTTCTTCTTTTCCTTTATTTTCCTATTCTTCTTTCCCTTTTTTTCCTATCATTGCACTGAACTGCATAATGTCCTTCTTTACTACATCTGTAACAGTAAATGCCAGCATAAGATCCTAGTCTTAATTTTTCTTCTTCTTCACATTCTAGTACTGATCGTGCTTGTTTTGGATTCAGCCATTACTCATCACTTGGCATATAAAAGTCCATTCTGCCCCTAAGTGATATACCAATATATCATCAGAACTTTCGTACCATTTATTTCTTGACTTAAAAACCTTTTTATCCAAATAAATTGATTCAGACTTGTCTGGATTTGAACATTACTTGATCCTTCAATGATAAGGAGAATAATTTACTAAGCGTACGATACCATTCGCCCATGCCAACATCCAGTCGATACTTAGAATATTATTCCAATCATCACCAAACAGATCAAGAGCTTATTCATTGAACTTTCCAAAGGGAATACATCTTATAAATCTTCCAAATCACACAAATATATATACTTTTTATATATAAAATATAATCCCTCTAAAAATAGTGTGTCGATTCGCGTTGTTTAATTATTTAGGAAACCCTATCGATTACATGGAACTCCTTATGCACCGACCAGATTTTATAAACCACTCAATGGATTAATCAACACAAAACATTTTTACATCCAATAACAAATATGCGCTCATATATATAATACTCTCAAACTCATTCTAGGGTGTTACTAACCCTATCTCTAATGAGTCACTCATTCTAGGGTATTATTAACCCTATCTATAATGATTTTTACACTACCAAAGCCAAGGTGTTCGCTCAACCTCAGCTCTGATACCAAATGTGACGACACGCCTTTTCAACTCTTGAAAATAGACACTAATACATCCTCCATATTCACATGCCACAAATTTAAGTGCTGGAAAGGCAGATTGATCAAGGGTAAAAATAAAATAAAGACAGAACATAATCTCACATGAAAGGAATAATTTATAATATCAATGAACTTTACAGCGGAAAAAATTGAATATAACCTAGATTTAGCCTGGATAGTTATAAATCCTTTGTTTGTACAAATGCTGAGAAACAACAAAACAAATGCAGTGGAAAAATAGAATGCATCCATACATTGATGAAGATCTCTAGCTCTCTTCTGGAAACTCCAAGCTTCTTTAGCTAAACCTGAAGCTACTTGGATTTTACCCGAGTGTTAAAAATACCCGGATCAGGGTTGATAAACCGGCGTAAGAAAACTCGAAATATAAATGTATATGACAGTGTCATAGATCAGATTGATGCCAATCAAAACCTTTGAAAAGAAGGGTATCTCGTAAAACCATGCCGTGCATAAACACGGATGGGTTTTTACCTTATGATAACCAAAATACTTTATACCAAAACAAATTTGATATTATCATTAATGACATTGGTTTGAAAACACTTTTCAAATAAATATATAAAGAAGGTACCAATACCCAAACAATGTCAAACGGTGTATATGATACCAGAGGGGTAGCTGAAATGTTTGCAAAGTGTTACAGCTATTTGGGGAATATAGCCAAAATCTTAAAGCTCATATTGGAATTGGATTTCCAACATGATAGGGAACTATTGGCCATTTATTCCGATGCGAAATCCACGAAACATCCTAGTCTCCAGTGACTATTCACTTTTCTCAAGCAAACCTCCGTATTAGATTGTTACGCTACTATAGAACAACGTATTTTGATGGCTTTGCTCTTTCTTAATCGAGCCTCCAATACCTACCCATTTAAACCATTGAGGGTCCAAACACTACTGGACTCCTCCATCATCATTAACAAATAGGCTGAAATATATGTCTTGCAGACCACATAGTATCTCATATCATCCTTGGGATGTGAGGCTTGTGAAACTACGCTCTTCTTTCCATAAAGCCATGCTTTTCTTTTCGCAAAGCAAATTCCACTTAGAATTCCATATTGCCATTTCTAACAACACGCTATTGATTTCGACAAAACTGCAACCTCTGAGCTCGTACGTCTCAGTGAAGGGTGTTAAGTATAGGAGGGGTTACTTCCTACACCACCAAACAGATGTACATTTGTAGAGATCAATGTATGTGGTTATAGAAATGCAATATCAGACGCTCATCCATACAAGTTGTCTAGGTGAAAGACAAACTGAAGGCACTCCACCTACTACTACCTGTTTGGGAATCACCCTTAGGATTAGTAGTGAGCAGTCAAGATTTTCAGAACGAATGCACTACTACCACCATATATATATGATATAGGGATTAACCGAGAGGTTAGTGGAAAGCAACCCTACATCATGAAGATCACCATCTTCAAATCATTGCCTTTAATATGTCTTCACTTTCGAATACATATATTGGTTCGAAGTGGTTTTCGGATTGGAATTACCCAAGTCCCACAACGGTATCTCCAAACTAATCATCGATAGAAATATGTCAAGTATATAAGTGATTATCAAATAACATCCAATCAATTTATCTTTTCATCAAATCAAATATCTTTTGAAGATATATTCTTTTAAACTATTCCTTTATCTTTTAAGAGTATATGTAATCAATAAGCTGCATTTATCAAATTCTTTACTTGATTAAATCTCTTTAATCTTGGAATAATTTCAAATCATTTCAACTTTTACTTAGGAAATCATTTCCAAATCATTTATTTAAATCTTAATAAGGATTTCTTATTTTCAAATCATAATTTTTAAATGGGTCAAAAACGATTTTATTCAAGACATCATTTACTATAAATCCAAATCAATTAGTGTTGAGTAGAAAATGATCCATAGAGATTAGACTAATTATATTCAATACTAATTTTTGTATTCAAGCTATACTATTCATCGAATAACGGTGAAATCACCTTTTAAATTCACACGGATAGTACAAGTTCCCTCCTCGGAATTTAATACAGGGCTTAACTAGGGTATTCTTTATACCACCAAAATCATATTTTAAAATCTTGTTTAACTTTTGAAATACTCCAAATCTCTTTTCTTTTAACTTAAGAAAATAAGGTCTAAGTAGATCAAATTAACTATCCCCTTCCGTCTGGCTAGTCCGGATAGCTAGAGCGAAACCCAAACACTAGTCTCCAAGCTCGGGTCTAGAGACTATCTCTCTAGCATCCAAAAGGCAGTCAAGTTATTTGATCAAATTTAAATCCTTTATATGAAGATTTTAGAGATTATTTTTAATTACTTAACACTATTCCAAATACTATTTAAAACAATTTTCCTTTAACCATTTATTTTAAACTCCTTTAAAATAATTATAAAACTTCCAAATCATCTTCAAAATACATAATTATTCATTATGTAACGACCCGTATTTTTAAACATTTAAAAGTAGTAAATTAAATAAGATTTTTTTGAATAAAATTGTTAGGAATAAAAGAAAAATTAAGATTTTATTTATACAAATTTGATTTTAATACAAATTATGAGCTTAATTAAAATTTCTATTAATGTCATATGTTTGCAGCAATATAAGGATGATAAAAAATGTTAGTGTGTATTTTAATAATATTGGTTTGAATGATATTTGTAATTGTCTGAATGTAAATTTCCAATTGATTGGAATAATAAATGTTAATAAGAAATAATAAATGTTTCTTTATTAAAAAAAATCATAAGTTTATTTATTTGAAATGTTTGGTGGCTGAAAGATTGATTGCAGAGATGAGAAACTATTATTTGGTAAGAAATGTATAATTTCTGTTTGTATCCAATAGTGCATAAATATGTTTCAATCACTGTTTGATAGGAAATAATTGTTTTATTTCTCATTACCTTTATTTTTTTCCATTTTGAAATTCACCCTTGTAAATAATTGAAAATAATGTAATTGAATAATTTCAATTAATGATAGAGAGGACACCAAACTGTAAATTAATAGGTGTAATTAAACGTAGCTTATGTTTTGTGAAAGGGGTTTTGGACCAAAGGTCCCTATTTTCAAAGCTCATTCACAAAAAGTCCCTACTCATAAACACATGTAAATTAGGTCCCTATTTTATTATTTTTTTCCAAACTATCCTCTTTTAGAAAATCGACTTAGCATTCATTTCAAGGGCAAAAGCGGTATAAATTAGCCAAAATCTAAAAATAGGGACCTAATTTTCATAACTTATTCAGGAGGGACTTTTCTTACATCATCTTTCAATTCCAGGGACTTGACAACGATTCCTTGTTTGTGAAAATATAAGGAAAGTCGGTTTAATGAAAAGAACATTTATAACAAATAAAATGGATGTTTCATTTGTGAATGTAGGTTTAATTTCATTAAAATAAAGAATAGGATGATTGATTTAAAGGAAGTAAATATGTGTATATGAACTGTGTTTTAGCATATAGATGGATTACAAGAGTAGAAAATAATTTATTTAAGTAAGTTATTTATAGCTCTGCTGTATAAACAACAAATTTATAAACGTGTTTAAATGACTAAAGGAAACAATTATTCTATTTTTCATCCATTTTAGTTGACTGTTTTGAAATTTAACTTTATAAGTAATTGTAATTAATGTAATTGAAATATTTCAATTAGAAGGGAAGAAAACGTTGATTGCAATTAATAGATTTAATAAAAGAAACGCACCTTTTGTGTTAAACAGGATTGATGTTTTAATGGAAATAAAAGATCATTTTGGGAAAACCAAATTGAACGTTTTCATTTTTATAGTAAGTAATTTTATTTATTATGCATAGATAAAAAAACTAAATGCATACAAATTTGAATATTATTTGAGTTAATGAAGTTAATTTGGTTACGTTTCACAAATTGAATTTCAAAAAGGTTGTGCAATGTACATGGTCCATTCATTTCTTTTGTTATTAATTGTTGCATGTTTTGAGACGTATAAAAATAAACTTTCATTTTAAGCAAGAATGATTTTGGAAATTTTTTTTTTGAATTTTAGAATAATACAGACACACACACACACATTAATATTCAAACTTTTAAGTATATCAGAGGATTCATGGTTTTGTAAATATTGTGGAATCAATTAGAAATTACATTTTATTAACAGTTGTACATTAATTACATAAGTTCATATATATATATTTTTACATTTTATATATGGTTAAAACTTGTAAATTGGTTGCATTAATGTGACCGTTATAGTCATTAGAAAAGTAAAGTAAATCATTTTTATAGTGCACAGATAGATATATATTCATTAAATAATGAAATTGGTTTGAGTAACGTAAATAAATATATAGATTGATTGGTTGATTAATTGATTGATTGATTTTTAATTGATTGATTGTGTTAATGTAGTATGCAAATATATTGACATAAAACGAATGTTTTAATATGAAATTAAATTATGTAAATATGTGTATATTTGGGTTTATTGATATGAATTAATTGGAGTGAGTTTTGGAATTTGGACCCCAAAGGTTTGTTTATAGGTTATATGTGGTCTCTTCATTTGCTTTACATTATTATCACCTCCATTCTCTCTCTTCTGTTTTCAAGTTCTTAACGTAGTCTCCACTTGTGCATCCATTTAATTATTAGCCTACTCATTCGTTTCTTATTAATTAGTAATAACCTCATTTGATTTATTTCTAATTAATAATTGCCTCATTCTTTTCATTTGTTTCTCCTTTATTCGTTTTCTCTTTTCAAATGCCTTACTTGAAGTTTTTCTTTTCTTTTCTATTTTTCCGTTTTTAATGTGAACGTCAAATTAATATTCATGCCATCTAATTAGCATTTACTATTCTCCATTTCTGAAGTTTATTTTACTTATGCATCATTAGTTCTTGTAGCTTCCTTTCATTGGCAAATTCTTTCTCCTAAAACTTCATATTTAAAACGGAAGATTTATTTTTATCTTTATTGATATATTTATTCCTTTACTCCACCTCTTTCAATACTACCATTTTAAGACTATTCATATTTTTACTTTATTTCAATTCCTAGTTTGTTTATATATACTCTATTAGCTTTTCATTTGTTTCCATCGTCATTTCTGTAGCCTCATTTCATTTTTCAAATCTCATCTTTTGTAGCTTCATTTCTCCAAACAAACTTCCATCTCATTTTTTTTTCTCTCTCTTCATTTTCTTCCTTCTTCATTTTTTTTCTTCTTCTTCAAATCTCCTTCTTCTTTTTTTTTTCTTTCAAAGCTTTTTCTTATTCTTATTCTTCAAATCTTCTTCTTCTTTTAAAGCTTCTTTTTTTTAGCTTCGTTTTCTTTTTCAATTCTTCATCTTCCTTGAATTTTTTTTTCTTCTTTTCCAAACATTCTTCTTTTTCCAAATCCTTTTCTTCAAATTCATACCTATACAAACTTCTCTGTCTCTTACAAAAAAATTCTGTAAAAAAAAAGAAGAAGATTAAAATAGCAAAGAAATAAATCAATAGGAGGAAGTAGTAGCGGATCCAAACCCGACTAAGAAACGGAAATCCATAAGGTGAGTGTTTAAACCCACTCACGAAATACTAAAATTTTATTGCAAGTTAAACCAGGTCATATAGTGATAAAGTTTTGATTGTTGGTTTGGAATTTTTATTGGTATTTAGTTTGAATAGCTAAATTCCAATATGTGATGACTAATAATTACTATGACATGTTATTGAATTGGTTGATTTGTTGAATTGATTGATTTGAATGTTGATTGTATGATGTGATGGATGCTATTGTGATTGAATGTGTATTTGTTCATTTATTTTGATATATCCTTGTTATCACCCTATAGTTTATTGTAATCATATAAATCTTCATATTGATTATTTGAGCACTGAATAAAGATATAAAACGGATGAATTTCATGTATTTACATGAGAGGAAAAAAAACTAGTATGTTTAGACTTACCATTTGAACCATAAAAATGATTTTGGGAAATAAACTGTCGTTACCTTATTTGAAAGTTTCCAAAATTAAATTTTGAAACATTGGGAAGTTTCCATAAAATTGAATGTTGAAATTTTGAAACATTTTTATAAATCAAATCTCTTGAACTATGAAATTTAATTGGGAATTGTTCTGTAAATTTGTAAGTTACTAGAATGGATCTATTGTGAAATCTATTTTATTTTGAATATGGAAACAATAACATTTCCAGAAATTTGAACCTTCAAAAATGTAGTTATTTGCATACCTTATTACATCAAATTTTGATTTAGTTTGCATAAGAATTTTAGTTCTGACTCGAGTGTTTTGTGTTTTCCTTTACGCTCAGGTCAGACCGAGCGATACATCATTTGAGACTCACCCTTGGAGTTTGGAGCTTCCTTTGGAGATCCAACTATCGCCTCAGCTTTCAGCTCTTCTAGTTGATTTGTTCAGAGAAGTCATCTATTGTACTGGAGACTTCACTGCATTTGAGATATTCTGCTGTATTTTATTTCTAACTCTGATGTTTATATAGTAGCTTCATGAACTACTATTTTATCTATTCCGCTGCGTATTATTGTATTACTCTGTGTCTGTGATTCTGTGATTGATTTATTTACTGCACATGCTGAGTTTTGCCAAATTTAAATTAACAATCTAATATTTTGAATTATTCAAGTTAGACATGTGTGGATTTATTGTCGATTTGAATGGTCCAAAATAGCGGGATGTTACAGTTGGTATCAGAGCTTTGGCTCTAGGCAAAACCTAGCATATATAGTAAATTTATTTACAGAATCACTTTCGTTCGAGTTTGAATTTCTTCCTTTTGACTCGATTTCCTTTGAACTTTGGAACGTTCCTTGCGGTTCCAAAATTCATTCTTGTCTCTCCCTATTTGTATTCTTTTGATTCTGGAGTATCTCATAACTCCACTTCGAATGATCTCTATAAGAATAGGCGATCCCGCCAATCTTTGGATGATTTGTAAAGGGGTGGAACTCCTTTACAATTGGCATTGATTCACCGGAGATTTATATATTTTTGGTTTAGATACCGCTATCTCTTGCGATCGAATGTTGGTTTTTCTTGGAATTCTGCATCGATCTTGTTCCTAAAGTCACGGTTGACCCGGTTAAGGTCGCCCGCGACTTGTATAAGTATATCCATCTCCTATTTTGTAAGTTAATTGTCTCATCTTCGTTCAAGCCTATCTTCGAATCAGAAATTTTATTTGATTAGAGTTCCTCTAATTTGAATCTCTATCTTTGTTGAAATCCATTCTCAAATCATCCTTTGAAAATCGGGTTTTGTATTCTAGAAATTGTTTTCTAAACCGAAATTATTATTTTGATAAGTATGATTTTATTCTATATATAAAATTGAAATGTTTTCGATAAGGATTATATACCCTTTTAAAATAAGAATTTGAGGTTTTCGAAAGGATTTTGAAAAAAAATTATATAAGAAATTTGATCTATCTAAAAATGATTTATAACTAAAGGATTTTAAATTTGAAATTCGAGAATTGAACTCCGGTACTTTGTAACTGGTTTTAAGATTTTGAAATATATAATAATAATATGATTTAAAAGTATTTTCCAAATAAGAAATGTTTCAAATGATTTTAATGAGTTTCGAATGATTTCGAAGAAATTTCAAAAAGAAGTTTGAGAAAATAGAAGTCCAGAACTCACTTATGTCGCTGGAAAATAATTTCGGTGATGAGTGCACGCATCATCGACATTGATTTTCGAGTTTCAGAGTGAGGGATAGGCCACTTTAGGAGCATCGCTACGTGAGTGATTTTGCGAAACCAATTTTGATTTCAAAATTTTGAAGTATGATTTGATATTCGAAAGATATATGTAAATGTATTTGAAACGATTTAAAATGAGCCGGTGTTCAGCCCTCGAGTTTTGGATTTGATATAACCCTATCTATTAAAATTGATTTACTAATTTGTTGCTGATTTCCAACTCTTGAATTTGAAAATGATTTCTTCAACTATTTTGAAGGTTCGAGCACTTCCAAATCAAGGTTAACTTTTCAAAAGCTAAGAATTTTGAAAAGTATAAAGTATATAAGTTGGTATGAATGTTAAAGTATGTAGTAATATGATTTAAATAAGTTGAAACTGTTTGTTAAGAAAATGAATAAGGCAAGTTTAAATTTTTCTAATATGAAATTTAGATTTGAAATGTTTTGAAAATAATTTGGTCTTCAAAATATTTTGAATAAAATATAGTTTAAATGTTTTAACTTAGTAACATCTTTATGGAACTATATATTTAACAAGTTGGAATAAATATATAAGTTGTACGTATGCTGTTTTATTCGCATAATTAATTTGATACAAGTTTGAGTACACAAGTTCGAGGTGAATTACACCATTTCGTGTTAGGATTTTTCATTCGATTCTTGATGGCGAATATTTAATATGGGTTTTGGGTTAAATTCTAGAATTCTCTATCATAGTATATGGCTATGCAAGGAGACTGATGGCTTCTAGTCGAGAAACCATATCGAAGTCCGCATTAGGGAAGTCGAATGGACAATACTAGTTTGAAAGCGAACTTGTGTGATCGAGCGAGCGATCAAATGTGATTTTGCGAAATGATGATGTATGTACATCGTATATTCTAATATCATTGATATATTTTGACGCTGAAATTGAAAGCTGTCGGGTTAGAATATCTTTGCTTACTAAAAGAAAACTTTAAATTTAAATTACAAAGATATATAACCCATAAAAGCAAAGATATCCAATCCCATATGGCTCTTCATACAACGAAATTTATTTTGTAAAGATTTGATCCTTATATAAGACGGACCTTATGTAAGTATAAGATGATTTTGAAAACATTTGATTTTGGAAATGAATTGGTTGACTTAAATTATATTGATTTGGAAATTTGGATTTATTTTCTAAATATATTATTTTGGAAACTTTGAAACTAAAGATATTTAATTTGAGAAGAAATAATTTGGTGAAATTATATATGATTTTGAAATTGAACTGATATTGAAACAAATTGAAATTTGAGAACCTTGTGCTACTAAATACTTGATTTGGGAGTTGTCGAACTTATATAAAATTGATTTGTATGAGTATGAAATTGATTCAAAAACTATGGATTTGAAAAAGGGTACTCAATTTGAAAAATGAAATCTTATATAATTAAAGTCTATATAAGTATGATTTGATATACTTTTGATTTTGGAAAAGTATTTGATCTGAAAATTAAATCTTATATATAATGGATTTTATATAAGTACGATATTTGAAAGTGATTTGAAAAGGTACTATATGATACATATTTTCGAAGTAAAGATATGGAAAGTGCCTTCTGCTTGATATCCGATTTGTGGCCACATCTTGGATTCATTCTATCGATATTATTCTCTCTGAATTTTGGTTTTCCGGATATGATACTCGAGTGTCCTTCGAATTCCATGGCGTTACCCATGGTCTTACGAACTCGACTGCATAGCGTAATTCGTAAGGCAGTGATTGCTTAAAAGGTACGGATGTTTCCTGGGGGATCCAGGCGTAACCATTGTGTATCTGCGATCTATGGTCGTGTTAGTGGCGTAATCCGCAAGGCAGAGATTGCTTAAGGGGTATGGATGTTTCCTGGGGGATACAGGCGTAACCATTTTTATGTATCTTGCGGTCCACCGTTTTGTTATTATGGCGAAATTCGCAGGGCAGTGAATGCTTAAAAGGTACGGATGTTTCCTGGGGGACCCAGGCGTAACCATTGTGTATCTGCGATCCATGATTTGTTTGTTTGTTTTTGTTTGGATTGTACTTTCCATATCTGTTTTTAAAAGTTTTCCAGTATTTTCACTGGGTGTTGAAACAAGTCTACTAAGTACCTGGAGAATTCTAGTTTTGTGCCTGATCAACGCACTACCAGAGTCTGCAGGAACGAGGATAAACTTGTTGAAACATCGAGTTATAAAAGTATTTTATTATAACAGTATTTTATTTTAAAAGTATTTCCAACAAAGAAACTTTGATTAATATTTGAAGTTGAAATTCTTATGGTTTGAATTAATTATTCGTACCCGATACTATTCTTTTGAATCTACCTTATCTGCTCAGCTTTATTTATTCACTTATATTCTGTTTTCCAAATCCTCCTTCTTTTCCTTGTTGACTATATATTTTTTTAATGATTATTGATTTATTAAAGATGTTTGAAGAGTATTTTGAGATTTAAAACTAATAAATTTATAAATAATGGATTTAAGGTTTTCAAAGACTTTTAAATGGTATTTATAAAGGAAGCAAGAAATTTCGTTGATGAATCTTTGTAAAGTGTTAAAGATGATTGATTTGCAAATGAAGATTCAAATAAATATTTTAAGTAAAGTTATATGTGTTTCTTTGAATGTATAATTTTAAGGATATTAAATGATTTGGGAAATTTATTTTAGTAATATGCTTGAAAAATAAATTGGAATTGCTATTTGGAAGTCATGTTCTGGAATATTTACTTGATTACAAAGTACTAATAGTTGTATGTGATATATTTGTTTCATAGGAAGTGGAATTTTATAAATATTGATTGCAAAATAGTATTTATAAATAAAATGAATTTAATTGGAAATTTGAGAACTCAAGTTACGGGATTTTGAAATTGTTTTTCAAGTGATTAATGAAATATATAAGAAATTGAAAATAACTTGTAAATATGAAAAATTTAGAAGATATAATTATTAAACATTTTGTTAACTGAAGTGAATAAGATAAACTTGTGTAACATTCAAATTCATTCTATAAAACATATATATAACTTACCAAAATGTTAAAGTTGAAAATGTTACAGAGGAATATGTAGTGGAATTATACAGGTAAAACTTAAGTAATGGAAGTGTTCAATGGAATTATTTCAAAATAAAAATTTTTGATGTACAAGAAATGTTATAAACGTAAGTTAATATTGTGAAATAATTTATGTAAGTACATGAAAGAAAGAAAAAGACATTGTATGAATGAATGAAAATAAATAAAAAGGTAAATAATGATGTGAAAAGAAATCAATTGAATAAACGTAAATAATATGTCGAAATTATTGGTTGTTTTGGCTTATGGGGTGTTTTATTTTTGAAATATGATACATATATTGTAATTATTGATATTATTGTTTTTCCGGACCTCTCTATACAAAGGAGACTCTACCGAAATTTTTCAAAATTTAAGACTTAGATTTTTTTTTGTTGAATTGGAGTTATTTTTTTTAATTTTTATTAAACTTAAATATGTAGGTTTAATTGTTTATAAATTGACTGTTTCAATAAAATATAACAAATTTTTGGATTCCTTCTTATTTCTTTTCGGGGACGAAAAGTTTTGAGTGGGGGAGATTGTAACGACCCGTATTTTTAAACATTTAAAAGTAGTAAATTAAATAAGATTTTTTTGAATAAAATTGTTAGGAATAAAAAAAAATTAAGATTTTATTTATACAAATTTGATTTTAATACAAATTATGAGCTTAATTAAAATTTCTATTATTGTCATATGTTTGCAACAATATAAGGATGATAAAAAATGTTAGTGTGTATTTTAATAATATTGGTTTGAATGATATTTGTAATTGTCTGAATGTAAATTTCCAATTGATTGGAATAATAAATGTTAATAAGAAATAATAAATGTTTCTTTATTGAAAAAAAGAATCATAAGTTTATTTATTTGAAATGTTTGGTAGCTGAAAGATTGATTGCAAAGATGAGAAACTATTATTTGGTAAGAAATGTATAATTTATGTTTGTATCCAATAGTGCATAAATATGTTTCAATCACTGTTTGATAGGAAATAATTGTTTTATTTCTCATTACCTTTATTTTTTTCCATTTTGAAATTCACCCTTGTAAACAATTGAAAATAATGTAATTGAATAATTTCAATTAATGATAGAGAGGACACCAAACTGTAAATTAATTGGTGTAATTAAACGTAGCTTATGTTTTGTGAAAATATAAGGAAAGTCGGTTTAATGAAAAGAACATTTATAACAAATAAAATGGATGTTTCATTTGTGAATGTAGGTTTAATTTCATTAAAATAAAGAATAGGATGACTGATTTAAAGGAAGTAAATATGTGTATTTGAACTGTGTTTTAGCATACAGATGGATTACAAGAGTAGAAAAATAATTTATTTAAGTAAGTTATTTATAGCTCTGCTGTATAAACAACAAATTTATAAACGTGTTTAAATGACTAAAGGAAACAATTATTCTATTTTTCATCCATTTTAGTTGACTGTTTTGAAATTTAACTTTATAAGTAATTGTAATTAATGTAATTGAAATATTTCAATTAGAAGGGAAGAAAACATTGATTGCAATTAATAGATTTAATAAAAGAAACGAACCTTTTGTGTTAAACAGGATTGATGTTTTAATGGAAATAAAAGATCATTTTGGGAAAACCAAATTGAACGTTTTCATTTTTATAGTAAGTAATTTTATTTATTATGCATAGATAAAAAAACTAAATGCATACAAATTTGAATATTATTTGAGTTAATGAAGTTAATTTGGTTACGTTTCACAAATTGAATTTCAAAAAGGTTGTGCAATGTACATGGTCCATTCATTTCTTTTGTTATTAATTGTTGCATGTTTTGAGACGTATAAAAATAAACTTTCATTTTAAGCAAGAATGATTTTGGAAAAAAAAATTGAATTTTAGAATAATACAGACACACACACACACATTAATATTCAAACTTTTAAGTATATCAGAGGATTCATGGTTTTGTAAATATTGTGGAATCAATTAGAAATGACCTTTTATTAACAGTTGTAAATTAATTACATAAGTTCATATATATATTTTTTTACATTTTATATATGGTTAAAACTTCTAAATTGGTTGCATTAATGTGACCGTTATAGTCATTAGAAAAGTAAAGTAAATCATTTTTTATAGTGCACAGATAGATATATATTCATTAAATAATGAAATTGGTTTGAGTAACGTAAATAAATATATAGATTGATTGGTTGATTAATTGATTGATTGATTTTTAATTGATTGATTGTGTTAACGTAGTATGCAAATATATTGACATAAAACGAATGTTTTAATATGAAATTAAATTATGTAAATATGTGTATATTTGGGTTTATTAATATGAATTAATTGGAGTGAGTTTTGGAATTTGGACCCCAAAGGTTTGTTTATAGGTTATATGTGGTCTCTTCATTTGCTTTACATTATTATCACCTCCATTCTCTCTCTTCCGTTTTCAAGTTCTTAACGTAGTCTCCACTTGTGCATCCATTTAATTATTAGCCTACTCATTCGTTTCTTATTAATTAGTAATAACCTCATTTGATTTATTTCTAATTAATAATTGCCTCATTCTTTTCATTTGTTTCTCCTTTATTCGTTTGCTCTTTTCAAATGCCTTACCTGAAGTTTTTCTTTTCTTTTCTATTTTTCCGTTTTTAATGTGAACGTCAAATTAATATTCATGCCATCTAATTAGCATTTACTATTCTCCATTTCTGAAGTTTATTTTACTTATGCATCATTAGTTCTTGTAGCTTCCTTTCATTGGCAAATTCTTTCTCCTGAAACTTCATATTTAAAACGGAAGATTTATTTTTATCTTTATTGATATATTTATTCCTTTACTTCACCTCTTTCAATACTACCATTTTAAGACTATTCATATTTTTACTTTATTTCAATTCCTAGTTTGTTTATATATACTCTATTAGCTTTTCATTTGTTTCCATCGTCATTTCTGTAGCCTCATTTCATTTTTCAAATCTCATCTTTTGTTGCTTCATTTCTCCAAACAAACTTCCATCTCATTTTTTTTCCCTCTCTTCATTTTCTTCCTTCTTCATTTTTTTTCTTCTTCTTCAAATCTCCTTCTTCTCTTTTTTTTTTCTTTCAAAGCTTTTTCTTATTCTTATTCTTCAAATCTTCTTCTTCTTTTAAAGCTTCTTTTTTTAGCTTCGTTTTCTTTTTCAATTCTTCATCTTCCTTGAATTTTTTTTTCTTCTTTTCCAAACATTCTTCTTTTTCCAAATCCTTTTCTTCAAATTCAGACCTATACAAACTTCTCTGTCTCTTCCAAAAAAATTCTGTAAAAAAAAGAAGAAGATTAAAATATCAAGGAAATAAATCAATAGGAGGAAGTAGTAGCGGATCCAAACCCGACTAAGAAACGGAAATCCATAAGGTGAGTGTTTAAACCCACTCACGAAATACTAAAATTTTATTGCAAGTTAAACCAGGTCATATAGTGATAAAGTTTTGATTGTTGGTTTGGAATTTTTATTGGTATTTAGTTTGAATAGCTAAATTCCAATATGGGATGACTAATAATTACTATGACATGTTATTGAATCGGTTGATTTGTTGAATTGATTGATTTGAATGTTGATTGTATGATGTGATGGATGCTATTGTGATTGAATGTGTATTTGTTCATTTATTTTGATATATCCTTGTTATCACCCTATAGTTTATTGTAATCATATAAATTTTCATATTGATTATTTGAGCACTGAATAAAGATATAAAACGGATGAATTTCATGTATTTACATGAGAGGAAAAAAAAACTAGTATGTTTAGACTTACCATTTGAACCATAAAAATGATTTTGGGAAATAAATTGTCGTTACCTTATTTGAAAGTTTCCAAAATTAAATTTTGAAACATTGGGAAGTTTCCATAAAATTGAATGTTGAAATTTTGAAACATTTTTATAAATCAAATCTCTTGAACTATGAAATTTAATTGGGAATTGTTCTGTAAATTTGTAAGTTACTAGAATGGATCTATTGTGAAATCTATTTTATTTTGAATATGGAAACAATAACATTTCCAGAAATTTGAACCTTCAAAAATGTAGTTATTTGCATACCTTATTACATCAAATTTTGATTTAGTTTGCATAAGAATTTTAGTTCTGACTCGAGTGTTTTGTGTTTTCCTTTACGCTCGGGTCAGACCGAGCGATACAGCATTTGAGACTCACCCTTGGAGTTTGGAGCTTCCTTTGGAGATCCAACTATCGCCTCAGCTTTCAGCTCTTCTAGTTGATTTGTTCAGAGAAGTCATCTGTTGTACTGGAGACTTCACTGCATTTGAGATATTCTGCTGTATTTTATTTCTAACTCTGATGTTTATATAGTAGCTTCATGAACTACTATTTTATCTATTCCGCTGCGTATTATTTTATTACTCTGTGTCTGTGATTCTGTGATTGATTTATTTACTGCATATGCTGAATTTTGCCAAATTTAAATTAACAATCTGATATTTTGAATTATTCAAGTTAGACATGTGTGGATTTATTGTTGATTTGAATGGTCCAAAATAGCGGGATGTTACACATTACGAAAATATTACTAAAAAGATTGGGAAAGAATAATTAAGTTAAAACCATTATTTGCAAAAGTTACCGAAACAACAGCAAAAACTGCTGCGAATAGTGTTTTTAAAGCTTCTTTGCTCAAAACACTAATTCCGTTTCATATATGTTCATTTTTATAACTCAAATCCCTTTTAAAAAAATTTAACATATTTATAAAATTTATTTTATATTTTTAAAGATTTAAAAATATTGATTTTAAAGCATTTACCACTTTGGTTTCCAAACTGCCAAAACACGGTGTATTTGAAAACTTGATTTGGACATATTTCAAATTCTACTAAATGAAATCTTGATTTTATTTTGTTTGAAAACTATACCCACATGGGTCTAGAAAATTCTTGTTTCAATGAATTCTGATTTATATTGAATACTATACATTGATTTAACTTTTCAGGTCGAAAAATGACGAACTATCGCTATGCGACGAGCTCGATTTTGGCTCTTTTTTTTTCAACTTAATTAAACTTTATCGAAGCTTGTTAAAGTGTTTAAAATACCATAATAAACCATTTTAAATCATTTCAAACTTTTTTTACTACATTAAAAACTCATTTCCCACTTTATTCCATATTATAATATTATATTATTATATTATTTATTTTTCAACCTTTTTATATTCAAAACATAAAGAGGCTTAATAAACTCCATACATGTATTAATATTGATTTATTTTTGATGAATTGACTACACGTGATTAATT
Organism: Allium fistulosum; assembly: GCA_030737815.1. Lineage (NCBI taxonomy): Eukaryota > Viridiplantae > Streptophyta > Magnoliopsida > Asparagales > Amaryllidaceae > Allium > Allium fistulosum. The sequence goes on along the minus strand of CM060905.1, from coordinate 893,668,267 downwards.
AACCATTTTTATTTTGATGAATATTATTTTCCCATCATTAGCTACCAAGTTATCAACCGAATATTCATCCAATATTCACCAAGCATATTAATTTACTAATTAAACATGCATATCATCATCTTAAGTATTAAATAATCAAAACTAAAATCAAGTACTAACTATTAGTTCCCACTCCACCAAACCTTTTCCGAAGCTCTTTGAATTGATTTCGACGGCACTCCGGAAGCACTTCTTTCCCTTTTCTTTGCTCCAAAGCTTCTTAAACTTGCTCCTCCTTCTTTGAAGTGCTTGATGAAGGAGGTAGTGGCCATTGGCTTTAAAGAGGAAGCGGTGGAGTTTAGACTTGCTTTTGAGGTGTTTACCTTTTTGTATTTGTGTGTACATATTTAATATTATTTTACTTCTCTTTGGCTATTTTTTTCTTCATTATTTTTTATAAGAAAGAAGCCATTAAAATAGCTTGAAATGAAGAAGAAGAAGAAGAAGTAGAATGTGCAAATGAATGAGTGGGTATGTGCATGTATTTATAGGCTTGAACTTGAATATCACCTCCCCCCTCCACCTCATGCTCACGCCGTCCCTCATGCCCCTCCATGATGTTACACACCCCATGTGCTCTTGTCCACCCATGTGTGTGTAAGGTAAGGAGATGGTTGCTTTTGACTTTTGTATGAAAATGTCATAATATTTATATTTTTACTTATGTAAATATAAATGTAAATGGTAAAATCTGTATATGTATGTACGTGTATTTGTACATGTATGCGCATGTATGACATGTATACATGTGCACAAGACAAAAAAACAAGGTTGCAATAACTTAGAATGATTTCTATTCGTCAAACTATTGATAATCCAGTTGCTGATTTTCGATCATATTTTTACTTTCCAGTTAAACTATAAATATTTGTAATCAAAGTTTTAAAATAACATTTCTATTAGTATTTAATAATTAGAAGGGCCTTGTTTTATATTAAAATAATTATCAAATCATTTAAGCTCAATTTAAATTCAAAAATTAGTTATTGAAAAATGATGATATCATTGATGATGTCATAAAGTTATTTTATTTTCAAAAATAAAATAAATAATTTTACTTTTAAAAATAAAATAAATAATTTTGTTTCATATTCTTGCGTAAGTGGAGAAATAAGTGTATGTAAAAAGCATCATGCACAGCTTTTGATGGTTAAAAAGCTGTTTATCGATAAAACTATTTTTGGTCATTTTATCGATATTTTTCCAAAGAATATATTTTTATAAAGATTTTTCCAAAACAAGATCACCATTATTATTTATCACATAAAATATGATTATTTGTGTTTAATAAACCTATATTTGAATATTTAAAATTAATTAAATATTCCAATTTAAAGTGATAAAATTACGGGTCGTTACAGTTTAATGCTTTCTTATCTCTTTTAAAATCATTTTAACATATTTCTATTTAAAAATACTTCCAAATAATATTATTATTACTTTTCTCCAAAACTTTGAAAAATAAGTTCAAAAACACTGAGATTTAGGTTCTTTAATTCTTAATTCAAACGCTTTCTATAAACCATATTTATAAACAATACTTATATAATTCACTTTCTCATATAAAAACATTTCATAGTGTTTATCGTTGCTTAGATTATAATAAACAACTTTTAATAAAATTAAAATTTTAATTAAACATTTTCATCGAACGCCTTAGGGTCAAATCATGAAACTAAATTCACAAAGCATCCATTTTAAATTAACTCAAATAATAATGAAAATAAACTATATGAGCACAAACAATCAACCAACGATCAATAGTTAGTGCTCCTAAACTGGGCTAACATGACTAATCAAACCATAAATGGTAATAACTAAATATTATCATTTCCTAACAAACAAACACGTCTTAGATAACTATATTAAATTTTACTGAAAATTATTCTTTTATATATCAAATAATCTAGGTAAAATTATTTCATTTACCCAATTCCAAAACAATACCATTTCAGTTTGCCTTGTTCAAGAGTTTAGAAACCCTTATCGATACGGTAGTTCCTTCTGTATCGACCAGAATTCACCGCTTAATAATAAATCAACATAATATAAAACATTTTTATAGCACTAACAAATATGCGCTCATATATTTATACACACAAAATCATTCTAGGGTGTTACTAACCTTATCTCTAATGAGTCTAGCTGTAACTATCCATACCTTAATGGTCCTAAATTTCGAAAAATATCGAAACCCAAGTCCATTAGAGCACAAATCATTGGATTTGTTACCGGAAAATAAGCATGAGCATTATCATAGATTGATAGAAATCTAAACTCACAACGAAAACAATAATAGGATAAGAATACTGACAACGACTACTACCTTGGAATTAATGGTATTCTTTGGATAGTAGATTGTCACATTAGCATCAAGCATGGGAGAAAGAAGACTGTCCAACAAGAAAGCACATCCAACTCTGTTGACATATTCCTCTAAATTCTATCCTGTGGGTTGTAATGAGGAGAGGGTCAAAACAACGTTCTGGTGACTGGAAAAATATAAACTGTCCATAACATAAACTTATACTGATAGGTTTCCATTTAATTGTTATGCCCATTAGGGTTAGCGATTCTAATCTAACCTCGCCTTGTACACACAATTACTTACTTACCCCTTCCCAAGGTACGAAATATTTATGTATGATTGTTGTCCATAAATCCCCATTTAAATATTTATCTACCCATAAATCCCCGTTTAGTGCTCATAAATGTCAGTTTGTCCATAAAATCCTAACAAACATTTCCTAAGACATTTATGTATGATTACTAATTTCAAATTAGTAACCTTTTATATCTATTAATTTTTTTCAGTCTCATTAATCCAATTATCCTATCAATTTATTGCAACTCCCAAATTTGTTACCATTTATTGGAGCTACAATCTTTTAAATTATTTTTCTATTAATCAATTATTCTAAACACTAGTATTACATGTAAGCATCTTTACTAGCTTTTTATTTAATTATTACAAGCGTAGTAATTACGTATAAATATTTACTTTTACATATGGTCTAGTTATATTTCTTAAGTAGAATATACTTTTCCATGTTAAATTGTTGGAATCATATCTAAAAAGATTATCCCCTATGATTTCTATTAATTAGTCTAATACAAAATATTTAACTTTAAAATATAAAAGATAACATCATTTGAAATTACAAGGAATAATCATTTCTTTTTATTACTGAAATAGGCAGTGGAAACTATACTGAATTCATACTTTACACATCTCTTTCTCTTTCTATTAGCATTTATTCCTTGTTAAATCAAACGCTGCATCTTTCTACAGGGGAAAGAAATCAAACTAATTTACAAATATTAAACGGATCTAAATTCCAACAATTCCAAAATTAGAAAAGTTTATATTCTAACAAGGTTAGGGTAATAATCCAAATTTACAACATTATTATACAACTTATTTCAGATCTGAAATAAATTTCATTTATATCAATATTCTAAATTCATACTTTTGGGAATGATTTTTAGATCAAGTTGTATACAATGCTAAATTGATTCATAAACAAGAATGTGTAGGCGATATTTATTCTATTCATATCGTATTCAATTCATTGCCTAACACTCTTATACAATTATCCAATTAGGCATAAAAATCAAACAAACACCAATAGAATAGTTTTCATATTAGAACAATTTATAAAATTTCTCACTTACCTTTTAAAAGCGATCCATATCTCCAAGTCTAACGTAGAACCTTTGATTCATCTCTAAATCATTTTTAATCCAAGAGATATATATATATATATATATAAAAGGGTACGTAAATACATTAGAATTACATATCTGAGAAGAGATTTGGGATTCGAAGAGAAAATAGACACAAATATAAATAAATCACCTCAAATACACATATGGTTGATTATATTCTCTTCTCCTTTTTATTAGATTTATATTCTTCTATGATTTATATAAATATAGATACAAATATCTTATCTCTATAATTTTGAAAGAATGTGAAGTAGAAGAAATGGTGGAGCTTCGCTACAGCCTCCATAAAAATATGAGAAGAGAAGGGAGGGTCATGCAAGAATTTATAAGCACTAGAATCAACCAGAACCGTTAGATCGAGATATATTAAATCCGGACCGTTGCGGCCTAGGTTTATTGGAGTAGCCAAGTCGCTACCGGACGACCACCCTTGGGTGACCAGTCGACCGCTAGGGGTCGACTGTCTCTAATGACAGGTCGGCCTGCGGGCTCGGGTAATAAATATAAAAACTTTAAGTTCTTCTTATTTAATTATTTTTGTTTCGAATTCGTTTTTCGTCCGTAACTTTTTAGTTTAGGCTCCGATCGCAAAATCACAAATATGAAAATTGCTTGGAATTTCACCACGAACGCAAGGTGCAAGTTTCATGGTCAAATTCCATTGTTTGCACAAATTCCATTTTTGGAGTCTAATGAATTAGCTAACTAATTAAATGGGTGTTACATTCTTCCCCCTTAAAAAGAGTTTCGTCCCCGTAATTTCACTAATGACTAAGTATGGGTTTTGGATCCTAAGTATCCTAAACTATACAACCAATGTGTGTACAACAAATTTGTAACATCCGCTATCTTGAGGCCCGAAGCTAAGCGCTACAGATGCTGCAGTCATCTATAGTATTAACTTCCGGTGACAAAATACGGTAATGTTAATGGTATCCATAATATCAGAAGCACATGAATATCACAGATTCCAAAAACAACATACTTTACTGATTACATTTCAAAAAAAGTTTCATATTCCATTACACAATCCCAAAACGTATCCCAGGTTTTGGTAAAAATAATTATTACAAAATATGCCAAGAGCGACATATGAAGATGCCCCCTTGGATGATAAGAGTACTAAATAGACAAAAACTGTCTTAATACATCACAGCGGAAATAGAAATAAAAATAACAACTCCTAAATAGCTATCCATGCCTCTCACACGTCTTCGGAAGCTTTATTCGTCCATCCACTAAAACCTATAAATCCTCAACTCTCAACCAACTCAAATCATATTTTGAGCACCTGAGAGTTTAAGGGGAAAACATAAACTTCGAGTCAAACATAAAGCCTGGTGTGAATAATACTATACATCTCGGTTATCTGATATTAAGTGAGACCACGCCGCTTAGCAGAATGGGTATCCCCTCACTAATATCCCTTTCAAAAACATATCTTTTGCAAATCAAAATCCTACAACCAAACTGGTTAAAGCAATAATAACAATATCATGTATGCATACAAATCAGGTAATTAATGGACTATCTCTCCGAACACTATAATTTTGTTTGGCTAACTACTAACCTTTGGCAGACTCGAGCCTACTAGAAAAAATAAACAAATAATCTAACTTCAGTTAGATACTCTTCTGGACGGTTTGTCCCTAACTCACTTCTCCCAAGGTCAACTAATCCTAATAGTTTTGCGGGCTCACTAATAACCTACCTTTATTCTGTATATTTCTTTCTGTGTGTAACATCATTTTAGTCTTACGTGTGACAAAGCCTTACACACTGGAATTTTGGACTTATATTAGCTAGGGGCTACTAGCTAAAGTATAAGGCGCGACCCCATACCAGTCTCATCTGGTATTCTAATATCTGAGTCATTTACTTAAGGTCAACTACCCCATCAAATTATCTTTGAAAACATTTCTTTCAAATTGATTTAACCCTTTAAATCATACTTAAACAAGGAAAATATACTCTTTGCTTTACTCAAATCTCTTTGCCATGTTATATATACTTCACACAAAACAACGTTGATGAAAACATTTGAAACCTTTGTTTAACACCTTTAAACAATCTCTTTCGAAACCATTGAAAGTACCCCTTTCGATATAAGTAAACACTTTACTTTATAAACTTAGGCTGAAAGGCAAAAACATACCTTTCGAAACTATTTACAATAGACCTTGCATTTATGTCTGACTCGAAGTTTATGTTTTCCCCTTAAACTCTCGGGTTCTCAAAATATGATTTGAGTAGGTTGAGAGTTGAGGATTTACAGGTTTTAGTAGATGGACGAATAAAGCTTCCGAAGACGTGAAGGAGGCATGGATAGCTACTTAGGAGTTGTTATTATTATTTATATTTCCGCTGTAATGTATTAAGACAGTTTTTTTCTATTTAGTACTATGATCATCCAAGGGGGCATCTTCATATGTCGCTTTTGGCGTATTTTGTAATAATTATATTTGATCAAAACCTGGGATACGTTTTGGGATTATGTAATGGAATATGAAACATGTTTTGAAATATAATCAGTAAAGTATGCTGTTTTTTGAATTTGTGATTTTGTTTCATATTCATGTGCTTCTGATATTATGGATACCATTAACATTACCGTATCTTATCACCGAAACTTAATACTATAGTTGACTACAACATCTATAGCGCTTAGCTTCGGGCCTCAAGATGGGGGATGCTACAAAATTTTTGCAATCAAACATGCATAAGTGCATAATGTATTATTATATCACTACACATAAAATATGTATGTAGAATGATTCTAAATTGGGTCCTCCTATATGAATGCAGTTCTTTTGAAAACATGATGCAAACAACCTACATATATACTAGCAGTTCTACATGTATGTAGCTTTTTGAAAAATCTTTTCAACCAAAACCACTGTACTCCTACAGATAAAAGTATGAAGCAACCAATTTTGTATTCAGTTCCTATCATCCAATAATCTAACACATCGAAATTTTTTTCTAAACTTTACACCTATGCCGGAAAAGGAATTGAGGCGAATTTGACATCCTTACAGACTATAATCTTCCTATTCCCGTAGTACAGTGGAAATTTCTTCGCTGCCTCGAATTTACTCATAATTTTCCATGCACAAAACACATAAGGAGGCTTATTTTAAGCTCTAAAATGGAATTAAGTCAAAAAATAGACTTGAACGCATTGTCAACAAGGTATGGAATAGTAATACCAAGGCGAAAACAGCTTTTTCCTTGTTATCACTTGCATTTATCGCATCGTCGACCCCAATGCACTGCTAAATTCATAAATTCTAACTTTATTGCTTTTCCTACGCTTAACATGTGGCCTTCAAAATCAAAGTTTCCACAAAAATCTTTCTCACTTTTCAAATTTGTACATCACTTGAAAAATAAAATCCCAAAATATTTAGACGCACATTTTCCCTTGAAATAAATTTTTGAACGAAATCTCTAAAAATAATTTAAGAGTAAAAATAACTAAAACACAAAACTTTTTTTTTCTTACCTTTTCTTTTTCTTTCTTTCTTTCTTTTCAAAAGGGAATTTTTCAAATCAAGGATTAAATTTTCAAAATATTTTCCTTCTCAAAAATTTTGATAAATCAAGCCACAATTTCAGCGTAGTTAGAAGTTGGTTAAGCGCTAAACGCATAAACCTAATTCCAAAATTCTTCAACTAATCATTACCCAAAAATCAGACATTTCATTTAAAAATGTCAACACATCTATTATACAAAAATAGCTTTTAAGGAACATGAGTAATGACCCGTGATATCAAAATAACTTTGTCACGTCCTTTGCTAAAATTTTCAACTATTTTAAACTTCCAGTCTTATATTTCATTTACTGTTAGTTAAGTGTCTTTATGAGATTCCTATATTTATATTGTTTCTCTGCTATGCATATATATATAGGAGTAATTCGCAGATCCAGAAACAATAATACATAAAATGAATAGAAACTCATAATATCGTACGTGCCTTTTATAAGAGACAACTAATAGTTTTCCAACTCAACAACCCAAAATAAAAGAACAAATGCTAAAAATAAAAATATACAACAACTCTAAATAAAACACCGTCTAAGAATTGTGAGAAGGTCTTGCTTCGCGGCTAGAGCTCAAGCCATGACCGCAACCCGGAATGGTCATAGCAAGGCAGCTATGCACCCAATCTCACGCCCCTGGAACTGCTACTCCGTCCTAATTTCTCGAAGCTCTACCTGAACTTGACAGATAACAGCAAGCTTAGGACTCATGTATCCCTAGACGTGCGCTATCCTTTGCTGCTGGTGCTGGGGCTCTGGTGGTGGTACAGGTGGTGCAGCAGGTGGCAAGGGAATATTCATCCTCTTCATGGCAGCCCAGTCGATGGCGGGAGGGACCTTCCTCACTACTAGCTCTCCACTCAAATTTATCTCGTAATTCCTAAACACTCGAGTGAGCAAGTAGCAGTATGGAAAGTGAGTCCTTGGGGTACCAACTTCCTGATCGACCATAACTATATTGCTTTGATCAACCAATGGGGCATCATCATATGTCGCTCTTGGCGTATTTTGTAATGATTATAATTAATCTTTACCTAGGAAACGATATGGGTTATGTAACTTGGATATGAATTTGTTTTGAAATGTAATCAGTAAAATGTTCTTTTTTGAAAATCTGTGATTTTGTTCATATTAAGCGCTTTTGATATTATGGATACCTTTACCATTACCGTATTTTGTCACCAGAAATTAATACTATGGATGACTACAACATCTGTAGCGCTTAGCTTTTGGCATCTAGTTGGAGCAACAAGACACGAGCCCAATTGACGGCTACGCTGCCAAATATAGCATAGGCCGCCTTTAGCATTGAGGTGTAGATCTGGTCATGGCTCTCCATCTTCAGAATGATGTTATGCTATATGATGCACACGACGAGATGGACCACCGATCATAGATTGTCCATACTCCATTCACTGACATTTCCAGAAAAGATCTGATGTAGAATCTCAAGATCAGTCATCTCTATGTCATCCAAATCTACGCCTACTGTAGATATCTCTAAAATCCCGGGGAGATTATCGTCTAACATCTCAATCTAAGCTCCCTTCAATTTGGACTCAATATAGCTGTTTCCATCATCAAAATTCTACTCCATTTGTGCATTGAAAAGATGGACGCAACGCGGGTAATATTCCTGTTCATAAGTCTTGAAGCGGAGGATCGATGCAAGTCCTGCTGCGATGAAAAGCTCTTCAAGTCCATGAGTGGCGAAATCTTCGAACTTCACTGGTCATCCATGAAGAAAATAAAAGTCTGCCATTTCGAGATAGGTGGCGATCTTCCCCTCGCTCCGATCAAGCTAAACGGCTTCTTATGGAGTGAGGTTAGGATGACGAGAGGAAGAGCTTTCGGTGTGTGGCGGTGCCATGGGCTTAGAGGCAGTTGGAAAAGAGAAAAAAGAGTTCATATCCAGAGTAGTGGTGGGGCAAGGTCTGACGCACATGGATTTTGGCGTCGGTTGGTGGATGAATTGAGGAAAGAGGCTTTAGTAGGCAAAGGAAGGGGGAGGTGGAAATGGTTTCGGCTAAAAAAAATAGAAGAGAAGGAAGAGAGTGATGGGGTGCGGTAGCTGAAGGTTTGGATGCGAGTTATAGTCGCATTCCAGTTTCATATTAGGTCTGAATCCACCAAGCTGTCAACCTAGACCTAATTGGGCTGATTAAATTAATAAATATTCTAATGACCATTCTACACACCATCTTTAACTTAACCCATCTAGAAAAACCCTACCTTCTACACGATGGTATCTACCTTACCATGTAGACACTTCCTTGGCAAGATTGCAAGAGTCTCAGCAAACTGTTGCGACCAACAACACTTCCAAAAACCCGAAAATATTCCAACTGCTATTTCATACCTACTTCATGCAGAAATATTTCTTCCACTAGCTGGTGGGTTTAACAACACTTCAACCTACCTACCCCAATAAAACTGAATGTCATTCCTATTATGTCCATACCTTAAAGAGAGAAAATATAAAAACCCTCGATTTTATAAACCGAAAAATAACTGAGCTAAATATATGCTCCTTTATATTTGTTTCTAAATAATATAAACCATTTCATACCAAAACTTCCCCGAAAAGTCAAACTTATATCTATAAATATTTCAGGGTTTCCAAAAACCTTTTTAAACACAAATTTCCCAAATTGGAAAACTATTTTCTTGCTAAAAATCAATACCAAGCCTTTATTGATATATACATATAAATATTTAAGGATTAAAAGAATTAATCTTTTATAAACCAAAAATTTCTTAACACGACCAACTTAGTGGTATCCGTGTTTCTTTGAAAATTGAAATTTCAAAACTTTCCCAAAATAAAATTTCCATAATAAATCCTTTGAAAACCCTTTTTCAAAAATCTAAGGCATTTCCAAAATATACTTTATAAACATTCTCTTACAAGCTTTAGACTAAGGAATTGACATTAATATTCAAGTAAAAATCTAGTTTGCCATCAAAGAGGTGATCAATGAATGCACCCTAGCAAAAACTTGCTTCTGGACAATTGCAACATACATACTCTAATTAGCCATCCATCTGGAATAATTACATATCATAACGGGAAATTAAAATCCAAAATCCCAAGGTAGCTAGGATCTCAACCGTCAAGTCGAACACGTCCAGGCTCCAAGATTCAACCATATGTCGTACTCATGCTCTTTATCAATATCGCTTTACGCATCGCCAGCATTCCATAGGGTAATTTGAAGTCAGCATGAAAATCCTCATAGTTTCTTTGCCCATTCCTTCGGAGTGGAACTACAACTACTTCTATAGACAGAACTCTTAGAATCTAGCCTAAAAATATAATATTACTCGATAGGAAAGTACGAATACGTTCTCTTAATTTATCCTAATTCCTCCGATCTACTAATCTAGGCTCTAATACCAAGTGTAACCCAAGTCCATCGGAGCACAGATCGTTGGATTGATACCTGCAAATAATCATGAGCATTATCAGAGATTGATAGAAATCTATACTCACAGCGGAAACAATAATGGGATACAAATACTGACTATGACAACTACCTGGAAATTAATGGTATTCCTTAGAAAGCGGATTGTCACATCAGCATCGGGCATGAGAGAAAGAAGATTGTCCAACAATAAAGCACATCCAGCTCCAACGACCTGTTCCGCTAAATTCTATCATGTGGGTTGTAACGAGGAGTGGGTCAGAACAACGTTCTGGTGACTGGAAAAATACAAACCATCCGTTAAATAAACTTATACTGATAGGTTTCCATTTAATTTTTATGTCCATTAGGGTTAGCAATTCTAATCTAGCCTTGCCTTGTACATATGATTACTTATTTACCCTTTCCCAAGGTACGAAATACTAATGAAGCCATATCAACCACCTAATAATTCCAAACTCATTAGCCACTTAGTACTTTTAATATGAAGAGGGCTTCTATAATACTTTTAAAAGAGAAATAGGCAGACTCTGCCATTTACGACCTTAATTGAGGTAGACCCCGTCACTTAAGACCTATTCCCAAGGTGGTTTCCTATCAATGTTGTCAATGGTCAGTGGTGTGACGACCCATCTTTTTGGATGGTTTAAATCGACAATAAACCACACATGTCTAACTCAAACCATTCAAAAGGGAGGATTGTCAATGTGATTTAATAAGAAAATAAGAGAAAAGAAGAAAAAACAAAATACAGAATCTCACAGCGGAATGACAAAATATAATAATCAAAAAAATAGTTCATGAAGCTTTTTAACAATATACATTTGATTACACAATTTTTGTAACATAATCAGAGTACAAACAACAACATACCAATAATGATGTATCGGAAAAATACTAATAATATAATATACCAAACCCCGTCCTCGTCCTCTAGAAATAAAGTCTTCAAACACTGAAATTCTCAGGCTGACGCGAGCGGAATGAAAAGATAAAACACTCGAGTCAGAACTAAAATTTCTTATGTAAGTTAAATCAGCAACAAGTAAATATGAGTGTAATAGCTTCGGTGGTGTTTACAGGATTTCACATCTCCTATCCAGTGTATAACGTGCATGCATTAACTTAAGAGATGTTACGGGATTTTCCATCTCCTAAGGGTCCGTTAAACTATCTATATGTAGTAAGATACAATATATATGTGGTGTATATCAGTAATGTAAAGTATTAAAATAGCGTTAAGGCTTCAAATTGATCCAACTTAACACATTTTAAGAAGGTAGTCTATGCAGGTCCTGTAACACAACCAGTACGTAGATAGCCAGTGAGTCCCTTATAGGTACCATTCTAAAATAAAATCATAGTGGTCACGAATAATGATAAAGAGTATGACAAGGCACGTGAGGCAATGCCCAAGGTATGATACCACCAGTCCGGGTCGCAGGGCTGGTGGTAACGCATCGTAGCTACGACCACCCACTACGTCCAACACCCCTGTTATCCCGCCTTTTGGCAAGGCCGTGACACCAAGAACTTGACTGGAAACCAATGACAGTTCGTCTTGAAGATCGGTTATACATAGGTTCACCATGGATACTGGTAAATTTTGCTCGAGTTCGGATCGAGCTAAAATTGATATGACAGACAAGCAAAGCTATGAAAGCCAACGTTCTAAATTTCAAGTCAATCGGAGTTTGTATGATCAAGGTATGATCGATGCAAGTTTGAATTTGTTGAAGGCTGTCAAATTCGCATCGATCCTGCTCGTATCGATCCTATTCGCATCGATCCTGTTCGCATTGCTTCACTATTCGCATTGATGGATACGAATTGTAGCTGTTTCCTTAACTTGCATCGATCATAACTCAAAATCTACAAGTCCAAATGCCACTAAATTTTCACAAGAGCTTGCGTACATCCTCAAGAAGGTTCATGATCGATCTCGACTCGATTGGACAAAATTTCTATCGATAAGAAATTCGTTCGTATCGATCAAGGACCGAGTGCAAACCATATGGGATCGATCATGTGGGCCCACCCATGTGAGAAAAGAGGTCTCCCGAGATCTGAGCGAGATATTTGCAGCCTACGCCTATAAATAGCTGCCCAGAACCTACAGAAAAAGGACTTTGGCCTCTCTACACCGATATTCTGCCGAAATGATTGTCAAACTTCAGTTATACTGTTGTAATCTTTTGTAAACAACGAGTGAAATTCAATAAACATCAATCATTTCATAGTGGACGTAGGCAATTCGCCGAACCACTCTAAATCTGTATGTTTCTATGCATTTTCTTATCTTTTTATTGATGTGTTTGTTAGATCTGCTTCATTTTACATTTACTTTCTTCATTTTATCTCTTCAAACACATCCGAAGAGTGTTGTGCCCAATTTTGGTACAAACACTTTGGTGTTTTCGCTGAGAAAACCCAACTTTTCTCCTGCTCTGTGGATCTACTACCGTCGTTGGATTGCAAAAATCAAAGGAGGAGATCTAGACCTATCGTCAAGTGGTTCCTTCTATTCTATTCAGATTGCTCCAGATCTAAGAGGAACTGCATTCATCAAGATTTTCGTATCCATATTTTCATATCCATGAAAATATGGTGATTTTCGTATCCATATTTTTGTTTCCAGAATATATGGTGTTTTTCGTATCCATGTTTTCGTATCCATGTTTTAGTATCCATGAAGATGTGGTGATTTTTGTATCCATGTTTTCGTATCCAGAAAATATGGTTATTTTCGTATCCATGTTTTCGTATCCAGAAAATATGATGATTTTCACATCCATGTTTTCGCACCCAGAAAATATGAACATTCATATTGATCAGCTTTCGTATCGATCACTATTCGTATCGATCAGTTTTTTATATCGATCGAATTTCGTATCGATCGACTTTTCGTATCGATCACTATTTGTATCGATCGACTTTTGTATCGATCACAATTCATATCAATCACTTTTCGTATCGATCCATATTCGTATCGATTAACATTCGTATCCATCGACTTTCGTATAGATCACTATTTGTATCGATCACTTTTCGTATCGATCAACATTCGTATTGATCGACTTTTGTATCGATCACTATTCGTATCGATCATTATTCGTATCGATCACTTTTCGTAACGATCAGTTTTCGTATCGATCACTATTCATATCGTTCACTATTCGTATCGATCACTTTTCGTATCGATCGGTTTTCGTATCGATCAACTTCGTATTGATCCAGTTGCATGCATTTCGTATCGATCCTTAGGTACCACTTCGTATCGATCCAGCGGTGTGAATTTCGTATCGATACTCGAATACACTTCGTATCGATCCAACTGCGTCCAATTCGTATCGATCATCAGATACAACTTCGTATCGATCCAGTTGTGTGCCTTTCGTATCGATCCAAGTGTCAACTTTTTGGATCGTTTTGTATCGCTCAAACGTTGCTGAGAACAATACAAAATTTCACCATGAACCCTAGCCGTAGTGCAGAGCACCCGCATAGTGAATTCAATCACTAATTTAATGAAGGAACATTCCATTTGTACTTCTGATTGTTCCATGCCTGAACAAGACATAGGGGGTTACAACAACAAATGCTGAATTGCAATCAAGAAATGGGTAAAGAAATACTACTCAACCGGTGCTCCCAGAGGCTGGAGAACCTAGCTAATACGCCAAGAACTAGAGTTGGTTAATATATCATGCTTCTAAGGTGGACTGCAACTTCCCCCCAATTGACCAGCTTTTAAACTCGTGAATTGACAACTATGGTACGATGGCTAACATGACGACTGTCGTACACTGTCTACTCTACCAACTCAAAACATAGTTGGTCACCGCTGAACCATCTTCAAATGCCCGCGTCTTAATCATACCGTGTCCATATGACTAGAAGCATGACATACAACCTTAAGAGGACTTCCTTACTACCTTATATGGGCCTCCTACCAGGGTGAAAATTAGAAATGATCACCAATTTATGACCACATCTTAACCAACTCACCATCCAATCGGCATCACCAAACCACTCAAACGTTGGGCAATCGTGCATACATCATTCACCAGTGTTACAAGACCCCGTAGACATAAAATGGACCTAATCATAATATCGATCGGAGAATCTTTCCAAGTCGAGACTTATTCGTTGAAACCGTCCTACATGCAGAATTTCCAGTGAAAATTCAACATGTTGACTATGTCAGTGTACTATGGAAATGAAACCCCTGACACTATCTTGTGAAGTGGGAATGGCGCGTGGATTTCGCCAAGAGTGATGGATGCCATCAAATACAGATGTCTTTCCCCATTTCTCAAAGAAGACTGTCAATTGTGATTAGACGTACCAGTTCTACTTCTCATATTGCTGAAGGGAATAAAAAAGATGGCAGCCGACGAATTGATCAATCCATAGCCCGTTGCTGCCAACACTCATAAAAGGAATCATCACAAGAGCTTATTCCTAGACTTTGACAAGAAAACTAGTGGATAGCCGCCAACAACTACACCAGCATATCCAGCCCATTATTGAGTTGATGAACTAGATGAAGAATCAACGTGGCAAGATAAAGAGGAAACTTACTTCATACTCTAAATTGGGAAGCTCCTCTTCCTTAGATGTCTACTGTGGATGCCGATGCCATAAGGCTACTCCAGAAAGGAAAGCTTCGACAATCAATGCAAGCCCCATAAAGCATAGGGCAGGGAACCCCCGACCCCTATCGATCAAGAAATTTGATCAAACTGAACCACTTGCATTCGACATCCAACTGAGAAGGGCTGGACTGAAGTGCAATAGCAAGCATACGATGCTACCTCACTTATCAATGAGATTTGATTTGATCTCTTTTGAATTATTTCTAATTCGATTTCATTTACGTTGCGAAGTATGACCAACTTGAATTAAACTACTTGCAAATGGTGCAGGTAACCGAGTACTCAAGGTTCGGTGCCAAACAACCTCCGTGGACTATGATCAATTCATCGAGGTATCATTATGAAGAGCCTGATTCAACCACTGATAGGCTACTATATGCCCCTGGCTTGGGGGCAGAGCATCAAAGCACAAGAGACCGAAAAGTTTAGGACTCTAGTACAAAGTGGATGCAACCGACCATCCACTCATCCACCTATGCAATTTAATTAGGAGATTTAGGAAAGACTTGGAGTTATATGTCCCAACAATGCACTCTCCATCTCGTACTTGAAGCTCACCAAAATACTTATGCTTCTTCTAATGCCCGATAAAATCGGAATCACACCAAGGGTGGACGTGATGTCACCATCCATGTATCCAATCCTACATTAGACACTTGGGGTTATTTGAGAACACATGTTTAAGGTGGATATGATTTGATCGTTCACTCCTCAGTTTGCATCTGTGATTCGACAAAACAATCATGCATTAAACCGACTTCATCAGGTCGATAGGGATCTCTAAACACTTGTTCAGAACAATTCGGCACGATATTGTTTTAAAATTGGGTAAATGAAATAATTTTACCTTGATTATATTTTGTATATAAAGAAATAATTTTTCTAAAATTATTAAAGTGTATACAATAAATTGATTGTTTGGTTGTTAAAAATGTAAATGTATATAAGTTGATAAAAGTTGTTTGAATAAGTTAAATAAAACAACAATTGTAAAAGAATGAATTGTATAAGCAAATGAATTATAAGTATGAAGTTATAATTAAAATGATATATAATGGTAAAAATAATCTCATATATATAAGGAAGTGGAATTTTATAAGTAAAAGATTTGTAAATGTGATTTATAATCTAAAATAAAATTCCAGAGAAGTGTTTTGAAAGAATTGATATTTTGGAAAATTGTTTTGGAGAGATGAAAGCTCTAAACTCTTTTCAGGTCGCTGGAAAATAATTCCGATGATGATCGCGACATCATTGGTGTTCATTTTCGGGTTTCCAAAAGAGGAATTGCTGCCAGATTATTTTAAATAAAAGTTGGTTGGAATATTTGGATTTTGTTTTGAGAATTCAAAAGATAAATTTGAATTGATTTCAAAAGTGGTTTTGAAGATTGAAAAGACTCTGGAATCCTATTTAAAATATATTAATGGGAATGATAATGAGTTGATAACTTATAAAATTTGAATTCTGATAGAATAAATTTAACTTAAAGGATGGAGTTAAATTAGAATAAGTATAAGTGAATCAATAAAATCCAAGCTATAATTGTTGAATATAAGAGATCAAGTTTTGAACTTATAATATGAGATAATAAATTTGACTTTGGTAAAAGTTAAATAGAATTTGAATCTGAATTGGATTTATGAGTGGAAACTTAAGTTAATTTGAACAAATGATGTTTGAAAGGGAAAATAACTTAAGTGATGTTGAATGAAATTGATTTTGATATCAAAGTAAATTAATAAAGTGAATTTATTAAATGAATGTGAACTTGAGCTATATAAATAAAATTCAATTTTATTTGTTAAATGAATTAGCAATTGAATTGAATAAATGGATTGAATGCTAATCAATCTATTGTAAATGAATTGAGATGAAACAATGGATATAAGTGTTAATTCATTAAAGCTAATTAAAAGTATGGAACCAAATGGAAAGTAAATTTAATTTATTTGGTTGTGTTGAATATGCATTGGTTACTAGATGATTGTTGGTTGATTGTATATAGTATAAATTCATTAAGTATTAATGAAATTGAATTGATAAAATTAAAAGTTAGTAATTAGATTTAAATTGAAGGTGGAGTAAATTTAAATAGAAATTGATTTGAATTGAAAGTGAAACAACTTGAATTTAAATTAGTGAATGTAAACTAATTGAAAATGAATTGAATATAAGAAATTGAGTTGAAACTATTTGGATTGAATGGAATGGTATGTAATTTGGTTGCAAACAAATGAAACTAGTGTTAAAACCTTGAATATGTGCTTATGAATGAATATCACATGTATTGTTTATGAAAACTACTTGTTATTATTGTAAACAAGTGAAATGTGAATAGACTTTATATATATATGTCACTTACATGTTTTAATTGAGTAAGTACAGGTGCGGTGGCTACCGTTCGGTTGATTTGGTTGCACTAAAATGCTAAATAAATAACTACTTTGCTTAAAAATGCTAAAAAGGTACGCCTACGCAATAAAAATAGGAAATATGAACTGTTTTTCTGCTTTTCCGACCGGGTGGGTCGATGTATACATATTTATGTCAATTGTGATCCTACTACGATCGAACCGCGCAAAGGAGACGCTGGCGAATTTTTTTGGAAATTTAAGGTGTTAGAAAATTTTCAGGAAATTTTGGAAATTTTTGTTATTGAAAAGTTAATTTCTAAATTGTAATGAAAACGTAGGAATTGAACTAGAAAATGGAAACCATTGTTCGGTTGAAGTTAAAGGTTTTGAAAAAGGTGAATATAAGATTTTTCACTAAATGGATTTCTGAAAAGTTAGTGGATTTTGGGAATTTTTCTTACTTAGTAATTTCGAGGACGAAATTCTTTTAAGGGGGGAAGTTTGTAACGACCCAGAATTTCAGATATTTGAAATTTTAATATTTAATTAATTTTAAATATTAATAAGTGAAATTAATAAGTCGAATAATTTATTTTTCGAATAACTAGATTTAATTGGATAATTAAATTAATAAATTAATAGTTGAAATTCTAGAAATAATTGAAATCTGGATTTAATGTGATTGAAAATGATTTATAAAGTTATATTAAATCATATTGAAGTTATAGTGATGTTATAGAACTTTTAAAATTGAATTTAAAGTTAATTTGTGAAAATTGAATATTTTAATATTTAATCGACTAGTGAAATTAGCCATTTTTGGGACAGTCTCAGAATTGGACGAAACTAGTTCCATTGGATCCGTAATAGTTTGTTATTATCGGATTTCAATTTTTGTAGCAATCGAAGTTGTCGTTTGACCGTGGCAGCTCGAAACGCATTGAAATTGTTTTAATTTTAATTCGGCGAGTTAAAATAGTCATTTTTCAAAAAGTCTCGGATTTCGACAAAACCAGTTTCATCGGATTCATAATGTGAAATTATTGTATGGTTTCAAATTTTAAGTCAATCGGATTTATCGTTTGTCCGAGGCAAGCCAAAACGCATCGAAATCGGTTTAAATCGGTTTAATTTAAAATAGATCGTTTAATTCCGTAACTTGCACAGATGACCGAATTAGCCTCCGAAACACGTTCCATTGTGTTCGGAACGTGGGGTAAACCTTACGAACGCCAGGCGGCACGTGTAATTTGGAGATCGTTTGAAAAAAGTAGTTTAAAATGAATTTTATATTATTTATATACGTATATATATATACGTAATAAGAGAAACCCTAGTTCTATTATCTGCAGCCGCCACCCTCTTCTTTCAATGGCCGAAAATTGTTCAACTTCATCCTCTTTTATCTCCCAATCCGTCAACCAATTCAAAGAATCTCCAACTAACAAAACGTAGAGCTCGTCGAGAGCTTTAATATCAACGGTCATGATCGCGTTTGGGTTAGCCGATCGACGGCAAATTGGTGGCAAATTGTCGGTTGTTGTGCGCGTTTTACGAGGCGATGGGGGCACTAAGGACATGCGGTCGGTGGCCGTGGGGTGGCGTGGTGATGGCGGTTCGCATGGTGAGGAGATGATCGGATTTCATCGACGATGGGGTGTGCGGTGATGATGGTTTCGAACGTGCTTTTGGGTTCACGTATGCGTGAACAACTTGGGGAAGATGAAGGCAAAACGTGTGGCCGGATTTTTGGGGCTCGAGATCTACGGTGATGATTTGGTTTGAGTTTAAAATTGAAAAGAAAGTGTAAATTAATTATATTAAAGATTGTACAATGTTTAAAATGCAATAACTCTTTCGTACGAGGTCGAAATTTCGCGAAATCAGTTGCGTTGGAATCGTATGGTCGAGCACTATGCTATGGAACTGGATTGGAAGCAATTAGAGTTAGTGAAAAATTTCGGGTGAAATTAAACGTCTGATTGATTTTATTCGAAATAAAAAGCTGGAACGGAATTGAAAACAAGGTGAGAACTCCTCACTCAATCGAATCTTTTGTTTCGATTTAAATTTTAAATAGTTAGATTTAAAATTGCTTGATTGTGTGGATTGAATGATGATTGCTATTCATTGTGATAAATAGACATTATACGCCGTTATTAAGCGGATGTAATTATTAAAAACATATACCGCGATAATTTCACATTTAAGTGGAATTGGTATTATATATATATAGCAATATATACATATTGGCATATGTATATATTGGATTGATTGATTTCCCGCATTGTATAGCGGATGAGACCCTATTGCGCCGCATAATAGCGAATAATATTTATTAAACCCATATACCGCGATAATTCCGTACTGGAGCGGAATTGGTATTGTGCTAACATCTTTGGATACAGGGAAACAGGTTGGAGGGATCCAACTGGATTCCTCACCGTAGTGATTTATTTACAGATATTGTTGTATATTCTGTTATCATATGATGATATATGATGTTTGGATGCTGTGATTGACTATTTGGTGCTGTTGCATCATCAGATCCATTTTTAAAGTTTAAAAATAACGATATTTGATTTTAAAGGGTTTCAAAGTGATTTTTGAAATATGGAGTTAATGATTTTTATAGAATAGTTTAAATAGAGATGTTTGACTTTATTATAAAAACGTTATATATAAGATTTATAGAATTCGACTTTTTATAAATCAAAGTGATGGAATTATAAAGAAGTTTCAAAGACGTTTAAAATAATGTTATAAATGGATTTATAAGAGAATATGAATCTAGATTCGTGAAGTTATAAAACGAATTAGTAAATAGAGAATTATAAGTAAATTTCTTATAAATCGGATTTTGGCATTGAAATGAAATATGAATTGAATTTGTTAATTCATGGATTTTTATAAATCAAAGTTTTATAAAAAGAAATGGAATTTATAAACGTTGTTTTATAAATTCAAAATCAATTGAATTTGATAAATTAAACATAGAAGTCATTAAAGGAGATATATTCGTGATTTTGGACAGCGAATTATCCTTTAAGTTAAATGTTGTAATAATAAGAGTTTGGTTGGGAATTTTATCTACGGTTTTGGATAGTGGATAATTCTTTAAATAAAATGTGTAAAAACGTTGAATGTGTTAACGAAGTATATTCACGATTTTGGACAGTGAATATATTATTCCATAAAGTGGATATGTTTTGGAGAAATGATATTACGAAATGAAGTAATTGTTTTAAAAAGATGTTTTAAAACGTGTTAAGTATCGAAACATAGATTTCAACATTTATTGTTGAAATAGACGTTTTGAGGAATAAGGAAATGGTGGACTATAACACTGTTGTTATAGTAAATGATTTCCGAAAGGAAATGTTTTATATAGTATTGGGATTTATATATATCTACCTAAATTTTGAATCCCTATACTAGTGATTTTGGGTCGTTGTAATGATGTTTTATGCAACATTCGTTTTGACTCAAATAAAATTTGTGAAAGAGAATGATTTCCTTAAAGAATGAAATATATACTTAATTTTGATTTAAGTATATTAAGTATTTTCAAATGTTGAAAATAAATGGATTTGTGAATTACCTATTATTAAATAGGTATGGAAATGTTTTTCCAATATGAAGTGAAATGTTTTGAGATTTTATCTTCAAAGATAAATTGAAATGTGGAAATTGATTTGAAATTGTTTTCAAATAATTGAAGTGTGGAAAGTATATATCTTGTAAAGATATTTTTGAAAGATAAATAATTTGGAAAATTATTTGGAATCTGATGATGTTGCGCATCTCTATTGATAGTTAAATAACCGACTATCAATAATTACCTTGAGTAGGTATTTGTTGTGAATTGAATGAATTTGAATGCCACACTTATTTTTGAATAAGCGCTCACTATTCGGGTTAGCCGGGAAAGGACCATGGGGTCGTATAACCCATTCCGAATATGTGATACGTCGTTATGAATCGCATTTGATGACCGGTGTTGAAGACCGGATATTTTTGAAAACGGAAGGATTACCGTCGAGTTACTCTACATCGACTGATCTTCGATTTAGAGGTTTTATCACCTTAGTGACGGGAAGTCCGGACGTGATTGAAAATTATTCGGATTTGCAAGGGCTTCGTGAGAAGTGCCTTCGGTTCTGTTCGATCCCGGAACAGACTTGTATGGATTGTATGTCTGACATTAAAAATTGAGATATAAAGCTGATTTCTTTCAAATACATTTCTGTTGGTGGCGGAGAATTTATTCTCTTAGCTTAACACCCTTCTCTGAGACGTACGAGCTCAGAGGTTATGTAGTTGAAATTTATCAGCGATATATTCCCAATTTGGTAATGTGACATGCTGAGTGTTGCTGTGTGATGATCAGTGTTTGATCATTTGTGATATGATCATTTGTTTGATCATTTATCTTTGTGATCATAGGTTGATCATTTGTTTGACCCAAAGCATAGCTTTTGTGAAAATGCGTAGCTTTGTGGACGAGACTTCGTCAGGGCCTCAACAACCCGGAAATGGTCGAAATAGGAATGTTGCGGCAAGGTTATGAGGGTCGCGTCCTTTAGGGTATGTCATTTCCTTCTGGAAAGGGGTGGTATCATGGTATGGAGCCCAGATACTTACTCATGTGGATACACTTATTTATTATGTGTGATGATGCTACCGAGCGCTCGGATAAAGGTCCCAAAGGACCGGGTGATGACATATTCGTGAGTTACCTGTTACAGGGGTAACCCGGCCTTGTTTGGCAGAGAGCAGTTTGTCTCTCGGGACGTCCAGCCAGAGGCGATCCCATTCGGCAGGAGGAAAGGAAGTTCCTTAGCCTGACCATTTGTTGGAAAATCCAAAGAAACAATACGAACCTTGTACGGTTTTAGTTGTATTACCTGCTATGGAATGTGGCGATAACCTGCTATTGAACATAGTAGCTATAGTAGGCATAAGTGCGGAATGCCTATGCTGGCTAAGATTTATATTATACTTTCGAAATGATTTTTTCTACACTATGCACAAATAATAATATCAAAAATGAATTGATTTTGCATATCAAGCATCTTTGACTATCATAAGGAGAAATCTCCTCCGATTCTGCGTTTGCATTGTGTGTGTGTGCGGGAGGCCTTATGGTAGTCTCATTTTCCAAAAGCATTGCGAAATTGACTTTAAAATTATCCTGTTGTTTGTTTAAAGATAAACTGTTTTAGTTCTCACACCAGTCACCTTGACTGACCTGGAGTTTACTATTTCCTTCCTAAACTCTGGGTGCCCATCATTTTCCACACGGGCAGTCTAGAGTTAGGTTATCAGATTATTCTGGATTTGGAGTGCTGTGGAGCTTAGTGGCAAGCTGGATGGCGAGACGTACCACTTGTATATGATAGTATTATTCCGCTGTGTATTCTGTATATGGACAGGTTCATATAACTGTCCAGTTGTGTTGTATATTGTTGTTGTAAACTTTGATGATGATGTAATGTATAAAAATGATATAGTTCTTTGATTTAAAGATTATTCATTTATCTATTATATGTTGTTCCGCTGCGAATGTGAGATTCTGATATTGTCTCTGTTTCTGTTTCTGTGTTTTTGTTGTTTCTTCTTTCTTTTTCTTCTATTTCTTCTACCTCTTCTTTTTCTTCATAACAATTTGGTTTTTCCGGCATTCGATTGCTCGGCAGTTGGTACAGTGAATGTATTAATGTCGATTTTCGAGCGACGAAAAATCGCGTTCGTTACATTTGGTAACCCTCAATTTAAAGTCATCAACGACTGACTGCCTACTCGTTAACCATCACGAGCTATCATTTCAACTCTCTTCCTCAGCTCGATCGGAAGAATGCAAAGTATAAATTGGACGTGACTCGACTGTCTGCTCTCCAATTCTTGCACCTGAATTAAGGGAAAATACACAACTCAAAGTGGATGTAGTTCGACCATCCTTTCCTATGCTCGAGCACAAAGCTTGCCAGAACACTAATCTTACTCCTTCGGCTTAGCAAAAGTGGAATCCAAACGAACATGGACGTGATCCAACCGTCCATAAACTAAATCTCATCCTTCGTTGAGGGGCATATAAGTGGAAATTAATCGGGATCCCACCGATCACTCGCTAAGTGAAACCCCGAGCTCAGGGACAAGCCATCAAACTGTGGAAATATGGGATTGATACATGACAATCCTCTAACTAACTCCAGCTCCTAGAGTATGAGCTGGAGCATAAACTTACGGACGTGGGCTCGAGGAGGGTGGATCCGTCCACCTAACGACTTCGCCCATGTTTAACTTAACCTGAGGAGGATGGATCTATCCATCTAACGACCTCGCCCTTCATATTTGCAAGCTCGAGGAGGGTTGATCTGTCCATCTAACGACTTCGCTTGCCTACCCGAGGTGGATGTGATACGACCATCCACGTACCCGATCAACTTCTTGTTCCGAGAGTTTGAACAAAATCCTAATGCCTAAACAGATGTGACTGACCATCTATCGGCCAACTCCAGATTCCCAGAGCGCGAACTGGAGTATAAACATTAACTAACTCTGGTCCCGAGAGCGCGGACTGGAGTATAAACACCAATTGGGTGTGACTGACCACCCATCAACTTACTCTAGATTCCTAGAGCATGAACTGGAGTATAAAACACCGACTCACTCTAGTCTCGAGAGCACGGACTGGAACGCGAATGCCAAATGGGTGTGACTGACCACCCATCAACAAACTCCAGATTCCCAGAGTGTAAACTAGAGTATAAACATCAACAAACTCCAGATTCCCAGAGTATGAACTGGAGTATAAACATCAACAAACTCCAGATTCCTAGAGTGCGAACTGGAGTATAAACATCAACAAACTCCATATTCCCAGAGTGCGAACTGGAGTATAAACATCAACAAACTCCAGATTCCTAGAGTGTGAACTGGAGTATAAACATCAACTAACTCCAGATTCCCAGAGTGCAAACTGGAATATAAACTTCAACTAACTCTGGTCCCGAGAGCACGGGCTGGAGTATAAATACCAAATGGGTTTGACTGACAACCCATCAACCAACTACAGTCCTTAAAGCATGGTTTGGAATATGAATACCAAATTGGATACAATCCGACCATCCAGTACTAAGCGGGCATGACACAACTATCCATGCATCAACTCTTGTCCCCGGCATGGGACCCATAACATAATTTTATAGGGATGCACTCCAACCCTACAAGACAAAATTTCTTCCTTGATTCGACAGGGAGACGCGGATTCGCAAAACGGACCTAGCTGAACGTCCTATTCTAAATGGATGTTACTACCATCCAACCGCAAATGAATGTGGCATGACCGTTCATCTCCTAACTCTCGCTTGTGATCCGATGGATTGTGCGTGCAACATGGACGGATGTGACCTAACCATCCACCAATCAATTTCTTCCTGCAGTTTAGTGGGAGAAGCATCAAACTAAAGTTGTTGTAATTTGACCGACCACACTTCGACTTTTGCCCTTGATTGGAGGAAGAGGAATTGACCGTGGAAAATGCGGTCCGACCATTTTCTACAAAAAAATCTTAGTCCCCAGAGTGTGGACAGGGGTATAAACATCAAATAGGTGTGATGAATGGCCCTTCAACTGACTTTGATCACCAAAGTGTGGGTACAAGAATAGACAAACAAATGAATGTGATTCGACCATTCATTCAGCAACTCTGACCTAAACTTGACATGTGGAGTACAAACTCACTACAGGTGCAATTAGACTATCCACGAACTAACTCTGCTAACCCAAGACTGGGGGCAGAAGTACAAATCACCGAAAGAAGACAAACGTGACTCGCTACATCTCCAACTTAGCGTCTTTTACAACTTAAGGCAACGACTACAAGGAGACCCTAGTGCTAACCAATCAGAATGATGCCCAAAGTTCTGGGCAACCAATTATATCGTACCGCCGGATCGACGGGAAATATTGATCTGCACCTTTCATATCATACCATTGAATCGATAGGAAATGAGGTCCGAGCATTCTACATCGTGTCGTTGAATCGACGGTCAATATCGATCCTCTTCGACTACAAATCGATGTGACCCAAACGTCCATCGAATACCTTTGACCAACGGAGCATGGATAGAAGAATAAACCACAACTGAGTGTGACTTGACCATTTGTCCTCCGTTTCCTTCCTTCGATCCGTCAGAAAGAGCATGAGACTAAATGAGCATGACATGATTTCATTTGAGCTGACTTTATCCCTAGATCTAATAGGAGAACGTAATTTGAAATGGATGTGGTGGATCGCCCAACTCCAAAAGAATGCATTGCGACCATTTTTTCTTTGACTCATAACACGATCCGACTAAACGAGCAATTCACAACAAGTGCAACGTAAATGTCCATGCACCAATTCTTACCCTGGATTCGATAAGGGGAGCATCAATCCTGCATTGGATCCGACCGGACGATTCACTCTTCAGTTTTTGCCCAAAGTATGGCGACATAAGCAGCGAAGTGAATGTCTTTGACCGTCCAGAATCTAGCTTATGTCCGAATGTTGGCAAAGTAACAATGTATTCCTCATAGAGGAAAGAACTAGAACATAATGCAGGATAGGCATGACTCAGCCTTCCATTGGTTAACTCAATCCCTTGGTTCAATGGGATAGAATACAAGATTGAAGCGGACATTATCTACCCTGCCACTTAACGAGATATTTCCCAGACTTGGGGATACGAGCAAGAAGATAAAATTAATATGATTCAACCATTCATCAATCAACTCTGGTTCTTAAAGCTTGAACTACAGTATAAACACAGCTAGGACGAGACTGGACCGTCTGCGTAATGCATCCGCCAACCCGAGACTGGGGGCAAAAGAGTGATTATCCGAGAGTTGACTATGACAACTTGAACCTATGACCCATGCCTGATATTCATAACAACTCTAGGTTGCGACCGAAAGGATGCCCTGAGATAGAGTCATCGGATCAATACCGGGACTTATGGAAGCTAATCATTATTCCAACCCTTACGATGGGTAATGGATCATGAGTACATTGAATAAAAAGCGCATCATTCAGAAACACAATTAAATTCAATCTCAAAGCTGGAGCCAGCTATGTAGCAGCATGCAGTACAAGGCTAGGTTCTACTAATCCTTTGATTCAACGTCCTTATAAGCCTAATCATTTACCATTGCAAATAAACACATGAAGAGCCTACAACCCATCACGAGTATTGTAGATCAGACCACAACTCTGCACAATGATGATGAAAGAGTCAACTATTTTACTTCAGGTGAATCTCGATGTGTTCGCTTGGACTCAATCTCATATATATATATATATATATATATATATATGGACTCTCGCCAGCCATGAAGGACCCTGCATTAAATGTCGACCCGAGGCATGTCTCGGTGAACAAAAATGATGCGACATGGATTTAGAGAGATCTGTTGCACTTAAAGAGGAGGCGAATCTGCTAAAAACCAGTGGGTTTATCCATGACGCCCTCCAACCAAAATGAGTATCAAATCCTTTACTTATAAGAAAAACGAACAGAGAGTGTAGGACATACGTCAACTACTCAGATTTGCATGGGTTATGACAAAGCACATCGTTCCACTTCCAATGATCAAATAACTGATGGACCCGACCATCAGACATGAATTACTCACATCCATAGATGCAAACTCCAGATATAATCGGATACTAAAGCATGTCCCAGACCAGGAATACAACTGTTTCATTATTGGCCTAGGCATATAGTGCTATGCTGAAATCCCTGGATTCAAACTTAAGAATGCTATGCTACTTACCAAAGGACGATTAACAGATCATTCAAAAATCATATCGGCCGATCGATGAAAGTTGGTTAATATGCTCGTGAGATCATGACCATTAAATGACCACATCGATGACTTGGCAAAGATATTCAATGCTCTCCAACAACTGCAGGATGAAAATTGATCCTTTGAAATGCTCTTTCACCATTACATTAGAAAGGTTCTTTGTTTTCATCATCAATTCTCGTGGAATCAATGCTATCCAGAAAATTTCGACAATTAGAGACACCCATGTACCGAAGACAACCAAGCAGGTACGGAGCCCAAGTTGGAAGATTACCATCCTAAGTTGATTCAACTCTAGGACCATCTACAAGTGAATTCCCTTCTTCAACCCGACTAAGAGAGGGAAGAGAACTTTTGAATGAACTAACAACTGCCTTGATTCAATTCCAGCTCTGATGGATCACTTAAAGAGACCTCCCATTTTACCCAAACCTTTGGATCGCGAAGATTTATACATCAATTGGGACGTGTCAACACACGCCATAAGCATCGCAATGCTATGAGAAGAGAAACGAATCCAAAGACCAGTATACGATGAAAGCAAGCTATTGAATAGCTCACCCCGTTAAGGTCTATATCGACCAGCCGTTATGATACGTCCTATAGAAACCTTAAATGTTTGGAAGGTTACTCAATTAGAATATCGAGCTAAGCCAATTTGATATCACTTATCCCCCTTGGAGAGCTCTCCATGGTCAAACATTAGCATACTTCATATCTGAATTCACTACATCAAACGATTATCTGAAGAACAGTGGAGAACCATCCAACCGATGGAGAACGTACACAGATGAAACTTCCAATAATCGGCTTTCTAACGTCGAAGTTGCGTTAATGACTCCTGAGGAACGATCGATTTGCAACGCCCTGAAACTCAACTTCCCTACAACAAATAACAAAGCTAAGTATGAAGCCTTAGTCGCCACGCTCAAACTTGCAAGAAGACTAGGAGTGGAAACTTTACATATCTTATGCGATTTCTGGTTAGTGGTATGCCAAGTCAGAGAAGACTATCTGACTAGAGGGCAATGTCTTGCTCCTTATCTTCTTAGCTGGATCCTAGAGCTACTAGGCGACTTCGAGTATTACACCTCCACACAAATCCTCAAAGAACAAAACGAAAAGGCCGAATCACTGGCAAAGCTAGCCAGTTCTGGGGATGCACGACAAATAGACTTTGTCCCGGTTGAAAAACTTATTATTCCAAGCATTGACATATGAAGATCAACTAGATCTTAGAGATGGATCTAGAAAAAGAGTCATGGATGATTCCTATCAAAGATTATCCACAATCGGGGATTCTTCTTGGATAAAGGAATAAGAAATGGCATATCCTCCGTGAAGCATCACTGCATGATTATGTCTAGATCATTCAACTCCATCAATACAAAGCATTAGTCTTGTACCCATCAATCTGAGACCCAATATTACGTATCCATCGATATGAAGCATACATTTCAACATCCTAGATCGATCCAGGAGAGGATCGATACAAAGGAAGGACTTAAAACAACCATCGAACATTGTTACAACTCGAATTTCACATCGATTTAGGAGAGGATCGATACGAAACTCGATACAAAAAACTTGACAACGACTCGTGAACGTGCAAACGTTAAAGGGAGTCAGGTTAACCTACGTACGTGTATGACGAACTAGTATTCAATTTTCAAAATTTACAAGAGTTGGATGCTCAACAAGTGACAATTACAACAGTTAACAACAAATAGCTAGCGCTCAACGCTCAGTTACAACAAAACACTGCATGATCATTGACAATCAACAGTTCGACATCTACATCACTGTCGTTTCAATCAAAGGTTACATCTTTTTACGAAAAGATAGCAGCTACTCAGCGAATTAGATAGAACTTTTTCAGAATGAAGGATGCAGCTTTTCAAAGCACATCATGTTCTCGCAAGACGTGCTTTGGGAGGAAAATGTTATCCTGCCTTTTGGCAAGGCCGTGACACCAAGAACTTGACTGGAAACCAATGACAGTTCGTCTTGGAGATCGGTTATACAGGTTCACCATGGATACTGGTAAATTTTGCCCGAGTCCGGATCGAGCTAAAATTGATATGACATGACAAGCAAAGCTATGAAAGCCAACGTTCCAAATTTTAAGTCAATCATAGTTTGTATGCTCAAGATATGATCAATGCAAGTTTGAATTTGTTGAAGGCTGTCAAATTCGCATCGATCCTGTTCGCATCGATCCTGTTCGCATCGATCCTGTTCGCATCGATCCTGTTCGCATCAATCCTATTCGCATCGATCATGTTTGCATCGATCCTGTTCGCATCGATCCTGTTCGCATCGATCCTGTTCGCATCGATCATGTTCGCATCGCTTCACTATTCACATTGATGGATACGAATTGTAGCTGTTTACCCTAACTTGCATCGATCATAACTCAAAATCTACAAGTCCAAATGCCACCAAATTTTCACAAGAGCTTGCTTACACCCTCAAGAAGGTTCACGATCGATCTCGACTCGATTGGACAAAATTTCGATCGATACGAAATTCGTTCGTATCGATCACGAACCGAGTGCAAACCACATGGGATCGATCACGTGGGCCCACCCACATGAGAGAAGAGGCCTCCTGAGATATGAGTGAGATATTTGCATCCTACACCTATAAATAGTAGCCAAAAACCTACAGAAAAAGGACTTTGGCCTCTCTACACCGATATTCTGCCGAAAAGATTGTCAAACTTCCGTCATACTGTTGTAATCTTTTGTAAACAACGAGTGAAATTCAATAAACATCAATCATTTCATAGTGGACGTAGGCAATTCGCCGAACCACTCTAAATCCATATGTTTCTGTGCATTTTCTTATCTGTTTATTGATGTGTTTGTTAGATCTGCTTCATTTTACATTTACTTTCTTCATTTTACCTCTTCAAACACATCCGAAGAGTGTTGTGCCCAATTTTGGTACAAACAACCCCCAAAATCAAATCAAATCAAGGTGCACCGATCAAGCCAACATCAATATAGTAATATTAAGAGGTGTGTTCGCTAGGGATAGCTAGCCTACTTGGCCCTGACAAGCAGAAACACTGCACACTCCTTAATATACCCAAAAGGACGTATTAAAAGGCGTGGTGCGTTGTAGGTATAACTAAAGCTAACAAAGACTAAGATTCACAAGACAAAAATAGATAAAAACAGTAGAAACTTAAAATAATAACTTAATTAAAACAAAACTTCATAATTGCTTCATAAATAAGTCAAATACCAAATACCACATACATGTCTAAAAATCCAATATGTCTCATGAAACAAAAACTTATAGTCTAAAAAATTAGAGTACATAACATCCCTCATAATAAGCCAATACATAGAAAGAACAAAACCTAAAAGAAAAGAAATACATGGTAGCAAACTCCTCCAAGAAATCTCCAAGCAACTGCAATCTACTGTCCTCTCCCTTGATTGCCTAGGGGGGAGGGAAGGGGAAAATAGAGGAGTGGGTCAAACTAAAAGTCTGGTGAATGATAGTAATTACTAGAGTCTTTAAGCAAAGTAAAAGTAATAGACTCTATAATAGTTCTAGTATATAAAGAGGAAACAAAGGAAATAGGAAAGAGATAAACTGGAAATAAATACGATTAACTATAAGATAGGTTAAGTTTGATTGTTTGCACTTGTTCTTGATAGCTGTTTTGATTAGACCGAATTTCTAATTCTACCCTTCGATCGGCCTGCTACTCCATAGACCTTACTGCGGACCAAAGACTAGGTAACTCCCTACACAGCAGCCAATGGTATCTACGAAAGATGCACAAAGCAACCACTGTGGATCCAGATGATACATAGCTCCCTACACAGAAGGCAATGGTGTCTACGAAAGACACACATACTAAGCGCTTGGAACTCATAGCGATTACTGAGCACCAGGATGGAAGTCGCACGCGTAACTACCACCATGCCCATGCTACCTTTTGCTCCACCTATTGGGTCTTCTTATTAGCTCAAACTCCAGCATAAGCGTGCCCCTCGTCTCAGTTCAGGCTAATGTGAGACCACTGTGTGTCTATAGAAAATAAGGGAAATGTTGTTGGTACTGGCACGTCATCCAAACAATATCTAGTTGCGCCCCTTATCCAAATCCCACGTGATTTGGACTTCTAATTGACCAATTACTACCATTTTTAGCATAAGCGTGCCCTTGTCTCACTTTAGGCTAATGTGAGACCATTGTTTTGTCTAATAAGGAATGTTATTTGGTACAGGTCTTACTTTCATCTTTGCTTATTAACTTAGATAAATTATTTAAATAAGCCTACACTTTTTTCTGCTATCTGCTTATTATTTTATCCTAAGTCTTAAAATAAGCCTTATTCTATTATTTTTCTTATTATAACCTACGTTATAATCATGCTTATTACTTAGCCCAAGGTCTAAGTGTGAAAATAAGCCTCTTCCATCTTTTACTCTTTTTAGTTATAATTCTAAGTTATAACTAGGCCAATCTTTTTAATTCAGCCCAATTAATGTCATAATTAGGAATAATTTCAGTCCAATTAGGCATAATTTTAGTCCAAATCCATTTATATTACAGTCTTTGTAATTTACATCTTATATTCCATCATTTTAGTTTTCTTACAATTTAATCCATATTCGCGTTAATCCTATTCTAATCCATACGTGAAGAAGGAGGAATAAAAGAAAACTGAAAATAGAAGAAAATCCAAAGCGTAGAAAGAAGATGTAAATAACGTATAAATAAAAGTAAATAAACTAAAATATTGTAAATAAATTGTAAATAAACGGAAAAGCTATAATAAACAGAAATAAACTAAAATTACTGAAAGGAAGAGCTGAAAGGAAATAGACTGAAAATAATTCTAAAAACTGTAAATAAACTACTGAAAAGGCTATTCCGAAAATCGTAGTAAAACTACAACTATTGGAAACCCTATTATTTTAAATTACTTAAAGAAAACTAAAATAATTACAATCACTCACCTCCGGTCCTTTGGTCTTCCAGGATCCACTTGGAGTAGTAAAATAATTTAATTTATAACGATTTTCTCTTTGGAAAAATTATTCCGTTTAGGGTCCTTCCTAGAATGAGAAAAAGTGTTAGGTCTAGGGATCTATTTATAGGGGTAGAAGTGGATCTCAGACCATTGGATTTTGAATATTGAATGGGATGCAACCATGTCATAGGCTGAATAGGAGCCATCAGATGCAAAAATTGAAGGACCAAATCGAGGTAAAGAATGCAAAACACGTCATCAAGTCGGCAAAATTCGCTCTGGAACGTTCGAACGAATGAACGTTCGTTCGTAACTATGGGAGGCGGGTCGACCGGGTGGTCAACCGCTTGGTGCCCAGGTCAACCGGCCGGTCGACCTGCCTTATATATATATATATATTCTCTTCTCTTTCTGCTTATTTTGTATCTTGGTCATATTAGCTTGGTAACTAACGCTATATATATGGAAATTGACTAGAAAATTACCACATACACAATGGTGCAATTCTCGTGGATCAATTCTGATAATCACAAAGTTATTTTATTATTTAATTAATTAACGAATTAATTATTATGGGTTAAACTTCGAGTTGTTGCTTTCTCCCCTCCTTAAGGGATTTCGTCCTCGAAATCTCTAAGGATAAAAGAATGTACTAAATGTTTTCATCCAATTCTACAATCAACTACTCAATCGTCAACCATTCATCCATTGTCCTTAAGTTTTTCTAATGCAAATTATGATACTTATGCAATTAGTGTAGTGTAAATGTTCCTAACTAATGCAAAAGGTTAGGCAGTCCACTGATTCAGTTGACCTCCTTTTATGCAATCATGTCCATGCCATGTATCCAAATGAATGCAAAAATTTCCTAATGATAACTAATAATTCAATATGTGTGCTACAAACATCATCCAAATGCAACAATCATGTGGTAAACATCCATATATAGCAACCATGGAAATAAAATTAAAATGCACACACATCCCTATGCATATGCTCTATTGTCCTAGTTATGCCGATCCCTACAGAATAATAGTGCCTAGTGTACCTATATGCGTTCATAGCATCCACTAGCAAACACTTGCAACCACTAGCATACATCATTCATAACATGTTCTATTAACATGTTTACATCAAATCCTACCATCCATAGGTTAAATCCTAAGTTCTACCCTCCTAAAGGATAATAAAGGAAAGAACCTATTCAAAACTAAAGATGAAAAAAGAATTCAAAAACTTACTGTCAAAAAGATGAGGATAGGAAGTAAAAATCTTCTCTTTTGCTTCCGAAGTGGCGTCTGCAACATCATCTCCCCATTGGACCTTCACTAGTGGAACCTCCTTATTCCATAGTCGCTTGATGTCTCTTCCCACAGTCTTTGTGGGGATACGCCGAACATAAGCTTTCCTTTCTACCTCCACCTCCTCTAACTGGCTAGGCTCTACAACCTCCGCCGAGTCATATAAGCACTTTCACAAGTGCGAAACATGGAAAACGTCATGCACTCCTGCGAGCCTATTAGGTAGTTCACTCTATAAGCCATCTTCCCAACTCTCTCTACGATAGGGAATGGTCCAACAAATCTAGGGGCTAACTTTCCATTCAACCCAAAACTTACCACCTTCCTAAGCAGGGATACTTTGATAAAAACTAAGTCTCCAACCTCAAACTCTAAGTCTCTCCTCCACTTGTCCGCATACGACTTTTGTCGGTCTTGAGCCGTCTTCATCCTCTACCGAATCAAATCCACCCTCTCAGAGGTCTCCCTAAACATATCGGGTCCAAGTAATAAATTCTCCGTAGACTATACCCAACATGATGGGGACTTGCAAGGTCTCCTATATAAATCCTCAAATGGTGCCATTCCTATACTTGTTTGGTAACTATTATTGTACGCAAACTCAACAAACGGAAGATGCTCCTTCCCAAGTTCCTCCAAAGTCCAAAATGCACATCCGTAGCAAATCTTCAAGCACCCTATTGATCCTCTCTGTTTGGCCATCTGTCTAGGGGTGATAGACCGTACTCAATCTCAGTTGCGTCCCTAGCACCTCCTATAAGCTCCTCCAAAACTCACTAGTGAAAATAGGATCTCTATCACTCACCACGCTAATAGGAACACCGTGTAGTCGAACTATCTCTCGAATATACAAGGATACCAAAAATGAAGCCGTACGCTTACTCTTAACAGGGATGAAGTGGGCACTCTTGGTCAACCTATCAACAATCACACAAATGCTAGTATTCCCCTTCCTAGAACGAGGTAAACCATCTATAAAATCCATAGAAATGCTATCCCACTTCCACTCTGGTATATCTAAATGCTGAAGTAATCCACCGGGATTTTGCTACTTTGCTTTTACCCTTTGGCATATAAGACACTTAGCTACAAACTCCGCAACATCCTTTTATATACCACCCCAATAGAACATCCTCTTCATATCTCGATACATTTGGTCACCATCTGGATGAATAGTCAAATGGGAATGGTGCGCCTCCTCTAAAACTACTCTTAGCAAGTCACTGGCGCGTGGAACATAATGCCTCCCATCTCTCCTAAGCCACCCCCTGCTATCTATGGAATAATGTTGGAGATTCCTAGAGACCTCTCTTCGGCTAATCCTATCCATAATATCCATGAGCTCTGAATCCTCCCGCTGCCTTGAGCCAATCTGATCCATAGGGGTAGGCCTCACCTCTAGTGTCGGCAACAATCTGGGAGTAATGTCCATAGAGGGCTTAAAATCAAAAGTAGAAACAAACTCCAAGCTCCTCCACTCTACGAAAAAAGGACTAAGGGTTGCTTTCTTTCTACTCAATGCATCTGCAACCACATTACCCTTTCTAGGGGTATAAGCTATCCCAAAATCATACGAGGCTAAAAACTCCATCCACCTCTGTTGCCTCAAGTTCAAGTCCTTCTGCGAGAATAGGTACTTCAAAGACTTATGGTCAATAAAAAGCTCAAACCTCTCTCCAAGAAAATAGTGCCTCCAAGACTTAAGTGCAAAAACTATGGCAGCCAACTTCAAATCGTGGGTAGGGTAGTTCTTCTCATGCATCCTCAACTGCCTACTACCATAACACACTAACCTCCCTTCTTGCATCAACACCGCTCCTAGACCCATTCTGCATGCATTAGTGTATACAGTGAAAGGCTTAGCTCCATCGGGTAAAACTAACACTAGTGCACTAGTAAGGGTTCTCTTAAGCTTCGTGAAGGAATCCTCACAATCCACGTCCCATACAAAAGCTTTATTCTTCTTAGTAAGGCACGTGAGTGGTGCTGAAATCTTGGCAAAGTCTCTAATGAACTTCCTATAGTAGCCAGCCAATCCTTGGAAGCTCCTAACCTCGGTAAATTTCTTGGGGGTCTTCCGATCTTGCACTACAATAACCTTGGCAGGGTCAATAACCAAACCTTCCTTCGAGACTACGTGCCCCAAGAAAAGAACTTCCTCTCTCCAAAAATGACACTTTCGGAAACTTAGCTCTCAAATGATGACTACGAAGTGTGCTAAGAACCTCTTCCAAATGAACAACATGCTCCTCCATATTCTTTGAAAATACCAAGAAATCATTCACAAATACCACCACAAACTTATTTAGGACATCCCTAAAGACGCGGCTCATCAAATCAACGAAATAGGTAGGAGCATTGGTTAGCCCAAAAGGCATAACCAACCACTCGAAAAATCCATCTGGTGTCCTAAACACGGTCCTATCTATATTGTCCTCCGCCATCCTAAGCTGATGGAATCCCGTAGCTAAATCAAGCTGAGAGAAAACTGAAGAGCCTATTAACTGGTCAAAAAGATCATCAATCCTAGGGAGTGGATATCGGTTCTTCTTGGTGAGCTTATTTAATTCTATATAGTCCACGCTAAGTCGAAGAGAACCATCCGCCTTAGTGGCGAAGATGACTGGCGCTTCCCACTCCAATATGCTCCTTCTTATGAATCCCTTCTCCAAAAGCTCATGGATCTGCTTGCTTAATTCTTTCCTTTCCCTAGGTGCCATGTGCCTCACAGGTAATGCTACTGGCTAGGCATTCTCGGTCAAATAAATCCTGAAGTCAATCTCTCTCTTAGGGGGCAGTCCCCTAACCTCCTCAAAGACGTCTGCAAAATCTCTAACGACGGGAACCGAATGCAATTCGATGAATCGAGGGAATAGAGAAACTCAACTTGACTTACCCTTGTGGGTCGCAAGGTACCTCTAGAGTCCTACCACTGCAAGTCTCAAGTTTAATGACT
Source organism: Allium fistulosum (assembly GCA_030737815.1). Classification (NCBI taxonomy): domain Eukaryota; kingdom Viridiplantae; phylum Streptophyta; class Magnoliopsida; order Asparagales; family Amaryllidaceae; genus Allium; species Allium fistulosum. The sequence continues at coordinate 893,631,406 of CM060905.1, read as the reverse complement.
CTCCTCTCGCAGTCTAATTTAGCTCCATATGTGGATAGCCAATCCATCCTTAAGATCATCCTATACCCCGAGAATCCCAAAACATAGGCATCGGAGTCAAATTCTACACCTAGGATAAAGATTTTCAAACCCCTACAAACCATAGATAAGTGTGTCGATCCTCCTATAGGGTTTGAAACAATAATGGGGTCTACTAATAATGATATGTCAAAGTGCAAATAATCCACTAGAGAGCTAGACATAAAAGAGTGTGATGCTCCAAAATCAAATAAAGTCCGAATGGGAAAATCAGATATAGAAATCAAACCTTCAACTGTGACTTTCCTACCTCTATCCAGAATGCTACTGGAAGGTGTTGCGTCTAACGCCTGAATCTGCGTAACTGGTGCACTCGCTCCCTGGGGACAACTCGAATCTGCGTAACTGGTGCACTCGCTCCCTGGGGACAACTCCTACTCATATGACCGAGCTGCTCGCAAGTATAACACTTACCCTTCATCTTCTCCTTCCTGCAATCCTTGGCAATATGTCCAATATTCCCACAACTACGGCACTTTATTCCTTTCTTAATCTGCTTCTGAGGACCATCTCCTTTCTTCTTCTTCTTCTTGTTGTTCCACCACTTCTTCTTTGAACTTTTTGACTTAACCACCTCTTTAAACTCTTCTTCCTTAGCTGCATCCGACATAAGCGCCATCTCGACCAAAGACTCATAAGTGGCTCCCATCGGCACGTGAGTCGGCAATAATCCCCGAAGGGGTTGATTCAATCCTTTCGCAAACTTCATAGCTTTCTTATGCTGCGTGTTCACCAAATGCATACCAAACCACGACAACTCATTGAATTGATTGATGTATTCCTTAACAGACAGACTCCCTTGCTTTAAATTGATAAACTTCTCCAACTAAACACTCTCTTCCACCTGAGATAGAAATTTCCTATCGAATCACTCCCGGAATCCATCCCAAGTAATATTCCTTCCCTCTAACTCGATCACCTCCCACAAATAAGATGCCTCCTCCTTCAGCTGCCAAGAGGCTTGCTGAACTCGCTGTTGATCATCCAGTCCCAAAAGACCGAAAATCCTCGCCTCCACAAAAGTCTCCTTGCCAGAAAAAGTCTTCCCGCCCAAACTCGCAAAATCTTTACAAAGCTTAGAGAAATTGATGGCGGCAAGTGGGTTGATGGGATTCTCACCCGCTGGTGCAGGATTTGGCGAAGGCCCGTGCACCTTTGGAGTCGTGGCTTGTAAGTACCTACGAAACCAGACTGGGATTGGAATGCCCTCGGGAAAGTTCGAGGCATCAGCCATTCTACGAAAAGAAAAGGATAGTTTAGGAAAGAGTCAAAGGGAGATTGAACTGGACATATTAGCGGATTTTTATAAAAACTCTTTTATACTTAAAATCATTTCTAAAAGTTCTTTTCTGAAAAATATTTTTAAAATAAGTTATTTTGAAAAATACTTTACTTTTAAAAATATTTTTTTTGGAATCCTGTAACCTTAGGCTCTGATACCAAGTGAAACACCCCCATACCCCTTAATATACCCAAAAAGACACATTAAAGGCATGGTGCGTTGTAGGTATAACTAAAGCTAATAGACACTAAGATTCACAAGACAAAAATAGATAAAAACAGCGGAAACTTAAAATAATAACTTAATTAAAACAAAACTTCATAATTGCTTCATAAATAAGTCAAATACCAAATACAACATACATGTCCGACAATCCAATATGTCTCATGAAACAAAAACTCATAGTTTTAAAAATCAGAGTACATAATATATCTCATAATAAGCCGGTACATAGAAAGAACAAAAGCTGAAAGAAAAGAAATACATGGTAGAAAACTCCTCCAAGAAATCTCCAAGCAACTGCAATCTACTGTCCTCTCTCTTAATTGCCTAAGGGGGGAAAAGGAGAAAATAGAGGAGTGAGTGAGACTAAAAGTATGGTAAATGATAGTAATTTCTTGAGTCTTTAAGCAAAGTAAAAGTAATAGACTTTACAACAGTTCTAGTATATAAAGAGGAAACAAAGGAAATAGGAAAGAGATAAACTGGAAATAAATACGATTAACTATAAGATAGATTAACTTTGATTGTTTGCACTTGTTCTTGATAGCTGCTTTGATTAGGCTGAATTCCTAATTCTACACTTCGATCGGCCTGCTACTCCATAGACCTTACTGTGGACCAAAGAGTAGGTAACTCCCTACACAACAGCCAATGGTATCTACGAAAGATGCACAAAGCAACCACTTTGGATCAAGACGATACATAGCTCCCTACACAGAAGGCAATGGTGTCTACGAAAGACACATATACTAAGCGCTTGGAACTCATAGCGATTACTGAGCACCAGAATGGAAGTCGCACGCGTAACTACCACTATGCCCATGCTACCTTTTGCTCCACCTATTGGCTCTTCTTATTACCTCAAACTCCAGCATAAGCGTGCCCCTCGTCTCACTTCAGGCTAATGTGAGACCACCGTGTGTCCATAGAAAATAGGGGAAATGTTGTTGGTACTAGACCGTCATATAAAAAATATCTAGTTGCGCCCCTTATCCAAATCCCCTGTGATTTGGACTGCTAATTGACTAATTACTACCATTTTTAGCATAAGCGTGCCCTCGTCTCACTTTAGGCTAATGTGAGACCACGGTTGTGTCTAATAGGGAATACTATTTGGTACAGGTCATACTTTCATCTTTGCTTATTAATTAGATAAATTATTTAAATAAGCCTTTACACTTTTTTATGTTATCTGTGCTTATTAATTTATCCTAAGTCTTAAAATATGCCTTATTCTGTTATTTTTCTTATTATAACTTACGTTATAATCATGCTTATTACTTAACCCAAGGTCAAAGTGTGAAAATAAGCCTCTTTCATCTTTTACTCTTTTTAGTTATAATTATATGTTATAACTAGGCTAATATTTTTAATTCAGTCCAATTAATGTCATAATTAGGCATAATTTTAGTCCAATTAGACATAATTTCAGTCCAATTACATTTATATTACATTCTTTGTAATTTACATCTTATATTCCATTATTTCAGTTTTCTTACAATTTAATCCATATTCACGTTAATCTTATTCTAATCCATACGCGAAGAAGGAGGAATAAAAGAAAACTGAAAATAGAAGAAAATCCAAAGTGTAGAAAGAAGATGTAAATAACGTATAAATAACAGTAAATAAACTAAAATACAGTAAATAAACTATAAATAAACGGAAAAGCTATAATAAACAGAAATAAACTAAAATTACTAAAAGGAATAGCTAAAAGGAAAAAGACTGAAAATAATTCTAAAAACTGTAAATAAATTACTTAAAAGGCTATTCCAAAAATCGTAGTAAAACTACAACTATTGGAAACCCTATTATTTTAAATTACTTAAAGAAATCTAAAATAATTACAATCACTCACCTCTGGTCCTAAGATCTTCCTTTGGTCTTCCTGGATCCACTTGGAGTTGTAAAATAATTTAATTTATAACGATTTTCTCCTTGGAAAAATTATTCCGTTTAGGGTCCTTCCTAGAAAGGTGAACCCAATTGGAGAAAACCTAGAATGAGAAAACGTGTTAGGTCTAGGGGTCTATTTATAGGGGTAGAAGTGGATCTCAGACCGTTGGATTTTGAAGATTGAATGGGATGCAACCATGTCATATGCTGAATAGGAGCCATCGGATGCAAGAATCGAAGGACCAAATCAAGGTAAAGAATGCAAAACACGTCATTATGTCGGCAAAAATCGCTCTTGAACGTTCGAACGAACGTTCGTTCGTTCGTAATTAAGGGAGGCGAGTCGACCGGGCAGTCGATCGCCTGGTGCCCAGGTCGACCTGCCTTATATATATATATATATATATATATATATATATATATATATATATATATATATTTCTCTTCTCTTTCTGCTTATTTCGTATCTTTTCATATTCGCTCGGTTTTTGACGTTCTATATATGGAAATTGACCAGAAAATTACCACAGACACAATGGTGCAATTCCTGTGGCTAAATTTTGATAATTTCACAAAGTTATTTTTTTACTTAATTAATTAATGAATTAATTATTATGGGTTAAATTTTGAGTTGTTACACAAGCCGTCCTGTTTTAGTCATTTCAAATTGGCACAAGTGTCGGGGTCATCTATCACCGTTCTCTTTCTTCAAATCCACCAAACATTCACCAAGTCCAACCACTTCATTCTGGATCATCTACCACCTACACAATTGTTAAAGTGGTTCCAATATTGACGAAGAGTATGCCAATAAGAGGCCTCGGTCTCTTTAACATCCAAACGTCATTTTTCACACCGGTTGGTTCTTTTTCATTTTGAAAATGGTTCACATTTGATATCAAAATATCATATTCACATCAAAATATCACTTCGTTTCAAAATACCATATTTACTCAAAAAAGTAATTTTCACTTGAAAGTATCATTTCAAATTCCAACTTAGGTTGTAACCTCATTTAACCACATACGCATTTAAATCAATGATTTAAATATAAACATTTCGACTTTTCACAGTTTGAAACTTTAGAAAATAGTTTGAATAGTTTTAAATAGTTTAAATAACTTAAATAGTTTAAAATAGTTTAAATAGTTTAAAGGTTTAAAACAGCTTATAAAATGGTTTGAACATTGAAAATAGTTTATATAGTAAAATAGTTAGGAAAAATCTAAATAATTGAATATTAAAAAGATAGATTTTAACAGTTTATATTAAAATAATTTATTTTGAATTAATATCAAATCAAACTGTTTCTTTCCATGTCAACAAATCTGGACCTATGTCCAATTTCAAATCAACAAACTCAATTCTCTATATTTCAATTCAATTGACTCAATTTCAATATCGTTTCAACTCAACTTGATTTCAATTTCAATTCGATTTAACTTCAATTTTCGAAACATTCATTTTTTTACTTCAAATTCGATTCAACAATTCAATTCGATGATCTAAAATTCCAATTCAATCCTTATTTTAAACCATTTTAATTTATATCAATTTTATGTCAAATTTCAATTTACTGATTTAAATCGCTTAAATCAAATTAAACCCATTATTAAATTTTAAGGTCTAAATCTTAAAATAATTCAATTTCCAAAATTAGAGTCATATATCGATTTATAACTTCACATTTCTAATTCAGTTCTTTAAAACAATTTCTTTTAACCAATTTCAATTACAACATTTCAAAGCTTAGTTCGAAAATAATTCAATTCATAAAAATCCACAATTTATTTCCTTTAAAACAATATCATTAACCATAATCCTAATTTCATATTTTAAAACCATTTAATTTAACCAATCCGGTGTCCGTATATAATTTTCTACCCTATGGCCAAGTGATCGTTATTTCTATTTTAATTTCAGGGATGGATATATCATTTCGATCCAAATCAAAGTGTCATGGGTATATATCATTTCAACCTATTTCTTAAATTATTCGAAATAATTCAAATAACAGTTTATATGCTATCATTTAATATACAGAGTGATAACAGGTCTATATAAGAATAAATAAACATGCAATCATCCAAAATGTCAACAAATAGACAACCATCACAACCAACATCCAAATCAGTCAATAAATCACAACAATTAACTGGTTATCAATATCAGGTATTTGACAAGCAATTTAATTTCAATATTAATTTAAATGGAAATTAAATTCAATAAAATTCAAATAAAATTTACATGACAATTTAAATTACCAAACAATAATCAATAAAGTTCTTATCACATCATAACTTTAATTCAACTAACATAAGAAGGTTTAGTATTGCGTGAGTGGGTTAAATCACCCACCTTTGATTTATAGCCGATTAAAGATCCAATAAAAGTCCAAAATTCCAATAGTCTCCAAAATCAACCAAACCTGTTTCATGTTGTCCGAGATTTTTGTACGATCCCAACGGAAGAAACCGGGCAGCAATCGGAGCTCGTATGCAAAAGTTATTGATATTAGAAGTTTGAAAATTTAAAATTTAAATTAAAAACAACTCAGGGGAAAAATAGTAATTACGTTACCATCGTCCTTTCCACGAAATTCTACAGAAATGCGATTGAACCCCTCAACATCAACAGCCGCCACATTCAACCGCCTACCGCCACACCTACGTGCCCTCGTCCTCGGATCAACCACCATCGTCGATCTCCCCTGGCCGCGCAGCATGCAACCACGCCCACACGGTGAGCTCCGCCGCCGCCAATAGTCTCCACTGCTGCTCCTATTCATAGCCAAATTCCAATGAATTTCAACGCTATCTCGATGACCTGAGACCATAGATCGACTCCATGAATCGCTATCTACACTCTAGTATCCTCTGATCGTCGTATAGTCGACGATCCACCGTTGATCGTGGAAACCTAACAACGGATGGTTGAGAAAGATCGCCAATTTCTGAACAAATGGAGCCTCCAATCAAAAAACGAATTGCAGATTCAGATTGCGTTTGTCGAGGGCTTCGCAATGATATAGTATATGATAGGGTTTGAGCAGTTTGGATTTTTCGATTTGATTTGGAATTGAAATATGGGTTTTGAGATGTTTGTCATTGGGAACGAACATATGAGATAGAAATTGTACGTATAGAAATGAAAATAGAAAGCTGCTAGGCTTTATAATAGCCTATATATAAACAAAGCTGAACAAGAATGGATGGAATAGATCGATTGGGCCAGAGCGATAACAAAGGCTAGAAAAGCACGTTATGCTCCCGAAACAAAAGTAGGTCGCCCCATATATCAAAATATAGGTTTTCAATATTTTTAAATTCAATGGAATTAATTTCAAACCCTAATTCTATTATATATGGAAGTTATCTTTTAAAATCAATTTATTTTAATTAAATTCCTTTAATTGATTTCTACACGTTTCGAGCTCGCATGATCAAACGATAAGTCCAATCACTACGAAACATGAAATCCTATAATAATTCACTATTACGGATCTGATGAAACTGGTTTCATTGAAATCCGAGACAGTTCCCAAAAAGACTAATTTTACATGTTAATTAAATGAATTATTGTTTTAAAAATCAATTTAATCACCCTTAAATTCTAAATTAAAAGTTTTATATCATCACTTTGATTACACTGAAATTAATAATCTTATAAAATTTAATTTTCCATATTAAATCCAAGATTTAAATATTACATTAATTTCAACGTTAAATTACAATAGTAATAAACTCTTAGTTTATTATATTTTTAATTTCAACAAATTATTTTATTTTGATTTACATCCTTATTATCAAATCAACAATTCTCTTCTGAAATTTATTAACATAAGGTTCCATTTTATTATTCTCAAATTCTACTGTTAACATCTTTTCTTATATTAACTGCAATATTTAATTACATTTAATTTCATTGATTTCCCAATTAATTTCAAATGGATTTAATAATAAGGTGAAAAATAAAACAATTGTTATACATTAGTAATTCAACACATTTCTAAATTTTTTGTTTACCAACAAAAGCTAATAAATTTACATACTAATTAATTATTTACGTACTAATTAATTGACATCATATTCTATATTAAAACCATTACAACATTCAATACATCACTTGTCTTATTCCTTATTAAACTCACAATTATTACCATTAGTTGAAATTACATTAAACAGTTGTCAATTTCATTCAATCAACATTATTAAATTATATTATAATAAGTTTTTCCATTTATAAATCATAAAATTTAATTTTTGACAATATTAAATTCCAAAATCTTATTTAATTTAATATTTTTAATTATAAAAAATACGGGTCGTTAAAAGTGGGTCCTAGCAATAAGACCTCTAACCACTATTTTAGGCCTTTGACATTTAATGTCCAATTATTACCGCATCTATCGTCGATAAAATCGTAGTCATATAATAAACGGTACCCAAGCCACTTAATACCTTTTATTAGAAAAATAGGCAGACTCTAGTCATTTAAGACCTTAACTAAGGTAGACCCCATCATTTAAGACCTATCCCTAAGGCTTTCTCCTAAATGGTACTATCAATATTACGGCGTTAGCAATGTAAGAGACTGTGCCCAAGCCACTTAATACTTCCTAGTGGAAAATAGGCAGATCCCGTCATTTAAGACCTAATTCTAGAAGCGTGCTCCTCAATGGTACTATCTAGTTGTCATTGCTTGGAAATCTCATTGGATAACTTAATACTTCTTTTATTGGAAATATGAGGACCTTATAGTCGCTTACGACTCCAAATCTAAAGCGAACCCTTCCCGAGATAGTCACTCTCACTCTTCAATTATAAATATGGCATCTCATTATGTTACTTCTTTCGATAGGGAAGTAGACCCTTCAACCACTTAAGACCTCAACACTAAAGTAAAGCCTTTTTATAGACATCCTTATTTATTTATTTGGAATCTCACTAGGTTACTTAATACTTTCATTTAGGAGAAAGACAGACCCTTCAGCCACTTAAGATCTCAAACCAGAAGCGAAACCCTATGGAGATATCCCTCACCGCTCCTAATTCCAAATTTTGGACCATTTAATACTTTCCAATTAAGAAAGCAAGCCCAATCTCTCACGTTGTCATGGGTCCTAAGATTAGTGATATCTCACATCAGTAGCAAGTACACCCGATAGCTGGTAACCTCAAAGTGAAGGGCAGCCTTCCGTCGAGTGAGTCTACTGACCTCGCATCACTAACCTACTAAGTCTAATTAACTATCCTAAGTTTTTATTTATATTATCTTAGGTACACAATGGACTTAGCTTACTAATTCCATTTTTATTTAAGGCAACAAGATTTACCTTAAATATTTATCTACCTATAAACCCCTGTTTAATGCCCATAAATGTCAGTTTGTCCATAAAATCCTAACGGGCATTTCCTAAGACATTTATGTATGTTTACTAATTTCAAATTAGTGACCTTTTATATCTATTCCATTTTTGTCAGTCCCGTTAATCCATTTACCCTATCAATTTATTGCAACTACCATATTTATTGCCTTTTATTGGAGTTACAATCAATTAAATTCTTTTCCTATTAATTAGTTATCATAAATGCGAGTATTACATGTAAGCTTTGTTTTTAGATTTTATTTAATTATTATAAGCGCAGTAATTACATAAAAATATTTACTTTTAAATATGTTTTGGTTATATATCTTCGCTAGAATATACTTTTCCATGTTAAATTGTTGGTATCGTATCTAAAAAGATTATCCACTATAATTTCCATAAATTAGTCCAAAACAAAATATTTAACTTTAAAATATAAAAAGTAACATCGTTTGAAATTATAAGGGATAATCTTTTCTTTTTATTACTGAAACAGACAGTGTAAACTACAATGAATTCATACTTTACACATCTCTTTCTCTTTCTATTTGCATATATTCCTTGTTAGATCAAACACTATATCTTTCTAAAAGGAAAGAAATCAAACTAATTTACAAATATTAAACATATCTAAATTCCAACAATTCCAAACGTAGAAAAGTTTATATTCTAACAAGATTAGGGTAATAATCCAAATTCACAACATTATTATACAACCTATTTCTGATATGGAATAAATTTCATTTAAACCAATATTTTAAATTCATAATTTTAGGACTGATTTCCAGATCAGGTTGTATACAATGCTAAATTAATTCATAAACAAGAATATGTAGGCGATATTTATTGCATTCAAGTCGTATCTAATTCATTGCTTACAACCCATATACAATTAACCAATTAGGCTTTCCAATTAGGCATAAAAATCAAATAAACACCAATGGGATAATTTTAATATTATAACAATCTATAAAATTTCCCACTCACCTTTTAAAAGCGATCCAAATCTCCAGATCTGAAGTAGAACCTTTGATTCATCTCCAAATCCTTTTTAATCAAAGAGATATGTATAAAATGGTATATACATGCATCAGAATTACATATCTGAGAAGAGATTTAGAATCGGGAGAGAAAATAGATACAAATATATATATAAATATATAAATTACCTCAAATATTCATATGGATGATTCTCTTCTCTTCTCCTTTATATTAGAATTCTACTCTTCTTCGATTTGTATGAATATAGATACGAATATCTTATCTCTATGATTTAGAAAGAAAGTGGAGACGAAGAAATGGCAGAGCTTCGCTACTACCTCCATAAAAATATGAGAAGAGAAGGGAGAGTTAGGCCTAAATTTTATAGGTACTAAAATCTACTAGAACCATTAGATCGAGATATATTAAATTAGGGTCGTTGCGGCCTAGGTTTATTGGAGTCGCCAGGTCGCATTGGTCGACCGCCCTTGGGTGACCGGTCGACCGCTAAGGGTTGACCATCCCCAATGATGGGTCGGTCTGTGGGCTCGGGTATTTAATATAAAAATATTAATTTCGTCTTATTTAATTATTTTCATTTCGAATTCGTTTTTCATAGGTAACTACTTCTTCTGGACTCCGATCATAAAGCTCCAAATACGAAAGTGGCTCTGAATTTCTCCACGAATGCAATGGTGTAAGTTTCATGGTCAAATTCCATTGTTTGCACAAATTCCATTTTCGGAGTCTAATTAATTAACTTACTAACAAATTAATAACTAACATAAAACTACGGGGTGTTACACTACCCCACCAATGCCTAGGTGCTCGCTCAACCTGTCACTGATACCACCTATAAAGTTCACCCTTTTCGAGTGCTGACTACACCGTGTTAACCTCAAATACGGTTTTATAGAACAGCCTTTCAACCCATGAACCAACTAGTAATGGGACTTGTAGGGGTAAGAGTCCAAGTTTTGTCAGAGTTCACAAAGAGAGAACCGTTATCATGCATGAACTTCACCAACCAGATCTAATCCTGGTCTTTCCGAACCGATAACAAAATTTTTAAAACTGGTAAAGATTTGATAGTCGGTTGTTTAACTATCAAATAACAAACAATTCAACCAAATATTTATCCAAGCATGGTTAAGCACAAAGCAACCACTAAGCCTCTTTAATAAATCCCTTCATTAAATAAAACCACTTTGTAAATACTTGTATTAAAATACCTTTACAAGGATATATTCACAAACCTTCTCAAACTCTTTCCAATACTTGAAAAATATTCATATACTTATCTTAAATGTATAACTATACTCACAAAAAAATTCACTTTCAAGCTTAGAAAAACTTTCCCATATACGTATACTAATAGTATAAGTATATTCACAAAACACTACATTTTCAAAACTTAGAAAATATACTCATATATTTATCTTAACGGTATAAGTATATTCACAAATCTTAAAAAAGATTTCGTTTCCAAAACCAAACTTAATTTGGGTTAAACAAATGTTAATTAAAACATTGATAACAATAAACCCGAAACACTTTTCCTTTTGGTGTAAGTAAACGGGTCGTACAGAAATTTAACCGTATATACTTACCACCACTTCCCGATTTCAAACAGTACTGTCTCTTGATTAACAATGAAATTAGAAAAGTTTTAAAACAATCCTTGCCTTGATACACATTCTTAATTCTTAGGATAGAGACGAGTTTCCATCCCTCGTAATTTTCTATTAAGTATGAAAAGACACTTACCATACAACCGTAAGTTAAAATGATCGTTTATAGAAATCTGTTCTCATTTATCTTATACATCCTTTTCTATAAAATGCCGTTATAAAAATCCTCATATGTATAAACTCCTTTTATAAAAAATTATTTATAAACTATAAAATTCCCTTTGTAAATAAAATTATAAACCTCTTTCTTTGAATCTCCAAATTTATTTAATAAACTCCATTATAAACATCCTTTCAAAAATAAAACATTATTCATATGGATTTTAATGTTATAAAACCTTTCAAAAATAAAGGTATCTCGTAAGACCACACCGCACATAAACATAGATGGGTTTTTACCTTACGGCAACCAAACCTTTTCTATAAGAAATCCATTGATATTATAATAACGTCTAGGGTTATAATTAAATTATGAATACAGCTGGAATGCTTGCATCTCACTTTCCAGCATAATTAAGCATAATAAGTCCGTACAGTGCTTATTGGTGAATGGATTCGTCAATGACAAGGCAACTAGGGTACCGCATGTCACAGTACACCTCTAGATAAAACGTACCAAGGGCCTCGCATGGAACTCACGCATGGCAAGAAAGGCCTACCCCTTACTGTAAAGTACCGAATATTTTATCACTCCAGTTGCTTTGCAACCTTTTCTCGAGAGCTCTCATGCACAATCAATTCTATAAATAATAATCTAAATAGGATGATGACAATATCCTAATGGGTGTGACCACATAACCTTGCAGCATATCCTCTATTTTAGTCATTCCTGGTCGATCAGACTAGAGTCTTTGTTTTACCTTTTTAGCAAATCCTACTTGGAATGCTAACACTACCCTCTAGGCAATAATACAATGCCAACATTCATCCATACAATGATTTAAAGATAAGAACAAGCCGAAGGCACTACTTTTATTACATCCATTTTGGAATCACTCTTAGGATTAGTAGCAAATAACCCTTGCACTTCAAAGATCTCTGTCTTCAATCATCTTCAATATGTCTTCCATTTCGAATGCTTATGCTGGTATGAAGTGATTTTCGGATAATATATCTGATCCTGGTCTCTCCGAACTAACAATGAAAATTTTAAAACTGGCCAAGATTTAATAGTCGGTTATTTAACTATCAAATAACAAACAACTCAACCAAAGATTTAACCAAGCACGGTTAAGCACAAAGCAACCATTAAGCCTCTTTAATGAATCCCTTCATTAAATAAAACCACTTTGTAAATACTTGTATTAAAATACCTTTACAAGGATATATTCACAAACCTTCTCAAACTCTTTCCAATACTTGAAAAATATTCATATACTTATCTCAACTGTATAAGTATACTCTCAAAACATTTCACTTTCAAGCCTAGAATAACTTTCTCATATACTTATATTAACAGTATAAGTATATTCACAAAACACTACATTTCAACACTTAGAAAATGAACTCATATACTTATCTCAACGGTATAAATATACTCACAAATCTTAAAAAAGATTTCATTTCCAAAACCATACTTAATTTGGGTTAAACAAATGTTAATTAAAACATTGATAACAATAAACCCAAAGCACTTTTTCTATTGGTGTAGGTAAATGGGTTGTATGGAAATTTAACCATATATACTTACCACCACTTCCCAATTTCAAACAATACTATCTCTCGATTAACAATGAAATCGGACAAGTTAGAAAACTATCCTTGCCTTAATAGACATTCTTAATTCTCAAGGTAGAGACGAGTTTCCACCTCTCGGAATTTGGTGTTAAGTATGAAAAGAACACTTCTCATACCACCGTAAGTTGAAATGATCATTTATGGAAATCAGGTCTCATTTATCTTATAAATCCATTTCTATAAAATGCCTTTATAAAACTCCTTATATGTACCAACTCCTTTTATAAAACATTATTTATAAATTATAAAATTCATTTTATAAATAAAATTATAAACCTCTTTTTATGAATCTCCAAATTTATTTAATAAACTCATTTATAAACATCCTTTATACTTGTATAAAATCCTTTATAAAAGTTCTTTAATAAATTAGTCATTTATAAAACTCATTTAATAATTTCTCAAATTTATTTGCAACTCTTTTTATGAAAACTCTAAATTCATTTATAAAACACCTTTTATAAATTTTTAATTATAATTACAAAACTCTTTTATAAAACAAACTCCACATATAAACCAAACTCCAAATATCAAACCAAACTCCATTTTTAATTATAAAATTCATATACTCTTTATAACACGATCATTCCATATATTAAAATAAATTCACAACTGTGATTTATTCCTCAAATTTATCAAATGATAATATTTTTCCTTTTATAAAACACCATTTATATCAAAAATACCACTTATAGATCTCAGTTTAATTTATAAAATACCATTAATAAATATGTTCATTTATTTCAACATTTTATATAAAATATTTTACAAATATTTATTCTAAAATATTTGTATCTTCTTTTAAAGCAAATTCACTTTTAAATAAAAAGATAAACGCCCTTTATTTCCTTTAAAATAAACATTCATTACTATACTAACTTTTCTAACAAAATAGACACTTTTCAAAATAATCTTAAAACATATGCATAGAAAAGAATAATAGTAAAAAATCTAATGAAAAATAGAGAAGTGCAAAAACTAATTTTTGAATAAAAATATCGTGGAAAATCCAAAAGGTTGGATTAATTTTTTTTTCAAATTGGGAATCATTTCTAGAATCAAACATCAATTGATAGTATTCTTAGAATACTATATTGAGGCCAATAGTTACTATACCACTTAACCAGTGCTATTACTACCATTTCTCTAAAAAGGTTTAACTTTTAACATATGACCGTGTCACAACAAATATGGCCAAACCATCAAAATTTTCATTTAACAATCTATATAACAGGTATATGACTGGAATAAAATCAACAGAAATATAACTGGAAATTAAAAATCACAATATTAAGAAATTCATATTTCTCTACTAAATTCATGTACTTTCAATTTAACTATCAATCACTTTTCAAAGTGGATATTTAATCAAACCAACCAGTAATTCAAGCAAACACAAACAATAAATTTTGTCTATTATATATTATGTTCATTATCCAGAAAGGTGAGTTTAACTCACCAAGATTCCAACTGACGCTGAAGCGTTCCAGCTTTTAGTTCAAATTTTAACTTGCTCCAAATTCAACTAAACAAATTCCATTACAGCTACCGCCATTACGAGCATAATGCAAAAAATCTCGCCTCGGTTGGACCTCGTTTGAGAGAGATACGAATTTTATAAGTTATTGATTTTAAAGTATAATTAAACACTTAATTATCTTTCTTTAATTACAAATAATTACCCTTTTTAAACACTTCCCTCCTAAAACACCTTCTTCCCCAAAGTGAATGTGCACCTGTACATGCTTAAACCCATCACCATGCACTACTACTTCCGATTTCTCCCTCTTCGGACCACTAATCGTGGAACCATCGCATCTCTCATCAAAATCTCCACTCCCTAGACCCAACTACTTCTCCTTCGCACCCCTCATGTAAAATGCGACATGTCTATCCCCTTTTCAACCATGTGATGGACGCAATTCACAACTTCAACTCACGCCTCATCAAAACTTGCCCAATGATGCACAACGCCAACATAGGCCCAAACGAAAAAATGACGTTGTCTAACTCCGCCTACATCCAACAAAAACCCAAACCCTAGATTATATTTCTTATGCCTAAACTATCGTTCACCTTCAACCTTCACCGCAGGTAGTGAATTTCATATGAAAATGTAGATCTCACCATTTTAAATTCAAAGACCCCGTTTTTTTTATTATTTTGATTTTTAAATCATTTTGTTTGAATTTTTATAAGAAGTGGATCTCAAAGTTTCTTTGTTTTAGTAAAAATGAATAGAACAGTAAAATGAGACGAAAAAACAAGTGGTATTTATTTTCTCAAGTATTGGAGATATGTTTAATTTTCCATTTCGACATCTCACCGCACAGATTTTTGTTCGCGTTCGAACTACGACGGACAAAACAATAATACGAGCGTGTAGAAAAATGCAATACAATTCCAAAATAATAATAATATACACTAATTAACTAATTCTTTAAAATCATGAAAATACCACCGTTTGTTGAAAAATCATCAAACTATAATTTAAATATTTTCCAAATTAAAAATTATGGAAAAATCAAATAAATTAGATTAAAAACATGTCAATAAAAATCGAGTCGTTATAATAAAAATTAATTTTCTTGTTATCTAATAAATTTTAATCAAACTTGAATATTTAAATAAATAAATATTCCCATTCAAAACGTTAAAAATTTCTGGTCATTACAGTAACTTTCTTCTTCAGCCTCTTGTTCCTCTTCCTTTGCTAGTCTTTCTTCCTTTTAGGGAAGAGTCTCATAAGATTCAAAGTCGGGAGGAATGTGCATGAGAGATATGTTGGATTTATTGAAAACATTTCGAGGTAAAGTGGGTTTTCGTTGTAAATCGACACCAAAATATTCAAAAACTCTGCTGAAATACACACCATGATAGAGTGTGTTCTCATATTAAAAATATTCTTTTGAACAAAATCATCTAAGATGACTTGTGCCCAATTGATGTAATAATTTCCATAAATCGCAGAAAGAGCCTTAAAAACTTTTTGAGTCGGGTTATCGTAATTACTCATTCTCGGAATGATGTTTTATTGTAAAATGAGGCTCATAAGTCTTAATTTTGGTCTAATATTTTTGCGTTTGAAATCAAATTCTTTGTTACTTTCAAAAATATCATGAAAAACTTTGCGATTTTATTCATCAATTATAAAGGTGGAGGGGTCAATTGTACTAAATTTGCAACCAAGTATTTGATCTAAAATTTCAAAATCTAAAATAATTGTAGTGCCTTTCAAACTACTCCAAACTAGTCCCTATTCTCTTCTAATAAAATTTCATTTAAATTTGCATAAAACATTTTAACTAAATGTGGACAACAAACAAAATCATTTAAGAATATCATTTTGCAAACAAAGATCTTGAAGACCATAAGAAGAATAATCATCAAACTTTGCAAATCTTCCAGGAAAAACTTTTTCGAAAGTAGCATATTTGACTTATGTATCGATAGCTTCTTTGTTACCGAAAATAAAGTTTTGGTTCTTTTTTAGAGTCTAATGGTTTTTGGCTGGCTTGAGACCATTGTTGAGTGCTTGAGGAGATAAGAGAGTGAAGAGATATTTTCAAATTTTGAAATAAAGTGAGTGAGTGAATGGATAAATATACGACGATTTAATAGAGAGTAAACTAACATTTCAGTTTTGAAAAGATGTCTTTTCTGTTTTGGAAGAAATTCAAAAGAGAGGGAAATTCAAAATTTTAATTTGAAAATAAATTTCAAAATTCAAGCTGATATGTCGACATATAGACTTTGTGTATGTCCATATGGGCCGAAAAATACAAAATAATACTAAGGTAGAAGATTCCTGTATATATACTTGTATGCATCCAATATTATTATTAATCTATATTTTGTTCCTAAATTGAATAATCCCAAAAAAATGAAATGTAAAAAGTACCACTTTTTGCTCCTTTCCTTTTGATCTGTTCTAATTAATCTACTATTGCTGTGAAACACATGTTTGCATCCTTAGTGTCTTGTTCACTATCACTTGAAGTAGAATTTGAATCATCTATTGTTATTGTGTAAACCCACATTCATTTTCTGGATGAATCGGTAATTGGTGAGACCATTGATTTATTCTAATGTTGACAGTCTCTTTGCATATGACCAGGTTCATCGCAGTTGAAACATCTAATCGCAGTTCCATTTCCAAGAGTCTTATTTCATGTCTACGAAAGTTGTTTATCTTTCAATACTTTAAGAAATGTTTGAAATTCCTAGTCATGAAGACAATTTCCTCATCATTGTCATTGTCTAAATCCTAATCGTCAGTTATTGCATTGAAAGCAATGGATTTCTGTTATGTTACCTTACTTTATCTTCTCCCATACAATTGTGTTTCATAAAACATTAAATTACTTATTAACTCTTTAATTTTAGAGTCCTAAAGTGTGACGACCTACTCCAAGACCCACATTAACAAAGAATATTACAAAGTAATATTATCTGCTAGTGTAGAGAATAGGGCTTGTTAGAAGCGACCATCCGTGAATTTTAATTTAAGCGAGCATCAATACGTAAATTAATATGCTACACATTTCTTTAATCAAGTGGAATCGACATATACAATTCAAGCTTAATAAACTACGGTGGCTATAAAAAAAATTTAGAACAACATATAATAATATACATGTAACGTCCCGAGTTTTTCTAACATGAAAAACCGGACCATTTTAGTTAAGAAGAAGAGGTAGAAGAAGAAAAATAGAAAACAACAGCAGAATCTCACATACGCAGCGGAATAAACTATAATAGGTAATAACAGATCTTTACACAAAAAGAAATCTATATCTGTTTATATATACATCATCCCAATACATCATCAGAGTACATCACATCAATATCATACAACTGGACAGTAATCATAACTTGTCCTCACAATCTGAATACACAGCGGAATATATAACTCAAATACGAAAGTACGTATCGCCATCCAGCTCCACAGCATCATTTCCTGTAATTTATAATACTCGGTCTGACCCGAGCATCATATAAAACAATACCCGAGTCAGTCTGGAAAACCAGCGTGAGAAAATCACACTCAATTGATTATTAAAGTTTCAAATATCCTTTAAAAATAAAAAGCATCTCGTAAGACCACGCCACAAATAAACATGTCGGGTTTTTACCTTACGATAGCTAAAACACTTTTTATAAAATCCTCTGATATTATAATAGTGTCTATTCACAAATACTTATTAAAATAGCTGAAATTGTTACATTATTAAATTCCAGCATACTAGCCACAAAAGTGGGTAATACAAACAAATACCGTACAGGGCACGTAGGAAGAATGGATTTCCAACGAATGACTAGGCACTGGGGTACCACCTATCACAGTACGTGGCCTAGATCACCGTACCGAGGAGTACGCCCGCTCCTCTGCAACACAAGGCCGGAACCATCCCTTACTGGATGATCCCGAATAAAATCACCCCACGGTTGGGATCAGCAACCGCACCACTAAGCCGAAATAAAAAGGGACATCTAGACAGGGATGACCTTACCCTCCAGTGGGAGCTACCCACGAAGCCTTGCTGCATAACCCCTGATTTTCAGTCATTCCCGGTTGATGAGGTTCGAGGCTAAACGATACCTTTTAGAGAACATATCCCTTAGAATGCCCATCGTCCGCTGACGATGTTTCGCAAGCATTCGTCCATACCAGTCCGTCCTGGGTTTGAACGGAACCGAAGGCACTATTCCTACTACATCCATTTTGGAAATATCCTCAGGATTAGTAGCGACTAGCCCTTGCACTTCACTGCTCCATCTTCGACTCCGAAATCGTTACACGAAACGTACAAACCGGATCGAAGTGGTATTCGAGTCTCCAGACCTAGAATCCCGGTATACGGAAACTCGATCCCGGTCTCTTCGAAACGATCAGCGCATTGGCCAATATTGATAGTCGGTTATTTAACTATCAATTAACATCCACAAGCAATCATCACACAATAAATAATTTCCCACATTATTATTTTATTTGCCCAAATATCTTTCCAAGATATATTTCCGAATTTTCAAACTCCTTTTGAAAACAATTTCAAACAGTTTCCGCTTACGGAATACATTTCCAAATATTTATTTCTCTTCTGAAACACCAAGTACAAAACACTTAGATTTTTAAATAATCTTAAAAACACTTTATTTTAAATATACTTTATAACATTGAAATTTTAAAACTACTTTAATACTTTATCGAAATATATACTTAAGAAATATTTAAAATGAAACCACTTTACAAATATAAACTAAATTTCTTTTTTTAAAATATAATACCAAATCACTTTTATATAATTACTACAATAATAGATCTTTGAAAAATACTTACTTTAAAGTTAACATTTAAAAATAATCAATTTTCTAAAACATGCTTTTTAAAACATATTAAAACTTTTAACTTATATTTAAAACTACCTTGAAAACGTACTTGGCTATACAGAGAAATATCCTTCTCACTCCCATCTTTTAAAAATAAAATAACATTTATTTTTAAACCAAACCATATCCTTTTATAAATTCCCACCTTGAATTTATCTTTCAAATATCCACTGATATTTTATTTTACTTTATAAACCCAGTTTATAAATTCCAAAATCTCACTTCTCTTTTAAAAATCCCGTTTTAACACTTAAATCAAATCCCAAATTGATTTCCGATTTACTTTACTTTGAAATAAATTCCTTGCTCGTTTCATTTATTTCAAAATACTTTAACTTAAGATTTATTTCTTTCCAAAAATCCAATTCAATACATTTTGATAATTCTTTTTTTCTGAAATATTCAATACAACCATATCATTCAATATTTCAATTACCAATAAAATCATCACAGGATATCAATATCCATAACACAGAATATAAAACAGTCTAGAAAATTTTGAGGAATCCAGTTGGATCCCTCCAACCTGTTTCCCTGCATCCACAGACGTTAGCACAATACCAATTCCACTTCGAGGTGGAATATCGCGGTATATGGGTTTTATAAAATCATCCGCTATTATGCGGCGCATAGGGTCTCATCCGCTATATAAATGCGGGAATATCAACAACTCCAATATATACATATGCCAATATATATATATTGGTATATACTACTATATATAGTATAGCATATTCAATCAATGCAACCATTCAATCAATTATTTAAATTTAACCATTTAAATTTAAATCTAACTGAGTGAGATTAACTCACCTTTGCTTTTGTTTTGCCATCCATTACCATTTAATTTCATCCCAGCTTGTTTTCTTTCAGATTTCTACCTTGAATAACAATTTATATGATTTCATTAATATTTCAAAATGAATAGAACAAATAAGTTCCATTTAACACATAAGTTTCTTTAAAGTACCTTATTTAAAAATAAACTAGTAGATTTAAACTGTATTTATCTATTTTCCTTTGAAACTATAAAATCCGATTTTTTATAATAACTACTCAACTTTTAAAATCCCTGCATTTCCCAATCTTGTATATTAAACTAAGTTGGAAATGTTTATACTTTCCCAGCATATTCTTAAATTTACTTGAAAAACAAAAGTTAAAACTAACTATATATATTTTAAATCAATAAAACATATTATATCAAGTTACAAATCGAAAACTGAAACTCACTTAACTGTATACATATTTTCTGGTTTTACCTATACTTTATTTCTGCTTATTGCATATATTTTTCCCAATTTAACATGACAAAACAGTATATAACTTGATTATCAAATAAATAATTTATTATCAAATTATAAAATTAAATACTATTACAGCAATTACCTCGATCAGATTCCAGGCGACACTGTTCGAACAAGCCCAAACTTCGTTCCCTTCGATCATCGTGACCCATTCCAAGCATGAAATCCTCTGCCTTTGCCGTCGCAAACGAGATCGGCACCTGCTCGCGCTCAAATCCCACGGCCACCACAGCGCTAAACCCTAACACCAATCACCGGTCTCGATAAATTCGATTGCGAGTTCCCAATTCGCAATGACGCGACCGCTCGAACGCGAGCTCTCGCGAACACAACCCAACCAAATTCACGGCCTGGCCCACACCCCAGCACTCGACGTCGACATCCCTCTTGCGATCGCCAATCGAGTCGCCCCTCTATCTCACGCGATTCAAAATCGATCACCGCCTCGCCCTACTGCCTCGATTCAAAGATGGAAACCCCAGCTTGCAAATCACCGATACCACTCGTGCTAGGTCGCGACTATCCTCGAGTCGCCCCACGCGAATCAAAACCCTAGTTGATCGAACGCCCGCTCCTCCTCTGGCCTTACTCGAGTACGAATCTGACTCCCCATGTCTCGCGTCCAAGCTTAAATTCGATTTCTCCCTCAACTGCCCTTTAGTTAGACAATCGTTTCTTTATTTAATTTTATTTTAAAACTGAGTATTCTGGAACGGAAATAGAAGAGGGAAGTTTCGTGGGTAAGATGTTCTGCCATTCTTCTTCCTTTGAACAAAAGAAATATATCCCCTTTTTTTTAGTTTCTTTAATTAACCTTTTCTCGGTTTTGATGCGCGTGTCTCAGAGAGAGACAAATGTAAAAGAAAGCAGGCTACGTGTTGAACAAATAGAGATTTTGTTTTGACTGGTCAAGATATCAATATCAAATTAAATTTGAAGTTAAACGTCTCGAAATCGAGCCAAAATCTCAATCTCCAATCGAGGCATGCCACTAGGCATTTATAATGTTATACCCCTATTCCGAACGCACTGGAAAAGGTTTTGACTACAAATTCGATCGTATGGAGAAGATAGCTTTTTGGGACCAGTTATAATATTAAATTTTCGATTTAATTTCAGCGCGTTTACATTCTGTACGATCACACGACAACTCCAAACACTAGGAAATTCGAAATCCAATAATAATACAATATTACGGATCCAATGGAACTGGTTTCGTTGCATTCCGAGACTGTGCCTCGGAAGGCTACTTTTAAATTCAATTTCAACGATATATTTTTAAAACTGAACAAAACTCTTTAAAATTCCATTTTAAAAGTTCTATCATCTTCAGTATTAATAATATAAATTTTCTGAACCTTTGAACTATTTTTAACAGGCTTAAAATCAAGATTCAATATTTTACCCAATCCCGATAATTAAATTTAATAATTAATTATCCAATAAATACTGTATAATTGAAATTAAAGTTAAAATTTAACCTTCGAATATTTAAAATAAATTAAATATTCACATTTCAAATATACAAAAATTCCGGGTCGTCACATTCCTCCCCCCTTAAAAGAATTTCGTCCCTGAAATTACTAGTTAGGAAGAATGATCCAATACCCATTACTATTTCCCAAGTTCAAACAGTTTTAACAATACTCAAACAATCTTTTATTAATGATACACTAATCATCTTTTAACTTCCCAAACTTATTCATAAGCTCAACCCATACCACCTACTTATCCATTCAAATTTAAATTTGAATTCAAATTTTGAATTATCAAAAATTTCTCAAAATTTTTCTAACTCTCTAAATTTTCGAAAAATTTCGCCAGCGTCTCCTTTGCGCGGCTAGCTCGGTACTACTACAAAATGGCTCTACGGCCTCCCAATCTCAAAAAGAAAACAAAAGGCCAAGTGGCTGGATCCAAAACCCAATCAAATTTCATATAGAAATTCAAATACATACCTTTTTGACGGGCCATTAAATTTTATCTTCTAAATCAAAAATCCCAATTTATCCATTGCTTTTATACACCTGTATATCCTACTAAGCAGTAATATCCACTCACAATTCCAAAGTCATTTTATACTTTTCTTTACAAATTTCCAATATTTGTTTTACTTAAGCCCGTACGATGCACATATATCATCCGTACGCAATATCACATTCGATCGCTCAATCGATCACACAATTTCACTTCCGAACTAGTATTGTCCACCCGACTTCCTAGTGCGGACTCAGATTTGGTTTCTTGATCAGAAACCGTCATTCTCCTTGCATAGCCGTAAACTATGATAGAGAATATTCAGAACCAATCAACAATCCATATCCAGGCTCGCCGTCGAAAATCGAGTGAAAAATCCTGATTCGGATCGATAAAACTATCTCGAAATTCTGTGTTCGACATCTGGACCAAATAGCTATGCGAATAAATAATATACGTACACCTTACGTATTAATTTCAATTGATTATCGGTTATATCAATTCTCTTTTATTCACATTCCTTTTTGATTGTTATCCCCTTATTCACAACTATCCCATTTCACAACTTCAGTTTTAGTCTTCATTCAACTATTCACTTAGTATATATATTTTTTTATTTTTCCATTCCAAAATTACTAAGTATATTTCCAATACAAATTTTCTTAAGAATTTCATTCTTCAATTCTTAAGTTCATATAAATTTTCTTATACTTATTTACTACTTCACCACTGAAGTGTATATATTCAAATTGAACTTCCATTTCATATGAATTCCAACTTACTTCAATTTACTACTTCATTTCCAATTTTTTTCCTTAAATTCAATTCATCTTCAACTTCCAAAAATTGAATTTTATTTAGCTCGACAACAATCCAAGTTAATTCATTAAATAACTATTTCTCAACTTATTTAAACCACTCCTCTGTTTGAGTTCAGTTTCCATTCAACATTTACTTAAGTCAATAACTTAAGTTTATTTTTCATTTAACCAACCCTTTAAAGTTTTATTTCCATCTTTCATTTGATTCTTATTTAATCAAATTCCATTCATTTATTTATTTTCACTTATTCGGATTCCATTCGAAATCCAAACCATTAATATTTTAATCCAATTTCATTAATTCCCAATTCAATTTTCATTAACTAATTTATTATCTCATTAGTTCCTCCGCTGGTTAAAATTAAATACTTGCTTTTTAAATCCCAAATATCACTTCACTTAATCATCTTAAATTCAATTTATTTTATAATTCAAGTTTGGATCTATTTAAAAATTAAGATTGCTCATCTTAGTCATTTCCATTTGATAATTACAATTTCATTTCTATTCATAAGTTTTAACTTACTTACTTAAGACCTGGGACTATTCATTTAAGTCCATTTCATCTTTATAATCAAATTTCAAATTATTACACTTAAGAACTTAAGAATATGAATTTCTTTACACAATTATAAGCATTTTACATTACCTTTATATCCAATTCAATTCGACTTCAACTTACTTACATTTAATTCAATTCCAATTCTCAAATTTTATTTAACTCATCTTAAGTTAAATTCAAATATATTTTATTCACCTTCATATACTCGAATTAAATTTTAATTCTAGGATACAATTTTATACAAGTTTTACAATTCATTCACCTTCAAGTTCTCTAACTCTTTTATCTACCAACTTATATTACTCATTGAGTTATTTTCATCTCATAATTATAATCCAAGAATTTAACTTTCATTCCTTTCTTATTTCAATCAACTTCATTCTATACTTTATATTGTTGATTCATTTAAATTTCCACATTTATATTTTAAATAGAATTCCCAGAATCCAATTGCCCGGTTTTATTTCAAAACCATTTTGAATCCATAAATAACTCATACACATCTGGTATATCACATCAAATCCAAATTTCCAAAACAATCTGCTTTTACCAAACAATTTTCCCTTTGAATTTCAAAACCAACCCAATTCACAATCGTTTCCAATTTAAAACAGTTTGGTAGCAATTTCTCTTTTAGAAACTCGAAAATAGACATCGATGATGCTGCAGTCATTACCGAAATTATTTTCCAGCGACCGAAAGAGAATTTAATGCTTTTATCACTTTAAACATTTCAAACATTTTTAAATCCCAAATCCCACCAGATTTCAATTCAATTTCAAAAATATTCATGAAATAATATCACTATTATTTCCCCCAAAACCTTTAAAAACTATTTTTAAATCCAAAGGAATTTAAACCTTTCCTAAAACTTCAAATTCAAAATCTATTCAACTTTATATCCAAACATTACTCTGGAATTCTATCACATTTTATTTCAAGTTGTAAGTCACATTTACAATTTACATTTACAAATTTCATTTGTATATGGAGTTTATTTCCATTTATAAACTACATTCTCAAATTCCACTTATTATATAAATTATTTCTCAACTTTGGTTATAAATCAATTACTTGTTCAATTTCTACACAATAGTGGTAATAATTTAATATTATCACTTCCTAACAACCAAGCAACCAAATACTATAATAATTTACAAAGTTATTCCTTTATATACAAAAATAATTTGGGCAAAATTATTTCATTCACCCTATTTAAAACCATACTGTGTCGAACTGTTCTATTCAAGTGTTTAGAAACCCCTTCGATACAGTTGTACAGACTGTGCCGACGAAGGTTCATATGCCACTCAATAAATCAACCAACACAATATAAAACATTTTATATTCACTAACAAATACGCGCTCATATCTATTAATACTCTCAAAATCCCCACCAGAGCCAAGGTTATCGCTAGCCTAAGCTCTGATACCAAGTGTAACAACCCGAGTTTTTCTAACATGAAAAACCGGACCATTTTAGTTAAGAAGAAGAGGTAGAAGAAGAAAAATAGAAAACAACAGCAGAATCTCACATACGCAGCGGAATAAACTATAATAGGTAATAACAGATCTTTACACAAAAAGAAATCTATATCTGTTTATATATACATCATCCCAATACATCATCAGAGTACATCACATCAATATCATACAACTGGACAGTAATCATAACTTGTCCTCACAATCTGAATACACAGCGGAATATATAACTCAAATACGAAAGTACGTATCGCCATCCAGCTCCACAGCATCATTTCCTGTAATTTATAATACTCGGTCTGACCCGAGCATCATATAAAACAATACCCGAGTCAGTCTGGAAAACCAGCGTGAGAAAATCACACTCAATTGATTATTAAAGTTTCAAATATCCTTTAAAAATAAAAAGCATCTCGTAAGACCACGCCACAAATAAACATGTCGGGTTTTTACCTTACGATAGCTAAAACACTTTTTATAAAATCCTCTGATATTATAATAGTGTCTATTCACAAATACTTATTAAAATAGCTGAAATTGTTACATTATTAAATTCCAGCATACTAGCCACAAAAGTGGGTAATACAAACAAATACCGTACAAGGCACGTAGGAAGAATGGATTTCCAACGAATGACTAGGCACTGGGGTACCACCTATCACAGTACGTGGCCTAGATCACCGTACCGAGGAGTACGCCCGCTCCTCTGCAACACAAGGGCGGAACCATCCCTTACTGGATGATCCCGAATAAAATCACCCCACGGTTGGGATCAGCAACCGCACCACTAAGCCGAAATAAAAAGGGACATCTAGACAGGGATGACCTTACCCTCCAGTGGGAGCTACCCACGAAGCCTTGCTGCATAACCCCTGATTTTCAGTCATTCCCGGTTGATGAGGTTCGAGGCTAAACGATACCTTTTAGAGAACATATCCCTTAGAATGCCCATCGTCCGCTGACGATGTTTCGCAAGCATTCGTCCATACCAGTCCGTCCTGGGTTTGAACGGAACCGAAGGCACTATTCCTACTACATCCATTTTGGAAATATCCTCAGGATTAGTAGCGACTAGCCCTTGCACTTCACTGCTCCATCTTCGACTCCGAAATCGTTACACGAAACGTACAAACCGGATCGAAGTGGTATTCGAGTCTCCAGACCTAGAATCCCGGTATACGGAAACTCGATCCCGGTCTCTTCGAAACGATCAGCGCATTGGCCAATATTGATAGTCGGTTATTTAACTATCAATTAACATCCACAAGCAATCATCACACAATAAATAATTTCCCACATTATTATTTTATTTGCCCAAATATCTTTCCAAGATATATTTCCGAATTTTCAAACTCCTTTTGAAAACAATTTCAAACAGTTTCCGCTTACGGAATACATTTCCAAATATTTATTTCTCTTCTGAAACACCAAGTACAAAACACTTAGATTTTTAAATAATCTTAAAAACACTTTATTTTAAATATACTTTATAACATTGAAATTTTAAAACTACTTTAATACTTTATCGAAATATATACTTAAGAAATATTTAAAATGAAACCACTTTACAAATATAAACTAAATTTCTTTTTTTAAAATATAATACCAAATCACTTTTATATAATTACTACAATAATAGATCTTTGAAAAATACTTACTTTAAAGTTAACATTTAAAAATAATCAATTTTCTAAAACATGCTTTTTAAAACATATTAAAACTTTTAACTTATATTTAAAACTACCTTGAAAACGTACTTGGCTATACAGAGAAATATCCTTCTCACTCCCATCTTTTAAAAATAAAATAACATTTATTTTTAAACCAAACCATATCCTTTTATAAATTCCCACCTTGAATTTATCTTTCAAATATCCACTGATATTTTATTTTACTTTATAAACCCAGTTTATAAATTCCAAAATCTCACTTCTCTTTTAAAAATCCCGTTTTAACACTTAAATCAAATCCCAAATTGATTTCCGATTTACTTTACTTTGAAATAAATTCCTTGCTCGTTTCATTTATTTCAAAATACTTTAACTTAAGATTTATTTCTTTCCAAAAATCCAATTCAATACATTTTGATAATTCTTTTTTTCTGAAATATTCAATACAACCATATCATTCAATATTTCAATTACCAATAAAATCATCACAGGATATCAATATCCATAACACAGAATATAAAACAGTCTAGAAAATTTTGAGGAATCCAGTTGGATCCCTCCAACCTGTTTCCCTGCATCCACAGACGTTAGCACAATACCAATTCCACTTCGAGGTGGAATATCGCGGTATATGGGTTTTATAAAATCATCCGCTATTATGCGGCGCATAGGGTCTCATCCGCTATATAAATGCGGGAATATCAACAACTCCAATATATACATATGCCAATATATATATATTGGTATATACTACTATATATAGTATAGCATATTCAATCAATGCAACCATTCAATCAATTATTTAAATTTAACCATTTAAATTTAAATCTAACTGAGTGAGATTAACTCACCTTTGCTTTTGTTTTGCCATCCATTACCATTTAATTTCATCCCAGCTTGTTTTCTTTCAGATTTCTACCTTGAATAACAATTTATATGATTTCATTAATATTTCAAAATGAATAGAACAAATAAGTTCCATTTAACACATAAGTTTCTTTAAAGTACCTTATTTAAAAATAAACTAGTAGATTTAAACTGTATTTATCTATTTTCCTTTGAAACTATAAAATCCGATTTTTTATAATAACTACTCAACTTTTAAAATCCCTGCATTTCCCAATCTTGTATATTAAACTAAGTTGGAAATGTTTATACTTTCCCAGCATATTCTTAAATTTACTTGAAAAACAAAAGTTAAAACTAACTATATATATTTTAAATCAATAAAACATATTATATCAAGTTACAAATCGAAAACTGAAACTCACTTAACTGTATACATATTTTCTGGTTTTACCTATACTTTATTTCTGCTTATTGCATATATTTTTCCCAATTTAACATGACAAAACAGTATATAACTTGATTATCAAATAAATAATTTATTATCAAATTATAAAATTAAATACTATTACAGCAATTACCTCGATCAGATTCCAGGCGACACTGTTCGAACAAGCCCAAACTTCGTTCCCTTCGATCATCGTGACCCATTCCAAGCATGAAATCCTCTGCCTTTGCCGTCGCAAACGAGATCGGCACCTGCTCGCGCTCAAATCCCACGGCCACCACAGCGCTAAACCCTAACACCAATCACCGGTCTCGATAAATTCGATTGCGAGTTCCCAATTCGCAATGACGCGACCGCTCGAACGCGAGCTCTCGCGAACACAACCCAACCAAATTCACGGCCTGGCCCACACCCCAGCACTCGACGTCGACATCCCTCTTGCGATCGCCAATCGAGTCGCCCCTCTATCTCACGCGATTCAAAATCGATCACCGCCTCGCCCTACTGCCTCGATTCAAAGATGGAAACCCCAGCTTGCAAATCACCGATACCACTCGTGCTAGGTCGCGACTATCCTCGAGTCGCCCCACGCGAATCAAAACCCTAGTTGATCGAACGCCCGCTCCTCCTCTGGCCTTACTCGAGTACGAATCTGACTCCCCATGTCTCGCGTCCAAGCTTAAATTCGATTTCTCCCTCAACTGCCCTTTAGTTAGACAATCGTTTCTTTATTTAATTTTATTTTAAAACTGAGTATTCTGGAACGGAAATAGAAGAGGGAAGTTTCGTGGGTAAGATGTTCTGCCATTCTTCTTCCTTTGAACAAAAGAAATATATCCCCTTTTTTTTTAGTTTCTTTAATTAACCTTTTCTCGGTTTTGATGCGCGTGTCTCAGAGAGAGACAAATGTAAAAGAAAGCAGGCTACGTGTTGAACAAATAGAGATTTTGTTTTGACTGGTCAAGATATCAATATCAAATTAAATTTGAAGTTAAACGTCTCGAAATCGAGCCAAAATCTCAATCTCCAATCGAGGCATGCCACTAGGCATTTATAATGTTATACCCCTATTCCGAACGCACTGGAAAAGGTTTTGACTACAAATTCGATCGTATGGAGAAGATAGCTTTTTGGGACCAGTTATAATATTAAATTTTCGATTTAATTTCAGCGCGTTTACATTCTGTACGATCACACGACAACTCCAAACACTAGGAAATTCGAAATCCAATAATAATACAATATTACGGATCCAATGGAACTGGTTTCGTTGCATTCCGAGACTGTGCCTCGGAAGGCTACTTTTAAATTCAATTTCAACGATATATTTTTAAAACTGAACAAAACTCTTTAAAATTCCATTTTAAAAGTTCTATCATCTTCAGTATTAATAATATAAATTTTCTGAACCTTTGAACTATTTTTAACAGGCTTAAAATCAAGATTCAATATTTTACCCAATCCCGATAATTAAATTTAATAATTAATTATCCAATAAATACTGTATAATTGAAATTAAAGTTAAAATTTAACCTTCGAATATTTAAAATAAATTAAATATTCACATTTCAAATATACAAAAATTCCGGGTCGTCACAATACAGATCACGGAATCACATATTAGACACATAGGAATACAAATAGATACAATTCTGAACCGATATAAAATAGATATATGATGTAGACTACAAGGTACATAAGTACTACATCTCAAAATATGAATATGTACAAAAAATGGGTCTAACCCAACATAAGATACAACATAACATCAATATACGTGGTGATGATAAATAACTAGCTAACTAATAGGAAGTCCACCCTAAAAGCCTTAACTAAAGGACCTAAAATATCTCGGTCTGACCTGAGTATTATAAAATAATAAACGGGTCAGTCTAGACTAAAATAAATGAGTTAGAAAAATGAATGATAGATAAAGTGAACTAGATCTCAAATATAGTCATATATCGACAAATATCAAACATGCATCAATAACTTCAAATAACCAAATACTAAAAACTCAAGATAGCTTCTCAAAAGAAAAAATCCTTGAATTGATTTGATGGTAATTCAAACAACATCAAATCCAGAAATCTCACAAATAGAAATCCAGAAATCTCACAAAAAGGGGAAAGGCGCCAAACTTCAAGATTGGTGAATAATTCACTTACATGCATGCAACTCCAAGATAGACGTATAAGTCTATAAACATCAAGATAGGTACGAGACCTATAAACATCAAGATAGGAACAAGTCTTATAACTTCCAAAATAGGGAGGAGACGTATAAACATCAAAATAGGTACGGGACCAATAAACATCAAGATAGGAACAAGTCATATAACCTCCGAAGGCGAGTCATAAACTTGTCGATAAAAGTGTTATGTACTTTCATATAGCAACCAAATAGATAACGACCATGTGTCCCATACCACAGGGTATACCCAAACGTTTACTATATGCTAATAAACTCCACTTGTGTGTAGTAATGGTTCAGTCAAACAAGTCTGGGAATTAACCGGTAAAATAACATGAGCATTCCATACCACTAATTTTATTTAACCATTAAAATCAATTCCTCATTCGATGGATGTCATGCAATTTGATGAAAATATTTCTCTTTAGAAACCATTTCTAAAAATATTGATTTATAGCGGAAATATACATATATAAGTACACTTTACAAACCATTGCTCCAAATCATTTTTAAAACTATTGTAAATGAGAATAGAGTGTGTGTGTGTATTACTAAAATTCTTTGTATATATATATATTGGTATTTAAAAAGATTTGTATAAAACGGTTTAATTTATAAATCATCCATTGTAAATCCGAGTTGAAAACATGCATCAAAAGTGTGTATTACTCCCAAGATCCATAAAATAATCTCTATTGCATAAAACATCAAATGAATTCCTCAATTCATCAATCAAAAATATGAAGATATCAATGAAATAGATATTCAAGGGACCACCAAAATCAAGATTTTAAATCCCGGAATCGAGTGTTAAAAATCATCACAAAATGGCAATTAAACATGCATACGTTAATAAGAAGAAACCGAGTGAGAATCAGGCAAAGCTGTGCCATCGGGAAGCATGAGAACACAACCTAGGGCTCAGCCCAGGTCGTGCACCAATGCACTAGTCGTGTGCGATCGGTGCACCGGTCACACTGCTTGGGCCGAACTCCATGAAGTGTTCCTGGCTCCCTGGATGTCTGACGACAATGATTCTCCTGGTGAGGGTTGTTTTAACTGCAAGGTATCAATTGTGAAGCCATGCAAGCATATAAACAACCATGATTTGCAAATTCAAAGATTCATACGTTAGGGTTTCAGCAAAATTGAAAATTTGGCAACATGATTCAAAGGTTATCAAGAGTAATTAAGAGGAAATCAACCAATATTCATTCAATTATCACAAAAACAACTTGTAATCATTAACAGTCTATAAGTGTGAGATAAACCCACCTTATTACCCAAAAAGCTTCAAAGTCACAAGCATCAACTCTAAGCCAAATCATCTAAACAGCCTTGAAATTCGTCCCTAGTGTCGTGCAAATTTGATGCAGCAAACTTATATATCATTCCACTAAATTTTGACTGAAGGTGTATATATGAGTTGAGAACAACATATCCAAATTTCGGATTTTTCATATTTTTCTACAATTAACTATGATTTTTCTACTGACATGAGTTTTTTTGCCAAATTTCACCGAAAATAACTTGCAAAGATGACCACCTTTAACCCATCAAAACTCAATGAAATTCCATGAAATTTGGAACAGAGGTGCTAGAACATAGCAAAAACAATATATCCAAATTTGAAATTTTTTATAAATTTATTTGAATTGATTTGATTTTTGGAAGATGTTTAGGGTTTTAGAGGAAAATGAGAAAACATGTTTTGAGAAATAAAAAAGAAGCTTTACTGGCTTGAGGAGAAATAATGAACGTACATTTCATTAGTTTCTTAAGTTAGAGAAATTTCCTAGGTCCCTAAATGGGCTAAACTAAACACCTAAGCCCAAACCCTCTTTTACGTAAAACAGTACAAGACTTAACCATTTTTCTCATTTTCTACCTTTTTAAAACATTGACATCTCATTGATTTCAACATAGAAAATTTCAAATTAATACACTTAAATTAAGTTCATCACCTAGTTTTCATGATTAAATAATGAAAAGAAATTTACTATAGTTATTTAACCCTTATTTTCATTATTGAAAATAAGACAATGTTGCATTATCTAAAATAAGACAATATAACAAATTAATCATTTTCAACACCAAAGCCTATTTTCACACAAAACAAACTTACGTGTATTTTATAAACACTAACACAATATTATACAACTTTTAAACAAGAATTTACACACTCAAATAAAGTATTCAGTGTTTTGTCCAATTCCTTTATTAAAGAAAAATACATGTTTTTTAATTAATTCCACTCAAATCTCTTAACTACAAATTCTAGAAATAAGTTTTAATATTTCTAAAATCACCATTCAATCTTTATAAAGATTTTAATACTCTAATTTACACAAATACTTAATTTAAATCTAAAATCCAATTTCCCAATTCCTCAATTATTAGATTTTTAATCTTACATAATTGAATCTAATTATTTTAATTAAATAAACGATAATCAAAGTGAACTCAATCGGGTTGTTACAGAACTCCCCACCTAATAAAAATTGCAACCTTGCAATTTGGATCTAAAGGAAATTCCAACGAAATTACTAATTAATTCCACAAACAACAAGAATTTAGTAACAATCATGCACCCAAACAACAACAGGCACAAAAGAAAGGCTCATTTAACTTATGTGCTTTAGAAATACACATTCTAACTTAAATTCCAAGTTTGCTAAGGTTTGATTATGTACAAAATAATCACTTTTAAGCTCATATTACAACTAATAAAATAGTTTAACAAATAGAGTCTCAGTGTAACCTATTAAAAATAGTTACATGCAATTTAGCACTTGTTAACTCTTCTTTTAAAACAAAAAAGAGTTATTAAAATAAAATCTTCATTTAAACCTCTAACTTAATCATTTTAGCTTTTATTTAAAGTAAATTCAAATCAAAGTTATTACACACCCTCATTTTAAAAGACAATTGCATTTCCGCAATTCTACTTCAAAGAATATTCTATTATTATAGACTTTGAGTTTTATACAAACTCGTTTAGAAGATGCTAAATCTATACAAACTCAAATGTCAAAAATTTCGGAAAAAACTCCATAATAACACTATTGTACGAAATGTGTTTTGAAAATTTACAACACTCTGAATATTTCACAAGTTCATACATGCATTCATGAAAAACACTTTTGCTCTTAAAATCTTTAATTTACCTTCACAAGTTTTTAAAATAAATAAAGATTTTTCATTAATACTTTTTCAATTTCAGGCCTGTTGTATAAAACCCAGATTTCCACATAGTAAAACTCAAAATTTGAAAAAACTCTTAAAATGAAGGTTGTTTCACTCAGTCTAAGCTTTTCGGCAAGGTAAAGATCATTAAAATTGGACTTACGGTTGAAAGTTATGCCCAAAATACTTTCTGCTTTTTAATCTCAAAAATTTCTAAAAGGATAGAGCTGCCTACCCATTTTCAAAAGTGGTAAAATGAAAACTTTTAGCTTATAGAAGCGCTTTCTTCTACAAAAAGATTGACCCCATTTGGAGCCATAAATCTCAAATTATTGTTGGTTTGGTACAGCACATTTTTAATCAAAATTTCAGCACTAAGACCATTTTAAAACTAGAACTCTCTAACCATTTTTAAAATTCAAGGCCATATATTCTCTAAGAAAATCTTAACACTAAGTTATTGATTACATGATCCTCTTTTCAGAAAGCTAGAGACTTCAAGAATTAAAATTTACCTTATCCAACTAACTTTCAAAACCGATTCACTTAATAAGAATACTTTCGCAAATCACACAAGCAAGTTTCTCTCTTTAATGAAAACTTATTTTAAATGAGATAGCTAATCTCCTTTACATGCAAGAAGTAATTGTCTATCCAAATAAATTTTGGGAAATACACATTGATTTTTAAGTTATACTCACAATTTGAACAATCTAATCTTGTTTTTCAAATGAATTTCACAAATTCACAACAAACATATTTTAACTCTTCCAAATTTTAAAATACATGTTTACTTGAAATCTTTCACTCTACACCTAATCTCATAAAATATTATACCCCAAATTCTTCTCACAAAATTTCTCTCTTAACCTCGCTTAATAAAAGCATTTATTCAACATTCAATAATTTTGAGAGAAATTACTTATTATTCACAATTCAAAGTATCCAACTTTCACTAGCTTATTACACTTCAAACTTTATTTAAATATAAATTCTAACTTTCATTTCAACTAAGTCATAATTTACATTATCATCCAAACTATCACATAAAATTCATTTAATATGCATCAATGCAAATGGATATAAAAAAATCTCCAATACTAACAGTACATGATTATCCAAAATTTTATAAACATCAAATATTACTTTTTATTAAAATATCTTTTAAACAAATCAGTGTTTGGCAAATAATAGAAAGCATAATTTGACAAAACTTATAAAACAAAAGCTTTTGGTTACTTTTATAGCATTCTAAAAAACATAAGTTTACTGCAATCGAATCAACAGTTCAAAAGTTACGATTAAAACAAATTCTGGTTTAAAATTTAATATCCCCGTCGTTTATTCTCAAGACGGCGACAAATTAGTGCAATTTAGACCAATTGAACCTCAGAATTTTACAAAATCCTAAACATAAAACTTATAAAATAGAGTCTAAACTTTCTAGAACATTAAAAATTATTGGACTCCGAGAAGAATGAGAAAGTATGTCCAAATTACAAACAAAGTTTAGCTCAGAAAATTTTCGACGGGACAGAGTTTAAAGCTCTGTATAAAACATGAATTTGACCAAGAGAATTGCAAAATTTGGAAAAGTTATCAAAACAGAATTTCTTTCTTATGAACTTATCTTTCTTATCCAAAAAGATTCATTAAAAATGGGTTTACCAATCAAAAGATATAGCATTTTTACTTCGGCACATTTTAAAGAAACTTTCAAAAACTTGTTTTATTTGAAACTTTTTAATTTATCTCAAGTTAAAATTTAGAACTATAAGTCTTCTTAATTATAATTCTTAAACTAAGTTGTTTATTTGAAACTTTATGTGAAACTTTTTTGACAAGCGCCATTGTCCAAGTGGTTAAATGATTCGGCTTTGGTGCGAGAGGTCACAAGTTCGAAACTTGCGTAGCGTGATTCAAAAGTTTATTGACATGTGATATGTTGTCCCAGTGACATATTGTATATAAAGTACCATTTTCAAAAAAAAGTTGGTTATTTCAAAATCCCATTTCTTAAATCCACTTTAGTGTTCCCTTAAAATAATTTATCCATGTTTCTATTGAAAAAAAGATAAACAATTCCTTACGCAATTTGTTGTTTCGTTAAATAATATATATAATAAATTTAGATTTTTATCGTGTCTCGGTGTCTCGATAAAGCGTTTAGGAAATCTCTATCAATCCTTGTGCACCCATATCGATAAGATTCTTAACCACTCAACGTATAATTCAACACTAAAAATAAAATTTCCTATGATATGCATATATCTTTTACAATTTTACAAAGTATTTACTTGCTTGCCTCAATAATATAATCAAATTCCACTTATATGCATATCCCTTATCAGAAAGATTTTTAATTTGAATGAATGCTTTCTTTTATAAAATTCTTTTAATCGCTCTCAATTCTTTACTAATAATTTTTTTATACAATGCATCAATAACTACTACAAGTAAACATCAAATGTTTAATTCATTTTAACCTTTCGTCACCAATACTTATGAATTAAATTTCATTTTTACAATTTTTAATCTTTCCTATATTGCTTGTAGTACCTACACCTTTGAAGAAATCGCAAGTTCTTCTCATTAATATTGGGCAGGTTTCTAATTCTCAATGATGATTTCTACTCAATATTAATTTAAAAGAATTACTATAATATCAAAGCATCTATGCATTAACCAACCAAACAAATATTCAATCAAATCGATCAAAAATTTACTAGATAACATGCCCAGTAGAACCATCCATCTGCTACTGCTACGTAACCCTGATCATAAAAAAATTGACCACAAACTTTATGATTTGTTGGACGGACAAAGTATTACGTCTTAACTAGGCTCACGGATGGTCCAATACTAAAATGAATGACTCGACTCAGCTGCTAGCCAACTATACTCCCGAAATAGATAAGATTAGATCAAAGACTGCTTAGGAATCATATGATTCAATAATAAGAACATCAAAGAGTGGAAACGAAGGGAGATGTTCCTAGACTTCCCAAAAAACACTTTCTTATTCAAAAGGGGATGGTTCCTACTATCTACCCCAAGACCCCTAAAGAATGGTTCTAAGACTCACCTAGGCCAAGATTTGTGCCAGTAATACCATATTTTGTTCTGAACCCAGCCCTGATACTAAGCTGTAACGTCCTACCTCGAGACCCACACTAATAAAGACTATTACAAAGTAATATTGTCGTCTAGTGAAGAGGATAGGGCAGGTTAGGAACGAGCATCCGTGAATTTTACTTTAAGTGAACATCGATTCGTCAATTAATATGTTATACATTTCTTTAATCAAGCAGAATAGACATATACAATTTATGCTTGAAACAAAACTACGGTTGCTATAATAAAAATTCAGAACAAAATATAATAATATACAGATCACAGAATAACAAATAAGACATAGTAGAATACAAATAGATACAAGTCTGAACCGGCACAAAATAGATACATGATATAGACTACATGGTACTTTATGTACTACATTTCAAAATATGAATGTACACAAAAGAAGCCTAGCTTGACATAAGATACAACATAACATCAATATACATGATGATGATAAACAACAAGCTAACTGATAGGAAGTCCACCCTAAAAACCTGGAGCTGAAGGACTTAAAACATCTCGGTCTGACCTAAGTATTATGAAATAATAAACGGGCCAGTCTAGACTAAAATACATGGGTTAGCAAAATGAATGATAGATAAAGTGAACTAGATCTCAAATATAGTCATATATCAACAAATATCAAACATGCATCAATAATTTCAAATCACCAAATATTAAAAACTCAAGATAGCTTCTTAAAAACAAAAATCCCTGAAATGATTTGGTAATGATTCAAATAACATCAAATCCAGAAATCTCACAAAAGGGGGAAAGACGCCAAACTCCAATATTGGTGAATAAATTCACCAAATGCATGCAACTCCATGATAGATGTATAAGTCTATAAACATCAAGATTGGTACAAGCCTATAAACATCAAGATAGAAACAAGTCCTATAACCTCCGAAAAAGGTATGAGACCTATAAACATCAAAATAGGTACAAGACCTATAAACATCAATATAGGAACAAGTCCTATAACCTCCGAAGGCGAGTCATAAACTCGTCGATAAGAGTGTTATGTACTTTCATATAGCAACCAAATAGATAACAACCATGTGTCCCATACCATACAGGTTTACCCAAACGTTTACTATATGCTAATAAACTCCACTTGTGTGTAGTAATGGTTCGGTCGAACAAGTCCGGGAATTAACTGGTAAAATAAATGCGAGTGTTCCATACCACTCATTTTATTTAACCGTTTGAATCAATTCCTCTTTCGATCGATGTCATGCAATTTTATGAAAATATTTCTCTTTAGAAACCATTTCTAAAATACTGATTTATAGCGGAAATATACATATATAAGTACACTTTTCAAATCATTTTTAAAACCATTGTAAATGAGAATAGATTATATATATATAATATATATATATTACTAAAATTCTTTATATATATATATATGTATATGTATATATATATATATATATATTAGATAGGTACTTAAAAATATTTGTATAAAAGGGTTTGATTTATAAATCAGCCATTTGTAAATTCAAGTTGAAAACGCGCATCTAAAGTGTGTTTTACTCCCAAGTTCCATAGAATAATCTCTATGGCATAACACATCAAATGAATTCATCAATTCATATATCGAAAGCCCGGAAATATCAATGAAATTGATATTAAAGGAAACACCAAAATCAATGGTTTAAATCCTCGAATCGAGTATTAAAAGTCTTCACAAAATGGTAATTAAACATGCATACATCAATAAGAAGCAACCGGGTGAGAATCGAGCAAAGCAGGGCCATCGGGAAGCACGGGAACACAACTTGGGGCTTAGCCCAGGTTGTGCACCGGTCATGCGCGACCGATGGACCTATCAAACTGCCTAGACCGAATTCCAGATAGTCTTCCTAACTCACTGGATGTCCGACGGCGGTGATTCTCTAGTTGAGGGTTGTTCTAACTCCAAAGGTATAATTTTGAAGCAATGCAAGCATATAAACAACCATGATTTGCAAATTCAAATATTCATATGTTAGGGTTTCAGCAAAACTAAGAATTTGGCACATGATTCAAAGGTTATGAAGACTAATTTGGCACAAGCATTAACTTTTAGCCAAATCAACTAAACAGCCATGAAATTCATCCCTAGTGCTGTGCAAATTTGACATAGCAAACCATAATATTTTTCCATTAAATTTTAACTGAAGGTGCATACAGAAGTTGGAAACAACATATCCAAATTTTTGATTTTTCTGATTTTTCTGCAACTAATTATGATTTTTCTACTGACCTATGTTTTTTGCCCAGATTTCACCGAAAATAACTTGAAAAGATGACCACCTTTAACACATCAAAATTTACAATAGTTATAACCCTTATTTTCATTATTGAAAACAAGACAATGCTGCATTATCTAAAATAAGACAATTCAACACTTAAATCATTTTCAACACCAAAACCTCAAATTCACACAAAACAAACTTACGCATATTTTATAAAACACTAACACAATATTATACAAGTTTTTAATAAGAATTTACACACTCGAATTCTATTTATTCAATATTTTCGCCAGTTCCTTTATTAAAGAAAAATACATGTTTTTTAATTAATTCCATTGAAATCTCTTTATTACAAATTCTAGAAATAAGTTTTAATATTTCTAAAATCACCATTCAATCTTTACAAAGATTTTAATACTCTAATTTACACAAATACTCAATTGAAACTCAAAAATCCATAACCTAATTCCTCACTTATTAGATTTTTAATCTTACACAATTATATCTGGTTCGTTTAGTTAAATAAATGACAATCAAAGTGAACTCAATTGGGTTGTTACATAATGTCATTTGCCTCTTCTATTGCTAATGCCTTTTGATCTCACTCTAAAGAGAGTGAATTGAGGACTTTTTAAACTTGGTCCTCTTTAGAAAAAAAATCCTAATGATATTTAAGAACGTACTATATCTTGAAACCTACAATACATGTCAGAAATAGACTGATTCTCATTCATTTTAAATAATTGAAATTGGTTAGTTAACATGAAAATTTTAGTCTCCAAATATCATATGTAGTGTAACAAAATAAAATATAATCCATAAAAATTAATCCGTTGGTTAATTAAATAATAAAATAACTTCGCAAAATTATCAGGATTGAGCCATGGGAGTAGCACCACTGTGTCCGTGGTAATTTTCTGGTCAATTTCCATATATAAAATGTAAAAAACCGAGCTAATATGAATGAGAAACAAATTTAAAAAAAAATCGAAAAAACATTATAAAGGGCAGGTCGACTGGCCGGTCGACTTGGGCACCAGGAGGTCGACCGCCTGGTCATCCCACCTCTGCTATTTACGAATGAACGTTCGGTCATTCAAACGTTCCAGAACTTCAAACTGACGTGTTTTGAATTCTTTATTATAATCCGATCCTTTTATTTTTGCATCCGATGGCTCCTATTCAGCCTATGATGCGGTTGCATCCCATTCCATCTTTAAAATCCAACAATTTGAGATCCACTTCTACCCTGATAAATAGACCCCTAGATCTAACACTTGTTCTCATTCTAGGTTTTCTCCAATTTGGTTCGCCTTTCTAGGAAGGACCCTAAACGGAATAATTTTCCAAGGAGAAAATCGTTATAAATTAAATTATTTTACAACTACAAGTGGATCCGAGAAGACCAAAGGAAGAGCTTAGGACCAGAGGTGAGTGATTGTAATTATTTTAAGATTTCTTTCGGTAATTTAAAGTAATAGAGTTTCCAATAGTTGTAGTTTTACTATGATTTTGGAATAGCCTTTTTATCAGTTGTAGATCTATTTTTCAGTCTATTCCCTTTTAGTTATTCTTTTTCAGTTAATCATAATTTATTACTGTTAAGCATAGCTTTTTATCTATTTACAGTTTATTTACAGTATTTAAGTTTATTTACTGTTATTTATTTCTTATTTACATCTTTTTCTACGTTTTGGATTTTATGCAAGCGTCTATTCTCTTCTTCCTCCTTTTCTTCGCGTATAGATTAGAGTAAATTAAACGCGAGTATGGATTATATAAGTAAGAATATTGAATGAAGAAAATAAGATGTAAATATAAAGACTGTAAAAAATAGTGGAATTGGACTGTAATATAAATGGAATTGGACTGCAATTATGCCTAATTATGATTAGAATTGGACTAATTAATTGGCTTAGTTATAACGTACAATTATAACTAAAAAAAGAGTATAAGATGGAAGAAGCTTATTTTCACACTTATACCTTGGATTAAGTAATAAGCATGATTATAACGTATGTTATAATAAGAAAAAGAATAGAATGAGGCTTATTTTAAGACTTGGGATAAATCAATAAGCGTAGAAAGTAAAGATGATAATAAAGGCTTATTTAAATAATTTATCTAAGTTAATAAGCAAAGGTCAAAGTAGAACCTGTACCATATAGCATTTCCTATTAGAAAAAACGGTGTCTCACATTAGCCTAAAGTGAGATGAGAGCACGCTTACACTAAGAATGGTAATAATTAGTCAAATAGAAGTCCAAATCACGAGGGATTTGGATAAGGGGCGCAACTAGATATTGTTTGGATGACGGGCCAGTACCAACAACATTTCCCCTATTGTTTCTATGGACACCCTGTGATCTCACATTAGCCTGAAGTGAGATGAGGGGCACGCTTATGCTGGAGTTTGTGCTAATAAGACGACCCAACAGGTGGAGCAAAAGGTAGCATGGGTATGGTGGTAGTTACGCGTGCGACTTCCATTCTGGTGCTTAGTAAACGCTATGAGTTCCAAGCGCTTAGTATGGGTGTCTTTCGTAGACACCATTGCCTTTTGTGTAGGGAGCTATATATGTCGTCCGGATCCATAGTAGGTGTTTTGTGCATCTTTCGTAGATACCATTGGCTGCTGTGTAGGGAGTTATATAGCATCTGGTCCGCAGTAAGGTCTATGGAGTAGCAGGTCGATCATAAAGGGTAGAATTAGGATTACATCCTAATTACAGTATTAGGAATTCAGCCTAATCAAAGCAGAAATCAAGGACAAGTGCAAGCAATCGAAATTAACCTATCTTATAGTTAATCGTATTTATTTCCAGTTTATCTCTTTCCTGTTTCCTTTGTTTCCTCTTTATATACTAAAACTGTTGTAGAGTCTATTACTTTGCTTAAAGACTCATTCACCAGACTTTTTGTCTGACCCACTCCTCTATTTTTTCCCTCTCCCCCATAGGCAACCAAAGGAGAGGGCAGTAGATTGCATTTGCTTGGCGGTTTTCTTGGGGGAGTTCTCTACTATGTATTTCTTTTATTTCAGCTTTAGTTCTTTTTGTGTACTGGCTTATTATGAGGGATATTATTTACTCTGATTTTTGAGACTATGAGTTTTTTTTTCATGAGACATATTGGATTTTTTGGCAAGTATGTGGTATTTGGTATTTGACTTATTTATGAAGCAATTATGAAGTTTTGTTTTAATTAAGTTATTATTTTAAGTTTCTGCTCTTTTTATCTATTTTTGTCTTGTGAATCCTAGTCTCTTTTAGCTTTAGTTATACCTACAACGCACCACGCCTTTTAATGTGTCCCTTTGGGTATATTAAGAGGTGTGGGGGTGTTTCATGCGGACTTACAAATAGAGATTCTATTAAATTCATTTTTATCTTATGAGAAAATTAAAATATTCATGGCTATAGAGTTATTAAGCGCTTTTTTCCTTTGGTCAGCAGTCCATTGTGAAAAGTAAGTCTGGGGCTCATTGTACTCATTCTGTGTAATATTCAAAATATCTAAACCATTTGACTGCTATTAAATCTTCATCCGACATGACCAATAAGTGTAATTACTATTATTAAAAAGTGGGGATCTAGTAGTAGATTATCCTTCTATAAAAGTATTAACAAGTGTACTAATAGTATCGCTAGCCATTTATACTTTTCAAAAATCAGATTACGAGTTTTTGAAAACCCTTTTTTCCAATACCAAATGTGGGTTATGGAATAATGGATCTTAAGGCTAATTTAATACTAGAGGAGGGGTGAATAGTGTTTTCTAACTTATGTAAATATTTTTAATTTTCTTTCAAGATTAATATTAAATCACAGGTTAATAGTATAGAATTATATCACAGATTAATAGCATAGAATTATACTAAAATCAGTCACAGATGCAATCACAAATAAATATAAAAGCAATAAAGAAAAGTAAAAGTTAGAGAGATGACACTAGGGATTTTATATTGGTTCAGATTTCTCCTACATCTAGTCCCGTAAAATTTCTTG
Source organism: Allium fistulosum (assembly GCA_030737815.1). Taxonomy (NCBI): domain Eukaryota; kingdom Viridiplantae; phylum Streptophyta; class Magnoliopsida; order Asparagales; family Amaryllidaceae; genus Allium; species Allium fistulosum. The sequence goes on along the minus strand of CM060905.1, from coordinate 893,587,896 downwards.
TACAGATTTCTTTTCAAATGCTAATCCTTAAACCAGGTAGAAGGAAAACCAGATTACAATCTCGATTTCGAGTCTATGAGATACACCCTTATGTATTACAAATCCGGGCTTAGGTCTCTTGATTTGACCGGGCTATAAGGTCACCCACAAGATTTACTGGGCTACTAAGCACATCCACTTGATTTTAACAGGCTACGAGCGCACCCAAACAAACAAGAGTAGATTTAATAGTTTTTTCAAAGACTAATTCTTGTAGTTTGGATACAATGGATCTTATAGCCTCTTGGATAACATGTTGATCTTTGAAATGGGGGAGAGATGTTTCCAAAATAGTAAGAAAGTAGTATTGAATCAATACAATGAAGTATGAATTGATTCTATGTGATTTTGAAGAATGTACATTATATTTTTCAATGGAATTTTCAAGAGAGTAAGGAGTGGGAAGAAAGTAAGTAAATAATTAGTTAAAAATTCGTTTGCACTCCCCTTTATGTAGTAAACGAACGGATATATCCATTTGTGAAAGTTTGTGTCCAAAAGATACTTTCATTCAAAACTTGAAAAACTAATTAACAGCCTATATGTCGACATATACAAAACTATGTCGACATATCCTAGTAATTTTTGAAAATACTTTTCTTTTAAATTGTTTTGAAAATCCTAATTTGAAAATAGGTTTTAAATATTTTGAACTCTTAAAAAAATTTATAAAATATATTTTGAGATTAAAATAATTAATTTTTTATTTAAAAGATCTAAAATTAGGAATTGCAGATACAGATCAAAGATGCTATCAGGGACTTGAACAATATATTCTAATGACTTTAAACACTAAATTATAACCTTAGGATCTTCATTTCTTTGTCTTTAAACTCATGAGTCCTCATATCTTTATCTTAAGTCTTTATGCCGTACAGTCTTTGATTCAGCACCTGTATAATATTCTGCATTATATACTATATAACTTGGCAAAACATTAGTATCTATATTTTATGTGGTTGTTGTCATCAAAATCAATAACTGAGGTATTAACAATTTTTAGGTACTTTTGGAACACTTTCCAGTATACTTACCTATTCGATCAAATCAAATTTTTTATTTTATTTGCATATTATGTTTCCTACTCCTATTTTATATTCTATGAACTTATCATGCACACACTAATTATATATCGAATACACATGTTCATGTTTTGGATAATTCATCGGTGAATTTAACGAAGTAAGTTGATCCGTTTTGGTATCATTAGACCTTCTATTGCATATACCTATATGTATGTATGTATGTATGTATGTGTATATGTATCAATCCGAAAAGTTTATTAACACTTTATTCACTCCCAATTAATGGCTGCTCTACCCATAATCGTTTGAGATAAAAGTTAGCAGTACCATATGATTCATAAGCATGTGATTAAAAAATTATTTCTCAAAGATATGACTTAGTTCATGATTCCAAAATAATTGTAAAATTTTAGATATTTTTGTATTTTCTATAGCTAATGCATTACTTTTGTTATGAAAAAAAATACCATTATTAAATATTTATCTTGTAATGAATATTCATGATATCCATATTATATAAAACTATATCTATTTTTAGTCAATACAAAAAACAGTTATTATTTCATAAATAATATTTTCTGTGTGTGTGTATATATGAGCCGCATATTTGGACACAAAATTGAACATAATTGGCGATATAATAGATCTGGACCGTTGGATCTCATTGTGTTAGCACATGGTGCTGAAATCAAGGGGTAATCCAGTGGTCGTGAGTTATTGTGTCACCAATTGTGTCACATTTTCTATTTCAATAGATTTTCCGATACACACACACACGCATACATACATACATACATACATAAGGATAATCTTTCATAACTTGATGCATCCACTAATAAGTGTAATATGTCATGCTTCCACTATTTCTTCCATTACAATGGTAGAATATTAAATACGAAACTTCATTCAACCACTTATTATGTGAAGTTCATTTCAGCTAACGTAACTAGTTTACGGTCAAGAGTTTCAGATCAAGTATATTGAAATTAAAGAAATAAACTCGTAGAAAATAAAATTCCATATGAAAATACATTTGGAATAGAAATCACATTTCTCATTCCATATTTAGTATCTACTAGTATTTCATACAATTCTCGTATCTGATATTTTTTCATGAAGTAGAGGTGACTATTCACTTTCTTTATCTTAATTTATTAAGACTATTATAATTTAATTAACTTATTATATATATATATATATGTGTGTGTGTGTGTGTGTGTGTGTGTGTGTGTATCTTGTCAATTAAATCATATTTAACTAATTTTAATTCTTAATTTAATTAAATTTTATTTTATTCATCTTAAACTATTTAAGAAGAATATTTAACTATAACCTTTGTAGGTTTATATATATATATATCAAATATATTTATTTATTAATTAGCTACTTACTAATTAATTGTTCAATTAAACATTTTTATTAAATATTTAATAAATTTTGAAAATTTATATAGTTTAATTTCACATAACAATTTCAAAAAAATTAAAACATTTTAAATTATTAGACTATAACTTATGTATGCATGTATGCATGCATGCATATACGTATGTATATATTATTATATGTATATATATAAACATTTGTATAATTATTTATTAAATAAGATATTAGTTAATCAAACATATCAATTAAATAATTTAGTAATTTTTGGAAATTTTATTTATGTTAAACAATTTCAAGATAAGTTTTTAACTATAACATTTAATCAAATTAATTTAATATTTATAAACTTTCAAAAATATAAATTATTTTTTCAAAACAGTTTTTTGTAAACTTTTTAATATATTTTATAGCATTTATAAAATTTCCTTTTATATATTAAATTTTTAAACCTGAATTTGAAATTAGCCCAGGGCTTAACATAAATTTGGGTCATACATTTGAATCAACCTTTTTGGATAGACTTCACCCATTGGACCAGTCCAGTGGACTGGAGGAGTCAACTTTTTATCTAACCCCAAGCGTAAGCATTACTATTTTAAACACTCATTGGATACAAAGTTTAATAGTTTGTCTTAAATGCCGACTAAGTAAATTACATATGTCATATATGGTTTAATACCATTTTTGGTTAATCCCAAAGTCCTTTGAGGTGGCCCACCCAAGATCCCTTACATGCAGCCTCTCGACTCACATAATTAATCCTATTTGGATGTGTAGGGGTAAGAGCCAATGCTTTACCATAGATTACATTGTAAGAACTTCCAATCATACTGGTGATGGAAATCGAACTTTTGACCTCATCGCCACTATGTAGATGCCTCTACCAACCTCGCTCTAATACCATTGTTGGAACTATCTCTTTTGGTAGCAGGTGAAATCGGTAAATTTAAAAAAAATCTCTATTTAGATCTGAATAAACCTATTAAATTTATTAACTCGCATTAGATCTAATATATATATATATTGAAATAAAAATCATATTTTATTTTAATTATTTTGCATTCATATTATTAATCATATTAATTAAGTTTACTTAACGTTTGTTTTAAGTATATAACTTATATTCATAACATAACATAACATGATAACATAAGATATACATCAAACTAACAATATATCATATGTGTGGTATACAAATATGTGCGTGTGTAATTTAGTAATGTGTTTCATGTTGTATCATTTGGGTATGTGAAAGATCATATTGTCATTCATGTAGTGTGAATTAAAAGATCATAAATGTGGCATGTGTGTAATTAATCGAGTTTTGTTTTAACAACTTTGGATGTGTGAAAGGTCATATGGGCATACAGTGTGTAAATTCAAAGGAATACATATGTTTGACATGATAACATAATAATATATGAGAATGTGTGCAACAATATATTTATACATATATACATATATATTGGGATTTATGCCTATTGTGTGTGCGCCTGTGGTTTATACTTACACATACATATGATAAATTCATAGTGTATAAGGAATATAAATGTAGATGTACACACACACACATACATATATATATAGGGCAAGGACCAACTACACTTCAATTTCGTTACACCTTAATTCCCCCTTGATTTTCACCACAAGTTCTGATTTAAATAATATAGTTAGTCGAAAGAGAGAGAAAGTACTACTATTTAAATCAGAACTTGTGGAGGAAATCAAGAGGATTAGAGGTGTAGCAAATTTGAGGTGTAGCTGTAACGACCCTAGATTTTAATTTAATTTAAATTGATAATTAAATTAATTTTTGAATAAAAATTGTAAAATCAATTTAATAAATTGATTCGAGTTTCCCCAAAAACCAAATTCCAATATATTAAATCATTTAAATTTAAATATTTGTATATATGTGAATATATATGTATATAAATATATGAGTTATAAAAAATAAATAAAAATTGATGTTAAGTTTAAAAAGACATATATATAACTATAACCATCTTAACTTGAGCATAAAGAAAAGAACTTATTATAAACAAGAAATTATTTAGAACAATATGATAAAATATGTACAAAAATAAAGTAAGTGGCTGTAAACAAACATGTAGACAAAAGAAAGCAATAACTAAAACAGCACCTATCAACTGAACCTAACAACATATGCTGTAAACAAGCATGGGAAGCATCACAAAACATGTTTGCATTAAATGCAAACCTCCACAAAGCATGAACACGGCATGCTGTAGATTTACAAAGCAACATACTTGCATTTAATGTTTTCAAACCTACCCATCACCACAAAGTACAAAGCCTGAATAAAGTAATTTTACAAAAGAATGTCTCAGTACTCTACTGCTGCACATCCCCTTCTTAAGTATCTATACATCTCCAAGCCTTTGGTTCGTTCAAACAAAAGAAAAAAATAAGCAAAGCCTGGAAGAAAATAAAAATAAAAAGAGAAACAAACATCACCATTTGTTTACCAATGCGAATTCAGTTTATACAACAAAACAGAAAAGAAGAGAAGAAGATCAACTGCAGATTTTCCAAACAAGTAAAAACAACTCTACTAACAAGATTCAGATCAAACTTAGAGAGAATAAAATCAAGGCTTCCAAAAGAGCAGATCCTTTTCCAGACTTTAAAACTCCAGTTCTCTGTTTTCATCAAAACCTGTGAGAAAAACTCTAACCTTTATTTTGCTTGATATCTGATTTTTAGTGATAATCAATTGAGTAAGGATGTTGCATGAATGTCTTTAAATTGGAAAATGGTTGTGTGCATGTCTGTTAGGCATTTCTTTTTTTTACTGCTTTGTCAAACAATATGTGAGTAAACAAATTTTTAAAAATTTAACTAAGTATATTTAATTGTTGCTTGTTAACACTGAGGTCTGGAATTGCTTCATTTTACATGTACCTATGTACATCTCCTCTGTGTATAATTATCTGGAGAAGTGAATGCCAGTTATATTAAAACCACCTCTGTCTTCTAGTTTCAGAGCATCAAGTTCAATCAAAACCCAGATGTAAAATCTTATAAACTTGGTTAGGCTGAAAGATTTAAAACTTGACATGTTTGTTGATTTTAAATTTGAGTTAATAAAAATTATTTCCAGGAAAATGAGTTAAGATAGCTCTGAAAACATCATAACACAGATAAATTCACTTATACATGATAAAATCAAATATAATGGACTGCTGAATCAAGTATATATTTGGAATCACCATTGAAAAATATGATTTTTGATACAAAAATGGAAGCTTTTGGTTAAGTATGTTTCGAGCAGTTCAAAGATGAACTGAGATGGTATTTTTATCAATTTCTGTCGATCGGAGAAATGATAATTCACGTAATCGAGGAGGAAGCTTAGTTGGAGGTTGCCGAGGTTGGGAAAAATGAACAACGATTTTTCTGGTCGTCGTGGTGATCGGTGGAGGGAGATTTAGGGTTTTGGGTTCGTTTTGGTTTGCTATTGTTTACGAGCAAATCGCGTCATCATCGCGGTGATCTGGGCGATCGCACCTATGGGGATGGCTTCGTGGGTGAGTGGCGGAGGTCTGGTCAGACTCGCGTGGGCTCCGGTGATCGAATGCGTCGGCGGTGAAGTGATTTTCTATTGGAGTATTTCATTCCAGTGATCTCGAATGCTCGTTTCGATTCTAGGGCGAATTCGTCGAGGCTAAGTGATGGGTTGAGTTCAGGAGGTAGTCGCTGATTTGAGGGGAGCAGTCGCCGATGGTCTGGGTGGCGAACTCCGGTGTACACGTGCACGTGCACGTTGGTGGTCTGGGTTGTGTTGTTAGTCGGGGAAGAAGAAGCAGTTGAAAGGAGGAAATTCGGGAAATTTCGTGGGTGACTCGGGGTAGCTCTCGAGTAGGAGAGGCTGTTGACTCGAAGTGGAGTTCGAATGCGTGGGAATGACGACAGTTTTAAACTTTAACTAAAATAAGAAAAGAAGAAAAAAGAAAATCTGAGGAAGAAGAAGTGGCTCGAGGGAAGACTCGGGAAATTCAGTAGTTTTCTCGAGTATACCTTCGGGGGATGTGAATGTTAACTTTCCAGTTTTAACTTAAACATAAATATAAGTTTTTAAATTTAAATAAAAACAAGTCTTATAAAATGAATGTTTTAAGAACAGATTTAAGAGTTGTATGATTGTGTTACTTAAACTTATTATAATGGATTCTTAAGTTAATTTAAACTTAATTTAGAAATGTAAATAAGTGTTGAGTAAAAGAATAAAGTGTCTTAAAGATATATGTTAATGATAGTTAAGAAATTAATAAAAGTGATCAAGATAAATAAATTAATGAATTTAAGTTTGATTAATCAAGAAATAATTAAAGGATAACTGATTAGTTAAGATTAACTAAATTAAGGTAATTAGTTACTTAATTAAAAGTAATTAACTAATGATTTAAGTTAAGTAATCAAGTGATTAAGATTTAGTTTTGATTAAGGATACTCATTGATTAATTAAGAATAATTAATTAAAATGATGATCAATTAGGAGGTTGATTTATTAATTAAAGATAATCAATTAAAGGTTAATTAATTTGTTATTAATGATTAATTAATAAATGACTAAAGAATAATTAATCAGGATAATTTGTAATTGATTAATATTAATTAACTAGGATTAATAATTCATAAGAAATTAATCTGATTGAATTAGTCAGATAATTAACTGACCTTACTTATGAATATTTGGATTCTATTGAATGATTGAATTACTTGATATTTCCTGATATATGATGCTTTGTGACATATCCTGATCTGTAATTTATTTATCTGTGATATGTATATCTGTGATATTTGATGAAAAATAAGCGTTATACTTTATATCGCTTATCGAATATATTGTCGTATTTGATCTGTGATGATTCTATGATGTTGCACTATTGTGTGTGAAACCCCTGGACTACACCATACACACACAAATATGGATTTCACGTGGAAATCGGTTAAGTCACAGATAATTTAAATTTGATGTTTTGAAATTGAAATTTTAAATTTCAATTGATTTTGAAATTAGAAATTTCGGTTTAAATGTGAAAAGCTTTTGAAATGGAATTTCAAAGATGAAACTTATTTTCGAATAACCTGATTAAGTTTTGAAGTTTAAATAATTTGATTTAAATTTAAATTCAAGATTTGAAATTGAACTCTATGATTTGAAAATAGGGATTAGAGATTTTATACCTGTTATATATGAGTTAAACCGTTTTAAAAGTATTGATTTTGGAATGTGAATAAAATTCAAAGGCTTTAACTCGTGCAAATATAATTGGATTTTTCTGAAACGAAAACTATTTGTTTTCAAATAATAACAGCTTTCATATAAGAAGTGAACTTCCAATTTGTGTTGAAAGGTTTCAAATTTAAAATGAAATTGAAATGTTTGAAAGATTATGAATGAATTCTTTTTGAAAGCTATGAATTGAATCTGTGTATTTTTAACAGATTTAAAATGAAGATTTGTTTAAACCATTTGAAATGAAATTGTTTTGAAAGCTATCAGTTAAATCTTTGATTCAAAGATTTAACGAGTTAAACTGAAATGGAAATTGATTTGGAAAATCTATGAATGAATCTTTGTGAAATTAAGTGAACTTTGTGAATTTAATCTTTTTGTTTAAAAAGATTTAAATGGTAACTTGTTTAAACCATTTGAAGAAAGATTTTTGGGTAATAAGTTGTGACTTAATTGAAATCCCAATATCCATATGTTTTGAATATTGCGCTCACTATTCGGGTTAGCCGGGAAAGGACCTTTGGGTCGTATAACCCATTCCGAATAGTGATACGTCGTATATGGATGGCATTTGAAGACCGGTGGTGAAGACCGGATATTTTTCGAAAATGAAAGGACAACCTGTCGAATGTCTCTGCACTGAGTTGCTCCGGTATAGAGATTTATATCACTCTTTTGTGACGGGAAGTCCGAACGTGATTGGAAATTACCCGGAATTGCAAGGGCTTCGTGAGAAGTGCCTTCGGTTCTGTTCGAACCCGGAACAGACTTATATGGATACATGTCTGACATTACACTTTGAGATATAAAGCCGATTTCTTTCAAATACATTTCTGTTTGGTGGCGGAGAATTTATTCTCTTAGCTTAACACCCTTCTCTGAGACATACGAGCTCAGAGGTTATGTAGTTGAAGTTATCAGCGATATATCCCAATTTGGTAATGTGGCATGCTGAGTGTTGCTGTGTGATGATCAATGTTTGATCATTTGTGATATGATCTTTTGTTTGATCATTTATCTTTGTGATCATAGGTTGATCATCTGTTGACCCAAAGCGTGGCTTTTTGAAAAAGCGTAGCTTTGTGGACGAGACTTCGTCGAGCCTCACAACCCGGTAATGGTCGAAACAGGAATCGTGCGGCAAGGTTTTCAGGGGTAGCTCCCCTAGGGTATGACCATTCCTTCTGGAAAAGGGTAGTATCATGGTATGGAGCCCAGATACTTACTCATGTGGATACACTTTCTTTATGATGTGTGATGTTGGTTATCGAGCGCTCGGATAAAGGTCCCAAAGGACCGGGGGTGGCATATCTGAGGTTTCTTTTATCCCTTGGGAAAAGGGGTTGCCGGCCTTGTTTGGCAGAGAACAGTTGGTTCTCGGAACGTCCCGCCAGAGGCGTTTCTTTCGTGGAATAGGAAGTTCCTTAGCCTGACCATTTGTTGGAAATCCAAACAAAACAATACGAGCCCTGTACGATTTTAGTTGTATTACCTGCCATGGAATGTGGTGGTAACCTGCTATTGAACATGGTAGCTATAGTAGGCATAAGTGCGAAATGTCTATGCTGGCTAAGATTTATATTCTACTTTCGAAATTGTTTTCTGCACTATGCACTAGTAATAATATCAAATGATTTGATTTTGCGTAGTAAGCATCTTTGACTATCATAAGAAGAAATCTCCTCCAATTCTGCGTTTGCATTGTGTGTGTGGTGGGAGGTCTTATGGTAGTTTCATTTTCCAAAAGCATTGCAAATTGACTTTAAAATTCTCTGCTATTTGTTTTAAAGATAAATTGTTTTTGTTGCTCACACCAGTCCCATGACTGATCCGGAGTTTATTGTTTCTTTCCTAAACTCTGGGTGCTCATAATTTTCTACACGAGCAGTCTAGAGTTCGGTTTTCAGATATTCAGATTTAGTAGATTATCTGGAGCTAGTTCAGTCTTTGGATCAGACTGCACTTGCTTATCTTGGTGTATCGTTATTGGGAGTTCAAGCTATTTCTGGATTAGTGCTTTGAAGATGGAGATTATCCGCTGCTATTTGTTGTATCATATCTCTGATGTATATTGATATTCATTGTATCATTCTGTTGTATCAGATATTGTATATCAATGTATTATTCATTTCTTCCGCTGTGTTATTTACTTAACTGTGTTATAAGCTCCGGCGACTCGGATTTGAACGCTCGAATCTACGACATTCGAGTACGATGTAAAGTATGGATGTCGATTTTCGAACGAGAAAATCTGGGACGTTACATTTGGTATCAGAGCTTTGGTTGAACTTTAGCTCAGGAGTATAACACGTTAAGTAGCTCATTAGAGATAGAGTGAAGTAAACTCTAGAATGAGTAATTCTCAGATATCCGTCTAAACGTCTCAGTAAATTCTCTTACTATCCACTGATAGTGAGTATGAGTACAAGAAGAAGACGAGATAGGGGATAGGAAATACGACTATAAATGGTCAATACCCTACGACAGTGGAAACAACTTTCTTATCAATATCCTTTGATTCGTCTTTTCAATTCTTTTGATTGCTTCGTATCAGCTACAAGAAGTTTCGGTGTGATGATGGCTCTACGAACCGTTGTAGGAGATTCTTATTTCGTATCTTCATCGACTTCTTGTCAGCCTTTTTGATTTAAACCTTAATAAATTTGAAACTGGAAATTTTAAATTGAGATAAATTGATTAATAGAATATGAAGTTAAATTGAATTAAATCGATAAAATGATTTCGTTTGAAACCGAATTTGAAATTTTATTTGAAATTTCTTGTGAATACCAAAGTCCGAAGAGGGACAAATTGGTATGTATTCTGAGATATTCCGACTTGAGTTTGGAATTCATATCGTAAGTTTGAGGAGTTATAAGGAGATCGCATCTGTCTATCTCTGTGGTATATTCGTGCTTGCGAATTTCGAGGACGAAATTCTTTTAAGGGGGGGAGTTTGTAACGACCCTAGATTTTAATTTAATTTAAATTGATAATTAAATTAATTTTTGAATAAAAATTGTAAAATCAATTTGATAAATTGATTCGAGTTTCCCCAAAAACCAAATTCCAATATATTAAATCATTTAAATTTAAATATTTGTATATATGTGAATATATATGTATATAAATATATGAGTTATAAAAAATAAATAAAAATTGATGTTAAGTTTAAAAAGACATATATATAACTATAACCATCTTAACTTGAGCATAAAGAAAAGAACTTATTATAAACAAGAAATTATTTAGAACAATATGATAAAATATGTACAAAAATAAAGTAAGTGGCTGTAAACAAACATGTAGACAAAAGAAAGCAATAACTAAAACAGCACCTATCAACTGAACCTAACAACATATGCTGTAAACAAGCATGGGAAGCATCACAAAACATGTTTGCATTAAATGCAAACCTCCACAAAGCATGAACACGGCATGCTGCAGATTTACAAAGCAACATACTTGCATTTAATGTTTTCAAACCTACCCATCACCACAAAGTACAAAGCCTGAATAAAGTAATTTTACAAAAGAATGTCTCAGTACTCTACTGCTGCACATCCCCTTCTTAAGTATCTATACATCTCCAAGCCTTTGGTTCGTTCAAACAAAAGAAAAAAATAAGCAAAGCCTGGAAGAAAATAAAAATAAAAAGAGAAACAAACATCACCATTTGTTTACCAATGCGAATTCAGTTTATACAACAAAACAGAAAAGAAGAGAAGAAGATCAACTGCAGATTTTCCAAACAAGTAAAAACAACTCTACTAACAAGATTCATATCAAACTTAGAGAGATTAAAATCAAGGCTTCCAAAAGAGCAGATCCTTTTCCAGACTTTAAAACTCCAGTTCTCTGTTTTCATCAAAACCTGTGAGCAAAACTCTAACCTTTATTTTGCTTGATATCTGATTTTTGGTGATAATCAATTGAGTAAGGATGTTGCATGAATGTCTTTAAATTGGAAAATGGTTGTGTGCATGTCTGTTAGGCATTTCTTTTTTTTACTGCTTTGTCAAACAATATGTGAGTAAACAGATTTTTAAAAATTTAACTAAGTATATTTAATTGTTGCTTGTTAACACTGAGGTTTGGAATTGCTTCATTTTACATGTACCTATGTACATCTCCTCTGTGTATAATTATCTGGAGAAGTGAATGCCAGTTATATTAAAACCACCTCTGTCTTCTAGTTTCAGAGCATCAAGTTCAATCAAAACCCAGATGTAAAATCTTATAAACTTAGTTAGGCTGAAAGATTTAAAACTTGACATGTTTGTTGATTTTAAATTTGAGTTAATAAAAATTATTTCCAGGAAAATGAGTTAAGATAGCTCTGAAAACATCATAACACAGATAAATTCACTTATACATGATAAAATCAAATATAATGGACTGCTGAATCAAGTATATATTTGGAATCACCATTGAAAAATATGATTTTTGATACAAAAATGGAAGCTTTTGGTTAAGTATGTTTCGAGCAGTTCAAAGATGAACTGAGATGGTATTTTTATCAATTTCTGTCGATCGGAGAAATGATAATTCACGCAATCGAGGAGGAAGTTTAGTTGGAGGTTGTCGAGGTTGGGAAAAATGAACAACGATTTTTCTGGTCGTCGTGGTGATCGGTGGATGGAGATTTAGGGTTTTGGGTTCGTTTTGGTTTGCTATTGTTTACGAGCAAATCGCGTCATCATCGCGGTGATCTGGGCGATCGCACCTATGGGGATGGCTTCGTGGGTGAGTGGCGGAGGTCTGGTCAGACTCGCGTGGGCTCCGGTGATCGAATGCGTCGGCGGTGAAGTGATTTTCTATTGGAGTATTTCGTTCCAGTGATCTCGAATGCCCGTTTCAATTCTAGGGCGAATTCGTCGAGGCTAAGTGATGGGTTGAGTTCAGGAGGTAGTCGCTGATTTGAGGGGAGCAGTCGCCGATGGTCTGGGTGGCGAACTCCGGTGTACACTTGCACGTGCACGTTGGTGGTCTGGGTTGTGTTGTTAGTCGGGGAAGAAGAAGCAGTTGAAAGGAGGAAATTCGGGAAATTTCGTGGGTGACTCGGGGTAGCTCTCGAGTAGGAGAGGCTGTTGACTCGAAGTGGAGTTCGAATGCGTGGGAATGACGACAGTTTTAAACTTTAACTAAAATAAGAAAAGAAGAAAAAAGAAAATCTGAGGAAGAAGAAGTGGCTCGAGGGAAGACTCGGGAAATTCAGCAGTTTTCTCGAGTATACCTTCGGGGGATGTGAATGTTAACTTTCCAGTTTTAACTTAAACATAAATATAAGTTTTTAAATTTAAATAAAAACAAGTCTTATAAAATGAATGTTTTAAGAACAGATTTAAGAGTTGTATGATTGTGTTACTTAAACTTATTATAATGGATTCTTAAGTTAATTTAAACTTAATTTAGAAATGTAAATAAGTGTTGAGTAAAAGAATAAAGTGTCTTAAAGATATATGTTAATGATAGTTAAGAAATTAATAAAAGTGATCAAGATAAATAAATTAATGAATTTAAGTTTGATTAATCAAGAAATAATTAAAGGATAACTGATTAGTTAAGATTAACTAAATTAAGGTAATTAGTTACTTAATTAAAAGTAATTAACTAATGATTTAAGTTAATTAATCAAGTGATTAAGATTTAGTTTTGATTAAGGATACTCATTGATTAATTAAGAATAATTAATTAAAATGATGATCAATTAGGAGGTTGATTTATTAATTAAAGATAATCAATTAAAGGTTAATTAATTTGTTATTAATGATTAATTAATAAATGACTAAAGAATAATTAATCAGGATAATTTGTAATTGATTAATATTAATTAACTAGGATTAATAATTCATAAGAAATTAATCTGATTGAATTAGTCAGATAATTAACTGACCTTACTTATGAATATTTGGATTCTATTGAATGATTGAATTACTTGATATTTCCTGATATATGATGCTTTGTGACATATCCTGATCTGTAATTTATTTATCTGTGATATGTATATCTGTGATCTTTGATGAAAAATAAACGTTATACTTTATATCGCTTATCGAATATATTGTCGTATTTGATCTGTGATGATTCTATGATGTTGCACTATTGTGTGTGAAACCCCTGGACTACACCATACACACACAAATATGTATTTCACGTGGAAATCGGTTAAGTCACAGATAATTTAAATTTGATGTTTTGAAATTGAAATTTTAAATTTCAATTGATTTTGAAATTAGAAATTTCGGTTTAAATGTGAAAAGCTTTTGAAATGGAATTTCAAAGATGAAACTTATTTTCGAATAACCTGATTAAGTTTTGAAGTTTAAATAATTTGATTTAAACTTAAATTCAAGATTTGAAATTGAACTCTATGATTTGAAAATAGGGATTAGAGATTTTATACCTGTTATATATGAGTTAAACCGTTTTAAAAGTATTGATTTTGGAATGTGAATAAAATTCAAAGGCTTTAACTCGTGCAAATATAATTGGATTTTTCTGAAACGAAAACTATTTGTTTTCAAATAATAACAGCTTTCATATAAGAAGTGAACTTCCAATTTGTGTTGAAAGGTTTCAAATTTAAAATGAAATTGAAATGTTTGAAAGATTATGAATGAATTCTTTTTGAAAGCTATGAATTGAATCTGTGTATTTTTAACAGATTTAAAATGAAGATTTGTTTAAACCATTTGAAATGAAATTGTTTTGAAAGCTATCAGTTAAATCTTTGATTCAAAGATTTAACGAGTTAAACTGAAATGGAAATTGATTTGGAAAATCTATGAATGAATCTTTGTGAAATTAAGTGAACTTTGTGAATTTAATCTTTTTGTTTAAAAAGATTTAAATGGTAACTTGTTTAAACCATTTGAAGAAAGATTTTTGGGTAATAAGTTGTGACTTAATTGAAATCCTAATATCCATATGTTTTGATTATTGCGCTCACTATTCGGGTTAGCCGGGAAAGGACCTTTGGGTCATATAACCCATTCCGAATAGTGATACGTCGTATATGGATGGCATTTGAAGACCGGTGGTGAAGACCGGATATTTTTCGAAAATGAAAGGACAACCTGTCGAATGTCTCTGCACTGAGTTGCTCCGGTATAGAGATTTATATCACTCTTTTGTGACGGGAAGTCCGGACATGATTGGAAATTACCCGGAATTGCAAGGGCTTCGTGAGAAGTGCCTTCGGTTCTGTTCGAACCCGGAACAGACTTATATGGATACATGTCTGACATTACACTTTGAGATATAAAGCCGATTTCTTTCAAATACATTTCTGTTTGGTGGCGGAGAATTTATTCTCTTAGCTTAACACCCTTCTATGAGACATACGAGCTCAGAGGTTATGTAGTTGAAGTTATCAGCGATATATCCCAATTTGGTAATGTGGCATGCTGAGTGTTGCTGTGTGATGATCAATGTTTGATCATTTGTGATATGATCTTTTGTTTGATCATTTATCTTTGTGATCATAGGTTGATCATCTGTTGACCCAAAGCGTGGCTTTTTGAAAAAGCGTAGCTTTGTGGACGAGACTTCGTCGAGCCTCACAACCCGGTAATGGTCGAAACAGGAATCGTGCGGCAAGGTTTTCAGGGGTAGCTCCCCTAGGGTATGACCATTCCTTCTGGAAAAGGGTAGTATCATGGTATGGAGCCCAGATACTTACTCATGTGGATACACTTTCTTTATGATGTGTGATGTTGGTTATCGAGCGCTCGGATAAAGGTCCCAAAGGACCGGGGGTGGCATATCTGAGGTTTCTTTTATCCCTTGGGAAAAGGGGTTGCCGGCCTTGTTTGGCAGAGAACAGTTGGTTCTCGGAACGTCCCGCCAGAGGCGTTTCTTTCGTGGAATAGGAAGTTCCTTAGCCTGACCATTTGTTGGAAATCCAAACAAAACAATACGAGCCCTGTACGATTTTAGTTGTATTACCTGCCATGGAATGTGGTGGTAACCTGCTATTGAACATGGTAGCTATAGTAGGCATAAGTGCGAAATGTTTATGCTGGCTAAGATTTATATTCTACTTTCGAAATTGTTTTCTGCACTATGCACTAGTAATAATATCAAATGATTTGATTTTGCGTAGTAAGCATCTTTGACTATCATAAGAAGAAATCTCCTCCAATTCTGCGTTTGCATTGTGTGTGTGGTGGGAGGTCTTATGGTAGTTTCATTTTCCAAAAGCATTGCGAATTGACTTTAAAATTCTCTGCTATTTGTTTTAAAGATAAATTGTTTTTGTTGCTCACACCAGTCCCATGACTGATCCGGAGTTTATTGTTTCTTTCCTAAACTCTGGGTGCTCATAATTTTCTACACGAGCAGTCTAGAGTTCGGTTTTTCAGATATTCAGATTTAGTAGATTATCTGGAGCTAGTTCAGTCTTTGGATCAAACTGCACTTGCTTATCTTGGTGTATCGTTATTGGGAGTTCAAGCTATTTCTGGATTAGTGCTTTGAAGATGGAGATTATCCGCTGCTATTTGTTGTATCATATCTCTGATGTATATTGATATTCATTGTATCATTCTGTTGTATCAGATATTGTATATCAATGTATTATTCATTTCTTCCGCTGTGTTATTTACTTAACTGTGTTATAAGCTCCGGCGACTCGGATTTGAACGCTCGAATCTACGACATTCGAGTACGATGTAAAGTATGGATGTCGATTTTCGAACGCGAAAATCTGGGACGTTACAGTAGCCGACCCTTGTTCATACACACGCACGCACGCACGCGTGCGCGCACGCACACACACACACACACACAGATATATATATATATTTACAACATGTTGGTTTTTATAGTGACTCGTCCACTTTTTATGGATAAAATTATTATAGATGTGAGAAAAAGAAACTTAGTGGCTTCGGTACATACGCATACATAGTACTAACACTCACTTGTTGCACTAGGCAATCACACTTAATACTTACAAGCAGTGTTTTAAAGATCCAACCTGGCTGTGGTCCAACCTCGAATAACCTTGGACCATGGATAACAATGATCTAAAACTCAATCAGACCATAGTCATGTACGAACCTGGGTCGAACCTTCAAACCCACGGTTCAACTGTCAATTTTACTTGGTTAAACCGCGATTCTTTTATTTTACCTTTACTTTCTCATCGTTTAATTTTCTCTCATTCTCATCCTTTGTATTATTGTGAATAAAATAAATAGATCTATATTGCAAAAATCATTGTTTTAAAATCTAAACAACAAACTCCACCACTTCATTCTTCACCGTTGCAAGCTCCTTCAAGACCACTGCAAGATTCACCATCGTAAAGAAACAGGATT
Source organism: Allium fistulosum (assembly GCA_030737815.1). NCBI lineage: Eukaryota > Viridiplantae > Streptophyta > Magnoliopsida > Asparagales > Amaryllidaceae > Allium > Allium fistulosum. Next base: position 893,570,860 of record CM060905.1, on the reverse strand, counting down.
TTGAACAAATCCTTAGTTGAAAACGCAAAGGGAAGAAGTCTGATAATATAACAAACTCCAAAGAAAAACCACGCCAAACTAAAAATGCAACAGAAACCCCACCAATAAAGCAATCCACAACCTAAGCAAAATTAGGACATCCAAAATTACCAGAAATGCCCAAGTGTGACGGTAGTCAGCCAATGCGAGCAGCTTCAACCACCAAACAGGTCATGGTAGATCAAAGGCGGAGGAGGTTAAAGTAAGGAAAATTCAATAGCAAGCTATGAAGAGGCCCTAAAGGCGGAGGAAGCACATAAATCAAGCATGGAAAACTATTGCGATACGGGGAGACAAGGGGGAAAGTAAGCTTAGATTAAGGAGGCCTAAGGCAAAAGCGAAAAGGAAAAAAATGTTAATAAAAGGCAAGCAGTATGGAAGGGGAAATATGATGGATGAACCGAGGGAAAGAGAGAATGCTGGATTGGATGAAAAAGGGGCCAGATTTAAATTTATCTTTTTTATCAAAGTAAACATTAGAATATTTTGAATTTAAATAATATTTTACTATTTCAATTAATATAAAAATATTCATGTAAAATTCAAATTCAATATTTCAATGTTATACCACTTGATAGCATACATACATACATACATACATACATACATATATATAGTTATAATAGTAAATCAAATGATAATGGTTTGAACAATTTCAATATTCCAACAATATACATCATATATACAACATATATAACAAGTTAAATTCAAAATATTCAATGGAATTTACATATATATTACATACATCCATTAAGGTTTGGTGTGAGCATATACAAATGTATAGTATTAATATGAACATATTTTTGCAGATGTAGCCCTTCGTGACACCTCGATTTGTGAATTGAATCCTAGACTCTTGAATGCTACTCGATATTACTAGAATTGTAAAACCACTTTGTTTTAATTTTATTTGATGTTATTTGGCTGAAAATTGAGTCACACGTGGAAGGATAAGCATGAAGAGGATGACCAAAAGTGAAGAAGGAGTGAATGGATGTGGAAGGCTTAGTATTTAAAGAGAAATGAAAAGACTTTCGTAACGACCCATATTTTTTAAAACTAAAAATATTAAATTAAATAAGACATTGAAATTCAAAATTATCAGAAATTAAAAATTTATGATTTATTGATGTAAAACAATATTGGGTTGCATATTAACAAAAAGATTTGAAATAACAAATGTTAATGTTGTAAAGTTTAATTTGGATATAGTTGTAAAGTTTAATAAGGAATAAAATAAATGATGTATTAAGGAAAAATTATTTGTTATTTAGTTGAAATCGGTTTTAGCATAGAATAAGAAGCAATTATTTGTAAGTAAATTTATAACCCTTGTTTGTAAACAACAAATGTATAGATATTCAAACTACTAAGTTGTAACAATTGTTTTATTTCTCATCTCATTATTTAATTCGTTTTGAAATTAATCTGGTAATCAATGGAATTTAATGTAATTGAAATATTGCAGTTAATATGGGAGAAGATGTTAACTATAGAGTAATGAGTGTAATAAATGGAAACTAATGGTTAAAAAAGTACATAAGGGAATTGTGATTTAATATAAAGAACATTTAAATCAAAATAAAAAAATTTGTTTGAAATTAAAATGTAACGAACTAGGATTTTATTACGGTTGTAATTAAATATTGGAATTAATTTAATATTTAAATCTTGGGTCTAACATGAAAAATTGGATTTCAAAGGAAAACAATTGGATTTATTATCTTTCCAGTATTAGGGTACGTTTTGATATTTAATTATTGTAATTAATAACAAATAAATCTTGCCATTAATAAAAAATAGAAGTAAATGCTAATTAATTAGTGAAATGTGCGACTTATGTTTTGTGTTAAAAATATAATGAGTATTTCAATGAGAAATATTACGTTCAAATTGTAAGTACTCAAATTAGTTTCAAAAATTAATTTTAGTTTATTGCATATATGTTTATACCTAAATAAAAACTTATGTTTCATATCCAATTATATCATTAAAAAAATGAATTATTTAGGTTTGAAATCTCATATGGTATTAAATTAAATGTTAATAGGAGATTATAAAGGGGATAAAATAGATTTACACTTGACTATTTTCTTTTCACTTAGACTTGAATAGATTTTAATTGCAACATAATTTACCTTTCCATCTTCACTCTTCTAATTTACTCTTACATTCATTTCCTCCTTATGTGGATTATTTTCATACCTTTTATGTACGAATGTAAACTATAAGTGACAATAAAGATGTACATATACACAGATATATATATATACACACACACACACACACATGTTTATATTACCACATTTATGCTGTCATATTTTTAATGTATGTTAATGCATTCCTAGTAAAACATTCAATCGAAATGTTAATATGTTTGTTTAAATTCCCAATCTAATCACAGAGAGAGAGAGAGAAATGAAAGGTTCTTAATGTTGTATATTCTCTTAATTAATTACACAAATTTGTATATAGAATTTATTTTCATTTATTGTGTGTTAATTAAATCTTTAATGGATGTCAATTTTGATATGTTTGGGGTTTACAAAATTAATTGAGTGAATAATTGTTTTTGAAATTTGAATTCCAGAAGTTTGTTTACAGTGTTGAGCTGGTCCGTTCATTCCCTTTCTAATTAATAATTGCCAAACTCTTTTCATTGTTTCCTCATTTGTTCCATTACTCCTTTCCATTTAAATTATTTGAAGCTTTTTCATTTCGCAAACGTGAACTACTTTTCATATTTTTAATTCTTTCCTTCACATCTTTTTAATACCAGCTAATTTTACAAAGGCTATTCATATTTACTTTATTTCAATACCTAGTTTGTTCATATTTACTTTACATTTTCGTTCATTTTCATACTTCATTTCTTGAAGCCTCATTTTATTTATATCTAATTAATAGCAGCCTCTCTTTTCAAATTTCAATGGCCCTAAACCTATGTAACGACCCGCAATTTTCAATAATTAAAAATTGTTAATTTAGTGAGATTTGTGACTTAATGTCGAAAGGAAAAAAATTTGTGATTTAATAATAAGAATATAGCTGGAATAAAATGTAATAGTGTTAATTTAAGATAATTGATAACTACTTGAATGTAATTCCAATTAACTGATGTGATTAAAAGTTATAATTGGTTATACGTTGTAAATTTATTACAATAATGTGTATTAATTGATAATTTAAATGTTGGATTAATTAATGAAATAGTAAGTAATAAAGTGTAATTAAATGTGATTACATAACAAACATATAAATGTGATTAAATGTAATTAAATGAAATAGTAAGTAAGTAATAAAGTGTAATTATTTGTGTGTACATAACAAACATATAAATGTGATTAAAAGTTAACGGTGACAATTATTATATGTTACCTATTTATTTAGTCTGTTAAGTTAAATTGAAAATCAGTTGCAAAATAAATGTAAATAAATGTTACATTAATGTGAGTTAAATACAATAACTGCAAATTGTAAATGTAATAAAATGTATAGAAATGTCAACTACACTCATAAGGCAATAAATTAATTTAATAATAAAAATGAAACCAAGATAAATGAAGTTGTTGGGATTTAAAATTATAATTAATGTCAAATTCAACAAAGGTTCAATATTATTGGAATACTGCAACTAATAGGCTAAAAGATGATAATTGTAGAATATTTGTGTAATAAGATATAAACAACGATAACTATGTCTGTAGAGTAATAATTGTTAGAATAAAAGTCTGAAATCAAATTTAAAACAATTTATTGGAATTTAATCATAATTAATTGGATTTAATTGTAGTTGAAATTGAACAGTGTAATTAGGATAATAGTTAACACTGAATTGACATGTAAATTTGTTTTAAATTATTGTAAATGTATAAGTAATCAAAAATGATGAAATTTGTTACTTTATGAATATTGAATTAAAAGGTGATTAATTAATTTAATATTAATTTATTTAATTAACATGAAAATAGCCATTTTGGCCATTGACTCGGATTTCGACAAAACAAGTTTCATCAGATCCGTAACAGTGAATTATTGTAAGGTTGCAAGTTTCGCAGCGATCAGACTTGTCGTTTGATCGTACGGACTCGAAACACGTAGAAATCAATTTAATTAAATTCAATTGAAATCAATTTGAAATAAGCTGATTTATAGCGAACTTATTCATACGATGGAATTAGGACCTGAAACCTATTCCATTGAGTTTAAAAATATAAAAAACATCTATTTTGATATATGGGATGGCCCATTTCCGTTTCGGGAACGAAACGGGCTTTTCGGGTCGCTTATCGTTCAACTTTCAAATCGATCTAGACCATTCGTCCTATTTCTGATCTGCCTATTTATAGTCTGTTATAAACCCTAGCTATTTCTTATTCCATTTGTTTATATGTACAATTCTATCTGCCTCTCTCTTTCCAATGGCAGACAAACCAATTCCCAATTCCAAATTCAATTGCAAACCAAAATCAAATCGAAAAATCAAACTCCTCCAAACCATATCATATTATATATCAATTTGAAGCTCTCGATGAGTGCAAGTCAAATCTGCAGTCTATTTTTTGATTTGGGTTTCTGTGTGGCTAGAACTGTGCGAACTAATCTCGGTCGTTCATTGCGTTGTGATCAACGTCGACCGATCGTCGAACGGAGGGTACTGGGGTGTAGAGAGCGTCGAGCATTGTCCATCGATGTGGGTTTTTCGGTGCTTCAACAGCCAGATCACCGTGAATAATTCGAATAGGGTTGCAAAAATTTAGGGCGGCGGCAGCACTATTGATCGTGTCTGGTCGACATCAATCGCATGGGCGTCTCTGGGCTGGGGTGGAGGCGACAGTCCACACGGAGGTGGCGCGAGGCGGTGTTGGACTAGGCACGGAGGCATGCGATCATAAGGTGGTGGCAGCTCAAGTGGACTGTAGCGTGTTAGGGTTCGAACAGCTTCTGCAAGACGATGACGTGGCCGTTTTTATGTAGGTGAGGCTTTTTTTTATTATTAATTTTCAAATCGTAATGCTCTAACGTGAATAACTTTTGCATACGGACTCGGATTTACGCGCGGTTTGTTCCGTTGGGATCATATTGAAATTTCGTACATTTTGACCCTTGTTTGGAAGAATTCTGAGACTGTTTGAATTTTGGGCCGAAGTTGGATTTTAAATCGATTTAAAATCGAAGGTGAGTGTCTTGACCCACTCACAACTACTAGATTTTCTTATGTTAGTTAAATTAAATTTATGATGTGACTAGAAATTTATTGATTGATATTTGGTATGTTTAAATTGTCATTCTAGTTAAATTTGACTTTTATTGCACTTAATCATTGTTTAATTTAATATTGAATTTAAATTGTCAATTTAATATCTGTTATTGATGATCAGTTATATATTGATGTCTATTGATTGATATGGATGATGATTGTGATGTATGTTTGATTGTTGATATTGGATGACTGGATGTTATATTTTTATTTGTTATAACACTGCAAGTTCCTTATGGGTTGAAATGATACATACCCGAATGATCTTTAGATTAGGGAAAAATCGTTATGGGTTGAAATAATAGACTCGAGCGATTTTATGGATTTTATATAATTCGGGATTGTGGTTTGAAATGATATATAACCGTAAAATTTTAAATTGCGGATTGAAATGATAAATATCCATATCACTTGACCCTAGGATAGAAAATTATATACGGACATTGGATTGGTTAAATTAAATGATTTTTGAATCTTTAAATTTTGGATTCGGTTAACCGATATTTTGAAATAGAAATTTGATTTATATAAACTCAACTGTTTTCGAAAGTCCTAGCGTAAATGTTGAAATTGGAATTGATTTAATGAATTGTTCAAAGGATTTAAATTTGAATTTCAAAGTTGTGGTGTCAAATATAAATGAATTTATCGGAATTGAGTTATTGAAATGTTGGATATAACTTTGAAATCTAATTTAAACTAATCTAAACTATTTTTATTAAATTAACTATTTTAATCCGTTTAAAACTATTTTAATTTATATTAATCTATTATAACCTATTTAATCCAATTTAAATCTATTTCACCAATTTTAAACATTTTAAATTTATTTAATCTATTTTAAATCTATTTAATATAATTTAAATCTATTTAATCTATTTTAAATTTATTTAATCTATTTAAAATCCATTTAATATAATTTAAATCAATTTAATCTATTTTAAATTTATTTAATCTATTTTAAATCTATTAAATATAATTTAAATATATTTAATCTATTTTAAAATTATTTAATCTATTTAAAATCTATTTAAGACTATTTAAATCCATTTAATCTATTTTAAATTTATATAAATCATTTTAAATCTAATTAAATCAAATTTTAATCTATTTAAACTATTTTTTTAATCTATTAAAACTATTTATGACTATCTAAACTATTTATGACTATCTAAACTAATTTCTAAAAATTGCAAACTGTGTAAAGTTGAAGTAATTATGTTTAAATCCTCAATGATGATACAACCAAAGTTGGAATTTGGAATTGATACCCTTTTGTGAAATGACATATTTGAGTAAATACGATAATTTTGGAACTAGAATTTAATTAACCTATATCATTGATAAATTCAAAAGTGAATATGATTTTGGAAGTAAATACGGGTTTTAAAGTATATATAGTTTTGAAAGTGAATATGATTTTGAAAGAGATATGATTTGAAATCGAATATTATATTTTGATATAAATTGTGAATTGACCATCTTGAAATGTAAAAGAACCATCCGGTGTAAAATAAGCATTTGGTTGTTAAAGAGACCGGGATCAGATATTGTCGTACTCTCTACCAATACCGATAACCACTTTAGCAACTGTGTACGTGGGGGAGATTCCAGAAATGAAGTAGGATGGTTTGGCGATCAATTCTATATGAGGTATTTATGTGACCCCGGCTCCCGTGAGTCAGCTTGATGTTGCTAAAACAAGAGCTACGCCGGGCCAAGTGAGGTCATTCCTCCTATCGGGCACATTTCTTCGATACCATTCTATTACTTTGTGATTGATTTGGTGGCCACACCATGATTTTGATTTAGGAGTGTGTTCTGAGGTGGGCAGTAGTAGCTGTTATGCGTTACCACCAATCCGGATCCACAATTGGTATATCTACCCTGGGCATTTCCTCGAGTGCCTTGTCGCAAGCCTTATCGCACCTTATACGAGTTTGTTTTGTACCACACCTATGGAGTGCCCTCTGAGTAAACCTTACAGAGGAGCGTACGGTACTGTATAGACTATGGGAATATATAAAATGTGTTAAGAGAGATATGGGTAATGCCTTAACGCTATTTTAATACATTACTTTACTATAGACATATTATAATAGCATGTAACGACCCTAGATTCTTATTTAATTTAAATTAATAATTCATTGTAATTTTTGAATAATAATATTGTAAATATTGTACATATATGTGAATATATATGTATATGCATATATGGGAAAATTTGAATTTATATATATATATTGATTATTGAATTTGAATCTTAATATAAATGGTTTAAAGATAAAATTAAAAATAAATTGATAATAAATATTTAAACAAAAAAAAAATAGAAGTAAAATAACATTTGAGTTATAAATAAATATGAATAAATGAAGACAAATTAAAAATTAATACAAATAACTAAAACAACATTTTAATAAGCAAGAATAAGAACAAAGCAAAGAAAATAAAAATATCTTTGTACAATAAACAAAAGAAATAGGAATAAAACAAAGTAAAAATATAAACATCTTTTATTCAAATGTGTAGGCAAGAAAAAATATAAACATGCAGGTATGAAACAATCTAATGAAGTACAAACAAAACATCTCTAAACTACATACATCATCTTCAGCTGAGATGATAGCTTCATTTCAGTAAACAAAATAAAGTATATCTATACAACATATATGCAAGTTTTAATGTATAAATGCAAAGACAAGTTCACTTTTTCAAAAGAAAAATAGTGTCAGGCCTTATTATATATAAGTATGAATTAACTTGTAAAAAGAAACAAGAAATATATGTATAGCCGAAATGAAAAGATTTTACAAATCTATATGTGCACAAATGAAAAGAAAGGAAATAATAAGATAAGTGTATTAGTACAACACCATTAATGCACGCACAAACACTTCTTATCAGCCTCCAATTTGAGATAAAAAATCTCTGGCATGGGGTACAAACCCACATTATCCTCTTGTACAAGCTAATAAAAATAGCATAACCTGTAAACTTCTTTTATCTATCAACTTTTTCATTTTTTTCTTGTTCATTCCATTTCAAAACTGAGAAAAACAAAAGCAACATCTTTAAAACTACAACTTTAAACAACAATCCAGATCATTATCAAACCCGAGATCAAATTGAAGATTTCAAGTGGAAAATTCAAACCCTGTTTCAAGAAGATATGCCCTGTTCATTTTCTGGAAACAAGGTGAGCAACTCTTCTTATTTACCTGTGAGGAATCCTTCATTTTCTTTTATCAGATACATATATAGAAGTCTGCTTGTTAATTGCTTCTCTGTTTTTGTTCCAGTTCTTCAGTTTAGCTTAAATTTCTTTTCTCTAGAACTAGTTGCTGTTAGGACTTACATTACAAACTAAGGATGTTTGATTTAACATAGATTAAGGTTAAAATTTGAATTAAGTCAAACAAAAGCTTGGTTGCCTCTGTAAACCAAAAACTAGAAACAGAGTCATCTCTATTTATTTATTTTTATTTTTTTTCAAACCAGAAAAATAAAAGCAAGTTCAGAAATTTAACTTAAGGATTTCAAACATCAAAATTTAAGACTTCAGCTTCATATTTAGAGCTTCTGGAATAAATGTTCAAGGTGAGAACCCTTATCTCGAAAACTGGATGGTTATTACTCTGTTAAACAAAGAATGTTTATGTTCTTTGCTGTTTCAAAATGTCCTATCTTTAATTCTAGTTTAAATATGATGATTTTGTAAACTACGTAAATATTCAATTACCAGTATAGTTTAAGTTAAAAGTAGTTCGTGAACTCAGTTTGCTGTGTAGTTAATAAATGATGGGTTTTACAGTAAATACCATATATTAGTGAAAATTTAATGTTCTTAGTACAAGGATTCGAGCATGCGGTTTTGATCCTTGCGTGAAAATATGAATTTTAGTGATAAAATTGTAATTTTTAGTGGGCTATATTTTGGGAAATAAGTAGATGAACGGATTTCGTTCAAAAATATATTTCAGTCGACCTCGTCGACGAGAGACGATGTGGCTTGCTCTGTAAGGTGCTGGTGGTCATCAGGGAGAGATTGACCGAGGCGGAATTTTCAATTTGGCCTTTGGTTGTGCGTGCGAGCTGCTTTTAGGGTTTAAGGGTTGCTCAGCTTGGGTGAAGTCGCGAAGGTCTAGCGATACGGAGGCGAGACCGGAAGAGGTGATTTTTGGCAGAGAGGTAGGGTGGCGGAAGGGCTTCCGATCGGTGAAGGCGGCGAGGGAATCAACGGTTTATGGTGGGTGCAGTTCATCGGCGGAAGGTGGTAGGTGAATTTTCGGGTTTCTGTAGGTCTAGGGAATGGGTCGATCTCGTTTAGAAGCGTGGTAGGCTTCGGCAAGGTGGCAATTGAATCAAGGGACTAAGTGTGACTCGTTGGTGATGCCGCGGCGGTGAGATGGTCGCTGGTGGTGGTGTGTACGTGCACAGTGTGCACGGGCGTGTGTGTGGAATTACTGGGCTGGGTGGAGTAAATAAGGCAATCGGGTTTGGCTCTGGCTCGCGCCGTGTTTGAGAAGCAGGAGATGATCGATTAACTGTTGTTGAGTGATCGGAGATGATCTCCGGTGAGGCGTCAAAATTTTGGTATTTTGGGAGGGATGCTATTGTCTGGAAGTTCAAGAGAGTAGAAGAAGAAGTATACGGGAAGAAAGAGAGGGAAAGACTCGAGTGATACTCGAGTAAACGAGGATTATTTCTCGGGTTTTCATTTTAAGTGACAGCCTATTAAAAGTTGGGAGTTAATCATCTTAATCAATTTTCTTAGTATTGATGATTTAAATAAAGGCTTAATAAATTAAGCTAAGATATTATGACAAGTGTAATTAATCAAGTAAATGCTTAACAAAGTTTAAAAATCTTAATTAATATTTTAATTAAGTAGTTAATATAAGGTAAGTTTTAAATTTAATTAAAATTAAAGTTTTCAAGTGGAAATAATTTAATTTTCAAAGTTTAAGGGAGACTTTAAAAATGTTAATTAAAATAAATAATTTTTATTAATTAGTTGCTTTGAAAAGTGATGAAGAATGATAATTTGTAATTAAATTATGATAATTAACCCGGATTAATAAATTGATACATCTGATTTAAATTAATCAGTTGATAAATAAATTCACTTGTGAGTGTTTAGATTATATTGAATGTTGAATTGTTTGATGTCCCTGATTGTGATGCTTTGTGTTACATTCTGATTATGTTGTGATCTGTAATTTACTTATCTGTGATGTATATATTGTTATGTGAATATGAAACCCTTGACCTCTAAACGACACTTGAACTTCGATGCGACAGGGAGTCGGATTCCAATTGGTTATCCGAAACCCACATCGAATTGTAATGATGAATCTTTATGATTGATAAATTGACTTTATCTATGAATCTGTGAATGAAGATAAGCGTTATCGATTATATCGCTTATCGATATATCTGTGATGATTGATGTTGTGCACTATTGTGTGAAAACCCTGGACTACACCATACACACAAATATGGATTTCACGTGGAAATCGGTTAAGTCACAGATAATTTAAATTTAATGTTTTTGACATTGAAATTTTAATTTCAATTGATTTTGAAATTAGAAATTTGGGTTTAGTGTGAAAAGCTTTTGAAATGGAATTTCAAAGATAAAAGTTATTTTGAATAACTTAATCGAGTTTTGAAATTTAAATAATTTGATTTAAATTTGAATTCAAGTTTGAAATTGAATCCTAGGATTTGAAACTAAGGATTGAAAATGTTATAAATGTGTTTGTATGAATTAAACCATTTTAAAAGTATAAAGTTTGGGAATTTGAATTTAACCCAAGGATTTCAACTCGTATGAATAAATCAAATTTTCTGAAATGAAACTATTTGTTTTCAAAAGAATAAAAGCTTTCAGATAAGAAATGAAATTCCAGTTTAAGTAAAGGAATTTCAAGATTGAAGCGAAAATGGTTTTCCAAGTTATGAATGAATTGTTTTGAAAAGCTATGAATTAAATTTATTTATTTTTAACAGATTTAAAATGATGATTTGTTTAAACTATTTGAAATGGAATTGTTTGAAAGCTATAAGTTAAATCTTTGTTTTAAAGATTTAACGAGTTAATCAAATTGAAATGGAAATCGATTTGGAAAATCTGTGAATGAATCTTTTGTTTAAAAGATAAAATGGGGAAAATTGTTAAACCATTTAAGGTTGTTAAAATGAATATTTTTGGTTTAAAGATTTAAAAATGGTAATTTATTTAAACCATTTGATGAAAAGTTTTGGGTAATAAGTTGTGACTTAATTGAAATCCCAATATCCATATGTTTTTAAAGATTGCGCTTGTTATTCGGGTTAGCCGGGAAAAGACATTTGTGTCATATAACCCATTCCGAATAGTGAAACGTCGTATATGGATAGCATTTGAAGACCGGTGTTGAAGACCGGATATTTACGAAAACGAAAGGACAACTCGTCGAATGTCTCTACATCGAATGGCCCCGATATAGAGATTTTATCACCCTTTGTGATGGGAAGTCCGGACGGGATCGCGAATACCCGGAAATGCAAGGGCTTCGTAAGAAGTGCCTTCGGTTCTGTTCGAACCCGGAACAGACTTGTATGGATACATGTCTGACATTACACTTTGAGATATAAAGCCGATTTCTTTCAAATACATATCTGTTTGGTGGCGGAGAATTTATTCTCTTAGCTTAACACCCTTCTCTGAGACGTACGAGCTCAGAGGTTATGTAGTTGAAATTTATCAGCGATATATCCCAATTTGGTAATGTGGCATGCTGAGTGTTGCTGTGTGATGATCAGTGTTTGATCATTTATGATATGATCTTTTGTTTGATCATTTATCTTTGTGATCATAGGTTGATCATCTGTTGACCCAAAGCGTGGCTTTTTGAAAAAGCGTAGCTTTGTGGACGAGACTTCGTCGAGCCTCACAACCCGGTAATGGTCGAAACAGGAATGTTGCGGCAAGGTTTCAGGGGTAGCTCCCCTAGGGTATGACCATTCCTTCTGGAAAAGGGTAGTATCATGGTATGGAGCCCAGATACTTACTCATGTGGACACACTTTATTTATGACGTGTGATGTTGGTTTCGAGGTACCTCGGTTAAAGGTCCCAAAGGACCGGGGGTGGCATATCTGAGGTTTCTTTTATCCCTTGGGAAAAGGGGTTGCCGGCCTTGTTTGGCAGAGAACAGTTGGTTCTCGGAACGTCCCGCCAGAGGCGTTTCTTTCGTGGAATAGGAAGTTCCTTAGCCTGACCATTTGTTGGAAATCCAAACAAAACAATACGAGCCCTGTACGGTTTTAGTTGTATTACCTGCCATGGAATGTGGTGGTAACCTGCTATTGAACATGGTAGCTATAGTAGGCATAAGTGCGAAATGTCTATGCTGGCTAAGATTAATATTATACTTTCGAAATGTTTTCTGCACTATGCACTAATAATAATATCAAGATGATTTTGCGTAGTAAGCATCTTTGACTATCATAAGAAGAAATCTCCTCCAATTCTGCGTTTGCATTGTGTGTGTGGTGGGAGGTCTTATGGTAGTTTCATTTTCCAAAAGCATTGTGAATTGACTTTAAAATTCTCTGCTATTTGTTTTTAAAGATAAACTGTTTTTGTTGCTCACACCAGTCCCATGACTGATCCGGAGTTTATTGTTTCTTTCCTAAACTCTGGATGCTCAAAATTTTCTACACGAGCAGTCTAGAGTTTGGTTTTTCAGATATTCAGATTTAGTAGATTATCTGGAGCTAGTTCAGTCTTTGGATCGGACTGCACTTGCTTATCTTTGTGCCTCGTTATTGGGAGTTCGAGCTATTTATGGATTGGCGCTTTGAAGATGGAGATTATCCGCTGCTGATGTTATCGTTTTCTTTTCCGCTGCTATTTGTTGTATCATATCTTTGATGTATATAGATATTCATTGTATCATCATTGTATCTTATATTGTATCAGATATTGTATATCTATATTCTTTTATTTCCGCTGTGTTGTTTACTTAATGTTGTTATAAGCTCCGGCGACTCGGATTTGAACGGTCGAATCTACGGCATTCGAATACGATGTAAAGTATGGATGTTGATTTTCGAGCGGGCAAAATTCGTTATCGTTACATTTGGTATCAGAGCTAAGGTTGAACTTTAGCTCAGGAGTATAACACGTTATGTAGCTCATTAGAGATAGAGTGAAGTAAACTCTAGAATGAGTAATTCTCAGATATCCGTCCGAATGTCTCAGTAAATTCTCTTGCTATCCACTGATAGTGAGTATGAGTGCAAGAAGAAGACGAGATAGGGGATAGGGAATACGACTATAAAAGGTCAATACCCTGCAACAGTGGAAACAATCTTTTTCTTCTCAATCTTCTTTGATTCGTTTTCAAATTCTTTTGATTTCTTCGTATCAGCTACAAGAAGAAGTTTCGGTATGATGATGGTTCTACGAATCGTTGTAGAAATTCTTACTTCTTATCTTCATTGGTTTCTTGTCAGCTTTTTGATTTAAACCTTAATGAATTTGAAATTTGAAGTTGGAAATTTTAAATGAATTGGAAATTTTAAGTTGAGTTAAATTGATTAATAGAATATAAAGGATAAAATTGAATTAAATCGATAAAACGATTTTGTTTGAAACTAAATTTGAAATTCTATTATAATTTCTTGTGAATACCAAAGTCCGAAGAGGGACAAATTGGTATGTGTTTTGAGATATTCCGACTTGAATTTGGAATCTGTATCTTGTGTTTGAAGGAGTTATAGGAGATCGAATCTATCTATCTTTGTTGCTTTCGTGCCTGTGAATTTCGAGGACGAAATTCTTTTAAGGGGGGAAGTTTGTAACGACCCTAGATTCTTATTTAATTTAAATTAATAATTCATTGTAATTTTTGAATAATAATATTGTAAATATTGTACATATATGTGAATATATATGTATATGCATATATGGGAAAATTTGAATTTATATATATATATATATATATTGATTATTGAATTTGAATCTTAATATAAATGGTTTAAAGATAAAATTAAAAATAAATTGATAATAAATATTTAAACAAAAAAAACATAGAAGTAAAATAACATTTGAGTTATAAATAAATATGAATAAATGAAGACAAATTAAAAATTAATACAAATAACTAAAACAACATTTTAATAAGCAAGAATAAGAACAAAGCAAAGAAAATAAAAATATCTTTGTACAATAAACAAAAGAAATAGGAATAAAACAAAGTAAAAATATAAACATCTTTTATTCAAATGTGTAGGCAAGACAAAATATAAACATGCAGGTATGAAACAATCTAATGAAGTACAAACAAAACATCTTTAAACTACATACATCATCTTCAGCTGAGATGATAGCTTCATTTCAGTAAACAAAATAAAGTATATCTATACAACATATATGCAAGTTTTAATGTATAAATGCAAAGACAAGTTCACTTTTTCAAAAGAAAAATAGTGTCAGGCCTTATTATATATAAGTATGAATTAACTTGTAAAAAGAAACAAGAAATATATGTATAGCCGAAATGAAAAGATTTTACAAATCTATATGTGCACAAATGAAAAGAAAGGAAATAATAAGATAAGTGTATTAGTACAACACCATTAATGCACGCACAAACACTTCTTATCAGCCTCCAATTTGAGATAAAAAATCTCTGGCATGGGGTACAAACCCACATTATCCTCTTGTACAAGCTAATAAAAATAGCATAACCTGTAAACTTCTTTTATCTATCAACTTTTTCATTTTTTTCTTGTTCATTCCATTTCAAAACTGAGAAAAACAAAAGCAACATCTTTAAAACTACAACTTTAAACAACAATCCAGATCATTATCAAACCCGAGATCAAATTGAAGATTTCAAGTGGAAAATTCAAACCCTGTTTCAAGAAGATATGCCCTGTTCATTTTCTGGAAACAAGGTGAGCAACTCTTCTTATTTACCTGTGAGGAATCCTTCATTTTCTTTTATCAGATACATATATAGAAGTCTGCTTGTTAATTGCTTCTCTGTTTTTGTTCCAGTTCTTCAGTTTAGCTTAAATTTCTTTTCTCTAGAACTAGTTGCTGTTAGGACTTACATTACAAACTAAGGATGTTTGATTTAACATAGATTAAGGTTAAAATTTGAATTAAGTCAAACAAAAGCTTGGTTGCCTCTGTAAACCAAAAACTAGAAACAGAGTCATCTCTATTTATTTATTTTTATTTTTTTTCAAACCAGAAAAATAAAAGCAAGTTCAGAAATTTAACTTAAGGATTTCAAACATCAAAATTTAAGACTTCAGCTTCATATTTAGAGCTTCTGGAATAAATGTTCAAGGTGAGAACCCTTATCTCGAAAACTGGATGGTTATTACTCTGTTAAACAAAGAATGTTTATGTTCTTTGCTGTTTCAAAATGTCCTATCTTTAATTCTAGTTTAAATATGATGATTTTGTAAACTACGTAAATATTCAATTACCAGTATAGTTTAAGTTAAAAGTAGTTCGTGAACTCAGTTTGCTGTGTAGTTAATAAATGATGGGTTTTACAGTAAATACCATATATTAGTGAAAATTTAATGTTCTTAGTACAAGGATTCGAGCATGCGGTTTTGATCCTTGCGTGAAAATATGAATTTTAGTGATAAAATTGTAATTTTTAGTGGGCTATATTTTGGGAAATAAGTAGATGAACGGATTTCGTTCAAAAATATATTTCAGTCGACCTCGTCGACGAGAGACGATGTGGCTTGCTCTGTAAGGTGCTGGTGGTCATCAGGGAGAGATTGACCGAGGCGGAATTTTCAATTTGGCCTTTGGTTGTGCATGCGAGCTGCTTTTAGGGTTTAAGGGTTGCTCAGCTTGGGTGAAGTCGCGAAGGTCTAGCGATACGGAGGCGAGACCGGAAGAGGTGATTTTTGGCAGAGAGGTAGGGTGGCGGAAGGGCTTCCGATCGGTGAAGGCGGCGAGGTAATCAACGGTTTATGGTGGGTGCAGTTCATCGGCGGAAGGTGGTAGGTGAATTTTCGGGTTTCTGTAGGTCTAGGGAATGGGTCGATCTCGTTTAGAAGCGTGGTAGGCTTCGGCAAGGTGGCAATTGAATCAAGGGACTAAGTGTGACTCGTTGGTGATGCCGCGGCGGTGAGATGGTCGCTGGTGGTGGTGTGTACGTGCACAGTGTGCACGGGCGTGTGCGTGGAATTACTGGGCTGGGTGGAGTAAATAAGGCAATCGGGTTTGGCTCTGGCTCGCGCCGTGTTTGAGAAGCAGGAGATGATCGATTAACTGTTGTTGAGTGATCGGAGATGATCTCCGGTGAGGCGTCAAAATTTTGGTATTTTGGGAGGGATGCTATTGTCTGGAAGTTCAAGAGAGTAGAAGAAGAAGTATACGGGAAGAAAGAGAGGGGAAGACTCGAGTGATACTCGAGTAAACGAGGATTATTTCTCGGGTTTTCATTTTAAGTGACAGCCTATTAAAAGTTGGGAGTTAATCATCTTAATCAATTTTCTTAGTATTGATGATTTAAATAAAGGCTTAATAAATTAAGCTAAGATATTATGACAAGTGTAATTAATCAAGTAAATGCTTAACAAAGTTTAAAAATCTTAATTAATATTTTAATTAAGTAGTTAATATAAGGTAAGTTTTAAATTTAATTAAAATTAAAGTTTTCAAGTGGAAATAATTTAATTTTCAAAGTCTAAGGGAGACTTTAAAAATGTTAATTAAAATAAATAATTTTTATTAATTAGTTGCTTTGAAAAGTGATGAAGAATGATAATTTGTAATTAAATTATGATAATTAACCCGGATTAATAAATTGATACATCTGATTTAAATTAATCAGTTGATAAATAAATTCACTTGTGAGTGTTTAGATTCTATTGAATGTTGAATTGTTTGATGTCCCTGATTGTGATGCTTTGTGTTACATTCTGATTATGTTGTGATCTGTAATTTACTTATCTGTGATGTATATATTGTTATGTGAATATGAAACCCTTGACCTCTAAACGACACTTGAACTTCGATGCGACAGGGAGTCGGATTCCAATTGGTTATCCGAAACCCACATCGAATTGTAATGATGAATCTTTATGATTGATAAATTGACTTTATCTATGAATCTGTGAATGAAGATAAGCGTTATCGATTATATCGCTTATCGATATATCTGTGATGATTGATGTTGTGCACTATTGTGTGAAAACCCTGGACTACACCATACACACACAAATATGGATTTCACGTGGAAATCGGTTAAGTCACAGATAATTTAAATTTAATGTTTTTGACATTGAAATTTTAATTTCAATTGATTTTGAAATTAGAAATTTGGGTTTAGTGTGAAAAGCTTTTGAAATGGAATTTCAAAGATAAAAGTTATTTTGAATAACTTAATCGAGTTTTGAAATTTAAATAATTTGATTTAAATTTGAATTCAAGTTTGAAATTGAATCCTATGATTTGAAACTAAGGATTGAAAATGTTATAAATGTGTTTGTATGAATTAAACCATTTTAAAAGTATAAAGTTTGGGAATTTGAATTTAACCCAAGGATTTCAACTCGTATGAATAAATCAAATTTTCTGAAATGAAACTATTTGTTTTCAAAAGAATAAAAGCTTTCAGATAAGAAATGAAATTCCAGTTTAAGTAAAGGAATTTCAAGATTGAAGCGAAGATGGTTTTCCAAGTTATGAATGAATTGTTTTGAAAAGCTATGAATTAAATCTATTTATTTTTAACAGATTTAAAATGATGATTTGTTTAAACTATTTGAAATGGAATTGTTTGAAAGCTATAAGTTAAATCTTTGTTTTAAAGATTTAACGAGTTAATCAAATTGAAATGGAAATCGATTTGGAAAATCTGTGAATGAATCTTTTGTTTAAAAGATAAAATGGGGAAAATTGTTAAACCATTTAAGGTTGTTAAAACGAATATTTTTGGTTTAAAGATTTAAAAATGGTAATTTGTTTAAACCATTTGATGAAAAGTTTTGGGTAATAAGTTGTGACTTAATTGAAATCCCAATATCCATATGTTTTTAAAGATTGCGCTCGTTATTCGGGTTAGCCGGGAAAAGACATTTGTGTCATATAACCCATTCCGAATAGTGAAACGTCGTATATGGATAGCATTTGAAGACCGGTGTTGAAGACCGGATATTTACGAAAACGAAAGGACAACTCGTCGAATGTCTCTGCATCGAATGGCCCCGATATAGAGATTTTATCACCCTTTGTGATGGGAAGTCCGGACGGGATCGTGAATACCCGGAAATGCAAGGGCTTCGTAAGAAGTGCCTTCGGTTCTGTTCGAACCCGGAACAGACTTGTATGGATACATGTCTGACATTACACTTTGAGATATAAAGCCGATTTCTTTCAAATACATATCTGTTTGGTGGCGGAGAATTTATTCTCTTAGCTTAACACCCTTCTCTGAGACGTACGAGCTCAGAGGTTATGTAGTTGAAATTTATCAGCGATATATCCAAATTTGGTAATGTGGCATGCTGAGTGTTGCTGTGTGATGATCAGTGTTTGATCATTTATGATATGATCTTTTGTTTGATCATTTATCTTTGTGATCATAGGTTGATCATCTGTTGACCCAAAGCGTGGCTTTTTGAAAAAGCGTAGCTTTGTGGACGAGACTTCGTCGAGCCTCACAACCCGGTAATGGTCGAAACAGGAATGTTGCGGCAAGGTTTCAGGGGTAGCTCCCCTAGGGTATGACCATTCCTTCTGGAAAAGGGTAGTATCATGGTATGGAGCCCAGATACTTACTCATGTGGACACACTTTATTTATGACGTGTGATGTTGGTTTCGAGGTACCTCGGTTAAAGGTCCCAAAGGACCGGGGGTGGCATATCTGAGGTTTCTTTTATCCCTTGGGAAAAGGGGTTGCCGGCCTTGTTTGGCAGAGAACAGTTGGTTCTCGGAACGTCCCGCCAGAGGCGTTTCTTTCGTGGAATAGGAAGTTCCTTAGCCTGACCATTTGTTGGAAATCCAAACAAAACAATACGAGCCCTGTACGGTTTTAGTTGTATTACCTGCCATGGAATGTGGTGGTAACCTGCTATTGAACATG
Source organism: Allium fistulosum (assembly GCA_030737815.1). Lineage (NCBI taxonomy): Eukaryota > Viridiplantae > Streptophyta > Magnoliopsida > Asparagales > Amaryllidaceae > Allium > Allium fistulosum. The sequence continues at coordinate 893,551,441 of CM060905.1, read as the reverse complement.
GTAGCTATAGTAGGCATAAGTGCGAAATGTCTATGCTGGCTAAGATTAATATTATACTTTCGAAATGTTTTCTGCACTATGCACTAATAATAATATCAAGATGATTTTGCGTAGTAAGCATCTTTGACTATCATAAGAAGAAATCTCCTCCAATTCTGCGTTTGCATTGTGTGTGTGGTTGGAGGTCTTATGGTAGTTTCATTTTCCAAAAGCATTGCGAATTGACTTTAAAATTCTCTGCTATTTGTTTTTAAAGATAAACTGTTTTTGTTGCTCACACCAGTCCCATGACTGATCCGGAGTTTATTGTTTCTTTCCTAAACTCTGGATGCTCAAAATTTTCTACACGAGCAGTCTAGAGTTTGGTTTTTCAGATATTCAGATTTAGTAGATTATCTGGAGCTAGTTCAGTCTTTGGATCGGACTGCACTTGCTTATCTTTGTGCCTCGTTATTGGGAGTTCGAGCTATTTATGGATTGGCGCTTTGAAGATGGAGATTATCCGCTGCTGATGTTATCGTTTTCTTTTCCGCTGCTATTTGTTGTATCATATCTTTGATGTATATAGATATTCATTGTATCATCATTGTATCTTATATTGTATCAGATATTGTATATCTATATTCTTTTATTTCCGTTGTGTTGTTTACTTAATGTTGTTATAAGCTCCGGCGACTCGGATTTGAACGGTCGAATCTACGGCATTCGAATACGATGTAAAGTATGGATGTTGATTTTCGAGCGGGCAAAATTCGTTATCGTTACATAGCATATTGTACTACATAGTAGATAGTTTAATGGATCCTTAGGAGATGGAAATCCCGAACATCTCTTAAGTTATTGCACTCACGTTAGACACTGGATAGGGGAAGTCAAACCCCGTAAACATCTATGACGCCGTCACACTCATATTTACCGTTGATTTAACTTATATAAGATCTTTTAGTTCTGACTCGAGTGTTTTGTCTTTTCAATTCGCTCGGGTCAATTTGAGCTTTTCAGTTTATCAAAGATTGCTTTGTGGAGGATGAAGACGAAGATTATGTACTATTATTACTTATTATATGTATTCCACTGCATCATGTTGTCCACTGCATTTATTTATTTATTCCTGTTTTCCGTAACTCTGATTTTGTGTTGTGAAAGAATAATCAAATGTATTTATAAAACAACTTCATGAACTGTTATTTGATTATTATATTTTGTCATTCCGCTGCGAGATTCTGTATTTGTTTTTTTTTCTTTTCTCCACTTTTCCGTATTTACCCCATAACAATCTGTCCTTTTGTATGGTTTGAGTCTACCGTGTGTGGTTTATCATCGATTTAAATTACCCAAAAGGCAGGTCGTTATAGTTGGTATCAGAGCTTTGGTTTAGCGATAACCTTAGCTTTGTGGGGTCTGACTCTTTAGAAATAGGGTAGTAATACCCTAGAATGAGTCGCTGAGTGTATATATGGGAGAGCGTATTTGTTAGTGTTGTAAAAGTTTTTTTTATTGTGTTAATTTATTCCGTTTTGTATTTATAAATTTTGGTCGGTGCATAGGATGTTATGACATCGATAGGGATTTCTAAACACTTAATAGGACAGACCGACACAATATTGTTTTGAAACATAGGTAAATGAAATAATTTTTCCTATTATATATTTTGTATATAAAATAATAAATTTTATAAATGATATAGTTGGATGTAATATGTTGTTTGTTAGGTGGAAAAATTGTAACGAACCGTAATTTTTTACGATTTTTATAACTTAATTAACTGAAAATTTTGCTTGAAATTAAATAACTGAATTTGGAAATGAAAATTTGGTATTTGGTATGCATCTGTTCAAATATAGCAAATGGAAAATTTTCACTGGTAAATATGAAAATCAGTTTGGTTGTGTAATTTTATTTCAATTTAAATCAGTTAAAAATGATGTAAATAAAATGTTTTTGAAATCCAAATAGTTTTTACATAATAAATTTGTAAACCATTTTCTAAGTGAGACGTCATGATTCGTTTCGTGAAATTTGGACTCCTCTAGCCCCGTTTATCTTATTTTCGCTGAATTTGCAGCAGTTTAGCAGCGAACTACCAACTTTTGATAAGACGGTCGTATCGCTGATAACTGTGTACCTTTCTGTTCGTCTCGTCGTGTTGATCTCCGTAGTATATCCATTTGTGTATTTCGGTGCCCAGTACGGGGTGGAATCGACAAAACGATTCACTGTATCGGTTCCATATTTGGGTCTTTTAAGTTTCCAATGACCTTTCATTTATCTACGGTGTAAACCAATAGCCTTTTTGCTTTATTAATTTTTCTGAAAATCAACTGTTGGCTTTTACTATTCAGTTCCAAATTATATTGGTTGATTGGTTCCCATTGGTTCGTTTCTCTCCTATAGGTTTGCTTTCTTTTGCTTGAGACTGTTCATTTTTTTCCTTCAAATAAATTATATATAACTCGTAAAGAGAAGTTTACATAATTTGGGAAGCCGCTCTTCTTTGACATTTAGCATTCCAAACCCATACCATCTCATACGTTAGCTGCATCCCCTCCCCTATTTCCTTGCACCCAGCCCGACGTCAGCCATGGCCTCCTCCTCTGACCGAACATCTCCAGCCACCAAGCACAAAAGCTCCATGCAACAACAGACCATCACTCCACCCATCACCTCCTCCGACCACCTCCGATTGTCACGCCCTTCCACACAAAGTTCGACAGCAACCCATCCCTTCCCTATGGCCGAGCCAGATCCGCCACAACCTCACGCAACCCGCCTACTGCTCCTTCCTCTGCCACTTGTCCTTCCATCTCCGACCTAGGCAGCCTCGCCACAATCAACTCCGCATGTCCCCTCCTTGCTCGAGCTTCCTCTGGCCTTCACTTCCTTGCCACACCGTATCCCCACCTGATCGCCGCTGCCGCCCCCTGGCCACCCTGAATACCTCAGCCAATCCTCCGTAATAACCCACGCGCCTCACTCCCCCCATTTGCCGCAACTTGCAACTCAGAAATCAGCCTCATCACGTGCGCCTACACCCGAGACCACACAAACCCACCATGTGCCACCTTCCACCACGCCATCCTCCTCGCCTTTGCTCCACTTGAACAACCATCTCCACCTTGCCATGAACATAGTTCCCTTTTGCCGAGCCTCTGCAGGTTGGTAATATTTTAAGTATACGTATATAACATTTTGTTAAAATTCTTAGTATATGTATATAATAGTTTTGTCAATATTTTTAAAGTATACATATATAACAGTTTTGTTAATATTCTAAGTGTCTTCATATATGACAGTTCTGTTAATATTCTGAAAATGCCTATTCATATATATTCGGCAATGTATATATTTATATAACAATATGTTTTGTTAACGTTTTGGTATGTTTATATTTACATTTATATTAGTATTTTTAAAAGTATTATATATATATATATATATATTATTTTAAAGCTAAATCTGTTGTTAAAAATAATTGGTATAAGTGATGTATATCCATATATAATCTGTTTGTGTATATATTGGTTTATATATGATATGTATGATATGTAAGTTTATACATTAGTATACATATATTTGAATGTTTTGTTATAGTTTTTTTATGATTAAATATATATTTGGGGATTTTGAAAAGAAATTATAATTAGTACTAATTTTCAATACGATATGAAGATTTTGATTTTGTTAATGTTTGAATTTTTCCAAATATACTATAAATGTTATTTTGTTTAATATGTGTGTAAGTTAAATATTGACTTTAAAATATATAAAGACTCTATTTTAAATATGTGTTTTTAAATTTAATATTGAATTTTAAAATATAATATATATTTGATTTCCATCAAATCCAGTTCATCGTGCTTTGTTTTGCTTCGACGCTATCCAGAATTGGTCGTAGCAACCTCTAGTTTGTCAGTGCGTATCCGTGTATGTGCATCCCATTCTTGTTTCTCTAGCCTCGAAAGGTGAGCAATCACTCACAATTAACATTCTTATATTTAGAAAATTGGATTTCACTTGAAACGACAATTGAAATATATTGTTAATTTTGAATTGCTAGTTATTTAATTGTTAAATATGATATGTCATTATCTACAATTGTTCACCTGTGATATATGACCCCATATCATGTTGTATATATTTTATTTAAATTTATTACTGATGATATATGTCTGTGATTGATACGTTATATTTTATCATATTTGTTCTCACTCTGCAAGTTCCCTATTAATTTAGAATTCCCTATGGGTTGATATGGTACATACCCGATTCTAGAATAGGGGAAAATCGTTATGGGTTGAAATGATAAACCCAATCGATTTTCATCGGTTTTTGAAATTTTGGGATTGCGGGTTGAAATGATATATACCCGTAAAATATTAAATTGCGGATTGAAATGATAAATAGCTGTATCACTTGATCATAGGATAGAAAATTATATACGGACACAGTTGGTATATTTTGAAAAATGATTTTTATAGTTTTGGAAGGAAATATATGGATTTTATTAAATATTGAATTTTTAAATAAAATAAAAATATATTTTATTTTGTAAAATTAGAATTTTAAATTATATGTTTGGAAATTTTAAATTTACAAGTTAGTTTGAAAATATAACTTTTAAAAAATTTCACTTATAAAAATTTATTATTTTTAAAATATATAAAATACGATTTAAAATAGATTTATTAATATGATTTAATTTAATATAAATTATTTAAATAAAATTTAATTTAATTAGTATATATATAATATGTTCAAATATTAATTTAAATTTTACATTAATATTTCAAATAGATTTTTGTAATGACTTTAAATAAATAGTGGTTGGAAAACAAAGTAAAATTGACTTGAAATTTAAATTGGTTAATAATTGAATTTAAATAAGAATTTATTTGGACTTATTAAGTTGAGATTTGAAAGGTATGATTTATAATTTGATTTGATGAAAAGTGATTAAATGGATATTCTCAATTTTAAATAAAATTTAGACTGAATATTTAATATTGATTTAAATTTATAAATTGGGATTTTATTTAATTGTTATTAATTGATTTAGTGAATATTTCAAACTAAATACTAGTAAAGTTCAATGTTGAAATATAAATGAAACTTATATTGAAATGTTTGAATATTTAAACTTTGAATCTTATTGGAATTGAAGAGATAGTTCAGAACTAGATTTGAAATTGATGAACATTGAAATAGTTTATTTATAATTTGAATTAAACCTTAACCTTTTAAAATTCAAAAGTGCTATAATCTTCAAAAGTGTTATGATTTCAAAACTGTTATGATTTCGAAAATGCTATAAATTTTAAAGTGTTACGATCTGGAAATGAATATTATTTTAAAGTGAATAATGATATTGAATTGATATGGTTTTGAAATGAATATGATATTTTGATATGAAGTATGAACTATTTGAAATTAAATGAACACGGTGTGAAATAAGCGTTTGGTTGTTAAAGAGACCGGGATCGAATATTGTCATACTCTCTGCCAATACCGAAAACCACTTTAACAGCTGTGTATGTGGTGGAGATTCCAGAATGAAGTAGGATGGTTTGGTGGCGATTCTATATGAGGTATTAGCGTAGCCCTGACTCCCGTGAATCAGCTTGATGTGGCTAAAATAGGAGCCACGCCGGGCCAAGTGAGGTCATTCCTCCGATTGGACACATTTCTTCGATACCATTCTATTACTTTGTGATTTGATTGGGTGCACCTTTGATTTGGAAGTGTGTCACGAGGTAGGCGGTAGTAGCTGCTATGCATTACCACCAGTCCGGATCCGCAAGCTGTATATCTACCCTGACATTGCCTCGTGTGCCTTGTCACATGCCCTATCGCACCTTCTACGAGTTTGTTTTGTGTCGTACCTATGGAGTGCTCCCTGATAGCCCACCTGCGGGTGGAATTTACAGTATCTGTATAAACTACGACATTATAAAAATGTGTTAAGGGGGATATGAGTAACGCCTTAACGCTATTTTAATAGTTTACTTTACTATAGACATATTATAATAGTGTATATTACTACATAGTAGATTGTTCTATGGATACTTAGAGGATGTAAATCCCAAACATCCTTTAAGTTACTTGTATTTCAGTTGACATTTCACTTGAGTTGAATTTATTAATATAAGAATTTTAATCTTGACTCGAGTGTTTTGTATTTTGCTTTATGCTTGGGCCAAACTGAGTGTCACTGCATTTGAGACTCACTTTTGGAGATTGGAGCTTTGTTTGAAGATCTATCTATGCAACTTTCAGTTATTTCAGTTTATTCCATCCATTTATGTTCAAACTCGTCAGCTGCTTATGTATTAGAGATTCGTTTGTATTTGAGATTCTGTTGTGTTTTGTTTCAGACTCTGATGTTTATATAGTAGCTTCATGAACTACTATTTATCTATTCCGCTGCTTATGGTTATATTACTCCATGTCTATGATTCTGTGATTGATTTATTTACTGTATACGCTAAGTTTTGCCAACTATAAATTAACAATATGTTGTTTTGAGCAATTCAAGTCTGACATGTGCAGATGCGAATGGTTCGAAATACCAGGTCGTTACAAGTGGTATCAGAGCTCTGGTTTTGGCAAAACTTAGCATATAAAGTAAATTTAATTACAGAATCACCTTCGTTCGAGCTTGAGTTCTTCCTCTTTGACTCGGCTTTCCTTTGAATTTTTGGAACTTTCCCCTTTGTTCTAAAATTCATTCTTGTCTTCTCCTGTTCGCATTTTTTTGATACTGGAGCATCCCATAGCTCCAACCTCAACTGTCAAGTGTGACTAATCCCATCAACAATCTCACCAACCTTAGTAAGATTTGTAAAGGGGTGAAACTCCTTTACAACAGGCATCGATTCACCGGAGATTCTAGGCCCTTAGTTTAGATGCTATTATTTCTTGCAAAGCCCGAACCGTCTCTAGTAGATGATCAGAGTAATTCCCTTGTAATCTTGACACCACTACAATAATCAGAAATTATTCTAATATTGGGTGAAGTCACTCCTCCTCCTCCTATGCGGGAAATTGAATTCCACATCGATCTTACTCCTGCAATCTCGGTTCACCCGGATAAGGTCGCCCGCGATTAATATTAGTCTATCCATTCTTTCCTCTTTGTAATTCATTTATCTTATCTTAATTTCGAGCCTATCTTCTTAGTTGAAATTCTTTTTGATTAGGGTCCCTCTAATTTGAATCTCTATCCTTGTTTTAAGATCCATTCTTGAATCATCCTGTGAGGGAGTGTATTTGTAACTGATATTAAAATGTTTATATCGTGTTGTTTGAGTTGTTAAGTTGAATTTTGGGTTTCGATCGATTCGTCTGGCCAACGCTATCGGTAGGAATTCCAAAACAGTTGAACAGAGCAAACTGACACTAATATTGTTTTCAAAATTTGTAAATGAAATAATTTTATGTATGATTATATTATATATATGTGAAGGTATAAATTTCTGAAATTTGATAGTTAAATGAATTGGTTATTATAAATGATAATACTAAATTATCGTTTATGGTTTGGTCAACATTTCTAAACCTTAATTACGGTTAAACTTTAAAATATGGTTTAAAACCTGATTTAAAAATGTAATGAATTTAAATTTAAGATTTAAGAATTAAATTTTCGGTGCCTTTCAAAATTTGGTTTTCAAAGTTTTGAAATAAGTATTATTTGCAAGTATTTTCGAACGGAAATTGTTTCCAAAGAGTTTTTAAAAGAAGTAAGTCAACATTCTCCTATTTTATCGCTGGAAAATAATTTCGGTGATGACTGCAGCATCATCGACATTCATTTTCGAGTCTCAAAGTAGAGAGACTACTTAATAGTTTTGCTACACTTTTGATTTTGAGAAGTTGATTTGATTCAAATTTCTTGAGTATGATTGGATGTATAGGATATATATATATATGTAAATATTTATTTTAGAAATGATTTGAAGTGAAACCGGAAATTTAATTCTTAAATTTTGTGTTAAGTTAGGGTTTTCAATTATTGAAGCAAATCAATTTTTTTTAAATATTTGAGTGTTTAAAATTGGAATTGGAATTTAAACAACTTAAATAGTTGAAATGAGATAAAATTTATTTGCATAATAATCAATTGCATTCTAGTATAGATAACTTACCTAAAATATTCAAAAAGTTAAAATGTTAGGGGAATAGTAAATTGAAGGTTATACAAGAGAAACCTTAAGTAATAAATTATTTAGATTAAAATGTTTAAACTAAATTCTGCTTAATATAAATGTTGTAAATATAATTGAATTTGTATAGTGTTTAATTACACTCAGGAACATTAATAAAACTTACCTAGAAAAGTTTAAATGTAATTAGAATGTAATTAGATAGTATACACCATGATATAAGTAATAGAACATCAAAAATGATATTTTGTTAAGGGAATTTACCGATAATAAATTGAATAATAAATTGAAAAATAAAAAGAGAATTTATTTGTTGAATAATATATGGTTATAATATGTTTATTACACTAAATATATGTTGAAAATATGTTAAGTGAAATAAATTTAATAAATAAAGGAGAATGCTAGTTAAGAAAACAAATATAGACTTAAGAATAGTTGAAAGTGAATTTTAGTGGAATCAACTCAACTGAAGATAAATAGATTAAATAAATGAGTTAGATCAAATAAATTTTGTTTGAAAGAAATTGTAACAATTAATAATAAATTGAAACAAATCAAATTGAATGAAAATAGCTTGAATTGAAAATCAACAAAATATTAATAAATGAATATTATTGATTAAATAAAAGGATTGAAACCAAATTTATTGAATATAAATCAATTTAAAAATTGATGAAATTTATATGGTTTTGAATTTGTTGTGTATCTGATAACATGTATTTCAATCTATCTTTTCTTTCTGGTTGTTCATATTCGCCTACCTCGTCCCTTTTCGGGGACGAAAAGTTTTGAGTGGGGGAGAGTGTAACGACCCATAATTTTTAATGATTTTTATAACGTAATTAACTGAAAATTTTGCTTGAAATTAAATAATTGAATTTGGAAATGGAAATTTGGTATTTGGTATGCGTCTGTTCAAACAAGCAAATGGAAAATTTTCACTTGTAAATATGAAAATTAGTTTGGTTGTGTAATTTTATTTCAATTTAAAATAGTTAAAAATGATGTGAATAAAATGCTTTCGAATTCCAAATATTTTTTACATAATAAATTTGTAAACCATTTTTCTGAGTGAGACGTCATGTTTCGTTTCGTGAAATTTGGACTCCTCTAGCCCCGTTTATCTTATTTTCACTAAATTTGCAGCAGTTTAGCAGCGAACTACCGACTTTTGATAGAATGGTCGTATTGCTGATAACAGTGTACCATTCTGTTCGTCTCGTCGTGCTGATCTCCGCAGTATATCCATTTGTGTATTTCGGTGCCCGGTACGGGGCGGCATCGACAAAATGATTCGCTATATCGGTTTCGTATTTGGGTCTTTTAAGTTTCCAATGACCTTTCATTTACCTACGGTGTAAACCAATAGCCTTTTTGCTTTATTAATTTTTCTAAAACTCAGCTGTTGGCTTTTACTATTCAGTTCCAAATTATATTGGTTAATTGGTTCCCACTGGTTTATTTCTCTCCTGTCGGTTTGCTTTCTTTTGCTTGAGACTGTTCATTTTTTCCCTTCAAATAAATTATATATAACTGGTAAAGAGAAGTTTACATAACTTAGGAAGCAGCTCGTCTATGACATTTAGCATTCCAAACCCACGCCATGTCATACGTTAGCCGCATTCCCTCCCTTATTTCCTTGCACCCAGCCCGACGTCAGCCACGGCCTCCTCCAATGACCGAACATCTCTAGCCACCAAGCACAAAAGCTCCATGCAATAGTAGACCATCACTCCGCCCATCACCTCCTCCGACCCATCCGATTGTCACGCCCTTCCACACAAAGTTCAACACCAACCCATCCCTTCCCTATGGCCGAGACCAGATCCGCCACAACCTCACGTAACCCGCCAACTGCTCCTTCTTCCGCCACTTGTCCTTCCATCTCCGACCCAGGTAGCCTCGCCACAATCAACTCCGCCTATCCCCTTCTTGCTCGAGCTCCCTCTGGCCTTCACTTCCTTGCCACACCGTATCCCAACCTGATGGCCGCTGCCGCCCCCTGGCCACCCAGAACACGTTAGCCAATCCTCTACAATCACCCACGCACCTCACTCCCCTCCATTTGCCACAACGTGCAACTCAGAAATCAGCCCCATCACGTGCGCCTACACCCGAGACCACACAAACCCACCCTGTGCCACATTCCACCAGGTCATCCTCCCCGCCTTTGCTCCACTCGGACAACTATCTCCACCTTGCCATGAACATAGTTCCCTTTCGCCGAGCCTTTGCAAGTTGGTAATATTTTAAGTATACGTATATAACATTTTGTTAAAATTCTTAGTATATGTATATAACAGTTTTGTCAATATTTTTAAAGTATATGTATATAACAATTTTGTTAATATTCTAATTGTCTTCATATATGACAGTTCTGTTAATATTCTGAATATGCCTATTCATATATATTCGGCAATGCATATACTTATATAACAATATGTTTTGTTAACGTTTTGGTATGTTCATATTTATATAATATGTTATATTTACATTTATATTAGTATTTTGACAAGTATTATATATATATATATATATTATACTTTAAAGTTTAATCTGTTGTTAAAAAAAATTGGCATAAGTGATGTATATCCATATATAATATGTTTGTGTGTATATTGGTTTATATATGATATGTATGATCTGTAAGTTTATACATAAGTATACATATATTTGAATGTTTTGTTATAGTTTTTTTTATGATTAAATATATTATGATTAAATATATATTTGGGGATTTTGAAAATAAATTATATGTATTATAATTAGTACTGATTTTCAATACAATATGAAGATTTTGATTTTGTTAATGTTTGATTTTTTCCAAATACACTATAAAGGCTATTTTGTTTAATATGCATGTAAGTTAAATATTGATTTTAAAATATACAAAGACTTTATTTTAAATATGTGTTTTTGAATTTAATATTGAATTTTAAAATATAATACATATTTGATTTCCGTCGAATCCAACTCATCGTGCTTTTTTGTCTTCGCCGCTGTCCAGAATTGGTCGTAGCAACCTCTAGTTTGTCAATGCGTATTCGTTTCCGTGCATCTCATTCTTGTTTCTCTAGCCTCGAAAGGTGAGCAATCACTCACGATTAACATTCTTATATTTAGTAAATTAGATTTCACTTGAAACGACAATTTGAAATATGCTATTAATTTTGAATTGCTAGTTATTTAATTGTTAAATATGATATGCCATTATCTGCAATTGTTCACCTATGATATATGACACCATATCTTGTTGTATATATTTTATTTAAATTTGTTACTGATGATATATGCATGTGGTTGATATGTTATATTTTATCATATTTGTTATCACTCTCCAAGTTCCCTGTTAATTTAGAATTCCTTATGCGTTGAAATGATACATACCCGAACGATATTCTAGAATAGGGGAAAATCGTTATGGGTTGAAATAATAAACCTAAGCGATTTTCATTGATTTTTGAAATTTTGGGATTACGGGTTGAAATGATATATACCCGTAAAATATTAAATTGCAGATTAAAATGATAAATATCTATATCACTTGACCATAGGATAGAAAATTATATACGAACACCGTTGGTCAATTTTGAAAAATGATTTTTATAGTTTTGGAAGAAAATATATGGATTTTATTAAATATTGATTTTTTAAATAAAATAAAAGGATATTTTATTTTGTAAAATTAGATTTTTAAACTATATGTTTGGAAATTTTAAATTTACAAGTTAGTTTGAAAATATAACTTTTAAAAATTTTTGCTTATAAAAATTTATTTTTTTAAAATATATAAAATAGGATTTAAAATAGATTTATTAATAAGATTTAATTTAATATAAATTATTTAAATAAAATTTAATTTAATTAGTATATATATAATATGTTTAAATATTTATTTAAATTTTACATTAATATTTCAAATAGATTTTTGTAATGACTTTAAATAAATAGAGGTTGGAAAACAAAGTAAAATTCACTTGAAATTTAAATTGGTTAATAATTGAATTTAAATTTTTTTGGACTTATTAATTTTGAGATTTGAAAGGTATGATTTATAATTTGATTTGATGAAAAGTGATTACATGGATATTCTCAATTTTAAATAATAGACTGAATATTTAATATTGATTTAAATTTATAAATTGAGATTTTATTTAATTCTTATAAAATTGATTAAGTGAATATTTCAAACTAAATACTAGTAAGATTAAATGTTGAAATATAAATAAGACTTATATTGAAATGTTTGAATATTTAAATTTTGAATCTTATTGGAATTGAAGAGATAGTTCAAAACTGGATTTGAAATTGATAAAGATTGAAATAGTTTATTTAGAACTTGAATTGAACCTTAACCTTTTAAAATTCAAAAGTGCTATGACCTTCAAAAGTGTTATGATTTCAAAAGTGTTTTGATTTCGAAAATGCTATAAATTTTAAAGTGTTACAATCTGGAAATGAATATTATTTTAAAGTGAATAATGATATTGAATTGATATGGTTTCGAAATGAATATGATATTTTGATATGAAGTATGAACTATTTGAAATGAAATGACCACGGTGTAAAATAAGCATTTGGTTGTTAAAGAGACCGGGATCGGATATTGTCATACCCTCTGCTAATACCGAAAACCACTTTAACGACTGTGTACATGGTGGAGATTCCAGAACAAAGTAGGATGGTTTGGTGGCGATTCTATATGAGGTACTAGCATAGATCTGACTCCCGTGAGTCAGCTTGATGTGGCTAAAACAGGAGCCACACCGAGCCAAGTGAGGTCATTCCTCCGATCGGACACATTTCTTCCATACCATTCTATTACTTTGTGATTTAATTGAGTGCACCTTTGATTTGGCAGTGTGTCACAAGGTGGGCGGTAGTAGCTGTAATGCATTACCACTAGTATGGATCCGCAAACGGTATATCTACCCTATCATAGCCTCGTGTGCCTTGTCACATGCCCTATCGCACCTTCTACGAGTTTATTTTGTGTTGTACCTATGGAGTGCTCCCTGATAGCCCACCTGCGGGTGGAGTTGACAGTATTTGTATAGACTACGACATTATATAAATGTGTTAAGGGGAATATGTGTCACATACCGAAATTTTCGACTTTCGAAAATTCGACATCGATACTCACTTTATCGACTGTCGGGCAATCGAGTGCCGGAAACTCCAATAGTGAGGGTTTAAGAAAGAAGAAAAAGGCAGAAGAAGAAGAAAGAAGAGAAAGAAAGAAGAACAAGAGAACAACATCAGAACAGAAAACAATATCAGAATCTCACATATCGCAGCGGAACAATATATAATAAATAAACACTAGTCTTTTAAAACAAAGAGCTATATCAGTTTATACATACATCAATCATCAGAGTCAATATACAACAATGGACAGTTATATAACTTATCCTCATACAGAATACACAGCGGAATAAATACTATCAGATACAAATACTACGTCTCGTCATCCAGCTTGTCTCCAAATCTCCAGAATATCCTGATAACATAACTCTAGGCTGCCCGTGTGGAAATTGGTGGGCACCCAGAGTTTAGAAGGGAACAATAAACTCCGAGTCAGTCATGGTGACTGGTGTGAGATCGTAAAACAGTTTATCTTTAAATTAAACAACAGAAATATTTTAAAGTCAATTCGCAATGCTTTTTGAAAATGAAACTACCATAAGACCTCCCGCCACACACACAATGCAAACGCAGACTTGGAGGAGATTTCTTCTTATGATAGTCAAAGATGCTTACTACGCAAAAATCAAATCATTTTTGATATTATTATTAGTGCATAGTGTAGAAAACATTTCGAAAGTAGAATATAAATCTTAGCCAGCATAGGTACCATTATAGTATGCTTGCTATAGCTACCATATTAAATGGCAGGTTCTACAACTAAAACCGTACAAGGCTCGTATTGTTTCTTTGGATTTCCAACAAATGGTCAGGCTAAGGAACTTCCTATCCACGATGGGTACGTCCCTGGAATAGATGACCCGAGAACCTAACCGGATCTCTGCCAACACAAGGCCGGGTTACCTCTACAAAAATAGGTAACTACTGACACGCGTATGCCATCCCCCGATCGTCACCGATCTTCCCGAGGATCCCCGATTCGCAACAACCACAAAGTAATAAATTTGCAGCAACCACAGAGGTTAAGTATCTGGGCTCCATACCATGATACCACCTTTATCCAGAAGGAATGACATACACTAAGGGGCGCTACTCCCTAGAACCTTGCTGCATCCTTCCTGTTTCGACCATTTCCGGGGTGTGAGGCTCGACGAAGTCTCGTCCACAAAGCTACGCTTTCTACAAAGCCATGCTTCGGGTCAAACAAAATGATCAACCTATGATCACAAAGATATAAGATCAAACAAATGATCATATCACAAATGATCAAACACTGATCATTTCACAGCAACACTCAGGATGCCACGTTACCAAATTGGGATATATCGCTGATAAATTTCAACTACATAACCTCTGAGCTCGTACGTCTCAGAGAAGGGTGTTAAGCTAAGAGAATAAATTCTCCGCCACCAACAGAAATGTATTTGAAAGAAATCAGCTTTATATCTCAAATTGTAACGTCAGACACACAATCCATACAAGTCTGTTCCGGGATCGAACAGAACCGAAGGCACTTCTCACGAAGCCCTTGCATATCCGGATAAATTTCTAATCACGTCCGGACTTCCCGTCACTAAGGGTGATAAAACCTCTAAATCGGAGATCAGCCGATGTAGAGTAACTCGACGGTAATCCTTCCATTTTCAAAAATATCCGGTCTTCAACACCGGTCTTCAAATGCAATTCATAACGACGTATCACATATTCGGAATGGGTTATACGACCCCATGGTCCTTTCCCGGCTAACCCGAATAGTGAGCGCTTATTTAAAAATAAGTGTGGCATTCAAATTCATCCAATTCACAACAAATACCTATCTAAAGGTAATTATTGATAGTCGGTTATTTAACTATCAATAAAGATGCGCACATCATCAGATTCCAAATAATTTTCCCAAATTATTTTATCTTTCAAAATACCTTTACTAGATATAAAATTTCCACACTTTAAAAATAAATCAATGTTTATTTTTCTAAACAGTTTCCCTTTCCTTTATAAATTCCATATTGAATTTACATTTTTCGAATATCTACTAATATTCGATTTTCAATCGTTTTCAAATATTCAATTTCGATTTATCTTTAAGAAGATAAAATCTCAAAACGTTTCATTTCATTTTGGAAAACATTCCATACTTATTTAATAATAAGTGTTTCACAAATCTTTTATTTTCAACATTTGAAAATACTCGATATACTTAAATCAAATTAAGTATATATTTCATTCTTTAAGGAAATCTATTTTCTATAACAACATCAATTTGAGTCAAAACGAATGTTACGTAAAACATCGTTACGACGACTCGAAATCACTAGTATAGGGATTCGAAATTAAGATAGATATGTAAATCCCAATACTACATAAAAACATTTCCTTTCGGAAATCATTTACTATAACAACAGTGTTATAGTCCATCATTTCCTTATATTTTCGAAAACGCCTATTTCAACAATGAACGTTGAAATCTATGTTTTCAATTCACAATACATTTTAAAACATCTTTAAAATGTTTAACTTCATTTTTAATATCACTTCTTCAAAAATGAATCCATTTTATTCAATAATATATTCACTGTCCAAAATCGTGAATATACTTCACTAACCACATTTTCAATCTTTTCTACACATTTATTCCAAAGATAATTCGCTATCCAAAATCGCGAATATATCTTCTTTAATAACCTTCTATATTTAATTTATCAAATTCAAATTATTTCGAATTTATAAAACAACGCTTATAAATTCTATTTCTATTTTCTAACGACTTTGATTTATCAATCTCCTTTATAAATCAATTCGATAAATATTCCATGTAAAGGCAAAAATCCGATTTATAAGTAAACTTCTTATAAATCTTTTATTCTAAAATTTCATTCATTATATAACTTCACACTTTATAAATCAATACCTTCATATCTTCACAATTTAAAATTCTATAAATTTTCTATCTTCACAATTTATAAAACTCGTTTAAATTCCAATAATTTTAATTGATAAATATCAATTTTGTACATCTTTTATATACATCGTTTTAATAATTCAAAAATCCAAATTTAAACTATTTTATAAATTACTTAACTATTTATTTCAAAAATCCTCTTTTGGTTATATTTCACGAACATTATAATTTCCATAACTTTAAATTTATAACATTTATTTATTTAAGATAAATAAATTCAAAATTTTAATAAATCGTATACTTTCCAAAAATCACTTCAAAAATCCTTTTTAAAGTAAAAATCGTCATTTTTAAAACTTCACAAGTTTGAATCCAATGATGCAACGCACCAATTAGTCCATCACACATCAACATCATATATCATCATATGAGAACAGAATATATATCAATATCTGTAAATAAATAAATACAGTTGAGGAATCCAGTTGGATCCCTCCAACCTGTTTCCCTGCATCCACAGACGTTAGCACAATACCATTCCACTTCGAGGTGGAATATCGCGGTATATAGGTTTTATAAAAATCCGCTTACTAACGGCGCAATAGGGTCTCATCCGCTATACGAGGCGGGAAATCATCAAATCCAATATATACATATGCCAATATGTATATATTGCTATATATATAGATATATCCTATTATATCTAATATCACATCCAAATAGCAATCAATAACTGCAAAAATTCCACATTTCAATCGAGTGAGAAAAATCTCACCTTAGCTTTTTATTTTGCAATCCATTTCCATTCTTGACTCGATTTTTCCATTGTATTAACCTTGTATAAATAAATTTACAATTTATTATTACTTGAACCAATCAAACTATTATTCACCATTTACTTATTCAATTAAACTCATTATTTGATTTCGAAATCTTATACACATATTTTCTGTTCAGATCTTACTTACCTACAGGTATAAATAAAAACAGAATTTTCTTTTTAAATCTTACTGTTTCATTTTCCTAACATATATTCATATAAAAGCCTGGTTTCTTTTCTGCAAATACATCCTAAATTTTCAATCTTTATATGTATTTTAGAAACAACAGCTATTATTCTGTCTACTGTATATATATATATTAAGAAAACTGCCTATATTTTTTTTCTTTTTCTATAGTTTATAAATCAATTATTATTTAATCAATTCAGCAGAAAAAAAAACAAAGTATTATACCTTCATAATTATTAACCTCGACTACAGACTGAACCCAGCAGATCAACCATCGATCGCACGCGCATCCCCTCCAGGAACTCTAGTTCACTTCGTTGCTCCAGAACCTCGTGTTCGCGCACACGAATGCCAGCCTCCGACGAACTCGCCAAACCCTAGTGTCGCGCACGCGACCTCGTGCCACCGCCGCTCAGCCTTACTGTGCCGCCGCCTGTCACTGCGAGCTTCGACGTAGTCGCACCTCCAAATCTTCGAACGCGGAAATCAATTCGCGACCATCATTTGATCGAACGCAACCCTCGAAACAGTCACGACATCGAATACCCGGGCCCTAAGTTGCTCGAGCTCGCGATTGATTTCGTGAATTTTTTTTTTGAGGCTCCACCATTTTTTATTTAACTGCGGCAATTGATTTCAAGAATGAAATCTGAGAAGAGGGAGGATAATAAAGAAAAGGCTCGCGAATTGAAATTAAAGGGATTTGAAATGGCGGCCATTATTTTTTTCTTTCATTTCTGGTTTTTTTTTGAACGAGATGCTCGGCATATAAAATAAGGAACGAAGGTATGGGTTTGCACGATATCTTGTTCGTGATTCCTGCGGCGTTTCTCGGCGTGAGTTAAGGGAGACAACGTGGTGTTTTGTTGACCAATTTAAGATTTAAAATTTAAATTAAACTCGATTGAATTTCAATGCGTTTACTCACCGTACGGTCACATATCAATTCCGATAGATACGGAATTTGAAATCCGACAATAATTCAATATTACGGACCCAATGGAACTGGTTTCGTCGAATTCCGAGACTGTGCCTCGGACGGCTATTTTCCAATATCAATTCGAACGATTAAATTTCAAAATTGAACAGTTCATTCCCAAATTCGATTCTGAAGCTTCTGTTATCTTCAGTATTTTCAATACGAATTTTAAAAGCTTTCGAAATATTTTTCTTCAACTTAAAATTGAAGATTCAAATTTTTATTCAATTTACAATAGATTAAATTTTATAATTTAATCGCCAAATTCAAAGTTAAATCGAGGATTCAAATTAAATCATCGTTCAAATATTTAAAATTAATTAAATATTCTCAATTTAATTTGTTCAAAATTCCGGGTCGTTACAATATGAGTAACGTCTTAACGCTATTTTAATACTTTACTTTACTATAGATATATTATAATAGCGTATGTTACTACATAGTAGATAGTTCCACGGATCCTTAGAGGATGGAAATACCAAACATCCTTTAAGTTACTTGTATTTCAGTTGACATTTCACTTGAGTTGAATTTATTAATATAACAATGTTAATCATGACTCTAGTGTTTTGTACTTTGCTTTATGCTCGGGTCAGACTGAGTGTCACAACATTTGAGACTCACCTTTGGAGATTGGAGCTTTGTTTGAAGATCTATCTATCCAGCTTTCAGTTATTTCAGTTTATTCCAGCCATTTATGTTCAGACTCGTCAGCTGCTTATGTATTAGAGATTCATTTGTATTTGAGATTCTGTTGCATTTTGTTTCAGACTCTGATGTTTATGTAGTAGCTTCATGAACTACTATTTATCTATTCCGCTACTTATGGTTATATTACTCTGTGTCTGTGATTGATTTATTTACTGTATACGCTAAGTTTTGCCAAATATAAATTAACAATCTGTTGTTTTGAGCAATTCAAGTCCGACATGTGCGGATGTGAATGGTTCGAAATACCAGGTCATTACAGAAATTTTATAAATATTGATTGAAAAATAAAATTTACAAATTAAATGTATATAAATTGGAAATTTAAAGCTTTAGTTCTGGGATTTTTGAAATTTCTTTCAAAGGATTTTTGGAATATAATATTAGTATTATTTGAAATTATTTTCGAATAAATATTTTCAAGGTGATTTGAAAGAAATGTTTTAAAAAAGGAAATTTTGAAGGAAATAAGTTTTGTACTCCCCTCGCTATCGCTGGAAAATAATTTCGGTGATGAGTGCATGCATCATCGATGTTTATTTTCGAGTTTCAAAGTGGGAAGACTACTGTAGTAGTTTTACTGCATATCCGTTTGATAAACAAAACTTAATTTTAATTTGTGGAGCTGGATTTGATATATACCTATATATATGTATAAGTTATTAGTATATATATTATTTTAAAATGATTGAAATGGAACCCGGTTTTTTAGTTCTCAAGTTCCATAAATTGGAAATTGAAATTATTCTAATAAATGGAATCTTGACTATATTAATAATTGGAAACTTCTAAAATGAAAATAAGAAATTTAAGGTTAAAATGATTAATGAAATAGATAAGAAACCGAAATTTTGTAAACTGTAAATAAAAAGGAAAGGAAAATAAGAAATGGTAACTATTAAACTTTTTGTTAACTAAATATACAAGAGAAACTTGGGTAATATTCAATTGCATTCTTAAAAACATATATATAACTTACCAAAATATTAAAAAGTTGAAATGTTAATAAGAATATGTAATGGAATATCATGCAAGTAAAACTTGGAAGAAATGAAAGTGTTCAACGGAATTACATATATAAATATGAATCTAATGTTATAAATTGTTATAACTTAAAGTTAATAGTTTGAAATGCTACTAATTAAATGTAATAAAAGTGAATAATGTAAGAAAATGATTATAAATTTAGTTTAACATTTAAGCTATTTATAATCAGGTTTATATGGTAAAGGTGGATACTATAAGTAAATAATTATAAACTTAAATTAATATTGAAGGCAATTATAATTAAAATGAGTACTATAATAATGGAATGATTATAACTTCAGAAACTATTGAAATGATTTAGAAATGGAGTTAGTATTCAATAATACTTTATGTGGAAGAATGAATGTGAAAGAGAAATAATCTATAAATGGTGAATTAAATTGTAAAGAAACTTACCTAGTAATGTATAATCCAATAATTGAAAAAAACATATTTAAGCAATGAATGTAAAGTAATAAAATGAAAGAAAATGGCACTATATGAATAAAGAAGAAATGAACTTTTGTAAGTAATAACGAATGTAAATTAATGAAAATAAACATTATATGAATGCGAAAAGAAAAGTAAATAATGAAAAAAGGGAAAAAATCAAACTAAATTGTAAATGTGTAGTAAACTGAAATAAAATGTATACAATACTTCAACAATGAGTTCATTTATGATCCAAATAATTGAAATGGATATAACTTATGTTAGTAAAGAATGTAAATCGATGAAATAAGCCTTACCTGAATGAATGAAAATTAAAATTTTGTAAGTAATGAACATGAATTAAAGAAAATCATTGTATGAAAAGAAAAAAAATGAACAATAAATGACGTGAAAAAGATAAATAGAGTAAACTTAAAAATGTGTTGAATTCCTTGTTTGTTGGGCTTATGGATTGGTTGGGAAAGAATACTTCCATTTTGTATAGAGATGTATGAATAATCTATAAAGTTATCTACGACTGTTGAGTGTATGGTTTACTTCATAGTTTATTTATCAATTTATATGATTAGATGTTATGTACCCGAACAAACCATTTGTTTTTTATTGTTATGGATGGATGATCAATTTCTTGGTTGGAATGATGTTTGTACTGTTTGTTTGCAAATGATCATTGCTATGTTGTAATGTTTTATTTGTTATTTATTGAATCAACTTAAATATTCCTCTTTTATATATAAATATTAACTTCTTTGGATTATATAAGTGAGATACAGGTATGGAAGCAATAGCTACTGCTTTTGGTTTCATAAATTAAGCATTGTTTGCCCGACAAATAGGTACGTACTCAGATTACGGTTTTTGTAGCGATATTATATTGTTTTCCTATGGTTTGGGATATTTTATTTTAAAAAATATGATATATATTGTTATTATTTATATTACTATTTCTCCCAGACCTCTCCATACAAAGGAGACTGTACCGAAATTTTTCATGAATTTTGGACTTAGAAAATTTTGTGGATTGTTTTCCAAACTTTTGTTAACTTGAATATAAAAGGATTTAATTGTTATAAATTGATATATTTATTTAAATTATTTAATTATGTAAATTAATTGTTTATAAATTTAATATTTTGAATAAGATATATTAATTAATTGATTCCTTCTTTTCCCTTCTTTTCCCTTTTCAAGGGCGAAAAGTTTTGAGTGGGGGAGAGTGTTACAACCCGTAATTTTCGATAATTAAAAATTGTTAATTTAGTGAGATTTGTGACTTAATGTCGGAAGGAAAAAAAATTGTGATTTAATAATTATAATATAAATGGAATAAAATGTAATAGTATTAATTTAAGATAATTTATAACTGCTTAAATTTAATTCCAATTAATTGATATGATTAAAAGTTATAATTAGTTATAGATTGTAAATTTATTGCAATAATGTGTATTAATTGATAATTTAAATGTTGGATTAATTAATGAAATAGTAAGTAATAAAGTGTAATTAAATAAAATTAGTGTGTGTAAATAGCTATAACATTTGTGTGTAGATAACAAACATATAAATGTGACTAAAGTTAATTGTGACAATTATTATATGTTACCTATTTATTTAGTCTGTTAAGTTAAATTGGAAATCAATTGCAAAATAAATGTAAATAAATGTTACATTAATGTGAGTTAAATACAATAACTGCAAATTGGGAATGTAATAAAATGTACAGAAATGTCAACTACACTCATAAGGCAATAAATTGATTTAATAATAAAAATGAAACCAAGATAAATGAAGTTGTTGGGATTTAAAATTATAATTAATGTCAATTCAACAAAGGTTCAATATTATTGGAATACTGCAACTAATAGGGTAAAATATGATAATTGTAGAATATCTGTGTAATAAGATGTAAACAATGATAACTATGTCTATAGAGTAATAATTGTTAGAATAAAAGTCTGAAATCAAATTTAAAACAATATTTTGGAATTTAATCATAATTAATTGGATTTAATTATAGTTGAAATTGAACGGTGTAATTAGGATAATAGTTAACACTGAATTGACATGTAAATTTGTTTTAAACTACTGTAAATGTATAAGTAATCAAAAATGATGAAATTTGTTAGTTTATGAATATTGAATTAAAAGGTGATTAATTAATTTATTTAATTAACGTGAAAATAGCCATTTTGGCCACTGACTCGGATTTCGACGAACAACTTTCATCGGATCCGTAACAGTGAATTATTGTAAGGTTGCAAGTTTCGTAGCGATCAGACATGTCGTTTGATCGTACAGACTCGAAATGCGTAGAAATCAAATTAATTAAATTCAATTGAAATCAATTTGAAATAAGATGATTTATAGCGAACTTCTCCATACGATGGAATTAGGACCTGAAACATGTTCTATTGAGTTTAAAAATATCGAAAACATCTTTTTTGATAAATGGGATGACCCATTTCCGTTTCGGGAATGAAACGGGCTTTTCAGGTCGCTTATCGTTCAACTTTCGAATCGATCTAGTCCATTAGTTCTATTTCTGATCTGCCTATTTATAGCCTGTTATAAACCCTAACTATTTATTATTCCATTTGTCTGTACGTAAAATTCTATCTGCCTCTCTCTTTCCAATGGCAGACAAACCAATTCCCAATTCCAAATTCAATTGCAAACCAAAATTAAATCGAAAAATCAAACTCCTCCAAACCATATCATATTATATATCGATTTGAAGCACTCAACGAGCGCAAGTCAAATCTGCAGTCTGTTTTTCGATTTGGGTTTCTGTGTGGCCAGAATTAGGCGAACTAATCTCGACCGTTCATTGCGTTGTGATCAACGTCGACCGATCGTCGAACGGAGGGTACTGGGTTGTAGAGAGCGTCGAGCATAGTCCATCGGTGTGGGTTTTTTGATGCATCAACGGCCAGATCGCCATGAATAATTCGAATAGGGTTGCAAAAATTTGGCGCCGCGGCTGCCCTATTGGCCGTGTCTGGTCAACGTGATCGCATGGGGGTCTCTGGGCTGGGGCGGAGGCGACAGTCCACACGGAGGTGGCACGAGGTGGCGTTGGGCTAGGCACGGAGGCGTGCGATCTTCAGGTGCTGGTGGCTCAAGTGGACTGTAGCGTGTTAGGGTTCGAACAGCTTCTGGAAGACGATGATGTGGCCGTTTTATGTAGGTAAGTTTTTTTTATTTTATTATTAATTTTCAAATCGTAATACTCTAACGTTAATAACTTTTGCATACGGACTTGGATTTATGCGCGGTTTGCTCTGTTGGGATTGTATTGAAATTTCAGACATTTTGACGCTGGTTTGGATGAATTCTAAGACTGTTTGAATTTTGGGCTTAAGTTGTATTTTAAATCAATTTCAAATCGAAGGTGAGTGTTTTGACCCACTCACAACTACTAGATTTTCTTATGTTAAATTAAATTTATGATGTGATTAGAAATTTATTGATTGATGTTTGGTATGTTTAAATTGTCATTCTAGTTAAATTTGACTTTTATTGCATTTAATCATTGTTCAATTTAATATTGAATTTAAATTGTCAATTTAATATCTGTTATTGATGATCAGTTATCTATTGATGTTTATTATTGATTTGGATGATGATTGTGATGTATGTTTGATTGTTGATATTGGATGACTGGATATTGTATTTTTATATGTTATAACACTGCAAGTTCCCTATGGGTTGAAATGATACATACCCGAATGATCTTTAGATTAGGGAAAAATCGTTATGGGTTGAAATGATAGACTCGAGCAATTTTATGGATTTTATTTAATTCCGGATTGTGGTTTGAAATGATATATAACTGTAAAATTTTAAATTGCGCATTGAAATGTAAATATCTCTATCACTTGATCCTAGGGTAGAAAATTATATACGCACACTGGATTGGTTAAATTAAATGATTTTTGAATCTTCAAATTTGGATTCAGTTAACTGATATTTTGAAATAGAAATTTGATTTATATAAACTGAACTATTTTCGAAAGTCCTAGCATAAATGTTGAAATTGGAATTGATTTAATGAATTGTTCAAAGGATTTAAATTTGAATTTCAAAGTTGAGGTGTCAAATATAAATGAATTTATCGGAATTGAGTTATTGAAATGTTGGATATAACTTTGAAATCTAATTTAAACTAATCTAAACTATTTTTATTAAATTAACTATTTTAATCGATTTAAAACTATTTTAATTTATATTAACCTATTATAACCTATTTAATCCAATTTAAATCTATTTTACCAATTTTAAACTAATTAAATTTATTTAATCTATTTTAAATCTATTTAATATAATTTAAATTTATTTAATCTATTTTAAATTTATTTAATTTATTTTAAATCTACTTAATATAATTTGAATCAATTTAATCTATTTTAAATTTATTTAATCTATTTAAGACAATTTAAATCCATTTGATCTATTTTAAATTTATATAAATCATTTTAAATCTATTTAAACTATTTTACTATTTAAACTATTTTAATCTATTTAAACTATTTTTTTAAACTATTAAAACTATTTATGACTATCTAAACTAATTTCTAAAAATTGCAGACTGTGTAAAGTTGAAGTAATTATGTTTAAATCCTCGATGATGATACAACCTAAGTTAGAATTTGGAACTGATACCCTTTTGTGAAATGACATATTTGAGTAAATATGATGATTTTAGAACTAGAATTTAATTAACCTATCTCATCGATAAATTCAAAAGTGAATATGAATTTGGAAATAAATAGGGTTTTAATGTGAATATAGTTTTGAAAGTGAATATGATTTCGAAAGAGATATGATTTGAAATCGAATATGCTATTTTGATATAAATTGTGAATTAAACTTCTTGAAATGTAAAAGAACCATCCGGTGTGAAATAAGCGTTTGGTTGTTAAAGAGACTGGAATCAGATATTGTCATACTCTCTGCTAATACCGAAAACCACTTTAACAACTGTGTACGTGGTGGAGATTCTAGAAATGAAGTAGGATGGTTTGGCGAACGATTCTGTATGACGTATTTATGTGACCCTAACTCCCGTGAGTCAGCTTGATGTGGCTAAAACAGGAGCTACGCCGGGCCAAGGGAGGTCATTCCTTCTATCGGGCACATTTCTTCAATACCATTCTATCACTTTGTGATTCATTTGGTGGCCAACCCTATATTTTTATTTAGGAGTGTGTTTCGAGGTGGACGGTAGTAGCTGTTATGCGTTACCACTAGTCCGGATCCGTAATTGGTATATCTACCCTGGGCATTTCCTCGAGTTCCTTGTCGCAAACCTTATCGCACCTTATATGAGTTTGTTTTGTACCACACCTATGGAGTGCCCTCTGAATAAACCTCACGGAGGAGCGTACGGTACTGTATAGACTATGGGAATATATAAAATGTGTTAAGGGAGATATGGGTAACGCCTTAACCCTATTTTAATACTTTAATTTACTGTAGACATATTATAATAGCATATTGTACTACATAGTAGATAGTTTAACGGATCCTTAGGAGATTGAAATCCCGAACATCTCTTAAGCTATTGTACTCACGTTAGACACTGGATAGGAGATGTCAAACCCCGTAAACATCTCTGACGCCGTCACACTCATATTTACCGTTGATTTAACTTATATAAGATCTTTTAGTTCCGACTCGAGTGTTTTGTCTTTTCAATTCACTCGGGTCAGTCTGTGCTTTTCAGTTTATTGAAGATTGTTTTCCGGAGGATGAAGACGAAGATTCTGTACTATTATTACTTATTATATGTATTCCACTGCATCATGTTATCCGCTGCATTTATTTATTTGTTCCTATTTTTCGTAACTCCGATTTTGTGTTGTAAAAGAATAATCAAATGTATTTATAAAACAACTTCATGAACTGTTATTTGATTATTATATTTTGTCATTCCGCTGCGAGATTCTGTATTTTTGTTTTTTTTCTTTTCTCCACTTTTCCTTATTTACCCCATAACAATCCATCCTTTTGTATGGTTTGAGTCTGACGTGTGTGGTTTATCGTCGATTTAAACCATCCAAAAAGGCAGGTCCTTACAACCTAACTCTAACCTCATACATAATATATGATGCAAATGAAACTCTAGCCTCCATTCTAATCTTCTTCTTTTTTCCTCTTCAAATCTTCTTCTTCTCTCTCGTTTTTTTCTTCTTCTTCGAATCTTTTCCTTTTTCAAACTTTCTTCTTCCTTTTAAAATCTTGATCTTCTCTATCATTTTTAGTTCTTCTTGTTTTAATCCTATTCTATTTCAATTCTTCTTTTTCAGATCTTCTTCCTTTTTCAAACCTTCTAAATATATATATATATATATGCATGTATGTATATGTATATATTAATATAATAAGGAGGCAAATTAAAGTAACTCACCAAAGGAAAAATTTAGGAACAAAGCTGGCAATCAAGAAGGAGACTAAGGAAACCTAAAGAGGAGCTATCGATTAGAAGTCTATTATTTTCAAATTCGTATAAAGGTGAATGATTAAACCACTAACGCAATACTAAATTTTTTGATGTTATTTGAATTAAAATCATGAAGTGATAAAAAATTATTGATTGTTCTTTAGTAATTTAAATTGACATTTGAATTGAATTTGAATTTTATATTGAATTGAATTTACATTTAAATTAATATTGAAATTTAATTGCTAGTTAGACACCGACAATTGATAACTAGTAATTGTTATGATATATTGGTTGATTGTTATTGGATGCCTACTGATTGATGTTGGATGTATGGTTGTTTATTTATTTTGATATATCCATGGTTATTACCCTATATATTATTGACATTATATAAATTGTCATTTGTACTATTAGAAATGAACTAAGAAATAGGTTGAAATGATATATACCTATGTCATTTAAAAATGGATTGAAATGATATATATCCATCCATGTAATTAAATTGAAAAAACTGATCACTTGGCCAATAGAAAATTATATACGGACACTGGTTTTGGTTAAATTAAATGGTTTTAAAAATCTTGAATTGAAAGTGGTTTAAATGATATTGTTTTAAAGAAAATAAAATTTTGATTTATAGGAATTAAATTATTTTCTAATTTTAGATTTGAAATGTTGAAATTGAAACTATTTAAATGAAATTGTTTAAGGATTTAATTTGAAATCTTAAAGTGGAAATTGAGATATGTTTGAATTTATTGGAAGTGAATTATTTTAAAGGTTTATAAATTTTAATTTAAACATTGAATATACTTTAATTAAAATGGTTTAAATTGGTATATCCATGTTTGGATGTGAAATGGATTTAAACTAAATCGTTTCAAATTAGAATGTGAATTGAAACTTTCGGCTTTTGGATATAATCGGATAAATTGAATTTGAAGTAAAGTTAGAAATCGTTTGAATTGAGGATGATGTAAATTAAAATTTGAATATGAAGTTGACTTGAATTGGAAGTCGAAAATTTGATTACGTTCTGATTTGGAACGTGAGTTCAAATTACTGTGGAAGAAAGAAACAGTTTGAATATAAACTATTTTAATAATCAAATTATTTTAATATATAAACTATTTTAATTATCCAAACTATTTTCAATATTAAAACTATTTTATATTCAATACTATTCCTAATTTTTAAAACTATTTTAATTATTCCAAACTATTTTTCAATACTAAAACTATTTTAATTATCCAAACTATTTTAAATATTCAAACTATTTTAAAGGGGAGATTTAAATACGAATGATTTGAAGGTATAACATATTTGAATTTGAAATGATTTTGAAGTAAATCTGGTATTTTGATATGAAGTATGACTTGTTCTTGAAATTTAAAAGAACCAACCGTTGTGTAAAATGACGTTCGGTTGTTAAAGAGACCGGAGCCGGATGAATGACATACTCTCTGACATTCTATTGGGACCACTTTAATAATCGTGTACGCAGTGGATGTTATCTAGAATGTTGAGGTTGAATTAGTGACGTTTACTGGAATGAAGAAAGAGAACGATAATGGATGACCCCGACACTTTTGTCAATTTGAAATGACTAAAACAGGAGCATATGTCTAGCCAAGGGGTTAGCTACCTTTAGGGGCCATCACCCCTTCGTATGACTATATTGATTTTGACTCGATCGGTTCACCTTGATTCGATTTTCGAGGTGGTGGACTCGGTCGACAGTCGTTGCAACGATGTGTTACGACCAGCCAGAAAGAGTAAACTGGTAGAATCCTACCTAGGGCACTGCCTTACGTGCCATGTCATACTTTTATCCTTATACGCGCCCACTACGATTTTGTTTTCATATGGTAACTATAGGGGAGTCACTAGCTACCGATGTTACTGGTTGTGTAACAGGACCTGCATAGACTACTGTAACGACCTGGTATTTCGAAACGTTCAAATCGACAATCATCCACTCATGTCAGACTTGAATTGCTCAAAACAACAGATTGTTAATTTATATTTGGCAAAACTTAGCATATACAGTAAATAAATCAATCACAGAATCACAGACAGAGAGTAATATAACAATAAGCAGCGGAATAGATAAATAGTAGTTCATGAAGCTACTATATAAACATCAGAGTCAAATAAAATACAACAGAAATCTTAAATACAAAGATGTCACTAATACAAAAGCAACTGATAAGTCTGAATGTAAAACTGGATAAACTTAAATAACTAGAATGTCGAATAGATATAAGACAGATCTTCAAGCAAAGCTCCAAGCTCCAAAGGTGAGTGTCAAATGTTGTGACACTTAGTCTGACCTGAGCATAAGCAAAATACAAAACACTCGAGTCAGGATTAACATTCTTATACTAGTTAATCAACTAAAGTGAAATGCCCAAGTAAAATACAATATAACTTAATGGATGTTTGGATTTCCATCCTCTAAGGATCCGTGAAACTATCTACTATGTAGTAATATACGCTATTGTAATATGTCTATTAGTAAAGTAAAGTATTAAAATAGCGTTAAGGCGTTACCTATATCCCCCTTAACACATTTTATATAAATACCGTATTCTATACAAAACTATAAACTCACCAAACCGGTGGGCTATCAGGGAGCATTCCATAGGTACGACAGAAACCAAACTCGTAGAAGGCGCGATAAGGCATGTGACAAGGCATGCGAGGCAATGCCTAGGGTAGGATTCTACCGTTTTGCGGATTTGGACTGGTGGTAACGCATATTAGCTACTACCCCCCACCTCGGAACACACTCCCATAATCAAATTGAGGGGTGGCCACCAAATCAAATCACAAAGTAATAGAATGGTATCGAAGAAATGTGCCCGATAGGAGGAATGACCTCACCTGGGCCGGCATGGCTCCTATTTTAGCCACATCAAGCTAACTCGCGGGAGTCGGGGCTGCGTTAATACCTCATATAGAATCGTCGCTAACCATCCTACTTCATTCTAGAATCTCCACCACGTACACAGTTGTTAAAGTGGTTTCCGGTATTGGTAGAGAGTATGACAATATTCGATCTTGGTCTCATTAAAAACCAAACGCTTATTTCACACCGTGGTCATTTTATATTTTCAAACCGTTCATACTTCATATCAAAATATTGTATCCATTTCAAAATCATATCACTTTCGAAATCATATTCACTTTCTAGTCATATTTATTTCCAAAGTCTTACCTACAAAATAGGTCAAACCATCATATCAAAATATTCGCATTTAAATCCATTAAATCTAAATCATAACATTCCAACTTAAACCGTTTAAATATTGAAAATAGTTTATATATATTGAGATAGTTATAAATTAAAGATAGTTTAGATATTCAAAAACAAGTTATAAATTAAAAATAGTTTATATATTAAAAAGAGTTTGTACTAAAATAGTTTATATATGAAAATATATATTTATCGAAAATAGTTTCCGGTTAGAATTGTATCTTCCAATTTCACAAATCAATTCAAATAAATTTTAGTTCCAAAAATTCAATTTAAATCAATCTCAATTCAAATTCTCAATAAAACCATTTTTAATCTATATCAATTTCAAATCCAGGTTTGAACTAAAATTTAATCCACTTCAAATTCAATAGGTTTCAAAGTTTAATTATTCAACATTGGCAATAACTAAATTAATAAGTTTCATTTATATTTCAAAATTCAACTTTAGTCCTATTAAAATTTCAAAATATTCACTTAATCATTTTTAATAACCATTTAAATAAAATCTCAAATACAAATTTAAATCAATATTGAATATTCAATTTAAAATTTAAATATTCATTTAAGCACCTTTAATTAAATCAAGTTATAAAATCATACCTTAAAATCTCTAGATCAATAAATTTCCAATCAATACTTATTTAAATTCAATTCTTAAATCAACTAATTTACGAGTCAATTCAATTTATCATTCCAACCTTAATTTTATTAAAGTTATAACAAACATCTATTTCTAAATATTAATATAAATTTACATAAATACTTAAACATATATTATATATACTAATTAAATTAAATTTTATTAAATCAAATCTTATTATTAAATTTATTTTATATCAAATCTATTTTTATATATTTTTAAAATAATAAAATTATAAGTAAAATCTTAAAAATTATATTTTCAAAACTAACATATAAATTTAAAATTTCCAAAAATATAATTTTAAAAATCTAAAATTTTCACATATATAGAAATAAAATTTATATATATTATATTTTTAAAATCAATATTTATTAAAACCCATATATTTCCTTTCAAACTTTGGAAATAATTTTTCAAAATAGAACCACGGTGTCCGTATATAATTTTATATCCTATGATCAAGTGATATGGATATTTATCATTTCAATCCGTAATAATTTATTATTTTGCGGGTATAAATCATTTCAACCCACAATTCCAACATTTCACAATCAATGAAAACCGCTTGGGTTTATAATTTCAACCCATAACGATTTTCTCCTGATCTATAAGATCGTTCCGGTATGTACCATTTCAAACTATAGGGAATTTCAAACTAACAGGTGTAACGACCCACTATTTTGGACCATTAAAATCGACAATAATCCACATATGTCTGACTTGAATAATTCAAAATAACAGATTGTAATAAAATTTGGAGCAAATAAAATCAAATACAGAATCACAAACACAGAATATCATAATAACTCGCAGTGGAAATAAAATACCATAGTAGTTCATGAAGCTACTATATACAAACTCTCAAAACATATACAAAATCTCATAGTCAAAATAAATATAATAGAAGTCAGGATACATAAATCAATAATATCGAGACAATACTGAATAGGAAATAACTGGAATAGAAGTCGATGAACCGATAGATAAATAAGCTCCAACAGATCTCTAGCTCCAGAAGGTGAATCCAAAGCTGTGATTCTCAGGCTGACCCGAGCGTAAAGTAAAACACAAAACACTCGAGCCAGGACATACATACTTATACAATGTAAACCAACTCAAGTGAACTGTAATATGAATGCACAATAACTTAAATGATGCTTGGGATCGCCCATCCTTTAAAGATCAGTCAAACCGTCAATTAAGTATTAATAAACACTATCATAGAAATATCCATATTAAAGTAAACAATGAAAACAACAACGTAAATGTGACTAGTGTAGCGCAGAGCAGCAGTAATCGCTCACCACTAGCCACACTCTCAAATTAAAGGTGTGCATCCAAATAAATCACAAGGAAATAAAATGGCATACAAAGAAGTTTACCCGTGGTTATAGATTTCAAAATGGTTTAAAATTCCAAATTAAAATCATTCATTTAAATCATTAAAAGTGAAGTCACTATACCTTCAAATCAAATATTAAATTCCCAAAATTTTAACCTTTTCTGAACTCATTTATTCACTTAAATACATTAAAACATTAAAATTCCAGTTTTCACAGCATTTAGAAAGTGTTGCGGTAAGTTATATTTGAAAACAATCCAATTCAGCAAAGACAGCATTTATAAACTGCTGTAATAGTTCAGTTTTAGTGGAAAAATAGTTCAATTCAGAAAAGATAGCATTTACAAAACTGGTGTAATAATTCATAGTTCAATTTAAAGATTTTAGTTCAATTCAGCAAAGACAGTACTTGCAAAGTGCTGTGATAGCCCTTAGTTAGATTTTAGCCTTCAGTTCACTTCTGCAACTACAACACTTACAAAGTGCTGCAGATTCTATAAGTTCAGTTTTTAGTTCATTTTCAGAAACGATAGCATTTCTAAAGTGTTACTAAAAGAATTTCCAGATTTTAATAGAATTCCAGCTACAAATAAACTTCAATTTAAACCATTTTAATTGTATAAAAATCATATTTTTCCACTTTAAAAATGGTCATTTAAATACCCTTTAACTGATGATTTTTATAAAGTAAATTCCACAAATAAATATCAAATTTTTCCTTACTTCACTTATTAAATTCAAGTGTACAATTTTCCTATTCTTTACATTCACTTAACACTTTAATTTAATTTATCATTTCACAAATAAAACTTAATTTCCATTTTATTTTCTTTTACTTAAACTTCCATTTTTAAAACCAAATCTCACAATTCCAAGTCAAGTTAAATTCCAAATTTCCATTTTAGCATTCATTTGTTTAACATTTTATATTCATAGAAAAATCAATAACACTTTAATAAATCATTTTAAATTCAAATTTAATCAAAATGTCATGATTTACAGTTTTAAAATACTTAAAAATATCCAGAGAAATATATAAAATAACCATGGTTCTGTATACTATTTTCTAACCTGTCAAGTGATACGGATAATATATCATTTCAATCCGTAATTTACAAAACAAAAATTCGGGTTTTATCATTTCAAACCCACAATCCCAAGTTAATAACAATAAATAAAAATCGCTCAGGCCTATCATTTCAGCCCATACTGATTTTTCCCTATTCTAAAGTCCATTCGGGTATGTATCATTTCAACAGATAGTGATTCTATTCTACAGGGAACTTGCAGTGTGATTAACAGAAATAAATAAGCGGTATAATAAAATAAATATAACAGATGATGTGACAAGTTAATAACAGGGTTAATATCATATAATTAGTAATCACAGGCAGGTATAACATAACATAATAGTTCTACATATTCAATTGTTGTCAATTCACATTTGCATAAGTATAAATGTCAGGTGTGATTACTCACCTTTTTATGCTGAAGTTTTGCAAAACAAACACACAAACAAAAATCCGGAAAGCACGAAAGCACAACTAGATTTGGATGGAGAGAGAGCCAAGATGTAAATCTTGTATCCACAAAATAAACAAAGCAAAATATGAATATAAATACAATACCAAAGTTTAGATTGAAACAAATGGAAACTAGGCTTGACAGATACATCACCTAGCCTCTAAATCACTTTGCTTGATCTTGCCTCAAATTTGCTCGACCACAACACTATATTGGCTCTACCATGACATGTATAAAGATGGTAAAGGTCAGGTTTGGATCTGAAATACATGGCTTGTTCAAGAATACAAATGGTCTTGGAAGTTACAAAGAGGAGAAGATAAAAAGGCAAGGAAAAAGAGAGTTTTGGTTCAACTTTTTGGTCTCGGCCTTGGTCTATGGGGCTCGGCCATTCACTGTTCAGGTCAGGTCAGAGGAGAGGGGGATGGTCAGAGGTCATATCATGGTGGTGGTGGAGCAATAGGAGGCGGCCATGTTCAACAATGAAGGTGGTGATGAACTAGAGCTCGGCTATGCAAGGTTTTGTGGAGTTTGGCATTGTTTTGTGGAATTTTGTTCAAGGGGAGGTCAAGGCACTTTCAGGTCAAAGGAGGGGGATGGTTTGGTCATGGATTATGTGGGGAAGAAGTGGTGGTGGTCGAAGGAGGAGATGGTGAGAAGATGTGGCCGAACAAACATGATAAAGGCAAGGCAAAAATCAAGCAAAACATTGAAAAAAAATGAAGAAAAGAGTAGAGAAAAGAGAAACCATTACCAATCTTTTTCAGATCTGAGTTTGGCTGAAAATTTGTGATATTGAGAAGCTTTTTCACATGAAAAATGAATAAAAATTCACAGCTAATCAATAGAAAAGGAACGGCCATAAATATGAAAAGGCAAGAAAGTGAAAAGTCAAATGTTTAAAGCTTTAGTCTCTTCAAATTTCCAATATCTTTTATACAAAGTAAATAAAATAAAACTCAATAAATAATATAAAAACAAACTGAAATAAGCAAAGAAAAGAAACTAAAAATTTGTTTTTAGGAAAAATAGGAAAATAAATAAAGAAAATAGCTTATTATATTGAAACTAGCTTTAAAAATTGCAAACAAAATACAATTTACTTAGGGAAATTATAACTCAACAAATTCACATAATTAAATTCAAAGTCCAAAACAAAATAAAGTAGAAATGAAAATAAATAAATAGTCTTAGGGAAAATAGTAAATAAATAAAGAAAATACTTTATTTAATTGAAACTAGAATTAAAATTGTAAACAAAATACAACTAACCAAAAGACTCTTGATTTTCCATGGCTACATGTCATGTACAAGTTAAATAAAATAAAATATATATACATAACATGTTATTTTACCCATGAAAACATGAATATGAACATTACATGACCAATAAAAATATTATTTATATAAATTTAAAATAATAATTTTTTTGGTTAAATACAACAAATTACATTCAATAGTGTAAAAGGCATAACTTTCACAATATTAATCAAATTTTAACGAAACGAAAAGCATTATTCTTAAAGTTTTATTTACTTTCATAAAAAAAGATGAAATTAAAATTTTCAAACTTTCAAATTTTCAAATTTAAAAGTCAAAGTTTGATCATATTGACCAAAAATTCAATTTTTGGAAAATATTCTATTTAGTCCTGTTTGGAATTCTAATTCACATCAAAATCAAAATTTATATTTAAAATAACAAAATTTATCCATTTTAATAAATAAAATAAAGTTTTCAAATTAGGAAATTCAATTTAAAATAATTAAAATATACAACTAAAATAATCACAAAATACAGGGTTGTTACACTCTCCCCCACTCAAATCTTTTCGTCCTCGAAAAGGAATGAGGTACGAGAAACACAGAAAAGATAGAATGGAATAGGATTAAGACAAGATGACAAGAAGATTAAAATTATACCTGATAACTGTTGTTATAGGTAAGTTTAACAAGGTGGAGAATAGGAATAGCTAGAAGGGAAAATAGGACGAAAGACAAGGATGAGCCATTAATTTAAAATCATATAAATTTAAATTGGAATTCTTTAATACATAATAATTTGGTTAAATCCATTTTATTATATCCATAAAAGTCATTTAATTCAAATTGTCAGTTAAAGAGGTAAACAATATTTAAAACACTTTAAAATCTTTTAGAAAGGAAATAACTGATCAAAATATCCTTTATATAATATTTTATCAAAATACTTTTATAAATCAATGTCTTAACAAGTTTATCCTTGTTCCTGCAGACTCTGGCAGTGCATTGATCAGGCGCAAAGCTAGAATTCTCCAAGTACTTAGTAGACTTGTTTCAACACCCAGTGAAAATACTGGAAAACTTTTTTAAAACAGATATGGAAAGTACAATGCAAACAAAATAACCAAAACCTGTCTAACCATGGATCGCAGATACACAAAGGTTACGCCTAGATCCCCCAGGAAACATCCATATCCGTAAGCTTTGTCAGCCCTGTGGATTATGCCATGATGACTAGTAGACCACAGATACACAAAGGTTACGCTTGGATCCCCCAGGAAACATCCGTATCTGTAAGCTTTCTCAGCCCTGCGGATTTCGCTACTAAAACGACCTACACAGATCATAGGATACACAATGGTTACGCCTGGATTCCCCAGGAAACATCCGTACCCCTGGGCCATCCAGCCAGGTGAATTACGCTATGCAGTCGCGCTCGTAAGACCATGGGTAACGCCATGGAATTCGATGGACACTCGAGTATCATATCTGAAAAACCAAAAATCAGAGAAATATCGATAGAATGAATCCACAATGTGACCACAAAGTGGATATCAAGCAGAAGGCACTTTCCATATCTTTACTTCGAAAATATGTATCATATAGTACCCTTTCAAATCACTTTCAAATATCATACTTATATAAAGTCCATTATATATAAGATTTCATTTTCAAATCAAATACTTTCCAAAATCAATAATATCTCAAATCACACTTATATAGACTTCAATTATATATAGATTTCACTTTTCAAATTGAGTACCTTTTCAAATCCATAGTTTTCGAATCAACATCATACTAATACAAACCAATTTTTATATAAGTTCGATAACTCCCAAATCAAGTATTTAGTCAAATACAAGGTTCTCAATTTCAATTTGTTTCAATATAAATACAGTTTTCAAAATCATATACGATTTCACCAAATCATTCTTCCAAATCAAATATCTTCAGTTTCAAAGTTTACAAAATCATAAGTTTAGAAAATAAATCCAAATTTCCAAATCAATATAATTTAAGTCAACCAATTCATTTCCAAAATCAATGGTTTTCAAAATCATCTTATACTTACATAAGGTCCACCTTATATAAGGATCAATTTTTTTTTTAATAAATTTCGCTGCATGAAGAGCCATATGGGATTGAACATCTTTGCTTACTAAAAGGTTTCGAATTTAGAATAGTTTTGTATATAAAAATAGTTGTAAAATAGTTTTATATATAAAATAGTTTTGTAAAAATAGTTTTGTATATAAAATAGAATAAAATATTTTGTTTAAGAAAATAAAAGAAAAATAGTTTTAAAAAAATGGTTTTAAATTGATAGTAGTTTTTCATAAAGGAAAAATTCCAATTAAATTACAGAGATATCCAACCCAATAACTTCCAATTTCAGCGTCAAGTATATCAATGATATTAGAATATAAGATGTACATATGTCAGCATTTTGCAAAATCATATTCGATCGTTCGCTCGATCACACAAGTTCGCTTTCGAACTAGTATTGTCCATTCGACTTCCCTAATGCAGATTTTGATATTGTTTCTCGACTAGAAACCATCAGTCTCCTTGCATAGCCATATACTATGATAGAGAATTCTAGAATCAAGCCCAAAATCCATATCAAATATTCACCATCAAGAATCAAATGAAAAATCTTAACATGAAATGGTGTAATTCACCTCGAACTTGTGTACTCAAACTTGGATCAAATTAATTATGCGAATAAAACAGCATACGTACAACTTATGTATCTATTCCAACTTGTTAAATATATAGTTTCATAAAAATGTTACTAAGTTAAACCTTTAAACTAAATTATATTGTTTTTTTCAAAATATTTGAAGACCAATTTTTTTTCAAAACATTTCAAATCTAAATTTCATATTAGAAAAAAAGTTCAAAATAGCCTTATTCATTTACTTAACAAAACAGTTTCAGTTTATTTAAATCATATTACTACATACTTTAAACACACATACCAAACTTATATACTTTATACTTCAAAGTTTCTTAGCTTTGAAAAGTTAACCTTGATTTGGAAGTGCTCGAACCTTCAAAATAGTCGAAGAAACCATATTTTCAATCCAAGAGTTGGAAATCACAAATAAATCAGTACATCAATTCCAAAAGATAGGGTTATATCAATCAAATCCAAAACCCAAGGACTGAACACCAGCTCATTTCAAATTGTTCAAATATATATACATATATCTTTCGAATATCACACCACACTTCGGAATTTGAAATCAAAATTCATTTCACAAATCAATCGCATAGCAAAATTACCGAAGTGGCCTCTCCCCCACTCCGAAACTCGCAAATAAAGGTCGATGATGCATGCATTCATCACCGAAATTATTTTCTAGCGACATAAGTGGGTTTTGGACTTCTATTTTCCCAAACTTCTTTTGAAATTTCTTCGAAATCATTTGAAACTCATTAAAATCATTTGAAACATTTCATATTCGGAAAATACTTTCAAATCATATTATTTATTATTTCAAAATCTTAAAACCAGTTCCAAAATGCCGAAGTTCAATCACTCAAATTCAGATTCAAAACCTTCAGTTATAAATTGTTTTATATGAAACCATTTCTTATATAAATTTCAAAATTTCAAATCCATTCAAAACTTTAAATTCTCAATTTTAAAATGGTATATAATCCTTATCGAAAACATTTCACCTTTATATAAACATATGGTCATCCTTATCAAAATAACAACTTCGATGAATGCATAATTTTCAAAAGACAATCAACCACAAATTTTCCAAGGGATGATTCAAGGATGGATTTCAAAACAAAATAGAGATTCAAATTTAGAGGAACTCCAATTAAATAGAATTCTGATTCGAAGATAAGCTTGAACGAAGATGAGATAATTAAATTACCAAATAGAAGATGGATAAGCTCATATAAATCGCGGGCGACCTTACTAGGGTCAACCGTGACTTCAGGAATATAATCGATGCAAAAATCTAAGGAAAATTGACCTTCGATCGCCAGAGATAGAATCCAGGTATAGCAGAAGATACATAGAATTGTAAACCGAGGATATGGAAATCTCCGTTGAACCAATGACAATTGTAAAGGAGTTTCACCCCTTTACAAATCATTCAAAGTTTGGCGGAATCGTCGGTCTTTATAGAGGTCATTCAAAGTGGAGTTATGGAATGCTCCAAATATCAAAAGAATACAATTAAGGGAGACAGGAATGGATTTCAGAACAAGTGGGAGCGTTCCAAAATTCAAGGGAATCCTAATCGAAGAAATTACTAACAAGGTGGATACGAAAGGAATGAAGTTTAGAAAATTTTACTTTCAAAGCAAGAAAATTTATATCAAAATATTCTTTGAAAATTCTTTAAAAATCATTTGAAAATCATTTCATACTTCGAAAATACGTTCTCTCACAAAGAAATGATTCTGAGATTGATTTCACTCATTCTAGGGTACTTCTACCCTATCTCTAATGAGTTTTTGCATGGCAGGCTAAGGTTTGCCTAAAACCAAAGCTCTGATACCAAATGTAACGGCCCACTATTTTGGACCATTCAAATCGACAATAATCCACACATGTCTGACTTGAATAATTCAAAATAACATATTGTAATAAAATTTGGAGCAAATAAAATCAAATACAGAATCATAGACATAGAATATCGGAATAACTCGCAGCGAAAATAAAATACCATAGTAGTTCATGAAGCTACTATATACAAACTCTCAAAACATATACAAAATCTCATAGTCAAAATAAATATAATAGAAGTCAGGATACATAAATCAATAATACCGAGACAATACTGAATAGGAAATAACTGGAATAGAAGTCGATGAACCGATAGATAAATAAGCTCCAACAGATCTCTAGCTCCAAAAGGTGAATCCAAAGCTGTGATTCTCAGGCTGACCCGAGCGTAAAGTAAAACACAAAACACTCGAGCCAGGACATACATACTTATACAATGTACACCAACTCAAGTGAACTGTAATATGAATGCACAATAACTTAAAGGATGCTTGGGATCGCCCATCCTTTAAGGATCAGTCAAACCATCAATAAAGTAGTAATAAACACTATCATAGAAATATCCATATTAAAGTAAACAATGCAAACAATAGTGTAAATGTGACTAATGTAGCTCAGAGCTGCAGTAATCGCTCACCACTAGCCACACTCTCAAATTAAAGGTGTGCATCCAAATAAATCACATGGAAATAAAATGGCATACAAAGAAGTGTACCCGTGGTTATAGATTTCAAAATGGTTTAAAATTCCGAATTAAAATCATTCATTTAAATCATTAAAAGTGAAGTCACTATACCTTCAAATCAAATATTAAATTCCCAAAATTTTAACCTTTTCTGAACTCATTTATTCACTTAAATACATTAAAACATTAAAATTCCAGTTTTCACAGCATTTAGAAAGTGCTGCGGTAAGTTATATTTGAAAACAATCCAATTCAGCAAAGACAGCATTTATAAACTGCTGTAATAGTTCAGTTTTAGTGGAAAAATAGTTCAATTCAGAAAAGACAGCATTTACAAAACTACTGTAATAATTCAGAGTTCAATCTAAAGATTTTAGTTCAATTCAGCAAAGACAGCACTTGCGAAGTGCTGTGATAGCCCTTAGTTAGATTTTAGCCTTTAGTTAACTTCTGCAATTACAGCACTTACAAAGTGTTGCAGATTCTACAAGTTCAGTTTTTAGTTCGTTTTCAGAAACAATAGCATTTCTAAAGTGTTACTAAAAGAATTTCCAAATTTTAAATAGAATTCCAGCTACAAATAAACTTCAATTTAAACCATTTTAATTGTATAAAAATCATATTTTTCCACTTTAAAAATGGTCATTTAAATACCCTTTAACTGATGATTTTTATAAAGTAAATTCCACAAATAAATATCAAATTTTTCCTTACTTCACTTATTAAATTCAAGTGTACAATTTTCCTATTCCTTACATTCACTTAACACTTTAATTTAATTTATCATTTCACAAATAAAACTTAATTTCCATTTTATTTTCTTTTACTTAAACTTCCATAATTCCAAGTCAAGTTAAATTCCAAATTTCCATTTTTAGCATTTATTTGTTTAACATTTTATATTCATAGAAAAATCAGTAACACTTTAATAAATCATTTTAAATTCAAATTTAATTAAAATGTCATGATTTACATTTTTAAAATACTTAAAAATATCCAGAGAAATATATAAAATAACCACGGGTCTGTATACTATTTTCTAACCTGTCAAGTGATACGGATAATATATCATTTCAATCCGTAATTTACAAAACAAAAATTCGGGTTTTATCATTTCAAACCCACAATCCCAAGTTAATAACAATAAACAAAAATCGCTCAGGCCTATCACTTCAGCCCATACCGATTTTTCACTATTCTAAAGTCCATTCGGGTATGTATCATTTCAACCCATAGTGATTCTATTCTATAGGGAACTTGCAGTGTGATTAACAGAAATAAATAAATAGTATAATAAAATAAAATATAACAGATGATGTGACAAGTTAATAACAGGGTTAACATCATATAATTAATAATTAGAGGCAGGTATTACATAACATAATAGTTCTACACATTCAATTGTTGTCAATTCACATTTGCATAAGTATAAATGTCAGGTGTGATTACTCACCTTTTTACGCTGAAGTTTTGCAAAACAAACACACAAACAAAAATCCGGAAAGCATGAAAGCACAACTAGATTTGGATGGAGAGAGAGCCAAGATGTAAATCTTGTATTCACAAAATAAACAAAGCAAAATATGAATATAAATACAATACCAAAGTTTAGATTGAAACAAATGGAAACTAGGCTAGACAGATACATCACCTAGCCTCTAAATCACTTTGCTTGATCTTGCCTCAACTTTGCTCGACCACAACACTATATTGGCTCGACCATGACATGTATAAAGGTGGTAAAGGTCAGGTTTGGATCTGAAATACATGGCTTGGTCAAGAATACAAATGGTCTTGGAAGTTACAAAGAGGAGAAGATAAAAAGGCAAGGCAAAAGAGAGTTTTGGTTCAACTTTTTGGGCTCGGCCTTAGTCTATGGGGCTCGGCCATTCACTGTTTAGGTCAGGTCAGAGGAGAGGGGGATGGTCAGAGGTCATATCATGGTGATGGTGGAGCAATAGGAGGTGGCCATGGTCAACAATGAAGGTGGTGATGAACTAGAGCTCAGCTATGCAAGGTTTTGTGGAGTTTGGCATTGTTTTGTGGAATTTTGTTCAAGGGGAGGTCAAGGCACTTTCAGGTCAGAGGAGGGGGATGGTTTGGCCGTAGATTATGTGGGGAAGAAGTGGTGGTGGT
This sequence comes from Allium fistulosum, assembly GCA_030737815.1. Classification (NCBI taxonomy): domain Eukaryota; kingdom Viridiplantae; phylum Streptophyta; class Magnoliopsida; order Asparagales; family Amaryllidaceae; genus Allium; species Allium fistulosum. Next base: position 893,509,223 of record CM060905.1, on the reverse strand, counting down.
TGGAGGAGGAGATGGTGAGAAGATGTGGCCGAACAAACATGAGAAAGGCAAGGCAAAAATCAAGCAAAACATTGAAAAAAATGAAGAAAAGAGTAGAGAAAAGAGAAACCATTACCAATCTTTTTTTCAGATCTGAGTTTGGCTGAAAATTTGTGATGTTGAGAAGCTTTTTCATGTGAAAATTGAATAAAAACTCATGGCTAATCAATAGAAAAGGAACGGCCATAAATATGAAAAGGCAAGAAAGTGAAAAGTCAAATGTTTAAAGCTTTAGTCTCTTCAAATTTCCAATATCTTTTATACAAAATAAATAAAATAAAACTCAATAAATAAAATAAAAACAAACTAAAATAAAGCGAAGAAAATAAAATAAAAATTTGTTTTAGGAAAAATAGGAAAATAAATAAAGAAAATAGCTTATTATATTGAAACTAGCTTTAAAAATTGCAAACAAATACAATTAACTTAGGGAAATTATAACTCAACAAATTCACATAATTAAATTCAAAGTCCAAAACAAAATAAAGTAGAAATGAAAATAAATAAATAGTCTTAGGGAAAATAGTAAATAAATAAAGAAAATACTTTATTTAATTGAAACTAGAATTAAAATTGTAAACAAAATACAACTAACCAAAAGACTCTTGATTTTCCATGGCTACATGTCATGTACAAGTTAAATAAAATAAAATATATATACATAACATGTTATTTTACCCATGAAAACATGAATATGAACATTACATGACCAATAAAAATATTATTTATATAAATTTAAAATAATATTTTTTTTGGTTAAATACAACAAATTACATTCAATAGTGTAAAAGGCATAACTTTCACAATATTAATCAAATTTTAACGAAACGAAAAGCATTATTCTTAAAGTTTTATTTACTTTCATAAAAAAAGATGAAATTAAAATTTTCAAACTTTCAAATTTTCAAATTTAAAAGTCAAAGTTTGATCATATTGACCAAAAATTCAATTTTTGGAAAATATTCTATTTAGTCCTGTTTGGAATTCTAATTCACATCAAAATCAAAATTTATATTTAAAATAACAAAATTTATCCATTTTAATAAATAAAATAAAGTTTTCAAATTAGGAAATTCAATTTAAAATAATTAAAATATACAACTAAAATAATCACAAAATACAGGGTTGTTACACTCTCCCCCACTCAAATCTTTTCGTCCTCGAAAAGGAATGAGGTATGGGAAACACAGAAAAGATAGAATGGAATAGGATTAAGACAAGATGACAAGAAGATTAAAATTATACCTGATAACTATTGTTATAGGTAAGTTTAACAAGGTGGAGAATAGGAATAGCTAGAAGGGAAAATAGGACGAAAGACAAGGCTGAGCCATTAATTTAAAATCATATAAATTTAAATTGGAATTCTTTAATACATAATAATTTGGTCAAATCCATTTTATTATATCCATAAAAGTCATTTAATTCAAATTGTTAGTTAAAGAGGTAAACAATATTTAAAACACTTTAAAATCTTTTAGAAAGGAAATAACTGATCAAAATATCCTTTATATAATATTTTATCAAAATACTTTTATAACTCGATGTCTTAACAAGTTTATCCTCGTTCCTGCAGACTCTGGTAGTGTGTTGATCAGGTGCAAAGCTAGAATTCTCCAGGTACTTAGTAGACTTGTTTCAACACCCAGTGAAAATACTGGAAAACTTTTTAAAAACAGGTTTGGAAAGTACAATGCAAACAAAACAACCAAAACCTTTGTCTAACCATGGATCGCAGATACACAAAGGTTACGCCTGGATCCCCCAGGAAACATCCATATCCGTAAGCTTTCTCAGCCCTACGGATTATGCCATGATGACTAGTAGACCACAGATACACAAAGGTTACGCCTGGAACCCCAGGAAACATCCGTATCTGTAAGCTCTCTCAGCCCTGCGGATTTCGCTACTAAAACGACCTACACAGATCACAGGATACACAATGATTACGCCCGGATCCCCCAGGAAACATCTGTAACCCTGGGCCATCTAGTAAGGTGAATTACGCTATGCAGTCGCGCTCGTAAGACCATGGGTAACGCCATGGAATTCGATGGACACTCGAGTATCATATCCGAAAAACCAAAAATCAGAGAAATATCGATAGAATGAATCCACAATGTGGCCACAAAGCGGATATCAAGCAGAAGGCACTTTCCATATCTTTACTTCGAAAATATGTATTATATAGTACCCTTTCAAACCACTTTCAAATATCATACTTATATAAAGTCCATTATATATAAAATTTCATTTTAAAATCAAATACTTTCCAAAATCAATAGTATCTCAAATCACACTTATATAGACTTCAATTATATATAGATTTCACTTTTCAAATTGAGTACCTTTTCAAATCCATAGTTTTTGAATCAACATCATACTAATACAAACCAATTTTTATATAAGTTCGATAACTCCCAAATCAAGTATTTAGTCAAATACAAGGTTCTCAATTTCAATTTGTTTCAATATCAATACAGTTTTCAAAATCATATACGATTTCACCAAATCATTCTTCTAAATCAAATATCTTCAGTTTCAAAGTTTCCAAAATCATAAGTTTAGAAAATAAATCCAAATTTCCAAATCAATATAATTTATGTCCACCAATTCATTTCCAAAATCAATGGTTTTCAAAATCATCTTATACTTACATAAGGTCCATCTTATATAAGGATCAAAAAAAATTTAAATAAATTTCGCTGCATGAAGAGCCATATGGGATTGAACATCTTTGCTTACTAAAAGGTTTCGAATTTAGAATAGTTTTGTATATAAAAATACTTGTAAAATAGTTTTGTATATAAAATAGAATAAAATAGTTTTCTTAAGAAAATAAAAGAAAAATAGTTTAAAAAAATGGTTTTAAATTGATAGTAGTTTTTCATAAAGGAAAAATTCCAATTAAATTACAAAGATATCCAACCTAATAACTTCCAATTTCAGCGTCAAGTATATCAATGATATTAGAATATAAGATGTACATATGTCATCATTTCGCAAAATCACATTTGATCGCTCGCTCGATCACACAAGTTCGCTTTCGAACTAGTATTGTCCATTCGACTTCCCTAATGCGGATTTCGATATGGTTTCTCGACTAGAAACCATCAGTCTCCTTGCATAGCCATATACTATGATAGAGAATTCTAGAATCAAGCCCAAAATCCATATCAAATATTCGCCATCAAGAATCAAATGAAAAATCTTAACACGAAATGGTGTAATTCACCTCGAACTTGTGTACTCAAACTTGGATCAAATTAATTATGTGAATAAAACAACATACGTACAACTTATGTATCTATTCCAACTTGTTAAATATATAGTTTCATAAATATGTTACTAAGTTAAACATTTAAACTAAATTATATATTATTTTTTTTCAAAATATTCGAAGACCAATTTTTTTTCAAAACATTTCAAATCTAATTTCATATTAGACAAAAATTCAAAATATCCTTATTCATTTACTTAACAAAATAGTTTCAACTTATTTAAATTATATTACTACATACTTTAAACACACATACCAAACTTATATACTTTATACTTCAAAGTTTCTTAGCTTTGAAAAGTTAACATTGATTTGGAAGTGCTCGAACCTTCAAAATAGTCGAAGAAACCATATTTTCAATCCAAGAGTTGGAAATCATAAATAAATCAGTACATCAATTCCAAAAGATAGGGTTATATCAATCAAATCCAAAACCCAAGGACTGAACACCGGCTCATTTCAAATTGTTCAAATATATATACATATATCTTTCAAATATCACACCACACTTCGGAATTTGAAATCAAAATTGGTTTCACAAATCAATCGCATAGCAAAGTTATCAAAGTGGCCTCTCCTCCACTTCGAAACCCGAAAATCAATGTCGATGATGCATGCATTCATCACCGAAATTATTTTCCAACGACATAAGTGGGTTCTGGACTTCTATTTTCTCAAACTTCTTTTGAAATTTCTTTGAAATTATTTTAAACTCATTAAAATCATTTGAAACATTTCATATTCGAAAAATACTTTCAAATCATATTATTTATTATTTCAAAATCTTAAAACCAGTTCCAAAATGCCGGAGTTCAATCACTCAAATTCATATTCAAAACCTTCAGTTATAAATTGTTTTATATGAAACCATTTCTTATATAAATTTCAAAATTTCAAATCCATTCAAAACTTTAATTCTCAATTTTAAAATGGTATATAATCCTTATCGAAAACATTTCACCTTTATATAAACGTATGGTCATCCTTATCAAAATAACAACTTTGATGAATGCACAATTTTCAAAAGTCAATCAACCACAAATTTTCCAAGGGATGATTCAAGGATGGATTTCAAAACAAAACAGAGATTCAAATTTATAGGAACTCCAATTAAATAGAATTCTAATTCGAAGATAAGCTCGAACGAAGATGAGATAATTAAATTACCAAATAGAAGATGGATATGCTCATATAAATCGCGGGCGACCTTACTAGGGTCAACCGTGACTTCAGGAATATAATCGATGCGAAAATCTAAGGCAAATCGACCTTCGATCGCCATAGATAGAATCTAGGTATAGCAGAAGTTAGATAGCATTGTAAACCAAGGATACGGGAATCTCCGGTGAACCAATGCTAATTGTAAAGGAGTTTCACCCCTTTACAAATCATTCAAAGTTTGGCGGAATCGCCGGTCTTTATATAGGTCATTCAAAGTGGAGTTATGGAATGCTCCAAAAATCAAAAGAATACAATTAGGGGAGACAAGAATGGATTTCAGAACAAGTGGGAGCGTTCCAAAATTCAAGGGAATCCTAATCGAAGAAATTACTAACAAGGTGGATACGAAAGGAATGAAGTTTAGAAAATTTTATTTTCAAAGCAAGAAAAATTATATCAAAATAATCTTTGAAAATTCTTTAAAAATCATTCGAAAATCATTTTATACTTCGAAAATACGTTCTCTCACAAAGAAATGATTCTGAGATTGATTTCACTCATTCTAGGGCATTTCTACCCAATCTCTAATGAGTTTTTGCTCCGCAGGCTAAGGTTTGCCTAAAACCAAAGCTTTGATACCAAATGTAATGACCCACTATTTCGGACCATTCAAATCGACAATAATCCACACATGTCTGACTTGAATAATTCAAAATAACAGCTTGTAATAAAATTTGCAGCAAATAAAATCAAATACAGAATCACAGACACAGAATTTTAGAATAACTCACAGCGGAAATAAAATACCATAGTTGTTCATGAAGCTACTATATACAAACTCTCAAAACATATACAAAATCTCATAGTCAAAATAAATATAATAGAAGTCAGGATACATAAATCAATAATACCGAGACAATACTGAATAGGAAATAATTGGAATAGAAGTCGATGAATCGATAGATAAATAAGCTCCAACAGATCTCTAGCTCCAGAAGGTGAATCCAAAGCTGTGATTCTCAGGCTGACTCGAGCGTAAAGTAAAACACAAAACACTCGAGTCAGGACATACATACTTATACAATGTAAACCAACTCAAGTGAACTGTAATATGAATGCACAATAACTTAAAGGATGCTTGGGATCGCCCATCCTTTAAGGATCAGTCAAACCATCAATTGAGTAGTAATAAACACTATCATAGAAATATCCATATTAAAGTAAACAATGCAAACAACAGTGTAAATGTGACTAGTGTAGCGTAGAGCTGCAGTAATCGCTCACCACTAGCCACACTCTCAAATTAAAGGTGTGCATCCAAATAAATCACAAGGAAATAAAATGGCATATAGAGAAGTCTACCCGTGGTTATAGATTTCAAAATGGTTTAAAATTCCAAATTAAAATCATTCATTTAAATCATTAAAAGTGAAGTCACTATACCTTCAAATCAAATATTAAATTTCCAAAATTTTAACCTTTTCTGAACTCATTTATTCACTTAAATACATTAAAACATTAAAATTCCAGTTTTCACAGCATTTAGAAAGTGCTGCGGTAAGTTATATTTGAAAACAATCCAATTCAGCAAAGACAGCATTTATAAACTACTGTAATAGTTCAGTTTTAGTGGAAAAATAGTTCAATTCAAAAAAAATAGCATTTACAAAACTGCTGTAATAATTCATAGTTCAATTTAAAGATTTTAGTTCAATTCAGTAAAGACAGCACTTGCAAAGTGCTGTGATAGCCCTTAGTTAGATTTTAGCCTTTAGTTCACTTCTGCAACTACAGCACTTACAAAGTGCTGCAGATTCTATAAGTTCAGTTTTTAGTTCATTTTCAGAAACGATAGCATTTCTAAAGTGTTACTAAAAGAATTTCCAGATTTTAAATAGAATTCCAGCTACAAATAAACTTCAATTTAAACCATTTTAATTGTATAAAAATCATATTTTTCCACTTTAAAAATAGTCATTTAAATACCCTTTAACTGATGATTTTTATAAAGCAAATTCCACAAATAAATATCAAATTTTTCCTTACTTCACTTATTAAATTCAAGTGTACAATTTTCCTATCTTTACATTCACTTAACACTTTAATTTAATTTATCATTTCACAAATAAAACTTAATTTCCATTTTATTTTCTTTTACTTAAACTTCCATTTTTAAAACCAAATCTCACAATTCAAAGTCAAGTTAAATTCCAAATTTCTATTTTTAGCATTCATTTGTTTAACATTTTATATTCATAGAAAAATCAATAACACTTTAATAAATCATTTTAAATTCAAATTTAATCAAAATGTCATGATTTACATTTTTAAAATACTTAAAAATATCCAAAGAAATTTATAAAATAACCACGGGTCTGTATACTATTTTCTAACCTGTCAAGTGATACGGATAATATATCATTTCAATCCGTAATTTACAAAACAAAAATCCGGGTTTTATCATTTCAAACCCACAATCCCAAGTTAATAACAATAAATAAAAATCGCTCAGGCCTATCATTTCAGCCCATAACGATTTTTCCCTATTCTAAAGTCCGTTTGGGTATGTATCATTTCAACCCATAGTGATTCTATTCTACAGGGAACTTGCAGTGTGATTAACAGAAATAAATAAACAGTATAATAAAATATAACAGATGATGTGACAAGTTAATAACATGGTTAACATCATATAATTAATAATCACAGGCAGGTATAACATAACATAATAGTTCTACACATTCAATTGTTGTCAATTCACATTTGCATAAGTATAAATGTCAGGTGTGATTACTCACCTTTTTACGCTAAAGTTTTGCAAAATAAACACACAAACAAAAATCCGGAAAGCACGAAATCATGGCTAGATTTGGATGGAGAGAGAGCTAAGATGTAAATCTTTTGTTTTTACAAAATAAACAAAGCAAATATGAATATAAATACAATACCAAAGTTTAGATTGAAACAAATGGAAACTAGGCTAGACAGATACATCACCTAGCCTCTAAATCACTTTTTCTTGATCTTGCCTCAACTTTGCTCGACCACAACACTATATTGGCTCGACCATGACATGTATAAAGGTGGTAAAGGTTAGGTTTGGATCTGAAATACATGGCTTGGTCAAGAATACAAATGGTCTTGGAAGTTACAAAGAGGAGAAGATAAAAGGGCAAGGCAAAAGAGAGTTTTGGTTCAACTTTTTGGGCTCGGCCTTGGTCTATGGGGCTCGGCCATTCACTGTTCAGGTCAGGTTAGAGGAGAGGGGGATGGTTAGAGGTCATATCATGGTGGTGGTGGAGCAATAGGAGGCGGCCATGGTCAACAATGAAGGTGGTGATGAACTAGAGCTCGGCTATGCAAGGTTTTGTGGAGTTTGGCATTGTTTTGTGGAATTTTGTTCAAGGGGAGTTCAAGGCACTTTCAGGTCAGAGGAGGGGGATGGCCGTGGATTATGTGGAGAAGAAGTGGTGGTGGTCGGAGGAGGAGATGGTGAGGGGATGTGGCCGAACAAACATGAGAAAGGCAAGGCAAAAATCAAGCAAAACATTGAAAAAAATGAAGAAAAGAGTAGAGAAAAGAGAAACCATTACCAATCTTTTTTTCAGATCTGAGTTTGGCCGAAAATTTGTGATGTTGAGAAGCTTTTTCACGTGAAAAATGAATAAAAACTCACGCCTAATCAATAGAAAAGGAATGGGCAAAAATATGAAAAGGCAAGAAAGTGAAAAGTCAAATGTTTAAAGCTTTAGTCTCTTCAAATTTCCAATATCTTATATACAAAATAAATAAAATAAAACTCCATAAATAAAATAAAAACAAACTGAAATAAAGCAAAGAAAATAAAATTTTGTTTTTAGGAAAAATAGGAAAATAAATAAAGAAAATAGCTTATTATATTGAAACTAGCTTTAAAAATTGCAAACAAAATACAATTAAATTAGGGAAATTATAACTCAACAAATTCACATAATTAAGTTCAAAGTCCAAAACAAAATAAAGTAGAAATGAAAATAAATAAATAGTATTAGGGAAAATAGAAAATAAATAAAGAAAATACTTTATTTAATTGAAACTAGAATTTAAAATTGTAAACAAAATACAACTAACCAAAAGACTCTTGATTTTCCAAGGCTACATGTCATGTACAAGTTAAATAAAATAAAATATATATACATAACATGTTATTTTACCCATGAAAACATGAATTAGAACATTGCATGACCAATAAAAATATATTTATATAAATTTAAAATAACAATTTTTTTTTGTTAAATACAACAAATTACATTCAATAGTGTAAAAGACATAACTTTCACAATATTAATCAGATTTTAATGAAACGAAAAGCATTATTCTTAAAGTTTTATTTACTTTAATAACAAAAGATAAAATTCAAAATTTCAAACTTTCAAAATTTCAAATTTAAAAGTCAAAGTTTGATCGTATTGACCAAAAATTCACTTTTTGGAAAATATTCTATTTATTCTTGTTTGGAATTCTAATTCACATCAAAATCAAAATTTATGTTTAAATTAACAAAATTTATCCATTTTAATAAATAAAATAAAGTTTTCAAATCAGGAAATTCAATTTAAAATAATTAAAATATACAATTAAAATAATCACAAAATACAGGGTTGTTACAACAGGGAACTAACTGTGTGAGAATATAAATAACATAAAATGACATCGCATCAATGACAAGCATATATGATCATAATTAGCAATTTATATAATTTATATATATTAACAGGCTATTGGTGTCAATATTGTCAATTTACATCTGTGAACAGATGCAAATAATAACAGTTCATGTTTAACAATTAAATAACTGACAATTTAAATTTAACAACATATTTCAATCGTTATTTCATATGAATTAAATTTACTAGATATAAGAATGTTAATCGTAAGTGAACGCTCAACTTTCATGGCTAGAGAACGGTGGAATTGAAAAGCAACTGACATGGACGCGGACACGACACGATACTTAAAATAGCTACGACAAGCAAAATAGATTTTAGCATGAGAATTTGACGAAAAATGAAAACAAATATATATACATATGTGTGATATATATACATACATACATACATTTGTTCTCTTCATTTTCAGAGATTGAAGGAAACAATTATATATGTAAGGCATATATATGTAGATATTGTACAGAACACATCAACCACAAAATTTAGCTGAGATTTGGATGAACAACAAGCATATAAATGTGTCCCATATGACTTTAGCCGACCATACATACATATATATATAATATATAGCATAGATAGGCTTCTCCATAATATATGTACAGCACATATATATAGGCTGTCACATACATATATACTTTTTGCTATGAATTAAATCAAACACGGCACAGCATGAGTATGTACTACAGCACAACAAATTTGTACTGCAATAACAAAGTCATGGATCACATACACACATAGATATATACTGGAAATTATGTTTTAGTGACCATTTTGTAAACCGTATTTGTTTCTAGGACAGCTGTTTAAAAATTTAAGTTTAAAGGACATTTATTTTTCCTGGCCGTTATTTTGTGAAGTAAATTTCGCTCCTCTTTTTTGCGTTTTCACATCTTCGCTCTTCGCTCCCCTCCCTTCCTTCTACTGGTCGCTCGTCTTAATTTCAATCTGTCACTCGAGGAAATTTCGCTACTCTTCGATTCTACAAGGTATGTAAATCCTCTTCGCTTCTCTTTATATCAATTTCCGCTCGTCTTATTTTCAATCTTCCTTTTAGTTTTGATTTAAATATCGATTTCATTGTCGATTGAAAAAGTTTTACCCGATTTATAATTTTCGCTCATCTTCCTTTCTTTTCCTTTTACTGTTAGTCCAATTTGTGTTTTTTTAGCTGTTTTCAGATTTCGTTTTTGCGTATGATATGTTAAAATTATGCTGATTTGCTTTTGGCCACAGGATGATGATAAATATTGATGATCTAAGGTATGTGTTGTTTTTACTGTATTTTTTGATTATTTTTTGATATTTTTGTATACTGAACTTTTTTTTATATGTTTTTTCATTTTTGCTCTTAGCACTGCAGCTACTGTTTTGGTTGTTTTTGATTTCAATAAAAACAACTTTAGTTTTAGGTTTTTATTGGATTCTCCTATTACTACTGTTCGAAACAAGATATGTGAATTTTGGGATCAACTTTCTCCTTTGAGCTTTGATATCTTTTATGTTCGAGATTCCAAGACTACTTTTATTGAGACAGATAGTGATTTGCAAGCTATTTTATGCTTGTCATTTTTTAGAAAAGAGGAATTTCTGGTTTTGTTTGTTAAATTGAAGAAATTGTGTCAGAATAATGTTGGTTGTAGTAGTAGATCTTGCTCAAGCAGTAAATCACTTGGTATTGAAGATTGTGTGAGTGGTGCATATGATGGGGTTGATAGTTTGGAATTTTCTTCTGATAAAGAGATTGCTTTTAATGACTTGATGAAGAAAGGTTCTACTTTAGAGTTTTTTACTGATGTTGGTCAAAAATTTCAGTCTGCATCTGATTTTCGTAAGACTGTCATTGCATATTGTGCAAAAAATGGATTCAAACCTAAGTTCTTGAAGAATTGTAAAGAGCGAATTACGGTGCAATGTGCTGTAGAAGGTTGTAGTTTTAAAATTCATGCTTCTTGCAAGTTTAAACAATTGGATCACTTTTTAGTTAGAAGATTTGATTCTAATCATTCATGTGGTGGTGGTTTTAGATCAATTAATAGTCCTTTAATTAAAAGTGATCTTGTGAAGACCTTGATTTTAGATGAAATTCGTGATGAACCAACAAGAAAGACTAGTGATATTATTGCTAGTTTTAAAAGAATGTACGATATTAGTTTAAGTTATTACTATGCATATATGGGCAAGAAGATGGCTTTGAAGGAAATTTTTGGTAATGAAGAACAATCTTATAATGATTTGGTTTGGTATTTGAAAGCAGTTGATAGAAGTAATCCTAATAGTCATACATCTATGGTTGTTAATGAAAATACCAATCAGTTTGAAAAAGTCTTTATATCTTACGAAGCATGCATTTATGGATTTTATCATTGCCGTCCTATGATATTTCTTGATGCCACCTTTCTGAAAGGTAGGAATGGTTGTTTAATGGCTGCTACTGCAAAAAATGGGAACCAAGGTATGATTTATTGTTTTAATATTTATATGTTAATTTAATGTGATAATGATAATTGATTTGTTTTAGTTATAGGTTGTTTAGTACTTTTTTTATTTTTTTACAATTTTGTATAAAGGTTTGTTTGTTAAGTATATAATATCATTGGTAAATTTTTGTAGTAGTATTGTTCGTAATTGGAAAGTGATAGTCATTAAAGTAGTTATCTCTACTATCATTGTTACATTATAGTTTTATGTAAAGATAAAAGTATTTATCTTTATGCTATTTTAGATAATAGTAAGGTAATAGGTATTTTAATTGATTGTCAATGGATAAGATGGATAAATATGTAACAGTTGTAAGTGTAATACTACCCACTAGCATTTAAATATGTATTCTCCATTTTTTATTGCGTTGGATGATCAACAATGATATCTTGGGGTAGAAGCTATGTATAGTTGTATATTTGGGTAAATAACAGATCTATGTATGTTTGTATGTGTATATTTATTGGTTCACACAATATGCCAGTGTTTTATAATTAACCTTGAAGTAATATAAACATAAATATGCATTTTCTACTAAATTAGTAGATAAAACAAAAGGTATTACAAAATGGATGATTGAGAGTAATCCATATGTTGATAAATAACAAATATGTTACAGGTGAAAAAAAATTTAGTTATATAAATTGAAAATATGTTTTTATTTATACATATGTTATATGTAAGTTTTTTTTTAAACATTGAAGTCAATAACAAATGAAAGAATTATAAATTGTTCACTATAATTATTAGTATAAATTGAAAAAATTCATTTATAATTTTACTTTATTGCATATATGTACATAGTTTTTTCTATTTGTTAACAATGTTTTTTTTAGGTTTTTTTCCATTGGCTATGGCTATTGTTGCAAAGGAAAATGAGGAAAATTGGTCTTGGTTTTTGGATCATTTGAAATCTTCGATTGGAGTTGATCGAGCTTTGGTCTTTATATCAGATAGACATTGGGGTTTGCTTTTAAGTATTCCTAAAATTTTTCCAATGGCTTTCCATTCATACTGTCTATATCATATGCAAAGTAATATTGGTAATATTGTAAAGGGTGGAAAGGGGCCTTGGGTAGCACATTTATTGGAACGTTGTGCTGTAGCTTGTACTCCTTATGAATTTCAAAGAGCTATGACAAAATATAGTCAAATTGGAGGTGAAAAAGCTGTTGAATTTCTAAAAGATAAGCCATTTGATCATTGGGCTGATTTATTTTTTCCTGGCAATCGCTATGGTGAGAATAAATCAAATGTTGCAGAGAGTTTTAACTCCTGGATTGTGAAAGAAAGACATCTTCCTATTACATGTTGTCTTGATGGAATTCGAATTAAGCTTATGGCTCAAATGTCAAAGCGTAGAGAAGAGGCATCCAGTTGGACTACTATACTTTGTCCTAAAATGGAGAATCGTTTATTGAAATTAAAAGAAGAAGGATTTGGGTGGAATGTTTCTCGTTCTTCTACTTTTGTTTTTGAAGTACATTCCTCTATATCTCACAAAGTTGATCTTGAAAATCGGATGTGCACTTGTAACCAATGGAGAGTTACTGGTTTTCTTTGTGCACATGCATTGAAGTGCATTACAATGGCCAAACTTAATGTCTATGATTTTATTGAATATTATTTCACGACTAAGGCTTATCGTGCTTCTTACTCGCATGTTATCAATCCTATTCCTACTTTTGATAAAAATGATATTGTTTCTGAAGGTTTTGCTCCTATTCTTCCTCCTAAGGCTATTCGTGGAGCTGGTAGACCTAGAGTTAACAGACTTGGTGGGTTGGATGTTTTTCATGGGAAGCAAAATAAGTGTGGAAAGTGTAAGAAGTTAGGTCATAATCGTAGAAGTTGTCCATTGAGTGGTTGAATGTTTTTATAATTTTTATGTCATTTTCTTTGAAGATAATTATGTTTTTGCTTTCAACATTGTATTGAGATATTCTTGGATTCTAGAGTTTAAAAGCTATTGTATTCAATTATAATTTTGTTCTATGTTATTCTTTTGCTTTTAATATTAGGTTATTCCTGTGTTCACTGCTTTCATTTGTTTTTTTATGGGTAATAAATAATGTGCAGAGAAATATCTTGTTTATTTCTGTTTCAGTAATAGGATGACTACATGCAACTCTTAGTTAACTTTTACCTGTAAGCATAACGTACATTCAAATTGTTAGCAACCATTACATAATCATTGTAAGTATAAGGCAGGCCATGAATTACATTTTTGAATAAGTTTTTTATGCAGATATATCTTTTTGTTGTAATAATCAGAAAAGAAGAATGGAGATAAAGTGATTGTGACTGACAGTTTGATGGTCGGAATTTTGCAAATGTGGATTGTGCAGAGGTGTAACTGAATGAATTGTTCAGAGGACAGTGGTTGTATGGATTGACAGAGGGTAGTGGGGGTGGTTTAGAGGTGATGGTCAAAATTGAAAGTGCAGGCAGGAGTATATGTCAGGTTAGGGGGAATGTAGTTCAGGGAGAATGGCAATTGGAAAAGGAAGAGAGATTAGAATGTGCACAGTGCACAGAAGGGTGAACAGAGAATAGAAAATGAAATGACTTGTGTAATTTTTTTTTTGAAAGTTGTACAAATAAAAATTGTAAATGAAATGGAAATTATTTTCTTATGGAAATGGAAATTTGTTCTTCTAAACCTGCTATCACAAAAGTAACTGTCATGTAACTCTTTTAAGAAGAAAAAGCATGTAAGCATCCAAACACAGGAAGCAGAATTAAGATGGACTCCTAATGTCAACCTATCATAATAAAAAAACAACACCTACTCAAGAAGAAAAGTGATACAAGCAACGGTATAAAAGAGTGGTCCACATTATCTAAATAGAATGCACTGCAAGTGACTAATGCATAAGACAAGATGGCATATGTACTGTAATCACTGAAGAAAGATCATTATCAACCTCGCATTACTCAGACTGCACTGCAAGTGCCTGATGCACCAGACAAGATCAAGACATTTCCTCACTAATATAGTTGCAGATGAGTAATAATGTGTAAATAAGATGTGATTTACTAGCTAACTTGCAAATAAGTACCGTATATTATTCAGCAGTAGAATACGGTGGCAAAATTAAGCAAATCATAAAATGATCATGCACAATGCACTTGAAAATGTCAATCCAATCATTCCTCTGCCAATAATAGCAATATCAATGATGTTAAAACTAACTACACATATAATATCAATGATGTTAAAACTAACCAACCATATAAACTGGCTATGAAGTACAGGTGCAAAATCTAAATCATATCAAGCAATAAATGGTAAACATATGAAATATTATACCTGTGCAGTAGAGACAAATTACAAAACAAACATATAGATTTTTTGTTCAACATACAGTGCAATTTTGTTCTTTTCTTATAAGAAAAAAGAAGTTAAAACTAACTAAACGTATAATGTTTTCTTTCAATGATGTTAACAAATTGGATTAACATTCATCTTGCTTCAACTGCTTTTTTCAACGATATTCTGTTCTTCATGTAGCTTCTGTTGTGAACTGCAGAACTTTTCCATGGTCCAGCAATATGGTTCATCGGTCATAATATCAGCTACCATATTTGCTCTTAACTGAGCAATATCTTCTTCTGAAATGTTTTCAACCAATGGTAAACCTGCAGCTTTCTTCCTCATGTTGACCATGACAAACATTCCGCAGTCATATCTATTGTAAAACATTTAGTTAGAAAACAATAAACAATAAATGATAATTGGTATTATCTTTTGATTACAAATGAATAATGATAAATGATATTACTGTTTTGTTTATACACTTGTAGCATGTCAATCCAAATATAATTAAATAACTTGAATTTCAATGATATACTGCTTTTCAATTACAATCATAGATAACTTGTAGCATGTTTTATAAATAAATAGCATGTTTATAAACCGGTATACAAGCTTAGTCCATACAGTACACTTGTATACATTGTTTATAGTATAACTTAGACTGTAATATATAGACAGCAAAGCAAACATTATGACTTAGACTTGTATACAAGCTTAGACTGTAATAACTAAGCTTAGACTTGTATACCACTGTATAGCAAACTTTCGAAAATTTAAAGCTTGGCATGATATTTTTTCTTTCAGGCTAATAAATAGGTAAGTCAAGCATGTCAGGGAAGTACGTACTCCTCATATAAAACAACTACAAACATTATTGAGATGAAACATACATGTGTATACGCATAACAGGAATGAAATTTGTATGCAAGTAGAAGTTTACAAATCCAAGCAAGGCCCAAAATAAGTGTGAAAGCAAGTACAATATGCCAAATCAAATAACATAAAATGTGAAAAGCATGCTATTTTGTAGAAAGACAAAAGTAAGTTATACCATATACATTGAAATTTGTCAGTACACTTATCTTTTGCTTTGCTTTGTTTAATAAAAATTACAGCGATGCTACAAATTTCAATGCAATGTTCACAGTCTTGTAATGTTTCTATAACATGATGAAGAATTAAATTTTGTATACTTAAAATGGTAATTCTTTTACCAACTTGTGAAAAAAGATAAATTCTGTTATCAGTTTCTATAAAAGATAAATGGTATTATCTTTTTATCAAAAAAAACATTTTTGTAATATAATTAGTCATTTATGCTCCTTTAATGCTTATATAAAATGATGCCTTTTTAAATTTTCTATATTTAAGTTGCTAGATGCTTTTATCACTTTAAAAAAATTAGCAAATTAATAAAAATGATAAAAGAGTGTATGAATTTCTGAAAATGGTAAATAGTATTATCTTTTGGTTACAAATGATTATTTTTGTAATATGTTAACAAGGTTGTAGTGCTTCATATGAAATGATGAATGATTATATTTTGTATATACTTAAAATGATAATTCTTTTGTCAGTTTACAAAAAAAGATAAATGGTATTATCTTTTTATCAAAAATAAACATTGTTGTTGTATAATATAAGTCAGTAAGACTGCTTTAATGCTTATATAAAATGACGACCATATAAATTTTCTATATTTAAGTTGCAAGATGCTTTTATCACTTTATGAAAATTTACCAATTTAATAAAAATGATAAAAGAATTTATCACTTTTTGAAAATGATAATTAGTGTTATCTTTTGGTTACAAATGCTTATTTTTTTAATATGTTAACAATGTTGTAGTGCTTCATATGAAATGATGTATGATTATATTTTGTATATACCTCAAATGATAATTCTTTTGTCAGTTTACAAAAAAAGATAAATGGTATTATCTTTTTATCAAAAATAAACATTGTTGTTGTATAATATAAGTCAGTAAGACTGCTTTAATGCTTATATAAAATGACGACCATTTAAATTTTCTATATTTAAGTTGCAAGATGCTTTTATCACTTTATGAAAATTTACCAATTTAATAAAAATGATAAAAGAATTTATCACTTTTTGAAAATGATAATTAGTGTTATCTTTTGGTTACAAATGATTATTTTTGTAATATGTTAACAAGGTTGTAGTGCTTCATATGAAATGATGTATGATTATATTTTGTATATACCTCAAATGATAATTCTTTTGTCAGTTTACAAAAAAAGATAAATGGTATTATCTTTTTATCAAAAATAAACATTGTTGTTGTATAATATAAGTCAGTAAGACTGCTTTAATGCTTATATAAAATGACGACCATTTAAATTTTCTATATTTAAGTTGCAAGATGCTTTTATCACTTTATGAAAATTTACCAATTTAATAAAAATGATAAAAGAATTTATCACTTTTTGAAAATGATAATTAGTGTTATCTTTTGGTTACAAATGATTATTTTTGTAATATGTTAACAAGGTTGTAGTGCTTCATATGAAATGATGTATGATTATATTTTGTATATACCTCAAATGATAATTCTTTTGTCAATTTCTGATAAACTATAATTCTATACAAAGTAGGATGTATCATATGGTTTACATACATCAAATTTGAACTTGGCTCTGTCAAACTTTTAATCATTAATTAATTAAGCATTAACAATAGTTAATTAAGCATGAACATATAATTTAAAAACAATTACCCATTTTCTTGCTGAGCACAAATTCCCACTGTAAGGGTACTTAAATTTTTGAAATTTGTGTTGCTTTCGTGGCATTTGAACTCCTTGATGATATGGTTGACAATTCTTTTCTGTGTACAGCAATAGGTTTAAAAAACATAAAAATAAATATAAAATAATTTAGTATGCAAATTTTGATTAAATAAAAAAATTCCTTACTATTTCCAAGGCAGCCCTCTTATGCCTACCGCTGTAAGTTTTATTTCTTGACGTAGAATACATTGAGTCGTAAAGAATCCAGGATGACGTTCCTCTATCAAATTCCAAAAGCGTCCAATGTGCTTCATCATGTACTGGAAATAGTAGAGTACAGCACAAAGTATTTGATAGAGCCCTTCTTATTGCTGGAATGAACAGTTGATTTTTCACATTTTCAATGTCAGCAGATGCACTTTTCTGTGAAGACACAAATACTGTAAATAAAATTTTATCAACAATGGATAGCATTTATTTATATAAATTGGTCTTACTGTCATCGTCGTGTTAATGTATGTTATGCTAGAAGTGCTATCATACATTTTCGCTCTCCTAAACCAATACCAATCAATAATCTATACAAAAAATCAATTATATAAATTACTATTAAAAATAATTTAATAAGAATATAAGTTTTTTATTTTACATTTGGACTAACCTGCCCACTAATGAATCCACCAAAAAGCATTTCTTCTATCATACTTTTGTATATGACAATCATATTTTCATCATCCAAATTAAAAGCTTCTTCGCTGAAAATTTCAATAACAATGTTTATTTCTATTATTCTATACAAATATATAAATAGTATAAGAAATATTTATAATTTCACTTACTCAATGTCTCCGACCACTTTGAAGAAATCTGTTATCATCTTCGCTTCATTGTGTGGCAAATGCTTCAACAATGGACATTTTTCTATGTTTCTACTTTTCTTCTTTATCCGCTCATCATACTTTTCTATGTTGTACTTTTCTAGATCTATTACATTCTTCTTTTCTTCATAAATGTAATTTGGATCTTTTTTTGCCACCCTTACCTTTTGTTTTATTCTTTTCTGCATAGAACTTGGTTCTAATTTTGTTGTTTTTCTCTTCTTTTTTGTTCCTGCCTTTACTTTCACTTCAATTTTTTTTGATTTTGTTTCCATGTCCTTTTCTTTTTCATCTTCTTTCAGTTCATGTTTATCTTCATTGTACACCCTGCCATGATTTTTGTCGAGTTCCTTTTCCATTTCAGGTGTTTTAAAATCTTGTGATTCAAATAATTTGAAAGATGGAAACTCTAACGAACTGTTTGTGTGCCCAGCAAATACATGTCTTCTTCTGCTTCCAGTTGTTTCATGTACATCTTCTTCCCTCACTAGACATTCCTTCCCCAACTCTTTCAATTTAGATTCGAATTTTTTTCTCAAAATTTGTTCCTCTTCCAATTCTTTCTCTTTTAGCAAAACTGTTTTTTCCAGCTCTATAATTTTTTTTCTTAGACTTTCTATTTCCTTTTGTTTGGCTTCATCTTCCATCAGTAATATTTCTTCTTCTTTTTTCTCTTCTCTTTTTCTTTTCCTGCTTTCCCTCTTCTTTGAGTTGCTTTCCTCCTCTACTTGTTCTTCAACAAGTTCTGACATTTCAGTTAGTAGTTTCTTCTCATTTTGTGATATTTTTCTGAACTTTTTCGCAATCTGTCAAAAGATGTTAAAAGATTTAGAAGATGTTGATAGATGTTAAATTTATAGAAAAAAATACATAAATAAGAAGACACAAGAAGATGAAAAATGTTAAAAAGGTTATTGATTGGAAACTAACAATGATTCTAGTTTCTAACAGCAACAAAATATTAATTTGCATTCATTGATTATAACTTAATTGGCATTCACTTTAAGCCTATAATCATGTATCTCAACTAAATAAACTGTTTTTCAAGCTCTTGTTTAGACCAATAACATTTGCTAAACATCATTTTACCTCATAGAATTTCTTACAAAATTCAGACTACATAAACCAAGTATAAATGAAAATAACTACAAAATGTAAAGAGAAACTAATAGCAGAAATGAAGTGCATACATTTGCTGAATGCCACTCAAACAAATGTACACGACAAACTGCAGTGGTAACTCAAAGTAGATACATTAATTTTAGGAACCTATAAAGTACAACTACACTTCAATTAAACTGCACCATCTTTAATAAGTTAATACAAAACAATGGCTGTTATTACTAATTTTTACTGCAACAATGTTGCATTGTAGAACAATTAGACAGATAACAACATATACATCTTTACTAGACAGCTAACAATTAGACTGCAGTCCATAATAATTGAATAATAAATAATTATGCAAGAAGAATAACAAGAAGTTTAATTTGAATTCTTTCACCTATCAACAAGCATGTACTACTACAATTGAAAATGATAAAATGAATTATCTTTATTAATAATTATTTCACTTGTCTGGTTAGAATAAAATTATTATACCTTTTTTCCTTCAATCATATCAATTGACACGTTTTTGAGCTTGGACAAATTCCATTTTACCATCCTCGGGCTTGCCATTTCAAAACCTTTTTTTTCTTCTATGATTTCTGTCTTTTCACATATCCAATACTGTAGAATAAAAAATACAGTGTTACTTTTTTATTCAAATATTTTCTTTTTGCTACATAATTATCTTATAATAAGATTTAGCACATACCAATAAAATCATAGAACAACCTGGCATGCTTCTTGGATCTTGTGCAAATTTCTCAACATTTTTTGAAACATGATTATATATTGCTTTTGGCCAAGATATTGAATTCAAAGTTTTCAAATTTAATAACTTTGGAATAAATCCCCATTGCAAATATGTTTGATTATTTGGAAACAAGAATGTTATGACCATCAATAAAATCAGCAATTTCACCAAGTCGACACCTCCATATCCTCTATCAATCATATTCTTCATTCTCTTTCCCACTGTTTTTTTGTTAATTCTTTCTCCCCGTTCAAAATTTTTATCCAAAAAATCAAAAAATTCCTCCGGCAAGTTATCTCTGCTTATTATTCCAATAGGGAACAAATCTTTACCCACTAATGGCATTCCCAAAATCAAGCTAACATCTTCTTCTGTTAGTTTCAGCAATGAATCTCCTATTCTAAAAGCTTTCTCATTTTTATCATAAGATGTTATAACTTGATCTAAACTCTTTGCACTTTTTCGAAAATCTTGCCTTTGTATTTTGTCCTTTAAAAAGATTTCAAAAAAATTTTTGAATGGGGTTTTGCTGATGTATGAAATAGCATCAGTTGATAACAAGTTCTTTTTTTTGATTTTGCTCATCACTTTGAAAAGTGCATCTAAATTACACCTATATGTTCCACTATAATGCTTTATTTCTTTCTGTTGAACTTCATATTTTTCAACATCTTCATCAGTTTCAGTTTCTTCACTTCTATTTGTCAAACATATTTCTTTTTCCTCACTTGTTTCATGAAATTGAACTGCTCTATCTTCTTGTTGTTGCCTTTGTAGTTGAGAATCAATGCCTCTTTCTTCAACTTCAGTTACTTGTAAACTGGATATCTGTATTGTGTGTTGTTATAATGGAAATAACACATTAGTATGTGAAAATGAAATAAACATAAATATTTAATAATCTCATAACATATAGATTTTGTATAAAAAGATACACAGAATTATCTTTTTGTACAAAGATAAACATTTAGAAGTATAAGTATCAGATTTTAGGTTAATGTATGTACACCAGTAGTTAGTTATGGAAATCGGCACTGATGTCTTGGTACATTTGCTTATTTAGTAATCATAATTGTCAGGAACATTTTCTAACATATCACTTCATATCATAATAATTTATTGTACATTAGAAGTGATTCAAATGAAAGGATTGATGGAAACAGAAGCACATTCAAGAAATATAATGCACAGGAATATTTGAAAAAATAAAATGAAGATAAAATATATGGTTATTTAGTTGTGTATTCATAGGTGTATGCAAGTGAAAAGGAGAGAAAAGTTGAACTATGCAAATATATATTTCTTCGGTTATTAGATGGAATAAAATTTCAGTCTCATCTGTAAATTTGAACAGATGCACAAATTAAGAATGAAATGAACTAAATTATCCATGGAGAGCACTATTTGATGCAAGTAGCAAGGCAATTTGAGATGGTGGCTGTACACTAGTTTGAGAGATAAGAGCATCAGACAGTACAATGACAGAAGATCGAATATATTGCAGAAAACCAAATAGGTGTTTAGTCAACAATATTAAGGAAACCAGTAGATATAGCAATAATAATAACTTGACATCATTAAACTGCTAAGAATGGGATAAGATGGATCACGTGAATGACTTCCCTAAAATGAATAAGGCCATAAAGAGCTTCAAAATACATGAATGAAAAATTCAAAATACGGAGCAAGTGTTTCAAGTCTCCTGGGATAACTCAAACTCATTATCATCAAACAGAGATAGTAACTCAGAACATGCAAATATATGCTTTCTGGCAACAAACAACAAGGTCAATTTTAAAATTTCTTTTAAAGAGTACAAGAAATTAGTATTAAATTGATAGACAAACTTAAGGATTTTAAAAAAACAGATAAGGATTGATTCAAGATTTATTGCTGCTAGAAAAATCCAAGTTAATGAAAAATATGTTAATGACACTAAAACTAGTAGTAGTTTCAATGCTTAATTAAACTGAAATTAAACAGTTTAGATCTATTGATGCAATAAAAATCTGAATCAATCTCGATTATGTTATTATTATAGTAACAATTAAATATGATGTGCATCATAAGAAAATTGTTAATAATAAAGAAACTTCACGTACCGTTGCTGTTTGCTTTTGAGTAGATTGAGATTCTGGAGTAGATTGGCTATGTTTCTCACAGAAGGCACTGCTCGAAGGCTTTATGTTGATACACTGCTGACCATTTATATTGATAAATATACAATTTGCAGTATTCATTAAATTGTTTTGGTTTAATTTGAGCTTTTCTGCAATTTTGGATTTCTTTCTAGTATGCATTTTTATAGCTGCATATAAAAAAGAAATTTTGTCATTTTGATATAAGGATAAATATAATTTCAAATTAGACATGAAAGGTGCAGTTGCCATGGCAAATGTTTGATAATGCATAGGGGAAAATAGGTTAAAGTATTATCATTAAACTTTGTATACTTAAAATGGTAATTCTTTTACCAATACAACTATTCTATGTGCCTTGGTTGTCCCAGAACTAAAATTGTCACAACTACAAACATTATTGAGATGAAACATACAGGTGTATTCACATAACAGGTCAAATAATACAATCAAATAATACAGTCTTGTAATGTTTCTATAACATGACGAAAAATTAAATTTTGTATACTTAAAATGGTAATTCTTTTACCAATTTGTGAAAAACGATAAATTCTGTTATCAGTTTCTATAAAAGATAAATGGTATTATCTTTTTATCAAAAAGCATTTTTGTAATATAATTAGTCATTTATGCTCCTTTAATGCTTATATAAAATGATGAACATTTAAATTTTCTATATTTAAGTTGCTAGATGATTTTATCACTTTACAAAAATTTAGCAATTTAATAAAAATGATAAAAGAGTGTATGAATTTCTGAAAATGGTAAATAGTATTATCTTTTGATTACAAATGAATATTTTTGTAATATGTTAACAATGTTGTTATGCTTCATATGAAATGATGAATGATTATATTTTGTATATACTTAAAATGATAATTCTTTTATCACTTTACAAAAAAAGATAAATGGTATTATCTTTTTATCAAAAATAAACATGGTTGTTGTATAATATAAGTCAGTAAGACTGCTTTAATGCTTATATAAAATGATGACCATTTAAATTCTCTATATTTAAGTTGCAAGATGCTTTTATCACTTTATGAAAATTTACCAATTTAATAAAAATGATAAAAGAATTTATCACTTTTTGAAAATGATAATTAGTGTTATCTTTTGGTTACAAATGCTTATTTTTTTAATATGTTAACAATGTTGTAGTGCTTTATATTAAATGATGAATTATTATATTTTGTATATACTTAAAATGATACAATTATTCTAGAAATAGTATAAATACAACTATAATTTAATAAACAAATAACTTTAAAAAGATTACTTCAATTCTTTTGTCATAAAAATAAATAGTTTTATCATTTAATAAACAATAAAGGTAGAAGCATAAGTTTTTATTAAATGATATATAGTTTTATCATTTAGCAAACAAAAAAATAGCCCTATTATACTGTTAAGTATCTACATCTAGCCTTACAGTTAAATGACTTCAATATACTCTTTGGCTCAGATTAATCATATATCAATGTAATTTTGGATGTTGTTGGATTCCTATTTGTTTTTATTTTACTACTGTGGTACAGTTTATGATGAGATTCCTCGAGTGACAGAGTGATGCAAATCTACTACTTAAAACTAACTATTTGACCTTCATATAAACAACAAGGAAATATGGTTCGGCTTATATTGCAGTAAGAGTACATGCTATCATATTTCAATCCAAATATCAATGGAGTAAATCAATGACAAGTAAATTATATTTCAGCAGAAATCCATGGAGTATATGCATGTAGTAAATCCATAGAGTAAATCATATTTTCATTCGAAATATGCATGGAGAAAATAACAAGGAACAATTTCAGTGACATTCAGTTGCTATTCATTGAGTAAACCAATTGAGCAACACTATAATTCGAAATTAAAAACACCAATATAGAAGAAAACATTCGAAACAACAATACATTGTATGAAAACGAACTCAAAATGAAGGATTAATGTTGCTTCACAACATTACAGGCGTTACATTTACAAACATAACAAAATTACCTTTCTTTTAGCAGAAATCGTTCGGTCGAGTACAGATCTTGGATTAAATCGATATTGAGTTCGAATCTACTTGCACGAAAAATTGTTTGTATAAATTTTGGACGATTTAGTGAAGAGTTCGAATTGATTTGGAAAAAAGTAGGGTTGAGCAATTTCACCCCGAGTTGAATGAAATACGGGAAGTAGAAAGAAAACCTTAATTTTGGAGGGCTTTTGTTACGTGGATATGTAAAATGTCCTGGAAACTTATTTTTTGAACTTGTGGGCCTGGAAACTAATTAGTAGGCTTAAAAGTGCACTTTAACCTAATTTCCCCTAATATAAATTCATGTAACTATATTAATTAAAAAAAAGATTAAAGCAAAATAAAACAAAAGCTAAAACAATTATTTCTAAAAATTTACCAACCATTCTGCAGCGAACAAACGCAATGAGATGTGGTGTATACGAATGGAACTAGCTCCTTCCAAATTTCTTTCACCTCCAAATCCAAAATATCAATCTTTACTGCATTCATAATCTTAGTTCGTGGCTATAATTTTTTCACTACGTTATAGATATCCCAAAGTATTCCCTTTTTCTTTTCTGTTTGAAAACAGAAAAGAATAATAGGTAACCCCATTTCTTATTTTATGCTTTTCCTTTTGCTTTCCGATATGAAATTATACTGGATTTGTTTTTGGTTGGAAATTGGTGACCAAAGGCGGTAAATTTGTTCCTTAGTGATAAAAATTGTGCTGTTTGTATGATATTTTTGATGAAAATAGTGTTTAAATACCTATCTAATTGCAAAAAATGAGAATTACATTCTGTACTATGTGGTCCTGTTTATTTACGATTCGATTGATTCATACCGTGTCAAGATTGTTTCATTATCCGTGCAGCTTTTGTTGGAAGATGCCATGATGAAAAGTTCCCTATATACTCGATTTTCAACGTTAAAACCTCTTCATCACCCCAGCTTCGCTAGTTGCAACAGTATATCCTCTTGTACTTCTCGTGGAGTTTTCTCTGGTTATAATGGATTTCGTGTCTGTATGACTACACATCATTTGCAAGCAAGAGAAAGAACGGGAAGTGAAAAATACTTTCCAAATTGGTTCAGGTGATAAGTATAATGTTTCTTTAAGTCTTCAGTTGTATTTTAATTTTTGACTAAAGGTCTGTAATTCTCAGTGTTGCTCCAATGATGGACTGGACAGATAATCATTACAGGACGCTTGCTCGACTCATTTCAAAGCATGCTTGGCTTTTTACCGAGATGGTTGTTGCTGAAACAATCGTCAACCAAGCTGATAATTTGGTAATACATTCATGGCTTACTCATTGTGATTAACAAAAATGAATTTATAAACTAATACCATCTTCTATCATTTTAAATAATAGCATGGGGATTAGGATTAAATATAAGCTAACAAGTAAAATCTGAATCATGAATCAATGTATGTGAAGAATTGGTAAAACTCAGCTTGAATTCTTATTAATCACCAGCATCCTTATTTATAATACATACCCACGACTCTATCTTATGGCAACTCTAGAATTGCGGAAACAGCAGGAAATCTTCCAAAGATATATCCCTTATTACATACCACTCATAACATCTAATCATATATTACGGAAACAGCAGGAAATCTTCCGAAGATATATCCCTTATTACGTACCACTCATAACATCTAATCATATATTCTAAATATAGCATAATATCCTAATCATATATCATAATATCTAATCATATATTCTAAATATATCTCAATATCCCTCTCAAGTTGGAGCATGAGATTCAAAAATGCCCAACTTGGAGAGAAGAAAATCAAATTGAGCCTTGCCGAGAGCCTTTGTAAATATGTCCGCCAACTGTGACGATGTCGAGACATGAGTAGGAGATATCAAACCTTCATTGATCGCATCACGAACAAAGTGACAATCAACCTCGATGTGTTTCGTCCGCTCATGAAAAACAAGATTCTTTGCTATATGTAACGCCGATTCACTATCACAAAATAATTTAATAGCTTTAGGATGATGCACACCCAAACTCAACAGCAACCCTTTTAGCCACTTCAATTCGCAGGTAATTGCAGCCATAGACCTATATTCGGCTTCCGCGGAAGACCGAGATATCGTATGTTGTTTCTTTGTCTTCCAAGAAATAGGAGATTGACCAAGGAACACAAGCAAACCTGTCAACGAGCAACGAGTAAGAGGACAAGCCGCCCAATCCGAATCACACCATCCTTCCAAGGTCAACTCACTGTCAGCACGGAGCCAAATACCTTGACCCGGAGTCCCTTTCAAATAACGCACAACCCGGAGAGCCGCTTCCCAATGTTCAATTCGAGATGCTTGCATAAATTGAGACAAAATATGAACTGAATAAGCCAGGTCCGGTCGGGTAACCACAAGATAAATCAAATGACGCACAAGTCGTCAGTATGATTCATGATCTGCTAGAAACTCTCCAGTCGCAAGACCTAGCTTATGATTTTGTTCTATAGGAAACCCAATCGGTTTTGCCCCCAATAAGTCTGCTTCAGAAATAATATTCAAAGTATATTTGCGCTGACATAAAAACAAGTCTGATGAACTATGGGCGACCTCAATCTCCAAAAAATATTTGAGATTTCCAAGATCTTTCATTTTAAAACAATCACTAAGATAAGCTTTGAATATGGTAAGCGCAGCGGAATCATTCTCAGAAATAACAAGATCATCAACATAAACTAAGACATTAATCTGAACACCGCCTTTAGTAAATGTAAAAAGAGAATAATCCGAACAAGACTGAAGAAAGCCATAGTTTTTCAAAGCCGACACCAATTTTGCAAACCAACATCTTGGAGCTTGCTTCAAGCCATACAATGACTTACGTAACCGACACACCAAAGTTGGATCCGAACTCTCAAACCCGTGAGGTAATTTCATGTATACCTCCTCATCAAGATCACCATGTAGGAACGCATTATGAACATTCATTTGATGTAGTTCCCAATTCTTGGATGCCGCTACAGCTAGAAAAACACGAACTGTAGTCATCTTGGCAACATGAGCAAAAGTTTCATTGTAGTCAATTCCTTCTTGTTGGTGATTACCCAACACTACTAATCTGGATTTGAGACGCTCAACATCTCCATTTGACAAATATTTGGTCTTGTACACCCATTGACTACCAAGAGCACGTTTCCCCAGAGGAAGATGCTCCAAGGTCCATGTGCCGTTGTCTTCTAGAGCCCGTATCTCATCCTTCATGGAACGGCGCCACTCATAGGATTTCATGGCTTCTTTAAATGATTTAGGGTCCATACCCTTAATTATATCTGCAAGAAATCTCCGATAATTTGTAGAAAAATTGTCACAATTTATGTAATGTGCTAGAGGATAAGGAGTACCTGAGGAGTGATTGGAACGAGGAGAATAAGAAGATGGACCATTAGCAAAAACCGTATGTGTCACAAAATCTCGATACAGAACATTTGGTAACTTTTTCCGAAGACCACGACCCATTTCCTGTGGACTAGTAGACTGATCCGAAGCAGAATCATGCGCAGACCTAGCAGACCCATCTAAAGACTGATCATCAATATGCATAGTGGGTCGCTGTTCCGGCCCAGCGGTCGCTGGTTCTGGAACAATGGCCTGTGCGTCAATTTGAACTTCGTCCATGTGATTATACCCATTATCATTAATCAAAAGATCAACATCCTCATCTTCATAAATTATTTCAGCAAAATCTTAATGAATATCATGGTCATTATTCTCACTAGATATTATACTGACATCTTTCGTACACCCAAACGGGAACACCTCCTCTACAAATTTCACATCTCTAGACACGAAAAATTCCTTTGTTTCAAGATCAAATAATTTCCACCCCTTCTTACCGAATGGGTAACCCATAAAAATACACTTTCGACTCCGACTTGCAAATTTATCTCCCTTAGTCTTTTGATTATGAGCAAAGCACAAGCACCCAAAGGTTCGAATAGCACCAAAAGAGGGTGGTTTACCAAAAAGTATCTCAAAAGGTGTTTTATTTTGTAACATGAAAGAGGTTGTACGATTAATTAAATGAGCGGCAGCAAGAACACATTCACCCCAAAAATAAATAGGCAAGTTTGCTTGAAAGCGTAATGCCCTACCCACACTCAAAATATGTTTATGTTTCCTTTCAACTTTATCATTTTGTTGTGGAGTACCCACACACGAAGTTTGAAACAAAATTCCAGTTGCATTAAAATAATCAATCAAACAATTAAACTCAATTCCATTATCACTTTGAACGACCTTAATTGTTTGAGAAAATTGTCTATCGATCATAGCAACAAAGGACATAAATATTTGAAACACCTCTAATTTGTCAACCAACAAATAAATCCAAACTGCTCTCGAAAAATCATCAACTATTGTCAAAAAATAACGGGCCCCACACGACGAAACGTGTCGATATGGACCCCACAAATCACAATGTATTTTCTCAAAAATTCTAGAAGCTTTATTGTCACTTAAAGGAAACTTGTCTCTAGAATGTTTAGCACGCATACATACTTCACACCCTTTATCTAAACTATCTTTATTATTTTTGACGTGAGGAATTAACTTAACTACTTTTTCGGAAGGATGCCCGAGCCGACGATGCCACAACTCCAAATTTGATGTTGCTTCAACTGTTGACACAAATTCCGGTTTGTTAAAGTAGTACAGTCCATCTCTCCTAACTTCCGTTCCAATCAGCTCTTTTATTTGGTCCTGTATAGCACAAATATGAGAATCAAATTGGACAATAGTTCGTAAATCATCATTAAGTTGGAAAACAGAAATTAAATTCCAACTCAAATTTGGAACATAAAGTACTTCGGTGAGAGTAATTTTGTCCGACACACATACGGATTCCACCAAAGTAGCAATCACTTTTTCACCATTTGGCAAACCAACAGAACACTCAAGGTTTTGTATGTCGAATAACCACGAACGTTGCCCTGTAACATGATGGGTTGCTCCGGTATCGATAATCCATGAAGCATCATCAAACTTACCACTCAATCGATTTTCGGGATTTTTACTATTACCAATCACGCCCGAAATAGATTTTCACTGCTCACTTGTAAACAATTGATCTTCACCATCAACCATGGCAAATTATTCATGAAGAAAAAAAATCGTTCTTTGGCTCTGATACCATGAAGAATTGGTAAAACTCAACTTGAATTCTTATTAATCACCAGCATCCTTATTTATAATACATACCTAAGACTCTATCTTATGGCAACTCTAGAATTGCGAAAACAATAGGAAATCTTCCGAAGATATATCCCTTATTACATACCACTCATAACATCTAATCATATGTTGCGGAAACAACATGAAATCTTCCGAAGATATATCACTTATTACATACCACTCATAACATCTAATCATATATTCTAAATATAGCATAGTATCCTAATCATATATCATAATATCTAATCATATATTTTAAATATATCTCAATAGTATGCTATTTGGTCTTTATTCGCTATTATGGACAAATAATCAAGCATATTTTGATTGTTATTTGTATATCTTCATATTATCTGTGTTGGTATAAAAGTGTCCCTTTTTAGCAATTTTATAGTACATACTTAACTTTTGTCTACAATAATTTTGTGTGTTCGTGTGTGTGCTTTCTCACTCGTGCGTGCTAATTTTCCCACAGGACATGATACACTTTCATATGCAGTCTATAGATTTCATTACGATTCATTTACCTTATAATAACTCAAAAGTTTTAATATAATTTTCGAAGAAAATCAGGACAGGTTCTTGGCTTTTCCTTCAGAACAACATCCAATTGTTCTTCAAATTGGTGGGAGCAATTTGGAAAACATAGCAAAGGCAACTGAACTTGCGAATGCTTACTCTTATGACGAAATCAACCTCAAGTACATTCAAACTTATCGCCTAAACAATTCCATGAACATTTCTAAGTTTTGCCAATTTTTAAGTTTAATAACAATATTTCTGCAAACATGTTAGTTGTGGATGCCCAAGCGGGAAAGTTGCAGGTCATGGTTGCTTTGGTGCTAGTCTTATGCTTGACCCAAAGGTTCAGTGCTAAAAAATTAACTAAGTTTCCACAATTTTATATTCGCACTTGTCCTCTTCTTCAAGCTTAGCCCGATTTTATTCTTTACCTTTATTTCCGTGGAAGTGAAGTTTGTTGCTGCCGCGATGTCTGCCATTGCCTGCAATTGTGATGTCCCTGTAAGTGTTAAATGCAGAATAGGTGTCGATGATCATGACTCATATAATGAACTATGTGAGTACCATATCCTTCTTTCGTGGTGGTTTTGAATATATTTTTATGCATACATGGCTTGATGAGCCAGTCGATTTGAATTACCTATAAAAATCTGACTTGATCCTTGAAGGCCAATGATAAATTTATATGTATTCTTAGTTAGTTATAGTTAAAATATTTTCTGTGCAGTAGGTAGATAATCCTCACATGATCTTGAATGTTGTTGTCTGACCTTTTACTTCGCAGCTAAGAATCTAATTTAAAATGATTTGAGTAAATTACACTTGATAACAATACCCTGCTTACGTAGTTGAATTCAATTTTAGTTGCATGGTTTATTTTGTTCCATATGTCCGTAGGGACATCTGACTTGTAACACAAATTTGCTGGTGCTCACAGGTGACTTCATAGACACAGTATCTTCTCACTCACCGACTAGGCATTTTATTATTCATGCTCGAAAGGCATTGCTCAATGGAATAAGTCCAGCTCAAAATCGAACAATTCCTCCTCTGAAGTATGTTAGCTTATAACTACAATTATCATCATTAGTATATGATATGAAAAATGTACGAACACATGCATGTAATGTAGAGGTGCGATAGAATTAAAAAAGAAAAGAAAAGACTATTTATGTAATTTTGAGGACAGTTAAAACGATGACACAGCAGTGAATCCGATGCAATTAGTTCCCTTTATCAATAGTAGAAATTATGTGATTTATTTTCTACATTCTGGTATTTTTTTTCTTTCAAGTTATCTATTTCTCCTACTTCAATAAACAATACTTCAAGCTTTGTGATATATAATTTCTAATTAACAGATCATTATAGCATAGTACACAAATCATCATATTTGATTATTAGTATATTTAGACATCTGTTCGACGTGTGTATACTGTCTGAAAAAAATCCAGTGCAATTACCTCAAATGATGCGAGCTTTAAAGAAAACGGTGGAGGTATATGTAGTTAACTGTAAAACACCCGATCATCTTCTCATAGTAATACTTCAGGCTTTTTGATAAATATTTAAAAAGGATGGGCCGCTATTGCATTGCAGACCATTTTTATGCTGAACAATATCATAATTGTCCATGAATCTATTATAGGATAGACATGTGAACTCACATTCAGACACGCACATACATTCGCATGGGCGCACGCGCATGCACATATGCACACACTTTGAAATTTTCTCAGATGTTCTAACATTGAAAAGATTACAAGCGTTCTTGTGGTTGGTCATAAAACGCTGGTTCTTCTGGTAGTTTCTGTATATTTATTATTATTGATAGGTCAATGTCTTACATTGTTTAATTTACTTTGGATAATTATAATCAGCACAGTTAGTTTTTCTTGCAGATATGAGTATTATTTTGCTTTGCTGCGTGATTTTCCAGACATACAGTTTACTATCAACGGGGGCATCATTTCCATTGATCAGGTAAGTCTTGTGCATCTTCGATCTCCTTTGCTTATGCTAACCTCATTAGTCATTATAGTGAAGTATAATTTATTTATGAGGAGTTTTGGTGAAGTATTATAGCTGTTTTCCTATCATACCAGGTTAATGCTGCAAGAAGACAAGGAGCGCATGGTGTGATGGTTGGTCGTGCTGCATACAACAAGTTAGTAATATAACCGCAATAATCATGATGTCTTTTCTTTATTTATTTATTTCTTAGTCTTTGTTTGTCAAAAATCTTAAAATCGTATGATATATAAATCCCATTTCAGATTGAATATTTCCCTTTATGATTCGATTAACATTCCGATTCAAATTTAGGTAAAACCACAATTAAGGAAGATCTTTCAATCCATATTATCATACTCGATATACTTATATAGATTCACAATTACAATTCTAATGTTTTCTAAACAAAATAAAAAATAGAACTAAAGTGAAAATTGAATTTTAGGTTTAGATGTAGAAGTTCAAGCATTAAAATCAATTTAAAAGTGTGTACGAAACTTAAAAGTATGGATTTTTTGAATCTATAATTTACGATTGAAATTCGTTTTAGTTTAAAGTTTGAACTTTACGATTTATTATTTGAATTCCATTTGAAAACCTAGTCTAAGTGTCAAAGTCATGACTATATAGCACGTACACTTGGACACACTGATGTTATACATAGAAGTTCAAAAGATAAACAGATTACTAGTTAGTTCAGCTCAATTTCATTTATAGTTGTCATCAATTTGTCAAAAGTATACACTTTTTTTCTTTTCCATATAAAAGAGAAAAACAAGAAATTAATCAAAAGCTCAGAAAAGATTTTTTGTTGATGTATATACTTCATTCATCATACAAGTGAAAAGATGCACATTTGATATTTAAGCTTGTTAGTTATATTTTCGTTACGGAATGTAGGCTATGCTTGTTTCTTGTGAAATGTATTCCCGATATAAATTTTAGATTTTATTATAGTTTTTTGAATGGCCAAGTGTGTATATAAACGGCTTTCCAGGGTTATTAATAAATAATTTGATATAGCGAAACTGTTAGTTAAGCAAAATTTTGGCATTTTTGCTACAACTCACTAAGGTAGAAGTCACCATCAAAAAGTTGGCTGGTAAAGGAAGCTAGATTGTGAAGAAAGAGGGAAAAGTGATTGTAAAGAAAAGTGCCCAAATGGTTATATACCCATCAAGCTATTCCATACTAAGCAACGTGGGAGCATTGCACATTTGCACTACATCGCACTCTCAAAATTCAGCTCCCAGGTTTGGCCAACTCTATCGAGTAATTCGATGGTAGTTGTTACCTCTTTGGTGGCTTTTCTCACATGCTAAAGCATCTAATATATTTGGATCCATATCCGTAAATAACCTACATATAAGTTGTCTTTTCAGGATTCAACCATCGAGGTAAATATAAATCTGATATCATTTGTTACCACCAATTTCGGTAATATTTGCTTTTCAAAAGTAGTTTGTATTGGCCTGGTGCTCAAATTGTTAAATAGCCATGTACCTATCTAATACTATGTGATCTGGGATCATGGCTTCTTCGACTTAATATTAGTTGCTACTTTGTACTTTGTACATCTAATAACATTATAGACTTTCTTACATCGAATGTCATTGCTTTAGCAAACTTAAATCATAGTTATATTGCAGTCCATGGGTAATGTTGGGACAAGTAGATAGCTCAGTATTTGGTGCTCCATGCTATGGCCTTTCCCGTAGACAGGTAGTGTATAATTACTTTGACAGTGAGTTGTTATTTCATTCGTTTCAACAAGTAAATTTGGTGTAGGTTCTTGAGAAGTTTCAGATTTACGCTGATTCTGCTCTAGGAAAATATGGCCCTAACAAACCAAGTTTGAGGAATATTGTGAAGGTTTGCTTGGAATCTTTCTTGTTAAAGTTTGTCATATGTTTTTAATACTTGTGATTGGCAAAGTAAGTTATGGTAAATAACGAAATTATTTAACAAAAGCAAGTTTGTGCAGAATATTCGAAGTTAGATGATTTGTAGCAAAGCAACTAATATCAATTTTTGTTAAATGATTTGTAGTAAAAGCAGTTCATAAGGTTTGTCAAGCATTAGAAACTTTTCCAACATATAATATTCTTTGTGAAAATAGTAGTTATCTGCCAAATTTTTATACTACCGCAAATACACTGTAACTTCACACACGCCTGTTGGTATTTATTCGCCAAAAGTTCATAATAGAAACTTCATCTGCTCGTGGATGAGATACTATCCGGTTACACATGCCTGCTATGTTTTGAATTGAGTATGTCATCCATCACGTTCTCTTGCTTGATAAACTTCCAATGATAAATCCGTCATTAGAATATAACCTCGTTCACTGCACCGGTTTCATTTGAATTCATATGATCTTGAACGTTAACTTTTTAGTACTATAAGAAAATGGATCTTCAGAAGTCACTATGCTGAAATGAATATTCAGTTGCTTACATGCAAGTGGTTGTTCTGCAATGAATAAAAGAGGGCAGAATATAGGGTATGGGCAAACCAATATTAGACAACAGCTTTACCTTAGGAAAATTGATTGTTCTTGAAGCATGAGTTTGTGATCAGTGAAAACATACTGTTTAATCCTAACGCTGGTGCTAAGTCTGCCCTTTTGCTTTAATCTAAACAACAATAGAAGTTAATGCTTGCTCATTTTCCCACGCCAAATTTCAGTTATATGCATTACGCTTAACTTTCAGTTTTAGGTGTTGCTTCATTAATTGATTGAAAAGGATGATTAATCACAAGAATAATGTTAAGGTGATATTGATACTTAGCGTTTAGCTTGAGTGTTGAAGTTTGAAGGATTGTTGATAGTCTAATATTTATATGCAATTAACATTTGTCAAAAATTCTTTGTCAGCCGTTGTTACATTTGTTCCACTCTGAGCCTGGAAATGGTTTGTGGAAACGGAAGGCTGATTCTGCATTGAGACAGTGCACGGTAAGCAGAGCTAATTTTCATAGTAAAAAGTAAAGGATAATTTATACACATGTGAATATAAACGTTTATTTCACAGCTTTACGCTGCTCAGTTTATCTTTTCAGTGGTACATTTCTGTTTAACTGCAATAACACCCTTGCTAAAGTAGAGCTTTCAACATATCACTGTTGATTAGGTCATATTTGTCTTCGTTAGCTAGAAGCCTTGTGTTCTGTTATAAACATTGAGACATTGATGCTCGGTTGAAAATTGTGAATGCAGACAGTTAAATCATTTTTAAAGGAGACATTGGTGGCAATTCCCGACACTGTTTTGGATTCAACTCATGTTGCACTCTCGCCTAATGCTGAAGAACAATTTTCCAACATCAATGACTTGTTGCCACCTCCATATAAGTTAACTGAAAATTTAGTTTGTCTATGTGCCTAATGGTGCGTATAATGTTATACGTGCACACTATAATATAATATGATGAAACTAGTGATTTTTGGATGCGAGTCCAAGTTCTACAGTGTACACTATTGGCTAAGATCATTGTATACTTTTTAGTGTGTATCTGCTGGATGATCGTATACTTAATTTTTGAGATTCGGCGATTGTACCTTTTGAGCTTTCTAAATTTGTATTTGCGGCTTATATCTGCTAACCAAACGCAATAAATGTCATGAAAGGTTGGCTAGGACAGATAAAACGACAAATATGCAGTTAGGTGGACACACAACACAAGCAGCCATGAATAGTTCAGTACTTTCCCATGACCCCTACCTACCTTGTCTATGTTACATCTGCACACAGTCTTTTGGATAATATAAACAAAGTTAGGTATCAAATTACTCGGGGAACAAGGGAAACAACAAAAGAAAGAAATTATATGCTTGACAATATGCATTTTTTAATTTCTGAATACGATGTTGTATGTAGATTGATGCCGTGAAAAACAAACCAAACAAAATGATTCACTATTTTTCTATTGCCTCTCTGCACGTGCATGCATAGTTATATAATACGGGCATTTTGACCAATGAATTGTAAACCAATTCGAACTATTTTATAAATTTTATTTTTTATCATAGCGATGATGACAACGATGTAACAAACATATAATTTGAAATAACTTGAAAATTACTCTACTTCAACATCTTACAATTTATGCAAATAAAAATAAAATTTATAAAATCTCGAGAACTGAAAGTAATATAATTTTTTATTAATAATTTCAACTTTCTATTTCTATAAACATATTAAAATTCTAAGATTCTGTTTTGAAAATTAAAAGTTAAAAAGATAGTTTCCATTGCATAGTTTATAATAAAATCAAGAAAAATATTGTTTATAAAAATAGAAAGTTAAATAATTAAAATATTAAATATATGTTTGTAAAACAAACCACGAAGAATGTTTGTTTTAAGAAGTCTTGTGCTATTGAATGCGAAATAAAGGCCTGCACCGCTATCACAGTGGTTAGGTGCTCCGGATTTAGTTCCAAAGTCACATGTTCGAATACTACTTGTGCAGTTAATGCCCCGCTATATCCTCGCTATAACTTCGATATATCTTATAGCGGATTCCTACCGCTACGATTTTTCCATATATCCCCAACATATAGCCTTTCCGCTTTAATCCCCGCTATTTCCGCTATATCCCGTTATTTCCGCTATTTCCGCTATATCTTCTATAAAAAATTGGATTGAAAAATGATATTTATACGCTATAAAAATTACAAAATTAATTAATTTCATTGAATTTTTTATATATGTTTAGAAATGATAATACTCTAATATTCTACTAAATTAAATTAAGTTATATAACAGTTTTACGTTCATTTATAATACATTTGCACATATTTTTATTTAAAATTATTTTTGTAGTAATTATAATTCAATTGAATGTTAATTTTTCACATAATTACTATCTATATATTGTAAAAACAACAAGTATGAGATTTATATGCTATTTTAGAGTAATCCGATATATCCCGCTATATATTCGCTACATCCCCGCTATGACTTTTTGCACCTCTATCGCATTGAATCCACTGAGCGCTTTAACTGCACAGAATACTACATAGCGTGATTTGAATGTACTACATAAGTCGTGTAGCACAACTATGTACTACTACCTAAGGTATCCAATTTTAAAAAAAATGACTATGAAATGAATAAATTGGAATTGTATTAAAAATTGATTTTTATCGTAGTTGAGATTTGAGCCTTTGACCTTATAAAATCTAAATACGTATTTTTTGTCATGAACGAAATTCAAACTCGCTGTTGGAACTGGCATGTCAACAGTAGGTGAAATGAGTGAATTTCAAATTTTTTTCCTCTTAATTGGATTGTAGTGGGTCTATGAAGTCTAATATTTAACACTAGATTCAATCTAGTTGTTTTAAATAAAATCATATATTATTTGATTATTTTGTTTATTATTTAATTAATCTATTTTAATTAAATATAATGTGTATGTGTGTATATATATGTGTGTGTGTATACATATACACAAACACACACACACACACGGACGCACAGACACAGACATAGACACAGATACATAAACACACACATAGAGACACATGTGGGGGCACACACACACACACACACTCCGGTTTTTTAACCAAGCAACCTTTAAACGAATTTAGACGTCAGAATAAAGACGAAACGATTCATAGACTTAGGGACGTGCTTGGAAGGATGACAAGAGTGGACTTGGGAAGTTGGAGTAAGAATTGAACTAAGTAGAGTGTTTGGTACCGGCCACTTTTCATGCTTCACTTAGGGGCACAGAGCTACGACACGTGGATCATTTGCTTGTGCGATCGTCTTGCGGTTTATTTCTCAGGGAATAAACGAATAACTCCAAGGAAATTCCAAAGGAAGGAAGACAAGTACGAGTGATATCAGAACCTCCCAAAAACAACACGAATTCTAAGGAAAAGTGCTTGGAGTACACTAG
Organism: Allium fistulosum; assembly: GCA_030737815.1. Lineage (NCBI taxonomy): Eukaryota > Viridiplantae > Streptophyta > Magnoliopsida > Asparagales > Amaryllidaceae > Allium > Allium fistulosum. The sequence goes on along the minus strand of CM060905.1, from coordinate 893,470,948 downwards.
CTCAAAGACTAAGGAAAGGGAGATGGAGCGGCCATCCCCTAAAAATTCCATTTGGTACTGACCACTTCTGGTTGGTACATAGAAGAATATTTGGTTCGAGGACTTCATCTTTCTCTCGTGATTTTTCGGATTTGATGTTAGACTGGGTATTGAGATTTGACGATTCTACTAGACGATTTTCTCATAAATACGGCACCTATGGCATTTGAAAAATGAATTTTGGCACTTTGCTTTCTTTATCTTTTATCTCTCCTCAACCATAGTCATTAGGGAAGCCAATCTTGACTATTCTAGGCTATTAGAACTTGTCAAACCCTTGTACTAGTAACTAATAATCTATAATCAATAACAAAACAGTGGACGTAGGCCATAGATTTGCCGAACCATTATAAATTGTTTTGATGTTCTCTCTGTTTTACATATTGTTTTTTGTTAGATCTATTTTATTTCAGTTTGCTTTGGGTGTTGTGCCATTTCTAGGCTCAATATTTTGGTGTTTTTATTGAGAGTTGAACTCAGGTGCAGACTTACTTTCTAGTTTGGATTGAAGTGTCTAGAGGTTAGATCTAGAGATTTACATTAAGGAATGTATAGAATCTGCATAAAGGAATCAATGACACCAGGATATTTGGAAGTTCATCTACAGCAGTAGATGGTGTAGATGAGGGAACTTCTCATTATATGGATGTTAGCAACCAACATGCAATAACCTTGCCAGGACCATCTGCTCCTCAGGAGATGGTTACCAGAGTTGAATTTAATAAGATGATGGCATAACTGAATCAGAAGATGGCAGATAGTCAGAAGGCTACATTGGAAAAGATGGATGCTAGCATAGCTTTGCTGACCCAGCAGTCGTAGAGAACCAGGAGGAGCAGGAGAGAAATTTCATTTATCAGATCTGAAGAAGAAAAATCATCTGCTTCTGGTCAAAACAGAAGAGATGGAAAACAAAAACAGAAGAAAAAGGCTACTTAGGCAGCAGGAGGAGTTACCGAAGGAAGCAGGAAGGCTTCCTCTAAGGGGAGTGAACTTAGTACCGACCACAATAAGGTTGGTATCAAGAAGAATCTTGGACCCTTAGTGGGGCCAGGAGCTGAGGCGGTTGACTTGTCTGATTTAGAGCATGATCTATAGCATGATGGTGATGGTTATGAGCTGAATGTTGATGCTTGGGATGCCAGTGTGCAAAAAAACCACTACAGAGCCTATCAGGCATCAGAGAAGGCCTGAAGGAGTGGTTCTTCCAGAGACTGAAGAACCTAGACGTCAACGAGCAAAACAAGACCCTTTGTAGAATCAAAACTCAGCATAGCTCCTGATAATTGACCTTTGAAGTTCCAAGCTAGTGAGGAGTACAAGCAGATATGGTTAAGCGGTTGGTAGAAGAGAATAAATAGAGGAAAAATGAGGAATGGGGTTCCGCGCCAAGAAGAACTCCATTCATGGAGAATATTCTAGGGAAGGAGTATCCCAGGAGGTTTAAGATGCCAAAGACGCCATCATATAATGAGACAATCGATCCCAAGCAGCACTTGTTTAAATATGGATGGCACATGGATGGTGCCAGGGAAACGGATGTGGTTCGGTGTAGATGTTTTTCCATTTTCCTTGAAGGTATTACATCGACGTGGTTTACTTAGCTCTCCCCGAAATCCATATATACTTTTGATGAGTTGACAAAGAAATTTATGGAGCAGTTTAGGCTCCACGCCGCTCAATCCAAGGATGTAATGTCCTTGTCGAGTCTTTCTCAAGGGCCTAAGGAGTTATTGAAGGGATTCTTAAGCTGGTTTAACATTGCAGTAATAGATGCTAACAATCCAAAGGAAGATTTGGTATTTATGATATTGGTTTGGGGCATACATTTGGACATAGACTTTGGAAAATGGCTGAAAATGAAGCAACTGACGACTATTAAGGAATTCCATCGAAAGGCAAATAAGTTCTTGCTATTGGAAGAAGAAAGTAAGGCTGTTGGAAAGACTGACGGTAAACAGTCGGAGGAGGTAATTCTAAGTAACGTGGCGATTAAGCTAACCGGTGAGAGTTCTGCTAATGTGGCAGTAAATGTTGGAAATCCTAATAATCAGAAGAAGAGAAATTAGGGCTTTGAAGGAAGGCGGAATTAAGCCAAAAGCGCCCAAGGAATACGAGGCCTGATGAAAATACGCCCTTGAACGATACGGTTAAAAATATATACATTGCCACATAAGGCACAAAAAGATATACAAAGTCGTCTATGATGGAGGCGATTGAGGAAGAACGACGCTCAAGCAAGTACTGTCGTTTCCATGAAAATCATGGAAATAATACGAATGAGTGCCGACATCTTAGGGATTTTATTGAGGAATTGATAAGGAAGAAAAGTTGCAACAATACGTGAGGGAACCGCAGGATGGCGGACATAATGTGAGACCTCATGGGCCAACTGCCCAAGGAAATCAACTTAAACCTAGTGAAGAGGGGTCCAGGTGAACTGATGGAAGGATAGTCATAAATACTATCACAAGAGGACCTTATCTAGCAGAGAAAAGATGGAGGAAAATGGAGCGGTATTCAAGGTCATTGAAGCATGTACCACAGGAGAGTTACTTTGCCATAGAGGATGGAGTTCCGGCTAAGCAACAAAGGAGGTAACAGACGACATTGTTCAGAAATATGGACTTTAATGGAGTTAAAGCACCAACCTTCGACCCCATGGTGGTTACGGCTGTTATTGGCCCGACTACATTACATTGGGGCTTAGTGGATAGCTTAAGTTCTATAAATACATTGTTCAAACGAACATTTGATCAGATGAAGATTGATATGAAGAACGTCAAGCCTTGTAATCTAGGATTCAAGGATTTATAGGTAAGGTGAAACAACCAATTGGGAAAATTGATCTGTCCATGGAGTTAGAAGACGGAGACCGCAAGGTGGTGTAGGTTCAAAAGTTTGTTATAATGGATAAATACTCGGCGTACAATGCTTTTTGGACCGACTGACCATGGTTGGTTTTAGAATAGCATTAGCTCCTTGATGCTTAATGATGAAGTTCCCCATGGAGAACGGGGTTGGATTATTAAGAGAAGACCAGAGCGCAGGTAGGGAATGTTATGTCATTGAACAAAGAGAGGCAAAGCGACGGGAAAAAAGCAAGAATGTAGAGAGGGCTCTTTGTATTAAGAATTCAGAAGCATAAGAATTAAAGCCCAAGTCATGGCTAAGGAACCATAGCAGGTTCAATAAGTCTATGGATCCCAGGAAGAAGTAAGAGGAAACGAGTGGCACCAGCTTAACTGACGGTCAATGTTCCAATTAATATGGATGATCATACTCGAACTCTTAAAATCGAGTCTCAACACACTAGACCAAGGAAGGAATTGGTTAGTTTCCTTTTGATGGAATTTGGATGTATTTTCTTGGATGCATTCATATATGTGCGGGATATCATCGGAGGTAGCGTGATATCTCGCGTTGAATGTGGAACCAAATTTTCCGCTAATGAAGCAGAAGAGATGTATTCTGGGTCCATGGCGATTTGCTGTGTTAAAGGAAGAAGTGGATAAGCTGACGACGAATGGCTTTATCTTTGATGCTTTAACCCCGAAATGGGTATCGAGCCCCATGTTGGTGAAGAAGTCAAACGGAAAGTGGTAGACGCGTATTTACTATTTTGACTTGAATAAAGCATGCTCAATGGACAACTTTCCTTTGCCTAGGATTGATCAGTTGGTAGACAAGACCATAGGACATGAGTTGCTCTCTTTTGTGGATGCTTATTCCGTCTATAATCTGACACCAATGCATGTGACGGATCAGGAGCACACAAGTTTCATAACAGATTTGGGATTGTACTATTACCAAGTAATGTTGTTCGATTTGAAAAACGCAAAAGCTACATGCCAAAGGTTGGTAAATTCGATGTTCAGTAAACAAACCGGACGGGCGATAGAGGTGTATGTGGATGATATGCTCGTGCAGTCATGACTATCGAGGAATCATATGGGCGACCTATCTGAGATGTTCGAGGTATTGCGAAGATGCGATGTGAAGTTAAATCCATTGAAATGCTCTTTTAGGGTTGCATCAGAGAAATTTTTGGGATTTATTGTAAATTCAAGGGGTATTGAGGCTAATCCAGAGCAGATTAATGCCTTGAGACACATGAGTGCCCCGATCATGAAGAAGGAGTTGCAGGGCTTAAACGGGATAGTTTTGGCTCTGAGTTGGTTTATCTTAAGGGTAACAGACAAATGCATACTGTTCTTCGATGCCCTTAAAAAGGGTAAGAAATTTTTTGAATGGACCGAGGATTGTCATAATGTCTTTAAAGAGTTACTTAGGCATATGGAAACACCACCGGTTCTATCCAAATTTTTAGACGGAGAGGACTTGTTCGTTTATTTTCTCATATTTGGTCACGTAGTAAGTGCAGCAATGGTACATGAGGAGGCGAGGATTCAAAGGCCAGTTTATTATATTGGCAAATAGTTTTCTACAGCTGAAAGGAATTACCCAAAGTTGGAAAAACCAATATATTTCTTGCTGATTGCATCGTGGAAGCTACGACCATATTTTCATGCTTATTCGATTAAGGTGCTAATGGATCGGCCCTTGAAACAGCGTTGTATCGACCCAAGACCTCAGGGAGATTGCTAAAATAGAATATTGAGCTAAGTCAGTAAACTATTACTTACCATCCGAGGAGAGCCATAAACGAGCATGTATTGGCAGACTTTACCACTAAGTTTACCGTGCATGATGGTGAAGAGGAATATGATACAGTCATACTTTCTCATTAGAAAATGTTTGTAGATGGAGCTTCGAATGAACGTAGCTTAGGTGCAGGAGTAGTGCTTATAACTCCGGAAGGACGACTAATTTGTTATGCGTTAAAGTTGGAATTTCCCGCAACTAACAACAAGGCTGAGTACGAGGCATTGATAGCGGGCTAAGGATAGCAAAGGAATGGGGGATAAAGATGCTTCATATATCGGTGATTCCCAGTTGGTGTTTTTTCAAGTGAGGAAGAAATATCAACTTAAGGGTGCGAGACTTTCCTCTTACCTAAAAAAGGCACTGGAACTATTGGATGATATAGAGCATTATACGATTATACACATCCCTAGACAGGAGAATGCAAAAGCTAATTCAACAGCTCCTTGTGAACTACATGAAAAGCATAATCAAACCGATCGTTGAGGCTGAGCTTTACAAACTGCCAATCTCCATATCTATCAGCTGCCTTCCTAATTCGTTGACTAGCATAAACGACTCTTACATCGCCTACCACTCATTAAGCTCCACCTTGAACTGAATCTTCTCCAACTTCATTACCATCACGATCACTATTAGAGAAAATATATGGACCATTATATGTTGGTTCTTCGACTGCATTTTCTTTGTCATCAATAATATCAACTCTTCTCTTTGGTTGAAATTTGGGAACAATCTTTGTCTACTTAGGCTTGCCTCCTTCCAAACCTGAGCTATCTAATGTGTCCTCAAATGCTCCGAATATGGCAGACTCATCAAAGGTACCATGTCTAGAGTGTATCACCTTAATTGTTGTTGGATTCCAAATACGGTATCCTTTATTCCAACTGTATAACCTAGCAAAACATACTTGGTAGCTGTCGGCTCCAACTTATCAAATCCTGTGTCATGCACATAAACAGGTTAACCAAAAATACAAAATTAACTGAGCATAGTAGACTTCCTCTCCACATCTTTTTTGGATTCTTCCCACCAATGGCTGGACATGGAATCTGGTTAATGATGTGAGCAGCGGTCGATATAGCTTCAGTCCAAAAGCCTTTAGATTAGACCGCCGTCAATCTAAAGCCACGAGCCTTCTCTAGTAGAGTTCTATTCATCCTCTCAGCAAACCCATTGGATTATGGATCACCGGGTGTGGTAAAATGTCTCCCAATACCACCGTGGTATCTGCAGTATCCAAGGAAGACCTTTGAGACATATTTACCGATGTTATCGGATCGAAGAATCTTCAATTTTCGTCCAGTTTGGTTTTCGACAAAAGCTAACCATTCCTTAAACTTTTCGAACACTTCCGACTTTTACATACACACAAACCTTGCGTGTGTAGTCGTCAATGGCAGATACAAAGTAGTGAGCACCACCGATGGAAGCTGTAGAAACTGGTCCCCAAACATCTGAATGTACATAGTCAATACCGATGTCAGCACCAAATGATACTTTGGTTTGGTTACTCAAAACACACTTCTTGTAGAAATCCAATTTGTTAAAGCATTCTTATTTGATCTTTTTCTTCCTGCAAAACAATTCTCTGTTCTTCTCCGAAGTATGACCTAACTTTAAGTGTCAAATCTTAGTAGAATCCAAACTTTTAGCACTATCAACTCCAACACATGATTCCCCTTGAACAATGGTACCCTTCAGCAAATAAAGATTTCGGACCTTTATATCCTTTGTTACTATAAGTGCTATCTAGAAACCTTGAAACCATCTCCGTCGATGGTAACCTTGCATCCTTGTGATGCTAGCTGCCCTAACGATATCAAAGACTTTCGAAGATTCGGTACACGACGAACATCTAAAAGGGTGCGAAATATTCCGTCGAACATGTGAATGCGAACTAAACTAACTTCTATGGACGTACATGTAGCATCATTACCTATAAGGATGGAACTTCCTTCATTAGAGACAAAGAAAGAAAAATAATCCTTATTGAATGTCATATGGAATGAAGCTCCCCAATCAAGGACTCAATAGTCTGCAACATCCGATACTATAACTGTCAACACATTACTATCTTCATTCTCCACCACAATGGATGAAGAACCCTCAGTCTTCTTCTTTAAATCTGGACAGTCTTTTCTCCAATGATCCGGGTTCTTACAATGATAACACTTTCCATCTTAGACTTACTGCGTCAGTGGGGCTTCTTAGAATTAGAACGACCCTTAAAATTCATTTTCTTCTTCTTCATTCTTCCTCTCTCAACAAACAAGCCTGAACTACCACTAATTCCTCCACTACGATCTCCTAAACCTAAACCCTTCATCTGATCTCTCAACTCCTCACTAAGCAAACATGTCTTACCATCATCTAACGTCAATGTTTCTCTACCGTAGTTGAGGGTGTTAACAAAAATGGTAAATCGCTACGGAAGTGAACACAACAGAACCATGGCGTTTTGTTCTTCATCAATCTTCAAATCAACTGACTTCATCTTTATCAATAGGTCATCAAATACACTCAGATGTGCTTTGATGGGAGAACCTTCCTTCATCTTATAGGTGAAGAAGGTCTTTAGCAAGATCAGTCAGTTGGTTAAAGATTTCTACATGCAGAGGTCTTCCAACTTCTTCCAAATTCATTTGGTGGTAGTTTCCTGATTAATTTTAGAAATAATATTCTTACCCATAGTAAGTTCGAGTATAGTATAGGCTCATTCTTCCATCTTCTTCTTTACAGTGGGTATAGCTGGATCTAAATCCTCTAAGTCATAAACCACGTTGTGGACGCGATTTCTTCTTAGTACTGTCTTCATGATCCGTTGCCACTTCTCAAAATCTCCTTCTTCGTTCCACTTCTCTATTGATAACTATGAACCTGAAGCCGCATAAGAACCCCTAATATACTGAGCAACTACTGGTGCTGAATAAATCTTTGATGTATTATCTTCACATGCCATTCAACCCAACACTTTTTATGCAACAGCAAACCTAAAAGCTCCAATACCAGTTGTAGAGGGGTGATCAATCCCTCGCAGTGGAAAAACCTAATTATAGGATCATGCTACAGTGTGGTAAAACAAACAGGTTGATCAATTCTCCAATTAGATCACAGCTATTCCAAAAGCAATAGTAAATAATTATAAAAGAGAAAAATGTTCACAAGAGATTTATAGTGGTTCCACTATTGTTGTGATAGTGTACGTTCACTTTAAGGAAGATGAGCTTTATAACTTTCAATAAACAAAGACATTACATGAGAATACAGAAGAATAAGAAAACCCATTACTCGATTAATTATGGTTACAATTTGTTTTTATTGACTCATATTATTTCTTTCTAAATTGTGTGGATAATAAACTCCACGAGTCTACCACTTTATTTATAGTCTTCTCTAATTCCCGAGAGTCGTTGGATGCGAGTGGAGATACGAAAAGTTTTAAATAAGGTTGTAATTAATGAAAGTTTTCATAAATTCCAAATTTGCAATTCAGGATGGTTTCCGTATATTCTAAAATGCGTATTACGAAATTTTCCATATATTCTAAATTGCAAATGAGGAAAGTTTTCATATATTCAAATTGCAAATTATGAAAGTTTCTATATATTTGAATTACACAATTTTTTTTTTCAAGATTATAGGCTTCGTCAAGTTTGCCGCTACTAACTTTCTACGTTGTGCGCTACTACTATGTGCACATCATCAGTTGTGTTGGTACAGTTTTGCAATTATGGATGTGTACAACAATTGTACATTTAAGCATTACGTAATTTTGGTTGTGCAACTTCAGTTGTCGAAATTGAAAACTCTTCATGGCTCGTCTATTTAATATTTTCTTTTTGATATTTTTGCGTATAACTTGTACTTAAATGTGTAAATTTTTGAAAAATAAAATACGTTCGGTTTCGTTTAATCATTAAATATTGAGTCATTATGGTTCGTATAATTGGGCTTATTGTTGGGTTATCACTGTCATATTTCTCTTTCCTAAAAAATAGTTTTTCAACTCTTGCTCAAGCAGAAGACGCACAATTGATTATCGGTACGTCCGCACTAATTTGGTGCCCCCATCAACCTGTGTATTTATTTAATAATATGTAAACAATAATGTGGGATCATAAAAGTCACTACTTCGTACTATGTGGTATTAATTTACAGACTATATTCCACTAATATGCTTTAATCAACGAAAATAAATCTGATCAGTCTTTCCATGCATGGGCGGCGTTGGGACATGTACGATCCATGATTGTTGTCATAATACAAACTTATAATTTATTTTGTAGGTTAACCTCAATTTCAAATTTTGTTTTCTTTTAAAAATATATGTGCCGTTGGACGTTTTTATCCTGTCTAAGTTTCTTTTATAGTTTATTGAGAAGTTTCGGCCCCGTTTGGTTTGCTATTTTTAGTTTTGTGTTTTCGTCTAAAAAAAAATTCGTATTTATTATGTATTGTTGAAAAATACACAATTTTGAAAAATGAAACTAATATAGGAAATAGAAAACAAGTGTAAAACAATTCTTCTCATCCGCTTTCCGTCCATCGTTGCGATGGCTAAGAATTGTAAAACATTTTCCATATTTTTTTGTATTTTGTAGTATATGTTGAAACCACAAAACACAAAACTCAAAACGAAACCAAACGAGACATTCGTGTTTATGTTGAAAATATAATAGCGCATAACAGCAACCTCCTCTGCCTATAATCTCATATACCTGCCGTGCTTTCAGTACATCATTCATCATTTTCTCTGTTCATACTGCTACGTTCTGATACACAATGCACACTACTAGCCTTTTTACATTTTGCCAGTGCATTGAACCCGTGATTGACACGTATGATATTCGGGCCTTTTGTTTAGCTGAATGTCCGTTTATTTTTCCACATCAAATTATGAAATGTATCGTACACATCTCTATCTCTAAGAAAATTCAATTAATATATTTTCACGCCGGCTTTTTTGAACTTTTGAAAATAACATACATGCATCAATGAAATATCAACATCGATTTGCAACCTCCAATATCATTTACTTTCCAACCATCCATCAACGTATAAAAATGATTTGACGATCAAAGCTTTTGCATTTATATCATACATCCGTCGATAAATTTTTTACATGATGATTATTAGAAAATAGGAGCATGAAAACATGGTATTTGATACCACAATTGTAGCTTGACCTTAGAATATTAGAGTTTGGTTTGTAGACAAGTGCCATATGCATTTATTAACATGTCCAAATTTTCTTGTCAGCCATTATTGCACTTGTTCCGTTCTTGGCCCGGAAATAAGGCTTATAGTTATGAATGAAAATGGAAGGCTGAAATTGGATTGCGATAATGTACGACGTGCTAAACAAATTTTCACGGCCTTTATTTATTTATTAACAAGCTAAAAAGTAGAGGGGATCTTATATACATGTGAATTTTCGATTCCTACACAGCTTTCAGTTTCACCTACTCCAATCCGAAATCAAACCCTGATGTACTGTTTCGTTATCTGCCAAACTTAAACTCGACTATTATTTGTAGAATTTGTAGTTCTAACCGCTTTGCCAACCAAATAAAATGCCAAATTTTATACATACATCAGTATGTGTAGTTTATGTTATCTATGTCCTATAAACATTATATCAATGTCATGCCTGCGTCAATTTTACCGACTTGTTGTTGACGTCTACACAAAAGCCAACATTATTTCACCGACACCAAGGCAATGTATCTTTACTGACATCACATAGACGATCCGCCAATGCCATTTCATCCAACGTCATGATGACACCTCACCGACACCGTTTCAATGTGCCAAATTCGGATTTATCCACGCTATTTCAAAGTGCCAAATGTTGATTTAATGATGCACCGTCAACGCCTTGCGGATGACATTCTTGTAAAAAAAAATTGAACCACTTTTGCTACATTCCTTAACCTCAATCGCATATTCACAACATTTCAACTAAATCTATACCAGCAATATCATAGATAACCACAACTACTGAATTCATTAACTAAAGAACATCAATATCACAAATAAACATACCATCCACGTGATACGAATACTAAATTCATTAACATCAATTTAACAAATAAACATATCATCCACATCGCACGCTACTAAATTCATTAACATCAATATAACAAATAAACATATCATCCACATAATATCAATATAATAAATAAACATATCATCCACATCACATGCTACTAAATTCATTAATATCAATATAACAAATAAACATATCATCCACATCACACGACTACTAAATTCGTTAACTAAACACATCGATATAACAAATAAACATATCATCCACATCGGAAATCAGTCAAATACAATATCATCCAAATGCAACACCGCCAATAATACATTTCAATCAAATCCATCAATAATGCAAATCTTCATCATCATCATCATTGTTGTCATGACATCTAGAACGTGCCATATCATCTAGCTTATTCTTGAGTTTTCAATATTGCTTTTTTTAACAACTTGACATCAATTTTTTTCCCGGTATTCGGCAACATATGCACGCCTTAATTAAGTCTATTCATCAACAATTTTTTTTTTTATAAAAAAAACCCAAGAAAATCCGGGTTTTTCTAGCAGAACCTAAACTTTCTTTTCACTACGTCGTATCCGCGGACATCCATCAACAATTATTAAGCTGACAATATCATATTCTTGTTATGTCTTATATTGAAGATAACAGAGACGTATCTATTGTATGGATGATTCTACCATTCTTTCTTATTCTTATTTTACAATTCCTGAATCATAATTGACCTTAGATAAACACACACTGTTTTATATTAGGCAGTGTAGATACTTTTTAAAAGGTCTCGGACTAACTGCAAGTTTTTCAGAACAAAAACTTAAATGAATTTTATTATTTATTTCTAAATTGGAACTGACAAAACTTGATTTGCTAGAACGAAAATGAATTTTATGCTAATACGTACAAGTTTATTTCAATAAAAATTGAATTTTCAATCTTGGTACAAATGGTTCTCATGATAAATGTTTCAGTATTATTGCATGAAAATTTTGTGCAGTAGTAACTTTTACGTGTATGCCTTACTGGAACTGAGCATTCAATCCTACGTCTTCTTGTTTTCTCTCTCTCTCTGCTTAATTCTGCACGGCCACTAAATTGGTATGTTATCTGCTTACTTGTAGATCGTGCTTGGATCCACTGAATAATTAAATGATATGATGTGTAACTGAAATTTAATTGGAACATGAGGTCAAACAAATAGTTTGTTTTCTCATCTCTATATCATCTCTATATCGATATTATCATGATCTACATATAACATGGTCCTCTTTGTTTAGTATGATTTGTAATCCCATCATTTCAGCAATGAGTTTACGTTTAAATATTTAGTTCATATGACATAAATGACTGACGAAGAGGTTAAAGAACGATGCTACATAAAAGGGTTATATAGATATGCGCGTATATACATATATGCATATATATTTCCTAACGTTGGAGTTGTCATAAACTATACACCAAAGAAGCTCATCGACCAGTGACTATGAGACGTGTCGAAGAGGAAGTTGAAAAAACATGGAAAAGTCTGAGAGTGAGAGATTGATTGGTACACAATATAATATATTGTATTTTCAAGAATGTGTCATAAAATCATCAGTTGATAACTGAAAAAGGGATTTATTATTATTTCATAATGTTCGAGTTGTCATAAACTATACATCAAGCGCAGTGAAGAAGCTCATCGACCAGTGGACTATGAGACGTGTCAAAGTGGATGTTGAAAAACATGGAATTCTGAGAGTGAGATCGATTGGTTGTATTGTTTTTTCAATAATGTGCCATAAAATCATCACTTGATAACTAAAAAAGGGATTTATTATTAATGGTCTCTTGCATTTTTCTTCCTAAATTTTTTTCCATTGATATCTCAGTGCGTTGCCAAATGGTTTAGGTTTTGCTAATCACGGCCTTATTTATCACTATCAATGGTGTAAAGGAATGACAATATGACGGCCTGAAATGAGGTTTTTGTGCTCCATACCCGTCTTGGGTTTTTTACATTCCCTTTTTTACGTTCCGGACCCGTCTTGGATTTTTTAGATTGCCTCCCGGATCCGTCTCGTAGACCCGGTGTGAGTCTGGAATTTTACCCTGAACCCGGAACCCGGAACCCGTAGAGATTATGATAGATCCGTCCCGTCCCAAAACCCGTTGAGGCTCTATGTATTGATTCAAAATTGTATACAAATAATAATGTCTCTACAATGATAATAGAAGATAATAAAAACGAGGTTTGCAGTAACAGTTCAAAAATATATACATATGTTATTGTATAATTATCAGTGACGCAACTTAATACTATAAAAATTTATATTTTATTGATTGAAACATTATAATATCCATGTCATAATCACATATATCTAAGAAGATTAACAAATCATCGTTATAGCAATAAAATGGTATATTAATAAAGCGGTTTCATGAGATGTTAGTATTGTGGATCGGGTTGGGGCGGGTCGGCTGAACCCGACTCTATCCTAGAACTGGAGCTCTCAAGAACGCGTCATAGATCTACTCACCCCGGTGATCCAATAAGGCGGGTCTGGATGGGCCAAAACGGGAACGGGTCTACAAGGTTCAAACCCTAGACCCGCACCATTACCATTCCTAATGGCGTAGCCCCATAGTTTGTAAAAGTATTTAGCATAACGGTACTCAATTTGATATCTAGATAATATTATTTATGTGTGTTTTTGCTTCAAAACTAACTAATTAGGAATGATGAAGCTACTCACTACTTGTTATCCTATAATCATGTCAATGAATTGGTAAAAAAACACAATATCAAGTATGTAACTAGTTTACTAAAGTTTTAACAATTAACTTTGGAATATTATTGTAGTAGAACTTACTGTCCATCCTTTTAGGAATAGCTGTACCGAGTGACACTTCATTTGTTATCACCACACATTTGTTTTGAAGCTCATAGTACATAGCGTGGTATTTCATATGTTTTGTATTTTACATATTCAACGAAATTTTATACACATATATGTAAATATTATCTAAATTAAGTTTTATGGACGACTTACTACAAACTCCATTGAAGCAGCATCTATCCAACTGTTGGCCGTGGACCTCTTCCATAACTCAATGTTGTGAGTCCTACAGTAGACTTGCCAAGTGGTAGGTTCATTTTGCTGCTTTTCATACTGAAAAGTTAAATCAATAAATTATTATATGCATAATTTAATTTACTTAAATGTTAAATAAATTTAACAAGTAAAATACCAGATCGTTATAACAATTCGCGTAAGATCTACAACCATCGCAATGCAACTTGGAATTTCTATTCCTAATTTCAAAGTTCTTTTTCGATTTTGTTTTCAAGTCTACTGATTCCCAATGTTCCAAGAACATCTCATATATCTCTTACGCAAGGGTTCATAGTGTAGGTCTATTCCTAATATTTGTTGCTTGTTTTGAATGTCCAAACTTTTCTCACCATTTCTGTAGTAACATCCTCTTTCCAAGAAAATTTGCTATGCAAATGCAATTGAATATATTATGAATAAAATGACAAACATATTTTTATGATATATATATATATATATATATATATATATATATATATATATGTATGTATGTATGTATGTATGTATGTATATGTATGTATGTGTATATAGTATGTTGTGTAATAAAATTATTTTTTACCATGAACTCATCAAACAAGACTTCACTTCCTCTAGGATGTCACTGAACATGGGCCATAAATAAGGGATACGTGCAAGCATGTCTTCACGAATAACGTTAGATGTGCATGACATTGCTGTTGATGTTTGCCTTGCACATGCAAATTTTTTATTAATAGATGTGTGTATATGCATGTGTGTATTTGTGTGTGTATGGGTGTGTACATGTGAGTATCATCGTATACATATTGTTAGCATGATTTTTAGTCACAACCTAAAACTCCAGATTTTCAAAAGCAAGCTTCGGAAACAGTAATATGAAAACAAGGTTCGGCCGAAGGCAGGATGCCTAAGTTGAAAGCAATAAGAAAATAGGATACCGAATGTAAAGACATTGAGAATTTATAATGATTTGTGTTAGCGTCAAAATTGATCACTAACACCCAAATCCAGATGAAAGCACCAAATCACAGTTACAGATTACAGATAGAATGTATGTAGAGAGTATAAATATGAAGAACAGTGAAAATTAAAAAGTAAGCAGTAATAACAGAGGATTTATAGTGGTTCGGCTGACTCCGGCCTACGTCCACTCCAGAAATTTCATTTTTATTGATGTTAGAATCAAGTACAGTTACAATTCAGAGTTTTTTTAGAACAACAATGGCAGAGCAGCCTTAGTATAAAAGACGAAGAGAAACAGAATCAAGATCCCTTTTCTGCAGCCCCACATGCTGTATTTATAGGCAAAGCCAAGTAACCTGGCTTTCTGAGTGACCCAGGGCCCGTTAGATCCATAGCCGATCCAGAATCCGTAGCCTTGACCAACTTCCTATCCAAATGTCGCCGAACCAGGAAAACCACCAAGGCGACTCGAAGTAACGATGCTTTTGACTCGAAGCAAGGCCTTGCCGACCCACACTCCTGTTGCCGATCCAAAACCCACGAAGCCGACCCAGGGAAACGCCTTCAAGGACTCAAAGCCGCTCGCCTCTACATAGCCGATCCAAATTCCAACTACGCCGAGCCACATCCCACGAAGTTGACCCGAAGCAACAACTACTTGGACACGAGGCTGCCGAGCGATGTCTTATGCCGACCCACCTTGGTCCTGACCGAACCACGCAACCAACTCGAAGTAAGGAGCCTGGCGACTCGAATCACCGAACCACCTTCAAACACCGATCCACCTTCCATCATACCATCCTAGGAGCCGAACCACAAAGACTCGAAGCAAGGAGCTAAAGGGCACCGAGCGACACCCTAAGTAACCATGCCGATCCACTTGATACTCCACTGAGCTACTCGAGTAATGACCCGAAGTCACATGCCTCAGGACTCGAAGTTGCCGAGCGACAACCAAGGCCGAACCATCATTTAGCTAAGCTGAGCCACCCTCCATGACGAGCCACCAACACGGCCGAGCCACCTATGCCGAACCACTTCCTACACCGAACCACCAACACAACCGAGCCACTTATGCTGAACCACCTTCCATGCCTATCGAACGACCTCGACTCGAAGTATTCCTCCAAAAGACTTGAAGCTCAACTCCATATGACTTGAAGCGAGTCCAGGGCGAGTCGAGACTCGTCGAAACCTAAGCTGCAAGTATTCAATAGCCTTCGCCCATCGACTATGCTGAATCTCGGCTGCATCATCATGATTACCATCCATGATTGATTGTCTATCCATCCAATTGACTAGAACCCATCGTATTCCAGTCTCGACAATCGAGCAACCGGTTTAGTTAAATCCGCCTGTCTACGGCCTTGCCAAAAGGCAGGTTAACATTGGCCCCCCAAAACATGCCCTGCTTTGGAAGGTGTGTTTTGAATAGCCTTAGATCCGTTAATCGAATCCATGATCTCTCCGAATCATTAACAAAATCCATGACTGTTCTGTGTCAATATCCAATTCCTAATTCATTCTGTATCCATTAACTGACTTCACAATCTCTCTGGATCATTTTATCCAAGCCCGGGACCTCTCCGGGTCCTTTAATCCATAGTTGGGACCTCACCTGTTCCATACCCAAATCTAGGACCTCTCTGGGTCCTGTAACTCAAATCCGGGTTATTTTATCCTACTCCGGCCTCGACTCTCCATTCAAGGACTTAATCCGTTGGGTATCCTTCTCTGGCCTCAATCCCCAGTCGAGGACTTTATATTCTCTGGCCTCGACTCTCCGGTCAAGGACTTCTATATTCTCCGGCCTCGACTCTCCGGTCAAGGACTTTATATTCTCCGGCCTCGACTCTTCGGTCGAGGACTTTATATTCTCCGACCTCAACTCTCCGGTCGAGGACTTTATATTCTCCGGCCTCGACTCTCCGGTCGAGGACTTTATATTTTATTCAAGTCCATTCCATCGCTCTCCGGCGAAGGGACTCATACCTTGCGATTACTGCCCCGTCTCTCCGGTCGGGACCGTAATCGTGTAACCGATATTATTTATTAATCCAAATCCAATTATCACAGAATCCAATTAAAAAAATAAAAGTCCATACAATAAAGAAAATCAAATGTCCGTAGTACCAAGAAAGAAACTTGAGTTCACAGAAAATAGAAAAAACAAAATTTCATAAACCCGAGTATCACGGTATATCATCATTTCAGAGCATGCCTAGAGACCCTCCTCAATCCCATACATGTGTAAGTGACTTAGCCGCCTTACTTTGGGGTTTCTACTTATTCAAAGCCATATATCCATTCAGCTAATAATAAGGCGACGATGTCTAGTTCCAGTGCCAGCTTCGTCTGATGTGGGCAGTGGCTGCTCCTGTTCTACTACCACAGCTCGATTCCTTATGTACTGTTATAAATGACCATTCCTTATATGTTCCTTGATGATATCCTTCAAATGCCTGCAGTCATTTGTGTTATGCCCATCTAGCTCATGGAATAGGCAATGCTTTCCCGATGCCCGTTCGTGTTCGAAGGGTTCCCTCTTTGCTGGCCTCCGATACTGGAGGCGTCCTCGAGTATCTAAATAAATTCTTTCCAGAGTCTCATTCAAATCCGTATAAGAAGAGAATTTTGATTCCCTCCGTTGCCTTTTCGATGTGTTACCGTTATCATTCATTTTCCTTTTCCCTTTATCATCTTTGTTTGGAACTCCCCTGGGTGGACCTCCACCCCTTACTGCATAAGCTTCAGCCTCTCTTCCTTCTCTCTCAGCCTGTGCATCTTCCTGCCTTAGGAACCTTTCCGCCTCATGGTAAAACTCCCCGAGATCCCTCGGTGGGTCCCGTTCCAATGACATCTTGAAATTCGAATTATCTGCAATCCCTGAAACTGCCGCCATCAAAACCATCGATGGATCGGGTCGATCCACCGAAGCCACCGCCGCATTGAATATTGTTAAAAAATCTCCGAGCGACTCTCCCTTAAGTCATCACGTTCTTAGGTATGACTATGTGGACCCGAAACTGTCTCATAAACCTTTCAATCAGCTCCGTCCATGTGCCGATAGAGCCACTCTCTAGCTGTCTGAACCAGAATGATGCAATATCCATCAAATACAAAGGGAAGCATTGTGCTATGACCTCCTCCGATGCCCCCAGCACTTCCATATGCCTCATGTACCTCATCAAGTGAACAATGGGATCCGTTCTCCCATCATACATCTCTAGTGTTGGTAGTTTGAAATCAGGCGGGTTTCTAGCTTGCTTGATCGCAGGAGCAAAGGGACTCCTATTTACATCCTCCAGGTCTCTATTTACCAATCCTCCTCTCATAGCCTGTCTGATTACGTCCGCTAACCTGTCATTGTCATCAAGTAACAGCCTTTGTACGTTGTCCCCAACCTGCCCCCCAAGTCCATGAGGGAATCTTGGAACCTGCCATTCTGGATGAGCCTCCACTTCCCTATTAACGCCAAATTGCCTAGCATCGCCTGGAATGGAGCCTACATGATTCGGAGGTATGCCCCTAGTTCAGGGGCCGTTCCTGATGGTCCAACTCTATTCTGTACTCCGGTCGCTTCATGCCCTTAGTCCTGATTCCGGGCGGCCTCCGTTCCCGTCGCTCTAGCTTCGTGATCCTCATTTCCAGCATCACCTGCTACTCCATTCCCTTGGTTTTGCACTCCAACTTGTCCAACCTGTTGGAGTAAGTTCTGTATCATTTCTTCTTGTCTCTTCAGCATTATTTCCATCTCGTCTCTGGTGATGAAGATCGAGGCCTGATTCGCTCCTAAGGAAGCCTCCTGACTCCCTTCATGCTGACTCCTCTCAGTCCTTCGTCTTCTTGTCGATTGCCTTGCCATAACTTCCCAAGAATCCGAGTTCCTAAGCCTTTAAATCCAAAGTCCAATCTTTAGAATCCTGGAGTGCTAGCGTTCTCAGTGAAAGCACCAAAATGTTAGCGCTAAAATTGGTCACTAACACCCAAATCCAGATGAAAGCACCAAATCAAAGTTACAGATCACAGATAGAATGTATGTAGAGAGTATAAATATGAAGAACAGTGAAAATTAAAAAGTAAGCAATAATAACAGAGGATTTATAGTGGTTCGGCTGACTTCGGCCTACGTCCACTCTAGAAATTTCCTTTTATTGATGTTAGAATCAAGTACAGTTACAATCCGGAGTTTTTTAGAACAATAATGGCAAAGCAGCCTTAGTATAGAAGACGAAGAGTAACAGAATAAAGATCCCTTTTCTGCAGCCCCACATGCTGTATTTATAAGCAAAGCTAGGTAACCGGGCTTTCTGAGTGACCCAGGGCCCATTAGATCCATAGCCGATCCAAAATCCGTAGCCTTGGCCAACTTCCTATCCAAATGTCGCCGACCTAGGAAAACCACCAAGGCGACTCGAAGTAACGATGCTTCTGACTTGAAGCAAGGCCTTGCCGACCCACACTCCTGTTGCCAATCCAGAACCCCGAAGCCAACCCGAGGAAATGCCTTTAGGGACTCGAAGCCGCTCGCCTCTACATAGCCGATCCACATTCCAACTACGCCGAGCCACATCCCACGAAGTTGACCCGAAGCAACAAATACTTGGACACGAGGCTGCCGAGCGATGTCCTATGCCGACCCACCTTGGTCCTGACCGAACCACACCACCAACTCAAAGTAAGGATCCTGGCGACTCGAATCACCGAACCACCTTCAAACGCCGATCCACCTTCCATCATACCGACCCACATCCTAGGAGCCGAACCACAAAGACTCGAAGCAAGGAGCTAGAGGACACCGAGTGACACCCCAAGCAACCATGCCGATCCACCTGATACTCCACCGAGCTACCCGAGTAATGACCCGAAGTCACATGCCTCAGGACTCGAAGTTGCCGAGTGACAACCAAGGCCGAACCATCATTTAGCTAAGCTGAGCCACCCTCCACGACAAGCCACCAACATGGCCGAGCCACCTATGCCGAACCACTTCCTACGCCGAACCACCAACACAACCGAACTACTTATGCTAAACCACCTTCCATGCCTATCGAATGACCTCGACTCGAAGTATTCCTCCAAAAGACTTGAAGCTCAACTCCATACGACTTGAAGCGAGTCCAGGGCGAGTCGAGACTCGTTGAAACCTAAGCTGCAAGTATTCAATAGCCTTCGCCCATCGACTATGCTGAATCCCGACTGCATCATCACGATTACCATCCATGATTGATTGTCTATCCATCCAATTGACTAAAACCCATCGTATTCCAGTCTCGACAATCGAGCAACCGGTTTAGTTAAATCCGCCTGTCTACGGCCTTGCCAAAAGGCGGGTTAACAATTTGGTAGCTTGTCTCTATGTCCACTATATGTTAACCCAAAAAATGGATCAACACCCTGGATTGAGTGTGAAAGCACCAGCCCTGTTTCTCAGAGCAAACAATATAGAAAATGAATGAAAAAGAGAAGAAATAGTAAAGAGACATAAGAATTTTATAGTGATTCGGCTGTTAACAAAGCCTACGTCCACTTTATCTTTTATTAATTGACTGCTGTTACAAGATTGAATTGAATTACAATATGATTGAATCGCTTAAGTTAGATCTAAACCACAAGTACTTGGAGGCAATTGGTGGATCTCAGTTGCTCCTTTATGACTATTGTGTAAGAGAAGAGGAGTGAAGAATAATAATGGTAGAGTTGCAGCAACTAGTCCAGAGATTCCTTTCATGTTGGAGATGGGATGGTATTTATAGGGGTTGGAGAGCACTTGGACCAGAGCCGCTTTGCCAGAAGCCTGTAGTCGTCATGTAAAAGAAGCACAAGAAGTTTGGAGGTTATTGAAGCAAACAATCTAGATCGGTACCGATCCAGATAGTTAAGCATTTTGATGCTTTGACTACTTGTGTCTTCCTTGCTTCGATATGATGCTCTCCATGTAATTTCGTAGCTTGTTGATTTGTTTCGATGATGATTCACCTGTGAGTTAGAGTGAACTGTATTCTGAATCAGACGAACCTTCACTTCTTAAACTCAGATGCTTGGAATGTTATGAAACTTGTTGGGTGAGCTTAATGGAGTCATAGGAGTGTGATGCAAGAGATTTGGAAGACCAACGATCAACCAATTCAGATCGGTACCGATCAAATTGGATCGGATCGGTGCTGATCTGAAAAGTTAGGCTATTTTTAGCCCATACTTCTTGGAGACTTTTGTGATGCTCTTTTACGTCTTTCGGTCAAGTTTCGAGTCGTTCTAGCTTAATCTAAATGCTCGAACTCCTTTCGAATTCTGCTAGGTAAAAAACCCGGTTAACATTTGGCCCACAGAGTACGCTTTCGTTGAAGACAAGGTGTGATTTGGTATTGATTATCTTTAGGTTTCTATTTCGAGGAGTTTTGACGTTTGTGTCATGCTATCTTGAAAAGCTATCTACGACGTATTGGTTATCAGTTCGGTCCTTAGTGTGAATCCCCATTGTTCGTGATTACGAAGTGATCTTAACTTGATAATTTCCAAAATACATACGAACATCATGTAGAACATGTCAGAAGAATTTGGGATCATTTGGAAGCATCAATTTGGGTCGGTACCGATCTAATTGGATCGGATCGGCACCGATCCAAACACTTTGAATTTTTCAACGAATTTTTGCTTACTTAAACCTTACTCCGAACCGAGTCATTTCACTTTTGATTATAACCATTTTTGACTTCAATTCTAATTTCAATTCTCAATACCGAGGATGCAATCTTGGCCTTGAAATTTACACGGGGCCTTTGGTCGGTAGGTAGCTCCAACGTGATGAGTTGGAGTTGACCAGGGTTGAAAATTTTTTGGGGGAATTTTCCTTCACTTATACCGCTTTTGACCAGTTACTTAGTTGGTTGTTCATTAACCGTTTATTCTAGTTTTAATTAGAATTCAGCTCGTCTATACCGGCAAAACTATCTACACCCCAGAGATTACGTAGTGCTTTAGTTTGGTACAGAAACTCCTTGCGATGATTTCAAGACGGTGGTAATCTTGAAGGGAGATGGTAGAGTCTTGGACTGTACTCGATCGGTGGTGAAATTGAGTTTTGCCTTGGATGAGTGTACAATGTTTCAGAGCCAAATCTTGATTTCCATCTTCAACTGTCTCTTTTTGAGGAATTGGCTAAGTTTTTATCGTCGTCTCGAATGCTTGCATGATAATTTATTCCAAAATTGGATATAGTGGATGATTCCATCATATTGCTTTTCTTGTTTCTGCACTTTCAGTGACCCTAAAAAGAGAAGCTTTCCGCATCGCTTCGGAAAACGGTTCCGTTATCTATTTCTCATTGATAATGGGTAAGTTCCAAGAAAGATAATCTTAAAGTACAACATGGGTAAGCTATGTACAAAGGATGGTCCGTTCGTGGTGCTCAGGTCACCGGACCCACTTTGTATAGATAATATATGCTCTTGCCCCGATCAATGCCCTTCGACTTACGTTGACTTCCCTCGAATTTCGGGTGTTGGTACGTGTATTTTATTCAAAGTAAAACATACCTGACATTGTTGAATGCCAAGTTTTGTTGTTGAAGATGACTTTCTGGTCATCGCATCTTTAGTCTGGTGGAGGTACTTCCATTCCACCAGGAGTTGGATCCTCTATTGCTTAGGTTTCGCCTTTTATTAACGTTGTGTCAGGATGATTGAGTATGGTTTAATTATAAAGTACAGTTACTCTTGTAGAGTTGTAGTTGAAGTTCGATCAGGCACAACTTCAGTTTTCGAGAACTAATGCATGAGTTATTCATTTGCGAATATCCTTCCTTTGTGGTTTTTGGAATTCAACTTGCACATCAGTTTCTGTCTCTGGAAACTATTATCTTAATTGCTCGGTTTTGAAGATTGCTTTTTCTAGAACTATGAGGTAGCTTGTTCTAGCCAGTTCCGTGACTGTTCTTGTTTATGCTCAGTCGAGTTCATGCTCAGTTAAGTTCGTTTGATAAAGTGTTGGTGTATATGCCCTGGTCCGTTGGGCTGATTACTCTGAATACCAAGTCAATATTTTTTCGAGAGACTAAGTCTTTAGAGCAGTACGTTTGATCATCCCAGTTTGATTGACACGATAGATCCTATCTTCGGGAACTAGGGAATTTGCTACTTGATTCCAAGCTCCGCATTTCACAGTGATATCGGTATGTATTGGAAAGATGTGTTTCCGGCATCTTTTACTAAAGTAAATTCTTCCGAGTCCAATGTTGAGATCCTAATCATGTATTGGTTTCTATCTCTAGAAACTCATGTACATATGGCTCAACTCTGTGGATTTTCCTTGATGTTGTGGATCTTCGGTTAACGCGAGATTCCAAAAGGTAGAGATGAAGTCTCGATCAAGCTCTTGCTTCTTTTTTCGAAAGCCAATGTATTGATAGTTTCATGTTAGGGTCTCTTCTTAGCATCTCCAATCTTCGGGCAATGGCATTCCCTTTGCGAGTTGGGACCAGGTGATCTAGTCGGACCTTAAGTAGGTCATCAACCCTTCTCATCATCGTTGGGCTTTGAGCGATGGTAAATTTCTGAACATTAAATCCTTCGTTTCCTTGGTTAGTAATTTTGTTGCCGGCATGCTCTATTTTGCGAGAAAAAACCATTATCTAACCAATCTCGTGGTTATTCATGTTTGGACTTGGCGATGCTTCTTTCGACCAAGTATTTTTGCATTCATCCCTATTCAAGGGCTATTTCGAATGCCTGTATTTGGGCGTTTGTAAGAGATGAAAAGTTGTGGAATAAATGATTCTATTGTCCCCAATTTGGCTCCCAATCCTATTTTGGGATCGAGGAAGTCCGACGATTATTGATTGTCCAGGAAATTTCCCTGCTTGTCCTTAGCCGTGCATGCCTTGCTTAACTGCCAACATCGTCACGAAAGTCATGTTCTTGTGTCAGCTCCTACCTTCAAGAGCTGGCAACTTAGCTGCTTGGTTCCAAGCAAACTTCTCTTGAAGCTGCCTTTCTCTGGACGACATCAAATTTCTTCCTAGGTTGAATATTGGAAGTTCGGTCGTGTACCAGCTTCTATCTCTGGAAACTAGCACATGAGCGGTTCAATCCTCGGGATTTCCCTTTGACACTGCCTTATCTTCGGGCAGTGGCTGATTCCTGCGATGCAAGGTCGAACCATCCGATTGAACTTTGGAAGGTTATGTCTTCCTATTGTTGCCTATAGTAGTTTTCCGAAGACAAAAATAGTCCAACTTGTATCTTTGGAAGCTGGTGCATAGATGGTTCACTATATTGAGTGTTTCTCATTGACATTATAGATTAACGTTTTCCTGGCGTTGCCGGGGCAACATTGGTACTTATTGAATAACAAATTTTCCAGTATTGCCGGGGCGGTACTTAGGAAGTAGAAAATTTCCTGGCGTTGCCGGGGCAACACCAATACTTAAGAAATAGAAAGTTTCCAGGCATTGCCGGGACAACGTCGGTATTTAAGAAATAGAAAGTTTTCCAGCATTGCCAAGGCAACACTGGTATTTAGGAAATGAGAAAAGGCCTTGACATTGTCGGGGAAACACCTACACACAGGAGGTTAGCATCGGTTTTCCCATCGGTCTGGTGGTGCCTTTAATCTAGTTGGGTACTATTTTCAATCTCCGGAAACTAGCACTTCGATAAATGGAATGTGAAGGTGACTACTATGCCGTACAGCTAATACTGTGTGGCTAGATATCACTTAGGATCGTGTAATATGGAATGTATTATAATCTAAATGCGGAAACAGATAATAATAGTAAAGTAAATAAGAATAAGCACACCAGGAGTTTTTATACTGGTTCGAACTTCCCATTCTACGTCCAGTCCCAGACTTCCCTCTGGAATTTCTCACAATAACCCCTCACTTAACCCGGAGGAATAGGTATACAACACCTGAGCAACCGATCAGGATTTTTTCCGCCTCTAACAACCGAAAGAGGACTTTACCCACCTGAACAACCGAACAGGACTTCAACAGTTTCAATAAAATTGCTTTGACACTTTGTGTTCTTGATAACACTGATTTGTCTTTGATAGTATAACCTTCCTATAATCTTTTCCTCAAGTATATATGTGTGTGTAAAGATTTAGAAAGGAGAACATTGCTTTGAATCAAAGAATAAGTTAATTGATTCAGGATTCCAGCAATATATGTAAATTGTGATTGCTTTGTAGTATGCAGAGAGAGTAGAGAGTATGATCAGAAAGAAAATTGAAATTTGGTGATTTGTGAAGTGAATCTTATGTGTTTATATAGTGGATAAACAGTTGCAACCATTCACGAAGAGTTTTGACTAAAGGAAGCAGGCACAACTCTTCAAATTGGATCATATCTCTTGGCAAATGGAAGTGTCTGTTCAGAAAAATAGCTGTTGGAAAAATTCAGTCGACCGACCCAAAACGACCAATCAACTGAATGTTCAAAGTTGGTGCAAAACATAGTGTATTTATGCAACTGAGCAGGTTCAGTCGACTGGTCATATTTGGTCAATCGACTGACCTGGCTGTCAGTGCACAGTTCACATATAATTTAAAGAATTTGAAGTTTAAAACAACTTTGATTTGTGTAGACTACTTGAGGATAGATTTTAACAATTCTAAGACTAAAAAACTTCAACAAATAAACATACTATACTCAGTTTTGAAGTCTTGTCTCCTTTGTAGTTTTAACAACATATTTCTTTCTCTTTTTGTCGCTTGCCCATATAGTCTCATTCACTGAGTTGTTTAATGCTCTTTGTCATGAATCAAAACTTATGATTCAACAGAATGTAGAAGTCTTTTCTTAGTGCTGCCTGTGCTTGGGCAGTGTTAAAGTCATGTTGATTAGGATTGAATCATTCATTCGATCCTATAAATTTGAGTAGATTCCTTATAACCCAATATGGCTGCTTTTTCAACGTTGCTTAACTCCGGGATATGCCATGTTCTAGAAGGATGAGAGTCCCAAGCGTGTCCGTTACTTAGCTTTGTTTATCACTATTAAGTGCTCCTTTTGGTGGTACAGGGTTGTTGCATAACCAATTCCATGGTTACTCTTGTTTGTGCTGGGTCGAATCTCCTCCGTTGCAAACTGACTTCCATTTCGGAACCCATTATTCCCAAGTGCTAAACTTTGAGCACTTATAGAAGATTAGATATTGTGGGGCGATTTGTTACATTACCCTTAGCACACTTGTACTCTTCCTATCATTATCATGGATCAGAAGAGTTTGGTAGTGCTTGCATTGAGTCTATGATAATTAACTTTGCTTAGTCGATGCCATATGTGATCTGCTAGGGCGTTAACGTGTCGCAAGTACCCTCCTTATTCATTAGTTTCAATCTTCGGGAATCAATGTTTAACTTCTCGATTCTAAGTGCTCTCTCTTTGTCATTCTTTATCTTCGGACAATAGCTGGTTTTCCGCAAGCAGGAGTCTAGGTGTCTGATCGATCCCTGCATGGTTGATTATACCAAGCGTAGCTAAAGCTAGGCTGCGATGAATCTATGACGATCGGGAGTTATCCTTCCCGACGTCACAAGTCTCCGAGCTATGTTAGATTGTTGAAAGACGAGTCATTCCCTCCAAGCGTTGCCAATCTTTGGGCTACACTGGATTCTTGCAAGTTGGGGTTTGGGAGCTCAATCAAGCACCGCTTCTATCTTTGGAAACCGACCATCGATGACTTGATTCTGGAAATGTCTTCCGTCATGGTCTATATCTAGTCGACGGTAAGTTCCTCCTTTTATGGCCTATTTCTAAGCGATGATGAATTTTAAGGAGTTCAATTTTTTTGTTGATATGATGGTTTGGAGTTCTCGGTGTTTTTGAGGCAATGTCGATGTCTAGCAGGTTGGAGCAGTTTCCCTTTCAATTCCAGAGTCATTCAGTGTACTATACTTCTCTGTTGCGATTGTTGAAATTTTCTGTTCAGCATAACAAAACAATGGAGTGATTTTTTTGTCCTGACTAAATGTTAATGTGTTATTTGTGCCCCAGTCCATGAGGTAGGTTATTCCGAACACTTGATGTT
Source organism: Allium fistulosum (assembly GCA_030737815.1). Taxonomy (NCBI): domain Eukaryota; kingdom Viridiplantae; phylum Streptophyta; class Magnoliopsida; order Asparagales; family Amaryllidaceae; genus Allium; species Allium fistulosum. The sequence continues at coordinate 893,444,115 of CM060905.1, read as the reverse complement.
CTGGGTGGCTATTTGAATTCCTCAAGTCAAAGTTGCATCATAGCTCCTATCTCCGATGGTTCTGGTCACTTGAATGCCTTGACTGTAGACATTTTGCGTGTTGAATTTGGTCAAAGATCAGATTTCTTTGCCGATCTTTTGGTTTGGGAGCTTTGCGACACTACTAGAGCAATGTCGGTCCTTTTGGGTAGCAGGGATCGATTCCTGTTAATCCTGCAATAAATAAGTTTCCCGGTGTTGTTGGGATAATACCGATACTTAAAGAACTTTAACAAGTCATCGATGACACTGGAGCGACATTAACTACTTCGGGTGACAAGTAGCGGCCGTGTGGCATACGATATGCGCACAATGGGATTGTACTTACTTGAATGTGGTTCCACTAATCTAAGAAGCGACACACGACTTATGGGATGCACGCAAAAGCTTCAAGCCTTCCCGATGCTACCGAAGCGACACTGGTTCTTAGAAGGACATGAGATCGATATGACCCGTCGATCTGGAATGGTTGAGACCTTCTCGATGTCGCCAGCCTTTGGGCAACATGAGGAGCTCACATTTCGAGAACGTGGTTCCATGGCTCAAGAAGCGATGTGCGACTTGTAGGCACACATGAAAGAGTTGTAACGCTTGTTTGAAAGCGATCCCATTGGCCCAAGGAGCGATGCGCAGCTTATGAAATGCATGGCTTATCAGATGCTTTCTTAGAAGCAGTTTCACTGATTAAGAAGCGAAGCACGGCTTAAGAAGTGCGCGACTTATGAGATGCGCGGCCTAGGAAGTGTGTAGCTTATGAGATGCGTGGTGTAGGAAGTGCGTGCTTATAAGATGCACGACTTTTGAAATTTGGGCCTCCCTGATGCCACCAGGGCGACATCAGTTTTTGGGAGGCGTTGATCGAATTTTCCCATCGATCCGACGGTTTGACTCCACTGGAACGCAGCTTCATCGGTTCTAAGAGATAAGCGGTTTTTGAATTAGGTAAACATGGCTTGGATGATCCTTTTGTGTTTCAGGATAATGTGCATGATCAAACAGATCGGGTTGCCTTGGTGGAGAGATCTGTAGCTGATCGTGTGAAAATGGATATGAAAAAGTGCCTATGGGAGTTCAGGGCAAGACTCTTAGCTTTTGGTTCAAACTACCTTCAAAGATTGAGTCTTCAACTAGCACACGGTCTAAGAGGAAGATGAACTGGTCAGTAAGGGTGGTAAAGGAAGAGTTGGGAAGGCGTAAGCGAATATTACGCCTCTATTTCGTTTGTTGCGCTAGCCAGGTCATAAGTCCATAGTTGTCAGAATGCCAGAATTTTCGATCGAGCGTAACATAACTGCAGTATGATTACTCTCTGCCTTTCATGTAGCTATTCAAGTGTATGTGGTGCCCCCCATGCTGCAAGGCTATTCGCGCACTTGAACTGTATCCAGGATTTCTTCACAACACTTCATGTTGCCTCTGGTCCAGTGGATGCGGCTGTCTTCTAGATGATTAAAGCCTAGAAAATCCTCTATCTTCGAAGACTTATATATTAGGGATCCGAGATACTTGGTACTTCCGGATGTTGAATCTTGGCTTGATTCGAGTCGGCCTTTGATTTATCACAAGGTCGGTTCGGTTTTGGTTTAGTTTCTTTAAGCGACTTCAAGGCTATGGAATTCAACAATGTTTGCTTCTTCGGTCATTAGAAGGGATCCCGTTGATTCTACGGAGTGATTGATGCTATTGTCAATTCATAGCCCCAAGGCGTGATTTCACTGACTTTGGGGAGTTCTGGATCAGAAGACCGCTAAGACACCGGTTCGCCTTCACGACACTTTAGTTCGTGAAGGACCTTCATGGCGATTTTGTTCGTGAAAGGTTTTTTGGATCAGCTGACCGCTGATCTACCGGTTTGCCTTCACGATGCTTTAATTCGTGAAGGACCTTCTTAGCGATTTAGTTTGTGAAGGGTTTTTTGTATCAGATGACCGCTGATCTACTGGTTCGCCTTCACGATGCTTTGGTTTGTGAAGGCTTTTTTGGACCAGATGACCGCTGATCTACCGGTTCCCCTTCACGCCACTTTAGTTCATGAAGGGTTTTCGCGATGATTTAGTAGGTGAAGGGTTTTTCGAATCAGATGACCGCTGATCTACCGGTTCGCCTTCACGACACTTTAGTTCATGAAGGACCTTCGTGATGCTTTAGTTCATGAAGGGTTTTTTTGGATCAGATGATCGTTGATCTACTGGTTCGCCTTCACGCCACTTTAGTTCGTGAAGGACCTTCATGACCCTTTAGTTCATGAAGGGGTTTTTGTGATCAGATGTCCATCAACCAGAAGGCCATGGAATGGCGATTCATCGAAACTAATAAGAATTTTGATCGGATGTCCGACGACCAGACGACCTTTGAGTGATAATTAATCGACTCCAAGAAAAATTTTGGTCGGATGTCCAACGATCAGATGGCCATGGAGTGATAATTCATTTATTCCAAGAAGAGTTTTGGGATTCGGCTTGTAGGAACATAGTTTTATTGGTACCCGGAGACCAGGGGATTAGATCTATTTGTTCGACGATCCTTCGGACATGCCTTTTCGATGCTACTAGAGCAATGCCAGTTCTTAGATGGAGGGATTGATATGACTCAACAATTCGGCGGTTAGTAGGCTTGCACTTATCATTCGTAGTTCGAGGGCATAGAAGTGTTTCCTTTGCCGTGTTGTCTGCAATGCCTCCAGTGTCCCGGTAAGGCTCATTTGGAAAAGGAAAGTAAATAAGGATGGATGAGAAGGCATCGCTTTAGGTTGCTGCCCCTTCCTCCGTAGCTAGCTAGCCAGAGTGTTATTTGATAGTCATCCTTTCGTTAGTTGGCCGGGACGCTTCTCCGTTGGGTCTTACCGGTCTTGCTTGAGGAGAAAGTCCCCGAGGGCCTGTAGCTCCTTCAGTGTTTAGTGTGTTCTTGGGTAAATTGCTGGGGCCCTTTTTTTGAATCTCCTTTAGCAATATGTATTTGCACTCTAATCATCCATAGGTAATCCAAGAATTGATGATTAAATAGATGGTTGAATAAATGGCATAGCATGGAGTAGGTTTCCATTGTTAGCTTCAGTTTGGTGGGTATTTGCTTCCTCACCACCAAGCGTTGTTTCTATAGCCCTTCCAGATGCAGATCTGTTCTTGGGAGCCATAAGAACAGCAAATCTCTAACTTTCTTCAAGCTAATTTTTTGGATCTAACTTCTGGATCAAAGCAATCCAAAGTGGATAGCTAGATCTAAGCCTAGATTTCAGGTTCTTAGTGGAAGCACCAAAATGTTAACCTAAAATATGGATCAACACCCTGGATTGAGTGTGAAAGCACCGGCTCTATTTCTCAGAGCAAACAATATAGAAAATGAATGAAAAAAGATCAGAAATAGTAAAGAGACAAAAGAATGTTATAGTGGTTGGGCTGTTAACGAAGCGCACGTCCACTTTATATCTTTTATTAACTGACTGCTTTTACAAGATTGATTTGGACTACAATATGATTGAATCACCTAAGTTAGATCTATATCACAAGCACTTGGAGGCAACTGGAGGATTTCAGTTGCTCTTTTGCGACTATTATGTGGGAGAAAAAGAGTGAAGAATAGTAATGGCAGAGTTGTAGCATCCAGTCCAGAGATCCCTTTCATGTTGCAGATGGGATGGTATGTATAGGGTGTGGAGAGTACTTGGCCCAGAGCCACTTTGCCAAAAGCCTGTAGTCGCCATGTAGAGAAAGCCTAAGAAGTTTAGAGGTTATCGAAGCAGACAATTTGGATCAGTATCGATCCAATTGGATCAGATCAGTACCGATCCAGATAGTTAAGCATTTTTGATGTTTGACTACTTGGTTGTTTCCCTTGATTCGATATGATGCTCTCCATGTAATTTCGTAGATTGTTGATTTGTTTTGATGATGATTCACTTGGGAGTTAGAGTGAACTATATTCTAAATCAGACGAACCTTCACTTCTTGAACTCAGATGCTAGGAATGTTACCAAACTTGTTGGGTGAGCTTAGTGGAGTCATAGTAGTGTGATGAAAGAGATTTGGAAGACCAATGATTGGATTGGATCACTGCCGATTTAAAAAGTTAAGCTAATTTTAGCCCATACTTCTTGGAGACTTTTGTGATGCTCTTTTATGTCTTTCGATCTAGTTTCGAGTCGTTCTAGCTTAATCTAAATGTTCTAACTCCTTTCGAATTCTGTTGGGTTAAAAACCCAGTTAACACTATAGCTAAGTTTTTGTTACTTTATCAATTGTGTTGTAATTAGCTTTACATGGTATATTTAGCACCGTCTGCCATTAATGATTGATAGGAAAATTTTGAGTTTAGAAAACTAAAATGATCACAAATGATCAAAATAGTATGCAATATGGCTTTTAGAGTTCCAATCCTTTTCTTAGAGGTATGCGCCTTGTGTTTATAGGCAGTTTGCAGCTCTTTCATTGGCGTAGATCTTTTCACTTAGACTATTTATTTGGACCACTTGTAGGGCTAAGGTTCGGGCATGAGTCTTCATTTAGTTGCTTCCAAATTGATGCGGATTGCTAATGTGGCATTTTTACATATAGCTTTAGGTGTTGTAAACCATTATGCTTCGTATAAGCTTTTTGGTTACCTGAACCTTTGATGTTGATGGAGGCTGTCTTAGCCATTGATCTTGGTTTCATATTAAGGCATTTTAGGCCTTGAGTAAAGATAGCTTTGGTCTCGTATGTTGATTTAGGCACTGTCGGCTTGTATGCTTAGGTATGGCTGATGGAAGTCGTATCTTTAGGTGATTACGGTGAAAAAGTTTTTATAGCCTAGGAACTATAGCCTTCTTGGATGACTTTAATCTTTGAGTTAAAGATCTATGATTTTGGTTTGAGTTAAGCTGGGTGACTATTGCTTTTGGGGTGGTTGAATTTGTATCGCATTACCATGCTTTAGGCTATTACCTTTTGGACTTTGTCTCGGTATTTAATTCTTATGAGAAGCCATGTATATAATAGAGCCTTTGAGCTTAAGCCAAAATTTAGAACTCTTGGTATTCATAATTAGTAACTAAGTATAACCGAGTATAAAAATTATGGTATAACCCATGCCACCTAAAGTTTACTCGTATGGTGTTGGATTAAGTAGGGTTAAATTATATTTTGCACTTCGCGCTTTCTCTATTATGTATAGTTTCCCATAACTCTTAAATAAACAATATCCTACTTAACTTTGAAATCAAACCCTATTTTATAGCGGGGATTTATAAAATTATTTTAAAAGCTATTCTCATCATATAATGATGGTTTAGAAAATAGTACCTTATTTGCAAGGGTTTTAAAATCTAATCTCATCGTATATTGAGGATTTTGAAAATTTCACCTCATTAGTAAGGGTTTTAAATCTAACCTCATCATATAGTAATCATTTTGAATATTGTACCTTGTTAGAGAGGGTTTTGAAATCTAGCATCATTATATAGTGATGATTTGAAAATTGTACCTCGCTTGTGAGGGTTTTGGATGATAAAGGCTATGTATAGTAAGTTCTCAGAGGTGAAGTTGTTTGTATGCCCAAGGCTATGTAAAGTAAGTGCCCGGAGGCAAAATTGTATATATCCCGAAGGCTATTGTAAAACTCCATAAATTAATAAATAGTTACTTAAGAAATAAATAATGAGGGTAAAGAAATTAAAATAAGGAAATAGTGTAAATATATGTGAGATGTTTATTTACCCATTATACGTGCATGAATCAAGTGGTACTAGGAAAATCATAATTGAAAAGATAACATAAATGGGACATAATTTACGAAACCATAAAGGGATAATCAATTTATATTTGATAGTGTTGCTGGTATGAAGTAATAGTGCAAATTTGTTTGATTTATATTTGCATTGATGATGTATTACAAATAGTTGATGATTAGTATGCATGTTTGTATATTTGTGATTGTTGGCTTATTTGATGCTTAGGGTTGACATTGACTAATGTTAATGTTTGATGGCTGTGCTACTATTATTATTGTTACTCACTACACCATTATAAGCTATTAACAACGGGTAAAAACCGTTGTTAAGTCCAAAAGCAACGGGTAAAAACAGTCTTCAATACAGGAGTGGTTGAATTTAGCGACGGGAGAAAACCGTTGCTTTATGTCCAAAAGGCAACGGGTATAAACCGTTGCAAATTGGGACAAAGGCAACGGGTATAAACCGTTGCAAACTAGGCCAAAGACAACGGGTATTAACCGTTGCAAATTGGGCCAAAGGCAACAGGTATAAACCGTTGCAAATTAGGCCAAAGGCAACGGGTATAAACCGTTGCTTTATGGACAATAGGCAACGGGTATAAACCGTTGCTTAATGTACAAAAGGCAACGGTTACGAATCGCTGCTTAATGGGTAAAAAATCAACGGATATAAACCGTTGCTTTCTGTCCAAAAAGCAACGGGTGCAAGCGTTGCTTTATGGCCAAAAAACGTTGCTTTATGTCCAGTAAAAAACGGTTAAAAACCATTGCTTTATGCCCAAAGTCATACATAAAGCAACGGTTAACACCCGTTGCACATAGTGTTTGCTCCTGCTCCTACAAAATCACATCTGTAACTCACTACTGCGTTACACGCATATCTCAGTATATATACCATAATATCAATATATATCAAAATATGCCAGAATATCAAAATATTGGTACACAAGCACTATAAACATATCGCACATATACCATACATATAAAATTATCAAACTTATAATTACACTATTGTTTTGCAAACAGAATGCTATCGTGCCGGAATATCATACTTATTACACTTCATTGTTTATTACACTACACTACAAAGATTTCATTAATTACACTACATTGTTTTGCCGGAATATCAGAAATATCAATACCTCCGACTAAAGATATTGTATCAAACCCTTTTGATGGCTCACATAACCTCCGGCTCCAACATCCCCAAAGGTCTCGGTAAATTGTCGACATATTTTGGCGGTTAGCTCATCCGGCAATAAAATTTTGTCCAACAACACTTTTTCATATGTGGGTGGTACTGGTTTTCCATGAATTACTAATGCTGTGGAATCTCGGCATATAGTACCTGTTATATAAGCATTTCTGGAGTGAATATATGGAATCACATTTACAGAACTAACAAGCTCCCAAACATTTAAGACCATTGTGCAGAGCTACACAAGCCTTAGACCCATTGTGTATGCGATATTCGATCTTTAAAATCATGCAAGATTGGAATGGAAGGTGTAAACTTTTATGATCTTTCTATATCCTTTTTTGTTTTGGAGTTTACTGATTTATTTTTGGACATAATGGCTATTGTGAGTGTCAATGAAAATTAAAACCAAAACAGATATAAGATAAAGACTACGATGAGTATAAGTATACAAACTAGATCACTATTAACAATGAATTCCATCTCATCTCTGTCATTCATTCGCTGTCTCAAACTCCAGCTCTGCAATAGCATTTTGAACTTTTACGTGATTCTTCATCATTTCTTGCTATCTCTCACTGTTTCTCAAATCTAATCATGAACACAACCTTTTTTTTTAAATAACACTGTACTTTCAGCCAAGCAAGAATTTAGTGAAGGTTGTGCCCACCAGAACTTATCCATGTGATCATTGTTATTGATTTGCTAAAACTACTTAAAACTGCTTAATTTGCTCTATCCTATGGTTATAACATTATAAATATTGCTAAATATTCTCTTATATCTTATGATTATGTTAATTTGGATTTGAAAATGTCATATATACCTCTTGTGAACCTAATTATGACGTACATGTCAAACGTGAACCTTTGTTGCCTAACCTCTTTTTCTATAACAAAAGATAATTTGGAATCTATAAATACACATGCACTAATACTCATTAATTTGTTTATATGCACAATAACAGAGAGCAGTAAACTCGGTTGAAGCACAAAAAGACTGATTGGTTGATTAAAATAGTACCTATTGCAATTACTTCGTCCTCGAAGTTCAGGATTTCACATCTTTGGTCGATTAACTGATTGTTCGGAGTGGCAAACTGAGAAGATGGGATTTCACTGCCTACTTGACGATTATCTTGGGCTATGCTGAGAAGACGCTCCAGTTTATCATCCATATTGTCCAGCTTCATCAATTTTTGCTCCACATTTTGCAGTCGCTGCTCATATACTCCTTGGGCCTGTTTGAGCCGTTTGCATGGAATGGCAGCACTCTTAACTTGGCTAGGAGCTATATTGGTCCCAATACTTCGGCTCCTGCCCTTTACATCTTTACCAAACACTGATATAAAGACGGCTTCATCACCACCACTCGTCGTTTCCTTTTCTTTTTCAATTTTGTCCTAAAAAGTAAATACATATATATGAATAATGAAAATTTAATTTAGAGGCGTTATTATTTGTTTAACTTACAAAGTAGGAAGATGTCGCATCTGACGTGCTGCCATCTTTTTTCTTATGCGTTTTCTCCCATACTTGAAGATGTGATACTTCTGTTCCCGGACTACTTGAATCGACCTGCATACAATGACCTAAAATTATATTTGGAACTAATGGTATATGCAATGTGATGCACCAATTCAATGAAACATACCATTTCTTGAGTAATCATAGCGTGACTCTTACGTCCCGAATGATGACCATATTCGAGCATTGATCTATTTTGTTTGCCTCGCTTCCTTTTTTCTTTCGCCTTAGGTTTTGATTCGTTTCTTATGAACTCATCCCAATCATCTTGAGCAATTTTCGGTGGACAATTTCTCATTCTTTCTTCATCAGTGATGAAATGGTCATAATGATTCTTGCGCAAATGTAAGGACTCCTTCCCATAACTGCTTTAACTCGTCTATCAAAGGTTCTAAATAAACATCAATATCCTTCCCTGGTTGTTTTGGCCCAGAAATCAACAGTGTTAACATTGAGAACTCTCTTTTCATGCACAAAGACGGAGGAAGGTTATATGGTACTACAATTACTAGCCAACAACTATAAGGGTTAGTTAAAGAAGCATTCGGACAGAAACCATCTGTTGCTATTCCAAGTGTGATATTTCGTGGTTCAGCAGCAAACGAAGAATCAAAAGAATCTGTAGTTTTCCATTGAGAAGTATCACGCGGATGACGCATTACGGTTGTACCGGACTTGGCACGACCATGCCAGGTCATCGCTTCTGCTATCCATGGTACAGTATACAGTCTTCTCAATCTAGAAATTAAAGGAAAATGTCTTAAGGTCTTTTGAGGTACTGTGGTAGCTTTTCTCTCTTCGTCGAATGATGTCTTATATCTTGGTGCGTTGCAATTTGTACATGAAACTTTGTTCGCATTATCTTTCCAGTACAAGATGCAGTCATTAATGCATGCATCATAAGTTATGTAATTCATCCCAACTTGCTTAATGATCTTCTTCACGTCGGGGTACTTTGACGGTAGCGTGTTACCTTCGGGGAGTAACTCCTTTATGAATTCGAGTAGTGCAGTCACACCATTGTCTGAAAAGCCGTATTGGGTCTTCAAGCTATTCAGTTTCACAATGGCATACAACTTTGTAATCTCTTTTGGACAAGAAGGATACAATGGCTCTGTTGCAGTTGCACTATCAAAAAATGATTTATCCGTAAACTGCTCACCAATATTAGCATTATCATGCAACTGACTTGTAGGTTGAAAATGATGGAATCTATCTGCATCATTGATCAAATCCTCCATCCTAATATGTTCGGACTCATCAGTATTTGTGGCATGACTAACCGGTTGTTGTTTTGGCTTCTCCGGTATTCTTTCCCCGTGAAAACACCACACGGTATATGATTGAACAATACCATATCTAAGCAAATGAAAATGAATGTCATTTAATTTGAATGTATCTTCATTTTTGCACCGCGTGCAAGGGCACGAATACTTTTCCTTATTGCCACCGTTTTCAGCAACAAATTTAACGAAATTTCTCACACCTTCCACATATTCTATATTTCTTCGATTAGATTGATTCATCCATTGTTTGTCTATACTAAAAGACATACTGAAAGAAAATAACAAGAGCTAATAAGAAATCATGCGTAACAATATCTTATGGCTTTCCACCAAGTTCAACTCTGATATTAACTAAACAGATGTATATTCTTCCGATTTCACTTGAAATTTAACATTAGCATCAAGCTGTTTCCAAAAAATTTGCCATTACAATGGCACCATTTTGTAGCACCCGAGTAATGTCTATGCATTACCCCTCTCCTGATACTTGGCTTGTGCCATTAACAACAATTTTATCCACTTACTAAATATGGTCTCATATTTAGTAAAACAAAATTCATTGCATCAACTTATACCCTAGCAGTCACTATAAGTAGCTATGTCTAACTAGCATGCAGTACAGTACAACATTTAGGCTTTAGTAAATATGAGAATGCACACTACAACACTACTTCTCTTCCATGTTGCAATGTTTGGCTGATGATACACCACACGTACGGGGACGTGTTAGATTATCTCACATTGTACAATTTGTAAAACAAATCATATATAAATGTAAAAAAATCATCCTTTGCATAACCAATTGTTTCTTGGTTCTCTAACACTGTACACTTAAAACATCAAATATGTATTCTGATGGTTCAAATTAGAAGGTGCATCTCTACTTTGGAAAACTGTTAAAGAGTAGTAGATATTGACTATAATCAATCCCCAAAAACTTAATGAAACATCAATCCTAAAAGATGAAGATAATGATGGAACTCAAATGACAGCTTATATGGTAACACTAAACAAACCCATAAGCAAGCATTATAGGGAATAAACTGTTCCTTAACTTGTGTTGCATCCCTTTCTTTATTATTCTAAACTACAAATATAAGCATGTAATCTTTTCCTATTATTCAACCATAGAAACGAATGGATTCACCGTGTACAGACAGCCAGTCGTCGATAATACATATAAAGCACTGAGTAGAAACACACATGCTTGTTTTCAAAATAATTTACCGATTTCTATTAATCATGTGTGGATTACAGATTAATTTGTTATCATTGCATTTGACAATCTTTTAACTAAGTTGTGATAAGTCAATTTTCAAGGTGACTGTAACATTCGTCCTAAATCTCTTTTCAGCGACATGGAACAAGCAAAAGGTGGCAAATTTTTGGCCGAGAAGAATCAGAAAATCCTTGGTACATAGTTAAAAGTTTATCTTATCACCATGAAGATATTCACGTTAAATTTGAACCAGGTTCTTCAAGACTTAGCCGAGCAACGTATGAAGTTAAAGGTTCTTTTAATTCTACACATAAGTACTGTGATATAACAATGCACCGCAAATACATGTACACAGAGTTTCCATTTCAATTGACAACAAGTATTATTACAAAACAAAGCTTACCAGGCAGTTATGCGCTCTCTTCGATTATGCTAATGAAACTCGAGGAACCAAATATCAAAGATACACAGATCTGAGATAATTAAGATTTCAAATTAGATTTTATAATACAAGTATGAAACAAAATCAAATTTAAAATAGAAATCAAATAATTAAAAATGAGTACCCAACCTGGAGTAGGTATTCGATAAATTCACGTTGTAATACTTCTCCGAACACAGATCTGAGAGGGCCACTGATTGGCGTTGAATGAAGGAAGAACTAGTGCGGCTGGAAGCAGGGCCGGTCCTAGATGTTTTGGTACCTAAAGCCAATTGAAAAATCAATGCCCTTATACAGAAACTAATGCTATTACCGTTAATTAAACCATCAAAATAGTTATTTAGCGATAAATTGTACGTTGACTAACCACTAAAAAATTCATTATCTATTACCAAATAATTCATTGTTATACAATTATCACTTATGTCAAATACCAATTTGAATATACCAATTTTGATTTAAGCCTTATTAGTTATTATACAAATGTACAAATCAACCCTCAAATTAATATACAACTACCTCCTAAAATTAGAATATAGGATCAAAATTGAATTTGCATTGTAGAACATAGATGATGTTCATTTTACAAATTACTAAATTAGTAAATTACAATACAATAACTAAACTAACTCAAAAATCAAAACTTTAAAACATACCGAATTCCAAATTAAGTAGTACATTCAACTGAATTTGTGCGTTGTTTGTGTTGTGCCCCAGCTCCCGAGTGCTGAGAAGGAGCCTGCTGCCTAACAATCTTTTGCTAAAAAAATTAGTATTACTAACAATCTTTTGCTTTCCAAACAATATTAGCTCCACAAAATAAATCAGTAGCAATCTTTTATACCAACTATTATAAGATTCATCTTGTAACAAACAATATAAGCTCCAAAAAAATCAGTGGAAATTAGTATTAATAAGAATCTTTTATACCAACCATTGTAAAATTAGTATTAAGATTATTGCTAACAATCTTTAGAGGAGAATGGAGATGGAGCTGCTGCTTGAAGGAGAATGGAGAAGGAGCCTGCCGAGTTCTGTGATGGGCCCCTGAGCCTTCTACCTGGACTTGGAGGAGATGGAGCCTACTGCCTGGAGGTGAAGAGTCGCCGCCGGTTCACGAAATGGCGATTTAGTTTTTTCTCCTGTATCGCTGCTAGAGAATTGGTGCCCTAGGTTTTTATGGGCCCTAAGCGGAAGCTTCTGTCGCTTTACTAAAGGGCCGGGCCTGGCTGGAAGGAAGATGAGTTCGCAGCTGGACACGATTAGGTGGAAAGATGGGTTCGCGGTTGGATGGAAGATGATTTCACGATTAGATGGAAAGATGAGAGGGTTGAAGCAAATCGAATTGGTGGAATTGGGGATTTTTTTTTGATTTAGGTTTTCTTTTCGTTGAAAGAGGACGAAACGAATATCAAAGGAAAGGAGGGAAGGAAAAGTGACGGGCCAATTCTTTTGGCTCCCAGCGAATATTTGGCACAAAATTAGCGCCATTATATGCCACAACATTTACGACGGTTACAAACCGTTGCTAATTAGCCACGGTTGAAAACCATTGCTAGTTGGAACGAAGCGCGCCAAAAATTATGGCGCGTAAGGATGAAATTCACCGCCATCATTTGTCTCCAAAGAAGCTACGGTTAATAACTGTTCCCAATTAGCAACGATAAAAAACCGTTGCTAACTGAACCAAGACGGTGATTAACCGTTTCTAAATGGAAACGGTTAATAACCGTTGCCAAATGCGCGGATGGTTAGTTGCAAATCTCAGTATTTGGTGTAGTGACTCCATATTTATAATGACTAATTATGATGGCTTAGTAGAAATAGTATTTTCTATTGGAATTGTTTTCATGTTTGAATGGATGTTATGGTTGTTATGTGCTAACAAGTATTTAATGTTGGAGAAGGGCAGGAAATAGAATTATATGGCTAAATCCCCAAAAGGTACATAGATAGTATTTTCTATGAATAACTCTCGAGCCTACAGCCAGAGCACGTAGGGTTAGGCGCAATCCAAACATAGTTGATCACCTTTTCAAAATATTGTATATATTTATCCGTAAAGTCGTAGGTAGGTGCAAAGGAGGGAGCAAAGGTTCGGATATGGATCATATCCATAAGTGCTTGGCTTGGTATATTTCTCTTACACCATAGTTATGTTATTGTTTATTAATGGCAGTTAATGTATTGAAAGATGTGGATGTTACTTAATGTACTGAATTTGTATGGTATTTAACTTAGTGAGATAATGTATATACAATATAGTTAAATTCCACTATGTGGTTTCCCTTTTTGTTCATTATTTTAGACTTTTAATTTTATAAAGCACCACGGTCCAATGCTTTTATTGTCTGAAATTAGCCTAAGAGTATTTTGATGGTATTTTTCACTGATTTTAGATGTTGCTACGGGCCTTTTCTTCCGATGAGACAATCATCATAAAGAGTCCAAGCTAAGGAATAGAGACAAGAAGTGTTCATGGCATAAAGAAACATGAAGGTGGGAAATCCCTAGAACAATGTAAGTGAAGACAAAGGAAAAAGAAAGGAAGAAGCTTTCGGTTCGGTTTGACACCACCACTACTGAACAAGATATTATGTACGGTAGCTAAGCATCGGACAAGGATTATTGTTTGGTGGTAGAACTACCAAATCAAAATTTTGGTTCGGTAGTCCAAGCCCCGGACATTATTTCTTGTCCAGTGATGGAGCTACCAGACATTAATTTTTATCTAGTAAGTGAAGATTACTGAGCCTATAAGGACCACAGAAGAAGTGTTTTCAAGGATGAGGCCATGTCCATCCATCGAACCAACAACCACCGAACCACTAACTTCCACCGTACTAAATAGGATGTTTTAGGAAATGAAATCTTGAATATATGGAAGTTTCGGATCGTATCATCTATATATGAAAATAACTGAATTGAGCATATTATATAAGGAAACTACCTTTTATTGGTCTGACCTCCCTTTCTCTTCATAACCTATGAATATCTAAGCTTCCAGTAGGAATAGGGACAACTTTTTAGAGCTACCAAACATTGCCGAACAAAAAACATCGAACCGATCACTGGGAAGTCGTACTTCAATTCAAATTGTTATATTTTACATTCAAATCATTGTAAAACTGTTATATAAAGAAGGAAATAAAAATAGAAAATGGATGTAGGCGCATTCAAGATGAGCCACTATAAATCTATGTTTATTTTACTTTGCATTCTTTTTTACCTTTTTGCTACTACAAATCGATTGGAGGTGTTTGTCTACTTATTGTGCAAACATTTATTGTGTTTTTACTGAGAACTGTTTCTCAACATGTCTCCAAATTTAAGAACAAGGCAGGTGCTACCAACGGAAATGCTAGCCAGACAACTACCAATCAAGAAAATCTGTAACAACCTATACCTTAATAGGCCTGAATTTCGACTAAATCGAAACCCAAGTCCATTAGGGCACAGATCGCTGGTTTTGGTAACCTGTAATAAATACAAGTATATTAGAGTGCGATAAATATAAATTCACAACGGAACTGAAAAATATAATATAACTTGCATATTGACTAAGGCTGCTACCTTAGTATATTATTCCTTGGATATTTAATTGCCTAGAAGAAGACTTCACCATCTGCAATTCCCGTCTTACTCCAATATCTAGTACTACTAAATCTAGCCTGTGGGTTGTTATGAGGAGGGGGGTCAGAACAATGTTTTGGTGATTGGAAAATTACATACTTTACCCATACCATTAATTTACGTCGAATGATTTTCATTTAAGTGTTATGTTTATTGTTTACGGCTAATCCATCTAATCCTAAGTGTGCGTTTGATAGGCCTCACTTAAACTTCTCCAAGGTATAATTATATATGAGCCTATATACATATACATACTGTTTGCTAATTTCTTTGCTAATGAAAATATGCAAGGTAAGTTAAGGTTGGTTTGGATAAGGAATTAAGTGGTCTTATGCAAGCTTGGAAGTATATGCAAGTTCAAGTTCGAGTCCAAGTCCAAAGATCAGTCATATACATGTCCATTATCCAAGTACAAATATGAGTCATATGCATGTCGAAAGTTCAATAATAGTCAAATATTCTCAGTTGACAGAAGTATGTTATACAAAGTTAATTGTCTAATCCCTTATATGCAAAAAGTCCAAAAATTACAATCGGCTCTTAAATTGCCAAATCAATTTACGGTTTAGAACTTTAAAATTTGAGAAAGTGGAAAGAATTAATCGCCACATCTTAGTGTCGATGGAGGTCTATTTATAGGGGTGTCGACCATGTAGGATGATTGACACGTGTCACAGCTTTGAATCCAAGGGTTCCGATAGCCCCATCTTGATGAAATCTCGGCATCCTTTGTTGTGACTCGACATCACTTACCTTCATAAGTTTGGCAATGTAATCCCCCTTTGGTAGCTACTTGATAGCTTTTAGGATGGTAGATACACGATATCTGTTACTATGGTGGTAGCTCGATGATAATTGATGTATTACAGGCTCAACATCCTCTAAAGGCTCGATATCCCCTACTCATGACTTGTTGCAGCATCCTCCTTTTATTACATGTTCGAAAAAACTCCGTGTTATAGAAGCTCGATATTTCTTTCTTGGTCTTTGTCGATCTTGCTATTTTTGGACTTGGTAGCTTCCATATTATAGAAGCTCGATATCTATAAGTACTCATTGTTTCGACACCTTCATCACCTTATAAGCTCGATACCTTGATTCATTGTTAAGGTTTGACTTCACCTTCTACTTGTTATACATTCGGTGACCTTTATGCTTGTTAAGACTCGATACCTCTCTTGCATTACATGCTCGACAACCCTTATGGTTATCGAGGCTCGACACCGCCTCCTCTTTGTGTTCAAGTTTGATATCTCGTATACTTGCCATCTGTTTGAAGTTCGATATCCTTAGAGGCTCGGTACCTTCTATTCCTGTTAATTACTTGAGCATTCGGCATCCTTTCTATTGTAAAGGTTCGACATCTTTTTCTTATTAATTGAAACTCACTATCCATTGTTAAATGTTGAGTGCTTGATGACTTGGATTTCTTTTGACTTGACACCCCTTATCGTTACCAAACCTGACACCTTCTCTTTTAGAAGCTCAATATGTATGTTTATAGTAACACACACATATACACACACATGGAGATATATATATATATATATATATATATATATATACATATACTACCTAAAAACTCCTGCCAGTTAATACTTCTCTAATAGGGAGGAGGTAGACCAACAACCATTTAATACCTCAACCCTCGAAGCAGGCCCTCCGCAACATTACCACTAGTTAATCGGTCGTAACTACGAGGTCGATGACACCTAGATAAGGCTTTATAATATAATTGTCATATTACTAACGCATCCCAACTCTCAACTTGCATTCAACTGTAGGCCAAATGCCCTTTCCAGTCTCATGCAACTACCGTCAGTCATGTCCTAACAATGTGAGAGGGAGTACCCAAGCCACTTAATACCTCTTCATCGGAAATTAGGTAGACTCCGAACATTTAAAACCTATATCATATGCCAGTCTCCATCATTTAATACCGAACCCAAGGCGGAACCCTCTCTGGTACTCCCTAGCAGACATCGTAAGAAATCTCATTAGGTTATTTAATACTTCTTTATGGGGAGAGGCGGACCCTATAATAGCCACTTAATACCTCGACCCCGTTGCGGACCCCTCTCGAGATTTCCCACTATCGTGCCTAACACTAATCCGGACCATTTAATACTTCTTAAGTAAGAAGGAGGTGAACCCTACAATAACTACTTAATACCTCCGATCCAGAAGCAGGTCCTACGTCCTATGCATATCCCTTCCCCATGGGTCCTATGATTGGGGATATCCCACATCAGTAGTACGTATACACAACTGCTGATAGTCTCTATAGGAAGGTTGGACTTCTACCGCGTAACTTTACTGACCTTGCATCCCAACCTACTAAACCAAACCTACCACCCAAAGCCTAAGTGTTTGGCTTGGCCCACTAATTCACGTTTGTCTTAAACGTAAAATTTAAGCTATATAATTTCCTACTATAAAAATTATATTACTTTCTACGTATAATTAATAGTATTAATATTTACTTATCACTACTTTATATTCCTAATTTATAAGCTTAGGCTTTAGTTTCCTTGTAATGTCTAATAAATGTCTATTACCCGTAATAATTAGTCATTAGTGTTAAAATTGGACAATCTTTAATCAATCCTCATTTAATACCTTTAATCTATTTACCAGTTTCAAAATCCACCTATTATTTCTATTTAGTTCCTCCGTAAATTCCATATTAAATTCCCTAATCAGTCCCCATTTAATTTGCTTTTTACTCTCTATTAATCACAAATATATTGCTCGTTAAATTTTTAATTAATGTCCATAAATTCTAGTCCGTTAATCATTACGTTGTTAATAAAAAAATATGTATGTAGTCATAAATTATGCTATGTGCATGCATGTGCATCTATATTATTTTTGAAAGCTAAGCGAGGTTATACGTGTGTATATATATATATTTCTAATTATTAGTTTATAAACCAGAACATTCCTTTCCATATTTTAATTTATGTAAGCTATCCTTCTAAAAAGGATTACCATTAAAATGTTCCATAAATTAATCAAAAGTGAGATCTTTGCTTCGTTTGAAATTACAAAGAATCATCTCTTTTCTTTTGTTGAAATAGACAGTGTAAACTATGGAAAAGAATATCCATATCTTATACATCTCTTTCCCTTTTTAGTATATCCCCTCTTAATTGAGACAACGTTCTTTTATACATATTTTGAAATTGGATAATTTATGGAAATTACATGGAACCCGCTCCAAATAAATCAAAACATAGAAATTCACATTCCAATTCAACTAGGGCAACCTAATTTACAACCCAATTATAAATCTAGAATAAACTTTACAAACCTTCTGCAATAATAAATAGTTTGGACTGAATCCAAATTTCCAGATTAGGTTGTTCATACTATTCCTATTTCAATTATCTATTTTATTGAATATGTAGGTGATAGTCATATAAGTTTGTTTTAAGCCTACAATTCATCAGATATTATTTAGGCATAATAATTAAATTAAAATTCAACAAGAAAAAATTCAATGTCATAAATAAATTTATATAATTTCCCACTCACCTTTTAAAGCTTCCAAATCTACAAATTTGAATCCATTCATTTACTTGACTCCCTTTTCCATTCTAATCCAAAAGAATATGTATAAGAAGGTATATACATATTATTAGAATTAAAGATCTGAGAAGTGATTGGTGGTTAAGGGGAATATATATTGAAATTTACCTTTTTCCTCGGCATTGATCCGTTTCTTTTCTTCTTTTATCTTATTTTACGTAATTCTACGATTTTTGTGTGTGTGTATATATATAAATATTTTATAATTTTTAGATGCAGTGGAGAATAGAAAATGGCAGAGCTTCGCTGCTTGGATTGGAAAACACGAGAAGAGAAATGAGGAGTTAGGCCTTTATTTATAAGCATACGAATCAATCATAACCATTAGATTAAAATAATTAAATCTAGGCCGTTAATCAAGGTTCAAACCCTAGAAATCATGTTCGAATTGGTAGATCGCTCCCCCTATAGATGGTATACCGACCCATGGTAAGGGTCGACTGGTGGGGTTCCGAAATTAATGTTTATTTATTTCCTTTTTCGTATTTAATTATTTCCGCTTTCAAAACTTCAAATGTTAATAACTTTTTCGTTTGAGCTTCGATTGTGAAACTCCAAATACGAAATTTGCTCAGAAAATTGTCATGAATGCAATAATGCAAGTTTCATGACCAAATTCCAATGTTTGTCCAAACTCTAATCTAAGGAATCCAGGAGGCGAAGGAGATCATATTTTGGTAGCAGATCTGATTGGGAGAATTGAGGATCAGGAAGAGTAAACACTAACGAAGTGGATTGAGTAAGGATTCGGCCCGAAGCTACGCTAATGGAATGGTTCGATGCCTAACCAACTAGGGGAGGACTAAGTTAGGGCTTGCTATGGCCGAGTCCTTTCGATCCAGGTGATGCTCCCCTACCTTAAGAGAGTTGGAAACTGATGGAAGGTGATCCTATCACCATGGACGGCCCTAAAGTTAGGATCGATATCGACATCCCAGAACAAGTCATTACAGAAGTAGCGAAAGAGGCCATCCTGAAGGGAGAGATCAACATATCTTTGCTCATCGCTTGAATCAGAAAAATGAATGGCATGGATTAGTAGAGAATGTGTGCGGCGTGAGAAAGTAGAACGAGGCATTGGTGGCAAGGGTTGGCAGCAATTCTATATAGAACTAGAAACTACCTGGAACCCTAGAAGCTTTCAGATGCCCACCATGGATCCCTATCGGGGTTTTTAAGTAACCCTATAGCACATCTGCAATGGTACACACAACATATGCTAATGACTCGAGCAAAGGAGGAAGTCTTGTGCAAGTGCTTTACCTTATTCTGGCAGACCTAGTAATGACGTGGTTTTGTCGCCTGCCTCCCGACTCAATCCACTCATGGTCAATATTAAAAGAAAAATTGATCAGCCAATTTTGTATGGAAGTGGAATAACCTAAAGACTTGTATTCGCTACCAGATGTGAAGCAGAAAGAGGATGAGATGCTACAACAATACTAATCTCATTACAACAACGTAACGACTAGGGTCTGGAATGCCGATGAGCGACTAACCCTGATGAAGCAAAGCGACTTTGGCAAAAAGAAAGTGGAACGAAGGAGGTTCAAGCCTAGACCAAGGTTCAATGCCAACAAGGACCTAAATGACACTATGGAAAACATCTTCCTTGCAATGCAAGCAGAGCTTAAGTACATTAGGCCTCAACCGAGAAAGGAGACTGAAGCGGACATAAATACGAGAAAGAACTGTAGATTTCATGAATCTCACAGACATGACACTGATGAACGTCGTCACTTGGAAGACATCATAGAGAAATACATAAAAAGAAGTTGGAGTGGTATGTCATAAATCCTAACACTTCCCCCGTATCTATGCATAGCAATTAAAGGAGGGCCCTATAAGACCGCATATTTTGGAGGGTCCATAATATGGGAAATTAAATTAAAATTTATAATCAGAAGGTATTATTAAAGAGATTAATAAAATGATTTAACTACAAGAATTGCCTAAGCGAGATTCAATAAATTAACCATGGGACAATTTAAAATGTTAATTGAATAGGCCAAGGATAGTTAGAGTAATGAAGGTTGGCCTTGTAAAAAATAGAATAAATAAGATTTAAAATGGGAAAGATTCGTGTTAGGGGAATAAATTAGTGAGACTAGGCCACATGGGTTGTTAGGCTAAGTGAAAATCATTAGTCCATTTTCCTTAGCCATATTTCCCATTCCACTTCATTTTAGTTCACAGAGAAAATTCCTAAAGCTCTAGCCAAGGTCGTTCACCATTTTACTAAAGAGAAAAGGAAGATCAAGCTAGAAGATCAAGCTTTTAACTTTAAAGAAAAGAAAGTTAAACAAGGTTTTTCTTAACTAAGGCGAGTAAAATTTTCCCTAAAACCTTCCTAACCCATTTGGGTTTGGATTTTTATTGTAAATAAATGTTTTGACGATGGTTTGAAATTTAAATGAAGTAAATATGTTCATATTTTAGGGAAAAACATGAATTAAGCAAAGTTAAATGATTCAAAATTAAGATATGATGTTTATAATGATGAAATAAAGATGAGTTTTTAATTTCATAATTTTTAGAATTAATCTGGAATTTATACAAATTTTCTAAGTTGAGAAAAATGTTAATTTTGCAAAAATTAATTATTACAGACAACAAAAATAATTATTTTTAGTTGAAACTTTGATATGAGGCAAAATATGATAATTTTGGTTTTTGGTAAATTTTAAGGATTTTTCCTATTAATTTTCAATTTTAAATGAATTAATTAGCTAACTAAGGAAATAATTAATTAACAAATAGGGTAGGTAACCAACATATTCTAAAAACCAAACTGGAAAAAATACTGTAGCCAATGAGAACTTGACAATAAATGTGATTTGGGGTAAAGAGATTGCTTAATAAAGCAAAGAAATAGTTTTCAATTTAATTACCAAATTGCCACTTTTAGCTTTCAAAAGCTAGTAAGTATCAACATGCGATAGCATATGCTATCAACAAATGACGACTCATGGGGAGTCAACACACAAGGGATTTAATGGAATCAACACGCGATAGCTTTAACGATTTTAATACACGACTACTCTGGGAGAGTTAACCCATGATAGCAACTTGAAGCTCAACATGCGAAGACTTAGAAAAACTAACAACTCACGATGGCTACCTGGAATCAACACGTGAAGGTTCAAGGGAGTCAAGATGTGTTGGCTCAAGAGAGTCAGCATGCTATAGCTTAAGGAAGCTATCAACTCACGATGACTACTTCGAATCAACACGTGAAGGCTCGGGGTAGTTAACAAGCGAAGGCTTAGGGAAGTTAACATGCGAAGACTCAAGGGAGTCAACATGCGATGGCTTAGGGGAGTTAACATGTGATAGCTTGGGAAATTATCAACTAGCGATGGCTTAGGATTAATCAACATGCGATGGCTTTGGGATAGCCAACATGCGATAGCTAAGCTTCAGATTCATAGGCTATGGGATAGCCAATATACGAAGACTAAGGTCAACTTGTGATAGCTTGGGAAGCAATATTTTTCTAACTAAAATAAGAAATGCTTAGGAAAATTTGAAAAACAGTTTCCAAGTGTTAATGAACTATTTTATAAGGATGAAATAACGGTGGAATTTTAGGAAGTTAAAATTGTATTAGCTTATTTTTGAAATGAAGGAAGCTTAGAGAAGCTAATAAATGATAGGGTATCATTTAAATTCAAAGATAAAGATGTTTTATCTAAAGAAAGTGCAGGGTACACTATAAATGAATGAAAGAAAGGGGTTAAACTGCGATAAAGATATACCGGCTCTGGAGTTATTGGATGGCAATGTGCCTTGACTATTATTCTAAAGTCCAACGGTAGACGGCAGGGTGTCACGATAGGGTTCAATACTTAAAGATTTATCAAATCTAAAGGGGAGTTATGAAAGGTGCCATAGCAGGATGTTAGAACATCAGGGTGGTGTTATAACAAAAACAAATAAATCGATAACATGAATGATAACGGTTTAAGGACTAAGAGAGGCTATTGATGCTTAGTAAGGACGCTTGCAAGAATGTGTTCAGGATGCTTATATTCAACCTCTTAGGAGTGTCAGGGTGGCTCTCATTGATGGAATGAGTGGCCATTTCATCAGGTGACGTTGTTCAAGAAAGGATAAATTGGTGATAGATAGGTCTAGGGAGGTAATCACTGAATAAGTAAATGATAACTTAAGGATGAAAATCTAAAACAAGAGAACATGTGATGTTTGAATGGATGATGAATGATTGTATCACATTGTTTATAAAAGGATTATAAATACATGGTATACTTAGTTTGAATTGATATATTACATGGTTATAACTAGATAATAAGTGTAGGGTACACTTCTTGATTGAATATATGCACATGGCTGCTTTTTATGTAATGTTGTTTACTTATATGATGTATCTTAGTGATGATAAAGTGAGGGGGGAAACCCATTCCGCGTTAGCGACGTGGTCTCATTATGGATAAATAGAGTAAAGATTTTACTCATACCAAGCTTTATGTCCGACTAGTGTTTTTATTATTTTCCATGAACTCATAGGTACTTATTCGAGTAGGCTGAGTTTATGGATTAGACATGTATCTATTGGAAGGACAAATAAAGGTTTCAAAAATGAAGCAAGAGGCTTATCTAGATAATAAAAATGTTTTGAAATTTCCACTCTGTAAAACCATGAATTATAACTGGTTATGTATTGTGTTGGCATCTTTATATGTTAGACACAATACTACTCTTATTTTTTATTGTATTTATCCTTGCATGGCAACAAAATGGGTAAAAGATGATGTAGTGAACTATGTAATTCAAATTAATGTAATGGAAAATTTATCTAGTTGCTCTGTTTACTTATGTTGTACAAAATACTATTGAACTCATTTTTGTCGCTGGAAAATGATTTCGGTGATGACTGCAGCATACCAGTGTCTATTTTTTGGTCTTGAAGTAAGAAATGTTACAATGTGGTATCAGAGTTTAGATTAGGGGAAAACTTAAGTAAAAAAGAGCTAAGTAGAAACTTATTAGTAGAAAATAAACTCCTTAAGGAGGGTATGCTATATATAACGTACTTGTATTTTGATATAGATATATAAGATAATATATCTACCCCTCTATGATTGATTTCAGTATCTTTACTTCCGTTTCTATGAATTCTTGCTTATGTAGAAGGCAAGAATGGACCTATGTAACCGATGTTTGATAATAGAAAGTGCGAGAGCAAACCCTATTAAAGGAGATGATAGTATGCGAACCAACGGTCATGGAAGGGAGGCAGATCAGAAAGTTCGTACTGAAGTCGGTACTCAAGTGCCTGCCCCAGCATAAGGAGGAATGGATGTGAATGTTTTGCTCCGCCAATTCATGACCGAGATGATAAGGCACCAGCTAGTTGGAGTTGTTAAGCCTAGACTTGAAGTAGCAAGAGAAGCAGACATTTCTAAGATGAACAAAGATTTCAAGAGTTGTGGAGGAAAGGAGTTCATAGGGAAGGAATCTCCCTTGGTGGTGTTGAATTGGTTGAAAGTATTTGAATGTATTTTTGGAGGCTTGGAATATAATAATTCTCAAAAGAGGAGGTTGGCTTCTCGTTATCTCTAGGAGGATGTATTGGACTGGTAGGTGGCTGTAATGGCTAAGGTCCTAAATGAGGAGATAAACTAGGAGAAGTTTGAGGAGTGATTTGAGGCTCAGTTTATCCTCGAATATCAAAAGAATGCTTTGTGCAAGGAGTTACTTGACTTGAAGCAAGGAGAGATGACTTTGGCAGAGTACATCCAACATTTTGATGCTCGAAGTACGGGAGGGAGCATATCAATATTCTGCTGAAGAAGAATGAGAAGTTCATTGAAGGTTCGAGAAAGGGGCTGAATCACAAGGTGTTGGCATATTTATTGGCTCCTTTTGATATGGTGGTGAAAATGGCAGGACTCTATGAAGGCTTATTTCCGAAGGAGAATAAGGTTGATGTTAGGTACAAGGGTAGGTAGAAGAAAATATTTAGTTTGTATTAGAAAGGCAGAAAGAATCAGAATGGAGGAAAGACTTCTGGCGGAGGGACTCAAAAGCCGAATATAGTTGATGTCACTTGCTTTAATTGCGGCCAGAAGGGGCACTACCCCACTAAGTGTACCTAGCTAGAGAACAAGTGCAAAGATACGTGCTTTATCAGTAATAGGCCAAGCCATAAGAAGAGATATTCCCCGAAATTAAAGCTGGCAATTTTTTTTGCTTTGGAAGGACCTTCGTTTGGACCGACTCCTGAAGAGAAAGGAAGGGTATGCTTGGAGGTATGATTTCGATTTCCAATATATCAGTTAGTTTTCTATTTAATACTTGCATTGCTCACTCTTTTATTTCGAAATATTTGGTTGATAGGTTAGAATTGGACACTGCCTATTTCATTATGTCCTTGCATGTGGTTAGTCCAATCGATGGTTATGCTACTCTCGGATTAAGGTGCATTGACTTGAGTTTGACTTTTGTGGACATTTGTTCATTTGCGACCTATATGTGTTTGACTTCATAGGGTACGGGTTGATATTGGTATGGACTAGTTAGTATGTAATGACGCAAGGATTTGTTATGCGAATAGGATTATCGTCTATGGAATCCAAGGGGAGGAGAAAAAATTATGATAACATTGGACGTAATGAAAGAGAAGTCGGGCTTGATGCTATTATGTGCTATGGAAGAAAAAGAAGGTTAGATCAGTAGAGTATGTGTAGTTTGAGAATTTACTTATGTTTTCAAACCTACAATGAGATTATCGCATAAAAGGGCAATCAAATCCAGATAGACTTGATGCTGGGGGTACAACTTATTAGTAGACAACCTAGCAAAATGCTACCTAAGGAAGTGGAGGAATTGAAGAAGCAGCTAGTGGAACTTGGGGATAAAAGTTTCATTAGGCCGAGTATTTCGTTACGGGGAGTGTCCACGGTAAAAAGAAGTCAAATGGATCTTTATGGATGTGCATTGATTGTCGGAAGCAGAATGAGCTGAAAGTGAAGAATTATTATCCTTTTCCTAAGATAGACGAATTGTTTGACCAGTTGAGTGGAGCTTAAGTGTTCTTGGAGTTGGACTTGGCAATAGTTTTCCATCAATTGAGAGTATTAGAAGATTGTGTTCTGTTCACCACATTTTGAATAAGGTATGATTCATATGAGTGATTAGTGATGCCATTTGGACTGACCAATGCCCCTGCGTTCTCCACTGATTTAATGAACCGAATCTTTTTTGATCGGTGGGATAAATTTGTGTTGATCTTTATTGACGATATCTTAGTGTATTCAAAGGATGAAAGAGACCTTGATGTCCATATTAGATTGTTGTGGAGATGTAGAGGCAACATAAGTTAAAAGCGATGTTTTCGAAATGCCATTTTTGGGAACAAAAGGTTAAGTCTCTCGGGCATGTAGTTTTAGAGAATGGATTAGTGGTAGATCCATCGAAGTTAGAGAATATTAATGCTAGAAGAAGCCATAGACGATCATATGAGAAGTTTCTAGGGATTGGTTAGCTATTATTGTAGATTCATTAATGATTTCTCGCGTATAGCAACACCATTGACTAAGTTAACCGGGAAGAGCGAGAAGTTCATATGGACTGATAAATGTGAGGGGCCACTTCAAGAGTTGAAGAATTTATTAACAAACTCTCCTATCTTGATAGTGCCTGAAGGGAATCAGGAGTTCGTTGTAACACCCAACGTATTTGCGTTAATTAATTAAAAATGAATTAATTAATTAATAAACAGTAGATAGTGAAAATGGGATTTTTGCAAATGTCAAAATTTGGCAACGAAACTTGATCATTGTGTTCATGGCAATATTCTGATCAATTTTCATATATAATATTTTTCAATCGGAGTTCAAACGGAAAAGTTATCAACGTTTGAAGTTTTAGCATTGAAAATAATTATGTATGTAAATATGGTAATAAAATCAATTAACGCTAATTGGTAACTTTAATGGAAATTTTAATTTTAATATTAAATTGAAATCTTAGAGAATTTAGAAAAGGGGAAAGATTCGAACAAGATCAATTAACGGAGGAAATAAACGGACATGATAATTAAATAAAGGAAACAAAATCAACAAAAATCAAATAACATTCAAAAATGCTGAAATTTCATCACATAGGTCAACCCAAGGGTGTCTCAAGTCAACCATGAGCGGTCCACCTGGGCCATGTGGCCTGGAATTAAAACAGTTTGATCCGACGGTTAGCACTGATTTGAACCTCTATAAATTATAACCTAGGGCCTCATTTTCAACTCATAATTTTATAATGAGCGTGGAAGCTCTGTCACTTTCTCTTCTCCTCCAAAATTCTGGATTCATAGAAATAGATTTAATTTACCTTATACATTTTGAAGAAGAATAGAAGATGATAGAGAATAGGAAATAGATTCAAACCAAGTCACTACATCATAAGTAAACGATAGATCTGGTTCTAATTAATACATTAATCTAAATCTCTTCTCTGTAATCCAAGCTCTAATAGACCTATATGTAAATGTTATTTGTGGATATGAATAAGGAGTCAAATTGGAGAATACCGATAATAGAAATTAGATCTAGATTATATCTAGAAATATGCGAACGCTAAAAAGATGAGTGGGAATATTATATGTTTTTATATAATTTTAGATTATATTGTTGTAGATCTATTCCATATGCTTGAGAAATTAATTTAAGTTGCAACTATTTATATATATGTATATATATATGTATGTGTGTATATATATGTATGTATGTATATGTATAGGTATATAATGTTGAGATTTACACTTGCCTATGAAATTCATATTGATGAATCAATACTTTCTTGTTATGAAATTAAATTTGAATTTGATATGAAAATGATACTGAACTATGCAATGATTAGAATTGGTATTTATACGTCGAAAATGAATTTGATAAAATCTCAATGTACCGCGTAATGATTAGGAATTTATATTTATATGTCGGATATGAATTTGATGAAATCTTAACCTACTGCATTTGATTAAATTTATATTATTGCAAGTAGATTTCTATATATTATCAAGCTTAAAATAAATAAAAGTGTGACGTTTGAAATGACAAGGAATAGATACATGTATATAAAAAGAAAGAGATGTACAAAATAGGTATGGTTACCGTATTTTATGCCAACTATTTTAAGAAATAAAAAAATAATTCCATGTGATTACAAATACCACACAAACATCTCCTCTTTGGATAAGATATGTAAATTTACCGTATTAACAATTATATGATAGAAGTTTAGTTCCAATGTATTAAAATATAGCAAACTTTAAAAGTTGAACATTAAGATATGAATGAAATAAGAATACCAATAAATGGAAAATAAAGAAAAATAAAGTATGGGTAATAGGAAAGAAGAAATAGAGAATAATAATGGAATAGAAATGAAAGATAGAGCTGATAAATGAATTAGCAACGATATTAAGAACTTGATAAAAAGAAGCGGTAAATGAACTTAAAGAAGGAAAGTAATATGTATAATAAAATAAAGACCTATAGTCAACTATAAGAATTGTAGAGGCAACGAAAGTAAAAGGATGTAAGAATGAATATATATATATAGCCTCGAATATGCATTTATGACGGGTGTGAATCATTATAATTTA
This sequence comes from Allium fistulosum, assembly GCA_030737815.1. Classification (NCBI taxonomy): domain Eukaryota; kingdom Viridiplantae; phylum Streptophyta; class Magnoliopsida; order Asparagales; family Amaryllidaceae; genus Allium; species Allium fistulosum. The sequence goes on along the minus strand of CM060905.1, from coordinate 893,415,850 downwards.
ATATATAAATTATATAAAGAAAATGTTGAAGGTCACTAGAGTAGGTTGAAATGCAAGGTCAGTAGGGTTACACAGCATAAGTCTGCTCACAGTAAGAGGCTATCAGCTATTGTGTAACATAATACTGATATGGGACATGTCTAACTACAAGACTCATGGAGAGTATACACTTGCGTATAGATGGAGTACCCTCAGGATATAGTAGTCTGCTTCAAATTTATTTTAGTGGAGGGTATTGCCTTGATTGCAGTAGGCAATCTAAATAGATGATGAGCAGGATTGTGCACTACGCAGCGAGTGTTGGTACCAAATTTAGAGGTAGGACTATCATAGGGGGAGAACGTCATCAGTCCCAAGCGGTCAATGGGAAGGATAGGGTTACACCTAGCGGGTCTTCGTATATAGCCTACCAAGGTGGACCACTTTGGGTCATGCACCACCACAGTTGTTTGCTAGTTTATTTGATAGGGTAAGGCTAGGCAACCCACAACGAGATTCCTTCAAAGCATGGACGGGGTGGTTACTGGAGCCGAGTCCATGTTAGGAATGAAATAAGATAGAAAATCCCCAAAGAGAATATGGCAGAATATATGAAAGGCCATCGGAATGAGTATGGAAAAATGTATGAAAAGCCATTGGTAAGCACAATAGGACTTCCTCGAGTTATACGGTATCGAGATCGCGAGATGGCGAGGATGATGGATCCTGATGGGGTGTTGAATGAAAGATATTAGTGGGGATAGTATCTAGGTCCATTAGAGGACCAAGGGATATATATATATAATAGACATAACATGGAATAGTGAATAATCGGCATAAGATAGTGTTATGTCTAAGATGTATAATTTACCAGTCACCAGAATGTTGTTCTCCCCCTCCTCATTACAACCCACTGGATAGTAAGAAGGACATGTACCAGTGCTTGGCGTGTTCGGTGCTGACAAGGACACTTGTTTTGGGAAGTGTCAAATCTTGTTCGGTACTTATATGATCTACTATATTTTAATTATTCAGTTGTAAGTTATTTTGTTAAATCTCTGATGTGCATTCTTTTGTTTTATTTGTAGGATAACAAACCAATGATCCGTGCTTTGGTGGACTTGGGTTTTCGATTTAACGAAAATTCAGGTCCACTGCGGTGCGGGATGTTACATTTGCTATTAGAGCTTAGGTTAGTCGATTTTAAAAAATAGGAATGTTGAGTGAACGTATTTGCATTTTTCCTGTAAATATAATATACACTATATCCTAATAAATCCAACTACAGAATAGTTATATATGGAAAATCCATGAAGCTGGAGGGTACATGACTCCCTAGTCGGGCCTTGGTATCCCAATGGTTGTAGATCCGCGTATGATTGTCGATTTATGATGTACAATAGGTCCAGATAAAGGTAAAATAAGAGTCCATATGTTATAAATTATGAAAGATGGAGAAGTTCCTGAAGAAGGGTGTGGAATGGTCACTCCTAATTGGTAATTGGATTTTGAATATTAAGAAAGGAACAAGTTAGTAAATGGAAGAAATAATGTTCTTAAGGGAATAGTTAGAAATCCACTTTGAGTCCAACCTAATAGAAAATAGTTTTAAAAGTTGAGATAAATATACAGTTAATATATTTGATTTTGAAAAACTATTTGTATAATAAAGGTTTTGTTGGAGAATCATATGTTTAGTTAAATTGAAAACTTTCCATAAAAAGAGTTTTACAAAAGCAATTTTTTGAATAGGTTATAGAGTGTATGTATAGCTCGCTAGTTTCTTTGTAAAGAAAGAAAATTTAAAGTATGGAACTCTAATAGAGATTAAAATTTGTTAAAATCTGAAATTTAAGCAAGGGAATTTTGTCGAAAGCTATTCCTTTTGAAAGAAAAATAGAAGAGTAATATAGCTCGTGGGTTTTCTATAATGAATTCTTTTTAAATTGTAAAATGAAATTTATAGATGGATAATAAGAAGTGGTATAAGTTTGGAATATGGGTAAATAATACAGAAATGAAAGTTTGAAACCCTAAAACAAAGTTGTAGACGAACGCATTACAATGGTTCAAGTAAGAAAACAGTAAATTAAGAGAAAAGATTTGGAATTAGTGCAGTTTAGGTAGAGGAGTTGAATTGTAGAAAAGTTATGAAATATAAATAGAAATGAGTTTCGATTTATTGCAATTGGGTTGGGATTTGACATATTTTAATTCATTGGAATGAAAATGGATAAGAATATAAGTTTCTATGAATCAAACAAGTTACAAATAAAGGTGTATTGTTTGAAATAACAAGGAGTGTAAGAACTATAATTCCTTGTAATTTCACATAAAATACGAATTCTCTATTAATCGATTCATAGGGAATTATAGCGTTAAAAATTCCTCTTAAGGGGGAAAGCAGTTCCAATACATTAACGTATAGGATCCTTATAAAAGGTGTAGTAATTGGAAACTATGACGCCCCACCCCGAGACCAACACTAACAAAGGATATTGCAGAATAATACCGTCTGCTAGTGCAGATAATAGAGCTAGTTAGAAGCGACAATCTGTGAATTTTTAAGCAAACATTGATACATCGATTTGGGTGTTGTATCTACTTTGTTCTGTCAAGTGTAATCGACATATGCAATTTAGGCTTAAAACAAAACTACGGTGGCTATAAATATAATCCAGAACAATATATAATAAATACAAACCGTAGAATCATAGATCACATAATATACACAGGGGCATACAAATAGATACAAGGTAAAGCAGACATAATACAGATACATGATGTAGACTACATAATACAAAAGTACTCCATCCCAAAGATACAAATAAGTACACAAAATGAGTCTAGCTTGACATAAGATATATCATAAACATGAATATAAACATAGTGATAACATGGACAAGCATATAGCTAACAAGTATGAAGCCCATCCTAGTGGCATCAAACTAATGGTCCTAAAACATTTTGGTTTGACCCGAGTATTATAAAATAATAAACGGGTCAGTCTAGACTAAAATAAATGAGTTAGCAAGGTAAATTATAGGCAAAATGAACTAGATCTCAAATATAGTCACCAAGCTAAGTATCGACAAATATTAAGGATACTTCAATAAAATTTAAGAATGTAATCACCAAATATCAAAACCCAAGATAGCTTCTAAAATCAAAACCGTCAAAACTATTTGGTGATAAAAATATAGCATAGAATCTATAAATCATAAATAGAAATCCAGAAATCACACATAAAAGGTGGAAGGTGCAAAACTTTAAGATTGGTGAATAAATTCACCTACGTGCGTGCAACTCCAAAGATAGACATAAGTGTCTATAAAACTCCTAGATGGGTATAATTATCATAATAACTTCAAGATAGGCAAGAGCCTATAGAACTTCAAGATAGGTGCGAAACCTATAAAATCCAAGATAGGAACAAGTCCTATAAAACTTCATGATAGGTACAACGCCTATAAAAAACTCCAAGATAGGTGCAAGACCAATAGAACTTCATGATAGGTACAAGACCTAGAAAAACTCAAAGATATGTGCATGACCTATAGAACTCCAAGGATGAGTCATAAACTCGTCGATATAAGTGTCATGTACTCCCAAATAACAACCGAATAATAACAACCGTGTGACCTATACCACATGGGTTTACCTAAATGTTTACTATAAGCTAGTAAACTCCACTCGTGTGTACAAATGGCTTAATCGAACAAGTCCGGGAAATAACGGGTAAAACAAACGCGAGCGTTCTATACCACTCGTTTTATTAAACAATTTAAATTATCTTCTCATTCGATTGATAACGTGCATTGATAGAAATATTTTACTTTAAAAACATATTTGTAAAGTACAGTTTTATAAGCTAGGATATATATATATATATATATATATATATATATGTTGGAAATCCCTTGCTAATACACACACACACACATTTTCGACCGATTAAATATATATATATATATATATATATATATTAGTACAATTTTAAACCATTGTTCCAAATCAACTATAAAACCATTATTATTACATATTATATTTCCAAATAATCTTTATAGAAAATATATTTATGCTTGGAAAGATTTCGATAAAATGATTCAATTTGGAAATCAGCCTTTTGAAAACTCTTGTTGAAAGCGTGCGACGGAAATTGTGTGTTGTGTCATGGATCCATAGAGAAATTCTATGGTGTAATAAACTCAAAGATGAATTCACAAATTCATAAATTAAAATCCGAAAATAGCATTGAAATCGGCATAGAAAACAACATCAAATCAAGCAAATAGGTTCAAGCAATCAAACGAGCGAACGGGTGCAACTGGAGAGCCGAATGGCTTGACCTGGGACTCAGCCCAGCTCACCGCCGTTCCATCGTTCTGATGGAACTGGTCCACCGTTGGTCATGCCTGGACTGAGTTCCAACGGTTCCGGTGGCGCTACGATGGTCCGTTGTCGCTCGTTTCTTTACCGTTGTTCTTCTTGAGGTTGGGGGTACTGAATTAACATTCAAGCAAGCATGCAAACATGTACAATTGGATGCAAATCATGATTATATGATGTGGGTTTTTGATGAATAAAGTATCAAGTTCAAAGTGACAAGAGAATCAACACCAAATTGAGATTATATTCACTATAAACCCAAGCAATTCACCTAACAGCAACATGTATCCATTATAAGTTAGATGTGTGAGTGAAACTCACCAATTTTGAACTTGAATTGGTAGCAAAAGACCCAAATTCTCCTAGGCTAGTTTCTCTTGACAACTACCTAGGTTAAATCTAGAATTTGCAAGGGAAAAGAATTATAACCCTAAGAAAAAGCTGAGATAATTCAATGAATTAGACACACTAGAGAATGGAAGAGATTACCTTATTTTGATTACTATAATTATTGATCAAAACCCCTTTTGATTTGCACTTGAATTTGGGGAGAAATTGGTCTAGGGTTAGTGTGCATGGGAATTGAGTAGTTTAGGTTTTGATCATTTTTACTGTAAAATGAAAAGGAGGTGGGAATAAACGCACAATTTTATTTCTCATTACTTATCCTACTACATGGGATATTTGAGCCAAGAGAGGTTTATTAACCAAGAAATAAATTATTATTATTTATCCTTTTAGATTTGCATTTGTAAAACCTCAATTTGAATTTAAACAATGTATACAAAAATTATGAATTTATTTCACAAGTTCTAATCAAACACCAACGCCCAACAATTCTCATTACCATTAATATTGAGATATTTTGCAAAAATTAAATATAACTTTCGCAATTAGAAGCTATTCTAATTATTTTTAATAAAAACAAACCATTAATTATAAAATCTCATTTTAAACAGTAAATCTCAATATTAACGTTTTATTAAATTTACAACATTTGTTGTATAACTTGAAATGAAAAATATTTATCTTGAATCTCCATTTAAAATAAATAAGTGAATAAACCTTGGAAAAATTCACATTTTAAATTACCAAATTACCTCCATATATTTAATACTCTCATTTTCCCCAAGGTTATTCTTATATTACCAAATATAAGAAGTTAAATTACATAATTTCTAAAGTTTAATAAATTTTGCCCTAATTTATTTATTTCCGTCTAGAAAGCCGTTTTAATTTGGAAATTTTCTAAGAAAATTTCCCAAATTCATCTTAAAATTAATTAAGATAATTTTAAATCATATTTTAGATTTAATTCTAGGTTATCTCAAGCAGGGTTGTTACAGACTCCTCCTTACAAAAATTGCATCCTCGTAATTTTCGTTAGTGAATAGTCTATAACAAATTTCAAAGAATGTATCTTCATAAAGGTAATTGAGCTATGAACAAGGGATAACTCAAAAAAAGAGATTCATCACAAATGAACTCAGGAAAACACATAGGATGCGTCCACTTGATGAACTCTCTAGTTCCACAAGGTTGGTCCTCAGAATCATCGGACCATTAAACTTAGATTAAGCAAAACATCTTTATTTTGAAGGTGTATAACGTTTGAGACTACACATAAATAGAGCTCTGTTCATAAGTTAGATTTTTGTGAGATCTCAAGTGCAACAAGGATTCTATACACAAGAATAGAATCAGAATTTTTAAAGGATTTCCAAGGCTGAAACACATGAAGGAAACCACGAATGCCAAAGAACTGGACTGGTAAAGAAACTTGGTAAGCAATAAAGCCACTATGCTCAATGGTTGTGTTGGGTCCCATATATCAAAGAGCCATTATACCAAATTGACTAAAATGCAAGTCATCCAACAAGAAAGAAACACGAATAGAGATTTGATCCCCCACAAAATATTTCTAGATCTTTCTAAAAGTCTCACGAATCGAGTCGGGACTAAAGATCAGTTTCTTTCCCAGACTCAAGCTAATAAGAGTGTGATTGATATGGCCTCTCAAATAAAGTCTCGAAAGGATCCATGCTGATACCAGATTGGAAACTATCAATAATAGGAAAATTCAATGAAGGCAGATACGGTCCTCCTAGCGCTACAAAAGTCAAGAATATAATCATGAGGTAGATTTCTACTATATTTTTTTCTACATTCAAACTACTAGGAGTTCTCTATTTTCCCTTAAAATACCATTTCGATCATTATTTATTTGAGATAAACTTAAACGATTGGTTTGAATTATCAGAATTTCTATAACCTTTTATTACCAGACAATTTCTTAGTTATTTGATTCTTAGATTGCACTATAGATTACTTCTGTAACTTGTTTAAAAGGATTTAAAATTTACAAATTCCAACCTCAGCTAATCAAATAAAGGTTATAACCCAAAAGAGGTTCTTAGTTGTAAATTTCCAAGAAAGGTTTAATTTAAATTTTCACATCACAATTTATTAAAAGTATTTTCTTTATTTAGAATACTCATCATTCTTAATATTCTAAGATACTTGCGTAATTAATCATATTCAAAAGTTGTGAATTATTCTAGGATTTCTTCTTGATATGACTTCTAGTTTCATAAATAAATTTACCTTACCATAAAAATCTTTCCTTATGGGTTTTAATTTTTAAAATTCACACAACCCCAATTACAAATTATATTCTTTCAAATGTGCAATTTTCCTATTTCTATATTTAGTAGAATTCTTACTTTGCATTAATTTGAAAGATTCAATTTATATAACTCATTCTAAAGAGTTCACGTCATTTATTTGGATTTTCAAATGAGATCTTCGTAATTAAACTCTTATAGTCAAATCACTACCTCTTTATTATACAATGTATGAACCAAAAGAATTTATTCATAAAATGTCTTTTCTTAGAATTTGGATGAGTTTTATATATATTGGGTAAAACCCAAAATATAAAAATAATCTTATTTCTTACCCTTGGATTTTCCATTTACAATTTCTCATCTTTTGAAATCCCAAAATCATTTTATAAATTTTGATTATTCTACTTGAAATGGATCCTTTTTTCAGTAACAGGTTTGAAATCTTAGACATTACTTAATTTAATATTGAATCAATATATACACATAGACACACACATGCACAACGTGTATATATATACCTCACAGATTATTATTAAGTCTCTAGCCCTTTTTAGGAATACATAAAATTTCCCTTAATATTTTAATTAATATTGAATAGAAATTTAATCCATAAAGTCATCATTAAAATTTTCAAGATACTTGAAACTCTTAATTGTGTAAGTTTAAATAGTTATCTTCCTTACTAACAAGTTTGAATAGAGAGTCAATGTATATAACTTATGTACCACCAAGCATTACTAAAAACTTCTTTTTAATACTAAGATTAGTATCCAAATGATGAATTAATTTATAAAGTTATTTCCACAAATTGTTATTTCAAATTAAATTAGAGATGGTATCTCAAACTCATATATTATTTAACCTAAGCTTATTTCCTAGCGTAAAAGTTTGCCTCTTTTTAACATTCATAATTTCCCCCTAATTAGTTTAAATAAAAGAATCATGCTTTTATTTAGCTTTGTTGATTTGGCTATTTAAGGATCTACATTTATATGTATTTACTTAGATTATAATGATTCTTTCATCACCTATCCAAAGCATTATATCAAATTCAATTTCAGAGCAAAACTTAAAGCAATTCCCCAAATATCATAAACAACACATAATGTAACCTCTCTATTTATTCATAACAAAGCGCCTAGACCATTGGCCGCGATGTCGGTGTTGATTATAAAATCAAAATCGCCTTGCCATTGTTCTTGGCGATCTCTAAGATTAAGCATCTATGCCTACTATTAAATTATTACTCCTTAATTTATTTTTATTAATATTTCTATTCTTTCTATAATGTAGAAATACCTTTATATTTCCAAAACCTTAATATATGCATATCTTTGTACATATTTCCAAATATCATTTTATTTTAAACCAAATTAGTTTTCAAAAATATTTTTATTCCTTCTTGAATTAACATATTTTAAAAAATATGATTTTCCAAAATACGTGCTTTAATAAAAGTGCATGTTCAATCATTTCGTTTGAATGTTTAAGAATCCTTATCGAGTACGTTGGCCAAACGTCCCGACCAAAATCCTTAGAGCATCCACCGAGAAATTTAACACCCATAATATATATAAATACACTTCAAAAATCCTCTTTTAACATGAAGAATACTTATATCTTTGTGTACCCTAGTTTATACATATAATAACAAGCTTATAATCATCACCATTACACATCTTATAGAAAACTCATAGGATGATATTTCCTAATTAGGCGATGATTGCATCAAAACAATTCTTAATCAAACTCATAGTTTAGAGTAAATAATAAATCATTTATTTTTGGTTAATTGGTAATCAAATACCAAAACGTATATTGATTAATTTTTATAATTACAAGATTTGATCTTTGATTATTCTAAATCCTAGAAATTCAATATCTCTTACGGTGATTTCCAATACGAAGATACTGCAAGGTTCAATTATTAACCTTCAAATAAAATTCTAATCATCAAGGGATAACTCTTAATTGAGTTAGAATTATCACTAGGAATCCTATGCAAATAAACATCCAATCAACCAATCATACAGTCATAACTTTAATGGATAATCTGCCCAATGGAACCATCCATCTGCTTTCACTGTGCAACTCTAATCATATAAAGATCTACAACAAGCTTTGTGGTTTGCAGGGTGGACAAAATACTACATCTCAATTGGGCTTGCTGGATTGCCCAATACTAGAACGAGTGACTCAGTCGCCAGCCAACCACACTTCTAGAATAGATAAGATTGGATCAAAGATTGCTTAGGAATCACATGATTCAATAATAGGAACATCAAAGAGTGGAAATGAAGGAAAATGTTCTTAGAATCCCAAAAGTCACTTCTTATTCTGAAGGGAATGATTCCTACTATTTGCCCCAAGAACCCCTAATGGATGGTTTGTAAGACTCATCTAGGACAAGATTTGTGTCCGTAATATCAAATTTTGTTCTGAACTCAGCTCCGATACGAAGCTGTGATGCCCCACCCTGAGACCCATACTAACGAAGGATATTACAGAATAATACCATCTGCTAGAGTAGAGAATATGGCTGGTTAGGAGCGGCCATCCGTGAATTTTGCTTTAATCAAACATTGTTACATCCACTTGGGTGTTGTATATTTTTTTCTTCCCTCAAGTGGAATTGACGTATGCAGTTCAGGCTTAAAACAAAACTAATGTGGTAATAAATATAATCCAGAACAACATATGATAAATACAAACTACAGAATCACAAATTATAGAATATACACAGGGGAATACAAATAGATACAAGGTTCAATAGACATAATACAGATGCATGATGTAGACTACATAATACAAAAGTACCACATCCCAAAGATACGAATAAGAACACAAAATGAGTCTAGCTCGACATAAGATATATCATAAACATGAATATAAACATAGTGATAGCATGGATAAGCATCTAGCTAACAATTATGAAGTCCATCCTAGAGGCATTAAGCTGAAGGACCTGAAACATCTCGGTCTGAACCGAGTATTATAAAATAATAAACGAGTTAGTCTAGACTAAAATAAATGAGTTATCAAGAAAAAGTATAGGTAAAATGAACTGGATCTCAAATATAGTCACCAAGCTAAGTATCGACAAATATCAAGAATTCTTCAATAAACTTCAAGAATGTAATCACCAAATATCAAAAGCCAAGATGACTTCTAAAAGAAAAACCCCCGAAACTATTTGGTGATAACACATATAACCTAAAATCTAGAAATCATAAATAAAAATCTAGAAATCGCACATAAAAGGGGGAAGGCGCCAACTTCAAGATTGGTGAACAAATTCACCTACACACGTTGTAACTCCTAGATAGTCATAAGTGTTTATAAAACTCCCAAATGGGTATAATTCCTATAATAACTTCAAGATCGGCGAGAGACTATAGAACTTCGAGATAGGTGCAAAACCTATAAATTCCAAGATTGAAACAAGTCCTATAAAACTACATGATAGGTACAGGACCTATAAAAAACTCCAAGATAGGTGCAAGACTTATAGAACTTCATGATAGGTACAAGACCTAGAAAACTCAAAGATATATGCATGACCTATAGAACTCCAAGGGCGAGTCATAAACTCATCGATATAAGTGGGATGTACTCCCAAATAGCAACCGAATAAGTAACAACCATGTGTCCCATACCACATAGGTTGACCTAAATGTTTACTATAAGCTAGTAAACTCCACTCATATATACAAATGGCTCAATCGAACAAGTCTGGGAATTAACCGGTAAAACAAACGCGAGTGTTCCATACCATTTAAATGACCTTCTCATTCAATTAACGTACAATTTCACACAAATATTTTACTTTAAAAACATTCTTGAAGAAGATGGGACTAAAAGTACATAATAACGAGATTCAGCTGGAGCAGCCATGGAATCCTCCGTGAAAACTTCAAAGGAAGACGAAGCAGTTCTTTTTTCTATTATTTTCTGGTAGAAATGTAGACTTTTCGAATTAAAAGAAGTTGTATTGGGTCGGGCCGACCTTATCTGGGCTTAATATTAAAGCTTTTATCCATTTTCAATATATATATATATATATATATCTGTGTGTGTGTGTGTGTTGGAAAGCCTTTGTTAATACATACATACATACATACATACATACATATATATATATATATATATAAGTAGAATCTTAAACTATTGCTCCAAATCAACTTTAAAAACATTATTATTACATATATAAATATATTATATACATATTATATTTCTAAATATTCTTTATAGAAAATATATTTACACTTGGAAAGATTTCGATAAAATGATTCAATTTGGAAATCAGCTTTATGAAAACTCTAATTAAAAACGTGCGATGAAAATTGTGTGTTATGTCATGGATCCATAGAGCGATTCTATGGTGTAATAAACTCAAAGATGAATTCACAAATTCATAAATTAAGATCCAGAAATAGCATTGAAATCGGTATAGAAAACAACATCAAAATAAAGCAAATAGGTTCAAGTGATCAAACGGGTGAATGGATGCAACCAGAGAGCCGAATGGCTTGACCTCGGACTCAACCCAAGTCACCATCGATTTGGTTGAACCGGTGCATCGATAGTCACGCGTGGACTGAGTTCCAGGCGGCTGCGGTGGTGCTCCAATAGCCCGTTGTCGCTCGTTTCTTCGCCGTTGTTCTTCTTGACGTTTGGGGTACTAAATTAACATTCAAGCAAGCATGTAAACAAGTATATGATGTGGGTTTTCAGCAAACAGAAAATCAAATTCAAAGTGATAAGAGAATCAACACCAAATTGAGATTATATTCACTATAAACCCATGCAGTTCATCTGACAACAACATGCATCCATAATAGACTAGAAGTGTGAGTGAAACTCACTGAATTTGAACTTGAATTGGTAGCAAAAGATCTGGATTCTCTTGGGCTATCTTCATTTGACAACTATCTAGGTTAATTTCAGAATTTGCAAGAGAAAAGAATTATAATCCTAAGCAAAAACTAAGATTATTCAATGAATTAGACACACTAGAGAATGGAAGAGATTACCTTATTTTGATTTCTATAATTGTTGATCAAAACCCCTTTTGATTTGCACTTGAATTTGGGGAGAAATTGGTCCAGGGTTAGTGTACATGGGAATTGAGTAGTTTAGGTTTTGATCATTTTTACCGTAAAAAGAAAAGGAGAGGAGGGAATAAACATACGAGTTTATTTCTCATTACTTATCCTACTGCATGGGCTATTTGGGCCTAGAAAGGTTTATTAACCAAGAAATAAAATGTTATTATTATTTATCATTTTAGGTTTCCACTTATAAAACCTCAATCTACATTTAAATAATGTATACAAAACTTATGAATTGATTTCACAAATTAATCAAACACCAACTCCCAACAATTCTCATTACCATTAATATTGAGATATTTTGCAAAAATTAAATATAACTTTCACAATTAAAAGCTATTCTCATTATTTTTAATAAAAATAAACTGTTAATTATAAATCTTATTTTAAACAATAAATCTCAATATTTACATTTTATTAAATTTACAACATTTGTTGTATAATTTGAAATGGAAAATATTTATCATAAACCTCCATTAAAAATAAATAAGTGAATAAACCTTGGAAAAATTCACATTTTAAATTACCAAATTATCTTCATATATTTAATAAATTCTCATTTTCCCCAAGGTTATTTTTATATTATCAAATATAAGAAGTTAAATTGCACAATTTCTAAAGTTTAATAAATTTTCCTAAATTTATTTATTTTCATCTAGGAAGGCATTTTAATTTGGAAATTATATTTAATAAAATTTCCCAAATTCATCCTAAAAGTAATTAAGATAATTTGAAATCATATTTTAGAATTAGTTCCAGGTAATCTCAACCAGGGTTATTACAAAAATTTTATAGGAAATCATGAAAGGAAATTTTGCTAGCAATCTAATTAGAAGCAACATAAGAAATTAAAGGTAGAATAAAGGAAAATGGACAGTCTCCATTTTGTGTGCACTTCAAGTATCTTTTAAAAGTCTCCACTAAAGGTTGAAAGTGTAGATAGAAAGAATAATTGAGTGAGAGTTATTCTTATCTACTCCAGTTTTATGGTTTAAAAATTTATAAAAGATGTTTTGGAAAACTACAAAGTGCATTTTTAGAAATGAATGGTTTGGTGCAACGGATAAGTTTTGAAGGAAAAACTTAATAAGCAGCTTGATTAAAAATCCCAACTTTTAAGAAGTAAAAGTTAAAAAGATCTTAAAAAAAAGAGTTGATTAGAAAAGAAAGAAAAGGAAGAAACTTTTAGTTAAGTTTTATTAACATTCTCTCTTATGTTTACTGGATAAGTTAAATTCAAAAATTGTAAATTAAAGTTTGTAAATGGTTGAAACACTAAGTATTTTTGAATTTGATAAAATGTTTCTAAATTGTACTTTTAAAGACAAAATTTTGGGATTGAGTATTTCAAAAGTTCAAAGTTTTAGTTTTTGAAAAAAAAATGGCGAACACCCTTGTGGTTTTATACATGGAGTAGATTGGAACTAGAGCCTTGGTAAGACGGGGTAATGGATAAGGCTATGAAGAAGATAGCAATGGTTTCTCATGAATTAATAATAAGGAATCCCCTTATAGTGTAAAGAACACTAGAGAGAACCTAGGAATATTTTGTTAGTCATGTATTGAAACCATAAGAAGAACCTATAAAGGAATGATAAACGGTATTAAAGTACGCTTCTACGAGTGCTAAGATGTAATGATTCGTAAATTCGAAATTTTAAAAAAATATTAATTATAATTGTTGAATAGAATATGGTTATAAATAAAGAATTTTCAATTATTACTGTAATAATAATAATAATAAATTTGTTAAAATATAAAACATGATCTTAGATAAAATTCTAAAACAACTAACCTTTAATGAAATGGAAGGTGGTAATGCGTATTAGAATATAATTTAATAATATTAATTGAATGTAATTGACAACTGTATTAATGCAATTTCAATCAACTGTAACAATAAATGTTACTAAAGAATGGGATAAACAATATTCTAAATATGTTAGCATACAATAAGAAATCAATTATTTGGTAAGTAGATTTATACTCCTTGTGTAAACAATAAATTAATAGATATGAATTACTAAGTTGTGACAATTGATTTATTCCTCGTCCTATTGATTAATCTGCTTTGGAATTTATTTTGTAATCAATGGAATTAAATGTAATTGAAATTAATTGCAATTAATGGATGTAACAATAGAAACGTATGTTTGAAATAAAATAAAAAAGGAAGTTGTGGAAATAAAAAGGAAATATATGTTTTAATTGAAAGAGAAATTTGATGTAATATAAAGAACATGTAAATCGAGATAAAAGGATAAAACTTTGTTTGAATTATTTAATGAAAATAAAACGATTAGTGTGTAACCAACATTCAATTGGAAATTTAATATCGAACTAATTGGAATTAAATATTTTAATTAAGGTAAAGAGAAATAGATGATAATTGATTCAGTCAAGAATAAGCAACATATGTTGAATTGAATAAAATGAACATTTGAATGAAGACAAACCAATGTCAATAAAATGGAGGTTCAATTCAATCAATCTTAAAATATATTATTATTTGAATTTAAATAAAATTTAAAGGTTAAAATTAAAGAATTTTTTTTTGGAATATTGAGTGTTTTATTTTTCCAAATTCAATGTAATAGAAATTTTTCTGAAATTTTAAATTTTGGTCAAACTTAGTCAAAATTTAACCTTTGGTTGAAAATTTTAAATTTTAAATTTTAAATTTGAATTTTAAATTTTTATTCTTTTTATATGATACTAGACTGAATTCTGATCTTTTCTTCACTTTTCGTTTCGTCAAAATCTAATTTGTATTGCTCTAAATATTTGAATTTCTATGAAAAATTGACATAAGTTTGTGGTGTTTAGTTGTGAAATTTGGCTAAGTCCTAATGGGTTTGGTTTAGTCCTAATGGGCTTTGGTTAACCAAGAGACTCTAACCATACCAAGAGACTTGTGCCTATTCCTATGCCTATGACCATTTGTTTCCTTCTGACTAACTTGTACGTACATAATTTTCTCTTGAGAAAACTTTCTCATCACACTTCCTTCTTCCTCTCCAAATCTGCAGAGAGTTCTAGATCTAAAAACTCAAATTTCTCCAAATCAAAACTCCCTTCTCCTCTCTTCCAAATTCCTTCCACCTCCTCTCCTATTGCACCCCTCTTTCTCCTCTTTTTATATAAAAAAACAAAAGTCACATATTTCTATTTTAGTGATCCATCGATTCTGGCTTGCGTTGCTTTGGAATTAAGATTCTAATTTCATAGCTTTGTTTTGTCAAATATTTCCTAGCCTCGAAAGGTGAGCTATTCACTCACGATTTATAATCTTATGCTAAGTGAATGAATATCAATTGATATGTTATTGAAATGTTGCAATAGTTAAGAAATTTTGCGTAGTTTGGTTATGATTTGATATGACATATGTTCACCTATGTTCCCTTATTATTTTGACATGATTATTGTTATTGATATTATGTTGTTTATTTATAAAATAATAGATGTGATGATATGGTTATTAATATGCTTTATGATGTTAATATTAAACTGCTATGTTGAAAAGAAAAAAAAGGAAAATGTTACATTGATTTAAAGGTTGACACTTTTGTGATGGAAATTGTCATTAGTATGTTATGTGAAATGAAAAAAGAAAAGAAAAAAAAAGAGAAGAAAAAAAAAGAAAAGAAAAAAGAAATAAAATAAAATTGATATGCATATATGTGTGTTATGTTGGATATCACCTAAATTGTTGTGTTAAAAATGGTTGCATATTTGGTTATGTTATGGTAGGAATCTTATGTCACCTTCCATGTTAAATATGCATATATGCTATATTATGTAGTTTGTATGTAATTATGTGTTATTGTATGTAATTGGTTATGTAAGTAATATGTTATGTTATGTGATTCATTATGTAAGTTATGTGCCATCTTATGTTACTTGTTATGTATGATTTTGTGTTATGTTATTTATTTTATGTAAATCATGCTGTAAGTTCGCTTAGTTTTAGGAATTCCCTATGGGTTGAAATGATACATACCCGAATGATCTTTTAGAATAGAGAAAAATCGTTATGGGTTGAAATGATAAACCCAAGCGATTTTTTTTATTGATTTTGGAAATTTGGGATTGCGGGTTGAAATGATATATACCCGTAAATTTTAAATTATTAAGGATTGAAATGATAAATATCCTTATCACTTGACCCTAGAATAGAAAACTATATACGGACACCGTTGGTCTGTTTTTAAAGTGATTTCTGAAATTTTGGAAAGATGTGTTTGAAAAAAAAGGAAAATGATTTTTAAATTTAATATAACGATTTTATTTTAAAACATATATGTAAAATTTAGATTTTAAAATTATGTGTTTTAAGAAATCTAAATTTATAAGTTAAGTTTTAAAATGTAAATTTTAAGGTTTTAATTATAACTTTATTTACTTTTTTTTTCACAATATAAGATTTAATTTAATAAAAATAAAATATATTATGTTTAAAATATTTAAATTAATATATTTATTTTAATATATAACCTATTTTAATATATAAACTATTTAAATCTGTAACCTATTTTAATATATAAACTATTTCTAATATATGAACTATTTCAATCTATATCCTATTTTTAAAATATAAACTATTTTTAATGTATAACTATTCCAATATATTAACTACTTTCAATATTCAAAATGTTTAAAGTTGGAACTGTTATGATTTAGATTTAATTGATTTAAAATGCGAATATTTTGATATGATGGTTTAACCTATTTCGTGGTTATGATTTTGAAAATGAATATGATTTCGAAAGTGATATGATTTTGAAGTGTATATGATATTTTGATATAAATTATGAATTGGTTTTGGAAATATAAAAGAACCAACTGGTGTGAAATAAGGGTTTGGTTGTTAAAGAGACCAGGATCGGATATTGTCATACTCTATGCCAATACCGAAAACCACTTTAACAACTGTGCACGTGGTGGAGAATCTAGAATGAAATAGGATGGTTTGGCGAACGCTACTGGAATGAAGTAAGAGAACGATGATGGATAGTCTTGACCTTCGGGTCATAATTAAAATGACTAAAACAGGAGCCACGCCGGGCCAAGTGGTGTCGCTCCCTCTATCAGGCACATTTCTTCGATACCATATTATTACTTTGTGATTGATTTGGTGGCCACCCTTTGATTTTAGTTGGGAGTGTGTCTCGAGGTGGGCGGTAGTAGCTGCTATGCGTTACCACCAGTCCGGATCCGCAAAACGGTAATATCCTACCCTGGGCATTGCCTCGCATGCTTTGTCATATTTATCCTGATCGTGCCCATTTCGACTTTGGTTTGTATCGTACCTATGGAGTGCTCACTGAGCAAACCACCGGTTTGGTGGAGTTTACGGTATCTGTATATACTACGGTATTTATATAAAAATGTGTTAAGGGGGATATGGGTAACGCCTTAACGCTATTTTAATATTTTACTTTACTGTAGACATTATTTATGTAGTGTATTGTATTATGTATGTAGATAGTTCCACGGATCCTTAAAGGATGGAATCCCAAACATTCTTTAAGTTATTGCATTTCATTTTGACATTTCACTTAAGTTGGTTTACTTGCATAAGATTTTAAATCCTGACTCATGTGTTTTGTGTTTTGCTTTATACTTAGGTCAGCTTGAGTATTACAGCTTTGAGAGTCACCTTTTTGGAGCTTGGAGCTTGGCTTGGAGATCTATCTTATCTATTTAGATTTCTAGTTATTCTGTTATTTCAGTCATTTAGTTATTTCTGTTCGAACTTGTTATTTTCGTATGTATTGGAGACTTCTGTGTATTTGGACTTTTGTTGTCTTTTGTCATGGACTCGGTTGTTTCTGCAGTAGCTTCATGAACTACTATTTATCTATTCCACTGTGTATTGTTGTATTACTCTGTGTCTGTGATTCTGTGATTGATTTATTTACTGTATATGCTAAGTTTTGCCAAATATAAATAACAATCTGTTATTTTGAGCAATTCAAGTCTGACATGTGTGGTTTATTGTCGATTTGAATGGTTCAAAATAGCGGGTCGTTACAGTTAGTATCAGAGCTTTGGTTTAGGCAAAACTTAGCTTGTGGAGTAAAAACTCATTAGAAATAGGGTAGCAATAACCTAGAATGAGTAGAATCAATTACAGAATCATCCTACCTTTAGAGCTTATCTTCTTAGTTTGGATTCTCTTTGATTAGGGTCCCTCTAAATTTGAATCTCTGTCTTTGTTCTAAAATCCATCCTTGAATCATCCTATGAGAGAGCGTATTTGTTAGTGTTATAAAAATTGTCTTATATCGTATTGTTTAGTCTGTTAAGTATTATTATATTTTATATATAAAAGTATAATTTTCTGAAATTAGATAGTTAAATGAATTGGTTCTTAGAAATGATAATACTAGATTATCATTTATTGTTTTGTTGACATTCCTAAACCTGTAATTATTGTTGTATGTTATAAGGAGATGAAATTTTATAAACATGGTTATAAATCTGATTTGCAAATGAGATAAACTTAAATTGTGGATTTGAGAATTTAATTTTCGGTGCTTTTCAAAATTTGGTTTTCAAAGTTTTGCAAAAATATATTATTAATATTATTTGAAAGTTTTTTCGAGTAGAAATTGTTTCCAAAAGAATTTTAAATGAAGCAAGTCAGTACTCACCTCTTATGTTGCTAGAAAATAATTTCGATGATGACTGCAGCATCATCGACATTCATTTCCGAGTCTCAAAGAGGGGGAAACCACTTAGTAACTTTGCTACACTTTTGTTTTGGAAACTGGATTTTGATTTGAATTTCTTAAGTATGATTTGGTGTACAAAAATATATATGTATATATTTATGGACTGAAGTGAAACCGAAAATTGAACTCTTAAGTTTATGTTAAGTAATGGTTTTCAATTATTGAAATGAAGTAAAATTTCTGAATAATTGGAGTGTCTTAAATGAGAAATGAAATTGAAACAACTTGAAACAACTTGAAATAGTTGAACTAGGATAAAATTAATTTGTATAATACTCAATTGCATTCTAAAACATATATAACTTACCTGAAATATTTAAAAAGTTAAAATGTTAGCATGAAAATGAAATTGAAGTGTATACAAGAGGAAACTTAAGTAATAAAAATGTTCAAACTAAATTTTGCTTAATAAAAATATTGTAAATAAAAGGTAAATTGTATAGTGCTCAATTACATTCTAAAACATTAATAAAAACTTACTAGGCAAAAGGTTTGAATGTTAATGAGAATATGCAATTAAATATAATACAATATAAAATGTAAGTAATAAGATGTCCAAAATGAAATTTGTTACGGAAAGTTATAGATAAAAATTGAGTTGTTATAATGAATGTTTATACACTTAATCTATGTTATAAGAAATGTTAAGTGAATTAAATTGAATACTAAAAAGAGAATGCTATTTAAGTAAATGAATATGAACTTAAGAAACTAAACAAGTGATAAATAAATTTATATTTTGTAAACTGTTTATGTAACGACCCGCTATTTTGGACCATTCGCATCCATTATAAGTGTATAGGTAGACACTCATGCCGAAATTGAATTGCTCAAAATACCACGTTGTTAATTAAAATTTGACAAAACTGAACATATATAGTAAATAAATAATCACAGATCACAGACACAGAGTAATAAATGCAGCGGAAATAAAAGAGATAGTAGTTCATGAAGCTACTATATAAATATATAAGTTACATCAGAGTTAAACCAGATACAACAGAAGAGTAACATGATACATCAGATACAAATCAGAATACATCAATGGAATCATCGAATACTGAAAGTAGAATAGATGGCTGGATCTTCAAGCAAAGCTCCAACTCCAAAGGTGAGTCTTGAATACTGGTACACTTAGTCTGACCCGAGCGTAAAGCAAAACACAAAACACTCGAGTCAGGATTAACATTCTTATATTAATAAATCCAACTCAAGTGAAATAGCAATTGAAATACAAGTAACTCAAAGGATGTTTGGAATAACCATCCTTTAAGGATCCGTTAAACTATCTACTATGTAGTAGTGTACGATAAGTAGATAATGTCTATCAGTAATATAAGATATCAAAATAGTGTTAAGTCATGGCCCATTCCACCCTTAACACATTTTTATTCCTAAGAGCATATACAAGACCGTAGTTTCCCCAAAACCAGAAGTCACCAGAGGGCAATCCATATACTAAAGGTACAAAACAAATCGTAGTGGTCGCGTATAGGGATACAAGTATGACAAGGCACATGAGGCAATACCCAAGGTAGTGAAACTACCGTTTGCCTGATCCGGACTGGTGAGAATGCATCGCCGCAGCGACCGCAACACCGCGAAACAACACTCCCAAAATCAAGGGTGCACCAATCGACAACAAGTAATGAGTAGTTCGAAGAAGTGTGTTCGCTTGAGGTAGCTGACCTCCATTGGCCCGGCACGGCTCCTGTTTTAGTCATTTCCAATTTGACACAAGTGTCAAGGCTATCCATTATCGTTCTCTTTCTTCAGTCATCACGTACATCATTCCAACCACTTCATTCTGGATCACACTCCGCGTATAGTTATTAAAGTGGTTTTCGGTTTAGATAGAGAGTATGTCCCTAACCGATTCCGGTCTCTTTAATAACTTTCGTAATTATTACACCGATTGGTCGTTTATATATTTCAAAACCAAATCAATTACAATTAGAATTTGTAAACCAATATTTCATTTCTCTTTCAAAATCAATTTCCAAATTTACGTTTCAAAACTTCCAAATTCATAATTTCAAAATCTTATAATTCAATTTCAATTTATTTAAAACAATTCAAATATTGGTTCAAGTTCGTATATAAGTTTCATTCCGAAATCATTTAAAATGATTTAGTTTACATTCAAATCAAATTTAAGTTCATTTCGATTTCATTCAATATCCGTTAAGTATATTTATCCTTCAAAACAATTTCTATTTGATTTCCAATTCATTAAATCAATTACTTAAGTTCAACTCCATTATATCAAAATTTACAAATTGCATTAAATTAAATTCATCAAATCCAATATTCAAATCTTACATTAATTTCAATAAAACACATTTTATTTCTTGTTCGAGAAATTCAATTCACTTATTTATTTACTTAGTTACAATTTCAAAACTCAATTAATAAAGAAATTTAATTTTACTTATTCAAGAAGTTCAATTTCACTTAACAAAGAATTCAATTTTTTTTATTTAATTATTAAATAATTTCAAAACTTAATTATTAAATAATTTCAAACTTAATTATTAATAATTCCAAATTTTAAAACAACGTTTACTCATCATCTACTATGTTAACATTTGATTTAGATTGTTAAGTATTAACATTTCCTTTCATTAAAATTCAAATTCCAACTTCGTTTCAAAACCATATTATTTATTTAAATAAAATCTTCATTTTATTTTTTAAAACAAATCATTGACCAATCGGGTTTTATTTAAATTTCTATCCTAAGTCAAGTTCATTTGGGTATTTATCATTTCAACCCGATTCCAATTCAATTCAAAATAAAAACATAGCAAAGGGAACTTGCAGTGTGATAACTGGGATGGTGTCAAAGTAAATAAACAAACAATAACAACAACCAATATCAATACAAAAATCAATTCACATAATCCCGAAATAATCGTATTAATTCGCATTGTTGTTTGTGCAAATTAATATAATTATTTCTAGAATCTACACTATCATTTCATGCAGATTAAAGATTATTCCACAAATTATTTAAACGGATTTCACTTGTCATTCAATTACAATTTTATATTACAACAATTAAACCAATATACGTCGATGGTTCAAAGTGTAATTATCACTATTCTACATGTCAATTAATTTATCAATTAAAAGGGGTCATATTCAACTAATCAAATTTAACATATAAATCAGTTTTAAAATTTGTTAACTATCCTATATCAATTTCAATTCTGCATACTATTAATCACTTAACATTTACAAATTAACGTCCAATATAAACATCGAACAATCAATCAATTATCAACCAAACTGTATTATCATCACATAAATAATTAACAGATAATGGTGTCAGATGTCACAGGTGAACTGATACAGGCAATAGCATATATAATAGTGTAATTAACAAACAGAAGCATATTTCTATTGTCGTTTCAGTTGAAATCAAATTTAATAAATAAAAGAACGTTAATCGTGAGTGAGTGCTCACCTTTCGAGGCTAAAGATGCACTATAGGATGACATGGATACGCACATTGATACAGATACTGAGTTGCGAATCCAAGCAAACAAGGTTGGCACGAATTTGACGGACAAGGCAGAAAAATGGAGTGCATGGCCGAGATGGGTGGAGGAGGCATGAGCTGGCTACTGCGTTGGTCGGGAGAGCGGTCGCTGCTGTCGAACGGTGGAGGAGCGAGAACAGGAAGAGAAAAAGGAATGGTGGCTTCGGTGTTTGTAGAGGGTGATGGCGACAGATGCTTGGAGGTGTTGCTTGCGTGGCACGACCATGGGCTCTCGGCGCTGGAGGAGAGGCTGAGCAGGATGTGCGGGCCATGTCAGGTCGAGGGGTAGAGCTACTGTGCTACGCGCGGAGGATCGGTGGTAGCCGATGGAAGAGTGGAGGTGAAAGGAGGCGGTGGGGCTGGTGTAACGCATGGAGGGTGAGGGCTGCTCGCGTGCTTTGTGAAGGCCGGTCAGGGAGCACGTGGATCTGAGTGGCCGTCGGCAAGCAAGGAACGGAAATTTGAGGATGTGGTTGCGGGGTTATCTTGAGTTGAAGAACTTGCATGGGCTGTAGTGTTCGATGAGATGGTGAACTGGTGAAGTCGGTGCTCGATCCGGGGATATAGTTCGGCATGGCAGCGGAGCGGTTGTAAATAGCGAGCGGCGGTGGGTGCTCCAGTAGTCAGGGCGGAGGTTGCTAGGCGGTGATCGGTTTGTGGTGAGGGGAGATGGTGGTGCTCTCACGGTAAAGCAAAGCTTCATGCAAATGTTTTTTTTATATATAAGAGAATGGCCGTTGTGAAAATATGAAGAGGAATGGAGAAATTTGGGTTTGTGAAAGGAAGAAGATGTGAGCAGGTTGAAAATATGGAAGCAGCTTATGAAATAAATTTTTTTTAGGAGCATGAAGAGAACGAACATAAATGGTCATAGCAAATGGAATGCAAGTTTGTTTCAGAGGAAAGTTTGCAAGAAGAAGGCAAATAGACAGGACAGAAAGAAAGAGAGAGGCAAGCTACGGTAGGAATGAAGAGACCCAACAAAAAAATATACTGATGAAAATAAATAGAACATAGGGAATAGTAATAGCCAGCAAAATAAATTTGGGAAATGAAAAAGGCTCTTGGTTTTCACACGATGAAAATGAACGGTTACAGGAAAACCAAAAGTCAAATTGCGGAACCGATACAAAGATCGTTTTCGTCTATTTTGCCATTTTCCGGATCACGAAATTGACAATTTAATATACCGTAGAGATCAGCACGACGAGACGATCAAAACGGTATACGAATATCGGTGATTTGATTGAATTATAAAAATTCGAATTTTCTACTAGCGGAAAATGCAAGAAAAACGCAAGAAAATAAGACTGACGGAGCCAAAGATGTCCGAATTTGGAAAAACGACAAACTGACATCTTGTTCAGAAGATGTTTTAGAATTTTTCTATGTAAAAATATTTAGGTTCTGAAAACATTTTATTTTCATCGCTTTTTAACTGATTAAATTGAAGTAAATTTGCGCGCGAAATAAACTTTCATATTTTCGGACGAAAATTTACTGGTTGCTATGTTTAATTAGACGTATTTCAAATATTAAATTTTTTTTCAAAATTCTATCGTTTAAAATTTTACAAAATTTCAACTAATTACGTTATTAAAATAGTTAAAATTTACGGGTCGTTACACTCTCCCCCACTCAAAACTTTTCGTCCCCGAAAAGGAAGAAAGTAGGAGAATAGAACCAACCAGAAAGAAAAATAGCTTTGATACAAATAAAACAGTTAATTTAAGCAACTGATTTGAAACCATATAAATTTCAAATTAAGCTAATTAATATTCAACATTTGGTTAAATCCCTTTGAGTTCACTTAAGTTAAATCAATCTATCAATTTCTAAATTCATTATCTTATTATCCACTTACCTTCAATTAACAATTTCTAAATCATCAATTTGTATAATCATTTATTATGCTCATATTTTATTCAACAAATTTAATTCTTTTATTCCAAATTATTATTAAGTTTATTCCACTTAATATATTTTATTAAATATATTTAAACCATATAAACTAATTTAAACCATATAAATTTCAGTTTAAATCAATTTATATTCAATAATTGATTCAAATTTAAAGTATTTCCATAAGTTGATCTAATTTCAATTTATTAGTATTTGATACCAAGAGATTCCTTCAAAACAAAATTTTATTTAATTTGTCTCATTTACTATTCATTCAACTAATTATTCTATTTATCTCTATTAACATCTTTTATAATTAAAATTTTAAGTGTATAACATTTATTATAACCACTCAAACTTTATCTATAAAATCCTTTAACATCATTTTACATTGTATAATATTCAATTACAAGGTTAACTTCTGAATAATTTTGGTAAGTTCTATATTTTGGAATGCAATTGAGTATTATACAAGTAAAATTTTCAAATTCAATTATTACAAGTTTAAATATTTATCCAAGATTTAGCTTTATTTATAATTGAAACATTCTTTAACATAATTTTAAGAATTAAATTTCCGTTTAATTTCAAACCCTTTAGAGAAAGTTTTGTATATACTATATATATCAAATCAAATTAAATTTAAAATAATATACCCATATATATATAAATCAAGTCATACTTAAGAAATTCAAATTAAAATATTTTTCCAAACAAAGCCGTAGCAAAGCTACAGAATGGTCTCTCCACTTCGAAACTCGAAAATGAATGTCGATGATGCGGCCGCCATCATCGAAATTATTTTCCAGCGACAAAAGAGAAGAGCACTGATTTAATCATTTAAAATTCTTTGGAATTTATTTATATTCGAAATTTCTTTTTATAATATGCATTTTAAAATTTAAACCCAAAGTTTGAAAACACCGGAAATTAAATCCTCACATTCTTGATTTAAATTCATTCAAATTTCAAATCAAATTATAAACAAGTTTTATAAATTTATTTATTTATATTATGTGATAGTCAATAATTTACAAAAGACTAAATGAAAATCAAATATTATCATTTTGACAACAAATTCATTAACAATTTAATTTCAGAAAACTTATATTTATATATAGTATAATCATCCAAAACTATTTTGTTCACCAAATTTGAAAACAACATTGTGTCAGTTTGTTCTGTTCAAGTGTTTTGGAAATCCTATCGATAGCGATGATCAGACGAATCGATCGGAAACCCAAATCAACATCAACAACTCAAACAACACAATATATAAAACATTTTAATATTAATTTACAAATACACTTCCTCGCTCGACGATACAAAATGGATTTCAAGCATGGATAGAGATTCAAATTTGATAGAAATCAAATCAAAGAGAATTTTGATTCGAAGATAAGTTCGAAACAAAGATATGATGATTAAATAACAAAGTAGGAAGATTGATAAATTTATATAAATCGCGGGCAACCTTAACCAGGTCGACCGTGACTTCAAGAATAAGATCAATGTAGAATTTCGAGGTAAATCGACATCCGATCTCGAGAAATAGAATTCAAGTATAGCAGGAGATAGATAGCATTGTAAACCGATGATACAGAAATCTCCGGTAAATCGATGTCTATTGTAAAGGAGTTCACACTTTACAAATAATTCGAAGAATGGCGAGACCGCCGATTCAATATAAGGGTCATTCGAAGTGGAGTTATGGGATGCTCCAGAATTGAAAGAAACTAATAGTGAGGGACACGAATGAATTTTTGGAACCGCAGGGAACGTTCCAAAATCAAGGGAATCGAGTCAAAAGGAAGAGATTCATCTCGAATGAAAGTGATTTTGTAAATACATTTACCCTGTATGCTAAGTTTTGCCTAGAGCTACCAAAGCTCTGATACCAACTGTAACGACCCGCTATTTTGGACCATTCGCATCCATTATAAGTGTATAGGTAGACACTCATGCCGGAATTGAATTGCTCAAAATACCACGTTGTTAATTAAAATTTGGCAAAACTGAACATATACAGTAAATAAATAATCACAGATCACAGACATAGAGTAATAAATGTAGCGGAAATAAAAGAGATAGTAGTTCATGAAGCTACTATATAAATATATAAGTTACATCAGAGTTAAACCAGATACAATGGAAGAGTAACATGATACATCAGATACAAATCAGAATACATCAGTGGAATCATCGAATACTGAAAGCAGAATAGATGGCTGGATCTTCAAGCAAAGCTCCAACTCCAAAGGTGAGTCTCGAATACTGGTACACTCAGTCTGACCCGAGCGTAAAGCAAAACACAAAACACTCGAGTCAGGATTAACATTCTTATATTAATAAATCCAACTCAAGTGAAATAGCAATTGAAATACAAGTAACTCAAAGGATGTTTGGAATAACCATCCTTTAAGGATCCGTTAAACTATCTACTATGTAGTAGTGTACGATAAGTAGATAATGTCTATCAGTAATATAAGATATCAAAATAGTGTTAAGTCATGGACCATTCCACCCTTAACACATTTTTATTCCCAAGAGCATATACAAGACCGTAGTTTCCCCAAAACCGGAAGTCACTAGAGGGCAATCCATATACTAAAGGTACAAAACAAATCGTAGTGGTCGCGTATAGGGATACAAGTATGACAAGGCACATGAGGCAATACCCAAGGTAGTGAAACTACCGTTTGCCTGATCCGGACTGGTGAGAACGCATCGCCGCAGCGACCGAAACACCGCGAAACAACACTCCCAAAATCAAGGGTGCACCAATCGACAACAAGTAATGAGTAGTTCGAAGAAGTGTGTTCGCTTGAGGTAGCTGACCTCCATTGGCCCGGCACGGCTCCTGTTTTAGTCATTTCCAATTTGACACAAGTGTCAAGGCTATCCATTATCATTCTATTTCTTCAGTCATCACGTACATCATTCCAACCACTTCATTCTGGATCACACTCCGCGTATAGTTATTAAAGTGGTTTTCGGTTTAGACAGAGAGTATGTCCCTAACCGATTCCGGTCTCTTTAATAACTTTCGTAATTATTACATCGATTGGTCGTTTATATATTTCAAAACCAAATCAATTACAATTTCAATTAGAATTTATAAACCAACATTTCATTTCTCTTTCGAAATCAATTTCCAAATTTACGTTTCAAAACTTCCAAATTCATAATTTCAAAATCTTATAATTCAATTTCAATTTATTTAAAACAATTCAAATATTGATTCAAGTTCGTATATAAGTTTCATTCCGAAATCATTTAAAATGATTTAGTTTACATTCAAATCAAATTTAAGTTCATTTCGATTTCATTCAATATCCGTTAAGTATATTTATCCTTCAAAACAATTTCTATTTGATTTCCAATTCATTAAATCAATTACTTAAGTTCAACTCCATTATATCAAAATTTACAAATTGCATTAAATTAAATTCATCAAATCCAATATTCAAAACTTACATTAATTTCAATAAAACACATTTTATTTCTTGTTCGAGAAATTCAATTCACTTATTTATTTACTTAGTTACAATTTCAAAACTCAATTAATAAAGAAACTTAATTTTACTTATTCAAGAAGTTCAATTTCACTTAACAAAGAATTCAATTTTTTTTTATTTAATTATTAAATAATTCAATCTTATTTAATTATTAAATAATTTCAAAACTTAATTATTAAATAATTTCAAACTTAATTATTAATAATTCCAAATTTTAAAACAACGTTTACTCATCATCTACTATGTTAACATTTGATTTAGATTGTTAAGTATTAACATTTCCTTTCATTAAAATTCAAATTCCAGCTTCGTTTCAAAACCATATTATTTATTTAAATAAAATATTCATTTTATTTTTTAAAACAAATCATTGACCAATCGGGTTTTATTTAAATTTCTATCCTAAGTCAAGTTCATTTGGGTATTTATCATTTCAACCCGATTCCAATTCAATTCAAAATAAAAACATAGCAAAGGGAACTTGCAGTGTGATAACTGGGATGGTGTCAAAGTAAATAAACAAACAATAACAACAACCAATATCAATACAAAAATCAATTCACATAATCCCGAAATAATCGTATTAATTCGCATTGTTGTTTGTGCAAATTAATATAATTATTTCTAGAATCTACACTATCATTTCATGCAGATTAAAGATTATTCCACAAATTATTTAAACGGTTTTTCACTTGCCATTCAATTACAATTTTATACTACAACAATTAATCCAATATACGTCGATGGTTCAAAGTGTAATTATCACTATTCTACATGTCAATTAATTTATCAATTAAAAGGGGTCATATTCAACTAATCAAATTTAACATATAAATCAGTTTTAAAATTTGTTAACTATCCTATATTAATTTCAATTCTGCATACTATTAATCACTTAACATTTACAAATTAACGTCCAATATAAACATCGAACAATCAATCAATTATCAACCAAACTGTATTATCATCACATAAATAATTAACAGATAATGGTGTCAGATGTCACAGGTGAACTGATACAGGCAATAACATATATAACAGTGTAATTAACAAACAGAAGCATATTTCAATCGTCGTTTCAGTTGAAATCAAATTTAATAAATAAAAGAACGTTAATCGTGAGTGAGTGCTCACCTTTCGAGGCTAAAGATGCACTATAGGATGACACGAATACGCACATTGATACGGATACTGAGTTGCGAATCCAAGCAAACAAGGTTGGCACGAATTTGACGGACAAGGCAGAAAAATGGAGTGCATGGCCGAGATGGGTGGAGGAGGCGTGAGCTGGCTACTGCGTTGGTCGGGAGAGCGGTCGCCGCTGTCGAACGGTGGAGGAGCGAGAACAGGAAGAGAAAAGGGAATGGTGGCTTCGGTGTTTGTAGAGGGTGATGGCGACAAATGCTTGGAGAAGTTGCTTGCATGGCATGACCATGGGCTCTCGGCGCTGGAGGAGAGGCTGAGCAGGAGGTGCGGGCCATGTCAGGTCGAGGGGTAGAGCTACTTGCTGCGCGCGGAGGATGGGTGGTAGCCGATGGAAGAGTGGAGGTGAAAGGAGGCGGTGGGGCTGGTGTAACGCATGGAGGGTGAGGGCTGCTCGCGTGTTTTGTGAAGGCCGGTCAGGGAGCACGTGGATCTGAGTGGCCGTCGGCAAGCAAGGAACGGAAATTTGAGGATGTGGTTGCGGGGTTATCTTGAGTTGAATAACTTGCATGGGCTGTAGTGTTCGATGAGATGGTGAACTGGTGAAGTCGGTGCTCGATCCGGGGATGTAGTTCGGCATGGCAGCGGAGCGGTTGTAAATAGCGAGCGGCGGTGGGTGCTCCAGTAGTCAGGGCGGAGGTTGCTAGGCGGTGATCGGTTTGTGGTGAGGGGAGATGGTGGTGCTCTCACGGTAAAGCAAAGCTTCATGCAAATGTTTTGTTTTTTTTATATAAGAGAATGGCCGTTGTGAAAATATGAAGAGGAATGGAGAAATTTGGGTTTGTGAAAGGAAGAAGATGTGAGCAGGTTGAAAATATGGAAGCAGCTTATGAAATAAATTTTTTTTAGGAGCATGAAGAGAACGAACATAAATGGTCATAGCAAATGGAATGCAAGTTTGTTTCAGAGGAAGGTTTGCAAGAAG
The DNA here is from genome assembly GCA_030737815.1 of Allium fistulosum. NCBI lineage: Eukaryota > Viridiplantae > Streptophyta > Magnoliopsida > Asparagales > Amaryllidaceae > Allium > Allium fistulosum. The sequence continues at coordinate 893,385,915 of CM060905.1, read as the reverse complement.
AAGGCAAATAGACAGGACAGAAAGAAAGAGAGAGGCAAGCTACGGTAGGAATGAAGAGACCCAACAAATAAATGTACTGATGAAAAATAAATAGAACATAGGGAATAGTAATAGCCAGCAAAATAAATTTGGGAAATGAAAAAGGCTCTTGGTTTTCACACGGTGAAAATGAACGGTTATAGGAAAACCAAAAGTCAAATTGCGGAACCGATACAAAGATCGTTTCCGTCTATTTTGCCGTTTTCCGGATCACGAAATTGACAATTTAATATACCATAGAGATCAGCACGACGAGACGATCAAAACGGTATACGAATATCGGTGATTTGATTGAATTATAAAAATTCGAATTTTCTACTAGCGGAAAATGCAAGAAAAACGCAAGAAAATAAGACCGACGGAGCCAAAGATGTCCGAATTTGGAAAAATGACAAACTGACATCTTGCTCAGAAGATGTTTTAGAATTTTTCTATGTAAAAATATTTAGGTTCTGAAAACATTTTATTTTCATCGCTTTTTAACTGATTAAATTGAAGTAAATTTGAGCGCGAAATAAACTTTCATATTTTCGGACGAAAATTTACCAGTTGCTATGTTTAATTAGACGTATTTCAAATATTAATTTTTTTTTCAAAATTCTATCGTTTAAAATTTTACAAAATTTCAACTAATTACGTTATTAAAATAGTTAAAATTTACGGGTCGTTACAGTTTGTGATACAAAGGTAAATTACAAAGAATGGTTGAAATAGAATTATGAAGTGGAATTAACTTAAGTGAAGTCAAATGAATTAAATAAATGAAATGAGCTAAATAAAATAGGATTTGTTTTGAAAATAAAATAAATGAACTTAAGTTATATAGAGAAGGTGAATGTAAATAAATTATGAATGAAAGTTAATTAAGTAGAGATGTAAGAAATTTGGAATATATAAGTTATATAACTAGAAACTTGAGAAAATAAGAGGTGGAAACAAAAATAAGAATGTGGTTAAACATTTTGGATAGGAAAAAGGAAATATGAAATGTTGATATTAAGCTTAAGTAAATTTGTACAATGGTTAATTAAGTGATATTGACATTAAAGGAAATATACTATGTGAATGACGTAAAATAAAAATAAATGATCATAAATAAATTTGAATGTGAAAGAGAATAACAAATCTGATTGTGAACGAATGTAAATAAATAGGGTGAACATAATGAACGTTAATAATTGAATGTAAGTTAATTGAACATAATAGAATGAAAATTAATGGAATGATAATTCATTGAATATGAATAAGTAAGCATGGAAATTTTTTTTGTAACGAATGTTAATAAATTGAAAGTAAATCAATTGAATGTAAACCAATTAAATGTGGATGAAACAAATGTAAATAATTGAAAAATCAATTGAATGTAAATACATTAAATTGGAATTAATCAAATGCGAATGCAATGAATATTGATTGATTGAATAAAATTGGATTGAAATCAAATTAATTGAATGTAAATCAATTAAAATCGAATAAATTGAATATAAATCCATTGAATGATCAACGAGATGAATAATAATAATGAATGTTCATCAATTAAGAAGTAAATAAGGCGAATGCAAATAAATTGGATATGAATGTAAATTAATTGAAAGTGAGTTAATTAGAATGATAATAATAAATGGATGTTAATAAGTAATAAAAATGTATAAAGTTAACATTCAAAATGAAATTTATATGGTTTTGAATTAATTTTTTGTATATGGTACTATTCATTTCGAATCTATCTTATCTTTCTGTTTGCTTGTATTCTACCACCTTGTTCCTTTTCGGGGACGAAAAGTTTTGAGTGGGGGAGAGTGCGACGACTCGTAAATTCGAACAAATTTTAAAAATATTAATTATAATTGTTGAATTGAATATGGTTAGAAATAAAGAATTTTCAATTATTACTGTAAAAATAATAATAATAATAAATTTGTTAGAATATAAAACATGATCTTAGATAAAATTCTAAAACAACTAATCTTTAATGAAATGGAAGGTAGTAAGTGTATTCGAATATAATTTAATAATATTGATTGAATGTAATTGACAACTGTATTAATGCAATTTCAATCAACTGTAACAATAAATGTTACTAAAGAATGGGATAAACAATATTCTAAATATGTTAGCATACAATAAGAAATCAATTATTTTGTAATTGATTTATACTCCTTGTGTAAACAATAAATTAATAGATATGAATTACTAAGTTGTAACAATTGATAAATTCCTCTGGCATGGTGATCCTTTCTCCAGGAAGCTCATTCCTATTTCTTTTTATAAACTGTTTGAATCCAAGGAAAATGGTGGACTTGGTATTACTAATATTTTTCTATGGAATAAAGCTGCTTTGTCAGTGTATTTCAATAAGATCTTTGAAACTGATAGGAACTTATGGTGTCAATGGGTCAATCACAATCTTATTGGTAAGAAGAATTTTTGGACTATACCCATTCCACAAAACTGCAGTTGGAGTTGGAGATGTATTCTCAAGCTTAGGGAGACTTTTATTCCTTTCGTACAATGTAATTATGTTTTGATAAAAGGTTTATCCTTCTGGAATTCTCCATGGGCTAAACAAGGATTGATCTTAAGTTCTGTAGTTGAGTATAACCTGAGAAGGAATTCTGGTATTTCTGAACTGGCTACAGTTGATGAGTTTTTACAGGATGATTATGTAGTTTTACCTTATTCCAGTTCATTTCAACTAAGGAATTTATGGAATGTCATCACTAGTAATCCCATTAAGAATAATGACAATGTTTTAATTTGGTCAGACAAGGGTAAGATTCATTCTATTAAGCTTGTTTATAATTTTCTCTGTCAAAATGGTTCTCAATTTCCCTGGCATTCAAGAATTTGGAATATTGGTGGAAGTGCTAAAGAAAACTTATTGTTGTGGAAAGTGATGGCAAATGCCTTAAATACCAAGGATAAGCTCTGTAAAATGGGTATTATTTCAGAGGATTTACGTGTTCTCTGCAAATCAGAAACTGAAAGCAATACTCACTTGTTTTTTGAGTGCACTTTTGTATATCAAATATGGTATAGACTTCTATCTAATGGTGGATTTTATAAACCATCACCAGTTAGTTCAATTGAATGGTTTAATGTGTTTAAAGCAACAAGATGGAAGACTCGTTTGACCAGGCTGCTGCTAAAACTTCTTAAGAGACTGATATATGTAGTGTGGTCTGAAAGGAATAACAGAGTTTTTGTTATTGGTAGTAAAAATTCATCTCAACTCTATAATATGGTTCATGGCAGTATTCTCAGAGACATTAAAACGGATTATATTTGAAGTTTTGCATTGGTTTTATCACCTCTTGTAGATGGCCCTTTTCTGGAATGTTTGATATAATTTTACTGGATTCTCAAGATTGTATGCAGTGTATTATATTGTTTGGTCTATTTGTGATTGCTGATTGTAAGTTTGTATTGGTTGTTTTATTATCATTGTAGCTGTCAAGATGGTTGTAATAGGGTGTAATTTTGTGGCACTTTAACTGTTTGTAATATTGCTTAAGTCAATAAAATGAGTTCATGCTCTTGCCTTTCAAAAAAAAATTTGTAACAATTGATTTATTCCTCAACCCATTGATTAATCCGCTTTGGAATTTATTTTGTAATCAATGGAATTAAATGTAATTGAAAATTTTCAAATAAAAGGAAAGAGAACATTAATTGCAATTAATGGACGTAATAATAGAAACATATGTTTGAATTAATATAAAAGAGGAAGTTGAGGAAATAAAAAGGAAATATATGTTTTAATTGAAAGAGAAATTTGATGTAATATGAAGAACATGTAAATCGAAATAAAAGGATAAAACTTTGTTTGAATTATTTAATGAAAATAAAACGATTAGTGTGTAACCAACATTCAATTGGAAATTTAATATTGAATTAATTGGAATTAAATATTTTATTTAAGGTAAAGAGAAACATATGGTAATTGATTTAGTCAAGAATAAGCAACATATGTTAAATTGAATAAAATGAACATTTGAATGAAGACAAACCAATTTCAATAAAATGGAGGTTCAATTCAGTCAATCTTAAAATATATTATTATTTGAACTTAAATAAAATTTAAAGGTTAAAATTAAAGATTTTTTTTAGGAATATTGAGTGTTTTATTTTTCCAAATTCAATGTAATAGAAATTTTTCTGAAATTTTAAATTTTGGTCAAACTTAGTCAAAATTTAACCTTTGGTTGAAAATTTTAAATTTGAAATTTGAAATTTTATTCTTTTTATATGATACTAGACTAAATTCTGATCTTTTCTCCACTTTTCGTTTCGTCAAAATCAAATTTCTATTGCTCTAAATATTTGAATTTCTGTGAAAAACTGACATAAGTTTGTGGTATTTAGTTGTGAAATTTGGCCAAGTCCTAATGGGTTTGGTTTAGTCCTAATGGGCCGTGGTTAACCAAGAGATCTAACCATACCAAGAGACTTATGTCTATTCCTATGCCTACGACCATTTGTTTCCTTCTGACTACCTTGTACGTACATAATTTTCTCTTGAGAAATCTTTCTCATCACACTTCCTTCTTCCTCTCCAAATCTACAGAGAGTTCTAGATCTAAAACCTCAAATTTGTGCAAATCAAAACTCCTTCCTCCTCTCTTCCAAATTCCTTCCACCTCCTCTCCTATTGCACCCCTCTTTCTCCTCTTTTTATATAAAAAAACAAAAGTTGCATATTTCTATTTTGGTGATCCATTGATTCTAGCTTGCGTTGCTTTGGAATTAAGATTCAAATTTCATAGCTTTGTTTTGTCAAAATATTTCTTAGCCTCGAATGGTAAGCTATTCACTCACAATTTATAATCTTATGCTAAGTGAATGAATATCAATTGATATGTTATTGAAATTTTGCGTAGTTTGGTTATGATTTGATATGACATATGTTCACCTATGTTCCCTTATTATTTTGACATGATTATTGTTATTGATATTATGTTGTTTATTTATAAAAAAATAGATGTGATGATATGGTTATTAATATGCTTCATAATGTTAATATTAAATTGCTATGTTGAAAGAAAAAAAAGGAAAATGTTATATTGTAACGACCCGCCATTTTGAACCATTCGCATCCATTATAAGTGTATAGGTAGACACTCATGCCGGAATTGAATTGCTCAAAATACCGCGTTGTTAATTTAAATTTGGCAAAACTAAACATATACAGTAATTAAATATAATCACAGATCACAGACACAGAGTAATAAGTGCAGCGGAAATAAAAGAGATAGTAGTTCATGAAGCTACTATATGAATATATAAAATACATCAGAGTTTACAACAGAAGAGTAATACGATACATCAGAGTTAAACCAGATACAACGGAAGAGTAACACGATACATCAGATACAAATCAGAGTACATCACTGGAATCATCGAATATCTGAAAGCTGGATAGATAGCTGGATCTCCAAGCGAAGCTCCAACTCCAAAGGTGAGTCTCGAAAGCTGAACCACTCAGTCTGACCCGAGCGTAAAGCAAAATACAAAACACTCGAGTCAGGATTAACATTCTTATATTAATAAATCCAACTCAAGTGAAATAGCAATTGAAATACAAGTAACTCAAAGGATGTTTGGAATAACCATCCTTCAAGGATCCGTTAAACTATCTACTATGTAGTAGTGTACGATAAGTAGATAATGTCTATCAGTAATATAAAGATATCAAAATAGTGTTAAGTCATGGCCCATTCCACCCTTAACACATTTTTATTCCCAAAAGCATATACAAGACCGTAGTTTCCCCAAAACCGGAAGTCACCAGAGGGCAATCCATATACTAAAGGTACAAATCAAAATCGTAGTGGTCGCGCATAAATGGAATACAAGTATGACAAGGCACATGAGGCAATACCCAAGGTAGTGATACTACCGTTCGCCTGATCCGGACTGGTGAGAACGCAACGCCGCAGCGCCCGCAACACCGTGAAACAACACTCCCAAAATCAAGGGTGCACCAATCGACAACATATAATGAGTAGTTCGAAGAAGTGTGTCCACTTGAGGTAGCTAATCCTCCATTGGCCCGGCACAGCTCCTGTTTTAGTCATTTCTAATTTGACACAAGTGTCAAGGCTATCCATTATCGTTCACTTTCTTCAGTCATCACGTACATCATTCCAACCACTTCATTCTGGATCATCACTCCGCGTATAGTTATTAAAGTGGTTTCGGTTTAGATAGAGAGTATATCCATTACCGATCCCGGTCTCTTTAATAACTTTCGTAATTATTACACCGATTGGTCGTTTGTTTATTTCAAAACCAAATCAATTTCAATTTCAAATAGAATTCGTAAATCAACATTTCATTTGTCTTTCAAAACCAATTTCCAATAATTTACGTTTCAAAACTTCCAATTTTCATTTCACAATCTTATAATTCGATTTCAATTTCTATTTAAAACAATTCAAATATTGATTCAAACTCGTATATAAGTTTCATCTCGAAATCATTAAATAAATTTTTCTTAACATTCAAATCCATTTAAACTCATTTATCGATTTCATTCCATATCCGTTAAGTTAGTTTATCGTTCAAAACAATTTCTATTAAATTTCCAATTCATTAAATCATTATTCAAATTCAACTTCATTAAAACAAAACTTACAAATTTGAATTAAATTAAATTCGTCAAATCAATTCTTTCGATTACAAGTCTTACATTAACTCCAAAAATATCACATTTTCATTTCTTGTTACAGAAATTTAATTTCACTTATTTACTTTCTTACATAATTTTCCAAAACTTACTTAATAAAGAAAACTCAATTTCAATTATTTACGAAGTAAAATTTCACTTATTCAAAAGTTCAATTTTTCTTATTAAAGAATTTCAATTCAATTTAATCATTAAATAATTCCATCTTATTTAATTATTAAATAATTCAAAACTTAATTATTGAATAATTTTCAGAGTTTAATAATTTCAAACTTAATTATAATTTCAAACTGAATTATTAAATCATTTCAAAGTTTAATAATTTCAGACTTAATTATAATTTCAACTTATTTCAATAATTTCTCAAATTAAACAACATTCTTTCATCAATTACATTGTTAATATTTTGTTTCAGATTATTAAATATTAACATTTTCCTTCCATTAAAAATTCAAATTTCAACTTCATTTCAAACCATATCATTTATTCGAATAAAATCTTTATTTTATTTTTAAATCAATTTATTGACCAATCGGGTTTTATTTAATTCTCTATCCTAGGTCAAAGTTCAATTTTTGGGTATTTATCATTTCAACCCGATTCCAATTCAATTCAAAATCAAAGCATAGTAAAGGGAACTTGCAGTGTGATAACTGGGATGGTGTTAAAGTAAATAAACAAGCAATAACAACAAACAATAACAATCCAATAATCAATTCAAATAATCCCGAAATAACCGTATTAATTCGCATTGTTATTTGTACGAATTAATATAATTATTTCTAGAATCTACACTATCATTTCATGTAGATTAAAGATTATTACATTACAGTTCTTCACTTGTCATCTATTTACAATTTCATACATTATCAATTTAACAACATACATTCAGTGGTTCAAAATGTAATTAAACAAATCCTACGTGTCAATAAATTCAACAGTTAAGGGGTCATATTATACAAATGTAAGTTAATCCAATTTAACAATTAATTATCCTATATCAAGTTCAATTTCATACTATTTATCATTTTCACATTAACAATTTAACGTCCAATATAACCATCAACAATCAATCGATTATCAGCCAAACTGTATTATCATCGCATAAATAATTAACAGATAATGGTGTCAGATGTCACAGGTGAACTGATACAGGTAATAGCATATATAACAGTGTAATTAACTAACAGCAGCATATTTCAATTGTCGTTTCAGTTGAAATCAAACTTAATAAATAAAAGAACGTTAATCGTGAGTGAGTGCTCACCTTTCGAGGCTAAAGAAGTTGATGGTGAAATGAGTTACGGATCCAGGCATGAATTTCGAAGCAAAGCAAGATCGAATGTGAATTTGATGACAAAGCTTTCGAGGCTTAGAGAAATACGAGAATGAGATGCGACGAACACGGATACGCACGGATCGCAACAACGGATCTGGATAGCGACAAGCAAAACAAATATAAGCGACAAATTCTGGACAGCGGCGAGCTAGATGACGGTAAATTAATAAGTTTAGTTTGGAATTTCACAAGCTTTGAGTAGATCATTTCCTTCGTCCTTGATAGAAGGCAATCATAATCAGGTAACCGTTCAACAAGGCGCTCAGGAAGCCATGGTGATGATATCTTATCGACATAAAATATCTCCAACAACTACCATGCAGCCTTCAAATTAGTTGGTTTCTCAACATGCTAAAAAACATCATTGAATCTTCGATCACTGTGTCGAATGGACGTTTTGAAGCCCCAAGAAGATTTGAAATTTGATTACTGTACTCCAGAACATACTGCCACTACTTAGAACAAAAGGCAAAGCTAGACATCCTCTCAACGGCAAGCAAAGAATTCATCTTGCTTTAAAGCAAGACGAAAGCAGGTACAGATTCGTATGCGATGCGCCTCTTCTAAGCTTCGCTAAGCTCGCGGTCATACTCTTCTTTGGTGCCCAGCTTCACTTGAAAGACATTTTCGCCAATATCTTTAGCAGGTCCCAGGAATGTGATGTGGAGAAGGTTGCCACGCACCCAGTTGACGTGGATGCAGAAGAATAGGGAGGCTAGCGGGTCGGAGGGGTTGGTTGCTGCACACGACAGTGAAGTTGGAGGGTGGTGGATTTTGACGTGGGGCGTGAGGTCGGAGTTGGCTCTGGTCGGAGATGTAGGCGGCGGGTGGAAGAAGGAGAGATGTCGGGTTGTATGTCTGCACGTGCAAAGGCGGATGGAGCGGTGGGCGTGGAGGAGAGAGAAGGACGGTGGTTGCTAGGCCGTTGAGGGGACATGGCGGATGGATAGGCAGTCGAAGGTGGAGTTGGCGGAGCGGAGGTGGTCACGGGCTGATGTGGTTGGCTGTGTGATGGGGTGAAGAAAGAGAGAGGGCGGAGCTAACAGGTGGTGCTCTGGCGTTCGGCACAAGAAGAATACAAGCAGGCTTTCGAATATCTGATATATATAACTTGAATATATTATCATTATTATTTTATATATAAGGAAAAGCTTAATGGAAACTGAAAAGAAGAGAGAGAATGGGAGGATGAACGGTCGAGCAAGAATAGGAGACGAGCAGGCTTTGATTACGTAAAAGCTTTGCAAATATCTCTATATAATATATTTTATTTATATTATATATATATATTTTTAATAAGAAGGCATGAAAATGAAGGAAAACGCAAGAAAGAAGAACAGAGGGTGGGGAGGAACGCAAACGGGTGGGCAAGTTTGAGATGACAGCAGGCTTCATAACTACATATTATTTTCTTAGTTTAAAAGTGCAGAGAGAAAAATGTGGAAGAAGAACAATAGCAAGAGAATGAAATGACAAAGGAAAGTAGGAACGAATATTAATTGAAATCAGAAAAGCAAAAGTCAATAGTCACATTCACGAATCATCAATGGCTAGTGGCTATTAACTTTCACAGAGGACAATGAAAAGGCACTGACCCAAAAGCCCAAATACGAAACCGATATGGAAATCGGTTCACAAATTTCGCTGTTTCCCCGGATTTCCGAAACACACAAACAAGTATACTGAAGAGATCAGCACGACGAGACGATCAAAATGGTATATAGATATCAGTGGCATGATTGAATTATAAAATTCGAATTTTCTAATAGCGGAAAATGCAAGAAAAACGCTGAAAAATAAGATCGACGGAGCCAAAAATGTCCGAATTTGGAAAAACGACAAACTGACATTTTGCTCAGAAGATGGTTTAGAATTTTTCTACCTAAAAATATTTAGGTTTCGAAAATATTTTATTTCAACGCTTTTTAACTGATTAAATTGAAGTAAATTTACGCGCGAAATAAACTTTCATATTTTCGGACGAAAATTTACCAGTTGCTTTGTTTAACTAGACGTATTCCAAATATAAAATTTTTATTTCAAAATTTTATCGTTTAAAATTTCACAAAATTTCAACTATTTACGTTATTAAAACAGTTGAAATTTACGGGTCGTTACATTCTCCCCCACTCAAAACTTTTCGTCCCCGAAAAGGAACGAGGTAGGAGAACAGAATCAACCAGAAAGAAAGCAGATTTGAAATACAAAATAACAATTAATTTAAACCATATAAATTCAAATTTAAATTAATTGATATTCAATAATTGATTTAATCCATTTGATTTCACTTAGTATTATAATCATATTTTCTTCAACAATTTTAAATTCTTCTTTATTCCAATTTACTGTTAAATTTATTCTACTTAATATATCTACTTACATATATTTAACCCATATAGATTAATTTAAAACATAAAAGTTTCGATTTAAATTAATTTACCTCTATTAATTTCTTTTAAATTCAAGGTATTTTCATATGTTGAACAAATTTCAATTTATTAATTCTTTCAAAACAAATTTATTAATTCTTTCAAAACAAATTTATTTCATTATTAACTGAGTTTACTTATTATCCTATCTAACTCTATTAACATCTTTATAATCAAAATTTAGTGTATAACATTTATTATAAACACTCAAATTTTATTTATAAATTCAATTTATCTTATATATTATCCAATTACATATTCAACTTCTGAATGATTTAGGTAAGTTGTATTAGAATGCAGTTGAACAATATACAAATAAAATTTTCCCAATTCAATTATTCAAGTTTAAATATTTATTCAAAATTTAGCTTTATTTATAATTGAAAACATCTTTTAACATGATTTTTTTAAGAATTAAATTTCCGTTTAATTTCAAACCGTTTAGAGATAATTATGTATATACTATATATATTAAATCAAGTCATACTTAAGAAATTCAAATTAAAATATTTCCCAAACAAAACCGTAGCAAAGCTAAGAATGGTTTCTCCACTTTGAAACTCGAAAATGAATGTCGATGATGCGGCCGCCATCACCGAAATTATTTTCCAGCGACAAAGAGAAGAGCACTGATTTCAACATTTTAAAAAAAATTCATTGAAAACGATTTCTATTCGAAAATACTTTCAATAATATATACTTTAAAACTTTAAAAACCAAAGTTCGAAATCACCGGAAACTAAATTCTCAAATTCCTGAATTAAATCCATTTAAATTTCCAAATCAATTTATAAACCAAGTTTTATAATTCCATTTATTTATATGTTGGTAAATCAATGGTTTACAAGACAATAAATGAAAATCAAATAACATCATTTAGTTAACCAATTCATTTAACAATTATCAGAAAATTTACTTATATATATAATATAATCATACAAACTTTATTTTATTTACCAAATTTGAAAACAATATTGTGTCAGTTTGCTCTGCTCAAGTGTTTTGGAAATCCAATCGATAGCGTTGATCAGACGAATCGATCGGAAACCCAAATCACATCAACAACTCAAACAACACAATATATAAAACATTTTTAATATAAATTTATAAATACAATTCCTCGCTCGATGATACAAGAACAGATTTCAAAACATGTATAGAGATTCAAATTTGATGGAAATCAAATCAAAGAGAATTTTGATTCGAAAATAAGTTTGAAACAGAAGATAAGATAATTCAATTACCACAATCGGGGAATGGATGAGTTTATTTAATTCACGGGCAACCTTAACCGGGTCGTTCGTAACTTCGAGAATAAAATCGATGCTGAATTCCGAGATAAATCAACACTCGATCTCAAGAGATGAAATTCAGGTATAGTAGGGAATAGATAGCATCGTAAACCGAGGATACGGAAATCTCCGGTAAATCGACGCCTATTATAAAGGAGTTTCACCCCTTTACAAATCATTCGAAGTTTGACGAGACCGCCGATTCACTATAAGGGTCATTCGAAGTGGAGTTATGTGATGCTCCAGAATTGAAAGGAGACGAATAGTGAGGGACACGAATGAAATTTGAAACCGTAGGGATCGTTCCAAAATCCAAAGAAATTGAGTCAAAGGAAGAGATTGAAACTCGAATGAGAGTGATTCTGTAAATACATTTACCCTATATGTTGAGTTTTGCCTAGAGCTACCAAAGCTCTGATACCAACTGTAACAACCCGCCATTTAGAACCATTCGCATCCGTTATAAGTGTATAGGTAGACACTCATGCCGGAATTGAATTGCTCAAAATACCGCGTTGTTAATTTAAATTTGGAAAAACTGAACATATATAGTAATTAAATATAATCACAGATCACAGACACAGAGTAATAAGTGCAGCGGAAATAAAAGAGATAGTAGTTCATGAAGCTACTATATGAATATATAAAATACATCAGAGTTTACAACAGAAGAGTAATACGATACATCGGAGTTAAACCAGATACAACGGAAGAGTAACACGATACATCAGATACAAATCAGAGTACATCACTGGAATCATCGAATATCTGAAAGCTGGATAGATAGCTGGATCTCCAAGCGAAGCTCCAACTCCAAAGGTGAGTCTCGAAAGCTGAACCACTCAGTCTGACCCGAGCGTAAAGCAAAATACAAAACACTCGAGTCAGGATTAACATTCTTATATTAATAAATCCAACTCAAGTGAAATAGCAATTGAAATACAAGTAACTCAAAGGATGTTTGGAATAACCATCCTTCAAGGATCCGTTAAACTATCTACTATGTAGTAGTGTACGATAAGTAGATAATGTCTATCAGTAATATAAAGATATCAAAATAGCGTTAAGTCATGGCCCATTCCACCCTTAACACATTTTTATTCCCAAAAGCATATACAAGACCGTAGTTTCCCCAAAACCGGAAGTCACCAAAGGGCAATCCATATACTAAAGGTACAAATCAAAATCGTGGTGGTCGCGCATAAATGGAATACAAGTATGACAAGGCACATGAGGCAATACCCAAGGTAGTGATACTACCGTTCGCCTGATCCGGACTGGTGAGAACGCAACGCCGCAGCGCCCGCAACACCGTGAAACAACACTCCCAAAATCAAGGGTGCACCAATCGACAACATATAATGAGTAGTTCGAAGAAGTGTGTCCACTTGAGGTAGCTAATCCTCCATTGGCCCGGCACAACTCCTGTTTTAGTCATTTCCAATTTGACACAAGTGTCAAGGCTATCCATTATCGTTCACTTTCTTCAGTCATCACGTACATCATTCCAACCACTTCATTCTGGATCATCACTCCGCGTATAGTTATTAAAGTGGTTTCGGTTTAGATAGAGAGTATATCCATTACCGATCCCGGTCTCTTTAATAACTTTCGCAATTATTACACCGATTGGTCGTTTGTTTATTTCAAAACCAAATCAATTTCAATTTCAAATAGAATTCGTAAATCAACATTTCATTTGTCTTTCAAAACCAATTTCCAATAATTTACGTTTCAAAACTTCCAATTTTCATTTCACAATCTTATAATTCGATTTCAATTTCTAGTTAAAACAATTCAAATATTGATTCAAACTCGTATATAAGTTTCATCTCGAAATCATTAAATAAATTTTTCTTAACATTCAAATCCATTTAAACTCATTTATCGATTTCATTCCATATCCGTTAAGTTAGTTTATCGTTCAAAACAATTTCTATTAAATTTCCAATTCATTAAATCATTATTCAAATTCAACTTCATTAAAACAAAACTTACAAATTTGAATTAAATTAAATTCGTCAAATCAATTCTTTCGATTACAAGTCTTACATTAACTCCAAAAATATCACATTTTCATTTCTTGTTACAGAAATTTAATTTCACTTATTTACTTTCTTACATAATTTTCCAAAACTTACTTAATAAAGAAAACTCAATTTCAATTATTTACGAAGTAAAATTTCACTTATTCAAAAGTTCAATTTTTCTTATTAAAGAATTTCAATTCAATTTAATCATTAAATAATTCCATCTTATTTAATTATTAAATAATTCAAAACTTAATTATTAAATAATTTTCAGAGTTTAATAATTTCAAACTTAATTATAATTTCAAACTGAATTATTAAATCATTTCAAAGTTTAATAATTTCAAACTTAATTATAATTTCAACTTATTTCAATAATTTCTCAAATTAAACAACATTCTTTCATCAATTACATTGTTAATATTTTGTTTCAGATTATTAAATATTAACATTTTCCTTCCATTAAAAATTCAAATTTCAACTTCATTTCAAACCATATCATTTATTCGAATAAAATCTTTATTTTATTTTTAAATCAATTTATTGACCAATCGGGTTTTATTTAATTCTCTATCCTAGGTCAAAGTTCAATTTTTGGGTATTTATCATTTCAACCCGATTCCAATTCAATTCAAAATCAAAGCATAGTAAAGGGAACTTGCAGTGTGATAACTGGGATGGTGTTAAAGTAAATAAACAAGCAATAACAACAAACAATAACAATCCAATAATCAATTCAAATAATCCCGAAATAACCGTATTAATTCGCATTGTTATTTGTACGAATTAATATAATTGTTTCTAGAATCTACACTATCATTTCATGTAGATTAAAGATTATTACATTACAGTTCTTCACTTGTCATCTATTTACAATTTCATACATTATCAATTTAACAACATACATTCAGTGGTTCAAAATGTAATTAAACAAATCCTACGTGTCAATAAATTCAACAGTTAAGGGGTCATATTATACAAATGTCAGTTAATCCAATTTAACAATTAATTATCCTATATCAAGTTCAATTTCATACTATTTATCATTTTCACATTAACAATTTAACGTCCAATATAACCATCAACAATCAATCGATTATCAGCCAAACTGTATTATCATCGCATAAATAATTAACAGATAATGGTGTCAGATGTCACAGGTGAACTGATACAGGTAATAGCATATATAACAGTGTAATTAACTAACAGCAGCATATTTCAATTGTCGTTTCAGTTGAAATCAAACTTAATAAATAAAAGAACGTTAATCGTGAGTGAGTGCTCACCTTTCGAGGCTAAAGAAGTTGATGGTGAAATGAGTTACGGATCCAGGCATGAATTTCGAAGCAAAGCAAGATCGAATGTGAATTTGACGACAAAGCTTTCGAGGCTTAGAGAAATACGAGAATGAGATGCGACGAACACGGATACGCACGGATCGCAACAACGGATCTGGACAGCGACAAGCAAAACAAATATAAGCGACAAATTCTGGACAGCGGCGAGCTAGATGACGGTAAATTAATAAGTTTAGTTTGGAATTTCACAAGCTTTGTGTATCTCATTTCCTTCGTCCTTGATAGAAGGCAATCATAATCAGGTAACCGTTCAACAAGGCGCTCAGGAAGACATGGTGATGATATCTTATCGACATAAAATATCTCCAACAACTACCATGCAGCCTTAAAATTAGTTGGTTTCTCAACATGCTAAAAAACATCATTGAATCTTCGATCACTGTGTCGAATGGACGTTTTGAAGCCCCAAGAAGATTTGAAATTTGATTACTGTACTCCAGAACATACTGCCACTACTTAGAACAAAAGGCAAAGCTAGACATCCTCTCAACGGCAAGCAAAGAATTCATCTTGCTTTAAAGCAAGACGAAAGCGGGTACAGATTCGTATGCGATGCGCCTCTTCTAAGCTTCGCTAAGCTCGCGGTCATACTCTTCTTTGGTGCCCAGCTTCACTTGAAAGACATTTTCGCCAATATCTTTAGCAGGTCCCAGGAATGTGATGTGGAGAAGGTTGCCACGCACCCAGTTGACGTGGATGCAGAAGAACAGGGAGGCTAGCGGGTCGGAGGGGTTGGTTGCTGCACACGACAGTGAAGTTGGAGGGTGGTGGATTTTGACGTGGGGCGTGAGGTCGGAGTTGGCTCTGGTCGGAGATGTAGGCGGCGGGTGGAAGAAGGAGAGATGTCGGGTTGTATGTCTGCACGTGCAAAGGCGGATGGAGCGGTGGGCGTGGAGGAGAGAGAAGGACGGTGGTTGCTAGGCCGTTGAGGGGACATGGCGGATGGATAGGCAGTCGAAGGTGGAGTTGGCGGAGCGGAGGTGGTCACGGGCTGATGTGGTTGGCTGTGTGATGGGGTGAAGAAAGAGAGAGGGCGGAGCTAACAGGTGGTGCTTTGGCGTTCGGCACAAGAAGAATACAAGCAGGCTTTCGAATATCTGATATATATAACTTGAATATATTATCATTATTATTTTATATATAAGGCAAAGCTTAATGGAAACTGAAAAGAAGAGAGAGAATGGGAGGATGAACGGTCGAGCAAGAATAGGAGACGAGCAGGCTTTGATTACGTAAAAGCTTTGCAAATATCTCTATATAATATATTTTATTTATATTATATTTTTTTTTTAATAAGAAGGCATGAAAATGAAGGAAAACGCAAGAAAGAAGAAAAGAGGGTGGGGAGGAACGCAAACGGGTGGGCAAGTTTGAGATGACAGCAGGCTTCATAACTACATATTATTTTCTTAGTTTAAAAGTGCAGAGAGAAAAATGTGGAAGAAGAACAATAGCAAGAGAATGAAATGACAAAGGAAAGTAGGAACGAATATTAATTGAAATCAGAAAAGCAAAAGTCAATAGTCACATTCACGAATCATCAATGGCTAGTGGCTATTAACTTTCACAGAGGACAATGAAAAGGCACTGACCCAAAAGCCCAAATACGAAACCGATACGAAAATCGGTTCACAGATTTCGCTGTTTCCCCGGATTTCCGAAACACACAAACGAGTATACTGAAGAGATCAGCACGACGAGACGATCAAAATGGTATATAGATATCAGTGGTATGATTGAATTATAAAATTCGAATTTTCTAATAGCGGAAAATGCAAGAAAAACGCTGAAAAATAAGATCGACGGAGCCAAAAATGTCCGAATTTGGAAAAACGACAAACTGACATTTTGCTCAGAAGATGGTTTAGAATTTTTCTACGTAAAAATATTTAGGTTTCGAAAACATTTTATTTCAACGCTTTTTAACTGATTAAATTGAAGTAAATTTACGCGCGAAATAAACTTTCATATTTTCGGACGAAAATTTACCAGTTGCTTTGTTTAACTAGACGTATTCCAAATATAAAATTTTTATTTCAAAATTTTATCGTTTAAAATTTCACAAAATTTCAACTAATTACGTTATTAAAAACAGTTGAAATTTACGGGTCGTTACATATATTGATTTAAAGGTGGACACTTTTGTGATGGAAATTGTCATTAGTATGTTATGTGAAATTTATTTGTGAAATGAAAAAAGAAAAACATAGAAAAGAAAAAAAAAGGAAAAAAATAAAATTTATATGCATATATGTGTGTTATGTTGAAAATCACCTAAATTGCTATGTTAAAAATGGTTGCATATTGGGTTATGTTATGGTAGGAATCTTATGTCACCTTCCCTGTTAAATATGCATATATGCTATATTATGTAGTTTGTACGTAATTATGTGTTAGTGTATGTAATTTGTTATGTAAGTAATATGTTATGTTATGTGATTCATTATGTAAGTTATGTGCCATCTTATGTAAATTGTTATGTATGATTTTGTGTTATGTTATTTATTTTATGTAAATCATGCTACAAGTTCCCTTAGTTTTAGGAATTCCCTGTGGGTTGAAATGATACATACCCGAATGATCTTTTAGAATAGGGAAAAATCGTTATTGTTTGAAATGATAAACCCAAGTGATTTTTTTATTGATTTTGGAAATTTGGGATTGCGGGTTGAAATGATATATACTCATAAATTTTAAATTATTGTGGATTGAAATGATAAATATCCGTATCACTTGACCCTAGGATAGAAAACTATATACGGACACCGTTGGTCTGTATTTAAAGTGATTTCTGAAATTTTGGAAAGATGTGTTTGAAAAAAAAAGGAAAATGATTTTTAAATTTCATATAAAGATTTTATTTTAAAACATATATGTAAAATTTAGATTTTGAAATTAAATGTTTTAAGAATTCTAAATTTATATGTTAAGTTTTAAAATGTAAATTTTAAGGTTTTACTTATAACTTTATTTACTTTTTTTTTTCACAATATAAGATTTAATTTAATAAAATTTAATAGAAATAAAATATATTATGTTTAAAATATTTAAATTAATATATTTATTTTAATATATAATCTATTTTAATATATAAACTATTTCTAATATATAAACTATTTCAATCTATAACCTATTTTAATATATAAACTATTTCTAATATATAAACTATTTCAATCTATAACCTATTTTTAAAATATAAACTATTTTTAATGTATAACTATTCCAATATATAAACTACTTTCAATATTCAAAATGTTTAAAGTTGGAACTGTTATGATTTAGATTTAATTGATTTAAAAGGCGAATATTTTGATATGATGGTTTAACCTATTTTGTGGTTATGATTTTGAAAATGAATATGATTTCGAAAGTGATATGATTTTGAAGTGAATATGATATTTTGATATAAATTATGAATCGGTTTTGGAAATGTAAAAGAACCAACTGGTGTGAAAAAAGCGTTTGGTTGTTAAAGAGACCGAGATCAGATATTGTCATACACTCTACCAATACCGAAAACCACTTTAACATCTATGCACGTGGTGGAGAATCCAGAATGAAGTAGGATAGTTTGGCAAACGCTACTAGAATGAAGTAATAGAATGATGATGGATAGCCTTGACCTTTGGGTCATAATTAAAATGACTATAACAGGAGCCACGCCGGGCCAAGTGGGGTCGCTCCCCCTATCGAGCACATTTCTTTCATAACATATTATTACTTTGTGATTGATTTGGTGGCCACCCTTTGATTTGATTTGGGAGTGTGTCTCGAGGTGGGCAGTAGTACCTGCTATGCGTTATCACCAGTCTGGATCTGCAAAATGGTAGTATCCTATCCTGAGCATTGCCTCATGTGCCTTGTCATATTTATCCTGATCGCGCCCATTACGACTTCGGTTTGTATCGTATCTATGGAGTGCTCATTGAGTAAACCACCGGTTTGGTAGAACTTACAGTATCTGTATAGACTACGGTATTTATATAAAAATGTGTTAAGGGGGATATGGGTAACGCCTTAATGCTATTTTAATATTTTACTTTACTGTAGACATTATTTATGTAGCGTATTGTATTATGTATGTAGATAGTTCCACGGATCCTTAAAGGATGGAAATCACAAACATTCTTTAAGTTTTTACATTTCATTTTGACATTTCACTTGAGTTGGTTTACTTGCATAAGATTTTAAATCCGGACTCGAGCGTTTTGTGTTTTGCTTTATACTCGGGTCAGCTTGGGTATTACAGCTTTGAGACTCACCTTTTTGGAGCCTTGAGCTTGGCTTGGAGATCTACCTTATCTATTCAGCTTTCCAGTTATTCTGTTATTTCAGTCATTTAGTTATTTTTGTTCGGACTTGTTATTTTCGTATGTATTAGAGACTTCTGTGTATTTGGACTTTTGTTGTCTTTTGTCTTGGACTCTGTTGTTTCTGTAGTAGCTTCATGAACTACTATTTATCTATTTTGCTGCGTATTGTTGTATTACTCTGTGTCTGTGATTTTGTGATTGATTTATTTACTATATAGGCTAAGTTTTGCTAAATATAAATAACAATATGTTATTTTGAGATATTCAAGTCTGATATGTGTGGTTAATTGTCGATTTGAATAGTTCAAAATAGCAGGTCGTTACATAAGATATGCTCGTATGAAGGTTTATAGATAAAGAAAGTAAATATTAAGATTTGGGAAAACCGTTAAAGGTTTGGGTTGAAAGGAGAAGGAAAACACAAAGAGGACATTGGTAAACTCAAGTTAAGGAAGGCAAGATAGAAGGTGGAGAAGTAATTCCACCAAGACGATGGGCATAGTTTGTATTTTCTATCCACAACAGTGTAGGGAGGCACCATTTTTTTTCCATAATCAGATATGTCGATGTAAGAATTGAATATACCTTATTCATCAGCAATAAAGAAAAATTAAAGATACGAGGATTGTAAAAGGATGGCATGTTGGAAGGTCCGTTCAATTTGAGTATAAAGTGATAGGGTCACAATATCATTGGTGTTGGTTGATGTTGAAGGCAAACTTCTAGTAGTTGTTCTTTTTAGGTTGGGATGTAAGCATTAGTTATCGTTATAGGGGGTAAAAGCATGTACAATATTATAGAAAACGTTCCTTTTGTTTTGTTTTCAAGGTGGATCGCAACGTTATGGGAAAACACCAAAGATAAGGAAATTTTAGAAAAGTTAGCCAACTAATGCAAAAGGAAAGAAAATTGTAGAGACTAGAAGTTAAGAAATAAATTAATAAAATTTATTAATTGACTACTAAAATGGAATTGAAATAAGGTTGATCAATTTCATCAAGTAGAGGGCAAGGGAAGAATGTTGAGTAGCCACGGGTCAATATTCCTATACCTCAAAGGCTGGAATTTACAATTGAACTTTGTTGTCGGTTGCTATTGCAAAAAAATAAAAGTTTAGAACTTAAAATTTACCGCATAAATTAAGAGAAGTCCACTATGGACATTGGATTGTTAACTAAACCACGATTTCTTGAGACATGGAAAAATTTGTTTTGAAAAGCCTATACATATGTATACTTTTGAAAAAACAAAATATTTCGGAAGAATTTTAACTTTAATTTTTTATGAACATTTTAGAAAGTAATATAAAATTATTTTTGAATTGAAAAAGAAGAAATTTTCAAATTTTTGGAAATGATACATTCTTAACATTAGAGGATAGTTGACAGGTTGGTTAAATATGGATTTTACTTTGTTGTAGAGATGATAGTAAAATAAATTACAGTTAGAAATAAGGAAGAAAGCTGTTACAGCTAGGAAATCACTTTCTCCATATTTAGTTAATAACCGAAAAGTCAATTTTTGAAATAAACCCTGTTTTAAAAACTTAAAAAAAATTGACTTATACAAACCGTACTTAAAAAAGTTGGAAAAGGAATGAGGGAAAAAGAGAAGATTCCAAAATATAGGGAAAAATGGTATATAATAGAATAATGGAAATATGGAATTCTCCATCTAGACCGTTTCCAAGCATAAAAAATAGGTTTAGAAAACTAGATTTTTCTAATAACTTGGATGTTAGCAATGATGTGATAGGATTTTAGATGGTAGAAGTTGGATGCAAAATTGTTTGAACTATACTTTTATCCGTAGAAGAGTGGGAAAATTTTGGATGTAAAAGAATTTTTTTAGTTTTCAACATACATGTCGAACTGCCAGTTTATTTTGGATGTTTGCATCATATTTTCAAAAATTGTTTTAAAATAAAGCATTCATATAGGAGGTGCCAATTTAGAATTACTCAGTTTGCATATCATATATGTTGTGATGCACTGTGCACCATACACGATTGTTTGCAAAATTGTTTGCACGGTCATGATTTGTTAGTTTAGAATGGATGTGCGATAGGTTGCATGATCGGGCCCTTAAGGAATTTCGAGGATGAAATTCTTTTAAAGGGTGGAGAATGTAACACCCTGCGTATTTGCGTTAATTAATTAAAAATAAATAAATTAATAAAGAGTAAACAATGAAAATGAAAAATTTTCAAATATCAGAATTTGGCTATGTAACATTTCTGGATTTTCGACTTCCGAAAATCGACAATAATACGTCCACTGTATCAACTGCCGAGTAATCGAATGCCGGAAAACCGAATTGTTATGGTTAAAAAGAAGAGGTAGAAGAAGACAAAAAGAAAGAAAGAAGAAACAACGGAAACAATATCAGAATCTCACCTATCGCAGCGGAACAACATATAATAGATAGATGAATAATCTTTAAATCAAAGAACTATATCAGTTTATACATTACATCATCGGAGTCAATATACACACAATACATCAATGGACAGTTATAAAACTTGTCCTCATACAGAATACACAGTGGAATAAATAATATCATATACAAATGGTACGTCTCGCCATCCAGCTCGCCTCTAGAACTCCACAGCCTCCGGAAATCCAGAATGACCTGATAACCTGACTCTAGGCTGCCCGTGTGGAAAATGATGGGCACCCAGAGTTTAGGAAAGGAATAATAAACACCAGGTCAGTCATGGGACTGGTGTGAGAACTTAAAACAATTATTATCTTTAAAACAACAACAAAGGAAGCAAAAGACATCCGCAATGCTTTTGGAAAATGAAACTACCATAAGACCTCCCGCCACACACACAATGCAAACGCAGAATTGGAGGAGATTTCTTCTTATGATAGTCAAACATGCTTATTACGCAAAATCATTGGATATTATTACTATTAGTGCATAGTGGAAAACATTTCGAAAGTATAATATTAATCTTAACCAGCATAGACATTCCGAACTATGCCTACTATAGCTACCATCTAAACAGTGGTGATCACCATAAGTAAATGGCAGGTTCTACAACTAAAACCGTACTGGGTTCGTATTGGGAAATGGATTTCCAACAAATGGTCAGGCTAAGGAACTTCCTACTGCCACATGGGTACGCCTCTAGATGGACGTCCCTAGAACCTAACCGGATCTTTGCATCCACAAGGCCGGATTACCTCTTACACTAGGTAACTACTACACGAATATGCCACCCCCGGTCCTTTGGGACCTTTATCCGAGGCGCCTCAACAAAACAACACTCACACAGTAAATGAGATTGGAGTAACCACATAGGTTAAATACCAGGGCTCCATACCTGATACCACCCTTTTCCAGAAGGAAATGACATACCCTAAAGGGAGCGACCCTCATAACCTTGCCGCATCATTCCTGTTTTGACCATTTCCGGGGTGTGAGGTCCGACGAAGGCTCGTCCACAAAGCTATGCTTTTTCACAAAGCCATGCTTTGATCAACAAATGATCAACAAATAATCATTACACAGCAACACTCAGCATGCTACATTACCAAATTGGGAGTATATCACTGATAACCTTCAACTACATAACCTCTGAGCTCGTACGTCTCAGAGAAGGGTGTTAAGCTAGGAGAATAAATTCTCCGCCACCAACAGAAATGTATTTGAAAGAAATCAGCTTTATATCTCAAAGTGTAATGTCAGACATGTAACCATACAAGTCTGTTCCGGGTTCGAACAGAACCGAAGGCACTTCCAAAGAAGCCCTTGCAATCCGGGTATTCACAATCCTGATCGAACTTCCCATCACATAGGAAATCTCTATGCCATAGCTAACGGTGCAGAGACAATCGATAGGTCATCCTATCGTTTTCACAAATACCCGGTCATCACCACCGGTCTTCAAATGTTATCTATATCGTCATATCACTTATTCGGAATGGGTTATATGACACAAAGGTCCTTTCCCGGCTAAACCGAATAGTGAGCACAATATTTAAAACATATGGATATAGGGATTTCAATTAAGTCACAACTTATTACCCAAATCCTTTCCTTTAAATGGTTTAAACAAATTACCATTTTAAATCTTTAAACAAAAAGATTTACTTCACAAAGTTTACCCAGTTTCACAAAGATTCATTCACAAATTCCCAAATCATTTCCCATTTCAATTGGATTAACCCATTAAATCTTTAAATCAAGATTTAACTTATAGCTTTCAAAACTATTCACAATTCAAGTCTTTTATAATATAAAAGATACACCATTTGAAATACTCCTTTATTTCAAAATAAGATTTAATCATCGTCACAAAGGTTAATTCATAGTTTTTCCAAACTATTTACAATTTCATTTCAACTTGAAATGTTTCGATACAAATTGGAAATACTTTCTTTTTATGAAAGCTATTATTATTTGAAAACAGATAGTTTTCGTTTTGGGAAAAACTGGTTACAATTACACAGGTTAAAGCCATCCAAGAACAAATCTTGGATTTAACTTTAAATTTCCAAAACCATATTTTCAAATGGTTAAAACCCATATAAACACTTTTAAAACCTGCACAATCTTTTGAACCAAAATTCCCAAATTATTGAATTCAATTTCAAGTATTGAATTTGAAATTTAAATCAAATGATTTAAATTCCAATTTTTATTAAGTTATTTAAAATAACTCTTATTTTTGAATCTCGTTTTCAAAAACTTTCAATTCCAATTCCAAAACTAATTTGGATTAAAAAATTCAATCTTTAGAATTGTCAAAAAATTTGTGACTTAACCGATTTCCACATGAAATCCACATTGGTGTGTGTATTGTGTAGTCCAAGGGTTTAACATAATAGTGCAACAACATTCAACCATCACAGATCAAATATAACAATATAATTGATAAGCGGTATAAACTATAACGCTTATCTTTCATTCACAGATCACAGATATATATATATCACAGATAAACAAATTACAGATCACAACACAAATCAGGATATATCACAAAGCATCACATATCAGAGATATCAAACAATTCATCATCCAATATAATCCAAACATCCATAAGTAGGATTAATTTAATTATCTGACTAATTTAAAGTCAGATAAATTTCTATAAATAAATTTTACTAGTTATGGTAAATTAATAATCAATTAATTTCAAATTGATTTTCAAATTTATTTCAAAACACCAAATCAAATTTTCAACGAATTTCCAAATTATTTCCTTTTTAAAATAAATTTCTTTATCTCTTCAAATCTATTTAAAAATCCAAAATTTTAAATAAATTCTTCAACTTATAAATAATATTATTAAAAATCCCTTTACTAAGCCCTTTTTCCCAACATTTGAAATTTAATTCAATATGGTTCAAAAATAACTTTATCTTTTTAAAACTCCTTTTTAATTTATCCAATTCTCAAAAATAAGTTTTAAAATAAACTTTCAATTTGAATTTTAAAAATCCAATTTTTTATTTATTTTCGGTATCCAAGGATACCAAAAATATATTCGGCTAATCTATAGCCTTCAACAATTTCAATCACAAAGATAATCACAGAGAGATTATAAATAATCAACACACAA
This sequence comes from Allium fistulosum, assembly GCA_030737815.1. NCBI lineage: Eukaryota > Viridiplantae > Streptophyta > Magnoliopsida > Asparagales > Amaryllidaceae > Allium > Allium fistulosum. Next base: position 893,360,855 of record CM060905.1, on the reverse strand, counting down.
CATTGAAATAATTTCAAATGTTTGAGGAATCCAGTTGGATCCCTCCAACTTGTTTCCCTGCATCCACAGATGTTAGCACAATACCAATTCCACTTCGAGGTGGAATATCGTGGTATTTGGGATTTATAAAATATTATCCGCTATTATGCGGCGCAATAGGGTCTCATCCGCTATATAATGCGGGAAATCAACTCCAAATACATATATAATACCAATTCCATTTCACGATGGAATATCGCGGTATATGGGTTCAATATAATAACCTCCGCTTATTATACGGCGCATAGGGTCTATTTCAATGCAACAAATAGCAATCATCATTCAAACACACAATCAAGCAATTTTAAATTTAACTATTTAAAATTTAAATCGAAACACAATTCGATTGAGTGAGAAGTTCTCACCTTTGCTTTTTAAAATGTCGAGCGTTCAATTTTTTTACATTAAATCGAACACGTTCGATTTAATGCAAAATTTTCACTTGCTCGAAATGATTCCACGTCTGCACCACAGCGAGCTGCTCGTCGCTGCGATTCTAGCACCGCCAGTTTCGCTTGATTCCGACCTCATATGAAGAAGTTATGGCATTATAAAGATTGTACGAATTTAAATATAAATTAATTATACAAATTTCTTTTTAATTTTTAACCTAAAACAAATTGCAGCCGTTCAATTTGCTTTTGAGAAATCTGGGCTGCGCGCATTTCCTTCTCCATCATCGTTCCAATTCGAACGAGAATTACCCATTCCAGCCGCCACCTATCGACGTCGAGAACATGATCGGCTAATGCCATTCGACTCGCCTACGCAAGCTCCACCCTCGGCTACGATCGTGTGAAGCTCGGCCATCCATAGGCCTCGAAATACGTGCTCGAACGCGCGGGCTTCAAGCTTGATTTGCCATTGATTTTCTCAACGAAAATCGATCATCCCCGTATGAATTTGTAGATCTCACTTAGATCTACAATGTTGTAGTTGATGGTTTCTGATAAAAGTGGATGGATTGGAAGAGATTAATGGAAGAGTTTAAGAGCTTTTCGGTCATTGATTATTAGGGTGGTGGCTGAAGCTTGAAACCCTAGGGTTTGTGCAAAACAAAGAAAATGAGGTCCTTTTATAGAAAATTTGACAAAACACTATTCATTTGAGATTTTCCGAACTCCAAACGAAGCGTGCCGGCTGACGTTTCTAGGGTTTAACCCGCGTTCCGGACACAATGGAACGTGTTTTGGAGGCTAATTCAGTCATATGTGCGAGTTACGGAAATAAACGATCAAATTTAAATTAAATCGATTAAACAGATTTCTATGCGTTTTGGCTTGCCTCGGACAAACCGTAAATCCGATCGACACGAAATTTGAAATCTTACAATAATTTCACATTACGGATCCGATGAAACTAGTTTAGCGAAAATTGAGACTGTCTGAAAAATGGTCATTTTTACTCGTTAATTAAATATTAAAATAATCAATTTTCACAAATTAACTTTTAATTCAATTTTAAAAGTTTACAAACATTGTTCTAACTCCAATATGATTTAATATAACTTTATAAATCATTTTTAATCACATTAAACCCAATTTCCAATTATTTCTGGAATTTCAAATATTAAATTATCGATTTAATTATCCAATTAAATCTCTATATTCGAAATTAAATTTATCCGACTTACAAATCTTACTTGTTAATATTTAAAATTAATTAAATATACGAATTTCAAATGACAGAAATTCTGGGTCGTTACAGGCTATGAAACTTGCACTATTTGTTTATGGCGATTTTCTGATCTATTTTCATATTTAATGTTTTTCGGTCGGAGTTCAAACAGAAAAGTTATTAACGTTTGAAGTTTTAGCATCAGAAATAATTATATATGTAATTATGGTAATAAAATCAATTAATGCTAATTAGAAATGTTAATGGAGATTTAAATGTTAACATTAAGTTAAATTCATAGAGAATTTATAAAAGGGGAAACAACTGAACAAGATCAATTAACGAAGGAAATAAAACATACATGATAATTGAATGAAGGAAACAAAATCAACAAAATCAAACAATGTTCAAAACTACCGAAATTCACCACATGGGTCGACCCAAGAGTGTCTCAGGTCAACCATGAGCGGTCAACCTTGGCCATGAGATGGTACACCAGTGCTTTATTTTGTGCGATAATAGATTTTGGTCGTGCGGCCCAGATTTAAAACACTTTGATCCGACGGTTAGCACCGATTTGAACCTCTATAAATCAAGACCTAGGGCCTTACTTCCAACTCAATTTTTTTAATAAGCACGGAATCTCTATCACTTTCTCTTCTCCTTCAAAATTCAAGATCCAAAGAAATAGATTTAATTTGCATGTATACACTTTGGAGAAGAGTAGAAGATAACAGAGAATAGGAAATAAGTTCAAACCAAGTCGCTACATCAGAGGTAAATTATAGATCTGATTTTAATTAATAAATTAATCTAAATCTATTTTGTCTAATCCTAACTCTAAAAGATCTGTATGTAAATGTTATTTATGGATCCGCATAGGGAGTCAAAATGGAGAATACAGATAACAGAGATTAGATCTAGAGATTTGGAAACGCTAAAAAGGTGAGTGGGAATATTATATCTTTTTATATAATATTAGATTATATCGTTGCAGATCTATTCCTACATGTTTGAGAAATTGAATTTAAGTTGCAAATATATATATATATATATATGTATGTATGTATGTATATGTATATACACTTGCCTATGTAATTCATAATGTTGAATCAATACTTTCTTGTTATGAAATTAAATTGGAATTTGATATGAAAGTGATACTGAACTGCATAATGATTAGAATTGGTATTTGTACGACATATATGAATTTGATGAAATCTTAATGTACCGCATAATGATTAGGAATTTATATTTATATGTCGTATATGAATTTGATGAAATCTTAACGTACTGCTTAATGATAAAAAGTTTATATTTATTCGATAGATTATGAATTAAACTGAAAATAAAGCTTGTTTTGATTTTTGGGGATTCAATGATATTTTAGTTTATTGGAATTTATATTTGTTGCAAGTAGATTTCTATATATTATCAAGCTTAAAATAAATAAAAGTGTGACATTTGTAATGACAAGGAATAAACACATATGTATATAAAAAGAAAGAGATGTACAAAATAGGTATATTACAGTACAATACCTAATAAATAGGGTTTTAAAAATAGGTTTTAGAAATATGTGTATATATATATATATTTGAAAGGAAGAAATATTTATATATATATGTATATATATAGATAAAAGTTTTCAAAGATGTTGACAAAGATTTTATCTATATATCGAACGTTCTTCTATTCGTGCCTATGTTTTATGCGAGAAAGTTGAAAATAATTCCCAAACACAAATAGTGAGAATGAGAACAGTTTTTAGAAGATAAGACAAACCAAGTCTGACTAGTGGAGCTAATTATGATTTTTTGACACGTGTATTAGTATAGAACACCTTATACAAGTGAGCTTAAAAGGTAATTGTTGGTATATCCCTTATATGAGTAGACAATTGTAGAATAAATTTTAAGGTTTTAACAGTTGAGATGGAAAATAAACCATTCATATTTATTTTTGTTTACCCTGTATATAAATGCTAGTAGAGGTTTCTTATACCAACTAGTAGTGACAAGTAAATTATGGATTTAAGGTTGGATGAAGAAAATTAGCGTCATAAGACCCATATAACGAGTATAAGATGAAGATAAAGCATAAGAATATTAAAATGAACTTTATGAACTTAAGGTAAATTTCTCCAGTTAGAGTAGAAACACTATTTTGTATTGGTAGTAGTAACAAGGGCTAATATTTGTTTAAAGGCACGACTGAAGCATTTTCATATTGAAGTTAGACACTAAATTTAGGGATGATCTTGGGTTAACCATTTTGGAAAAGGAAGACAATAACCTTATGTACCTAAAGCATTTTAGGAATTTCTGGACTGGTGTAATTAGGTTGCTATTTCCTAATACAATTTAAGAGACAATACAGTGAAAATGTTTTCTGAAAAATGTGAAACAGTAGATGTCTGATATTTTAAAAAGAAAATAAGTTGGTTTATGGTTTTCAATAAAATAATCAGACAAATTATATAAAATTTGTTTAAAAAGTGAAGGTTGAAAGAATTTGAAAAAAGCAAATTTTCAATAACTGTCATAAAGTTTTTGTTTTGTCACTTAGACACATTGTTACACTTACCTTCAATGCGAATTGTGCTTTTAAAACAAACTATTGAAAGAAAAGAAGAGCTAGTCTATGATTTTATATAAAAAGTCCGATGAACTTTATGGGATTTATTTAAAAAGTAAAATTAAAGGATTTGATGAAAAGTTATTTTCAATAACTATTTTAAAAGTTTTTTATGCTTTGGGCACATTGTTATACTTATCCTAGTGTGCATTTTGCTTTTAATAATAGAACTTTTGGAAAATAAAAATAAAAATTGAGAAGTAAGTAAGAATCAATTTTAGAACTCGTTTTATAAATAATAAATGGTTAATATTTGAAAATGTCTTTTGTAGACACTTTTGTCAAACTCTAATAATAATGAGTTAAAAATACCATATTTTCTTTAAAAATACTTTTTTGTGAAAAATTTATTATTTATGAAAGAAAATTTTAAAATGATGTCTTTTATGTATATTTTTACTAAGAAAAAAAAATACCATTTTTGATGATTTGATTTAAGAAAATATCATGATCTTAGTAAAAAGGAAACGCTTGTTAAAAACGAAAAGAGAGTTTTACAGTTTTAAAACTTACTAGATTTGTGGAAATGTCAAAATCAAAAGTTTGATTTAAATAGTAAAAATGAAAAGTGGATTTTACAGTTTTAGCGACCTATTGGTTTTGTGTAAAACAATGTTAAGATAAAAAGATTTGATCTAAAAGGTAAAATGGAAATGTTATGATTATCACTTAAAATTTAAATATGTAAGTTGGAGTAGATAAATAAGATTAAACATCCCACTAGGATGGAGTCGACTATAGAATTCGGAAGCATTAATGGTTGAGACAGAGATAAAAGAGCAACATGGGAATTTAGTAACGTTTTCTATTAATAGTTAAATTGGAAGGACATAGTACTAGGTTGAACTTCCTTTACTAATGAGAGGAGAACACGACCTTGTGTCTGCCTACTATAGTATGGTTGGAATTGTAAATGTTCCTGTAAGGAATATCTAAGAGTATGATTTGAGTGAACATATTTCCAAGTAAGGGAAAAGTAAGGCAAGATGTTTTAGTTGTATCAATGGATGCTACATATGCAAGGGACTTTTCAGTTCAAAGTATGAGAAGGACAAGTAGTATCTACTTCAATCCTTGTTAAGAGTGTTATGCAACAAATAGGCAATTCCTTGATTAAACTACGAAATCTTATATGGAATAGCGAGTATAGGCTTGACAGTATGGTATTGATCAACATCATATATGTGTGAGGATAGGATACTTGTAGGCTACGGGTGGTCCATGTATTGTATTATCACCTGCAGGCTACGGGCTGACCAAGTGGGAAAGAATGGGAAAATATTTTTATTTAACACACGTTATTATAAAGATCAAACTAAGAATTTAAATATGAAGTAGATAGGAATGAGTACCTAGGTGAGACAAGGGGATGGGTAAGGCTATGTAGAAGATGGCAACGATTACTTGTGCAATAGTAATAAGGAACCCAGTAGAGTGTAAAAGATAAGGGTATGAACCTAGGAATACTTTATGTTAGGAAATAAATTTGCAAACCCCAAAAGTGTTTGGAAAACTTGGTTGCTCAAGAAGAGGCCCTATAAAGGCTCGTCAGAGTTAACAATTTAGTAAGAGTCTTGGTGATCATTCTCGATGTCGACGTCATAGTAGAAGTCGTATATGCAAGGCAAGTTCAAGTTCAAAGTCAAATAATTGTATAAATCACAAGTCACATGTCACAATCAAGTATGCTATGTTATGTCCTTGTTTAATATTCAAAATCCTATGTGTACAATGTTCCAAAATTACAAAATGCTCAAAAATCCCCAAATTGATTTTGAATTTACAGCGTAAGAAATGGGAGGAGATAAAATTTGGTCCCTCAAATGGTACCTCTTAGGGTTGTATTTATAAAGGTGAGTGGCCCTCTCTTCGCATCTTTGGTCTTCGTAAGGCTTCGATACCGTCGGTGCTTAGCATTAACCTTTTCGCATCTTGTGTTTTTTTATTTTTAACATGGCATAATTTAAGTAATTCAAGAAAATGTTGAATCCTTAAATTTAGGAGATCATTTGTCTTTATTCGAGATATTTTTTTTAAGTTCTTTTTCTTCAACAGACGTGCCATTGAATAATTCTGTTTCTTTTGCATCAAGAGCTTTACTTCTCGATGTTTTGCAAAATTGTGAAAGCTTGGGTACCTAGTTTTTTATATCATGTATTGTTTCATCCCTATCAGCTCTGTATTATCCTTTTGATCCTCTGATTGAAATGCTTTGAAATGGCCATTGAAGTTATCATATAATTCAGGATCTCCTGCTTTCATTTGCATATTGTACCATTTTTCTGAAATTGTTTTAGCATAAGATTTTTGTTGTAATCCTAAGGGAGTAATTTTTTTTCTTGTTTTGAACTTGTTTATTCATTTGCACCAACTTAGTTTGGAAAGATGGAATTGTCTGTTGGATAATTTCTTTTCCTTTAGCTGATGTAGATGTTTTGATAGAGGCTTGCTTTTTTATCATCCAATGAATTTTCATTCCATTCATTTAATTTTTTATTATGCTCACCTTCTCTTCCATTTATTTCAAATTGATTCCCATTCACTTATTTACATTCATTGAAATCAAATTTCTCTTACATTCAATGGTTAAAGTTATTACATTTAATATAACTTGACAACTAAATTTAATTTTCATTTTGAATCAAATTCTATTTTATTTGACTCATTTTGTTAATTTATTTCCTTAACAGAACACATTTATTCATTTCCATTAACTCTACTTAAGTTATATCAAATTTCATATCTCATTTTAGATTTCCTTTTCATTTACCTTCACAAATTTTCATTCAACACTAAATTCATTCGTGAAACATTTCATTTATCATTTCTTTAGTTTCTAACCATTTTATAAAGGTTCGTTTCTTTTATTCCAACTTGTTCAAGTTAGTCCTTAATCTTTTCATAATACACTAATTAAGAATATAGCATTTATCATACAACTTAAATTTCATTTATAAACATTTTAATTACTTAAGTATTGGTGTGCTTGTATAGTATTCCATTACATATCCAAATCATCATTTTGACTTTTAACATTTGGTAAGTCTTATTATATGTTATTAGAATGCAATTTGGTATTATACAAATTTATCCGATTCATTTTACTTAATTAGAATGTTCACTATTTTAACTTGTTTAAATTTACTTTACTTTAAATTTTAGAGTTGCAACTTCAATTCTAAAGCTTCTCGAAACATTTAGTTTAGATTTTCTAATTCTCTTATTTTATAAGCTCTGGTCATTCAAATATTTCATTTCCTTCAGATAATCTGAAGATTATTAATTAACATAAATTAAAAATTTTAAATACCGGGTTCATTTCAAATCATTTGAAATAAGTGTATATACTTATATCCTTTGTGTATCAAATTATACTTTTGGAGTTTAAACCAAAATCCGTTTATCGAAACAATTTCGTAGCAAAGCTTCTCAAAAGTCTCCCCCACTTTGAGACTCGAAAATGAACGTCGATGATGCTGCGTAGTCATCACCGAAATTATTTTCCAGCGACAGAAGAGGGAAGTACAAAATTCATTCCTTTTAAAATTTACTTGAAAACAATTTGTATTTGTTTATACTTTTAAACAATACTGATATTATTTTCCAAACCTTGAAAACCTTTGTCAGAAACATCGGAATTTAAATTTCTCAAATTCTCAATTTTATATTCATTTTCTTGCAAATTATATTTTATAAATCACATTTATACAGTTTCATTTTCTTATAATCATATAATAGCTAATAGTTTAAGAATATTTAGCAATCAAACAATAAAAGATAATGATCAATATTATCATTTTTAACAACCAAATCATTTAACTATCTAAATTTCAGAAAACCATTCTTTTATATATAAAATATAATCCTAGGTAAAATTATTTCATTTACCAAATTTCGAAAACAATATTGTGTTGGTTTGCCTTGTTCAAGTGTTATGGAATCCCTATCGATATAGTGGCGTCCCACGTACCGATCAAAACTCAAAATTCAAACTTAACAATTCAAACAACATAATATAAAACAATTTATACAACAGTAACAAATACGCTCTCTCATATATATACACTCAAACAGACTCATTCTAGGGTATTACTGCCCTATCTCTAATGAGTCAAACCCCCACAAAGCTAAGGTTATCGCTAAACCAAAGCTCTGATACCAGCTGTAACGACCCACATTTCGGAAGGTTTAAATCGACAATAATCCACACACGTCCGACTTAAACAATCCGGAACATAGATGATCACTGGGGTTAATTAAGAAAAATAAGAAAAGAAGAAGAAAACAAACACAAAGTCTTGCAGCGGAATGATAAAATATAATAATCAAATAAACAGTTAATGAAGCTGTTTATACTATACATTTGATTATAATCTATACAACATTCACCAGAGTTATATATACATCAGGGATAAATAAATAATGCAGCAGACAACATGATGCAGGAATAATAATAGTAATAATATACCAAATCTTCGTCTTCGTCCTCAAGAGAATAATCTTCGATAAGCTGAAAAACTCAGGACTGATCCGAGCGTAATGAAAAGACAAAACACTCGAGTCAGGACTAAAATATCCTTATGTGACTCAAATCAATATCGCATAACATGAGTGTGATAGCGTCAGAGATGTTTACGAGATTTCACATCTCCTATCCAGTGTATAACGTGCATGTAATAACTCAAGAGATGTTATAGGATTTTCCATCTCTTAAGGATCCGTCAAAATATTTATATAGAGTAGAATACGCTACATATATAATGTCTAGTCAGTAAAATAAATATTTTTCTTAGCGTTAAGGCTTTACATTGATCCTCCTTAACGCTTTTTAAGCATTGTCGTACAGTTTACATTTGACACCACCAGTAGCACGTCGGTATTCAGGGATGCGCCGTGATACGACAACACTAAACCAAAATCGTATAGGTCTCGTATAGGGATAAAAGTATGACAATGCACATGAGGCAATGCCCAAGGTAGGATACTACCAGTTTACCCTTCCCGGCTGGTGGTAACGCATCATAGCCATGATCGCTCACCGCGTCCAACACACCCAAAAATCCGAAGGTGCTCTCCAATCAATCACAATGTAAATGGTGGTAATACGAAGAAGTGTGTCCGCTAAAGGTAGCTAGCCTCATTGACTGGTACGGCTCCTGTTTTAGTCATTTCAAATTGACAAAAGTGTCGGGCCAATCCATCATCGTTCTCTTTCTTCAAATCCAGAAAATGTACGCCAAATCCAACCACTTTGTTCTGGATCATCACTCCACGTACACAGTTGTTAAAGTGGTTCCGGTATCGGCAGAGAGTATGCCCATATCCGGCCCCAGTCTCTTTAACAACCAAACGTCGTTTTATAGACCGGTTGGTACTTTTACATTTCGAAAACAGTTCATACTTGATACCAAAATATCATATTCGCTTCAAAATCAAATCCGTTTCGAAATCATCATATTTACTCAAAAAATACCATTTCACTTCAAAAATCATTTTCGCCTCAATATTTCGATTTCGCTTCCAAAATCGTTTCGAATTTCAATTTAGATTATGACTTCATTTTAACCCAATTCGCACTTAAGTACAAGATTTAATTATAAACATTTCACCCCTTTGACAAGTTTGAATTTTTAGAAAATAGTTTGAAAATTTAAATTGTTTAAAAATAGTTTAAATAATTAAAATAGTTTGATATAAAATGATTTAAGTTTTTAAGATGTTTTATTAGGTAAAATAGTTTGGAAAATCAAAATAATTGAATAAAAAAAATATATTTTAAATAGTTTATATTAGAATAATTTATTTGAAAATAGTTTCAAAGTCAAACTGATTCAATTTCCAAATCTTCTCAATTCAAAGCAAATCAATTTCCATTTCCATTTAAATTGATTCAGTTTCGATTTCAATTCGAATTAACTTCGATTTCGAATTAATTTCAATTTCAATTCCAAATAATTTCAATTGAAAATTTAAATTAATTTCAATTACAATTCCAAAATAATTTCAATTCCAATTCCAAATAATTTCAAAATCTCAACTTCAATTATTTAAAACATTCCTGTTATCAAACATAAATTTCAACACTTCGAGCTCAAGTTCGAAAATAGTTCGATTTCCATAAATTCAATTTTCATTTTCTTAAAATCAAATCGTTTAAATAAATTTCAAATCAATTTTTTTAAATCATTTAATTTAACCAATGTTTCTATATAATTTTCTATCCTATGGCCAAGTGATCAGTTATTTCAATTTAATTTCAGGGATGGATATATATCATTTCAATCCAAAATAATGTCATAGGTATATATCATTTCAACCTATTTCTTAATTTATTCGAAATAATTCGATTTACAGTTTTATATACTTAAATAATATACAGGATGATAACAGGATATATCAGAATAAATAAACATCCAAATCATCGAAAACATCAATTAATAGCATCCATCACAATCAACATCCAAATCAGCCAATAGTTCACAACAATTTCATAGTTATCAATATCAGGTAATTTACTGGAAATTAAATTCCAATTTCAAATTTAACTGTCAATTTTATTTTCAAATAACAGTCAATAAAATTAGATAACTTCAAGATTCAATTTTAATGAACATAAAAATATTATAGTATGTCATGAGCGTTAAAAAACACTCACCTTTTATTTCTGTTGTGGCCGAGGCGTTTCAGTTTGAAACTAAAACCGAACAACGTCCGATTTTAGCCCATATTTCCACAGTTTCTAAATCTGTCCAAACCAGTTTCATTGCGAAGCCTCGTCATCACGATCGCAATGCAACAAGTTTTGTCTCAATCGAACCTCGTATGAGAAGGTTTTTAAATTTATAAGTTAATCGATTTTTAAATTACAATTAATAAATAAATTTATAAACAACCCAACTCACCCTCACTGCACAACCCGGCCCAAAATGAATAGTGTCTTCTTCCAAAAACCTTCTCCTTTCTTCCAGTAGCGTGCACAACCCAAAATGTGCACGAATGCAGACGGTGATACGGCGATAAGGACTATGAATCGCCCAACCGATTCCACCATTCAGCTGCTCTCCCTACCCTCGTTTGATCGCACTCCCTCATGAAGCCCATGACTCTCCTATTTCGATCGCGACCTAACAGTCCACCATGCCTCCCTACCACCACGCAATCGCCACCAAGAAACCGCACCTTCCAAAAATCCACACGCAGCTGCTAAATTCGCTGACGAACTCAAATCACCCCTCCATATCCCGAATTGATGGCTAAAATCTTGAAAATCCTAGACCCTAGTTTCGAGCTCTCGTATGCGACTTACTGTCGAATTTTCAATTTGAAGTCGCACCTCAAAAAAATATTTCAGATCGAAGCTTAGGTCAAAACGAGATTTTTAAGACATATTTCCTATTTTTTCGTTGAATGGAATTAGAGTGATAGATTTTTGAAGTGCCTTTTTTTATATACTCTGTAAACTGCCGTCTTTTAAAAAGAAGAAGAAGGGAGCGTGTTATAGAAGGAATATGTTATACCCATATTCCGAATGCAATGGAACAAGTCTCGAGTCCAAATTCGATCGTATGGAGAAGATAGCTTTTTGAACCCAATTATAATATTAAATTTTCTATATAAATTCAACACGTTTCTATCCTGTACGACCAAATGATAACTTCAAATGCTACGAAATTTGAAATCCGATAATAATACACTATTACAGATCCAATGGAACTAGTTTCGTCGAATTCTGAGACTGTGGCCAAAATGGCTATTTTTACTCGTCAATTAAAATATAAAATTTTCAATTTTAAATTAATCACTTAAATTCAATTTTTAAGTGTTGACAATCTTCATCCATATTTAAATAACATCTAAATCAACTTTTGATATCATTTCATTCATACTTAATTTAGGATTCAGTTATTTATATAATTTTCAAGATTAAATTTTAAACAATTTAATTGTCCAATATTCAATAAATTTCAATATTAGCTTTCACATGAATTTTAGTCATCAACCAATTACTTTATTTACATCTAATGAATTTGACATTTATCATTCAATTCAACTATTGATCGTTAACACATTCAATACATAGCTTTTCCTTACAATACTTGTTATTACTTAATTCTTCGAAATCTGTTTATTTTAAAATCTTGTTCAAGTTCATATTCAATAACTATATTAATAAATCATTAATTTTTTTATTTTTAATCATTCGAGTGAATATAAAGCACTCGTACCGAAGAGAACTTAAATAGAATAGACATAAAATAATATAAAGCTCTAGAAAAGGAAAAAGGAAGTACCTCCAGGATGAGAGGAACCGCCTGAAGCATCCATCACAAGAAGCTTTCCCGAATGAGGACCCTTAGATGAATTGGGGCACTGGGAAGACCAGTGTCCCTCTCATTTGCAACTACGGCAAATGATAGGTTTAGGGCACTCTTTAATAAAATGATCATAAGAACCACTATTGAAGCACGACTTATGAGAATGAGGTTTTGCATTTGAATGTGAACTAGAGGCAAGAGGCTTCTTCTTTTTATGAGGAAACGACTTAGATTTCTGAAAGGGAAACATCTTTTTATTGTGTTTCTTACGAACCTCAAACTCACCACTACTATCTCTCTCTTTCTCGACGACTTCGAGGTGAAGCGCCGAGTCTACTAACTCCTCAAAGATAGCTTAAGCTGAAGCATAAGAGACTTCTTCAAATATTTCTTCAAACCAGAGACAAACCGAAGATTCTTCTTATAAGGAGTGCTAATAAATTTAAGCCCATATTTGGATAGGGACACGAAAGAAGAAACATACACAGAAATGGATGATTTCCCTTGCTTCAACTCAAGGAAGCGACGGGCTAGAAAAGCTTTCTCAGATTCAGTCACAAATTTGAGTTCAAACCGCTCTCTAAACTTTTGCCAAGTAAGGGTGGACTCGTCTATCTCAACAATAAGAAGCTCATACCAATCGAGAGCACGCTGTTGCATCATACTCGATGCTACAAGAACGCGATGATGATCAGATAAATCCATGTGAGAGATGATGCGCTCGCATGTCCTAATCCAAGCCTGGACCTCAAGAACAGTCTCAGAACCTTTGAAGGTCTGCCTCCTAAATGAGAAAAATCACAACACATGCGCGCAAATACAGATTTGCGCAGAGGAGAAGAATGGGATGGAGCATGAGGCTGGATGCTCCGAATAAGCTCCAAAATCTGATCAGTCGACATGTACACACCTTCGGTGCGTGAGCCACTGGACTGCTCAGCCTTTGAAGTGTGACCTCTTTCTCTTCCAACCATGAGCTGAAAGTTAAGATAGATATGAATTATTCACAGGGTAGATATTAATAATTCAAATATGGAATACTACAGAATTAAAATGCATTCCTAGACGTATTCCAACTCTTATCTACCCCGAAGGACACGGAAAGGTCAAAGGCACGATGACAAAGGAATTTGTAACACTTGTATTACACTTGGATGTACCGTAATATATGTGTTTCTGTTCTGTGTTTATCATATTTTTTTCTGAACTCAGCTGTGATGCCCCACCCCGAGACCCACATTAACAAAGTGAATTACTTAGTAATTCTGTCTATTATTGCGGAGAATAGGGCTGGTTAAGGGCGACCATCATAGTCTTGCATTAGATAAGAGCTAAGTATGATGGTATTTGCACACATTTTTTTCATTTCATCTCAAGAGTTCGACATACGTAATTCCTATCTAATACCCTACTATGGTGGCTGCAGGATCGATTTAGAAACAAAATATAATAACTAAAAAATCGACAGTCACAGAACAACAACACAGATAATATACATATACATACATCAAATGTAATACAACATGTAGCAAGTGGTATTCAACCACAATATATATATTCATACATCCAACAAAAGAATATATATACATCATATAGTTCCCAACCAAAAAGATCACTACACAAAAACTATGCTATAACCAAGGCCGATGGTGAAGACCAAAGGTAAAGCAAGCTAAGAATCCAACTGCCTAACCTACAACTCGGTCTGACCAGAGTAATAAATACATGGGTCAGGCTAACTAGAACTTGATATTAGTAAAAGATGAGAGGAATATAAGTGCATAAGGGAATTCTTCCTTTAGATATAAAGGAATGATATACATATGGCTCATTACAATGCTATGGTATAGATTCATAAAGGGTTGTCGCATGAATAGGTTATGTCCAACATAAGAAAACCATACTCAAAGGCATTCAACACAAAAGCACAAAACCATTCGAAAGTCATAAGGGAAACTCATATAAATTCCTAAATTTGGATCTCATGGAACTCTAAAATGAGTTCAAATCTCATAAAATTGAAATCACCATTTATACACATAACATCTCATGTAGCACTAGGCTATCGATGCAACAAACATCTCAAAAATGGTGAAATCGTATAAAACTCAGAAACTCAGAAATCTCAGAAACTCAGAAAACCCGGATTGGCTAGATCCCCGAATGCAATGCCGAAGCAATGCTGCACATGCTAAACTCTTGTCCATTACTATTTATAAATTTAGGTACCTAACTCGTGGACCCGTAGGTCATAGTCGTGGTGACCGAAGTCACATAACTCGTTCGTGGTGACCGAAGTCACATAACTCAGATGACCCAAATGTCTATAGCACTGGCATACTCGTGGATGTGTCACAAAATCTCGAAAAGGAACCCGATAAGTGTTAACATGCGTCCCATACCACACGTTCGCACTAAAGGGTTTACTAACCGCTAGTTAACTCCACATCATAAAAATAAAATCTCAAATCTCAGAAATCTCAGATTATTCATATATCTTGCCTCGTATCATCGGCAAGTGCAAATAAATCTCATAGTGGTTTCTCATGAACCATAATTCCCGAAAAAGGAAATCTCATCTCAAGACTCGTCTCGTCTCATCGGCGAGTAAAACAACATATCTAAGTGGTTCTCATCATTTATTACTCCTATAATAAGAGATCTCGAACCTCTCAACTAGCCAAATATTGGCTAACTCAGATAATTCCTATAATAGGAATTATAAATCTCAATTATCAACTCAAAACAATATACTCAAGAGCTTTCGATCGTGTAAGTCCGGAATTAACCGAAAAAGTAAACTCACGTGTCCTATACCACGTGTTTTACTAAATCATTTAATTCTCTTTCTCATACGTCCGAAAATTGCAAAAACGTGTACTTTTATATAGAAAATATATTTTAGCGAAATCAGGATTTGAAATAAATTTCAGAAAATATTTAAGAAATCGACTTTGAAAATCTCTTTATAATTTAGAAATATTAATTATATCATGTTTTATATGAAATCACTTTGTAAAATATATTTCTTAGAACAATAGATAGAATATAAACACTTTTGAAAAAATAGGTTGAAAATACGTGCATGTGTGCTCGGAATCACAATGAAAACATCATAGAATGAATCATCAAAATTCATTAAAATCCCAGTAACGGATTCGTGAAAATCCGGGCTTCTATATAGTAGAAGCAACCCAAAAATAATCACAAGAAGCATGGTTTATCCCTTGAATAAGATAATACAATACTCAAGATCTATATTAACATTTATCATTAAAACCATGCACGAACAATCCAAGAAAATACATGATTCAATACTAAAGAATATGTGATATAAAGCTCTCAATATTAGCGCTGAAATGAGCATCAAAACCATGCTCGGAAAACACAAGAGAAAGCACCAAAAATTGGTGCAACAATTCAAGTTACACAAGAAGAAACCTGAGCGTTTTGCCCAGGCCTGTGTTTTGTTTGGCCGCTTTGCCCCTTTTAAACACATATTTTGAGAAAACACAAAAATTAAGGTTGTAGAAGGTGTCCTAAGCTTACCGGAACATTAAAAATTATTAAATTCTGATAAGAAATGAAAACGTTATGGCTAAAACAATTCTGAGATCTAAATTTGACTACTTCTGCCATTTTGATCTTGGGACAGCGACCTTAGATTGAAATTTCAACCATGTAAATTTTAAAATTTGACAAAACCCAAAACATAAAAGTTGAAGATCATTTTCTTAGCTTGAAATCAGAAAAAGTATCACCAAAATTGGACTTACGGATCAAAAGATACGGCCAAAACAATCCTTAGATCAACGATCATTGTTGCCGTCGTTTTGCTATCGGGATAGCAACAAACAAACACAGTTTTGACCAAGCTAACTTCAAAATTTCGGAATCAAAACATAAAAGTTGAAGGTGATTTCCTTAGCTTGAAATCAGAAAAACAATCACGAAAATTGGACTTATGGATCAAAAGATACGGCCAAAACAATTCTTAGATCAACGATCATTGTTGCTGTCGTTTTGCTCTCGGGATAGCAACAAACAAACACAGTTTTATCCAAGCTAACTTCAAAATTTCAGAAAACTCAAAACATGAAACTTTTAGCGCAAAGTCTAATCTTTTCGGAACATCTAAAATTATTGAATTTGGATAAGAAACGTGAGAGATATGGCCAAATTCGTTTCAGCTTAAAATTTAGAACAAATATTACTGTAAATGAATTTTTTGCCAATTTCTCACGAGATTATCATTTTCAGCTAGCAAATGTGTGAGCTTGAACTCACCTTAGCAATTTAGCAAGAGTTTTGGGCGATTTCGGAATCAAGTTATAAGCTTTTGTGATGAAGAGGAGCTTCTAAGACCTGTAAAAGCTAGAAGAGAGACATGCAATAGCAAAAGAAATTGTTACAGACAAATTCATATCTAATTCAAAACTTTTGATGAAATTCATTTAGTATTAGTGGAGATTACCTTCTATAATCTTGTTTTGATGAATTTTCTTTATTATTTGCAAATGATTTTGTTTAGCAAATGGAAGACATTGTTTTTCTTTCTCTTTACTGTATTGATTTTATGAGAGGAAGGTAATGAGAAACTTACGAATTTTAATTTCTTTCTTTCCTGAAGTTTCCAGATCAGGATAATGGGTATAAATTTTATATCCAATAATCCCAAATCAAACAAACTTAGTGAAAATATAAAGGAGTGCACACTTTTATCCTATCTTAACAATATATAATAAAACCAAATAAAAATCTATACAACAAATGTATGTGACTAAAATTATTATCTCAACCAGGTAAAATTTATTTTAACAATAAATTTATTTTTTATGAATAAAACCCTTTTTTTATCAAATTACACAATTTACACTAATTTATTATAAAAACGCTACTTTTAACACAACAATTTATTCAAAAATTATTTTCTTGTCAAATAAATTTCAACAAATCATTTAACTTTATTTAATCATCAAAATATTATTTTTAAACAACATTTCATCTTTTAATTTAATAAAAAACATACTTTCTTCATATTTCTCATTTTTAAATCAATAAAAGATTAATATTGACAATAGTTTCCAATATTGTTACATTTACCCCAAATAAAATTTCCAATTGATTAGTTTCTACTCCAATTCTCAAAATGAAGTTTTTAAAACTTTATTTCCATCAATTTATATTTATTTCAACAATTTAATGTTGAAATACATTACCTAATTAATTTATTAGCTTCAAACTAATTAATACCCAATATTTCAATTATATAAACCAAATACTTAACCAATTAATATTTAATCCCATATTTATACCCAAATAAACAAAATAAAGTTCCAAACTTTATTTTTCTCGTTTTATTTAAAAAATTCATTGTTTATTCTAAATAAACAATTTAAAATTTCCAATTATATTTTAATTTACAATATTAAATTATAACTTCCGTTATAATTTAATGTATACCGGTATCTCCAAACCAGGGTTGTTACACAATAACACAGTTTTTGACTTACAGTACAAATCTTCCTATGATCTCCTTTGAGTATATGAATATGATTGCTTTGAGTTGTAGGAAGTGAATTTAACCAAAAGATTATAATGGATTGAGAGTATGTTAACAGTGTATATGCAAGAGAATGCTTAGAAATCAAGAGAGTATATGATAGATCAAAGCAAGTTAAGTTAATTCTCAATCATGATGCTATTTATAAAGTTAGAGAGGTGCAGATGAAGAGTTATTTCTCTTTGAAGAAAACTTTTTATTTTAATGGCTGCAACTCTTCATGAAAGATGATTTCCTTTGGTTTAAAAAAGAAGTGTCTTTTCAAATATGACAGTTTTTGCCTTGATAGACGTCTGTGGTATAATGACAGACGTCTGTGACTATTTTATTTTTTAACCCGAAACTTGTCACAGACGGTTGTGAGTATACCTCAGACATCTGTGAGTTTTTTATTTTTTAAACCGAAACTTATCACAGACGTCTGTGAGTATACCTCAGACGTTTGTGAGGTGAAAATGCAGTTTTCTATGTGTTTTTGATGTTTATAATGTTGTGTATGCATATATACTCAAGGAGACCTTAAATATACATTATCTAGAACTCTTTTAAAATAGAATAACCTTTAGTATGGTCAATGAATCTTCGTCTCTCTTTAAGTCTTAATATCTTCGATCATGGTGTCTCCTAGTAGTATATACCTACAATTTTGGTAAAGTCTATATATTAATATGATCATATAGTTGTTATCATTGAAACATAAGTTGGAGGTTCTTACAATCTCCACAATTTTGATGATGACAACTATACAATCACAAATCAATTTTCATCCATATAATCAGATATCAATAATAGAAGTATTATTATGTTTATCTATGTTTTGTCTCCCCCTATGTATATGCTTCTCCCCTATGTATTTGCAAAGATTTCTCCCCTTTTTTCATTATCAAAAATGGAGGGAAACAAAAAATGATATATAATGATAACATCAAATATTGAATAACCAAAGCATGTAATCATCAAATAGTAATGTTCAACACAAAATGAAAGATAGAAGTTGTAAGAACAAACAAGCATAGGAGTTATAAAATAACAAAAAATAAAGTCTAATTATATTGAATGTGCGAATAAGATAATCCTTCGTAATTCTCATAGTATTCCCAGTAGGAAGATGGATCCTGATCATACGAGCTTGGCCACTACATCTGGTCGTTGTACTCCTCATTTTTTTGAATAGAAAGACCTTGAAATGCTATGTATGGTTGTTGAAAATGTGGAGCGTCAGACACTAGTTACATCTCATCACTATCTTCTTCCTTAGGTTGTATAGGAGTCTTCCTTCGAGCACTTCGGTCGTGTGATGTACCTACGGGAGAAGGTTGTGCGTGATAGACTGTTGTTTGTTCCCGAGGTGGAGGTGTTAGGGAAGGTGAGGATGATGATCAGGAGGAAGAGCGACCATGGACCTTGCGCATTACTTTCCCTAAAGTGGAGACCACTTTGTCCAATGTAATCTCCATCTTTGTCATTCTAGTGGAGAAAGAACGTTCTAATCGTGTCATTTTTTATTTAATGCTCTCTGATTTGCCATGATTATTCTTTGATTTTTGATGGCCAAATCAGAAAGAGATTCGTCCGGCGTTGGTTCAAGACGAGCTTCTTGTACCTAGGAGTTGGAAATATATTCAGTATGATGACTGGATGAAGGTGGTTGTCAGGAAGTATGAGAGTAGCTTTGTCGAGGAACGCTAGGTAGAGGAGGCTCATGGTGTTCTTCTTCTTGATGACGTTGAGTCCATTGACTAAAAGGAATAATACAGGGAGGGCTTTTTGGAAGATGCATTAGCGACAAATATCGCGGACCACTATCATTTATGGGAATTTCTTCGTATTGTGATACATACGAAGGAACTTTGAGATTTTGCAGGATGCCCCTGATATAAGGAGCATAAACAATGGAATGATGATGCTGCGACCAAAATCTTTTAAATTGGTCATGAATAAATTTTTCCCAATTAACATGTTATTGAGTAAATAAGGCATATAAAGCTCTATGATCATTGGGATAAATTTGTTCATGACTACCTAGGCGAGAAATAATGGTGTTAATTCTTATACGATTTAAAAGTCTGGCACGAGGTCAAAGAAAGATAGATTTCCATTATGGTATATTATCCTCCCATATTTGATGTGTAATTTCATCCCTTGGTAATAGACTATGATCTGGTAAATCGGTCAAATCAATCTCCTCATAGCAACAACCCAAAATTCTACCAAGAGTATATACATCTATTTTAACTACTTTTCCATACATAGTAGACCATAACAATCCCACTTCATTCTCGGGATTCCAAATCTTTGAACTTCATAAATTGGAGTTGAAGAGATAAATAGCAAGTGGGTCAAATCAGTGTACGAACAAATTCCTAGATCCCGTCTTAACCTTATAAAGGTTTGTTCACTTAATGGTTTTATAAAAATATCTGTTATTTGATTTTCGGTATTTACAGATTCTAGAGTTATTATTTCTTTTTCAACATTACCTCTGAAAAACATGTGACGAATATCTATTTGTTTTGTCCGAGAATGATTAATTGGATTTTTAGATAAATTTATAGCACTAGTATTATCACAATATATTGGAGATTTGTTAATTATTTTTCCAAAGTCTTTAAGTGTTTGTTGCATGTATATTACTTGAGCGCAAGCTAAGGCAGCAGAAATATATTCGGCTTCACATGTTGAAAGAGAAACACAATTTTGCTTTTTACTAAACCATGAAACTAACGATTAACCAATAAAGTGACATGTGCCACTTGTACTTTTTCTATCTGATTTACATCCACCAGAATCCGCATCATTGTAAGATACAAGTTCAAACGTACCGCCTTTAGGATAAACTAAGCCATAATCTTTAGTATTGGTTAAATATCGCAAAATCCATTTAACCGCACGATGATGTGATTCTTTAGTTTGTGCTAGAAATCTTGCACATAAACAAACACTCATCATAATATCTGGTCTACTAGTGGTTAAGTATAGTAAGGATCCTATCATGCTTCGATATAGTTTTTGATCAAACTCTTTTCCATGTTCATCTTTGTCTAGATGAGTAGTGGTACTCATTAGAGTGGGCTTATTTGATGTATTATCCATTCCAAAATGTTTTAATAGTTCTTTACAGTATTTTTCTTGATTTATAAAAATTCCATTGTTTTATTTGTAATCCTAAAAAGAAATTTAAGTCACCCATATGAGACATTTCAAATTCGTTTGTCATTATCGTAGAAAATTCATTTCATAAATTTTCGTTAGTAGATCCAAATATAATGTCATCAACATAAATTTGAACAATTAATATATCCTTCTGTTCACTTTTAATAAATAATGTTGTATCCATTTTACCAATTTGAAAATCGAAATTAATTAAATGTGATTTTAATCGATCATACCAAGCTCGAGGTGCTTCTTTTAAACCATATATTGCCTTTTTAAGTTTAAAAACATGATCCCGATATTTTTCATGAACAAATAGCGGAGGTAGTTCTACGAAAACATTTTCTTTTATAAAACCGTTTAAGAAAGAACTTTTAACATCCATTTGAAAAAGCTTAAAGTTACGATGACACGCAAATGCAAGTAATATTCTGATCGCTTCAAGATGTGCGACACTTGAAAAAGTCTCTTCATAATCAATGCCCTCTTCTTGATTATATCCCTGTGCCACTAATCTAGCTTTATTACGTATGATATTTCCGTTTTCATCAGCTTTAATTTTAAAAACCCATTTTGTTCCAATTACTGATTGATCGATTGGCCTTGGTCCTAATTCCCAGACATTATTACGTTCAAATTGATTATGTTCTTCTTGCATAGCTAAAATCTAGAAATCATCATTTGATGCTTCATTATAATTTTTCGGTTCAAAATTAGATATAAATGCTACATTACTCATTTGATTTATTTGTCTTCTAGTCGAAACTTTGTTATCTAGATTTCCAATTATGTTATCAATTGGATGATCTTTTAAAATGCGGGGAGGTGATTTCAACCCATTGTTATTTTGATTATTATTATTTTCAATCATATTATTTTGATTATTATTATTTTCAATGATTCTATTTTTATTAGAGTTAGAAATTTCTTCGTTATCTCTGTTTATATTTTTGAAGTTTTCATTAAATGAGACATGAAGACTTTCTTATATAACATTTGTTCATTTGTTAAAAATTTTGTAAGTTTTACTTTGATCAGAATAACCAATAAAAATTTCTTCATCGACCTTTGAATCGAATTTACCAAGATTATCTTCTGTATTTTGAATAAAGCCTTTTGATCCAAATATTCGAAAATATGATACTTTTGGTTTCTATTTGTAGAATATGTCATAACATGTATTTTTACTCATAGGTTTAAGACTTACTTGATTTAATACGTAACAAGCAGTAGCAACTGCTTCGGCCTAAAAATTCTTTAGTAAGTCACTACCATTTAGGAGAGTTCAAGCACATTCTTACAAGGTGCGATTTTTTCTTTCGACTACTCCGTTTTGTTGTGGTGTTCGTGGTAATGAAAAATTATGATTAATTCCCTTCTTATTACAAAAATTAGCAAATAATTCATTTTCAAATTCTCCGCCGTGAGCACTTTTTATACGTTTTATTTTTAAATCCATTAAAGTCTTAATTCGTTTAGCAAAAATTTTAAACATTTCGAATGTATCACTTTTATGTTTTAAAAATAGTGTCCAAGTATATCTTGAAAAATCATCTACAATAACAAAGATATATTTATTATGATTTATTGAACGTACTTGAGTTGGACCAAATAAGTCCAAATAAAGTAATTCAAGAGGTTGTTTAGTAGAGATTTCAGTTTTAGATTTAAACGAGCTTTTCTTTAGTTTTCCAAGTTGACATGCATCGCATAGATTTAAAATTTGAAATTTATTTTGGGTAATCCTCTTACCAAATTGTTTTTAGTTAATTTGTTTATATATTTGAAATTTATATGACAAAATCTTATATGCTATATCCATGGATCATCATGATTTGCGGTTAAACATAAATCAATATTGTGATTAATATTTATGTTTAGAATATAAATATTTCGATTTCTTGTTCCTTCAAAAATTAAAATTTTATTTTGATTAAAGATATTGCATTTATCCTTTTCAAAATTGATTCTAAATCCCTTATCGCATAATTGGCTTATACTAAGTAAATTATGTTTTAAATTTTTAACTAACAGAACATTTGAAATAATAGGAGAAGTATATGTACCGACATTGATGACGTTTCCAATTCCGATAATATCCTTTGGAATTATCCACAAAAGTGACCGTGCCACCGTCCATGTAAGTTGTATTTGATAGCATGTGTGCATTTCTCGTCATATGTTTTGAACATCCACTATCAAGTATCCATTTCTCCTTATTTTTGCTTTTGGGTACCTGCAAAATAATAAAAAGTTTTAATTGGTACCTATATCCTTTTTAGGGTCCTTTGGGATAGTAGGAGAAGGTAGCCATACCCATGAGGGTTTGGAACCTTTAGAAATGTAATTTTCATTATGGACTATTTCTTTTAGATACATATCTATGTGTTTTTGTCTAATCAATTTGTTATTTATTTTAGGAATCCATATCTTAGTCATTTTTGTTTCCTTATTCTCATATTTAAGTTTTGTTTTTGTAAAATTTGTATATAATGTACTATACTTCTTTAAACTTTGTATAGAGATTAGATTATTTCTAGAATGTTTATGATTATTTTTGTTAAATCCTAAACCATTCCTATTTCCTAATGGTTTTGAAATCTTTATCAAATTATCTTGATTTTGCTTTCCTTTATTAAATTGTGAAACATTGTTAGTAATTTTATCTAATTTATTTCTGAGATCAGAAATTTCTATATTAGCTATTTCTAAATTTTGTTTTAATTCATATTTTTCTTTTTCAAGTTTATGATTCTCTATTTTGTTATTCTCTATATCATGTTTTAGAGTAGCACTATGAGATGATAATTCTTTGCATTCTTTTTGTGCTAATTCTAATTCTTCTTCTAAAATACTTTTCTCACTTTTTAACATTCCAATTTCTAATTCAGCTCTATTTAATTTTCCTATATTTTCTTTATTTAATTTCTTTAATTCTCTATATTTTTCATCTAATTCCATACTAATTTCAAGAAATTATTCACATGTTAATTCATGACGTACCTCATCTGTGTTAGCCATGAAGCAAACATTTGCTTGTTCTGAGTCACTGTCATTATCGTATGAAGAGGAAGAGTTGAAGTTGTCCCAAGTTACCTGAAATGCTCTTCTCTTTTTCTTGAAATTTTCAAATTTGTTTTTCTTTTTATCATTATTGAGCAGTGGACAGTCTTTCTTCATATGGCCAAATTTGTCACACCCGAAGCATTTTATTGATGTTTGATTTGAGGAATTAGTGCTGTTGTTGTTTTGAAATTTCGTCATTCTTTTGAACTTCCTGAATTTGTTGTAATTTATGGCGATGAAAACAATCTCATCTTCTTCCAAGTCGGGGTTGTCGTTGTTTGCCTGAAATGCGATGTTTTTCCTTTCTTGATTCTGTTTTTTTCTTGCTTGTAAATTAGCTTCAAATGACATCTGATTTCCTATTAACTCTTCGACTTTGAGTTGGGAAAGCTTTTTAGCTTCTTCGATGGCTAAAACTTTTCTTTTCCATTCGTTTGTCAAAGAGTTCAAAATTCATGTGACTAAATCAAAATTAGTGAATTTAACTCCTAGTGCCATAAGATCGTGTTGTATAGTTTGAAATCTAGCATACATGTCAATAATTGACTCATTTGATTTCATTTTAAAAGATGAAAATTGGTTTTGTAGAATGGAAATTTTTGTTTGCTTGACTTTATTTTTGCCTTCATGAGTAATTTGTAATATACGCCATATATCATAAGCAGTAGTGCACAACATGACTCGAGAAAATTCATTTTTATCGAATGAACAAAATAAAACATTCATAGCTTTGGAATTGTTAGATGCCTTTGCCTTTTGTGCATCAGTCCATGTGCCTATATCAGTGTTAGGTGCTTCTTATTTATTTTGAGTTGCTAACCAAATTTCTAGACCATTAGCTTCCATAAAAGTGAGCATAGTGTAGACCAGTAAGCATAATTAGATCCAGTAAATAGTGGAGGACGTGCAATGGATTGACCTTCTTGAAATGTACTTGCATATTAAATATGTTTCAATTTCGTGTTATTGTACCTTGAAATAACCGTGCCCCGATACCAATTAAAAGTTTAGTATACTATCTAACTTGTGTATAATATACAAGTGTGTGTGTATATATTAATGCAAAAGTAGATAATAAACAGTAGAATATAAAAAGCTTGCAAACTACTGGTTCGGACCTCCCGTCCTATGTCCAGTCCCGAAGTTCCTCTTTGGTATTTCCTTTAAACAAACTACCCTCACTTCGTCCGAAGGAATAGGCTTAATACAAAAGTGTCTTTGATAATCTTGTGTTCCAATAACACAGTTTTTGACTTATAGTAGAAATCTTCCTATGATTTCCTTTGAGTATATGAATATGATTGCTTTGAGTTGTAGGAAGTGAATTTAACCAAAAGATTATAATGGATTGAGAGTATGTAAATAGTGTATATGCAAGAGAATGCTTAGAAATCAAGAGATTACATGATAGATCAAAGAAAGTTAAGTTAGTTCTCAATCAAGATGTTATTTACAGAGTTAGAGAGGTGTAGACGAAGTGTTGTTGCTCTTTGAAGAAAACTTTTCGTTTTAATGGCTGCAACTCTTCATGAAAGATGATTTCCTTTGGTTTCAAAAAAAAGTGTCTTTTCAAATATGACAGTTTTTGCCTTGACAGACGTTTGTGGTATAATGACAGACGTCTGTGACTATTTCATTTTTTAACCCAAAACTTGTCATAGACGTATGTGAGTATACCTCAGACGTCTGTGGGAATTTTTATTTTTTAAACCGAAACTTGTCACAGACGTTTGTGAGTATACCTCAAATGTCTGTGAGGTGAAAATGTAGTTTTGTACGTGTTTTGATGTATATAAATTTGTGTATGCATATATACTCAAGGAGACCTTCGCAATATTTTATCTAGGTACTCTTTTACAATAATATAACCTTTAATATGGTCAATGAATCTTCGTCTCTCTTTGAGTCTTAATATCTTCGATCATGGTGTCTGCTTGTAGTATATGATTGTATAGTTGTTAATGTTAAAACATAAGTTGGAGGTTCTAACAATTCTAATTAGGTTTTTAATTTGGACCTTGCTGCTATCGAATCGATGATCGAATTTATTCGTCAGATTTTAATTCTTAATTTGATTATCAAATTTCGATTATTGTTTCTAAATTTCAAACATATGGCATTGTTTTTCATTGATTTCAGTATAATAAGCTTCATAAGAATGATAATTTTTAAATTTGGGAATTTGTTGTTTTCATAGTTTATGTAACATCCCCTACTTGGAGGCTCAAAACTAACGGCTATGGATGCTGCAGTCATCCATAGTTATTAATTCTCGGTGACCAAATACGGCGGTGTTAGATTCATTGATACACAGAAACACATGAATATGGAAAAAATTTAAACTTCAAACAAAATCACATTTCATTTCAAAATATTTCCAATTCATTACATAATCCCAAATTCGCAATTCATGTTCAGAGAAAATATATTTATTACAACATACGCCAAGAGCGACATATGAAGGTGCCTCCATGGACGATCAGAGTATATACAAGCAATATAACAACTTTGCCATTACAAACAACATAGCGGAATCAAAAGAAAAGAGAACTCTAAATAGCTATCATGCCTCCTGCACGTCTGTGGAAGCTTATTCGTCTTAAGAGGTACCTGAAAACCTCAACCCTCAAACTACTCAAAATCAATTAAGTACCCGACAGTTTAAGAGGAAAACATAAACTTCGAGTCAGACATAAAGCCTGGTATAAATAATAATCTACCATCTCATATCATTTAGATATCTAGTGAGACCACTCCGCTTAGCGGAACAGGTTTTCCCCTCACTAGTATCTCAAAACCTTTACAAAACCATATACTGTTCTCGTGCATCCACAATGGTTAAATCAATTCAAAATAGTATAATATGATGATATGCAGAACAAATGAATCAATTATGGATTACCCATCCCATTCATTTTAGACTATCCACCTCAATTATAATTTCTAGGATTACTATTAACCTGTTAGTTTTCATTGGTTGATTAATAACCAGTTAAACATTTAAGGACTCCCTGTCCAATTACATAGTTTTCATGGGATCACTATGAACCTATTGGTAACTCCAATATCTTACTCTTATCCTAGTTTTCATGGTTTGACTAGGAACCTATTGACCTCTGTCAGTATCTCAATCCGGATATAGTTTTCATGGGAAAACTACAAACCTATTGGCCCCTGCCAGTATCCAATTATAGTTTTCATGGGCTTACTATGAACCTGTCTTTCTGACATCTTCCTTTATACGTAGTTTTCATGGGCTAACTATGAACCTATTGGCCCCTGCCAATATCTTTTCTTTTACACAGTTTTCATGGGCTTACTGAGAACCTATTGGCCCATGCCAATATCTTTCTTTTATATTTTAGCATCCTATATTATGGTCTTTCTGACCTCCTGGATGCAATTCTACTCATTCAGGAGTTTAATCAATTTATATTCACTACTGGGTTAACCTAACTGGTTCTTCAATCCCTTTATCCCAAAAATGCAGTTATGGGTCCATTATAAAGTGAATATATTCATATTTGAAGAAGCAACATAACAACATAGCAACACCACTCCTGTGGGTTTAAAATAAAACGTGGTTAATCCCTTTAACCTATTACTTTATCAAAGATAGCTTCTCCTTGAAACCATTTTAAAAACTCCTTTAATATAGCTATGGGTTTTTCCTTTTAAAAAATAGAGTTTTGGGTTATAAAACCTTTCGATACCTTCGAAACCTAGCTTTTGACTTCATAGGATAACCTCCTTCGAAAGCCTTAAAAATCTATCTTCAAAACATTAAGCTCCTGCCTTTTAATACTTTAAAACCTCCCTTTCGAAACCTTTCGATTATAGTAAAGTATTAATATTTATCCTTTAGAAGCTTAGCTTCAAAACAGTTGAAAGTACTTCTTTCAACACCAATGGAAGTAACCCTTCCGAAATCTTTAAAAGTCCCCCTTTCGAAAGAATTGGGTTTATACTTAAAACATTATTTGGGTCAAAGTGAATATAGGCGAAAGTATCTCTTTCGAAACCATCCTTTATCGTATAAAAATATTGGGGAAAACTTGATGGCGTCGGCACCATCTCTTTCAAATGCATTTAATATCTGGATAAAATAGCAGAAGGTTGGTTTTGAAACCCCTTTCGAAACCATTGCCTTCTAAACCCCTAACCCCTTTTGAAAGCTATAGGAAGTAGCTTAGACTTATAAAACAAAGCACCCCTTACGACTGGGTTGATATCTTCAACATCATCGAACGGCTATAAAACGGCAGCAGGGATTCGACTAGGTCGGAGCCCCTTCTTTCAAAACATTCTTTCATATGTAAAGGAACCCAGTCGAAAGCAAGCTTAAGTTAATGGCAACCCTTTCAAAACCTTCTTTAAAACTTCTTTCGAAACCATATGCTTCGACTCCGTCAAAGGCTAAAACAAAACATAGGCAGGCGATTTTCATTTTAAAAACAAGCCAAGGTTTCGACTCCTTCAAAAGCTATGCTTTCGACACCTTACCTTCCGCCTTCCTCCAATCCACTGCGTACCATCATTGTGATACCTTGTGTATTGGTTTCGGCATAGTAGGTTTCGACTAAGATAAAGGTCGAAGCTTCTATGTATAAAGGTGCTTTCTAAAGCAGGCGGAACCTATTTTCCAAGTAAACCTGGTTTAGTTCTTTATAAAGTAAACTTTTCTTTAACTAAGTTGCCACGTGTCAACACCAGATTGGTTGCCTTAACATTTTTAAATTCTTTTTCAAAAATAACTGCCGCTAATCCAGATCTAAACCGTGGTTAAGTTAATCAAAAAAGCCCTTCCAATTTTTGCAAAGAAGTCCCTCTTCTAAAATAATTTATTTTGCATAGCAATCACTTTGGAAAAATCCCCAAAAATTCCAGAAATTCACTTTAATCATGTTATCTAACGTATCAAAATTCCAGACCCAAATTCTCAATATATTTTCCAAAATAAATTTATAAACCCAAATAACCATAATTTCCTTTGAAAATTCATAATAATGTTTCCATAGCTTGGAAAATTATCAAAATTGAAACCCAACTCCGAAATCATGTTTCTTATAACATAAAATTTTCCCATGGCATTTAGTCATCATTAAATCTTGGTTTTGACCTAAAATCGTATAAATCCTCTTTTAAACAATCTTGTTTAAATCATATAAATTATAAATCCAGCATATCATCATCCAATATATCATAAAAACGAATTTACCCTTAAATCCAAAAATATACGATTCAAAACCAAATAGAGATGAAATTATTATTCACGTTGATTTAGATAAGGAGATTGGATTGAGATTGATTTCCCCTATGCTTGATTCTCTAGCTTTAAATTTGAATTCTTCTTCCTTAATGGCCGACCGTTCCTTTATCTTTTAATTTGCTTTATCAAAAATGACATAAATGGGAAAAAATGATAGGAACGAAAATATATAAGGGTAAGGGTCATGGGCGACAATTCCAATTATACCCTTATGTAATTTGTTTAACCTAAAACCATTCTTTAGCCCATTAATTATTATATTAAGCTCGGCCTTAATTTAATTAATTCAACTCTCAATACCATTATCACTTAACATTTACATTGTTCTATTTAGTTTATCTAATTAAATCTCCTGAATAATGTTATAACAAAATAGGGGTGTTACAAGCTCCCCTCCTTAAAGAATTTCGCCCTCGAAATTCTTTAACGACTAAATCATAAACATAGCAATCGTCTATAACGACTCCTAACAACCATACTAGTCTACTTGACTAGGAATTATCTATATAAATCTAATATAGACATACCCTCAAAGCAGATCAAGATAAGCATCTCGAATCCTTTCCTCTGTCCCCCAAGTACAGTCTTTCTCGTTGTCGCTCCACTGAACTTTCACCAACTTGACTGTCTTGTTCCTCAATCTTTTCTCTTCTCTCGCAACAACCCGAACTGGTTGTTTAACAAAAATCAAATCAGGCTCTATTACCAAGTCCTCCAACTATGTTCGAGGAATAGTATCCTCTGGATCATGCACATACTTGCGAAGTTGAGACACATGAAATACATTATGGACACCTTCCATACTGCTCGGCAACTTAACTCTGTACGCGAGCTTTCCAATCCTTTCTATAATCTAGAATGGACCAACATATCTCGGGGCCAGCTTTCCCGATTTCCCAAACCGTACCACACCCTTCATCGGTGATACCTTTATGAAAACTCTGTCTCCCACTGAGAACTCTAGGTCTTTATGCCTTTTATCTGCGTAACTCTTATGTCTGCATTGAGCTTCCTTCATCCGTTCTCGGATAAACTCAATCTTTTCCGACGCCTCCATAACTAAATCTGGACCTAAGACCAATCTGTCTGGTAACTATTATTATAGGACAACTCAATCAAATGTTGGTAGTCCTCCCAAGATCCACCAAAGTCTAATACACAAGCTCTCAACAAATCCTCGAGTATCTTATTGACTCTCTCTGTCTGCCCATCCGTCTGTAGGTGATATGCGGTACTCATCTTGAGCTTAGTGCCTAACACATCCTGTGGACTCTTCTAGAATTCACTAGTGAATAAAGCATCTCTGTCGCTGACTATGCTACTAGGAACTCCATGAAGTTTAACTATGTTCTTCATGAACAACTTCGCCAAAACAGATGTCGTCCTGGTCAATTTTGCTGGAATGAAATGGGCACACTTGGTCAATCTATCCACAATAACCCATATACTCTCATTTCCTCTCCTTGACCTTGGCAACCCATCTATAAAATCAATGGATATCGAATCTCATTTCCATATTGGAATCTCTAAAGGCTGAAGCAACCCACTCGGCTTCTGATGTTCGGTTTTCACTTGCTGACAGTTTACACACTACTTAACCCATAAGCCAACATTCCTCTTCATGTCTTCCCAATAGAAGCTCCTCTTCATATCTTGATACATCTTGGTCCCTCCAGGATGAATCATAAACTTGGATCGATGACATTCCTCAAGAACTTATCTACTAAAGTTCTCCACATCTAGAACACATAACCGTCCCTTCTTTCTCAACCATCCTCTCTGGTCAAGACAAAAATCTTTCAAATCATCGACCTCAGTTCCAACTTCAAGCCTTCTAATCCTCTCGGCTAATAATGGATCCTCCTTCTGTTTAGAAGAAATTTTTTCGATCAACATTGGTCGAATTTCTAAACAGGACAGCATGGCAGTACTCTGACTAGAACTAATAGTCGATCTTAACTGCACACCACAACTGGCCAAAGCTTCTAGATCCTTCCATTCTGCCAACATAGCTAACACCACATTCTGATGTCTTCTGCTAAGAACATCCGTTACCTTATTTCCTTTCCCAGGAGTATACTCTATACCAAAATCATAAGCAGCTAAAAACTCCAGCCACCTCTGCTGTCGCATATTCAACTCCTTCTGAGAGAATTAGTATCTTAAAGACTTATGATCGATAAACAATTGAAATCTCTCCCCTGAGAGATAATGCCTCTAAATCTTCAAGGAAAAAATCACCGTAGCCAACTCCAAGTCATGAGTAGGATATCTTACTTTGTGCGGTCTAAGCTGCCTAGATGCGTAAGCAATGACTTTGCCCTTCTGCATCAACACTGCTCCCAATCTAGTCCCACATGCATATATGTATACCACCAACCCTTGGTTTCCATCTGGAACTACTAACATTGGAGCATTGGTCAACAAATGCTTTAACTTAAGGAATGCTTCCTCACATTTGTCGAACCAAACAAACTTCACTTCCTTCCTGGTAAGCTTAGTCAAAGGCACTGCTATCCGCGAGAAATCCTTGATGAATCTCCGGTAATAGCCAGCGAGTCCAAGAAAACTTCTAATCTCGATCACCGTCTCTTGTCTCTTCTAATTGTTCACAGCTTCGATCTTATCTGGATCGACTGACAATCCCTTCTCTGAAACCACATGACCAAGAAACTTAACCTCTTTCTTCCAAAAATGACACTTGGAAAACTTTGCCTTTAGCTGATTCTGCCTCAGCATCTCTAGCACAACTCTAAGATGATCTTCATGCACTCTCTCATCCTTAGAGTATACCAAAATGTCATCTATAAACACCAACACGAATATATCCAAATACTCTCGGAAGACTCGATTTATCAAATCCACAAAGAAAGCAAGTGCATTCGTCAACCCCAATAGCATCACTAACCACTCTTACGAACCATATCTAGTCCGAAATGCCGTCAGAGGAATACTGTCCTCCGCCACTCTCAACTAATGGAACCCTGTCGCCAAATCCAACTGGGAAAACCCTCTGGCTCCACTCAACTGATCAAACAGATTATCAATTCTCGGCAAAGGATACTTATTCTTTATCGTCCTTTCGTTCAACTTACGATAGTCGATACATATCCATAATGACCCATCTAGTTTCTTCACGAATACCGCGGCCGCTCCCCAAGGCGAATTGCTTGGTCTAATAAAATTCCATCCTTCTATATCCACTAGCCGCACCTTCAATTCCTTCATCTCATTCGATGTCATCCTGCTACATGGTCTACTAACAGGTTCAGCTCCTGGCACAAGATCTATTCGAAACTCAACAGCTTATTTCGGTGGTAGTCCTGTGACTGGCTCAAAGACATCTGCAAACTCTCTTGCAATTCGAACCTGACTTAGCTCTTCTTCCACTTCCATTGCACTTAACAAAGCACAACTACTCCGGTCAGAATTCTCTACTGAGAATATAATTCGGTTATGACTATTAGGATGTCTCAAAGATATCTCCCCATCCTGGTAGAATATCTTGGCCTCATACCTCCTCAACCAATCCATACCCAAAATGATTTCGAAATCTATGCAATTATAAACATACAAACTGCATGCAAACTTATGACCAAACAAATCAAGTTTCTACTGGTCACATCTCTTCCCCAGAGTTACATACCCTCCTATTGGATTCGCAACCCTTAAGGAAGTAACAAGGTATGTGGGTTCTAAGCATAACCTATTGACCAAACACTGGGATATAAATGTATGTGATGCACGGTATCAAAAGGTATCCTAACTATGAATCAAAAACGTACCTTCCATCACAGTCTTTTCTTTATCAGCTGCAGTAGGCTTAGCTGATGATCTAACAACAAAAACTTTCCCCTTGTCGACCCTGACTGGCTCTGGACACTGGTTCTTGTAATTCCCAACTTGATTGTAGTTAAAGCATTTCACATTCTTCTTGTCTGCAGCCTTCTTTCCCTTTCCAGACCGGCACTCACTTGCATAATAACCCTTCTTGTCACATTTGTAACATACCAAATCAGCCTTTGCCTTTTTGGTAGCATCCCCTTTCCGGGCTCCCTTCTTCTTAAAGAATTTCCTTTTCTTTCCCTAAGAACCCTGGGATTCAACTGGGTTCTCTCTAGCAGAAATAGCAAGCATCTCTTTATAGTGAATGGCCTTCTCCACCACCGCATTACTAGATTCTCAGATATGGGTCATCGTCACTCTAGCAATCTCAGGTCTCAATGTTCGAATGAACCTTTCATTCCTTCTGAGATCAGTGTCAACCAAAGCATATCCATATCGAGATAGCTTATCAAACTTAGCAGCGTACTCGACCACCGACATCTCTCCTTGAATTAGATCCATGAACTTCCTCATCAATGCCGACTTAGCAACCTCAGACAGAAACCACTGCTCAAACCTTCTTCTGAAATCAGCCCATGTCAGCTCTTCCTCCGGAACTCTGGCGGTCACACTATTCCACCAGTGAAGCACTGCCCCTTGCAACTGCTTAGAGGCTAGCCTTCTCTTTTTCCCATTATCTAAGCCTAGATCAGTACAGATCCTTTCACAGTGCTAAAGCCAATTCTCAACTTCAACAGCATCCTCCGTTCCAACAAACGACTTTCCACCCAAACTGGTGTAGTCTCTGCTTAGCTTAGCATAGTTATTCCCAACTGAAGCCACAGGATTAGCTCCTCTAACATTACCAGCAACTCCTACTTGCAAAAGATTGGCCAACAACTAATACCCCATCCCCGCATCTACTGGTGGATTTCCAGCACCTACACTGGCTTTTGCATTTGGATTAGCATTTCCGTTGGTTGTGGTGCTTCCTCCACCTAGATTTCCTCTTTCGTTTTCTAGCTCCATATCTTCTTTCTCGTAAATCTACTACGTACCTTACCTTCTGCTTTCCTCCAATCCATTGTGTACCATCATTGTGATACCTTGTGTATTGGTTTCGGCATAGTAGGTTTCAACTATGATAAAGGCGGAAGCTTGTATGTTGAAAGGTGCTTTCTAAAGTAGACAGAACCTATTTTCTGAGTAAACCTGGTTTAGTTCTTTATAATGTAAACTTTTCTCTAACTAATCTGTCACGTGTCAACACCAGATTGGTTGCCTTAACTTTTTCAAATTCTTTTTCAAAAATAACTACCGCTAATCCAGATCTATACCATGGTTAAGCTAATCAAATAAGCCCTTCCAATTTTTGCAAAGAAGTCCCTCTTTTAAAATAATATATGTTGCATAGCAAATCAATTTGGAAAAATCCCCAAAAATTCACTTTAATCATGTTATATAACATATCGAAATTCCAGACCCAAATTCTCAATATATTTTCCAAAATAAATTTATAAACCCAAATAACCATAGTTTCCTTTGAAAATTCATAATAATGTTTCCATAGCTTGGAAAATTTTCAAAATTGAAAATCAACTCCAAAATCATGTTTCTCATAACATAAAATTTTCCCATGGCATTTAGTCATCATTAAATCTCGGTTTTGACCTAAAATCATATAAATCCTCCTTTAAACAATCTTGTTTAAATCATATAAATTATAAATCCAGCATATCATCATCCAATATATCATAAAAACGAATTTACCCTTAAATCCAAAAATATACGATTCAAAACCAAATAGAGATGGAATTATTATTCACCTTGATTTAGATAAGGAGATTGGATTGAGATTGATTTCCCCTATGCTTGATTCTCTAGCTTTAAATTTGAGTTCTTCTTCCTTAATGGCCGACTGTTCCTTTATCTTTTGATTTGCGTTTTCAAAAATGACATGAATGAGAAAAAATGATAGGAACGAAAATATATAAGGGTAAGGGTCATGGGCGGCAATTCCAATTATACCCTTATGTAATTTGTTTAACCTAAAACCATTCTTTAGCCCATTAATTATTATATTAGGCTCTGCCTTAATTTAATTAATTCAACTCTCAATCCCCTTATCACTTAACATTTACATTTTTCTATTTAGTTTATCTAATTAAATCTCCTGAATAATATTATCAAAAATTAGGGGTGTTACAAATTAATTGTTTTTCATTGATTCAATCTAAACATAGTGACCTAAGATTAAAGTTTAGATTAGGTCTTAAGGTTTTGATGGTCATTAATCTTAGTGATGCTGAATTTAAGTTAGATTAATAGTAGGTTTTTCATTATTAATTAGTGTAAGTGTAACATCCCATGTCTGGAGGCCAAAAGCTAAGTGCTATGGATGCTGCAGTCATCTACAGTATTAACTTCTGATGACGAAATACGGTAATGTTAATGGTATCCATAATATCAGAAGCACTTGAATATGAACAAAATCACAGATTTCCAAAAACAACAATTTTCAGTGATTACATTTCGAATAATATCATATCCAAGTTACAAAAATCCCTAAACGTATCCCAGGCATTGATCAAATATAGTTTACAACAATACGCCAAGAGCGCCATATAAAGATGCCCCATTGGATGATCAAAGTAATATAGACATATATGTCATAATATACAATGGAAACAGTTTAAAACAGAATTCCTCAATTAGCTATCCGTCAGCCACCTACTCGTCTTGGATGCTTTATTCAAGAAAATCTACGAAAACCTAAAAACCTAAACCCTCACCTACTCAAATCAAATTTTGAGCACCTGAGAGTTTAAAGGGAAACAAAAACTTCGAGTCTGACATAAAGCCCGGTATGAATAATTTCTGTCACATCTCTGTTTACTGATAAATAGTGAGAACATGCCGCCTAGCCGAACGGGTTTCCCCTCACTAATATCTCTTTTCAAAACATATATTTTGCAAATCCTTTTCTACAACCAAACTAGTTAATCAACTGATTATAATAATAATATAGCAATATCCATTATGCTAAAATAGGAAATAAATAGACTACTGTCTAAAATCTGAGCTATTTGCTCTTTGCTAGATTAATTGTCCTAAAATCCGAGCTAATTGCTCTTTTTTGGACTATCTGTCCTAAAACTGATTATACCAAAATAACAATATCTTTTATGCTAGATAATGGGCTATCTGCCCAAAATAGGTTAAAAAGGGTGGACTAACTATCCTTAAAAAGTAGCAAGGTCTGTTATGCTAATAAATGAACTAACTGTTCATATCTGGGCTAACTACCACTTATTTGGACTAACTGTCCTCTGGGCCAAATGCCGTCAAAATGGACCGACTGTCCGAATTTAATTGAGCTAACTACCCGAATTTTCTTTTGGGCTAACTACCCTTCAAAATATCTGGGCTAACTGCCCTTCAAATTTTCCTTCAAAACCTTTTCAAAATATTTAGTCCATCAAACCATATATGTACAAGGAAAATATATCTTTAGCTTTACTCTAAGCTATTTTTTCCATGTTATATATACTTTACTCAAAATAATGTTGATAATGTTCAATAAGGATTATCTATCCTTTGAAAATAAGTTAAAGTCCTTTATAACTTAAAACAGTTAGGCTATCTGCCTAGTCATTCCATTCGAAACCTTTGTTTAAAACCTTTAAACAACCTCTCGGAAACATTGAAGGTAACTCCTTCAAAACCATTAATAAAACCCTTTTCTCTAAAAGCTCTAAAATATATGACATCCGCTTTCTAAATCCTTTAAACCTTAG
Organism: Allium fistulosum; assembly: GCA_030737815.1. Lineage (NCBI taxonomy): Eukaryota > Viridiplantae > Streptophyta > Magnoliopsida > Asparagales > Amaryllidaceae > Allium > Allium fistulosum. The sequence goes on along the minus strand of CM060905.1, from coordinate 893,323,574 downwards.
CCTTTCGAAAACATTAAAACCACGCCTTTCGACCTTGTTGAAAGGTTTTTTTTCGGCCTAGTCAAAAGGTTTCACCTTTCGACTTTGCCGAAAGCTTGGGGTACCTCCCCTATAAAATCATTCATAAACCTTTCGAAAGCAATGAAACTCAAAATCTTTCGAAGACATTGGGTTCAATTTAAAGCAAGTGCAAACTTTTCGAAACCATTCAAAGTTAACTACTTTGAAACCTTTAAAATGTTTCGACTTAAAACATTTTGATTATGCCTTCAAGTAGAGCAAAAGGATTAGAAAAACATTGAAGTCGAAAGCAACTGCTTCGAAACCTTTATAAAACCTTTCGAAATCATTCGAAAACAATGAAGTGTTGATATTGGAACCAACCCTTCAAAATCAATGGAGAGAGGCGGCAAGTTTTATAAAACAAAAGATAACCTTTGACTCCATCTGTGTCAAAAGGTTTGGAAGCGGCAACTAAGCTTTCAACCTTGTCGAAAGCTATACCTTTCGACTTTGTCGAAAGGTTTCAATTAAAACAAGAAAGAAAACCAATCGAACCTTTTTCTTTTAAACCATTTGACAATGTCGAAATCTCTTTGTCGAAAGCTAGCAGGCGTATTTTCTTTAAACCCAAAACAAAACTTCATCTCCTTCAAAAGCTCTAACCTTTCGTCCCTAAACCTTTCGACTCCTTCCATTTCACTACGTACCAGTTGCCTGATACCGTGTGCATTGGTTATTTGACCTAGTCGAAAGGTTTGATACCTTTCGACCTTGTCGGAAGGTTTGGAATGGAGGCGGAAGCTCTTGCCGAAAGTGTTGAAATAGTACAAAAACTATTTATTTGTACTTTAAAATAGTTCTTTTGTACCCACCTGCCTTGTTTGTATAAATCTGATTGGTTGCCAGAATTTTATATTCAAAAATGCTGCCGACTTTCCTTCTTTGGAAATTTAAATAATTTTGAAAAAGCCCCTTTCTCCTTTATAATTATATAAAACAGTTAAGTCCCATACCTTAAATAATTTTATATAACTATTAAAACATTTTGAAAAATTCTGGAAAAATTCCAAAAAATCAATTAATATGTTCTCTTCAACATATACAATTTTCAGATCCAAACAATAATTATTTTTCCCGTAAATAATTTAATAATCCAAAATACCATTTTCTTCCTTAGAAAATTCATAACAATTCCACAAAATTCAGAAAATTGAAACCCATCTCTAAAATAACTTTATAGATCATCATAAAAATTTGCAAGGCTAACGGTTATCATTTATTAGGATTTTTATCTTAAAACATGTCATAAACTTTATATGAACATACATAAATCATCGACATGTATATATAATCATTTTATCATTCGAAAACATTGCAAATCATTGCAAAATCATTCAGATTTAATCTTAAAACTGAAACCATAAAATTTAGAGATGTAAACATTATTCACCTTTGCTTTAGAGATTAAGGAGCTTGAGATTTGAATGAGTTTGATTTGAATTTGCTTTCCTTAAGCTTTTCTTTTGTTTCCTCTTCTTCTTTCCTTGTTAATGGTGGCCGGCTTTGCTTTTAAATTTTAGAAATTAGAATGAACATGTGAAGAGATACAAGGCCTAAGGAAAATAATATAGGAATGGCCTCTTTCCCATAATACCCCTCCTCTAATTCAATTTAAACCCTTCATTTAATTTATTAGTGAAAAAGGCACGGCTACCTTAATTATATCAAATCTCAATCCCCTAATTAACTCATTATTTTATTCAGTTTATCTAAATAAATCTCCTAAATAACGTTATCAAAAATCTTGGGTGTTACAGACTCCCCTCCTTAAAGAATTTCGTCCTCGAAATTACAATAAGGTTCAAAACAAACAAGAAGGTAAAACATACCATCAAACAAGTCAGGATAAGTATCTCCAACCCTGCTCTCAACCTCCCAAGTACAGTCTTCGTCATCGTCACTCCACTGGACTTTGACTAATATGACCATCTTGGTTCTAAGCCTCTTCTCATCTCTCACAACAATAGGAACTGGCTTCCGCACTATGGTCAAGTCCGGTTCTACCACTAAATCATCTAGCACTGTCGGTGCAATAGCAGTCTCTAGGTCTCTAACAGACTTTCTGAGATGATAAATATGAAAAACATCATGGACACATGCCAAACTGCTCGGTAACTCAAGTCTATACGCGAGCTTTCCGATCCTCTCAAGAATAGGAAAAGGTCCATGAACCTAGGAGATAACTTCCCCGACTTCCCAAATCTAAGAACACCCTTCATCGGTGATACTTTGACGAATACCTGGTCCCCAACTGAGAACTTCAAATCTTTCCATCCCTTATCTGCATAACTCTTCTTCCTAGACCAAGCCTCCTTCATTCTAGCCCGAATGATCTCAACCTTTTTTGCAGCTTCTCTAACCAAATATGGACCAAGAATCAGCCTATCCCTGGTCTCCAACCAACATACGGGAGATTTGCATGGCCTTCCATACAAAGCTTCAAACGGTGCCTTCCCAATACTAGTCTAATAACTGTTGTTAAACGAAAACTCGACTAGATGCAGATGGTCTTCCCATGATCCCCCGAAATCCAGAACACAAGCTCTTAACAAATCTTCCAAGATCTTGTTAACTCTTTCCATTTGCCCATCTGTCTGCGGATGGTAAGTGGTACTCATTTTAAGCTTGGTTCCCAAAACCTCCTGCAGACTTTTCCAAAACTCGCTAGTGAACAAGGAATCTCTATCACTAACTATATTGCTCGAAATCCCATGCAGCCCAACCATATTCTTCATGAACAATCTCGCTAAAACAGGTGCCATCCTGGTTGACCTAACTAGAATGAAATGGGCACTCTTGGTCAATCTGTCCACTATCACCCATATACTATCATTTCCCTTGTTCGACCTTGGCAACCCATCTATGAAGTCCATTGAAATAGAATCCCACTTCCATATTGGAATATCTAACGGCTGAAGCAAACCACTCGGTTTCTGGTGTTCGGCCTTTGCCCACTGGAAATTCAAGAACTAGCTTACACACAAACTAATATCCCTCTTCATTCCTTCCTAGAAGAAACTCCTTTTCATATCCTGATACATCTTGGTACCTTCAGGATGTATAGCGAACTTCGAACGATGGCATTCTGCTAAGACTTCCTTCCTTATGTTTTCCACACTTGGAACACATAATCTTCCTTTCTTTCTCAACCATCCATTTCCGTCGAGACTGAAATCTTTCAAGTCATCACTCTTAGTTCCTTCCTTTAGCTTCAAGATCCGTTCAGCTAATACAGGATCCTCTATCTGCTTAGAATCAATCCGTTTAATCAACACTAGTCAAACATCCAAACAAGACAATACAACTGTATTTCCACTAGACCCTGCCTCGGATCTCCACTGCACTCTGTAATCTGCTAATGCTTCTAAATCTTTTCACTCAACCATTATAGCCAACACTGCATTCAGATGTATCCTGCTAAGTGCATCTACAACCTTGTTGCCTTTCCCTGGTGTGTACTCAATCCCAAAATCATAAGCGGCTGTGAACTCTAACCATCTCTGCTGTCTCATTTTCAACTCCTTCTCAGAGAACAAATACTTCAGTGACTGATGATCTGTATACAGCTCAAACCTTTATCCCAGAAGGTAATGTCTCCACACCTTCAAAGCAAAAATCACCGTAGTCAATTCTAAATCATGCGTTGGATACTTGACCTCATGCGGTTTAAGCTGTCTAGAAGCATAGGCAATCACTTTACCTCTCTGCATTAGCACAGCTCCTAATCCTGTTCCACACGCATCGGTATAAACTACCAAATCCCGATTCCCCTCTGGAACAACCAAAACAGGTGCATGGGTCAATAAGTGTTTCAAATTCTGGAACGCTTCCTCACACTTATCGGTCCACACGAACTTCACATCCTTCCTCGTCAGCCTGGTCATCGGTGTTGCTATCCGTGAGAAATCCTTAATGAATCTCCGATCATAAACAGCCAACCCAAGGAAACTCTTAATCTCAGTTACCGTCTTGGGTCTCTTCCAACTATTAACTGCCTCGATCTTAGTCGGTTCTACTGATAACCCTTCTACTGAGACTACATGACCAAGAAACTTCACCTCCTTCTTCCAGAAGTGACACTTCGAAAACTTTGCTTTCAGCTGATGCTACCTTAGCGTCTCAAGCACCACTCTAAGATGAACTTAATGCTCTCTTTCATCCTTAGAGTAAATCATGATATCATCTATGAAAACCAGCACGAACCTATCCAAGTGCTCTCAGAAAATCCGGTTCATCAAATCCATAAAGAAAGTTGGAGCCTTTGTCAGTCCGAGCGGCATGACTAACCATTCGTACGAACCATATCTGGTCCTGAATGCTGTCAAAGGTATACTGTCCTCTACTACCCTGAGATGATGGAAACCCGTTGCCAAATCCAACTGAGAAAATACCTTTTCTCCAATTAGCTGGTCGAACAAATCGTCAATTCTAGGCAATGGATATCGATTCTTTATCGTCCTCTCATTCAACTTACGATAATCGATACATAGCCTTAACGATTCGTCCGGCTTCTCAGCAAACACTGCCGCTGCACCCCACGGCAAACTGCTCGGCCTGATAAAACTCTTGCCCTCTAAGTCCACCAACCGCACTTTCAACTCCCTCATCTCTGAAGGGGTCATCTTGATAGGCGGTCTACTCACCGATTCGGCTCCCGGAACCAAATCTATTCGAAACTCGATAGCTCGCCTTGGTGGCAATCCAACTATAGGCTCAAACACATCTGCGAATTCTCTAACCATGAAAACTCCGCTCTACTCATCATCTGAATTCAAAGCACCCAACAAAGCAAACACTGTACCGCTAGAACCTCCTACGGTGAAAACAATCCAATCGCTACAATCCGGGTGTCTAAGAGATATCTTTCTACCTTGGAAAAATATCTTAGCATCGTACTCACTTAACCAATCCATACCTAGGATGATCCCGAACCCCACAAATCAAACACTTGCAAACTGCACACAAAAGTATGACCTAATAGGTCAAACTCAAACTGGTCACACCTCAACCCTAGAGTTGCATACCCTCCTATTGGATTCGCAACCCATAAGGAAGTAACTAAATATGTGGGTTCAAGGTTAAGCTTATCTATCAAACATCTAGATACAAAAGAATGTAATGCACCGGTATCAAATAAAACGCTAACATACATACCATGAATCTGAAGCGTCCCCCCAAGAACTGCCTTCCCCTTCTTCCGAGCTGTTGGCTTAGAAGCAGCATGCTCCAATGCATACACCTTGCACTAGTTCTTATATTGGCCTATCTGATCACAATTGTAGCACCTGACATTCTTCCCCTTAGCTACATCCTTCACTTTCCTTGAGCGACACTCATTTGTAAAGTGCCCTTTCTTGTCGTATTTATAGCAGACAACATCAGACTTCGCTTTCTTGGCTGCTCCACCCTTCTGAGCACCTTTCTTGGGAAAGAACTTCTTCTTCTGGCCTTGCCCAACCTGGACCCCTTTTTCCTTGCTCTTCTCTAGAGACTCAAGGACTTCTTCCTGCATCAAAGCCATCTCTACAACAATATCAGAAGGATTTCTAAGATGAGAAAAATTAACACTTGCCAACTTCGGCTTCAATCCTTTGATAAACTTCTCATTCCGCTTCAACACGGTATCCACAGAAGCATACCCATACCAGGACAACTCCTCAAACTTCCTAGCATACTCGACAACAGACATCTCACCCTGCACCAACTCAGCAAACTACCTTGTCAAAGTTGACTGTGCCATTACAGACATAAACCTCTCCTGAAATCCCCTCTTGAAATCCTCCTAGGTTACAGTCTCCTTATCTACCTTCGCTGTTACACTGTTCCACCAGAACAATGCGACTCCCTGTAGCTGCTTGGACGCCAACCTCCTCTTCTGCTCATCATTGAGCCCTAGATCTGCAAAAATCCTTTCACAATGCAACAACCAGTTCTCAACTCCAATGGCATCTTCCGTTACCATAAACGGCTTTCCTCCTAGCTTTACATAATACATGGCTTCCATTATGACCTTAGCTTGCATCATATTCCTGAAAAACTGATACATAGCTTCCATTCCGACCTGCGGGACTACAGCACCAACATTCTCTGCCTGACATTGGTTCCTCCCAACATTAGGTCCGACATTCCTTTCGGTGCTTCCCCTCCTTGGTTAACTCTGCTTCTTCTACCATCCATATCTGTATTCAAACCTCATGAGATACAGAAAGATAACCTAATCAAAGATAGATGAATGGAGATAAAGCGCATACTTATATATAACAAATACAAGTACGTTACTATAGCGTTAACCCAACCCCAAATCTTACTCTAATTTCTTTGGATTTTTGTTCTCAAAACTAATTTTTTAGTTAAAGTTTTCATAAACCTATGCTCTGATACCAAGTTGTAAATTCGTGGATCCGGAGGCCAAAAGCTTGTTGATTCATGAGTTTTGATTCATGACACAAGCTTCAATATCATACGACGAGAATACTATATGAAAGCGACAAAAAGGAGAATAACCGTATATTGTGCACTACAAAGGAGACAAGACTACAATCCAGATATTAGTATGAATATTTTATTTTATTGAGTCTTAGAATATTGTTAAAATCATTCCTCAAGTAGTCACACACACACACACACAAATTGATTTATACAAAAATAAGTGTGCACTGTGCAATTAACAGCAGGTCGGCTGACCGACCAGGAACTTCGGTCGACCGACTCTGTGTCAAGTGCACAGATATGCATTATTTTATTCACATCTGTAAACTCAGCTGATCGGCCCAGGTTTCTTGGTCAACCGACTAGAACATAACGGCTAGTTTTCTGAAGAGGTGAAATTGTTCATGAAGAGGAATGTCCTTTAATCAAAGAGATACAGACACAACTTTTGATTGAAACTCTTCATGAAAGATTACAACTATTCTATAACTATATAAACATGTTCAATTCACTTCTACAATCACCGATTCTTGTTTATAATTCTGAAATCTATTCTCTATTAATTTCTGCAAATAAAAGCATTCATTCTTATTCAATATCACTAGAATCCTTGAATTAATTCATATACTTCGATTCTACGTGATTATCTTCCTTCTAAATCTTCACACACACATATACTCTTGAGGATTTGATTATAGGAAAGTTGTACTATCAAAAGACAACCAGTGTTATTCAGAACACATTCGTCAACAAACTATTCGTATTAAGTTGAAGTCCTCTTCGGCTGTTAAGGCGGAAAAATTCCTATTCGGCTGCTCAGGTGTCGTATACCTATTCCTCCGGGTTAAGTAAGGGGTTTAGTTTAAATCCAGAGGATATTCTGGGACTGGACGTAGAACGGGAAGTTCGAACGAGTATAAAAATTCCTGGTGTGCTTACTTTAATTTTTATTTTACTGCTATTATCAGTTTCCGCATTTATATACCATATTTCACGATCCTTAGTATTACACGTACACTTTCATTTGGTATCAGAGCAAGGTTATCCTATAACCGTCACAAAGTTATTTGATATTTATTTCTAAGTAATATGGCAACCACACAAACTAACGATGTTAGCACTAACACTAATTCTAGTTTCACAGAAGGTCAATCTGCTTCACGACCTCCACTTTTTAATGGTATAAATTATAATTATTGGTCAACTAGAATAAGAATCTATATGCAATCTAGTGGATTCGATATCTGGAATATTATACAAAGAGAGTACACAACTCCAACTGAAGAATACTCAACTTGGAGTAACACACAAAAACTAGATGCTACTTCAAATGCAAAGGCTATGAATATTTAATTTTGTGCATTAGATAGAAATGAATTCAATAGAGTTAGCATGTGCACTTCCGGTTATGAAATTTGGAGAACTCTTAAGATGTTACATGAAGGAACGAACAAAGTTAAATTAAGCAAAATCTCTATGTTGAAAAATCAATTTGAAAATTTCAAAATGAGGCCAAATGAATCTATAAATGACATGTACTCTAGATTCCAGGATATTTATCATGCTTTATTATCATTAGAACAAAAGTTTACTGATTTTGATGTTGTTACAAAAATCTTAAATTCTTTAACGGACGAATGGGAACGAAAAGTCCTAGCTATTGAAGAAGCAACTGATTTATCAACATTAAAACCAAAAGAATTGATAGGTAATTTAATGTCCTACGAAGTAAATTTGCAGGCAAAAAGAAATGGAGCACAAGAAAAGAAAAATGTGGCATTCCAAGCAGAAAAAGATGATTTCGACTCAGATAATGAAGATATGGCAATGATCGCTAAAAATTTCAAAAAGTTTTTGAAATTCAATAGAATCAAATTCAAGGGAAACAAAAATAATTTCAACAACAATTCCAATAGCAGCAAACCATTATCTTCAGCAATGGAATGTTATGAATGTCATAAGAAAGGACACATGTAGAAGGACTGTCCAGAGCGTAAAAAGAATAATTTCAAGAAGGACAAAACCAAACGAAAAGCTTTTTCAGTCACTTGGGACGACACTGACTCATCATCCTCATCAGAGAGCGAAAGTGATAATGAACAAGCAAATGTATGCTTCATGGCTTCGTTAGACGATGTAAGTTATCTTACTTTTGAAGATTTAATTGAGATTAATTCTAAATTAGTAAATTTAGCAAAACAATTTAAAAAGAAAAATAAGGAGTTACAAAGAAAGTTAGATAGGACAGTCTTAGAAATAGATATGCTAAAAGATGAGAAGAAAATATTAGAAGAAGAACTTCAAATTTCTCAACAATCGAATTCTAACTTATCTTCTCAAATTTCATCAATATCTAAAGAACTAGAAATTCAGAAAAATAAAAATGATGTTTTACTTTTTGAAAATAATAGTTTAAACTCTAAGATTAAGGATTTAGAGATAGAAAAATCTAGTCTTAAAATAAAATTTGATGATATTTCTAAAAATGTATCTAATTTCAATAGAGGAAGAGAGAATCTTTCTAGAATACTTGAAAATTCTCAATCCTCTAACAATAAAACTGGACTAGGATTTAAGAAACAAAATAATGTTGCTAAAAATAGAATTAATAATAATATTAAGAAGGATATTAAGAAAATAGTTTACTCAAACACTAAAACCATCAAGATATGGATTCCAAAAACAAATAATATTTGGTAAGGAATAAACATATCAAAGTGTTTTTGGAAACTGTTCATAATAACAAGAATTATGTTTATAAAGGGAATTCTAAACCCGTATGGGTTTGGCTTCCTAAGATCTAACTCTTAGGACCCTATAAAGATTGGGTACCAACTTTTTATAAACTTTTTGCAGGTACCACATAAAAAGAGAGGAAAATGGATTTTAGATAGCGGTTGCTCAAAACACATGACTGGAAACAAAGAAATGTTGTCAAACATCGTATACTCAAATGGAGGAGCAATCACCTTTGGAGATAACTCAAAAGGATATATCATCGGCAAAGGCGATGTCAGTAGCAACGGTACCTCTAATTTACCTCTCATTACTGATGTTTTATTAGTTAAAAATTTAAAATACAATTTATTAAGTATTAGTCAGCTATGCGATAATGGTTTTAATATAACTTTTTCTGAAAATAAATGTAATATTTTCGATAAAAATCATAACACTATTTTCGAAGGAAAAAGAGATAAAAACATTTATATCTTAAATATGAATGTTAATTATAATTCAAACCTATGTTTACTAGCTAAAGAAAATGATTCTTGTCTTTGGCACAAAAGATTTTGTCACATCAATTTTAATACTATCAACAAACTAGCTAAAAATAAATTAGTTAAAGGATTACCCAATATAAAATTCAAAACTGATATATTTTGTGATGCATGTAAATTAGGAAAATTAACAAAATCTTCTTTTAAATCAAAAAAAGTAATATCTACAGAACAACCACTTGAACTTTTACACATGGATCTTTTTGGTCCAACTCAAGTGCAGTCTATTAATCATAATAGATATTTATTCGTTATTGTAGATGATTTTTCTAGATATACTTGGATTTTCTTCTTAAAAAATAAAAGCGATACTTTTGATAATTTTAAAGTTTTTGTTAAAAGAATCCAAAATATTAAAAATTTAAAAATTAAAAATATAAGAAGTGATCATGGAGGAGAATTTGAAAATGAAGCGTTTGAACAATTTTGTAACAAGAAAGGTATAAATCATAATTTTTCGTTTCCTAGAACACCACAATAAAATAGAGTTGTAGAAAGGAAAAATAGAACGTTACAAGAATGTGCAAGAACTTTGTTAAATGGAACCACTTTATCAAAACACTTTTGGGCAGAAGCTGTAGCTACTGCTTGTTATGTATTAAATCGTGTTTCAATTCGACCATTAACTAAGAATACTCCATATGAACTTCTAAATGGAAGAAAACCAAACATTTCATATCTTAAAGTTTTTGGGTCTAAATGTTTTATATTAAATACTAAAGATCAACTAGGCAAATTCGATCCAAAATCCGATGAAGGAATATTCGTTGGATATTCGGAACGAAGCAAAGCTTATCGAATTTATAATAAAAGAACTCAAATTATTGAAGAAAGTTTACATGTTTCATTTGACGAAAATTTTAAAAATATAAATCCAAATATTACTATCGATTCTGATGATGAATCTACTCAGAATGAAAAAAGTAATACAAATGAAAATCTTGATATTCATGAAATTAATGAAAATACAAACATTACTCCTAATATAATAAAATCTCCACCTAGAATTTTATGAGATCATCCTGTACAAAACATAATTGGAGAAGTAAATACGAACGTTAAAACTAGACATCAATTATATCAAGTTGGTCATGTAGCTTTTCTCTCTAACATAGAACTTAAGAATATAAAAGAAGCCTCAACTGATGACTATTGGATTCTTGCCATGCAAGAAGAACTAAATCAATTCGAACGAAACAAAGTTTGGGAACTCGTTCCTAGACCTAGTGATTAATCAATCATCGGTACTAAATGGGTTTTCAAAAATAAAGCAGATGAACTAGGAAATATAACTAGAAATAAAGCTAGATTAGTTGCACAAGGATATAATCAAGAAGAGGGAATAGACTATGAAGAAACATTTGCTCCAGTCGCCCGACTTGAAGCAATACGAATCTTATTGGCTTTCGCGTGTTTTCATAATTTTAAACTTTATCAAATGGATGTTAAAAGTGCTTTTTTAAATGGTTATATAAAAGAAATTTTTTTGTTGAACAACCACCACTTTTCAATCATGAAAAACATCCAGATCATTTTTATAAACTCAAAAAGGCATTATACGGTTTAAAACAAGCACCACGTGCTTGGTATGATCGTCTTAAAAGCTATTTATTAAAATCTGATTTTGAAATTGGTAAGGTAGATCAAACGCTTTTTATTAAGAAAACTAAGAAAGATATTTTAATAATTCAAATATATGTTGACGATATTATTTTTGGCTCGACAAATGAAAAACTATGTCAGGAATTTTAGACTATAATGACAAATGAATTTGAAATCTCATATGGGAGAATTGTCATATTTTCTAGGATTACAAATTAAACAAATTGAAAATGGAATTTTTGTTAATCAAGAAAAATATTGTTTTAATTTAATTATACGATTCGGTCTGGAAAACACTACTGCCAAACCAACTCCTATGAGCACAACGATTCATCTCGATAGAGATGAGGATGGCAAAAGTGTTGATCAGAAACTATATCGTAGTATGATTGGTTCTTTATTATATTTAACAACGAGTCGACCCGATATAATGATGAGTGTTTGTTTATGTGCTCGATTTCAAGCAAATCCCAAAGAATCACATATGCGAGCAGTTAAACGTATTATTCGTTATCTAACTAAAACCAAAGATTTCGGGCTATTTTATCCGAAAGAATGTCCTTTCGAATTAGTCTCCTATAGCGATGCTGATTTTGGAGGAAGTCGGACGGATCGAAAAAGTACTAGCGGAATGTGTCATTTCATTGGACGTTCCTTAGTCTCTTGGTTTAGTAAGAAACAAAACTACGTTTCTTTATCGACATGTGAAGCAGAATATATATCTACTGCTTTGGCATGTGCACAAGTCATATACATGCAACAAACACTACAGGATTTTAATTGTCATCTTGAAAAATCTATAATTTACTGTGATAATACTAGTGCAATAAATCTTTCTAAAAATCCGGTCAATCACTCACGAAAAAAACACATCGATATACGTCATCACTTTCTTCGTGATTGTTTGGAAAAAGGATTAATAAATTTAGAATTTATTAATACTGAAAATCAAATTGCTGACATTTTTACTAAACTACTAAATGAAAATAATTTTGTAAAACTTAGACGTGACTTAGGAATAATGTCTTTAAAAGATTTATAAATAAAAATATGAAAAAATGTTGAAAAACAAAAATTGTTTTATTTCTAACCAAAGCGGAACTCGAACTCATGACCTCTGACTTGCTTGTTATATGTTGTGTTATAGCTACTTGAGCTATGGGTGTTTCTTGTTTCAGTTTTCTTTACAGTTTGTTTTATTTATTTTGATTTCAGAAAAACTATTTTTAGTTATAAAACTTATAAATCATACATTTACGAACAGTTTTATTGTTAAAAGTCTATGATTATAGTTAAAACTATTCTCTATCCACAAATTTTTAGGCAAACAGATACTTATATATACTTTGCTTATCCTTCAAAATATATACTAAGAAAGTTTTAAAATCAAAACTTGAAAATGTCTTCAAACAACGACTACTATAATTCCAAAAACTCTCATCTATCATACACATCTCCAAACGATGATGTTTCCGACTGCATTCCTGAAAATGGTCCCTATCCTACTTTTCCCATGCCTAAACGTGTCCTTGACTTCTCTTCTCCGGATAAAGACCCTCGACAAGGATGGAAACCATGGGAAGACTCCCATACAGGCTATACACCGGATAAGAAAAAAGGGAAGAATACAATGGTAATATCTCCATCAACTAAACAAAAAATTGATGAAATACATCACTACCAACAACAAGAAATGGATATGCAACGGGAACTCTACTATGAACAAAAAGTCACAGCAAGACGTTTAAGTTTCGTGAAAATATTGCCATGAAAGTTTGTTCATCAAAGAAGGATGATGTTGCTGAACCTTCTTATAGACCTTTATCCCCTTCAAACCCCGTTCAAACTCCAATAGCTCCAAGATGGTCACCTATAGAAGATGTTCCATCTCCAAACTCATAGGAACGCAAATTTTAACAAACGGTGGCTAAACATGTTATATATATATATGTATGTTGTTGTTTTTCAAATAAGATGTATAAATATAGTGCATTGATAATAAAATATATTTCTATATTGTTATTATATATAAAACTGCAAAAAATGCATTTCTAACAGGATCGGTCGACCGAAGACCCTGAATCGGTCAACCGAACCCTTTCCGAGAATTTCAAATAAACATTTTCAACAGGGCCGGTCGACCGAAGACCCTGAGTCGGTCAACCGAACCCTTCCCGAGAGTTTCAGCACCTTTCAGATTACCAGATCGGTCAGCCGACCCAGACTTTCGGTCGACCGAACATATAAATCTGCTATTTATATTCCTTTTTAACAACCCATCCATTCACTTTTTAACCTACCTCTTCACTCTTACTTTCCCAATTACAGTTTTTTACCCTAGCCCCCATTACAACTTCTCAAATTTTGTTACTTTTCTTTCAAAACAATGGCTCCCAAGAAGAAATCAAAGACTACCAATGCTTCATCTTCATCTACTCCAGTGGATACTCAAATTGCTTCATGGCTAGTCAATGATATAGCTCTTCAAAGATGGATACAACTTCAAGACGCAAAAATCTTTGAAGAATCATTTGTAAGCTACTCTGATTTCACTTCCTACGGTATTGAAAATGCCGCTATTGAGAGTGGACTTGATATATTCCTTGACCATAGGAAAAATAACTTGAAAATCAATCATATTATGGTCAAGTTATTTCTAGCAAACCTTAATCTCGTTGATCCACCAAGAAACACTGAAAACTATGTTTGGACATCAGTTTGTGGTACTTCATTTTCTCTCTCCATTGATCGAATTAACCACATTTTACATGCTCGACCGGGTGGAATTTCGTTACACGATGTAGATTGTAATATATCAACTTGTGACCGGATAAGTCATCTATTTTTTGAAGATGACGCTACTGATTTAAGACAAACTTCATCCCTTCGACCTAAAGCCCGACTCTTTCATCGATTCATGATGAAATCTATAGTTCCAAGAGGGGGTTCATATCATCTAGTATATCCCGAAAACTTCAAAGCATTGTATGCTATTTGTTGGAGTATACGAGTAAATTAGGCACAACTTCTTATGGATGAATTTCTCTTTTTCAACCAAGGAAAGATGCTCCATATTTATTATGGAGAATACATAATGAGGTTGATTAATAGCTTCGTCACCCATGCTCCGGAATCCGAAACATCCAAAGTTCGTTCTTTTGACTCACGAACCATAAAACTAATGAAGTTGCCCGATGCACCTCCCAAAATTTTAACTTTTAACCAATGGCGTACTACTCCTCGAGAACAACTACGCCGTAGCTTTTCCACACCGCAACCATCAACTCATTCTACGGAACGAATAACTCGCCAACATTCAATTCAAAGACCAACTCCCGGAACTAGTACGGAGGCGGCCATTGATATTTTGGCTCGAAATCAACTAGCTTTGGATGCCCGGCTACGAAAAATTGATGGTCGTTTCAAGAAAATCAAGGGCTTCATCGTAAATTTATGGGATGCCTTATCATGTATTTCCGAAGCCGGTGCCTCGTTTGTTGCTCCCGGAAAAAGACCAGCGCCAAATTTCTCTTGGTCTACTTCAGATAACACAAGTTCCAGCACATCGGCAACTCACGTTCCTCACACTCAAAGACGTGGTAAGGAACCGGCTCCTCTGGAAGAAAATATTCGTCCAGAATTTTGGGATTCCGATGATGATGAAGAGTGATCATATTTTTACAATTTAATTTCAAGTATTATTTATGAACAATATGTCTATTGTTAGATGTTGTGAAACTATGAAAATATTCCTATCTTGTTTAACTATGTAATATTTAAAACTTGATGTTTTCTTACTTGTATTACATGTTCAATAATTTTTTTAAACATCTAATAAGTATTCCTTTTTGTCGATGACAAAGGGGGAGAAATATATGAAAACTAACAAATTCTTTGCAGAAAAGTCGCCATATATTCAGAAGAAGAATTATAATACTATTTCGTCACATAAGTATTGTCATCAATCAAAAAAGGGGAGAATGTTGGTTCGTGAGTTTTGATTCATGACACCAGCTTCAATATCATACGACGAGAATACTATATGAAAGCGACAAAAAGGAGAATAACCGTATATTGTGCACTACAAAGGAGACAAGCCTACAATCCAGATATTAGTATGAATATTTTATTTTATTGAGTCTTAGAATATTGTTAAAATCATTCCTCAAGTAGTCACACACACACACAAATTGATTTATACAAAAATAAGTGTGCACTGTGCAATTAACAGCAGGTCGGCTGACCGACCAGGAACTTCGGTCGACCGACTCTGTGTCAAGTGCACAGATATGCACTATTTTATTCACGTCTGTAAACTCAGCTGATCGGCCCAGGTTTCTTGGTCAACCGACCAGAACATAACGGCTAGTTTTCTGAAGAGGTGAAATTGTTCATGAAGAGGAATGTCCTTTAATCAAAGAGATACGGACACAACTTTTGATTGAAACTCTTCATGAAAGATTACAACTATTCTATAACTATATAAACATGTTCAATTAACTTCTACAATCACCGATTCTTGTTTATAATTCTGAAATCTATTCTCTATTAATTTCTGCAAATAAAAGCATTCATTCTTATTCAATATCACTAGAATCCTTGAATTAATTCATATACTTCGATTCTACGTGATTATCTTCCTTCTAAATCTTCACACACATATATACTCTTGAGGATTTGATTATAGGAAAGTTGTACTATCAAAAGACAATCAGTGTTATTCAGAACACATTCGTCAACAAACTATTTGTATTAAGTTGAAGTCCTCTTCGTCTGTTGAGGCGGAAAAATTCCTGTTCGGCTGCTCAGGTGTCGTATACCTATTCCTCCGGGTTAAGTGAGGGGTTTAGTTTAAATCCAGAGGATATTCTCGGATTGGACGTAGAACGGGAAGTTCAAACGAGTATAAAAATTCCTGGTGTGCTTACTTTAATTTTTATTTTACTGCTATTATCAGTTTCCGCATTTATATACCATATTTCACGATCCTTAGTATTACACGTACACTTTCAAAGCTAAGCGTTATGGATGCTGCAGTCATCCACAGTATTAACTTCTGGTACGAAATACGGTAATGTTAATGGTATCCATAATATCAGAAGCACTTGAATATGAACAAAATCACAGATTTCCAAAAACAACAATTTTCAGTGATTACATTTCAAATAATATCATATCCAAGTTACAAAAATCCCCAAACGTATCCCAGGCATTGATCAAATATAATTTACAATAATACGCCAAGAGCGACATATGAAGTTTCTCCCTTGGATGATCAAAGCAATATTGACATATCTGTCATAATACACAGCGGAAACAATTTAAAACAGAATTCCTAAATTAGATATCCGCCAGCCACCTGCTCGTCTTCGGATGCTTTATTCGCCAAAATCTACGAAAACCTGAAAACCTAAACCCTCAGCCTACTCAAATCAAATTTTGAGCACCCGAGAGTTTAAGGGGAAACAAAAACTTCGAGTCAGACATAAAGCCTCGTATGAATAATTTCTGTTACATCTCTATTTACTGATAAATAGTGAGACCACGCCGCTTAGCGGAATGAGTTTCCCCTCACTAATATTGTTTGCGCCAAAATGGGTCACAAATCCCAGAAGTAGTGAAAGCACTAGTGTTTATACACAAATCCTCAATATCCAAACGCAGATCTCAGATCCAGGAAATGTAGAGAATAAAAGTGGAGAAATAGCAAAATTAAAATGTAAGAAAGCAAGAAAGAACACAAGATTTATAGTGGTTCGGCTATCTCTGGCCTACATCCACTTTGAATTGACTCTTTTTATTCCTTTTGTATTGAGATTACAATCACAAGCCTTTGCACATCAATGAACAAAATAGCAAAGTGTCGGTGTAAAGAGCAGAAAAGATCCCCCTTTTAGTTGCCAAAGGACCGCTATTTATAGGTGTAAATTCGAAAATATCTACCTTCAAACCTGGAATACCTTTTCTCTTGCGTAGGTAGGCCCGCTAGATCGATCTAGAGTGATTTTGAATCGATCCGAGTACAATTTGTATCAATCCAAAAGTAGTCCAATGAAGCTGAGATCGATCATGGACGTTCTTGAGTGAATAAGAAAACTCAAGTGAAAATTTCATAGCATTTGGATCTATGGTTTGAGAGTTATAATCGATCCAAGTTTGCGTTTTCGAGTGTAGGCTAAAGATTTCGTATCCATCATCTGGTATCCATCATCTGGTATCCATCATCTCGTATCCATCATCCAATATCCATCCTTTCGTATCCATCATCTGGTATCCGTCATCTCGTATCCATCATATGGTAATTGTCATTTCGTATCCATCATCTAGTATCCATCCTTTCATATCCATCATTTGGTATCCATTCTTTTGTATCCATCATCTGGTATCCATCATTTCGTATCCATCATCTGGTATCCATCATTTTGTATCCATCATCTGGTATCCATCATCCGGTATCCATCATTTCGTATCCATCATCCGGTATCCATCCTTTCGTATCCATCATCCGGTATCTATCCTTTCGTATTCATCATCTGGTATCCATCTTTCGTATCCATCATATGGTATTCATCCTTTCGTATCCATCATCTGGTATGCATCATTTCGTATCCATCATCTGGTATCCATCATCTTGTATCCATCATTTCGTATCCATCATCCGGTATCCATCATTTCGTATCCATCATCTTGTATCCATCCTTTCGTATCCATCATCCAGTATCCATCATCTAGAATCCATCATCTCGTATCCATCATCGGGTATCCATCCTTTCATATCCATCATTTGGTATCCATCCTTTCGTATCTATCATCTTGTATCCATCCTTTCATATCCATCATCTGGTAGGCATCCTTTTGTATCCATCATCTGGTATCCATTATTTCGTATCCATCATTTGGTATCCATCATATGGTATCCATCATTTCGTATCCATCATTTGGTATCCATCATCTCGTATCCATTATTTCGTATCCTGTTATCCCGCCTTTTGGCAAGGCCGTGACACCAAGAACTTGAATAGAAACCAAGGACAGTTCGTCCTGAAGATCGGTTATACACAAGTTCACTATGGATACTAGTAAATTTTGTCCGAGTCCAGATCGAGCTACAATTAACATGACACGAAAATCAAAGCTATGAAAGCCAACTTTCCAAATTTCAAGTCAATTGGAGTTCATATGCTCCATATATGATCGATGCAAATTAAGCAATGCTTCCATTCGTATCCATCACTCCACCTCCTTCATAACTATTTCATTCGAATCCATCCAAGGCAACATTCTTCGTATCCATCCTCGTTCACATCCATCTGAAGCAGCCTCCTTCGTATCCATCGGAATCAAGCTAGTTTGCATCCATGGAACACGCATGGTTCGTATCCATTCACATCTCATTCGTATCCATCCCACAAGCACCATTTCGTATCCATTACGTCTTCCCCACTTCGCATCCATCGTACTAGTTCCACTTCGTATCCATTACGTCCGCCCTGTTTCATATCCATCATCTGAAGATGTTTCATATCGCTTCGATACGAAACAACACCTAAAACATAACTACTCGATGATCGATACGAAGAGAGTTAGGCTATACCAAATATCGATACGAAATGAAACCAATAACATCGATACGAAGTAGCTATGCATCATCGATACGAAGTGGAGCACGGAACATCGATACGAAAAGCATTGCCTAGATCAATACGAAGAGATTACATTCAAGTGAAGGACTCGGTCGCTTGGCATAAAAAGTGGATCGATCCTAAAAGTTAGCGCCGCGTCATCGGTCATCACGTGCCCAGAAGCGATGCAAACAGAAGCAATGCAAACAAAAGCGATGCAAACTCGACAGCCTTCAACAAATCCAAACTTGCATCGATCATAACTTGAGATCTACAAGTTCAAATGCCACCAAATTTTCATAGGAGCTTGCATACAACCCCAAGGATGTACCTGACAAAATTTAACCTCAAAGGACCATTTATGGATCGATACAAATTCAATTCGTATTGCTCTCAGATCGAGTCGAAATTACCTAAACTCACTACCGTGGGCCCACTCACGTGAGAGAATAATTCTTCCGAGATCTGGGCAAGATATTTGCTGCCTACGCCTATAAATAGTGACCTTAGACCTACAGAAAATGGAATTTTGGCTCTTCTACGTCCAGACTCTACTGGAATTACTATTGTACTTGGATTAAACTATTGTAACTCATTGTAACCAGCAAGAAAACATCAATAAAAGTCAGCCATTTCATAGTGGACGTAGACCATATGCCGAACCACTCTAAATTCGTGTGTTTCCGTGCATTTTCTTGTTTGTTGGTTGGTGTGTTTGTTAGATCTACCTCGTTTTACATTTATTTTATTCATTTTATCTCTTCAAACACATTCAAAGAGTGTTGTGCCCAATTTTGGTACAAACACTTTGGTGCTTTCACCGAGAAAACCGAGTTTTTCTCCTACTCGCTGGATCTACTACTGATATTGGATTACGAAAATCGAAGGAGAAGATCCAGATCTCAAATCCAGACGTTCTTCCATCCTATTCAGATTTGTACCAATTCTAGGAGAGAGCTTCGATATCCACCATGGTCAACACTAGGACTACTTCAACAGCTGCAGATCCAGAAGGACGAGATACACAGAACCCCGCGCAACTTCCTCCTACCGACCAGAAAGTTGCTGGACCTTCAGATCCGCAAGGCCCTGACACCCGGGGAAGAGTTCCAACTACTAATGCAAGAGCTGACTCAAAGCCGCCAGCAGTGTTCATCGGCAAAATTTCTATCGGTTTAGAAATTTGCCGAAAAATTTCAAATTAAATTTAACACAAGCGCACGACGTACACTTTGTAGTACATGGCGAATACAGGTCGATCCATAGGGAATTGTTAGAGTTTAAAAATCTATGCAATCAAACTAGACCAAATGGAGGAGAAATTGTTAACTAGAAATAAAATGAAGCTAAAACTAGAATTGAAATTTGATTTAAAAACTATTTAACTAGAGAAGAATTTAGAGGCAAATCCACTCTCATATTTTTGTAAATCAACAAACAAACAATTTGTGATCTCTAGCTTTGATATTAAGTGAAATATTGTTATATATATCATAAGTATTGTTTGTTTATGTTATTAATTAACATTACTCAAACCATCAAACTATAATATAACAAATAAACCACTTATAATTCTCATGAAAATGAAGCCCAAGCAAAAGCTATTTTAAGTATGATCTATTTACTATTGTAACTAGTAATATAGATCATCAAATTTCATTTTTACTTTAATTTCACAATCAAAAATGGATTAGCAAATGATGATGCAAATTGTGTTTATGTTTAATAAGAATAGCTCATTTACATAAGCAATATAAGCTATCAAACTCACTTGTATAAACTTGCATCAAAATTAACTTTCATGAAGCACAAACAAAGAGATCATAAATCATAAAAAATGTTGAAATTACATAATATTTGAGAGCTTCATTTTCCCTAAATTGAAGGGGTTTAGGTACTCATTTGTGATATCAAATGAACACATGTAAGTTTCAACATTGAAAATGAAAGAAAGTAGAGAATAAAAAAAGAAAAAGAAGATTAACTACTAGAAGAAAATTGATTAGCCTAGTACATAAATGTAAATATAAGCTATGAACATTAAGAGAAAGAGAGCATAGAAATAAGCATTAACATAAAAACAAAGAAAAGCATGTAGAAAAGAGAGAAGAAAGAGGCTTGGAAGCCATTTTTATTTCATAGAACATTGCCATTACAACTTGTATTTTTGATTTCCTAACTAATATAAAAGAGTAGATAATGTTACATGAACATAATGGGTTATTTATACAAGCATGAAACCCTAATTCATAATTTGGGGAATGCCCAAACTACCCTTGAGAGAGTGTGGAGGCCAAGTAATCATTAGCTTCTACTAATCATCATTTAAGTGTACATGAAGCCATTAATTCCATAAGCATGTGCATTAGCATCTAATTTGTACATTAAGTTAGGTGGGGTCCTCCATGATCATCACTTTAATTTATTTCCATCTTCATTTTTTCTCTTCACTCTTGTGCATGTATATATCATCATGAAACCACTTGCAAAATTCACCAAATTTCCTACAAAACAACATAGAAAATTCCAAGTACAATTTAATAAGCATAAAATGACCATTTTGCCCATGTATGAAGATGAATATGTGTCCATTTGAAAATAATTTGAATTTTGGTTTAAACAAGTTAAAATACACCATATGATCATTTATTTAAATAGATTAGATATGGTGGTAAAAATATGCACATTTACGTGCACATCAAATACCCCCACACTTATCTTTTTATTCATCCTCGAATAAAGGAAAACTAAGATAAATTCGTTTTCGTAGGGAGCACGATTGCATTGAGTGTATGCAACAAGCCGTTAAACCTCTAGGTGTGACCAGTAGGACAAGTGTTGTCTCGTGAGGGTTTTCAGCGGATACTAGCCACAAAATCCGCATGCATGTCACCAGGCCGAAAGATGTTAATACCTTGTCCAGTGTTACTCAAGCTCCCGGAGCGACACTCAGACGTTATCTGGAGAGGTTTCATAGTGCATGCACTGAGATTAGTAATCCCAATGACAACTCAGTTTTGATGGCACTAACTAAGAGGATCGATCCCGATTCTGAATTTGGCAACTGGTTGGCCGGAAAACCCCCTGCGTCGTTGGACCGTTTCTATTCCAAGGTAGCTCAGTTCTTGAGAAGGGAGGATGCGAAACAGTCTAGGAAAAAGGATGACGTAGGGCCCAGTGTGGAAGGAATCTAAAGCAATGTTGCTGTTAAACAAACTGGGGAGAGTTCCGGAAAGGTGCAATTGAACATACAGAATAAATAGAATCAACAGAAAGGCAGTGGAAATTAAAACAGGAAACGGGATCAGAATCATGGGCCGCGACATAGGGCTCCTATGTTTGACACTTATACTCCTTTAAATACATCGCTAGAAAATGTGTACTTGCAAACTTGCAATACTATTCAATATAAGAAACTTGCTCCAAGGCAATCATCAGAAAAACAGATTCAAACGGGGAAGTATTGTAGATTTCACGATAGTTATGGCCACAACACGAACGAGTGTCATCATTTACAAAATATAATCGAGAAGTTAATCCGAGAAAGAAAGTTGGAGCAGTTTGTTCGGGTGCCGCAGTCTAGAGGTGCGGGTCCATCGAATCAGAACCAAATACCAAATTAGGCGAGAGCGGAGGAACCCGCTCGTAACGGCGGGAGGTTGGTGATTAATACTTCAGTGGTGGTCCTCATCCAGCAGATCGGAGCTGGAGGGAAATGGAGTCGTATGCCAGTGCCATTAGGCATGCGAGCTTCGAATGTTGTAGTAATTTGGAAGACGGGGCTCCGGCTAAACAACAGATAACGATGACATACTGCATCGTATTTTGAGATAGGGATGCCGACAGAGTCGAAGCCCCAACCATTGATCCACCTGTCATTTCAGCTCAAATAGGTCCAGCTTGGATGAAGAGGATCTTAGTGAACAGTGGAAGTTCGGTGAACATACTTTTAAGCGGGCTTATGATCAAATAAAAATGGAGGCGAAAGATTTGAAGCCTTGTCAGTCTCGTGTCCATGGCTTCAACGGAAGTGCGACTATACCCACTGGGATGGTGGAGCTACCAGTGGAGTTAGGAGTTGGAGAGCGCTGGAGAGTCCGAATATTGCAATTCATTGTATTTGATATTAACTCTCCATACAACGCTTTTTTGGACCGATCGGCCCTAGCTAAGTTCAGGGCTGCTATTTCCCAGTGGTGTCCGACTTTAAAATTTCCTACCGACAATGGAGTTGGAGTCGTTCAGAGAGACCAGGCTGCTGGACGAGCCTGTTATGTTGCTGAGCTGCGGGAGGCGCAGTGAAAATAAAAAGGAAACGGCATAGAGGAATCTCTGTACGTCCGCTTTGCGGAGAATTGACAGCTAATGCCTGGGCTGAGGCCCGAGCACCACAACCAATTCCCAAGAGATCTTCACCCGAGAGATACCGAAAGTGAGGACGAGGTCAAAGGCAGTCAGGCTTCTCCGGCTGAGCTGACGATCGATGTTCCAATCTATATTGATGATGATTCTAGAATTCTAAATATTGGATCTCAACTAAGCCAACAGATGAAAGAGGAATTGGTTGAATTTCTCCAAGCAAACCTCGACGTGTTTGCCTGGACGCACTCTGACATGTGTGGGATCTCACTGGACATCGCAAGCCACACATAGAATATTAACCCGTGGCATGTCGCGGTCAAGCAAGAAAGGTGTGGTATGGATCCAAAGAGATCTGCCGCCCTTAAGGAAGAAGTTGATAAACTCAGGTCGAATGGGTTTATCCGAGATGCGTTATATCCGGAATGGATGTCCAATCCTGTACTTGTCAGAAAACCTAACGGGAAATGGAGGACATGCATTAATTACTCAGATTTGAATAAAGCCTGCCCTAAAGACAGTTTTCCTCTTCCCCGAATCGATTAGCTCGTAGATTCAATAGCTGGACATGAACTATTATCCTTCATGGATGCATATTCTGGCTATAACCAGATACCCATGCACTTGCCCGATCAGGAGCATACCAGCTTCGTCACCGATCTAGGACTTTACTGCTACAAAGTCATGCCATTTGGACTCAAGAACGCTGGAGCAACCTACCAACGGCTAGTTAATTGTATGTTCGCTAACCAGATCGGAAGAACCATGGAGGTATAAGTGGACGACATGCTTATGAAGTCGAAATTCTCCACCAATCATATCAGAGACTTGGAAACGATGTTCAACATCCTCCGAGAGTACAGAATGAAACTCAACCCGTTGAAGTGTCACTTTGGGGTCGCATTTGGAAAATTCCTCAGATTCATCATCAATGCCTGGGGAATCGAAGCCAATCCCGAGAAAATTTGGGCAATCAGAAATCTTGAGACTCCAAGAACTATAAACAAGTCCAGAGCTTCAATGAGAAAGTTGCAGCACTAAGCAGGTTCATTTCAAAATCCACCGACAAATGCATTCCCTTCTTTGATCTGATCAGAAAAGGAAAACAGAACTTTGAATGGACTACAGAATGTGAGGGCGCATTCCTAGCGTTGGTTCAACACCTGTCCACACCACCCATTCTGTCAAAGCCTATTGATCATGAGAGATTGTACATCTACTTAGCAGTGTCGGAAAACGCAATCAGTGCTACCTTAATTCGGGTGGAGGACCGAATACAACGACCGGGATATTACATTAGTAAGCGATTGACCGGAGCAGAGAGAAATTATCCGAAGCTGGAAAAGTTGGCTTATTGTCTTGTCATTGCCTCAAGAAAGCTCCGTCCGTATTTTCAGGCTCATACGATCACTGTATACACCGACCAGCCGTTACAACAGGTCCTTATGCAGCTTGAGATGTCTGGTAGGTTACTCAAGTGGAATATCGAGCTGAGTCAGTTCGACATCACTTACACTCCAAGGCGAGCTATCTAAGGACAAGTCCTAGCAGACTTCATCGTTGAATTCACTATCCCGGAGGACTTGCCCAAAACCAGTGAATCTCCTAAATATGTCTAGAAGCTACATACGGACGGTGCATCGAATGACCGCTGCTCAGGCGCTGGTGTTGTACTCAAAACTCCTGAAGGTCGATCTATTTGCTATGCTTTAAAATTTGATTTTCATGTAACTAACAACGAGGCCGAATACGAAGCCCTGCTCGCCAGACTTAGGCTTGCAAGAGATTTAAGAATTATTGCTGTGGAGATTTACTACGATTCACAATTGGTCATGTGCCAAGTTCGGGGGAGTATTAGGCCAAAGACAAAAGGTTGGCTGCTTATCTTGCTCGGGTTCAGGAAATATTGAATCAATTCGATTATTATGCTATCCATTGCATACCCCGAGAACGCAATCAGAAAGCCGATTCCTTAGCAAAGTAAGCCAGTACCGGTGAGGCACAGCAGATGGGACCCATTCCCGTAGAAACATTATTGTTTGTACCAAAAATGGGCACAACACTCTTCAGAAGTTTTTGAAGAGATAAAAGTGAAGAATGAAAATTAAAACTGTGGATTATCTAACAAAAACTCCAAATAACAGAAAGTAAATTGCAAAGACAAGCGATTTAGAGTGGTTCGGCGTTTTTCCTACGTCCACTATGAAGTTTGATGATTTTATTGCTCGATTACTTGAAGGTTACAATAGTTTATAAGGTAATACAACTGAATTTAAATGCTAAGTGTCAATCTAAAGCAGCGGCGGTGTTCTGGAGTAGATCTGGCAGAATCTGGGCGCTCTTCAGTACTTAGAATTATCCGACCCCTTTTTTGAATGACCAGGGGCTCTATTTATAGGTGTAGGAGGCTGATATTTCGCCTAAAATGAGGGGAGACCAGTTCTGGTACGTCAGGGGGCCCACATGGCCGAAATCTGGAGATCCGGGCCCACTTTGGGATCGATTCGACCCTTGGTTCGAATCGATCAAGAAATCATCCAATCGAGCTGAAATTTGGTGTGAACATTCTTCATCATGTGTTTAAGCTTCTGTGAAAATTTCATGGCATTTGGACTTGTAGAACTCGAGATATGATCGATTCAAGTCGGTGTTTTTCGAACTCTGGAGTCATTCGAATCGATACGCTCGAATCGATTCGTTCGAATCGATCCTTCTGCAAATGAAGATGGTGACGTGGCGCGCCTTCTTCGTATCGATCCGCTTTGCACTCCGTATTGACTGGGTCGAATCCATGGCTTGGATTCGAGGTGTTGGATTCGAAGGTTCTCTTCCTTTGAATCGATGAAAATGGTGCTCGTTCGAATCGATCTAGACTTGTAGCTATAGACCGATTCGAAGTTGTCTTGGCCTGGGGATTCGAATGCAATGGAGTCGGAGCTTCTCCACTTGCATGGATTCGAAGGATCCTTCCTTCGATGGATTCGAACTATGGTGTACGCGAGGATGGATTCGAACTTAAGGCATATGAGGACTTGCTTGATGGAGTCGAAGGCGGTGAATGCTCCAATGGATTCGAAGCTATCGGTTTCGCCTGATGGAGTCGAAGCAATTCTCCTTTGACCGATTCGAACCAGCCTCTTTCTCATGGATACGAGGCAATGCTTGTCTGGTGGATTCGAACATAGGCTCCGCCTATGGATTCGAACTAAGGACGTTCTTCTCCATCTTTTGTCGACAATATTTCGAGCATACGAACTCGGATTGACTTGAAACTTGGATCGTTGGTTCCCACGGCTTTGCTTGACGTGCCTTATCAATTGCAGCCCGATCCGAACTTGAACAAATTTCATCGATATCAATAGCGATCCTTGCGTATAACCGATTTCCGAGACGATCTGTCACCGGTATCTAGTGAAGTCCTTGGTGTCACGGCCTTGCCAAAAGGTGGGATAACATCAAAGTGTTTGTACCAAAAATGGGCACAACACTCTTCGGAAGTTTTTGAAGAGATAAAAGTGAAGAATGAAAATTAAAACTGCGGATTATCTAACAAAAACTCCAAATAACAGAAAGTAAATTGCAAAGACAAGCGATTTAGAGTGGTTCGACGTTTTGCCTACGTCCACTATGAAGTTTGATGATTTTATTGCTCGATTACTTGAAGGTTACAGTAGTTTATAAGGTAATACAACTGAATTTAAATGCTAAGTGTCAATCTAAAGCAGCAGCGGTGTTCTGGAGTAGATCTGGCAGAATCTGGGCGCTCTTCAGTACTTAGAATTATCCGACCCCTTTTCTGAATGACCAGGGGCTCTATTTATAGGTGTAGGAGGCTGATATTTCGCCTAAAATGAGGGGAGACCAGTTCTGGTACATTAGGGGGCCCACATGGCCGAAATCTGGAGATCCGGGCCCACTTTGGGATCGATTCGACCCTTGGTTCGAATCGATCAGAAATCATCCAATCGAGCTGAAATTTGGTGTGAACATTCTTCATCATGTGTTTAAGCTTCTGTGAAAATTTCATGGCATTTGGACTTGTAGAACTCGAGATATGATCGATTCAAGTCGGTGTTTTTCGAACTCTGGAGTCATTCGAATCGATACGCTCGAATCGATTCGTTCGAATCGATCCTTCTGCAAATGAAGATGGTGACGTAGCGCGCCTTCTTCGTATCGATCCGCTTTGCACTCCGTATTGACTGGGTCGAATCCATGGCTTGGATTCGAGGTGTTGGATTCGAAGGTTCTCTTCCTTCGAATCGATGAAAATGGTGCTCGTTCGAATCGATCTAGACTTGTAGCTATAGACCGATTCGAAGTTGTCTTGGCCTGGGGATTCGAATGCAATGGAGTCGGAGCTTCTCCACTTGCATGGATTCGAAGGATCCTTCCTTCGATGGATTCGAACTATGGTGTACGCGAGGATGGATTCGAACTTAAGGCATATGAGGACTTGCTTGATGGAGTCGAAGGCGGTGAATGCTCCAATGGATTCGAAGCTATCGGTTTCGCCTGATGTAGTCGAAGCAATTCTCCTTTGACCGATTCGAACCAGACTCTTTCTCATGGATACGAGGCAATGCTTGTCTGGTGGATTCGAACATAGGCTCCGCCTATGGATTCGAACTAAGGACGTTCTTCTCCATCTTTTGTCGACAATATTTCGAGCATACGAACTCGGATTGACTTGAAACTTGGATCGTTGGTTCCCACGGCTTTGCTTGACGTGCCTTATCAATTGCAGCCCGATCCGGACTTGAACAAATTTCATCGATATTAATAGCGATCCTTGCGTATAACCGATTTCCGAGACGATCTGTCACCGGTATCTAGTCAAGTCCTTGGTGTCACGGCCTTGCCAAAAGGCGGGATAACATTTGCCCCCCAAAGTACGTCTTGTGTAAACATCACTTGCTTTGAAAAGTTGCAGTCTCTCATTGGACAGCTATAACATACTTTATCGAAAGTTGTATTCTGTATCGCTGTAATTAATCGCTGTAATTAATCGCTGAATGACTGTGATCGGATTTTTTCCCGACTTAAGTTGACGTTGCATGATTGTAAGTTGTTGTTAGTTCGGTCTGCTATTGAATCCTGCATCGGTCCTCTCCTGGACCGGTTTGAGATTCGAGATAAAATATTGCTTTTATGATTATCTACGATCATCCTCTTGCATCGATCCTCTCCTGAATCGGTATAAAGAGTAAACAAGCAATTTTTCAAATTGAAACAGTTCGTCCATTTTCATCGGTGGTCTTTGATGGATTCGAAGTCATGAATGTTCGAATCAATGGCTTGAATTGTTGGTATCCGATGGATTTGAAATGGTCGTTCGAACCGATGACCTTCAAACTATTGCGAGTAAGTGAATATGAGATGGGTACTCCGAATCGATGGGTACATGGCGGCGTCAATTCCGTTTTAGCTAACTCCTTCGTATTGATTGAGGTTCGAATCGGTGCAGCTTCATGTCGATGCAGCCTTGTGGCAACGTCGCTTTGATGGATTCAGAGAGTTGATGGACTCGAGCGTGGACGTTCAAATCGATCTGCAGTTGACCGGCAAGTATCGGTCAGCGTTAACCGGGAGGCGAATCGTCCCATTTACCATCTGGGATCCATATAAATACGCGAGGCTCGACTTATTTTTTCTTTTTACTTTTTACTGTTGCAACTGCTGCTCCTTCGAATCGATTCTTCAGAGCTCCACGTCTTTCACGATTCACTCAGATTATACCAAGTTTCAATTTGCAATCGAACCCGACCAGGTACCTAAGGGATTGGTTTGAGTGTAGAACGATGAAACCGAGATTCGAACAGTGACTTTAATCCTTTCTTTTGAGAAATATGAGGAGTAGGAGGAACTGAAATGGATCGACTCGATGGATTTGGAAGAGAAAGCTTTTTCGACTCGTATTGATTCGGGGACAAGTAGCCCGAATCGATCGAAGATGCAAGTTTTCGAATCGATGCAGGGTTGAGTAGATCGAATCGATGAAGAATATAAAACCTCGAATTGATTCAGGGATAGGCGGTTCGAATCGATACGAAACTTCGTATCGATGATTTTGAAAGATCGTATCAATCGATTCGAAGTAGCAATATCCCAATCGGTTCGAAGGTACTGAGCATTGATCGATTCGAAGTTATGCATAGCTCATGGATTCGAAGTGTTTCTCCACCCCAAGACTTCATCGAGTCGAACTTATGCAGAGTCGAAGTATATCGATTCGACCTTCCTCGATTCGACTCATATCGATTCGAGTTGATCGATTCGAACACCCTTGCTTCAGGGGCTTCTACTCTTCTGATTTGTTTCAACATCTGGACTGCGGCCATTCTCAAGTTTGAACTTTGACGAACTTTTAGCACATTTGACTCCGACGAGCTTCGGCCTTGCATAATCGAACTTGACTGAAAGATTAAACTTGGATTTCCTTTGAAGCTTGTCGATGGAACTATGACTTAACCAACAATATGACTGATTTATACTTGAGGTGGTCAGTAGCGTTTGGATGGTGTAGAAGTGATGGTCAGCGATGACGGTCATCTTCGTTCTCAACTCCCCAAGTTTTTTGTCGTACGCACATCTTGCTTTAATATGTAGAATCTGTTTAAGTAACGCACAACACTTGCACTGCACGACACGTTCATACACTTCACACTGGGGAATGTACGGGCTGTTTATGAACTTAACGCTGCTTTCTGATGAGTTAGTTAATTATGGAATCTTCGAGCTCCCAACAACAAGAGGTACAGAGCTTGACTCCTCCAGTACTTGAGATCCCTGATATTCCTGCCGACGTAATCGATCCGGCTCCGGACGAGCTACCGGAGGCGATATTTATCGAGGACCCTGTCGACTCTGTCCGATCTAACATTTCCGAATCTTTGTTGGGCCGAATATGTTTGAAGCACAACATATCTTTGGATGATGTGTTATTACCCAGTGCTGATGATAGACCGCACAATCCGCTCGATGGATATACAGCTTTCTACCGCCATGCTTGCGCGGCCGGAACTCTCCCTCCTTTCAATCAATATATCAGAGGGATGCTATCATATTTAGGAATCGCTCCTTCGCAACTTCATCCCAACGGGCACGCGTTGCTGAACAGTGCTTTTATCATATTTATGGACTGTCTCTTTCGCCCGCCAAGGCCCACCGAGATCAGACACATATTTAACTTCAAGAGTAGGGGTGATAGCCCGTCTTTTACATTTCTGGAGGCAGTTAGGAATTGCCAAGTTGTAGTTGGAGCTTGGACCCGACTGAGTTATTTCAAGAACGAGTGGTTCTATGTTCGATGCCCTTCGGGTTTTGCGAGGCGATGGTTGTCTAGACGTAAGCGCCTTAACCTGTTTTCTTGACCAATAGCTCTTCGGTGTTAAAATTGACATTTCATTCCCTTTACAGCCATTATCTCCAGACCCGATGGAGGGCGCTTCAAAGGTATCGTCGAAGTCTTCAAGAAGTTCCAAGCGAGTTGAGACATATTGACTCGGTGCTGAACGATTATAACTTAAGAATTCTTGGTTTGATCGACATCAATCAAAGTATAGTCGTCGAGGGATTTGCAAAGCCCGCCTCCAAGAAGGAAGATAAGAAGAAAACCAAGAAGAGAAAGGTGAAGAAGTCATTCGGAATCAGAATTATCGAGGCGGGTGACGAAGAAAGAACCCACACAGATTCGGAGCCGATGGCTGATCTCTCGGGAAACTTTGAAGAATCGGGAGAAAAACGGAAAGGCAAGGTCGCCGTTTCCAAAAAACTTAAGTCCAAGGGGGGAAAATCTGTAGATGTGTTTCTTCCCGCTTCCGGAGTCATGATTTCTGAGGCCGCCCCTTCTCATTCGAGAGACATTTTCAAAGGGCTTGACGATATTCCCATCCCAGATTATATATCGATTTTTCATAATCCTGGGTTGGAGGGATTTCAAGATGTCCTAAACATGAACGAGCCCTTTCCTTTAAGTGCGGTCAACACTTCCGGTCGGTTTGGGGTTTACACATTTACACACACTTCCACAACACTTCATGACTTTTGCATAGTAAACATTGCTTTATGGGACCCTAACCCGTAATTCTTTCTTATCGCAGGCGAGATGTCAGGACGTGGCTCTACTCTGGATAGGCTTCGGAATATGCGCCAATCTTCTCCATTTTACGATTCCCGCAGGAGAGAAACAGATAGGGATCATGGGCGAAGCTATTCAAGTCAAGAACGTTATGATAGAGACAGAGATTACTCACGTGGCCGTTCTGGCTATGACTATTCTGACAGAGACCGGGGATACCAGTACCGACCCCGATCTCGCTCTCCTCCGCCTCCCAGGGCCCCAGTAGACCTCCCAGGGCCATCTCATCAGCAGCAGCTACCTTCTCAATCTTCTCGGCCTGATGCTCAGCGGCCAAGAATGGAACCGACAGCAGCCGCTATAATTGAACAAGCTCCGGCTGAGTTGACAAGCGAGGGAGCTGCTAAACTTGCCCAAATGAAAAATGACTATCCTGAAATTTGCATGGATGGCTATATCTTTCCTCCTAACTTTAAAAGAATTCCTCCGGATGCTGAGACCACTGCTCATAGTTATATCCACGACTACTACGCTCAGTATAAGGAGTGGTACAAGGCAGCCGTGAAGGCTTCTAGAGTAGCTTTTGACCGGGCGAAGATCATTGCTGAATGTGATGCTGACATTGTAAAACAGAAACGAATCATTCAGGTCCTTCAATCTGAAGTGGAGACGTCCCGGAAGTCAGAGCTTGAAACACTTCAGAAACATGAAGATGTCGTGGCCAAACTGGCGAGGATGCAGTAGGAACACTGCGCCACGGTGGAAGAGATGGGCCACCGCAACACCACCATTGCAGCTGAGCGAGACTTAGCCGTTAAAGAGATGAATGAGCTCAAGGCCAAATTCACCGAAATGGTGAAGGAGAAGGATGATGCGAACGCCACTGCTCAAGAGGCTTGCGACCAAGCAGTATCTCTCAGGACCGAACTTGCTGCGGCGGCGGTCAAGGCTAAGTCTGCGGAAGCAGAAATTCAGGAAAAGATCTTGGAGGAGAGGTCTAGGCTAGATGCTGAGTTTGACGATCTCTTAGTCACGTATAACGCTAATGTGCTGGAACACAGAAATTTAGCGTGGCTGGGAGATGACTCCATGATCTTGTACAATGCCTGGACCCGGCTGGTGAATGAGAAAAGAGCAGCGCATCTAGATGGGACACTTGACGACTTTGAACTGGAGATGCGTTTGCTCACCGAGGATGAGAGGATGATCCTTCATGAGGTGGTGATCTCTATGGCGAAAGAAAAGCTTGGCGTTCAATCTCTAGAGACAGGCGAAGGCTCGGGGATCGCGCACCACGGGACAAGTGTTGGAGCTGTAATTCCAACATTGGCCGAAACCACTGGTGCGGTAGATCCCCAGTCTGTTCCTGCCTATAATCCTGACCAACCATTATTATCTTCTGCCGAGGATTCTGCCCACGTTTCGGTCCAGACCAAGGAAGGTATTTGAACGCTTCTCGTAGTTTAGTCGTGAAGAACCTTAAGCAACACACTTGGCTAACAATCTTCGTTTTGTCGCATTTCAGTGACTGAAGTTATTGTTTCTGCACCCCTTGCTCTATCAGTTCCTCATCAAACACAAGGGGTTGTTTTTTCTGAAGCCGTCACGACTTCTACTTTGATTGGCGAGGAGGGAGATGCAAATATGTTTTCTTTCAGCGCTCAAATGATTGAGGAGCTTCTCAATGAACCCATCGATCCCTCTGCCAACCCGTCCGATGTTGTAAGTGGGGCTTCTCCGGCCGTTAGTTCATCTATGCCAGCTATTGGCACATCCGATGCGGCCCGAATATCTCGTGAGGACGACATTATTGTTGAGATTGATGCCGAGATGGCAGTAGGGAATGCTGGTATGGATCCGCCCGGGCCTGCCCCATTAATGGTGATTTCACCGGGCGGTACTGTAGTGATTGAAACTGCTCCTGTCCCTCCTCCTGCTACTACTCCTATGCCTCCAGCTCGACCTCCTAGAAGAATTTCCATCGCCTCCAGTTCTGAGGAAGATGTTGACATTATATCGCTGCCGGAGGGCAAGCCTGAAAAGAGTAAGCGGTCGAGGAGAAAGTCAGGCAGCGGCTCTGGTGGGGCTACCCCGAAGAAGAAGATAAGGAAGAAGAAAGATTGAACTCTTTCTTTAAATCTTTGTTGCGTAGGGTAGCATTTTGTTGATTTCTCTATAGCCGTGTATAGATGTGGATTCGACTCCCACTAGCAGAATTTTCTTTAAACACTTTGTAATCAGATTCTTTTTGTTGATAGTGGAAATGAAAATTTATTCCCTTTTTGTCTTCAACTTGTTATGTGTTATGGTTCTGCCCCCAGTATTGGGGATAAGTGTGGAGTCGACGTATGTTTATACCCCGTCTCGCGCTCTGGGAGTACGGAGTTGAATGAATGTTTATACTCCGCCTCGCACTCTGGGAGTATGGAGTTAAGTTAATGTTTATACTCCGCCTCGCACTCTGGGAGTATGGAGTTAGAAAAATGTTTGTACCCCGCTCGCGCTCTCGGAGTATTCTGGGGTTTTGCAAATGTTTATACTCCGCCTCGCACTCTGGGAGTACGGAGTTAGGTGAATGTTTATACTCCGCCTCGCGCTCTGGGAGCACGGAGTTTTAGTAAAATGTTTATACTCCGCCTCGCACTCTGGGAGTACGGAGTTTAGCAAATGTTTATACTTCGCCTCGCACTCTGGGAGTACGAAGTTTAGGAATGTTTATACTCCGCCTCGCACTCTGGGAGTACGGAGTTAAGCAAAAAGTTTGTACCCAGCTTGCGCTCTCGGAGTACTCTGGGATTTAGGAAAATGTTTATACTCCGCCTCGCACTCTGGGAGTACGGAGTTTAGTGAAGGGTTGTCGTGTATCAAACCATTTCTTGGCCTGATGTGATGGCTTGCCCCCGAGCTCGGGTTTCATTTTGCGAGTGGTTGATTGCTTCACAGCCACTCCCTACTTGAATAAATTCCACTGTGTGATGGAACTTAGCTCTTCGTGCATCGTGATGTTGTACATTGTATTTAATGAATCACAGCTCTGGCTCGAAGAGATGGCATTTTATTGCTGAAATAAGAAAATATGGCAAATCAGTTGCCTTATTACAAATTCTAATTTTGAAATGCAAAAGTAAATTGCTGAATAAAAAACATAATGAAATAAATAAAGCCTGTCATATGTAGTAGCGACGGAGACTCTCGCTGTTCCAGGCTCTTGGTAAAACTAGACCGTCCACGGTTGATAGTTTGAATGTGCCATCCCCAAGTCTTTGTGTAATTACGTACGGCCCTTCCCAATTTGGTTTCATGTGTGAAGGAACCGGGTAGATTCTCTTGAGGACCAGATCACCGAGTTCAAAGGTTCGGGGGCGAACTTTGGTGTTATATAACCGGGCGACCCGACTTCGGTATGCGGCCGCTCTCAAATCAGCTTCTTCTCGTTTCTCGTCCAACAGATCCAAAGATTCAGCGAGTAATATAGCATTTGTTTTTGGATCGTAATAGGTTACGCGGTGAGAAAATACATCAGTCTCAACTGGAATAACGGCCTCCGAGCCATAGGATAAGGAAAATGGGGTGTGTCCAGTTGCGGTCTTGTGAGTCGTTCGATAAGCCCATAATGCCATAGGAAGTTCATCGACCCATTTGCCCCCAGCCTTTTCCAGTCGTTTCTTTAAGATGGATTTGATAACTTTGTTAACAGCTTCGACCTGACCGTTTGTTTGTGGATGTGCGACTGCAGAGAACTTTTTATGAATATGAAATCGGTGGCAGAAATTCTTGAACTCCGAACATTCGAATTGGATTCCATTATCGGTGATGATGGTATGCGGGAGCCCAAATCGACAAATGATATTGCGGACTACAAAGTTTATTACTTTCTTCGACGTAATCGTTGCGAGAGCTTCGGCCTCGGCCCATTTCGTGAAGTAGTCAACTGCGACGATGGCATATTTCGCACCACCCCTTGCCAGAGGCAAAGCGCCGATGATGTCGATACCCCACATAGCGAATGGCCAAGGACTGACCATTTGAGTTATCTCGGTAGGTGGGGCTCTTGGAATTCGAGCATGTTTCTGGCACCTTCGCACTTTCTGGCATAATTGGCTGCATCTCGGTTCACTGTCGGCCAGTAATATCCATATCGGAGTATTTTCTTGGCAAGCGCTTGCCCACCGGTGTGATCGCCACATTCTCCTTCGTGCACATCATGTAACACTCGTTTGACTTCGTCGTGAGCGATACACCGGAGGAGTGGAACAGAATAACCCTTTCTATACATGATCCCGTCCTGGATGATGAACCGCGAAGCCTTTCGTAGAACTTGCCTTTTCTCATTCCGGTGCTCAGGCAATATCCCATTCTCAATATAATTTCGATACGGAGTCATCCATGATTCTCTGCTGGGAGAGGTTTCCAACACATCATTCGTTTTTATTTGATCGATGCTTGGGAAGGACAAAGTTTCGACCGGGACAAGTCCCATTTGCTGTGCTTCACCTGTGCTTGCCAACTTTGCCAATGAATCGGCCTTTTGATTGCGATCTCGTGGTATGTAGTAAATGGCATAATAATCAAACTGATCTAGTGCTTCCTGAACTCGTGCTAGATAAGCAGCTAACCTTCGATCTCTTGCTTGATATTCTCCCCGTACCTGGCACACAACCAACTGTGAATCACAATAAATTTCTATAGCGATAATTCTCAGATCTCTGGCAAGCTTTAACCCAGTCAACAGGGCTTCATATCCGGCTTCGTTGTTGGTTGCGTGAAAATCAAACTTCAAAGCATAGCATATGGATCGACCTTCGGGGGTTTCTAGTACAACACCAGCGCCCGAACACCGATCGTTTGATGCACCATCTGTATAAAGTTTCCAGACATATTCAAGGGACTCGCTGGTTTCGGGTAAGTCGTCTGGAACAGTAAATTCAGCGATGAAGTCAGCTAGGACTTGCCCTTGAATGGCTCTCCGCGGAGCATAAGTAATGTCAAATTGACTCAGTTCGATATTCCACTTGAGTAACCTTCCAGACGTCTCAGGCCGCGTGAGGACCTGTCGTAACGGCTGATCGGTATACACAGTAAGTGGATGAGCTTGGAAATACGGACGAAGCTTTCTTGAGGCAATGACCAAACAATAAGCCAGTTTTTCCAACCTGGGGTAATTTCTTTCAGCTCCGGTCAATCGCTTACTGACATAATAGACCGGTTTCTGCACTCGATCCTCTTCTCGGACCAGAGCAGCACTGATCGCATGCTCTGATACCGCCAGATAAAGGTATAATTGTTCGTGATCAATCGGTTTTGACAAGATCGGTGGTGTAGAGAGATGCTGAACCAGTGATTGGAATGCGCCTTCACATTCCATGGTCCATTCAAAGTTTCGTTTTCCTTTCCGGATTAGATCAAAGAAAGGAATGCATTTATCAGTGGATTTTGAAATGAACCTGCTTAGCGCTGCTACCTTCCCGTTGAGACTTTGGACTTGCTTTATGGTCCTTGGAGTTTGCAAATTCCTTATTGCCCAGATCTTTTCGGGGTTTGCCTCTATCCCACGAGCGTTGACGATGAAACCGAGAAACTTTCCGGATGCGACGCCAAAGTGGCACTTTAACGGGTTAAGCTTCATTCATATTCACGTAGGATGCGGAACATTGAATCTAAATCCCTGACGTGATCTGTGGAAAATCGGGACTTAACTAACATGTCATCCACGTAAACTTCCATGGTCTTCCCGATCTGATCAGCGAACATTCGGTTAACCAAGCGTTGGTAAGTTGCTCCGGCGTTCTTTAAACCAAAAGGCATGACTCTGTAACAGTGGAGTCCCAGATCGGTCACGAAACTGGTATGTTCTTGATCGGGTAGATGCATGGGTATCTGATTATAACCGGAATAAGCGTCCATAAAGGATAACAATTCATGGCCTGCAGTTGAGTCTACGAGTTTGTCAATTCGAGGAAGTGGAAAACTATCTTTTGGACAAGCTTTGTTTAAGTCGGAGTAGTCGACACAAGTTCTCCATTTCCCATTCGGTTTTCAAACCATTACTGGATTTGACACCCACTCTGGGTATAGAGCATCTCGGATGAAACCATTTGATTGCAACTTGTAAATTTCTTCTTTAAGGGCGGCAGATCTCTCTGGATCCATACCACGCCTCTTTTGCTTGACCGGAACATGTCGCGGATCAATATTCAAAGAGTGACTTGCAATGTTCGATGAGATTCCGCACATGTCAGAGTGCGTCCAGGCAAAGACATCGAGATTCGCTTGAAGAAATTCGACCAATTCCTGTTGTATCTGTTTTCCCAGTTGAGATCCAACTTTTAGTACTTTCGAGTCGTCATCCTCACTGACTGGGACGTCAACAGTTAGTTCGGCTGGAGACGCTTGATTCTCTTTGACTTCATCTTTATCTTCGTTATCTCTAGGGTCAAGATCTTTAAGGAATTGGTAGTGGTGCCCGGGCCGGGGCCCGGGCGCTAGTTGTCAATTATCAGTAAAACGGACGCAGAGAGATTCCTCTACGCCCTTTCCTTTCTCCTTCCTCTGTGCTTCACGCAACTCAGCTATATAACAGGCTCTTCCTGCTGCCTGATCTCCTTGAACGATTCCTATACCATGGTCGGTTGGGAATTTTAAGGTCAAACACCACGGGGCAATGGCTGCCCTGAATTCAGCAAGGGCTGGTCGACCCAGGAATGCATTGTACGGTGAAGCGATGTCAAGAACAACGAATTGCAGCAGTCGGACTCTCCTGCGTTCTCCGATCCCCAGTTCCACTGGTAGTTCCACTATCCCAGTAGGTATTGTCGCACTCCCATTGAAGCCATGGACTCGAGATTGGCAGGGTTTCAAGTCTTTTGCTTCCATCTTCATTAAATCGTAAGCTCGTTTGAATAGAATGTTTACAGAACTCCCACTGTCAACCAGGATCCTCTTCATCCAAGCAGGGCCAACTTGGGCAGATATGACCAGTGGGTCAATTGTTGGAGCTTCGATTTTATCAGCATCTCTGCTTCTAAATATGATATCGTCAGACATCGTCTTTTGTTGCTTAGCCGGGGTTCCATCCTCACAATTACTGCAGCATTCGAAGCTTGCATGCCTGATAGAGCTAGCATACGACTCCATTTCCCTCCAGCTCCTGTCCGCTGGATGAGGACCACCACTTATGGTATTGATAACTAGCCTCCCGCCTGTACGAGCGGGTTCCTCTTGTCTTTCCTGGTCTTGCGCACGGTTTGGGTTCGATGGGCCCGCACCACCAGACTGCGGCGCCCGCACGAATTGATCTAACTTCCTCTCCCTGATCAACTTTTCTATGAGATCTTGCAAATGGCGACAGTCATTAGTATTGTGGCCATAACTCTCATGAAACCTACAAAACTTTCCTGTCTGAATCTGCCTTTCTGATGACCGCTTCGGAGCGGGTTTCTTATACTGTTCAGTGTTGCAAGTTTGTAGGTACACATTTTCCAGCGATGTGTTTAACGGTGTATAACTTTCGAACATCAGAGCCCTACGCCGTGGGCCTGGATTCGGATCTCTCTTCTTATTTTGACCATTGCTACCTCTTGGCTGAGTTTGTTTGTTCTGTATGTTTAACTGAACTTTTTCGGAATTGTCACCGGACTGTTTAACTGCTACATTGCTTTGTATCCCCTCATTTCCGGGCTTCGCATCGTCCTGCTTCCTAGACTGTTTCGCATCCTCTTGCCGTAAGAATTGAGCGGCTTTGGAGTAGAAACGGTCCAACGATGCGGGTGGTTTTCCGGCTAACCAGTTTCCAAATTCAGAATCAGGATCAATTCCCTTTGTCAATGCCATTAAAATTGAGTTATCGTTGGGATTGCTAATTTCCACACATGCCGCATGGAATCTCTCCAAGTAACGCCTTAGTGTTTCCCCACGAGCTTGGGTAACATTGGACAGGGTGTTAACATCTTTGGGTCTAGCGACATGCATACGGAATTGTTCAACAAATTTCTTAGCCAATTGGTCAAATGAAGAGATTGATCTTGGAGGTAATCTTGTAAACCACATTGTTGCAATTCCCCCCAGTGAGATGGGGAAGCTTCGGCATTTTACTGCATCGTCGGCCCTTGCGGTGCTCATTGACCATTCGTATTTCAATATGTGCTGATTGGGATCAGAATTTCCTTCGTACATAGGGAGAGTTGGCATTCTGAATCGCCGAGGAGGTTCAGCGTATAGTATCTCGTCCGTGAAAGGAGTATGGCTTCGAGAAATCCCCCAATCGTCGTTGGTAAGGCCTTGGCTTTCGCGGATCATCTGACGTATCATAGTCGAGATGTCTGGCATTGCTACATTTTGAGCATGCTGAGCTAAGGTGTGGTCGGGTTCCACAGTGCGAGTTTGGACCGGGCGCTGTCGACG
This sequence comes from Allium fistulosum, assembly GCA_030737815.1. Classification (NCBI taxonomy): domain Eukaryota; kingdom Viridiplantae; phylum Streptophyta; class Magnoliopsida; order Asparagales; family Amaryllidaceae; genus Allium; species Allium fistulosum. The sequence goes on along the minus strand of CM060905.1, from coordinate 893,283,741 downwards.
GTCCAAGTTTCGCCTCCTTGGCTCAGCGTCTTCCGGGACGTATGGTTCAGAAGTACGTCCCTGTTGTTGATTACTTGAATCCGGAAGATGTCGGGTATCAACCCTTGTTTCTACTGTGGCAGCTGTGACATGATTGTCCGTAGTATATTGTGGAGTACGACCACCTCGTGCTGATGGCCCAGCCTGGAAGCTGGTTGACGGTCCTACCCTCGATTGCCCGACAGTCAGGGCGGGTTGATATCCAGCAGTTTGAGCATGATCTCCGTCTAATCGGGGATGGGTAGATCTATGATGATAGTCAGATGAGGCAGAACTTTCAGTGGATGAGCGGGAAACATCATCCCTTCTGGACCTCCTACGGCCCTGGCGGTTCAGTTGGTTTGTCAATTCAATATTGGCACGCAACTGTTCGGCTAACTGCTGCCGACTCTGAGTCAACTCTTGAAGCAACACCTGAAATTCTTGTCTAGTGACTGCCCCAGACGGATCTGAGTGGGCAGTGTTGTCTTGGTTGGGTGGCTGCTGTTGAGCAGGATTCTGTCCATCCCTACCATCTTGTCCAGCAGCTGTAGAAGTGGTTCTCGTGCTAACCATTTTGAATGATGAATCCTTTTCCTAGATTTTATGCAAATCTGAATAGAATGGAAGGATTATGAATTGGAGATCTGGATCTTCCTCTTGGATTTGTGCAATCCGGTATCGATGGTAGATCCAAGGAGCAGGAGAAAAATGCTGGTTTTTTCTCAGTGAAAGCACCAAAGTGTTTGTACCAAAAATGGGCACCACACTCTTCGGAAGTTTTTGAAGAGATAGAAGTGAAGAATGAAAATTAAAACTGTGGATTATCTAACAAAAACTCCAAATAACAGAAAGTAAATTGCAAAGACAAGCGATTTAGAGTGGTTCGGCGTTTTGCCTACGTCCACTATGAAGTTTGATGATTTTATTGCTCGATTACTTGAAGGTTACAGTAGTTTATAAGGTAATACAACTGAATTTAAATGCTAAGTGTCAATCTAAAGCAGCGGCGGTGTTCTGGAGTAGATCTGGCAGAATCTGGGTGCTCTTCAGTACTTAGAATTATCCGACCTCTTTTCTGAATGACCAGGGGCTCTATTTATAGGTGTAGGAGGCTGATATTTCGCCTAAAATGAGGGGAGACCAGTTCTGGTACGTCAGGGGGCCCACATGGCCGAAATCTGGAGATCCGGGCCCACTTTGGGATCGATTCGACCCTTGGTTCGAATCGATCAAGAAATCATCCAATCGAGCTGAAATTTGGTGTGAACATTCTTCATCATGTGTTTAAGCTTCTGTGAAAATTTCATGGCATTTGGACTTGTAGAACTCGAGATATGATCGATTCAAGTCGGTGTTTTTCGAACTCTGGAGTCATTCGAATCGATACGCTCGAATCGATTCGTTCGAATCGATCCTTCTGCAAATGAAGATGGTGACGTGGCGCGCCTTCTTCGTATCGATCCGCTTTGCACTCCGTATTGACTGGGTCGAATCCATGGCTTGGATTCGAGGTGTTGGATTCGAAGGTTCTCTTCCTTCGAATCGATGAAAATGGTGCTCGTTCGAATCGATCTAGACTTGTAGCTATAGACCGATTCGAAGTTGTCTTGGCTTGGGGATTCGAATGAAATGGAGTCGGAGCTTCTCCACTTGCATGGATTCGAAGGATCCTTCCTTCGATGGATTCGAACTATGGTGTACGCGAGGATGGATTCGAACTTAAGGCATATGAGGACTTGCTTGATGGAGTCGAAGGCGGTGAATGCTCCAATGGATTCGAAGCTATCGGTTTCGCCTGATGGAGTCGAAGCAATTCTCCTTTGACCGATTCGAACCAGCCTCTTTCTCATGGATACGAGGCAATGCTTGTCTGGTGGATTCGAACATAGGCTCCACCTATGGATTCGAACTAAGGACGTTCTTCTCCATCTTTTGTCGACAATATTTCGAGCATACGAACTCGGATTGACTTGAAACTTGGATCGTTGGTTCCCACGGCTTTGCTTGACGTGCCTTATCAATTGCAACCCGATCCGGACTTGAACAAATTTCATCGATATCAATAGCGATCCTTGTGTATAACCGATTTCCGAGACGATCTGTCACCGGTATCTAGTCAAGTCCTTAGTGTCACGGCCTTGCCAAAAGGCGGGATAACAATTATCTTCCCCGAGCATTGATCATATGGAAACATACTGGGTATTTGAAGTCATTCCTGATAAGGAGTCATGGATGACTCCATTCAGAAGGTGTCTTGAGTACGGAACCCTGCCGGAGTGCAGGAGTGAAAAAAGACAAGTTCTTCGAAAGGCTTCGCGGTTCACTATTCAAAATGGAGACATGTATAGAAGATGATACTATGTTCCTTTACTCCGGTGTATCGCCCACGATGAAATCAAATGAGTATTGCATGATGTACACAAAGGAGAATGTGGCGATCACACCAGGGGGCAAGCTCTTACCAAGAAAGTGCTTCGATATGGATATTATTGGCCGACTGTAAATCGCGATGCATCATACTGCGCCAGGAAATGTGACAGATGTCAGAAGCATGCTCGGATTCCGAGAGCCCCACCTACCGAAATAACTCAGATGGTCAGTCCCTGACCGTTCGCAATATGGGGCATCGATATTATTGGTTCTCTACCTCTAGCAAAAGGTGGTACGAAGTACGCCATCGTTGCAGTTGATTGCTTCACCAAATGGGAAGAAGCTGAGCCCTTGCTACTATCACAACGAAGAAAGTGATCAACTTTGTTGTACGCAACATTATCTGTCGATTTGGCCTCCCACATACCATCATCTCTGACAACGGAACACAATTCGACAGTGTTGAATTTAATAATTTCTGTCAATGATTCCACATCCAGAAGAAGTTCTCTGCAGTTGCACACCCTGAAGCGAATGGACAGATTGAAGCCGTTAACAAAGTTATAAAGTCCATTCTAAAGAACCGACTGGAAAAGGCCGGGGGCAAATGGGTCGATGAACTTCCTATGGCCCTATGGGCTTATCGAACAACCCATAAGTCCGCGACTGGCCATACTCCATTTTCCCTTTCCTATGGTTCAGAAGCTGTTATTCCAGTCGAGATGGAAGTACCTTCTCATCATGTGAAATATTATGATTCGAAGACGAATGCTATATTACTTGCCGAATCTCTTGACTTATTGGATGAGAAGCGAGAAGAGGCTGATTTGAAGGCAGCCGCATGACTAAGTCGAGTCGCCCGATTGTACAATGCTAAGGTCCGACCCCGAACCTTTGAACTCGGCGATCTCTTCCTTAAGAGAATTTACCCGGTTCCTTCGCATATGAAACCAACGTGGGAAGGGCCGTATGTCATTGAACGAAGACTCGGAGATGACATATTTAAATTATCGACCGTTGATGGTCCCACTTTACCGAGAGCTTGGAACACTAAGAGTCTTTGTCGCTACTACACATAACATGCTTTATTTATTCATTCAGTCCGCTTTTTGTTTGGAATTTGTTTATGCATTTCGAAATTTGAATTTGTAATAAGGCAACTGACTCTACCGTATTTTCTTATTTCAGCAATAAAATGCAATCTCTTCGAGCCAGAGTAGTGATTTCTAAATGCGTCATACGACCATCACAATGCACAGAGAGCTAAGTTCCATCCTACGGTAGGACTTATTCAAACAGGGAGTGACTGTGATATGACTGGTCACTCGCTAAGTGAAACCCGAGCTCGGGGGCAAGTCATCACACTGAAGCCAAAAAAGGATTGGTACACGACAATCCTCTAACTAACTCCAGATTCCCAGAGTGCGAACGGGAGTATAAACTTGCAAATGCGGGCTCGAAGAGGGTGGATCTGTACACCTAACGACTTCGCTCGTGTTCAAACCAAGTTCGAGGAGAATGGACCCGTCCATTTAATGACCTCGCTTGTTAACTCAGGGTGGATGTGATCCGACCATCCACGATCTTGATACATCTGTCGTTCCCGGAGTGCAAACGAAATTCTAAAACCCACAACAGATGTGATTGACCGTCTATCAACTAACTCTACGTCCCCAGAGTATGGACTGGAGTATAAACATCAACTAACTCTAAGTCCCCAGAGTGTGGACTAGAGTATAAACATCAACTAACTCTAAGTCCCCAGAGTGTGGACTAGAGTATAAACATCAACTAACACCAAATCCCCAGAGTGCAGATTGGAGTATAAACACAAACCGGGTGTGAAACGACCAGCCGTAGGACAACTCCGAGTCCCCGGAGTGCGGACCGGAGTATAAACGCAAATCGGGCGTGGCTGACCACCCACGAATCAATCTAAGTCCCCATAGTGCGGACGAAATTCTAAATATCAAACGGGTGTGACTGACCGCCCATAAAGTAACTTAAGTCCCCGGAGCACGGACATATCTCTAAATCTTAAGCGGGCATAACCGACCGCCGACGAACAAGTGCAATCCCCAAAGCATGGATGCAATCACCAATGGATGAGCAGGCGTGATTCGACCACCCAAACTCGTCTTGCTTTAGCCTCGATTCAACAAAGTTAAGCAAGATATATTAAGGGCAAAATGCAACTGCCGACTGATCTTTTCAATTTATCCCTAGAACTGGGGGCAAAATTTGAATACCAGCTATTGATCGAGATGGTGCGGCATTGAAATTCGACCTAACGTTCGATCATGACCTGAAGTCGTGGCTTCAGGACTTAATGAATAAACTCAGGTCCGATTCAAAGACTAAAACTTCACAAGTACATCGAATGGAAGTTCGAACGCTGAAATACTTTATCAAACAAATACAAACCGTGCTGAAGACAAAATGGAATTTTATTTTAACTATTCTTTAGAAAAGAAGTATAAGTACAAAAATCTTTCCAAGAATTCCTACTAGCGGGGGTCGAATCAGCATCTATACATGGCCTACAAGAAGCAAAAAGAAATTCCTATTTGTCTACCAAAAATGAGGCAAAAAGACATGCCTATTCTCTCACTTTCTTCTTCTTCCTCCCTGTTGTTGCCCCACTGGAGCTACCACTCGGACGCCTCTTCGAGCCTTTGCCTTTTGGTTCCTGGTCCCTGGCCGTGGGAGTTATGGTAACTTCTTCCTCCGAACTCACATGAATTTGAATACTTTCTGAAGGCGGAGTCGGAGGGGTAGGATCGATGTTCGAAGACGGGGGAGGCACACCTTTGTCGACGACCGTGCCTCCCAGAGAAATCATTCGTAGAGGAGCTGGACCAGGGCCCGCCATCCCACCTTAAATACCGTTGGCCCGCGCGGCCGCTTCCATCTCGGCATTGATCTCAGGTATTATTTCTTCTTCATGAAGTGTTTGGGCATCTGCGGGGATGCTGGCAGTTGGGCCCGAGGAGTTGATCATGGGTGTGCCTCCGCCCATGACAAATGGAAGGTCAGAAAAGGGTTGCTGTGATGACCAAGAAGTTCCTCTACCATTTGTTCATCAAAAGTAAAAGTGCTCCCCTGCGCTCCATCGGTTGGTGCAGTGGTCGTTGTAGTGGTTGCTTCTTTTATGACGGCCTCTTGCGCGTGATGCGGCTCTTAGGTTGCAGGGGGCACAACTGATGTAGCTCCTATCACTGAATAGAGACAAAGAAAAAGTTGTTAGTGATTACTTCATGCAATGCTTCCGACTTTGAATGAGCATAAGAAATGTTCAGAATACCTTCCTCAGATTGGCTCGCGGGTGGCGGAGCAGCTTCAGAAACATGCTCGCGAGCTGGAGACAAATGTGGTTGATCAGGATTGTATGCGGGCATAGATTGAGGATCAACCGTAGGAGCAGATTCGGGCTGGGTTGGCATAGGAACTTTAGGGCCCGCATCATGATGCTCAACGCCAGAACCCTCTCCAACTTCCGAATGCTGAGTACCGAGCCTCTCCTTCTCGAATGTGATAGTGATATCGTAGAGAACTCTTCTTTCTTCCTCACTCAACATCCGATTCTCCAGTTCAAATTCATCGATAGATTCAGCTTGATGCTCTGCCTTTTCATCTTCCACCAAGCGACACCAAGCATTATATAGGTGAAAATGTATATGGATCGATAATATAGTTAAACTAGTCTAGCAAGTGCGGAATTATAAATAGCAGTAAATAGCAGTAATAAAAATGACACCAGAGATTTTTATACTGGTTCGAACTTCCCGTTCTACGTCCAGTCCCAGACTCCTTCTGGAATTTCTTGAATAACCCTCACTTAACCCGGAGGAACAGGTATTACACCGCCTGAGCAACCGAACAGGACTTTTCCGCCTAAGCAACCGAATAGGACTTCAAATACAATTTGGTAAATTGTTTCTCGACTTTGTGTGTTCTTTGAATAACACGAATATAGTCAATGTAGTACACCCTTCCTATAATCTTCTTGATATGATGATTTGAACGTGCAATTTGTAGGAAGTAGAGATTGAAAATCGCTTGTGATTATGATAATACAAAGCAAGTATAGATAGAAAGAATTGGTTCTTGAAATAGTGGATTTTCATCTCTATTTATAGTATTGAATAGTTTTAATTCAATAGTTGCAACCGTTAGAAGAAGTGCAACTGTTGGTGAAGAAGACAACTCTTCAAAATTTGAATTTTCATGAAGAGATGCTTCAGTTCGTCAAGTTCAGATGTCTGAGAGAAAAGTGACAGATGTCTGATTAAGGTTTAAAATACAAAAGATAGAAGAAACAAAAAAACAGTCATTTCAGACGTCTGTCATTTAATTCAGACGTCTGTTTATGATGACAGACGTCTGTTATTAAAATGACAGACGTCTATTTCATATAGAAAATATAAGTACTTTATACTGAGGATTTAGACGTCTGTTTATTTAATATAGACGTCTGTCTTTTATGACAGATGTCTGTATTAAATTATTAGACGTCTGTCATTGATGATAGATGGCTAAATAAATGTTCAGATGTTTGAATTTGTACTGATTTGTTCCTTTTCTTTAGAAATTTTTGAAAATACTTTTATGTCTATAAAAAGATATTTTATATTTGTAGAACATGTTTTCCAAAAACTATTTGTGTGTGTGTGTGTGTTGTTATCATCATATCAGAGATTGTACAAAAATAACTAACCGGAAGTAATAATCAATATCTTTGAGCTTTGTTTATTGACGATATGATAATAGCTTTTCTTTGTGGATTCCTGCAAGAATATTTGTTATCATAGTATATAGTTTGAAATATATAGTTGTCACATTAAAATCGAAGAAGGCAGGTTCCAAAATTCTCCCCCTTTTTGATGATAACAACCATATAATTCAACGGTTAGTATAAACCATACCTTTTGCTCCCTCTGTCAACATGACCATATTATATAGCAGAATGATTAATATTTCTCCCCCTTTGTCATTAACAAAAAGGAATTTGTAAGGGGTTTTGTTAGAAATGTGATGATAAAACACATTGTTGAATAGCAATATGAACTTTGTTCAGAACATACCAATGATAAAATGTTGTTGTGGAAGAGTAAGAATATTTGGAGTATAAAAACAGATTTGAACATATGTTTGAACAAGTTCCACATCTTAATATACTAAACAAAGAGAAACAGTGATATAGGACAGAAATACATATTTATAAAAAGATACAGAACATAAGAATAAATTACTTATAGAACAAGTCACATAACAGACGTCTGATGTTCTATAAAAAATAAAAAAGATTTCAAAAATTAATAGATTTAGACGTCTAAAAATTATATTAGACGGCTAAGTATGATGACAGACGTCTAAAAGATTTTGTTCAGACATCTCAGAGGTCTTAATTTTAAACAGAGAGTAAAAAACATTTTGTACTAAATTTAGACGTCTATATTTTTGTTGCAGACGTCTATATTTGAAGACAGACGTCTGTGACAAAATGTTCAGACGGCTCAAACAAAAAATAGGTATACAGACGTCTGTTTTTCATAAATAAGGTCCATGTATATCTAGAGAAGTCATCAACTAAAACATATCTATTGTGATTAATAGATTGAGTCTGAGTTGGTCCAAATAAGTCTAGATGTAACAACTCAAGAGGTTGTAAAGTTGAGATGATCTTCTTAGATTTAAAAGAAGATTTAGTTAGCTTTCCTTAGTTGACAAGCATCACAAATGCTATTTATCTTAAAATTCATATTAGGAAAACCTTTTATTAAATCATTTTTGGATAATTTATTAATAGTTTTGAATTTAATGTGACAAAATCTCTTGTGCCATAGCCAAGGATCATTTTCTTTGGCTATTAAACACATATTTGTATCATGATTGATTTTCATATTCAAAATATAAATATTGCGTTCTCTAATTCCTTCGAAAATAAGATTTTTATTTTGATCAAAGATATTGCATTTATTTTCAGAAAATGCTATATTAAAACCTTTTATCACATAATTGACTAATACTTAGTAAATTGTGTTTTAATTTTTAACTAATAAAACATTTGTAATAAGAGGTAAATTAGATGTACCGTCATTGCTCACATCGCCTTTGCCGATGATGTAACCTTTGGAATTATCTCCAAAAGTGACAGATCCTCCATCTGAGTAGATAATGTTTGTTAACATATTTTTGTCGCCTGTCATGTGTTTTGAGCAACCACTATCTAGAATCTATTTTACTCTTTTCTTAATCGGTACCTACAAAAAATATTGAAATTCTGTTGGTACCCACTTCCTCCGTTAGGGTCCAAAGGGTTAAATCTTAGGAAGCCAAACCCAGTTGGGTTTAGAGTTCCCTTTAAAAATAAAGTTTTCATTCTTATGTACAGAATTAATGAATGATTTAATGTAGTTATTCCTAATCAAATTATTATTAGTCTTTGGAACCCAAATCATAATTGATTTTGGATGAACAACTTGAGCAGATATAGATTCCTTTTTCTTAAAATTAGTATATAATGAACCATTATTTTTAGAATGACTTTCTATCGGTTTTTTATATCCTAACCCCTTTTTATTTAAACAGGTTTGAGAATTCTTAATTATTTTAGAGAGACTCTCTCTTCCACTGTTAAATTTAGAAACATTTTTAGAAATATTTTCCAGTTTTGTTTTAAGATGTGATACTTCTATATCAAGTGTTTAAATATTAGAGTTTAAATCATAATTTTCTTTTGCTAATTTAACATTCTCATATTTCTGTCTTTCTATTTCACTACTTAAATCAGTGAATTGAGATGTTATATTAACATAAGATTCTTGAGATTTTACTAACTCTTCCTCTAATATTTCTTTTCGCCTTTTAACATGTCAGTTTCTATTTCAGTTCTATTTAATTTTCCTAAAGAATCTTTATATTTACTCTTTAGGATTCTAAGTTTATCTAACAATTCAGAGTTTATTTCTATTAAATCATCAAAAGTTAGATCACTTACATCATCATTTGTTGCCATAAAACAAACATTGGCTTGTTCTGAATCACTATCACTATCATTGTCTGACGAAGAAGATTCTGTATCATCCTATGTAACTGAGAAGGCTTGCTTCTTTTTATATTTGTCCTTTTTGAGATTATTTTCTTTCTTCCGATCAGGACAATCTTTCTTTATGTGGCCCTTCTTATGACATTCGTAGCATTCAAGAGATGAGCTTGATGGTTTATTGAAACCCTTGTTATTTCCAAATTTATTGCTCATTTTGAATTTCAAAAACTTTTTGAAATTTTTAGCTATAAATGCCATATCGTCTTCTGATTCAGAGTCTTCTTTTTCTGCTTGAAAAGCGATAGTTTTCTTGTCCTGTGCTTGTGCTCGTCTTGCCTGTAAGTTTACTTCATAAGACATTAGATTACATATTAACTCTTCTGTTTTTATGGTTGAAATATCATTAGCTTCTTCGATAGCTAAGACTTTTCATTCCCTTTCATCAGTTAATGAGTTAAGGATTTTTGAAACAATATCAGGTTCAGTAAAAGTAACTTCTAAAGCTAATAGTGAGTGATAGATATCTTGGAATCTAGAGTACATTTCACCAATACTTTCTCCTTGCTTCATTCTAAAATTTTGAAATTGGTTTTTAAGCATAGAAATCTTGCTTTGTTTTACTTTATTCGTTCCTTCGTGTGTAACCTTAAGTGTATTCCAAATTTCATATCCAGTTTTACAAATACTGACTCGATTGAATTCATTTTTGTCTAATGCGCAAAATAACATATTCATTGCTTTTGCGTTTGCAGTAGCATCTAGTTTTTGTGTATTAGACCAAGCAGCATACTCTGTAGTAGGAATATTATATTCTGTTTGAATGATATTCCAGGTTTCAAATCCACTAGCTTGCATAAAAATTCTCATTCTAGTTGACCAATAACTATAATTTAATCTGTTAAACAATGGTGGTCGTGTAGTGGCTTGTCCTTCAGTAAAACTATTGCTAGTGTTATTGTCCATATTATTTAAATAACAGATAACTGTGTTATAGTTATGTGATGACCTTGCTCTCATACCAATTGAAAATGTATATGGATCGATAATATAGTTAAACTAGTCTAGCAAGTGAGGAATTATAAATAGCAGTAAATAGCAGTAATAAAAATGACACCAGAGATTTTTATACTGGTTCAAACTTCCCGTTCTACGTCCAGTCCCAGACTCCTTCTGGAATTTCTCGAATAACCCTCACTTAACCTGGAGGAACAGGTATTACACCGCCTGAGCAACCGAACAGGACTTTTCCGCCTAAGCAACCGAATAGGACTTCAAATACAATTTGGTAAATTGTTTCTCGACTTTGTGTGTTCTTTGAATAACACGAATATAGTCAATGTAGTACACCCTTCCTATAATCTTCTTGATATGATGATTTGAACGTGCAATTTGTAGGAAGTAGAGATTGAAAATCGCTTGTGATTATGATAATACAAAGCAAGTATAGATAGAAAGAATTGGTTCTTGAAATAGTGGATTTTCATCTCTATTTATAGTATTGAATAGTTTTAATTCAATAGTTGCAACCATTAGAAGGAGTGCAACTGTTGGTGAAGAAGACAACTCTTTAAAATTTGAATTTTCATGAAGAGATGCTTCAGTTCGTCAAGTTCAGATGTCTGAGAGAAAAGTGACAGATGTCTAATTAAGGTTTAAAATACAAAAGACAGAAGAAACAAAAAAACAGTCATTTCAGACGTCTGTCATTTAATTCAGACGTCTGTTTATGATGATAGACGTCTGTTATTAAATTGACAGACGTCTATTTCATATAGAAAATAGAAGTACTTTATACTGAGGATTTAGACGTCTGTTTATTTAATTTAGACGTCTGTCGTTTATGACAGATGTCTGTATTAAATTATCAGACGTCTGTCATTGATGACAGATGGCTAAATAAAAGTTCAGATGTCTGAATTTGTACTGATTTGTTCCTTTTCTTTAGAAATTTTTGAAAATACTTTTATGTCTATAAAAAGATATTTTATATTTGTAGAACATGTTTTCCAAAAACTATTTGTGTGTGTGTGTGTTGTTATCATCATATCAGAGATTGTACAAAAATAACTAACCGGAAATAATAATCAATATCTTTGAGCTTTGTTTGTTGACGATATGATAATAGCTTTTCTTTGTGGATTCCTGCAAGAATATTTGTTATCATAGTATATAGTTTGAAATATATAGTTGTCACATTAAAATCGAAGAAGGCAGGTTCCAACAATAGGTGTGACGGATAGTTTTCGAGCCAGGTCAGATTTCGATGCTTCAAGACGTTGGCATTCTATGTGATAAGAAGATCTTCGATGTCAGTCTCTAACCTGGCCTTCACTGCTTTCACTTCGTTCTCAACCCTTGTTTCGACTTCCTGAACTTTGAGCGTTGCCGCATCCCTTTCATCCCTAAGCACCACAGCATGTTCACATGCTTCTTGGGCACCTTTGATAGCATCGTCTTTCTCTTTGACGATTTAGGCAAATTTGGCTTTAAGCTCTTCAAGCTCTTTAAGCGCCCCATCTCTTTCGGCCATGACTGTGGTGGCCCGATGCCCCATCTCCTCAACCAAGGCTAAGTGCGTCCACCTCATCTCTTCCATTCGTCGAGTAGCCTCATCAGTTCTTGTGTTGGCCTCTGTCTCTGAGTTTCTTGAGGACTCGCTCTCATCATGAAGCACCTGAATTATGCGGTCCTTTGGAGCCAGATCAGTTTCTAGTTTCTCAATTGTTTTTGCCCGCTCAATGGCCAACGCTGATGCATTGTTCGCGGTCTTCATCCATTCCCGGTACTGACTGTAAACGTCATGGATATAGTCGTGCATTGTTTGTTCTGCCTCGATAGGAATTCTCTTTAAGTGCGGGGGAAAGATGAAGCCATCAAAACAGATATTTGGAAAGTCCTTTTTCATCTTAACAATTCTGATCGCTCCTTCCCCGGTAGGCTCTGTGATGGACTGTTCAGTAACGATGGGAGTTTTGGCTTCGGTCCTCCGACGTTGTTGATCAGGCCTTGGTATTTGGGAAGGTGGCGTTTGATGCGAAGATTCGTGGATTTGTTCGCCAGAACCTGAAGGTTGTGTTAGACCTCTAAGTGGCGGAGAGCGTGACCGAGAGTGGGACCTGTACTCCCTATCTATATCCCTTTCATAGCGCTCCCTCTCCTGGCTAGAGTAGCCGCGACCACGGTTTTATCGGCCTCATGCCTGCGAGACTCGTAATATGAACTAGAGGAATTGCGTGTAGAACAGAGGCTGCCAAGCATAGATCCTCGCTTTGACATCGTGCCTATAAAATAAAATTAGAAGCAGAGTTGGTAATCTCCATAAATGAATAGGTTATGATTGGAAATCTTGTAGTGCCGTGAAGTGTATGTATGCATGTGCAAAACCCCCCAACCAACCGGTTATATCGACCATACTCGTAGGAAGTGACTCGCCTAAATCTAAAGCGCTTTGAAGCCCTTCCAATCCGATGTCTTGTTGGAGCGACACATAGTCCGGAATTGGAATGTCAGCGAGTCCTTCGAAGGGATTCTCAATTTATGGGGGAAGAGCCTTCGAAATTCTAACACCGGTGGCTGGTAGGGACATAACCATGGATTTCCATCTTGAAGACTTATGAAGCTTATGAGCAACCGCCTTGCCTTTTCTCTTTCCCTCTAAATGTCGAGGGATATCTGAGGGCCCGACTATGGGTTCGTCTTCGATGGGCGTATCCTCTTCAAAACCTTGCTCAGAAATTGCGATCGTGGGCGCTTTACACCCGGCCCGTCTTGTCGGAGCTGCCCTAAGAGTTCCTTCAGGCCTTATGCTCTGGTCTCTATCAGTCACCCCAACGACCCTCAAATTTTCATCCGTAAGTACCGAGTCGATCTCTCTAACCTTGCCCGGTACCTCTCGAAGAATCTGCACTATTTCTTTAAATCGAGCATCTTTAGGTCGTGGAATTGCGACTGTAAAGGAAAGAAAATATTAGACTCAACGTCGATTACAACTGTCTCGTTAGTCATCAGAGAAATTGTGACACTTTCATCTAACTAACCACCGTCTAGCAAACCTTGGAGGGCACCGAACATAGAACCACTCAGTCTTGAAGTAGCTAAGTCTGGTCCAGATTCCAGTCACAACTTGGCAATTCCTGACTGCCTCTAATAATGTGAACGAGGGATTATCTCCTCGACTCTTTACATTGAACAAGAATCTGACTTCCTTCGGGGTCGGGGGCCGTAAGAGACGCTTCATGAAAATAATGAATAAGCTGTTCAACAACGCGTATCTGTTTGGATGCAACTGTGATGGGGCAATTCCTAGGTAAGCTAGCACCTCTCGGATATACTGATTGAATGGTGGAAGTGTCCCGGCTGTGCAGGAAAATCGATTAAAAGTAGTGTACCCTTCCAGGGGAGCATATGGCTTGTCGCTCGGCCCTGGTAACAGGACATCGTTCAACGATAGCCCGTGCTGCAAGCAAATTCTCCCCAACATATCTTCGGTGACATTGGATGGAACATAATCTTGTGGGCTCCCAATGAAAGCTGCTCCTGGTAACTCTTCCGGAGCTGGACCTATGACTTCGGCCCTGATGGCCGACATCTCTATTACCAAAGGAGGTGAACTTTGAGCCTCTTGCTGCGGTGGACTCCCAGGTTCCATAGCTAATCAACTCAGTAAAAACCATCATTATATGATAAGCCCGTGTGTTCCCCAGTGTAAAGTGCATGAATGTAATGCAGTGCAGTGCTGTACATAGTCAATAAAATACTGCAAAATATAGAAGGTGTTCGAACGGCGAGACTTCGAAATTCAACCAGTGTGACCGTAATTGCTGCCTTCACAACCGTGCCATCTAGACGTTGGAGACCGATTTAAATTAAAGTTCGTTAAATTTGTCAAAGTTACAGTTCCATCGACAAGCTTCGTAAGACAGTCAAATATGCAGGGAAGAGGTTAAGTCCAATTATGCAGGGCTAAACCTCGTCGGAGTCAAATGTTCGAGTATGCAAAGATTTTGTATCTATCAAAATTTCAAACTTGGATCGTTCCACAAGAAGCCCATTTTGTATCGATCGTGGAAATCAAGGTTTCGTATCGATCACAAGAGGATCAGTTCGTATCGATCCAAAACCCTCAGATTCGTATCGATCATAGGCCACATCTTCGTATCGATCACTAGATCCAGAACTTCATATCGATCGTTTCAGATCATTATGAACTCCCACCATTTCCAATCGATACGAAGTTGCCCATCAATTGTTTCCGGATCGATACGAGTCTTCACGTCTCAGATCGATACGAACAATGCATCCTCCATCGATACGAGATCTAAGGCAAAGCTTCTTCTAATGACTATTTCGTATCCATCAGTGTTTCTTCTTCCCCGAGCAACTTAAACGCCTTTACTCTCACCTTGGCCTCACTCCGTCCTATCTCCGGCATCAACAACGCCGAAATAGGCCGCGACTTTAAATAAATTGGCGTTAGAACTCGAGTCTCATCGTTTTAAAGTTGATTTAATTGGTCGATTACCTAGTTTAAGGGACCGGTTTGAGAGAATAAGGAATTAATTTGATTTGGGGACGAAGACAGTTCCTCTTTCTCGAGTTCCCTATCGATACGAAGGTAAGAATGAAAACGGAGAGCAAGTGAAAATTTTCTAAGTCCTGAGAATATTTATATGGGTACGAAACCAAGGGGAAACGATTCGTCTCCCAATTATGTCAACCGGTTAAAAGCAGTCGCTCATGTCATCCTTACGAAGCATTGTTTGTATCCATCCACCTACATCGACCAAGAGTACAACTGTTTGTAACCATCGACTCGAATCGATCTAAAGCAACAATCGTGCGTACCCATAGTTAACCCATCGATACGAAAGATACTCAGAGGGTCGTTTGAACTGTTCGTACGCATGATCGGTCCATCGATACGAAGTGACAACCGCGTGTCCATCACTTTGAAGATGAAGACCACCAGACTTCGTATCCATCGATATGAAATGCTTTAAAGAGCTAACTGATTCGTATTGACTACCGTCGATATGAAAAATATTTTTTCAACTTCTCAAATCGATGAAGGAGAGGATCGATACAAAGATATACTCTAAAACAACCATCAAGCGTTGTTACAACTCGAATTTCACATCGATTCAGGAGAGGATCGATACGGAATTCGATACAAGGAAACTGACAACGACTCGTGAACGTATGAACGTTAACGGGAGTCAGGTTAACACATAATTATGTATGTGATGGACTAACATTCAAATTTCAAAATTCACAGGAATTGAATAATCACCTGATGGCAATTACGTCCTAGAAAAACAATTTGCTATCACTTGACACTGAGTTACAACGGTGCACAGTACAACAATTGGCGGTCAACAATTCATCATTTGTATTACTGAAGATAAATCAAAGGTTACATCTTTCGACGAAAAGAAAACAACTATTCAATGAATCTGATAGAACCTTTCCAGAATGAAGATTCCAGCTTTTCAAAGCACGTCTTGTTCACACAAGACGTACTTTGGGGGGCAAATGTTATCCTACCTTTTAGCAAGGCCATGACACCAAGAACTTGACTAGAAACCAAGGACAGTCCGTCCTGAAGATCGGTTATACACAGGTTCGCTATGGATACTGGTAAATTTTGTCCAAGTCTGGATCGAGCTACAATTAACATGACACGACAATCAAAGCTATAAAAGCCAAATTTCCAAATTTCAAGTCAATTGGAGTTCATATGCTCAAGATATGATCGATGCAAATCAAGCAATGCTTCCATTCGTATCCATCACTCCACCTCCTTCATATCAACTTCATTCGAATCCATCCAAGGCAACATTCTTCGTATCCATCCTCTTTCGCATCCATCCGAAGCGATCCCCTTCGTATCCATCGAAATCGAGCTAGTTCGTATCCATGGAACACGCATGGTTCGTATCCATTCACAGCTTGTTCGTATCCATCCCACAAGCACCATTTTGTATCCATTATGTCTTCCCCACTTCGTATCCATCGTACTAGTTCCACTTCGTATCCATCACGTCTGCTCTGTTTCATATCCATCATCTGAAGATGTTTCGTATCACTTTGATACGAAACAACACCTAAAAACATAACTACTCGGTGATCGATACGAAGAGAGTCAGGCTATACCAAATATCGATACGAAATGAAACCAATAACATCGATATGAAGTAGCTATTCATCATCGATACGAAGTGGAGCATGGAACATCATTACGAAAAGCATTGCCTAGATCGATACGAAGAGAACACATTCAATTGAAGGACTCGGTCACTCGCAATAAAAAGTGGATCGATCCTAAAAGTTAGCGTCGCGTCATCGGTCATCACGTGCCCAGAAGCGATGCGAACTCGGCAGCCTTCAACAAATCCAAACTTGCATCGATTATAACTTGAGATCTACAAGTCCAAATGCCACCAAATTTTCACAGGAGCTTTCATACAACCCCAAGGATGTACCTGACAAATTTTATCCTCAAAGGACCATTTATGGATCGATACGAATTCAATTTGTATCGCTCCCGGATCAAGTCGAAATTACCTGAACTTGCTATCGTGGGCCCACTCACGTGAGAGAAGAAGTCTTCCGAGATTTGGCCGAGATATTTGCTGCCTACGCCTATAAATAGTGACCTTAGACCTACAGAAAATGGACTTTTGGCTCTTCTATGTCCAGACTCTGCCGAAATTACTATTGTACTTGGATTATACTGTTGTAACTCATTGTAACCAGCAAGCAAACATCAATAAAAGTCAGCCATTTCATAGTGGACGTAGGCCATACGCCGAACCACTCTAAATTCGTGTGTTTTTATGCATTTTCTTGTTTGTTGGTTGGTGTGTTTGTTAGATCTACCTCGTTTTACGTTTATTTTCTTCATTTTATCTCTTCAAACACATCCAAAGAGTGTTGTGCCCAATTTTGGTACAAACATATCCATCATATGGTATCCATCATTTCATATCCATCATCTGGTATCCATCCTTTCGTAACCATCATCCGGTATGCATCCTTTCGTATCCATCATCCGATATCCATAGTGAAGGTTACGAAGGCATCGATACAGGTAAGTTTTTCACGAATATTTATCCATCCATAACTTGAGCATATGAACTCCGATTGACCTGAAATTCGAAGTGTAGCCTCATCGAGCCTTGTTTATAATTCCCAATCGATTCCACCCCGATTGGATCATGGTTCAATTTTGACGGTATCGATCATAGCCTTGTTTCCAATCGATCATATGAATGTTGATCCATCCATAACTTGAGCATATGAACTCCGATTGACCTGAAATTCGAAGTATAGCCTCACCGGGGCTTGTTTATCATTCTTGATCGATCCCACATTTATTGGAGCTTGGTCTAATTTTGACCGTATTGATCATATCCTTGTTTCCAATCGATCATATGAATATTGATCCATCCATAACTCGAGCATATGAACTTCAATTGACCTAAAATTCAAAGTATAGCCTCACCGAGGCTTGTTTATCATTCCCGATCGATCCCACCTTGATTGGAGCTTGGTCCAATCTTGACGGTATCGATCATAGCCTTGTTTCCAATCGATCTCCAATTCTGATATCCATCCTTTTTAGCCAATTTGTTGATATCCCGGCCTTGACCAGAAGGCGGGGTAACATTTGCCCTCCAAAACATGCCTTGTGGTAGGAAGGCGTGTTTTGAATAATTTTAAATTCGACATCCAAAGTCCATATTCCATCCATAACCATACCATCCGATCCACGATCCAATCCATTACCAAGCCATTCTGTCCAAGCGCCATAGCCATTTTCTTATCCAAATCCACGACTGCTTCGAGTCGATATCCGATTCCGAATCCAGTAACTAGATCCTTAGCCAATTCCATGTCCGTGCGAACCCGACAGTCGAGTTCTAATCCATCAATATCCAATCACCAATAACCAAATCCATGACCTCTCCGGGTCAATATCCTAACCCAAGACCACTCTGGGCCCTTAGCCAAATCCTTAGCTATTCATAGCCAATATCTGAATCCGTAACCTCTCTAGGCTCTTGCCAAGTACAATCCACACTCGACGACCTATGTCAAGCAACACCTTGCTCAACGGTGATCCTGGTTCGGTGTCCCTGAAGGCTAGGAAATGCTGTGGCTTAAGTCCTAAGTCGAATCTTGGTCGCTGCGGACCCTTGCCGAGCATAGTCCATACTCGACGACCTGAAAAAGCCGTCTTGCCACGTTAGGACGAAGCGACTTACCCCTTGCCAGGCATAATCCATACCCGACAGTCATTTACCAAAAACCATATAAAAATCCAGTCAAAATCCAATTCAAAATCTAGATTTAATCGAAAAACCAAAAAACCATATCAGAAATCCAAACTAATATCCAAATCGGAAAACAAGCATCCAAACCAAAGTCCAAACCAGAAAACAAACAAAACCAGGAGTTCAAACCAAACCCCGAAACCAAACCAGAAAAAAGCAAATGTCTAAACCAGAAAAAAGCAAATGTCTAAACCAAAAAAGAAAAAGCAGATTTCACAAACTAGAGCGTCGTAGTTTATCATCATCTCATAGCATGCCTAGGGGCTATCTCCATCCCCGTACATGAGTAAGTGACTTGGCTATTTGCCCAGAGTTTGCTACTTATTCCATATCATCCCTGTCAGTCGATAACCAATCGACCATCATTCCTGGGCCTCGCGCCATCATCATTTGACGTAGACAGTGGCAGCTCCTGTTCCACCGCCGCATTCCGAGCCCCGACATATTGCCGCAACTGACCACTCCTTACGTGCTCCTCGATTATATCCTTTAGATGCCTGTAGCTGTTGGTATCATGCCTGTTCAGGTCATGAAAGAGACAGTGCCTTCCTGATGCCCTCTCACATTCCGATGGTCCTTTCCTTGCCGACCTTCGGTAGGGAAGGCGATCCTGGGTTTCCATGCATATCCGCTCCAACGTTTCTTTCAATTATGTGTAAGTAGAGAATTTTGGTTCTCCCCTGCATTTCTTTTCCCTGCCAGAATCGTTATCCGACTTCTTCTTCCCTTTATCCTTATCCTTATCCGAGCTCTCACCGAATGGTCCTCCATCCCTAACCACGTTTACTTCCTTTGATTTCATATTCGAACTTGCATCCTCCTGCCGAAGGAATCTCTCGGCCTCGTGAAAGAATTCCCCGAGATCCATTGGTGGATCTCGTATCAATGATACCTTGAAATCCGAATTGTCCCTGACTCCTGATACTGCCGCCATTAAAACCATCGATGGATCCGGCCGATCCACCAAAGCAACCGCTGCATTGAACCGAGTTAAGAATGTTTTAAGCGATTCCCCTATCCTCTGCTTCACCGATGTCAGTGTCATCACATTTTTCGGCCTCTTGATATGAACCCGAAGCTGCTTCAAAATCCTATCCACCAATTCTATCCATGTCCTAATAGATCCATCTTCCAACTGCCTAAACCACATAACAGTTATATCCGCCAAGTACAGAGTGAAACACCGGGCCATAACTTTCTCCGATGCCCCCAGCACTTCCATGTGTCTCGTGTACCTCATCAAATGATCGGTAGGATCAGCCCTACCGTTGTATACCTCCAGAGTAGGTAGTTTGAACTCTGGTGGATTTCGGGCCATTTTGATGTCATGGGTAAACGGACTCCTGTTTACTCCTTCTAGATCTCTGTTTGCAAAACCTCCGCGCATAGTTCGCCTGATAATTTCAGCTAATCCAGTGTTGTCCACCAAGGGTTGCCCTAGTTCTGAGGGAATTCTGGTACGTACTCTTCATCACGTACTCTTGTGCACCGACCGACATCCTGTTATGTGGTGTCACCTAGAATCCCTCCATTAATTGGTCTATCATTGCATGGTGGTGTGCCCCCGAGTCTGGATCCATCCAAATTGGTAACTGTGTGCTGATTGGGGGCTGCGCCCTATTCAGCTGCTCCATCTGCTTGCCTGTTGAGCCCTTCTGTTCCTGCTCCATGGATCTGAACTCCAGCAGCTCCAGCTATTTCTACCTGTCCAAACTGTCTGAGAAGGTTCTGCATCATTTCCTCTTGCCTTTTCGATAATTCTTCCTGCATAGCTCCCATCATCATCTTCATCTCATCTCTGGTGATGATAATTGAGGCTTGATTTGCTCTTGAGGAATCCTCCTGACTCCCTTCGTGCTGACTCCTTTTTGCTCTTTATCTCCTTGTTGATTGCTTTGTCATGGTTCCTTTTAGATCTGATCCTTTAGCTTTCCAAATCTGAACTCCAAATCCGATATAGCGGGTGCTAGTCTTTCTCGGTGAAAGCACTAAAATGTTTGCACCAAAATTGGTCAGAAACCCCAGAAGTAGTGAAGCACCAGTGTTTATACATAAACCCTCAATATCCAAACACAGATCTCAGATCCAGGCAATGTAGAGAATAAAAATGGAGAAATAGAAAAATTAAAATGTAAGAAAGCAAGAAAGAATACAAGATTTATAGTGGTTCGGCTATCTCTGGCCTACGTCCACTTTGAATTGACTCTTTTTATTCCTTTTGTATTGAGACTACAATCACAAGCCTTTGAACATCAATGAACAAAATAGCAGAGTGTCGGCGTAAAGAGCAGAAAAGATCCCCCTTTTAGTTGCCATAGGACCGCTATTTATATGTGTAAATCCAAAAATATCCGACTTAAAACCTGGAATACCTCTTCTCTTGCGCAGGTGGGCCCGCCAGATCGCTCCATAGTGATTTTGGATCGATCCGAGTACAATTCGTATCAATCCAAAAGTAGTCCAATGAAGCTGAGATTGATCACGGACGTTCTTGAGTGAACAAGAAAACTCCAGTGAAAATTTCATAGCATTTGGATCGAAGGTTTGAGAGTTATGATTGATCCAAGTTTGCGTTTTCGAGTTTAGGCTGATGATTTCGTATCCATCAACTCGCATCCATCATTTGATATCCATCATCTGGAATCCATTATTTTGTATCCATCATCTCGTGTCCATCATCTGGTATCCATCACCTGGTATCCATCATCTCGTATCCATCATCTGGTATCCATCATCTGGTATCCATCATCTCGTATCCATAATCTCGTATCCATCATCTGGTATCCATCATTTGGTATCCATCCTGTCGTATCCATCATCTGGTATCCATGTTCTCGTATCCATCCTTTCGTATCCATCATTCGGTATCCATCCTTTCGTATCCATCATCTGGTATCCATCATCTCATATCCATCATCTGGTATCCATCATCTGGTATCCATCATCTCGTATCCATCATCTGGTATCCATCATTTCGTATTCATCATCTGGCATCCATCATCTCATATCCATCATTTGGTATCCATCTTTTCGTATCCATCATTTGGTATCCATCCTTTCGTATCCATCATCTGGTATCCATCATGTCATATCCATCATCTGGTATTCATCATTTTGTATCCATCATCTGGTATCCATAGTGATGGATACGAAGGCATCGATACAGGCTAGTTTTTCACGAATATTGATCCATCCATAACTTGAGCATATGAACTCCGATTGACCTGAAATTCGAAGTGTAGCCTCACCGAGCCTTGTTTATCAATCCCGATCGATCCCACCTTGATTGCAGCTTGGTCCAATTTTGATGGTATTGATCATAGCCTTGTTTCCACTCGATCATATGAATATTGATCCATCCATAACTCAAGCATATGAACTCCGATTGATCTGAAATTCGAAGTATAGCCTCGTCGAGACTTGTTTATCATTCCCGATCGATCCTACCTTGATTGGAGCTTGGTCAAATTTTGATGGTATCGATCATAGCCTTGTTTCCAATCGACCATAGGAATATTAATCCATCCATAACTCGAGCATATGAACTCCAATTGACCTAAAATTCGAAGTATAGCCTCACCGAGGCTTGTTTATCATTCCCGATCTTTCCCACCTTGATTGGACCTTGGCCCAATTTTGATGGTATCGATCATAGCCTTGTTTCCAATCGATCTTCAATCTTGATATCCATCCTTTTTAGCCAATTTGTTGATATCCCGGCCTTGGCCAAAAGGCGGGTAACAAATATCTCTTTTTAAAACATATATTTTGCAAATCCTTCCCTGCAAACAAACTGGTTAATCAACTGATTATAATAATAATATAGCAATATCCTTAATGCTAAAACAAGAAATAAATAGACTAACTGTCTAAAATCTGAGCTATCTGCTCTTTACTAGACTAACTGTCCTAAAATCTGAGCTAACTGCTCTTTTCTGGACTATCTGTCCTAAAATTGATTATACCAAAATAGCAATATCTTTTATGCTAGATAATGGGCTATCTGCCCAAAACCGGTAAAAAAGGGTGGACTTACTATCCTTAAAAAGTAGCAAGGTCAGTTATGCTAATAAATGAACTAACTGTTCATATCTGGGCTAACTGCCACTTATCTGGACTAACTGACCTCTAGGTTGACTGCCCTCGAAATGGACTGACTGTCCGAATTTAAATGAGCTAACTGCCCGAATTTTCTTTTGGGTTAACTACCCTTCGAAATATCTGGGCTAACTGCCCTTCAAATTTTCCTTGAAAACCTTTTCAAAATGATTTAGTCCGTCAAACCATATATATACAAGGAAAATATATCTTTAACTTTACTCTAAGCTATTTTTGCCATGTTATATATACTTTACTCAAAATAATGTTGATAATGTTCAATAAGGATTAACTATCCTTTTAAAATAAGTTAAATTCTTTTATAACTTAAAACACTTAGTCTATCTGCCTAGCCATTCCATTCAAAACCTTTGTTTAAAATCTTTAAACAACCTCTCGGAAACATTGAAGGTAACTCCTTCAAAACCATTAATAAAACCCTTTTCTCTAAAAGCTATAAAATATATGACATCTCCCTTCTAAATCCTTTAAACCTTAACCTTTCAAAAACATTAAAACCATGCATTTCGACCTTGTCGAAAGGTCTCACCTTTCGACCTTTTCGTAAGGTTTCTTTTCGGCCTAGTCAAAAGGTTTCACCTTTCGACTTTGTCGAAAGCTTGGGGTACCTCCCTATAAAATCATTCATAAACCTTTCGAAAGCACTGAAACTCAAAACTTTTCGAAGACATTGGGTTCAATTTAAAACAAGTGGAAACCTTTTGAAACCATTCAAAGTTAAAAACTTTGAAACCTTTAAAATGTTTCGACTTAAAACATTTAGATTATGCCTTCAAGTAGAGCAAAAGGATCAAAAAAAAATTGGAGTCGAAAGCAACTGCTTTGAAAGTTTTATAAAACCTTTCGAAACCATTCGAAAACAATGAAGTGTTGATGTCGAAAGCTTTTTTTCGAAAGCTAGCAGGTGTATTTTCTTTAAACCCGAAACAAAACTTCATCTCCTTCGAAAGCTCTTACCTTTCGTCCCTCAACCTTTTGACTCCTTACAATTCACTATGTAATAGTTGCCTGATACCATGTGCATTGGTTATTTGACCTAGTCGAATGGTTTGATACCTTTCGACCTTACCGGAAGGTTTGGAATGGAGGCGGAAGCTTTTGCCGAAAGAGTTAAAATAGTAGAAAAACTATTTATTTCTACTTTAAAATAGTTCTTTTGTACCCCACCTGCCTTGTTTGTCTAAATCTAATTGCTTGCCAGAATTTTATTTTCAAAAATGCTACCGACTTTCCTTATTTGGAAATTTAAATAATTTTGAAAAAGCCCCTTTCTCTTTTATAATTATATAAAACATTTAAGTCCCCTACCTTAAATAATTTTATATAACTATTAAAACATTTTGAAAAATTCTAGAAAAATTCCAAAAAATCAATTAATATGTTCTTTTCAACATATAAAATTTTTGGATCCAAACAATAATTATTTTCCCATAAATAATTTAATAATCCAAAATACCATTTTCGTCCTTAGAAAATTCACAACAATTCCACAAAAATTTAGAAAATTCTGAAAATTGAAACCCATCTCTAAAATAACATTTTAGATCATCGTGAAAATTTGCAAGGCTAACGGATGTCATTTATTAGGTTTTTATCTTAAAACATGTCATAAACTCTATATAAACATGTATATACAATCATTTTATCATTCAAAAACATGGTAAATCTTTGCAAAATCATTCGGATTTAATCTTAAAACTAAAACCATAAAATTTAGAGATGTAAACATCATTCATCTTTGCTTTAGCGATTACGGAGCTTGAGATTTGAATGAGTTTAATTTGAATTTGCTTTCCTTAAGCTTTTCTTTTGTTTCCTCTTCTTCTTTCCTTGTTAATGGCGGCCTGCCTTGCTTTTAAAATTTAGAAATGAGAATGAACGTGTGAAGTGATACACGGCCTAAGGAAGATAATATAGGAATGGCCTCTTTCCCATAATACCCATCCTTTAATTCAATTTAAACCCCTCATTTACTTTATTAGTTAAAAAGGCACGGCTACCTTAATTAAATCAAATCTCAATCCCCTAATCAACACATTATTTTATTTAGTTTATCTAACTAAATCTCCTAAATAACGTTATCAAAAATCTAGGGTGTTACAATAAGCATTTCATCAAACACGTTATAGGTTAGTTATCAGAACTGATAATTTATTTGACCCGCAACCCACTATCGAACAATCTTGACGACACTCGTAGCTTTACCCAGATGGCCGAGGTCAAAATCCCCTACCATCTTGTTAGTTCGTTAACGAATGTTTTTAGAACAAAGCTTTCGTATTATAGATGATGTGTTAATGATGAAGGAAACTTAACATTAGTTTTCCTTACAATAACATTGACCATTGTTGATGACATTATGCTTGTTGTATTTCATAAAGCTTTGTGTCATTGTGCTACTTCACTAGTTAAAATTTTTCATATTGTAAGCAACATGAATGAAGTGACTCGTTCGAAGCTATGCACACCACAATTTTACTGATGTTATTTGTGGGTCAATAAAAGATGATAACACTGAAGTCTTTTCGCACATTGTCAGCTAAGTTGAAGTGTAGCGACCCTTAACTAGGAGTTTAGAGGTCGTCGATGATGTTTGCTTTGATTAGAGCGAAGTAAACTTCTTAGACGTTTGGTTATAAACACAATTTGATGACAACGACCTTGCTTTTTCACAATTGTGTTCAACACTGTAAATGAGATTCTATATGATTTCTAATTCACATTATCGCTACCCGTCAGTGCCGACGCCCTTCTTACTTTGAAATTAAATATGGTTACAAGGGTCATTTGCTACCATTTTTGATATGGATCGAGTTCTTTATTATATCACTATTATCGACATTCATATTATGATGGTTGTAAACTATTTAAATTCTAAATTCATGAATTTCACGTGCTAACCCTTATTTTATAGCCCTTTCATAAGATTCTTTACTAAGATTGAAGTTAATGTCTTTTAACGTACTTATCACAAGTCACCTAAGTGCTACCGTTTTGCGATTGACATTTAAATTGTCACTTTAACAAACCAGAAACGAAATAATCTTAGATTCAGTATTAACATGTATAAAAATCTTTATAAATCATGATAATATCTTAGGTTTGGAATGGTATCACCTAGTAGTAAAATGGAAGGCCAACAATTCGAAAAGAAATATATTAGGAACACTGGTAATGAGTCAAAGCCTTCTCCTTCAGGCAATAAGAAAAAAGATATCGTTTCCAAATCGTCGTATACCACCACCCAAGATGAGGTAGCTACTATTCTTAGTCAATTTGGCATCACTGGGGTCAAAGCTATCCCTGTAGGATCCTCGGATAGCATTCATAATCCACTAGAGGGATATTTTGCCATCTTTGCCACATATATTTGTCATATCAGATATCTTCCTTTTCCCAGATTTCTTCTGAGATACTTGAAGCATCTGGATATTGCACCAATCTAGTTCTTACCAAATTCTTATACATATTTGACTTGCTTGGAAGTTTTGGTTCGAGAAGCTGGTCTCCCATCTCTCAATCCCGACATCCTTCATTATATAACTGGCCTTGCTAAAGTTGGTGATCGACCGAGCCATCAATTATACCGCATACACCCTCATCCAAAAGGCCTAATTTCTGAGACTCTCAATAAGGCAAAAGTATGGAAGACTCAATTTTTCTTTGTAAAATGCTTCTCCGATCTGAGGGGAACTTTTTCTAATATTTGTTAACTTCCAGTTTTCATTTTCTCACCCATAAAGGTTTACCATTATTTGTTGATCGGTATTTCATTTTCAAACCCTGCTCCCAAAAAGCTGAACTTAGAAGATCAGAAACGTGTACGATCGCTGACTAAAGAAGCAGGTGCAATAGGGAACAAGCTTAGACTGCTAATCTCGGCCAAGATTTGCCAATACTCTATCATTTCAAATGCATAACTCCAAGAGCAAGCGTTCATTAGTAATGGGAAAGCCCGAACTTTTTTAATACAATTCCTCTGTTCAGTCCGGGATTCCTGGTAAGATATAATTGCAATCACTTAAAATTTATTGTATTATCATATCACAGATTTATTCCTTTGGTCCAAGTTCATCCGCTTTAGTTGTTATTTCCACAGGAAGGAAGTCACCGTTGATACCTCCAAAGATAAACTAAAAAAAGATGATGCCTCTGTTTAGGTTCAACCTCCCAAGCCTGAATCTCTTAAAGAGTCAATTTCTAGTTCGTTTTCTCTTGTCAAAAGAAAGACGGCTGATAGTTCTGTTGGTGCGTCTACTCCTAGCAAGAAGCCTAAGATTGGGGACATGCAAGTCCTAACAATTATAGGAGAATAGGGGTAGGTTGGTGCTGACTAATACCCTAAAATTCCAAATCTCGATGCAACCGGAGACAAAACGAATCTTAATGTTGTAGTAGTTGAGACCTAGTAGATAATTGAAGTAGAGGGTTCACAGAACTTGCTTCACCATATTACCATCCAAAGCTCCATAGAAGCCTTGAATCGTATTTACGAAGTGCTTGGATTTTCTTTTACTTCGAAGAGCTCTCTTCCTTCTAAGACTCAACCATCAGCTTCTATCAACAAATTTAACAACCTTCTTCAGTTGGTTATTCGATCTCCTTCTTTTGCTGCTTTCCATCCATTACAACCTTTTTCCTACACTTAAGACTATCGGTTTGCTCTACATAGACAACACTTGCTAGTACATACCCTTTTTGTCTAATTTTTTTAAACTCTTAATATCTCACATATTACATTCTAGTTCAAGTCTCTTTATTTGTTTCAGGTTGCTAAGCATTTTCTTTCACTTTTAGATGAGGATTTAGGATCGTCAAGTGAAAGATACGAAGCTATGAACGAGAAAGAAAAGCTGGTTGCCTCTCTTGAAGAAACAAAAACCCTACTTCAAACTTCAAATGATAGGGTGATGGCTTTAGAACTAGCACTTAAGGAAGCTAAAATGAAAGAAGTTAAGTTTGTGGTAGAGAATGTGCCTCTTAATAAAAAGCTAAAAAGGAAGGACGATCTCCTTGGAAAGTTATGGAAGTGATTAAAGATGCAAAGCAGAAAGTGTCCTATTTTCTTGGCATGCGCTTCGATACCATTATCGAGAGATCTCATGAGAAGGCACTCTTCATTGCTTATGTTGATAATGCTTATAAGTGTCTGGACTTTGGTTTCCCCTCCCTTCCTTCAGAGAGGAATGAAAAGTTCATGATAAAATTTAAAGAGATGTCACAGGGATCTCATGTTCTTAAGGAAGAGGTGGAGGTTGATGCTGCAAAGCTGCTAACTTTTAGTGATCCTCTGGTTGATGAGGAGACTGATTCAGATCAAGGGGTGAAGGATGATGATGAATACAGGGATGGGGTAACAATGACAATGATGGTTTTGATGGCAATGATGATGATAATAATGATAACAATGGTGGAGGTGGAGGAAATGGCATTTCTGGACCATCGGTTGACAAGGACAGGTCAGGAGGTGCTAATCCAGATCCAACTTCCTAAGGTATGGGGGCTATTGAAATTCCAGATCCTTCATGGACAAGTTCTCCCAAGAATGAAAACGCTTCCCAAAGCCCGAAGCCTAAAGACAAAGAGAAAATATCGTCGTCTACTATTCCGCTCTCTCTGTTATGGATTTCATTATGGAAATATTTTCGACTATCAGATAACCTTTAGTTAATACATTTACCACTTTTGTTAAGAAGAACGTAAAAATATCTTTATGATGTCATGCTCGAGAAGAAACAATGGATATAGATTGCCTGAACAGGGAACTGGACAAACAAATAAAGGATTATAATAAGTTATCTGAAAAATACGAGAAACTTGCTAGGAGCACATCAAGATTAAGGTATTTCAAAGAAAAATGAAATTGCTCCCCGGACGAGGAAAACTCATCATCATCGAGAAATACACATGAAAGAAAATTCCAAACTGATGACCTTATTTTGGATGCTAATTGATGACAGAAGCACCCTATTTGAGTTTATGTACAAAGTTTATTGCAGGGGTAAATTTTTTGATTTCTCATACTTAGATGACAACTACGAAGGTTAACTTAGACGCTTTTATCGTAGGTATTTGGACGAGTATAGGTGACAACTCCTATTCCTCTTTCTTCTCATTCTCTTCCCTTTGAATAACTTAAGTATAATAGGAAGAGATTTATCTCCGAAATGTATAAGAAATCAATTTTTTATGAACTTGAAAGATTGTACAATAATGATATATCACTTGGTTTACTTATGGATTTTATTGTTTTAGTTTTCTATGTTGCATAGATCGAAGACTTATCATGTAGTCTGGTCCCTAAGGATCTATTCAGTAAATTTGTCCAGTCGAGGAAGGATTTTAAGGAGAAATCTTCAATTCTCAAAACATCACAATTGGCAAGACACTTTTTCCTTAGAGATTTGCAAGAAATTTATATGCGGTTTCCTCATTTCCGCTTTGACTTTCTGGGTGATGAGAAGGAGAATTTACTTAGCGAAATCTGATCCTACCACACAAAATTAATATGTGGTCGTGGTAGCCCTCCAGTCGGGAAATAGGATTATCGTCATTTTCCTCTAATTTATACTCTGGATGGAATCATGGCTTATTTTGATTCTACACTTACTTTGTCTTCCAGGTCATTCAAAAAGGCTAAACCGTGGTTTCAAAACTTTGAACATTAATTAAATCTTATTGAAACGGAATTGCAATATAACCTTGACTCTTATTATTATTTGTAAACTTCGTTTGTTATTAATGGAAGAGTTTGTCCTTCATGTATTAATTTTTGTTTTCTTTATTTTTTTAATAGGATGCTCAGTTAGCGCGTAAAACTGATTCCTTAGAAACCTCATGAATTATTGATGTTAAAAATCGGCTGTTTGCATATATAAAGGAGAAACGATCATCTCGAGATGGCTCGGCTTTACGATTCCTAAATAACCCTAAGGCACAAGAGTAGCATAGGAACTATTTCCTATTAAAATCAGCTTTTAGTGCTTACAAAGACATGACCGCTCTCATGGAGGTAGAACTTAAAGAAATGAAGAATGAACTTTGGTGGCTGAAAAAGAGATAGGACACAGCTTAAGTATCTAACTTCTCTATAGAAGCTGACATTGAGATAGCTAAGCTTCATTAGAAAATAAGCGATCTTGAATTAGAGCTACCAAAAAGCCAAGTATTATACCAATCTTTGGAGCTTATTGTAAGTGGGGATGATTCTAGCCTTTCCTCTTCTACTCCGAGATAGAGAACAAGATCCATATCCTCGACTAATCATGAGTTTATTGCCTTGTTAAACCCTCCTCCAGGTTTGAGTAATGTAGCGATCTCTAAGTGGGGTAATCAAGTCAAATTCGAAATGATGCAGTATTTAAACAAGAAGTAGGAGGAAAAGATATCACAACGCATCAATGAATATGAAAATAAGGTTCAAAAGTTGAACGCGAGAAGTATGATCATAATCAAGAAATCAAAATGCTGACGAGTATGATTCGAACTTTGCGATGAGCTATAAGTCTCTTCGTCATACCCTGAAAGAGCAGATCAACTCGATTGATGATGCAGACACCATTCATAAAAGGGAAAAGAAACTCAAGGAACTTATGGATGTGTCAATTCATCACATCACTGATCCCTTAATTGCCAAGGGTTTGGATAAATCAGCATAGAATCTTATGCTGTAACAGGAACCAGCCTTGATTAGATTTTCTTCCTTTTCTTTGTCTTTTGTTCCTGCAACTGTTTAAATAGTGTATCAAATTGTAAACAATTTGTAATTAAATGAATATTACCTTGAAAATGTAAACAAGAACTAAATTTTTATTCTGACTTGAAACTGCGAGATGCTTAGTATTTCGCTTTTCCATACTTTGAGTTTTTAAGCTCACTTTCTGCCTGTTTGTAAAATTGAGATTTCTGCTGATTGATCCTTTTATAACTCAATGTGGATGTTTAATAATGGAGATTCCCATCTAAATGATTTTAGAATCGGAAATAATACAGAATATCATAAATCCCCATATTATAGGTCAAAAATCAATGCTTGGAATAATAGAGGACTAGAAATCCGTATATAGGATAATGAAAGACCAAAAACCTGTATCTAGTATAGCAGAAAATCAAAAACTTATACCTAGCAATGGAATATTTGAAGATATTTTCTTCCTGGGGGTTAGATATATTTGAAGCACTACTTAGCTTGGATTTCGTTGGATATTCCTCTCGAAAACCGATCGGTTATGATTATTACTTAGCTCAAACTTTGTTAGACTTGAGAGCACTACTTGATAATAATTTTGATTGATTTGAGAGCACTTCTTTACCTCAAATTTTGATAGACTTGAGAGCACTACTTGGCTTTGATATCGATTGATTTTGGGAGCACTTACTTTGGCTCGAACCCCTTATCACCATCTTAGGTGATGATTTAGGTCTGCTGTCCAGTGCGTTTAGTTAGCTAACTTAAGCAAGACCAAAGACTTACCCGAACTACCTCTAGGAGGTGCTTTAGTGAGGCCTATGATGGTAGGCACTGAAGGCTGGTTTGGCACTTTAGTGAGGCCTTTGATGACAGTGCCAAATGCTTACTTTGCCCTCCACCTAGGAGATGCTTCAACCAGGCAGCATAGGTATGGGTTGAAGGCTTGTAGGAACTTAGGACAGGCCCTTTCGGACGAGAGCAAAGGATTACTCTGCCCTCCCTCTAAGACGCGCCTTAACTAGGCCTTTGATGATGAGGTTACAGACTTATGCTCCAGCTAGGCCATGTAGGCAGGACTGAAGGCTTAGTCAGTGCTTTGGCTAGACCCTTTTGGACGGGACCAAAGGCTTTGTAACAACCTAAAATTTAACCCATAATAAATAATTTGTTAATTAATTAAATAATAAAATAACTTCGTGAAATTATCAGAATTGAGCCACGGGAGTTGCACCATTGTGTCTGTGGTAATTTTATGGTCAGTTTCCATATATAGAACATCAGAATCCGAGTTAATATGAGCAAAGAACGAAATAATCAAAGAAACAAAGATATATATATATATACATATATACAGGTTGACCGAACGGTCGACCTGGGCAAGGGAGCGGTCGACTGCCCTGTGATGCCCGACTTCTATACAAACACTAGCCAAGGACACTACGGGGTAATGTCGTCGACTAGCACGAAAAATAACGCTGTTGAGGAGCGACCATCTGTGTAATTGCTTTGTGCGAGTACCGATATGTCAAATAGTAGGTCATGGATATCATTTCAAGAGGGAGTCTGACATATCAAATATAAACTCAAAGCTACTACACAGTGGCTATGTGTCTTTCGGAAACAAATATAAAATAAGCATAACAGAAATCAATCATAGATATTCATATCACTATGGCGGAAACAGATATGAATATAACACATAGAAGTGAACATCAAAGTAGTGGTCATACAAGGTCCACTACATCACAAAGAATAGGTACAAGTGCTAGAAAAAAGAATATGTATACATCAAGGAGTCTCTATCTCGAATGTATAAAAACGAAAAAACTACTAAGCTAAAGTAGTTAACCAAAAGTCAGAAGCTAGTCCCTGCTAAGAAGTCAAGTGGAAGCACCTGAAACACCTCGGTCTGACCCGAGTATTATTTAAGAAGAAAAATAATAAATAGATCACTCTAGCTATAATTATCATATAAGATGAGATAGGATAAGAGATATGACAAAAATATATGATAACAATAATGTCATACTGTGACAAGTATATATTTGATAGTAACGAAAATCATTTAATATCTCAAATCACCTCAAACACCAAAAAGAATTTCATATTCTTTAGCTTATTCACCAAACCGCAAATATTGACAAAACATATCAATGCAAATCGCAAAAAATTGGTGAAACACAAATTCCAGAAATCAATAAATAGAAATCCAGAAAACACAAAAGGGGAGGCCTATCACAAACGGGAGCATGAAAACTCACCAACACGTGTATCACAAACGGGATGCTATCCCACGGGTCGTTAACCTATAAAGCCGGTGCAACGACGTAGTACAACGATACGCCCGGGGAACCTAAAACTCAAATTAGCCGCAACAACGACGTTGTACAACGATACGCCCGATGAACCGAACTCCATAAAACGATTAAAAGACCATGGGTCGCTAGCCCATAAAAATGCGACGAAGCTCTACAGAACGGCGTATAGTCCCCCACGCGGATAAAGAGACATCGCGTATCGCTAGTCTAAACCACAAAATGATCATCATTGATCAATAAGTGTAAATTACATCAAGCTAGTAAATAGATGAGTTTAGCTTAATGTGACATAACCACTGGCTTAACTTAAATATTTACGAACAAATTGTAGATTTCCACTCGAAAATTGTCACAAAATTTCAATCGAACAAGTCTAAGAATTAACCAACGAAGTAAGCGCAAGCGTTTCATGCCACTTGTTTTGCTAAGTCGTTTAATTGGATTTCTCGTACGAATGAGGTAAAGGTTTGTATATACTAATAGATTGGAAAACGGTTTTAAAACGAGCTTTGTATTTAAAAGTAATGTTGAAATCATTTTTGTGAAAGAGTTTGAATATTTACTACTAGTATAGAAACCTTTGTATTTTAAAGTGACAAATCACAGAAACGATTGTAAAAACAATCTATCACCAAAAATTCATGTACGACAACGTGAATTAAAACCATGAAAATCGATATCGAATCCATCAAATGGATATTCCCAAAAATGCAGAAAAGAAGGTATCAAAGTCGATAATAAATGACAACAACTAACCGGATCAACAAAAATCGATAAAAATTGGAAATTTGCATAAAAACAGGCAAATTGGCTGAATTTAACAGCGCCAGACGTCTGGTGGTTTTCCCAAACGTCTGAGCTGAAGATCTGGAAATTTTTTCTAGATTGCTCAGATGTTTGGGAATAACCTCAGACGTCTGAGCTGAAGGTCTGGAATTTTTATTCCAATGCCTTAGACGTCTGAGCGTTTTCCCAGATGTCTGAGCTGAAGCCCAGGGCAAAATTTGCCTAGGCCAATGATGGCCAAATCAACTCGGAAGCGACCGAATGAGCGATGGTGGCTAGGGATTTTTGCCAAGCGATAACCCAGCCCTATAGGCTCTTCAATATGCTCTAAACAACATTTCCAAACATCCATTGTAGGATTTTCATAGATTTTGACTTCAAAATACCAAAAATTGGAAAATTCACCAAACCAATTCAATTCAGAAGCAATTGAACATGAAATAGATGTTAGGAATTCATACCTAACAACAATGAAAGCTATACACATAGATGTGAGTTCAAGAACTCACCTTTAAATTAAAAAACAAGGAATGAGAAGCTCTAAAACAAAGCAAGATCAATCTCTCTTCAACTTCACTTCAAGAACCTTCAACCTATGATCAAATGCAAAGTTTTTCCTAAGTTAGGTTATAGGAAAAATCAAGAATTGAAGAGGAATTAAGATGGAGAAGATGAAGAGCATGCTTACCTAAGCTTCTCCTTGATTTTGGAACTAGAATTTGAATTTCCTAAGAAAACTAGGGCTTAAGAATTTTGATTTCCCCTCTTTTCCCCCATTTTTCCTTTAGGGCTTGAGTGTTAGGAATAATGGAATGAATGAATGAAGAGTAGTGGAGTGGGAGGTATTAGGTAGAAGAGTTTGGGTTCTCTTATTGGGTTAGTGGGCTAGAACACAAACCAAAGCCCAAACAAAATACCAAAATCCTAATCAACTCCAAACATATCAATGTTTATACTCAAAAAAGTTGAAAACATCGTTTTGAACTCAATGGAAGTGGTCTCGAGTCCGGATTCGACTATTTACAAAAAGTCACATTTTGGACTTTAAATTAAATTAAGGACGCTATATTTAAATATGAAATCGTAAAATATGAGGGTGTTACAGACTCCCCTCCTTAAAGAAATTGCGTCCTCGCAATACTTAAGAAGAAATAAAGAGTAACAACCATTCTAAGACATAACAACACAAAAGAAAAATTTGAAGTGAGAAGTTCACCTTAAGGAGAACGAGAGAGTAAGTCCGGATGTGTTCGCTCGATGAACTCTATGGATTCCCAAGAACAATCCTTAGGATTAAGGACCATTGAACTTTCACTAGCGGAACATCTTTATTTCAAAGGCGTTTAACCTCCGTAGCAATGATACAAATGGGATGTTGCTCATAGGTCAAATTAGGTGAAACCTCAATTTCTTCAATAACACCGGGCTCAAGAATAGAATCGGAATCTCTAAGGCATTTCCGTAGTTGAGAAACGTGGAATACGTCATGAATAGCAGAAAATTGAGCTGGCAATGAAAGGCGATAAGCCACGGAACCAATGCGTTCGGTGATGGGAAATGAGCCAATATATCGAGGTGCTAACTTTCCCGATCGACTGAAACGCACAACACCCTTCATAGGTGAAACACGACTGAATACCAAATCTCCAACAGAAAATTCCAAATTCCTTCTTCGGTTATCGGCATAGGATTTTTGTCTACTTTGAGCTTCTTTCATCCTATGACGAATAAGGTCAATCTTCTCTGTGGCATCACGAATAAAATCTGGACCTAAAACCAGCTTCTCACCGGCTTCAAGCCAACACGTAGGAGATTGGCATGGCCTTCCGTAGAGTGCCTTGAAAGGTGCCAATGCAATACTAGACTGGAAGCTATTATTATAAGAAAACTCAACAA
Organism: Allium fistulosum; assembly: GCA_030737815.1. Taxonomy (NCBI): domain Eukaryota; kingdom Viridiplantae; phylum Streptophyta; class Magnoliopsida; order Asparagales; family Amaryllidaceae; genus Allium; species Allium fistulosum. The sequence goes on along the minus strand of CM060905.1, from coordinate 893,248,158 downwards.
GAGAAATATGATCTTCCCAACATCCACCAAAATCAAGAACATAAGCATAAAGGAGATCTTCAAGAGTTTGATTCACACGCTCTGTTTGTCCATCGGATTTGAGGATGATAAGAAGTGCTAAAATTAAGCTTCGTTCCCAAAGCTTTTTGAAGACCCTTCCAAAACCCACTAGGAAATAATGGATCTCGATCACTAACAATAGAAGTAAGAACCCCATGCAATTTAACAATTTCTTTAATATAGAGTTTAGCCAAAAGAGGTACGGTCCGATTGGACCGAACGGAAATAAAATGGGAGGATTTTGTAAGTCTATCTACAATCACCCATAGACTGTCATGACCCAAACGAGAACGGGGAAGACTGTCAACAAAGTCCATGGAAACTTGATCCCACTTCCAAACTGGAATGTCCAAAGGTTGCAATAACCCACTGGGCCTTTGATACTCGGCCTTTACGAGTTGGCTAGTCATGCAACGCTTAATGAAGTTAGCAATAGCAGATTTCATTCCATCCCAATAATAAAGTCGTTTCATGTCTGCATACATTTTACTACTACCGGGATGAATGGTAAATTTAGAACGATAAGAATCTTCTAAAATGTCTTTATGAAGATCACTAATATTTGGCATAATAAGTCTACCAAATTTTCAAATGCCTCCACGAGCATATATTTCAAAGTCTTTCAGACTATCAATATTATTTTTATCCCTACAACTTTGGCTAAGAAGAGCCAATTTGGGATCTTGCTTTTGAGCTTCAAGGATGCGGTCTAAAAGAGAGGGATGAGCCTCAAGGCTACATAAAACAAGAGATGAACATGGATCGGATTCACGATCTCGAATCTCACAAGTGGACAAAGTCTCGAGATCATTCGATTCAGATATCATCATGGAAACAACCGCTTGTTGCTTATGACTAAGATCATCGGCAACACGATTTCCCTTTCCAAGAGTATAAAGAATTTCAAGATCATAAGATGCAAGGAATTCGAGCCAACGTTGTTGACGCAAATTAAGTTCCTTTTGAAAGAACAAATACTTCAAAGATTTATGATCGGTGTAGAGAACAAATTTTTCTCCCAAAAGATAATGACGCCAAATTCTAAGGGCGAAAACAATTACTGCGAGCTCTAAATCATGAGTGGCATACCTAGTCTCGGCAGGCTTTAATTGCTAAGAAGCATAAGCGATAACACGTTCCATTTGCATGAGAACTGCTTCCAAACCAACACGACTAACATCGGTATAAACAATCAAGTCTTGGTTCCTTTCGGGAATCACAAGAATTGGAGCATCGGAAAGGAGTTCTTTTAATTTCTGAAAAGTAGCTTCACATTTGTCTGACCAAATGTACTTAACTCCCTTCTTTGTCAAACTAGTAAGAGGTACGAAAATTTTAGAAAAGTCTTTTATGAACCGACGGTAATAGCCCGCCTATCCAAGAAAGCTATGAATTTCCATCACACTCTCTGGTCTCTTCCAATTTGAATCGCCTCAATCTTTGAAGGATCCATGGAAATTCCAGATTCAAAAATAATATGTCCTAAAAATTTCACACTGGATTGCCAAAAGTGGCACTCAGAAAAATTTGCTTTCAATTAATTGCTCCTAAGGGTTTCCAACACAATCCGAAGATGTTTTTCATGCTCTTCCTCGGTTTTGGAATAAGCAAGAATATCATCTATAAAGATGAGAACAAATCGATCGAGGAAGTCTTTGAAAATTCGGTTCATAAGGTCAACGAAATAAGCTGGAGCATTCGTTAAACCAAATGGCATAACAAGCCATTCATAAGATCCATAACGAGTACGGAACGATGTCAAAGGAATGCTATCCTCTACAATACGAAGTTGATGAAAACCGGTTGCTAGGTCTAACTGGGAAAAGACTCTAGCACCGCAAAGTTGATCGAATAGATCATCAATCCGAGGTAAGGGATATTTATTCTTGATGGTGAGATCATTAAGCTTGCGGTAGTCAATGCAAAGCCTAAGTGTACCATTAGATTTCTTCACAAAGATAGATGAAGCTCCCCAAGGAGAGGAACTAGAACGAATAAACTATTTTGCTTCCAATTCAAATAATTGTTTACACATCTCCTCATTTTCCTTATTGGACATACGATAAGGAGGACGAGTGATAGGTAGAGCTCTAGGGATTAGATTAATTCTGAACTCAATTGCTCGCTTAGGTGGTAATCCTAAAATGGGCTCAAATATATCGGGAAATTCACAAACAACGTGAATGAGGGAAATGACATCTTCCTCATCATCATTATCGTCATTATGTGGGTTTAGAGAATATAAGGATGCTACCGAATTGGAATCTGAATCTTTAAGAACAATAGGAATCTGCTTAACAGATTGAGGATGTCGAAGATGGATAGTCCTCTCTGGACATAGGATGTGGGCTTCATAACGATTAAGCCCATCCATTCCCAAAATCATTTTGAAACCTAAGTAACGCATAACGTACAAATCGGCACGGAAAGCGTAATCACATAAAATAATTTCAACATCCTTACAAAATAAATTGAGTGTTGTGGATCCACCAACCGGATTCATAATTTTTAATGAAGTCATCAAGCCCATAACATTTAAAGAAAAAGTATGAACAAGTTCTTTTGATATAAAAGAGTGAGATGCACTCATATCAAAAAGAATTCGAATATGGTGATCACGAAACATAATAATGCCATCAAGGACAGAATGAGAAATACCTTTACCAAGAGGAGTGTTACTAAGGGCTTGCACAACATTCAGCTTTCCCTCTTTCTAGCTTTGAAGTTTGGGACATGAAGATTTAGGATGACCCGAACTTTTGCAATAGCGACAAGTAAGGGGCTTCAGACACTTATTTGCATAGTGGTCCTTAGAACCACAATTAGAGCATTCTCCACAACTAGAGGTAGGAGCCTTTGCTACGGAAGTTGCTTGCTTCCATTTCTTGTTGGGATTAGGGCCTTTGAACTTACTATCGAGTTGCCTTTTCTTGTTGTTATTGAAGTTCTGTTTGGCACCCCCAACATCACCATCACTTTCTTTATCGGCCTCTTCAAGTTGAAGAGCGATATCTACAAGCTGATCGAAAGGCACTTCTAGTTTCAAAAGTAAAGTCGTTTTGAGGTTCTTATTCAACCCATAGATAAACCTATGATTTTTCTTCAATGGGGTATTAATATACTCGACCCCATATTTAGAGAGGGAATCAAAAGATGCGACATAAACTGTCATAGAAGGTTCACCTTGAACAAGGTCAATAAAGCGTCGGGCTAAAGTTACCTTTTCAGCTTCCGGCACAAACTTTAACTCGAACCTTTCCCGGAATTGCTCCCAAGTAAGATCCGCTTCAATAATTTCCAAAATTAAAAGCCCACACCAATCTAATGCTCTCTCTTGGAGAATGCTAGAAGCCACTTGGACTCGATATAGATCCATAAGATTCATGCGAGAAAAGATGCGATCGCATGTTCTAAGCCAAGCTTGGACTTCTATAACGCTTTCGGAACCCTTAAATGGCCTTCCACCCAAATTGGTATAATCATTGCACAAGCGTGCAAACCCGGATTTAGGATGAGTGGGCTCAAGAATGGGTCCGACAGTTTGGGCATTCTTTAAAAGATCCAAAAGCTGTTGGGAAGACATGATTACGCCATCCTGAGGAGTAGCACTAGATTGACCGACGCTAGGACGACCAGGTTTAACCATTTCTCTTCTTTAAGAAAGAAAGAAAGAAGAGGAAAAAGGCTATTCTTAGAATGAATATCAAACAAACTTGATTGATAAAACAAGGCATCATAAAAGTAAATAGGTTAGAACGGGTCCAAAGACTCGAATTAAATCCTAAGCCATGATTCCTAAGAGAGACTTAGGACAATGATCCTTGTCATAATATCCTATAATGTTCCGAAGTTTGGCTCTAATACCAAGTTGTGACGCCCCACCTCTACACTCACACTAGCCAAAGACACTACAGAGTAATGCCGTTGACTAGCACGAAGAATAAGGCTGTTGAGGAGCGACCATCTGTGTAATTGCTTCGTGCGATTACCGATATGTCATATAGTGGATCATGAATATCATTTCAAGAGGGAATCTGACATATCAAATACAAACTCAAAGCTACTACACAGTGGCTATGTGTTCTTCGAAAACAAATATAAAATAAGCATAACATAAATCAGTCACAGATATTCATATCACTAAGGCGAAAATAGATATGAATATAACACATAGAAGTGAACATCAAAGTAGTGGTCATACAAGGTCCACTACATCACAAAGAACAGGTACAAGTGCTAGACAAAAGAATATGTATACATCAAGGAGTCTCTATCTCAAATGTATAAAAATGAAAAAACTACTAAGCTAAAGTAGTTAGCCAAAAGTCAGAAGCTAGTCCATGCTAAGAAGTCAAGTGGAAGCACCTGAAACACCTCGGTCTGACCCGAGTATTATTTAAGAAGAAAAATAATAAACGGATCACTCTAGCTATAATTATCATATAAGATGAGATAGGACAAGAGATATGATAAAAATATATGATAACAATAATGTCATACTGTGACAAGTATATATTTGATAGCAACGAAAATCATTCAATATCTCAAATCACCTCAAACACCAAAAAGAATTTCATATTCTTTAGCTTATTCACCAAACCGCAAATATTGACAAAACATGTCAATGCAAATCGCAAAAAATTGTTGAAAAACAAATTCCAGAAATCAATAACTAGAAATCCAGAAAACACAAAGCGGGAGGCCTATCACAAACGGGAGCATGAAAACTCACCAACACGTGTATCACAAACGGGACGCTATCCCATAGGTCGTTAAACCATAAAGCTAGTGCAACGACATAGTACAACGATACGCCCGAGCAACCTAAAACTCAAGTAAGCCGCAACAACGACGTAGTACAACGATACGCCCGATGAATCGAACTCCATAAAATTGTTAAAAGACGATGGGTCGCTAGCCCATAAAAATGTGACGAAGCTCTACAGAACGGGGTATAGTCCCCTACGCGGACAAAGAGACATCGCATATCGCTAGTCTAAACCACAAAATGATCATCATTGATCAATAAGTGTAAATTACATCAAGCTAGTAAATAGATGAGTTTAGCTTAATGTACCACAACCACTGGCTTAACTTAAATATTTACGAACAAATTGTAGATTTCCACTCGAAAATTATCACAAAATTTCAATCGAACAAGTCTAAGAATTAACCGACGAAGTAAACGCAAGCGTTTCATACCACTTGTTTTGCTAAGTCGTTTAATTGGATTTCTTGTACGAATGAGGTAAAGGTTTGTATATACTAATAGATTGGGAAACAGTTTTAAAAATGAGCTTTGTATTAAAGGAAATGTTGCAATCATTTTTGTGAAAGAGTTTGAATATTTACTACTAGTAAAACCTTTGTATTTTAAAGTGAAAAATCACAGAAACGATTATAAAAACAATCTATCACCAAAAATTAACATACAACAATGTGAATTAAAACCATGAAAATATATATCGAATCCATCAAAGGATATTCCCAAAAATGCAGAAAAGAATACATCAAAGTCGATAATAAATGACAACAACTAACCGGATCAACAAAAATCGATAAAAATTGGAAATTTGCATAAAAACAGGCAAATTGGTTGAATTTAACAGCGCTAAACGTCTGGTGGTTTTCCCAGACATCTGAGCTGAAGCTCTGGAAATTTCTTCTAGATTGCTCAGATGTTTGGGAATAACCTCTAACGTCTGAGCTGAAGGTCTGGAATTTTTATTCCAATGCCTCAAACGTCTGAGCGTTTTCCCAGACATCTGAGCTGAAGTCCAGAGCAAAATTTGCCTAGGCCAATGGTGGCCAAATCAACTCGGAAGCGATCGAATGGGCGATGGTGGCTAGGGATTTATGCCAAGCGACAACCCAACCCTATAGGCTCTTCAATACGCTCCAAACAACATGTCCAAACATCCATTGTAGGATTTTCATAGATTTTGACTTCAAAATACCAAAAATTGGAAAATTCAACAAACCAATTCAATTCAAAAGCAATTGAACATGAAATAGATGTTAGGAATTCATACCTAACAACAATGAAAGCTATAGGCATAGATGTGAGTTCAAGAACTCACCTTTAAATTCAAAAACAAGGAATGAGAAGCTCTAAAAAAAGCAAGATCAATCTCTCTTCAACTTCACTTCAAGAACCTTCAATCTATGATCAAATGCAAAGTTTTTCCTAAGTTAGGTTATAGGAAAAATCAAGAATTGAAGAGGAATTGAGATGGAGAAGATGAAGAGCATGCTTTCCTAAGCTTCTCCTTGATTTTGGAACTAGAATTTGAATTTCCTAAGACAAGTGCAAGCAATCGAAATTAAGGATTACATCCTAATTACAGGATTAGGAATTTAGCCTAACCAAAGCAGAAATCAAGGAGAAGTGCAAGCAATCGAAATTAACCTATCTTATAGTTAATCGTATTTATTTCCAGTTTATCTCTTTCCTATTTCCTTTGTTTAATCTTTATACACTATAACTATTGTAGAGTCTGTTACTTTTACTTTGCTTAAAGATTCTAGTAATTACTATCATTCACCAAACTTTTAGTCTGGCCCACTCCTCTATTCCCCCCTTTCCCTCCCTTAGGTAATCAAGGGAGAGGATAGTAGATTGCAGTTTCTTGGAGATTTCTTGGAGGAGTTTGCTTACATGTATTTCTTTTCTTTCAGCTTTTGTTCTTTCTAGGTATTGGCTTATTATGAGGGATATTATGTACTCTGATTTTTGAGACTACGAGTTTTTGTTTCATGAGACATATTGGATTTTTAGACATGTATATGGTATTTGACTTATTTATGAAGCAATTATGAAGCTTTGTTTTAATTAAGATATTATTTTAAGTTTCCGCTGTTTTTATCTATATTTGTCTTGTAAATCTTAGTCTCTGTTAGCTTTAGTTATACCTACAACGCACCACGCCTTTTAATGTGTCCTTTTGGGTATATTAAGGAGTATGGGGTGTTTCAGGCTTACTCCGTCCTTCCTTTAGGAGGTGCTTTGTCTAGGCTCATGATAGCTGGAGACAAAGGCTTTAGCCCCTTACCACCATCTTAGGCAGTGATTTAGGTTTTCCGTTATACTAGGAGAATCTTACTCTCAACCATATAGAATCGCTTTGTTATCCCGCCTTATGGCAAGGTCGTAACACCAAGGAATTGACTAGTAACCAGTGACGGTCCGTCCCAGAGACCAGTTATACATAGGCTTACTACGGATATCGATGAATTTTGTCCGAATCCGGATCGAGCCAAAATTGGTAGGACATGGCAAGCTAAGCCATGAGAGCCCACGTTTCAAATCTCAAGTCAATCCGAGTTCGTATGCTCAAGTTATGAACGATGCAAGATTGGATGAAGATCAACTACCAATCGACTCGCTCCTTCGACTCGCTTCACAACACTCGGTTTGAAGCCAACTTCGGCTCGCTTCGCTCAGAGGCCAACTTCGAGTCAATCAGGTTCGACTCGCTCCACATCCTTCAAAGCTGCTCACTTCGGCTCGCTCTAGTGCGAAAGCATCGAAGGCACACATTTCGACTCGCTTCACTCGAACAAACTGTTCGAATCCATCAACTTCGACTCCACCGCTCGAACCTCCCAGGACACCCCATTTCGACTCGCTCTCCCAGTGACAGCTTCGACTCACTCGACCAGTTCTATCTTCGACTCGCTCAAAGCAATGCTTGCTTCGACTCGCTCGACCAAGTACTTGCTTCGACTCGCTCGAAGCAGCATCCAGGACAGAGTAAGAATCAAGTGCCACGTCATCGAGTCGAACAGAAGCGAGTCGAAACAGGAAGCGAGTCGAACGAAACAGCCTGCCGAAAACTCCATTTCGAATCGATCATATCTCCTAATCTACAAGTCCAAATGCTATGAAATTTTCACAAAAAACTACGTGCATGCTAGAGATCCACGCCAAATTTTGACTCCATGCGATGAAATCTTGAGCGAGTCGAAATCAGCTCGTGTCGATCATGGATCGGACCGAAACTTCACGGGCTTGGGCGTACGGGCCTGGTCACGTGCTAGAGAGGGTCTACTGAGATCTGAGCGAAATATCAGCCTCCTACACCTATAAATAGACCCCCAAAGCCAACATAAAAGGGGTTCTTCTTCCTCTTTGAGATCTCCAATGCCCGGACTCCGCCAGATCCAGATCTGAACTCCATTGCTGATGCTATCAACTAGATTCATTGCTGCAAATCACAATTGACTGCTGTAAAACATTGAATTCACTTGTAAACACAAAAGAAAGATCAATAAAGCAAACAACTTCATAGTGGACGTAGGTTATATGTCGAACCACTCTAAATTCTTGCGTCTCCTTGCACTTTAATTATCCTCGTTTCTGAAATTTGGAGTTTTTGTTAGATAAATCCTCTTTTTTCAATTAATTTCTTCGCTTTATCTCTTCAAAGACTTCCGAAGAGTGTTGTGCCCAATTTTGGTACAAACACTTTAGTGCTTTCACTAAGAATAACTGATTATTCACCCGCTCTTTGGATCTCCTATCTATATTGGATTGCATAAATCTAAGAAGAAGATCCAGATCTAGAACTTTGAAGCCCTTCCATTCTATTCAGATTTGCAACTGGATCTAGGAAAGGACTTCACCAATTCATTATGGTGAGCACACGTACCACTGCTACAACTGCTGATCAAGGAGCACGGGACCAACAAAATCCCATGCAATCACCTCCATCTAACCAAAATGCTGCGGGACCTCCAGATCCATCAGGTCCAATCACTAGGCAAGAATTCCAGACATTACTTTAAGAGTTGACCAAGAGTCGGCAGCAGCTAGCGGAACAACTACGCGCCAACACGGAGTTGACTAACCAGTTAAATCGCCAAAGAAGAAGAAGATCCAGAAGAGACCAAGGTTCTCATTCTTCCACAAAAAGTTCAGCCTCCTCCGATGGCCAAACTAGATCCACACGTCCACGGTTAGGTGTAAGCTACACCCAAGCCACGGGACTCCAACCTGCTTCAAACCTTGGACAACCTAGAGCTGGACCGTCCGCTAGTCCCCACACAGAACCTTCAACTCGAGGAGGAGCTGCTCCTTATCATGTTACCGGCAACATTGCTACTACCACCGCTGTTGGACGGGGAGGTGACGCTAGAAACCAAGCTGATCCTCAACATAGTCAACGAGAGCAGACCCCTGAGCCTTATGTCCCTGAGGATGTTGAACCAAGGAGGCGAGGCACGGACCGTCGACCGCGTCCGGTCCAGACTCGCGCTGTGGAACCCGACCACACCTTGGCACAACATGCTCTAAGTGTCCGAACACCTGATATACCGGCGATGATCCGCCAAATGAGCCGTGAAAGTCAGGGTCTCTCTAATGATGACTGGGGAATCTCCCGAAGTCATAACCCTTTCATCGATGATGTTTTATATGCGGAACCACCTCGGCACTTCAGGATGCCAGCCTTGCCAGTTTATGAAGGAAGTTCTGATCCCAATCAACATGTCCTGAAATACGAATGGCTGATGAATGCTGCTAGAGCTGATGACGTAGTAAAGTGCCGTAGTTACCCCATTTTCTTAGGGGGCATCGCTACCATGTGGTTCACTCGCTTGCCATCGCGATCCATCTCTAACTTTGACCAGATGGCCACCAAGTTTGTCGAACAATTCCGTATGCACGTGGCGAGACTAAAGGACATTAACACTCTGTCTAGTGTTACGCAAGCTCCCGGAGAAACACTTAGACGTTACTTAGAGCGCATGCTGCGTGTGCGGAAATAAGCAATCCTAACGATAACTATATCCTGATGGCTCTGACTAAGGGGATTGATGCTGATTACGAGTTCAGAAATTGGTTAGCTGGGAAACCACCTACGTCATTGGACCGTTTCTATTCCAAGGCAGCCCAATTCCTAAGAAGAGAGGATGCGAAACAGTCTAGGAAACAGGACGACGCAAGGCCCAACATCGAAGGAATCCAAAGTAACATCGCTATCAAACAGTCCGGAGATAGTTCTGGGAAATTTCAGTCGAAAGTACAAAATAAACGAAATCCACAGAGGGACAATGGGAATCAAAACAAGAAACGCGATTAGGATCACGGTCCACGGCGTAGAGCTTCCATGTATGATAACTACACTCCGTTAAACACGTCACTAGAAAATGTGTATTTGCAGATCTGCAATACCATGCAATTTAAGAAACCTACCCCGAAACCACCAACTGAAAGACAAATCCAAACAGGAAAATTCTGTAGATTCCATGAGAGTTATGGCCGCAACACCAATGAGTGTCGTCACCTACAAGACATCATTGAAAAACTGATACGTGAGCGGAAGTTGGACCAGTATGTACGGGCGCCGCAATCCGGCGGTGTAGGCCCTTCAAATCAAAATCGTGCGCCGAATCAGGAAAGACAGGAAGAACCCGCTCGTGCGGACGGGAGGTTAGTCATCAATACAATAAGTGGTGGTCCTCACCCAGCAGATCGAAGCTGGAAGGAAATGGAGTCGTATGCCAGTTCTATTAGGCATGCGAACTTCGAGTGTTACAGTAGTTTTGATGAGGGAGCTCCGGCCAAGCGATAGAAAACGATGACGGATGACATCGTGTTCAGGAGCAAAGACGTAGATAAAATCGAAGCTCCCACTATTGATTCGCTGGTCATCTCAGCACAAGTAGGTCCCGCTTGGATGAAAATGATCTTAGTTGACAGTGGAAGCTCTGTAAATATTCTGTTCAAACGAGCTTATGATCAAATGAAGATGGAAGCCGCAAACTTGAAACCTTGTCAATCTCGTGTCCATGGTTTCAACGGAAGTGCCACTATACCTACTGGAATGGTGGAACTGCCAGTAGAATTGGGAGTCGGAGAACGTCGGAGAGTACAGATGTTGCAGTTCATCGTTTTAGACATAGACTCCCCTTACAATGCTTTCTTCGGCCGACCAGCCCTCGCTGAATTCAGAATAGCCATTTCCCCATGGTGTTTGACCTTAAAATTTCCCACTGACCATGGAATAGGAATCGTTTAGGGAGATCAGGCCACTGCCAGAGCCTGTTATGTTGCTGAGCTGCGGGAAGCGCAGCGAAAGGAGAAAGGAAAGGGCGTAGAGGAATCGCTTTGCGCCTGTTTCGCTGATAATTGACAATTAACGCCCGGGCCCAGGCCCGGGCACCCCAGCCAATCCCTCAGGGATCTTGACCCAAGAGAAGCCGAAAATGAAGGAGAATCTAAAGAAAGTCAAGCATCCCCGGCTGAACTGACGATTGATGTCCCAGTTGACAGTGAAGATGATTCAAGAATGATAAAGATTGGGTCTCAGCTAAGCCAACAAACTCAAGAGGAATTGGTTGAATTTCTGCAGGAAAATCTTGATGTATTTGCCTGGACACATTCCGATATGTGCGGGATCTCGCCGGACATCGCGAGCCACATTCTGAACATTGACCCACGGCATGTCCCGATCAAACAAAAAAGGCGCGGTATGGATCCAGAGAGATCTGCCGCCCTTAAGGAGGAAGTGGAAAAACTTGAAGCGAACAGATTCATTCGAGATGCACTATATCCTGAATGGGTGTCGAATCCCGTGCTCGTCCGAAAGCGGAATGGAAAGTGGAGAACGTGCGTCGATTATTCCGATCTGAATAAAGCATGTCCCAAAGATAGTTTTCCACTTCCCAGAATCGATCAACTAGTAGATTCGACAGCTGGGCATGAAATCTTATCCTTCATGGACGCATACTCCGGCTACAATCAGATACCGATTCATTTACCTGATCAGGAGCATACCAGCTTCGTGACCGACTTGGGACTTTACTACTACAAGGTCATGCCATCTGGACTCAAGAACGCCGGAGCTACTTATCAATGATTGGTTAATCGGATGTTTTCCAATCAGATCGGAAAAACGATGGAAGTATATGTCGACGACATGCTTGTAAAGTCACGACTCTTCACTGACCATGTTAAAGACCTGGATACTATGTTCGAGATACTCCGAGAATACAAAATGAAGCTAAATCCACTAAAGTGTCACTTTGGAGTCGCATCTGGGAAGTTCCTTGGGTTCATCGTTAATGCTCGAGGAATCGAGGCTAATCCTGAAAAGATTTAGGCAATCAGAAATATTGAAACTCCCAAGACCATAAAGCAAGTCCAAAGTCTCAATCAAAAAGTAGCAGCATTGAGCAGGTTCATTTCAAAGTCCATTGACAAATGCATTCCCTTCGTCGATCTGATTTGAAAAGGAAAATGCAACTTTGAATGGACCACGGAGTGCGAGGGCGCTTTCCAAGCGCTAGTCCAACATCTATCCACACCACCTATCCTGTCAAAACCCATCGACCATGAGAAGCTGTTCGTATATTTGGCAACATCAGAGAACGCTATCAGCGCTGCATTAATCCAAGAAGAAGACAAAATACAGAAGCCGGTATACTACGTCAGCAAACGATTGACTGGAGCTGAAAGGAACTACTCGAAGTTAGAAAAGTTGGCCTACTGCCTTGTGATTGCATCAAGAAAACTCCGACCATACTTCCAGGCACATCCCTTTGTTGTTTACACCGACCAGCCGTTACGACAGGTCCTTTCGCGGCCTGAGATGTCTGGTAGGTTACTCAAGTGGAACATTGAACTGAGCCAGTTCGATATTACTTACACTCCAAGACGAGCAATCCAAGGACAATTCCTTGCTGATTTCATAGCCGAATTCACCGTTCCAGAGGACTTGCCCGAAACCAGTAAATCCCCCGAATCTGTTTGGAAGATGTATACCGACAGTGCATCGAATGACCGATGTTCGGGCGCCGGTGTTGTACTTGAAACCCCCGAAGGTCGATCCATATGCTACGCTTTGAAGTTTGACTTTCATGCAACCAATAATGAAGTGAATACGAAGCCCTTTTAGCTGGTTTGAAACTCGCTAGAGATCTGAAAATCATCGCTGTGGAAATATACTGTGATTCACAGTTGGTTGTGTGTCAAGTACGGGGAGAGTATCAAGCAAGAGATCGAAGGTTGGCTGCTTACTTAGCTCGAGTTCAGGAAGTACTGAACCAGTTCGATTACTACACCATCTATTGTATACCCCGGGAGCGCAACCAAAAGGCCGATTCATTGGCAAAGCTAGCCAGCACAGGCGAAGCTTAGCAAATGGGACTCGTTCCCGTAGAAACGCTACCTTCCCCAAGTATCGATCGGACAGAAATAAACCGGGTATGCGAAACCATTCTCGAAAAGGACTCATGGATGACTCCGCTCAAAAATTACATCGAACACGGAATCCTGCCGGAACGCAGGAGTGAAAAGAGACAAGTTCTCCGAAAGGCCTCACGATTCGTCATTCAAGATGGGGTCATGTATAAAAGAGGGTACTCTGTTCCTCTACTCCGGTGTATCACTCATGATGAAATCAAACGAGTATTACACGAAGTGCATGAGGGAGAATGCGGCGATCATACCGGGGGGCAAGCACTTGCCAAGAAAATACTTCGGTACGGATATTACTGGCCAACCGTGAATCACGATGCATCGGATTATGCAAAGAAATGTGATAGGTGCCAAAAATATGCTCGAATCCCTAGAGCTCCTCATACTGAGATAACGCAAATGGTCAGCCCATGGCCATTCGCAATGTGGGGCATCGATATCATCGGTGCCCTACCGCTGGCAAAAGGTGGTGCGAAGTATGCCATCGTCGTGGTTGATTACTTTACAAAGTGGGCTGAAGCCGAAGCTCTCGCTACCATTACAACGAAGAAAGTAATCAACTTTGTGGTTCGCAACATCATCTGTCGATTCGGTCTCCCACACACAATAACTACGGACAACGGAACCCAATTCGACAGTGCTGAATTCAAAGATTTCTGCGAACGATTTCACATCCAAAGGAAATTCTCCGCAGTTGCAAATCCTTAAGCAAACGGGCAGGTCGAAGCAGTTAATAAAGTTATAAAGTCCATCCTGAAGAAACGACTGGAAAATGTCGGGGGCAAGTGGGTCGATGAACTTCCTATGGCTCTATGGGCTTACCGAACAACCCACAAGACCACGATTGGCCACACTCCATTCTCTCTTTCTTACGGTTCAGAAGCCGTTATTCCAGTTGAGCTAGAAGTACCTTCTCATCGTGTGACATACTATGATCCAAAGACAAATGCTATACTACTTGCTGAATCTCTCGATCTACTGGATGAGAAGCGTGAAGAGGCTGATTTGAGGGCAGCTGCGCATCGAAGTCGAGTCGCCCAATTGTACAACGCCAAGGTCCGTCCGCGAACCTTCAAACTAGGCGATCTCGTCTTAAAGAGAATCTATCCGGTTCCTTCACATATGAAGCCGACATGGGAAGGACCGTATGTTATTGAACGAAGGCTCGGAGATGGCACATTCAAATTATCGACCGTCGATGGTCTTACCTTGCCGAGAGCTTGGAATAGCGAGAGCCTTCGCCGTTATTACACCTGACAGGCTATCTCTATCCATTTAGTTTACTTTCATTTTCTGCAATTTTTTTCTGCATTTCGAGATTAGAACTTGTAATAAGGCAACTGACTTTGCCATACTTTCTTATTTCAGCAATAAAATGCAACCTCTTCGAGCCAGAGCTATCATTTACTTGAAATACTTCATATGACCATCACTATGCACGGAGAGCTAAGTCTCATCATACGGTGGGACTTATTCAAATAGAGAGTGACTGCGGTGCAACCAATCACTCACTAAGTGAAACCCGAGCTCGGGGGCAAGCCATCACATCAAAGTCAAAAAAGGATTGATACATGACAATCCTTTATCAACTTCGAATTCCCAGAGCACGAACCGGAGTATAAACATTCAATTTCGAATTCCCAGAGCGCGAACCGGAGTATAAACATTCAACTCCGAATTCCCAGAGCACGAACCAGAGTATAAACACCCAACTCCGAGTTCCCAGAGCACAAACCAGAGTATAAACATTCAACTCTGCATTCCCAAAGTGCGAAGCGGAGTATAAACATCCAACTCCGAGTTCCCAGAGCACGAACCGGAGTATAAACATTCAACTCCGTATTCCCAGAGTGTGAAACGGAGTATAAACATTCAACTCCGAATTCCCAGAGTGCGAACCGGAGTATAAACATTCAACTCCGAATTCCCAGAGAGTGAACCGGAGTATAAACATTCAACTCCGAATTCCCAGAGCGTGAACCAGAGTATAAACATTCAACTCCGAATTCGTAGAGCACGAACCGGAGTATAAACATCCAACTCCGAGTTCCCAGAGCGCGAACCGGAGTATAAACATTCAACTCCGCATTCCCAGAGTGCGAAGTGGAGTATAAACATCCAACTCCGAGTTCCCAGAGCATGAACCAGAGTATAAACATTCAACTCCGTATTCCCAGAGTGCGAAACGGAGTATAAAAATTCAACTCCGTATTCCCAGAGCGCGAAACGGAGTGTAAACATCCAACTCCGAGTGCCTAGAGCGCGAATCAGAGTATAAACATGCAACTCCGAGTTCCCAAAGCGCGAACCGGAGTATAAACATTCAACTCCGTATTCCCAGAGCGTGAAACGGAGTATAAACATCCAACTTCGAGTTCCCAGAGCGCGAACCGGAGTATAAACATTCAACTCCGAGTTCCCAGAGCGCGAACCGGAGTATAAACATTCAACTCCATATTCCTAGAGTGCGAAGCGGAGTATAAACATTGAACTCCGAGTTCCCAGAGCGCGAACCGGAGTATAAACATTCAGCTCCTCATTCCCAGAGCGAGAACCGGAGTATAAACATTCAGCTCTGTATTCCCAGAGTGCGAAGCGGGGTATAAACATTCAACTCCGCGTTCCTAGAGTGCGAAGCAGAGTATAAACATTAACTCCGTATTCCCAGAGTGCGAAACGGAGTATAAACATTAACACCCAACTCCCAGAGTGCAAATACCAATTCCAAGTCTCCCGACCGCGGACATGTGGTTAAAGCTTAAGCCGGCGTGACCAACCGCCAGTAAGCAAATAAGAATCACCGGAGTACGAATCTGATCATCGACAATCAAATAAGCATGGAGGCATTACTCAATCCCCGCTCGCCTCGGACATCCGTTCGGTGGCACAAGATTCAACATGTTATAAGAAAGCATTAATCGTCGATTGACGGCCTACAGCTCATCTCCAAGACTGGGGGGCAAGACTTAAGCATCGACCACTGATTGAAGCGATGCGACGTCGGAATTCAACTCGCTTCCCGGTCGCAAGCCCTGTCCACAGTTCCCAAACTAGCAAACCAAAACAAACTTGATTCGGAACCTGAAACTTCATAAGTGCATTTCAGACACTGAAACACTTAGACAAATACACAGTGACAAAAAAGAAAAGTTTCATTTCTATTGATTATAGAAGACGGTTGTGTACAAGTTTCCAAAAATTCCTACTAGTAGGGGCCGAACCCGCATCTATACACGGCTAACGAAATGCAAAAATCAAAACAAGCCAGATGATCATGCCTAATCTCTCTTCTTCCTTAGCTTCCTCTTCAGTGTGGACCCGCTTGAGCCATCGCCAATCTTTCTCTTCAAGCATGTGCCTTTCGACGGTTGGTCTTCCGGCGATGGCATTATGTCGACGTCCTCCTCCGAACTCGTGCGAATGAGGATGCTTCCTATGGGCGGAGTCGGAGGAACGGGATCAATTACAGGCGGTGGAATGGGCAAGCTGGTGAGAAAAACAGCACCACCGGGAGATATCATTCTAAGCGGAGCAGGCCCTGATGCTTCCATCCCACCTCCAAAGCTTCTACCCTGAGCCGCTGCTGCCATTTCAGCGTCAATTTGAGCGAACATATCCTCTTCGGTTATCGCTCGAGCCCTACTAAGGGCATCGGTAGTTGGTGATGAAGAACTTGCAGCAGGATCAGTTCCGCTCGTGACGGGTGGCAAGTCAGCAAGGGGATCGCCGTGACGGCGAAAGAGTTCATTCATCAACTGCTCGTCAAACTTAATTGTACCTCCCTGCAGATCGTCAAGCGGAGTAGTTGTACTCATGGTGGTTGCTTCAGTCGCAATAGCCTCTTGCGTTTGATATAACTCTTGAGTAACAGGAGGCATGGCCGGTGCGGCATCAATCACTGGTCAAAGAATAAAAGAACTGTTAGGACTTAACTCGATCGAAGATTTCGATTTAAGAGAAGTGGAATGTTCAGAATACCTTCCTCAGTTCGACTTGTAGGCGACAGGGCGACATCGGTAACTTGTGCAGCAGTCGAAGACATCCGCGGCTGATCCGGATTGTAAGCAGGAATAGCCTGGGGATCGACTGTAGACGAGGATCCGGGCTGGGTTGACGCGGGAACTTCGAGACTTGCTTCATGGCGGTCAACTCCAGAACCCTCTCCCACCTCAAAATGCTAGGCGCCAAGCTTTTCCTTCTCACGCAGAATCATCGACTCATGGAGAACCTTCTTTTCATCATCAGTCAAAATGCGGTTCTCGAGTTCGAATTCATCTACAGACTCGCCCTGATGCGCCTCTCTTTCTTCCTCAACCAGACGGCTCCAAGCATTGTGGAGATGAGTCGAAAAGTCATCGAGCCAGGCTAGGCCCCTGTGCCTCAGCACATTAGCATTGTAAACGACAAGGAGGTCTTCAATGTCTGCCTCTAGCCTGGACTCAGCCAGCTTCACCTTCAACTCGACCTCAGCCTCCACTTTCTGGACTTTGGCCACCGCCGCATCTCGTTCGTCCCTGAGCAGGACAGCTTGTTCGCACGCCTCCTGGGCTGCGTTGTTTGCGTCATCTTTCTCCTTGGCCATATCAGCGAATTTGGCCTTAAGTTCATTAAGCTCCTTGACCGCCGTGTCCCGCTTAGCAATGACTTTAGTGTTCCGGTGGCCCATCTCCTCCACCAAGGCAACATGTGCCTGACTCAACCTCTCCATTTCCATTTTTGCTTCATCAGCCTTCATAATGGCCTCCATCTCAGATTTCCGAGAAGTCTCGGACTCGGCAGAGAGTACTTGGATAATGCGATCTCTTTTTGCGAGCTCGGTCTCCATCTTCTCGATCTCTTTAGCCCGCTCGAAGGCCACTTTAGAAGCTTTTTTGGCAGCCTTTGTCCACTCTCTGTACTGGGTGTATATATCATGAACGTAGTCATGCATTGTGTTCTCCACCCCAGATGGAATTCTTTTTAAGTGCGGAGGGAAGACATAGCCATCAAAATAGATTTTTGGAAAATCCTTCTTCATTTGAGCCAACTTAAGGGCCCCTTCTCCAGTGGGATCAGCAGGGACCTGCTCTGTAACCAGGGAAGATGAAGTCTCTACTCTTTGAAGATGAGTTTCGGACCTAGAAGCATGAGAGGACGGCCTATGACGAGGAGGCTCTGGTGGATATGAAGTTTGAACAGGAGGAAGAGATTGAAGTCTAGGGGGAGGAGAGCACGATCTAGAACGGTGTCGGTATTCTCTCTCCCTGTCACGCACGTATCTATCTTGGTTAGAATAATCGCGATCGCGATCTCTGTTTGAATCCCTCCTGCGGGAATCATAATAACCGGAAGATTTTCGAGCAGAACGAAGATTACTGAGCATAGATACCCTTCCGGACATAGTACCTGAAAATGAGAAGCGAAGAAAGAGTTAGTAACTTCCTAAGTCGGCTGAAGTACAATTGTGAATCATGTAGTGTAGTGAAGTGTATGCATGTGCAATCCCCCGACCAACCGGAAATGTTGGCCGCACTCGTAGCAAGCGACCCGCTCGGTTCAAAAGCACTATCAAGCCCTTCCATCCCAACGTCGTGTGGAGACGACACGAAATCCGGGATCGGGACGTCATCAAGCCCTGCAAACGGACTCTCCACTTACGGGAGAGGAGCCTCCGAAATTATAATCCCCTGGAAAGGTAAAGACACGACCACAGATTTAAATCTCTTAGATTTAGGGCGTTTGTATGCAGCGGCCTTGCCTTTTCTTTTTCCTCCAGAATCCTGAACATCGGAAGGAGGCACGGCCTGGAGCTCAGTATCGGTAGGCGTTCTTTCTGGATCAACTTCTTCGGTGATCACAACTGCGGGCGCTTTGCGCTTCACGCGTTTCTTTGGGGCCACCCTATGTGTCACATCCAGGTGTATGCTCTGTCTTCGTTCTATCAGCCCGACAGCCCTCAAATTCCTGTCGGTCAGGACTAAGTCTACGTGCCTCTCTTCGCTCGGAAACGCTTGAAGAATTTGAACAAGCTCTCTGAAGTATACGCCATCGGGGCGAGAGATTGCGGCTATAAGAAAGGAAAAGTATGTTAGTTTTTTAAGTCGGTCACTAACATCTCAGTAGTTCAAGAGGGGATGGCGACACTTACGTCTATCTAACCACCGCCTAGCAAACCCAGGGGGGCACCGAACGTAGAACCATTCGGACTTGTAATAACTTAGCCTTCCCCAGGAACCCAACATAATATGGAAGCTTCTGACTGCCTCTAGAAAGGTGAAGGAAGGGCTATCTCCGCGGCTCTTAACGTTGAATAAATATCTGATCTCGATCGGCTTCGGCGGTCGAAAGAGGATCTCCATGAACAGGATGAAGGTGTTATTTAACAAGGCATACCCGTTGGGGTGTAGCTGAGACGGAGCTATACCAAGAAATGATAACGTCTCCCTTATATAGTCATTAAAGGGAGGAAGTGTCCCTGCCATGCAAGCATGACGGTTGAAGGCAGTAAACCCTTCCGGGGGATAATGTGGCCTGTCCTTCGGCCCAGGAAGTCGCACGTCGTCAAGCGACAAACCGTGCCTTAAGCAGATCCGGCCTAACATGTCTTCAGAAATATCCGATGGCACCGAATCGGGCGGAGTACAATTAAACCGAGCCCCTTGACGCTCGTCCGGAGCTATCTCAATAACTTCGGCTTCTATAACCGGTATCTCAATAGCTGAAGGAGCAGAACTTGGAAATTCCGACTGTTGAGAACTTGAAGGATCCATAACCAGCTAGCTTATAAAAAACCATTGTTAAACTGACAAATAACACTCGTGAATTCCCCAGTTTAAAGTGTGTGAGCGTGTTGTGCAGTGCTGTACTGTATATTATTTGGGAAGATCGACCGGATTAAGGAAAATGTGTAACGAACGAGACTTCGAAATTCAGTCAGAAGGACCGTTATCGCTGACCGTCATGACTGTGCCATCCAGTTATTAACTATCACTCCAAATCGAAGTTTGGTGTTATTTTTATAAGTTGCAGTTTCATCGACGAGCTTCGATAGGAAGTCAGATATGCAGTGAAACGATTAAGTCCAAGTATGCCAATTTGAAGCTCGTCGGAGGTAGTTGTTCGAGTGTGTGAAAAATTTAAAGCTTTTTTATGATCAAATTTGTATGACTCGCGAGAGCCAGGTTCGCATCGATAAATTATAGTCATGTGCATCTGAGTTATACACGGTCAAAAGGATGGAGTGCATGTTCGACTCGTTCCAGAGCCATCTCCTTCGACTCCATCCAAAAGTCACGCATTTCGACTCGGTCTGAAGCAACCAGTTCAACTCCCTCCGAAGTCATGCATTTCGACTCGGTCCGAAGCAACCACTTCGAATCGCTCTAAAGTCACGCGTTTCGACTCGATCCAAAGTAGCTACTTTGACTCGACCCAAGGCCACCCACTTCGACTCGATCGAAAGCCAACATTTCGAGTCGATCAGACACAGCCCCTTCGTACCGATCAACAGAATCAAAGCATTCGACTCGATGCGAAGCTCCACCATCGATTGACATGAAGGCCTCCGCCTCATCCTCTCGAAACCACTACTCCAGATCGACACGAAGCTAAGGCCAGGGACTCTTCGATCGATCACGAATCTGATCAATTTAGTGTTAGGGATCGAGTCTCCTCATTTACGAGATGTTTTCACTCGATGGATTACCTTAATTTGTTAATTGATTCGAGTGGTTGAAGATGTAAATTAGTTTGAATTCGAGAGTATTTCTTCTTCTTTGTTTTCTCTAAGTCACCGAGCGATACGAAGGCAGGGAAGATGAGGATGAAAGGTAAAAAATTGAAAAAACGACTAAGTGCCAGGTATTTATATGGAGTAGAAAATAAGGAGAATAGCCGATTCGAATTCCAGTGGGGTCGAGCGAGTGCTTCGACTCCCTCTTCAGTGCACTGATGCGGAGCTCTCTTTCGTATCGCTCCTTCGACTCCATCTCCAATGCAACACTACATGCCATCGCTTCGACTCGCTCCTTCGACTCGCTCTCCTTCGACTCTATCTCCTGTGCGTTTCGACTCCAGCTCCTATGCAGTTCGAATCCAAGACCAAGTCGAATGAAGCAGTTCGATCACAGACTGAGTCGAACGACCGGTTCGAATCCTTAGAACCGTGACTTCCATAAGCCAATTCCGTCAACTTGACATACTTACTTCGCATCCACAAATCCAATGGAAACTATCTTTGATGTTTCAATGCTTCACAACGATTCAGGAGAGGATCGTTATGAAGGGACATTCAAAAAACAAATGTCAAGCATTGTCACAACGGATTTCACATCGGTTCAGGAGAGGGTTGGTACGAAATTCAAAAACAATAAACTAACGATGACTCAAGAACGTACAAACGTCAGCGGGAGTCAGATTAACGTATATGCATGAATGACGGACCAATATTCAATATTCCAGATTTTTAGGAATCAAAAATTAATCCAATAACGATTACAATAGCAAACGGGTAACCACTAGCATACAGCAATCAGTTGCAACAATACAGCGCACATCGGTCGACAGTCAACAATTTACATTATCAAGAAGAACGGTCAAAGGTTACAACTTTCATCGAAAAGACGGTAACTATTCAGAGTGAAGACTGCAGCACTTCAAAGCACATCATGTTTTCACAAGACGTACTTTGGGGGGCAAATGTTATCCCGCCTTTTGGCAAGGCCGTAACACCTAGGAATTGAATAGTAACCAGTGACGGTCCGTCCCAGAGACCAGTTATACATGGGCTAACTACGGATATCGATGAATTTTGTCCGAGTCCGGATCGAGCCAAAATCGGTAGGACATGGCAAGCTAAGACATGAGAGCCAACGTTTCAAATCTCAAGTCAATCCGAGTTCGTATGCTCAAGTAATGAACGATGCAAGATTGGATGAAGATCAACTACCAATCGACTCGCTCCTTAGACTCGCTTCACAACACTCAGTTTAAAGCCAACTTCGGCTCGCTTCGCTCAGAGGCCAACTTCGAGTCAATCAGGTTCGACTCCTTCCACATCCTTCAAAGCTGCTCACTTCGGCTCGCTCCAGTGCGAAAGCATCGAAGGCACACATTTCGACTCGCTCCACTCGAACAAACTGTTTGACTCCATCAACTTCGACTCCACCGCTCGAACCTCCCAGGACACCCCATTTCGACTCGCTCTCCCAATGACAGCTTCGACTCGCTCGACCAGTTCTTGCATCGACTCGCTCGAAGCAATGCTTGCTTCAACTCGCTCGACCAAGTACTTGCTTCGACTCGCTCGAAGTAGCATCCAGGACAGAGTAAGAATCAAGTGCCACGTTATCGAGTCGAACAGAAGTGAGTCGAAACAGGAAGCGAGTCGAAGGAAACAGCCTGCCGAAAACTCCATTTCGAATCGATCATATCTCCCAATCTACAAGTTCAAATGCTATGAAATTTTCACAGAAAACTACGTGCATGCTAGAGAATGACCACGCCAAATTTCGACTCCATGGGATGAAATCTTGAGCGAGTCAAAATCAGCTCGTGTCAATCACGGATCGGACCGAAACTTCACGGGCTTGGGCGTACGGGCCTGGTCACGTGCCAGAGAGGGTCTCCCGAGATCTGAGCGAAATATCAGCCTCCTACACCTATAAATAGACCCCCAAAGCCAACAGAAAAGTGGTTCTTCTTCCTCTTTGAGATCTCCAATGCCCGGACTCCGCCAGATCTAGATCTGAACTCCATTGCTGATGCTATCAACTAGATTCACTACTGCAAATCACAATTGACTGCTGTAAAACATTGAATTCACTTGTAAACACAAAAGAAAGATCAATAAAGCAAACTACTTCATAGTGGACGTAGGCTATATGCCGAACCACTCTAAATTCTTGCGTCTCCTTGCACTTTAATTATCCTCGTTTCTGAAATTTGGAGTTTTTGTTAGATAAATCCTCTTTTTTCATTTAATTTCTTCGCTTTATCTCTTCAAAGACTTCCGAAGAGTGTTGTACCCAATTTTGGTACAAACACGCTTATTTGAATAATTTTTATTACCGAACTTGTCTAGTATCTTTTTACAAAGTCATCAAGCTCGCCTTGCCTTAGAAAATTAATGATTATTCCATCTAAGCCTCTTCACTGATTGGTATCATGCCCATTTGTAAGATGGTAGTGGCAATATGAATTTCCAAGATTCCTTTCAAACTTGGGCCTTCTCTTTGTGAAGGCCAGTAATTAATCTTATCATTAGTAAAGAAGTAAATGTTTTCAAGAGAAGTTGTGAAAGTGCAATTTTTTGGAAGTCGAGATTTGAATGCTAACCTTCTTGAATGTTGTAACGACCCGTAAATTTTCGATAATTAAAATGGTTAATTTAAAAAAAATTGTTATTTAATATTTGAAGAAATGGAAAATTTGTAAATTAATAATGAAATAATAACAAAAGTGAAAGGTAACAATGTTAATTAAAGTTAATCATTAACAACTTGAATGAAATTCCAATTAATTAAAATAATTTAAATGTTATACTTGGCTATGAATTGAATATAAGGAAACAAGTGTAGATATTGAACTAATTGATGAATTAGTATATAATTAATGATAATTGGATAAGAAAAGTGTTATGTAAGCAATTGTAACATTTGTTTGTTAATAATAACTTATAAGTGTAATCAAATGTTAATGGTAACAATTATTATAAGTTAGCCATTTATTTAGTCTATTAAATTAAAATTGGTAATCAAATGCAATAAATCTAAATTAAATGTTATGTTGGTGTAAGTTAAGGTAATAATTGGAAATAATGTTAATTTTATTCATATTATGACAATTAGTTGAATTAAAAGAATGGAAATAAAGATTTATCAATTTATTGGAATTTAAAATTATAATAATTGGATTAATTGCAAATAAATGAAATTAAATATTTAAATATTACGTCAATGGAGATTGAGATGAAATTTGAGAATATTAATGTAATAAATCATGAACCAATGTTAATTTTATCTATTTGATAATAATGGATTGAATAATTGGATGAAAGGTCAATTAAATGGAATTATTGAAAATTAAATTTAAAATTTCTGAATTTATTGAAATTGAAAGTAAACATGATAATTAGTGAAATAATTAACATTGAATTAACATGGAAATTTGTTTTAAATGGTTATAAATGTCTAAGTAATCAAAAGTGCAAAAATTTGTCAATTATAGAATCAGATTTGAAAAAGTGATTTAATTAATTTATTTAACTAATGTAAAAATAGCCATTTTTGGCCACTGACTCGGATTTCGACGAAACCAGTTTCATCGGAGCCGTAACGGTAAATTATTGTAGGATTTCAAGTTCCGTAGTGATCAGACTTGTCGTTCGATCGTACATGACCCACTTTCATTCTGGAGGCAAAACGGGCTTTTCGGGTCATTTATCGTTCAATAAGTAAGTCAATCGTATCCATTCATTCTATTTTTCCGGAGCTGTCTATAAATACCTCGTTATAAACCCTAGCCATTCCTCCTTCTCATTTGTCTGTACGTACATTCTTTCTCAACTCCTCATTCCAATGGCAGACAAACCCAAATTCCCAATTGCAAATTCAATTCAACATTCAACTTCAAAATTTAAACTCCACAAATCCTAACAAATTATATACCGTTTCGAAGCTCTCGACGAGCGCAACCCAAATCTATGATTCGTTTTCTAACTGGACGCACCGGTTGACCAGAATTTGTCGAAGAACCTCAGCCGTTCATATTAGGCCTGTCGACGATCCAACGGTGGATCGTCGCCCGATCGACGATCGGGAGGCAGCGTTGGGAAGAGGGTGGAGAACAGGCTTTTCGGTGTTAGTAGTTCGTCATCTGGTGGTTGAGGTTCGCCGTGGTTGGCTGTTCCAAGTGGCGGCGGCGGAGTGGCTATCTGGAACCGGGAATGATCGCGCTAAGACCTGGGGAGGCGGCTCGGCGAGCCTAGCACGATGGCGTGCTCCGATGTGGCGGTCATCGCCTGTGGAAGCGGCGAAAATTGCTGAAGCAGTGGCGACGGGATACGAGATGACGCGATGCATTAGTAGGGTTTCACGTGAGATGAGGCAGCTGACGTGGTAGATTGCTATTCGCCCATGTTATTTTATTTAAAATTTTGATTTCAATCTTCTATTGTCAATATCTTTTACATACGAGGTCCGTTTAACGCGCGGTTTGTTTTGCTGGGATCGTATCGCAATTTCGGACATTTTGACGTAGGTTTGGACGAATTCTGTGGCTGTTCAAATTTTGGGCTTATTTTGAATTTGAATTCAATTTAAATTCAAAGGTGAGTGTTTTAACCCACTCACAACTTCTAAAATTTCTTAAGTTTGTTAAATTAAATTCTTGAAGTGATTAGGAATTTATTTATGACTGTTTGGTATATTTTAAATCGTCATTCCAGTTAATTTGAATTTATTTGAATTAAATCGTTATTTAATTTATTATTGAATATAAATTGCCAGTTAAATAACTGTTATTGATTATTAGTTCTATATTGATATTTATAAATTGATTTGGATGATGAATGTGATGAATGTTTGATTTGTTGCGTTGGATGAATGGATGTTGTATTTATATTGTTATAACTGCAAGTTCACTATGGGTTGAAATGATACATACCCGAATGATCAATAGATTAAGGAAAAATCGTTATGAGTTGAAATGATAGACTCGAGCGATTTTATAGATTTAATATTTTCGGGATTGCGGATTGAAATGATATATATCCGTAAATATAAAATTTTAAATTCCGGATTGAAATGATAAATATCTGTATCACTTGACCCTAGGGTAGAGAATTATATACGGACACCGGATTGGTTAAATTAAATGATTTAAAAATCTTTAAATTTTTAAGTGGAGTTAAATGATATTTTGAAATAAGAATTTGATTTTATAAATTGAATTATTTTGGAAATCAAGTTTATGTTGGAATTGGAATTGGTTTAAAGGAATTCTTTAAAGGAATAAAATTGAAATTTTAAAATTTGAATTTGAAGTATAAGTGAAGTTATCGAAAAATGACTTATTAAAATGGTTTGAAAATAACTTTGAAATATATTGAAATTAGAGTAATTTAAAGTGATATTTCGAACATGAATTGAAATGATATGAAGTTCAATAGTTTATTGAAATGTTAAATTGAAAGGGTTTGGAATTTTGTTTGTTGACTTGGAAATTGAAATTGGTCCAAATGTGTTGAAATGAAATGAATAGTTTAATTTGATATTAATTCCAAATTCATGTTTTAATATAAACTGTTTTAAAAAATATACTATTTCAAAATTTCTAATTATTAGGATTTCAAAGTATTAAACTATTTTAACCAGTATTAATTATATTAAATCATTTTAACATATTTTAAACCATTTAATTTTTTTTAAACTAAATAACCTGTTTTAACTTATTTTAAATCTAATTAATCTATTTTAAAGCTATTTAATCTATTTTAATCTATTTTAATTATATTTAATCTATTTTAAATCTATATTAACTATTTATAACTATTTATAACTGTTGAAAACTATTTTCTTCTAAATTCCAAACTAAGTAAAATGGATGGGTTTATATTAAAATTCTCGATTTTAAAGTGAATGTGGTTAAGCGACATTATAACCTAAGTTGGGATCTAAATAGCATATTTGGTTTAATATGATAATTTTGAAATGAGAGTTTAACCTATTTTGGAAATATGACTTTTGAAAGGAAATATAAATTTGAACTATGATTTAAATGTGATATAATTTCGGAAGTAAGTAATGATTTCGAAAATGATATGATTTGAATTGAATATGATATTTTGATATCGATTATGAAATGATTTTGGAAATGTAAAAGAACCATCTGGTGTGTAATAAGCGATTGGTTGTTAAAGAGACAGGGATCGGATATTGTCATACTCTCTGCCAATACCGAAAACCACTTTGACAGCTGTGTACGCGATGGAGATTCCAAAATGAAGTAGGATGGTTGGCGTCGATCCTATATGAGGTATATACGTGGACCCTACTCCCGTGAGTTGGCTTAAGGTGGCTAAAGCAGGCTAAGTGAGGTCATTCCTCCGATCGGGCACATTCCATATATACTATATTCTGACTTTGCGATTTATTTGGTGGCCACCCTCGATTTTTTTATTCGAGAGTGTGTTTCGAGTTGGGCGGTAGTTGCGGCTATGCGTTACCAACAGTCCGGAAGTGTAATTGGTATATCTACCATGGCATTGCCTAGTCGTGCCATGTTACCTACCCTAGCGCGCCTTCTATGAGTTTGTTTTATGTCGTACCTATATGGTATCCTTTGACGGCTCCAGTTTACGGGGAGTTACAGTACTGTATAGACTATTGGCATTATAAAAATGTGTTAAGGGGGATATGGGTAACGCCTTAATGCTATTTTAATACTTTTACTTTACTGTAGACATATTATAATAGCGTATTGTACTACATAGTAGATAGTTTAACGGATCCTTAGGAGATGTGAATCCCGAACATCTCTTAAGTTACTGCACTCACGTTAGACACTGGATAGGAGATGTCAAACCCCGTAAACATCTCTGACGCCATTTCACTCATATTTATTTATTTACCGTTGATTTAACTCACATAAGATCTTTTAGTTCTGACTCGAGTGTTTTGTCTTTTCAATTTGCTCGGTTCAGCCTGAGCATTTCAGGATTTGATGACCTTATTTCTGGAGGACGAAGACGAAGATTTGTACTACTATTATTTACCATATTTATTCCACTGCATTCATACTGTTCCGCTGCAATTATTTGTTTATCTCTGATATGTGTAACTCTGATTTTGTATTGTATAAGTATAATCAAATGTTTTGTATACAGCTTCATGAACTGTTATTTGATTATTATATTTTGTCATTCCGCTGTGAGATTCTGTATTTGATTTATTTCTTTCTCTTTTTCTTATTTATCCCAATAACAATCTGCCCTTTTGAATGGTTTAAGTTTGACATGCGTGTCTGCTTAAAACGACCAAAAAGGCGGGATGTTACAACTATTGCTTAGTTCTTTTGCTTCTTACTATTGGTATCTCATCCTCCATAGCCATCTTTCTTTTCAATGTCCTTTGAACTTCATTAGAGGCCAACGAATTATTCATGACTCTATGCCATTTCCGAGGGAAAATATCAAAAGCATTTGTTATCTCTTTCTCGAATATATTTCCCTTAGCTTGAGATTGGATAGCTCTCCTTATCTTTAAATACAAATTATCCTTCCTTAGGGTATCTCTTCCCAAGGCAAATATTGGTGTAGGGCCCACATGAAAGGGATTTATGCTCCAATTATCTGGATCATATAGGGTCGCCTGCTTCTTCTCATTTATGATATGCAAGGCCTTCAATCTCAATAATTGTTCTGTATGAAATCATGGATCATCAGTAACTTGATAAGTGGGCTTAATTATTTGAGGCTTAGAAGACTCTTGCTTAGACTTCTTAACATGATTAAGTAGCATGTTGTCAAGGATTAAGGTTGGTTTTCTTTGGATTGGTATATGCTTGGATAAGAATGTTCTTTATGCATTAATATGCATGCTAGGACAGTTCAATGTAGGATATAGTGGTTCCACTTAAGGTTCAAATGAAGTCTGAGGTTCGAGACCTCCTTCTAGCACCAAAAATGTTAGCAAATAAATTTGATAACTCCAAAAGTGTTTGGAAAACTTGGTCGTTCAAGGAGAGGCCCAATAAAGGCTCGTTAGAGTAAACAATGTAGTAAGAGTTTTGCCGATCACTCTTGATGCTGTCGTCATAGTAAAAGTCGTAGATGCAAGGCAAGTACAAGTTCAAAGTCATATAATTGTTCAAATCAGAAGTCACAAGTCACAATCAAGTATGCTATGATATGTCCTTGTTTAATATTCAAAATCCTATGTGTACAATGTTCCAAAATTACAATATGCTCTTAAATCCCCAAATGGATTAAGGGTTTACAATGTAAGAAATGGGATGAGAGAAAATTTGATCCCCTAAATGGCACCCCTAGAATTGTATTTGTAGAGGTGTGCGACCCTCTCTTCGCATCTTAGGTCTTCGTAAGGATTCGATCTTGTTGGTGCTTAGAATTAGCCGCTCCGCTGGTATGCTTTTGGGTGGATTAGGCTTAATGAGGCTAGACTTCGACTGTGCTAACTTAACTTTGTCTTCTTAGCTAGAAATCATATATAAGAGGCGGCATTGTCTTATCCTTGATGTCTTCGATGCTAGCATCAATTGACTCTAGTAAAGAAGGGAACCTTCGAAGTGTTGTGACATGTGATGTCGCTTCTCTGTAATACAAAGGTCTTCATAATTGTTCATAATGAACTTGTCACCATGCTTTGAGTCCCCTTGTATGTTGATAGTGCTCTCTATCAATACCACACAAACAATGTCTTTGATGTGCTATACTTTCGAAGTGCTTGTGAAGTGCAGAGTTGCTTGTACATGGATGGAGTGCGAAATAGTTATCATCGATGTGAGACATAACCATGTGTGATAAAGCCATCGAAAAGCTTGTGCAGTGTGATGTGGATAGGACTTCACATCGATGAAACATGCTATTATCACACTGAAACTATCTAGTAACTTGCGAAGTGGGTTGTATTTGGCCTTTTTGCTTGCTTGATCACATGCGACACGTGAATACTCTATAATTGCTGAAGTGCTGTAACACCTGTAATTTTAAATAGCATTATTCAGGAGATTTAATTAGATAAATTAAATAGAATAAAGTAGAGACTAGAGTGATAAGGGAATTGAGATTTGAAAACTAATTAAGGTCATGCCTTAACTAAATTAGTTAAATAGAAAGAATTATGACTTAAAAAACCTAAGAGAATAAGGCAAAGGCAATATGGGAAAAGCCGAAAGCCCATAACCCTAAAACCCCTTACCAAGTTCTCATTTTCATTTACATTCTTACAAAACAAAAACATAAACAAAAGAAAAATAAGGCCGGCCATAATCCTAAGAAGAAGAAGAGCACATAATCCAATTAGAGGTTAAGATTCAAGCTAGAAAGATTAAAGCAAGAACAAATCTCAAGTTCCTTATCCAAACAAGGTAAATAATGATGTAAACCATCTCATATAAGTCATCTTGAAAGTTTTCATTCGGGTTTGAAGTTTAAATCAGTATGATTGGATGAATGATGATATGTTTTGAATTAAATGCCATATTATAATTTAAATAAGGATTTTGTAGAATAATATAGTTCAGTTTTAAGGCTAAAATCGTGCAAAACGATTTCCAAATGCCATGATTTTTGAATATGTTATGTAAAACATTATTTTGGAGATGGGTTTAAATTTTCATAATATTCCAAGCTATGGATAATTTATTATGAATTTTTGAGTGAAAGAATTGATATTTCGGGTTTTAATTAATTTAAGGAATTATTTAACTATTTTCGGGCTGAAAATTTTATATGATAAAGATATTATCATTTGGAATTTATGTGAATTTATGGGATTTTTCTCAAGAGATTTGGGTGAGTCTGGATTTAATTAGAAAGGTTAATACTTAATGATTAATTAAATATAAGGGGTTAATTAAAAAAATTTAATTAAATATTGGAGCATTGGGAATTACATGCGGCAGTAAATTCTGAAATTAATTTTATAAAGATTTTGTTATCCAATAGAAAATTGACAGAATATGGGGTTCGGTAAAAAGAAATTACTTTAAAAAGCATAAAATTAGTTTTATAGCGAATTACCACTTCGCCACTTACCATGCTTGCTTTCGCAACCATACTCCCAATTGTAAACTTTCGCATCCATTGGAAACCAATGCACATGGTATTAATCATTTGGTACGTAGTGTATTGGAGAAAGGCGGAGGGAAAGAATGGTGTTGAAGGCATGCTTACGAAAGGGTTGACACCGCTTTTATTTGCTTTCGAACCCATTGAACCACCCTTGTTCTAAAAGTATGCTTTCGAATGGGTTGCCACTTTTGAACCCCTTTGATACCCATGCAGCCGCATTAATACTTCTACCTTAGTTAGAAGCCGCTTTTATAACTCTTTAAATCAATGAGTTCGGAGGGTAGGGTTTCAAATCGATACCCTTCCGCAACTATTGAAGCTGATTTTCTTTCAACTTATACTTGTGAAAGGGTGGGTGCCACTCCCATACCTTTTGACGTGATTGAAGTCGTTTAAACACTTTTTACTTGAACCCAATACTTTCGAAAGGCATGTTTTTGAGTGTTTCTAAAGGCTTGTTTTTGAGTGTTTCGAAAGGCGTGTTTTTAAGTGTTTCGAAACGCATGTTTTTAAGTGTTTCGAAAGGAATGTTTCCAAGTGTTCGAAAGATATATTTCATGGTTTTGAAAGAGGATGTCTAAAATTTTAAGCAATAAATTCAAAAGTGAAAGTCTTGTGGATCGTATATTATCTAACTTATGTACAATATGCAAGTGTATAAGTTAACACTATAGTAGACAATAAATAGTAAAGTATAAAAAGCGTGAAAACCAGAGTTTTTATACTAGTTCAGACCTCCCATCCTACAACTAGTCTCGAAGCTCCCCTTCAATATTTCCTTTTAACCAAATTACCCTAACTTCGCCCGAAGGAATAGACTAATACAAAAGTATTTCTGATAATCTTATGTTCCAAATAACATAGTTTTTGACTTATAGTACAAATCTTCCTATGATCTCCTTTGAGTATATGAATATGAATGCTTTGAGTTGTAGGAAGTGATTTAACAATAATTATATTTTAGTTATAATAGATTGAGAATATGTGAACAATGTATATGCAAGAGAGTGTTTAGAAATCCAGAGAGAAAATAATAGATTAATTCAAGTTAGATGATTTCTATTTCTCAATCAAAGTAATATTTATAGATTCAAAAAGGTGCAGACGAACAATTGTTAATATTTGAGAAAGTCTGTTCAATATAATAGATGCAACCTTTCGTTGGAGGGTGATTTCTTTTTGAATGATATAGAAGTGTCATTTCAAAATTGTCAGTTTTTGCACATGACAGATGTCTGTGGTAAAACCTCAAACGTCTGTGACTTCAGAAAATTTTAACCCTAGAATTGTCACAGACGTCTGTGGTTTTATCTCAAACGTCTGTGAGGTGTAAAATTAGTTTTTCAACTTAATTTTGATGCATATGAAATTTTGTGTGATCGTGTATGCATATATACTCAAGGAGAACTTAATAATATTTTATCTAGGACTCTTTTACAGTAGAATAACCTTACTAACAACAGTATGGTCAATGAATCTTCGTTTCACTTTGAGTCTCAATATCTTCAAGCTTGGTGTCTTCTTGTAGCATATACCTGCAATCTTGATAAGGTCTATATATATATATATGATTGTATAGTTTTTATCATTGAAACATAAACCGAAGGTTCTAACAATCTCCCCCCGTTTTGATAATGACAACTATACAATCAAAAATCAACTATACAATCAAATATCAATTATACAATGGAAGTATTATTATGTTTGTCTCCCCTTATGTATATGCATAGATTTCTCCCATTTTTTCATTATCAAAATGGAGGAAAACGTACAAGATACAGAGATATTATATAGACATAGCATGTTATCAATTAAGATCATGGAAAATCAAATATGGAAGTTCAAAATAAAATTAGAGACAATTGTTGCAAAAGTTGTGAATAGGGAAACAAACATGCATAAGAATTACAAAATAAAAGAAAACTCTAATTGTACTGATTTTGTGAATAAGATAAGCCCCTATAGTTTTTGTAATATTCCCAATAAGAAGATGGATCCTGCTCATATGTACCCGGCCATTGCGTTTGGTCATTGTACTCCTCATCTTCGTGAATTGAAAGGCCTTGAAATGCCATGTACGATTGTTGTTGAAAATGCAGAGTATCAGATACGTACATGTCATCACTATTTTCTTTTCTTCCTTAGGTTGTGCGTGAATATGATTCTTCCCTCGGTCACCTCTATCATGAGTAATATCTTTGGGCGAGGCTTGAGAGCAATAAACTGGTGTGTGAGCTCGGGGTGGAGGTGTTGGTGAAGGCGATGATGATGATGAGCGAGAAGAAGATCGACCACGTACTTTGTGCATCACTTTGCCTAAAGTGGAAACCACTTTGTCCAAAGTCTTTTCCATTTTTGTCATCCTTGTGGAGAATGAACGTTCCAATCCGGTCATCTTTCTATTTAAAGCTCGCTGATTAGCCACGATTATCTTTTGGTTTTTGATTGCCAAATCACGAAGAGATTCGTTTTGCGTTGGTTCAATGCGAGCTTCTTGTATTTTAGAGTCCGAAGAATATTCGGTACATGACTAGAGTAAGGTGGTTGTTGTGAAGGATGAGGGGAGTAAGACTGCTGAGGAGCGCTAGTTGGAGGAGGACCGTGATGTTCTTATTGATTTTGTTGTAGAGTCCATTGGTCGAAGGGGATGGTACGAGGTGGGGTTCTGGGAAGATGCATCAGTGATAGATATCGTGGACCACTGTCTTTTGTTGGAATTTCTTCGTATTGTGATAAGTACGAAGGAACTCCAAAATCTTGCAAGATGCGCATTATGTACGGAGCATATACAATTGAACGACGATGCTGAGACCAAAAACCTTTAATTTGGTCATGAATAAATTTTGCCCAATTTACCCGTAGGCGACCAAATATTGCATACAAAGCTCGATGGTCATTGGGATAAATTTGCTCGTGACTACCTAGACGGGGAATGATTGTGTTAATTCTCATTCGATTTAGTAGTCTAGCATGTGGGCGTAGGTAAATGGATTTCCATTGGGGCATCCTATCTTCCCATATTTGATGGGTAAGTTCATCTCTCGGTAAAGGACTGTGATTCAGTATATCCATTAAGTCAATTCCCTCATAAGAACATCCTAATATGCGGCCAACCGTATATACATCAATTTTACATTCTTTTCCATAGACACTTGACCACAACCAACCATCATCATTCTTCGGATTCCAAATTTCAGTACTACAAAGATTGGAGTAAAAAAGATAAATAGCTAGAGGATCCATGATTATCTTATTTGCATCATAGTTAATTAGGTTGCAGCAACCGACATCCGTAGTTATTCCTAGAATTTCATATTTCATCACATTTCCAAGGCGATAAAAAGGACCAGAATGGATTTTCTTTTGGGAAAGCGCCTCAAATCGTTTGATGGCATTGGGATTGTGTCGAGCCATTGGTTTATGTGAGCTTGCGTAACCAGGGCTTGAGAGAAGGAGGAAGATTGGCCTTGTTTTTGCTTTTTAGAGATGGTAACCTTCTTGGGAGCCATTGATTGATGAATTTGAATGTTTTGAAAGCTAGGGGTTCAAAAATTGGGAATTTAAATAGAGGTAAAAGTGAAGAAAGGGGTAAAGTTGTTTATATATGGCTGCTGAAAATTTGTGACCAGAGTAGCGACAGATGTTTGTGAGCGAGTCACAGACATTTGTGGCTTCAGTAAAAATGAAGCGAAAAGATTGGACAGAAGTCTGTGATGGTTCCAAAGACATCTGTGGCTACAAAAAAACTAAATAGAGAGTTTTTACAAATGTCTATTAGATTTCTACAAACGTCTGTGGTTACAAATGAAATATTCCCATAACTTGTGACAGACGTTTGTGATATATTCATAGACGTTTGTGATATGTATTTTCTGACATATAGAAAAAATTTAAATATCAATGAAAATTTTATTAAAAATTTTAATACAATAAAACAGTATACATACCAAATATTAATAAATGAATATAATTTATATGATGCATAGCATAAGTTTAGTTTTTGTCGGAGAATTAAGAATTGTTGATTTGTTGTATATCCCATAAATTTGGTTCAACTTTTGTATTGTCAATTAATGGCTTCAGTGGAAACCAACTTGGACGAGTTGGAGTGTCAATCCAAGCTTGGTTTAATGGTCTTGGTTTGCACAGATTCCTCGGAGTAATGTTATGCGCTTTTGTAGGAGTTTCTTGTAATCTAGAAGATTTTTGACGTATGCAATTTTTTGTTGGTGAATGACCATAAATTGCTAGAATACACTTTTCGACAAAATTTAGATGAGATCTTTGATGTTCGTTTCTCATAATACATTTCACGTTGAATGCCGATCATTTATTGTTGATAATGATATATCTCATCTACTTTGTCGGTAAAAGATGTTGATTTTAGATCAATCGAACGTTTAGCTTTCATTTCTTTAGGAGAAAAGCCAGTGTGGTATGTTGGTGATGCAACAATGTTTAAAGAAACTGAACGAGTTGATGTAGTTGTGGATTTAGTTGGTGATACGTAAGTGCTATCTGATGAGGGGATTTATAGTCGATAGTTGAAATAGGTGGAGTCATGATCGAAAGACATTGTATTATTTGTTTTAATTATTTATTTGTGTTTATTTAATTTTAAGTAGAATATAAGCAGTAAGATAAGGTTTTGCTATATTTAGAAAATAAGTTGAGGAAAATGAGTTAAGCTATAAAAATTTAACAGAGACTAGTTAGTTTTTAAATGGTTGTTAATTAATTTTTTTTAGTGGTTGTAGTTAATTCTAAGTGTATAAAATCAATTGTGTAGCTGAAACTCCATATTAGATATTACAAATTTAAGTGAATGAAATAATATTTCTACAAATTTAGTTAACCAATTCATTGTACGAACAAATTCCTAGATCTCGTCTTAACTTGATAAAAGTTAGTTCACTTAATGGTTTTGTAAAAATATCAGCTATTTGATTTTTAGTATTAACAAATTCCAGAGTTATTATTTCTTTTTCAACATTATCTCTCGGAAATGGTGACGATTATCGATATGTTCTATTCATGAATGATTAATTGGAATTTTAGACAAATTTATAGCACTAGTATTATCGCAATATATTGGAGATTTGTTTATTAATTTCCCATAGTTTTTAAGCGTTTGTTGCATATATATTACTTGAGCGCAAGCTAAGGCAGCAGAAATATATTCGGCTTTACATGTCGAAAGAGAAACACAATTTTGCTTTTTACTAAAGCACAAAATTAACGATTGACCAATAAAGTGACATGTGCCACTTGTACTTTTTCTATCCGATTTACATCCACCAAAATCCGCATCATTGTAAGATATGAGTTCAAGCGTACTGCCTTTTGAATACAATTGACCATAATCTTTAGTGTTGGTTAAATATCGTAAAATCCGTTTAACTGCCCGATGATGTGATTCCTTAGGTTGTGCTTGAAATCTTGCACATAAACAAACACTCATCATAATATCTAGTCTACTAGCTATTAAGTATAGTAAGGATCCTATCATGCTTCGATATAGTTTTTGATCGAACCCTTTTCAATGTTCATCTTTTTATAGATGATTAGTAGTATTCATTGGAGTGTCTTTACGTGATGTATTATCCATTCCAAAACGTTTTAGTAATTCTTTATAGTATTTTTCTTGATTTATAAAAATTCCATTTTATAATTTCTTTATTTGTAATCCTAAAAAGAAATTCAATTCACCAATATAGGACATTTCAAATTCATTTGTCATTATTGTAGAAAATTCATTACATAAATTTTCGTTAGTAGATCCAAATATAATATCATCAACATGGATTTGAACAATTAATATATTCTTCTGTTCTCTTTTAATAAATAATGTTGTATCTATTTCACCAATTTGAAACCCAGAATTTATTAAATCTGATTTTAATCGATCATACCAACCTTGAGGTGCTTATTTTAAACCATATATTGCCTTTTTAAGTTTAAAAACATGATCTGGATATTTTTCATGAACCAATAGTGGTGGTTGTTCAACGTAAACATTTTCATTTATAAAACCATTCAAGAAAGCACTTTTAACATCCTTTTGAAATAGCTTAAAGTAATGATGACAAGCAAAAGCAAGTAATATTCTTATGGATTCAAGACATGCCACAGGTGCAAAAGTCTATTCACAATCAATTCCTTCTTCTTGATTGTATCCCTGTGCAACTAATCTTGCTTTATCACGTATAATATTTCCACTTTCGTCTGCTTTGTTTTTGAAAATCCATTTTGTTCCAATTACTGATTGATCATTTGGCTTTAGTACTAGTTCTCAAACATTATTTCGTTCAAATTGATTAAGTTTTTCTTACATTGCTAAAATCCAGAAATCATCATTTGATGCTTCCTTGTCATTTTTTGGTTCAAAATTAGATATAAGTGCTACATTACTCATTTCACTTATTTGGCTTCTGGTCGAAACTTTGTTATCTAGATTTCCAATTATGTTATCAATAGGATGGCCTTTTAAAATACGGGGTGGTGATTTCAAATCATTATTATTTTGATTATCATTATTATTTTCAATCATAATTTCAATGGCTTTATTTTGATTAATGTCAAAAATTTCTTCGTCTTCTTTATTTATATTTTTAAAGTTTTCGTCAAACGGGAAATGAAGTCTTTCCTCTATAATATTTGTCCATTTGTTAAAAATTATGTATGCTTTACTTTGATCGAAATATCCAACAAAAATTCCTCCATCGGCTCTTGAATCGAATTTACCAAGCTTATCTTTCATATTTAGAATAAAGCATTTTGATACAAATATTCGAAAATATGATACTTTTGGTTTCTTTTTGTAAAACATTTCATAACATGTATTGTTAGTCATAGGTCTAAGAGTTACAAGATTTAATACGTAACATGTAGTAGCAACTGCTTCGGTCCAAAAATTCTTTGGTAAGCCACTACAATTTAGAAGAGTTCGAGCACATTCTTGCAAGGTGCGATTTTTTCTTTCAACTACTTCGTTTTGTTATGGTGTTTGTGGAAATGAATAATTATGGCTAATTTCCTTTTTATTACAAAAGTTTGTAAATAATTCATTTTCAAATTCTCCACCGTGATCACTTCTTATACTTTTTATTTTTAAATCCATTAGAGTCTTAATTCGTTTAGAAAATTTTTTAAACATTTCAAATGTATCACTTTTATGTTTTAAAAATAGCGTCTAGGTATATCTTGAAAAATCGTCTACAATTACAAGGCATATTTATTGTGATTTATCGAGCGTACTTAAGTTGGACCAAATAAGTCCAAATGAAGTAATTCAAGAGGTTGTTTAGTAGAGATTTCCTTTTTAGACTTAAACGAGCTTTTCTTTAATTTTCAAAGTTGACCTGCATCACATAGATTTTTAACTTTAAAATTTATTTTGGGCAATCCACTTACCAAATTGTTTTTAGCTAACTTGTTTATATATTTGAAATTTATGTGACAAAATCTTTTATGCCATATCCATGTATCATCATGATTTGCTGTTAAGCATAAATCATTATTATGATTAATATTCATGCTTAGAATATAAATATTTCGATTTCTTGTTCCTTCAAAAATTAAAGTTTTATTTTGATAAAAGATATTGCATTTATCTTTTTCAAAATCGATTCTAAATCCCATATCGCATAATTGGCTTATACTAAGTAAATTATGTTTTATGTTTTTAACTAATAATACATTTGAAATAATAGGAGAAGTAAATATAATGACATTGATGACGTTTCCAATTCCGATAACATATCCTTTGGAATTATCCCCAAAAGTGACCGTGCCACCATCCATGTAAGTGACGTGTGATAGCATGTGTGCATTTCCCATCATATGTTTGGAGCATTCACTATCGAGTATCCATTTCTCCTTATTATTAATTTTGTTTCTAGGTACCTGCAAAATAATAAAAAGTTTTAATTGGTACCCACTTCCTTCGTTAGGGTCCTATGTGTTGGTAGGAGAAGGTAGCCATACCCATAAGGGTTTGGAACCTTTAGAGATGTAATTTTCATTTTAAACTATATCTTTTAGATATACATCTATGCGTTTTTGTCTAATCAATTTGTTATTAGTTTTAGGAATCCATATTTTAATCATTTTTGTTCCTTTATTTTTATATTTAGATATTGTTTTTCTAAAATTTGTATATAATATACTATACTTCTTAAATCTTTGATTATTATTAGAAACTGGATGATTTCTAGAATGTTTATAATTTTTTTTGTTAAATCCTAGTCCCTTCCTATTTCCTGTTGGTTTTGAAATCTTTATCAAATTATCTAGATTTTGCTTTCCTTTATTAAATTTTGAAACATTGTTAGTAATTTTATCTAATTTATTTTTGAGATCAGAAATTTCTATACTAGTTACTTCTAAATTTTATTTCAATTCATACTTTTCTTTCTCAAGTTTATAATTCTCTATTTTGTTATTCTCTATATCATGTGTTAGAGTAGAATTTTGAGATGATAATTTTTTACATTCTCTTTGTGCTAATTCTAATTCTTCTTCTAAAATAGTTTTCTCATCTTTTAACAATCCATTTTCTAATTCAGCTCTATTTAATTTTCCCACATTTTCTTTATTTAATTTTTTTAATTCTCTATACTTATCATCTAATTCTTTACTAATTTCAAGAATTTCATCATATGTTAATTCAAGACGTACCTCATCTATGCTAGCAAAGAAGGAAACATTTGCTTGTTCAGAGTCGCTGTCGCTATCGGATGAAGAGGAAGAGTCGGAGTCATCCTAAGTTACTTGAATTACTCTTCTCTTTTTCTTGAAATTTTTGAATTTGTTTTCTTTTTAACATTGTTGAGTAGTGGACAGTCTTTCTTCATATGGCCAAATTTATCACTTCCGAAGCATTTCATTGATGTTTGATTTGAGGAATTTGTGTTGCTGTTGTTTTGAAATTTTGTCATCTTTTTGAACTTCTTGGACTTGTTGTAATTTTTGGTTATGAAAACAATCTCATCTTCTTCCAAGTCGGTGTTGTCAATATTTGCCTTAAATGCGATGTTTATCCTTTCTTGATTTTGTTCTTTTCTTGCTTGTAAATTAGGTTCATACGACATCAAATTTCCTATTAACTCTTCGACTTTGAGTTGGGAAAGATCGTTAGCTTCTTCGATGGCTAAAACTTTTCTTTCCCATTCGTTTGTCATAGTGTTCAAAATTCATGTGACTAAATCAAAATCAGTGAATTTAACTCCTAGTGCCATAAGTTCGTGTTGTATAGTTCGAAATCTAGCATACATGTCAATAATTGATTCATTTGATTTCATTTTAAAAGATGA
Source organism: Allium fistulosum (assembly GCA_030737815.1). Taxonomy (NCBI): domain Eukaryota; kingdom Viridiplantae; phylum Streptophyta; class Magnoliopsida; order Asparagales; family Amaryllidaceae; genus Allium; species Allium fistulosum. Next base: position 893,207,792 of record CM060905.1, on the reverse strand, counting down.
AAATTGATTTTGTAGAATAGAAATTTTTCTTCGCTTAACTTTGTTTGTGCCTTCATGGGTAATTTGTAATGTATGCCATATATCATAAGCAGTAGTGCAAAGCATGACTCATGAAAATTCATTATAATTGAATGAGCAAATTAAAACATTCATGGCTTTGGCATTGTTAGATACCTCTGCATTTTGTGCATCATTCCATGTGCCAATATTAGTGTCAGGTGCTTCATATTTATTTTGAGTTGCTAGCCATATTTCTAGTCCATTTGTTTCCATAAAAATTCGCATGCATGTTGACCAATAAGGATAATTAGATCTAGTAAATAGTGGGGGACGAGTAGTTGATTGACCTTCTTGAAATGTACTTGCCATTTTAATGATTTCAATTACATGCTACTGTAGATTGAAATGACCTTGCTCCGATACCAATTGAAAGTCTTGTGGATCGTATATTATCTAACTTGTGTATAATATGCAAGTGTATAAGTTAATACTATACTAGACAATAAATAGTAAAGTATAAAAAGCATGCAAACCATAGTTTTTATACTGGTTCGGACCTCCCGTCATACGTCCAGTCCCGTAGCTCCCCTTCGGTGTTTCCTTTTAACCAAATTACCTTCACTTTGCCTGGAGGAATAGGCTAATACAAAAGTATTTCTGACAATCTTGGGTTCCAAATAACACAGTTTTTGACTTATAATACAAATCTTCCTATGATCTCCTTTGAGTATATGAATATGAATGCTTTGAGTTGTAGGAAGCGATTTAACTGAAATTATATTTTGGTTATAATAGATTGAGAGTATGTGAACAATGTATATGCAAGAGAGTGTTTAGAAATCAAGAGAGGAAAGAATAGATTAATTCAAGTTAGATGATTTCTATTTCTCAATCAAAGTAGTATTTATAGATTCAAAAAGGTGCAGACGAAGAGTTGTTACTATTTGATAAAGTCTATTCAATTTAATGGCTCCAACCTTTCGTTGAAAGTTGATTTCTTTATGAATGAAATAGAAGTGTCTTTTCAAAATTGAAAGTTTTTGCATATGACAGACATCCGTCGTAAAACCTCAAACGTCTGTGAGTTCAGAAAATTTTAACCCAAGAATTGTCACAGACGTTTGTGAGGTTAAAATCAGTTTTTCAACTTAATTTTAATGCATATGAAATTGTGTGTGATCGTGTATGCATATATACTCAAGGAGACCTTAACAATATTTTATCTAGGACTCTTTTATGGTAGAATAACCTTCCCAACAGCAGTATGGTCAATGAATCTTCATTTCTCTTTGAGTCTCAATATCATCGAGCATGGTGTCTTCTTGTAGCATATACCTGCAATCTTGATAAGGTATATATATATATGATTGTATAGTTGTTATCATTGAAATTTAAACTGGAGGTTCTAACAGAAAGGTCTTGCCGTAAGAGTAGAGTGGCGAAAGGGGCATAGTAGCTTGTTTCTAACCCATTAGTTAAATGGAAGGGGACGGAGGGCATGGTTGCTCTATGAAGTCGAAAGGGAGAGGTGTGGAGGGTAACTCATAATGTCACAATGATCCAAAAGATATAGTCGAAAGCCTTAGTTTACAAATTAGAGAACCTAATGTCATTTTTAAAGTAAACACATGGAAATGTAAAAGAGATTTGAAATGGCATTTAACTTTGAAATTTTAGAGGTAGATTTCCTTGCTAAAGATAGTGGGTTAAGGGTATTAATTATATTTCATTAGGAAATGATTACAAGGGGTTAAATCATGGATGTTTATATTGTTATGTTATTTGATCAGTTATCATGTATGCTTGGGTAATTATATTTACTTCATTACTAACTCATAACTGCATTTTGGGGTGTTAAGGACAGAATAACAGGCTAGGTTGACCTAGTAGTAAATATACATTGAATTTAACTCCTGTGTGAGTAGAATTGCATCGAAGAGGTCAAACATACAAAGATATAGGATACCCAAGACTGATCAAAGGATTATTGGTTTAGACAGGTTCTTAGTAAGCCCATAAAAACTATGTTATGAAAATTGTTATTGGCAAGGGCCAATAGGTTCTTAGTGATCCCATGAAAACTATGTCCGGAACAAGTTGTTGATAGAGAGAAATAGGTTCATAGCTAGCCCATGAAAACTATGACATGAGAGATGTTATTGGTGGATCCAATAGGTTCATAGTGACCCCATGAAAACTATGATTGGATGATTTTGTTGGGTAGACACCAATAGGTTCTTAGTGATCCCATGAAAACTATAAAATTGGACATATATTTCGTAAGCTTGGAACAGGTTATTAATCAGCCTATGAAAACTAATTGGTTAACATTGACCCTAGAAACTATAACTGAGACAGATAGTCACGTGAAAGGGGATGAGAAATACAGAGCATTTTGAGTGTTTGCATGTCATCATGATACAATTTATTATTTTATGTTTTATCCATTGTGGATGCAGGTGTACAATATATGTTTATTATAAACTGAGTTAGATACTAGTGAGGGAAAAACCTGTTATGCTAAGCGGTGTGGTCTCACCAGATATCTATATGGTTTGAGATGGTAGGTTATTATTTACAATAGACTTTTTGTCTGACTCAAAGTTTATGTTTCCCCTTAAACTCTCAGGTGCTTGATTTTGAGTAGTTTGAGAGTTAAGGTTTTCGGGTTCTCCTTTTAGACGAATAAGCTTGCGAAGACGTGTAGGAGGAAAACTAGCTATCAGGAGTTCTTTCTGTTTGATTCTGTTGTGTAATTGGATGTAATGGCAGAGTTGTTTAATTCCTATATTTAGACTCTGATCAACCAAAAGGCATCTTCATATGTCGCTTTTGGCCTAATTTGTAATAATTATATTTCTCAGAATGTGGTTTACGGATTGGGATTATGTAATGAATCTAAAATGCGATTTGAAATGGAATGAGAAATTATTTTTGAAATTGAGTTTAAATTTTTTCATATCCATATGTTACTGTTATATCAATGTATCTAACATTACCGCATTTGATCACCGAAAAATAATAACTGTAGATGACAACAACATCAGTAGCGTTTAATTTTGGGCCTCCAAATGGGGGATGTTACAAGTTGGTATCTGAGCATAGGTTTATGTAAATTTAAAAGAAATTTGAGCCTAAAAGATTATCAAAGCATAACCCAGTGAATCAGAAAATGAGACCAGGGTTTAGGTTAACCCTATAGTAACGTACTTGCATCTATTATACACACACACACAAATATATATATATATATATATATATATATATATAAGTATTTATTCCCCTCTCTCTTAGACTGTTCTTATGTATCTTGCTAAGGCTCATATGCAGATATACGAGAAAGGAAGATATGGAGGCAGGAAACGGAAGAGGAAATCTAGGTGGAGGAAGCACCACAACTAATGGAAATGCTCGACCCAATAACAGGAGGAATCCGGGTCGACAAGCAAATGCTAATCCAAACACAAATGCTAATGTAGGTGCTGGAACTTCGCTAGTATATATGGGGAAGATGTATCAGTTCTTCGTCAAACTGATGCAAGCTGGAGCAGTTGTAGGAGTAGCTGGGGTAAATGCTGTGAATGTTGGGGGAGCAAATCATATGGCCCCCGTTGGCAATAACTATGCTAAGCTGAGCGGCGATTATACTAGTCTTGGTGGGAAGCCGTTTTTGGGAACAGAGGATGCTATTAAAGTAGAAAATTGGTTATTGCACCGTGAAAGAATTTTCGCTGACTTGGGATTAGATGATGAGCAGAAGAGGAGAATTGATTCTAAACAATTACAAGGAGCAGCTCTTTATTGGTGGAATGGTATTATCGTGGGAGTTCCCGAGGAAGAGTTGACTTGGGCAGAGTTTTGAAGGAGATTGTAACAACCTTAATTTTTGATAACATTATTCAAGAGATTTAATTAGATAAATTAAATAGAATAATAATGATAAGGGGATTGAGATTTGAATAAAACTATAAGTCCATGCTTAATTTACCTTAAATGGGCTTTAAATGGCTTTTAAAATTATTAATTAAAACATGGGCATATTAGTGAATATAGCCGCACCTTATTATTCATGGCCATACACTTTTAGTTGCCCATTCATGTTCATTTTCTCAAAAACTCAAAAACGCAAATTTAACCTAAGAAGAGCCAACCATTAACAAGGAAGGAGAGGAAGATAAATTCAATCAAGCTAGGGGATTAATTCCAAATCAAATCTCAAAGCTGTTATCATATTTAAGGTGAATAATAATTCATTCCATCTCTATTATTTTTTTCTTAATCATTTGTTTTCGGATTTAAGATTAAATTCATTTTTATGATGTGCTGGATGATGATATGCTTGAATTATTATGCGTTTGATTTAAACCAATTCATTTACATATGAATTTGCACGGTTTTAGGTCAAAACCGATTGTTATTGATTTTAGAATGCCATGGAAAATTTTATATGTTATGTAAATCATGATTTTAGAGATGCGTTTCAATTTTTGTAATTTTCCAAGCTATGGAAGATTTACTATGAATTTCTAAAGGAAAATACAATTATATTGGGTTTAAATTAAATTTATATTATTTCAGGCAGAAATTGGGTCTGAAATTTTAATATGTTAGATAACATGATGAAATTAAATTTCTACGAATTTTGGCGATTTTTCCTAATTGATTTGCTAGGGAATATAAATTATTTTAAAAGAAGGACTTATTTGCAATACTGGTTTTACTTAATGGAAGGGCTTAAACGTTAATTTTCCTTTGATTTAGATTTGATAAATGCGGCAGTTATTTTGTAAAGTATTTGAAAAGTTTAAGGCAACCAGTCAGGTGTTTACAAATAGGCAGGTTAGTTATAAAGCAATTACTAAACTTAGCATTAATTTAGCCTTTTAAACAAAAAAGTTAGTTCCGCCTCTTTTGGAAGTGGCCTTCGACCAAATGCTTTCGCCTTGACTCGGTCAAAACCAACCCTACCGAAACCAACCGATTCGAAACCAATACACAAGGTATCACCTAGATGGTACGTAGTGGATTGGAGGAAAGGTGGAAGCCAGGGTGTCGAAAGCAATACTTTTGATGGGGTCGAAACTTTAGTTCTGTTTTTCAAATGTTAAGTGCGTGCTTTGTTTTACTTAAATATTTTGACGTAGTCGAACTATATTTTCGAAAGGGGTTTTTCTAAATAGCTTTCTAAGTAGGTTGCCATATCATGTTTTAAGTAAGAGCTTTCGAATGGGTTCCTTTGTTTTTATTTAATGCTTTCGAAAGAGGTGGTTCCGACCTGGTCGAAACCCAACCGCTATTCTTTTACCTTTCGGATGTATTGTAGCCATCAATGCTTTCGAAGGGTTCTCTTTGTTTTAAACTTAAGCTAAGTCATTTCCTAAATGCTTTCGAAGGGGTTCGGGGGTTTCGAAGGCAATGGTGTCGAAAGGGGGGGTTTCGATGCTATCCTTCAAAGTTTTACTCCAAGTTTTTGAGCTTTCAAATAGATGGTTCCGACACCATCAATTTTTCCCCTAAAAATATTTTGTTAAAGGTTTTGAAAGAGATACTTTCACGTGTAACCACTTTGACCTAAAGGATGTTTTTAAAGAGTAAAACCCAATGTTTTCGAAAGGGGTAGTTTCATTGGTTTCGATGCTGTATTTCTAAAGACTATTTAGCAATGTTTTGACACATTCGAAAGTTATCATTTGGTTTCAAAAGGATTCGTTTATAGACATTCGAAACGTATATACCTAGAGTTTTGAAAAGAGGTTTTCTATGCTTTCGAAGGAGGTCATCCAGTGGTTTGAAAAGTGACGTATAAGATTTCTAAACAAATAACCCATTCTCATTTTAAAGAAAAACCATGGCATAAATAAAGTTTTTTGAGAGTATTATTTTGTTGTTACGATTGCTTCTTCATGTATTCATTCACATTGTAATAAAACCCATAATGGTACTTTGGGGAAGGGCAGAATAACAAGCTAGGTTGACCCAGTAGTGAATATAACTTAAGAAATGTTAGAATCTTAATTAAAGATATTGGCAAGGGCCAATAGGTTCACAGTAAGCCCATGAAAACTGTGTAAAGAGAAAGATATTGGCAGGGGCCAATAGGTTCATAGTCAGCCCATGAATACTATGATTTGATATTGGCAGAGGCCAATAGGTTTATAGTTAGCCCATGAAAACTATATCCGGATTAAGATATTGACAGTTAGTTAATAGGTTCCTAGACATCCCATGAAAACTAGGATACGAAATAAAGATAGAGTTACCAATAGGTTCTTAGTAATCCCATGAAAACTATGAAATCGAACAGGTAGTCCATATATATTAAACAGGTTAATAGTAACCCTAAAAACTATAATTGAGATAGATAGTCAGAATAAACGGGAATGGGTAATCCAGAGTTAATTTAATTGTTTTCATGCCATCATATTATTTTAAATTGTTTTAACCATTTTGGATGCAGGAGCACAGTATATGGTTTTATAAAGTTTTAGGATACTAGTGAGGGGAAAACCCGTTCCGCTAAGCGGCATGGTCTCATTGGATATCTAAATGGTTTGAGATGGTAGATTATTATTAATACCAGACTTTATGTCTGACTCGAAGTTTTTTCCCCTTAAACTCTCGGGTACTCAATTGATTTTGAGTAGTTTGAGGTTTAGGGTTTTTAGGTGTTCTTTTAGATGGATAAAGCATCCGGTGACGTGCAAGAGGCATGTTAGCTACTTTGAGTTCTTTTACTTCTGCTATGTTTGGTTGTAAAGGCAAACTTGTTTTATTTCCATACTATATACTCTGATCATCCAAGGAGGCATCTTCATATGTCACTCTTGGCGTATTTTGTAATAAATATACTTTGTCTGAACGTGTTCTGCATTCTGGGATTATGTAATGAATTTGAATTTTTTTGAAATGGAACGTGGAATTTGTTTGCTGTTTTAATTTTTTTCCATATTCATGTGTTTCTGTGTATCAATGCATCTAACGTTGCCGTATTTGGTCATTGAGGATTAATAACTATAGATAACTGTAGCATCCATAGTCGTTAGTTTTGGGCCTCCAAGTAGGGCGATGTTACGGAGATTCGAAGAGCGGTTCTTATATGAAGTTGTCAAGTCATTATTGTAGAGAAAGTTCAAGGACTTAGTGCAAGGTGAGATGTCAGTGATTGAGTATGCTACGAAGTTTCACGAGTTGTCCAGATACATATATGCCACCATTGACACCGTCATCAAAAGAAATGAGAAGTTTATTAGAGGGTTGAAGCCTGAGATTGCTAAGGCGACTATGCCACATCTCGGTGATCCAAGTACAGTTATAGTAGAGATAGCAATCATGAATGAAGAGATGCTCTCTACTTTTTGGAAAGAGAAGTAGGTTGAAACCCAAGATTCTTAGGGACAAAAGAGGAAATTCTTTAAGAAGAAATGAGCTCAGGAAGGAGGAGCTGCCAAGAAAGGGAAGGTCGATGTAGTTTGCAACAATTACGACAAGAAAGGACATTCTTCTCATGAATGTCGAACCGAAAAAGGGAAGAAGGTTGCAGATAAGAAAGGAGTGAAGTGCTTCAGCTATGACCAGATCGGGCATCATAGGAATCAGTGTCCAAAACAGGTTAGAGCGGACAAGGGAAAAGTTTTTTCCTTGGAACCATCATCTTCTAGACCAACCGCAGCCGAGAAACGAAAGACTGTGATGGAAGGTACGCTTTTGATTCATAGTATACCAGTTAGGGTACTATTTGATACCGGTGCGTCACATTCATTTATATATCATTGTTTGGTAGATAAGTCATGTTTAGAACCCTCATACCTTGTTACTTCCTTATGGGTTGTGAATCTGATATGAGGGTATGCAACTCTAGGGATGAGATGTGACCAGTTAGAACTTGATTTGTTATGTAATAAGTTTGCATGCAGTCTATATGTTTTTGATTTCTAGGGTTTTGGGATCATATTAGGTATAGATTGGTTAGATATATATGATGCTAGGATATTTGGAAAAGATAGGGAAATATCGGTAAGACACTCTAATAGTCATAACTGAATTATGTACTCAGTGGAGAATTTAGATCTGAGTGCTTGTGCATTGTTGGTGGCTGTGGAAGTAGAAGAAGAGTTGAATCGGGTATTGGTAGCAAAAGAGTTTTCAGATGTTTTTGAGCCAGTCATAGGACAACCACTGAAGCGATCCATTGAGTTTTGAATAGATCTTGTGCTAGGAACAAAACTTGTAAGTAGACCACCTAGCAGGATGGCACCTACCGAGATGAAGGAATTGAAGGTGCGGCTAGTGGATTTAGAAGGAAAGAATTTGACTAGACTAAGCAGTTCTCCTTAGGGAGCGGCCGTGGTTTTCGTGAAGAAACCGGATGGGTCATTAAAGATGTGTATCGACTATCGTAAATTGAACGAGAAGACAATTAAGAATAAGCATCCTTTGTCGAGAATCGATTATTTATTTGATCAGTTGAGTGGAGCCAGAGTATTTTTATAATTGGATTTGGCGACAGGTTTCCATCATCGAAGAGTGGAAAAGGACAGTATTCCATTGATGGTGTTTCAGACTTGGTATGGTTCGTACGAGTGCTTAGTGATGCCATTCGGGTTAACAAATGTGCCAGCTTTCTTCGTGGATTTGATGAACCAGGTTTTCTGAGAGCACTTGAAATGGTTCGTATTGGTATTCATAGATGAAGTCTTACTGTACTCTAAGGATGAAAGGGAACATGAAGTTCACCTTAGAGTGGTGCTTGAGACCCCAAGGCAGCATCAACTGAAAGTGAAGTTTTCAAAGTGTCATTTCTGGAAGAAAAAAGTTAAGTTTCTTGGTCACATGGTTTCCGAGAAGGGTTTGTCAGTTTATCTGGATAAGATCGAAGCTGTTAACAACTGGAAGAGACTAGAGACGGTGACCGAGATCAGAAGTTTTCTTGGGCTTGCTGGTAACTATTGGAGGTTTATTAAGGATTTCTCACGGATAGTAGTGTCTTTGACAAAGCTGACCAGGAAGGATATGAAGTTTATCTGGTCTGACAAATATTAGGAAGCACTCCTTAAGTTAAAGCACTTGTTGACCAATGCGCCTGTGTTAGTAGTTCTAGATGGGAATTAAGGTATTGTGGTATACAGATGCTTGTGGAATCGGATTAGGAGCTGTATTAATGGAGAAAGGTAAAGTCATTGCCTACGCCTTAGGACAGCTTATATCGCATGAAGTGAGATATCCTACTCAAGATCTAGAGTTGGCTGCGGTGATTTTTGCACTGAAAGTATGGAGACATTATCTCTTAGGGGAGAGATTTGAGTTATACACAGATCATAAGTCCTTAAGGTACTTATTCTCTTAAAAGGAGTTGAATATGAGACAGCAGAAGTAGTTGGAGTTTTTGCCAGCTTATGATTTTGGTATAGAGTATACACCAGGAAAAGGAAATAAAGTAGCAGATGCTCTTAGAAGGAAACATCATAATGTGGTGTAAGCTATATTAGCTGGGTGGAAGGACAAAGAGGCTTTGACTACTTGTAGTGTTCAGTTAAGATCAACTGCCAGTTTTTGTCAGAGCACTGCCATGTTATCCTGCTTAGAAGTCCGACCAATTCTGATCGAAAGGATTGTTTCTTAGCAAAAATAGGATCCATTGTTGGCCGAGAAGATTAGAAGGCTTGAGGTTGGATCGAAGATTGATGATATAAAAAAATTCAGCCTTAACTAGTTAGGATGTGTAACACCCCTAATTTGTGTTTAACATTATTCAGGACATTTAATTGGATAAATTAAATAGAATAATGTGGTTGATTAAGCAGTTGAGATTTAATTGTCAATTAACTTGGCCGCGGCTAAACTAATGAATGTATATGTATGGTTTATAATTTATAAGTTAGAAAAATAAGAAGAGGGCAATATGGGAATAGCCACACCCATATACTCTTAAATCCTCCCTTATTCTCACTTACCATTTCATAAATCAAAATACACATAAAAGAGAATTTATAGCCAGCCATTAAAACACCTTAGGAGATCAGCAAACTTGGAAGATCCAAGGGAGAAAGCTAGAAGATTAAAGCTAGGGCAAATCTCAAACTCCAACAACTTGATCAATGTGAATAATAGTGTAAATTATCTCATAAAAATTTAACCGGTTATTAGTTAGCCCATGAAAACTATGTAATCGATTCTGATAGTCCATAAACATTTAACCGGTTATTAGTTAGCCCATGAAAACTAATAGGTTAATAGTGATCCTAGAAACTATAATTGAGACAGATAATCAGAATGAATGGGATGGGTAATCCAATTTTGATTTGTTTGTTTTGCATATCATCATAATGTTTTGAAATACTATGTTTTTAAACATTGTGGATGCAGGAGCACAGTATATGGTTTTATAAATGTTTTAGGATACTGTGAGGGGAAAACCCGTTTCGCTAAGCGGCGTGGTCTCACTAGATATCCAAATGATTTGAGATGATAGACTATTATTCATACCAGGCTTTATATCTGACTCGAAGTTTTTGTTTTCCCCTTAAACTCTCAGGCACTCAATTGATTTTGAGTAGTTTAAGGTTTAGGGTTTTTAGGTTCTCTTCTTAGACAAAAAAAAGCTTCCAGAGGCGTGCATGAGGCATATAGTTATTTAGGGATATCATTTTCCGCTGTGTGTTTTGTTTGTAAAGGCAGATTTATCAGTTTTATTATATACTCTGATCTCCCAATGGGGCATCTTCATATGTCGCTCTTGGCGTATGTGTAATAATTATATTTTGTTGAACGTGGTTAACATTTTGGGATTATGTAATGAACATCAAATGTTTTGAATGGAATGTGGACATGTGTTTTTGAATTGTAAATTTTTTTCTATATTTTTGGGATCTGTGTATCAATGTATCTAGCACCGCCGTATTTGTTCGCCAAGGATTAATAACTATGGTTGACAGCAGCATCCATAGCAGTTAGTTTTGGGCCTCCAAGTAGGGGGATGTTACAAGTTTGTATCGGATCATAGGTTTATTATAAAATATAAAATAAACCAAGCGTTTTCAAACATAATCCTAATAAATTAAAGAATAAGATTGAGGTTTGGGTTAACATTATAGTAACATACTTGTATTTGCTATATATAAGTACGTATTACCCTCTCTCTTAGACTGTTCTTTTGTATCTTACTAAAGCTCGTATGCAGATTATGAGAAAGAAAGGTATGGAAGCAGGAAACATAAGAGTGAATCCAGGTGGAGGAAGCACCACAACTAACGGAAACGCTCGACCCACTACAAGGAGACATGCAGGTCGATCGGCAAATGCTAACCAAGAGGCAACTGCCAGTGTGAGTGCTGGAACCTCACCGGTGGATATGGGGATGATGTATCAGTTCTTCGTCAACTTGATGCAAGCAGTAGAAGCTGCAGGGGTAGCTGGAGGTAATGCTGTGAATGCTGGAGGAGGCAATCCTATGGCCCCAGTTGGCAATAATTATGCCAAGCTAAGCAGGGATTATACCAGTCTGGGAGGGAAGCCTTTTCTGGGAACAGAAGATTCTGTTGAAGTTGAGAACTGGATTTTGAACCGTGAAAGGATCTTTACAGATTTAGGCTTGGATAATGGAGAGAAGAGAAGGCTAGCCTCTAGACAGTTGCAAGGGTTAGCGCTTCCCTAGTGGAATAGTGTGACAGTCGGAGTTCCGGAGGAAGAGCTGACATGGGCTAATTTTAAAAGAAGGTTCGAGCAGAGGTTCTTGTCCAAGGTTGCAAAGTCAGCATTAATGAGGAAGTTCATGGATCTTGTACAAAGAGAGATGTCAGTGATCGAGTATGCTGCTAAGTTTGATGAGCTGTCTCGATATGGTTATGCATTGGTTGACACTAGTGTCAGAAGGAATGATATATTCATTCGAGGATTGAGGCCAGAGCTAGGTAGAATGACCATGACTCATATTAGAGAGCCTTGTCATGTAGTGGTGGAGATGTCCATTCGCCATGAGGAGATGCTTGCTGTGTCTGTTAGGGAGAAACCAGTTGAGTCCCAGGGCTCTTAGGGTAAGAAGAGGAATTTATTCAAGAAGAAAGGAGCCCGAAAAGGGGACGCTGCCAAGAAAGCAAAGGCCGATTTAGTGTGTTATAAGTGTGATAAGAAGGGCCATTATGCCAACGAGTGCAAAACTGGTAAAGGAAAGAAGCCTGCAGAGAAGAAGAATGTGAAATGCTTCAACTGTAACCAAGTTGGGCATTATAAGAGCAAGTGTCCAGAGCCAGTCCGGGCGGACAGAGTGAAGGTGTTTGCTATTGGACCACCATCTTCTTCTAGACCTACTGCAGCAGAGAAAGGGAAAACTATGATGGAAGGTATGCTTTTGATTCAGAATGTACCAGTTAGGTTACTTTTTGATACCTGTGCATCACACTCATTTATATCACAGTATTGGGTTGGTAGGTTATGTATAGAACTCACATACCTTGTTATTTCCTTAAGGGTTGTAAATCCAATAGGAGGGCATGCAACTCTTGGGATGAGATGTGACCAGTTTGAACTTGATTTGTTAGGTCATAAGTTTGCATGCAGTTTGTATGTCTTTGATTTCGTAGGTTTCGAGATCATTTTGCGTATGGATTGGTTGGGTAAGTATGAGGCTAGGATATTTTGCCAGGATCGAGAAATATCGTTGAGGCACCCAAATAGTCATAACCGAATCATCTTCTCAGTGGAGAATTCCAGTAAGAGTGTTTGTGCTTTGTTAAGTGCCACAGAGGTTGGAGATGAGCTTAGTCAGGTTCGTGTAGCAAGAGAATTTGCAGATGTATTTGAGCCGGTCAATAGTTTACCACTAAAACGAGCTGTAGAGTTTCAGATAGACCTTGTACCGGGAGCTGAACTTGTCAGTGGACCACGTAGCCGAATGACACCGATGGAGATGAAGGAATTGAAGGTGCAACCGGTGAATCTTGAGGGAAGGAATTTTATTAGACCAAGCAGTTCGCCTTGGGGAGTGACCGCAGTGTTCGCAAAGAAACCAGATGGGTCATTAAGGATGTGCATCGACTATCGTAAGTTAAACGAAAGGACGATCAAGAGTAGGTACCCTCTGCCGAGGATAGGTGAATTGTTTGATCAGTTGAGTGTAGCTAGAGTATTTTCCCAATTGGATTTGGCGACGGGGTTCCATCAGTTGCGAGTGGCGGAGGATATCATTCCTTTGACGTCATTTCGGACTAGATATGGTTCGTATGAGTGGTTGGTGATGCTATTTGGATTGACAAATGCACCTGCTTTCTTCGTTGATTTGATGAACCAGGTTTTTCGAGAGCACTTGGATAGGTTTGTTTTGGTATTAATAGATGACATTTTAGTACACTCAAAATATGAAAGAGGGCATGAGATTCATCTTAGAGTGGTGTTGGAGACGCTGAGGCAGAATCAGCTGAAGGCGAAGTTTTCCAAGTGTCATTTTTGGAAGAAAGAGGTTAAATTTCTTGGTCATGTGGTTTCAGAGGAAGGATTGGCAGTTGATCCAGTTAAGATCGAGGGAGTCAATAATTGGAAGAGACCAGAGACGGTAACCGAGATTAGGAGTTTTCTTGGACTTGTTGGCTATTATCGGAGATTCATTAAGAATTTCTCACGGATAGCAGCACCTTTGACTAAGTTGACCAGGAAGGATGTGTAGTTTGTTTGGTTCGACAAATGTGAGGAAGGGTTCCTTAAGTTAAAGCATTTTTTAACCAATGCGCCAGTGTTAGTAGTTCCAGATGGTAACCATGGGTTGGTAGTATGTACTGATGCATGTAGGACTGGATTGGGAGCAGTATTGATGCAAAGGGGCAATGTTATTGCTTACGCATCAAGGCAGCTTAGACCGTACGAAGTTAGATATCCTACTCATGACTTAGAGTTAGTTGTGGTGATATTTGCCTTGAAGATTTAGAGGCATTATCTCTTAGGGGAGAGATTTAAGTTAAAGCACTTGTTGACCAATGCGCCTGTGATAGTAGTTCCATATGGGAATCAGGGATTTGTGGTGTATATAGATGCATGTGGAATCGAATTAGGAGTTGTATTAATCGAGAAAGGTAAAGTTATTACCTACACCTTAGGACGGCTTAGACCGCATGAAGTGAGATATCCTACTCAAGATATAGAGTTGGCTGCGGTGATTTTTGCACTGAAAGTATGGAGACATTATCTCTTAGGGGAGAGATTTGAGTTATACATAGATCATAAGTCCTTAAGGTACTAATTCTCTCAGAAGGAGTCGAATATGAGACAGCAGAGGTGGTTGGAATTTTTGGCAGCTTAAGATTTTGGTATAGAGTATACACCTGGAAAAGGAAATAATGTAGCGGATGCTCTTAGCAGGAAACATCAGAATGTGGTGTAGGCTATATTAGCTGAGTGGAAGGACCAAGAGGCTTTGACTACTTATAGTGTCCAGTTAAGATCGACTGCTAGTTCTAGTCAGAGCACTGCCATGTTATCCTGCTTGGAAGTCCGACCAGTTTTGATCGAAAGGATTGCTTCTAAGCAGAAAGAGGATCCATTGTTGGCCGAGAAGATTAAAAGGCTTGAGGTTTGATCGGAAATTGATGATCTAAAATTTTTTACTCTTGACTAGACGGGATGGTTGAGAAAGAAGGGACAGTTGTGTGTTTTAAATGTTGGGGACCTAAGGAGAGAAGTTCTTAGGGAATGTCATCGATCAAAATTTATGATTCATACTGGGGGAACCAAGATATATCGGGATATGAGAGGAGTTCTACTGGGAAGGTATGAAGAGGGATGTTGGCTTGTGGGTAAAGCAGTATGTGAACTGTCAACATGTAAAGGCCGAACATCAGAAGTCGAGTGGGTTGCTTCAAACTTTGGAGATACCAGTTTGGAAATAGGATTCGATATCCATGGATATTGTCGACGGGTTGCCAAGGTCGAATCGAGGAAATGAACGTATATGGGCCATAGTGGACAGATTGACCAAGAGTGCCCATTTCATTCATGTTAAGTCAACAAGGACGACACCTGTTTTAGCTAAGTTGTTTATGAAGAACATAGTTAGACTACATTGGATTCCTAGTTGTATAGTCAGTGGCCGAGATACTTTGTTTACTAGTGAGTTTTGGAAGAGTCTACAAGATGTGTTAGGTACTAAGCTCAAGATTAGTATTGCTTATCACCCTTAGACAGATGGGCATACAAAGAGAGTCAATAAGGTACTCGAGGATTTTTTGAGAGCTTGTGTGCTAGATTTTGGTGGATCATGGGAAGATCACCTACACTTTTTGATTTTTCATATAACAACAGTTATCAGGCTAGTATAGGAATGGCGCCTTTCGAAGCTTTGTATGGAAGGCCATGTAAGTTACCAGCATGTTGGTTGGAAACTGGAGACAGATTAGTCCTAGGTCCAGATCTGGTAAGAGAGACAACATAGAAGATTGAGTTGATCCGAGGCAGGATGAAGGAAGCTTAGTCTAGACTAAAGCGTTATGCAGATAAGAAGCGTAAGGATCTAAATTTCTCAGTTAGAGATAGGGTTTTCATTAAAGTATCACCGATGAAGAGTGTAGTACGATTCAGAAAATCAGGGAAAACTGGCACCGAGATATGTTGAACCGTTCCCAATTATAGAGAGGATCGGAAAGCTCGCATACAGAGTAGAGTTGCCGAGCAGTTTGGCAGGTGTCCATAATGTGTTTCATGTGTCTCATCTTCGTAAGTATGTGCATGATCCAAAGACTACTATCCCTTCAACTGCATTGGAAGACTTAACAGTAAAACCAGATCTGACTTTTGTTAGGCTACCAGTTCGAGTTGTAACGAGAGATGAGAAGAGGTTAAGAAATAAGGTAGTTAAGTTGGAGAAAGTTCAAAGGAGCTACAACGAGAAGGACTGTACTTGGTAGACAGAAGATAAGATTAGAGATATTTATCTTGATCTATTATAAGGGTATATTCTATATCTGTTATACATATATATATATTGTTTGCTAGTCAAGTACGCTAGTGTGGTAGTTATGAGATGTTACAGATGATTGCTATGATTAGTATTTAGTCCTTGCTAAACTTCGAGGATGAAATTATTTAAGGAGGGAAGCATGTAACACCCTTAATTTTAGATAGCATTATTTAGTAGATTTATTTAGATAAATTAAATAGAATAAGGCAGAGACTAGATTGATAAGGGAATTGAGATTTGAAAAATAATTAGGTCGTGCCTTAATTAAATTAGTTAAAGAAAAAGAGTTATGACTTAAAAAAACCTAAGAGAATAAGGCAAGGGCAATATGGGAATAACTGAACCCCCATAACCCCTAAATCCCCTTACCAAGTTCTCATTCTCATTTACATTCTTACAAAACAAAACATAAACAAAAGAAAAACAAGGCCCACCATAACCATAAGAAGTAGAGGAGCAAAAAAAAAATCCAATTAGAGGCTAAGATTTAAGCTAGGTAGATTAAAGCAAGGATAAATCTCAAGTTCTTTATCCAAACAAGGTGAATAATGATCTAAACCATCTCAGATAAGTCATCTTGAATGTTTTAATTCGGGTTTGAGGTTTAAATCAGTATGATTGGATGAATGATAATATGTTTTGATTTAAATGCCAAGTTATAATTTAAACAAGGATTTTATGGAATAATATAGTTTGGTTTTAAGGCTAAATCATGCAAAATGATTTCCAAATGCCATGATTTTTAAATATGTTATGTAAAACAATATTTGGATATGGGTTTAAATTTTCATATTATTCTGAGCTATGGATAATTTATTATGAATTTTTGAGTGAAAGATATGATATTTTGGGTTTTAATTAATTTAAGGAATTAATTAAATATTTTCGGGCTGAAAATTTTATATGATAAAGATATTATCATTTTGGAATTTATGTGAATTTATGTGATTTTTCTCAAGAGATTTGGGTAAGTCTGGATTTAATTGGAAGTAATGGTAAAGTTGTTTAGTGTCGTATTTAGACTCTGATCAACCAGGGGAGCATCCTCATATGTCGCTCTTGGCGTAATTTGTAATAATTATATTTCTCATAATGTGGTTTACGAATTGGGATTATGTAATGAATCTGAAATGTGAATTGAAATGGAATGAGAAATTTGTTTTAAAATTGGGTTAATTTTTTTTCATATCCATGTGCTTGTGGTATGTCAATGTATCTAACATTACGACATTTGGTCATCGAAAAATAATAACTATAGATGACTGCAACATTTGTAGCGGTTAGTTTTAGGCCTCCAAATGGCAGTTGTGACAAGTGCGATGCTCAACCTCTTCAACATTGATCCATAAGTATTTCATTCGCTATATGTCTTCGATGTCGTTCATTGAAGAGAAGTCGTGGCACTTCGAATCCTTTGACAAGAATTATAATAGTAACACTTTGCTAAACATGAGTGTAAGATTTGAGAATACTATCAAGTAATTTGGATCAAAAGATGGTAGTAACAGAGGATTGTGAAGTCGAAAACACTCATGGTGGATATTGGCAAATTCAAGGTTATGATATGAGGATTTTAGAATGATGTCATGTTAGGAAGGTCCATTTAAGTTAGAAGTGATAGAGCCACAACATCATTAGTGTTAGTTGATGTTGTAGGGTATCTTCTAGTAGTTGTTCTAGTTAAATTGGGTTGTAAGCATAAGTTATTTTTATTGGGGGTAAAGGCACTTACGATATTGTAGGAAATGTTCCTTTTATTTTATTTTCTATGGGGACCGCAATGTTATGAGAAAACAACAAGACAAGGAAATTTCAGTAAAGAAAATAATCTAATGCAAAAGAAAAGAAAATAGTAGAGATTGGAAGTTAAGAAACAAATTAAGAAAATATATTTAAATACCACTAAGACGGAAATGCAATAAGGTTCATAAATTTCAGCAAGCGGAGGACAGGGAAGGAATGTGAGTAGCCACGGGTCAATGTCCCTATACTTCAAAGGCTGGAATTTATAATTGAACTTGGTTGCTATATAAATAAAAAAAAGTTTTTGGAACATAAATTTACCGCGTAAATTAAAAGAAGTCCACTATGGATATTGGATTGTTGACTAAACCCCGAATTCTTTCGATGTGGAAAAAATTATTTTTCAAAAACCTATACATATGTATACTTTTGAAAAATAAAAATATCTTTGCAAAATATTTTGGAAGATTTTTGAGTTTAAATTTTTAGAAATATTTTAGAAAGTAGTATAAAAATATTTTTGAGTTGAACAAGAAGAAATTTTCAAATTTTGGAAATGCCACGTACTTGACATCGGGGAATTTTTGACAGGTTAGTTAAACATGGATTTTACTGTGCTGTAGAGATGATAGTAAAATAAAATATGGTTAGAAACATAGGATAAAGTTGTTATAGTTAGGGAATTACTTTCTCCATATTTTATTAGTAACTAAAATGTCGATTTTCGAATTATACCCTATTTTAAAAACTGAAAAAGAAATTGACTTATGCAAACTATACTTGGAAAAGTTGGAAAATGAATAGGAGCAAAAGTGAAGATTCCAAGATACATGGGAAAAGGGTATATAAGAGTAGGATGGAAATATGGAATTCTCCATCTAGACCATTTCAAAGCAGAAGAAAATAGATTTACAAAACTAGATTTTTCTAAGAACTTGAATGTTAGCAATGATGTGCTAGGATTTGAACAGTAGGAATTGGATGCAAAAATTGGTTGAACTATACTTCTATTCCTAGAAGCATTGGAAAATTTGGATGTAAAAGTAAGTTTTTGGTTTTCAAAAGTTGCATGCATGTAGAGCTACTAGTATATTTAAGATGTTTGCATTGTATTTTCAAAAATTGGTTAAAAGAAAGCATTCATATATGAGGCACCAATTTAGAATTGCTCAGTTTGCATATCATATATCTTGTGATACATTGTGCACCATACACGATTGGTTGCAAAATTGATTGCACACCCATTATTTGTTAATTTAAAATGGATGTGTGATGGGTTGCATGATCTAGCGCTTGAGGAATTTCGGGGACAAAATTCTTTTAAGGGGGAAGAATGTAACATCCTGTGTTTTTGCGTTAATTAAAAGAAATTAGCTAATAAATAGTAAATTGTGAAAAAAGGAATTTTTTTCAAACTTCAGAATTTGGTTATGAAACTTGCATCATTGTGTCCGTGACGATTATTTTATCAATTTTTATATATAATATTTTCCGATCGGAGCTCAAATGAAGAAGTTATTAATGTTTGATATTGTAGAGCCAAAAATAATTACATACGTAAATATGGTAATAAAATCTAATTAGCACTATTAGTAATGTTAATGGAAACGAAGATATTAACGTTCAATTAGAATCTCAGAGGAGTCATAAAGTGGGAAAGAATTGAACAAGATCAATTAATGAAAGAAATAAACAGACAATATAATTGAACAAATTCACAAAATCAATCAACGTTAATAATCACTCAAATTACAAAGCTCGGATCAACCCTTATTAGCCCAGGTGACCGTTAGCGATCGACTATAGTTGGTGGGCGGTCAACCCGAACTTTTGTAAACGCTGAAACTTGAAACGGCCATAACGGTCCAGATCTAATTGGTTTAATCTGACAGTTAGTTCTGGTTTAAACCTCTATAAATTAAGACCTAGGGCCTCATTTCCAACTCAAAAGTTTCTAAGGAGCATGGTAGCTCTGCCATTTCTTCTCCAAAATTCTAAATTCATAGAAATAGATTTAATTTGCACGTATACATTTTGAAGAAGAATAGAAGATGATAGAGAGTAGAAAATATGTTCAAACTAAGTTGCTACGTCAGAGGTAAACTATAAATCTGGCTTTAATTAATAAATTAATCTAAATATCTTCTCTCTAATCCAAATTCTAATATATCTGTATGTAAATTTTATTTGTGGATCCGGATAGGGAGTCAAAATGGAGAATACAAATAACAGAGATTAGATTTAGAGATTTGGGAAGACAAAGGCGAGTGAGAAAATTACATATTTTGTAATAAAACTAGATTTATTTCGTTGCAATCTATTTCTAGTATGCCTATTTATAATAAATTTGGATAAATCTATAACCACATAATGTTTAATTTAAATATGTAATTGCATAATGATTAGATTCAAATCTGTAGATGCGTAATGAATAGATTTATATTTGCAAGCGCGCAATGATTAGATGTAAATTTATTGTTTACGCATAATGAGTTTAAATGAAATAGATTTAATAAAACGATTATGGAACAGATTATAGTAGAGATTTAACAAAAGTTGAAAACTTGACTATACATGTTATCCCAATAAATTACATGAAATTGATATTGAAAAAATTGGTATTTTGGATGTAATAAAAAAATGTAAAATAAAAATGGACTTTATTTAAAAATTTAGGGTTACAATGATATTTTAATTTTTTAGAATTTGGGATGTCGCAATATGCATTATCAAGTAACAATAAATAAAAGCACGGCGTTTGAAATGACAAGGAAAATAGTTAAAAAGAAATAGATGTGCAAATAGGGTTAAACGCCATATTTTGCACTGTATATTTCATGAATTAAAAAGATAATCCCTTGTAATTACAAACACCGCAAAAACATCCTCCCTTTTTGGATAAGATGTAGAAATCTACTATGAAACATTCTTATAATAGGAATGTAATTCCAACTTATTAAAATAAAATAGAGCCCGAAAATGGAGTGGTAAAAGATGAAGTTGTTACAATTCTTTCAATTGTTAAGATATAAAAATACCAATAAAAGCAACATAAATGAAGAAGAAAACATGGGAAATGGGCTAAGAAGGAATGTAGGGATAACATGGGAAAAATAGGAATGAAAGTTGGAAAATGTACAAAAAGAATTGGCAATGATATTATAAATCAAGTAAGAGGGAAGCGGTAAATGAACTTTAAGGAGAAAAATAAAAACTACAGTAAAAAGAAGACTTAGGGTCAAGTATAAGAACTATAGAGTGAATGAAGGTAAAAGAGTGTAAGAATGAGAATATATATGTATAAGAGATATGCATATAAGTAGCCTCGAATATGCATTTATGACGGGTGTGAATTATTATAATTTAATGTATAAATTACATAAAGAAAATGACAAAAGGGCATTAGCATAATTTGGAATGCAAGGTCAGTACGGTTATACAACAAAAGTCTACCCACCATATAGGGTTATCAACTGTTGTGTAACATCATACTGATATGGGACATGTCCAACTAAAGGACCCATGGAGAGTATACACTTGCGTATAGATAAAGGGGTACCCTTAGGATAGAGTAGTACACTTCAAATTTATTTTTAGAGGAGGGTATTGCCTTGACTGCACTAGGCAATCTAAACGGATGGTGAGCGGGATCATGCACTATGCAGCAGATGTTGGTACCAAATTAAGAGGTAGGACCGTCTTACGGCAAGATTGTCATCAGTCCCGAGCGGTCAACGGGAAGGATAGGGTTGCACCTAGTTAGTCTTCGTCTATAGCCTTCCAGTGTGGACCACGTTGGGTCATGCACTGCCGTAGTTGTTTGCTAGTTTGTTTGACCGGGCAACTCTAGTAACCCATAACGTGATTCCTTTAAAACATGGACGCGGTGGTTAGGGGAGCCAAGTCCACGATAGGAAGCAGATAAAGTAGAAAATCCCCAAAGAGAATATGGAAAAATGTATGAAAAACCATCCGAAAAAGTATGAGGAAATGTAAGAAAGACATCGGTAAGCATTATAGGACTTCCTCAAGTTATACGGTAACGAGATCGTGACACGACGAGGATAATGGATCCTGATGGTGTTCGTATGCAATGTGGAGTCGAGATGTCTAATAATAAGATGTGAACAGACATACCTTGGTATAGTGAACAATCGGCATAAACCAGTATTATGTACAAGTTGTATAATTTTACTAGTCACCAGAACGTTGTTCTAACTCCCTCCTTATTACAACCCACAGGATAGTTAGAAGGACATGTATTGGTGCTTGGCGTGTTCGGTGCTGATATGGAAACTTGATCTTTGAAATGTCAAATTGTAACACCCCTAATTTTAAGTAACATTATTTAGGACATTTAATTAGTAAAATTAAACAAATAATGTAAAATGATTAAGGGATTGAGGTTTGTGAATTTAGAGGGCAGCCGTGCCCATTAAACAAATGAACTAAGGGAACTTAAATGAATTAAGTCAGGGTAAATAGACAAGGGCACAATAAGAATAAGTAATAACCTTATACCCTAAACCCTCACATACATTCATTTTACACGTTCATTCTCACAAATGAAAACATAAGAGGTCGGCCACCATTAGGAAAGCAAGAAGAAGATAAAGCAAAAATCAAGGGGAAGAAGTTAATCAACTTAATCCAAGATCAAATCTCAACTCCTAAATCTCAAGCTAATGGTGAATAATAACTACATCTCATGTTTTTAATTGATTTCGGTCTTAGATTAAATCCGACCTAACTTGAAAATGTTTTTCCATGTTTTGGATTGTTAAATTTGGTATATATGCATGTTGATGATTTATGCATATTCGTATAGATTTTATAATATGTTTTAATGTGAAAACCCTATTAAATGACATCCAAATGCCTTGCGATTTTAGTATATGATCAGAAATGATATTTTAGAAATGGGTTTCGGTTTTCATAATTTTCTGAATTAATGTGAATTTATTATGAATTTTCTAGTGAAGGAAATAGTTATTTTGGGTTTAAATTAGTTACGGCTAATGTATGTGTGTTTTGTGTCAGAAATTAATATATGTTAGAAAACATATTAAAAATGATTTACGGAAAATTTTATAGATTTCTCCTAAGTGTTTTAATAGATATAAAATTATTTAAGGTATGAGAGTTAAATGTTTTATATATTTATAAAAGGAGAAGGGGTATTTTGTAAATATTCTAATTTGTTCATTTCTAAAATTTTGGCAGTACTTTTAGAAAAGAAATTAGAAACCAACCATGTTTTGACAAACAAGGCAGGTTAGTTAAAAAGAATTACTTTAAAAAGCTAAAAATCAGTTTAAACATGCTTTTTTACATATTTCACCACTTTCGACACCCGTCTTTCGACCCTGTACTCTTGCCTCCATCACCATCGAAACCAATACACATGGTACCAAAAGCTTTGGTACATAGTGGATTGGGCATAGGCCAAAGGTATAGAGTCGAGACAAGGGGTTCCGAAGGGGTCGAAGCTTTACTTTGTTTTTAAATGAAAATGCACCTGCTTGGCTTTTGCTTTCGACTTGGTTAACTTCCGACTGGGTCAAATTATTTTAAAGGAACGATTTCGAAAGAGGTTGCACCTTTTATTTAAAGTGAATTCTTTCGAAGGGGCCGAAACCCCTTGCAGGCGCATCTTACCTTTCGAAGCAATGCCTTCGAAACGGTTTCTTTGCTTTAAAACTTAGCCACTTCTCCAATGCTTTAGAAGGGTTGGTGTCGACACCATCACTTCTTTACTTAGGAAATAACTTTCGGAAGAGTGATTTCGACTTAGTTGTTTTACGGCCCTTTGTTCTATTGAAAGTTAAACCCAAAGGTTTCAAAAGGAATGGATTTAAACGGTTTCGAAAGGTTATTCCACATGTTTTATTTGAACCCAAATGCTTTTGAAGGTTTGATTTTATGAAAAGGATTTAGTGCTTTCGAAAGTTTTAGATGAAAGTTTCGAATGGGTGGTTCCCTAAAGTTTTCGAAAGGTTATAAATGGAAGGTTTCTAAAGGTTTCGAAAGGCATATTTAAAGTAGTTTGAAAAGAGAATGTTTAAGGTTTTAAATGGCTTTCGAAAGAGAGGTTTTGAATTTTTTTGAAAGGTTTATTAAGAATGGTTTCGAAAGGTATGTTTTGACCTTTCGGCCTAAGGTTTTACTTGTATCAAAAGGGGTACTTTCAAAGGTTAAATTTTCATCAAAAAAGTTTTGTGTAAAGTATATAAAACATGGCAAGGTGATTTAAAGAAAAAAGTATATTTTCCTTGTTTAAAGTATGATTTAAAGGTTTAAATCAATTTGAGAGAAAAGGTTTTCAGGGAAAATTATGGGTAGTTGACCCAAAGTAAAATGACTCGGATATTAGAATACCATATGGGACTGGTATAGGGTCACGCCATATACATTAGCCATTAGTCCCTAGCTAATTTAGTCCAAAATTCCAATGTGTAGGGCTTTGTCACAGGTAAGACTAAATTATGTTACACACAGAAAGGAATATAGAGAGAGTGGATATGTTATTGGTGAGCCTGCAAAACCATTAGGATCAGTTAACCTTGGAGAACTAAGTTAGGGACAGACCATCTAGAAGAGGAGTATCTAACATGAGTTAGATTATTTGTTTATTTTGTCTGGTAGGCCCGAGTCATCCAAAGGTTAGTAGTTAGCCAAACAAAACTATATTGTTCGGACAGATAGTCCATTTGTTACATGATTTATATGCTTTCATGATATTGATATTATTGTTTTAACCAGTTTTGGTTACAGAATTAAGATTTGCAAAATATATGTTTTAAAAGGATATCAGTGAGGCGAAACCCATTCCGCTAAGCGACGTGGTCTCACTTAATATCAAATAACTGATATGTAAAGTATTATTCACACCAGGCTTTATGTCTGACTCGAAGTATTATTTACCCATTCCGCAAAAGATATGTTTTAAAAGGATATCAGTGAGGATTTTCGCCGTGTTGTATTAAGTCTATTATTACTATTTAGTACTCTGGTCAACCAAGAGGGCATCTTCATATGTCGCTCTCGGCATATTTATGTAATAATTATATTTAATCTGAACCTGAGAAACGTTTGGGATTGTGTAACTTGGATATGAAATGTTGTTTTGAAATGTAGTCAGAAAAGTGTTATAATCTGTGATGATTTTATTTCATATTCAAGTGCTTCTGATATTATGGATACCATTAACATTACCGTATTTGGTCACTGGAAGTTAATACTATGGATGACTGTACCATCTGTAGCGCTTAGCTTCGGGCCTCCAGATAGGGGATGCTACACAGATCATGGTTAGTAATTATGTGATATATTCTATTTTTTTATTCCATCGTAAATTATTTCATTAGAGCTCTGATATGCATTCTTTTGTATTATTTGTAGGATACCAAACCAACGATCCGTACTTTGGTAGACTTGGGTTTTCGATTTAGCAAAAATTCAGGCCTACTAGGATGCTCATACTAGCTATGACAACCCGTACCTCTCGACACGCCTAAAAATTGCTGCATCGAGAAATAAAGACAATCTAGTTTAATATAAAGTAGCATCACAAAGACAAAGACAACAAAACGAAGAATAAACTATCTAATCCAAACATATCACAATGGAAGCAATATAACATATATATAAAATCTTAGAAAATATAAGCAATCTCAGAAGCATCATATCATATCATAGTGTCAGAGAATATCAGTACAAAAGTCAAAACAAAGTACATCATAAAAAAATCCCTTAAATACCAAAACATAGAGATAACTGTACTGATAAGTAGTATATGATAAAGGATAAGAGTAGTAAGCTAACTCCAACTAAGCACGACCGTCTGAAAACAAGAGTGGGCCATTCACCTACTACCCTGTCCACTTGAGGTGAGGAAAAGAAAAAAATGGAATGGGTCAGACAAAAGTCTAGTGAGATGACCCACCTCCTCGATCGCCGACAATTGACACTAATACATCCTCGGTATTCACGTGCTGGAAATCCAAGTGCCAGAGAGGTAGATTATCATGGGTAAGAAAAAAAATAAAGACAGAACAGAATCTCACATGGATGGAATATCATATATTATTTCAACATATAATCTTTTTAGCGGAAAATTTAAATACATTTATCACAGTCAAATATGGACAGATATAAATATCTGTCCTTATAAATGCGGAATGTAATGATACACAAGTGTGGTGGAAACGGATAACAATCTTCAGAAGAATCTTCTAACTCCATGCTTCGAGCTCCATCCAGATTTCTTCTAACTAAACCTGACTATTAGGCTGTCCGAGGAAAATTAGGGCACTCAGAGCATAAGGGAAAAGGAAAATAAACTCCGAGTCAGTCATGAGACTAGTGTTAGAAACTCAAAATACTGATATTTGAAAACAAATAGTATCTCATAAGACCTTGCTACACATAAACACGGAACGAGTTTTTACCTTGTGATAACCAAAAAATTTGCTACGCAAAATCTGGGAATATTATTTTTAATGACATTCTTCGAAAACACTTTTCAAATAAATATATTCAAAAAGCCGAAATTGTTACATTAGTTAAATTTGAAAGCATAATTGGTTTACAATCAAGTCCGTAGGCACTTGTTGGTGAATGGATTTCCATACAATGGCAGGTAAGAGACTACCTTCCATATAGTACATCTCTAGAGGAATGTACCGAGGATACACAAACAATTCTCGCATCTGCCAAGACCGGTCTATCCCTATTTGGCACTCATAAATGGCCTGGATAGAAACAGAATATGACATCATCCCAGTCGTTACCGACCTATCTGAGAGCTCTCTTAGCATACACAACATCCTGATATATAGATGGTTATCTAGAAAGGTGATGGCCATACCCTAATAGTTGCGAACCACATAGCCTTATGGCATACCCTGTTTAAGCCATTATAGGGTGATGAGGCCCGAGGTAATGATTACCTTTCACATAGCACATTCTACTTTGAATGACATATTGCCAATTCATGTTCACACAACTAATTTCTACAAACGTATAACTTCTGAGATCGTACGTCTCAGGAAAGGGTGTTATGCTAAGAAAATTTGTGTTCTTTACCACTAAACAGATGATATGCTCATAGAGATCAATTAATGTAATTAGAGATGCAACGTCAGACATTCGTCCATACAAGTGGTCCAGGAACAGGACAGACTGAAGGCACTCTCCTACCACATCTTGTCGAGAGTTACCCCTAGGATTAGTAGCAAAAAGTCCTTACATCAAAGGTCTCAAATTAATAACCATCGCCACATAATATAATATGGGAAATTTCCCTCGAGGGTCGGTGATAAGTAGCCATACATTCTATTTTCCAAATCATTTCCATGTCTTACTTCGAATACGTAAATTGGTTTGAAGTGGTTTTTGGATAAGATTTACTCAAATCCAACCCCGGTTCCTTCGAACCAATCATCGATAGAAAGATGTTAACCGAACAGGGAATTATTCTTTGATTGATTAATTTCTTTTTATCAAAAATATCTTCAAGAGATATATATCTTTTAAAACATTCCTTTCCGGTATATATAGAATCATTAAACCTCTCTTATCAAATCCTCTGATTACTTAAAACCTTTTTAAATCTTGGAATAATTCTAAATCATTTCATTTTTCACTTAGGAAAATATTTCAAAATCATTTCATTTCGACCTTATATATCCCTCGCCTAGGAGAGGCCAAGTTAGCCAAGGCACTGGTTGCTTATGATCATCTCCTTAGTTTCACCACCTCACCCAGATCTCATGAATAGTGAAATCCAGTTTACTCGTCCGCTTTTAGAGCCAAGGTTAAATCACTTGAATTTTGACAGCTTTTCTTTAAATCATTTATTTAAACTCTTTTTAAATAAATTATAAAACTTCCAAATCATCAATAAAACACTTAAATTTTTATTTGAAAACATTTGATTTGGAAAAGAATCCTTAAGTTTAAAACCCTATTTCAAAAGTTATAGAAAAGTACTACAAAAAGTGCTGCGAAAAGTGCTTTTTAAGCTATATTGATCAAAACTACTTTTCTATCATTTGGAAATTCATTTTTATAACTCAAATCACTTTCAAAACATTTTAAAATATTTTTAAAATTTATTTCATATTTTTAAACAAATTTTAAATACCTTTTTTTAAGAAATCCCTTTATGGATACTGAACTACAGAACTGCGATTTTCTAAAAACTTGTTTTACTCATATTTCAAAATTTACTCATCGAAATCTCGATATTCTTTATTTATTTGAAAACTATGGATATAATAATTCAGAACATTCTTATCTCGAAGAATTCCGAGCTTTATTCCGTTCTATATGTCCGTTTGACTTTTACGGCGTGAAATCTCGAACTACCGTTATGCGACGCGCCTATTTTTGACTCAATTTTCAATATTCATTTAAAATTTGCCAAAACACTTTTAAATGTTTATAAAACATTTCTAAATCATAATTAACCATTTTTAAGAGGTTTAAACATTCCATATACATCATTTCATTCAATAAAGAAAATTGATTTCCTTTGTGTTTATCGACGTGTATTAACGTAACTTGCATATATATTCAACAACCATATTAAACAACCATCATTAACAATCATATATATATATAAATATATATATCATCCAATAACATATAGATAATTATAGTTTAGGAGCTATCACGAAATCTAAGCTCACGACCACTAGCATTATTGCTTTTAGATAGCTCGGCCTAAGCTTTGGATGCAAGGAGGAGCTCACGGCCTTGGGTTTGCTTGGTGGTGGGTTTGGCCTTGTTTGGGAAGTGATGGCCGTGGGTAAGGAAGAGGTAGAGGAGGAATTTTGCCATGGTTTGAAGTGGATTTGATAATATATATATATATATATATATTATACTAATTTAATTTCTTTTTAAATAAATTTTCTCCATAACTTTGTTAACATGAGAAACCATTAGAATAGCTTGAAGGAGGAAGAAGAAGTAGAAAAATGGCTTAGGAATTTATGAAAGAGGGTAGTGTATTTAAAGGATATTTAGAAAACCAAAATATCATAATATGAATGGATGAAATTACCCTTGCCATCCCCTCCTAGCCTCCGTCTATATGCACCGTAGCCCCCATATGATGGATGATGTGGCGGTGATGATGGTGGTGTAAGGTGGATTTGATGTGAGAAGATGTTTGCTTTTTTAAACTTAGATATTCTATATTTACCATATGTAAATATATTTCTACTTTTCTACCACTGTTATACATATATGTATATGTTAATATATCTGTGTGCATGTCACAAAGATGTACAAGTCATATAAACAACGTTGTATAACTTATATATGTCAAATCGTTACGAATTTTAATTCTGATTTTTGATCATACTTTCACTTATTAATTAACGTACATATATTTGTAAAAAAAATTGAAAACCAGTTTCTTATTATTATAAATTAATTAAAATGATCTCATTTGAATTATAAAACCATATAAATTAATATTAATAATTATTTACAAAAATCGCTAGTATATCGATAAAGTGATACGAACTTTCTTATATTTTCAAATCAAATATATATTTTTATAAAACTACTATAAATGATTTTTCAACACTTTATAACTTATTTAAAATGAATAATCATCATTTTAAAATAATCATTTTAATAATTATAATAATTATTAAATCCTTAAAATTTAATTTAAATAAATCAATTTATTAAATATAAGGGCATCACTGATGATGTCTTAAATACATTTTATTCCCGAAAATAATTATTTTATTTCATATTTTTGTTCAATTATAAAAATAAGTGTATGTATCCAGCTCCGTGTACAATGTTTTACGTTTATAGAGCTGGTTATCGATAAAACAGTTTTCGGTCATTTTATCGATTTAA
The DNA here is from genome assembly GCA_030737815.1 of Allium fistulosum. Lineage (NCBI taxonomy): Eukaryota > Viridiplantae > Streptophyta > Magnoliopsida > Asparagales > Amaryllidaceae > Allium > Allium fistulosum. Next base: position 893,178,226 of record CM060905.1, on the reverse strand, counting down.
ATCCCAACGAAAATACATTAGTAAATATCTATTCAAAATTAGATTACTATTATTTATTATCACTTAAAGCAATCATATTTGTATTATCAACCTTTTAATTGAAATTTTTTAAAAATAAATAAAATTTATCAAAGTGATAAATTTGTTGGTCGTTACAGACTTCCCCCCTTAAAAGAATTTTGTCCCCGAAATTACCCAAAACAAAACCCAAAGGGTTTACCCAAAATATTTATTTTTTAAACTTATACCCATACGATGTACGTTGATCATCTGTACACAATATCCGATTCGATCTTCTATTTGGATTCACAATTTTACTTCCGAACTAGTATTAATCCCCTGATCCTTTTGTGCAGACTATGACCAGGCTTTCTGATCAGAACATTAGTTTTTCCTTGCATAGCTCTCAACTATGATAGAAAACTCAAGTATCTAACCACAAACCCTCATCAATGTTCGTCATCAAGAATCGAGTGATAAATTAATTTTCGGACTAATGTAAACACCTCCAAGTTCCATATTCGAATCTTAGAACAGAATTTTGCGACGAAATAATCCACATACTTCATATGAATTTAATAAACTTTCAAGTATTTTAATGAAAATATTTCATAAAACTTTCTTTCTTTATTCAAACATTTATAAAGACACTTCTTTATACATAATCATTTTCCTTCCAAATATTTCTACTTAGAAACACATTTCTTTTCAAAAGATTAATATCTTTTTATTATAGCACATTTCTAAACATATCTTAATGGGTTCTGAAAAACTTATTTTCAAAATAATTCCTTAAACTGATAAATTATCATAAACTTCCTTTGTTAGTCAAAAATTAATATTTCTTTAATACATATATTGTAATTTCTCTTATCTTTGATTTTCTCTAGAATATTTATTAAATGATTCTGCTTTAAAGTGTTTTAATCTTTTCATAATACCATTTCCTCTTATAAAAGAAAATCCCCCATTTAAATTTTCTTACTTCTTTCCTCAAGAATTCTTATTAAACGATTAATATAAATGTGAAGTTGAAACAAAATATCATATTATATATTTCCATACTTTTACACTCATAATTTTAATTTAAACTTGGGTCAAGACTTCCCAACACCGATACGGTAAAAAATACTGATCATAACAACATTCACCTCCAGCCATCCTACTATATATATAGATTGGATAAATAGAGCTACCCTTAATCATCATACTCATCATTTCCTTCATTCCTTTGAATCTGAAGCCGATGGCATGCTCTAGTGTCTAGGACCTATTAAAACTTCCCCAATTCCTTCTTCATCGCTTTCCAGTTCCTCATGATCGGCCTCATTGCCATCTTCATTCGGTTGCATTTCACCCTTAACATAGGGTAGCCATGGTTGGTTCCATAGAACATGTCCCATACCAACTGGTACTCCTGGGACCACTTCTCCCACTTATATCTCTTCCAAGCCTTGCAGACCAACTTTCCATGGGTTTTCAATTATTTCAACTTCATCTTCTTCTTCTGCTACTCCTTCATCCTTACCCTCCATCTTGTCCCAGTTAATGTAGGAACTGGATGATTCTTCTTGCCAAATAATATGCTCCCCTTCCAAATCCCATATCACATTGCTGCATTCGCTAGATATTATGGCATTTGGGTCTTCCACGGTTCTGATTCTTTCTCAATGGGTTCTGAATCTTCTTCCATGGGTTCAGATTCTTCTATGGGTTCTAGTGCAGAGCTAGTAGGATCCACAATCCATATTCTTTCCGAGACCTGCATGGGTTCGTTATCACTAGAAATTATAATCATCTCGGGGGGTTGTGGGTGGTATGAGCATTCCTGCCATTGGATAACCGTCTTCACTTCTTCGATTGTACGGGGCATGCTCTCCCTCAATCGGGGGAAAATCATTGCTCGGTGGATATTTCGGTTGTTCCTCTTCATCACTAGAGAGGATAATGACGTTGTCCTTCTCACCCCAATTTTCCCTTGAGGTCTCTCCTTAGAGTACATTCCTCCATATGGTTTCTACAATGTAAGAAACATTCCCTTAAATATAAGTACTAGTCAATTTTCTTAATCAAACTTATTCTCATGTTGAGTTATTTATATTTCATTGCTAAGGCATATCCTATTTTAGGTAGAGAAGTTTGCTAATCACTTTGTATTACTTTCCCCAAACCAAAGTTCGATCAATACTTAGAAAATAATAAGAGTCTTTTTTCAATCCACTTTTAAAGATAGTTTTTTTCACTTAAAACTCTTTGTATGAAAAAATGGTTTATCCTTCCATAAATCCTTTTGAAAATTTCACCTAATTTTATTGTTTTTACTTTCATGAATCGTTTTCATAATATTGTTTTACTTGACTAAAATTGCACAAAAATATATATGAATATACATTTCTCAAAAAGATATATATTTTACCTTAACATTACTTTTATATATACCATTAACAAATACGCGCTCAAATACAACACTCTCAAACTCATTCTAGGGTATTACTATCCCTATCTCTAATGAGTTACTTATCCTGGGGTATTACTAACCCTATCCCTGATGAGTCTTTTACCCTTACCAAAGCCTAGGTGTTTGCACAACTAAGCTCTGATACCAAATGAAATGACCCATCTCCTCGATCCCTAGAAATCGACAGTAATACATCCTCGGTATTCACGTGCTGTAAACCTAAGTGTCGAAAAGGTAGATTATCAAGGGTAAGAAAGAAAATAAAAACAGAACAAAATCTCACACGGATGGAATATTATATATTATTTCAACATATAATCTTCACAGGAGAAAATTTAAATACATTTATCAGAGTTAAATATGTACTGTTATAAATATATGTCCTTACAAACATAATATAATGATACACAAGTGTGGTGGAAACTGATAACAATTTTCAGAAGAATCTTCTAACTCCATGCTTCGAGCTCCATCTAGATTTCTTCTAACAAAACCCAAAAACTAGGCTGCCCAGGCAAAATTAGGGCACCTAGAGTTTAAGGCAAAAGGAAAATAAACTCAAGGTCAGTCATGGGACTGGTGTGAGAAACTCCAAATACAGATAATTGAAAACAAATGGTATCTCATAAGACCATGATGCATATAAACACGGAATGGATTTTTACCTTGTGATAACCAAAACATTTTCTATGCAAAATATGGGAATATTAGTTTTAATGACATTCTTTGAAAACACTTTTCAAATAAATATATTCAAATAGCCGAAATTGTTACATTGGTTAAATTTGATGGCATAATAAGTTTACAATCAAGTTCGCATGCACTTATTAGAGAATAAATTCCATACAATGGCAGGTAAGGAACTACCTTCCTTACAGTACATCTCTAGAGGAATGTATCGAGGATACACAAACAATCCTCTGCATCTGGCAAGACTGGTCTATCCCTATTTGGCACTCATACATGACTTGGATAGAAATCGAATATGACATCACCCCGGTCATTAACCGACCTATCCGAGAGCACTCTTAGCATACACAACATACCCGATTTATAGAGGGTTATCTAGAAAGATAATGACCATACCTTAATGATTGTGAACCATATAGCCTTACGGCGTACCCTGTTTAAGCCATTACCGGGTGATGATGCCCGAGGTAACGATTACCTTTCATATAGCACATTCTACTTTGAATGCCACCTTACCAATTCATTATCACACAATTGATTTATACAAACATATAACTCCAGAGCTCGTACGTCTCACGAAAGGGTGTTAAGCTAAGAGAAGTTGTCCTCTCCACCACCAAATAGATGATACACTCATAGAGATCAATTTATGTTAAGAAATGCAACGTCAGACATTCGTCCATACAAGCTGTCCAAGAACAGGACAAACCGAAGGCACTCTCCTTCCACATCCTGTCGGGAGTTACCCCTAGGATTAGTAGCAAGAAGTCCTTACATCGAAGATCTCAAATGAAGAACTATTGCCATATAATATGATATGGAAAATTTCCCCTGAGGGTCAGTGACAAGCAGCCCTACATTCTATCTTCCAAATCATTTCCATGTCTTCACTTCGAATACATAAATTGGTTCAAAGTGGTTTCCGAATAAGAATTACTCAAATCCGACCCCGGTTCCTTCGAACCAATCATCAATAAAAAAAGTTAAGTGATTAGGGAAGTATTCTTTAGTTGATTAATTTCTTTTTATCAAAAATATCTTCAAGAGATATATATCTTTTAAAACATTCCTTTCCGATAAATACTAATCATTAAACCTCTCTTATCAAATCCTTTGATTACTTAAAACCTTTTAAATCTTGGAATAATTATAAATCATTTCATTTTTCACTTAGGAAAATATTTCCAAATCATTTCATTTAAATCTTAACAAAGATTTCTTAATTCAAAACTTAAAATTTTGATTGAGTTAAAACCATATTATCTAGGATGTTAATCCAAAACAAGTAAATATTAATTGAGCAGAATCTATAGAAATCATCAAACTCTACCCAATATCAATTTCCATATTCAACAAGTATTATGGGCGGAATAATGGCAAAATCACCTTTTAAATTCCATGAATAGTACGGGTTCCCTCTTCGGGCTTTAACACCAAGTATAAGAAGATTATCTCCATAAAATACAGGTTGTTTAAATTTGGAAATTTTAATCTTTTATACTTAACTCGTTTCCGACATTTCGACCTTATCTATCCCTCGCCTAGGAGAGGCCAATTGAGCTAGGGCACTAGTTGCTCCTAATCATCTCCTTAGTTTAAGCATCTCACCCAGATTCATGAGTAGAAAAATCCAGTCTACTCGTCGGCTTTTAGAGCCAAGATTAAATCACTTGATTTTTATGCTTTTCTTTAAATCATTTACTTAAACTCTTTTTTAATAAATTATAAAAATTCCAAATCATCATTAAAACACTTAATTATTTATTTGAAAACATTTATAAAAGATTTGGAAAAGAATTGTTAAGTTTAGAACCATATTTCAAAAGTTATAGAAAATTGTTGCGAAAAGTGCTTTTTATGCTATATTGATCAAAACGACTTTTCTATCATTCGAAAATTCATTTTTATAACTCAAATCACTTTTAAAACATTTTAAAAGATTTTTATAATTTATTTCATAATTTTAAACAATTTTTAAATAACTTTTTTTAAAGAAATCCTTTTATGGATTCCAAACCGCAAAACCGCGATTTTTCCAAAAACTTTTTTTACTCATATTCCAAAATCTACTTATCGAATCTCAATTTCCTTTTTTTATTTGAAAACTATATATATAATAGTTTGGAAAAGCATTATCTCGTCGGATTCCGAGATATATTCCATTCTATAAGTCCGTTTGACCTTTACGGCGCGAAATCGCGAACTACCGTTACGTGACGCGCCTATTTTTGACTCAATTTTCAATATTCATTTAAACTTTGCCAACACTTTTAAATGTTTATAAAACATTTATAAATCATATTAAACCATTTTAAATAGGTTTAGACATTCCATATACACCATTTCATTCAATAAAGGAAAGTGATTTCGTTTATGTTTATCGACGTGTATTAACGTGACTTGCATACATATTCAACAACCATATTAAACAGCCATCATTAACAATCATATCCAAACATATATATCATCCAATAACGTATATATAATTATAGTTTAGGAGTTTCTTGCCTTTATTTTCCCTTCGAACTAATATAAAAATGGCTATAGCTTCGCTATCACGAAATCTAAGCTCACGATCACTATTGCCTTTAAATGGCTCGGCCTAAGCTTTGGATGCAAGGAGGAGCTCATGGCCTTGGGTTTGCTTGGTGGTGGGTTCGACCTTGCTTTGGGAAGTGATGGCCGTGGGTAAGGAAGAGGTAGATGGGGAATTTTGCCTTGGTTTGAAGTGGATTTGATAATATATATTATACTAATTTAATTTCTTTTTGAATAAATATTATCCATAACTTTGTTAACATGAGAAGCCATTAGAATACTTAAAGGAGGAGGAAGAAGTAGAAAAATGGCTTAGGAATTTATGGAAGTGGATAGTGTATTTATAGGATTTTTAGAAAACCAAAATATCATACTATGAATGCACGAAATTACACTTGCCATCCCCTCCTAGCCCCGTTCTACACGCACAAAAGCCCCTCCATGTGATGGAGGATGTGGAGGTGATGGTGGTGGTGCAAGGAGGATTTGATGTGAGAAGATGTTTACTTTTTTAAACTTAGATATTTTCTATATATATATCATATGTAAATATATTTCTACTTTTCTACCGTTGTTATATGTATATGTATGTTAATATATGTGTGCATGTCACAAAGATGTACAAGTCATATAAACAACATTGTATAACTTATATATGTCAAATTGTTACGAATTTTAATTCCAATTTCCGGTCATACTTTCACTTATTAATTAACATACATATATTTGTAAACAAAATTTGAAAACCAATTTCTTATTATTATAAATAAATTAAAATGATCTCATTTGAATTATGAAACCATATAAATTAATATTAACAATTATTTACAAAAATCGCTATTATATCTATAAAGTGATACGACTTTTCTTATATTATCAAATCAAATATATATTTTATAAAACTATTATAAATCATTTGTTAACACTTTACAACTTATTTAAAATGAATAATCATCATTTAAAAATAATTATTTAAATAATTATAATAATTATTAAATCCTTAAAATTTAATTTAAATAAATCAATTTATTAAATATATGGGTATCACTGATGATGTCTTAAATACATTTTATTACCAAAAATAATTAATTTTATTTTATATTCTTGTTCAATTGTAAATATAAGTGTATGTATCCAGCTCTGTGTACAATGTTATACGATTATAGAGATTGTTTGCACAAAAAATGGGCAAACACCTCCAAGTCGTATGATTTAGTTGATTTTATGTTGTTTTTAGTGATCTGGGTGATTTATGCAAATATATTAAAAGCAGGGACTAAACTGTAAAAGACACACAGATTTATAGTGGTTCGGCCTGAATATGCCTACGTCCACTTTATATGTTATTCTCCTTTACTATTCAGATTACAAGTACAAAGCTGTGATATAAGTATATGAAAGTTGTTTGATAGTTTTATCCGTGCTTGAGCTCTCAAACTTGTCCGCCATTGTTGTACCCCTACCCCTCTATTTATAGAGTGAGGCTGGGAGTAGGGGTTCTGGATGTATATAGCTGCTGGTGGGCCTGGGCTGATGCAACCTGGCCTGGCAACGTTGGTTCGGAAACGCCTTGGTTCGGTAGTGCTTCGGTCCGGTGGTAGATGGTTGGAGTTGAGACCTTGGTCCGGTAGCACTTTGGTCCGGTAGGTTTGGTGGGACTTTGGTCCGGTAGGTTCGGTGGGACTCTGGTCCGGTGGTACTTGGGAGATGGGTTGGTTCGGTGGTAGGTGGAATGGCTTCTAATTCGGTGGTACTTGGGAGATGGGTTGGTTCGGTGGTAGGTGGAGTGGCTTCTGATTCGGTGGTACCTGGGAGGTGGGTTGGTTCGGTAGGGCCTTGGTGACGTGTTGGTTCGGTGATGCCTTCTTCTTTCTGGCTCGGTGGTGGTGGGAATGCACACAACATTTGCCCCCCAAAGTGGGGCATATGCCAGCATATGTCGCGCTTTGTTTTAGGTCCTTCGACTTGGACACTCTTATTCGGTCCCGAGCGCCGAACCAGTTGGTCTGGTCATTTCTATTTGCCTATAAGTAGGAGCTTCATGCCTTTGTTATTCCGTACTAGCCGAACCAAACTCTTGCCTTTGCCGAATCAAACGTATCACCGAACCAGACCTCAACTGCCGGACCAGGTGAGGCCCTCTTCTGCCGGATGAGCGTTCGCTTTGTCTTACCGAATGGACTCGGGGATTCCGAGTGCCGAACGAATCTTTAGCCTTGACTTACTGAATGGACTTGGGGTTTCCGAGTGCCGAACGAATCTTTAGCCTTGACTTACCGAATGGACTCGAGGATTCTGAGTGCCGAACGAATCTTTTAGCCTTGACTTACCGAATGGACTTGGGGTTTCCGAGTGCCGAACGAATCTTTAGCCTTGACTTACCGAATGGACTTGGGGTTTCCGAGTGCCGAAAGACCTTTCGACCTTGAACTACCGAATGCACTTCCATGTTTTGAATTACGAGTGAAATTCCAGTCTACATACACTTGCTTGTTTATATCTCTACACCCCTTGTTCTAACAATGTGTTTTCTCGTGTTGTAGATAATGTCTCATAAAGTAGAAACTCGTTCTGACAAAAAGAAATCTAAGGACCAAGGAGAGTCCTCCATAGTGCCCCCAGTTCAGGCAGCACCTGAACGACATGGACCAACCCCGAGATCGCTAGTAGACGGGTACGGTCCTCAAGAGCTCCTGAACTCACCGCCTGATTGCTTTCCTAGCTCCCTCAAAGATGAGCAGCTTGATATTATTTCTCGCTCTTTTGGGATTGACAGAGCGCATATGTTGTTGCCGGGGGAAGGAATGATGCCGTACAACCCCCCTGAAGGATATTCTGCTTATAGTAGGTATCACTGCATGTGTGGTGCCATCCCACCTATCAATGCTTGGATAGTCAGCTTCATCACATACTTGAAAGTGGCTCCTTTCCAGCTTCAGCCCAACTCCTATGCCATCTTGGTGAGCCTATTTGTTATATTCCAGAGGAGATACGTGCATCCTCCTTCCAACTGGGAAATCCGGTATCTGTACAACTTAAGAGGCTACAAGAAGGGGTCTCCGTATATTAGCTTGGAGTCGGCCGTGTCTTTCAAGCCAGTCCTGGATTTATACTCGAAGTTCAGCATGTTCAAGAAGGAATGGTTTTTTGTCAATGATGACTCCGTTTCTTTCCGCCGCTTCACCTCTGGCTGTAAGTTGAATCCCATTTATAATCTCTTTGTTCTGACTGCAATGCTCCTCCTTATGTGCTTTATTCCTTGCTAGCAACAGGTGGCTTTGCGGTTATAGAGAATGATCGTCTGGTTCAGATGGCTGCGGAAATAGAAGCCATTCCGGAAGGCGAGAGGGCGGCTTCTTATTTGATCAGGAATGCTACTCTTTTGGGGCTCAACTTAATCTTGCCACGCCAGTCTGTGGTCAAGCAAAGAGACACAACTGAGGAGAGGGCCGCCAAAGCTAAAGGAGGGGCTACGGCCTCTCGAAGCATCCAATTGCCGGGGGGAAGAAACTTAAGAAGTCCGATGGACCCTCCCCCAGCACATGTCCAGATGTCCCGGAGGAGGAAGATGTGGAGGAGGAAAGAAGCGAGGATGAAGGAGGTGAGGCGGAGAGCGGAAGTGGTGGAGAAGGTGATGGTGATGGTCATAGCGATGATGGTGGCGACGGATAGAGCGGTGGTGGTACTGGGGCTTTGTCTTCTAAGCAAGCAGGTGTGATCCAGGAGTGGACAGATGATGATCTCCGCCTAGCTTTTGAAGGGTCGGAGGAAGGATCGGCTTTTGTGGAGAAGCCTATGAAAGCTGACAAGGCCGAGATCGGTGCTGATTCTTCTAAGAGCGCTTCAGCTAAGGAAATTCCTGCGATTCAAGGTGAATTTTTGACTCCCGCCGACTCCATTTATGATAAGGATTTAGGAATATTTTATGGCCTGCTCCCGTCCTGGAATGAGATTCAGGACTTATTGCAGTATCCTACTCCTCCCCAGGGTTTGTATAACAAAAGCGTCTTTTTACTCTTCTTAACTTGATGTATTTGTTGAATTATAGCTCAATGTATGCTTGTAACACTGGGTTTTTATTACAGAAGCGGGTAAGGTGGCCAAGACGTCAGATGTTCGGCACCGCCTTGAACAATACAAACTCCTCAAGGCTTCTACTAAACCAAGGCCTCCGACTAACTGCCCTGGAGACGTAGTCGGCTACCGTCCTCTTCTTGGAGTTATCAAAGTGGATATCCAAAAGAAGAAGAGGAGTCGCTCCTTGTTTGAGTCTTCACCTGGTCCTCAGCCCCCAACTCAGCCTCTTAAGGATACCACGGAGGAGAATACTGAGTTTATACCTTCTCCGCACCCATCTGAAAATCCTACCGTTACCCCGATAGATCATCCCGGCTTGGCTCGTAACCCGTTTGCGGGTCATCCGGATCTGGATCCTGGTTCTCATGATATTACCTTTAATGAGGCTACCAGTGAGCACCTTCTCCCTCGCAATCCTATGGTAAGAGTACTAGATGAAGCTAAGTCCCTGGACCTTGATTTTCTTAGCACTCGGGTTGTAACTTTGGGGGATGAAGCTAAGGCAAACATTGACCGGGTTGTTGAGGAAACTAGGAAGCTGATGGGGCATCATGCTCGACCGGTCAAGGCTGGAGAAGAAATCGGCAGTGCTAACATTCGACTGCGGTTAATAGTTTCCGACCAGGCCAAACAACTCGCTGATCAGGCCATCCAGATCTCTCAACATGAAGCCACCTCTAGGAAATTAAAGAAGACCATGGAAGAGGTCAGCAGGGCAGAGTTACGGAAGATGGAGGCTGTTTGTAAGGAACAGATTGATATGGCTATTGCAACGGTGGATGAGGTTCGGCAAGCGGATCTCGAGCGGGTACATGAGTTATCCGAGAAACTTGAGTCCGCAGAGCTTGTTCAAACCAAGCTGAAGGAGGAGATGGAGGCAATGAGGAAATCATTTCAGGCCGATTGCTTGCGATACCAATCAGAGAGGGATGCTGCCGCTGCAAAGCTATTGGCTTCTGAGGGCCGAATACGGGGGTTTGAGGAGAATGAGGGGATAATGGGCGAGATGCTTCAGGATATGTACTTTCGCACTTGGAGACAGGGCAACTTATCTTGGATGGATGATTATCCCCGAGTCATGGCCAAGATTTATCTCAGGGCCCTGGAGGAGGCTAGGTCCGATGCAGATAAGGAGGGTGGCACGGCCTTTAGAATGGATGTGGTTATGGCTCAATTCACTAAGGAGGAGAAAGCGGAGGTGAAAGAGGGTATGCGGCTGCTTGCTGCTGAGGAGGTTGGTGTGCGGTTGGAGGATGATGATCAAGGAGCAGATGCTGGTAAGTGTCCCCTTTTATCTTTTCATAACTTGGTTGCTTATTATTAATGAATTATTTCCTTGATCGGACAGGCGGGACCTTTGGAGCGCCAAACATCTCTGGTCAACATGCTGAAGGTTCCCACTCCGCGGTTAAGGAGATTTCGGAGGGCCAGTAGGACAAGGGCGAAGCTCCGATGCAGCCGACTCCTTAACTTGACCTGGATATCTTTTTGTTTACTTGACATTGCTGTCTACGTTAGTCTCAGAGCAGTAACGTAACTTTTAGGCTGTAATTATGTTACTTGTAATAAACGACTTTATTCTTGGAATGTAATTTTTAACTTAAGATGATTCTGTCGTATTTGAATGCTTTGTTCTTGCTAAGAATATAATTTCGTATTATGCAATGTTAGTGTGATGTGTGAATAAATTATAGCTATGCATTTACTCGTAGGGGAAGAGAGTACCGCCTTTCATGTCTCGGTCGTAGATAGTTGCTTTGAATGTCTCATACGACTGAGTATGGAATGCAGTTGATTGACTCGTCATCCGATTGTGAGTTCTTAGTGAGCGTCTCTTGTTCTGTGTCCTGTACTTTAGGGATCGTTATAGAGGATAGGAGGTAAGTTTTTTTTTCTTTTTTTTTTTAAAATAAAATTGAAATATGAGAAACAGTAAAACTTCCAATCACGGAAGCCCTACGATGTGCTTAAGTTCGTGGCAAACGGGTTTTGTAGTCACTTTCCCTAGCTGTGGGTCTTGGAGACATTTGTCACCCATCTTACGCCTCTGCGGGGAGTTTATCTTTTTTACCACAGCCGTACTTAAGACACATCGGAGACGAGATCGCGCACAGTAACTACCCGAGCCATTATGGCCCGTAGTCGCGGGTATTATTTGATTTACCGTGGCCGGCTAGCGTGGGTGCCGATCGTCAACCGTGAACTACCCCTGGCAGGCCACACCTTATGTTGGGGCTTAAAGTAGGTTCATGGTTGCCGGCAAGCCGAACGCCATAATGAGCTGCCTTGGCTATAGTCGGCCTTCTCGGTGGCTTATAATCGGCTCATTACAGTTGGCTTTAAGGGCCGTCGCGAGCAATGAGTTAACCCGCAGCAGAGGGAAGCCGGAGCAAAAGTGTCTCATTGGCGAGGGCATAGATTCGCATAGTACCTGTTAGGTCTTGTCCAGGTGAGGTTGCGCCGTGATGTGTCTTGAATGGAAATGCCATTACACAAGATTTTGTTCAACAGAAAAAGATAAAGTTAACAAGCAGCCAAGATATAAAGGAACAAGCTAAGAAGAGACAAGTTTTTTAAAGTGGTTCGGCACGAAAATGCCTACGTCCACTGATTCTCTTTGTTAATTCACTTTATATGGGCAGTACAAGTTAAGAAAAGTATCGACGAAGGTGTTGGATGTTCCATGCCCTCTGGAACACCTCCCTGTCCACTGTCGACAAAATATAAGCTCCATTGTGGAGATCTTTATGAATTACATATGGTCCGTCCCAGATTGGATCTAGCGCTCCGGGGCGCGGGAATATTCGCTTGAGGACAAGATCTCCTTTTTGTAAGCTTCGATGCTTGACTTTGGAGTTGTATTGCGTTGCCACTTTTTGCTTGTGAGCTGCTGCTTTGAGGGCTGCGTCATTTCTTCTTTCCTCAATTAGATCCAAAGACATGTGGAGGAGCTCTTCATTCTCTTCTGGGTTATAGTGGATCCTACGGTGGGAAGGCACTATAGTTTCAACTGGGAGCATAGCCTCCGATCCGTATGCCAAAGAGAAAGGAGTATGCCCCGTTGATGTTCTGAAAGATGTGCGATAGGCCCACAGTGCCGTAGGAAGTTCATCCACCCAAGCGCCTTTTGACTTTTCGAGTTTCTTTTTTATTAGAGTTTTGAGAATTTTGTTGACGGCTTTGACTTGTCCGTTTGCCTGGGGATAAGCTACAGATGAGAAGCTTTTGTGAATTTCGTGCTCTTGGCACTAGTTGGCGAACTCCTCGTTGTCAAACTGAAGTCCATTGTCCGAAATTATTTTAAGTGGGACTCCGTACCTGCATAGAACATTTTTGATCAAGAAGTTAATAAATTTTGCTGAAGATACTTTATTTAGGGGTTCTGCTTCCACCCATTTGGTGAAATAGTCGACTGCCACTATAGCATATTTAGCCCCGCCTCGGCTCATTGGCAGTTCGCCAATCAAGTCAATTCCCCATACTGCAAAGGGCCAAGGGCTGGTCATTTGAGTAATCTCAGTTGTTGGTAGTCGCGGAATCTTAGCAAACTTCTGACATCTGTCACATTTTCTGACGAAATCTAAGGCGTCCTTGCTTAAGGTGGGCCAGAAATATCCATATCGGAGTATCTTTTTTGCCAGAGTCTACCCTCTAGTGTGATCTCCGCAGCTTCCTTGATGAATGTTGGATAAGATTTCCTTGGCTTCCCTTCCAGCGACACACCTTAATAAGGTGTTAGAGAAGCCGCGCCAATAGAGGGTGACCTCTTGTATTGTGTAGCGGGAAGCTTTCCCCAAGATTTTCTTGACTTCGTTACGCCCGTTGGGCAGTGTGCCACTTTGTAAGTAGTCTCGGATGGGAGTCATCCAAGTTTCTTCTTCGGTTGCAGCTATCAAATTCACTTGCTCAAAACTTGGGGTCAGTTGCTTTGAGATGGCTACTGCTCCGGAAATAGTGTCGTTTCTCATGCTAGCTTGCTTCGCCAATTCGTCGGCCTCTTGGTTCTCTTCCCGAGGGATGTGTTTGATTAAATAGTGATCCAATCGATCGAGAAGCAACTTGGTCTTCTTTAGATATGCTATGAGTCGTTTTTCTCGAGCCTGAAATTCTCCTAGTATTTGATTTACAATAAGTTGAGAATCACTATGAAGACACAAAGAATTGGCTCCGATTTCTAAAGCAAGTTCTAATCCAGCTATCACTGCTTCATACTCTGCATCGTTGTTGGTGGCAGCGAATTCCAACCTTAGAGCATAGTGTAGCTTATTTCCCCTGGGAGTGATTATTACCACACCTGCCCCCGAGCCTTGTTTGTTTGACGCACCATCCACAAAGAGATTCCACTTGATGTCTTCTGCTATTTCCGATTGCTCCTTACCTTCGTTGGTAGTGAATTCGGCAATGAAATCGGCCATGGCTTGTCCCTTGATGGCGGTGCGAAGATGGTAGGTGATATCATATTGACTTAGTTCAATGCGCATTTAAGTAGTCGCCCAGAAGTGTCGGGACGATGGAGTACCTGCCTTAGTGGTTGATCGGTCAGAACTCTGATGGAATGAGATTGGAAATAGTAACGCAGTTTCCGTGATGTGATTAGTAGGCAGTAGGCTAGCTTCTCAAGTTTAGGATATCTGGTTTCTGCCCCCGTAAACTTCTTACTTACAAAGTATACCGGCCGCTGCGTGCGTTCGTCTTCTCTCACCAAGGCGGCGCTTAGAGCATGAGATGACACAGCAAGGTATAGGTATAGCTCTTCGCATTTGTTTGGAGTTGAGAGTACCGGTGGTCTCTGGAGGTGTTCGATTAAGGTAAGGAAAGCTGTCAAGCATTCGTCGGTCCATTCGAACTTTCCTTTGTCTTTCTTTAGAGCTTCGAAGAAGGGGATGCATTTGTCAGTTGCTTTAGAGATGAATCTGCTCAAGGCGGCCACCTCCCCATTTAGGCTTTGCATTTCTTTTCGGGTAGAAGGTATCCTGATATCTTTCAGAGCTCAGACTTGTTCAGGGTTTGCTTCAATTCCTCTGGCATGGACGATGAAACCCAGGAACTTTCCTGATGATACTCCGAAGGAGCACTTTAGAGGATTCAGCTTCATTCCATATTGGCGAAGTACTTGAAACATCTCGCCTAGTTGGCTTACGTGGTCGTCGGATTTCCTTGACTTTACCAGCATGTCATCCACATAAACTTCCATAGTTTGTCCTATTAGCCCTGCAAACATCTTGTTGACGAGGCGCCGATAGGTGGCTCCTGCGTTTTTAAGTCCGAAAGGCATTACTTCGTAGCAGTACAATCCTCGGTCAGTGATGAAACTGGTGTGGTCTTGATCGGGAGCATGCATAGGAATTTGGTTATATCCTGAGTATGTGTCCATAAAAGATAAGAGTTCGTGTCTGGCTGTGCTATCCACAAGCTAATCGATTCGGGGAAGCGGAAAGCAATCCTTCGGGCAGGCGTCATTTAAGTTGGAGAAGTCAATGCAAGTTCTCCACTTCCCATTAGCTTTCTTTACTAGTACCGGGTTAGCGATCCACTCTGGGTAGATGACTTCTCGTATGAAGTCATTGGCAAGTAGGTTCTTTACTTCTTCATCGAGGGCTGCTGATCATTCTGCCCTCATACTTCTCTTTTTCTATTTTACTGGCGCCTTGGTAGGATCGATGTTTAGTACGTGGCATGCTATGTCTGGGGAGATTCCAGTCATGTCAGCGTGTGTCCATGCAAATACATCCAAGTTATGGTGGAGAAAATCGATGAGTTGTTCCTTCAACTCTGCTTTTAGTTGGGACCCGACTTTCAAACGTCTACTCGAATCGTGTCTGTCCACAGATACAAATTCCATAGCCTCTGCAGGCTCGGTGGTAGCCTCCTCCTCTTTGTCCCTGGGGTCTAATTCATTGAAAGGGTCACTGGTATATTGAAGAGGAGGGGCTTTCCTTAGTTGCTATGCTTCCAAACGTTTTGTGCAGAGGGCAATCTCTGCACTCTTCCCTTTATCCTTCCTGTGGTTATTGCGAAGTTCAGTTACTTAGCAATCTCGAGCAACGTCCTGGTCTCCCTCTACTTCCCCTATTCCATTGTCCATTGGAAATTTCATCTTCAAGCACCATGGGGCTAGGACGATTTGGAAGTCAGACAAGGCTGGCCTTCCTAAGAAGGCGTTGTAGGCCGAGTGGTTTTCTATTAGCACAAATGTTTGTTTCCGCACAACGGAGCGGGGATGACTTCCAATTTCAACAAAGAGGTCCAGTCGCCCGAGGGGCATCTTCGCATTTCCTGTGAAACCATGTAGTGGTTTATTGCAGGGAAGAACATCCTTTAATGACAGCTTCATTTTGTCAAAGGTGTGCTTGAATAGGATATTTACTGAGCTTCTAGTGTCTACTAGAATTCGGAAAACTTCGGCTGGACTGAGCCGGGCAGAGATAACCATGGGATCCGTGTGAGGGTACTGCCTTCCCTCCAGGTCATGCCTACTGAATGTGATGTCACCATTCTCTATCCGCTTCGGGTGGCGTTCTTCTATAATAGAATTGACGCATTCTTCATTGTTTCTAAGTGACTTTCTGTACCTTTCCATCTCTGCCCAGCTTTCATCGGCGATGTGTGGTCCTCCCAAGATGGTATGGACAACTATCTTCTCTTGATTGGAGCCGCTGGTGTTGCAATTTCCTCTGCCTATTTCTAGGGAGGGTAGTCTTGGGTTCTCATTGGCAGGAACTGGAGTCCTGTTCTGACCTTTTACATAGCGTTCTAGTCTCCTTCTTCTGATGTGTTCTTCAATCAAGTCCCGGAGATGATGGCATTCGTTGGTATCATGCCCATGGGATTCGTGGAAGCGACAGAATTTTCCAGACTTAATTGCGTTATCTGATTCCTTCTTGTGCGGGGGGCGTTTGTATTTAACTTCATCTTGAGTGGCCAGGAAGATGTTTTCGATCGTTTCATTCAAAGGGGTGTAAGCGTCAAATCTCGGTCCTGGTCGATATAGACGCTTTTCTCCCTTCTTGCCCCCAACATTGTCTCTAGAGTCATTTCTTCGAACGTCCTTTGCTACAGCGGGTGTATTGCCGTGAGCTGCCTTATTTTGTTGCCCTGACTGCCCCTCAGTGGCAGCGTCTTCAAGTCTCATATATTTCCCAGCCTCATGGAAAAAATCGGGTAAAGTAGCTGGTTTTTCTTTTGTCAATCTTCTAGCAAATTTAGTATCTGGATGCACCCCACTACAAAGGGCCATTAAGATAAGCTTCTCATCGGCATCTTGGACTGCGGCCGCTGCGGCATTGAATCGGGTTAGATATTGCTGCACTTTCTCTCCAGGTTTCTGTTTGATACTGGATAAGGAATAAGCGTCCTTGGGTTGCTCCACATGAATGCGAAACTGGCTGATGAACTTTTCTTTCAACATCTCCCATGAGATGATGGATCCTTGGGGTAGATGGCAGAACAAGGAGGTAGCTAGATCTGCTAAGAATAGTGGAAAGCATTTGCACAGTACTCCCTCTGTTGCTCCGCTCATGAGCATATGATGTGTGTATCTCTGTAAGTGTACAACGGGGTCAGAGGTTCCCTTGTAAGGTTCCATTGTTGGCATTTTCCATTCTCGGGGGGTGATGGCAATCTCGATATTACGGGCAAAAGGGCTGGTTACCCTCGCGCCTATCCCTCGATCTCTTTGATCCCGTTGGACGCACTCTCTAAACAAGCGTGCCATCCTTTCATCAGAATTTGGAGTGGATAGAAATGAGTTTGGTTCTTCTCTGTGGGATTGTTTCTGTCCGGATGACCTGTAGGGATGGTATCGTCTATCATTCCTAATATTTTCCAGTGGCTGTCTTTGGTCTTCTGGGAGCATGCTAGGGTCAGCCACAGCTGGCCCTTGCCTTGATCTTCCCCTACTGGGTTCTGATCTAAGCACTTCCTCAGGTCCAACTTCGGGCTGGACTCTAGCTTGGCCCCGTTCATTGGCGTTTCCGTGGTTAGGCAGCATGATAGGCTCAGCTACGGTTGACCTTCGCCTGGTACCTCTCCCGTTGGGTTCGGTTCTAAGCATTTCCTCGGGTCGGCGTTCGGACTGAGTTCGGTCTCGGCTCCTACCATGGCCGCTTCTATCGTTAGTTTCTTCGAAGAAGGAAGATCTTTGTTGCCTCCGAGACCCTCCAGACTGGGACTCACCCCATGATTCAGTGTTGCGGTTGGACTCATCAGCATCCCTTAAGCGTGACATGAGTTGGTCCACCAAGGCTTCCTGTTGGGATGTGAAGCGGTTAGTCACTTCAGCCACAACCCTGTCTAGATCTGCCCTAGTAATTGCTACCGGCTGTCCCGTGGCAGGGGTTGTCGGATTTGCCTGTCCTTTATTTGGTACTGCTGTTGGAATGGGATGATTTACTTGATCTACGACCACTGGATCTGGAATACTCCTAGTTGTGATGTTTTTTCCTTTCTTAACATCTTTCTTCTACTTGGGAGGCATGTCTTCCAAGCAACGAGCGATGCTGTTAGGAAGAAGGTTAAGTGGGAGAAGCTGAAGTCTTGAGTTCAGTTCTCAGTGAAAGCACCAAAAATGTTTGCACAAAAAATGGGCAAACACCTCCAAGTCGTATGATTTAGTTGATTTTATGTTGTTTTTAGTGATCGGGGTGATTTATGCAAATATATAAAAAGCAGGGACTAAACTGTAAAAGACACACAGATTTATAGTGGTTCGGCCAGAATGTGCCTACGTCCACTTTATATGTTATTCTCCTTTAATGTTCAGATTACAAGTACAAAGCTTTGATATAAGTATATGAAAGTTGTTTGAAAGTTTTATCCGTGCTTGAGCTCTCAAACTTGTCCGCCATTGTTGTACCCCTACCCCTCTATTTATAGAGTGAGGCTGGGAGTAGGGGTTCTGGATGTATATAGCTGCTGGTGGGCCTGGGCTGATGCAATCTGGCCTGGCAACGTTGGTTCGGCAACACCTTGGTTCGGTAGTGCTTCGGTCCGGTGGTAGATGGTTGGAGTTGAGACCTTGGTCCGGTAGGTTTGGTGGGACTTTGGTCCGGTAGGTTCGGTGGGACTCTGGTCCGGTGGTACCTGGGAGATGGGTTGGTTCGGTGGTAGGTGGAGTGGCTTCTGATTCGGTGGTACCTGGGAGATGGGTTGGTTCGGTGGTAGGTGGAGTGGCTTCTGATTCGGTGGTACCTGGGAGGTGGGTTGGTTCGGCAGGGCCTTGGAGACGTGTTGGTTCGGTGATGCCTTCTTCTTTCTGGCTCGGTGGTGGTGGGAACGCACCCAACAGAGATGGTTATCGATAAAACGATTTTCGGTCATTTTATCGATTTAAATTCCGAGGAAAATACTTTAGTAAATATCTACTCAAAATAAGATTACCGTTATTTATTATCACTCAAATCAATCATATATGTATTATCAACCTTTTATTTGAATTTTTTTAAAAATAAATAAAATTTATCAAAATGGTAAATTTGCGGGTCGTTACATCTGGTGAATGAGAACAAGACTAGTAAGATAATTAAGTGGAATAAAATCTAAATCTACTTTAAGTGATATAGAGGTCATAAACAGTGTCTGTGCAATCCTAAGGCCATATACCTAAGGATACTTGTCTAATAAACTAAATCAATCTACAAATAGAATTCACACAAATGATCAGCCAAATCGGGTTCTGCTCCCCTTTCTACTCACACTACGCTTGGAGTTGAAGAACACCATAATGAAAACTCATAGAGTGACTCATCATATGCACCAGTGTCCATCTCTCGATCATAGTGACAAAATGCCTCTTATTTTACCACTCCGGTGCCTTCCGTGTGTGAACTCCCGTTAGTATTTGGCCCCATCTAATAATCGAATTCCTGTGGGCTTATTGTCGAACGCCAGTGTCCAATGTATGTGAACCCCTGTTCGGACTGGGCTCCTTGTCTAACAAACGTCTTTCCATTGCCACTTATTGTCCAGCGCCGGCGTCCATCCGTATCACATTGTGCAAGAACATGTGCAGTACTTGGATCTCCTGTTTGGACTGGGCTCCTCAAATAGTGTTCCCGTTAGTGCTGTGCCTACTCGGTCATAACACTTCTGAGTCTAACGTGAAATAAATTGCCCACATCTTTTCATAACTATCTACATCCAGCCTTGATATCTACCTAATGATTTGTCTTACTATTTACGGAACTTATGGATCGTCCCAGTCCTATCATTATCGCAAATCAAATCTGTCCAACTACTCCGATAGGGAACTAATTTCCCTATTCTCTTACGCATACAACATGGCCCAAAACAGTTCATTTTCTGGTTCATTAACTATCAAACTTCCATTTATTTAATTGGGCCTAAGGCCAAGGTTTAAGTCATCAATTTTCAATTGGCATGGTCGACCCAGACTCTTCCCAAGTCGATGGCTATTGGTTGACCTAGGCTATTCTAGGGTCGACAGTACCCAGTATAAATTATCAGCTTCGTATTTTTATTTCTTGTGATTTATTCGTTAATTATTTAGTTAATTCTAGCCCATTATTTCTAATTTTGATCCTAAATTTTGGATTAACAAATTTTTAGTTTAACCCTAATTTCTAGTTTAATTTATTGTTCAATTTTTAGCAATTCCAGAGTTTGCAAATTAAGAATAATAGGTGTCAGTTTAACAGTTTACAAGTGTCAATTATGGAGTTTATAGTTTAGCAATTAAATTCTAATTTACTAGGTTAATTAGGGGTTTTAATCAATCTAATCAATTAAACTAGATTTAAACTTAATTCAGATAATCAAATCATTAGATTTGTGCCCACTCACCCTATAGCCCTAGCTCTAGATCTACAAAAGTGGCCTCCAATAGATAGCGCTTGTTTAGATCTCTTAATCACTTGTCTCACTTTTTAATCTTGCTCTTTGATTTGGTTTAGTTTAGGTTTAATTGGAGTTTAATTTTTTATTTGAGAATTGGAGTAGAAATTACGGTTTCGGTGGAAATTTCGGCAATAACAGGTTACTATCGTCTCAAACTAGATATACGGTTTAGGTTAATTTTTAATTTATAGAGGTAATAGTTAATTAAGGTCATTAGATCAACTCAGCAATCAATTTAACCAGTCATCGTTTACTTCGCTCACATTTAACAAATCTCGCCCACAAAATCTCTGGTCGAACGAAGCAAAACAACTTCGCATTTTGTACTACATGGGTTGACCGCTTGGTTGTCTGGGTCGACCGCTACCAGTCGACATGGGACCTTCTTGAGTCAACCTAACCTCTATATTATTATTATTATTATTATTTTCTTTCAATTCTTCCGATACTTGTAACTCTCTCATACTAACTCGGATTACGACAACCTATGTATGGAAATTGTCCAGAAAATTGCTACGGACACAATGGTGCTGGTTTTGTAGCCAAATTTGGACGTTTGTGAAAATTTACATCTAAGTTCTTGTTTTATTTTTTAATTAAATTTTCTTATTTAATTTCGGTAAATTCCCGGCGTGTTACATTCTCCCCTCCTTTTAAAAGGATTTCATCTTCGAAATCTCTAAGGATGGAAAAATGCAACTCACACACAACTATCAAAATCTACATACATCTACTCATCCATCATCTATAGCAACCACAGTTCCTAATATTTTCTAATGCAATTATGTATTTATGCAACGTGGAATGCACGTGAAACTAAGCTAATGTAAAAGAGTAATCGGTCTACTGATTCAGTCCACCTCCTGTTTATGTAAGAATGCTCATGCTATATGTCCGAATGTATGCTAGATCCTAATGATATACTGATAATTCTATATGCATGCACAACCATATGACCATATGCAACGTCTATATGCATAACATCCATGGATAACAACAATTAAGAAGCAATATGCACATGATATGAGTGTGTGTGCACGCCCTATAGGATTTAATGCCCTAATGTATAGAAATATAAATGCAACCAATCCATCCTTAGGTGTCCATATACATCCATGAGCATCCATCACTCATTACATGTTTTATTGACACGTTTACAAACATCCTTATCATCGAAAGGTCTCTACCTAAGATGGTACTACCTTTTAATTATATAGTAAGGATTCTAACTAAAGAAAGATTGGAACTTAAGACATACCAAAAAAGAGTTGTAGGTGGGAAACTCGGATCTTCTCCACGGGCTCCTATGTACTATCCGCTAGATCGTCTCCCCACTAAACCTTGACTAATCTAATCTCCTTATTGCGGAGTTTCTTTCTGCCATGCTCTAAGATACACGTAGGTGCACGAGTAATGAGTGATTCATGCTTAATATCCTCTAACTGAATAGGCTCAACAACAGCAGAAGAATCATGCAAGCACTTCCACAAGTGTGAAATATGGAAAACATCATGCACCCAGCCAAATTTTCTGAATGCCTAATCCTATACGCCAACTTCCCAATCCTCGCCACAATCGGGAAAGGTCCAAAAAATCTCGGTGCTAACTTCCCTGACCCACCAAACCTTATCACACGCCTCATGGGTGATACCTTCACAAACACCATGTCCCCTACTGCAAACTCCAACTCTGAGCGCCTCCTATCTGCATGTGACTTCTACCTTCTTGGGCCATCTTCATCCTTCTCCAAATCAAATCTACTTTCTCTAACGTCTCCCTAACAATATTCGGCCCGAGAATAATCATATACGTTGTGTCCCACCAACACGATGGTGATCTACATGGTCTACCATATAAAGCCTCAAATGTTGCCATCCCAATGCTAGCCTGATAACTATTATTATATGTGAATTTAACCAATGGCAAATGATCCTTCCACGAATCTCCAAAGTTAATGATACACATCCGTAGCAAATCCTCCAAAACCCGATTTACCCTCTCACTTTGTCCAGCTTTGTATGGATGGTATGCCGTACTCAAGCTCACCTCACTCCCCAACCCCTTATGTAGAATCCTCCAAAAATTGCTAGTGAAAAGTAGGTCTTGGTTGCTAACTATACTAGTAGGAACTCCATGAAGCCTAATGACCTCTCTCCCATACAAAGCTGCCAATGATATCGTCGTCCTATTACTCCTCACTGGCATAAAATGAGTGCGCTTGGTCAGTCTATCTACTATGACCCAAATACTCTCATTTCCTCTCCTAGTCCTCGTTAATCCATCAATAAACTCTATAAAAATTCTCCCCTATTTCCATTGAGGAATATCAAGTGGCTGCAACAATCCTTCAGGTTTCTTTTGTTCTACCTTCACCCTCTAGCAAGTCATACATCTAGCTACATACTTAGCTACTTTCCTCTTCGTACTAGGCCAAAAAACTCCCTTCATATCCTTATACATCTTATCACCACCAGGATGAAATGTCATCCTAGAAGGGTTAGACTCAACCAACACCTCATCAATCAAATCTGCACTACAAGGAACATAAATCCTACCAACCTTCTACAGCCATCCTCTCTGGTCTATGGCATAATGCCTCAAGTGACCCGATGCCTTTCCTTTACCAATCCTATCCAAAATACCAATAACTTCTTATCCTTACTTTGTCGGGAACTAATACGCTTCAACAAACTAGGTTGAACATCCAAAGTTTCCAGTAATCCAGAGGTAAAATCTGATGATGCTCTGAAGTCAAAGGTAGAAATATACTCCAAATGTCTCCATTCTAAGAATAGAGGACTTGATACCGCTATTTGCCTACCCAAAGCATCTGCTATTACATTATCCTTGCCGAGGTATAAGAAATCTCAAAGTAAAAGTATGCCAAGAACTCCATCTACCTCTGCTATCTCAAGTTCAAGTCCTTTGGGAGAACAAATATCTCAAGGACTTGTGATCAGCGAAAAGCTCAAACCTCTACCTTAGAAGATAAAGCCTTTATGACTTAAGCGCAAAAACCATAGCTACAAACGCAAGATCATATGTTGGGTAATTCCTCTCATAGGTCTTCAACTTCTTACTCACATAACACAACACCCTTCCCTCCTACATCAAAATTGTGCCTAACCCCGTACCACAGGCGTTGGTATAAACTATAAAGAGTTTAGTCCCATCTGGCAACACTAACATTGGTGCACTAGTCAATGCCTACTTCAACCTAATAAAAGCATCCTCACACCTAGCATCCCATGAGAAGACAAGATTCTTCTTGATAAGGCAAGCCAGTGGGGAAAAAATACTTACGAAGTCCTTAATGAACTTTCAATAATGACCCGCGAGACCAAGAAAACTACGCACCTCCGTGGCATTCTTAGAAACCTGCCAATCTTGAACTGCTGCCACTTTACTCGGATCAACTGCTAAACCACTCTCTGAGATAATGTGTCCCAATAAGCATACCTCCTCTCTCGAAAAGAGGGACTTTCAAATTTTAGCCTTAAGGTTATGCGCACGGAGTCCTAAGAACCTCCTCCAAATGCAAAGCATGATCCTCCTTACTCCTCGAGTATATCATGATATTTTCCACAAATACCACCACAAACTTATTCAGCAACCCCCTAAACACTCGGCTCATCAAATCCATAAAGTAGGTGGATGCATTGGTTAGTCCAAAGGGTAAGAATACTCACTCATATAATCTATTAGGAGTACGAAAAGTTGTCTTCTAAATACTATCCTCAACAACTCACAACTAATGAAATCCGATAGCCAAATCTAATCGAGAAAATACTCTAGCTCCAACTAGCTGATCGAAGAGATCATCTATGTGGGGCCAAGGATAGCGATTTTTCTTCTTTGGTTTATTAAGCTCCTTATAATTGACGCAGAGCCAAAGAACCATCCACCTTAGTGGCATAGACGAGTGTTTGCGCCAAAAATGGTCACAAACCCCGAATGTTGTGAAAGCACCAGTGTATGAATACAAATCAGCAATATTCAAACACAAATCTCAGATCTAAACAAACAACAAGCAGCAATCCAGAAATAATGAACAAAAACACGAGATTTATAGTGGTTCGGCTATCTCCGGCCTACGTCCACTCCAAAGTTTTTATCTTTTATTGATCGATGCTTGAAGATTACAATTTCCTATCGCGTAGTACAACGGATTTTATGATTATAATCTGAATCTAAGGTAGCAATGGTGATCTGGAGTAAATCTGGCAGAGTCCGTGCGCTTTTTAGCTCTCAAAATTGTCCGACCCCTTTTTTGAATGACCTGGGGGTCTATTTATAGGTGTAGGAGGCTGATATTTCGCCTAAACTGAAGGGAGACCAGTTCCAGTACGTCAGGGGGCCCACATGCTCGCTTTCTGGAAATCCGGGCCCACTTTGGGATCGATTCGAAGCTATGTTCGAATCGATCAAGAAATCGTCCAATCGAGCTGAAATTTGGTGAGAACATTCTTCAATGTGTATGTAAGCATCTGTGAAAATTTCATTGAATTTGGACGTATAGATCTCAAGATATGATCGATACGAGTTGTAGTATTTCGGCAGGCACTCTGGTTCGAATCGATTGGTTCGAATCGATCTCTTCGAATCGATTAGAGCGCATGCCTGTGCGATGACGTGTTGCGAAATTCTTGGGTTGATCCACCTTCCTCGCCGTGTTGAATGCTTCTTTCCTGGATACGCGCTCGCATCCATACCTCGTGCCCAATCCACATCCATCTATAGCCATAGTGTGCTTCGAATCCATTGCCTCGTGTCCATACAATCTGCTTCGTTCGTATCCTTCCCATCGATACGAAGTGTATCGATACGAAGAGCCATTGCACAACTCCATCCAGACCGATGCAAACAACATCGATTCGACCCAATATCGATCGATACGAAACCATTAATCCAAGTCCATGTCGATCGATACGAACGGTATCGATTCGAACAAATCTCCGTATGCTTGTTTTAACTACCTGGGTGTGTTGCCATCGAGTCGAAATTCACCTAGCCTTCCTATCCAATCGATACGAAGTCATCGAGTCGAACCAGAACACGATCGATGCGAACATCATCGATTCGAACCAATATCCATGGATACGAAATGTATCGATTCGAACTTATCCTTATGCATTTCAAACCATTCATATCTTGGGCATACGAACTCCGATTGTTCTGAAAATTGAAACGTAGCCTCTCCTAGTCCTCATCATCATCTCCAATCGATTCCGTCCTGATCGGAGCCCGGTCAAATTTTGATGACATCCATCGCAGCCTTGTTTCCAATCGATTTCCAATCCTGATATCCATCCTTTCCTGTCGATTTGCTTGATATTCCGGCTTTGACCAAAAAGCGGGATAACATTTGCCCCCCAAAACATGCCTTATGATAAGAAGGCGTGTTTTGAATAATTTCGTATCCGATATTCAAAGTCCATAGCCAATTCCATGTCCATCCGTACTCGAAGACTGAGTTATTAATCCATCCTTATCCAACAACCGAATCCAAGACCTCTCCGGGTCGATATCCAAATCCGTAACCTCTCTGGGCTTTTTCCGAGCGCAATCCACACCTGACGACCGTGGTCCAGTGTCCCTGGATGTTGAGCTAACCTCTCCGGGTTCTTACCAAGCGCAATCCACACCTGACGACCGTGGTCCAGTGTCCCTGGACGTTGAGCTAACCACTCCGAGTTCTTGCCAAGCGCAATCCACACCTGACGACCGTGGTCCAGTGTCCCTGGACGTTAGTAATGCCGTGGCTTAAGTCCTAAGCCGAATCCTGGTCGCTCCGGACCCTTGTTGAGCATAGTCCATACTCAACGACCTAAAACAATAATCGATAATAGGGGGCCTAAGTCCTAGGCCGAATCCTGGTCACTCCGGACCCTTGCCGAGCATAGTCCATACTCGACGACCTGAATGAGCCAATCTACCATGTTCGGGCAAAAAAGACTCACCCCTTGCCAAGCGTAATCCACACCTGACGACCGTTTATCGAAAACCAAAAAGAATCCAATCAAAATCCAATCAAAAATCCAATCCAAATCGGAAAGCCAGAAATCCATACCAGAAATCAAAATCATTATCCAAAACGGAGAACAATCATCCGAATGAATGCAAAAACCAGAAAAACAAGCAAAATCAGGAGTACAATCCAAACCCCAAAAACCAAACCAGAAAACCAAGTGTCCAATCAAAAACAAAAAACAGATTTCGCAAACCATGGCTTTGCGGTTTATCATCATTCAGAGCATGCCTAGGGGCTATCTCCGTCCCCATACATGTGTAAATGACTCAGTTGCTCGCCAATGGTTTGTTACTTATTTCATATTATCCCGGTCAATGGATGACCAATCGACCATCATTCCTGGGCCTCGCACCATCATGGCTCGAGGTAGGCGGTGGTTGCTCCTGCTCCACCGCTGCATTCCGTACTCCAACATACTGCCTAAACTGTGCATTCCTCACATGCTCCTCAATTATGTCCTTTAAATGCCTGCAGCTGTTGGTATCATGCCCGTCCAAATCGTGGAAGAGACAATGCTTTCCTGATGCCCTCTCCCGCTCGGATGCTTCTCTCCTAGCCGGCCTCCGGTAAGGAAGGCGATTCCAAGTTTCCATGTATATCCGCTCCTGCGTCTCGTTTAATTCTGTGTATGTGGAAAACTTTGGATCCTTCCATTGCTTCCTGGTTTTTCCTGAATCGTCATCCAGCTTCCTTTTTCCTTTATCTTTATCTGAGCTTCCGTTGGATGGTCCTCCACCCCTAGTCACATTCACCTCTTTTAACTTTAAATCAGTACATGCGTCTTCCTGCCGAAGGAACCTTTCAGCTTCATGGAAGAATTCCTCGAGATCCAGTGGCGGGTCTCGTACTAAAGATACCTTGAAATCTGAATCCTCTCTAACTCCTGACACTGCCGCCATCAAAACCATCGATGGATCCGGCCGATCCACCGAAGAAACCGCCGCATTAAATCGAGTTAAAAATGCTCTAAGCGATTCATCCGTTCTTTGCTTTACCGATGTTAACTTCATCACGTTCTTAGGTCTTTTGATATGAACCCGAAACTGTCCCAAAAACCTGTCCACCAATTCCCTCCAATTCCTGGTAGATCCTTCCTCCAGCTGCCTAAACCACATTGCCGCTAGGTCTGTCAAGTATAAAGGGAAACATCTGGCCATTACTTCGTCCGATGCCCCCAGCACTTCCATGTGTCTAGTGTATCTCATCAAATGATCAGTTGGATCGGCCTTGCCATTATATACTTCCACGCTAGGCAACTTGAACTTAGGTGGATTCTGAGCTATCCTGATTTCCCGAGTGAATGGACTCCTGTTCACTCCTTCCAAATCCCGATTGGTCAAACCTCCACGCATAGTCTTCCTAATGATTTCCATTAATCCAGCGTTGCCTGTTAGGGGTTGCCCCCCATGCTCCCGAGGGAACTCCGGCACATATTCTTCATGTGGCTCATTAGCCGCAACGTTGGCTCTAGCCTACTGAACTCCTTCCAAAGGTCCTTCTGCGTTGGATCCGGCGGGCCTGCCCCCAAGCCCTTGCTGATTGCCTTTCGGTTCTGTATTCTGTCCTCCATTGGGTTCCGCAACCCTAGTCCCTTGTTCTACATTTGCAGTCGCTGTAGTTGGTCCAATGTTCTGTGTTCCTGCAGCTCTCATCTGCTCGAAGAAAGTCTGCATCATATCCTGTTGACTCTTCAGCAACCTTTCATGTAACGAATTTGCCATAGCTTCCATTTCGTCTCTGGTAATGTAAATCGAAGCTCGTCCTTCTCCAGCTCCGGAGGATGCCTCTTGACTTCCTCCTTGTTGGCTTCTCTCAGCTCTTTGTCTTGTTTGTAGAGTCATCGCCGAGTCAATCTGAATCCTTCAAACTTTCAAATCTAAACTTCAATCCGGTGTAGCGGGTGCTAGTCCTTCTCAGTGAAAGCACCAAAGTGTTTGCGCCAAGAATGGTCACAAACCCCGAATGTTGTGAAAGCACCAGTGTATGAATACAAATCAGCAATATTCAAACACAAATCTCAGATCTAAACAAACAACAAGCAGCAATCCAGAAATAATGAACAAAAATACGAGATTTATAGTGGTTCGGCTATCTCCGGCCTACGTCCACTCCAAAGTTTTTATCTTTTATTGATCGATGCTTGAAGATTACAATTTCCTATCACGTAGTACAACGGATTTTATGATTATAATCTGAATCTAAGGCAGCAATGGTGATCTGGAGTAAATCTGGCAGAGTCCGTGCGCTTTTTAGCTCTCAAAATTGTCCGACCCCTTTTCTAAATGACCTGGGGGTCTATTTATAGGTGTAGGAGGCTGATATTTCGCCTAAACTGAAGGGAGACCAGTTCCAGTACGTCAGGGGGCCCACATGCTCGCTTTATGGAAATCCGGGCCCACTTTGGGATCGATTCGAAGCTATGTTCGAATCGATCAAGAAATCGTCCAATCGAGCTAAAATTTGGTGAGTACATTCTTCAATGTGTATGTAAGCATCTGTGAAAATTTCATTGAATTTGGACGTATAGATCTCAAGATATGATCGATACGAGTTGTAGTATTTCGGCAGGCACTCTGGTTCGAATCGATTGGTTCGAATCGATCTCTTCGAATCGATCAGAGCGCATGCCTGTGCGATGACGTGTTGCGAAATTCTTGGGTTGATCCACCTTCCTCGCCGTGTTGAACGCTTCTTTCCAGGATACGCGCTCGCATCCATACCTCGTGCCCAATCCACATCCATCTATAGCCATAGTGTGCTTCGAATCCATTGCCTCGTGTCCATACAATCTGCTTCGTTCGTATCCTTCCCATCGATACGAAGTGTATCGATACGAAGAGCCATTGCACAACTCCATCCAGACCGATGCGAACAACATCGATTCGACCCAATATCGATCGATACGAAACCATTAATCCAAGTCCATGTCGATCGATACGAACGGTATCGATTCGAACAAATCTCCGTATGCTTGTTTTAACTACCTGGGTGTGTTGCCATCGAGTCAAAATTCACCTAGCCTTCCTATCCAATCGATACGAAGTCATCGAGTCGAACCAGAACACGATCGATGCGAACATCATCGATTCGAACCAATATCCATGGATACGAAATGTATCGATTCGAACTTATCCTTATGCATTTCAAACCATTCATATCTTGGGCATACGAACTCCGATTGTTCTGAAAATTGAAACGTTGCCTCTCCTAGTCCTCATCATCATCTCCAATCGATTCCGTCCTGATCGGAGCCCGGTCAAATTTTGACGACATCCATCGCAGCCTTGTTTCCAATCAACTTCCAATCTTGATATCCATCCTTTCCTGTCGATTTGCTTGATATTCCGGCTTTGACCAAAAAGCGGGATAACAACGACTTGTGCTCCCCACTCAAAAATGCTCCTCTTAATAAAGCCCTTCTTCAACAACTCATTAACATTCTTATTCAACTCACATCTTTTCTTTGGAGCTATATGCCTTAGCGGGAAGACGATAGATCTAGCATTCTCTACTACATAGATCCAAAAATCGATCTCTCTTTGGGGCGGGTGACCGGTAACCTTAGCAAAAACATCAGGGAAATATTTAACTATAAGCACTCCGCTCAGCTCATCATGTGATAGGTCTGGGGAATAAAGATAGCTCAACATAACTGATCCTTGTGGATCATAAAAAACCTCCAAGCTTTATGAATAGACATGTATAAAAATGTATAAAAGATGTTCTGCAAAAACACTGCAAACTGAATTTTTAGAAAAGAATACTTTGGTGTTTTGAACAAGTTTTCGAAAGGAAAACTTAATAAATAGTTTGATTAAAAATCCCAATTCTTAAGAAAGTTTAAAAGGGTCTTTAAAAAGAAAAGGTTGATTTGAAATAAAAGGGGAAGAAACATTTAATTAAGTTTTGTCAACATTCTCTCTTAGCCTTAATGAATAAGTTAAATTTGAAGATTTTAAATGGTTAAAACACAAAGTATATTTGAATTTAATAAAGGGTTTAAAGTTGTACTTTTAAAGATAAATGTTCTAGGATTGAGCATTTCAAAAATTTTGAAGTTTCTAATTTTTGAAAAAAAGTAAAGACCAAACCACGATTTTAAATATGGAGTAGATAGGAATTAGCACCTAGGGAAGACGGGGTAAGGATAAGGCTACGAAGAAGGTAGCAATGATTACTTATGGAAAGGTAATAAGGAACCCCGTAGAGTGTAAACGATAATGGTATGAACCTACGAATATTTTGTTAGTTATGTGTGGAAGTCATAAGAAAACCCATAAGGGAACGATAAATTGTACTAAAGTACGCTCCTACGAGTGCTGGATATGCTCATATGAATTATTATAGATAAAGAAAGTAAATATAAAGATTTGGAAAACCATTAAAAGATTTGGGTTAAAAGGAGATGACAAACACACATAGCTGACATTGGTAAACTCTAGTTAAGGAAGGGAAGATAGAAGGTGGAGAAGTTAATCCGCCAAGACAAATTACCAATAGGTTATTCAAGATGGGCATAGTTTGTATTCCCTATCCATAATAGTGTGGGGAGGCACCATTTATTTCATAATCAGATATGTCGATGGAAGAAATGAATAGACCTTATTCATTAGAAGCAATAAAGGAAATGTTAAGATATGAGGATTGCAGAAGAATGACATGTTGGGAAGTCCAATCAATTTGAGTATGAAGTGATATGGTCATAACATTATTAGTGTTGGTTGATGTTGAAGGCAAACATCCAGTAGTTGTTTTATTTTGGTTAGGTTGTAAGCATTAGTCATCATTATTGGAGGTTAAAAGTGCATAAAATATTATAGGAAATGTTCCATTTGTTTTGTTTTCAAGGTGGACCATAATGTTATGGGAAAACAATAAGATAAGGAAATTTTAGAAAGGACAGTCAACTAATGTAATATTAAAGAAAATATTAGAGACTGGAAGTTAAGAAATAAATTAAGAAAATTTATTTGAATACCAATAAAACGGAAATGGAAGTCGAGGACAAGGGAGGAATGTTGAGTTGCCACAGGTCAATGTCCATATACCTCAAAGGATGAAATTTATAATTGAACTTGGTTGCTAGTTGCTATTATAAATTAAAGAAAAGTTTATGAAACTTAAAATTTATTGCATAAATTAAGAGAAGTCCGCTATGGACTTGGATTGTTAGAGTTTTATGATAATCTTTGTTATGTGTATTCTCTATTTTGACTCCCTATTCAAATCAATAAATAATATTTAAATATAGATCTATTAGAGTTTGGATTAAAGAGAAAGATTTAGATTAATTTATTAATTAAAACTAGATCTATAGTTTACCTCTGATGTAGCGACTTGGTCTGAACCTATTTCCTATTCTTTACATCTTCTATTCTTCTCCAAAGTGTATACATGCAAATTAAATCTATTTCTATGAAGCTAGAATTTTGAAGGAGATGACAAAGTGATAGAGCTTCCGTGTTCATTAGAAAATTATGATTTGGAATCGAGGCATTAATTTATAGAGGTTCGAATTAATGCTAACCATCGAATCAAACTGTTTTAAATCCAGGCCGCATGGCTAAAATCTGTTGTCGCACAAAATAAAGCATGGGTTGACCATCCCATATCCTATGTCGACAACTCATGGTCGACCTAAGATACCCTCGGGTTGACCCGTTTGGTGAAATTTTTTCAGTTTTGAACACTATTTGATTTTTATTGATTTTGTTTCCTTCATTCAATTATCACATTCGTTTTTTCCTTTGTTAATTAATCTTGTTCAATTCTTCCCCCTTTTATAAATTCTCTAAGATTTTAATTGAATGCTAACATTTAAATCCCCATTAACGTTACTAATTAGCGTTAATTAAATTTTTTTTACCATATTTACATATATAATTATTTTCGGTGCTAAAACTTCAAACGTTAATAACTTTTCTGTTTGAACTCCAATCGGAAAACATTAAATATGAAAATTGATCAAAAAATTGCCATGGACGTAATAGTGCAAGTTTCATAGCCAAATTCTAACAATTGCAAAAATTCCATGTTCGCTGTTTACTATATATTAATTAATTTTTTTAATTAACTAACGCAAATACGTGGGGTGTTACGTTGGTAGTGTGTATCGATGCTTGTGGAATAGGCTTGGGAGTAGTGCTGATGCAAAGGAGGTAAGGAATAGCTTATTCATCAAGGCAATTAACACGGCATAATGTTAGATATCCCACTCATGACTTGGAGTTGGGAGCGATGGTGTTCGTGCTGAAGATTTGGAGACATTAGTTTATGGGAGAATGGTTCAAGATGTATACGGACAACAAATCTCTCAAGTATATATTCTTTCAGAAGGAGTTGAATATGAGGCACTCGAGATAGTTGGAATTCTTAGCGGTATATGACTTCGGGATAAAATATACGCTTGGAAAAAGGAACAAGGTTGTCGATACTTTGAGTTGGAAGTATCAGAATGGAGTGTTAGCCATGATTGAAGAATGAAATATGTTAGAGACATTAGCCTCTTTCGGAGTGCATTCTAGGCAGAATACTGGATCGAGTAGAGATCCGTGCATGTTAGCAAGTTTGGAGGTACATCCATCACCTATGAATAAAATTACTACAAGGGAAGGAAAGGGCCCACTAATTGCAGAATGAATTAGGAGAATTGAGACAGGGGAAGACGTTGGGGATCTTAAAGATTCGAGGTAACTCGAAGGGATGGCTGAGAAAAAAAGGGAGACCGCGTGCCCTTGATGTAGGGGACATTCATAAGGAAGTCTTGGAGGAAAGTTACCGGTCGAAGTTTATTATTCATCCCGGAAACACGAAGATGTATCATGATATGAATAGAGCTTTCTTTTGGAAAGGGATAAAGGGAGATATAGGAGAATGTTTGAAGAAGTGCTTCACCCGTCAGCAAGTGAAGGTTAAAACCAGAAGTTGGGTACTTTACTTTAACCTTTAGTAGTAACGACTTGGAAGTGGAATTCGATGTCTATGGATTGTATTGATGGATTGCCTAGGTCGAGGATTGGAAATGATAGAATTTGGTTGATAGTTGATAGATTGACTAAGAGTGCCCACTTTATCCCGATAAAGTCAACAAGAATGGTTGTTAGCTTAGCAAAGCTATATATGAAGAACGTGGTGAGACTGCAGTGGGTTCTAAGCAGTATCGTGAGTGATAAGGATCCATTATTCGCCAGTGAGTTCTGGAAAAGTTTGTAGAGTGCAATGGATATGGAGTTGAAGTTGAGCATGGCCTACCACCTACATACTAGTGGTCAAACAGGGAGGGAGAAGCATGTACTCAAGGATTTGCTAAGAGCATGCCTCTTGGATTTAGGATGATCTTGGTAAGATCATTTGCATTTGGTAAGGTTTGCCTATAATAATAGTTACCGGTCGAGTATCAGGATGGACCGTTTGAGATGCTATATGGTAGGTCGTGTAAGTCAAATTTTTGTTGGTTGGACACAAGAGATAGACTTGTGTTAGGATTCGATTTAGTAAGAAATGCTACTAAGAAGGTAGAATTAATTTGCGCTAGGATGAAGACAGCGCAATCAACATAAAAGAGATATGCTGACAAGCGAAGGAAAGAGCTTGAGTTCATGGTAGGTGATCATGTATTAGTGAAAGTTTCTTCAATGCAAGTAGTTATGCACTTTAGAAAGGCAGGAAAGTTGCCACCTATATATGTAGGACCATTTCCAATGATCGAGCGGATTGGTAAACTCGCCTATTGAGTCAAGGTGCCAAGTAGTTTGGTGGATGTGCATAATGTTTTTCTTATATCCATTTGAGGAAATGTGTTCACAATCCAAGTTCGGTAGTGGAACCAACGGCGATAGAGAGTTTATCTTTAAAGATGGATTTGACATATGTGAGATGTCCGAAGGGGATAGTAGGTCGTGATACAAAGGTGTTAAGGAACAAAGTTACTAGACTTGTTCACGTCTAATGGAGTGATGACAAATTAGATTGTACCTTGGAGGTGGAGGATAGGATTAGGAATATCTATCCTGAGTTTTCATAGACATTCATGTATATATAACATGGTGCTTTGTTGGTCTACTATATGGACTAGTAAGGTTCAAGCATATTCATATATGATATGGTTGTGTATTGGTAGTTGCACTGATACCTTTTGTTTGATGATTGTTAGTTTACTTCAGTAGGATACTAGTGTGATCTTTTGTACCTATGTGTACTTATATTATGATGACCTTGCACCATTAAGATGTTAGTTCAAATCTTGTTTTCCTTATAGAAATTTTGGGGATGAAATTTTTGTAAGGAGGGGAGACTGTAACACCACATAGTTTGAAGGGTCCATAATATGGGAAATTAAATTAAAGTATATTATTAAATAAACTAATAAAATGATTAATTATGAGAATGACTAAGGGAGATTTAATTAATTAACTGTGGGACACTATAAAAGGTTAATTGAATGGATTAAGGGTTATTAGAGCAATTAAGGTTGGCAAACTAAATAAAAAAGAAAGAATAAATAAGCTTTAGAATGGGAAGGATTTGTGTTAGGGGAATGAATTAGTGAGACTAGGCCACATGGACCTTTAGCCCAAGCAAAAATCATTACACCATTTATTGTAGCCATGTTCTCCCATTCCACTTCATTTCTTTTCATAGAGCAAATTCCTAAAGCTCTATTCAAGGCCGCCCAACATTTTGCTAAAGGAAAGTGGAAAATTAAGCTAGAATATCAAGCTTTCAACTTTAAGGAAAAACGAAGATTAAACAAGGTTTTTCTTAACCAAAGTGAGTAAAATTTTCCCTACAATATTTCTAATGCATTTGAGTTTGCATTTTGATAGTAAATGAATGTTTTGATGATGATTAATATGTTTAGATGCCTTAAACTTTATTTTGATTATGGTTTGAAATTTAATTGAAGTATATATGTTCATGTTTTAGGGCAAAACATGAATTAACCAAAGTTAAATGATTTGAAATTGTGATATGATGTTTATAATGATGAAATAAAGATGAGTTTTCAATTTCATAATTTTTGGAATTAATTTGGAATTTATACAAAATTTCTAAGTCGACAAAAAGGTTAATTTTGAGAAAATAATCATTAAAAATAACAAAAATAATTATTTTGATTTGAAATTTTGATACGAGGTAAAAATGAAAATTTTGATTTTAGTGAATTTTTGGGTTTTTTCCCATTAATTTTCGATTTTATATGAATTAACTGGCTAAGAGGACAAATAATTAATTAAAAAATAGGGAACGTAATCAACATAATCTGAAAATAAACTGGAAAAAATAATGAAGCCAGTTAGAATGTGATGATAAATGGGATTTGGTTTAAAAAGATTACTTAATAAATCAAGGAAATAGTATTTAACTTAACCACTAGATTACCACTTTCAACTTTCGAAAGCTAGTTAGTATCAACACGCAATAGAATAGGCTATCAATATGCGAAAGCTTATGGGGACTCCAAACACGAAGTATTTAATGGAATCAACATATGAAGGATTTGATGGATTTAATACACGATATCTTTAGGAGAGTTAACCCCCGACAGTAACTTGAAGCTCAAAATGCGAACGCTTAGAGAAACTAACAGCTCATGATGGTTACCTGGAATCCACATGCAAAGCTAAAGGGAGTCAACATGTAATGGCTCATAAGAGTCAACATGCAATAGCTTAAGGAATTAATCAAATCATGATGGCTACTTCGAATTAACAGGCGAAAGCTAAGGGGAGTTTAAGCGAGATGGCTTAGGGAAGTTAATATGAAAAGACTTAAGGAAGTCAACATGCGGTGGCTCAAGGGAGCTAACGTGCGATAACTTAGGAAGTTATCAACTAACAACGGCTCAGGATTAATCTACATGCAATGTCTATGGGATAGCCAACATGCGATGGCTAATCTTAACATTCGAGTGCTATGGAATAACTAATATGTGATGACTAAGGTCAACTTGCGATAGCTCGGGAAGCTATATGTTTCTAAGTAAAATAAGAAATGCTTAGGGCACTTTGGAAGATAGTTTCCAAGTGTTAATGAATTATTTCATAAGGTTGGAAAAATGGGGAATTTTAATAAGTTAAAATTATGTTAACTTATTTTGTGTAATGAAGGGATGTGATACCCCACCTTGAGTCCCACATACACAAAGGGTAATAATTTTTTTAAACAATAAATGGTTTGTTTTATTTAAAATTTTTGAAAGTAAAGATTAATAATTGAATCTTGCGGTATCTTCATATTAGAAATCCATGCAAGAGAACTTGAATTTCTTAGGTATACAAAGAATCAAATCTTGTAGTTATAAATATTCCTTGATAAT
Source organism: Allium fistulosum (assembly GCA_030737815.1). Lineage (NCBI taxonomy): Eukaryota > Viridiplantae > Streptophyta > Magnoliopsida > Asparagales > Amaryllidaceae > Allium > Allium fistulosum. Next base: position 893,141,260 of record CM060905.1, on the reverse strand, counting down.
TAGAATTCTAATTAAAGATTAATAAACGCGAGCATTCCATATCATACATGTGTACTAAATCTCATGAACAAATATGTACACAAAAGAGTCTAAACTCGATATAAGATACAACACTACATGAATATGTATACATATACATGATGAAGGTAAGTTGAATAATAACTAAATAGCCGATTAGTCGAGACTTTTTATTTGTCGATACATGACTATATTTGAGATCTAGTTCACTTTCTCTATCATTCATTTTTGCTAACTTATTTATCTTAGTCGAGACTGACCTGTTTATTATTTTTACAATACTCGAGCCAGACCGAGATGTTTCAGGCTCTCTAGCTTGATGCTTTAGAATGTCCTATCTGTTAGCTAGTAGTTACTTTTGTCATCTACGTTTATATGTGATGTTATGTTGTATCTTATGTCGAGCTAGACTCCTTTTGTGCACATATTCAAATTTTGAGATGTAGCACTTTGTATATGTGTAGTCTACATCGTATATCTATTTTGGGTCGGTTCAGACTTGTATATATTTGTATTCCGTTGTGTCTGATTTGTGATTATGTGATCTGTATTCCATTATATCTATTTATTATATGTTGTTCTTGATTTTACTATAGCTACTATAGTTTTTTTAAGCCTGAATTGTATACGTCGATTCCACTTGATTAAAGAAAAGTATAACATCTTAATCGACATATCAATGCTCGCTTAAACTAAAATTCACTTATGCTCGCTCCTAACCAGCCCTATTCTCTACACTAGCCGATAATATTACTTTGTATTAGTGGGTCTTGGGGTGGGGCGTCATAGATTGGTATCAGAGCTTCTTCTTTGGATGAAAGCTCTTCTTCTCCACGGCATCTTCTTTGCTGCTATCTTTCTCAACCGCCTCAGGCCTAAGGGCCAAATCAACTAACTCTTTAAAAGAATCCTTCAACTACAACAACAACACCTTTCTAAGAAGCTTTCTTAGGTATGAGAAAGGAGTTGTTGTTGCAGTTGAAGGTTTTTTTTGAAGAGTTAGTTGATACGACCCTTACGCTTGAGGCGGTTGAGAAAGATATCAGCGAAGAAGATGTAGTGGAGAAGAAGAGCTTTCATCCTAAGAAGAAGCTCTTATACAAATCTGTGACGCCCCATGCCGAGACACACACTAACAAAGAATAATACAAAGTAATATTATTGGCAAGTGTAGAGAATAAGGCTGGTTAGGAGCGACCATCCATGAATTTTAGTTTAAGCAAGCATCGATATGTCGAATAATACGTTATACATTTCTTTATTCAAGTGGAATTGACGTATACAATTCAGGCTTAAAAAAACTACAGTGGCTATAATAAAATCCAGAACAACATATAATAAATAGATATAGTGGAATACAGATCATAGAATCACAAATCAGACACAGTGGAATACAAATATATACAAGTCTGAACCGACCCAAAATAGATACATGATGTAGACTACACATATACAAAGTGCTATGTCTCAAAATATGAATATGTGCACAAAAGGAGTCTAGCTCGACATAAGATACAACATAACATCACATGTATACATAGTTGACAAAAGTAACTACTAGCTAACAGATAGGACATCCACTCTAAAGCATTAAGCCAGAGGACCTGAAATAACTCGGTCTGACCCGAGTATTATAAAAATAATAAACAGGTCAGTCTCGACTAAGATAAATGAGTTACCAAAAATGAATGATAGATAAAGTGAACTAGATCTCAAATATAGTCATGTATCGAAAAATATCAAACATGCATAAATAACTTCAAATCACCAAATACTAAAACTCAAGATAGCTTATTAAAAGCAAAAATCCCTGAAATGATTTGGTGATAATTCAAACAAAATCAAATCCAGAAATATCACAAATATAAATCCATAAATTTCACAAAAATTGGAGGAAATGCGCCAAACTCCAAGATTGGTGAAATAAATTCACATACATGCATGTAACTCTAAGATAGATGTATAAGTCTATAAATATCAAGATAGGTACGAGACATAAACATCAAGATAGGAATAAGTTCTATAATCTCCGAAATAGGTACAATACCTATAAGCATCAAGATAGGCACGAGACTTATAAACATCAAGATAGGAACAAGTGCTATAAACATCAAGATCGATATGAGACCTATAAACTCCATGATAGGAACAAGTCCTATAAACTTCGAAGGCGAGTCAAAAACTCATCGATAAAAGTGTTAAATACTTTCATATAGTAACCGAATAGATAACGACCATGTGTTCCATACCAAATGGGTTTACCCAAACATTTACTGTACAGTAGTAAACTCCACTTGGGTGTAGTAATGGTTCAGTTGAGTAAGGTCGAGAATTAACCGGTAAAACAAACGTGGGCGTTCCATACCACTCGTTTTATTTAACCTTTAAATCAATTCGTCATTCGACCGATGTCATGTAATTTTTTATAAAATTCTCCACTTTAAAATCATTTTTGGTAAAACATTCATTTATAGTGAACACACACACACACTCTTTTCAAATCATTGCTTTAAATCATTTTAAAACCATTTTTAAAGAGAATGACACTATATATATATATTTCTAAAACTATTTATAGAGAAATTAGATTTGTACTTAAAAAGATTTTCATAAAATGGTTTGATTTAGAAATCATCCTTTTATAAATTCGATTTTGAAAATGTGCACCAAAAGTGTGTCTTACTTACAAGATCCATAGAACAACTCTATGGTATAAAACATCAAAATGAATTCATCAATTCACAATCAAAATCTGGAAATATCAATGAAATTGACATGAAAAGCAACACCAAAATCAAGCAATCAATCGTATGGAATCAACAGGAGAAACAAGTGGTGAACGGGTCGATCGAAGAACACCAGAACGTAGTCAGTGAGTCAAGTCCAGGCTGTGACCGGTGAACCAGTAGGGCATATCGGTCCACTGGTTTACTTGCCTGGGCTAACTCCCAGGCGATTCCGGTGGCTCTCCGACGACCGAACGCTCATTTCTCTTGTATTGCTTCTCTAACGATCTGGGTGCTGAACTAGCAAACATGCAAGCATATATACATGTATAATTAAATGAAAATCATGATTTCTTAAGTGGGTTTTCAACAAAAAGAGAATCAAATTTGAATAAACAAAGGATTCATCAATATATTGAGATCATATATACTAGAGATTCAACCAAATTCATATAACAACAACAAACATTCATCTTATACTAAAAATTGTGAGATAAACTCACCTAAACAAACCCGTATTGGAAGATATTAGCTTAGAACCTCCTATGTCGTCGTCCTATTTCAACATCAACCTAGGCTATGATCAAAGAATAGATAGGAATGATCAAAATCAGAAATTAAAATTGAATTAAATCCCTAATTAGATGCATAGAATGGTAGAAGAGATTACCTCTTACCTATATACACTAGAATTATACAAAGCCCTTTGATTTCCATCTTTAATTTGGAAATTTGGGAACTAGGGTTTTTCGACTTAGAGTATTTTTATTTATTTTCTGGTTTTGGTGTTGAAATGAGAATGAGAAACAATATACGTATGTTCTCATTTCTTATTTCTCTAGTTTGGGCTAAATAGGTTAATATATAGATCCATTAGCCAGGTGTTACTAATTTTTCTAAAACAAAAGTGTTGCTAATTTGTATTGTTTCATTTTAACACTTTATAAACACTAATTTGATTTAAACTATGTTCTAATTTAACTAACATTGATTTCTACAATTTTCCCAAAATAAATAAATGTCAAAATCTTTTTTTTTTACTAATATTGAAATATTTTATCAAATTAAATACTATTTTTTAAAATGATGAGTTATTCTTCATATTTTTAATAAAATAAATCATTAATTGAGAAATTACATTTCAAATAATGAAATTGTTTCCATACAATTTATTTAATCATTTTCTTCAAATTGTTCTTATATTATTAAATATAAGAATTAACTACAAAAAGGAAAATTCAATAAATTCTCAATTTATTCTCATTCCAAGTCCCTTTGAAATTTGGAAACACAACAATCATAAATTCCCTAAATTTATTCAATTAATTAATTAAAATTATTAAATCAAATTTTAAATTTTAATTCCAGGTAATCTAGACTAGGGTTGTTACGTACACTCATTTTCTCTAATACTATAATCATTTTCAACCTAAACAAAAATCAAGAAAATAAACCATTTATATTAGCAAACCCTAGAATTAGGAATTTATCCCCAAATCTGAATCAAATCAAAGGGCTATTGATTATTAATAGAAGATACAAGGCCAAGGTAATCTCTTCTACCCTATCTTGCATCCAATTGGGATTTAATTTTAGTTTTGATTATGATTGTAATTCATTCTTTTGCAGTTGCTCAAAATCAAACTTAGGTTGTAGCTTAAAGTTAGTGTCCTAAGAGAATCCAGGTTTCTAGCATCAATTCAAGTCCATATATGTAAGTAATCCTTACACTCTAGGTTATAATTGAATGTTAGTTTCAGCTTGTTCCTTTGGATGAATTTGGTGTAGAATTGATTCAAATCTCTTATGTTATTCATTTCTTTTGTTAAGCAACTCTATGTTTGCTGAAACCCTTGTCAAATGATCTTATAAATCATCAATCTAAAGTTGTTTGATTGCTTGCATGATAGCTAATTTAGTGTAGTAGAAGTATAGATTTAATTTAGCTAAGAAATCACCGCCAACGGGTGATCGGAGCACTGTTGGCGATGCCTAGGGCTTAGCCCAGGTGTGCCAACCGGTGCACCGGTCATGCTGACCGGTGGACCGATCATGACCTAGGCCGAGACCCAGGTCACGCCATTTCGGGCTCCGTTTGCTCCTATTTGCTCATTCGCTCGTTTGATTGCTTGAAACAATTGTTTGATTTTGGTGCTGTTTTCTATGCCGATTTCTTCATTATTTATGGATTTTGATTTATGAATTTGAGAATTCATTTTTGAAGTTATTATACCATAGAAATGCTCTTTGGGTTCATGGAGATTATAAACAAGTTTTCTAGGACAATTTCAATCAGAATTTGAAAAAGCCTGATTTCCAAATTAAAGTGTTTTATCCAAATCTCTTCTAGTACAACATATTTTCTATAATAAGTTTATATACATATTTTAATATTTATTTTGATAATAATGGTTTTATACCAATTAAAGTTTTTTATTCAAATTACTCCTATTTACTTATGTATAAAGAGATTTGCAAAGGCTTTCCAATACATTCATAGATACATATATACATATACATACACACACACATATATATATATATATGTATGTACATATGTATGTATGTATGTATTAGCTTACTAAACAATGTCTAAATATATTTATGAATGTAGTAGTTTAACAAACTCCTTTTTCTCTTATAAATATTAGCTTATAAACTAATATATAGTTTTAAGAAGGTTTTTCAAAGCTTAATACTTTTATAAAATTCTACGACATCGATCGAATGAGGAATTGATTTAAACGGATTAATAAAACAAGTGGTACGGAATGCTCACATTTATTTTTCCAATTAATTCGCTGACTTGTTAGATTGTGCCATTTATACACACAAGTGGATTTTACTATTGTATAGTAAACATTTATTAGAATAAGTACACTTTTATTAAAATAAGTGTGTTGGAATATCATATTTTTAGAAATAGGTTAATTCAAGAAGGAATAAAAACAGTTTGAAACTAATGTGGTTTAAAATAAAATGATATTTGGATATGCATACAAATGTATATAATTATAGTTATATATTAAGGTTTCGAAAATATAAGGGTACCTCTATAATGTAGAAAGAATAGAAACATCAATAAAGATAAATAATAATTAGAAATCATTTTCTATATGAAGAGTATATTATTGGATTTCTAAATTATAATCTTACAAGGAAAATGTTTTGAGAGTCTTAGTTCTATAATAGGGGGAAGTGCTAATAATCGACTTAGAGTTACCAATTGGCTTGAAAGCTCTTGAGTAACACTTCATCGAATATAGTATAACTCATTGAATAAAATATTTGAGTGGAACTTACTAGCCAATTAGTGAATACTCGAATTTCATCGGGTAGTATGGGATGCCTTGGTTAAATTCTTGTGATTGCTACTAGGAAGTATTTAACAATTTAGGATTGTATTCTCTTTCGGTGTTTGGTGGGATCGATAGATCCTTAAGGGAATATAGTTCAGATTTTCTAGTGGTATCCGTAACAAGTGAGATTTACTAGCTTCTAGTAAATACTTGAATTCATCAAGCAGTATGGGACGTTTTGGTTAAGTTCTAGTGATTAATAAAAGTGATAGTATTTGGCACTTTAGAGTATACTTCTTTTGGTGTTTGGCTGGGGGGGGTCAATAGTTCCTTAAGAGGTATGCTCTAGATAGGCTTTGAAAGACCATTATAATCTAAGTATAAACAAATAAGTATAAATCCTTAAATAGCCAAATTAGGAAAATCTAAAGAGAAGCATGATTCTTTTATTTAAAATCAATTGGAAACAAATTACGAATGCTTAAGCTTAAGTTAAATGATATGTGAGTTAAGATGCCATCTCAAATTGTAGTTGAAATAGCAATTTGTGGAAACGAATTTATGGATTTATTTATCTATTGGATATTAATTAGAATATTAAGAGGAAATTGAATACACTTCTAAGAAGAGGTTAGTGAATTGAGTTAGAAGGATATATATGTATTATGTGTGTATGTGTGTGTCTATATATATATATATATATATATATATTTATTAATTCAACCTTAAATGAGGTAGTGTTTAAAGTTTCAAACTTGCACAGAGGAAATGATTTATTTCAAAATAAAAATAATCAGGGATTAAGAAATATTTTTGGGAATTTCAAAAGATGTGAAATTGTAATTGATTTTTGGATGGAAAAATAAATTTTTGGTGACTTAGTTATTATAATAATTTCTTGGGAAGCTAATTCTTTTATTTTATCAATAAAAGAAGATGGAAAATTCAATTGGTAAATTCTTGAATAGGATAAAATCTATTGGAGCGCCCTATTGATTTATATACATAATATGCAATAAAGGTGAAGTGCATAAGTAAAGCTAATTGTTGAACTTTAAGGGCTTTAACTTAACACTAATTTTGGAAATTAAAAAACACCTTTGGGGAAGAATTTCATGATGAGATAAATTTATATTATGAATCTTATATTTTAAATAAGAAGAAATCCTAGGATTAATCCACAACTCTTGAATATGAATAATTAAGCAAGTCTCTTAGAACATTAAGAATATTAAGTGTTTTAAATAGAGAAAATACTTTTAGTGAATTGAGATGTGAAATCTAAGTTCAAAACTTATTCGAAAATTTTCAACTAAAAACCTCCTTTAGGTTATAACCTCTGTTTGATTGATTAGGTTGAAATTTGTAAAATTTTAATCCTTCGAAACAAGTTATAGATATAATCTATAGTGAGATCGAGGAATGAGAAAATTAAGAAATTTCTAGAAGTAAAAGATTATAGAAATTCTGAGAACTCAAATCAATCATTTGAGTTTATCACGAATAAAGTAATAAACAAAACTATATTTCATAGGGAAAATTAAATAGAGAACTTCAAGAGGTTTGAAAGTAGATAAGGTCTTAGAAATCTACCTTGATCGAATTTTTCCTATTGTTGATAGTTGCCAATCCAGCATCGGTATGGCTCCTCTCGAGACTTTATTTACAAGACCATACCGATCACTCTCTTGTTAGCTTGAGTCCGAGGCGAAAGTTGATCCTAAGTCCCGATGCTATTTGTAAATCTTCTGGAAAGATTTTGGAATATTTTGTTGAAGATCATATCTTTATCTGTATTTCTTCTTAGTTAGGAGTCATGTATATGCTCATTTTTTGGCTACAACATGGTCCAAGAAGAGTATCATGGACCCAATAAGAAAGAATTATCATTTTCTTTTCATTTTTATTCTCAAAACACTTATTTCACACTTTAAACTATGTTATATAGAGCATATATTGATTCCTCAAAATTTGATACACCAAAATAACAAAAGTTACCGTTCTTTATCGATATTGAGGTGTTTTGAAAAATATTCAATAAAAATTTTACAAATAAAATTTCTTATTCTTATTTTGATAAAATAAAGTATTAATTGCCAAAAATCTCATTTTAACAATAAATATCGATATTAACATTTCTATTAAATTTATAACATTTTTTTGCAATACTTAGAAATTAAAACATTTATTCTCTATCCTTCACTCATAAGTAATTAAATGGATAATATATCTTTATCATTCCCATTTTAGGTACAAAATTATTTACATATATTCAATTACTTATTTTTCCTAAATTTATTGAAATAAATTAAATATAAGAATTAAATCACATAACTCAGTATTCCAATAAACTCCTAAACTAATTTATTCGATCCAAATCCAATTAATTTTGAAAATAGAAGCAAATAAAATTTCCCAAATTTTCCTCTATGATTATTCTTATATAAACAAATAATAAAATTTAAGTTATACAGAAGGATCATAAAATATCCAATTTAATTAAACCCAAATCTATTTAAATTTCAAAGTTGATAATTTTCCCAAATTAATTTTAAAATTGATTAAGATAATTTTTGAATCATATTTTAAATTTAATTTCAGGTAATCTCAACCAGGGTTGTTATAAGGGAAGCTTAGAGAATCTAATAAATGAGAAGGTATCATTTAAATTGAAAGATAAAGATTTTGTATTTAAAGAAAGTGTAGGTACACTATGAAAGAGTGAAAGAAAGGGGTTGAACTATGATCATAAAAATATACCAACTCATGGACTTATTGGATGGAAGTGTGCCTTAACTATTAGTATTAAAGTAACATCCCCTATCTGAAGGCCCAAAGCTAAGCACTACAGATGCTGCAATCATCCATAGTATTAACTTCCGGTGACCAAATATGGTAATGTTAATGGTATCCATAATATCAAAAGCACTTAAATATTAAATAAAATCATCACAGATTAAAACACTTTTCTGATTCCATTTCAAAACAACATTTCATATCCAGGTAACATAATCCCAAATGTTTACCAGGTTCAGATCAAATATAATTATTAAATAAATACGTCAATAGCGACATATGAAGATGCCCCCTTGGTTGACCAGAGTACTAAATATTCATAACATACTTAATACAACACAGCGGAATTAAAACATAACAACTGCTAAATATAGCTAGCATCATCCTCCTGCTCATCTCCGGAAGCTTTATTCATCCACCTACTAAACTTGTAAACCCAAACTCTCAATCTACTCAAATTAATTTTGAGCACCTGAGAGTTTAAGGGGAAAAACATAAACTTCGAGTCAGACATAAAGTCTGGTGTGAATAATACCATACATCTCGGTTATTTGATATTAAGTGAGACCGCGTCGCTTAGTGGAACGGGTTTCCCCTCACTAATATCCTTCTAAAACATATCTTTTGCAAATCTTAATCCTGCAACCAAAACTAGTTAAAACAATAATATCAATATCATGTAAGCATCGGGTGACAAATGGACTATTTGTCCGATCAATATAATTTTGTTTAGCAAACTACTAACCTTTGGCTGACTCGGGCCTACCAGACAAAATAAACAAATAATCTAACTTTTGTTTGATACTCCTCTTTTGGATGGTCTGTCCCTAACTTAATTCTCCAGGGTCAACTGATCCTAATGGATTTGCAGGCTCACCAATAACCTATCTCTCCTCTTTAGATTCCTTTCTATGTGTAACATCATTTTAGTCTTACCTGTGACAAAGCCCTACACACTGGAATTTTGGACTTATATTAGCTAGGGCCTACTAGCTAAGTATAGGGTGCGACCCCATACCAGTCCCATCTGGTATTCTAAAATCAGAGCCATTTTCATAGGGTCGTCTACCCATAAAATTTTCCTTGAGAACATTTTCTCACAAATTGATTTAAACCTTTAAATCATACTTTAAATAAGGAAAATATACTCTATGCTTTACTCAAATCACCTTACCATGTTATATATACTTTACACAAAACTTCATTGATGAAAACATTTTAACCTTTGAAAGTATCCCTTTCAAAACTATTGAAAGTACCCCTTTCGAAACCAAGTAACTACTTTGCTTCATAACCTTAGGCCGAAAGGCCAAAACATACCTTTCGAAACTATTCTTAATAAACCCTTCGAAAACATTGAAAAACCTTTCTTTCGAAAGTTTAAAAGATTAGACATCCTCTTATCAAAACACTATAAACATTGCCTTTCGAAAACAATGGAACCTTCCATTAAAAACCTTTCGAAACCATTAGGGAACCACCCCTTCGAAACCTTTATCTTAAACCTTTCAAAAGCACTAAATCCTTTTCATAAAATCAAACCTTTCGAAAGCATTTGGGTTCATGTAAAACACGTGGAATAACCTTTCGAAACCATTTAAAACTGTACCTTTCGAAACCTTTGGGTTTATCTTTTAATAGAACAAAGGAACGTAAAACAACTAAGTCGAAAGCACTCTTTCAAAAGCTATTTCCTAAGCAAAGAAGATATGGTGTTGAAACCAATCCTTCGCGAGTATTGGAGAAGTGGCTTGGGTTTAAAAACAAAGAAATCCTTTCGAAAGAGTTGCTTCGAAAGGTAAGATGCGGCAGCAAGGGGTTTCGGCCCCTTCGAAAGCATTTACTTAAAACAAAAGGTGCAATCTCTTTCGGAACCATTTCTTAAAATCATTTAACCAAATCAAAAGCTATTTAAGTCGAAAGCATCCTTTTCGAAAGCAAAGTAGGCGCATTTTCTTTTAAAAGCGAAGTAAGGCTTCGACCCCTTCGGAACCCATTGTTTCGAATTCATACCTTTCGCCTAAGTCCAATTCGCTACGTACCAAGTCTTTTATACCATGCGCATTGGTTTCGATGGTGATGGAGGCGGAAGTTCTTGGTCAAAAGGTTGGTGCCGAAAGTGGCGAAACAAGTAAATTAATGCAAAACTGCATTTTTACTTTAAAAGTAATTCTTTTCAACCTGCCTTATTTGTCAACAAATGATTGGTTGCTAGTTTCTTTTCCAAATTCTTTTCTAAAAGTGCTGCCAAAATTTTAGAAGTAACAATTTAAAACATTTACAAAATACCCCTTTTCCTTTTATAAATATATAAAACATTTAAGTCCCATACCTTAAATAATTTTATGTATCTATTAAAACACTTAGGAAAAATCTATAAAAATTCCCATTAATCATTTTTAATATGTTTTCTAACATATATTAATTTCTGACCCAAAATCATCATAAAATAGCGATAATTAATTTAAACCCAAAATAACTATTTTCTTCACTAGAAAATTCATAATAAATCCACTTTAATTCAGAAAATTATGAAATTTGAAACCCATTTCCAAAATATTATTTTTGACCTTATCACAAAATCACAAGGAATTAGGATGTCATTTATTAGGTTTTTCAAATTAAAACATAACATAAAATTCATAATAATTAGCATAAATCATCAACAAGCATATATATCCATTTTAACAATAAAAAACATGGCAATATACTTTGCAAAATATTCGGATCTGATCTAGAAACCAAAAACATCAAAAATATGAGATGTAACCTATTATTCACCTTAGCTTTGTGATTAAGGAGTTGAGATTTGATCTTGAAGTTGATTAAGCTTCCTTCCTTTAAATTCTTGTTTATCTTCTTCTTGCTCTTCCTTAATGGTGGCCGGCCTCTCCAGCTTAATATTTTGATAGTAAATGTATGAAATGAATGTGGCCTAAGGGTTTAGGGTATAAGAATATATTTATTCCTATTTTTCCCTCACCTATTAGCCTTTCTATTATACTTTAATTCATTTTAGTTTATTTGTTATATGGCACGGCTACCCTCTAAATTCACAAACCTCAACCCCTTAATCATTTTACATTATTTCATTTAATTTTACTAATTAAATGTCCTAAATAATGTTACTAAAAATTATGGTCATTACAATTAAGTCCAAGGGTATGTGGTAGGGTGCCATGATAGGGTTCAATCTTAAAAGATTTATATAAACTCTAAATGGGAGTTTTGGAAGGCTTCCAGGCAGGGTGCCAAAATATCAGGTTGTTGGTTAAACAAAAATAAATAAATCGGCAATGTGAACGATAATAGTGCAGGAACTAAGAGAGGCTATTGACGCTTAGTAAGGATGCTTATTAGAATGTATTCTGAGTGCTTACATTCAACCTCTTAGGAGAGTCAGGGTGGCTCCCATTAATGAAATGACTGGCCATTTCATCAGGTGACGTTGTTTGAGAAAAGATAAATTAGTGATATATAGGCCTTGGGAGGTAAACCATTGAATAAGATAATGACAACTTAACGATCAAAGCCTAAAACAAGAGATTAGGTGACGTTTGAATGGATGATGAATGATTGTATGATATGGTTCAAAACGGGATGATAAGTATAGGGCATACTTAATTTTAATTAATATATGACATGGTTCATAACTAGATGATAAGTGTAAGGCACGTTGCTTGATTGAATATATGCTTATTTTTGCTTTATATGTAATGTTGTTTACATATATGATATATATTGATGATGAAAAAGTGAAGGGAAAACTCGTTCTGCGTTAGCGACGTAGTCGCACTACGTATAATTAGTGTAAATATTTTACTCATACTAGGTTTTATATTTGACTCGGGTTTTTATTATTTCCCATAAACTGACGGTTACTCAAATGAGTAGCCTAAGTTAATGGAGTAGACAAGTATCTATTGGAAGGAAGAATAAAGGTTTTGAAGACAAATCAGGAGGCTTATCTAGAGAATATAAATATCTTGAAATTTCCATCATGTAAAACCAGGAATTATAATCGGTTATGTGTTGTGTTGGCATCTTTATATGTCTGACACAATATTACTCTTATTTTCTATTGTATTTAACCCCTAAGTGGGAATAAAATGGGAAAAAGATACATAATGAACTATGTAATTCAATTTGATGTAATGGAAAAGTTATATAACTACTTTATTTACTTATGTTGTGAAAATATTACTGAACTTACTTTGTCATTGGAAAATGATTTTGGTGATGACTATAGCACATCAATGTCTATTTTTGGGTTTCAAAGTAGGGGACGTTACATGCCACCCGCTCGGGTTTACAAGTGATTCTTATAATGAACTTAACGTAAGATATAGAGGAGAGGAAGCTACTGCCGAGCTCGGAGAGGCGGTAGAATTTATGGAAGCAGATAGCAATGACCTGACAAAGTTGATGAATATCGACTCCAGGCTGCAGTGGATCTGAAAATACAGTTGATAGGATTCTTACAAGACAATCAAGGTGTGTTCACCTAATCCCATGCATACATGTGTGGAATTTCATGGTGAAGCAAAAGAAAAGGAGTATAGGCCCTAAACCATCAGCAACCCTTAATGGACAGATAACAATTTCATTGCAAAATAGGTTCATTAGGGAATCTCATTACCTAGAAAAGATAGCTAACTGGTCTTGGTTAATAAACCGAACGGAAAATGGCGAACGTGTATTGACTTTTCCAAACTGAATAACGCATGTTCTAAAGACACCTCCGAGGATTGATCAGTTGGTAGATGGAACTACGGGTCATGAGGTTTTACCTTTTGTGGACGTATATTTTGGTCACAATCAGATCACTATGTATGTCCTAGACTAGGAACACACTAGTTTTATCACCGATTAGGGACTCTATTGTTATAAATTCATGTTGTTTGGAAAAATAACACAGAAGCAACATACCAATGGTTAGTCAATAAGATGTTTGTTAGTCAGATTAAAAGGACCATTGAGGTATATGTCAATGACATGTTAGTAAAATCAAAGAAGCCCAAGGACTACATTACCTAAGCAGTTGAGATGTTTCAAGTATTACGGGAATATATGATGAAGTTAAATCCATTAAAATGTTTCGTCGGGGTTTCGTCTAGAAAATTTATGGGTTTTATCGTACATGCTAGAGTAATCGAAGCTAATTCAGAGCAAGTCCAAGCTTTGAAAGATATTAAGATTCCCAAAGCACGAAAGGAGATGCATAGTCTGAATGGTAAAGTGGTAGCATTGAGCAGGTTCGTATCTAAGGCTACTAATAGATGTTTCATTCTTTCAAGCATTAAAGAAGGAGAAAGCAATTATTCCTAGATAAATGAGTGCCTAGTTGCATTGCTTAATCTGCTGAAGCACTTGCATAAGCCCTAAGTTCTTTCTACGTCGGTGGAAGGAGAGAATTTATTCTATACTTAGTAGTGTTAACACACGGCTTGAGCAAAACATTGGTTCGGGAAGTAGATCGGGTGCAGCGACCAGTGTATTGTGTGAGAAAATACTTCACCGGACTGTAGTCTAGATATCCCATGTTGGAAAAGTTGGCATATTGTCTCCTTATAGCATCCTGAAATCTATGGCACTATTTCCAGTCCCATCCTCTTCGGGTGTTAACAGATCAAGCACTGATGCATGTACTCTACCTCAGGAAGGCTGACAATGAAAAGTATTGAGCCTAGCTAGTACGAGATTACCAATTGTCCTCGGGTAGAGATCAATGGGCAGGCTTTAGCAGACTTTATTGTTATGTTTACTATTAGAGACGATGAAGTTGAATCCTAGGAGGAGGAAGCTCTTAAATGGCGAATGTACGTGGATGGAGATTCGACCATGCATGACTTTGGCACTAGAGTGGCATTGTTAACACTCAAGGAACGAATGCTGAGCTATGCAGTGTGGTTGGGGTTCAAGGCAATGAACAATAAGGTTGAATATGAGGTTCCGATAATAGGATTGGAGATAGCTTAAGGGTTGGGAATAATGTCATTGTGCACGCACAACGAATCTCAATCAATCGTAAACCATGTGCTAAGCGAATTCCAAGCTAAAGGAGAATGCTTGGCGTCCTACTCGAGTAAGGTGATAACACTGCCTAGCGATATGGAGCATTATGTGATCAGGCATGTTCCATAGGAAGAGAATAAGGAAGCAGATGAGTTGCCAAAATTGAAAAGTTCAGGAGATAAGCTATTATTAGGATCGGTATCGATGATGTCCGTACCAAGCCCTAGCTTTAAGGAGGTGAATGTGGTTGTGACTATTGATAGGGAGGAAACCTAGTAGATACCGATCGTAATGTATTTGAGCGAGGTGGTCTTATTGGACAATAGAAACGATTCCATGAAGGTCTTGTAAAAGGCACCTTGTTTCATAATTCAAGATGGTATATTGCATTAAAGTGAATTTTCTAACATATTGTTAAGGTGTGTAGCCGAAAGAGAAGCATAATAGGTGCTGCATAATATACATCAGGGCGGTTGTGGAGAAAAATCTAGGAAAGGCTGTTGCAATATGGATACTTTTGACTAACATTAAATCATGACTCCATGGAATATGCGAGGAGGTGTAACAAATGCTAGTGATTTATGAAGTTCCCAAGGCTGCCCCCAATTGAGCTAACACATATGGTTAGCACTTGGCCTTTTGCAATTTGGGAAATAGATCTTATCGATGAACTTTCCAAGGCTATGGGTGGAGCTAAGTATGTCGTGGTGGAAGTCCACTACTTGACTAAGTGGGTTAAAGCCAAACCACTTACTAAGATGTCGTTAGCCAAGGTTATGAATTTTTTGGTTAGGATTGTGATATGTAGGTACCTGAGTCCCACTTCCGATCATCTCAGACAATAGATTACAATTCGATAGTGGGAGTTTACCGACTTCAACCGGAACCATATGATAAAGAAGAGTTTTTTTGCAGTTGCATATCCCCAGGCCAATGGATAAGAGGAAGCGGTCAACAAGGTTTTAAGACCTTTATAATGAAGCAACTTGAGAAGGCAAAATGAGCATGGGTGCACGAATTCTCTCCGGCACTATTAGCCCATCGCACTTCTTTCAAGACTACGACAAGACATACCCCATTTTTCTTGGCCTATGGGTCAGATGCCATGTTACCTATGGAAACTACAGTACCATCCCAGGGAAGGATTCATTATGACCCGAATGAGAACATGAAGCTGCAGAATAAGTCATTGGATTTGATCGATGAGAGGAGTTATGAAGCTGCTTTGAAGGCCATGGCACATATGTAAATGATAGCTAAGCAATAAAAATCCAAGGTCAAACACCACCCTCTCAAGGAAGGGAACTTAGTGCTAAAGTGGATATTTCCTAGACTGGGGACACTCGACCCAATTTGGAAGGACCATACGTCATTCATCAAGACCTGAACAATGGAGCTTACATCCTAAGCACAGTAGATGGGGCTGTGTTCAGAAAGGCTTGGAATGCATAGAACCGTCGTTAATATTCAATCTTAATTATCTTTCTTATTGTTTATTTAAGTACTTTTATTGTGTAATTAAGACAATTATGAAATGATTGTTAGTAAAATATGCATTCCTTGAAATCTAATAGTGTTAGGTGTCTTTTGAGTGGATTATTGTGAATGCCTGAGCCATGGAACATGAC
This sequence comes from Allium fistulosum, assembly GCA_030737815.1. Taxonomy (NCBI): domain Eukaryota; kingdom Viridiplantae; phylum Streptophyta; class Magnoliopsida; order Asparagales; family Amaryllidaceae; genus Allium; species Allium fistulosum. The sequence continues at coordinate 893,124,778 of CM060905.1, read as the reverse complement.
ACAGTCTTTAGCTTTGACGAATTTAACGTTTGTCTATGAATATTGAGGATGGGGTTAGGTGACTCTAACTTGCCGAATTCGCATTCATACCAATCGAGCATTGTAAAACCTTTATGAGATGAATTCTTAGCTCGAGGGCAGGTCGCGTCATAATGACATGGAACTTATCCTAAAAAACTATGGCCGATAATGGCAAACTAGACTTACCTGTGGTCAGGACACGACCACCAACTAGGTTGTTCACCATTAATGATCAACCCTAAAACTCTGGTCGATAAGGCATACTGGACTTACCCATGGTTAGGACGACCACCAATTGGGTAGCTCGCCATTGACGATCGACCCTAAAACTCTGGCTGGTAGTGGCGAACTAGATATACTCATGGTCGAGACATGACACTAGACTGGGTAGTTCAACATCGATGATTGACCCTAAAACTCTGGCCGGCAATGGCGAACCAAACTTACCTGTGGTCAGGAAATGACCCTTGACTGGGTATTTTTCCATTAACGGTTTGCTCTAAACTTTGGTCAATGGTGATGAACCAGACTTGTTCCTGATCAGGACATGACCACCGACTAAATGGTTCAACACTGGTGATCAACCTCAAAATCTCAAGGAATGATTGCGGGCCCATAAATACCGAGCTGATTTGAGTAGAATATGCACAAAATTCATGCTTAAAAACAAACAAATGAGAATAATGAAGAATAGCAGAAAAGAAGGTTATAATTCAGCACTACGTCCAAACATCGACAAACAACCAAATATCTACAATATGAAGTCATAACAATCAAAAATAATATGCACACACCCTCACAAAGTTATCAAAATTGAGTGTGCATAGTCAGAATGTTTAATACACCAAGAACGAGGAACGAATTATTCCGAATAGAAGAGATTAAACCATACAAACATCACTTGGACCTAAACGCATGACCGTTCTTGGATTATTTAGGTCCAATGGGCTCTTTCTCTTTCTTATCTTCCTTAGATTTGGACATAGTGGACACATCATGCTCAGTCTGCTTCTTCTTCAAAATCTTAAACTCCTCTACTTCCTTCAACCTAACCCTAGCTATCTCCTTTGGGAATCTAGCCATTATATTTTCCTAAGAACTTCATCCCCATTGAAGTCCTCGGTTAATTCATTGTAGCACGTAATCTCAACATCAATGTCTTTGTTGAGAGCATCAATCATCTAGTCACAATTTTCCTATATGATGAAGTCCGATGGGCCTAGGGGCACAGACTTAAGAATGGGGTTTTAGAAGGCGCTATGGCTTCAGAAGAGTCCGTCATGATCGTATTATCTGCATGAAAATAAGGACCGTCAAGTACGACCATACCCAAACAGGCTTGAATGTATTGAATAGTGGCCTATGGGCTATATAGAAGAATCCTAACAACTTTGTAGGGGAAGATGAAGCATCATCTCAGGGCTGGCTTTGGATAGGCATATCTGAGGAAACATGATAAGCAGTTAGCGGAATGTTATGTATGGGAGCATAAATAATTGGTTATGAAGTCTGACCTTGAGTAATAGCCCCTAGACATAACCGCCATTTTTCCTCTCCTCAATATCCTCTTGCTCCTTTTGAGCTCTCTCTTTAGCTACCTGCTTTATGTAGCCCAAGTGAATAGCTTCTTTCTCCTCCATAGAAAATCAAGCCTCAATAGCCTCAAGACTAAAAAATGGCCCTTCTTGCTTGTATCATCCTTAACTTCCATGACCAATCACCTATGAATAGAGGCCATGACCTCTTGATAGTTATCCATCCATGCCGGATTTCCCTCATTATACATTCGGTAATAGATCTTATCCAAGAGTTCTCTAATTTGATCCATTTGGCTGTCCCATCGCTCTCTGCCCGGATCTTCACAACCATTTGAGTCTCAACCTCTTTTTTACTGGCCACGGCCTAAGGTCTAGTCTTAAGGGAAGCTGTCTCACTCTTTCAGTCCTAAATCATTTTCTTCAATTCCAAAAATCAGGCTCTACTCTGCTAGCTCTAGATTTCATCTAGTCTCTTCGAATATTTGGCTTTGACATTCTTATAATCCTCATAAAAATCTATGTCTTTGGAACAATATCTTCCTTTAGAACCTCAAGGTCAAGAGTTTGGTCCTTCTTCAACTTCGCCATTTCACCAGAGTGAAGGATCTTGATTTTTTTGATCTCCTCGGCTTGGGACCTTTCCAGTACTTCCAGCACTGCTTGATGCGCTGCATCTTTCTCATACAGTTACGTGCTGAGCTCGAAAATCTTCAAGTTATAATCAACATTATTCTTGCCGATCTCCTCTCCAGCCTTAATCACTTTTGCATAAAATTCCGAAAAACCCTTCACACCTCTTAGTCCATCCTTGAGAAGGTTGATCATGCAATAAAAATGGTAGTGGGGGCATCTGTAAGTAAGTGGGTTATGGGATCCCTAGACTGATATGGTTGCTGAAATTAATCATAGTTAGGGTCACCGGGATCAGTGATGACAGTCGTTCCTTCCTTCCGTTTTTCCTTAGGGGGAAGTATGGTCTCCCCTCATCTGTCTATCCTCTCTTGTTGCTTGAATGTTTCTGAATCCAAAATGATAAAATGTAATGCCATAGGAGATTTAGATAGATGAGTAGGCATCCTAGATCCTGACAAGCTGTCGAGAGAGCAAAAACTCTTCTCAGATCCAATGTGTTGATCATTATCATACTCATCTTTGTTCGAGCAATAAGAAATCATCTTCCCTGTCTTGAGTTTTGTGGATTGCTGCCTAATAATTTTTATAGGGCCAAATGACGAGGCGACCATTTTAATGTCCACCGAAGGGACATCCAACTTTGGCTATTTGAATTTGGACTGAAGCTCTCTTCTGCTCGAGCTCATACATCCTACAAAAATACAAGGATGCAGAGTTAAAACCATGCTATAGCCAAGAAATCCATTAGTGCAACATAGGAAAATAGGGGGTGTGTGTGAAAAGTGCACAATATTTGAACGAACCCTTAGGGTCCTCATGTATCTGCAACTATTGTTGAATCTCCCCTATCGAGGAAGAATCGCCATAATTGATCCATAGTTCGGGGTCCTATGAATAGTCAATGACCGTGATGTCCACTGGGACAAAATCCTCTTGTTCCTCAAACCCAAAAGTTTTATTCAAAGTCATCCCAGCATCAAGGTTGGATAAGGAATCAAGGCTATTTTTTCCAGAAGCATGGGCTTACTCTAATTTGAGGTAGTTGCATCATTGTCATAAGAATACAGGCTTGCTCCCTCAATAGCCTTACTGCTAATGCCATCATCCTCCCACTCTCTTATGGATTTTAATCAACCACTTACATGCGGTTCAATTGAAAGAATCTAGCTCTAAACCTGTGGCACCTGTGTGCACTACAGGGTCGGTACCAAACGGGGTCGACATCAAATTAATACTAGAAGTAGAGGGTTGAGAAGAACGAGCCTTACTTATCTGGCTCACCTTAGAACTTTTCTCTCTCTTTACCAGTTTGATGTGGAGGTAACTCTTCCTTTCCCAATGCAGCACAATAGCCCGAGCTATTTGAGATTATCATCTATCACCAGACGTGGAAACTCCCTCAATTCTAAAGGAATTTTCTTTAAGTTCTCCAACATCTCTTCCAAATCATCGCATGTTCGGCTCTCAACAAACCTAATGAAATGAATAGAAAAAAAGGGGTCAATAGTCCAAGCAAAATCTTTTCTAGGTAAGAAAGAATATGAACGAGCAGTTAGAGTGAGCTACATCCTGAGTGCTATTGATGAAAGCATGGAGAAGTTTCTTGAATGAAAAAGTACCCCTTTTTATACATACCATACTTAGAATACAAATCCTCCATCAGCTTAAACTTTATTCTTGCCTCGAGATAATTAAAAAGGGTACCTTCCACCTTACTATTAATTTCATATAAGAACCTAATCTACCGATGTATAGGGGGAACCAGGACGTCTTGCATGAAAATGACATAGAGGCTAGTCAATATAGCATATCCATTCAGATGCAGCTGAAAAAGGGCAATCTTTAAGCATATTATAAATCCTATAAACCACTGTGGAAGAGGTGGCGAGGCGCATACTATGCAGTGATATCTAGAGTAAGCCATGTACCCCTTAGGAGGGGATGAGCCCATTGGTCTTGGGTTGGAAAAAGCATATCACTCCTTGGTAGTCTATGAGAAGCGACTATGGTATCCAACTGCTTAGATGACAAAGTGGAAGCTAATGACTCGATGGGGTCTGCCAGCAATCCTGAACTACGCAACCAATGAGTGTACAACCAATTTTGCAACCAAACGTGCACAGGTGTATAGTGTATTACTATATCACCATACAGAAAATATATAGGCAGAATAATTCTAAATCGGATCCTCCTATATGAATGCATTTCTTTGATTCTGAAAAATATGATGCAAACAACCTATATTATAATGGTAGTTCTAATTTATGCAGCTTTTGAAAAATATTTTCAACCAAAACCCCCATACTGCTACGAATAGAAGTATGAAACAACCAATTTTGCATCTAATTCCAACAATCCAAAAATCTAACACGTCGAAAAATCGCTTCCTAGACTTTACTCCTATGTTGAAAAAAGGAATTTAGGTGGAGAATTTAACATTCTTACTAGTCTATAATCTTCCTGTTCCCGTAGTATAGTGGAAATTTCCACGTCGTCTCGGACCTACTCCAAATTTTCCATGCCCAAAACGCATAAGGAGGCTTATTATCTGGCTCTAAAATGGAATTGAGTCTAAAATTAGACTCGTGCGGGTCGTCGACAAGGTTTGGAAAATGAAATTCCAAGGCTAAAATAGCTTTTGCCTTGTTATCGCTTGCATTTATCGCATCGTCGATCCTAATGCACCGCTAAATCTGCAAATTCTAACTCTATTTGCCTTCCCTATGCCTTCAAAATCAAATATTTTACAAATTTTTTTATCACATTTCAAATTTGTACGTCATTTGAAAAATAAAATCCCAAAATATTTAGATGCATATTTTCCCTTGAAATCAAACTTTTGCACAAAAATTCTAAAAATAATTTAGGAGCTAGAAATAACTAAAACCTAAAAAAAATTTCAAATGAGAAGCTTTTCAAAATATTTCCTTTTCAAAAATTTTGATAAATTAAGCCAAAATTTCAACATAATCGGAAGTCAGTTTTGTGCTAAACGCATAAACCAAATTCTTAAATTCTATAACTAACATTTACCTATAAAACTTGATATTATTTAAAAATGTCATCATGCCCAATTACCCAAAAAAAATTAGCTTTTAAGGAACATGAGCAATGACCCATAATATCAAAACAAATTTGTCATGTCCTTCCCTACAATTTTCCAACTATTCTAAACTTCAAGCCTTGTATTGCATTTTCTGTTAGTTAAGTGTCTTTTATGAGATTTCCGTATTTATACTACTTCTTCACTATGCATATATAAGAGTGGTTTGCATGTCCAGAACAATAGTACAGTAGTTAAATAGGAACTCATAATATCATGCATGCATTTTACAAGAGACCACTAACAGTCACAATCCAAACAATCTAAAAGAAAAGAACAAATGCTAGAAGGGAATAGACAATAAAACCGTAAATCCTAAAATAATGCCTACATTCTACGAGATTCCTTGCTCCGCGGCTGGAGCTCGATCCATTGTTGTGACCCTTGAATGGTCGTAGCATGGCGGCTATGCACCCAATCTCATACCGCTGGCGCAGGTATTACTGACGGCTTCGGAATTGCCATCTTCCTAAGGAAGGATCTAATGATGGCAGAAGGAACCTTCTACTAAACTGCCTCTCCACAGAGGTTCATCTGTATTACCAAAAGCGAGAGTGTATAGATGGAAATAGTCCAAATGACTCTGTGGAGTGCTAATCCTTGATCAACAAATTACATCATAAAGGTGCGAGTCCAATTAACAGTGATGCCGCCAAAACTAGCATAGGTGTTCTTCCACACCATCGGATAAATCTGGTCATATCTTCATGTTTTAGGATGACGTTACATTGAATGATGCGCACAACGTGATAGGTAGTCTAATGTGGATTTTCCATCTTCTAAAGACCGACATTCTAGGAAAAGATCTGCTACAAAATCTTTGAGTCGGTCACTTCAAAATCATCCAAGTCCGCGTCCTTCGTGGGGGCCTCCAAAATCTCGGCGAGATCATCATTAGTCAGCTCAATCAAGACACCCTTCACCTCCGAACGAATCAAAACGGTTACCTTCATCAAAATTCTACTTCAAAAGGACTTCGAAAGGGCAGATGTAGCATGGGTAACATTCCCGCTCAAAGGTCTCGAACCAGAGGATCAGTGCAAATCCTACCACGACGAATAGCTCTTCTAGCCCAAAAGCGGTGAAACCATCTTCTCATTCTGTTCAACCAAGTGGATTCTTGAGGGTTGAGACCATAATTGTGCGAGGAAAAACCGATAGTGTGGAAAGGTGTATTGGGCTAAGAAGTGGTCAGAGGAAGGAAATAGGGTTAGATCTAGAATGGTGATGGGGTGAGATCTAACATGCAAAACCAGCACGAGGGGGAGGCGAGGCTGTTACTCCTAGGGAAAAAGGGCATCGCCTAGGGGAGGAACGGAAGAGAGAGGTTGATACTTGGATGAGGAGGAGGATGGAGATTGGGTGCGGCTTGTTGAGGAAGGAGGAAGGAAAGAAGGCAACATGGGGAATTTAGACGCGACTTTTATAGTCCCATTCCATGTTCAAGTTGTGCCAAAACTCGTTAACTTGTAGGCTACTCTAGGTTTACCGCTAGGTGGTCAACCTCTAAACGGGCTTTGGGCGTTAATTGAACCTAGACCCAATTAGGGTTAGATTAAATAATAATAATCGTTTTACTGTGTCTCCTTCAATTCGACACGATCCGAAAAATTCATGTCCTCGTCATGATGGTGTCAAAGCCTACCGCTAGTCCCAAATCATGCTCCAGCAATTCACAGTAGTCCAACAAAACTGCTGTGACCAACAACAACTCCAAAATCCCAAAAATATTCCAGCTGCTATTTCATGCGTACTTTGCTCAAAAATATTTCTTCCAATAGCTGGTGGTACAACAACAGCTCAAACTACATACCCCAATAAAATTGAATGTCTTTCCTATTTTGTTTGTACCTTAAAGAGAGAAGACTTTAAAAACCTCGATTTTATAAACTGAAAAATCATTGAGCTAAATATATGCTCCTTTATATTTGTTTCTAAATAATAGAAACTATTTCATACCAAAACTTCCCTTAAAAATCAGATATACATACATACTTGCATATATATATATATATATATATATGTTTCAGGGTTTCCAAAAACCTGTTTTATTTAAAAAAAATTCCCAATTGGAAAACTATTTCCTTGCCAAAAATCAAAATTAAGCCGTTACTGATATATACATATAAATATTTAAGGATTTCAAAAATTAATCTTTTATAAACTAATTTTTTTAACACGACCAATGTAGTAGTATACATGTTTCTTTGAAAATTGAAATTCAATACTTCCCTAAAACAAAATTTCCAAATTAAATCCTTAAGAAAAGAAATCCTTCGAAAACCTTTTTTTAAAAATCTAAGGCATTTCCAAAACATACTTTATAAAAATTCTCTCACGGGTTTTAGACTAAGTGATTGAAATTAATTATTCAAATAAAAATCTGATTTGCTATTAAAAAGGTGATCAATGAATGCACCCTAGCAAAAAATTGCCTCCGGACAATTGCGACATATAGAAAAATTTCCCGTCCATCTGGAATAAATGTATATCTCCAACTGGAACTCATCATTAAAATCCAAAATGTAACGACCCGTAAATATATCACTTTAAATAAATGATCGTTTAGCTTTATCGATATAACGATAATTTTGTAAATAATTATTTAGGTTAGTTTATATGTTTTTATAAATGAAATATGATCATTTTAATTAGTTAAGAATGATAAAATAAATAATTTTCAAAATTTGTTTACAAAAGTCTGCATATTAAATTAAAAGAGAAAATATGACCGAAAATCAAAATTAGGGTTTGTAACGATACAATGTATGGAAATTGTGCAACGTTGTAGGAATATGTAACATACACATACACATGTACATGTGCATATATGAGAACATGCACATAAACATATATATACAAAAATAATGAAGTATGAAAGTATAATATAAAATATATAATATATTTTAAGATTTCTTACTCCTTAAACATACAGAAGTCAACATATGTATACATGAGATGATGGAAGTGATGGGAACATGGAGGGGGGATGTTTGCCATGCTTAGGGAGGGGGAAGTGTGGTGATGAAGCCATATAATGGTGATGAAGATGATGATGTATGCATGGATACTTTTACACTCTTCTTTTCCTATAAATACCCTACCCACTTCTCTTCATTTTCATTTATCTTCTTCTTCATATTCCTAGGTTTGTCTTTCTCTTTAATGGCTTCTATCCTAAGAGAAATAATGGCAAAATTTATTTCAAAAAGAATTTAAATTTTAATATATAGTTATATATACAAACACCTCAAACCAATCCTAAAACTCCACCTTTTCTACTTGTTCTTCACAACCTCCACCCCACTGCATCATTAGGCCAAGCACCCCATGCTCCATCCTAGGTCGTGCACCCCAAAGCCATCTCAAGTCTTGGTCGAGGAATCTAGGAGCTAAAATCCAAAGAATAGTGAGCTTCGGAAACCGAGTAGCGGAGCTATAGTGAATTTTTAATTAATCATTTAAAACTCAAGGTGAGAACTCCTAAACTATTATATTATATGTTGGATGATGATATGATGTTTGAAAATGGATGTTTAATATGCTTTGATCATCAATTATGGATGTTTTCATATGAATATTGAATATATATGCAAGTCACGGAAATACACATCGATAAGTACAAAGGAAATCACTTTCCTTGAATTAATGAAATGGTGTGTATGGAATGTTAAATCTCCTTAAAAATGGTTTAAAATGAGTTTGAAATATTTTACAAACATTGAAAAGTGTTTTGGTGAAGTTTGAAAAGAAATGGAAAATTTAGTTAAAAATAAGCGTGTCGCGTAACGACAGTTCGCGATTTCGTGCCATAAAAGTCAAACAAATATAAAAGTTGGATTATAGCTCAGAATTCTTCGAGATAATAATTTTCCAAACTATTATATACATAGTTTTCCCACGAAGAAAGAAAATTGAGATTTCGACAAGTAGATTTTGAAATATGAGTAAAACAAGTTTTGGAAAAATCGTGGTTTTGTAGTTTGGAATCCAAAACTGGATTTCTTTGGAAATGATGTTTTAAATTTGTTTAAAAATATGGAATAAATATTATAAATGTTTTAAAAGTGATTTGAGTAATAAAAAAGGATTTTCAAATAATAAAAATCGTTTTGATCAATATAGCTTAAAAAGCACTTTTCGCAGCACTTTTTCGCAGCACTTTTCTATAACATTTGAAATATAGTTTTAAAGTTAACAATTCTTTTCCCGTTATTTTATAAATGTTTAAATGATTAATAAAGTGTTTTAAAGATGATTTGATGGATTTTTGGAATGATTAAAGATTTAGAGTCGATCAAATAACTTGACCGCCTTATGAGTGTTAGAGAGACGGTGTCTAGGCTTGAGTTTGGAAAACTAGTTTCCTGCTCTCCCTGGCTATCTGGACTGGCCCAACGTAAGGGATAGTGAATTTGGTTTACTCGGATCAATATCATGCTAAATGAAAAATGAAACGATTTCGAATTTATTCTTAGTAAAAAGGATTTTAAAAGTTATCAAGGGATTTTATAAGAGAGGTTTAATACCTCCGTATATACCGGAAAGAATGTTTTAGAAATGTATATCTCCAAAAAAGATTTTGATAAAGTAACTTAATTAATTAAAGAATGATTTCCTATTCACTTGACCTCTTTTATCGATGATTGGTTCGGAGGAACCAGAGTCGAATTTGGATAATTCCTGTCTGAAGACCACTTCGAACCAATTTATGTATTCGAAGTGAAAACATGAAGATAATTGTGGAAGATGGAATGTAGGGCTACTTGTCACCGACCCTCGGGGGAAATTTCCCATATCATATTATGTGGCAGTAGTTCTTCATTTAAGATCTTCGATGCAAGGACTTTTCGCTACTAATCCTAGGGTAAATTCCCGACAGGGTGTGGTAGGAGAGTGCCTTCGGTTTCGTTCAGTCCCAGAATGAACTCGTATAGACGAATGTTTGACGTTGCATTTCTAGTTACATAGGTGATCTCTATGAACATATTATTTTCTTGGGGGCGGAGAAGGAAACTTCTCTTAGCTTAACACCCTTTCCAGAGACGTACGAGCTCAGGAGTTATATGTTTGTAGAGATTAGTTGTGTGACCATGGAATGGCAGTGTGGCGTTCAAAGAAAGATGATGTGCTATGTGAAAGATAATCATTACCTCAAGCCTCAAACTCGAAAATGGCCGAAATAGGGTAGCTGCGGCAAGGCTATGTGGTTCGCAACCATTATGGTATGATCATCCCCTTCTAGATAAATTTCTACTCGCTATGACGTTCGGGTTTAAATTATTGTGGTGTGTGCTAAGAGACGTCTCGGATGGATCGGTAATGACCGTGGTGATGACATATTCGGTACTATCTAGTGAGAAAGGTAGGCCGGTCTAATGCTGGTAGAGGTGCAGATGTTTTGTTGACCTCGGTACATTCCTCTAGAGATGTACTGCTGGAAGGTAGTCCCTTCATCTGGTTATTTGTATGGAAATCCATTCTCCAATAAGTGCCTACCATTTTGTTTGTAGAGCCTAGTAAGTTGGAATTTAATAATGGTAACAATTTTGGCTAAGGTTGATAAGTTTACTTGCAAATGTTTTCAAAGATATGTCATTAAAAATAATATCAAGTAATTTTACGTAAGAATGTTTTGATTTTCATAAGGTAAAAACATGTTCTATGTTTTTGTACGACGTGGTCTTATGAGATACCTTTTTGTTTTCAAACAACGTATTTTGAGTTCTCACACCAGTCTCATGACTGACCCAGAGTTTATTTTGATTTCCCTTTAAACTCTGGGTGCCCTATTTTTCCGGGCAGCCAAGTAGTCAAGATTATGTTTGGAGTATTTTCGGAAGAGCATGCTGGAAGAGGTTTTTGGAGCATGGAGCTAGAGCACCCGATGTGGATGTCTATCTATCTATTTATTTTTATTTTTCCACTGTGTCTAAGTTAGTTAATACCAGCAAGTGTCGGAGTAGGTGGTTATAATTGTTCCTGGCCGGGGTAGTTCATACCAAAATTCTGATGTACCCTAGTGAGAGTGGTTGTATGTATTATCTATCTATTTTAACGTAATGTGAGAATTTGTGTCTCTATCTTTTATCTTTACCCCTAAAAATCTGCCTCCCCGACACTTGGATTTACGGCATGGGAATACCATGGATGTATTAATGTCGATTTTCAAGAGTCTAGGAGACGACTCTTCACACAAAATCACAAGGTAGCTGACATTGCTTGAAATCTCATTAGGCTACTTACTTCTTTTATAGGAGAGAGGCGTACCCTAGATCAATCACTTAGTACCTCAAACCCAAAGCGAAGCCTTCCTAAGATATCCATCATCACTCTTAATTATAAAAATGGAATCTCATTAGGTTACTTCTTTCGGTAGGGAGGCGGGCCCTAAGCTAGCCACTTAATACCTCAACACTGAAGTAAACCTTTTAGAGACGTCCATCACCGCTTCCTAATTCCAGATTTGTACCATTCAACACTTTTCAATTAATAAAGTATGTCCAATCTCTCACGCCATCACGGGTCCTAGGATTAGTGATATTTCACATCGGTAGTAAGTGCACCGGACGGTTGGTAGCCTCAAGGTGACGGGCAGTCTTCTGTTGAGTGACTCTACTGACCTTGCATCACTAACCTACTAAGTCCAATTAACCATCCTAAATCTTTACTTATAATATTTTAGGTTGACATTGGACTTAGCGTTCTAATTTCCTTTTTTATGGCAATAAGATTTACCTTAAATACTTATCTACCCATAAATCCCCTTTTAATTCTCATAAATGTCAGTTTGTCCATAAAATCCTAATGCACATTTCCTAAGACATTTATGTATGATTACTAATTTCAAATTAGTAACTATTTTATATCTATTCCATTTTTATCAGTCCTATTAATCCATTGTTTCTATTAACTATAACCCTTAATTTAATACTATCCATTATTTCTCATTAATTGCCTATTAATTTAGGTTACAATCTTTCATTTCCTATTAATTAATAAAAGGAATTCCTAATTTATTTTCCATTAATATGAATTACTACCTTTCTAAATTTTAACTATTCGCTTCCCTAAATATAATAATAATTAACGAACATTACACATAAATAACGCACAAATAAAGCTGTTCTTCTTTATTAGTACAATAAATACGTATAAACTGCTTAATAAAATTACCTAATCGTAACGAAAGATATTCTAGTCATAAACATGTAACTAAAATATGCTTTCTATATTCAATTTGCTGAAATTAAATTCCTTAGGAAGATTTTCCGGTATGATTTCCATAAATTGGTTTAACATAAAAAGGGAAGATTAACTCTGTTAGAAATTACAAGGAATGGATAATTTCTTATTCCCCGTTAAATCAAATGTCGCCCTTTTGAATGAAAAGTAAACAAATTTATAAAAATCAAACGGATGTTATTCCCACAATTAAACAATGGAAAATCAACAACATAGCACAAATTGGGTAAAAAATCCAAAAATCTTATTTTACACCCATGTATAGATTTGGAATAAAAAAATACACCATTCAAATTCTAAAATCTTTGGGTTCGATTTTCAGATCTATGTGTAAATATATTTCAAATTAGATCTAAAACAAGAATATATATGCAATAGTTTTGTATACTAATTTAAGCCTACAATTCACAAATAAAATTGATTTAGGCATGAAAATCAAATGTTTGCCAACAGAATAGATTTAAAATCATAAACAATACATAAAATTTCCCACTCACCTTTAAAAAGCGATCCAAATCTTCAGATATGAAGTAGAACCTTTGATTCATCTTCAAATCCTTTTTAATCCAAGAAATATGTATAAAAAAGTATATAAGTATATTAGAATTACGGATATGAGAAGAAATTTGGGATTGGGAGGGAAAATAGATACAAATATACAAATTTATATAAATTACCTCAAACACGCATATAGTTGATTCTCTTCTCCCTTTTATTAGATTTCTATTCTTCTCCAATTTGTACGAATATAAATATAAATATCTTATTTTTATAATTTAGAAAGGAAGTGGAGAAGAAGAAATGACGGAGCTTCATTACTCTATTCAGAAAAAATATGAGAAGAGAAGGAAGGGTTAGGCCTATATTTATAGATGCTAGAATCGATTAGAACCGTTAGATCAAAATATAATAGATTCGGACCATTGGGCCAAGGAAAACCCCAGCCACCGCCTTAAGAGCGGTCGATCACCCCACTCATGGGGTTGACCGCCCCAAGTCGACCGCTACTGTAACATCCCCATTTTGAGGCCTGAAACTAACCGCTACAGATGCTCTATTGATTTGTAATATTAATTTTCGATGACAAAATATGGTAATGTTAATGGTATCCATAATGTCAGAAGCACAAGAATATGAAATATTGCAAACAAGGTTTGAAAACAAATTTTCTCACTACATTTCAAATCCTCATTTCATATTCAGTAAATAATCCCATAACATTGCCCAGGTTCAGATAAATATAATTAATACAGAGAACGCCAAGAGGGACATATGAAGATGCTCTCTTTGATGATCAGTGTTACTAATAGACAGTTATAACATCTGCAATTACATACAACGTTCAATCACAATGGAATAGATAAACAGATAATCTCCTACATAGCTAGATTAGCCTCCTTCATGTCTTTAGATGCTTTATTTTCCAAAACCTACAAAACTTGAAAACCATAACTCTCAACCTACTCAAATTAAATTTTGAGCACCCAAGAGTTTAAGGGGAAAATATAAACTTTGATTCAGACATAAAGCATGTTGTGAATAATAATATGACATCTTGATTTTTCAATATTAACTGAGACCACGTTGCCTGGTGGAACGGGTTTCCTTCACTCATATCCTTTAAAAGCATATCTTTGGTAATCAAACTCCTACAACCAGATAGGTTATAATAAAAAATATACAATAACATGTATGCATACCAAATAGGTAATTAGTAGACTATCTGTCCCAACATCATAGTTTTATCAGGCTGACAATAAACCTATGGTTGACTCGGCCCTACCAAACATAATAAAGGTTCTAACTTGCTGTTAGAGAAAGACTGGATGGTCAGTCCAGAACTTACTCCTTCTAAGGTCAACCGATCATAATGGTTTTACGGGCTCACCAATAACCTATCTCTACTCTATGTATTCCTTTCTTCGTGTAACCTTCTTTTAGTCTTACCCATGACACCGCCTTACACACTGGAATTTTGAACTTATATTAGCTAGGGGCTACTAGCTAAATATAGGGTGCGACCCTACACCAGTCCCATCTGGTTTTCTAATCTCTAAGTCATTCTCTTAGTAAAATTCTGGGTTAACTACCCTATCCATATTTCCTGGAAAACAAAATCTTTATAAAACTTAGACTACAAGGCCAAAACTATGTAAAAATCGGTGACGTCGTCGCCATCAAAGATATTTGCCCATTTCAAAGGATGTTGAAGTCTTTTATTTGAAAATAAATGTGGATGATATTGAAGTCAAGTCATAGTGTTAAACTATAAAAATTGAACTTCGATAACACATAAAAACATTGGCCTTATGGCCTCATCGAGGATATAAAATTTAGATTATGGGTTAAGCTCGATGACTATAAAAAAGCATGGGTTAGTCTTGAAGACTAGTCAAAAGCGGCATTGACAAGGCTTGATAACAATATTAAAAGGCAGTATAGAGTAAACTCGGTGAGTAGTTAAAAGCGGCCTGGCTAGGCTCGACAACAAGGTAAAAATGGCGTAGTGTAGTCTTGATGACCATTTGGGTCCTTGAGTCAAAACATTGAATAGTATATGCGGTAGCATGCTTTATAGCATAAAACACAGCAACAAGCCTCTTGTTTTAAAACATGGCATGTATAAACATCTACATGCCTATGTCGAGTCCACCTCTTTGTCTTTGTTACTGTGACCTCGACGAGGTTCAAAACCAATCCATTTCATGTTAAACTCGTGAACATCATATGCATTGTTTTGTTCCGCGTAGATGACACTAAGATGCGATGAGCTGTGGCTCGACAAAGCCAATATCGACATGGCAAAGTTGTAGTTATTATGAAAACTTCAAAATTACTATAAAAGGTTGTTTCTTTTCACCAAACCTCTATAATTTGTCAAAAGCTTATTGGCTAGCAAAACTTTATCGATTTCCTTTGCAGAAAAACTGCCGCACTTAATAATTATCATTACTAAACATTTTTGTAATTTAACCCATTTTATAAACATTTTAATCAAATAAGTAAGCCCTTTAGTCTTAAGCAATTTATTTATTATTCCTAAACTCTTATGAAAAATCCCCTAAAATCATAATAAATCAATTTAATCATACTCTGCAACATATAAACATTTCAGGGCAAAAGACTTATTTTAATCATTTTTAAAAATTAAAACCCGAAATTCACCAATTTCTTCACTTAGAAAAATCATATAAAATGCATACTTGCTTTGAAAATTATGAAATTAAAATCCCACTTATAAAATGATATTTCTAACATCATATCAAAATCTCAAATCATTTGGGTATCATATGATTGGTTTTCAAACACAAACATATCTCCAAATTTCATATTTAAATTCTAGAAAATCACTAACAAGCATATACTCATTCAAACTACTAAAACATAGTATAATACTTGCAAAGGAAATGAGTTTACACTTAAAACTGAAATAAATCAATAACGTGAGATGTATATTCATTATTCACCTTAATTTGGATGAGAAAGATGAGATTTGGTGTAGACTTGATTTCTTTTAGCTTTGATTTCTTAACCATTTAGTTTCCTCCTTGTTTTCCCTTTGTTATTGCCCGCCTCCCTATATGTTTAGTTTGTGTGTGTGTAAATGCATGAAGGAAATGAAGAGAGAAAGGTTTAAGGGGTAGGAATGAAGGCTATTCCTGTTATCCTGCCTTCTGGCGAGGCCTTGACACCAAAGAATTGGCTGGAAACCAAAGACAGTTGATCCCGAAAATCAGTTATACGTAGGTCCACTATGGATACTGGTAAATTTCATCCGAGTCCGGATCGAGCTACAGTCAATATGATACGACAAGAAAAGTTATGAAAGCCCACGTTCAAAATTTCAAGTCAATCGGAATTCGTATGCTCAAGATATTGACCGATCAAAGCCAAGAAGATCAACTACTTCGTATCAATTCTAGTACGCATCCATCCAAAGTGGCCTTCTTCGTATCCATTGGAATCAAACTAGTTCGCATCCATGGAAGGAGCAAGCTCATTTGTGTCCATCCACTTCGTGTCCATGACAAAGCATTATCAACTTCGTATCCATCTAAGCACATAGCTACACTTTGTATCCATCACATATACATCACTTCGTATCGGTCGAATACATTATTTTTCGTATCCATTAGGATCAATTTAATTTGTATTCGTAGGGGAATGTCGCTTCGTGTCAATCAAACCATGCACTTTGTATCGATCCACCCATTCACATGTTTCGTATCGATCGGCCATCGATCGATACGAGGAGCGCCACATGGATCGATACAAACGCCACCCCTATTCAATCAATACAAAGTAAGCATCCCAGGGCCGATACGAAATACTTGAGCCTATATCGATACGAATGGGGATGTAAGCTATCGATACGAACCTAACTCAAATGAGCGATGCGAAGTGGACGATAAGGGAGCGATACGAAGGAAATTGTTCCAGCTCAGTAGGAACGAGGCACAACGAAGAAGGAAGAGTCAGTCACTCGGCATGAAAAGTGTATCGATCCTAGAAGTTGGCGCCACGTCATCACGTGCCTAGAAGCGATGCAAACAGAAGCGATACGAACTCGACAGCCTTCAATAAACTCAAACTTGCATCGATCATAACTCAAAATCTACAAGTCCAAATGCCACCAAATTTTCATAGGAACTTGTCTTCAACCTCAAGAACGTGCCTGACAAATTTCAGCCCTAAAGGACCATTTATGGATCAATATGAATTCAAGTCGTATCACTCCTGGATCGAGTCGAAATCATCTAAACTCGATCCCATGGGCCCGCCCACGTGAGAGAAGAATTCTTCTGAGATCTGGGCGAAATATTAGCTGCCTACGCCTATAAATAGTTACCCTAGACCTATAGAAAAGGGACTTTTGGCTTCTCTACGCTGATACTTTGCCGAAATCACCATTAAACTTCTATTGTACTGCTGTAATCTTTTGTAACCAGCGAGTAAAGTTCAATAAACATCACCTATTTCATAGTGGATGTAGGCAATTCGCTGAACCACTCTAAATCTGTGTGTTTCTGCGCAATTTCAAATCTGTTTATTAGTGTGTTTGTTAGATCTAGTTCATTTTACATTTATTTTCTTCATTTTATCTCTTCAAACACATCCAAAGAGTGTTGTGACCAATTTTGGTTCAAACACTTTGGTGCTTTCACTGAGAAAACCCAGCTTTTCTCCTGCTCATTGGATCTACTGCCGATATTGGATTGCGAAAATCTAATGAGAAGATCCAGATATCAAGCCTAGAAGTTCTTCCATCCTATTCAGATTTGTATCAAGTTTGGAGAGAGCTTCGCTATCCACCATGGTCAACACTAGGACTACTTCAACAGCTGCAGATCCAGAAGGACGGGATAGACAGAACCCCGTGCAACTTCCTCCTACCGACCAGAATGCTGCTGGACCTTCAGATCCGCAAGGCCTTGTTACTAGGGAAGAGTTCCAACTACTAATGCAAGAGCTGACTCAAAGCTGCCAGCAGTTCACTTAGCAGCACCATGCCAACGCGGAGTTGACCAATCGACTAAACTATGAAAGACGAAGGAGATCCAGAAGGGATTAGGCTTCCTATTCATCCACTGAAAGTTCAGCCTCTTCTGACTACAATCGCAGATCCACCAGCCCACGGCTGGATGGAAGCTATACGCAGGCTACCAAACATCAGCGCACTTTGACTATTGGGCAACCAAGAGTTGGCCCATCAACCAACCACCAGACCGGACCCTCTTTCCAAAGAGGGACGGTTCCTTATCACACTACTGACTACCACGCTGCTACCACTACTACCAAGTTGGGAGCCGACACTTGGAACCAAACAGATCCGAACCTTCGTCAATGTGATTATGCTCCTGAGCCTTATGTTCCTAAAGACTTAGAACCAAGGAGGCGAGATATGGACCAACGACCGCGACCGGCCCATCCTCGAATTGTGGAACCCGACCACACCTTGGCTCAACATGCTCAGAATGTTCAAATGTCGGACATCTCGACAATGATCCGTCAGATGATCCGTGAAAGTCAGGGACTCACCAATGACAACTGGGGAATCTCCCAGAGTCATACCCCTTTCACCGACGACATCCTCCACGCCGAACCACCTCGGCGATTCAGAATGCCAACTCTATATGTTTATGAATGGAGCTCTGATCCTATCCAGCACATTTTAAAGTAAGAATGGTCAATGAATGCCGTAAGGGCTGATAATGCGGTTAAATGTCGAAGTTTCTCGATCTCCCTAGGGGGCAAAGCGACTATGTGGTTTACTCATCTACCACCTCGATCTATCTCATGTTTTGACCAGTTGGCAACGAAATTTGTTGAACAGTTCCGCATGCATGTCACAAGGCCGAAAGATGTCAATACCTTGTCCAGTGTCACCAAAGATCCCAGGGAAACACTCAGACGTTATCTAAAAAGGTTTCATGCTGCATGCGCTGAGATTAGTAATCCCAACGACAACTCAATTCTGATGGCACTAGCTAAGGGGATCGATCCTGTTTCTGAATTCGGTAACTGGTTGGATGGAAAACCTCCTACGTCATTGGACCGTTTCTATTCCAAAGCAGCTCAGTTCTTGAGAAGAGAGGACGCGAAACAGTCTAGGAAAAAGGATGATGCAGGGCCCAGTGTGGAAGGAATCCAAAGCAATGTCGCTGTAAAACAAACCGGGGAGAGTTTCGGAAAAGTGCAGTTAAACATACAAAATAAATAGAATCAACAGAAAGGCGATGGAAATCAGGGTAGGAAACGGGATCAGAATCGCAGACCACGACGTAGAGCTCCCATGTTTGACACTTATACTCCTTTAAATACGTCTCTAGAAAATGTGTACTTCCAGACCTGCAATACTATCCAATATAAGAAACCTGCTCCGAAGCAATCGTCAGAAAAACAGATTCAAACGGGAAAGTATTGTAAATTTCACGATAGTTATGGCCACAACACGAACGAGTGTCGTCCTTTACAGGATATTATCGAGAAGTTAATCCGAGAAAGAAAGTTGGAGCAGTTTGTTCGGGCGCCGCAGTCTGGAGGTGCAGGCCCATCGAATCAAAACTAGATACCAAAACAGGTTAGACTGGAGGAACCCGCTCGTACCGGCGGGAGGTTGGTGATTAATACTGTTAGTGGTGGTCCTCATCCAGCAGATCGGAGCTAGAGGGAAATGGAGTCGCATTCCATCTCTATTAGGCATGCGAGCTTCGAATGTTGCAGTAATTTGGAAGATGGGGCTCCGGCCAAACAACGGAAAACAATGACAGACGACATCATATTTCGAGACAGGGATGCAGACTGAATTGCAGCCCTAACCATTGATCCACTGGTCATTTCAGCTCAGATAGGTCCTGCTTGGATGAAGAGTATCTAGGTGGACAGTGGAAGTTTGGTGAACATACTCTTCAAGCAGGCTTATGATCAAATGAAAATGGAAGTGAAAGATTTAAAGCCTTGTCAGTCTCGTATTCATGGCTTCAATGGAAGTGCAACTATACCTACTGGAATGGTGGAGCTACTAGTGGAGTTGGGAGTTAGGGAACGTCGGAGAGTCCGGATATTGCAATTTATTGTATTGGATATTAATTCAACATACAATGCTTTCTTGGGCCGACCGGCCCTAGCTGAGTTCAGGGCCGCTATCGTCCCGTGGTGTCTAACTTTGAAATTCCCTACCGATAATGGAGTCAGAGTCGTTCAGGGAGACCAGGCTGCTGGACGGGCCTGTTATGTTGCTAAGCTGCGAGAGGCGCAGCGAAAAGAGAAGGGAAAGGGTGTAAGGGAATCTCTTTGCGTCCGCTTTGCTGAAAATTAACAGTTAACGCCTGGGCCAAAGCCCAGGCACCACAACCAATTTCCAAAAGATCTTGACCCGAGAGATACTAAAAGCGAGGACGAGGTCAAGGACAGTCAGGATTCTCCGGTAGAGCCGACGATCGATGTTCCAATCGATAATGATGATGATTCTAGAATGCTAAAGGTTGGGTCTCAGTTAAGCCAACAAATGAAAGGGGATTGGTTGAATTTCTTCGGACAAACCTCGACGTGGTTACCTGGACGCACTCCGACATGTGTGGGATCTCGCCGGACATCGCGAGCCACACATTGAATATTGACCTGCAGCATGTCCCGGTCAAGAAAAAAAAGGCGTGGTATGGATCTAGAGAGATCTGTCGCCCTTAAGGAAGAGGTGGATAAACTCAGATCAAACGGGTTTATCCGAGATGCGTTGTATCCATAATGGGTGTCCAACCCTGTACTTATCAGAAAGCCTAATGGGAAATGGAGAACTTGCTTTGACTACTCAGATTTGAATAAAGCTTACCCTAAAGACAGTTTTCCACTTCCCCGGATTGTTCAACTCGTAGACTCAACAGCCGGACACGAACTTTTATCCTTCATGGACACATATTCTGGCTATAATCAGATACCGATGCATCTGCCTGATCAGGAGCATACCGGCTTTGTCACCGATTTGGGACTTTACTGCTACAAAGTGATGTCGTTCGGACTAAATAATGCCGGGGCAACTTATCAAAGACTTGTCAAACGAATGTTCGCTAACTAGATCGAAAAGACCATGTAGGTATATGTGGACGATATGCTTGTAAAGTAGCGATTCTCCACCAATCACATCAAAGACCTGGAAACAATGTTCAACATCCTCCGAGAGTACAGAATGAAACTCAACCCGTTGAAATGTCACTTTGGGGTTGCATTTGGAAATTTCCTTGGGTTCATCATCAATGCTCGGGGAATCGAAGCCAATCCCGACAAAATCTAGGCAATTAGAAATCTCAAGACTCTAAGGACTATAAAGCAAGTTCAGAGCCTCAACGGGAAGGTAGCAGCACTGAGCAGGTTCATTTCAAAATCCACCGACAAATGCATTCTCTTCTTTGATCTGATCAGAAAAGGAAAACAGAATTTTGAATGGACTATGGAATGTGAAGGCGCATTCCGAGCACTAGTTCAACACCTCTCCACACCACCCATTCTGTCAAAGCCTATTGATCACGTGAGATTGTACATCTACTTGGCAGTGTCAGAAAACGCAATCGGTGCCGCCTTAATTCGAGAGGAGGACCTGATACAACGGCCGGTATATTACATTAGCAAACGACTGACCAGAGTAGAGAGAAATTATCTGAAGCTGGAGAAGTTAGCTTACTGTCTTGTCATTGCCTCAAGAAAGCTCCCTCCATATTTTCAGGCTCATCCTATCACTGTTTTCACCAAGCAGCCGTTATGACAGGTCATTACGTGGCCTGAAACGTCTGGTAGGTTACTCAAGTGGAATACCGAGCTAAGTCAGTTCGACATCACCTACACCAAGGCGAGCCATTCAGGGACACGTCCTAGCAGACTTCATCGCTGAATTCACTATCCCGGAGGACTTGATTGAAACCAGTGAATCTCCTAAATATGTCTGGAAGCTACATACCGATAGTGCATCGAATGACCGTTGTTCAGGCGCCGGGGTTGTACTTGAAACTCTTAAAGGCTGATCTATATGCTATGCTTTAAAGTTCGATTTCCATGCGACTAACAAAAAGGCCGAATACGAAGCTCTACTCGCTGGATTAAAGCTTGCCAGAGATTTGTGAATTATTGCTGTGGAGATTTACTGCGATTCATAATTGGTCGTGGGCCAAGTCCGGGGGGAGTACAAGGCCAAAGACCGAAGGCTGGTTGCATATCTTGCCTGGGTTCAGGAAATATTGGATCAGTTTGATTATTATGCCATCTATTGCATACCCTGAGAACGCAATCAGAAAGCCGATTCCTTGGCAAAGTTAGCCACCACCGGTGAGGCACAACAAATGGGACTCGTTCCCGTGGAGACATTATCTTCCCCGAGTATTGATCAAATGGAGACCGACTGGGTATTTGAGGTCAGTGCCGATAAGGAGTCTTGGATGACTCCATTCAGAAACTATCTCGAGCATGGAATCCTGCCGAAGCGCAGGAGTGAAAAAAGACAAGTCCTTCGAAAAGCTTTGCGGTTCACTATTCGGAATGGAGTCATGTATAGAAGAGGGTATTCTGTTCCTTTACTCCGGTGTATTGCCCACGATGAAATTGATCGAGTACTACATGATGTGCATGAATGAGAATGTTGCGATCACACCGGGGGGCAAGATCTTGCCAAAAAGTACTCCGGTATGGATATTATTCGCCGACTGTAAATCGCGACAATTACGCCAGGAAATGCGACAGATGTCAGAAACATGCTCGGATTCCGAGAGCCCTGCCTACCAAAATAACTCTGATGGTCGGTCCCTGGCCGTTCGCAGTATGGGGCATTGACATTATTGGTTCTCTACCTCTGGCTAAAGGTGGTGCGAAGTACACCATCATTGCAGTTGATTACTTTACCAAATGGACGGAAGCTGAGCCCCTTTTTACTATCACAATGAAGAAGGTGATCAACTTTGTGGTACGCAACAGCATTTGTCAATTTGGTCTCCCACATACCATCATCACTGACAACGGAGCCCAATTCGATAGTGTTGAATTTAAGAATTTCTGTCAACGATTCCACATCTAGAAGAAGTTCTCTGCAGTTGCACACCCTCAAGCGAATGGACAGGTCGAAGCTATTAGTAAAGTTATAAAGTCCATTCTAAAGAAATGACTGGAAAAGGCCGAGGGCAAATGGGTCGATGAACTTCCCATGGCCCTATGGGCTTATCGAACAACCCATAAGTCTGTGATCGGCCACACTCCATTTTCTCTTTCCTACATTTCAGAAGTCGTTATTCCAGTCGAGTTGGAAGTGCCTTCTCATCGTGTGACATATTATGATCCGAAGACAAATGCTATATTACTTGCCGAATCTCTAGATTTTTTGGATGAGAAGCGAGAAGAGGCTGATTTGAGAGCAGCCGCGTACCGAAGTCGAGTCGGCTGATTGTACAATGCCAAGGTCCGACCCCGAACCTTTGAACTAGGTGATCTCGTGCTTAAGAGAATTTACCCGGTTCCTTCACATATGAAACCAACATGGGAAGGACCGTATGTTATTGAATAAAGACTCGAAGATGGCACATTTAAATTATCGACCGTTGACGGTCTCACTTTGCCGAGAGCCTGGAACAGCGAAAGTCTTCGTCGCTATTACACATAACAGGCTTTATTTATTTATTCAGTATGCTTCTGATTTGAAATTTGTTTATGCATTTCGAAATATGAATTTGTAATAGGCAACCGACTTTGCCGTGTTTTCTTATTTCAGCAATAAAATGCAATCTCTTCGTACCAGAGCAGTGATTTTTAAAATGCATCATACGGCCATCACAATGCATGGAAAGCTAAGTTCCACCCTACAGTGGGATTTATTCAAATAGGGAGTGACTATGATACGACCGGTCACTCGCTAAGTGAAACCCGAGCTCGGGGGTAAGTCATTACACTAAAGCCAGAGAAGGATTGATACACGATAATCTTCTAACTAACTCTATCTCCCAGAGTGCAAGCTGGAGTATAAACTTACAAATGCGGGCTAGAAGAGGGTGGATCCTTCCACCTAACGACTTCGCCCTTATTTAAACCAAGTTCGAGGAGGATGGATCCGTCCATCTAACGACCTCACTTGTTAAATCAGGGTGGATGGGAATCGACCATCCATGATCCTGATAGATCATTCGTTCCCGGAGTGCGAACAAAATTCTAAAACTCAAAAAAGATGTGATCGACCGTCTGTTAACCAACTCCAGATTCCCAGAGTGCGAACTTGAGTATAAACATCAAAATGGGTATAACCGACCACCCATCGGCTAACTCTAAGTCCCTAGAGTGCGGATTGGAGTATAAACACAAACCGGGTGTGAAACAACCACCCGTAAGACAACTCCGAGTCTCCGGAGTGCGGGCCGGAGTACAAATGCAAATTGGGTGTGACTGACCACCCACGAATCAATCTAGGTCCCCAGAGTGCGGACGAAACTCTAAATATCAAGCAGGTGTGACTGACCGCCCATAAAATAACTTAAGTCCCCGGAGCGTGGACATATCTCCAAACCTTAAGTGGACATGACCGACCGCCGATGTATAGGTGCAATCCCTAAAGTGTGGATGCAATCAATAGTAGATGAGCGAGTGTGATTCGACCACCCGGACTCGTGCTGTTTCAGCCTCGTTTCAACAAAGTTAAGTTCGATGTATTAAAGGCGAAAAGCGATTGCTGACCAATTTTTTCAATTTGTCCCCGGGACTGGGGGCAAAACTTAAGTATCAGCTACTGATCGAGATAGTGCAGTATTGAAATTCGACTTAACGTTCGATCATGACCCAAAGTCGTGGCTTCAGGACTTAATGACTAAACTCAGGTCCGATTCGAAGACTAAAACTTCACAAGTACAATGAATGGAAGTTCGAACGCTGAAATACTTAAGCGAACAAATGCAAACTGTGCTGAAAACAAAATGGAATTTTATTTTAACTATTCTTTGGAAAATAAGGATAAGTACAAAATTATTCCAAAAAATCCTACTAGCAAGGGCCGAACCCGCATCTATACATGGCCTATAGGAAATGAAAAGAAATTCCTATCTGTATACAAAAAATGAGGCAAAAAGACATGCCTATTCTCTCACTTTCTTCTTCTTCCTCCCCGGCGTCGACCCACTGGAGCTACCACTTGGATGCCTCTTCGAGCCTTTGTCTTTTGGTGGTTGGTCTCCCACCGGGGGAATTATGGTAGTCTCTTCCTCCGAACTCACGGAAATTGGAATACTTTCTAGAGGCGGAGTCAAAGGAACAGGATTGACGTTAAAAGACGGGCGAGGCACACCGGTGTCGACAACCGTGCCTCCCGGAGAAATCATTCGCAGAGGGGCTGGACTAGAGCCCACCATCCCACCTCCAATAACACTGTCCCGCATGGCCGCTTCCATCTCAGCATTGATCTAGGCTATTATCTCTTCTTTGTAGATTGTTTGAGCGTCCGTAGGGATGTTGTAGGTTGGGCCCGAGGAGCTAACCATGGGTGCACCTCCACTCATGAAAAATGGCAGATCGACAAAATGGTCGCTTTGGTGGCCAAGAAGTTCCTCTATCATATACTCATCGAAAGTAAATGTGCTCCCCTGTGCTCCATCGGTTGGTGCAGTGGCCATTGTGGCGGTCGCTTCTGTTATAAGGGCCTCCTGCTCATGATGCGACTCTTGAGTTACAGGGGGCACGACCGGTGCGGCTTCTATCACTGGATAAAGATAAGAGAAAAGATGTTAATGACAGCTTTAAACAACGCTTTCGACTTTGAATAAGTGCGAGAAGTGTTCCGAATACCTTCTTCAGAATGGCTTGCGGGTGGAGCTGGAACAGCTTCAGTGACATGCTCACGAGTTGGAGATAACTGTGGTTGATCAGGATTGTATGCAGGCACAGATAAAGGACCAACCGCAGAAGTAGATTCGGGTTGGATTGGCGTAGGAACTTCAGAACCCGCATCATGATGCTCAACACTAGAACCCTCTTCAGCCTCCGAACGCTGAGTACCAAACTTCTCCTTCTCGAATGTGATAGTGATGTCGTGTAGAACTTTTCTTTCATCCTCATTCAGCAACCGATTCTCCAGTTCAAATTCATTGATAAATTCTGCTTGTCGCTCTGCTTTTTCATCTTCCACCAAGCGGCACCAAGCATTGTATAGGTGTGATGGATAGTTTTCGAGCCAGGTTAGATTTTGATATTTACAAACATTGGCGTTGTATGTAATAAGAAGATTTTGGATGTCACCCTCCAGCCTAGCCTCTGCCGCTTTCACTTCATTCTCAACCCTGGCTTCGGCTTCCTAAACTTTGAACGTTGCCGCATCCATCTCAACCCTAAGCATCACAGCCTGTTCACATGCTTCCTGGGCGGCTTTGTTTGCATCGTCTTTCTCTCTTACGACTTCAGCGAGTTTGGCTTTAAGCTCCTCAAGCTCTTTCAGCGCTCCATCCTTCTTGGCCATAACTGTGGTGGTCCGATGTCCCATCTCCTCAACCAGGGCTAAGTGTGTTCTCCTCATTTCTTCCATCCTCCGAGTCGCCTCACCAGCTCTTTTATTGGCTTCTGTCTCTGAATTTCTCGCGGACTCATTCTCATCGTTGAGCACCTAGATTATGCGGTCCTTTTGAGCGAGATCAGTCCCTAATTTCTTGATTATTTTTGCCCGCTTAAAAGCGACCACTGATACTTTGTCCGCGGTCTTCATCCATTCCCGGTACTGGCCGTAAACATCATGTATATAACCGTTCATCATCTGTTCAGCCTCGACAGGAATTCTCTTTAAGTGTGGAGGAAAGACGAAGCCGTCAAAACAGATATTTGGAAAATCTTTTTTTCGAGATACTCTTTCTCCCTCTCATAGCGCTCCCTCTCTTGGCTAGAGTAGCCACGATCGCGGTCTCTATCGGCCTCACGTCTGCGAGACTCATAATATGAACTAGAGGAGTGGCGTGCAGAACAAAGGCTGCCAAGCATAGATCCTCGCTTTGACATCGTGCCTATAAAATGGAAAGGAAAACAAAATTGGTATTTCGTAGAAATGAATTGCTTATGATTAGAAATCATGTAGTGCCGTGAAGTGTGTGTATGCATGTGCAAACCCCCCGACCAACCAGATATGTCGGCCGTACTCGAAGGAATCGACTTTCCTAGATCTAAGGTG
Source organism: Allium fistulosum (assembly GCA_030737815.1). Lineage (NCBI taxonomy): Eukaryota > Viridiplantae > Streptophyta > Magnoliopsida > Asparagales > Amaryllidaceae > Allium > Allium fistulosum. The sequence goes on along the minus strand of CM060905.1, from coordinate 893,097,576 downwards.
CTCTGAAGCCATTACAACTCGGTATCTTGTTGAAGCGACACATAGTCCGGAATTGGAATGCCTGCAAGTCCTTCAAAAGGATTCTCCACATGTGGGGGAGGAGCCCCCGACATTATAACACCGGTGGCTGGTAGAGACATGACCATGGATTTCCATCTTGAAGACTTGTGAAGCTTATGAGCAACCGCCTTGCCTTTTCTCTTTCCCTTTGAATGTCGAGGACTATCTGAGGGCCCGGCTATGGGTTCGTCTTCGTTTGGCGTATCATCTTCAACACCCTGCTCAACAATTACAATCCTGGGCGCCTTACGCCCAGCCCATCTTGTTGGAGCTGCCCTAAGAGATCCTTTAGGCCTTATGCTCCGGTCTCTATCAATCAGCCCAACGGCCCTCAAATTTATATCCGTAAGTACCGAGTTGATCTCTCTAATCTCGCCCGGTACCTCTTGAAGAATTCGTACTATTTCTTTAAATTGGGAACCTTCAGGTCGTGGAATTGCGGCTGTAAAGGAAAGAAAATGTTAGAATCAACGTCGATTAAAACTATCTCGTTAGTCATCAGAGAAATTGCAGCACTCACGTCTAACTAGCCACCGTCTGGCAAACCCTAGCGGGCACCGAACTTAGAACCACTCAGTTTTAAAGTAGCTAAGTTTGGTCCAAGCTCCAATCACAATTTGGCAATTTCTGGCTCCCTCTAAGAATGTGAAAGAAGGATTATCTCCCCGACTCTTTACATTGAACAAGAATCTGACTTCCTTTGGAGTCGAGGGCCGAAAAAGGTGCTCCATGAAGATAATAAATAAGCTATTCAAAAATGCGTATCCATTTGAATGCAACTGTGACGGAGCAATCCCTAAGTAAGACAACACCTCTTGAATATACTAGTTGAATGGTAGGAGCGTCCCAGTAGTGCAGGAAAATCGATAAAAAGCAGTGTACCCTTCCGAAGGAGCTTGTGGCCTGTCGTTCGGCCCTGGTAACAGAACATCATTCAATGATAGCCCGTGCCGCAAGCAAATTCTCCCCAACATATCTTCGGTGACATTGGATGGAATGGAATCTTGTGGGCTCCCAATGAAGGTTACTCCTGGTAACTCATCCGGAGCTGGACTTATGACTTCGGCCGCGAAGGCCGGCATCTCTATTACCAAAGGAGGTGGACTCTGAACCTCCTGTTGCTGTGAACTCCCGGGTTCCATAACTAATCAACTCAGTAAAAACCATCATTAGATAACAATAATCCTGTGTGTTCCCCCGTGTGAAATGCATGAATGTGTTGTGCAATGCTGTATATTACTTAAAAGATTCTATAGGATTAGAAAGATGTTTGAACGACGAGACATCGGAATTCAACCAGAGCAACCGTCATCGTTGACTGTCACAACCGTACCATCTGCACTTTGGAGATCGGTCCAAGTTCTAATCGTTGTTTAAATTTTGTCAAGTTGCAAGTTCCATCGATGAGCTTCAAAAGGCAGTCAAATATGCAATGAAATGGTTAAGTCAGATTATGCAGAGCATAAGCTCGTCGGAGTCATACGTTCAAGTGTGCAAGGGGTGTCGAATTCGTCAAAGTTCAACTTGAATCGACCACAAGAAAACTCCATTTTGTATCGGTCAAGATTTCTATTCGTATCCATCAAGATATGGACTTTTATCGATTAGCAAAGGTGCCTTCGTATCGATCTCGTGGCATGTAGTTCGTATCGATCAAAAACACTAGATTTCGTATCGATCAAGTGCGACCTATTCGTATCGACCAGCAAGTTCATAGCTTTCGTATCGATCATCTCGAGTCGATACGAAACCCTATCATCACAAGATACGAAGATCCCTACTTCATCGTCACAAAGCCCTATTTCCCAATTGATTCGAACGACTTTCACCCTAGATCGATACGAACCATCCTTCCTCCATCATCGATACGAAAGAGGGGCCGGGCCATCCTTCGTATCCCTCCTCAATCCTTCTCCTCCAATCAACACGAACGCCACTGCAGCCTTCCACAACCAAGCTCCGGCCTATTTCCAGCCTTGGTATCACTGGAATTAGACATAAGCGTGGATGGGTTAGCAATTGAACTCGAATCTCATCGTTTTTAATGTGAATTCATTGACTAATTACCTAAATTGAAATAAAGATTCAAGGGAATAAGGAATTGTTTAGGTTTGGACGAAGGCAGTTTCTTTTTCTCTGTCTCTTCAATCGATACGAAGCAATGCATAAGGAATGAAAAGCAAGCGAAATTTTTCTAAGTCCTAACAGTATTTATATGGACACGAGGTAAAGGAAAAAACGATTTGTCTCCCAGTTAAAATGACCTGCTAGAATGGTTATCAATGCCATCGATCCGAGAGCTCTGTTCGTATCCGTCCACACAAATCAGACCCGAGCGCAACTGCTCGCATCTATTTAACATCGATTCAGAATGTCGCCATTCGTATCCATCAACAACCTATCGATACGAACGATACGTAGGAACTCATTTGAGTCATTCGGATCCATCAAAGATTTACCGATACAAAATGACAGCTTTGTATCCGTTGCTTTGTATCCCATAGAAGTTCCTATCCATCAATAGAAATAGATTTTAAAGAATGAATTGTTTCGTATCGATAGTTATCGATACGAAATACACATCCCAACTTCTCAAATCGATCCAGGAGAGGATCGATACGAAGAGACACTCCAAAACAACCATCAAGCGTTGTTACAACTCGAATTTCACATCGATTCAGGAGATGATCAATACAGAATTCGATGCAAGGAAATTGACAACGACTCGTGAACGTATGAACGTTAATGGGAGTCATGTTAACACATAATTGTGTATGTGACGGACTAACATTCAAATTTCAAAATTCACAGGAATTGAATGATCACCTGATGGAAATTATGACCTAGAACAAGAGTTTGCTATCATCTAACACTCGATTACAACAGTGCACAGTACAACAATGGGCAGTTAAATATTTATATTACTGGAGGTCAGTCAAAGATTACATCTTTCAGTGAAAAGACAACAGCTATTCAGTGAATCGGAAGGAACTTTTTCAGAATATAGTTTGCAGATTTTCAAAGTACATCATGTCCACACAAGATGTACTTTGGGGGGCGAATGTTATCCCGCCTTTTGGCAAAGCCGTGACACTAAAAAATTGGCTGGAAACCAAAGACAGTTCATCTTGAAAATTAGTTATACGCAGGTCCACTATGGATACTGGTAAATTTCGTCAAAGTCTGGATTGAGCTACAGTCAATATGATACAACAAGAAAAGCTACGAAAGCCCACGTCCAAAATTGCAAGTCAATCGGAGTTCGTATGCTCAAGATATTGACCAATCAAAGCCAAGAAGATCAACTCCTTCATATCCATTCTAGTTCGCATCCATCCAACGTGGCCTTCTTTGTATCCTTTGGAATCAAACTAGTTTGCATCCATGGAAGGAGCAAGCTCATTCGTGTCCATCCACTTCGTGCCCATGACAAAGCATTATCAACTTCGTATCCATCTAAGCACACAGCTACACTTCGTATCCATCACATATACATCACTTCATATCGATCGAATACATTCTTCTTCGTATCCATTAGGATCAAGTTAATTCGTATCCGTAGGGGATTGTCGCTTTGTGTCGATCAAACCATGCACTTTGTATCGATCCACCCATTCACATGTATCGTATCGATCGGCCATTGATCGATACGAGGAACGCCACATGGATCGATACGAACGCCACCCCTATTCAATCAATACGAAGTAAGCATCCCAGGACTGGTATGAAATACTTGAGCCTATATCGATACGAATGGAGATGTAAGCTATCGATACGAACCTAACTCAAACGTGCGAAGCAAAGTGGATGACAAGGGAGCGATACGAAGGAAATTGTTCCAGCTCGATACGAACGAGGCACAACGAAGAAGGAAGACTCTGTAACTCGGCATGAAAAGTGGATTGATCCTAAAAGTTGGTTCCACATCATCAGTCATCACATGCCTAGAAGCAATGCGGACAGAAGCGATATGAACTCGACAGCCTTCAACAAACTCAAACTTTCATCGATTATAACTCAAAATATACAAGTCCAAATGCCACCAAATTTTCACAGGAACTTGCCTACAACCTCAAGAACGTACCTGACAAATTTCAGCCCCAAAGGACCATTTATGGATCGATACGAATTCAATTCGTATCGCTCCCGGATCGAGTCGAAATCACCTGAATTCGATCCCGTAGGCCCGCCCACATGAGAGAAGAAGTCTTCCGAGATCTGGGCAAAATATTTGCTACCTACGCCTATAAATAGTGACCCTAGACCTACAGAAAAAGGACTTTTGGCTTCTCAACACTGATACTCTGCCAGAATCACCATTAAACTTCTGTTGTACTGCTGTAATCTTTTGTAACCAGCGAGTAAAGTTCAATAAACATCAGCCATTTCATAGTGGACGTAGGCTATTCGCCGAACCACTCTAAATCCGTGTGTTTCTGCGCATTTTCTTATCTGTTTATTGGTGTGTTTATTAGATCTGCTTCATTTTACATTTATTTTCTTCATTTTATCTCTTCAAACACATCCGAAGAGTGTTGTGCCCAATTTTGGTACAAACAATTCCCATTTTGCCCTTATCATTTTCCTCCTTTCTTATCCTAACCTTTTATTTCTCTAGTTGGTTCATTAACTAAGGCACGACCTAAACTTAATTACAAAATCTCAATTTCTGTATCCCTTTACATTATTTCATTTAATTTATCTAATTACATGTTCTAAACAATGTTAGTCAAAATTAGGGTTATTATAGACCTTTCTCCATAAAAAATTTCATCCTCAAATTTACGGTAAGGTATATGCATCAATCAAACATAATGGTAAAACATACCATCAAACAAGTCAGAATAAGTGTCTCTGGTCCTGCCACTATACGAACTGGCTTGTTCCTTAGCTTCTTCTCATTCTTAGCCACTATACGAACTGGCTTTCTAACTTTGGTCATGTCCGGTTCCACTAATAAGTCTTCTAATGCAAGTAGAGTAATAGTAGTCTCTAGATCTTGAACACACCTCCTTAGATGAGAAATATAGAAAACATCGTGGACTCCTGCCAACTATTCAGTAACTCTATCTTATAAGCGAGTTTCCCGATCCTTTCTATAATAAGAAATGTTCCAACAAACCTTAGTGCCAATTTCCTTGACTTCCCGTATCTTATTAAACCATTCATCGGTGATATCTTGACGAAAACATGATGTCTGACTGAGAACTCTAAGTTTTTTTGTCTCTTATCTACATAACTTCTCAACCTTGACTAAGCTTCCTTCATTCTTGCTCGAATTAACTCAATCTTTTCCGCAGCTTCCCTTACTAAATTTGGACCAAGAACTAATCTATCTCTGGTCTCTAACCAACATATGGGAGATTTGCATAGCCTTTCATAACAAGCTTCAAATGGTACCATCCCTATACTAGTCTAATAACCGTTGTTATATGAAAACTCAACTAAGTGAAGATGGTCTTCCCATGATCCTCCAAAATCTAGCTCACAAGCTCTTAACAATTCTTCTAAGACTTTGTTAACTCTTTCTGTTTGCCCATTTGTCTGTGGATGGTAGGCGGCACTCATCTTGAGCTTGGTACCTAAAACTTCTTGTAGACTCTTCCATAACTCACTAGTGAATAAGGAATCTCCTTCACTTACTATTCTACTAAGGAATCCTATGTAGTCTAACTATATTCTTCATAAAGAACTTAGCTAATATTGGTGCCGTTCTAGTCGACTTATTAGGTATAAAGTGTGCACTCTTGGTCAATCTGTTCACTATAACCCAGATATTTTCATTTCCACTATTTGACCTTGGCAACCCGTCTATAAAATCTGTAGATATAGATTCCCACTTCCAAACTGGAATATCTAAAGGCTGAAGCAATTCACTTGGCTTCAGACGTTCGGCTTTTACCTGTTGACAATTCAAATACTACTTTACCCATAAGCCTACATCCTTCTTCATACCTTTCCAGAAGAAACTTCTTTTCATATCCAGATACATCTTAGTTCCTCCCGGATGAATGGTGAACTTTGATTGATAACACTCCTTAAGAACTTTTCCTTCCTTATGTTTCTAATTTTCAGAACACATAACCTTCCTTTCTTTATCAACCACCCATTTTGGTCAAGATTGAAATCTTTTTAAGCATTAATCTTAGTTCCGCTCTTTAACCTTCTGATCCGTTCGGCCAGTAATGGATCATCTCCTTACTTTGAAGCAATCCTTTCGATCATTACTGGTCAAACTTCTAAACATGACAACATAGTGGTTTCTTGACTCGAACTTGCCATAGATCTTAACTGTACATCACATGTAGTCAAAGCTCCAAATCTTTCCACTCAACTGTCATTGCTAACACTACATTATGATGCCTTCTACTGAGTGCGCCTGCCACTTTGTTTCCTTTTCCTGGTGTGTACTCAATTCCAAAGTCATAAACAACTATAAACTCTAACAATCTAAGCTTTCTCATATTCAACTCCTTTTGAGAGAATAAGTATGTTAACGATTTATGTTCCATAAATAACTCGAATCACTCTCCCAAAAGGTAATGTCTCCACACCTTTAATGCAAAAAATACTGCAACTAACTCTAAGTCATGCGTCGAATATCTAACCTCATGTCGTCTGAGCTATCGAGAAGCATAGGCAATTACTTTAACCCTCTGCATTAACACAACTCCTAATCCAGTTCCACATGCGTCTGTATACACTACTAAATCTTGATTCCCATCTAGAACAGCTAACACCAGCGCATTGGTCACTAAATGTTTCAGCTTCTGGAATGCATCCTCACATTTATCGTTCCGAACATACTCTACTTATTTCCTTGTTATCTTAGTCATCGGTGTTGGTATCCGTGAGAAATCCTTAATAAATCTTCGGTAATAGCCAGCAAGTCCAAGAAAACTCTTTATCTCGGGCATTGTCTCTGGTCTCCTCCAATTATTAACTACTTCTATCTTAGTTGGATCTACTGACAACCCTTTTTCTAAAACTACATGACCAAGAAACTAAACCACCATCTTCCAAAAATGACACTTTGAAAACTTTGCTTTTAATTGATGCTGTCTCAGTGTTTCAAGCACTATCCTAAGATGAACTTCATGATCCCTTTTATCCTTCGAATATATGAAAATCTCATCTATGAATACCAATATGAATCTATCCAAGTTTTCTAAGAAGATCCGATTCATTAAGTCTATGAAGAAGGTTGCCTCATTAGTCAACCGGAATGGCATTACCAACTACTCATACGATCCATACCTAGTTCTAAACACCGTGAAAGAAATACTATCCTCTGCCACTCTTAGTTGATGGAACCCTATTGCCAAATCCAACTGAGAGAATGCTTTAGTTCCATTCAACTAATCAAACAAATTGTCAATGCTCAGCAACGGATATCGACTCTTCATCGTCTTCTCATTTAACTTACGGTAATCGATACACAACCTTAATAATTCGCTTGGTTTCTTAGCAAACACTATGGCTGCTCCCTAAGGCAAACTGCTTGGTCTGATAAAACGTTCACTTCTGAATCCACCAGTTGCACCTTTAACTCCTTCATCTCAATAGGCGTCATCCTACTTGGCGGTCTACTAATAGGTTTAGCTCTTAATACAAGATCTATCCTTGTTTTGGCGGTAGTCCTGTCACAATTCAAAGACGTCTGTGAATTCTCTAACAAAAAAAACTCGATTCAACTCGTCTTCCTCCTCCGTTACACCCAACAAGGCACAAACATCAAAACTCGGGTTTTCTATAGAATATTTAATTCGATCGCTACTACTAGGGTGTCTTAATGATATTTTCTTATCATGGCAAATATCCTAGCATCATACTTACTGACCAGTCCATACCCAAAATAATTCCAAAGCCTATGAAATCAAACACATGCAAATTACAAAAAAATATATGACCTAACAATTCAAACTCTAATTGGTCACATCTCATCCCAAGAGTTGCATACCCTCATATCAGATTCGCAACCATTAAGGATGTAACTAGATATGAGGGTTCTAGGTTAAGATTATCTAACAAACAATGAGATATGAAAGAATGTGTTGCATCGGTATCAAATATAACTCTAATAGGTATATCATGAATCAAAAGGGTATCTCCTATCACAGCCTTTCCTTTCTCCTCAGCTATTGGTCTCAAGGTAGCTGGTTCTAATGCAAACACCTTGCCCTTCTCAGCTTTAGCTAGTTCCTTGCACTGGTTCTTATAATGACGGATCCAATCATAGTTGAAACACCTAATGTTCTTCTTTCCTATCACCTTCTTTCCATCTCCAGAACGACCTTCATTTGCGAAATGCCCTTTCTTATCACACTTATAGCAGATAATCTCATATTTTCTTTTTTTGGCAGCTCCACTCTTCCGAGCTTCCTTCTTGTGGAAAAACTTCCTCTTATGATTCTGCGCATCTTGAGCCTCTACTTCTTTGTTATTACCAAAAGCAAGCATCTCTTTATTCCTTAAAGCCATCACAACAACTACATCACTTGGATCCCTAAGAAGTGGAAAAGTTGTCCTAGCAAGCTCAGGTCTCAGTCCATGAATTAACTTCTCATTCATTTTAATTACTGTATCAATTGTAGCATAACCATACCTTGATTACTCCTCGAATCTTGTAGCATACTCCAACACAGTCATATCTCCCGGTACCAACTCAACAAACTATCTCAACAGGTAAACTTGGCAATTTCCGACATAAATCTTTCCTCGAACCTTCTCTTGAATTCTGGCCAAGTCAATGTCTCTTCAGCTACACCAACCGTTACACTGTTCCACCAGTACAACACAGCTCCTTGAAGTTGCCTGGATGCTAACAACCTCATCTGTTCATCATTCATTCCAAGATCAACACAAATCCTCTCACAATGAAGCAACTTATTCTCTACATCAATTGCATCTTGAGTTCCAAGCATAGTTGTTGACAACCGGAGCTTCCTAATTTCCTCCTCAAGCATTTCCACCTACAAGTTCGACAGTAGCTCCTGCTTACATCATGTTAACTAAGAACTGATAAATAGCTCCCATATCAACTTGCGGTGTTGCAGCACCTACATTAGCAGCTTGTTCCCGACCAGGATTCCTTCTAGTATTAGGTCAGATGTTTCCATTTGTTGTGGTGCTTCCTCCACCAAGATTCACTCTTCCATTTCCTGCCTCCATATCTTAATTTCCTTTTAAATCTACATTCGAAACTTAGTAAGACATGGAAGAATGGTCTAAGAGAGAAGGGATAATAGAGATAATGTGTATACTTATATATAGCAAATACAAGTACGTTATTATAGTGTTATTCCATACCTTAATCTTATTCTCTGATTCATTTGGATTATGTTTTAAAAATATTTTTAGGTTTAAATTTCTTTTAAGTTTTACATAACCTATGCTCTGATACCAAGTTGTAACATCCCCCATTTTAAGGCCCGAAACTGACCGTTACAGATGCTATAGTCATCTATAGTATTAATTTTTAGTGACAAAATGCGATTATGTTAATGGTATCTATAATATCAGAAGCACTAGAATATGAAATCTATACAACAATGATCTTTCCCCATTCTATGTAAAACTATGTAAAACCTTTACAACTATAAAACTTGACGACGTCATCTCCATCAAAGATCTTTACCCAATCTAAAGCATGTTGAAGTCTTTTATTTGAAAATATATAGGGATGATATTGAAGTCATAACTTCATAATTCATTGTGTCGGCTATAAAAATTGAACTTCGATAACACATATAAACATTGGCCCCAAGACCTCATCGAGGGTATAAAATTTAGATTCCGGTTCAAGCTCGATGACTATAAAAAAGCATGGGTTAGGCTCGAAGACTAGTTAAAAGCGACATTGAGAAGGCTTGATAACAATATTAAAAAAACGGCATAGAGTAAATTAGATGGCTAGCTAAAAGAGGCTTGGCTAGGCTCGACAACAAGTTGAAAACATCATAGTGTCGACTCGATGACCATCTGGGTCTTCAAGTCAAACCATTGAATAATACATGAATAAATATGCTTTCTAGTACCAACAAGCCTCTGGGTGTAAAAGATGGCATGTATAAACATCGACATGCCTGTGTCGAGTCCACCTCTGTCTTTGTTACATTGACCTTGACGAGGTTCAAAACCAATCCATTTCATACCAAACTCGTTGACATCATATGCATTGTTTTGTGACGCGTCGATGACACTAAGATGCAGTGCGTTATGGCTCGACATATCCAATATCGACATGGCAAAGTTGTAGTTATTCTGAAAACTGCATAATTACTATAAAAAGCTGGTTATTTTCATCAAACCTCTATATTTGTCAAAAGCCTATTGGATAGAAAAACTTTATCCATTTCCTTTGCAAAAAAATTGCCGCACTTAATAATTATTACTACTAAACATTTTTGCAAACTAACACATTTTATAAACATTTTAATTAAACAAATATACCCTTTAGACTTAAATAATTTATTATTATTCCTAAACTCTTAGTTAAAGTCCCTAAAAATTATAATAAATCAATTTAATCATACTCTTCGACAAATAAACATTTCAGGGCCAAAGACTTATTTTAATAATTTTTAAAAATTAAAATCGGACATTCACTAATTTCTTCACTTAGAATAATTATATAAAATCCATACTTCTTTGGACAATTTTGAAATTAAAAACCCACTTCTAAAATGATATTTCTAACATCATATCAAAATCTCAAGTCATTTGGGTATCATATGAAAGGTTTTCCAACTCAAACATAAGTTTCATATTTAATTTCTAGAAAATCACCAACAAGCGTATAATGATCCAAACTACTAAAACATGGCATAATTGCAAAAGAAATGGGTTTACACTTAAAATTGAAACAAATCAAAAACGTGAGATATATATTTGTCATTCACCTTGATTTGGATAAGAAAGATGAGATTTGGTGTAGACTTGATTTCTTTTAGCTTTGATTCCTTGATCTTTTAGTTTCCTTCTTATTTTCCCTTTGCTATGGCCGACCTCTCTCTATATTTAGTTTGTATGTGTGTAAATGAATGAAGGAGATGAAGATAGAAGGATTTAAGGGGTAGGAATAAAGGCTATTCCCATTTTTCCCTTATCATTTTCATCCTTCTTATCCTAACCTTTTATTTCACTAATTGGTTGATTAACTAAGGCACAACCTTAACTTAGTTACTAAATCTCAATTTCCTTATCCCTTTACATTAATTCATTTAATTTATCTAATATGTTCTAAGTAATGTTAGTCAAAATTAGGGTTATTATAGCTACACTAAGCTGGTCGACCTATGGACCCCATCCAATTAATTAAAAACGTTAATTTCTTAAACGAATTATTTTCGTTCAGAATTCGTTTTCGTTCGTAACATTTTCATTTGGACTCCGATCGCAAATCTCCAGATATGAAAGTTGCTCTGAATTTCGTCACAAACGCAATAGTGAAAGTTTCATATTCAAATTCCATCATTTGCACAAATTCCATTTTTAGAGCCTTATTAATTAACTAACTAACTAATTATATAACTAACGCCAAATTACGAGGTGTTACATTAATATTGACCGAGGCTACTTCCTTGGAATCAATAGTATTCCTCGTATATCTAATTGCATTATCAATGCTGAGAATGAATAAGAAGACTTGTTTATCCACCATTCTCGTCTTGCTCTAGTAACCTATCCTCTAATCTATCCTGTAGATTGTTAATTAAGAGGGGGTCAGAACAACGTTTCGATGATTGGAAAATTACATACTTTACCCCTAACACTAGTTTATGTCGACTGATTTCCATTTAAGTGCTATGTCTATTATTCACGGCTAATCTGTTCAATCCAATATGCCCGTTGTTTGTACCAAAATCGGGCACAACACTCTTCGGAAGTTTTTAAAGAGATAAAGTGAAGAAATTAAATGGAAAAAGGGGATTATCTAATAAAAACTCCAAATTTCAGATATGAAAATAATTAAAATGCAAGGAGACGCAAGAATTTAGAGTGGTTCGACGTATCGCCTACAACCACTATGAAGTTGATTGCTTTATTGATCTTTCTTTGATGTTTACAATTGATTTCAATGAATTACAGCGAATAACAATGATTTGCAGCAGTGAAATTTACTAGTAGCAGCAGCAATGGAGTGCAGATCTGGATCTGGGGGAGTGCGGGCGTTGGAGACCTCAAAGAGGAAGAAGAACCCCTTTTCTGTTGGCTTTGGGGGTCTATTTATAGGTGTAGGAGGCTGATATTTCGCTCAGATCTTGGGAGACCCTCTCTGGCACGTGATTAGGCCCGCATGCCCAAGCCCGTGAATTTTCGGTCCGATCCGTGATCGACATGAGCAGATTTCAACTCAGGTCAAGATTTCATCCAATGGAGTCGAAATTTGGCATGGACATTCTTTAGCATGCACGTAGTCTTCTATGAAAATTTCATGGCATTTGGGCTTGTAGATTGGGAGATATGATCGATACGAAATGGAGTTTTCAACAGGCTGTTTCCTTCGACTCGCTTCCGTTTCGACTCGCTTCCATTTGACTCGATGACGTGGCGCTTCCTGGATCGCTCTGCCTTTGACGCTGCTTTGAGCGAGTCGAAGCGCACACTGATTTGAGCGAGTCAAAGTGTACAATGATTGATCGAGTCGAAGTGCATGGTTCGATCGCTTCGAGTAGTGACTTTGCCAACCGGAGCTGAATTCGATGGAGTCGAATAGCTGTTTGAGAGGAGCGAGTCAAAGCATGCACTTTCGATGGTTCCAAACTGGAGTGAGTCAAAGAGGGTAGCTGAGCGAAGAGAGTCGAAATAGGTACTTTAGATGGCAGTGAAGTGAGTCGAACTGGAACGAGTCGAAGTTGGTATCTGAGGGAACCGAAGCGAGTCGAAGGAACGAGTCGAACGGTAGCTGATTTTCGTCCAATTTTGTATCCTTCATACCTTGAGCATGCGAATTCGAATCGACTTGAGATTTTGAACGTTGGCTCCCATGGCTTAGCTCGTTATGTCCTACCAATTTTAGCTCGATCCGGACTCGAACAAAATTCATCGATATCCGTAGCGAGCCTGTATATAACTGATCTCTGGGATGGGCCATCACTGGTTACTAGTCAATTCCTTGGTGTTACGGCCTTGCCAAAAGGCAGGATAACATTTTCCCCCCAAAGTACGTCTTGTGTGAACATGACGTGTTTTGAAATGCTGCATCCTTCATTCTGAAAAAGTTCTATCTGATTCGTTGAGTAGTCGCTATCTTTTCATCAAAAGATGTAACCTTCGATTGATTTCTAGTAATATAAATGTTGATTTGTTGACTGCCAATGATTATGTAGTGCATTGTTGTAACTGAGTGTCGAGTGCTAGTGATTTGTTGTTCGCTGTTGTAATTGTCATCAAGTGAGCATTCAATTCCTGGATCGATGTGAAATTCGAGTTGTAACAACGTTCGATGGTTGTTTTAAGTCCTTCCTTTGTATCGATCCTCTCATGGATCGATCTGAGATGTTGGAATGTATTCTCCGTATTGATGGATACATCATATTGGGTCTCGGACTGGCGGATACAGGAGTAATGCTTTGTATCGATGGAGTCGAACGATCGAGACATATTCATGCAGTGATGCTTCACGGAGGATATGCCATTTCTCATTCCTTTATTCAATAAAAATCCCCGATTGTGGATATTCTTTGATAGAAGTCATCCATGACTCTTTTTCTTGATATGTCCCCAATATCTAGTTGATCTTCATATGTCAATGCCTGGAATAATAAGCATTTCAACTGAGACAAAGTCTATTTGTCGCGCATCCCCATAACTGGCTAGCTTGGCGAGTTATTCGGCCTTTTCGTTTAGTTCTCTGAGGATTTGTGTAGTGGTGTAATAGTCGAAGCCGGCCAGTAGCTTTTGGACCCAACTAGGTTAAGGAGCAAGATGTTGCCCCCTAGTCGAATAATATTTCCTGACTCGGTATACTACTAACCAGTAATCACATAAGATATGTAAAGTTTCCACTCGTAGTTTTCTTGCAAGTTTGAGCGCCAAGGCTTCATACTTAGCTTCGTTATTTGTTGCAGGGAAGTTGAGTTTCAGGGCATAGCAGATCGTTCGTTCCTCAGGAGTCATTAACGCAACTTCGATGTTAGAAAGCCGATTATTGGAAGTTCCATCGGTGTACGTTCTCCATCGGTTAGACGGTTCTCCACTGTTCTTCGGATAGTCGTCTGATGTGGTGGATTCAGATATTAAGTATGCTAATGTTTAACCATGGAGAGCTCTCCATTTGAGTAAATTTTCAGACATCTAAGGTTTCTATTGGACCTATCGTAAATGCTGGTCGATATAGACGTTAACGGGGTGAGCTTGTCAATAGCCAACCTTCATCATATACTAGTCTTTGGATTCGTTTATCTTCACATAGCATTGCGACGCTTATGGCGTGTGTTGACACGGCCCAATTGATGTATAAATCTTCGCGATCCAAAGGTTTAGGTAAAATGGAAGGTCTCTTTAAGCGATCTATCAGAGCTGCTTGGTTGTCCTCGGCACATGGGTGTCTCTAACTCTGTTAAGTCGTCGATATGGTCGTTTGATAGTTCTGATCTCACGAGCATATTAATCACATCTACTTTCATCGATCGGCCGATATGATTTTTGAATGATCTGTTAATCGTTCTTTGGTAAGTAGCATAAGCGTTCTCAAGTTTGAATCCATGGATTTCAGCATAGCACTATAGGCTCAGGTCAATAATGAAACAGTCGTATTCCTGGTCTAGGACATGCTTCAGTATCCGATTGTATCTGGAGTTTGCATCCATGGATGTGAGTAATTCATGTCTGATGGTCAGGTCCATCAGTTGGTTGATCATTGGAAGTGGAAAGTTGTGCTTTGCCATGCCCCATGCAAATCTGAGTAGTTGACGTATGCCCTCCACTCTCTGTTCGTTTTTCTTATAAGTAAAGGATTGGATACTCATTTTGGTTGGAGGGCATCATGGATAAACCCACTGGTTTTGAGCAGATTCGACTTCTCTTTAAGTGCAACAGATCTCTCCGGATCCATGTCGCATCGTTTTTGGTTCACCGAGACATGCCTCGGGTCGATATTTAATGCAGGGTTCTTCATGGCTAGCGAGAGTCCATATATATATATATATATATATATATATGAGCTCGAGTCCAAGCGAACACATCAAGATTCACCTGAAGTAAAACAATTGACTCTTTCTTAATAATTGCGTAGAGTTGTGATCTGATCTACAATACTCGTGATGGGTTGTAGGCGCCTTATGTGTTTATTTGCAATGGTAAATGATTAGGCTTATAAGGACGTTGAATCAAAGGATTAGTAGAACTTAGCCTTGTACTGTACGCTGCTACATAGGTGGCTCCAGCTTTGAGATTGAATTCACTTGTGTTTCTAAATGATGCGCTTTTCATTCAATATACTCGCGATCCGTTGCTCATTGTAAGGGTTGGAATGATGATCAGTCGCCCATGAGTTCAGGTATTGATCTGATGATTCTATCTCTAGGCATCCTTTCAGTCATAACCTTGAGTTGTTATGAATATCATGCATGGGTCATAGGTTCAAATTGTCATAGTCAACTCTCGGATAATTACTCTTTTGGCCCCAGTCTCGGGTTGGCGGATGCATTACGCGGACGGTCTAGTCTCGTCCTAGCTATGTCTATACTGTAGTTCAAGCTTTAAGAACCAGAGTTGACTGATGAACGGTTGAATCAATTAATCTTATCTTCTTGTTTGTGCCCCCCAAGTTTGGGGAATACCTCGATAAGTGGCAGGGTAGATAATGTCTGCTTCAATTTTGTATTCTATCCCATTGAACCATGGGATCGAGTTAACCGATGGAAGGTTGAGTCGTGCTTATCATGTATTATGTTCTAGTTCTTTCCTATTGGCGGAATACATTGTTACTTTGCCGACATTCGGACATAAGCTAGATTCTGGATGGTCAATGACATTCACTTCGCTGCTTATGTCGCCATACTTTGGGCAAAAACCGAAGAGTGAATCGTCCAGTCAGATCCAATGCAGGATTGATGCTTCCCTTGTTGAATCCAGGGTAAGAATCAGTGTGCAGATGTTTATGTTGCACTTGTTTTGAATTGCTCTTTTAGTCGGATCATGGTAAGAGTCAATGAATGAATAGTCGTGGTGCATTCATTTGGAGTTGGGTGATCAACCATGTCCATCTCGATTTACGTTCTCCAGCCAGATTTAGGGATAAAGTTAGCTCAAATGCAGTCATGTCATGCTCATTTGGTCTCATGCCCTTCCTGACGGATCGAAGGAAGGCGACGTAGGACAAATGGTCAAGTCACACTCATTCGTGGTTTATTCTTCTATACATGCTCTGTTGGTCAAAGGTATTCGATGGACGTTTGGGTCACATCGATTTGTAGTTGAAGAGGATCGATATTGACCATCGATTCAACGGCATGATGTAGAATGCATGTACCTCATTTCCTATTGATCCAATGGTATGATATGAAAGGTGCAGATCGAAATTGCCCGTCGATCCGGCGGTACGATATAATTGGTTGCCCAAAACTTCGTGTATCATTCTGATTGGTTAGCATTAAGGTCTCCTTGTAGTCATTTCCTTAAGTTGTAAAGGACGGTAAGCTGGAGATGTAGCGAGTCGCCTTTCTCTTCTTTCGGTGATTTGTACTTCTGCCCCAGTCTTGGGTTAGCAGAGCTAGTTCGTGGATGGTCTAATTGCACCTGTGGTGAGTTTATAATCCTCTTGTCGAGTTTAGGTCAGAGTTGGTGAATGAATGGTCGAATTACATTCATCCGTTTGTCTATTCTTGTAGCCCAATGAGGGGATCAAAGTAAGTTGAAGGGCCATTAACCACACCCATTTGACATTTATACCCTTGTTCGCACTCTGGGGACTAAGAGTTTTAGTAGAAAATGGTCGGACCGCATTTTCCTTAATTAATCCCTTTAGCACTAGTCAATGGCGAAAGTCGAAGTGTGGTCAATCACATTACAACAACTTTAATTTGATTCTTCTCCCACTGAACTATAGGAAGGAATCGATTGGCAGATGGTTAGGTCACATCCGTCCATGTTGCACGAACAGCCCGTTGGATCATAAGGGAGAGTTAGCGGATGAACGGTCTTGCCATGTTTGTTTGCAGTAGAACAGGTAGTTGCATCCATTTGGAATAGGACATTCAGCTAGGTTCGTTTTTCGAATCTACGCCTCCCTGTCAAATCAAGGAAGAAATTTTGTCTTGTAGGGTTGGAGTGCATCCCTATAAATTTACATTATGGGTCCCATGCCGGGGACAAGAGTTGATGCATGGGCGGTTGTGTCACGCCCGCTTAGTGCTGGATGGTCGGATCGCATCCAATTTTGTGTGTTAAGTGTGCCCCTGTGTCAGGGGAAGATTGGAGAGCAGACGGTCGAACCACATCCGCCTTTTGTACTATAGAACTTGATGAGGAACCATAGCCGATAGATGGACAGTCAAATCACATTCCTTTTGGTATTCATATTCCAAACCATGCTTTGAGGACTGGAGTTGGTTGATGGGTTGTTAGTCACACCCATTTGGTGTTTATACTCTAGCCTGTGCTCTCGGGACCGAAGCAAGTTGATGGGTGGTCATTCGCATCCAATTGGTGTTTATACTCCAGTCCACACTCTCGGGACTTAGAGTAAGTTGATGTTTATTCTCCAGTTCTCACTCTGGGAATCTGGATTTGCTGATGTTTATACTCCAGTTCGCACTCTGGGAACCTGGAGTTAGTTGATGTTTATACTCTAGTTCGCACTCTGGGAATCTGGAGTTGTTGTTTATACTCCGACTCGCACTTTGGGAGTTCGGAGCTGATGCTTATACTCCGTTTCGCACTCTAGGAATCCGAAGTTGATGTTTATACTCCGACTCGCACTCTGGGAGTTCGGAGTTGATGTTTATACTCCGTTTCGCACTCTGGGAATCCGGAGTTGATGTTTATACTCTAGTTCGCACTCTGGGAATCTGGAGTTAGTTGATGTTTATACTCCAGTTCGCACTCTGGGAATCTGGAGTTAGTTGATGTTTATACTCCAGTTCGCACTCTGGGAATCTGGAGTTAGTTGATGTTTATACTCCAGTTCGCACTCGGGGAATTTGGAGTTAGTTGATGTTTATACTCCAACTCGCACTCTGGGAGTTCGGAGTTGATGTTTATACTCCGTTTCACACTCTGGGAATCCGGAGTTGATGTTTATACTCCAGTTCGCACTCTGGGAATCTGGAGTTAATGTTTATACTCCGACTCGCACTCTGGTAGTTCGGATTTGATGTTTATACTTCGTTTCGCACTCTGGGAATCCGGAGTTGATGTTTATACTCCAGTTCGCACTCTAGGAATCTAGAGTTAATGTTTATACTCCGACTCGCACTCTGGGAGTTCGGAGTTGATGTTTATACTCCATTTCGCACTCTGGGAATCCGGAGTTGATGTTTATACTCCAGTTCGCACTCTGGGAATCTAGAGTTAGTTGATGTTTATACTCCAGTTCGCACTCTAGGAATCTGGAGTTGATGTTTATACTCCGACTCGCACTCTGGGAGTTCGGAGTTGATGTTTATACTCCAGTTCGCACTCTGGGAATCTGGAGTTAATGTTTATACTCCGACTCGCACTCTGGGAGTTCGAAGTTGATGTTTATACTCCGTTTCACACTCTGGGAATCCAGAGTTGATGTTTATACTCCAGTTCGCACTCTGGGAATCTGGAGTTAGTTGATGTTTATACTCCAGTTCGCACTCTGGGAATCTGGAGTTGATGTTTATACTCCGACTCGCACTCTGGGAGTTCGGAGTTGGTTGATCAGGTACGTGGACGGTTGTATCATATCCACCCTGAGTAGGCAAGCGAAGTCGTTAGATGGACAGATCCATCCTCCTCGACCTTGTAAATATTGAAGATGAGGTCGTTAGATGGACTGATCCATCCTCCTTGGGTTTAGGTTGAACACTGGCGAAGTCGTTAGATGGACGGGTCTATCCTCCTCGAGTCCATGTCCGTAAGCTTATATTCCAGCTCATACTCTGGGAGACGGAGTTAGTTAGAGGATTGTCGTGTATCAATCCCTTATTGTCGCAGTGTGGTGGCTTGTCCCTGAGCTCGGGGTTTCACTTAGAGAGTGATCGGTGGGATCCCGATTAACTTCCACTTATAGGCCCCTCAACGAGTGATGAGATTTAGTTTATGGACGGTTGGATCACGTCCATGTTCATTTGGATTCCACTTTTGCTAAGCCTAAGGAGTAAGATTAGTGCTCTGGCAAGCTTTGTGCTCGAGCTTAGGAAAGGATGGTCGAACTACATCCACTTTGAGTTGTATATTTTCCCTTAAGTCGGGTGCAAGAATTGGAGAGCAGACAGTCGGGTCATGTCCAATTTATACTTTGCATTCTTTCGATCGAGCTAAGGAAGAGAGTTGAAATGATAGCTCGTGATGGTTAGCGAGTAGGCAGTCAGTCGTTGATGACTTTAAATTGAGGGTTGGACCTTTAAACATGTGTTCCCTCAAATAATCCCAAATGTCTAACGTAGAATTGGATGCATGGATGGTGACATCACGTCCACCCTTGGTGTGATTCCGATTTTATCGGGTATCAGAAGAAGCATAAGTATTTTGGCGAGCTTCAAACACGAGATGGAGAGTTCATTGTTGGGACATATAACTCCAAGTCTTTCTTAAATCTTCTAAATAAATTGCATAGGCAGATGAGGGGATGGTCAGTTGCATCCACTTTGTACTAGAGTCCTGACCTTGTCGGTCTCTTCCGCTTTGATGCCTTGCCCCCAGTCAGGGGCATATAGTAGCCGATGAGTGGTTGAATCATGCTCATCACGATGATACCTCAATGATTTGATCATAGTCCGCGGAGGTTGTTTTGCACCCAATCTTAAGTACTCGATTACCTGCATCATTTGCAAGTAGTTTAATTCAAGTAGGTCATATTTCGCAACGTAAATGAAATTGAATTAGAAATAATTCAAAAGAGATGAGATCAAATCTCATTGATTAGTGAGGTAGCGTCGTATGCTCGCTATTGCACTTCAGTCCAGCCCTTCTCAGTTGGAAGTCTAACGCAAATGGTTCAATTTGATCAAAGTCCTTGATCGATAGGGGTCGGATGTTCCCGGTCCTTCGTTTTATAGGGCTTGCACATATTGTCGGAGCTATCCTTTCCAGAGCAGCCTTATGGCATTGGCGTTCACGGTAGCCATCTAGAGAAGAGGAGTTTTCTAATCTAGAGTATGGAGTAGGTCCCCTCCTTATCTTGCTATGTTGATCCTTCATCCGATTCATCAACTCAATATTGGCCTAGACATGTTGGTGTAGTCGTCGGCGGCTATCCACCAATTCTCTTATCAAAGTCGTGATTGACGGTCTTCTTTGAGGAATGAGGGAAGACATCTGCGTTTGATGGCATTCATCGCCCTTGGAGAAATCCACGCGCCATTCCCACTTCATAAGGTAGTGTCGAGGGTTGTATTTCCATAGTGCACCGACATAGTTAACATGTTGAATTTTCACTGGAAGTTCTGCATGTAGGATGGTTTCAACGAATAGGTCTCGATTTGGAAAGATTCTCCAATCGACATTATGATTAGGTCCATTTTATTGCCAAGGGGTCTTGTAACACTGGTGAATGATGTATGCATGATTGCCCGATGTTCGAGTGGTTTGGTGAGTTGGTTAAGATGGGCTCATAGACTGGTGGTTATTTATAATTTTCACCCAGATAGGAGGCCCATATGAGATAGCGAGGAAGTCCTCTTAAGGTTGTATGTCATGCTTCTAGTCATATGGACACGGTATGACTAAGATGCGGGCATTTGAGGATGGTTCAGCGGTGACTAGCTATGTTTTGAGTTAGGAGAGTAGACAGTGCAAGGGAGTCGTCATATTAGCCATCGTACCATAGCCATTCCTTGATTGCAATTCAACATTTGTTGTTGTGATCTCATGTGTCTTGTTCAGTCATGGAACAATTAGAAGCACGGATGGAATGTTCCTTAACTAAATTGGTGATTGAACAATTAGAAGAACGGATGGAATGTTCCTTCACTAAATTTTTAGCCTCTTTTTAGGAAATTTGGGTCGTACCCGATTTTTTTTTTTGAAATTTCATATCGATACGAATTGGACGCAGATGGATCGATACGAACATCGTGTGAGTATCGATATGAATTGGAGCAGTTGCGATCGATACGAACAGAGCACATGCGATCGATACAAACAGAGCGATGTGAAGCAGATCGAGTCGAACAGAGGCTCTTTGATGGATGCGAAGCGGAGCGAGTCGAACAGTGGCTTCGCCAATGGAGTCGAAGGAGTCACTTCTGATGGTTGCGAAGCGAGTCGAAATGGTCACTTCCGATGGCTGTGAAGCGAGTCGAAGTGAGCGAGTCGAAGTTGGCTTCTGATGGAGGCGAAGCGGAGCGAGTCGAAGCAGTCACTTCTGATGGGTGCGAAGAGAGTCGAAATGGTCACTTCTGATGGCTGTGAAGCGAGTCGAAATGGTCATTTCTAATGGCTGCGAAGCGAGTCGAAATGGTCATTTTGATGGCTGCGAAGCAAGTCGAAATGGTCATTTCTGATGGCTGCGAAGCGAGTCGAAATAGTCATTTCTGATGGCTTCGAAGTGAGTCGAAATGGTCACTTCTGATGGCTGAGAAGCGAGTCGAAGTGGATCGCGTCGAAGTGGAGCGAGTCGAAGTGGACTTCCCAGATGGATTCGAACAGAGCGATGCGAAGCAGATCAATACAAATAGAGCACTCTTGATCGATACAAACAGAGCGATACGAACATAGCGATGCGAAGCAGATCGATACGAACAGTGATCGATACGAATTTTGACATATTTTCTGGATACGAAATGATGGATACGAAAATGATCATATTTTCTTGATACGAAATAATGGATACGAAAATGATCATATTTTATGGATTCGAGAGCATGGATACGAAAATCGCCATATTTTCATGGATACGAAAATATGGACACCAAAATTACCATATTTTCTGGATATGAAGTGATGGACACGAAAATTACCATATTTTCTGGATACAAAGTGATGGACACGAAAATTACCATATTTTCTGGATACGAGTACATGGGTACGAAAATATGGATGAATGTAGTTCCTCTTAGATCTCGAGCAATCTGAACAGAATAGAAGGAACCACTTGATGACAGATCTGGATCTCCTCCTTAGATTTTTGCAATCCAACGATGGTAGTAGATCCACAGAGCAGGAGAAAAGTTGAGTTTTTCTCAGTGAAAGCACCAAAGTGTTTGTACCAAAATCGAGCACAACACTCTTCGGAAGTTTTTGAAGAGATAAAGTGAAGAAATGAAATGGAAAAAGGGGATTATCTAACAAAAACTCCAAATTTCAGATATGAAAATAATTAAAATGCAAGGAGACACAAGAATTTAGAGTGGTTCGGCGTATCGCCTACGTCCACTTTGAAGTTGATTGCTTTATTGATCTTTCTTTGATGTCTACAATTGATTTCAATGAATTACAGCGAATAACAATGATTTGCAGCAGTGAAATTCACTGGTAGCAGCAGCAATGGAGTTCAGATCTGGATCTGGCGAAGTGCGGGCGTTGGAGACCTCAAAGAGGAAGAAGAACCCCTTTTCTGTTCGCTTTGGGGGTCTATTTATAGGTGTAGGAGGCTGATATTTCGCTTAGATCTCGGGAGACACTCTCTAGCACGTGATCAGGCCCGCACGCCCAAGCCCGTGAAGTTTCGGTCCGATCCGTGATCGACACGAGTAGATTTTGACTCAGTCAAGATTTCATCCAATAGAGTCAAAATTTGGCGTGGACATTCTTTAGCATGCACGTAGTCTTCTGTAAAAATTTCATAGCATTTGGGCTTGTAGATTGGGAGATATGATCGATACGAAATGGAGTTTTGGCAGGCTGTTTCCTTTGACTCGCTTCCGTTTTGACTCGCTTCCATTTGACTCGATGACGTGGCGCTTCCTGGATCGCTCCACCTTTGACGTTGCTTTGAGCGAGTCGAAGCGCACACTGATTTGAGTGAGTCGAAGTGTACAATGATTGATCGAGTTGAAGTGCATGGTTCGATCGCTTCGAGTAGTGACTTTCCCAACCGGAGCTGAATTCGATGGAGTCGAATAGCTGTTTGAGAGGAGCGAGTCGAAACGTGCACTTTCGATGGTTCCAAATTGGAGCGAGTCGAAGAGGGCAGCTGAGCGAAGCGAGTCGAAATAGGTACTTCAGATGGCAGTGAAGTGAGTCGAACAGGAACGAGTCGAAGTTGGTATCTGAGGGAACCGAAGCGAGTCGAAGGGAGCGTGTCGAAGGAGTGAGTCGAACGGTAGCTGATTTTCGTCCAATTTTGTATCCTTCATAACTTGAGCATGCGAACTCGGATCGACTTGAGATTTTGAACGTTGGCTCCCATGGCTTAGCTCGTTATGTCCAACCAATTTTGGCTCGATCCGGACTCGGAAAAAATTCATCGATATCCGTAGCGAGCCCGTATATAACTGATCTCTGGGACGGGCTGTCACTGGTTACTAGTCAATTCCTTGGTGTTACGGCCTTGCCAAAAGGCAGGATAACACCTGTATGATACGCCTAACCTTAATCGAGGTGTAGCTCTGTGTATATATATGCCTATATACATATATATCTAAACGTTGTACTACCTATAAACCCTGGCCCCTTAATACTTCTTAAATATGGAGAAGGCAGACTCAACGGCCATATAATATCTCAACTCCGTAATGGTGCCTCCGTAATGAAATCCTTAGTCAATCAATTCTAGCTACAGAGACCGATGACCCCTAGATATGGCTTTACAATATAATTTCCGAATTATTAATGCATCTAAAAGACTAATCTAAGGGTTAACTAGCCCACACCAGACAAACAAACAACTAATTAATTAAATTTTGAGGTCTGTGTGTATCCCATGCGAATTCTACACTAATAGGAAGCAAAATATGTCAGGGCATAACCCATGTCTTTGTTGCTGACCACTCGGGACTGCTGGTGCTCATAGCCTATATGACAACCTTACTGCTAAATACCGGTCCAATAAAAATAGCGACTTAGTGTCACGACCCACTTTCCCGTACAGTTCGAATTGACACTTTACCACACCTGTCTAGTCCAAATTGAACAGAAAGGCGGATAGTAAGAAAAGAAAGTAGAAAGAATATAGAAGAAAAATATAACAACACAGAATCTCACAGCGGAAATGAATAATCTATAATATAGAATAAGTCTTTACATAAAACAAAAACTGTAACTTAAACATATGCAGTCATCAATTAGAGTATACAACCTATACAGCACAGACTGTTATAACAACCTGTCCTTACAATTGCTGATATATACGACTAAATGCAACAGAATATAATCATATACGAGAATATGACTCTGGCCCTCCAGCTCCTCTCCTGAAGCTCCCATCTTTCCAGCTAAACCTGGAAATATGCTCGGTCTGACCCGAGCATATAGGAAAAACCACGCCCAGATCAGTTTGGTAAAACCAGCATGAGAATTTAAATCACAAGGAATTTTATTCGTTATCACTTTCAAAATCCT
Organism: Allium fistulosum; assembly: GCA_030737815.1. Taxonomy (NCBI): domain Eukaryota; kingdom Viridiplantae; phylum Streptophyta; class Magnoliopsida; order Asparagales; family Amaryllidaceae; genus Allium; species Allium fistulosum. The sequence continues at coordinate 893,072,880 of CM060905.1, read as the reverse complement.
TTTAAAATCAAAGGTATCCCGTAAGACCACGCCATACATAAACATGACAGGTTTTTCCCTTATGGTAACCAAAACACTTTTATAGAAAATCCAATGATATTATAATAGTGTCTAAGTACAAATACTTATTCAAATAGCAGAAATTGTTACATTAATTAAATTCCAGCATACTAGGCTCTACCACCAAAACCGTAAAGGCACGTATTATAGAATGGATTCCATACGAATGACAAGGCACTTGGGTACCACCTGTCAGAGTACAGGTCTAGAAACAGCGTACCGAGGACCACGTCGGGATCCCCTACAACACAAGACCAGACAATCCCTAACCTGGATAAACCGAATATGTTATCACCCTGGGTGTTCCCACCCTTTCTAAGCTCCTTTCATGTACCGTAGTGATAAAATGATATCCGAGGGTATCTAGAAAGGTGATAAACATACCCTACTTGGGTGCGACCCAATTAGCCTTGTTGCATCCCCCTGCTTTTCAGTCATTCCCGGTTGATGAGGCTAGAGGCTACGATTACCTTTTTAAGGAAATTTCACTTAGAATGCTCATTGTCCTCTAATGACAATGTACTGATAGCATTCATCCATACAAGTCCGTTCTGGGTCCGAACGAAACCGAAGGCACTATTCCTACTACATCCGTTTTGGAATAATCCTCGGGATTAGTAGCGATTAGCCCTTGCACTTCAATGCTCCATCTTCAACTCCATGCTCTTGTCTTCATTCGAAAACGTATTTGTTGGATCGAAGTGGTTTTCAGATAAATTATCCGATCTCGATCTCTTCGAAACAATGTTCGATATTTCCGGTAAACTCAACCCGGTTCTTTAGGAAATAAACCGACGAAAATAAGATCGGAGATCACCTCCTAATTGTTACTGGACGGATTTTCTTACCATCGTCCTAGAAGAACAAAACGAGTTTATACGTGCAGTATATACCTCGAACGGTAACTGTACCACATAATTCTCGTGTTTCTTCTAGATATTCCCAAAGTTATGCTTTTGGGTCCAGATTTAGATAGTCGGTTATTTAACTATCGAATAAACAATCATCCCATCCAATATCGCATTTCCCACTAAAAACATTAAGCCTTATTTAATTTAAATTTCAATAAATTAAAATTACTTAATCAAAACAGCATATGCTTATCTCACCGGATAAGTATATTCACAAACCATTCATTTCAAAATATTTGAAACCCTTTTTGAAATAAATCTGGAAAGCCTCACTACGGTATCAACCATGGATTCACAGCTCATTGGTTACGTCTCTATCCTAGAGAAATACAAAATTTAACTGCAAGCACTCTCTGCCTCCGATTACGCCATGAAAGCATACCATTACTTTTTCGAAAATCTCTATTTAAAAATTTCCAAAATAATGCTTATAAAGTTTCAATATAAATTTTCCAAGTCCTAATTAAGTAAAATACTCTTTTATAAAAGTTTACTATATAATATATTATTTTTAAAACATTATTAATTTTTAATAAATTTATCTTTGGAATAAATATACTTTAATACTAATTAATCCTTAAGCAATAATTAACTTTAAACAATCACTATAAAATAACTTTAATTAATAATTAATATACTTTAAATAATCTAAATAATTAAATAGCTTTGAAACGATAATTAATACCTTTTTAAATACTTTTAAGAAGAATAAAATAATTACATTAAATCGTTATCGAAATATTTACCAATTAACTTTAAAAATATCATTAATAAATAATAATCATCTTTACACAATTTTGGTTCAAAAGTCAACCTCCAAATCGGAAAAGAAGGCTTAATAATTCCAATGGTACTTAATCAAGTTACCATTCAATTTCAAAACAGCCCAGAATAACAGATACAGATATTCACATCAATCAATTCAACATCATATTGCCAATATAATTATCAAGATAATAAATAGATGTCCGTACAAATATAATAGAAGTCAGGGTTTTATTTCTGCTAGTAAATGTTCCCAAACAGATATATTCGGTAATAATGGCAGAACGGTGTTTTATTCTGTCGACAGGGGTCCATTACAATACAATTGGTGGAATGGTGTTTTATTCCGCTAAACAGATGTCAAAACATCGTAATTTAATTAAATTAACTCGTTGTTATTTTTATCAGGAAAATATCTTCAATATACGGTCATATAAATTCAAACGACGATATTTGTTTTTAAATCGGTATTTAGAATCTGTCCGTTTCAAAATACCGTAATATTCTACTGGTTCAAATTCTGCAACAAGTCGTACGACGACATAGCGTTCGTCCATACGGACCCATCGCAATCAGTTTTGCGTCGAAGGGGTTTCATATGCATAGACTATATCATTTTAAAATTCACAATATATATATATATAACATTTTAATTTTAAAACCCCTTTTACAATTTTGTTTGGGCCGAAGCCCAATCTAACATACCTAACAACAAAGAAAGATAGCTTCCTCTTTCCCCCCTTTTCTTCTCCTTCTCTTTTGCCTTCCCATTTCCAATCTCCAGTTCAACAATCAAAAACCACGATCAAAGTCCAACCCAAAACTTTGATCGACTCGTATGCCTTCCTCACCATTCACGCATGTGACTCAAGAACCCAAAATCACCTTCTCCAATTTCCAGTTGCGATGGCCGACCTTCATGTGCACGCTGTGCACGTGCAAGTTCGTTCTGACGCCAACATCACTACCGCGACACCTCAGACAAACTCCCCCTCATTCCCTGACCACCATCGCCACCTCGCCGAAGTCCAACATCCACAGATTCGAAAGCTAGGCCCTCAACCCTCAACCAAGAAAAAACCCCCATCCATTGATCCCCGACCTGCTCGCACCTCACCCCACTATTTCACTCACCACCGCCACCACTCGAAGCCCCACTTCCATCGCCTCCTCCCTGCTAAGTCCCACGACCTCCGGTCACGCCTCCATCTCCCAATTCGATCGCGTTCCCATCCAATGAAAAACGAACCCCAAACCCTAAACTCACCTCGTACACCTAAACCACCATGCCAGAGCGAAAACCCCACGGTCGAAAGCTCGGCCTCGACTCCACCGCTAACCCAAGGTCGACGAACCGCCGCTTCGATCACTACAAATCCAAAATTTAATTTTTTAGTGAAAAATGTTTAACCCAAAATTTCTCTCAATCTAATACTTTAAAAAATCAAATTTTTTTACTAAAATTCCTCTTACCATACGACGATCATGAATATATTCATGAATCAATAGTTTATGGATATTGAAATTTGACAAAATATTGATCGCTTATTGTAATTTCACTTTATCTCTATACATACCTCATGAAATACAACCAAACTATTTTTAGCATTTTCTAGACTTGGAAACAAAATTTCATCAGTTCACAACATTTACTAATTTATATCAAGCAAGGAGATATTTATTTTTTAAAACAGTTATATATAGAATTTTTTCTCTGTTTTGAACATTACAGAGAAATTTTTTGAACATACCAGGCTTCCAGGTTTTAAATGCTCACCTTAAACATGTTAGCCCTTCCAAAATTTCCACTTTAAACTTAGTCTTAGATCTGCAAACTTAAATTCTCGAAAAGGACTTGCTTTGGTTTTGATTTTGGAAGAGATTGCTTTTTTTTTCTTTTTACTTTACAGGGTTTTTGTTTTACAGAGCTTTGGCTACAGATTATTGTTTACAGGCTGTTAAAACATCTGAAACTACACATATATATGCCTACATATATATACATGTTTTTCAGGAATGAGGCGATGATGTATACGTAATAATTTTTGGCGTAAGGAAGGATTTGATTTGCCGTACAAAGTTTGTACAGTGATGGGTGAAAAACTTGAGGTGCTTTGAATTGATTTTTGTTTTGAGTTTGAAAAGAAGTTAAAACCAATGCTTTGGTCTCTGCTGTTTTTGATCAGATAATGCTTATGTGTGCATATATATGTTTTCACTTTTGTCTTACTTGTCTTGGCAATGGTTTCATATGTTTATATTTTACCTATTTTTGCCTATTTGTTTTTACCTTTTTACTAGTTTACTCTTTTTTGTTTTACCCTTGTTATGTACTTAGTTAAACACTCTTTTGATTCTAAAACTCAAGGCATTACAAGCCTTCATATTTATAAGTATATATTTCTATTAATATATACGAGTACTTTGGCACGTGCGATGCACGTGCGTAAAATGAATTGGTGTTATAAAACAATGTTGGTACGATTTGTTTAATCTTACAAAATGATTTGATTTGTGTAAAATGTTGCATTTTTTATGTGCATACATGCACAAATAAACCATTTATCAAAACATGAATGAGACAAAGTTTTTTTTAGAAAATAATTAATTGGGTAAAGAGTAATCAACCATTACATCAATATGCAGAGAAATATAGTAATATTAAAATTAACATTTTTAATACTTTGAAATTGAAAAAACTTGTATCGTCTCTATTATAAAAACTAATAAACCAGCCCGTTAATATATAATGAAATTTTCTTTTCAACTATGAAGATCGTACCTCCCATGGTACTCCCTTCATAGTGAACGCTCATTTCTTATTGAAGTGACGTGCACAAAGAAAAATAACAGTAAACTACCTTTTTCTCTAAAAAGTACAAATACTAACAGAGGAATTCACAATTTTTTTTCTTTTTTTCCATCAATTTGGGTTGAATACAACTTCCATTAAACATTAACCGTGCATCTAAAAACAATAATTTAAGGAGTAAGTACATTATCAAAATTTAGGCTTCATCAAGTAATCTATATTACACATGTTATACTTAAAAAAGCTTCATAACTAATATTACAAATATCTTAGTATGGTTCATAAACAGATTCTTCAACAAATGATATCGAATTAAGTAAGCATAAGACCTTCAACCCAATAGATCAATGTGGCCATCGTTCCAAACATGTTAGGTTGAAGCCTAGCTGTAGATGCTTTCTTGCTCCATGCATGGATTTGCAAGCCGATCTCATGATGAGTCTATAAACTCAGCCCCAAAATAAATGAGCAAATAATAACAAATGGATCAAGCTAGACTTCTCTTCCCTTCAGCTCCAAAAATAGCAATGAGACAATTCTGTTGCACAATAAAAGATCACAACATGAGATTATTAAAACTCGGATAATTAAAGAGATCTTGGTCAAATATGACTTCTTCTGGTTCACAAAAAAAACAAAAATATTAATTTATTGGAAAAAGAACCTATAGCCTTGGAGTCTGCAAACACCTGCCATCGCAGCAAGTCCACATTGAGATGGAATGCATGCAATGCTGAAACTGGTTTGGTTCACAAACGCCAGATCTAACAATTTATAATATATATACCCTTTTTTGTTTCAATATATTCCTTTGCATCACCTATTCCATCTAGCTTATAGCAGTTTTCTTGATTAAGTTAATTGATTACATCTCATATACCTAACAATTAGGTGATAGAAAAAACTGGCATGAGTTATTTTCTTGCCTAAATATTGTCATAAAGTAATTGGAATAGTAAAAAAAGTCCAATGAAGAGGATAATAATACCATGTTATTGTAGCCATATGATTTTTATCTTCAAGTTTACATGGGACCTGTAAATTATATTGTATGGCTTCCTGTTTAAAGGGAGAACTAACATTATTTACAGACTTTATTTACAGGAAAATATATAAATCCTTGTTTTCCAGTTTAAATGGAAGTGATACCGGGGTATATGACACTCAAGGGAGGTAATGAAAACAGTCGAATCGATTTATTTTTATGAATATTAAGGGCAATGCAGAAAAAAGACTGAAAGATGGAATTCTCTGTTATGATGCAACTGTATTTATTACAGGTAAGCGATATTTACAAAACATGCTCATACAAGCCCAAAAGCATTAACTGAAGATGAAGTGAATGAGATGCTGCAGGCCAATAAGCAACCTAATGACAAATCTGGAGTGTGGGTTCTCTTTGTAGTTTTTGTTACTTTACTATTTGAAATTGCCATTTGGAATATATTTAAACTGCAACCAGTATCTCGTTTTATGCTATGTCTATTAGCTAGCTAGTGCACATGTATTTCTAGATTCTAACACTGTAGTAAATATGAGAAGGAAAATGATTGAAGGTAAAATTCAAAATACTGAAGTTACTTTCACATAGGAATTAACTCTTATTTTGGTTGAAGTTTCCTACCTAAAAATAAACTAAACTCTTCCAAGTTGTTGAAAGATTGTGTACATGGAAGTTGGTTCAAATTTGCAGTTGTAAGAAATTTTGTCCTTGCAATGAATTGTTGCTTACTTACCATTTTAAATAATTTTGCATTACTACATTAACGGCACAACATTAAGCTATATGTAATATACATGTTAAGTTTTTGACATATGTCACTCAGAGTTTGCAGAGCTTAATCAGTTTTCTGATAGACGTCTAAATTTAGTTTAAATGGGACTAAACAGGTTTGCGGCTTCAACTGAATGGAAACTATTGTACTCTCTTGCCAAAGACGTCTGTACACAAGTTCTTTGCTCGGCTACATAACAGTGGAGGAACATCAAAAGTCAGTAATGATCCTCTTAATCATGTTAAAAGCCCATAAAATCTAAATCATGCCTTCTGTAGCTCAAATTCTAAAGATGATAAGATATAACCCTTTTTTTAACAAAATTCCGATCTTATAAGAATCAGCACCAAGCTGACTAACCTTAAAGAATCATTTAACTATGACTATCCTATAAGAATGTTAAGAACATAATTAAAAAGATCCATTTTGAAAGCAACTTGACAATTTTCATAGATTTATATTCTACGAACATGTACGCTTTCTATTTATTTACCAAACACATAACATCGATAATTTATTTGTTTAAACTGTCATTTGTACACACACAAAAACCAATTGATTCAACAATAGAAGAAAATATGAAGTTTGAAGTTTAACTTACAACGTTAAGCAACAGGAATCTTCTTTTCATTTCTTTTGCAACAGATTTGATGTTCTGTAAACCTAAAAGAGAATTAAAACAATGAAATCATTCTAAATGAAGGAAATTTTAGATTTTAACAATAAAACATACCGTTCATGCTTACCATATCTTAGACCTTCATCCTCCATATGCTATTGCTTACTTCAGGGTGTAAGCTATTTCTAACAATGCCACCTATTTACCATATAATAGTTGCAGCAAATTAACTTCTTTAGTTATGTTGCTGGTAGTAAAACTTAGTTTCTCTATTAACCTCTATAGGAAAGGTATGATTAACTATCCAGTAAGGAGTAAAACTCTGTTTATTCCCACCATAAGTTCCCACCATAAGTTCCCAAATAAATTTATGGATACACATACCCAAAAAATTTCAAGTGGAATATTCAAAGATGGAAAAAGAAAGAATTGTATTTACTAACAGTACCATAAGATAACATATCAACCTGAAAATAATTTTTGGCTTACAATAGCATACCTAATATTCAATAACTCTTTCTTGTATAACATGACATCATTATTAACATTAGAATATCAGAGGAAAAATTTAATAATTTAGTATAAACAATAAGTTCTATGAAATGGCATCAACTCTCTCACTAAATGAGAACTATTGTTCGTAACAGCAAATTGCAGTGCATCATGGGAAATTGTACAACTTATTTTACTTTGCAGCACATCATGGGAAGTACAGTACTTGAGGCGAGAAATATTATAAGCTATAGTCATGGAACAGAAATAATCCAAATTTTGATGAAGTGGAAGAAAATTTAAATGTATTTGCTGCATTAAAATTTGCATTAAAACTTTAACTCAATTTACTTACTAAGATAAGAATAAACTTGTTGGATAATCATTATTGTCTGTCAATATGAAATAAATATACTATAGATAAATAAATCAACACTAATTTTCCAAACACAATATTCGTTACTGATTCATTTTGCATTATCTAATATGAGTAAAGTGATAATAATATGTCATGAATATTGGAACAAAGTCAAAGAAGATTAGCTCGAAGAGACAGTAATCACCTGCAACATCTTATTAACATTGCTAGCACCAAAGACATTGCGAACAACCGTGAATTTTGAAGGATCCTCGGAAGGAAAGAAGGGTGTAAAAATACAATCTTTTATCCATCTTCTTCTCAATAATTTGCAAGGTTGGCAAGGAGAATTTGAATCCACGAACGTAGTATGATCTATATGGTTGAACGTCAATGAAAGCAAATGAGTTTGGTGTTGAAATGAGATGTTGCTCGACTGCAGCATCTGAGGTTGCTGGAAGGGTCCCTTTCATTTTGAAGACTATGGTTAAATAAAATAAAAAAAGAGGAGAAACCTTAAACCTTTTTCCGATATAGATCAACAACATTTCATAAAGCAGTGGTTCCAAAAACAATCGCAAAAGGTGTATTGATTTCAGATCTAGAAGTCCTTCAATCCATCCATAGGCTCAATTTTGGATCTGATAAATTTATATGGTTATAAATTTGGAGGAGGAAGAAATAGAATTAAGAAATTGAGTTGCAGAAGAAAAGGGCTGCAAAGCAATGAATTGAGAACGTGCAACGGAAAGGCCGTGGCTTCATTTGCATAACTTTATCTGGAGACATGATGGGAAAACGTGATAGCAAACTTATTCAGGAGCTTAGTAGAGACTGGAAAGACAAATGTACCCTCACCCAATATATAACGAAATGAAATTATGGTAGAGAGAAAGAACATTTTTGAGAAGTACAAAAAGGCTTCACATATTCAAGTATTTGCTTTATATATAAGATATATATATATATATATATATAACTCAAGGCATTAAAAAGTATTGTCATTTCATTTTTATAAAAATAACATATTTGTTAAAACATGATTTGTGAAAGATTTCCTTTTCCAATAATTTAAATGATTTTATTAAATTTTCTCATTTCTCTCATATATATTTCCATATGTATATTTTCTTATATATTTACTTCTTTCAGTTTTCACTATATAGTTATTTTTAATAACTATATTTATTTAGTTCATATATATATATATATATATATATTTCACTTACCATTACATATTTTCATAATGCAATATTATTTGTTTTATAAGTACTATATATTTCCTTTTTGAATTTATATTTTTATATATATACACATTCTCCTTACTATTATGTATATATGTATATAGGAAAATCCAATTTTTCTATTTAAAATACTCTATAGCGTTCATAAGCCAAAAATCATTTATATTTAAAAATATTTTATTTTGCTTTTTCATCTGTATTTATTTGCTATGAACCTATTTTCAAATTATATATAAATTTGTTGTCCTGAATATATATAAGAAATTCCCAATTAATCAATTATCTGTTTTATAAAAATCCAGAAATTCAAAATATTATGTTGGCTTAAAAACTATATATTATTGCCAATTGTTATTTAACAGGGATTTTTATTTGATTAAAATACCGTATTATTGAATATTAAAAATTAATATTCAAAACTCGAGACGTCAAAATCCCGGGTCATTACACTTAGCCCACCGACCCCCCATAGCCACAATCCCGTTTAGACCAACCTAATGTAAGTTAAGGAAAATGTCCATTCAAGTTACTTAATACTTCTAATTAGGAATGAAGTAGACCCCATTTCCTTAAAAGTTCTAGGCCATTTAATACTTTAATTCTAAGGAATACCCTTGGCATATTTTCTCCTACCTATATGCAAATGCATATCCCTTTCCTATGGATCCTATGGTTAGAGATGTCCCACATCAGTAGTATATACACAAATGCTGGTAGCCTCTAGGTGAATGGTGGACTTTTGTTGTGTAACTCTATTGACCTCGCATCTCAACCCATAATAAACCAAATCATTCATCCTAGGTCTAAATATTGGGCTATGCCCACTAATTCATGCTCGTCCTAATGTATTATCAAAGCTATATAATTTCCTACTATGAAAGTTATTTTACTTCCTAGTATTTTATTCCTACCTTATGCACTTATTATGTATATTCCATAAATGTTAGTTGTCCATATTAAATGGTCATTATTATTCTAATTGGACAATCTCTAATGACATTTATTTATTCATTCTAATTCAACCTATTACGTTTATTTCCTTTTCCCATAAACTCCATATTAAATCCTTTAACCAGTCCCATTAAATGCCTTTATTTCCTTAATTAATTCCTATATCTCCTAATTAACCATCCATTATTACCATCCACACCTCCTAGTCCTATAGTTTAATACGCTATTAATAACTTGTAATGACCTAGAATTTCGGACACTTCGTATTTAAATATCTGAAATATTTTAATATTTGAATCTTGGATTAAATATGATTAGAGTTATTTAATAATCTTGGTAACCCCTATTTTAGTAATAACTAATGATGGTAAACTTTTTATAGAAAACTGTTTACAATAATATATAGTTCAAAGAAATATCAATAATGTGACCGGAAATCGTTTTATCGATAAACAACTTTTTACTTAAGAGAGGTTGCTCAAATTTTTATACATACACTAAAACACATAGGAGATCATTAATATGAAATAAAAATATTTCACCATTTATTGAAAATAAAATATGATGATGGCATGGGTGATGTCATGGAAAGATATTTTGGAAAATGAGCATTTAAGGAAAGTCTTAAGTGTTAAGTAAGAAATGTAAATATGTAAAGTAAAAAGCATGCAAAACACATGGAGCGGGGTCTTTGCCATGTAAAGGAGGTTAAAGGAGGATCCTTGGCTTCTGTATCCACTCATTATCTTCTAAAGCTTGAAAAATATAAAATGAATCAAAATTGGTGGAAGTAAATTAGCACTAATCCACTTTGTTCTTTACTAATCTTTCTCTAGTTCAAAACTTCTCCAAACTCTGCTAAATTTTCAGTAACAGCTTAGAACACCTTAGAAAGAATGAACCTAAAGTCAAGCTTTAGAACCTAGTATGGAAGGTGGAGGGTGTGTTGCCTTGTGGTTTTGGTGCTAAAGGTTCGATCTTTAGGCTTTTGGGTAATGGTAGGAAGTGGTTCTTTGATGTTGTGTGTTTGGGCTTATTTTAGGCTTGGATTTGGAAGAGTTATCTCACTATCATGTAGGTATATATTGTGTGTGTGTATATATGTCTGTGCAAACATAAAATTAAAGTGAAATTAACTAATTAAAGATATAACTTTGGTCCCTCTTGCTTTTGAAAGAAAATGAAAATATTATATTGTATAACATTACTCTTATTACTATCTATAACATGTTGTGTGGATTTGAATTGATGTTTAAATGGTTGTTTGGATTGTATGTTGAATTTGGAATGAATTTGTAATGGTCCGTACAGTGATAGTTGTTATAAGTGCACTTTAATATCCCTTAACTTTTAACTAGTGTAAATTGAAGACTTATGATCTTAACTTGGTATGACTTATTTTGGTTGTTTTATACACATTATTTAGTTTGTAGTTCAGCAAGGAATTTATTTGAAAAATTATAGAAATTATGAACCAAAGTCGTGAAAGTTAGGAGCAAAAAGGTCGTCGTGGATGCACTTTGAAAATGTTGTGTGTTTGGCGAATTTAAAGTCAACTTTGAGAGACAGCCTAGGGGCTTTTTTGCATTTTTGATAATTACTAAAAGTGTACTTTTTATTGGAGAAATATTGAAGTTTAAACCATTCATTAAATTATGAACCAAAGTTGCAAAAATTTAAAGCGAGAAGAAGGTCGCTATATGAGCATTTTGAAATGTCCTATTTTTAAGGAATTTTTGTAATTAATTTAAAAGACATCCTTAGGGGTTTCTTTACATTTTAATAAGTATTATATGTGGACTTATTGCTGGAAAAAAATTAAAGTTTAAAAGATTTTAGAACTGGTCAAACAAAATGGCTAAAGTTGGAACAAAAATGTGGTTATACATACACTTTGAAATATAACTCGCTGTCATAGATTTTTATAAATAAATTTGAAAGATATCCTTAGGGGTTTGTGTTCATTAATTTTAAGAACCCTAAGTGTAGTGCTTACAATAAAAATTTCATGTCTTAATTCATTAGTTTATGTGGTTAGAACTTGTCACAAAATTGTGTTCTTCTATGTTGTTCTTTGACAAAGATTTTTAACAACATTTATAAATGCTTTAGTAAGTTACTTGAGGTTTTAAGTGTCTTAAAATAATATTTAAATTTGGTATTTTTCTATAATCTTTTTAAGGATGGTTTAGAACATACGTTGCAGTATTTTAAAGTTGGATTTAAGTTTAAATATATTTTTTAATATTTATTTATGAATTTCTAATATAAAGGGGTTTTATAATATAAAACATGCATTTTATTCATTTTCGTCAACTTCTAAATTAGTTATTTTAAAGTAATATAATTACATAGATATTTAAAACCTATTTATAAGTATTTTTATAGTATTTATGCATATAAGTTTGAAAAAAAGTTAAGTACTTTATAAACGAATGAAAGGTAGTTTTGGATTATAACATTTATTTTATAATAATGATTTTGTAAATTTAAGTAAAAGTATATTACCTTGTTTAATAAGTGTAGATATACTTAAGGCTTTGAATGGGTATTTTAAAGATAATGACAAGCATGGAATGGTTTTGGATTTGTTATACCAATGTGTTAATAACATTTGTCTTAACCAAGGTTTTAAATCTCGCTCATCTCGGCCGAGATCTCGTTTTCAAGCCTGGGCGATTCGAAACAGGCTATTTCGTTTGAATCTCGTCTAACCCAAATCTCGGACGATATTTCGGTAACTCGTTCGATATCTCGGACGAGATTTAATAGCGAGATATTGGCCGAGTTGTTGAATTTTGGAAAAAATCAACTCTTATTCCTTTACCTTAATTTAAGCCTTCTTAATTGTACTTTTTAACCCTTATTTCTTGTATAAATCTCATTTAATATTCGTCTCTTATTTTACGGCAGTGACGAATGTAAGAAGATGATAAAATCTACATCGATTATGGTAAGTATTTCACTTTATGGTTTTCATTTAGGTTTCTGATCCAAATTAATTTACATCCGATTTCAATGTTCTTTTTTCGACACTTTCTTGAGTTTTTTTCCTAACCCTATTTTTTTGTGGCTATAACTTTTAAGCTTCACTTATTTAACTTTATGTTCCAAATGGATTCCCAATTTGATTTCATTTAGTCTTTGCTGCTATAATTTTTTTCCTCAAGGCTTATTTTTAAGTAATAAAGGAATTCTATTTCATCTATTAATTTCATTTGATGATTACATGTTCATTCGTACATTTTTTTTCTTTTCTTATAATATTACTAAATGTTTGAAAATTGTTTGTACTATATATGCTATTTTCTACGTTTGTTTGAAATTTCTATGTTATTAGTTGCTTAATGAGATTTTGTTTGCTAATAATTAAATACTATAATCAAACTAGAATATTTTAATTCTACTTGTAGACATTTGTATTTGAAGTTATAAAATTAAGATTTCCCTTGCAGCACTATAAATCATAAAAGGTAGAAATGAGACATTATATTGTGTAGAAAAGTTAAGTGAATGATAAAACAAAGTAAATGTGCATATATTATGGCTTGTTTCTTGTCTACTTTATCTCATATGACATTATATTGAACATTATTCATGAAATCTAGTTATTTGTTTATTTTACATGATACAAGTGATATTTTTCCATACTAAATTACTAATGATAAGCATGTGATATATTCAAGGTAAGTGCATAGTGTTTTCCTTAAGGTAGTGAATAGTATTATAAATTTAGGTGTATGAAAATTAATTTTCGACATGACATATACTCCGAGATAACTCCGAAATGAATTTTAGAAACCGAGATGTAAATCCGAGATGGACGACCGAGATGCACTCATCTCGTTCGAGATCTCACCCGATACGAGATGAGCTCTCTAAATTCTTCGAGACGAGACGTGACCGAAATCCGAGATTTAAAACCTTGGTCTTAACCCTTTTTGATTATACTTAGCAATATAATTATATCTTTAAAAAGAATGTTTTAAAGATAATTATAACTGAAATGGTTTTGGGTTTGTAGTAACAATGTTTTAATGACATTTGTTTTGAACCCATTAATGTATGCTTGTGCAAATGTGAAATCTTGTTTAAGATTTGTAAATACACTTACACCATTTGGAATAAGCATATATATACATTTCTAAGTATTGAAAAGAGTAGAAATGAATAGTACAAAGTAGTATACATGTGCATATGTTTTTTAAAGGTATTTTAAATATATATACAAGTATTTACAAAGAGGTTTTAATTAATAAAAGGATTAATTAAATAAAAAAGGAATTAGAAGTCGCTTTTGTGACTTAATCGTGCTTTGTGTGACTTGATCGTGCCTTTTGTGTTTACTCGTTTCTAGAAAGCATTTAGTCATGTACTTAGCACTAAAAGCAGATGAAGTGGGCTTGTCAATCTGCGAGAGTTAAGAATGAAGTGTCTAGGCATGGCTTCAATGCAACCAGTGCTCTAACTCACCTAGCTTCACTGTTGACCGAGGGATAATATAAGTTGAAAATTTCGAAATCGTGATAAATAATGAGACTTGGTTTCCATATGCGATCGTCTATTTCGAACTTTATATTCGATTATTTGACTATCGAACTTGACCAAATTAACTTGGGAAGTATCTAACAGCTTCACGGTTTCATACGATTTAAGCACCCCAGGTAGGAGCATTGGTATGAAACATCTCTAGCTTTAAGAACTTATGTATATGAGATACTCCAAAGAGGACTCCTCTTTATATATTGTTTACTTACCTTCAAAAGAATCAGAATTGAGTTAACCGAAAATTCATCAATTTAGTTTTGAAGAGACCGAGATCGATAATTATTTTACTTATTAAAAACCACATCAAAACTTATTTATAGGTTTTATGTTTCGAAAGCAATTATAAAATGGAATGAAATAGAGTTGAACTGTCTATCCTAAGGTTAAGTCCAATGAAGATGTCAGCATTAGCATTCGTCCAAGGACTTGTGCTAGAATCTATATGGAGATTCGTGATCTGTTTAAGATGCTGGAATCCATTAGGGGATTCATGTTCTGCCCGAGTGATCAAGATTTGTGTGAGAGATGACAAACGTGACCTCGACATCGGAAATGGCTAAAGACAGAGTAGGAAGCATAACCTGGGGTTTACCTAACCTACGACGGGATATGTAAACTCCATATCTAAAGTATGCTTATCGATGCGTGAGAGTTGATGATACTTTGGTTCCACATGGTTCATACCAATATTCATGCATGTACTAGTTGTGTTTACCTTATCGCATATTTTATCAAGAGATATACGATCCTTGGAAGGTAGTTTATGATCCTTGTGCATGGAGGTAGGATCCTTGTTCACAGCTATTTTTTTACTTATATTCTTCAGCCTAGGCTTTGTCTATTATATCACCTTATGTACTTATTAGATGGTAGTTCTTTTGGGGAGATAATAGTCACAACATTCCGTGCGATCTTAAATGTACTGTTATATGTAACCACATTATTTGTACCAAAATTGGGCACAACACTCTTTGGAAGACTTTGAAGAGATAAAGTGAAGAAATTAAATGTAAAAAGAGGATTTATCTAACAAAAACTCCAAATTTCAGAAATGAGAATAAGTAAAGTGCAGGGAGACACAAGAATTTAGAGTGGTTCGGCGTATTGCATACGTCCACTATGAAGTAGTTTGCTTTATTGATATTTCTTTTGTGTTTACAAGGGAATTCAATGATTTACAGCAAGCAATCATGATTTGCAGCAGTGAATCTTGTTGGTAGCAGCAGCAACTGAGTTCAGATCTGGATCTGGCGGAGTCCGGGCGTTGGAGATCTCAAAGAGGAAGAAGAACCCCTTTTCTGTTGGCTTTGGGGGTCTATTTATAGGTGTAGGAGGCTGATATTTCGCTCAGATCTCGGGATACCCTCTCTGGCACGTGACCAGGCCCGCACGCCCAAGCCCATGAAGTTTTGGTCTGATCCATGATCGACACGAGCAGATTTCGACTCTCTCAAGATTTCATCCAATGGAGTCGAAATTTGGCATGGACATTCTTTAGCATGCACGTAGTCTTCTATGAAAATTTCATAGCATTTGGACTTGTAGATTGGGAGATATGATCGATACGAAATGTAGTTTTCGGTAGGCTGTTCCATTCAACTCGCTTCCGTTTCGACTCACTTCCATTTGACTCGATGACGTGGCACTTCCTGGATCGCTCAGCCTTTGACGCTGCTTTGAGAGAGTCGAAGCGCACACTGATTTGAGCGAGTCGAAGTGATGGTTCGATCGCTTCGAGTAGTGACTTTGCCAACCGGAGCTGAATTCGATGGAGTCGAATAGCTGTTTGAGAGGAGCGAGTCGAAGCGTGCACTTTCGATGGTTCCAAACTGGAGTGAGTCGAAGAGGGCCGTTTTGGGAGGTTTGAGAAATGGAGTCAAAGTTGATGGAGTTGACCAGTGATTTGAAGTGAGCGAGTCGAAGAAGGCAGCTGAGCGATGCGAGTCGAAATAGGTACTTCAGATGGCAGTGAAGCGAGTCGAACAGGAACGAGTCAAAGTTGATATCTGAGGGGACCGAAGCGTGTCGAAGGGAGCAAGTCGAAGTTGGCTTCTCCTGAGTGTTGTGAAGCGAGTCGAAGAAGCGAGTCGACCGGCAATTGATTTTTACCCCCTCTTGTATCGCTCGTAACTTGAGCATACGAACTCGGATTGACTTGAGAATTGAAACGTTGGCTCTCATGGCTTAGCTTGTCATGTCCTACCAATTTTGGCTCGATCCGAACTCGGATAAAATTCATCGATATTCGTAGTGAGCCCGTATATAACTGATCCCTAGGACGGGCCGTCATTGGTTACTAGTCAATTCCTTGGTGTTACGGCCTTTCCAAAAGGCGGGATAACATTTGCCCCCCAAAGTACGTCTTGTGGAGACATGACATGCTTTGAAATACTGCCATCTTTACTCTGAATAGTTAGTGTCTCGTCGATGAAAGCTGTAATCTTTGACCGTTCTTCTGGATAATGTAAACTGTTGACTGTCGACTGCTGTACCATGTATTGTTACAACTGATTGCTGTATGCCATTGGTTACCCTTTTGCTGTTGTAATTGGTATTAGATGAACTTCTGATTCCTGAAAATCTGGAATATTGAATATTAGTCCGACATTCATGCATATATGTTAATCTGACTCCCGTTGATGTTTGTACATTCTCGAGTTGTTGTCAGTTTATTGTTTTTGAATTCCGTATCGATCCTCTCCTGAACCAATGTGAAATTCGTCGCAACAACGCTTGACGGTTGTTTTTTGAATGTTCCTTCGTAACGATCCTCTCCTGAATCGGTGTGAAGGGTTAAAGCATCGAAGATGATTTTCACTGGATTTATGGAAGTGAAGTAAGTATGTCGAGTTGGTGAAGGACTTGAACTGAGCGAGTCGAAGTGGAGCGAGTTGATGTAGACTCCCTGATGGAGTCGAACTGGTCGTTCGACTCGGTCTTGGATTCGAATCGCATAGGAGTCGGAGTCGAAACGCACAGGAGGCAGAGGAGCGAGTCGAAACATAAACTGATTGAGCGAGTCAAAGTGATGTCTTTTGTGGCTGCATGAGGGAGTCGAACTGGTCACGGGGATGGAGTCGAAGGAGCGAGTCGAAAGGGTGCTCTGTATCAATGCACTGAATAGGGAGTCGAAGCACATGTTCGACCCTACTGGAATTCGAATCGTTTATTTCCCTTACTTTCGAGTCCATATAAATACTTCGTACTTAGCCATTTTTTTACTTTTTACCTTTCATCTTTATCTGCCTCGCTTTCGTATCGCTCCAGAGCCTCTTCAAGAGAACGAACACTTGCCTTCGAATCGATTCCTATCTTCAACCATTTGAACCTAACTGTCAGATCTAGGTAATCCAATGAGTGAATCTACATGTAAATGAGGAAACTCGATTCTTAACACCAAACCAATCAAAGTCGTGGTCGATCGAATGTTCTCTGGCCCAGCTTCATGCTGATGGAGTATGGGTCTCGAGATGATGAGGCGAAGGTCTTCGTATCGATCGATGGTGGAGCTTCGCATCGAATCGAATGCTTTGAATCCATGGATCAATACGAAAGGGTCGCGCCTGATGGACTCGAAAAGGGGATGTTCTTCGATCGAGTCGAAGTGTGTGGCCTTGGGACCGAGTCAAACTCGATGGTCCTGGGGAGCGAGTCGAACTGCGTGGTCCTAGGATCGAGTCGAACTCGTGGCCTTGGGACCGAGTCGAAGGGAGCAAGTCGAGCCGCGTGGTCCTAGGAGTGAGTCGAACTCATGGTCTTGGGACCGAGTCGAATGGAGCGAGTCGAACTGAGGATTCCGAATCGAGTCCTTCCAGTTCGAGTCGAATCTTGTGTGCCAACCTTCTGACCGAGTCTGACTTATATGCATATGACCATAGCTTATAAACGTGAACACGGCTCTCGCGAGCGATATAAATTTGACCGTCCAAAAGTTTGGCACTCCTAACACACTTGAACAATTGCCTCCGACGAGCTTCAAACTTGTATAATTGGACTTTACCGTTTCACTGCATATCTGACTTCCTATCGAAGCTCGTCGGTGGAACCACAACTTATAAAAATGACAACAAGCTTTGACTTGAAATGATGGTCAATAGTCGGATGGTATGGTTGTGACGATCAGCGATGACGGTCCTTTCAACCGAACTCCGAAGTCTCATCGCTTATACGCTTCCTTCAATTCTGTCGATCTTCTCAAATAATATACATTACGGCACTGCACATCACACTCACACACTTTACACTGGGGATGCACGAGTGTTATTTGTCAGTTTAACAATGATTTTTTATAAGCTAGCTGGTTATGGATCCTTCAAGTTCTCAGCAGCCGGAATTTCCAAGTTCTGTTCCTTCAACTATTGAGATACCGGTTATGGAAGCCGAAGTTATTGAGATAGCTCCGGACGAGCGTCAAGGGGCTCGGTTTATTTGTACTCCACCCGATTCGTTACCGTCGGGTATTTCTGAAGACATGTTAGGCCGTATCTGCTTAAGGCACGGTTTGTCGCTTGACGACGTGCTACTTCCTAGGCCGAAGGACAGGCCACATTATCCCCTGGAAGGGTTTACTGCTTTCAATCGTCATGCTTGCACGGCGGGGACACTTCCTCCCTTTAATGACTATATAAGGGAGACGTTATCGTTTCTTGGCATAGCTCCGTCTCAGCTACACCCCAACGGGTATGCCTTGTTAAACAACACCTTCATCCTGTTTATGGAGATCCTCTTTCGACCGCCGAAGCCGATCGAAATCAGATATTTATTCAACGTCAAGAGCCGCGGAGATAGCCCTTCTTTCACCTTCCTGGAGGCAGCCAGAAGCTGTCACATTGTGCTAGGTTCCTGTGGGAGGCTAAGTTATTACAAATCTGAATGGTTCTACGTTCGGTGCCCCCTAGATTTGCTAGGCGGTGATTAGATAGACGTAAGTGTCGCCGTCCCCTCTTGAATTACTGAGATGTTAGTGACCGACTTCAAAAACTGACATACTTTTCCTTTCTTATAACCGCAATCTCTCGCCCCGATGGCGCGTACTTCAGAGAGCTTGTTCGGATTCTTCAAGCATTTTCGGGCGAAGAGAGGCACATAGACTTAGTCCTGACCGATAGGAATTTGAGGGCTGTCGGGCTGATAGAACGAAGACAGAGCATACACTTGGATGTGATACATAGAGTGGCCCCGAAGAAACGCGTGAAGCGCAAAGCGCCCGCA
This sequence comes from Allium fistulosum, assembly GCA_030737815.1. Lineage (NCBI taxonomy): Eukaryota > Viridiplantae > Streptophyta > Magnoliopsida > Asparagales > Amaryllidaceae > Allium > Allium fistulosum. The sequence goes on along the minus strand of CM060905.1, from coordinate 893,053,134 downwards.
GTTGTGATCACCGAAGAAGTTGATCCAGAAAGAACGCCCACCGATACTAAGCTCCCGGCCGGGCCTCCTTCCGACGTTCAGGATTCCGGAGGAAAAAGAAATGGCAAGGCCGCTACTCACAAACGCCCTAAATCTAAGAGATTTAAATCCGTGGTCGTGTCTTTACCTTTCCAGGGGATTAAAATTTTGGAGGCTCCTCCCCCGCAAGTGGAGAGTCCGTTTGCAGGGCTTGATGATATCCCGATCCCGGATTTCACACGACGCCGGGATGGAAGGGCTTGATAGTGCTCATGAACCGAGCGGGTCCCTTGCTACGAGTGCGGTTGACATTTCTGGTTGGTCGGGGGATTGCACATGCATGCACTTCACTACACTACATGATTCACAACTGTACTTCGTGCGACTTAGGAAGTTACTAACTCTTTCTTCGCTTTTCATTTTCAGGTACTATGTCTGGAAGGGGATCGATGCTTGGTAATCTTCACTCTGCCCGAAAAGCTTCTGGTTATTATGATTCCCGTAGGAGGGATTCGAACAGAGATCGCGATCGCGATTATTCTAACCAGGATAGGTACAGGCGTGACAGGGAGTATAGACATCGATCCAGATCATGCTCTCCTCCTCCTAGACTTTCGTCTCCTCCTCCTGTTCAAACTTCATATCCACCAGAGCCTCCTCGTCAAAGGCCGTCCTCTCATGCTTCTAGGTCCGAAACTCATCTTCAAAGAGTTGAGACTACGGCCTCCATGATTACAGAGCAGGTCCCAACCGACCCCACAGGAGAAGGGGCCCTTAAGCTGGCTCAAATGAGAAAAGACTTTCCGAACATATGCTTTGATGGCTATGTCTTCCAGCCACACTTGAAGAGAATTCCATCTGGGGTAGAGAATACGATGCATGACTACGTTCATGATATATACACCCAGTACAGAGAGTGGGCAAAGGCTGCCGAAAAAGCTTCTAAAGTAGCCTTCGAGCGGGCTAAAGAGATCGAGAAGATGGAGACCGAGCTCGCAAAAAGGGACCGTATCATTCAGGTACTTTCCGCTGAGTCCGAGTCTTCTCAGAAATATGAGATTGAGGCCATTAAGAAGGCTGATGAGGCGAAGGCGGAGATGGAGAGGTTGAGGCAGACGCATGTCGCCTTGGTGGAGGAGATGGGGCACCAAAACACTAAAGTTATCGTTGAGCGGGATACGGCGGTCAAGGAGCTTAATGAACTCAAAGCCAAATTTGCCAGCTTGGTCAAAGAAAAAGATGACGCGAACAACGCAGCCCAAGAAGCGTGCGACCAGGCTGTTCTGCTCAGGGGAGAACGGGATGCGGCGGTGGCTAAAGTCCAGAAGGTGGAGACTGAGGTCGAGGAGAGGGTGAAGTTAGCCGAGTCCAGGCTAGAGGCCGACATTGAAGACCTCCTCGTTGTCTATAATGCTAACGTGCTGAGGCATAGGGGTCTGGCCTGGCTCGATGATTATTCGACGCATCTCCACAGTGCTTGGGGCCGACTGGTTGAGGAAGAGAAAGAGGTGCACCAGGGTGAGTATGTGGATGAATTCGAGCTTGAGAATCGTCTATTAACTGATGACGAAAAGAAGATTCTTTATGATTCAATGATCTCTTATGAGAAGGAGAGGCTTGGCACCCAGCACCTGGAAGTAGGAGAAGGCTCCAGGGTTGGACATCATGATGCAAGTCTTGATCTTCCGGTGTCAACCCAGCCTGAATCTTTGCCTGCGGTTGATCCTCAAGCTGTTCCTGCCTATAACCCGGATCAGCCGTAGATGACTCCGACTACAGCGCAAGCGACTGAAGCCGCCCCATCGCTTACAAGCCAAACTAAGGAAGGTACTCAAAACATTCCACATGTCTTTCATGAGTCGAAGTCTTCGATCGAGTTTAAGTTCTAACAATTCTTTTATTCTTTGTCCAGTGATCGACGTTGCACATGTCGGGCCTCCTGCTACCCAAGAATTACATCAGACACAGGAGGCTATCGTTACTGAAGCAATCACCACGACTACAACCGCCCAGCTTGACGACATGTAGGGGAGTGCGATTGGGTTTGATGAGCAGTTAATGGAGGAACTCTTTCTTCGTCATGGTGATCCTTTAGCTGACTTATCATTCGTCATGGGCGGAGGAGTTCCTGCCACAAGTTCTTCGATGCCGACCACTGACGCTCCCAAGGAGGCTCGTTCGGGTACTCAAGAGGGAATCATGGCACAAATTGCCGCTGAAATGGACGCTGCAGCGCTTGGTGGCAGTGTTGGAGGTGGGACAGCGGCACTTGGTTCAGTTCCGCTTAGAATGATATCGCCTGGCGGTACATTTTCAGACACTAGCGTGGCCATGACATCTTCCACATTTGACCCTGTTCCTTCGACTCCGCCCACAGGGAGCATTCTTATTCACACGAGTTCAGAGGAGGATGTCGACATAATGCCTTCGTCCGAAGACCAACCGCCGAAAAGCCAAGGCTCGAAGAGGAAGATTAGTGGTGGCTCTAGTGGGTCCACACCGAGGAGGAAGCCAAGAAAGAAGAAAGATTAATCCTGCTTCTCCAATGTGTTTTGGCTTTCTTTTGCTGGCCGTGTATAGATGCGGGTTCGGCCCCTTCTAGTAGGAATTTTTTTTTGGAATCTTGTATACGAACTTCTTCTATAATCAATAGAAATGAAACTTTTCTTTTTTTTACTTCTTTTTGTCATTGTGTATTTGTCTAAGTGTTTCAGTGTCTGAAATGCACTTGTGAAGTTTCAGGTTCTGAATCAAGTTTGTTTTGGTTTGTCAAGTTCGGAAACTATGGACATGGCTTGTGACCGGGAAGCAAGTTGAATTCCGATATCGCATCACTTCAATCCATGGTTGATGCTTAACTCCTGCCCCCCAGTCTTGGGGATGAGTTGTAGACCGTCAATGTAACAACCCGCATATTTATCGATTTTATATTTAGATATTTTATTTAAATATTTCATCGTTCGTCGGATTTTGGTCCGAAAAGCTACTTTTTGCAAACAGTCGAATTGGGACTCGAGACCACCCCCATTGAGTCCAAAATTACATTTGCGATCTTTTTGAGTGTAAACTTCGATATGTTTGGAGTAAGTCGAATTTTGCTACTTTTTCTATTGGGTTTTGAGTTTGGGTTCAGCCCACTAGCCAACTTAATACCCCAAACTGAAACCCCCCTCTTCATTCACTCCCTCTTCCTCCACTTTTCAGTTCTAAGAAGATTAATGGAGGAGAAGAAAAAGAATTAAAACTCCAAGCCCTAGTTTCTCTTGCAATCTCAAATTCTTACTCCAAATTCAAAGAGAACCCATTGGTAAGCTTCATCTCCTTCTTCTCCAACTCTTTCTCTTTCCAATTTCAGTTTATTTCCTAAACCTAAATTTGGGAAATGCTTGTTTTGATCTTAGTTGGAGCTTCTTGTGTTGAGAGTGAAGAGTAATTGTTCTTGACATTGCTTCAAAGCTTCTTCTTCATTTGTTTGGGTTCAAAGGTGAGATTTTTATCTCACATCTAAGTCTTTAATTATCTTCGATTGTTAGGTATGAATTCCTAACACTTATTCTTGTGCAATTGATTTTGGTTTGGATTGATTTGGTGTATATTCCAATTTTTGGTGTTTTGAAATCAAAATCTATGAAAATCCTTTTATGGATATTTGGACATTGGTATTTGAGGCATGTCGAAGAGCCGTTAAGGCTGGGTTGTCGCTTGGCGTAAATCCTTAGTCATTGTCGCTCGATCGATCGCTTCCGGTATTCATTTGGCCATTTTTGGTCTAGGTTCAGGGAATGCCCTGAACCCCAGTTTCAGACGTCTGATACGTTAGATTCAGACGTCTGAATACTATATTGGGAAGATTTTTATTCCCAGATTCAGACGTCTGAATCTTTGGCTCCAGACGCCTGAATTGGCTCGATTTCAAACAGAAAGAAAATAGGCTTAAATTGCCTATTTCAGACGTCTGAAATATTTCGTTCAGACGTCTGAACCTGTGTTCTGGAAAATATTTAATTTTCCAGATTCAAACGTCTGAACCAATTATTCCAGACGTCTGAATCTGCAGTCTTTTGCCTACTTCCCTATTGTGCTTGAATATCCAACTCTAATCAAGTCGTGTTGATTCCCTTTTTGTTGTTATCATTTATTATCGGCCACTTTGTTAAGTCGCCCACCTTTTAAACTTAGGTCGCTTATCTTCACTAAGTCGTACAACTCTGCGTAGGCAAATCTTATCTGAAAAACATTCAACAGAATTTCTTACTTTAATGGTTTTGGGAATTGATTTCTTTGGATTTTATTCACGTCTTCGAATGTGAACTTTTATAATTGATTGTTTCTACAATCACTTCTATGACTTGTCACTTTAAAAATATAAAGGTTTCAATACTAGTAGTAAATATCAAAACTCTTTCATCAAAACGATTTCAACTCTATTTTCAATATCAAACTCGTTTATAAAACTGTTTTCCAATCTACTAGTATATACAAACCTTTACCTCATTCGTATGAGAAAATATAATTAAACGGCTTAGCAAAACAAGTGGTATGAAACGCTTGCGTTTACTTCGTCGGTTAATTTTTGGACTTGTTCGATTGAAACTCTCTTGTGACAATTTTATAGTGGAAATCTACAGTTTGTTCGTAAATATTTGAGTTAAGCAAGTGGTTATGGGACATGAAGCTAAACTCTTATATTTACTAGCTTAGTGTAATTGACACTTCCTAATGATCATGACGATCATTTTTGTGATTTAGACTAGCGATTGAGCGATGTCTCTTTGTTTGCGAGGTTAGACTAGACACCATTTTTGTGATTTCGATTCACACCTATCTCTTTATCTTCAAGGTTAGTCTATACCTCATTGGTGTGATTTCGATTCACACATATTGAAACTCTTGTGACAATTTTCTAGTGCAGATCTACAATCTGTTCGTAAATATTTGAGTTAAGCAAGTGGTTATGGGACATGAAGCTAAACTCTTATATTTACTAGCTTAGTGTAATCGACACTTCCTTATGATCATGACGATCATTCTTGTGATTTAGACTAGCAAGGTGCGATGTCTCTTTGATTTGGTTCATCGGACGTTACGCTATACGACGTCGTTGTTCCATTTTATCGTGATTTGGTTCATCGGATGTTACGCTGTACGACATCGTTGTTCCTTTTCTATTTATGGTGATTTGGTTCATCGGACGTTACGCTGTACGACGTCGTTGCTCCATTTTACTACGTGTTGGTTCATCGGATGTTACGCTGTACGACATCGTTGTTCCTTTTCTTTTTATTGTGATTTGGTTCATCGGATGTTACGCTGTACGACATCGTTGTTCCTTTTATTTGTGATTTGGTTCATCGGACGTTACACTGTACGACGTCGTTGTTCCATTTTCCTATGCTTTGGTTCATCGGATGTTACGCTGTACGACATCTTTGTTCCTTTTATTTGTGATTTGGTTCATCGGACGTTACGCTGTACGACGTCGTTGTTCCATTTTCCTATGCTTTGGTTCATCGGATGTTACGCTGTACGACATCGTTGTTCCTTTTATTTGTGCTTTGGTTCATCGGACGTTACGCTGTATGACGTCGTTGTTCCTATTTATTTTGTCTCTGGATCATCGGACGTTACGATGTACGACGTCGTTGCTTCGGATTATTTGATTTCTGGATATTGATTTCTGGAATTTATGTTTCACCAGCACTTACGATGGGCATTGATATGTATGTCATTTATTGTGGCTTGGTGAATTAAATAGAGAATATGACATTCTTTTTATTCTTTGAGAAGATTCTTGCAATATTGATTAATCTCTTGTTGATTTTCAATTACGTACTTATCACAGTATAGTATTATGGTTATGATACGTTTTTGTCATACCTCTTATTCTATATCACTTTATCTGATATTTATAGCTAGACTGATCCGTTTATTATTTTCTTCTTAAATAATACTCGGGTCAGACTGAGATTTACAGGTGCTTCCTTATGACTTCTTATCTGGAGCCATCTTCTGACTTTTGGCTAACTACTCTAGTTTAGTAGTTTTTGTTTGTATACATTTGAGATTAGACTCCTTGATGTATACATATTCTTTTGGTTAGCACTTGTATCTATTCTTTTGTGTTATTGTGGATCTTATTTGACCACTACTCTGATGTACACTTTCATGTGTTATATTCATATCTATTTCCGCCTTTGTGATATGAATTGTCTGTGACTGATTTGTGTTACGTATATTTCTATATTTGTTTCCGAAGATCATATATAGCCACTGTGTGATAGCTTTGTGTTTGTATCGGTATGTCGGATTTCCTCCTTAAAAGATATACATTCTATTCTATCTGACATATCGGTGCTCGCACAAAGAAGTTACACGGATGGTCGCTCCTCAACAGCCTTATCCTCCGTGCTAACTGACAGCACTACCCCGTAGTGTTCTTGGTTAGCGTGGGTATAAAGGTGGGGCGTCACAGTCAACCGACGATCGCTTCTTACTTATATCGTGTTGAGTCTTGTGCCACCGAACGGATGTCTGAAGCAAGCGGAGATTGAGTAATGTGTCCATGCTTGTTTAATTGTCGATGATCACATCCGGACTACGGTGATTCTTATTTGCTTACTGGCGGTTGGTCACGCCGGCTTAAGTTTTAACCATATGTCCGCGGTCTGGGGCCCCGGAGTTGACATTTGTACTCCGACTCGCGTTCTGGGAGTTTGGAGTTGGTGTTTACGCTCCGTTTCGCACTCTAGAAATCCGGAGTTGATGTTTATACTCTGACTCGCGCTCTGGGAGTTCGGAGTTGAATGTTTATACTCCGCTTCGCACTCTGGGTATACGGAGTTGAATGTTTATACTCCGCTTCACACTCTGGGTATACGAAGTTGAATGTTTATACTCCGCTTCGCACTCTGGGTATACGGAGTTGAATGTTTATACTCCGCTTCGCACTCTGGGAATACGGAGTTGAGGTTTATACTCTGACTCACGCTCTGGGAGTTCGGAGTTGAATGTTTATACTCCGCTTCGCACTCTGGGTATACGGAGTTGAGGTTTATACTCCGACTCGCGCTCTGGGAGTTCAGAGTTGAATGTTTATACTCCGTTTCGCACTCTGGGAATACGGATTTGATGTTTATACTCCGTTTCGCACTCTGGGAATACGGAGTTGAATGTTTATACTCCACTTCGCACTCTGGGAATACGGAGTTGATGTTTATACTCCGCTTCGTGCTCTGGGTGTACGGAGTTGAATGTTTATACTCCACTTCGCATTCTAGGAATACGGAGTTGAATGTTTATACTTCGGTTCGCACTCTGGGAATACGGAGTTGAGTTTTATACTTCGACTCGCGCTCTGGGAGTTCGGAGTTGAATGTTTATACTCTGTTTCGCACGCTGGGAATACGGAGTTGATGTTTATACTCCATTTTGCACTTTGGGAATACGGAGTTATTTCTATACTCCGCTTCACACTCTGGGAATACGGAGTTGATGTTTATACTCCGACTCACGCTCTGGGAGTTCGGAGTTGAATGTTTATACTCCGCTTCGCACTTTGGGAATACGGAGTTGAGGTTTATACTCCGACTCGCGCTCTGGGAGTTCGGAGTTGAATGTTTATACTCCGGTTCGCGCTCTGGGGACTCGGAGTTGGATGTTTACACTCCGCTTCGCACTCTGGGAATACGGAGTTGAATGTTTATACTCCGCTTCGCGCTCTGGGAATACGGAGTTGAATGTTTATACTCCGGTTCGCGCTCTGGGAACTCGGAGTTGGATGTTTATACTCCGCTTCGCACTTTGGGAATACGGAGTTGAATGTTTATACTCCGGTTCGCGCTCTAGGAACTCGGAGTTGATTCAGGATTATCGTGTATCAATCCTTTCTTGACTTTTTATGTGATGGCTTGCCCCCGAGCTCGAGTTTCACTTAGCGAGTGATTGGTTGCATCGCAGTCACTCTCTATTTGAATAAATCCCACCGTATGATGTGACTTAGCTCTCTGTGCATGGTGATGGTCATATGAAGTATTTCAAGTAAATCACAGCTCTGGCTCGAAGAGGTTGCATTTTATTGCTGAAATAAGAAAGTACGGCAAAGTCAGTTGCCTTATTACAAGTTCTGATTTCGAAATGCATAAACAAATTGCAGAAAAGGAAAGTAAGCTAAATGGATAAAGATATCCTGTTAGGTGTAATAGCAGCGAAGGCTCTCGTTATTCCAAGCTCTTGGCAGGGTAAGACCGTCGATGGTCGATAATTTGAATGTGCCATCTCCGAGCCTTCGTTCAATAACATACGGTCCTTCCCATGTCGGCTTCATATGTGAAGGAACCAGATAGATTCTTTTTAAGACGAGATCGCCTAGTTCGAAGGTTCGCGGATGGACCTTGGCGTTGTACAAGCGGCCGACTCGACCTTGATTCACACCTACCCTCAAATCAGCCTCTTCACGCTTCTCATCCAGTAGATCGAGAGATTCAGCAAGTAGTATAGCATTCGTTTTCGGATCATAGTATGTCACACGATGAGAAGGTACTTCTAGCTCGACTGGAATAATGGCTTCTGAATCGTAAGAAAGAGAGAACGGGGTGTGACCGGTCGCAGTCTTGTGGGTTGTTCGGTAAGCCCATAGAGCCATAGGAAGTTCATCGACCCACTTGCCCCCGACCTTTTCCAGTCGTTTCTTCAGGATGGACTTTATAACTTTATTAACTGCTTCGACCTACCCGTTTGCTTGAGGATGTGCAAGCGCGGAGAATTTCTTTTGGATGTGAAATCGTTCGGAGAAATCTTTAAATTCAGCACTGTCGAATTGGGTTCCGTTGTCCGTAATTATGGTATGTGGGAGACTGAATCGACAGATGATGTTACGAACCACAAAGATGATTACTTTCTTCGTTGTAATGGTAGCGAGAGCTTCGGCTTCAGCCCACTTTGTAAAGTAATCAACTGCGACGATGGCGTACTTCGCACCACCTTTTGCCAGAGGTAGAGCACCGATGATGTCGATGCCCCACATTGCGAACGGCCATGGGATGACCATTTATGTTATTTCGGTAGGGGGAGCTCTAGGAATTCAGGCATATTTCTGGCATCTATCGCATTTCTTTGCATAATCTGACGCATCGCGATTCACGGTTGGCCAGTAATATCTGTATCGAAGTATTTTCTTGGCAAGTGCTTGCCCCCCGGTGTGGTCGCCACATTCTCCCTCATGCACTTCGTGCAATACTCATTTGATTTCATCGTGAGCGATACACCAGAGGAGAGGAGCAGAGTACCCTCTTTTATACATGACCCCATCCTGAATGACGAACCGCGAGGCCTTTCGGAGAACTTGTCTTTTTTCACTCCTAAGTTCCAGCAGTATTCTGTGTTCGATGTAGTTTCTAGGTGGAGTCATCCATGAATCCTTTTCAAGGATGGTTTCGTATACCCTGTCTATTTCTGCCCGGTCAATGCTTGGTGAGGATAACGCTTCTACGGGAACGAGTCCCATTTGTTGAGCTTCACCAGTGCTGGCTAGTTTCGCCAATGAATCGGCTTTTTGGTTGCGTTCTCGAGGTATGCAATAGATGGCATAGTAATCAAACTGATTTAGTACTTCCCGAACTCGAGCTAAGTAAGCAGCCAACCTTCGATCTCTTGCCTGATACTCTCCCCGTACTTGACACACAACCAATTGTGAATCACAGTAAATTTCCACGGCGATGATTTTCATATCTCTGGCGAGATTCAAGCCAGCTAAGAGGGCTTCGTACTCAGCTTCGTTATTGGTTGCATGAAAGTCAAACTTCAAAGCGTAGCATATAGATCGACCTTCGGGGGTTTCGAGCACAACATTGGCGCCTGAATATCGGTCATTCGATGCACCATCGGTATACATCTTCCAGACAAATTTGGGGGATTTACTGGTTTCGGGCAAGTCCTCTGGAACGGTGAATTCAGCTATGAAATCAACGAGGACTTGTCCTTGGATTGCTTGTCTTGGAGTGTAAGTAATATCGAACTGGCCCAGTTCGATGTTCCACTTGAATAACCTACCAGACGTCTCAGGCTGCGAAAGGACCTGTCGTAACGGCTGGTCGGTGTAAACAACAATGGGATGTGCCTGGAAGTATGGTCGGAGTTTTCTCGATGCGATCACAAGGCAGTAGGCCAAATTTTCTAGCTTCGGGTAGTTCCTTTCAGCCCCAGTCAATCGTTTGCTGATGTAGTATACCGGCTTCTGTATCTTTTCCTCTTCTCGGATTAATGCAGCGCTGATAGCGTTCTGTGATATCGCCAAATATACAAACAACTTCTCATGGTCGATGGGTTTCGACAGGATAGGTGGTGTGGATAGATGTTGGACTAACGCTTGGAAAGCTCCCTCGCACTCCGTGGTCCATTCAAAGTTGCATTTTCCTTTTTGGATCAGATCGAAGAAGGGAATGCATTTGTCTATGGACTTTGAAATGAACCTGCTCAATGCTGCTACTTTCCCATTGAGACTTTGGACTTGCTTTATGGTCTTAGGAGTTTCAAGATTTTTGATTGCCCAAATCTTTTCAGGATTAGCTTCGATTCCTCGAGCGTTAACGATGAACCCAAGGAACTTCTCGGATGCAACTCCAAAGTGACACTTCAGTGGATTTAGCTTCATTTTGTATTCTCGAAGTATGTCGAACATAGTCTCTAGGTCCTTAACATGGTCAGTGGAGAGTCGTGACTTCACAAGCATGTCGTCTACATATACTTCCATAGTTTTTCCGATTTGATTGGCAAACATCCGATTAACCAATCGTTGATAAGTAGCTCCAGCGTTCTTGAGTCCGAATGGCATAACCGTGTAGCAGTAAAGTCCTAGATTGGTTATGAAGCTGGTATGCTCTTGATCGGGTAAATGCATCGGTATCTGATTGTAGCCGGAGTACGCGTCCATGAAGGATAAAAGTTCATGCCCAACTGTCGAATCTACTAGCTGATCGATTCTGGGAAGTGGAAAACTGTCTTTGGGACATGCTTTATTCAGATCGGAATAATCGACGCACGTTCTCCACTTTCCATTCGGCTTTTGGACGAGCACGGGATTCAACACCCAATCAGGATATAGCGCATCTCGAATGAATCCGTTCGCTTCAAGCTTTTCTACTTCCTCCTTAAGGGCGGCAGATCTCTCTGGATCCATACCGCACCTTTTTTGTTTGACCGAGACATGCCGCGGGTCAATGTTCAGAGTGTGGCTTGCAATATCCGGCGAGATCCCACACATATCAAAATGTGTCTAGGCAAATACATCAAGATTTGCTCGCAGAAATTCGACCAATTCCTCTTGAGTTTGCTGGCTTAGTTGAGACCCAATCTTTATCATTCTTGAGTCGTCGTCGCTGTCAACAGGGACATCAATTGTCAGTTTAGCCGGGGATGCTTGACTTTCTTTAGATTCTCCTTCGCCTTTAGTTTCTCTTGGGTCAAGATCCCTGAGGAATTGGCTTGGAGCCCGGGCCTGGGCCCGGGCGTTAATTGTGAATTAGCGGCGAAACGGACGCAGAGAGATTCCTCTACGCCCTTTCCCTTCTCCTTTTGTCGCGCATCCCGCAGCTCAGCAACATAACAGGCTCTGGCAGTGGCCTGATCTCCCTGAACGATTCCTAATCCATGATCGGTGGGAAATTTTAAGGTCAAACACCATGGGGCAATGGCAATTCTGAATTCAGCGAGGGCCGGTCGGCCCAAGAAAGCATTGTAAGGGGAGTCTATGTACAAAACGATGAACTACAACATCCGTACTCTCCGACGTTCTCCAACTCCCAACTCTACTGGCAGTTCCACCATCCTAGTGGGAATTGTGGCACTTCCGTTGAAACCATGGACTCGAGATTGACAAGGCTTCAAGTCTGTGGCCTCCATCTTCATTTGATCATAAGCTCGCTTGAACAAAATATTCACAGAACTTCCACTATCAACTAAGATCCTTTTTATCCAAGCGGGACCTACTTGTGCTGAGATGACCAATGGATCGATAGTGGGAGCTTCGATTTTATCTGCATCTCTGCTCCTGAACACGATGTCATCCGTCATCGTTTTCTATTGCTTGGCCAGAGCCCCTTCATCAGAATTACTATAACATTCGAAGTCTGCGTGCCTGATAGAACTAGCGTAAGACTCCATTTCCTTCCAGCTTCGATCTGCTGGGTGAGGACCACCACTTATTGTGTTGATGACCAACCTCCTACCTGTATGAGCGGGTTCCTGCTGTCTTTCCTAATTTGGTGCACGATTTTGATTTGATGGGCCCGCGCCTCCGGACTGCGGCGCCCGCACATACTGATCCAACTTTCGTTCACGTATAAGTTTTTCAATGAGGTCTTGTAAGTGACGGCACTCATTGGTCTTGTGGCCATAACTTTCGTGGAATATACAAAACTTTCCCGTTTGTATTTGTCTCTCAGTCGATGGTTTAGGGGCAGGCTTCTTGAATTGCATGGTATTGCAGATCTACAAATATACATTTTCCAGCGACGTGTTTAACGGAGTGTAGTTATCATACATGGAAGCTCTACGCCGTGGACCGTGATTCTGATCGCGTTTCTTGTTTTGGTTCTCATTGTCCCTCTGTTGATTTTGTTTATTTTGTACGTTCAACTGAGCTTTCCGTGAACTATCTCCGGACTTTTTAATAGTGATGTTACTTTGGATTCCTCCGATGTTGGGCCCTGCATCATCCTGTTTCCTAGACTGTTTTGCATCCACCCTTCCCAAGAATTGGGCTGCCTTGGAACAGAAACGATCCAATGATGCAGGTGGTTTTCCAGCTAACCAATTTCTGAACTCGGAATCAGCATCAATCCCCTTAGTCAGTGCCATCAGGATAGAGTTATCATTGGGATTGCTTATTTCCGCACATGCAGCATGGAATCGCTCCAAGTAAGGTCTAAGTGTTTCTCCGGGAGCTTGTGTAACGCTAGACAGAGTGTTAACGTCCTTAGGCCTTGTTACGTGCATACGGAACTGTTCGACAAACTTGGTGGCCATCTGGTCAAAGTTAGAAATGGATCGCGGTGGCAAACGAGTGAACCACATGGTAGCGATGCCCCCTAGGGAAATGGGGAAACTACGACACTTTACTGCATCATCAGCTCTAGCAGCATTCATCAGCCATTCGTATTTCAGGACATGTTGATTGGGGTTAGAACTTCCTTCATAAACTGGAAAAGCTGGCATCCTGAAGTGCCGAGGTGGTTCAGAATATAAAACGTCATCGGTGAAAGGGGTATGACTTCGGGAGATTCCCCAGTCGTCATTAGAGAGACCCTGACTTTCACGGATCATTTGGCGGATCATTGTTGGTATATCCGGCGTTCGGGTACTTGGAGCATGTTGGGCCAAGGTGTGGTCGGGTTCCACAGCGTGAGTCTGGACTGGACGCGATCGACGGTCCATGCCTCGCCTCCTTGGTTCAACATTCTGAGGGACATAGGGCTCGGGAGTCTGCTCCCATTGGCTACGTTGAGGATCAGCTTGGTTTCTAGCATCACCTCCCCGTTTGGCAGTGGTGGTAGTAGCAATGTTGCCGGTAACATGGTAAGGAGCAGCTCCTTCTCGAGTTGAAGGCTCTGTACGGAGACTAGCGGATGGTCCAGCTCTTGGTTGCCCAAGGTTCGAAGCAGGCTGGTGTCCCGTGGCTTGGGCGTAGCTTACACCTAGCCATGGACGTGTAGATCTGGTTTGGCCATCGAAGGAGGCTGAACTTTCTATGGAAGAATAGGAAACTTGGTCTCTCCTAGATCTTCTGCGTCTTTGGCGGTTCAGCTGGTTGGACAATTCCACGTTGGCGCGTAGCTGTTCAGTTAACTGCTGTCGACTTTGGGTCAACTCTTGAAGCAATGTCTGGAATTCTTGCCTAATGATTGGACCGGATGGATCTGAAGGTCTTGCAGCATTTTGATTGGAGGGAGGTGATTGCACAGGATTTTGTCGGTCCCGTGTCCCTTGATCAGCAGTTGTAGTAGTGGTACGTGTGCTCACCATAATGAATTGGTGAAGTCCTTTCCTAGATCTGGTTGCAAATCTGAATAGAATGGAAGGGCTTCAAAGTTCTAGATCTGGAGCTTCTTCTTAGATTTATGCAATCCAATATAGATAGGAGATCCAAAGAGCAGGAGAAAAATTGGTTTTCTCAGTGAAAGCACCAAAGTGTTTGTACCAAAATTGGGCACAACACTCTTCGGAAGTCTTTGAAGAGATAAAGTGAAGAAATTAAATGTAAAAAGAGGATTTATCTAACAAAAACTCCAAATTTCAGAAATGAGAATAAGTAAAGTGCAAGGAGACACAAGAATTTAGAGTGGTTCGGCGTATTGCCTACATCCACTATGAAGTAGTTTGCTTTATTGATCTTTCTTTTGTGTTTACAAGGGAATTCAATGATATACAGCAAGCAATTATGATTTGCAGCAGTGAATCTTGTTGGTAGCAGCAGCAACTAAGTTCAGATCTGGATTTGGCGGAGTCCGGGCGTTGGAGATCTCAAAGAGGAAGAAGAACCGCTTTTCTATTGGCTTTGGGGGTCTATTTATAGGTGTAGGAGGCTGATATTTCGCTCAGATCTCGGGAGACCCTCTCTGGGACGTGACCAGGCCCGCACGCCCAAGCCCGGGAAGTTTCGGTCCGATCCATGATCGACATGAGCATATTTCGACTCACTCAAGATTTCATCCAATGGAGTCGAAATTTGGCGTGGACATTCTTTAGCATGCACATAGTCTTCTGTGAAAATTTCATAGCATTTGGACTTGTAGATTGGGAGATATGATCGATACGAAATGGAGTTTTCGGTAGGCTGTTCCATTCGACTCGCTTCCGTTTTGACTCGATGACGTGGCGCTTCCTGGATCGCTCCGTATTTGACGCTACTTTGAGCGAGTCGAAGCGCACACTGATTTGAGCGAGTCGAAGTGATGGTTCGATCGCTTCGAGTAGTGACTTTGCCAACCGGAGCTGAATTTGATGGAGTCGAATAGCTGTTTGAGAGGAGCGAGTCGAAGCGTGCACTTTCGATGGTTCCAAACTGGAGCGAGTCGAAGAGGGCCGTTCTGAGAGGTTTGAGCAATGGAGTCAAAGTTGATGGAGTTGACCAGTGATTTGAAGTGAGCGAGTCGAAGAAGGCAGCTGAGCGAAGCGAGTCGAAATAGGTACTTCAGATGGCAGTGAAGCGAGTCGAACAGGAACGAGTCGAAGTTGATATCTGAGGGGACCGAAGCGTGTCGAAGGGAGCAAGTCGAAGTTGGCTTCTCCTGAGTGTTGTGAAGCGAGTCGAAGGAGCGAGTCGACTGGCAATTGATTTTTACCCCCTCTTGCATCGCTCGTAACTTGAGCATACGAACTCGGATTGACTTGGGATTTGAAACGTTGGCTCTCATGGCTTAGCTTGTCATGTCCTACCAATTTTGGCTCGATCCGGACTCGGACAAAATTCATCGATATTCGCAGTGAGCCCGTATATAACTGATCCCTGGGATGTGCCGTCATTGGTTACTAGTCAATTCCTTGGTGTTACGGCCTTGCCAAAAGGCGGGATAATACACATATTTCTTGAGTTTCTCATACTAGACTCATGTCTGACACGTGGTTTTTGTTTTTCCTAAATTCCTCGTGTTCTCTTTCGAGTAGTCTGAGAAATGTTGGTTTTCATTGATGCTCATTGGAGCTTGAGGAGATAAGTTGGATGTTTCACCTATCGTAGTATTCTTATTTTCGCTACATTACTGCTATGAATATACCATCATTTGTAGGACATGTTGTTATAACTATCCAGGCTGGTGATAGTATTTTGATCTTTAGCTTTGAAATGCTATGTATCTTAGAGTGAAAGTTTGTACTATCTTTTGATATTATATGTTATCGTTCCACTGTGAGATTCTGATATTGTATTCTCTTCTTTCTTGTTCTATTTTCGTTTTCCTTTATTTTACCCTAACAATCCATTTTTCCATCACTTGAGTGCTTAACACGTGAATACCATGGATGTATTAGTGTCAACATTTGAGGGTCAAAAAGGGAGACCATTACATCTGGTTCAGAGCTGAAGGTTAAGCGAAAACCTTGGCTTTGGTTGGATATGACTCATTAAGAGATAGGGTAATAGAATTCCCTAGCATAAGTTGAGTCTATTATAATATGAAAGAATATTTCTTATGAATGCATGCGTTAAAGGTAATTACAGCAATGAAAATTTAAGATCTTATATAAGTATAATTTGATAGTGTAATTCAATTAATGTAGGGATTAATGATGTTCATTCGTTACCCCTTATTAATTAGTTTAGCCATGCTCGGCCAGTTTATGAGCATTGCTATCCTTATAGAATGATTCGACAATCTCGACCAGTTTATGAGCATTATTATCATTTGCAGTATTGTTATCTTAATATTGCTCAACCAGTTTACGAGCATTGTTATTATTTGTTGATTGCTTAGTTGTGCTCGGCCAGTTTATGAGTATTGACTATTATTTATTGATAGTTGATTTGTGCTCAACCAATTTATGAGCAGTTTTACCTTTTCACTACATGGGATGGGTAGACGATATTTGTGGGTACATGGAGATGAACACCTTGTGAATTTAATTTTACAAAGTGAATATAAGGTATTCGGTGACAATGTTGGGTTTAAAGTTAGGGGTTAGTAAAAGATGTTTATTATAATCTAAAGGAAAGATAAGTTATTTATTAAATATATGTTTCTGAAAAGATTTATATAAGAAAGTGATTTTATATAAGTATGGTTTATAAAAATATGGTTTATAAACGAAGAGGATTTAAACTGATATTTTGCGAACTTAAATCCCAGTATGTTTGAAAATGTTTTTCAAGATTTTGGAAAAATAACAAAGTATTATTTGAAAGTATATATTTAGGAAATTGGTTTATGAATTTAGATCATGATACTTGGTACCATTATACAAAGTATATGATACCAATTTAAAAATGATTTTTGTTAAGTCCGAAATGTATGATTCGAAAATACTGAACTCACTTCTGTCACTTGAACATAATTTCGGTGATACTGAACATCATCTGTGTTCACTTTTGGGTTTTAAAATAGGGAATGTACAGAGTTTTTTTAGTAAATCAGATTTTTTTATTTAATCCCGAAACTATGATTCGATATACAAAAGAAATATGTATATACTATTATTACAAAAGGATTTGGAATAAAATGCGGGTGTTTACTTCCAAAAGTTTTTCTTTAAAAGGAGGTTCATATGAATTTTATGTGGACAAATGTTATATATATATGTTATGTCGGTTGCTCGAGTGGTAGTGGCATAGCCCAGAATAAATGAAGCAATTTTTTCATGTTTTCCCATTGTAGCGAGGTGCATTAATAAGTAATTGTTGTTTGGTATGTGCATCATGCTATGATATGTTGTTTGGTAGTTTTCATTTTTTAAAATGAAACAGAATTTTCGATGATTTTGGTCAGTCGAAAACTTTTGAATTGTTATAGAACTTGTAGTTAAGTGTTTTTGGAAATAAATTTGAGTTTATATTACACTTGAATTGAGAAGGTAGTAATTTTAAACAAGTTTAAATGGTTAAACATACTTATCAAGTGAAATAAATTTGGTGTGTTGTACTCTTAGGATGTAGTGGTGTATTATACAAGTTTTAACTTAAGTTATAAAATGTTTAATAACTCAAAGTTAGGTTTTTATGAAATGGTTCATAAATGATTTTGTATTAAATGGCGTACTATTTGTTTAATAGAATCTGATAAAAAGGATATTGGTGTAGTTGAGAAACCAATAGAAAGAATATGTAAGTTGTATTTAGATCATTTTATTCACATGACTGTTCTTGATCCAACATTCGAGCACATGATATTTACGTAATTTACATTGATTCGGACTAGGATTTTTCACTCGATTCTTAACGACAAACACTTGATACAGGTTCTTGATATGATCCTAAAGTTTTCTATCATATATATTCCTATGTATAGAGAATAGAGGTTTCTAATCAAGGAACATGATCAGAGTCTGGATTGGAGAGGTCTAGTGATCTATACTAGTTTGGAAGTGAAATTATGGGATTGAGGAAGTGATAAAAAATCGGACATTGCATACGTATGATCCATGTGCATCGTATGGGCTTTAGTAAATGCATACTATGTTTTTTAGCTTATGGAGAGTTTTGGTGATGAATCTTTGATTTTTCATGAGCTAGCATAAATGATCGACTAAGTGACAACCTAAGGTTGTTGAGCGTAAGGTACACTTACTAGATTGTTTATCGTCTTTGCGCGAGAAGAGGATTTTTGAACTTGGACAAACCATGGTCTATGTTTGCTAATAATTTTGGATATTGTTAAATATTGCTATGTGATTGTTTCCTTTTGTTGCTCGCGTTGAAATTTCAAGGACGAAATGTTTTAAGTGGGGGAGAATGTAACGACCCGGAATTTCGAACACTTCGTATTTAAATATCTGAATTATCTAAATATTTGAATCTTGGAATAATATGATTAAATTGATTTAATAATCTTGTTAACCCTCTTTTTAGAAATAACTAATGATGCTAAACTTGTTTTAGAAAAATATTTACAAAAATATATAGTTCGAAGAAATACCGATAATGCGACGGAAAATCATTTTATCGATAAATAGCTTTTTACTGGACATAAGTTGTACAGTTTTTTTCACATACACTAAGACACTTAAAAGATCATTAACATTAAATATATTTTTTCTATTTTTGCAAAATAAAATATGACGATGTCATGGTTGATGTCATGGGAAGATATTTTGGAAAATGAGCATTTAAAAGTTTAAAGTAAAAAAGCATGCAGGCATATGGAGGGGGGTCTTGGCCATGTAAAGGAGGGTAAAGGAGGGGCTTGGGCTTGCGTACCAACTCATTATTTTCTAAAGCATGAAAAATATAAAACGAATTAAAAATAGTGGAAGATGATTGACACTAGTCCACTTTGTTCTTCACTAATCTTTCTCTAATTAGTTCAAAACTTCTCCAAACTCCACCAAACTTTCACCAACACCTTAGAAAATCTTAGGAACCATGGACATAAATTCAAAAGTGGAAGAAGGGAAGAGGAAGTGCTGGTTCCAACTTGGGCCGTGAGCATGGAAGGTGGAGAGTGGTGTTGCCTTGTGATTTTAGGCTTTTGAGTAATGGTTGGAAGTGGTTCTTTGTTCTTGTGTGTTTGGGCTTATTGTAGGCCTAGATTTGGATGAGTTATCTCACTATATTGAATGTATATATTGTGTGTGTGTGTGTATGTGCATGCAAATATAAAGTAAAAGTGACATTAACTAATTAAAGTTATAACTTAGACCCTCTTGCTTTTGAAAGCAAATGTCAAATTTATATTATATGACATTACTCCTATTACCTTCTATAATATATGGCGTGGCTTTGACTTGATGCTTAAATGGATTTTTGGATTACATGTTGTACTTGGAATGGATTTGTAGTGGTCCATATAGTGATATTCGCTATAAGTACACTTTGACATCCCTTAACTTTAAATAATGTAAATTGATGATTTATGATCATAACTTGGTATAACTTGTTTTGGTTGCTCTCTACACATTATTTGGTGTATGGGACAGAAGGAATTGATTTGAAAAGTTATAGAAATTGTGAACCAAAGTTGTGAAATTTAAAAGCGAAAATATCACGATGGATGCACCTTGAAAATGCTTTATGTTCGGCGATTTTCAAAATCAACTTTGAGGGACATCCTAGGGGCTTCTTTGCATTCTTGATAATTAATATAAGTGCACTTATTAGTGGAAAAATATTTAAGTTTAAATCATTCATTAACTTGTGAACCAAAGTTGCATAAAGTTAAAGCGAGAAGACGGTCGTTATAAGAGCACTTTGAAATGTCCAGTTTTTTGGAATTGTAATTAATTTGAAAGACAACCTTAGTGTTTTCTTTGCAGTTGTAATAACTATTATATTTGTACTTATTATTAGAAAAAAATTTAAGTTTAAAAGATTTTAGAACTGGTCAAATAAAATGGCTAAAGTTGGTGCAAAAAGGTGGTTATAAATACACTTTGAAATATAACTTGTTTTTGGAAATTTTTATAAATATATTTGACAAATATCCTTTGGGATTTCTTTCCATGGTTTTTATGTACCCTAAGGGTAGTCCTTATGGAAAAAAATTCAAGTCTTAGTTAATTTGTCTAAGTGGTTAAAAAGGGTCGCAAAGATTGTGCTTTCCTACGTTGTTCTTTGACAAAGACTTTTAGCAGAATTTATAAATGTTGCAATAAGTTACTTAATGTTTTTAGTCTTTAACAATTATATTTAAATTTGGTATTTTTCCCTATCCTTTTTAGGGATGATTTCTAATATATTTTGCAGTACTTTAAAGTTGGTTTGAAGTTTAAATATATTTTTTGTAATTATTTATGAATTTCTAAATTAAATGGGTTTTATAATATAAAACATGCTTTTTAATTATTTTCATCAAATTCTAAATTAGTTATTTTTAAGTAATATTTTACATAGATATTTAAAATCTATTTATAAGCATTTTAAAGTATGTGTGTGTGTGTATATATATATATAATTTTGCAAAAAAAAGTTAAGTACTTTATAAAAGAATGAAAGGTAGTTTTGGATTATAACACTTATGTTATAATAAATGGTTTTGTAAATTTAAGTAAAAGCATATTACTTTGTTTAATAAGTGTAGTAATTCTTAGAACTTTAAGTGGGTAGTTTAAAGATAAAGACAAGTATTGAATGGTTTTGGTTTGTTCTGACAATGTGTTAATAACATTTATCTTTAACCCTTTTTTATTATACTTAGTAATATAGTTAGATCTTCAAAAAGAATGTTTTAAAAATAATTATAAGTGAAATTGTTTTGGGTTTGTAGTTATAATATTTTTATGACATTTTTTACCTATTTAGATATACGTGCTAATGTGAGTTCTTGTTTAAAAATTTTCAATATTCTCATACCATTTGGAATAAGAATATTAATACATTTTTAAATATTGAAAAGAGTAGAAATAAATAGTGAAAAGTAGTATACATGTATATATCTTTTATAAAGGTATTTTAAATATATATACAAGTATTTACAAAGAGGTTTTAATTAATAAAAGGATTAATTAAATAAAAAAGGGATTAGAAGTGGCTGAAGTGACTTAATCGTTCTTTATGTGACTTGATCGTGCTTTATATTAGTTGAAAAGTTAGGAAACGTGATAAGCATATGGGACTTGGTTCCCATATGCGATTGTCTGTCTTAAACTTGATAGTTGATTAGTCGACTATTGAACTTGACCAAATTAACTTGGGAAGTATCTAAAAGCTTCATGGTTTCATACTATTTGAGAAACCCCGTGGATGAGCTTTTGTATGAAACATCTCTAGCTTTAAGAACATATGTATACAAGATCCCTCAGAGAGGAATCCTCTTTATATATTGTTTGCTTACTTCTAAAAGAAAGGGAATTGAGTTAACTGGAAATTCATCAATTTGGTTCTGATGAGTCCGGGATCGGTAAGTGTTTTACATATCGAAAACCACTTAAAAACTAATGTATGGGTTATATGTTTTGGAAGTGGTTATGAAGTGGAATGATATAGGCTTGAAATGTCTATCCTACGGTTAAGACCAAGGGAGAGGTCAGTGTTTGCATTCATCAGAGGACGTATGCTAGAATCTATGTGGATATTTGTGATCTGTTCGAGTTGGTAGAATCCATTTTGGGATTCCTATTCTGTCGGAGTGATGAAGACTTGTGTGAGAGATGCCAAATGTGACATCGATATTGGAAATGGCTAAAGACATCGTAGGATGCACAACCTGGGGTTTAGCTTACCCACGATGGAGTATGTCAACTCCATATCTAGAATATGCTTATTGATGTTGCGCGCGGGAGTTAATGATACTTGGTTCCACATGGTTTATACCAATGTTCGTGCGTGAGCTAGATATGTTTACTTTATAATATATTTTAACTAGAGATATACGATGTTTGGAAGGTAGTTTATTATCCTTATGCATAGAGGTTGGATCCAGCTTGATCAAAGAGATCTACGTGGAAAATCCATTATGCGAACGCACCTTAGCAGTTTTGATTGTATCCTCAATATTGTTGTGGTGTGATCAATGTAAGCATTTCATTTATTTTCTGATTTATATTCTTCACCCTAGACATATCTATTATATCACCTTATGTACTTTTTAGATGGTGGTTATTTTAGGGAAATAACCATTACGACATTTTGTATGGTCTCAAATGTACAATTATATGTGGCCACATATTTCTTGAGTCTCTCATACCAGACTTATGTCTAACACGTGGATTTTGTTTTACCTAAGTTCCTCATGAACTCTCTTGAGTAGTCTGAGAAAGGTTAGTTTTCATTGATGTTCATTGGAGCTCGAGGAGATGAGTTGGATGTTTCATCTACCATAGTATTCTTAAGTAACAACCCATACCCAGTGGGCCTGAATTTTCGCTAAATCAAAAATCCAAGTCCACCGAAGTACAGATCGTTGATTTGGTATCCCAAAAATAAACAAATAGATGCATATCAAAGCACTATCGATATAACTCACGACGGAACAATAAATTATAATAAATCATATAGTTATTGACCAATATTTCCACTTTTAATATCTTCTATTCTTGTCAGCATCGAGCATGCATAAGGAAACTTGTCCTTCCACTGTTCCCGCTTTACACATGTACCTATCCCTTTAAAGCTACCTTATGGTTTGTAACAAGGAGGGGGTCAAAACAACGTTTTGGTAACTGGTAATTTATACATTTTACACATAACGCTAGTTTATGCCAATTGCCTTCTATCACATGTTATGCCCTTTATTTATGTTTAGTCGTTTCAACTCCATGTATGTGTACGTATCGTACCTTCGCTTCAAGGTATAAAGTAACTATAGGTCGGCTAATAGTTTTCTCAACTAGTCCGCATAGCGTCCTATCTCTATATAGGATTACTATATCATGCTTGGGACTCTTGTCTCTAACTGTGCTTACACATAATTTATACCTATTTAGGAAGTCCAAGTGCCGACACATGTCCAATGACGGTTTAGGGTCTGATACACCAGCTCTCCTTCCCTCAATATTAATGAATGCCTCTTATCTACTCCAGGCCTGACTATGTCCTACTGCAGTAAAACCTCCTGCCGGTACTGGGCTGCCTTCTTGAATACGCCACTTATCATACCGCTTCGGGCATAACTATGCCCTAGCACAAGTAGAACTTCCCGCCGGTACGAGGCCGCCTTCTTAAATATATATCTTATCGTACCACTCCAGGGATGACTATGTCCTAACACAAGTAGAATCTCCCGTTGGTAATGCATCGCCTTCTTAAACATGCAACCGGATCTGCACATTGAAGGAAAGTACAAATGTCGACACACACCCAATGATAGTTTAGGGTTTGATACATCTTCTACCTGCTATTCTATGGCCGTACAACATCTGATAATTCACAAACTTAGGGAATTAATTTCCCTTACCAATACGCGAATGTATGACTCCATGGGTCTTACAGATGGATATGTCTCACATCAATATAATGTATACACTACTACTGGTGCGGTGGGCAGACTTCTATTGTGTAGCACTACTAACCTTTTATTCCAACCCATGCTAATGACTATGCCACTTACTCACTAAGTTATTTGCTAACTTTAATAATTCACACCCATCACAAAAGCGTACTTTAGGCTACGTATATATACATATATATTTTTTCGTTCATATTTGTTTAATTATATGCCTCTACTGTTCACTATTAACAATATTTCTCTACTTCTTTATCTATTTACATCTAATTTAGTTTAAGGTCATTTACCCCTTTCTTTTAAAAAGATTTAAATAACTTTTCTCCTTTACATCCCCATTTTCCCTACTATTTTACTTTCTATTTCTATTCCCTTTTTAACCTTTGATTCCCTACCTTGTTTTAGAGGACTACTTATACCTTTTTTATTTTAAATTAATGCTCGTCTCCTTTTTCACTTCTTTTATTTCATTTCCATCTTATTTATATTACGCATATTCTTAGGCCATTTTATTATCACATTTATACCCTTTAAATTAGTCCTTGGATATTTCTGCATTTTAATGTATTGGAATTACATTTCTCCTTAATGGAAAGGTTAACACGATAATTTTCTATATCTTACCCAAAAGGGGAACTTGTGCTACGTTTGGAATTATAAGGAATTATCTTTTCATAGTTACTGAAATTAACAGTACAAAATATGGTATATCCCTATTTTATACATCTCTTTCTTTTTAGGTGTATTCCTTGTTATTTCAAACGCTATATTTTTATTAGAAACTTGATAATCTATAGAAATTTACACTGCAACACACTATATTCCAATAAAATAAAATACTACTTAAATCCCTACAATTTATTGTGATAACTCACTTTACGTTTTTATTTGCGCAAGTCATATTAAATTCAAAATATATGGAATTATCACGTATTCTATAAATTTCAGGGACTATTACTACCTAATACTAAATTCCGGATTTACATACATGTAATATACAATACAAGTTATCAATAACAGAATATGTAGGCAGGATTTAAAATTTTAATTTACCTATACAATTTTAGCCTACAACTCAAATTTACATTTCAAGTATATAGAAATATATTTACAATGACATAAACCCAATATTGTATAAAAATATATAATTTCTCACTCACCTTTTTATCTTTCCAAATCTCCAGATCCAATCCCTGTTATTCCAGTTTGACTCCCTTCTATCCCTATTTCAATAGATAAACTGCAAGCATACATAGAACGATTAGAAATCTAGATCGGAGAAGAGATTTAGATTTAGATCTAGGTTTAATATTTACCTCTGCTTGATGGTTAAATTCGACCCTATTTTTCTTCTCAATTATCCTCTGCAATTCTTCACTTATATGTACATCTAAACTATAACTATTTTTAAGAATTTAGAATTTTATGGAGAAGAGAAAATGGCAAAGCTCGAATGTTGCTCAGAAAAGATGAGAAGAAAAATAAGGTGTTAGGTCTGTATTTATAAGGGTTTGAAGTTAATATGGAGCGTTAGATTTACCCTAGAGAATCTTTAATTTCAACCTTAACGCACCTCAATTACTTCATACGCAAGTAAAATATTACAGTCCATCACGTTAGTCCATTTGTCGTATAAAAATCATGATTTAACATGACAACTAGTCAACCACCGGCGGTCGACTAGAGCGACCTTAGGGTTGACCAGTTGTATGTATTAACGGCAATTAATTTGCCATGTTGATTTTTGTTTAATTTGTTTATGTTCTCTTTGATCTAAGATCATTTGTTTCCACGTTGACTATTCTTAATGTTTAAGCAACGTTAACTATCTATTAACTTTAACTAGCGGTAATTAACGTTAGTTGATTATTTTTATTTCCTTAATTACATATATAATTATTTCCATTTCAAAAACGTGAAACGTTAATAACTCCTTTTGAACTCCGATCGGAAAACATAATATATGAAAGTCGATCGGAAAATTGCTAGGAACCCAATGGTGTAAGTTTCGTAGCCAAATTCTGATATTTATAAAAATTCTATTTTTCGATGTTATTATTTATTAATTTATTTATTTTTAATCAATTTTTATAAAAATTACGGGTGTTACGTCTCATTTCCACCACATTACTACTATGCATATATCAGTATTCGTAAGGGTAGGTTGCTATAACTATCGAGGCTGATGATAGTATTTTGAATTATAACTCTAAAATGTTGTATCTTAGAGCGACAGTTTGTACTATCTTTTGACATTATATGTTATCATTCCACTGTGAGATTTTGATATTGTGTCCTCTTCTTTCTTGTTCTGTTTGCTTATTCTTATATTTTTTCCTAACAATTTGTCACTTCAGCACTTGAGTGCTTGACACATGAATATAGTGGATGTATTTGCGTCGAAATTTAGGGGTTGAAAAGAGTGTATGGTTCATTCTATTTTACATCCAATTTCAACCACCCAAAAATCAACACACCAAAATTTTCGTTTCCTAAACCTTTACTTCTATGCCAAAAAAGGAATTTTGGTGGAGAATTTTACATTCTCTCCTTTTGAATGGGTACCAGTTCCGTTGTACCTTGGAACCTTATCTACTGCCCCTACACCTTCTTTAATTTTTTCCAAGTACAATACACATTAGAAGGTTTATTTTTAAATTCAAAATCAGAAATAACTAAAAGCGGCAGTTTCATTTGCTACCAACAAGGTATGAAAATAGAAATTCCAAGGCTAAAACAGCATGATCCCTTGTTATTACCTATGCTTAACTTACTGCCAGCCTAATTGCAGAATTAAATTTATATCCACTAACATATCAGTCCTTCCTACGCTAAGCATGTGTCATTTGAAAATCGAAAATCCTTATTTCCCATAAAACCTTTTCCCTCTTCCAATCAAACTTGCAAACTGGTTTGAAATGTCAAATTGCCAAAAGCCTTTAAACATCATTTTTCTTTCAAAACATTGGAATAAGAATTTTCATAAGTATTTGAACACAACTTTTTAAAAAGCATTTTCAAAAGCATTTAAACAATCAAGATACAACTTAACATAATCAGAATCAGTCAACGTATATGGTTGACCCTAATATTGCACAATAAACCCTAGACTTAGAAACCCATTCCTTTATTATAAAAGATGACATGCTAGCCTATTTTAACTTTTAAGGCACGACGTTAATGCCCTGTGATTTCACAACAACTTAGCCTCTCCTTCGCACTCCAAAATTTATTTTATAAATTTCCAGTCTTATATTGCATTTATCGATAATTAAGTGTCTAGATAAGATTTCCATACTTATACCGTTTCTCCCAAATATATAATAGCCGTAAACATATACAAAAACTACAGTTGTTATCCAGCCTTTTGTTCAGGCAATATTCGAATAAACTAGACAAATCAAACTTAGAAACTAACAAGGTAGAAAGCCCAAAGAGATGGCTCAAGAGTCCAGATACCAAGTACAAACAAAGCCATGAGACGAAGATCAAGCAAACATGTTAGCCAAATAATAGATCAACACCCTGGATTGACTGTGATAGCACCAGCCTTGTTTATCAAGGTAAATAAAATAGAAAAAGTAATAGTAAATTGTAGAAAAAGTAAAGAAACAAGAGGTTTTAATAGTTCTTCTGCTGATACCAAAGCCTACGTCCTCTTTATAGCTTTGATTGATCAACTGTTGTTACAAAGGAGTTTGGATTGCAATATGATTCTTCTTTCGTAAGTTAGATCAAGCCACCATTGTTATAGACAACCGGAAGAATCTCGGTTGCCTGGTTAATAACTGTTGTGAGGAAGAAGAAGGGTGAAGAAATAATGGTAGAGTTTCAGCAAAGATCAGAGTAGAACCACTTTTCTGTTGCAGATAAGATGGTATTTATAAGGATTGGAAAGCTCTTGGGCCGTGAATTGCTTTGTAATAAGTCTATAATCACCATGCAGAGAGAGCTTAGAAAGTTTGGAGCCAAAATTGGCCATCTTTTTGGATCGGTACCAATCCAAATCCTTGGCCAATTTTTGGCTCCGACTTGTTTGGTCAAGTTTTTTCTTCATAGTGATGCTCTCCATATAATTTCATAGCTTGTTGAATTGTTTTGATGATGATTTTCTTATGGGTTAGATTGAACTGTATTCTGGATCAGATGAACCTTCACTTCTTGAACTCAGATGCTTGGAATGTTACCAAACTTGTTGGGTGAGCTTGGTTGAAGCATAGGATCACAATGCAAAAGGATTAGGGCCACAATGAACTTTTACTTTGGATCGGTGCCGATCCAAAAAGATTGCATATTTTTCAACCAAACTTCCTGGAGTACTTTGTCTTTTATTTTTGGGCCTTCCGATCAAGTTTCGAGTCATTCTGATTTAATCTGATGTTCTAACTCCCATTGAATTCTGCTGGGTTCAAAACCCGGTTAACATTTTCCCCCTAGATTACGCTTTCGTTAAATATAAGGTGTGCAATGGAATTGTTTATCTTTGCGTTTCTGTTTTAAGGAGTTTCATTGGTCGTGTCTGGCCATCCTGCAAAGCTATCTATGATGTACCACTAACTATTCGGTTCTTAGTTATGAATCTCCATTGTTCGTAATTACGGAGTGATCTCGACTTGATAATATCTAGAATGGATACGAACATTGAGTAGGTGGAATAGGGAAAATTTCAGACCATTCGAGGAAAATATTTGGATCGTACCGATCCAAGTACTTGACAATTTTTCCAAACTTTCTCTTTCTTTTAATATGAGCCGACCCACCACTTTACCTCATTTCCATTCCATCCAAGTTTTTTTCCTCCAACCAATCTGATCCCTTCGAACCTTTAGCATGCCGATCCAAGCTCACCATCCGTTTAGGATCCGCCGCCGTCGATCTTACCACCAACGCCACTTACTATCGCCTCTTTGACCTACCGTCGTCGTGATTATGCCTGTTTTAAGGTGCTACCGATCCAAATCATCCAGTACCCTAGTTTGGGATTTCTTGAATCAGAGATCAAATCACTTTTCTCAATTTCGAAGGTCGGTGAAGTGGATTTTGACATATTATTACATTATTGATTTGTGATGAAGTTGTGTTGGCGACAGATACAGTGGAAGACTCGAGCCAATTATGACTTTATGGAACAAGATAGTAAATCGAGTCTTGAATTCTTTACGGAATGAAGCAAGGGTTTTGCCCTGGTGCTCGAAATGTTTTGCTATCTTCATCCACAAAGTCAAAATTAACTTGCACCGAGTTACACAGTCGATCCCGACACAGCATCTTGCGAAGTGATTTTTGTTTTTCTAGGAGGTTAATAGCTTAGGGTAGTGTTTTGTATGCAGCTCATGTTGTTATCACTTTCTAGAGAACTAAAATCGACTTATGCTGAGAATTCTCTACTCGATTCGGATCCATTGATCTATAGTCGCTTGCTTTGGATTGATCTCGTTATTGCATAGTCGGTGTACTTGGAATAGGAAGGGCTTTCCGTGTCGCTTCGGATAGCGGATCCATATCGATCGTTGATCGATAATAGGTAAGTATAGAAGAAAAGAAATTAACATATGATACAGATCGCTCTTTCCGGTGTGAGTGAGCCATCTACATGGAATGGATAGTTCACAGCGTTTAGGACACCCTCACTTAGATCACGCATCACACACATCCCCGGTTAATACTTGGAATCTGATCGATGGTTGGTACACATCAATTATCATTCGAATTTCAAGTATAAACTATGCAAAAGTCTATAGTTAAGAGATTTGGTGTACCTGACTGTTTTGAACACAAGATTTCTTATATAGAATGACGCACAAATCTTCTTGGCACAAATCTGATTGGGGGAACTCACCTCTTTCAGAAACGAAGTCATCGTCGATCCCAGCTGGATCTGCCGCTTCCGTAACTTCAGGTCAATATGGTCGCATGATTCCAATCGGCCCCATCATTGATCGCACTCCTCCAAACTTTTGAGTCTTGCTTGATCCTCCAGAGAAATCTTCTTCAATTCTTACACACAGGATGTTGCGAAGCATTTTCTCGCAATATGGTATCCCAGAGGATGTCATACTTCTACCATCGAGAGGAGAATTTGCTCATAGGCCATGTTCTGGATACTTGGCTTACCACCAGTATATTGGTATGTATGGTGCAGTGCCCCCGTTCAACCACTTCTTAATGACAACGCTTCAGAACATAGGGTTGGCCCTATTCCAGATTCTTCCAAATGGATATGCTATGTCGACGTTCTTATATGTTCTGTTCATGCAGATGCTCAATCGTGCCTCGAGTTTTGCTGAGTTGCAATATCTTTTATTATTCAAAAAGAGAGAGGCTAACCCATCACTTGTTTACATCGAGGCGCAACGTAGCCGGAAACTTATACTGGATCTTCCCAGCAAAGTTCCTTCATTCAAAAACTAGTTCATTTTCTCTAAATATCCAGAAGGATTCACCCATTTATAGACCATGGGGGGGGAGGTAAGTTTCTTTCACTTTGCTTGGAATATCCTTTAATTGCTACAAGTCTTCTGAGCGATCGTATATTCCTTACCGTTCTTTCAAAGATTAACAAGGATCCAGCACTTGGCACTGTTCTTAGTGCCTTGAAAATGGTCGATGCTCAAGAGCGCATAATTAGGTTCTTGCTTACAAACGAAAATCTCCGTCAATGTGAGATTTTACCCTCTGGGAGGTCTGTTGGATTCATCAGTGCTCCTTCCCGCTCTAGAGCTCGGACCTATTTTGTTTCCTCTTCCCATGATTCTGGTGAAGATGATGATGGCGATGAGGTAGAAGAAAGTGACTCATCCAATAGATCAGAGAAGACCCCTGAGGAGGTCCAAATTCAAGTTGGGGTCGATAGTCCGCTTAAAATGCCAGTGACCCTGGTGGAGAAAGAGAAGAGTTTATTCAACGGAAGTGTAAGGCTCCTTTGATTAAAGGGAAGGAGGAAGGAGAGATTAGTGAGGAGCATCCTCTGAACGAGGAAAGAATAGATTAGGATTCTAATGAGGGTGACATCAACTTGACAAGGCCTCGGAGTTGAGCCCTGGACGTGCTCCCTCACCTCCTTCAAAAGAGCCCATTAATGGAGCTTCTCCTAAGGACGAGCATGTATCAAGCACTCTGCCGAAAGGTGTCGATATTGACTTGGAGATACGATCAACATTTTTGTGAATTTGGGTGACTTGATGGATGACTTCATTTTGAAAGGCTTGCCTTCCTAGCTTACTCAGATTATCCCTACAGGAATCAATGTCCCGACATTAGTCGATGATCGATCTGGTTTGTGTATTCTGTCGGGGTCATTAAACTATAGCACACACTTTACTAGGATCCCACACGTTATATTACTATTATTTTTAGGATGTTTTAGTTCATCAAATGCCTATTTCCTAAAGTCGTTTTATCATTTTCTGCAAGAATCATGTCTCATGGCTTTTACAATGATATTGATCGAGTATTAGAGTCTCAACATTCGTAGAGACACTCTTCCAAGTACCACGCTCCCCGGGAGACCGACGAGGAGTGGAAGAGGAGGAAGGATAGGGAGGCGAAAGAGCGCCGCCGAGCTGAGAAAGATCATGGCCGTGATTAAGGAAGTGGCTATGAGAAGAGGAAAAGCTAGAATGAGCGTGAAGATCCGTCAAAATGGCCAAAAAGAGACCAAGAAGGAGAATCTGCTCTGCAGCTCCTACTTCCACTGGGATAAGTGTTTCTGCTTTCGGTGTCATGAACTCCTCCATTCATTCTGCTATGACCGCCTCTCTCCTAGTTTCTAGGCGTGCGCCTTACATTTTCCCCGCTAGTCCCCCGCATCTGCAAGCTGCCTTCCCTAACTTGTTCTTAAAGGGGTTGTTTTTGACATGGCTAATTTGAAGTCAGTTCGTGCTGAATCTTATTCACCCCATCTTCAAGCAATTCAGAGCGGTTTGGAGTAGGTCAAGGGGTGGGAAAAACTATTCATGTTGATGTCCACTGTCAATCGAAACAACTACCAAGAAATTCTCTCATTCGAGTCTGGAAAGGATAAGTACGAGAAGCAGCTTGTGGATCGTGATGCGGAGATTGAGAGGCTGAAGAGAAAGAGGGATGATGCCCTTAAGAGAGAGAGAGAGCATAAGTGCTTCTTTGTTTAAGGAGCTAAAAGAATCCACCAACCATGACGTGCTCATATTCAGAGATGAAATAAAGAAATGCCACACTGATGAGGCGTCCTTAAAAGAAAAGTTGAGGATAAGCGATATGATGGTTGAAACGTAGAAGAAAACCATCGCCGAACAAGCAAAAGAAATTGCCTCTCTTTGCGAACAAGTTTCGACTTTAGATGCTGAGAAAAAGCAGCTGAAGGTGGAGCAGGCTAGCATGGAAGCCAGCTTTTCAGAGCTTCAAGATGCCTTCGTAAAGAAGATGGAAGGCTTGGATGCTACCATTTTGGGCTTTTATGTTAACTCCATGCTACATCAAGGGAGTCTCAGTTACTTGGGTCCGTTGTTCCCCTGTACTCTTGCTGTTGTCTAGGAGGAGGTTCTGGCCCGATTCCAAGACATGGGTGGCAATGACACTGAAGAGGAGTTGGTTCAGACATACCTGAACGAAGATTCTCGCCAAGCTTTATTTAGTAGAGGGCCAGAAAATCTTAAGACTAGAGAGGGAACGAGAAGCCGTCGATGTCGCGGCCACCGCTAAGGCTGTAACTGGGCATATTCTTTCAGGCCCTGGTGAGCCGTCTTCGCATCTCCGTGACGATGAGGGCGTCGTTTCTACTTCTTCAATAATTATGCAGCCATTAAAGGAGGGCAAGGGCGAAGGCTTCAAAGTTGTGGCACATGAGCATATAATTGTAGTAGGTAATTTTCTTATATCTCCTATGCTTGATGACTTCCAATTTACACCCGATGAAATTGCCAAGATAACCGTCCTTTATTCTGGTATTATAGACCAACCCTCTCTTTCTGCGAGTTACCTTCTCGGCATGATGTCGGATCTGCTGCCATTCTGACTGCATCAACCATCGTCTCTACGTCTAGCTCGCAGCCTGGTTCGCACTCCAAGAAAATTACAGCGCTGCATGGTTTGGATGACCCCTCTGTATCTCAAGAGGAAGACTTGGCAGCTACTGGCATATGGGAGCAAGCAGATCAAGCTAGCTAACTAGACAAAGCAAAGGCCGAGCAATCGATGACCGAGAAGCAGATGATAGCAGTGAAGAAAGAGAAGGTTGAAGAGAAAAAAAGGTCGTCAAAGAGTTCTCACAGATTTTGTAAGCACAAAGGAAGAGGAGGGTCCGCTAGTGGCCATGTTTTAGAGAGTGAGATCATCCCGGGAGGGGAGAAGCCTAAGAAGTTGCTGATCGGAGGTGAAAAAGGCGATAGGGGAAGCAGTGATAAGAAGTCATGGTTTGTCTTTTGCTTTTTGTACAAGTGCAGAGTCTGCACTTAGCACTTCTTCTTGTTACTGTAATAGTGGTGTTTGTATTTTCCTATTCTTGGCCAATATTGTGCGGGCACGAACCCTGCTATTTGTTATTGTACATGAAAAACATTATAAGTAATAAAAGTGTTGAAATTTTGACTGTAAATTCACTTGTCTACTTATCTAGTGCACTGTTGCCTTTTCAGTCTGCTTTTTTTAATCACTGTTTTATTTAGTCCCGTGGTTACTGCCAAAATTCTTTGTTTGGAGTAGCAGAACTATGAAGTATTTGCTATGTTGTTTGATTGTTTGTGTATGTGTGCTCCCTAGTTCGCAGGACTGTTTACTCTTAACACTTGATGCAAGATTGAGTGCCCCAAGTAGCCTTTCGGATGCCCCCAATCAGGTCTATAGTACAACTCCTATCTTTGGAAACTTCTGGCTAGAGATATTCATGAAGCTTTTTAGCGGCCTCACGGTGTGTAATTTATGCACTCAAGTGATTTACGTAATTAATTGACTTACGTACCTAAGTGATCGGTGATGTCGGAGCAACACCGATTACTTGTTAAGTGATTTTGTCACAATGCTGACATTCAGGCTATCGCATACACGTATCGCTCCTTGAGGTACTATTTTCTTAGCTCTAGGGGCTTTACGTGATTTTTGTAATATCAGAGTTCCTCGTCTTTGGATGCAATTTTGTTGATCCAAGTAGTAGCGTGCAGCTTACGAAATGCACGCAGTGGGACCGAGGCATGCATGGTCGCGGTTCTACGAACCAAGAAGCGATGCGCGGCTTAAGTTGTTGAGTTTGCTCGGACGTGATTCCACAATCCAAGAGGCGGTGCACGGCTTACGAAATAGGCAGAGTTGGTTTTGACCTTCCCGGTGTCGCCGGAGCAACACCTGTTCTTAAAAGGCAGGGATTAAGTTCCGTCGATCTAACGGTTTGAGTCGATTTGCTTCCGTCAACTCGATGGGTAGATGGGGCTTACTTGAGCATGGTTCCACTATCTCAAGCAGCGATTCGATGGTTTTGAGCGGATTTGACCCCGTTGACTCATCAGGTTACTTTCGTGAACATAATTTTATTGGTTTAGAAAGCAAAGCAATTTTATTAATAAAAGTTAGGCAAGTTCTTCCTATTTACAATGCCTCTGATGTTTCGAGATGGCTTATTTGCGGAAAATATGAAATACATGAGATGATCTTAGATAAAGTAACGACGCAGCGATTTGCTGTTCCAAGCTCGGGGAATTTGGGTTCCATCAACGGTTGTTAGCTTGAACATGCCATCCCCTAGCTTTGGGCCCATCACATAGGGCCCTTCTCAGTTTGGTCCGAATGCTCCTGGTACAGGGTAGGCCCGTTTGAGGACAAGGTCACCCACTTCTAAAGTGCGGTTATAGACCTTGGAGTTGAAAAATTGTGCTACCCTTTTCTAGTGAGTAGCAGTACTTAGTTCGGCTTCTTTCCTCTTCTCATCGACCATATCGAGCGACGCGAGCAAGAGATGCTTGCTCTGCCTTTGATTGAAATTTTTCCTTCGATGAGAGGGGACTTCTAGCTCAACTGTGATCATTTCTTCTGAACCATATGCTAGGGAGAACGGAGAGTGCCCAGCTGTAGATTTGTGTATTGTCTTGTAAGCCCATAGTGCGAGCGGAAGTTCATCAACCCAATTTCTTTTAGCTTTAGTTAGTCGCTTTTTGATGGTGGACTTGATGATCTTGTTCGTTGCTTCCACTTGCCTATTTGCCTGCAGATGTGCAATAGCGGAAAAGCTTTTCTCGATTTGAAAGCTTTGAAAGCTTTTGCAAAAGTCTTTGAACTCAGCGCTCTCGAATTGAGTCCCGTTATCCATAATGATCTGTTATTGCACTCCAAACCTGCAAATAATGTTTTTAGTGACAAAGTTAGTAACTTTCTTTATGGTAATAGTGGCCAAAGGTTTTGCTTCGGCCCATTTGGTGAAATAGTCAACAACAACGATATCATATTTGGCTCCTCCTTTAGCTATTGGCAATACACTAATCAAATCGATTCCCAAGAATGTGAATGGCCATGGCTGACTATCTGTGTTAGCTCTGTTAAAGGAGTTCTTTTGATCTTGCTGAACTTTTGGCATTGGTCGCTCTATTTGGCATAATCGGCTGCATCGCGGTTTACTGTTCGCCAAAAATACCCTTATCAGAGGACATTCATTGCAAGGGTTTGCCCCCCGGTGTGCTTTCATGTAACACCCCTAATTTTAAATAGCATTATTCAGGAGATTTAATTAGATAAATTAAACAGAATAATGTAGAGACTAGAGTGATAAGGGAATTGAGATTTGAGATCTAATTAGGGTCGTGCCTTAACTAAATGCATTTATAAGAATGATATATAAGTTAAATACTTAAGTGAATAGGGCAAGGGTAATATGGGAATAGACGAATTCCATAACCCCTAAAACCCATACAACCTTTTCATCAACATTTCATTCTTACATAACCCTAAGAAGAAGAAGAGAAAAATCCAATTAGAAGGTAGATTCAAACTAGGACGATTAACGGAAGAACAAATCTTAATTTCCTTATCCAAGCAAGGTGAATAATGATCTAAACCATCTCATATAAGTCTTTGTGAACGTTTAATTCGGGTTTAAGGTTTAAAACCATTTGGATGGATGAATGATGATATGCTTTAATTTATATGCCATGTTATAATATAAACAAGGATTTTTATGGGATAACATAATTCGATTTTAAGGTTAAAATCGTGCAAATTGATTTCCAAATTCCATAATGTTTGAATATATTATGTAAAACATTATTTTGGAGATGGGTTTAAATTCTCATAATATTACAAGCTATGGATAATTTATTGTGAATTTTGAATGGAAAAAATAGATAATTTTGGGTTTAGATTATTTAAGGCAAACAAGTTTAGTTTTCAGGTCTAAATTTTATACATGTTAGAAAACATATTAAAAGTGAAATGTTTAGTTTTGGGGATTTTTCCTAAGTGTTTTACTTTGGATATTAAATTAATTAAGTTAGAGGACTTAAATGTTTTAAATGTTTTGTTAAGGGGAATGACTTATTTGTTAAAATGAGTTCATTTGTTAATTGTTGAATTCGGTAGCCTTATTGAAAAAAAAATATAAAGAATTGGCAACCAATCATATGTTGACAAATTAGGCAAGTTAGGTAAAAAGGAATTACTTTGAAAGGCATAAAAATTCGTTTTGTTTCGAATTACAACTTCGCCACTTCCATTTGCTTGCTTTCGTCACCATACTTTCGCTAATGACCTTTCACACCCATTCGAAACAAATGCACATGGTATCAAACAATTGATTCGTAGTGTATTGGAGAAAGGTGGAAGGGACTGTGTCGAAGGCATGCTTTCGAAGGGGTAGAAGCCATTTTTAAAAGCTTTCGAATCAATCCAACTCGCCTTTGTTTTTAAAGAAGCTTTCGAAAGTGTTGCCACATTTTGAACTTATTCGATACCTAGTTGCGGCATTCACACATTTCGAATCAGTCAGAGGCCGCTTTTCTTTATAGTTCTCGAAAGGGAAGCTTTCGTCCTTAAAAATTTTAAAGCTGCTTCCTCAATGATTTCAAAAGGGTTGTTTTAACCACTTTTAATAAGAGTTTCGAAGGCAATGGTTTCGAAAGGTTGGTTTCGAAGCTATCCTCTTGCCCAAATCTTTTACTTGAGATCAATGCTTTCGAAAAGGGTATTTTCGCTTCTATTCTCTTTTACCCGGTAGTTATATTTAATGTTAAATCCTATGATTTTGAAAGGGATACTTTCAAATGGTTTCGAAGCTATACTTCCATAAATTCTTACTTGAACTAAATTCCTTCAAAAGGTATGTTTTAAGTGTTTTGAAAGGCATGTTTTTCAGTGTTTTGAAAGGAAGGTTTCCAATGCTTTCGAAAGGCATGTTTTTCAGTGTTTTGAAAGGAAGGTTTCCAATGCTTTCGAAAGGTATGTTTTTAATGGTTTCGAAAGAGAAGCTCTATGATTTTAAGTAATTCTTTCGAAAGGGAGAGTGACGGAGGGTAACTCATGATGTCACAATGATCCGAAGGATCATTGTCGAAAGCCTTAGCTCTTGAATAAGAAAACCTAATCTCATTTTTAAAAGGCAAACCCATGGCAATGTAAAAGAGTTTTGAAATGGCATTTAACTATGGAATTTTAGAGGAATCATTCCTTGATAAAGTATTGTTTTAAGGGTATTAATCATATTTCATTAGAAAAATGATTGCAAGGAATTTAATTATGGATGTTTATACTGTTATGTTTTGGTTAGTTGTCATATATGCTTCTATAATCATTTTCACTTCATAATTAGCCCATAACTGCATTTTGGGGTGTTAAAGGCAGAATAACTGGCTAGGTTCTTAGTGATCCCATGAAAACTATGTTCGGAACAAGTTATTGATAGAGATCAATAGGTTCATAGTTAGCCCATGAAAACTATGACATGAGAGAATTTATTGGAGAATCCAATATGTTCATAGTAATCCCACGAAAACTTTGGTTGGATAATGTTGTTGGTAGATACCAATAGGTTCTTAGTGATCCCATGAATACTAAGTAACCAAACATATAGTCCGTAAGCTTGGAACATGTTATTAGTTAGCCCATGAAAACTAATAGGTTAATAGTGACCCTTGAAATTATAACTTGAGATAGATAGTCAGGTAAATGGGGATGGGAAATCCAGAGCATATTGCATGTTTACATATCATCATGATATATTTTATTATGTTATGTCTTAACCATTGTGGACGCAGGTGCATTGTATATGGTTATTATAAATTGGGTTAAGATACTAGTGAGGGAAAAACCCGTTTCGCTAAGCGGCGTTGTCTCACTAGATATCTATATGGTTTGAGATGGTAGTTTAATATTCACACAAGACTTTTTGTCCAACTCTAGATTTATGTTTTCTCCTTAAACTCTTGGATGCTCAATTGATTTTGAGTAGTTTGACAGTTAAGGTTTTCAGGTTCTCCTTTATACGAATAAGCTTCCAAATACGTGTAGGAGGTAAGCTAGCTATTAGGAGTTCTTACTGTTTGATTCTGCTGTGTTATTAGATGCAATGGAAAAGTTGTTTAGTGCCTATATTTAGACTCTGATCAACCAAGAGGGCATACTCATATGTTGCTCTTGGCATATTTTGCAATAAATTGTAATTTCTCTAAACGTGTCTTACGTATGGGATTATGTAATGAATCTAATTGAAATGAGAAATTTGTTTTAAATTGATTTTAATTTTTTTTCATATTCATGTGTTTCTGGTATATCGATGTATCTAACATTATCGCATTTGGTCATCGAGAATTAATAACTATAGATGGTTGTCGCATCTGTAGCGGTTAGTTTTGGGCCTCCAAATGGGGGATGTTACAAGCTGGTATTAGAGCATTGATCTATGTAAATTTAAAAGAAATTTGAACCTAAAAGATTTTTAGAAAATAATCCAATGAATCTGAAAATGTGACCGGGTTTTGGGTTAACGCTATTGTAACGTACTTGTATTTGTTATAAATATATATATATATGTATATATATATAATTACATATTCCCCTCTCTCTTAGACTATTCTTCTGTATCTTATTAAGGCTCGTATGCAGATTTACGATAAAGGAAGATATGGAGGTAGGAAAAAGAAGAGGAAATCTCGGTAGAGGAAGCACCATAACTAATGGAAATGCTCGACACAATACTAGAAGGGATCTGGGTCGACAGGAAAATGGTAATCCAAACGCAAATGCCGATGTTGGGGCTGGAACCTCGCCAGTAGATATGGGGGTGAGGTATTAGTTCATCGTTAATCTGATGCAAGCTGGAGCAGCTGCAGGAGTAACTAGGGGTAATGCTGTGAATGTTGGAGGAGCTAATCTTGTGGCCTAGGTGGCAATAACTATACCAAGCTGAGCAGGGATTATACCAGTCTTGGTGGGAAGCCGATTTTGGGAACAGGGAATGCTATTGAAGTAGAAAACTGGTTATTGCACTGTGAAAGAATTTTCACCGACTTGTGATTAGTTGATAAGTAGAAGAGAAGACTTGCTTTGAGACAGTTGCAAGGAGCAGCACTTTATTAGTGGAATGGTGTTACCGTGGGAGTTCCCGAGGAAGAGTTGACTTGGGTAGAGTTTCGAAGGAGATTCAAAGAGATGTTCTTGTCGGAAGTTGCCAAGTCAGTATTGCTGAGAAAGTTCATGGACTTAGTGCCAGGTGAGATGTCGGTGATCGAGTATGCTATAAAGTTTGATGAGTTGTCCAAATACAGATATGCTACCATTGACACCATCATCAAAAAGAACGAGAAGTTTATTTGAGGGTTAAGACCCAAGATTTCCATGGCAACTATGCCACACCTCGGTGATCCAAGTATAGTTATAGTGGAGATGGTAATCAGGAATGAAGAGGTACGTTCTACTTTTGGTAAAGTGAAGCAGGTTGAAACCCAGGATTCTCAGGGTAAAAGCGAAAATTCTTTAAGAAGAAAGGAGCTCAGAAAAGAGGAGCTACCAAGAAAGGGAAAGCTGATGTAGTTTGCTACAAGTGCGACAAGAAAGGACATTATGCTCATTAATGTCGAACTGGTAAAGGGAAAAAGGTTGCAGATAAGAAAGGAGTGAAGTGCTTTAACTTTGACATAATTGGACACTACATGAATCAGTGTCTAGAACCAGTCAGAGTGGACAAGGGAAAGGTTTTTGTTATGATACCATCATCTTTAGACCAACTGCTGCTGAGAAGGGAAAGACTATGATGGAAGGTACAATTTAGTCCCGGTGCATCGCATTCATTTATATCTCTATGTTTGGTATATAATTTATGTTTAGAACCCTCATACCTTGTTACTTCTTTAAGGGTTGTGAATCCGATAAGAGGGTATGCAACTCTAGGGATGAGATGTGACCAATTAGAACTTTAATTGTTAGGTCATAAGTTTGCATGCAATTTGTATATTTTTGATTTCGTAGGCTTCAGGATCATTTTGGGTATGGATTGGCTAGATAAATATGATGCTGGGATATTTTGCCAAGATAGGGAAATATCGCTTGGACACCCCAATGGTCAAGACCGAATTATATACTTAGTGGGGAAGTCAGACTCAAGTGCTTAGGATTTGTTGAATGCAATGGAAGTAGAAGAAGAGGTTAACCAGGTTTTGGTAGCAAGAGAGTTTGCTGATGTATTTGAGCCAGTCATAGGACTACCACCGATGTGAGCCATTGAGTTTTAGATAGATCTTGTGCCAGGAGCAGAACCTGTAAGTAGACCACCTAGCAGGATGACACCTACCAAGATGATGGAATTGAAGGTGTAGTTACTGGATTTAAAAGGAAAGAATTTTATTTGACCAAGCAGTTCACCTTGGGGAGCACCCACGGTGTTCCTGAAGAAACCGGATGGGTCGTTAAGTATGTGTATCGACTATCGTAAGTCGAACGAGAAGACGATCAAGAATAGGTATCCTTTGTCGAGAATCAATGATTTATTTGATCAGTTGAGTGGAGCTAGAGTATTTCCCCAATTTGATTTGGCGACAGGTTTCCATCAGCTAAGAGTGGCAGAGGACAGTATTCTAATGTGCACGTAAATGTGCATATATTTACATCCATATTTTATCTATTTATATTTAAATAAATGTCATATTTGGGCATTTTGACATGTTTAAAACCAAAATTCAATTATTTTCAAATCATCATATATTCATCTTCAATCAGGGGCAAAATGGTCATCTTTGTGCATGTGTCAATTTGATAATTTTTACTTGGACATTTTTTGATGATTTTTATAGGAATTTGGATGCATATGGAAGAGGCTTTTATGAAGATACATGCATGCACAAATGAATACAAAGGAAAGAAGAGGGAAATAATTCAAGCCCATGATCATAGAGGACCCCACCCACTTACCTAAATCTACAATTAGAAGCTAATGGACAACTAAGTGGAGGTTAAAGCTTCATGCACTTTTAATGATGGATTAATTAGTGGCTAATGGTTATATGGCCACACTTCCTAAGGGCATTTTGGGAAGCACCCTAAAAATTGAATTAGGGTTTTGTGCATGTATAAATTGCCCTCTTATGTACATGTAAATATCTTCTACTCTCTTACATTAGTTAGGAAATTAAGAAAACAAGTTGTAATGTCAATGTTTCATGAAATAAAATGGCTTCCAGCCTCTTCTTCTTTTCTTTTCTACATACTTATTTTTACTTTTATGTTCATTTTTACTTCTATGCTATATTCTTTTCTTTGTTAGTAGATTAGATTTACATTCATGCAAGTAGTGTAGTTTTGTTTTATTTCTTTTATGCAAGTAGGTTATAGATAATCTCATTTTCCTCTTTTGTTTAGTTTCTATTTCTTTTGCATTTAATGTTGAAATTTACATGTGTTGGTATGATAACACAAATGAGTAGCTAAACACCTTCAATTTAGGGGTAATGAAGCTCTCTAACTTTATGTAATTTGAACATTTCTATGGTTTATGATCTCTTTTGTTTGTGCTTCATGAGAGTAAAATTTGATGTAAGTTTATACAAGTGGGTTTGATAGCTTATGTTGCTTTTGTAAATGAGATATTCTTATTCAACATAAACACAAATTACATCATCATTTGCTAATTGATTTTTGATTTTGAAAAGAAAGTAAAAACAAAATTTGATGATATATCTTACTAATTACAATAGTAAATAGAGCATACTTAAAATAGCTTTTGCTTTGGCTTCATTTTCATGAGAATTTATAAGTGGTATAATTGTTGTATTATATTTAATGGTTTAAGTTATGTTAATTAATAACATAAATAAACAATACTTCTGATTAATGCAACAATTATTTCACTTAATATCATAACTAGAGATCATAAATTATTTGTTTGTTGATTTTCAAAAATATGAGAGTGGATTTGCCCCTAAATTGTTCTCTTATCTCATAGTTTTTAAATCTCATTTTAATTCTAGTTTTAGCTTCATGTTGCTTGTAGTTAACAATTTCCTCTCACTTTAGTCTAATTTGATTGAATTGATTTTTAAAATCTAACAACTCCCTGCGGATCGATCCGCACTCGCTACGTACTAAAATTGTACGCCGTGCGCTTGCAGTTATTTTAATTTGATATTTATTGACGGTTTTCTAATTCAATAGAAATTTCGTCGTTAAACATATCCGTTGACGGCGTTTCGGACTAGGTATGGTTCGTACGAGTTGTTAGTGATGCCATTTTGGTTAATGAATGCACCAGCTTTCTTCGTGGATTTGATGAACTGAGTTTTCCGAGGGCACTTTGATAGGTTCGTATTGGTATTCATAGATGGCATTTTAATATACTCTAAGGATGAAAGAGAGCATGAAGTTTATCTTAGGGTAGTGCTTGAGACACTAAGGCAGCATCGGCTGAAAGCGAAGTTTTCAACGTGTCATTTCCGAAAGAAAGAAGTTAAGTTTCTTGGTCACGTGGTTTCAGAGAAGGGTTTGTCCGTTGATTCGGATAAAATCGAGACTGTTAACAACTAGAAGATGCAGGGACGGTGATTGAGATCAGAAGTTTTCTTGGGCTTGCTAGTTACG
Organism: Allium fistulosum; assembly: GCA_030737815.1. Taxonomy (NCBI): domain Eukaryota; kingdom Viridiplantae; phylum Streptophyta; class Magnoliopsida; order Asparagales; family Amaryllidaceae; genus Allium; species Allium fistulosum. The sequence goes on along the minus strand of CM060905.1, from coordinate 893,010,523 downwards.
ACCGGAGGTTTATAAAGGATTTCTCATGGATAGCAGCACCTTTGACTAAGCTAATCAGGAAGGATGTAAAGTTTATTTGGTATGACAAGTGTGAGGAAGCATTCCTCAAGTTAAAACAATTGTTGACTAATGCACCTATGTTAGTAGTTCCAGACGGGAATCAAGGATTAGTAGTGTATACCGATGAATGTGGAACTGAATTAGGGGTTGTGTTGATGCAGAAAGGTAAAGTTATTGCTTAAGCTTCACAACAGCTTAGACCGCATGAAGTGAGGTATCCTACTCATGATCTAGAGTTGGAAGCGGTGATCTTCGCACCGAAAGTATGGAGACATTATCTCTTAAGGGATAGATTTGAGTTATACACAGATCATAAGTCCTTAAGGTGTTTATTCTCTCGGAAGGAGTTGAATATGAGGGAGCAGAGGTGGCTCGAGTTTTTAGCAGCTTATGATTTTGGTATAAAGTATAAACTTGGAAAAGGAAATAAAGTAGCAGATGCTCTTAGCAGAAAACGTCAGAATGTGGTGTTCGCTATATTAACAGAATGGAAAGACCTAGAGGATTTGACTACTTACAGTGTGCAGTTAAGATCGACTGCTAGTTCTAGTTAGAGCACTACCATATTATCCTGCATGAGAGTTCGACTAATTCTAACCGAAAGGATAACTTCTAAGCAGAAAGAGAATCCACTGTTATTCGATAAGATTAAAAGGCTTGAGGTTGGATTGGAGATTGATGATCTAAAATATTTTAGTCTTGACCAGAGGGGATGGTTGAGAAAGAAGGGACGGTTGTATGTTCTGAATGTTGGGGACTTAAGGAGGGAAGTTCTTAGGAAATGTCATCGATCAAAATTTACAATTCATCCTAGGGGATCCAAGATGTATCAAGACATGAAAAGGAGTTTCTACTGGGAAGGTATGAAGAAGGATGTTGGCTTGTGGGTAAAGCAGTGTGTGAACTATCAACAACTAAAGGCCGAATATCAGAAGCCGAGTGGGTTGCTTCAACCTTTGGAGATACCAATTTGAAAATGGGATTCAATATCCATGGATTTTATGGGTAGGTTGTCAAGGTCGAATCGAGGAAATGAAAGTGTATGGGTCATAGTGGATAGGTTGACCAAGAGTGCCCATTTCATTCTAGTAAAGTCAAGTAGGACGGCACCTGTTTTAGCTAAGTTGATTATGAAGAACATAGTTAGACTAAATGGGATTCCTAGTAGTATAGTAAGTGATAGAGATACTTTGTTTACTAGCGAGTTTTGGAACAGTCTACATGATGTGTTAGGTACCAAGCTCAAGATGAGTACTTCTTATCACCCTTAGACAGATGGGCAGACAGAGAGAGTCAATAAGGTACTTAAGGATTTGTTAAGAGCTTCTGTGCTAGATTTTGGTGGATCATGGGGAAGATCACCTACACTCAGTTAAGTTTTCTTATAATAACAGTTATCAAACTAGTATAGGAATGGTGCCTTTCGAAGCCTTGTATGGATAAACATGCAAGTCACTAGCATGCTGGCTGGAAACTAGAGATAGATTAGTCTTAGGTCCAGATCTGGTAAGAGAGGCAACATAGAAAATTGAGTTGATCCGAGGTAAGATGAAGGAAGCTCAGTCTAGACAAAAGAGTTATACAAATAAGAGGCGTAAGGATCTAGAGTTCTCAGTTGGAGATAGGGTTTTCATTAAGGTATCATGATTAAGGGTGTGGTACGATTCGAAAAGTCAAGGAAACTGGCACCGAGATATGTTGGACCGTTCTCAGTTATAAAGAGGATCGAAAGCTCGCATACAGATTAAAATTACTGTTTGTACCAAAAATGGGCACAACACTCTTCGGAAGTCTTTGAAGAGATAAACGCGCAGAATGAAAATTAAAACTGTGGATTATCTAACAAAAACTCCAAATAACAGAAAGTAAATTGCAAAGACAAGCGATTTATAGTGGTTCGGCGTTTTGCCTACGTCCACTATGAAGTTTGATGATTTTATTGCTCGGTTACTTGAGGATTACAGTCGTTTATAATGTAATACAACTGAATGTGAATGCTAAGTGTCAATCTAAAGCAGCGGCGGTGTTCTGGAGTAAATCTGGCAGAATCTGGGCGCTCTTCAGTACTTAGAATTCTCCGACCCCTTTTCTGAATGACCAGGGGCTCTATTTATAGGTGTAGGAGGCTGATATTTCGCCTAAAATTCGGGGAGACCGCTTCTGGCACGTGAGGGGGCCCACATGGCCGAAATCTGGAGATCCGGGCCCACTTTGGGATCGATTCGACCCTTGGTTCGAATCGATCAAGAAATCATCCAATCGAGCTGAAATTTGGTGTGAACATTCTTCATCATGTGCTTAAGCTTCTGTGAAAATTTCATGGCATTTGGACTTGTAGAACTCGAGTTATGATCGATTCAAGTTGGTCCATATCGATTCGAACTCAACTTCGAATCGATCAAGATTTGCTCCGATTGAGCTGAAATTTGGCACGGACATTCCTTAGGTTGCCAGTAAGCTACTCTGAAAATTTCATAGCATTTGGACTTGTAGATCTCGAGATATGATCGATTCAAGTTGGTCCATATCGATTCGACCCTTGGTTCGAATCGATCAAGAATTGCTCCGATCGAGCTGAAATTTGGCGTGGACATTCCTTAGGTTGCCAATAAGCTACTGTCCAAATTTCATAGCATTTGGACTTGTAGATCTCGAGATATGATCGATGCAAGTTGGTCCATATCGATTCGACCCTTGGTTCGAATCGATCAAGAATTGCTCCGATCGAGCTGAAATTTGGCATGGACATTCCTTAGGTTGCCAGTAAGCTACTGTCCAAATTTCATAGCATTTGGACTTGTAGATCTCGAGATATGATCGATGCAAGTTGGTCCATATCGATTCGACCCTTGGTTCGAATCGATCAAGAATTGCTCCGATCGAGCTGAAATTTGGCATGGACATTCCTTATGTTGCCAGTAAGCTACTGTCCAAATTTGGTGGCATTTGGACTTGTGGATCTCGAGATATGATCGATGCAAGTTTGGATTTCTCAGCCGTGATCCATCAATATCTGGAGCATATGAACTCCGATTGACTTGAAATTCGAAATGTTGGCTCTCATAGCTTTGCTTGTCATGTCATATCAATTTTAGCTCGATCCAGACTCGGAAAAAATACATCGATATCCATAGTGAGCCTGCATATAACTGATCTCCAAGACGAACTGTCATTGGTTTCTAGTCAAGTTCTTGGTGTCACGGCCTTGCCAAAAGGCGGGATAACATTTGCCCCCCAAAGTATGTCTTGTGTGAACATGACGTGCTTTGAAATGCTGCATCCTTCATTCTGAAAAAGTTCTATCTTATTCGTTGAGTAGTTGCTATCTTTTCGTCAAAAGATGTAACCTTTGATTGATTTCCAGTAATATAAATGTTTATTGAACCACTGTCAGTGATTATGTAGTGCAATGTTGCAACTGAGTGTCGAGTGCTAGCGATTTGTTATTCACTATTGTAATTGTCATCAGGTGAGCATTCAATTCCTGTAAATTTTGAAAATTGAATGTTAGTCTGTCATGCATGTACGTGTGTTAACCTGGCTCCTGTTAACGTTTGCACGTTCACGAGTCGTTGTCAAGTTCTTTAGTTTTTGTTTGGATTGAGTTTCGTATCGATCCTCTCCTGGATCGAAGTGAAATTCAAGTTGTAACAACGTTCGATGGTTGTTTTGAGTCCTTCCTTTGTATCGATCCTCTCCTGGATTGATCTGAGATGTTGGAATGTATGTTTCATATTGATGGATACGTCATATTGGGTCTCGGATCGATGGATACAAAAGTAATGCTTTGTATCGATGGAGTTGAACGATCTAGACGTAATCATGCAGTGAGGCTTCACAGAGGATATGCCATTTCTCATTCCTTCATTTAAGTAGAATCCGTGATTGGGGATAATCTTTGATAGGAATCATCCATGACTCTTTTCCTAGATCTGTCTCCAAGATCTAGTTGATCTATATATGTCAATGCCTAGAATAATAAGCATTTCAACTGGGACAAAGTCTATTTGTCATGTATCCTGGAACTGGCTAACTTGGCGAGTGATTCGGCCTTTTCGTTTAGTTCTCTGAGGATTTGTGTAGTGGTGTAATAGTCGAAGCCGGCTGGTAGTTTTGGACCCGGTTGAGATAAGGAGCAAGACGTTGCCCCCTAGTCAGATAATCTTCCCTGACTTGGCGTACTACTAACTAGTAATCACATAAGACATGTAAAGTTTCCACTCATCGTTTTCTTGCAAGTTCGAGCGCCAAGGTGTCATACTTAGCTTCGTTTTTGTTGTAGGGAAGTTGAGTTTCAGGGCGTAGCAGATCGTTCGTTCCTCAGGAGTCGTTAATGCAACTTCGATGTTAGAAAGCCGATTATTGGAAGTTCCATCGGGGTACGTTCTCCATCGGTTGGACGGTTCTTCACTGTTCTTCAGATAATCGTCCGATGTAGTGAATTCAGATATGAAGTATGCTAATGTTTGACCATGGAGAGCTCTCCGACGGAGATAAGTAATATCAAATTGGCTTAGCTTGATACTCCATTTGAGTAACTTTTCAGAATTCTAAGGTTTCTGTTGGTCCTATCGTAACGGTTGGTCGATATGGACGTTAATGAGGTGAGCTTGTCAATTGCTAGCCTTCATCATATACTAGTCTTTGGATTCGTTTCTCTTCACATAGCATTGCGACGCTTATGGCGTGTGTTGACACGGCCCAATTGATGTATAAATCTTCGCGGTCCAAAGGTTTTGGTAAAATGGGAGGTCTCTTTAAGCGATCTATTAGAGCTGCTTGGTTGTCCTCGGTACATGGGTGTCTCTAATTGTCGGAATTTTCTAGAAATTAGTCTTGATTCCATGAGAATTGATGATGAAAACAAAGAATCTTTCTGATGTAATGATGAAAGATCATTTCGAAGGGTTGAGTTTGATCCTGCATTTTCTGGAGAGCACTGAATATCTCGGCCAAGTCATCGATGTGGTTGTTTGATAGTCATGATCTCACGAGCATATTAACCACATCTACCTTTTTCGATCGGTCGATCTAATTTTTGAATGATCTGTTAATCGTCTTTTTGTAAGTAGCACAAGTGTCCTTAAGTTTGAAACTATAGATTGCAGCATAGCACTATAAGCCCAGGTTAGTAGCGAAACAGTTGTATTCCTGGTTTGGGACATGCTTCAGTATCTGATTGTATCCGTAGTTTGCATTCCATGGATGTGAGTAATTCATGTCTGATGGTCGGGTCCATCAGTTGGTTGATCATTGGAAGTGGAAAACTGTGCTTTGTCATACCCCATGCAAATCTGAGTAGTTGACATATGTCCTCCACTCCCTGTTTGTTTTTCTTATAAGTAAAGGATTGGATACTCGTTTTGGTTGGAGGGCATAACGAATAAACCCACTGGTTTTGAGCAGATTCGCCTCCTCTTTAAGTGCAACAGATCTCTCCGGATCCATGTCGCATCGCTTTTGTTTACCGAGACATGCCTTGGGTCGACATTTAGTGTAGGGTTCTTCATGGATGGCGAGAGTCCATATATATATATATATATATATATATATATATATATGAGATCGAGTCCAGACGAACACATCAAGATTTACCTGAAGTAAAACAGTTGACTCTTTCTTCATCATTGCGCAGAGTTGTGATCTGATCTACAGTACTCGTGATGGGTTTTAGGCGCCTCATGTGTTTATTTGCAATGGTAAATGATCAGGCTTAGAAGGATGTCGAATCAAAGGATTAGTAGAACTTAGCCTTGTATTGCATGCTGCTACATAGCTGGCTCCAGCTTTGAGATTGAATTGACTTATGTTTCTGAATGATGCGCTTTTCATTCAATGTACCTACGATCCATTGCTCATTGGAAAGGTCAGAATGATGATTAGTCGCCCATAAGTCCTAGTATTGATCCGATGACTCTATCTCTAGGCATCCTTTCGGTCGCAACCTTATCTTCTTGTTCGTGCCCCTAAGTCTGGGGAATATCTCGATAAGTGGTAGGGTAGATAATGTCCGCTTCAATTTTGTATTCTATCCCATTGAACCATGGGATCGAGTTAATCAATGGAAGGCTGAGTCGTGCCTATCCTGTATTATGTTCTAGTTCTTTTTTCTTAGCGGAATACATTGTTACTTTGCCAACATTCGGACATAAGCTAGATTCTGGACGGTCAATGACATTCACTTCGCTGCTTATGTCGCCATACTTTGGGCAAAAACTGAAGAGTGAATCGTCCAATCAGATCTAATGCAGGATTGATGCTTCCCTAGTTGAATCCAGGGTAAGAATCAGTGTGCCGATGTTTAGGTTGCACTTGTTTTGAATTGCTCTTTTAGTTGGATCATGGTAAGAGTCAATGAATGAATGGTCGCGTTGCATTCATTTGGAGTTGGGTGATCAACCATGTCCATTTCGATTTACGTTCTCCCGTCAGATCTAGGGATAAAGTCAGCTCAAATGCAGTCATGTCATGCTCATTTGGTCTCATGCTCTTCCTGACGGATCGAAGGAAGGCGACGGAGGACGAATGGTCAAGTCACACTCATTCGTGGTTTATTCTTCTATCCGTGCTCTATTGGTCAAAGGTATTCGATGGACGTTCCGGTCCCGATATTGACCGTCGATTCAACGGCACGATGTAGAATGCTCGGACCTCATTTCCTATCGATCCAATGGTATGATATGAAAGGTGAAGATCGATATTGCTCGTCGATCCGACGGTACGATATAATTGGTTGCCCAGAACTTCGGGCATCATTCTGATTGGTTAGCATAAAGGTCTCCTTGTAGTCATTTCCTTAAGTTGTAAAGGACGCTAAGCTGGAGATGTAGCGAGTCACCTTTCTCTTCTTTCGGTGATTTGCACTTATGCCCCCAGTCTTGGGTTAGCAGAGTTAGTTCGTGGATGGTCTAATTGCACCTGTAGTGAGTTTACACTCCTCACGTCGAGTTCAGGTCAGAGTTGGTGAATGAATGGTCGAATCTCATTCGTTCGTTTGTCTATTCTTGTAGCCACACTTTGGGGATCAGAGTCAGTTGAAGGGCCATTCATCGCACCTATTTGATGTTTATACCCCTGTCCACACTCTGGGGAATTGCATCTTTATGACAGCTGTTGATCACTCATTTTCATGTGTTGAGTCTGCGCCTATGCTCGGGGAATGAGTGATGTAACTTGGTTGAGATGCAGTCGAAGTTGTTAGGTGGACGGGTCCACCCTCCTCAAGGTCGTACTTGATGGAGATGCAGTCGAAGTCGTTAGGTGGGTGGGTCCACCCTCCTCGAAGCTGCATTGAATGGAGATACGGTCGAATTTGTTAGGTGGACGGGTCCACCCTCCTTGAGGCCGTACTTGATGGAGATGCAGTCGAAGTCGTTAGGTGGATGGGTCCACCCTCCTCGAAGCTGCATTGAATGGAGATATGGTCGAAGTTGTTAGGTGGACGGGTCCACCCTCCTCGAGGCCGTACTTGATGGAGATGCAGTCGAAGTCGTTAGGTGGATGGGTCCACCCTCCTCGAAGCTGCATTGAATGGAGATACGGTCGAAGTCATTAGGTAGATGTATCTACCCTCCTCGAAGCCGTATTTGATGGGGATGCAGTCGAAGTCGTTAGGTGGACGGGTCCACCCTCCTCGAAGCTGCATTGAATGGAGATACGGTCGAAGTCGTTAAGTAGATGTATCTACCCTCCTCGAAGCCGTATTGAATGGAGATACAGTCGAAGTCGTTAGGTAGATGTATCTACACTCCTCGAAGCCGTATTGAATGGAGATACGGTCGAAGTCGTTAGGTAGATGTATCTACCCTTCTCAAGCCGTATTTGATGGGGATGCAGTCGAAGTCGTTAGGTAGATGTATCTACACTCCTCGAAGCCGTATTGAATGGAGATACGGTCGAAGTCGTTAGGTAGATGTATCTACCCTTCTCAAGCCGTATTTGATGGGGATGCAGTCGAAGTCGTTAGGTGGACGGGTCCACCCTCCTCGAAGCTGCATTGAATGGAGATACGGTCGAAGTCGTTAGGTAGATGGATCTACCCTCCTCGAAGCCGTATTTGATGGAGATGCAGTCGAAGTCGTTAGGTGGACGGGTCCACCCTCCTCGAAGCTGCATTGAATGGAGATACGGTCGAAGTCGTTAGGTAGATGGATCTACCCTCCTCGAAGCCGTATTTGATGGAGATGCAGTCGAAGTCGTTAGGTGGACGGGTCCACCCTCCTCGAAGCTGCATTGAATGGAGATACGGTCGAAGTCGTTAGGTAGATGGATCTACCCTCCTCGAAGCCGTATTTGTTTGATGCTTATACTCCAGCTCGCGCTCTGGGAGTTTGGAGTTAGTTGTTGTTTATACTCCGGTTCACACTCTTGGATCTCGAAGTTAGTTAATGTTTATACTCTAGCTCGCACTCTCGGAGTCTGGAGTTTTCTGATGTTTATACCCAGCTCGCGCTCTCGGAGTACTCTGGGGTTTGGTTAATGTTTATACTCCAGTTCGCGCTCTCGGAAGCTAGAGTTTGTTGATGTTTGTACCCAGCACGCGCTCTCGGAGTACTCTGGGGTTTGGTTAATGTTTATACTCCAGTTCGCACTCTCGGAAGCTGGAGTTTGTTGATGGATCGCCATGTATCAGTTTTTGTCCGGCTTTTTGTGTAGCGATATGCCCCCGAGCTTGGGGTTTCACTTAGCGAGAGATCGGTAGGATCCCGATTACTTTTCACTTATCCGCCCACAATGAAGGATGAGATATAATTTATAGATGGTTGAATCGCATCCATGTTCATTTGGATTTTGCTTCTGCCAAGCCTAAGGAGTAAGATTATTGTTTTAGAAAACTTTAAGCTCGAGCAGAGGAGAGGATGGTAGAACTACATCCACTTTGAGTTGTGCATATTCCCTTAAGTCAGGGGCAAGAATTGAAGAGCTGATGGACAATCGAGTCACATCTAATTTATACTTTGCATTCTTTCGATCGAGCTAAGGAAAAGAGTTGAAATGACAGCTTGTGATGGTTAGTGAGTAGGCAGTCAGTCGTTGATGACTTTGAATTGAGGGTTAGACCTTTAAACATGTGTTCCCTCAAATAATCCCAAATGTCTAATGTAGGATTGGATGCATGGATGGTGACATCACGTCCACCCTAGAAGTGACTCCGATTTTATCAGGCATCAGAAGAAGCATAAGTATTTTGGCAAGCTTCAAGTACGAGATGGAGAGTGCATTGTTGGGACATATAACTCCAAGTCTTTCTTACATCTCCTAATTAAATTGCATAGGCGGATGAGTGGATGGTCGATTGCATCCACTTTGTACTAGGGTTCTGACCTTGTCGGCCTCTTCCGCTTTGATGCCTTGCCCCCAGTCAGGGGCATATAGTAGCCGATGAGTGGTCGAATCATGCTCATCACGATGATATCTCAATGATTTGATCATGGTCCGCGGAGGTCGTTTTGCACCCAATCTTAAGTACTCGGCTACCTGCATCATTTGCAAGTAGTTTAATTCAAGTAGGTCATATTACGCAACGTAAATGAAATTGAATTAGAAATAATTCAAAAGAGATCAGATCAAATCTCATTGATAAGTGAGGCAGCGTCGTATGCTCGCTATTGCACATCATTCCAGCCCTTCTCAGTTGGAAGTCTAACGCAAATGGTTCAATTTGATCAAAGTATTTGATTGATAGGAGTCGGATGTTCCCGGTTCTTCGTTTTATAGGGCTTGCACATATTGTTGGAGCTATCCTTTCCGGAGCAGCCTTATGGCGTTGGCGTTCACGGTAGCCATTTAGAGAAGAGGAGTTTTCCGATCTAGAGTATGGAGCAGGTCCCCTCCTTATCTTGCTATGTTGATCCTTCATCTGATTCATCAACTCAAAAATGGCCTAGACATGTTGGTGTAATTGTCGGCGGCGATCCACCAGTTCTCTTGTTAAAGTCGTGATCGACGGTCTTCTCTAAGGAATGAGGGAAGACATATGCGTTTGATGGCACTCGTCACTCTTGGTGTAAGCCATGCGCAATTTTCACTTCATGAGGTAGTGCGGGGGGTTGTATATTTCCAACGTGCACTGACGTAGTCAGCATGTTGAACTTTCATTGGAAGTTCTTCATGTAGGATGGTTTCAACGAATAGGTCTCGACTGGAAAAGATTCTCCAATCGACATTATGATCAAGTCCATTTTATTGCCAAGGGGCCTTGTAACCCTAGTGAATGATGTATGCATGATTGCCCAACGTTTGAGTGGTTGGTAATGCCGATTAGACGGCGAGTTGGTTAAAATGGGCTAATAGATTGGTGTTTATCCAAAACTTTCATCTAGATAGGAGACCTATATAGGGTACTAAGGAAGTCCTCTTGAGGTTGTATGTCATGCTTTTAGTCATGTGGACATGGAATGATTAAGATGCGGGCATTTGAAGATGGTTCAGCGGTGACCAGCTATGTTTTGGGTTGGCAGAGTAGACAATGTCGGAGAGTTGTCATATTAACCATCATACCATAGCTGTCAATTCAGGAGTTTAAAAGCTGGTTAGTTGGAGGGAGTTGCATTCCACCTTAAAAGCTTGATATATTAATCAACTCCAGTTCTTGGCATATTAGCTAGGTTCTCCAGCCTCTGGGAGTACGGTTGAGTAATATTTCTTTACCCATTCCTTTATTGCAACTCAACATTTGTTGTTGTGATCTCCTATGTCTTGTTCAGTCATGGAACAGTTAGAAGCACGGATGGAATGTTCCTTCACTAAATTGGTGATCGAATTCACTATGCGGGTGCCCTGCGCTGCGGCTAGGGTTCGGGGGTACCCGATTTTTTAGCCTCTTTTTAGGAAATTTGGGTCGTACCCGATTTTTTTTTTTTTTTTTTGAAATTTCGTATCCATCAAGCAACCTGAAAAAGTCCTTCTTCGTGTCATTCTTGTTTGAATCCATCATATGTGCTCGTCTTCGTATCGATATGAAGTGCGCATGGCTAGATCGATACGAAAGTGGTATCTGTCGATCGATACGAAGTAGATGCAGATGGATGGATACGAAGTACCTGTGAGTATCGATACGAATTGGAGGCAGATGGATGGATACGAAGTACCTGTGTGTATCGATTCGAATTGGAGGCAGATGGATGGATACGAAGTACCTGTGAGTATCGATTCGAATTGGAGGCAGATGGATGGATACGAAGTACCTGTGAGTATCGATACGAATTGGAGGCAGATGGATGGATACGAAGTACCTGTGTGTATCGATTCGAATTGGAGGCAGATGGATGGATACGAAGTACCTGTGAGTATCGATACGAATTAGAGGCAGATGGATGGATACGAAGTACCTGTGAGTATCGATACGAATTGGAGGCAGATGGATGGATACGAAGTACCTGTGAGTATCGATACGAATTGGAGGCAGATGGATGGATACGAAGTACCTGTGAGTATCGATACGAATTGGAGGCAGATGGATGGATACGAAGTACCTGTGAGTATCGATACGAATTGGAGGCAGATGGATGGATACGAAGTACCTGTGAGTATCGATACGAATTGGAGGCAGATGGATGGATACGAAGTATTGCTTCCTGATGGATACGAAGTACAACTTCCATCTCATGGATACGAAGTAGAGCATCCATCTCATGGATACGAAGTACAGCATCCATCTCATGGATACGAAGTATGGCATCCATCTCATGGATACGAAGATTATGGATACGAAAAATAGCATATTTTCTGGATTCGAAAAGATGGATACGAAAATCACCATACTTTCATGGATTCGAAGACATGGATACGAAAATCACCATATTTTCATGGATTCAAAGACATGGATACGAAAATCACCATATTTTCATGGATTCGAAGACATGGATACGAAAATCACCATATTTTCATCGATTCGAAGACATGGATATGAAGTTCACCATATTTTCATGGATTCGAAGACATGGATACGAAGTTCACCATACTTTCATGGATTCGAAGACATGGATACGAAAATCACCATATTTTCATGGATACCAAAAATTGCATTTTTTCTGGATTCGAAAATATGGGTATGGAATTCATTATGAATGTAGTTCCTCTTAGATCTGGAGCAATCTGAATAGAATAGAAGGAACCACTTATGAACAGATCTGGATCTTCTCCTTAGATTTTTGCAATCCAACGACGGTAGTAGATCCATAGAGCAGGAGAAAAAACTGCGTTTTTTCTCAGTGAAAGCACCAAAGTGTTTGTACCAAAAATGGGCACAACACTCTTCGGAAGTCTTTGAAGAGATAAACGCGCAGAATGAAAATTAAAACTGTGGATTATCTAACAAAAACTCCAAATAACAGAAAGTAAATTGCAAAGACAAGCGATTTATAGTGGTTCGGCGTTTTGCCTACGTCCACTATGAAGTTTGATGATTTTATTGCTCGGTTACTTGAGGATTACAGTCGTTTATAATGTAATACAACTGAATGTGAATGCTAAGTGTCAATCTAAAGCAGCGGCGGTGTTCTGGAGTAAATCTGGCAGAATCTGGGCGCTCTTCAGTACTTAGAATTCTCCGACCCCTTTTCTGAATGACCAGGGGCTCTATTTGTAGGTGTAGGAGGCTGATATTTCGCCTAAAATTCGAGGAGACCGCTTCTGGCACGTGAGGGGGCCCACATGGCCGAAATCTGGAGATCCGGGCCCACTTTGGGATCGATTCGACCCTTGGTTCGAATCGATCAAGAAATCATCCAATCGAGCTGAAATTTGGTGTGAACATTCTTCATCATGTGCTTAAGCTTCTGTGAAAATTTCATGGCATTTGGACTTGTAGAACTCGAGTTATGATCGATTCAAGTTGGTCCATATCGATTCGAACTCAACTTCGAATCGATCAAGATTTGCTCCGATTGAGCTGAAATTTGGCACGGACATTCCTTAGGTTGCCAGTAAGCTACTCTGAAAATTTCATAGCATTTGGACTTGTAGATCTCGAGATATGATCGATTCAAGTTGGTCCATATCGATTCGACCCTTGGTTCGAATCGATCAAGAATTGCTCCGATCGAGCTGAAATTTGGCGTGGACATTCCTTAGGTTGCCAGTAAGCTACTGTCCAAATTTCATAGCATTTGGACTTGTAGATCTCGAGATATGATCGATGCAAGTTGGTCCATATCGATTCGACCCTTGGTTCGAATCGATCAAGAATTGCTCCGATCGAGCTGAAATTTGGCATGGACATTCCTTATGTTGCCAGTAAGCTACTGTCCAAATTTGGTGGCATTTGGACTTGTGGATCTCGAGATATGATCGATGCAAGTTTGGATTTCTCAGCCGTGATCCATCAATATCTGGAGCATATGAACTCCGATTGACTTGAAATTCGGAATGTTGGCTCTCATAGCTTTGCTTGTCATGTCATATCAATTTTAGCTCGATCCAGACTCGGAAAAAATACATCGATATCCATAGTGAGCCTGCGTATAACTGATCTCCAAGACGAACTGTCATTGGTTTCTAGTCAAGTTCTTGGTGTCACGGCCTTGCCAAAAGGCGGGATAACAATTACCAAGCAGTTTGGCAGGTGTCCATAATGTGTTTCATGTGTATCATCTTCGTAAGTATGTGCATGATCCAAATCGGCAGAGAGGAAATTTGATTTGAGGTTGAAAAGTGAAAAAACTGACGTTATTTTGGGGTTATAATAATGGTCGATTGAATTCCAGACGTCTGAATTTGAAAGCAGACGACTGGTTTGCCCTAAAAATTATACAGAAGATTCAAACAGACGTCTGTTTGTTCTGTGTCAGACGTCTGGTTTGGCACAGTTTGAAAATTTTAGTGACAGAGAGATATAGCAGACGTCTGGATTTTATCTCAGACGTCTGAATTATTCTGAATATAATTTTGGAGAGGCAGAGTTTCATTTCAGACGTTTGAGGGGTATTTCAGACGTCGGACATATGCACAATGCTTAAAACTGTGACATATATCAGTGGATCAGACGTCTGAAGACCATAGTCAGACGTCTGAAAAAACAGTTTTTCTAAAAATAGTCTAAAAATTGATGAATACATTCATTTATCAAATATTGATAATAGAGATCTTTATTGTAAAATATAATAACCTATAAATACATACAATAATTAATTTGATTTATTTATTTAGAAGGCGACGGAGTTTTAGGATTTCCTGAGTCGTTATCCTTCCATGGTCTAAGTGGAGACCATATATTCCTACGTTCGTGAGTCCGTGGGGAGCGAGAATATCGTCTTGGGGAAGGACCTGAAGGAGTGCGATACGAAGAAGATGGATCTAGTGAACTACAAGGTTTTGGTAGTGGTTCATGTACATCTTTCTTTCGCGACGAGCAAAACTTCATCGCCACTTGTTCTAGAATGCTTAGTCTTCGTGTCGTAACTTTCTGTTCGAAATAAAGTTCCCGTTGAAGATCCATCTGTTGTTTTTGGTAATGATGAATTTCATCAATTTTCTCCTTTGTATTAGGAGAAATAAACAGGGATCTTTTAGTTTTCTTATTTTCTAGTGTAAAGCCCGTATGATAGGAGGACCACCTATTTGTTTGTTCTTGCTTTGGTGTAGGTGTCGGAAGACGTTGTGGTGTGTCTACTGAGTTGTCCGTTGATGGTGTGGAGACAGAGATAGAGATATAAGAACTCCCAGAAGACATTGTTTTCCAAATTTTTTTAAGGAATTGATATCTTGTATATGATTGTAATATAAATATGTGTATTTATATATGATGAAAACATTATTTATAGAACAATTAATTTTCTAAATTTTTAATGGTTCAGAAACTCATTAATTTGTGGTAATGAAGAGGTGAACTAAATTTAGTTTTTAATTCAATTTTAGTTAAGATCTTGTAGTGAACAAATTCCCAAACTTCGTCTGAGTTTAATGAAAGTTTGCTCGTTTAAAGGTTTTGTAAATATGTCGGCTACCTGATTTTCAGTACTTACGTATTCTAAAGAGATAGTTCCTTTTTCAACATTGTCTCGTAAAAAATGATGTCGTATATCTATATGTTTGGTTCATGAGTGATTAACAGGATTGTTCGATAAATTTATAGCGCTTGTGTTATCACAATATATCGGAGAATTTTTGATAATTTTACCAAAGTCCATTAGTGTTTGTTGCATGTATATTACTTGCGCACTTGCTAAAGCTGCGGAGATGTATTTGGCTTCACAAGTAGATAAAGAAACACAATTTTGTTTTTTGCTAAACCATGAGACTAAAGATTGTCCGATAAAATGACATGTTCCACTAGTACTCTTACGATCTGTTCTACAACCACCAAAATCCGCATCGCTATATGAGACAATTTCAAAAGGTGATCCTTTAGGATAGAACAAACCATAATCTGTAGTACTAGATAAATAACGTAAAATGCGCTTAACAGCTCGTAGATGTGATTCTTTTGGTGTCGCTTGAAATCGAGCACAAAGGCATACACTCATCATAATATCTGGTCGACTAGTTGTTAAATATAGTAAAGAACCAATCATGCTTCGATATAACTTTTCATCAAAATCTTTCCCATTTTCATCTTTTTCTAAGTGAATAGTGGTACTCATTGGTGTTGGTTTGCTTGAAGTTTTATCCATTTTAAATCGATGTAATAAATCATTACAATATTTTTGTTGGTGAATAAAAATTCCATTTTCGAGTTGTTTTATTTGTAATCCTAAGAAGAAATTTAATTCTCCCATGTGTGACATTTCAAATTCATTTTTCATAATAATTGAAAAATTATTACATAAATTTTCGTTGGTTGAACCAAAAATAATATCATCAACATAAATTTGTACAACCAAAATATCGTTATTTTCACTTTTAATAAATAAAGTTGTATCTATTTTTCCTATATGAAAACCGGATGTTATTAGGTGATTTTTAAGGCGTTCATACCATGCACGAGGTGCTTGTTTTAATCCATATAGTGCTTTTTATAATTTAAAAACATGATCGGGATATTTTTCATGAACAAAAAGTGGTGGTTGTTCGACGTATACATTTTCTTTAATAAAACCATTCAAAAAGGCACTTTTGACATCCATTTGAAAAAGTTTAAAATTGTTATGAGTTGCAAAGGAGAGTAAAGTACGAATGGCTTCTAATCTTGCTACCGGAGAAAAAGTTTCATCGTAATATATGCCTTCTTCTTGGTTGTAGCCCTGAGCAACTAATCGGGCTTTATTTCTAACAATATTTCCATTTTCGTCCGCCTTGTTTTTAAATACCCATTTTGTTCCTATTACTGATTGATCTTCAGGTCTTGGTACTAATTCCCATACGTTATTCCATTCAAATTGATGAAATTCTTCTTGCATAGCTATTATCCAAAAATTATCATTTGAGGCTTCTTTATAATTCTTTGATTCAAGATTTGATACAAATGCTATATGACTTATTTGATTGAGTTGATTTCTAGTAACTCTTGAATTAAGATCACCGATAATATTATATATTGGATGATTCTTAAGAATTCTAGGAGATGATACAAGAGTGTTATTTTGTATATTGGTTTCATTAGTAATAGAATTTGTTGAATTTGTTAATGGAATAATTTCTTCTTCATCAGTAGTTTGATGTTTGAAAGGATTTTCGTTGAATGAGACATGTAAGCTCTCTTCTATAGTATTATTCCTTTTGTTAAAAATTCTATATGCCTTGCTGCGATCTGAGTATCCAACAAAGATACCCTCATCGGCTTTTGGATCAAATTTTCCTAATTTATCCTTTGTATTTAATATAAAACATTTTGAGCCAAAAGTTTCAAAGTATGACACTTTAGGTTTTTTACCAAAAAATATTTCAAAACAAGTTTGTTTAGTCATTGGACGAATAGTTACTCGATTTAATACATAACAAGATGTAGCAATAGCTTCGGCCCAAAAATGTTTTGGTAATTCGCTACTATTTAATAATGTTCGTGCGCATTCTTGTAATGTACAATTTTTCCTTTCTACAACACCATTTTTTTGGGGTGTACGAGGAAAAGAAAAAGTATGAGTTGTTCCTTTTTTATTGCAAAAATTTGAAAAAAGATCATTTTCGAATTCTCCTCCATGATCACTTCTAATATTTTTAATTTTCAAATTCATTTGAGTTTTAATTCATTTTGCAAATATTTTAAACATACCAAAAGTATCACTTTTATGTTTTAGAAATAAAGTCCATGTATATCTTGAAAAATCATCAACTATTACAAAGACATATTTGTTGTGATTTATAGATCTTATTTGTGTTGGACCAAATAAATCTAAATGTAATAATTCTAATGGTTGTTTTGTAGAAATATTATTTTTAGATTTGAAAGAGCTTTTCTTTAGTTTACCAATTTGACAATCGTCACATAAATTTTCTACTTTGTAACTTATTTTATGCAACCCTCTTACTAACTCATATTTAGCTAACTTATTAATATTTTTAAAATTAATATGAAAAAATCGTTTATGCCATAACCATGGATCATCATGTTTGGCGGTTAAGCATAAGTTTGAATTTTTATTAATATTCATATTTAATACATAAATATTTTTGTTTCTAAAACCTTCAAAAATGAGTTGTTTGTTATTATCTAAAATATTACATCTATCTTTTTCAAAATTTATTTGAAAACCTTTATCACATAATTGACTAATGCTTAACAAGTTGTGTTTTAAATTTTCTACTAATAAAACATTTGTAATAATGGGAGAGTTAGATATACCAGAGTTGATGACTTCTCCAATGCCTATGACAAATCCCTTTGAATTGTCTCCAAATGTTACCGTTCCACCATCGATGTATGTTATATTTGATAACATTTTTGAATATCCAGTCATATGTTTGGAGCAACCGCTATCTAGTATCCATTTCTCCTTTTTTATTTTGGGTACCTACAAGATAAAAAATGTTTTAATTAGTACCCATATATTTTATTAGGGTCCTAATTGTTAGAAGAGTGTAGCCATACCCATGATGGTTTGGTACCTTTATAAATATAATCTTTATTATAGACTATATTTTCTAAGTAATTACTAATATGCTTTTTTCTAATCAAATTATTATTTGTTTTAGGAACCCAAATCTTCATATTTTTGGTATTCAACTTTTGTTTAGATAAACTTCTAGTTTTTATATAACTAATGTTTTTAGCATTATTTTCTTTAGAACATTTTTTAAATCCTATTCCATTTCTATTACCTGATGGTTTTGATGTTTTAATAAGATTTTCCAAATCTTGTTTTCCTTTGTTGAATTTTGACACATTATTGGTAATTTTATCTAATTTTTCTTTTAATTCTCTATTTTCTGTTTTCAATAATTCAATACTATTTTTAAAATCAACATTTATTTTAAGAAAATTTTCTTTTTCTAGAGTAATGTTCTCACTTTCTACCACATTATTTCTTAATTTTTCTTGAGATATTTCAAGTTCTTCTTCTAAAATAACTTTTTCATCTTTCAACATTCCTACTTCAAGTTCTAATCTATTTATTTTTACTATACATTCTTTGTTCAATTTTTTAATTTGTCTAAATTTATCATCTAATTCCATGCTAAGTTCAAGTAATTCTTCTTAGCTAAGTTTCGGACATACCTCATCATTTTGTGCCATAAAACATACATTAGCTTGTTCTCTGTCACTATCGCTATCACTTTCTGAAGATGAAGAATCAGTGTCATCCCATGTTACTTTGAAAGCTTTCTTCTTTTTGGATTTTTCAAATTTGCTCTTCTTTTTATCATTGTTAAGTTTTGGGAAGTCCTTTTTCATGTGTCCGTATTGATCACATTCATAACACTTAATTTGAGATAGATTTGTTGAGTTGGTCTTTCCTTCTTTTTGAAACTTGGTTATATTTCAAAATTTCTTGAATCTATTATAGTTTTTGGTAATAAATACTATCTCATCTTCATCTAAATCTGAGTCATCATTCTTTATTGATGGAAATGCTATGTTCTTCTTCTCCGAATTTAATTCTTTACGTGCCTGCAAATTAGCTTCATAGGACATCAAATTTCCTATCAACTCTTCAACTTTGAGAGTAGAGAGATCATTAGCTTCTTCAATAGCTAATACCTTTCTTTCCCAATCAGGTGTTAAAGAGTTGAGTATTCGGGAAACTAAATCAAAATCAGTAAACTTAACTCCTAATGCCATAAGATCATGTTGAATAGTTTAAAATCTAGAATACATGTCTACTATAGTTTCATTTTGTTTCATTTTAAATGATGAAAATTGATTTTGAAAAATTGAAATTTTAGTTTGTTTGACCTTTGTTGTACCTTCATGTGTAATTTTTAAGGTACGCCAAATATCAAATGCAGTTGTACATAACATGACACGTGAAAATTCATTTTTGTCTAGTGAGCAAAACAAAACATTCATAGCTTTAGCATTATTTGATGCTAATGTTTTTTATGCATCGGTCCATGTGTTCATAGTAGTAGTTGGTGCTTCATATTTATCTTGAGTGGCTGACAAAATTTCTAAACCATTAGCTTCTATAAAAATTCTCATACGTGTTGACCAATATGAATAATTAGAGCCATTAAAAAGTAAGGGTCGTGCTGTGGATTGTCCTTCTTGAAAAATACTTGCCATATTAAAATGATTAAAAAACGTGTTACTGTTCTTTTAAACAAACCTTGCTCTGATACCAATTGAAAGTCTATATGAGTGGATCGTATAGGATATATAAATATGCAAGTATAAACAGCTAACTATATAATATAACTTGATAAGTGATAGTAGCAAAGTAAATGAAAATAATCACACCAGGATTTTATACTGGTTTGGACCTCCCGTCCTACATCCAGTCCCGAAGCTCCTCTTAGGAATTTCCTTTCAACTAACCCTCACTTGACCCGGAGGAACAGGTTTACAATAGCAGAGTATCTTTGTCAAGAATGTGTTCTATAACACGGGTGTTGACTATTGAGTACAAATGCTTCCAATATATATATCTATCTAGAGAATATTTGAATGAGGAGTTCTGTATCTATGGAAGAGTTAAATACAGGTACTTGATTGCTAAGGGATCAGGAATAGATCAGAGTATAAGAGATAAAAGTGTAAGTAAGTAAGGTGAATCCTTCTCTTGAATTCCTGATGCTATTTATAGTGATGAAGAGTCTCTATGTGTAGTTGCCTTCATTAACAATCGTTGTATAGTTGCTCTTGTTGGTGATGAAGAGTTGCAGTGAAGAGGAGCGGATGTGTCTCTTCGGATGTGACAGTTGGAGTTTGAAATTACACAGTCGAGCCTATTTTCAAACGTCTGGAAAGTGACCTCAGACGTCTGGCCTTCATATATTTTTTGTGTCTGGTAGTATTTCAGACGTCTGAGTTTATAAACCAGGCGTCTGGTATTTACTTCTGTTTTATGTCTGGATGTATGTCAGACGTCTGAGTTCAGGATCAGACGTCTGGTTTCTTCTGAGTTTGTGAACCAGAGAACTTAACCAGATGTTTGGTCTGTGCACTCAGACGTCTGGATTAGTGCATGTTGCTTTACTTGTGTCTGTATCACTTCTTTTCCGATTCTCTCGACTTGTAGCCTCTTGATACTTCTTTTGAGTCTTGTTCTTGTCTCTTTGGTGATGTTTCTATATCAACTTCCTGTATATGTACATTTGTTTTCCATTGCATAGTTGTGATCATCGAAACCAAGGAATTGATTTCCTAACACCAGAGACTACTATTCCTCCGACTGCATTGGAAGACTTAATAGCAGAACCAGATCTGACCTTTGTTAGGCAAACGGTCCGGGTTGTAGCAAGAGATGAGAAGAGGTTAAGAAACAAGACAATTAAGTTAGTGAAAGTTAAGTGGAGCGACGACGAGAAGGACAATACTTGGGAGATAGGATTAGAAATACTTATCCCGATCTGCTTTAAGGGTATGTTCTATATTAACTTTATATAGACTATTTACTAGTCAGGTAGGCTAGTATTGTAGTTAGGAGATAGGGTTTTCATTAAGGTATCATGATGAAGGGTGTGCTACGATTCGAAAAGTCAAGGAAACTGGCACCGAGATATGTTGGACCGTTCTCAGTTATAGAGAGGATCGAAAGCTCACATACAAATTAAAGTTACCGAGCAGTTTGGCAGGTGTCCATAATGTGTTTCATGTGTCTCATCTTCGTAAGTATGTGCATGATCCAGAGACTACTATTCCTCCGACTGCATTGGAAGACTTAATAGTAGAACTGGATCTGTCCTTTGTTAGGAAAACGGTCCGGGTTGTAGCAAGAGATGAGAAGAGGTTAAGAAACAAGACAGTTAAGTTAGTGAAAGTTAAGTGGAGCGAAAACGAGAAGGACAATACTTAGGAGATAGGATTAGAAATACTTATCCCGATCTGCTTTAAGGGTATGTTCTATATTAACTTTATATAGACTATTTACTAGTCAGGTAGGCTAGTATTATAGTTAGGAGGTGTTGTAGATGATTGCTATGCTTAGTATTTAGTTCTTGCTAAATGTCAAGAACGAAATTATTTAAGGAGGGGAGCCTATAACACTCCTAATTTTAAATAACATTATTCATGAGATTTAATTAGATAAATTAAATAGAATAATGTAGAGACTAGAGTGATAAGGGAATCAAGATTTGAGATCTAATTAGGGTCTTGCCTTAACTAAATGGATTTATAAGAATGATTTATAAGTTAAATACTTATGAGAATAGGGCATGGGTAATATGGGAATAGCCAAACCACATAACCCCTAAAACCCCCACAACCTTTTCATTCTCATTACATTCTTACAAAAAACAAAAACATAAACCAAATAAAAACAAGGCCGACCATAACCCTATAAAGAAGAAGAGCAAAATCCAATTAGAAGCTAAGTTTCAAGCTAGGAAAATTAAAGCAAGAACAAATCTCAAGTTCCTTATCTAAACAAGGTTAATAATGATCTAAACCATCTCATATAAGTCTTCTTGAACGTTTAATTCGGGTTTAAGGTTTAAAACCGTTTAGATGGATGAATGATGATATGCTTTGATTTATATGCCATGTTATAATTTAAACAAGGATTTTTGTGGGATAACATAATTCAATTTTAAGGTTAAAATCATGCAAATTGATTTCCAAATGCCATGATGTTTGAATATATTATGTAAAACATTATTTTGGAGATGGGTTTAAATTCTCATAATATTCCAAGCAATGGATAATTTGTTGTGAATTTTGAATGGAATAAATAGATAATTTTAGGTTTAAATTATTTAAGGCAATCAAGTATTGGTTTCAGGTCTAAAATTTATATATGTTAGAAAACATATTAAAAGCGAATAGTTTAGTTTTGGGGATTTTTCCAAAGTATTTTACTTTGATTATTAAATTAATTCAGTTAGCGGACTTAAATGTTTTGTTAAGGGGAGAGGCATATTTGTTAAAATGATTTCATTTGTTAATTGTTGAATTCGGCAGCCTTTTAGAAAAGAATTTTTATAAAGAATTGGCAACCAATCATATGTTGACAAATTAGGCAAGTTAGGTAAAAAGGAATTACTTTGAAAGGCATAAAAATCAGTTTTGTTTCGAATTACAACTTCGCCACTTCCATTTGCTTACTTCTGTCACCATACTTTCGCTAATGACCTTTCGCACCCATTCGAAACCAATGCACATGGTATCAAGCAATTGATTCGTAGTGTATTGGAGAAAGGTGGAAGGGACTGTGTCGAAGGCATGCTTTCGAAGGGGTAGAAGCCATTTTTATAAGCTTTCGAATCAACCCAACTCGCCTTTGTTTTTAAAGAAGCTTTCGAAAGAGTTGCCACATTTTGAACTTATTTGATACCTAGCTGCGGCATTTACACTTCGAATCAGTCAGAGGCCGCTTTTCTTTATAGTTATCGAAAGGGAAGCTTTCGTCCTTTACAATTTTATAGCCGCTTCCTCAATGCTTTCAAAAGGGTTGTTTTAACCACTTTTAATAAGAGTTTCGGAGGCAATGGTTTCGAAAGGTTGGTTTCGAAGCTATCCTCTTCCCCAAATCTTTTACTTGAGATCAATGCTTTTGAAAGGGGTATTTTCGTTTCTATTCTCTTTTACCCCGTAGTTATATTTAATGTTAAATCCTATGATTTTGAAAGAGATACGTTCAAATGGTTTCGAAGCTATACTTCCATAAATTCTTACTTGAACTAAATGCCTTCGAAAGGTATGTTTTAAGTGTTTTGAATGGCATGTTTTTCGGTGTTTTGAAAAGAAGGTTTCCAATGCTTTCGAAAGGTGCGTTTTTTAGTGTTTTGAAAGGAAGGTTTCCAATGCTTTCGAAAGGTATGTTTTTAATGGTTTTGAAAGAGAAGGTCTAAGATTTTAAGTAATTCTTTCATAAAGGAGAGTGACGGAGGGTAACTCATGATGTCACAACGATCCGAAGGATCTACTTGAAAGCCTTAGCTTTCGAATAAAAAACCGAATCTAATTTTTAAAAGGCAAACCCATGGAAATGTAAAAGAGTTTTGAAATGACATTTAACTGTAGAATTTTAGAGGATGCTTTCCTTGATAAAGATATTGGGTTAAGGGTATTAACCATATTTCATTAGAAAATTGATTACAAGGAATTTAATCATGGATGTTTGTATTGTTATGTTTTGATCAGTTATCATGTATGCTTCTGTAATCATATTCACTTCATAATTAACCCATAACTGCATTTTGGGGTGTAAAGGGCAGAATAACCGGATAAGTTGACCCAATAGTGAATATACCTTGAATTAACTCATGTGTGAGTATAATTGTATCCAGGAGGTCAGATGGACCAGAAAATAGGATGCCTAAAGCTGATCAAAGATCATTGGTTTAGACAGGTTCTTACTAAGCCCATAAAAACTATGTTATCAAAATTGTTATTGGTAGAGGCAAATAGGTTCTTAGTGATCCCATGAAAACTATGTCCAGAACAAGTTATTGATAAAGATCAATAGGTTCATAGTTAGCCCATGAAAACTATGACATGAGAGATATTATTGGAGAATCCAATAGGTTCATAGTACACCTATGAAAACTTTGGTTGGATAATGTTGTTGGTAGATACCAATAGGTTCTTAGTGATCCCATCAAAACTAAGTAACTGAATAGATAGTCTAGTGAATAGTGACCTTTGAGACTATAACTTGGGACAGATAGTCAAGTGAATAGTGATGGGAAATCCAGAGCATGTTGCATGTTTGCATATCATCATGATACATTTTATTATGTTATGTCTTAACCATTGTTGATGCAGGTGCATAGTATATGGTTATTATAAATTGGGTTAAGATACTAGTGAGGGGAAAACCTGTTCCGCTAAGCGACATGGTCTCACTAGATATCTATATGGTTCGAGATGGTAGATTATTATTCACACTAGACTTTTTGTCTGACTCGAAGTTTATGTTTTCCCTTTAAACTCTTGGGTACTCATTGATTTTGAGTAGTTT
Organism: Allium fistulosum; assembly: GCA_030737815.1. Classification (NCBI taxonomy): domain Eukaryota; kingdom Viridiplantae; phylum Streptophyta; class Magnoliopsida; order Asparagales; family Amaryllidaceae; genus Allium; species Allium fistulosum. The sequence continues at coordinate 892,986,023 of CM060905.1, read as the reverse complement.
GAAAGTTAAGGTTTTCAGGCTCTCCTTTAGATGAATAAGCTTTTGGAGATGTGCAGGAGGCAAGCTAGATATTAGGAGTTCTTTCTATTTGATTCCGCTATGTTATTGGATGCATTGGCAAAGTTGTTTGGTGCCTATATTTGGACTCTGATCAACCAAGATGGCATCTTCGTATGTCGCTCTTGGCGTATTTTGTAAAAAATTGTAATTTCTCTGAACATGGCTTACGTATGGGATTATGTAATGAATCTGAAATTAAATGAGAAATTTGTTTTAAACGGAGTTTAATTTTTTTTCATATTCATGTGTTTCTAGTATATCAATGTATCTAACATTACCGCATTTGTTCACCGAGAATTAATAACTATGGATGACTACAGCATCCGTAGATTTTAGTTTTGGGCCTCCAAATAGGGGATGATACATCTCCGCAGTCGCCTTCATGAACTTCCTTGAGGATTCTTCGAGCTTCGTCGTTGGTCACACACCTGAGAATGTTGGTAGAGAATCCCCTTCGGTAGAGTATCTTATCCTGTACTATGAACCGTGGTGCCTTTCGAAGGAGCTTTTTCGTTGATTCCTGTCTGCGGGGATTGTTCCTCTGAGCACGTAATCCTTTTTTAGTGTCATTCATGATTTTGTTCCTTCGGTTGTCTCAAAGTTCTAGTTGATATCCATCTCGCTTACGCTTGGAGTAGTTAGCATTTCAACTGGGACCAGTCCTAATGACCAAGCTTCTCCAGAATTGGCTAGTTTGGCTAGATAGTCTACCTTCGTGTTTTTTCCCTCGGGATAGGAGTTATGGTGTAATGTTTAATGTCATTCAGCAATTCCTGCACTTTAGATAGATACGGGGTGAGGTTCTCTCCTCGGGCCTGATATTTGCCTTTCACCTGATAGATGACTAGTTGGGAGTCACTATAGATGTGTACAGACTTTATACCGAGTTTCTTCAAAAATTTCAGCCCGACTATCAATGCTTCATATTATGTTTTATTTTTTGTTGCAGGGAATTCCAAGTGCAAGGCATAGCAAACGGATTGTCCTTCGGCAGTTTCGAGCACGACTCCTGCCCTCAAGAAGAAGTAGTTAGATGCACCATCGATGAACAACTTCCAACATGTCTGCACTTCTGGAGTAATTTCTTCCTCGTTATCTCGTATTGTAAACTCAAGAATGAAGTCTGCCCATGCCTACTCGTTGATCGCCCTTCGAGGATGGTATGTGATTTCATATTGACTTAATTCGATGTTCCATTTGATAAGCCGTGCAGAGGTCTTGGGGCGGTATAACACTTGCTTCAAGGGTTGATCTGTTAGTACTTTGATCGGGTGTGCCTGGAAGTATGGTTGTTGTTTTCTGGAAGCGATCAAGAGGCAATATGATTTTTTTCCAATTTTTGATAGTTTTCTCGGCTCTAGTGATTCATTTACTGATGTAATATACGGGTCACTAGATCTTAGTTTCTTCTCGTACGAGTGCAACACTTAATGCATCAGGCGAGACTGCTAAGTAGATAAACAAGTCTTCTCCATCTACCGACTTTGATAGGATGGCGTATGTCAAAGCAGCTCTTCGAAGGCGGTCTGACAAGCCTAATTCAATTCAAAGTTCTTCTTTGCCTTCTTTAGCACGTCAAAGAACAATATACATTTGTCGGTTGCCTTTAAGATGAACCGGCTTAGTGTTGCAACCTTTCCATTAAAGATTTGTAACTCTTTCTTGTTCCTTGGGTCCTTGACTTCCCGTAAAGCGGTAATTTGTTCAGGATTTGCTTCAATGCCTCTGGCGCTTAAAATGAATCCCAAGAACTTTACAGAGGCTACCCCGAAGTGACATTTTAGTGGATTGATTTTCATTCTATATTTGCGGAGTATTTCAAACATTTCAGCAAGTTTGTTTAAGTGATTTTCAGCTATGTGCAATTTACCAACATATCGTCTACACAGACTTCCATAGTCTTCCCGATTTGATGTTTGAACATGGCGTTCACTATTGGTAGGTTGCCCCAGCATTCTTTAAGCCAAATGGCCTCACTTTGTAGCAGTATAATCCAAGATCAATAATGAAACCGGTGTTTTTCAGGTAAGGTTGAGGCATCATGATCTGGTTGTACCCCGAGTAAGCGTCCATAAATGATAGCAGTTCATGTCTAGCTGTCTTGTCCCCAAGTTGGTCGATTTGAGGTAGAGGAAAGCTATCTTTTGGCCAAGATTTATATAGGTTCGAATAGTCGATACAAGTTCGTCATTTTCCATTGGACTTCTTGACGAAGACAAGCTTGGATACCCATTCGAGGTAGGTTGCATTGTGGATAAAACCATTCGCCATCAGCTTATCCACTTCTTCTCTTAGTGCTTTGGACCCTTCGGATCGTAGGCTGCGTCTCTTCTACTTCACTGGTGTATACTTGAGATCAATACTAAGTGCATGTCATGCAATTTCCGGTGACCCCACGCACATATCGGAATGTGTCCAAGCAAATATGTCCAGGTTGGCATGAAGAAATTTGATTACTTCCTGTCGCATCTTGTTTCCAAAATGTGATCCAAATTTCAAGGCCCGAGTTGGGTCATCCATATCGACCGGGACAGACACCGTCAATTCTGCCAGTGCTGCTCAATCCTCGCCTGAACTCTTCTTTTTAGGGTCCAAAGCCTTATCGAATCGGCTATGGTCCCCAAGCCAGGGAGGCTCTATAGTTGCTATTCGATAGGTTCACGAATGTGGAAATTTCTACACACATTCTTCACTTTGTCTTTTCTCCTCAACTCGTGCAGTTCTGCGATGTCACATTCTCTTGCAGCACTTTGATCTCCTTTGATCACCTCAACTCCATTCTCCGTCAGCAATTTCATGGTTAGACACCACCGAGCAAAAGCAATATTGAAATCTGCTAAAGTGGGCCAACCTAAGAAAGCATTGTATGCAGATATTTCTTCTACAATCACAAAGGTCTGGATGAGAACGACTCTTCGATCACCTTCCCCAAGTTCTATGGGTAAATCAATTGTTCCGACAAGTTGCTTAGGTTCACCATTGAATCCCTAAATCTTTTTTCAGCAAGCAGATACATCTTTCATACTAATCTTCATCTAATTAAACGTGTGTTTAAACTGGATATTCATAGAGCTGCCACTGTCGACCAATACTCATCAGACCATGGCTGGTCCAGTTCCTACCGTTACGACCATGGGGTCAAGGGTAGGAGTTTCTATTCCTTCAGCATCTCGATTTCGGAATACTATGTCATCGTTCACGGTCCTCTACTGCCTGGCAGGATTTACGTCTTCGATTGCAAAGCACGAATCTTTTGGAGTGTGTCTTAGTGAGCATATGTATCGCTCCATTTCACCCCAACTCTTCTGCACGAGATGAGGTCCTTCAGATATTGTTCCGATGATTAGTCTCGAGTCGGTCCGTCTGGATTCCTCTTCACTGGTTCCAGCTTGGTGTTCGTAGTCTCTAGGAGCTTGGAGTGCTGCAGGTTGGTCAATATTTTTGTGGTTTCCTCACATATTTCTAAAGCTTGTTTTCTCGAATCAGCTCTTCAATCAGGTTTTTCAGGCGACGGCACTCACTCGTGTTGTGACCATGTGTTTTATGGAAGCGACAATATTTTTCGAAACAATTTGGTGTTTAGTTGCTTCGTTTTTAGGCAGCTTCTTGTACTTCTCCGTCCTCTATGTCGCAAGGTAAATGTTTTCTGGAGTATCATTGAGCGAGGTATAGTCTTCGAGCCTCGAGCCTTTAAGTCGCTTGTTTCCTCTGTTTTGCTTATTGGAATTCTAATTCTTCCTTTTCTAGTTCCCATCCTTCCTCGCGTTTGCTGCAGCGGTACCGGAGGTATTTGCGTCTTGGTTAGCTGCCATTCCATTCTGTAGCACCGATTGATTGTAGGTTAGCAGGTTTTCCTTCTAACTCCTCTGCCTCTTCCAATCTTAAGTATTGGCTCGCCTTTCGGTTAAAGTCCTTCCTTGTGGTAGGTTGTTTCATTTTGATCCATTTGAAGCCTCCTTCAATCAGTTTCAATGATTCATTTCGTCCCTGGAATAGGCCAAATAAGGACATCACGTCTTTTGGTTGTGCCGTGTGAAGTCTAAACTAATCAAGGAATTTTGTTGCTAATTCATTGAAAGTGGAGATGGACTTTGGTGGGAGCCTGGTGAACCACATGGAAGTAAATCCCTGTAGGAAGATTGGGAAAATATGCATCGAACAACACTCAAATCACTTTTTTCCATCCATGTACCAACCGTACTTGTACAAGTGAGGTTTTGGGTCTCTAGTTCCATCGTAAGATGGAATAGTCAGCATAGTGAACTTTTTGGGGGTACCGTTCATTCAGAATGTCATCAGTGAAGGGAGTCCAGCTTGGAGCAGATCCCAATTCATCATCTCTTCTATCCTTACTTTCATCCATTGAGCGCTTGATCATATCCACGATATATGCCTCTAATGTCTGGTAGTCCGTGGGTGAAGCCTAGGCTCTCCTGTCTTCGGGAGTTCCATTCCCTCGGAGTTCCTTTAGCTAGTGGTTAGCCGGATAGGGGCGGTTTGGACCTCTCTGCCAGTATTGAGTGCATTAGTGTTTTCTTCCAACTCATCGTCGTCAAGTTGCTCTCCATCTTCAGAGTTGGAGAGATCCACTGCTATATCTTCCGGTAAGGTTTTCGCCCCTGGATTCAAGTTCATAGCGGGCTACTTTGCAACTGGTGGAGTGCTTGCATTTCCTTATATAGTGATTCCTGTAGCTTCACCCACTACTCCTCTTTTCTTTTGCCTTCTATTTCTTCTGTTTAAGCCAGAAACGGAAGAGTTCTCATGCTCCACGCCAGCCATAGGCTCTGGCATGGTTCTTGGAGCAGCTAGTGATTACAAGGTCATGAGGGCATTTAATTTATCCATAAGAGCTTTTTAGTTATTCTCCATCTTTTGATTAATTTCTTTAACCATCTTATTCAATTCGCCTCTAGTGACAACTTCATGCTAGATAGAAGATCCCGGCACCTGATTTCATGTGTTAGCTCTAGAATTTCCTCTGATTAATGGATTATTAGCGTCGTTGACCTCAACCTGCTGAGGATTGGTTTCTTCTCTAGATATTACAGCTCCTATGGATCTTCCGAAAGCGGTTCTCTTTCTCCTCGGTGCCACTGATTTTCAATGGAAGATCTACTAAGCAGAGATTGAGGATCTAACTTCTGAACCTATCTAATCCAAAGTAGATAGCTAGATCTAAGCCTGAGTTGAATTCTTCTGTGTGATAACACCAAAATGTTAACCCAAAAAATGGATCAACACCCTAGATTGAGTGTGAAAGCACCAGCCTTATTTATCAAGGAAAATAAAATAGAAAAAGAAGTAGTAAATCATAGAAAAGGTAAAGAGACAATAGGTTTTTATAGTGGTTCGGCTGTTACGACGCCTACGTCTACTTTATAACTTTGATTGATCAACTGATGCAGCACGAAATAGGGAAGAACGACCTACCTGAAATCGCGAGCAGCTCCAGCCATTCCATAGGTCATGAACGACCTAAATCCACATCCCCGCGACCTAATTCCCACGACCCAACCTCCATCGTGACCTACGACCTAACTCCAATGACTCTCCGACCTAACAATAGGTCGCAAACGAATTCCAGAATATCCGACCTAACTCCAATAAGTGACGACTTCCGACCTAAGCAACCATATGTCGTTAACGACTTACGACCTAAGCCCTTGTCACTGGAACCACGTCACATGCTCCGCCCTAACTCTGAAACACCTCCAGATAAATCGAGCGACCTTATCTAAGTCGCGAACGAATATAGCCTAAGTCGCAAAACTCTATTCTATGTCGCGGTAGTACTTCCTTAGCTCGCGAAATAAGTCAAGAGAAGATTTGATAAGTCGGGAGAAGAAGTTGATAACTCGTGAGCTGATGGTGATAAGTCGCCGGTTGGTTTGATAAGTCGTGAGACTTATAAGTCGGATGTTGACTATTACTTTAGGTCGTTAAAAACTATTGTTGAGTCGTTTGTACTATAGCTCGTTTTTCTGTCAAGTGTTGTAAATATTCTAAGTGTTAGGTCGTCCAAGACCTATGAGTTGTGTTGTAAGTGTTGTGTTGTATGCCTATAAATAGGCGAGTTATATCATTTGTAATGGTTGTTGATTTTTGAAAAAAATTCTCTTTGTTAGCTTGTGCTTTCAATTTAAATCGGTAGTTGAGTGCAATCTCCTATCTCCACCTTCGACATTCGAGTGCGCTCGGATCTTCGATCGTTGAAGCCAATTTGCAGTATCAAGTGCGCTTGATCAACGCTCGAAGAATTGTAGATATCTTTCACGGTATCGTGCGCGATCAACGTGTTAGAGATAGCTAGAGTTCGGTATCTTCGGATCAACGAATTCGGGCATTCAGTAGTCTTCAATTCACCGATTGCTACGTTCATCGTATCATCTTGTTTTTTTATCATCCGCTGCGTCATTTGGTAGCTAGAGTTCGGTATCTTCAGATCAACGAATTCGGGCATTCAGTAGTCTTCAATTCACCGATTGCTACGTTCATCGTATCATCTTGTTTTTGTATCATCCTCTACGTCATTTGGTATCAGAGCCAGACTTAGCCAATCATAGCTAAGCCAATCTTGGAGCCAATATTCTACCGAAGAATTCAAGTCATACATCAGTTGTTGTTTAAAGCCGAGAGCTTGAAGAGAAGCCGTGCATCTTTTGGTGTTCGTCGTGTTCATCATAAAGTTGCCACGACTTGGAAGATTTCGATCTATTTCATTTTGGATCTAAGGAGGGAAAAGTGTTTGAGTTGACCGTGGAAGTTGGCACGCCAAACGTGGATTTGAATTATGTTTGAATTTTCTTTGAAGTGTAGAAGATCTAGAGGCGAACTTGTTCAAGTGTGTGGGAGATTTGTTCAAGTTCATTGGGCAGCAATTTTGAGATTTGAAGTTTGGAGTTCGATTGAAGTTGTTTGTTTATTTGGGTGTTCGTGAATTTCAAACAAGTGGGAAAGTTTGATTCGAAATTTTTTGGATCAAAGTGAAGTTTTTGTTTGGATCTGTTGAAGATTTGATCATGCCTTCGAGATATGTTAACCGTCATCATAGTGTTGCAGATTTGTATGGAAGAGAAGATCCTGAACAGATGAAACAATGTAACGATGAAAGATGTAATAAAGATTTCGAAAGAGTGGAGAGAATGAAGTGTGACATGAATCGAAATCAAAGGAGAGTGTCGCCACGTTATGATAGAGAAAGAAGAGAATCATCTTTGTCAATAAATCGAGATCGTGGAGCTCGAGACAATCGTGATTATCAGAAGGAAGAAAGAAGAACGTATCATGGTTACGAGCATGAGCCACCTTATGATTGTGAGAAAAGAAGTAGAGAGGACGTGCATGGGCATAGAAGAGTCGATGTTCAGAATCGACGACGAAGTTTAACTAATTTTGAAGAGGAAAGTTATAGTGATCGTGTTCATTTTCGATATTCCGGTCAAGGGCAAAATCGATACAAGAATATTGAAGAGGATGGTTATACATGGAAATCAAGAAAGGATACGGAGATTCCAGAATTCCGAGGTGGACTACAAGCAGTGGAATTCTTGGACTGGTTATCCACGGTTGAAAATGTTTTTGAGCTCAACTACGTTCCTGAGGATCGTCAAGTGAAGTTAGTTGCTGCAAGATTGAAAGGAAGAGCCATGGACTGGTGGCAACAAACTAAATCAACCAGAGAGAGGATGAAGAAGTCTAAAGTTGTCAAGTGGGATAAGATGAAAAGGATGATGAAAGAAAATTTCTTACCATACAATTATCAAGCTCGTATTGATCAACAATTGCAGAAGTTGAGTCAAAGGAGTCGAGGACATGGTGTGGTTACAAGCTCCAACAATCAGAGTAAAGGTGTTTTTAAGAGAGTCAACGAACCAGTTGTATATGGAATCACGAAGGCAAGTATTGATGACCGAGTTAAGAGCTATCATTATCAGGAGTTTGACCATCGAAGTTTTGAATGTCCAAAGTCCCAGAATAAACCCTTTGTTGTAGAAGAATGTGGAAGCGAGGATGTGGATGAATCTACTGAAAGCGAGACAGAAGAGGAAGAGGAACCAACTAGTCCATTACCTTTCGGCGAAAGTGCTGAAGAATCGGAAGGTAGTGCTGAAACCTTGGTTAGGTATAAGGCAAGTAAAGAGTAAAAGTCTCAAGGAGGTTAAGCCAATGTTAGAAGAATTTGAAGAGGTCGGTCCTACAGAATCAGTCGCAGCCTTACCACTAAAGTTTGACAACGAAGATGAAGAGGTCAAGTTGGAGAACGAAGAATGTAATTTGATTGATGAAGTTAATTTTTATCAACCACCACAATTTGACGACGATGAAGAGTTTCTGCCAGGATTTGAGGAATCTTTGTCAGGGAATGTAGAAGTTTTGTCAATAGAGAAAGAAGGTAACTTGTTGAGGAGGACTGTTGAAATTGACTTTTATCAACCGTCGAAATTTGACGATGAAGAAGAAATTAAGTCAAAGTATGTGGAGGTAGAAGTTGATTGCTCTTCATTGCCACAGTTTGATGTTGATAGTATGGAAGAAGAAGCTGTGTTCGGGGTGGAGGAAATTCATTTGACAATGGAGGGTTCTTATTTAGCACCTGAGCTTACGGATGAGAGTCAGCCAAGTATAAATTCCTTAGTTTCCGAGAGGTATGAACAAAGTGAAAGTGAAACAAAAACGAAGGCAGAATCAAAGAGTTTATTGTCTTTGAAAGAGCTCGTCAATAAAATGAAAGATAGTGATGAATTATCAATGTTGATTGAATCTGGAGAAAGTTCTGACTTTGAGAATCCCGATGAGATTGAAGTATTTGAGGAGTGTGAAGATGAGATTTCCGAGGAACTGCTTGAAGGGACTAATCTTGTATTTTTGGAAGAGTCTGTGAAAATTAGAAATGAATTACTTGTGTTGACCGAGCAAGGAACGAGTAAAGAGCTTGAGGTTTTCGAGGAAGTTGGGTCAGAATTCAATGAGTCTGAAGTCGGATATCATGAGGAACTACCCAAAGAGTTACCACCACTACAGGACATTCAACCTCACACTGAACTGGTACCAGATACTATTCTACTACAGGGATCGTATGATCTTCAGAATCTGAAAGAACAGGAAGAGTTGAAAAGACAGGATGAAGAGAATGATTGTCAATTGGAATTGCCTGATCATATCCGCACTGCTAACGTTATCAACGTCAATTGCGTGGAATCGTTTCATGAGAATAAACATGTTGAAGGAGGAGCGAGAGGGAATTCATTTCAGTCAGGGAAAATTGATGCAACACATCAAGGGAATATTCTAAATAAGGACACACCTGAACAAGATAAGGAAAGACGAGAATCTGAGCATGAGTCATCACACGTTTTCGGTCGTGATTTCCTAAGTCGTTCCGTGATTTTAAACTTCCTTATATCATCTCACATTTTCGACACGTTGTGGTTCTATATCACATCTTCCTATTGGCACAAGCAATATGGTATACGACACTATTCTCATGAATTTCTGTGCTACATGAATTGGATATGGCACCTAGTACTTAGTTCATTCCACACTTTTTCATATGTCATCTCCCTCAGATCACTTCCTTATGCTGCCTGCCTAATGCCACGTCTGATTTATGCCGTGCGTTCCTTATGGCGAGCCGCATCTTCAAAGGGTCAAGACAAGATCATTCTCAAGAATGGTTATCACCAGAACCGCACCAGACCAGATAATGAATGGAAGACAGTGTCTCGAAGAAGAAGAAAGTGTGAATTCGGGACGAATTCTTTTCAACCAGGGGAGGATGATGCAGCACGAAATAGGGAAGAACGACCTACCTGAAATCGCGAGCAGCTCCAGCCATTCCATAGGTCGTGAACGACCTAAATCCACATCCCCGCGACCAAATTCCCACGACCCAACCTCCATCGTGACCTACGACCTAACTCCAATGACTCTCCGACCTAACAATAGGTCGCAAACGAATTCCAGAATCTCCGACCTAACTCCAATAAGTGACGACTTCCGACCTAAGCAACCATATGTCGTTAACGACTTACGACCTAAGCCCTTGTCACTGGAACCACGTCACATGCTCCGACCTAACTCTGAAACACCTCCAGATAAATCGAGCGACCTTATCTAAGTCGCGAACGAATATAGCCTAAGTCGCAAAACTCTATTCTATGTCGCGGTAGTACTTCCTTAGCTCGCGAAATAAGTCGAGAGAAGATTTGATAAGTCGGGAGAAGAAGTTGATAACTCGTGAGTTGATGGTGATAAGTCGCCGGTTGGTTTGATAAGTCGTGAGACTTATAAGTCGGATGTTGACTATTACTTTAGGTCGTTAAAAACTATTGTTGAGTCGTTTGTACTATAGCTCGTTTTTCTGTCAAGTGTTGTAAATATTCTAAGTGTTAGGTCGTCCAAGACCTATGAGTTGTGTTGTAAGTGTTATGTTGTATGCCTATAAATAGGCGAGTTATATCATTTGTAATGGTTGTTGATTTTTGAAAAAAATTCTCTTTGTTAGCTTGTGCTTTCAATTTAAATCGGTAGTTGAGTGCAATCTCCTATCTCCACCTTCGACATTCGAGTGCGCTCGGATCTTCGATCGTTGAAGCCAATTCGCGGCATCAAGTGCGCTTGATCAACGCTCGAAGAATTGTAGATCTCTTTCACGGTATCGTGCACGATCAACGTGTTAGAGATAGCTAGAGTTCGGTATCTTCGGATCAACGAATTCGGGCATTCAGTAGTCTTCAATTCACTGATTACTACGTTCATCGTATCATCTTGTTTTTGTATCATCCGCTGCGTCATTGATGATGCAACACGAAATAGGGAAGAACGACCTACCTGAAATCGCGAGCAGCTCCAGCCATTCCATAGGTCGTGAACGACCTAAATCCACATCCCCGCGACCTAATTCCCACGACCCAACCTCCATCGTGACCTACGACCTAACTCCAATGACTCTCCGACCTAACAATAGGTCGCAAACGAATTCCAGAATCTCCGACCTAACTCCAATAAGTGACGACTTCCGACCTAAGCAACCATATGTCGTTAACGACTTACGACCTAAGCCCTTGTCACTGGAACCACGTCACATGCTCCGACCTAACTCTGAAACACCTCCAGATAAATCGAGCGACCTTATCTAAGTCATGAACGAATATAGCCTAAGTCGCGAAACTCTATTCTATGACGCGGTAGTACTTCCTTAGCTCGCGAAATAAGTCGAGAGAAGATTTGATAAGTCGGGAGAAGAAGTTGATAACTCGTGAGCTGATGGTGATAAGTCGTCGGTTGGTTTGATAAGTCGTGAGACTTATAAGTCGGATGTTGACTATTACTTTAGGTTGTTAAAAACTATTGTTGAGTCGTTTGTACTATAGCTCGTTTTTCTGTCAAGTGTTGTAAATATTCTAAGTGTTAGGTCGTCCAAGACCTATGAGTTGTGTTGTAAGTGTTGTGTTGTATGCCTATAAATAGGCGAGTTATATCATTTGTAATGGTTGTTGATTTTTGAAAAAAATCTCTTTGTTAGCTTGTGCTTTCAATTTAAATCGGTAGTTGAGTGCAATCTCCTATCTCCACCTTCGACATTCGAGTGCACTCGGATCTTCGATCGTTGAAGCCAATTCACGGCATCAAGTGCGCTTGATCAACGCTCGAAAAATTGTAGATCTCTTTCACGGTATCGTGCACGATCAACGTGTTAGAGATAGCTAGAGTTCGATATCTTCGGATCAACGAATTCGAGCATTCAATAGTCTTCAATTCACCGATTGCTACGTTCATCGTATCATCTTGTTTTTGTATCATCCGTTGCATCACTGCGTCATCAACTGTTGTTACAAAGGAGTTTGGATTACAATATGATTCTTCTTTCCTAAGTTAGATCAAGCCAACATTGTGATCCGGTTAACACAACACAAGAAAGAAAGAACCGTGATCCAACATACTGTTGGATTGGTACCGATCCCATATCATGGTTCGGTACCAATCCATGAAATCTTGTCCATTATTGCCTCCACTTCTACTATGTGCTCGTGATGATGCTCGAAGCCTATTTCAAGTATTATTTTATCATTTCCATGCAATTCTCTATCGATCTCAACGAGCATTCAAAGTTAGCAATTCCATTCTTCCATAGATCCGACATTTGGACTCAAAAATAAGCTAATAAGGGTGTAAACCACTATGGAATCATGAAGCTAACAACAGATTGAGCTAAGACAAGAAGACCAAGACCATCCATACGAAGAAGTTATTGATCGGTACCGGTCCAGGAGGTTGGATCAGTATCGATCCATAATTGTTGATGACATGTCCGCCTATTTTCTTAGAGAATTGTCTATGGCGTGAAAAACGATGTAGAGATCGTAGGGGAAAGATTTTAGGCTTCCTATGCCTATTAATATAAGGGCATGGCTCATTTTTATGGATTTTTGGCTCTTGCTTTTCTGTACTCTAATTTCTTGTAATCAATGTAAGATTTAGACTGATTTGTAAGAACACCTACCTATAATCCAGTGATCTAATCAATAAAATCATTAAGTGTACATAGGCCAAGATTAGCCGAACCACTATAAATTGCTATGTGTTCTTTTCTACTTATTTTCCTTTAAATTTCTTCACTTTTTATTGTTTACTTAATCTTATAGATTTGTGCTATTTTTTTGTTCAAACATTTTGGTGCTTTCATTGAGAATATCCCATTCTCAGGCTACTTGGATCCATCATCTACTATTGGATTTCATAGATCCAAGAGATAGATCCAATTTTCCAACCTTACAGTTCTACTATTCAGATTTTCAATAGTCTAAGTGAAGTTATTCACCATGGTCCCATAAAAGGGAGAACGTGCAGCCACTTCCAGAGCTACTAATGATGCTGAGAACCAAGACATTCACCATGTGGATGGAGCTTCTTAGATAGAACAACAGAGATCCAGAATCTAACTGACATTGTGACCAGAGTGGAAATGGATCTATGATGAAACAGATAGAGGACAGATTCTAGGAGAGTCACAACCAGATGAACCAGCAGATGCAGTAGAGCTTGAGCCTGTTGAATGAACTATTGCAGAACAGCCGAAGGAGGAGCAAAAGGGATTCAAGATCAAAATCTGAAAGTTCCTCATCATTCGACCAAAAACGGAGGGATAGAAAGTAGAAGAGGACTCAAAACACAACTAGGGCATCATTTTAAGAAAGAAGGCAAACCCATGACTTAGGTTTGTGGGTCGGTATCAATCCTACTAAAAGGATCAGTACCGATCCAACTAATGGTGGGTATAAAGCTCGCCCTTTGGAGGGCGGCATGGATATGACTTTTGACCGTGTTGTGGATGATCAGAATGTTGAATATTGAGCTGGTGCAGCTGACACAATGCATGGGAATCAAAGAGGGGGGATTGTTGGATGAACGGATCTCCCGGAGTTTGGAGAACCCAGGTAACGAGAGTGTGTCCGAGAACATCCGGAAGACCAAACACTTGGAATAGATCTCCATTACTGCCATTCAGCTGAACCTATAGACCCGGAGTATTTGGAAGATATAGTCAAGAGACTTGTAAGTTAAAAACTGATTTAGAAGCATTAATGAATATGGTACTTCTCCTAGTTAGAATCCATTTACAGAGGACATCATGTGCATAAAGTATCCACGGAGGCTTGTAATGCCAACAATGCCGCTATATGGTACAAAGTCAGATCCAAGGCAACACTTGATGAAGTACGAATGTCATATGGACTCTGCCTGAGCGTCTGATGTTGTAAATATGTCGTTGTTTTCCAATTTTACTAGATGGGGTAGCGCCGATGTGGTTCATTCGGCTCCCACCAAGATCCATATCGTCTTTCGTTGAGTTATTGCAAAAATTTCAAAAGCAGTTCTTTTTACACACTGCACGTCCAAAAGATGTGATGTCATTATCAAACCTCTTCCATGGAGGGGGAGAATCATTAAAAGATTTCTTGAATCGGTTCCATACAACTGTGGCGGAAGTGGCGAATCCCAACGATGACATAGTGTTGATGGCATTGATTAGAGGGATTCTTCCTGATATAGATTTTAAGGAATGGTTGGAAAGGAAACCCCCACTAACGATGGATGCTTTCTATAAAAAAAGCTAATCAGTACTTACGCTTGGAAATTCATATAAAGTGACACAAAGCAATGTTGATGTAAAGCAATCTAGAGGTAGTACTGAAAACATGGATGTGAATATTGGCAACAAGAATGATGGATAGAAAAAGAATGACAATGGGGTCAAAAAGCGAAAGCCTAATAATGCGAACTGCCCTAGGATTCCTAAGTACGATAATTATATTGAGCTGAATAACTCAATCGAGAATATCAATATGATAACTCAAGATTGATGTTTACACCAAAATTTGGCACGGACACCCAATAGAAGGTTTAAAGAGAAATAACTGAAGAATGTAAAATGAAAACAGAGGATAATAATAAAGAAATAGTAGTAAATTTAAACATAACATGAACACAACGATTTATAGTGGTTCGGCATTGTGTGCCTACATCCACTTTGAATAGATTGCTTTATTAATCACTTTGTAAACTGAGTACAATAGGGATCGTATGAAAATCCTTAGTTATAATAATGTACGAAGCAACTAGCAGCATAAAGATCCCAAAAATGAACAACCAAGCCTATATTTTATAGACGAAGATGGCCAAATATCTCCCTGAAAACTCGGTAGAAGGATCTCCAGAACTATATGGACTCATATGACGGATCACATGTCCTAATCCCAAAGAATAGGGATCGGTACCGATCTCTACTTTGGTGGAATTTTAGGATGCGATCCCTATGGTAGCTTCCCCATGCTGAAACATACTTAGCCTCCAATTTTAATGTCAATTGGGTTAGTAGAACTCGAGTTATTACTTAATCTCTGCTTCAAGATGGATTGCCTACTGCTTTCAGTCGATCCCAATTAAGGAAAGAGGGTCGATCCCTTTGACTTCATTCTTTTAAGGTGCAATCCCTAGGGTAGGCTACCTAGGGTTCCCCTATCTTTCTCGCAAAATTTTATATGCATTGGACTTGTGGATCTTGAGATATTAATTGTTTTCTATTGAAATGCACTTGCTCCCTGAAACATACCGATCCCTATCATGGAAGTTGATTTTTTGCCGATCCCTTCAATATGTTCAGCCATATTCCATACTTCGAACATTCTATGTTACATATCTTTCAATTCCATTCAATCATGTCTTCATATTACCATCTATACTTGACCTTTTGACCCTACAATCATCGCTCTGGATGCATCGGCCTTGATAGCAGTCGAATCTAAGTTGTCCAATTAGTCCAATATAGTCAAGTCAAAATGCTGGATAACACTTGCTCCCTAAAGTACGTCTTGTGCTAAATACGACGTGCTTTGAATCGAAGCAAGTTAGAGTCGTTCGAAAGAAATCCATCTATTTTTCTAAATAGACGCTATCCCTCCGTCGAGTTATTTTCCCAAAGTTTTGTATCTCTCTTCGATCATCATGAAGCTTAGTCAATTTTTGATAGTATAAATTCATGATTATATTTCATCAGTTGATGTCTATGTACGGTTCCATAGAACTGACAAGCTTTGGTTATCTGATCAAGTCTCGAACTTAAAGGCTTCTGGTTTGAATTGAATTTCTACCGATTTAAAAAATTAAACTTTTAGAATATCCACGTGCATGTTCGAGCACACATTTTTGTCATTGGTTTATGGACGTTTTTATACGTTCACGGGTCATCGCCAATTTTCATTGAGTTAGATACGGTTTCATTGCACTTTTTATATATGTGCTTTGCATAATTTTCATGCCAATATTTATATGTGCAAAAGCCCATAGCCGATCCTTTCTTTTTCTCCCTTATATTTCTTAAAAAAATGTTCATAAGGATCGGCAATCTTTTAGCCGATCCTTTCTCCCTTTTTAATATATTTATAGGGATCGACATCTTTTTAGTCGATCCCTCCCTCATTTGCTTTAAATCGAAGACATGAGTCGAACCCTCGTCCCCATATATAAGCTAGCACTCCTTCCTTCCAACCTTCACATATCCATCTTCTTACCATTTACTTTCCCCTCCACACTTCCTTTAAGCTCGGTCCCGAACCCTTCTTCGTCTTGAAAAAAACCCGACCCCTTCTTTTCAACTCAAACATCGCCTCCATCTACAAACTTGCCTTCCTATTGTGCTTTAGATTATCATTTTGCCCTCTATTCGAATCATAATCCAATACTTCTCCTTGTAAAGCTCGTCTTTGATATATTTAGGTAGGTTTGCTCGCCTTTAATTTTTGATATTATGACGAGATTATTGGTTCCATTTCATTGGTGAATGGGTTGGAGTTTGACACGATGGAGGGATAACAGTCGAAGCTGCTTAGAGGAGACGAGATGTAGGATGGAGTAGGGTTTCGTTAAAGGTTTAAGGGAAAGCACTAGGACGTGGAAGGAGAGGGGTCGGTCGTATAGTGAAGGAGAGGGATCGGTATTCTTATTGGTGTGCATGAATGGAGGGATCGGTAGTTTCGTTAAATGGAGGAGGGATCGGTTGGAATGTGGGAGAATTATAAAGGCGGTCGAGCAAAAGGATTGGCGGTGGGGTGTTGTGGATGGAGGGTTCGGTTGTTGTGCTTTGTGTCAGGGATCAGTTGTTTTGCCAAAAGGGATTGGCATGGTTAAATTAGAGAGAGGGATCGGTCGTCTTGTTTCGGTATAGGGATCGACATATATACGGATTGGCTATATAGGGGTCGTTTACTTATATTTAGCCAATTCTAGAGATCGGTTATTTGTACTTGGATAATACTATTCTTTGAATTGAACTTGAAAACCAAATCATATTCATTCGTTTGAAAAAATAGAACCTATCCCAATAAACTTAAACATATGATGATAACGAACAATAGGACTTGCACATTCGATATCGAACTCAGAATTGAACGACCAAACTCCCAGGACTTAGAACTTGAACTAAAACTTAACATACGGACTTTAATAATGGATTTCACACTTCGATATGCTGATGGTCGTTCCCAAAGCTCACACAACCGATCAATATATTCGCCAGTTGAGACGGTCGGTGATGACGGTTACTCTGGTCGGGATTTAAAGTCTCATCATTTAATTTTGCTTTTTTATTTTAAGCTGCTTATGTTTGCACTACACGACATTGCACCATGCTAGCTTACACATAGCACGGGGGATAGGTAAACTTTTCTAATCTCGATTATCTACTGAGTTTAGTTGACATGGACTTCAGACATTCAGAGCATCTAGCTGCGATGTTTTCCAGACCAACTTCACAACACAGCAATCCCGGAGCCGAGTCAAGTTCCGCAACTATATCTAGCACATCTTCCTTGGTCGTCAAACTGAACAACTGGAGGTTTTCGGCTCATCGGCCAACCTTTTCTCTAACGTTCATGTCCTCTCGGTGGAAGATATAAGTCATGCCCCGACGCTATAGAATACGCTATATTTTTAGATAACCCGACAGATTCCCAAGCCTTCAGAATTCGCAAGGCCATTCTTCGCAGACTATGTTCTAGACATAGGATTCTGTTCAAAGACGTTCTAGTTGCTTCAGTGAATGACATGGCTCATTCGCCCCCCGGAAGGGTATACAACATGCAATAAGTTCATGTGCTAAGTTGGATGCGTGCCACTCTTTAATTCTTTTATCGAAGAGATGCTAAAATATCTCGAAGTAGCTCCCACTCAATTGCATCTAAATAGCTATGTCTTTCTCGACGGCACTTTCCTGATATTCATGAACATTCTGTTCCGCTCTCCATCTCCTGAGGACATCAGGTTTATTTACAACTTTAACATCAGATTCATGAAATCTATGTTTAAGTTAGCATAAAATAATTTTACCAATAATAGGTAAATCTTGAGATTGTTGGCTTCAAAGTTGATGAGATGATCGATATGATTTGCTTCAGCGAATTCTCTAATAGCATAGCCTCCAAAATCTCTAAACTGGATGAATAAACCTTTAAAAATCCACATGTTCCTCATGTTATTGAACCTTTGGAAAACAACATTATTGTATAGCCATCCTCTGATTTGAGATTCCGACGGTTCAGTGGGTGTAGAGATTCTCTTGAACGTTTTGGAGGTATTGTATTTGAGTAATGAGGAAGAAATTTGATTTTGTTTATCTCTTTAGAGGAGGAGATGAAAGAGTAAAGTCCGAAAATGTGAGGGATTGAGTAGATATTAGGGTTTTGAATTGGTAGACGTTTCAAAAGACGTGAAGGTGAATGGGTTTTTGTTTTAGAAAAATGAAAAATTGCTCGATTACCCCACTGGTAGTACAATTCAGTCGACTGAAAATTGGGCTGGAAATATTTTTCACTCTAGTATCAGTCGACTGAATTGTCACTCAGTCGACCGACTGAGGTCGTTGTTTGAGAACCAAACTTTGTTATTTATAGAGTCGACTAAAATAAATATTTAGACGACCGAATTTGAAAGTAGTATGTTTTATTTTTATTTGACCAGTCGACTGAATGTTGAGTCAATCGACTAACCAGAATGTTAAGTTCGGGTAAAAATATGTTTTGTTTACAGAGTCGACTGAATCTGGCTTGTTTTATTTTTCCTTCTTCTCGTTCATTCGATTGAACTTCCATTCAGTCAATTGAAGTAGGACGTTCAGTCGACTGAACCTATTGTTTATTTAGAAAGTTCAGATTTTTAGTAATATTTTGTTTTCTAGGTATTGTTTTAGACTTTCTAATATATTTACGATATATTTTATTTATTTTAATAGAAAAAATACAAGTTTTATTTAAATATTAAAACAACAATCAACTTGCTATACACACACACACACTTAAAAATTCATTTATTTTCTCTCGGCTCGGATTCTTCTTCAAGAAAGTGTTCCTATGAGCTAGTTTCAATCTTCATTTGCTCATTCAAAGGATTAAGGGAGACCATATATTTGTTTGAACTAGATTGTGATTCCAATCATTGTTTGATGGTCCTTGTTCCTAAATTTCTCAGAGTGGAGTCATACTTATTTACTGGTGTTTCTATTAGTTGAGGAGAATGTTTTCATATATTGTTTTCATTGGTGAAAGTTTGAAAATGCTAAAACACATCTTTCCAGAAAATTTAGATGTGCACCTTGTTTTTTTTATCATAATACGTCTCCTTCTGTACTCTCATCATTTCTTATTGATAAGGAAAAATCTCATCAATTTTGGTATTGAAAGATGATGACTCAAGGTTGATTGATCGTTTGACTTTCTTACCCTTTGGGGAGTAACCAGTGTGATATGTAGGTGACAAAATAATATTAACTAAAGATGATTTATTTGATGATGGAGTTGTTTTGTTTGGAGTTGAATGACTACTTTTAGAAGATGGTGAACTATAATCGATAGTGGAGTAAGTTGAATCATAACCGAAATCCATTGGAGAATTTATTTTTATTTATGATATGTTATATGAGTTTGGTTAAAAAGAAACAGTTGTTATATACAATATGAATTTGTTAAATTTGATCTATATTTTATAGGTTGAGAATATCTGCAATTTTGTAGATAGTAATTTTTAGTTTTCTAATTTTATGTATTCTAATTTTGTTTTTAATGGACAGTATATATTTGAGTTAATGGGCGTAAAACTATTAATGGTTGCTAGACTTGTGTAAGTGGTAAGAAATTTTTAATTTTGGTATATAGAGAACTTACTGCAACTCAAGTAGTGATACAATGCCAAGTTTACGTCTTAGTTTAATAAATGAATTTTCATTTAGTGGTTTGGTGAAAACGTCTGCAATTTGATTTTCAAAAGAAGTAAACTCAAGCAATCTTTCGTCTTTTTCTATGTTATCATGTAGAAAGTGATGATGAATATCAATATATATGGTACGAGAGTGGTTTATTTGATTTTTTGATAGGTTAATAACACTTGTATTATCACAATAAATTGAAGATTTATTAACATATATCCTATAGTCATGAAGAGTTTGCTGCATGTATATCACTTGCGCACATGCCAAAGCAGCAGATATGTATTTTGCTTCACACATCAATAGTGAAACACAATTTTGCTTTCTACTAAATCATGATACTTGAGACTGTCCGATGAAATGACAAGTATCGCTCATACTCTTCCAGTCCATTTGACATCCTCCAAAATCAGCATCGTTGCATGATAAAAGTTTGAAAGGACATTCTTTCGGATAGAAGTGGTCGTAGTCTCTAGCGTTTCTTAAGTACCACAGAATTCGTTTTACGGCTCACAAATTTTATTCACTTGGACTTGCTTGAAATCGTGCACAAAGGCAGACACTCATCCTGATATTGGCGCGACTAGTGGTTAAATATTGTAAACATCCAATCATACTTCGATATAATTTTTGATCCATACTTTTTACATTTTCATCTTTATCGAGATGAACTGTAGTGCTTATAGGTGCCGGTTTACTTGATGTTTTTTCCATTCCAAAACATTTTACTATATTAGTATAATATTTGTCTTGATTAATAAAAATACCATTACTTAGCTGTTTAATTTGCAGACCGGGAAAATATGAGAGTTCTCCCATATGAGACATCTTCATTTCACTTGTCATTATTCTTGAAAACTCGTTGCATAAATTTTCATTTATAGATCCAAATATCATATCATCTACATAATTTGTATAATTAATATATCTTTTTTATCTCTTATAATAAACAAAGCTTGATCAACCTTTATAATCTTAAATCCAAAATTTATAAGATAGCCTTTTAGTCGTTCATACCAAGCATGGAGTGCTTGTTTCAAACCGTAAAGAGCTTTCTTAAGTTTATAGACGTGGTCAGGAAATTTTTCATGTTTAAACAGAGGTGGTTGTTCTACACAAACATTTTCTTTAATAAAACCATTCAAAAAAGCACTTTTAACATCTATTTGATAAAGTTTAAAGTTATGATGACAAGAGAAGGCTAGTAAAATTTGTAATACTTCAAGTCTTGCACCAGGAGCAAAAGTTTTGTTATAGTCTATCCCCTCTTCCCGGTTATCCTTGTGCAACTAATCTTGCCTTATTTTGAGTTATATTTCCATTTTCATCAGCTTTATTTTTGTATACCCATTTCATAACTAAGACGGTTTGATCATTTGGTTTTGATACCAATTCCAAAACGTCATTTCGTTCAAATTGATTTAACTTTCCCCCCAAATAATTCACTTTCCCCCCCCCATTTAGATATGGTTCTTAGTTGTATCAAATTTGATACATGTTTTAGCCGTATCAAATTCGTGCTAATTTTTTGCGTGAACTTTTTACTGCCAAAACGCCCCAAATATGTTCTTTCATTCCTTTTTTCCCCAAAACTATTTCGTTCCTGCTAGCTAATTCGATTTTCTTTTTTCACAAACGCCAAAACACGCCCCAAATCTAGATTTCTTTCTTTACAAACGTCGGCAATTCCAGCGCCGTTCGACAACCCTACAGGCTTTAGCGCTTTGCTCGTTCAATTCAATGGTATGTTTAGGGTTTCATTTCCATTGATTTTATGTTTAGGGTTTCTATTCTTGATTGGTAATGCGTTGTTAAAAGAATTAAAGGTTGTTTGGTAATATATTGTTGGCTAATTTCTAGGATTGATTTGTGTTTGTGTTTAAGAGACCTCAAAAAGTTGTTTGGTCTTACTATTGCACTTTATCGAACATAGCATTGATTCAGTAGTAGATCGTGTTTCCACATAGTTAATTGTGAATGTCCAAGCCATACTATTGCACTTCATCAAACATAGCATTGGTAATATATTGTTGGCTAATAGTATTTTGTAAACGTGGATAAGTTGCTTTGCCTAAAAAGAGGATGATCGGTGCGGAAGATATCCAAGCCATGGATCATTGAAATCACTGTGAATATCCTCAGTAGTTTTCAGATTCACATAATATTTTTGTCAAAATATTTGGGTATTCAAGCATGATTATTGTAGACCACTGAAAATTACTTTGTCATTTATGACCACTGAAAATTACTTTGTCATTCCTAAAACGGACTATGTTACTCTAGATATATGTTTGATTTAACGTAATAGAATTAGCAGTCCAAAAATTAAGAGTTTTGAGTAGTTGAAATTCAAAAAAGTGTGTGTAAATGGAAGGCAGATCTTATTATTACTAATCATTTTTTTCTCTTGTTGTTCCATGATGTCCCTCCTCTTCCATGAACAGTAACTATTAAATTCTACAAGAACAAAGATCTGACAACAGAATTTATATTGCGAGCTTTACTTTTATATTATTTTCTAATAGCTAACATATTTGGTTAGTATATATGACATGAACTTGCAGTCAGAATATAGCTTTTTTGGTGTTAGCGAACACATTTGTTGTTCATAAGTTTTCTGATATATTGTACATGATTTGTAATATGGGACCAAGATGTTAGAAGAGTTATAACACCAAGAAAATGCCAGACTAAATGAAGACTTAAAGGTATTTTCTTAAATAAGAATCTATGAATTCTGCTACTGGAATATTGCCCAAATGATGTCCAAAATGTATGCGACTATCACTGGAATCAAGCTCATATGGTACAGACTTAAATAGGTTTGAATGTTAAAACTTTGTGAAACTAGGTAACTTACCTGAATACTTGAACAACAGTATACGGCTAATTTTAATACAGTGAATGTTGACATTAGTGTTTGCAAATGCTCATGTGCACTCCTGTACTATCATATTTTCCAGGTAAAAAAACACACGAGTATGTATATGCGCTTTTGTTAGATACACCTAGTAGTAGATACACAGATATGTGCAACTTAGGAATTCACTTATTTTATAGTCTACAAATACACATATAGATGCAATTTAGGTATACACTTATCCGTATAGTTTCTGCGCAATTCATATTTACACACATATTTAGTAAATATGAAAATATTTTGGTTTTGAGTGATAGAAATTTTCTGGGTTTTTTTTCATAAAACAACGCATATACTTTATGATAATAGTATATCTAAGGCTAATAGTATTTTCTGGGTTTGACTAAGAGAAAAAAAATATTCTTCATTTATACCAAGGAAAAATTATGCTCACATCTCATGTTCTGTTATATATTATATAAGGGGGTAGTATGTCTTTCAGTATAGACAAACAATGGATAAATGAATCAGATCTGAGATCTACATATTATATAGACGGGGTGTAGAAGTTCATTAGTTTTGTTGAAGAAAACGGTGGTAAGAAAGGAGTGTATTTATGCCCTTGCACCCGGTGCAAAAATATGAAGACGATCAAATTAGATGAAATTAATTTTCATTTGCTTGGATGGGATATTATCCAATCATATACATTGTGGTATTTTCATGGGGAAAACAGGGCGGAGATGGAAAAACAACAACCAGTTAGTCAAATGGATTTGGTGTGAATTTGTCAAAGGGATTTGGTGTTACAAGGGCACATTTTTGTGTTTTCCAGGCTGGGAATGTTTCAAGCATTACGAGTAGAAGCTTTACCAAATAAAAGTTTCTATTATCAAGAAAACATATATTTCTCAACCAGCTTCATTAAAATACGATATTATACTATCATAAAACGTATTTATGACTCAGGTTAATGAACAAAGCGCCTGCAATTACATTTCCAAGTTTTACAAGATTACAGTAATTATTTTTTAAAGTAAAAAAACAGAGTTTATTATATGGCAGCTTGTTCTATTTGGTGATGGATAAAGATAAACGCACTAATAAAAAATCATCAGATATGCATATCTGAAACCTACCGAAGAATGCTCATAGTAGGGGTTAGCTGTGCATGCTGGAAAAATCTGATCAAATATTACTAGATTAATTTAATTTTATGCCATGACCAGTTCTAAAAGCGTCTGAACTGAGACAACATTACAAAAGAATGCTAATTAGTGTATGTATCGTACACGATACATTATATATTTGTGTCTGATATTTGACATTGTGAGGTACTTAGAATATCAGCTGTGTGTTCGCACAACATTATTATCTGAAGAAAACAAATGTTACTAAACTTGGATAATTGAAAGAAAATGAAAAGGAGATTCTAATAATCTATATTGGGTACCAATCACATCATGACCTCTAATTAGCTGTGCAAAAGGTTGTTATAGGTCCTATAAAATCCTGTTAATCATATTAGAGTTGATAATTAGTGTTACTTAGTTACAAACTTGTTCAGATTAATAATAATTTTCACAAGTTTTCATACTACTATAAATATATTCTGCTAAAAATGCAACGTATACCTGGATAACAAAAGCCAGTTAAAAAAACAACAAACTCTCAAATTCCATGCGCCACTAGAGTCTGAATTACTTTATCTGAATGATATGTACCGCAAAATCGGGATTAACCGGTTTAAATATATCAACATGGCGTAGGTATTATGTACAAGTATACAATATTTGAATATAAAAACAAATAGCCAGTATAAGTAACATGTTGGTGATAGGTCTCATGGATTTATTTGTTGGCGAGTCAATCTGAATGATACTGAATTGGCTTATAGTTAACGCTATGTTGTGAAAAGTGATAACATTCCTTTAACTTTTAGCTTACAACTTTTTCTTTTTCCTTTTTAACAAATTATCTACAATTTTATTAGAAAGAAAATCAACCAGTTGTAAGAGATGTCTATCTGAAAATGTATTTATATATACTTAGCATGTGTTGTTGGTTAAGGCAGTGCACATTGGCACTGCCTGCACATTGAGGCAGTGCACATTGGCACTGTCCGAAGTATTCTCTGCACTATTGTCCATGTCGTAATAGTAATTGCACTGCAAATGTTTACCACTCTTGTTGGTATCATATTCCCACTCTATATTGACACACTCATTTGGTTTGTTTTGTTTCAGGTACTTATTGGCGTGGCGTGTCACTATGGATTAAGGCTCATTTGGAATTTCAGATTTGGATAATGTGTTTTTTAATCCTTAGACCTTAGTTGTATTGTCATAAGTAGTTGTATTGTCATAAGGCAGATTTGGAATTTCAGTTTGGTTTATTGTCATAAGTAGATATGGGACTTTAGTGATTGTTTGCCAGCAAGTCCTTAGACCGTAGTGGTATTGGTTCCTACAGTAAAACACTGTAAATTCATATTATGCTTATATGTAGTATCCGTATTATGTAATGATATTGTTAAGTTATTACGCATTGCAATGCAGATTATTGAATCATTTGAATCTCTGTCTATAATATTACTTGTTTTGATGTCTTGGAATGATTATATATGTGGTATTGAATATGAACCCATGATCGTATAAATTGATGGAATATGTGCAGTACCAAATTAAACAGGTAGGAGCAGGTCATTAGGTACGGCCAAAAGCCGTATCTAACTAACAAGTTAGACACGGCCATTAGCCGTATCTAAATGACCTATAGATTCGGTTTGAGGTTCGATTAGATACGGTTTTAATCCGTATCTAATTTATCACTTAGGTACGGCCTTAGGCCGTATCTAATTGGGCTATTAGATACGGTTTTAATCCGTATCTAATGCGCCTATTAGAAACAGCTTTAAGCCGTATCTAATAGGACAATTAGATACGGCTTGGAGCCGTAGCTAAACAATAAAGACGTCATTTTTTGATACGACTTTTCACCGTATTTAATGTGGTTAGATACGGCTTTTACCCGTTTCTAAATACCATTTATGGTGTACTGATCTTTCGTTCCCGCTCATCTATTAAAGAGTTTAGGATTTTTGAAATAATATCAAAATCGGTATATTTTTCTCCTAGTGCCAGAAATGAGTGATATATGTCTTAAAATCCATAGTACATATCATTTATTGTTTCATCTTGCTTCATTTTAAAATTTTGAAATTGATTTTTAAGCATTGAAATTTTGCTTTGTTTGACTTTGTTTGTACCTTCCTGTGTTACATTGATAGTACGCCAAATTTCATATGCTGATGCACATATACTAACTCTGTGAAACTCATTTTTATCTAAAGAACAAAACAACATATTCATAGCTTTAGCATTTGCAGTAGCATCTAATTTTTGTATGTTTGACAATTGTGTATAAGCAGTGATAGGTACATTGTATTCTTGTTGAGTGATATTCCAAGTGTCATAGCCATTTGCTTGCATATAAATCCTCATCCTAGTTGACCAATAATTGTAATTTTATCCGTTAAGTAGTAGGGGTCGCACTTTAAACTGACCTTCAACAAAACTTGATGTAGTATTATTGTTAGCCCGCCTTTTTGTTAAGCTGGGATATCATGTATTTGGCTAAAGTGGATAGATTGGAAATCGATTACAGTTGATACTATGGATGATGGTTGAGTGGATTCGAATGTACAACGCACAAAGAAAATGTCTAAGTACCCAATCGAGGTGTAATCCGTATGAAGTGACAAGGAAGGCCCAATAAGGCCACATTTCAAATTTCAAGTAAATCGGAGTTCGCATGCTCGAGTTATGGACTAATAAAGAATTTACATGGATCGATCTAGTATGATCCATAAAACAGCATAAATCGATGAAGATCGATCAATATCTCAAAATCCACAAGACCAATTCACTTGAAACTTTCAGAGCATCAATAAAATGAAGAGTGGAGCCTACAAAAACGATAACATGACACAAAGTGGAGATTTGAAGATGGCCGATCGTTGTTGCTGATCCATCAAAATGATCGTTATCTTCTAATGCATAATCCAAGTTCGACAACGATCGATCCATATCTCCCAATATACAAGTCAGAATGATTCCATATTTTAGGAGCAATATCAAAGGACACATGGGACCCTCCAAAAACGATCATGAGTCCTAAATTTGCATTTAGGATTTAGCCGATAATTACTGGCCGATCATTTTGGCCAAGTCCTAAAAATGATCGGTATCTTCCAGTGCATAATCCAAGTTCAACCAAGATTGATCCATATCTCATAATCAACAGCTCAGATTGACTTCATGTTTTAGGGACAAGTTCAAGAGGCATGTGAGACCCCCCTAAAACGATCGCACGAAAATTGGAGACAAAAATAACGATCGGCTAAACATTGGCCGATCGTTCCAGGAAATTGATTTAGGTCCACCGATCATTATGGTAGGGCCCTATGGACCAAGAGAGCCGTCTGCTGAAACCTTAGCGAAATATCTCATTGTCTCTCCCTATAAATACAGACCTCATGGTTCCTTTTGGGACAGGCTGCTGGTTATAGGAGACTTCATTGTAATCAAGTGCTATCTTTATTTCTCCATTGTAATCGAATTCAAAAGTGATTAATAAAGGCAAAACTTCAAAGTGGACGTAGGCATACAACGCCGAAGCACTATAAATCTTTGTGTTTATGATTATAGGTAATTCTTTATTGTTTGTCGATTTATCTTCTCGTTTTAATTTTGTTTTTCTTCATTTATTTCTCTACTAAATTTATTCATGGGTGTTTATGACCAATTTTGGCGCAAATAATTATTATCCATATTACTTGAATATCAAAATACCGTGTTACAGTTAAATGATAGTTTTGCTCTGGTACCAAATGAAAGTCTATGCGGACTGAGTAAAATGAATTATTCTACTAATTTAAAGCTTATATTAAACTGACAGTATAAAAATTGCAATAAATAAAGTGCACCAGAGATGTTTATACTGGTTCGAACTTCTCGATCTATTTCCGGTCCTATACTCCTTCTGGAATTAACTAACAAATGTCCACACTTAATCCAGAGGAATAAATATTACAAACCGCCAGAGCTGCCAAACAGGACTTCATGCCTGATAAACTTCAACAGGACTTCATCTACAGAATAAGTAGAATTAGTTGTGACTTCTTGTGCTCTTTTATAGCATGGATTAGCCAGTGAGTACAATCTTCCTATAACCTTTTTCTTTGTGGTATAATGTATGCTCGTAAAGAAAGGAAATAATTTGATCACAAGAAATTATTCTTGAATGCATTTATGATTAAAGTCTTTAAGAATACATTAAATTGAATGCTTGAGAGTTAATCAAGATTGAGATGGAAAGAATTGTAAATCGGTTAATTGATTCTTTTAAATGAATTGCTTTATATAGATGATAAGTAGCTACAACTACTAGAGGAATGATTACAACCATTAATGAAGAGGAATAACTCTTTATGGAGAAGAGCATCTCTTCAGAAAATTTGAAAAATATGGTACTACGATCGTTTAGTCGACTGAAGGAAATAAACCGGTCGACTGTATTTGAGTAGAGATAGATGTTTCAAAAATAGAAAGTAAGTGATTCAAAATCAAGCAGTTTCAATCGACTAAAATCACTAATTCAGTTGACTGAAACTATCTTTAGTCGACTATTTAGGATTTTCAATCGTTTAAAACTGCTAACAAATTATATGTTTAATTCTTTTGGGTCATTCGACTGACAGGGTGTTTCAGTCGACTTACTGATGCATATTTTTACTTATTTGATTAATTTGTAATCGTGTGTTCTTGCATAGACCACTAGAAGAGTTTTTAATAATTTATATAACTCTAGTCCAAGACACTATGAATGATACTACATAATTATGCCATCATGGTCTTCTTTTTGTCGATCTTTTCCTGTGGAAGTGGTTATACATAATATAATGATGTATAGTTGTTACTATCAAAATACCCAAAATATGAGGTTCTAAAATACTGGTCGACCGGCCAGGTTGAACCTGGACCATATTCGGGTCGGGTTAAATTTATTAATAATACTGAGTAATGTTGTTTTGCTCTGTCATCATCTTCTGCAATCCGATACAATCTGTACTGCTCGATTAATCCCTGCATTCTACATGATGATGCCTTAGCTTGCCTTATAGTTCGACGGGCTCTCTTCTTCTTCAATCTCATGGTACACTTACTATACAGCTTTGGCCATCAACCTTCTTCAAAAACCCAAAAATATTTCAGCTATTATTCTCCATATTTCCTTTATACAGGAATATTTCTCCTATCATTGCTATCGGGCATTCATACCCTTTCTTACACCATACTCCTTTTAAATCAAGTACATTCTCATTTACCCACTCCTTGATGAAAGAATTTTACAAACTTTTGATTTTATAAATTGGAAAAATCATCGAGCCAAACATATGCTCTCTTTTCCATTCATTTCAAAAACGAAGAACCCTTTTAACAAAAAGCATTAAATCAAAAAAA
The DNA here is from genome assembly GCA_030737815.1 of Allium fistulosum. Classification (NCBI taxonomy): domain Eukaryota; kingdom Viridiplantae; phylum Streptophyta; class Magnoliopsida; order Asparagales; family Amaryllidaceae; genus Allium; species Allium fistulosum. The sequence goes on along the minus strand of CM060905.1, from coordinate 892,956,823 downwards.
TTTGACCCAACCAATTTTAAACTAAGAATTTCAAATTTTCCTTGCCTTTCAAAACAACAACTTACCAATGGATCCTTTGAAAAACACAATCAAAACATTTTAAGAAATTTTCAAAAATCTTTTTGTCAAATTCTTTATACGGGTTAGATTCAAAAATGGACTTTTCTTCTTCCTACTTACCTTTACAAAAATCTGGTTTATCATCTTGCGGTGGTTAAGGTACACCTTTTAGCAGGAACTTGCTCTACTCTTATTATACGTTTCTTCTGTATATTTGCAACATATAGTTTCTTACTTCCCATTTTTTAGATGAAATGTTCATCTTCAATTATTAATCCATCCAAATCCACAATCATAAGGCAGCCTAGGCCCAAAAAATGACTCAAACGGCATCCAACCTCCGGGATCCTTCTATATGTCATGCTCGTGCTCTTCTTGGTCATGCCTTATGGTACAACCAACACTCAGTGGGGGCAATCAAGTAGGTGCATAGATTTAACTCTATTTATTGTTCTAACTCATAGTTGCCTCATCTGTCTTTTCAGAATATGGTCGCAACTACTTCTATAGTCTAAATTCATAGAGTTTGGCATATAATACACACACACACTTATAACTAAAAAATACAAATACGTTCTCTCAGCATATCCTAATTCCTATGATCGGCTGACCCAAGGCTCTAATGCCAAATGTAACAAACTACACCTTAATGGGCCTAAATTTTGACTAAAGAGAAACCCAAGTCCATCAGGGCACTAATCATTGTTTTGGTAACCTCTAATAAACATAAGTATATCGAAGAGCGGCCCATTTATACACAGTGGAATAGAAAAATATAATAGAACATAAATACTAACTGAGGCCACTACTTTTGAATCGATAGTATTCCTTAGATATCTACTTACCTTGTCAGCGTCGAGCATGAATAAGAAGTTTTCTCCATCCACCGTTCACGTCTTGCACTGGTAACATGTCCCTCTAATCTATCATGTGGGTTGTAATGAGGAGGGGGTCAGAACAATGTTTTGTTGATTGGAAAATTACATACTTTACCCATAAAACTAATTTATTTTGATTGATTTCCATTTAATGTTTTGTCTATTATCCACGGCTAATCCATTCAATTCAATGTGTGCGTCTGATATGCCCTGTGCAGTTAATGCCCCGCTATTACCCCGCTATAATCCTGCTATATCTCATAGCGGATTTCTACCGCTACGATATTTCCATATAGCCCCAAATATAGCCTTTTCGCTTTAAGCCCCGCTATTTCCGCTATATCCCGTTATTTCCACTATATTCCACTGTTTCCGCTATATCTTCTTTAAAAGAACTGAATAGAAAAATGATATTTATACATTATAAAAATTATGAAATTAATTTATTTAATTGATTTTTTAATATATTTTCAAAAATGAAAATACTCTAATATTCTACTAAATTTAATTATGTTATATAACAGTTTTACGTTTATTTATAGTATATTCGCACATGTTTTTATTTAAAATTATTTATGTACTAATTATAATTTAATTGAATGTTAATTTTTCACTTAATTACCATTTATATATTTTTAAAAACATTAAGTATGAGTTTTATATGCTATTTTAGAGCCATCCGCTATATCCCGCTATATCCTCGCTGTATCCCCGCTATGACTTTTTGCACCTCCACCGCATTGAGTCTACCAAGCGCTTTAACTGCACAGGATACGCCTAACCTCATCCGAGGTATAACTCTGTATGTGTGTGTGTATGCCTACATACATGTATATTTAAACGTTGTACTACCTAAAAACCTCGGCCACTTAATACTTAAATGGGGAGGAGGCAGACCCAATGGCCATTTAATACCTCAACCTTGAAGAAGGCAAAGTTATAGCTAGTCAATTTGTTCCTGCTACAGAGACCATTGATCCCTAGATACGGCTTTATAATATAATTGTCGTATTAGTAATGCATCTTAAAGACTAATTAAGGGTTAACTAGCCCACCTTCAATAAAAAACAACTAACTAATTAAACTTTGAGGTCATTGCATATCTTGTATGGATTGTACACTAGTCAGAAACGAACACCATCAGGGCATAACCCAAGTCTTTTCTACCGACCGTTCAGGACCACTGGTGGTCGTAACCTATATGCCAGCCATACTTTTAAATACGATCAAACAAAAATAATGACATAGCCCGTCGACCTCCTACAACTGAAATCTCAATCAAACTAACCTAATGTATGTCAAGGAAAATGCCCATTCTAGTTACTTAATACCTCTTATTAAGAATGAATCAAACCTCATTTCCGTAAAAGTACTGGGCCATTTAATACTTCAAATCCTAGGCGAACCCTTGGTATATTTTCCTCTACCTATACACAAATGCATATCCCTTCCCTACGGGTCCTATGGTTGGAGATATCCCACATCAGTCACAAGTATACACAACTGTTGGTAGCCTCTAGGTAAAGCGCAAATCTCTGTTGTGTAACTCTACCGACCTCGCATCTCAACCCATACTAAACTAAACCAGTCATCCAAGGCCTATATATTGGGCTAGGCCACTAATTCACGCTTTTCCTAATGTATGATAAAGCTATATAATTTCCTTCTACAAAAATTAAATTGCTTCCTAGTATTTAATTCCTACCTTATGTGCTTGTTACTTATTTTCCATAAATGTCAATTGTTCGTAATAAATGTTCATTATTATTCTGATTGGATAATCTCTAATGACATTTATTTACTCATTCTAATTCAACCTAGTACGCATATTTCATTTTCTCATAAATAGCATATTAAATCCCTTAACCAATCCTACTAAATGCCTTTTTATCCTCATTTAATTCCTGTAACTTCCAATCAACTACCCATTTATCACCCTATTAATTGTGGAGTTACTATCACTTTTCCATCTGCACCTCCTAGTCCTATTGTTTAATGGGCTATTAATAACTAGTCATACTAATTATAACTAAAATGAATATCATCGTAAATTATGCTATGTATATATTTTTAGTTTTAATCGGTAAGCGCAATTATACTAGTCTTTTTTTCGTATTTCTAACTATTAATTTCTAAATTAATTTTTTTTTCCATGTTTTAATTTGTCTAAGCCATCCTTCCAAAGGATTACTATTATAACTTTCCATAAATTAACCAAAAGTAAGACTTTTCTTCATTTGAAACTAGAGTAATTATTTCTTTTATTGAAATAGACAGTGCAAATTACAGAGGAGAACATCCATAATTTACACATCTCTTTCATTTTTGATATATTCTTTATTATTTCAAACGATGCACTTTTTATACATTAGTGGAATTTGATAATTTGTAGAAATTACACGGAAATAGATACAACTAAATTGTACTCCGCTATTAATAAATTAAAACATAGAAATTCACATTCCAAGTCAAATTAGGGCAATATAAACTAATACTAACTTTTTACAACCCAATTATAAATCTACAATAAACTTTAGAGCTTTATAAATATTTATTTTTCACAAATTTAGGGATTGATTTCCAAATTTCTAGATTAGGATGTAAATAACATTCATATTCCAATTACCCATCTTACGGAGTATGTTGACAATATTCCTATATGTTCGTTTTAAGCCTACAACTCATTAGATCTTATATAGGCATAATAATTAAATAAAATTCAATGATATAAATTTCAATGTTATAAATAAATTATATAATTTCTCACTCAACTTTTAAGCTTTCCAAATCTTCTAAATCCAAATTCACCACTTTGATTTGACTCTTTCTCATTTCAAATCCAAAAGAATATGTATAACATGGTATATATATACTATTTGAATTACTGATCTGAGAAGAGATTTGCGGTTAAAGGGAATATAGATTTATAATTATAGAAATTACCTTTTTCTTTACAACATTGATTTGCTTCTTCTCTTCTTCTCTTTTATTTTCTGCCATTCTCTGATGTGTATAAATATATAATATTTTATAATTTCTAGAAATATAAGAGAAAGGAAAATGGAAGAGCTTTGCTACTTTGATTAGAAAATATGATAAGAGAAGTGAGGGGTTTGGTCTGTGTTTAACCGAAAGTTGGCTCAACACTCAAGATGTTGTACAAGGTGGTATCATTCGAAAACGTTCTAATGATATTCCTAAGTTCTAACAAATTCATGGAGTTGTTCACAAATTTGAATCATATGTACAAAGGTAAGATCAGCAAGTCACATCAATTTGTGATAGTCCCTTGTTCAAATGTTAATGGCCTAATAGTCAACATGTAAAGTAAATCCTAATTTGAACATGGGCTTAGGTGGGCTTGTTCAAATTAATAATATGAAAGTCCAAGTTCAGGTCTAAGTTCAAGTTCAAAAATAAAGTCACATGTATGTCCATTGACACGAATTGCTAATTAGGCAAATACAAAAGACATATGCTATGCAGGGTTAAATGTCCAAGTCCTTATTTGCAAAAAGTCCAAGAGATACAATTGGCTCTCAAAATCCCCAAATTGGTTTAGGATTTACAATTTGTATTTAAGAGGTGGAGATTGAAGAACCATTCGTCCCCTCTAATTGGCGGAGGGGGTTCTATTTATAGTAGTATCAATCATGCAGGATGATTGATATGTGTCCTGGCTTGGAATCTAAGGGCTCCGCTAACCCTATCTTGGTGAACTCTCGGTAGTACTTCCTTTGTAGGGACTCGACATTACTTATTTTTAGAAGCTCAGCAATACAGACTTCCTTGCAGAAACTCAGCAACCTTCTCTTGTAGTTAGATGCTTGACATCTTCTAGTGGTGTGGCATCCTTTCTTTGTTACATGCTTGACAACACCCCGTGTCGTAGAGGCTCGATATCCCTTATTACATCTTTGACAACCCTGCTATCTTTCGGCTCAATAACTTTTGTGTTGTATGAGCTTGATATCTCATGTTCCTCCAAGTTTGTGGTAGCTTTATATCTCCAAGCATTTACTGGTTCGACGTCTCCAGCATGTTACAGGCTCTACATGTTATCTTTATTGTTAAATGCTCCAAATCAACTTCTACCTATGGATGCTTGACAACACTTACTATTGTAGGGGCTTGCTATACCACAGAGAGTCGACACCTCTCAATTCTTTGTAGAGGCTTGCTAACCGCTTAAGTGTTCAACATCCCCATGGTTGTAGAGGCTCGACAACCCTCTATTGTTAGACAATAAATACCTTTTTGTTACTGCTTAAGCCTCGTTATCCCTTTCTACTGGTTAAATTCTTGATAACTCTGCTATCTTCAACAAATCTTGTCATTTCCAAGCTCGACTTATTTTCTATATATGCTCGATACCCTTGTTGATAGAGCACTATTAGAGGTTCTATATATCATTGACTTGGAAGCTCAATATATCACCATGAATTTATTGACTCGTCATATCACTATACATTTGCAGGCTCGATACATATTTTTCAATGCTTCCATATCCTCCTATTTACTTAGTCTCTTCTTTTTCCCTTGATAATTCTTCTAGCATAGTAGTCCGAAAATATATGGATAACAGTTTCCCCCTCCTTATATAAAAGAAGCTTTCCACACTTTGGTGTAAATGTAACAACCCGCCCTAAAACAGACCTAACCCAAAAAGTCTTATCAAAACATAGACCCATTCCAAAGCTGTCTGTTAGTTGGTAAAAAGAACAATACACAGCTATCAGAACACATAGTGGAAGGACAAAATGTAGTGGCATAAAAATTACCCATTTTATTTCAAAATTTCAGATGTTACAAAACAAAACCATAACATAATGTCAACAATAACCGTTACATCATCTTGTTTAAAAGTACCATTTTAACTTCAAATGGGTACATCAAAAAATAGCATAAATAGATAAATAGACTACCACCACAAGCTCCTCTCATTGTCATCTCCATTTTGATCATTGTCTCCTTCCCTATCCTGTGTTCTAATGCGGAAGGAGTCAGAATAACAATGCCTAGTGGATAGAAAATCTCGAGCCTTTCTATATCAGTATTTTGGCGGTATAATTTAAATAAGGATACGTCTTTAACATTTTAAGCTATATTCAAACCCATTTAATACTTTATATAAGGGAAAGAGGCGAGCTGTAACATTCCCCGTTATGAGACCCAAAACTAAGGGCTACAGATGCTGCAGTCATCTATAGTATTAATTTCTGGTGAAAAAATGCGGTAATATTAATCGTATCAATAACATCAGAAACACAAGAATATGAAATTGTCTTAACACAGTTTCAAAACAAACTTTCACATTTCATTTCGAAGGTAATATTTCATATTCATTACATAATCCCTAACATTGCCCATGTTCAGCTAAAAGATAATTATTACAAAACACTCCAAGAGCAACATGTGAAGAAGCTCCCTTAGTTGATCAGAGTTTACTATTGGACAGCTATAGCACATACAATTACATACAATCCAACAAAATAAAAATTCAACACAGGGGAAAATATATAGATAAACTCCTAGATATCTAGCTTTTCCTCCTGCATGTATTCAGAGGCTTTATTCGCCAAAACCTACTTAACCTAAAAACCATACTCTCAAACTACTCAAATGAGCACCCGAGAGTTAAAGAGGAAAAACAAAAACCTCGGGTCAAACAAAAATTCCAGTGTAAATAATAACATGCCATCTCGGTTAATAAATATCAAGTGAGACCATGCCGCTGAGTGGAACGGGTTTTTCCCTTACTAGTATCCTCTAATTATGTCTTTAGTAATCATGCACATGCACCCATAATTGTTAAACTAAACAATATAAACAAACATATGCATGCATGTAACAGGAGCAATCTTGATCAATCTGCATAAATTATTGGACTATCTGTCCCAACATCGTAGTTTTCTCAAATTGATTACAAACCTATATGGTTGACTTGGGCCTACCAGATATATCAAATGTTCTAACTTGTTATTAGAGGGAAACTGGATAGTCTGTCTGAAACTTACTATTTTTAAGGTCAAACTGATCCTAATGGTTTTGGGGGCTAACCAATAACCTAACTCAACTTTGTGTATTCCTTTCTATGCGTAAACCTACTTTTAGTCTTATCGTGAAAAAGCCCTATGCACTAGAATTTTAGACTAATATCTTCTAGGCGCTAACAGCTGAAGTATAGGACGCTACCTTACACAAGTCCCATATGGTTTTCCAATCTCTGAGTCAAATCGTCCTATCATAATTTATCTAAAGTTGATAAGAGCAATAATCACTTTAGTAAAATCCTGGGCTAAGTACCCTTTGTATTCCTTTGAAAGCATAATTTTTATAAACGATTTAACCCTTGAAATCATACTTTAAAATAAGGAAAATATAGCCCTTTTACTTTATCCAAAATATTTATGCCATGATATATGCATTTATAAAATAATATTGATGAATGACGATATCACTTAGAAGTTGTCGCCCCAAAACATAGGCCATAAAGCCAAAACAATAAAACAATGCATATTGACAAAGTGCAACATGAATATAGCCAAAATGGTTCATCGCCCTCTTCAATATCAAAAATCATGTTAAAACCCTTAATCAATATAGTATAAGGTCATAAAGCCAAATTAGTTTACTTTGCATGTATAGGTTGCCGACTATAAGTGGCGTCATCATTGGTTTGCCCAAGATAAACTTAAGTTAAGGCAGCATTGATGAATCTCGACGTCAATGCCTTATAGAAAATGCGGCCATACTATATGACTGATATAAAAAAGGCGTTATCGTCTTTATAGAAAACACGTCCTACATAGAGTCGAAGTTGATAAATGCAGAGTCATTATAGCTAATAAGAAAACAAGCGGCGTCAAGGACTTCTGGGATTGGTTTCGAAACTGAAGGCATGCGGCTAGGAAAAATGTGGCGTCAAAGTGTTTAAGGAAATAAGCGGCATTGCAAATGTCAAAGCTCATAGTGTCGACTTCGATGCTTTACTTCGCTCATCAACCAGGACCAACCCATTCCATACCAACTATAGCTTTATCATACGTACCGTCATTGGTTGACATCGCAGAGCTTGAACACGGAGAGGTGGAAGGCGACAACAATGATTTCGGCATTGCACTGTCGTAATTAACATGAAAACTGATAGTTTTCTATTAAAAGTAAATCATTTTCACTAACTCCTTTTATTTGTTAAAATCCCATTGGATAACAACTTTCTTTGAAAAAATATTTTTCAAAAACTACTATAGAGCAGATTTGTCGTTCTCAAAACATTTACAAACCAATTAATTTAGATAAATATTTTAATATAATTAGTAAGCTTCTCCAGCCTAATAAATTCATAATAAATCATAAAAGCGTGAGAAAAATCCCCAAAAATCATAATAAATCAAATTTATTATATTCTTCAACATATAAAAATTTTGGGATCAAAAAGATAAATTAATTATTTTTAGTAATTAAAACTGGAAATAAACTATTTTACTTTCTTAAGAAAATCATAAAATATTCATACTAATTCAGAAAATTATGAAATTTAAAAACCTAGTTCTAAAATAATGTTTTAAACATCATCTCCAAATTTCAGGACATTCAGGTGTTGTATGATAGGTTTTCTAACTCAAACTTATCACATAATTTCATAAATAAATCACATAATTCATAAACACGCATATATTCATCCAAACATTCAAACATGGAATAACATCAATCATAAAATTTCGGGTTTAATACTAAAATCGAAATGAACAAACATATTATGAGATGTATATCATTATTCATCTTGATTGCGTAAAAGAACTTGAGATTTGAATGTTGATTTGATTCCCCTAAGCTTAAGATTAAGTTTCCTTAGCTTTCTTTTCTTGGTTTCTCCTAGCAGTGGCTGGCATAAGCTTTCTTTAGTTTATGTGAAGTGAAAATGAAATGAAGGTAATGAGAGAATAAGGGTTTATGCTTCAGGAATGAAACTTATTCCTATTTTTTCCTTCTCACACTCCTCCTTCTTGTTTAATGTTCTAATCAACCTTATTAGTTCATTAATTAAGGCTCGATCCATATTAATTATCAAATCTCAATCTCCCTACTGTTTTACATTATTTTATTTACTTTATCTAATTAAATATTCTAAATAATGTTAATCAAAATTAGGGGTGTTACAGACTCCCCTCCTTAAGGAATTTCATCCTCAAAATTATAATAGGTGCACACATAAAAACATACAAGTGTAGATGTAAAACATACCATCTAACAAATCAGGATAAGTATCTCTAATCCTGTCCTCCATCTCCCAAGTATAGTCTCTCTCATCGTCACTACATTGGACTTTTACTAATCTGAATGTCTTGTTCCTAAGCTTCTTTTCATCCTTAGCTACAATACAAACTGGGTGTCTAACTATAGTAATGTCCGGTTCCACCACTAAATCTTCCAAACCTGTCGGAGTGATAGTAGTCTCTGGATCTCGAATGCACTTTCTAAGATGAGAAGTATGGAAAAACATTGTGGACTCCAGGCAAACTACTCGGTAACTCTATCCTTTAAGCGAGTTTCACGATCCTTTCTATCATCGGAAATAGTCCAACAACCATGGTGCTAATTTCCCTAATTTCCTAAATCTTACTACACCCTTCATTGGCGATATCTTGATGAAAACTTGATCTCCAACTAAGAATTCTAAGTCTTTCCGTCTCTGTCTGCATAATTTTTGCCTAGACCGAGCTTCCTTCATTCTACCTCGAATCAAGTCGGTCTTTTCTATGGCTTCTCTTACCATATCTACACCAAGAACTAATCTATCGCCAGTCTCTAACCAACATACGGGTGATTTACATGGTCTTCAATATAAAGCTTCAAAAGGTGTCATCCCTATACTAGTCTGATAACTATTGTTATAGGAAAATTCATCTAGTTTAGATGGTCTTCCAACGATCCTCCAAAATCAAGCACACAAGCTCTTAACAAATCCTCCAAGACTTTGTTAACCCTTTCCGTTTGACTACCGGTTTGTGGATGGTAAGCAGTACACATCTTGAGGTTGGTACCTAAAACCTCTTGTAGGCTCTTCCAGAATTCACTAGTGAATAATGAATCTCTGCCGCTGACTATACTACTAGGAATCCCATGCGGTCTTACTATATTCTTCATAAATAGCTTAGCTAAAACATGTGCCATCCTTGTCGACTTAACGGGTATAAAGTGTGCATTTTTAGTCATTTTATCCACTACAAACTAGATACTTTCATTTCCATTATTCGGCCTTGGCAACCCATCTATGAAATCCATAGATATAGAATCTCATTTCCATATTCGTATATCTAAAGACTGAAGCAATCCACTTGGCTTTTGATGCTCGGCTTTCACTTGCTGCAATTCAAGCATTGTTTCACCTATAAGCCTACATCCCTTTCATACCTTCCTAGAAGAAAAGTCCTTCATATCCTGATACATTTTAGTTCATCAAGGATGAATAGTAAACTTTGATCAGTGGTAATCCTTAACAACTTCTTTCCTTAGGTTACTAACATCTGGAACACATATCCGTCCTTTCTTCCTTAACCATCCATTATGATCAAGAAAAAAAATCCTTCAAATCATCAATATTATCTCTACCTTCCAGTCTTCTAATTAGTTCAGCTAATAATGGAACATTTCTTTGGTCAGAAGCGATCTTTGCAATCAACACTGGTCGAACTTCTATACAAGATAATATTACAGTACTATGACTAGAACTAGCCATCGATCTTAACTCCACATTACATGTGGTCAATGCCTCTAAATCTTTCCATGCAGCTATCATTGCTAATACTGGATTCTGGTGTTTTCTACTAGGTGCATATGCTACTTTGTTCCCATTTGCTGGTGTGCACTCAATTCCAAAATCATCAGCAGCTATAAATCTAACAACCTCCGTTGTCTCATATTTAACTCCTTCTGAGAGAATGAATATCGTAATAACTTGTGATCCGTACACAACTCAAGTCGTTCTTCCAAAAGATAATGCCTCCACCTTTCAGAGAAAAAATTACAGCAGCCAACTCTTAATCATGAGTTGGATACCTAACTTCACGCGGTCTAAGCTCTCAAGAAGCATAAGCAATCACTTTAACCCTTTTCATTAATATAGCTCCTAATCATGTTCCACATGCATCAGTATATACCACCAAATCTTGATTTCCATTCGAGACAACTAACACGGACGCATCGGTCAATAAATATTTCATCTTCTAGAATGTCTCCTCACATTTATCGGTTCAAATATACTTTACATCCTTCCATGTTAGTTTAATCTTGTGGTGCTGCTAGCGAGCGAAATCCTTGATGAATCTAAGGTAATAGCCAGCTAATCCAAGAAAACTCTTTATCTTAGTTACTATCTCGGGTCTCTTCCAATTATTAACTACTTCTATCTTAGCTGGATCTATTGACAACCCTTCTCCTGAAACTACATGACCAAGGAACTTCACCTCCTTCTTCCAAAAATGACACTTCAAAAACTTTTCTTTTAAATGATGTTGCCTCGGCGTCTCAAGCACTATTCTAAGATGAATCTCATGATCTCTTTCATCCTTAGAATATTTCAAAATGTCGTCAATGAATACTAACATGAATCTATCTAAATGCTCACCGAAGATTCGATTCATTAAATCTACAAAGAAAGTAAGCACATTAGTCAGTCCGAATGGCATTACTAACTACTCGTACGAACAATATCTTGTTTGAAATGCTAAAAAAGGAATACCGTCTTCCACCACCCTCAATTGATGGAACCCTATCGCCAAATACAATAAAGAAAATACTTTAGCTTCATTCAACTGATTAAACAAGTCATCGATTCTTGGCAAGAGATATCGGTTCTTTATCGTTTTCTCATTCAACTTTCTTTAATCGATGCATAATTTTATTGACCCGTCTGGTTTCTTCACGAATACTATGGCCGCTCCCAAGGCGAACTACATAGTCTAATAAGACTCTTTCCTTCTAAGTCCACTAGCTACACTTTTATATCCTTCATCTATGTAGGTGTCGTTCTGCTAGGCAGTCTACTAACAGGTTCAGTTCCAGGTACAAGATCTATTTGAAACTCAATAGCTTATTTCAGTGGTAGTCCTGTCATTTTCTCAAAGACGTCAGCAAAGTCTCTAACGATTAAAATTCAGTTCTACTCATTTTCCTCCTCCATTGCACCCAATAAAGCACAAACATCAAAATTCGAGTCCTCTACTAAGTATACAATTCGGACGCTACTATTAGTGTGTCATAGTGATATTTTCCTATCTTGGAAAAATATCCTAGCATCGTATTTACTTAACTAGTCTATACCCAAAATAATCCTAAAGCCACCAAAACCAAACACATGCAAACTGCAGGAAAATACATGACCTAACAATTCAAACTCTAACTGGTCACATCTCATCTCCGGAATTACATAACCTCATGGATTCGCAACCCTTAAGGAAGTAACTAGCTATGAGGGTTCTAGATTAAGATTATCTACCAAACAACGTGATATAAAAGAATGTGATGCAACAGTATCGAACAATACTTTAACAAGTATACCATGAATCAAAAGCATACATCTCATCACAGCCTTTCCTCTCTCCCCTGATGTGGGTCTCGAGGCAGAAAGTTCCATAGCAAACAATTTCCCTTTTTATTTCAAAATATAGTAGCCAAAACAATATCCATTATAATTCAAAATTTCAAATGCCACAAAATAAAACCATAACATAATGCCAACAATAACTGTTACATCATCTTGTTCAAAAGTACATTTTTAATTGCAAATGGTACATCAAAAATAGCATAAATAGATAAATAGACTACTACCACAAGCTTCTCTCATCATTATCTCTGTCTTGATCATCGTCTCCTTCCCTAACGTATGTTGTAATGAGGAGGGAGTCAGAACAACAATGTCTAATGAATAGAAAATCTTGATATTAATGTATAATTTAAATAAGAATATGTATTTCACATTTTAAGCTATATTCAAAACCATTTAATACTTCATATAAGGGAAAGAGGAGGTCCCTCAAACAAGCACTTAGTACCTTCAATCCCCCAAGCAGGTTTTCCCATAATCAATAACCCAAAACCATTATTATTAATGTCTACCAATGTGAGAGATAAAACAAATGCCACTTAATACCTTTTGATGGAAAATAGGTAGACTTTGACCATTTAAGATCTCAATTATGGCAGGCCCCCATTATTTAATACATATTCCCAAGGTAGACTCCACAAAAGTATCTATCTAGTTAACATTACATAGAAATCTCTTCGAACAATTAATATTTCCTGTTGAAGCGGGACTTTCCGAGATATCCTCAACCTTGCTTGTAACAACCCGATTTTTAGACAATAATTAATTTAAGTTAAAAGTTGTAATTTAATTAATTAAATTATAATTTGGAGATTTATTTGATAATTGGTTCTAGAAAAATTTAATAAAAGTATTTTGATAGTAAAAATAAGATATTTGAATCGAACCAAGTTGAAAATAAGGAAATAATATTTTATAAAGATGATGAAATTAAAATAAAATATTAGTTAGTAAAAGAAGTGATTGTTATATAAATTTGTATTTACTTAAATTAAATAGAATTTAGTTATAAATAAAAGAAATAAAAGAAATATTAAATTATGTCTACAATTTTGAACTTCAGTGTAAACATGATATATTGTTTATGCTATGTCCATTTACGTGCCACAGTCCTCATTAAATTTAATTACCTAATTGTTTGTACCAAAAATGGGCACAACATTCTTCGGAAGTTTTTGAAGAGATAAAAGTGAAGAATGAAAATTAAAACTGTGGGTTATCTAACAAAAACTCCAAATAGCAGAAAGTAAATTGCAAAGACAAGCGATTTAGAGTGGTTCGGCGTTTTGCCTACGTCCACTATGAAGTTTGATGATTTAATTGCTCGATACTTGAAGATTACAATTCTTTATACTGTAATACAACTGAATTTAAATGCTAAGTGTCAATCTAAAGCAGCGGTGGTGTTCTGGAGTAAATCTGGCAGAATCTGGGCGCTCTTTAGTACTTAGAATTCTCCGACCCCTTTCCTGAATGACCAGGGGCTCTATTTATAGGTGTAGGAGGCTGATATTTCGCCTAAAATCCGGGAAGAACGCTTCCAGCACGTGAGAGGGCCCACATGGCCGAAATCTGGAGATCCGGGCCCACTTTGGGATCGATTCGAACCTCCGTTCGAATCGATCAAGAATTTATCAGATGGAGCTGAAATTTGGTGAAAACATTCTTCAATGTGTACGCAAGCTTCTTTGAAAATTTCATAGCATTTGGACTTGTAGATCTCGAGTTATGATCGATTCAAGATTGCATTTCTGGTTGACTAGCTTGGTTCGAATCGATCCCTTCGAATCGATAGGGTCGACTCGATGGCTTCGCGCGTGGCATTGTTGACGTGGCGCGCTTTCTTCGTATTGATCCTACTTTCACTCCGAGTTGACTGGGTCGAATCCATGGTTCTAGCCACCTTGACTTAGTGGATTCGAGATGTTGGATTCGAAGGTTCTCTTCCTTCGGATCGATGAAACTGGTGCTCGTTCGAATCGATCTAGACATGTTGTTGTGGATCGATCCAAAGTTGTCTCAGCCTGGGGATTCGAATGCAATGGAGTCGGAGCTCCTCCACCTGCATGGATTCGAAGGATCCTTCCTTCGATGGATTCGAACTGGAGTATGCGAGGATGGATTCGAACTTAGGCATATGAGGACTTGCTCGACGGAGTCGAAGGTGGGGAATGCTCCAGTGGATTCGAAGCTTAGAGAATGTGTGAATGGATTCGAAGCATGGTTGCTTCTGATGGATACGAACCAACGCCCGATAGATGGAGTTGAAGCAAGTGTGCTCTTCATGGATCCGACACAATGCTCCTCTGATCGATTCGAATCAGGCTGTCCTCATCGTTTCGACCCTAGCCCATTTCTGAGGGATTCGAACCTATACTATCTCATCCATCTTCCATTGGCGATAACTTAAGCATACGAACTCGGATTGCCCCGAATTTTGGAACGCTGGTGTTTTACGACTTCATTTGACGGGCCTTATCAATTGTAGCCCGATCCGGACTCGGACAAATTCCACCGATATCCATAGCGATCATTGCGCGTAACCGATTTCCGAGACGATCTGTCACCGGTCTCTAGTCAAGTCCTTGGTGTCACGGCCTTGCCAAAAGGCGGAATAACATTTGCCCCCCAAAGTACGTCTTGTGTAAACATGACGTGCTTTGAAAAGTTGCAGTCTCTCACTGGACAGCTATGACATGCTTTACCGAAAGTTGCATTCTGTATCGCTGTAATCGACCGTCGTATAATTGTGACTGGCTGTTAGTTTTTTGAGTCATGACGAGATGAACATTTGATCCCTGTAAACGACAAAGATCAAACATTAGTCAGAAATACGTGCATACGTGTATTATCCTGACTTTGGTTAACGTTGCGTGATCGCAAGTCGTTGTCAGTTCGGTTTGTTATCGAAATCTGCATTGGTCCTCTCCTGAACCGGTTTGAGACTCGAGTTAAAACATTGCTTTTATGATTGCCTATGATCATCCTTTTGTATAGATCCTCTCCTGAATCGGTGTAAAGGGTAGACAAGCAATCTTGGATGTTTGATTCGAAGCGATCCATCTGCTCCATCTGCTCTTATCGATGGTCTTTGATGGATTCGAAGTCGTGAATGTTCGAATCGATGGCCTTCCGAAACGATGGTTTGTGGAGTTGGTTTCTTCGAATCGATGTTGTCTCACATCGATGTTGCTGGGATGGATTCGAAATGGTTGTTCGAATCGATAGCTTCAGAATTATTGCACGCTAACGGTCGTGAAGTCGGTACTTCGAATCGATAGGACGCAATGACTCCAATCTAACTTTTGCTGAAAGCTTCGAATCGATGTAGCTTCGTACCGATGAGGCTTTGCAACGATGCAGCCTAGATGGATTCGAAGTTTTGAGGGATTCGAATGCAATGGGCTCGAATCGTGATGGATTCGAATGCGATGGACTCGAGTGGATCAGTGCGTGACCGGTTGGAGTTGGTCATTTTTGACCGGGATACGAATCGTCCCGTTTCCTTCGTGAGATCTATATAAATACGTAAGGCTGGTGTCACTTTCATTTTTTACATTTTACTGTTGCTATAGCCTCTTCTTCGAATCGATCTCTCCAAGGCCAAGTCGAACGTGCTTTCTCCAAATCGACCAAACCCCTTCATGTTTTCGCTCGTAATAAAATCAGGTAATCAAGGGATCGATTCGAAATGAGAAAGAAAGATAGAACTTAGAATTCTTTAGCATCAATTCAGTTTTTTCTTCTGAAAAAATCGAGGAGTGATGAAATCTGAATGAGGTGGGTCGACTCGATGGAACCGAGGAACGAAACCATTTGAGTTATATCGGTCAGAATGTCGTCTCTTATTGCTTCGTATCGATCTAGGGATGAATCATTCGAATCGATTTTGAATGCATAACTTCGAATCGATGGTTTTAAGAGAAGAACGGAAAGAAGGTTCGTAGCGATCGATTCGAAGTAGCGATACTCCGATCGATTCGAAGGACCTCAGTTTTGATCGATTCGTGGTTATGAATTGCTCAAGGATTCGAAGTGCTCCTCCACCCCAAGACTTCATCGAGCCAAACTATGCGGAGTCGAAGCATATTGATTCGAGTCGAAGCATATCGATTCGAGTCGAAGCATGCGGAGTCGAAGCACATCGATTCGAGTTGATTGATTCGAACACCCTTGTTTCAGAGGCTTCTACTCTTCGATTTGTTTCAACATCCGGACTGCGGCCATTTTCAAATTTGAACTTTGACGAACTTTCTGAACTTACCGAACTTTAGCATACTCGACTCCGACGAGCTTCGGCCTTGCATAACTGAACTTGACTGAAAGATTATACTTGAATTCCCTTTGAGGCTCGTCGATGGAACTATGACTTAACCAATAATACAACCGAAAGATTTATGCTTGAAGTGGTCAGTAGCCTCTGGATGGTGCGGAAGTGACGGTCAGTGATGACGGTCATCTTCGTTCTCAAATCCTCAAGTTTTTGCCGTACGGACATCTGTAAAATCTGCTTAAGTAATGCACAGCACACGCACTGCACGACACGTTCATACACTTCACACTGGGGAATGCACGGGCTCTTTATGTACTTAATGTTGCTTTCTGATGAGTTAGTTAATTATGGAATCTTCGAGCTCCCAACAGCAAGAGGTACAGAGCTTGACTCCTCCAGTGCTTGAGATTCCCGATATTCCTGTCGACGTAATTGACCCGGCTCCGGACGAGTTACCGGAGGCGATATTTATCGAGGACCCTGTTGACTCTGTCCAATCCAACATTTCCGAATCTTTGTTGGGCCGAATATGCTTGAAGCATAACATATCTCTGGAGGATGTGTTATTAGCCAGAGCCGATGATAGACCGCACAATCCGCCCGATGGATATACAGCTTTCTACCGCCATGCTTGCGCGGTCGGAACTCTTCCTCCTTTCAATCAATATATCAGAGGGATGCTATCATACTTAGGAATTTCTCCTTCGCAACTTCATCCCAACGGGCACGCGTTGTTGAACAGTGCCTTTGTCATATTTATGGACTGTCTCTTTCGCCCGCCAAGGCCCACCGAGATCAGACACATATTTAACTTCAAGAGTAGGGGTGACAGCCCATCTTTTACATTTCTGGAGGCAGTTAGGAATTGCCAAGTTGTAGTTGGAGCTTGGACCCGACTGAGTTATTTCAAGAACGAGTGGTTCTATGTTCGGTGCCCTCCGGGTTTCGCTAGGCGATGGTTGTCTAGACGTAAGCGCCTTAACCTGTTTTCTTGACCAATAGCTCTTTGGTATTAAAATTGACATTTCATTTCCTTTACAGCCATTATCTCCAAACCCGATGGCGGGCGTTTCAGGGGTATCGTCCGAAGTCTTCAAGAAGTTCCAAGCGAGTTGAGACATATTGACTCGGTGCTAAACGATTATAACTTAAGAACTCTTGGTTTGATCGACATCAATCAAAGTATAGTCGTCGAGGGATTGGCAAAGCCCGCCTCCAAGAAGGAAGATAAGAAGAAAACCAAGAAGAGAAAGGTGAAGAAGTCACTCGGAATCAGAATAATCGAGGCGAGTGACGAAGAAAGAACCCACACAGATTCGGAGCCGATGGCTGACCTCTCGGGAAACTTTGAGGAGTCAGGAGAAAGATGGAAAGGCAAGGCTGCCGTTTCCAAAAAAATTAAGTATAAGGGGTGGAAATCTGTGGATGTGTCTCCTCCCACTTCCGGAGTTATGATTTCTGAGGCCGCCCCTTCTCGTTTGAGAGACATTTTCAAAGTGCTTGATGATATTCCCATCCCAGATTATATATCGATTTCTCGTAATCCTGGGTTGGAGGAATTTCAAGATGTCCTAAACATGAGCGAGCCCTTTCCTTTTAGTGCGGTCAACATTTCCGGTCGGTTTGGGGGTTTACACACTTACACACACTTCCACAGCACTTCATGACTTTTGCATAGTATACATTGCTTTATGGGATCTTAATCCGTAATTCTTTCCTATCGCAGGTGAGATGTCAGGCCGTGGCTCTACTCTGGATAGGCTCCGGAATGTGCGCCAAGCTTCTCCATACTACGATTCCCGCAGGAGAGAGTCAGATAGGGATCGCGGGCGAGGCTATTCAAGTCAAGACCGCTATGATAGCGATAGAGATTACTCGCGTGGCCGCTTTGGCCATGATTATTCTGACAGAGATCGGGGATATCAGCACCGATCTCGATCTCGCTCTCCTCCGCCTCCTAGGGTCCCAGTTGACCTTCCTGGGCCTTCTCAGCAGCAGCAGCCGCCTTCTCAATCTTCTCGGCCTGATACTCAGCGGCCAAGAATGGAACCGACAGCGGCCGCTATAATAGAACAGGCTCCGGCTGAGTTGACAAGTGAGGGAGCCGCTAAACTCGCCCAAATGAAAAATGACTTCCCTGAAATTTGCATGGATGGCTATGTCTTCCCTCCTAATCTTAAAAGAATTCCCTCGGACGCTGAGAACGTCGCTCATAGTTATATCCGTGACTTCTACGCTCAGTATAAGGAGTGGTATAACGCGGCCGTGAAGGCTTCCAAAACAGCTTTTGATCGGGCGAAGATTATTGCTGAGCGTGATGCCGACATTGTCAAGAAGGACCGCATTATTCAGGTTCTCCAATCTGAAATGGAGACGTCCCGGAAGTCAGAGCTTGAAGCACTTCAGAAAAACGAAGAGGCCGTGGCCAAAATGGCTAGGATGCAACAAGAACATTGTGCCACGGTAGAGGAGATGGGCCACCGCAACACCACTATCGCAGGTGAACGAGACTTAGCCGTTAAGGAGCTGAACGAGCTCAAGGCCAAATTTGCGGAAGTGGTGAAGGAGAAGGACGATGCGAATGCCACTGCACAAGAAGCTTGCAATCAAGCAGTATCTCTCAGGGACGAACTTGCTGCGGTGGCGGTCAAGTCTAAGTCTGCGGAAGCAGAAATCCAGGAAAAGATTTTGGAGGAGAGGTCCAGGCTGGACGCTGAGTTTGACGATCTCTCGGTCACGTACAACGCAAATGTGCTGGAGCACAGAAATTTAGCGTGGCTGGGAGACGACTCCATGATTCTATACAACGCCTGGACCCGGCTGGTGGACGAGAAGAGAGCAGCGCACCCAGACGAAACACTCGATGACTTTGAGCTGGAGATGCGCCTGCTTACCGAGGAGGAGAGGAAAGTCCTTCATGAGGCGGTGATCTCGGTGGCGAAAGAAAAGCTCGGTGTTCAATTTTTAGAGACAGGCGAAGGTTCGGGGATTGCGCATCACGAGGCAAGTGTTGAAGCCGTAATTCCAACACTGCCCGAAGCCACTGGTGCGGTAGATCCCCAGTCTGTTCCTGCATATAACCCCGACCAGCCGCTATTATCCTCCACCGGTGCTTCTGCCCATGTCCCGGTCCAGACTAAGGAAGGTATTTGAATGCTTCCTGCATTTTAATTGTGAAGAATCTTAAGCAATGCACTTGGCTAACAATCTTCGTTTTGTCGCATTTCAGTGACTGAAGTCGTCGTTTCTGCGCCTCTTGCACTATCAGTTCCATATCAAATGCAAGGGGCTGTTGTTACTGAAGCCATCACGACTTCTACCTTGGTTGGCGAAGAGGGAGATTCAAGTATGTTTTCTTTCAGCGCTCAAATGATCGAGGAGCTTCTTAATGAACCCATCGATCCCTCCGTCAACCCGTCCGATGTTATGAGTGGGGCTGCTCCGGCCGTTAGTTCATCTATGCCAGCTACCGGCACATCCGATGCGGCCCAAGTATCCCACGAGGACGAAATTATTGCCGAGATTGATGCCGAGATGGCAGCGGGGAATGTTGGTATGAACCCGCCCGGGCCTGCCCCGTTAATGGTGATTTCACCAGGCGGTACCGTAGTGATCGATGCTGCTCCTGTCCCACGTCCTGCTACTACTCCCATGCCTCCAGCTCGACCTCCCAGAAGAATATCTGTCACCTCAAGTTCTGAGGAAGACGTTGATATTATGTCGCTGCCGGAGGACAAGCCTGAAAAGAGTAAACGGTTTAGGGGAAAATCGGACAGCGGATCTGGTGGAGCTACCCCGAAGAAGAAGATAAGGAAGAAGAAAGATTGAACTCTTTCTTTAAATCTCTATTGCGTAGGGTAGCAGTTTGTTGATTCTTCTATAGCCGTGTATAGATGTGGATTCGGCTCCCACTAGCAGAATTTTTTTTTGAAACACTCTGTATTCAGATTCTTTTTGTTGATAGTGGAAATGAAAATTTATTCCCTTTTTGTCTTCAACTTGTTATGTATTATGGTTCTGCCTCCAGTATTGGGGATAAGTGTGGAGTTGACGTATGTTTATACTCCGCCTCGCGCTCTGGGAGTACAGAGTTAAATGAATGTTTATACTCCGCCTCGCACTCTGGGAGTACGGAGTTAAGTGAATGTTTATACTCCGCCTCGCACTCTGGGAGTACGGAGTTGGGAAAATGTTTATACTCCGCCTCGCACTCTGGGAGTACGGAGTTAAGTAAAAAGTTTGTACCCAGCTCGCGCTCTCGGAGTACTCTGGGATTTTGTGAATGTTTATACTCCGCCTCGCGCTCTGGGAGTACGGAGTTGAATGAATGTTTATACTCCGCCTCGCGCTCTGGGAGTACGGAGTTAAGTAAAAAGTTTGTACCCAGCTCGCGCTCTCGGAGTACTCTGGGATTTAGGAAAATGTTTATACTCCGCCTCGCACTCTGGGAGTACGGAGTTAAGTAAAAAGTTTGTACCCAGCTCGCGCTCTCGGTGTACTCTGGGATTTTGTAAATGTTTATACTCCGCCTCGCACTCTGGGAGTACGGAGTTGAATGAATGTTTATACTCCGCCTCGCACTCTGGGAGTATGGAGTTAAGTAGATGTTTATACTCCGCCTCGCACTCTGGGAGTACGGAGTTGGGAAGATGTTTATACTCCGCCTCGCACTCTGGGAGTACGGAGTTAAGTAAAGGGTTGTCGTGTATCAACCCGTTTCTGGCCTGATGTGATGGCTTGCCCCCGAGCTCGGGTTTCATTTAGCGAGTGGTTGATTACTTCGTAGCCACTCCCTACTTGAATAAATTCCACTGTGTGATGGAATTTAGCTCTTCGTGCATCGTGATGTTGTACATTGTATTTAATGAATCACAGCTCTGGCTCGAAGAGATGGCATTTTATTGCTGAAATAAGAAAATATGGCAAAGTCAGTTGCCTTATTACAAATTCTAATTTCGAAATGCAAAAGTAAATTGCTGAATAAAAAACATAATTAAATAAATAAAGCCTGTCATATGTAGTAGCGACGGAGACTCTCGCTGTTCCAGGCCCTTGGTAAAACTAGACCGTCCACGATTGATAGTTTGAATGTGCCATCTCCAAGTCTTTGTGTAATCACGTACGGTCCTTCCCAGTTTGGTTTCATGTGTGAAGGAACCGGATAGATTCTTTTGAGGACAAGATCACCGAGTTCAAAGGTGCGGGGTCGAACTTTGGTATTGTATAACCGGGCGACTCGACTTCGGTATGCGGTCGCTCTCAAATCAGCTTCTTCCCGTTTCTCATCCAATAGATCCAAAGATTCGGCGAGTAGTATTGCATTTGTTTTTTGATCATAATAAGTCACGCGATGGGAAAATACTTCTGACTCGACCGGAATAACGGCCTCCGAGCCGTAAGATAAAGAAAATGGGGTGTGTCCGGTTGCGGTTTTGTGAGTTGTTCGATAAGCCCATAACGCCATAGGAAGTTCATCAACCCATTTGCCCCCAGCCTTTTCCAGTCGTTTCTTTAAGATGGATTTTATAACTTTGTTAACAGCTTCGACCTGACCGTTTTCTTGTGGATGCGCGACCGCTGAGAACTTTTTATGAATATGAAATCGTTGACAGAAATTCTTGAACTCTGAACTCTCGAATTGGGTTCCATTATCGGTGATGATGGTATGCGGGAGTCCAAATCGGCAGATGATATTGCGAACTACAAAGTTTATTACTTTCTTCGTTGTAATCGTTGCGAGAGCTTCGGCCTCGGCCCATTTTGTAAAGTAGTCAACAGCGACGATGGCGTACTTCGCACCACCTTTTGCCAAAGGTAAAGCGCCGATGATATCGATACCCCACATAGCGAACGGCCAGGGACTGACCATTTGAGTTATCTCGGTAGGTGGGGTTCTTGGAATTCGAGCATGTTTCTGGCACCTGTCGCACTTTCGGGCATAATTGGCTGCATCTCGGTTCACGGTCGGCCAGTAATATCCATATCGGAGTATTTTCTTAGCAAGCGCTTGTCCACCGGTGTGATCGCCACATTCTCCTTCGTGCACGTCATGTAACACTCGTTTGACTTCGTCGTGAGCGATACACCGGAGGAGTGGAACAGAATAACCTTTCCTATACATGATCCCGTCCTGAATGATGAACCGCGAAGCTTTTCGTAGAATTTGCCTTTTCTCATTTCGGTGTTCAGGCAATATCCCATTCTCAATATAATTTCGATACGGAGTCATCCATGATTCTCTGCTGGGAGAGGTTTCCAACACATCATTCGTTTTTATTTGGTCGATGCTTGGGGAGGACAGAATTTCAACGGGGACAAGTCCCATTTGTTGTGCTTCACCTGTACTGGCCAACTTTGCCAAGGAATCGGCCTTTTGATTGTGATCTCGGGGTACATAGTAAATGGCGTAATAGTCAAATTGATCCAGTATTTCTAGAACTCGAACCAAGTAAGCAGCTAATCTTCGGTCTCTAGCTTGATACTCTCCCCGTACCTGACACACAACCAACTGTGAATCACAATAAACTTCCACAGCGATAATTCTCAAATCTCTGGCAAGTTTTAATCCAGTCAATAAGGCTTCATATTCTGCTTCATTGTTGGTTGCGGGAAAATCAAACTTCAAAGCATAAAATATGGATCAACCTTCGGGGGGTTCAAGCACAACACCAGCACCCGAACACCGATCGTTTGATGCACCATCTGTATAAAGTTTCCAGACATATTCAGGAGATTCGCTGGTTTCGGGTAAGTCGTCTGGAACAGTAAATTCAGCTATGAAGTCAGCTAGGACTTGTCCTTGAATGGCTTTCCGCGGAGCATAAGTAATGTCAAATTGACTTAGTTCGATATTCCACTTAAGTAACCTACCAGACGTCTCAGGCCGCGTGAGGACCTGTCGTAACGGCTGATCGGTATACACAGTAAGCGGATGAGCTTGGAAATATGGACGAAGCTTCCTTGAAGCAATGACCAGGCAATAAGCCAGTTTCTCTAACCTGGGGTAATTTCTTTCAGCTCCGGTCAATCGTTTACTAATATAATAGACCGGTTTCTGCACTCGATCTTCTTCTCGGACCAGAGCAGCACTGATCGCATGCTCTGATACTACTAGATAAAGGTATAATTGTTCGTGATCAACCGGTTTTGACAAGATCGGTGGTGTAGAGAGATGCTGAACCAGCGATCGGAATGCGCCTTCACACTCCATGGTCCATTCAAAGTTTCGTTTTCCCTTTCGGATTAGATCAAAGAAAGGAATGCATTTATCAGTGGATTTTGAGATGAACCTGCTTAGCGCTGCTACCTTCCCGTTGAGACTCTGGACTTGTTTTATGGTTCTCGGAGTTTGCAAATTCCTTATTGCCCAGATCTTTTCGGGATTCGCCTCTATTCCATGAGCGTTGACGATGAAACCGACGAACTTTCCGGATGCAACGCCGAAATGGCACTTCAATGGGTTGAGCTTCATCCTGTATTCTCGTAAGATGCGGAACATTGAATCTAAATCTCTGACGTGCTCTGTGGAAAATCGGGACTTTACCAACATATCATCCACGTAAACTTCCATGGTCTTCCTGATCTGGTCAGCGAACATTCGATTAACCAAGCGTTGGTAAGTTGCTCCGGCATTCTTTAAACCAAAAGGCATGACTTTGTAACAATAGAGTCCCAGATCGGTAACGAAACTGGTGTGTTCTTGATCGGGTAAATGCATAGGTATTTGATTATAACCAGAATAAGCATCCATAAAAGATAACAATTCATGGCCAGCTGTTGAGTCTACGAGCTGGTCAATTCGAGGAAGTGGAAAACTATCTTTCGGACAAGCTTTGTTTAAGTCGGAGTAGTCAACACAAGTTCTCCACTTTCCATTCGGCTTTTGAACCAACACTGGGTTTGATACCCACTCCGGGTATAAAGCATCTCGGATAAACCCATTTGATTGCAACTTGTCAATTTCTTCTTTAAGGGCAGCAGATCTCTCTGGATCCATACCACGCCTTTTTTGCTTGACCGGAACATGTAGCGGATCAATATTCAAGGAGTGACTTGCAATGTTTGGTGAGATTCCGCACATATCAGAATGCGTCCAGGCGAAAACATCGAGATTCGCTTGGAGAAACTCAACCAATTCCTGTTGTATTTGTTTTCCCAGTTGAGATCCAACTTTTAGTACTTTTGAGTCGTCATCCTCACTGACTGGGACGTCCACAGTCAGTTCGGTTGGAGACGCTTGAGTCTCTTTAACTTCATTTTTATCTTCGTTATCTCTAGGGTCAAGATCTTTAAGGAATTGGTAGTGGTGCCCGGGCCGGGGCCCAGGCGCTAGTTGTCAATTATCGGTAAAATGGACGCAGAGAGATTCCTCTACGCTCTTTCCTTTCTCCTTTCTCTGCGCCTCACGCAGTTCAGCAACATAACAGGCTCTTCCTGCTGCCTGATCTCCTTGAATGATTCCAATCCCATGATCAGTTGGGAATTTTAAAGTCAAACACCACGGGGCAATAGCTGCCCTGAATTCAGCAAGGGCTGGTCGGCCCAAGAATGCATTATATGGTGAAGCGATGTCAAGAACAACAAATTGCAGCAGTCGGACTCTCCTGCGTTCTCCGATCCCCAGTTCCACTAGTAGTTCCACTATCCCAGTGGGTATTGTTGCACTTCCATTGAAGCCGTGAACTCGAGATTGGCAGGGTTTCAAGTCTTTTGCTTCCATCTTCATTAAATCATAAGCTCGTTTGAATAGAATGTTTACAGAACTCCCACTGTCAACCAGGATCCTCTTCATCCAAGCAGGACCAACCTGGGCAGATATGACTAGTGGGTCGATTGTTGGAGCTTCGATTTTGTCAGCATCTCGGCTTCTAAATATGATGTCATCAGACATTGTCTTTTGTTGTTTAGCCGGAGTTCCATCCTCACAATTACTTCAGCATACGAAGTTCGCATGCCTGATAGAGCTAGCATACGACTCCATTTCCCTCCAGCTTCTGTCTGCTGGATGAGGACCACCACTTATGGTGTTGATAACCAGCCTCCCGCCTGTACGAGCGGGTTCCTCTTGTCTTTCTTGATCCTGTGTACGGTTTGGATTTGACGGGCCTGCACCACCAGACTGTGGTGCCCGCACGAATTGATCTAACTTCCTCTCCCTGATCAGCTTTTCTATGAGGTCCTGCAAATGTCGACAGTCATTTGTATTGTGGCCATAACTCTCGTGAAATCTACAAAACTTTCCTGTTTGAATCTGCCTTTCCGATGATCGCTTCGGAGCAGGCTTCTTATACTGCTCAGTGTTGCAAGTCTGTAAGTACACATTTTCCAACGATGTATTTAATGGTGTATAATTTTCGAACATCGGAGCCCTACGCCGTGGGCCTGGATTTGGATCTCTCTTCTTATTCTGACCATTGTTACCTCTCGGCTGAGTTTGCTTGTTCTGTATGTTCAACTGAACTTTTTCGGAATTGTCACCGGATTGTTTAACTGCCACATTGCTTTGTATTCCCTCACTTCCGAGCTTCGCATCGTCCTGCTTCCTAGACTGTTTCGCATCCTCTTGCCGTAAGAATTGAGCGGCTTTGGAGTAGAAACGGTCCAACGATGCGGGTGGTTTTCCAGCTAACCAGTTTCCAAATTCAGAATCGGGATCGATTCCCTTTTTCAATGCCATTAAAATTGAGTTATCGTTGGGATTACTAATCTCCACACATGCCGCATGGAATCTCTCCAAGTAACGCCTTAGTGTTTCCCCACGAGCTTGGGTAACACTGGACAGGGTTTTAACATCTTTGGGTCTAGCGACATGCATGCGAAATTGTTCAACAAATTTCTTAGCCAATTGGTCAAATGAAGAGATAGATCTCGGAGGTAATCTTGTAAACCACATTGTTGCAATTCCTCCCAGTGAGATGGGGAAACTTCGACATTTCACTGCGTCGTCGTCCCTTGCGGCGCTCATTGACCATTCGTATTTCAGAATGTGTTGATTGGGATTAGAATTTCCTTCGTACATAGGGAGAGTTGGCATTCTAAATCGCCGAGGAGGTTCAGCGTACAGTATCTCGTCCGTTAAAGGAGTATGACTTCGAGAAATCCCCCAATCGTCGTTGGTAAGACCTTGGCTTTCACGGATCATTTGTCGTATCATAGTCGAAATGTCAGGCATTGCTACATTTTGGGCCTGCTGAGCTAAGGTGTGGTCGGGTTCCATAGCACGAGCTTGGACCGGGCGCTGTCGACGGCCCAAGTTTCGCCTCCTTGGCTCAGCATCTTCTGGGACGTATGGTTCAGAAGTGCGTCCATGCTGTTGATTACTCGAATCTAGAAGATGTCGGGTAAAAGCCCTTGTTTCCACTGTTGCAGTTGTGACATGATTGTCCGTAGTATACTATGGAGTACGTCCACCTCGTGTTGAGGGCCCAGCCTGAAAGCTGGTTGACGGTCCTGCCCTTAACTGTCCGACAGTTAGGGCGGGTTGATATCCGGTAACTTGAGCATGATCCTCGTCCAATCGGGGACGGGTAGATCTATGATAATAATCAGATGAGGCAGAGCTCTCAATGGATGAGCGGGAAACATCATCCCTTCTGGACCTCCTGCGGCCCTGGCGGTTCAGTTGGTTCGTCAATTCAATATTTGTACGCAACTGTTCGGCCAGCTGTTGACGACTTTGTGTCAGTTCCTGAAGCAACACGTGGAATTCTTGTCTGGTGACTGCCCCAGACGGATCTGAGTGAGCAGTGTTGTCTTGGTTGGATGGTTGCTATTGAGCAGGGTTCTGTCCATCCCTTCCTTCTTGTCCAGCAGCTGTAGAAGTGGTTCTTGTGCTAACCATTTTGAATGATGAATCCTTTTCCTAGACTTTATGCAAATCTGAATAGAATGGAAGGATTATGAATTAGAGATCTGGATCTTCCTCTTGGATTTATGCAATCCGGTATCGATGGTAGATCCAAGGAGCAGGAGAAAAAAGCAGGTTTTCTCAGTGAAAGCACCAAAGTGTTTGTATCAAAAATGGGCACAACACTCTTCGGAAGTTTTTGAAGAGATAAAAGTGAAGAATGAAAATTAAAACTGTGGGTTATCTAACAAAAACTCCAAATAGCAGAAAGTAAATTGCAAAGACAAGCGATTTAGAGTGGTTCGGCGTTTTGCCTACGTCCACTATGAAGTTTGATGATTTTATTGCTCGATACTTGAAGATTACAATTCTTTATACTGTAATACAACTGAATTTAAATGCTAAGTGTCAATCTAAAGCAGCGGTGGTGTTCTGGAGTAAATCTGGCAGAATCTGGGCGCTCTTTAGTACTTAGAATTCTCCGACCCCTTTCCTGAATGACCAGGGGCTCTATTTATAGGTGTAGGAGGCTGATATTTCGCCTAAAATCCGGGAAGAACGCTTCCAGCACGTGAGAGGGCCCACATGGCCGAAATCTGGAGATCCGGGCCCACTTTGGGATCGATTCGAACCTCCGTTCGAATCGATCAAGAATTCATCAGATGGAGCTGAAATTTGGTGAAAACATTCTTCAATGTGTACGCAAGCTTCTGTGAAAATTTCATAGCATTTGGACTTGTAGATCTCGAGTTATGATCGATTCAAGATTGCATTTCTGGTTGACTAGCTTGGTTCGAATCGATCCCTTCGAATCGATAGGGTCGACTCGATGGCTTCGCGCGTGGCATTGTTGACGTGGCGCGCTTTCTTCGTATTGATCCTACTTTCACTCCGAGTTGACTGGGTCGAATCCATGGTTCTAGCCACCTTGACTTAGTGGATTCGAGATGTTGGATTCGAAGGTTCTCTTCCTTCGGATCGATGAAACTGGTGCTCGTTCGAATCGATCTAGACATGTTGCTGTGGATCGATCCGAAGTTGTCTCAGCCTGGGGATTCGAATGCAATGGATTCAGAGCTCCTCCACCTGCATGGATTCGAAGGATCCTTCCTTCGATGGATTCGAACTGGAGTATGCGAGGATGGATTCGAACTTAGGCATATGAGGACTTGCTCGACGGAGTCGAAGGTGGGGAATGCTCCAGTGGATTCGAAGCTTAGGGCATGTGCGAATGGATTCGAAGCATGGTTGCTTCTGATGGATACGAACCAACGCCCGATAGATGGAGTTGAAGCAAGTGTGCTCTTCATGGATCCGACACAATGCTCCTCTGATCGATTCGAATCAGGCTGTCCTCGTCGATTCGACCCTAGCCCATTTCTGAGGGATTCGAACCTATACTATCTCATCCATCTTCCATTGGCGATAACTTAAGCATACGAACTCGGATTGCCCCGAATTTTGGAACGCTGGTGTTTTACGACTTCATTTGACGGGCCTTATCAATTGTAGCCTGATCCGGACTCGGACAAATTCCACCGATATCCATAGCGATCCTTGCGCGTAACCGATTTCCGAGACGATCTGTCACCGGTCTCTAGTCAAGTCCTTGGTGTCACGGCCTTGCCAAAAGGCGGGATAACACTAATATATTTGGCCTAATCCCATATATGTCAAACCCAAAAATTTTATTTCTTGAACTTTCTTCATTTCTCTAGTGTGCTAAATATATATATATATATATGATCAATTTCATCTCATTTTTCATCTCCTGGTACTCCCTTCTTAGGGAATTCACTCCTTCTAAATTACATAAATTAATTTAATAAATTTCCATTAAATATCAAATTAAAATATATGTCTCTCGATACTTGTATTCATCTGTGTGAGGAGCGGAGCGGGTTGCATTGCACGGAGGATATGTTATGCATCTGCGTATAGAGGAGGAGAGGAAGAAGTTGAATGCACAGGGTTTGATCTGATCATCTTCATAAGCTGCTGTATTAGCTAGTCTTGGTTAGAGTCGTTCATCCTCTGGGGTGCTCCACCACATCCACGAATCATCTTGTGATTCTCAATCCTTAGCTACTAAATACTACCTTGCCAAAATATGAGAGTTGCATTGCTCATGTTTCACTACGCCATGAACCATTCCCATGCATAAATTTTATTTGGTTTGCTGCTATGAATTCATCGATTCATCATTCTTTTTGTTTCCCGCCTAAACATCTAAGACATGACAAATATCAAGTAAATAATTTATGTTTCTCGTATTAATATCTATAATATACTTGTTTACTGCTACTTATCTTTGCACTATTATATAAACATAACCATTCAAGTTATTTTTTTAAAGAGCGAGAAGGTCTAGGACATTGTTCCTTCCACATTGTGCAATAAAATTTATGATACTTAGTCGAAGTCTTTATTTTATTGCACATCTGGTATTTCAATTGAACCATCCTCTGGTTTCAAGTGATAAATGAATGAAGTCCAATGGATAAATCATCTCGTGTTGTTGGTGGACTAAGATTATGTAATTTAAAAAATTACCATAAATGATTAAATTAAAGTATATGTATCTCTATACTTGTATTCGTCTATGGTGTGAAGTGGAGTAGGCTGTATTGCTCGGAGGGTATGCTGTGCGTGTGCATATAGAAGAGGAGAGGAAGAAGTTGAAAGCACATTGTTTGTTTTGATCATCTTTATAAGCTGCTATATTAACTAGTCCTGGTTAGCGTCGTTCATCCTCTAGAGCGCTCCACAACATCCGTGAATCATCTTGTGATTATCAATCCTTAGTTGCTACATACTACCATGCCAAAATAGGGGAGTGGCATTGCTTACGTTTTACTACTCCATGAACCATTCCCATGTATAAATTTTATTTGTTTGCTGCTATGAATTCATCGATTCATCATTTTTTTTGTTTCCTGGTCTGAACATCTAAGACATGATAAATATCAAGTAAACAATTTATGTTTCTTATATTAATATCTATAACATACTGGTTTACTGCTACTTATCTTTGCACTATTATATAAACATAACCATTCAAGTTATTTTTTATAATGAGCGATATGGTCTAATGCATTGTTCCTTCCACATTGTGCAACTAAAGTTATGATACTTGGTCGAATTCTCTGTTTTATCGTAACTTCGGTATTTCGATTGAACCATCTTCTAGTGGTTCAAGTGATAAATAAATGGAAGTCCAATGGATAAATCACCTCGTGTGGCTTGTGGACTAAGATTATCATGTCTAACTTCTGCAAGAGATTGCGTATAAAGTAATTATATGAGTGAAAACTATACTTCAATCTAAGGTGAAAGCATCAAATTTAAACAATAAATAAGAAAGGTAATTATTAGTATAATTTATTAAGTTAAGTAAGGTTTACTATATTATCAATTATTAATTAATTAATTAGCATGTATACACTTATATAAGTAACGATTGTATGCATGTACAATAGAGGGTTTGAGAGCGAAAAAGCAGCATGGTGTGTGTGATAATTTGCTAAAGTTTGTTGTTTTATTGGAATGCGTGTGCTATATATAGGTAGATTTTTGTGTGTATGTGTGGTATACGCGGGTTTTAGTGGGCATTGGAGTGCATATGCCTGCATTTTCCTCTTTTATTTCTCATTGTTGCTTTATATTTAGGTATTGTTAATATATATATATATGTATGTATATATATGTATGTATATATATGCGTGTGCACGCGCTTCTTGCGTGCATTAACTGCTGGGTTGGAGAGTAATATTTACATGTAGGGTTGCTAAGTGTAATGTATATGCACGTGTGTGCTGTGTTGCGTGAGTTTTGTAGTAATGTGATGTGTGTGTTTGTTAGCTATTGTTGCTCCTTCTTTGGAAATTTCTTTCCTCTAAGTATATATCAAGTTTGATTATGATTCCTATACTGGTGTACCCGTGTGTTTATACAATAGTGTATGTGAGTGAGTATTCATGTGTGTGTGTCTCAGTATATATATATTCGTGTGTGTTGTATGTACGTATAATTTTGTGTGAGTGTATGTAATGGGTGCAGCTTGTGAATATGTGTGTGTTTATATATTATATAATCCCATACATTATGTTGGATGTTGAATATGTTATATGTATCTCATTTTGCATTGCAATGCATTTTGTTAGTTTGGAGATATTGGTTTGGTTGTTTTGTTGTTGCAACTGTTATAGTATTTAACTGGATGTGATTTAGTGTGTTTTTTTATGTATGGTGGTAAACCATTATGCCAACTGATTTTAATAATCCATATTTAGTATATATATAATTAGGTTTAAGTTAAATTAAATAAAATTTGCTTAAACTTTATATACTAGTAATATATATAAGAAGGGAAGTTAAAGATTAACAAATTAATTGAGTGATTTTGTTGTGTTACAAAATAGTTCTTAATTTTCATTTATAATGGTAGGAAATTTTTAATATATAATTTAAGCTTTGAAAATATATTTATTTGCTTATAAATAAATTGAATTAAATTAGATGTTTTATTTATATATAAAATAGTAATTTATTATAGTAAATTATGAAATAATTCCTATATGTATTTATTATCCATCTCTTTGTATTTATTTTGTTATATAAGTATTATGTTTTGAATGTTTCATTATTAGGTACTAATTTGTGTATTTAAATTTATTTAGAAAGCTTATTTTGTATTAGTTTAGTTTTTGATTTATGATTTGTTATCTCCTTTATATTGATTCCGATAAGATGAGTGATTTACCGTTGAGATGGATTTGATATATGATTTTATTACGATATGGTGATGACATCGTTCTGTGTGATTTTGCGAGATTCATTTCTTTGTGATAAGAAATTTGAATAAAAAAATTAGTAATACCATTTGGTATGGGACTTTCGATAACACTTTTTTGGTTATTCATTGGACTTGTCATATAAAGATATCTAGTGTGGATCGAGTGTAGTTTATGAGTCTTGAATAATTATCCGAAAAACATGAAGTGGTATGGGATGCCGTTATGTTACTTGTTTGATTTTTCATTGTAAGTAAATGTCACTCGAATGTGGATTATGTGTTTGTGACGATACTCACTACAAAGAGTATATTGTAGCAATTTATTGGAAATGAGTAGAGCCATGTTTTGGCGAGGGATTAGAGCTTTAGTATATCATAGTAACGCGTTGACTTATACAAAGCCATGTGTTGGCTTACATCTAAATCTATGTGTAGATATAGGATATGAGTACTATATGTTGTCCACTTGTGTCCAGCTCCCTTTATGGTTTGGGAGTGAACTAGATTGGCCAGTATCCACCTTGGCAGCCTAATCGTGGGGTCGCGCCTAAGATCCGTTACACCGTTGTTATTATTATGTTCGATGCACAATACAAGTTTAGAGTTGATTGCCTCTTGTGTCGCATAGGACAGTAGTCAGTTAACATAGAGACACATGTCAGTAGTCTTGGCCGTAGAGGCTACACGTTGTCGAGCCTATGGTGGACCATTGTCACGATACCGCGAAGGGAGAGGTATTTGTGACCAATGACTATAGGAACAGATCCAACTATTAGTGGAAGGCTAGTAGACCCTGGGCTGTTGGAGCATGCTGTATGCTACCAGTCTGCTTTTCTGGTTCGGGGTTGTATGTGTGATATGGATTGGCATATATTATTTGTTATCCCATGAGTTGGCTATACTTGAGACTTGCTGAGTCTAAAGTGTAGTCAGTCCCGGTTATATCCATACTATTTGATGATTTGGATTTTTTAAGATAGCCTTTATTATTGATTGTTATTTGGATTATGTTAGACTATCTTTGTGGTTTGTATAATATTAGATCTTATTTAGATGATTCGACAGGCTATCTTACATTATCTACTGATTTATGATTTTATGATCTTATATTAGGGCATTGATATTTGTTATCTCTATTTACTGGATGATTTCATTTTCTAAGGTTGTATTATATAGATGATTCACCACTTGGATATAGTCTTCTTCATTTCTATTGATTTGTTTAGGTGGTGATGATATCTTTTGATATCACTTCTGATTAATTTATATGGACTTGAAATATTAAGATTATTTATTCACTTTGAAATGGCATTTGATGTTTTGAGTGCCTTTGGTAGTAATATCATATTATTCTTCCTTTTATATTGCATCACCTTATTTATGATCATTGATTAGTCATTGTCCGACCCGTGTGTTATCGTATAATACACGGGTCAGTCTGAGACATTTCAGATACAGGGACGACTTAACCAATATGTATTTTATTGGGCTTAGTGGAGTCGTGTATTAGGTTGGTTTTATGATAATTGTATGACATTGATTCACTAAATATATATATTAGACACAGATTTGCATATTCATTAAATATTAGACTTTTATGACATTACCGTATATATATTATATGTTATCGCCGCGATTAACTCTGTGTTCTCTTCGATGTACTGTATATTATCGATTATTCTGTCCTGGAGGCACACATGTCTATTATTATTTTTGTATCGATACTGTGTACATTTGTTGGTGAGTTACATTCGATGTTTTAATACGTACTAGTGTTAGTCCAAGCGAATATCCGCATGTGTACTCCATATAGCCTCATTCTCCGTATCTAACAGTATTACTCTATAATAGTCTTGGATAGTATAGGTATAGAGTGGAGGCATTAAAAAATGGTATTAGAGCAAGGTTCAGAACAATACATTGCATATTAAAGACATGAGTCGAGATCATAGATTAGACTTAGAGTCCCTGATCTTTAGGTCTGTTGGGTAACTTTCTATAATAAGAGTTAATATATATATAGGATGATTACGGAGGGATTTACTTCGGAAGAAAAAAAAAATTCTCGTTATTTTGAAAATGTAGAACAAATTGAACAAAGTTGAAAATAATATAATTGGTATAACTAGTTTGTTATAGATTTTCCTCATGAGAAATTGCGATGACGCAATTTTTTTAAAGAGGAAGTTTGTAACAACCCAATTTTCAGATAATAATTAATTTAAGCTAAAATTTGTAATTTAATTAATTAAATTAGAATTTGGAGATTTATTTGATAAATTAGTTCCGAAATTATTTAATAAAAGTATTTTGATAATAAAAATAAGATATTTGAATCAAAACAATTTGAAAATGCAGAAATAATATTTTATAGAGGTGATGAAATTGAAATAAAATATTAGTTAGTGAAAGAAATGATTTTTATATAAATTTGTATTTACCTAAATTAAATAGAATTTAGTTATAAATAAAAGAAATAAAAGAAATATTGTATTAAGTCTACAAGTTTGAACTTCAGGGTAAACATGATATATTGGTTCTACGATGTCCATTTGTGTTCCACCATCATCGTTAAATTTAATTACCAATTATATTTTTGGCACAAGCCCATGTATCTCAAACCCAAAAAAATTATTTCTAGAAATTTCTTCATTTCTCTAGTGTGCTTAATATATACGTGATCCATTTCATATCATTTTTTGTCTCCTGGGACTTCCTTCTCAGGGAATCCACTCCATCTAAAATCAATAAATAAATTTAATAAATTGCCATAAATTATAAAATTAAAGTATATGTATCTCGATACTTGTATTCATCTACGGTGAGAAGTGGACGGGTTGCATTGCTCGAAGGGTGTGTTGTGCATGTGCATATAGAAGAGGAGAGGAAGAAGCTGAACACACAGTGTTTGTTCTGATCATCTTTATAAGCTGTTATATTAACTAGTCCTGGTTAGCGTCGTTCATCCTCTGGAGCGCTCCACCGCATCCACGAATCATCTTGTGATTCTCAATCCTTAGTTGCTACATACTAGCTTGCCAAAAATGGGAGAGGTAGTTGCTTACGTTTCGCTACTCCATGAACCAGTCCTATGTATAAATTTTTTTTGTTTACTGCTATGAATTCATTGATTCATCATTCTTTTTGTTTCCTCACCTGAACATCTAAGAAATGATAAATATCAGGTAAACAATTTATGTTTCTTGTATTAATATCTATAACATACTAGTTTATTGCTACTTATCTTTGCACTATTATATAAACATAGCCATTCAAGTTATTTTTTTAAAGAGCGAGAAGGTCTAGGACATTGTTCCTTCCACATTGTGCAATTAAAGTTATGATACTTGGTCGAATTCTTTATTTTGTCACACCTCCAGTATTTCGATTGCCCATCCTCTAGTTTCAAGTGCTAAACGAATGGAAGTCCAATGGATAAATCATCTCGTGTGGTTGATGGACTAAGATCATGTAATTTCTATTATCCTTTGGTTTGTTCTGTGCATATTCCACACATGCTAAGTGCACGTGAATATGTAAACCTGACACTCTACGAGCTAGGTAGATGTACAATTATATCATCTTATATGTTTATGTAGTCCAAGGTCTCTTCCTATAGGACAAATCCATATACAACTTTATCATGAATACAACAAGATGTAGAACTAAATTATATGCATGTCCGACTTCTATAAGTGATTGCATATAAAATAATAATATAAGTGGAAACTATACTTCAATCTAAGGTGAAAGCATCAAATTTGAATAGTAAATAGGCAAGGAAATTATTAATATAATTAATTAAGTTAAGGTTTATTATATTATCAAGTATTAATTAATTAATCAATTAGCTAGTATACACGTATATAAGTAATGATTTTATGTGTGTACAGTAGAGGGTTTGAGAGTGAAAAAGCAGCAAGGTGTATGATATTTTGCTAAAGATTGTTGTTTTATTAGCATGTGTATGCTATATATAGGTAGATTTTTGTGTGTATGTGTGGTCTATGTGGGTTTTAGTGGGTATTGGAGTTCATATGCCTTCATTTTCCTCTTTTATATCTTGTTGTTGCTTTATATTTAGGTGATGTTAATATGTGTGTGCGTGTGCACACGCATCTTGCGTGCATTAACTGCTAGGTAGGGGAGTAATATTTAGATGTGGAGTTGCTAGGTGTATTATATACGCATGTGTGTGTTGTGTTGCGTGAGTTTTACATTAATGTGATGTGTGCGTTTCTGAGCCGTTGTTGCTCCTTGTGTGCAAATTTCTTTCCTCCGAGTATATACCGAGTTTGATTGTGATTCATGTACAAGTGTACGTGTATGTGTAAATAGTAGTATATGTGAGTTAGTATTCATCTGTGTGTATGTCGGTATATATATTCATGTGTGGTGCATGTACGTATAATTTTGTGTAAGTGTGTGTAATTGGTGCAGCCTGTGAATATGCGTGTGTGTTTATATAATCCCATACATTATGTCGGCTATTGAATATGTTATGTGTGTCTTATTTTGCATTGTAATGCATTTTGCTAGTTTGGAGATATTGGTTTGGTTGTTTTGTTATTGCAACTGTTATAATATTTAATTGGGTGTGATTTAGTGGGTTTTTTTATGTTTCTTGTATTAATTGTGTAAGTGTACGTATAATTTTGTGATTTAGAATACTATCAGAGTATGTGCTTGAGAAGCGTGGTGGGAATACAGAACACAAAAAAAAAAAAAAAAAAACATCTCCTGGCAGCATATTCTTTTTTTTTTTAGAATATGCTGCCAGGAGATTTTTTTTTTTTTTTTTTTTTTTTTTTTTTTTTTTTAAGTGGTAAACCACATCTCAACTAAATGTTCTGTAAAGACTTATAAGTAATATCCCAGAGCATAACATGCTAAGAATATTACAGTATAGTTTATTATTTCAAGTAATATGTAATGTTCTTGTTCGTTTTTCTTCATTTTTTATTTATCTTGCTGGCAGCTTGTAAGTATAATACCCAAGGGTGCAGCAAGTAGGATGTTTGAACTAGGAATTAGGAACCTTATCATTTTTAATTCAGAGTCTTCTAATTTTTTGTTCAAATCCTTGTAGTTTCCCTCTTTAATAAGAATCATCTTCATACCAATATTCTGTATCTATGAGATTTGTCCATGTTAAATCTAGAGGTTCATTTAACCATTCTCTGTTTTCTTTAATTATTTCTTGTCTAATCTGTTCATAGTGTTCTTCAACAAAAAGATCCAACATCCTGTTGGTAATCTTCATCTTCGGATTTTTAGTATTAAAGACAAAATAGGTATTTCTAAGACTCTTTACTACTTTCTTTTTGTTTATCTTAGGTTCATCATCGAGGTTCATGAATTGTTCTGTATAGTTATGTCTAAATATCTTTGCAATATTATATTGTTGGTTTTCGTTTAGTTCTGTTTGTTTTAAAACAATTATGAGTTTAGTCATAAATTTTTGTTCTAAATAATCTTGTAGAGATTCTATATTCTCAATTTTTGAGGATTCGTTCATTTTTAATTTTCCCAATTATTGTTTTCTGGTATGTTGTAATCTGCTTTATTTTTGCTTTCTAAGTAATTTTGCCATTCTGTATAAAATTCTTTAACAAATCTGGGTGTTAGTACTATGTTTCCAGGTTCTCTCCAGATATTAAAGTTATTATATATTTCTGTCAAACTTGTTTCACAGTCATAAATACTGATCAATTCGTGTGAGTATTTTTGTTTGAAGATGCTTATTATTTGATGTTTTTGGTTTTCTGTAAGGTTTGTATTGTTCTTCATAATGTTTATTATGTTCATCATAAATTTGTTTTCTAAATATTGCTGTAATTTTTCCATTTTTATCAAATTTTTATACTCTTTCTTTTTAGGAAAATTCAGGCATAAACCAGAGATACTTGGTGAAATAATCATAGGTAAACCTTTGTTTACTATCTTCTTCATTATCTCATACACTTGGTGTATCTAGTTTGTTTAAAGTATGAATTTAACCTAGTTATGAATCATTCCCTCACCTTGTTACTCTAGATTTACTATTTTCCCTAACGGCTTCATGCCTAAGCGGTACTTCTTCAATCACTAACGAGCTTACGTCTTTTGGGATAATTCATAAATTTAGTTAAACACGGGTTGTTTTAAAACATAGATACATCAATCATCAGGTAAACATTATACTAAAGAAGATAAGTAAAAAAGGAATACATACCTAGATCTCTTCACCTTTCTCTTGGTTTATGTCTGAAAGTTATTTAGCTACTCATCTTAGAAGCACTAAAAAGGATGTCCGCCATTAAAAGAAATAATACTCAAGCTTTTTTATTACTTAATAGTTTTTTGGAGCTGATACAATGATATTCGGTGCCTTTGCAAACATACTAGATTGCCAAATATATAGGCAATCCAAACATACCATGCTATGGACAGATGTCCATTATAAACTTACAAATATAGGTAAAAAGTAATATACAGTACACCCATAAAATAAATACATCTGTTAGTGAAATCTTTTAATCAAAATGTCTTTTGTCTTCTTTTGTCGGTAGAGCTGAAAGGTCTTCTCCTATTTGTAGGTAGGTACTTTTTCTAGCTTTCTTTTTTGTTTAGTGGAAGCAATTATCACGTCGGGTCACATCCCTTTAGCTTTTGGGATCATTATTTCTTCAATTGCTTTTGTGCTGTCTTCGTAGCTGTCTTTATCTTCTTCATCTAGGCTGTAGTTTTTATTTTTACTACTGTCTTCTAGTTGTTTAATTCTCTTGAAGTTGTTTATCATATGTTGGTTTGGGTGGAATATTTCAAAAGGCCTTAGTTTGTATGCAAAGTCTTCGAAATATTCAGATATGTAGATTTTCATGATAGGGGATTCTGCATATAATTTGAGTTGATTTTTGTCATCCCAAAACATGTTATTTCCGATCAAATATGCTCTGTATTTTTCATAGGTATATTTGTCAGTTTCTATGACAGGAGGAGGTGTGAGGTTTCTGTCTTCTGTCCATTCTTGGTACTCTGGATCATAATTTTTGGCCCTTATTTTTATGATGTGTCTAGCAGGGTCTATGGTGGTTTGACTAAAGTGTGGTGGTGTAGAGGTTATCTCTGTACATAATTCCTGTCCTAAAAGTTCTGTGTAATAATCTAAGATGGAGGACAGCGGTTCTGGGAGATCTGTGATACACCAGTTATTGAAGTACATTTTTTCTAGGAACCCATAATTTAGGAGTGTGCTTGGGTCTAGGGTGATATTATCTTGTACTATGTACCTGTATTTTGGGATGTTTATTGTGAGAAGAGGTGTTGAGGCAATTATGTTGCACTTACATTGGGTAGTGGTGTTTTTGCAGTCTTCTCCTTTCTGTGTACATGG
The DNA here is from genome assembly GCA_030737815.1 of Allium fistulosum. Classification (NCBI taxonomy): domain Eukaryota; kingdom Viridiplantae; phylum Streptophyta; class Magnoliopsida; order Asparagales; family Amaryllidaceae; genus Allium; species Allium fistulosum. Next base: position 892,916,988 of record CM060905.1, on the reverse strand, counting down.
GATATTTGTGTTTCTTATTATCTTCCATGTAATCTTCATTCCTGGAATGTTAGTAGTAGAACATTTTGCAATAGTAGTAAAGATTTTTTTATAAGTCATAGCACTCATCTCTCTGGAAAGAAGTATGTGATTTATTTCTTTATCAAATGAGTCAACAAAACATAGCATGTTCTGTTGGACAACCTCTGTTTGTATTGCCTTTATATGTGGAATTTGTCCAAGTTGGACCATTTTCCCTTTGTCTGTCATGGCCTTCTGTTTGTATGTGACCATAGGTCTAAGACTTAATTCATCAGTTGGAACTTCATTTTTGATGAACATTCCAGATGATATGTTTAGATATTGTTTTATTCCTTCTGATGTGTAATAATCTTTTCCAAGATGTTTTTCCATTGCCATTTTGGCTGTTTCGAAATTTGTATATCCTTTGTATTTAGGAATCCCATATCTTGGATTCATTTCTATTTCTCTAATTTTAGGAAGCATTTCTTCCCAAGTAGCGTATATCCCAGCACTTTCTCCATTAAACAAACAGTAATGGGAGAATCTTTGTTTTGTTTCTTTCTGAAATTCATTTACTAAGGTATACAAGATACTGAGTTTCTGTTTGTTGTCTTGGGGACTCGTAGCAAGATTCCATATATTATCCAATATCATTTGTTGATCTTCTGTGATATTTGCTTTAGTGACAAATCTGTTCTGTTTGTAGGCCTTCAGGAATTTTCTGCTGTCTTGACTTTGTGATGTCATATCTGTATTTTCTCTGTTCATGCAATTATAATTTGTCAGATTCTTTTTTCAGAAATAGTCTAGATAATTTGTCTGGTAGGAAATTCGTTTTTCCTTTTATATGTTCCCAATTTATTTTTGTTCCGCAATTGAATATTGCATTTTTGAATTTTAGCCATCTGTTGTTTAGAATCCCTTTTTCTTTTTTGTTTTCTGAGTATTTAACTATAGCTTCACAGTCTGTCCTGATGGTTATCTCTTTGTGTGAGATAATAAATAATTTAAAGGCTTCAAGAATATATATTATCGCAAGTATTTCATAATCTAGGGATGTTAAATATCCTTTTTCTTTAAACGTTCCTGAAGCATATCTACAAATTCTTTCTGCAGATTTTGTCTCATATTTATTTGGTTTGCTTATTAGAATACCTCCCCATCCAAGGGATGATCCATCAGTTTCTATAATTAGATAATCTGTGCTTAAGGGCAAAGCTAATGGTTTTAATTCTTCTGCTAGTTTTTTTATCTATTTTATTTGCTTAGTATCTTCGTGGTTAAATTCTCTTTGTCCTTTTGGACTCGCCTTATTGTATAGAGGTCCCGTGTATTTTGATAAGTCCTTTATGTAGGGCCTCACATAATTTACAAGTCCTAGAAAAGCTTGTAATTGTTTTAAATCTGTTATTTTATCTGGAAATTCCAAAAATTTTCTTGTTATGTGGGGCTGTAATTCAATTTGTCCTTTGCCTATTTTTGTTCCTAAGAATTCTATAGTATTCTTAAAAAGTTCTATTTTCTTTTTAGATATAATTAAGCCATGGGCTTCTATTAATTTTAATACGTTGTATAAATGTGATATGTGTTCTTGTTTTGTTTTGGAAAATACAAGTATGTCATCTATATATACACAGGTGTAATTATTGCAGTTATGGAAAATATTATCCATTTTTCTTTGGAAAATTTGTGGAGCATTTTTTAATCCAAATGGCATAACCAGCCATTCATAGTGTCCTTCACTACATGTAAATGCAGTCCAAGGTATAGATTCAGGGTGCATTTTTACTTGCCAAAATCCTGATTTTAAGTCAAATTTGGAAAACCAGTTTTTTCCTTGTATTTTGTTTATTAGTACATCTTTATTTGGTATGCAATATCCATCCTCATGGGTATTGTCATTAAGTCTGGTGTAATTCATGACCATTCTAGATTGGCCTCTTTTTCTTTCTGATTCCTTTTGTACTATGAAAGCCGCTGTTCTATGTCTGGAATAAGTTTTTCTTATAACATTTAGGTTAGTTAATATCTGTATATGCATTTTGAATTCTTCCATAATCCAATTATCATATTTTGGAGAACCTGTTTTTATTGTTAAATCTGGGTTTATTATATCTAGTCTACATTGTACTGGGTTTCTATCCCAATATTTTAAAGGTTTTTCTCCAATAATTTCTAATTTTTCTAATTTAGAAATAATATTATCTATGTCGTCTGTGGATACCAATAACCTACTCATTTCTCTTGGATTTATAAGTTGGATATTTTTAATAAATCCTTTTCTTTTATATTCATAGTTTTTATAAGTTTCTTGTATTAATTCTTCATTTGTTTTTTCTGTAATTGTTAATATATTTTCATTGTTTTTGCATTGTCCTTTTATGGGGCAACTACATTCGTCTTTTTGATTATGGTGTTCTGTATTCCCACCACGCTTCTCAAGCGCATACTCTGATAGTATTGGGGTCAGTGTGGTCTTTTTTGAAATTTGTATGTAGTCTTTATTAAACGCAAAACTCCCATTGTCATTTAATAAGAAATCTAGTCCTAGGATTAGTTTTATCCCTTCAAGATTCAATTCTAAAACCCATAATTGCTTGATGTTGTAAAAGGGAGACCATTCCCCGCATGTATTAGTAAAACTTATGTTTATATTTTTAACAATATTGGTAATAATATTAGTAGTTCCATCAAATTGGATACTTTGTTTTGGTTTGTCTGCTTTTGTTACATATTTGTAAGGAATGAGGCTAGAACATATAGTTGAACTAGTAGCTCCGGTATCAATAAATGCTAATATCTGGATTTCCAATCCTTTTATATTCAGCTTTGTTGGGATGCGTAATTCCTTTAAGTTTCCTGAGTTACATATTAGTGGAATTTGTATTGGTTTGTCAATGTTATTTAAATTGTTATTGTTTTCATATGGTGTTGATTCATCATGAGTAACCTCTTTTTTATCTAAGGTTGTAAGTTTTTCTTTTATTTCTTCTATTTCTATTTCAATATTATTTGTTCGTTCTTCGAGTATTTTAATTCTTTCTTCATTTATCTTGTTTTTATCTGTGTAAACAGGCTTATTTTCTTTGGGTAAATTTATATCGAATTTGTTTTTTGCACATATATGGCATATTTCTATTGTGCATTCTATACATTTAAATCTTTTATCAAAAGCAGGGTACCAAGGACAGAACTCACATTTAGTAGTATCTGTTCCCATTTTATGCTTGAAATTATGTTCGCATAATTCTTTGTTTATAATATTTAGCAAGTATTCATGTGGTATATTTTCTTGAAAATCTGTTAATTCATCAATTAAGGTATAATTTGATGTTTGTATTTGTTCTTGTTCTTGTAACCCTTCTAAGGATATTATAGAGTATATTGTAGAAGTTTCTGAAACATCTGACGCAATTTCTATCAAATCTTCTTTGACTGAATCTATAAGGTTGGATTCTCTAGTAAATAAGTTATGTCTTTTTGGGCATGAGGAAGATAAATGTCCTTTTTCATTACAAGCAAAACATGTGATTGTATTTGCGTATGTTTTTCTTGGATTATATTTTCTAACATGTTTTTCTTTGTTAAGATAAGGTTTTTTCGCATTTGATTTTCTTAAAAAATATTTTTTTGTATATCTCTTTTTAAATTTAGGTTTTCTATCTATGTTATAATTCCTTGATCCATATTGTTGTGGAGTATATATTTGTCCACAAAATCCATAATTTTTTTGTTTTAATTCTCTTTGGATTTGTATATAGGTACATTTCTTTTTTAGTTCAGAAATAATATGTGTTATTCTTATTCCAATGTTATCATATCCTTTAGGGATATTTGCAGTATTATTTTGGTAATGTTCCATCCAAGATTTATGTATTTCCTTTCCTAAATCACCTGGTAGTTTGGAAAAGAGTCTATTTCCTATTTCAGCGCTGTAATAATTTCCTGAAATAGTTGCGTAATGTAAAAATTCTTTTAAGAATTTTATTATATATTTCCAATCTAGCAATTGGATTTGTTCTAAATCTCTCATGGCTTCTTGTTGTCTTATGGTTACTCCTGTGTTTACGTCTCTTCCTGTTATTATTCTGTGCATGGTGTAAGCGAAATTGTAAATATTACTTCCTTGTATTATTAAATTATTTATTTCTTCAGGGAAACTTTGTTTATAGGCTTCCCATATGGCTTTAGCTATATCTCCTAAATAGTTTTCAGCAATTCTGATCATTTCTTCACCAGAATTTATGTTTGTATGTCTTGCTGCATAATCTCTTGCTATAGCAGCAGTCCATTGTTCTAGATATGTATCTAGTAACTGGGGATGGCATTCTGTGACATTTAGTATTACCGAATTGTCTTTAAAAAAAGTTGTTTCATTAGGTAATCTTTTACCTATTGTTCTTAGGTTTTTATTTTCATTTGTATATGGTTCAACTGGTTGTCTAGGGGGTTGTCCTAATGTGTAAGGCATTGTCTCTTGGTTTTTATTAGGATATGTTATCCCTGAGCTCCCACTTTCTTCATGGTCAGCTAAGTCTATGTGTTCTGTGAATTCTGATATTATATCATTTAACATACTTTGTTGTTGTATTTCATTATCTGCCTCTTGGGAATCTTCCAAGAAATCGTCTAGATTATATACTTCCCTTGTTCTTACATTGTTATCGTCTTCAATGTAAACAAAAGTATTTTCATTTATTTGGTTTGTTGACTTTAGGGTTTGTTCTAGTTCATATATTTCAGATGGTTCAAGAACCATCCCAAGTTCTTTTGGATATATAATTTTATCCATTAATTCTTTTGTTTAATTCTTCAACTTCTTCATCTGTTTCTATTTCTTGTTGGTTTGACGGTCCATAATCTCTAAACCTTATGGACATAGATTTGTTTAAGTTATTGTATGTTACAGCATTGTTTGGTTTTAATGTTGTTGTTGTATTATTCGGATTCTCTATATTCCATTCATGGCCAGCAAGAATAGAAGAATCTATTTCCATTGGTTTTATGAAACTTATGCCAGTTGAATTTAAGGCTTCTATGACTTTATCTAGTCTTATTTTTATTTTAAATGCTGTCTTGAGAAGCGTGGTGGGAATACAGAACACACAATTATAATTAAGGAAAACTAAATCAAATTTGCTTAAACTTTATATACTGGTATTATATATATAAGAAGGAAAGTATAAAATTAACAAATTAATTGTGTGATTATTTTATATTATTTAAATAGTTCTTAATTATCATTTATAATGGTAGGAAATTTTTAATATATAACTCAAGCTTTGAAAATATATTTATTTGTTTATAAATAAATTAAATTAAATTAGACGATTTACTTATATATAAAATAGTAATTTATTATAGTAAATTGTGAAATAATTCCTATATTTAGTTTTAACCATCTCTTTATATATATTTTATTATATAAATATTATGTTTTGAATATTTCATTATTATGTATTAATTCGTTTATTTAAATTTATTTTGATAGATTATTTATATTAGTTTAGTTTTAGATTTCTGATTTGTTATCTCCTTTATATTGATTCCGGTGAGATAAGTGATTTATTGTTAAGATGGATTTGATTGATGATTTTATTACGATACGGTGATGACATCCTTCAATGTGATTTTGTGAGATTCAATTTTGTGTGATGAGAAATTTGAATAAATGAATTAGCGATACCGTCTGTTATGAAACTTTCGGTAACACGTTTTCTATTATTCATTGGACTTGTCATATAGAGATATCTAGTGTGGATCAAGTTTTGTAACATCCCACCTTTTTGTACGTTTTAAGCAGACACACATGCCGACTCAAACCATACAGAAGAGCGAATTGTTATTGGGGTGAAAAAGAAAAAAGAAAGAAAAGAAAAAAACAGAATCTCGCAACGGAATGACAAAATATAATAGTCAAATAAGAGTTCATGAAGCTGTTTACAAAACATTTGATTATACTTATACAATACAGAATCAGAATTACACTTATCAGAGAGAAACAAATAATAATACAGCGGAACAGTGTGATGTAGTGGAACAATAGAATAAGTATTAATAGTACAAATCTTCGTCTTCGTCCTCCAGAAATAAAGTCTTCAAATCCTGAAATGCTCAGGCTGACCCGAGCGAATTGAAAAGATAAAATACTCGAGTCAGAACTAAAAGATCTTATGTAAGTCAAATCAACGGTAAATAAATATGAGTGTAAACGGCGTCGGAGATGTTTACGGGGTTTGACATCTCCTATCCAGTGTCTAACGTGAGCGCAGTAACTTAAAAGATGTTCAGGATTCACATCTCCTAAGGATCCATTAACTATCTACTATGTAGTACAATACGCTATTATAATATGTCTAAAGTAAAGTATGCTATTTAAAAATAGTGTTAAGGCTTTACATCCATCTTAACACATTTTTAAGGTATGCCAATAGTCTATACAGTACCGTAGCTCATCGTAAACTGGTGCCACCAGAGGATACCACATAGGTACGACATAAAACAAACTCGTAGAAGGCGCGCTAGGGTAGATGACATGGAACAACTAGGCAATACCAGGGTAGATATACTAATTACGCATCCGGACTGGTGGTGACGCATAGCCGCAACTACCGCTCACCTCGAAACACACTCCCGAGTAAAATCGAACGGTGGCCACCAAATAAATCGCAAGTCAGAATATAGTTTCGATGGAATGTGTCCGATCAGAGGTGCTACCTCATTAGCCCGGAATCGCTCCTGTTTTAGCCACCTTATGCTAACTCACGGGAATTAGGTCCACGTACATATACCTTTAGGATCGTCGCCACAATCCTACTTCATTCTAGAATCTCCACCGCGTACACAGTTGTCAAAGTGGTTTTCGGTATCGACAGAGAGTATGCCCATATCCGATCCTGGTCTCTTTAACAACCAATCGCTTATTACACACCGGATGGTTCTTTTACATTTCCAAAATCGTTTCATAATTGATATTAAAATATCATATTCAATTCAAACCATATTACTTACTTTCGAAATCATACTTACTTTCGAAATCATATTCACCTTTGAAATCATATTACATTTGAAATCACAATTCGATAATTATATTTCCTTTCAAAGTCAAATTCATAATTTATATTGAAATATCGTATTCTCAAAATTTTATCACTTTCAAATCATATCGTTTCCAAAATCACAATTTCTTCCAAAATCATATTTCCCAAAACAGGTTAAGTCCTTGCTTCAAAATCATCATTTCAATTTATTATAACATTCAAAATTCCAACTTAAGTTATAACATCATTTAGCCTTATTCTCTTTTTAAACCGAATTGAAATGAATATAAACTCTTCCACATACTTAGTTTGGAAATTTAGAAATTTGTTTAAATAGTTAAAATGCACTAGAATAGTTTAATTATAGGTAAAATATTTTAAATTGATTTAAGATAGTTAAATAAATTTAAATTTATATTAAATATAATTAAAATAGATTAAATAGCTTAAAATAGATTAATTAGATTTAAAATAAATTATAATGGTTTAATTTGTTTAAAATAATTTAAATTGGTTTAAAATAGTAAAAACAAATTATATAGTTAATATTAGTTAAATAGTTTAAAAAATTGGAAAACCTTAATAATTATAAATATATTTTTAAAACAGTTTATATTAAAATATGAGTTTGGAATTTATACTAGTTTAAACTATTCATTTCATTTCAACATATTTGGACCATTTCAAATTTCCAAATCGACAAACCAAATTTCAATAAACTATCGAACTTCATATCGTTTAAATCCATGTTCAAAATATCAATACGGATTACTCCAACTTCAAAATATTTCAAAGTTATTTTCAAACAAATTAAATAACTCAATTTCGATAGAATTTCATTTATACATAAATGTTTAACTTTAAACTTCCAATTTAATTTCTTAAAGAAATTCCCTTTTACCAATTCGCATTTCAACACCAACTTGATTTTGCAATAATACTTCAATTTACATAAATCAAATTTTTTTTTATTTCAAAACATCAATTGATTAAATTCAAAAGTTTAAGGATTTTAAACTCATTTAATTTAACCAATCCGGTGTCCGTATATAATTCTCTACCCTAGGGTCAAGTGATACGGATATTTATCATTTCAATCCGCAATTTAAACATTTTACGGTTGTATATCATTTTAAACCGCAATCCCGAAATAAATAAAAATCCATAACGAACTTGCAGTTTATAACGATATATAAAATAAAATATCCATTCATCCAATATCAAAAATCAACATCCATCACACTCATCATCCAAATCAATCAATAAATATCAATATAGAACTGATAATCAATAATGGGTATTAAACTGGAAATTTATATTCAATAACAAATTAAATAACAATTTAATTCAAATAAATTCAAATTAACTGAGATGTTGATTTAAAATATACCAAACAGTCATAAATAAATTTCTAATCACATCAAAAATTAATATAACAAACATAAGAAATTTTAGAAGTTGTGAGTGGGTTAAAACACTCACCTTTGAATTTAAATCGAATTTAAATTCAAAATAAGTCCAAAATTTGAATGGTCTCAGAATTTGTCCAAACTAGCGTCTAAATGTCCGGAATTTCGATACGATCCCAATGGATCAAACCGCGCGTAAAACGGACCTCGTATGTAAAAGTTATTTATGTTTGAAGATATACGAGTTTGAAAATATAAAAGAATAAAATAATATGAAAAACACGTCACCCAATCAACGTCATCACGCGGTTTCACCCAACTTAGCAGAAACCCACCCTTCACGTACGCAGCCGCCACCATCCACCATAAATCGCCGCCGCTACATCACCTTCCACCTAGATCGACCAACGCCGTTTCACTCCCATCTCCTGGCCGACCTTCCCCATGCCTCCGTGACCATTGCGGCAACGTCTACAGCCGCCACCGTAAGTGGCCGCGTAAGAAACATTGCCCAATCCCGGCGAATTCTGGCCTCTTCGACGTGATGTAACCGTATAGATCAACGCTGCACGACAACCTCCACGAGCCAATACCCTCTGATCGTCCTACGGTCGATGATCTGCCGTCAACCCCGACAACTCACAATGAACGGCCGAGGATAGATTATCGATTTCCGGCGAAACAGAAAACCAAATTGAAGAACCGACTACTGAATTGACTTGCGCTCGTCGAGAGCTTCAAATCGATATATAATTCGATATATTTGGAGGAGTTTGAATTTTCGATTTGGATTTTTTATTATTTGCAATTGGATCTAGAATTTGTTTGTCTGCCATTGGAATGAGGAGATGGAAAGGAGATGTACGTACAGACAAATGAGAATAGAGACAACCTAGGGTTTATAACGTGCTATTTATAGATGGATCTGGCCCAAAAAGCCCGTTCTGTCTCCGGAACAAAATTGGATCAACCCATATATCAAAATAGATGCTTTCGACAATTTTAAAATCAATTGAACTAGTTTCAAGCCCAAATTCCATCGTATGAAGAAGTTATGGTAAAATCAATTTATTTCAAATTGATTTCAATTGATTTCAATTAAATTGATTCCAAGGCGTTTCGAGCCCGTACGATCAAAGGACAAGTCCTATCATTATGAAACTTGAAATCCTACAATAATTCACCGTTACAGATCTGATGAAACTGGTTTCGTCGAAATCCGAGTCAATGGCCAAAATGGCTATTTTTCAGTTAATTAAATAAATTAATATTAATTAATTAAATCACTTTTTCAATTTTAAATTTTTAATAATTTACAACGTCTATCATTTTTTGTTTCTTAATCACTTACAATAGTTTAAACAAATTTAGATGTCAATTCAAAGTTGATTAATCCATCAATTTCAGTGTTAAATTTCAATTTCATTAAATTCAGAAATTATAAATTAAATTTTCAATAATTCCATTTAATTGACCTTTCATCCTATTATTTAATCCATTATTATCAAATAGATAAAATTAACATTGGTTCATGATTTATTACATTAATATTATCAATTTCATCTTAATTTCCCATTAACGTGATATTTAAATACTTAATTTCATTTATTTGCAATAAATCAATAACTATAATTTAAATTCCTATAAATTGATAAATCTTTATTTCCATTCTTTTAATTCAACAGATTTTCATAGTATGAATAGAATTAACATTATTTCCAATTATTACCTTAATTTACATTAACGTAATATTTAATTATATTCATTGCAATTTATTTCCAATTTAAATTAACAGGCTAAATAGATAGGTAACATACAATAATTGTTACCGTTAACTTTTAATTACACTATAAGTTTATTACTTTCAAACAAATATTAAAATTACTTACAGAACATTGATTTTATTCAATTACCATTTATTATATTAATTCATTAATTAATTAAATGTTTACGTTTGTTTTCTTAAATTCAATTTATAGCCAAGTATAACATTTTACACTATTTCATTTATTGTAATTTCATTCAATTTATCAATAATTAGCTTTAATTGTCATTTGTTACATTTCATTTCAATATTCATTTCATTATTTCATTACAACTTTTTATTTCTTTCAATATTAAATTACCAAAATCTTATTAAATTAACAAATTAAATTATCGAAAATTACGGGTCGTTACAAGTCTAGTTTATGAGACTTGAATAATTATTCAAATAACATGAAGTGGTATGAGATGTTATTATGTTATTTGTTTGATTATTCATTGTAACTACATGTCGCTTGAATGGAGATTACTAATGTGTATGTGACAATACTCGCTACGGAGAGTATATTGTAGCTATGTGTTGGCAATGAGTAGAGCCATGTCTTGGCGGGGGATTGGAGCTCTATTATATCATAGTCATGTGTTGACTTATACGGAGCCATGTGTTGGCTTACGTCTACAGCTATGTGTAGATATATGATATAAGTACTATATGTCATCCACTTGTGTCCAGCTCCCTTTATGGTTCGGGAATGAACCAGATTGGCTAGTATCCACCCTAGCGGCCTGATCATGGGGTTGCGCCCCAGATCCACGACACTATTGTTATTATGATATTCGATGCATACCACAAGATTGGAGTTGATTGCCTATTGTGTTGCATAGGCCAACAGTCAGTTACCACAGGGGCACATGTTGGTAGTCGTGGCCGAAGAGGCTACGCATTGTCGAGCCTATGGTGGATGATTGTCACGATACCGAGAGGGGAAAAGTATTAGTAACCAACGACTGTAGAAATAGATCCAGCTGTTAGCGGAAGATTAGACCCTTGGTTCTTGGAGCGTGCTATATGCTATCAGTCTCCCTTTCTGGTTCGGGGTTGTATGTGTGATGTGGATCAACGTGTATTATTCGCTATCTCATGAGTCGGCTATACTAGAGACTAAATAAGTCCAAAGTGTAGTCGGTCCCTGTTATATCCATACTAATTAATGATTTTAATTTTTTTGAGATAGCCTTTGTTACTGATTGTGATTAGGATTGTGTTAGACTATCTTTATGGTTTGTATAGTATTGGATCTCATTTAGATGATTTGACAGGCCATCTCACATTATCTATTGATTTATGATTCTATGATCTTATATTAGGTCATCGATATGTGTTAGCCCTATTCACTTGATGATTTTATTTTCTAAGGTTGGATTATATGGACGATTCACTCCTTGGATACAGTCTTCTTGATTTCTATTGATTTGTTTATGTGGGTGATGACATCTTTTGATATCAGTTCTAATTAATTTATATGTATTTGAAATATTAAGATTATTTGTTCACTTTAAAATGACCGTTTGATGTTTTGAGTTCCTTTGGTAGTAATATCATATTACTCTTCCTTGTATATTGCATCACCTTATTTATGATCCTTGATTAGTCATAGTCCAACCTGTGTGTTATTGTATAATACATGGGTCGGTCCGAGACAGTTCAGGTACAAGATGATTTGACTAGTATGTATTTTATTGAGCTTAGTGGAGTCGTGTATTAGGATGGTTTTATGATACTTGTATAACATCTATTCACTATGTACATATATGTATGTATGTATATTAGACATAGAGCTGCATATTCATTGTATCACATTGTATTGTGATAGTTGATGTTTGAGATCGGTTGTTCTTTTATGACATTACCATATATATTATATGTTATCATTGCGGTTGACTCTGTGTTCTCTGTGATGAACTGTATATTATGTATTGTTCTGTCCTAGAGGCACACGTGTCTACTATTTTGTACCAATACTATGTACATTTCTTGGTGAGTTATATTCGATATTTTAATATGTATCAATGTTAGTCCAAAGGGATATTCACGTGTATACCCCCATATAGCCTCATTCTCCATATTATCTGATAGTATTACTCTGTAATACTCTTGGATAGTATAGGCGTAAAGGTAGGGGCGTTACACTGCCTAAATCCAATCCTAACCATTTAATACTTCATATAAGGGAAAGAGGCGGGCCCTCAAACAATAACTTAATACCTTCAGTCCCCGAAGAAGGTCCTTCGTATTACGACCCGTACCACATGGAGACCTCTCACATTAGTCCAATATTCGTAGGAACCGGTAGACAGATTAACTGGCCAAAATTACTCTTTACAATTGGGACTAACCTCGCGTCATCTGTAATTACTTATTATAGGCGATATCTCACATCAGCCCCAAAGTCACACTACTAGTAGCCAGATTAGCTAGCCAGACTTCAGTGTTCTTTTGACTGACCTTGCATCCCTATAACTTAGTCATGCTTCATACGCTCTCTAAGTATATTATTACACATCTCACTGTATTATTAATTATTTAGGATTATAAGAAATCCTTCTTATTTCGCCTAATTAATTACTTTCCTAATGGCGATTTAGATAACAATTGTTAACCTAATTAACTATGCAATTAATACGTTACAACTGTATGTTATTTATGCTAGTTTATATACCTATAAGTATGCATGTATTAGGCTTGCAGGGATTACGCCCTGATCTTACGTTCAGATGCCAAATCTTCCAATATTATACAAGTCTCATTTCCGCAATAGCATTAATAGCAATTTTACCATAAATCCAATGTTCCAAAATCGAATCAATAGACTTATACTTAGAATCCAATTCCAACTTATTTTATAGTAAAACTATACTTAGAATCCAATTCTAACTTATTTTATAGTAAAACTGATGTAACGACCCGAAATTAAATCACTTTAAATATGGATATTTAATATATTATTTAATAATTAATAAATGGAATTTATAACCAAAAATACTCCTTTTTAATAATAACCAGTGATGGTGAAATGATTTTTAAAATGTGTTTACAAAAAGAATTAGTTCAAAGAAAAATAGAAAATGTGACCGAAAATCATTTTTTCGAATTTTTGACTTTTCAGCTTTAAAAGTTGCCAAAAACATTGAAAACATTTTAATATATATATATATGAACATACATACATAAATAAACTAGGATTTTATATGATAGTATATATTTAATTAAGAATATTAAAAAGGCGAGATGTGACTTTTGCTTAAGTTTAAAGTAAAATGAAAGGCAAATGTCACATTATATGACACATAAGTAAATGGAAGTGTTTAGCATGGTGAATAAAAATGGGGTACTTTGTAGGTGGCGTGTGGAGGAAGTAAGGGGAGGATGGAGATGGAAGGTGATGATGTGTTCAGAAATTAGTGGAGGGTATTTGTGCTTAGGGGTATTTTAGTAATTCTCTTATCTCATTTTATATAAAAGTTTTTCTTTTTATTTTCCATTCTCATTTTCATTTTGTTTTTCATTCCAAACTTTTTTTATCCCTTTAACAAAGCTTCACTTCTCTTTAATGGTTTCCACTTTTATTTTCAAGTTTTAAAAATCAAAACTTCTCCTTTAAAGTCTTTTAAAAACTTGTCCAAACCTTTATTTCTTCTTCTACACTCCTTCCTCTTTCAAAATCAAGCCATACTCACCTCCTACCAACCATGGTTGAGCCCTATCATGCCTAGGACGAGCCCATTTTCCAAGATCCAAGGGCAAAAATCATTTCTTTAAAAAATATTTAGAGATCTAGGCCTATTTCAAGTTTTAGTGAAAGATGGGTTTGTCTTTATAACTTTAGGTGAGTCAATTTCATTTCTTTTTAGGAAAAATTTGATCTTTATTATGTTGTCTAATTTTTGTGTAAAGTATGGATTGATGTGATAGATTATTATGTTGATTAGTTATATATATGTATGTACGTATGTATGTATGTATACGTATACTTGTATGTGATATTTGGTTAGACCCGAAAATTGAAGTCTAATTGTTGTGTTTGGTTGTAAAGATGTGATCATGCTTATGTTTGTGGTTACAGCATGAAAGTTGTGTTGTGGTTATGTACATGTTTGTATATGTTAAGAAGTTAGCGCTTTAACTTGTTAAGCAACTTAAGATCCTTTGGAAAACAGGCTATGTTTTTACTAGTTCAAATTACTAAAAAGATTTCAAAGTTTCTAAATTTATTTTAGTTTTTGAAAACTCATACTTTTGTTTGATAAGAAAGTAAGTTTTAAGAGTAAAGTTTAAAATATTAACTTAGAAAACTAACTTTACGTTATGGTATCCATAGCGATAGTCGCTATGGATGCAATTCGAAAAACTTAACGTTTTCTAAATTTAAAGTGTCTTTTTTAAATATTTTTGAAAACCTTTTTCAATCCATTAATTAAGAATAAAAGATAATTATTAATTACTTAAATAAGTATGAGTTAATAATTAATTAATCAATTTATTGATTAAGGATAATTAGTAGTTAATTAATAATTAAGTTAAGTAATTAGTAATCAAGAATTAATTAAGTAAGTTGATTATATTTAATTAAATAAGAAAGTTTTAATTAGTTATTAACTAAGTAAGAGTTAATTAAGTATTTAATTTTATTTAATCAAGGTTTAAGTATTCAATTAACTATTAATTAATTTGAGTTAAATAATTAATTTAGGTTTAATTACTAAGTAATTTATTTATATTTAATTAAGGATTAATTGATAATTAATTATGATTTAATTGAACGTTAATTAAGATTTAATATGTCATTACGCTAAGATTAAATTATTATTAATTTAAGGTTTATTCTAAACTCTATCGATCCCTTTTTAAAACTACTTTCTTAAAGTAAATTGATTTGTAAACAAGGGATCTCGTGTCTCTGCCATTAAGTTAGCCTAGTAAATATGAATGCTTATTTGATGACATCTGTTTAGCAGAATAAATCCATATGCTGTTATAACTTAATTGAATAAGATTATTTGAACATCTGTTCAACAGAATAAAACACCGTTCTGCTATAATTTAATTTGATAAAATATAGATGGCATCTGTTTAGCAGAATAAATCCCCATTCTGCTATAATTAAATTAAATAGATTATTTAGGCATTCATATAGCAGAATAAATCCTTATTCTGCTTTTACATTGCTTTGGATATTGAATTGTATGCCGGTAAATTCATGTTGGATAAGAGATGTTCTCTATATTTGTATAGTTGTTACTTGCCTTAGTATTTGTGCTCACCGTTGTGTTATGTGATGTTTGAATGGAAATCTTATCCCCTTTGGAATATTTTGTTAAATCTTGTGCATGGGTTTTACAAAGATAATTAATTATTTAAATAAAGGTGGTTTAAAATAAATTAATTATTTTAATAATAAGGTTTGAAAACTAATAGATTATTTTAACAATAAGGATTTAAAATCGACTAATTATTTTAGTAATGGTGTTTGAAATTAATTAATCATTTTAAAATAATGATGAATAAGGTTAATTAATTATTTAAATAATGATGTGTTAAGATTAATTAATCATTTTATTAATGATTTTTTAAATTTAATTAATCATTTTAAGTAATGGTGTTTAAGGGTAATTAATTATTTAATTAATGATGTATTAAGGTTAATTAATCATTTTATTAATAATGTTTTAAGATTAAGTAATCACTTTAATAATAATGTTTTAAATTTAATTAACCATTTTAAATAACGATGTTTAAAATTAATTAACCATTTTAATAATGGTGTTTAAGAGTTAATGAAATATTCTAATAATAATGTTTTAAAGTTAATAAATCATTTAAAAAAGGATGATTAAGGTTAATCAATCATTTTAAACAGTGTTGTTTGAAATAATTAATCAGGATAAAGCTAATTAACTATTTTGAATGAAGATGTTTGAAGTAGTTAATCATTGATTAAAGTTGATTTATCATTTTAAGTAACGATATTAAAGGAAATTATTAGTTTAAAAGGTAATAAATTTGTGTTCAAGTAAATCAATTCATTTTGATAAAGTTGTTTAAACTTAAAAATTTTAAAAGTGAAACCATAGCACAAGTTTAGTTTTAAAAGTAAAAGTTCGATTCGGTTATGAAAAAGAAGTTTCTGTAATCCAAAATTGCTTATATGGAAAGGATTTAGTCATATTTTTAACACTAAACATCGAGGCATGGACTAGTTTCAATCTCGAAGGTTAAATGCGTCGTCAAGGCAATGCCTAGAAGTAACACTACCTCAACTTGCCCGACTTCAATTTCAACCGAGGGATAGCACTTGTTTGGAATCGATGAGTGGTGGTAAGAATATGAAATTTTATTTCCATATACGATCATTTTTAATTATCTTTGATAGTTTATTTATTTATTATTAGTTCTTCTTTATCTGATGGATATCGTTGGTTTTAGATGATTTCTTGCTCATTTTAGCTTTGTTATCATTTGTCGAAAATGACTAAAACCATAAAGTGAGTGGGGGCCCAGTTATATGGGGTTGCTCCTACTAGGGTATATTCACATCTACTCTGGTTTAGTTTCGGTTATCTGTGCACTAAGATATGAAATACTCGGATACTCGGTAACGTTGGCGGGGTCCGGCTTGGAGTTCCCGAGAGGTATCATAAGAGTGTGACCCTCTTAAGTATATTGACTAGAGGTATATTTTCAGTATGGGGGGTGCATCCTCCTAGTTATTTGTTGAAAATTTTCCCTTTCTTTTCCTTTGATTCCAAATTTTTAAATTTACCTCTTTCTTAATTGCGTCGGGAAGAGTTGTGAGCACTTCGTGATGTTTAATTATTTGTATCCATTATTGTGAATGGATCTTGTTATCGTAAGGGAAAACCCATTCCATGGTTGGTGGCATGGCCTCACATATTGTGTGGATTTTCACCTTTTTGTTTAGAGGCTTACTCATACCGGACTTATTGTTTGAACCGAGTTGTTTATTTTCCCTAAAGTCTCAGGCACTCAATTATATTTGAGTTGTCCGAGAGTAGCAGGTTTTTCTTTAAGTTCTTTGAAGACGATGGACGAGCAGGAGCTCCTTTATCTATCTACATATTTATTTCCGTTGTTATGTGTATTATGTATGTGTATTTTGTATCAACATGTGTAAAGGCAGAGTTTATAACCAACCACCTAGTCTGATAGTTGTAGTACTTTTGTGTAACTCTGATAACTCCATGTAAGGAGTAACCTTATGTACTATATTATTTTGTATTATACATAACCGTTTTGTTGCAAGATTGTTTTTCTATTCTTTTCCGTTCTTTTATTTTACCCCATGGCAACTTGATTTTCAAACGCTTAGGCAATGACACATGAATACCATGGATGTATTAAGTGTCATTCCTAAGGGTCAGAAAGGTGGGTCGTCACAGTGGTATCAAAGCTTAGGTTGAGCGAACATCTAGGTTTTGGGTAGGGTAAACTCATTAAAGATAGGGTAAGTGACACCCCAGAATGAGTTTGAGCGTGTGCATATACACAAGAGCGCGTATTCGTTATTTTTATAAAAATGTTTTTATATTTTGTTGATGGATCTGTTGAGTGGTTTATGAATTCTGATCAATACCAGTAGCTAATGTTATTGATAGGGATCTCTAAAGCACTTAAACATGGCCAACCGATATAGTATTGTTTTAAATTAGGTAAATGAAATAATTTTACCTAGATTATATTTTGTATATAAAAGAAACTTTTCAGAAAATGATTATATTTATTTAGGATTTGCTTGTTGTTAGGGAATGATAATATTTGATCATTATCGTTTATTGTTGATTAGTTAAGCTCAGATAGTTTATGAACATTTATTGTTTTAATAAAATTAAAGCGAACACCTTGTGAATTCAGTTTCACAATTTGACTATAAGATGTTTCGTGATAGTGATGGAATAAAATTTGAATTTAAATTTGATTTTATAAGGGTTTTTTATTATAATCTAAACTAAGATTAAACATTGTGAAATATTTTTATAAAAGGGTGGAATTATATAAGTATGATTTGTTTATTTGGGTTATGAATGATAGAAGATTTAAACTGAGAATTTGAGAACTAAAATCTCGGTATTTTGGAAATTGTTTTCAAAGTTTTGGAAAAAATAATATTAGTATTATTTTGAAAGAATTTATGAATGGAAGTATTTTATAGTTGTTTTAAAGGAGGTAGAAAGCACTAAACTAACTTTAGTCATTGGAAAATAACTCTGATGATGACTACAGCATCATTGGTATTTACTTTCGAGTTTCTGAGTAGGAAATGCTGCCATAGCAATTTGCTATAAGATTGTTTTGATTAAATCCAAAAAGCATGAGTTGGTTTGGGAAAAAAATGTATATTATTATTTTAAATGATTTTTGGAGAAATTAATAAATAGTATTACTTGAAAATTTTTACAAGTATAAATATGTTGGAAAGAGAATTTTAAGTAAGAAGTATATATTTTTTATTTTACAAAGTGGATTTTGAATAGAAGAAGAATTTTATGTTACTTCGGGTGACTCGACAATAATTAGAAATGGGGAAAGAGATGTGTTCGGATGGTAAACACTTCTTTTAAGTATTACCCTTCTTGGTAAGGGAATATATGGTACTATTTGGTAATACCCAAGGTTTTAAATCTCCCCGAGATCAGCCGAGATGAAAATCCGAGATATTAGCCAAAATCCGAGATTTGGCAGCTTGGTTAGTTATAAGTCTTTTAAATATCGCTCGAGACAGCCGAGATATTTGCCCGAGATATTGGCCAAAATCCGAGATTTGAAACCTTGGTAATACCCAATTGCTTTGTATCACTTTGGGGTTACTCGGGCTATATAAATATATTGTTTATGGGTAAAATGTATAAAATCATTTCAAAAGAGTTTTCAATTAAAACCGGGTATTTGGATCTCGGGTTTACTTAAGATAAATAAGTTCAAAATGGAAAAGTTTGAATTAGATAATGGTGTATACTCTCAGGATGAAGTGGAGCATTACAAAAAAATTAAGCTTAAGTTAGTTCTATGAAATGTTTTCATAAATAATTTTAGCAGAAATAGAAATTGGTATTAGTGAGAACTAATAAAATAAGTATGTAAGTTAAACATAGATCATTACTCTTTTCACATAGGTTGGATCCAAGATTCGAGTACATGACTTTAAGGTGTGTCGCACCGTTCCAAATAAGGATCCATCACTTGATTTTTGACGGTGAATACTTGGTAAGGGTTCGGGATATGGAACCAAAGTTATTTGTCATATTATATGGCTATATAAGGAGGACGGAGGTTCCTAATCAAGGAGCCCAATCGGAATCCGCACTAAAAATGATCGGGTGAGTGATACTAGTTCGAAAAAGAAGTTATGTATTCGAGTAGAGATCGAACCAGATTTTGCATAGGAACATTCTATGAGCGTCATGCGGACTTGTGAGTAATTTGGATGTTTCTTTCTGGGTTTGAGTTATGGTGGGATTTCGGGGTCGAAATTCTTTTAAGGGGGAGAATTTAACGACCCGAAATTTAATCACTTTAAATATAGATATTTAATATATTATATAATAATTAATAAATGGATTTTATAGCCCTAAAATACGAGTTTTTAATAATAACCAGTGATGGCGAATGAATTTTAAAATGTGTTTACAAAAATAATTAGTTCAAAGAAAAAAATGTGACCGAAAATCGTTTTTCAATTTTTCGACTTTTCGGCACTTAAAAGTTGTCGGAAATGTTTAAACATTTTAATACTATAACATCCCTAATTTTTAATAACATTATTCAGGATATTTAATTAGATAAATTAAATAGAATAATGTAAATATTAGAGTGATAAGGGGATTAAGATTTGGAAATTTATTCAAAGGCCGGGCTTAATTAAATAAATGGGCTTATGAATGGTTCTATATGTTGATTAATAAGAAAACAATTAACATAAGGGCATATTAAGAATTGCCGCACCATAATTCCTTTACACCTAAAACCCACGTTCACATTCTTTCTAATGTTCATTTTTCAAAAACTCAAAACGTAAAACCAAAGCTCAACCCGACCAGTACTAAGGAGGAAAAGAAGAGAAATTCATCTAAAGCCAAGGAATCAAGCTAAGGGAATTAATCAAGGATCAAATCTCAAATTCCTTATCCTAATTAAGGTGAATAATAATCAAAACCATCTCTATTTTTTGTTTCTAATGTTCATTTGATTTCCGGTTTAAGTTTAAATCCATTATGATGATTTTGGTGATGATATGCTTGGGTTTCGTGATATATTATATTCAAACAAGTTTGTTCGATAATTGTTTTATACGGTTTTAAGGCTAAAATCATTTATTTTGGATTTCGAATGACATGTGGAATTTATATGTTATGTAAAACATTATTTCGGCTATTATATGAAGGAATTTGGGTCTGAAATTTATATATGTTAGATAACATATTAGAAGTGAATTTCCATGATTTTCGAGGATTTTTCCTAAGTAATTTACTATGGAAATTAAATCATTTTAGATGGAGGACTTAAATGTTTTATTTATTTTGCTTAAGGAAGGGATTATTTGCTAAATTGTTTTAATTATATCTGAAATAATTATGGCAGTTATTTTAGAAAGAATTTTGAAAAGTTTATGGCAACCAATCAAATGTTTACGAATATGCAAGTTAGTTTAAAAGCAATTGCTTAAAAAGGCATTAAAACAGCCTTTACGCAGAAATGTTGTTTCACCGCTTTCATAGGCTACCTTTCGACCCTATGCTTCCGCCTCAACCAAATTGAAACCAACCAAGCCGAAACCAATACACAAGGTATCAATATGTTGGTACATAGTGGATTGGAGAAAGGCAGAAGGCATGGTGTCGAAACCAATGCTTTTCAATGCGTTGAAACCCATTAAATAGCTTTCGAATATGTTGCCGCCTTTTATTTAAAGTGAAGCTTTCGAAAGAGTTGCCTTGTTTTTAAATCAAAGCTTTCGAAAGGGTAGTTTCAACCCAATCGAAACCCTGTTGCCGACCTTATACCTTTCGAATGTATTGAAGTCATCAATGCTTTCGAAAGGTAGCTTTTGTTATTTTAATATCTTAGGTCACTTCCTATAGCTTTTGAAAGTGTTAATCTTTTCGAATGCAATGGCTTCGAAAGGGGTTTCGAAGCTAACCTTCAAATGTTTTATTTAAATGATTTAAGCTTTCGAAAGGATGGTTCCGAAGCCATCAGTTTTCCCCAATCTCTTTTTTATGAAGTATAATGGTTTCGAAAGGGGTGCTTTCATTTATATTCACTTTGACCCAAAAATTATTTTTAGAATAAACCCAATGGTTTCGAAAGGGATACTTTCGAAAGGTTTCGAAAAGGATACTTTCAATTGTTTCGAAGCTATGCTTCTAGGAGTTAATAAGTAATGCTTTAATGCCTTCGAAAGATACATTTTGATGGTTTCGAAAGTAATTATTTAAAGTGTTTCGAATGCCTTAGTTTTCAAAACAATGAACCCAATCTCATTTTTAAAGGAAAACCATGGCATAATAAAGGAGTTTTGAAATGGCTTTTAAGTATGAAGTTTTTAAAGAAGCTTTCCTTGATAAAATTATAGGTTAAAGGGATTAACTATGTTTCATATGAAAATGCTTTCAAGGATATACATATGTTGGTGTTATTATGTTATTATGCTTGCTTCTTCTAATATATATATTCACTATAAATGGACCCATAACTGTATTTTGGGGAAAAAGGGCAGAATAACCAGCTAGGTTGACCCAGTAGTGAATATAAATTGAGTTAACTCTTGTATGAGTAGAATTGCATCTAGGAGGTCAAGTAGACGAGAATATAGGATGTCTAAATATTGATTAAAGAAGTTGCCAGATAGACAGGTTCATAGTAAACCCATAAATACTATGATTAGAAAGAGTTATTGGCAGCGGCCAATAGGTTTGTAGTGAACCCATGAAAACTATATCCGGATAAAGTTGTTGACAGAAGTCAATAGGTTCCTAGTCAACCCATGAAAACTAGGATAGGAGGAAAGTTATTGGAGTTACCAATAGGTTCAGGGAGAACCCATGAAATAATAAAGTTATTAGCAGGGGCCAATAGGTTCTTAGTGATCCCATGAAAACTATGAAATTGGACAAGGAGTCCATAAGTTTTAAACAGGTTATTAGTAAGCCCATGAAAACTAATAAGTTAATAGTGACCCTAGAAACTATAACTAAGACAAATAGTCAAACCGAATGGGGATGGGTAATCCATAATTAATTTACTTGTTTGCATATCATCATAAGTATTTGAATTGTTATGTTTTAACCATTGTGGATGTCGGAGCATAGTATATGGTTTTTATGTTTTGGATAAGATACTAGTGAGGGGAAAACCCATTCTGCTAGGCTTTATATTTAAATAGTTTGAGATGGTAGGTTATTATTCATACTAGGCTTTATGTCTGACTCGAAGTTTATGTCTTCCCTTTAAACTCTCGGGTAGTCAATTAACTTTGATTAGTTTGAGAGTTGAGGTTTTTAGGTACCTCGTTAGACGAATAAGCTTTCGAAGATGTGGAAAAGGCATGTAACGACCCAGAATTTTTGATAATTAAAATTCGATATTTAATTGATTTTAAATATTAATAAATGGAATTTAGAAGTCGAATGATTTATTTTTCGAATATTAGGTTTTATTTGAGAATTAAGTTGATAAATTAAATAGTGAAATTTCAGAAATAATTGAATATCGAGTTTAAATGATTGAAAATGATTTGTAAAGTTATATTAAATCATACTGGAGTTATAGAAAGGTTATAGGACTTTTAAAATTGAATTTGGAGTTAATCTGTGAAAATTGGATATTTTAATATTTAATTATCGACTGTAATAATAGCCAATTTTTGAACAGTCTCAGAATTGAACGAGACCAGTTCCATTGGATCCGTAATAGTTAGTTATTATCGGATTTCAATTTTCGTATCAATCAGAGTTATCGTTTGACCGTGGCAACTCGAAACGCATCGATATCGTTTTAATTTTAAATCGTCAAGTTAAAAATAGTCATTTTTCAAACAGTGTCGGATTTCGACGAAACCAGTTTCATCGGATCCGTAATGTGAAATTATTGCATGGTTTCAAATTTCGTAATTTTTGGATTTACCATTTGTCCGGTACGAATTAAAACGCCTCGAAATCGATTTAAATCGGTTTAATTTAAATTGATCGTTTTATTGCATATCTCGCACAGACGATCGAATTAGCTTCCGAAACCTGTTCCATTGCGTTCAGAACGCGGGGTAAACCTTACGAACGTCAGTCGGCACGCTCGAATCGGAGTTCGAAAAAAATTCGATGAATAGTGTTTTCGTAAGTTTTCTATATAAGCCCCTCAACCTTTTCATTTGCAAAGAGAAATCAAAACCCTAACCCTAAATCTCTTCAGCCGCCACCATTTAAAACCAAGGGCCGAAAATTGTTCATCTTCTCCCCTTAATCCCTCATGATCCATCAACAATTAAGGAAAACTCCCAACTACAAAGATAAAGATCACTACGAGAGCTTCGATCTCGTACGGGTATGATCGAGTATAGGCGAGCGAATTAATGGGAATAGGCGTTCAAAGGCGATGGCTTTAGGTCACGTTTTCTGGCCGGTGGTGGCGCTAGGGGGGTGCGGTCGGAGGCTGGGGGGAGCTTTCGCGTGGGCGCACGTAATGGCGCCATCTGATCGTGAAGGAAGTCATCGACGTGGTCGCGTGCATTAGGGTTAGGGGACGGCAATGGGTTTCACGACCTGGGTACGTGCGTGAGGGAGAAGAACGTTTCACGGCCACGATTTTGTTTCTGGAAAATGAACGGCAGATGATGGTTAGGTTAAAAATTATAAAAAGAAATTGTAAATAGTTTATATTTAAATTCGTATAAAGTTTGTAATGTCGTAACTTTGTCATATAATATCAGAAAATTACGAAACGAATTGCGTTGGCTTCGTTTTGTCGAGCACTACGCGATGCAACTGATTTGGAAGCGATTGGAGTCAGTGAAAATTTTGGATAAAATTAAACGGCTGTTTAATTTATTCGAAATAAAAAGGCTGGAACGGAATTGAAATCAAGGTGAGATCTTCTCACTCAAATTTGAATGTGGAATTTTTTACAGTTATTGATTTGATTGATATGATTGCTATTCGATGTGATATTAGATATAATAGGATATATCTATATATATAGCAGTATATACATATTGGCATATGTATATATTGGATTGATGATTTCCCGCCTCGTATAGCGGATGAGACCCTATTGCGCCGTTAGTAAGCGGATTTATAAAAACCTATATACCGCGATAATTCCGTACTGGAGCGGAATTGGTATTGTGCTGACGTTTTTGGATGCAGGGAAACAGGTTGGAGGGATCCAACTGGATTCCTCACCGTATTGATTATTTACAGATATTTTGATATATTCTGTTATCATATGATGATATATGATATTTGACTGTTGTGATGGACTGATTGATGCTGTTGCATCATCGGATTCAGTTTTGAAATGTAAAAATAACGACTTTTACTTTAAAAAGGTTTTTAAAGTGATTTTTGAAAATATACGTTTTATGGAATTTTTGAATCGATTATAAACGTAAAATTTTAAAGTTATAAAAGTTAAGACATTGGTGAAATATAACCGAAAAGTGATTTTTGGAATAAACAGTTGATTGATTTATAAAATGGTTTAAGTTGAGATTTTTAAAATATTATAAACGGTTTACTTAAAAGGTTTATAAAGTTGACACTTTATAAATTAAATTGTTGGTATTATAAAACGAGTTTTTATAAGCGTTAAAATGAATTTTTAAGAATTTATAAATAAATGGAATTTATAAATTGTGAACTTATAAATGGAGATGATTTTGTAAAATAAAGGAATTATAAGTATTTGACTTATAATATGGATTTTTGGTATAAGATTTGAGTTATGAATTAAATATGTTAATTCAGGGAATTTTTTATAAATCGAAGTTTATAAATAGGGAAAGAATTTATAGACATAGTTTATAAATTCGAAATCAATAAGATTTGATAAATTAAATATAGAAGATTGTTAAAGGAGATATATTCGCGATTTTGGATAGCGAATTATTATTGAAATAAAACGTGTAGAAAATAGTGAAATGTAATTAGTGAAGTATATTCACGATTTTGGACAGTGAATATAATTTTAAGTAAAATGGATACGTTTTTGAAGAAGTGATATAAAAAAAATGAAGTTAAACATTTTAAAGATGCTTTAAAATGTATTATGAATCGAAAGCATAGATTTCAACATTTATTGTTGAAATAGACGTTTTCGAGAAATAAGGAAATGATGGACTATAACACTGTTGTTATAGTAAATGGTTTCCGAAAGGAAATATTTGTGTACGGTATTGGGATTCATATATCTATCTAAATTCCGAATCCCTATACTAGTGATTTTGAGTCGTCGTAACGATGTTTTACGTAACATTCGTTTTGACTCAAATAAAATGTGTTTAAAGAATGATTTCCTTAAAGAATGAATTTATACTTAATTTTGATTTAAGTATATCGAATATTTTCTAAGTGTTGAAAATAAATAGATTTGTGAATTACTTATTTTTAAATAAGTATGGAAATGCTTTTCCAATATGAAATGAACTGTTTTGAGATTTTATCTTTAAAGATAAAAAAAAAGAAATGTGGAAATTGATTTGAAATTTGTTTTCAAACGGTTAAGTGTGGAAATTATATATCTAGTAAAGATATTTTTGAAGATGAAATAATTTGGAAAATTATTTGGAATCTGATGATGTTGCGCATCTTTATTGATAGTTAGATAACCGACTATCAATAATTACCTTTAGATAGGTATTTGTTGTGAATTGGATGAATTTGAATGCCACACTTATTTTTGAATAATCGCTCACTATTCGGGTTAGCCGGGAAAGGACCATGGGGTCGTATAACCCATTCCGAATATGTGATACGTCGTTATGAATTGCATTCGAAGACCGGTGTTGAAGACCGGATATTTTTGAAAACGGAAGGATTACCGTCGAGTTACTCTACACCGACTGATCTTCGGTTTAGAGGTTTTATCACCCTTAGTGACGGGAAGTCCTGACGTGATTGAAAATTATCCGGATATGCAAGGGCTTCGTGAGAAGTGCCTTCGGTTCTGTTCGATCCCGGAACAGACTTGTATGGATTGTGTGTCTGACGTTACAATTTGAGATATAAAGCTGATTTCTTTCAAATACATTTCTGTTGGTGGCGGAGAATTTATTCTCTTAGCTTAACACCCTTCTCTGAGACGTACGAGCTCAGAGGTTATGTAGTTGAAATTTATCAGCGATATATCCCAATTTGGTAACGTGGCATACTAAGTGTTGCTGTGAAATGATCAGTGTTTGATCATTTGTGATATGATCATTTGTTTGATCTTATATCTTTGTGATCATAGGTTGATCATTTTGTTTGACCCGAAGCAGGGCTTTTTGAGAAAGCGTAGCTTTGTGGACGAGACTTCATCGAGCCTCACACCCCGGAAATGGTCGAAACAGGAAGAATGCAGCAAGGTTCTAGGGAGTAGCGCCCCTTAGTGTATGTCATTCCTTCTGGATAAAGGTGGTATCATGGTATGGAGCCCAGATACTTAACCTCTGTGGTTACTGCATTATTATTATCTATGTGGTTTGTTGCGAATCGGGGATCCTCGGGAAGATCGGTGACGATCGGGGGATGGCATACGCGTGTCAGTAGTTACCTATTTTTGCAGAGGTAACCCGGCCTTGTGTTGGCAGAGATCCGGTTAGGTTCTCGGGTCGTCTATTCCAGGGACGTACCCATCGTGGATAGGAAGTTCCTTGGCCTGACCATTTGTTGGAAATCCAAACTCCAATACGAACTTTGTACGGTATTAGTTGTAGAACCTGCCATTTACGTACGGTGGTCACCACTGTTTAGATGGTAGCTATAGTAGGCATACGATACTGGTCGTATGTTGGCTAAGATTAATATTATACTTTCGAAATGTTTTCTACACTATGCACTAATAATAATATCAAAAAGGATTTGATTTTGCGTAGTAAGCATCTTTGACTATCATAAGAAGAAATCTCCTCCAATTCTGCGTTTGCATTGTGTGTGTGGTGGGAGGTCTTATGGTAGTTTCATTTTCCAAAAGCATTGCGATTTGACTTTAAAATTCTTTGTTGTTTATTTTAAAGAATAACTGTTTTACGATCTCACACCAGTCACCATGACTGACTCGGAGTTTATTGTTCCCTTCTAAACTCTGGGTGCCCACAAATTTCCACACGGGCAGCCTAGAGTTATATTATCAGGATATTCTGGATATTCTGGAGCTTTGGAGATAAGCTGGAGGACGAGTCGTAGTATTTGTATCTGATAGTATTTATTCCGCTGTGTATTCTGTATGAGGACAAGTTTATATAACTGTCCATTGTTGTACTGAGTTGTATAGTGACTCTGATGATTGATGTATGTTATAAAATGATATAGTTCTTTGTTTAAAGATTATTCATTTATCTATTATATATTGTTCCGCTGCGATGTGTGAGATTCTGATATTGTTTTTCTGTTTCTGCTCTTGTTCTGTTGTTGTTCTTCTTTCTTTTTCTTCTATCTTCTTCTTCTACCTTTTTTCTTCTTTCTTAAAACCATAACTTTTCGGGTTTTCGGCATTCGATGGCTCAGCAGTCGATAAAGTGAGTATCGATGTTGAATTTTCGAAAGTCGAAAATTTTCGGGATGTTACATTTGGTATCAGAGCATATGGTTAAGCGACAACCCTGCTCTGTTGGGTGTTACTCATTAGAGATAGAGTCAGCAGTGCTCTAGAATGAGTTGAGTGTAATAATAGATACGAGTGCGTATTTGTTAGTTAATATAAAATTGTTTTATATTGTGATGATTGGTTTGTTGAGTGGTATATGGATTCTGGTCGGTATTGTCCGTACAACTCTATCGATAGGGATCTCTAAACACTTGAATAGAACAATTCGGCACAGTATTGTTTTAAATAGGGTAAATGAAATAATTTTGCCCAAAGCTATTTTTGTATAGAAAAGAAATGTTTTTCTATAAAGTACTATAGTATATGGTTGCATGGATGTTAGGAAGTAATAATAGTGAATTATCATCACTGAAATTGAATAAGAAATTGAAATCATAACTCCAAAGTTAAGAAATAAATTCACATACAAATGAAATTTAAAGAATGTAAATTATAAATGTGATTTGTAATTCGAAACGGAATTCCAGAGAAGTTTTTGGAAATGTTTGAAAAGAATTTGAAAATTTTGGAGATTTGGAAAGTTTAAATCTTTTTGATTTGAAAATGGATTTCAAAGGATTTGAAAAATGTTTTGACGGAATGAAAAGCTCTAAACTCTTTTCGGTCGCTGGAAAATAATTCCGATGATGATCGCGACATCACCGGTGTTCATTTTCGGGTTTCCAAAAGAGGAATTGCTGCCGATTTTTTTAAATGGAAAGTGTTTGGAAAAATTTGGGTTTTGTTTTGGAAAATTCAAAGGATAATTTGAATTGTTTCAAAAAAATGGTTTTGAAAGGTTGAATATAAGTTGTATAACTTATAAAATGAGAAAATGTAAGTGAAATAAATGATGTTTAATGAGAATATAACTTAAGAAATGACGAATGAATTTGATTTTGGGTATCAAAATTTATTACTGAATTGAATATGAACTTGAGTTATATAAGTGAAATTCAACTTGAAATGTTAAATGGATTAGCAATTGAATAAATAAATGTATTGGATGTTAATCAATCTAATGAAAGTAAATTGATATGGAAGAATGAATGTAAGTGTAAATTCATTGAAGCTAATTGAATGAAGTGAATAAAACTGGAATTGAAACTGAATGTTAAAAACAAATTTGAATAAAATAAATTGGAATTTGTAATGAGTTAGTAACTGAAACTAATTTAGAATAGTGCAGTTGTGAATGAAAGATAATTGATAAAATTCAATATTCAGAAGTTGAATTGAATCCAAATTAGATTTGAATTGCGAATTGAATTCAAATGAATGTGAAATGTAAATTGAATGATAATGAATATGTAACTTCAACAGTGAAGTAAAAATGATATAAGCAGTTTATATTGAAAATTTTGTAATCGAATTTGCAAAATGTTTGAATGTGTAACTAGATATTATGGCTAGTAGGATATACAGGTATAAAGGAATTGGAATTTAATTTCGAAGATAAATTTGAATTGCTCGACAAAAGGTATGTATTTAAATTCGAATATGAGATTTGATGACTTATTTCTCTAGCCGCTTGGCATTTTTCTTTTCTTTTTGAAATCTGAGAGTCCGTAGGGACGTTTTGTAGTCGTGCCGTATTAGCCGCGCAAAGGAGACGCTGGCGAAATTTTTCGGAAATTTAGGGCGTTAGAAAATTTTTGAGAAATTTTGAAAGTTTAAAATTTGAATTTAAACTCGAATTTGAATTTTGAAGTTAAACGATGTTGTTTGAAACTTAGAATTGAAATTGGAAAACGTGTTGAATAATAATGAATCTTTAGTAGAAAGATTTGTTTTGAAAATTTGAGAGAACTATTGAATTGTGAAAAATAGTAGACGAGTTAAGGACCTTTCTTCCTAACTTGTAATTTCGAGGACGAAATTCTTTTAAGGGGGGAAGTCTGTAACGACCCAGAATTTTTGATAATTAAAATTCGATATTTAATTGATTTTAAATATTAATAAATGGAATTTAGAAGTCGAATGATTTATTTTTCGAATATTGGGTTTTATTTGAGAATTAAGTTGATAAATTAAATAGTGAAATTTCAGAAATAATTGAATATCGAGTTTAAATGATTGAAAATGATTTGTAAAGTTATATTAAATCATACTGGAGTTATAGAAAGGTTATAGGACTTTTAAAATTGAATTTGGAGTTAATCTGTGAAAATTGGATATTTTAATATTTAATTATCGACTGTAATAATAGCCAATTTTTGAACAGTCTCAGAATTGAACGAGACCAGTTCCATTGGATCCGTAATAGTTAGTTATTATCGGATTTCAATTTTCGTATCAATCAGAGTTATCGTTTGACCGTGGCAACTCGAAACGCATCGATATCGTTTTAATTTTAAATCGTCAAGTTAAAAATAGTCATTTTTCAAACAGTGTCGGATTTTGACGAAACCAGTTTCATCGGATCCGTAATGTGAAATTATTGCATGGTTTCAAATTTCGTAATTTTTGGATTTACCATTTGTCCGGTACGAATTAAAACGCCTCGAAATCGATTTAAATCGGTTTAATTTAAATTGATCGTTTTATTGCATATCTCGCACAGACGATCGAATTAGCTTCCGAAACCTGTTCCATTGCGTTCGAAACGCGGGGTAAACCTTACGAACGTCAGCCGGCACGCTCGAATCGGAGTTCGAAAAAAATTCGATGAATAGTGTTTTCGTAAGTTTTCTATATAAGCCCCTCAACCTTTTCATTTGCAAAGAGAAATCAAAACCCTAACCCTAAATCTCTTCAGCCGCCACCATTTAAAACCAAGGGCCGAAAATTGTTCATCTTCTCCCCTTAATCCCTCATGATCCATCAACAATTAAGGAAAACTCCCAACTACAAAGATAAAGATCACTACGAGAGCTTCGATCTCGTACGGGTATGATCGAGTATAGGCGAGCGAATTAATGGGAATAGGCGTTCAAAGGCGATGGCTTTAGGTCACGTTTTCTGGCCGGTGGTGGCGCTAGGGGGGTGCGGTCGGAGGCTGGGGGGAGCTTTCGCGTGGGCGCACGTAATGGCGCCATCTGATCGTGAAGGAAGTCATCGACGTGGTCGCGTGCATTAGGGTTAGGGGACGGCAATGGGTTTCACGACCTGGGTACGTGCGTGAGGGAGAAGAACGTTTCACGGCCACGATTTCGTTTCTGGAAAATGAACGGCAGATGATGGTTAGGTTAAAAATTATAAAAAGAAATTGTAAATAGTTTATATTTAAATTCGTATAAAGTTTGTAATGTCGTAACTTTGTCATATAATATCAGAAAATTACGAAACGAATTGCGTTGGCTTCGTTTTGTCGAGCACTACGCGATGCAACTGATTTGGAAGCGATTGGAGTCAGTGAAAATTTTGGATAAAATTAAACGGCTGTTTAATTTATTCGAAATAAAAAGGCTGGAACGGAATTGAAATCAAGGTGAGATCTTCTCACTCAAATTTGAATGTGGAATTTTTTACAGTTATTGATTTGATTGATATGATTGCTATTCGATGTGATATTAGATATAATAGGATATATCTATATATATAGCAGTATTTACATATTGGCATATGTATATATTGGATTGATGATTTCCCGCCTCGTATAGCGGATGAGACCCTATTGCGCCGTTAGTAAGCGGATTTATAAAAACCTATATACCGCGATAATTCCGTACTGGAGCAGAATTGGTATTGTGCTGACGTTTTTGGATGCAGGGAAACAGGTTGGAGGGATCCAACTGGATTCCTCACCGTATTGATTATTTACAGATATTTTGATATATTCTGTTATCATATGATGATATATGATATTTGACTGTTGTGATGGACTGATTGATGCTGTTGCATCATCGGATTCAGTTTTGAAATGTAAAAATAACGACTTTTACTTTAAAAAGGTTTTTAAAGTGATTTTTGAAAATATACGTTTTATGGAATTTTTGAATCGATTATAAACGTAAAATTTTAAAGTTATAAAAGTTAAGACATTGGTGAAATATAACCGAAAAGTGATTTTTGGAATAAACAGTTGATTGATTTATAAAATGGTTTAAGTTGAGATTTTTAAAATATTATAAACGGTTTACTTAAAAGGTTTATAAAGTTGACACTTTATAAATTAAATTGTTGGTATTATAAAACGAGTTTTTATAAGCGTTAAAATGAATTTTTAAGAATTTATAAATAAATGGAATTTATAAATTGTGAACTTATAAATGGAGATGATTTTGTAAAATAAAGGAATTATAAGTATTTGACTTATAATATGGATTTTTGGTATAAGATTTGAGTTATGAATTAAATATGTTAATTCAGGGAATTTTTTATAAATCGAAGTTTATAAATAGGGAAAGAATTTATAGACATAGTTTATAAATTCGAAATCAATAAGATTTGATAAATTAAATATAGAAGATTGTTAAAGGAGATATATTCGCGATTTTGGATAGCGAATTATTATTGAAATAAAACGTGTAGAAAATAGTGAAATGTAATTAGTGAAGTATATTCACGATTTTGGACAGTGAATATAATTTTAAGTAAAATGGATACGTTTTTGAAGAAGTGATATAAAAAAAAATGAAGTTAAACATTTTAAAGATGCTTTAAAATGTATTATGAATCGAAAGCATAGATTTCAACATTTATTGTTGAAATAGACGTTTTCGAGAAATAAGGAAATGATGGACTATAACACTGTTGTTATAGTAAATGGTTTCCGAAAGGAAATATTTGTGTACGGTATTGGGATTCATATATCTATCTAAATTCCGAATCCCTATACTAGTGATTTTGAGTCGTCGTAACGATGTTTTACGTAACATTCGTTTTGACTCAAATAAAATGTGTTTAAAGAATGATTTCCTTAAAGAATGAATTTATACTTAATTTTGATTTAAGTATATCGAATATTTTCTAAGTGTTGAAAATAAATAGATATGTGAATTACTTATTTTTAAATAAGTATGGAAATGCTTTTCCAATATGAAATGAACTGTTTTGAGATTTTATCTTTAAAGATAAAAAAAAAATGTGGAAATTGATTTGAAATTTGTTTTCAAACGGTTAAGTGTGGAAATTATATATCTAGTAAAGATATTTTTGAAGATGAAATAATTTGGAAAATTATTTGGAATCTGATGATGTTGCGCATCTTTATTGATAGTTAGATAACCGACTATCAATAATTACCTTTAGATAGGTATTTGTTGTGAATTGGATGAATTTGAATGCCACACTTATTTTTGAATAATCGCTCACTATTCGGGTTAGCCGGGAAAGGACCATGGGGTCGTATAACCCATTCCGAATATGTGATACGTCGTTATGGATTGCATTCGAAGACCGGTGTTGAAGACCGGATATTTTTGAAAACGGAAGGATTACCGTCGAGTTACTCTACACCGACTGATCTTCGGTTTAGAGGTTTTATCACCCTTAGTGACGGGAAGTCCTGACGTGATTGAAAATTATCCGGATATGCAAGGGCTTCGTGAGAAGTGCCTTCGGTTCTGTTCGATCCCGGAACAGACTTGTATGGATTGTGTGTCTGACATTACAATTTGAGATATAAAGCTGATTTCTTTCAAATACATTTCTGTTGGTGGCGGAGAATTTATTCTCTTAGCTTAACACCCTTCTCTGAGACGTACGAGCTCAGAGGTTATGTAGTTGAAATTTATCAGCGATATATCCCAATTTGGTAACGTGGCATACTGAGTGTTGCTGTGAAATGATCAGTGTTTGATCATTTGTGATATGATCATTTGTTTGATCTTATATCTTTGTGATCATAGGTTGATCATTTTGTTTGACCCGAAGCAGGGCTTTTTGAGAAAGCGTAGCTTTGTGGACGAGACTTCATCGAGCCTCACACCCCGGAAATGGTCGAAACAGGAAGAATGCAGCAAGGTTCTAGGGAGTAGCACCCCTTAGTGTATGTCATTCCTTCTGGATAAAGGTGGTATCATGGTGTGGAGCCCAGATACTTAACCTCTGTGGTTACTGCATTATTATTATCTATGTGGTTTGTTGCGAATCGGGGATCCTCGGGAAGATCGGTGACGATCGGGGGATGGCATACGCGTGTCAGTAGTTACCTATTTTTGCAGAGGTAACCCGGCCTTGTGTTGGCAGAGATCCGGTTAGGTTCTCGGGTCGTCTATTCCAGGGACGTACCCATCGTGGATAGGAAGTTCCTTGGCCTGACCATTTGTTGGAAATCCAAACTCCAATACGAACTTTGTACGGTATTAGTTGTAGAACCTGCCATTTACGTACGGTGGTCACCACTGTTTAGATGGTAGCTATAGTAGGCATACGATACTGGTCGTATGTTGGCTAAGATTAATATTATACTTTCGAAATGTTTTCTACACTATGCACTAATAATAATATCAAAAAGGATTTGATTTTGCGTAGTAAGCATCTTTGACTATCATAAGAAGAAATCTCCTCCAATTCTGCGTTTGCATTGTGTGTGTGGTGGGAGGTCTTATGGTAGTTTCATTTTCCAAAAGCATTGCGAATTGACTTTAAAATTCTTTGTTGTTTATTTTAAAGAATAACTGTTTTACGATCTCACACCAGTCACCATGACTGACTCGGAGTTTATTGTTCCCTTCTAAACTCTGGGTGCCCACAAATTTCCACACGGGCAGCCTAGAGTTATATTATCAGGATATTCTGGATATTCTGGAGCTTTGGAGATAAGCTGGAGGACGAGTCGTAGTATTTGTATCTGATAGTATTTATTCCGCTGTGTATTCTGTATGAGGACAAGTTTATATAACTGTCCATTGTTGTACTGAGTTGTATAGTGACTCTGATGATTGATGTATGTTATAAAATGATATAGTTCTTTGTTTAAAGATTATTCATTTATCTATTATATATTGTTCCGCTGCGATGTGTGAGATTCTGATATTGTTTTTCTGTTTCTGCTCTTGTTCTGTTGTTGTTCTTCTTTCTTTTTCTTCTATCTTCTTCTTCTACCTTTTTTCTTCTTTCTTAAAACCATAACTTTTCGGGTTTTCGGCATTCGATGGCTCAGCAGTCGATAAAGTGAGTATCGATGTTGAATTTTCGAAAGTCGAAAATTTTCGGGATGTTACAAGGCAAGATAGATATTAAGAGTTCTTTTCTTTTTTGATTCCGCTGTGTTTTGTTGTAAAGGCAAAGTTGCTTACTTGCCTAGTTATATATACTCTATTCATCCAAGGGGGCATCTTTATATGTCGCTCTTGGCGTATGTTGTAATAATTATATTTTCTCTGAACGTGTTCTCGAATTGGGATTATGTAATGAATTTGGAATGTTTTGAAATGGAATGTGAAAGTTGTTTAATGATTTTAATTTTTTTCCATATCCATGTGTTTCTGTTATATCAATGTATCTAACATTACCGTATTTGGTCGCGAGGATTAATAACTATGGATGACTGCAGCATCCGTAGCCGTTAGTTTTAGGCCTCCAAGTGGGGGATGTTACAAGTTGGTATCAAGGCATACGTTTATGAAAACTTGAAAGAAATTTAAACCTAAAAGATTTTTCACAACATAATCCAATGAATCAGAAAATAAGATCGGGGTTTGAGATAACGCTATAGTAACGTACTTGTATTTGATACATATATATAAGTACGTATTCTCCTCTCTCTTAGACCGTTCTTCTGTATCTTACTAAGGGTCGTATGCAGATTTACGAGAAAGAAGATACAGATGCAGGAAACGGAAGAGAAAATGTCGGTGGAGGAAGCACCACAACAAATGGAAATGTTCGACCTAATACAAGGAGGAACCCGGGTCGACAGGTAAATGCTAATCATAATGCAGATGCCAGTGTAGGTGCTGTAAATCCGCCAGTAGATATGGGGATGATGTATCAGTTCTTCCTCAATCTGATTCAAGTAGGAATAACTGCTGGAGTTGCTGGGAATGTTGGAGGAGCTAATCCTGTGGCTCCAATTGGGAATAACTACGCTAAGTTAAGCAGAGACTACACCAGTCTTGGTGGGAAGCCATTTATTGGAACAGAGGATGCCATAGAAGTGGAGAATTGGTTGTTGCATTGTGAGAGAATCTTCTCTAATTTGGGATTGGATGATGAGTAGAAGAGGAGGCTGGCCTCTAGGCAGTTGTAAGGGGCAGCGCTTCATTGGTGGAATAGTGTTACTACCGGAGATCCGGAGGAAGAGTTAGCTTGGGCAGAGTTTCGAAGGAGGTTTTAGCAGAGTTTTTGTCTGAAGTTGCTATATCAGCATTGTCGAGGAAGTTTATGGATTTGGTGCAGGGAGAGATGTTAGTAATTGAATATGCTACTAAGTTTGATGAGTTGTCTTGATATGGGTATACTACCATAGACACCATCATTAGGAAGAATGAGAATTTTATTCGAGGATTGCGGCCCAAGATTTCTAGAGCGACCCTGACACATCTCCGTGATTCTTGTAATGTAGTTGTGGAGATGGCAATCTGACATGAGGAGACGCTTGCTATGTGTGCGAAAGAAAAGCAGGTTGAAGTCCAAGGTTCTAAGGGAAAGAAGAGAAATTTCTTTAAGAAGAAGGGAGCCCAGAAGGGAGAGGCTGCCAAGAAGGTAAAGGCTGATTTAGTTTGCTTTAAGTGTGACAAGAAAGGACATTATGCTCATGAGTGACGGTCAGGCAAGGGGAAGATGGCTGTAGAAAAGAAGAATGTGAAGTTCTATAACTGTGATCAAGTTGGGAATTATAAGAATTAGTGTCCAGAGCCAGTCCGGGCGGACAGGGGAAGGTCTTTGTTGTTGGACGATCATCTGCTAGGCCAACTGCAGCTGAAAAAGGGAAGATGTGATGCGAGGTACACTTTTGATTCGAAGTATACCAGTTAGGGTACTATTTGATAGCGGTGCATCACATTCATTTGTATCTCAGTGTTTGGTTGATAGGTTATGGTTAGAACCCAAATACCTTGTTACTTCCTTAAGGGTTGTGAATCCTATAGGAGGGTATGCAACTCTAGGGATGATACGTGACCAGTTAGAACTTAATTTGTTAGGTCATAATTTTGCATGCAGTCTGTATGTTTTTGATTTCGTAGAATTCGGGATCATTTTGGGTATGGATTGGTTGGGTAAGTATGAGGCTAGGATATTTTGCCAAGATATGAAATAGCACTAAGACACCCCGGGAGTCATAACCGAATCATATTCTCAATGGAGAATTCTGACCAGAGTGTTTTTGCTTTGTTAGGTGCTATGGAAGTAGGAGGAGAGTTAATTCAGGTTCGAGTAGCAAGAGATTTTGCAAATGTTTTTGAGCCGGTTACAAGACTACCACCGAAACGAGCTGTTGAGTTTCGAAAAGATCTTGTGCCAGGAGCTGAACCTGTCAGTAGACCACCTAGCAGGATGACACCGACCAAGATGAAGGAATTGAAGGTGCAGCCAATGGATCTAGAAGGGAGAAATTTTGTTAGACCAAGTAGTTCGCCTTGGGGAGCGGCCACGGTGTTCGTGGAGAAACCAGATGGGTCGTTGAGGATGTGTATCGACTATCGAAAGTTGAACGAGAAGACGATTAAGAATATGTATCCTTTGCCGAGAATTGATGATATATTTGATCAGTTATATGGAGCCAGAGTAGTTTCCCGGTTGGATTTGGCGATAGGTTTCCATCAATTAAGAGTGGCAGAGGATAGTATTCCATTGACATCATTTCGAACTTGTCATGGTTCATATGAGTGGTTAGTAATGTCGTTCGGGTTAACGAATGAACCTACTTTCTTTATGGATTTGATGAACCAAGTTTTCCGAGAGTACTTGGATAGGTTCGTGTTGGTGTTTATAGATGACATTTTATTATACTCTAAGGATGAAAGACAGCATGAGGATCGTCTTAGAGTAGTGTTTAAGATGTTAAGGTAGCATCAGCTGAAGGCAAAGTTTTTCAAGTGTCATTTTTGGAAGAAAGAGGTGAAGTTTCTTGGTCACGTGGTTTTAGAGAAGGGCTTCTCAGTCGATCCAGATAAGATTGAAGCGGTTAATAACTGGAAGAGACCGGAGATAGTGACTGAGATTAGAAGTTTTCTTGGACTTGTTGGCTATTACCGGAGATTTATTAAGGACTTCTTGTGGATAGAAGAACCTTTGACTAAGTTAACTAGGAAGGATGCGAAGTTTGTCTGGTCCAACAAATGTGAGGAAGCATTCCTTAAGTTAAAGCATTTGTTGACCAACGCACCTGTGTTAGTGGTTCCAAACGGAAACCAAGGTTTGGTGGTGTATACCGATGCATGTGGGACTGGATTAGGAGCTGTATTGATGTAGAGGGGTAAAGTTATTACCTACGCTTCCCGACAGCTTAGACCATATGAGGTAAGATATCCTACTCATGATTTGGAGTTGGTCGTGGTGATCTTCGCATTGAAGATATGGAGACATTATCTCTTAGGGGAGAGATTTGAGCTATACACAGATCAAGTCCTTAAGGTATTTATTCTCTCAGAAGAAGTTGAATATGAGACAACAGAGGTGGCTGGAGTTTTTAGCAGCTTATGATTTTGGTATAGACTATACACCTGGGAAAGGAAATAAGGTAGCAGATGCTCTTAGCAGAAGACATTAGAATGTGGTGTTAGCTATGTTGGCAGAGTGGAAGGATTTAGAAGCTTTGACTACTTGTAGTGTGCAGTTAAGATCAACTACTAGTTCTAGTCAGAGCACCGCCATGTTGTCATGTTTGAAAGTTCGACCAGTGTTGATCGAAAGGATTGCTTCTAGACAGAAGGAGGATCCATTATTTTGTCGAGAGGATTAAAAGGGTTGAGTTGGAACTGAGATCGATGATCTAAAGGATTTTAGTCTTGACTGAAAAGGATGATTGAGAAAGAAAGGACAAATGTGTGTTTCGAATGTTGAGGACTTAAGGAAAGAAGTTCTTGGGAATGTCATCGGTCCAAGTTTACGATTTATCCTGGAGGAACCATGATGTATCAAGATATGAAGAGTAGCTTCTATTAGGAATGTTTGAAGAAGGATGTTGGCTTGTGGGTTAGGTAATGTGCAAACTGTCAAGAATTGAAGGCCGAACATCAGAAACCGAATGGGTTACTTCAGCCTTTGGAGGAACCGGTTTTGAAATAGGATTCGATATCCATGGATTTTATAGACAGGTTGCCAAGGTCAAATAGAAAAAATGAAAGTATATAGGTCATAGTGGATAGGTTGACCAAGAGTGCCAATTTCGTTCCAGTTAAGTCAACCAGGACGACACTTGTTTTAGCTAAGTTGTTCATGAAGAACATAGTTAGACTGCATGGAATTCCTAGTAGTATAGTTAGTAAAAGAGATGTTTTGTTCACTACTGAATTTAGGAAGAGTCTACAGGAGGTGTTGGGTACCAAGCTTAAGATGAGTACTGCATATCACCCTTAGACGGATGGGCAGACAGAGAGAGAGAGTCAATAAGGTACTCTAGGATTTGTTAAGAGCTTGTGTATTGGACTTTGGTGGATCTTGGGAAGATCACCTACACTTAGTGGAGTTTTCCTATAATAATAGTTATCAGACTAGCATAGGAATGGCTCCTTTTGAAGCTTTGTATGAAAGACCATGCAAATCACCAGCATGTTGGTTAGAGATTGGAGACAAATTAGTCTTAAGTCCAGATCTGGTTAGAGAGACGACAGAGAAGATTGAGTTGATCCGAGATAGGATGAAGGAAGCTCAGTCCAGACAGAAGAGTTACGCAGATAAGAGGCGTAAAGACCTAGAATTTTCAGTTGGAGATAAAGTTTTCATTAAGGTATCACCGATGAAGGGTGTGGTACGATTTGGAAAGTCAGGGAAACTGGCACCAAGATATGTTGGCCCGTTCCAAGTCATAGAGAGTATCGAGAAGCTCGCATACAGAGTAGAGTTGCCGACCAGTATGGCAGGTGTCCATAATGTGTTTCATGTGTCTCATCCTCGCAATTATGTGCATAATCCAAAGACTACAATTCCTTCGACGGGGTTGGAAGACTTGATAGTACAGCCTAATTTGACTTTTGTTAGACAACTAGTTTAGGTTATAGTGAGATATGAGAAAAGGTTAAGGAACAAGACAGTCAAGTCGGTGAAAATTTAGGGAGCAACAACAATAAGGACTGTACTTGGGAGACAGAAGACATGATTAGAGATACTTATCCTGATCTTCTTTGAGGATATGTCTATATTAGCTTTATATAGATAGTTGCTAGTCAGGAAGGGTAGTATGGTTGTTAGGAGTTGTTACAGATGATTGCTATGTTTAGTATTTAGTCCTTACTGAATTTCCAGGACGAAATTCTTTAAGGAGGGGAGCCTGTAACATCCCTAATTTTTAATAACATTATTCAAGAGATTTAACTAGATAAGGGGATTGAGATTTGAAAATTTATTCAAAGGGGATTGAGATTTGAAAATTTATTCAAAGGCCGAGCTTAATTAAATAAATGGGCTTATGAATGGTTCTATATGTTGATTAATAAGAAAACAATTAACATAATGGCATATTAGGAATTGCCGCACCATAATTCCTTTACACCTAAAACCCACGTTCACATTCTTTCTAATGTTCATTTTTAAAAAAATCAAAATGTAAAACTTAAAGCTTAAGCCGGCCATTACTTAGGAGGAAAAGAAGAGAAATTCATCTAAAGTCGAGGAATCAAGTTAAGGGAATTATCAAGGATAAAATCCCAAATTCTAATTAAGGTGAATAATAATCAAAACCATCTCTATTTTCGTTTTTAATGATCATTTGATTTCAGATCTAAGTTTAAATCCATTATGATGATTTTGATGATGATATGCTTGGGTTTCATGATATGATATATTCAAACAATTAGTTTGTTTGATAATTGTTTTATATGGTTTTACGGTTAAATCGTTTATTTTGGATTTCGAATGCCATAAGGAATTTATATGTTAAGTAAAACATTATTTCGGAGATGGGTTTAATTTTCTGTAATATTCCGAGCTATGGAAAACTTATTATGAATTTTTGAAGGAAGAAATGAATAAATTGGGTTTAAAAATTATTTCGGCTATTATATGAAGGAATTTGGATCTAAAATTTATATATGTTAGATAACATATTAAAAGTCAATTTCTATGATTTTTGGGGATTTTTCCTAAGTAATTTACTATGGAAATTAAATCATTTTAGATGGAGGACTTAAATGTTTTATTTGTTTTGCTTAAGGAATGGATTATTTGCTAAATTGTTTTAATTAGATCATAAATA
Organism: Allium fistulosum; assembly: GCA_030737815.1. Classification (NCBI taxonomy): domain Eukaryota; kingdom Viridiplantae; phylum Streptophyta; class Magnoliopsida; order Asparagales; family Amaryllidaceae; genus Allium; species Allium fistulosum. The sequence continues at coordinate 892,875,678 of CM060905.1, read as the reverse complement.
ATTATGGTGGTTATTTTAGAAAGAATTTTGAAAAGTTTATGGCAAACAATCAAATTTTTACAAATAGGCAAGTTGGTTTAAAAGCAATTGCTTAAAAAGGCATTAAAACAGCCTTTACCTAGAAATGTTGTTTCGTCACTTTCATAGGCTACCTTTTGACCCTATGCTTCTGCCTCAACCAAGTCGAAACCAACCAAGCCGAAACCAATACACAAGGTATCAATATATTGGTATGTACTGGATTGGAGAAAGGCGGAAGCCATGGTGTCAAAACCAATGCTTTCGAAATGATTGAAACCGATTTAAATAGCTTTCGAATATGTTGCCGCCTTTTGGTTAAAGTGAAGCTTTCGAAATAGTTTCCTTGTTTATAAACCAAAGATTTCGAAAGGTTAGTTTCAAGCCAATCGAAACCCTACTGTCGACCTGATACCTTTCGCATGTATTGAAGTCATTAATGCTTTCGAAGGTAGCTTTTGTTATTTAAATATATTAAGTCACTTCCTATAGCTTTCGAAAGGGTTAATTGTTTCGAAGGCAATTGCTTTGAAAGGGGTTTCAAAGCTAACCTTCAAATGTTTTATTTAAATGATTTAAGCTTTCGAAAGGATGGTTCCGAAGCCATTCGTTTCCCCAATCTCTTTTTTATGAAGTATAATGGTTTCGAAAGGGGTACTTTCATTTATATTCACTTTGACCCAAAAGATATTTTTAGAATAAACCTAATGGTTTCGAAAGGGATACTTTCGAAAGGTTTCGAAAGTATCCCTTTCAATTGTTTCGAAGCTATGCTTCTAAGAGTTAATAAGTAATGCTTTAATGCCTTCGAAAGATACGTTTTGATGGTTTCGAAAGTAATGGTTTAAAGTGTTTCGAAAGCCTTAGTTTTCAAAACAATGAACCCAATCTCATTTTTAAAGGAAAACCATGGCATAATAAAGGAGTTTTGAAATGGCTTTTAAGTATGAAGTTTTTGAAGAAGCTTTCCTTGATAAAATTATAGGTTAAAGGGATTAACTATGTTTCATATGAAAATGCTTTCAAGGATATTAAACCACATATGTTGGTGTTATTATGTTATTATGCTTGCTTCTTCTAATATATATATTCACTTTAAATGGACCCATAACTGTATTATAGGGAAAAAGGGCAGAATAACCAGCTAGGTTGACCTAGTAGTGAATATAAATTGAGTTAACTCTTGTATGAGTAGAATTGCATCCAGGAGGTAAGGTAGACGAGAATATAGGACGTCTAAATATTGATTAAAGAAGTTGTCAGATAGACAGGTTCATAGTAAACCCATGAAAACTATTATTAGAAAGAGTTATTGGCAGGGGCAATAGGTTTGTAGTGAACCCATGAAAACTATATCTGGATAAAGTTGTTGATAGAATTCAATGGGTTCCTTGTCAGCCCATGAAAACTAGGATAGGAGGAAAGTTATTGGAGTTACCAATAGGTTCGGGGAGAACCCATGAAATATTAAATTTATTAGTAGGGGCCAATAGGTTCTTAGTGATCCTACGAAAACTATGAAATTGGACATGGAGTCCATAAGTTTTAAACAGGTTATTAGTAAGCCCATGAAAACTAATAGGTTAATAGTAACCCTAGAAATTATATCTGAGACAGACAGTCAAACTGAATGGGGATGGGTAATCCAGAATTAATTTACTTGTTTGCTTATCATCATAATATTTTGAATTGTTATGTTTTAACCATTATGGATGTAGAAGCACGGTATATGGTTTTTATAAAGTTTTGGATAAGATACTAGTGAGGGGAAAACCCATTCCGCTAGGCTGCATTGTCTTACTAGATATCTAAATGGTTTGAGATGGTAGGTTATTATTCATACCAGGCTTTATGTCTGACTCAAAGTTTATATTTTCCCCTTAAACTCTCGGGTGCTCAGTTAACTTTGGGTAGTTTGAGAGTTGAGGTTTTCAGGTACCTCATTAGATGAATAAGCTTCCGGAGATGTGCAGGAGGAAAGGTTGCAATTAAGAGTTCTTTTTTATTTTGATTCCGTTGTGTTTTGTTGTAAAGGTAAAGTTGCTTACTTGCCTAAGGGGGCACCTTCATTTGTCACTCTTGGCAAATGTTGTAATAATTATATTTTCTCTGAACGTGGTTCTCGAATTGGGATTATGTAATGAATTTGGAATGTTTTGAAATGGAATGTGAAAGTTGTTTAATGATTTTAAATTTTTTCCATATCCATGTGTTTCTGTTATATCAATGTATCTAACATTACCGTACTTGGTCGCCGAGGATTAATAACTATGGATGACTGCAGCATCTGCAGCCGTTAGTTTTGGGCCTCCAAGTGGGGGATGTTGCAAATACACATAAGAATATACATATAAAAGTAAACTAGGATTATATATGATAATACATATTTACGTAAGAATATTATAAAGGTGAGATGTGACATTTTCTTAAGTTTAAAGTAAAATAAAAGGCAAATGCCACATTATATGACACAAAAGTACATGGAAGAGTTTAGCATGGTGGATAAAAAGAGGGTGCCTTGTAGATGGCGTGTGGAGGAAGTAAGGGGAGGATGGAGATGGAAGGTAATGATGTGTTCAAAAATTAGTGGAGGGTATTTGTATTTAAGGGTATTTTAGTAATTCTCTTATCTCATTTTATATAAAAGCTTTTCTTTTTATTTTCCATTCCCATTTTCATTTTATTCCTCATTCCAAACTTTTGTTATCCCTTTAACAAAGCTTCACTTCTCTTTAATGGCTTCCACTTTTATTTTCAAGTTTTAAAAATCAAAACTTCTCCTTTAAATTCTTTTAAAAACTTGTCCAAACCATTATTTCTTCTTCTACACTCCTTCCTCTTTCAAAATCAAGCCATACCCACCTTTTACCAACCATTGTCGAGTCCTATCATTCCTAGGATGATCTCACTTTCCAAGATCCAAGGTTAAAAATCATTTCTTTTAAAGAAAATTTAGAGATCTAGGCCTATTTCAATTTGTAGTTAAAGGTTGGTTTGTTTTTATAACTTTTGGTGAGTCAATTTCATTTCTTTTAGGAAAGATTTTATCTTTATTATGTTGTCTAATTTTTATGCAAAGTATGGGTTGATGTGATAGATATTATGTTAATTAGTTATATATATATATATATTTGTGTGTGTGTGTGTATACATATATACATATATATATATAAATATATATATGTATGTATGTATGTATACTTGTATGTGATATTTGGTTAGACCCGAAAATCGAAGTCTAATTGTTGTGTTTGGTTGTAAAGAGGTGATCATGCTTATGTTTGTGGTTATGGCATGAAAGTTGTGTTATGGTTATGTACATGGTTGTATATGTCAGAAGTTAGCGCTTTAACTTGTTAAGCGGCTTGATATCCTTTGGAAAACAGAATATGTTTTTACTAGTTCAAATTATTAAAAAGATTTCAAAGTTTCTAACTTTACTTTTGTTTTTCAAAACCCTTGCTTTTGTTTGATAAGAAAGTAAGGTTTAAGAGTAAAGTTTAAAATGTTAATTAGAAAACTAACTCTAAGTTATCATATCCATAGCGATAGTCGCTATAGATGGAGTTCAGAAATACTTAACGTTTTATAAATTTAAAGTGTTATCTTTTTTAAATATTTTTCAAAACCTTTTTTAAACCATTAATTAAGAATAAAATATAATTATTAATTACTTAAATAAGCATGAGTTAATTATTAATTAATCAATTTATTAATTAAGGATAATTAGTAGTTAATTAATAATTAAGTTAAGTAATTAGCAATTAAGTATTAATTAAGTAAGTTAATTATGATTAATTAAATAAGAAATTTTTATTAGTTATTGTTACCCTATACCCTGACCCAGCTAGATTGAACTGATCGAGCCAGACAGATTCGATTATTGTCAAGAAGGATGACCGTGAAGCAATGGCTATAGGACCTAGAAATAGAGTTCGGACAGTTATACGAAACCTGGATTGAACAGAGTTGATAGGCAGACAACGTAGGATGTCAGAAATATGGAAACCAGTTTTGATAGAATAGAGATCGGCATAGTCATTTGTCAACATAAATAAAATACTAAAGGAATCGGTGTAGCAAAGTGAAATATAGGGATCGGTATGTTTATTTGAATGGATAATCAGCATGAGTAGTGTAAAAGAGGGGTCGGCATAGGTGATGGTGCGTAGTTCAATATGACTTGTTTAAACTCGAGGGACAGGCATAACATTCAGGAAATGGAGGGATCGGCATACATTTATAAAGCAAGATGGATCGGCATATATCTATATAGCCGGAGGAATCGGCCTAACATTCTAAGCGCCATGGATTGACATTATAAAGTTCAGAGGTTAAACCCGGATAGGTAAGTATGGATCGGCATGGTCTAGTGTATAGGGGTCGGTAGAGATAACTTTAGTGTAAATTCGAACAAAAGATCAAGTGAGAACTCGAGGTTTATACATCCAATCATCATGATATCTGAGACACCATCATATCTATGCATGAGGAAGTTACCATAGTGGTCACTGCCCCAAATTCAACAAACGGAGGGATCGGTACCGATCCCTCTCCACTGAGATTTGGGCCTAGCACTACCTATGGTGGGCATATATGGATGAGAAGGTCCTGTTGCAGAAATTCCATTCAGATTGGTGGTCGCCTTCACCTATAAATATAGGCCTAGGGGGTCATTCTGAGGGACTTTACGTTGCTGGTTAGATAGCACTATTATTGTAATCAACTTCCTCCATTATTCTCTTGTTTCTTGTTGTTTCTTATTGTTTCTTACTGTAATCAATATTATTGTGAATCAATAAAGAGAATATTTAAAGTGGACGTAGGCAATCAACGCCGAACCACTGTAAATCTTGTTGTCCTTGTTTTCTGCTCTTTTTTAATTTAGTTTCTTCATTTATTTCACTACACAAATCTACTCTTTGGTGTTTGTGACCAATTTGGTTGCAAACATTTTGGTGCTTTCACTGAGAATCTGATTCTCGACCTATTAGGATCCCCTTTGCTGCTACTGGATTGAGAAAATCTGTCACGTACCGGAATTTTCGACTTTCGAAAATTCAACATCGATACTCACTTTATCGACTGTCGAGCAATCGGGTGCCGGGAACTCCAATAGTGAGGGTTTTTAAGAAAAAGAAATAGAAGAAAAGATAGAAGAAAAAGAGAAGAAGAAGAAAACAGAAGAAGAAGGAAGAAGAAAATAGAGAAACATCAGAACAGAAAACAATATCAGAATCTTACACATCGCAGCGGAACAATATATAATAGATAAATGAATAATCTTTAAAACAAAGAACTATATCATTTTATACATACATCAATCATCAGAGTCAATATACAACAATGGACAGTTATATAAACTTGTCCTCATACAGAATACACAGCGGAATAAATACTATCAGATACAAATACTACGTCTCGTCATCCAGCTTATCTCCAAAGCTCCAGAATATCCTGATAACCTAACTCTAGACTGCCCGTGTGGAAATTGGTGGGCACCCAGAGTTTAGAAGGGAAACAATAAACTCCGAGTCAGTCATGGTGACTGGTGTGAGATCGTAAAACAGTTATTTATCTTTAAAATAAATAGCAGAGAATTTTAAAGTCAATTCGCAATGCTTTTGGAAAATGAAACTACCATAAGACCTCCCACCACACACACAATGCAAACGCAGACTTGGAGGAGATTTCTTCTTATGTTAGTCAAAGATGCTTACTACGCAAAAATCAAATCCTTTTTGATATTATTATTAGTGCATAGTGGAAAACATTTCGAAAGTAGAATATAAATCTTAGCTAGCATAGGTACCATTATATTATGCCTGCTATAGCTGCCTCCTGAGGAGACAGGTTATACAATTGAAATCGTAAAGGCTCGTATTGTTTCTTTGGATTTCCAACAAATGGTCAGGCTAAGGAACTTCCTTTTCCACGATGGGTACGTCCCTGGAATAGACGACCCGAGAACCTAACCGGATCTCTGCCAACACAAGGCCGGGTTACCTCTGCAAAAATAGGTAACTACTGACATGCGTATGCCATCCCCCGATCGTCACCGATCTTCCCGAGGATCCCCGATTCGCAACAACCACAAAGTAATAAATTTTGCAGCAACCACAGAGGTTAAGTATCTGGGCTCCATACCATGATACCACCTTTATCCAGAAGGAATGACATACACTAAGGGGCGCTACTCCCTAGAACCTTGCTGCATCCTCCCTGTTTCGACCATTTCCGGGGTGTGAGGCTCGACGAAGTCTCGTCCACAAAGCTACGCTTTCTACAAAGCCCTGCTTCGGGTCAAACAAAAATGATCAACCTATGATCACAAAGATATAAGATCAAACAAATGATCATATCGCAAATGATCAAACACTGATCATTTCACAGCAACACTCAGTATGCCACGTTACCAAATTGGGATATATCGCTGATAAATTTCAACTACATAACCTCTGAGCTCGTACGTCTCAAAGAAGGGTGTTAAGCTAAGAGAATAAATTCTCCGCCACCAACAGAAATGTATTTGAAAGAAATCAGCTTTATATCTCAAATTGTAACGTCAGACACACAATCCATACAAGTCTGTTCCGGGATCGAACAGAACCGAAGGCACTTCTCACGAAGCCCTTGCCATTCCGGATAATTTTCAATCACGTCAGGACTTCCCGTCACTAAGGGTGATAAAACCTCTAAATCGAAGATCAGTCGATGTAGAGTAACTCGACGGTAATCCTTCCGTTTTCAAAAATATCCGGTCTTCAACACCGGTCTTCAAATGCGATTTATAACGACGTATCACATATTCGGAATGGGTTATACGACCCCATGGTCCTTTCCCGGCTAACCCGAATAGTGAGCGCTTATTCAAAAATAAGTGTGGCATTCAAATACATCCAATTCACAACAAATACCTACTCAAGGTAATTATTGATAGTCGGTTATTTAACTATCAATAAAGATGCGCAACATCATCAGATTCCAAATAATTTTCCAAATTATTTCATCTTCAAAAATATCTTTACTAGATATAAAATTTCCACACTTCAAAAATAAATCAACATTTCTTTTTAAACAGCTTCGCTTTCTTTTATAAATTCCGTATCGAATTTATACTTTCGAATATCTACTGATATTCGATTTTCAAATCGTTTTCAAAATTCTGTTTCAATTTATCTTTACAAGGATAAATTCTCAAACGTTTCATTTCATTTTGGAAAAGCATTTCCATACTTAATAATAAGTATTTCACAAATCTATTTATTTTCAACGTTTGAAAATACTCGATATACTTAAATCAAATTGAGTATATATTCATTCTTTAAGGAAAACATTCTTTTAACATCTATTTGAGTCAAAACGAATGTTGCGTAAAACATCGTTACGACGACTCGAAATCAATAGTATAGGGATTCGGAATTAAGATAGGTATATATAAATCCCAATACTATATAAAACAATTTCTTTCGAAAATCATTTACTATAACAACAGTGTTATAGTCCATCTTTTCCTTATTTCTCAAAAACGCCTATTTCAAAAATGAATGTTGAAATCTATGATTTTGATATTTAATCATTTTAAAACATCGTTAAAATGTTTAACTTCATTTTTAATATCATTTTTCCCAAAACCATATCTATTTTACTTAACAATATATTCACTGTCCAAAATCATGAATATAATTCACTTAACCCAATTCCAATCATTTCTACACATTTTTATTTCAATAAAAATTCGCTATCCAAAATCGCGAATATATCTTCTTTAATAACCTTCTATAATTCACTTATCAAATTCAATCGATTTCGAATTTATAAACACGGTTATAAATTCTATTTCTATTTTAATAACAACCTCGACTTATAAATCTTCTTTTTATCAACTTCTATATTTTTACTTATCAAAATAAGTGATTTCGGATTTATAAACAACTTTTATAAATTTCAATTCTATTTATAAAAACTTCAATCCCAAATCAATTTCGATATTGATTTAAAATCTATTTATCACTACTAAGTAAATTCCTCATTTATTTTCTCAAATGATTCAATATTCTGTTTTAAATTGGATTCTTCAAATTATAATCACTATTTTTACGAAATCCATTTATTTAACACTTTCACTTGATTCTGGAATTAATTCGATAAGATTATAAAAATTTACTTTTTATACTTTAAAAATTCCTTTCTTCAAAATTTCTTCAATTTCAAAAATTGATTCACTTAGAAATTTTTACTTGAATTTCAAAAATTCAATTTCGTTTATCTTTGGAATCCAATGATGTCAAAACATCCATTCAGCTAAATTTTAGCTTTCAAACAATTTCCAGATATCAATATGATTAATAGCATCACTATAATCATTCACAGATTCATATCACAATAGAAATAAATTCAATCAATGTGAGGGGTCCAGTTGGATCCCTCCAACATGTTTCCCTGCATCCAAAGATGTTAGCACAATACCAATTCCGCTCCAGTACGGAATTATCGCGGTATATGGGTTTTATAAAAATCCGCTTACTAACGGCGCAATAGGGTCTCATCCGCTATACGAGGCGGGAAATCATCAATCCAATATATACATATGCCAATATGTATATATTGCTATATATAATAGATATATCCTACTATATCTAATATCACACATCAATAGCAATCAATAACTGCAAAAATTCCACATTCAATTTTTTTTTTGAGTGAGAAGATCTCACCTTAGCTTTTAATTGCCATCCATTTATATCCCAGACTTGTTTTCTCGATTTTTCTTGCTTTATACCTTGTATAAAAATTTATAAATTTATTAATATTCGAATTCACCCAACAATTAATTAATAAATTTTAATTCCAAACTAATGACTTTATTATTTAATTTAAAAATCAAATTTCCCTTATTTCCAAAATTCCTTTATTCAAATTTATTAAATTAAAAAGTTAGACTGAAATCTCTTTTTGCTATATAAAAATAAACAGTAATAATCCCACTATTAAATTCTTTAAAACATATTTCGTTTTTTTTTCTTTTTTTTTCTTTTCCTGCACATATCAGTTAATGAATCGAAAGAAGCAAATATACCTCACAGCCTCTCAGTCGAACTCGTGATCAACTCCAACCTGCTCACGCCTTCAATTCGAACGCCACTAGAGCCGGTCCAATGCCAGAACGCGATATCGACCCCTACCCCTTTCACCTACTCCAACGGCAACCATCGCGGCCACCAGTGTCGCTTGCCCTAAAAATAAATCGCGAGCCATTGTCGTCGATCGACAGCCAGCCCAGACCCCACGACTCGCCTGCCCCAGCTTCGCCGCGAGTCGCCATCCACCGCCGTGCTCACGAGCTCGAGCTCGAGTGCCTCACGACGCCACGACTGAAGTTTTGCGATGGGTTCGAAAACCCCTTCTTTAATCTCGAATGAATTTAATTCGATTTCGCGTGAAAACGAATGGGAGAGGGAGGCAAATTCGATTCTTTCGAACGAACGAATGATGAAGAGTTTCGTTATTTCAGAAGAGGAGTTTTCTTTTTGAACGAAATTGAGGAGCTCGGCCATTATAGATTTGAACGAGAGAAAAATGGTTTCGTTTAATTTTTAAAACTGCCTCCTTTTTCTCGATTTGATTTTTCAGAGTTGAAGAGGAGGAACGAATGATTTTGTCGCCATTTTTTTTTCTTTTGCAGGATTTTGTTCTACAACTAAGTCTAGAAAAGGGGACAGTGATTTGAAGGAAGAACGGCTGATGTTGATTAGAGTATAAATTTATTTTTAAATCAAATCGGTTAATTATTGTCTCGGCGTTTATATCTTGTACGATCATACGAAAGCTCCGAAAGCTACGAGATTTGAAATCCGACAATAATTCAATATCACGGGCCCAATGGAACTGGTTTCGTCGAATTCCGAGACCGTGCCTCGGACGGCTATTTTTAAATATCGATTCAAACAATTAAATTCAAAACTGAGTAAAACAGTTTAAATTTCAATTCTGAAGCTGCTGTTATCCTCAGTATTATAAATACGAATTTTAGAAACTTTTGAAATATTTTTCTTCAACTGTAAATTGAAGATTTAAATTTTTATTCAACTTTAAATCAATTAAATTTTAAAGTTTAATCGCAAATATCAAAGTTAAATTGGGGATTCAAATTAAATCATCGTTCAAATATTTAAAATAAATTAAATATTCTCGATTTAATTTGTTCAAAATTCTGGGTCGTTACAAAATCCCCCGAAGGAGATCCAAATTCATCTTCAAAAGCTTGTAGATACTACTCAGATTTACTAGAATCTAAGCAAAGAAATCCATAATGGTGAGGCATACCAGTTCAACTTCCCAGAATGTTGATGCAAATGAAACTGCCAGCATTCAACAAGGAGCTCCAAGCAACCAGCGTGCAAATTTGAATGTGGAGCCTGCTAAAGTCTAGAACCCCACTGATTCTATAACTAAAGCTGAATTCAACAACTTGATGAGGAAGTTAATAGAGAGCCGTAGGCAGCTGAACGAGCAAATCCAAACTAATGCTAACCTAATGAACCAGATTACTCAACAGCAGCGTCGGAGCGCCAGAAAGGATCTTGCTTCTTACTCGGCATCAGAGAGTTCAACCTTATCAGATGAATATCACAAGTGTAAGCATCATAGGGTCGAATGAGAGCAAGCAGGGACATCGGAGCATCGCTTGGTAGACCAACATGGTCTGCCAAGACGGATCGGTGTCGATCCCTCCCTAAGGATCGGTACTGTTCCCTCCTCCAGAGGAGGGGTTCCCCAGCTGCACTTAGGGAATCGAGCTGGAGCTGTTTTCGGAAGCTTGGATGTAGGAGTCTGTTTGAATGCTAACCAACTAACACTTTGGAATGACGATGAGATGAATGCTCATGGTGCACAGCAAGAGGATGATAGACCAAGGAGGCGTGAAATTGCCCGTAGACATCGACCAGACCATTCACATGAGGTGGAGGGCGACCACCATTTCGCACCACCCATCCAAACACCAGATTTATCGGCGATGGTCAGACAGCTGGTGAGGGAGAACCAGGGTTTGACGAATGATGATTGGGGAATTTCGAGGAGCCATACCCCATTTACTAACAATGTTTTACATGGAGAGTAACCGAGAAGGTTCAACATGCCTATGATGCCTGCCTATGAGGGAAAAACCGACCCCAGGCAGCACATTATGAGGTATGAATGGTTGATGGACTCACTGAGAGCCAATGACGCAACCAAATGTAGATGCTTTCCTATAACCCTCTCTGGGATCGCGACGATGTGGTTTACAAGATTACCCCCACGATCGGTTTCAAGGTTTGATGAACTAGCTACAAATTTTGTGGAGCAGTTCCGGATCCACGCTACTCGTCCTAAAGATGTAATGTCACTTTCCAGCGTAATTAAGGCTTCGGGGGAATCATTGAAGGACTACTTGGAAAGATTTCATGTCGCTACCACTGAAGTTAGTAACCCAAATGACTATTCTCTACTGATGGCTGTGACGAGCGGGATTGATCCGGAATCCGAGTTCGGTGATTGGCTAGTTGGAAAACCGCCGGCCACGTTGGAGCGCTTCTATTCAAAGGCGGCTCAGTTTATGAGGAAGGAGGAGGCCAGGTCCTCTAGAAAAAGCAATGTTATGGGACTGAGAGGAGAAGTGGTACAAAGCAACATTGCAGTAAAACAATCCGATGAGAGTTCTAGGAAGGTTCAGGTTGATGTTCAGAACAAGCAGAATCAACAGAAGAGAAATGATGTAGAGAATCGAGACCAGAAGAAGGAGCCTGTAAAACAATCCGATGAGAGTTCTAGGATTCCTATGTATGACAACTACACGCCTCTAAACGCATCCCTGGGGAATATTTTACCTATCCACATGTAATACTTTTCAATACAATAAGCCACGTCCAAAGGAGTCAACAGAGACACAGAAACAGACTGGAAAGTATTGCCGATTTCATGAATGTTACAGGCACAATATGAACAAGTGTAGGCATCTCCAAGAAGCTATCGATAAGTTGATTCGGGAAAAGAAGTTGCAGCAGTTCGTGAAAACTCCGTAGGATGGCGGATATGGGACATTTGAACCCAATTGAGGGCAAGCTCCACGTAAGGCTGAGGAGCTTGCATGGACCGGAGGAAAATTAGTGATAAACACGATAGCTGGAGGACCGTATCCTATGGATAGGAGTCGGCAGGAAATGGAGCGCTACGCTAGTGCCATGCGGCATGTGGATTTTGAGTACTATTCAAATACGGAGGACGGAACTCCGGCCAAGTAACAACGTACGATGACTGATGATATAGTGTTTAGAAGCAGGGATGCAGATAGAGTAAAGGCTTTACAATTGACCCGATGGTCATTTCTTCCCTGATTGGCCCTGCTCCGGTGGGAAGAATTTTGATTGTTTGTGGAGGTTCGGTAAACAATATTTTCAAGAAGGCTTATGATCAAATGAGAATGGAGGCTAAAGATTTGAAACCATCTAAAGCTCGTATACATGGTTTCAATGGTGGTGACTGAGGTAGTTGGTTAAGTGGAGTTGCCAATTGAATTGGGGGAACGTGAACGTAGGAGAGTGTGGATCCTACCGTTCATTGTTTTGGATGTTGACTCACCGTACAACGTTTTTCTAGGTCGAACGTCCCTAGCCGAATTTCGGACAGCTCTTGCCCTGTGTTGTTTGACTTTAAAATTTCCGACTGATAATGGAGTAGGAGTGGTCCATTGTAATCAGGCGACTGGACGTTCCTGTTATGTGGCTGAGTTGAGAGAAGCTCAGCGTAAGGAGAAGGGAAAGGGTGCAGACAAATCTGTCCGCATCCAAGTTACCGAAGATTGACAAACGACGCCTAAGCCTTGGCTTGGGCGTCACGGTCGGTTCTATAGAGATATAGATTCGAGGGATGATGAAAAGGAGCCCAAGGAGACCAAGGCGGCGCCGGCTGAGCTGACGATTGATATAACAGTTAGCCACGATGACCCATCACGGGTCATGAAGATTGGATCACAGTTCAGCCCCTCGATGATGAGAGAACTTGTTGATTTTTTGCGTGCGAATCTGGATGTATTTGGTTGGACTCATTCTGACATGTGTGGGATCTCACTTACCATCGCGAGCCATGCGTTAAACGTTGATCCGAAGTATGTTCCGGTAAATTAGAAAAGGCGAAGCATGGATCCTGAGAGATCCATTGCTCTTAAAGAGGAGGTGGATAAACTTAAATTCAATGGGTTTATTCGCGACGCCCTCTATCCTAAATGGTTATCTAATCCCATGCTGGTGAAGAAGGCGAATGGGATGTGGAGAACGTGCATTGACTATTCAGACTTGAACAAGGCGTATCCTAAAGATAGTTTTCCCCTTCCAAGGATTGATTAGCTAGTTGATTCAACTATAGGGCATGAATTGTTATCCTTTATGGATGCGTACTCGGGGTATAACCAAATCCCAATGCATGTCCCCGATCAGGAACACACCAGCTTTGTGACGGATGTTGGATTATATTGTTACATGGTGATGCCATTTGGATTGAAGAATGCTAGGGCAACCTATCAACGCTTAGTTAACCGGATGTTTAAAGATCAGATTAGGAGGACAATGAAAGTCTATGTGGATGATACACTCGTGAAGTCACGGCAATCAAACGACCACATTCGAGACTTGGAAGAGATGTTCAACATCCTCCGATTTAATAACTTGAAGATCAATCCTTTGAAATGCTCATTCGGTGTTGCGTCAGGAAAATTCTTGGGATTTATTGTCAATGCTGGAGGAATTGAAGTTAATCCAGAAAAGATTCAAGCTATTCGAGATATTCAAGCCCCAGAACCATTAAACAAGTGCAAAGTTTGAATGGGAAGGTTGCTGATTTAAGTCGATTTATCTCCATGGCAACTGACAAATGCATTCCTTTCTTTGATTTGATTAGGAAGGGAAAGAGAAACTTTGAATGGACGCGGGATTGTGAAGATGCGTTTCGAGCTCTGGTGAATCATTTAGGGAGACCCCCTATTTTGTCAAAGCCAATAGATCATGAGGAGTTGTACATTTATTTGGTAGCATCAGCACAAGCTATAAGTGCCATCTTGATTCGCGAGGAGAATCGGATTTAGAGGCTGGTGTATTATGTCAGCAAGCGATTAACAGGAGTGGAAAGGAACATCCGAAGATAGAGAAATTGGCGTACTGCTTGCTAATCGCATCACGAAAACTTCATTCGTACTTCCAAGCACATCTGATCAACTTTTACACCGACCAGCCGTTACGACAGGTCTTACAGTGACCTGAGACGCTTGGAAGGTTGCTTAAATGGAACATCGAGCTCAGCTAGTTCGACATTACATATCTTTCCCGAAGAGCTATCTAAGGTCAAGCACTGGCAGACTTTATAGCAGAATTTACCATGCAAGATGAGCTTCCAGAAGGCAGCGGAATCCCTACCGTGCGATGGAAGTTGTACACTGATGGAGCATGTAATGGTCACTATTCCGGAGCTAGGATTGTGCTTGTAACCCCGAAGAACTGGTCAATTTGCTATGCTTTGAAGCTTGATTTTCCTGCTATAAACAATGAGGCTGAGTATGAAGTGTTGATTGCTGGACTTAAACTTGCTAGAGAGATCGGAGTGAAGTCTCTTGAAATCTTTTGTGACTCACGATTGGTGGTGTATCAAGTCAGAGGAGACTATCAAGCTAAGGGACAATGACTTGCCCTTACCTTACCCGAGTTCAGGAGTTGTTGGTGGATATCGAATACTATGACATTTCACATATCCCACGTGAGCAAAATGGAGAGGTTGATTCATTGGCAAAGTTCGCCGGTACTGGTGATGCGCAATAGATGGGTTTGGTTTCGGTCGAGATATCACATATCCTAAGTATATATATGATGGAAATTGATCAAGTACTGGAAGCAGAATCCGAGAGGGAATCGTGGATGACTCCATTTAAAGATTACTTGTTGCATGGAATCTTGCCTGAAAGGAGAAACGAAAAGCGACAAGTCCTCCGCAAAGTTTTGCGGTATATTATGCAAGAAGGAACTATGTATAGAAAACGGTTTTCCATTCCCTTACTCCGGTGTATCGCTCAAGATGAGATAAAGCGTGTTCTGAAAGAAGTTCAAGAGGGAGAATGCGGGGATCACACTGTGGGCAAACTCTGGCAAAGAAGATACTCCGTTATGGATATTATTGGCCAACTGTAAACCGAGATGTTATTGATTATGTGAGACAATGTGACAAGTGCCAGATATATGCGAAAGTCCCAAGAGCTCCGCCAACAGAGATCACGCAAATGGTCAGTCCATTGTCATTCGCTATGTGGGGTATTGACATCATCGGCTCTTTGCAAATCTCTAAAGGCGGTGCGAAGTATGTTATTGTCGTAGTTGATTACTTCACAAATGGGCCGAGGTAGAACTGATAGCCACAATCACAACCAAGAAAGTAATCAATTTCATTATTCGAAACATCATATGTCGCTTCGGTCTTCCACGAACTATCATAACAGATAATGGGACTCAATTCGATAGTGCTGAATTTAAAGAATTTTGTCGGAGATATCGCATTGAAAAGAGGTTGCAGCGGTCGCTCACCCTCAGGCAAATGGACAGGTTGAAGCTGTAAACAAAATTATCAAGTCTATTCTGAAAAAGCGTTTGTAGATGGCTAGAGGCAAGTGGGTGGATGAACTTCCTACGGCGCTTTGGGCCTACAGAACCAATCACAAGTCCGCGACTGGCCATACTCCATTCGCCCTTTCTTACGGCTCCGAAGCTGTTATTCCGATGGAACTCGAAGTCCCTTCTCATTGAGTGACTTACTACGACCCCAAAACAAACAAAGATCTTCTCTTGGAATCCTTGGACTTTATCGATGAGAAGCGCGAGGAAGCCGATTTGAAAGCAGCTGCACACCGACATCGAGTCGCCCGATATTACAACATTAAAGTTCGATCGAGAACCTTTGAAGTTGGTGATCTCATCCTAAAATGGGTATTTTCAGCCCCGTCACACATGAATCTGACATGGGAAGGACCGTATGTCATTGAACAGAGGCTTCGAGAAGGAACTTTCAAGCTAGCGACTGTCGATTGCATTACATTTCCAAGAGCATGAAATAGCGAGCATCTACGACGCTATTTCACTTAGAACATTTCCTTTGCATTTCAGTTCTGATTACTTTCTATATTTGCTTTAGCATTTGATTTCTCCAAATATGTAATAAGATAGAATAGTTTGTTTTTTCCATTTGATGAATAAAGACTCGAACTTCCTTTGCTTATATGACTGTTATTGCATTTTATGCTAAGTACATAATGAAACTGATTGATATCGATATATGTGATATGTGAAAAGGCTCCTAGAGTTTGAAATCGATCAATCGTACTAATCCCCGATGGGATCGAACAAGATGAGCTCCATTAATTTGCTCGATTAACAATTCTTGTGAATGATTCGAAGGATGGGACACACAATAGGGAACAAATGTGGCTGATAATCCAGAAATTGAAAAATTCTTGCCTAGACAGTGGGACCGAAACTAAATCGAGGCGACCAAAAGAAGTAAAAACATAAATCGGGCATGAACCGACTGCCCACGAGAAAACTCTAAGTCCTCGGAGTGCGGGCCGGAGTATAAACAAATCAGGCGTGAACCATCCGCCCATGAGAAAACTCTAATTCCCCGGATTGCGGACCGGAATGTAAAGAAATCGAGCGTGAACCGACCGCCCATGAGAAAACTCTATATCCCTGGAGTGCGAACCGAAGTATAAACAAATCGGGCATGAACCGACCACCCACGAAAAACTCTAAGTCCTCGGAGTGCGGACCGGAGTATAAACAAATTCGGAGTGAACCAACCACCCACGAGAAAACTCTATGTCCGTGGAGTGCGGACTGCAGTATAAACTAATCGGGCATGAACCGACCACCCACGAGAAAACTCTAAGTCCCCGGAGTGCGGATCGAAGTATAAACAATTCGGGTGTGAACCGACCGCCCACGAGAAAACTCTAAGTCCCCGGAGTGCGAACCGGAGTATAAGCAAATCGAGTGTGAACCGACCGCCCGCGAAATAATTCTAAGTCCCCAGAGTGTGGACTAAGACAAAAACATAAATCGAGTGTGAACTGACCACTCACAAAATAACTCTAAGTCCCCAGAACATGGACTGACATGTAAACTACAACGGACAGATGAGCGGATTTCGACCGTTCTCTATCCCACCAACTCCGACTTGAAATCAGCAAGAGGAATACAAACTATTGAAGGTTGGATATGACAGCTCACTACTATTGATTCATGAGTTTTGATTCATGACACAAGTTTCGGAGATCATACGACGAATTACAAAGAGAATACTATACGAAAGCGACAAAAAGAGAATAAACGTATATTGTGCACTACAAAGGAGACAAGACTACAATCCAGAGATTAGTATGAATATTTTATTGTATTGAGTCTTAGAATATTGTTAAAATCATTCCTCAAGTAGTCACACACACACACAAATTGATTTATATTGATTTATACATAAATAAGTGTGCACTGTGCAATTGACAGCAGGTCGGCTGACCGACCAGGAACCTCGGTCGACCGACTCTGTGTCAAGTGCACATATATGCACTGTTTTGTGCATGTTTGTAAACTCAGCTGACCGGCGAGTTTTCTCGGTCAATTGACCTGAGAATAACGGCTAGTTTTCTGAAGAGTTGCGATCGTTCGTGAAGAGAAATCACCTTCAATCCAACAGAAATGGACACAACTCTTGATTGAAACTCTTCATGAAAGATTGTAACTATTCTACAACTATATAAACATGTTCAATTCACTTCTACAACAACTAATTCTTGTTTATAATTCTGAAATCTATTCTCTATTATTCTCTGCAAATAAAAAGCATTCATTCTCATTCAATATCACTAGAATCCTTGAATTAATTCATATACTTCGATTCTACGTGATTATCTTCCTTCTAAATCTTCACACACATATATACTCTTGAGGATTTGATTATAGGAAAGCTGTACTATCAAAAGACAATCAGTGTTATTCAGAACACATTCGTCAACAAGTTATTTGTATTAAGTTGAAGTCCTCTTCGGCTGTTGAGGCGGAAAAATTCCTGTTCGGCTGCTCAGGTGTTGGATACATATTCCTCCGGGTTAAGTGAGGGGTTTAGTCAAAATCCAGAGGGTATTCTGGGACTGGACGTAGAACGGGAAGTTCGAACCAGTATAAAAATTCCTGGTGTGCTTACTTTAATTTTTATTTTACTGCTATTATCAGTTTCCGCATTTATATACCATATTATACGATCCTTAGTACTGCACGTACACTTTCATTTGGTATCGGAGCAAGGAAATCCTATAACCGTCACAAAGTTATTTGATATCTATTTCTAAGTAATATGGCAACTACACAAACTAACGATGTTAGCACTAACACTAATACTAGTTTCACAGAAGGTCAATCGACTTCACGACCTCCACTTTTTAATGGTATAAATTATAATTATTGGTCAACTAGAACGAGAATCTATATGCAATCTAGTGGATTTGATATATGGAATATTATACAAAGAGAGTACAATACTCCAACTGGAGAATACTCAACTTGGAGTAACACACAGAAACTAGATGCTACAGCAAATGCAAAGGCTATGAATATTTTATTTTGTGCATTAGATAGAAATGAATTCAATAGAGTTAGCATGTGCACTTCTGGTTATGAAATTTGGAGAACTCTTAAAGTGTCACATGAAGGAACGAACAAAGTTAAATTAAGCAAAATCTCTATGTTGAAAAATCAATTTGAAAATTTCAAAATGAGGCCAAATGAATCTATAAATGACATGTACTCTAGATTCCAGGATATTTATCATGCTTTACTATCACTAGAACAAAAGTTTACTGATTTTGATGTTGTTACAAAAATCTTAAATTCTTTAACGGACGAATGGGAAAGAAAAGTCCTAGCTATTGAAGAAGCAAATAATTTATCAACATTAAAATAAGAAGAATTGATAGGTAATTTAATATCCTACGAAGTAAATTTGCAGGCAAAAAGAAATGGAGCACAAGAAAAGAAAAATGTGGCATTCCAAGCAAAAAAAGATGATTCCGACTCAAATAATGAAGATATGGCAATGATTGCTAAAAATTTCATAAAGTTTTTGAAATTCAACAGAAATAAATTCAAGGGAAACAAAAATAATTCCAACAACAATTCCAATAGCAGCAAACCATCATCTTCAGCAATGGAATGTTATGAATGTCACAAGAAAGGTCACATGAAGAAGGATTGTCCAGAACGTAAAAGGAGCAATTTCAAGAAGGACAAAATCAAACGAAGAGCTTTTTCAGTCACTTGGGACGACACTGACTCATCATCCTCATCAGAGAGCGAAAGTGATAATGAAAATGAACAAGCAAATGTATGCTTCATGGCTTCGTCAGACGATGTAAGTGATCTTACTTTTGAAGGTTTAATTGAAATTAATTCTAAATTAGTAGACTTAGCAAAGCAACTTAAAAAGAAAATAAGGAGTTGCAAAGAAAGTTAGATAGGACTATCTTAGAAGTAGATATGCTGAAAGATGAGAAGAAAATATTAGAAGAAGAACTTGAAATTTCTCAACAATTGAATTCTAACTTATCTTCTCAAATTTCTTCAATATCTGAAGAACTAGAAATTTAGAAAAATAAAAATGATGTTTTATTTTTGGAAAATAACAGTTTAAACTCTAAAATTAAGGATTTAGAATTAGAAAAATCTAGTCTTAAAGTAAAACTTGATGATATCTCTAAAAATGTATGTAATTTCAATAAAGGAAGAGAGAATCTTTCTAGAATACTTGAAAATTCTCAATCCACTAACAATAAATCTGGACTAGGATTTAAGAAACAGAATAATTTTGTTAAAAGTAGGATTAATAATAATAGTAAAAAGGATATTAAGAAAACAGTTTATCCAAACACTAATACCATCAAGATATGGATTCCAAAATCAAATAATATTCTGATAAGGAATAAACATATCAAAATGTTTATGGAAACTGTTCATAATAACAAAAATTATGTTTATAAAGGCAATTCTGAACCCGTATGGGTTTGGCTTCCTAAGATCTAACTCTTAGGGCCCTAAAAAGAATGGGTACCAACTTTTTATAAACTTTTTGCAGGTACCACATAAGAAGAGAGGAAAATGGATTTTAGATAGCGGTTGCTCAAAACACATGACTGGAAACAAAGAAATGTTGTCAAACATTATATACTCAAATGGAGGAGCAGTCACCTTTGGAGATAACTCAAAAGGATATATCATCGGCAAAGGCAATGTCAGTAGCAACGGTACCTCTAATTTACCTCTCATTACTGATGTTTTATTAGTTAAAAATTTAAAACACAATTTATTAAGTATTAGTCAGCTATGCGATAAAGGTTTTAATATAACTTTTTCAGAAAATAAATGTAATATTTTCGATAAAAATCATAACACTATTTTTCGAAGGAATAATGTCTTTAAAAGATTTATAAATAAAAATATGCAAAAATATTGAAAAACAAAATTTGTTTTATTTTTGACCAAAGCGGGACTCGAACTCATGACCTCTGACTTGCTTGTTAGATGTTGTGTTATAGCCACTTGAGCTATGGGTGTTTCTTGTCTCAGTCTTCTTTAGAGTTTGTTTTATTTATTTTGGTTTTAGAAAATCTATTTTTAGTTCTAAACTTATAAATCATACATTTACAAACGGCTTTATTGTTAAACTTCTGTGATTATAATTAAAACTAGTTCCTATCCACTCATTTTTCAGTAAACAAATGCTTATATATACTATGCTTATTTTTCAAAACATATACTAAGAAAGTTTTAAAATCAAAACTTGAAAATGTCTTCAAACAACGACTTCTATAATTCCGAAAACTCTCGTCTATCGTATACATCTCCGGACGATGATGGTTCCGACCGCATTCCTGAAAACAGACCCTATCCTATCTTTCCCATGCCTAAACATGTCCTTGACTTCTCTTCTTCCCCGGATAAAGACCCCCGACATGGATGGAAACCATGGGAAAACTCCCATACAGGCTATACACCGGAAAAGAAAAAAGGCAAGAATGCAATGGTAATATCTCCATCAACTAACCAGAAAATTGATGAGATACACCACTATCAACAACAACAAATGGATATGCAGCGGGAACTTTACTATGAACAAAAAGTTACGGCAAGACGTTTAAGTTTTCTAGAAAAGATGGCCATGAAAGTTTGTTCATTAAAGAAGGATGACATTGCTGAACCCGCTTATAGACCTTCATCCTCTTCGAATCCTGCCCAATCTCCAATAGCTCCAAAATGGTCACCTATAGAAGATGTTCCGTCTCCAAACTCTTGGGAACGTAGATTTTAACGAATGGTGGCTAAACATATATATATATATATATATATCTATTTATATGTTGCTTGTTTTCAATAAGTTGTATTAATATAGTGCAACAATAATAAAATTTATATTTATATAACTTTTTTAAGAAAAACAGCAAAACTATTCATTTTTGACAGGGTTGGTCGATCGAAGGCCTAAGTCGGTTAGCCGAACACATCCTGAAAGTTCTTGTTCTCGGATAACCCAGTCGTTCAGCCGACCCAGAAATTCGGTCGACCGAACGTGTTTTCTGCTGCTTTTTACTTCATATTTGTAACCCATCCATTCACCTTTTCAACCTACCTCTTCACTTTTACTTTCCCAATTTTGGTTTTTACCCTAGCCCCATTAAAATTTTCTCAATTTTTTTTACTTTTCCTCCAAAACAATGGCTCCTAAGAAGAGAACAAAGACTACCGGTGCTTCATCTTCATCAACTCCAGTAGATACTCAAATCGCCTCATGGCTTTTCAATGATGTAGCACTTCAAAGATGGATACAACTTCAAGATGCCAAAATATTTGAAGAATCATTTGTAAGTTACCCTGATTTCGCTCCTTACAGTATTGAAAATGCCACTATTGAGAATGGACTTGATACATTCCTTGACCAGAGGAAAAATAATTTGAAAATCAATCATATTATGGTCAAGTTATTTCTAGCAAACCTTAACTTTGTCAATCCGCCGAGAAACACTAACAATTGTGTTTGGACATCGGTTTGTGGCACTTCAATTTTCCTTTCCATTGATCGAATTAATCACATTTTGCATGCACGACCGGGTGGAATTTCGTTACGCGATGTAGAATGTAATATATCAAGTCGTGACCGGATAAGCCATCTATTTTTTGAAGATGACGCTACTGATTTAAGACAAACATCATCCCTTCGATCTAAAGCCCGACTCTTTCATCGATTCATGATGAAATCTATAGTTCCTAGAGGCGGTTCATATCACTTAGTATATCCCGAAAACTTCAAAGCATTGTATGCTATTTGTGGGAATGTACGAGTAAATTGGGCATAACTTCTTATGGATGAATTTCTCTCTTTTAACCAAGGAAAGATGCTCTATATTTATTATGGAGAATACATAATGAGATTGATCAATAGCTTCGTCATCCATGCTCCGGAATCCGAAACCTCCAAAGTTCGTTCTTTTGATTCAAGGACCATAAAACTAATGAAGTTGCCTGATGCACCTCCTAGATTTATAACATTTAACCAATGGCGGACTACTCCTCGAGAAAAACTACGCCGTAGCTTTTCCATACCGCAACCATCAACTCATGCTACGGAACGTCTAACTCGCCAATATTCAATTCAAATACCAACTCCCGGAATTAGTACGGAGGCAGCCATTGATATTTTGGCTCAAAATCAACTAGCCTTGGATGCCCGGCTACGAAAAATTGATGGTCGTTTCAAGAAAATCAAGGGCTTCTTCGTGAATTTATGGGATGCCTTATCATGTACTTCTGAAGCTGGTGCCTCTCATGTTGCTCCTGGAAAAAGACCGGCACCAAATTTCGCTTGGTCTACTTCAGATAACACAAGTTCCAGTACATCGAGAACTCACGTCTCTCACACTCAAAAACGTGGTAAGGAACCTGCTCCTCCGGAAGAAAATGTTCGTCCAGAATTTTGGGATTCCGATGACGGTGACGAGTAAATCGTATTGTTTTTAAAATTTGCTGTTTTATAATTTCAAACATTCCGTTTTTTCATTATGAACAATATGTCTATTTTTAAGTTCGTGTAGTAAGTAAACATCATTATTATTTCTATTTGGTTTGAGTTGTAATATTTAAACTCGATGTGTTCTTACTTGTGTTACATGTTCCATATTTCTTTTACATATTACATCTAGTAAGTATTCCTTTTTGTCAATGACAAAAGGGGAGAAATATATGAAAGCTAACAAATTTTTTGCAGAAAAATCGCCATATATTCAGAGGGAGAATTATAATATATATGTATATACTACTTCATCACATAAGTATTGTCATCAATCAAAAAGGGGGAGAATGTTGATTCATGAGTTTTGATTCATGACACAAGCTTCAGAGATCATACGACAAATTACAAAGAGAATACTATACGAAAGCGACAAAAAGAGAATAAACATATATTGTGCACTACAAAGGAGACAAGACTACAATCCAGAGATTAGTATGAATATTTTATTGTATTGAGTCTTAGAATATTGTTAAAATCATTCCTCAAGTAGTCACACACATACACAAATTGATTTATATTGATTTATACATAAGTAAGTGTGCACTGTGCAATTGATAGCAGGTCGGCTGACCGACCAGGAACCTTGGTCGACCGACTCTGTGTCAAGTGCACAGATATGCACTGTTTTGAGCACGTCTGTAAACTCAGCTGACCGGCCAGTTTTCTCGGTCAACTGACCTTAGAATAACGGCTAGTTTTCTGAAGAGTTGCGATCGTTCGTGAAGAGAAATCACCTTCAATCCAACAGATATGGACACAACTCTTGATTGAAACTCTTAATGAAAGATTGTAACTATTCTACAACTATATAAACATGTTCAATTCACTTCTACAACAACTAATTCTTGTTTATAATTCTGAAATCTATTCTCTATTATTCTCTGCAAATAAAAAGCATTCATTCTCATTCAATATCACTAGAATCCTTGAATTAATTCATATACTTCGATTCTACGTGATTATCTTCCTTCTAAATCTTCACACACATATATACTCTTGAGGATTTGATTATAGGAAAGCTGTACTATCAAAAGATAATCAGTGTTATTCAGAACACATTCGTCAACAAGTTATTCGTATTAAGTTGAAGTCCTCTTCGGCTGTTGAGGCGGAAAAATTCCTGTTCGGCTGCTCAGGTGTTGGATACATATTCCTCCGGGTTAAGTGAGGGGTTTAGTCAAAATCCAGAGGGTATTCTGGGACTGGACGTAGAACAGGAAGTTCGAACCAGTATAAAAATTCCTGGTGTGCTTACTTTAATTTTTATTTTACTGCTATTATCAGTTTCCGCATTTATATACCATATTATACGATCCTTAGTACTGCACGTACACTTTCAACTACAACTCCGACTTAGCATTTTTACAACTTAAGGCAACGACCGCAAGGAGGCCTTGAGATGGAGATGGTGAATTGTTAACGGAATTTGCAATCAATAAATTACAAGTACATTGAATGGAAAGTAATCATTCAACTATCAAAATAACAATTCACACGATGATTAACCGGAAGCAAAAACTTTTATTTACAAGTGTGAAAATTCCAGTACAAGTTATTTCAAAAAATGAGATTTCTACCCGTACACCTATGACTAAGAAAAGAAATAATTATTCAAATTATATACAATGATATGCAGTGATGACTACTTCTTCGACTTTCTCTCCCTCCTTGGTTTTTCAGGATTGGAGTAGGTTGAGCTTCTCTTCCGGGACCTACCGCCCTTGGCCAGAATACTTGAAGAAGAAGGAGGGATTTCGTTGGGAATCATCCCACCTGGTGGAATAACTTGCAATGGTACAAGATTAGGATCTTCAACTTCCACCTCGATGGGTTCGCCTTTAACTTTACACTTTGACTTCTCCTCCTCCTCGATCTACTCCCTTATACTGGTTTCAGTATTGTGCTCCGAA
The DNA here is from genome assembly GCA_030737815.1 of Allium fistulosum. NCBI lineage: Eukaryota > Viridiplantae > Streptophyta > Magnoliopsida > Asparagales > Amaryllidaceae > Allium > Allium fistulosum. Next base: position 892,850,569 of record CM060905.1, on the reverse strand, counting down.
GCACCTATGATCATTACATCTTCTGATTCATCAGCAGGGGACGGATCTTCGGGCTTAGCTTCATCAAGCACACCAATGACTTGAGCATCGGGCCCAAGATATCAATAACGCCTGGGACTTCGGTCGTCTTCTCCTACTGCTCTGTGGCTGCACCGCTCCTAGGAGACTGATCAGGGCCCGAGGACCTGCAAAAATTTATTAAAGCATGGAAATTAGTAGAAAGACATTGCGCATGGAGAACATAAACTTTTCAAATTCGAAGAAGTTTGGTAATACCAACGTTCGGTTGACTTTCAGTGGTCGCCGGAGTGCTTCCTTCGAGAATGGGAAATATCATCTGTGTTCCAATGCCAGGCCTGTCCGGATCATAACCAAGATTTTGCTCCTTATCATGAGACGATGATGGTCCGGCTACTTGGATGGGAGAAGAACCCTTAGGATCACATCCAGAAGACTTAACGATATCCTCTACTTCCTTAGTCAGTGCGGGAGACTTAAAAAATTGAAGTTTAGCAGCGGCTAGATCAGACTGCTCGTTTCCTTGAAGCACTTCTCTCACAAGTTCTTCTTTATTGAATTCTGCTTCTCCCAACTCTTCCTTCTTCATCATGATGATGTGCTCCCAGGCTTTGGCAAGTGATTCAAGATAACCCTCACCAAGAAAGGTTAAGTCACGGTGGAGAAGGACCTTTGCATTATATTCGATGATTAGCGGATCGAACAAGTTCTTAATCTCGTTCCTACCGGACTCGATGGCAGCCTCCACTTAGGAGTTAGCTTGTTCAAGCACTTCTTTTCTGCCCTCTTCTCGGGCTTCTTCCTTCAAAGCTTTAATCTTGGCAAATTGTTCATCGAGTTTTGTTCTCAAGCTCCTTGCCTCGGTGATTTCTTTACGGTATCTCTACGACTCTTCTTGGGCCTCAATTTTCTCCTCCCTCTCTTTCTTTAACAATTCTTTAAGCTCTTTAATGCAGCAAGCTATAGCGTATTTCCCCTTTTGCAAGGAGTCCTTTTTTAAAGCAAGCGTGTCGTTGTGTTGAAGTGCTGCGTCAAGTTCCTTCTTATGAGAATTCTCCAGGCGACTTACCGCCTCTGCTGTCTCCTTTGCATTCTTTTCGACTTTTGCAAGTTGGGTCTTGTATTCAAGAAACTCAGTGTCTTGATGCTTGATGATATCTTTGTCGTGAATAGCCTCCAACTTGAGATGGTCGATTTCATGCTGACGCTCTATGGAGACTTCAAAAACTTTCTCGACCAAATTAATGAATGATTCATGCTGAACGAATACATCGTTCATGCATGCTAATGAGCTCTCTTTGGCATGTCCAGGAATGACATGTATGGAGGGGAGGAATTTGAGTCCATCGAAGCAGATGTTTGGAAAAGTAGCTTTAAGTTTAGCTAACTTTTCCGATGTTGTGGAATCAGGAGCAGCAACCGGCGGAAGTGGATCAAAAGTGGCAAGTGAATGCTTTTCAGAGAAGCGCTCACATGACTGCCTTGAATTAGATGAGCCAGAATGTTGTTCGTAAGGCGCGATGGCATGAGGGCTGTGATATGAAGATTTTTCTCCGCTACGAGCAGGAAGGTGAGAATGTTCATCATGACGAGAAGCATGGGATTGGGACTTCCACTTAGATGAGGAAGAGGACTCCCTCGAATAATAATCTTTATCTCATCCATCATCCTTCTCTCTACGTCGTGCGGACTCGGAGTCTCGGCTTGGGCGGTGATAAGTAGAAGAACCCTGGAGACGATCGAAGGCACGAGACTGATGCACCTGTAAAAACCAAATAAGAACATATTAAAAGTTGTCGTACAAAAGATTAATAACAAGTGTGCAGTGAAGTGCAAGTGTTTGTGAGTGTCCTAGTGTTCCCCACAACGAACCGGTAACGGTGGCTTTACTATCGGAGTGCTCTCCCCTTTATTGGAAGGTTGGATGCCTTTGCTACTATTCATAGGGGAGTTGAGTCCTTTGATATTAATATTGGGAAAGTCATAGGACATTATATCATCCGAAATGGAGAATCCTTTTAATGAACTTTCCAATCGTTGAGAAGATGACTCCTCTCTGAGGGAAGTAATGACGAATTCTGGATCTGATCCAGCCTTTCTTTTGCGTAGTCGGTACACCAATTTCTTCTTTCTCTTCAAAGGTGTCTGCGGTTGCCCGACTTACGACAGACCAGCCATCGGCGCTTTTTCAAGGCCTGCATAATCAACTCCAGGTTTATCAACTTGAGAATCTTTGATTTCCCCCTCTTCGGGACCTTCCCGAATCCCCTCGGTAGGGGGCATGATGGGGTTGATTGTTTCTTCTCTTCGTTCAACAATAATCTTCAGAACTGCTTTGCTTCCGAGGAGTCCAATTCTACGGCCGTCTTCCAACAACCCGAATAAAGATAGCAGCTCGTCAGTTACTAGGATTTTAATATCCCGGTCCTCAATGGGAGTAGCGTGGATGGCGGCGACGGCTCTAGAAAACTTGGCACCTTGGGACATGGAAAAACACTTGAAAGAGCTTTGAATGTTAGTATATTCAAAGGAGAAGTTATGACTTGAGTCATCGAACTTAAAAGGAAAACGGAAGTAACACTTATGTCCTTCTAACCATCTCCTTACGAAGCCGAAAGGACATCGCACGTAGAACCACTCGTGCTTAAATAATGAAAGTTTGTTCCACGCGCCTGTCAAGACTTGATAGTTCGGTGAAGGTTCAAGGAAGACGTAAGAAGGACTCCCTGATCGTCTTTTAAAGTTACTGATAAATCTGATGTCTTCGGAAGTCGGCGGATGGAACAGAACATTCATGAATAAGAGGAAAATCCCGTGAATAAAAGCATAGCTGTTGGGATGCAACTGAGTAGGGGCTATCCCAAGATACCTCAACATCTCCCGGATGAAAGAGTTAAAAAGGTGGAACACATCCAGCCCAGCACATGAAATTGTTACACGATGTATATCCGGCTGGAGGCAAATGAGTTCTATCTTGTATCGTTGGAACTAAAACATCCTCGAATGGGATCCCATGGATGGAGCACAATCGACAAAAAGCGGCTTCGCCGATTCGAGAAGCTTGTGAGTCGACAGGGTTATCCAGAACAATGGCACCCTCAACGACTCAGGAGCAGGGCTTTTGGTTTCTGTTGGTAGAACTAGAATATCAGAGAAAAGATTAATTTGAGGATTAGATGCTTCTGGTTGTTTTGCATGTGGCTCGAAGAAGGTCTTTCGGATATAGTGGCAGAACTTGATTTTGCTTCAGAACCGATGGGTCTCGCTGACCGTCGTCGCTGACTGTCATTGCAGACCGTCTCAATTAGTAAGAAATTATATTGACCACGATAGCTTTGGGATTGGTTACCGGCATATTGAATTATGAAGTCTATTATCCAAGTTTATTAACAAATTTATTACGTGGTCCATATTGAGGAATCCAGAAATTTGGTCGTTCGATCTTAAGTCTGACAGTCCAAGTATGCAAGTCATGTTGTCCATTGTCATCTCATGTTCAAGTTTGGCAAGGTGAATTTATGTTAAGTGTTCAAATAGGTTGGATTAGAGTGTTCCCTAGTGTTAAATACCGATCCCTCAGCCTCATTGCCGATCCCTTCCCTAGAATGCATAACAATCCCTCATTTAACCATTTCCTACCGATCCCTCTCACTGAAACCACAACCTACCGATCCCTTTCCACAAACACTTCTTACCAATCCCTTATTTAACTTCCCTTCATCCCATCGTAGTTCAATCCAATGTCAATCCCTATCCAAATATCTCCTTCCCAGTCCTAAAACATTGACTTTCCTTCATCCCTTCATGGACAGCAATCGAACCCTTTTCTTCCTTCTCCTTTATCTTTTTCTCATCCCATTCGTGTCTTAGTACAACCCAGCACGCTATCTACCTAAGAGATGCACGAACTCACCCAAGCTTAAGATTTGAAAGTCAATTACATGATTAAAAGGGGGTTTCGTACCTATATATCTCAAGTTAAATTAGAAGGGCGAGCGTTCGTGGTTTGGATTGAAGATGAAGGAGGAGCAACTTTGAGGAGCAGGTTGAATTTGTGTTTGAGTTAAGACCTGGGATTGAAGAAATTTGTTATCTTGGGTTCGGCAAGAATTGTATGCGAGGGCAGGTGAAATTGATAAAGTAAAAGTTGGGAAGCAAAAAAGTGAAGGGAAGGAAGGGAGAAAGGTGTACTTATATACATGCGCATATAAGGAGAAAGAACCGGTCATATAGGGTGAACCAGTCAAGGAATCGAAGAGGGATCGGCATTAGGAGTTGCCGATCCCCATTCACGTGTACGCACCAAGGAATCGGCACCCTCCCACTGGTATTTTAAAAAAATAAAGAAAAATGATGTAAAAAAAATGATGATGAAAAACGATGTGAAAAAAATGAATGAAATGAAAGATGGAAGAAGAGAAATGATGGATAGTTGAAAAACGTTTGACAATCGTCATCACGAAGGTTCAACTGCAGATGCGAGTATATAGAATATTATAAAAATTGGCAACGACATGTGAACGTTCGAACACGTCCGGGAGCCAATAATAGAAACGTGTATGTGGATACGCATGGGAATGATTTCAACGTTCAACTTTTTGAAATCAATTGAAATTGCAATCAAGCTTGGAACTATCAAGTTCGAGATTGGATCAGATAAAAGAAGGCCTATAAGTCTTGCATGACCGAATCTGCATATGCTAACGGAGTACGACATCAGACTTATATTATTGAAAGTTGTTCGAGGAATAGAGATCAACCAGGAAGTTGGATGGAGTCCTTTCCAGCAACTCAGACTTTTTCCGATTCAAAGCACGTCATGTTACTCACAAGATTTACTTTGTGGGGCAAGTGTTACCCGGTACCCTGACCCGGCTACACTGAACTGATCGCGCCAAACAGATTCGACTGTTGTCAAGAAGGATGACTGTGAAGCAATGGCTATAGGACCCAGAAATAGAGTTCGGACAGTTATACATAGCCCGGATTAAACAGAGTTGATATATAGACAACGCAGGATGTCAGAAATATGGAAACCAATTTGGATGGAATAGGGATCGGCATAATCATTTGTCAACATAGATAAAATACTAGAGGGATCGGTATAGCATAATGAAACATAGGGATTGGTCATGATTAGTGTAAAAGAGGTGTTGGCATAGGTGATGGTGCTTAGTTCAACATGACTTGTTAAAACTCGAGGGACAGGCATAACATTTAGGAAATGAAGGGATCGGCATACATTTATAAAGCAAGATGGATTGGCATACATTTATAAATGCTGCCGTTTCTGAAAATGTACTGTTTTCTGAAATAAGACTACTATCTACTGTAGTAGTTTATAAGTGCTGCTGTTTCTGTAAATTTACTAATTTCTGAAATAATACTACTATCTACTGTAGCAGTTTATAAGTGCTGCTGTTTCTGAAAAGATAATATTTCTGAATACTATATCTACAGTAACATTTTCAAAGTGATATGAATGCTGAAAATACAATGTTTTCTGGAAAATGGATAATTGAATGAATGAACTTAGAAATGATACGACTTTGTAAATGAATATTATTTGGAAGGATATCTACATTGAATTTAAATGGTTTAAATGAATATGTTTTGATTTGAAATATAAACCATTTTGAAATTTATAACCATGGGTTATAATAACGATTGGTTGTTAAAGAGGCCGGGATCAGATATGGACATACTCTCTGTCGATACCGAAAACCACCTTAACAACTGTGTACCTGGTGGAGATTATAGAATGAAGTAGGATGGTGGCGACGATCCTATTGAGGTATATACGTGGACCCGACTCCCGTGAGCTGGCATAAGGTGGCTAAAACAGGAGCGATTGACGGGCCAATGAGGTAGCTCCTCTGATCGGACACACTTCTTCGATACCATTCTATTACTTTATGATTGATTGGGTGCACCTTTTGATTTTTAGGAGTGTGGCTCGAGGTGGGCGGTAGTGGTTGCTATGCGTTACCACCAGTCCGGATGCGTAATTGGTATATCTACCCTGGCATTGCCTAGTTGTGCCATGTCACCTACCCTAGCGCGCCTTACTACGAGTTTGATTTGTGTTGTACCTATGGAGTATCCTCTGGTAGCCTCCCGATCTGGAGGTATTACGGTACTGTATAGACTATTGGCACTATATATGTGTTAAGGTGGAAAATGTAAAGCCTTAACGCTATTTTTTTAAGTAAGTTTACTTTTCTTTAGACATTATTATAATAGCGTATATTACTACATAGTAAATAGTTTAACAGATCCTTAAAGGATGGGCGATCCCAAGCATCCTTTAAGTTACTTGTGCATTTCTATTACAGTTCACTTGAGTTGGTTTACATTGTATAAGTATGTATGTCCTGACTCGAGTGTTTGTATTTTTTTATTTACGCTCGGGTCAGCCCGAGTATCACAGCTTTGGATTCACCTTTTGGAGCTAGAGATTGCTGGAGTTTATCTGTCTATCTAGTTGTCTTTCCATTTCAGTTATTTCATTCAGCTTTGCTTATGTATTTGTGAACTTATGTATTCAGACTTCTGTTGTATCTGTTTTCAGACTATGGTATTTTGTATCTGTTTTGAGACTATGTATTGTAGTGGCTTTATGAACCACTATGTATTTTTATTTCCGATGCGAGTTATTCTGATATTATGTGTCTGTGATTCTATGATTGGTTTTATTTTCTCCAAATTTATTTACAATCTATTGTTTTGAATTATTCAAGTCCGACATGTGTGGATTTATTGTCGATTTGAATGGTCCAAAATAGTGGGTCGTTACATGGGTCAAGTTTTGAGGGGTTGCTCCTATTAGGGTATATTCACATCTACTCTAGTCTGGTTTCGATTACTATGCACAAAGATTTGACATACTTGGTACTCGGTAAGGTTGGCAGGCTCCGACTTGAAGCTCCCGAGAGGTGTCACAAGAGGGAATGACCCACTCAATTATATTGGCTAGAGGTATACTTTCGATAAGGGGGCACACCCTCCTAGTCATTTGTTGGAAAATTTTCCTTTCTTTTCCTTTAATTCCAAAATTTTAAATTTACCTCTTTCTTAATTGCATCATAAAGTTTTGTGAGTACTTCGTGATGTTTAATTATTTGTATCCATTGTTGTGGTTGGATGTTGTTATTATGAGGGAAAACCCATTCTGCAGTTTGTGGCATGGTCTCACATATAGTGTTTATTTCCAGCTTTTTGTTTAGAGATTTACTCATACTAGACTTATTGTCTAACCCAAGTTGTTTATTTTCACTAAACTCTCGGGTGCTCAATTATATTTGAGTAGTCCGAGAGTTGTAGGTTTTTCATTGGGCTCTTTAAAGATGATGGACGAACGGGAAGCTCCTTTATCTATCTAATTGTTTATTTCCACTGTTATGTCTATTATGTATGTGTATTTTGTATCAATATGTGTAACGGCAGAGTGTATAACCAACCACCTAGTTTGATAGTTGTAGTACTTTTGTGTAACTCTGATAACTCCATGTAAGGAGTAACCTTATGTACTATATTTTTCTGTATTATATGTAACCGTTTAGTTGCGAGATTTTTTTTTATTTTTTCATGTTCTTTTCTTTTGTTTTACCCCATAACAATTTGTCTTTTGAAGACTTGGCTAATGGCACACGAGTACCGTGGATGTATTAAGTGTCGTTCCTAGGGGTCGGAAAGGTGGGTCATCACAACTATGGAATAAATAAATAATAATGGAAACTTATAATTTAATAGGTTTTACGCTCTATTCAACTCCTTTTTACATAAAGTTGGACAAGGGAATTTTTATTCAATTTGTAGAAATAGGCAGTGCAAATTACGAGTAAGAATTCAAACCTTACACACCATTCCTTAATCAAATCCAAGGAAAAAGAATGAGAAGTCGAATAAGAGGTAGAACACATATATTGCAAAATCCACAAATATTCCATTATTTTAATACAAAAAATTGAGATTCCAACCTAAGAATTGACATTTTGCTTTAGGGGAATTGGGGGATTTTTAATATGTTATTTTCGTAATTCAAAACTTTCCAAGGCATACATCAAATCCAAATTACACTATTCAATTACCAAAACAGAAAAACTAAGATTTCCACTCACAGAGGTCTTTAGCTTTACCTTCTCTTGGATTTGGCACGCTTTCAATGAACCCTTGCAGATCTCTTCTTTTTCATATGTACAGCAAGGGATTTGTATATACGTAAGATTCATAGGATTAAAGGTTTGAAGGAGAGGATATTGAGAAAATAAAAAATAAACAAAAATAGATATCCATGATTTCTTACCTAAAACCATAAGGAATTTTCTGAATTTATGAAAAGATGAACTAATAGAGCCTCGCTAATGTTACCAGAATATTGTATGAATAAAAGTGAGGGGGCTAAGCTCTATTTATAGTGGTTGGAACACACCAAAACCATCGAATGAAGGTCGGTTTAAAATAATAAAATCTAGTACGTTTAAACGAACCAAAACCCTAGCCGCCATTACAGGTGGCGACCGACCGCCACCTTTCCCCCGATCGATTGCTAGTAGTAGACCGGTCACGGCTAGCAGTCGACCGATTAGGGGTAAGGGGTTGACCGCTTCCCTTATTTTGGGAATATTTTGATTGCCGTTGATTTGTTTTTATTTAATACCGTAATCAAAATTTGATGTTAATATTAATCTTAACGTTTACTTAACCCATGAGTATAATTACCATTAAATTTTGAATTTCAAATTTGGAAATTAATTATTTATTTGAATCTGAATTCTATTTAAATTATTTTAAACTTGAAAACTTCAAACGCCTATAACTTCTTCGTTTGAGCTCCGTTTTCAGCATATTATATATGGAAATTGATCAGAATTTCGCCATGAACTCAATGGCATAACTTTTCTAGTCAAATTTCAAAGTTTGAAAATTTTTCATTTTTACCCCTGTTTTATAAAATTAATTTATCCAATTAATTTATTTATGGTTGATTTTACGTGGAGTTACATTCTCCCTACTGAAAAGGATTTCGTCCAAGAAATCTATGCAATGAGAGAACATCGTAATGCGTAATAAACCTCCGTGTTATACAACTCAATTATCTACGCAACCATCTACTCAACCAAAATTGCAATGTGATTATGTATTGCAGACATATTATAAGTGAGCTCAATCCTAACGTGAGTGTTTGATCGTGAAATATAGTATGTATGAAAATACCCAAAACATGCATAAAGATTTCTATATGAGTGCAAAGTGGTTATGAAAAGTGTAGAAAACATTTCCTACCATCCAATATAGCACCATGATGCAACCAAAACCCTAAGTTTGGAGAGAAAAGTTTACCAGCAAAAAGCTTAGGATGGGAGAACCTCATCTTTTCTTCAGTTTCCCATGTGCTTTCCACTAGTTGTCTCCACGTTGTACTCAGACTGGCTTAATTTCTTTGTTGTGGAGTGATCAGGATATTTTCTATTCACTAGAAAGCACCCAATATATTATAATAAAACCGAAAGTGGACGGCGTACAATTGTAGTATGTAGGTAAGTGGGTGTCGAATCCATAGGGAAAACAAATAATTTCTATTTATTTAATCAAATTAAACCAAGAAGTTGAGAGAATTTCGAAATTAGAAGGGTAGAAAGAGTAATAAAAGAGCAAACTACCGAAATTGAGGAATAATTTAGGGGAATAAATCCACTCTCCAATTTCATCAAATAACAAAAGATAATTTCTACAATCCCTTTTTTAATAAATGGAAATGATTTATACATCTGCTTTTAGTATGAAATATCAACCCTAAACAGAGAAGTATAAATCATCAAATTTAAACATAAAAATCAATCCACTTATTAATTATTTAGGAAATATTAATATATTTGATACAGAATTTATCTAAGCATGACCTATTAAGGTGGATATCAGATATAGATCATCAAATTCAATTCTATGCAAAATATTATTAATAATTACATGGTTCATATATGCAGATAATTCTTTATTTGGTTTATTACTGATTTAAGCATAACCTATTTGGGATAAACCAACATATGCTATTAAAAATACATGTATAAACATGAATAGAAAAATATCTAAAGAAAAGTAAGATCCAAAATAAGAAAATTGTAAAAGCATTTTTTTGTTGATTTCAATTTAACTAATGATCTTCATTACTCCCTAAATTGAAGGGGGCCTACTCATAATGAAATACAAACAAAAAGAAATATAAAAAGGGAAAGAAGCCATTAAAGAAGAAGAAGAAAAGCGACTAACTTTATTTTCTTACTCCAAACAAAATATTACAATCAAAAGGTTTAATGAATTCCCTAGATACAATGAGGGTACATGGATATTTATAAGGTGTTTTGCCTTAATCCCCAAGTAATAAAAATATTTCCATCCTAAAATACAAATGGGACTTTTGCCTTTTCTTCATGAGATGTAGCTTGTAACTGTAAATAGGAGTCTTCTATGGGCTTTAAAGTTATGTGATAAGAGGATTTTCACTTTGAGCTTTGAACACTTTTTGCCTTTGAAATCTCTTTCTTTTGCATCAAAAATCCAATGCTTCAAATCATTCTTCTTTGCATCAATTTCTTGTTCAAATCTTCAAATTAATTGCGTACACCAAAGAAGCTATCAACTTTTCAACTAAATATCTACAAAAAAGAAATAATTAATTATAAAAAATGTGCGGATAATTTTCTTAACAATACAATATGCACAAAAACCTGTTTTTGCCCAAAATGAATGATGATTGAAAGAATTTTCATGAATTTGTGAAAACATTTAAAAATACCCTTCATGTAACTTTTATTTGCATGAAATAGATAAAATGTGAGCATAAAAATGTTCACATTTACGTGTACATCAAATACCCCTACACTTATCTTTTTATTCGTCCTTGTATTAACTAAGATAGGTCACAATTTCGTAGGAAACATGATTGCATTGAGCGCATACAACTAGCCGTTAAATCTCTAGGTGTCCCTAGTAGGACGAGTGTTGTCTCTTGAGGGTTTTCAGCAAATACTACCCACATAATCAAAATGCAAAATGTGATGTACTAAACTAATGCGAATGCAAATTTATTTACAAATGAAGACCCTATTTATATTCAAATAAGTATGATATTGTAATGTGTACTTGTTTTAGTCAAAATCAAGGAACTAAAGTTTGTCAACTTATCAAGAATTTCTAAAAAAACCAAGTCTTCATCACATTGGACGCTAGTTTGGTCGATTGTTTCATTTGGAAACACGGTGTAACTATAAAATAATTTCTTTATTTGATTGTCAAAATTTGCAAAGTAATATCTCTATTTCCTTTGTATAACAAGTTCAAATCAGTAAAATTAAAAGAACACTTAGATTTCAATTACCACTCTTTCTTTAGTTTAATTATTTATATAAAAGAATATTATTATTATTATTTACATACACTTAACTTGTGGACCAAGGTATACCCTCCATGCATTGCCTTGCGGGCTTACGTGAGAGTAGGGACAGAGCTTGGCGGATTATGCAAACCGATGCTGATTATGTCAGAAAAAGATCGGTGATCCTTAGGTGCCCAATCTCATAAAATGAGACCAAGGTATAACACCCATGTACTGCGTTGCGGGCTTACATGAGTGTTGGGAAAGAGCTTGGCAGGTTTGCACATCAACGCTAGATATACTAGAAATGTTGGATACCCTTAGGTTATTATTTATATTTTTTTAGAGTGAGTTACAAAAAATCATCTCAGCATCACTTAGAATAAAAGATTTAAAAATTTTAACGCATGTATTTTAGATCAATCACTCTTTAAACAATGATTACAAATTAGAATAAACCTCATAGTCGTCTCTTATGAGTCAGCCTATATACTAATTCCACTATTGTTACTTGCAAATCCAACTTTTCATTCTGATTTATATTCTAAACCAATTACTCACTAAAATTCTCATCAAATGACCTAGACTATACACTCACTATATAGTGTTTTTTTAAATAAATCGAAGTCATAAAAATCATTGAAAAATTTTACGCAATTTTTTTTAAAATAAAATGCAAATTCAAAAGATGAAGAATTCTTTTTTGAAGAACGCAAATGCAAAAGAAAAATGAATGCAAAATTTAAAAAAAATGCAATGAAGTGTGAGTTCCCCTCCGCATTTAAGATATACAGTGTCCTCGCTGTTTAATTTTTCCTAAAAGTAAAGGAGAGGACCCAAATATCGATCAAATGCAAAATAACTTGTAAAAAATGTAATTTAACCACTACAAGCAAAAATATGTTGAAACTAAAATCCAATTTATGCAAATGTTGAATGAATTGGGATGTGCACTCTCCTTTATCTCCCTCACACTTGTTTTTAGCATTATGATTTGAATTGGCATTGAATAGTAAAATGTTGTAACGAATGGTTTGTTCTTAAACCTAGATTTAAAATCAAGCAAATTAATATCAAGTGCATTCCTTACCCGAATTTTCTCTACTAGAGTTCCTTTCACAAGGTTGTATATGTGCTCCACAATTTTATCATTGTAATCCTTCAAAAATATGTGATTGCAAATAAATTTGTTTGAAATAGTGAAATTAATTGAGATTTCAACATTGTTGAAAAATTCTAAATCGAGTTTACGTTTACAATCACAACTCGTATTTATTTCAGCCTCACCCTCAAACTCATCCTCAAACAGTTTGAGAAAAATGTGTTCACCTAACTTTGTCTTCTTTTACTGAATTGTTAACAACTACATTGCATGTTTCATTTTCAAAATCTAAAATTATTGTATTCAATTTTTCAAAATCGAAAAAAGGAAGATCAAATTTTAAATTTGGTTCAACACTCTAAAAAGAATTGAAATCCAACTCAATTACCGCACTTTCAACAACATCATTAAGTTTGTCGCTTCCAATTTCAAAAGTTATTATTTGAAAATCATCAATTTTGGTAAAAGGTGGATTATCTTTTGACTTGTCACACGTTGGGATTTTATTTTTTGCTCACGTTGCTTTATGTAGGTTTCAAACAACAAATCCATGTGATTTTATTGATTTTCTTCCATTTGCTCAACTAAATCAAATTCATAATCATTCATTTGAGAATTTTAAATTTAAAATTGTCGAGAACAAAAATTGTCAATCGCACCATAATTGAAACTATTCCATTGCCAAAATCATTTAAAAAGTGGTTCACGTTTCCATTTTGATTTTGAAATTCATTTTGGAGTTTGAAATTGTATTGACATGGGTTATAATCAAAATCATTAGAATTTTGAAGTGAATTAAAATTTTGATTATTTTGAAATCTTTGACTTGAGTTATTGCACAAATATGAATTACACAAATTATTTATCATTTGATATTGTTGTGTAGAAATTTCAGCTAAAGATTCAATAGTTTCAATACTTTTTTCAAGAGTTGAGGGTTGGACATTATTTTGAAAACTTTGTGATGAAAATTTCAAATTGTTTGTACAATAGCTGTTATTAAAATATCCATAAGAATTTGATGTGAAACTATATGGATTATATTGATTTTCATAACTATTGTAAAATTATTATGGATTAGTAAAACTGTTCATTTTGAATGAAAACAACAAGAAAATAGTTTGACTTTTGTTGCACCTAAATCAAAAATTTATAATCAGTAATTGTGAGTTAACTACTTTGTTGAATCATGAGTTTTGATTCATGACAAAAACTTAAACAATCAAGTGATGAGACTATACGATCAAGCGACAAAAAGAGAATGAGATATGCTATTAAACTACAAAGGAGACAAGACTTCAAATCTAAGTATAGTATGTTTATTTATTGAAGTTTTAGTCATTAGATATAGGTTGAAATTGTTAAAATCTATCCTCAAGTAGTTTACACAAGATCAAATTTGTTTTAAGATTCAATTTCTTTAAAATAGTGTAAACTATGCACTAATAACCAGGTCAGTCGTTTGACCAAAAATGACCAGTCGACTGAACCTGTTCTATTTCACATATATACTTTGTTTTACATAGTTTTGAATACTCAGTCGACTGGTCGATTTTGCTCAGTCGACTGAACGATTCTAACAGCTATTTTTTTCTAAAAGGACACTTCCATTTGCGAAGAGTTACGATCCAAATTGAAGAGATATGGCTGCATCTTTTGATCAAAACTCTTCGTGAATAGTTGTAGCTGTTTGTCTACTATATAAACACTTCAAAATCATTTTCCAAATCACCGAATTTCATTTTTCTTTCTGATCATACTCTCTACTTTCTATCCCTGCATTCTAAAAGCAATCACAATCTTTATATTGCTTGAATCTCTAAACTAATCGATATATTATTTGATTCTAAGCAATATCTTCCTTTCATATCTTCACACACACAATATATACTTGAGGATTTGATTATAGGATGGTTGTATACTTAAAGTCATATCAGTGTTATTCAAAACACAATTGTCAACTATTTTCTTATACCAGTAAAAGTCCTATTCGGTTGTTCAGGCGGTAAAAGTCCTATTTCGGCTGTTAGAGGTGGAAAAATCCTGTTCGGCTGCTCAGGTGTTGTATACCTATTCCTCCGGGTTAAGTGAAGGGTTATTGAGTTGAAATTCCAGAAGGAAGTCTGGGACTGGACGTAGAACGGGAAGTTCGAACCAGTATAAAAACTCCTGGTGTGCTTATTCTTATTTGCTTTATTATTATTATCTGTTTCTGCATTTAGATTATAATATATTCCATATTACACAATCCTAAGTGATAACTAGCCACACATTAGTCACTTTCATTTGGTATCAGATCAAGGTTTTCCTATAACCGTAACATGTTATTTAATAAAAAAATTTGTAATATGGATAGTAACACCAATTCTAGCATTAACATTAACTCTAGTTTTACTGAAGGTCAGTCAACTGCTCGACCACCACTATTTAATGGCCTTAACTATAATTACTGGTGAACTAGAATGAGAATATATATGCAAGCTAAATGTTTTGAAACATGGAATATTACCCAAAAGGAGTATACCATGCCAACAAGAAGATTTTTCAACTTGGACTACTGCATAAAAAAACCGATGCTACTTCAAATGTTAAAGCTATGAACATGATATTTTGTGCATTAGATAAAAATGAGTTTAATAGGGTTGGTATGTGTACAACTGCTTATGAGATATGGAGAACTCTAAAAATAACTCATGAAGGAACTAACAAAGTCAAACAAAGCAAAATATCTATGTTGAAAAATCAGTTCCATCATTTTAAAATGAAACAAAACGAAACTATAAATGACATGTACTCTAGATTTCAAGATATATATCACTCACTATTGGCACTAGGAGAAAAATTTTCTGAATTTGATATAGTACCAAAAATCCTAAACTCTTTAACGGATGACTGGGAAAGAAAGGTCTTAGCCATTGAAGAAGCAAACGATCTTTCCACTATAAAACCAGAAGAGTTAATAGGAAATCTAATGTCATATGAAGTGAATTTGCAGGCAAAGAAAGTTCAAGCACAGGATAAGAAGAATCTAGCATTTCAAGCAGAAAAAGATGATTCTAATTCAGATGAAGAGGATATGGCACTTATTGCTAAAAATTTCAAATTTTTTTTGAAATTCAAAAGGAATAAAAAGTTCAAGAGTTACAAAAATAACTCTAACAACAACAATAATAGCAATAAACCATCATCTTCTGTCATGGAATGTTATTAATGTCATAAAAAGGGTCATATGAAGAAAGATTGTCCAGAGAAAAAGAAAAATAAATTCAAGAAGGACAAATTCAAGAAGAAAGCATTTTCAGTAACATGGGATGATTCAGATTCTTCTTCATCATCAAAGAGTGACAGTGACACAGAGCAAGCAAATGCATGCTTCATGGCTACAAGTGATGATGTAAGTGGACTAATTTTTGAAGATTTGGTTGAAATTAATTAAGAACTAGTGGAATTTGTAAAACAAACTAAAAAGCAAAAAATGGAGTTACAAGGAAAATTAAATAGATCTGAATTAGAAATTAGTATGCTAAGAGATGAAAAGAAAGTTCTAGAAGAAGAACTTGAAATATCTCAAGAATCTAATTCAAATTTAACATCTCAACTTTCTATGATAACTCAGGAATTAGAATTTCAGAAAAATAAAAATGATGATTTATCAGCAGAAATTAATGATTTGAAATCTAACACTAAAGTATTAGAGTTAGAAAAATCTAGTCTCAAAACTAAGTTAGAAGATATTAATAAAAATATTTCTAACTTTAATAAAGGACGAGAAAATCTTTCCACGATAATAGAAAATTCTCAGTCTACTTCATATAAAATGGGACTAGGATATAAGAAAATTGAAAATCCAAAGAAATCTGGAAAGTTTAAAAATAAGTTTAAAAACAAAATTAAGAAAGATATTAAGAAAACAGTTTCAAATAATCTTAAAACTATTAAGATATGGATTCCTAAAACAAATAACAATTTAATTCGGAATAGACAATCAAAACATTTATGGAAACTGTTCATAAAAATGAGAATTATATTTATAAAGGGAATTCTGAACCCGCTTGGGTTTGGTTTCCTAAGACCTAACTCTTAGGACCTTAAAAAGAAAAGTGGGTACCAACTTAATCTTTATTTTTTGCAGGTACCACTTAAAAAGAGAGGAAAATGGATTTTAGACAGCGGTTGCTCGAAACACATGACTGGTAATAAGGACATGTTAACTAACATTGTCTACTCAAAAGGAGGATCGATCACTTTTAGAGACAATTCAAAAGGTTATATCATCGGCAAAGGTGATGTGAGCAATAACGGTATCTCTAACTTACCTCTCATTTCTGATGTTTTATTAGTTAAAAAATTTAAAACATAGTTTATTGAGCATAAGTCAATTATGTGATAAAGGTTTTAATATATCTTTTTCAAAAAATAAATGTAATATTTCTGATAAAAACCAAAATTTAATTTTTGAAGGTATAAGAGATAGAAATATTTATATTTTAAATATGAATGTAAATCATAACACAAACATGTGTTTAGTAGCTATAGAAAATGACCCTTGGCTATAGCATAAAAGGTTTTGTCATATAAATATTAATACTATTAATAAAATAGCTAAAAATTAACTTGTTAAAGGACTGCCTGATATGAAATTCAAAGTTGATAACATTTGTGATGCATGTCGGTTAGGAAAATTAACAAAATCTTCTTTTAAATTTAAGAAAATCATATCTACAACACAACCACTTGAACTACTACATATGGACCTTTTTAGACCTACTCAAGTTCAATCTATTAATCACAATAGATATGTGTTTGTTATTTTAGATGATTTTTCAAGATATACATGGACTATTTTCATGAAACATAAAAGTGATACTTTTGAGAATTTTAAAATTTTTGTAAAAAGAATTCAAAATATAAAGAATTTAAAAGTTAAAAATATTAGAAGTGATCATGGAGGTGAATTTGAAAATGAAGCTTTTGAACATTTTTGTAACAAGAAAGGAATTAATCATTGCTTTTCTTTTCCTAGAACACCACAACAAAACGGAGTTGTAGAAAGGAAAAATAGAACATTACAAGAATGGGCAAGAACTTAGCTTTCTGGAGCAAATTGGCTGGAAATTTTGCGGATCATCTTCATCCAATTTTCATCAACCCACAATGTCTTCTTATCATCAGTCACCACAACATCCTTCTATGTCTCCAAATTCATGGGAGCGTGGAAATCACTGGTCTCCATTAAGACCATACCAAGAATACACTAAGGTTGAACCAGAAGATTGCAAGACTCCGCATACATCCACTTCTTCTTCTTCTGACTAAGTTTTTATTTATTTATTTTTTGTTTATTTAAATTTGTGTTGTATGCTTCGTTGATTAATATATTGAATATATTAATATCTTTTTATTTATTTGCGAAAGGACTGATAATGCTGCAAAATAGCATTCAGTCGACTGGACGAACTAGGTCAGTCGACTAAATCTGGAAACAGAGAGTTTTGGGAATTGATCAGTCGATTGACCTAAAACGACCAGTCGAATGAATGACCAATCTAAACATACTACCTTCTGTTTCACCTACTTTTTAACCCTTTTAACCTACCTTCTTCTTTTTAACTCTTCACTTTTACTTTCCCTCATCAGAAGTTTAAAACCCTAGCTCTCAAAATTTTCAAATTCCTTAACTCAATTATCATTTCAAATGGTTTCAAGACAACCTAAAAGATCTAGACAAGCTTCAACCTCTTCCTTTGAGCCTATTGACACCCAAATAGCTCAATGGCTTTATGATGCCACAATGATTCAAAGATGGAACAAAATGATGGAAGCAAGCTTTCTCGAAGGATCTTTTGTTGTGTTTCCTGACTTCTCTGCATACAGAATTCAAGAGCTTGCTAGGAGAAGCCGTCTAGAGTCTCTTCTTGACTACAATCAGAATAATCTCAAAATTAATCATACAATGGTAAAACTCTTTTATGCCAACTTAAATTTGGGTCATCAAAATCCACGGAATCATGACAATTGCGTATGGAGTTTGGTTTGTGGTCACCAAGTATTCTTATCATTAGATAGAATTGGACACATTCTTCACACACCAACAAATGGTATTCCGTTAGAAGATTTAAATGTTCCTATAGGCGAAAGAGATGAAGTAAGTCATAGGTTTTTGGAAGATGACATGACATATTTAAAACCTATCACCTTACGCCCTACAGCTCGAATTATGCATCGAACCTTAATGCATACAATTCTTCCTCGTACTGGTTCTTATGAGCTTGTATACCGGAGAATTATAGGGCTTTATATGCAATTTGGGGAGATGTTCAAATCAATTGGCCTAAACTTATTCTTGATGAATTCTTGTCCTTCAACCAAGGTCGAATGAACATCATCTATTACGGAGAGTATATTATGCGGCTAATTACGAACCTACAAGTTCCTATTCCAGAATCTGATACCTCTACTACTAAAACCCTAAATAGACGCACAATTAGTCTGATGAAATTGCCTCCTAGACCTCTCACTATCATGTCTTTTCAAGATTGGAAATCAAGACCTCGTCAGCAAGCTACTACTCCACAGCAGCAAAGAGATAACATTCGAACCCCAACCCTATCCCAAAGTACCCGAGAGTCCATTGATTACTTGCACGTAATCAAGTCATTTTGGATTCTCGCATCAAAAATCTAGACAAGAAGATCAACAAAAATTTTGAAAAAATCAAAAGTTTTTCGAAATTTTATGGGATGCGATCTCTTGTTCCTCCTCCACAACTGCGAACATTTCACATCGGGATCCGGGCAAACGTCCAACACCTCGTTTTACTTGGTCTACATCCGAAGAACATACAAGTTCTGACACCAGAAGAAATGGGGGTGCCAGACAATTTGTGGAATGTTCTTCAAGAGGCAAAGGACCAGTGCAAGTGGAAGAAGTGTAACATCCCACTATTTTGGACCATTCAAATCGACAATAAATCCACACATGTCAGACTCGAATACTTCAAAACAGTGGATTGTTAAGAAAATTTGGAGCAAATAAAATCAAACACAGAATCACAGACACAGAATATCAGAATAACTCGCAGCTGAAATAAAATACCATAGTAGTTCATGAAGCTACTATATAAATAATCTCAAAACAGATACAAAATACCATAGTCTGAAAATAGATAAACCAGATACAACAGAAGTCTGAATACATAAGTCGCTAATACATAAACACAGCTGAATAGGAAATAACCAAAACAGAAATGGATGACATATAGATAAATAAGCTCTAGCAAATCTCTAGCTCCAGAAGGTGGATTAGAGCTGTGATACTCAGGCTGACCCGAGCGTAAAGCAAAACACAAAATAGTCGAGTCAGGACATACATACTTATACAATGTAAACCAACTCAAGTGAAATGTAATAGCAATGCACAATTAACTTAAAGGATGCTTGGGATCGCCCATCCTTTAAGGATCCGTTAAACTATCTACTATGTAGTAATGAACGCTATCATAGTAATGTCTAAAGTAAAGCAAACTATGCAAAATAATAGTGTTAATGTGACTGGGTAGCGCAAAGCTGCAGCAATTGCCCACCTCTAGCTACAGTTTATAACATCCAACCGTTATTATAACCCGTGGTTATAATTTCAAAATGGTTTATATTTCAAATCAAAACATATTCATTTAAACCATTTTAAATATGAAGTCATTATCCTTTCAAATCAAATATTCAATTCCTAAAATTTTAGCAATTTCTAAGTTCGTTTATTCAATTATAATATATCAAACATTGTATTTTCAGCATTCGCAGCACTTAGAAAATGCTGCTGTAAGTAAAATGATAGGTTGAAAAACAATACAATTCCGAAACTGCAGCACTTGTAAACTACTGCTGTAGTTATAGTGTAAATTTGGAAACAGTTCATTTCAGAATCTGTAGCACTTATAAACTGCTGCAGTAGGGACAATAGTAGATTTGGAAAACAATACATGGAAACCACAGCATTTCTGGAATGCTACAACTTCTGTTATAAGTTTTACTATGACATTTTTAAACAATATATCTTCCACTTTTATCAATTTTAACTTATCAAACTTATTCCACTTTTCCAAATTATTTATCAGGATATCATTTACCTTATAAATTTAATAAAATAACATTTTATTAATAAATATCCAATTAAATTATAATTCATTTACATTAAGTCAAAATCCACTATAAGTTGCTTAACTTTTATTTTAACAAATAACTTGATGTTTTCTTTTACTTTAAAAACATATCCATTTCATAAATAAATATTTTAATTATTAATTTAAGCTTAAAATTTCCATTTTAACTCAAATTTCAATTATTAAGTTAAATCAAATTTTAAATTACAATTTAACCATTTATCAACTTATAAAATTTTAACTTTTAGAAAATCACTGTTTAAATCATTTAAATCAAATTTAAGTCAAAATTTCACATTTTTACATTTAAAAATACCTAATAATTTCTAAAATCCCATTTTTAATCAAATTTCAATTATTAAGTTAAATCAAATTTTTAAATTACAATTTAAACCAATTATCAACTTATAAAATTTTAACTTTTAGGAAATCACTATTTAAATCATTTAAATCCAATTTAAGTAAAAATTTCACATTTTTACATTTAAACATACTTAATAATTTTAGAAAAATCATTTTAAATTAACCGCGGGTCTGTATAATATTTTCTAACCTAGGTCAAGTGAATACGGATAATATATCATTTTAATCCGTAACGAATTAAAATTCCGGGTTTATCATTTCAAACCCGCAATCCTAAGTCAAATAAAAATGAAAATCGCTTGAGTATATCATTTCAGCTCATAACGATCTTCCCTTATTCTAAAATCCGTTCGGGTATGTATCATTTCAACCCATAGTGATTCTATACTAATAGGGAACTTGTAGTGTGAGAAACAGATAATAAATAAACAGTAAAACATATCATATGATGTCAGGTGATGCACAGGTATAAAATGAGGTTATATCATTATATAATGTCAGATAACAGGCAGGTGTGAACTTATAACATAGCATATCAACTACTACAATCCAAGTGACATTGTTTCACATTTATATAAGTACGATTTGTCGAGAGTGATAAACTCACCTTTTTAAAGCTAGAGACAACAGTCAAACACAAGACAAACTACTCCGAAAAGCACGACAAAGCACGAATCAAATGCGAGTGGATGGAGAGCCAAGATTCAATCTTGTAACAAACAATTACAAAACATATATAAGAATATGATTATACAAAGAATTTAAACTTAAATCAAAATCAAAATATGAACAAAGAGGAGCAGAATGACTTAACCAAAGCAAGTAGGCTCGGCCACTTCCAAAATAGGCTAGACCTTTATCAAATGAGCTCGGTTATCATGGTTTGAGGCAACTAGGCTCGGTCTAGGTTACAAATACACACGGCTAAGCAAAGGAATGTGAAGGGATTGGCAAGTAAAAGTCAAGTGAAGGCAAAAAGTCAAGGGAAAGTGGAAGGTCATGCACACATGGGTTCGGCCCTATGTCTAAAGTGGCTCGGCCATGGTGTGATGGGCTTGGTCAGGTGGTCATAAGGCACAACTTGGGATAGTGTAGATCATGGCAAGGCAAAAGAGGAGGTCGGATTTGGTGATGGCAGAGGCAACAAAAGGTGAAGGTGATGATCAATAGGCTCGGCTTGGGTTTGATGCCAGGGGTGGTGGGTTTTGATCAAGGCAAGTCATAGCATGGGTTAGGTCAGATCATGGTGGGACCGTAGAAGGTGGTGGTAGAGGTGATGGTGGAGGAGATGAGGGCGGTTAGGAAGGATGCATGGCCGAACTTGCTTGAGAATAAAAGAAAAGAGAAAAGAGAAGAGAAAGAGGAAGAAGAAATGAATACTTTTCTGTAATTTGTTTTGAGGAAAGAAATGACAAGAGATGAGAAACAAAAGTGTTATGAACGTGAAAAAAAGAATGTGGGGAGGAGTTGTACAGCTAAAGAAGTGGATGGCTAGAAAATGAAAAGGCTAGAAAATGAAGAGGCTCCAATTAAACACAAGTAACTTAAGTCTTTTGAATATCCAAGTAAAAAATCAAATAAAAGAAAAAGTAGAAAGTAGAGAAATAAAAATAATAAAATGAAAAATATAGACAATATAAATGAAATAGAAAATAACAATGAGATACTAAAAATAATTGCGTGTAAATGCTAAATTTCATTCAATTTAAAAAGTATAAAACAGAATTTGATGAAACGAAAAGCAAAACGAATATCAGGATTAAATACAGTTTAAAAGAAAATATTAAAATTTAAAAATTCAAATTTAAAATTTCAACTGAAAATCAAAGTTTGACTGAAGTTGACCAAAATATAAAATTTCAAGAAAATCATTATTTTATTATATTTGGAAAATAAAATATAAACAAAATCCAAAATTACATTGTTAAATTCCAATATTTCAATTTAAAAATGATTAAAAATCAAATTTCATCATATAGTTAATTTAAAATATTTGTTAAAATATATGGGTTGTTACAATCTCCCCCACTCAAAAATTTTTGTCCTCGAAAAGGAAGAAGGTAGGAGAACAGAAACAACTAGAAAGAAAAATAGGTTGAAAGACAAGGATATACAATTAATTTAAAACTATATAAATTTCAATTTAAATTAATTAATATTTAATAATTTGGTTAAACCCATTTGTACAATTTCTTGCTTCCTTTATAAATACCATTATATGTTTAAATAACACCTTTATAAACATATGAAAACTTATTTGAATACAATTATTTATATCATTACTTATATTTACAAAGAAGCTATTGAAAACATTAAATCCATAATTCATAAATTTATTAATTTATCTCAAGATACTTTTCAACATTATTAATAAATCAATAATCATTTTCTTTAAATATATTGTATTTAATTAATAACTTCTAAAATATTTACAACACTACTAATTTACTATTGAACCATGTAGTATATAAATAAACAATATTTTAAACATTGTAAATTATTTAGAAAGAGAATTGATCAAAATATCCTTTATATAATACTTTATTAAAATACTTTTATAATAAAATACTTTTATATCGAAACAAATTTTCCTTTTTGAAAATACTTTTATAACTCGATGTCTCAACAAGTTTATCCTCATTCTTGCAGACTCTGGCCATGCGTTGATCATGCGCAAAGCTAGATTTCTCCAAGTATTTTGTAGACTTGTTTCAACACCCAGTGAAAATACTGGAAAAACTTTCAAAACTGATATGGAAAGTACAATCCAAACAAATCAACCGAATCAAACCAAATCATGGATCGCAGATACACAATGGTTACGCCTGGATCCCCCAGGAAACATCCGTACACATAGGCCATCACAGCCCTGCGAATTACGCCATGATAACAACTGTAGACCGCAGATACACAATGGTTACGCCTGGATCCCCCAGGAAACATCCGTACCCGTAAGCCGTCACGGCCCTGCGGATTACGCTACTAAACGATCATAGATCACAAATACACAATGGTTACGCCTGGATCCCCCAGGAAACATCCGTACGCGTAGGCCATCTCGGCCCTGCGAATTACGCTAAGCAGTCGAGTTCGTAAGACCATGGGTAACGCCATGGAATTCGATGGACACTCGAGTATCATATCCGAAAAACCCAAATCAGATAGAATAATATCAATAGAATGAATCCATAATGTGGCCACAAAGCGGATATCAAGCAGAAGGCACTTTCCATATCTTTACTTCGAAAATATGTATCATATAGTACCTTTTCAAATCAATTTCAAATATCATACTTATATAAAGTCCATTATGTATAAGATTTCATTTTCAAATCAAATACTTTCCAAAATCAATAGTATATCAAATGATACTTATATAGACTTCGATTATATAAGATTCACTTTTCAAATTGAGTACCTTTTCAAATCAATAGTTTTCGAATCAACTTCATACTTATACAAATCATTTTTATATAAGTTCGATAACTCCCAAATCAAGTGTTTAGTAAAATAAGGTTCTCAATTTCAATTCGTTTCAATATCAGTTCAGTTTCAAAATCATATACGATTCAACCAAATTATTTCTTCCAAACTAAATATCTTCAGTTTCAAAGTTTCCAAGGTAATAGGTTTAGCAAATAATCCAAGTTTGTTTCCAAATCAACATATTTTATGTCAAACAAATTCATTTCCAAAATCATAGTACTTTCAAGGATATAATACTTTCGAACCCAAACAATTTGAAATAATAATACTTTGAAATTCAAACTTTGGAACTCATAACACTTGAAATCATAACACTTTCCTTCAAACAGTTTAGATATTAATAATAGTATATAAAATAAAATAGTTTATAAAATAAAATATTTAAATAAAATAGTAATTAGTTAGAATAATTTATATTAAAATAATTAGTATTTTTAAAATATTTTATATTAGAAATAGTTATATTAAAAATAGTTTATATTAAAAAAATAGTTATATTAAAAATAGTTTATATTAAAAAAATAGTTATATAAAAAATAGTTATATTAAAGATAGTTTATAAAATAATATAAAATAGTTTTAAAATACTTTATATAATACAATAGTTTCTTCAAATTTCACCAATCAATTCAAATTAACACGAGTTTCAAGATTCAAATCTCAATTCATTAATTTCAATTCAATTCAGTTCCTCAATAAACCATTTCAATTTTATCGATTTCAAATACAGATGTGAACCACAAAATAAACCATTTCAATTTCAATATATTTCAAAGCTTTATATATTCAATATTTCAAAACTAAATTTGATAATTTCATTTATATCTCAAATTCACTTTACTATTACTTAGTTTGAAATATTTACTTAATCATTTCAATAACATCTAAATACAACCTTAATTTTCAAATTTAAATAAAAAAAATATCCCCTTCAAATTTATAAAAAATTGAAATATGCATTTAAGTCACTTTTAATCAAATCCAAGTTATAAAATCATATCTTTGAAATTTCAATTTATTATAAATTTCAGATCAAACTTATTTAAGTATAATTCTTAAATAAATATAATTTCAAATCAATCTCAAATTCACTTTCCAACCTGAATCATTATAAACTCTATATTTGAAAATATATAGATATCAAATAAATATTGGGTTTTAAATCCCAATCTATTTTCGAAATCAAATCTTTTTCTCAAAATCAATTATACCCCAAAATGATTTCCCAGTTTATAACCATCCCTTTAAATCCTTTAAACTATTTATTTTTATTTGAAAGATCCACTTTACCCTTTGAAAATTATTATTGTTATATATATACAAATAGATTTATAAAAGATGTTATTAAGTTAAAACATTTAAAACTAAATTTTATTCAAAATATTTTAAAACTAAATTTCATATTAGTATAATTTAAAATAGTCTTATTCATTTACTTAACAAAACAGTTTCAAACTTTTTTAAATCATATTACTTCATATGTAAACATACAAACTATAATTTATCAAATAATTTATACTTTCAAAATTTCTTAGCTTTAAAAATTAAACCTCGATTTAGAAGTGTTCGAACATTCAAAATAGTCGGAGAAATCAAATTTCCAATCCAAAAGTTGGAAATCAGCAATAAATCAGTAAATCGGTTTCAAAAGATAGGGTTATACCAAATCAAACCCAAAACTCGAGGACTGAACATCGGGCTCGTTCAAACTGTTTCAAATATATATACATATATCTTTCGAATATCAAATCATAATTCGGAATTCGAAATCAAAATTAGTTTCACAAATCAATCGCATAGCAAAGCTACTAAAGTGGCCTCTCCCCACTCAACATAAGTGAGTTTTGGACTTCTATTTCCTTTGAAAACTTCTTTGAAATTTCTTTGAAATCATTGGAGCTCATTTGAAGTCATTTGAAACACTTCTTATTCGGAAAATACTTCCAAATCGTATTATTATATATTTTCAAGATCTTAAAACCAATTTCAAAATGCCGGGGTTCAATCTCTCAAAATTCCAAATTCAAACCCTTCGGTTATAAATCATTTTTATTTAAATCAATTTCTTATATAACTTTCAAAATTTCAAATCCTTTCGAAACTTCAAATTCTCATTTTTAAAAGGTATATAATTCTTATCTGAAACATTTCACTTTTATATAAAAAATATAATCATTCTTATCAAAAATAATAATTTCGATATATAAACAATTTCAAAATACAAACAAACACAAATTTTTCAAGGGATGATTCAAGAATGGATTTCAAAACAAAAATAGAGATTCAAATTAGAGTAACTCTAATCAAATAGAATTCTGATTCAAAGATAGGTTCGAATGAAGATGAGATAATTAATTACAAAATAGTAGATGGAAAACTTATATAAATCGCGGGCGACCTTAACCGGGTCAACCGTGACTTCAGGAATATGATCGATGTAGAATTCTAAGGAAAATCGACATTCGATCACCAGAGATAGAATTCGGCATAGCAAAAGATAGCATCTAAACCTAGGGTATAGAAATCTCCGGTGAATCAATGCCAATTTTAAGAGAGTTTCACCCCTTTACAAATCATTCAAAGATTGGCAGGATCGCCGATTTTTATTTATAGAGGTCATTCGAAGTGGAGTTATGAAATGCTCCAGAATCAAAAGAATACAAATAGGGAAGACAAGAATGGATTTCAGAGCAAGTATGAGCGTTCCAAAATTCAAAGGAATCCTAATCGATGAGAATCCTAACCAAGAAATTACTAGCATGGTGGATAAGGACAGGAATGATGTTTAGAAAAATTTTCTTTCAAAACAAGAAAATTATATCAAAATAATCTTTGAAAAATCCTTTGAAAATCATTTTATACTTTGAAAATACGTTCTCTCACAAAGAAAGGATTCAGAGATTGATTTCACTCATTCTAGGGTATTTCTACCCTATTTCTAATAAGTTTTTGCTCCACAGGCTAAGGTTTGCCTAAAACCAAAGCTCTGATACCAAATGTAACATCCCATTATTTTGGACCATTCATATCGACATTAAATCCACAAATGTCGGACTCGAATACTTCAAAACAGTGGATTGTTAAGAAAATTTGGAGCAAATAAAATCAAACACAGAATCACAGACATAGAATATCAGAATAACTCGCAGCGGAAATAAAATACCATAGTAGTTCATGAAGCTACTGTATAAATAATCTCAAAACAGATACAAAATACCATAGTCTGAAAATAGATAAACCAGATACAACATAAGTCTGAATACATAAGTCGCTAATACATAAACACAGTCGAATAGGAAATAACCGAAATGGAAATGGATGACATATAGATAAATAAGCTCTAGCAAATCTCTAGCTCCAGAAGGTGGATCAGAGCTGTGATACTCAGGCTGACCCGAGCGTAAAGAAAAACACAAAATAGTCGAGTCAGGACATACATACTTATACAATGTAAACCAGCTCAAGTGAAATGTAATAGCAATGCACAATTAACTTAAAGGATGCTTGGGATCGCCCATCCTTTAAGGATCCATTAAACTATCTACTATGTAGTAATGAACGCTATCATAGTAATGTCTAAAGTAAAGCAAACTATGCAAAATAATAGTGTTAATGTGACTGGGGTAGCGCAAAGCTACAGCAATTGCCCACCTCTAGCCACACTTTATAACATCCAACCGTTATTATAACCCGTGGTAATAATTTCAAAATGGTTTATATTTCAAATCAAAACATATTCATTTAAACCATTTTAAATATGAAGTCATTATCCTTTCAAATCAAATATTCATTTCCTAAAATTTTAGCAATTTCTAAGTTCGTTTATTCAATTATAATGTTTCAAACATTATATTTTCAGCATTCGTAGCACTTAGAAAATGCCACTGTAAGTATAATGAAAGGTTGAAAAACAATACAATTGAGAAACTGCAACACTTATATACTACTGCTGTAATTATAGTGTAAATTTGGAAACATTTTATTTCAGAATCTGTAGCACTTATAAACTGCTGCAGTAGGGACAGTAGTAGATTTGGAAAACAATACATGGAAACCACAGCATTTCTGGAATGCTACAAATTCTGTTATAAGTTTTACTATGACATTTTTAATTAATATATCTTCCACATTTATCATTTTTAACTTATCAAACTTATTCCACTTTTCCAAATTATTTATCAGGATATCATTTACCTTATAAAATTAATAAAATAACATTTTATTAATAAATATCCAATTAAATTATAATTCATTTACATTAAGTCAAAATCCACTATAAGTTGCTTAACTTTTATTTTAACAAATAAGTTGATATTTTCTTTTACTTTAAAAAGGTATCCATTTCATAAATAAATATTTTAATTACTAATTTAAGCTTAAAATTTCCATTTTGACTCAAATTTCAATTATTAAGTTAAATCAAATTTTAAATTACAATTTAACCATTTAGAAACTTATAAAATTTTAACTTTAGAAAATCATTGTTTAAATCATTTAAATCAAATTTAAGTCAAAATTTCACATTTTTACATTTAAAAATACTTAATAATTTCTAAAATCCCATTTTTAATCAAATTTCAATTATTAAGTTAAATCAAAATTTTAAATTACAATTTAAACCATTTATCAACTTATAAAATTTTAAATTTTAGGAAGTCACTGTTTAAATCATTTAAATCCAATTTAAGTCAAAATTTCACAGTTTTACATTTAAACATACTTAATAATTTTAGAAAAATCATTTTAAATTAACCACGGGTCTGTATAATATTTTCTAACCTAGGTCAAGTGAATACGGATAATATATCATTTCAATCCGTAATGAATTAAAATTCTGGGTTTATCATTTCAAACTCGCAATCCCAAGTCAAATAAAAATGAAAATCGCTTGAGCCTATCATTTCAGCTAATAACGATCTTCCCTTATTCTAAAATCCGTTTGGGTATGTATCATTTCAACCCATAGTGATTCTATACTAACAGGGAACTTGCACTGTGAGAAACAGAAAATAAATAAACAGTAAAACATATCATATGATGTCAGGTGATGCACAGGTATAAAATCAGGTTATATCATTATATAATGTCAGATAACAGGCAGGTGTTAACTTATAACATAGCATATCAACTACTACAATCGAGGTGACATTGTTTCACATTTATATAAGTACGATTTGTCGAGAGTGATAAACTCACCGTTTTGAAGCTAGAGACAACAGTCAAACACAAGACAAACTACTCCGAAAAGCACGACAAAGCACGAATCAAATGCGAGTGGATGGAGAGCCATGATTCAATCTTGTAACAAACAATTACAAAACATATATAAGAATATTATTATACAAAGAATTTAGACTTAAATCAAAATCAAAATATGAACAAAGAGGAGCAGAATGACTTAACCAAAGCAAGTAGGCTCGTCCACTTCCAAAATAGGCTAGACTATCATCAAATGATCTCGGCTATCATGGTTTGAGGCACCTAGGCTCGGCCTGGGTTACAAATACACACGGCTAAGCAAAGGAATGTAAAGGGATTGGCAAGTAAAAGTCAAGTGAAGGCAAAAGGTCATGGGAAAGTGTAAGGTCATGCACACATGGGTTCGGCCCTATGTCTAAAGTGGCTCGGCCATGGTGTGATGGGCTTGGTCAGGTGGTCATAAGGCACAACTTGGGATGGGGTAGATCATGGCAAGGCAAAAGGGGAGGTGGGATTTGGTGATGGCCGAGGCAACAAAAGGGGAAGGTGATGATCAATAGGCTCGGCTTGGGTTTGATGCAAGGGGTGGTGGGTTTTGATCAAGGCAAGTCACGGCATGGGTTAGGTCAGATCATGGTGGGGCTGTGGAAGGTGGTGGTGGAGGTGATGGTGGAGGAGATGAGGTCGGTTAGGAAGAATGCATGGCCGAACTTGCTTGAGAATAAAAGAAAAGAGAAAAGAGAAGAGAAAGATGAAGAAGACATGAATACTTTTCTGTAATTTGTTTTGAGGAAAGAAATGACAAGAGATGAGAAACAAAAGTGTTATGAACGTGAAAAAAAGAATGCGGGGAGGAGTTGTACGGCTAAAGAAGTGGATGGCTAGAAAATGAAAAGGCTAGAAAATGAAGAGGCTTCAATTAAACACAAGTAACTTAAGTCTTTTGAATATCCAAGTCAAAAATCAAATAAAAGAAAAAATAGAAAGTAGAGAAATAAAAATAATAAAATGAAAAATATAGACAATATAAATGAAATAGAAAATAACAATGAGATACTGAAAATAATTGCGTGTAAACGCTAAATTTCATTCAATTTAAAAAGTATAAAACAGCATTTGACGAAACGAAAAGCAGAACGAATATCAGGATTAAATACAGTTTAAAAGAAAACAATTAGAATTTAAAAATTCAAATTTAAAATTTCAACTGAAAGTCAAAGTTTGACCAAAGTATAAAATTTCCAAAAAGTCATTATTTTATTATATTTGGAAAATAAAATATAAACAAAATCCCAAATTACATTGTTAAATTCCAATATTTCAATTTAAAAATGATTAAAAATCAAAGTTTCATCATATACTTAATTTAAAATATATGTTAAAATATATGGGTTGTTACAAGAAGTAACAGATTCGGACTCTGATGAGTGATGTTGTTATTTCCTGATTGGTGGTAGTAAGTTATTTTTAATTTCACAAACAATCTACTACTGTTTATTTTTTATGAGCTTGTATAAATAGCTCGGTAAAATTTGAAACAATTTGTTTTTTTGTGGTTGCTATTCTGTTAGTTCGCAATGATATAATTATTGGTTATTTCCTTTTTGTCGATGACAAAGGGGGAGAAATTTGTATGACTAACAAATTCTTTGCAGGTTTAGATATGTCACCAAATATTCAAGGGGAGATACATATAACTTCCGTTATATAATTCTTAAAATATAGTATCATCCAAAAACAGGTTGTCATCAATCAAAAAGGGGGAGAATGTTGAATCATGGGTTTTGATTCATGACAAAAAGCTTAAACAATCAAGTGATGAGACTATACGATCAAGCGACAAAAAGAGAATGAGATATGCTATTAAACTACAAAGGGGACAAGACTTCAAATCTAAGTATAGTATGTTTATTTATTGAAGTTTTAGTCATTAGATATAGGTTAAAATTGTTAAAATCTATCCTCAAGTAGTTTACACAAGATCAAAGTTGTTTTAAGATTCAATTTCTTTAAAATAGTGTAAACTTTGCACTGACAACCAGGTCAGTCGACTGACCAAAATGACCGGTCGACTGAACCTGTTCAGTTGCACAGATATACTCTGTTTTACATAGTTTTGAATACTCAGTCGACTGGTCGATTTTGCTCAGTCGACTGAACGATTCTAACAGCTATTTTTTCTGAAAAGACATTCCATTTGCGAAGAGTTGCGATTCAAATTGAAGAGATATGGCTGCATCTTTTGATTAAAACTCTTCGTGAATAGTTGTAGCTGTTTGTCTACTATATAAACACTTCAAAACCATTTTCCAAATCACCGAATTTCATTTTGGATTTTGATCATACTCTCTACTTTCTATCCCTGCATTCTAAAAGCAATCACAATCTTTATATTGCTTGAATCTCTGAACTAATCGATATATTCTTTAATTCTAAGCAATATCTTCCTTTCATATCTTCACACACACAATATATACTTGAGGATTTGATTATAGGAAGGTTGTATACTTAAAGTCATATTAGTTTTATTCAGAATACAATTGTCAACTATTTTCTTATACCAGTAAAAGTCTTGTTCGGTTGTTCAGGCGGTAAAAGTCCTCTTTCGGCTGTTAGAGGCGGAAAAATCATGTTCAGCTGCTCAGGTGTTGTATACCTATTCCTCCGGGTTAAGTGAGGGGTTATTGAGTTGAAATTCTAGAAGGAAGTCTGGGACTGGACCTAGAATGGGAAGTTCGAACCAGTATAAAAACTCCTGGTGTGCTTATTCTTATTTGCTTTATTATTATTATCTGTTTCTGCATTTAGATTATAATATATTCCATATTACACGATCCTAAGTGATAACTAGCCACACAGTAGTCACTTTCATACTCGACCAAAAGGGGGTAGAGGGTCTCTTAGTTGTTTACAAAGGGTGACAACTAATGTTTTATGGGTAGTATGCAACCTCCTTTGCTAATATTTCAATTATAAAAATTTTGAATAGACGAAAATTCTTATAAAATCCCTACCATATATCTACGATCTAGCCCTTGAGAAAATCAATTTTAGAAAATTTGATTTTTCAATTATAAAATTTTCTAATTGTATTTCAATAGGTGGATTTATGAATTTTCAAGAGACAAACACACACAAATCAACAAATATCACCAATCAGATATTTTTGCAATGTAGCAAATTTTGCAAAATTTCAACACCTGTTTTAACAACTATCAATGCAAGGATAAACTAGAAATCAAAAGACAATACAAGAGCGTGCATAATATTTGCAATTTTATTTTACAAGCAACAATTATTTTTATGCACAATTTGAAAATCTTTTTTGCAAGCTATGCGAATTTCTGAGCATGCAATTTCCAACTTCTCTGCTGTTTGCACCTATTTTTACCCGACCCAATTCTCCTCTTCTGCTCAAGTCAAAAAAAAGTCGGTAAAAGGAAATGGCGACAACAGTGGTGTATATGATCGCAGGTGGTCAGTGATTGGAAACGGAGTTGGATGTAATTGCAGGAGCAATGATGAAGGATGGTTGCAATTTAGGTTAGGTCTGATGGAGTTGGTTATAAATTTGAATGTGATTTCGAAACAAGGACATTGAGAACGGACAAGAACAGAGAGCACAGCAGAAGTAGATTGAACAAGATAAAGAAAAGAAAACAAAGAAAAAAAAATCACATACTAAGAACTAAAACTAGAAATAAAAAGAAGAAAGAAAAACGAAGAGAGAACTGGGACAAGAAAGAATATAACAGAACAATTTTTTTTAATAAAAAAATAAACACAAAAGAACAAGGAAATTAATCCGAAAAATAAATAAAAATTAAATTGTTTTCCCTAGCAACGACGTTAAAAACATGGTCGAGATATTTTCTATTGACTAGTAAACGCCCAATATATCGTAATAAAACCGGAAGTGCATGGTGTACAATTCTAGTAAGTAGGCAAGTGGGTGTCGAATCCATAGGGAAAACAAATAATTTCTATTTATTTAATCAAATTAAACCAAAAAGTTGAGTGAAGTTCTAAATTAAAAGTGCCAAAAGAGTAATACAAAAGGAAACTACTATGATTGAGGAATAATTTAGGGGAATAAATCCACTCTCCAACTTCATCAAATAACAAAAGATAATTTCTATAGTCCCTTTTTTGAATAAATGGATATGATTTATACATCTACTTTAAGTATGAAATATCAACCCTAAATAGAGAAGTATGAATCATCAAAATTAACATACAAATCAATCCACTTATTAATTATTCAGGGAATATTAATGTATTTGATACAGAATCTATCTAAGCATGACCTATTAAGGGGTAAATCCAATATAGATCATCAAATTCAATTCTTTGCCAAATATTATTAATAATTCCATGGTTCATATATGTAGATAATTCTTTATTTAGTTTATTATTGATTTAAGCATAGCCTATTTGGGATAAACCAACATATGCTATCAAAAATACATGTATAAACATGAATAGAAAAATATCTAAAGAAAAGTAAGATGCAAAACAAGAGAATTGTAAAAGCATCTTTTTGTTGATTTCAATTTAACTAATGATCTTCATTACTCCCTAAATTGAAGGAGATTAGCTGATAATGAAATATGAATAAAAAGAAATATAAAAAGGGAAAGAAGCCATTGAAGAAGAAGAAGAAGAAAAGTGACTAACTTTATTTTCTAACTACAAACAAAAGATTACAATCAAAAGGTTTAATGAGTTCCCTAGATACAATGATGGTACATGGGTATTTATAGGTTGTTTTGCCTTAAGCCCCAAGTAATAAAAATGTTTCCTTCCTAAAATACAAATGGGCCTTTTGCCTTTTCTTCATGAGATGTAGCTTGTAATTGTAAATAGGAGTGTTCTTTGGGCTTTAAGCTTGTTTGATAAAAGGATTTTCACTTTGAGCTTTGTACATTTTTGCCATTGAAATCTTTTTCTTTTGCATCAAAAATCCAAGGCTTCAAATCATTCTTCTGCACCAATTTATTGTTCAAATCTTTAAATTAATTGCGTGCACCAACGAAGCTATCAACTTTTCAACTAAATATCTACAAAATAAATAATTATAAAAAATATGAAAATAATTTTCTCAACAATAAAATATGCACAAAAACACCTTTTTGCCCAAAATGAATGATGACTAAAATAATTTTCATGAATTTTTGAAAACATGTAAAAATACCCTTCATGTAACTTTTATTTGCATGAAATAGATAAAATGTGAGCATAAAAATGTACACATTTAGGTGTACATCACGGAGCTTCCTAGTTCCATGATTCACAATGCATGTGGTGGCACGTGATGTTATTGGCTCCATCTCAACATCCCCTAACTGATCAGGCTCTACCACAACAGTTGTGTTATGAAGGCATTTCCTCAAATGTGAGATGTGATAAACATCAAGGATTCCTGCCAATCTATCCGACAGCTCCATGCGATAAGCAAGTCTTCCCATCCTTCCCGAAATTCAAAAAGGCCTAACAAATCTTTGTGCCAATTTCCTAGACTTACCAAACCTTACGACTTTCTAAGTGGGGAGACTTTGATAAATACTGAGTCTCCAACCTCAAACTCTAACTCTTTCCTTCTCTTGTCTACATAGGATTTCTGGCGGTCTTGCGCTGCCTTCGTACATTGTCTGATCAACTCTACTTTTTCCAAAGTATCGCGAATCAAAACTGGTCCGAGCAAAACTTTGTCAGTAGTTTCGTAC
This sequence comes from Allium fistulosum, assembly GCA_030737815.1. Lineage (NCBI taxonomy): Eukaryota > Viridiplantae > Streptophyta > Magnoliopsida > Asparagales > Amaryllidaceae > Allium > Allium fistulosum. The sequence goes on along the minus strand of CM060905.1, from coordinate 892,815,143 downwards.
AAACAATTTGGCGATTTGTTGACCTCCCATAAAGCGCCTCAAATTGGGCCATACTAATCGTCTCTTGGTGGTATTATTATATGCGAACTCAACTACTGGTATATGCTGCTCCCAGTGTCCTTCGAAGTCCATGATGCAAGCTCTCAACAAATCTACCAAGATTCTATTCACCCTTTCAATTTGACTATCAGTCTGTGGGTGGTAAGCAATGCTAAGATTCAACGAAGTTTCCAAAGCTGCCTGCAAACTCCACCAAAACTCATTACTAAATAAAGCATTCTTATCACTAGCAATGCGCATCAGGATTCCATATAGTTGAACTACCTCCTTACTATAAATCTGTGCTAGAGATGCTGCGTTCTTATTATTCCTAATAGGAATAAGATAGCACTCTTAGTAAGTCAATCTATTATGACCCAAATAGCTTCATTAACCCCTCTGACTCATAGGCAATCCTTCTACGAATTCCATCGAAATGTGCTCCCATTTCCAAGTCGAAATGTCCAATGGTAACAACAATCCTCCGGGTTTCCTTTGCTCGGCCTTTATCCTTTGACATATCAAACACCTAGCAACAAACTTAGCTAATCTCTTCTTTATTAGTGGCCAAAAGAAAATTCTCTTCATACCTTATACACCTTGTCTCCTTCAGGGTGAATGGTCATCTTTGAGTGGTAACACTCTGCAAGCACTTCCTCTATCACATTGTCAATCATTGTAACACAAAGGCATCCATCCCTTCCTAAACATCCCTTCTCGTCTACTACATATCTACAGAATGGGGAAAAAGTTCTCCTCTTCTCCACTTATTTACAATCTCCACTATCCTCTCATCCTTCTTTTGATCCAGCTGAATGCGGTTCATCAAAGCCGACCTAACCTCCATCATTACCATAAAGCTTTGGATGGGTTCAGTTGGTGGTTGGAAGTTGAAATTTAAGACGTGCTCTAACTGCCTCCATTCATATATAGCACCTAAGGTATCTTGCTTCCGACTAAGGGTGTCAGGGACGACGTTCCCTTTTCTAGATGTATATTGTATACCAAAGTCGAACGATGCTATGTACTCCATCCACCTCTACTGCCTAAGGTTTAAATCTTTTTGGGAAAATAAGCATTTGTGTGATTTATGGTCAGTGAACAACTCAAACCTTTCTTGCAAAAGATAGTGCCTCCACACTTTCTAGGCAAAGACAATAGCTGCCAACTCCAAGTCATGAATTGGGTATCTCTTCTCATGGTCCTTAAGTTGCATACTAGCATAATCTACTACTCTTCCTTCATGCATGAAAACTGATCCCAATCTTGTGTCACATGCATCTGTGAAAACTATAAAAGGATTTTTGCCATCCATAATGGTAAGCATAGGTAAACTATCAATTGTCCCTTAAGTTTCTCAAATGCTTCAGTGCATTTATCATCCTGAAAAAAGACAAGATTTTTCTTAGTCAAGCGGTTATACTACTACTTTTGCAAAATCCTTTGTGAACTTCCTATAATAGGTTGCTAACTCGAGAAAGCTCCTAACTTCTATTGCATTCTTTGGAATTCTTCACTCTCAAATAGCTTCCACTTTTGCAGGATCCACCGCCAATCCATGCTCAAAAATGATGTCCAGGAAACCTTACCTCCTTCTTCCAAAAGTGGCATTTTGCAAATTTGGCTCAAAGTTGGTGCCTCCTCAAGGTCCCTAGTAGCTTCCTTAAGTGATTATCATGCTTTCCTTCACTCTTAGAGAATACTAAGATATCATCAACAAACATTACGATGAATTTATTGAGTTGTCCTCTAAATACCCTGCTCATCAAATCTAAAAAGTATCCATGGGCATTCATCAATCTAAAAGGCATAACTTCCCACTCATAGAGTCTATCTAGTGTGCGTAATGTTGTCTTCGACATGCTATCCTTCATGATCCTTAACAGATGAAATCCAGTTGCCAAGTCCAATTGGGAGAAGACTGTAGCTCCCACAAGTTGATTGAACAGGTCGTCTATCCCTAGGTAAGGGATGCATATTCTTCCTTGTCAACTTATTAAGTTCCATATAGTCAATGCATAGTCTCAATGAGCTATCTGCCTTAATAGAAAATACAATAGGGACTCAACCTTCTAAATACTCTGTCAGATGAATGCTTTCTTCAATAGCTCTGAGATTTGCTTGTCCAACTCACGCCTTTCTTTAGGAGTCATATGTCTTAATGGCAGTGCGACTGGTCTAGCATCCTTCCCCAAATCAATTCTAAACTCAACCTCCCTTTGGGGTGGGAGAACCGAGACTTGTTCAAAAACATCAGAAAATTCTCGAACTACGGGTATGGATGAAAACTCAATGTGAGATAGGCTCAGGGTATACAAATAACTTGACTCGACTAAGTCTTCAGGTGTATAGTGGACCTCTAAGTCTCGTCTTCTATAATTCTTTAATTGTAAAATCGTCCTGTCATAATAGTTTGCCCTTTAATATGATAACCAATCCATTCCTGTGACACCCCATAATTTGGCGTTAGTTATTTAATTAGTTAGTTAGGTAATTAATTAGGCTCTAAAAATGGAGAATTTATGCAAACGATGGAATTTGACCCTGAAACTTCCACCATTGCGTTCGTGGTGAAATTCTAAGCAACTTTCACATTTGAAGTCTTGCGATTGGAATCCAAACGATGAAGTTACGGATGAAAAGCAAATTCGAAATGAAAATAAATATATAGGAAAATTACCGTTTATTAATTAATCGCCCAGACCTACAGGACGACCTGTCATTTGGACCGGTCGACCCCTAATAGTCGATCAATGCTTCATGGGCGGTCGACTAGTCGCCTTTAAGCGGCTAGGGTAAGCCTAGACCCAATGGCCTAGATTTGATATATTTTGATCTAATGGTTCTGTTTGATTCTAGCGCCTATAAATTTAGGCCTAGCCCTTCCTTCTCTTCTCAAATTTTTTTGGTGGCAGTGGCGAAGCTTCGCCATTTCCTATTCTCCACTTTCTTTCTAAATTATAAAAATAAAATATTTATATCTATATTCAAACAAATTGGAGAAGAATGGAAATCTAATAAAAAGGAGAAGAGAAGAGAATCAACTATACGCGTATTTGAGGTAATTTATATATTTATATATATTTGAGTCTATTTTCTCTCCCAATCCCAAATCTCTTCTCAGATCTGTAATTCTAACACACACACACACACCCTCTTTTTATACAAATTTCTTGGATTAAAAAGCATTTGGAGATAATAAAAGGTTTTACTTCAGATCTAGAGATTTGGATCGCTTTTAAAAGGCGAGTGGAAAATTTTACAGATTGTTATAATATGAAAATTATCTCGTTGGTGTTTATTTGATTTTTATGCCTAACTAGATAATAGTATATGAGTTGTAGGAAAAAATTGAATATAATCTGAATATAAAAAATATCGCCTACATATTCTTGTTTATGAATTGATTTAGAATTGTTTACAACCTGATCTGGAAATCAGTCCCAAAAGTATGAATTTAGAATAATGATTGAATGAAATTTATTCCAGATCTGAAATAGGTTGTATAATAATGTTATGAATTTGGATTATTATCCTAATCTTGTTGGAATGTAAAAAAAAATTAGCTTGGAATTGCTGGAATTTAGATCCGTTTAATATTTGTAAATTAGTTTGATTTCTTTCCCTTTTTGGAAAAATACAACGTTTGACCAAGCAAGGGATATATGCAAATAAAGAGAGAGAGAGAGAGATGTGTAAATTATGAATTCATCATAGTTTACACTGTCTTTTTCAGTAATAGAAAGAAATGATTATTCCTTGTAATTTCCAACGATGTAATCCTTTATATTTTAAAGTTAAATCTTTTGTTTTGGACTAATTTATAGAAACTATAGCAGATAATTTTTTTAGATATGATTCCAACAATTTAACATGAAATAGAATATTCTAGTGAAGATATATAACTAGAATATATTTAATAAAAGTATGTATATGTACTTAATTTACCGTGCTTATAATAATTAAATAAAAAACTAATAACGATGCTTACACGTAATATTTGCGTTTAGGATAACCAATTAATGAGAAAGGAATTTAAAAGGGCTGTAACTCCAGTAAATGGGAAATAAATGGTAATAAATATGGGAGTTGCAATAATTTTATAGGGTAAATGGATTAATGGGACTGATAAATAAAGAAGTTGAATTAATAACTATGGCATAGTTAAAAAGGTTGCTAATTTGAAATTAGTAATCATACATAAATGTCATAGGAAATTTTCGTTAGTATTTTATGGATAAATTGACATTTATGAGCATAAAAATAGAATTTATGGTTTGATAAATATTTAAGGTAAATCTTATTACCTTAAATAAAAAGGGAATTAGTAAGCTAAGTCCAATGTCTACCTATGATAATATAAGTAAAGACTTAGGATGGTTAATTGGACTTAGTAGGTTAGTATTGCGAGGTCAGTAGAATCACTGGATGGAAGACTGCCTTCACTTTGAGGCTACCAGTAGTTAGGTGCACTTATTACCGATGTGAGATACCGCTAATCCTAGGACCCGTGATGACGTCAGAGATTGGTCCTGCTTTCTTAATTAATAGGTATAAAATAATCCAAATTTGGAAATAGGAGCGGTGAGGGATATCTCCATAAGGGTTTGCTTCTGGTTTGAGGTATTAAGTGGTTGTATGGTCCGCCTCTCTCCTAAATGTAAGTATTAATTAACCTAGTGAGATTCCAAATAAATAAGGATGTCCCGAGAATGGTTTACTTCAGTGTTAAGGTATTAAGTGGCTGTAGGGCCTGCCTTCCTACCGAGAAGTAATCTAATAATATTCTATACTTATAATTAAGAGTGATAGTGGATATTCCGAAAAGGGTTTGCTTCGGGTTTGAGGTATTAAGTGACTGATCTAAGGGTTCGCCTCTCTCCTAAAAGGAAGTATTAACAAACCTAGTGAGATTCCAAGCAATGTCAGCTAGGTAGTACCAGTGAGGAGTCCGCCTTGAGGTTAGGTATTAAATGAAAAAGGCCTATCTATAAATAGGTGTTAAATGGTCAGGGGTCTACCTAGTCCTTACTAATGAGGTATTAAGTGGCTTGGGTATAGTCTCTTACATTGCTAAGGTCGTAATAAAATAGTACCAGTGCAGAGTCCGCCTGAGGATAAGTATTAAGTGATGTTGGACCTGTCTAAAATATAGGTATTAAATGGTTAGAAGTCCGCCTAGTCCTTTTTAAGGTATTAAGTGGCTAGAGTACTATCTCTTACGTGGCTACGATTTTATTGGCGATAGACACAGTAATAGTTGACATTAAATGTCGAAAGCCTTAAATAGTGGATAAATGTCTATGTAGCTAGGACTCACCGACCATTGACAACATTGTTAGAAAACCACCTTGCGAATAAGTCTTAAATGATGGGGTCTACCTTGATTGAGGTCTTAAATGGCAAAGTCTGCTTATTTCTCTTTTAAGAGTATTTTGTGACGACTATAGAAGCCCGCTTCATATTTAGAAGTATTAAGTGGCAAATGGATTTGAAAGTATTGGGTGGTTGATTAGGCTTCGTCGGTATTTTGTACCTTGGGAAGGGGTAAGTAAGTAATCATATGTCCAATGCAAGGTTAGATTAGAATTGCTAGCCTTAATGGACATACCAATTAAATGGAAACCAATGGAGGACAGTATATAGATTTTCTAGTCACCGGAACATTGTTTTGACCCCCTTCTCACTACAACCCACGGGATAGATTTAGAGGAACAGATCACTGGAGCTGGTGCTCTTTTTTGTTAGAGAAATCTTCTTTTCTCTCATGCTCGATGCTAATGTGACAACATGTTATCCAAGGAATACCATTAATTCCAAGGTAGTAGTCATAGTCGGTAATCTTATCCTATCATTGTCTCCGTTGTGAGTTTAAATTTCTATCAATCTCTGATAATTCTTATGCTTATTTGCAAGTATCAAATCCAACAATCTGTGCTTTGATGGACTTGGGTTTCGGTTTTTGTCAAAATTTAGGCCCATCAAGGTATGGGTTGTTATCATTCCCAAGATAAGTCCATCCCTCTAAAAATTTATAACGTACATATTACATATGAAATAAACGTCGCATATGTCCACAACTAGGTCTTTGCAAATTAGAGAGAGCTATATCGACCCCCCCAATATGATTAGAGACAACTATTGGGACGGTGACATACTGGGTTTGAAGATTTGAGAAGTTATGTACGTTTCTAGCTATAAAGGAATGCGATGTTATGGAATCAAATATGGTATGAATTGTAGCCCCAAAAATAAGAGTTATACCTTCCAATGCTAACTTCCCTTGGTCTCTAAAGGATGGTCTACTCAAAATAGGGGCAGCCTCAATGGCATAGACTTGTCCACTTGGCCCTTCCTTCACCAGGTTCGGACATTGGTTCTTGAGGTGCCTTCCTTGTGGTAATGTTAACACTTTCCCTTAAAAGCTTCCTTTATCAGACTCGCCATACAATATTTGGCCACATGACCCTTCTTTTGTCATTTCTTACACACCTTACCCTCTTTCTTGAACTTTCCATTCAACTTCTTATTCGCCCAAAAGTTCCCCTTCTTGGTTTGATTTTGGTAGGTCTCGCTTTATCCTTCTCCACCTTATTTTCTTCCTTACTAGCCATCTACAGCAAAGCCATCTCAACTAACGCCTTGTATGTGGCGCCAGCGGGCACGTGGGTTAACAATAATTCACTAAGCGAGGAGTTTAGGCTCTTTACAAATTTCATGGCCTTTTTGGTAGGTGTAACGATCAAGCTCATCCCGAACTTAGCTAACTCTATAACTTACCAACGTATTCCTTTAAAGTGGAGCCTCGCTACTTAAGTTGTTAAAATTTCTCCGGTTGTAAACTCATGTTTTCCCTAGAAATAAACTTTGAGTCGAATCTGTCCTTTAATTCATCCCAAGTGAAAATCCTACCAACATTCTCCTTGGCTACCATACTCCACCAATCTTGGCTTTTCCTTTGAGGTGCCATCCTCCTCTTCAGTCGATCCTCCCATCCGAGTTCCTGAAATATCTTTTTCCAATCATTTATCCATGCATTTGACTCTGCAAAACTCTTTGTTCCAGGATATACTCTTTCTCCCATATTGAGAAAATCATTACACATCTTTGGAAAGTCAATAGGACGGGGTGCTGCATCGGCAAGCAGGGCAGCGGGTGCCGCCGATGCAACTTAAGGAAAATGGACTTCACCTACTTGCCTGAGGTATTGTTTAAACCTTTCAAGCATCCCTCGAATGGAAGGTCTTCCTTGGGCAGAGTCCCAACCTCAGAAGAAGAATGAATATCGACTATATCAACTATATGTAGGTTGAGTTTTCAGTTATAACTTCCTAAGATAGTATGTTATGACGAAATAAAGATTTTCCTAGTGTGTATGCGTATATTAAAAAATAGTGCGTATATATAGGGTTTGTAGAAAACATTTTCAAAAATAACAAGTACGCCACTCATATGTATACTTTTCCCTATAAATTGGGTAACCTCGGCTCTGATACCAAATGTAATAACGCATCCTGTAACAGGCTTAAATCCTGATCCAAAAGAGGCCCATCGATGCTTTGATCCATTCCAAAACTAGTTGTTGGATGGCGAAAAGAACAACATGGAGCTATTTATCTTTCATTCAGAACTCACAGCGGAAGGACAAAATATAATAGCATAAACAGTACCTGTTTTATTTCAAAATTCCAGATGTTACAAAATAAAACCATAACATAATGTCAAAAATAGTCGTTACATCATCTTGTTCAAAAGTAAATTTTTAGCTACAAATGGGTACATCAAAAAATAACATAAATAGATGAATAGACTACTGCCACAAACTCCTCTCATCGTCATCGTCATCTTGTTTATCGTCTCCTTTCCTAACCTGTGTTGTAATGAGGAGGGAGTTAGAACAACAATGTTTGATGGATAGAAAATTTCGAACCTTTCTATAGCAGTACTTGGGCAGTATAATTTAAATATGGATATGTCTTTCGCATTTTACGCTATATTCAAAACCATTTAATACTTCATATAATGGAAAGAGGTGGGCCCTCAAACAACAACTCAATACCTTCAATCCTCGAAGCAGGTTTTCCCATAGTGGATAACCCATAACCATCATTATTAATATTTACTAATGTGAGAGATAGAACCCAAGCCACTTAATACCTTTCAATGGAAAATAGGCCGACTCTGACCATTTAAGACCTCAAATGAGGTAGGCCCCCATCATTTAATACATATTCCCAAGGCGGATACCACAAAAGTATCTATCTAGCTGACATTGCACGGAAATCTCTTCGGACACTTAATACTTCCTATTAAACCAGACCTTTTCGAGATTTCCTCAACTGGGCCTAAACCTAATCCCGACCATTTAATACTTCATATATGGGAAAGAGGCGGGCCCTCAAACAACCACTTAATACCTTTAATTTCCCCAAGCAGGTCCTTTGTATTATGGCCCTTACCCCATGTTGACACCTCACATTAGTCCGACTATTCGTAGGAAATGGTAGCTAGATTAACTGGACAGATTTAGCTTACAGAATTGGGACTAGACTCGGGTCATCCGTAGTTACTTATTTAGGAGATGTCTCACATCAGCCCTAAATTCATACTACTAGTAGCCAGATTAGCTGGGCAGATTTCTATGGGCTTTTGACTGATCTTACATCCCTATAACTTAGTCATATTTTGCACTCTCTAAGTATGTTATCACACATCTCACCATATTAATTATTTGGACTTATAATAAATCCTTCTTATTTTGTCTAATTAATTACTTTCCTAAGGGGGATTTAAATGACAATTATTAACCATTAACTACGCTATTAATATGTTAAAATTGTATTTTATTTGCGCTAGTTTGTATACATATGAGTACGCATTTATTAGGCGCACGGAGATCAAGCCCTAAACTATCATTCAAATGTCAAATCTTCCAATATTATGCAAGTCACATTTCCAAAGTAGCCTTAACAGCATTTTTACCATAAATCTAATGTTCGAAAAACAAATCAACAGGCTTGTACTTAAAATCCAATTCCAACATATTTTATATTAAACAATGAAATAAAACAATAATAATGGAAACTTACAATTTAATAGGTTTTACGTGCTATTCGACCCCTTTTAGTATAAAATAAGACAAGGAAGTTTTTATTAAATTTGTAGAAATATGTAGTGCAAACTACGAATAAGAATTTTTACCTTACACATCATTCCTTAATCAAATCCTTTAATCAAATCTAAAGAAAAAGAATAATAAGTGGAATAGAAGGTAGAACACATATATTGCAAAATCCCCAAAACCCTATTATTTTATTACAAAACAATTAAGATTCAAGCATAAGAATTGAATTTATGCTTTGGGGGAATTTTGGGGATTTTTAATATAATGTTTTCGTGATCAAAAACTTCGTAAGGCATACGTCATCTAAAATAACACTATTCAATTACTAAAATAGAAAAACTAAGATTTCACTCACAGAGGGCCTTAGTTTTGCCTTCTCTTGGATTTGAAACTTCTTCAATGTACCCTTGCAGATCTCTTCATTTTGATATATACAGCAAGGGATTTTTATATACGTTAGATTCAAAAGATTAAAGGTTTGGAGGAGAAGAGATTGAGAAAATAAACAATAAATATAGATAGATATATATGGAGATTGAGAAAATAAACAATAAATATAGATAGATATATATGATTTCTTACCTGAAACCGTAATGGAATTTTCTGAATCTTTAAAGAGATGAACTGACAGAACTTCACTAGTATTCCTAAAATATTATGTGAATACAAATAAAAGGGCCAGACTCTATTTATAGTGGTTGGAATGCACCAGAACCGTCGGATGAATGTCGGTTTAAAATAATAAAATCTAGCACGTTTAAATAAACTAAAACCCTAGCCACCACTATAGGGAGCAGTCGACCCCTTCCCACTGGTCGACCGCTAGCGGTCGACCTATCGTGGATAAGGGGTCGACTGCCCCCATTATTCTAAGAATATTTTGATTCCCTTTGATTTCTTTTTATTTAATTCCTTAATTATAATTTAAGGTTAACGTTAATGTTAATGTTTACTTAACCCCCAAGTATAACTACCATTAACTTTTGAATTTCAAATTTGGGAATCAATTATTTATTTGAATTCTATTTAAATTATTTTAGACTAGAAAACTTCAAACGTCCATAACTTCTTCGTTTGAGCTACTTTTTCAGCATATTATATATGCATATTGATTAGAATTTCTCCATGAATGCAATGACATAACTTTCATGGTCAAATTCCGAATTTTGCAAAATTTTCATTTTTACCCCTATCTTATTTATATTAATTTATCCAATTTATTTATTTATGGTTGATTATACATGGTGTTACAGTAAAACCAAATATCTTCTTACCTTTCTAGTTCTCACTTCTTATGAGAATTTCTCTTTAAATCCTTTTCTTTTCAAAAATATAAAGTAATTGATGATGACTTCTATAATTTTAAAAGATTATTTCTTTCTCAAATTGATCATTTTATTTTGTAAGTGCCAAAGAAATTTGTGAAAAAGTTTTCTTGTTGATCTTTGAAACTTTAAAAACATGGTTTTGAAATTCATTTTTAGATAAATTATTGAATCGGTAGAATTTTAGACAAATCCTTTCAAATTTGGTAAAGATGTGGATCAATTTGCCTTCTTATCTTCTAAGCTGAATGACTTCATAAACAAGTCATTGTTGCTTAGATATCATTACCCTAGTTGGTTTTAAGAGTAAATATCTTTCCCTCGGTCTGGGTTTCTGGATGATAACTTGATGATTTTTCTTTATCGAATGAGATTATATGAGCGTGAAAAGCTTTTTGACCTATCCTTTGAAGAGTGCTTTAACTTTGACTCAGGGAAAGATTAATCGTGTTTGATTGTACTTCCTCTAGAAGATTGCTTTAGTCCATCCTTGAGATGTAATCAGACTTGTCTGATTGACTTCTTTATATAAGGATGCCCCATCTATACCTTTTAGGCAAGGCCGAAGGCTGGTTGGTGCTTTTGCCAGGACATCTTAGGTGGGACAAAAGTCTAACCCATCCTCCCTTTAGGAGGCGCTTTGGATAGGCCTTATAGGCGGAACCAAAGTCTTTTGGCATGTGCTCTGGCCAGGCCATCTTAGGCGGGACTAAAGTCAAACTCGTCCTCCCTCTAAAAGGTGCTCTGGACAGGCCTTATAGGCGAGACCGAAGGCTGTTGGTCGGTGCTCTGGCCAGGCCATCTTAGGCAGGACCAAAGTCTAACCCATCCTCCCTCTAGGAGGCGCTCCGAATAGGCCTTATAAGTGGCACCGAAGACCGGTGGATGCTCTAGCTAGGCCTTATAGGTAGGACAAGAGGCTTACTCCGTCCTTCCTTTAGGAGGCGCTCCGACCAGGCCTCATAGGCAGGACCAAAGGCTTGCTGTGCTTTGATCAGGCCTTATAGGCGAGACTAGAGGCTTACTCCAACCTCCCTCTAGGTGGTTCTACGGTCGGGCCTTATAGGCGGGACCAAAGGATTATAATGCTTTGACCAAGCACTTGTGGCGGGATCAAAGGCTTTTCCTTTATTTTATGAGTTCCTTCCTTTCTATTGATTACCAATTCCGTAGATATACTCATCTCAATTTCTTTATATCCATTGTATAAAAATAAGGTTTCAAATGCTCGGTATTTCATGTTCTTGCTGCTACATTACCATCAGGTCGGCTTAGTCGATAAGTTCATGGTGGGATTACTTCGTGGATAATAAGGGGTCCTTCCCTATTTGGTCCAAGTGGTCCATCTGCTACATTTTTGGTGTTTGTCATGACTTTTCGGAGCACCAAATCTCCTTTTTCAAATGATCTTCCTTTAACTTTGGAGTTGTAATATCTTGATATCCTTTGTTGGTATAAGACCGTTTGTATGCTTGCCTCATCTCTCAGTTCATTAATAAAATCTAGGGATTCTTTTTTAGTTCTTGATTAGGTTTAAATGCATATGCAATCCTTCGATGGGATGGTATTTCAACTTCAATTTGAAGCATTCCTTCACATCCATATATCAAAGAAAACAAAGTACGTCATATTGCAGTCCTAGTAGAAGTTCGGTATGCCAAAAGCACAAGTCGTAGTTCTTTTACCTAATTTTCTTTTACTTTATCTTGTTGTTTCTTGAGGATAGTCTTAATGGTTTTGTTGGCTGCTTTGACGGCTCCATTAGCCTTGGGATGAGCTATTGATAAAAAAACTTTTGATTATTCCATTCTTATTGCACAACCTTGTGAATTCTTCACTTTTAAATTGGGTCCCATTGTCGGATATTATCTTATTCGGTATCCCAAACTAGGTGACTATGTTCTTGATCGCAAACTTTAGCTCTTTTCCCAACGTTATATTTGGTAATGGTTCTACCTCTACCCATTTGGTAAAGTAGTCGATGGCTACTACTGCAAACTTCGCTCCGCTTTTTGATATAGGCAATGGTCCTATTAAATCGACTCCCCATATATCAAAGGGCCATGGACTTGAGCTTAGTGTTAATTCATTTGGTGGTATATATAGGATTGTTGAAAACTTTGATACTTTTTGATCTCTTTACATAATTCACAGCATCGTTATTCATATAGCACCAATAAAACTTTTCACGAACATTTTGGCTACTTTCATGCCATTAGAATGATCAGAACCCTTCATGGGCGTCTTTTAATAATTTAAACCATCCTCTGGACTAACACACCTAAAATAAAGGAGCGAATATCCATTTATATAAAGTATTCCATCAAACATAGTAGAAGTTGGAACTTGGTGCCTTAGCCTATTAGCTTCTCTTTTATCTCTTGGTAGTCTCCCTTCCACCAAGTAATCAACAATGGGTGTCAACCAATTGTTCTCATATTGACTATTTATTTTCATATGAATGGTTCTTTCCTTGTTTCTACCATTATTACTTCTTGGTTCATTTTCTTTTTATGCATGTATAAAAGCCTGGGATCTAGTAAACACAATAGCTTCATTATTGGTCTAGGGGCTTGTTCCTTAATACTGGTATTTTGTTCAAAGCTTACTGGCACATTTTGAGTTTCTAGGGCTCCTCACGAGCTAGCTAACTTGGCTAAAGAGTCGGCTTGAGAATTTCTCCCTTTGAGTACTTGGTGTATCGAAAAATGTTCAAACTGGGCTAACATTTTCAATATCTTCTTAACGTAAAGAATCAATTTTGCATCCTTTGTTTGATAAGTTTGATTCAGCCGGTAAACCATTAATTGGGAATCACTGAAAATCTCAATCCTCGGGATTTTTAACTGAAGAGCTAAGGTAAACCTTGCCACCATTGATTCATATTCATCCATGTTATTGGTAGCGGGAATACCTAACTTAACAGCATAATGCAATCGATGTCCATCAGTAGTAATGATTACATATTCCATACCAGCCCTTTGCTCGTTTGAGGATCCATCGATAAATAGTTCCCATTTAGGCTTCAAATCCTTTTCCTTTTCCTATTGTTCCTTAATAAATCATGTGTATTCATTAATGAAATGGATCAGAGCTTTCCCTTTGATTGCCACTCGTGGTTGGAATTCAATCTCGTACTAACTCAGCTCTATTCCCCATTTTACTAGCCTTCCCAAAATTTCGGGTTTACTGAAGATTTTCTTAAGTGGAAGATTTGTTAAGATCTTGATTGGTTGCCCCTGAAAGTAGGCTCTTAATTTTCGAGCAGTGAGAATTAGCCAATACGCAAACTTTTCTATAACTGGAGATCTAAGTTTTTCCTCTTTAAGCCTTTACTAGTATAGTACACCAGAAGCTGAGTTTTATATTCTTCTCTTACTAGAACTAAACTTACTGCATGTTCAGAGATTATCAGGTAAAAGTACAAGTTCCTCCTTCTATGGACTATATAAAATTGGAGATTTTTCAAGACGGCCTTTTAATTCTTTAAAGGCTTTTCAACAATCTTCTCCCTACTTAAAGTTCTTCTTTTTCTTAATCACATTGAAGTGGTGAAATTAGTGGCTTTAGAGATAAATCTGTTTAAAGCTACCACCCTTCCATTAAGGCTCATCACATCTTTACTTGTTTTTAGCTCTACCATGTCCTTTCTAATGAAGAAAATGGTAAAGTTGGGTTTAAAATTAATTACGGCTATTATATGTTAGCATTGGGTCAAAAATTTAAATATGTTAGAAAATATATAAAAAGTGATTTACGAGAATTTTTGGAGAATTTTCCTAAGTGTTTTAATAAGTATATAAAATTATTTAAGGTATGTGACATAAATATTTTATATGTTTATAAAAGGAGAAGGGGCAATTTGTAAATGTTTTAAAATGTTATTCTTAGAAATTTAGCGGTATTTTTAGAAAAGAATTTGGAAAAGTATTGGAAACCAATCATATGTTGACAAACAAAGCAAGTTAGTTAGAAAGAAATTACTTTATAAAGTTAAAAATCGGTTTTACAAGGCTTTTGCTGTTTCGCCACTTTCGGCAGCTACCTTTCGACTACATACTTCCGCCTCCAACCAGTTCGAAACCAATACACATGGTATCAAAGACTTGGTATGTAGTGGATTGGAGATAGGCGAAAGGTATAGAGTCGAAATAGGGCTTTTGAAGGGGTCGAGACTTTGTTTTGCTTTCAAAAGGAAATGTCGCTTGCTTTCCTTTCGAAAAGAATGCTTTCGTATGAGATAACTTTCGACTTGGTCTATTATTTTAAAGAAAGGTTTCAAAAGAAGTTGCCGCTTTTGTTTTAAATAGAAGCTTTTGAAGGGGTTGAAACCCTGCTGCCGCATTCTACCTTTCGAAGTAGCGCTTTCGAAAGGGTTCCTTTGTTTTAAAATTAGCGCCGCTTCTCCAATGCTTTCAAAGAGGTTGGTTTCGTCACCATCCACTTCTTTTACTTAGGAAATTGCTTTCGAAAGAGTTGCTTTCGACTTTGGTCTTTTAAGACCCTTTTGATATTTTGAAGTTTAAACCCAAAGGTTTCGAAAGGAAGGTTTTAAATGGTTTCGAAACTATGTTCCACGTATTTTTTACTTGAACCAAATGCTTTCGAAAGGTTTGATTTATGAAAAGGACTTAATGCTTTTGAAATGTATATCATAAAGGTTTCAAAGGGGCGGTTCCCCAATGTTTTTGAAAGGTTTACCTTAGTGTTTAAATGGAGGGTTTCCAATGTTTTCAAAAGGCATGTTTAAAGTGTTTTGAAAAGAGGATGTCCAAGGTTTTATAGAGCTTCTGAAAGGATACTTTCAATGTTTTCGAAAGATCTATTGTAAATGGTTTCGAAAGGTATGTTTTGAGCCTAAGGTTATAAAGTAAAGTAGTTTACCTGTATCGAAAGGGGTACTTTCAATGGTTTCGAAAGGGGTACTTTCAAAGGTTTCGAAAGAGATTGTTTAAAGCTTTTAAACAAAGGTTCCGAATGTTTTCATCAATAATGTCTTGAGTGAAGCATATATCATGACAAAGAGATTTGAGTAAATCAAATAGTATGTTTTCCTTGTTTAAGTATGATTTAAAGGGTTAAATCAATTTGAAAGGTTTTCAAGGAAAATTTGATGGGTAGTTAACCCTAAGTAAATGACTCAGATATTTGAATACCAGATGGGACTGGTGTAGGGTCGCGCCTTATACATCAGCTATAGCCCCTAGCTAATTTAGTCCAAAATTCCAGTGTGTAGGGCTTAGTCACATGTAAGACTTAAATGATGGTTACACACAGAAAGGAATATATACAGAGAAAGAGGATAGGTTATTGGTGACACCGCAAAACCATTAGGATTAGGTGCCTTTAGGAGAAGTAAGTTAAGGATAAACCGTCCAAAAGTTTGTCTAACAGGTGTTAGATTATTTGTTTATTTTTTCTGGTAGGCCTGAGTAAACCAATGGTTAGTAGTTAGCCAAACAAAACTATATTGTTCGGACAGATGGTCCATTAATTACCTGATTTATGAGCATATATGATATTGCTTTTATTGTTTTAATCAGTTTGATTGCAGGATTATGATTTGCAAAATGATATGTTTTAAAGGGATATTAGTGATGGGAAACCCGTTCCACTAAGTGGCGTGGTCTCACTTAATATCAGTAAACCGAGATGTAATAGTATTATTCACACCAGGTATTATGTCGAACTCGAAGTTTATGTTTTCCCCTTAAACTCTCGGGTGCTCAAAATTAATTTGAGTAGATTGAGAGTTGAGGATTTATAGGTTTTAGTAGGTGGACGAATAAAGCTTCCAAAGACGTGCAGGAGGCAAAGTTAGCTATTTAGGAGTTGCTATTTAGTTTTATTTCCGCTATGATGTATTAAGACATATGTGTCTATTTAGTACTCTGATCATCCAAGGGGGCATCTTCATATGTCTCTCTTAGCGTATCTTGTAATAATTATGTTTGATCAAAACTTGAGAATCGATGATTGGATTATGTAAATTGAATATTAAATATTGCTTTGAAATGTAATCAAAAAAGTTGTTTTAATCTGTGATGATTTTATTTCATATTCATGTGCTTCTGATATTATGGATACCATTACTGTATTTTATCACCAAAAGTTAATACTATGGATGGTTGTAGCATCTATAGCGCTTAGCTTCGGGCCTCAAGATAGGGGATGTTACAACTTGGTATCAGAGCATAGGTTTATGAAAAAATTAAAAGAAATTTCAAACTTAAAATGATTTTGAAAGCATAATCCTAAGGAATTAGAGAAAAAGATCGGGGATGGGATAATGCTATAGTAACATACTTGTATTTGCTATATATAAGTATACGCTTTATCTCTATTCTCCCATCTCTCTTAGGCTATTCTTCTATCTTATGAAGACTCAAATGCAGATATGGATGCTAGAAGTGGAAGAGTTAACCTTGGTGGGAGAAACACCACAACTAATGGAAATGCCAGACCAAATACTAGGAGAAATCAAGGTCAGGCACAAGCTGCAAATGTGGGTGCTGGTGTCCCGCAAGTCGACATGGGAGCAATGTATCAGTTCTTCGTAAACATGATGCAAGCGGGAGTTGCTGCTGGAGTAGTTGGAGGAAATGCTGGAGGAGGAAATCAAGAGGCTTCGGTGGTGAATAACTATGCCATTTTGAGTAAAGATTATGCTCGGCTGCAAGGAAAGCCGTTTATTGGTACTAAAGACGAAATTGAAGTGGAGAATTGATTACTTGATTGCAAGAGGATTTTTGCTGATTTGGGGCTTAACGAAGAGTAGAAAAGGAGACTCGCTTCTAGACAGCTACAAGGAGCAGCACTGTATTGGTGGAACAGTGTTACCGTTGGAGTCAATGAGGAGACTATGACTTGCGTTGAGTTCAAAAGGAGGTTCGAAGAAAGGTTTATGTCAGAGATTGCTAAGTCTACTCTACTCAGGAAGTTTGCTGAGTTAGAGCAAGGAGATATGACAGTGCTTGAGTATGCAACAAGGTTTGTGGAGCTAGCAAGATATGGCTACGCTACGGTTGATACTATGATTGAGAGGAATGAAAAGTTCATTTGTGGGTTGAAGCCTGAGCATGCTAAGGCCACATTACCGCACATTAGGGATCCACGTGATGTTGTTGTTGAGATGGCCTTGAGGCATGAAGAGATGCTTGTCTATCTTGAAGGGAATAAGGCAAAGGAAGCTCAAGCAGGGCAGAGTCAGAAAAGGAAAATTTTCCATGAGAAAGGGGCTCGAAAGGGTGGAGCTGCAAAGAAAGGAAAGCCAGAAGTTGTCTGTTATAAGTGTGACAAGAAAGGAAACTATGCTCATGAATGCTGGACAGGAAAAGGAAAGAAAGCTGCTGAGAAGTAAGGAATAAGGTGTTTCAACTGTGATCAGATTGGACACTATAAGAACCAGTGCTAGGAGCCAACCAAGGATGGAAATGGCAAAGTGTTTGCATTGGAACCAGCTACCTCGAGACCAACAGGAGAGGAGAGAGGAAAACTGTGTTGGAAGGTATATGGTGTATCAGTTAGAGTTCTATTTGATACCGGTGCATCGCATTCTTTTATATCTTGTTGTTTGGTAGATAATCTTAACCTAGAACCCTCATACCTAGTTATTTCCTTTAGGGTTGCAAGTCCAATAGGAGGTTATGCAACTCTTGGGATGAGATGCGACCAACTAGAGTTTGAATTGTTAGGTCATACCTTTGTTTGTAGTTTGCATGTGTTTGATTTCATAGGGTTCGGAATTATTTTGGGTATGGATTGGTTAAGTAAATACGATCTAGGATATTTTGCCATGATAGGAAAATATCACTTAGACACCCTGACTGTAGTGATCGGATAATTTACTCTATAGAAAACCCTAGTTTTGAGGTTAATGCTTTATTGGGTGTTATGGAGATAGAAGACGAGTTGAATCGAGTTTTCATTGTTAGAGAGTTCGCAGATGTTTCTGTACCTGTAGTAGGATTGCCGCCGAAATGAGTTATTGAGTTTCAGATAGATTTGATACCAGGAGCAGAACCGGTGAGTAGACCGCCACGTAGAATGACACCTATCGAGATGAGGGAACTAAAGGTGCAATTGGTGGATTTGGAGGGATAGAATTTTATCAGACCAAGCAGTTCGCCTTGGGGAGCAGTCGTAGTGTTTTCCAAGAAGTTGGGCGGATCGTTAAGGTTATGTATCGATTATCGTAATTTGAATGAGAATACGATAAAGAATCGATATCTGCTACCTAGAATTGATGATTTGTTCGATCAGTTGAGTAAAGCCAAAGTATTTTCCCAGTTGGATTTAGCAATAGGGTTCCATCAGCTTAGAGTGGCAGAGGATAGTATTCCTTTGACGGCATTTAGAACCAGATATGGATCGTATGAATGGTTAGTAATGTCGTTCGGACTAACTAATGCGCCAGCATTCTTTATATATTTAATGAACCGAGATTTCCAAGAGCACTTGGATAGGTTCGTGTTAGTATTCATAAATGATATATTGATGTACTCTAAATATGAAAGAGAACATGAAGTTCATCTTAGAGTGGTGCTTGAGACGTTGAGGTAGTATCAACTGAAGGCGAAATTTTTGAAGTGTCATTTTTGGAAGAAGGAAGTGAAGTTTCTTGGTCATTTAGTCTCAGAGAAAGGTTTGTCTGTAGATCCGACTAAGATCGAAGCGGTGAATAATTGGAAGAGACCCGAGGCAGTAACTGAGATAAAGAGTTTTCTTGGATTAGCTGGGTATTATCGGAGATTCATTAAGGATTTTTCGCGAATAGCGGTACCGATGACCAAGCTACGTGAAAGGATGTGATGTTTGTCTGGACTGATAATTGTGAGGAAGCATTCCAGAAGCTGAAACACTTATTTACGAATGCACCTGTGTTAGTAGTTCCATAAGGGAATCGGGATTTAGTAGAGTATACAGATGCATGTGGAACAGGATTAGGAGCAGTGTTAATGCAAAGAGGTAAAGTGATTGCCCATGCATCTCGACAGCTTAGACCGCATGAGGTTAGATATCCAACGCATGATTTGGAGTTAGTTGCGGTAATTTTGCATTGAAGGTATGGAGACATTACTTTTTGGGAGAGTGATTCGAGTTGTATACGGATCATAAGTCTCTGGGGTATTTATTCTCTCAGAAGGAGTTGAATATGAGACATCAGAGGTGGTTAGAGTTTTTAGCCGCTTACGATTTTGGTATTGAGTACACACCAGGAAAAGGCAACAAGGTTGCGGATGCACTTAGCAGAAAACATCAGAATGCAGTGTTGGCAATGATAGTTGAGTGGAAAGATTTAGAAGCATTGACTACATGCTGAGTATAGTGGAGATCCAAGAGTAGTTCTAGTATAGAAACTGCTATGTTGTAATGTTTAGAAGTTCGACCAGTGATGATAGAAAGGATTGCTTCTAAACAAGGAGAAGACCAATTATTAGTTGAGTGGATCAGAAAGTTAAGGGATAGAACAAAGAGCGATGACTTGAAAGATTTCAATCTTGACCAGAATGGGTGGTTGAGGAAGAAAGGGAGACTGTATGTTCCGAATATGGGAAACATTAGGAAGGAAGTGCTTGAAGAATGCCATCGTTCGAAGCTCACTATTCATCCGGAAGGAACTAATATGTATTAGGATATGAAAAAAAGTTTCTTCTGGGAAGATATGAAGAGATATGTAGGCTTATGGGTAAAACAGTGTTCGAACTGTCAACAGGTAAAAGCCGAACATCAAAAACCAAGTGGGTTGCTTCAGCCTTTAGATGTTCCAGTATGGAAGTGGGATTCTATCTCGATGGATTTTATAGACGGGTTGCCAAGGTCAAACAGAGGAAATGAAAGTACATGGGTCATAGTGGACAGGTTGACCAAGAGTGCCAATTTCATTCCAGTTAAGTCAACCAGGACAACACCTGTTTTAGCTAAGTTGTTTATGAAAAATATAGTTAGACTTCATGGAATTCCTAGTAGTATAGTGAAGTGGTAGAGATTCCTTATTCACTAGCAAGTTCTGGAAGAGTCTACATGAGATTTTGGGTACCAAGCTCAAGATGAGTACCGCTTACCATCCGTAGACAAATGGGTAAACGGAAAGAGTTAACAAAGTCTTAGAAGATTTGTTAAGAGCTTGTGTGCTAGATTTTGGAGGATCATGGGAAGACCATATACACTTAGTCGAGTTTTCATATAACAACAGTTATCAGGCTAGTATAGGGATGGCACTGTTTGAAGCTTTGTATGGAAGGCCATGAAAATCTCCCATTTTTTGGTTAGAGATTAAGGATAGGTTAGTTCTTGGTCCGGATTTGGTTAGAGAAGTTGCAGAAAAGATTGAGTTAATTAGAGCTAGAATGAAAGAAGCTCAGTCTAGGCAGAAGAGTTATGCTGATAAGAGACCGAAAGACGTAGAATTCTCAGTTGGAGATCATGTTTTCGTCAAAGTATCACCAATGATGGGTGTGATTAGATTCGGGAAATCAGGAAAATTGGCACTGAGATTCGTTGACCATTTCCTATTGTAGAAAGGATCGGGAAACTCACATATAGAGTAAAGTTACCGAACAGTTTGGCCGGAGTCCATGATGTTTTTCATATTTTTCATCTAAGAAGTGTGTTCGAGATCCGGAGAGTACTATAGCACCAACTTTGTTAGAGGACTTAGTAGTGGAATCGAATTTGACTATAGTTAGAAAGCGAGTTTGTATAGTCGGATGAGAAGAGGCTAAGGAACAAGATAGTCAGATTAGTTAAAGTCCAGTGGAGCGACAACGAGAGGGACTGTACTTGGGAAACTGAGAGCAGGATTAGAGACACTTATCCTGACTTGTTTCATGGTATGTTTTACCTTTATGATTGATTTTGATAAGTGCCTTATCGTAATTTCGAGGACGAAATTCTTTAAGGAGGGGAGTCTATAACGACCCTGGTTTTGATTAACATTATTTAGGACATTTAATTAGTTAAATTAAATGAATAATGTAAATGATTAAGGGAATTGATATTTGAATAGTAATGGGTAGCCGTGCCAAATTAACTAATGAACTAAGAGGAAGTAACAATGAAGTAGATAAAGGAAATAGATAAGGGCAAAATAGGAATGAGTTTGTGACGCCCCACCCCGAGACCCATATTAACAAAGAGAATTACTGGGTAATTCTGTTTGCTAATACGGAGAATAGCTCTGGTTAAGGGCAACCATCATAGTCTTGTATTAGATAAGAGCTAAGTATGTCGATTTGGTACTCATATTTTTTTTTCATTTCATCTAAAGTGGTTCGACATACTTAATTCCTATCAAATACACTACTACGGTGGCTACAGGATCATTTCAGAAACAAAATATAATAACAATAACAGTCACAAATCACAGAATCGCAACACAGATAATATACATATACACATACATCAAATGTAATACAACATGTCACAAGTGGTTTTACGATCACAATATATATACATACATCCCCACAAAAGAATATACACATCAAGGTCTGCTACAAAAATACTACACAAAAACTATGCTTCCTATCCAAAAGGGTTGATAGTGAAGTCCAAAAGATACTGCTAAGCCAAAAGTCCAAAAGATGCTTACATACAACTCGGTCTGACCCGAGTACTAAATACACGGGTCAGGCTAACTAGAACATGATGATTAGAAAGAGATAAATGGATATAAGTGCATAAGGGAAACATTCCTTTAAATAGAAAGGAATGATAAAAATAAAGTTGTATTCACAATTCCAAGGGTGGCAATGGTATAATGGCTCAACAGTATTCATGAATAGGTTCAACATACCATAAGTGATTCCTACTCAAGTGTATTCAACATAAATGTAAATAAGCAACATGATAGCCATAAGAGGAAACATTGAAATCTAAAACTCAATTATGCCTCATTTCATCGGCATATAAATATATAACTCAGAATCAATAAATCATGCAAACTCTTAACTCAAGGAACTCAATAAGAGTTCAAAACCTCATAAAAATGAAATCACCATATATGCATTACATCTCATATATCTCTAGGCTATCGATGTACTAAAGATATCTTTAATGGTGAAATCATAATAAAACTCAGAAAACTCAGAAAACCCGAATTTGCCAAATCCCCGATTGCATGCCGAAGTAATGCTGCATGTGCCAAATTCAGACCAGTACTATATATATATATATATATATTAGGTACCTATCCCAGACGACCGATGTCCTAGAACCCAGACGACCGAAGTCGTAAAACCTAGACGACCGAAGTCGTAAATCCCAGACGACCGAAGTCGTAAACTCAAATGACCCGAAGGTCTATAAAAGGTCTGTAGTACTGGTAAACCCTGAATGTGTCACAAACTCCTAGAGAGGAACCCGAAGAGTGATAACAGTGCGTCCCATACCACACGTTCTCACTTAACAGTTTCCTAACCACTAGTCAATGCCACAATAGAAAATAAAATCATCAAATATCTCAAAACTCAGAAATCTCATGACTCGCCTCATCTTATCGGCAAGTAAAATAGTATAGTGGGTTCTCATAGATTATAACTCCAAAATTTGGAGATCTCGAACCAAAAATCTCGCCAAATATTGCCCATCTCAGATAATTCGCAAAAATAGGAATTATAAATCTCAAAACACGCCATAAAATGGCAAATCCCAGAACTCATCTCAAATTAATAGCCCAGAATTGCTTCCATCGTACAAGCTTGAAATTAACCGAAATAGTAAACCCACGTGTCCCATACCACGTGTTTTACTAAACCGTTTAATTCTCTTCCTCATACGTCCGAAGAGTGTAAAATAGTGTATATTATTTATAAAATAATTTACTTGACAAAACGGGATTTTAAAACAATTTCTCGAAATCATTTTGAAATCAATTTATTGAAAATTCTCCTTATTATAGGAAATAAATATATTTTAATAACTTTAAAATAATTTAAAAATAATTTAAAAATACTATATAATACTAAATTCAAAAGCCAATTTATTATAGAAATTATTTCAAAATTTTTTTAGAAGAAACATTGCTCGAAATCGAAGAAAAACATAGTTATTCAAATTCAATTCAAATTCAATTCAAATTTAATTCAAATTTAATTCAAATTTAATTAAAATTTGAATTTCAAACTCACCAAATCTTGGCTAGCCTATTGATAGCCCTCAATCACATTCAAAAACTTCACAAAAGTGCACAAGAACAAGTGGTAAAAGCATAGCACAAAGGGGCAATAATCAGTTGGAAATAAAGAAGGAAATTGCCCAGAAACTCACACACACAGGTCTACATGCAGGTCGACAAGCCTGTCCACCTCCATGTCGACCAAAGAAGGCCTAGGTTGACAGCCATGTCGACCTGGAAGGCTCTGGGTCGACATGCATGTCGACCCAGGCTACGGGATCTTCCAGCTTGTTGATTTCTTGCTCGTACTGATTTTCTAGCATCGTTTTGACATATCAAACAGAGGAGTTTTACCATGAAATTTGACATGCACTAAGAACAACAACTAAACTCTAATTTGCAAAAGATCCAGCAGCAATTCATGGCAAAATCAAAGAGTTACAGCCACTTAAAGTAGCAACCGGAAACCAGAAAAACAGAGAAACAAGGAACAGAGAATAGAACGTATACAGTAACTTTTCTAAGAAAAATTTCTTTACAGCAACACTAGTTTTAGTTATAAATTGTGAGTGTTGTACTTACCTCAGTAATTTAGCAAAGATTTAATAGTAAGTTGCAAGCTTTTGAGGAGAATTGGAGCTTTAATAACCTGTAATAGCTGAAACATGAACATGCAAGAAGAATAGAACAAGTTACAGTTCCAAGATTCAAAGGAATTTGAGTCAAAGGAAGAGATTGAACTCGAATGAGAGTGATTCTGTAAATACATTTACCCTATATGTTGAGTTTTGCCTAGAGCTAACCAAAGCTCTGATACCAACTGTAACGACCCGCCATTTTGAACCATTCGCATCCATTATAAGTGTATAGGTAGACACTCATGCCGAAATTGAATTGCTCAAAATACTGCGTTGTTAATTTAAATTTGGCAAAACTGAACATATACAGTAAATAAATAATCACAGATCACAGACACAGAGTAATAAGTGCAGCGGAAATAAAGGAGATAGTAGTTCATGAAGCTACTATATGAATATATAAAATACATCAGAGTTTACAACAGAAGAGTAACAGATACAAATCAGAATACATCACTGGAATCATCGAATATCTGAAAGCTGGATAGATAGCTGGATCTCCAAGCGAAGCTCCAACTCCAAAGGTGAGTCTCGTAAGCTGAACTACTCAGTCTGACCCGAGCGTAAAGCAAAAACACAAAACACTCGAGTCAGGATTAACATTCTTATATTAATAAATCCAACTCAAGTGAAATAGCAATTGAAATACAAGTAACTCAAAGGATGTTTGGAATAACCATCCTTTAAGGATCCGTTAAACTATCTACTATGTAGTAGTGTACGATAAGTAGATAATGTCTATCAGTAATATAAAGATATCAAAATAGCGTTAAGTCATGGCTCATTCCACCCTTAACACATTTTTATTCCCACAAGCATATACAAGACCGTAGTTTCCCCAAAACCGGAAGTCACCAGAGGGCAATCCATATACTCAAGGTACAAAACAAATTCGTAGTGGTCGCGCATAAATGGAATACAAGTATGACAAGGCACATGAGGCTATACCCAAGGTAGTGATACTACTGTTCGCCTGATCCGGACTGGTGAGAACGCAACGCCGCAGCGCCCGCAACACCGTGAAACAACACTCCCAAAATCAAGGGTGCACCAATCGACAATAAGTATAAGTAGTTCGAAGAAGTGTGTCCACTTGAGGTATCAATCCTCCATTGGCCCGGCACAGCTCCTGTTTTAGTCATTTCCAATTTGACACAAGTGTCAAGGCTATCCATTATCGTTCTCTTTCTTCAGTCATCACGTACATCATTCCAACCACTTCATTCTGGATCATCACTCCGCGTATAGTTATTAAAGTGGTTTTCGGTTTAGATAGAGAGTATATCCATAACCGAGTTCCGGTCTCTTTAATAACCTCCGTAATTATTTCACCGATTGGTCGTTTATTTATTTCAAAAACCAAATCAATTTCAATTCAATTAGAATTCGTAAATCAACATTTCATTTGTCTTTCAAAACCAATTTCCAATAATTTACGTTTCAAAACTTCCAAATTATCATTTCAAAATCTTATAATTCAATTTCAATATCTATTTAAAACCATTCAAATATTGATTCAAGTTCGTATATAAGTTTTATCCCGAAATCATTTAAACAAATTTTATTTAACATTCAAATCAATTTAAACTCATTTATCGATTCCATTCAATATTCGTTAAGTTACTTTATCATTCAAACAATTTCTATTAAATTTCCAATTCATTAAATCAATTATTTAAATTCAACTTCAGTATATCAAAACTTACAAATTTAATTAAATTAAATTCATCAAATCAAATTCTTTACATTTCAAGTCTTACATTAATTCCAAAATATCACACTTTCATTTCTTGTTAAAGAAAATTCAATTTCAATTATTTATTTACTTACTTTAAATAATTTCCAAAACTTAATTAATAAAGAAATCTCAATTTCAATTATTACGAAGTAAAATTCACTTATTCAAAAATTCAATTTAATTTAATCATTAAATAATTCAATCTTATTTAATTATTAAATAATTCAAACTTCATTATTACATAATTTCAAGGTTTGATAATTTCAACTTAATTATAATTTTCAACTTAATTATTAAATCATATCCAAGTTTAATAATTTCAAACTTAATTCAATCATTTCTTAAATTAAACAACATTCTTCCATCAATTACATTGTTAACATTTTGTTTCATATTATTAAATATTAACATTTCCGTTCATCAAAAATTCAAATTTCAACTTTATTTCAAAACCATATTATTTATCTAAATAAAATCTTCGTTTTATTTTTAAATCAAATTATTTCACCAATCGGGTTTTATATTAAATTTTCTATCCTAGGTCAAAGTTAAATTTTTGGGTATTTATCATTTCAACCCGATTCCAATTCAATTCAAAATCAGAGCATTAAGGGAACTTGCAGTGTGATAACTGGGATGGTGTCAAAGTAAATAAACAAACAATAACAACGATCAATAACAATCCAATAATCAATTCAAATAATCCCGAAATAATCGTATTAATTCGCATTGTTATTTGTACGAATTAATATAATTATCTCTAGAATCTACACTATCATTTCATGTAGATTAAAGATTATTACATTACGGTTTTTCACTTGTCATCTATTTACAATTTCATACATCATAAATTTAACAACATACATTCAGTGGTTCACAAGTGTAATTAAACAGATCCTACGTGTCAATAAATTTAACAGTTAACGGGGTCATATTATACAACGTCATTAAATCAAATTTAACATTTAACTATCCTATATCAAGTTCAATTTCATACTGTTTATCATTTTAACATTAACAATTTTACGTCCAATATAAACATCAACAATCAATCAATTATCAGCCAAACTGTATTATCATCGCATAAATAATTAACAGGTAATGGTGTCAGATGTCACAGGTGAACTGATACAGGTAATAGCATATATAATAGTGTAATTAACTAACAGTGACATATTTCAATTGTCGTTTCAATTGAAATCAAATCTAATAAATAAAAGAACGTTAATCGTGAGTGAGTGCTCACCTTTCGAGGCTAGAGAGATTTGACAATAGAACAAACTACGAGTTGCTAGTATGAATCCCAAAGCAAATGTAAATTGGCATGAATTTGGTAGACAAGCTGATAGATTGGATCAATGAGATGAATTAGAATCAGAATAAACGAAGATAATTGGTATAAGTAAACTTGTATATGAATATATATAACTAAAAAAAAATCAATATTAAATTTAAACACAACGTAATAAAATCAAAAATCAACACACACACCTATATATATATATATAACCAAATTCACTTTATTGTAGTATATACATTGTATAACATATGACACATAAAAATGTATATTTTTATTAAACAAATTAACAAGGACATATCACTTGTGTAACATATACCACAAAAACCTTTTATAGATTGCCAGGTTCAAACATTGTAAACTAAAGTATGGCTATAGAAACAAGTTCCGCAGAAATATACTTTATAAAACAAGCCAAAAGAACAACTTCCTTTATAATTATTTTAAACGTATATATATTATAAAACCTTAATACTTTAAACTGTATCATCCGCCTATTATAAACTCTAAGAAAAATGATGGCCAGAAAAAAAGAATGGCGGAGACGACATTTTTGACTTGTTAGATACAAATAAACTCAATGCCCATTTTAAGGTAACTTATGCCTGGCCTAACTGTTAAAGTTTTTTTTCCGTACATACAATGCATCTATTACTTTGGATAACATGTTGTATATGTATACGTATGTACCAGTGTTATAAAACAGTATAAGTTCAAAATTTAGAAAAGCCAAACTTAATAAAACAAATAGATTACCTATTGAACATTATATTATGTACAATTTCATGCAACCAAAACCACACAAGAATTTATACTCAGATTATAAACAATATACAATTTCTATAACAAAACACTTAACTTATACATATATAATAAAAGACACCTATAAGACCAATATATATACTTATACATCACCGAAACTATTCATATTTTTATAAATTCATATGTATACAGTGAATATTTGGCAAACAACATATACCAATGTACATACTAACTATAAATGAAATTTACAACCAAAACTTTATAAACTCATATATACAAATGTATATGTAACTAACTGATTTGTATATAACATATATTTACTAATATATACAAGTACGTAAACCACAAATATATATACCCTTTCTTAAGTCAACAGCCACACTTCATGCTATAATATATATACATATAAAATACCACAAGTTGAATAAGTTTACCTCAGAGTGAAACCTTCCAGTATGGACAAATACGAATATAATACAGTGAGCTACTATGCTCGACAAAAGAAAAGGTGAGGAGAAAACATGTGAGGTGAAGCTATATAAAGTGGCTGCTGTGCTTGGTCGGCTACTAGAAGACGAGGTAGGGTTCGATGAGTTGTCGGGGTTGGTCAGAGTTGCGTGGCTGCCGTCGTGATGGATTTGGGGGGCTGAGGCCGATGGGTTTGGATCTGGGCTGGAGGGGACTTCGGTTGTGGATGGGAGGAGGTGGACGAGGCTGGTGCGTTGGAACGCGGAGGAAGATGTACGGCCGGAGGGAAAGAAGAGAAGGAGCGACACAACTGAGCTTGAAGGTGGCGAAATGCTTAGCCATGCCGAGGTGATGCTGCGTGAGCCTGGGAAGGAGGAGGAGTTCGGTGAAACTGGTGTGGAAGGGGGTCTCGGTGTGTTGTTGGCATTTTATGTGGTGTGTGTGGGTTCTTTGGAGGATGGATCAGCAGAGAGAGAATGGGCGGAGGATGTTGGACATGGCCATAGCAAAAGGAAATGCCTCTCAGGCAAGGTTACACTGTTGATTTGTAACTTTTTTTTCGGGAAGATGAAGACAAAAGGTTTGTCTTTATAAATTGAAATGAACAACCCAGTTTGGGAAACGAAACACAAAGAAAAGAAATGGAAAGGTAAGAATAGTAACGGTCAGAGAAAGTAAAATATGAACGGACGGCAGAAATATTGGAAAAATGAAAAAATGAAACAACGTATAATTTAATGCAACTAAAATATGAAAAAGAGGGAAAAAAAATCAACGTTCATTGAATTTCAGAATATTAATTGCTACGGCAGTTGAGTTTATACGGTGAAAAATGATAAAGGTCACAGGGGACAAAGGGCTCAAAACGGTTAGCGATACGGAAATCATTCTACTGATATTGCCGCGTACCGTACGTCGAACTGCACAAACGAATATACTGTGGAGATCAGCACGACAAGACGATCAAAACAGTATACGGATATTAGTGGTATGGTTGAATTATAAAAATTCGAATTTTTCTACTGGCGGAAAATGCGAGAAAAACACTGAAAAATAAGATCGACGGAGCCAAAGATGTCCGAATTTGGAAAAACGACAAACTGTCATCTTGCTCAGAAGATGGTTTAGAATTTTTCTATGTAAAAATATTTTGGGTTTGACAACGTTTTATTTTCAACGCTTTTTAACTGATTAAATTGAAGTGAATTTATGCGCGAAATAAACTTTCGTATTTTCGGACGAAAATTTACCAGTTGCTATGTTAAATTAGACGTATTCCAAATATTAAATTTTTATTTCAAAATTTTATCGTTTAAAATTTCACAAAATTTCAACTAATTACGTTATTAAAACAGTTGAAATTTTACGGGTCGTTACATTCTCCCCCACTCAAAACTTTTCGTCCCCGAAAAGGAACGAGGTAGGAGAATAGAAACAACCAGAAAGAAAACAGATTTGAAATACAAAATAACAATTAATTTAAACCATATAAATTCAAATTTTAAATTAATTGATATTCAATAATTGATTTAATCCATTTGATTTCACTAAAATCAATCTCAACTATTTCTAAATTCATTATCTTATTATCCAATTTTCTTCCATCTACAATTTTTAAAACCATAAATTTGAATAGTCTTTTATTATAATCAAATTTTATTTTAACAATTTAAATTCTTTAATTCCAATTTATTATAAATTTTATTTCACTTAATATATCTTATCACATATATTTAACCCATATAAATTAATTTAAACCATAAAAGTTTCGATTTAAATTAATTTACATCGATTAATTTCTTTTAAATTCAAGGTATTTTCATATGTTGATCAAATTTCAATTTTTTTTTTAATTCTTTCAAAACAGATTTATTTCATTATTAACTGAGTTTACTTATTATTCTATCTAACTCTATTAACATCTTTATAATCAAAATTTAGTGTATAACATTTATTATAACACTCAAATTTTATTTATAAATTCAATTTATCTTATATATATTATCCAATTACATATTCAACTTCTGAATGATTTAGGTAAGTTGTATTAGAATGTAGTTGAACAATATACAAATAACATTTTCTCAATTAAATTATTCAAGTTTAAATATTTATTCCGAATTTTGGTTTTTATAATTAAAATCATCCTTTAACAAAATTCAAGAATTAGATTTTCCGATTAACTTCAAACAATGTAGAGATATATAATATATTTATATCAAATCAAATTAAATTTTTAAAGTAAGATACCTTTATATATAAATCAAATTATACCAAAGAAATTCAAATCAAAATATTTTTCAAAGCAAAACCATAGCAAAGCTACAGAATAGTATCTCCACTTCGAAACTCGAAAATGAATGTCGATGATGCGGCCGCCATCACCGAAATTATTTTCCAGCGACAAAGGGAAGAGCACTGATTTCAACATTTTAAAAATTCTTTGAAAACGATTTCTATTTGAAAATACCTTCAATATATATACTTTAAAATTTCAAAAACCAAAGTTCGAAATCACCGGAACTAATAAATTCTCAAATTTCTGAATTTAATTCATTTCAAATTCCAATCAATTTATAACCAAGTTTATAAATTCATTTATTTATTATGCAATAGTCAATGGTTTGCAAAACAATAAATGAAAATCAAATATTATTATTTTAGACAACAAATTCATTAACAATTTAATTTCAAAAAAACTTATATTTATATATAATATAATCATACAAAACTTTTATTTTATTTATCAAATTTGAAAACAAAATTGTGTCAGTTTGCTCTGCTCAAGTGTTTTGGAAATCCTATCGATAGCGTTGATCAGACGAATCGATCGGAAACCCAAATCAACATCAACAACTCAAACAACACAATATATAAAACATTTTTATATAAATTTACAAATACACTTTCTCACCCGACGATACAAGAATGGATTCAAAGCAAGGATAGAGATTCAAATTTTTGATGGACTCAAATTAAAGAGAATTCTGATTCGAAGACAAATTCGAAAGAAAAGATAAGATGATTCAATAACAAAATCGGGAGATGGTAAGTTTATTTAATTCACGGGCAACCTTAACTGGGTCGTCCGTAACTTCAAGAATAAGATCGATGCTGAATTCCGAGGTAAATCAACACTCGATCTCAATAGGTGGGATTCAGGTATAGCAGGGAATAGATAACATCGTAAACCGAGGATATAGAAATCTCCGGTAAATCGATGTCTATTGTAAAGGGGTTTTACTCCTTTACGAATCATTCGAAGATTGGCGAGACCGCCGATCTATTATAGATATCATTCAAATGGAGTTATGGGGTGCTCCAGAATTGAAAGAAGACGAATAGTGAGGGGCACGGATGAATTTTGAAACCGAGAGGAACGTTCCAAGATTCAAAGGAATTTGAGTCAAAGGAAGAGATTGAACTCGAATGAGAGTGATTCTGTAAATACATTTACCCTATATGTTGAGTTTTGCCTAGAGCTAACCAAAGCTCTGATACCAACTGTAACGACCCGCCATTTTGAACCATTCGCATCCATTATAAGTGTATAGGTAGACACTCATGCCGAAATTGAATTGCTCAAAATACCGCGTTGTTAATTTAAATTTGGTAAAATTGAACATATACAGTAAATAAATAATCACAGATCACAGACACAGAGTAATAAGTGCAGCGGAAATAAAGGAGATAGTAGTTCATGAAGCTACTATATGAATATATAAAATACATCAGAGTTTACAACAGAAGAGTAACAGATACAAATCAGAATACATCACTGGAATCATCGAATATCTGAAAGCTGGATAGATAGCTGGATCTCCAAGCGAAGCTCCAACTCCAAAGGTGAGTCTCGTAAGCTGAACTACTCAGTCTGACCCGAGCGTAAAGCAAAAACACAAAACACTCGAGTCAGGATTAACATTCTTATATTAATAAATCCAACTCAAGTGAAATAGCAATTGAAATACAAGTAACTCAAAGGATGTTTGGAATAACCATCCTTTAAGGATCCGTTAAACTATCTACTATGTAGTAGTGTACGATAAGTAGATAATGTCTATCAGTAATATAAAGATATCAAAATAGCGTTAAGTCATGGCCCATTCCACCTTTAACACATTTTTATTCCCACAAGCATATACAAGACCGTAGTTTCCCCAAAACCGGAAGTCACCAGAGGGCAATCCATATACTCAAGGTACAAAACAAATTCGTAGTGGTCGCGCATAAATGGAATACAAGTATGACAAGGCACATGAGGCTATACCCAAGGTAGTGATACTACCGTTCGCCTGATCCGGACTGGTGAGAACGCAACGCCGCAGCGCCCGCAACACCGTGAAACAACACTCCCAAAATCAAGGGTGCACCAATCGACAATAAGTATAAGTAGTTCGAAGAAGTGTGTCCACTTGAGGTATCAATCCTCCATTGGCCCGGCACAGCTCCTGTTTTAGTCATTTCCAATTTGACACAAGTGTCAAGGCTATCCATTATCGTTCTCTTTCTTCAGTCATCACGTACATCATTCCAACCACTTCATTCTGGATCATCACTCCGCGTATAGTTATTAAAGTGGTTTTCGGTTTAGATAGAGAGTATATCCATAACCGAGTTCCGGTCTCTTTAATAACCTCCGTAATTATTTCACCGATTGGTCGTTTATTTATTTCAAAAACCAAATCAATTTCAATTCAATTAGAATTCGTAAATCAACATTTCATTTGTCTTTCAAAACCAATTTCCAATAATTTACGTTTCAAAACTTCCAAATTATCATTTCAAAATCTTATAATTCAATTTCAATATCTATTTAAAACCATTCAAATATTGATTCAAGTTCGTATATAAGTTTTATCCCGAAATCATTTAAACAAATTTTATTTAACATTCAAATCAATTTAAACTCATTTATCGATTCCATTCAATATTCGTTAAGTTACTTTATCATTCAAACAATTTCTATTAAATTTCCAATTCATTAAATCAATTATTTAAATTCAACTTCAGTATATCAAAACTTACAAATTTAATTAAATTAAATTCATCAAATCAAATTCTTTACATTTCAAGTCTTACATCAATTCCAAAATATCACACTTTCATTTCTTGTTAAAGAAAATTCAATTTCAATTATTTATTTACTTACTTTAAATAATTTCCAAAACTTAATTAATAAAGAAATCTCAATTTCAATTATTACGAAGTAAAATTCACTTATTCAAAAATTCAATTTAATTTAATCATTAAATAATTCAATCTTATTTAATTATTAAATAATTCAAACTTCATTATTACATAATTTCAAGGTTTGATAATTTCAACTTAATTATAATTTTCAACTTAATTATTAAATCATATCCAAGTTTAATAATTTCAAACTTAATTCAATCATTTCTTAAATTAAACAACATTCTTCCATCAATTACATTGTTAACATTTTGTTTCATATTATTAAATATTAACATTTCCGTTCATCAAAAATTCAAATTTCAACTTTATTTCAAAACCATATTATTTATCTAAATAAAATCTTCGTTTTATTTTTAAATCAAATTATTTCACCAATCGGGTTTTATATTAAATTTTCTATCCTAGGTCAAAGTTAAATTTTTGGGTATTTATCATTTCAACCCGATTCCAATTCAATTCAAAATCAGAGCATTAAGGGAACTTGCAGTGTGATAACTGGGATGGTGTCAAAGTAAATAAACAAACAATAACAACGATCAATAACAATCCAATAATCAATTCAAATAATCCCGAAATAATCGTATTAATTCGCATTGTTATTTGTACGAATTAATATAATTATCTCTAGAATCTACACTATCATTTCATGTAGATTAAAGATTATTACATTACGGTTTTTCACTTGTCATCTATTTACAATTTCATACATCATAAATTTAACAACATACATTCAGTGGTTCACAAGTGTAATTAAACAGATCCTACGTGTCAATAAATTTAACAGTTAACGGGGTCATATTATACAACGTCATTAAATCAAATTTAACATTTAACTATCCTATATCAAGTTCAATTTCATACTGTTTATCATTTTAACATTAACAATTTTACGTCCAATATAAACATCAACAATCAATCAATTATCAGCCAAACTGTATTATCATCGCATAAATAATTAACAGGTAATGGTGTCAGATGTCACAGGTGAACTGATACAGGTAATAGCATATATAATAGTGTAATTAACTAACAGCGGCATATTTCAATTGTCGTTTCAATTGAAATCAAATCTAATAAATAAAAGAACGTTAATCGTGAGTGAGTGCTCACCTTTCGAGGCTAGAGAGATTTGACAATAGAACAAACTACGAGTTGCTAGTATGAATCCCAAAGCAAATGTAAATTGGCATGAATTTGGTAGACAAGCTGATAGATTGGATCAATGAGATGAATTAGAATCAGAATAAACGAAGATAATTGGTATAAGTAAACTTGTATATGAATATATATAACTAAAAAAAAAATCAATATTAAATTTAAACACAACGTAATAAAATCAAAAATCAACACACACACCTATATATATATATATATAACCAAATTCACTTTATTGTAGTATATACATTGTATAACATATGACACATAAAAATGTATATTTTTATAAAACAAATTAACAAGGACATATCACTTGTGTAACATATACCACAAAAACCTTTTATAGATTGCCAGGTTCAAACATTGTAAACTAAAGTATGGCTATAGAAACAAGTTCCGCAGAAATATACTTTATAAAACAAGCCAAAAGAACAACTTCCTTTATAATTATTTTAAACGTATATATATTATAAAACCTTAATACTTTAAACTGTATCATCCGCCTATTATAAACTCTAAGAAAAATGATGGCCAGAAAAAAAGAATGGCGGAGACGACATTTTTGACTTGTTAGATACAAATAAACTCAATGCCCATTTTAAGGTAACTTATGCCTGGCCTAACTGTTAAAGTTTTTTTTTCCGTACATACAATGCATCTATTACTTTGGATAACATGTTGTATATGTATACGTATGTACCAGTGTTATAAAACAGTATAAGTTCAAAATTTAGAAAAGCCAAACTTAATAAAACAAATAGATTACCTATTGAACATTATATTATGTACAATTTCATGCAACCAAAACCACACAAGAATTTATACTCAGATTATAAACAATATACAATTTCTATAACAAAACACTTAACTTATACATATATAATAAAAGACACCTATAAGACCAATATATATACTTATACATCACCGAAACTATTCATATTTTTATAAATTCATATGTATACAGTGAATATTTGGCAAACAACATATACCAATGTACATACTAACTATAAAGGAAATTTACAACCAAAACTTTATAAACTGATATATACAAATGTATATGTAACTAACTGATTTGTATATAACATATATTTACTAATATATACAAGTACGTAAACCACAAATATATATACCCCTTCTTAAGTCAACAGCCACACTTCATGCTATAATATATATACATATAAAATACCACAAGTTGAATAAGTTTACCTCAGAGTGAAACCTTCCAGTATGGACAAATACGAATATAATACAGTGAGCTACTATGCTCGACAAAAGAAAAGGTGAGGAGAAAACATGTGAGGTGAAGCTATATAAAGTGGCTGCTGTGCTTGGTCGGCTACTAGAAGACGAGGTAGGGTTCGATGAGTTGTCGGGGTTGGTCAGAGTTGCGTGGCTGCCGTCGTGATGGATTTGGGGGGCTGAGGCCGATGGGTTTGGATCTGGGCTGGAGGGGACTTCAGTTGTGGATGGGAGGAGGTGGACGAGGCTGGTGCGTTGGAACGCGGAGGAAGATGTACGGCCGGAGGGAAAGAAGAGAAGGAGCGACACAACTGAGCTTGAAGGTGGCGAAATGCTTAGCCATGCCGAGGTGATGCTGCGTGAGCCTGGGAAGGAGGAGGAGTTCGGTGAAACTGGTGTGGAAGGGGGTCTCGGTGTGTTGTTGGCATTTTATGTGGTGTGTGTGGGTTCTTTGGAGGATGGATCAGGAGAGAGAGAATGGCCGGAGGATGTTGGACATGGCCATAGCAAAAGGAAATGCCTCTCAGGCAAGGTTACACTGTTGATTTGTAACTTTTTTTTCGGGAAGATGAAGACAAAAGGTTTGTCTTTATAAATTGAAATGAACAACCCAGTTTGGGAAACGAAACACAAAGAAAAGAAATGGAAAGGTAAGAATAGTAACGGTCAGAGAAAGTAAAATATGAACGGACGGCAGAAATATTGGAAAAATGAAAAAATGAAACAACGTATAATTTAATGCAACTAAAATATGAAAAAGAGGGAAAAAAAAATCAACGTTCATTGAATTTCAGAATATTAATTGCTACGGCAGTTGAGTTTATACGGTGAAAAATGATAAAGGTCACAGGGGACAAAGGGCTCAAAACGGTTAGCGATACGGAAATCATTCTACTGATATTGCCGCGTACCGTACGCCGAACTGCACAAACGAATATACTGTGGAGATCAGCACGACAAGACGATCAAAACAGTATACGGATATTAGTGGTATGGTTGAATTATAAAAATTCGAATTTTTCTACTGGCGGAAAATGCGAGAAAAACACTGAAAAATAAGATCGACGGAGCCAAAGATGTCCGAATTTGGAAAAACGACAAACTGTCATCTTGCTCAGAAGATGGTTTAGAATTTTTCTATGTAAAAATATTTTGGGTTTGACAACGTTTTATTTTCAACGCTTTTTAACTGATTAAATTGAAGTGAATTTACGCGCGAAATAAACTTTCGTATTTTCGGACGAAAATTTACCAGTTGCTATGTTAAATTAGACGTATTCCAAATATTAAATTTTTATTTCAAAATTTTATCGTTTAAAATTTCACAAAATTTCAACTAATTACGTTATTAAAACAGTTGAAATTTTACGGGTCGTTACAAATTCATACCTAAATCAAAACTTTTGATGAAATTTATAGAGTATTGGGTTTGATTACCTTTCTCTATTCTTATTTTGGTGATATTTTTTCTTGAATTAGCAGCAAATTAGGTGGAAATTTGATTTATATGAAAGAGGCCATTAATTTCTTTTGTTTTCTTTACTGTAAATTTTTGTTTGAGAAGAAGATAAGGAAAAGAGTACGTACTTTTATTTTTTTTTCTCATAAAGAAGTTTCCAGATATTGGGTTTTGGATTTAATATCCTACCCAATAAGCCCAACTTAAAATACTTAGTGAAATATTAAGAAATGAACACAATTTACCCTATATTATCACTATATTCACATATTTCTTCATTTTAAGGCCAAACAAAAATATGTACAACAAATGTATGTAAAAATTGTTATCTTAGCAATTTCTAGGGAAGTACTGTATTCAACTCAATTTATTTCATCAAACAAGAGAAAGATAGACAAGCTCGAGATTAAAATTTCTCACTCTAAACTCAAGGCGAAAGAAGACCAGGATAAAAATTGCTCGGTAAATTCAATGATTTTCCTAAGTATAAATACTAGGATTTGCTGACCATTGAATTTCTTTGAGCAGTACATCATGATTTCAAAAGTATCTCACTTTCGAAACGAAACACAATGGGTGCTACTCAAAAATCTATCGAAGGACATTGATTTCACAAAAGTTTCTCGAATAGAGTTGGGATTTAGCATCGCTTTATCCGAACTCTAACAACAAGCTGATGACTTTCCGTATGTCACTACGGAAGGAGCCATATTGATACTAAGATAACAACAATTGAGGTAAGAAAACCCAATAAGAGGGTGTTACTTTAAAGACCACCCTACTCAAACGACCGCAAAATGCTAGTCGTTAGACCATTGCACTAAGGCAAGACAATCACGAGGAACACAATAGATATAAAGTTTAATTTACAATCAAAATTTATTAGAGTTCAAAATTCATTATCTTCAAAACCATAATCTAAATTTTTGTTTACAATCAAACTTCTTAAAGTTTCGAAACTCGTTACCTTTAAATTCAAAATCTCAATTTTCCACACTTGGAAATTTTCCAAACTCCTTCCTCTAGTTCTTATAAAATGATAAATAATTTCAAACTCGTATTCCCTTTTATTCCAAAATTAAATTTTCAAAAGAATTTTATATTTTCATTTCAACAATTCTTAAGATAAAATTTTGAAATTTACTGTTCTTTATTTTCAAATACTCAAATTTTCATAACAAACTCCATCTTTAACATGTATAACTCATTTTAAATTATTCAATAAACATTTGTTTTTCAAACAAAGTATTATCTCATCATTTCAACAATAAAGCATAACTATATTCAAACTCATACATTTCAATTATCATAATGGCATTGCCTCGCCATTGATTTATAATAAATAACCCTTTCGATTGGCTGTAGAGTTGACCAAATGATCAAAACCGCCTAGCCATTCATCCAATCCCACTATGGTTCAATGGCTGCATATGTCATCCAAAATAAAAAATTTAATTCTCAAACCATAATAATTAATTTATAAATTAAATCTTATTAAAACTCAGTTTATCGTGTCTGATTGTCTCATCACAACGTTAGGAAATTCCTATCGATAACGTTGATCAGGTGCATCGACAAGAATTCTTGAAGCACTCAATGGACAACCCAACACAAAGATCTTTTTCTTTAAAAAAATTACCTCATATTCAATACTCAAAATATTCTTTATCTAACTCAAACAAAATCCAATTTCTCTTAAAAACATTTCTTAACTTTTGAAAAAATTTGAAATCTCAATTTTTATTGCTTATACTCAAAACCTAAAATACTAGAAGAACTCATCGAGATATTCTCAGAATACTCGATTCACAAGATTGATGGGATAGACTGGAGTGTTCGTTATTCCGAACGATATAACTAACCACTCACAAGCCCCATACGAGTGCGTATTGCGGTAATAGGAACGCTATCCTCCGCAACTCGTAACTCAAGGAGATTGGTGTAGGGTCAAACTGATGTATGACCCTAACACCACTCAATAGATTAAAAAGGAATAGATGAGATTTAAGGGTAAGGGCAAGACATCTTCTCAATTGAGAAGAAAAACACTTAACAACATATCATTACTTTGAATGAAGTACTATCATAAAGCCTATCAACAAATGAGTATTCAAAAATGGTATCTCAAAAGATGTAAGAATGGCAATATCAATTAAATTCAAAGAATCTCCTCATTTCCTTAGTGGACATCCTCGTGGAAGGATGACCGAAAGACTAAGAACCGGGAATGAGGTCAATACAATACTCGATGGCCTGATTGGGTGTCATACCCAAACGGACTGGCAGAAATCAACAGAATCACAATGACTGGTATTCGAGATATATCATCTACATCTCGAAACTCAAGAGTGAATACAGAGACTTCAGAATTATCGTTTAACATTCCGAAGAACAAGAAACAACAAATTAGTCGAATTAGGATACCAAAATATATTATCCTATGAATCACAGAATATGGCTTGCTAATATGCAAGACACTCCATCTCAAATCACTCCAAACTTTGGATAGGAAATAGCATGCTAATATGCACGAATAGATAAACTATAAGAAACAAAATCCCAAAACCCTCATATATCATGTCAAATATTATGGATCCCCTCAATAGGATCTGCAATCCTCAAAGAATAATAAAGTAAGAAACATTAAAGGTATAACATTAATAAGCTTCTTTGATTCGAGTGAATATGAAGCACTTGTACCGAAGAGAACTTGAATAGAATAGACATAAAATAATATAAAGCTCTAGAAAAGGAAGTACCTCCAGGTTGAGAGGAACCTCCTAAAGCATCCATCACAAGAAGCTTTCCCGAAAGGACTCTTAGATGAATTGGGGCACTGGGAAGCCAATGTCCCTCTCGTTTGCAATTATGGCAAATGATAGGCTTGGAGCACTGTCAAATAAAATGATCATGAGATCCATAGTTGAAACATGACTTGTGAGAATGAGGTTTTGCACTAGAATGAGAGCTAGAGGCGAATGGCTTCTTCTT
This sequence comes from Allium fistulosum, assembly GCA_030737815.1. Classification (NCBI taxonomy): domain Eukaryota; kingdom Viridiplantae; phylum Streptophyta; class Magnoliopsida; order Asparagales; family Amaryllidaceae; genus Allium; species Allium fistulosum. The sequence continues at coordinate 892,774,598 of CM060905.1, read as the reverse complement.
TTTCTAGGGAGAAAACTTAGGTTCTTGAAAAGGAAACTTCTTCTTATTGGGGTTCTCGCGAACCTCCATCTCGCTCTTCCTCGACTTCTTCGAGATGAAGCGCCGAGTCTACTAATTCCTCAAATGATAGCTTAAGCTAGAGCATAAGAGACTTCTTCAAATACTTCTTCAAACCAGAGATGAACCTAAGATTCTTCTTATAAGGAGTGCTAATAAATTCGGGTCCATACTTGGATAGGGACTCGAAAGAAGAAACATACTCTGAAACGGAGGATTTCCCTTGCTTCAACTCAAGGAAGCGACGGGCTAGGAAAGCTTTCTCATATTCAGTCATAAATTTGAGCTCAAACCGCTCTCTAAACTGCTGCCAAGTAAGAGTGGACTCATCTATCTCGGCAATAAGAAGTTTGTACCAGTCAAGTGCTCATTCTTGCAGCATACTCGATGCTACAAGAACACGATGATGATCGGAAATCTCCATGCGAGTAAAGATACACTCGCATGTTCGGAGCCAAGCCTGAATCTCTAAAAAGGACTTTGAGCCTCTGAACGGCTTGCCTCCAAGATGGGTGAAGTTGTTGTATATTCACGCAAATGCGGATTTGCGCGGAGGAGAGGTATGAGTAGGAGCGGGAGGCTGAGTGCTCCTAAGAAGCTCAAGGATCTGGTCGGTCGACATATAAACTCCATCGGGACGAGAACCACTAGACGGTCCTGCCTCCGAAGTGCGACCTCTTCCTCTTTCAGCCATTTGCTGAAAGTTAAGATAAGATAGGATTATTCACAGGGGTAGATATTAGCAATTCAAATTTGTTAAATAGGAATACTACGGAATTTAAAATTAACATTCCCAAACATATTCCTTTCTATATACCCCCAAAAGACTCAAAAGGTTAAGGGCAAGGTCGGGTTTGACTACGATTGGGGATGAATTTACAATTGTATTATACTTGATGTATAGTAATTGTGTATATTGTTTTGCGTTTATTACATTTTGTTCTGAATCCTGCTCTGATACCAAGCTGTGACGCCCCACCCCCCCATATTAACAAAGAGAATTACTGGGTAATTCTGTCTGCTAATACGGAGAATAGGGCTGGATAAGGGCGACCATCATAGTCTTGTATTAGATAAAAGCTAAGTATGTCGATTTGGTACTCATATATTTTTTCATTTCATCTCAAGTGGTTCGACATACTTAATTCCTATCGAATACACTACTGTGGTGGCTACATGATCATTTCAGAAACAAAACATAATAACAATAATAGTCACAATTCACAAAACAACAACACAAATAATATACATATACACATACATCAAATGTAATACAACATGTCACAAGTGGTTTTACGACCACAATATATATAAATACATCCCCACAAAAGAATATACATATCAAGGTCTGCTACAAAAATACTGCACAAAATTATGCTTCCTATCCAAAAGGGTTGATAGTGAAGTCCAAAAGATACTGCTATGCCAAAAGTCCAAAAGATCCTAACCTGCAACTCGGTTTGACCCGAGTAATAAATAAACGGGTCAAGCTAACTAGAACATGATGATTAGCAAGAGATAAATGGATATAAGCGCATAAGGGAAACATTCCTTTAAATAGAAATGAATGATAAAAATAAAGTTCTATTCACAATTCCAAGGGTGGCAATTGTATAATGGCTCAACAATACTGATGAATAGGTTTATCATATCATAAGTGATTCCTACTCAAGTTTATTCAACATAAATGTAAATAAGCAACATGATAGCCATAAGAGGAAACATCAAAATCTCCAAATCAATTATGCCTCATTTCATCGGCATATAAATATATAACTCAGAATCAAGAAATCATGCAAACTCTTAACTCAAGGAACTCAATAAGAGTTCAAAACCTCATAAAAATGAAATCACCCTATATGTATTACATCTCATATAGCTCTAGGCTATCGATGTACTAAAGATATCTCAAATGGTGAAATCATAATAAAACTCAAAAACTCAGAAAACTCAAAAAACCCGGATTGGCCAGATCCCCGATTGCATGCCGAAGCAATGCTGCACGTGCCAAACTCAGACCGTTACTATATATATATATATATATCAGGTACCTATCCCAAACGACCGAAGTCGTAGAACTCAGACGATCGAAGTCGTAAAACTCAGACGATCGAAGTCGTAAATCCTAGACGATCGAAGTCATAAACTCAGATGACCCGAAGGTCTATAGTAATGGTAAACCCAGAATGTGTCACAAACTCCAAGAGAGGAACCCGAAGAGTGGTAACAGTGTGTCCCATACCACATGTTCTCACTTAACGGTTTCATAACCACTAGTCAATGCCACATTAGAAAATAAAATCATCAAAAATCTCAAAACTCAGAAATCTCATGACTCGCCTCATCTCATCGGCAAGTAAAATAATATAGCGGGTTCTCATAGATTATAACTCCAAAATTTGGAGATCTTAAACCAAAAATCTCATCATATATTGGCCATCTCAGATAATTCCCAAAAATAGGAATTATAAATCTCCAAACACGCCATAAAATGGCAAATCTCAGAAATCATCTCAAATTAATAACCCAGAATTGCTTCGATCGTCCAAGTCCAGAATTAATCGAAAAAGTAAACTCACGTGTCCAATACCACATGTTTTACTAAATCATTTAGTTCTCTTCCCCATACGTTCGAAGAGTGTAAAATAGTGTATATTATTTATAAATTAATTTACTTGAGAAAACGGGATTTTAAAACAATTTCTCGAAATCATTTTGAAATCAATTTATTGAAAATTATCCTTATTATAGGAAATAAATACATTTTAACAAATTTAAAATAATTTAAAAATATTATATAATACTAAATTAATAAGCCAATTTATTATAGAAATTATTTCAAAATTTGTTTGGAAGAAACAGTGCTCGAAATCGAAGAAATACATAGAAATATTCAAAAACCGATATTCAAATTCAATTCAAATATGAATTTCAAACTCACCAAATCTTCGCTAGTCTATCGATAGGCATCATAGCCCTTAATCACATTCAAAAACATCACAAAAGTGCACAAGAACAAGTGGTAAAAGCATAGCACAAAGGGGCAAAAAGCTGTTGGAAGTAAGAAGGAAATTGCCCAGAAACTCACACACACAGGTCTACATGCAGGTCGACAGGCCTGTCCACCTTCATGTCGACCTAAGAAGGCCTAAGTTGACAGCCATGTTGACCTGGAAGGCTCTGGGTCGACCTGCATGTCGACCCAGGCTACGGGATCTTCCAGCTTGTTGATTTCTTGCTCGTACTGATTTTCTAGCATCGTTTTGACATATCAAACAGAGGAGTTTTTCCATGAAATTTGACATGCGCTAAGAACAACAACTAAACTCTAATCTAGAAAAGATCCAGCAGCAATTCCTGGACAAATCAAAGAGTTACAGCCACTCAAAGTAGCAACCAGAAACCAGAAAAACATAGAAACAAGGAACAGAGAATAGAACGTATACAAGAACTTTTCTGAGCAAAATTTCTTTACAGCAGCACTAGTTTTAGTTAGCAATTGTGAGTTTTGTACTCACCTCAGTGATTTAGCAAAGATTTAATAGCAAGTTGCAAGCTTTTGAGAAGAATTGGAGCTCTAATAACCTGTAATAGCTGAAACAGGAACATGCAAAAAGAATAGAACAAGTTACAGTTAAATTCATACTTAAATCAAAACTTTTGATGAAATTTACAGAGTATTGGGTTTGATTACATTTCTATACTCTTATTTTGGTGATATTTCTTCTTGAATTAGCAGCAAATTGGGTGGAAATTTGATTTATATGAAAGAGGCCATTGATTTCTTTTGTTTTCTTTACTGTAAATTTTTGTTTGAGAAGAAGATAAGGAAAAGAGTACGTACTGTTAATTTATTTTTCTCATAAAGAAGTTTCCAGATATTGGGTTTTGGATTTAAAATCCTACCCAATAAGTCCAACTTAAAATACTTAGTGAAATATTAAGTAATGAACACTATTTACCCTATATTATCACTATATTCACATATTTCTTCATTTTAAGGCCAAACAAAAACATGTACAACAAATGTATGTACATAAAATTGTTATCTTAGCAAAATAAAATTTATTTTAACAATAAATTTTTTTTTAATAAAACCTTATTTTTATCGATATTACACAATTTAAACTATTTTAGTGTAAAAACATCATTTTTAATACAACCATTTATTCAAAAATTATTTTCTTATCAAATAAAATACAATAAATCATTCTAACATTATTAAATCATCAAAATATTATTTTTAGACAATATTTCATCTTTTATACTAATAATATACATATTTACTTCATATTCTCCTTTTTAAAATTAATAAAAGGTAAAATTGGCATTAATTTCCAATATTATTGCATTTACCCAAATAAAATTACAAATTGATTATTTTCACTCCAAATTCTCAAAAAAAAGTTTTTAAAACTTTATTTTCTTAAATTTATATTTATTTCAACAATTTAATGTTGAAATACATCTTTTGATTAATTTATTGACTCAAATTAACAAAATTCCAATATTTTCATCTTATTTAACCAAATATCCTAGCAATCAAATTTCAAGCCCAATATTTAACTTCAAGCACATTGTTTATTTTAAATAAACAATTTTTAACCAAATTTATTTTCTCCATTTTATTTTTTAATTCCAATATTAAATTATAACCATCGTTATAATTTAATATCATAGGTAATCACCAATACTCGGGGTGTTACAGAGTTATATTCTAATAACCTAAACCCTCATACCACTTTCATTTTACACGTCCACAAACAAAACTAAATCTAAGAAGTGGACGGCCACCATTAGGGGAAAAGCAAGAGGAAATTAAGCAAGAATCAAAAGAAGGAAGCTTAATCAATTCATTCAAGAAGCAAATCTCAAATTCCTTAATCACAAGCTAAAGGTGAATAATAGGTTACATCCCATATTTTCTTGTTTTCGGTTCTAGATCAGATCTGTATATGATTTCCAAAGTTTATTTCCATGTTTTGAATGATATATATATATATATATATATGCTTGTTGATGAATTATGTTTATGCATACAGATTTTATGACAACTTTTGATTTGACAACCTATCAAATGACATCCAAATGCCTTGCGATTTTGATATAAGGTCAAAAATGATATTATAGGGATAGGTTTCAAGTTTTGTAATTTCCTGAATTAATGTGGATTTATTATGAATTTTCAAATGAGGAAAATTCTAAAATTGGGTTTAAAATTAATTACGGCTATTATATGTTAGCTTTGGGTCAGAAATTTAAATATGTTAGAAAACATATAAAAAGTGATTTATGGGAATTTTTGGAGAATTTTCCTAAGTGCTTTAATAAGTATATAAATTATTTAAGGTATGGGATTTAAATATTTTATATGTTTATAAAAGGAAAAGAGGCAATTTGTAAATGTTTTAAAATGTTAATCTCTGAAATTCGGCAGTAGTTTTAGAAAATATTTTATAAAAGTATTGGCAACCAATCATATGTTGACAAACAAAGCGAGTTAGTTAGAAAGAAATTACTTTATAAAGTTAGAAATCAGTTTTACAAGGCTATTGCTGTTTCGCCACTTTCGGCAGCTACCTTTCGACTACATACTTCCGCCTCCAACCAGTTCGAACCAATACACAAGGTATCAAAGACTTGGTACGTGGTGGATTGGAATAGGCGAAAGGTATAGAGTTGAAATAGGGCTTTCGAAGGGGCCGAGACTTTATTTTGCTTTCAAAAGGAAATGCCGCTTGCTTTGCTTTCGAAAAAAATGCTTTCGAATGAGATAGCTTTCGACTTGGTCTATTTTTTTAAAGAAAGGTTTCGAAAGAAGTTGCCGCCTTTGTTTTAAATAGAAGCTTTCGAAGGGGTCAAAACCCTGTTGCCGCATTCTACCTTTCGAAGTAGTGCTTTCGAAAGGGTTCCTTTGTTTTATAATTAGTGCCACTTCTCCAATGCTTTCGAATGGGTTTGTTTCGTCACCATCCACTTCTTTTACTTAGAAAATTGCTTTCGAAAGAGTTGCTTTCAACTTTGTTCTTTTAAGACCCTTTTGATATTTTGAAGGTTAAACCCAAAGGTTTCGAAAGGAAGGTTTTAAATGGTTTCGAAACTATGTTCCACGTATTTTTTACTTGAACCCAATGCTTTCGAAAGGTTTGATTTATGAAAAGGACTTAATGCTTTCGAAAGGTTTGATTTATGAAAAGGACTTAATGCTTTCGAAAGGTTTGATTTATGAAAAGGACTTAATGCTTTCGAAAGGTATATGATAAAGGTTTCAAAGGGGTGGTTCCCCAACGTTTTTTAAAGGTTTACCTTAGTGTTTAAATGGAGGGTTTTCAATGTTTTCGAAAGGCATGTTTAAACTGTTTTGAAATGAGGATTTCCAAGGTTTTATAAAGCTTTCAAAATGATACTTTTAGTGTTTTCGAAAGATCTATTGTAAATGGTTTCAAAAGGTATGTTTTGGCCTTACGGCCTATGGTTATAAAGTAAGTAGTTTACCTGTATCAAAAGGGGTACTTTCAATGGTTTCGAAAGGGGTACTTTCAAAGGTTTCAAAAGAGGTTGTTTAAAGCTTTTAAACAAAGGTTCCAAATGTTTTCATCAAAAATTTCTTGAGTGAAGCATATACATGACAAAGAGATTTGAGTAAATCAAATAGTATGTTTTCCTTGTTTAAGTATGATTTAAAGGGTTAAATCAATTTGAAAAGTTTTCAGGGAAAATTTGATGGGTAGTTAACCCTAAGTAAATGACTCACATATTTGAATACCATATGGGACTGGTGTAGGGTCACGCCCTATACATTAGCTATAGCCCCTAGCTAATTTAGTCCAAAATTCCAGTGTGTAAGTCTTAGTCACATGTAAGACTTAAATGATGGTTACACACAGAAAGGAATATATACAGAGAAAGATGATAGGTTATTGGTGACCCCGCAAAACCATTAGGATTAGGTGACTCTACGAGAAGTAAGTTCAGGACAGACCATCCAAAAGTTTGTCTAACAGGTGTTAGATTATTTTTTTATTTTGTCTGGTAGGCCCGAGTCAGCCAATGGTTAGTAGTTAGCCAAACAAAACTATATTGTTCAGACAGATGGTCCATTAATTACCTGATTTATGAGCATATATGATATTGCTTTAATTGTTTTAATCAGTTTGATTGCAGGATTATGATTTGCAAAAATATATGTTTTAAAGAGATATTAGTGACGGCAAACCCGTTCCACTAAGTGGCGTGGTCTCACTTAGTATCAATAAACCGAGATGCAATAGTATTATTCACATCGGGCTTTATGTCCGACTCGAAGTTTATGTTCTCCCCTTAAACTCTCGGGTTCTCAAAATTAATTTGCGTAGATTAAGGGTTGAGGATTTAAGGTTTTAGTAGGTGGGCGAATGAAGCTTTCGAAGACGTACATGAGGAAAAGTTAGCTATTTAGGAGTTGCTATTTAGTTTTATTTCCGCTGTGATGTATTAAGACATATGTTGTTGGAACCTGCCTTCTTCGATTTTAATGTGACAACTATATATTTCAAACTATATACTATGATAACAAATATTCTTGCAGGAATCCACAAAGAAAAGCTATTATCATATCGTCAACAAACAAAGCTCAAAGATATTGATTATTATTTCCGGTTAGATATTTTTGTACAATCTCTGATATGATGATAACACACACACACAAATAGTTTTTTGGAAAACATGTTCTACAAATATAAAATATCTTTTTATAGACATAAAAGTATTTTCAAAAGTTTCTCAAGTTCAGAATCACTAAAATAAAGAAGAGGAACAAATCAGTACAAATTCAGACATCTGTCACTTTTATTTAGCCATCTGTCATAAAAACAGACGTCTGTCACTTTAATACAGACGTCTGTTATCATAGACAGACGTCTAAATTAAATAAACAGACGTCTAAATGGCTGATTTTTTGTTTCTTCTGCCTATTTGACTGTTTAAACTTACTTAGCCATCTGTCACTTTTTCTCAGACATCTGAACTTGACGAACTGAAGCATCTCTTCATGAAAATTCAAATTTTGAAGAGTTGTCTTCTTCACCAACAGTTGCACTCCTTCTAATAGTTGCAACTATTGAATTAAAACTATTCAACACTATAAATAGAGATGAAAATTCACTATTTCAACAACTAATTCTTTCTATCTATTCTGATCTTATATTGTTATAATATCAAGTGATTTTCAATTCTCTACTTCCTATCTTTTGCACATTCAAATCATCATATCAAGAAGATTATAGGAAGGGTGTACTACATTGACTATATTCGTGTTATTCAAAGAACACACAAGTCAAGAAACAATTTACCAAATTGTATTTGAAGTCCTATTCGGTTGCTTAGGCGGAAAAGTCCTATTCGGTTGCTTAGGCGGAAAAGTCCTGTTCGGTTGCTCAGGCGGTGTAATACCTGTTCCTTCGGGTTAAGTGAGGGTTATTCGAGAAATTCCAGAAGCAGTCTGGGACTGGACGTAGAACGAGAAGTTCGAACCAGTATAAAAATCCCTGGTGTCATTTGTATTATTGCCATTTACTATTATTTATAATTCCACATTTGCTAGTCGTAGTTTAACTATATTATCGATCCAACTACACATTCATATGTGTCTATTTAGTACTCTAATCATCCAAGGGGGCATCTTCACATGTCGCTCCTGACGTTTCTTGTAATAATTATATTTAATCAAAACCTTGGAATCGATTATGGGATTATGTAAATTGAATATGAAATATTTCTTTGAAATGTAATCAGAAAAGTTGTTTTACTCCGTGATGATTTTATTTCATATTCATGTGCTTATGATATTATGGATACCATATTAACATTACTGTATTTTGTCACCCGAAGTTAATAATATTTATGACTGCAGCATCTGTAGCACTTATCTTTGGGCCTCAAGATAGGGGATGTTTCAGTAGACGAGTCTATGTTAGGATTGCTTAATCCCTCTCACCCATCATGTGGTCCTCCAGGACACTTTCCATCACCATCGCCACCGTTGTCATGATTATGATCTTCGTCACTATCATTATCTTCTTCCACATCAAACTCCGCCTTCTCATCATTTGGAGAATCGTCGAAGGTTACCCACTTTCCCGTATTGACCTTTTCTTCAGTAGAAACTCTTCCTGAAGAGGTTTCTTGTGTTTCTTTAGCTTAAGACTAAACTTCCTTTTGAACTTTTCGTTTCAATCTGGAAGGGATGGAAAGTTTAATTCTGGGCACCTTCTGATGTTATCTGCATATGCCACAAACAAGGCATCTTTGTAGCACTTCTTAGTAATCTTGGGGAGAGCATCATTAAGAAAAGAGACGACTTTCTTCTTGGCGTCGTTGATAATATTATTTGAGTAGGCCAAGGTGTCAGTTTTCCTTTGCAGCCCATGCTTTAAAGATTTATTTTTGTCAGCAAGCTCGACCTTTTCTTTATTTACCTTCTCAAACTTTGCTTTAAGTTTGCTAGCTTTCTCAATGTCAACTTTCAAAATTTTCACTTCCTCTTCCAGTGATTGTCTGGCTTTCTTTCTCTTTAATGAGAGAGGAAGCGAGATTATCTCTTTCACAAATGGCTTCATCCCTCACTGTAGTAACATCAATTATGTTGTTACTAAGGGAAGTGATTTTTCCTTTTAGTTTAGCTACTTCATTAGAAGGCCCCTGTGAAACTTCTTGAAGGAGAAACATATGTTTTCCTAATTGGAATGCATTACAAGTTTAAGTCAGGCCAAGATCTATGGAGCTAAAAACTAACCAAATGAAAGGAAATACATACCGATAAAAGTTGCTTAAGAATAATGAAAATATGATCCCTAGAATAAATTTAGGGTTACGATGACCCAAAGGAAGTTATAGAGGGAGATTGGATATCCAATCGAACAAGATCATCAAAACTGGTCATAGGAGATTGGACCTGGGCCTTTGAAGGAAGAGGGTCTTTTGGAGAAAGAGATAGCCCAAGATTAGCATACAAGCGACTAAGAGCTGTCAGAGAGGTAGGAAGAGAAATCTTGAGGAGGGGATCCGGAGAGTGAGCCACCTCAATAGATTCTTGAACTTTGTGCCCAAGAGATTCCAAATTGGCAACCTCAGGGCTCGAGTCGATGATCACATTTTCAGCCTCGTCCATAATAGTAGCGGTAAAGTTGCCCACAAGCTTGGGCCTTTTACTTGAGGGAGGAGATGGAATATCAACATGATCACTATAATCCTCCTCTTTTTCTGATGGCTCAATTTCTTTGGCAATGGTGTCCTCTATAGAAGTAGGTTTGTTTCGTTGAGTCGAGGCGAGAACTTCATCTTTATTTTTCCACTTCTTGGGAGTATTAACTTTAACTTCTTTCTCTTTAGAAGCAATGACAAGAACAGAAGAGCATAAAAAAAGGAACGAAGTTTATATGATAATAGCATAAGGAATCCATACCAGTTATAATGCAAACTTACCCATGGGCTCAAGTTGAACTGGGGAAGAAGTAGAGAAAACATTTTAGTTATCGACGACCAGCGACCGTTTCCCTTGAGCATTCCCTTTCGTCATCGGAGGCTCCTTAGGTATTATATGACTATCTTGAATTAATGAGTATTGACAAAGATTAGCTTTCGTCGGAAGTGTAAGTCGGTCACTCATGCTCTAAGATGCTAGAGTAAGAGACTTGATAGTTTCGTTATTCGAGGCACTTAACTGCTTAGGAAGCGAACCTTAAGGTAAACATCCATCGTAAGAGAATGATAAATATAACGTAAACAATAAGAAATAAAAACTTAGTTATAACGGAGAAGTTTCCCCTAATTCTAGAGTAGCATTTGATGTAAAAGAACCGATTTTCCCATTTCTTCGTCATGTTGACGCCGTTAGTAATTATGCTTTTCGAGAGAGGATGAATGCGATATAGTGGGTTTCCCTGTTGCTTGCCTATCTTGGCAGGGCTAGCATAGTATGGAGGATATCAACACTTAGAGAAGGAAGATTGGCCTCCCTCGTAAGGATTTCAAAGCAAGTCAAATATGTATATGAATTTGGAGAAAACTGGATTAGGGAGATGTTTAAGTGCTCTAAAAACCGCAAAAGGAAGTCAGGGAAAGGAAGATATCTGGAGTTCCACATGTGGATTGGTGTAAAGGCAAAAAATCCTTTTGGAGGGTTGTCTATCTTATTAGAAGGGTCAGCAGGCCTAGATACTATGTCGGTGATGCCAAATTGTTTGAGAATAGAATCTACTTCATCTTGAGTGGTAATGTACGATGAATTGAGAAGATGTTCTTCTTTTTTACTAGCTAGAGAAGCTTTGGGGCCTTTACTGGGTTTCTTGATTCCTTTTGAACCGACTTTTTGCCTTTCATCTGCCTGCCAGGTGGTATTATACCAAATCAGAAAAGATATTATATAATCTTTCAGGATGCTTGTTGTACAGAATAGGCTATCACATGTTAAACATAGGGTAACTCATTGTTTAAAGTTTAAAATCCACCACAAAATTTATAGTAGGACAATAACCACAAAGTAATCTATGTTTACATTCCTAAATTTTTAAATTTCTAACCAAGTAAAAGCATGTAAATAAATGCTAGAATCGTGATAGGGGGATAAATGAAGGCTGTCAAGGTGAGATGGATGCTAAGAGCCAAATTTCACCATTGTGGAAGTGGATGCTGAAGTATAGCGCCATGCGCCATCAATATAGTCAATGTCGGAGGCCAAGCATGCCTCATGGGCCCGTGGCAGCCATGCCGCATTCCTCAACCTCTATAAATACGGACCTAGGGCATGAAGAAAAGGGATCATTCTTTTCCTACTTCTTACATTTAAAACTTTGTAACCCTAAATTGATTTGGGGATTTTTGTGTCGATTATACTTTTGCACATAGGACCTTGTACATTCAACAATTGCATAACATACAAATAAAGAGGACTTGAATTATGACTTGTTTTCGAGTTTTAAAGCATTTATGATTTTTTAATCATAACTTGCTTCGAATTCCAAAAGCACTCAGAATCTTGATTTGAGCTTGTATAAGATCGCTCTCCATTGATTGACATTGCTTCGACATGATCATGCTTATAACATTTTCATGGACTTGAACAAGCCAAGCCTAATTATTAGAGCCCTTTCTCAACCAACTATCACTTTTGCCAACACTCATTGAGGTTTACAAGGGACATCTGATTCTTCTTACAACCACATTCCCATTTTCTTACACTTTTAGGGTTGACAAAGAAATTCGTTAATAGTTAAGATCTTCATCACCACAGAAAGCCTAATTTGAGCAGTTATCATTAGTGGGTCGTTATGTGGGTGGCGGACTTTCCTTAGTTCTTGTTAAGTTATTATCAAGTTAGGCATTTGGAGTTGAGATCAATGATTCTTGAATGGTGGATCTTCTTGGATGGAGAAGATTCCGTCCTTTTCTTCCCTTACATATCTGCTCTTCGCCCCTCTACTACTTCCGACAATGTAGGGACCTCTATGATGACATCTATGTGATTAACTGGAGGAATAATGTCTTGTCGAGAATCATTCTCTATGAAGTTAGCAGTGTTGCTCGGAGGCCTCTAACTATTCCCTTCAAAATGGGAAGACTTCTGAGTTTCGTTAACGAACTCCTTCAGAGATCCTGACCTAATCATATTTTTAATTATACCTACCAAGACATGACATTCATCAGTTTAATACCCATTTTCTTTATGGTAGGCACAATAATCTTCACCTCTTAGGTTCATGATGGTCCCTTGCCTTGTAGGAAGTGGGGAAATTTCCATTATCTTTGTCCACAGCAAAAATGTAGGAGATGGGTTTGTTCAAGTCTACTTAATTGGATTTGGGGATCTCCTTCCATCTTCCTCTTCTACTTTCGTCCAATTTTGGCTTTTTGTTAGGGTGATCGAAACTAAACTTTCTTCCCTCTTTCTTTGGTTGAGACTTATTCCTGGCATGGTACATTTTGTCCATGCGGATGAATTATCAGCTTGGAACTGAAAGTCTTGTAGAGCTCTATACCCATGAACGTAGAGCTCTTTCCAGAAAGGAGTCTTCACAATTATCTCTAAGTGCACTACCATCAGCTTCTCCCTATCAGTTATATTTTCTGCTTTTAGTACCTTTGTATTGAACCTCCTTAGAAATTCACCAAAAAACTTCCCTGGCCTTTGCTTAACACTAGCTAGCACATTGGAACCTATTAGGGTCTTTGCATATGTAAAACTATGTCGAAAATTCCTAGGAAAATTGCTCCCAAAAGTAGATGGTCTTTTTCTTGGTAGTGCCTATACCATTTGGCAACTGCTCCATGAAAATTTATAGGGAAGAGCCTACAACGAACTTCCCCAAAAAGCGCTATGCAAGTCCATTTGGCTTTCGAAAGCCAAAAGATGATCGTCAGGATTAGTGGTTCCATAATACTTCAGCAAAGGGAATTTAATGTGGGATGAGATTTTGACAGGCATTATCTTCTCTATAAAAGGAGCTTCCGGACAATTATTATTAACCCTTGGGTCAAGATCCTATTCCTCTTAAGCTTAAGCATATCCTTTACAATTTTGTTGGCCGCATCCCTTAAGTAGGTTTCGTCATTGTGATAGTCCCCTCTATAGGGCTTATATTCTTTGTATGAGATCGACCTATCTGATTGCTCAGGAGATCTTCTTGCTAGCCTTTCTTCGTTCTCTCTTTGATGGTTCATCTTAGCCTTGTTGTCTTCTTTTATTTATGATCTTGTAGAATACATTGTCGGCCCTTCATCTTTGGTTTCTTTCTTTCTTTGTAGGCCCATGATACTTTTTTCCTTATCTTTGCTTTTGAGCATTGAGGTGTCTAGGTTTCTCCCTGGAGACTCCACTTCTTCTCCTCCTTCGGTAAGCTTTATTGACTTTGAAGTTTTTTAAGAAAGAAGTTTCTCAAGAAGCTCTTGCATAACTATAAGTCGTTGTGTTATGTCTTGAATCTTAGCTTCACTGCCTATGGGCTTTGCTGGGATCGAAGGTTGTCCAATCTATGTATTCTTCAAATTGAAGTTTGGAGTGACATTATCCTCTAAGGCTGTTTGTGGTACAACTTCTTCAATCAGAACATTACCCTTCTTAGTCCTCACCATTTCCATGAAACAATGTTTTACTTAGTTAGTTAGACAATTCTAGGTTGGGGCCCTCCTTCTAGTGTCAAAATTCTAAACTGAGAGTTGCTTCAACATCCAAGATGTTATACAAGGTAGTATTATTCGAAAATGTTATAATGATATTCCTAAGTTTTAACATATTCATGGAGTTGTTCACAAATTCGAATCATATGTCCAAAGGTAAGATAGGCAAGTCACATAAATATATGATAGTCCCTTGTTCATATTTCAATGGGCAAAATAGTCAATATGTAAAGTAAATCTTAATTTGAACATGGGCTTAAGTGTTCTTGCTCAAATTAATAACATGTAAGTCCAAGTCCAAGTCTAAGTTCAAGTCCAAATACAAAAATGAAGTCACGTGTATGTCCATCGACACGAATAGCTAATTAATCAAGTACAAAAGAAGTATGCTATGCAGGGTTAAATGTCCAAGTCCTTATTTACAAAAAGTCCAAGAGCTACAATTGGCTCTCGAAATCCCAAAATTAATTTAGGGTTTACAATTCGTATTCAAGAAGTGGAGAAAGAAGAATCATCCACCCCCTCTACGCGGTGGAGGGGGTCCTATTTATAGAAGTGTCAATCATGCAGGATGATTAACACATGTCTTGGCTTGGAATCTAAGGAATCTGCTAGCTCCATCTTGGTGAAATCTCGGTAGTACTTCCTTTGTAGGGACTCGACATCACTTATTTGTAGAAGCTCGATCATACCATCTTCCTTGTAGAAACTCGGCAAGCTTCCCTTGTAGTTAGATGCTTGACATCTTCTACTATCACGACATCCTTTCTTTGTTACATGCTCGACAAAACCCCGTGTCATAGAGGCCCGACATGCCTTCTTACATCTTTGAAAACCCTGCTATCTTTAGACTCAACAAATTTTTTGCTGTAGGAGCTCGATGTCTCTTATTCCTCTAAGTTTGTGGTAGCTTGATATCTCCAAGCATTTATCGGTTCAACATCTCCATCGCCTTATAGGCTCGGCATGTTCTCTTTATTGTTAGATGCTCCAAATCACCTTCTACTTGTAGATGCTCGACAACACTAACTGCTGAAGACTCTTGTTATCCCATAGATACTTGGCACCTCTTCATTATTTGTAGAGGCTTGCTACCCGCTTAAGTGTTCAACATCCCTATGGCTGTAAAGGCTCGACAACCCTCTGCTGTTAGATGCTCGATTCCTTTTTGTTGTTGCTAGAGGCTCATTATCCCTTTCTGCTGGTTAAATGCTCGATAACTCTGCTATCTTTGGTAACTCTCGTCATTTTGAAGATCGACATATTTTCTTTAAATGCTCGATACCCTTTTTGATAGAGCACAGTTAGAGGTTCGATATATCACTGACTTGAAAGCTCAATATATCACCATGAATTTATTGGCTCATCATATCGCCATGCATTTACAGGCTCGATACTTATTTTTCAATGCTTCCATATCCTCCTATTGACTTAATTGCTTCTTTTTCTCTTGATAATTTTTCTAGCATAGTATTCAGAAAATATATGGATAATAGCCTATATTTATAGATATTTGAATCAATCGTATCCGCTAGACTAAAATAATTAATTTCTGGCCGTTCAGCTAAGATTCAACCCTACCCACCACTTCAGGACAAATCGACCGTTCCCTCATAAGCGGTCAATCGATAACGGTCAACCGACCCTATAAGGGAGTAGAACGATGGGGTCTTATATTTATTATTATTTATTTTCTATTTTGTCTTTTTAATTATTTTCATTCTGAAAGTTTCAATCGCTAATAACTTCTTCGGTTGAGCTTCGATTGCAAAACTCAAAACGCGAAAGTTGCTTAAAAATTACTATGAATGCAATGGTGCAAGTTTCATTGTCATATTCTGATGTTTACTCAAATTTTATTTTTGAGCCTTAATAATTATTTATTAATCACCATAAAGTTTACGGGGTATTATATAGCGTGTGCAACTCATATATGTATGCCACGTGTTGGAAATGAGAAGCATGATCCGACCACTATTGCATAACAAATGGTATCCATAAATTTTTGCTGAAGAGAATTTGATCGTAGAGAAGACAAGTGTTGAAAACTTAATTGGAAAAATCGGGGTTATCATAGGCGAAGATGGAGATTTTTATATATCTGAATAATTCTTACTAAACATAGTAGAACGAAGGAGAAAAACCTTGTGGTATAACAGAAGCAATATGGGAAACTTAGGATAAGAAAGCTGTGGCGACTATTTGTTGCTTTTTGGAGAATACAGCGTTTCATATTGTTGATAATGAAACATTTGCTTATGCAATTTGGAAGAAATTGTAAGGAATTTATGTGAAGAACTCTACAACAAACAAGGATCTTCTTATGAGAAGATTGATAAATCTAAAACTTAAAGAATGTGGCTTAATTAGAGAGCATCTTATTGATTTTCAATCAATTGTGAATCAATTAGCGGCCATGAATTACATGGTTGATGATGAGATACAAGCTGTGATTTTCATGAGTTCATTACCCAAAAGTTGGAAAACACTTGTGATTACATTAGACAACTCGAATATGGATGAAGTTTTTTTGATGAGATCAGTGGTTAGTAGCCTTTTTAATGAGGAGATGCGATAGATGAACCTAGTGGAAGAAAAAGTTAATGAAGAAAGAGAAAATGAAATTTCAATTATAGAGGTGCATCTTGTAAGAATGGTAGCAGTCCAAATTTGAAAAGATGATTAAATAAATCAAACATGAAAAAGGATTTTGTGCTATTACTGTAAAAAAAACTAGGTCATCAGCTGAAATTTTGAAATTAACTTAAAAGGGGTAAAAAGAGAACTAAGGCACAGGAAGAAGACCAAAAGAAACAAACGGATGATAGGAATGGTAAGGTGCATTTTGGTGAGGAATTTGATTACAACATCCCATGTATAAATAAAGGAAAAAAGCAAAGATTGGGTGCTTGTTTCCACATATGTAATCAAAAGGAAGCATTTATTGATTATGAAGAGCAAAACAAAAAGGTGGAATCTGCTGATGATGGAGATTTGCATGTTAAAGATATATGTTTAGTTAAGCTGCAAGAGTTAGACATATCATAGAAATTAAAAAGGATCTTGCTTCAAAAGGACAGATAGAAAAAAAATTACAAATTTTCAACTCGAGTTGCAAAGGTTTGCAAGGGTAACATTGAGACTTTGCATGCAAATGGGAAGCAATAATATTTATAAACTACTTGGAAAAACCATGGAGAATGAAGGGATTTCTCAAATTGGAGTTGGAGAGGCAAATTTATATGAATCAAGATGAAGTGAGAAATGAAAAGCTGTAAAGTCCACATAAAGACCTTTATGGTATTGCAAGCATTTTTAATTCACTCATGATGTGCATGTTCGATTGATAGACATACATAATTAGATGATTTGACGGTTGGTTAAGGTTTTTTTTGTAATGTAAACATTTGTTTTTATGGTGATATTGGAGATTGTTTGGAGCATGGAGTGTAGGCGGAGTTTGGATGGGTTGTATGAGAATATAGTATCACGATGGGGAGTATAGGGATTGGTGCACTACTAGAATACTTTAAAATGGGGACGGAGCCTGGAGTCGGCCGGAGTCGGCTCCGTCTCCATTATGGTGTCGGCTGGGGACGGCCTGCAACGGCCCGAGTCGGCTAGCATCGGCTATTTAATTATTTTCCCAATCTAATTCTTATATACACCTATTTCGTTTGAAAAAATAAAAAAACACTACTAAAATGGCCAAAAAAATAAAATTGACATGTATGATTATTAATATTAACCCAATGACGGGTCGTGATAAGTTAAATTGGTATTTTCGATGATATATGTTCGTGTAATTCGAAAAGTTATCATTGTTGAAAATCTAACTCGCACGACAATTCGATGCAACTTTTAGTCGATCCGTTATACAAATTCGATAAAGGTGGTTATATGTAACATTTTAAAGAATTAAAATAATTTTTTAAACCGTTAGGTAATCAATTATGAATTTTTAAATGTATTTGGTATAATAAAATTATATAAAATAAAATATGCGGCGTAAAAATAAATTCTTTGGATCTTATGTCGATCTAAGGTATTTTGGACATGTTTCCAGAATATAGTTTAAAAATACACGAATCTAGGGTGTCGATCTTGAATTTCAAATTTATGGCCGTTCATAGACTTTCAAACAATAAACCCTTCGTTCGAAGGCCGAACGACATTCAAACGAGACCAATTTGAACCAGTGATGCTTTGTAGTGTTTTAATCGAATCCGTACGGTTGAATTCGCAAAAAAATCATCGCCTACAAAAATATCCATCGTTTATTTTTAAACCATAATCTGGAAACATGTCCAAAATACCTTAGATCGACATAAGATTCAAAGAATTTATTTTTACGCCGCATATTTTATTTTATATAATTTTATTATACCAAATACATTTAAAAATTCATAATTGATTACCCAACGTTTTAAAAAAATATTTTAATTCTTTAAAATGTTACATATAACCACCTTTATCGAATTTGTATAACGGATCGACTAAAAGTTGCATCGATTGGTCGTGCGAGTTAGATTTTCAACAACGAAAATTTTCAAATTATACGAAGATATATCATTGAAAATACCATTTTAACCTATCATGACCCGTCATTGGGTCAATAATAATAATAATAAATGTCAATTTTATTTTATTTTATATTGTAGTAGTGTTTTTTATTTTTTTAAACGAAATAGGTGTAAAAAAAGAATTTTAAAAAAAATATATACGGGCCGACCCTAAACGACTCAAGCCGTCACTAATCGGGCCGATGCCAGCCGACTCCAGCCGATTCCATATTGAGTATACAGGTTTCAGCCGAGATCTTCTTCTTCACTTTCTTTGCTTAATAAAAAAACGATTTTTTTCTTCCCCATCACTGATTCCGACCCTCTCCAGCCGTCACCCTCTGTCGTCGTCGCCGTAGAAGCCCGGAACTCGTCGGAATCTCCTCTTCTTCTTGAATTTGGTAATTTTCTAAACCCTGATTTCGAATTAAATTGTTTAATTAGGTTTAAATGTACATTATTGTGATGATAATTGGGTGTAGGTATTGCTAATTTAGTGTATTAGGTTATTTTTAGTATGAACTCGTTGAATTTGAAAGTGTGAATTGGGAATAATTGGGTGTAGGTATTTAGAATTTGAAAGTGTGAATTGGGAATTGGGAATTTGAAAGTGTGAAAGCGTGAATTTGAAAGTGTGAATTGGGAATAATTGGATGCATGTTGTTAATCGACTAAATATAAGAAATGTATTTAGAAGTTTGGCATGCGGGTTGGGATTTTACTTACAGTACCGTGTATCGGGAGATTTATTCCCGATCGATCCCTTATATTTTATATTTGGATTGAGTGAGGACACTTGGTCGTCGAGTGTTGTTTGACTGGCCTGTGCGTCTTGTATTTGGATTGAGTGAGGACGACTTGGTCGTCGAGTGTTGTTTGACTGGCCTGTGCACCATGTGTTTGGGAATTTATACTTGGAAAGTCTCAGTAGCCGGTCCATTCAGGCTGTGCGGATATTATACGAAGGGCGTATCGCCTCGATATGCTACCGTTTATTTCTAGCGCCTAGGTGAAGCGACTATTAGGATGTTTATTGCTTTATATGCAATAAACATCTTAATATAAATGATTTAAAGGAAATAATTTATAAATAAACTTCTTACTTATTTTAGTCTATCTCTAATTAATATAAATAATTTAAACGAAAATAAGACAGCAACAAAGCCTTTAGTCCCAAAAGGCTTTGGTAGATTAGAAAATACGATAATAATCACATAAAACTTCAGATGCAAAGTCTATATGCGTATAGGAATAGAAAAGAAATGCTGTCAAAATTTCTAATATATATATGTTTTTAAATTAGGAAAAATGTTCAACTATCTTCTCGACCGTACCTGGATGTATGAAAGTCGAACAGGAACGAAAGGTTCAACGAAAAAACATTTTAAGGATGGTATCCATGAATTTGTTAAATTCACTAAAGCTAATAATGAAGAAGGCGGCACACAAATTCGTTGTTCGTGTCGTAAATGTCCACATTTGCATTATCGGGAACCAGATTTAGTTATTGCACATTTGTGTAAATCCAGTTTTGTGCCAAACTATTATTTCTGGGATCGTCATGGAGAAAAAATTGGTGCATCTAATTCTATAGTGCTTGAGGCTGAGGTGAATAACAATAATGTTACGACGAATCCAATAGTAGATATGGTGGAAGATGCAGCACGGTCAATGTTCCCTACTGTTCAAGTTAATGATGTAAATGTCGAAGAAGAACCGACCAAGGGGGTGAAAAGAATTTATGATTTACTGGATTCTGCGAAAAGACCGTTATGGGAAGGTTGTAGTAGCGGAACAGAATTGTCAGTTACTGCCGAATACATTACTATGAAATCCAAATTCAATTTTACAGAAGCTGGATTTACAGCAGTTGTACAAGCTGCAAAACGACATATGCCATCCAATAATCTGATGTGTGATAGTCATTATAAAGTGAAAAAACTAATGTCTGCTTTCGGTTTGCCCTACCAGAAGATAGATACATGTATAAAAGGTTGTATGTTGTATTGGAAAGATGACATTAATCTTAAGAAATGCAGAATATGTAATGAGGAAAGATACAAACCAAGAAAAAAAGGAAAGGAAGTTCCATACAAGTCAATGCATTATTTACCCATCACTCCCAGACTTCAAAGGTTATATGCGTCGTCTACGACAACATCACATATGAGACGACACAGTGTGAGAACGTAGGAAGAGGGGACTTTGATACATCCATCGAACGGAGAAGCATGGAAACATTTCGATAAGACTTATCCTGCGTTTGCCGCAGAGAGTCGTAATGTGAGACTTGGTTTATGTACAGATGGATTTTCACCATTCTCTCAATTTGGTAGTAAATATTCGTCTTGGCCTATTATCATTACACCTTATAATTTACCTCCTTAGATGTGTATGAAAACTCCATATATGTTTCTTACGATTGTCATCCCTGGTCCTGATGATCCGACATAAGGAATCGATGTTTATCTACAGCCATTGATCGAAGAGTTGAAAACATTATGGTATGAAGGGGTGGATACATACGACATGTCGAAAAAAAAGAATTTTCGTATGTTTGCATCTTTGTTATGGACTATTGGTGATTTTCCGGCTTACGCAATGCTTTTAGGCTGGAGTACGGCCGGTCGTCTGGCTTGTCCTTACTGCATGGAAGATACACGGGCATTTTCATTACCGCATGGAAGGAAAAATTCATGGTTTGATTGTCATCGATATTTTCTTCATGTTAATCATACTTTTAGAAGAGATAAGAAAAACTTTGTAGTAAATATAGCAGAGAACAGACAACGACCAACGACTTTATCAGGTGAATAGTTATATGAACTAGTTAAAGAATATCCGAAGATACATGAAACTGGAGTACAGACCGAAATTCCAGGTAAATCGAACTGGCATAATTGGTGCAAACAAAGTATATTTTGAGAGTTACCTTATTGGAAGCATCTCTTACTATGACATAATATTGATGTGATGCATAACGAAAAAAACGTGTTTGATAATGTGTTTAATACAGTTTTGAATGTCAAGGGTAAAACTAAGGATGATCTCAATTCAAGACGTGATATAGAACAATATTGTAAACGTCCTGAACTTCATATAAATCCTAATGACAGTTAAAAAACCCAAAGCATGCTATAAGCTAGACAGAAATCAAGTAAAACTTGTATTGAAGTGGATTGAAGGGATGAGATGTCCTGATGAGATTTCTTCAAATCTCCGTAGATGTGTTGACTTAAAAAACAATAAATTGAGTGGGATGAAAAGTCACGATTGCCATGTCATGATGGAAAATTTCTTACCCGTCGTTTTCAAAGAACTATTGCCCGTAAAAGTGTGGAGTGTTATAACAGAATTAAGTCTGTTTTATAAAGAGCTTTGTTCGATCACGTTAAAAGTTGAGCGTATTTGTAAACTTGAAAATGACATCCCTATACTGCTCTGCAAACTTGAGAAAATATTTCCTCCAGGATTATTTAATGTAATGTAGCATTTACCTGTTCATCTTCCATATGAAGCACTTCTTCGAGGTCATGTGCAATATGGATGGATGTATCCATTTGAGAGGTAATTTTGAATATTTGAAATGATAATTTAAATTTTAATTGGATGTAAGTAAATTTTAATCGAATAAATTTTCTAATAGGTACTTGAATCATCTCAAGAAAAAAGTTAGACAAAAAGCACGAGTTGAAGGTTCGATTTTCAAATCATATATCGAAGAAGAAGCTTCATTCTTTTTCTCTCACTATTTCAGTGACCATGTGAACTTATCATTTGCAAGTGTTTCGCGTAATGATGAAGCCGTTGAACAAGATTGTTCTAAATCAATGTTTTCTATTTTTAGACAGAATGGTCGAGCTGCTAGAAAATGTGTGGAAATATGGTTAGACGATAGAGATTACCATATAGCACACACATAGGTTCTTCTTAATTGTGCTGAAGTTGCACCATTTATTAGGTAAATATTGAATGATAATTCTCGATAATAGTACATATTTGCATTATTTACGGGTTACCCAATTTAAATTGATTTTGCACTTAATATACGTATACATATATTTGTAGTATTTACGAATCAGAACATCCACTTGGCGATCTCAGCAAAGAATTTGCTAACTGGTTTACGAAATACGTTTATGATCAAAGAAATTGTGTCGGTGATGAAGGATTGAAACGTCTTGCGATAAGACCAAAAAGAAATGTCAACACTTATCCAATATTCTTCGTGAATGGATTTAAATTCAACACCAAGGAATACGGTGCTGAAAAAATGACTTATAACAACGGTGTATTTGTCAAAGGGACTGATGATCCAGATGAACATATAAAAGATTTTTACGGCGTATTAACACAGGTTTTGGAATTGACATATTCTGTCCAATCTGTAGAAAAAGTATTTTTATTCAGATGCAGTTAGTTTAGCAATGTTCCGGGCTCCGGTATCAACGTGCACAAAGACTATAAACTTATTGAAATAAACCATAACTCACGTTACTCAAAGTATGATCCTTTCATGTTAGCCAAACAAGCATTACAGGTTTATTTTGCTCTGTATCCATCACTAAAATGAGATAAAGCAGACTGGTCGGCTATTTTTAAAACAAAGGCAAGATTTACACTTGACGGAAATAATATTCCAGACGAAGCAGCTTATCAAGCAGATCTTTAGCCAAATAATGAATTAATAATAACTGATGATCATGCCGATATAGGGCCTTTGAACGATGAATCTGTGAGAAATGCGGATTAAGGATCTTAAGGCTAGAATTAACACTAGAGGG
Source organism: Allium fistulosum (assembly GCA_030737815.1). NCBI lineage: Eukaryota > Viridiplantae > Streptophyta > Magnoliopsida > Asparagales > Amaryllidaceae > Allium > Allium fistulosum. Next base: position 892,751,044 of record CM060905.1, on the reverse strand, counting down.
GGGTGAATAGTGTTTTAAGAAATTTGTTAATCTTTTTGAGTTTATCTTAATTTGTTAACAATGTATACACTAATCAGACACAGATATGAACACAAAATCAAACACAGATGCAAATATAAAGTAAAAGCAATAAAGGAAAGAACACACCGGATTTTATACTGGTTTGGAGTTACCCTACATCCAGTCCCACACAACTAAGTACGGATTTTCTTTCAAACTCAATTCAACAATTACAACCCTCGGTTTCAAGGCTACGAGGTACACCCTCCAGAATCACAATCCTCTGGGTAGAGATACTTGATTTCCGGGGCAACAAGTTCACCCAATTGATTTCCAGGGCTACAATCACACCTTCTCTCGCTCAATTGATTTCCAAGGCTACAATCACACCTTTTCTCGCTAATATATTACAAAGAAGTCTATAACTCTGAATAGCACTGAGAACCTTGTAGAGATAGTGATGGAGAATCAAACTAGAAGTAATCGAGTATGATTCGATGTTGATTTCGATAGAGTAATGGTATGATTTTGTATTTAAAAAATGTGGAAGTAGAAGAGAAGTGAGAACCAGAAAAAAGTGATTAAAAATTCGTTGAAACTGACCCCTATTTATAGAAGATCAATAGCCATGACCATTCATGAAGAGTTATGGCGAATAGACACTTCTTTTGAAATTTGAATTTTGAATAAAACTGTCACCATGTCGACATGGTGCCTATAGGCATGTCGACATCCCTCAGCCAAAATTGATGTTTTGAATTTCTATAAAATTAATATTTATCTTATATAAAAACTATTTAAAACTTTATAAATATACTTGAATATAGTTGAAATTCATAAGTAAATATAAAGAAAATTATATATATATATATTATTTAACTATAATTTAAATCAAAGTATAAATAATTTAAAAGTTAAATATATTATTTGAAAAGATAGTTTAAAATCAGGAGAAATTTTGACTTTGAAAATAAAGATGTTTTGAGGCTAAAATTATTTAAAAAACGGAATCAAGGGTTTTGAATCTTTTTAAAAGGAAAGTTTTGAAATCATTTCGAAAACAAGATAATTTTGAAAAATCATTTGAATTAAGCTTAGTGGATACAAAACAATGTCCCACTAGATTTTCGTAGGTTCCATCCTACTTAGGGTTCCATCCCTTTAACGGGCTCGAAGTGGATTCCATTCCACGAATAAATTGGATATTAAGATGCCAGTGCTTTTCTACGAGTTTTAACAAATATTCCTAATAAAATAAACTTAACCTTGAAATCTTGAACTCTTGATAATCTTGATACTCTTGATAATCTTGATACTCATGAGTCTTCTATCTCTATATCTTGAATCTCTATACTGTACAGTCTTCATTCTTGATACCTGCATGGTTAGATCCTGCATATACATATATATCTAAACTTGTAATGTTAGTATTTATATTTTATAATCTATTATAAGGTTGTTGTCATCAAAACCATCATCTCATGGACTAACAATCTCCCCCTTTTTGATGATGACAACCTTTGTTTATAATCCTAATAACTCCCCCTAAAACTAACAACTCCCCCTTAATCTATGCCTAACTACTCTATTTTATATTTCTCCCCCTTTGTCATCAACAAAAAACTTACTCCCCCTTATTCTTGGACTTCAATACCTACATTGATAAACTATACAACGGAATATATAATATATAGATTAAGAAATAATGATACTTATGAGTATAATAACTTAATTAAAGACTATATTCATTTCAGTGTATATATATATATATATATATATGTTTCACACACCAAACTTCAAACCAAATAAAATCAATCCACACAAAGTATCAATTCAAACCAAATTAAATCAAACAAATTAATTCAAACAAATCAAACAAAGAAAGAAAATTAAACATTACGAGGAACATCAACCCATCCTTCTTCTCCAAAGATAGGGTCTTGTTTGATGGCATCCCAATTCTCATTATCAACAGATAGAGAAACGGGAGGATGTGCTTCATTATCATCCTTGTGCAGGGAGGAAATCATCCAACGAATTGCTTCGAAATGCCTTTCTTGCTCCTTGATCATCTGCATTTGACTCAATTCTAAGTGACGCTAATTACGGAGGTTGATAGAGAGAATATTCTTGAATGAATTGAGTGTTTCTTCAAGATTTTCAGATAGATTGTGAATAGGATTGGCCATAATTGAATTAGAGAAAGAAATGAAGGATATAGATAATGAGAAATAAATTTCAGTGAAGATTTCTGGAAGAAAAAGGTATATATAGGTGTAGAAATTCGTTTGAAATGAATAGACATTTGGTAGTTATTCAAATTTCAAATTCAAAATCAATAATCACTTCTGACCAGTATATGTCGACATGGTCTTCTAGGGGATGTCGACATGGGTTAGTGAAAATTTATGACAACTTTGATTTTGTGAATAATTGTGATATGTATATATTTATATAATATACTAACATTTATTCTAAAGATAAGATAAGGTAGATAACAGAAAGGAAATTTCATTTCATTACGATAATACAAAGATTAAGCATAATGAACTACATGAACATTCGAAATAAAACAAACTAAGACAAATACAATAAGATACTAAAAGATAAAACTAGTTAGAAGATGAAGATGATGAAGATAGTCCAAGTTTCTTGCTGACTTTTGAAAAGAACTTGTTCATCTTCGAAGACATATTATCCAACTTCTTACTAACGGATCGTTTTAAAATCCGTTGGTTCTCCACAATTATCTTTTGGTTTTTGAGAAGGGTTTTGTTGGTAGGATTGGATGGATATTCAATACTTTCTAGGGATGTTTCACCTTCTTCTTCTTCTTCTATTTCCATTTCATCCCTTTCTTCTTCTTCTTCCTCTTCCTCCTCTTCCATTTCTTCATGAGCCAAACGCTCTTCCTTTTCGGTAAGGGTTTCATAAGATTGAAAAAAATATGGGATTTTCATGAGAGAAATGTTTGAGATATTAAAAACTTTTCTTGAAATAAATTCTTCTCCTTTGAAATTTACTCCAAAATAGTTGAAAATCCAAGTAAGGTAAATTCCATGATATAAAGTGTTTTCTCCCATTTCAAAATTTTTAGGACGAAGTTCATCCAAAATAACTTGCACCCAATTGATATCATAATTTGCAAAAATAGCAAAAAGTGCTTTGCACACTTTTGAAGTAGGATTGTTAAAGTTTCCCGATCTTGGGGTCAAAGTATGTTGTAAGAGAAGATTGACAATTCTTGCTTTAGGATGAAAGTTTCGGTTTTTAAATTCAAAGTTTTCATCTCCTTCAAAAATATGATGAAATGTCTCACGATCATGTTCATCGATTTTAAAACTTGAAAGATCCATTCCCGTGCTTTTGCAATTGAGAATGGTACTCAAAAGATCACAATTCAAAACAATTTGAGTGCCTTTGACACTACTCCAAATTTCATCCTCATTTCCAATATAAAAACCACGGTTTAAATTAGCATAGAAGATTTTGACAAGATTAGGATAGCAAACAAAATCATTTTGAGAAGAGTCAATAAGACTTAAAACACCATTATTTGCAAAAAGATAATCAATTTCATAAGAAGAAAAATCTTGAAAAATAGCAAATTTTCCGGAATGGACTTTGGCATAATTAGCATAATTGATGTATGCTTTAATTGCCTCCGGATCATTGAATAATTGCTCTTTGATTTTTTTGGAAATTCTCATGGTTGAGGGGTTGCTTGAAGAAGCCATTAGAGTAGAGAGTAGAGAGCTTGAAGATATGAAGAGAGAGTTTGAATTTGAAAATGAAAGTGAAAAGATATGATAAAAGATAGTGAATAAATAGTCTTTCAAAGGACATATTCTCTGGTCAAAAGGTATCTTTTCAGAGAAATAAATGAAGTGAAAAGGTGGAGAGAAATTCAAACATTTGAATTCAAAAATTGAAATTCAAATTCAGGTAGGCATGTCGACATCGTGGTAGGGGCCATGTCGACATGTGCCTTTGAATTTTCATGACATAATTTTTCCTAAGTTATCTAATATACATATATATAAATATTATTATTAATGTCTATATTTCTGAAATATTATTGTACTTATAATATATTTCAGAATGTGTCAAAAATAATAAAAATAATAATAAAATAATAGTAAAAATAGAAAATAAATTTTAAAATTCAAACAACATATCAATTCAAAATCAATCAATCAAACAATCAAGCAACTAATTCTATGCAAGCAATTTCAACCAATTGTATTGTAAACGTGTACCTTTTTCTGAATCCGTTTTTCTGAATTTGTCGGAGTCGTGAACTGCGGTGAAACACAAAGTCGAATTATCCGTCTTCTGATCATCATCACTTGAGGACGAGTCTGAGTCATCTAGAGTAGCAGTAAATGCACGTTTCCGTTTCTTTGCAGAATCGTTGTTTGTAAAAGAGTTTTGCTTATCTGGATGCGGGCAGTCTCTTTTGATATGACCTGGTTCGTCACAATTGAAGCATTTGATAAAGTTTGGTACTGTAGTCTGATTATCGGAATTCCTAAAGTTGTTTCTCTTGAAACTATTCAATTTTCTGTACTTCAGGAATTTCCGAAAATTCCTAGTCATAAATGCTATCTCTTCATCATTATCACTGTTTGAGTCTGATCCGTCGATTAATGCATTAAATGCCATTGATTTCTTTTCAGATGCTTTGCTTTCTCTTCTCCCGATCATTTGAACTTCAAATGACATTAGATTTCCAATCAATTCTTCTATCTTTAAAGTACCGATGTCATTTGCTTCTTCAATTGCAAGTGTCTTTTGATCCCATTCCGAAGTGAGAGAATTTAAGATTTTTCTGACTTGATCTTATTCCGAAAATTCCTTTCCCAAAGATATTAAAGAATGCACAATATCTTGAAATCGACTATACATATCTGAAATAGACTCATTAGTATTCATTTTAAATAACTGAAACTGATTTGTGAGCATGGAAATTTTGGTCTGTTTAACTTTGCTTGTTCCTTCGTGAGTTAATTGCAAAGTTTTCCAGATTTCATATGTAGACTTACAAACTGACACTCTATTAAATTCATTTCTTTCAAGTAAACAAAACAGAATATTCATTGCTTTAGAATTATTTTGTGCAAGAGTCTTTTGCTCAGTGGTCCACTGTGCAAAATTAGTTATGGGTTCAGAATATTCAGTTTGTGTGATATTCCAAGTATCTAATCCTACATATTGTAAATATATTTTCATCCTACATGCCCAATATGCATAGTTACTGCCATTAAAAAGTGGTGGTCTGGCAGTAGACTGACCTTCTACAAATGAACTAGTGTTGGTGATTATAGCAGTAATAGTGTTAGTAGCCATTTTGAAATTTTTCAAAATTCAGATAATGAAACTTTTGAAAACAAGGCTCTGATACCAAATGTGAGAAATGCGGATTAAGGATCTTAAGGCTAGAATTAACACTAGATGGGGGATGAATAGTGTTTTAAGAAATTTGTTAATCTTTTTGAGTTTATCTTAATTTGTTAACAATGTATACACTAATCAGACACAGATATGAACACAGAATCAAACACAGATGCAAATATAAAGTAAAAGCAGTAAAGGAAAGAACACACCGGATTTTATACTGGTTCGGAGTTACCCTACATCCAGTCCCGCACAACTAAGTACGGATTTTCTTTCAAGCTCAATTCAACAATTACAACCCTCGGTTTCAGGGCTACGAGGTACACCCTCCAGAATCACAATCCTCTGGGTAGAGATACTTGATTTCTGGGGCAACAAGTTCACCCAATTGATTTCCAAGGCTACAATCACACCTTCTCTTGCTCAATTGATTTCCAAGGCTACAATCACACCTTTTCTCGCTAATATATTACAAAGAAGTCTATAACTCTGAATAGCACTGAGAACCTTGTAGAGATAGTGATGGAGAATCAAACTAGAAGTAATCGAGTATGATTCGATGTTGATTTCGGCAGAGTAATGGTATGATTTTGTATTTAAGAAATGTGGAAGAAGAAGAGAAGTGAAAACCAGAAAAAAGTGATTAAAAATTCGTTGAAACTGACCCCTATTTATAGAAGATCAACAGCCATGACCATTCATGAAGAGTTATGGCGAATAGACACTTCTTTTGAAATTTGAATTTTGAATAAAACTGTCACCATGTCGACATGGTGCCTATGGGCATGTCGACATCCCTCAGCCAAAATTGATGTTTTGAATTTCTATAAAAATAATATTTATCTTATATAAAAACTATTTAAAACTTTATAAATATACTTGAATATAGTTGAAATTCATAAGTAAATATAAAGAACAATATATATATATATATATTATTTAACTATAATTTAAATCAAAGTATAAATAATTTAAAAGTTAAATATATTATTTGAAAAGATAGTTTAAAATCAAGAGAAATTTTGACTTTGAAAATAAAGATGTTTTGAGGCTAAAATTATTTAAAAAACGGAATCGAGGGTTTTGAATCTTTTTAAAAGGAAAGTTTTGAAATCATTTCGAAAACAAGATAATTTTGAAAAATCATTTGAATTAAGCTTAGTGGATACAAAACAATGTCCCACTAGATTTTCGTAGGTTCCATCCTACTTAGGGTTCCATCCCTTTAACGGACTCGAAGTGGATTCCATTCCACGAATAAATTGGATATTAAGATGTCAGTGCTTTTCTATGAGTTTTAACAAATATTCCTAAAAAAACAAACTTAACCTTGAAATCTTGAACTCTTGATACTCTTGATAATCTTGATACTCTTGATAATCTTCATACTCATGAGTCTTCTATCTCTATATCTTGAATCTCTATATTGTACAGTCTTCATTCTTGATACCTGCATGGTTAGATCCTGCATATACATATATATCTAAACTTGTAATATTAGTATTTATATTTTATAATCTATTCTAAGGTTGTTGTCATCAAAACCATCATCTCATGGACTAACAGAATCAAATATTCTAATAGAAGCATTTGAGACTTTAGAGGGAAATGACGATATAGAGTGCGAGACCGAGCCAGAATCAGAAAACGACGAAGATTGATTATTAATTAGTGATGATGTAATGTATATAAGATGGAAATTTGTATCGTTTGTTGTATTATGTCAATTCTAAAACCTGTGTTAATGTAATGGAAATTCGTATCGTTTGTTGTATTATTCTTTTATTATTTTGCTGTGAGCTATATGTATGTGATTATTAATCAGGCATGTTTTCTAATTATGAAATGATATTTTTTTTTAATTATATGAAATGATATATATATATATATATATATATATATATATATGCATGTTTCTAGCAGATATTATGTCACACAGCAGACGGTTCCAAGGTTCACGAGGCCCTGCTCCTTGCGAGGGTAGTAGTGGTACGGCCGATAATCGCCAAAGAGCATACTTAGTGCCGAAGACCGATGAAGGGCAAGTATTTAGTTTACTGCAACTTCTTTATATTATTTAGTGCATGCTACTAGTATATTTATGATTTATGAACTGACAATATCAAAATGTATTCAAGGGTTTCGATTTACAACCGTCCAAGCCCATTCTAGCTGTGTCTCGCAACAGCTACCGTAGTAGGATGACGGACTTGTGGGAGCAGTGGGATAGGATCCCACTTTATATCAGAGATGTCTTATGGGCTGACCTCCAGGTAAGTATAAAATTCTAATTAATTTGAGATTGGCATATTTGATCTTTGAAAATTAATATACAATTTATATAATTCATTTAAATTTCAACGTGCAGGCGTCCTTTATTGTGGATCCCGAAGATCTCGGGACGTTCAGGACGCACTAGGAGAGGAAGATGAGAAAAAAACTATAGAGGTACGCTCTCCAAGATGAAAGAGGCCGGTAAAAAGCCAAACTGGATGAGTGAAAATTTGTATGCACGGTTTGTGCAATATTGGGAAAGCGAAGACGCGAAGGTAAATTTTCTACTTTCATATGTCTATAATTATAATTCGTTTAAATGTTTATATAATAGTTAAATTATACAGGCGGTAGCATCGAGGAACTCCGCAAACAGGCTTAGGAATCCTACAACACACCGCGGTGAATCCAAGTCTTTTCAGCAATATAGAGAAGAAATGGTAAATATAAAAATTATTATTTGTAATTTACTTAGAACATTGTTTAGTTATATATATGTATATATGTGTATATATATACATTCTTTAATCATATCTAATTTCAGACGAGGGAGAGAGGTGGTGTTGCACCGTCTCATTTGGACGTCTTCACCCGAACACATGCCGTCGAGCATACAGATGAAGATGGCGTGATAACATATGAATGGTCAGACGCCAAATCAGCGAATATCCGGGTATAAAGACTATAAATTTTTTCTTTTATTTAACAATACATTAAATTGAATATTCATCTTCTCAAAATTATATTTCTAAACACATGAGAGATGCGATCAGGAGATTGCTCGTGTGCTTGCAGAGTCTGGTAGGGAGCAGTTGACCGTTGAGGAGACGGACATGATATTCGCTCGTATTACCGACCCGCCGACCAGAAATAGACAGTATGGATATGGCAATCAAGCGGTAATATTTATTGAATTTAATTAATTCATTAATCAGTTTATAAATTTTATTGAATATTACGTATAAACCATAACTATGAATTTATTAATATACAGGCCGCGACGTAAGCCGCTTACAATAAACAACAGGCTGAAGAAACAATAGCGGCTCTGCAAGCACAAGTCGCCGAGTTGAACGATTGGAGGAAGACTGGATTGAAGCAGCAACTAGACGAGGCGATTGCTGCTTACTTGGTAGAGCAAGGGACGAATATGCCGCCATCACAGAGATCTGGCGCTGCTGATGATTGAGGCGAGTGGTAGTATGTTTTTATATATGTTTTCTGATGAAATTTGAATGTCTTGTATATTTGATGAAATTTGTAAATATTATGGATATTTGTGATGATGGACGTTTGGAGATGTATATTGATGTTTTGTGGTTCTTAGTTGGACATATATGTGATGTATATTGTTGTTTGGTGAAGTATATTTGAGGAATATATATGATTGTGTGGATGAAAGGTAGAAATGGCTGTTGGAAATGCAGAAAAATTTACCCAGATTAGCGTCGGCTGGAGTCGGCTCGGGTCGGACTATGAGTCATTTATTATTTTATACGTGGACTGAGTTTAGCGTCGGCCGGAATCGGCTAGCCGACTCTAGCCGACGCTAAACTAGGGGACGGACCCGTCCCCATTCCCGTCACCATATCACTTGGCGACGAGCTATATAGCGTCGGCTCGAGTCGGCCGGAGTCGGCTATATGCCGACACTAAACAGCCTTCTCCTTGTAATGGTGATATGATATTTTCAGTCGAAAAAGAAGGAGTCGATTGGAGAAGCAGTCAATTGGATCGGTAAATTTTAAAGAGTTGGGCATCGATATTTCAAGGGCATTTTCATCTTTTACAGATGTTTTGGAGTTTCCTTCGTAGGTTACTACATATCTTTAATCTAACGACTGTGATAAAATCAAGTTATTATAAATGGACTTGTATATGGTTCATTGTGATTAGAAAGAAGAAGAGTCATTATATTAGAGTTTTAGAGATTGAGATTTTTTTCACAACTTTTAGAGATTTTCTTTGTAATCTTTTCTGAATTAATAAAGGTTTGTATGGATTAAATTGTTTGTACATTGTGTATGGATTCTTGGGGTAAGCTAAATAACTGACTATCTTGTGAATATGTGATTCTATGAATGGAATTAGTAGTCATATAAACATAAAAAATCTACACCTATCTAAATTTATTTTGGTTGAAAACCACCTTGTGTCACTGTCAAACTGGAGGAGAATACGAGATGAAGTTTGATACAAATATCTGTATCAAATTTTTTAAACAACCTTCCTTGACAATTGCCATGCATACATCATGACAAATTATGTACATTTATTGAGGATGTTCATTGTAAACATGATTTGTTATTTAGCACACACGTCATTCACTGAATAGAGCTATGCCAAACTTTTGATACAGATATCTATATCATAGTTTCACCCGGAGAATACATTGTAATCGAAGAGAGGGGAAAAAAAACTTTTCAGATGAATCTGTGTACTAACTGTGGAATGGGTAGAGAAATAATTAAAGAGTAATAATGTTTTCGGTGTGATAAAATTTACTCTTCCGTACAAGTAACATAGTCCATAACTACAAGTGCACCTGCGGGTACAGCAAAATTAGTTTGAGACTTTTATCGTGTGTACTAAATATTATAATCAGAACAAAGTTTAGAATATGACAACCTATCTTTATTCTATAAGGAGTCAAAAATGACGCTATAGTAGTAGATGCTGTTACGTAAAAAGGAAAATTAGTTACCATTAGCGCAGTAGACGGTCTGAAAGTCATATGCAATTATTTCCCAGCGTTTGAAGATGTCAAATACTAGATTGGCAGTTTCTGGTTAAACATTTTCATGGAAATAATTCCTACATTTGGCCTGCTATTTATTACAGATTACCCCAGCATTTATCACAATATTTGGGCTTACACAATGCATCTATCACTATCTGCTGTAGGTAACAAGCACCAAACGACGTCACACCCATATATACTGACTTTTCAATGGAAGAATTTTGCAACGAATCTGGAAGTTTTTGGTTAAATTAAAGGTTCCGGTTTGGATTTATTTGAGAAATGGGATACAAAAGGTTCATGGAAAGATCAAATATTTTTATTATGAAACTTTGTTATTTGTATTATCAGGTATGTTAAGTTTAATGGTATTTATGAAGAGTTCTTACTGGTGACACACACCACCAATTACCAAATCCTCAATTCCATCAACAAACAAATAACTGATTCGTGTGGTTCTATAATAAACTATAACAATTTACCTAATACTCTTTACGTACGTATTCTTAATACACATAAAGGCAAAGCACTGAGCTTTAGTGACAAAATAGTAAAAGAGTACGTGCGTTTAAAACAGGCACCAGTTCATACTTCATATCATTAATACACGTGATAAATAGATTTGTCAGTTTGTTAGTGACCTGTAGAACCAACCATTCAACTCATAAACAATCCATGGCATGTAGAATATCACTTTCTCATACCTATCATCTGTTTCCCTCCACATCTATTACCGAACCATATCAAACTGTTTCATCTTATGTGGACACTATCACAAGTGATATAAAATGTAGGAATTCAATTAAAAGGTTACATGTCATAAACAAAAAAAAGCTTTGGATATGGCAAAGGACTCGAGTAGTAATAGCAAGCTTCAGGAGATCCTGCAGCTGGCTGTGCAAAGTGTTCAGTGGACTTACGGCATTTTTTGGCAGCTCTGCCCAAAACAAAGGTGTGTTAGTTTTTCTTGGAAAGTTTCCACTAAGCGCTCAATTGAACTAATTAATATGGATTTGAAATGGGTAAGGATGTTAATATGGGGAGATGGATACTACAATGGAGCAATAAAGACAAGAAAGACAGTGCAAGGAGTTGAAATTAGCGCAGAAGATGTACCTATACATAGAAGCCAACAGTTAAGAGAGCTCTTCGACTCACTTTCAAATGCAGGCGACGCTGAACAACCCAGTCATAGATCGTGCACTTCTTTGTCCCCCGAAGATTTGTCTGAGTATGAATGGTTCTACCTCATGTGTTTTTCCTTCGCTTTTCCTCCGGGTCATGGGTATGTTTATAGTATTTTTGTTATTTGTAATTTTGAAGTTTTATTTATTTTCAAGTGTTCAATTTATAGCTCTAATGATTTGTTTTGTTGCCACTTATCTGGTTGCCGCACTACTTAATTGCAATCGTGACGCTCGACATCAAAACATTAAACCGAAAACACACATGAAATTTGTTTTCCAAAGTAGAAAGATTTGACATGAAGGATAGGTATTGTTTAACTGTTAGCAGACAAAATATTTGAAAATATTGAAATGTATAAAGATTATTTGTAAAATAATCTTAATCGTCTGTATTAAACTTTAATTAATTACTTTTTCTGCAAAAAGACATTATTTGATGCCTAGGAGTACGATGCATTAACTTTTCAAGATGTTAAAATAGTGTAATTTGTTTCCAAGCATCTTTGTTCCATTCCTTGAAGTATGAGATCCTAATATTTTAACTCAAAACTGAAGTATGGATTAGAAAGTTGCCATTCAGTAATATGTAAATGAATATTTTGCACTACGACAAGAGATTTGGAGCAGTTTACTAAGTACTTAATTAACGACTGAAATCAATTAGAGCAAGATCCGCAGAGAAGTAATGTTTGATGAAGAGAGATACACTCAATACTAAGAACGTAATTATTACGGTAACTGGTCTCCAGTTCAAGTCCCAGGCATATCCGATTGAAAATTTATCAAGAGATGATTAATATAGTACCGAGATCTCTAAGAGAAGTTACATGTTAAGCTTTTAAGATATATAACATAGTAGTGTGTATAGAGAATAGTCTTACTACGTGATACCATAATAAGTTTCCTATGTTACAGTGCAAAGTAATGTGGTCATTTTACTGGGTACTGCATATGTGATACCATAAATCCAAATAGCTCTAGTGTAAATAAGGTTGTTAATGGATACTCGAAAAATCCAAAATCCATCCGCATCCGAAAAACGGATAAATATCTGATATTATACGCACTAAATGCATATTATACAGTGAAAAATATTTATTAATGCTTATATTAAGTTAAAAGTTTATATTATACGCACTAAATGCATATTAACTGCTCAAAATTATTTATCATCATTATATTTGTTTATTTTTAACACTTTAAAAATTAGTATGATTGAAAAAAGTTTATATTAAACTTAAATTTTTCATTTATATTTCTTGATTTCTCGATTGTTAGCGGATAGGATAATTATCCGATATTCGTCCGTATACGCGAATGCAGAAATCCGATATCCTAAAATGATTTCGAATGCGGATATGACATTATGCGCATCCGAAAGTGAAAGTATTCGTTGATAGGCCTAACGGTAAATGCTATAAAAGGAAACAATTGCAGATGTTTATTACATAGGTATATGTACGATGTTAATACATGTTATATTTACAAGTACAGGCTACCTGGAAAGGCACTTGAACTGCAGCAGCCTGTTTGGCTTACAAAAGCAAATGGGACAGACAGTGGAATATTCAGCAGGGCCATTCTTGCAAAGGTATCTCAATTAACAAAAGTATAGTTTTCTTGTGGGCCCACAAACCCTACAAATTAACAGATAATTAAGACTAATTTTCGGTGCAAACTATTAAACAAACATTTAAATAATAGGTAACATTAAGTGATCAAATTGTGTAAGAAACTGTCACAATTAAGTAACGTTGGAAATTTTAAGAAAATCTTTACGCTCTGATATACTATTGATAAATTTTTTTAAGAAGAAAAGCATGAAGAAGTAACTTCCAATTTGTCAAAGGAGATTAAGACAATATTTTATAAAAAAAGAAATAAGCTCTATTTTCTTTATACTTTTTATTTTTTGCTTGCATGCAATTACAATTACTTGCTTAGATACATCATATAGGATTGTACATCTCAATTTATAATGTAGTATATTATCTATACTTTTCTTTTTCTAGAATTTTATTCAATAAATTATTTTCTAGATTCTGGTTGACAAAGCATTTTTTAGAATTCTTTCAATTACATATCTGCTAACTCTAGATTTTTCTCCATTCTTAATTTTGACATTTCCTAAATACAAAGATTAAATGTGTAACATAATCAATGTTTCCTAAAAACAAAGTTTATTTCTAACAAGTAATGTTATGGATGCATTGCAACTATCCAAGTGTGCTCTATGAAAATCACATCATAATAGCGACGACCAAGCAATACGTTTCTGTTTCAAAAAGTCCCTTGTGCTATCAAGGTTGATCATTCAGAACTGAGATAGTAAACAAAATTGTACGTAACAACAAGAACAACCAACAAAAGTACCTAACTATCATAGAACCAGGAACTCCGTGATATTTGTACTTTTTATCCTTATTCTAACTTAATTCCTCATTCTTTTGTTTGTGATACATCAATGTGACGAATTAAACCGAATTCGCTATGCATAATCAGAGCGCGCACATTCAGGTTATATTTCTTCTCGAAAGCAATCTCCATAATTTTTTGTTCAAAAGAAGAAGAAAACGTCTAACCATAATGCTTGATGTTGCAGACAGTAATCTGCATTCCTGTAATGCATGGGGTATTTGAACTTGGAACACTAGAAAATGTGAGTTCAAATTTGTTATCTCCGCCAACTATTTTTGTCATTACCTGTTTCTGTTAAAGGTTTAACTTTAATGAAAAAGATCTATCAGTTATACACAAAGCAAGTAAACTTAAAGTTACCTTTTATTTTCATACACGGTTTCTTTCACTTATCCACAAATATAATTCCATTAAGTTAACTCATCAATTATTCTGAACTAATCCGCATGTGGATTAGCTGACAGAATAAGCTATTTTAATTTTCATTTATTCGTTTACTCTTTTACTTTGCTGTTTATAATTCTACTTCTACTCATGAAATACAAAATTTGTACATTAAAGTCAAAATTATGAGAAAAGCTACTCAAATAGCCAGCTAAAAAACAATTGATACAAACGAAACACACTAGGTGTCATAATATAAGATTTTAGCAGAAAGATTACACATTTCTTACATATATAAAAGCTCAAATCCATACACCATTTAACGCGACGGCAATAAAATCAGAAGGTGGTCATCTATCTTTATAAGCCTAAACCATTTTCAGATTTGAACTGTAGTGGAAAAGAAAGAGTGACTTATATTACAAAAGATGAGAAGAAAGAAGTATACGTGGTGGATAAACAGATCATTTTTTCAAAATTATGTAAAAGTTTGAAGATGCTATTTTTGTGGGCGGATTAAAAGACTAAAAATGTTGATTCATGTAAAACTTAATTACCGAACTTAAAATACAACGAGCTAAAAAAATATCATATTTTCTGTGTCCGCTGATATTGTTTTTTACTTTGGACTCTGATACTTAGCTAACATTATACACGTGTGAAATAGGAAAAATATAATTAGTGAAAATTACGCATGAATCTGACAGGTTGTTGAAGATATAAATTTAATCAGACATATAAAGAGCCTTTTCGTGGAACATTATGATTGCCATCCAAAGCCTGCCCTCTCAGAACAGTCTACGTCTAATTCAAAAGCACATGCACAGCATGGCCCCTTTGATATTCAAGAAAACATAACAATAATCAAGCCAACTCGTAACAACGCAAATAAAGAAAACGAAGATGAATGCATAGGTGATGAAGAAAATGAGAATGATGAAACAGAAGGAGAAACCGATACTGAAACATATAGCACACCCATAACGCCAGCAGATATTCAACCAAGCGAGCATATGCAAATCGATACGTGCGAAAATATTCCATTTGGTTCATCTCATGAGTACTATTCAAACAATTTGGATAATGAACTACAGATGTTAGATAGAGTGGATGATTCTCTCAGAGAATGGCACCATTTGAATGATGATACATGTGGTGGTCTACCAGAACTATCCGGTATGTACCAACTGTGTTATAACACATAATAATTGAAGTGTCTTTCGGACCCTAACTGTGCAGGGATGTATCAATAATTTCATATGTTTGTACGTAGCTCCTCCTGTTATATGCAATAAATTCATCTTTTACATTCACCAGTTGCATAATTTTCTCCTCAGGTTCAAGTTTACTTCAACAGTTATCTGCAGAAGATTCCCAGTACTCAGAAACAGTTTCTACATTTTTGCATAAGACCTCAAGTCAATGGACTGGACCTATTACTCGAAATCATCTGGTTTGTTCTCAGCAATCAGCATTCTCAAAATGGAATGATACTGATCTTATACTTCACATTTCATCTGAAGATACATCACAGAAAACTCTGAAATATATCTTGCTCGGTGTTCCCAAGCTATACAGCAAGGACAAAATAAAAAAGGTTTCAGCATCTAAAGATAGAATTACTTCTCAAGAGGAACTATGTGCTAACCATGTACTTGCTGAACGAAAACGTAGGGAGAAGCTTAATGAAAAGTTCGTTATTCTTCGATCATTGGTTCCTTTTGTTACCAAGGTAATGATGACTTGTAGACATGACACAAGTTTAAAGTGAGAAAATATATAGAGCTCAGAGTCAAAACAACGCATATTTCCCTAATAATTTTATTATTATTTAATCTGTAATGCGGATCATGATATAAGTATATAACTGCTGAATAATATATGGTCATTGACGCAGATGGATAAAGCTGTTGAGAACGGAAGCAGCAAAGAACAATATATTGTAATAGTAAGCGAAAGCAAAAACTGTTTTTTTTATTCATTAAACAAATAGCCTAAATATATAGGCAGATACAACTACATGCAAAACATAAAAGTAGGATCTATAACTACCCAAACATAGGACTCGGTAAACCAGTATACAACGTGCATACTGCATCACATCTCCACTAATCTAGCAAAACGTGTTCAAAGACAACTTCTAACACCCTCCCTTAAACTGATATGTGTCAAACATTCAGTTTACTGCTCAAGACTTATAAAGAACTGCCGTTCTCAATTTCTTCACCATCTTGCATAGAACTCTCTCACAACTTCCATCATTACCTGGTTAGACATGCTCAACTGTTTCACGTTGATTGGTACTTTAACCATCAACAAATACTCTTGGTTTCCTCTTAGGGATCCACTGACCTCTCCATTCGGGTCGTCCCTTGTATATGTCATCCCCCAACAAGTGAGAACCGCAGCTCTTCTTCCTTACTTGTTGGATGACACAAAACCAAGTCTTTCTCACTCAACCTACTTCACATGTAGGCATGCCTATCTTCTCCTAGGCATATCATCAAACAGTTCACGAGCGCTCTCCATAAATGTCCAACCCCATAAGCGACGTTCCACCCTTCGTCGTCTTCGTCTTCATATCTATGTCACTTTCACACAAAACTCTCTTGCTTCTACACACAGGTTGCAAGTACTTCATTTACTACCACACTATTTTTGCAAACACTTTTCCGTCCATTCACCACTCATCCTCAAACTCACCTAACCCTGCCAAACATCTGTTCAATCTGCTATCATTCAATATACCAGTGCAACTGTCTCTCCTTCCCATAACTTCCAGTCCACACTCACAAACAACAACTCTCAGTCTTTACATCACCACTGTCACCCGTTCACATTCAAACACGACCAGACTTGCAACCACTTCATTACCCCTCTCATTATCACACTAGTCTTTGCTCCTGTCTCACATAGTCTCACTCAACACACAGTCTGCAGTCTACTTCTACAACACACGTTCACTGTCCACACATACCTCCTACACAGACTGCCATTTTACCTCCTAATACACTGCCTCATTCTGTTTGCTTCCATCCTCATTTTGTCACAAATAAACATATTCCAAACCACTGCTTCTGTCACAGTCTACACTCAACTTCCTAATACCCATCTTACTCTACACCACCCAATTGCAAGCCCCTATACTGTGTTGCCATAACTTCACTAACAACTTCACTATTAGCACCAACTTCTGTCATCACTTCACTCACCCCTGCAACTGTCCACAAATTGCCTACAACCTCTCTCATATCCACTTCACTCACCTCCACACTTGCAACTACATCAGTTTGCAAGTCCTTCACAACATTAGAACACATACTCATTGCCTTGCCAAACATCTTCAGCCACCATCTCAACCAGCACCAGCAGCATCCCCTCTTCCATAAACACACTGCCTCCATACCACTCTCACTCCAATATCACTGCAATCACCAAAAACTGTAAACACTTCAACCTCCAAAACTTATGTTCAACTCCAACCTACTGCGAAAAGTATCTCCACCACTTACACAACTGAACTTATACTTCATTATTTCGATCACCTAAAACTTCTGCTGTGGATTGTCAGACCCAATCGTCAAACTATCATCACCAAGCAATATCAGTGCACAACACTCCGGATCCCAAAAAACTTCAGGAAGATCACTGCCGATCATATGAAAAACTGCAACTCTGGCCTCACTATCTTCAAAGTTTCAGATATGCGCAACCAACGACCACATCGGCTTCAACCATCGACATTAACCATTACAAACAGCAAGCAAGCGACATCTACATCAAAGTGCAAACCATCCTCCACACTACAAGCCAAATTAAGCATTCAAAGGCCAACTCTAAGATCTTAAAACAACCAAGGCAATGCAACAACCTTTTTTTTTGGTCAGATTTATAGTAAACTAAAACAACATCATAACTCCTCAACTCAGACCATTAGCTCCAACCTTGCAAACTCCAAAACAAACATCCAGGTGACACAAAACCAACACATAACTTAGGCAAATCATGTTAAGCTCCATCACTTCAACAAACTCCTAGCACCCAAACTACCCTGTGCCAACGGCCAAAAAATGTGCTGGGTTATCCGAGTCTGCAAATTGAGTGCCACTACTTCTGCTCTTTACTGAAAACTCACCCAACCACCTTCTACAAGCAATTCCCTCATCAACTTCCAACTCCTTCGCTGCACCTATTCAAATCACTTCACAATCATGCATAAGTCAATAGCAGCCTCCTCTGCACCAGACATGCCAAAACCTGTTTCAAATTCCGACCATCACTGCACCTCAAACTCCGGCTGATACAACTGAAAATCTGATCACCCATTGGACTCTTGTCATCTCCCACCATATTCAATGCAACTGAGCCCAAAACACACATGTATTGCTGCTTGAAATGCAACTTAACAGGCCGCTGAAACACAATTCCCATGACATCTGTCTGATCGTCTGATACTCCACACACTGGCACATCACCTTCCTTATCTCGGCACTCTTCGGATCCTCGTACACCGAATCGAAACCCTTCAACTCAGCCCGGTCCGATGCTCTTCGAACTGATGCCAGCTGTGGCTGTTGTATTTGCACTTGCAACGTCATCGCCCTCGCCTACCATGTCAAGGACTCGTTTTTTATTATTACGTACTGGCCGGTTCTGTAGCTCCACAATTTTGTTCGCAGTCCGGCTTATCTCTAGCTCTTTCTCTCTCAGCTGATTGTCAATGGCTTCTTCCTCGGCCATTTCCAACATATGGTAGTTGGCTTCATTCTGGCTTCTAACATGTGCTTCAGCTTCTCTTGCAAACAGCCTTCTATACTAGAACAATACCCAGCGGACAGCAGCACGGAGGCCACCGCCGCCGGTAAGCGGAAAATCCAAGAATTTAGCGCAAGGCTCTGATACCAATTGTTGAGAACGGAAGCAGCAAAGAACAATATATTGTAATAGTAAGCGAAAGCAAAAACTGTTTTTTTTATTCATTAAACAAATAGCCTAAATATATAGGCAGATACAACTACATGCAAAACATAAAAGTAGGATCTATAACTACCCAAACATAGGACTCGGTAAACCAGTATACAACGTGCATACTGCATCACATCTCCACTAATCTAGCAAAACGTGTTCAAAGACAACTTCTAACAAAAGCTTCTATATTGGGTGACACAATTGAGTATATAAAACAATTAACGTGGAAAATACAAGAACTCGGATCACAAAACAAGTCGACTGAAAGTGAAAACAGTTTCAGGCCAGGCAAAGTTCAAAGACAAACTACTACTGCAAAAAGCAAGGTTAAATCAAATGTGACTGCGAAAGCAATAGAAAATCATCGCATTAATTTGCAAGTTTCAATTATTGAGGCAGACGCACTTCTCGAAATGCAGTGCCCATACAAAGAAGGGTTGATACTGCAAATTATACAGACACTAGATAAACTTGGGCTAGAAATTACTTCGATTCAATCAACATCAAACAATGGATTAATGAAGGCAGAATTTAGGGCTAAGGCAAGTGTATTCCTTCTTATATGCATTTTTGGTTCAATTTATGCAATTAATATGACTACATTTGCAATTTATATGCAGGTTAAAGACATCGGAGGAAGAAAGGCCACAATTGTCAAAGTGAAGAAAGCAATTTACCATATTTTCTCACAGTAATTTATAATACATATTGATATAACATTGACATTTATATATATTATAATGAAAATAAAGCAACTCATCCAGATTAATGCGCATGGATGTATTATTCATGTAACCCCTTACATAGGACTAAGTAAATCAATGTTTTGTATAAAGTACATTACATTTTACAGTGATCTCTTTGGTTTCAATTTAAGGTACTGATTTGGACACTTGCATTCGACTGTATCTACTCGTTTATGTTTGCAACTTTAACTGATAACATGAAGCATATATGGCCTAAGCAAAACATACGATCTTGTATTTCTGCAGTAAGTTAAATATCCCAACTCAAAACAAAAGTACACATTACACCTTAGTCTGCCTGTACTGTTTCTTAATTTTAGAGTCGCGAATGCTAGAGTAGAATTAATTATCAATTTGAACTTGAATTAATTCCTCCAACACCCCATTAATTATAGTGAAAATTTTGTTCAACTCCTTATTTTAAAAATTGGTACCTGAAAGCCATTCCTAAAAACATGTTTTAAATTACATTTATATTTTTAATTTCGATAAAAAAAATTATTTTTTACAGAAAATTAAATTTGAATAATAATCACTTGTTTTTATAATTTTTTTTTAATTTTTTGGAATAATACAAATATTTGTAGAGAAATTAATATGTAAATATTTGCAGAATTTTGTGCAAATATTTGCAGAAAGCACTACAACTTATAAACATTAAATATTTGCAGATTTTTTCTGCAAATATCTTAAAACTTAAAAATATGAGTTTTTTATAATATGGTTTTGAGAGGGGGCAGCTTTGTATTTTAAAACTTAAAGATGATGTTTTACGGATTTTCCCTTAATTATATTTAATGCAAACACTACAAGAAGCAGGGCAATTTTCGACAGCCAGCAGCCGTCGCTAGCCGTCGGAAATGCCGTCGGAATACGGACCATGACTTGCGTCCGTTTCCGACGGCTTCGACGGCATCATAGCGACGACATCCGACGATTGTTGCGATGGCTCTTCCGACGAATATTCCGACGGCTCTGACGAAGTTATTTTTTCACTAAGCCGTCGGGAGCCGACGCTAGCCGTCGGTATGAAGCCATCGGCATTCGTCGTCCGCCGTCGGAAAATGTGGCCAATAAGCCGTTGAACACTGTCGCTTTCGGTCGGATTTACCAACCCGTAGGCCGTCGGTAATCTTTGCGATTTTTTTCCCCTACTGCCTGCTGCGCTTCCATACCACAATCAATATATAACTCGGGAAAATCAATATATAAGCCTCATATATAAACTGAAATCAATATCAACATTAATATAAAATAAAACTCAAACATCATAATATCAAACACAAACATATTAACATCCAACATCAAACTTCAATATTTACAAAACGAACCTTCCATCATCACTTTCACCCATCCAACTTCAATATTTACATCCAGCGTCAAACTCCGCATATCAACTCCACAAATCAACCACAAAATCAATGTCAAACACCATAAGCACCACATGTCCATAAATTAACCTCACCATCACTCAATGTTAATATACACAAAACTACATCCAACACCACATGTCCATAAAAAATAACTGCAAATCGTACCTCAAGACTCATCATCTGCTCCGGAACCACTGGATGAAGGGAATGTACCATGACGCTTCACATAATTGTCCAAACGCTGGTTGAGCTGCTCCATTTGCACTGCTCGGAGGCGGTTCTGCTCCTGCTGCTGCGCAATCTACTGTTTAAGCTCATTAATCTCCGCGCTGTCCTGAGCCTTTTAGTAAGCCCTTTGTGCTGTCTGAGCCTATAGAACAAGTAGAAATAAGTTTAAGTTATTACGTAACTTTTATAAAAATTAATCAAATTTTACGACGTAGTTAATTTTTATAAATTACTGATTGGTTGCCGTAGCCGTAGCGCCTGTTTCTCTGGGTCGGGTCCATAACAGAGTCAAAGATCGCGTCCTCCTCGTCAGTGGTCAACTGCTTCCGTTCGGAATGCTTAAGCATCTGCGCATGTGCCTGCATAAATTTTTCCTACAACGCAAAATTAAATACAAATAAATATTACATGACATTATTATAATATTTTATAATTAATTAATTAAAATGATCATTACTAATAACTTATAACTTAAAATATACCTACATGTGCAGCATACGCTCTATCATCCTCATGCCAGGCATACGACACTGTTCCCTCGTCGTTTGTCTGCCTAACGGTATGTGTATGCTCAAACACATCCATATACGAGACCGGACCCCCTCCCGTGTTCTTTCCTGCGATAATTGGTGTATATTATTGTTGTTTATACAAATTTATATTCAAAATGTAATAACTGTTTGTAATTCCAATTAATTAATTTACCAAGTCCTCACGATGGTGCTAGAATGATTTTGAGCCACCACGGTGTGTGAAGGGATTTTTCTGCCTGTTCCCAGAGTTCCTGTCTGACTCCATCTACAAACTGAAAATTAAGATTATATATATTTTACAGGTATAAATTATGTATTCTGTACTGAATAAATTAAGGTCATATCTTATTGCTCTTACCTTGAATTCGTCGCTACCTCACCATGCGACCCAAGCATCCTAGACGTTGGCACCCACCCACTGTGGCTTCTTCCCGGTTTTCCTTACGCTAGACATCGTATCCATGTAATTCTTTGCCACTATGAGTTCCAGTGGCGCTGACAAAGGGACACGTCCTCCTCTTGCAAGTCTATTGTACCCTGTATATATGTTGAAAAAAATTATAAGTTATACATTTATACTTAGTCAGCAAATTATAAAGTGATTATATATAATGGTATATAATTTTACACTTACGAGGAAGTCCTGTCATATACTCTCTCGTACATGGTCCGTGATCCTGCTCCACTTCGGCCAGCATGCAGACATGCGACTCGATCATGTACGTCTGCTTGGATATGCTGAGCACAATGTTAGAAGGCTCAAGCTCAAAACCCCTACAATAAATACGATACAGACAAATCATGACTAATATATCATATAAAATATTTATAATGCCGAAGTAAATTTAATACTTACGAGCTGTCGGCTTTCGGTTGTAATCTAACTACAAGACGTGGTGCCTCTTGTGAAGGTCCGCTGCCATCGCCACCGCCGCGACCTGTCCCTCTCTGAGACCCAAAGGGAGAACCACTCTGTGAAGAACTCTGACGTCTAAAAAACGACATATGCAATACCTGTGACATACATATTATTTTATATTGCAGAATATATCATTCAATTATGAGTAAACATATCAATATTTAACAGCAATAATCACATGTAACATAAAAAAATGTAACATCAATACTCACATAAATTACCCTTTTTCAACCTGTATACTATTAAATTAGTCCTCGTCGTTTTCTAATTCAGACTATGTCTCGTACTCTATATTGTTTTCTTCTATGATCTCAAATGCTTCTAGTAATACATTTGATTCATCATTTAGAGGTCCTAACTCAGTTTGATCATCTGTTATTGCAAATTTGCCATTTTCCTCGATATCCGCTTAGTACACTTGTTCGTCCAGAATATTCTTTCCATCAAACGTAAATCTTGCATTCGTTTTAAAAACGCCGACCAATCTGCTTTATCTCTTTTTAGAGATGGATAAGGAGCATAATAAACTTATAGGGCCTGTTTTACTAGTATAAACGGATCGTACATATGATAACATGATGTATGCTTTATTTCAATATTATTATATTTTTGGTGCACGTTGATTCTAGAACCTGAAACATTACTACCAGTTGTAAACAAATAAACTTCTTCCGTAGGTCTGGTGAAATATGTTAATTGCAAAACCTGAGTTAACGCTCCGTAAAAATCATTTATGTGATCATTTGGATCATCACTACCTTTAACATATACACCGGTATTATTAGTTAATTTTTCATCCCGTATTCTTTGGTGTTGAATTTGTATCCATTGACAAAGAATATTGGATATGTTTTGACTTTTCTTTTTGGTCCCATCGCAAGATGTTTTAACCCTTCGTCGACCACACAATTTACTGGATCATATACGTGATTCGAAAACCAAGTAGCAATTTTTTTGCTGATATCCCCGCTTGGATGCTGTGATTCATAAATATTGCATATACAGATAATATATTGGGTTATAGTTAAAATACACATGTATTATTCAAGTAAATAATTTTAGATATGTTATTCATTAGTACCAAACAAATGGCGCAACTTATGTACAGTTAAGAAGAACATATGTGTTGGCTATATGGTAATCTTTGTCATCTAACCATACTTCCACACATCCTCCAGCAGGGCGTCCCTACTGTCTAAAAATAGATAGCATTGATTCAGAAGAATCTTGCTCATGCCCTCATCATTTCGCGTAGCATTTTCAAAAGATAAGTTTACATGGTCACTGAAATAATGAGAGAAAAAGAACGAAGCTTCTTCTTCGATATATGATTTGCAAATCGAACCTTCCACTCGTGCTTTTTGTCTCACTTCCCCTTTGTTCCCTGTATCGTACACTTATGTGTGTACATAGGGAACAAAAAGGAAGTGTTGTCGAAATTTTGTGAATCGTTTAAAATAAAATGATTTATAAAATATAATTACTACTGTGTTTGTAACTTGTCTAATACAGGGACAAATCCAACAAATATTGTATCGGATGAATATAAATGTCCGTTCTGTGATAAAAACGAATATCCATACAACGATCATATACAATATTTGTCCGACGGGGCCAAAAACTCTCTAAGGGATTTACAAAAAGTAAAGCATATTATACAACAATTTTTACAATAATTTATTTACATTCTAAAAAATGAATACACTAAATTGTCGTTTTCGTCATTTTGAAAACGAATACATCAAATTTTGAACATCAACTCTACTTAATCCAAAGTAGCCCTAATGCACATATGCAGTAATTAATCAACACATATACACGAATTAACGCACATATACACTAAATAATTTTTTTCTCAATATTTCAATAATTAACAATTGTAATAACAACCTAATTAGCATTCAATAGGGTATACCAAACAATCAATGGGGTATCATACAACAATAACAACAAACTAAACCTAATTTAACAAATCAAACTTAAATATAGGGTTTAGGAATTTAACCTTCTTACCAAGAAATAGGTCATGGAGCTAGCTGAAAATCGAAGAATCCGAGGTGCTGGAGGCGTGGAAGGCTGTCGATGGCGTGGAGGAGGGTTTGGAGGAGTGGAGGCAAGATTTGGGGAAGAAGGAGAATGAATGAAACTATCGGCCTGGCTTCAAGTATTCGCGATTTTTCAACGGCTTCCGATGGCCGCCAACGGCAATGTTATCGACGGCTTCCAACGGCTACCAACGACTATGATATTTTAATTTCAATTATGCCACGGAAATTGCTTGCCGTCGCTAATTAGGCGACGAGCCATCAGCGGCCGTCGAAAATGGTCGTCGCTTTTTACTGTTCTTCTAGTACTGAAAATATGAGAATATTACGATAAATTAAATTAATACCAGGAATTGAAAAATAGAAAATAGTATGGAATAATCACTTGCATTTTCCAGTAATTTACATACTTATTTATACACAACTTATATATGATTTTTAATTCGATACTATTAATTTAGTTTATCGCAAATTAATGGAAAATGCAAGTGATTATTCCATACTAATCCTTCTTCTCATTGTTGGGAGTTTTTTAATAAGAATATATCTGATTTTGAAAGAAAGTATTTAAGGTAGATGATAGATTGCAGAAAAAAAAAAAAATTTTATAAGGGGGAAATAAGAATGTATTTCTAACTTTAATTACAAATGTTACTCCACCCATATTTATACTGGTTCACATATTAAATAAACGGTGGAGATTCACTAGATCTAATGGTTTAGGATATATTCTTCATATATATCTCCTAAACTCTCTCATATATTTTACAAAATATACATTTCCATAAATATATAAACATATATTCTACATATTTTCTATATAGTAAATTCTAGATTAACAAAACACAAAATCACATTTATTTTCAACATCCCTGTAAACTTGATTTTGTTGTTCTGAACAATACTCCCAATCTTTATATTTCACGTGCTTCTTTAGGAATATACATATTATCCAAAAATTATTTATTATGTTGACCTTCTTACACAATGTTGAGATCTTCAATGCAAGTTTACAAATCTTTATTTTACTCCTTTTGTTTCGTCCTCCATCATAAAAATAGAATTTTCCAAAAAGTAAGCGTTCTATCATCTACTTTTTTCAATTAACAAAAAATTTAGATGATCCATATTTTATCTTTGCACTCTTTCATAATTTCACTTTTTAAAAAAATTATTGACTCAAAAATACTTTTTTTGAGAATCATGGATAATAAAATCATTGCATTTTCAATGGCCTCATAATCTGTATTTTCTTCTATTCTTGATCTGGATTTTATATTTCCTCTAGTGACTTCCATATTAACTCTTAGATTACAAAATTTTCGAACATAAGTAATTCTTCCATTTTCTTTAACTGATCCATTGTCTTTTTTATTGACAATTATTGGCATATTCTCGTTTACTTCGTTGAAGCTAGCACGTTCTTCAATACTTTTTTTTACTTCTTCCTCTTTCATTTCATTTCTTCTTTCACTTCCTCTGTCATTTCACAAGTCTTCAAATTATCTCATTCAGTTTTGGATAAGGTGGTGACATCGACGGGTTCTTTATACATATTTTCTACGACATCCCAGACATCTTATAATCTAAGCAACACCTTTGTACGAATGCTTCAATTATCATAATACACTCTTTTGGGTAAGAGAACTTTAACTAAACTCAATCTACTTGTCATTCTTTCTTAATATCAACCTAGCTCCGATACCATTGTTGGGAGTTTTTTTGATAGAGAATATTTTTAATTTTAGAAGAAGGTATTTGGGATAGATGAGTGATTGAAGGAAAAAAAATTTATAAGGAAGAAATAAGACTTTATTTCTAACTTTAATTACAATTGTTCATACTTTTTCCCTGCATATAAAAATGAGTGACCTCACCCATATATACTAATTAATATATTAAATAAATTGTAAATATTCACTTAATCTAATGATTTATAAGCATTTTCTAGAATATTGAACTATTCTCTATATATATTATTGTTCAGCATCTGAACCCAGCGACATTTCGATGCATCTAAACCATGGTTTTAAATCTCCTATATATCGCCCGAAATCTCCTCCGAAATCTCCTCCGAAATCTCCTTTTCACACTTAAACTAGACGAGACATCAAATCTCCTCCATATCTCGCTCGACACTCATCTCGTCCGAGATAATCAAATCTCACCCGAAATATGGATCAAAATCTCAATCCGAGATCTCACCCGAAATTATACATTTTTCTTATTCCATAATATTTTTTATTTTCATATTGGTTCAAAAGAAACTACTCTATCCAATTATAATTTACCAACTTCTTGAACATATTCTTTATGTTTTATCTTAATAAGTCATAGCGAAAGGTTTCACTTCTTTATTATGTTCAAATAAAAGTATATTATTCAATCATTACCAAATCAATTAAGCTAATCAAGCTACTACTCTTCTAAAAATATTCCTTTTTCCATGCAAATCAAGTATGTTACCATTTTTATTTTTACTAAGAAAGTTATAACCATTAAATAAATTTTTAACACATCAATTTTAGACACATAAGTACATACGAGATATTCCCGAGATGCATTATAAGACTCGAGATGTCAATCCGAGATGTACACCCGATATATAATCATCTCGTCCGAGATCTCCCCCGATACGAGATAACTTGTGTAAAATTTCCGAGACGAAACGTGACCGAAATCCGATATTTAAAACCTTGATCTGAACTACCAGATGAAGAATGAATAAATCAAGAAGATTTGAAGATGTTTGGGATACCAAGATTGCAAAGCTCAAGAAGTTAGAGAAATATAGTACTCAAGTTAATGGGTCGGTACTAAGCCATATAGAGTAGTTGAGCCCCATGTTGTACTTGATACAAGAATTGAGACTTGGATGTGGGACCATGTCGAAGAAACATGGGTCAGTACCGACCAATATGAGTCAGTATCGACCTATAGTGGTTGCCAAAAAATCCTTACGTTGAAGAGTTGTAAAGATGTGTGCTTGCCAACACAAAGTCAACCAAAGTCAAAGCTAATGCTTGGTACCAACCTATATGGGTCGATACCAAACCATGTTGAATGTTGAGTCTTACATGATTTGACCTATTATTCGTACTAAAACTTCGGATCTGGAGATTTTTGCCCTTTCAACCAACATTCCATGACTTTATGGTGAATTTCTATAACAACCAGCACCTTAGTAGGTCCGAATTTTTGCTAAATCGAAAAACAAAAGTACATTAGGGTACGAATCATCGGTGTTGGTTGTGAGGAATGCGGATTACGGATCTTAAGGCTAGGAATAACACTAGAGGGGGGTGAATAGTGTTTATAAGAAATTACTAAATCTTTTTGAGTTACTGTTGATTTGAACACAAATGTATGTAATATTCAGACACAGATATAATCATAGAAACAAACACATATGCAAAAATAAAGTAAATGCAGTAAAGGAAAGAACACATCGGATTTTATATTGGTTCGGTGTTACCCTACATCCAGTCCCGCACAACTAAGTACGGATTTCCTTTCAAAAGCAATTCAACAATTACAACCCTCGGTTTCAAGGCTACGAGGTACACCCTCCAGAATCACAATCATCTAGGTAGAGATACTTGATTTACGGGCGACAAGTTCACCCAATTGATTTCCAAGGCTACAACCGCACCTTTTCTCGCTTGATTGATTTCCAAGGCTACAATCACACCTTTTCTCGCTAGATAGATACAAAGAAGCCTATAACTCTGAATAGCACTTGGATCTTGTTGAGATAGTGATAGAGAATCAAACCAGAGATGATCTAGTTAGATTCAATGTTGATTTCGGCAGAGTAATGATAGGATTTTGAATAAGAAAATGTGGAAGAAGAAGAGAAGTGGAAAACCAGAAAATCTGTATTTAAATTCATTGAAACTAACCCCTATTTCTAAAAGAACAACAGCCATGTCCATTCGTGAAAGGTTATGGTGAATAAACAGTTCTTTTGAAATTCAAATTTTTGAGTCACTATGTCGACATGGAGTACTAGGGCATGTCGACATCCCAAAGCAATTTTTGATGATTTGATTTTCTTTGAAATTAACTTTTATCTTATATTAAAAACTATTTAAACTTTATAAATACACTTGAATATAGATAAAATACATAGATAAATATAGAGAATAATATATATATATATATAATTTTACTATAATTTTATATTTAAATATAAGTATAAATATATTATAATTAAAAGATAGTTTAAAACAAACGAAGTTTAAAAACAAGAATATTTTAAGGCTAAAACATCTTTTTGAAAATCATTTGAAAAGATAATTTTTAAGGCTAAAACATTTTGAAAAGCAGTTTTGAAAATCATTCTGAAGTAGTTTTGAAAATCATTTTGAAGTAGTTTTGCAAGCTTCTTCCTGCAGAATATCTCATCATATCAGGACTCGAGAACTTGTACAAAACCAGGATGTTTGTGGGTTTGTAAGCCACTTGTCGTAGGTTTGTAAGCTACATGTCGTGGGTTTGTAAGCCACTAGAAAGGTAGAAATGAGTTCCATCCCAAAAGAAAAATGGAATGAAGATTTCAGTGCTATTATGAAGTTTTAACATAATTCTAGACTCAATACTTATCTTGAAATCTTGAACTCTTGATAATTTTGATACTCATGAGTCTTCAATCTTGATATCTTGAATCTCTATACTGTACAGTCTTCATTCTTGGTACCTGCATATACATATATATCTAAACTATACTGTTAGTATTTATATTTTATAATCTTATTCTAAGGTTGTTGTCATCAAAACCATCAACTCATGGATTAACAATCTCCCCCTTTTTGATGATGACAACCTTTGTTTATAAAATATTACTTCTATCCTAATAACTCCCCCTAAATCTAGTAACTTCCCCTTAATCTATGCCTAACTCTCCTATTTTATATTTCTCCCCCTTTGTCATCAACAAAAACAAACTAACTCCAAACTATATAACTCCCCCTCATTCTTGTACTCAAGTACCTGCAGTAATAAATTATATAATAGAGTATACTAAGAAATAACTATACTTATAGACATGATATTCAAACAACGATTATAAATATATCAATGTATATTTATACATTCATCAATCCACACCAAGTGTCAATCAAATCAATCAAAACAAACAATTTCAATCAAAGCAATCAATTCAAACAAAGTAAGCAATCAAATTAAACGTTACGAGGAACTTCCACATATCCTTCTTCTCCGAAAATAGGGTCTGCTTTGATGGCATCCTAATTTTCATTGTCATTTGTGAGAGAAACAGGAGGATGTGCTTTGTTATCATCCTTGTGCGGAGAAGAAATCATCCATCGAATTGCCTCGAAATGCCTTTCTTGTTCCTTGATCATCTGCATTTGACTCAATTCCAAGTGTCGCTGGTTACGAAGAATGAACGAGAGAATATTCTTGAATGAATTAAGAGTTTTTTCAAGATTCTCGGATAAGTTATGAATTGGATTAGCCATTTTTGAAATTATGAGAAGAATGAGAGATAGAATAGATAAGAAGTAATATTCAGTAATGAATTCTGGAAGAAATGGGTATATATATGTGTAGAAATTCGTTTGAAATGAATAGACACATGGTAGTTATTCAAATTTCAAATTCAAAATGAAGTGTCATTTCTGACCAGTACATGTCGACATGGTCAAGGGGGGGATGTCGACATGAGACAGTGAAATTTGATGGTAATTTTTATTTTGTGAATAATTGTGTATATATATATTTCTATAATATACTAACATTTA
Organism: Allium fistulosum; assembly: GCA_030737815.1. Classification (NCBI taxonomy): domain Eukaryota; kingdom Viridiplantae; phylum Streptophyta; class Magnoliopsida; order Asparagales; family Amaryllidaceae; genus Allium; species Allium fistulosum. The sequence continues at coordinate 892,720,067 of CM060905.1, read as the reverse complement.
TTCAAGAGATAAGATAAGCTAGATAACAGAAAGGAAATTCAATTTCATTGCATAGAAGAGTGATACAATGATTAATCATAAACAACTACATAAACACTCAAATTAAAACAAACTTAAACTAATTCGACATGATATGAAAATATAGAACTAGTTAGATGATGATGAAGATGAAGATAATCCAAGTTTCTTGCTGACTTTAGAGAAAAACTTGTTCATCTTGGATGATATTTTGTCCAACTTCTTACTAACGGATCTTTTAAGAACCCATTGATTCTCAACAATAATCTTTTGGTTTTTGAGAAGGGTTTTGTTGGTAGGATTGAAGGGATATTCAATACTTTCTAGGGATGTTTCACCTTCTTCTTCTTCTTCTATTTCCATTTCATCCCCTTCTTCTTCCTCTTCCTCTTCCATTTCTTCATGAGCCAAACGCTCTTCTTTTTCGGCAAGACTCTCATAAGGTTGAAAAACATATGGAATTTTCATGAGAGAAATGTTTGAAATATTAAAAACTTTTCTTGAAATAAATTATTCTCCTTTGAGATTTACTCCAAAATAGTTGAAAATCCGAGTAAGGTAAATTCCATGATATAAAGTGTTTTCTCCCATTTTAAAATTTTTAAGACGAAGTTCATCCAAAATAGCTTGCGCCCAATTGATATCATAATTTCCGAAAATAGCAAAAGGACCTTTGCAAACTTTTGAGGTAGGATTGTTAAAATTCCCCGATCTTGGGGTCAAAGTATGTTGTAAAAGAACGTTAACAATTCTTGCTTTTGGGCGAAAGTTTCGGTTTTTAAATTCAAAGTTTTCATCTCCTTCAAAAATATGATGATTTTAGAATGCGGATTAAGGATCTTAAGGCTAGAATTAACACTAGAGGGGGGTGAATAGTGTTTTAAGGAATTTGTTAATCTTTTTGAATTTATCTTAATTTGTTAACAATGTATACACTAATCAGACACAGGTATGAACACAGAATCAAACACATATGCAAATATAAAGTAAAAGCAGTAAAGGAAGGAACACACCGGATTTTATACTGGTTCGGAGTTACCCTACATCCAGTCCCGCAACACAAGTACGGATTTCCTTTCAAAAACAATTCTTACAAATACAACCCTCGGTTTTAAGGCTACGAGGTACACCCTCCAGAATCACAATCCTCTGGGTAGAGATACTTGATTTACCGGGCAACAAGTTCACCCAATTGATTTCCAGGGCTACAATCACACCTTCTCTCACTCAATTGATTACAAAAAGTCTATAACTCAGATTAGCACTTGGATCTTGTAGAGATAGTGGAGAGAATCAAAACCAGAAATTATCTAGTTAGATTCGATATTGATTTCGGCAGAGTAATGGTGTAATTTGTAAATAAGAAAGTGGAGAAGAAGAAGAGAAGTTAAATCAAAGAAAAAAGTGATTAAAATTCGTTGAAAACACCCTTTATTTATAGTAGATCAATAGCCATGTCCATTGGTGAAGGGATGTGGCGAATAGACACTTCTTTTAAAAAACAATTTAACTGTCACCATGTCGACAGGGGTACATGTGACCATGTCGACATGTCCTTGTATTTTTTGGTGATTTGTTTTTCTTTGAAAATAATTTCTATACTATATTATACTTATATTTAAACTTTATAAATATACTTATATATAGCTATAATACATAAATAACTATAGAGAACAATATTAAAATATATATAATAATTTTCTATACTTTTATATTTAAATCTTAAGTATAAATATATAAAACAGCTAAATATATTAATATCAGAATTATAGTTTAAAAACTTAGGATAATAATTTAAAATCAAAGATATTTAAAAATTAAGGATATTTAAAACTAAGGATATTTTTGAGGCTAAAATATATTGAAAAACCAGGACAGATGATTTTGGTTTTTAAACAGGAATATTTAAAATTATTTTGAAAAATAAGCTATATATTTTGAAAATCATTTTGAAATAAAAGTAAGTGGATACAAAAAGATGTTCCACTAGATTTTTCGTAGGTTCCATCCTACTTAGGGTTCCATCCCTTTAACAAGTACGAAGTGGATTCCATTCCACGAATAAAATAGATTTTAAGATGTCAGTGCCTTTCTATGAGTTTTAACAATATTCCTAACTATATAACTTATCTTGGAAACTTGAACTCTTGAAATTATTGATACTCATGAGTCTTGAATCTTGATATCTTCAATCTTTGATTTTGAATCTTTATACTGTACAGTTCTTCATTCTTTAGTACCTGCAAACATATCTATATATCTACACAATAATGTTAGTATTATATATTTTATAATCTAATTCTATGTAAGGTTGTTGTCATCAAAACCAACTCCTCAGGGACTAACAGATGAAATGTCTCACGATCATGTTCATCGATTTGAAAACTAGAAAGATCCATTCCCGTATTCTTGCAATTGAGAATGGTACCCAAAAGATCACAATTTAAAACAATTCTAGTGCCTTTGACACTACTCCAAATTTCATCATCATTCCCTTCATAAAATTCTCGATTAAGATTTGCATAGAAAATTTTGACAAGATTTGGATAACAAACAAAATCATTTTGAGAAGCATCAATAAGACTATGAATATGATTGTTTGCAAAAAGAGTATCAATTTCATAAGAAGCAAAATCTTGAAAAATAGCAAACTTTTCGGGATGGACTTTTCCTTAATTAGCATAATTGATGTATGCTTTTATGGCCTCCGGATTATTGAGGAGTTGCTCTTTCAAGTTTTTGGAAAGTCTTATGGTGGAGGGGTTGCTTGAAGAAGCCATTAAAGTAGAGAGTAGAGAGCTTGTAGTTTTGAAGAGAGAGTTTGAATTTAAAAATGAAAGTGAAAAGTTGTGATAAAAGATAGTGAATGAATAGATTTTTGAAAGACATGTTCTTTGGTCAAAAGATGCCTTTTCATAGTATTGAATAAAGTAAAAAGGTGGAGGGAAATTCAACCATTTGAATTCAAATTTTGAATTTCAAATTCTAGTACCTATGTCGACATCAGGGTAGGGACCATGTCGACATATGCCTGTGAATTTCTATGATTTATTTTCCTAAGCATTCTAATATATATACTTATTATTTTAATGTCTATATATATATATATTTGGAATATTATTAGAATTATAGTATATTCCAGAAAATATTATTATATTATTAAAAAATAAAAAAAATAAAAAAATAGTAAAATAATAATAAAATTATAATAATAGTAAAATAATAAAAAATAAATTTAAAATTCAATCAACACATCAATTCAAAATCAATCAAGCAATCAATCATTTAATTCTAAGCATGCAATTTTAATCAATTGTATTGTAAATGTGTACCTTTTTCTGAGTCCATTTCCTTGAATTTGTTGAAGTCGTGAACTGCCGTGAAACACAAATTTGAGTTATCTGTCTTCTGATTATCATCGCTTGAGGACGAGTCTGAGTCATCTAGAGTAGCAGTAAATGCACACTTCCGTTTCTTTACTGAATCATTGTTTGTAGGAGGATTATGCATTTCTGGATACGGACAGTCTCTTTTGATATGGCCTGGTTCATCACAGTTGAAACATTTGACATTGTTTGGCATTGCATTCTGATTTCTAGAATTCTTATAGTTGTTTCTCTTGAGATTATTCATCTTTCTATATTTCAGGAATTTCCGAAAATTCCTGGTCATAAATGCTATCTGTTCATCATTATCATTGTTTGAGTCTGATCCGTCTATTAATGCATTGAATGCCATCGATTTCTTTTCAAATGCTTTGCTTTCTCTTCTCCCGATCATTTGGACTTCAAACGACATTAGATTTCCAATCAATTCTTCTATCTTTAAGGTACTGATGTCATTTGCCTCTTCAATTGCAAGTGTCTTTTGATCCCATTCTGGAGTGAGAGAATTTAAAATTTTTCTGACTTGATCTTCTTCCGAAAATTCCTTTCCCAAGGATATTAAAGAATGCACAATATCTTGAAATCGACTATACATATCTGAAATAGACTCATTAGTATACATTTTAAATAACTGAAACTGATTTGTGAGCATGGAAATTTTGGTCTGTTTAACTTTGCTTGTTCCTTCGTGATTCACTTGCAAAGTTTTCCAGATTTCATATGCAGACTTACAAACTGACACTCTATTAAATTCATTCCTATCAAGTGAACAAAACAGAATATTCATTGCTTTAGAATTATTTTGTGCAACAATCTTTTGTTCAGTGGTCCACTGTCAGTTTGTGTGATATTCCAAGTGTCTAATCCTACAGATTGCAAATATATTTTCATCCTACATGCCCAATATGCATAGTTACTGCCATTAAAAAGTGGTGGTCTGGCAGTAGACTGACCTTCTACAAATGAACTAGTGACAGGGATACTAGTGTTAATAACAGTACCAGTGTTGGTAGCCATTTTGAAAACTTTTCAAAATTCAGATTATGAAACTTTTGAAAACCTCGCTTTGATACCAAATGTGAGGAATGCGGATTACGGATCTTAAGTCTAGGAATAACACTAGAGAGGGGTGAATAGTGTTTATAAGAAATTACTAAATCTTTTTGAGTTACTGTTGATTTGAACACAAATGTAGGCAATATTCAGACACAGACATAATCACAGAAACAAACACAGATGCAAAAATAAAGTAAATGCAGTCAAGGAAAGAATACACCGGATTTTATACTAGTTCGGTGTTACCCTACATCCAGTCACGCACAACTAAGTACATATTTCCTTTCAAAAGCAATTCAACAATTACAACCCTCGGTTTCAAGGCTACGAGGTACACCCTCCAGAATCACAGTCATCTGGGTAGAGATACTTGATTTACGGGCGACAAGTTCACCCAATTGATTTCCAAGGCTACAATCACACCTTTTCTCGCTTGATTGATTTCCAAGGCTACAATCACACCTTTTCTCGCTAGATAGATACAAAGAAGCCTATAACTCTGAATAGCACTTGGATCTTGTTGAGATAGTGATAGAGAATCAAACCAGAGATGATCTAGTTAGATTCAATGTTGATTTCAGCAGAGTAATGATAGGATTTTGAATAAGAAAATGTGGAAGAAGAAGAGAAGTGAAAAACCAAAAAATCTGTATTTAAATTCGTTGAAACTAACCCCTATTTATAAAAGAACAACAACCATGTCCATTCGTGAAAGGTTATGGCGAATAGACACTTCTTTTGAAATTCAAAATTTTGAATCTAACTGTCACTATGTCGACATGGGGTACTAGGGCATGTCGACATCCCAAAGCAATTTTTGATGATTTGATTTTCTTTGAAAATAACTATTATCTTATATTAAAAACTATTTAAACTTTATAAATACACTTGAATATAGATAAAATACATAGACAAATATAGAGAATAATATATATAATTTTACTATAATTTTATATTTAAATCTAAGTATAAATATATTATAATTAAAAGATAGTTTAAAACAAACGAAGTTTAAAAACAAGAATATTTTAAGGCTAAAACATCTTTTTGAAAATCATTTGAAAAGATAATTTTTAAGGCTAAAACATTTTGAAAAGCAGTTTTGAAAATCATTCTGAAGTAGTTTTGAAAATCATTTTGAAGTAGTTTTGCAAGCTTCTTCCTGCAGAATATCTCATCATATCAGGACTCGAGAACTTGTACAAAACCAGGATATTCGTGGGTTTGTAAGCCACTTGTCGTAGGTTTGTAAGCTACTTGTCGTGGGTTTGTAAGCCACTAAAAAGGTAGAAATGGGTTCCATCCCAAAAGAAAAATGGAGTGAAGATTTCAGTGCTATTATGAAGTTTTAACATAATTCTATACTCAATACTTGTCTTAAAATCTTGAACTCTTGATAATCTTGATATTCTTGATACTCATGAGTCTTCAATCTTGATATCTTGAATCTCTATACTGTACAGTCTTCATTCTTGGTACCTGCATGGTTAAATCCTGCATATACATATATATCTAAACTATATTATTAGTATTTATATTTTATAATCTTATTCTAAGGTTGTTGTCATCAAAACCATCAACTCATGGACTAACAATGGTATCCTGAAATAACCATAAGTATATCAGATAACAGTCGATAATAAAACATATATATACTGACTACGGCTAATACCTTGGATATCTAGTGCCTTTGTCAGTGTATAGCATGCATGAGGGAATCTATCCTCTCATCGTTTCCATATTGCACCAATATTATGTTCTTCAGAATCTATCTTGTGAGTTGTAATAAGAAGGGGTAAGAACAACGTTCTGGTGACTGGTAAATTAAATATGTCCATAACACTAGTTTATGCTGATTGGTTTCCATTTACGTTTTATGTCTATTATTCATAGCTTAGTCATTTTGACTTCTTATACGCGTACGATACATCCAACCTACCCTGAGGTATGAAATAGATATACTCACGGGAAGAGAGAGAAAATACATCTATTTAAATAATTGTATTTTAAAAGTGTAGTGGGAAGAGAGAGAAAATATATCTATTTAAATCATAAATTGGGGTGGAAATCAAGGGAGATTTGAGGTGCAACAAAATTGAGGTGTAGCCGATCCTTGCTCTATATATACACATATACATACATACATATACACACACATACATATATATGCATATATACATATGCATATGCATATGCATACATACATACATATATATATTAGCATCACTGTCCTCCATGGACAAGGGTACATGCTCCACTAGTAACTGCAACTACGCACCACATTAGGCATCCACAGTAGTGTCTAGGCTGAATTGCCCGCGTAAACAGGGGAACCCCCCATTGGCGCCTAATAACGACATTATAACTAATTAGCAATGTTACTAACCCGTCTCAAAAACTTATTTAAGGGTTAACTAGCTTGCCTCCTAATGACAAATAAACAAACAAAATTTTAGGCAATTGCACATCCTATACCGAACCTACACCAGTAGGAAATGTAGTCCATCTCTAGGCGTAACCCAAGTTTTTCTACTAACCGCTACAGGACCGATGACGCTCTCTACCTAATGTGTTTATCCTTACTCTTCGAGTATATGGTACCAACAAATGTTGACATAGTGTCGTGCTTTCGCCTACTGTCCAATATAGACTGCCTAACACAAATCAAGGAAATGCCCACCTGGTTGCTTAATTCCTCATGTTGGAATTGAAGTATACCCTAATTGGCCATTTAAGACTTCAAAGTTGAGGCAAACCGACTTTGGTGTATTCCTTAAACCTATACACAAACGTATATCCACATGGGTCCTACAGTTAAAGATGAACTACATTAGTACAATGTATACATAACCGCTGGTAGCCCCATGTGGAGGGTAGACTTCTATTGTGTAACATTACTGACCTCGCATCCCAACCCATACTAATGACAGCGTCGTTTATAATTAATTTAAATATTGGGCTAGACCCAATAATCCACACACATCATAAACACATTCTTAAGGCCATTTTGTTTGGAAAATTATTACACATCCTAGGTTCAATTATTAGTATTCATTTACTTGCCATAAACTTACTTCTTATTTCATTAATGTCATTCAATATTATTTATTACCTCTCTCTAATTAGAATAATTAAGTGTCTTTTTCAATCAATACAATTAACTATCGGTTACTGCTTCTTTTCAATTGATTAAATTAAGTATCATTTACTTCTTCTTTCCAGTTAATGCCATTAAATATCATTTTAATTTGATTACTATAACTGCTCTAATTCTTCAATTCATTATCTTGTTCATATTTAGCACTTATTATTTGTTTTCCTTTACTTATATTTAATCACATACCTTTAATCAACAATGGAATTATTATTATTTCTATTTATAATACTTTAGTCTTGCATTTAGGGATTTCTACATCTTAATGCATTGGAACAGTACTTTCCCCAAAAAGAAAATGTTATCATTGTAAATTTACATAAATTATCTAAAAGAGGAATTGTGTTGTTTTTGGAATTATAAGAAATTATCTTTTATTTTATTGAAATAGACAATACAAAATACGGTAAGCATTCTTATTTTGCACATCTCTTTCCTTCGGGCATATTCCTTGTTATTTCAAACGATACACTTTTATATATAATTGTAAAGTTGGATAACTTACAGAAACTCACATAGAAACATTCTTCATTCCAATGAATTAATATATAAACTTAAATCTCAATCAAATTTAAAACAATCTTCAAATCAAGTTTAACAACTTATAACAAAATCTAGAATTAACATACAATCTTATCAATGATTTATCTCATAACTTTTAGGGACTACTTTCACTCCTACATTTCAGATTTTGGTGTATACAACATTTAATCAAGTTAACAGACATATAATTCCATAATTTATATTTAGGCATAAAAGAACAGATTCACAACGATTTAAATCCAATATTATGAAAAAAAATATAATTTCTCACTCACCTCTAAGCTTTCAAGTCTCCAGATCTGAATTCATTCTCCTTATTTGACTCTCTTTCTTTCTACTAAAATATGTCTCAAAAGCGCATACATATTTATAAGAATTTTAGATCGTCAACTAGCCTTGAAAACTATAATTTTGTAAAAGTGGTTGTAACTTCAAGGATCATCTAAAATAAAATGGATAGTGGACATAGGCTTGAGATTGCATCCGAACCACTTTAAAAACTCTTATGTTTTTCTCTTTTCTCTTTGAATTCTTTACTTTTAATTTTCATTTCTACTTGGTTGGGGTGCTTGCTTAAATTTTGTTCAAACATTTTTTTTGCTTTCATTGAGAGCGATCACTCTCAATCGTAGATCCATTCTTTCACTTCAGATTTGGAGGCGTATAAAGGCAAGATATAAAGAATGTAGTATAACGATCCGTATTTACATATCAGAGGATCATAAATATTTATATTATTTTTATATAGGGTCGTATTACTCTATAACTTTAGAAAATGACTACTAGAGACATTATAAATCTGTAGAATTTTTATCAAAAGATTTTGACTCTGAAAATCTTGTATGGCCTATAACTTTTGATATGTTCTGAATTTGAGTCTGAAACCACTTTCATTAGACCAGGGTGATGGTTTCTCTTTCTGTAGAGTGGTCATAATAGGAAAACGGACTTACCATTAGCGAGTTATGACTGTTTGAAGTTTCACTTGATTTTAAACAGCTTAATAGGTAATTACTGAGTTGGTGGTTAAACCCAAAGCTTGTTTCCAGATTAGCATCACATTGGAGCCGTTGAGACTTCTCTCTATCATTACACACTTCCAAAAAATAAAGAGAAAACAACCATTAACCACATCTAAGCTAAAAAGTTACCATAAACCCTAGTTTAATTAGCCAAATCTTGTCGTTATAAGTAAATTAGCATAATTAGCACTTGGATTTGAAGATTTGCTATTGGAGAATATTTGAAGCTACTGTTCATCTCGAATTTCATGTCTACTTTGGATTTAGGTTAGTGGTAGGACCTCTCATTTACTAGTTAGTCATTATGCACCTTAAAATGATATTTTAAAATGATTTCTAAACTCTAAAATATATTTTAAAGCCTCTTCAACCATATGTAAATTTCAAACGATTTGGAGAAGATTTGTGGAATTCATGTTCTTATGGATCTCCTTGTTATTATGGATTTTCTTCTTTAGATTTTGGCTATAAAATAAATGTAATGTATGCTTGTAAGGATATATTGTATATAATGTATGCTTGCATGTATGATGTTTGAATGGTTGAAAACGTCGATTGAATCGTGATTTTGTTCTAGGAACAAGTCATGGATTTGTGATTGCCCATGAAGTTTAAATCATCTAAACAACTTACGATCCATAAAGTAGGTCAAGGTGGACACCCTAATAATACATCTCAAGTTTTGGGTCGTTTGGAGTTCATTTGCTCATATTAAGGGCAAAAGAAGATGGTTCGGTGTTGATAGATCGGTAGAGGGATGCTTGGAGCCTTAGACATGTTTGCTTTGAGTCTTGGAATGGTTTACTTCAGGTCGCTTGTGTAAGTGTATGGATCGCGAAAGGGAGTTGAGAGAAATTATAAATGCAGGATTGGTTGCAAGTTATACTTCAGGCTAGGAGGGAAGTTGCTTCGGGTTTGCTTCGGGTTTGCTTCGAGCTATGTATGTGCTTGCTTGGTGTATAGGTCGATGGAGTAAAGGGGAGAATGATTCTTAGTGATGGATCGATGCCGATCCATGGGGTTGTTTGGTTCGATGATGGAGGAGTTTTGAGCGATGAAGAGTCGGTTCGGTGGAGTTTTTTAAGGCATGGATCAGTGATGGTCATGGATCAGTGATGGCTATGGTTCGGTGATGGGCTATGGATCGGCAATGGGCTATGGATTGGTGACGGGCTATGGATCGGTGAGGGCTATGATTCAGTGATGAGCTATGGGTGAGGGCTATGGTTCGGTGATCGACTATGTTTCAGTGATGGGCTATGGTTCTATGATAGGCTATGATTCAGTGATGGGTTGTGGTTCGGTGATAAGGAGTTGAAGTTGCCTCAAGTTATTCATGAAGTCACTTTAGGACTTGCTTCAAGCTAGGGGAGTAGGAACTCCGGGACGTGCTTCGAGCTATACGAGGATGACTTAGGACGTGGAGTGTGCTTCGAGTCATATTCACAATTTTCGAGCTAAGGTTCAAGTTGGTAGAGAACTATTGTGTTCGGTGACCTAGGTAGTTAATATCGGTATCGAATACGTATTGGTTAAGTACCAATATGAGATATTTTAAAATATCGTGGTAATATCGATAAAATATTGTATATGTGTAGAACATGTTACAAATGATATTGAACTATGTTATAATGTTATGTTCATGATAAGTATTCAAATATTTGGATAAATAATCCCAATTACTATCAAAGACTAACTACATTTAGTTTATAGATTATAATATATTTAGTGAGATATTCTATTTAATACAAATCATAATATAAGCTCATAAAAACCAAGAAATTCATATAATTTACATCTTTATTATTTTCTTCATTTCATACTATATTCATTGTTTCTTCAGTCATCTAATCATCTATATAACTTCCCCAAATTTTCCATATTTATAGTTTCATCGTTTTCATTTTCATTTAATTTATCGAATAAGCAATGTTGATTTGATACCAATTATTACTTTAGCTTGTTACTTATCGATATGTCAAATATATAACTTTACTACTCTTCAACTTTTAGTTCTGGGTGCATGATAATAACTAATAAAATGAATTTTCATAAGCTAACTTACAAATTCGAAATGGTGAACAAAAAATAACTAATAAGAGAAATAGCTCTTTCATGATCCTGCCTTTAATGGTAACGTCTTTAAGGAAAATAAAACATACAAAATAATAGAAAAAATAGAGTTTTCTGTATTGAAGACCAATGAAGCAGCCTAAAACAACTATATGGTTAAAACTACAAAACTAGTACATTGAGATTACTAATATGGTATATAAATTTTTATTCACAATAAACAAAAAAAAATTGAGAATGTGAAGATATTTATTTGTTAAGATATTTTCTCCAACATATACAATAATGGATGATATTCTTAAAAATATCGGTTATTTTACACTAAATATCGGAGCGATATATCGGCAAATATCGAGCGATATATTGGTAATGACATTTTAAATGATATTTAGAAAAATTATCAACTTAGGAGTGATATGAGATATACCGATGGTATATTAGTGATATTATCTGATATTAACTATATAGTTGGTATAATTTTCAACGACGATGACACACGATTCGATGATGATGATTCTATGATGGGAAGTGATGGCTTTGATAATAAATAGTTGTACTTCGACATGCAGAGTAGGTGACTACGAGTCAGATTGAAGGAACTATCGGAGAAATATTATAGGATGAATGATGATATTCTATGACTAATGATGGTTGTCTAGAATAGTTTCTAACCGCGACTACTTCAGATGGGAGTTGTAAGAACAGTTCTAGGATGATCTTTGCAAAGGGACTGGGATACTCGGTGTTTCGGTAGGTACTCGTGAAGCAAGGGGATATGATGGTGCGATCGGAGTCCGTTGATGTTAGGACATGGATTACATATGCTACTAGTCCGTTAACGTTAGGACCTAGTGATGAGGGGGTAGAGTTCATTGAGGTTAAAACTTATATACCCTAGACTATCAGACGACTAGTCTAGTTCCTGTCCTATTGAGTGCCATGGATTCGAGTACCAAGAAACTAGGATGTTGAGTAGCCCTTGATATGAAGGTCGGTCGAGTTATCACGTATTCGACGCATTGAGTGAGTGAATGTGAGGATGGATGATGGATGCTATATTTGCTTTGGTTATTTGTCTCCCTAGAGATATCACATAACGTAGATGTCATCGATGTAGATATCTAGACACCCATTAGTACTTTGATGTATAGTCCACCATGATGATTATGATGTAGAGTAGCATATATTTTGTGTTATGTGCTAACTCTGTGAACGCAAGGACATGTCAGGTATGATTTTCCATAATATTTGTCCTATTATATTGACTTTATACTATTTGAGATTTCTACCGCTCACACCAGACTGTTGTTTAACTCCGGATTTTGTGCCTTGCTTCATATTATTCATGGTACTCTTAAATGAGTAGATTAGAGATATCAGGTCTGGTGAGCATGTCAAGATAGACAGATGACGGGTAGGAGATCATACTATCATACTACTACAATTACTTATTATGATTTTATATTCCGTTGCATAGTGCTATGGACCTTACCAGTGCCTTTATTATCTAGAGACGGTTTAATTATGAGTTATTATTTGATGTATAGCTCTATCACTTATGTTGTACACTATATGAATCCAAGTGCTTTGATTTTGTGATTCATCCAGTTACTAAAATCTTGCCTGCTTTATATCTGAGACGTATATTATTATAGTTTATTCGATGTGCTGTAAGATATACGATAGATTCTTTGATGATTGATTTACTTTACTACAACCTTGACTACCGTCCTACAGTGGCTGGGCAGCATTGCACTATATAGGTATATTTGGTGCCGATGATGTAGAGAGGTCATCACAGTTACTAAGGGATACCATGGTCCAGCAGAGAAAGGGTAGGAGTTCTTACCTTAGACTGGATCGAGTGTATATATATGAGAGCATATACTTGTTATATATTTTTAGTTTCAAAACTATATAGTAGTATATATATAGTATGAAATCTTACTTCACATACGAGTACTACTTAAGCAGAATTCCTTTTAGAAGGACCGATCGTTCTTATTACAAATTGAAGGATAAGTGGTCAAACAAGCAATTATGTTAGGAACTTCGTCTCGAGAGTCGAAAAAGAAGCTGGCTCAGGAGCTGCTATTCTCAACTTGCAGACCATGTTCAATACCATGATGCAGAACATGCTGCAAAATGCTCAAGTAGCCACTCTAAATGTTGCTATTGATGGTGGTGCTTCGGTGTTGGCACCCAAAGCCGATTTCGCTAAGCTGAACAAAGACTTTGCTAGTCTAGGTGACAAGCCATTCTAACGAACGGAGTCATCAATGGAAGTGCAAGATTGGCTTGACACCCACAAAAGGATCTTTGATGACCAAGAGCTGAATGATGCTATGAAAAGGCAATTGACTTCCTAGCAGCATTAAGGGAAAGCCATAAACTGGCAGAACGTTGTGAAGGTCGCTGCTCCCGAAGACTATTCACATGGGATCGGTTCAAAGCCCGATTGGAAGAAAAATTTATTCATGTAGCTCAGAAGTCGGTCTTGTTCCATAAGTTCACGGATCTGAAGCAAGGAGATATGATTGTTTTCGAGTATGCTTCTGTGTTCGACGCCCTATCGAAGTATGAGATATCTTTAATAGACACTCCATTAAAGAAGAACAAGAAGTTCATCATTGGCTTGGATGATTACTTAGGAGAGAAGCTCATAGGACACATTGATGAGACTTTTGATATGATAGTAGAAAAAGCCTTGAGGCATGAGAGTCTATATCCGAAGCTGAAAGCTATTGTTCCTAAAGAAGAGCCAAAGCTGTAATCGGTCAGGGGAGGCAAGAAGAAATGGAACATCAAGGGAAAGCAGTTCCAAAATAAAAATGGACAGAAGAAGAAGCTTAATGGTGGACCTACTTGTTATAATTGTGGAGTAAAAGCCACTTTGGAAAGGACTATATGGTCGAGAGAAAGAAATGCTTCTACTGCAACAAGGTTGGGAATATTAAGAAGGACTGCACAGAGCCGTTGAAGCAGAAGCAAGTGGTGAAAGCATAAGCTGTCAATGCTGTTCCAACATCATCGAATGCTCCATCAACGAAATATAAGGGGAAAGCCATCGTTATTCAAGGTATGCTTTCCATTTACGATATCCCTATACATGTTTTTTTGGTATCGGGGCTTCACATTCCTTTATATCTAGTGATTTGGTAGATAGATTAAGATTGAGACCCGAAATTGTTGATCAAATTTTGTTTGTGATGATCCTTGTTGGTGGCTCCGCTAGCCTATATATGGTTTGTCATTGTTTGGTTTTGTCGGGTAATGGACTTTTGATTGTGATTGCTTTGTTTTGGGTTTCATTAGGTTTGGTATTATTCTTGGTATGGACTGGCTTCATAGATACAAAGTGACAGTGGATTGTTAGAAGTCATTCATGAAGATAGGGGTAGATGATGGGCAGATAGTAGTGTTAGACTACCTACCAAATGTTGAATTGATCGTTAGCTTTCTATATTCGCTCGATATTCCACACGACGAATTTCCATCAGTGCATATTGCTAGGGAGTATCCGGACATATTCAAGGAGGTGACCAGACTTCCTTCACACAGAGAGATTGAGTTCCGTACCGATTTAGTGAAAGACGGCAGACCAATAGTGATGCCTTTGAGGAGGATGGAACCTTCAGAACTGCGGGATCTCGAGGTGCAAGTAAACGACCTATTGGGACGAGGGTTCATTCGAAGGAGTATTTTTGAGTAGGTAGCATCCGTAGTATTTTTCACGATGGGGGATGGTTCCCTTAGACCGTGTGTTGATTATCGTAAGTTGAATAAAGTAACAAGGAAGAACAAGTATCCACTCCCAAATACTGATGACTTGTTCGATCAACTTCATGGTGCTAGAGTGTTCTCTCAGTTGGACCTTGCAACTGGATTTCACTAACTAAGAGTAGTGAAGGAGAGTATGCCGATCACAACATTTTGTATGTCGTCTGGTTTTTATGAGTGGTTGGTTATGCTGTTTAGGCTAACTAATGCGCCGGCATACTTTATTGATCTCTTGAACCATGTTTACAGGGATCGGCTAAAAAAATTTATTCTTCTGTTTATCGATTATATTCTCGTCTACTTATGGACAGATGAGGACCACAAGACACATTTGAGGATTGTACTTGAGGTGCTGAGAGAGTACTAACTGAAATCAAAGTTTTCTATGTATCACATCTAGAAGAGGGAAGTGCGATTCTTAGGTCACATTGTTCCGAGCAGGGCATTGTCGTAGATCCTACAAAAGTTGCAGTAGTTCAAGATTGGACTAGACCCAAAAATGCTACGAATGTGAGAAGTTTCTTCGGGTTAGATGGATATTATAGAGATTCATCCACGACTTTTCCAAATTAGTCTGAAACATCACACCTCAATACCCATACTATCCAAGAGTATTATAGAGTAACACTATCAGATAATACGGAGAATGAGGCTATATAAGGTACATATGTGAATATTCCATTGGACTAACACTGGTACGTATTAAAACTCCGGATAAATAACTCACCTATACATACACCGTATTGGTACGAAGCAATAAACACGTCTGCCTCCATGATAGAACAATTGTAACAACCCTATTGTTAATTAACTAATTAATTAATTTTAATTATGGAAAATTAATTTATAGTTGTGATTTATGAAATTAAATTTAGTGTTGAGAATAATTGATTAGATTTAATTAAGAAATGAATTTCATTTCTTAAATAGGATTCTAATTTAAAATTTTGAAATATTATTAAATCAATTATTTAAATTTGGTGTTTAGAGTAAAGTGTTAATATTGAGAATTTTTGTTGAAATGTAATTTTTAAATTGTTAATTGGTTTGATAAATAGAGAAATTAATTTATGATTTTGTATAACATTGTTAGAGTAGTGGTGTTGTATTAATGATAAAACAAAACAAATTAGCAACACTTTCTTTGTAAAGAAATTAGCAACACTTGCTATTGGATCTCGAACCAAACCCTATTTAGCTCATTTAGAATAGTTAGAAGAGAAATATGTGTACTTCCTTACTCTATTAATTTTTATTTATGAAATCAGTAAACTCCTCCCACTTCCTTGCTCCTCAACCCTAGCTTCAATCATCCCCAAATCAAAATCAAAACAAAGTGCTTTTGGTCAATACTTGTAGAAATCAAAGCTAGGTAATATTATCTACCTTCTAGATGTATAAAAGTATGATTTTTCTTTCGTTTTTATTCTAAGTGCCGCTGGTCGGATTTAGGTTTTTGAGCATTTAGGTGTATTTGAGATTAGCAAAGAGATTGCAAGGTAGTAGCAAGGCTTTGAATAAGATTAGCAAGCTATAGGAAGTTTTAAAGGTGAGTTAATTACTCACATATCTATTTTTAAATTTTGTTGCAGTACTTAATTTTTTAAATGATTTGTTGATTGAATTGTTTGCAATTTGATTGTAAACTTGGATGATTGTTTGATTGTGGTTTACTGGAAATTTAATGTGAAATTTGCTGCAGTAAAATAGCGATATTATGGTGTAGAATAATCCAAAACGGCTCAATTTTTTTGCTGTAGAAATATATTTCAACTAGCTACAACTTATCTTTTAACCACTTTATGAAATTCTGCTGCTTAAGGGGTCGAAATTGAGTTTGAAACAGATAGTGTATCTCTGCTCTATGCAATTTTCTTAGTTGAAAACTGATATTAAAATCACCATAAAATTTGATTGGTAGATCGAAATTGAGTGAGTTTTTTTCAGTTGAAATGTACTTTCATAAGAAACAACTTTTATGTTCATCATTTTTGCGAATCTATAGTTTACTGAGAGAAATTTTGGTTTGAAGAAGAGATAACCTCTATGTCCTGTGTTCTTTTAGATTTTGTTTGTAACACAGAAATCGTTTTGACCATAACATTTTCATTACTAATCGGAATTCGATAATTCCTAAAGTTTTGGAAAGCATGGACTTTGTGCTATAACTTGTATGTTTCGTATTTTGCATAATTTTGAAGTTTAAATGGTCAAAAAACTTGTTTCTTGTCGCTGGCCTGTCAATGAAAAACAATGTTAATAAATTTAAATCTGCGAAATTGTTTTGGGCATAACTTTTTTGTTACTTATTAGAATTTGATAATTCTTGAAATTTTGGAAAACTTAGACTCTGTGCTACAACTTTCATGTTTTAGTTTTGTAAAATTTTGAGATTTATGTCGTCGAAACTGAATATCTTTAAATCCAAAATTTGAGCTAATTGAAATAAATAGATATGTATATCAAAATGGATTTGATAGAGTAATTAAATATGGTTTTAAAATATGGTTTTGAGAATAATATAACATATGGAAATTTGAGATAACTTTGTGAAATTAAGTGAAATCTTAGAATAATTTGATTTTATGGAATATTCTAATTTAAATTAATATTTCACCTTGTTAACTAATAAATTTTTTCTACAATAAAACGTGTCAGTAAAATAGTTATGGAATTTGGAAATGTGGAAATAAGTTAATATATCTTCTGAGAATCAGGATAATATAAATTGTAAACCATATTAATTCTTGGAATTTTAATCATTAATATGGTTTTGGGAAACACGGGAAATATCTTGGTTTTATAATAAATGTTTTTGGAAATAATAAATAGATCTATGAACAAAAATTAACAAGTGTTTTAAACAATGAAAATAAAAGAGAGAAAAATATTTTGAGAACCTTAGTTCTATAACGTGGGGAGTGCTAATAATCGATTTGGTTTAAATGTTTTCGTATAATGCTTCGTCAAATATGGCATAAACTCATTGAATAGAATGTTTGAGTGGAATTTACTAACCATTAGTGAATACGTGAATTTCACCGGGTAGTATGTGATACTTCAGTTAAATTCATGTGATCACTATATGGAAGTAATTAACACTTCAGAGTTGTTTTCCCTTCGGGTGTGCGACAAGTGGTTGCAAGATCCGGAAGAGAATATAATTTAGGTTTTCCGATTGTATCCGTAATAAGTGATATTTACTAGCTTTTAGTAAATACTTAGATTTCACCAAACTGTATGGGACGTATTGGTTAGATTTTAGTGATTACTGAAGGTGATAGTATTTGGCACTTTAGAGTTTACTCTCTTATTGTGTGCGGAAAGTGGCTGTTAGATCCTTAGGAAGTTTACTCCTGGATTTCTTATCAAGTGTAATAATCTAAAATAAATATGATACATTCGATCATGTCTACTATCCTTGAGATCATCTGGTGATTCTCGTTCTGTGTACGATCCTCGGTATCAGATCGGTTCGTGTGATACCAAATTGTTTGTTTGCTTGCTACGGTTCTATGTACGATCATTTTAAGTAAGATCTCTTGGATTCTGTGACTATTCTGTGTTCGTGAAATAAATATATATTCTTGGGTCTTGTGTTCGTGAAATAAATATATATTATTTTGTCTTGTGTTAGTGAAATAAATATATATTCTTGTGTCTTGCGTTCGTGAAATAAATATATATTCTTTTGTCTTGTGTTCGTGAAATAAATATATATTCTTGCATCTTGTGATGGATGCTAAATTAAGTTAATTCTATTATTCTGTGTTTAGTGACTAGTTCGTGTCTGTGACTCAAACTTATAACCCTGTTCTGAGTTAAATTAGTTCCCTAACTCGTTATATCCTGGATATCTGTATTTACTTATATGTTGTTTATTCTTGAGTTATATTCCTTTCTCACTCTAATGGATATTTAGAGATAGTCTGACCCTGGTGTTATTTTGCTCGGCTCAGGCCGAGACTTTTCAAGTTACAGGAGAACTTGACCTTTAGATGTTTGGGCTAGCAAGGAGAAAACACTTTTGACTTTTTAGTTTATATCATTTAGGAAATTTGTGAATTTGTTTATAAGATGTACAATTGAGATTAGAGATTTGCAAAACTTGTATAACAATCAAGTTTAGTATTTCATTTTGTAAACTCAAAATTTGTATATATATATAAGTTGAGATTTATTCCGCTGTGATATATGACTGTTATTTGTATGGTATATTGTTCTGATTATGAGAAATTGGTGTGTCTATTACTTTGTATTAATACTGTACACGTCAAATTCAGTTCGGATATTAAGTGAAAAAGGTAAAAATGACGTGTCAGTGTTAGTAGAAAAATATATTCACTTTCGATCGCCCCTAACAAGCCGTATTCTCCGGATTATCAGACGACATTACTTGTAATGTTCTTTGCTATACTGGGCATCGTGGTGGGGTCGTTACAGTTTTGTATCAGAGCAATGTCAGAATATAATAGCATATAATATTACAGATCCAAGACTTAAATGACTTAAAGCCATGTCCTTTGGGTGTGTAATAGATAGTTATATTAATTATGTAATTAGAGATAGTAATATAAAATGATTATAGGGATAATCATTTAGGGCATAAATTAATTTAAAAATTTTAGATTGATAAATTGGAATTTGTGACATTAAAACCTTTGGAAACTAATGAGTAAAATCTTTTAGAGTTGAGCAAATTTTGGAATTAAATTGGAATGAATTAAATTAAAGTGAACTATTTTATTTTAATAGAAAATTTGGGAAATTTGAGTAAATAAGTTAAATATTTAAATGATCTAGAAATAACCATAGTTGCGCAGCAAAATTTCTAACATTGAATTGTTCCGATGTAAGTGATCAGCTATGTTTTAGTTGTTTTGTTGATTGGTTGGTAGGAATTGATTGCTTGATTGCATTTATTTAAAATTGGATGCATGGATGTTAGTGATAATAAAACAAATGCATCTAAACTTAAGATTATCTATTGTGTTGACTTATCCGGACTTATTTAAGGATTCTGATCGATATGTGGGGCACCATGTTATCGATAGGGGTTCCTAAACATCGAACGTGACATTTTGACATAAGAAATAATTAAAACTTGGAAATTTAAGTACGGATTTCTTTCATTATGAAATATTGTGATGTTAATCAAATTAAAGTGTAACCATGAATTGTTAATATCTCCTATATGATATGACTTTGATATTAAATACTAATATGAATTTTTGAGATAGGTGCAGGTATTTGAAGTTAAATAGATATCGTTTAAAAGATTATAAATTGTTTGCTTAAGGAATATTAGCGGACTCGCTAATATTTCAAATATAAGGTACGTATCTCGGATTAAATATTGCATTTTTGTGTTTTTCCCTACGGGATGCCTCATCCTTAAGATGAGATGTATATTATGTAATTATATACCTATTGTAAATTTTTGAAATGCTAGCCGCGCAAAAGAGACTCTTGCGAAATTTTTCGCAAATTTGAGGCGTTAGAATATTTTTGAGAATTTTGAGAAATTTTAATAACTAAAAATTTGAGTTTAGTGTTATAATTTGGAGTGATATTAATTGAATGTTTTGGAAATGAAATTAGAAACCAGTTAACAAAATAATTGTTTCAAGAGAAAATTTATATTATGGATTTCTTTCGTTAAGGAAATTGCGGGGACGCAATTTCTTTAAGGAAAGAAGTCTGTAAAAAACCTATTGTTAATTAACTAATTAACTAATTTTAATTATGAACAATTAATTTATAATTGTGATTTGTGAAATTAAATTTAGTGTTGAGAATAATTGATTACATTTAATTAAGAAATGAGTTTAATTTCTTAAATATGATTTCAATTTAAAATTTTGAAATATTATTATTTAAATTTGGTGTTTTGAGTAAAGTTTTAATATTAAATTGTTAATTGGATTGATAATTAGAGAAATTAATTTATGATTTTGTATAACATTGTTAGAGTAGTGGAGTTGTATTAATGATATAACAAAACAAATTAGCAACACTTTCTTTGTAAAGAAATTAACACACTTGCTATTGGATCCCAAACCAAACCCCATTTAGCCCATTTAAAATGGTTAGAAGAGAAATACGTATACTTCCTTACTCTGTTCATTTTTATTTATGAAATCAGTAAACTCCTCCAACTACCTTGCTCCTCAACCCTAGCTTCAATCATCCCCAAATCAAAATAAAAACAAAGGGCTTTTGGTCAATACTTGTAGAAATCAAAGCTAAGTAATCTTCTCTACCTCCTAGACCTATAAAAATATGATTTTTGTTTCGTTTTAAATCAAAGTGCTGCTAGTTGGATTTAGGTTTTTGAGCATTTAGGTGTATTTGAGATTAGCAAAGAGATTGCAACGTAGTAGCAAGGCTTTGGATAAGATTAGCAAGCTATAAGTAGTTTTAAAGGTGGGTTAATTACTCACATATCTATTTCTAAATTTTGTTTCTGTAATTAATTGTTTGAATGATTTGTTGATTGAATTGTTTGCAAATTTGATTGTAAACTTGGATGATTGTTTGATTGTTGTTTGCTGGAAATTTAGTGTGAAATTTGCTGCAGTAAAATAGCAATATTATGGTGTATAATGATCCAAAACGGCTCAATATTCTTGTTGTTGAAAGATGTTTCAACTAGCTACAACTTCTCTTTTAATCACTTTACGAAATTATGATGTTTAGGGGGTCGAAATTTAGTTTGAAACTGATGGTGTATCTCTGCCATATGCAATTTTCTTAGTTGAAAACCCGATATCAAAATCATCATAAATTTTGCTTGGTAGATCAAAATTGAGTGAGGTTTTTTCCAGTTGAAAGATACTTTCATAAGGAACAACTTTTATGTTCATCATTTTTTGTGAATCTATAGTTAACTGAGAGAAATTTGGGTTTGAAGAAGAGATAACCTCTATGTCCTGTGTTTTAACGTAGAAATCGTTCTGACCATAACATTTTCGTTACTAATCAGAATTTGATAATTATTGAAGTTCTTGAAATCATGGACTTTATTCTACAACTTTTATGTTTTGTGTTTTGCATAATTTTGAAGTTTAAATGGTCAAAAAACTCGTTTCTTGTCGCTGGCCTGTCAATGAAAAACAATGTTAATAAATTTAAATTTGAGAAATTGTTTTGGCCATAACTTTTATGCTACTTATCAGAATCTATTAATTCTTGATGTTTTGGAAATCTTAGACTCTGCGCTACAACTTTCATGTTTTAAGTTTATTAAAATTTTGAGATTTATTTCATCGAAACTGAAAATCTTTAAATCTTAAACTTGAGCTAAATGAAATAAATAGATATGTATATCAAAATGGATTTGAAAGAGTAATTAAATATGGTTTTGAGAATAATATAACATATGGAAGATAACTTTGTGAAATTAAGTGAAATCTTAGAATAATTCAAGCTTATGGAATATTTCTAGTTTAAATGAATATTTCACCTTGTTAAATAATAAATTGTTTTCTACAATAAAACGTGTCAGTAACATAGTTGTGGAACTTGGAAATGTGGAAATAAGTTAAAATATCTTTTGAGAATCAGGATAATATAAATTTTGAACCATATTCATTCTTGGAATTTTAATCATTAATATGGTTTTGGGAAACATAGGTAAAATCTTGATTTTATAATAAATGTTTTTGGAAATAAAAAATAGATATGTTAACAAAAATTAACGAGTGTTTTAAACAATAAAAATCAATGAGAAAAAATGTTTTGAGAACCTTAGTTCTATAACGTGGGGAATGCTAATAATCGACTTAGTATTATCGATTGGTTTGAATGCTTTCGTAAAATGCTTCGTCGAATATGGCATAAACTCATTGAATAGAACATTTGAGTGGAATTTACTAACCATTAGTGAATACGTGAATTTCACCGAATAATATGAGATACTTTGGTTAAATTCATGTGATCACTATAGGGAAGTAATTAACACTTTAGAGTTGTTTTTTCTTTGGGTGTGCGACAAGTGGTTGTGAGATCCAAAAGAGAATATAATTTAGATTTTTCGGTGGTATCCGTAATAAGTGATATTTACTAGCTTTTAGTAAATACTTGGATTTCACCATACGGTATGGGACGTGTTGGTTAAAGCCTAGTGATTACTGAAGGTGATAGTATTTGGCACTTTAGAGTTTACTCTCTTTTGGTGTGCGGCAAGTTGTTGCTAGATCCTTAGGAAGTTTACTCCTGGATTTCTTATCAAGTGTAATAATATAAAATAAATCTGATACATTCGGTCATGTCTGCTATCCTTGAGATCATCTTGTAATTCTGTGATTCTCGTCCTTTGTACGATCCCCGGTATCGAAGCAGTTCGTGTGATACCAAATTGTTCGTTTGTTTGCTACGGTTCTGTGTACGATCATTACGATCGTTTTGTGTAAAATCTCTTGGATTTTGGATATTTGGATTCTGTGACTATTTTGTGTTCGTGAAATAAATATATATTCGTGGGTCGTGTGTTCGTGAAATAAATATATATTCTTGTGTCTTGTGTTAGTGAAATAAATATATATTCTTATGTCTTGTGTTTGTGAAATAAATATATATGCTTTTGTCTTGTGTTCGTGAAATAAATATATATTCTTGTGTCTTGTGATGGATGCTAAATTAAGTTAATTCTATTATTCTGAGTTTAGTGACTAGTTCGTGTTTGTGACTCAAACTTATAACCCTTTTCCGAGTTAAATTAATTCCTTAACTCGTTATATCCTGGATATTTGTATTTAATTATTTGTTGTTTATTCTTGTGTTATATTCTGTTATCACCCTATTGGATATTTAAAGATAGTCTGACCAGGGTGTTATTTTGCTCGGAGCAGGCCGAGAATTTTCAGGTTACAGGACAAGTTGACCTTTGGATGTTTGGGCTAGAAAGGAGATAAACGCTTTTGACTTTTTAGTTTATCTCATTTAGGAAATTTGTGAATATGTTTATAAGATGTACAATTGAGATTAGAGAATTGTAATACTTATATAACAATCAAGTTTAGTATTTCATTTTGTAAGCTCAAAATTTGTATATGTATAAGTTGAGATATATTTTGCTGTGATATGTGACTGTTATTTGTATAGTATATTGTTCTGATTTTGAGAAATCGGTGTGTCTATTACTTTTATTAATACTGTACACATCCAAATCAGTTTAGATATTAAGTGAAAAAGGTAAATTGATGTGTCAGTGTTAGTAGAAAAATATATTCACATTCGATCGCCCCTAAACAAGCCATATTCTCCGGATTAGCAGATGACATTACTTGTAATGTTTTTTGCTAAACTGGGCATCGCAGTGGGGTCGTTACAACAGTACATGATATATAACATACAACAGAGAACACAAAGTAAGAATCGCAATGACAACATATAATATATGATACAATAGTAACACAAGAATACAACATTTCTCAATATAATGTGATAAACAATCTATATACGGCTCAGTACCAAATATATAAAGTGAATCGGTGTCATATATAAATAAACTACCACAGTCCTAATATTAGTCCCCTCTAAGCCCACAAACCAAATGTTAGTCATGTCATCCCTATACCGGAAATGTCTCGGACTAATCCGAGTATTACATAAATAACATGTGGGTTACACTATGTTTAATCAAGTGCCCATAACATAAAGTATACATGAAATAGTGTATGATAACTCAACCAAAAATACTCTAACCATCACATGACATGTTATTATATATATATAGAATTATATGTATGTTATATATATAATACTATGAATAATCATCAAGGCGTCAATTCATGTGAATAACTCAAATCTACATGAAACAACCAACTCTGAAATCAAAAAGATGTCAATACCTATCTAGAACACATCAACTCAGAACTCATAGACTAACCATAAATGGACGAATCCCTCATATCCAAAAATCAATAAATGAGATATCATCATGTATAATTAGGCTAGCGTGAAGCATTTCCTAAATATTTCTCTCAATTTCGATAAAACATCATCATCAATATAAATAAATTAGATAAGATAAGCTGCCTATCAATATACTGAGAATCCACTTTACGCTGGATATATATCATAGGTATAATATCATCTCCTCATATATATAATATCTAAAAGTATCGTGATGGGAAATGGTTGTACGATAGACCCGAAGTCACTAAGTAGAGAAATATAAATATAATAATAACATATGAGTCATATAATCCATATCCATACTACAATGAGGTGCACCAATAGTATGTGCTAATCTACTACTCCGTTAGAACCAGAAGGGAGACTGATAGCACAAAGCAAGCTCAAAAGATACAAAGTCTCTATAGTCTTAATTACCTCTCAGTTATCGTGACATGTATCCACCAGTGTTCTCGCCAACATAAGGACTAATCAGTCACGACACTCCAATTGCCCCTATAGTTAACAAACTGTTGATCTAGGTGACACAAGGGGCAAACACATGCATAAAAGTACCAGAAAGGTAAGTGCTACAAAGGTATATAAAAATGGTGCCATGGATCTGGTGTGCGACCCCACGATCAGGCCGCTAGGGTGGATTTTAACCATTTGGTCCTCTCCAGCAAACATGATAGGAGTACATCATAATAGTGGCACATAGACACAAAGTCATATATCACTACGTACCACCTCATACTATCCACTCCATCTCTATCATGTGAGTGTCATTTACTTAAAATGAATAACCGAATAAATATCACAACAACA
Source organism: Allium fistulosum (assembly GCA_030737815.1). NCBI lineage: Eukaryota > Viridiplantae > Streptophyta > Magnoliopsida > Asparagales > Amaryllidaceae > Allium > Allium fistulosum. The sequence goes on along the minus strand of CM060905.1, from coordinate 892,694,307 downwards.
TCCCATAGCACTGTGTGATACTCAAATGTTTATTCATTGCTCATAAACTACACTCAATCCTCACAATATTTTATATAACAAGTCTAATGAATAACCGAAGAAATATTACTGAAAGTCTCATACAAAATGAGGTTTATTTAGATTTCTCATCACATAGAATTAAATATAATAAAATCGCATCAAAGATGTCATCAGCGTATCATATTAAACTCCAATCAAATCCAAATCAATGGTGAATCATTCATATGAACCAATTCAATATACAAGAAAATAATAATCAGGAAACTAATATAAATATAGTTTATTCAAATAAATATAAAATAAACAAATCAATATTTGATAATCAAACTCAACATTGATTCTTAAATAACCTAAATCAATTAGTAAAAATGAATAATAAATAATACCACAAGTTTACAAAAATGATTTTTTAAACATAATTATAATATTTTCTTTACAAGATACAATTAACTTCACCATCTTTTATAAAGTTAAACAGAAATTTAATGTACACTAATTACATTAGAAATCTCATTCCCATCTTTGATACTATATAATAGTATATTATACTAGATTTTTACATAAGAATTGTTCCATTTCCTTTTGTAACCAATTACTGTTTTTGAAATAATTATAACATCCTAGTCAATTGATGTATACATGTTCCGTATAATACTTTAGAACTTGAATGATACATTAAAATTTCACATGTTATACTTTGGTTATTATAGGATATCAACTAAGAAATATTACATAATTTATTTCCATTTAACTAATAATATTGAATTCACTTTATTAGATATGAAAATTTAAATTATTTTATATTCATATATTATATAAAAATATATAAGAGTATTGGTGTGTGTGTGTGTGTTGTTTTGTCTAAATAAAAGTTTAAATATACATCATTTATGGAGGTAAATTCTTATACATGTAAATTATTTACACACACTACTCGTGCACTTATGCATAGAACAAGAATTCAAGCATGTAAATAAAATCAAAGATGCAAACTTCGACAAAAAGATGCACAAGGAAAATTTAAAACAGCAATTGTACCGGCTCATGAACACACACACACATATACTCACACACCAACACAAACACTAATCCACGCACGTAGGAAAAACACAAGGAAGCATGTCAAACTGGGCTATCCAATGACCGCTTCAAGTCGACCCTAGCTAGGGCTAGGTCGACTTGTGATATTGGACCTAGCCATCTTACGATCCTTTGCTCACTAACTCTACTTGATTCACTTCAATGTTTGATGCAATTTGACTATATATATGACATCAATCCAAGCACACAAAAATACATAAGAATTGCTTGAATTAAACATAGATTTCGTGAGTAGAAACTCACCTGTTACAGCTTCTTCTTACTCTCCTCCTATGCACGCACACACAAAGCTCTATACAATAGCACAACAGCAGCATCGCCTTCACCCTATTCATGCCAGCAACCATGCAACCACTACCTATTATCACTGCACCAATTCCTAGTCGTAACCGTTAATATGCTTGCATTAGTTGCATTCGTGACACACGTGGCTTTCACCCTTGATTGGTCCCAATGCCTAAGTCGATGATCCGCGCTTCTTCTTTTTTCGTTTATGTGTCGTGATTTCTCCATTTGGAATTAGGGAAAACAAAAGAGGACAAACGGTTATGGGCTAGTGCGTGGATGAAGGGAGCGTATTCCAAAAGAATGAAGAAAAAGAAATGGGCTTAGATTGAGTAGTTTTGGGCTTTGATTGAATATATTTTGAATTACATTCCTTTTGCATTTAAATTTAAATATTAGTTATTATCAAAGTATTTATAAAATATACTTCAACCCCTTTTAAATAGATTTACACTTCAAAATATAACATATTCAATTAAAATAATTTATTCGATTTGAATAAATCGTTGAGGAAGAATTTATTAATTTAAATCAATTTATTAAATCAAAATCTGTAATTAAATAGAATTTAATTAATTAAAATTTATATTTAAAATATAAATGATGAAATGTCAAATTCTTATTTTATATAAATTTATTTATTTATACGGAATAGAAAACATGATTGTTACTAACTCCCCCCTTAACAAAATTACGTCCTTGCAATTTCTAATAGTGAGACATTAAACAACTTATACCCTGAATTTTTTCGTATTAACAATTGTCTATCAACCTTCAACTAGACTGTCCTCTATGTGGCTCTTATTCTAATTCCCTTATCACATGCTACAGTTCACGAATTTCTATTTTTCACATACAATAAAATATTATGAAAATTTTCTAAGGGTTGGATTTTTCGAAAAATATTCGTAGAGTCTCCTTTATATGGGAAGAGTTTCAAAAAATCAAAACAAAATATAATTATATAATATACATCTCCGAAGAGGTATCCCAACATGGGAAACACCACAATATAATATATATCCATCACCAAACACATAAAAAAAACATACATCGTTTGCATTTTTAAGCGATTTACCTTGTTCTTACGCGAACAAAAACCAGCGAATATTGTCATATAGTCCAATTATGCTTCATAAGTACCTATCTCAACTCAAATTACAAACATAAGTTCCATATATAAGGATTTAACGATCATTGCATTCATTAATCAAAAAATATACTACATTAACTTAAAAATCACTGTTCAAATTTCAGAACCTATACATATATTTAGTGTGAAAAACACCTAGAAAAATGCTTCCTATTACCGTTACTACGAAGCACCATGCATAACCTTTTCATATACTATTTATACCACAAATCAGGCTACCACTTCAAAATAAGCCTTAATTCATTATCCATCCTTCTTCCTCGTTCTCTTCAGAAACGCGTTACCTCCTTCTTCCTTGTTCTCTTCAGAAACGCGTGACTTCAATATGTGGAAATCAACTACAGTGACAAAGACGAAGCAAAGTCAGCCAACTCAACCGTCTCACAACGCGAAATCATCTTCTTCTCAACCATCACGTAAGTTCTCTATCTCCAATTTACTTCAAATCGCATCTAAGGTTTTAGTTTATCGTCTAGGTCATTGCTGAAATGGTCGATTTCTTCATCTCGATGGGCAGCATAGCAAATCTTTTTATCGCAACATGAATTTTTTTTTGATTGGCGCTATTTTTATTTGTTGCGGTTATACTTGATCAGTTGACACTAGGTTGGGGCAGTTGTTGATGGCCGACTGATAAATAGTTGAAACTACACAAAATCTCGGCTGTACTTATACAAAATTAATAGGTGAATGTTTTCTATGATGAAACAAGCTTAGGGTTGGAAGTTGTACTTAAATATATGTTGAATGGGAAAAAATTTGGAAGAAAAATTATTATCTAAAATACACAGTTTACTTATAACTAACTTTTAGTTAAAAACTTATAGCTGAATACATAGCAAAAGTTGAAAAAAAAATTGACATACATAATTGTTTATTTTGAACAAAAAATTTGATGCACATAGTTGTTTGATTAAAAAAATGACATACATAGCAAAAGGTGAACAAAAAAAATTTAAACAAAAAAATACTTATAATGATCTATTTTTTAACCAGTTTATAGTCATGTTTGAATTTATTCTCTTTTGTATGAAAGAGGATTTGCATTATGTCATTGTGGAGATGTTAATTAATTTTTTTATTGGTCATAATTATAGAAGAAAAAAAGAGAACACGAACGCATCTTATTGGAGGAAACGTGCATTGGAACTTGAACATCTGTTATAATTCGACTTAGAGAACAACTAGACGATTTAACTGCTCAAGATGTGAGCTTTAATTTGATCTAGGTTCTTAATAAAAATTTAGTGATATTTAATATCTTATGTTATCTTTAAATATGTAGATATGTTGGGATCATTATCATAATATTAGATCTCATTACCTTTTACTCGAAGTTGCCTTCTACAATGGTGTTATACCGTGTTTTGACATTGCTGAACTATGTTATCCCAATAGAGTTATGTGAAAATTAGGAATTTGTCAATGGATTTTGAAAAGTCCTATGGAGCCTAGAAAATGTCGTAGAGGATTGACTGCCAATCATATCATGTTGAGTATGATAATGGGTTTTTGTGGTCTGAAAATTGGCAGGATCATTTGCTTTCTATGAAATCACTATAGTGGAACCTTAGGATTGTACTACCAAATACTAAGCATGGTATCTTGATGTTTCACATCCGATTGTTCAAAACCTTGAAATGAGGCAAAACACTAGTATAAAAGTTGATGTTGGCGACAAACTTTTGCAACTTTATATAATTTATTCTAATATTTTTTACTTCACGGTAAGTTAATCCTATTTTGTTTATAAATTGACAGAGATTGGCTGTGAGTAAAGCAATTAACATGCTAAATAAAAGTTTAAATGATCATCCTAAAATGGTTATGAGTCTGTTGAATGCACAATGACAAGCCGTGGATGTTCTGGAAGAAGCCTTAAATGAACCGGATAAACGGGAGAAACGTAAGAAGGAGAAAAATGATCCGGGAGGATGAAGATTACTGTTAAGTTAGAATGTATTTTATCAACCTAGTTCTATTATCATAAATGTGTGTGAAATGTTATAATATTTTGTATGGTGTATGAAACGTTATGGTACTCTGTTAGTGATATCTAATTAGTTGTTTATTACTTTGTGTATTTCTTTTGGTTCTTTACTGCTCATATGGTTAGTTAGTATATGAATTTTCGTATACAAATTTGATTAGTATATGAATGTGGTTAGTATACGACTTTGTGTATTATTTTGTCAGTGAGCAAAATTTGCATAGTATATACATGAATTTGCTAAGTATGAATTTGGTTAGTATATGAATTTGCGTTTTTTTTTGTCAGCGAGAAAAATTTGCTGAGTATATGAATGAAGAAGAGAGTTGGCTGCATATATCTTCAACTGACATGAATGTGGTTAGTACATAAATTTGCTGTGCATGAATTTGGTTACCATATGAATTTGTGTATTATTTTGTTAGTGAGCAAAATTGGAATTTTGGCTACTATATGAAATTTGGTTACTATATGAATTTGCTAAGCATGAATTTGGTTACTATATGAATTTGCTAAGCATGAATGTAGGGGAATATAGGAATATTTGAATTTGGTTTACTTGCTCCCATTGAGAACCACTAACTGGTCAGCAACCATTGACCGATTTCTTCAGTAGACATGGCGGCAATAAATAACTGTGCGGAAATGATCATTGAGACTCACTAACTAGTCGGCAATCAATAGCCAATACATTCAATTGACATGGCGGCATGAAATAATCGTGTGGAAATGATCACTGAGATTTACCAACTGGTTGGCAATCAATAGCTGATGGCTTAAACTGTCATGGCAGCTTGAAATAAACGTATGGAAATGATAACTAAGATTTACTAACTGGTCGGCAATCAATAACCGAGGGCTTAAATTGACATGGCGGCTTGAAATAGCCATGTGGATTCGTACCAAAATGTAGGTCTGTCAACGGATACTTTCGGATGCGGATAGTGCCATATCCGCATCATTTCGGATATCGGATATCTGCATCCGCGGATACGGACGGATATCGGATAATTATCTTATCCGCTAACGACCGATAAATCAAGAAATATAAATATAAATTTTAAGTTTAACATACATTTTTTTCAATCCAATTGATAATAAAAGTGTTAAATATAAACAAATATGGCGATAATAAATAGTTTTGAGCGGTTAATAAGCATTAAATTTATATAATATAAACTATTAACTTGATAAAACAACAAATAAATATATTTCATTATACTAAAATATATACAATTTGTACTATAATATTGACAAAGACCGGACGGATAATTTTCGGATGCGGATGTCTTCGTATCCGTATCCGTATTCATTTTTTCGGATATCGAATATTATCCGCTTTTCGGATACGGATGCGGACGGATTTCGGATTTTTCGGGTATCCATTGACAGTCCTACCAAAATGTTCGACTCTAGAAACCACCGTACGGTTATATTCTACCGTATAATTTTAGACAGATTCGGTAATTGTGTGCCGTATATTCCATCAGTGTATATTAAACTTACAAATTATCAAACCGACCGTAGGGAGGTTTGCCTACTTCTACTGGCCAAAATCAATTTTCCTGAAGCCAAAAAAACATTCGCCGTGTTTTTTTTTTCCGCTTCCTTCTCCCCGAATTTTATCTTCATCACCGCGTATTCTCACCCTGACACTATCAACGCCGTTCTTTCCGGTCAATCTTCTCTTCTCACTTTGACACTTTCAATGCCGTTCTTTCCGGTCAATCTTCTCCTCCACATACTCCTCTTCTCCCCCAAATAAAACCCTAACCCAGTACAAAAGATCGTTCCACATACTCTCTTCTCCAACGCTCCTCCTCTCTAGGTAAATTTCTCCTTCACGGCACTCACTGGATTAGGGTACGGCATATCTAGTTTGTTTACCAGCATACCTTTACATTATATAATTCTGAAATAGCTGATTTTAAAAATATTCAATTCTCTAATTGAAGCAGAAGTTGCACTCGTTTGGATTAATGATTCAGCTGCTGATTTTAATGCTTCTTCCTTCTTCACCAATTCTCTCTCAAGATTACTTATTTGTTCCTTCAATAAAGTTAATTCAAACCCATTATTTTGAACATGTTCTGTTTCTTTAAAAGGAGAATGTGAAGTGAATGGAGATTGTGTTTCTGTTGTTTGAAATGGGTGATTATTTCTAGATTAATTTGTTCTGTTATTAATTCAGTGCTAATCCGTATTTTTGTTTGAGTATAAAAGTTTCAATATTCGACATCATATTTTTGTTTGCCTATTTGTACTAATTTAATGAGATGCATGTGCTACAATTGTCAGTAATATGAATTGCGAGTTAATGCAAGATCTTCTTATCTTCTGCAACCATTATGCATACTGTATGGTCTTGTGTATTTAGTTGGACTTATTCAGATGACAAAATATTGAAACATATGTGTTACTTATGTGGTATCATTTTATCTTAGTTAACAACTTATACAGCCGGGAAAAAGATAATTAAATATGAATTTGGATTTGCAGGGCCTTCGTAATATAAACCTTGGTGACCGTGGCTTTATTGTAGTGAGAGATGGCTGTAACTTCTTCCGCTCACCTGTACAACAACATGATTTCACTTTTTCTTATCAGCTTGAGAGCAGAAATGTAGTGGTCTCCCTATCTCCGCTCAGGTTAGTTCTTATTTTTGATTGCTACATTACTTTAATATCTACAACTGAATATTGAACATTAGCTATTCTTTGACTGCTCAAGTTAGTTGTTATGCCGAATTTTTGTTCGCATGGGTTGCCTATTTTTCATTAATGAAGTGTGCCAAGATCTTTCTTTTATTTCATATAAAAACATCATATTACACAAATAACTTACATAAATATTTTTAAAATATTAATATACCAATGCTAATATTATTTTGTCCTTTACCAAAACTGTTTATCGGTTGTTTTTATTTTGCAAAATTTTTTTTTTACAAACTATAAAATTTGTATATTTTTTCCAAATTCGTTAATATATTAGAGCTACAAATAAGGTCAAAATTAACTGTATATTGAACCTTCTTGATACATATATGTCTGTGTGTCTGTGGATAATTCATATCAATACATTAATAGCGCATCCTTAGTATTAAGTTGACCTACATTTTCAATCATTGATATGATTGAATTCACATAGTTTCAAATTTTTTTTCACAATGCACTTAATTTTTTATCATATTTACAATAAAGAAAAAAAATTAAACAAAAATGTTTTTCTTTCATATCAAATATCAACGGTCGGTTTCCCCACCGTTTTGCGGTTATACTAGTAGCGTGGTGGTGGTACCCTATTAATATATACTCATCTCGGCTAAACACCACCGTTCATTTCAAAATAACGTGGCATAGTACAACCACCCGTTCATTAATAGCCGAGGATTTTCCGTCTATTCGGTTGAAATGTACTGTGTGTGCTGTTATTTGTTTTTTTAATTGGACACGTCAATTTTAAACACTGGAACAGTATAAGTTGAACACAGTAATTTATAAATCCTATAATATGGATAATTTGATTACTACAGCAATTTTGACACATATTACCCTAAAACATCAACCGTTCATTACATTAACACCAACATCAATTGTTCATTACATCAATTACAAAACAGCCATATTATGATTTCATTACAAAACATCAAATGTCAATTCTAAATATGTGATCTTAGTCGCCAAATCCGATGGTTTTATTTTGAGGAATTCAACTTGTCGATCAACATATAATTCACTCCATTGCTTTGCTTCAGCAAATGCAAGGCGAAACCAAAAATTAGCCACTGGGGGAATCGGTGCATCATCTTTCGGGGTTATTTTGACAAAATGATAATTGAGAATATTGGCAAAACACACAAACCTATGTTTGTCCACTGTACTTAGAGCAATCTGATGTGCATAATCTCGCTTCCGGAAAAACCTTTTTATCAATGTTCATTCCCTATTAGTAACTATTACCTTGGGTAGCTTATCAGGTAGGTAAAAATGTCGTATATTTCAAAGAGCTCATTCATAATTATCCTCCTTTTCATTTGCTAAAAAAACATGTCGATGCTAAAAGTTTTACTAGTAGATGTCATTCCAAACATTTCAAGCAATGGTATATTATAGCGGTTTGTTTTATATGTGCAATCAAGAAGCAATATAGATGGAAAACACTTACACAGGACGGATGAAACTGGATGAGACCACATCAAATATATCAAATGATAAGTTGTCGATTCAGACCTATGGAAATAAACATAATTCTTTTCGACTAGCAGTTTCAATAGCTATTGCATAGCAGATCTACATTCCATGGCTAAAAGTTGCATTTTATATTTAGCATTGTAAATAGTTTTCAACGTCGACGTATTCTTCGAAAATGTCTTCTTTATAATAGTCAGGATTTTTCTTGGTTATACACCACCAACAATCATATCTGCTAATTTTTTTCTCTCATCATCTATCAGCCGTGCCACATAAGGATGTCCCGCCAATGAATTAAGAAGCTCGTGATTGTGCGTACCATTATGTACCTGTAACTTCCAATTGTCTTCATCTAGATACACGCTTTTGAGCAAGAACGGGCAATTGCATTGTTTTGTTGCACTTAGTCTATGTCGTTTAACGTTTTTATCAATTTCCTTTTTCTTTGAAATGTGACTTTGATAGATTCCTCCACATTCGCAACCCAATTGCAATCTAGGTTTCTTCCTGGACACAATTTATTAGATTTGACAATAACAATGATTGTGTTTAGTTTTTTTGCTTGAATTTTGTACTATCGTGTAGGATCAATTTCACCCTAGAGGGGGAGTGAATATGGTGATACTAAAAATAATAAAAATTAATGTAGAAATATATATAATAATTACAGCACAGGTAATAACATAATAATAAAAGTAGAAATAGAACAATACAGATTTACCCAGCTTCAGCAAAACCATGCCTACGTGCTACCCCCAAGGTTTCTACTAGAAATTAAGTAGTCAGACGCTTACACACGTAAACTTGCGACATCCTCTATCGACTAACCTAACTCTATGCTCAAAACCCTGTCATAACTCAGCCACTGAGTGACGAATTCTCGAACTACATCACCGTAGTTCGTACCCTAGTCACACGACTAGAATTGTTACACAATTTAAAAGGAATATTACAGAATAAATAAAAAATACTAAACAAAACCCTATTTTATAATTCAAGCCCAAACATAAATTAAAACCGGTCCAATTGTTATTAAAAGAAGACTTCCTCTTTGTATTTCTCGTATAATCCTGTGGCCGATTCCTTCTTCGTTCCTCTTTCAAAACCTAGGGTTTTGCTGTGTTGAAGCTGCCGCTTGATCTTTTGCTTCGATTGAAGTATGTGTTTGCTTTGGATTGCTTTATCAATCGATCGCTCCTTCGTTCGCCTTCGACTGCTCCAATTGTCGAGTTCGACTGAATGATAAAAAAAATGGTATGCGATATTTCCCCTTTTCGATTTTGATTATACTCGACTTCGATTCGAGTTCTGGATTGTTCTAAGCATTCTTTCTGATTTTCTCTTGAACTCGAATGATCATTTGTTGATGATGTAATCGGGTTATATAGGGATTAAATAGCCTATATTTTCGTTCGTATAAATATGTTTGAATTCTTCATAATTCTTGCTTGGCCGTTTAATTTTTCTTGAATACTTGTGATTTATTTTGACTGGTTCACTTCGAATATTTTTCTGATATGCTTTGCTTGGTTACCACGGCTTACGTTTGGTTTGATTCCCATAACTTCGGCATTTGAATATTGTGACCGTAGTTTTCTGCTGACTTTGGCGATGTGAATTTTTGAGATAAACCTGACTTCGACTTGTTCAATTATTTTTACCCTGATTGACATCACTGCTTGTACTGGTTCAACGTACTACTGTTTTGATTTTTCTGTATATACCTCTGTTTGAAAATGTTTGACCCACAGCTTGATTTTCTTTTAAACACTGTTGCTTCATTCATTTTGAATTTTTGACCTTGGCATTTAAATTTGTATATCACCATTCACTGTTTGCTTGGAATGAAGTCTGGTTTCCACTGCATATATATATATATATATATATATATATATATATATATTTGTGTGTGTGTGTGTTCACGCATGTATATATGTATGTTGTGATGCCTTGTTCTGCTTGATGCTCTGTTGTCACCTCTGTTGCATTGTGTCTTCATGAGAAATGCATCATGTTTTGATCTTGTTTTCATGTTCTGGTTTTGTTTGAAGCTTCATGTACTCATGTTTGATTTTTTATGCCTGCACTTGTTCCTCTTGGAGTCTTCACTTGGTTGTTGTGAGTTTGGTATCATGTTGCACTGAGAGATCTTCGTATTTCATTGAACTGGGTTGGTAGTCTTGTGTACACTTGTTTGGTATCTTCACCTAGTTTTCACTACACATATATGTGTTCACACGTGTATCCATATCCTTGTTAGTCTGGTGCATTGTTCTGGTTGCATGTGTGATTGTGTACATTTTCATTTACATTTATTTGAACTAGGTTGCCTTGATGACCCATTGCTTGATGACCTTTTCAGACTTTGTTTCACTTGAGTTTGCACTGGGTTTGGTTCCATATACTCCGATCTGATTTGGTCTGAGTTATGTTGCATCCCTGGTGGTCTTCATGTGTAGTTGCTGTGCACTTTGCCTTTGTTCATTCTGGTGTGAATTGTCGTTGGTGGACCTTGTTTGGTTTCATATGTGGAACTAGTCTTGTTTTGGTTGAAGTCATTTTGGTTGTCATCTTTGTATACATGTGTGTTCTGTTTTGTGTATTTGCCTTTGTTTCACATTTTGCTTATCATGATATGTGTATGCATATATGTATGGTGCATTTGAAACTTTGTGACTTTGTTTTGATCGAGAGTTATATGCACTTGAGTTGAATCCAGCTAATAGCTCGGGTTTGACCTTGTGCTCACCTGTCCCTACAATTATATCAAGCAAGTGTATATCGGTATGCACGGCCTTGTGGCATGTACAGTGATACACTATGCATGTCACAAGTTGTTCGTGTATGATGAATTCAAAAGAAATGATGACGAACAATCCAAATAACCGAGGAAAATAATATTTTCAAAAAACACACATTTTATTTTACACTGCAAAAGTATTTCTTTTTCATTTTTACTACATCAGTGTTTATTTTCCAGATAATTCAAATGCTGGATACAAACTGGAATAGAGTTGGATATAAATACGAGTGTTTGAGTGATATGTATTGAGGTCAACATTGTAAAGTGAAATTTGTGATGTAATCGAAATTATATTGTAATTGAAAATGTATATATGTGGTGAGAGCTCAAATTTGTACTATTCAAAATTGTAATAAAATATTTGTTTGAATAAAATATTTGTTTAAATATGACTTCTATGTTACTTATTTTATTCATCAAATATTTATTTAATTATGTGAAAAATAGTACAATAACAAATACATTTAAATGAATATATATATATATATATATATATTTATTATCATCAAACAAAAATCATATACTAGCATATTCAACAATCTCCCCCTTTTGATGATAACAAACATATATTAAGATTTTGAACGTATTAAATGTATTTGGTCATTGATGAACTCTATTTGCTCCCCCTATTTGAATGCTCCCTCTCTACAATAAAGCTCCCCCTTCATATATGCATGAAAATAAATAAAAGTATGCAAATGAACCTAGATGAGAATATGCAAATAAAAAAAATACATGACCTTTATTTGCCCAAATGTTAAATTTTCTCTCCCCCTTTTGTTATCAGCAAAAGAGTAATAGTGTTAGAAAAATAGAGATAAAGTGATAGATATTAATACAACATCAATACCTAATCGAGTATAAATATTAAATTTCAATGAAAAATCAAACAAAAATCATAAACTTGTTAGGCACATATTCCACTTTAGAGTGATAGGGATGATGTCGGCATATAAAACCATATAGTTGTGTCTATTTGTGGTATATTTATATCAGGAATTTGAATATCTACTAACCATGCATAACCGTTAGGACTTTTAAATGATATTAGTAGTATTCCTAATTTTTATAAAAAAATGAATTTCAAGCATTTTCTAACCACGCATAACCGTGAGGACTTTTAAATGGGATTAGAATCAACTTGTTTATTTAATAATCAATTTTGATATGTGTTCCATACATGCATAACCGTGAGGACTTTTAAATGAGTATGAAAGCACATAAACAAATATTCTAAGTAATTCATCCATGCATAACCGTGAGGCTTTTAAATGAGAGTGAATACTTTGGATTTTTTTATTTCTAAAAATAAAATAAAATAAAAACGAATAATTTTCCGTTTAAAATACCACATTTTGATATACTATATTGGATTTTGATGAGTGATGGTTGTTAGAAATATGACAGAAATAGAGATGGTCATGGAATTTTTACCAACAAAAGTTATTATAGATCTTGTTTAAATTTTTAAAGAAATTTACTAAATATACTGTCTCAAGTCATAATATATGATTAATATCAACACTCATCATTTATATTTCAGTCGCCATTTATCTTTTGATAATCACTAGGGAGTCAGATTAGTTAACATAGGCATTTGAGATCAAAGTCAAAAATATAGAATCAAATTTCTAAAATGCCTAAACTAAGACGAAGTCGACAAAAACTATTTTCTGGAAGGGATTTTGTAAAAATGTCTGCCAATTGAGAATCAGTTGAAATGAAATTTATGCAGATGTTTTCTTTGGAAATATGATCTCCAATGAAATGATGTCTAACATCTATATGTTTTGATCGTGAGTGATGTACAGGATTATTTTTGAGATCAATTGCACTTTAGCTATCACACATTAGTGGTACACATTTAAAATTTAGACCATAGTCTTCCAAAGTTTGTATCATCCATAAAATTTGAGCAGAGCAACCACTTAGAGCAATATACCATGCCTCAGTGGTAGATAATGCAATACAATTTTGTTTTCGACTTGCCCACGCAACTAATGAATGTCCCAACATAAAACACATTCCATTAGTACTTTTTTTATCAACTAGACTACCAGCATAATCCGCATCTAAATATCCTTTTAACTCAAAATTGTCATTAGTTGGAAACCATAGACCAAAACGTGAGGTGTGCAATAGATATCTTATAATCCTTTTGACAGCTTTTAAATGAGATTCTTTTGGATTTCATTGAAACCGTGCACATAAACAAACATCGAACATAATGTCAGGTCTAGAAGCAGTAAGATAAAGAAGTGATCCAATCATACCTCGATATTTCTTTTGATCAACTGCCTTACCTTTTTCATCCTTGTTAAGTTTAATAGTTGTGCTCATGGGTGTTTTTTGCAGGTTTAGCATCTTTCAATCCAAATTTGTTGACAAGTTCCCTAATATATTTCGTTTGAGAGATGAATGTACCTTTATCACTTTGTTTGATTTGAAATCCTAAAAAGAATTTTAACTCTCCAACCAAGCTCATTTCAAACTTCTCATGCATGAGTTTTTCAAATTTCTCATACAACAAGTTGTTAGTGGCACCATAAATAATATCATCAACATATATTTGAACAATCAAAAGATCATCATTTTCATGCAATAGAAATAGTGTGGTGTCTACACAACCCTTTTTGAACCCATTTTCAAGGAGATAAGTGCTAAGACATTCATACCAAGCTCTAGGGGCTTGTTTTAATCCATATAATGCTTTCTTAAGTTTATATACATGGTTAGGGTATTCATGACTTTCAAAACCTTCTGGTTGTTCAACAAATACATCTTCTTTCAAAATTCTGTTAAGAAAAGCACTTTTAATATCCATTTGCCTTAGTTTAAATCCTTTATAGCAAGCAAAACCTAACAATATCCTAATGGATTCTAGTCTTGCTACTGGTGCAAAAGTTTCATCAAAATCAATTCCTTCAATTTGATTATAACCTTTTGCACAACTAACCTAGCTTTATTCCTAATCACATTTCCAGATTCATCAATTTTATTTTAAAAAATCCATTTTGTTCCTACGACTGAATAATCATTAGGTCTAGGTGCTAGAGTCCAAACATCATTTCGCTCAAATTGATTTAGCTCTTCTTGCATAGCCATAAACCAATTTTCATCATTAAGAGCTGTATCTATGTCTTTGGGTTCAATTTCTGAATAAATCCACTGTATAGACACAAATCACACAAATTTCTAAAGGAGGAACGAGTTTGAACACCTGCGATAGGATTTCCTAATACCAATTCTGGAGGATGATCTGCTTTGAATTTCAATCTCTCTGGATCTAGATTTCTTTGGACTTATTTCGTGGTTGTAGTTTATTTTGGTTTTTCATTTTCATCTTTTTCGTTCTCCTCTTCAACATTGCTTTTGATTGTTTCCTTGTTTTGATCATCAATACCTACATCAAATTTCACATTGATTGACTCCATGGTTGTTCTCGTCCTTTTATTGTATGCTTCTGGATGAGTATCCCATGAACATGCCTTCGTCAGCTTTTGGCTCAAATTTTCCCAGTTGATCACCTGTATTAAGAATAAAATATGGACAGCCAAAAACCTTGAAATATGCAATGTTTGGCTTTTTGTCGAACCATAGTTCATATGGTGTTCTCTTAAGAATTGACCTAATCATGACTCTATTCATTACATAACAGGCTGTATTTACCGCCTCTGCCCAAAATGACAAGGGTTATTCATACTCGTTTATCATAAATCTAGCCAACTCTTGTAAGGTTCGATTCTTTCTCTCGACTACTCCATTTTGTTGTAGAGTACGTGGGGCAGAGAATTCATGTTTAAATCATTTTCATCACAATAATTTTCAAATTCATAATTTTCAAATTCTCCACCATGATCACTTCTTATTGAAATAATATAAACTCCTTTTTCATTTTGACCTAATTTTGTGAATTTGGTGAAGTAAGAAAAAGTTTTTGATTTTTTAGCTAAGAAGTATACCCATGTGTATCTGGAGTAATCATCAACCAATACGAAAAAATATTTCTTACCACCTAGACTTGCAATATCGTTAGTGTCAAACAAATCCATATGAACTAGTTCAAAGACTCTAGAAGTGCTTACATTGTTCTTGGCATGGAACGATGATTTTTTAAGTTTTCCCATAGTACATGCTTTATATAAAATTTCTGTTTTGAACTCATGTGATGGTAAACCTCTTACCAAATCTTTCCTTTTTAGTTTGTTTAACAGATTCATGCTAGCATGTCTTGTCTATGCCATAAATTGACATCTACATCCTTAGCTACCAAACATTTTGAAAGAGTGAAATCATCAAAAGATAGAGAGTATATATTACCTTTCCTCTTACCTGAAAATAAGGTTTCTTTTGATGATTGGTTAACAATTTTGCATAAGTTAGAATCAAAAACAACATTCATTCCCTTATCACATAACTGGCTAATTGAGATCAGATTATGGTGTAGATTTTCAACATATAATACGTCGTTTAAGGTAAACGTACCATTACCTACTTTACCTTTACCGATAATTTTGCATTTATCGTTGTTTCTCATTGTGACTCTCCCACCTTTGTGCTTTTCTAGGCTAAGAAACTTTGATTTGTCGCCCGTTATGTGCCTGGAGCAACCAAAATCTAGATACCATTCTTGTTGTTCCTTAGCCTGCCAACACACCTTGCTTGGTTCTTCACTTTCACTGTCATTTGTTTCTCCTGAGAAGCACTGATTTACTTTTTCATTATATTCAAGATGAGATTCTTTGGTTTGGGAGGTTCCTTCATGAACTTCTTCAAGTGTGTGCCAGATTTCCTGCGAAGTTAAATAATGTGAAAATGATTAAATTCAATTTGGTCTAATGAGCAAATAATAGTGTTCATAGCCTCGATATTAGAAGTTAGCAGTTTAATTTCAGAATTTTTCCATTAATCCATAGGTTTTTCTATTTCTTGATTATCTACCATAATTGTTAGTGTCCTATATCCCGTTTCAATAATATTCCAAGCATCTATGGATTTCAAAAAAAAATTCATTCTATTTTTCCAATATGCGTATTCACCATTGAACATTGGTGGCCTAACTATGGATTGACCCTCAGTAAAAGCATTATTAAAGGAAGCCATTTTAATAAAAATCAAATTTTTAATTGAAAAATTGGTTTTTGTTCCTAGCCCGATTCCACTTATAGGATCGATTTCGCCCTAGAGGGGGGAGGGGGTGAATAGGGTGATACTAAAAATAATAAAAATTAGTGCGGAAATATATGTATAATAATTACAGCACAGATAATAGCAGAATAATAAAAGAAAAAATAGAACAACACAGATTTACCCAGCTTCGGCAAAACCCTACCTACGTGCTGCCCCCAAGGTTTCTACTAGAAATTAGGTAGTCAGACGCTTACACACGTAAACTTGCGACACCCGCTATCGACTAACCAAACTCTACGCTTAAAACCCTGCCACAACTCAGCCACTAAGTTGCGAATTCTCGAACTACACCACCGTAGTTCGTAACCTAGTCACACAACTAGAATTGTTACACAATTTAAAAGGAAAATTATAGGATAAATAAAAAATACTAAACAAAACCCTATTTTATAATTCAAGCCCAAACATAAATTAAAACCGGCCCAATTGTTATTAAAAGAAGACTTCCACTTTCCATTTCTCGTATAATCCTGTGGCCGATTCCTTCTTCGTTCCTCTTTCAAAACCTAGGGTTTTGCTGTATTGAAGCCGCCGCTTGATCTTTTGCTTCAATTGAAGTATGTGTTTGCTTTGGATTACTTTGTCAATTGATTGCTCCTTCATTCACCTTCGGCTACTCCAATTGTCGAGTTCGACTGAATGATAAAAAAACGGTAC
Organism: Allium fistulosum; assembly: GCA_030737815.1. NCBI lineage: Eukaryota > Viridiplantae > Streptophyta > Magnoliopsida > Asparagales > Amaryllidaceae > Allium > Allium fistulosum. Next base: position 892,676,917 of record CM060905.1, on the reverse strand, counting down.
GTGATATTTCCCCTTTTCGATTTTGATTATACTCGACTTCGATTCGAGTTCTGGATTGTTCAAAGTATTCTCTCTGATTTTGTCTTGAACTCGAATGATCATTTGCTGATGATGTAACCGGGTTATATGGGGATTAAACACCCTATACTTTCGTTCTTATAAATATGTTTGAATTCTTCATAATTCTTGCTTGGCCGTTCGATTTTGCTTGAATACTCTTGATTTATTTTGGATGGTTCACTTCGAATATTTTTCTGATATGCTTTGCTTGGTTACCACGACTTGCTTTTGATTCGGTTCCCATAACTTTGGCATCTGAATATTGTGACCGTAGTTTTCTGCTATGACTTTAGCGATGTGAATTTTTGAGATAAACCTGACTTCGACTTGTTCAATTCTTTTTACCTTGATTGACTTCACTGCTCGTACTGGTTCAACCTGCTACTTTTTTGATTTTTCTGTATATACCTCTATTTGAAAATGTTTGATCCATAGCTTGATTTTCTTTTAAACACTACTGCTTCATTCATTTTGATTTTTTCACCTTGGCATTTAAATTTGTATATCACCATTCACTGTTTGCTTGGAATGAAGTCTGGTTTCCACTGCATATATATGTGTGTGTTCACGCATGTATATGTGTATGTTGTGATGCCTTGTTCTGCTTAATGCTCCATTGTCACCTATGTTGCATTGTGTCTTCATGAGCATTGCACCCTGTTTTGATCTTGTTTTCATGTTCTGGTTTTGTTTGAAGCTTCATGTAATCATGTTTGATTGCTGTATGCCTGCACTTGTTCCTCTTAGAGTCTTCACTTGGTTGTTATGAGACTGGTATCATGTTGCACTGAGCGATCTTTGTATTTCATTGAACTGGGTTGGTAGTCTTGTGTACACTTGTTTGGTATCTCACTACAAGAAAAAATCCATTTATCAACTAATAAATAACATTGTTAAAATACTTTGACAACGATTTTCATAACGTTGTCATATCCATAGTTGTAATAGGGTTTAATTTTTTTACATCATTTGTGAAAAAGTTGTTAAAAATGTTGTAAAAGTATTTTCTACCATACTTTATGAACATTGTGAAAATTTATTAAAGTAGAGACTAATGCTACCATAATATTATTGAAGTGTTGTAATATATAGATTTGAATACATTTCTTTTTTGTTGTTATGCCAATATTTACAATGTCAATTAAGTATTATATATAGTAGCTAGGCAATAATTTATAGATTTTGTTGATGGCTTTTGTATCACATTTTAAAAACATTGCATACTTCAATTTAACCATGTTTGCGAAACGTTATTGCCACCAATATTCACAACACTTTTTGTATGTTATTACCGTAATAACAATAATGATTTGCAAATATTGTAAATATAATTTATAAAACATATTACAAAAGCTGTAAATTGGGTTTTTATTAACACTTCCAAATGTTGTTGATATAACATTATCAATGTACTAAAAAGAACAAATGTAAGGTAGTGAACTATGAATTATCACATATTAATTTTTTCACAATTGTTACAAAATTATCAACGATACAAAAGTAAGAACAAATATATTTCATAAAATTATGTAATTTTTACATGAACAAGGCAATAAACTGTTACATCAAACATTATATACGCATCAATACCTACTGAAAAGTTTGACTGCCCACATTAACAAAGATAAGACCTTTGTAAGCCAGAAGGTCCACTCCACGGTTGAGGTGGTGTCTCCAATACTTGAACTTGCTGAATAAATCCAAAAAAGCATAACTCTTTTCATTGTTCCTGAGAATAAAAATATTTTTGTCACCTTAGAAAATATATATTTGCTGTTAAATAATACATATATGATGGTCACGGTATGTTATAATACAAGTTGTTTTAAACAATTTTTGTTGCCATCGGGCTATTTTTTCGTAATATAATTTATGTTCTAACTTTTAAATTCCCCACTGTATTTTGAATCCGACACCGTCTATTCTAACATGAGAAACCAGATATCAATTATGTAACTATACATGCCTTACAACAACCACTAAGCCATTATTCCCAAACAAGTTGGGGTCGGCTAGAGAAACTATACATGCCTTACTCAAACAAAAAACACACACTAAATTATTAATTATACAAAAAAGCTACCAAATTCATGATATACAAAAGAATCTCACCTCAAGCAAAAGCCTGAATGGCAAGTTTAACTGTCTCCAGCCCAGCCAGTTCTCTATGTACTCCTCCGTTGAATTTGAATTCCTCCCAGTTGCATTTGCTTTCCATGCTGAGAAAGTACCAGAGGTATCTATCTGATACAAAGAAGGCATGCATGTGTATGGATCAAATCCAATGGTCACGGTCGACAACCCAAATGGATGCACACCACCACTTTGTGTGACCTTTTGTTGCAACCCAACAATATATCTATTGATTTACTCTATATTGATTGGATCTTCTACTGTAAGCTTACATGAATGGCACTCTATCCATGCTTTGTTGATTAAGACACACACATTATATTTGAGACATGCACATGCAAGTGCAATGTAGACTTTCAGATTGACAACTTTATGAATAACACACAAGCAACAATAAATTTGATCTATAAAACATAAAATGTCTAAATAAGCCCTAAAGCACCAGCAACAATGAAGAAAATCATGATGATAATAACAATGAAAAAGAAAAAGAATACTCTCTGATCCTAATTTAACACAATTTGTGCTAAATTATTGCGGTCACAAGGTGTTATTACTCATTATAATTGCAGGCAATTCACATACGAATGTTGGTCCTGTGGAGACATAAAATATATTTGTTATTCACAAATATATGTTGATGAGTATATAACAATCAAACTTTCAATTGGTATTATATTTAGATTTTTCATGTATCATATACAAAGTTATGTACTGTTGTCAATTTGGGCTATAACTTTCAGCTATATATTTTGTTTTTTAAAATAATTTTAAGGAACTTGGTGTTAGCAAAGCCAGATATCTTTTATTATTATATTTTATCTTTCTTATCTTGATGTATCCTATTTGAATCGATGCAATGAAGTAATGCCATCAATCAGTCTTAGAATTTTTATATCATAGACAATTGATGAACCTTACTGTAAGTTAAAAGGCAAACATGTGACATATGGATGCTTAAGAATACTGGCATCAAAGAGGATCCCTTGAGGAAAAAATAGTGTTTAGTCTTTACTAAGAAGATATAAAAGGCTTGTGCTAACTATGAGATTATACTACTTTGTCCTAGACAACATGGTAAACCAATAATTTCAAAGCATATATAGAAGGCATGTGATTCATTTTTACCAGCTCAAGTACCGCAATAACATTCTTCACGTTAGCAAAAATATCATTGCTGACTACACAGCCAGTCATGTATGAAAATACCATAGACTTACTATGAATTGTAGATCAACTTTTGGGATATGTTTGAAATCATTAGTTAAAACAATATGAAAAATCATACAACATCCGAGTTTCGCACTTTTTTGCTCATATGAAATCTCATGTCACAAATACCAAAATAAAAAAGTGGAGACATGATCAAAACTTTTTCTAGAACAATTGAGATATCAATTAACATTTTAGGATGCACAACATTTTATGTTTTGATTAAACAAAATAGTAAACACTCATCAAAAACAGCTTAAAAGGTAACATTGTCACGGTTGCCCAGTCTAAACAAATGTACACTATAATACATATTTCTTAGAAGTTATATTTAGGCATGTCAATGGATATTTTCGGATGGTCTCATATCTGCATCTGCATCCCGAAACCATTTTCGAATATCAGATATCTACATCTACGGACACAGATGGATTTCAGATAATTATCCTATCCACTGATGATCGATAAATCAAGAAACAAAAATTAATTTTTTTTATTTTCAATCACATTGATCACAAAAGTATACCAAAATCAACAAATATGATGATAATAAATAGTTTTAAGCAAGCAATATGCATTAAATGCATATCCTTGTGAATTACTTGAAGTATGTGTTGTGGGTTTGGTGCATACTTCCTTAGAGTTTACAAGCAAAGTTTGGTTCTCTAGATCTTCAAAAAAATGCATTAAATGCATATAGTATAAAATATTAACTTAAGAAAACAATAAATACACACCTTTCATTTTACTAAAATACACATAAAATAGTCTATGTTCTTGACAAAAACCGAGCGGATAATTTTCAGATGTTGATGCCTTCGTATTCGCATCCGTATCCGAATTTCCGGATATTGGATATTTATCAGCTTTCAAGATAAGGATGCAGATGGATTTCGAATTTTTCGAATATTTATTGACAGGCTTAGTTATCTTTGAATAAAATTATTTTTCTCATTAAACTACTTCATAAATCTTTAATATTCTTGTAAACAATAACAACAATATGGGATTTTCAAGTAGATAAATAAAATCCAAGAATTTAGAAGGTATTTTCATGCACTAAAGTTTAAAGTAATGGTAGTTAAGTTCCTATTTGTTATCTAACCTTAAAATCATATTTAATCATATCATTTTATTTCATGAAGGGCCATTTGATGAAAAAATTACTTAGATCATTACTGACACATCTCAATCAATAAAACATTAATTATAATATAATTTTCAATGAACTTAAGTAAAATTAAAGAAACTTGCAACTTTGGACCAAGCACAATTAGATCCATGCAATGATATGAATACAATGCGAGCCACATCAATCATTGTTCACATATTTGAATTTTTTCTTCATAATTTTGCATTTATATAAAATTATGCAAATATTATGAGATAAATTCACTTCTACAATATTCAAACAATGTTATTTGCTAGCATAAGCTTACAGCATTTAATGAAAGTTAATTTAATACTTTTACAACATCCAAAAAACATTGTTGAATTTAAGCATTTTAACAACATGCATTAAGCGTTATAAATTATCACAATATAAGATAAATGTTGTTAAAGACTATTATTTACAACTATTTTTTGAGATGTCGTAGAAATAATTTTATTTTAATATTTGTTGGAAAAATGTTGTCATAGAAAGTTATTTACAACGTTTTAATAACCAATGTAGTAAATGACCTATTTTATCTACAACTATCTCAACAACTGTTGCAAAATTGATGTTGTAAAATGGGTTTTTTCCTGTGGTGTCTTCACCTGGTTGTCACTACACATATATGTGTTCACACATGTATCCATATCCTTGTTAGTCTGGTGCACTGTTCTGGTTGCATGTGTGATTGTGTACATTTTCGTTTGCATTTATTTGAACTGGGTTGCCTTGATGACCCATTGCTTCATGACCTTTTCTGACTTTGTTTCACTTGAGTTTGCACTGGGTTTGGTTCCATATACTCTGATCTGATTTGGTCTGTGTTGTGTTGCATCCTTGGTGGTCTTCATGTTTAGTTGCTGTAGACTTTGCCTTTGTTCATTCTGGTGTGAATTGTTGTTGGTGCACCTTGTTTGGTTTCATATGTGGAACTAGTCTTGTTTTGGTTGGAGTCATTCTGGTTGTCATCTTTGTATACATGTGTGTTCTGTTTTGTGTATTTGCCTCTGTTGCACATTTTGTTGATCATGATATGTGTATGCATATATAAATGGTGCATTTGAAACTTTGTGACTTTGTTTTGATCGAGAGTTATATGCACTTGAGTTGAATCCAGCTAATGGCTCGGGTTTGACCTTGTGCTCACCTGTCCCTACAATTATATCAAGCAAGTGTATATCGGTGTGCACGGCCTTATGGCATGTATAGTGATACACTGTGCATGTCACAATTAGTTCGTGTATGACGACTTCAAAAGAAATGATGACGAACAACCCAAATAACTGAGGCAAATAATATTTTCAAAAAAAAACATTTTATTTTACACTGCAAAAGTATTTCTTTTTCAATTTTACTGCGTTAGTATTTATTTTGTAGATAATTCAGATGCTGGATACAAATTGGAATAGAGTTGGATATAAATATGAGTGTTTGAGTGATATGTAGTAGGCCAACATTATAAAGTGAAATTTGTGATGTAATCGAAATTGTATTGTAATTGAAAATGTATATATGTGGTGAGAGCTCAAATTTGTACTATTCAAAATTATAATAAAATATTTGTTTGAATATGACTTCTGCGATATTTATTTTATTCATCAAATATTTATTTAATTATGTGAAAAATAGTACAATAACAAATATATTTAAATGAATATATATATATATTTATTATCATCAAACAAAAATCATATACTAGCATATTCAACATATCGCACCAACATATTTCGAGAATCAAACACCTAAAAGTACAAATATAATAAGAATAATTAATACTAAAGTTTATACCGTACACATTACAAGTGAACAAAAATTTATTAAAAAACTTACTTGATCGGTTTTAAAATGCTCTGTTACATTAACTACTTCAGAATGTGTGACTAATTGTCATCTAAATTTGATTCATTTACATATTCCATTGCTTTCTCAACGTCCACTGCTTTCTTATTGGTCATGTAAATCCTAACAACCAAATCAACTCATAAAATTCAGTTATCAATTTTGTATATACATAAAATTTAACTAAACGATCAAAAACTAAAAACAAACTTACATCAACGGTTCGATCTAAACATCATCAATCTTTACACCATCGATCTTTTTATAGCTAACAAAATCATTAAGAAAAGCCTACAAATTCAATCTTCTATTAAATTATTCAAATTTAAAGTAAAAATTCAAATACTTACTAACCAATAAATACCTTGTTAACGAATAAGTTCATCAACACCCAAAAGTGAATGGAAATTAGTTTAATCAAAGAATAGCCTCTTCGAGGCTAGTTGATGTTGTCGAAGTCACAGGTTGGGATGTGCATGGTTCTATATTCATTGCAATTCTCTATTTAGTAATCGAGGTCGGAGTCATGTAAGCTTGCATTAGATTAAAGTCAAAGTCAGAAAGGCAATTAGAGGTCACATTCGAAGTCAGGTACCTAAGATAAGTCACAAGTTTGAAGTCGAATATGCTATGCAAATTCCAAGTCAAGTAGGTCAATGTGTAAAATCAAGTAAATATGCAAATTATGGTTCAAATCAAGTCAATAAGGCTATGTCCTTGTTTAATTTCCAAATCCTTATGTGTACAATCATTTAAGAGTTACAATAGGTGAAATCCCTAATCCATTTTAAGGTTTATAGAGTTTAAAAAGTAAGAAACGAGGAGGGAGGAATCGACCTCAGAAATGGCACCCTTAGGGTTATATTTATAGAGGTAGGCAGCCACCAATTCGCCTTTAGTTTCTTCGAATGGGATGACTCCAATGGTGCTTATTTTAGTCTCTTTGTTGGTAGGCATCCATAACAATCGGCAATAGATATTGGAGAGGGGAGGAGTCATCACTTAGCACCATTAAGTGGGAATGCCTTCGAAGTGCTTCAGTATTAGCTTCCTTGCTGATATGTCTTCAGCAATGTTGACTTTGACTTCATCCTTCAAGTGTGATGTCAATATATTCAAAGTACTTGCATAAGGATGACATGTGATGGATTATCGACATTGTTGACGTCTTCGATAATAACAGATGAGCAGTGGTGATGCTGAACATAATAAGGAGCGACATTATCCTATATTCCTTTGATGTCGAAGACCCTTGGTGCTACTATCGGGCAGTGACTTTGAAGTGCTGAAATATGCAACATTAATGGAACCTGGCATCAATGAAGCGTGCTATGGCCACTTCAACGTTCACTGATGGCTTTGGGGGTATTGATGGCGTCATCACTTCATATAGACATGCGAAGTGATTTGAATGAAGTCCCTTTGTATTTTCCATAGTCACAAAGAGTAGTTTCCTACGTCCTCGACGTTAATCCATCTCGTTGGTCATATGTCTTCGAGTGTGACGAAGAGGGTATTAAATAGATTTGATTTCATTGTTTCTTTCACCATCGTCGATGTTGTTTATGTTTCTTTGCACATCTTCAAAGTCTATAGATGTGGTATCGACCAAGTGGATCCCATCCTTTTATTTGAACAACGGAGTTGTCTCTCCGATGTAACCTCCTGGTCTTTGACACTGTCGAGGACATCTTCGTTGCCTTCAATGCTATTTTACCACCTAGAGATTTAGGCTTCGACATTGGTCTTGCTTCCTTGTTTTTAATCTTCTTGAACTATATCCTTTGACAATTATAGGAATAACATTTTCCCTCCTCCTTATATAAAGAAGCATTTTAATCTTTAAGGTAAAACCATGAATTTCTCATCCTTTGCTTAGCCTTTTAAATCTATTCACTCTGACAGTGTTCCTCTTTCTCCTGCAATTCAAAGTAGACAAAGGAGGTTTTTCAAATTTTCAAAATTGCTTCAAAAATTTAAATTTAGTACATCTGGGTTAATACTGATGCATGATTTAATATTACCATATTTTACCTTATGGTGTAACTCATATGGCGTTTAATACTAACCCATTTATTTGACATAGTTTTACAGGTGTAACATTGTATTTAAGATTCTCTATGTTAACTATTATTAAAGTTTTCGGTTCATATCCATGGACCTATTTTCTTATCATAGATTCAACACTTATTTATACTCTTCTAGTCAACGCAAAAGTTTAAGTTTTTCTTATAAACTCTATATTGGTCATTCAATAGTTATTGCTTTGTTGTAAGGTTGTTTTTAAACTTTAAACTTTTTGTTGTTTGGATATCAAATAAATCTCCTACATGATTTCAAGAATAAGTATCCAAATTTAAAATAATATGACCAGGTAGGCAGACGGTGGGATATGCAAGAATTTTCTTTGAGAAGACTAGTACGGGTTTCCAAGTTATTCCTCTCGAGCAAACTCTTCTTGGATCGTCAGAGATTAGCTCTCAATATTAATTTTCTTTGAATGTATTACATAGTTTGTTTTCCAAAGCTTTGATTTGGTGTAAGATGTCATGCAACAATGTAACGACCCACTATTTCGAACCATTCAAATCGATAATAAAGCACCCATGTCTGACTTGAATTGTTCAAAACAACAAATTGTTGTATAAATTTGGGGTAAATAAGAATCAATCACAGACATAGAATATTACAACATCACACAGCGGAATAGATAAACATAGTAATTCATGAAGCTACTACATAAACATTTGAGTCTAAAGCAATACAACAGAAATCCAAATACATAGAGGTTCGCTAATACATAAGCAAATGACAAATGTCTGAATAGAAATAATTGAAATGAATGAAATAGCTAAGTAGATAGATATATATCCAACCATTATCCAGCTCCAAAAGATGAATCTCAAATGTTGTGATACTTAGGCTGACCCAAGCATAAACAAAAAAAAACAGTCGAGTCCGGATTAACATTCTTATGTAAGCAAATCAACTCAAGTGAAATGTTCAAGTGAAATGCCATAATAACTCAAAGGATGCTTGGGATTCCCATCCTTTAAGGATCCGTTAAACTATCTACATATATAATAGAATACGCTACATAGATAGTGTCTATCATAAAGTAAATTATTAAAATAGCATTAAGGCGTTACCCATATCCCCCTTAATACATTTTTATATAAATATCGTAGTCTATACAGTACTTTAAGCTCCACCGTAAACTGGTGGGATACTTAGGGAGCACTCCATAGGTACGATACAAACCAAAGTTGTAGTGGGCTCGATCAGGATAAATATGACAAGGCACGTGAGGCAATGCCCAGGGTAGGATTCTACCGTTTTGCACTCTCGGACTGGTGGTAACGCATATCAGCTACTACCGCCCACCTCGAGACACACTCCCATAATCAAACGTGCACACCAATCAAATAACAAAGTAATAGATATGGTTTCGAAGAAGCCCGTTCGATAGGGGGAGTGACCCCACTTGGCCCGGTATAGCTCCTGTTTTAGTCATTTCAATTATGACCCGAAAGTGAAGGATATCCATCATCGTTCTCTTACTTCATTCCACTAGCGTTCGCCAAACCATCTTACTACATTCTGGATTCTCCACCACGTGCACAGTTGTTAAAGTGGTTTTGGTATTGACAGAGAGTATGTCAATATCCGACTCCGGTCTCTTTAACAACCAAACGCTTATTTCACACCGTGGTCATTTTATAAAACATTTTCATAATTTAAATCCCAAGTTACAATTTAAATCAATAATTAAATATTTAACTTCAATTATATTTAATTTTGAAACAATTTACTTAACACTTTTAAATCAAATCAATTTATTAAAATTTAAAATTATATCCCTTGAAAATCTCATAAACAAATAAGTTTAAATGGCATCTTATTTGAAACAAATCTTTAAATTACAATTTAATCTTAATTATCTTTCCAAATCCTTATTTATGAACGTTATTACAAAAATCAATTTTATTTATATTAATTTAAATTTTTAAATAATTTTAAAACATATTTTAAATTTTTATCAAATTAAATTTTTATTAAATTAAATCTTATTTTATTCTATTAAATTAAATTTTATCTTAAATTTTAAATTTTATTTTGTTAAATTTTATTAAATTATATTTTAAAATAATAAAATTATAAGTTGAAAATTTTATAATTTACCTTTTTGAGAATTATTATTAACTTAATAATTTAAAACTTCAAAACATATAATTTTTTTAAATTTAAGTTTATATATATATTTAAAATAAATCTTTAATTTATGTTTAAAAAATCAATTTTTATTAAATCAAACATATTTCAAAATTCAAAAATTACTTTAAAATCAACCAACGGTGTCCGTATATAATTTTTTATCCAAGGGTCAAAGATTCGGGTATTTATCATTTCAACCAAAAATTATTAAATTTTCCGGGTATATATCATTTCAACCTGCATCCCAAGTCAACAATTTCCTAATCTATATAATCATTTTGGTATGTATCATTTCAACCCATAGTGATTTTCCTAACATCTAAGGGAACTTGCAATGTGATTGAAATAATAATAACATGACATATATAAAAAGGGAACTTGAAATGTGATTTAACAAATAAAATAATATAACAATAACCATACATGTTTCATAGCATATCACATAGCAACAAATAACATATCTTGTAAATCAGCATATTGTATATGTGGCAAACTAACATATTATCTATGTGTCAAATTATATGCCAAAGGGGAACATCATATCAATTCATATTAAAAAAATTACGAACAAAATTCCTAGCTAAAACTAACATTTCAATTGCCATCAATACTTATCATAACCATGTTAGTCGTGAGTGATTTATCACATTTCGTGGCTACGAAGGTGATAACAACACAAATGAATATGGAGTGGAGATCACAAGCTAAACAAATCCAAATCCAAAGTAATAACCAGATCTAAAGCAATCCAAGATCCAAACAAAGCAATGATACGAACAAGTTTGCAACAAATATGTTTCTTCTTTCCTTTTTTTTGTCTTTTTTTGAAAAGAGGGGAAAGAGACGAGGGAGCATAGGGTTCGGTCTATGCTTGCAAAGAGGTGTAGTGCTTGGCCATAGTGGATAGGTTTTGGTGGTTGACTTCGAATAATCATCGATTTCACCAAAACCATACCTGAAATAGGTCGTCTTTAAGAAAATATTTGGACCATAATATTACTGAATCTGTAAAATTGACTAACTAGAAAGCTGTTGCAAATTCTTTTCTCTCCACTTGCAAGAAAAGAGTCACTCAAAAAGCTTCTGTCTTGAGGAAGTTATGGTCAAAATAACTAGAGGTGTTTTCTGAGTTGAAAATCTGAGTACAAAAACACTTTGAAAAGATTTGAGTTTTTGGCATAGCAACTTAAGGAATTTGAAGAACTGATCTAAAACAAAGTTGAAGCCACTGGAAAAATAAATGGTTTGAATAAAAGAATGACATTATTTCAGCCAGAAATGAAGAAGTTCCGTTGTAATGAAAATGGGAAAGAAAGAGAGAGGAAGGAGAGGAGAGGGAAAGGAGAGGAGATTGGAGTTTCAGTTTTGGAATTTAGGGCTTTAGGAATTTAGGTAAGGAGAGAGGAGAGAGAAAGGAGAAGAATACAGAAAAGTTTTTTTAGGGAGAAGAATTGAGAAAGTGAGAAAGATTGTACGTACTTTGTTTCATCAGAAGTGCCTATATGTGAATGGGTGAGGCCCTTTAGTTTCCAAGTGTCCATTAGTATCCTTAGGAAGCCTAATAGTCATTAGGAACCCCAATAGCCAAAGTGGAAAACCCAAGTGTCAATGTAAAGAGAACAACACTAGAACTGCAATAGGAGATGCAATATATACATGTACAAGGGAATACACTATACATTTATGTGAGTTTTTCACTATAAATTGCATATTTACAGTTCTAGAATTCCGATTTTGACGAAACGAAAAGTGAAATCCCTCTTAGAATTAATTCTAGATTTTTTTACAACGATAAAATTTAAAATTTAAAACTTTTAAATTTTCAACTAAAATTCAAAATTTGACTAAGTTTGACCAAAAGTTGACTTTTCACGAAATTTTCCATTTGAATGTTGGTTACACACTTGAATCAAATTTGAATAATACATTTTCAAAACTCATATTTTTCATTTGAATATAAATGATTGTAAATTAAATATGAATTGACATAAATTTCAAATTCCACAACAATAAATTTAGTTTGCATTATTCATAAAAAAATATTAAATCATTCAACTTCAGTTTAATGGTATTCAACGCACTACAAGAAATTTTATTTTTTGTGGCCCTTAAAAAACGCTACAAAAACTTTTGGTGGCGTTTTGATAAACGCCGCGAGAAAACATGCGACTAAAAATCCATGATTTTTTGTTGCATTTATTTTAACGCCACTATTAATGCATTTTTGGCAGCGTTTTTCAAACGCCACCATAAATCTTTTTGTAGCGTTTAAAAAACACCACCAAAAGATTTTTTGGCGCTACTAATAGAATTTCCAACTTTACCCCTGTTTTACGGTTGCATTTACTAAATGCCACTATATATATTTCGGTAGCGTTTTTGAAACGCTACTAAAAGTTGTTTATTATTTTACACCATTTTTTCATGCTATTATTTCCTGTTAATTGTCTATTTTGATTCTATTATATCAATCAACAATCACTCACATAATCATCATATTCAAATAAGTTAAAAAACACATTAACCATATAATCAAATAAAATATCCATAACCGTTCTAATACAATAGTTTTTCGACAAAATGACCTAACTCACATACAATAATCATTTGTATACAAATTTACACATTGGGTACTAATAAATGTTATATCTAACTAGTGCTAACAAAACGTTTGATTACCCATAATTCTTTGTTGCATACACAAGTGAAAGCTAGAATCATCAAGTCCAAATTTGCTCTCTTCAAAAGTCCGATGCCTACACAAGTGAAAGCACAACAGATAGTCAAACAATTACGTTAACTCGTAGGACTTCAAATATGAGATCAAACATCTACAACATTATACAAGCTATATAACCATATCAGGCCGAAATTGAATGGTCTGAGTCTATATGTGTAAAATCCTTTGTTTTAAAACAACAGTCTTTTGATACTATACATTGCCATACTCTGGAAAAATTATCTATGCTAGAAAGTCGTTAAACAGTATGAGTTGATTGTATTACAACTGTCGTTGCTTGAGGATGTTGGATTACAACAAACAATGGTTCTGTATAACTTTTGCAGTGTGAAGAAGGAAATGTTGTTGGCTGCAAAAAAATGTAACAGGTATTAACAAAAGCTTGAAGTGGTAAAAGAAAAGGAAAAAAGGTTTTTTTAATTGCACTTACCACTCCAACATGCCATTCTTCATATGCCCAACTTTTATAATCCGTAGCATTCATTTGTTGTATTACATTAGCTTGCTTATTAATTATATAGAAAATATAAAACTAAAAAATGTGGAAATTTCAAAATTTACTTGTAGTAAAGCGTACCATTCTATAAATAGGGGGCACTTTGTTTTCCCATTTGTGCCTAGTAGGAAATACAGAGAAACTTTGTGACGATTCTTTGGTTCTAAATGTCCACCTGAAAGAAAGAAGCAATGAGCATTCATCTTAAATTAACTGGAACGATGGTTTGTACAGATCATTTTACTTGTTATTTTGTCTTTTCTAACTTACCCAATGTACAGAAATGTGCAGAATTGTGCACTTTCTTTGAATAATAACCGAAAGCAATAACCTTCTGGTCTTTCATGTACGTTCATATAGACCTGAAAATTCATATGTTAGAAACTGATTATTTGTTGGCAATTAACCTGTCACAAAATTTTACAGCACCCACCAAAATTTCGACCAAGGCTATAGCTTGCATTGCAACTTGGAATTTCCTATAAAGATAAACATAATTTTCTTTACACAAAGTCACATATAAATACCATAAGGTTTAAGTAAATGGTAAGTGAATTGAACAGCATACTTGAACAGACGATATTTTGAAACCAAAGAATCATGCATTGCCTGCATGCCCTCTTCCGCTATATAATTCATCTGATTGCGCAAAATAAACAAATTCTGGGATATGTATCGAAAAATCACGTAAAATGACAGTGAATAATTCAGAAAAAGCAACACCTGAAACATATCGAATATACAAACAAAAAAATATTAGTACCACAGAAAACGAAATGCTCTTCTCATAAAAAGCACTCTGAAATGGCAATCATAATTACAGCACTATATTTCTTTGAATGGTTTATGAAGTATATGTGTGCTATTTGATCAATCCACAGTGTGTATAAAAAGAAAAACGTTTGGAAGTTTCAAGAATGAGCAGTTTATCGTCAGAAACATCAATTGGGAAGTTAAAAAAGAGCGAGGGAGTATACAAAGAGAAAAGTGAGGTTGCTAACCAAGTGGAGTTGACAGTGGGTAAGTTGCAAGGTAAAGTGGAAAATCAAGGTTCAAGTGTTTAGTCAGAAGCAACCGGTGCACAAGGACGTACATAGGGAAATAATGTAAACACCGAAACATTTCATGAATGCACTAACAATATTAAAAATGCGAATTCAGCTGAAGTGGTCATGTAAGCTTGCATTCAGAATTTAATCAACTTTAATCATTTTATATGAAAATTTCTAGAAATTTGAAATTTGGTTAGAAAATTGTAGTTATTTGATAATTTTTTAACCTTAGTATACTAGCATGTTAAACGATTTCATTTGAAATCTCTTTCCAAGCGATAAAAAAAATTAAAACATATCAAGATCGACCTGCAAAGAAATAATCGGTTAAGTTGATAAATAGATTCAATGTGAGATTCTCTGCGAAGTTGGTAGAGATTCAAATCTTTTCCATTAACAAAAACAGTGGGGTGTTTGAAGTGTTTTTTTAAATTTCTTTTAATATCTTTATGGAGCCTAGTAGTGTTGTACACGGTAGTACCTACCAAAACACAACGAAGATTACTTCTAACCTACAGAAACGATCGTGCCACTGATTGTTTTATGTCATAACCCCAATTCAAAATTATCATACAGCTAGTGATCTAAATGCTATTTCTAATAGAAAATTTCAATTTTTAGTCGAAATGTTATTGCCTAAACTGAGAAAAGAAAAACACGAATTCCAATTTCCAAACAGACCCTATACATGTACTACTAACTCCGATTTTTTATCAAAATTACATCATTCCCAATCAAAACTGATAATACCTGAGCAGGAAATCTCAGCGCCATACCGAACAAAGTATCATCACCGATACCAGCAGCATAGAACGCAGCATTGTTGGCATGCAAAGTGTTCGCAACCATAAAAACTCCAGCAACAATGTCCGTTGAACCACCAGCAATTAAACTGTTCATTCTCCTAGGCTATTATATGTAAAAGATAATAACAAACCCATCTTCCATCATTATGTATATATATTTCCTTAGCATTCTATTATCTAACATGTACTATCTAACATGGTATAAAGATTTATATGAGAGTGGGATTATGGAAAGACAAATCATCTTTAACCGATGTGCTAGCTAGTTAAACAGTCAATGAATGAACACTAGCAAAGAAGACTACTTACAGGTCCCTTGAACCACATGCTTCTTTCCTGTATTTTTTGCAAAATGTTCGATATTAGTTGCACATTAACATGAAATGAGACAGCTTCCTACAAACTTATATATCATAACGTTGAAGCACTTGGAGAAATTGGATCATGATACATGGATTATAGTGAGATATATTGACAGTACTTGACAGCTTGTAAACAGTCATTCGAACTAGAGGCAATCAAATATTGCTATTAACTCACCATGTCAGGTTTTCTAGTCACTTAAATAATCTGACGCTCAACTGGAGTGCTATTTTAAGATGAAATATTTGTGTCCACGCAAGGGACTTTCAACTGCAATTGCTTAGCAGTGATGGCCTTCTCATCAACATGTGAGGTAGAAGGTTTATCATCGCATAAATCAGGTTCTGCTTTACGCTTGGAAGCAGTCATCTTCTCCTCATCACATTGGTTAGAAGGCTTATCACGGCATAAATCAGATTCTGTTTTATGCTTGGCAGAAGATACCTTTTCATCAACAGATTGGACAGAGTTAATACCATTGTGACGACCCGGGTTTTCGGACCAGTCAAAATCGCCGAAAGACCCGTCCGTTCTAAAACTACGAATGAAAACTACCAACTTAATAAACAATATTTGATAAATATCCAACACTACTAAATGTATAGGATACAACTTTCAATTTTACAAGTTATCAAAGTAATCAACTTAATCTACTAGTGTGCTTTAATACAAACCCAAAATCAAATACTACAAACAAATTGTAAATCTACCGCTGTGCAACTCTAATGAGAAACAACAATATCATTATCTGCAAACTCAATAAACAATGTAAATGCAGAATAAAATAGTAAGCAGGAAAGATACAACAATACATGATATATGACAAACAACAAACAGAAAAATGTTATGTTATTATTGGGGCTGCATCACTACCCCTTGTGACTGCCTACGTACCCCTATCTAATTGGGTACCCAATTAGATACAGGATCAAGCCAACGTAGTTCTCCTACCGCAAATAGGACTCATGGAGCCTACGATGCAACAAACAATATGCAATTCCAAAACTACCCACTTAGGCTTAATCTTCAATTTTAGATTTTTACAATCTAATTAACTTTACGGAAATTATACCTTTGGACTTTATTCCCAAATTCTTATTTCAAAACTTTTGAAATATATATATCTATACATCCTTTATATTCAAACTAGTCCTTTACTTCGGGATCTTAAATCAAATCTCTTTTGAAAAGTTTATTTGAAAATCTCAAATACTGTAATAAAAACATATCAAACCATATGCAACCAGATCGAGAGGTTTCTCCCAATAACAAGGCAACTGGGTCCCAGCCTTCATACAATCGATAAATAAGTACATTCCTCTATTCCAAGAGCAAACTATACCAAAAACATATGCCCACTTTTTAGTTACAGGGTTACCCGAATCATCGGTAACATAACAAATAATTTTATATCCCGAAGTGATAAATCATTTCACACTAATATTCACAAGTACTTTCAAATCTATAATAATTTTCATTTCCCATATCCGTTCAAAAATCATCTTCAACCATCGGGTTTAGCACTCGAAATTCTTTCCATTTTATAAAACATTTTTGTAAAACCATTTTACAAATCACTTTTATATAATATAACTTCAAAACACTCAGTTCCAATTATTTCTATTTCTTTAAACATTTCATAAATGTTCATTTATAAAAACTAACTTTGAAAACAATTCCATTGAAATCAAATTATTATAACTAATTATGTCAATTAAAACAAACTATATTATAGCTAAACACCTTTTAGTCAAATCGTGAAACAAATCACAAGGTGTTAGCCTACGATTGTTTTCTACTCAACTCATGCATATGGATGAATAAATTGCTCATAAACTGGTCGAGCAATGTCAATAATCAATAAATAGTCGGTGCTCATAAACTGGCCGAGCACAAATCAAACAACCAAACAAGAATAATAACAAGAATAAGAACAGACTCATTATTATAAATAATTTACAATCAATAGTTAACACAACATTTATTAAAATGTGAATGAGTCAAAGGAAAGATATTAAGATTACACTCACTGTAAAATAATTGAATTATACTCACATAATAAGTTATACCCACTAAACTATGAAAACAAGGAATATACTTACATTCTATTTGCTTTGATGGAGACTTGGAATACTTCACCTTTGATAATGAATTTTAGTTCTTTTCTTTAGTTTTTCAATGAAATAAAATGAGATATGGACTTGGCTATTTATAGGTGAAGAGAATGGTACTTTAGTCATTTCCTATAGCCTAACCATATTTGACCAGATTTTGGTCCAATAGAAACCAGCCTTATGGAATATAATAATCATTATGCTATTTTGTTTCATTAGGCAAGTAATTATACTTTTCTGTTTTTATTGGGAAAGTAATTATACTATTTTGTTTTATTAGGCAAGGTTAATAATTCTCTCTTGTTTTATTAGGCAAGTAATTATACTATTCTGTTTTATTAGGCAGGATTAATAATTCTAGATATAAAATCCATTATTTAATCATTTAAAAACATATTAACTATTCATGTTCAAAGTGATTAAATTATGGATCGTTACATTTTAAATATTCGAATTTGATGACCCAAAAATACGGGTCGTTACAACCATCCTCTTCCCTACCTTGGGAAGATTCAACAATTAATAATGGATCGCTATAAGCATCATTCTTTTCTTTATTTTCATCTGGTGTCGCAACTTCTGGATGCAATAATTTTTTTGATGTTCCTTCCTCTGTTTTTCCACTTAAACCACGATCATTTTTGTTAAGAAGAACCCCAACTAACGTATGTGAGAAGAAATTAGCACTACGAAGATTTAGAGGTATATTATTTAAGATCAATAAAGAATATCAATTATGAATAATGTACCTTTTAGGCCAGCAATTTCATCAGGAAGTACATCACAGGTCACAAGCTTTCCAACATCCAACGTCCGAGAAAATACAAAATCGGATTTTTCCAGTTCATCCTTAGAAGGTTGTGAATTCCTTTTATCCTTTGAAATGCAGGTAACAGAACATTTGCCGGATATTGCTTCCTGGAAAAATTAATTTGGATACCTCAAATTTCAATATCTACAGTTCTGACACAGATAGCAGAAAGAAGATTGATAAAACATCCTAGTTGAAAACAACAAGATCATATACACTGATTGAGAGCTAAATGGGCATAAGGGGGAAAATGACCCAATTGTCTAACGTAAAACATGGCAGTGTTATATGCCTCAACTACATAACATAGGACACAGTTTTCTACCATATGAACTTCTCAACTATATATTATAATAATATACGTGTGTTCACATTTTTTACATTCCATGATTAGCATAAAACTTTATTGTACAGAAAATACAAGAAAAGTTGAAGTAGTGGTTGAAATTCGTGTTATTTACTCTGCCACAATTTTTTCAACTACGTAAGTATTCTGATATTCATTTCAATGCAGCTAGACTATGAATGACCCCAATGGCTTTTATTTATTGACAATATGACCAACTGCAAATATATTACTAAATCAAAATATCCAGTTTGGGTAGTGGGATGGTTTGTAACATGTATATGATATCTTACTTCAAGAAAAAATGATTAGTGAATAGTGATTATATAATTAATCCGAATAATTTCAATCCTGAAACTACGAACGTAAGCAACCTTATCAAACAATCAACAAACACTTTTGGAGTAATGAATTGTAGCTCGGTATTTTGTTCTGTGACCACTTCAGAATTTGTCCCTTTGACTATGTCGGCCCATGATATACTCCAGGATGATGATGCGTCGGTGATTGGTGGTTGATCCGGAGGTTTAGGTGGTGGTTTTTCTCTGTTGGACGTGAGTGGTTGAGATGCGGTTTCCGCCATAAATTAGCAACCGTTTATATGTATTTGTTATATATATATAGACATATACACACACACACATTCTTTTAAATTGAACTCCTAAAGTAAAATTGAACTCCGCTTTAGCAAAATAGCCTATTACTTTTCAGACACAGTCAAATTATCTTAACTAGATCGTGAAATTATCGTGAACTCCTAGTATAGTGATTTATATTTGATACATTCTTGCCAAAAAAATCACAAGTAAAGAGGCTAATCTTAAGTTTACTTGCCTTTTAATCACTCCCCAAGTTCATTCAACCAGCAAGCATTTCTCTTAGTTTTACATGAAACTATAGTAGTTTTATCAAAATTTTCATGGATTGCAAGATCATTGATACTGCTAAATAAATAACTATTTAGTACATATTAAAAACCTTTCAAGAGTTCCTTTTTTGAACTAGTTCTTCCTTTTCTCTGTTTCAAGGTTAATCAAGAGAACTGATTGATCAACATGTTCCTCCACAACGGTCAAATGCATCAGAAATGGTTTTAAGAATCCAGATGTGATCTTCTCAGTTTTACTACCTCCAGAAATGAACAATTTGCACCTACCAAAATTCAATCTTTCTATAAACTTTACTACCAAATATATTGAAAGTGAATGTAGCCAACATAATGAAAACTTCATTAACTCCTATCGTCTTCATTACTAAGACTAAGTTAAGAATATTCTTGCAATTCACTTTCATTACTTTAAACAAGCACAATTTAACGTAGCATAGCTCAAATTACAAAAAATGTAAATGGAAAACAAAACTGGACTTTATTTCAAAATTAATCAATTTTACCTTGATTTTCGGGGAGACAACTGAAACTGAGCAAAATCGAGCATAGTATCCAAATCCATCCTCTTCACCTAAACAATTTCCACAAAGTCCTCCAAAACTACCAGCTCAAATCTGCACCCAATCGAAATACCTTATCAAACCCTACAAGCGAATTTACAAAAAGAAAAATATCTACACACAATGCAGAAGTAATCATAGAGGTCGATTACCACTCTGATTCAGTCTTACAATGAAAAAAGAAAAAAGAAAAGAATAGTTTGAATAATTCAATCGCTGAATTTTTGCGCCTTCTAATCTACATAACATATTGAGTTTGGTGAAACCTAATTTAAGTGAATACATATATAGTTTGGTGAAGCCTAATTTTAGGAACAACTGAGCATTACAAATTTGGATTTGGGAACGTATTTGATTTAGGGTTGCTTATTTTGGGGGAAAAAGTTGAATTTTTCTAAGTAGCAGAGGAATAACAAGGCGGTAATCTTTTGGGTTACGTTCATTTAGGCAAATGTGGATCTTTTTTTATAAAGGCGGGAAGTGAAATATTTTTTGTTACATTTATATAATAAAGTGAAATATTATTAGTTGCATTTACATTCAAATGCCACCAATTTTTGCAACCAAAAGCTGATTTTCTTATAGTGACGTTTACTGTTACAATCACTTTGTACCGACTATTTCCGCTATTTAACATATGTAACCTTTGTTTGAATTCAAGTCTCCTATTCTTAAAAAATTACACAAATAAAAACATTTTTTTTTATCACAACTTTGTTTTGTTTCCGTTACGATGTCAAATTTAATTTAACATAAATGGATGATGCTCATATTGCATTAATTTACCATTAATTTCCCTTTATTTTAATTAAAAGGTTTCCAATAATTTCAATTGTAATAAGTTCAATATTAAATTTAAAAATGAACACAAATAATACAACCACTATTTTCTTTACATTTTATATATTCCAACATTTATTAGTTTATTTCATACAACAAATACACACATTAATTATCAAATAAAATTTTCTTATCAACTTCTCTCATTAAATGTTTTCTTATTAGAGCTCAACTTATCATATACAATTTAGTAAATAAATTTAGGTTTCCCCTATTAAATAGCATTCACTTTATTATTTATTCACATTAACCCTTATTATTCAGTTGCTGTTAATTATTACCTACAGATTAATATCATTGAATCACATTCCAATAATTGTTACCCACTCCTCATATCACAATTTGTCATTTGAGAATTCATTTTAACTTCATATCCAATGAGTTTACATTAATAGATCATTAAATTTATTTCTACCTATCTTTATTCAGAAATTTTATTTAATTTAATAAATTCTACCAGCTTAAAATATGGGTCGTTACAAACAGTTTGCTTGTCCTCTCATTGTAATTTTTATCTTCAGACTTGAGACTTACTTTAATGATGGATTAGCAATTTAAGATATTAATAATTAATTTGCTGAAGAATTAAAGGAAATATCTAGTAATAAATTTAAGAAACCATTTGATAATAAGGAGGTTAGGAATTTAGTATGTCATCCGATGATAAGAAATCCAAGGTTCCATCTTCTGGCAATAAGAAATCCAGAGTATCCCCCGACCATAAGAAGGTCAGAAAACCGTCCGGTAATAAGGAATCCAGAATTCCATATGATAATATGAAGACCGGAAATCCATCTAATATGTGACAAAAGAAGACTAGAAATCCATATTTAACGATAATAATAAAAGATCAGAAATTCACGTCTGATAATAATAATAGAAGACCATAAATCCTTATTTGGTAGTAATAGAATACCAGAAATTCAATCCAGTAACAATATGAAAATTCAAATTGCACAAGAAAACCAAAAGTTCAATAGGAAATTCAAAAATCATCAATAAAATCAACAAGAAAACCATAAACCCAAATAATAATAAGAAAATCAGAATTTCAATCAAAGTCTCAATCAAAAGCATGTCAGAATTTCATTTGTAATAAAAGTGGTTTAGAAACTCATAAGGAAACCATAAATCCGATGACAAACCCAGAAAACCAATCATAATTAACAAGAAAATCAGGAATCCATTTGTCAGAAAAATCATAGATTTAATAAATTTTTTAACAAAGTTTTGTTTTACAGTAAGAAACTCATAAATCCATTCGAAGGCAAAATGGAATCAGAAAACCATCTAATTAACAATTCGAGTTGTCGTAAAGCAAAAGTCTCGTAGTTCTCTCCAACGCTAATTTGTAGCCTTATTAATTCTTCTTTAAAGAATTATTTCTTATTTGGAGATATGTAGTTGCTAAGGTATTTATAATTTATTATAATTATATTTAGAGCCAAGTAGTTCCGTTTAGCTATCCAACCGTTCAGCAAGTAGTTCCTTTCAACCACTTAACCATTCAGCTGTCCGGCTATTAAACTGTTCAGCTGGTAGTTCCGTTTGGTTGTTTGGCCATTTAGCAGGTAGTTCCATTTAGTTGTTTAGCTGTTCAGCGGGCCCCATTTTTTTTTAATATTTATTAGATAAACCTCCTTTTGATGGTTTTCTTATTCCAGGTCTATGCTAGGCAAGTTCAACTTTGTTATATGCTTTGAAGGAAGCTATTCTTATTTTCTAATGAGGATTTGTTCTTTGATTAATTCTCTTTACTGATCCATTAGATTTCGGGCTCCTTCGTATCTTTTGCCTTTATCTCTCTTCGGGCTTTAGACACCTTAATCCTTTTTCTCTTTTCCTTTTATGTCCGAGCTACTCTTTCGGCTTAGGTCTTCTTTGTCCATTTTTGTTTGCGCCCCTTTTTAGGCTTTGCCTTCACTTCAGGTTGCAGACATCTTTATCTATTTTTCTTATTTGTGCCCCCTTTTGGGCTTTGACTTTGCTTGGGTTGAGGACATCTTTGTCCATTTACCATGTTTATGCCCTTTTTGGGCTGTGGATCTCTTCATCCTTTCTTGTGTGAGTCACTCTTTGGGCTTCATCTAGGATGAGGATCGCTAAATGACGTTTTGTCCCTTTCTCTATGGGGTGCTCAAAAGAGCGTTGGTGGTTTTAATCCACCCTCCAGGAGGTGCTCCGAATTGGACGTCAGAGTCTTTAGTCCATCCCTCTAGGAGGTGCTTCGGATTGGGCATCGGAGGCTATATTCCCTCCCTCTAGGAGGTGCTTCGGATTGGACATCGGAGTCTTTAGTCCCTCCCTGTAGGAGGTGGTTCCGGAGAAGGCTAAAGAGAAGCTTCTTGAAAAACTTATTTTGTGAAAATATTTTTTGGCTAAACAAAGTATTTATGAAATCCCTTTTTGGTTCATAGAACATTCGAGATAGGATTTTCTTGATTAACCGAGAAACCATATCTTTAAATCGGTTCTTCTTTTTGAAAAGGTTTTGGGATATTTCAAATCTTGGATAAAGAAGTCTTTTCTTAGCGTTTCCTCCAGGATAGGTTTTTAAATCATTCTCATGATAGAAACACGAATCTCAAATAAGAGATTGAGTGGTCATGATCCATGAACCAATAGTCTTTTAATTGAGAATAAGCTCTTCTAATTAGAGTTTTTGTTGATAAATCTGGATAGTTCTAAAAAAAATTCTTAGGGAAATGGGTATAAGTCTTTCCTTGTGAATAATTTCAAAAAACTTTAAAAATGTTTTTCATCTGGGCATACTTTTCCAAAATCATTTTTGTGCTGTTATTAACGCTATGTAATTTTTAGAAGATCATATAAATCCTTTCTTTGAAATAAGTACATATTTAGCTCCTCCAATCAGTAGGGTAACTAGAAATAATATTTCGTATTTTCTAAAAATAATTTCCTTCAAGATGGGTTTGATAAATCCTTTTTGGCAATAAAATAGCTTGTTGAAAATAAGATTGGTGTATTTACTTCCACCATTATATAATATATATAATTGCACCTTCTTAGGTTTTGCTTAGAACAAATGAATGTCTTGTTTGTAAGTCTAAAAAGTCATGATTCATGAACTGATAGACTTTTACGGACATGAGAATGCTTTTCCTAAGAATCCCTTCTTTTAAGAAGGTTTTAGATATTTAGCTTTCCTTAGAAACTGGCTTATGTTGGAAAGTTGATTGATCCAATATTTTTAGATAAACAGCCACTTTATACTGGATATCTGAGTTATAGTCCTTCATAAATGGCTAGAAATTTGTTCTGATTTGGCAGGGAAATTTCAAACTTTCTGGATGAAGTGGATTGGTTTTGTTTTAACCTATAAAGACACTTGAATTTCATGTTATGATCAATTTCAAGTACAAATCAAATTAGAAAATTTTCTGACTAAAGATAATCCATGGTGGGAAAATTCCATAAGACTTCATAGTTTGACTGGGGTTTGAATTTGAAGTTGCTAAGCTGTTTTTCATTGAAGAAAAAGTTGGGTTTTGGGCACTTGGGCTATTTTCTTTAGAACGGACGACCCTTTAAGCTTCCTTAACGAATTCCTTTAGAGATCCTAACCTGACCATATTTTGAATTATTCTTGATAAGATGTGGCATTCATCAGTCTTATGTCCATTTACTTTGTGATAATCGCAATAATCATCTCCTCTATTTAGCTCTAGACAGTTCTATATTTTGTAGGAAATAGAGATATTTTCACCATTTTATGTTACGGCAAAAATATGGGAGAGGGGTTTGCTCAAATTTATATAGTTGGATTCAGAAACCTCCTTCTGAATTCCACTTCTAGTCTTATTCCCTTTTGGCCTCTTGTTGAGATGTTCGAAATTGAAATTTTCCTCTTTTTGGTTTTGTAGGGATTTCTTCATGGCATAGTACATCTCATCTATTCGAATGAACTTTTTAGCCTGGAAATAGAAGTGTTGTAACTCTTTACATCCACAAATATAAAGTCCCTTCCAAAAAGGAGATTGATCAATTAGCCCTAATTGAACTGCTATCAGTTTCTCTCTATCAGTCGCATTTTCTGCTTCCAATGCCTTTATATTAAATCACTTCAGGTATTCGTGAAGCAATTCTCCTGGTCATTGCTTGATAGTAGTTAACATGCTAAAGTCCATAGTTGGGTCTTTGAATATATAAATTTATGCTACGAATTCATAAGAGAATTGTTCCCAAGAACAGATGGTCTCTTTTTGATAGTGCCTATACCATTTGATGGCTGCTCCATAAAAAGTTATAGGGAAAATCTTGCAACCAACTGCACTACAAGCGTTATACAAATCCATTTGGCTTTCAAAAGCTACAAGTGATCATCTGGATTAGTACTTCCATCATATTGTAGTGGAGGAATCTTAATGTTAGACGGAATTATAGCAGCAAATATTTATTTTGAAAAATGAGTTTTCCAAAAGCTATTTTTTCTTATGTCAAATGTTCCTTTCTTCTTAAGCATATCTTTCATTATTTGGTTGGGAACATCCTTTTGATCAATTTCGTTGTAGTAATAATCTCTATTATCTCCTTGGATTGAATTATCCGATAGTTCAAGGGGTCTTTTTTTAACTTTCTTGGTTTTCATCTTGTTCTTCATTTTGAATTTTATTTGGAGATTGTGATTCATCTTCTTCTTCCATAAACTTCATTACCGTTGATGATTCTTGAAATGGAGCCCCTTTAAGAAATTCTCAAATAATTATAATTTGTTGTATTATATCTTGAATTTTGCTCTCATTGCTTGCGAATCTCGTTAGATTTGGAGGTTGCCCCACTCCCATATTTTCTAAATTGAAGCTCGGGATGATATTGTCTTCTAAGGTCGATTATGATATGGCTTCTTCATTTGGAATATTATCATTATTCCTTTTTATTCTCACTATCTTTTCTGAAATATTTTTTTTTCTTCACGTAATTAGTTTATGGAGAAAGCTATAAGGATCGGAGGTACGTGCACTCCTTCTTGCACCAAAATGTTAACGGATAAATTCATCAACACCCAAAAGTCAGAAAGGCAATTAGTGGTCACGTTCGAAGTCAAGTATCTTAGACAAGTTACAAGTTCGAAATCGATTATGCTATGCAAATTCCAAGTTCAAGTAAGTCAACGTGCAAAATCAAGCAAATTGCAAATTATGGTTCAAATCAAGTCAATAAGGCTATGTCCTTGTTTAATTTCCAAATTCTTATGTATACAATCATTCTAGTGTTGCAATAGGTGAAATCCCCAATTCAATTTAGGATTTACAGAGTTTATAAAGTAAGAAATGAGGAGGGAGGAATCAGCCCCTAGAAATGGCGTCCCTAGGGTAATATTTATTAATGTAGGCGGCCACCACTTTGCCTCTAGTGTCTTCAAATGGGATTACTCCGGCAGCGCTTGTTTTAGTCTCTTCGCCGGTCGGCATCCATAACAAGCGGCAGTAGACATTGGTGAGGGGCAGAGTTGTTATTTAGCACCATTAAGCGGGAATGCCTTCGAAGTGCTTCAATATTAGCTTCCTTGCTAATATTTCTTCGACAATATTGACTTTGACTTCATCCATCAAGTGTGATGTCAATGTCTTCAAAGTACTTGCATAAGGATGATGTGATAGATTTTCGACGTCGTTGATGTATTTGAAAATAGTAGATGAGCAGTGGTGATGCTGAACATAATGGAGAGCGGTTATAATGATCCCACAGCGATAACCATATTATCAAAGAACATTATAACTACCGACATCTAATAATATAGGGAATACGGCTTGTTAAGGGCGACCACATGTGAATGTATCTTTAATCTGACACTAACACATCACACTTACTCTTTTAAATAAATATTTGGAATGAAACTTTGACGTGTACAGTCTCATTTTAAAAAAATAATTACATCGGTTTCTTAAAATCAGAACAATATATCATATAAATAACAATCACAGATCACAACGGATAATTTACATCATATACAATACATGAGGTGAGTCTATAAAATGAAATACTAGACTCGCATAATATACATCCAAAATAAGTCACTGCCTTAAATAATACATCCCATAATACATCATGTGAATATATACAACAGAAGATAACCAAGATGTCAAAATGTTTATCATCTGCTAGCAAACCTACCCAAAACCTAATCGTCCAAAAAAATACAAAGTCTTGGCTTGACCCGAGTATTTATAAAATAAACGGGTCTGACCATCTCTAAATATTCACAAGGGTGAGAACAAGATGTAACATAAGGTATATGGTAATATAAATGTAAACTAGTTACATAAATGATTTAACATAGAACTTATCACAAAACTCAAGAACATTTTAAATCCAAAAACACTAGAAATCCATGATAACCGAAACAAAACATATCGATCACCTAGATCATTCATACCAATCATAATGATCGTCCATACCATGAAAAAAAAATTGTATTACTCGTGCCAATTTGATACTAAGGATCGTCCATATCGTAAAACAACCCAAGCCAAGAACCAGGAGTTTTCCATACCGATCCAAACGATCGTAGAACACATAGCACGACACAAAAGAATTTACGAAAATCCATAAGTATACCTTTTAAGGATTTATTAGCCCTTGGCCGAACCCTAAAAGGAAATATACTCTAAAGTGCCAAATGCTATCGCTTTCAGTAATCGCCAGAACTTAACCAAAATGTTCCATACCGCATGGTGAAATTCCAGTATTTACTAGAAGCGAGTAAATCTCACTCGTTACGGATACCACCAGAAAACCTGAACTGTATTCTCTTAAGGATCTAGCGGCCTCATGCCGCACACTAAAAGGGAATGCAACTCTAAAGTTCTAAATACTTCCTAATAGCATTCACACGAATTTAACCAAGGCATCCCATACTACCCGGTGAAATTCGAATATTTGCTAAATGGCTAGTAAGTACCACTCAAACATTATATTTAACGAATTATACAATATTCGATGAAGTGTTACTCAAGATCTTTTAAACCAATCGGTAACACTTAGCCGAATATTAGTATTTTCGAAATTATAGAAATAAGGTTCGCGGAACATTTTCATTTTGAAAAAAAACAAAAGTTGCATAGGACTGCTAGATGACAAAAAATATTATAAGAGTTTAAGGTTTGAAAGTAATTAAATATAATCTTAATATATATATATATAATCTAAAGTTACTTTAAATACAATATTACTTTCAAGTTCCTTTATTCAAAGTCCATAGTTTAATTATAATTCAACTTTATATAAATTTTCACTATTTGTAAAATATTACATAAATCCAATTATTCCAAAAATGCACTTACATATGTATATTTATCTCAAATTTCCATATAGAATATTTATCTAATAAACCATGTTCCGAAAATATACACAAGTCCTTGTATTTTATAAAATCCATATTTACTCTTATCCAATACCATATAATTATTTAAACTTCTAATTGGAAATAACTTTATTTACATTTCAAAATCATTCTTATTATATAAATAGTAATAAGTATATCTATTTACACTTTCAAATATCCTCTATAAATAACATAACTTTCTTCTTATAAGATTAAGTAGAAACAGTTCAACTAAAAAATCCATTCTCTTTGAAAATCCTTGTTGAAAACATGCGATGGAGATTTGATGTTGTGCTATGTACTTTGTGGCATAACCATTCAAAAAAAATTCACAATTCAAAATCCAAAAATAACATTGAAATTATCATAAAATGGCATGATGTAGGACATCAAAAATAAGAAAATATCAAGAAGCAAACAAGCGGGTAAGCAGACGGGCAAACGAAGCGATCGAGGAGAGAAACGAGCATGACCTAGGCTCAACCTAGGCCATGACCAGCGCAGCAGTCTAGTGTGACCGGTGGACAGATGACACCACCTATGCTGAGTCCCAAGCAGTGCACGCAGCTCCCAAATCGTCCGTTGGTGGGGTTTTTCCGCTGAATTGAACCTTGACTTTAACTACACTAAATTAGCTATCATGCAAGCAACCAACCAACTTCAATTGATGATTTAAAGGATCATATAATCGAGGGTTTCCAATAACAGTAAATTCCATAATAGGAAATGAAAACACCCAAACAATTCAGACAGATTCGGCATCCAATTCTTCCGAAATAGCAAATAAATCCAATATGAATCTAGAGATAGATTGTTTGAGTTTTTAACTCACCTTTATATCTTGAATTGAAGATTAAAACTTGAATTCACCTAAGCCAAGACCTTTCAGCAATAACCTAGGTTTAAATTTTAGAAATTTGCAAGTAGAATTATTATAATCCCTAATCAAAACTGAAATAAATCAGCAAATTAAACACACTAGAGTGTAAGGAAAATTACCTTCTAATGATTCCTATAAGAAATTGCTAAAAGCCCATTGATTTTGAACTAGAAATAAGAGATTTAAGAACTAGGGTTTATGTAATAGGAGATAGAAGGAGTAATCATTCTGGTTTTTGGAACTAATGAATTGAGAAAGGAAGTGTATGTATTTCTATTTCTCTTTTCTAAATGGGCTATATGGGTATGGTTATGAATCCAAAAACAAGTGGTACCGATTTTCTATTATAAAAAAAGCGTTGCAATTATTCTGTTTTGTTTTATTACTTAATACGTATGCAATTGCCCTAAACAATATTTTATAGATTAAAAATTTGATTCACAAAACCAGACAATAACTAATATGTTAGAAATTATCATTTTAAATCAATATTGAAGAGTTTTTATATAAATTCAGTCTAACTTTAACAAATATAAATTATCATTGTTACCCTTTTATAAAGATGGATTAATATCTCCAAAAATCGCATTTTTAACAATAATTTAAATATTAACAATTTCAAAAATGCCAAATTTAAATAATTGGTTTAATCATATTTCAGATTTAAATTGAAATTCTCGTTAAGAAATGAAACTCATTTCTTAATTAAATTAAATCAATTATAATCAAATACTAGATTTAATTTCAATGTTTAATTTCACAAACCACAAATAAAAATTAATTGTCCATAATTAAACTTAATTAATTAGGTAATTAACAACAGAGACGTTGTTCCAAACTTCCCCTAAAAAAATTGCACTCTCGCAATTTCCTTAACGAAAGAAATCTATATTTTTAAATTTTAAATTTCACCTCAAGATAATTAAGATATCCTACCTTTTTTTAAGAAACTTATTAAATTTTCCAACCGATACATAAATCGTGAATTAAAAATTTTCTCACTAGATAAAATAATATCAAGTCACGAAATTATTATGATCCACTTCATTACTTACAAAGTTGATCACATAAGCTATCAAAAATGTCTTACCAAGTCCCTCCGCTTTACACAATTATTTTATGGTGAAAATATTATCTCAATTTATTTTTAACTCAAAATATTTTTATCAAAATAATTATTCTTAGATTCTCATGTCAAATGTCTGATCGGTGTTTAGAAATTCGTATCAACAATATGGCTTCCCATATATTGATCGATATTTTTAAACAATTATCGGACAATTTAACACAATACTTAATTAAAAATTTGGCTATATCTATTCTATTATTAGTAGCATCATGCATCCAAGTTGAATAAATATAACTAAACAATCAATTCCTAACACCCATTAACTAAAAGCAAACAACTTTTATCCTAAGTTCTATCCATAAAATGCAAAATCTCACAAAAAGTTACTTAACTATTTCTAAAACTAACACTAAGGCAGCCTAGCAAAAGAAAGAACACTTTCTAAAATAGATAAAACTATACCTAGCTAAGCCGATCCACCAGAAGTTCCAACGACCCTCTCCTTTCTTTTTTTCTCTTCCAAAAAAGGACAAGTAGAAATTCAATGACCTTCCTTTTTCCAATATTTGCAAAATATCATGAAAGAAAAAGTGTGAGGCCTATAACACTTTTTAGCTAAATGGTCATCCTCTCCACAATTATAGCACACTATACGTCTCCTAGGAGGTATTCCAAAACGAGAAACCTCTCGTTTTTCCTCCTTACTCTTGGACTCAAAACCGCTTGGCTCAAAGTACTGCTTTCTTCTTAACTTCGGATCCTCTATAGCTTCATTCTCAAATGAAATTCTAGGAATTTAAGAATTGAGGGCATCTATAGTAAAATCTAAACACCCTAACTAAACCCTTAAGTTGCAAACTATTCAAAAATACCCCTTCAGCAACATGTCAATCGGACGATCTAAGAGGAAATCTAGAAGATCCCTCTCCTGCCATAACTCAACTCTGCATAATCCAAACTCTAAATTAGAAAAAGTTCCAAATGTTATTATTAAAAAAATAAAAAAAATCAAATTATGCCCCAAATGATTATCCCATAATCATTTTATACTCCTATCGTAAATTAGATAATTATTTTAACTATCTACCGCATGTCCCGAGGACAGGACTCTAAGTCATCTAGGTCCCTGATCTGTGATATGATATGTTAAAATGTTCTATAACTTACTTTGATACCAAACTATAATGACCCCACCACGATACTCATATTATTAAAGAACATTATAACTAATGTCGTCTAATAACACGGAAAATACAACTTCTTAAGGGCGACCAAATGTGAATATATCTGTTTGCGCCAAAAATGGCCACAAACCCCAAATTTCGTGAAAGCACCAGTGTATGAACACAAATCAACAATATATAATCACAGATCTCAGATCTAAGTATTGTAGAGGATAAAAATGAAGAATAATAAACTTAAAACAGAAAGAAATAGACAGAGACACAAGATTTATAGTGGTTCGGTGATCTTTCCTACGTCCACTTTGAAGTAGTTTGCTTTATTGATCTTTGTTTGATGATTACAAGTGAATTCAATGAATTACAACATGTGATTATGATTTGTAGCAGTGGAATCTATTGGTAGCAGCAGCAATGGAGTTCAGATCTGGATCCGGCGGAGTCCGGGCGTTGGAGATCTCAAAGAGGAAGAAGAACCCCTTTTCTGTTGGCTTTGGGGGTCTATTGCGCCCGGACTCCGCCGGATCCAGATCTGAACTCCATTGCTGCTGCTACCAACGGATTCCACTGCTGCAAATCATAATCACCTGTTGTAATTCATTGAATTCACTTGTAATCATCAAACAAAGATCAATAAAGCAAACTACTTCAAAGTGGACGTAGGCAAGATCGCCGAACCACTATAAATCTTGTGTTTATGTCTATTTCTTTATGTTTTAAGTTTATTATTCTTCATTTTTATCCTCTACAATACTTAGATCTGAGATCTGTGATTATATACTGCTGATTTGTGTTCATACACTGGTGCTTTCACGAAATTTGGGGTTTGTGGCCATTTTTGGCGCAAACACTTTGGTGCTTTCACTGAGAATCGGGGTGTTGATCCATTTTTTAGGTTAACATTTTGGTACTTTCACTGAAAAGAACAAGGGAATCTCAGATCTGAAGCTTATTATATGTTAGAAAGAAGATCCAACTCTAGATCTGAAAGAAAAAATTTAGATCCAGAAAACAGGTTCCTAGATCTAGCTTTTAGAAGACGAAGAAGCCTCATACAAGGAAAAGCGCTATGGAAGGAACTCAACAAGTGGGCAGCCAAGAGGCGTCCTCTCATTCAAACTTTCCTTCTACCATGAAGCAAATAGCTGGGGGCAACCACCAAGAACCAGAAACAAGGGGCATGCAAAGCCTCTCACTCAGATAAGTACCAGACTCTAGGGTCTACTAATCAAATAGAAATTATCATCAACTGAACTGAACTAAAAAATGAGATCTAGAATTTAAATTCCTTTCTGCATTTGAATTGTGCATCATCAAAAAATGCTTTAAAGGTTAGCATTTGGGAAGCGATTTACTCATGTAAGCGATCCCGAATGTAAGCGGTCCAATGCTCTGATTCCTTCCCAAGTGCGACACCTCATAAAAAAATGATTTCTTGCATAAAACTAGTTTTAAAGGTTAGTGCTTAGAGAACGACTTACACATGTGATGAGCGACCCCGAACGGTCCACAGCCATGCTCTGATTCGTTCCTAAAGGCGACACCTTTCAAAAATCTTTACAACATCGTTCCAGCTTTCGATCAAAGGTTATAGAAGCGACCTGAGAACTGCTCTCTAAAGTATCTCTTGAATATGAATGCTCTCGAATAGGAATGATAAACTCTATCTCCTTGTGCAGGAATGGTCCGACACTTAACATCAATCCGACACTTAACATCTGTCAAACATCCAAAGAGATGAGAATTTGATGCCGACAAATTTGCTTTCACCAACACAAGTTCTTGAGCGAAGATACCTCATTGCCAACAAGGCATACTTCGGGGGCAAATGTTATCCAGCAAATTAGTCACCATCCTTAAGAAGAAATTAAAGATTCACTTCCTGATTTCCTTGCATTTATTACCTCAAATAATTAATAAAAATCAGCCATATCTCCACCATAAATACCAATTCATTACCCATCAAAGCCGGATTTATTGCCCAATAAATGCCATGATAACCTGCTTATTTGTTACTAATTAATGCCAACCATATCCATATCAAATATTCCTTGATTCCCTCCATCATTACCTTAAATAAAAAGATTATGGTGCAATTAATATCAGCCTAGTCAGCGTCACTATAATTCCACACCAGCATTAAGTCAAGGCTTACAGCTATAAATACACCTAGTATTGCAAAAGAAAAGAGAGAACCGAAATAGAAAATGTGACTTCTCCTCTCCTCCTCAAAAATCTCTTGTAATATGAAACTACAAGTGATAAATAAATTATAAAAGTGGATGTAGGCCATAGATTTCGCCGAACCACTATAAAATTTCGCGTCTCTTTTATCTTTTCTTCTTTTTATCTGCTTATTTTTGTGATCTGTGTTGCTATTTTCAGGATTGCCGTTAAGGCTGGTGCTTTCACACTCAAATCAGGGTGTTGATCCATTTTTTGGGTTAACAATATCTTTATTGTGACACTGACATGTCACACTTACTCTTTTAACTAAATATCTGGAATGAAACTTTGACGTATACAGTCTCAGTTTGAAGAAATAAACACATTGGTTTCTTAAAATCAGAATAATATATCATATAAATAACAATCACATATCACAACAGATAATTTACATCATATACAATACATGATGTGAGTCTATAAAATGAAATACTGGACTCGCATAATATACATCCAAAATAAGTCACTGCCTCAAATAATACATCCCCATAATATATCATGTGAATATATACAATAGAAGGTAACTAAGATGTCAAATGTCTATCTGCCAGCACACCTACTCAAAACCTTAGCGTCTAGAAAACCTGAAAAGTCTCAGCCTGACCCGAGTATTTATAAAATAAATGGGTCAGACCATCTCTAAATATTCACAAGGGTGAGAATAAGATGTAATATAAGGTATATGGTACTATAAATGTAAACTAATTACATAAATGATTTAACAGGAACTTATCACAAAACTCAAGAACATTTTAAATCCAAAAACACTAAAAATCCATGATAACCAAAATAAAACATATCAATGACCTAGATTGTTCATACGAATCATAATGATTGTCTATACCATGAAAAAAAATTAGTATCACTCGTGGTGATCTGATACTAAAGGTTGTCCAGACCGTAAAACGACCCTAGCTAGAAACCAGGAGTTGTCCATACCAATCTAAACGATCGTAGAACACATAAGCATGACACAAAAGAATTTATAAAAATCCATTAGTATATCTTTTAAGGATTTATCGGCCATCGGCCGTACCCTAACAGGAAATATACACTAAGGTCAAATACTATCGCTTTCAGTATTACTAGAAGCAAGTAAATCTCACTCCTTATGGACACCATCGGAAAACTTGAACTATCTCTTAAGGACCTAACAGTCTTATGCCGCACCCCAAAAGAGAATATAACTCTAAAGTGTCAAATAATTACCAAGGCATCCCATACCGGTGAAATTCGAATATTCGCTAAAGGGCTAGTAAGCACCACTCAAACATTCTATTCAATGAGTTGTACAATATTCGATGAAGTGTTACCCAAGAACATTTAAACCAATCGGTAACACTAAGCCGAATATTAGTATTTTCCAAATTATAGAATTAAAGTTCTCAAAACATTTTCATTTAAAAAAACAAACGTCGCACGAGATTGCGAGATGACGGAAAATATTATAAGAGTTTAAGATTTGAAAGTGATTAAATATGATCTTAATAAATACATATATAATGGTTTTCTATAATTACTTTAAATAAAATACTACTTTCAAGTTCCTTTGTTCAAAATCCATAATTTAATTATTATTCAACTTTATATAAATATTCACTATTTAAAATATGATATAAATCCGAATTATTCCAAAAATGCACTTATATATGTATATTTATCTCAACATATAGAATATTGAACCCGAGCGAGGTATGGAGCAAGCCTCTGCCCCTTTGCTTGATAATCTCCCCGTACTTGGTACACCACCAATTGGGAGTCACAAAAGATTTCAACCGATTTTATTCCGAGCTCCTTGAAAAGTTTTAAGCCAGCGAGCAGTGCTTCATACTCTGCTTCGTCATTCGTAGCTGGGAAATTAAGCTTCAAAGCATAACAAATAGATCGGTTTTCAGGGGTTACTAGAATGACTCCAGCCCCAGAGCAACGGTCGTTGGATGCCATATCAGTGTATAGTCTCCAACGAATAGTGGGTATAACATCATCTCCGTCTGGTTTGTTGGACACGGTAAATTCTGCGATGAAGTCTGCTAGCGCTTGCCATTGTATGACCTTTCATGGCAGGTAGGTGATATCGAACCGAATCAACTCAATATTCCATTTAATAATCTCCCTGAGGTTTCTGGACGTTGGAGTACCTGTCGCAAAGGTTGATCGGTGTAAACACTGATTGGATGTGCCTGAAAATATGGACGAAGCTTGCGTGATGCAATCACCAAGCAGTAGGCTAGCTTCTCAATTTTAGGATAATTATTTTCTGCTCCCGTTAAACGTTTACTGACATAGTACACCGGCTTTTAAACTTGGTCCACCTCGTGAACCAAAGCTGTACGGGTGGCATGTTGAGACACGACCAAGTATACATACAACCCTTCATAATCTATAGGCTTCGACATCACCGGGGGACTTTCCAAATGTCTTACCAAAGCTCGGAATGCATCCTCGCAGTTGGGAGTCCATTCAAAATTTCTCTTCCCTTTCTTTATTACATCGAAGAAGGGAATGCACTTGTTTGTCGCTCTGGATATGAATCGACTTAGCACGGCCACTTTTCCGTTCAGGCTTTGTACTTGATTTATGGTTCTGGGCACTTATACGTCTCGAATAGCCTGAATCTTTTCTGGGTTAGCTTCAATTCCCCATGCATTGACGATAAAACCCAAAAACTTTCCTGACACAACGCCAAAGGAACACTTCAAAGGATTGATTTTCATTCCATAATACCTGAGTATATCAAACATTTCCTCCAAGTCTCGAATGTGGTCGTTTGACTGTCGTGACTTCACGAGCATGTCATCCACATAGACTTCCATCGTCCTACCGATTTGGTCTTTAAACATCCGATTCACCAGACGTTGATAAGTTGCTCCTGCATTTTTCAATCCGAAAGGCATTACTACATAACAGTATAGTCCAACGTCTGTGACAAAACTAGTATGTTCCTGATCTAGAATTTGCATCGGGATTTGATTATATCCCGAGTACGCATCCATAAATGATAATAACTCGTGCCCCGCTGTTGAGTCGACTAGTTGATCAATTCTACGTAGAGGGAAACTATCCTTAGGGCATGCTTTGTTCAGATCTGAGTAATCCACGCAGGTCCTCCGTTTCCCATTCGCTTTCATCACTAGTACAGGGTTAGAGACCCATTCTGGGTAGAGGGCGTCACGGATGAACCCATTGGCTTTGAATTTTTCCACCTCCTCTCTGAGAGCAGCGGACCTCTTCGGGTCCATACCTCTCCTTTTTTGCTTCACCGACACGTATTTTGGGTCTATGTTCAATATATGACTCGCAATGGCGGGAGATATCCCGCACATATTAGAATGTGTCCAAGCGAAGACTTCCAGATTCGCTCGGAGAAAATCAGTAAGATCCTCGATCATCGAGGGGTTAAGTTGCGATCCAATCTTTAGTACCTGCGATGGGTCATCGCGGCTGAATGGAATGTCAATCGTTAGTTCAGCCGGCGCTGCTTTCGCCTCCTTAGGTTCCTCATCATCATCCCTCAGATCTATGTCTCTATAGATCCGATCATGCTGCCTGAGCCATGGCTCGGGCATTACTTGTCAATCTTCAGTGACTCGGATGCGGACGG
Organism: Allium fistulosum; assembly: GCA_030737815.1. Taxonomy (NCBI): domain Eukaryota; kingdom Viridiplantae; phylum Streptophyta; class Magnoliopsida; order Asparagales; family Amaryllidaceae; genus Allium; species Allium fistulosum. The sequence goes on along the minus strand of CM060905.1, from coordinate 892,638,983 downwards.
AGTTATCCACAACCTTTCCTTTCTCTCTTCGCTAGGCCTCTCTCAGCTCAGCCACATAACACGCATGACTAGTCGCTTGATCGCTATGCACAACACCAACTCCTTTACCTATCAGGAATTTCAAGGTTAAACACCACGGGGCCAAAGCTGCCCTAAACTCTGCTAGGGCCGGTCGACCCAGAAACACATTATATGGAGAATCGGCATCCAAAACGATGAACGGTAGGATCCGCACCCTCCTACATTCACCTTCTCCAAGTTCAACTGGCAATTCAAGAAAACCCACAGCATAAGTAGCCGCCCCATTAAAGCCATGAATACGGGCTTTAGATGGTTTTAGATCCTTTGTCTCCAACTTCATCTGATCATATGCTTTTTTGAAGATGATGTTTATAGAACTTCCACGGTCAATCAATATTCTTCTCACAAACGCTGGCCTAATAGTGGCCGAGATGACCATCGGGTCAATGGTAGGTGCCTCCACCTGATCGGCAACTCTACTTTTGAACACTATATCATCCGTCATCATTCGCAGTTTCTTAGCCGGAATTCCATCTTCCGTGTTTGAATAACATTCAACATCTGCATGTTTTAAGGAACTAGCATAGCGCTCCATTTCTTGCCAATTCTTGTCTGCAGGGTGAGGCACACCGACTATCGTGTTTACGACTAATCTTCCTCCAGTCCGAACAAGTTCCTCAGACCATCGTGGGGCCTGTCCGCGATTGGGGTCGGATGTCCCTTGTCCACCTTCCTGAGGGTTCTTCACAAACTCCTATAACCTTTTCTGTCGAATTAGCTTTTCAATCGCATCATGGAGGTGCCTACACTCCTTGGTACTGTGCCCGTAAGTCTCATGGAAGCGGCAATACTTCCCAGTCCACTTTTGTTCTTCGGTGGACTCTTTTGGGCGTGGCTTTCAATATTGGAAAGTATTACAGGTCGATAGGTAAATATTTTCTAGAGATGCATTCAGAGGAGTGTATTCATTGTAGGTTGGGATCCTTGGTTTCCACTTTTCGGCTTCCCTTTTCTTTCCAGAATTTCCTCCTCCGGATCCTTTTGACTGCTCAGGCTTGTTTTGAACATTGACCTGGACTTTTCCAGAGTTGTCACCAGATTGTTTTACAGCAATGTTGCTTTGCACAGTCTCCTTGCCAGGTCCTGGTGCATTGTCTCGCCCCATCCACCTAGCCTCCTCCCTACTTATAAATTGATATGCCTTCGAATAAAAACGTTCCAACGTAGTCGGAGGCTTTCCTTCCAGCCAATCACCAAACTCCGAATTTGGATTTATTCCTTGCATCACAGCCATTAGAATGGCATGGTCATTCGGGTTGCTAACTTCAGTAGCAGCAATGTAAAATCTTTGTAAGTACTCCTTTAACGACTCCCCTGGAGCCTGAATTACACTAGACAAGGACATAACATCCTTGGGACGAGTGGCATGAATCCTGAACTGCTCCATAGATTTCATCGCTAACTCATCAAAATTGGAAATAGACCGTGGAGGAAGTCGGGTAAACCACATGGTAGCGATTCTAGATAAATTTATTGGGAAACATCTACATTTAGTTGCATCATTCGCCCTAGCTGAATCCATCATCCACCCATACCTCATCACATGCTGTCGGGGATCAGTCTTCCCCTCGTAGGCCGGGATAGTCGGCATATTAAACTTCCCGAGGTACTTAGCTTGTAGGATAACATCTGTGAATGGAGTATGACTCCTAGATACACCCCAATCATCATTAGTTAAACCTTGATTTACCCTCATCAGCTGTCTGACCATGGGTGATAGGTCTGGGGTTTGTATGGAAGATGGCAAGTTGGAATCTGTCCTACGGGACCATTCAGGTTGGTGCCTCCTCTGTTGGCGATCAAACAAACGTGTATCCAGGGGACCTGCTTCATCATGACCTTGGTGAGCCAATTGTCCAGCTTCCACCCATGCTCCAGATCCTAAGTTTACTGTTTTAGCTTGAGCGCGATTTTCCTGGTGCACTACACCTGTTTGCGTTGATTCAGTTTTACGGCGTCTACGCCTGGGAGGTTCATCAAATGAAGTAGAGCTGTCGGACGAGGAGTAGGAAGCGGGACTTCCTCCAGCATTCTGATGCTATTGTTGAGTAAGCTGAGTCATGTGGTTGGCATTGGCTTGAATCTGCTCGTTAAGCTATCTCCTGCTTTCCATGAGTTCTCTCATCAGCTCATTGAACTCTGTCCTAGTGACAACTTCCATTTGGTTTTGGGCGGTGATGGTCCCTGCGCCCAGATTAGCTTGTTGATTGCTGGGTCCTACTTGTTAGACGCTAGCGGTTTTGTTGACATCTGCATTATGGGAGGCTAATCTAGTACGTGGTTGATATCCCGCCTTTTGGCAAGGCCGTGATACCAGGAACTTAACTAGAAATCAAGGACAGTCCGTCCCGAAGATCGGTTAGACGCGGGTTTGCTATGGATATTGATAGATTTTTTCCGAGCCCAGATCGAGCTATAATTGACAAGACATGACAAGCAAAGCTGTGAAAACCAACGTTCCAAGTTTCAAGTCAATCCGGGTTCGTATGCTCAAGATATGATCAATGCAAGCTAAACAAATCGCCTCAATCGCATCCATCAAAATGCATTAGTTCGTATCCATCAATGGAATATGTTTATTCGTATCGATCTATTCGACTCCACCATCAAACAAGCTCCACTTCGTATCGATCGGCGATTGTCTATTTCATATCCACCGGAGATGGCCTTCTTCGTATCTATCCTAGGAGAGTCTTGTTCGAATCCATCAGGTTTCATTAGTTCGTATCCATCAGGTGATCTTGGTTCGTATCTATCTATTCGTGTCCATTGCCACACAACTGTCTTGTTTGAATCCATCGAAGACGGTCTACTTCGTATCCATCTGAAATGCGAGTGGCCAGTTTGTATCGATTAAGTTTCAACATGCTTCATATCGATCGATCACAGATCGATACGAACCAACACCTCTCCTCGAAACGAGATGGCATGCAGAAGATCGATGCGAAGTACAATACATCCAATCGATACGAACAAGGCAGCTCCCATCGATAAGAACAAGGCAACGATCTTCGATACGAACAAGGCAGCTCCCATCGATACGAACAAGGCAGCGGTCTTCGATATGAACAAGGCAACGGTCTTCGATACGAACAAGGTGAAATCCTTGGGATGACTCAGTCAACTCGGCATCAAAGGTGGAGCGATCCAAAAATCAAGCGTCATGTCAACTCGCAGGCGCGTGCTCAACATCGATTCGAACAGAACGATACGAAAGGATCGATTCGAACTGAACAGCCAACCGAAGAGTCCAATTCGTATCGATCATAACTCGCAATCCACAAGTCCAAATGCTATGAAATTTTCACAGGAGCTTACGTACAACTCAAAGAGCATCCATGCCAAATTTCGACTCGATAGGGTGAAATCTTGATCGATATGAAATTCATTCGTATCGATCACGGATCAAGTCGAAACCATGTGGGATCGATCGCATGGGCCTGCCAACGTGCTTGAAGAGGTCTCCCGAGATCTGAGCGAGATATTTTCATCCTACACCTATAAATAGCACCCTAGAGCCTACAGAAAAGGGATCTTTTGGCTCTTTGACGTCCAGACTCTGCTGAATCATTTTTCCACTACAAGGCTGTTGTTGTACTCGAATTTCATCACTGCAATTCGCTGTAATCCGCTGTAATCCGCTGTAATCGGTTGTAATCATCAATAAAATATCAATAAAATCATCAATTTCATAGTGGACGTAGTCAACACGCTGAACCACTCTAAATCTCAGTTTTTCTACGTATTTTTTTTTTGAATTGTTCGTTAGATAATCCTCATTTTCCATTTAAATTCTTCATTTTTATCTCTTCAAACCCTTCCAAAGAGTGTTGTGCCCAATTTTGGTACAAACACTTTGGTTCTTTCACTTAGAGCAAAAAAAACCAGTTTTTTCCCTTCTGCTCATTGGATCTACTACCGATATCGGATTGCAAACATCCAAGGAGAAGATCCAGATCTCAATTTCAGAAGTTCTTCCATCCTATTCAGATTTGCTACAAGTCTAGGAGAGAGCTTCATTATCCATCATGGTTAACACAAGGACTACTTCTACGGCTACAGATCCAGACGGACGGGACAGACAAAATCCCGTGCAACCACTTCCAGCCGATCAGAATGCTACCGGACCATCAGATCCGCAAGGCCCTATCACCAGGGAAGAATTTCAAATGTTGATGCAAGAATTGACTCAGAGCCGCCAACAGCTCACTCAACAGCTCCATGCTAATGCGGAACTAGCCAACCAATTGAACCGACAGTGACGAAGGAGATCCAGGAGGGATCAGGTTTCTATTCTTTCACAGAGAGTTCAGCCTCTTCTGATTATCATCACAGATCTGCACGCCCATGGCTAGACGGAAGTTACACACAGGCCACTGGGCATCAACACACACTGAATGTTGGGCAACTGAGAGTTGGCCCATCAACCAGCCACCAGACTGGACCCTCCTCCCGAGGAGGCGCTACCTCGCATCATGTTACTGATAACCGTACCACGACAGCTACTGATTTGGGTGCTGAGGCCCGAAATCGGACAGATCTGAACCATCAACAGCGTGATTACCATTCTGCGCCTTATGTCCCCGAAGACATAGAACCAAGGAGGCGAGACATGGACCGACGACAGCGAGCGGCCCCTCCTCGCATTGTGGAACCCGACCACACCTTGGCCCAACCAGCTCAGAATGTCCAGATGCCTGAATTGTCAGCAATGATCCATCAAATAATCCGTGAAAGTAAAGGGCTTAGTAATGACGACTGGGGAATATCCCGAAGTCATACTCCTTTTACTAATGAGATACTTTATGCTGAACCATCTCGGCGATTCAGGATGCCGACTTTACCCGTTTATGAAGGGAACTTTGACCCTAATCAACATATTTTGAAGTACGAATCGTTGATGAACGCTACACGAGCTGACAATGCAGTCAAGTGCCGAAGCTTCTCGATTTCACTAGGGGGCATAGGGACTATGTGGTTTACCCGACTGCCACCTTGATCTATCTCATGCTTCGATCAGTTGGCAACAAAGTTTATTGAACAATTTCGCATCATGTCGTGAGACCAAAGGATGTTAATACTTTATCCAGTGTCAATCAAGCTCTTGGAGAGACACTCAAGCGTTATTTAGAGAGACTTCATGCTGCATGTGCTGAGATCAACAACCAAAATGATAACTCTATTCTTATGGCACTGACTAAGGGAATTGAGCCTGATTCTGAATTTGGCCACTGGTTGGCCGGAAAACCCCCTGCATCATTGGACCGTTTCTATTCCAAAGCAGCTCAATTCTTGAGAAGGGAGGATGCGAAACAGTCTAGGAAAAAGGATGATGTGGGGCCTAATGTGGAAGGAATTCAAAGTAATATTGTTGTTAAACAATCCGGGGAGAGTTCCGAAAAAGTGCAATTGAATATTTAGAATAAGCAAGATCAGCAAAAAGGCAATGGTAACCAAAATAGAAAACGGGATCAGAACTGTGGTCCACGGCATAGAGCTCCGATGTTTGATAATTATACTCCTCTAAATACGTCGTTAGAGAACGTATATCTACAAACCTGCAACACTATTCAGTACAAGAAGCCTGCTCTGAAACAGTCATCGGAAAAGCAAATTCGGACGGGAAAGTTTTGTAGATTCCACGAAAGCTACAACCATAACACAAATGAATGCCGTCACTTGCAGGATCTCATCGAAAAGTTAATAAGAGAGAGGAAGTTAGAACAGTTTGTTCGGGTTCCGCAGTCTAGAGGTGCGGGCCCATCGAATCAAAATCATGTACCAAATCCGGCTAGACGGGAGAAACCCGCTCGTACTGGCGGGAGGTTGGTGATAAACACTGTTTGTGGTGGTCCTCATCCAACAGACCGAAGCTGGAAGGAAATAGAGTCGTATGCCAACTCTATCAGGCATGCGGACTTTGAATGTTGTAGTAATTCTTAAGATGGGGCTCCGTCCAAATAGCAACGAACGATGGCAGATGACATCGTATTTCAAGGTCGGGATGCCGACTGGGCCGAAGCCCACACTATCAATCCGCTAGTCATATTAGCTCAAGTAGGTCCTGCATGGATGAAGAGGATCTTAGTAGATAGCGGAAGCTCTGTGAATATTTTGTTTAAATGAGCTTACGACCAGATGAGAATGGAGACTAAAAACTTGAAGCCGTGTCAGACTCGCATTCACGGTTTGAACCGGAGTGCAACTATACCCACTAGAGTGGAGGAATTGCCAGTGGAGTTGGGAATTGGTGAACGCCGGAGAGTCCAGATACTGCAGTTTGTTGTATTGGATATAAACTCCCCCTATAATTCTTTCTTGGGCCGACCAGCCCTAGCTGAATTTAGGGCTGCCATCGCCCCATGGTGTTTGACTTTGAAATTCTCTATCGACAATGGTATCAGAGTTATTCAAAGGGATCAGGCCGCAGGGCGAGCCTGTTATGTAGCTGAGCTGCGCAAGGCGTAGCGGAAAGAAAAAGGAAAGGGCGTAGAGGAATCTCTTTGCATCCGCATTGCGGATAATTGACAATTAGCACCTGGGCCCGGGCTCGGGCACCCCAACCAATTCCAAAGAGATCTTGACCCGAGAGATACCGAAAGTGAAGACAAAAGTATAGACAGTCAAGCTTCTCCGGCCGAACTGACGATCGATGTTCCAATCGACGATAATGATTACTCGAAGATGATAAAGATTGGATCTCAGCTAAGCCAACAAATGCAAGAGGAATTGGTTGAATTTCTCTGGATAAACCATGATGTGTTTGCCTGGATGCACTCTGATATGTGTGGGATCTCGCCGGACATCGCGAGACACATACTAAATATTGACCCGAGGTACGTCCCGGTCAAGCAAAAAAGGCATGGTATGGATCCAGAGAGATCTGCCGCCCTAAAAGAAGAGGTAGATAAGCTTAAGACGAATGGGTTCATTTGAGATGCATTATACCCGAAATGGGTATCAAATCCCGTACTTGTCCGAAAGCCAAATGGGAAATGGAGAACATGTGTTGACTACTCAGACTTGAATAAAGCTTGCCCCAAAGACAGTTTTCCACTTCCACGAATTGATCAACTTTTAGACTCAATGGCTGGACATGAGCTTTTATCTTTCATGGATGCGTACTCTGGCTACAATCAGATACCCATGCACTTGCCCAACCAGGATCATACCAGCTTCGTAACCAATATGGGACTCTATTGCTATAAAGTTATGCCTTTTGGACTCAAGAATGCTGGGGCAACTTATCAACGGTTAGTTAATCAAATGTTCGTTGACCAGATCGGAAAGACCATGGAGGTATATGTGGACGACATGCTAGTCAAGTCATGATTTTCCACCGATCACATCAGAGGCATGGGGTCAATGTTTAATATCCTCCGAGAATACAAGATGAAGCTCAACCCATTGAAATGTCACTTTAGGGTAGCATCCGGAAAATTCCTCGGGTTTATCATCAACGCTCGAGAAATCAAAGCCAATCCCGAAAAGATCTGGGCGATCAGAAATCTTGAAACTCCAAAAACTATAAAGCAAGTCCAGAGTCTCAACGGGAAAGTAGCAGCACTGAGCAGGTTCATTTCAAAGTCCACTGACAAATGCATTCCCTTCTTCGATTTGATCCAAAAAGGAAAACGAAACTTTGAATGGACTACGGAATGTGAGGGCGCATTCCGAGCACTAATTCAACATCTCTCCACACCGCCAATTTTGTCAAAGCCTATCGATCATGAGAAATTGTACATTTACTTAGCGGTATCAGAAAACACAATCAGTGCTGCCCCAGTTCGGGAGGAAGAACGAATGCTAAAGTCGGTCTACTATATAAGCAAGCGGTTAACCGGAGCTGAGAGAAATTATCTGAAGCTAGATACATTGGCTTAATGTCTTGTTATTGCCTTGAGGAAGCTCCGTCCATACTTCCAGGCTCATCCAATCACCGTTTACTCCGACCAGCCGTTATAACAGGTCCTTACACGTCCTGAGACGTTTGGCAGGTTACTCAAATGGAATATCGAGTTAAGTCTGTTTGACCTTACTTACACTCCAAGGCGAGCAATTCAAGGACAAGTCCTAGCAGATTTCATTGCTGAATTTACCATCCCAAAGGACTTGCCCGAAACCAGTGAATCTCCCAAGTACATTTGGAAGCTGCATACAGATGGTGCATCAAATGACCGTTGCTCAGGTGCAGGGGTTGTGCTTGAAACTCTTGAAGGTCGATCTATATGTTACGCTCTAAAGTTCAACTTTCGTGCAACTAATAACGAAGCTGAATATGAAGCCCTATTGGCTGGATTGAAACTTGCCAGAGATTTAAAAATCATTGCGGTGGAAATTTACCGTGATTCACAATTGATCATGTGTCAAGTTCGAGGAGAGTACCAAGCCAGAGATCGAAGATTGGCCACATACCTTGCTCAGGTTCATGAGACATTGAATCAGTTCGACTATTATGCTATTTATTATATACCGCAAGAACACAACCAGAAAGCTTATTCATTGGCAAAGTTAGCCAGTACAGGTGAAGCACAGCAAATGGGACTTGTTCCTGTAGATATATTATCTTCGCCAAGCATTGATCATATGGAAACCGATTGGATATTTGATGTCGTTTCCAAAAGGGAGTCGCGGATAACTCCATTCATAAATTATCTGGAACACGGAACCCTGCCAGAGCGTAGGGGTGAAAAGAAACAAATTCTTCGAAAAGCTTCTCGGTTCACCATTCAAAACAAAGTTATGTATAGAAGAGGATACTCTATTCCTTTACTCCGGTGTATCGCTCACGATGAAATCAAACGAGTATTACATGATGTACACGAAGGAGAATGTGGCGATCACACTGGGGGGCAAGCACTCGCTAAAAAAGTACTCCGGTATGGATACTATTGGCCGACTGTAAACCGTGATGCAGCAGATTATGCCAAGAAATGTGATAAATGTCAAAAGAATGCTCGGATTCCTAGAGCCCTGCCTACTGAGATAACTCAAATGGTCAGCCCATGGCCGTTTGTAGTATAGGGCATTGATATTATTGGCTCTTTACCTCTAGCCAAAGGTGCTGCGAAGTACGCCATCGTAGCAGTTCATTACTTTACCAAGTGGGCAGAAGCTGAACCCCTTGCTACAATCACAACAAAGAAGGTGATCAACTTTGTAGTGCGCAACATTATCTACCGATTTGGTCTCCCACGTATTATCATCACTGACAACGGGACCCAATTCGATAGTGCCGAATTTAAGGATTTCTGTCAATGATTCCACATTCAGAAGAAATTCTCCGTAGTCGCACACCCTCAAGCGAATGGACAGGTTGAAGCTGTTAATAAAGTTATAAAATCCATTATGAAGAAACGACTGGAAAATGCCGGGGGCAAATAGGTCGATGAACTTCCTATGGCCTTATGAGCCTACCGTACAACCCACAAGTCCGCAACCGGTTACACTCCATTCTCTCTCTCTTATGGTTCAGAAGCTGTTATTCCATTTGAATTAGAAGTACCTTCTCATCGTGTGACATACTACGATCCAAAGACAAATGCGATATTACTTGATGAATCTCTCGATTTATTGGATGAGAAGCGTGAAGAGGCTGATCTGAGGGCAGCCGCATATCGGAGTCGAGTCGCCCGATTATATAATGCTAAGGTCCGACCCAGAACCTTTGAACTTGGTGATCTCGTACTCAAAAGAATTTATCCGGTCCCTTCGCATATGAAACCAACTTAGGAAGGACCATATGTTATTGAACGAAAGCTCGGAGATGGCACATTCAAATTATCGACCATTGACGGTCTCACTCTTTCGAGAGCCTGGAACAGCGAGAGTCTTCGTCGCTACTACACATAATAGGCTCTGTTTATTTATTCGGTCTGTTTTTCATTTGCAATTTGTTTCTGCATTTCGAAATTAGAATTTATAATAAGGCAACTGACTTTGCCATATTTTCTTATTTCATCAATAAAGTGCAATCTCTTCGAGCCAGAGCTTTGATTTACTTGAAATACTTCATATAACCATCACTATGCACGGAGAGCTAAGTTCTATCATATGGTGGAATTTGTTCAAATAGGGACTAACTGTGATACGACCGGTCACTCGCTAAGTGAAACCCGAGCTCGGGGACAAGCCATCACACTAAAGTCAAAAAAGGATTGATACACGACAATCCTTCACCCAACTCCAGATTCCCAGAGTGCGAACTGGAGTATAAACTTACAAATACGTTTTCGAAGAGGGTGGATCCGTCCACCTAATGACTTCGCCCGTATCTGAACCAAGTTTGAGTAGGGTGGACCCGTCCATCTAACGACCTCACTTGTCAACTTAGGGTGGATGTGATCCGACCGTCCACGATCCTGATACACCTTTCGTTCCCAGAGTGTGAGCGAAATTCAATAACATACAACAGATGTGATTGACCGTCTATTTATCAACTCCGAATTCCCAGAATACAAACCGAAGTATAAACATCAACTAACTCTAAGTTCCCAGAGTGCAAACTGTAGTATAAAATGTCACCTAACTTTGGATTCCTAGAGCGCGAACCGAAGTATAGACATGAAAATGATCCGGATTCCCAGAGTGCGAACTGGAGAATAAATGTCAACCAACTCCAAGTCCCCAGAGGGTGGACTGGATTATAAAATGTTAATCGACTCTAAGTCCCCAGAGTGCAGACAAAATGACAAGTGTCAAACAAACAAGGCTGATCGCCGGTGAAGATGACTTAAGTCCCCGAAGCGTGGATACAATCATCAATAAAAGAGCGAGTGTGATTCAACCACTCAAAATCTCCTTGTTTCTACATCAATCCAACAATGCTAAGCATGCGGCATTGAAAGCAAAATACGACCGCTAGCCGATCTTCAAACTTCATCCTTGAAGTTGGGGGCAGAACTTAAGTGTCAATCACCGACTGAAGCAGTACAATATCGAAGTTCAACTTAATATCCGATCGTGCCTTATGGCCGTGATTGTAGGACTTGACGGATGGACTCAAATGAGATTCAAAAGTTGAAACTTCACAAGTGTACTGAACAAGGAATTCAAATGCTGGAACACTTAAGCAAATAAACACACATCGAGTTCAAAGCAAAATAAAGTTTCATTTCAGCTATTTGCGAAAAGAAATTATCTACATGTTGATTCCAAAATTCCCACTAGCAGGGGCCGAACCCGAATCTATACACGGCCTACGAAAGAAAAACGAAAGTAGATTCCTATCTATTTACCAAAAATAAACCGAAGAAGCACGTCTACTCTTTTTTCTTTTTCAGCTTCCTTTTCGGTGTTGACCCACTTGAGTTGCCACTTATCTTTCTTTTTGAGCTTTTGCCTTTCGGCGGCTGATCTCCAGGAGGGGGCATAATATCAACTTCCTCATTCATGCTCAAGTGCACGGGAATGTTTCCTGAAGGTGGATTCGGAGGAACTGGATCAACTATAGGAGGCGGGATAGGCACACTAGTATCGATAATTGTACCACCAGGTGATATCATCCTTAACGGAGCTGGACCAGGTGCCGCCATCCCACCTCCAAAACTACCACCATGAGCCGCTCCCTCCATTTCAGCATCGATTTCGGCCAATATTTCTTCTTCACGAATTGCCTGGGCCTTGCTGGGAACATCAGTGGTTGGCATTGAAGAGCCAGTAGCAGGTGCGCTTCCACCCATAACAAATGGCAGGTCTGCAAAAGGATCGCTATGATGACCGAGGAGTTCCTCCATCATCTGTTCATTGAAAACAAGAGTGCACCCCTACATTCCGTCAGTTGGTGCCATGACCGTTGTAGTGGTTGCTTTAGTTATTATGGCCTCCTGCATATGATGTGATTCTTGAGTGGCAGGAGGCACGACCGGTGCAACATCAATCACTGGACATGAAACAAAAAAAGAACTATTAGTATTTAATTCAATTGACGACTCTGACTTCAGATAAGCATATAGAATGTTCATAATACCTTCCTCAATTTGGCTTGTGCACGGCTGAACAGCCTCATAAACTTGTTCTCTGGCCGGAGATAGCTGCGGCTGATCCGGATTATAGGCAGGAATGGGCTTGGGATCAAACACATATGCGGATTTAGGTTGGGTTGGCGCAGGAACTTCAACACTCACTTCGTGATGCTCAACACCTAAACCTTCTCCGACCTCCAAGTGTTGGGTGCCGAGCCGTTCTTTTTCATGCAGAATCATCGACTTGCGGAGAAGCTTTCTATCATCCTCATTTAGCATGCGATTCTCAAGCTCAAACTCGTTGATTGACTCACCCAGATGAACCACCTTCTCCTCCTCAACCAATCGGCCCCAAGAATTATATAAGTGAGTCGGATAGTTGTCAAGCCAGGCTAGATTTTTGTGCCTCAAAACATTGGCGTTATAAACAATGAGGAGATCTTCAATATCAGCCTCTAGCCTAGACTCAGCCATTTGAACTTTCTCCTCGACCTCAGTCTCCACCACTCGGACCTTAGCAATGGCCGCATCCCGTTCACCCCGAAGCACAACAGCCTGTTCACATGCTTCTTAGGCCACTCTATTTGCATCATTTTTTTCTTTGATGATTTCGGAGAATTTAGCTTTAAGCTCAGTAAGTTCTTTCAGAGCAACGTCCCGTTCGGCGGTGATAGTGGTGTTGCAATGGCCCATCTGCTCCACCAAGGCATAGTGTGTCTGCCTCATCCTCTCCATGGCCGAATTCGCCTCATCAGCCTTTTTGGTGGCCTCTATCTCTGATTTCCGAGAGGACTCAGCTTCGTTATTGAGCACTTGGACGATGCGGTCCTTCTGGGCGAGATCAGACTCAAACTTTTCGATTAGTTAACCCGCTCGAAGGCCACCTTCGACGCTTTCTCTGCAGCCTTCGCCCACTCTTTCTACTGGGAATAAATGTCATGAATGTAATCATGCATCGTGCTCTCCGCCTCTAATGGAATTCTCTTTAAGTGAGGGGGGAAAATATAGCCGTCAAAGCATATGTTTGGGAAATCTTTCTTTAGCTGAGCAATTTTAATAGCCCCTTCCCCAGTGGGCTCAGTGATAGCCTACTCAATGGTGATGGGAGGCTCAACCTCAATTCTATGGCGTTGCGCCTCAGGCCTAGAAGCATGTGAAGATGGTTTGTGATGAGGGAGCTCTACTGGCTGTCTCCCTTGACCCGAAGGTTGTGTAGGGAGTCTAGGAGGAGGAGAGCGGGATCGATGTATGTACTCCCTATCCCTATCTCTCTCTTGACGTTTCTGGTTAGAGTACCCGCGATCGTGGTCTTTATCTTCTTCCCTCCTACGAGACTCATAATATGAAGAAGATCGGTGAGCTGAACGAAGACTTCCTAACATCGACCCTCATCCGAACATTGTACTTGTAAAAAGAAAGAGAAACAGACTTAGTGATTTCTTGAATTGAACAACTTATGATTGAAAATCGTGTAGTGCCGTGAAGTGTGTATGTATGTGCAACCCCCCGACCAACCGAAAATGTCGGCCGCACTTATAGGAAGCGACTCGCTTAGGTCAAGAGCACTATCAAGCTCCTCCAACCCGGTGTCGTGTTGAAGTGACATGTAATCCGGAATCGGAATATCGACAAGCCCATCAAAAGGACTCTCTGTTGGCGAGGAAGGAGCCTTTGAAATTCTAATGCCGGGAACCGGCAAGGAAACCACAACTGATTTCCACCTCGAAGACTTAGGACGTTTGTAAGCAACGACCTTGCCTTTTCTTCTTCCTTTTGTCGCTTGAAATCCGGCCGAAGACCCAGCAGCAAGTTCATCGTCCGTGGGCGTTCTCTCTTCATCACCCCCTTCAGTTATTACGACCCCGGGTGTTTTGCGTTGCAACTGCTTCTTCGAGGCCGCCCTCAGTGTTCCTTCAAGCCTTATGCTTTGATTCCGCTCAATCAGTTCGACAATTCTCAAGTGTCTGTCGATTAGAACTGAATCGATGTCCCTCATTTCACTTGGAATTCCTTGAAGGACCCTTAATATTTCTACGAAGTACCTGCCTTCAGGTCGTGAAATTGCGGCTATAAATAAAAGAAGATATTAGTTTTACATAAACTACTGTTATCTTGATAACTCTTGGAGAAGACTGCAACACTTACGTCGGACTAGCCATCGGCTGGCAAACCCTGGGAGGCATCAGACGTAGAACCATTCTGTTTTAAAGTAACTCAGCCTTGTCCAAGATCCGGTTACTACTTGGCAATTCCAGACCGCCTCCAGGAATGTAAAAGATGGACTATCTCCACTACTCTTGAAGTTAAAAAGATATCTGATTTCTGTTGGAGCCGGTGGCCGAAAGAGATGCTCCATGAATACAATAAATAAACTGTTCAACAGAGCATATCCATTGGGATGTAGCTGCGATGGGGCAATTCTGAGGAAAGACAACACTTCCCTAATGTATTGATTGAAAGGAGGAAGTGTTCCTGATGCGCACGCATGGCGGTTGAAGGTAGTAAACCCCTCTGGGGGAGCATGCAGTCTATCATTTGGTCCCGGTAATAGAACATCGTCCAATGACAAACCGTGCCTTAGACATATACATCCTAACATATCTTCCGAGACGTTGGATGGTACTGAATCTTGCGGGCTTGCAATGAGAGTTGCTCCCAAAAACTCATCCATAGCTGGGTCTCTAACTTCGGTCGCGATGGCCGGAATCTCTAGGACAAAGGGAAACGAATCCTGAAGCTCTTGCTGTTGTGAACTTGTGGATTCCATAGCTAATCAACTTATTAGAAACCATCATTAGACAATAAAAAACCCAAGTGTTCCCCAGTGTGATGTGCGTGAATATGAATGTGCTAGTACCGTGCTACATGTTACTTGAGTAATTCTAAAGAGTTAAAGAGAACACGCAAACAACGAGACTTCGACATTCCACTAATATGACCGTCACGACCTTGCCATCCAGACTTGAGCGACCGATTCAAGTTAGAGTTTATTGAGTTCAGTTAAGTTATAGTTCCATCGACGAGCTTCGAAGGATAGTCAAATATACTGTTTAATAGTTAAATTCAGTTATGCAAGGCTGAAGCTCATCAGAATCAAACATTTAAGTATGCAAACGGTCATCAGTTCGTATCGATCAGGTCGCAGGTTTGAATCGCTCGCTAGATGTACTGTTCGTATTGATCGGGTAGGTCAGTTCGTAGAGATACTCCCTTTCAAATCGGTCTGAAGCCTTCACTTCGTATCAATGAGGAACCTTTGGCTTCGCATCGATCGAACCACGTTGGCTTCACATCGATCAGATTGTAGAAAGAAGCCTCGTATTGATCAGAAGCCCCCAACATCATATCGATCCCAATTCGTGAAATTCGTATCAATCGCCTGTTACGGGTTTCGTGTCCATTGAAAGCCACTCGATTTTGTATTGACCAACTCCGATCGACACGAACCACCATCTCTTTAAGATCGACACGAAGCCCACCATTTCCCTGATCAATGACTCACCAACACCAGGTTACTATCGAGACTCGATACGAAGCCAAGCCCTCTCTTCTCCTCAATCGATATGAAGTTTCTTCTTCCCCAAAAAAAACATCCTAGTCCTTCCTCGACCTTACACAAGATCTACTCCTCCAAACAACGTTCGGTAACGAATTCGAATGAAATGGCATGAGAACCCGAGTCTCATCATTTTAGGATTGAATTAGTTCGATTATTTACCCGATTTCAACGATTGGTTCAAGAGATTAATAAGATATTTGATTTGGAGACGAAGGTATTCTTTCTTCTTGTGTTCTCTCAATCGATACGAAAACAGGAAAAGTAAAGTGAGTAGGTAAAATTCCTCTAAATGTAGAGTCACGTATATATATATGGAGGGTAAAAAACGATTCGACTCCCAGTCATCGCGACCGCTTCTAACCGGTTCCTCCCCAGGTCGATATGAATTGGCTATTCGTATCTAACAGCTCGAGCATCATCGATACGAAATGTGCAACGAAGTTCTTTCCAAAGCATTGGATCCCATCGATATGAAGCACTTATTTCGTATCCATCATATTCGTCTCCATCAGAGGCGCATCGATACGAATTGCACCGTTCGTATCCATCAACATGCAACCCATGAAGACTTAGACATCGATACGAATAGTACCCAAAGGACCAGCTACTCTGTTCGCATCCCTCATAAGACCATCGATGTGAAATGTTTATTTCGTTTCCATCAATGCGAATTACAATGATACGAAAACCATCTTTCGGCCTTTTACATCGGTCCCAGAGAGGATCAATACAAAGGGACATTCCAAAACAACCATCAAGCATTATTACAACTTGAATTTCACATCGGTTCAGGAGAGGATTGATATGGAATTCGATACGCTAGAACTGATAATGACTCGTGAACGTGCGACGTTAACGAGTGTCAGGTTAACATATATCCATATATGTCAGACAAATTTTCAATTTTCAAAATTCACAGGTCGAATGCCCACCTGATGAACAATTACAACAACAAAACAAATAATCGCTGTCATACAGCAATCAGTTACAACAGCACACATTACAATAGTGGGCAGTCTACAATTCATAATTTATGCCTCTATGGATCAATCAAAGATTACAACTTCCAACGCGAAGAGGATAACTGTTTAACAAGTAAGATGGAACCATTCAGAGTGAAGATTGCGGCTTTTCAAAGCATGTCGTGTTCTGACAAGGCGTACTTTGGGGGGGCAAATGTTATCCCGCCTTTTGGCAAGGCCGTGATACCAGGAACTTAACTGGAAACCAAGGACAATCCATCCCAAAAATCGGTTAGACGCGGGTTTGCAATGGATATCGATAGATTTGTTCTGAGTTTGGATCGAGCTACAATTGACAAGACATGACAAGCAAAGCTGTGAAAACCAACGTTCCAAGCTTCAAGTCAATCCGGGTTCGTATGCTCAAGATATGATCGATGCAAGCCAAAGAAATCACCTCAATTGCATCCATCAAAATGCATTAGTTCGTATCCATCAATGGAATATGTTTATTTGTATCGATCTATTTGACTCCACCATCAAACAAGCTCCACTTTGTATCGATCGACGATTGTCTATTTCGTATCCACTGGAGATGGACTTCTTCGTATCCATCCTAGGAGAGTCTTGTTCGAATCCATCAGGTTTCGTTAGTTCGTATCCATCATGTGATCCTGGTTCGTATCTATCTATTCGTGTCCATTGCCACACAACTGTCTTTTTCGAATCCATCGAAGACGGTCTACTTCATATCCATCTAAAATGCAAGTGGCCTGTTCGTATCGATTAAGTTTCAACATGCTTCGTATTGATCGACCACAGATCGATACGAAACCAACACCTCTCCTCGATACGAGATGGCATGCAGAAGATCGATGCGAAGTAAAATACATCCAATCGATACGAACAGGGCAGCTCCCATCGATATGAAATTTTCACAGGAGCTTATGTACAACTCAAAGAGCATCCATGCTAAATTTCGACTCGATAGGGTGAAATCTTGATCGATACGAAATTCATTCGTATCGATCATGGATCAAGTCGAAACCACATGGGATCGATCGCGTGGGCCCGCCCACGTGCCAAAAGAGGTCTCCTGAGATCTGAGCGAGATATTTGCATCCTACGCCTATAAATAGCACCCCAGAGCCTATGGAAAAGGGATCTTTCTGCTCTTTGATGTCCAAACTCCGTCGAAAGCATTTTTCCACTACAAGGCTGCTGTTGTACTCGAATTTCATCACTGTAATTCGCTGTAATCCACTGTAATCAGTTGTAATCATTAAGAAAATACCAATAAAATCATCAATTTCATAGTGGACGTAGGCAACACGCCGAACCACTCTAAATCTCTGTGTTTCTGCGTATTTTCTTATTTGTTTTTGAAGTGTTTGTTATATAATCCTCTTTTTCCATTTAATTTCTTCATTTTTATCTCTTCAAACCCTTCCGAAGAGTGTTGTGCCCAATTTTGGTACAAACAGTGGTCTTCCCATTGTAGAGTTATCGGTTGGAACTCTGAATAGAATCAATAGACTTCTTGTGGATAAAATCGGATCTTCTTCGGGGGATTTCCTCAATCCAGTAGCAACGAAGGAGATCCTAACAGCCTGGGAATGCTTTTCTTAGTGAAAGCACCAAAATGTTAGCACCAAAATTGGTCACTAACACCCAAGAAAGGATTTGTGTAGAGGGATTAGTGAAGATAGAAAATTAAAATAGAGAAATGTATGCGAAATTAACTACAGAAACAAGAACACCAGAATTATAGTGGTTCAGCGTAACTGCCTACTTCCACTTTGAGTTTAATCTTTATTGCTTCTTCAAATTATTGAATACAGATACAATCCGTGCACTAACGACTTGATTACAAGTTTGGATCGAAAATAGATGAGTCTTCAAAATGGCAGAGTCTCCCCGGAGTTCTCGGAAAAAGGTCCTCCTTCACTGCACCCCTGCCTCTCTATTTATAGGCGAAGAAAGGCTGGACTTCCCACTCAGGCCTAGGAACAAAAATGACTCGGCCTACAATAGACAACTTCTGTATGCCGAACCAGGCATACCGAATGGCAGTTGATGAGCAAATCTTGTCGAGCGAGGCCTTGCCGAGCGGTGCTTGCCATGTGACTCTTACCGATGGATGCTTGTCGAGCCGAAATGAACAAGGCGCCATGCCGAACGCCCCACAACCGAGCCACTAAATCTTCCCTTCAAGGCCGATCGAGGAGTCACCGAGCCACATAGCCTTCCCTTCAAGGCCGATCGAGGAGTTACCGAGCCACATATCCTTCCTTTCAAGGCCGATCGATGAGTCACCGAGCCACATAGCCTTCCATTCAAGGCCGATCGAGGAGTCACCGAGCCACATAGCCTTCCCTTCAAGGCCAATTGAGGAGTCACCGAGCCACATAGCCTCCCCTTTATGGTCGATCGAGGAGTCACCGAGCCACATAGCCTTTCCTTTATGACCGAGCGGCATGTGACTAAGGCACTCATGCCGAACGCCCCAATGCCGAGCCACCCTTGCCGAGTGACATGTACTGTGCTTCTTTAACTTCTTTCCTTTAGTCGAGCGACGTTAGTCAAACGATGTACAACCCCTTTACTCCAACCGAGCCACGTTTACAGGTCGACCCGTGTGCGCAGGCCGAACCATCCAAATTGACTTCTACAACTAGTATCTTGTAGCCGGGCCAAGCGTCCAAGTAACATATATCGAAATGTGTCTAAGTGAATACATTCAAGTTGGCATGAAAAAATTTAATGAGTTCCAATCGCATCTTATTTCCAAGATGTAATCCAATTTCTAGGACCCGCGCGAGGTCATCCACATCGACTGGGATAGACACTATCAATTCTTCTAGTGTTTCCTGTTCCTCTTCTAAAGTCTTCTTTATAGGGTCCAAAGCCTTGTCGAATCGGCTATGGTCCCCAAGCCAGGGGCGGCTCTGTAGTTGCTATTCAGTAGGTTCACGAATGTGGAGAGTTCTCCCCATATTCTTCCTCTTTTCTTTTCCTCTAGACTCACGTAGTTCTACGATGTAGCATTCCCTAGCGGCACTTTGGTCTCTTCTGATCACCCCAACTCCATTATTTGTCGAAAATTTCATGTTTAGACACCACTGAGCTAAAGAAATCCCGTAATCTGCCAAAGCAGGCCGACCCAAGAAAGCATTGTAGGCAGATATTTCATCTACAATCACAAAGGTTTAGATGAGGAAGACTCTTTGGTCACCTTCTCCAAGTTCGATGGGTAAATTGATTGTTCCGACAGGTTGCTTAGGTTCATCGGTGAATCCCTAAATCTTTCTTCGGAAAGGGAATATGTCTTTAATACTGATCTTTATCTGATCAAACATGTGTTTGAAAAGGATATTTATAGAGCTGCCATTATCAACCAATACACGTCGAACCATGGCTCATCTGATTCCAACCATCATGCTCATGGGGTCAAGGGTCGAAGCTTCTATTCCTTTAGTGTCTCGATTCTGGAATACTATGTCATCATTCAAGGTTCTCTGCTGCTTGGCAGGATATCCATCTTCGATCGCGAAGCACGAATCTTTCGGAGTGTGTCTTAGTGAGCTTGCATATCGCTCCATCACTCCCCAACTCTTTTGTGCAAGTTAAGGTCCTCCAGATATTGTTCTGATGATGAGTTTCTGGTCAGTCCGCTTGGATACCTCTTTGCGGGTTCCAACTTGGTTTTCCCAGTCTCTAGGAGCTTGGGGTGCTACAGGCTGGTCAGGATTTTGTGGTTCCTCATAATACTGAAGCTTGTTTTTTTGAATCAGCTCTTTAATCAGGTTCTTTATGTGACGACACTCATTCGTGTTGTGAACATGTGTTTCATAGAAGCGGTAGTACTTTCTGGAACACTTTTTCTATTAAGTCGCTTCCTTTTTAGGTGGCTTCTTGTATTCCTCCATCCCTTGTGTCGCAAGGTAGATGTCCTCTGTACTATCATTGAGTGGGGTGTAGTCTTCGGGCCTTAAGCCTTTAAGTTGCTTGTTACTTCCATTTCACTTGTTGGAATTTGGGTTCTTCCTTTTCTGATTCCCATCCTTCCTCACGTTTCTTATAGCTGTCCCGGAGGTATTTGTGTCTTGGTTTGCCACCATGCCATTCTTCCCAACATTGGTTGGTTGTAGGTTAGCAAGCTCTCCTTCTATATCCTTTTCTTCTTCCAATATTAAGTACTGGAACGCCTTTCGGTTAAAGTCCTTCATGGTGGTAGGTTGTTTCATTTCGATCCATTTTTCGAATTTAGTGTCGGGATGGATGGCGCGGACCAGGGCCATGATGACCATATCTTCGTTTGGGTTACTTACTTCAGTGACCATGGTGTTAAACCGACTCATTAAGGATTTCAAAGATTCATTTTATCCCTAAAATAGGCCCGATAAGGACATCACGTCTTTTGGTTGTGCCATATGAAGCCTAAACTGATCAAGGAACCTTGTTGCTAATTCACCGAAAGTGGAGATGGATTCCTGGTGAACCATATAGAAGCAACTCCCTCCAGAAAGATTGGAAAACATCTACATCAAACAACATTTGAAGAATTCGCTCCGTCCATGTACCAACTGTACTTGTACAAGTGAGGTTTCGGGTCTCTAGTTCCATCGTAGGATGTAATAATTGGCATAGTAAACTTTTTAGGATATCGTTCATTCAGAATGTCATTAGTGAAGGAAGTCCGACTTGGAGTGGATTGCCATTCATCATCTCTCCTTTTCTTACTTTCGTCCATTAGGCGTTTGATCATGTCCGTGATATATGTCTCTGATGCCCAGTAATCCGCGGGTTAGCTGTTAGTGACTACACCTCTTGAAAACGATCTTGCTAAGTGGAATGAAGCCTAGGCTCTCCTGTCTTCGGAAGAGCCATTCCCTCTGAGTTCCGTTGGCTTACGGTTGGTCAGGTAGGGGTAGTTTGGACCTCTTTGCCGGTATTGGGTGCGTTAGTATTTTCTTTCAACTCGTCGTCGTCAAGTTGTGCACCATCTTCAGAGTCAGAGAGATCCACTACTATATGTTCCCGTGGAGTTTTCATCCCCAGATTCAAGTTCATGGCGGCTGCTTTGCAGCTGATGGAGTGCTTGTGTTTCCTTCAATGGTGATTCCTACAGCTCCACTACTCCTTTTTGCTGCTGCTTTCCGTTTCTCCTCTTTAGGTCAGTAACGGAAGAATTTTCCTGCTCCATGGCAGCTATGGGCTTTGGCATGATTCTCGGAGCAGCTAGTGATTACAAGGTAAGGAGGACATTTAGTTTTTCAATAAGAGCTTTTTGACTGTTCTCCATCATTTGATTGATTTCAACGACCATCTTGTTTAACTCGCCTCTAATGACAACTTCATGCTAGATAGAAGATCCTGACACCCGATCTCCTACGTTGGCGCTAAAATTTTCTTTGACTAATGGGTTGTTGGCACCGTTGACTTAAACTTGTTGAGGATTGGTTTCCTCTCTAGCTATTACATCTCCTATTGATCTTCCGGAAGCAGTTCTCTTTCTTCCTAGTGTCATTGATTCTCAATGGCAAATATTCTAAGCAAAGATTGAAGATCTAACTTCTAAACCTATTTGTCCAAAGTACATAGCTAGATCGAAGCCCGAGTTTGGTTCTCAGTGAAAGCACCAAAATGTTAACCCAAAAAATGTATCAACGCCTTGGATTGAGTGTGAAAGCACCAGCCCTGTTTATCAAGGCAAATAAAATAGAAAAAGGCAATTGTAGATCGTAGAAAAAGTAAAGAAACAAGAATATTTTTATAGTGGTTCGGTTATTAATGAAGCTTACATCCACTTTATAACTTTCTATTATCTGACTACTATTACAAGTTGAATCGAATTATAATATGACTGAATCTGCTAAGTTAGATCAAGTCATAAATGCAAGAGTTCACTGGAGAATCATAGTAAACTCGTAGATGACTGTTGTTTGGGAGAAGAAGAGTGAAGAATAACTTTTGTAGAGTTCCAGCAGCCAGTCTGGAAGATACCCTTCATGTTGTAGATAGGTGAGTACTTATAGGGATTGGAGAGCTATTGGGCTAGGCCACTTTACTAGAAGCCTATTCTTGAGGTACGAAGGCGCTCCAAAAAGTTCATATCGAACTGACCTAACCTAATGGATCGCTAGTGATCCTTGTAGTTAATGTTTTTAGGTCATTTCACTTGGATTTCGCTCTTTGCCTTATGTAGATGCTTTTCGTGTAATTTCATAACGAGTTGCTTTGTTTTGATGGTGATCCATATACAGGTTGCATTGAACTATCACTGAAATCCAATGAATGCTCATTTCTCGGACTAGCTTGCTTGGAATATCATGAAACATGGTAGATATCCTTAGAAAAGATATTGGTTCATGATGCAAGAGGTTTAGTGGATCCACGAGTAATCCCTACGGATCGTTAGCGATCCATCCCCTTAGCCTATTTTTGCATCTTTCCTTTTGGGTCCTTCTTAGCTTGGTTGATTCTTGAGTTATTTTAACTTGATGTGGATGTTCTAGTTCCCGTTGAGTTCTGTTGGGTAAAAAGCCCGATTAACAATGGGCTTAGAGATGATCTGGTTTAGGCAGTTGGAGAATCGGTCCATTAGCACGTGGACCGATTTGGTGAGTAAGTTCTTGATACAGTTCAAAGTTCATGTCTTACGACCAAATAATGTGATGATGCTATCAGGCGTAAAACAAAGGCTTGGAGAGACCTTGAGAAGCTATTGAAGAAGATTCAATGCAACAGCAGCTACAGTCGATAAGCCAGATCCATCTACAATCTTACAGATGGCAGCGTCTGGAGTCGCAAGCAAGACCAACTTTGAAGTTGCATTGGAGAGGGACCTACTGATGGATCTTGTGGAATTCAACCATGAAGTTGAAAGACATTTGCGTTAGGAAGACGCTAAAGCTAAAGATAAGGATGCGGAAGTTAATGCTGTGGATGACAAAGGATTGTCTATAGTAGGAAACTGAAAAGACAAAGGAAAAAGGAGAACCGATGACAACTTCGGGGAATCGAAACGACTAAGAAGAGAGCCAAAATTCTCTTCCTACACCGACTTGACTGAAGCCTAAGAGAGGATATATCTGGGTAGGCAGATCCTCTATCGGAAGCCAGCTAGGATAGAGCTTACTGCTCGGAAGAAAATGTATGGAAGTTCTACATTTTGCCATGAGCTGGATGGATATGAAATGAACGAGTGTCAACACCTTTTTGATCTGATTGAAGAACTGGTTCGGAGCAACCAACTGCAACATTATATGAGGAACCAAACTATGATGGTGCGGTCGGAGCAATGATCATCTGCAGTGAATACATCACGGAACGACCTGGTCCAAGACTCAAAATCAAAAGATAGAGATGAAGGGGAGTCGAACTCGATTGCCGCACTTTTTTGTTTCTTTTCTTGTACTTTCCTTTCCACATTATGTAATCAAGATAATAATAACCTCGGGCCACTTACATGTATATGGGATCCCAAACGGTCCCTGGGCACGCTCTGAGTCGGATGCCTGAGATGACTATTTAGATGATAATAACCTCAAACCACTTAGATGTATATGAGACCTAGATTGGTCACTTGGAACACTCTGAGTCGGATGTCCGAGATGAACGCTTAGGATTTCTACTTGTTTTCTTTGCATTGATTTGAATATTTTACTTTTAAAAAATCCACATTGAATATAGTAACTTATATTGATCACTTTATGTCCCGTCCGAAGAGAAGGAGCTGAATTGCATGGTGCAAGTTCCCTCGCCAAAGAGCGAGTGGATAGGCTTGTACGATATTGATCGCTTTAAGTTTCGTCCGGAGAGACATGACCAGAGTGCAAGAAGTAAGTCACCTCGCCGAAGAGTGAGAAGATGGGCTTGCTTGTCGTCGAGTCCCCTCGCCAGAGAGTTAGTGGATTGGGCTGAAAAAGGACCCAGAGAGGTCAAGGGTAGGTCCCCTTCCCAGAGAGTGAGTGGATGGGCCTACTCGATCGTTAGGTCCCCTTACCGAAGAGCAAGTGGATCAAACTCAGCATGTGACCACCAAAGAGAATGAAACACAGAGTGGATAAAGAATGGTTGGAGATATCAAGTCCAAGATTGGGAGATGAATGGTCTAGCGAGACCATGCCCTAGAGTGGATGCAAATTTGATAAAATAACTTGAACGCCTAACACTCGGAGAAATTTAACCCTGGGAAAATAGGGGATGACTTGGATTCGAGGGATGATATTTCTAGATGATAGATCAGGATTCAGATAGCCAGAGAGCTTGACTAGAATAGCCAGAGAGGTCAACTATCAGAATGTGATTATGGATTATCGGAAATTGTTCTTAAGCAAGACACACCTTATATTAGAATTTGATTCCGACTAGTTGTAATCCAGATAGAGATCAACTAATAAAATAGATTAAATTGGACATAGGCCGGAGATTACGGGGAATCACTATAAAAACTTCTATGTGTTCTTGTCTATTTTCTATTTTTTCTTTCACTTTTATGTGAACTGGTGGTTTCATCTTGATTCTGGGTGTTGATCCATTTTTTAGATTAATAGAGCCTTGCTTACAAACAAAGTGGCCAATCTGAAGAATATGAAAGGGAAGCTAACCCAGAAGGATACCAAATTGGCAAGGGCTAAGAGAGAATCTGAATGTCTTTTGACCTTGGAAAAAGATGATGAAATGGCCAGATTAAAGGCCTTTGTAGTACTATTTGAAGCTTATGCTGATAGGCGGGACAAGGGTCAATCCTTCTTCTTTGATTTCCTTGGGGAGAATGCTTCAGTGATAGAGACACGTTTTGGCCAACAGTGTGGGGAGGCCAAGGCCGTGAAAAATGATCTACTTTCTCTTGGTGTTCTGACTCCTCACGCGGTAGACATAGATGCTTCTTCTCCTTATCATACTAACCAAATTAATGATGAACAATCTTAAATTCATGAACTGTAATTATTTAGTTGTGTACCACGACTGTTTACCTTTTGTTGTGCAGATGACTTGAATGCTCTTACTTTTATTGATAGTGTTTTTATTTCATTCCGTTATTTGAAATGACTTAAATTTTCTTTAGATTAAATCGACAAAAGTGATTTGGCTTATACCTTACATTATAAATTTTTATGGAATTGTTGTAACATAAAAAATTATAAGTTGCTGAAAACTATCAGTATCTTACGAATATTCTTCGTGCGAGCAGATTACACAACATCAGTTTAGATAATCGTCTCAAGGATGTAAAAGATTCTCATGATAATTCTTGAGTTAAACTTAGCTAGTCTATTAGACATGGGCTTTAGGCTAACTTGTCATATTTTCAAATTGATAGACTGGCTTTGGTTCGTCTTTTAAGATCGGGATGAAGTTTTTCAAGGTTTCTCGGAGTTAACAAATCAGAACCTGAGAGATAGGATTCTAAAATAGAAAGGGTTGAATTACTACTTAAATTTTATGGTCCGGAGCTTAATGTCACCCTAGGGGCTATTCTTGGCTTTAAAAATGCGACTCCCTTTCTGTAGGCTATCATCGAAGGTAAATTATTTAAAGGTGACTATGTTTCGGAATATATTCCTCATCATGTTCCAAAGGTTACCCCTAGGCTGGAGTTTCAGATTCTTCCCCCTCGGAACTTTCAACGCCGAAAGCTGGGTTAGGGATGAATAGTTCTTTTTATGATATGGCTAGACCTTTAATCGAAACTAGGTCTATTAGTCTTAGATTATTTTAAGTAAAAAGGAAAACTTTGGTCTTTGGAATCTTTTTAATTTTGTATGTTTCGTTTTCTTTTATTGTTCGTAATCCTTTGCAATGAAATGAAATTTAATTTCTTTGTTTAGACTTTATATTTTATTAAATTATTTCAGAAGATGTTATGAATAATTGTTTAAGTAATAAACAAGATCATGACTTTGTTAAAAGGCTTAAGATGATAAAGTTGTCGAAGTGCATGTGCTCAATGTGGAGTTTACTACACTGAAGGGTCGAGTATAATTCTTTCAATCCAAGTTTGCTTTGGATGATGCTGCTTCAGATAATGAGACACTTAAACTAAAAGTGGAAAACCAAGAGAAATTCCTTGGGCCTATCCTGGAAGTGGTTCCTCTTATGGATCAGTCTTTAGAGAAATTAGTGTCAAATCTGTTTAATTCAATATCGGACCTCAGACAACCATTGGATGAAGCTAATGAAGAACATTCAATGATTATGCTTAAAGAGACTGAAAATAAAGAGAAGCTTTAATAAGTAACAAAGGATACACACCATTCACAAGGAAGGGGAAACGATCGAGGTAGGATTTCGTTCAAACTCCCTTGTTCTCGCAAAACTACGGTTGTTACCAGGTCATATCCCCATTCAAGAATTGAAACAAACTGAAGGGAGTTCATCTTCAACTCCTAATGCAAGCTCTGAGGATGTTATGGTCCAACTTAGGTATGGGAGGGTGGTTCCTTTTAAGAAATATTGGAAAGAATGGTTCCATAAAAAATATGATCTCCTAAAAGAGAATTTTGAAAAGTTAACATATAAGGCTATCGTTGAAGCCAAAAACCAGACCAATCAGATATTGGATCGCAATCTTAGGATTGAGGGTCACTAAGAATATGTGCTCGACTCATTGGTGGCTTATAGGGATCCCTTGAACCTTCCTTTTATTTTGGATAAAGGGGGGCTCGATCGTATAATGAGAATAGTAAGTGGCATATGTCGGCGTATTGCTTCAACTCTAACTACTTATTTGATTATGTCGGGTCCTCGAAGGGTGAGGCAAATGACTATTATTCGAGACCTTAGAGAGATTCCATTTCATGGATGCTCTCCCTTAGATGTACAAGTTGAAGTGGAGGGCCGATGAAAGGCCTTAGTTTTGGGTATATGCACATAGGTGCTATGTAACAACTTTAGTTTGTAATACTCCATTATTTGTTTTAAGATCCTTTGTTTTTCCTATATATAATGCCTTTTGGAATGTATTTTTATGGCTTTGGTGTAATTTATTTTATATATGTATAATTATACATCATATAATATGAAGGAACTCTTCTCATTTTAGTATTACATAGTTTTTGACAATGTTGTTTTCGAAATTCGATTATAGTCATTAGGAGAACTACGCTTTCGCCTGGTTAACTGTACCAAGTACTCGTGTGTCTCGCATCATTTATTTTATATTAACTTAGTTTGAAGGCATTATGGCTGATACTTTCGGGTCTAAATGAGGCTACTGCACTATCTTGGGGTGTTTATGCCCCTTAATACTTTGTTGTTTTTATGAAAAATTGACTTGATAAGTTTTTGGGTATTACTACATTAGTTTGAATTGGACTTACGGTGTTTGTTGTTTGTCATCGTAGTTGTATTACGATATCAAAACCTTATATGGTTTTGGATATTGTCGTTGCCTATTTTAGGTAGGTATATAGTACTTGTTATTTGGCATCTTAGCCGTATTGTTATAATATAACCTTATAAATTTTAAAATAATGTGGTTACTTACTTATGTAGGTTTATGGTATTCATTATTTGGTGCCTAATCCAAGTTACGGTAGGCATTCCTTATTTGGCATCTTAGCCGTATCCTAATAAGGTCCCAAGTCTCACCAAGCTTTTTCTTGAATGTTTGTTTGTTGCCAATTCTATAGCCTGAATTGGAAGCTGTTAATCCAAAAAATGGATCAACACCCTGGTTTGAGTTTGAAAGCACCAGCCTTTACGGAAATCCAGAAAACAGCAATACAAATCACAAAAATAAGCAGATAAAAAGAAGAAAAGATAAAAGAGACGAAAATTTTATCGTTGTTCAGCGAAATCTATGGCCTACATCCACTTTATAATTTATTTATCACTTGTAGTTTCATATTACAAGAGATTTTGAGGAGGAGAGGAAAAGTCACATTTTCTGTTTCAGTCCCTCTTTTCTTTTGCAATACTAGGTGTATTTATAGCTATAAGCCTTGACTTTCTGCTGGTGTGGAATTATAGTGACGCTGACTAGGCTGATATTAATTGCACCATAATCTTCTTATTTAAGGTAAGGATGGAGGGAATCAGGGAATATTTGATATGGAAATGGTTGGCATTAATTAGTAACAAATAAGTAGGTTATCATGGCATTTATTGGGCATTAAATCCGGCTTTGATGGGTAATGAATTGGTATTTATGGTGGAGATATGGCTGATTTTTATTAATTATTTGAGGTAATAAATGCAAGGAAATCAGGAAGTGAATCTTTAATTTGTTCTTCAAGAATGGTGACTAATTTGCTGGATAACAGAAGCTACCAAATGTTTTTAGAGGCTTAGGACTGCTACCAAAGACTTATCTATTTTGATATGAATCTACCCACTAATACTTGGGACTTCTCACCAAAATTTCTTTTAATGCATAGTACTATTTGACTAGTGTTCTATCTTAAAGCATGATACAACTTAACCAAGGCTCTACCTTTACGCATCGTACTACTCGACTATGGCAATCTCTTAATGCATGGTACTACATGTCCAAGGCTCTATCTTAATGCATAGTTCTACTTGACTAGGGATCTTTCTTTATGCATGGTACTACTTAACTTTGGCAATCTCTTAATGCATGGTACTGCTTGGCCAGGGCTCTATCCTAATGCATGGTACTGCTTGGCCATGACAGTCTCTTATTATGTGGTACTCCTCGACTATAGCAGTCTCTTAATACATGTTACTACTTGACCATGGCAATCTCTAAATGCATGGTACTAATCAGTCATAGCAATATCTTAATGCATAATATTACTTGACCATAGCTCTCTCTTGCATGCACTGTCGGCCATTTTATGATCTGCTAGGTGATATGGCCTTCTCTTATAGGTAGTGGTAACATTTTTTCTGAGAGCAATTTATGGTAGGGTGTATGTGGGAACGGATCTCTCTATAGGTCGTCCCTCTCTTCACCTAGGTCACCCAATTGATTTTATAACTGGGTAAAAAGCATTGGGCCCGTTTAAATAATTGTGAAAATATTATGTTAAGGAAAGATATCCACTTATGGTATGGATTAACGTTTTTAATAATTGTATTTACTAAGTAATAAGTTTCAGCAGTGTAACATAATTTTCACTACCATGTTGTGCCGAACGAAAAAGGTATTTGTTTTTCAAAGAAATATTCCTTTAATGCAAAAGTCATATTTTGATTTTTCTCTTTCTTCTAAAAAGTTATACAAGTAGTACTCTTGTACGATACTTTTAAAACATTTTTTTAAACTAAAATATTTTCGGGTTGAGGTCATTTTGGTGTATGACTTGTATTCAGGATCAAAGCTCTCATTTCATAAGAAGTTTTATAAAGTAGTTGCATGAAACAAAGCTCACAGCTAATAGTAAAGAGAAAATAATGGGGATTGGAAGGTAGGACATTGCCCGTATAGTCTTAAATTTTAAGAGGAGAACTTTATGCAATCCAAAGGTTCAATGAAGAAACTCTGATAGTTTTCCTTTCAGCATAAGCTCGATACAAAGGGCGATAACTTAAGGCAATATTTAAATGTCCAATAATTCTAAAGGCCAATATATGAAACCCAATAAGTACCTCCTAACATAAACTTGGAAGAAAGGAAAATTTTCGAAGGCAATATTTAGTAGTTCTAGAAATCCAGAGGCTGATATAAGAAACCCAATAAGTGCCCCTTAGCAATAAACTTGGAAGAAAGGGAAACTGGCAAAGGAAATATTTAGAAGCCTAAGAGTTTCGACGGTTAATATAAGAAACCCAATATGTGCTTCCTCAAGTAAAAATATGGTAACAAGGGCAATTGCCTAGGGCAATATTTAGAAGTCCAAGAATCCCAAAGGACAATATAAGAGACCCAATAAGTGCCCTCAAGCATAAACTTGACAATAAAGGCAATTGTAGAAGGAAATATTTGAAAGTCCAAAGGAACAATATAGGAAATTCAATAAATACCCCAAGTATAAACTTGGCATAAGGGGCAATAGGCGAAGGCAATAATTAAAAGTCCGAGAATTCCAAGGCTTTTCTAACAAAGACATCCTTACTTTTGAATCCCAATCTTAAAAAATTGTCGCATATTAGCCAAAAGATAAAAGGTAAATTCTATTCATTTGCCAAAGTACTTGAGTTCAACATAAGATTTTTTCTTAAAAGAAAACGACAATAAGATTAGACTTGGTACCAAAACAAAGTATGAAAATTACTTTCTCACAAACTCAAAAAGTTAAACCTTTTTAGTCATTTTCCCAATGGCATAAGATAAGTTTTTGTAACACTCCGAATAGGGAAATTTAATAGAGAATTTATTAAAAATTTAAAACAGAAATTTAACAAAGAAAGTTAATTTAATTAAAACAAGGGCTTAAAGGAAATTTTTTGCAGATGTTCAAATTTGGCTACCAAACTTGCGCCATTGCGTTCATAATGATTTCCAGATGATTTTCATATATAACACATCAAAAACGGAGTTCGTATGGAGAAGTTATGGGCATAAAAAGATTTGAAATAAAATGAAAGAGGAAAAAAATATAGGGTCGACCCTTGGGAAGGCATGGTCGACCAGTATTAGTCGACCACGGACCCTCTTAGGTGGACCATGAGTTGTCAAAATTTATAGAACCTGTAATATGTCGAGCGTTGTATTGAAGGGCTTGGATCCATTACTTCACACCCAAGATTTGATGACTATACGTGAATTAAGCAATTATTCTCTAACCCAAATTAATGTCCCTAATTCATTACAGACCCCTATATAAGAAAGCCAAACCTAACTGTTTGTACCAAAATTGGGCACACCACTCTTCGGAAGTTATTGAAGAGATAAAGTGAAGAAATTAAATGTAAAAAGAGGAATTATCTAACAAAAACTCCAAATCTCAGATATGAAACTAAGTAAAATGCAAGGAGACACAAGAATTTAGAGTGGTTCGGCGTATCGCCTACGTCCACTATGAAGTTGATAGCTTTATTGATCTTTCTTTGAAGATTACAAGTGAATTTAATGAATTACAGCAGGTGATTATGATTTGTAGTAGTAAATTTCGTTGTTAGCAGCAGCAATGTAGTTTAGATCTGGATCCGGCAGAGTATGGGCGTTGGAGATCTCAAAGAAGGAGAAGAACCCCTTTTCTGTTGGCTTTGGGGGTCTATTTATAGGTGTAGGAGGCTGGTATTTCGCTCAGATCTCGGGAGACTCTCTCTGGCACGTGACCAGGCCCGCGCGCCCAAGCCCGCGAAGTTTCGGTCCGGTCCGTGATCGATACGAACAGATTTCGTATTGATCAAGATTTCATCCAATGGAGTCGAAATTTGGCGTGGACATTCTTTAGCATACACGTAGTCTTCTGTGAAAATTTCATAGCATTTGGACTTGTAGATTAGGAGATATGATCGATATGAAATGGGATCCTCGATTGGCTGTTTTGTTCGACTCGCTTCTTTCGACTCGCTCTTTGTTTGACTCGGTTCTGTTTGACTCGGTGATGTGGCGTTTATTCGTATTGACTGCTGTGCCTTGCTTCGCATTGATGGACATGAAGTAGGAGTCTTCAGATGGATGCGAAGTTGATGAAGTGGGGCGAGTCGAAATGTGGCTCTTTGATGGAGTCGAACTAGATGGAGTCGAACAGTGGTCCTACGAAGGAGTCAAACTAGATGGAGTCGAACAGTGGTCCTACGAAGGGGTCGAACTAGATGGAGTCGAACTGTTGTTTTCTGAAGGATGCGGAGCGAGTCGAACATAGGCTCTGAGATGGAGTCATAGTGGAGCGAGTCGAAATGGAGCGAGTCGATCAGTGGTTTTCTGAGGGACGCGAAGTGGAGCGAGTCGAAGTGGAGCGAGTCGAAGTGGGCTTTCATGATGGATTCGAGCAGAGCGAGTCGAAGAAGGCTGTTTTTAATCAATTTTGCATCGATTGTAACTTGAGCATACGAACTCGGATTGACTTGAGATTTGGAACGTTGACTCTCATAGCTTAGCTTGTTGTGTCAAACCAGTTTTAGCTCGATCCAGACTCGGACAAAATTCGTCGATATCCATAGTGAGCCTGTGTATAACCAATCTCTGGGATGGACCGTCATTGTTTTACTAGTCAATTCCTTAGTGTTACGGCCTTGCCAAAAGGCGGGATAACATTTGCCCCCAAAGTACATCTTGTGGAAACATAATGTGCTTTGAAGTGCTGCAGTCTTCATTTTGAATAGTTATCGTCTTTTCGATGAGAGCTGTAACCTTTGACTGTTTTTCTTGATAATGTAAACTGTTGACTGTCAACTGCTGTTCTCTGTATTGTTGCAAATGATTGCTATATGCTAGTGATTAGCTACTTGTTGTTGTAATCGTTATCAAACGGGTTCTTAATTCCTATGTATCTGGTATACTGAATATTAGTCCGTCATATACGCATATATGTTAACCTGACTCTCGTTGATGTTTGTACGTTCACGAGTCGTTGTCAGTTTATTTTATATTGAATTCTGTATCGACCTTCTCCTGAACCAATGTGAAATTCGTTGTAACAACGCTTGATGGTTGTTTTTAAATGTTCCTTTGTAACGATCCTCTCCTGAATCGATGTGAAGGGTTGAAACGTTGAAGACGACTTTCATTGAATTTATGGATGCGAAGTGAGTATTTCGATTCGATGGAGTTAGCCTCTGGAAGCCATGATTTGATGGATTCGAACTGACTGTTCGTATCGATGCTCTGGGGAAGGAGTTGGAAACTATTGATACGAACAAAGATTTCGTATCGATGGACGCAGGGTTCGATGGATACGAAGTGCTTGTTCGACTCGATGACGGACACAAAGCGCTTGTTTGACTCAATGATGGATTCGAACTGAACGAGTCAAAGTAGGCATTCTTGATGGATGCAAACTGAGCGAGTCGGAGTGGAGCGAGTCGAAGTAAGATTTCCTGATGGATGCGAACTGTTTGCACCAAAAATGGTCACAAACCCCAAGTGTAGTGAAAGCACCAGCGTATGAATACAAATCAACAGTACTCACACACAAATATCAGATCTAAGCAAGCAACAAACAGCAATCCAGAAATAATGAACAGTGACACACAATTTATAGTGGTTCGGCTATCTCCGGCCTACGTCCACTTCAAGGTTTTTATAATTTTATTGCTCGATGCTTGAAGATTACAATTTCGTGTGTTGTATTACAATTGATTTGCTGAACTAAGTTTGAATCTAAGGCAGCAATGGTGATCTGGAGTAAATCTGGCAGAGTCTGGGCGCTCTTTATCTCTCAAAATTGTCCGACCCTTTTTCTGAATGACCAGGGGCTCTATTTATAGGTGTAGAAGGCTGATATTTCGCCTAAAATGAAGGGAGACCAGTTCTAGTACGTCAAGGGGCCCACATGCCCGCTTTATGGAAATCCGGGCCCACTTTGGGATCGATTCGACCCTTGGTTC
Source organism: Allium fistulosum (assembly GCA_030737815.1). Taxonomy (NCBI): domain Eukaryota; kingdom Viridiplantae; phylum Streptophyta; class Magnoliopsida; order Asparagales; family Amaryllidaceae; genus Allium; species Allium fistulosum. The sequence continues at coordinate 892,605,009 of CM060905.1, read as the reverse complement.
GAATCGATCAAGAAAGTGTCCAATCGAGCTGAAATTTGGTGTGAACATTCTTCAACATGTGCTCAAGCCTCTGTGAAAATTTCATAGCATTTGGATGTGTAGATCTCAAGTTATGATCGATTCAAGGTTGCATTTCTGGTTGACTAGCCTGGTTCGAATCGATCTAGTTCGAATCGATTCGTTCGAATCGATCTAGCGCGCGCTTCTGTGATGACGTGGAGCGCCTCCTTCATGTCGATCCGTCTTGTGCTCCGAGTTGCCCGGGTCGACTCCACGTTTCTAGCTGCCGTTTTGACTGGGGATTCGTGGTAGTGGATTCGAAGACATCCCTCTTCGAATCGAATGAGCGAAGGTCTGTTCGAATCGACCTGGGTACAAAGTTGATCGATTCGAAGTTGCCTCAAACAGTGTGGATTCGAAGTACATGGATTCGAAAGACTTCAACCTGAAGGAAACGAAGTGAGGTGGTATCATGGATTCGAAGTGGCTTGTCGGAATCGATTCGAACAAATGTTCTTTGATGGATTCGAACCAAGACTCTGCGCTGATGGATTCGAACGTTGGAAGTGTTTTGATGGAGTCGAAGGCTAAAGCACTTTCATGGATTCGAAGCCATCAGGGGAACTTTGTTGGAGTCGAGCTTGATGGATTAGACCCTAGGGGATTCGAACCATTGGGAGACGAACTCAAGGCTATGTCCTTCACTTGCGTCGATGATATCTTGGGCGTACGAACTCGGATTGTCTCGAGATTTGGAATGTTGTTCTATCTGGCCTTACTTGACGTGTCTTGTCAATTGTAGCCCTATCCGGACTCGGGTGTAATTCATCGATATCCATGGTGAACCTGCGATGCACAATTGATATTTATGACTAGTAATCATTGATTTTCAGTTAATCTTTGGGTATCTCAGCTTTGCCAAAAAGTGGGATAACACTTTGCCCCCCAAAACATGGCTTTTGGTAAAAAGGTGTGTTTTGATCAGTCTCAAGTTAAATGCAATGAGTTCATGTTTTATTCAGAGTTTATAGCACTTTTAATCAAGTCCATGGTTGTTCGAAGCCGAATTGTTATCAATTTCTCCGAGTGGAAGTTAAGAATGAAATTCTACGGTCTCTCCGTACTATTGATGGTCACTCTGGACCCTTGTCAAACCCATTCTAGATTTAGCGATTGAATAGAAAGATCCTATTGCACTCCGGCGTTGCTTTCTATCCCTTGCACTCTGGCCCCAGCTAGGGCGTATAGCAATGTCTTGGTCTTTCTGGACCGATCGTAGCCCCTCTAGGCTCTTACTGGATCCCATCCTGTCACTCTCTGGTGAAGGGGAAACAACGATGAGTGAGCCGATCCTGTCGCTCTCCGGCGAAGCGGCTACACCCCCTGCACTCCGGTTCAGTGTTTTTGAACATTAAGCGATGTCATGACCTAAATCTTTAGGCCGATCATAGCCTCTCCGGGCTCTTGCTGGATCCCATCCTGTCACTTTTCGGTGAAGAGGAAACAACGTTAAGTGAGTCAATTCTGTCGCTCTCTGGCGAAGCGACTCACTTCTTGCACTCCGGTTCAGTGTATCTGAACATTAAGCGATGTCATGGCCTAAATCGTGGGCCGATCATAGCCTCTCCGGGCTCTTATCGAATCCTGATCCAATCACTCTTCGGTGAATAGGAAACGATGCTTAAGTGAGTCGATCCTGTCGCTCTCCGGCGAAGCAACTCACTTCTTGCACTCCGGACCCTGCCTCTCCGGGCAGGATCATAAAGCGATCATGTTTATATTGATATTTAATGTTTATCCTTTAACTCTCCGGTTAAAGGTTTATTTTAATAAGTGTTTTTTTTATTAAATTCAAATCCTAGATGTTCAATCTCAAACACCAGGAAAAACAAGACAATGCCTCTCCGGGCGGAGCGGTCTATTACCATCTCAGAGCATGCCTAGGGATCTCTCTGGTTCCCGTACATGAGTAAGTGGAATAGCCGTTTTATTTTGAAAATCAAATATAAGAAAACTAATCGACCAGAGTCCAAATCTTGAACTTGGCCCTTGCCATCACAATCAGTTGATGACGAGTCGTGATCCCGATCCAGGATCATTCCTGTTTGGTTGAGGCGGTAGTTGTTCGGGCCTGACCGCCGTTGCACGTTCTCTGACATACTGTGGCAATCTACCACTCCTGGCATGTTCTTCCACTTCATCCTTCAGGTGGCGGCATTCATCGGTAGTGTGCCCATCTAACTCATGGAATAGGCAATATTTTCCGGTCTTACGTTCCCTATCACGCCCGTACCTATCTTGGTTAGAGTACTCGCGATCGCGATCTCTATCCGAGTCTCTCCTACGGGAATCATAATAGGAAGAAGCCTTTCTGGTCGAGCGAAGATTCCCGAGCATCGATCCTTTTCCGGACATAGTACCTGAAAATGAGAAATGAAGAAAGAGTTAGTGATTTCCTAAGTTGGACGATTTACAGTTGTGAATCATGTAGTGTAGTGAAGTGTATGCATGTGCAACCCCCCGACCAACCGGAAATGTCGGCCGCACTCATAGCAAGCGACCCGCTCAGTTCAAGAGCATTATCAAGCTCCTCCATCCCGACGTCGTGTTGAGATGACACAAAATCCGAAATCGGAATATCAGCAAGCCCTTCAAAAGGATTCTCTACTGGCGGGGAAGGAGCCTCCGAAATTCTAATCCCCGGGACGGGCAAGGACATAACCACGGATTTAAACCTCTCAGATTTGGAATGTTTGTGAGCAACAACCTTGCCTTTTCTCTTTCCTCCTGAATCTTAGACATCGGAAGAAGGCCCAGCTGGGAGCTCGGTATCGGTAGGCGTTCTCTCCAGACCAATTTCTTCGGTTATCACGACTACAGGCGCTTTGCGCTTCACCCGTTTTTTCGAGACCACTCTAAGTTTCCCTTCCAGCCGTATGCTCTGCCTTCGTTCTATCAGCCCAACAGTCCTCAAATTTCTGTCAGTCAGAACCAAGTCGATATGCCTCTCTTCGCCCGGAAACGCTTGGAGGATCCGAACTAGCTCTGTGAAGTATGCACCGTCAGGTCGAGAGATTGCAGCTATAAAAGAGGAAAAGTATATCCGTTTTGAGGCCAGTTACTAATATCTAGATGATTCAAGAGAAAAACGGCAACGCTTACGTCTATCCAACCATCGCCTAGCAAATCCAGGGGGGCACCGAACGTAGAACCATTCGGTTTTAAAGTAACTTAGCCTTCCCCAGGAGCCCATTACAATGTGATAGTTTCTAATCGCTTCCAAGAAGGTAAAAGAAGGGCTGTCTCCACGGCTCTTGACTTTAAATAAATATCTGATTTCGATCGGCTTCGGCGGTCGAAAGAGGATCTCCATAAACAGGATAAAGGTGCTATTCAACAAAGCATACCCGTTGGGGTGCAGTTGGGATGGAGCTATTCCAAGAAATGATAACATCTCCCTTATATATTGATTAAAGGGAGGAATTGTCCCCGCTGTGCAAGCGTGACGGTTGAAAGTAGTAAACCCCTCCGGGGGATCGTCTGGCCTGTCATTTGGCCTGGGCAGTAACACGTCGTCGAGCGACAAGTCGTGCCTTAAACAAATCCGTCCCAGCATATCTTCGGAAATACCGGACGACATAGAATCTTGCAAACGACAAATGAACCGGGCACCTGGACGCTCGTCCGAAGCTGGGTCTATAACTTCGGCTTCAATAAACGGTATATCTATGGTTGGAGGTATAGAACTCGGGAGTTCCGGCTGTTGAGAGCTTGAAGGTTCCATGACAAGCCAGCTTATGAAAAATCATTGTTAAACTGACAATAACGCTCGTGCATCCCCCAGTGTAAAGTGTGTGAGTGTGTTGTGCAGTGCATTACTGTATATCATTTGAGAAGATCTATAGGATTGAAGAAAGCATGTAAACAACGAGACTTCGGAATTCAGTCGGAAGGACCGTCATCGCTGACCGTCACTACCGTGCCGTCCAGCTATTAAATATCATTCCAAGATAAAGTTTGTTATCATTTTGTTAAGTTCCAGTTTCATCGACGAGCTTCGACAGGCAGTCAGATATGCGGAGAAACGATTAAGTCTAGTTATGCAAGTTTGAAGCTCGTCGGAGTCAATTGTTCAAATGTGCAAGGAGTTTCAAATTTTTTAATGTTCAATTCGTATCGCTCACGAGAGCCGTGTTCGCATCGATAAGTCCTGGTCATGTGCGTATGAGTTAGACTCGGTCAGAAGGTTGGAATACAAGTTCGACTCGATCAAGAGGCTGGGGATTTCGAATCGATCGGAGCGCAACACTTCGAATCGATTAAAAGCCTCCAGTTCGAGTCGATCTGAGGGCTGCGCAGTTCGACTCGTTCCAAAGCCACCCACTTCGACTCGATCCAAAGGCCACGCAGGTCGAATTGGTCCAAGTCTGCCACTTTGACTCGATCCAAAGCCATCCACTTCGACTCGATCCAAAGCCATCCACTTCGACTCGATCCAAAGCCATCCACTTCGACTCGATCAAAGGCCATCATTTCGAATCAATCAGACGCAACCCCTTCGTATCAATCTACGTATTCAAAGCACTCGATTCGATGCAAAAGCTTAACCATCGATCGATACGAAGGCCTCCGTCTCACCATCTAGAAGCCTCTACATTAGATCGACATGAAGCTAAGGCAAAGGAATCTCGATCGATCGCAAAGGAATCTCGATCGATCACGACTCTGGTTGATCTGGTGTTAAAAATCGAGTCTCATCGTTTACGCGTTGCGTTCGCTTAGGGGATTACCTAAAACTGGTAGTTAGTTCGAATGGTTAAGAATCGATTCGAAGGCAAGAATGTTTCTTCTTTCTTCTCGAGTTTCTGAGCGATACGAAGACAAGGTAGGGAAGCAAAAGGTAAAAAGTGAAAAAATGGCTAAGTATAGAGTATTTATATGGACTCGAAAGCAAAGGTAAAAAACGATTCGCCTCCCTAGTGCGTTCAACTGGCTACGAAGTGTCACCACAAAATCGAGTCGAACAAGTAGTTCGTATCCATCGGGAAGCCTACTTCGACTCGCTCAGTTCGTGTTATCCCACTTTTTGGCAAAGCTGAGATACCCAAAGATTAACTGAAAATCAATGATTACTAGTCATAAATATCAATTGTGCATCGCAGGTTCACCATGGATATCGATGAATTACACCCGAGTCCGGATCGGGCTACAATTGACAAGACACGTCAAGCAAGGCCAGATAGAACAACATTCCAAATCTCGAGACAATCCAAGTTCGTACGCCCAAGATATCATCGACGCAAGTGAAGGACATAGCCTTGAGTTCGTCTCCCAATGGTTCGAATCCCCTAGGGTCGAATCCATCAAGCTCGACTCCAACGAAGTTCCCCTGATGGCTTCGAATCCATGAAAGTGCTTTAGCCTTCGACTCCATCAAAACACTTCCAACGTTCGAATCCATCAGCGCAGAGTCTTGGTTCGAATCCATCAAAGAACATTTGTTCGAATCGATTCCGACAAGCCACTTTGAATCCATGATACCACCTCACTTCGTTTCCTTCAGGTTGAAGTCTTTCGAATCCATGTACTTCGAATCCACACTATTTGAGGCAACTTCGAATCGATCAACTTTGTACCCAGGTCGATTCGAACAGACCTTCGCTCATTCGATTCGAAGAGGGATGTCTTCGAATCCACTACCACGAATCCCCAGTCAAAACGGCAGCTAGAAACGTGGAGTCGACCCGGGCAACTCGGAGCACAAGACGGATCGACACGAAGGAGGCGCTCCACGTCATCACAGAAGCGCGCGCTAGATCGATTCGAACGAATCGATTCGAACTAGATCGATTCGAACCAGGCTAGTCAACCAGAAATGCAACCTTGAATCGACCATAACTTGAGATCTACACATCCAAATGCTATGAAATTTTCACAGAGGCTTGAGCACATGTTGAAGAATGTTCACACCAAATTTCAGCTCGATTGGACACTTTCTTGATCGATTCGAACCAAGGGTCGAATCGATCCCAAAGTGGGCCCGGATTTCCATAAAGCGGGCATGTGGGCCCCCTGACGTACCAGAACTGGTCTCCCTTCATTTTAGGCAAAATATCAGCCTTCTACACCTATAAATAGAGCCCCTGGTCATTCAGAAAAGAGGTCGGACAATTTTGAGAGATAAAGAGCGCCCAGACTCTGCCAGATTTACTCCAGATCACCATTGCTGCCTTAGATTCAAACTTAGTTCAGCAAATCAGTTGTAATACAACACACGAAATTGTAATCTTCAAGCATCGAGCAATAAAATTATAAAAACCTTGAAGTGGACGTAGGCCGGAGATAGCCGAACCACTATAAATTGTGTGTCACTGTTCATTATTTCTGGATTGCTGTTTGTTGCTTGCTTAGATCTGATATCTGTGTGTGAATACTGTTGATTTGTATTCATACGCTGGTGCTTTCACTACACTTGGGGTTTGTGACCATTTTTGGTGCAAACACTTTGGTGCTTTCATTGAGAGGAACTAGCACCCGCTACACCAGATTCAAAGTTTAGATTTGAAATTTTAAGGATTCCGATTTGGCTCTACAATGACTCGACAAACTAGACAAAGAACTGAGAGGAGCCAACAGGCAGGAAGTCAAGAAGCATCCTCTGGCGCTGGAGAAGGACAAGCTTCGATCTACATTACTAGAGAAGAGATGGAGGCTATGAATAACCAAATGCAGGAAAGAATGATGAAAATCCAACAAGAGATGCTACAGAATTTCTTTGAACAAATGAGAGCTGCAGGAACACAAAACCCAGGACCAGCTACAGCGGCTGTGAATGTGGAACAAGGAGCTAGGGCTATGGAACCCAACGTAGGACAGAATACAGAGCCAGAAGGCAATCAACAAGGGCTTGGGGGCAGGCCCGCAGGATCCAACGCAGAAGGACCTTTGGAAGGAGCTCAACCGGCTAGGGCCAACACAAATGCTAACGAGCCACCCGAAGAGTACGTACCAGAATTCCCTACAAGACTCGGAGGGCAAGACAGAGACATGACAAGGGGGCAACCCCTAGATGGAGATGAAAGAATGATTGGCCTAGTGAGACGACTCATGAGAGTAGGGTTGTCAGGAGGAGGATTGGAAGAAGTTAGTCGGAGTCCGTTCGCTCCGAATATCAGGAATGCAAGGAACCCTCCGAAGTTCAAACTACCAACGCTGAATCTTTATGATGGAAAGTCAGACCCGACCATGCATATCACCAGATATATCAGACACATGGAAGTGCTGGGGGCATCCGAGGAAGTAATGGCACGATGTTTCCCCTTATTCTTATCAGATTTGGCTGCGCTTTGGTTTAGACAGCTAGAGACAGGATCAATCAGGACATGGGGCGAGCTTGTGGATTGTTTCATGAAGCAGTTTAGGGTTCACATAACGCGACCCAAGAGCGTGATGACTTTGGCATCGATAAAGCAAAGGACCGGAGAGTCCATAAAAGATTTTCTGTTACGATTTAATGCAACGGTGGCTTCTGTAGATCGCCCGGACCCATCGATGATTTTGATGGCGGCAGTGGCAGGAGTTGGAGAAGGCACCGAATTCAAAGACTCTTTGACTAAAGATCCACCGCAAGATCTTGGAGAGTTTTTTCATGAAGCTGAAAAATTCATTCGATTAGAGGAATCACGAGCCGAAAGGCAGGAAATAAATGTTGCACAAGGCGAAGGAACCGCCAGGGAACAGTCCAGGGCAGACAAAGGAAAGAGAAAGCAGGATGACGCACATGATGGTCCTGATAAACGGAAGAAATTCCGAGAGCCCAGATTCAGGCAATACACAGACTTGGTGGCAGGACTGGAACGAATTTACAACGAAACTCGGGGGCAACTCCCCTATCGAAAGCCACCAAGGAGAGATCCCACAGAGCGGGAACGTAAGACCGGAAAATATTGCCTATTCCATGAGTTAGATGGGCACACTACCGATGAATGCCGCCACCTGAAGGATGAAGTGGAAGAACATGCCAGGAGTGGTAGATTGCCACAGTATGTCAGAGAACGTGCAACGGCGGTCAGGCCCGAACAACTACCGCCTCAACCAAACAGGAATGATCCTGGATCGGGATCACGACTCGTCATCAACTGATTGTGATGGCAAGGGCCAAGTTCAAGATTTGGACTCTGGTCGATTAGTTTTCTTATATTCTCTATCAATTTGAAGGTAGTCGTGGGATGGAGTTGAAGTTCTTCAACTACATGGATTCGAAGGTCTTCCCTTTGATGGATTCAAGGTATGGAATGATTCAGTGGATTCGAACCATGGTTTACTCGATGGAGTCGAAGAAAGGTTGTTTCATGGATACGAAGCTTGGCCACTTGATGGATTCGAACAGAGTGCCTACCGATGGATACGAAGTAGATGGAGTCGACCCTGATGGAGTCGAACGTGATGGAACCGATCCTGGTGGAGTCGAACCTAGGGCCATTTCCTCCAACTTGCATCAATGATATCTTGAGCGTATGAACTCGGATTGACTCGAAACTTGGAACATTGGTTTGCATGGCTTTGCTTGACGTGTCTTATCAATTGCAGCCCGATCCGGACTCGGGTAAAATTCATCGATATCTGTAGATATCCAGTTGTTACTCGATGCCGAGGATGTATGATCCGCATTCTCTAGTCAGTTCCTTGATATCTCGGCCTTGTCAAAAGGCGGGATAACACTATCTACAAACTTCAGGTGCTCTAAATTAGGAATCTTTCAGAAATGTTCAAGGGCATGAATGACAAAATAAGAGATCTACGTTCCAAACTGAGGTAATACAAAGACCCCGCCGAACCTACCAAAAGACCTCTTCCTACTACTTCAATCAATGAACCCTGAAAGAAGCTTGAAAATGACAACATTCTCACCCCACTTAATAAAAGCTTGTCTCGGATATTTTGGAAGACTAATAAAAGACGTTCATACCCAAATCATCCTCTATTGAAAAGGGAAAGTCCGAAGAGTGAAAAGTATTACATTTATCATCACTAAAACTGTAACAACCCGCATATCCCGACATGAATCATGTCGGGAAATATGAGCTATTAGTATTTTAAAAACATTACAGAGAAAGATTATAGGGATGGGGTTCTAAGAAACTCTACACTTTCAACTCTCACGGTAGAAGGAATGAAAATATAAATACATAAAAAAGACATTTTAGAAAAACCGCTTCTAAAAATACTGGATTTACATATACACTATTTCAAAGTTACAATACAAGTTTGATAACATTATATATACAGCATAAAACTACAAGAAGAACAATAAATGATATGGTAAACTCTAATGTGTAGCTCCTTCCTCCTCGTACTATGTGCAATTAAACTACTAACCATCATTATGTTGTTGGGAAAAATGAAAAGAAGGGGAGTGGATCAAACATAAAGTTTAGTGAATGAGTACAAGTTTAATATGTGGTCATCATGAGTGGTTAACTTCAAAACTACTCTAAGTGATGCAGGGTGTGTAATAAGTGTTTGTGAATTCCTGGTCCAATACCTAAGGATTCTTATCTAACACAATGGGCCAAATTACAATTCGAACCTCACACTAACGATTGGCCAACGTCCTTTGTATTATCCAAAAATACTAATCATTACTACGTGCAAGAGGAGAACCCCGAAATGCACACTCATACTACAAACCAAAATAATCTGACTCATGGTATTCACCCACTGTCCACTTCTCGATCATAGTGCCAAATTTCCCTTATATAAGCCACTTATCATCTTGCTTCGGCATCCACCTATACCACGTCATGCTAGAACTGTTCATACAAGAACTCCCATTAGTCTCGGGCTCACTCACCTGGTATCTCCGTAAGTGTTACGCGCCACCAGAATGGAATACCCCTTGAGTGTTTGCAAAATACATCACCCTAGTCAACTTTTATCTCTCATTTTCGTATTCACTGTCACCCAAACTGCGATGACCTATAGTCCTTTGATAGGGGATTTACGACCCTACCAAATCTAGTCTATCTACTTAGCTCAGAAATAGGCTCAAACAATCAATATTCTAATTATACTAATAAATTTGTACTAAATTATATAAACATTTATTTTAAACATTGGACTTAGGCCAAGGTTTAGGATCTCCATTTTACAGTTGAATGGTCAACCCAGACATACCCTAGGTCAATCGCTACTTGTCGACCACAAGGCTATCCAGGTCGATCGGCCGCGCATAAATATTTACGGTTGTTCGATTTATAAACGTTGATTAATTTTTATTTTCGTTAACCACGACAGTTAATAATTCTGGTTAATTAATGATTTCAGTTAACCCTAATTTCCAGTTAATTAATTCTCAAATTTTCAGTTAATTCTAGGATTTGTGATTTAGGGTTACAATTTAACATTAACATGTGTCAAATTACCCAATTTCATAATTCAATTTCAAATTAGATTTCTAATCCATTCAATTACATAATTCAAATCAAATTTAAGGTTTATCAAATTCAATTTTCATCTAACAAGTTAATTATTTGTTTCCACATTTCTAATCAGAGTTTTACAATACAATCATAAAAGGGTCTATTAGCATCAAATTAGATTCTCAACAATTTATAGAATTTAATTCTAATCTAGTTACAAATTTCAAATCAGGTTTATAATTTACTGTTTATATTACTAACACCCTAGATCAGATAAAATATATTAAATTTAACTGTACTAATAATCTTATTAAAATTGTACCCACTCACATCAAGAACAATCTCTTCCTGTTTTCTTTGCCCGAGAATTTACCTCTGTTTGCTAGCTTCTCCTTGATCTGATTTGAGTTCTTCTATTTTGATTTGAAGAAATTTTAGAGGTTGGAGCAGAGGGAATATTTTGACAGAGTTTGGATACTGTAAATTGATGTGAGAGTTTAAGATTGGGCTAGGCTTGGTTACATAGGGGTTTGCAATGAACCGAGGACTTTAATTTGGGTTGGAAGATAATTTCTTAAATCATGTACGGTCATCAAATCTTGGCTATGAAGTAATGGATCGAAGCATTTCAATACAACGCTCGACATACTTCGGGTTCTATAAATTTTCACGACCCATAGTCGACCTAAGAGGGTCAACGGTCGAACTACACCGGTCGATCATGCTTTTAACCCAATATTTTTTTCTTTTCTCTTTCATTATATTTCAAATCTTTTCATGCCCGTAACTTCTCTATACGAACTCCATTTTTGAAGTGTTATCAGTGAAAATCATATGGAAAATTGCTATGAATGCAATGGTGCAAGTTTTATAGCAAAATTTAAACATCTATGGAAACTTTCTTTTTAGCCCTTGTTTTAATTAAATTTACTTTTCTTATTAAATTTCCATTTTAAATTTTTATTAAATTCTCCATTAAATTTCCGGGGTGTTGCTTTCTCCCTCTCTTAAAATTATTTTTTCCCTAATATCTTAAAGGACAGAAAAATGTAACTTATACCTACACCAACCAATAGACAGCCATCTACTCATCCATCATCCATAGCAATCATTGTCCTTAGAGGTTTTCTAATGCAATATGTACATATGTATGCAACGTAAAATACACATGAAGGGTGGATGTTCTACTAGTTGACCTCTTGTCATTCAAATGCTCATGCCATGCATCCAAATGTTTGCAACTCTACCTGTGTGTGCTACCATTACATTCATATGCAACATCTATATGAATAATATCCACTAGCATAATAAAAACAAAACATCCATGCGTATCCTATCTAATAGTTAGACAATAAATAAGAGATCATGTGAGTGTGTATAATACCTAGTAGATATATTGTCCTAGATGTGTAAACGAATACAACCCAAACAAACATCCAAATACATCCATTAGTATCCACCATCCATAACATGTCCTGCTAACATGTTTACAACCATTTCTACCATGCAATGGGCTCTACCTAAGCTAGACCTAAATATAAAAGTAATCTGTACTTTCCTAACTAAAATGGAACTATGCCAGAAAAGAGTTCAGGATAGGTAGCTTGGACATTCTCCTCAAGTTCCCATGTACTCTCGACTAGATCTTCTCCCTACTAGACTCTAACCAGTTTTATTACTTTATTTCAAAATTGATTTGTCCCATGCTCAAAATATGGATAGATGCATGGTGAACAAAGGACTTACCTATCATTTCTAACATTCCCTAACTGACACGGCTTGACCATGGTAACTGCATCCCATAAACACTTCCACAAGTGTGACATAAAATAAACATTGTAAACTCCCGCCTACTCACTAGGAAGCTCTGCTCCATAAGCTAACTACCAAACTTTATCCAAAAAAGGAAAAGGCCCTACCACTCTCTCAGTGCAACTTTTTCGAACTATCAATCAAATAAAAATCAAATTGGCAAGATGTTCACATGGACTGTGTCATCACCGTGGATCTCGATTCCATGCGTCTCCTGTCAGTATATGTTTTTTTAAATCTTTTGCAATCCTTGTCCTTCTATGAATCGTATTAATGTCCCAACTTCATTTCTCACATTTACCACTGGCATGAATCTTCAATCCAATTGTATATGCATCGGTAACCCTTTGCAATGCTTATTATCAACTCAAATGATATCCACTTGCACTCCTCTAAATAACTTGAGCATAAGTATGCTCTCGCGAAACCGTAGTCCTATGCAATTCTCAATGTACAACCAAACTTCCTTTAGTCATCTAGTGGTATACCTACTCACTTCATTTTCTAGATACTAATTTAGACAACCAAAAAGTGGACGATGTTTCCTTCCTAGTAATTTCTACTTAGACCTTATTCTTACTTCCCGATTTCATCTCAAGGATATCCAAACTTGTGGATTCTCCAACTATTGAAAATAATATAGGTTCCTTTCCAATTCGATTCTACTTAGGTTATTTCATTTCATTTTACCTTTTGAATCGTTTCTTCGATTCTTCAAATTTTAATTAAAGTTACAATCTGTGATTTATTTAGCATTGGGGATAATCACCAAAGTGATACTTCGTTCGCATGCAATTGTTATGCAACCATATTCCAAATTAGTCTTCTCCTAATCCGAGGGATGATTGGAGAGAATCCACTTTTTATCCCTTACTCTAGGTCTTACCAGATTTCTAATCTCACTCTCACTCTCACTTCTTATAGTTTCATCCATATTCCCAATGCGTGCAAATAACAATATCTTTATCTTGACTAAGATCCAAATCTTTGAATTAACCATCCAATAAAAAGTCTTAACTAAAATTTTACTTAAGGTACCATTTGTAATTTGGACTTCCAAATTTTTTCCCTATTCCTTGATGTCATCTCATATTTGGGATATTTTTACCAAATATTTCCTCTGATCACCCGATTCCAATTATCCTATGGTTGAGACAACTTAATATGAGATGACACCTTGCCTTTTAATTCAATTGACATAATGACCAATACTCTGGTTTATACTTAGGGATTACCGCACTTTAATGCATTGGAACCACATTTTTCCTAAAAGGAATGTGAATGCTATTGCTTTCCATAAATTATCTAAACATTGATTTGTGTTGTGTTTGGAATTACAAGGTATTTTTGTCTCACTTATTATTGAAATAAACTGTACAAAATACGTGACTATCCCTATTTTGTACATCTCTTTTCATTGGATATATTCCTTATTATTTCAAACGATGCACTTTTATACTAAAACTGGATAATTTATATACCTGTACATTCTCACACACTTCATCCCAATGAATAAAAATACTACTTAAATCCCGTTTCCACTTAATAACAACTTTCAAATTGTTTTTATTAATTAATGTCAATTATCCAACAATTTACTATGATGACTAATTCCACATAACCTATAAATACCGCTTAAGTGATTTGGGTCTACAAATTTGGAGCCAATACATAACCTATAAGTACTGGAAACAACTACTTCCCACTATTTTCCTTTCTCAAGAATGTGCAACATTCAATCCTATAATTCCAAGATTCCCTCTTAGGCATCCATGGAACACAACTGCTATGGCATAAATCCAATAACATATGTAAAGTAGATACCTTCCCATTCTTGTCCTTCTAGTCTGCCCATAGCCTATGAGGGACTACACGATACCTGAATGCCCGTAGCCTATAGGTATCCTATTCTTATCTATACGGTATCAACTAATATCTTGTTGCTATCCTGTCCAACCCTATAATTGCTGTACCATTTAAGATTGCCTAAGTTAATCAAGGAAATACCTATTTGTCGCTTAACACCTTTAATATGGATTGAAGTAGATCCTACTTGTCCCTTTTACATTTCAAACTGGAAAATTCCTTGCATCCGTATTTTTCTTTGATACAACTAAAACATCTTGACTAACTCTTCCTTATTCTAAAATAGGTTTACTCAAATCATACTCTTCAATCTTCCTTACATAAAAGATTCTACAATTCCAACCAGAATTGGGTAGGGTAATATAATGTGGTGTTTATTTTTCATTACTATGGGAACTTCGACCTAATACTTTGTCCTTCTAATTCAACCATTGCTTGAAAAAGTTGCCAAGTTTTTATGTTTCTTTTTATCTCGCTCTCAATCATATGTTTCCAAATTTCATAGTTAATTCTACCTTAATAGGCCATTTTATCCTATTTATCTAACTCAAACTTATTTCTTTCCTTTTTAAATTTTAAGTGATAGCCTTCTTAAATCAAAACCTTTGACTTTACCATAATAAAAATAATAAGTTTTTAAAAATTTAAAACGCTTCTTTCATTTCTAACAACTGTTTTCTTTTTACTAAGATCATAACATTTCCTTTAATTAAATTATCAAAAACGATTTACTTAATTCAGTAAAAATGTACATAAAACAAACTTTTGTATAGTCTTCTTTTATAAATAAGAAATTTTCAGATGAGCACATTTTAAAGATAATGTGGTATTTTTAATTTATTATTATTGTTGTTTTAGAGTTTGATATAACGTTGATAAAAGACATTTTAGTACTAACCACTGCTTATTTACAACAAGAATCCAAAATTTAAACCTTCCATACTCTTAAATTTTTATTTTTATTTTCAAAAGTTCTACTGTTAAAAGAAAAGTGCACATTGAGATAAGTATAACAATTTGCCCAAAAACTATATAAAAGTTGTTAAAAATAACTTTTCACCAAATCCTTTAATTTTTCTTTTTAAACAAACCCTATAAAGTTTATCAGACTATTTTATATAAAACCATGAACTGAAATTTTTTTCTATTTAAAATACTAGATGTTTGTACCAAAATTGGGCACAACACTCTTCAGAAGTCTTTGAAGAGATAAAGTGAAGAAATTAAATGAAAAAAGAGGAATTATCTAACAAAAACTCCAAATTTCAGAAATGAGAATAATTAAAGTGCAAGGAGACATAAGAATTTAGAGTGATTCGGCGTATAGCCTACGTCCACTATGAAGTAGTTTGCTTTATTGATCTTTCTTTTGTGTTTACAAGTGAATTCAATGATTTACAGCAGTCAATTGAGATTTGCAGCAGTGAATCTCATTGGTAGCAGCAGCAATGGAGTTCAGATCTGGATCTGGCAGAGTCCGGGCGTTGGAGATCTCAAAGAGGAAGAAGAACCTCTTTTCTGTTGGCTTTGGGGGTCTATTTATAGGTGTAGGAGGCTGATATTTCACTCAGATCTCGGGAGACTCTCTCTGGCATGTGACCAGGCCCACACGCCCAAGCCCGTGAAGTTTCGGTCTGATCCGTGATCGACACGAGCAGATTTCGACTCGCTCAAGATTTCATCCAATGGAGTCGAAATTTGGCGTGGACATTCTTTAGCATGCATGTAGTCTTCTGTGAAAATTTCATAGCATTTGGACTTGTAGATTGGGAGATATGATCGATACGAAATGGAGTTTTCGGCAGGCTGTTTCCTTCGACTCGCTCCTGTTTCGACTCGCTTCCATTCGACTCGATGCCGTGGTGCTTCCTAGATCGCTCCGCCCTTGACGCTGCTTTGAGCGAGTCAAAGCACACACTGATTTAAGCGAGTCGAAGTGTACAATGATTGATTGAGTCGAAGTGCATGGTTCGACCGCTTCGAGTAGTGACTTTGCCAACCGAAGCTGAATTCGATGGAGTCGAATAGCTGTTTGAGAGGAGCGAGTCGAAGCGTGCACTTTCGATGGTTCCAAACTGGAGCGAGTCAAAGAGGGCAGCTGAGCGAAGCGAGTCGAAATAGGTACTTCAGATGGCAGTGAAGTGAGTCGAACAGGAACGAGTCGAAGTTGGTATCTGAGGGAACCGAAGCGAGTCAAAGGGAGCGAGTCGAAGGAGCGAGTCGAACGGTAGCTGATTTTCGTCCAATTTTGTATCCTTCATAACTTGAGCATACGAACTCAGATCGACTTGAGACTTTGAACGTTGGCTCCCATGGCTTAGCTCATTATGTCTTACCAATTTTGGCTCGATCCGGACTCGGACAAAATTCATCGATATCTGTAGCGAGCCCGTATATAATTGATCTCTGGGACGGGCCGTCACTGGTTACTAGTCAATTCCTTGGTGTTACGGCCTTGCCAAAAGGCAGGATAACACTAGATATCTACGTTTTCTAACTTTAAAAATAATAATATTCTTTGGTTTATCATTAAGTTGGAGTAGACAAGAGCAACCTAATTACCTAGGCCCACTTATACTTAATAATACTTTAAGTGTATGAAGTTTTGTTTTCCTTCCAAAATGGTTACTTACATCCATTTCCCAATACAGTGTCCAACCTCAATATGGAAAAAAAATCTAGCTATAACTGTTTATGCCAAAATATGGCACAAACACCCAATAGAAATTTGATAGAGGAATTAATGTAGAATAATAAATGTAAACAAAGAGAATATAGTAATAAAGCAATAAGAAATAAGCAAATAATAGAGATACAACTGTTTATAGTGGTTCGGCATTGTTGGCCTACGTCCTCTTTGAAGATATAGCTTTATTAATCACTTTGCAAACTGAGTACAAGAGGGATCGGATGAAAATTCTTAGTTACAAAAGAATACAAAGCAATAAGCAGTGTAAAGGCCCCTAAAAATGAATAATCAAGTCTGCATTTATAGGGAAGATGATGAAATATCTCCCTAAAAATTCAGTAGAAAGCTTTCCAGATACATATGGGCCCACGTGAGGGATCGCTGTTCGACGATGGAAATTCTATCGGTTTAGAAAACCATCGAACGAATTTAAATTAAAAATAACCGCAAGCGCACGACGTACTATTGAAGTACGTGGCGAGTACGGGTCGATCCGTAGGGAATTGATGATTTTAAAATTCTATTCAATCAAATTAACCAAAGTTGAAAATGTGATTAGCTAAAAACGTAGAAAACTAGCAAAAGAAAATTGATAAAAATATGAGAGTGTCAAGGCAATTTAGAGGCAATTTCCACTCTCTAGATCACATAAATCAACAAAATGAAGTTATGATCTCTTATTTTTTCTTGTAATTAGTGTAATTAGTTGATGTGTTTATCATAAGTATGGTATATTTGTGCTATTAATTAGCACAATATAAACCATCAAACTATAACACAACCACTAATACACATTTAACTCTTATGAAATATGACAACGAAGTTGAAAGAAAAATCTATTTTAAGCATGGCCTATTAACTATTGTTTAGAAATATAGGCCATCAAATTTTAATTTCAACAATCACTTTATTACCATCATCATATGTAGATGAAGAGGTAATCATTGTTTGTGATTGTTTAAGCATAGCCTATTTGGTGTCAACAATATAGGCTATCAAATTCACATCAAAAACAACAAGTTAAACCACTTCAAATGATTCATTAAGCACAAAAAGAGAGCATAAACATCAAAATGTTGCATCTACATACTAGAGAGCTTCATTACCCCTAAATTGTAGGGATTAGCCTCTCGTATTTGTTATCATATGAACAAATGTAGCTAGCAACATGAAAGCAAAAAGAAAGGAAAATGAAAGCTAATAAGAAAGAGAGCTAATTAACAAGAATTAGAACTATTCTACTTGCATGAAAGTAAATCTACACTACAACAAGAAAGGGAAAAGATAATATATTAAATTTCATAAAAAAAAGAAAAGAAAATTACATAAAAATGGCTAAGTAGCCATGAAAAGAGAAAGAGAAGAGCTTGTTTATTTGTGAGCCTAAACTAAACTAAGAGGAACTAAGAAGGAGAAAGGTTACATGAAGATATGGGGTATTTATACAAGTGTTAAACTCTAATTCATATTTTTTGGGAATGCCCAAATTGCCCTTGAGGTAGTGTGGTGACCAAGTAATCATTAGCCTCCCATAATCATCCATTTAAGTATGCATGAAGATTTGATGGCCATTAGCATGTGGATTAGCTTCTAATTTGTACATGAAGGAAGGTGGGTAGGTGGGGTCCTCCATGATCTTCACTTTGAATTATTTTCATCTTCATTCCTTTGTGTTCTATTTGTGCATGCATATCTTCTTCATCAAACCACTTGTAATTGAAATCAAATTCCTACAAAATAGTATGGAAATTTATAATTAAATTTTCTCAAGTTAATTTATGCACAAAAATGTCTATTTTGCTCTTGGATGAAGATGAATATGTGACAATTTGGAATTATTTGAATTTTGGTTTAAACAAGTTAAAATACCCGATATGATCATTTATTTAATTTAAATAGATTAAATATGGTGGTAATAATATGCACATTTATGTGCACATCAATCGCATGGCCCAAATCCCAAGGAATAGTGATCGGGGTCGATCCCTATTTTGTGGATTTAGGGCTGCGATCCCTATGAAGGGTTCTTCATGCTGAAATATACTTGCCCTTCAAGTTTCATGCCAACTGGACCTATAAGTGTTGAGTTATTGATCGATCTTTGATGTATTGTGTTGCGCCGTCTGGTTTAGGCCGATCACTCTAGAGGAAAGAAGGATGATCCCTCTTACTTCTTCGTCTTAGGGTGCGATCCCTAGGGTGGACTCCCTAGGGACCTCTCTTCTTGTTCACAAAGTTTCAAGTGTGTTGGAATTCTAGATTTTGAGATATCGATCGTTTTCAGTTAAGTTACATTGTTGGGTTGGATATGATCTGATCCCTTTGATACACTCCCTTTGATATGATCATTTTTATACGATCCCTTTCTTAGGCGAAGTAATTTGCCCATAACTTGAGCGTACAAAATCCAAACGACTTGAGATTTGAAATGTAGCCTCGTGGGGCTTTCTTGATCACTCTATATCGATCTCACCCAGTTTGGGAACAAAATCGAGGATATGTACTGATTCCCTAGGAGAAGGGATAGGCGCTAATCCCCTGCTTAAGGGAGGTACTAATCCGTACTTAGAATGTTCTGGAGAGTCTATCACTTGGTCTCGATTGATCCTCGCTTCATATCATTGCCTAAGCTTGATCTCTGAGCCTAATAATCATCTCTTTGGGCTACCGTCCTCGATGATCATCCAGTCTAACTTGTTAAGTCAGTCTGAGTATAGCCGAACCAAAAGGCCGGATAACATTTGCCCCCCAAAGAACGTCTATGTCGAACATGATGTACTTTGAATCGAAGCAAGTTAGAGTCGCCGGAAAGAAATCCATCTAGTTTTCTGAATAGTCACTATCCTTCCTTTAAATTATTTTCCCAATGTGTCGTATCTTTCTTTGATCGTCGTGACGCTTTGTAATAACCCAAACTCCAATGGTCTGGGTTTTTTGCAAAAATGCTAAAACCCAAGCCCACTGAAGTCTGAGTTGGGTATCTGGTATCCTGCAAATAGGCAAAGATAAATATATCAGAGCTCAATTAATTAACTCACAACGGAACTAATTAAAATATAATAGTAAGTAAATACTCATCCAAATAATAACACTTTCTAAGCAAGTGTCACATAGCTGAGAAGTCTCTGCCATCTATCTAATCTGTAGGATGTTATGAGGAGGGGTTCAGAACAAAAGTTCCGGTGAATGGATAAATTATATACTTCTAGGCTTAATTCTACATATATTGTTTTATTTCCATTTACTCTTATATTAGGTTCATTTGCTTACAATATTCTCACCTCTATTTGTGAATCGTGCCCATCTACTCCATAGTAGATTAAAACCTAATAACTTATATATACATATATGTAGCTATATGCCCAATGACCATATTGTTCCTAGGTACGACCTATGGTACCTTCCGTATCCTCCTCGAAAAAGGCTCCATCGTCTTGCTTCAAGAACATTCCATAACTACATCTGTAAAGGAGTGCTTTGTAAGGCCTACAATACAGATGCTCCATCGTCTTGCTCCGTAGTTATATCTATAAAGGACTGCTTCATAAGGCCTACAATATAGATACTCCATCGTCTTGCTTCGCGAGCGCTTCACAGCTACATCTGTAAAGGACTGCTTCGTAAGGCCTACAATACAGACGCTCCACTACTTACTATGAAAACGTAAATCATGTTCGCCCTAGTCTATACTAGTGATCGGACATCCACAATGTACCACCCAGTGCGTACATTGAGGACTACGTAATCGTTATGTCTACCATCTGAATCCCGCCAACAAGGTCTACCTTGTACCGAACTCGGTCGGGGATTTTCTATATCTGTAAAGGGCAGCTTCGTTAGGCCTACGATACAGATATTCCAGTTGGTCCGTCTCTTTCTCATCGTGGCTATGGCCCCACGCAGCCACCCCTCAACTAATCGAAATATTTCTAAAGAGTTAAGTGGTCGTTCCCTACTACAAACAATTTAATATCCAATTGGTGGTGCCCCCCATCGAATGTCTCGATAGTGAAAGAATCATTGGCCTGTTGGTTTAACTCTAGTCTTTATCGAAATTGCTCTTGGTCTTGATGTTGGCCGATATCTGCATGCGACAATCCTTAAACTTAATTGCAAGTACTGGATATACGAATACCCTACTCCGAACACCAAGCCCTTCTGACTGCCTACAAAGGTCTGCTTCGTTAGGCTTACAATGCAAATGCAGTCAAGGCATACTCTCTTATTAGAACACCTATAGACCTGCCTCCGGGGATACAGTTTCGTTAGGCCTACCCAAAGGGCCATCCTAGAGTATCCTTACGTCCAGTTGAAGTCTCATACTTCCTTGAAGTCCAATAATACTATGTTGGATGTGCTTCTCCATTGCTGAAATCCGTGATGAACTGCTTCTTTATGCACTTCATCTTTTAGGCTGCTCCAAACGCATTTCGATTCTTTTATTATACCCTAAGTCTAATCTTTTAATTTGCGTTTAGTTTGCTTTCTTATTCTGTTGGCTACTTATTTTAATTTAATTAGAATATTCTTGCCCTCGTCTCACTTCTAACTATTGTGAGATAACCATAGGTCTAATACGGAATGTTGTTAGTACGAGCCACATTCATTATCTTGCTTATTTAACTTAATATATCAATCCTTAAGTTCAATAAAATAAGCCTCTTTTATTATTTATGTGTTATTTGCTTATCGACTTAATATAAGTTGTTTAAATAAACTTCTATCATTATTCTCTACTATCATTGATTACCAATTTATTATAAGTCTCATGATAAGCTTTTCCGCTCTTATTTCATAATTATAACCAATGTTATAATTCTACTTGTAATTGTTACTTTTTCTTCTTTTATAGTCTGTTATATAATTACAAGCATTTCTTGTCTGCTCTAGTCTGCCTTCTTTATTATGATATAGAATTTTCTTTAACTCTCTAATATTACATAATTCACTTATCATAATAAATTGCATAGTTAAATAGCATGTGCAGTAAATGCAGACTTAGGCTCATTAATTTTTTTATAGCCTCAAATTCTTAAATTAATAATTTTATTATTTCAAATAATACTTTACTTTATTGTCTGCTATTTTAGGAAGTAAATCTATTTTATTTGGTTGGTTATGAAAACTATATAATCCATTTCCATATCTTAATATTGGGTAATACTATAAACAATAATCCGTAACTACAAGATATCTCTTTTACTGTTTTGGAGTAGTGTAAAATACAGTGGTTTCTCTATTTTACACTAATTCCCCCTTTTTATTTCTTTTATTCTGGTAGTTACGTTTATCGTTATCTTTTAGATATTAAGTTATGGAAATTTATCCTATTAGAAACCAACCAATTAATCTAATAATTACTCCCAAATTAACTTTTTCGGTTTTAATGCAATTTATTATAGTAATTCTATTCCTCAACTTTTATTATTTTACATCTAATTTCCTTCATTTCAGTATTCTTAATTATTTAATCCATATTCGCGTTTAATCTATTCTAATCCATACGTGAAGAAAAAAGAGAGGATAGAAGTAAACCGACGTTTGCATAAAAATCCAAAACGTAGAAAAAGATGTAAATAAGGCATAGAAAATAGTGTACAAATACTAATACTGTAAATAAACTGCAAGTTTTCTTATAGTTCAGCATAATTTAGTTAATATGATTAATTACTAAATAAAATTTTCTAAACGGGAATCTAACGATAATATATCTAAAACTTAAAAGATATATAAATAAATCCACTCACATGTCGTCCTTAGCTTCGCTTGTGCTCCGCTTGGCTCCACAGTCCTTCTGGATCCAATGGTACAAGTTCCAAAGCTATATTCCGATAATTCCAAAATTATTTATTTTCATTACTTATCGTTATACGTTACATTTTAACTATATAAAAATGCGGGGTGTTACACGCTTGGTCGATTTCCAATAGTATAAATTTAGGATTGTATTCCATCACTTGCAATCTATGTTTGGTCCTACGAGGCTAGTAAACTTTGGATGTCCGATTCAATTTCGTTTTTGAAAGCTTCAGGTCAGAATTCAATTTCTATTAGTTTTGAGAAATCGAACTATTAGGATGCACATGTGCACGTTCATGTACACTTTCCTGTCGTTGGCTCCCAAGCATGATTGTATGCTCATGGGTCATCGCCAATTCCTTGTAGTTTAATTGCAATAGGATTGTAATTCCTTGTTTATTTTTTATGATGAAATAGGGGTCGTAATAAGTCACTTGATGAGAAGGAACTTCAAGTTCTAAAAGAATCACAACTTTGGAGCCATATGTAAGGGCGAATGGAGTATGACCTGTCGTGAACTTGTGGATGGATCTGTTTGCCCATAATGCTGATGAAAGTTCATTGACCCACTTGCCTCTAGGCTTTTCCAAACGCTTCGTTAGAATGTACTTTACGATTTTTTTAACAGCTTCGACTTGTCCATTAGATTGAGGGCGACCAACTGCCACAAATCTTTTCTCAATAAGATGTCGGTGGTAGAAGTTTTTGAATTCAGCACCATCGAATTGGGTCCCACTGTCAGTTACGATTGTTCGAGAAGACCAAAACAATAGATGATGTTTCGAATAACAAAGTTTATTACTTTTTTCATTGTGATCATAGCTAAAGGTTGAGTTTCAGCCCATTTGGTGAAGTAATCAACTGCTACGATGGTGTATTTCGCACCACCTTCAGAAATTGATGAGGAGCCAATGATGTCAATACCCCAAGTGGCAAACGGCCATGAACTGACCATTTGAGTAATTTTTATCGGTGGGGATCTCAAAAATTTTACAAACATCTGACACTTGGCATATCTTCTAGTGTAATTTGCTGCATCTCTATTGACAGTTGGCCAATAATAGCCGTAGTAGAGTATTTTCTTCGCTAGGGTTTGCTCCCCGATGTGATCACCACATTATCCTTCATGGACTTCTCTCAAGACTCGTTTAATTTCATCATGGGCGATACAACGAAGCAGGGGAACGGAGTAACCCTTTCGATACATGACTCCTTCATGGATGATGCAACATAAAGCTTTGAGGAGGATCTGTCGTTTTTCATTCCTCTGTCCAGGAAGGATCCGTCATTGTAGATAACCTTTGACAAGAGTCATCCACGACTCCCTTTCCGACTCCATCTCCAAAACCCAATCAATTTCCATCTGGTCGATGCTTAGAGTATTTAGAACTTCAACCGGGACCAAGCCTATTTGTTGTGCATCCCAAGAACTAGCCATTTTGGCTAATGAGTCGACTTTCTCATTTTGTTCCCTGAGGGTGTGTGTAATGGTGTAAAACTCGAAGTCTACTAGTAGCTCTTGGACCCAGCCGAGATAAGGAGAAAGTAGCTGCCCCTAGCCTGATAATCTCCCATGACTTGGTATACTACTAACCAGGAATCAAAAAAGATTTGTAAAGTTTTCACTCCCAGTTCTCTGGCAAGTTTGAGCTCGGGAATCAAAGGCTTCATACTCAGCTTCATTATCTGTTGTAGGGAGGTCGAGTTTTAGGGCATAGCAGCTCGATCGTTCCTCAGGAGTCACTAACATGACTTTGGCACCAAAACACCGATCGTTGGATGCTCCATCCATGTACATTTTATATCTATTGGTTGGTTCTCCATTGCTCTCCGAAGAGTCATCTGGTGCAGTGAATTCAGCCATGTAGTCTGCCAATGCCTATCCCTAGATAGCTCTTTGAGGGAGATAAGTGATATCAAATTTGCATAACTTGATATTCCATTTGATTAACTTTCTAGACATCTCAGGTCATTGTAGGACCTACCATAATGGCTGGTCAATATTGACGTTGATGGGCTAAGCCTGGAAATAAGGGCGAAGCTTTCATGATGCAATCAACAGGCAGTGCACGAGCTTCTTTAGATTTGGGTAGTTCCTCTCAACACTTGACAATTGCTTGCTAAAATAATAGATCAGTCTTAGGATTTGATTCTCCTCACGAAGCAGTGCGACACTTATAGCATGTACCGACATGGCCAAATAGATATATAAGTCTTCGTGATCCACCGGTTTTGACAAGATGGAAGGCCTCTCTAAGTGGTTCACCAAAGGTTGGAATGTTTCTTCATAATCATGTGTCCATTTAAAATTCATTTTACTTCTTCTAATCAAGTCGAAGAAAGGAATGCATTTATCAGTGGCTCTGGAAATAAATCGACTTAGGGCAACAACCTTTCATTTAGGCTTTGTACTTGTCGAATGGTATTTGGTGCTTGGATGTTGCAAATTTCTCAAACGTTCTCGGGATTAGCTTCGATTTCGTGAGCATTAACGATGAAACCCAAGAACTTTCCTGATGCAAAGCTAAAAGAAGATTTTAGAGGATTGATTTTCATTTTGTAATATCGAAGGATATCGAACATTTCTACTAAGTCTCTAATGTGGTCGCTTGATCGTCCAGACTTCATGAGCATAACATCCATGTATACCTCCATTATCTTTCCAATCTGATCTTCGAACATCCTATTAACCAATCTCTGGTAAGTATCTCAAGCATTCTTTAGTCTAAATGGCATCACAACATAACAATATAGCCCTAGATTGCTAATGAAGCTGGTGTTCTCTGGTTGGGGATATGCATCGGGATCAGGTTGTATTTAGAGTACGCATCCAAATGAAAGCAGTTCATATCCAACGGTTGAGTCTACTAGCTGGTCGATCCTAAGAAGTAGAAATTTATCTTCCAGGCACGCCTTGTTTTGGTCTAAGTAGTCAATGCATGTCCACTACTTTCCATTAGCTTTTCTCACAAAAAATAGATTGTATACCCATTTTGGTTAGAGGCCATCACGAATAAACCCATTGTTTTTTAGTTTACCTACCTTTTCTTTAAGTGCAGCAGATTTCTCTAGATCCATGCCATGTCGCTTTTGTTTCGCCGGGACATGCCTCGAGGCGATACTCAATGCATGGCTTGTGATAGTCGGTGAGATCACATACATGTCAGAATGGGTCCAAGCGAACACATCAAGATTCGCCCGGAGAAAGCCAGCAAATTCCTTCATCATCGTTGCACTGAGCTGTGATCCGATCTTTAGGATCCGTGATGGGTTTTCATGGCTGACCGTAATGTCGATCGTTATCTCAGTGGGTACGGCCTTAGATTCTTTGGGCTCCTCTTCTTCATCTATCAGGTCTATACCTTTATATAACTGACTATGGTGTTATTGCTTGATATTAGCCTTATGTTGTGAGCTAAAATATTCTTAAGTGGATTTTCCCAAGTAGTGGGATCGGTTTTGATCCCTTGTATTAGTGGCACTTAAGCAGCTATTGGTTTGACATGAACATACTTGACCATATGAACTCGAAATCGAACAATAGGGTATGACATATAGGACTTGCATACTTGAACTAGCATATGGCCTTGAATAAGATGTTTACCACTTCAGTCTTGAATAGATTAGCATATTTGTACTTATTGTAACACGTGCCCTGAATGAACTTGAATATGAATGTCAGATTATTATACGTCGATACCCGATCCCTGAATTTGGAGGTAACTTTTTCACGTGACCATCGACGTGAAATCCGATTGGAACTATCAGTGATGACGATCACTCTGGTCGAGCTTCTAAGTTTTTCCATAAGTGCCATATAGTATTGAACTGTATTACATTGCACAACACCGCACGGAACTGTACTTTGCACGAGGGATGTTTGAACTAGGTTTGCAAAGTCGCCTAGGTGATGGGATTAGTGCCAGTCCCATGCCTAGGCAAGTCTTGTAACTTCAACACTTTGGTGGCCTAGGCAAGGAGAATGGCAGTTGGATTTGGTGTCGATCCCTATGTTCAAGCATTTCTTTAATGCATAATCAATGGCATGAAGGCTGGTCAGGATAACATGTGATGACGGTCGCTT
The DNA here is from genome assembly GCA_030737815.1 of Allium fistulosum. NCBI lineage: Eukaryota > Viridiplantae > Streptophyta > Magnoliopsida > Asparagales > Amaryllidaceae > Allium > Allium fistulosum. The sequence goes on along the minus strand of CM060905.1, from coordinate 892,578,338 downwards.
CGGTCGAACTTCTAGATCTCGTGTTATGAGCTGATGAGTCTGATAGTGATAGGCTCCAGATGCTTTGAGCGATTATCTGCAAATAGTCGAAGATCAGGCTTAGAAGCACGTCAAATCAAATGTCAAGAAGTGTTTAGCCTTGTGTTGTGTGCAGCTACATAGCTGGTTTTTACTTTTAGTTGAATCTGCTTGTGTATTCGAGTAACGTGCTTTCCATTCAATGTACTCATGATTTATTACTCGTTCGAGTTGGAGTGATGGTTAATTGCCCATGAGCTAGGGCATTGATTTGATGATTCTATCTCTAGGCATCCTTTCGGTCGTAGCCTCGTGTCGTTGTAAACACCGAGTATGAGTCACGGTATTGTGCTATCGCAGTCAATCTTTGGATGATCACACTTCTACCCCTTATCTCGAGTTTATAAATGTATTGCATGGATGGTCGAGTCTTGTCCTAGTCATTTTTATACTCCCACCTAAGCTACGAAGACTTAGATTTGATCGCCGAATGGTCAATTCACATTCATCTTGTTTCTCGCTCATGCCCCTAAGTTTGAGGCATACGTCGACTTTTTCACACTTATTCGTAGTTTATTCTTTTATCGAGGTTATTGTGATTGGAGCTTTTCGAAGGGAATCCGGGTCACTATCGTTTGTGTTTGGTGTGGATCGATATTGATCGTCGACCCAGCGGCACGATATAGAAAGCTTGGATCGACATTGCCTATCGACCTGGTGGTACGATATAGTCGGTCGCCCGTAAACTTCGGACGTCATTTCAATTGGTTTTTTATTAAGGATTCCTTGCGGTCATTGCCTTAGGTCGTAAAGAACACCAAGCCGAAGCTATAATGAGCTGTCATATTCAGCTTTTAGTGGTTTATACTCCTAGCTCAAGTCTTGGTATAACCGAGTTAGTTCGTGGATGGTCGAATTCCATCCATAGTGAGTTTATACTCCTCTTGTCGAGATTAAGTCGGAGTTTATGGAGTAGTGAGTGGTCGAACAACACTCATCTATTTTTTTATACTCATATCTACACTCTGTAGATAAGAATTTTTCGGCGGGTGGTCGAATCACACCCAATTTGTGTTTATACTCCAGTCCACACTATGGGGACTTAGAGTTATTTTGGAAAATGGTCGAACCACATTTTCCTTAGTCATTTCTTCTGCCCCCAAGTCAGGGGCAGAAGTTGAAAAGTGGTCGATCATATCATATTCACTCTTACTTGGAATTCTTCACATCGAATCATGGGTAGGAGCCGATTAGCGGATGGTCGGATCGCATCCATTTTGATATTTATACTGCAGTCCGCACTAGGGGACCAGAGTTGATCGATGGACGGTCGAATTGCATCTATTTTTCATTTGTTTTTATACTTCGATTAGCACTACGGGGCCAGAGTTATTCAGTGGGTGGTCAGTCACGCCCGTTCGATGTTTATACTCCAGTCCGTGCTATAAGGACTAGAGTTAGTCGATGGACTGCAGAACCGCTTCCTTCCTTTTGTGTTTATACCCAGGTCCATGCTCCAGGGACTAGAGTTTTATTATGGGTGGTCAGTCACACCCGTTTTTGATTTATACTCCACCTGTCAGGTCAAGGTAAGAGTTGTCAAATAAACAGTCGAGTCATGTTCATTCGTGGGAAGGAATTTTGCACCTAGTGTCGAGGACAAAAGTGGGCGAGTGGACGGTTGATTCATGTCCACTTAGTGATTAAGCGATGGATGGTCAGACAACATCTATGGTCCATACTTGGGTTGGACGGTCAGGTCTCATCCAATTTGCTTCGTACTCCTCCCGGCGAGCCAACGGAGAGAGTTATTGGGTGGACGGTCAAGTCACATCCACCTCAGGTTGCAGTCATGTCCTCGTGTTGAGGGTGGCGGTTGATGAGTAGACGGTCAATCACACCTACTTTAAGTCAAGATCTTAGACTACCTTTTATGTCTAGGGCAGGAGTTAATGTGTAGACAGTCAAATCATGTCCACTTTAGTTGGACCTCAGTCTTGCTGAGCTTTGGGAGAGGCATAAGTATTTTAGCGAACTTCAAGTATGAGCTAAGGAGTGGCTGGTCAGCTTACACCCACTCTAATTTTTTCTTCATTCTTCAAGTCAAGCGTAGAAGTAGATGAGTGGATGGTCGGTCTTGTCCACTTTGTATTGGATTCTGAACTGGTCGGGCTCTGAGTAAGCATAGATGTTATGTCAGAATTGAAGCAGGGATTAGGAAGTGGATGGTCGATTCACACCTACTTTCCATTTTGAGTCCTTGGCCCCAAGTCAGGGGTGTATGGTAGCTGACGAGCGGTTGAATCACACTCATCCCAATGATCCTCCAAAGTTCCAATCATGGTCTATGGAGGTTGGTTGGCGCTCAACTCTAAGTACTTGGTCACCTTCATCGTTTGGAAGTAGTTTAGTTCAAGTTAGTTGTAGTTCACAACATAATTGAAATTTAAATAAATCTTATTGAAAAGTGAAACAGTGTCGTATGCTTGCTATTCCACTTCGCCCCAGCCCTTCTCAGTTGGAAGTCGACTGTAGGTGGTCCAATTGATAATCAAAATCCTTATTGATAGGGTTCGGATGTTCCTTGCCCGCTATACTCTAAGGCTTGCACATATTATTGAAACTTTCCTTTCTAGATCAGCTTTTCGATCACATCTCAAAGGTGTCTGCAATCGTCGGTATTATGACCGTGTGTATCTTGAAATATACAACATTTCTCAGATTTCTTCTTGGTTTCGGTGGACTCTCTCAAGGTCGGTTTATAGTATTGCTTCAAGTCATGAGTCTCCAAGTAGATGTTTTCAATTAAATTATCCAAAGGAGCATATGAGTTGAATTTTGGGATTCTGGGTCGTCTCCTAGAATCTGAGTCCCCATCTAAGGCCTCAATGCTGCCCTCGCTTTGAATTCCTTTGGCCAATTGGCCTGCATCGTTCTTTCTTCTAGTCTGCTCTCTAGCTTACCAATCGCCAAAGTCTGTCTTGGGGTCGATTCTCCTTATCAACGCCATTTTGCTGGGATTGCTCACTTTAGTGATGACAACGTTGAACCTCTGTAGGAAGTCTTTGAGCGGCTCGCCCGTGGCTTAAAATAAATTGGATAATGACATCACATCCTTGTGGTGAGTTGCATGCATCCTGAATTGCTGTACAAAATTCCAAGCCAGTTGATCGAATGAGGAGATGGCCAATGCGGTAATCGTAGAAACCGCATGATCGCTACTCCTTTAAGGAATATTGGAAAGAATCTGCATTCGATGGCATCTGTCGCTCTGGTGGAATCCATGCGCCATCATACTTCGTGAGATGTAGTCGGGGGTCTGTATTCCCAGAATATGCCGGCATGGTGGGCATATTGAATCCCCTCGGATAATCTACATGTTGAAAGACTTTGATGAATAGGTTTCGACTAGGGGAAGTGCTCCAATCATCGTTAGTCTGATCCATTTTCAAGTTACAACTACTTGTAATGCTTGTGAATGTTGAATGCACAATTATCCAACGTTCGATGGTTGAAAACATCGATCGAATGGCGAATCAGTTAGGAAGGGGTCGTAGATCGGTGATGATCCCCAAACTTTCATCCAAATGGGTTGCTACCATATAAGGTAGTAAGGAAGGCCTCTCGAGGTTGCACACCAAGTTTCAAGTCATTTGGAGTCTGTATGCCCGAGTTATGAACAAAACAAGATGGACTGATATTGATGAATTGGTGATAATTTACTTGGACTCCAACCTAAGAAAATTTGCTATTTTCTTGAAGTCATCCCTTAGTTCGCTTTGAGTCACTGAATTTGAAGTGCTGGGTTGGTGACGAATGGTGCTTGGAGTAATATTGGTGTTTGATTGGAGAAAATCTTGGTTTCACCCGATTTTGACCTTGGCCAGAATTTCCTGGGTTTACTTCAAGTAGAATGGGTGATTACTTCAGGTTCGACTTTGGGTCAGCATTAAAGTGAGTTTTTCGACAAACGTTTCGACGATTTTTGATGGTTTTTGATGACTACTACACGTGACTCGACGATGGAGGTTCCATAATGGTAAGTGATTACTTTGATGAAGGATAGCTATACCTCGAGATGGTATAATAAGCAGCATAGGGCGGTCATCACACAAGCCGCCGTACTATAGTTGCCAAATCAGGCGTTTGGAAGTTGGTAAGGTCGGAGCAATCATAATCTACCCTGGAAGCCTGATCTGGTAAATGATTCCAATTTACGTCATATCGTCTTTGTTCTCTAACCTTAGGGACCACCGTATGAGTCAAATTCCTTATTTGTTCCTTGGCTGCAATTCAACATCTGCCACTTGATCCCCTATGCCCCGGTCAGTCACAAGACGTTAGGGAAGTGGATAGAATGCACCAACTTTAAGTTAAGTTCCAAATCCAGAATGTGGGGGGTACTGTGGCAAGAAGGAGGAATCAGATATAATCCCTTTTTTGAATGCGAAAGGGATCGGCTGGAGCACGAGTGAGGGATCAGAGAGCAAGGATTCGATTGTGGAACGAGGCAAAGGGATCGGTCGAATGATGCTAGTGGATGGATCAGATCGGTTGTGGATTTGTGAGAACGAGGGATCGGTATAAGCATGTGAATGAAGGATCGGCTACAAGTGATTAGTAGAAGGGATCAGTTCAAGATCCAAAGAATATACGATCCCTTTTTGAATGCAACGTGACTGATCGGTTAGATAGCGATCGATTTTTATATTTCAGGTTGAGGGATCGGTTAGCTGTACGTGGAGTGCACTAATCGGTTGGAGTGTGAAGCGATCGATAGTGAATGTAGGGATCAGTTATGGTATATGTGTGTGGGGCAATCGGTGGAAGAGTCAGTTCTAGATCCCATGAATAAGGGATCAGATACGATCCCTTTTTGAATGTGAAAGGGATCGGCTGGAAGGATCGGTCATTGCATTTGGAGTCTAAAACTTGATCAGGCTTGACTATATAAGGGAGGGATTGGGTACGATCCCTTTCCTTATGGGGGGCTTAACTATTTTTTAGCTCCGCTACCTTGAGTGCGAACTTCAGCATCCGATCCCAAGAACTTGCATACATGATTGAATCTGATCCGTTCCAAATGGACATGAACACATAAACAACTCCAAAAAAGAACACTAGCATCATCATTTCCTTCAACTCCGCGGGAAGTTGATTTAATTCCTCTAACCATGGCTATTAACTTACTTTAGATTTCCTTCAAATCTGAGTAGAACGTGAAGTTTTTTAGAGATGAATCTGGATCTCTTCCTCGGACTTATGTAATTCAACAATAGAATAGGGATCCAAATAAGCTGAGAGTCAAGTTCCTCGGTGAAAGCACAAAAATGTTTGTGCCAAAATTTAGCACAAACACCCAATAGAGATTTTGTGGAGGAATAAATGGAGAATAATAAATGTAAAGGGAGAGAATATTACAATAAAGCAATAAGAAATAAGCAAATAATAGAGACACATCAATTTATAGTGGTTCGGCGTTGTTTGCCTACATCCACTTTGAAGAGATTGCTTTATTAATCACTTTGTAAATTGAATACAAGAGGGATCGAATGAAAATCCTTAGTTGCAAAAGAATACAAGCAACAAGAAATGGCCCCCAAAAATGGACAATCAAGTCTGTATTTATAGGGGAAGACGGTGACATATCTCCCTGAAAATTCGGTAGAAGGCTCTCCGGATACATAGGGGCCCACGTGAGTGATCGCATCGCCCAAATCCCAAGGAATAGGGATCGAGGCCAATCTTCTTTTTGGTCAGTTTAGCGGCTGCGATCTTTATGAGGGCTTCTTCATGCTGAAATACACTTGTCCTCCAAGTTTTATGCAAATTGGATCTATAGATGTTGAATTATTGATCGATCTTCATTGTAATGTGTTTTGTCGTCTGATTTAGGTCGATCACTCTAGAGGAAAGAGGACTGATCCCTCTTATTCTTCATCTTGGGGTGCGATTCCTAGGGTGGACTCCCTAGGGTCCCCTCTTCTTGTTCCCAAAGTTCAAGTGTATTGGACTTCTGGATTTTGAGATATCGATCGTTTTCTATTGAGTTGCATTATTGGGCTGAATACGATCTGACCCCTTTGATACATCCCTTTTATATGACCCATTTCTTAGGCGAAGTAATTTGCCTATAACATGAGCATACAAACTCCAAATGACTTATGATTTGAAATGTAGCCTCGTGGGGCCTTCCTTGTCATTCTATATCGATCTCACCCAGTTTTGGAAAAAAATTGAGGATATGTACCAGTCCCCTAGGGGAAGGGATAAGCATCAGTCCCCTGCTTGGGGAAGATACTAATCTGTATTTAGAATGTTCTGGAGAGTCTATCTCTTGGTCTCAGTTGATCGTCGCTTCATATCATTGCCTGCACTTGATCTCTGAGCCTAATAATCATCTCTCTGGGCTGCCTTCCTTGAAGACCGTCCATTCTAAATTATCAATTCAGTTTGAGTATTGCAGGGCCAAAAGGCGGATAATAATACCTTTAAGTAAATATGTGTTTTTCCTACTATCATCAATATGAAAATAAAGTTTCTACTTTGCCTTAAATTTTCAAAGTCGTCTTCTATGTCCGTTTTGGATTAAACTCAAGTAAATATGAAAATTTTATTTTTCACCTCAATTGTTATAACCTTAACACTTATCATAACCCATAATTTTTTTCTTATATATGGGATAAGCCAACAAATACATTATGAGTCAAAATGTATAGGTTGCTATGTATTCATATACATATCAAAAAATTATTATTATACTCCCTTAGTCAGGTTAGGCTCCTCTTGTCTCCTTGCTTTAGATACCGACGGAAACATATAGGGATGTTCACGCTCGGAATCTTAGCTGTCTTTTCTGAGCCATTGCCATTAAATTTTATATTCATTCTCACTATCTATAAGTGGGAATTATTTCCAACTTTCCCACAGATAGTATAGTTACAAATTATTTTTAAAATATATATAGATAAAATCTTTGGAAATCTCATGGAATACGTTTATCTATATATATTTTCAAAACCCATTTCTGAAAAATTCTCGGAAAACCTTTTAGAAAACCGTTTTGAAATACATTTTATTTTCAAAATATTTTTCAAATACGTTCGCCCAATATAAGCCTGTAACGACCCCGAAATTTAATTTAATTTAAATTGATAATTAAATTAATTTTTGAATTAGATTTGTGAAAATAATCAATGCGGTGATGCGAGTTTCCCCGAACTCAAGTATATTCTGTATAAATCATTTAAAATTAAAATATTGTATACATGTGTATATATGAGAATATATATATCTGTATTTGAACATATCTGACTAAATTTGAAATAAAATAATATATATATATATTTGATTTGTGTTTAAATTGTAAATGAATGGTTTAAAAATAGAAATAAATAATAAAATCAAATACAAAATACTTAAGCTAATAAATATAAGACAATAAATATGAAGTAAAATAATTATAGAATCTCATTTAAAATAATAGGACAAAAAAACATAGAAGTAAAACAATACAAAGGATTAAAGCAACTTTATATATGTATAGGTATAAAAGCAATCCAGGTTTATATAAATAGGAGTAAAGCCTGTTAGGAGTTATGTAAAACAAAGGCAAGAATATAAACAAAGTTAAGTAGTAAAATATCTAAACATAATAAAAATAAAATAAGCTAAGTAAGAAGACCCAAACTAGACAAGTAAAAGAAATATCAACATACCAAATTGGATAAACATGAAACATAAGTACATACAAAATGTAAAGTATAAGATAATTTGTAGACATAAAGGACATTGTCATTAAATGCTTGCTAAGACAATATCTCCTCTAGTACATTAGTATACAATCTCGGCCACCAAAAATATAGAAAAATCTCTGAAATTTGTACAAAGTGTACACTGTTTTGCATAAGAAAATGATACCCTGTTTCATTATATATCAGCCTGTAAGCATTTTTCCATTCTAGTTTCCATTTTCCTTTCGAACTAAGTAAAACCAAAATAAAACTCCATTTCAAGACTTAAACAACATTCTACAATCATCAAACAACTCAAGAAGGCAGAGAGCAAGATGATTTGGCAGAATGATCATAGTGGAAACATGTTTCCAGTTTTTCAAGTTCAAAACAGATTTCAAAAACAAGTCTCTTTTCTTCCTCTTAAAAGCAGTGAGTAACAGTTTATTTTAAAGGATATACTTAAATCAATATAGCATACTTGTCTCTGTGATGCTACATATTTTAATATTTATGATGATGCATATCTATTCTGTTCTTGATACTCTGTGTACATGTTGTTCATTCTTGTAGACCTGTAAATAAACCCTATCACCTAATCTAGTTATTGTTGGGATGTAAGGTATAAACAGAAATGGATTGTCTGGTTATAAGCTAAGCATTAAAATTTTATTTAATTCAAACAAACCATACAGTCTCCGTAACTCAAGAAAACAAAGCACAACTTTAAATATGTTTAAAAACAAGTTTCTGGTTTTAGAGATTCATGAGTATAGAGTGAAACATTATACTAAAATAGGATTTTTAAAACAAGTTTTATGATTTTTAAAGTTTGGGTTGAAGAGCAGTGTCAGTTTCACTGTTTTGAGCATTTAGGGTTGCCATGGGTAATATAGACGACCGGAGTTGTCGTGGTTGGGTCTGAGGGCAGAGGAGTGACCAAGGAATCGGGGAAAAATGGCCGGAGGGTGATCAGGTAACCGTGGAGTTTGCGGTGGTCGTTTTCAGTTTGTAAACCTAGTTTTATCTAGGATGAGTATTTTGATCGCCACGTCCCCTACAAGCGATCGAGTGCTTTCGGGTTTTGGGCAAGGGTAGCTAGGCCGTAGACGAGGTCGTGACCGGAGTTGGAGGAATTCTAGTGGACGGGGCTGCGAAGTTGAGGTGATGACAGGCTTTTATGTTTGGTCGCGAGTTTGGTTCCAGGCTTCGTTTGCTCGAATTCGAGTTCGAGAGGCACTGCAGTGGTGCTGATGGTTGGGATCGGAACTGGAAGTGATACTCGACTTACTCGTCGATGTAGTGATGGTCGGAGACGTCGTTGTGGGGTGTACACGTGCACTATGTTTTGTGTCAGGCTGTTGAATTTGGGTCTGGGAACACTCGGGGATTCACTCGAGGAAGTTCATGTTTTGCTCGGGTAGTTTCGTATCTTACTCGAAGTAGAATAGGAGAGGTCTCGGGTAGGTCTGTTTTCCTCAAGTTTTGACAGCGCCCAGTTTAACTCGAGCACGTACTCGGGTAAATTTAGTTTTGGCTCGGGTAAATCTACGTTTTTCTCGAAGCAAATCGAAGTGGTCTCGGGTTATCTAGTTTTCAGGTTGAAACAGTACTGGTTTTAAACAATGTTGAAATTGTTAAGTTTTTAAAATGTAATCAATGTTAACTGAGCTTAAATTTAAGTGTTTAAATCCAGTTTTGAAATGAAGAAGATTAAAATTTAAATACTTTTAAATAATTTAAATATTTGAATTTAAAGGGTTTTGATTTAAAATCCTTTTCATAGCAAAGTGTTTTTAGTTTGTAAATTAAAATTTTGAAGGTCAGTTTACAAAGTGATTAAATTTAATTAGTATTGGTTTAAACTTGAAATTCAAAATGAAGTTCAAAGGAAAAAAATGAAATAAATGTTTCAAATATATATTGAAGTGAATATTTGAAATAGATAATGGGAAATGAAATTTCTCTAAGTAATAAAGATTAAAGACTTAAATTCTTTAACCATTAAGGAATTAAAACGATGATTGATAAATTTATATTGATTTAATTGGAAATTGAAGTTTAAATATTGAAATAAGTAATTAATATGTTATTAGAAATCATAGACGAGACTTTAATTAATTTATAAATGGTAAATTAAACTTATTAATAATTAATATAAGTTAATTACTTTGGAATAGTAATTAATGGATGTTAATGAAGACTGTTAACTGGATTATTTTATAATTAATCAACAAAATTGATTATTAATTGTTAATTGGATTAATTATTTAAAATTAACATTGTAAATGTTTCAAGTATAATTAACTGAATGAGAAGTAATTAAGGAATTAATTACTTATTGTAATTAATTTTGGATATTTTAATTAAAGTTGATTTAGTAATTAGGGATAATCACTCATTGTAATTAATTAATTAATAATGATTTATTAAAGGGTGATTAATTAAGGGTTGATTTATTTTCAATGAATTAATTAAAGAAAATTAATTAAAAGATAATTGAAAAAATTAAAGGTTAATTATTAAATAATTTAAGGTTAATTAATTTAATTAATAAATGTTTAAAGGATAATCAATCAAATGATGTGAAATTAATTTATGTTAATTAACCACGATTGATGACTTATCTGATCAGATAATTAATTGAGCTTACTTATGGATGTTTAAATTCTATTGATCGTCGAATTGTTTGATATTTCTGATACACGATACTTTGTGACATATCCTGATTTTATGTTGTGATCTGTAGTATAATTGATTATCTGTGCTGTAATTTATATATATGTGATCTGTATATGAAATATAAGCGATATAGTTTATACCGCTTATCAACTATATCCTGTATTTTGATCTGTGATGATTCATTGTGTTGCACTATTGTGTTAAACCCCTAGACCACACCTTCACACACACAGATATGGATTTCACGAGGAAATCGATTAAGTCACAGATAATTTAAATTTGATATTTTTGAAAATGGAAGTTTTAATTTCAATCAATTTTGAAATTAGAAATTTGGGTTTAAAATAAAAAACTTTTGAAATGGAATTCAAAGATAAAAGTTATTTTGAATAACTTAACCGAGTTTTTGAAAATTTAAATAATTTGATTTAAATTTGAATTCAAGTTTGAAATTAAATCTATGATTTGGAAACTAGGGATAAAAGATGATATAAATGTGTTTGTATGAATTAAACCATTTTAAAAGTATAAGTTGGGAATTTGAATTTAAACCAAGGATTTCAACTCGTACGGATGAATCAGATTTTCTGAAATGAAACTGTTTGTTTTCAAATGATAAAAGCTTCAGATAAGAAATGAAATTCCAATTTAAGTTAAAGGAATTTCAATATTTAATTGAAAAATGGTTTTCCAAGTTATGAATGAATTCTTTTTTTTGAAAACTATGAATTGAATCTGTTATTTTTAATAGGTTTAAAATGATGGTTTGTTTAAACCATTTGAAATGGAATCGTTTTGAAAGCTATTAGTTAAATCTTTGATTTAAAGATTTAACAAATTTATTAAACTGAAATGGAAATCGATTTGGGAAATCTGTGAATGAATCTTTGTGAAATTAAGTGAACTTTGTGAATTGAATCTTTCTGTTTAAAAAGATTAAAATGGTAATTTGTTAAACCATTTGAAAAGAAAGTTGGGTTTAAGTTGTGACTTAATTGAAATCCCAAGATCCATATGTTTTTAAATATTTCGCTCACCATTCGGGTTAACCGGGAAAAGACATTTGTGTCATATAACCCATTCCGAATAGTGATACGTCGTATATGGATAGCATTTGAAGACCGGTGTTGAAGACCGGATATTTTTCGAAAATGAAAGGAAAACCTGTCGAATGTCTCTTCACTGAGTCGCGCCGGTATAGAGATTTATATCACTCTTTTTGTGACGGGAAGTCCGGACGTGATTTGAAAATTATCCGGATTTGCAAGGGCTTCGTGAGAAGTGCCTTCGGTTCTGTTCGAACCCGGAACAGACTTGTATGGTTACATGTCTGACATTACACTTTGAGATATAAAGCCGATTTCTTTCAAATACATTTCTGTTTGGTGGCGGAGAATTTATTCTCTTAGCTTAACACCCTTCTCTGAGACGTACGAGCTCAGAGGTTATGTAGTTGAAATTTATCAGCGATATATCCTAATTTGGTAATGTGACATGCTGAGTGTTGCTGTGTGATGATCAGTGTTTGATCATTTGTGATATGATCATTTGTTTGATCATTTATCTTTGTGATCATAGGTCGATCATTTATCTTTGTGACAAAGCGTAGCTTTGTGGACGAGACTTCGTTGGACCTCACACCCCGAAAATGGTCAAAACAGGAAAGATGCGGCAAGGTTCTAGGGAGTAGCGCCCCTTAGTGTATGTCATTCCTTCTGGATAGAGGTGGTATCATGGTATGGAGCCCAGATACTTAACCTATGTGGTTACTGCATTATTATTCTGATGTAGTTGTTGGAAATCGAGGATCCTCGGGTAGATCGGTTACGATCGGGGATGGCATACGCGTGTCAGTAGTTACCTATTTTTGCAGAGGTAACCCGGCCTTGTGTTGGTAGAGATCCGGTTAGGTTCTCGGGACGTCATTCCAGAGGCGTTCCTTCGTGGCATAGGAAGTTCCTTAGCCTGACCATTTGTTGGAAATCCATCTTCCAATACGAACTTTGTACGGTATTAGTTGTAGAACCTGCCATCTACTTATGGTGGCGCCCCACTGTTTGGATGGTAGCTATAGTAGGCATAGTTCGAAATGTCTATGCTGGCTAAGATTTATATTCTACTTTCGAAATGTTTTCTACACTATGCACTAATAATAATATCAAAAATGATTGATTTTGCGTAGTAAGCATCTTTGACTATCATAAGAAGAAATCTCCTCCAATTCTGCGTTTGCATTGTGTGTGTGGCGGGAGGTCTTATGGTAGTTTCATTTTCCAAAAGCATTGCGAATTGACTTTAAATTCTCTGCTATTTTTTTTTAAAGATGAATTGTTTTTTTTGCTCACACCAGTCCCATGACTGATCCGGAGTTTATTGTTTCTTTCCTAAACTCTGGGTGCTCAAAATTTTTCTACACGAGCAGTCTAGAGTTGGGTTTCTCAGATATTCAGGTTGAGTAGATTATTTGGAGCTAGTTCAGTCTTTGGATCGGACTGCACTTGCTTATCTTTGTGCATCGTTATTGGGAGTTCAAGCTACATCTGGATTGGCGTTTTGAAGATGGAGATTATCCGCTGCTGATGTTATCGTTTTCTTTTCCGCTGCTATTTCTTGTATCATATCTCTGATGTATATTGATATTCATTGTATCACTCTGTTGTATCAGATATTGTATATCAATGTATTATTCTTTTATTCCGCTGTGTTATTTACTTAATGTTGTTATAAGCTCCGGTGAACCAGATTCGGTGTTTGGATCTACGGCATTTTGAGTACAAGTGAAGTACGGGTGCCGATTTTTGAAGGTCGAGTTTTTGGGTCATCACAAGTGGTATCAGAGCTAAGGTTGAACTTTAGCTCAGGAGTATAACACGTTAAGTAACTCATTAGAGATAGAGTGAAGTAAACTCTAGAATGAGTAATTCTCATATATCTGTCCGTACGTCTCAGTAAATTCTCTTGCTATTCACTGATAGTAAGTATGAGTGCGAGAAGAGGATGAGATAGGGGACAGGGAAGTACGACTATAAATGGTCAATACCCTGCAACAGTGGAAACAACTTTCTTATCAATCTTCGTTGATTCGTCTTTCCAGATTCTTTTCAATTTCTTCGTACCAGCTACAAGAAGAAGTTTCGGTGCGATGATGACCGTACGAATCGTTGTAGAAAATCCTTACTTAGTATTTTCATCGGTTTCTTATCAGCTCTTTGATTTAAACCTTAATGGATTTGAAATTGGAAATTTTAATTTGAGGTAAAATTGGTTAATAGAATATGAAAGGATAAATTGAATTGAATCGATAAAACGATTTCGTTTGAAATCAAATTTTGAAATTCTATTATAATTTCTCGGGTTAATCGAAGTCCGAAGAGGGACAAATTGGTATGTATTTTGAGATATTCCGACTTGAATTCTGAATCCGTATCTTGAGTTTGAGGAGTTATAGGAGATCGAATCTATCTATCCGTGTTGTTTTCGTGCCTGCGAATTTCGAGGACGAAATTCTTTTAAGGGGGGAAGTTTGTAACGACCCCGAAATTTAATTTTATTTAAATTGATAATTAAATTAATTTTTGAATTAGATTTGTGAAAATAATCAATGCGGTGATGCGAGTTTCCCCGAACTCAAGTATATTCTGTATAAATAATTTAAAATTAAAATATTGTATACATGTGTATATATGAGAATATATATATCTGTATTTGAACATATCTGACTAAATTTGAAATAATATAATATATATATATTTGATTTGTGTTTAAATTGTAAATGAATGGTTTAAAAATAGAAATAAATAATAAAAGCAAAAACAAAATACTTAAGCTAATAAATATAAGACAATAAATATGAAGTAAAATAATTATAGAATCTCATTTAAAATAATAGGACAAAAAACATAGAAGTAAAACAATACAAAGGATTAAAGAAACTTTATATATGTATAGGTATAAAAGCAATCCAGGTTTATATAAATAGGAGTAAAGCCTGTTAGGAGTTATGTAAAACAAAGGCAAGAATATAAACAAAGTTAAGTAGTAAAATATCTAAACATAATAAAAATAAAATAAGCTAAGTAAGAAGACCCAAACTAGACAAGTAAAAGAAATATCAACATACCAAATTGGATAAACATGAAACATAAGTACATACGAAATGTAAAGTATAAGATAATTTGTAGACATAAAGGACATTGTCATTAAATGCTTGCTAAGACAATATCTCCTCTAGTACATTAGTATACAATCTCGGCCACCAAAAATATAGAAAAATCTCTGAAATTTGTACAAAGTGTACACTGTTTTGCATAAGAAAATGATACACTGTTTCATTATATATCAGCCTGTAAGCATTTTTCCATTCCAGTTTCCATTTTCCTTTCGAACTAAGTAAAACCAAAATAAAACTCCATTTCAAGACTTAAACAACATTCTACAATCATCAAGCAACTCAAGAAGGCAGAGAGCAAGATGATTTGGCAGAATGATCATAGTGGAAACATGTTTCCTGTTTTTCAAGTTCAAAACAGATTTCAAAAACAAGTCTCTGTTCTTCCTCTTTAAAGCAGTGAGTAACATTTTATTTTAAAGGATATACTTAAATCAATATAGCATACTTGTCTCTGTGATGCTACATATTTTAGTATTTATGATGATGCATATCTATTTTGTTCTTGATACTCTATGTACATGTTGTTCATTCTTGTAGACCTGTAAATAAACCCTATCACCTAATCTAGCTATTGTTGGGATGTAAGCTATAAACAGAAATGGATTGTCTGGTTATAATCTAAGCATTAAAATTTTATTTAATTCAAACAAACCATACAGTCTCCGTAACTCAAGAAAACAAAGCACAACTTTAAATATGTTTAAAAACAAGTTTCTGGTTTTAGAGATTCATGAGTATAGAGTGAAACATTATAATAAAATAGGATTTTTAAAACAAGTTTTACGATTTTTAAAGTTTGGGTTGAAGAGCAGTGTCGGTTTCACTGTTTTGAGCATTTAGGGTCGCCATGGGTAATATAGACGACCGGAGTTGTCGTGGTTGGGTCTTAGGGCAGAGGAGTGACCAAGGAATCGGGGAAAAATGGCCGGAGGGTGATCAGGTAACCATGGAGTTTGCGGTGGTCGTTTTCAGTTTGTAAACCTAGTTTTATCTAGGATGAGTATTTTGATCGCCACGTCCCCTACAAGCGATCGAGTGCTTTTGGGTTTTGGGCAAGGGTAGCTAGGCCATAGACGAGGTCGTGACCGGAGTTGGAGGAATTCTGGTGGACGGGGCTGCGAAGTCGAGGTGATGACAGGCTTTTGTGTTTGGTCACGAGTTTGGTTCCAGGCTTCGTTTGCTCGAATTCAAGTTCGAGAGGCACTGCAGTGGTGCTGATGGTTGGGATCGGAACTGGAAGTGATACTCGACTTACTCGTCGATGTAGTGATGGTCGGAGACGTCGTTGTGGGGTGTACACGTGCACTATGTTTTGTGTTAGGCTGTTGAATTTGGGTCTGGGAACACTCGGGGATTCACTCGAGGAAGTTCATGTTTTGCTCGGGTAGTTTCGTATCTTACTCGAAGTAGAATAGGGGAGGTCTCGGGTAGGTCTGTTTTCCTCAAGTTTTGACAGCGCCCAGTTTAACTCGAGCACGTACTCGGGTAAATTTAGTTTTGGCTCGGATAAATCTACGTTTTTCTCGAAGCAAATCGAAGTGGTCTCGGGTTATCTAGTTTCCAGGTTGAAACAGTACTGGTTTTAAACAATGTTTAAATTGTTAAGTTTTTAAAATGTAATCAATGTTAACTGAGCTTAAATTTAAGTGTTTAAATCCAGTTTTGAAATGAAGAAGATTAAAATTTAAATACTTTTAAATAATTTAAATATTTGAATTTAAAGGGTTTTGATTTAAAATCCTTTTCATAGCAAAGTGTTTTTAGTTTGTAAATTAAAATTTTGAAGGTCAGTTTACAAAGTGATTAAATTTAATTAGTATTGGTTTAAACTTGAAATTCAAAATGAAGTTCAAAGGAAAAAAATGAAATAAATGTTTCAAATATATATTGAAGTGAATATTTGAAATAGATAACGGGAAATGAAATTTCTCTAAGTAATAAAGATTAAAGACTTAAATTCTTTAACCATTAAGGAATTAAAACGATGATTGATAAATTTATATTGATTTAATTGGAAATTGAAGTTTAAATATTGAAATAAGTAATTAATATGTTATTAGAAATCATAGACGAGACTTTAATTAATTTATAAATGGTAAATTAAACTTATTAATAATTAATATAAGTTAATTACTTTGGAATAGTAATTAATGGATGTTAATGAAGACTGTTAACTGGATTATTTTATAATTAATCAACAAAATTGATTATTAATTGTTAATTGGATTAATTATTTAAAATTAACATTGTAAATGTTTCAAGTATAATTAACTGAATGAGAAGTAATTAAGGAATTAATTACTTATTGTAATTAATTTTGGATATTTTAATTAAAGTTGATTTAGTAATTAGGGATAATCACTCATTGTAATTAATTAATTAATAATGATTTATTAAAGGGTGATTAATTAAGGGTTGATTTATTTTCAATGAATTAATTAAAGAAAATTAATTAAAAGATAATTGAAAAAATTAAAGGTTAATTATTAAATAATTTAAGGTTAATTAACTTAATTAATAAATGATTAAAGGATAATCAATCAAATGATGTGAAATTAATTTATGTTAATTAACCACGATTGATGACTTATCTGATCAGATAATTAATTGAGCTTACTTATGGATGTTTAAATTCTATTGATCGTCGAATTGTTTGATATTTCTGATACACGATACTTTGAGACATATCCTGATTTTATGTTGTGATCTGTAGTATAATTGATTATCTGTGCTGTAATATATATATATGTGATCTGTATATGAAATATAAGCGATATAGTTTATACCGCTTATCAACTATATCCTGTATTTTGATCTGTGATGATTCATTGTGTTGCACTATTGTGTTAAACCCCTAGACCACACCTTCACACACACAGATATGGATTTCACGAGGAAATCGATTAAGTCACAGATAATTTAAATTTGATATTTTTGAAAATGGAAGTTTTAATTTCAATCAATTTTGAAATTAGAAATTTGGGTTTAAAATAAAAAGCTTTTGAAATGGAATTCAAAGATAAAAGTTATTTTGAATAACTTAACCGAGTTTTTGAAAATTTAAATAATTTGATTTAAATTTGAATTCAAGTTTGAAATTAAATCTATGATTTGGAAACTAGGGATAAAAGATGATATAAATGTGTTTGTATGAATTAAACCATTTTAAAAGTATAAGTTGGGAATTTGAATTTAAACCAAGGATTTCAACTCGTACGGATGAATCAGATTTTCTGAAATGAAACTGTTTGTTTTCAAATGATAAAAGCTTCAGATAAGAAATGAAATTCCAATTTAAGTTAAAGGAATTTCAATATTTAATTGAAAAATGGTTTTCCAAGTTATGAATGAATTCTTCTTTTTTTGAAAGCTATGAATTGAATCTGTTATTTTTAACAGGTTTAAAATGATGGTTTGTTTAAACCATTTGAAATGGAATCGTTTTGAAAGCTATTAGTTAAATCTTTGATTTAAAGATTTAACAAATTTATTAAACTGAAATGGAAATCGATTTGGGAAATCTGTGAATGAATCTTTGTGAAATTAAGTGAACTTTGTGAATTGAATCTTTCTGTTTAAAAAGATTAAAATGGTAATTTGTTAAACCATTTGAAAAGAAAGTTGGGTTTAAGTTATGACTTAATTGAAATCCCAAGATCCATATGTTTTTAAATATTTCGCTCACCATTCGGGTTAACCGGGAAAAGACATTTGTATCATATAACCCATTTCGAATAGTGATACGTCGTATATGGATAGCATTTGAAGACCGGTGTTGAAGACCGGATATTTTTCGAAAATGAAAGGACAACCTGTCGAATGTCTCTTCACTGAGTCGCGCCGGTATAGAGATTTATATCACTCTTTTTGTGACGGGAAGTCCGGACGTGATTTGAAAATTATCCGGATTTGCAAGGGCTTCGTGAGAAGTGCCTTCGGTTCTATTTGAACCCGGAACAGACTTGTATGGTTACATGTCTGACATTACACTTTGAGATATAAAGCCGATTTCTTTCAAATACATTTCTGTTTGGTGGCGGAGAATTTATTCTCTTAGCTTAACACCCTTCTCTGAGACGTACGAGCTCAGAGGTTATGTAGTTGAAATTTATCAGCGATATATCCTAATTTGGTAATGTGACATGTTGAGTGTTGCTGTGTGATGATCAGTGTTTGATCATTTGTGATATGATCATTTGTTTGATCATTTATCTTTGTGATCATTGGTCGATCATTTGTTTGACCCGAAGCATGGCTTTGTGACAAAGCGTAGCTTTGTGGACGAGACTTCGTCGGACCTCACACCCCGGAAATGCTCAAAACAGGAAAGATGCGGCAAGGTTCTAGGGAGTAGCGCCCCTTAGTGTATGTCATTCCTTCTGGATAGAGGTGGTATCATGGTATGGAGCCCAGATACTTAACCTATGTGGTTACTGCATTATTATTCTGATGTAGTTGTTGGAAATCGAGGATCCTCGGGAAGATCGGTTACGATCGGGGGATGGCATACGCGTGTCAGTAGTTACCTATTTTTGCAGAGGTAACCCGGCCTTGTGTTGGCAGAGATTCGGTTAGGTTCTCGGGACGTCATTCCAGAGGCGTTCCTTCATGGCATAAGAAGTTCCTTAGCTTGACCATTTGTTGGAAATCCATCTTCCAATATGAACTTTGTACGGTATTAGTTGTAGAACCTTCCATCTACTTATGGTGGCGCCCCACTGTTTGGATGGTAGCTATAGTAGGCATAGTTCGAAATGTCTATGCTGGCTAAGATTTATATTCTACTTTCAAAATGTTTTCTACACTATGCACTAATAATAATATCAAAAATGATTGATTTTGCGTAGTAAGCATCTTTGACTATCATAAGAAGAAATCTCCTCCAATTCTGCGTTTGCATTATGTGTGTGGCGGGAGGTCTTATGGTAGTTTCATTTTCCAAAAGCATTGCGAATTGACTTTAAATTCTCTGCTATTTGTTTTTAAAGATGAATTGTTTTTGTTGCTCACACCAGTCCCATGACTGATCCGGAGTTTATTATTTCTTTCCTAAACTCTGGGTGCTCAAAATTTTTCTACACGAGCAGTCTAGAGTTGGGTTTCTCAGATATTCAGGTTGAGTAGATTATCTGGAGCTAGTTCAGTCTTTGGATCGGACTGCACTTGCTTATCTTTGTGCATCGTTATTGGGAGTTCAAGCTACATCTGGATTGGCGTTTTGAAGATGGAGATTATCCGCTGCTGATGTTATCGTTTTCTTTTCCGCTGCTATTTCTTGTATCATATCTCTGATGTATATTGATATTCATTGTATCACTCTGTTGTATCAGATATTGTATATCAATGTATTATTCTTTTATTCCGCTGTGTTATTTACTTAATGTTGTTATAAGCTCCGGTGAACCAGATTCGGCGTTTGGATCTACGGCATTTTGAGTACAAGTGAAGTACGGGTGCCGATTTTTGAAGGTCGAGTTTTTGGGTCATCACAGTGCCCAAGTCCTAGGGGATCCTAAACCTAACCTCTAATACCAAATGTGAAAACCCCCACCTTTAACACGAATCATGCCGAGAAATACGAACTGTTAGGATTTAAAAAACATTATAGAGCAAAATTATAGGGACGGAGTTCTAAGACATTCTACACTTTCAAATCTCACCGCGGAAGGAATGGAAATATAAATACAGAAAATAGACATTTCAAAAAAAAAGCTTCCAAAAATACTTGATTTACATATACAATGTTTCCAAGTTACAATACAAGTTTGATAACATTATATACAGTAGAAAACTACAAGAAGAATAATAAATGATAGGGAAAATATAATGTGAAGCTCCTTCCTCCACGTACTATGCCCAATTTAGCTGCTAACCTATCATTCTATGGAGGGGGAAAATGAAAAGAAGAGGATGGGTTAACATAAAGTTTAGGAAATGAGTACAAGTTTAATATGTGATGATCATGTGCAGTTAACTTCAAAACTACTCGAAGTGATGTAGGGTGTGTAACAAGTGTTTGTGAATTCCTATGGTCTAATACCTAAGGATTCTTATCTAACACGATGAATCGAATTACAATTCAAACCTCACATTAATGATCGGCCAACGACATTTGCATTATCCAAAAATACCTATCATTACTACGCATGAGAGGAGAATACCGAAATGCACACTTGTACTACAAACTAATAATGCGACTCATGGTATGCACCCACTGGCCACCTCTCAATCGTAGTGCCAAATGTCTTTTATAGTAGCCACTTATCATCCTACACTGGCGTCCACCTATACCACATTACGTTAGAACCATATGTACAAGAACTTCCGTTAGGATTGGCCTCACTCACCTAGTTTCTCTATAAGTGTTGCATGCGACCATGATGGAATACCCCCTTGGTGCCTACGAAATACATTGCCCAAGTCAACTCTTATCGCTTATTGGGATATTCACTATCACCCAAACAGCAATGACCTATAGTCCTTGGATAGGTGATTTACGACCTTACAATTCTCTTAATAGGGGATTTATGGCCTTACCATCTCTAATTTGTCTACTTAGCTTAGAAATAGGCTCAAACAATCAATTTTCTATTCATATAAAAATATTTGTACTAGATTATTTAAATTTTTATTTTAAACCTTGGCATCGGGCCGAGGTTCAGGATCTGCATTTTAAAGTCGAAATGTTGACCTAGACATACCCTAGATCGACCGTTACCGTTCAACCACTAGGGAATCCAGGTTGAGTGGTTATGTATAAATTTTTAGGGTTGTCCGATTTTTAAACGTCGATTAATGTTAATTTAATTTTATTAATCAAAATAATTAATAATTCTAGTTAATTAATCATTTCAGTTAACCAAAATTTCCAACTAATTAATTCTCAAATTTTCAATTAATTCTAGGGTTTTTGATTCAGGTTTACAAGTTAACATTAACATGTGCCAAATTACCCAATTCCATAATTTAATTTCCAATTAGATTTCTAATTCATTCAACTTCATAATTCAATTCTAATTCAAGGTTTAGAAAATTCAATTTATATCTAACAAGTTAAATATAGGGTTTCTACAATTCTAATTAGAGTTTTACAATATGATCATAAAAGGGTCTACTAGCATCAAATCAGATTCTCAACAATTTATAGAATTTGATTCTAATCTAGTTTATAGATTTCAAATCAGGTTTATAATTTACTATTTATATTACTAACACCCTAGATCAGATAAAATATATTAAATTTAACTATACTGATTATCTTATTAAAATTGTTCCCACTTACCTTAAGCCTATGCTCTTGCTGTTTGATTTCCCCGAGAATTTCCTTATGTTTGCTAGCTTCTCCTAGATCCGGTTTTCTGAATTCTTTAATTTTGATTTTATTTTTAAAGAAATTTTAGAGGTTAGAGACGAGGGAATAATTTTATAGAGTTTGGTTACTATAAATTTTTATGAGATTTTAAGGTTAGGTTAGGCTTACTTACATAGGGGTCTACAATGAATTAGGGACGTTGATTTGGGTTGGAGAATAATTGCTTAAATCATGTACGGTCATTAAATCTTGCGTGTGAAGTAATGGATCAAAGCCCTTAAATACTAGGCTCAACATACTTTAGGTTCTATAAATTTTCACAACCCATGGTCGACCTAAGAGGGTCCGTGGTCGACCAATACCGGTCGACCATGCCTTCCTAAGGGTCTGCTTTTATAGTTGAACTGACCTAGATCGACCGCTACTGGTCGACCGCTAGGGTATCGAGGTTGAGCGATCGTAAAACCCCTAATTTTTAATAACATTATTCAAGAGATTTAAATGGATAAATTAAATAGAATAATGTAAATGTTAAGTGATAAGGGGATTGATATTTGAATAAATACTTAAGGGGCCATGCTCAATTTATTAATCAAATGGACTAAAGAATGATTTTTAAGTTAATTAATCTACATAAGGGTATAATGGGAATTAGTCGCACATAACCCCTTACCCTTATATATTCTCATTACTTACCATTTCATTTCCAATTCATGTCATTTTGAAAACAAAAACCTAAACGTAAATCAAGTAGGAGCCGGCCGTAGCTAGGAAGAAAAGAGAAGAGAAATCAAATCAAGCTAAGGAACTAAAGAAGGGGAATAAATCTTAATCTCAATTAATCTCCTTATCTTAATCAAGGTGAATAATAATTTATACCATCTCTATTTTTTTATAATCATATGTTTTCGGGTTTAAGATTAAATTCGTTTTTATGATGAATTGGACGATGATATGCTTGAATTATAATTTGTTTAATTTAAACAAGATTGTTTAAATAGAAATATACACGGTTTTAGGGTAGAACCGATTGATATTGATGTTTAAATGCCATGGAAAAAATTTTGTTATGTAAAACATTATTTTGGAGTTGGGTTTTAATTTTGATAATTTTCCAAGCTATGGAAAGTTACTATGAATTTTCAAAGGAAAATATGGTTAATTGGGTTTATAAATTTATTTCAAAAATTATATTGAGAATTTGGGTCTGAAATTTTGATATTTTAGATAACATAATTAAAGTGAATTTTTGGAATTTTGGGGATTTTTCCTAAGTGATTTGCTATGTAAATTAAATTATTTTAGGAAAAAGACTTATTTGCAATATTGGTTTTGCTTAATGGAAGGGATTATTTGTTAAATTAACCTTGTTTTAGATCTGGAATTAAGCGGTAGTTATTTTGGTAAAGAATTTGAAAAGTTATGGCAACCAATCATATGTTTACACGTGGCAGGTTAGTCATATATAATTTGCTTTAATTGTCATTAATCAGCATTTACTCAGAAAAGCTGGTTCCTCCTCTAATAGAAGTACCTTTCGACTCAGACCTTCTGCCTTCAATCAAGTCGAAACCCCACTAAGCCAAAACCAATACACAAGGTATCACTTAGATGGTACATAGTGGATTGGAGAAAGGCGGAAGGCATGGTGTCGAAAGCATTGCTTCCAATAGTGTCGATACCTTTGTTTATTTTAAAAGTAAAGCGCCTGCCTTTGTTTGATTAAAGCCTTCGAGGGAGTTAAAGCATATGTTTTCGAAAGAGATTTTCTAAAGGCTTTCGAAGGGGTTGCCATCTTCTGTTTTAAAGAATAAGCTTTCGAATGGGTATCTTTACTTATAAAAATAGTGCTTTCGAAAGTAGGGGTTCCAACCTAGTCGAAGCCCTACTGCTGTTCTTTTGCCTTTCGAGTATATTGAAGTCATCAATGCCTTTGAAGGGTAGTTTTGTTTTAAAGATATTTTAATCCACTTCCAAAATGCTTTCGAGAGGGTCTAAGGGATTCGAAGGCAATGTCTTCGAAAGGGGGTTTCGATGCTATCCTTCAATGTTTTGTCTAAATGATTTGAAGCTTTCAAAAGGGATGGTGCCAACGCTTTCAAGTTTTCCCCAATATTTTTATATGATAAAGGATGGTTTCGAAAGAGATACTTTCATTTATATTCACTTTGACCCAAATGATATTTTAATACAAACCCAAAGGTTTCGAAAGAGGGACTTTCAATGGTTTCGAAAGGGATACTTCCAAAGGTTTCGAAAGGGGTACTTTCAATGGTTTCGAACCTATGCTTCTAAGAGTTGTTAAGTAATACATTATTTCATTCGAAAGTTTTTAAAAGAGAGGTTTTAAAGTGTTTCGAAAGGCATGGGCCTAATGTTTTGAAAAGAGATTTATATGCTTTCAAAGGAGGTTACCCAGTGAGGTCGAAAGCAAGATTTGAAGGCTTCGAAAGCCTTAGTTTTCAAAAAAAAAAACCCAATCTCATTTTAAAGAAAAATCATGGCATAAATAAATAAAGTATTTTGAAAAGGAGTTTTTGAAGAAGTTTTCTTTGATTAAAAGGTTAAAGAGATTAACCAAGTTATTGTGTTTGCTTCTTTATATATGTATATATTCACATTTTAATGGACTCATTACTGTATTTTGGGGAAGGGTAGAATAACTAGCTGGGTTGACCCAGTAGTGAATATAAATTAAGTTAACTCCTGAATGAGTAGAATTGCATCCAGGAGGTCAGGAAGACCAATTTATAGGATGCTAATATGTTAAAGGAAGATATTGGCAGGGGCCAATAGGTTCTTAGTAAGCCCATGAAAACTGTGTATTGGAAAAGATATTGGCAGGGGCCAATAGGTCCATAATAAGCCCATGTGAACTATGGATAAATGAAGATTTCAGAAAGATAGGTTCATAGTTAGCCCATGAAAACCACAATGTGATATTGGCAGGGGCCAATAGGTTTATAGTGAACCCATGAAAACTATATCTGGATTAAGATATTGACAGATGTCAATGGGTTCCTATTCAACCCATGAAAACTAGGATAAGAAGAAAAGATATTGGAGTTACCAATAGGTTCCTAGTAAACCCATGAAAATTATGATAAGAGTAAAGATATTGGAGTTCTTAATAGGTTCTTAGTGATCCCATGAAAACTATGTAACTCGACAGGGAGTCCATAATCATTTTATCGGTTATTAGTCAGCCCATGAAAACTATTAGGTTAATTGTAACCCTGGAAACTATAACTGTGACAGATATTCAAACTTAATGGGGATGGTTAATCCAAAATTGATTCACTTGTTTTGCATATCATCACTTCATATTGTTTTGAATTGTTTTAACCATTGTTGATGTAGGAGCACAATATATGGTTTTATAAAGGTTTTAAGATACCAATGAAGGGGAAACCCCGTTCCGCTAAGCGGCGTGGTCTCACTAGATATATAAATGGTTTATGACTAGTAAAACAATGACGGTCCATCCCAGAGATTGGTTATAACAGGCTCACTATGGATATCGACGAATTTTGTCCGAGTCCGGATCTGTGCAGTTAAAGTGCTCGGTGGATTCAATGCGGTAGAGGTTCAAAAAGTCATAGCGGGTATGTAGCGAAGATATAGCGGGATATATCGGATTACTCTAAAATAGCATATAAATCCCATACTTGTTGTTTTTACAAATATATAGATAGTAATTATGTGAAAAATTAACATTCAATTGAATTATAATTAATACAAAAATAATTTTAAATAAAAATATGTGCAAATGTATTGTAAATGAACGTAAAACTGTTATATAACTTAATATAATTTAGTAGAATATTAGAGTATTATCATTTCTAAACATATATAAAAAATTCAATGAAATTAATTAATTTCATAATTTTTATAGCGTATAAATATCATTTTTCAATCTAATTTTTTATAGAAGATATAGCGGAAATAGCGGAATATAGCGGAAATAACGGGATATAGCGGAAATAGCGGGGATTAAAGCGGAAAGGCTATATGTTGGGGATATATGGAAAAATCGTAGCGGTAGGAATCCGCTATATGATATATCGGAGTTATAGCGGGGATATAGCGGGGCATTAACTGCACAGGTCCGGATCGAGCTAAAACTGGTTTGACACGACAAGCTAAGCTATGAGAGTCAACATTCCAAATCTCAAGTC
This sequence comes from Allium fistulosum, assembly GCA_030737815.1. NCBI lineage: Eukaryota > Viridiplantae > Streptophyta > Magnoliopsida > Asparagales > Amaryllidaceae > Allium > Allium fistulosum. The sequence continues at coordinate 892,552,244 of CM060905.1, read as the reverse complement.
AATCCGAGTTCGTATGCTCAAGTTACAATCGATGCAAAATTGATTAAAAACAGCCTTCTTCGACTCGCTCTGCTCGAATCCATCATGGAAGCCCACTTCGACTCGCTCCACTTCGACTCGCTCCACTTCGACTCGCTCCACTTCGACTCGCTCCACTTCGAATCGCTCCACTTCGACTCACTCCACTTCGACTCGCTCCACTTTGCGTCCCTCAGAAAACCACCGATCGACATACTCCATTTCGACTCGCTCCACTACGACTCCATCTCAGAGCCTCTGTTCGACTCGCTCCGCATCCTTCAGAAAACAAAAGTTCGACTCCATCTAGTTCGACTCCTTCGTAGGACCACTGTTCGACTCCATCTAGTTCGACTCCATCAAAGAGCCACATTTCGACTCGCTCCACTTCGTCAACTTCGCATCCATCCGAAGACTCCTACTTCGTGTCCATCAATGCGAAGCAAGGCACAGCAATCAATACGAATAAACGCCACGTCACCGAGTCAAACAGAACCGAGTCAAACAAAGAGTGAGTCGAAAGAAGCGAGTCGAACGAAACAGCCAACCGAGAATCCCATTTCGTATCGATCATATCTCCTAATCAACAAGTCCAAATGCTATGAAATTTTCACAGAAGACTACGTGCATGCTAAAGAATGTCCACGCCAAATTTCGACTCCATTGGATGAAATCTTGATCGATACGAAATCTGTTCGTTTCGATCACGGATCGGACCGAAACTTCGCGGGCTTGGGTGCGCGGGCGTGGTCACGTGCCAGAGAGGGTCTCCCGAGATCTGAGCGAAATACCAGCCTCCTACACCTATAAATAGAACCCCAAAGCCAACAGAAAAGGGGTTCTTCTCCTTCTTTGAGATCTCCAACGCCCAGACTCTGCCGGATCCAGATCTAAACTCCATTGCTGCTGCTAACAACGAAATTTACTGCTGCAAATCATAATCACCTGCTGTAATTCATTAAATTCACTTGTAATCTTCAAAGAAAGATCAATAAAGCTATCAGCTTCATAGTGGACGTAGGCGATACGCCGAACCACTCTTAATTCTTGTGTCTCCTTGCATTTTACTTAGTTTCATATCTAAGATTTGGAGTTTTTGTTAGATAATTCCTCTTTTTACATTTAATTTCTTCACTTTATCTCTTCAAAATCTTCCGAAGAGTGTTGTGCCCAATTTTGGTACAAACAGTTAGGTTAGGCCTTCTTATATAGGGGTCTGCAATGAATTAGGGACATTAATTTGGGTTAGAGAATAATTGCTTAATTCACGTATAGTCATCAAATCTTGGGTGTGAAGTAATGGATCCAAGCCCTTCAATACAACGCTCGACATATTACAGGTTCTATAAATTTTCACAACTCATGGTCGACCTAAGAGGGTCTGTGGTCGACTAATACTGGTCGACCATGCCTTCCCAAGGGTCGACCCTATATTTTTTTCCTCTTTCATTTTATTTCAAATCTTTGTATGCCTGTAACTTCTCCATACGAACTCCGTTTTTGATGTGTTATATATGAAAATCATCTGGAAATCATTATGAACGCAATGGCGCAAGTTTGGTAACCAAATTTGAACATCTGCAAAAAATTTCCTTTAAGCCCTTGTTTTAATTAAATTAACTTTCTTTGTTAAATTTCCATTTTAAATTTTTAATAAATTCTCTATTAAATTTCCCTATTCAGGGTGTTACAAAAACTTATCTTATGCCATTGGGAAAATGACTAAAAAGGTTTAACTTTTTGAGTTTGTGAGAAAGTAATTTTCATACTTTGTTTTGGTACCATGCTAATCTTATTGTCGTTTTCTTTTAAGAAAAAATCTTATGTTGAACTCAAGTACTTTGGCAAATGAATGGAATTTACCTTTTATCTTTTGGCTAATATGCGACAATTTTTTAAGATTGGGATTCAAAAGTAAGGATGTCTTTGTCAGAAAAGCCTTGGAATTCTCGGACTTTTAATTATTGCCTTCGCCTATGGCCCCTTATGCCAAGTTTATACTTGGGGTATTTATTGAATTTCCTATATTGTTCCTTTAGACTTTCAAATATTGCCTTCTACAATTGCCTTTATTGTCAAGTTTATGCTTGAGGGCACTTATTGGGTCTTTTATATTGTCCTTTGGGATTCTTGGACTTCTAAATATTGCCCTAGGCAATTGCCCTTTCTACCATATTTTTACTTGAGGAAGCACATATTGGGTTTCTTATATTAACCGTCGAAACTCTTAGGCTTCTAAATATTTCCTTTGCCAGTTGCCTTTTCTGCTAAGTTTATTCCTAAGGAAGTTCTGATCCCAATCAACATATCCTGAAATACAAATGGCTGATGAATGCTGCGAGAGCTGATGACGCAGTAAAATGCCATAGTTTCCCCATTTCCCTGGGGGGCATTCCCAACCATGTGGTTTACTCGTTTGCCACCACGATCCATTTCTAATTTTGATCAGATGGCCACCAACTTTGTTGAACAATTCCGTATGCACGTAGCGAGGCCTAAAGATGTTAACATTCTGTCTAGTGTTACCCAAGCTCCCAGGGAGACACTTAGACGCTACTTGGAGCGATTCCATGCTGCGTGTGCAGAAATAAGCAATCCCAATGATAACTCTATCCTGATGGCATTGACTAAGGGAATTGATGCTGATTCCGAGTTCGGAAATTGGTTAGCTAGAAAACCACCTACGTCATTGGACCGTTTCTATTCCAAGGCAGCCCAATTCTTGAGAAGGGAGGATGCGAAACAGTCTAGGAAGCAGGATGACGTAGGGCCCAACGTCGAAGGAATCCAAAGTAACATCGCTGTTAAACAGTCCGGAGATAGTTCTGGAAAAGTTCAGTTGAACGTAAAAAATAAACAGAATCAGCAAAGGGACAATGGAAATCAAAACAAAACACGCGATCAGAATCGTGGTCCACGGCGTAGAGCATCCATGTACGATAATTACACTCCATTGAACACGTCGTTGGAAAATGTGTATTTGCAGACCTGCAATACCATGCAATACAAGAAACCTGCCTTGAAGCCACCAACTGAAAGACAAATCCAGACAGGAAAGTTTTGCAAATTCCACGAATGTTATGGCCATAACACCAATGAAGTGTCGTCACTTACAAGACCTCATTGAAAAACTAATACATGAACGGAAGTTGGATCAGTATGTGCGGGCGTCGCAATCTGGTGGTGCGGGCCCATCAAATCAGAATCGTGCGCCGAATCAGGAGAGACAGGAGGAACCCGCTCGTACAGGCGGGAGGTTGGTTATCAATACAATAAGTGGTGGTCCTCACCCAGTAGATCGAAGCTGGAAGGAAATGGAGTCGTATGCCAGTTCCGTCAGGCATGCGAACTTCGAGTGTTGTAGTAATTTTGATGAAGGGGCTCCGGCCAAGCAACAGAAGACGATGACAGATGACATCGTGTTTAGGAACCGAGATGCTGATAAAGTTGAAGCCCCCACTATTGATCCACTAGTCATCTCAGCTCAAATAGGTCCCGCTTGGATGAAGAGGATCTTAGTTGACAGTGGAAGCTCTGTGAATATTTTGTTTAAGCGAGCCTATGATCAAATGAGAATGGAAACCACGGACTTGAAGCCTTGTCAATCCCGAGTCCACGGTTTCAACGGAAGTGCTACTATACCCACTGGAATGGTGGAACTGCCAGTAGAGTTGGGAGTTGGAGAACGTCAGAGATTATAGATTTTGTAGTTCATTGTTTTGGACATAGACTCCCCTTATAATGCGTTCCTGGGCCGATCGGCCCTCGCTGAATTCAGGATAGCCATAGCCCCATGGTGTTTGACTTAAAAATTTCCCACTGATCACGGAGTAGGAATCATTCAGGGAGATCAAGCTGCTGCCAGACCTGTTATGTCGCTGAGCTGCGGGAAGCGCAGCGAAAGGAGAAAGGAAAGGGCGTGGAGGAATCTCTCAGCATCCGCTTTGCCGACAATTGACAATTAACGCCCGGGCCTAGGCCCGGGCACCCCAGCCAATTCCTCAAAGATCTTGACCCGAGAGAAACTGAAGACGAAGGAGAGTCTAAAGAAAGTCAAGCATCCCCGGCCGAACAGACGATTGATGTCCCAGTTGACAATGACGATGATTCAAAAATGATAAAGATTGGATCTCAGCTAAGCCAGCAAACTCAAGAGGAATTGGTTGAATTTCTGCGGGCAAATCTTGACGTATTTGCCTAGACACATTCCGATATGTGTGGGATCTCGCTGGACATCGCGAGCCACACTCTGAACATTAACCTGCGGCATGTCCCGATCAAACAGAAAAGGCGTGGTATGGATCCAAAGAGATCTGCCGCCCTTAAAGAAGAAGTAGAAAAGATTAAAGCGAACGGGTTCATTCGGGATGCGCTATATTCTGAATGGGTGTCAAATCCCGTGCTCGTCCGAAAGCCGAACGGAAAGTGGAGAACATATGTCGATTATTCTGATCTGAATAAAGCATGTCCCAAAGACAGTTTCCCGCTTCCCAGAATCGATCAGCTGGTAGATTCGACAGTTGGGCATGAACTCTTATCCTTCATGGACGCGTATTCTGGCTACAATCAGATACCAATGCATTTACCCGATCAATAACATACCAACTTCGTAACCAATTTGGGACTTTACTGTTACAAAGTTATGCCATTCGGACTCAAGAATGCCGGGGCTACTTATCAATGATTGGTTAATTGGATATTTGCCAATCAAATCGGTAAAACAATGGAAGTATATGTAGACGACAAGCTTGTGAAGTCACGACTCTCCACCGACCATGTTAAAGACCTGGAAGCTATGTTCAATGTACTCCGAGAATACAAAATGAAACTAAATCCACTGAAATGTCACTTTGGGGTTGCATCTAGAAAATTCCTCGGGTTCATCGTCAACACTCAAGGGATCGAAGCTAATCCTGAAAAGATCTAGGCTATCAGAAATCTTGAAACTCCAAAAACCGTAAAACAAGTCCAGAGTCTCAATGGGAAGGTAGCAGCATTGAGCAGGTTCATTTCAAAGTCCACTGACAAATGCATTCCCTTCTTCGATCTGATCCGAAAAGGGAAACGAAACTTTGAATGGACCACGGAGTGTGAGGGCGCTTTCCAAGCACTAATCCAGCATCTATCCACACCACCTATCCCGTCGAAGCCCATTGATCATGAGAATTTGTTCATATATTTGGCGATATCAGAAAACGCTATCAGCGCTGCATTAATTTAAGAAGAAGATAAGATACAGAAGCCAGTATACTACGTCAGCAAGCGATTGACTGGGGCCGAAAGGAATTATCCGAGATTAGAGAAGTTGGCTTATTGCCTTGTTATTGCATCGAGAAAACTCCGACCGTATTTCCAGGCACATCCCATTATTGTGTACACCGACCAGCCGTTACGACAGGTCCTTTCGCGGCCTAAGACGTCTGGTAGGTTACTCAAGTGGAACATCGAACTGAGCCAGTTTGACATTACTTACACTCCAAGACTGGCGATCCAAGGACAAGTCCTAACTGATTTCATAGCTGAATTTACCATTCCATAGGACTTGCCCGAGACCAGTAAATCCCCCGAGTACATCTGGAAGCTTTATACCGACGGTGCATCTAACGATCGGTGTTCGGGCGCTGGTGTTGTGCTTGAAACTCCCGAAGGCCGATCCATATGCTATGCTTTGAAGTTCGATTTTCATGCGACTAATAATGAAGCTGAATATAAAGCCCTCTTAGCTGGATTGAAACTTGCTAAAGATTTGAGAATTATCGCTGTGGAAATTTATTGTGATTCACAATTAGTTGTGTGTCAAGTACAAGGAGAGTATCAAGCAAGAGATCGAAGGTTGGTTGCTTACTTAGCTCGAGTTCAGGAAGTACTAAATCAGTTTGATTATTATGCCATTTATTTTATACCTCGAGAACGCAACCAAAAAGCCGATTCATTGGCAAAGCTGGCCAGCACAGGTGAAGCTCAGCAAATGGGACTCGTTTCCATCGAAGCGCTATCCCCCCCAAGCATTGACCGGGCATTAATAGACCGGGTATGTGAAACCATACTTGAAAAGGATTCATGGATGACTCCACTCAGAAACTACATTGAGCACGGAACCCTACCGAAGCGCAGGAGTGAAAAGAGACAAGTCCTTCGGAAGGCCTCACGATTTACCATCCAGAATGGAATCATGTACAGAAGGGGGTACTCAGTCCCTCTACTCCGGTGTGTCGCTCATGATGAAATTAAACGAGTATTGCACGATGTGCATGAGGGAGAATGTGGCGATCATACCGGGGGCAAGCACTTGCCAAGAAAATACTTCGATACAGATATTACTGGCCGACCGTGAATCGCGATGCATCGGATTATGCAAAGAAATGTGATAGGTGCCAGAAATATGCCCGAATTCCTAGAGCTCCTCCTACCGAGATAACGCAAATGGTCAGCCCATGGCCGTTTGCAATGTGGGGCATCGATATAATTGGTGCTTTACCTCTAGCAAAAGGTGGTGCGAAATACGCCATCATCGCAGTTGATTACTTTACAAAGTGGGCTGAAGCCGAAGCTCTTGCAACCATAACAACGAAAAAAGTAATCAACTTTGTAGTGCGCAACATCATCTGCCGATTCGGTCTCCCACGCACCATTATTATGGACAATGGAACCCAATTCGACAATGCTGAATTTAAAGGTTTCTGCAAACGATTTCACATCCAAAAGAAATTCTCTACAGTTGCACACCCTCAGGCAAACGGCCAGGTCGAAGCAGTTAATAAAGTTATAAAATCCATTCTGAAAAAACGACTGGAAAAGGTCGGGGGCAAGTGGGTCGATGAAATACCTATGGCTTTATGGGCTTATCGAACAACCCACAAGACCGCGACCAGTCACACTCCATTCTCTCTCTCTTACGGTTCAGAAGCCGTTATTCCAGTCGAGCTAGAAGTACCTTCTCATCGTGTGACATATTATGATCCGAAGACAAATGCTATATTACTTGCTGAATCTCTCAATCTATAAGATGAGAAACGTGAAGAAGCTGATTTGAGGGCAGCTGCACATCGAAGTCGAGTCACCCGATTGTATAACGCCAAGGTCCGTCCGCGAACCTTCAAACTAGGCGATCTCGTCTTGAAAAGAATCTATCTGGTTCCTTCGCATATGAAGCCAACATGGGAAAGACCGTATGTTATTGAACGAAGGCTCGGAGATGGCACATTCAAATTATCGACCGTCGACGGTCTTACTCTGCCAAGAGCCTGGAATAGCGAGAGCCTTTGCCGCTACTACACATGACAGGCTTTCCTTACCCATTTAGATTACTTTCCATTTTGCAATTTGTTTCTGCATTTCGAAATTAGAATTTGTAATAAGGCTTCTGACTTTGCCATATTTTTATATTTCAGCAATAAAATTCAATCTCTTCGAGCCAAAGCTGTGATTTACTTGAAATGCTTCATATGATCATCACTATGCACGGAGAGCTAAGTTCCACCATACTGTGGAATTTATTCAAATAGGGAGTGGTTGCGATGCAACCAATCACTCGCTAAGTGAAACCCAAGCTTGGGGACTAGCCATCACATCAAAGTCAAGAAAGGATTGATACACGACAATCCTTCATTCAACTCCGAACTCCCAGAGCGCGAGTCGGAGTATAAACATCAACTCCGAGTTCCCAGAGTGCGAAGTGGAGTATAAACATCAACTCCGAACTTCTAGAGTGCGAGTCGGAGTATAAACATCAACTCCGAGTTCCCAGAGTGCGAAGCAGAGTATAAACAACAACTCCGAACTCCCAAAGTGCGAGTCGGGGTATAAACATCAACTCCAAATTCCCAGAGTGCGAATTGGAGTATAAACATCAACTCCAAATTCCCAAAGTGAGAATTGGAGTATAAACATCAACTCCGAGTTCCCAGAGTGCGAAGCGGAGTATAAACATCAACTCCAAATTCCCAGAATGCGAATTGGAGTATAAACATCAACTCCGAGTTCCCAGAGTGCGAAGCGGAGTATAAACATCAACTCCAAATTCCCAGAATGCGAATTGGAGTATAAACATCAACTCCGAGTTCCCAGAGTGCGAAGCGGAGTATAAACATCAACTCCAAATTACCAGAGTGCGAATTGGAGTATAAACATCAACTCCGAACTCCCAGAGTGCGAGTCGGAGTATAAACATCAACTCTAAATTCCCAGAGTGCGAATTGGAGTATAAACATCAACTCCGAGGTCCCAGAGTGCGAAGCGGAGTATAAACATCGACTCCGAGTTCCCAGAGTGCGAAGCGGAGTATAAACAACAACTCCGAACTCCCAAAGTGCGAAGCGGAGTATAAACATCAACTCCAAATTCCCAAAGTGCGACTTGGAGTATAAACATCAACTCCAAGTTCCCAGAGTGCGAAGCGGAGTATAAACATCGACTCTGAACTCCCAGAATGCGAAGCAGAGTATAAACAACAACTCCGAACTCCCAGAGTGCAAGTCGGAGTATAAACATCAACTCCGATTTCCCAAAGTGCGAAGCGGAGTATAACCAACAACTCCGAACTCCCAGAGTACGAGTCAAAGTATAAATAACAACTCCGAACTCCCAGAGTGCGAGTTGGAGTACAAAGGTCGATCCCAAGTCCCCAGAGTGCGGACGTATGATTTAAACTAAAGCCGGCGTGGCCAACCGTCGATAAAAGAATGTGAATCCCCAGAGTGCGGATATGATCTTCAACAATCAAACAAGCATGGATGAATTACTAAATCTCCGCCTGTCTCAGACATCCATTCGGTGGCACTAGACTCAGTGTGATGCAAGCAAGAAGCAACCACTGATTGATGTTCAACTACTCACCCCCAAGACTGGGGGGAAGGACTTAAGCATCGACCATTGACTGAAGCGATGTGACATAGAAAATTCAACTCGCTCCCCGGTCGCAAACCGTATCCACAGTACCCGAACTTGGCGGACAAAAACTAACTTTATTCGGAAAACTGAAACTTCACAAGTGCATTTCAGATATTGAAACACTTAGGCAAATACACAATGACAAAAAAGAAGCCAAAAAAGAGAAGTTTCATTTCTATTGTTTATAAAAGAAGTTCGTGTACAAGTCTCCAAAAAATTCCTACTAGCAGGGGGCCGAACCCGCATCTATACACGACCAACAAAATGCAAGTCAAAATAAACCGGGGAAGCTTGTCTAATCTTTCTTCTTCCTTGGCTTCCTCCTCGGTGTACACCCGCTGGAGCCACCGCTAATCTTCCTCTTCGAGCCCTTGCTTTTCTGCGGTTGGTCTTTAGGCGAGGGCATTATATCAACATCCTCCTCCGAACTCGAGTAGATAGGAATGCTCCCTGCGGGCGGAGTTGGAGGAACGGGATCAGGTACAGAAGGTGGAATGGGCACGCTGGTGATGAAAACGGTACCACCAGAAGATATCATTCTGAGCGGAGCAGGTCCCGGTGCTGCCATCCCACCTCTAAAGCTTCTACCATGAGCCGCTGCTGCCATTTCAGCGTCGATTTGAGCGAACATCACTTCTTCATTTACTGCTCGAGCCCCGCTGGGAGCATCAGCAGACGGCACTGAAGAACTTGTAGCAGGATCAGTTCCACTCATGACGGATGACAAGTCAGCGAGGGGATCGCCGTGACGGCGAAAGAGTTCATCCATCAACTGCTCATCAAACACAATCGTACTCCCCTGCATATCGTCAAGTGGGGCAGTTGTAGTCATGGTGATCGCTTCGGTAACGATAGCCTCCTGTGTCTGATGTGATTCTTGAGTAATAGGAGGCCCGACATGAGCAGCAGCGATCACTGGACAAAGAATAAGAGAACTGTTAGAACTTAACTCGAGCGAAGATTTCGACTCAAGAAAGATATGTGGAATGTTCAGAATACCTTCCTCAGTTTGACTCTTAGGTGGCAGAGCGGCTTCAGTCACTTGCGATGTAGCCGGAGACATCTGCGGCTGATCCGGATTGTAGGCAGGAACAGCTTGAGGATCAACAGCAGGCAAAGATTCAGGTTGGGTTGACGCTGGAAGTTCAAGACTTGCATTGTGATGTTCAACCCCAAAGCCTTCTCCTACTTCCAAGTGCTGGGTGCCGAGTCTCTCCTTCTCATAAGAAATCATTGAATCATGGAGAATCTTCTTTTCATCTTCGGTTAGCAGACGATTCTCAAGCTCAAACTCATCAATAGACTCACCCAGATGCACCGCTTTCTCCTCCTCAACCAATCGGCCCCAAGCATTATGGAGATGCATCGGGAAATCATCGAGCCAGGCTAGACCCCTGTGCCTCAGCATATTAGCATTGTAAACAACGAGAAGGTATTCGATGTCAACCTCTAGCCTGGACTCGGCCGACTTCACTTTCTCCTCAACCTCAGCCTCCACCTTGCGGACTTTAGCCACCGCCGCATCCCGTTCACCCCTGAGCAGAACAGCCTGTTCGCACGCCTCCTGGGCTGCGTTGTTCGCGTCATCTTTTTACTTGGTCATGTCGGTGAATTTGGCCTTGAGTTCATTGAGTTCCTTGACCGCCGCATCCCGCTCGGCGGTGAATGTAGTGTTCCGGTGGGCCATTTCCTCCACCAAGGCAACATGAGTCTGCCCCAACCTCTCCATTGCCGCCTTCGCTTCGTTAGCTTTTTTGGTGGCCTCAATCTCAGATTTCCGAGAAGACTCGGACTCAGGGGTAAGCACTTGAATGATTCGGTCCCTTTGAGCGAGTTCGGTCTCCATTTTCTAAAGCGCTTTGGCTCGCTCAAAGGCCACCTTAGAAGCTTTCTCCACAGCCTTGGCCCACTCTCTGTACTGGGTGAAGATGTCATGAATGTAATCATGCACCGTATTCTCCACTCCAGATGGAATTCTCTTTAGGTGAGGTAGGAAGACATAGCCATCAAAGCAAATATTCGGAAAATCCTTCTTCATCTGGGCCAATTTAAGGGCCCCTTCTCCTATGGGCTCAGCAGGGACCTGCTTTGCAATTATGGAAGCCGTGGTCTCGACTCTCTGAAGATGAGTCTCAGATCTAGAAGTATGAGAAGATGGCCTGTGACGAGGAGGTTCTGGCGGGTGTGAAACAAAAACAGGGGTGGAGACGGAAGTCTAGGAGGAGGAGAGCGTGATCTAGACCGATGTTTGTGTTCTCTATCCCTATCACGCCCGTACCTATCTTGGTTAGAGTACTCGCGATCGCGATCTCTATCCGAGTCTCTCCTACGGGAATCATAATAGGAAGAAGCCTTTCTGGTCGAGCGAAGATTCCCGAGCATCGATCCTTTTCCGGACATAGTACCTGAAAATGAGAAATGAAGAAAGAGTTAGTGATTTCCTAAGTTGGACGATTTACAGTTGTGAATCATGTAGTGTAGTGAAGTGTATGCATGTGCAACCCCCCGACCAACCGGAAATGTCGGCCGCACTCATAGCAAGCGACCCGCTCAGTTCAAGAGCATTATCAAGCTCCTCCATCCCGACGTCGTGTTGAGATGACACAAAATCCGAAATCGGAATATCAGCAAGCCCTTCAAAAGGATTCTCTACTGGCGGGGAAGGAGCCTCCGAAATTCTAATCCCCGGGACGGGCAAGGACATAACCATGGATTTAAACCTCTCAGATTTGGAATGTTTGTGAGCAACAACCTTGCCTTTTCTCTTTCCTCCTGAATCTTAGACATCGGAAGAAGGCCCAGCTGGGAGCTCGGTATCGGTAGGCGTTCTCTCCAGACCAATTTCTTCGGTTATCACGACTACAGGCGCTTTGCGCTTCACCCGTTTTTTCGAGACCACTCTAAGTTTCCCTTCCAGCCGTATGCTCTGCCTTCGTTCTATCAGCCCAACAGTCCTCAAATTTCTGTCAGTCAGAACCAAGTCGATATGCCTCTCTTCGCCCGGAAACGCTTGGAGGATCCGAACTAGCTCTGTGAAGTATGCACCGTCAGGTCGAGAGATTGCAGCTATAAAAGAGGAAAAGTATATCCGTTTTGAGGCCAGTTACTAATATCTAGATGATTCAAGAGAAAAACGGCAACGCTTACGTCTATCCAACCATCGCCTAGCAAATCCAGGGGGGCACCGAACGTAGAACCATTCGGTTTTAAAGTAACTTAGCCTTCCCCAGGAGCCCATTACAATGTGATAGTTGATGACTTTGAGCCCGTGATAGGACTACCGCCAAAACGAGCCATTGAGTTTCGAATAGATTTTTGGTACAAACAGTTTGGTGCTTCCACTGAGAGAAACCAGCTTTTTCTCCCGCTCCTTGGATCTACCATCGATATCGGATTGCATAAATCCAAGAGGAAGATCCAAAAATCTAGAATCCTTCCGTTCTATTCAGATTTGCATAAAGTCTAGGAAAAGGATTCACTATTCAAGATGGTTAGCACAAGAACTGCATCTACAGCTGCTGGTCAAGAAGGTAGGGATGGACAAAATCCTACACAACAGCAACCATCCAACCAAGACAACACTGCTCATTCAGATCCATCTGGGCCAGTCTCCAGACAAGAGTTCCATGTGTTGCTTCAAGAACTGACTCAAAGTCGGCAACAATTGACCGAACAGTTGCGTGCTAATATTGAATTGGCAAACCAACTGAACCGCCAAGGCCGCAGAAGGTCCAGGAGAGATGATGTCTCCCGCTCATCTACTGAAAGTTCCGCCTCATCTGACTATCATCACAGATCTACCCGTCCCCGATTAGACGGAAGTCATGCGCAAACTACCGGATATCAACCCGCCTTGACTGTTGGACAGTTGAGGGCAGGACCGTCAACCAGCTTCCAGGCTGGGCCCTCAGCACGAGGTGGTCATACTCCACAGTATACTACAGACAATCATGCCACAGCTGCCACAGTGGAAACAAGAGTTGATACCCGAAATCTTCCGAATCCAATTAATCGGCAACGAGGACGTACTCCTGAACCATATGTCCCGGAAGATGCTGAGCCAAGGAGGCGAAATTTGGACCGTCGACAGCATCCGGTCCAAACTCGCGCTGTGGAACCCGACCACACCTTAGCTCAGCATGCTCAAAATGTAGCGATGCCCGATATTTCAACTATGATATGTCAGATGATCCGCGAAAGCCAAGGCCTTACCAATGACGACTGGGGAATCTCCCGTAGTCACACTCCTTTCACAGATGAGATATTGTACGCTGAACCTCCTCGGCGATTCAGAATGCCAACTCTCCCTATGTACGAGGGAAACTCGGATCCCAATCAACACATCTTGAAATATGAATGGTCGATGAGTGCCGCAAGGGGTGACGATGCAGTAAAGTGTCGAAGTTTCCCCATTTCTCTGGGAGGAATCGCAACAATGTGGTTTACAAGACTACCACCTAGATCAATCTCTTCATTTGATCAACTGGCTAAGAAATTTGTCGAACAATTTCGCATGCATGTCGCTAGACCCAAAGATGTTAACACCCTATCTAGCATCACCCAAGCTAAAGGAGAAACACTCAGACGTTATTTAGAAAGATTCCACGCGGCATGTGTAGAGATTAGTAATCCTAACGATAACTCAATCTTGATGGCGTTACCAAAGGGATCGATCCCGATTCTGAGTTTGGAAATTGGCTAGCTGGGAAACCACCCGCATCGTTGGACCGTTTCTACTCCAAAGCCGCTCAATTCTTACGGCAAGAGGACGCGAAACAGTCTAGGAAGCAGGACGATGCGATGCACAGAACTGAAGGAATACAAAGTAATGTGGCAGTTAAACAGTTCGGTGACAACTCCGGGAAAGTTCAGTTGAATATACAGAACAAGCAAACTCAGCCAAGAAGTAATAATGGTCAGGACAAGAAAAGAGATCCAAATCGAGGCCCACGGCGTAGGGCCCCAATGTTCGATAATTACTCACCATTGAATGCATCGTTGGAGAATGTATACCTACAAACTTGCAACACTGTGCAGTACAAGAATCCCGCTCCGAGGCAGTCATCGGAGAGGCAGATTCAGACAGGGAAGTTTTGTAGATTTCACGAAAGTTATGGCCACAATACTAACGACTGTCGACATTTGCAGGACCTCATAGAAAAATTAATCAGGGAGAGAAAGTTAGATCAATTCGTACGGGCACCACAGTCCGGTGGTGCGGGCCCTTCAAATCAGAATCATACACAAAATCAAGAGATACAAGAGGAACCCGCTCGTACAGGCGAGAGGCTAGTTATAAATACCATAAGTGGTGGTCCCCATCCAGCAGACAGAAGCTGGAGGGAAATGGAGTCGTATGCTAGCTTTATCAGGCATGCGAGCTTCGAATGCTGCAGTAATTGTGAGGATGGAACTCCGGCTAAGCAACAAAAGACAATGTCTGATGACATCATATTTAGAAGCAGAGATGCTGACAAAATCGAAGCCCCAATAATCGACCCACTGGTCATATCTGCCCAGGTTGGTCCTGCTTGGATGAAGAGGATCCTGGTTGACAGTGGGAGTTCTGTAAACATTTTAGTCAAACGAGCTTATGATTTAATGAAGATGGAAGCAAAGGACTTGAAACCTTGGCAATCTCGAGTTCACGGCTTCAACGGAAGTGCTACAATACCCACTGGAATAGTGGAAATGCCAGTGGAACTGGGGATTGGAGAACGCAGGAGAGTCCGGTTGCTGCAATTTGTTGTTCTAGACATTGCTTCACCGTATAACGCATTCTTGGGCCGATCGGCCCTTGCTGAATTCAGGGCAGCCATTGCCCCATGGTGTTTGACTCTGAAGTTTCCCACCGATCATGGGATTGGAGTCATTCAAGGAGATCAAGCAGCAGAAAGAGCCTGTTATGTTGCTGAACTGCGCGAGGCGCAGAGAAAAGAGAAAGGGAAGGGCGTAGAGGAATCTCTCTACGTCCGTTTTGCTGATAATTGACAACTAGCGCCTGGGCCCCGGCCCGGGCACCACTACCAATTCCTTAAAGATCTTGACCCTAGAGACAACGAAGATAAAGATGAATCTAAAGAGAATCAAGCTTCCCCAGCCGAACTGACTATGGACGTCCCAGTCAGTGAGGATGATGATTCAAAAGTACTAAAAGTTGGATCTCAACTGGAAAAACAGATACAACAGGAATTGGTTGAATTTCTCCAAGCGAATCTCGATGTTTTCGCCTGGACACACTCTGATATGTGCGGGATCTCACCAAACATCGCAAGTCACTCCCTAAATATTGACCCGCGACATGTTCCGGTCAAGCAAAAAAGGCATGGTATGGATCCAGAGAGATCTGCCGCCCTTAAAGAGGAAGTTGACAAGTTACAATCGAATGGTTTCATCTGAGATGCTTTATACCCAGAATGGGTATCAAATCCAGTGTTGGTTCGAAAACCAAATGGGAAATGGAGAACTTGCGTCGACTACTTTGACTTAAACAAAGCTTGTCCCAAAGATAGTTTTCCACTTCCTCGGATTGACCAGCTCGTAGATTCAATGGCTGGCCATGAATTGTTATCTTTCATGGATGCTTATTCTGGTTATAATCAAATACCTATGCATTTACCCGATCAAGAACACACCAGTTTCGTGACCGATTTAGGACTCTACTGTTACAAAGTCATGCCTTTTGGTTTGAAGAATGCGGGAGCAACATACCAACGCTTGGTCAATCGGATGTTTGCTAACCAGATCGGGAAGACCATGGAAGTTTATGTGGATGACATGCTAGTAAAATCCCGATTCTCCACAGATCACGTCAAAGATTTAAATTCAATGTTCTGCATTCTTCGAAAATATGGAATGAAGCTCAACCCATTAAAGTGTCACTTCGGCGTTGCGTCCGGAAAGTTCCTCGGTTTCATCGTCAACGCTCGTGGGATAGAGGCGAATCCCGAAAAGATCTGGGCAATAAGGAACTTACAAACTCCAAGAACCATAAAACAAGTCCAGAGTCTTAACGGGAAGGTAGCAGCATTAAGCAGGTTCATTTCAAAATCCACTGATAAATGCATTCCCTTCTTCGATCTAATCCAGAAGGGAAAGCGAAACTTTGAATGGACCATGGAGTGTGAAGACGCATTCCGATCGTTGGTTCAACATCTCTCCACACCACCGATCCTGTCAAAACCAATTGATCACGAACAATTATACCGTTATCTAGCAGTATCGGAGCATGCGATCAGTGCTGCTCTGGTCCGAGAAGAAGACCGAGTGCAGAAACCGGTCTACTATGTTAGCAAACGATTGACAGGAGCTGAGAGAAACTACCCAAGACTGGAGAAACTGGCTTATTGCCTGGTCATTGCCTCAAGAAAGCTTCACCCTTATTTCCAAGCTCATCCACTTACTGTGTATACCGATCAACCGTTACGACAGGTCCTCACGCGGCCTGAGACGTCTGGTAGGTTACTCAAGTGGAACATTGAACTAAGTCAATTTGACATCACTTATGCCCTGCGGAGAGCCATCCAAGGACAAGTCCTAGCCGATTTCATAGCTGAATTTACTGTTCCAGAGGACTTGCCCGAAACCAGTGAATCCCCCGAATACATCTGGAAACTGTATACTGACGGTGCATCAAACGATCGGTGTTCGGGTGCTAGTGTTGTGCTTGAAACTCCTGAAGGCCGATCTATATGTTATGCTTTGAAGTTTGATTTCCACGCAACCAACAATGAAGCTGAATATGAAGCCCTATTGACTGGATTAAAACTTGCCAAATATTTGAGAATTATCGCTGTGGAAACTTATTGTGACTCACAGTTGGTTGTGTGTCAGGTACGGGGAGAGTATCAAGCGAGAGACCGAAGATTGGCTGCTTACTTGGCTCGAGTTCAGGAAACACTGGATCAGTTTGATTATTATGCCATTTACTATATACCTCGAGATCGCAATCAAAAAGCTGATTCATTGGCAAAGTTAGCCAGCACAGGTGAAGCACAGCAAATGGGACTTATCCCCGTCGAAACTTTGTCCTCCCCAAGCATCGATCGAGTAGAAGCGAATGGTGTGTTTGAGACCACTCCCAGCAGAGAATCATGGATGACTTCGTATCGGAATTACATTGAGAATGGAATATTGCCTGAGCATAGAAACGAGAAAAGGCAAATTCTACGAAAAGCTTCGCGGTTCGTCATTCAGGACTGAGTCATGTATAGGAAAGGTTATTCTGTTCCTCTCCTTCGGTGTATCGCTCACGACGAAATCAAACGAGTATTACATGACGTGCACGAAGGAGAATGTGGCGATCACACCAGTGGACAAGCTCTCGCTAAGAAAATACTCCGATATGGATATTACTGGCCGACAGTGAATCGAGATGTAGCCAACTATGCCAGAAAGTGCGATAGATGCCAGAAACACGCTCGAATTCCAAGAGCCCCACCTACCGAGATAACTCAAATGGTCAGTCCCTGGCCATTCGCTATGTGGGGGATTGATATCATCGGAGCCCTACCTTTGGCAAAAGGTGGCGCGAAGTACGCCATCGTCGCAGTTGATTACTTTACAAAATGGGCCGAAGCCGAAGCTCTCGCAACGATCACGACAAAGAAAGTAATAAACTTTGTAGTTCGCAATATCATCTGTCGATTTGGACTCCCGCATACCATCATCACCGATAATGGAGCCCAATTCGAGAGTTCAGAATTCAAGAATTTCTGTCAACGGTTTCATATCCATAAAAAATTCTCGGCAGTCGCGCATTCACAGGCAAACGGTCAGGTCGAAGCTATCAACAAAGTTATAAAATCCATCTTAAAGAAACGACTGGAAAAAGCTGGGGGCAAATGGGTTGATGAACTTCCTATGGCATTATGGGCTTATCGAACAACTCACAAGACCGCAACCGGACACACCCCATTTTCTTTATCTTATGGCTCGGAAGCCGTTATTCCAGTCGAGACGGAAGTATTTTCCCACTGCGTAACTTATTATGATCCGAAAACAAATGCGATATTACTCGCTGAATCTTTGGATTTGTTGGATGAGAAACGGGAAGAGGCTGATTTGAGAGCGGCCGCATATCGAAGTCGAGTCGCCCGGTTATACAATGCGAAAGTTCGACCCCGAACCTTTGAACTCGGCAATCTTGTCCTCAAGAGAATCTATCCGGTTCCTTCACACATGAAACCAAATTGGGAAGGACCATACGTGATTACACAAAGACTCGGAGATGGAACATTCAAACTATCGACCATGGACGGCCTTGTTTTGCCAAGGGCCTGGAACAGCGAGAGCCTCCGTTGCTACTACATATGACAGGCTTTATTTATTTTATTATTTAGCAATTTACTTTTACATTTCGAAATTAGAATTTGTAATAAGGCAACTGACTTTGCCATATTTTCTTATTTCAGCAATAAAATGCCATCTCTTCGAGCCAGAGCTGTGATTCATTAAATACAATGTACAACATCACGATGCACGAAGAGCTAAATTCCATCACGCAGCGGAATTTATTCAAGTAGGGAGTGGATATGATGCGATCAACCACTCGCTAAATGAAACCCGAGCTCGGGGGCAAGCCATCACATCAGGCCAGAAAAGGGTTGATACACGACTACCCTCCACTAAACTCCGTACTCCCAGAGTGCGAGGCGGAGTATAAACATTTACTTAACTCCGTACTCCCAGAGTGCGAGGCGGAGTATAAACATTTATTTAACTCCGTACTTCCAGAGTGCGAGGTGGAGTATAAACATTTACTTAACTCCGTACTCCCAGAGTGCGAAGCGGAGTATAAACATTTACCAACTCCGTACTCCCAAAGTGCGAGGCGGAGTGTAAACATTTACTTAACTCCGTACTCCCAGAGTGCAAGGCGGAGTAACTCCGTACTCCCAGAGTGCGAGGCGGAGTATAAACATTTACTAACTCCGTACTCCCAGAGTGCGAGGCGGAGTATAAACATTTACTAAACTCCGTGCTCCCAGAGTGCGAGGCGGAGTGTAAACATTTACTTAACTCCGTACTCCCAGAGTGCGAGGCGGAGTATAAACATTACTTAACTTCGTACTCCCAGAATGCGAGACGAAGAACAAACATACATCAACTCCACACTTATCCCCAATACTGGGGGCAGAACCAAAACACATATCGAGTTGAAGACAAAAAGGGAATATACTTTCATTTCCATTATCAACAAAAAGAATCTGATTACAAAATGGTTCGAAAAATTCATAATAGTGGGAGCCGAATCCACATCTATACACGGCTATAGAAAAAATCAACAAAACACTACCCCATGCAGCAGAAAACCAAAAAAGGAGTTCAATCTTTCTTCTTCCTTATTTTCTTCTTCGGGGTAGCTCCACCGGATCCGTTGCCCGATTTTCCCCTCAACCGTTTGCTCTTTTCGGGTTTGTCCCCCGACGGCGACATAATATCAACGTCTTCCTCGGAGCTTGAGGCGACGGAGATTCTCCTGGAAGGTCGAACTGGAGGCATAGGAGCAGTAACAAGAAGCGGGGCAGGAACATCTTCGATCACCACAGTGCCGCCCGGTGATATCATCATTAGCGGAGCAGGCCCAGGCGGATTCGTACCAGCGGTCACCGCTGCCATCTCGGCATTGATTTCAGCCATAACATCATCCTCACGGGATGCTTTGGCCGTGCTGGATGTGCCAATAGCTGGCATAGACAAACTAATAGCTGGAGCGACCCCACTCATAGCATAGGATGGGTCAGCGAAGGGATCGTTGGGTTCACTGAGGAGTTCCTCAATCATTTGAGCGTTGAAAGAAAACATGTTCGCCTCTCCCTCTTCGCCAACCAAGGTGGATGTCGTAATGGCTTCAGTAACGATAGCCCCTTGCGCTTGATAAGTAATTGGTGGTGCAAGAGGCGCAGAGACGGCGGCTTCAGTCACTGAAATACAGAAAAGCAAAGATCGTTAGCCAATTACGTTGCTTCTTGATCAGCACACTAAAACACGGGAAGCGTTCAAATACCTTCCTTAGCCTGGTCCGGAGCGTAGGCAGAAGCATGAGCAGAAGCATCGGCGGAAGATAACTGCGGCTGGTATGGATTATATGCGGGGATGGATTGGGGATCAACCGCACCAGTGGTTTCGAGCAGTGTCGGAATTACAGCTCCAACACTTGCTTCGTGATGCGTGATCCCCGAACCCTCGCCTACCTCTATAGATTGAACACCGAGCCTCTCTTTCACCACGGAAATTGCTGCCTCGTGGAGAATTTTCCTCTCATCTTTAGTAAGCAAGCGCATCTCAAGCTCAAAGTCATCAAGTGTTTCATCTGGATGCGCCGCTCTCTTCTCCTCTACCAGCCTAGCCCAGGCGTTGTACAGAATCATGGAATCATCTCCCAGCCACGATAAGTTTCTGTGCTCCAGCACATTGGCGTTGTACGTGACCAGGAGAACATCAAACTCAGCGTCCATCCTGGACCGCTCCACCAAAATCTTTTCTTGAATTTCTGCTTCCGCAGACTTAGTCTTGGCCGCCGCCGCAGCAAGTTCGGCTCTGAGAGATACAGCTTGGTCGCACGCCTCTTGAGCAGTGGTGTTTGCATCGTCCTTCTCCTTCACCACTTCAGCAAACTTAGCCTTGAGCTCGTTCAGCTCCTTAACGGCTGAGTCTCGCTCAGCTGCGACTTTGGTGTAACGGTGACCCATCTCTTCTACCGTGGCACAATGTTCCTGTTGCATCCTCGCCATTTTGGCCACGACATCCTCATGCTTCTGAAGTGCTTGGAGTTCTGTATTCCGAGACGTCTCCATTTCAGATTGAAGAACTTGAATGATGCGATTCTTTTTAACAATGTCAGCATCACGTTCAACAATAATCTTCGCCCGGTCGAAGGCTACCTTTGAAGCTTTTACGGCCGCTTTGTACCACTCTTTATATTGAGCGTAAAAGTCATGGATGTAGTCATGGGCAACGTTCTCAGCATCCGGAGGAATTCTTTTAAGATGAGGAGGGAAGACATAGCCGTTCATGCAAATTTCCGGGAAGTCTTTTTTCATTTGGGCGAGTTTTATGGCTCCTTCACTTGTCAATTCAGCCGGAGCTTGTTCAACTATGGCGACTGTTGTTGTTTCTACTCTTGGTCGTTGAGCACCGAGCCGCGAAGATTGAGAAGGCTGCTGCTGCTGCTGTGAAGGCCCAGGAAGATCTACAGGGGCCCTAGGAGGCGGGGGAGAACGAGATCGGGATCGGTGCCGGTACCCCCGATCTCTGTCAGTACGATAATGGACAGAACGGCCACGCCAATAGTCTATATCCCTGTCATTGCGCTCCTGGCTAGTGTAACCATGCCCGTGGTCCCTATCTGATTCCCTCCAACGGGACTCGTAATAAGAAGATGAACGGCGCACGTTGCGGAGCCTATCCAAAGTAGACCCACGGCCTGACATTTCACCTGCGATAAGAGAGAATTACAGATTAGAATCCGATAAAGCGATGTTTACTATGCAAAAGACGTGTAGTGCTGTGGAAGTGTGTGTAAATGTGTAAACCCCTAAACCGACCGGAAGTGTTGACCGCACTTAAAGGCAAGGGCTCGTTCATATTCAAAACATCTTGAAATTCCTCCAACCCGGGATTATGAGGAATAGATATATAATCCGGGATAGGAATATCGTCAAGCCCTTTAAAAGTATCTCTCGAATGAGAAGGGGCAGCCTCAGAAATCATGACACCGGAAGTGGGAGGAGACACATCCATAGACTTCCACCCCTTAGACTTGAGTTTTTTGGAAACAACGGCCTTGCTTTTTCGTCTTTCTCCCAACTCCTCGAAGTTGCCCAAAAGATCAGCCATCGGCTCCACGTCGGTGTGGGTCCTTTCCTCGTCGCTCACTTCAGTTATTATGACTCCGGGCATTTCCTTCGCCGTTTTCTTTTTCTTCTTGCTCTTCTTCTTTGAGGCGGGCTTTGCCAACCCTTCGATGACTATACTTTGATTCATTTCAATCAAGCCAAGAACTCTTAAATTATAGTCATTCAGCACCGAGTCGATATGTCCTAGTTCGCTCGGGACTTCCTGGAGACTTCGAGCTATACCCTTATAATACCCGCCATCGGGTCTGGAGATAATGGCTGTAAGAGAAACAAGATGTCAGTACCGACGCCAAAAAAATTATTAGTCAAAGGAATCGACAAAAGATCACGGCACTTACGTCTAGACAGCCATCGCCTGGCAAAACCTGGAGGACACCGGACATTGAACCATTCGTTCTTAAAATAGCTAAGTCTCGTCCAAGCCCCGATAATAACTTGGCAGTTTCTGACTGCCTCCAGAAAGGTGAAAGATGGACTGTCGCCTCTGCTCTTGAAGTTAAATAAATATCTTATTTATGTGGGCATTGGCGGACGAAAAAGGCAGTCAATAAATATGACGAAGGCACTATTCAGCAATGCGTGTCCGTTGGGATGAAGTTGCGAAGGAGCAATTCCTAAATATGACAGCGTTTCCCTGATGTATTGGTTAAACGGAGGAAGAGTTCCGGCTGCGCAAGCATGGCAGTAGAAGGCAATATATCCTTCGGGCGGATTATGCAGTCTGTCATCAGCACTGGGCAATAATACATCGTTCAGGGATATGTTATGTTTCAAGCATATCCGACCCAATAAGGATTCAGAGATATTAGATTGGACAGAATCAATGGGGTCCTCAATAAATATAGCCTCCGGCAATTCGTCTGGAGCCGGGTCGATTACATCGGCAGGAATGTTGGGAATTTCAAGCACCGGAGGAGTCAAGCTCTGTACCTCTTGTTGTTGGGAGCTCGAAGATTCCATAACTAACTAACTCATCATAAAGAAACGTTAAGTGCATAAAGAGCCCGTGCATTCCCCAGTGTAGAGTGTATGAACGTGTCGTGCAGTGCAAGTGCTGTGCATTACTTAAGCAAATTCTACAGACTGAAACAAGATGTACGAACGACAGAACTTTGGAAATCAAGATTGGGAATGACCGTCATCGCTGACCGTCATATCTGCGCCATCCAAATGCTACCGACCAATTCAAGTATAAATCTGTTATGTCTTTGGTTAAGTCATGGTTCCATCGACGAGCTTCAAAAGGAAGTCAAGTATAGTCCTACTGTCAAGTTCAAATTGGGCAAGGCCGAAGCTCGTCGGAGTCAAGTGTGCTAAAGTTCATTGAGTTCGTCAAATTTCTACTGAAAATTAGTCATAGTTCGAATCCATTGAGAAAGACAGAAGAGCTACATTCCCTGAACTGAAGACGTTCGAATCGATCACCTCGGATCGATACGACTCGAATCGATGTGCTTCGAATCGATAAAAAAGTCGACTCGATACACTTCGTATCGACAAAGGTACTTGGAGCAATACCCGTAGCATCAAGGGAAGGATCACTTCGAATCCATCGGGAGAGAAAACTTCGTATCGATCGAACTCAATGCCTTCGAATCGATCATGGAACCATCACATCGAATCGATCGATACGAGCCACTTCCCTTCGCAAGCTTCGATTCGAAGGCCCCATACTCAGGATCGATTCGAACTACTCCATGCAGGGTCGACACGAGGCGAGGAGGAAACAAAATCCTTCAAGATCTCTCCTTCTCCAAAGAAAATCTCGACAATTTGTCGCGCTCCATCCATCGATTCGAAATGGCGAGAATTCCCCGTTCCATCGTTCTCAACTTGGCTCAATCCAGTAATTACCTGGTTTAGTGTGGTTACGAATGAAAACGTGAAGGATTGGATCAATTCGTAGAAGCGCTTCTCTCAACTCTGGGAGATCGATACGGAGAAAGAGACGGAGCAACAGTAAAAAGTAAGAAGTGAAAATGAGCCAAGCCTCACGTATTTATATGGATCCAAGGTAGGAAATAGGACGATTTGTCTCCCGGTCAGCTTGACCGATCCTTACCGGTCACACACTGATAGATTTGAACGTCACGTTCGAATCCATCGACTTTCCGAATCCACTAAGGCGTCATTAACACGGGGCTTCATCGATACAAAGCTACACCGATTCGAACCTCCATCGATACGAAGGAGTTAGCAAAAACAGAATTGAAGCCGCCATGTACCCATCGATTCGGAGTACCAACCTCATATCCATCGACTCGCAGTAGTTCGAAGGTCATCGATTCGAATGGCCACTTCGAATCCATCAAAACCGTCAATAACAATGAACGCATCGCTTCGACATGAAGAGATTACTGGATTACCTTTTTACCTCGATTCAGGAGAGGATCGATACAAGAAGATAATCATAGGCAATCATCAAAACAATGTTTTTACTCGATTCTCAAATCGGTTCAGGAGAGGATCGATACAGGATTCGATAACAAACTGAAATGGCTACGACTTGCAAACACGCAAATTTAACCAAAATCAAGCCAATCACAATCATACAACGGTCAATTACAATAATATAGAATACAAGTTTCAGCAAAGCATGACATAATTGTCCAACGTGAAGCCTGCAATTTTTCAAAGCACGTCATGTTTACACAAGACATACTTTGGAGGGCAAATGTTATCCCGCCTTTTGACAAGGCCGAGATATCAAGGAACTGACTAGAGAATGCGGATCATACATCCTCGGCATCGAGTAACTACTGGATATCTACAGATATCGATGAATTTTAACCGAGTCCGGATCGGGCTGCAATTGATAAGACACGTCAAGCAAAGCCATGCAAACCAATGTTCCAAGTTTCGAGTCAATCCGAGTTCATACGCTCAAGATATCATTGATGCAAGTTGGAGGAAATGGCCCTAGGTTTGACTCCACCAGGATCGGTTCCATCACGTTCGACTCCATCAGGGTCGACTCCATCTACTTCATATCCATCGGTAGGCACTCTGTTTGAATCCATCAAGTGGCCAAGCTTCGTATCCATGAAACAACCTTTCTTCGACTCCATCGAGCAAACCATGGTTCGAATCCACTGAATCATTCCATACCTCGAATCCATCAAAGGGAAGACCTTCGAATCCATGTAGTTGAAGAACTTCAACTCCATCCCACGACTACCTTCGAATCCATTAAGCTGAGAAGCCTTCGTATCGATCAACTATGGCCTACCTTGATCGATTCGAAGGGAACATCCATTCAATCGATTCGAAGGAAGCATACTTTCGAATCCATAAACTTCGAATCCACTAAATCAAAGTAATGAGAAACACGGGAGAGACCCAGTAAAACTCGAAGAAGCGACCGGGTCAACCCGAGGAATGCACGCGCTATGTCATCACTCGCACGCATCAACCATCGATTCGGCCCTATCGAGTCGAAGGGATCGATTCGAAGTGTTCAAGTTCACCAGAAATGCAATATTGAATCGATCATAACTCGAGTTCTACAAATCCAAATGCTATGAAATTTTCACAGAAGCTTAAGCACATGATGAAGAATGTTCACACCAAATTTTGGCTCGATTGGATGATTTCTTGATCGATTCGAACGAAGCTTCGAATCGATCCCAAAGTGGGCCCGGATTTTCTGAAAGCGGGCATGTGGGCCCCCTCACGTGCCAGAAGTGGTCTCCTCGAATTTTAGGCGAAATATCAGCCTCCTACACCTATAAATAGAGCCCCTGGTCATTCAGAAAAGGGGTCGGACAATTTTAAGTACTAAAGAGCGACCAGATTCTGCTAGATTTACTCCAGATCACCACCGCTGCTTTAGATTGAGACTTAGCATATAAATTCAGTTGTACGACGTTATAAGAAATTGTAATCTTCAAATATCGAGCAATAAAATCATCAAACTTCATAGTGGACGTAGGCAAAACGCCGAACCACTCTAAATCGCTTGTCTTTGCAATTTATTTTCTGTTATTTGGAGTTTTTGTTAGATAATCCTTAGTTTTAATTTTCCTTCTTCACTTTTATCTCTTCAAAAACTTCCGAAGTGTGTTGTGCCCATTTTTGGTACAAACAGATAGTTCATTTTTCCAACCTTTATCTTTTTTGAGATTAACATAGTGAGACACTCATGATTGTCCTCTTAGATGAGTTGAATTTGAAGGTTTATGGGTAATTCCAAGTTGGATTCCATAGTATTACTTTCTTTACTGGAATTTGACATAGCCGAAGGATGAAAACTACTAGTTTTCAAGAGAGAAAAAGAGGAATGGAGGTTTGGGACTGGAATGACCTATATTTTACAAATTAGAGAATAGTAAAATATTATTATTTAATTCATATGAGGTTATATAACTCTAAAACTTTGGAAAATGTCTACTAGGGGCATTTTACATATGTAGAATTTTTATCCAACTGTTTGAACCTAGAAATCATTGTAAAGCCTATAACTTTTGTTAGGATAAGAATTAAGTCTTGTAACAACTTGCACCTTAATGGGCCAAAATTTCGACGAAATCGGAACCCAAGTCCATTAGGCCATGGGTCTTTGATTTTTGGAACTATAATAAACACGAGTATATTAGAGTGCGATCAATATAAACTCATAGTAGAATAGAAAAATATAATAGAACATAAATACTGACCGAGGCTACTACCTTAGAATCAATAGCATTCCTTGGATATCTAACTTCCTTGTCAATGCCGAGCATGAATATGAGGACTTCACCATCTGCATTTCTAGTAGCATGTCCCTTTAAATCTATCCTACGGGTTGTGATGAGAAGGGTGTCAGAACAATGTTCTGATGATTGGCAAACTACATACTTTATCCATAACATAAATTTATGTCGATCGATTCCTATTTAAGTGTAATACCTATTATTCATAGCTAATCCGTTCAGTCCTATATGCGCATATGATACGCCTAACCTCCACTAAGGCGTATATGTATGTATGTGTATACATATAACTATACTACCCAAAAACCTGGCCACTTAATACTTCTTAATTAGAGAGGAGGCAGCCGCATCGGCCATTTAATACCTCAGTCCCCGAAGAGGGCCCTCCGCAACGTAATCGCTAGTCAATCGGTCCTACCTACATAACCTGATGACCCGTAGATATTGTTTTATAATATAATTGCCATATTGCTAACGTATCCCAACTACATCCTACACAAAATACCTCTAAATGTAAGCTCGAAGTTTCTTCCAGTCCAACTCTACATCATACCCTCAACTATAGGCCAATTACCTTTACCGGTCCCACGAAAATACCATCAGCCATGTCATAGCAATGTGAGAAAAAGTACCCATGCCACTTAATACCTCTTTAATGGGAATTAGGCAGAATCTGACTATAACGACCCACCCCAAAACAGACTTAATTTCGACCCAATAAAATCCTGTCAAACCTCACGTCCATCTCAAGACGAGCTGTGAGGTTGATAAAAAAACAATACACAATACACAAGCTATATATCTATACTTTTTGAATCTCACAGCGGAATGGGTAAAATATAATATAAAAAACAAGTACCCGTTTCATAAAAGAAAACTATTTCATAAACATAACATGTTAGATATCACAACATGTTTACATAAAGCCCTCATAGTACAATATCTCAAAATAACATAACTCTCTGAACTGGGTAAAATAAAATGCTAAAAAGCATAAATAGATAGATAATTGCCATAAGTCTATACCTCCCCCTTCATCTCCTAAATTAGCATTACTCTCTCTAATCCGTGTTGCAATAAGGTGTGGGTTAAAACAAATGCTTGGTGAAATGAAAATCTCAAGCTTTACCATAATTGTACTAGGACGGTATTATTTAAATAAGAAATATGTCTTACGTATCAAAATTATCACGTATGTATAAAGTCAACTGTAGGCCAAAAGGCCCTTCTGACCCAACTACACAAAAGTTAGCTGTAAGCTCGAAGGCTCTTGCAGTTTGACTATACACACTATTCATAACTAGCGTGTACAATGTACGAGGAAATACCAAACCACTTACTACCTTTTGTCTAAAGTGGCTAGGCAGAATCTGATCATTTAGGACCTATAAAATAGGTAAATCTTTGTCATTTAAGACCTAACCCAAAAGGCGGGTCTCTACATGGTTCTTCCTCGCTAACACCGTAAGAAATCCTATTAGGTCACTTAATACTTTGCTTAAGAAAGAGGCGGATTCTACCATAGACACTTAATACTTCAAACCAAAAGCAGATCCCTCCTAGGGATTTAACCTATAGTATCCAAAGTGCAATTTACAACCCATAACCCACTTGTGATTGTCTCACACTAGTCCGACTATTCATAGGTATTGGTAGCCAGATTAACCGAGTAGGTTTACCCTATAGAATTGAGACTAACCTCGCATCCACTGGAGTTATTTATTATAGGCGATGTCCTATATTAGTCTATAAAGCCAGGCCATTGGTAGGCAAATTTAACTGGGCAAGCTTTCATGTAGCTTTGGACTAACCTTGCATCCCTATAACTTAGTCGTAACTTATATATATATATATCCACTATATAAATACATCACCCTACATGAACAATAATGAAAGATATATAAGGTATCTCCTTATTACGCCCCTAATTAGGGATTAATTCCCTAATTTAGTCTAACTCCTTTCCTATAAATTAATATTACTTAACTATTCTAATAATACTAATTATCACATTCAATACGCTATAATCAGTATGTTATATTATATATATTCTTATATTTTACATGTGGAATTTAACGTCTAATCAGTACACTACAACAACTCGATAATAATTCGTTATAAGGTATATTTGAAATATCAGTTCATAGAAATCTACAATTCCAACAAAAACTGCTACTACCGTAGCCAAATAATATAGATTTGTACAAACTTGGAATATCAACATTTGTTCCATATTAATACACTAGAATTCCTTTTCTGTTTTAGAGAATAGATCATCACAATTTAGATCCCCTATATTCAATTCAACCTTCGTATACAATATTTTGAAACGGGAAAAAAAATTCTTATTTTTTTAAGTGGACGAAAATAGGCGGTGCAAACTACAAACAATTCAATTCATAATTTACAACCATTTCTAATTTATTTTCTTTTTGAATCCTTTAACACTTCAATTCAAAAGAAAGAAATTAGGTTAATTGATCATAGATTATCTAATTCTAGCAATTAATTAGATTCGAATATACCAATACTAAAATAATAAAAATTCCAACATATACACTGATTGGTATTTACTTAAGGAAATCCTGAGGGATTTAGATGTTATATTTTCGTTTACCAAAATTTCCTAAGGCATACATCAAACCAAATGAATATTATTCAAATACAAAAATGTGAAAAAATTAATATTTCAACTCACAGAGAATTGTTTGCTTCCTAACTGGATTTGATTCCACCACGCTTAATTCACTTTTAGATCTCCCTCTTTTAAAATTTACAACAATGTGAATTATATACAGAAATTAGATTTAGAATCAGAAACCAGAGAGGAATAGGATTAGAAATAAAAAGAAATAAACAGCTAACCCTCTTACCTGAAAATTCTAACTGATTCTGAGACCCAAAGAATAAGAAGAAGAGATCTGATTTCTACCTCTCCTAATTCTCTACTAGATATTCCTCTTTTTGAATATATAAGATTTTATATGTAAATTAGTTTTTAGAAACTAGAAGATAGAGAGAAGAAGGATTAATTTAAATTAGAGATTAGAAACTAGAGTTACGCACCATAAAAGTTTACTATTTTTGAAACCCTAAGGGGAGAGATTTTGAGAGAGCTTCGCCATTGCTATAGAATATTTATGAAGGAAAATTAGGGGGTCTAGGGGTCTATTTATAGAGGTGAGAAGTAATGACGATCGTTGGATTAAGCATAAATAAATCTGGATCGTTCAAACCATTAAAACTGTAGCCTCCACCCACCCCTCTGCTTCCTACCGGTTGACCGCTTCGACCCACTAGTTGGTCGCTAGCGGTCAACTGGTCATAGTCCAAGGGTCGATCGGCCCATATCTATGACCGTAGGTTTTATTTTGTTAATTAATTAATTATTTCTCAAATTAATCCATTTAATTACACATTAACGTTTAATCCTGCTTAACCCTTAAGCTTCATACATTAACTTTTCAAATTCAAATATTCAAATTTTAAAATTTTAAATTCAAATTCAATTATTTAAATTTTAATTCAAAAACTTCAAACATCTATAACCTTTTCATTTTAGCTTTGATTTCTACATATTATATATGGAAATTGATCAAAAATCGCCACAGACACAATGGTGCAACTCCCGTGGTCAAATTCTAACATTTACAAAATTTCTCTTTTTAACCTTGTTTTTAATTACTTAATTTCTTATAAAATTTTATGAGGTGTTACATTCTCCCTCCCTTAAAAGGATTTCGCCTTTGAAATGACCAAGGGTAGATGGCGTAACACGCACTTAACAATCATGTTATACAACCAATTTATTTACAATAGTCTACGTAACCATCTACTCAACCAAAATGCAATGTGATTATGTATGCAAACATACTATAGGTGAGCTAGATCCTAGCGTGAATGGAAGGCGTGACATATAGGGACGTATGCAAGCACCAAAAATATACATAGTATTCTATATGAGTGGAAAACTAATAATAAAAGTGTGGCAACTATCTCCTACCGTCCAATCTAGCAACCACGATGCAACCAAAATCTATATTTTTAGAGAGAAAAATTTACCACAAGAAGGCTCTGGATGAGAAACATTCATCTTTTCCTCGGTTTCACATATGCTTTCCGCTGGGTTATCTCCCCATCTACTCAAATCAACCTAATTTTCTTCTTTACAAAGCCTTTTAATATCACGCTCCACTATGCGGGTGGGAGCACGAGGGGGCGATAGGCTCCATTTCAACATCACTTAACTGATCAAGTTCTACCACAGAGGCAATGCCGGGTAGACTTTTTCTAAAGTATGGAACATGAAAGATGTCATGGACTCCTGCTAACTAATTTTGACGCCCCACCCAATAAACATGTTTCCTCACCCTCTATAAAATCAGGAAAGGCCTAACGAACCTAAGTGCCAACTTCCCAGAAGTATCATACCTCATAACCTTTGTAAGAGGGGAAACCTTAATGAATACCATGTCCCTAACTAAAAATTCCAATTCCTATCTTTGTCTATCATGGTCCTATGCAGCCCTCAACTCCTGCCTCAACATTTCTATATTCTCCAAGGCCTTCCAAAACCCATAATGCAAACTTTACATAATTCCTCAAAATTATTGTTCACCCTTTCGATCTAACCGTCGATCTGTGGGTGGTAAGCGGCGCTAAGATCCAAAGTCGTTCCTAAAGCAGATTGCAAGAATCCTTCACAATTCCCTAATGAACAAAGGGTCTTTATCATTGATAATGTTAACTAGAACTCCATGTAGATGAACCACTCCTTTAATACACTCTGTGCTAGAGATGCTACAATCCTACTACTTCTAATGGAAGTAAAATGAGCCAATCTACTATAATCCATATAGCTTCATTGCTTCTAGGCAACCCATCTATAAAGTCCATTGATATATGCTCTCATTTCCAAGTCGGAACCGCTAATGATAATGACAACCTTCCAGGTCTACCTTGTTTAGCTTTAATCCTTGGCAAATCAAATATCTGGAACAAATTCAGTGGCTATTTCTTCATCATTGACCAATTAGAAAATTCTCCATACACCGTACCACAATCCGGGTGAATGGTGATACTCCATAAATTTTAGGTTTGAATCATTTTAATCTAATATTCATACAAACTTCCAGTCTCATTTTCGATTTATCGATAGTTAAGGGTCCTTATGAAATTTCCTAATTTACGATGTTTCTTAACATATATTTAGTGGTCTAATCCCAACCCTAAAATTAATAGTGATAAAAAATGAACACTTACACCGTATCAAATGTTTTTCCCTAAAGGAGACAATGATTTCAACTGAAAAAATCTAAAAGAAAATTTTGGTGGATGCTACCTTTAATCATTAACTCGTGTTAATGATGTTGGGGTCCGAATGCTCCTTAGTAATTTAAGATGTACATTCCTAGAATGTCTTTCCACCATTACCTACCTTCTTAATTTTCCTTCATAGTTCTAATAAATATCCATTACCCGTAATAACTGGTCATTAATGTCAAAATTAACAATCTTCAATCATTCCTTATTATATCCACTTCAACCTATTACCAGCTTCAAGATTACTTATTATGAATATTCATTTCCTCCATAAATACCATATTGGATTCCTTAATCAGTCCCTATTTAATCCTTTTTTCTATTAATTACAAATTTATTGTCCATTAAATATGCAATTAATGTCCATAAATCCTAGTCCTATAATTACTAAGCTATTTATAATTAATACGAATACTATTGTAAATTACACTATTTATACGATTCTTATTTCTAAATACTAATTCCTAAACTATAACATTCCTTTTTATATTTTATTTTATTAGAGCTCCTTCCAAAAAGGATTACCTTTAAAAAATTCCATAAACCAACCACAAGTTATACTTTGCTTTGTTTAAAATTACAAGGGATTATTTCTTTTATTGAAATAGACAGTGTAAACTACGGAAAAGAATATCCATATCTTACACATCTTTTTCCCTTTTGGAATAAACTTTGTAATCCAAACGCCACTCCTTTATATATTTAAGAAATTAGACAATTTATAGAAATTACGTAGAGCCTGCTTCTAATAAATCAAAATATTTAAATTTACATTCCAAGGGCAACTTAACTTACAACCCAGTTATAGATCTGGAATACCTTTACAACCTTATCAACATTCTATAATTAATTGTTTATGACTGATTTCAAATTTCCAAATCAGGTTGTACATACTATTCTTATTTTATTCATATCCTGAAACCTTTAACCTTTCTTACTTAGATAGTGAATCCCTATCTATTCCCTAAAATATAAACTTAGAAGTCCACATTACGTTAGTATGTGACATTTGAAATTCAAACTTACAAAAGAATTTCCATATCTTAAAAGAAAACTTTAAGCGTACTTTTTCAAAAGAATTTCCAACTTTCCAAAATAGTTTGGGCGAATTGAATCCTTAAAAACATCTAAACACCATGTTTTATTTTATTCCATATATATATATATATATATTCCATTTTTATTAAACATTTGGACAAATCCTTCGAAAAATATTTGACCCCAAATTTTCAAAATTTTGAAACATTTACCACTTTTTCTTAACCCAAAATTCAAAGGTTCTAAAAATTGCTTAGTAAAATAATTTCACTTCTCAAATTCTTTTACCTCAAAGATTTACTTCCGTTAAAGTAAGATATTTAACCCATAAAAACCGAATTATTAAACCAAACGGTCAAAATTTCAAATGGATTGCTTAATTCCAAAATGATGCAAAGTAATTGCCCTTTTTCAAAAACTTTCTACCTCATAGATTTATTACTTTGAAAGTTAGCCTTTTATTTCAAATATTCAAAAACATCATCTATAACTTTAAACAATGAAATGTAGAGTAGACACGGTAAACTCCTACCCCAACATTTTCCTATCTCATCCCCATTATTTCTCTCCTACATTATCTCTATCTAGATTACCAATTTATAAGTTCCTAGCGCTATTCCTATCCAAATCTCCCACTATCACCTTTTTTTAAATTTTTCCTACTTAAATGGCTTCTTCAACATTTTTAATCAAGTTTCATTTCCATTTTAAAAAGAAGAATTTAAATAACTTCCAAATTTATGAAATAGCAAAGACATCGAGTCCAACCTATGCATTACTTTACATTTATTTCGAAAAGAAAAATCACTTTATTGAAAAATCTTTAAACTGGAAACTTTTTAACCAACAAAATTTTAGACTAAGAGTTTCAAAAATGAAAAACACCTTTTAGCAAAATCCTTTTAATCAAAACTTTTGACTCCACAACCTTTTTTTATTCACAAACTTTTGCCTTCATAAAAATATCTAATTTATGAATTTCCAAAATTTTATTTTTTTTCTTTCAAAACAACAGCTCTTTAATAAATTCTCTAAAAAACTTTTCAAAATATTTGAAAGAATTTTCCAAAAATCATTTTGATCAAATTCATTTACACGGGGTTGGATTTTAGAAAATCCTTTTCAAAACAAATACTTCTTAATTACATTTTCTTCTTCTTTCATCCCTTACTTCCGGATGTTTACAACTATCTTGCCTTTTAATATTTAATCAGCCTCTAACATTTTTATCTATTATTCCCATAAATGCCACTTGGTCCGTATTAAATGGTTATGACCTTAATGGACATTTCCTAAAGACATTTATTTACTTATTCAATGGCCTCATTAATCTATTTAATTCCTTGTAACTCCTTACTTTTTACACATTCATCATCTACTAAATTTTTAGAATTACAACCTTTCCAATTCCATAATCCCATTATTACCTTAATGATCTCTTTAATTAGTCTATTCATATACTAATTAAATTATTGTAACCCCCTATTTATTTCACATTTATTGCCCTATTAATTTAAAGTTACAATCATTTCCATTTACATTCCTTATAGTACGATCTTCATCGCACATTCCTTACTCCATTTATTTTTCCAACCCATAGTCGCCTCGCATGTCCTTTCGAGATATGGTCGTAAATACTTCTATGGTCGGCAACTATACAGTATATCCTAATTAGGTATACATATATATTTATATATAATATGGTTTTTGAAAAATACTTTCAAGAACAAGTAATACGCCACTCAAACGCATACATATCCCCATTAATCGGGTAACCTACACTCTAATACCAAGCAACAACCCACCCCAAACTGACCTAATTCGACCCAATAAAACCTCATCAAACTTAGGCCCATCTCAAGATGAGCTATTAGGTTATAAATTAAAACAATACACGGTACACATAGCTATCTATCTATACTTTCAGAATCTCACAGCAAAATGGGTAAAATATAATATTAGAAACAAGTACCTATTTCATAAAAGAAAACCATTTCATAAACATAACACATTCAATATCACAACATGTTTACATAAAGATTTCATAATACAATATCTCACAATAACATAACTTTCTGAACAGGGTACAATTAAATAATTACAAAGCATAAATAAATTGATAAATGCCACAAGTCTTCACCTCCACCTTCGTCTTCTAAATCAGTATTACTCTCTCTAACTTGTCTTGTAATGAGGAGTGTGTTAGAACAACAAATGCTTGGTGAAATGAATATATCAAACTTTACCATAATTGTACTTGGGCTGTATTATTTAAACAATAAATATGTCTTACATATTAAAATTA
Source organism: Allium fistulosum (assembly GCA_030737815.1). Lineage (NCBI taxonomy): Eukaryota > Viridiplantae > Streptophyta > Magnoliopsida > Asparagales > Amaryllidaceae > Allium > Allium fistulosum. Next base: position 892,517,121 of record CM060905.1, on the reverse strand, counting down.
TCATACATATGAAGTCAAATGTAGGCTCAAAGTCCCATCCAGCCCCGCTACACAAAAGTCAACTATAAGCCCGAAGACTCTTCTAGTTTGATTATACACACTTTTCATAACTAGTATGTACGATGGAGAGGAAATACCGAACCACTTACTACCTTTTCTTCTAATGGGGCTTAGGCAGACTCTGAACATTTAGGACCTATAAAATAGGCAAATCCTCGTCATTTATGACCTAACCCAAAAGGCGGGTCTCCACATAGTTCTTCCTCGCTAAAACGGTAAGAAATCCTATTAGGACACTTCATACTGCACTTAGAAAGAGGCTGACCCAACCATAGCAACTTAATACCTTAAACCAGAAGCGGACCCCTCCTACGGATTTCACCTACCGTATCCAAAATGCAATTTATGACCTATAGCCCACTTGCGACAACTCACATTAGTCTGACTATTTATAGGTACTGGTAGCTAGATTAACTAGGCATGTTTACCCTATAGAATTCGGACTAACCTCGCATCCACTGAAGTTATTTTTTTTAGGCGATGTCCCACATTAGTCCGCAAAGCCACACTATTGGTAGCTAGATTTAACTGGGCAAACTTGCATGTAGCTTTGGACTAACCTCACATCCATATAACTTAGTCATAACTTATATGTATATCCACTATATACATACATCACCCTAAATGAATACAAATTGAGGCCATATAAAGTATACCCTTATTACGCCCTTAATTAATGATTAATTCCCAAATTTACTCTGACTCCTTTACTGCAAATTAATACTACATAACTATTTTAATAATACTAATTATCACATTCAATACACTATAACCAATATGTTATATTATATGTATTCTTATATTTTACACACGGAATTTAAGGTCTAATCATTACATTACAACAATTCGATAATAATTTGCTTATAAGGTATATTTAAAATATCAATCTCATACAAATTCACAATTCTAACAAGAACTGCTACTATCATAGCCAAATAAAATAGATTCGTACAAACATGGAGTGTCTACAGTTATTTCATATTAATACAATAGATCCCTTTTTTATTTAAGAGAATAGATCATCACAAATTAGATGGCATATATTCAATTCAACCTTCATATACATTATTTTTAAGTGGGAAAGGAATTCCTTATTCATTTAAGTGGTAGAAATAGGCGCTGCAAACTACAAGCAATTCAATTTATAATTTACACACCATTTATAATTTATTTTCTTTTTGAACACTTTAACACTTCAATCAAAAAGATGGAAAATATGTTAAATAGATCATAGATGATCTAAATCTAACAATTAATTAGATTCTAATATACCAATACTAAAACAATTAAAATTCCAACATATACAAAGATTGATATTTAATTAGGGAAATTCTAGGGGTTTTAGATGTTATGTTTTCATTTACCAAAATTTACCAAGGCATACATCAACTCTAAATAAATACTGTTCAATTACAAAAATGTGAAAAACTTGATATTTCCACTTACAGAGAATTATTTTCTTCCTTACTAGATTTGATTCCACTATGCCTAATTCTCTTTCAAATCTCCCTCTTTTAAAGTATACAATAAAGTTAATTGTATATAGAAATTAGGTTTAGAATCACAAACTAGAGAGGAATAGAATTAGAAATCAAAAGAATTAGACACCTAACCCTCTTACATGAAAACCCTAATTGATTTTGAAACCCAAAGAAGAACAGATCTGATTTCTATCGCTCCTAACTCTATGTTAGATATGCCCCTTTTTGATTATACAACAAATAGATTATGTATATATGGTTAAGATTTCAGAAACTAGAAGATAGGGAGAAGAAGGATTAATTTAAATTAGTGATTAGAAACTAGAATTACTTACCAGAAAATTTTACTGTTTCTGAAACCCTAAGGAGAAAGATTTTGGTAGAGATTCGCCATTGCAACAAAATTTTTATGAAAGAAAAAATGGAGGATCTAGGGGTTTATTTATAGAGGTGAGAAGGAACGACGACGTTGGATTAAAAATAAACAAATCCGGACCGTTCAAAACATCAAAACCCTAGCTGCCACCCGCCTTTCTTCTTCTAACCGGTCGATCGTCTCAACCCATCGGTCAATTGCTAGAGGTCGACCCGTCGTAGTCCACTGGTCGACCGACCCCTACCTAAGATCGTATGCTTTATTTTGTTAATTAATTATTTATTTCTCTAATTAATCCAATCACTTACACATTAGCGTTTAATCCTGCTTAACCATTAAGCTTCTTATGTTAACTTTTTAAATTCAAACATTCAAATTTTAAACTTTTAAATTCAAATTCAATTATTTAAATTTTAAATTCAAAAACTTTAAGCGCCCATAACTTTTTAATTTTAGCTCCCATTTCAACATATTATATATAGAAAGTGATCATAAAATCGCCATGAACGAAATGGTTCAACTCCTTTAGTCAATTTCTAAAATTTACACAATTTCCTTTTTTAACCTTATTTTAATTACTTGATTTCTTATTAAATTTCACAGGGTGTTACACTAACCATTTAATACCTATATCCTATGCAGGTCCCCGTCATTGAATAACTAACCAAGACGAACCCCTCTTTAGTACCCCATAGTTGACATCACACGGAATCTCATCGGGCCACTTAATACTTCTTTATAGGGAGAGGTAGACCATATAATGGCTACCTAATACATATATCCCAAAGTAGACCCTTCCCGAGATTTCCCACTACCTTGCCTAGTTGATAACCCTGACCGTTTAATACTTCTTAAGCAGAAAGAAGACGGACCCTACGATAGCTACTTAATACCTCTGACCTAGAAGTGGTCCTATGCATATCCCTTCCCCATAGGTCCTATGGTTGGAGATGTCCCAGATCAGTAGTAAGTATACACAACTGCTGGCAGCCTTTAGGTAAAGGGCATACTTCTATTGTGTAGATTTATTAACCTCACATCTCAACCTTCTAAACCAAACCAATCACCCAAATCCTAAATGTTGAGCTAGGCCCATTAATTCACGCTCGTTCTAAACATATAATTGAAGCTATATAATTTGCTACTATGAAAATTATATTACCTTCTATGTGTATTTGATAATATTAAATTTGCATGTTTGTTGCGTAATTATTCCTATTTTATACGCTTATTCCGTATTTTCCTCGTTTCCTTCTTATATTTAATAAATATCAATTGTCCATAATAATCGATCGTTAATATCAAAATTGGACAATCTCTAATTAGTCTCCATTTAATTCCTTTAACTATATATTAACCATAAATTTATTACCCATTAAATTTGTAGTTATTGTCCATAAATTTGGAAATTATTGTTTCTTTCTTTTTCAACCTCCTAGTCCTGTAATTACTACGTTATTAATAACTAATGTCCTAATTATAACTAATGCGAATATCGACGTATACTACTCTATAACTATATTTTTATTTCTAATTGGTAAGCGCAGTCATATGTGTGTTTGTGTATTCCTATTTGTAACATCCCCTATCTTGAGACCCGAAGCTAAACGCTACATATGCTACAGTCATCTATAGTATTAACTTCAGGTGACAAAATACGGTAATGTTAATGGTATCCATAATATCAGAGGCACATGAATATGAAGTAAAATCAACACAGATTTCAAAAACAACTTTTCTGATTACATTTGAAATCAAAATTTCATATCAGTTACATAATCCCAAAATGATTCTCAGGTTTTGATCAAATATAATTATTACAAATTACACCAAGAGTGACATATAAAGATGCCTCATTGGATGATCAGAGTACTGGATAAACATATCGGTCATAAATACATCATAGCGCAAATAATACTAAATAACTCCTACATAGTTAGCTTTGCCTCCTGCACGTCTTCGGAAGCTTATTCATCTAACCTACTAAACATGAAAAAAACCTTAACTCTCAATCTACTCAAATTAATTTTGGGCACTCGAGAGTTTAAGGGGAAAAACATAAACTTCGAGTCAGACATAAAGCCTGGTGTGAATAATACTATTACATCCCGGTTCACTGATATTAAGTGAGACCACGCCACCTAGCGGAATGGGTTTCCCCTCACTAATACCCTTTTAAAAGCATCTCTTTTACAAATCAAAATCTTACAGTCAAACTAATTATAACAGCAAGAGCAATAACACATATGCATATAAATTAGGTGATCAATTGGCTATCTGTCCACACTATAGTTTTATCTGCCTAACTATTAACCATTGGCTGACTCGGGCCTACCAGACATAATCAATAATCTAACTTCTATTAGACACAATACTGGGCCATCTGCCCTTAACTATCTTCTTCTAGGGTCAACTGATCCTAATGGTTTTGTGAGCTCACCAATAACCTATTTTTACTCTGTATATTCCCTTCTGTGTGTAACATCATTTTAGTTCCATTTGTGATAAAGCCCTGCACACTGGAATTTTGGACTTATTTTAGCTAAGGGCTAATAGCTAAAGCATAAGACGCGACCCTATTTCAGTCCCATTTGGTCTTCTAATATATGAGTCATAAACTTAGGGTTAACTACCCAATTAAATTTTCATTTACTTGTAAACAATCTTTACAAATGATTTTCCCATAAAATCATATCTTTATAAAACAAGAAAATCATACTCTTTGCTTTACTCAAAACATTTATGCCATGATATATGCTTTACACAAAACAATGTTGCTGATGTCAATAGGATTATCTATCCCTTCAAACTAAGTTAAAAACCTCATTAACTTAGAAAAATTTAGGCCATGAAGCCAAATCAATAAGTTCGAACCCTTTGTTTAAAACCTTAAATAATACCTTTCGAAATCATTGAAAACAACCCTTTTGAATACATTACTTAAAACCATAGACATCCTCTTTCAGAACCATTTATACTTATCTTTCAAAAGCATTAGAACGTTCCTTACAAAATACTTAAAACATATCTTTCGAAACATTTACAATATGCCTTTCGAAAGTATTAGGCTAGGGTAAAGGATTGTGGAAACATTGCTACAAAACCATTTAAAATTATTCTTTTCGAAACCATTGGTTTTAACATTTATTATAACCATTGGGTTAAAGAAAACAGAAGTAGAATTATCCTTTTTGAAAGCTTTAATCCAAGTAAAGGAATTGGGGGAGAGAATAGCTTCGAAACCTAACCTTTCGAAATCAATGCCTTCGAAACCATTTAAAAGCGGCTATGTGTGCCTTTCGAATGCATTGAGAAAGTGGTTTTAAAGTAAAAAGGCGAAAGCAACCTTTTGAATACTTAGTTTTACGGCTCTAAAGACGACCTTAAATAATTTGAAAGGTATGAATGCACATGGGTATCGAGTAGGTTCAAAACGTGGCTATCCTTTCGAAAGCTCCTTTTAAAAACAAAGGTGAGTGGCAACTCTTTTGAAAGCTCCATTTTAAAACAAAGGCAAGTTGATTGGTTCAAAAGGTAATAAAGTTGGCTTCAACCGCTTCGAAAGGATCTTTTTTAAATAAAAGTAAGTAATGGATTCGAACGCTTATAAGAATAACCTCTACCGCTTCGAAAGCATGTTTCGACACGGTCCCTTCCGCCTTTTTCCAATCCACTACGTTTCAATGCCTTGATACCATGTGTATTAGTTTCGAATGGGTTCATTAGCGGAAAAATGGCGACGAAAGCTAGCAAATGGAAGTGGCAAAGTGGTAAATCACAACAAAACTGATTTTTTTGCCTTTCAAAGTAATTTATTTTCACCTAACTGGCCTAATTTGTCAAAATATGATTGGTTGCCATTTCTTTATCAAAATCCTTTTCCTAAAAGGCTGTCGAATTCACAATTAACCATTTAAAACATTTTAAGCAAATAAGTCCTTCTCTTTGATAAAACATATAAAACATTTAAGTCCCTTAACTTAAATAATTTTATAACCATGGTAAAACACTTAGGAAAATTCCCCAAAAATCACCATAATTCACTTTTAATATGTTTTATAACATATATAAATTTCAGACCCGAATTCATTATATAATTGCCTTAAATAATTTAAACCCAATATTAACTATTTTCTCCCATAGAAAATTCATAATAAATCCACAATAATTCAGAAAATTATGAAACTTGAAACCCACTTCTAAAATAATGTTTTCGACCATATACCAAAAATGCAAATCATTTGGATGTCATTTAATAGGTTTTCCAATCAAAACTTATCATTAAATCTATATGAAACAATATAAATCATCAACAAGCACATATATCCATTTAAACAAACAAACATGGCATATTATTTACAAAATAATTCAGATCAAACCTTGAAACCGAATTCATTATCAAAAGTGAGATGGAAATCGAATGGAAGGGTTTAGGGTATTAGAATGAAGGATGTTCCCATTTTACCCTTATCATATTTCTCCTACTTACTTATTTTCAATCTCTATTGCTTATACATTCACTAAGGAACGACCCCTTATTAATTAACAAATCTTAATCCCTAAACTATTAATAAATTTTATTTATTCTATCCAATTAAATGTTCTAAATAATGTTACTCAAAATTAGGGTCATTACAGGCTCCCATCCTTAAAGAATTCGATCCTCGAAATTACGATAAGGTACTCATAACAATCAAACATAAAGGTAAAACATACCATGAAACAAGTCAGGATAAGTATCTCTAATCCTGCTCTCGGTTTCCCAAGTACAGTCTCTCTCATCGTCACTCCACTGGGCTTTGACTAATATGACCACCTTGTTTCTTAGTCTCTTCTTATCTCTCACAACTTTACGAAATACTTTTCTAACTATGGTTATATCTGGTTCCACTACTAGATCATCTAACACAGTCGGTGTAATAGTAGTCTTTGGATCTCGAATACATTTCCTTAGATGAGAAATATGAAAAACATTGTGGACTCCTACCAAACTACTCGGTAACTCTACTCTATACACAAGTTTTTCGACCCTTTTTATAGTAGGAAATGGTCCAACGGATCTTGGTGCCAATTTTCCTGATTTTCCAAATCGGATTACACCTTTCATCGGTGATACCTTAAACGAAAACATTATCTTCAACTGAGAACTCTAAGTCTTTCCATCTCTTATCAGCCTAACTCTTCTACCTAGACTAAGCTTCCTTCATCCTAGCTCGAATTAACTCAATCTTTTCTGCAGCTTCTTTAACCAATTCCGGACGAAGAATCAATCTATCCCCGGTCTCTAACCAACAAACGGGAGATTTGCATGGCCTTCCATATAAAGCGTCAAACGGTGCCATCGCTATACTAGTTTGATAACTGTTGTTATACGAAAACCCAACTAAGTGTAGATGGTCTTCCCATGGCCCTCCAAAATCTAGCAAACAAGCTCTTAATAAATCCTCTAAGACTTTGTTAACTCTTTTCGTTTGCCCATCTATCTGCGTATGGTGAGCGGTACTCATCTTGAGCTTGGTACCAAAAGTCTCCTATAGACTCTTCCCAAACTCACTAGTGAACAAGGAATCTCTATCACTTACTATACTACTAGGGATTCCATTTAGTCTGACTATGTTCCTTATAAACAATTTAGCTAAAATGGGTGCCATCCTGGTTGACTTAATTGAAATGAAATGGGCACTCTTGGTCAACCTGTCTACTATGATCCATATACTTTCATTTCCTCGATTCGACCTGGACAATCCATCTATAAAATCCATTGAGATAGAATCCAATTTCTAGACTGGAATATCTAAAAGATTAAGTAACCCATTCGGTTTATGATGTTTGGTTTTAATCCGTTGACAGTTTAAACACTTCCTCACCCATACGCCTGCATCTCTCTTCATAGCTTCCCAGAAGAAACTCCTTTTCATATCCTGATACATCTTAGTTCCTCGTAGATGAATGGTGAACTTCGAATGATGGCATTCTCTAAGAACTTCCTTCCTAATGCTTCCCACATTCGGAACACGTAGTCTTCCTTTATTCCTCAACCACCCATTCTGGTCTAGACTAAAAATTTTCAAGTCATCGCTCTTTATTCCATCCCTTAACCTTTTGATCCATTCAGCTAATAATAGATCCTCTCTTTGTTTAGAGGCAATCCTTTCGATCATCATTGGTCGAACTTCCAAACACGACAACATGGCAGTTTTTCGGCTAGAACTAGCCTCAGGTATCCATTGTATTCCACATGTAGTCAATGCCTCTAGGTTCTTCCATTCTGTTAACATAGCTGACATCACATTTTGATGTTTTCTGCTAAGAGCATATGCTGCTTTGTTTCCTTTTCCAGGTGTATACTCTATACCAAAATCATAAGCAGCTAAAAACTCCAGCCACATTTGCTACCTCATATTCAACTCCTTTTGAGAGAATAAATACCTTAAGGACTTATGATCTGTGTATAACTCAAATCTCTCCCACATAAGATAATGTCTCTATATTTTTAGTGCGAAGATTGCAGCAGCTAATTCCAAATCATGAGTTGGATATCTAAACTCATGCGGTCTGAGTTGTCGAGAAGCATAGGCAATCACTTTACCTTTTTGCATCAACACAGCCCCTAATTTGGTTCCACATGCATTGGTATACACTACTAATCCTTGATTCCCGTCTGGAACTACTAACATAGGTGCATTAGTCAGCAGATGCTTTAAATTAAGGAATGCTTCCTCATATTTGTCTGACCAAATAAATTTCACGTCCTTCTTGGTTAGTTTAGTCAAAGGCGCTGCTATCCGTGAGAAATCCTTAATGAATATCCGATAATAGCCAGCGAGTCCAAGAAAACTTCTAAACTCAGTCACCGTCTCTGGTCTCTTCCAGTTGTTAACAGCTTCGATCTTATCCGGATCAACTGACAAACCCTTCTATGATACTACGTGACCAAGAAATTTAACTTCTTTCTTCTAGAAATGAAACTTTGAAAAGTTTGCCTTTAGTTGATGTTGCCTCAGCGTCTCAAGAACAATTCTAAGTTGAACTTCATGATCCCTTTCATCTTTAGAATGTATCAATATGTCGTCTATGAACACCAATACAAATTTGTCAAGATGTTCTTGGAAGATTCTGTTCATCAAGTGAATGTTGGCACATTAGTTAGTCTGAAGGGCATCACTAACCATTCGTACGATCTGTATCTGGTCCAAAACACCGTCAAAGGAATACTATCCTCTGCTACTCTAAGCTTATGGAACCCTGTTGCCAAATCCAACCGAGAAAATACATTGGATCCATTCAACTGGTCATACAAATTGTCAATTCTAGGTAACATATATCGATTCTTTATCGTCTGCTCATTCAACTTCTGTTAATCGATACACAACCTTAACGATCCGTCCGATTTCTTAACAAACACCACAGCTGCTTCCCAACACGAACTGCTTGGTCTGATAAATTCTTACCTTCTAGATCCACCAACAACACCTTTAGCTCCTTCATCTCGGTAGGTGTCATTCTACTTAGAGGTCTACTCACAGGTTCAATACCTGGTACTAAATCTATTCGAAACTCAATGGCTCGTTTTGGCGGTAGTCCTATCACGGGCTCAAAGACATCTATGAATTCTCTATCAACGAAACTCGATTCAACTCGTACCTATCTCGGTAGGTGTCATTCTACTTAGAGGTCTACTCACAGGTTCAATACCTGGTACTAAATCTATTCGAAACTCAATGGCTCGTTTTGGCGGTAGTCCTATCACGGGCTCAAAGACATCTATGAATTCTCTATCAACGAAACTCGATTCAACTCGTCTCCTGCCTCCATAACACCCAACAAAGCATTTACTTCAAAACAAGGGTTTTCTACAGAGTATATAATCCAATCACTACAACTAGGGTGTCTAAGTAATATTTTCCTATCATGGAAAAATATCCTAGCATCATACTTACTTAATCTATCCATGCACAAAATAATTCTAAACCCTACAAAATCAGATATATGCAAACTGCAAGTAAATTTATGACCCAACAATTCGAACTCTAACTAGTCACATCTCATCCCAAGTATAGCATATCCTCCTATCGAATTCGCTACCCTTAAGGATGTAACTAGGTATGAAGGTTCTAGGTTAAGCTTATATACCAAACAATGAGATATAAAAGAATGTGATGCACCAGTATCAAACAGAATTCTAACTGATACACCATAAATAAAAAGCGTACCTCCTAACATAGCTTTACCTTTCTCCTCTGCTGTTGGTTTTAAGGAAGCTGGTTCCAGTGCAAACACTTTGCCCTTTCCATCCTTGGCTATTTCCTTACACTGGTTCTTATAATGCCCAATCTGATCACAGTTGAAGCACCTCACTTCTTTCTTGTCAGCAACTTTCTTCCCTTTTCATGTCCAACACTTATGAGCGAAATGGCCCTTCTTGTCGCACTTATAGCAAGCTACATTGCCCTTCCCTTTATTGGCTGCTCCTCCCTTCCGAGTGTCTTTCTTATGGAAAAACTTTCTCTTCTGTTTCTGCCCACTTTTAGTTTTTCTTGCTGTTTACTACCATGGAAAGTAAGCATCTCCTCATGCCTCAAAACTATCTCAACAAATTCATCACACGGATCCCTAATATGTAGCAAAGTGGCTTTAGCAAGCTCGGGATTCAATCCGCGGATGAACTTCTCATTCCTTTTGATAACGGTATCTACCGTAGCATACCCGTATCTCGATAACTCCTCTAGTAGCGTACTTAAGCATTGTAGTGCCTCCTTGCACCAACTCAACAAACTTCCTGAGTAGACTTGACTTAGTGATCTCTGACTTGAATCTTTCCTCAGATCTCCTTCTGAATCCCGCCCGTCGTGGTCTCCTCATTTACTCCTACAATAATATTGTTCCACCAGTAAAGTGCTACTCCTTGCAACTGTCTAGAAGCAAGAATCCTCTTCTGCTCATTATTTAGCCCCAAATCAATAAAAATATTCTCGCAATGAAGCAACCAATTCTCTACATCTATTGCATCCTCAGTCCTGATTAATGGCTTCCCTCCAAGCCTAGCATAGTCTCTGCTTCGTACTGCATAGTTATTGACCACTGGAGCATCCTAATTTCCTTCTTCTGCATTTGCTCCAACTAAACCTGTAGCAGCTCCAACTTGCACCAGGTTGACGAAGAACTGATACATAGCTCCCATATCAACTTGCGGCGCTCCAGCACCCACATTAGCAGCTTGCGCCCGACCTGGATTCCTTCTAGTGTTTGGTTAGGAATTTCCCTTAGTGGTGGTGCTTCCTCCACCAAGATTAACTCTTTCATTCCTAGCATCCATATCTTACTTTTACTTCCTTAAAATATGCATTCGAGTCTTTGTAAGATACATAAGAATAGCCTAAGAATTATGGGAGAATTGAGATAAAGCGTATACTTAGATGTAGCAAATACAAGTACGTTACTATAACGTTATCCCATACCCCAATCATTTCTCTAGTTCCTTAGGATTACGTTCTTAAAATCGTTTTAAGTTTAAAATTTATTTTAAGTTTTCATAAACCTATGCTCTGATACCAAGTTGTAACATCCCATATCTTAAGGCTTGAAGCTAAACGCTACAGATGTTGTAGTCATCTATAATATTAACTTCTAGTGATAAAATACGGTAATATTAATGGTATCCATAATATCAGAGGCACATGAATATGAATTAAAATCAACATAGATTTCAAAAACAACTTTTCTGATTACATTTCAAATCAATATTTCATATTTAGTTACATAGTCCCAAAACGATTCCTAGGTTTTGATCAAATATAATTAATACAAATTACACCAAGAGTGACTTATGAAGATGTCCCCTTAGATGATCACAGTACTAGATAGACATATCAGTTATAAATACATCATAGCGGAAATAATACTAAATAAATTGTACATAGTATCTTGCACGTCTTCTGAAGCTATTCGCCCAACCTACTAAACCTGAAAAGACCATAACTCTCAATCTACTCAAATTAATTTTTAGCACCCGAGAGTTTAAGGGGAAAATTATGAAACTTGAAATCCACTTCTAAAATAATGTTTTCGACCATATATCAAAAATGCAAATCATTTGGATGTCATTTAATAGGATTTCCAATCTAAACTTATCATAAAATCTATATGAAACAATATAAATCAACAACAAGCATATATATCCATTTAAACAAACATAACATGACATATTATTTGCAAAATAATTCGGATCAAACCTTGAAACAGAAATCATTATCAAAATGAGATGTAATTTGAATTATTCACCTTGGCTTGGTGTTAAGAAGGTTGAAATTTTCCCTTTGATTAATTACTTTACGCTTTCTACTTGATTCCTAGCTTATCTTCTTTTTGACTCCTCTTAATGGTGCCCAGCCGAGGTCAATGTTAGAATGAATAAGGAATGGAGAATAGAAGGGTTTAGGGTATTAGAATGAAGGATGTTCTCATTTTACCCTTATCATATTTCTCCTACTTACTTATTTTCAATTCTTTTTTGCTTATAGATCATTAATGCACGACCCCTTATTAATTAAAAAATTTTAGTCCCTTAACTATTAACATTATTTTATTTAATTTAGCAATTAAATGTTCCAAATAATGTTACTTAAAATTAGGCTCATTACACTATTCCTAACACATTAATTCCTATGCTTGGTTAATTCCAAAACATTAGTTTCCACATTTTAATTTATTAGAGCTATCCTTTCCAAAAAGAGTTACCGTTATAAATTACACAAAAAAGAGACTTTTTCTCCATTTGAAATTACAAGGAATTATCACTTTTCTTTTATTGAAATAGACAATGCAAACAATGGAGAAGAATATCCATAATTTACGCATCTCTTTCCTTTTTGGTATATTCCTTATTATTTTAAACGACGTGCTTTTTATACATTTATGGAATTCGATAATTTTTGGAAATTTCTCGGAAAGAGATACAATTAAATTATAACCCACTCCCAATAAATTAAAATATACAACACATTCCAAGTCAAAAGGCAACTTAATTTACAACCCAACTATAAATTTGGAATAAACTTTACAACTTTACAACAAATATTTGGACCTGATTTCAAATTTCTAGATTAGGTTGTACATTCTATTCCAATTTCCTAATTTACAGAGTATGTAGGCGGGATTTCAAAAAATATGCTCGTTTAAGCTTATAAATCAATAGATCTAAACATAGGCTAGTAATTAAATAAAACTCAATTATATAAATTTCAGTGTTATAAATGAATTATATAATTTCCCACTCACCTTTAAAGCTTTCCAATTCTCCCAAATCTGAATCCATTCCTTTACTTGACTCCTTTTCTTTTCCAATCCAAAAGAATATGTATAGTAAGGTATATTCATACTATTAGAATTACAAATTTGAGAAGATATTGAGGGTTAAGGGGAATATAGATTTATAATAATGAAATTTACCCCTTTCTGTTGTATTGATTCGCTCCTTCTCTTCTTTGCTTTTATTCTCCGCCCTTCTCCAATTATATATACATACAATATAATATATTATATGTAATAAAAATAGCGGAGAAGGGAAAATGGAAAATCTTCGTTACTTTGATCACAAAATATAAGAAGAGAAGTGAGGGGTTAGGCCTGTATTTATTGGCGTCTGAATCAATCGTATCTGTTAGATTAAAATAACTAAATCCATCCTGTTTGGCCATCAAACCCTAGCTTCCACTTGAAGATCGGTCAACCGCTTCCATATAGGAGGTCGACCATAGGGGGTTGAGCGAGGTCGACTGGTGGGGTCCCGCATTTATTATTTATTTATTTCCTATTTTCGTTTTTTAATTATTTTCATTTTGAAAAATTCAAATGCTAATAACTTCTTCGTTTAAACTTGAATCATGAAACTCCAAATATGAAAGTTGCTCAGAAAATTGCCACGAATGCACTGTGAAACTTTCTTTGCCAAATTCTAACGTTTACTCAAATTCCATTTTTGGAGCCTTGTTAGTTATTTACTAATTATCATTAATTTTACGAGGTGTTACATTCTCCCCCTTAAAAGAATTTTGTACTTGAAATTCCCCAAGGGTTGAATCTTGCAACATAGCACACAACCAATCTAAGCTCTCCAACCAATTAGTGTACAACCAATTTTGCAGCCAAATGTGTAAAAGTACACCGTGTATCACAAGATATAAGACATGCATGTTGAATGACTATAAATTGGCGCCTCCTATATGAATGCATTCTTTCTAAAAACATTTTAAAATGTGATGCAAACAACCTATATATATTGGCAGCTCTATATGCATGCAAGTTTTCAAAAATCAAAAATTCTTTTTCACACAACAAATTCCATACTCCATCAAGTAGGAGTATGGTTCAACCAATTTTGCATCCAATCCCTACAATCCAAAACCTAACACACAATTTCTAACATAGAAAACGTTGAAAAGTAAGATTTCTACATCTTTACTCTTATGCCTAAAAAGGAATTTAGATGGAAAATTTTACATTTCCACCCTTCTTTTGGATACCTATTCCATTGTATTTTGGAACCTTCTCATTTTCCCCTTGAGTCTCTTCAAATATTTCGAGTAAAATTTTCATAAGGATGTTTATTTTTGGATTTTAAAACGTAATTATCCAAAATGCAAATTTTGTGTTACAATCAACAAGATACGGAAATAGAAATTCCGAAGCTAAAACAGCCTTTTCTCGTGTTACTATATATGTTTTGTATACTGTCACCCTTATCGGACAATAAAATTTATATTCACCAACACATCGAATTTCCTGTAACATCCCCTATCTTGAGGCCCGCAGCTACGCGCTACAGATGCTGAAGTCATCCATAGTATTAACTTTCAGTGACAAAATACGATAATGTTAATCGTATCCATAATATCAGAAGCACATGAATATGAAATAAAATCAACACAGATTTCAAAAACAACTTTTTTGGTTACATTTCAAATCTATATTCCATATTCAGTTACATAATCCCTAAACAATTCCCAGGTTTTGATCAAATATAATTATTACAAATTACGCCAAGAGCGACATATGAAGATTCCTCTTGGACGATCAGAGTACTAGATAAACATATCAGTCATAAATGCATCACAACAGAAATAATACTAAATATCTCCTATTTATCTATCTTTGCCTCCTGCACGTCTTCGGAAGCTTATTTGTCCAACCTACTAAACCTGAAAAGTCCTTAACTCTCAATCTACTAAAATTTAATTTTGAGCACCCGAATGTTTAAGGGGAAAACATAAACTTTGAGTTAGACATAAAGCCTGGTGTGAATAATTCTATTACATCTCCGTTTTTTGGTATTAAGTGAGACCATGCCGCTTAGCGGAACCAGTTTCCCCTCACTAATATCCTTTTAAAATAATATCTTTTGCAAATCAAGAACCTGCAATCAAACTGATTATAACAATAATAGCGATAACACATATGCATATAAATCAGGTAATCAATGGACTATCTGTCCATACTATAGTTTTATTTGGCTAACTATTAACCACTGGCTAACTGGGGCCTACCAGACATAAAAAATTCTAAATTTGGTTAGACACAATACTGGGCTACCTTCCCTTAACTATCTTCTTCTAGGGTCAACTGATCCTAATGGTTTTGCGGGCTCACCAATAACCTATCTTTACTCTATATATTTCCTTCTGTGTGTAACATTATTTTAGTCCCATCTATGACAAAGCCTTATAAACTGGAATTTTGGAATTATATTAGCTAGGGGCTAATAGCTAAAGTATAGGCGCGACCCCATATAAGTCCCATGTGGTCTTCTAATATTCGAGTCATAAACTTAAGGTTAACTACGCTATTCAAATTTCATTTCCTTGTACATACCTTTACAAATGAGTTACCCATAAAATCATATCTTTGTAAAACAAGGAAATCATGCTCTTTGCTTTACTCAAAATACTTATGCCATGATATATGGTTTACATAAAACAATGTTGATGAAATCTAATCAATGGGATTACCGATCCCTTCAAAAAAGTTAAAGCCTATTTTTTAACTTAGAAAACTTTAGGCTATAAAGCCAAACAAAACCTTTGAATCCTTTGCTTAATACCTTTAAACAATCTCTTTCAAATTTATTGGAAGTGTCCCTTTTGAAACCATTATATAAAACCTTAGACATTCCCTTTCAAAACCATTTAAACTTGTCTGTCAAAAGCATTGGAAACCTTCCTTTCAAAACACTTAATAGCAAACCTTTTGGAACATTTAAAATATACCTTTTGAAAGCTTTAGGTTCAAGTAAGGGTTTATAGAAACATTGCTTCGAAACCATTTAAAATAATTCCTTCGAAACCATTGGGTTTAACCTTTAATATAACTAAATGGCCCTAAAGAACAGAGTCGAAAGCAGTACTTTCGAAAGCAATAGTCCCAAGTAAAAGAAAGAGGGTAGTTTCGAAACCCATCCTTTCAAAACCATTGCCTCCAAAACCATCTGAAAACGGCTATACGACCCTTTCGAAAGAATTGAGAAGGCGGCTTCAAAGTAAAAAGGTGAAAGCACCCCTTTCGAATACATTGTTTTAAGACAATAGGGAAAAGCTGCCTTAACTAATTTGAAAGGTATGACTGCAGCAACATGGGTATCGAATAGGTTCAAAAGCGGCTATTCTTTCGAAAGCTTCTTTTAAAACAAAAACAAGCGGCAACACTTTCAAAAGATCCTTTCTAAAAACTAAGGCAGGTTGATTAAATCAAAAGCAATTAAAAGTTGCTTCAACCCCTTTGAAAGCATTCCTTTGACACGATCGTTCCTTCCGCCTTTCTCCAATACACTACATACCAATTGCTTGATATCATGTGCATTGGTTTCGAACTAGTGCGAAAGGTCTAACTGGGATGGTGACGGCAGTAAGCAAAGAAAGTGGCAAAGTTGTAATTCGAAACAAAACTGATTTTATGACTTTCAAATTAATTTGTTTTCACCTAATTTGCCTAATTTGTCAAAATATGATTGATTGCCATTTATTTATCAAAATTCTTTTCTAAAAAGGTTGCTGAATTCAAAATTAACAATCTAAATCATTTTAAGCAATTAAGCCCTTCTCCTTGATAAAACATATAAAACATTCAAGTCTCTTAACTTAAATAATTTTATAACCATAATAAAATACTTAGGAAAATTCGCCAAAAATCACAATAATTCGCTTTTAATATGTTTTCTAACATATATAAATTTCAGACCTAAAATCGTTATATAATTGCCTTAATTAATTTAAACCGAATATTAACTATTTTCTCTCATAGAAAATTCATAATAAATCCACAATTACTTAGAAAATTATGAAACTTAAAACCCACTTCTAAAACAATGTTTTTGATCATATATCAAAAATGTAACTCATAAAGATGTCATTTAATAGGTTTTCCAATGTAAACTTATCATAATATCTGTATGAAACAATATAAATCATCAACAAACATTAAATCCATATAAAAAAACATAACATGGCATATTACTTGCAAAATAGTTCGGATCAAACCTTGAAACCAAAATCATTATCAAAAGTGAGATGTAAATCAATTATTCACCTTGGCTTTGTGTTAAGAAGGTTGAGATTTGCTCCTTGATTAATTTCTTCAAGCCTTCTACTTGATTCCTAGCTTATCTTCTTTTTGATTCCTCTTAATGGGAACCGACCCAGCTCTTATGGTTTTGATTTTTTATTTATGAATGTTAGAATGAATAAGGAATGGAGAATGGAAGGGTTTAGGGTATTAGAATGAAGGATGTTTCCATTTTACCCTTATCATATTTCTCCAACATACTTATTTTCAATTCTCCGTTGCTTATACATTTATTAAGGCATAGCCCCTTATTAATTAACAAATCTCAGTCCCTTAACTATTTATATTATTTTATTTTATTTATCTAATTAAATGTTCTAAATAATGTACTCAAAATTAGGTCGTTACACTTTCCTACACTAAGCATGTAGCACTAGAAAATTGGAAATTTTCATTTTTCATCAAAAATCTTTTCCCCTTTCAATCAAACATGCAAATATTTTGAAAAATCAACCTCCCAAATCATTTTAAGCGCTATTATTTTTCAAAATCACTTGAATAAAAATTTCCAAAAGCATTTGAACCCAACTTCTCTAAAGCATTTAAACACCATCTTTCTTTCAAAAAAATTCGATCAAAAAGTTTCAGAACATTTGCTGCTCCATGATTAAAAAAAAACAAAGCCACATCTTAACGTAATTGGGACTCGATCAATGAGTTAATTCATATGATTTGTGACGATTGCCCTACACCATCGGCACCCAATGTACATAAGTTAGTGCGCTACTGATGTGCCCGACCGATTAAACCGATAATTAGAGTTTTAAAATGAAATAAACATCACAAAACCTATCGTATATTTCACAATGCATGGAGTAAAATATAATATACATCAATATATAAAATAGGAGGGATGGTAATAATTATGTGATCCAAATATCAGAGTACAAATTCACAATGTTATACAACGAGTAGAGTTTATAAAACAGAGATAAACTTAAATAAATGTCTCATAATAATGAGCAAACACTGCCAAGGCACCACATTGTTGCACAATGGAATAAGCATAGAAATCCACATACACTACAACAAAAAGACCCCATTACAACTGTATTTTTTACAACTGTCGTAAAATGCCAGTTGTAATAAAGGTTTTTTACAACTCTTTTTTTCCAGAAAGTTGTAACAAACTTATTTTCAACATACTTTGCCAGTTGTAATAGATGTCTATTAAAACCTTTCTATTTTGCTACTTGTAATATATGTCTATTTTTAACAACTCTTCCTTTTTGCAAGTTGTAATAGATGTCTTTTTTAACAACTCTCCTTTTTTATCGGTTGTAATAGATGCCTGTTACAACCTTTTTCGTTTGACCGTTGAATAATAAATTAATAACTATAATTAAATAATTAATAAAAAAATTATTATTAATTAATAATTAATATTTAATAATAATAATTAATTCGAAATTGTGAAATAATTATTATTAATAACTACTATTTAATATTTAATAATTATTATTAAATAATTAATAAATAAGAATTAATTTTTAATAATGAATAGTTAATATTATTAACTAATAAACAAGAAGTAATAATTAATATTAATAATTAAGAATTAATATTTACTATTTAGTAATTAACTTTTGATAATCCATAATTCATAATCAATAATTAATAACTACGATGTTTTTTAGATAGTTGTATAAACTTATTTTCAACAGCTTTCTTTACTAGTCGTAATAGAGGCCTAACTAATATTAATAATAATTAATATTTTATAATTAATATTTAATAATTAATTATTAATAATAGTAATATTTAAGAATTTTGAATAATAACCTTACAAATTAATAATAATTAATAATTATATTAAATAATTAATACTTAATAATTAATAATAAATTAATAATAAATAGTAATTAATTTTTAAAAATTACTATTAAATATTTAATAATTAATAATTGATAACATATACATAATGATTAATAATTAAATAAATAATAATAAATAATAATTACTATTAATTAATATTGATTAATAATTAATTTGAAATATGAAATAATTACTATTAATAAATACTATTCAATAATTAATAATTAATAAATAATAAATAATTACTATTAAATAATTACTATTAAATAATTACTCTTAAATAATCAATAATTACTACTAAATAATTGCTGTTAAATAATTATTGTTAAATAATTTATAATTAATAATTTGTAATAACTATTATATAATTACTATGAATAATTAATAATTAATCTTGATTATTTAATAATTAGTAATTAAGACTAATTTTTAATATTTAATAAGTAATATTCAAAATTTCATAAAATTCCAAAATGTGAAAAAAAAAACTTCAAAATTCAAAAAAAATACAAGCCTTGCATTTCAAATTGTTGCTTTCATATGCATCTAAAGGGCTTCTTTTGTAACTATTTTCTTAACGTATTTTTTGACCCCAAATAACGAAAATTTTGAAAAAAATATGTTTTCCCTCCAATTTGAAATATTTAGCTCCAAATCTAAAATATTTTCACTCCATCCTTTCGTTCCATATGTCCTATTTTTTAGTTCACTCCTCGACAATACACATATTCATCTTCTCCAGCAAAAACAAATCCTTCCACAGCAGCATACTCCTCAACAACTCCCTATTCCGCCTCCAGATCCAATACATCTCACCGTAATTCCTTTACAACAGTTCAAGCTTTCTTTACAGCAATTCCAGATCCAATACATCTTACCTCAACTTGAAACTTCCAAACAAAATCAGTAATCCAGATCTAGAACAAAGTTCCAGTTCGTCACTTTTAATTCGTGAAAATTGGGTTGCGCAGTTGTGTGGTGTTAGGCCAGGCGAGGTCGATGGTTCACAGACGATGATTGGGGTTGTGCAGTTGTGTGCTGAATGAGGCAAAATGAGTCGTTGCAGCATTCGGATCTTGTTGCACAGTTGAGCCTAGCACCTTGGATAGAGGTATAATGTGTTGTTTAAAAATGTAATGGATGAAGCTAATTTTTTCTTTTCAATGTTGGAATGTATATATGCAGTGTGCCGATAATGAGTGAATCTTGCTTGTTTGATTTGATTTAAGGAATTTTAATTTATGGCTTCTAAAAGGTTTTGAAGGAGTTGAAAGATTTGCAGAAGGATCCGCCAACATCATGTAGTGCAGGTTTGTTATTTTTCTTCATACATCTGTGCTCTAGTTTTTTGAATGCTCTGTTGCTGTAGTTATATTATATGATAGGAAAATTGAGAAGTGAATATGGTTCCCACCTTCATCTATTCAACCGTGCACTATTATGTTTAATTTTCCTGTTATGTTATTTATATAATTTAGTGTGAAGAGTCATTTTTCAAGTGCATAAGTGATCTATAGCATATATGATTTTCTTGCAGGCCCTATTGTAGAAAATATGTTCTGTTATCCCACCTTTTAGCAAGGCCGTGATACCAAAAGATTAACTGGATACCAAGGATCGCTCATTCCGAATATCGGTTATACACAGGTTCACTATGGATATCGACAAATTTTGTCCGAGTCCGGATCGAGCTAAAATTGATATGACACGATAAGCGAAGCTGTGAGAGCCAACGTTCCAAATTTCAAGTCAATCTGAGTTAATATGCTCAAGTTATGATCGATGCAAAATTGGAAATAGCCTCGCGTTCGAGTCCATAGACTGGCCACTATTCGACTCGATCGAGTTTGACTCCATCACAGAGCCACTGTTCGAATCGATCGAGTTCGACTCGATCATCTCCGCATCGATCACTAGGGTCTTCTTCGACTCGCTCCACTCCACATCCATCAGAAAGCCTTCTTCGACTCGCTCCACTTCGACTCCGTCTCAGAACCACTGTTCGACTCGCTCCGCTTCGCATCCATTAGACAGCACTTGTTCGACTCGCTCCGCTTCAGACCACAGTTCGACTCCATCTATTTCGACCCCTTCGCAGAGCCATTGTCCGACTCCATCTAGTTCGACTCCATGAGAGAGCCACATTTCGACTCGCTCCGCTTCGCATCCATCCGAAGACTTCTACCTCCATCGATGCGAACTGCACATCTTTTATCAATGCGAACAAAGGCTACTACCATCGATACGAACAAGGCGAAAAGTCCTAGAACGACTCGATCAAAACAGCATCAAAGGCGGAGTGGTCTAGAGATTCAAGTGCCACGTCACCGAGTCGAACAAAAGCGAGTCGAATAAGAGTGAGTCGAACGAAACAGCCAACCGAGAATCCCACTTCGTATCGATCATATCTCCTAATCTACAAGTCCAAATGCTATGAAATTTTCACAGAAGACTACGTGCATGCTAAAGAATGTCCATGCCAAATTTCGACTCCATTGGATGAAATCTTGATCGATACGAAATCTGTTCGCATCGATCACGGATCGGACCGAAACTTCACGGGCTTGGGCGCGCGGGCCTGGTCACGTGCCAGAGAGGGTCTCCCGAGATCTGAGCGAAATACCAGCCTCCTACACCTATAAATAGACCCCCAAAGCCAACAGAAAAGGGGTTCTTCTTCTTCTTTTGAGATCTCCAACGCCCAGACTCTGCCGAATCCAGATCTAAACTCCATTGTTGTTGCTACTTAACGAATTTCACTGCTGTAAATCATCATTATTGACTGTAATCTTCTGTAATCGACTGAAATCATCAAGTGAACATCAATAAAATCATCAACTTCAGAGTGGACGTAGGCAAGATCGCCGAACCACTATAAATCATGTGTCTCTGTTTACTTCTTTCCGTTTTAAGTTTATTATTCTTCATTTTTATCCTCTATATGACTTAGATCTTTGATCTGTGATTATATACTGTTGATTTGTGTTCACACACTGGTGCTTTCACGATATTTGGGGTTTGTGACCAATTTTGGCGCAAACACTTTGGTGCTTTCACTGAGAAGAACTAGCACCCGCTATACCAGATTTGGAGTTAAGACTTAGAAGCTTGAAGAATTCAGATCTGAAAGAACTATGACAAGGCAATCAAACAGAAGACCAAGGCCAGAGAGAAGTCAGCATGAAGGGAGTCAAGAGGCTTCTTCAGGTGCAAATCAGACATCGATCTTCATCACCATGGATGAGATGGAGACAATGATGAAAAGGCAAGAGGAAATGATCCAAAATTTGCGTCTTCAAATTGGGCAGTTTGGAGCGCAAAATCAAGGAGCAACCAGAGTTCAGAACGGAGCAGGACCATCTGGTGCAACACCAGAACAAGGGGCAATAACCCAGAGCATGTTGGCCCAATCCCAGGCGGAGTACCAGGTGGAACTGCGCGACACGACTTTGACGGAGAAATGAATGCTCAGCCAGGAGTGTAGATTCCAGGAATCCCACGTGAACTCGGGGGGCAAATCGGAAACAATGGACAAGGACTACAACTTGGAGATAGTGACAGATTGGTGGAGATGGTCAGACGAGCCATGAGGGGCAGACTAGTGAATAGAGATCTGGAAGATGTTAATAGGAGTCCCTTTGCTCCTGCAATCAGGCAAGCTAGGAATCCACTAGAATTCAAGCTACCAACATTAGAGACGTACGATGGAAGGACAGATCCTATAGTGCATCTGACACGATACTTGAGGCATATGGAGGTGTTAGGGGCATCGGAGGAGGTCATGGCCCGGTGCTTCCTATTGTATTTGACAGACATTGCAGCGCTATGGTTTAGACAGCTGGAGAGTGGCTCCATAGGAACATGGACCGATCTGATTGAAAGGTTCATGAGGCAGTTCAGGGTTCACATTTCAAGACCCAAGAATGTGATGAGTTTGGCAGTACTGAAGCAAAGAACCGGGGAGTCCTTGAGGAATTTTATGACGCGATTCAATGCAGCGGCAGCATCGGTGGATCGACTCGATCCATCCATGGTTTTGATGGCAGCTGTATCTGGCATAGGTGATGGCACAGAGTTCAAGAATTCGTTAACAAGGGATCCATCTATGGATCTAGGAGAATTTTATCATGAGGCTGAAGGATTTTTACGTTTAGAGGATGAAAATGCTGAAAGAGAAGAAGGAGAAGGAACTGAGGTTTATGCAGTCAAGGGTGAAAATCCTCCTAGAACAGATTCAGGGACTGGTAAAGGGAAACGAAAGGCCGAGGATAACGGTGATGGATCAACGCGACCACGAAAGGAACCAAGGTTCACCTCATATACGGAGCTGAACGAGACTTTGGAATGAATCTACCAGGATACTAGGGGGCAGATTCCCTATCGAAGGCCAATAAGAAGGGATCCGACCAACAATGAAAGAAGGTCAGACAAGTACTGCTTATTCCACGAGCTGAATGGTCATAGCACGAATGATTGCAGACACTTGAAGGATGAGGTTGAGGGACATATCCGGAATGGTCTACTATTGCAGTATGTAAGAAGGGGAACAACAACGGTGGAACAGGAGCGACCACCACCTACACCTACTGGGGACGGCTCAGGATCGGGGCGTCAGCTTGTCATCAATTGATTGGGATAATGACGAATAAGTAGCAAACTCCACACCAACACGATTAAGTCTTTTTACACATGTATAGGACCGCGAACGATCCTCAGGCATGCTCTGATACGACTACTGATCGCAATGGTGTAGGTGTTTGCACTTTGACGTCCCATGTTTTACTTTTATTTTCCATTTCTGATGTTGAACTTGATTTCGTTGAACATTTCTGTTAAAAAACTCATTTTAAATAAAAATATGCCATTTGTGATGCCATGACGGCTAAGCCACTTACACATGTAAGGGATCGCGAACAGTCCTCAGGCATGCTCTGAGATGGCAATAAACCGTCGTGACAAACAAGTCAGAAATTCACTCGAGCATGAAATCTGACATTAATGATATTAAGTCCCTCCCCGGGCACACATAATTCGCCTCGAACGGCACCCGACCACGAACGGTCACATTTCGCCTCGAACGGCACCCGACCGCGAACGGTCACAATTCGCCTCGAACGGCACCCGACCGTGAACGGTCACAATTCGCCTCGAACGGCACCCGACCGCGAACGGTCACAATTCGCCTCGAACGGCACCCGACCACGAACGGTCACAATTCGCCTCGAACGTCACCCGACCGCGAACGGTCACAATTCGCCTCGAACGGCACCCAACCGCGAACGGTCACCATTCGCCGCGAACGGCATCCGACCCCGAACGGTCACGTACTACCTCGAATGACATACGATCCCGAACGATCGTCATTCGTGGTCAGATAAGACTACCAATTTCTTTGCAGGTCATCGATAGGATATGAACATCCAACTTATGGCATTACAAAACACACCTTCCTACCGCAAGGCATGTTTTGCGGGGCAAGTGTTATCCCACCTTTTAGAAAGGCCGTGATACCAAAAGATTAACTGGAAACCAAGGATCTCTAATTCCGAATATCAGTTATACACAGGTTCACTATGGATATCGACAAATTTTGTCCGAGTCTGGATTGAGCTAAAATTGATATGACACGACATGCGAAGCTGTGAGAGCCAACGTTCCAAATTTCAAGTCAATCCGAGTTAATATGCTCAAGTTATGATCGATGCAAAATTGGAAATAGACTCGCGTTCGAGTCCATAGATTGGCCACTATTCGACTCGATCGAGTTCGACTCCATCATAGAGCCATTGTTCGAATCGATCGAGTTCGACTCGATCAGCTCCGCATCGATCACCAGGGTCTTCTTCGACTCGCTCCACTCCACATCCATCAGACAGCACTTGTTCGACTTGCTCCGCTTCAGGCCACAGTTCGACTCCATCTATTTCGAACCCTTCGCAGAGCCATTGTCCGACTCCATCTAGTTCGACTCCATCAGAGAGCCACATTTCGACTCGCTCCGCTTCGCATCCATCCAAAGACTTCTACCTCCATCGATGCCAACTGCACATCTTTTATCAATGCGAACAAAGACTACTACCATCGATACGAACAAGGTGAAAAGTCCTAGAACAACTCGATCAAAACAGCATCAAAGGAGGAGTGGTCCAGAGATTGAAGTGCCACGTCACCGAGTCGAACTAAAGCGAGTCGAATAAGAGCGAGTCGAACGAAACAGCCAACCAAGAATCCCACTTCGTATCGATCATATCTCCTACTCTACAAGTCCAAATGCTATGAAATTTTCACAGAAGACTACGTGCATGCTAAAGAATGTCCATGCCAAATTTCGACTCCATTGGATGAAATCTTGATCGATACGAAATCTGTTCGCATCGATTATGGATCGGACTGAAACTTCACGGGCTTGGGTGCGTGAGCCTGGTCACGTGCCAGAGAGGGTCTCCCGAGATCTGAGCGAAATACCAGCCTCCTACACCTATAAATAGACCCCCAAAGCCAAAAGTAAATGGTTCTTCTTCTTCTTTTGAGATCTCCAACGCCCAGACTCTACCGAATCCAGATCTAAACTCCATTGCTGCTGCTACTTAACGAATTGCATTGCTGTAAATCATCATTATTGCCTATAATCTGCTGTAATCAATTGAAATCATCAAGTGAACATCAATAAAATAATCAACTTCAGAGTGGACGTAGGCAAGATCACCGAACCACTATAAATCCTGTGTCTCTGTTTACTTCTTTCCATTTTAAGTTTATTATTCTTCATTTTTATCCTCTACATTACTTAGATCTGTGATCTGTGATTATATACTGCTGATTTGTGTTCACACACTGGTGTTTTCACGATATTTGGGGTTTGTGACCAATTTTGGCGCAAACACGTTCCATTGGCAGGCAACAATTATTGCAGAAGATATGTTTCATAATTGATGATGATGCTTGCAGGCCCTGTTGCATAATACAAATCATTACTATTGTAGAAGCCATAATACAGATTAAGTCTATAACAAAATCTGATAAGGTGTTTGCTAAAGAGAGTTTATGTCTGAATCTTTGATTGTAATGAACCTAGTAATGAGATTGCTTCAGGTGTTTAATTGTCATGGGAGTGATACTGATTGAACATTTAAATGAACATAAATAGTGTAAAGGAGATGGTCAGATATGCCAGTTCTTTGAATGAATGTTTTTGTAATTGATGCTTAACTGCTCCTGAGTCAATATCTTTATTTTATTTGGAAATGAGGACTGATCTATGTGATGAAGTATAAAATAAGGTAGATGAATGTTTATAGTGTTTATAATTTCCTTTTGCTTTAGTTGCAAAATGTGTTTAGATTTGTTTTATTTATTTTGCATTTTTTTACCGCAACTGCTGCTCGCAGTTGTAAAAAAGCTTCGACAACTGCAAATAGCAATTGTAAAAAATCTTCTGCAACTACCAAAAGTAGTTGTAAAAAAGTCTTTTGCAGCTGCTTTTAGCAGTTGTAAAAAATTATTCTACAACTGTCGAAAACCGTTGTAAAAAGATAAGGATCTATTACAACTCTGGATATGAGGACGGGCGATCGCCTGTTGTAATAGACCTATTACAACTGTTTTTGGCAGTTGTGAAAGGGTGTTTTTGTTGTAGTGATATAATACAAGATAGCTTCATCCAGCTCATCCTCTGCATAGCTACTGCGTCACACCTAGACCTGCTATCTAGTCTACTCATTTAAGTGTACTCAAGAAAATAAGAAGAAAAGCATAAAACCTCAAGTCAGATAACAGTCTGGTGTGAGCGCTATATGAATCTCATAATATTATACAAGTCGATATAGTAAGGAACAAGGGAATACGAACCATACCTGACCTGTCCCTACAACCAATGATTTAGCACATAACAAACATAATATGCTACTCTATAAATAAAGTAAAGGTACAATGCAAACCAAGTGTGATGACGGGTGTTAAGGTATCCCTATCTCTAATACCTATCCATAATGACATCTCTAGAGTGATAGACTATGGAAGAACAGTCAAGACAACCATAACACCCTTTAAACAATCTTTACAATCACTCAATGTGCTCTGGATATATGAAAACTCGTATGACCCTTCAACTGCTAGGGACTAATGGAAATCCCAGTTTTCAATGTACTCTCTTTAGCACGTAGTAGAACCTAGACCCTTTCAACTGGTCCAAGGTATACAGATCCATTTAACCGATCCAGGGTACCCTTTCAACGTACCCATGAGAGTCCTTACAATACTCCTACTTTGTGTACATCAAAAAACACTCCGAATACCAATGATCCCTTCGCACGCGTATTGAGCTCTTTCCATGCTCCATCTAGTTTCCATTATCCTTGAGGAACCATTATACATTCCTCCATTCCATGATAGAACCATTCAACTGTTCTATCTATGGGTCACCTTTCTTAGAACCCTCCCTTTGTGGATAACCATTCTCATGACTCTGCCCGACATCAAGCCGCCATCATCAGAACCTAACTCCTTTCATCATTGAGTTCTCACCAAAGTCTCGAAATTGTCATCGTCTTACTATGCCACCATCAAACTCTAAGTGAACAAACAAACACCATCAGCACGACCAACAGAGCCTCTACTTCGACTCTTGGAAGTTTCACTCCAATCTTATTAATATAAATAACTTGGTACCGAGCTATAATAACTCGACACCGACTTAGACCCGAGTGCCTTAGACCCTAAGTGTCTTCATTCCCTATGTGCCTTAGACCCCAAGTGTCTTCATTCCCTATGTGCCTAAGACCCGACCCATCCTCCAAAATAGCTTAGCATCACTCTAAAGCTCTAATCTCCAAGTTCTAGAAACAACTCGGTATGATGGCTTATACATAGCCAATTTCCAGAATCTAGCCTTTGTCCATTTCCTCTAGCCATTCCCAACCGAGACATCAACCCGTCAAATAATTTTGGCCCTTAAAAATAACTCGCCACGACTAAAAAAATCAGTGCCAACCTATTTCCTTAGCCTCATTCTTGCATCGACTTCTAGCTTGGGTTCCTCCCACGCTCTAGAACTCCTCCTCCATGTTTCATCCAATTCTGATAATCTATAGCTTTGACTTGTCGAATTCGCCAACCCATTCTCCAATTACCTAAAACAATAGCAAACAATATCAAAGCACAACATACAGTCATAGAAAACCATGCACATACATCCATTCATACAAGCAATACATAAGAATGTGATAATCAAGCAAATCTTAATTTAGATCTAACTTTTACACTAGCATATGCATATGAGCACAATGGATTGCAAAACCATATGAAAACCATTTTTAAACTTTTAAATTAATCCTTGAATAAGTACAAAAGTGTGATTAAGGCTAGAGAACGTTTTAAGGCCAAAATCATGTCAAAACATCATTTTTAACTATATAAACATGCATAGTAGAGTGAGAGGTCAAGAACCACTCACTAAATACCCAAAATACCAATTTTTCTCCTTGGATCTAAAGTAAACACCAAAGGAGATGAACCCAAATCAGTAAAAATGATAATCTAAAGCTTTCCCATGCCAATCATCCCTCTAATCGATGATTTGGAGAAGATTAGTAAGGAAAATGTGTGATTTTTGATGAAATTAGGGTCATTAGAGGTTTAGAGCCATTATGGGGAAGATGGAAATGACTTAAATCAGTTTTTACAGGCTCCCCTTAGCACAATTTTCGAGATAGGCTAGTGGACCTAGGCACGAGTGGAACAACCCACTTTTTCGATCCTCGAAAGTTGGTACTTAATACATCCATGGTATTTTAAGACCGAGCATCCAAGTGTTTGAAAGGTAGATTATTAGGGTAAAAAGAAAAAGGAAAGGAACAAACAGGGGGAAATAGAATCTCATCGAAACGACAACATATAATATAACAAAGATAGTAATCTGTCAGTCTAATATAAAATGTAAAGCAGAGTTAAAAACAAACCTCCTTAGCCTGGACAGTTATAACTTCTTGATCTTAAATTTGTTGATGGATATATATAATAATACAGCGGAAATAAAATACTATGAAAATTGAACATCCAGCTCTACTCCATGGGCTTCATGTCCCACCAACAACAACTTAGTTAAATACTCATTCCAATTGAAGCATTATAATAAAATAACATCCAGATCAGTCTAAAAAACCAGCATGAGAAAACTCAAGTAATATGAAGAACATATAATAATTCTATGAGACTATGCCACTAAACACAGAATGGGTTTTTTACATTACATGAACAACTTCCATACATGAAGAAATGGAAAATAATTAGAACAACAATCCAAACAAGAAAGGATGAACATAGACATGATCAAAATCCAAACTTAAAGAATGGAACAAATAATTAAGCATCCAAAAGAGCACTAGACACTTCTCGATGCAATTAAGAAAACGATTCAAAGATTTGAAGCAAATAAAAACAGGAAATTTTCCAATAATGACAAGGAGGGTGTGCCCCCTTACCGAAAGTATAGCTCTAGGAATATACTTGAGAACTACATTATCTCTCGGACAAGTCCAAGCTGGACCCCGCCAACCTTTATCGAGAATCCGAGTATTTCACATCTCCGAACGCATACCACCAAATCCAATCAAGAATGGATGTGAAGATATCTAAATAGGAGTAATCACACATAGCTCGGCTTCCACTTGCTCTTTGGTTTTAGTCAGTTCCGACAAAGGATGTCAATGCTCAAATGAGCAACAAATCGTCTTGGATTGACGAGACACAAAAGTAGTAAAGTTCAGTACCAAGGTTCAAAACGAAACAAGGAGAATGAATTTATCCAACATGAATAGGAGGATATGCACCCCTACATCGAAAGTATACCTTAGATAACATACACTTGAGAGCCCAGGCCAAATACGCATCAATTTTGGGAACTTCCAAGCTAGACCCTGCCTCACATGAGCATCCGAATATACTCACATCAATGAACGCATGGTACCTACAACTTTCTAGATAAATGTGAATATATCCTAATGGGTGCCACCCACATGGCTTGGCTCCCACTCACTCTTGGTTTTAGTTATCCACGGTGTTGGATGCCAATGCTTAAAATGAGTGACAAATTATATTAGGTTGACGAAGCACAATGAATGATATCAAAATCGATAGTTAAGAAATAAACCATCGAAAGTAAACGAATGGTTATATATGGAAATGAGATTGCATACACTTATCACCAACAAAACGAATCAAGATTTTAAACATTTGATTCTTAATTGTGCTTGATTCTCACATCACAAATATTTGTAAAACACTTTAAAAACAGTCTTTCAAAATATTCTTTCAAAGGGGCAGATTATATTTCTAAGTGTATTAAAAAAAGAAGGGCCAAACTCAATTATCATTAAAACACTGTTTACTCTAAACCCAAAAACACATCCACTTATTATTATTTTTTAGCATTCCTTTTTTAAATATTTCTACATTTATAAACTATTATTTATAAATTTAAAAACCACATTAATAAAGACAATAAAACAAGTTATAATCTTTTTATGTATTTAAACAACATTAATTATCCCGAAAAATAGTAAATAAAATTTACTATTGTTTATATATTTAAAAAAGTTAATTATGCCGAAAATAATAAATAAAATTTATAATCATTTATAAATTTAAAACAACGTCAAATACCTTAAAAGATAATAAATCAAATTTATAACTTCTTTTATAAATTTTAATCAATACTTAACCTTTATTTCCAAAATTCCCAAAATTTTTGAAAATATAGTTTAAACAACTTTCAAAGTGCCAAAATAGGACTAAGCATTTATTTTATCAAACTACAAGCACATGTTCAACACACATAAGGTTTAAGGAGGTGATATTTCATATGTGACGGTATAGTCAAAATTGCTATAACGACACTTACCCAATTCAAACAGTGTCACAAATATTTTAACCAAAACTTCAATATAAGCAATAAAAGAATATAAATAAAATGTATATAACAGTATATTAATAATGGCGAGAAACCCTTTAGGGTCTTTCTACAAAAGTCCCCTATAAACCTTATATATAAGCACTTCGAAGTGCCCCATAGTGACTTATTCCCTAAGAAAATACCCTGACTTCTTCTTTTTCTCCCTTACAACAAAATGGTTATTTATGCCTTTTGCTATTGTTTGTACCAAAATTGGGCACAACACTCTTCGGAAGTCTTTGAAGAGATAAAGTGAAGAAATTAAATGGAAAAAGAGGAATTATCTAACAAAAACTCCAAATTTCAGAAATGAGAATAATTAAAGTGCAAGGAGACACAAGAATTTAGAGTGGTTCGACGTGTTGCCTACGTCCACTATGAAGTAGTTTGCTTTTATTGATCTTTCTTTGATGTTTACAATTGATTTCAACAAATTACAATGAATAACAATGATTTGCAGCAGAGAAATTCGTTGGTAGCAGCAGCCATGGAGTTCAGATCCGTGTTTGGCAGAGTCTAGGCGTTGGAGATCTCAAAGAAGAAGAAGAACCCCTTTTCTATTGGCTTTGGGGGTCTATTTATTGGTGTAGGAGGCTGATATTTCGCTCAGATCTTGAGAGACCCTCTCTGGCATGTGACCAGGCCCGTACGCCCAAGCCCGTGAAGTTTCGGTCCGATCCGTGATCGATACGACCAGATTTCGTATCGCTCGAGATTCCATCCAACGGAGACATTCTTTAGCATGCACGTAGTCTCCTGTGAAAATTTCATAGCATTTGGACTTGTAGATTAGGAGATATGATCGACACGAAATGAGGTTTTCGGTAGGCTGTTTCCTTCGACTCGCTTCTATTTCGACTCGCTTCTATTTTGACTCGCTTCCGTTCGACTCGGTGACATGGCACTTGAATCTCCCTCTGCCCTTGATGTTGTTTCGAGCGAGTCGAAATGTTCATCGGTTGAGCGAGTCGAAGTGTGCCCAGATCGAGCGAGTCGAAGTACGCACTGGTCGAGCGAGTCGAAAGGGAGCGTTCTGAGAGGTTTGATTAGTGGCTTCGCCAATGGAGTCGAAGTTGATGGAGTCGATCAGTGGGTCGAATGGAGCGAGTCGAAGAAGGTATTTGAGCGAAGCGAGTCGAAGTAGGCATCTGAGCGAAGCGAGTCGAAGTAGGTACTTCAGATGGCTGTAAAGCGAGTCGAACCTGAACGACTCGAAGTTGGCCTGTGAGCGAAGCGAGTCGAAGCTGTCATTCCTGAGTGTTGTGAAGCGAGTCGAAGTTAGCATCTGAGGGATGTGGAGCGAGTCGAAGGGAGCGAGTCGACCGGTAATTGATTTTCGCCCAATTTTGTATTATTCATAACTTGAGCATACGAACTCGGATTGACTTGAGATTTGGAACGTTGACTCTCATGGCTTAGCTTGTCATGTCCTACCAAATTTGGCTTGATCCGGACTCAAAAAAAATTCGTCGATATCCATAGTGAGCCTGTTTATAACCGATCTCTGGGCTAGATCGTCATTGGTTTACTAGTCAATTCCTTGGTGTCACGGTCTTGCCAAAAGGCAGGATAAAATTTGCCCCCCAAATTACATCTTGTGGAAACATGACGTGCTTTGAAATGCTGCCATTCTTTCTATGATTAGTTATTGTCTTTTCGACGAAAGCTGTAATCTTCGACTGATTTCCTTGATAATGTAAGTCGTTGACTGTTAACTACTGTACTCTGTATTGTTGCAACTGATTGTTGTATGCCAGTGATTAGCCATTTACTGTTGTAATCGTTATTGGATGAGTTTCTGATTCCTAAAAATCTGGAATATTGAATACTAGTCCCACATTCATGCATATATGTTAACCTGACTCTCGTTGACGTTCGTATGTCCACGAGTCGTTGTCAGTTTATTTTACTTTTGAGTTATGTATCGATCCTCTCCTAAACCGATGCGAAATTCACTGCAACAACGCTCGATGGTTGCTTTCGAATGTTCCTTCGTAACCATCCTCTCCTGAATCGATGAGAAGGGTTGAAACATCTAGGATGATTTTCATTGGATTTATGGATGCGAAGTAAGTATGTCGAGTTGATGGAGTTGGCCTCTAGAAGTCACGATTTGACGGATGTGAAGCGCTTGTTCAACTTGATGACGGACTCGAACCGAGCAAGTCGAAGCGGAGCGAGTCGATGTAGACTCCTTGATGGATTCGAACTGCTCGTTCGACTCGGTCTGGGGTTCGAGCTACATAGGGGCCGGAGTCGAAATAGGTTATCGATACACAGGGTGGTTTTGTACTGATGGAGTCGAACTAGACTCGGGGATGGAGTCGAAGGCAAGCGATATGAAGGAGAGCTTCGTATTGACACACTGGAGAGGGAGTCGAAACGTGCGTTCGAATCCATCGGGATATGAAGCGTTTATTCCCTTTGTTTCCAAGTCCATATAAATACTTGGCACTTAGCCGTTTTTCACTTTTTTTACCTTTTTTTTTCCTTCCTTTTCTTCGTGTCGCTCAGAAACTCGAGAAGAACGAATGAAAATATTCCTGCCTTCGAACCGATTCCTATCTTCAATTGTTTGAACTAACTGACAACTCTAGGTAATCCAATAAGCGAATCCACGTGTAAACGATGAGGCTTGGGTTTCCTTAACATCAAATCAATCAGAGTCGTGGTCGATCGAAAGCTCTCTGGCCTTAGTTTCGTGTCACTCTAGAATATGGGTTTCGAGATGATGAGGCGAAGGTCTTCGTATCGATCGATGGTGGAGCTTCACATCAAATCGAGTGCTTCGAATTCATGGATCGATACGAAGGGGTCACGCCTGATGGACTCGAAACGATGGCCTTGGATCGAGTCAAAAAGGGGGTTTTCGATCGAGTCGAAGTGTACAGTCTTGGGAACGAGTCGAACTCGATGGTCTTGGGAGCGAGTCGAACTCGATGGTCTTGGGACCGAGTCGAGCTCGATGGTCCTGGGGAGCGAGTCGAACTGTGTGGTCCTGGGAGCGAGTCGAAATGCATGGTCTTGGGACCGAGTCAAACTCGTTGGTCTTAGGGAGCGAGTCGAACTGGGGATTTCGAATCGAGTCTTCTAGTTCGAGTCAAACTTGCATGCCAACCTTCTGACTGAGTCTGACTCATATGCACACGACCATAGCTTATTGATGCGAACACGGCTCTCACGAGCGATGCAAATTTGATCATCGAAAAGTTTGAGACTTCTCACACACTTGAACAATTGCCTTCGACGAGCTTCAAACTTGCATAACTGGACTTAACTGTTTCACTGCATATCTGATTTCCTATTGAAGCTCGTCGATGAAACTGCAACTTATAAAAATGACAACAAACTTCGACTTGAAATGATGGTCAATAGTTAGATGGTATGGTTGTGACGGTCAGCGATGACGGTTCTTCCGATCGAATTCCGAAGTCTCGTCGCTTATACGCTTCCTCCAATCCTGTTGATCTTCTCAAATAATATACAGTACTGCACTGCAAAACACACTCACACACTTTACACTGGGGGATGCATGAGTGTTATTTGTCAGTTTAACAATGATTTTTTATAAGCTAGCTAGTCATGGACCCTTCAAGTTCTCAGCAGCCGGAACTCCCAAGTTCTATTCCTCCAACCATAGAGATACCAGTTATAGAAGCTGAAGTTATTGAGCCAGCTCCGGACGAGCGTCTAGGGGCTCGGTTTATTTGTAGTCCACCAGATTCGGTGCCGTCAGGTATCTCCGAAGACATGTTAGGCCGGATTTGCTTAAGGCACGGTTTGTCGCTTGACGACGTGCTACTTCCCGGGCCAAAGGACAGGCCACATTATCCCCAGGAAGGGTTTACTGCTTTCAACCGCCACGCTTGCACAGCGGGGACACTTCCTCCCTTCAATGACTATGTATGGGAGATGTTATCGTTTCTCGGCATAGCTCCATCTCAGCTACATCCGAACGGGTATGCCTTGTTGAACAGCACCTTCGTCTTGTTTATGGAGATCCTCTTTCGACCGCCGAAGCCGATCGAAATCAGATATTTATTCAATGTCAAGATCCGCGGAGACAGCCCTTCTTTCACCTTCCTGGAAGCAGTTAGAAACTGCCACATTGTGCTGGGTTCCTGGGGAAGGCTAAGTTATTATAAAACCGAATGGTTCTACGTTCGGTGCCCCCCTGGATTTGCTAGGCGGTGGTTGGATAGACGTAAGTGTTACCATCTCTCTTGAATCACTGAGATGTTGGTAACTGACTTCAAAACTGACATACTTTCCCTTTCTTATAGCCGCAATCTCTCGTCCTGACGGTGCATACTTCAAAGAGCTTGTTCGGATTCTTCAAGCGTATCCGAGCGAAGAGAGGCATATCGACCTGGTCCTGACTAATAGAAATTTGAGGACCGTCGGGCTGATAGAGCGGAGGCAGAGCATACATCTGGAAGTGACACATAGAGTGGTCCCGAAGAAACGGGTGAAGCGCAAAGCGCCCGCAGTCGTGATCGCCGAAGAAGTTGATTCAGAAAGAACGCCTACTGATACCAAACTCCCAACTGGGACTTCTGCCGATGTCCAAGATTCGGGTGGAAGAAGAAAAGGCAAGGCTGCTGCTTAGAAGCGTTCTAAATCTGAGAGATTTAAATCTGTTCTTATGTCCCTGCCTGCTTAGGGGATTAGAATATTAGAGGCTTCTTC
Source organism: Allium fistulosum (assembly GCA_030737815.1). Taxonomy (NCBI): domain Eukaryota; kingdom Viridiplantae; phylum Streptophyta; class Magnoliopsida; order Asparagales; family Amaryllidaceae; genus Allium; species Allium fistulosum. Next base: position 892,481,141 of record CM060905.1, on the reverse strand, counting down.
CCCGCCAGTAGAGAATCTTTTTGATGGGATTACCAATGTTCCGATTCCGGACATTGTGTCGTCTCAACACGACGCTGGTATGGAGGAGCTTGACAGTGCTCTCAAACTGAGTGGGTCGCTTGCTACAAGTGCAGCCGACATTTCCGGTTGGTCGGGGGATTACACATGCATACACTTCACTACACTGCATGATTCACAACTGTAAATCACTCAACTTAGGAAGTCACTAACTCTTTCTTCGCTTCTCATTTTCAGGTACTATGTCTGGAAGGGGATCGATGCTTGAGAACCTTCGCTCTTCCCGAAAAGCTTCTGGTTACTATGATTCTCGAAGGAGGGATTCAGATAGAGATCGCGATCGCGATTACTCTAACCAGGACATGCATGGGCGTGACAGAGAGTATAGACATCGATCCAGATCACGCTCTCCTCCTTCCAGACTTCCGTCTCCACCCCCTGTTTCTGCCTCACATCCGTCTGAACCTCCTCGCTACAGGCCGTCTTCTCATTCTTCTAGATCTGAGACTCATCTTCAGAGAGTCAAAACTACATCCTCCATGGTTATAGAGCAGGTCCCCGCTGATCCCACTGGAGAAGGGGCCCTTAAGTTGGCTCAGATGAGGAAGGATTTTCCAAATATCTACTTCGAAGGTTATGTCTTCCCTCCCCACTTGAAGAGAATTCCATCAGGGGTAGAAGGCATGATGCATGATTATGTCCACGACATCTACACCCAATACCGAGAGTGGGCAAAGGCTGCTGAAAAAACTTCCAAAGTGGCCTTTGAGCGGGCCAAAGAGATCAAGAAAATGGAGACCGAGCTCGCAAAAAGGGATCGGATTATTCAAGTACTCTCTACTAAGTCCGAGTCTTCTCGGAAATCTGAGATTGAGGCCATTAAGAAGGCCGATGAAGCGAAGGCGGAAATGGAGAGGTTAGGGCAGACACACGTTGCCCTGGTGGAGGAGAAGGGCCACCGGAACACCAAAGTCAACGCCGAGCGGGATGCGGCGGTCAAGGAGCTTAATGAACTTAAAGCCAAATTCTCCAACTTGGCCAAGGAAAAAGATGATGCGAACAATGCAGCCCAGGAGGCATGCGAACAGGTTGTCCTGCTCAAGGGAGAACGGGATGCGGCGGTGGCTAAAGTCCAGAAGGTGGAGTCTGGAGTCGAGGAGAGGGTGTAGTTGGCCGAGTCACGGCTAGAGGCCGACATTGAAGACCTCCTCGTCGTTTACAATGCTAATGTGCTGAGGCACAAGGGTCTAGCCTGACTCGATGATTATTCAATGCATCTCCACAGTGCTTGGGGCCGACTGGTTGAGGAAGAGAAGGAGGCGCACCAGAGTGAGTCTGTGGATGAATTCGAGCTCGAGAATAGTCTGTTAACCGATGATGAAAAGAAGATTCTCCATGATTCAATGATCTCTTATGAGAAGGAGAGACTCGGCACCCAACACCTGGAAGTAGGAGAAGGCTCCGGGGTTGAGCATCACGATGCAAGTCTTGAACTTCCGGCGTCAACCCAGCCTGAATCTTTGCCTGCGGTTGATCCTCAAGCTATTCCTGCATATAATCCAGATTAACCGCAGATGTCTCCGACTACAGCGCAAGCGACTGAAGCCGCCCCGTCGCTTACAAGTCAAACTGAGAAAGGTACTCCGAACATTCCATATATCTTTCCTGAGTCGAAGTCTTTGATCGAGTTAAGTCCTAACAATTCTCTTATTCTTTGTACAGTGATCGACGCTGCACCGCACATGCCTCCTGCTACTCAAGAATTATATCAGATGCAGGAGGCTATCGTGACCGAAGCAATCACTGTGAGCACAGCTGCCCCGGTCGATGATATGCAGGGGAGTACAATGGCGTTTGACGAGCAACTGATGGATAAGATCTTTCGCCGTCACGGCGATCCTCTTGCCGACTTGCCACCTGTTATGAGCAGAACTGATCCTGCTACATGCTCTTCAATGCCAACTGCCGATGCCCCCAGCGGTGCTCGAGCAATAACCGAAGAGGAGATGTTCGCTCAAATTGATGTTGAAATGGCGGCAGCGGCTCATGGTGGAAGCTTCAGACGTGGGATGGCAGCACCAGGGCCTACTCCGCTCAGAATGATATCTCTAGGTGGTGCTGTTTTTCTCACCGGCATGCCCGTTCCACCTTCTGTATTTGATCCTGTTCCTCCGACTCTGCCCACAGGGAACGTTCCTATTCACTTGAGTTCGGAGGAGGATGTCGACACAATGCCCTCGCCTGAAGACCAACCGGCAAAAAGCACAGGCTTGAAGAGGAAGATTGGCGATGGCTCCAGTGGGTCCACACCGAGGGGGAAGCCAAGGAATAAGAAAGATTAGGCATGCTCATCCGGTGTATTTTGACTTACATTTTGTTAGTCGTGTATAGATGCGGGTCCGGCCCCTGCTAGTAGGAATTTTTTGGGAACAAACTTGTATACGAACTTCTTTTACAAACAATAGAAATGAAACTTCTCTTTTTTGGTTTCTCTTCTGTCATTGTGTATTTGTCTTAGTGTTTAAATATCTGGAGTGCACTTGTGAAGTTTTAGGTTCCGAATCAAGTTTGTTTTGGTTTTCCAAGTTCAGAAACTGTGGACATGGCTTATGACCGGGAAGCGAGTTGAATTTTGACGTCGCATTGCTTCAGTCGATGGTCGATGTTTAAGGCTTGCCCCCCAGTCTTGATGGTGAGTTGTAGATCATCAGTCGACGACCGTTTCTTATATATATAACATGTTGAGTCTAGTGCCACCGAACGGATGTCTGAGGCAAATGGAGATTGAGTAGTTCATCCATGCTCATTTGATTGTCGATGATCATATCCACACTCCGGGGATTCCCATTCGTTCATCGGTGGCTGGTCACGCCAGCTTAAGTTTCGATCATATGTCCACGATCAGGAGACTTGGAATCGGCATTTGCACTCTGGGAGTCTGGAGTTGATGTCTATATTCCGACTCGCGCTCTGGGAGTTCGGAGTCGATGTTTATACTCTGGTTCGCGCTCTGGGAATACGGAGTCGATGTTTATACTCTGGTTCGCGCTCTGGGAATACGGAATCGGATGTTTATACTCCGCCTTGCACTTTGGGAATACGGAGTTGGATGTTTATACTCCGCTTTGTGCTCTGGGAATACGGAGTTGGATGTTTATACTCCGCTTCGCACTTTGGGAATACGGAGTTGATGTTTATACTCCGGTTCGCGCTCTATGAACTCGGAGTTGGATGTTTATACTCCGCTTCGCACTCTGGGAATACGAAGTTGATGTTTATACTCCGGTTCGCGCTCTGGGAACTCGGAGTTGGATGTTTATACTCTGCTTCGCACTCTGGGAATACAGAGTTAATGTTTATACTCCGGTTCGCGCTCTGGGAACACAGAGTTGATGTTTATACTCCGCTTCGCACTCTGGGAATACGGAGTTGATGTTTATACTCCTGTTCGCGCTCTGGGAACACGGAGTTGATGTTTATACTCCGCTTCGCACTCTGGGAATACGGAGTTGGATGTTTATACTTCGCTTCGCACTCTGGGAATATGGAGTTGATGTTTATACTCTGGTTCGCACTCTGGGAACTCAGAGTTGATGAAGGATTGTCGTGTATCAATCCTTTTTTGACTTTTATGTGATGGCTTGCCCCCGAGCTCGGGTTTCACTTAGCGAGTGATTGGTTGCATCGCAGTCACTCTCTATTTGAATAAATCCCACCGTATGATGAGACTTAGCTCTCCGTGCATAGTGATGGTCATATGAAGTATTTCAAGTAAATCATAGCTCTGGCTCGAAGAGGTTGTATTTTATTGCTAAAATAAGAAAGTATGGCAAAGTCAGTTGCCTTATTACAAGTTCTAATTTCGAAATGCATAAACAAATTGCAGAAATGAAAGTAAACTAAATGGATAAAGATAACCTGTTAGGTGTAATAGCGGCGAAGGCTCTCGCTATTCCAAGCTCTTGGCAGGGTAAGACCATCGACGGTCGATAACTTGAATGTGCCATCTCCGAGTCTTCGTTCAATAACATACGGTCCTTCCCATGTTGGCTTCATATGTGAAGGAACCGGATAGATTCTTTTTAAGACAAGATTGTCTAGTTCGAAGGTTCGCGGACGGACCTTGGCGTTGTACAATCGGGCGACTCGAATTCGATGCGCAGCTGCCCTCAAATCAGCCTCTTCACACTTCTCATCCAGTAGATCGAGAGATTCGGCAAGTAATATAGCATTTGTCTTTGGCTCATAGTATGTCACACGATAAGATGGTACTTCTAGCTCGACTGGAATAACGGCCTCTGAGCCGTAAGAAAGAAAGAATGGAGTGTGGCCGGTCGCGGTCTTGTGGGTTGTTCGGTAAGCCCATAGAGCCATAGGTAGTTCATCCATCCACTTGCCCCCGACCTTTTCCAGTCGTTTCTTCAGGATGGACTTTATAACTTTATTAACTGCTTCGACCTGTCTGTTTGCCTGAGGGTGTGCAACTGCGGAGAATTTCTTTTGGATGCGAAATCGTTTACAGAAATCTTTGAATTCAGCACTGTCGAATTGGGTTCCGTTGTCCGTAATAATGGTGTGTGGGAGACCGAATCGACAGATGATGTTATGAACCACAAAGTTGATTACTTTCTTCGTTGTAATGGTCGTGAGAGCTTCGGCTTCAGCCCACTTTGTAAAGTAATCAACTGCGACGATGGCGTACTTTGCACCACCTTTTGCCAGAGGTAGAGCACCGATGATGGTCGATGTTTAAGGCTTGCCCCCCAGTCTTGATGGTGAGTTGTAGATCATCAGTCGACGACCGTTTCTTATATATATAACATGTTGAGTCTAGTGCCACCGAACAGATGTCTGAGGCAAATGGAGATTGAGTAGTTCATCCATGCTCATTTGATTGTCGATGATCATATCCACACTCCGGGGATTCCCATTCGTTCATCGGTGGCTGGTCACGCCAGCTTAAGTTTCGATCATATGTCCACGATCAGGAGACTTGGAATCGGCATTTGCACTCTGGGAGTCTGGAGTTGATGTCTATATTCCGACTCGCGCTCTGGGAGTTCGGAGTCGATGTTTATACTCTGGTTCGCGCTCTGGGAATACGGAGTCGATGTTTATACTCTGGTTCGCGCTCTGGGAATACGGAATCAGATGTTTATACTCCGCCTTGCACTTTGGGAATACGGAGTTGGATGTTTATACTCCGCTTTGTGCTCTGGGAATACGGAGTTGGATGTTTATACTCCGCTTCGCACTTTGGGAATACGGAGTTGATGTTTATACTCCGGTTCGCGCTCTATGAACTCGGAGTTGGATGTTTATACTCCGCTTCACACTCTGGGAATACGAAGTTGATGTTTATACTCCGGTTCGCGCTCTGGGAACTCGGAGTTGGATGTTTATACTCTGCTTCGCACTCTGGGAATACAGAGTTAATGTTTATACTCCGGTTCGCGCTCTGGGAACACAGAGTTGATGTTTATACTCCGCTTCGCACTCTGGGAATACGGAGTTGATGTTTATACTCCTGTTCGCGCTCTGGGAACACGGAGTTGATGTTTATACTCCGCTTCGCACTCTGGGAATACGGAGTTGGATGTTTATACTTCGCTTCGCACTCTAGGAATATGGAGTTGATGTTTATACTCTGGTTCGCATTCTGGGAACTCAGAGTTGATGAAGGATTGTCGTGTATCAATCCTTTTTTGACTTTTATGTGATGGCTTGCCCCCGAGCTCGGGTTCACTTAGCGAGTGATTGGTTGCATCGCAGTCACTCTCTATTTGAATAAATCCCACCGTATGATGAGACTTAGCTCTCCGTGCATAGTGATGGTCATATGAAGTATTTCAAGTAAATCACAGCTCTGGCTCGAAGAGGTTGTATTTTATTGCTAAAATAAGAAAGTATAGCAAAGTCAGTTGCCTTATTACAAGTTCTAATTTCGAAATGCATAAACAAATTGCAGAAATGAAAGTAAACTAAATGGATAAAGATAACCTGTTAGGTGTAATAGCGGCGAAGGCTCTCGCTATTCCAAGCTCTTGGCAGGGTAAGACCATCGACGGTCGATAACTTGAATGTGCCATCTCCGAGTCTTCGTTCAATAACATACGGTCCTTCCCATGTTGGCTTCATATGTGAAGGAACCGGATAGATTCTTTTTAAGACGAGATTGTCTAGTTCGAAGGTTCGCGGACGGACCTTGGCGTTGTACAATCGGGCGACTCGAATTCGATGCGCAGCTGCCCTCAAATCAGCCTCTTCACACTTCTCATCCAGTAGATCGAGAGATTCGGCAAGTAATATAGCATTTGTCTTTGGCTCATAGTATGTCACACGATAAGATGGTACTTCTAGCTCGACTGGAATAACGGCCTCTGAGCCGTAAGAAAGAAAGAATGGAGTGTGGCCGGTCGCGGTCTTGTGGGTTGTTCGGTAAGCCCATAGAGCCATAGGTAGTTCATCCATCCACTTGCCCCCGACCTTTTCCAGTCGTTTCTTCAAGATGGACTTTATAACTTTATTAACTGCTTCGACCTGTCTGTTTGCCTGAGGGTGTGCAACTGCGGAGAATTTCTTTTGGATGCGAAATCGTTTACAGAAATCTTTGAATTCAGCACTGTCGAATTGGGTTCCGTTGTCCGTAATAATGGTGTGTGGGAGACCGAATCGACAGATGATGTTATGAACCACAAAGTTGATTACTTTCTTCGTTGTAATGGTCGTGAGAGCTTCGGCTTCAGCCCACTTTGTAAAGTAATCAACTGCGACGATGGCGTACTTTGCACCACCTTTTGCCAGAGGTAGAGCACCGATGATGTCGATGCCCCCACATTGTGAACGACCATGGGCTGACCATTTGTGTTATTTTGTTAGGAGGAGCTCTAGGAATTCGGGCATATTTTGACACCTATCGCATTTCTTTGCATAATCCGACGCATTGCGATTCACGGTTGGCCAGTAATATCTGTATCGAAGTATTTTCTTGGCAAGTGCTTGCCCCCCGTTGTGATCGCCACATTCTCCCTCATGCACTTCATGCATTACTCGTTTAATTTCATCGTGAGCGATACATCGGAGTAGAGGAACAGAGTACCCTCTTCTATACATGACCCTATCCTGAATGACGAATCGTGAGGCCTTTTAGAGAACTTGTCTCTTTTCACTCCTATGCTCTGGCAGGGTTCCGTGCTCAATGTAATTTCTGAGTGGGGTCATCCATGAATCCTTTTCGGGAATGGTTTCGCATACCCGGTTTATTTCTGTCCGGTCGATACTTGGGGAAGGTAGCGTTTCTACGGGAACGAGTCCCATTTGCTGAGCTTTGCCTGTGCTGGCTAGCTTTGCCAATGAATCGGCCTTTTGGTTGTGCTCCCGAGGTATACAATAGATGGCGTAGTAATCGAACTGATTCAGTATTTCCTGAACTCGAGTTAAGTAAGCAGCCAACCTTCGATCTCTTGCCTGATACTCTCCCCGTACTTGACACACAACCAATTGTGAATCATAGTAAATTTCCACAGCGATGATTTTTAGATTTTTGGCGAGTTTCAAGCCAGCTAAGAGGGCTTCATATTCAGCTTCATTATTGGTTGCATGAAAGTCAAACTTCAAAGCGTAGCATATAGATCGACCTTCGGGGGTTTCGAGCACAACACCAGCGCCCGAACACCGGTCATTCGATGCACCATCGGTATACAGCTTCCAGACATATTCAGGGGATTTACTGGTTTCGGGCAAGTCCTCTGGAATGGTGAATTCAGCTACAAAATCAGCAAGGACTTGTCCTTGGATTGCTCGTCTTGGAGTGTAAGTAATATCAAACTGACTCAGTTCGATGTTCCACTTGAGTAGCCTACCAGACGTCTCAGGCCGCGAAAGGACTTGTCGTAACGGCTGGTAGGTGTAAACAATAATGGAATGTGCCTGGAAGTATGGTTGGAGTTTTCTTGATGCAATGACAAGGCAATAAGCCAACTTTTCCAACTTCGGATAATTTCTTTCAGCACCAGTCAATCGTTTGCTGACATAGTATACCGGCTTCTGTATCTTGTCTTCTTCTCAGATTAATGCGGCGCTGATAGCGTTCTCTGATATCGCCAAATATATGAACAACTTCTCATGGTCGATGGGCTTCGACAGGATAGGTGGTGTGGATAGATGTTGGACTAGCGCTTGGAAAGCGCCCTCGCACTCAGTGGTCCATTCAAAGTTGCGTTTTCCTTTTCGGATCAGATCGAAGAAGGGAATGCATTTGTTAGTGGACTTTGAAATGAACCTGCTCAATGCTGCTACTTTCCCATTGAGACTTTGGACTTGCTTTATGGTCTTGGGAGTTTCAAGATTTCTGATTGCCCAAAACTTTTCAGGATTAGCTTCGATTCCCCGAGCGTTAACGATGAACCCAAGGAACTTCCCGGATGCAACTCCAAAGTGACATTTCAGTGGGTTGAGCTTCATTTTGTATTCTCGGAGTATGTTGAACATAGTTTCCAGGTCTCTAACATGGTTAGTGGAGAGTTGTGACTTCACAAGCATGTCGTCTACATATACTTCCATGGTTTTCCCGATTTGATTGGCAAACATCCGATTGACCAATCGTTGATAAGTAGCCCCGGCATTCTTAAATCCGATGTAGCAATAAAGTCCCAGATTGGTTATAAAGCTGGTATGTTCTTGATCGGGTAAATGCATCGGTATCTGATTGTAGCCAGAGTACGCGTCCATGAAGGATAAGAGTTCATGTCCGGCTGTCGAATCTACTAGCTGATCAATTCTAGGAAGTGGGAAACTATCTTTAGGACATGCTTTATTCAGGTCGGAATAATCGACACATGTTCTCCATTTTCCATTCGGCTTTCGGACGAGCACGAGATTCGACACCCATTCAGGATATAGCGCATCTCGAATGAATCCGTTTGCTTCAAGCTTTTCTACTTCTTCCTTAAGGGTGGTAGATCTCTCTTGATCCATACCGCGCCTTTTTTGTTTGACCGGGACATGCCGTGGGTCAATGTTCAGAGTGTGGCTCGTGATGTCCGCCGAGATCCCACACATGTCGGAATGTGTCCAGGAAAATACGTCCAGATTTGCCCGTAGAAATTCAACCAATTCCTCTTGAGTTTGCTGGCTTAGCTGAGATCCAATCTTTATCATTCTCGAGTCATCGTCAGTGTCAACTGGGACATCAATCGTCAGTTCGGCTGGGGATGCTTGACTTTCTTTAGATTCTCCTCCGTCTTTAGTTTCTCTTGGGTCAAGATCCCTGCGGAATTGGCTGGGGTGCCCGGGCCTAGGCCCGGGCGTTAATTGTCAATTATCGATGAAACGGACGTAGAGAGATTCCTCTATGCCCTTTCCTTTCTCCTTTCGCTGCGCTTCCCGCAACTCAGCAACATAACAGGCTCTGGCAGCGGCCTGATCTCCCTGAATGATTCCTATTCCATGATCAGTGGGAAACTTTAAAGTCAAACACCACGGTGCGATGGCCACCCGGAATTCAGCGAGGGCCGGTCGGCCCAAGAAAGCATTGTAAGGGGAGTCTATGTCCAAAACAATGAACTGAAGCATCCGTACTCTCCGTCGTTCTCCAACTCCCAACTCTACTGGCAGTTCCACCATTCCAGTGGGTATAGTTGCACTTCCGTTGAAACCGTGGACTCGGGATTGACAAGGCTTCAAGTCTGTGGCTTCCATTTTCATTTGATCATAAGCTCGTTTGAACAAAATATTCACAGAGCTTCCACTGTCAACTAAGATCCTTTTCATCCAAGCGGGACCTATCTGTGCTGAGATGACCAGTGGATCGATGGTGGGAGCTTCGACTTTAACAGCGTCTCTGCCCCTGAACACGATGTCATCTGTCCCTTTGTTGATCGATGGTGGGAGCTTCTGATCGCGTTTCTTATTTTGATTCCCATTGTCCCTTTGTTGATTTTGTTTATTTTGTGCGTTCAACTGAACTTTCCCAAAACTATCTTTGGACTGTTTAATAGCGATGTTGCTTTGGATTCCTTCGATGTAGGGCCCTACGTCATCCTGCTTCCTAGACTGTTTCGCATCCTCCCTTCTCAAGAATTGGGCTTCCTTGGAATAGAAACGGTCTAATGACGCAGGTGGTTTTCCAGCTAACCAATTTTCGAACTCGGAATCAGAATCAATCCCCTTAGTCAGTGCCATCAGGATAGAGTTATCATTGGGATTGCTTATTTCTGCACACGCGGCATGGGATCGCTCCAAGTAACGCCTAAGTGTTTCTCCGGGGGCTTGCGTAACACTAGACAGAGTGTTAACGTCTTTAGGCCTAGCCACGTGCATACGGAATTGTTCAACGAACTTTGTGGCCTTCTGGTCAAAGTTTGAAATGGATCGCGGTGGAAAACGAGTGAACCACATGGTAGCGACGCCCCCTAGGGAAATGGGGAAACTACGACACTTCACTGCGTCATCAGCTCTAGCAGCATTCATCAGCTATTCGTATTTCAGGACGTGTTGGTTGGGATCAGAACTTCCTTCATAAACTGGCAGACCTGGCATCCTGAAGTGCCGAGTTGGTTCAGCATATAAAACGTCATCGGTGAAAGGGTTATGACTTCGGGAGATTCCCCAATCGTCATTAGAGAGACCCTGACTTTCACGGATCATTTGGCGGATCATCGCTGGTATATCTGGCGTTTGGATACTTGGAGCATGTTGTGCCAAGGTGTGGTCGGGTTCCACAGCGCGAGTATGGACCAAACGCGGTCGACGGTCCGTGGCTCGCCTCCTTGGTTCAACATCCTCAAGGACATAAGGCTTGGGAGTCTGCTCTCGTTGGCTACGTTGAGGATCAGCTTGGTTTCTAGCATCACCTCCCCGTTCGGCAGTGGTGGTAGTAGCAATGTTTCCGGTAACACGGTAAGGAGCAGCTCCTTCTCGAGTTGAAGGCTTCGTACGGAGACTAGCGGATAGTCCAGCTCTAGGTTCCCCAAGGTTCGAAGCAGGTTGGCGTCCCGTGGCTTGGGTGTAGCTTACACCTAGCCGTGGACGCATGGATCTGGTTTGGCCATCCGAGGAGGCTGAACTTTCTGTGGAAGAATAGGAACCTTGGTCTCTCCTAGATCTTCTGCGCCTTTGGCGATTTAGCTGATTGGACAATTCGGTGTTGGCGCGTAGTTGTTCAGTTAACTGCTATCGACTTTGGGTCAACTCTTGAAGCAACGTCTGGAATTCTTGTCTAGTGATTGGACCGGATGGATCTGAAGGTCCTGCAGCATTCTGGTTGGAGGGAGGTGATTGCACGGGATTTTGTCAGTCCTGTGCTCCTGATCAGCAACTGTAGCGATGGTACATGTGCTCACCATAATGAATTGGTGAAGTCCTTTCCTAGATCTGATTGCAAATCTGAATAGGATGGAAGTGCTTCAAAGTTCTAGATCTGGATCTTCTTCTTAGATTTATGCAATCCAATATAGATAGGAGATCCAAAAGAGCAGGAGAATAATTGGTTTTCTCAGTGAAAGCACCAAAGTGTTTGTACCAAAATTGGGCACAACACTCTTCGGAAGTCTTTGAAGAGATAAAGTGAAGAAATTAAATGGAAAATGAGGAATTATCTAACAAAAACTCCAAATTTCAGAAATGAGAATAATTAAAGCGCAAGGGGACACAAGAATTTAGAGTGGTTCGGCGTGTTGCCTACGTCCACTATGAAGTAGTTTGCTTTTATTGATCTTTCTTTGATGTTTACAATTGATTTCAGCAAATTACAATGAATAACAATGATTTGCAGCAAAGAAATTCGTTGGTAGCAGCAGCCATGGAGTTCAGATCCGTGTTTGGCAGAGTCTAGGCGTTGGAGATCTCAAAGAAGAAGAAGAACCCCTTTTCTGTTGGCTTTGGGGGTCTATTTATAGGCGTAGGAGGTTGATATTTCGCTCAGATCTCATGAGACCCTCTCTGGCATGTGACCAGGCCCGTACGCCCAAGCCCGTGAAGTTTCGGTCCGATCTGTGATCGATACGACCAGATTTCGTATCCCTCGAGATTACATCCAATGGAGTCGAAATTTGGCGTGGACATTCTTTAGCATGCACGTAGTCTCCTATGAAAATTTCATAGCATTTGGACTTGTAGATTAGGAGATATGATCGACACGAAATGAGGTTTGGTAGGCTGTTTCCTTCGACTCGCTTCTATTTCGACTTGCTTCCGTTCGACTCGGTGATGTGGCGCTTGAATCTCTCTCTGCCCTTGATGTTGTTTCGAGCGAGTCAAAATGTTCATCGGTTGAGCGAGTCGAAGTGTGCCCAGATCGAGCGAGTCGAAGTAAGCACTGGTCGAGCGAGTCGAAATGGAGCGTCCTGAGAGGTTTGAGCAGTGGCTTCGGCAATGGAGTCGAAGTTGATGGAGTCGATCAGTGGGTCGAATGGAGCGAGTCGAAGAAGGTATCTGAGCGAAGCGAGTCCAAGTAGGCATCTGAGCGAAGCGAGTCGAAGTAGGTACTTCAGATGGCTGTGAAGCGAGTCGAACCTGAACGACTCGAAGTTGGCCTCTGAGCGAAGCGAGTCAAAGCTGTCATTCCTGAGTGTTGCGAAGCGAGTCGAAGTTAGCATCTGAGGGATGTGGAGCGAGTCAAAGGGAGCGAGTCGAAGGGAGCGAGTCGAAGGGAGCGAGTCGACCGGTAATTGATTTTCGCCCAATTTTGTATCGTTCATAACTTGAGCATACGAACTCGGATTGACTTGATATTTGGAACGTTGACTCTCATGGCTTAGCTTGTCATGTACTACCAAATTTGGCTTAATCCGAACTTGGAAAAAATTCGTCGATATCCATAGTGAGCCTATGTATAACCGATCTCTGGGATAGATCGTCATTGGTTTACTAGTCAATTCCTTGGTGTCACGGTCGTGCCAAAAGGCGGGATAACAGCTATCAAGCGGGAATTCAAATCCAAACAAACAATCAAATAATAATAATCCTTTTACTTTGCCAGCACTGAACGATGATTTATTCTGCTTGATAGATGTTCAAATAACCAATTCAATTTAATTAGGCAGAACAGTGTTTTATTCTGCTGGAAAGATGTCCCAAACGAAGTATAACTAATTTAACTACGTTAAGCATAATTAAATTTAATCACTATACTTTTATCACTATTTTTCACTTCATTAAAATTATCAACGATCATCCTGTCATTCCACTACATTCTATAATATTACAGGAATCAAATATATTTTTTAAAGGTGAGTTAACTCATCGAAATTTCTGTTGACAGTTTCGCATTTCGGTTTGGTTTAAAATCAAACGGCGTTCGATTTTAGTTTGAAATTTTACTAGCTCCAAATTCGATGAAACTAGTTCCAACACGTAGCTAACATTCTTACGAGTCCAATGCCATTGACTGCACCCAAATCCGACCTCGTATGAGAAAGATGTTGATTTTATAAGATTCTTAAATTAATTAAACAATTAAATCACTTAATTACTCGATTAATTACACTAGTCAAACCATTACCGTCAAAACCCCTTTCTTCCACAAAATTAACCTACGCCTGCTCTTGTACATGTCAATGTACACCTCCTTATACATGCACGACATTAACCACTTCCACATCGAATGAAATCGCCATTCGACATCCACCACCAAATCTTCATGCGCCCATCACCACCTCGAAGCACTTGACCCCTCAAATATGAATATGACCTGGGGCCACAATTTATCATGACCCAGAAAAGTTGGACCACTTAATACCCAACCGAGCTCCACCAAACTTGGTTTCGAGATGCTACTCGCCAAGAGAGACTCGATGACACCATCCACGACACCTAACACCTCCTAAGTCAAACACACAACCAAACCCTAGCTTCCCATCAAAAAAGTCGATATTGAAAAATCAACGTCGCACTCTCTAAAACCCGTATAGAATCAAAGCTCTCACCAAACTAACTTACAAGAACTAATTTCATGATTTTTGATGAAGTGTTTTTTGAGAACTTAATTTTTGATGTTCGGCCATTATTTTGCTCTATTGGAAATGAAGAACGAAAGAGAGGAAGAAAGATTGAAAAATGAAAATAAGTATTGACTTCTCTTTTTTTAGTTTTATAAACAAAAGGATATTCCTTACTAAAATCACAAGTTAAACAAGATGCTCAAGCAACCCAAATTCCACAAGCAAAACACAAGTTTCAAGCAACATATCATATCAAGCAAATCAAAGTTGAAAATTTGTTTTTTGATTTGATTTTATAAGTTTTGAAAAGTAGGTTTTTGCGGTATTCCGCTACCCAATATTCCATCCACGTACGTACCGTGAACGACTGAAATAAAAATACGCTCACGCACCACAATGTGACCCAATCACAAATGTAACATCCCCCTACTTGGAGGCCAAAACTAACGGCTACAGATGCTGTAGTCATCCATAGTTATCAATCTTCGGCGAGCAAATACGGCGGTGCTAGATTCATTGATACACAGATCACAAGAATATGGAAAAATTTTAACAATTCAAAAACATATTTCCATATTCCATTCAAAACATTTCATGACCATTACATGATCCCAAAATGTTAACCACGTTCAGCAAAATATATTTATTACATATACGCCGAGAGCGACATATGAAGATGCCCCCTTGGTTGATCAGAGTATATAATAAGGCCAATAAATATGCCTTTACATCCAAATACGAAACGGACACAGATAACTCTAAATAACTAACTGCCTCATGCACACCCCCAAACGCTTTATTCGTCTAAGAAGAGAACCTAAAAACCTTAAACCTCAAAGTACTCAAAATCAATTGAGTACCCGAGAGTTTAATGGAAAATACAAAAACTTCGAGTCAGACATAAAGCCTGGTATGAATAATAGTCTATCATCTCAAACAAAATAGATATCTAGTGAGACCACGCCGCATAGCGGAATGGGTTTTCCCCTCACTGGTGTCCTAAAACCTTAATATAATCATATACTGTGCTCCTGCATCCACAATGGTTAAAAGCATAGTATTTGAAAACATTATGATTATATGCAAATCAAATCTTCATTACCCATCCCCATTCATTCTGACTATCTATCTCAATTATAGTTTCTAGGATTACTGTTAACCTATTAGTTTTCATGGGCTAACTAATAACCGGTTAAACATTTAAGGACTCCTTGTCCAATTACATAGTTTTCATGGGCTTACTATGAACATATCTATCTGAAATCTTCATTTACACATAGTTTTCATAGGCTAACTATAAACCTGTCTATCTGACATCCTCTTTTATACATAGTTTTCATGTGCTAACTATGAACCTATTGGCTCCTGCCAATATCGTACAGTTTTCATGTGCTTACTGTAAACCTATTGGCCCCTGCCAATATATTTTCTATATATTTTAGCATCATATATTCTGGTCTTCCTGACCACCTAGATGCAATTTTACTCGTTTAGGAGTTTGTTCAATTTATATTCACTACTGGGTAAACCTAATTGGTTCTCCTACCATTTTTCCCTAAAATGTAGTTATGGGTCCATTATAAAGTGAATATATTCATAGTAGAAGAAGCAATATAACAACATAGTAATACCACTCCTGTGGGTTTAGTTTATCAAAGATAGATTCTTCTTAAATCATTATAAAAACTCATTTAATATAGCCATAGGTTTTTCCTTTAAAAATAGAGTTTCGGTCGTAAAACCTTTCGATACCTTCGAAACTTAGCTTTCGGCTTCATAGGATAACCTCCTTCGAAAGCTCATAAAAACATTAGGCACCTACCTCATAATACTTTAAATCCTACCTTTCGAAAATATAAAACTTGGTTAAAAGAAAACAAATTTACAACCCCTTCGAAAGCATCCCCTTTGAAGGCAAAGGAAACCAAGCAAACATATTCGAAAGCAAAGAAATCAACTCCTTTGGAAATATAAAACTTTGTTTTAAATATAACTTTTTATAAGTGTAGAATTAAGGTCTCTAACCTTTTCCATAGTCTTCAAATGATGGTTTCCTTTTCCGTAGAGTGATCACAATAGAAAAACGGGCTTACGGTTAGAGATTTATGCCTATTTGAAGTTTGCAAACAAAGCTGGAGAAAACTGCTACAAAAGGGCTTCCGCTACATTTACAACTGATGTTGAAAGGTAGCTTTCGACTAAGTCGAAAGGTTACTTAGTCGAAAGGTCACTAAGTCAAAATGTTCTTCCAAAAGTGCTAAAGAAGGGTCCACAACTACTGCAGAATGATGCAGTCGATAGGTTACTTAGTCGAAAGGTTACTAAGTCGAATGGTTCTTCCAAAAGTGCTACAGAAGGGCCCAGAACCGCTGCAGAATGATGCAGTCGAAAGGTTACTAAGTCGGAAGGTTCTTCCAATAGTGCTACAGAAGGGTCCAGAATTGCTACGGAATGATGTAGTCGAAAGGTTCTTCCAAAAGTGCTACAGAAAGGTTCAGAACTACTGTAGAATGATGCATTCAAAAGGATACTAAGTCGAAAGGTTCTTCCAAAAGTGCTACGGAAGTGTCCATAACTGCTGTAGAATGATGCAGTCGAAAGGTTACTAAGTCAAAAGGTTACTAAGCCGAAAGGTTCTTTCAAAAGTGCTACAGAAGGGTGCAGAGCTACTGAAGAATGATGCAGTCGAAAGGTTCTTCCAAAAGTGCTACAGAAGGGTCCAGAAATGCTGTAGAATGATGCAGTCGAAAGGTGCTTTTGATTGACAAGTTCGAATGTCCGAGTCGTAAATAACTTGAAAACTATTATTTTGCTAATTAAAGTATATTATTTTCACCAACTCCTATTTTTTGTCAAATTTCTATTGGTTAATGACATACTTTAACACCTTCTTTGCAGAAAAACTGCTATAGATTAAATTTTGTTATTTTCAATGTAATTTATTATATTAATGTCTCAATATAGTTATTAAGCCTTTTTAGCTTAGAAAATTCAGAATAAATCGAAATCACTTGGGAAAAATCCAAAAAATTCACCAAAAATCAGAAATAAAATTTTCTGCATCATATAAAAATTTAGGGGCAAAATTCATTATTTTATTATTTTTAATAATTAAAATCCGAAATGAATGCCTTTTTCACCTTAGGAAATTCATAAAATATTCTTATTAACTCCGAAAATTATGAAATTAAAAGTCATCTCCAAACTTATATTTTACGCAACATATCCAAAAATCAAGTTGTTTGGAGGTTGTTTACTAAGGTTTTTACTTTAAAACCCATCATTTTAATTCCATAAAAATTCCAGTAAATCACCATAAATCATTATTCTATCCAAACAATGATTATTAGATCCAAACATGATCAACACAGCAAAATACATTCGGTTACTATCCATAACTGAACCAAAACAAGGAAAAATGTGATGATTTACACTATTATTCACCTTGATTAAGTTGTTCGAGTTTGAGATTTGCCTTAGCTTTAATCTTCTAGCTTTCTCTCTTGGATCTTCCAAGTTTGCTGATCTCCTAAGGTGTTTTAATTGCTGGCTGTATCTTCTCTTTTATGTGTATTTTGATTTATGAAATGGTAGGTGAGAATAAGGGAGGATTAAGGGTATATGGGTGTGGCTATTCCTATATTGCCCTCAAAGCAGATCAGGATACGCATCTCAGATCTTGTCCTTTGTCTCCCAAGTACAGTCCTTCTCGTTGTCGCTCCACTGAACTTTCACCAACTTGACTGTCTTGGTCCTTAATCTTTTCTCATCTTTCGCTACAACTCGACCTGTTTGTCAAACAAAAGTCAAATTAGGCTCTACTACCAAGTCCTCCAACTCTGTCTGAGGAATAGTAGGCTCTGGGTCATACACATACTTGTGAAAATGAGACACATGGAATACATTATGGACACCTGGCATACTACTCGGCAACTCTACTCTGTATGCAAGCTTTCCAATCCTTTCTATAATCTAAAATGGACCAACATACCTCGAGGCCAACTTTCCCGACTTTCCAAACCATACCACACCATTCATTGGTGATACTTTAATGAAAACCCTGTCTCCCACTGAGAACTCTAGGTCTTTACGCCTCTTATGTGCGTAACTCTTCTACCTAGATTGAGCTTCCTTCATCCATCTTGGGATTAACTCAATCTTTTCTGACGCCTCTCTAACCAAATCCGGACCTAAGACCAATTTGTCCCCAGTCCTTATCAACATGCCGGCGATTTACATGGTCTTCCATACAAAGCTTCAAAAGGCGCCATTCCTATACTAGTCTGATAACTATTATTATAGGAAAACTCAATCAAATGTAGGTGGTTCTCCCAAGATCCACCAAATTCCAATATACAAGCTTTTAACAAGTCCTCAAGTACCTTGTTGACCCTTTCAGTCTGCCCATCCATCTGTGGGTGATAAGTTGTACTCATCTTGAGCTTGGTACCTAATACCTCTTGTAGACTCCTCCAAAATTCGCTAGTAAACAATGCATCTTTGTCACTGACTATACTACTAAGAATTCCATGAAGTCTAACTATATTCTTAATAAAAAACTTTGCTAAGACAGGTGCCATTCTAGTTGACTTTACCAAAATGAAATGGGCACTCTTGGTCAACCTGTCCACAATAACCCATATGCTTTCATTTCCTCTCCTTGACCTTGGCAACCCATCTATAAAATCCATGGATATCGAATCCTATTTCCAAACTGGAATATCTAGAGGCTGAAGTAACCCACTCGGCTTCTAATGTTCGGCTTTCACTTGTTGATAGTTTACACACTTCCTAACCCACAAGCCAACATCCCTCTTCATTCCTTCCCAATGGAAACTTCCCTTCATATCTTGATACATCTTGGTCCCTCTAGGATGAATCGTAAACTTGGATCGATGATATTCCTCAAAAACTTCTCTTCTTAAGTTCTCCACATCTTGAACACATAACTGTCCATTCTTTATCAACCATCCTCTCTGGTCAAGACAAAAATCTTTCAAATCATCGACCTCGGTTCCAACCTCAAGCCTTCTGATCCTCTCAGCGAATAATGGATCCTACTTCTGTTTAGAAACAATTCTCTCGATCAATACCGGTCGAACTTCCAAACAGGACAACATAGCAGTACTCTGACTAGAACTAGCGGTCAATCTTAACTTCACACCACAACTGGTCAAAGCTTCCAGATCTTCCCACTCCGCCAACATAGCCAACATCACATTATGATGTCTTCTGCTGAGAGCATCCGCTACTTTATTACCTTTCCCTAGGGTATATTCTATACCAAAATCATAAGCAGCCAAAAGCTCCAGCTACCTCTGTTGTGGCATATTCAACTCCTTCTGAGAGAATAGGTATCTCAAAGACTTATGATCGATATATAATTCAAATTCTCCCCTAAGAGATAATGCCTCCAAATCTTCAAGGTAAAATTTACCGCTGCAAATTCCAAGTCATGAGTAGGATATCTTACTTCGTGCGGTCTAAGCTGCATAGATGCGTCAGCAATAACTTTTCCCTTCTACATCAATACTGATCCCAATCCAGTCCCGCACGCATCTGTGTATACTACCAACCCTTGGTTACCATCTGGAACTCCTAATACTGGAGCATTGGTCAACGAATGCTTTAACTTAAGGAATGCTTCCACACATTAACTGGACCAAAAAAACTTCACTTCCTTTCAGGTAAGCTTAGTCAAAGGCATTGCTATCCACGAGAAATCCTTGATGAATCTCCGGTAATAGCCAGCAAGTCCAAGAAAACTTCTGATCTCGGTCACCATTTTTGGTCTTTTCCAATTATTTATAACTTCAATCTTATCTGGATCGACTGATAATCCCTTCTCTGAAACCACATGACCAAGAAACTTAACCTGTATCTTCCAAAAATGGCACTTGGAAAATTTCGGCTTTAGTTGATTCTGCCTCAGCGTCTCCAACACCACTCTAAGATGAGTCTCATGCTCTCTTTCATCTTTTGAGTATACTAAAATGTCATCTATGAATATCAATACGAACCTATCCAAGTACTCATGAAAATCCTGGTTCATCAAATCAACAAAGAAAGCAATTGCATTTGTCAATCCGAATGGCATTACTAACCATATGATCCATATCTAGTTCGAAACGCCGTCAATGGGATACTGTCCTCTGCCACTCTTAGTTGATAGAAACCTATCACCAAGTCCAATTGGGAAAACAGTCTGGCTCCACTCAACTGATCAAATAAGTCATCGACTCTTGGCAAAGGATACTTATTCTTGATCGTCCTCTCGTTTAGCTTACGGTAGTCAATACACATCCTTAATGACCCATTTGGTTTCTTTACAAACACCACGGTCACTCCCCAAGGCGAACTGCTTGGTCTAATAAAATTCCTTCTCCCAAGATCCACTAGCTGCCCATTCAATTCCTTTATCTCTGTCAGTGACATTCTGCTAGGTGGTCTAATGAGAGGTTCAGCTCTCTGTACAAGGTCTATCTGAAACTCTATAGCTCGTTTCGATGGTAATCCAGTGACCGGCTCAAATACATCTGCAAATTCTCGTGCTACACGAACCTGACTAAGGTCATCTCCCACCTCCAAGGCACTTAACAAAGCACAAACATTCTTACTAGAATTCTCCATTAAGAAAATGATTCGGTTATGACTATCTGGGTGCCACAACGATAGTTTCCGATCCTGGAAAAATATCCTAGCCTCATACATACCCAACCAATCCATATCCAAAATGATCCCAAAATCTATGAAATAAAAAACATACAAATTGCATGCAAACTTATGACCTAACAAATCAAGTTCTAACTGGTCACATCTCATCCCAAGAGTTGCATGCCCTCCTATTGGATTTGCAACCCTTAAGGAAGTAACAAGGTATGTGGGTTTTATACATAACCTATCTACCAAATACTATGATATAAATGAGTGTGATGCACCGATATCAAAAAGTACTCTAACTAGTATACTCTGAATCTAAAGCGTACCTTCCATCATAGTTTTCCCTTTCTCTATGGAAGTAGGTCTAAAAGAAGATGGTAGTCCAATAGCAAACACCTTCCCTCTGTCTACGCGGACTGGCTCTGGACACTAGCTATTATAATGCCCAACTTGGTCACAGTTGAAGCATTTCACATTCTTCTTCTTTGAAGGCTTCTTTCCTTTACTAGTTCTGCACTCATTGGCATAATGGCCCTTCTTATCACACATAAACACACTAAATCAGCATTCGCCTTCATACCAGCATCCCCTTTCTGGGATCCTTTCTTCTTGAAGATTTTCCATTTCTTTCCCGGAGGGCCCTGGGACTCAAATGGTTTCTCCCTAACAGATACAACAAGCATCTCCTCATGGCGAATGGCCATCTCCACCACTACATGACAAGACTCTCTAATATGTGTCATGGTCATTTTACCTAGTTCTGGCCTCAAACCTCGAATGAATCTCTCATTCCTTCTAACATCAGTGTCAACCAATGCATAACAATATCGAGACAGCTCATCAAACTTAGCAACATACTCGATCACTTACATCTCTCCTTGTACAAGATCCATGAACTTCCTCATCAATGCCGACTTGGCAACCTCGGACAAGAACCACTGCTCGAACCTTCTACTAAAATTAGCCCATGTCAGCTCTTCCTTCTGAACTCCGACCGTCACACTATTCCACCAGTGAAGCGCTAACCCTTGCAACTGTCTAGAGTCTAGCCTTTTCTTCTCTCCATCATCCAAGCCTAAATCTGTAAAGATCCTTTCAAAGTTCAAAATCCAGTTCTCAACTTCAACTTCATCCTCCGTTCCAAGAAAAGGCTTCCCTCCCAGACTGGTATAATCCCCGCTCAGCTTGGCATAGTTATTTCCAACTGGGGCCACGGGATTGGCTCCTCCAGCATTCACAGCATTACCTCTAGCTACCTCCGTAGTTGCTCCAGCTTGCATCAAGTTGACGAAGAACTGATACATCATCCCCATATCTACTGGTGGGGTTCCAGCACCTACATTGGCCTTTGCACATGGATTAGCATTAGCTTGTCGATCTTTGTTCCTCCTGGTATTAGGTCGAGCATTACTATTTGTTGTGGTGCTTCCTCCACCTAGATTTCCTCTTTCATTTCCTGCTTCCATATCTTCTTTCTCGTAAATATGCATACGAGCCTCAGTAAGATACAGAAGAATAGTCTAAGAGAGAGGGGAACACATAATTATACATATACACACACACACATTGATATATATGTATATATACAATAAAAGTATGTTATTATTGCATTAACCCATACCCTGATCATATTTTCAAATTCATTAGACTATGTTTGAAAATCATTTAGGTTTAACTTTCTTTTAAAGTTTCATAAACCTATGTTCTGATACCAACTTGTAACATCCCCCTACTTGGAGGCCCAAAACTAACGGATACGGATGCTACAGTCATCCATAGTTATTAATCTTCAGCGACCAAATACGGCGGTATTAGATTCGTTGATACAAAGATCACAAGAATATAGAAAAATTTTAACAATTCAAAAATATATTTCCACATTCCATTCAAAACATTTCATGTTCATAACATAATCCCAAAACGTTAACCACGTTCAGCAAAATATAATTATTACACATATGCCAAGAGCGACATATGAAGATGCCCCCTTGGTTGATCAGAGTATATAATAAGGCCAATAAATATGCCTTTACATCCAAATACACAGTGGAAAAAGATAGCTCTAAATAACTAACTGCCTCATGCACGCCCTCGGAAACTTTATTCGTCTAAGAAGAGAACCTGAAAACCTTAAACCTCAAACTACTCAAAATCAATTGAGTACCCGAGAGTTTAAGGGAAAATACAATAACTTCGAGTCAGACATAAAGCCTGGTATGAATAATAGTCTATCATCTCAAACAAAATAGATATCTAGTGAGACCACGCCGCATAGCGGAATGGGTTTTCCCCTCACTGGTGTCCTAAAACCTTAATATAATCATATACTGTGCTCCTGCATCCACAATGGTTAAAAGCATAGTATTTCAAAACATTATGATTATATGCAAAACAAGTAAATCAAATCTTCATTACCCATCCCCATTCATTCTGACTATCTATCTCAATTATAGTTTCTAGGATTACTGTTAACCTATTAGTTTTCATGGGCTAACTAATAACCGGTTAAACATTTAAGGACTCCCTGTCCAATTACATAGTTTTCATGGGCTTACTATGAACCTGTCTATCTGACATCTTCATTTACACATAGTTTTCATGGGCTAACTATGAACCTCTCTATTTGACATCCTCTTTTATACATAGTTTTCATAGGCTAACTATGAACCTATTGGCTCCTGCCAATATCATATAGTTTTCATGGGCTTACTGTAAACCTATTGGCCCCTACCAATATCTTTCATTTATATTTTAGCATCCTATATTCTGGTCTTCTTGACCTCCTGGATGCAATTCTACTCTTTCAGGAGTTTATTCAATTTATATTCACTATTGGGTTAACCTAATTGGTTCTCCTACCATTTTTCCCCAAAATGCAGTTATGGGTCCATTATAAAGTGAATATATTCATATTACAAGAAGCAATATAACAACATAGCAATACCACTCCTGTGGGTTCAGTTTATCAAAGATAGATTTTTCTTAAACCATTATAAAAACTCCTTTAATATAGCCATGGGTTTTTCCTTTAAAAATAGATTTTCGGTCATAAAACCTTTCGATACCTTCGAAACATAGCTTTCGACTTCATAGTATAACCTCCTTCGAAAGCTCTTAAAAACATTAGGCTCATGCCTTATAATACTTTAAATTCTACCTTTCGAAATTATAAAACTTAGTTAAAAGAAAATAAATTTACAACCCCTTCGAAGACAAAGAAAACCAAGCAAACATATTCGGAAGCAAAAAATCAACTCCTTTGGAGATATAAAATTTTGTTTTAGCTATAAATTTTTATAGGTGTAGAACTAAATTCTCTAACCTATTCCATTATGATCAAATGATGGTTTCCCTTTCTGTAGAGTGGTCACAGTTGAAAAACGGGCTTACGGTTCGAGAGTTATGCCTATTTGAAGTTTGCAAACAAAGCTGGAGAAAACTGCTACAAAAGGGCTTAAGCTACATTTACAACTGCTGTCGAAAGGTAGTTTTCGACTAAGTCGAAAGGTTACTTAATCGAAAGATTAATAAGTCGAAAGGTTCTTCCAAAAGTGCTACAAAAGGGTCCAGAACTGCTGCAGAATGATGCAATCGAAATGTTACTTAGTCGAAAGATTACTAAGTTGAATGGTTCTTCCAAAAGTGCTATAGAAGGGTCCAGAACTGCTGCAGAATGATGCGTCGAAAGGTTACTTAGTCGAAAGGTTCTTCCAAATGTGCTACAGAAGGTTCTAGAACTACTGCAGAATGATGCGGTCGAAATGTTACTTAGTCGAAAGGTTCTTCCAAATGTGCTACAGAAGGGTCCAGAACTGCTGCAGAATGATGCAGTCGAAAGGTTACTTAGTCGAAAGGTTCTTCCAAAAGTGCTATAGAAGGATCCAGAACTGCTGCAGAATGTTGCAGTCGAAAGGTGCTTTCGACAAGGTCGAATGACAGAGTCGTAAATAACTTGAAAACTGTTATTTTGCTAATTAAAATATATTCTTTTCACCAACTCCTATTCTTTGTCGAATTTCTATTGGTTAATGACATACTTTAACACCTTCTTTGCAGAAAAACTGCTATAAATCAGATTTTATTATTTCCAAAATTGTTTTCAAAATTATTTATTATGCTAATATTTTAATATAATTATTAAGCCTTTTTAGCTTAGAAAATTCATAATAAATCGAAATCACTAGGGAAAAATCCCAAAAATTCACCAAAAATCTGAAATAACATTTTCTACATCATATAAAAGTGTTGGGTCAAAATTCATCATTTTATTATTTTTAATAATTAAAACCCGAAATGAATGCCTTTTTCACCTTAGGAAATTCATAAAATATTCTTATTAACTCCGGAAATTATGAAATTAAAAAATCATCTCAAAATTATGTTCTACACAACATATCAAAAAATCATGTTGTTTGGAGGTCATTTACTAAGGTTTTTACTTTAAAACCCATCATTTTAATTCCATAAAAATTCCAATAAATCACCATAAATCATTATTCTATCCAAACAATGATTATTATATCCAAACATGATCAACACAGCAAAATAGATTCGATTACTATCCATAACCGAACCAAAATAAGGAAAAATGTGATGATTTACACTATTATTCACCATGATTAAGTTGTTGGAGTTTGAGATTTACCTTAGCTTTAATCTTCTAACTTTCTCTCTTGGATCTTCTAAGTTTGCTTATCTCCTAAGGTGTTTTAATGGATGGCTATATCTTCTCTTTTATGTGTATTTTGATTTATGAAATTGTAGGTGAGAATAAGGGAGGGTTAAGGGTATATGGGTGTGGCTATTCCTATATTGCCCTCCTCTTATTTTCCCAACTTATAAATTATAAACCATACTTATACATTCATTAGTTTAACCATGGCCAAGTTAATTTGACAATTAAATCTCAACTCCTTAATCAACCACATTATTCTAAGTAACCTTTCGACTAAGTAACCTTTCAAATCCTGCAGCACCAGTTTATTTGTGAATTGGTAAATTATTTAATTCGTAAGTGGATTCTTAGTCCAGAATCAACTAAGTAATCTTTCGACTAAGTAACCTAAAATTATTTAGGTCTAGAACCCCCTAAAATTATTTAAATCACCAATAAAATTCACAGATTATTTAATTCTTTAAAATTTCAAAATATCATCATTTGCCATAAAATACGTCAAACAATAATTTAAATATTTTCCAAATTAAAAATTATGGAAAAATCAAATAAATTCAATTAAAAATACTACAGTAAAAATCATGTCGTTTAATTGACAATTGAAATTTCTTTTTATTTATTCGAGCTATTTATTATTGAAAATAAATTTGCAAAATGAATTCACCATTATTATTTATTAACTACAAGGAGTTAAATAATGCAATTAAATCCATGTAGTTAATACTCAATTCACAATCCAATTATTTAAATAATCACTATTTGAATTTAAGTTATTAGCCTTTAAAAACCAATTATTTAAATATTTAAAATTAATTAAATACTTAAAAATCAAAAAGATAAAATTACGAGATGTACAACAACCTTAGTTAATTACCCATTAAAACTGGCCAACAGCAGCCAAAATTTAAGACAGCCATAAATTTCAGACGCTAAGTCTATTTTTCTATTATGACCACTATACGGAATGATAAACCATCATCCTGAAGTAATGAAAGTATTTTGAGACCCTAATTCAGCGCATATAAAAGGTTATAGTCCTAATAAGATTTTCAGGGTCAAAACGGTCACAAAGAAAATCAGCAAGAATCATATATGTGGAAAATATCCCAAGAGTAATTTTCCAAATTTTAGTCATACGACCTCATATGAATAAAATAAAAATATTTTACTATCCTCCGATATGTAAAACATGGGTCGTTATAGTCTCCACCCTTTAGGAATTTCGTCTCCGAATCTCCAAATAAATCAAACATGATTACCCCACATGTAATAATCATATGCAACCATCATACATAACAAGCAAGAAGTCAGGGCAATCAATAACATAAGCAAACCTATCCAAGCATGCGAGATACTACACTACCCTTTGTGACATCAAAGGTGAAAGTAAATGCGATCAATAGTGGGCTTTACCATGCAAAGAGCTTCGGATATGTGGCCCGCATGCTCTCCTCGATTTCCTATGTGCAATCGCCTTTACTCTCACCCTATTGGACCTTCACTAACTCTATTGTTTTCCTCCCAAGCTGTTTAGTATTAAATCCGACAATATGAACCCACTTACGAAGTCTCAAAGCTTCTGGTTCGATCTCGATATCATTGGTTTATCTGGTGTAAACGTCATGTCCGAGTCATGCACAAAATTCCACAAGTGAGAAACATGGAAAACATTGTGCACACCCGCCATCTTCTTAGGTAAGCCAACCCTATATGCTTGGTTCCCAATCCTCTCTATTGCTAGAAAAGGACCAACAAATCTCGATGCCAGTTTCTCCTTACTACTGAATCGAATAGCATTATTCAAAGGATAAATCTTCACAAACACCATATCACCAACGGAAAATTTCAAATCTTTTCATCTCATGTCAACAGCTTACATTCATTGTCGAATGATCTTTATCTTCTCCGAGGTTTCTCTGATCATACCTGAACCAAGTATTAGTTTCTCGCCTGCTTCCCACCAACACGAAGGGGTGTTACATAGTCGGCCATATAATGCTTCATACGGTGCCATACCAATACTAGACTAATAGCTATTATTGTATGCAAACTCTACCAAATGCAGATGATCATCCCCTGAGCCTCAGAAATCAAGTATGCAAGCCTACAGGAGATCCTCCAATATACGATTCACTCTCTCGGTCTGTCCATCCATTTGCGGGTGATAAGTTATACTAAGATGCAACTCGGTACCCAATGCCTCTTGTAAGCTCTTCCAAAATCCACTAGTGAACAACCGGTCTCGATCGCTCATAATGCTCTTCAGCACATCGTGAAATCGTACGACCCATTTCGCATACAACTCAACCGGTTTCGCTATCGTCCTATTTGAATTGTTGGGTATAAATCGAGTGCTTTTGGCTAATCGATTGACTATGACCCATATGCTATTGTACCATACTCGAGTCCTCGGCAATCCATCGATGAAGTCCATCGATACTTTCTCCCACTTTCATTTAGGAATTTCAAGCGGTTGTAACAACCTACTTTGCTTCTTTTGCTCTGCCTTCACCAACTGCCAGTTCATGCATTTTGAGATGAATGTCCCAACATCTTTCTTTATCCTCTCCCAATAATAGGTCTGCTTCATATCACGGTACACCTTAATACTGCCAAGATGTATGGTCAACCTAGAATGGTGACACTCTCGTAGCACACCATCTTGCAATCCATCAACATTTGGAATAAAAAGTCTCCCATCCATATGAACCCAACCTTCTTAATTAAGTTAGTATTGCTTCATATCTTCAAACTATACTCCTCCTTCTATTTTTTCCAAGATCTCTGCTAATCTAGCACCTCTCCTTTGATTAGCACTGATCTGCTCAATCAGAGTTGGCCTGATACTCAAACTCGCCAACATCTCTAGTTCTAACTCGCAATGGGGTCTGAAGTCATAGCCATCAATATACTCCAATTGTTTCCATTCCATAAGCATCACTCCCAAACTGTAATGTGTTGAACTCAATGCATCGATGCCCATATTTCCTTTACCAGGTGTATAAGAAGTGCTGAAATCATAGAAAGACAAGAATTCCAACCATCACTGCTGGCGAAGGTTGAGATCCTTCTGGGAGAAAGGTACCTTAAGGATTTATGGTCCGTGAACAACTCGAACCTTTCTCCTATTAGGTAGTGCCTCTAAATCTTAAAAGCAAACATTACAACCGACAACTCCAAATCATGAGTTAGATACTTCCTCTCACGCGGTTTTAGCTGTCGATTAGCGTAGATGATAACTTTTCCTTTCTACATCAACACCGCACCTAATCTCATACCAGAGGCATTTGTGTATACTGTCAGCACCTCATTCCTGCTTGGAATGGTCAATATTGGTGCACTCATCAACCTTTCTTTCAGACTTACAAATGCATGTTCACACTTCGCGTCCCAAAAAAAGTCTAATTCTCCTTTGTCAAATTGGTCAACAGTCTTTCTATCTTCGAAAAGCCCTTGATAAAATGTCTATAATATCCCACAAATCCTAGGAAAATCCTCACATCTGTAGTATTGGGTTGGTTCCAATCCTGAACCGCTGCTACCTTGGCAAGATCTGTACGGTTAAAGCGCTCAGCGGATTCAATGCGGGGGAGGTGCAAAAAGTCATAGCGGGATATAGCGAGGATATAGCGGGGATATAGCGGATGAGTCTAAAATAACATATAAAACTCATACTTAATGTTTTTACAAATATATAAATGGTAATTAAATAAAATTAACATTCAATTAACTATAATTAATACATATTTAATTTTAAATAAAAAATATGTAAATATATTGTAAATAAACGTAAAATGTTATTTAAAATAATTAAATCTAATAGAATATTAGAGTATTTTTGTTTCTAAAAATATGTTAAAAATTCAATTAAAAAATTAATTTCAAAATTTGTATAATGTATAAATGACATTTTTCAGTTCATTTCTTTTAAAGAAGATATAGCAGAATAGTGAAATATAGCGGGAATAACGGGATATAGCGGAAGTAGTGGGGCTTAAAGCGGAAAGGCTATTTTTAAGGCTATTTAGGAAAATCATAGCGGCAGAAGTCTGCTATGGGATATAGCTCGGTTATAGCGGGGCATTAACTACATAGGGTAAGATCTACTGCAATGCCCTGCTACGTGACGACATGCCCCAAGAAACTCAATTCCCTCCTCCAAAAGTGGCATTTTGAAAACTTCGCTTTCAAATTATACTTCTTTAACACTTCAAGTACAATCCTTAAGTGTGTCTTGCGTTCCTTATCTATCCTAGAATAGATAAAAATATCATCCCCGTACACGAACACGAACTTGTTTAGGAGATCCCTAAGGACACGATTTGTGGTATCAACAAAGTATGTTGGAGTATTGGTTAGCCAATACGGCATAACCAACCACTCATATAAGCCAGACGACATAAGAAATGTGGTGATCGGAACACTCTCCTTTGCTACTCCTAACTGGTGAAATCCTGTCGCAAGATCCAGTTGAGAGAACACCTTAGCTCTATGGAGCTAATCCAATAAGTCATCGCTACGTGGGAGTGGATACTTGTTCTTCTTTGTCGCTTTATTCAGCTCATGGTAATTCACACACAACCTCAAAGAGCCATCTGCCTTAGTGGTGAATACAATGGGTGTGCCCCACTCAGATATACTCCAACGAATGAACCATTTCTTTAACAGGTCATTTACTTGCACCTCCAACACCTATCCAAAACTCAATCCTTTTTTGCGGTCGTAATCCGTTCACTTCCTCAAACACATCTAGATACTCTCTAACGATAAGCACATGTGAGTCTTAAGCGAATATAAAAATCTAACCATAAACCCATCATCCGGCGGGCATCCAATCGCTACTGTCCACCCTTCCATAACCCCAATTGTCACCAATATCTTCTCACAATCCACTACTACCGCATACAAGGTTTTAAATATCGGATTTCGGTCACATTTCGTCTCGGAATTTTTACACAAGTTATCTCGTATCGGGAGAGATCTCGGACGAGATGAGTACATATCGGGTGTACATCTCAGATTGACATCTCGGGTCTTATAATGCATCTCGGGAATATTTCGGATGTACTCATGTGTCTAAAATTGATGTGTCAAAAATTTATTTAACAGTTATAACTTTCTTAGTAAAAATAAAAATGGTAACATACTTGATTTACATGGAAAAAGGAATATTTTTAGAAGAGTAGTAGCTTGATTAGCTTAATTAATTTGGTAATGATTGAATAACATCCATTTATTTGAACACAATAAAGAAGTGAAACCTTTCGCTATGACTCATTAAGATAAAATGTAAAGAATATGTTCCAGAAGTTAGTAAATTATAATTGGATTGAGTAGTTTCTTTTGAATCAATATGAAAATAAAAAATATTATGGAAAATAAGAAAAATGTATAATTTTGGGCGAGATCTCGGATTGAGATTTTGATCCATATTTCGGGTGAGATTAGAATATCTTGGACGAGATGAGTGTCGAGGGAGATATGGAGGAGATTTGATGTCTCGTCTCGTTTAAGTGTGAAAAGGAAATCTCAGAGGAGATCTCGGGCGATATATAGGAGATTTAAAACCATGACCGCATACTTCCTTAGCCAGTCCATTCCCATGATAATCCTAAACCTAACGAAATTCGAAATAAAGCAATCACAAACAAAAGAGCATCCATGGCTCGATTTGGTCTAATCATGATAAGCCATGCACATGCTATTATTCCGAACAGGATGCCCCCGATCCTGGAGGAAGGGGAAGAGGAGTTCAAACAACAAGAAGGAAAGGTTGTGGTGATCAGGGAAAAAAAGGAAGGTGAAATTGAGACCGAAAGTGAAAATGACCCCTCCTTCAGTGATGAGGAGCGTGATGCGTGTTCCTGTGAAGTAGAGCTCGGATTATGTGATGAAACTCCGAAAATGAGTCCCATTCTCCTGCGTTCGCCTCCCCAAGATGTTATTGCTAAAAAATCTCCTCCAACAACTGAACGACTGTATGGTTCTCCGCCTAAGGAAATCGATATCAACTTTGGGGACTTGAGCAACATTCATGTGGACATTGCAGAACTCATGGGAGATGATTTGGAGTCTGAGGGATTATTTTCTCACTCTGGTCATGCCGTTTCTAGAATTAGCCTGACACCCAATGTAGTTGCTTCCCGACCCGGTTTGTGAAGTCATTTTAGAGCACCTATGACATGTTACATAATTCACTAGGGTCACATACACTCATATATGCATTATTTAAGCTTATTTTCTACCGCTAAAGTTACTTCATTTTTTATAACAGGTACTATGGGAGGTCATGGACTCTATGAAGATCTTGAACAATTTACGGATGTAAAACGTGGGTTGAAATGGTCCTCAAACCGCCACCAGTCCCGATAAACCGAGGAAGAATGTAGGAGGAGAAAAGATTGGGAAGCTAAAGCTTGTCGTCTGGATGACAGGGACTGAGGCAGAGTTCATACGGGTGGCTATGGGAAGAGGAAGACTACCGATGATCGGAAAGAGCCATCCAAAAAGTTGAAAGTAGATCGTGATCGTCATCCTTCTAAGCACCTACATATGCCCCGGCTCCAGTTTCTATCAGAATTGAGGTTTCGACTTCTACTATTCGGGTTGCTCCATCAACCCATATTCCGTCAACTCATGCTGTGCCCGCTTTTGGTTTTTCATGCCCTGGCAGAAGGCCTGCTTATATTCTCCTGTCTTTTCCATTTAAAATTGAAGCTGCATTCCCTGGTTGGTTCCTGAAGGAAGTTAAATTCAACCATGACCTGCGTCGGATTCGTAAGGATTCTATACACCCCATCTCCAGGAAATTCAGAGCGACTTGAATCAAGCTGAAGGATGGGATAAATTAATGTAAGCAGCTAGCGGACACAAACCATAACAACTATTGAGAGATTCTTTCTTTTGAGTCAGAGAAGGATGTTGACAGAACGTGACGAAAGAATTGATCAATTGAAAAAAGAGAGTGACGCTGCTATTCGAGATAGTAAGAGCAATGCTAGTTTGCTCAAGGAATTAAAGGAGGCTCATGAAAAAAAATAAATTATGTTCGGAGATGAAATCAAGAAAACCTATGCTGATGAAGTTAGGTTGAAAGAGGAGCTTGAAACTTGGGATGAGATCATTGAAGCTCAAAAGAGAACCATTGCTGGTTATAATTAAACTGTCGAAGCTCATAAGAAAACAATTGCTTATTATGAGGGAATGGTGGAATTTCGAGATAAGACTATCTCTAACCAGGCTCAAGTGATTGCTTCACTTCGAGAAAAAGTTGTGCAACTCGAAGTTGAAAAGACCAAAGTCGAAGTTGAGAAAGCCGTTGTGACGGCAGACTAATTGGAGCTGCAAAATACCATCAAAAAGAAGATAGAGAAGATGGATAACACCATCTTGAACTTCTACGTCAACTCCCTATTGCATCAGGGTACTCTCTATCATCTGGGCATCAAATTCCCACGTAGTCTTGCTCTGGTTGGGAAAGAAATCCTTGCCTATTTCTAAGATGATAGGGATGTGTATACTGAACAAGAGATAGCAGATTCCTATCTGAACGAAGAATCAAAGAAAGCTTTGGTAGAGGGCCGAGAGATTATTCGGGTTGAAAGGGAGCGAGAAGTCATCGATGGTGGAGCAGCTATAGCTGCTAAAGAACTATCAGAGCCTTTCAGTTCTGGGCCTGGCAAATCGTCCAAGCAACCTCATGATCAGAAAGAAATCATTCCAACTTCGACCGGTACTGCTTTGTTATCCGCCCCTTGAGCAGCTACCTCTGAATCTTTGGGTGGTCCTAAAACTTCGTCAAAGATTATGCAACCATCTAAAGAAGGAAATGGTAGGGACTACAAGGCTGAGATTCACGGTCACACTTCTAACATAGGTAACTTTCTTTTTTCTCCCAAGTTTAAGGACTTCCAGCTCACGCCGCAAGAACAAGATGAACTAAATTCTTTCTATTTTGATCTTATTGGTCCGTCTTATTTTCTTGTCAAACTAAAAATTTCTCCAGTCCCAAGGCCTACTGCTATTTCGACTGCTTCAACGCCTGTTTCTATAGATGCTCTGATCATCACGCCCGTGTCTGGCTCGCAATCAGGGTCGGAATCTGAGAAGATCGCTGTGTTGCATGGTCTGGACAACCCCTTTGTATCACTAGAGGGAGATTTGATAGCAACTGACACTCGAGAGTAGGCATACCAAGCAAGCTAGCTAGGTAAAACTGAGCAACAGATGGTGGCTGTTAAGAAGGAAAAGGTAGAGGAGAGAAATTCTTCGAGGAGCTCTCACAAGTCGCACATGCGCAAGACCAAAGGGGAGTCTTCCGAGGGGGCCAAACAAAAAGAAGGAGACATGGGCACATAGCATATAATTGACATCTCTGGCAGCGATACAACTTCCGATGGGGATGCTGAGGTGAAGAGGAAACTTCCGACCAAAGGCTGGAAAGGAAGTGGTGGCAAGAAGCACTCACACGCTCCAGTGATAGTGGAGCCGGATTTTGTAGCCTTTTGATTTGTTCGAGATATTTTGTATAACTATAGAGTCTGCATTTATTACTTTTGTTATTGTAGTAGGTGTCCATTTCTTTTTGTCGGCCGATATTGTGTGGGTATGGCCCCTATATTTTGACTTTGTATAGAAAATGTTATGACAAATGAAAAGATTAATGTTTCTACTACTATCTCTTCTGTGTTCTTTCTCAGTTATCATGTACTTAGCTTGTTTTTATACCATTTATGTGTGTACATGACACGATTGCTTGTTCTACAATTTCTATACTTCATATTGTCGTGCCATGTTTTGTGGTATATGACGCCTTTATTTCTATGATTTCACGCATTATGTATGCATTTTTTTAGTTTTATAACTAGATCTATTGTGATTGCAAAAAATTCTTTGTTCGACTTAACAGGATTGTGGAGTAGTTTTCCTTCCAACTAACTGTTGGTGTGTGTGCACCACTTACTTCACAGCGTTGTTTACTCTGAATGCTTGATAAATGACTGGTTGATCCGAGCAATTCCTTGAATGTTTATAGTCAAATTTACTTTGTGGTTCCTATCTTTGGGAACTTGTGACTCGAATGTCACTACTCTAGAGATTTTGTCAGTCAACGATCGAAATTCTTTGTCGATTTCTAGTTTTGCGACAAAGCTAGACTAACGTCAATTCTATTTGATAGTGGGAGTTAATCCTTGTTAGTCATGCAATAAACCAGTTTCCCACTGCTGTCAGATTAATACCAGTACTTAAAAAATCTTAATGGTTTGCCGATGATGTCGGGGCAATGTCAAGTAGTACTTGCGTGGCTTACGAAATGCACGGCTTTTAAAAGTGTGTGGCTTACGAAACGCGCTGCTTTTGATAGTGCGCGGCTTACGAATTGCGCGGCTTTTGAGGGTGCGTGGCTTATGAAATGTGTGGCTTTCGAGAGCGTGTGGCTTAAGAAATGCACGGCATTTGATTTTGAGTCGATTTACTTTCCTCGACTTGGAAAGTTGGCGGAGCGTACTTGGGTATGGTTTCACTTTCCCAAGCAGCTAATGAATGATTTTAGGTCGGTTTACTTTCATCGACTAGGCGAGTAATTTATATGAACATGGTTTTATTGGTTCAAGAAACTAAAGGGATTTCATTGATAAAACAGAAAATAGAGCAAATTTTGCCTATTTGCAATGCCCCAAGTGTAATCGAGCGGCTTATTTGCAAAAATAGGAAATACATAGATAAAAGCTAAATAAGGTAATACCGGAGCAAGTCGCTATTCCAAGCATGGGGAATCTTAATTCCATCGACTGTGGTCAGCTTGAAAGTGCCATCTCCGAGCTTTTGCCCGATTGGGTAAGGCCCTTTCCAGTTCGGTCTGAATGTTCCTATAGCCGGATAGATCCGTTTTAGGACGAGATCTCCCACTTCGAAAGTACGGTTGCAGAACTTGGAGTTGAAGTTTCATGGTATCCTTTTCTTGTAAGTCGCGGCCCTTAGCTTGGCTTCCTCCCATTTCTTATCAATCGGATCAAGTGTCTCGAGCAAGAGATGCTCATTCTCTTTTTGATTGAAGTGTCGTTTCCAATTAGAGGGAACTTCCAATTCGACCGAGATCATTGCTTCAAATCCGTATGTTAGGCCATATGGTGAGTGTCCAATTGCTGACTTGTGCGTCATCCATTAAGCCCAAAGTGCAAGCGGGAGCTCATTAACCCAGTTTCCTTTAGCTTTCGTCAGCCGTTTCTTGTTGGTGGACTTGATGATTTGTTTATCGCCTCTACTTGTCCATTTAATTAAGTGTGCCACTGCGAAGAAACTCGTTTCGATGCGGAAACGCTTGCAAAAGTCCTTGAATTCGGCGTTTTTGAATTGAGTTTCGTTATCTGTAATGATTTTCTATGGCACTCCAATCCTACAAATAATATTTTTAGTGACAAAGTTAATTACTTTCTTAGTGGTAATAGCAGCCAATGGTTCCACTTCAGCCCATTTTGTGAAGTAATCAACAACAACGATAGCATATTTTGCTCCTCCTTTAGCAATTGGGAGCACGCCGATTAGGTCAATTCCCCAGACCAGGAATGGTCATGGGCCAACCATTGGCGTAAGTTCTATGGATGGAGTTCTCTGTATTTTGGCAAACTTTTGGCATTGCACACATCGCCTGGCATAGTCCACTGCATAACAGTTGATGGATGGCCATAAGTAATTGTATCAGAGGATCTTCTTTCCTAAAGTCTGCCCTGCAATGTAGTTTCCATAATCGCCTTCATGGACTTCCGTGAAGATCCTTTTGGCTTCACTGTTGGTTACACATCTAAGTAAGGTAGTGGAGAATCCCCTGCTGTGAAGAATTCCAACTTGCAAGACGAACCGTGGTAATTTTAGGAGTAGCTTTTGTTGCTCGTTCTGATCCATGGGGTGTGTACCTTTAATCAAGTAACCTTTGATTTGCATCATCCATGATTCCTCTTCCTCTATGGTTTCCATTATCCAATCGATATCCATATCATCTATGATGGGTGATGTAAGCATTTCGACTAGACCAAGTCCCATTGACTGAGCATCTCTGGAACTGGCAAGTTTGGCTAGGTGATCCACTTGCATATTCTGTTCCCTCGGAATGTGACTTAAAGTGTAGTGCTTGATGTCCTGCAGCAATTCCCACGCTTTTGATAGGTAGAGGGGGAGGTTGCCCTTTGCCTTGTATTCCCCTTTCACTTGGAAGATGACTAGCTGAGAATCATTGTAGATATGCACAACTTTTATTCCTAATTCTTTAAGGATTTTTAATCCTGCCATCAAAAGCCTCGTATTCTACTTCATTTTTGGTGGCAAGAAATTCCAGTCTCCTATTGTGGCAAACAGATCATCCTTTGGGAGTTTCGAGTACTACACCTGCACCTGAACATAATTCATTTGATGCATCATCAACAAACAACTTTCACTGTGGCGGCGTGTTCGAAGTGCTTTCTTCTTCACCGTCCCACTTAGTAAATTCGACGATGAAATCTTCCAATTCCTCTCCGTTAATAGGTCTTCGAGGGTGATAAGTGATTTCATATGGCTTAACTCGATATTCCACTTCAGAAGTTGACCTGATGTATCTAGGCGATATGGCACTTGTTTCAGAGGTTGATCCATCAACACCTTGATGGGATGAGCCTGAAAGTACGGTCATAGCTTCCTCGACATGATCAACAAGAAATAGGTGAGTTTTTCCAACTTCGAGTAGTTCTTTTCAGATTCAGTGAACCGCTTACTAATGTATTAGATGGGTCGCTAGAGCCTAGCCTCTTTCTATGCCCATGCTGCACTCAGAGCATGGGTCGACCCAACGAGATAAACGAACAAATCTTCCCTATTTATCAGCTTGGATAAGACCGGCAGGGGATTCCCATATGATGGAGTAATTCTTCAAAGGCCATCTGGCCGCCTTCGTTCCATTGGAAATTCTTCTTTTCTTTCTTCAATGCATCGAAGAACGGTATGCATTTGTCAGTCGCTCGGGAAATGAATCGGCTTAGCGCTAAAATCAAAAAAAAATTCTATTTTATAAAAAAGGGTGCAATCTTTAAATTTAGACTTTGCAATTCCTTTTTGATCTTCGGGGAATTGGAGTTCCTTAGGGTGGTAATCTGTTCTGGATTAGCTTCGATGCCCCTTGCATTCACGACGAAACAAAGGAATTTTCCAGAAGCAACATCGAAAGAGCATTTCAACAGGTTGAGCTTCATTCCATATTTTTGCAATATTTCAAACATCTCTACGAGATTGTCTAAGTGATTCTCTTATATGTGTGATTTGTAAAGCATGTCATCTATGTATAATTCCATCGTTTTTTCGATCTGATCTTTGAACATTGTGTTTACCCATCGTAGGTAGGTTGCCTCTTCGTTCTTTAGTCCTAATGGCATGACCCGATAACAGTACAATCCAATATCAGTAATGAAACTAGTATTCTCTTGATCGTGTTCATGCATCATGATTTAGTTGTACCCCGAGTAGGCATCGATAAACGATAGTAACTCATGGCCTACCGTGGCGTTAACAAGCTGATCGACCTTGGGCAA
Source organism: Allium fistulosum (assembly GCA_030737815.1). Classification (NCBI taxonomy): domain Eukaryota; kingdom Viridiplantae; phylum Streptophyta; class Magnoliopsida; order Asparagales; family Amaryllidaceae; genus Allium; species Allium fistulosum. The sequence goes on along the minus strand of CM060905.1, from coordinate 892,443,291 downwards.
TGAAAAGCTATCCTTTAGGTAGGCTTTGCTCAAATCTGAGTAGTCAATGCAAGTCCACCACTTCCCATTGAACTTCTTTACCAAAAATTGATTTCACACCGATCGGGATAGGTTGCATCGCGGATGAAGCCGATTTCCAATAGCTTATCCACTTCCGCTCTTAGTTCGGCAGACCATTTCAGTCCCTAGCTGTGCTTCTTCTACCTCACTGGAGTGTACTTGGGATCGATATTAAGTGCATGCCATGCTATCTTCGGAGATATCCCATACATATCAGAATGCATCCAATCGACCATGTCTAGGTTGGCACGAAGAAACTTGACTAATTCTCGTCATGTCTTGGTTCCAAGATTTGATCCTATTTTTAGTGCTCGTGTCGGGTCATCCATGTCCACAGGGACAGGTACCGTAATCTCTGCAAGTGTTGATCGTTCCTCCCCTAAACTCTTCTTTCTAGGGTCGACAGCCTTATCGAATAGGCTATAGTCCCCAAGCCAATGGCAGTTATGTAGTTGTTATGGTGACGATTCAAGAATATGGAGAATTTTCTCCACACTCTTCCCCTTTTCTTTCTTTCTTGTTTTATGCAATTCAACGATGTAGCATTCCCTTGCGACACTCCAGTCTCCTTTTATCACTCCAACTCCGTTTATTTCATAGCGAGACACCATTATGCTCGGATAATTCAAAAATTAGCGAGGGTCGGCCATCCCAAAAATGCATTATAGGCCGACATCTCGCCAATTATCACAAAGGTTTGGGTGAGAACCACTCTCTGATCTCCTATTCCGAGTTCAACAAGTAGATCGATTGTGCCAATCGGTTGTGTCGGATGCCCAGTGAATCCTTGGATTTTGGTTCGGAATGGGGAGACATCCTTTATGTTAAGCTTCGTTTGGTCGAACGTATGTCGAAACAGAATGTTTACTGATCCTCCTGATCAACCAAGCCTGATGTATGATTGCGGGTCCAATTCCTATCGTCACCACCATTGGATCGAAAGTTGGAGCTTCTATTCCTTCACTATCCCAGTTTCGAAACACGTTATCGTCAATGAGAGTCCTCTGCTATTTAGCGAGGGTCCCGTCTTTAATTGCAAAGCAAGTTTCCTTTGGAGCATATTTGAGTGAACTAGCATATCTTTCCATCTTGCCCTAACTTTTCTATGCCGTATGAGGACCTCCCGAAAAGGTATTGATGAAAAGTCTCTGTTCTGCTCGTTTGGATCCCTCTCCGCTAGATCCAGATAGGTTCCCTTGGGTGTTGAAGCATGAAGTCCAATTGGCTGTTTGGAATTTCGAGGCTTCTTCACATACTATTGGAGCTTGTTTTCCCTAATAAGTTCTTCGATCACGTTCTTCAAATGGCGACACTTGTTTGTGCTATGACCGTGGGTTTCGCGGAAGCGACAGAACTTCCCCGACTTCCATTGTTGCTCAGACTCTTCTTTCCGAGGTAGCTTCGGGTACTCTTCTATTCCCTGAGTTGCCATGTAAATATTCTCTAAGCTGTCATTCAACGGAGTGTATTCTCCGCGTTTCAGGCCTCTGAGTTTCTTTCCCCCTCTAATGCCATTACCGATGTTCTCTTCCTGGTTCTTCCTTTTTTGGTTCCCATCTTTTCTAGCAGTTACTTCAGAATTCTTACCGTTTTTATTGACTACCACATTACTCTGAATTGATTCAATTGGTCGCATATCAATATTTTTACTTTCTAATATGTTTACTTCTTCCAATCTCAAGTACTGACTAGCCTTTCGATTGAATTCTTTCATGGTGGTCGGTTGCTTCATTTTAATCCATCTCCTAAAATTTGTCTCTGAATGGATCGAGTAGACTAAAGCCATGAAAATCATAACCTCGTTTGGATTGCTCACTTCGGTGACAGCTGTGTTAAAGTGGTTCATAAATGATTTTAGTGATTCATTGGGTCCTTCAAAGTAACCGTATAGAGACATCACATCCTTTGACTGAGTCGTGTGCAGTCTAAATTGATCCAAGAAATTCCTGGCTAGCTCGTCAAAGGTTGAGACAGATCGTAGAGGGAGTCTGGTAAACCACATGGAGGCAACTCCTTCCAGATAGATAGGGAACATCTGCAACGAACTGCATCCATTTCCCTTGCACCATCCATATTTCATATGCACTTGTACAAGTGCTGTTGAAGGTCGGTAGTTCCGTTGTAGGAGGGCATAGCTGGTGGCATGGTGAATTTCTTGGGGTACTCTACCCTCAAGATACTATCAGTGAAGGGAGTTCAGCTTAGAGTGGAATGCCAATCATCATCCTTTCTACCCTTGCTTTCTTCCATCAAGCGTCTGAACATGCCTGCAATGTATGTCTCACTTGTCCGTTCATCCGCAGGTCGGCTGTCAGTAGTTATAAGTGTTTGACTTTGCAAATGGTCTTGGTTGGCTGGCTGCCTAAGCTCTCTAGTCTTTGGGTGAGTCACTCCTGCAAAGGTACGTTTGCAGGCTTTTGGTCTTGCTGATGGATTTTGATCATTTGAGTTCAATTGTCCTTCCATTAATATCTCGCCATCCTCAGAGTCAGTATCAGCTACTAGTATGTCCTCCCGTGGAATTTTCACTCCTAAGTTCAGGTTTGCAATAGGCTCTTTTACAATGGGTGGAGTATTATCATTTTCCACTATAGTGACACCTGGAGCTCCACCCATTACATCCTTTTTGCTTCTGTTTTCTGCTTCTTCTACTTGTGCCAGAAACAGAAGAAAGCTCTTGCTCCATAACAACTATGGCTTCGGGTGCCATTCTGGGAGTAGTTAATGATTGGAGCACTAAGAGAGCATCTATCTTTTTCATAAGAGCCTTTTGAATGTTTACCATTTTCTAATTAATTTCATCAACCATCTGGTTCAATTCTCCCTTAGTCAAAACTTCATGCTGAGTGGAGGATCTTGGCACTTGATCTCTAGTGTTAGCTCCAAGTTGCAGGTTGTTGACTTCAACTTGCTGAGGGCTTGTTTCTTCACAAGCAATAGTAGCTCTTATGGTCTTCCGGAGGTAGTTCTCTTCCTCCCTAGTGCCATTGGTTTTCAACAACAAATCTTCTAAGTATGATTTGATGATCTAACTTCTGGACCTTCCCGATCCAAAGTAGAGAGCTAGATCTGAGCCTAGATTCAGGTTTCTCAGTGAAAGCACCAAAATGCTAACGCAAAAAGTGGATCAACACCCTGGATTGAGTGTGAAAGCACCAGCCATGTTTATCAAAGCAAATAAAATAGAAAAGAAATATATAAAGAGCAGAAATAGTAAAGAGACAAGAGAATTTTATAGTGCTTCGGCTGTTAATGAAGCCTACGTCCACTTTATAACTTTTCCCATTAACTAACTGCCGTTACAAGTTGAATTTGGATTACAATATGATGGAGTATCCTAAGTTAGATCAAGTCATAAGTACTTAAAGACAACTGGAAAATCACAGTCACTCCTTGATAACTATTTTGTGGGAGAAGAAGAGTGAAGAATAACGGTGAAGAACAATCTCTATAGAGTTCCACCAGCCAGTCTAGAAGATCCCGTTTATGTTGTAAGTAGGATTGTATTTACAGGGGTAGGAGACCTAATGGACATGGCCGCATTGCCAGAAGCCTGGACATGATGCTATGAAGGAGTACTAAAAGTTCCATGTCGATCTGAGATATTTTGATGGATTGCTAACGATCCATGGTGGATGGATCGGTAGCGATCCATGCCCTTGGCTCATTTTTAAGACAAACCTATTGTGTTAGGCTCCTTGCTCTATATAGCTGTCCTCCATGTAGTTTCGTAGCTTGTTGCCTTGTTTTGGTGATGGTGGACACACGGGTTAGATTTTTCTACAATTTGAATAAGATGAATGTTCACTTCATGAACTAGGTTGCTTGGAATACTATGAAACTTGGCAAACATCCTAAAAAAAGATATTGATTCATGATACAAGAGGCTTGAATAACCCATGAAGCTTCCTTATGGATCTACAGCGATCCTCCATTTAGTGGATTTTTGGGTAATTATTCTTTAGTCCCTTTTGGCCTATTCTTCTGGTCCTTTTGGTTGAGTCTAGAGTTGTTTTGGCTTGGCCCAGATGTTCTAACTCATCTGGATTCCTACTTGGGTAAAAACCTAGTTAACACCATTTAACTACAATCCACATGTCTTAACTTACTTCCTTGGCTCTCAAAAAACAGATTCCATCCATTACTTCAATTATTACACTCGATTATAGGATATGCATTCCCCATACTATAGTGGGTAAGAAATAGAAATTATACAAAATAGAATAACTCATCAGAAAATCGACTTGGTAAAATAACTTTCCTACCACTTATCTCGCCTTCTTTAACCTTGAGACAACCATCATCCTCTATGTTTGTTTGCCATCTTGGTACTCCCTCCTCTAATCATACTAAAATCTCCTTCTAATCAAAACCTCTTGATAGCATCCTCACATTAGTATTCACTTTCCTTATCCTTGATGTTTCATTCGAGTATACCTTAGGATTCGAAAAATTGTACTTTAATACTTTTCCTCAATCTGTTAAGGGTTCTTCTTATGGCTTTCATGCATGTCTGATCAAACATTCCTAGCTTCATACCAATTTTCTTTATATTCAATGGGGATTCTTTGTTGCTACCCTATGAGCATCCATAGATACTTTATTCATAGCTAATACCTTTACCCTGTCTTAATTGGGTAGTCATCCCTATCTGCTCCATATCAAAATTGGTTTGAGTTTTACCACTCTTTATAAAACTAAACTTCACAATCATGAAGTACCTAAAACCTTTATCTTTGAAAATATAAACTTAGAATTCTCTTTATCAAATTCAGAAATTGATTATTTTCCAAAAAAGAACCATGAAAATTTTCTCTTTTCAAAGTCTTTCCACATTATTTCTTTAAAAGTTGGATTCTTAATTCAAAATATTTATTATGTTTAAACCTAATTGTCATACCAAACCATTTTTCAAAACGTCTTTTATAACTTAAATCAATGAAAGCTGGAGTAGACAAGGACAACTTCCATCCTATTATTTTCTATTACTCATGTTATTTCTGCTTTCAACCTTAGCGGTGATTTTAATAGCGTTCGAAGGGGACTTCAAAGAGATACAAGCAATTGCTGCATCTAACTAAGCATCTATCTGAAATATATGTGCAATTACTACACATCTATAGAATTTATCCATTCTTCCTATCTTATTCCTATTGTCTTTCTCCTATATTATTTCTAACTAGATTACTAATCCTATTTTTATATAAATTCCTATTGCTATGTCTAATTTAACGGGTGTTCTTGCCCTTCTGTTCCCCTGTCCCTATTCTAATCAAGTACCATTTCTATTTATCCACCCTTTAGAAAGAATTTTTAAAAAGGAACTTTCAAAATTTTAAAAGTAGGAAAAATCATCAAGCCAAACTTACGCTCTATATTCCATTTATTTCAAAAATGAAAAATCCCTTTGTCAAGAATATTTAAACCATAACTATTTTTTGACTCAACCAGTTTTAAACTAAGAATTTCAAATTTTCCTTGTCTGCCAAAAAACCATTTCCCAATAAATCCTTTGAACAAACTCATTGAAAGCATTTTGATGGAATTTTAAAAGAAAACTTGTCAAATTCTTTAATATGGGGTTGGACTCAAAAATGGACTTTATTTGACCTTCCATTTGAACTTTTCTCCCTTTTACTCACTTTCATGAAAATTCGGTTATTTTCTTGAGGTGATTAATGTACACCTTCTTGCAGGAACTTTTCTCCACTCTTATTATACCTTACTTCTGGATATTTGCAACATATAGTTTCTTACCTCCCATTTGTCTGGATGAAAGGTGCATCTTCATTCAGCAATCCATTGAAATCATGTTTATAAGGCAGCCTAGGCCCAACAAAGGAGTTAGGTATCATCCAGTCCCCAGGATTCTTCTATATGTTGTGCTCATGTGCTTCTTGGTTAACACCTTACCATACAACCAACACTCCGTGGGGTAATCATGGTAGGTTCATAAATTTAACTCTATTTATTGACCCAACTCATAGTTGCCTCACCCATCCTATCAAAAATGGTCGCAACTATTTCTATATTTGGAATTCATAGATTTTGGCATATAATATTTATATAAATATAGGAAAAAAATACAAATACGTTCTCTCAGTGTATCCCAATATCAATGATTGACTAACCTAAGTTCTTATACCAAATGTAACAACCCGCATCTTAATGCGCCTAAAATTCTTGTAAATCAAAACCCAAGTCCATTAGGGAATGGATCTTGGTTTTCGTCACCTGTAATAAACACAATATATAAGAGTACGATCAATATAAACTCACAACGGAATAAAAATATAATTGAACATAAATACCGACTAAGGATACTACCATGGAAATAATAGTATTCCTTGGATATCTAATTGCCTTGCGAGTGCCAAGCATGAATAAGAGGACTTTACTATTAGCAGTTCCTGTTATCTTGCACCAGTAGCCTAGTCCCGCTAAATCTATCCTATGGGCTGTAATGACGAGAGGTTCGGGACAATATTTCGGTCATTGGAAAATTACATACTTTATCCAAAACATAAATTAATATCGATTGATTCTTATTTAAGTGTTATGTCTATTATTTATCGCTGACTTGCTCAATCCTATGTGCGCGTACAATATGCCTAACCTCTTCGGAGGTATAACTATATATATGTCTATATATATATAACTATACTACCTAAAAACCCGACCACTTAATACTTCTTGAATAAGGAGAAGGTAGACCCATCGGCCATTTAATACCTTAGACCCCAAAGTAGGCCCTCCACAACGTAACCGATAGTTAAATGGTCCTAGCTGTCGAGACCGATGACCCCAAGATATGGCTTTGTAATATAATTACCATATTACGAATGCATCCCAACTACATCCTATATGAAATGCGTCCAACTGTAAGTTTGAAGGCTCTTCCAGTCCAACTATACAACTTACCCTTAACTTAGGCCAAAGGTCCTTCCTAGTCCCATACAACTACTACAAGTCATGTCCTAACAATCTGAGAGAAAGCACCCAAGCAATTTAATATCTCTTTAATGGGAATTAAGCAGACTGTGGCCATTTAAAATCTATATTCTAGACAGCTCCTCGTCAATTAATACCTAACCTAAGGTGGTCCCTTCTCTGGTACTCTCTAGCTGACATCACATGAAATCTCATCCGGCCACTTAATACTCCTTTGTGGGGAAATGTGGACCCTATAATAGCTACTTAATACTTCGACCCCAAAGCAAACCCCTTCCTAGGTTTCCCACTATCGTGCCTAAATGATAACCCCAACCATTTAATACTTCTTGAAACACCCCACACCCCTTAGTATACCCAAAAATGGCACACTGAATAATATGGTGCGTTATAGGTATAACTAAAACTTTATAGAGACAAAGATTCACGAGCCAAATAAATAAAACAGAGGAAACATTTAAAATTAAACTTCAGTACTCCATAATATAAGCCATAAAACTAAATACATAGTATGTCTTAAAAACCGAATACACATGTCTTATGAAAAATACCATCTCAGTCACATCATCATAGTACATAAAAATAATCAACCCTCTCAAAAAGTACCGGTACATCAAAATCCAAATGAAATGAAGACTGAAAAGAAGAAGAATACATGAAGAATGAGAAAGCTCTTCAAATGGGTCTCCAAGAAATCCATGTCTACTTCCCTGCCCCTGCTGGCCTATGGGGGAAAAAGGGAAATAGAGAAGTTGGTCAGACTATAAGTCAGATGAGTAGAAGTAACTACTAGTATTTTTAAGCAAGAAAAAGATAATAGACTTAGCAACAGTTCTAGTATAAAAGGAAAGATAAAGCTGGAATAAAATACCGTTTAACTGTTTGCTTTGCTTAGGGAGTTTTGAATGGATTGTTTGCACTTGTCTTAGATAGCTGTTTTGATTAGGATGAAATCCTAATCCCATTTTAAATTAGGTTGAAATCCTAATTATGCCCTTTGATCGGCTTTCTATCTTTGTTGTGCCACTGTCAGCTAGTCCCATCTTGTGGGTCCCACAACAAAAGGGCACCTGTTTAGTGCTTTGGAACTCAATAGCGACTTATATCCCTCCATAGAGGCCGCACGCTCAACCACCGTCGGTTCACACTATCTGTTGCTCCCTCTTTTGACCTCTTATTTACCATTACTTCAGCATAAGCATGTCCAGCCTCACCTGATCTGTTGTGAGACCATTAGTCCTAGTTTGATAAGGTCTTGCCCAGTCTCACCTAAATGTTTTGTGAGACCATCAGTCCTAGTCTGAAAGAGAAATGCTGCCGGATACGGGTCCCTACAAACAAAATATAGTGGCGCCCCTTGCCCAAATCCCTTGATTTGAGCTTCTATCTATTGACCACTTATCTACCATTACTTCAGCATAAGCTTGTCCCAGCCTCACCTAATCTATTGTGAGACCATCAGTTCCTGACTGAAGGGGAATGCTGCCGGTACAGGTCCTACTTCTATCTTTGCTTATTAAATTAGTTTAAGTTTTAAAATAAGCCTCTTCTAATATTTCTGCTCTATTTGCTTATTAACTTAGTGTAAGTTTTAAAAATAAGCATCTTCTATTATCTCTGCTATACTTGCTTATTAAATTAATTATAAGTTTTAAAATAAGCCTTTAATGTTATCTCTAATTATAACCTATGTGTTATAATTTTTCCTATTAACTTAACCCAAGGTCTAAGTTTAAAAATAAGCTTCTTCTGCTATTTCTTCTATTTTCTCTTTTTTTAGTTATAATTACATGTTATAACTATGCTTGCAAATGTCTTAAATTTGCCTATTTTAGTCCATCTTCTTTTTATTACAGTCCTTCTTATTTTACATCTAATTTTTGTAAATTTAGTGTTCTTATATTTTATTCCATATTAGCGAATTATTATTTTTTATTTATTCTATTCGCATAAAAAGGAATAAAAAGAAACTGATATTTACAGACTAAATTTCAGCTAAAAAGGAATAGATGTAAATAACAATAAATGACTGTAAATAATTGGGAAAACTGTAAATAACAGTAAATAATTGCAAATAACTGAAATATAATAGCTAAGAGAAAATAAATTGGAAATCAAGTCTAAAATTTACTTAAAATAAACTGTAAATAAACTTGCATAATGGTTATCCCAAAATTGTAGAAAAACTACAACTATTAGAAACCCTATTATTTTAAATTACTTAAAAATCTAAAATAATTACTAAACACTCACCTGTTGTCCTTAGCTCTTTTCATTGGCCTTCCCAGATCCACTTCTAGGGTATAAAATATTTTAATTAAAAAGATCTTCTCCTTGAAAAAATATTCGTTTTAGGGTCCCGTCTCAGGCAATGAACCAAGATGGAGAAAATATGAATGAGAAAAATAGCTAGGCCTAGGGCCTTATTTATAGTGTCACTTGGGGATCTCAGGCCTTTGAATTTGAAGATGAAATCTAGTGCAACCATTTCCTAGGCTCGTTGGGAATCGTCGGATCTAAGCAGAACGCACAGGATCGATTTAAAATAGAAAAACACGTCATATTTGCATCTGGACGATTTAACGTCCAAAACACAAGAAGGGTCGACCGCTTGGTCGACCTTTGCACATGGTAGGTCGACCTAGCCATTGAGAGGGTCAACCCTAGGGTTGACCTGCCCTATTATATTTTTATATTATTTTTCTTTGTTTTATTGTTTAATTCGTAACTCCTTCGTTTTAGCTCGGATTTTGACAATCTATATATGGAAATTGACCAAAAAATTACCATGGACACATTGGTGCAACTCCCGTGGCTCAATTCTGATAATTTCACAAAGTTATTTTTTTATTTAATTAATTCGTTAATTAATTACTATAGCTAAAATTTTGGGTTGTTACATTCTCCCCTCGTTAAAGGATTTCGTCCCCGAAATCTCCAAGGATAGAAGAATGGAATAAATGTTTTCATCCAAATTCTACAACCATCTACTCAACCATCATCCACTACATCCATTGTTCTTATCTTTTATAATGCAATTTATGATACATGTGCAAATAGTGTAGTGTCAATGTCCCTAACTAATGCAAAAGATTAGGCGGTCTACTGATTCAGTCGACCTCCTTTTTACGCAATCATGTCCGTGCTATGTATCCAAATGAATGCAAATTTTCTAATGATAACTGATAGTTCTATATGCATGATACAATCATCATTCAGATGCAACAATCATATGATAATCATCCATTTATAGCAACAATGGAATAAAATAAAATAAAATGCAAATGCGCACACATCGATATGCATATGCTCTAATAACCTAGTTAAGCCGATCCCTAAGAGATAATAGTGCCTAGTGTATATATATATGCGTCCATTAGCATCCACTAGCAAACACTTGCAACCTTTAGCATCCATCATACATAACATGTTCTAGTAACATGTTTACATTCGATCCTACCATCTATAGGTTAAATCCTAAGATCTACCCACCCAAAGGATAAGAAATGAAAGAACCTATTCAAAACTAAAGATGGAAATAGGAAATTCAAAACTTATTATCAAAGAGATGCAGATAAGAAGTACATATTTTCTCTTAATCAAATCAATCTTTCTCCGAAGTCTCTTTAACCATGTTGGGACCAAGTAGTAATCTTTTTTGTAGACTCTAACCAACACGAAGGTGACTTGCACGGTCTTCCATAAAGAGCTTCGAAAGGTGCCATTCCAATGCTAGCTTAAAAGCTAATATTATATGCGAATTCCACTCAAGGAAGATGCTCTTTCCAAGTTCCTCCAAAATCAAGAATACACATCCTCAACCACGAGTGTCTTACTATCTTACCAATATCACCTTACTATTCTTCTATAGTCGACACATATGAAGCAACAATCCTAGTTTCTCACTAGTGTCCTATACACTTTACGGAAACTTCTATTATTACTTCTAAAAGTAATCAGTGTTATCTCCTTTATAGCCTTACACTTTTACCGTCACACCTAGGAAATGATTCCTATCTGCTCCCCATTTAAAAGTTTGGTTTGGTAAAAACTAAAGCTTCTAAATTTTTAAAACATCAAATCCCAAAAAAAAATTTGCCTTTAAAAGTGTTATTTTCAAGTTTTTATTAAATTCAAAGGTACTTGGTTACTTAACATTTTATCTTTCTAGACTTGCATCCTTACAGCTTTTTGAATTTACATTATTCCTTAAACCTAGAGGGGAAAACTTACAAATTCTATGTTCAAAACTTATCCCTCCTTTTCATTTAAAGACCTTTACAGTTTTAAATAAAATTTTGGATTTATAAATTTAACTATTACTAAACTTTTCGCTCCCAAAAACTTATTTACTTTTTCACCAAACCATTTTTCTTTAAGATATCTTTAAAATGTCCTTACATGTTTTAAAAACATCTTCCTTTCATAGATTTTCAATTTTTGTAAAAACTGGAGTAGATAAGAACAATTATTCAATTAAAAACACCTTAACTTTCCAATTACCTAACCTTGGAGGAGTTCTTAACTTACTACAAATTGGGACTTTCTACAAAGGCATGCAACCAATGCGCATAATCAATGGAAAAATATATGAAATTTTAATTGCTTAGCTTTTTCCACTAATGCTCTCTGATTATTACACTTCTTATTACACCTAATGGTTTTATACCTTAATATATTGGAACTACTTTCTTTTATAAGAAACTATTAACATAAAACCTTCTATGAATCCTTTAAAAGAGGACTTCATGTTTATCTGAAATTACAAGGAACTTATTTTATATTTTTTTCGAAATAGGCTATTCAAAATATGGTGCTTCCCATACCTTATACATCACTTTCATGTATTCCTTATTACTTGCACAAAACATCTTTATTTGTGATTTGGTTTCATAGAAAATTATACCATTGTTCATTTCATTCCAATAGATTAAAGTACGTTTAATATATATTCTCTTACGATAGACATCTTCTATGAAATTTATTAATTTCCTAATATCTAACTTACACTTTTCTTTTCAAAAAAACTCATTTTCAAAATTGTTTTAATATTTTCATAACTAGAAAACATTTCCTTATACTTATTTAAATAATAAGTGTACTTACAAACCACTTTTTATTCTATACTTAGAAATTATTTTCAAAACACATTTCTATTTGGGTCAAAACATATTGATGTGCACGTAAATGTGTATATTTTTACCACCATATTTAATCTATTTAACTTAAATAAATGATCATATAGGGTATTTTAACTTGTTTAAACCAAAATTCATATTATTTTCAAATCGTCACATATTCATCTTCATCCAAGGGATAAATGGTCATTTTTTGTGCATATATTAATTTGAGAAAATTTAATTAGAAATTTCTATATTATTTTATAGGAATTTGGCTTCATATACAAGTGGTTTCATGAAAATGTATGCATGCACAAGAGTGAAGATAAAGAAATGAAGATGGAAATAATTCAAAGGCATGGTAATAGAAGACCCCACCTACCCACCTACCTTAATGTTCAAATTAGAGGCTAATGCACATGCTTATGGAATTAATGGCTTCATGTACACTTAAATGATGATTAGTAGAAGCTAATGATTACTTGACCTCCACATTTTCTCAAGGGTATTTTGGGTATTCCTCAAAAAATATGAATTAGGGTTTCATACATGTATAAAGACCCCTTATGTTTCATGTAACTCCTCTTGCTTAGTCTCTCTTTTAGGCTCTCTTCTCTTAGCCTCTTCTCTTAGGAAAATAAAATGAGAGCTCTCTTTCTTTTCATGGCTACTTAGCCATTTCTTCTTTTCATGTAACTTTTTATGCAATTTAATACATGTTCTTTTCATTTTTCTTGTTTATTTCCTTTCATGTTGTAGTGTAGATCTCTTTTATTTTATGCAATTAGATTAGTTCTCTTTTCCATTAACTTTCATTTTCCTCTTCTTTTTATTTTTGTTTATTTCATGTTGCTTTCTACTAGTGTTGACATAATAACACAAATGAGAGGCTAATCCCTACAATTTAGGGGTAATGATGCTCTCTTGAATCATATAGATGCAACACAATTTCTCATTTATGTCTCTTTTGTGCTTAATGGAAAGTTGGATGTTTGTGTGATTTTGTGTTTAATATTGAGTTTGATAGCTTATGTTGTTCAAAACAAATAGGCTATGCTTAGTCATATGAATCACTAATTACCTCTTCATCTACATATGATTATAGTAATGGAAGTGGATTTAGAATCAAAATATGATGGTTTATGTTTCTAATTTAATAGTTAATAAGCCATGCTTAAAATAGATTCTACTTTTAATTTCATATCATTTTCATTGAAGTTAGTAAGTGGGTTAGAGGGTGCATTAAAGTTTGATGGTTTAAGTGTGTTAATTAATAACACAATTAGGCCATGCTTATGATAAATGCATCAACTAAACTCACAAATGACTAAAAAGAGATCATAATTTCATTATGTTGATTTATGTGATCATGAGAGTGGATTTACCTCTAAATTGCTCTTTAATCTCATATTTTTATTCTTCTTAGTTCTAGCTTGTTCTTACCTTTTTTAATTAGTTTATTATCCCTCGACTTTGGTCTAATTTGATTGAATAGATTTTTAATCTCTCACAATTCACTACGGATCGACCCGTATTCGCCACGTACTACAAAATGTACGCCGTGCGCTTGCGGTTAATTTTATTTCTAAATTCGTTCGATGGTTTTCTAAACCGATAGAAAATCTATCGTCGAACAAGTTTTTGGCGCCGTTGCTGGGGAATTTGTTTTGATTTTGATTTTATATTCTTCGAATTATTTTCGTTTGTTTTGTTGTGTTTTAATTTGTGTGTTTGTTTGTATTTAAAAAAAATTTGTGTTGTGTGTTTGTTGTTTGATTTTTGTTAATTTGCATTTGTTTGTGTGTTTGTTTTCTATTTGCATTGCATTTGCATATTTAAAAAATTGCACATTTTCATTTGAAAAAGAAAAAAAAAGATTTATTTCAATTTCAATTACATTTACATTTACATTCGCATTTCACATTTTTACAAATTTTCATATTCAAACAACTTCAATAACCATTCACTGCCTTCCACATTACTGTTCCTCTTTTTCCAACTGCTGCACATACCTCCCCAGTGCACTACACTTCAAACCTTCCCTATCTAACCACTTCATTTGTGCACTTCATCAACTAGTGCAACTGTGCACCTTGCCCACCATCAATCGACCATAGCAATCACATCACTTCAACAATATACTGCCTGCAACTCAAAGTTCATCAAACTGTCTCTACTCAACCTATCAGCCACCCAGACCAATTTTCACTTCTTATCACCTTCACTGTAGTGAAACACAACCATCCAGCCATTACTTCCCAAAACTTCCAACTGTCATATACCCAAACCTCCTCCCTTCACATTCACTGCTTATCACTGTCATTCACCTCTACAAAGCTTCAACAAACATTCCCAAAAAAAACAGCTCCTCCACATAACAACTTCTCCTAACCACTATCTCTTTCATTATCTACATTCACGAATTCATCCAACCAATTACTGCAAACCACTACACCTTGCTTCTGCCTTCCACTACAGCTACAAATAGTTGCCTACTTCTGTTGACACTTCTACATTCCCCCTGACTTGCAGTTACAAACAACTCGCCTCTGTTCTTGCCACTGACTTCATACTTTCACCATACATCAAACAATCACAATATACCATCATACTCCTTCATCATACTCCACCTACCAGAGCTACAACAGTCATCAAACTTCTTACAATCCATCATCTACTTGCACAACATATACAACCATCAAGCTGTTGTCCCCCGTTACAGCAAAACGATTACAACACTACACTGCAATAACACCCTCCCTGTTACACAGCTAGAACACAACTGCAGTTTCATATTTAAAAAAAACAATTTCATTTCAAAAAAAAGCATATTCCATTTCATATTATTCAAAAGCTTTTCAATAACAATTTTCTTTCACTTGTTACATTTTCTTTTTCCTTATCAACTACTGACAACTCTCTATATATTTTTTTTCTTTATCAACACTACATTTTCATACTTCTCTTTCATACTCTCTACATCATCACCAATTCATCTCCTCTGACCAACACTCACCCTCCTCTGACCATACTTCAAAATATTGCATCCCCTCCTTTCAACCACTGCAACTCCACAAACAGAACCAAACTCCAGCAAAACCATCAACAACCGTAACCAAACACCCTCGACTTCACCATGACCTCTCTCAATTCCTGACGCCGCAACCCCATTGCCAAATTGCCTTCATCCAGAAACTCCATCACGAAACAATCACCTCATCCCAAACGCGATTCACGAACATCACCATCCCAATTCCCCAAACCATCAAACGCCTGCAAGCAATCGTCCCCCAAACCCAATAGCGTGAACCCCTCAACTACAAGCCAGAACCATTGCAACTCCAGTTCAAACCGCACTACATCACTACACTGACCACATACTACTACAGCCATCACCGTCAAACTCAAGCAATCAATCGCGACCCAAAATCAGCGCTTGAAATGACATCACTCAACCGCTCAGACCGCCTGCAACAGTAACTTGACCCCCATCAATCACCGCACATCACCATCAACTCGAATCTTCCTCCAACCTACTACCGCTATCTGCCTCACCTAACCGTGAATTCGAATTTTAATTATGGAATTTGGGGATGCTCAATTTAATAAAATGGAATAATTTAGGGGTTTGCAGAAGTTAAATGAGTTGAAGTGATTTGTTAAGAGAAAGAGTTAAGATAAATCAAGTGATTTATAGCGGGCCGGAGTTAATTTTGTTGGGCTGAGTTTTTCTTTCTTTTTTTTCCTTTTGTTTAGTTTCTTTTATTTGTTCTTTGATTAAAACTTTCTTGTAAAAAAAACGAACAAACAAACAAGTTTCTAACTTCCTTAGATTTCATTTGTTTTAATTTGATTTTGTTATATAAAAAAATATAAAAAATTCTTTGGCTTTGTTTTATTTCTTTTGATTTCGTTTGTTTTGATTCTGCTTTGATTTAGTTTCTTCGTTGACATATAAAAAATAATAATCTCTGTGTGTGTGTATATATATATATATATATATATATATATATATCTTGTTTTATCTTTCAGGTAGCAAAAGCAGAAGGAGAAGGCCCGCTTGCTAAAAAAAATTGCTTGCTTTCTTATAATTTTTTTATTTGCCTTACATTGTATATATCTCTTGTTTTTATTTTAGTTGCATTATTGATTGCTTGCATTTGCATTTATATATTTAAAAAAATCAAAAAATTCAAGAAAAAAAGTAAACAAAAATTCATTTGTAGTTGCATTGTTAATGCACGTTTAATTTCTGCTTTGCATTTCATCTTAGAATATTGATTAATAATAACGATATCTCTTAATTGTATATTGACAAGTTGTCTTCTTTGAACAATTTATTTTCCTGGTGTCTAGGTTACGGCAGAGTAATAACCATTTATAAATATTACGGTGATTCGTAAATATTATAGTGGTTGTTCCTTTGAAGGTACTTAAACCTTCGGCTGCATTACTACGGTGATTCGTGGTGCACCGATAAATCCTGTCCGTTACTTGGCTGGGAACTATCTTGTTTATCTAAGATAGAGTGTGATTATACAATTTTGGGTTAACTTAGGATAAATCATTTGTAATTAACCCTTGCATTCATTTAGTTGCATTAGGTCATGCATATTTAGAAAAAAGAATTTCAAAATCCAAAACTAAAAAAAATTGTAAATATTCCTTTTCCTTTGAAATTTTTTAATCCCTTTTCTTTGAAATTTCAAAAGTCCAAAAATAAAATTTTAAAAAATCAAAATCCAAAAAAAAAAATTATAAAACCTTTTCAAAAAAAAGATTGAAAAACCAAAAAACAAAACAAAAATCAATTTCCCTTTTGAAAAATAAATTTTATTTCTAAATATTTTTCCTTTATAAAAAAAACAGAACATTCTTGAAAATGTCCGAGTTTCCCCACTTACGTGAATTTTACAATAGTTGTGAAAATCAATATAATCCATATGATTTCACTCCAAATTCGTATGGATATTTCAACAACGACTATTGTTTAAACGATTCGAATTTTGAACCACAAATTTTTCAAAATGACGAACAACCCACGGATCTCGAAAATAGCATTGAAATGATTTCATCTTTACTCGAACTCTCTACACAACAAAATCGAGAGATAAATGATTTGTGTAATTCATATTTGTGCAATGATTCGAGTCGAAGTTTTCAAAATAGTCAAAATTTGAATTCAATTCAAATTTCAAATGATTTCGATTATAGCCCATGCCAATTCAATTTTGAACTCCAAAATGAATTTCAAAATCAAAACGAAAATGTGATCCACTTTTCAAATAATTTTGGCAATGGGAATAATCTCGATTATGATGCATGTGAAAAATTTTGTTCTCAACAATTTCAAATTGAAAATCTTCAAGTTAATAACTATAAATTGGATTTTGTTGAACAAATGAACGAAATATACGATGATCACACGGATTCGTTGTTTGAAACATATATGAAACAACGTGATAAACAAAATCAAATCTCAATGTGTGATGAGTCAAGTGATAATCCATCTTTTACCCAAATCGACGATTTTCAAATAACAACTTTTGAAATTGAAAATGGTGATCTAAATGAAGTTGTTGAAAATTTGGTAATTGAGTTGGATTTCAATTCTTTTGTGGGTGAGAAACTCGATTTAAATTTCGATCTTCCTTTTTCTGAAAATTTGAATACAACAACTTTTAATTTTGAACTTGATTTATGCAATAAAGTTGTTGATAATCCAACAAAGGAAGTCGAATTTAACGAACACGAGTTTTATGGACTTTTTGAAAACGAGTCATTAAACTCTAATGGGGAAGATTTAAATCACCAATTTGATTTTGAAATCAATAATTTTGAAGAAGTTTTCAATGATGAATTTGAATTTGAATTTGGTAAAAATAAACTTGTACTTCAATCAATCGTTTTATCAACCCCAAAAATCATTGAAAATAAAACGAGTCGTACAATTTTTAATAAAACGGCATTCGTTTTTCCAAATCCAAATTCAACTTCGAAATCTTGTATGGTTTGGTTTTCTGAACTTAAGCTGTGTCTCGTATACTTGACGAGGCAAATGAACCGATTTTTGGAAGACCGTTTCATTTATGCTTTGACGATATACTTTCTGATCTCGTGTAAATACCGTTCACCTTCATGTAAATATAGGTCATCTTTTATTTTTGTTTTATTTTTTTTCTCCTTTCACTTGGGTTGACTGTGGGGACATAGTCAAAATCAAGTGTGGGGGGGAGACTCATCATCATTTTTGGATTTTCATGGTTTATTTATTTTTAATTTCTTTCCAAAATTTTTAATTTTTTTTTTGGCATTTTTGATTTATTTTTAAAGAAACACTATAGGATAATATATGGTTTTGGTTTATTAAATTGAAATTTATTTGTCTTAACAAAAATAAAAATGAAGTTTGATTACAAATAACTATAGGTTAACTAGTATATAGGAAGGTTCATACGTGTTAATTATGAATATATCTTAATTGAAAATCTTTGTTTTAAAAAGTGGTGAATTTAAAGTAAAGGATATAACATGTTTTTTGTCTTCTAAGTTAAAGGGTGCTAAGATGATTTTGCGAAACTCTCTCTCTAAAAAAAAGAAGAAAAAATATTTCTTGTATACATGTATATTTTTAATAAACACCTAGAGTCATGTGTTCACACTCGTGTGTTCACTCGCCATGCTCTGTACCCTTCTCACGTAAGCCCGAAAGGCAGTGCACGATCGGTATATCTGGCCTCAGTTTATCTGAGTTAGGTGTGTGTATATAAAAATTATTTTAATAATAACGCCTATAGTCAATAAGTGTTCACACTTGTGTGTTCACTCGCCACGCTCTGTATTCCCCTCACATTAGTCCGCAAGGCAGTGCATGGGTAATATATCTGGCCTCAGTTTACCTGAGTTAGGCATATGTAAATATTGTTAATATTAATAAAATTTTCAAATAAGAGAGAGTAAGCAAATGAAATCCAAGCACCATTTAAACTTATTTGATTTGATTTGTTATTGACAAGAAATGAAAATACCACTTTGAAAAGCTTTGATAATCAACTAAGGATCCATTTCAAATTACACTGTGTTATCAACCAAAACAACGAGTTAAACTATTGTCTAGTTGTTACGATAACTTGATTTTTGTTGGAAATTTTGACGAGTAAATGACTTAAATTTCAAGATAATGACCAAAGCCAATATTTAACTTATTCCTGTTAATTTGAAAGTAAATCCTTCATTCGTAAATATTTTCAAAAACTCGCATTCATCTCTTTGGAAATAAATCTTGCATTTTGTAAATATTTTCAAGCTGCATTTGGATTTTGTGGGTAGTATCCGCTGAAAACCCTCACGAGACAACACTCGTCCTACTGGGGACACCCAGAGGTTTAACGGCTTGTTGCATACGCTCAATGCAATCGTGCTCCCTACGAAAACGGATTTATCTTAGTTTTTTCTTTATTCGAGGACGAATAAAAAGATAAGTGCGGGGGTATTTGATGTGCACGTAAATGTGTATATTTTTACCAACATATTTAATCTATTTATATTAAATAAATGATCATATCGGGTATTTTCACTTGTTTAAACAAAAATTCATATTATTTTCAAATCATCAAATATTCATCTTCATCCAAGGGCAAAATGGTCATTTTTTGTGCATATATTAATTTGAGAAAATTTAATTGGAAATTTTTATATTACTTTATAGGAATTTGGCTTCATATACAAGTGGTTTCATGAAGATGTATGCATGCACAAGAGTGAAGATAAAGAAATGAAGATGGAAATCATTCAAAGGCATGATAATGGAGGACCCCACCTACCTTAATGTTCAAATTAAAGCCTAATGCACATGCTTATGGAATTAATGGCTTCATGTAAACCTAAATGATGATTAGTAGAAGCTAATGATTACTTGGCTCTACACTTTCTCAAGGGTATTTTAGGCATTCTCCAAAAAATATGAATTAGGGTTTCATACATGTATAAAGACCCCTTATGTTTCATGTAACTCCTCTTGCTTAGTCTCTCTTTTAGGCTCTCTTCTCTTAGCCTCTTCTCTTAGGAAAATAAAATGAGATCTCTCTTTCTTTTCATGGCTACTTAGCCATTTCTTCTTTTCATGTAACTTTTTATGCAATTTAATACATGTTCTTTTGATTTTGTTGTTTATTCCTTTCATGTTGTAGTGTAGATCTCTTTTATTTTATGCAATTAGATTAGTTCTCTTTTCCATTAGCTTTCATTTTCCTCTTCTTTTTATTTTTGTTTATTTCATGTTGCTTTCTACTAGTGTTGACATAATAACACAAATGAGAGGCTAATCCCTACAATTTAGGGGTAATGATGCTCTCTTGAATCATGTGGATGCAACATAATTTCTCATTCATGTCTTTTTTGTGCTTAATGGAAAGTTGGATGTTTGTGTGATTTTGTGTTTAATATTGAGTTTGATAGCTTATGTTGTTCAAAACAAATAGGCTATGCTTAGTCATATGAATCACTAATTACCTCTTCATCTACATATGATCATGGTAATGGAAATGGATTTAGAATCAAAATTTGATGGTTTATGTTTCTAATTCAATAGTTAATAAGCCGTGCTTAAAATAGATTCTACTTTTAATTTCATATCATTTTCATTGAAGTTAGTAAGTGGGTTAGAGGGTGCATTAAAGTTTGATGGTTTAAGTGTGTTAATTAATAACACAATTAGGCCATGCTTATGATAAATGCATCAACTAAACTCACAAATAACCAAAAAGAGATCATAATTTCATTATGTTGATTTATGTGATCATGAGAGGGGATTTAACTCTAAATTTCTCTTTAATCTCATATTTTTATTCTCCTTAGTTCTAGCTTGTTCTTACCTTTTTTAGTTAGTTTATTATCCCTCGACTTTGGTCTAATTTGATTGAATAGATTTTTAATCTCTCACAATGACCTACGGATCGACCCGTATTCGCCACGTACTACAAAGTGTACGTCGTGCGCTTGCGGTTATATTTTAATTCGAAATTTTTCGACGGTTTTCTAACTCGATAGAAATTCCATCAATTAACACATATGTTGCGTAAAACACCGTTACTACAACCCAAAAATAATAATGTATGGATTCAATTAAAATAAATATTAATAATTCTTATATACTATGCAAAAACATTCCTTTGGGAGTCGCCTTCTATAACAGTAGTGTTATAGTCTATGCCCCCTTTATTTTTTACGAAAACATCTATTACAACAATAAATGTTGTAACCTACAATTTCGATACTTAATACACTCTAGGTTTTTATATTTAAAATCTTTGTTTACCTACAAAGAAACTAGCAAGCTATATATTCTCTATAATTCTTCAAAAAGACACTCACTTTTTACATCATATAAAAACCAATTTAAATCTCATACCACTTTTTTTAACAACCCAATATTTACTTCCTCAAAAATGTTAACAACTAATTTTTTTTTTCAATTTTTCAGTTCTAAAGATTTCATTTTATTGGGCTAGACATAAAGTGGATTCTCCTCTTACTATCCTAGGAGTAACCTTCCTAAACTCTGGTAATCTCATTTCCTTACTAAAGTCTTTTGTTCCTATTCCTCTTATATGCTTATATTTACTCCAAGGCACTACCACTAAAATAATTATAATTTTTGCAATTATTTACACATGGCATTTCTTCTCTTTCTACTGAATCTATTGTACATCTTCAATCTTTTCCTACAACTCTTTGGATTTTCACAATCCGAACCTAAATGTACAAAACCGCTTCTCAAACACTTTTCATGTGTTGACCTTCTTTATGCCCTAAGAAATGCACTTCCTTACGCCAAAAAGTGACAATCCAAGAATTTTGCCTTCAATTGATGAAAGCGAAGTGTACGAATAACCTCCTTTAGGTGAATAGCATGCACTTCCATACTCTTGGAAAACACCAAAATGTCTTCCTCTAATACTACTGCAAACTCATTTAGGACATTTCCAAAAATAAGGCTCATCAAATCTACAAAATAGGCTGAGGCGTTGGTGAGCCCAAACGGCATAACCAACCACTCAAAGAATTCGCCCGATGAAGCCTTTCTCCAATAGCGCACCAATCTGCTTACTTAATTCCTTCCTTTCATGTGTCTCACGGGCAATGCCACTAGCTTAGCATTATCATTCATATAGATCCTAAGGTCGATCTCTCTCTTAGGGAGTAGTCCCCTAACCTCCTCAAAGATGTCTTGGAAATCTCTGACGATTGGAACAGAATCTAGCTCTCCTAGTGATGAATCAAGGGAATAAAGAAGCTCAACATGACTGACCCCTATGGGTCACAAGAAACCTCGAGAGTCCTACCATTGCATGTCTCTAGTCTAACGACTTTCCTCTCGCATTCCAATATTGCTCCATAAGTGGATACCCAATCCATCCCCAAAATCATCCCATACCCAGAAAATCCTGATACATAGGCGTCACAATCAAACTCTACGCCTAGTATATTAAAAAATTTCTCACCCCTACAAATCATGGATAAATGTGCTGATCCTCCTATGGGGTTTGAAACAACTATGGGGTCTACTACTAAAGAGATATCTAAGTGCAAACAATCAACCAAAGAACTAGAAATGAAAGAGTCAAAATAGGAAAATCTGAAATAGAGATCAAAACTTCTACAGAGACTTTCCTACCTCGATCCGGTCCAGTGCTAGAAGGTGTTGCATCCAAATCCTATACCTGCGCTATAGGCGCGCCCTCTCCCTTCCCCGTCTTCTGAGGACAAAATTAACTAAGGTGACCGGGATGTCCACAACTATACAACATTCTCTTCATTCATAACTCCTTCTTGCAGTCTTTTGCGTAATGTCCAACAAGTCCACATTTATGACATTTCCCGCTTTTCTTGATCCGCTTCTAAGGTCCTCCTTCTTTCCTCTTGTCCTTATCCTTCTTGTTCTTCCACCACGGCTTCTTAGAGCTTTTTGACTTAGGAACCTCTTTAATCTCTCCCTTCAGCTGCCTAGCTCGTGTCTCCTTGAAACTCTCTATGCTAGAAAACATCTTGCCTCCTAGACTAGCAATGTCCTTGCATAGGTTTGAAAAATTGGCTGATGTAGGTGGATTAAAGGGATCTCCACCTACCGGTGCTTTATTTGGCGCTTGCCCTTGCACCTCTGTTACCGCAGCTCTACGGAACCAATCAAACATACTATGCAAAGAAAAGAAAACTTAGGCTCGAAAGAATCGAAAGAAGGTTGAACTAGACCTTGAGGGGATTTTTTTAATAAAAACTCTCTTTTATACTTGAAAAACTATTTCTATAATAAGAGTTTCTTTTTGAAAAATACTTCTAGTTTGAAGATATGCTACTTTTAAAAATAGATTACTTTTGGAAAAATACTTTATTTTCAAAACACGTTTTTAGGAATCCTGTAACCTTAGGCTCTGATACCAAGT
This sequence comes from Allium fistulosum, assembly GCA_030737815.1. Classification (NCBI taxonomy): domain Eukaryota; kingdom Viridiplantae; phylum Streptophyta; class Magnoliopsida; order Asparagales; family Amaryllidaceae; genus Allium; species Allium fistulosum. The sequence continues at coordinate 892,419,719 of CM060905.1, read as the reverse complement.
GAAACACCCCACACCCCTTAGTATACCCAAAAAGAGCACACTAAAGAATATGGTGCGTTATAGGTATAACTAAAACTTTATAGAGACTAAGATTCACAGGACAAATTAATAAAACAACGGAAACATTTAAAATTAAACTTCATTACCCAATAATATAAGTCATAAAACTAAATACATAATATGTCTTAAAAACCGAATACACATGTCTTATGAACAATACCATCTCAGTCACATCATCAGAGTACATAAAAATAATCATCCCTCTCAAAAAGTACCAGTACATCAAAATCCAAATGAAATGAAGACTGAAAAGAAGAAGAATACATGAAGAATGAGAAAGCTCTGTAAATGGGTCTCTAAGAAATCCAAGTCTACTGTCCCTACCCCTACTGGCCTATGAGGGGGAAGGGGAAATATAGAAGTGGGTCAGACTGTAAATCTGGTGAGTGGAAGTAACTACTAGTATTTTAAAGAAAGATAAAGATAATAGACTTAGCAATAGTTCTAGCATAAAAGGAAAGATAAAGCTGGAATAAAATACTGTTTAACTGTTTTCTTTGCTTAGGTAGTTTTGATTGGATTGTTTGCACTTGTCTTAGATAGCTGCTTTGATTAGGCTGAAATCCTAATCCCATTTTAGATTAGGCTAAAATCCTAATTCTACCATTTGATCGGCTTTTTATCTCTATTGTGCCACTGTGAGCTAGTCCCATCATGTGAGTCCCACAACAAAAAGACACATGTTTAGTGCTTTGGAACACAATAGCGACTTATATCCCTGCACCGAGGCCGCACGCTCGACCGCCGTCGATTCGCACTGTTTGTTGCTTCCTCTTTTGACCTCTTATTTACCATTACTTCAGCATAAACATGTCCAGCCTCACCTGATCTGTTGTGAGACCATCATTCCTAGTCTGATAAGGTCCTGCCCAGTCTCACTTAAGTGTTTTGAGACCATCAGTCCTAGTTTGAAAGGGAAATGCTGCCGGATATGGATCCCCACAAAAAAAATATAGTTGCGCCCCATGCCTAAGTACCCTGTTTTGAGCTTCTATCTATTGACCACTTCCCTACCATTACTTCAGCATAAGCGTGTCCTAGCCTCACCTAACCTATTTTGAGACCATCAGTTCCTGACTGAAGGGGAATGCTACCGGTACGGGTCCTACTTCTATCTTTGCTTATTAACTTAGTGTAAGTTTTAAAATAAGCATCTTCTATTATTTATGCTCTGTTTGTGTATTAACTTAGTGTAAGTTTTAAAAATAAGCCTCTTCTGTTATCTCTGCTATATTTGCTTATTAACTTAATTATATGTTTTAAAATAAGCCTTTACCGTTATCTCTAATTATAACCCGTGTGTTATAATTTTTCTTATTAACTTAACCCAAGGTCTAAGTTTAAAAATAAGCTTCTTCTGCTAGTTCTTCTATTTTCTCCTTTTTTAGTTATAATTACATATTATAACTATGCTTGCAACTGTCTTAAATTTGCCTATTTTGATCCACCTTCTTTTTATTACAGTCCTTCTTATTTTACATCTAATTTCTGTAAATTAGTGTTCTTATATTTTAGTCCATAATAGCGAATTATTCTATTTTATTTATTCTATTCACGTAAAAAGGAATAAAAAGAAACTGACATTTACAGGCTAAATTTTAGCTAAAAAGGAATAGATGTAAATAACAATAAATGACTGTAAATATTTGGGAAAACTATAAATAACAGTAAATAATTGCAAATAACGGAAATAAAATAGCTAAGAAAAATTAAACTGGAAAGCAAGTCTAAAATTTTCTTAAAATAAACTGTAAATAAACTTGCATAAAGGTTTCCCAAAATTGTATAAAAACTACAACTATTAGAAACTCTATTATTTGAAATTACTTAAAATTCTAAAATAATTACCAAACACTCACATGTGGTCCTTAGCTCTTTTCCTCGGCCTTCCTGGATCCACTTCTAGGGTATAAAATATTTTAATTAAAAAGACCTTCTCCTTGGAAAAATATTCCTTTTAGGGTCCAGCCTCAGGAAATGAACCCAGATGGAGAAAATCTGAATGAGAAAAATAGCTAGGCCTAGGGTCTTATTTATATTGTCAATTGGGGATCTCAAGCCATTGAATTTGAAGGTGAAATCTGGTGCAACCATGTAATAGGCTCGCTGGGAACCGTCGGATGGAAGCACGAACGCACAAGATCGATTTAAAATAGAAAAACACGTCATATTTGCATCTGGATGATTTAACGTCCAAAACACAAGGCGGGTCGACCGCTAGGTCGACCTTTTCACATGGTAGGTCAACCTATAGGTCGACCTAGCCATTGGGAGGGTCGACCCTAGGGTCGACCCGCCCTATTATATTTTTTTTCTTTTTCTTTGTTTTCTTGTTTAACTCGTAACTCCTTCGTTTTAGCTCGGATTTCGACAATCTATATATGGAAATTGACGAGAAAATTACCATGGACACAATGGTGCAACTCCATGGCTCAATTCTGATAATTTCACAAAGTTATTTTATTATTTAATTAATTTGTTAATTAATTACAATAGCTAAAATTTCGGGTTGTTACATTTCTTATGTATGAAGGAGGCGGACCCTACCATAGCTACTTAATACCTCTAATCCAAAAGGAGATCCTACATATATCCCTTTCCTACGGGTCCTATGGTTGGACATGTCCCACAATAGTAGTAAGTATGCACAACTCCTAGTAGCCTCTAGGTGAAGGACATACTTCTATTGTGTAACTCTACTAACCTCGCACCACAACCCACTAAATTAAAATAATCACCCAAAGCATAAGTGTTGAGTTAAGCCCACTAATTCACGCCCATTCTAAACATATAATTGAAGCTACATAATTTCCTATTGTGAAAATTATATTGCCCTCTACGTGTATTTAATAGTATTAATACTTGTTTGCTGGGAACTTATTCCTATTTTATACGCTTATTCCTTATTTTCCTCATTTCCTTTTTTCATCTAATAAATGTCAATTGAAAGTAATAATTAGCCTTAATAGCAGAATTGGATAATCTCTACTGACATTTATTGACCCATTTCAAAATCCACCTATTATGCCTATTCAGTTTCCCCATAAGTGCCATATTAAATTCTCTAGTCAGTTCCCATTTAATTCCTTTAACTCTCTATTAACTATAAATTTATTGCCCATTAAATCTGTAGTTATTGTCTATAAATTTTGGAATTACTATTTCTTCCTTTCTTAACTTCCTAGTAATTTAATTATTATGTTATTAATACTAAACATCCTAATTATAATGTGAATATCAACTTATATTATGCTAAAAATATATTTTTATTTTTGATCGGTAAGCGTGGTTATACGTATATATATATAATTAATTGAAATAATGGAGAAGGGAAAATAGCAAAGCTTTGGTACTTTGATCAGAAAATATGAGAAGAGAAATGATGGGTTAGGTCTGTATTTATAGGCGCTAGAATCAATCGTATTTTTTAGATTAAAATAATTAAATCTGGGCTGCTTGGGGCCATTTGGCCATGGTTCAAATCCTAGCTTCCACTTGAAGGCCGGTCGACCATCCCCCTTAAGGGGTCGATCTCTGGCGTTCGATCGGCCTAAGAAAGGGATCAACTGGTGGGGTCCTGCATTTATTATTTATTTATTCCATATTTTTGTTTTTTATTATTTTCATTCTGCAAGTTCAAACGCTAATAACTTCATTGTTTAGGGTCCGATCATGAAACTCAAACTATGAAAGTTGCTCAGAAAATCGCCATGAACGAAATGTTGAAGTTTCATGGCCAAATTCCAACGTTCGCCCAAATTTCATTTTCAAGCCTTACCAATTATTTATTAATTATCGCTAGTTTTATGGGATGTTACAGGTCAAAAACCACTTCCCTTTGATCGGTCTTGTGGTTTCACATTCCATAGAGTGGTCAAATAGAAAAATGGACTTACAGTTCAGGAGATACAAACATTTTAAATTCTATTTGCTACTAGATGGATTAGTGGGCAATTAACTTAAGGCCATACTTAGGCCCAATAATAAATTTTGGAAAATGTGCCTGATTTAGGGAGGTGGGATAAAATTAATTCAATTCCCACTTTTCAAAACAATTCCAAACCTCCATTAACCCAAATTTCATCAAAAAGTTCATCTTTTTCTTAATAATCCAAGCCCAATCCACCATTAATAGGATAATTAGGGAATAGGGATCATAGATTCATCATTTTTGATGCTGTGGATTTGGATTTGTTGCTTTTCATATTAGATTTGAGGATTAGATTGGTACTTTGGATATTATTTGAGTGATTATTGATATCTCACTATCCTATGCTTGTTTATATGGTTTAAACTAGTGTTTTAACATGACTTTTGATGCTAAAATGATTTTAAAATTTAATTGAACCCTTAAAAATGTTTATGGTTGAATTTAAAAAGATTATATTTGATTTATGTTATTCGACATTTTGACCCAACTATATCCGAACTGATTGGACAAATTAGACTCGATTGTAATCAAGGCTAGTAAGTCCAGAGCGATGGTTATAGGATCCAAAAGTAAAATACAAAAATGGTAACATGAAACCACGGTCGAATGGAATCAAGAGATATGTTATACAAAACGTTCTAAGTATGGAATATAATTCAATATAGCAAAGGGATCGACTATAGTCCTTCTCAATCATAGGGATCGACCTATTTCAGCCAAACAATTGCGACTCAATGTAAAACAATCAATATCTCAAAATCCATAAGTCTAATACATATGAAACTTTGGGAACAAGATGTGGGGACATTAAGGAGCCTACCCTAGCGATCACACCTCAAATGGATTAAGAAAGAGGGATCGGCCCTCTTCCCTCCATAGGGGTCGGCCAGAATCAAGATGTGCAACATGTTGCACTAATGAGCGAGCAAGAACTCAAGTTATACTAACCCATTTGGCATGAAACTTGGAGGCTAAGCATATTAAAACATGAAGAAGCTCTACCGGGATCGCACCCCCAAATTCCTCCAATATAGGGATTGGCACTGATCCCTATTTCTTTGGATTTGGGCTATGAATCCCACTTGTGGGTCCATATGGTTTTGGAGATCCTTCTACCAAATTTTTAGGGAGATATTTCGCCATCTAACTTTTTCATATAGGCTAGATTGTTAATTTTGGGGACCTTTACATCGCTGGTTGCTTTATACTCTGTTGGAACTAAGGATTTTCATCTGATCCATGTTGTACTCAGTTGACAAAGCGACTAATAAAGCTATTTATTCAAAGTGGACGTAGGCAAACAACGCCGAACCATTATAAATCACCGTGTTTATTTATTTATTTGCTTTTCTGTTATTTAAATGCTTGTTTACTCTGTTTTCATTTTATATTCCTCATTTATTTCTCTACAAAATCTCTATTGGGTGTTTGTGACAATTTTTGAAGCAAACATTCTGGTGCTTTCACCAAGAAAGAAGATTCTCAACTCTATTTGGATCCCTATGCTGCTACTGGATTGCATAAATCCCTGAAAGAGATCTAGAATAATCTTCAAGTAGTTTCTGCGTTCTATTCAGATTGCAGAAGTCTAAGGAAAACTATCAACAATGGTTGGGAACATCAAATATACTTCTCAAAACGTAGAAGGAAACGAGAATGCTAGCATCCAACAAGGAGGCTCAAGCAATCTACCAGTAGATGTGAATGCTGCCAATCCAGTTGATGTCCAGAATTCGGCTGATTCCATCATAAGAGCAGATTTCCAGAACTGATGAGAGAGCTAGTGGATAGCCGCCGACAGTTGAACTATCATATTCAAGCCAATATCGATCAAATGAATCAACTCAGGGAGCAGCAACATAGGAAAACTAGGATAGATCCAACCTTATATTCTATATTGGAGAGTTCTAGTTCATCAGATGACTATCACAGATGCAGGCGTCGCAGAACTGATGGATATCATGAAGAAACCTCTGGACATCAACGAACAACCCTACCCAAGTTTCCAAGACTAGTCGGGCCCGACCCTCTATAAGGATCGATGTTGATCCCTCCGAAAGGAAGAAATATCCCTTCACCCGGTAGAGCACGAGTTGGAGTCGCCGTGGTTGATTTGGATGCTGGGGTTCGGGTGGATGCAGACTAGTTACCTCCCCGTAATGACGATGAAGTGAACACATATGATATGCATTGAGGGGATGTTGAGCCTAGAAGGCATGGAACGGCCCATAGACATCGACCAGACTATTCGCGAGAGGTGGAGCACGACTGCCGCTTGGCTCCAACTATACAAATGCCGGACTTGTCAACTATGGTTAGATAGCTAGTAAGGGAGAGCCAAGGCTTAACTAATGATGATTGGGGGATTGCGGAAGCCATACCCCGTTCACCGATAATATCCTCATGCGGAATATCCAAGGAGGCTCAACATGCCGTCGATGCATGCCTACGAGGGAAAAACCGACCCTAGTTAACATATCATGAGATATGAATGAGTGATGGATTCCGCATGAGCTAATGGTGCAACAAAATGTAGATGTATTCCTATTTCTCTCTCTGGTATAGCAATATTGTGGTTTATGAGATTACCCCCACAGTCAATCTCTAGATTTGACAATTCAGCAACAAAATTTATGGAGCAATTCCATATGCATGCAACTCACCCTAAAGATGTAATATCTCTATCAAGCATGATCCAGGCTCCTAGAGAATCATTGAAAGATTACTTGGAGAGATATCATACAATTGTCACAGAAGTCAGTAATCTGAATGACCATTCAAAATTGATGGCAGTAACAAGAGGGACTGATCAAGAATCTGAGTTTGGCGATTGGTTAGCTGGCAAACCACCAGTAACATTAGAGTGTTTCTATGCAAAAGCAGCTTAGTATTTAAGGAAGGAGGAAGCTAGATGCTCTAGGAATAAAAATGTTATGGGACCGAGTGGAGAGGGAGTGAATAGTAACATTGCAGTGAAATGGTCTGGGAATAGTTTCAGAAAAGTTCAAGTAAATGTCCAAAATAAAAAAAATCAGCAAAAGAAAGGTGGTGAACGGAACCGTGAATGAAAGTGGGATTCTGGGAAAGGAAAGCCTAGGATTCCAATGTATGATACCTACACACCACTGAATACATCTCTAGAGAACGCCTACTTGTCTACAAGAAATACCATGCAGTATAGGAAGCCACCTCCGAAAGAATTAACAGAGAAGCAGAAACAAACTGGAAAATATTGTTGGTTCCATGAATGCTATAGTTATAACACGAACGAATGTAGGCATATCCAAGATGTTATTGAGAAACTAATTCGAGAATAAAAATTACAGCAGTTTGTTAAAGCCCCGTACGACGGCGGGCAGGGGACATCCGATGCAAACTGAGGACAAGCGCCACATCGGGCCGAGGAGCCTCCGTGGACTAGTAGAAGATTAGTGATCAATACAACAGTCGGAGGACTGCATCCAGCTAATAAGAGCTGAAATAAGATGGAGCGCTATGCTAGCTCAATTAGGTATATGAATTTTGAGTGTTGATGGGGCTCCGGCAAAATACCAGCATGCAGTGGCAGATAGCATTGTATTCAGAAACAAAGATGCAGACAAGGTGGAGGCATCGGCGATCGACCCAATGGTCATTTCGGCCATGATCGACCCCGCCTTAGTGCGGAGGATCTTGGTTGACTGTGGAAGTTTCGTAAATATAATTTTCTAAAAGGTTTACGATCAGATAAGGATGGCAGCCAAGGATTTGTAACCGTCTGAAGCCCGAATTCATGGCTTTAACGGTGCTACGAAGAAGCTGTCAGTTATGTTGAATTGCCCATGGAATTGGAAGAAGGTGACCGCATGAGAGTACCGATGTTGCCATTTTTTGTTTAGGATGTTGACTCTCCGTACAATGCTTTTCTGGGCTAACCATCCCCAGCTGAATTCCGGATAGCTTTTACCCCGTATTGTTTGACTTTGAAGTTCCCAACTGTGTTGGAGTTTTGCATGGTGATCAAGCGACCGGACGTGCCTACTATGTGGTTAAATTGAGGGATGCTCATTAGAAGGAGAAATGTAAGGGCGTGGACAAGTCTCTCCGCATCCAAGCCATCGAAGATTAACGACTAGTGCCTAGGCCTTGGCTCGGGCGCCACAGTCGATTTTATAAAGACATAGATTTAAGGGATGATGATGAGGATCCCAAAGAGACCAAGGCTGCACCGTTGAGCTAACGATCGACATCCTGGTCAACCGCGATGACCCGTCATAGGTCCTAAAGATTGGATCACAGCTAAGCCCCCTAATGATGAAAGAACTTGCAGGTTTCCTCCAAGCAAATCTTGACGTGTTTTCTTAGACTCACTCTGAAATGTGTGGGATCTCGCTTGCCATTACGAGCCATGCATTAAATATCGACCCAAGGTATGTCCCGGTGAAACAGAAAAGGCATGGCATGGATCCGAAGAGATCTACTACTCTTAAAGAGGAGGTGGATAGGCTCAAAAGAAATAGATTTATTCGCGATGTCCCCTACCCTAAATGGATATCTAATCCTGTACTTGTGAGAAAGGCGAATGGAAAGTGAAGAATGTGCGTTGACTATTCAGACTTAAATACCGCATGTCTAAAATACAGTTTTTCCCTTCTAAGGATCGACCGGCTAGTACAATCAACTGTAGGACATTAATTACTATCTTTCATGGATGCGTACTCTGGATATAACCAAATCCCGATGAACATCCCCGACCAGGAGCACACCAGCTTTATTACTGGTGTTGGATTGAATTGCTATGTGGTAGTGCCGTTTGGACTGAAGAATGCTGGAGCAACCTATCAGCACCTGGTCAACCGAATGTTTAAAGATCAGATTGGAAAGATAATGGAGGTAGACGTGGATGATATGCTCGTAAAGTCACAATGATCAAGCGACCACATTAGAGACTTAACAGAAATGTTCAATATCCTCCAATATTACAAAATGAAGATCAATCATTTGAAATGTTCTTTCGGTGTTGCATTAGGAAAGTTCTTGGGTTTCATCATCAATTCTTATGGAATCAAAGATAATCTCAAGAAGATTCAAGAATTTCACAACATTCATGCGCCAAACACCTCAAACAAGTACAAGGCTTAAATGGGAAGGTTGCCACCCTAAGTTGATTTATTTCCAGAGCCACCTATAAATGCATTCCTTACTTCGATTTGATTAGGAGAGGGAAAAGGAACTTTGAATGGATGCAGGATTGTAAAGATGCATTCCAAGCTTTGGTGAACCACTTAGATAGGCCTCTCAGCTTGTCAAAGCCGGTGGATCACAAAGACTTGTATATCTACTTGGCCGTGTTCGTACATGCTATAAGTGTCGCACTGCTTCGCGAGGAGAATCGGGTCTAGAGGTCGGTCTATTATGTTAGCAAATGATTAACATGAGCTAAAAGGAATTACCCAAAGATAGAAAAATTGGCGTACTGCATGTTGATTGCTTCACAAAAGTTCCGCCCCTATTTCCAGGTTCCTCCCATCAATGTTTACACCGATAAGTCGTTAGGACAGGTCCTACATCGACCTAAGATGTCTGGAAAGTTACTCAAGTATGGAACATTAAACTGAGTCAATTCGACATCATTTATCTTGCTCAAAGAGCCATCCTGGAACAGGCACTGGCAAATTTTAAACCAGAATTCACAGCATAGGATGATCTCCGAAAGAGCGGTGGAGCCACTACCATTCGTTGGAAAATGAATACAGATGGAGCATTCAATGATCGTTGTTTTGGAGCAAGAATCATGCTAGTAACCCCAGAAGATTGATCAATTTGCTACGCTTTGAAGCTTGACTTCCCTACAACGAATAATGAAGCTGAGTATGAAGCTCTGTTTGTTGGACTCAAACTTGCTAGAGAACCGAGGATAAAATCTCTTGAAATCTTTTGCGATTCCCAGTGGGTAGTATACCAAGTCATGGGAGATTACCAAGCTAAAGGATAATGACTTGCTCCGTAACTTGTCCAAGTCCAAGAGTTATTGACTGACTGAGTGTTATGACATCACGCATACCCCTCAGGATCAAATAAAAGAGATCGACTCTTTGGCAAAGTTCGCTAGCATCAGGGATGCACAGAAAATGGACATGGTCCTAGTCGAAGTACTAGACGCTCTGAACATAAACCAGAAGGAAATCGTTTAAGTACTAGTGACAGAGCCTAAAAAGGAGTCGTGGATGACTCCGATTAAAGATTATTTACTACCGGGAGTCCTTCCCGAACAGAGGAATGAAAGGCGACAAGTCCTCTTCAAAGCTTCATGGTATATTATCCAGGAAGGAGTCATGTATTGAAAGGGTTTTTCCGTTTCCTTGCTCTGGTGTATCGCTCATTATGAAATAAAACGAGTCCTAAAAGAAGTTCATGAAGGGGAATGTGGCGATCACACTGGGAAGCAAACCCTAGCAAAGAAAGTACTCCGTCATGGGTATTACTGGTCGACTGTCAACCTAGATGCTGCTGATTATGCTAAGCGATGTAGCAAGCACCGGATGTATGCAAAAGTTTCGAGATCTCCACCGATGGAATCGGACAAATGGTCAGTCCATGGCCATTTTTCATTTAGGGCATAGATACCATCGGTTCCTTACCGATCTCAAAAAGCATGGCGAAATATGCCATCTTAGCAGTTGGTTACTTCACCAAATGGGTCGATGTAGAACCTTTAGCCACGTTCACGAACAAAGTAATCAACTTCATTGTCTGAAACATCATATGTCATTTTGGCCTTCAATGAACCATTGTAACTGATAATGGGACTCAGTTCGATAGCGTTGAATTCAAAGACTTCTGCCATCGGCATCATATTAAAAAGAGATTTGCTGTAGTTGCTCACCCTCAAGCAAATGGACAAGTTGAAGTTGTGAACAAAATCATATAGTCCATTCTGGAGAAGCATTTGGAAAAACCTAGAGGCAGGTGGGTGAATGAACTGCCAACAGCATTATGGGCTTACATAACCAACCATAAGTCCAAGACTGACCATACTCCATTCTCCCTTACCTATGGATCCATAGCCATCATTCCTGTTGAAATCGAACCCCCTTCACATCAAGGGACCTACTATGATCCCAGAACGAATAGAGATATCCTCTTAGAATCCCTAGACTTTGTAGATGAGAAGCACGAAGAAGCTGATTTGAGGGCAACTGCATATCGACATCTATTTGCCCGATACTACAACACTAAAGTCCGACCTGGAACCTTTGAAATCGGTGATCTCCTCTTGAAACGGGTTTCTCCTGCCCCATCACACATGAATCCTACTTGGGAAGGACCATATGTCATTGAACAGGGGCTTGGAGAGGGAACATTTAACCTAGCGACTGTTGATGGCATCACACTCCCAAGGGCATGGAATAGAAAGCATTTACGATGCTATTTCAGTTAATTTATTCTTTTTCATTCAATTGTATTCAATTTAATTTCATTTAGCATTTGATTTTCCAGATATGTAATAAGACAAATTCTGTCATTTCTTTCAATTTGGCAAATAAAGTTAGAATTCCCTTCATATTTGTGATTGGTGTAGCATTACATATTAGTTACGATGCCTAACTAACTAATATTGGCATGTTCGAGCAGGTTTCCGAAGGTTGGAGCTAGCTAATTACATAAGTTCACGATTGAATTAAACAAAATGAACGTGGCTCAACCATTCATTCGATGATTCTCACTCACAACCCGATAGACGGAGTTTCTAATGAGAAATGGATATGACTTAACTATCCAATAGCCAAATTAATCCCAGCAAGTGATGGGACAGACATGAATCAAAAGCGATCGCGATATGATCGATCGCTCGCTAAGTTAAATTCTGGACTTGGGGGCAAATCAATCAATTAAGGAAAGTACGGTCTAGCTATTTTTTGAAATAACTCTAAGTCCCTTGAGTGTGGACTGAAGTATAAACATGAATTGAGTGTGATCTGAACGCCCGCATACTAACTCTTATCCCTAGAGTGTGGATGAGTATAAACAAACAGATGAGTGCAGTTCGACCACTCGCTACTCCATGAACTCCGACCTTAAACCGATAGGAAGAGTATAAACTTGCTAATGATGGAGTTCGACCATCCATTATCTAACTTCGCTAACCTTAAACTGGGGGCAGGAGTATGATCACTCAAACCGCTGAATCTGACGGTGCAACAATAGGGCTCAAGCCCAATGTTTGATAAAACTTGAGGCCATGACCACGTGGAAGCCTTGAGTAAAAATTAATGGACGATTATCCAAATTAACAAGCAACGAATTACAAGTACATTGAATGGAAAAGTAATAGCTCGACTACTTAAACAAAATTCACATAACAGTTCGATAGAAAATAAAGTACTTTTATTTGCACATTAAACTTTCAAACCGTAGTACAAATTTATCCAAAGTGGGGCCATAACCGCACAATCATGTCCAACAAAAATAAAAACATCTATACAAGCGATATACAAACTAAGCTGAAGTGACAACTACTTCTTTTGGCCCTTCTCTCTTTTGGATTTGTTGGGAGTGGCACCATCCGAGCCTCCACCTTCCTTCTCTTTGATCCTTTACCACCTTTGGCAGGAGAGCTTTCAGAGGTTGGAGAGAGTTCTTCAGGAACCGAAACGCCGAGCGAAATGACTTGTAGTGGGACGAGATTTGGATCATCGACATCCACATCAGCTGGTTCAGCTTTAGCTTTTTTCTTTAGTGACTCCTCTCTGTCGATGTGTTCCTTCAAGCTGAGCTCATCAGTGTGTTTGGAGACACCAGTTCACAATGCCACCCGACTCATCTGGTAACATCTGGTCATCGGCCTCTTCGTCATCAAGTACTTCAATAAGTTGAGCATTTGGGCTTGGAATGTCGATAATTGCCCGAATTTCAATGATTGTCGATTGTTGCTCCACAACAGCATTACGTCCTGGAGTTTGACCGGGACCCGAAAAACCTGCAAATTCATGGGAACAAAAAAATAAACCCATAACTATTAGGCATGAAAAATGAAATCTTTTGAATAATAGAGAGTAAAGCGGGATACCTATGTTTGGCTAGCTTTTAGTTGTTGCTAAAGTGCTCCCCTCTTGAATAGGAATCAACACCATTGATTGATAACTCGGTCTTTCTGGATCATAGCTCAGATCCTGTCCCGAGCCAAGTAAATCTGATGCTCCGGCTGTTTAAAGTGAAGGAGGACCTTTGGGATCAGACTCCAAAGCTTCGGCAATGTTTTTCCCTTTGCTGGAGGATGCTAAATATCAAAATATCGGACCCTTGTCGCATCAAGATCTAGAGGTTCATCCCCATGAAGAATCTCCTATACCAATTTCTCCTCATCTAAATCAGCTTCACCAAGGGCTTTCTTCTTCATTTCAACGATATATTCCCAAGCCTCAATGAGCGATTTGAGGTAGCCCTATCCAAGGAAACTCAAATCACGATGGATTAGGACTATATCATTATTTTCAACAATCAAAGGATCAAACATATCCTTAATCTCATTCCAGCTAACCTCCATAACATCCCCTAACTAGGTCTCAATTTGTTCTCTTACTTCATTACGGCCAGCCTCCTATGCTTCTTCCTTGAGGGCTTCAAATTGAGTGACTTACTCGTCAAGTCTAATTTTCAATTCCCGGCCTTCGACAACATGTTCACAATATCTTTGAGACTCCTCCTGAGCTTTGAGTTTTTCTTCCTTCTCTTTCTTACAGAGTTCTACAAGTTTCTCAATGCGGCGGGCTAGAGTGGTTTTCTATTTTGCAGTGTATCCTTCTCCATAGCAAGCACACCGCTACGGTTGACGGCAGCATCTTGCTCCTTTTTGTGAGCCATTTCCAAACAACTAACTGCCTCAAATATTTCTTTGGCACTCTTGTCTGTCGCGATTAGCTTTGCTTTTAACTCTGCATCTCATCATCCTGGTATTTAATATGTCTTTACCATGGATCATCTCTAGCTTAAGGCATCAATTTCATCCTGCCTCTCGATGGACACCTCGGAGATTTTTTTAGCTAAATCCTGGAATGCTACGTGCTGCACAAAAACATCATTGACACATGCAAGTGAACTCGCTTTAGCACTCATAGAAATTGTTTGGATGGAAGGAAGAAACTTTAGCCCATCAAAGCAGATGTTTGGAAAATTGACCTTAAGTTTGGCCAATTTTCCTGCTTTAGAGGCAGGCCTTAGGACCTATGGTAGTCAAAACTGGATCAGAGGTAGTGATTGTAAATTTGCTCGACCTACGATTGCGGGACTATCTAGAACCAGGCGGACCTGAATGCTTAGTTGGCAAAGCTATTTGGGGAGCATGAAAGAGGTTTGATCGCTGCTATGTACAGAAAGATTGGGCTAAACTTCTTTATGAGAAGATTGAGATTGGGGCTTAAGCTTAGAAGATGAAGACTCCCTTGAACGATGACTTCTTTCCCAATTGTTATTTCTTAACCGACGCTTGCCCGAGTCTGGACTGCGACTAGATCCATACGGTATCGAGGAGCCCCTCAAGCGATCGAAGGCACGAGAATGAGACATAGCACCTACAAAACAAACAAGAGTGTATAAGTTACCATAAAATAAAAGATAGACAAAAATCATGCAGTGAAATGCACGTGATTGTGAGTGTCCTAGCGTCCAAACGACGGACCATTTACTATAGCCTTGCTCAGAGGAGTTTTTCCCCTTTGCTAGTGGGAGGAATGTCTCCTGGTGGGAGAATTAAGCCTCCTAATATTGATGTTGGGGAAGTCACGGGTCATGATATCATCAGGGATCGGAAGACTCGAGAACCCTTCCATCGAACTTTCTACATGTTGAGATGAAGACTCTTCTTCAATAGAAGTGGTGATGAACTCGGGCTCTTTAGTAGTTTTTCTCCTATGGCGTTTATAAGCAAGATTTTTTCCACTCATTGTTGGCATATAAGATTGCACGCCTTGTGATGGTTCGACCACAGGCACATGAAGTCCAAGCGATTCCACTATAGTTCTTTTTCACTCCACAAAGATCAAGATCAAATTAATTTTTATTCTTCCTTCAATGCATTCCAAAAAAATAGGATTACGTGTAACAAACATTCCTTTTAGTCTCAACTTTCACTACGCCATAGATGACCTTCTGCAACATTTTTGCAAGGTGTTGCTAGCTAAAATGTTGCGACAGCTATAAAATTTGTGTCCTACTGCAATGTTGTATTTTTGGTGTTACCTTAGCCATAAAAATGTGTTGCTCTAGCTAAACAAGTATAACACGATGCAACATTTTTATATAGTGTTGCCATAGATATATTCTAATTAAAAAATTTAAAAAAAAATTACACCTCAGCGATCCACACCACCATTTAAAACAAAATCTCAACCGTCGATTCACACCATCGATCCACACCTTACCAATTTCCATTTCCCGCTTTACTTTTCACTCACCCACTTTCGTTTCTCACCCCCAATTTTCCAATCCCTAATTTTTATTCCGTCGACTTTAAAAAAATGATGCCGCTCCTCCTTATTTCTTCGATCTGGAGAATAACTGGCTTTGCTTTTATCCCCTGTCGGCCATATCAATTTCCGTTATTTTCTTTCGCCTCGCGTCAGTTTTCCTCACTACTTCCGGGTTTTCTTCCCACGTCAACAGTACACTATTAGTTATATTGAGATTTGGTTGTTTAGGCGTTCGATTTCAAAATCCAATATCACAAACCCAAATTCTTTAGTTGGGCGTTTCAGTCGATTGGATGGCAGTGGATTTGCGATTTTGTTCAGGTTTTTGGCGATTCTGGTGATTCGAGGTAAGGTTGTGGGATTGCGATGGTTCAGGGAGTTGCTGATTTGGTCGCAATTTCGTGGTTGGGGCCTGATGTCAGAGTGGCAGGGGGTAGTCAAATTGGTTTCGGTGAAGTTCTGGTTATTGGCAGATAGGTGGAAGTAGTCGAATTGGTTTGGATACAGTTCAAAATTAGAGTGATGATATTGTAGTGTCATCAGTTTCTGATATCTCGAATGGTATTGTTCGTTTGAGTTTTGAGGCTAATTGGCAGAAGTTGCATTAAATGGTAAGAAGGTTAGCGTTTCAGCTCTTGGTTTGAACTCGGTTAATGTTCTAGTTTTCTTGAAGGCCTGTAGTGAGTTAAATTTGAATATAAAATGCATAGTTGAAATGATACGGCTATAAGAAAATGGAAGTATGGGCATTATTATTGATAGAATAGAGAAGGACACAAATTTAGACAATAAGCAAATTATTATTTTCATGGATGTGAAGGAATTGCTGAAGCATATTATTCACTGTGTTGTGATACTGTCAAGGTGTGCAGGGTCAGACATCATGGCTTATTCTTTTGTTGATCAAACAAGGTCATTTATTTTTATATTGACTCTTTAAAATTTATTTGTACTTCTGTCTTGCATCTTTAAGAAGATCTACACCTCCTCCTATTTATGCTTGTGATTCTACTCATGTTTCCAAACTGGTAAAAGAAAATGTAGGAGTTATTCAGTAGTTAATATCAGAAGAAATGCTAGATTGTTAAAATTTAAAGCTTCTAGTTCCTATACATGTGGGCTGATGGAATGCAATATATGCTTATAGTTTAGTAGTTTGTCTGTTCCAAATATTGATTCAATATATGCTGGCTACTATTGATTCAATATTTGTTTGTATGTCTGTGTGTGTTATAATTTCAAAATTGCTTAATATGCAAAAAAGAATAAATGTAAATTTTTTATTCAGTAGAAGCAACTTCAATGCTAAATTACTATAATAGAATGTTTGAGTTTGGTAATTGGATATTGAGGTCCCAGCAAAATATATGAAATAAATAAACTCAGTATGTTGACCAAAGAGGCATATAACCTGTGTATCCGTATTACTAATCGGACTCCTATATGTCTTCTCTGTAGGATTGCAATGGGCTTCAGTCCAAAAATTCATCAAATTTCAATGGTGGCCAACATATGAAATTGTCGAATGGTACTTTGCATCTTCATAATCAGGTTTGTCATGCTTCTCTATCATTTGGTCTTTTATTATTATTGTTATTATTTTATTTTTGGGTGAAATTCTGTGCTTATCAACCTAACATAAAGTTACAGGAGCAAAATGGGATGAAACACTTTCAAATACCATCTTTTTCCATGGGGCCAGAATCTGCTTCGAATAATTCGCCTGTATTTCATGCTTACCAACAGGTTTGTAGCTCGTAACCATCAAATTTTGTTTTCTTTGTGACATGGCTGTGGTTTTAGGCTGTCATATCCTAGTCCACATTTGATTGTGACTAATTTTCCTCATCTTATCGATGTTTTTTTTTCACGTTGAAGTTGCCACGATCTATTGAAGGAAATATTCTACAGCATCAAGTGGATGATTCAGCTCAAGCTAATAATACTATTGCTTCTAATGGTTCTGCAAAACCACGTGTCCGTGCATGACGTGGCCAGGCAACTGATCCTCACAGCATTGCTGAACGGGTTAGTGCATGTCTATTTTCGTCAGTGTCGGTGTCTGTATAAATTGAAACTGCATATGTAATGAGTGAACTGAGTGATGTAGCGGGGGATATCTGTATATGTGAATATCAGTGTTATATATCATTGAATTGTAAAATAGTGGAGTCGGGAATTTGTACTATTTCAAATGTTGAAATAAAATACTTATTTAAATAAATTACTGTTTGAATATCAAATTCTGTGCAATAGCATTTTATTAAATAAATATTTATTTATATTAAAAAATCAAATATGCTCTACATTGTGGGCCCCACAAATTCAGAAAGTTAATATCTATAGCAACATTTTGGAATGTTGCTACAGACACCTATGGATGTTGCTATAGACCCAAATAGGGTTCTATTGCAATACTTATGTTGCCTTAGATAGTCAAAATGTTGCCTTGGAAGTCTAAGGCAACAGCAAAAATTGCATCACCCGAAAAGTCTTGCCATAGACCTATGGCAACATTTTTTGGGCCTGACCCAACATTTTTTTTGTGTTGCAGAAGGCCATTTATGGCGTAATGTTTAGGGATAATTTTTTTCACTATCTTTTTTCGAGAACCACCTAAGGTTCCGACTAAAAAATAATGAAATAATTTTTTTTGAATACTTCAAAATATTCATTATTTAATTAAATTTTTAATTTAATATTAAATTACCAAAAAAAACTCCAATTCATTTTGGAACATGAAATTCCATTTTTTGTGTTAAAAAGGAAAAATGAAAAAAGTATTCGGTTATTGTGGGAAAATCAATATACTTTTCTTGTCGAATCAGTATCAACTAGGACAGAAATAAAGCAATCGAGTCAAAGGTATATGATATATTCATAGAAATTTGATACCATAATCCCAGTTATTCTTCTTATTGGATCCTTATCTAAAGCTAAAATTTTGATCAATGTACCTTGCCGCCCATATTGGTTGTTGACCAAAATTTATGAACCCCGTCGTACTTAATCCTTAAAAACACATTCTTTTTTTCCATGGTTTCTATTATTTTCTTTGATTTATTATATCTCAAAATATACATGGCCCGAATCTACATCAGCATCGCAAGGCTTATTGGCTTCATCACCTCTAATTTCACCCTCTTCAGCGTCGTCCTGAACCCCCTCGACTGGGGGCACGACAGGGCTATTAACGTCGCTTTCTTGTTCCGTAGCATTCCTTGGTGGTGCAATGCTTCCAGGAAGCTCGATGATGCAACCTTCTTCTAATAGCCCAAAACAAGATAATCATTCATCGATTACAAGGGATCTGATGTCACTCTCCACAACTGGGTGGCACTGATTAAAGAAACCGCCCTTGAAAAACGATCTCCTTCTGGACATGGATGGACACATGTAAATTTTCAAACTATTAGTTAATTCAAGATACGAGTTGGGCTAAAGAATCTGGGAATAAAGTTAAGGCAACAATTGCGTCCTTCCAACCATCGCCTAGCAAAGCCAGGCTAACAAAAAAAGTAGGACCATTTGTGTTTAAAGATGTCGAGCTTGTTCCAACCACCAGTCTGAAATTGACAGTTGGGCGAAGGCACGAGGAAAGTATAGGAAAGGCTCCCCATCCATTGTTTGAAATTGTAGATAAACCTGATGTCTTTAGAAGATGGCGGGCAGAACAGAACATCCATAAATAGCAAGAAAGTGCCATAAAGAAAAGCGTAACTGTTTGGATGTAGCTGAGCAGGAGCTATTCCCAGGTAATTTAGCATCTCTCAAATAAAAGAATTAAAAGGCGGCACACATCTGGCCTAGCACATAAATTTATTGCCTGCCGTATAACCCTCCAAGGGTAAATGAGCCATGTCATTCACTGAAGGGATCAGAACATCTCCAAATGGAATCCCATGTTTAGAGCATAATCTACGGGGAGCGGCGTCACCAATTTTGGAAGCCTATGAATCCATCCGGTTATCCAGAAATATAACACCCTCTATAGTGTCAGAGGCAAGGTTTATCTCTTCCACTGATAGGATGGAAACATTAGAGAAAAGGTCAGTCAACGGACTGGAAATCTCTAGTTGCTTAGTTTGATGTTCAAGGGAAATTCTACCAAATATAGTCACAG
Source organism: Allium fistulosum (assembly GCA_030737815.1). Taxonomy (NCBI): domain Eukaryota; kingdom Viridiplantae; phylum Streptophyta; class Magnoliopsida; order Asparagales; family Amaryllidaceae; genus Allium; species Allium fistulosum. Next base: position 892,400,158 of record CM060905.1, on the reverse strand, counting down.
AACTTGACTCAGCACCGGGATTGCTGTGCTGTAAAGGTTGTCCAGAAGGTATTACGGCTTAACGCCCTGAACGTCTAGAGTCCATATATATTGAACTTAGTAGATAATCGAGATTAGAAAATTTTACCTATCCCTCATGCTAAGTGTAAACTAATATGGTGCAGTGTTGTGCATTGTAGATGTAAACAGTTCAAAATTAAAAGCAAAAAGTAGGTGATGAGACTTTGGATTCCGACCAGAGTGACCATCATCGCTGATCGTCTGAACATGTGTTTAGATTGATCGGTTGTGTAAGCTTTGGGATCAGCCATCGACATATCGAAGTGTGAAGTCCATTATTGAAGTCCATATGTTAAGTTTTAGTTTATATTCTAAGTCCCAGTAGTTTAGTCATTCAATTACGAGTACAATATTGGATATGCAAGTCCCATTGGTCATGATTGTCACATGATAAAGTTCGTCAAGACGGGATTAGTTCTAATAATTCATGCAAGTGAATTTGGATTGGTTTACTCAAGTGTTCAAGTTCGATTCAAGGCTTAGAATCGGCTAGGTCCCCATAGCCAATCCCTTTGTACAACCGGTCTCCCTCATGATTCCCACAACCGATCCCTCTCGAAAACCTATAACCGATCCCTCCTCAAACACTCCGCCACCGATCCCTATGCCTAGACCAATACAACTTATACATTAGCCGAGTACACCAACACAAATCCCTCCTTCCTCCATAAACAAGCAATCCCTCATCCACCAACGCAACCGACCCTTATACTTAATCGTTTTCACGTTTCCCTCAAACTTCAATACCGATCCCTTTACTTTGCCATTTTCACACTTCTCTTCAAACCTCCATCCCAATAATGAAAATAGCTGACCCCTCTTTACACCTAACCACGACCGATTCCTTTCAACTCGAATGACATCGATCCCTCCACGTAACAAACTTCCACGCCTTATTTCCACGAATTTCCTCGCTCTTTACCTTCTCCTCTCCTACCACCTCACCGAACCCAATGTTGTTACCATCTCCTCCTCTTCACTAAATTAAACCCATGCTCGAAACAGAAAGCTCAACCGAACCCATCATCTCATCACAAGCTAAAGACTAAATGCAAGAAAACCTACCTAAGTGCATAGAATACAAGTTACTCAAGGAGATACGTTGGATTTCGATTCAAATTGAGGATGGAGTGTTGGTCTAGAGTAAGAAAGGATGGCAAGTCTAACGATGGAGGCGATATTCGATTTGAGGGGAAGGGGAGGGTTCGGAGGCGAGCTCGAAAGAAATGGGAAATAAGAGAAAAATGAAGTAAAGTAAAGGATAGAGAAGGAAATGTTAGTTTATATATGAGGCTAGAGGGATCGGCCTGCCTTAGCTTCTCCACGAAGATGAAAGTATTAAGTCCCCAATGATTGAGAGGGATCGGGTAAGATCCCTACCCAAGGGGGATCCATTCGATCCCTATCAACATATATAAAAAAAGAGAAGTTGAGAGAGAAAGGGATTGGCTATAGGAGAATTTCGGTCCCTATTATATATAGAGAAAGAAAATAAAGAGGGGATCGGCTAGAGGAATGTTGATCCCTAAAAACATAAAAGAAAGAGAGAGAAAGAATGGATCGGTTACGAACCCTATGTGCATGCAAACATATACCTAAAAACTATATAAAGAAAATAAATATAAAATGCAATGGAATTGAATTTAATTCAACAAAAATTGGCGATGACACGTGTGTGTGCAAACGTGTCCGGGAGCCAACGACAAGAACGTGTACCTAAACGTGCCATGTATATTCTAAAAGTTAAAATTTTGAAATCGACAGAAATTAAATACTAACCTAAAGCATTCATGGTCGAAACTCGATCAGATAGCCAAAGTTTACTAGTCTCGTCGAACTGTATATAGGTATCAACTGACATAATATAATCTTGAATTTATACTATCAGAAATCGACCAAGCATCGTGACGATCAAGGAGAGATACGACACTTTCGTCACGACGCTTTGGGAAGATAATTCGATGAAAGGGTGCGACTATTCAGAAAACTAGATGGATTTTTGTCGACGACTCTAGCTTTCTTCGATTCAAAGCACATCATGTTCAGCACAAGACGCCCTTTAGGCAGCGAGTGTTATCCGACATTTTGGCCAAGGCTATATCTAAACTGTTTGGACAAGTTAGACTTGACTGTCACAAAGGCCAGTAAGTCTAGAGCGATAATTTTGGGATCCAGAAGTCAAGTACAAATGGTAATATGAAGTCGTGGTCGAACAGAATCAAAAGATAGGCTATACAAGACGTTTAAAGTATGGAATATAATTCAATACAACAAAGGGATCGACTATATCCTTCTCAATCATAGGGATTGGCCAATCTCAGCCAAACAAGTGCGACTCTATGTAAAACAATCAATATCTCAAAATCTATAAGTCTAATACATATGAAACTTTGGAAACAAGATGTGGGGACACTAGGGAGCCTACCCTAGGGATCACACCTCAAAAGGATTAAGAAAGAAGGATCGGCCCTCTTCCCTCCATAGGGGTCGGCCAGAATAAGGATGTGCCACATGTTGCAATAATGATCGAGCAATAACTCAAGTTCTACTAACCCATTTGGCATGAAACTTGGAGGCTAAGCATATTACAACATGGAGAAGCTCAATAGAGATCGCACCCTCAAATTCCTCCAAAATAGGGATTGGCACTGATCCCTATTTCTTTGGATTTGGGCTATGCATCCCACTTGTGGGTCCATATGGTTTTGGAGATCTTTCTACCAAATTTTTAAGGAGATATTTCGCCATCTTCCTTTATTAATATAGGATAGATTGTTAATTTTTGGGACCTCTACGTCGCTTATTTCTTTGTACTCTATTGTAACTAAGAATTTTCATCTGATCCCTATTGTACTCAGTAGACAAAGTGATTAATAAAGTTATCTATTCAAAGTGGACGTAGGCAAACAACGCCGAACCACTACAAATGGCTGTGTTTTTGTTATTCCTTTGCTTTTCTATTATTTAATTGCTTGTTTACTCTGTTTTAATTTTATATTCTTCATTTATTTCTCAACAAAATCTCTATTGGGTATTTGTCAAATTTTTTATCTCGATTATAAGGATCGGCCTATTTCAACCAAACAAGTGCAACTCAATGGAAAACAATCAATATCTCAAAATCCGTAAGTCCGGTACATATGGAACTTTGGGAAGAAGATGTGAAGACCCTTAGGACCCTACCATATGGATCGCACCTCAAAAGGACTAAGAAAGAGCGATCAGCCCTCTTCCCTCCATAGAGGTCGGCAAGAATTAGGATGCACAATATGATGCAACAATGATCGAGCAATAACTCGAGTTCTACTAACCCAATTGTCATGAAACTTAGTGGCTAAGCTTATTACAACATGGAAAAGCTACCATAGGGATCGCACCCCCAAATTCTTCCAAAATAGGGATCGAAACCAATCCCTATTTCTTGGGATTTGGGCCATGTGGCCCCTTTTGTGGGTCCATGTGGATTTGGAGATCCTTCTGTCGAATTTTTAGGGAGATATTTCGCCATCTTCCTCTATAAATACAGGCTTGATTGTTCATTTTGGAGATCTTTACACTACATGTTGCTTTGTAATCTATTGCAACTAAGGATTTTCTTCTGATCCCTATTGTATTCAGTTGACAAAGTGATTAATAAAGCTATCTTTTCAAAGTGGATGTAAGCAAACAACATCGAACCACTATAAATCACTGTGTTTTTATTATTGCATTGATTTTTTGTTATTTAAATACTTATTTCCTCTGTTTTCATTTTATATTCTTCGTTTATTTTTCTACAAAATCCCTATTGCGTGTTTGTGCCAATTTTTGATGAAAAAAAATTAAAATGAGTTTGCAACCCCTTTTCTATCATATTATTATTTGGGTAAAAAACTAGATCAAGGCTAAATCTTGTATGTCAATCTTATTTAGGTGGATTGTGTATGTTAAAAGAATGTTTATAGATGTTATGTATATTTCGAAGAATTGTTTTGATATGGTTTACTGGTTCTTTTAGGATATATAGGAATCGGTTATTGGTTTCGGCAAAACGAAGGAAAAATTGCTCAAAATTTAATGAAACTTGAAGGATGGTCCCTGGAGGAGGGGAGGAGCATATAATTCTAGTTGCAAGTTGTTTTGAGCTGGTTTGGATGCTTAAATGGATGTCGGTGGCGATCTGAATTCTATTTGGTGGAGTTAGCTTCAGTACCAGTCGATGGAGGATTACCTCCGATTAAAACCAAAGGAACTTCGAGTCACACTTTGAGTTGGGGCTAAGGGGATGTTCTGGGAGTTAGAGCTTCAAAAACTGGATAGGTATTGAACTTGCTACTGACCACTTCTGGTCGGTACCGACCTCTTTTCTTGGCTTTAGGTGGGTACTGGAGAATTTGGAGCTCGAGGTATGGAGCAAAGGGTTCCATGCATCAAAAAGGAGAAGTGATCAGTGAGGAAAGTACTTAGCCAAAATTTGGCTAAGCAATGTTTAGGAATTCATATCGGTACGGTGCCGACATGAATTGTTGAGGCCTATGAGGGCCAAACTTCCAAGAGGGAAAGTGGATGTTCTACAGGTCGTGCTAATGGTTTTTGTTTGTTGGCTTGGTGTTTGATGGTGATATGGTAGCACGACGAAGGATAATGGCTTTGGGACTTCGATAATTGTAACTCGATGGTGAATGGAGTTATGTTCCGAGGATGATTTCTCTATGTTGAATGGAGACATGAGGATGATTGTCCACAAGGGCAATATCCAGGAAGGGTGATGCTTGGATAAAATGTTAAATGGTTCTATCATGGAGAGAAGAGAATGCGGAATGGTTCCTTGAGAATGAATGTAAACTAGGTGGAGCAAGGAAAGGGCTCGGATACGTGCGCTAAGGGATCATTGATATCAGAGTATTTTCTTTTGTACTCAAAAGCAGGTGTATTATGAGGTCGCCCATTGGGTACTTGTAATCGCTGCCCCGGATCGGTGGAATGGATTTGTATACCCTGGACCGCTAAAATGGGTCTAGTGTCAAATTTGGGCTATGAGTGAGTACACTAAAAACTGGGATTTCTCCATTAATCTCTAATAGAGGAATAATCTTACGGGTTATCGTATATCCTGACACATTGAGTGATAGTGAGGATTGTTTAATAGATGTTATGTTTGCTTTGGTTGTTCCTCCTATAAACTATCACTTTAGGGATGTCATGAGATGTAGGTATTGTAGACATGGATACCTGGACACCCGTTGTTGTGCTTAGGATGCAGTACACCTTTAAGATGTTTGTGGAGTAACATATTATGTTCGTTGTGTGCTAACTCTTTGGTTGTAGGGACATGTCAAGTATGGTTCGTATACCCTTGCTCCCCACTATATCGACTTATATATCATTTAAAGATTTCTTATCGCTCACACCAGACTGTTATCTGACTCGAAGATATAAGCTTTGCTATCCATTATCTCAGGTACTCTTAAATGAATAGACAAGATAGCAGGTCTCGGTACACGGTTATGTAGTTAATATCGGACAATATCGTTGATATATCGCTGATATATCTCATATCGCTCCTTAATCAATACTTTGTCCAAAATACCGCTTAAAATATCTTTATCGATATATCTTCTAATATTTGCTGATATATCGCTCTGATATTTAGTGTAAAATCCCTGACATGTTTTAAGAATATTGTTTATTATAATATATCTTGAAGAAAATAAATTTATAAATAAATATCTACACATTCTCAATAGCCCAAATACAGGAAAATAGGCACAAGGACACATTTTGAAAAAAAATAGGCTTAAGGACGATAAGTTTATTTTTTAAGCTGAAGAGCTATGCTAGTTTTTCATAGTGTCAAACTGAATCCTAAAATAAAACTTGCATTTGTCTTTCAACTTATTTTAAAAAAAATTTGTCCTTCTGCCTATTTTTTTAATTTATCCTTTAGGCTAAATTATAACTAACATTTGTCCTTCGGTCTAAAAATAAAACTTGATGTCCTTCGACCTAATTTTTTTAAAGTTTTGTCCTTTTCCCTAATTCCCCCTACTCAATATTTGTTTTTTAGTATATGTTGAATGACAATACGTAGAAATGCTAATGCACTAATTTTTTTAGTTTTAACCATAATTTTTGTACTCTTCTTGTTAGCTATATTTTGGTTCACCATTTCTAATTGGTGGTTAGGTTATGAAAATTGATTTTTTAGTAATTATCATGCACCAAGAAATAAAACTTTGAAGAGTAGTAAAGTAATATATTTGAAAAATCAATAAAGAATAGGCTAGAAGTTGTAATTGATGTCAAATCAATATTACTTATTTGATAAATTAAATGAAAATAAAAACAAAGAAACTATAAACCTAGAAAAAATGCAAATTAATCAAGATGACTAGATGACTTAAAAATGAATATAGTATAAAAATGAATAAAATAATAAAAATGCACATTTACAAATTTCTTAATTTTTATCAGCTTATTCTATGACTTGTGTTTAATTGAATATCTTGGTAAACATACTGTAATATGTAAACTATATGCGATAACTCTTTAATAGTAATTTGGCAATATTGATCCAAATATTTAAAAACCTAACCTCAATATAACATTATAAAATAGTACAATATGGTTTATAAAGATTTTTATACATGTCTGATATATCATTGATATTATACGATATTATCATGATATTTTAAAGCTTATCGTGTCAGTACTTGACCAATATATACCTGATATCAATATTAACTACATAGGTATGAAGTGGTAGTGCAGAGGACGAGTAGGAGGGAGCTTTCTCATATTATAAATGCATAATTATGCTTATTGCATTGTGGGAGACCGAGGAGCCAAGATAGTATTTTTCTATAATATATTAAAATAGTTTGAGTTTATTTTTTAGTTGTATAAACTCTATTATAATTTCGTATAACTTTGTAAACCTATATACTTTGATATTGTGGTTCATTTTAGCTATTACTGTCTCACTTGTTTTATATCATGATGTATGTTATATTTTATTTGATGCGCTATGAGATATACGACATGTTCTATGATTGTTTCTCTTCTTTTCACCTTTGGCTCTAGTCCTACATCAACCGGACACCGTAGCAGTGCACTATTTAGTTATATTGAGTACGGGTGGTGCAGGGTGGTCGTCACATTTGGTATCATGGCTTAGGTTATATGATTATCCCGAGTTGATACCATGATCTAGTTGAGACATGGAAGGAGTTATCACCTAGACTGGATCGAGAGTATATATACGTAAGAGAGCGTACTTATTATATATTTTGGTTTTCAAAACTATATATTTACCATGCATACACAAGTACCATTGATGCAATTTTCCTTATGAGAGACTAATCATTTATGTTACAGATCAAGAATGAGCTGGTGTATAAGAAATGCTATGAGGAACTCCATCTTTGGGTTTGATAAGGAAGAATCGGGCTTGGGGGCTGTTAACCCAGACTTTTGTAGGCTATATTCAATAAGAAGATGGTCAACATGTTGTAAAATGCCCCAACAATTGCTCCTAATATTGCTATTGGTGATGGTGCTCAAGTGCAGTGCCCAGGGTTGATTTCGCTAAGCTGAATAAGGATTTTACCTATCTTAGTGGCAAACCTTTCCAAGGGATGAATTCTGCTATGGAATTGCATGATTGGTTGGACACCTACAAAAGGATTTTTTATGACCTCGAATTGGATAATGCAATGACAGGAGGTTGGCTTCTTGAAAGCTTCAGGAGAGAGCCATGAACTGGTTAAATTCTATTAGAGTTGCTATTCCCGAGGATTAGTTTACTTGAGGCAAGTTCAAAACTCGATTCGATGAGAAGTTCATTCCGACTTCTCAGATGTTGATGCTGTTAAGGAACTTTTTTTGATTTGAAGCAGGGAGACATGTCTATATACAAGTATGTTGCTGAGTTTGATGCCTTTTTGAAATATGGGATGTCTTTCATTGACACTTAATTCCTTAAAAAAGAACAACAAGCTAATTATGGGATTGTACGATTACTTAAGTGAGAAGCTCATGGGGTATATGGATGACTCGTCTGACAAGGTAGTTAAGAAAGCCCTTCAAATTAAGAGTTTTTACCATAAACCCAAGAATTTATTTGTTGCTAAGAAAGAGACAAAACCACAGTAAGGTGCTGGAGGCAAGAAAAACAGAATGGTAAGAGGAAGCAGTTTCATGGAAAGAATGCTCAAAAGTACGAAAAGTGGGATCTTGACTGATATGGTTAGTAGATAAGATCCATTTTATTAGGGGTTGCTAGTCTGATGGGAATAAGAGTTATAACTATGGAAAGTTCATACATATGCAGAAGATTTTCCCAAAACCAGTGCAGCAGATGGAGATGCTGAAGGCATATGCTTTTAGTGCCGCCCTGACTTTGACAAGTGCTCCCTCGATGAAGGAGAAGGGGAAAGGTATCTCTATTCAATTCATTCTTTCTATTTATGGTGTTTCCATACATGTTTTGTTTGATACCAGGGATTCGCATTCCTTTATATCTAGTGACCTAGTAGATAAATTGGGATTGAGACCTAAAATAACCGACCAACCTTCAGTAGTGACAAACCCTACTGGAGGCCCCACTAGTACTTATATGGTTTGTTGTGGTTTGGTCTTATTGGGTCATGGATGCTCTTTAGCTTGTGATTGCTTTGTTTTGAGTTTTGTTAGCTTTAAGATTATCTTGTGAATGGAATGACTAAGGGATTATGCAATAATGGTGGATTGCGAGAAGCTACTGATGATAATTAGAGCTAAGGAAGGGCGAAAGGTAGTGATTGGCGGGCTACCAAAGGATGGGGATATGGTTATCTTTCTATATTCGCTCGAGGTCCCGCAAGATGAGTTGTCATCAGTGCCTATCATTAGAGAGTATTCAGATATATTCGAGGAGGTGACAGGATTGCCACCGCACCGTGAGATAGAGTTCCACATAAGCTTAGTGAAGGATGCTAGATCAATAGTCATGTCTTTAAGGCGTATGATCCCCAGAGAGTAGAAGGAGTTAGAGGAGCAAATAAATGACCTGTTGAGATAAGGGTTCATTTGGAGGAATATATCTAAGTGGAGTGCACCAGTTGTATTCTCTACTAAGGCAGGTAGCTCTTCGAGGTTGTGTACGGATTATCGTAAGCTAAATAAGATGACGAAGAAGAACAAATATCCACTCCTGTGTATTGATGACTTGTTCGATCAGCTCCACAGTGCAAAGGTGTTCTCTCAGTTGGATTTTGTGATGGGATTTCGTCGGCTGAGAGTAGCAAAGGAGAGTGTCCACATGACCGCGTTTCGTATGTCTTTTAATTTCCACGTGTGGTTGGTCATGCCATTTGGGCTAACCAATGCTCCGGCATATTTTGTTGACCTTATGATCCATGTATTCAGGGATCAACTAAACAAGTTCGTGCTTGTGTTCATGGATGATATTCTACTCTATTTTAAGATGGAGGAGGAATAGGGACGTACTTGAGGAGTGCTTGAAGTGCTAAGGAAGCAAAAGTTAAAAGCTAAGTTTTTGAAATGTCACTTCTAGAGGATGGAAGAAAGATTCTTAGGTTATGTAGTTTCTGAGTAGGGCACCACAGTAGATCCTGCAAAGGTGATAGCGATTCAAGATTAGAACCCAAGACACTGCTGATGTGAGAAGCTTTCTAGGATTTGGTGGATATTATAGACATTTAAAATAGGACTTCTTGAAGGTTGCGGTGCTGTTGACCCTATGTTGTTAAAGCCCTGCAAAATCCCTACTATAGCGCATAGCGCTCTCCAACCGCTATGCTAATTCAATTTAGCCCTATTAAACAGTAGATCCACTTTAAGCTCCGCTATGTTCCGCTACACCAATAAAATTAAGGCTTTTTAGCACTTGCATTAGCAACACTAATATACAAAGGTTTATTTGAGTGGTTTTCTTTTATATTAAATCAAAAAAGTTAGGTTAAAGACCTAATTTTAAGGCATTAGTTCTCAATATAAGTTAGAAATCTATTGTAGTTGCTAAATCTAGTCTGCATAAATCATGATATTCTTCAGTTTTGTTATATAAGAACAAAAAATATTTTTTTTTCCTACTCAAATGGTGTGAGAACGAGAATAAATTAACGTTAAATATGTGATTTTATATATAATGTAACTCTTTGCACCTCTGCTATATCCCCGCTTTTATCCTTGTTATAACTTTTTGCACCTCCACCGCTATAATACCACTGAGCGCTTTAACTGCACAGCGCCGACCAATTTGACGAAGAAGAATCAGACTTTTTTTTATGCGAAGTATGAGAATGCGTTCATGAGTCTAAAGGAGAGGTTGATGAGTGTACTAATGTTGACCTTTCCGAGAAAGAATGAGGAGATGATAGAATATATCGATGCTTATGGTACCGGATTAGGCATGGTATTGATGTAAGGAGGTAAGGTTATCGGTTAAGCTAGTTGGTAATTGAAACTGCATGAGAAGTAGCACCTGGCCAATAATTTGGAGTTGGTGGTGATGGCATTTGTTTTGAATTTTTATAGGTGTTATCTCTAGGGGAAAGATTCGAGTTGTTCACGGACCATGAACCCTCTAACAGCTTTTCTCCCAAAAGGACCTCAGCCTTCATCAGCAGTGATGGTTGGATTTCTTAGCCTTCTACAACTTTAATATTTCTTATATGCCTGGTAAGGGAAATGTAGTCATCGATGCATTGAGCAGGAGACATGCTAGTTTGGGAGTGATGTAGTGAAAGCAGTTAGAGTATATTGTTGGCTATGACTTCAGATCTCATTGAGAGTTAGAGCGAGAGATGTTAGCGAGTTCAACGACTAGATACTGCGTTGACTGAGAGGATCAGTACTAGTCAAAGGCGAGATGCTAGACTGCTAGAGATCACGGTAAAGATTAGTAGAGTCCGAGGGGATTAAGAAGTACAAAATCGACTGAGATGGTTGGCTCTGTAAGGATGAGAGATTGTTTGTTCCCAATGTTGATGGACTACGTAAGGTACTATGATAGTGCCTTCATTCTAGGTTGACTATATATCCAGGAGGTAATAAGATGTATCGTGACATGAAGAAATCATGTTATTGGGAGGGGATGAAGAAGGATGTCGGGACATTCATCTCGAAGTGTATGAACTGCCAGTTGGTAAAGGTAGAGCAAAGGAAGCCAAGTGAATTAATGCAACCACTTGAAGTTCCCAAGTGGAAATAGGAGCAAGTATTGATGAATTGCTGCGGAGTAGAGTATGGTACAGTAGCATTTGGGTCCTAGTCGATAAATTGACAAAGAGTGCTCGATCCATACCCATTAAATTTAATAGCACCATAGCCAAATTGGTCGAGTTGTACGTTAAGTGGGTAGTATGATTCCATGGTGTGCCAAAAAGCATTATGGGTGACTGAGACCCTTCATTCACCAATGGATTTTGAAGTGTTTACAAGAGGCATTAGGGGCAGAGTTGCATCTCGGTACAATTTAGCACCAGCAAACCGATGGACAGATGGACAGAGAGAATTGTATATAGGAGGATCTCTTGCGAGCTTGCATACTTGATTTCGAAGGCTCATGGCACAATCATATATAGTTGGTCGAATTCCCATACAACAACATCTATCAGTCTAGTAATGGTATGGCACCATACGAAGCGTTGTATGGCCGAGCATGTGACACTCCTTCGTGTTAGTAGGAAGCAAGATAAAAACTAATACATAGGCTAGATAGTAACCTTAGAGAAGATTGAGATCATTTGGCAATAAATGAAAGCTTCTCAGGATAGGCAGAAGAGCTATGCAAATGAAAGATATAGGATTTGGAATTCTATATCGTTAATATGGTGTTCATGAATATTTCTCTATTTAAGAACTTTATTTGATTCGATGGTAAGGGGAAGTTGGCGTAGAGATTCGTAGGTACTTTTCGAATAGCAGAGAGGATTGGGAACCTAGCATATTGGGTTAACTTGCCTTAGAAGATGGCGGGCATGCACAACGTATTCCACATCTCTCATTTGGGGAATTTTATGTATGATCCATGTGTGATGATTACACCGAATCAAATTGATGATATCGAGATTGAACTAGAAGCTTCAAGACCTCCTAGTCCAGTTTATATTGTCGGATGCGATATGAAACATGTTAGGAGGAAAACGATGGAGCTGGTGAAGGTTGTATGGGGTGAAAGTGAGCGCAATTACATGTGGGAAACCAAGGAGAGCATGAGAGTTGCATATTCGAAGCTCTTTGTGTTGTAAGGCCTATTATTTGTCGTATTTACATTTACTTTTGATATCATATAGGATAGATTTTCCGCATGCTAGGATATGTTCGATCTATACTATTGATTGCATGACTACTTGTTTGAGATGGTTGGTAGTTGCAGATTATTATTAGGTATGCGGAATAACTATGGTTGACTATTTTTTGATTTATTTGGGAATTTCATGGTCGAAATTCCTAAAAGGGGGAGAGTATAACGACTTGTATTTTACGTATCAAAAATTCATAAAATATTATTATTTAATTCGTATGAGGTAGTATGACTCTAAAATTTTGGAAAATGACTACTATGTGCATTTTCTACATTAGAATTTTTATAAAACAGTTTGGACCCAAATATTCTAGTAAAGCGTGTGACTTTTGATAGGAGGAGAATTAGGGGCTGAAACCACTTCCATTGGATCTGGCACGTGGTTTCTCTTACCCTAGAGTGGTCATAATAGGAAAATGGACTTAGCATTTAGAAGATGTGGCCTTATTAAATTCTATTAGCTACTGGGTAGATTAGTAGGCAATTAACCTAAGGGCGTACTTATGCCCACTAATGAATTTTGGGAATTATGCCTAATCGGGGAGATGGGACATAATTGAATTTTTTCCCACTTTCCTAGAACAATTCCAAACCTCCATTAACTCTAATTTCATCAAAAAGTTCAACGTTTCCTTACTAATCTTATCTCAATCCATCATAGGGTAATTAACGAAGAAGTATCATAGATTCATCATTTTTTCTGCTTTGGATTTGGATTTTGCTGCTGTACATATCATATTCAGGGGATTAGATTGGTAATTTGGATGTTGGGTGAGTAATTATTGATCTCTCACTATCTTATGCTTGTTTACACAGTTAAATAAGTGTTTTAACATGATTTTTAATGCTAAAGTGATTTTAAATTTTAATTTAACTATTAAAATTTTTATGGCTGAATTTAAAAAGATTTTATTTGATTTCAAATGAGTTTGCAACCCATTTTGAGTCATATTGTCATTTTGGTACAAATCTAGATTTAGGCTCAATCTTGTATGTAAAGCTTGTTTAGATGGATTGTATATGTTTAATATGCTTATGGATGATAGGTATGTTTGGATGAATTGTTTTGATACAGTTTACTAGTGTTTCTAGGATGGATAGGAATTGGTCGTCGATTTAGGCAAAATTGCTCAAAATGGAATGAAACTTGAAGGAGTGGCTCTAGAGGAGGGTAGGAGCTTATGATCTTGGTTGCAAGTTGTTTGGAGCTGGTTTGGATGCTCAACTGGATATCGATGTCGATCTGAATTCTATTCGGTGGAGTTAACTTCAGTTCTAGTTGGTGGAAGTTTGCATCATGCCAAAACTAGAGAAACTTTAAGTCATACTTCAAGTAGGCACTATGGGGAAGTTATGGGAGTTAGAGCCTCAAAAATCGGCTAAGTATAGAACTCTGTATCGACCACTTCAGGTTGATACCAACCTCTTTTCTTGGCTTTAGTCGGGTGCTAGGGACTTCGGAGCCCAAGCATTGGAGCAAGCTAGATCCAAGCAAAGAAAAGGGTAAGTGATTGGTGAGTGTTTGAACCAAAATTAGGCACAACACTCTTCGGAAGTCTTTGAAGAGATAAAGTGAAGAAATTAAATGGAAAAAGAGGAATTATCTAACAAAAACTCCAAATTTCATAAATGAGAATAATTAAAGTGCAAGGAGACACAAGAATTTAGAGTGGTTCGGCGTGTTGCCTACGTCCACTATGAAGTAGTTTGCTTTTATTGATCTTTCTTTGATGTTTACAATTGATTTCAACAAATTACAATGAATAACAATGATTTGCAGCAGAGAAATTCATTGGTAGCAGCAGCCATGGAGTTGAGATCTGTGTTTGGCAGAGTCTAGGCGTTGGAGATCTCAAAGAAGAAGAATAACCCCTTTTCTGTTGGCTTTGGGAGTCTATTTATAGGTGTAGGAGGCTGATATTTCGCTCAGATCTCGGGAGACCCTCTTTGGCACGTGACCAGGCCCGTACGCCCAAGCCCGTGAAGTTTTGGTCTGATCCGTGATCGATATGACCAGATTTCGTATCGCTCGAGATTACATCCAATGGAGTCGAAATTTGGCATGGACATTCTTTAGCATGCACGTATTCTCCTGTGAAAATTTCATAGCATTTGGACTTGTAGATTAGGAGATATGATCGACATGAAATGAGGTTTTCAGTAGGCTGTTTCCTTCGACTCGCTTCTATTTCGACTCGCTTCCGTTCGACTCGGTGACGTGGCGCTTGAATCTCCCTCTGCCCTTGATGTTGTTTCGAGCGAGTCGAAATATTCATCGGTTGAGCGAGTCGAAGTGTGCCCAGATCGAGCGAGTCGAAGTACGCACTGGTCGAGCGAGTCGAAATGGAGCATCCTGAGAGGTTTGAGCAGTGGCTTCGCCAATGGAGTCGAAGTTGATGGAGTCGATCAGTGGGTCGAATGGAGCAAGTCGAAGAAGGTATCTGAGCGAAGCGAGTCGAAGTAGGCATCTGAGCGAAGCGAGTCGAAGTAGGTACTTCAGATGGCTGTGAAGCGAGTCGAACCTGAACGACTCGAAGTTGGCCTCTGAGCGAAGCGAGTCGAAGCTGTCATTCCTGAGTGTTGCGAAGCGAGTCGAAGTTAGCATCTGAGGGATGTGGAGCGAGTCGAAGGGAGCCAGTCGACCGGTAATTGATTTTCGCCCAATTTTGTATCGTTCATAACTTGAGCATACAAACTCGGATTGACTTGAGATTTGGAACGTTGACTCTCATGGCTTAGCTTGTCATGTCCTACCAAATTTGGCTTGATCCGGACTCGGACAAAATTCGTCGATATCCATAGTGAGCCAGTGTATAACCGATCTCTGGGATAGATCGTCATTGGTTTACTAGTCAATTCCTTGGTGTCACGGTCTTGCCAAAAGGTGGGATAACATTTGCCCTCCAAAGTACGTCTTGTGGAAACATGACGTGCTTTGAAATGCTGCCATTCTTACTATGATTAGTTATTGTCTTTTAGACGAAAGCTGTAATCTTCGACTGATTTCCTTGATAATGTAAGTCGTCGACTGTTAACTTCTGTACTCTGTATTGTTGAAACTGATTGTTGTTTGCCAGTGATTAGCCGTTTGCTGTTGTAATCATTATTGGATGAGTTTCTGATTCCTGAAAATCTGGAATATTGAATACTAGTCCGACATTCATGCATATATGTTAACCTGACTCTCGTTGACGTTCATATGTCCACGAGTCATTGTCAGTTTATTTTACTTTTGAATTATGTATCGATCCTCTCCTGAACCGATGCGAAATTCGCTGCAACAACGCTCGATGGTTGCTTTTGAATGTTCCTTCATAACGATCCTCTCCTGAATCGATGAGAAGGGTTGAAACATCGAGGATGATTTTCATTGGATATATAAATGCGAAGTAAGTATGTCGAGTTGATGGAGTTGGCCCCTGGAAGTCACGATTTGACAAATGTGAAGCGCTTGTTCAATTTGATGACGGACTCGAACCGAGCGAGTCGAAGTGGAGCGAGTCGATGTAGACTCCTTGATGGATTCAAACTGCTCGTTCGACTCAGTCTGGGGTTCGAGCTACACAGGGGCCGGAGTCGAAATATGTTATCGATACACAGGGTGGTTTCATACTGATGGAGTCGAACTGGACTCGGGGTTGGACTCGAAGGCAAGCGATACGAAGGAGAGCTTCGTATTGACACACTGGAGAGGGAGTCGAAACGTGTGTTTGAATCCATCGGGATACGAATTGTTTATTCCCTTTGTTTCCAAGTCCATATAAATACTTGGCACTTAGCCGTTTTTCACTTTTTTACCTTTCGTTTTCCTTCCTTTTCTTCGTGTCACTCAGAAACTCGAGAAGAACGAACGAAAATATTCCTACCTTCGAACCGATTCCTATCTTCAATCGTTTGAACTAACTGACAACTCTAGGTATTCCAATAAGCAAATCCATGCGTAAACGATGAGGCTCGGGTTTCCTTAACATCAAATCAATCAGAGTCGTGGTCGATCGAAAGCTCTCTGGCCTCAGTTTCGTGTCGCTCTGGAATATGGGTTTCGAGATGATGAGGTGAAGGTATTCGTATCGATCGATGGTGGAGCTTCGCATCGAATCGAGTGCTTCGAATTCATGGATCGATACGAAGGGGTCGCGCCTGATGGACTCGAAACGATGGCCTTGGATCGAGTCGAAAAGGGGGTTTTCGATCGAGTCAAAGTTTGCAGTCTTGGGACTGAGTCGAACTCGATGGCCTTGGGAGCGAGTCGAACTCGATGGTCGTGGGACCGAGTCAAACTCGATGGTCCTGGGGAGCGAGTCAAACTGTGTGGTCCTGGAAGCGAGTCGAAATGCGTGGTCTTGGGACCGAGTCGAACTCGTTGGTCTTGGGGAGCGAGTCGAACTGTGGATTTTGAATCTAGCCTTCTAGTTCGAGTCAAACTTGCATGCCAACCTTCTGACCGAGTCTGACTCATACGCACACGACCATAGCTTATTGATGCGAACACGGCTCTCACGAGCGATGCAAATTTAATCATCGAAAAGTTTGAGACTTCTCACACACTTGAACAATTACCTCCGACGAGCTTCAAACTTGCATAACTAGACTTAAATGTTTCACTGCATATCTGATTTCCTATCGAAGCTCGTCGATGAAACTGCAACTTATAAAAATGACAACAAACTTCGACTTGAAATGATGGTCAATAGTTGGATGGTATGGTTGTGACGGTCAGCGATGATGGTCCTTTCGACCGAATTCCTAAGTCTCGTCGCTTATACGCTTCCTCCAATCCTGTTGATCTTCTCAAATAATATACAGTACTGCACTGCACAACACACTCACACACTTTACACTAGGGGATGCATGAGTGTTATTTGTCAGTTTAACAATGATTTTTTATAAGCTAGCTAGTCATGGACCCTTCAAGTTCTCAACACCCGGAACTCCCAAGTTCTATTCCTCCAACCATAGAGATACCGGTTATTGAAGCCGAAGTTATTGAGCAAACTCCGGACGAGCGTCTAGGGGCTCGGTTTATTTGTAGTCCACCAGATTCGGTGCCGTCGGGTATCTCCGAAGACATGTTAGACCGGATTTGCTTAAGGCACGGTTTGTCGCTTGATGACGTGCTACTTCCCGGGCCGAAGGACAGGCCACATTATCCCCTGGAAGGGTTTACTGCTTTCAACCGCCACGCTTGCACAGCGGTGACACTTCCTCCCTTCAATGACTATATAAGGGAGATGTTATCGTTTATCGACATAGCTCCGTCTCAGCTACATCCGAATGGGTATGCCTTGTTGAACAGCACCTTCGTCTTATTTATGGAGATCCTCTTTTGACCGCCGAAGCTGATCGAAATCAGATATTTATTCAATGTCAAGAGCCGCGGAGACAGCCCTTCTTTCACCTTCCTGGAAGCAGTTAGAAACTGCCACATTGTGCTGGGTTCCTAGGGAAGGCAAAGTTATTATAAAACTGAATGGTTCTACGTTCGGTGCCCCCCTGGATTTGCTAGGCGGTGGTTGGATAGACGTAAGTGTCGCCATCTCTCTTGAATCACTGAGATGTTGGTAACCGACTTCAAAACTGACATACTTTCCCTTTCTTATAGCCGCAATCTCTCGTCCTGACGGCGCATACTTCAGAGAGCTTGTTCATATTCTTCAAGCGTATCCGAGTGAAGAGAGGCATATCGACCTAGTCCTGACTGATAGAAATTTGAGGACCATCGGGCTGATAGAGCGGAGGCAGAGCATACATCAGGAAGGGACACATAGAGTGGTCCTGAAGAAACGGGTGAAGCGCAAAGTGCCCGCAGTCATGATCGCCGAAGAAGTTGATTCAGAAAGAACGCCTACTGATACCGAACTCCCAACTGGGACTTCTGCCGATGTCCAAGATTCGGGTGGAAGAAGAAAAGGCAAGGCTGCTACTCAGAAGCGTTCTAAATCTGGGAGATTTAAATCTGTTGTTATGTCCCTGCCTGCTCAGGGGATTAGAATATCAGAGGCTTCTTCCCCGCCAGTAGAGAATCTTTTTGACGGGCTTGCCGATGTTTCGATTTCGGAATTTGTGTCGTCTCAACACAACGCTGGTATGGAGGAGCTTGACAGTGCTCTCGAACTGAGCGGGACGCTTGCTACAAGTGCGGCCGACATTTCCGGTTGGTCGGGGGATTGCACATGCATACACTTCACTACACTGTATGATTCACAACTATAAATCACTCAACTTAGGAAGTCACTAACTCTTTCTTCGCTTCTCATTTTCAGGTACTATGTTTGGAAGGGGATCGATGCTTGGGAACCTTCGATCTGCCCGAAAAGCTTCTGGTTACTATGATTCCCGTAGGAGGGATTTAGATAGAGATCGCGATCGCGATTACTCTAACCAGGACAGGCATGGGCATGACAGAGAGTATAGACATCGATCCAAATCACGCTCTCCTCCTCCCAGACTTCCGTCTCCACCCCCTGTTTCTGCCTCACATCCGCCTGAACCTCCTCGCCACAGGCCGTCTTCTCATTCTTCTAGATCTAAGAATCATCTTCAGAGAGTCGAGACTACATCCTCCATGGTTACAGAGTAGGTCCTCGCTGATCCGACTGGATAAGGGGCCCTTAAGTTGGCTCAGATGAGGAAGGATTTTTCAAATATCTGCTTCGACGGTTATGTCTTCCCTCCCTACTTGAAGAGAATTCCATCAGGGGTAGAAGGCACGATGCATGATTATGTCCATGACATCTACACCCAATACCGAGAGTGGGCAAAGGCTGCTGAAAAAGCTTCCAAAGTGGCCTTTGAGCGGGCCAAAGAGATCGAGAAGATGGAGACCGAGCTTGCAAAAAGGGATCGGATTATTCAGGTACTCTCTGCTGAGTCCGAGTCTTCTCGGAAATCTGAGATTGAGGCCATTAAGAAGGTCGATGAAGCGAAGGCGAAAATGGAGAGGTTGGGGCAAACACACGTTGCCCTGGTGGAGGAGATGGGCCACTGGAACACCAAAGTCACCGCCGAGCGGGATGCGGCGGTCAAGGAGCTTAATGAACTCAAAGCCAAATTCGCCAACTTGGCCAATGAAAAAGATGATGCGAACAACGCATCCCAGGAGGCGTGCGAACAGGCTGTCCTGCTCAAGGGAGAATGGGATGTGGCGGTGGCTAAAATCCATAAGGTGAAGACTGAGGTCGAGGAGAGGGTGAAGTTGGCCGAGTCCAGGCTAGAGGCCGACATTGAAGACCTCCTCGTCGTTTACAACGCTAATGTGCTGAGGCACAGGGGTCTAGCCTGGCTCGATGATTATTCAACGCATCTCCACAGTGCTTGGGGCCGACTGGTTGAGGAAGAGAAGGAGGCGCACCAGGGTGAGTCTGTGGATGAATTCGAGCTCGAGATTCGTCTGTTAACCGATGATGAAAAGAAGATTCTCCATGATTCAATGATCTCTTATGAGAAGGAGAGACTCGGCACCCAGCACCTGGAAGTAGGAGAAGGCTCCATGGTTGAGCATCACGATGCAAGTCTTGAACTTCCGGCGTCAACCCAGCCTGAATCTTTGCCTGCGGTTGATCCTCAAGTTGTTCCTGCCTATAATCTGGATCAGCTGCAGATGTCTCCGACTACAACGCAAGCGACTGAAGCCGCCCCATCGCTTACAAGTCAAACTGAGGAAGGTACTCCGAACATTCCATATATCTTTCCTGAGTTGAAGTCTTTGATCGACTTAAGTCCTAACAATTCTCTTATTCTTTGTCCAATGATCGACGCTGCACCACACATGCCTCTTGCTACTCAAGAATTATATCAGACACAGGAGGCTATCGTGACCGAAGCAATCACTGTGAGCACAGCTGCCCCGATCGATGATATGCAGGGTAGTACAATGGCGTTTGACGAGCAACTGATGGATGAACTCTTTCGCGGTCACGGCGATCCTCTTGCCGACTTGCCACCTGTTATGAGCGGAACTGATCCTGCTACAAGCTCTTCAATGCCAACTGCCGATGCCCCCAGCGGGGCTCGAGCAATAACCGAAGAGGAGATGTTCGCTCAAATTGATGCTGAAATGGCGGCAGCGGCTCATGGTGGAAGCTTCGGAGGTGGGATGGCAACACCAGGGCCTACTCCGCTCAGAATGATATCTCCCGATGGTGCTGTTTTTCTCACCGGCATGCCCGTTCCACCTTCTGTATTCGATCATGTTCCTCCGACTCCGCCCGCAGGGAGCGTTCCTATTCACTTGAGTTCGGAGGAGGATGTCGACATAATGCCCTCGCCTGAAGACCAACCGTCGAAAATCACAGGCTTGAAAGAGGAAGATTGGCGATGGCTCCAGTGGGTCCACACCGAGGAGGAAGCCAAGGAAGAAGAAAGATTAGGCATGCTCATCCGATGTATTTTGACTTACATTTTGTTAGCCGTGTATAGATGCGGGTTCGGCCCCTACTAGTAGGAATTTTTTGGGAACAAACTTGTATACGAACTTCTTTTACAAACAATAGAAATGAAACTTCTCTTTTTTGGTTTCTCTTCTGTCATTGTGTATTTGTCTAAGTGTTTAAATATCTGGAGTGCACTTGTGAAGTTTCAGGTTCCGAATCAAGTTTGTTTTGGTTTTCCAAGTTCGGAAACTGTGGACATAGCTTGTGACCGGGAAGCGAGTTGAATTTTAACGTCGCATTGCTTCAGTCGATGGTCGATGTTTAAGTCTTGCCCCCAAGTCTTGATGGTGAGTTGTAGATCATCAGTCGACGATCGTTTCTTATATATATAACATGTTGAGTCTAGTGCCACCGAACGGATGTCTAAGGCAAATGGAGATTGAGTAGTTCATCCATGCTCATTTGATTGTCGATGATCATATCCACACTCCGGGGATTCCCATTCGTTCAACGGCGGCTGGTCACGCCATCTTAAGTTTCGATCATATGTCCGCGATCAGGAGACTTGGAATCGGCATTTGCACTCTGGGAGTCTGGAGTTGATGTCTATATTCCGACTCGTGCTCTGGGAGTTCGGAGTCGATGTTTATACTCTGGTTCGCGCTTTGGGAATACGGAGTATGATGTTTATACTCTGCCTCGCACTCTGGGAATACGGAGTTGGATGTTTATACTCCGCTTCGCGCTCTAGGAATACGGAGTTGGATGTTTATACTCCGCTTCGCACTTTGGGAATACGGAGTTGATGTTTATACTCCGGTTCATGCTTTGGGAACTCGGAGTTGGATGTTTATACTCCACTTCGCACTATGGGAATATGGAGTTGATGTTTATACTCCGGTTCGCGCTCTGGGAACTCGGAGTTGGATGTTTATACTCCGCTTCGCACTCTGGGAATACGGAGTTGGTGTTATACTCCGGTTCGCGCTCTGGGAACACGGAGTTGATGTTTATACTCCGCTTCGCACTCTGGGAATACGGTGTTGGATGTTTATACTTTGGTTAGCGCTCTGGGAACACGGAGTTGATGTTTATACTCTGCTTCGCACTTTGGGAATACGGAGTTGATGTTTATACTTCGGTTCGCGCTCTAGGAACACGGAGTTGATGTTTATACTCCGCTTCGCACTATGGGAATATGGAGTTGATGTTTATACTCCGGTTCGCGCTCTGGGAACACGGAGGTGATGTTTATACTCCGCTTCACACTTTGGAAATACGGAGTTGGATGTTTATACTCCGCTTCGCACTCTGGGAATACGGAGTTGATGTTTATACTCTGGTTCACACTCAGGGAACTCGGAGTTGATGAAGGATTGTCGTGTATCAATCCTTTTTTGACTTTTATGTGATGGCTTGCCCCCGAGCTCGGGTTTCACTTAGCGAGTGATTGGTTGCATCGCAGTCACTCTCTATTTGAATAAATCCCACCATATGATGAGAATTAGCTCTCCGTGCATAGTGATGGGCATATGAAGTATTTCAAGTAAATCACAGCTCTAGCTCGAAGAGGTTGCATTTTATTGTTGAAATAAGAAAGTATGGCAAAGTCAGTTGCCTTATTACAAGTTCTAATTTCGAAATGCATAAACAAATTGCAGAAAAGGAAAGTAAACTAAATGGATAAAGATAGCATGTTAGGTGTAATAGCGGCGAAGGCTCTCGCTATACCAAGCTCTTGGCAGGGTAAGACCGTCGACGGTCGATAACTTGAATGTACCATCTTCGAGTCTTCGTTCAATAACATACGGTCCTTCCCATGTCGGCTTCATATGTGAAGGAACCGAATAGATTCTTTTTAAGACGAGATCGCCTAGTTCGAAGGTTTGCGGACGGACCTTGGCGGTGTACAATCGGGCGACTCGAATTCGTTGCGCAGCTGCCCTCAAATCAGCCTCTTCACGCTTCTCATCTAATAGATTGAGAGATTCAGCAAGTAATATAGCATTTGTCTTTGGCTCATAGTATGTCACACGATGAGATGGTACTTCTAGCTCAACTGGAATAACGGCCTCTGAGCCGTAAGAAAGAGAGAATGGAGTGTGGCCGGTCGTGGTCTTGTGGGTTGTTCGGTAAGCCTATAGAGCCATAGGTAGTTCATCGACCCACTTGCCCCCGACCTTTTCCAGTCGTTTCTTCAGGATGGACTTTATAACTGTATTAACTGCTTTGACCTGTCCGTTTGCCTGAGGGTGTGCAACTGCGGAGAATTTCTTTTGGATGCGAAATCGTTTACAGAAATCTTTGAATTCAGCACTGTCGAATTGGATTTCGTTGTCCATAATAATGGGGTGTAGGAGACCGAATCAACAGATGATGTTACGAACCACAAAGTTGATTACTTTCTTCGTTGTAATGGTCGTGAGAGCTTCGTCTTCAGCCCACTTTGTAAAGTAATCAACTGTGATGATGGCGTACTTTGCACCACCTTTTGCCAGAGGTAGAGCACCGATGATGTCGATGCCCCACATTGCGAACGGCCATGGGCTGATCATTTGTGTTATTTCGGTAAGAGGAGCTCTAGGAATTCGGGCATATTTCTGACACTTATCGCATTTCTTTGCATAATCCGACGCATCGCGATTCACCGTTGGCCAGTAATATCTGTATCGAAGTATTTTCTTGGCAAGTGCTTGCCCCCCGGTGTGATCGCCATATTCTCCCTCGTGCACTTCGTGCATTACTCGTTTAATTTCATCGTGAGCGATACATCGGAGTAGAGGAACAGAGTACCCTCTTCTATACATGACCCTATCCTGAATGACGAATCGTGAGGCCTTTCGGAGAACTTGTCTCTTTTCATTCCTATGCTCTGGCAGGGTTCCGTGCTCAATGTAATTTCTGAGTGGGGTCATCCATGAATCCTTTTCGGGAACGGTTTCGCATACCCGGTTTATTTCTGTCCGGTCGATACTTGGGGAAGGTAGCGTTTCTACGGGAACGAGTCCCATTTGCCGAGCTTCGCCTGTGCTGGCTAGCTTTGCCAATGAATCGGCCTTTTGGTTGTGCTCCCGAGGTATACAATAGATGGCGTAGTAATCGAACTGATTCAGTATTTCCTGAACTCGAGCTAAGTAAGCAGCCAACCTTCGATCTCTTGCCTGATACTCTCCCCGTACTTGACACACAACCAATTGTGAATCACAGTAAATTTCCACAGCGATGATTTTCAGATCTCTGGCGAGTTTCAAGTCAGCTAAAAGGGCTTCGTATTCAGCTTCATTATTGGTTGCATGAAAGTCAAACTTCAAAGTGTAGCATGTAGATCGACCTTCGGGGGTTTCGAGCACAACACCAGCGCCCGAACACCGGTCGTTCGATGCACCATCGGTATACAGCTTCCAGACATATTCGGGGAATTTACTGGTTTTGGGCAAGTCCTCTGGAATGGTGAATTCAGCTACGAAATCAGCGAGGACTTGTCCTTGGATTGCTCGTCTTGGAGTGTAAGTAATATCAAACTGACTCAGTTCGATGTTCCACTTGAGTAGCCTACCAGACGTCTTGGGCCGCGAAAGGACCTGTTGTAACGGCTGGTCGGTGTAAACAATAATGGAATGTGCCTGGAAGTATGGTCGGAGTTTTCTTGATGCAATGACAAGGCAATAAGCCAACTTTTCCAACTTCGGATAATTTCTTTCTGCCTCAGTCAATCGTTTGCTGACATAGTATACCGGCTTCTGTATCTTGTCTTCTTCTCGGATTAATGCGGCGCTGATAGCGTTCTCTGATATCGCCAAATATATGAACAGCTTCTCATGGTCGATGGGCTTCGACAGGATATGTGGTGTGTATAGATGTTGGACTAGCGCTTGGAAAGCGCCCTCGCACTTCGTGGTCCATTC
The DNA here is from genome assembly GCA_030737815.1 of Allium fistulosum. NCBI lineage: Eukaryota > Viridiplantae > Streptophyta > Magnoliopsida > Asparagales > Amaryllidaceae > Allium > Allium fistulosum. Next base: position 892,375,532 of record CM060905.1, on the reverse strand, counting down.
AAAGTTGCGTTTTCCTTTTCGGATCAGATCGAAGAAGGGAATGCATTTGTTAGTGGACTTTGAAATGAACCTGCTCAATGCTGCTACTTTCCCATTGAGACTTTGGACTTGCTTTAAGGTCTTGGGAGTTTCAAGATTTCCGATTGCCTAAATCTTTTCAGGATTAGCTTCGATTCCCCGAGCGTTAACGATGAACCCAAGGAACTTCCCGGATGCAACTCCAAAGTGACATTTTAGTGGGTTGAGCTTCATTTTGTATTCTCGGAGTATGTTGAACATAGTTTCCAGGTCTCTAACATGGTCAGTGGAGAGTCGTGACTTCACAAGCATGTCGTCTACATATACTTCCATGGTTTTCCCGATTTGATTGGCAAACATCCGATTGACCAATCATTGATAAGTAGCCCCGGCATTGTTAAGTCCGAAGGGCATAACTTTGTAGCAATAAAATCCCAGATTGGTTATGAAGCTGGTATGTTCTTGATCGGGTAAATGCATCGGTATCTGATTGTTGCCAGAGTACGCGTCCATGAAGGATAAGAGTTCATGTCCGGTTGTCGAATCTACTAGTTGATCAATTCTGGGAAGTGGGAAACTGTCTTTGGGACATGCTTTATTCACGTCGGAATAATCGACACATGTTCTCCATTTTCCATTCGGCTTTTGGACGAGCACGGGATTCAACACCCATTCAGAATATAGCGCATCTCGAATGAATCTGTTTGCTTCAAGCTTTTCTACTTCTTCCTTAAGGGTAGCAGATCTCTCTGGATCCATACCGCGCCTTTTTTGTTTGACCGGGACATGCCGCGGGTCAATGTTCAGAGTGTGGATCGCGATGTCCGGCGAGATCCCACACATGTCGGAATGTGTCCAGGAAAATATGTCAAGATTTGCCCGCAAAAATTCAACCAATTCCTCTTGAGTTTGCTAGCTTAGCTGAGATCCAATCTTTATCATTCTCGAGTCATTGTCACTGTCAACTGTGACATCAATCGTCAGTTCGGCCGGGGATGCTTGACTTTCTTTAGATTCTCCTCCGTCTTCAGTTTCTATTGGGTCAAGATCCCTGCGGAATTGGCCGGGGTGCCCGGGCCTGGGCCCGGGCGTTAATTGTCAATTATCAGCGAAACGGACGCAAAGAGATTCCTCTATGCCCTTTCCTTTCTCCTTTCGCTACGCTTCCCGTAACTCAGCAACATAACAGGCTCTGGCAGTAGCCTGATCTCCCTGAATGATTCCTATTCCATGATCAGTGGGAAACTTTAAAGTCAAACACCACGGGGCGATGGCCACCCGGAATTTAGCGAGGGCCGGTCAGCCCAAGAAAGCATTGTAAGGGGAGTCTATGTCCAAAACAATGAACTGAAGCATCCGTACTCTCCGTCATTCTCCAACTCCCAACTCTACTGGCAGTTCCACCATTCCAGTGGGTATAGTTGCACTTCCGTTGAAACCGTGGACTCGGGATTGACAAGGCTTCAAGTCCGTGGCTTCCATTTTCATTTGATCATAAGCTCGTTTGAACAAAATATTCACAGAGCTTCCACTGTCAACTAAGATCCTTTTCATCCAAGCGGGACCTATCTGTGCTGAGATGACCAGTGGATCGATGGTGGGAGCTTCGACTTTATCAGCGTCTCTGTCCTTGAACACGATGTCATCTGTCATCGTCTTCTGTTGCTTGGTCGGAGCCCCTTCATCAGAATTACTATAACATTCGAAGTCTGCGTGCCTGATAGAACTAGCATAAGACTCCATTTCCTTCCAGCTTCGGTCCGCTGGGTGAGGACCACCACTTATTATATTGATGACCAACCTCCCGCCTATACGAGCGGGTTCCTCCTGCCTTTCCTGGTTCGGCGCACGATTCTGATTTGACGGGCCCGCGCCGCCAGACTGCGGTGTCCGCACATACTGATCCAACTTCCGTTCACGTATAAGTTTCTCAATGAGGTCTTGTAAGTGACGACATTCATTGGTGTTGTGGCCATAGGTCTCATGGAATCTATAGAATTTTCCTGTTTGAATTCGTCTCTCAGTTTGTGGTTTTGGGGCAGGTTTCTTGTACTGCATGGTATTGCAGGTCTGCAGATACACATTTTCCAACGACGTGTTCAATGGAGTGTAGTTATCATACATGGAAGCTCTACGCGGTGGACCGCGATTCTGATCGCGTTTCTTGTTTTGATTCCCATTGTCCCTTTGTTGATTTTGTTTATTTTGTGCGTTTAACTGAACTTTCCCAGAACTATCTTCGGACTGTTTAATAGCGATGTTCCTTTGGATTCCATCGATGTTGGTCCCTGCATCATCCTACTTCCTAGATTGTTTCGCATCCTCCCTTCTCAAGAATTGGGCTGCCTTGGAATAGAAACGGTCCAATGACGCAGGTGGTTTTCCAACTAACCAATTTCCGAACTCGAAATCAGCATCAATCCCCTTAGTTAGTGCCATCAGGATAGAGTTATAATTGGGATTGCTTATTTCTGCACACGCGGCATGGAATCGCTCCAAGTAACGCCTAAGTGTTTCTTCGGGAGCTTGCATAACACTAGACAGAGTGTTAACATCTTTAGGCCTTGCCACGTGCATACAGAATTGTTCAACGAACTTTGTGGCCATGTGGTCAAAGTTTGAAATGGATCGCGGTGGCAAACGACTGAACCACATGGTAGCGATGCCCCCTAGGGAAATGGGGAAACTACGGCACTTCACTGCGTCATCAGCTCTAGCAGCATTCATCAGCCATTCGTATTTCAGGACGTGTTGGTTGGGATCAGAACTTCCTTCATAAACTGGCAGAGCTGGCATCCTGAAGTGCCGAGGCGGTTCAGCATATAAAACGTCATCGGTGAAAGGGGTATGACTTCGGGAGATTCCCCAGTCGTCATTAGAGAGACCCTGACTTTCACGGATCATTTGGCGGATCATCGCTGGTATATCCAGCGTTCGGATACTTGGAGCATGTTGTGCCAAGGTGTGGTCGGGTTCCACAGTGCGAGTCTGGACCGGACGCGGTCGACGGTCCGTGGCTCGCCTCCTTGGTTCAACATCCTCAGGGACATAAGGCTCGGGAGTTTGCTCTTGGCTACGTTGAGGATCAGCTTGGTTTCTAGCATCACCTCCCCGTTCGGCAGTGGTGGTAGTAGCAATGTTGTCGGTAACACGGTAAGGAGCAGCTCCTTCTCGAGTTGAAGGCTCCGTACAGAGACTAGCGGATAGTCCAGCTCTAGGTTGCCCAAGGTTCGAAGCAGGTTGGCGTCCCGTGGCTTGGGCATAGCTTACACCTAGCCGTGGACGCGTGGATCTGGTTTAGCCATCGGAGGAGGCTAAACTTTCTGTGGAAGAATAGGAACCTTGGTCTCTCCTAGATCTTCTGCGCCTTTGGCGATTTAGCTGATTGGACAAATTGGTGTTGGCGCGCAGTTGTTCAGTTAACTGCTGTCGACTTGGGTCAACTCTTGAAGCAACATCTGGAATTCTTGTCTAGTGATTGGACCGGATGGATCTGAAGGTCCTGCGGCATTCTGGTTGGAGGGAGGTGATTGCACGGGATTTTGTCGGTCCTGTGCTCCTTGATCAGCAGCTGTAGCGGTGGTACGTGAGCTCACCATAATGAATTGGTGAAGTCCTTTCCTAGATCTAATTGCAAATCTGAATAGAATGGAAGGGCTTTAAAGTTCTTAATCTGGATCTTCTTCTTAGATTTATGCAATCCAATATAGATAGGAGATCCAAAAGAGCAGGAGAATAATTGGTTTTCTCAGTGAAAGCACCAAAGTGTTTGTACCAAAATTGGGCACAACACTCTTCGGAAGTCTTTGAAGAGATAAAGTGAAGAAATTAAATGGAAAAAGAGGAATTATCTAACAAAAACTCTAAATTTCAGAAATGAGAATAATTAAAGTGCAAGGAGACACAAGAATTTAGAGTGGTTCGGCATGTTGCCTATGTCCACTATGAAGTAGTTTGCTTTTATTGATCTTTCTTTGATGTTTACAATTGATTTCAACAAATTCAATGAATAACAATGATTTTCATGAGATAAATTCATTGGTAGCAGCAGCCATGGAGTTCAGATCCGTGTTTGGCAGAGTCTAGGCGTTGGAGATCTCAAAGAAGAAGAAGAACCCCTTTTCTGTTGGCTTTAGGGGTCTATTTATAGGTGTAGGAGGCTTATATTTCGCTCAGATCTCGGGAGACCCTCTCTGGCACATGACCAGGCCCGTACGCCCAAGCCCGTGAAGTTTCGGTCCGAATTGTGATCGATGCGACCAGATTTCGTATCGCTCGAGATTCCATCCAATGGAGTCGAAATTTGGCGTGGACATTCTTTAGCATGCACGTAGTCTCCTCTGAAAATATCATAGAATTTGGACTTGTAGATTAGGAGATATGATCGACACGGAATGAGGTTTTTGGTAGGCTGTTTCCTTCGACTCGCTTCTATTTCGACTCGCTTCCGTTCGACTGGCGCTTGAATCTCCCTCTGCCCTTGATGTTGTTTCGAGTGAGTCGAAATGTTCATCGGTTGAGCGAGTCGAAGTGTGCCCAGATCGAGTGAGTCGAAGTACGCACTGGTCGAGCGAGTCGAAACGGAGCGTCCTGAGAGGTTTGAGCAGTGGCTTCGCCAATGGAGTCGAAGTTGATGGAGTCGATCAGTGGGTCGAATGGAGCGAGTCGAAGAAGGTATCTGAGCGAAGCGAGTCGAAGTAGGCATCTGAGCGAAGCAAGTCGAAGAAGGTACTTCAGATGGCTGTGAAGCGAGTCGAACCTGAACGACTCAAAGTTGGCCTCTGAGCAAAGCGAGTCGAAGCTGTCATTCTTGAGTGTTGCGAAGCAAGTCGAAGTTAGCATCTGAGGGATGTGGAGCGAGTCGAAGGGAGCGAGTCGAAGGGAGCGAGTCGACCGGTAATTGATTTTCGCCCAATTTTGTATCGTTCATAACTTGAGCATACGAACTCGGATTGATTTGAGATTTGGAACGTTGACTCTCATGGCTTAGCTTGTCATGTCCTACCAAATTTGGCTTGATCCAGACTCGGACAAAAATCGTCGATATCCATAGTGAGCCTGTGTATAACCGATCTCTGGGATAGATCATCATTGGTTTACTAGTCAATTCCTTGGTGTCACGGTCTTGCCAAAAGGCGGGATAACAGTGAGGAAAGTACTTAGCCATGGCTATGTAGGCTAGGAATTCATATCGGTACCAACCACTTTTGCTCTATACCAAATTGAATTCCTAAGCCTATAGTGCTAAACTTCTAGGAGGGGTAAAGGATATTCAATAGTTTGTGCTAAAGGTGTTCATTTGTTCGCTTGGTGTTTAATGATGATGTGGTAGCATGATAAAGGATGATGGCTTCAGGACATCGATAACAGTAACTCGATGGTGAATAGAGTTATATTGTGAGGATGACGACTCGATGTTTAATAGAGTCATAAGGGTGATTGTCCATAAGGGTGGGTTCTAAAAAGGGTGACCTTTGCATAGAATGTTGAATGGTATTATCATGGAAAGAAAGGAATGTGGAATGATTCTTTGAGAATGAATGGAAACTAGGTGGAGCAAGGAAAGGGCTTGGATACTCATGCTAAGGGATTGTTGACACTTGGAGCATTTTCTTTTGTACTTGAAAGTAGGTTTATTGTGAGCATGCTCATTGGGTACTTGGAATGGCTACCTCAGATCGATGGAATGGATCCGTATACCCTAGACTGATGGAAAGGATCTAGTGTTAGCTTTGGGCTATGAGCAAGTACACTAAAAACCGAGATTTTTCTATTTATTCCTAGTTGAGGAATGGTCATATGAGTTATCATATATCCGAGACACATTAAGTGATAGTGAGGATTGTTTGATGGATGTTATGTTTTCTTTGATTGTTCTTCACATAGTCTATCACTCTAGAGATTTCATGAGTTGTTGGTGTTATGGACTTTGATACCTAGATACCCGTTGTTGTACCTAGGATGTAGTACACCTTTATGATATTTGTAGAGTAGCGTATTCTATTCATTATGTGTAACTCTTTGGTTGTAGAGACAAGTCAGGTATGGTTCGTATACCCTTGTTCCTCACTATATTGACTTGTATAGCATTTTGAGATTTCTAATCGCTTACACCGGACTGTTGTCTAACTTGAGGATTTATACTTCGCTTCATATTATCTCGGGTACTCTTAAATGAGTAGACTAGATAATAGGTATATGCGGCATGCGGTGGAAATGCAAAGGATGGGTATGAGGGAGCTTTCTCATATTCTATATGAATACTCATGCTTATTCCACTTATTACTCTATCATTTTGTATAACTTTGTGAAACTATGTACTCTGATATTGTGGTTCATTCTACTTATTACTATCTCGCTTATTATATATATGTTATGCATTTTGTATTTGATTCGATGCGCTGTGAGATATATGATAGATTCTGTGATTGTTTCTCTTCATTCCACCTTTGGCTATCGTCCTACATCGGTTGAGCACCGTAGTAGAGCACTATTTAATTATATTGGGTGTCGGTGGTGCAGAGTGGTAGTTATAGGGACCTCCTTCTTTGACTAAAAATGTTTGTAGGATTTTTCATCATACAATATCACCCCAAAGACTGAAAGGCAAGCTTTGATCAAATTTCTTCTCAAATGCTTAAATAGATTGGTTATCGAAGGTATTATTTAAATGATTGAATCTCGGCTAAATTTCTATGCGTTGATATTGAGATGAATATTTAGTAGACTGAGCTGAAACTTAGTGCAGTAAATAAATCCAAAAATAAAGGTATGGAAAGTAGATATACCGATAGTACGGAAAGCCAAAAATAAAGGTATGGAAACTTAGTGAATCTTGGATTTGAGCTCAAATATAGGAAAGTACATCTTAGTGTCTAAATTACGCAAGTGCCAAAAAGAATCTCCTTGATGCATTGGGATCAATTCCTATTTATAAGCATCTAGTTATGTTTTAATTGGCGGAGAGTTCTGTCCTAGATTGTTGACTGGGCATGCTTGTAAGGCTTGGATTTGGCCATGTGTTATCATCTAGCTACTTACAAAGCGACATGGATTAATGAGTCGTCATCTTTTATACCATTTACGGATGTGGTAATCCATGTGTACTCTAGATACATTTGGGCTATCTGAGCCGTTAATCATAATTGTCTTACAGAGGATCTTTAGTTTTGAAGCCTTGCTTCGGGATTAGCTTTCGATTGGTACCCTTTTGAGGGTCTAATCCTTTGGTTTTTAGCCAGTTGAGTAAATCCTTCTTTCAGATATATTCGATAATTTGGCTTATGGACTTATCCATTGGTTTGATGTGCCGGCGCTATGCAAAAGTATGTACAATATATTCATTGATGTTTAATATTCATGGGAAGTTGAAAACATGGTGAAGTTTTCATAGCTTCGGAGTGGAATATAATTGGGTAAAAATTAGGTATGACAATAGAATATATGATAATTTCTATGCTCCATATTAATTTTTTTTATATGGTAACATCTTTCTATACATATTTTAAAAGATGTCATTTTCAATTCCAACATCGAGTATTAAAAAACCAAACTAAAATGATTTTATAACCGGTACATTATTACCAATCATAAGTTTCTTGCTTACTTATAGTTTCAGAGATATTTTAAAACCTTTACCGTTCTTTCTTATAGGCATACGGTTCCTCTGTATTTTGACTAAAAGTCAAACTGTTTGATTGCTTTGTCAAAATATTTGCTCAATTCTAATGCTCGTCAAACAGTACTTCTGTATCGGTTGTTGGATCATATCTAAAACCCACAAACTCTGTATCGCTCCCATTGACTTTGAGACACTTTGATTATCATATGAAAAGAGTTTATTCTAAATAATTATTTATAATTTCTTTATAACACATATGTACTAAAACATAAAATCATATGAGGGATAATTTTATTAGTAAATTCTGAATTAACTTAAGTATGTTGAATGATGAATCTGTTATGTTAATTTCAAATTTTTAAATTTACAATGTTATTCTATCAACATAGCTTACTATATTTGAACTACATTGGTTATGCTCTTGAAGAGACATTTGCGATTGATGAATCATATCCTTTTAGGAACAACTATCAACATCATATTTGATACTATACTTGGAATCTATTCAAGATTTGTGCATAGTACCATATGGAAAAGTCAATACTCATTATGGAATCTTGAAACAAAGGAAGTTCTTGTCTCGACTTTAAACTCATGGTTTCTCTTTAATGTTCGAGTGTTCTTATTAGACATTCTAATGATTCGTGTCTATTTAACCTTAGTTAATTTTATTTCATCTTATGTAATAAATTTTATTTTTGGATCCTATCCAAATCCATTTTACTATGAATAATTTTTAAAATAAATTCCTTCATCGCGAAGTTGCCATTTCTTGAAACAACGATTATTTTTTAAAGCAACGGAATGGGTATTCATAAACTTTTTATGAACCGCCTTTATATAAAATTAACTTAGTTTTATGTTTATGATACTTATGTTCATAATATAAGTAGATCAAGTAGAATTGATCGATCTTAAACTTCTTTGGGGTGGTCATCACAAGATCCCTTATGAATAAGTATTACATATGGCATCTTCACTCACATAAAATGTCAACTCCTTGACATAGGATATATAGGGGTTTCTTATAAACTCCTATCTTGTATGGTCTCCTAAATTATGCTTTAGATTAAATTAATATTTTGTAACCTTATATACTTAAAATTAAGTACATGACCTAGCAGAAAGAAGTTAACTCAACTTCACTCATTATCAATCATATTGTGTTCAATAAACTCTGATTACTTCTTATCGATACATCATTATGTATCATAGGAGGGAGTGAATTTGAGATTGAATCTTAGTATTTGTAGGTATGGTTGGAATTCCTTCTCAATGCACTCACTTATTCGATCAAATCAAACTCTTATATTTCCTTTGCATCTCATGTCCTGTATTTCCGATTTATAATCAATGAACTTATCATAGATATGCCACTTGTGTAGCAAATACATAAGTTTTATTTCAATGATGACTCATTTGTGAATTTAATGAAATAAAAGGATCTGTTTTTGGTATCATTAGACTTTGAATTGCATACATCTATATGTATCAATCCAAAAAGTTCACCAACTCTTTTATCGCTCCCAATTAGGTGCTTTGCACTTAATTATTTGAGATACAATTCACCAGTACCATATGATTCATAATCATATGATTAAAGAATTATTTCTCAAAACCGTAGCATAGTTCATAGTTCCAAAATAATTGTAAAAAATTTCGAATACTTCTATATTTTCTTGTGCATTATTTATGTTATGAAAAAAATACCACTATTGTAGTTTTATCTTATAATGAACATTCTCAATAGTCATATCAAAACAAAACTATATCTATATCTCATCAATACTAAAGACAATTATTATTTCATAAATAATATATGGCATATTTACGAAAACACTTTTTATTAATCTTTGCATCCACTAAAAAGCATTATATGGTATGCTCCCACTATTTCCTTCATTTCTATAATAACGTATGAAATACTAAACTCCATTTAGCCACTTAATACAAAAATTTATTTCATACACTGAGACTGGTTTATAGTCTAGGGTTTTAGATCAAACATCTTAACTTTCTTAGAAAACAATTTACTATATGAAAATAAATTCCAAGTAGAAATCACATTTCTTATTTCATATTAAGTTTCCTTTTAGTTTGTTATACAATTCTCGTTTCAGATGTCTCTTCATGAAGCAGATGTGACTGTTCAATCTCTTTGTCCCAACCGTGCCTCAGTTACTCCACTCCTATATGTTTTCTTTCCTTTTAAAAAGGTCAAACCAATCAAAAAGGAAAACTTACTAGACGATCGTAATGAACACTTTAAAAAAATGCATTTGGTCATCCATAATATTTAAGAATATCGAGTAAGTTATACATCACGTAAACTAATCAAACCATTTCAGTAATTGAATTCCTAGGTACATCTTATAGCTCTTGGTCTATATTTACATCCAACACAACAAGATCATTATTGCAATCAATCATACTGAATAACAATATCTTGTTATAGTTCACTTGCTTATTTCAAATAAACTGATTTCATCCAAGTTTCATACGTTACGAATTGCAACTGTTCACCAGATAGCATTTATAGTGATGTAATCAGGATCAAATACCCATATTATTGCTATACTTTTAGAGTTCAAAACTCACTGAAGAAAATACACAACCTTATACAAATAAACACTTAAGCAACTAAGGCACGAATGTTTCAGTGGTTGTATAAATAGGCTTTTGCATGGGTCTTGAAGCGATAATATGCCAAAAGATTTATTCATGATTGAATATTTATATTTCTTTTGTCAATCTTAATTTTGTTCATTTTTATATCTTACTAATAATTTTTTTTATCAATTCTATTAGTTGCACAAATTTATCAAAGTAGATTATTTTAACTTGTATAACATATATTCTTACAATATTAGAAAAGTTAAATGTATTCATTTTATTTTTCTTATAAGATTCCCACTAGATTTTATGTTTCTAAAATCCCTAAGAGTAAACATCGAAATATTCCAATTTCTAGTGGATGTTAAGACTCGCGTGCCTTTGGATTAAAACCTTGAGGAAGCAAAACAAATCATTTGCCCGTATGCAATTAATAACACTTATCGGTTGTACCATATACAACATCGAGCCCAAGGACATTGTCCTAATCTCATCTTCACCTTGAGGAAGCTCAACAAATCAAGAGAAATTATTCGCTCCTACTCACTATTTCGCCATGGCCTAAGTATAATGCACGTACCTTGAGCTCAACAAATACGTGCTTGTATCTTACCTCATCTAGTCAATACATAAATAGTACTACACATAACAACTCTAGCTTGAGGAAGCTCAACAAATAAGAGTATGCATGTAATCTGTTAATACATAAATGGTAAAGGACAACTTATATATTAATCTTTGATATATATATACATATTTATAATTTGAGGAATATCAATTTAGGGAATAATGTATTTCATTGGAAATAGCCTCGTGATTCAAGTGTTGGATACATTAGAAATCACGGTATACGTATAATATGCATGTGCCCGTTCCTTAAATCTGAGTTGGGTTTCATACAGTTCTAGTTTAGTTGTATACGTTCATATTATATAAGTTTAATTCATTTATAACTATTTGTACTTTAATTAACCAATATAATATTCTTATATATATTATTACTTAAATCTTAATTAATTAATTTTTATTTATTTTTTTAATTAACAAATTAATTAAATTAGTTTAAAAGGTCAATTTTTTTCATCATAAACGGTTTAGGATGAATATTAACTATAATACATATAGTTTTATATATATATATATATATCATTATATACAAATACATACATACATACATACATACATATATATATACACACACACAAACTTAGACTATTTTATTAACTAAATTTTAAGTAATTAATTTAATAATTATTTCCGCTTAATTAAAAATTGCTTTTAATTAAATAATTTAATAAATTCGAAAATATTTATTGATGTATATATATACATTTATGAGTACATATGCTTATATTAGTTAATTAACTTTTTATTAATTATTAATTTCCTTAATCTAATTCTTTAAATTATTAAATAATTTCAATAAAAAAATCTATTTTAAAGACAATTTTTTAAAAACAATTTTATATTATTTTATAAATTTATTTTATATTTTAAATTAACTTTTGAATTCAAAATATATTACTAAAATTTCAAACTAAATTTTGAAAACGAGCCCAAGGTCCAAATTAATCTAGGCCTTCATAATTGGGCCAACCATTTGGACTTACTCCGTCATTTAGCCATATTAGTAGTCAAGGAGGGGAGACTACAAGATTATCCAACCCCAAGCCTAGACACTACTATTCTAGAAATCCAAATGACAGATAGGCCTTATTAGCTGTCCCTAAGTTGCTAATTTAATCCGCATAGACCATTAGGGCTTTAATACCATTGTTGGAACCAAGTCGGTCAAAAGTAGGTGAATAGATAGATATAAAAAAATCTATTTTGAATTATATTAAGGTTATGAAGTCTAAAGGTTGAATTAGATCCAATCTAATTAATTTAAGTAAAATAACATTTTATTTAATTTTTTCGATTTATTTAATTAATGAATCTAATTAAGGATATTTTATATAGTTTATGAGCATATTATTATGCACTTTTATGTGAATGATGTGCACATGCAACATTGTATACATCATGCATGATTAAATATATACATAAGTCGATGTTGGGATTTACATCTACCATGTTTGTACTTGGCTTTTACATAAATGCTAATTGCATGAATAAATTTTGTTAACCTTTTATTAGAAAAACTGATTTCAACTGGATTTAGATGATTCAAACAAGGATGAAAGGACTTGGAAACTTGGAGGTACACTTAAAAGGGCTAGAGAATTGAGCTCGAAAAATTTGGTTGGAAAATTAGCAAAGTTCTTAACTCAACCCCAAGTTAAGGCCTTAGGTCAACCCTGAGTTAAGGCCTTAGGTCAACCTCGAGTTAAGGATTTGAGTTGGTGTCGAGTTAAGGATTTGAGTTGGTACCGAGTTATCACTAAAGCATCTTCAACTAGACATAAAAGATTAAAAAGGAATCAGAATGACTTGAAATTTGGCAAGAGCACTTAGAAAAGGGAAAAGAAGGACTTGAGAAAATTTCACCATGATTGGGCCAACCATTTAAAATCGGCCTCGAGTTTAGGACCATAACTCGGCATTAAGTTTAGGATTTGACTTGGGTCGGCTTGGGTCTTCTGGCATGACTTCACGCTATCTCTTGGACTTCATTGCTATTAGGCCTCTGACTCTATGTTGCCCAATTCCTCTATAAATACCAACCTACCTGCTACCAGAAAAAAGGCTTCTATTTGCTGGATCTCCTTCAACACTCTTAGACTTGGAGCTTCCATTACACTTTCCTCACTTCTATTCTCCTCAAATAACATTCTTAACTCCATTATAAATTTGGGATCAACTAGATTGTGGCATGATCGGATTTAACAAGTTGTAATCTAGAGAGTGGTCAACTAACAAAAAAGATTGAAGTGGACGTAGGCCGGAGGTTACACCGAACCACTATAAAAATTTCTGTGTGTTCTTGTCTATTTTCTACCTTTTCTTTTACTTTCATCTAAACTGGTGCTTTCATCTGATATCTGGGTGTTGATCCACTTTTTGGGTTAACATTTTGGTGCTTTCACTGAGAACTAAGAGCGAGATCTAAAGACTTAAAACTAGAGTCTGGGATATGGAGAAGATAAAAAGGCCTAATACTTGATCTAAAACAGAGCAAGTCAACCAGAGCCTGCGGGCAGTCAAGAGGTATCCTTAAAGTTTCCTCAGTCTAACTACGTGACCAGAGAAGAGATGGAGAGGATGATGAAGGAAATGCAAGATGAGATAATGGTTAGGCAACAAGAGATGCTATAAGGGTTCCTCCAAAGGATGGGACGATAGAGAATAACTAGAGTTGCTGGAATTCAGAACCAAAGACAAGGAACTAATGTACGAGCATTTGGAGATAGTGCAGAGAAAACTAAATCAGTGCCCACATGACTCGAGGGCACGATCGATTTTGATCTAGAATGAGGTTTAATGCCTGGAATGGGCAATGCTGGAGCTAGAGAGGAAAATTAGAATACAAATACATGACAGCAAGAGTTGGAACCAGAGCCTACTATTGGAATAGTGGGGCAGAATGAAGTTATGGATCAAAGACATCCATTGGATGAAAAATCCATGATCGGGATGGATTGTGGTCAGGTTCAATTCCTTTACCCAAACTTTAAATAAATGGTGCAATATAACCTCAAGTAGCCTACACATGTACGGGATCCCGAACGATCCCTAGGCATGCTTTGAGTCGGATGTCTAAGATGACTATTTAGGACAATAATAACCCCAGACCACTTAAACATATACAAAACCTAGATTGGTCCCTAGTCACGCTCTAAGTCGGATTTTTGGGTGATTTCTTAGGATAATAATAACCCCCAACCACTCAAATGTGCACATTACCAAGGTTAGTCCATAGTCAAATTCTAAGTTGGATATTTGGGATAAACAGTTAAGATTTATGTTTACTTTCTCTGAATTGAATATTTGAATTTTGAAAAACCCACGGGAATGTGATGATTGATATTTATCGCTTTATGTCTCATCCAGAGAGTCAAGACCGGAGTGCAAGGTGTAAGTCCATTTGCCAGAGAGCAAGTGGATGGGCTTGTATGGATTTGGATCGTCTTAAAGCTTCCGTCCGAAGAAATAGGGTTAGAATGCATGGTGCTAGTCCCCTTACCGGAGAGCAAGCGGATGGGATTGTACGAATTTGGATAGCCTTAGAACTACCATTAGGAAAGATGAGGCCGAAGTGAAGGAGTGAGCCACAGCATATGAGGGTGAATAGGATGGGCTTTTTTGGTCGCTATCGAGCTACTACTTGGAGAGGCGGTCTAGAGTGCAAGAAGTAAGTCTCCCCACCGAAAAGTAAGCAAATGGACTTGCTTGGTCATTGAGTCCCTTTGTCGAAGAACGAACGGGCTCAGCAAGGATCTGTAGAGATTGAAACTCTAGATTGGAACAGTAAATTACCCAAGAAGGTCGCCTCATTAAATTAAACATTAAACAATCCTGAGAAATAGTTTTCTTAACTTAAATGATAAATGATCTAGAGAGATCACACGTTAAATTAAATGGAAGATGATCCGGAGAGATCAAACCCTATAACAAAAATGGACTTAGTAAAAGGTTTTGAAAACCTTGTAATTAGAATAAAACTGATAAATCCTTGACCAACATGGGATGATTTTGGAAATGAGATGTAATATGAGATATGTGATATAATAACTCCGAATGAAATCAGAATGATTCTGATGTATAAACTACATATCGGCAGTCTAAAGTCTTAGGCTGTAACAGGTTTGAAACGACTCGTGATTGACAAGTGAATCCGAAGGAACTGGATGATTCACCTAGATTGAAGTAGTCGAAGAGCTCAACTATCAAAGACTGATTACCAGAACTTGTTCTTGAGCAAAGAACACCTGCCATTTGAAAGGCGTACATTGGGGAGCAAGTGTTAACCCGCATTTTAGCAAAGCAGATTTCAACTGGACTTAGAAGATTCAAATAACGACGAAACGACTTTGAAACTTGGAGGCATACTTAATTAGAGAATTGAGCTCAAGAAATTTTGTTGGAAAATTAGCTAAGTCCTTGGCTCAGCCCTGAGTTAAGGCCTTAGGTCAACCCAGAGTTAAGGCCTTGGGTCAACCCCAAATTAAGAATTTGACGAGTAAAGGATATGACGAGTTAAGAATTTGATGAGTTAAGGATTTGAGTTAGCATCGGGTTATCACTAAAGCATCTTCAACTAGACGTAGAAGATGAATCAGAATCAGAATGACTTGAAATTTGGCAAAAGCACTTAGAAAAGGGAAAAGGACTTGGAAAAATTTCACCACGATTGGGCCAAGCACCTAAACTCAGCCTCGAGTTAAGGACCTTAACTCACACTAAATTAAGGACCTTGATTCAGCACCGAGTTTAGAATTTGACTCGGGTCGGCTTAGGTCTTCTTGCATGATTCATGCTATCTCCTGGATTTCACTGCTATTGGGCCTCTGTCAATATGTTGCCCAATTCCTCTATAAATACCAACCTACCTGCTACCAAAAAAGTGGCTTCTTTTCACCGAATCTCCTTCAACTCTCTTAGACTTGAAGCTTCCATTATGCTTTCTTCAATTCTATCCTCCTCAAATAACATTCTTAACTCCATTGTAAATCTGGGATCCACTAAATTGAGGCTCGATCAGTTCTAACAAGTTGTAATCCAGAGAGCGATGAGCTAACAATAAACAATGAAGTGGACATAGGCTTGAGATTACGTGGAACCGTGTAAAAATACTGTGTGTTCTTGTCAATTTTCCACTTTTCTTTTAGTTTCATATGAATTGGTGTTTTCATCCGATATCTGGGTACTGATCCACTTTTTGGGTTAACAAAATTATTCATAAACAAACATACTATAAAAATTAGACCGAGTCTTTAGTTTCAAATTTCAAAATTTTAAAAATCTAGTTTGACTTAGTAAAAAATCAAATGTGAAATTAGATCTAAAAATTTAAACTTCAAAATTTTAAAAATATCATATGACACACACACACACACAAACATAAATATATATATATACACATATAATTCAGAAAAATTAATAAAATTATTTGTAAATGATGTGAAAGAATTTGCCTAATTCTTTTGGTTCAAATTTTGAATTTATCGTATCAAAATTAATGAAGTAAAAATGTTGCAAATTTAAAGCTAGATATGAAATTTAAAACTTTAAAACATCATTTTTTTTAAATTATATAAACAGTTATATTGAATAACTAATAATATATATAAGATATTTAAGTAAATAATTAAATAAATATATATGCATATATGTATGTATAAATGTGTGTATGTATATAATAAGTATATTAACACATAGATATATAGACACACACACACACACACACATATATATATATATATATATATATGTGTGCGTGCTCCGGTAAAATATTTTCTTTAAACCTAAAAGTAAGATTTTAATATTCATTCAAAAAGACATAATTAAACAAGTACATATATATATGTAATTTTATAAAAAATAATTTGGTAGAAAGATTTTTATTAATGATAGTATTTAATTTAATAAAATTATTTATAAAATATATTTAAACTCAATTTAATATATAAACTAGCTTAAATTAGAAAATGAAGATTAAATTTAATTAAAAAATTATGTATAAATATATTCAATTAAATTTAAAAAATTAAGGCCTATCTAAACATTCTATATACTTATGTATAAAAAAATAAAAATTATATATTATAGTAATAAGATGTATTAGATAGACCTGTTCAATCATGAGTTTTGATTCATGACAAGGAGCATTAACAAAGACTATATGGAGATAGCAATAAAAGGAGAGTAACATATACATGGTATAAACTACAAAGAGAAGAGACTTCAAAACTAGTTTTCGTATGATTATTTATTATGTTTTTGAGTCTTAGATATGTTTAGATACTGTTAAAATCATTCCTCAAGTAGTTACACTTGCACATAAAACAAATTATTTTCGTTTGTATATGCATTGAAATTCACTGTGCAAAATTGCACAGGTCAGTCGACTGATTACAGTCGACCAGTCGACTGACCTGGTGCAAAATGCACAGTGAACAAAGAATATATATACAAATTTGAATTTCAGTCAACTGAGCTTCTGAACTCAGTCGACTGACCTACGTATAACGACTATATTTTCTGAACGGATGCTTCCTCTCGCGAAGAGTTTCAATCCAATTCGAAGAGTAATGGCTGCATCTATTGATTGAATCTCTTAGAAAAAGGTTGTATCTATCTATGCACTATATAAACACATCAAAATCATTTTCCAAATCACCGATTCTTGAATAATTTACTGATCTTACTTACTCTCTATATTCTCTGCATTCAAAAGCAATCAAACCATCTTCATTGCTTGAATCTTTGAATTCATATTCATATTCTTTGATTTATAGCGATAATCTTCCTTTCATATCTTCACACACTCATATACTTGAGGATTTGATTATAGGAAGGGTGTACACACATTGACATATCTGTGTTATCAAGAACACATTAATCAGACAATTTTATATACTAGTAGAAGTCCTGTTCTACTGCTCAGGCATTATGAAGTCCTCTTCAGTTGTTGAGGCATCCTGTTCTGCTGCTCAAGAGTTTGTTAAATACCTATTCCTCTAGGTTAAGTGAGGGTTATTGTTTAGTTAAATTCCAGAAGGAGTCTGGGACTGGACGTAGAACGGGAAGTTCGAACCAGTATAAAAATCTTGGTGTGCTCACTTTTATTTTTACTTTACTCTACTATCTACTATCTTTGTTTTAATCTCATACATATTTAGTATATTTCCATATTGCACGATCCACACTCTCTTTCATTTGGTATCAGAGAAATGCATCTTATAACCGTTACATGGTTATTTGATATTTTGCTAATATGGAAAACAACACCAGCACAAGCACCGCCACTAACACTAGTTTTACTGAAGGTCAATCTACTGCATGACCTCCACTATTCAATGGCATGAATTACAACTATTGGACAACACGAATGCGTATTTATATGCAAGCCAATGGTTTTGATGCATGGAATGTTACACAAGCAGAATATACTGCACCTACTACTGAATATTCTACATGGACAACTGCACAAAAACAAGATGTTATTGCTAATGCTAAAGCAATGAATATGTTGTTTTGTGCATTAGATAAAAATGAATTTAACCAAGTTAGCATATGTAACACTGCATATCTAATATGGCAAACACTTAAAGTTACTCATGAAGGAACTAGCAAAGTTAAACAAAGCAAAATATCAATGCTCCAGAGTCAATTTCAAAATTTTAGAATGAAGCAAGATGAGTCCATAAATGATATGTAGTCCTGATTTCAAGATATTTATCATTCTCTAATAGGACTAGGAGAAAAGATTTATGACTTTGATATCGTGTCCAAAATCCTAAACTCTTTAACCGATGAATGGGAAAGAAAAGTCTTAGCTATTAAAGAAGCAAACGACCTATCTACCATGAAACAGGAAGAGTTAATAAGAAATTTAATGTCCTATGAAGTAAATTTACAAGAAAAAAGAGTTCAAGCACAAGACAAGAAAAATATGGCATTTCATGCAGAACAAGAGGAATCAGATCCAGAGGATGAAGATTTAGCTTTCATAGCTAAAAATTTTAAGAAAATTTTGAAGTACATAAAAGGAAATCGAAATAATGGCAAAAGAAACTTCAACAATAAGCCATCATCCTCGGTACTAGAATGCTTCAATTGCCATAAGAAGGGTCATATACAAAAAGATTGTCCAGAACAAAGGAAGGGAAAATAAAATAAATATAGAAAGGAGAAATTCAAAAAGAAGGTATTTTCGGTGACATGGGATGACTCGGATTCTTCGTCTTCTGAAAGTAGCAGTGATAGTGAAAATGAACAAGCAAATGTCTGCTTCATGGCTACTGATAATGAGGTAAATGATCTTACTTTTGATGACATGATTGAAATAAATTCTGAATTATTAGATACTTAGAAAAATCTCAAAAGAAAATATAAAGAGCTCTCGAAAATCAAAATAGAGCAGAATTCGAAAGAGATATGCTTAAAGATGACAAGAAAATATTGGAAGAAGAACTTGAGAAAATTCAAGATTCATTTTCTAATTTTAATTCTCAACTTACCTTATTGAGTCAAGAAATTGAACTCAAAAAGAAAAGAATGATGCTCTAGTCTTTGAAAATCATGAGCTAAAATCAAAAGTTAAAATGATCGAATTAGATAACACTGGTCTCAAAACTAAGTTAGATGATATTACTAGAAATGTGTCTAACTTTAATAAAGGCAGAGAAAACTTATCTAAAATTATTGAAACTTCTCAGTCTGTCTCAAATAAGAAAGGACTAGGTTATACTAAGAAATCAGTAGCTCCAGCAAAAATTAAGCAGAATAAGAGAAATATTTCAAAACCTAAGTCTACCATAGTTCAACCAAAAAGGGATCAAAACTCAAAAACCATAAAAAAATGGGTTCCTAAAACAAACAACAGTTTGATTAGGAATAAATATATTGAGTCCTTTTTGAAAAATGTTCATAAAAATAAAAACTATTTATATAAAGGGAATACTAAACCCTCTTGGGTTTGGTTTCCTAAGACCTAACTCTTAGGACCCTATTAAAAAGTGGGTACCAATGTTATTCTTTTATTTTTTGCAGGTCCCACTTAAGAAAAGAGGAAAATGGATACTCGACAGTTGCTGCTCAAAACACATGACAGGAGACAAAAATATGCTAATAAATATCACATATTCAGATGGAGGCTCTGTCACATTTGGAGACAATTCCAAAGGTTATATCATCGGCAAAGGCGATGTGAGCAATTACGGTATATCTAATTTACCTCTCATTTCAAATGTTTTACTTGTCAAAAACTTGAAGCATAATTTGTGAAGTATTTGCCAATTGTGTGACAAAGGATTCAAAATCTCATCTTCTGAGGATAAGTGTAGCATTTATGATCACAGTGAAAATCTTATCTTTGAAGGTAATAGAGATAGAAACATATACGATCTGAATATGAAAATTAATCATAATTCAGATATGTGCTTAACAGCCAAAGAGAATGATCCTTGGTTATGGCATAAGAGATTTTGTCATATTAACTTCAAAGCTATAAACAAACTTTCTAAAAATGATTTAGTCATAGGATTACCAAAAATGAACTTTAAATTTGATCATATTTGTGATGCATGTCAATGAGGAAAGTTAACTAAATCATCTTTTAAATCTAAGAAAGTTATTTCTACATTACAACCACTTGAATTACTACACATGGATTTATTTGGACCCACTCAAGTACAATACATGGGAACCCAGTCCTCGACCACCTCCGATCTCACCACATACAATGACTCGTAACAATATATAGTCTCCATTACGACCGCATATTGAAGATACAAAAGTAGAGCCGGATGAACAAACGACACCATATAAAACACCTCAAAAGACACCACGAAAATCATCTAAATAATTTTTGTGTCTTTATATATGTCATTTTATATATTTTATGGTGTATTCATCCACTTTTTGTATAAGCTTTGGTATATATTGTTTTTTGATTGCTTAACAGGCTCACTGTGCATTTTAATAACAGTCAGTCGACTGACTGCATTAGGTCTGTCGTCTGAATACAGACCCAGAAAACTCTCGGGTTCCAGTTCAGTCGACTGACCTGCTGTATTCAGTCGACTAAACGACATTTCTAAGCCTTTTTACCCCTCTTTCCATCTCCTTTTTACCCTATCTCTTCATATTTTCACTTTTACTTTCCTCTTTTTTACCGAAATTCTATTTTTCCCAAACCCTAAAAATCCCATTTGCATAGGACCCTAATGAAAACAATCCTACCAAGGACCGGGTCATATGAGCTTGTCTATCAAAATAATCTTAAAGCTCTATATGCAATTTGGAGTAACACGCAATTCAACTGGACGCAATTAATTTTGGATGAATTTCTCTCGTTTAATCAAGGAAAAATGAATGTGATCTAATTTGGGGAATACATTATGCGTCTTCATATCAACTTGGAAGTTCCATTTCCTGATTCCGAAGTGTCAAATGTTGGTGCTATAAACATGAGAACTCTTAGTCTCATGAAATTACCTGTTACTCCTCTTCCTATTATGGATTATGATGCATGGAAAGCACACCAACGTGCGTGACGTCAACAACAACAAGATCAAGGTCCTTCCTTTCAACCACGTCGCTCACCTACTCCTCCCTCACATTCCAGAGATGACGAGATTCAACTTGCAACCTCTAGTCATTCAACCCAACAATCTATTGAGATTTTATCCCGGAACCAACTTGTTCTTGACACACGTTTGAAAAGGGTTGATAAAACGCTTGACAAAATCAAAGGTTTTTTCTCCATCTTATGGGATGCTATTTCTTGTTCTGCCTCTACTTCGACCATGCCATCTACAAGGCGTCGCCCTGCGCCACAATTTACCTGGTGCACATCCGAGGATCACACCGGCACGGACACTAGCGGAACTAGCGGAGGTGGACATGGTGGTGAAGCATCATCTCGAGGCAAGTCTCTCGCAATTCCAGAACAAGAATATGACTGGGATGCCGATGAATAGTTGGGTGCTATCGTATTTGGATATGATATTTTCTTTGCTCTTTTAATCAACTTTCTTTTCTATCAATGCTTGTACCTAAATAGCCTTGTGTTATTTTGGTTTATGGAACTTTATTTGCTTTTTTCTATGATACATTATGTCGCTACATCTTGGTTTGTTATGTTAGTTATGCTTATTCTATGCTTTACTGGTTATGTCTACTCCTTTTTGTCGATGACAAAGGGGGAGAAAAATGTCTACTAACAAGTTTTATGCAGATTACATTATCGCCACACATTCAAGGGGAGAAATATATATAACTTTTGTTATATAATTTCTACTGTATATCAATTCGTCAGTTACAGGTTGTCATCAATCAAAAAACGGGAGAATGTTGAATCATGAGTTTTGATTCATGACAAGGAGCATTAACAAAGACTATATGGCGATAGCAATAAAAAGAGAGTAACATATACCTGGTATAAACTACAAAGAGAAGAGACTTCAAAACAAGTTTTTGTATGATTATTTATTATGTTTTTGAGTCTTAGATATGTTTAGATATTGTTAAAATCATTCCTCAAGTAGTTACACTTGTACACAAAACAAATTATTTTCGTTTGTATATGCATTGAAATTCACTGTGCAAAATTGCATAGGTCAGTCGACTGATTACATTCGACCACTCGACTGACCTGGTGCAAAATGCACAGTGAACAGAGAATATATATACAAATTTGAATTTCAGTCAATTGAGCTTTTGAACTCAGTCGACTGACCTGCGTATAACGGCTATATTTTCTGAACGGATGCTTCCTCTCGCGAAGAGTTTCAATCCAATTCGAAGAGTAATGGCTGCATCTATTGATTGAATCTCTTAGAAAAAGGTTGTATCTATCTATGCACTATATAAACACATCAAAATCATTTTCCAAATCACCGATTCTTGAATAATTTACTGATCTTACTTACTCTCTATATTCTCTGCATTCAAAAGCAATCAAACCATCTTCATTGCTTGAATCTTTGAATTCATATTCATATTCTTTGATTTATAGCGATAATCTTCCTTTCATATCTTCACACACTCATATACTTGAGGATTTGATTATAGGAAGGGTGTACACACATTGACATATCTGTGTTATCAAGAACACATTAATCAGACAATTTTATATACTAGTAGAAGTCCTGTTCTACTGCTCAGGCATTATGAAGTCCTCTTCAGTTGTTGAGGCATCATGTTCTGCTGCTCAGGAGTTTATTAGACACCTATTCCTTTGGGTTAAGTGAGGGTTATTGTTTAGTTAAATTCCAGAAGGAGTCAGGTACTGGACGTAGAATGGGAAGTTCGAACCAGTATAAAAATCTTGGTGTGCTCACTTTTATTTTTAGTTTACTCTACTATCTACTATCTTTGTTTTAATCTCTTACATATTTAGTATATTTCCATATTGCACGATCCACACTCTCTTTCAAGACCAAAATAAATATCAAACTGGTAAAAATTGACATGTTATAGCATATATGAAAAATGTGATATATAACAGATATGGTATCCAATTATCACTATATAATTGAATAATTTAAATGAATTATACCTTAAGAGATAAGGTAGTAGAAATACACGTTGATCTAAACAAACTCCTAGATCTCTCACATATGTGCTACCACTATGGCAAGAAAAGGACATGTCAACACCGATCTACTATTATATAATTATTTAGGTGCAAATGAGGTAAGAAAAATGGTGATGGTGACAGGGGTGCTTGTGGGAAAAGAAGGAAGAGGGAGCGGTCAAAAAATCAACCAAAATAAATAGCTTTAGGTTCCTTTATATAAAGAGACACAATTAAAAATATCTAACACGAATCCCTCATTTACCAAGCCATAACCTGGACTACCTCTCCACCATATTAGGTTGTCCATATTTAATGCCATAAATAGACTAAAATCCATCCAAACTCGATAATAAATTATATCATTTAAATCCAATTCGAATCCTTGTCGATATCATATATTGATACGCACATATACAACTTTTATATATGCACCCAATAAATTACTGATAATGCCCCGAGCAATTCTAAAGGAAACTCCTAAACACATCTCATATAATAAATATAATAGTAATTAATATTTAACAATTATGAGTTAATTTAATTAATTTATAATTATTATAATCAATCAAACCAAGTGGTGTTTCGAAGACTGGATAGGTTGGGTTGTGCGACTCCCAAGTGTGAATTTACCAAGAGACCGATATTTGAACAATTTTAATACTAATGTTCACATATCAATGTAGCCGATGGTGTTATAGTTAGGCTCAATTCACCGCTAACAAATCCCATTGGTATAATCTAATTGTACAAAATCAAGCGGTACTTAGTAACAATTGGTTACATCAATTATTTTCGTCAACACTACATCACATTAAGGCTTATGAAATTTCGGTTTGGTCAGAATTCCAAAATCATCCATATTTAACTCGATTAGTCCATAAACAAAGTCTTTGGTTCAATTATAACATTATTATTAACCGTACCACTCTAGCCAAAGACTTTGACTTTGAGTTGACTAAAGTTGAATGTTATATTAGCCTCATATAACTATGGAGACGAATTCTCTATGGAATAGTATTTCACTTCCAATGCTTCATCTTAGACCTAGCTTTAAATGTTGTTCGATAAATCTAATGTCATGCTGTAACTATAATCAAAATGGAGTATCCACACCGAGGTTCATTAGTATTCTTAGGTCGAGAGAACTATGTAATATCAACATTTCTTTCTTGTTTGACTTTAGTTATTATTAACCAACGGGAAATTATTGAGTGAGTCATTCCATTGTAACCTAATAATTATCAGTATGTAACCCTTGGGGTCCCAACAATCCATGAGTAATGCACTGCCCAATATTTGGAGAGTGTTGCATACTCTGGTCTCAAGGATGCATGGATAACTTTTCTCGAAACATCTTGATTAGTATATTTAAAATAACATGCTATATTATTTGTAATAATTTTCTCATGATTACAACTCTTTCCAATTATTTTCATGTAATATATTATTTGAGGAGTTTCTATCTTATATACTTTAAATTAATTACTTAATTAATTATATCACTATATAATAAAGTATATAATAGAAATTAAATACTTTTATTATGAACAAGAATTGTTATAGAGTTAGATATGTGTGACAAATTACATAATTATCTCTAGGGCATATCCCCAACTCTCTCATATATAACAAAATCTAATCGATAAAGTTAATAATAACATCCTTTAAATCTGGATATAATAACGGGTCACACTTCATCATTGAGCGACAACCAACCATTGTCAACTTACCCCCTTTACTTGAACCCAATATGTCTAATTAAAAAGAAACCATGCTCGAGCATTCAAGACAAGAACCACCCAATTTTGAAACCTCATCACATTCAACTATAGCCCAATTAACCTAAAATAATTGTAATACCCCAGGAATTTTAATAATATAATTAATGGTGTAATTAAGGGTAATTAGGTAATTTTACATAAAAAAGGAAATTTTGTAGATTTTAAAAGTGTTGATTAAACAGCAGGACTTCTACAATTATGAAGATTAGATATTTCTAACCATATTTCACTATATAAACACTTTAATCAGATTAAGGAATTGGTCAAATTAGTATTCAGGTTTGATTTAAGTTAAGTTGTGGTCCTAAGGCCCATTAGTGCCAAAACAGAAATGGATCTGGCTATTCAGTTTTTGGAAACTATGTAAAATCCTAACTCCACATTTTTCTTCTTCATCTTCTTAAAAGAAATATACAAACCTGATTTCCCAAATACTAGATCTCAAATTCCAAGAACATTATGTCATCAAGTTACATACTTTAGAGGGTTAAAATTATCATCCGGAAGAGAACTGTGAGATGGTATAAATTTCAACCTGATTCTTGTAGAATGGAGCTCAGTACATTTTCGAAAAATGGAGAAGAAGGACACTGAATCTAATTTGGGGGCTCTTGTGGGTAACTGGTGAGTGAGAAATTATTAATTAAGATATATAATGTTATATATGCTTCTAATTCAATTGTTATGGCCTAAGTTATGCTAGTGGCTGCATTTAAAATGATTTAGATGTCATAAGATACCTATATCAAGAGATTGACACTTATTTAGTATTATAAAGTAGGAAGGTTGGCCATTAGAGATGAATTTTGCTTTAAACTATGTAAATGGAGAAGATGAATAGACCATGATTAAGTTAATGAATTAAAGATGATTAATCTGATATAATATGATAATGATGATGAATGAACGTGAAAGTGTTATGGGTAGACTTGGTTAATATTAAAAAATTAGTAATTATGCACGGATAATAATTCTAGTACAGTCATAATGATAAATGAGTGAAGGTACAACTAGAACAAGATGAGATTGGAATAGAGGCGTCAAGATGATTGAACACAAATATAATAATTTAAGAATTGTAATATGATAACGAAAAGTGTTAAGTTATGCTTGGACAATGTATAATGATATATGTGGCTCAAATGAAAAATAGTATGAATATTTAGCAAAAAACCAAGCAATCGATAGGAAATTGTAATATATAGCTAAATAGATGTCTGATTGGAACCAACCACTCATCTGGATGAAGACGGTAGAAACGTACAAGTTTATAATGTAATTTCAAATGATTTCCAATGTTTGAAATTTTTTAGTCTTCTGATTTTAAGGGATCATACAACTGAATTTCTATTCAGTCAACTTAATGGTAAAGAATTAATTATTCAAGCAGTCATAAATTTGACATAATTAGACGTTTAAATGTATGTTTCGAGACCAGACTGAACCTGGACCTCAAAGGGATTGTATAAATAGTTTGATGCACCTTTTGGGAATGGCATGGTTATGTTGTGAGGTGATACACTATATTGTAGTGTAGTATGATGCAATACTTAAAGTCGAGGAGATTTGTATGCTCAGTGTAATGATGAACGAGTTAGAGATGTTAGATGCTTCGACATGAATCTTGTTGGTTACTATATGCATAACGATCTGCTTATACTTGATACGGGAATCAGAGAGAAATGGAGATGTCCATTTAACATTTAGAATACTTGGACAGAAGTCTGATTATTTTACTAGCTAGTAGTATGGGAAGATCGGTATGTTAACTAATCTTTATATGTCTCTATAAGTGAATAAACTGTTGAAGGTAGAACAATGTATTCAATTGTCAATGTAAATTGCAATTGTTATGTCATTTCTTATTGTCCTCTCAATGTGCTGCATATTTACTCAGTTTGAAAAATCTTGGATTTAAGTAGATTCCAAGTGAGTTACATTGACCTGGTTGTATGGAACCTACCTAGATGACATATGTTAATTATTATTAATCTTAGAGTATTTGACACTTGTAACATCTCCCAATTCGAGATCCGAAAATGAACATCGATGATGCTGCAGTCACCACCAGAATTACTTTCAAGTGATAAAATGAGATTAGTTTTTTTCCAAAAAAATTAAGCAAACAAAGTAGCTAATAATTTCTTTACATAATCTGTCTTTACATTATTATTTACTAATCATGCCCACGTAGGGGTGAATATATAATAACAAAACATAGATAATAGTGACATGCCTAACATTTGAAGATGCCAACATGTCCACTTAACCAGTTATATAACCATGCTTTATAACAGTAGAATTAGAATAACTTCATTATCTACTATGCCCCTTGCTTCATCTTTGTAGCTTTTATTTGTCTTCAAGTAAACAGAGCTAAATCCATAAACTCAGCCTAATTGAATGCGTACTAGTGTGTTTATGGGGAAAATAATAAAAAAGGATTGGACATAAACCCTGGTAGGAATAATACATTTACCTAAACATAACATATAGTGAGACCACACTGCCTAGCAAAATGGGTTTTACCCTTTCAGGTCATCATTAACAATTACATCCCATCATGTAATGTCATAACATCATACCACAAGCATATCTATAAATATCATTTTAAACATAAGTATACTCTATACTTGATATCCATTTATGAACCATGTCATACATTCATCCATTTTGCATAAGTATAACATATTATACTTATCAACATTTTATGAATCATGTCATATAATTATCATTCGCATGCATCACCTAGACTCTTATTTATGTGTCAATTCCTAAGTTATCATTAACTTTCATTAATGAATACCTCCCTAGGTTTATCTTTCACTAATTCATCTTTTTACTCGAACAACGTCACCAGTGAAATGAACACACATCCACCTTAGGAGCCACCTCGACTGTCCTAGGAAGTTTAATGTAAGCATACTGAATACATTTAGCAAGCATTCCTACTAAGCATCAATAGCCCATCCTAGTCGTAAAAGCACTTTTGTTTCATATTGTTGATTCATTCATTAAATTATATTATTCTAATGTTGTTACTCACACTCGAGTTAAAATTTCTGAATTGAACCTAATAGATTCTCAAGTCTTGGCACTCTTCCATATACTCATTAAATTTACACTTCACAAGCCTTGGCATCCTTTCATTCAATATCTTCGTGATTGGGTATATTTTTTTGATCTTAGGTTCAATCCATTTCTTTCATTTATTAGTTGTGTACCCTACTTATTCCATAGATCTTCGTATTTAGATCAAAATCTTTCAATTCTTCAAATAGAATATTTTTATCTTCCTTTCAATCAAACACCTTATCATGTCCTTGCTTCTCCAAGCTTTTCCACTTTCGTCTTCACATGAGTTATTACATTTTAAATTACACTCCTCCTTATAGTTTCACGTGCTATGAAATTTAGATTAAACATCTTAGGAACTAGCTTACAAAATACTTCCCATAATTCATATATTTAAATTATTAGATTTATGTATAGCTATCTATCCTTTATAGCTAGATATCACATATAAACTTTCGCACCTCTATGGTTAGTTTTTGCACATCTAAGCTATCGAGCTACTGGCGTTGTTTTCGCATATCTAGGCTATTAAAATTTTGGTACAAGTTATTGAAATTTTAACAGAATAGCTATCAAAGGTCTAAAACAATAGCAATAGATGGTCTAACATGATAGCTATTGAAGGACTATCATAATAGCTGTTTGAGGTATAAAATTTTACCTATCAGAAAGTTAACATCATTGTTGTTAAAGGTTTAACATTTTAGCTATTGAAAGTCTAACATTTTAGCTATTGAAGGTCTAAAATTATTGCCTTCGATGGTTTAACATATTGGTTATCAATTATCTAACATAGCTATAGAACTACTAAAGTATGAAGCGATCGAGCTACTAAAATGGCTATCAAATATGTAAACCAACGTAGGTCCAAGCTATTGCAGGTTTAAGATAGAAAACCAGTAATTAAGTGAATATGTGATATTTCCCTTAATAAAGTAACTGCTTTTGAGTAATTCATTAAACAAGTCATTTGCTTATTTGTTACTTTTAAGCTGTGGTAGAAATAACTAATGCCAGTAGTGATTTAGTCCTTTAATTGCTCCATAATTAATCTATTTTCTTAATTATTCATTAACTAAGGATATTTTTGATAGAGTTAGAGGTATGCCTAAGGGGCAATTATATAATTTGTTATATATATCTAACTCGATGACTAATCTTATTCAAAAATAAAAGGTGTTTTCTTTCCACTATATACTTGTTATGTTTTGATATAATTAATTAGTAATTAATTTAAAGTATATTAAGTAGAATATACTTAAATGATATGTTATCTGATAGTAAATACAATCTCTTATAATCATGAGAAATTAATCACATTAAAAATAACATATTATTTTAAATATTTCTAATCAAGATGTTTTGAGACGGGATATTGATACATCTATTGAAACTAGAATGTTCTAGGGCTAACAATTACAAAAATCAAATACAAACTAAATCAATTTATTAATGCTGGTTTTTACCTCTTGATCTTTGCAACATCTGGAGGTTGACTCATGAATATAGGAGCATCAATTAATTATTCATGATGTCACTTCTTGGCATCATCCTAAGGTATTTGATTTAATTTATCTATTTGATTTTCTTGTTCATATGTCCCTATTATTCATCTTGCCTTTTATTATTCTACTTACATCATCTAATTCAAATTCCCATTTGACCATCTAAATTATAAGTATGTTTATTATTTATCCATCTCTATTTTTATCTCCATTATGGTTTGTCCATCATGATTCATATAATTTTGATCCTCTACATCCAATGATAATTTGTAGTTCTCTGTACTGCTTTGATGCGAATATTCTTATCACGACTTTACATATGACTAAGTTGTCCAAATCTTTGTTATTTATCCATTTGTTGTTAAAAAAAACTAATTTTGGTTAGAAACCATCTTTACAATTTTATACCATACATATTTTTAAATTATTTATGTTTGCATTGAAAACTAGTTATTTTGTCACTTTGTTGATGTTATGAATATAGTTGTTTTGAATATTGTTTTTAAAAAGAAAAGGACAAAAGGAAATCCTTTTTGAATTCATGTATGGACCTTTGTGTAAGATCCAATAATTTTATTGTACTGTCTAATATTCTATATATGTTGTTTCCTTTCATAGTTAAATGTTTGTTCCAAAATTCTTGCTTTTAAGTTCTAATAAATCTCTATACATATATTGAAATTACATGTTTACATAAATAAGTTAATTTAAGATCTAAAACACCACATCTATTTTACGTATATGGAAATATATATATGTTGCCTCATTAAAATTAATAAGATGGATTTTACACATTAATGTAATTCTTGATTTCAAATCATTCCCGAATTGAAAGTTAAATTATTAATGTTAATCTTAGATTTGAAATTATATAAGTTTATGGGTTATAATACACACACACATTTACAAAATATTGAACATTTATTATACTATATGTTTTCAATTCAAAACCTTGGACAGTAAAGGCATATGTAAAGGGGAAATGAGTCTGTTGCAATATCAATCCAAACATCTACATATGATCACATTAACTATGTACACTTCTTATTTGTTGCACTTACATAATATGCAGTAGAGTATATCTAGATATATTCATAATTTATGATGCATATAAATTGCTCATTAATGACATTAATAAATCAATTTAATTAAAGAGAAAGAAATGAAATGTTTCTCTCTCCAATTAATGAAAAATCTTCCCTAATGAGTTTTGGAGAGAAACGAAATGTTTCCTTCTCAAAATTACTTTAAACAGTAAATGTTACACATATTGGTGTATTTGATACTCACTTAACTTAATACCAAAAAGGCATTTTAAAACATATTTAAATAATATTAAGGTTTTATTTAAATATTTCAGATCTGATCTAAAATCCTTTTAGGCTTCATAGACTTAAATAAAGTTGAAATAGAATATATTTTTTGAAATTCACCATTCAATTTACTTTCGACTGGCTTGGTTCCAATAGTGTTATCAAAGCCTTAAAGGTCTGTGTGGTCTAAGTTAACAATGTTAGAGCTAACTGACTAAAGCCTACTCATTTAATAGGATGTCTAGAAAGGTAGCGTCGAAGGTTGGGAATGGTGATTTGTACTCTACCATGCTTTGTTACTAGTCATGCATGATGGATGAAGTAAGCCTAAACGTTATCCCCAATATAAAAGATCGAATTGATTTTGGACCTTGGGCTAATTTTAAAATTTTATTTGAAATTTTAAAAATCTTAAATTTAAAAGTTAGGTTTGAAATATAAAATAAAAATTATGTAAAAATTACAAAATGAATTAAAGTTTTTTAAGAAATTAAAATAACTAGTTTCGAAACTTTAATGTATTTAATTAATTTGACTAATTAAACTAAATTAAATAATTAATTAAAATTTAATTAATTAAATATATATACATAACTATAATTATTATAGTTGTGTATCTAACTTAAATTTTTTTATGGTAAATTAAATTAAAATGTTAGAATTAATCAAAATATTTACTTAAAAAATTTCAGTTAAATAAATGAACTTATTATACAAGTTAATAGTTTATTAATTAATATGGATATATATATATATATATATATATCAATATGTATGTATAAAAAACTATAAATATTATAGTTGATCAACTATCTTAGATAGTTTGAGATGTGTAGTATAAAATTTTAGAAACTTTATATAAAATTAATTTGTTAATTAATATGATTTAATAATAAGAATTGAAATTAAGTAAATAAGATTTAATTAATAAGATATATGTATATATATAAGTGAACTAAATCATAAAAGGTACAACTAAGTTAATACTTTATATATATATAAACACACACGTGTGTATAAAATCAAGTGGAATTGGAAAGAAACCAAAATTAGATTTAAGGAATAAACATATATTTATGGTATGTATACCGTGATTTCAAATGTGTTTGACACTAGAATCATGATGGTATTTCAAAAGAAGTATATTATTCCCTAAATCAATATCACTCAAATGAATATATTAAAGATTATGAATCTATAATATAAATGTTGTCCTCTACCATTTCTATAATGATCCATAAAAAATTTATTCTTCCAATTTGAATATTTAATTTATTTAATTATTCTAATTTGAATTTAATTATAACAAAATATGTGTTCCAAATTTAAACCTGATTTTTGATGATGTATTTTAAATTAAATTTATAGGATTTTTCCATAATTTTTAATTTGAAAAATAATTAAATTTTCGTTTAACACTTTTTGCGGCAAACGTCCGTACTTTTGAAACTCTATAGAGTAAGTTAACTTGTTTATTTTATTATTGTTTTATGATCGTCTTACATTGTTGTGCATGATTGTGTTTTCATTTATATCGTTCGCGGCATGTATGCGAACGTGTTATTGTATGGTGGTGTACCGAAAAATCTAACCTTATTTTTTAAAACAACTTTCTTAAGTGTAAAAGTAATGCACGTACAGCACAAAAACGGCACACCACCTTACCTTTTTCATGCATGCACTATCTTTCTTCCACGCTTTCATACACATTCACCATATTTTATAATTTATGTTGTACTTGCACATGATTTTGATTTATTAGAGCATCTTCAATCCAGCCTTAATTTAGATGTAATGTCAAGCCACATCAGCAATTTGAAAATGTCTTTTAAAATAAATTCTCCAGTGCTAATGTAATTTATAATTCTAAGATGACATTGAAGTGCAATGTCTAGTTTTGGACATTGCACATCACAATGTGAAGTATTAGACCTAAGTACTTATTAAAAAATTATGTAAATTGCTTTAATTTTCTACGAATAACAGAATGACACTTATAAAAAAATGATCATATTTTACATTTGCATTAGAGAAATTGTAAATATCATTGTCATAAATGCAAATATTGAATTAACATTGTCTACAACCTATTGATACATAAGCTTTACATGAAATTATTTGTAAAATGGATTGGAGATGCTCTTAGCTCTTAAGTAAAATTATCATTATATGTAGGACACGCAGATCACAAAAGGAGGGACACATACATATTCACTTTTCATTCTTCTTCTTTGCATATATTCACTTTTACACATTTTTGGATTCCATTCTAGTTGCATTGAAAAATATAAACAGCACATATGAGAGAAAAGGAGAACACACACAAATATATGTACGCATTCGTCGAGGAGAGGAGGTACACACACGTGAAGAAGGAGATGGGTTGGATGTTGGGCTGCGTGAATGAAGTAACATGTTTGCACCACTTATGAGGGAAGCAACGTGTGCATGAGAAAGCTTGCATGCGAGAGTGAGGAAGGAAGCATATATATGTAACCTGGGCGAAGTTTAGGAAGGAAGAAGGGGCTATTATTCACTTCAAATGAATTTGCAAAAAAGTCCACAACAACGTGGTCATTTGCAAATGTTTGAGGGAGGGGAGTGTTTTGCCTACGTTCGGGTGAGACTGGTAGGCCTTCGGCCATGATTTGTGGGCTTGCTGAAATAGGTGAGATTTTATTTAGTTAAAGTGATTAGTTTATTAAAATAGTTTAGTTTAAACTGTGTTTAAAAATTTTAAAATAAATAACTCCTTCATAAGAAGTCCGTTTAGCCCGCAGTCTTCGACACTAGATTTGTATTAACTAGTAGAACACACTAGCATAGCTATTTGACACTTTTAATGAAGTATAAAATATTAATAAATTGTTAGTGATTGAATTTAATTACGATTTACGTAATTAAATAATTATATCTCATTAATGATATCTATTTAGCAGAACAAGTCTTCATTCTGCTATTATAACTTAAAAGATTAATTTGGACATCTATTGAGGAGAATAAATCCATATTCTCTATTTGCAAGTAAAACGATTGTTTTGAAGTTAATTAATATATTGATTAATTATTATTGAATAAATAGATGTGTTCGCTATTTATTATTGTTGTTGATTGATTGTGTGATTTACGCTCGACCAGTTTATGAGCTATTACCCTTTTCTATTTGTTATGGGTTGGGTAGAAAACATTTGTAGGCTAATACTTTGTGATTTATTTCACGGTTTGACTAAAAGAAAAATACTAGTTTACTTCAATTTAATAAATTGTTTTGAAAGTTGTGTTTTAGAAAATGCTATGAAATGTTTTCCTTTTTTAGAAATTTTTGGAAATAAATGTTTAAGAAGTGATTTCATATAAAAGTGACTTATATATAAAGATATTCATAGAGATGTGTTTTATAAATTTCGAGAACATAAAACCCGGTGGTTTTAAATAGCTATCCAAAGATTTTGAGAAAATAAATAATACCGTGTTTGAAGGTATTTGTGATTATTAGTGCAAATGATTTGTTACTTCGGGAAACAAAAATTATATTTTATGTTACCGATGATTCAAGTAACCCATAACTAAAAAGTGGGCAAAAGGGTTCATGTAACACTGGGTATAGTCCACTCTTTGATAGAGGGATATACTTTGTTTATTTATTTTTGGAAAGGCTGGGACCCAATTGCCTTGTTATTGGGAGAAACCTCCCGATCTACTTCCATATATTTTGATATGCTTTTATATTAGACTATTTTGGAATTTTCAAATAAATATATCAAATACAGCACTGTATTATTATACAGAGTATTTGATACCATTTTTTAAAAAGTGGTTTGTTTTATATCCCGAAGAAAAGTATGATTTTATATAAAGGATATATATTATTATTTCAAAAGGATTTGAAATAAAACTGGGAATTTAGTTCAAAGAGATTATTTTCTATATGTATTATATTTTGAAATAATAAAATTAATTAGATTTCAGAAATCTACATGCGAAGATTAAGCCTAAGGAGTAGTTTGGGAATTGCATATTTGTTTGGTTGTGCATCGTAGGCTCCTTGACTCCTATTCGTGAATAGCTAAACTTGTTGGCTTGATCATGTATTAATTAGATAGGGTTACATAGACAGTCATTAGTGGTGGTGATGCAGCCCCAATAATAATATATCTTTGTCTTGTTTATTGTTTGCTAATTACCTTGTGTTGTTGTATCTTTCCTGCTTACCATTTTATTCCACATTTACATGTTTACTGAGTTTGAAGGAATGATTATTGTTGTCTCTCACATCAGTGTTGTGCAACAGTAGATTTATTATATTTGATTTTTCTTTGTATTAAAACAAACCTTGTAGAATAAATTATTACTTTGATGAGTTGTATTGTAAAAATCGTATCCTATACATTCAGTTGTGTTGGATATTTGTCAAATTATGACATGCTAAATTGGTATTGTTCATTGATTGTTTTAGAACGGATGGGTTTTCAGCAATTTTTACTAGTTCGAAAATCTGGATCTTCACCATTTCTATGTTAATAAATTACTTTCGTACCCTATAGATGTTGAGAAAGCTCATGCTAGAGATTCATGTGTGATATTACTAATATATTGATAGACGCGGTAAGGTACACAATACATATTTGTTGAGGAAACTCAAGGTATGTACATCTATACTAAGGATTTCATGAAGTGGTGGGTATGAATGAATAATCTCTTTCGATTTGTTAAGAAATCTCAAGGTTGAGATTGAGACTTGGAAAAAGGCCATGGGTTAGGAGTTGTGGTACAACCGATAAAGTGTTATCTATCGCTTATGGGCCTATGATTTATTGAGCAAATTCAAGTTCATAATACCAAGGCAAGCGAGTCCTAACGCCCATTAGAGAAATCAAAAGATTTCTTTGTATTTTCTTGGGGTATTGAGAAACATAAAAACCAAAATGGAGCCTTATTAAAAAAATGAAATGGTAATAAATTACCTTTCTAACATTTGCTATAAAAAGTTAGAACAATCTACATTGATAAATTTGTGAAACTAATAAAGTTGATAAAATATTTATCAATTAATATACAAATAAACTAAATTAATGATTGATAAAGTAATAAAATAAACTTACCATTATATCCTTTGGAATGTTGTCACTTCAAAACCCATGCAAGAACCTATTACAAAATATGTTCGTAACTTGGTCACTTAACTGTTTATTTGTGCAAGGTTTTGTATTATCTTCTATGATTGTTGAACTCTAATGACAGTGCAAGAATATGGATATTTGATCCATGTACAATCACATATAAACGTTATTGGTTGAACGTAGTAGTTCATAATGTACGAAACTTCAATGAAAATTGTTCATTAGAATAAGAAAATAAAATATAATGTGAAATCATGTATTCAATGCGATTGATTATAATAAGGATCTCCTTTAAATGGTTCGACCATTTTGGAAAAGAAAACGATTACACGAGAGCAGATGTAACTTAGGCATAGTTAGTATGAAGTGAGTGAATTATATGTGGCTTATAAAGGGACATCGAAAACGAGAATTGAACAAAAAACTTAAAAATACTTAACAAGAAATGAGAAATGTGATTTCTATTCCAATTTTGTTATAACATAGAAAATCGTTTTCAACAAAGGCTATTTCTATGAGTTTGATATATTTTATCAATCACTTCTGATGTAAACTAGTTATAATAAATAAATAAATAGCCATAGTAAGTAGTTGAATGGAACTTCATATTTCAAAAGCTATTATAATAATGGTGAACATAGTAAGAGCGTACCATATGACACGTGTGAATGGATATATCAAGATAAGAAAAAAAAATTGTATATATATCAAATATTATTTACGAAATAGTAAATATTTTCAGTATTGACTGCAAATATAACACTACGCCATAAATGGCCTACTGCAACACAAAAAAATGTTGGCTCAGGCCCGAAAAATGTTGCCATAGGTCTATGGCAACACTTTTAGGATGATGCAATTTTTGTCGTTGCCTTAGACCTCAAAGGCAACATTTTGACTATCTAAGGTAACATAAGTAATATTGTTGCAATAGAACCCTATTTGGGTCTATGGCAACACCCATAGGTATCTGTAGCAACATTCCAAAATGTTGCTATAGATATCAACTTTTGAATTTGTGGGGCCCACAATGTAGAGCATATTTGATTTTTTAATAAAAATAAATATTTATTTAATAAAATGCTATTGCACAGAATTTGATATTTAAACAGTAATTTATTTAAATAAATATTTTATTTCAACATTTGAAATAGTACAAATTCCTGACTCCACTATTTTACAATTCAATGATATATAACACTGATATTCACATATACAGATATTCCTCACTACATCACTCAGTTCACTCATTACATATGCAGTTTTAATTTATACAGACACCGACACTGACAAATATATGCCGAGCCGAAGGCGAGCCGAGTGCCGAGCCGAAGGCGAGCCGAGAAGCGGGTCCGGGCGCAGCGCCGGCGGGGGTCCGGGGCACCGCAGTCCCGGCGTAGTGTAAGTAATTTTATTTTGTTATGAATATTATGAATATTCATTATTAAATAAATCTAGAACAACGATATTCATTGCATTATTTACATAATCAGAAGTATATAATGTTATAACAATTAATTTTGGTATTATGGACTAAGTGAATTCTGAAAGGAATAATTCTTTGAATCATATGTTTGTGAATCATATGATACTAGTGAAGCATACGCAAATTTTTTTTGCTCGGTATGACTTTGAGTTTTAGTGCATATATATTGAAATGGAAATTATAAATAACGATTTAGAATAGACTTTTTGCACATAACAACCAAAATGTCTCGACATTAGTAGGTGCAATAACTGAGTCTGTAAGTATTGTATATGGTCCAAGAAATGGCGCATAAGTGTTAATCGATAAGCATTAGAGTTGACTAAGTATTTTGATTGAGGAATCAAATTGTTTAAATTTCACTCAAAATACTGAGAAAGCATGTGTCTATAAGACAGAATATTAATGGGTACTAAAATATTTCTAAAACAATAGGTAAACAAAAAATTTATGATTGTTAACGATGTATTCATGTTAAAATCATTTCAGTTTGGTCGTTTAGTACTCAACATTGGATTTGAAAAAGACATCCCTTATAATCAGTATATAATGATATTGGAATTGTACCAAATGATATACGTAGACACGATATTAAAATTATTTAAATGGAGCATGTAAGATGGGTTTCTTATGCATTGGCAATAGAAATTATCATACATGCTATGTTATTTATAATATAACACTTTGCTCATGTATTGGATACATAAAGCAAGTAATAAATCTGAATTAAGATCACTTAATGACAGTTTAGACTGTTCTAGGATATTTATGAAATACTATGGTATTTATCATAGAAACTACGAATTCCTTATGAAGGAGTGTGCAGACTCAAACTTCATTAATGATATGGAGTATAGTATGTCAATCCTAAATTAATGTTCAACCTTAAGTTAAGGACTTTATGTTGGAAATGTTCGAAACAACTAAGTAATGGCTGATTCAACCAAAGGTTAAGTAATTCGCCTTGAATAAGCATTGCAATAAAAGAAGTATATATAAATGCACAATTTTGTAACTGAGCTACGTGTGGTCCCAAATGTTGAGGATCCCACGACATTGTTCTATGATAACAATGTTGCGATAAATTTCGTAAAAGGACACATAACTCACTGGAAGTCAAGTGACACACTCTGAGTAGTTCCATATGATAAAGACAGTTCATTAGTGTTAGAGAGAGTTGATTGAAAGAGTAGATAATTAAAATAAAATAGCACACGCATTCACTAAGGTACTGACCTGATTAGTTTTTTAGAAAAATGATCGAAGAAGTTGGAATATGATTCCATAATTGACCCCCAAGTGCAAATGGAAGATTGATAGAGTTAGAGGTATGCCCTAGGGGAAATTATGTAATTTGTTACATATATCTAACTTGATAACCAATCTTGTTCTAAAATAAAAGGTGTTTTCTTTTTATTACATACTTGTTATATTGTGATATAATTAATTAAGTAATTAATTTAAACTATATTAAATGGAGATCCTTAAATGATATGTTATGTGATAGTAATTACAATGTGTTGTAATTATGAGAAATTTATCACATTAAAAATAATATATTATTTTATATATTCCTAGTCAAGATGTTTCGAGATGGGGTATCGATATATCCATTAGAGTAGTTGCATAAGGCCTCTAAATGTAAGACAATGTATTACTCATGGTTGTTGGGGCCACTAAGTGGTTATGTAATGACTCGCAAATTCATCACTTCAGAAATTTTTTAAATATTCAAATATAAGATTTTTAACATAAATGATAATGTTTTAAACAATAAAATATTGGTAATATTATTTTGAATAAATATTTACAATATATATATATATATATATATATTGGAAGATATATTGATAAAACGACTGAAAACCGTTTTATCAATAAACATCTCTTAGACCATCCGATATCATGCATAAAGCTAGATACATACACTCATTTTATATATGAGTGAGAATATGTAATAAAATTATTTATTTTATATATGAAATTAAAATCTCTTTATGGCATCATCCATGATACCACTATTTTGTAATAAATGATTTGAATTTAAATTGAGTTTAGATGATTTAATAATTATTTTTATTCTAAATAAGCCCTTTTAATTATTACATAATTATAGGAATATTATTTTCAGACATTGTTTAAAAATATTTATATTAAATAAGAAGTGAAAATATGACAGGAAATTGAAACCGAAATCCATAAAAATGCAACGTAGAAAAGTTGTGCAACATTGTGAATCATTTGAGATGTACATATGCACATATACATGAACACATCTATATGCACATGAACACATATATACATACAAATATACTTATATATATCTTACAAAATATCTAAGATATTTTCCTAAAACTTCATCCTAGTAAACCCAAAGTCAATCGCTTACACCCTAAGTACAAGCACATGGCTACACACATGGGGGGATGTTCGTTCATGGATGATGAGGTGAGAGGAGGGAGTGCTGGTGAGGCAATGGTGATGAAATGATAAGTAAATATCATGATATTTTTTTTTCATATTTTTTCCTATAAATACCACCACCCATCTTCACTTCATTTGTTCATAAACTCCTAAGCCTTTTTCACTTCTTATACTCCACTTTAATGGCCTCTTACTTAAAGAAAATGATGGCAAAAAGTAATTAAAATTATATAGTAAGTATATATTATCAAAACTCTTCAAAACAAAGCAAATCCACTCCTTTCCCTCTTTACAACCCACGTCTGCCACCTCTTACCACCAAAGGTCGAGCCTTTCCCCTCTTCCAAGCAAGGTCGTGAGCACCCTACCACTAAAGGCCAAGGCTGAGCCCATCTAGGAGCTTTAGTGCAAGCTTAGTAAGCTAAATATGCCGAATAACAAAGTTGTAGTCAGTTCAATTAAAATCAAGGTGAGAAACTCTATTTATATTATGACATATTGGATGATATATATGTTTGGCTAT
Source organism: Allium fistulosum (assembly GCA_030737815.1). Lineage (NCBI taxonomy): Eukaryota > Viridiplantae > Streptophyta > Magnoliopsida > Asparagales > Amaryllidaceae > Allium > Allium fistulosum. The sequence continues at coordinate 892,334,864 of CM060905.1, read as the reverse complement.
GCTTGGTTTTGATGACTGTGAACCATGTTTGGATATGAAAACTGTTTGTTTGGATTTGAAATAATTCACGTTTAAAATACGTCGAATATCATGAAGGAAATCACTTACCTTTAATAAATGAAATGGCATATATAAGATTGTTAAACCTATTAAAAAATGGTTTATAAATGTTTTATAAACACTAATATCCAATTTGGTGAAGTTTGGACACGTTATGAATGTTGAGTCAAAAATAGGTGTGTCGCATAATAGCAGTTCGCGATTTCGTGCCAAAGAAAGTTAAAACCATTTAAACGATGGATTAGTAGTCTGAATTCTTTGTGATTAGAATTTTCTAAACTTTTATAATCATAGTTTACAAACAAAAGAAAACGATCCAGATTTCATTTAATAGGTTTGAAATATGAGCAAATTGAGTTTTCAAAATAGTCGCAGTTTGGCAGTTTGGAAACCAACGCGATAAATTCTTTAAAAATGATATTTTCGATTCTACAAAAATATGGAATAAATTCTACCAATATTTTCAAATGTTTTAAAAGAGACTTGCGTTATAAAAATTGGTTTCTAAATGATAGAAAAGTTGTTTTGATCAAATAAACCTTAAAAGCACTATTCGCGGTACTTTTTGCAGCGGTTTTAATAACTTTTGAAATATGGCTTTAAACTTTCTTTCTCAATCTTTTATACTTTCAAATAAATAGTTGAGAATTTTAAAGATGATCCGGAAGTTTTAAAATTTCTTTTAAAGGAGTTTAAATAAGTTATTTAAAGAAAAGTTATTATAATTAAGTGATTTAGTCTTCGCTTTAAAAGCCGAAGAGTAGACTGGATTTTTCTATTCACGAGATCCAGATGTGAGGTGCTTAAAAAAAGGAGATGCTTAGGGGCAACCAGTGCCCGAGCTTACCTAGCCTCTTTGTAACAACCCTAGATTTCTGCATATATTTAAATTTGACTTTATTTTATTTTAAATTATTTTAAACTTGTTTTATTTCAAGCATTTCATTTCTAAATATAAATTTTGATTGTTGTGTGAATTATAGTTTCAAACTAGTATAAATTGGATATTTCATTGAAAAGTGAATTTCTGTTCAAACTGGTCAAACTTTGACTTTTAACTTTTAAATTTAAATATTCAAATTCTTAAATTTTATCTTTTATTATGAAAATATATTTAATTCCATGAATACTGCTTTTCGTTTCGTTGAAAACGGACTTTTATTGTAGAAGTTATGTAATTTTCAATTTTGTGTATAAACTGTTTATTTTGCAATATTATTTATTTTAAATCATATAAATCATATTTTTATTGTCATATTTTGTTTTAATATGTGTTAATAGGTTATTTTATGTCTTTTAGTATTTTTAAAATGATAATATAATTTTTCTAAAGTATACTTGAATTTATTTCAATTTATAATGCCTAGTTTCCATTTTTCTGCTATTTTCTTCATTAAATTAGATTTAATTAAAATATATTTATTTTTGTGAATTCATTTTTATTTTGTGTCCTTATCTTTATTTATAAATATTTTTCAAGTATATAAAATTTTTCCAAAGTGCATTGAATTTATTTCTAATTTTAAAGTCTACTTCGCAATTTTAAGCCATTTTCTTAATTTAAATTCTATTTAATTAAAAATTAATTAATTATTTTATATTTTTATTTTAATTTCTGAGTGTTGTCTTTATTTATCAGTTTTATATGTTTTTATAAATTACAAAATAAATAAAAGAAATTTGAGAAGTTGTGACCTTTGATTTGCCTAAGTCTTTTTGTATTCCACCGTTTCATTTTAATCAATACATCTTTTATTTTATTTTTGCCGTTCTTTTCCTCATTCTTTTTCAGCCGACTTCCTCATCTTTTTCACGTATTTTCAAAGCTTCTCAACCCTAAAAAAAAAATCATGGCCTCCATCTTGCAAAAATTTGGTAAAATCTTCTTCTCTTCTCTTGTTTTCTAGTTTTTCTATGTGATTTTGCAACTTGTTCTCTACTTCATGGCTCCACTCCTCCTCAACCAGATCTAGGCTGACCTCCACCTCCTCCTTCTCTGATCAACCACCCCTCTAGTCCATCACCATGACCAGGCCGAACCCACCTTAGCAAGAGACAACACCAAAAATGCACAAAACCATCACCTATTTACATAAACCGAGCCTAGTTTGCTAGCACCACCTTCTACAACCATTAGCCGCCACTTCCACCACCACCTCTGACCTGACCTCCACCCTCTGCCACATCACCCACCACCACCTGGACCCACTGGCCATGCCCCTAGAGCCTATGGCCGAACCCATTTATAGCATAGAAGTGATGAATTTGCCTTGTAGTTGTTGTTTTGTTGCACCTATGTCCATTCACCGTTGAACCAACCTAGGCCGACCCAATTTGGACCCAAACCAGACCTTAGTGCATGCCTTGGCTGAACCAATCCCATCCATAACTGATCCATGTGAAGTTGAGAACAAGTGCAAGTCAATCGTTGTTGATTTGGGCATTGAATTCTTATGCTGTTTGTTGTTATTTTCGTATTGAAACTTATTTATTATATATATTGTTTGTGTATATGTTATCAAGTCAAATTGCTTTGGCTCTCCACTCTCAAGTCATATCCATGTCATCGTGCCTTCATTGTGTTTGTGTTGTGTGCTTTGGTGGATATCTCTAGCTCTAAACAGGTGAGTAAATCTCACCAGACTAATATGTGCTTATGTAGTTGATAAACTGACATCACTTGAATCTGTAAATGCATATCATCCTGTTATAACTGTTATATTATGATTATATGATGTTCACCCATGCTTATTTATCTGTTATACCATATGTTACTGTTTATTATGTTATTCTGTTTATTTATATCAGTTTATCACACTACAAGTTCCCTGTAGATTAGGTTCACTATGGGTTGAAATGATACATACCCGAACGGACTTTAAAATAGGGAAAGATCGTTATGGGCTGAAATGATAAGCCTGAGCGACTTTTTATTTATTTTATTTAACTTGGGATTGCGGGTTTGAAATGATAAACCCCGGTTTTCTTTGTAAACTGCGGATTGAAATGATACATATCCGTATCACTTGACCTAGGCTAGAAAATTATATACAGACCCGTGGTTTATATATTTTTCTGAAATTTTTAAAATATTTTAAAAATGTAAATATTATGATATTTTGATTTAAATTTTATTAAAATGAGTTCTATAAAATATTTGTGATTTTCTACAAATTAAATAAGTGAATTAAGTAAATGGTGAAGTAGAATTTGAAATATAAGCTAATTTTGGAATTTATGATTTTGTTTATAAATGGAATTTATGTAAAGTAAGAAAATATGACAAATTTGATTTAAAAGATGAATTTAATGATTTTATTAAAGAATAATAATTTTTAAAAATGTTAATGATTTTGTATATATTAAAATATGAAATAAATGAATATTTAAGCTGAATTTGGAAATATAACTTAAATTGAATTTTGTGAAATTTGTTTAAAAGTGAAATATTAATTAAGTAAAATAAATTGAAATAAGTTATATTTTGGAAATTTAAACTTAGTTGTTAAGTTAAGAATTTAAGTAAAGAAATGAAAATTTAATTGTTATTTAATTTGATTTTTGTATGGAAATTTGACTTTATAAAATCATAGAAATATAGGCATTTAAATGATTGTTTTTAATGTGAAAATATATGATTTTATAAGTTAAAATGATTTATATTAAAAGTTAATTATGTGTGAAATTGTAAATAAAACTCTGAATTTGATTTGACAGCATTTTTGAAATGTAATGTAAAGATATTACAGCATTCGAAAATGCTGTAGTTGTTTAAAATGAACCAAATAGCAAATTTGAACTAAGGGTTATTATAGCACTTTGTTAGTGCTATAGTTGTTAAATTTAACTAAAATTTTAATTGAAACTAAATTAAGATATTACAGCATTTTAAATGCCGTCTTTTGTTAATGAACTGTTTTTAAACATAACATTTCGTAGCATTTTCTAAGTGCTGCGAAAGTTGAATTTTCTTTGTTTAATAAATTCAAATGAATAAATAATCTTTGAAAAAGATTAAATTTTGGAAATTAAATATTTAATTATTAAATATAATGAATTGACCTTAAATGATTTAAATGGAATAGTTGATTTGGGAAATACAACTATTTTGAAATCTGATTAAATGGTATTTAAATTTAAATTAAATAAATGATGTTTTGAAATAATATTTTGAAATGAATTTGAAATTATATTAAAATCTTGGAATGAATAATTGAAGTTTAAATTAGTATGAAAAATATTTGGTTTACTTGTAATTTGAATCTATTTAAAAGATATTGGACTTATGAAATATAGGATAATAAAGCTTTGAAATTTATTTTATAATTTGAATAGTTATTTTGTGGATTAAATCTATATTTGAAATTTATAAGATTTGAAATGGTCTATGGAAATTTAATTGAAATAAATGATTGAATTGAATTGAAACTTTGGAAATTGAACACTTGATTTGAAATATAATACTTACACTTTTAAATGGTTTAGATGAATTATTTTGATTGAAATATAAACTATTTAAAAGGTGACTTGAAATGATAATAAAGGAATGATATCTTTGAATTTAAAAAGTATTTAAAGTTGAATATTTAGATTTGAACTCAAATGATATTTGGTATATAAAAATGATTTGAAATGAAGTTTTGGAAAGATTTGATATTTTGATATATTAAAATGATTTGAAATGAAGTATTGGAAAGATATTATATTTTGATATATTGAAATGATTTGAAATGAAGTATTGAAATGATATGATATTTTAAATATATTGAAATGGTTTGGAATTGATTTAATCTTTATTTTGATAAAGATTTGGATTTGAAATGATATTCTATTTTGAAGTATAAACTGTTTTAAATTATAACTACGGGTTATAATAACGATTGGTTGTTAAAGAGACCGGGATCGGATATGGACATACTCTCTGTCGATACCGAAAACCACTTTGACAACTGTGTACGCGGTGGAGTTTCCAGAATGAAGTAGGATGGTGGCGACGATCCTAAGGTATATACGTGGACCCAACTCTCGTGAGTTGGCATAAGGTGGCTAAAACAGGAGCGATTGACGGACCAAGGAGGTAGCACCTCTGATCAGACACACTTCTTCGATACCATTCTATTACTTGTGATTGATTTGGTGCGCACCCTTGATTTGGGAGTGTTGTTCGAGGTGAGCGGTAGTGGCTGCTATGCGTCACCACCAGTCCGGATGCGTAATTGGTATATCTACCCTGGCATTGCCTAGTTGTGCCGTGTCACCTACCATATTGAGCTTTACTACGAGTTTCTATTTGTGTCGTACCTATGGAGTATCTTCTCATAGCCTTGCGAGGTATGCAGGTACTGTGTAGACTATTGGCATTTTACGTGTTAAGGTGGAAAATGTAAAGCCTTAACGCTATTTAAAAGTATGTTTATTTTATAATTAGACATATATTATAATAGCGAATATTACTACATAGTAGATAGTTTAACGGATCCTTAAAGAATGGGCGATCCCAAGCATTCTTTAAGTTACTTGTACCTTTATTACAGTTCACTTGAGTTGGTTTATATTGTATAAGTATGTATGTCCTGACTCAAGTGTTTGTATTTTTATTTACGCTCGGGTCAGCCTGAGTTATTCATAGATTTGGATTTCCACTCTCTTGGAGATTTGAATCGCTGGAGATTATCTGCTTGTCTTGTCCTATCTATTTCAGTTCTGTTGTTCTATTCAGCTTGTACTTGGTTATCATATTGAGACTTCTGTTGTATTTTATTTCTTCTGTTATATCTTATGTAACTCTTATATATTTACATAGTAGCTTCATGAACTACTATTTCTTTTGCTTCCGCTGCATTATTTTACTCTGTGTCTGTGATCTGTGATTATATTTATTTACTGTATATTCTGAGATTTGCCAAATTTTATTTACAGCGCGGTAATTTGAGCAATTCAAGTCCGACATATGCGGATGCGAATGGTTGAAAATATCGGGTCGTTACACTCTTTCTTGGGCGAGGAATAAATAAGGTCGAAATGTCGGAAAGGAGGCAAGTAGAAAAGATTTAATTTACAATAATACAATATGGATTGTATAGAAATAATCTTTTGATACTTGGTATTAAATTCCAAGGAGGGAACCCGTACCATCCGTGTGAACTTAAAAGGCGATTTCACTAATATTCGACAGATAGTAAAGGTTGAATACAAAATTGATATTGAGTAGAATTAGTATAATTTTTATCGACCCTTTTTACTCAATAAGGTTTTTGCAATATGATTTATGAGAAATGATTTTGATTTGGTATTTCCAAAGTTAAAGAGAGGTTTACTGATTATGTATATACCAAAAAGAAATGTTTTAAAGATATATATCTCTAAAAGAATTTTTTTGATAAAGGGAAAGTAATTAATTAAAAGATAAGCACCTGTCTACATAACATTTTTTTATCGATGATTGGTTCGAAGGAACCGAGATCAGATTTGGGTGATTCCTATCTGAAAAAAACTTCGAACTAATTTACGCATTCAAAGGTGAAGACATGAAATGATAATAAGAAGGAATGTAGGGCTGCTTATTGCTGAACCTCGGGGGAAATTTCCCATATCATATATATGTGACAGCAGTATCTTTATTTGATCTTCGATGCAAGGACTGCTCGCTACTAATCCTAGGGGTAATTCTCGATAGGATGTAGTAGGAGAGTTCCTTCCATTTGTCATGTTCTTGGACAACTTATATGGAAGAATGTACATTGCATTTCTAAAATACACGTACATTGATTTTTACAAACGTACATCTGTTTGGTGATGTAGGAAGTAACTCTCTTACACTTAACACCCTTCTCTGAGACGTACGAGCTAAGAGGTTGTACATTTGTGGATATCAATAGTGTGTGATGGAACTGGCAATTTGGCATTCAAAGTGGAATATGCTATGTGAAAGGTAATCGTTACCTTGGGCCTCATCATTCGAAAATGACTTAAACAGGACATGCTGTAAGGCTATTGATTCGCAACCATTAGGGTATGGTCATCACCTTTCTAAATTACTCAATATATGTCGAGTATGTTGTGTATGCTATGGGATCCCGGATAGGTTGGTTATGACCGGGGTGATGTCATATTTGGTTTTATCCACCAACAGATGGATTTACGTGTAGGTCGGTCTTGCCAGATGCAGAGGTTTCAAAGGTGTTGATCCTCGGTACATCCCTCTAGAGATGTACTGTACGGAAGGTAGTTCCTTACCTGCCATTGTGTGGAAATCCATGCTCCAATAAGTGCCTTCGAGCTTGATTATAGAACCTAGTATGCTGGAATTTAATAATGTAACAATTTAGGCTAAGATTATGTATATTTACCTGAAAATTGTTTTCAAAAGAATGTCATTAAAAATAATATTCTAGATTTTAAATAGCAAATGTTTTGGTTATCATAAGGTAAAAACCCGTTCTGTGTTTATGTGCGGTGTGGTCTTATGAAATACCCTTATTTTTCAAATATTCATATTTTGAGTTTCTCACACCAGTCCCATGACTAACCTAGAGTTTATTTTCTTTTCACCTTAAACTCCGGATGCCCTATTTTTCTGGCAGCCAAGTAGTTAGGTAACATAAAGCATTTTAGGAGAAGCATGGAGCATTTTGGGAGAAACATGAAGCATGGAGGGTTCTATGTTGATAGTCATCTATTTTCCGCTATATTTTGTGTTATGTATCTACTAGCACTTATAAGGATAGGCAGTTATAACTATCTTGGTTGGACTAGTACTACTAAAACTCTGATGGATCAATTTGGAGTAATTGCATGTACTACTCATATGTATAATTAAATGTTAAATACGATGTGAGATTCTATTTTGTTTCCCTTCTACCTTTATTTCCTTTTACTCCATGATAATCTGCCTCTTCGGCACTTGGTTTTATGGAACGTGAATACCAAAGATGTATTAGTGTCGATACTTTAGGGTAGAGGAGGTGGGTCATCATAGGTTATGTACTGACAGTTATAGAATAACTATGGAATGACTTACTCGGTAGTTTTCTATTGATTAATGTAACTAAGGTCAAACAGAGAATTTTAAAATGACAATGTTACACATTTCCCTTGATTGGAGAATTCTATTAAACATCAATATGGACACTCCACTTTGGTTATAGTTAAATCATGGGATTGCAGCAGCTGAACAACTATAGTTGGGTCTAAGTTAAAGCATTAGAAGTGTAACGCCCCACTATTTTTAACATCAGAAATCAATTACAAATGCCATAAAATATGCTTAAACTATTTTTCAATATTAGAAATAGTGGATAGTCCATATTATAATTTATGCTTTTCAAAACTATGAAAATAAAAGAAAAACTAACAGTGAAATTAAACACAATATAAATATACATCAACTTAATGTTTGTGCCAAAAATGGGCACAAACACCCGGTTGTATTTGAAAGCACCAATGTCCAATACTTAGATCCAAACAGAGAAGTATAGATTCATAGATCAAAGAATAGATTGCAGAAAAGTAAATAAACACGCAAGTTTTATAGTGGTTCTGCAAACTCCAGCCTATGTCCACTCCAATAATCTTTTATTTATACTGTAAGATTACAAGTATAATTGTTTTTGCCTTAGAAATTTACAAAGGAAGAGATAAGAAGTGATGAAGGAGAGCCAAAAAAGTTCCAATTGGAAGAGGAAGAACCACCTTTGTAATGAGCTAAGTCCGCTGTATTTATATGTGAAGACGTGCATGGATCAAGCTAAAATTTCGCCAGAAGAACCTCTAGAGCCTTACGACCCGATCCACCAATTTTCAGATCGATCATACACCATTGGAATGATTTGTGCCGAACGTTCATATTAGCTCCAATGGGGGTGCGATCGGTTTTATGAGACCTTCATGATGTTAACTGCTTGCTCTCCAAATTTCATGCAATTCTGACTTAGTGTTTGTGAGATATCGCGTTTTCCATGAAGTTCGGATCATTCTAGCTGAAATGATATGATCGTTCAAGAACGATGTAGGCCGATCGTTCAAGTTTCTCCAAATGATGTGCGATCAATATGGTAGGTTCCTTTACATAATAATTTACTATTCCCAGAGTTTCATGTCATTTCGACTTTGCTTTTGTGAGATACTGAGCGATCATCATTGATTTGAATTGTCTTATGGATCGATCCATATAAATCATGACCGATCGATCGAACTTCATCGTGGGGCCCAGCGATCAATGATGTGGGTCCTTTCATGGTGTAGTACAATTGTCTTTCAAATTTCATGTTCATTTCCTTTGTAGATTTTGAGTTATAGATCGATCATCGTCCAAAATGCCAAAATGATCGTCGAAAAACCAACTTTAGGGTTGACCTGAAGCGAGACCCTAATCACCTTTCTTACTCAAAGCAGGTGCTAAAAATTCTGACCCAGGGTTAGACTCGGGTAAAATCCAAATTTTCTCCAAGCAAATGTGATTCTGACTTCAAGCACGAAAAATGATCGGTGCCGATCGTTTTTCTCCAAGTAAACATGTATCCCACACCAAGCACGATCCAACACTTCAAATTTCTACGACTCCAAGCAAACCATGCATCGACCCCAAGCAAATAGAAAATTTTCCTAGGTCCAACTCCAAGCAAATTACCACTGATCCGTCGATACCGATCCATCTTCTTTTGTCTATTACTCAAGCATACAAACTCCAATTGACTGGAAATTTGGAATGTAGACTTATGTGGCCTTCCTTGTCACTCCATACTGATCGCACCTTGATTAGGTCAGAAATTTAGGATCTGATCCGATCCATTACCTAGGTGAAGTGCCAATTCCATGCTTAGCCCTTTTTTGAGTGTTTTCCATCCGAATCCATTCAATTACCGTCCATAGTTTCAACTGTAATCGATTTTCAATCCATTCATTTTGGCCGAATTCTTAGTATTCCGGCCTGACCAAAAGGCGGGATAACACTTAATAATACAATTATCTTACAATATCATCATAATAATTTACAGCTCAATACATCAATTATCATTAACTCATTAAAAATAAAACAATGGCATAAAATAATATACCAATCAGTTACCAATGACATAACCTACATCCACTTTCCATTTCCTCTTCTGCTCCAACCTGCAACTTCACACCTATACTGATATATAAATAGAAAGGAAAAGGGTTTCAACTGTGATTGGAGAGTTTGATTATTTTTATCACTTTTGATTAATTTACTAATCGCCATTTGAGAGAAGTTAGAGTTGATTTCGGGACTAGGAAAGAAAACTGTAGAAAGAGGTTACAGATAAGGTTTCGTAGACTCATTTATATAATCATTATGCTGGGTTATGGGTTATTTATCCGGTTTGGCGCGAATCACCTACATATGGTATTTAAAACACAATAATGCCTCTATTTTGCAAACCGTAACTCCAAATGCATCAAAACTATATATCAAACCGATCGCTCGAAAAGACTTTCGCAATGGTTATAAACCAATCTCTCAAGCCGATCGTGTCAAATTTGTGGGTCGTTACATTCTCCCTAATAAAAAATTGCACCGTCGCAATTTCCCAAATGCAACCTTCGACCGAATCAATAAAGTCTCATCATAGGTTTAATCACAAAATAAGAGGAATTATATTAATCAAAACCAACAATCTTTAATTGTAGTACACGACATCCGCATAACATAGTCAATCATGACACACAACAATTCATTCACAATAATGTATTCAACAGACATACTATAGTAACACCTATAATTCCTCAATCATGCATCCAAACTACAGTATATAAAAATAACACATCATCAATAAAGGGTGAAACAAATCTGTTGCGTCGGAAAATGGCACAATACCCCAATATCAAATGAAAGCACCAAAAATGTGTAAATCTATCAGAATAATCAAAAAAAACATGAACATGCAAGCACTTTTTATAATGGTTCGGCAAATAATCCAGCCTACATCTAGTTTAGTTTTATTATCTTAAGTTTTCTCTCCAGAATACAAAGATTACCACTCAAATCTGACCACGATCAAGTAAATCTCAGATTTGAGAAGGTTTGGGAAAGAAGAAGATAAAAAAAGAAGTTCCAAAAAAAGTCCTCTTCAAGTTGTAGGTAGCTTTATATTTATAGGAAAAATCCATCATATATCTAGCAATCCCGCTCTAAACAAGTATCATTTTTTAGATCTAAAACAGAGGCGCAAAGTCCGAGTCATCCAACACAATTTCCAAGAAGAAAATCATGCCGGTAGCGACCGGAATTCAAGTCGGTACTGATATGAATTTATGCGGCTTAAGCTTATTTTTCCTCCATGTGTTAGCCCACTTCACCGAACTCTTGCCAAATCAAGTTACAAAATTAGGTCTATGGTCTCCAAATCAGATCGGTACTAAACTGAATTATAGACTCCAAAGTCCACCAAACTTCTTGTACTCCATCATTTTTTCATTCTTGATAGCTTCCAGGTCTCTAGGTACATTCGTTCATCATTCCTAAGTCGAACCTGTCTGTTTGAGTCTGTTCTGAGATTGTGGAAAATTTGGATGGAAAATTTGCCCTCCAAAGTATACCTTATGAATGAAGGTGTACTTTTCTCGGAAACAAATTCCATTAGTAGCCAACCATCTGTAGTTGAGCTCTCTGGCTATCTACCGATATAAATCATGGAAAATCTTCTGGTTTTTTTCGGATTTACCTGTAAATCAAAGGTCGCTACAGACCGTCATAATTGAGGGCTTAATCTTTACTTAAGTGTTAGTCATAAGTCAAAATCAGCCCATTTTCATATGGAGTTTTCATTTCATATATCAAATCGTCCTGTGTTCGTCTAGGATTTATCTATTATAGCTTAATTGCAAGGTGTTCAAATCATAAGGTCAAGTCAATGTCCATTCTGGGGTCCAATATCTCTGAATCACAAAATTAGCATCCACTCTATGGTTCAATCTCTCTGGATCGTTTAACATCCAATCTACAGTTTGATCTCTTTGTATCCTTGTTAAGTCCAATCTGCTCACTCTCTGGCGATGGGACCCAACATCCAAGCAAGTCCATCTGCTCACTCTCTAGTGAGGGGACTTGCTTTCCAAGCTAACTCATCCACTCACTCTCTGCCAAGTGAGCTAGCTATTTGTACAAGTCCAATCCACCACTCCTCGGCAATAGGACGTGCACCTTTTGGTCATCGCCCTATCTCTCTGGATAGGACCGCCATGTTTAATCAACATCGGTCATCATGTTTTAGTGGTTTTAAAATCAAACACCCTAAGCATCCATTTCAGACATCCAACCCAGTGCGTGCCTAGAAACGAATCAAGGTCTCATACATGTGTAAGCAACCTAAGGTCATTATCGTCTTATGTATTCAAAATAGAAAGAAAAACTAAGGAATCGAATCTTACTCCCGTCCACCCCAATCAAGTTATTATCATTCTCAACCTAGTTCCAGGTGTCGTATCCAAATGTATTTGTTGTAGATGGAGGATACTCCTATCGCACTACTATACCTTGGTTCCTCATGTACTATTGTAGCCAGTTACTCCGAACCTGCTCTTCTATTAAATCACAAAGATGTCTGCACTCATTCGTTTCTTGTCTGTTCATCTCATCCAAAATGCAAAATCTTCTTGACCAGTTCTACCGATCCATAGACTCTCTCTTAGCTGGCTTTCGGTAGAAGATATGCCCATTAGTATCTTAGTAAATCCTCTCTGGGTTTCAGTTAGGTTAGTGTAAGAAGAGAACTTTGATTCCCTCCTCTGCCACTTCGGTCCTCCGAAGCTATCATCATCTTTCCGCTTTTCTTTTTCTTTATTGTACCTTTATCCATATGGTTCTTCGTCATCACAACATTTCAGCGTTCTCAGCTTCAGCATCCTCTTGATGTAGGTATATCTCAGCCTCATGGTAAAACTCTATAAGCTCGATTGATGGATCCCTTTCGAAAGAAATTTTGAAGTCAATCTTATTTGCAAATCCATACACTACAACCATCAGAACAATCGCCGGATCTAGCTTATTAACTGCAGCGGCTACTACATTAAAGCTGGTCAAGTAACTCCATATGGTTTCTTTGGTCCTCTGCTTCACACATTAAAGTGTCATCACATTCTTTGGTCAAGAAATGTAAACACTAAACTGTCTCAAGAATCTGTCTACCAATCTGGCCCACATGCTAATGAACCCATTCTCTAACTGCTTGAACCACATAGCATCCAACCCGTTAAGTATAAAAGTAAGCATTGCACGCATTACTTCTTTAGATGCACCGAACACCTCCATATTTTGGATGTATCTCATCAGACAAACTGCCAGATCCGTTCTCACCAAACGCCTATATATTTCAGATGTATCTCATCAAATGAACTGTCGAATCCATTCTTCCATTTTATAGTTCTAGCGTCAGTAGCTTGAAATGGCCATATTCCTCGGATACCAGATGTTAGGTGCAAATGGATTCATGTTTACGTCTACAAACTCTAGTCCGGGGATCCACCTTTTGATATTCTTCTGATCATCATACCTATTTGGTTGTTGTCGTTTAATGGAAGTTTTTGATCCATAGCAACATTTTGTCGCCCATTCCTATGGGGAAACTCTAGCACATACTCCTCTTGCTGCATATCTCCATTTTAATCTACACCTCTAGCTTCGTTCTGGCCCCCATTCCTACTAGGAAACTCTGGCATATACTCCTATTATAGTTGTGCATTCGCGTTTCTGGCTCCAGCATCATCTGCTATGGGCATCCAGCTCACCCTAACCCTAAACCAATGGTGACCACGAGTAAATTCAGATCGGTACCGATCTAATTCAGGTTAGTACCGACTTGTTCTAGTTATGGGGGCTCAGTTGCAGTTTTCTCCGCTCCAACCCCAAATGCTCTTGCATTGGTTTCCGGCCTTCGGTTTTGAGTTCCAACTATTCTGGCTGTTCCTTTTTGATCCATCCTTATAAACAGTCCGTTAAGAATTTCCTACCATCGAGCTATTATTCCTTCTTGCACCTTCTTTTATCATCCTCTCTATCTCATCTCTGGTCATGTAGATGGATGGATTTGAACTTGAGGACACCTCCTGGCTACCCCTCATGCTCTAGAGTTGACTTGGTCCTGTGACTGCTCTAGTAGAAGGCCTTCTCATCTCTTCCAAACTTCAGATCCAAGCTTTAGGTTATCAAGTCTAGCATGTTCTTAGTGAAAGTGCCAAAAAAGTTGCACCAGAAAATGGCACAACACCCCCGCCGAATGAAAGCACCAAAAATGTGAATCTAGTAGAATAATCATAAGAAAACAAGAGCAAAGCACTTTTTATAGTGGTTCGGTAAATATTGCGACCTACATCCATTTTTATTTTATTATCTTATGTTTTCTCTCCAAAATACAAATATTACCACTCAAATCCGACAAAAATCTAGTAGATCTCATATTTAAGAAGGTTTGGGGAAGAAGAAGATAGAGAAAGAATTCCAAAAGGTCTTTTTCAAGTTGTAGGTAACATGCTATCTATAGGCAAAATCCAGCAGAAATCTCACAATCCCACTCTGAATAAGTTCCAATCTACATATCATAACACATAGGCACAAAAACCGAGTCATCCAGCACAATTTCCAAGAAGAAAATCGGGTCGATACTAACCTAAATTTGGTTTCCTCAAGCTCATTGTCCTCCATATCTTAGGTTCCCACATTGAACTCTTACCAAATCAAGTCACAAAATCAGGTTGGTGGTCTATAAATCAGATCGGCACCGACCTGAATTGTAGGCTCCAAACTCCGCTAAACTTCTTATACTCATTCATTTTTTCATTCTTGACAGCTTCCCAAGCCTTAGGCCCATTCCTCCATCATTCCATTGTCCAACCTATCTGTTTGAGTATATTCCGAGACTATAGAAAATTTGGATGTAACCAAACCATAGTATACAAAAATAACACTTCATCAATAAAGGGTGAAACAAACCAAAATATAGATCAATCTCCATAAACAAGTAAAAATATGAATCTCGATAGTCCAAACTCAATCACCCATAGCAGAAATACACAACAAAATTTAGGTTGATACAAACATGCATGCATAAGAAGAATATACATAAACCGATAATCAACATGACTTACATAAGTAAAGCATGCACACACCCCAAAAATGGTAATCATCACATCATCTTCCTAACAAATAACACATATGTGCTAATCCCAGTGTTGATTACCCTTCCACTATAATATGTATATCTTTCAACCTATCGATGAACTTCCTCATAGTCTCATCTTCATAATAATAGGTGTACTATCTCATGCCTACACCTTCTAAAATAATATATATGCCCACTTATGGCTACATCCTTAAAATAATGATGCATCTGCATCAATCCTTGATTTACCTGTCCCTCTCATACAGTCGGAAAATATAAACCATCACTACGGCGAATTAGATTATCATTGATCTCTATATCATATTAGTCTTTACCAAGGTCTCACCTTGCCACACATCATCGTCGAAGTCTCACTTCGCCACAATCCTCACCGGAGACTCACTTCTCCAAGATTGTTAGCAAAGTCTCACTTCACCACGATCATCTCCGGAGTCTCACTCCATTTTGACTCTCTTAAAATCCCCCTTCACAACAACCTTCTTAAGGTCTCCTCGAAGTCTCACTTTGCTATGATCATTTCTGGAGTCTCACCCCATCACGATCATTTTTGAAGTCTCACTCAAGTATGACTTTCTCAAAGATCTCTTGGATACATGATAATCCACTCTACGACCCCTCAGGCCGGTGACATCTCATGCCACAATTGGATATGGCGTTTTTTGGAATACCTATCTCATAGGTACTTCCCTCTCAAAGAAAGCCAGACTGTCTCACGATCCAGGGTACACAGGCGAGCGTCCTCACATTCTCCTACTCCTAGGAACAACCATCATATCTAGAGTTATCAATGATCCTTTTAGCATCTAAATTGATTTCGAACATCTTATGCCCCGCCACATCACTTCACCTTATCGAACATGCTTCTTTAGACTACTCTAGTCCCATTCACTTCCCACATGAAGTACTCGATCAAATGCCTTGCGTCGTTGACTCGTCAAAGTATTGAATGCTTCAATTGGCTTTTTGGATTTCCTTACACTTGATCTGCCATTTTCCTTATGCATGCCCAAAGTCAACTAGAGAAAACCTCACATCATCCACCATGATTGATCCAAATATATCCCTTATCATCTCATTAGTTTTTCCAAAGCACATCACCCGAAAAGTTGACATTAGGTAACTAACTCATCATAAGATTATTAACACTAAAAGGCATTATCCTACCATACAATGTACAAAATCATAACAAGGCAAACAACAAGCAGCAATAATTAAGAGGATTGAAGCAAAACAAACTATTAACAAAAATATTATAGAGGAAAAATAATTAACTCAAAATGCATAACAACAACCATTATCAAACAAGTAAACAATAATGAAATAATTTAATTCAAGCAATCATGCAAAAGTTCATAAAACAAATGCGATCAAATGAAACAGTCAAATTAATATAAATAATATCAATAAGCAATAGAATAACACAACTAATTCAACCAAAACGAATAAGCACTACTAAAGTAAAATATCTTAACTCCGTACACCAAAATGGATTCTTGGACAAACTTAAAACTCACATCACCAGCGTCCCGCATCTCGTGTCACGCAACCTAGTTTTACAATCTTCAAATTTAGTTTTTCCAATATAATACACCTCAAGAATTTTATTCAAGCCAAATATTTTACTTCTTTCCTTTTTAAAATTCCACTTTTGAATCAAATTATTTCCATTCATTTAAAAAAATTCCCAAAATATTTTCTCAAAATATTTAACAATATTTTACAATATATCTTTTTTACCGAAAAGAGAAATCTCTTCACGCATATCCTAAACAAAACATTCTCTTTTTATGAAATTAAGTATTCTCGTAATCAAAATCCTTTTGCAAAAATGTCTCTTTAAACACCATTTATCAAAAAGTGTTCTTTACATAGAAATAATTACAACTAAAATTGGCTTCCACACAAAAGCTTTTCAAATTTCAAGGACGTTCTTTTAAATAAAATACTTCTTTTTTTTCAAATAAAAATACTCCTCTCTTTACTCAAAAAGATATTTTTCACAACATTTCTAACAAAAATATTCTCTCCATTAAAATAAGTTCTTAAAATATTATTTTACGTTCCACCATCTTTTTACTAAAATAGCCTTTTCCAAAAAACATTGTCAAAGCAATTTTTCATCGAATCATATATTTATTTTCACCTTTCAAAATCCAAAATGTACGTTTTGAATATGAATTCTCAAAGTCAAAATTCAAAAAAAATTAGGCGTACATTTTTAGGTTAGGTTTAATGTCAAATGTGTGTCACTTGTTAAAACAAACAATTAAACCCCTCTATATGTGCTCATCTTACCGCATTCCTATAGTATTTATTTCCCACTCAAAGGTCGTTACAAATAACTAACATCTTAAGATAAGCTAATGGTGGTTACAAACAACCCATACACACAAGACATAAACCATCAATAAAAATGCTCTTTTATTCTATATTTTCAACCCAACCAAAAGTGTAAATTAACCTACCCTAATTTATTAAATCAACCTAAGGCTCATGGAATCGGAAAACCTAAACACTGATACCATGTGTAATGCCCCACTATTTTTAACATCAGAAATCAATTACAAACGCCATAAAATATACTGTAACTAAAAAACAATGAATCAATTATATTATAATTTAAACTTTTCAAAACTGTGAAAATAAAAGAAAACCTCATAGTGGAATAAAATATCATTATAAATATATATTGGCTTTATAATACAATTATCTTACAACATCATCATAATAATTTGCATCTCGATACATCAATTATCATTAACTCATTAACAATTAAAAAATGGCATAAAAGAATATACTAATCAACTATCCATAACATAGCCTTCATCCACTTTCCAATACCTCTTCTTCTCCTACCCACAACTTCACACTTGTACAATTATATGAAATAAAATGGAAAATAATTTCAACTATGTTTGAACAATTTGATTTTTAATCACTTTTAATTAATTTGCTAATCGCCATTAGAGAGCAGTTAGAGTTGATTTCGAGATAAGGAAAGAACTGTAGATAGTGGTGACGACTAAGGTTATGTATCCTCATTTATATAGTCATTAGGCTAGGTCATTGGTTATTTATCTATTTTGGCCCGAAACAGTTATGTACGCTATTTAAACGCAACAACGCCTCTATTTTGCAAACTGTAACTCCAAATGCATCAAAACTATGTATCAAACCGACCATCTTGGAAAGACCTATGCAACGGTTATAAACTCAATACTCTTCACCCATTTATTAACAATTTACTTTTAATTACTTTAATATTTTGTGGTGTCAAATTTGTCGGTTATTACAGGATGTGAAACGCTATTAAATAGAGAATTCATCTCCTTATTTATATAGGGGTTAGTATCATGGTCAATTGTCGTCAACTCAAAGTCAAAATTTCTGTTCATAGAAGTATGTTAATAATAAATGTGATTATTAAACCAAGGACTTTAATTATGGATTACCTAAGTTGAATGTGGATGATATTGAAACTTTGATCAAAATCAAATTCTATAAGTCCTAATGAGGTATAGTGTTGACAAAGAGAATTGGTGCAAATAATTGTTATTACTAGGTAGCACCTATAATAAGTAAAATTGGATTTAACTAAAAAGATATGTAAGCGATAAAATTGGTAAAATATTAGACCACCAACTAAGGTTAGGTATGAATATTGATATTCGAATTGTTTGATATTAATCGCTGAATGAGTTTACACCTTTTGAGTCGAACAACCAAAATGATCAATACTCCGAATAAACCACATGATTTAAATTCTGCGTAATAGTTGCAAAATAAATAAATAAATTAATGTAAATGAATAAATTTGCTAACCCCAAAAGTATGTATAAAATATAGCAATTTCATAGTGAGGCCTTGTCGAGGCTAATCAAAGTCATCAAGTCGAAGTATTCATCCATATCGACTTTGAGTTTAGTCATTATCGTCATTAAGGGCTCAATGTAGTACGCAAAGTATAAGTCGATATAGAGGTTGACATTCAAGTCAATATGCACGGTAAAAGTCAAGTAACAAGTTTATGGAAACTCAATATGTTATGCAAGTCACAAGTCCAAGCCAATCGATGTACAAAGTCAAGCGAGTATGCAAGTCACAGTCCAAATCAAGTCAAAAAGGCTATGTTCTTATTTAATTTTCAAATCCGTATGTGTATAATTGTTCAAGTGTTACAATAGGGAAAATCCCCAATTCTGTTTAGGGTTTACAAAACTTTAAAAGTAAGAAATAGGAATAGAGAATTTGGCCCCAACCATGAAGCCCCTAGATCCATATTTATAAGGTTCGGCAAGCGATAGACTTCGGCATCCATTGGCTTCGGCATTAGTAGCATCGTTGATCATCAAAGATGATATTCTATCGACTTCAACATTAGCAGTATCGTCGAACACCAAGGTCGGCATTCTTGTATTCACATAGCTAAACTTCAGCATCGATTCAATAGGGTCGATACTCGGCATTTCTAAACTCGATGTTGACAGTTTCTTATCAACTTTCATTGCCACCACACATTAACATTGATGAAAGGCAGCATTGGTAAAAGCACCTACGACAACCATTTTGGGTGTATTGATGGTTCCGGGCACGAATATCGGTGATGACGACTCCATATCCTGAGACCTTCTTTGATTGATGGTCAGCTGCATTGAACAGCGGCGACATTGATGAACCACGATGTCGATATTTAGTAGCCTACTAAATGCGGCTTTAATTGCACTTGTGGATATTGACAACGATAGTCGTTAACATCGCATATGTAGATGTATGGTGCCCCCCAAGCATGTTCATAATTGGGGACATAGTAATAGTATTGAACCTTGGCAATATTTATAACTTATGTTTTCCTTTATAAGGCAGCTTCGATGAGCAGCGGCGTTGGGATGGGGAACACCATAAATACTTAATAACTTTGATCACAAACATTATTAAGAATGGTTGATTTGTCAACGTTGACATTGATAGGGTATGACTTCATTCAGCATATCTTCGGTAATCATGACTCTCGATGTTAATCATAGTACTATTCGGTAGTCGTCGTGACTCATGGAAGATGATGTTCACGCTTCATAGTTCTGGGCTTTATCGAGGTAATGAACTTTATGTAACATCGCTATCCTTCAGCACTATTTGCTTGAACATCTTCGACGATGATGATAGCAATAACATTTGCCCTTTGGTGTAAAGAAACCATTAACTTTTCAAGTCAATATTCTTGACGTCGTCCTTTTTCCCACCTTTCGGTCTTCTTGTGCTGATCTATCCATTCTTTTGAATCAAACCCAATGACACCCATTTGCTTACTTCTTCTTGTAAACACGTAACTTCTCTTCCCTTTCTCCTTTACCTGCAATTTCAAATTCTTGAACAAACAATTAAATTCTTAAAATTCGCTGCAAGCCTAAGCCTGTAATAACATTTTTCTACACTCAGGCACAATTCCTTTCTCAATTAACCCATAAATTTGTTTTTCATGAATTTTATGTTGAAATCATAACTAGGGTTTTTCTCAATTTCTATTGCTTTTGAAATTAGCAATCAAGTTCGATTATCTGGTCCTAATAAACCAAATTTTGTTGTGAATTATTATTATCAACCTTTTATAATATTGTATTAGTTGCTTAGTGGTATTGATTTAGGGATTTGGGCATTTTTTGTTTTACGATGAAATGGGTAGCATATCAAACTTAGACCCATAACTATTTAGACTCGTATTGATGTCATCGTTTATGGTGCCATAAACTCGAAGTAGGTTGATTAACCTAGTTTTTAATCCATTTACTCAATGTCTCTGTGCCGCACAAGTAGGCCTTGATACAAGTCATTGTTCGTATAGAAACTGATATGTTCTAAGTTTATTATTAACGAATGCAATGTACTAGGCCTAAAAATCAGTATCAATTTTTACTATCTCCATTCACGACATCGTTGATGATGTCAACACAATGCTCTTCAATGTTATTATTACACTTCAAATTAAAAAATGTTATATTTCCTTATTATTTTTCAGTTGACGTTTTTGATTCAAACTTTTATATTGTAAGTAATCTAGGACACTTAAATCGATTAGATGCGACATGAACCATTTTGATCTTAGTTAACGTCATCGTTATAATACTGGCATGATCCCTAACGTCGACATGACTCTTTATTAACCTATTATTGATCAAGATGTGATGCAATAACTTCTTATTGCCAAAAGATACTGCATTCTAAGTAGTTGAAGTGTTATTTGATTACAGTTAACGTCATCACTTGCTGATACCTTGACTCATGTTGTCGCCATTCATCGATAGACGTTATCTCTTGTCGTCGTCATTCATTGATATTAGCAATTTTCATTACTTCAACTTTCTCTATAGCAGTAATGTTTATTAATGCTTTGTAATACTTATCATCGTTATAGCTCTTGACTTAGGTTTATTAATGTTGTCTAACCACTATTAACTCTTGTCTTCATTACTTATTTGTGTTGGTAATCCACAAAGAATTATAAACGTCATCGTTATTAGAATGAGACATCGATCGTCTTTATATTAATTAAAGTTGACGTTGCAGCACTAACATGTCCCACTATGTCAATAATACCCCTTATTAACCCATTATTTTGATATCTTACCATATTTTAGTGTTAGTGACCAAGGCGAAATATGATAACTTCCCATTGTTAAGAGAAAACATATACTAGTTAAAGGCGATGGCATTCTATCATAGTCAACGTCGCTTGCTTTTTACATTGATTCGTATAGCCTTAATTTAACGTCTACGAGCTCTATGTTTATCGTTATTGTTTCATGAGTACTTTTCATGTCATGTATTAAGTTAAATTCAACACCATCATCTGCAGGCTATCTTCTTTAACACATTATGAGCAATTTAACGGTTAGCTCATTAACGAACTACATTGCTCTTACTCATTGATGTTGATGACATTTATTAATTCGTTGTTAATTATAGTTGCAAAGCTTATTATCAATTTGAATCCTGAGTTCATTACATGTTTATTTCTACTCAAATTTTGTATTGTTCTCTCATAGGGTTCTATTATTAAGATTAAAACTTAGATTTACTAATAAATTCTTCAAATTCCATCTAAGGATTGTTCCCCTATTGGCTACTTAAAACTTTGTCATTTAGATAATGACAGATTATTTTGCCAACAATGTGTTAAATTTGCCTATACCATGAGCATGAGATCATTTCTCAAGTTTAGAATAGTATCACTTGACAAGTTGATGGAAGGTCAACAAGCCAGCTTGAAGCTCACTAAAATATCTAGCAAGGGGTCCAAATCTTCAACCTCAATTGGTAGGAAAGAACACAATCTTTTGAATCCATCATATATAATGACCTAATAAGAAGTGGATTCTATTCTTGGTCAGTTTGGCATTACTGGAATAGAAGCCATTCCTATATGTCCTTTAGATAGTATTACCCATCCACCTGAGGGATAATTTACCTTTGTCGCAGTACATATTTGGCATACTGGCTATCTTCCATTTCAAAGTTTCCTTCAAAGATATTTGGAGTACTTAGGCATTTCTCCCATCCAATTCATACACATACTTGACCTGCTTAGAGTTTCTAGCATAGGAAGTAGGGCTCCCTTCCCAAAGTGCTTTAATCCTCCATTCCATAGTAATCCCTACTAAAGTTGATGGCCAACCGGATCATCAACTATACCGCGTTCGTCCTTACCCAAAAAGCATGATCTTTGAAGGTGTTAACGAAGAAAGGGAATAAGAGACTCAATAATTTTCATCAAATGTTTTTCTAACATTAGAGGGACATTCTATACTCCCAGTAAGTAGTTGTTGTAGTTATTTTTTATACCATGCCTACTTGTTGTCTTTTTCTAATGGATGCTTCTTTCCAGATTCTGCTCTTAAACAGCTAAAACCTGAAGATCAGAAGATCATGTTATCCTTAACTAAAGCTGTAGTGAGTATGGGGAACATGCTTCGATTACTAACTCCGGCTACCTTCCTTAAGTATTATATCATTTTGGACCGTCAAAAGGTTTTGGGAGAGCCCTCGAAAGTCAGGCTCAATGCTAAAGGAGGATGCTCATTGGTGATGAGAAAATCAGAATCCTACACCTCCAATTCTCTAGTCCAACCCGATGCCGCTGGTAAGTTTAATATAGCTACAAAGGGAATTTCTAAACATTATCAGCTTACAAATTTCATTTTCATTTTAGGTTCATATGCTCTTATCATCGCTCCCAAAGAAGTAAAAGTCAAAGAAAAAGTAAAGATGAAGTTCTGGCTTCATCCCAACCAACTAAGACAATCTCCTAAAAGATTCCATCGCTCAAGCCATTGAAGAATTAGATGAAGATGAAATAGGTGAGGATGTTTCCATTGATGTTCTCTTTTCTCCCTAAGATAAGTGGCTAAATTTGTAGGTGACTTCACTCCTGTTACCATAGAGGAGATGAAGCATGTGAATATTGATCAAAGTCCCTAAGCAACTTATTTGGGTAAAACTCCGAAAAAGCCTACAGAGGTTCAAACTGAGAAATACAAGGAGGCTCCAACCCCCAAATCCCTTCTTAACAATACATTCCATACTTCTCCGATATCTATCAACCGCATGTGCGCTGAACTTGGTCTCATTCTCTCTTCAGACGATCCTCTTCCTTCGAGGACTCAAATTCGAAATTAATCAATGAATTTTGAATACCTTGCACAGTTGGCTATTCATCTCCCTTCCTTTCCTCTTTTGGATCATCGCAAACCCTTATATACTATGATGACCATCTTTTCCTTATTCTCAAATAGCTTATATTGATAAGTTATCTTGTTCACTTGGTTAGCTTTAATTTTATAAGTTCTGTTTTAACTTATATGGATTCCATATTTAGGTAGGAAAGCATATGTTCCTCATATGAAGCGCTTCTTAGGGATCTTCAAATGGAGTAGTTGAGCTTGAAGGGAAAGTTTCTTTGCTGCAAAATGATACGATTGACATTGCCATGGCAAGAGATGAGGTAATCTTGGAAAAAGGAAAGCTTGCTTCTTCTCGTGATGAAGAAAGGAAAGCCATGCAACTATTAGAAGAGAGTGAAAAAATGGGAAGCTGATCTTCACTCATTCAACAGACTCAAAGTAGATCTGGAGAAGATGACCAATGAACACTCCAAGCTTGCCAAAGAAAACTCAGAACCAGCCAAGAAGAACAAATCATTAGAAGATCAACTTTAAAGAAAATCTAATCTCCTAGATTATACAAATAACACCATCAGTGACATTAAGAAAAAGGTTGCTTCTTTCCTCAACATTGCTCTTCCTAAGATCATTGAGAGATGTTATGAAGCGCTCTATATGTGGCATATGTCAACAACATCAAGAAATGCCTAGATCTGGACTTCTCATCTCTTCCTGCCTTGAATGAAAAATGCAAGAGGAAATTCAGTCTTAGAATAAAGAAAGACAAGAAGGCTCTTGATGTGGAGCTCCCTACCGAGGAAGAAATTAATGCTGGAGAGTGGCTATCAGTTGATGATGTACCCATTGATGAAGAGCCAAAATTTAATGAAAAGGGAGGCAATGATGATGACAACGATGATCATGATGATGGAGATAGTCTTAATGATGATGATAATGGCGATCGTGGAGGTAATGGAAGTGATGGAGAAGGATATTCTTTGGGGCATGGTGATAAGGATGGATCAGGTGAAGCCGATTTGGATTCAATTGCCCAAGATGCTGAAGCTACCAACTTACCATATCTTCCGCAATATGATTCTCTTAGGTCAAGCAGCATTTCTCGAGACCAAGGACCCAAGAACAAAGAGAAAATCTCTTCTTCATCGATTCCACTTTCTCAAGTATATGTCACTCTATTCAAATGTGTTAAGTTGTGAAATAATTTTTAGTTAACACATCGATTATTTTAGTTAAGAAGAAAATTGAAATACTGCTATAAAACTATACTCAAAGAAATAAATAGAAATTGATCGATTAAATAGAGAATTGGACAAGTAACTGAAAGATTGTAATGAGTTGTCAAAAAAATATAAGAAACTTGCTGAAAGCCCATCAAATTTAAGATTTTTCAAGGAAAGATAAATTGTCCCCCATATGAAGAAGGCCTATCATCACTAGGAAATAGAAGGAGAATTTCAAAATAATGACTCTCTTCTGGATGCTAATTGATGACATGAATGCCCTGGTGGAGTTTCCGTATAATGCTTATTGTAGGGGTAAATTTGTCGATTTCTCATACTTAGGAGATAAACGTGGAAGTTTGCTTTGATGCTTTCATCGCAGATATTTGGATGAGTATGGGTCTGATCCCCATCCTGGGATGTGTTGGAACCTTCCTAGAGTGGTATCCGTCCCACTTTCTTCTAGCTCTCTTCCTCCCAATAAACTCAAGTTCAATAAGAAAAGATTCATTTCTAAAATATATAAGAAATCGATTTTGTATGTACCAGAATGTTTGTAACATTCAACTTGGTTCATGTATGAATTTTACTGTTTTTATTTCCTATACTTAGTTTAACTTCATTTCAACATATTGTTACATAATAAAAACCTCTCGCGCAGTCTGATTCCTAAGGACCTCTTGAGTAAATTTGCCAATTTAAAGAGAAATTTTACGGAAAAAAAATCGATTTTCAAAACTTCACAAGTGGCAAGACATTTCTTTCTCAGAGATTTCCAAGAAGTCTACATGTGTTACCTTCATTTCTGCTTTGACTTTCTAGGTGATGAAAAGGACAAGTTGCTTGGTAAAATCCGAGCTTATCACACCAAAATGATATATGATCGTGATAGTCCTCCAATTGGGGAGTGGGATTATCGTCGGTTCCCTCCCATTTACATCCCGAAAGGAATTTAGGCCTCATTCGATTCTATACTTATGTAGCCTGCTAAGTCATTTGAAAAAGCTAAAACTGCAGTCTTGGGATTTTGAATGTTGATTAAATGTTTTTGAAAAAGAGCTGTGATATATCCTTAATTTTTGTATTACATGTGAACTATGCTTATTATTAATAGTAAACTCTATTTTTCATACATTAATTCTCTTCTCCTTTATCCTTAACAGTAGACTCAATTAGTGCATGCATATTATTCCTTGGATGCTCCTTGAATTATTGAAATTAAGAATAGTTGCTTACTTACGTGGAAGAAAAGTGATCATCCCAAGATGACTTAACTTTGTGATTCTCGAATAATCCTATAGCACAATAGTGGTATAGGGAACTACTTTATATTGAAATCGACATTTAGGACTTATGAGGAAATGATTGCTCGCATCAAGGAGCAACATAAAGAAAGGGAGAAAGAGCTTCAAGCATTAAAATAGGGTGCTAACTCGATTTGTGAGGCTAGTCCTTCAATCAAAACTGATGTAGTAGTAGCTAAATTACATCAGAAAATAAATGATCCTGAAGTAGACTTAGTAAAGAGTCAAGTTCACTATCAATCATTAGAGCTTATTGCAAGTGAAGGCAAAGTCGACCTTCCTACCCCCACTCCTAGAAGAATTACTAGATCTCACTCTTCGATGAGCCAAGAATTCCTTGCTTTGTTAAACCCGCCTCCAGGTTTAAGCAATGAAACAGTCTCTTCATGGAGCAAGAAGGTCAAATTTGAGGTCACACAACATTCTGGTAAGAAATGGGACGAGAAAGTATCTCAAAGTATAAGAAAATACGGGAGCAAAGTTCAAAAGCTCAAACATGAGAAATATACATTCAAACAATAGATTGAAAAGTTGAATAGCACTATCAAAACTTTACAAGGAGACAATAAGGCTATCTAGTGAGCTTTGAATGTTCAGATTGCTTCAATTGACGATGCAAATATGGTTTGGAAAAAGGAAAGGAAATTCAAAGAACTCCTGGATGCTGCTATTTTCCATGTTGATGACACCATAATTGCCTAGGATTTAGAGAAGGTTACACAAAATCTTGAACTTTAGTGATGATTTGCTTTAAACTAGCTTCTTTTTCAATTGACTTTTGTACCTACCACTTTCTATATAATGTATTAGATTATAAGTAAATTTACAATTGAATGAATGTTACCTCAAATACAGGATATATAATCATGAATTGAATTCCAATTTTGACCTTAAATTGATTTCACCTTTCCATATTTGAGCTTTCCGATGTGTAGATTAACTTTCTGCTTGCTTTGAGAATCTAGAGCTTTACTGATTGAACTTGAGTTAAACATCCAATAGTTTTCTTTGGTAATGGAGATTCTCGTTAAATGAATTTTTAGTTGAAAATAAACTTAAAGAAGCATTGAAACTTAATCTAGAATTTAAAGAAGACTAGGAACCAAAACTTAGTAACAATAATAGTAAACTAGAAATCTAAATTTGAAAGAAGACAAGAAATCCATATCTGGCAAAGATCAGAAATCTATATCTGGTAATAATAATAAAAGTCTAGAAATCCATTTCTGTAAATAGTAGAAGACCAGAATTACATTTGTTGGAGATATAAATAACCCATATTAGATGGACCTTCCTTTAGAAAACTTAATTTGATTTAAAGCATTACTTGGTTCTTGATTTTGATCGACTTGGGAGCACTATTTAGCTCTAATCTTGATTGACTTGGGAGCACTACTTAGCTCTAATTTTGGTTGATCTTCCTTTTGAAGATTTCAGTGTGTTAATGGGGCCTTTGCTGGAAAGCACTAAAGGCTTACTCCATCCTCTCTCTAGGAGGCGGTTTAAACAGGCCACATAGGCAGGAGTTAAAGGCTTTCCTAGTGCTTTAATAAGGCCTTTGATGATGGCACTAAAGGCTTACCCGACCTCCCTCTAGGGGCACTTCAGTGAGGCCTTGGATGGCAGGCACTGAAGGCTTAAGGCCAATGATGGCCGAGACCTCTTGCGGTCAAGCCTTTGATGGCTAGGGCCTTTGATGGCCTGGACCTCTTGCGGTCAAACATTGCTAGGGCATTTGATGGCCTGGACATCTTGCGGTCATGAGCCTTTGATGGCTATGTAGATACACTTATTTTATTCAAAAGACCTTTATTGATAATTGGCTTAACATCTTTGTACAAACTAATTGAGTTTTCCTTGCCTTAGAAAATTTTCATTCCTTCCAAGCTCCAGCAATGATTGGTATCATGTACATTTGTAAGATGATAGTGGCAATATGACTTTCCATGATCCCTTTTGAATTTGGGTCTCCTTTTCTACAAAGGCTAATGGTCAAGCTCATCCTTAGTCAAGAAATAGATGTTCTTAAGAGAAGTGGTGAGAATGCGATCTTTTGAAAGCCGTGACTTAGAGATTAGCCCTTTTAGCGATGCTTAGCTCTTTTGTTGCTTACTTTAGGTTCACCTTAAGGTGTGAACTTCCTTTTTAGAGAACTTGGTGCTTCATTTGGCTTGTAAGATGGATCGAGCATAGTCTTCCACATTCTAGTGAAATGATAAACGTCCATTTTTATCTCATTTTCAAAGGTTCCTTGAGCCTTAAGCTAGATTTCCTTTCTTAGTTTTCAGAATGTGTTATCCTCTTTACATTATCCTTT
This sequence comes from Allium fistulosum, assembly GCA_030737815.1. Lineage (NCBI taxonomy): Eukaryota > Viridiplantae > Streptophyta > Magnoliopsida > Asparagales > Amaryllidaceae > Allium > Allium fistulosum. The sequence goes on along the minus strand of CM060905.1, from coordinate 892,306,151 downwards.
TAGGGCAAAGATTGATGTTGGTCCTATATGGAATGGATACTAACTCCATCTTTCAAGATTATAAGGAACTATTTGCCATTTATTTTATTCCATAACTCGTAATGCTATGAATCTTAGCATTTTCTCTTTATGAAGCCGAAGATCACTAGTGGCTTGATAAATTAGCCTAGTAATTTGATGCTCGAAAGATCCTTGTTTGGAAACTTAGCATGATTAGCTAGCATAACTAAGTAAAACTCAATTTATGGGATTAACTAGTGTTGGGAATCACGGGTAGGTTGGCTTTGAATGGGATATGCTTGGTAGGGTCAAGTTCTCTAAACCACAAATATGCAAGCTAGGGTAGTTTCACTTGGGGTTTTAACGAAGTCAAAGGTTCGCGCACTCCTTCTAGCGCCAAAATGTTAAAGAATAAATTCACTAACCCCGAAAGTATATGGAAAATAGAGATATTTCGAAGTGAGCCTTGTCGAGGCTAATCAAAGTCATCAAGTCCAAGTATTCATCCATATCAACTTTGAGTTAGTGATCGTCGTCATTAAGGGTTTGAGGCAGTATGCAAAATATAAGTCAATATGGAGGTTGACGCTCAAGTCAATGTGTATGGTAAAAGTCAAATCATAAATTTAAGGAAATTCAATATGCTATGCAAGTCACAAATCCAGGCCAATCGATGTACAATGTCAAACGAATGTGCAAATAATAGTCCAAATCAAGTAAAAAAGGCTCTGTTCTTATTTAATTTCCAAATCTATATATGTACAATTGTTCAAGTGTTACAATAGGCAAAATCCCCAATTCAATTTAGGCTTTACAAAGTTTTTGAAGTAAGAAATGAGAAGAGAGAGTTTAGCCCCTGCCACGAAGCCCTTAGGTCCATATTTATAAGGTTTAGAAAGTAACAGGCTTCGACATTCATTGGCTTCAGCATTAGCAACATCGTAGATTATCAAAGCTGATACTCTATCAGCTTCATCGACATTGGCAGCGTCATCGAACATCTAGGTCAGCATTCCTGTATTCACATAACTAAACTTTGACATTGATTCAATAGGGTTGATACTCGGCATTTATAAACTTGATGTTGATAGTTTCTTCTTCGTTGATCAACTTTTATTACAACCACACATTAACATTGATGAAAGTTGGCATTAGTAAAAGCGTCTTTGATAACCCTTTTCGGTGTATTGATGGTTCTTGGCATGAATATCGGCGACGACTCCATATCTTGAGATATTCTTTGATTGATGGTCAGTGGCATTGAACAGCGGCGACATGATGACCCTCGATGTCAATATTTAGTAGCCTACTTAATGCGGCATAAACTACATTTGTGGATATTGATTAGGGGTGTATGCGGTGCGATAACCGTTAAAATTTAAGCCAACCGTTACCGTACCGTTGTTTGATGGTTAGACTGTTTTGTCAACCATCACCGTCAACCACCGGTTATGGTTTACCGTGAAACGATGCAGTTACCGTCGCATCCGATACGGTACGGTTGAGCTCCAACCATTGTAACACAAAATAAAAAAAATTCATTAAACATCAATAATTACTTCAGTCATAAATAATCACTTTAATGTTTACCGATAATCAATAAATGCTAATAAATAATTCAGCAAACAAACTTCCATAGTTCACTTGTTCATAATTCACTTGTTCATTAGTCATTCACAATCAACATAGTACATAAGAGACTATAAATACTAAATAGAGTTCAAGGCTTACATTTGTACAACTAGTCTTACTCATTACTTCATTATACATCATAGTAATTCTTTTTCTTCCTCTGTAGAACCGTGGTGCAGCATCCAAATTTTGTCTAGTCCCCACTAACCAATCTTGTTATGCAGTCCACAGACTTCATTCTCCACAAAGATTGAGTAGACTATTTGTAATGGAGCCCAACTCCATGTGGTGCAATACAACAGCAATTAGCAATTATCATCACATGACTTCATAGGTCCATATATAAGCTGCAACAAAAATTCCAAAAACCTGAAGAAGAAAAAATACATGTTAATAAATGTCTAATGTGATGCAATGAAATGATAATGTAATGTAATGAAGTATTGGTTCAATGATGTAACTATATGTCAGTTTACATAATTTAGATTACTAGTAATGTTTATAAATACAAACAACAAGATGTTAATAACATAATATACATACCACAACTTAATTTGAAATGATGTAATGTTCAATATTTGGCACACATATACTGTAATGATGTAATGGCTTAATATACATCAAACTTACAAAGCAACTATAAATTGATGAAGTAATATTCAATATAAACCAAAAGCATACCAAATGATTATGTAGACAGTAAGAAAATAGTCCAGTATAGCATAAATTATAATGACCAAACAACACTTGTTTAAGATGTAAAGAAACTAAAAATTAGGTACCTATTCATAATGCATTAACTTGCATTTGGGTCAGCACCTATTGAAGGAGCCACCACTTTCAAAGTACCTAATGCATGATCAAATAAACAAGAAGTAAACCATATTAATAAGTAATGGCAATATTTAATACAAAAACCGACATTTCTTACTTATTTCAAGAGCCTCAAGTTCCTTATACAACTAAACTTCATCTTCGGTTGGTTCTATGTAAAAGTTGAAGTCTTCCGCTCAATCCAATCACTCGCACACACTAGAGCCTCTACTGTTTTTGGAGTAAGTGAAGATCTAAATGGATCCACTATTCTTCTATTCAAGCTAAATGCACTTTCACTTGCGACGGTGGAGCTTGGGATTGCCAGTACATCTTTAGCCACTCTAGAAAGAATTGGATACCAAGATTAGTTAACATTCCACCAGCTCAAAAGAATCACCATTGAGTTTTTCACAAGGATCGGAAAAATATTTATCAACTTCATTAGCAATATCTGCCACCTCCATGGCCTCTCTTCTTCGTTTGACTTGCAACTCAAACGACGAAAGTCTAAATGAGATGCTCTCCGAATATGTAGGGATTTGGATTGTCGACGAAGAAGATACATATTATCTACCCCTTTATATTCATTAAACATAGAGAGTAATGTTCTTTTAGTTTCATTTACTATATGAGATATATTGACTTCATTATATCCAATGCATTCAAAACATGTTTCAATGATATCAAGCTTCCACCTAGGATTTAAAACATGAGCAACATATATCAACTTATTGACAGATTCAAAATCTCCCCAATATTTAATAAACTTCTCTTTCATGGAAATTGCAACATTTTGTAAAACTGGATTGGAACTGTCACCAATCTTAAAATCAATCTCCCATAACAACTCAGCCACCACCATCAGAATGAGATGAGATGTACTAGTTTTTGATGCACTAAGCATCAATGTGGACTCATAAAACTTCTCTAAAAAGTGCACAAAGGCATTAGCTTTCACCCAATCGTCAACACATGGTGGTCCAACCCTCTTTCGCTCCCTACCTTCTTTTTCATTAAAAAATTAATGAAAGGAAGATCATCTTCCTCCATCATAGCAAACACTTTTTTTACATTTTTCCGCACTTTCTAACATTTTATAGGTGGAATTCCACCTAGTAGATACATCCATTGATATATTGGACATTTGATCCATTTACAACATACATGCATACACTCTAAATTTTTCTAGTCATGAAGGAGATGAGTGAATATACTTGACACAATTTCGGATTGCTTCAATTGAGCTATAAAGTTCTTTTAAGCCATCCTTAACAATTAAATTGATAATATGACAAGCACATCTCATATGAATATATTTCCCATGGAAAAAAACCCCATTCATGTCATTTAGTCTTTTCCTTACATGCTCGATTGTCGGCTCATTGGAACTAGCATTATCTACCGTAATACATAACACCTTTTCTATTCCCCAACCCCTCAAGCAAGTCTCTAAGATTTTGCCTAGCTCCAAACCAACATGACAAGTTATTTTAGACTTTTAGTAAAATCAATTACCCTTTTGTGTAGCTTCCAATCACTATCCATAAAATGAGTCGTGACCACCATGTAGTTAATATTTTGTACGGATGTCCAAGTGTCCGTTGTAATACTAACTCTTTGTTTCCCTATTACACTCATAATTTTAGCTTTTTCCATGTGATACATTTCCCATACAAGAGAAGCAACTTTTTGCCTATTAGGTATTTTTAGTTTAGGACACAATTCTAATAATAATTGTCTAAAACCAACTCCTTCTACTATTCTAAAAGACATTTCATCTTGAATAATAAACCTAACAAATTTTTCTTCACATCTTTTTTGGCTAAAGAAATGAGGAGTTAGTGGTGTGCCCATACTTACTTGAGTTATAATGGGTTGGCCTTTAAGCATACCTTGACAAGCTGGACAATTTTTACATTTACGTTTAAGATGCTCGGCTATGGTGGTAGTCCCATAATGTATGCTATCAGCAGGTAATGCTGTTTTACAAGTATTGCAAATGCCAATTCTTTTTCCATTGACATCCTTAGACTCAATGGCATGTTCCCATATCCAAATTTACGTTTCTTACTAGACTTTGTTTTAGGATTTACCTGTAGAGAAGAGTTGGGAACAGATGAACTCTGTTCTAGAATAACTAGGGAATTTTTTTCTTGAATAGATATCCGATCTTGCTCTTGAACGGAGGAATTCTGTTCAGTAATTATATCCATTCCTGAGTCACAAAGTATGAAAAACAATAATTAACACCTTGCCTATTATGAACTATAAACAAAAACTGATGAATGCAGGTAATTTTTTTAACAGTTTATTTATTTTGAGTCAAAAAAATTAACATTTTCTATCATGAATGCAGATAAATATTGATGAATGCAGTCAAAAAAGAGATAACATTTTTCTATCATGAATAACAATCAAGTAATACTTGGCATTAATGGTCATTAATACTTGGCATATTTGCAATCCTGATTTATAATGGGTTTACAATATTTTCATAAATACTTGGCATATTTGCAATTCTTGAATCTTCAACATTAATACTTGACATAGTGGCAAATTGGCAATAACCGTAACAGCAAGCAACCCATAAGATTTAAGAATTAAAGAGGATATGGTCATTAATGTATTTATTAATGCTATTACATAAATGTTGTCATCGTTATACAAATTAGTTTTTAGTTATATGCACCCACACAAAAATCTTACCATAGACAATTATTTACTTTACCAAATTACTGCTTCAAAAACTAAAGTAACAATCAAAGTTTACCGCTTCAACAAATTGCTATTATGAATTAGAGCAACTAGACTCAGAAAATTACAACTGATAACTTGTGTAACTAAAAGTTAAAACTAAATAGAAAATCACTTCAAATGAACAATTTAAAGAGAAAGTAGCAAATAAAGTTGAAAACTTACCATCAATTTCTGGTTGTACTTGGATGATAGGCTGCTGAGAAACTTGAGATGGGTTAGAGAGAGATGCTAAAAGAGAAAGCATGATCGGCAATGATTTGAGGAAGTAACCCTCAACATAGAATATATAGCATAGAGTTCAATAGCTGAGATCATTCTCCTTTTTTCCAACGGCACAAATTAATACACCAGTAACCCTAATTTTTTCAACAACGGTACAAAATTACATGCAGTACGGTTGGCCGCCGGTTTTGATTCTAGTCGCCATTTCCGCTTCCGCATCTCACGGTGAGAAGAACCGCACCGTTAGTGGTCAAACAGCAACCGTTTGACTGTGATTTTAGCGGTATGGAACGGTCCATTTTTTGCGGTTATACGGTTGATTTATGAACCGGTTCAGCCCTAATATTGATGACGACAATCATCAACATCGCATATGAAGATGTATAGTGTCTCCCATGCATGCTCATAAGAGTCAACGTTGAAATAGTATTGAACCTCGACAACATTTATAACTTGTGTTTCCTTTTATAAGATAGTTTTAATGAGTAGCGATGGTGGAATAGAGAACACCATCAGTATTTAATAACTCTGATCATAAGCATCATTAAGAATGGTTGACTTTGGCAACATCGTCTTTGATAGGATATGACTTCATTCAGCATTGCTTCAGAAATCATAAGTCTCGATGTCAATCATAGTACTATTCAGCAGTCGTCATGACTCGTGGAAGACGATATTCACGCTTCATAGTTCTGGGCTTTATCGAGGCTAATGAACTTTATGTGACGTCGCTATTCTTCGGCACTATTTCCATGAACATCTCCAACGATGATGATAGTAGTAAAAATTAATATTTATCAATTATTAATTATTGAATTTTATTTTATTTTTGAATACCATTAGTATTTAATAAAGAGCGCGTATCAAATTTATATATGCATGTACCTATATACAATGTCTATAGAATATTTAACTTAGATTAAAATGGTACAAATGTTAAATGGATTTAGAAATTTTTTAGGCCCATTACACCTCATTCTATTATTGAGTATGCATGGTGGGGACGAGGATTTTGATGAGATTTAATTAGGAATTAAATAGTGAAGGTTTTAAAGGGGGAGATTGAAAGATTTCGTTATTTCCTTTAAAAAATACTCTCTCTCATTCATTCATTTTATTCTTTTCCTGACAAAATTTTTTATTTCCTCCTATCAAGTCATGGTAGAATTTCCATTGTAGTCTAGGGATAAAAATTACAAAAAGAAAATGCAACTTAAATCAATACATTAATGGTGGTTTATACCTCTTGACCTTTGCAATTTCTGGAGATTGATTCATGAATCTTGGGGCATCGATTCATTATTCGAGGTGTGACCTTTTGCCGTCATCCTAAGGTATTTTGATTTAATTTATCTATGTGATTCTCATGTTCATATGCTTGAATCATCTATTTTTCATTTTTCCTTCTATTGTGCATCTTACAACATCTAATTCAAATCCTCTTTTTCCCACTTAAATTATAAGTATGTTTATTATGTTGTTCTTTTTTAATTCAGATCCATCTTTGTTTTTATCTCTATTTATTGTTTGTCATCCTGATTCATATAATTTTGATCCTCTATCTCTTCTGCTATTATGTCGTTGTTCTCTATATTATTTTGATTGTAATAATCTAATCATGGATATGCATATGCTCAAGTTTCCCAAATCCTTATTGTTTTTCCATGTGCTGTTAAAAAATATATTTTTGATTGGAAACCATCTTTATAATTTTATACTACATATATATTAATCATTATGTTTGCATTGAAAACCAATTTATTTTGTTACTTTTTTGATGTTTTGAATACATTTTCGATGAGTGTTTTTTAAAAAAATTAAGAAAAAGAAAACGAAAAAAGGGAAATCCTTTTTGAATTCATGTATGGACTTTTGTGTAAAATCCATAATTTTATTTCCTCTCCGAATTTAAAGTATTGTGTAATATTCTATATATGTTATTTCCCTTTTATAACTAAATATTCGTTTCAAAATTATTACTTTTAAGTTCTAACAAATATATACATATATATTATAATTACATGTTAATATAAATAAGTTAATTTAAGATGTAAAACATCACATACTATTTTATGTAAATGGAAACATATATGTATTTCCCATTCAAATTAATACGATGGATTGTACACGGTAATTTAAATTTTAGTTTCATATCTTTCCCTAACTGAAAGTTAATTCAATAATTTTAATTTTAGGTTTCAAATTATACAAGTTTACCAAATGTAATATATATATATATGCAAACTATTGTATATCTTTTATTATATACGTTTTCAGTTAAAAACCCTGGACAACAAAGGCATATGTATAGGGGAAATAAATCCGTTGCGGTGTATATATTAGCACCTACATATGGTCATATTAACTATGTACACTTTTTATTTGTTGCACTTACATAATTTACACTATAGTATCATTGGATATACTCATAATTTATGTTATGTATAAATTGCTCATTAATGACATTTAATAAATTAATCAATTTAATTAAAGAAAGAAATGAAACATGTCTCTCTTCCATTAAAACAAAATCGAACCTTAATTAATTGCATAAATTTAGAGCAAGAAACGAAAGATTTCCTTCTCTAAGTTAAATTTAACCAGTAAATGTTACGTACATGGGTGTATTTGATACACCCATACATTTAAATTTAAATAAAAACAATTTTTTAACATATTAAATAGTATAAAGGTCGTATTTAAAATACTTTAGATTGGATCTAAAATGTATTTAGATTCCATAGACTTAACTAAGACCTAAATAGATTTTTTTCTGAAATACACCCATTTAGCCCACTTCCGACTGGCACGGTTCCAATAGTTTTCTGTCTTGCCATTGATTCATATTAATTCTAAAACCTTGGTAAATTACCAAAAATCAAATATACTTTCTTATACCATCAATAAAAATTTCAAACCAAAATATTAAATTATAGTATTTCAAAATATTCAATTACAGCCAAAGCTGCCCATTTTCACCTTGCGAAAATCATAATAAACTATTCCGTCATCCAAAAATTATGAAAATTCAAAAAATATCTCTATTTTAATGTTATAGACATCATTTCAAAATTTCGAACCATTTAGAGATGATTAATCATCGTTTTACTTTTAAACATTTCATAAACAATTTCATTTAACGCCCGAACATGTATCGATTCATTCTATTATCATCAAAACATGATTATCATCATTTAAAACCACAAAAATATCTTTTATCCAAACCTAAATATATTTGGATGTATAATATATGTATTACTCGCCTAGATTAATAGCTTTTAAAAAAAATTCACTTTGAAAGGAAAGCTTGAGTTTGCCATTAGTTTACTTTTTCCCTCTCTTTTCTTCTCCCTGTCAATTATGGCCTTGGTTTGCTTTTTAGTTTTTGTTTTATGAAATGTAAGTGATTGAAGAAAATAGTATGTTTAGGGATATAAGTGCTAATAATTTGGATTTGGGCTAAAATGCCTTATAGTCTAATCTTGTTAATTCATTTCCCTCAATGCAAAATCCGCTTCATAATTTAAGTTATAAACTAGATTAAATGTGATAATTACTCTTGGTTCTCCCAACTAAACTTTTAAGTGTCACGCACTTGATTGATAAAATTTCCCTAAAGTAATTCATTTAATTAAGTTTCTTCCGGTTATTATTTAATTAACCTTTATTATTAATTAATCTTGTATAATGACACTCCAAAATAATGGGTACTATAGTGTTCCATACTTACAAAAATATCATCCCCAAAATTCGAATAAGGCAGAGAAACAACCCCTAGCCATCAATATAAAGTATCATACAAGTACAATAATTATAATAACCCCTTGCAAGCATAAATTCATCATTACATAAAGTACACACAAGTAACAATTACACTGGTACATCATTAATGTAAAATCAATTATCGTCTAAAATGCATTGGTGCCATTAGTGCCACAACTAATGCATAATGATATCATAACATAAAATATAACAGTGCTACTACTAGTTCATACTACTAGTTTATACTATTAGACAATAGAAGCACTTTGCTAAAATCTTATAACTCTAAAACAGTTATGGATAGATATTCATAATCTCATATCTACCTCCTAGGTACAATCATCCTTATTGTCACTCCATTGGACGCGGACAAGTTTAATAACCTTTTTCCTTGAATCCTTGGTATCACGACCTATTATTCCCTTAGGTCGTCTAACATACATCAAATCTGGTTCTATGGATTAGTCTTTAATCGCTCGGTTCCACTTCCATACTAGGGTCGTGCGCTCATTTCTTCACATATGATGTATGAAAAACATTATACACATAGCCAAACATTAGGTAACTCGCCTCGATACACGAGTTTACCAATCCTCTCTACTATTGGAAACAGTACTACATACCTTGGAGGCAATTTCCCTATTTCCACAAAGCCCATAACACCTTGCATCCATGAAATTTTGATGAAGACATGATCACCCACTTCAAACTCTAGTTCATTTAACCCTTAACGGCATAACTCTTCTACCTCAACTGTGCATCCTTCATCCTAGCGCATATCGATTCTACCTTCTGGTAGCATCTCTTACCAAGTCGGGTCTTAACACAATTCCATGTCTTCCATCTAACCAACACTTAAGTGACTTACATGGTATACCATAGAGCACCTCTAATGGTGCCATTCGAACACTAGATTGGTAACTATTATTATAGGCAAACACTACCAAATTCAAGTGATCTTCCTAAGATCTTCCAAAATCTAGTACACGTGCCCTAAGAAAACCCACTATTACTCAGTTCACCTTTTCCTGACCATCCTTCTGTGGGTGGTAACCCATACTTAAGTTTAATTCTATGCCCAAAGTACTCCAACGAACTTCTTCACAACTCACTGGTGAACAATAGGTCTCTATCACTAACTATGTTGCTCACAAATCCATAAAGTCTCATAACATTCTTCACATATAGCTTTACTAAGCTAGTTGTAGTTCTTATCATCTTTATTAAGATAAAATAAGTGATCTTAGTCGGTATATCGACTATTACCCATATAACATCATTTCCTACTTTCGACCATAATAATCCACCTGTAAAGTCCATAGGTATTGAATCCCACTTCCAAGTCGGTACTTCTAAGCATTGAAGTAATCCACTTGCCTTATGATGCTTAGCCTTCAGTTGTTGACATGTGAAACACTTCTTCACACATTCACAACCATCGCTCTTAATCCCTTCCCAAAAGAATACATGCTTACATATTGGTTTCTATAGGATGAATAATGAACTTAGACCGATAACTTTCCTTCAAGGATACTTTATGAAGATCTCCCGCACTTTGGACACAAAATCTTCCCTTTTCCTAAGCTATTCTTTTGATTCAATCTTGAATCCCTTCAGTCCTCTACATACACTACCATCTTTAATCGCCTAATCCTTTAGGCTAAAAATGGGTCCTCTTTTTTCCAAGCAGCGACTCTATCCAGTAGTGTTCGATGGACTTCCAAACTTGTAATGCACCAGAATCCTGACATGGTCTGGCATTAAGCCTAAAATGCATTCCGTATGAAGCAAATTCCTCTAAGGCCTTCCATTCCATAATCATGACTAACATTGTATTATGTTGCTTCCTACTCAAAGAATTGGCAACCTTGTTCCCCTTTCCTGACGTATATTCAATGTCAAATCGTATGCACCAAGACTCTAACCAAATTTTTTGCCTCATATTCAACTCTTTTTAAGATAATAGTTACATAAGAGGATTATGGTTAGTATACAACTCGAACCATTTTCCCAACAAATAATGTCTCCAAATCATGAATGCAAAGATCACCGCTACCAACTCAAAGTCATGGGTTGGATAGTGAAATTCATGCACTATGAGTTGTCGCGATACATAAGATATCACCCTTCCGCTTTACATCAATACCGCTCCCAATCTAGTTCGACAAGCATCGGTATGCACAACCATGTCTTGATTCCCTTTAAGTACAATCAAAACAGGAGCATTATTCGACAATCTTTTCAACTCCTATACTGGATCTTCACACTTATTAGTCCACTCGAACTTCTTGTTATTTCTGTTCAACTTAGTCAAGGGTGTTGCTATACGTGAAAAATCTATACTGAATCTACGAAGTTAGCAAACCAATCCTAAGAACTTCTCATCTTTGTCACCGTTTTTAATCTCCTCCAACAATTAATAGTTTCTATTTCTGATGGATCCACTCCCGATTCATTTTCTAAAACAACATGACCTAGAAACTTAACTTCTCGTTTCTAAAATTGGCACTTAGAAAACTTCACCTTCAACTTGTGTTGTCTTAAGATCTCCAACACTAATCTAATATGGGATTCATAGTCTCACTCATTATAAGAGTATGCCAATATATCGCTAATGAAGACCAACACAAATCTATTCAATTGATCTTGAAGGATCTGGTTCATAAGATCCATAAAGAATGCTTGGGCATTATTTAGTGTGAAGTGCATGAGTAACCACTCGTATGAATTGTATCTAGTTCTAAATGTGTTCAAAGGAATACTATCTTCAACTACACTCGGAAAATGGAATCTCGTTGCCAAATCTTGTTGTGAGAATATTCTAGCTCCAACCAATTGGTCAAAAAAGTCGTCTATCCTAGGAAATGGATAGTGATTCTTCACCGTCAACTCATTTAACTTCCAGTAATCAATACACGTCTAAAGTAACCCCTCTGAATGCATCAAAAATACTACAAATGCTCCCCTATAATGAACTACTCGGCCTACTGAAACTTTAATGCTCAAGCTCGACTATTTACTTCTTCAACTCCTCCATCTCTTTGGGCGGAATTCTGCTAGGTAGTCTACAAACGGGTTGTGCCCTAATATCAAATATATTAGAAATTCAATTTCTCTACTAGGTGATAATCTCATCACTAGTTAGAAAATATCAGCAAATTTTCAAACTACTAGCACCTTATCAATCTCATCCTCCTTACGATCCAATGCAAATAGAAAATCTCCAACCTTCTCCTTTGACATATCAAATGCTACTATAATCCTTCAAACTCTCCTTGGGTATCACTAGGCGAAAACTCTATCAGGATAATAAATTATTCTATCATTATGTATTAGCTAATCCATATCCAAAATTACCCTGCACCCTCCGAAGTCAAACATGTACGGGTCGCAAACAAATATCCATACAAAACAATATCTACAGTAGCGCATGTTAATTCGAGAGTGGCGTACCCACTAATTGGATTAACCACGGGCAGACTTAAAGAAATGAGTGGCATAAAGTCCTAACCTATCAAGCAAACCTTAGAAATGAAAGACTGTATATCACCGGTATCAAACTAAACTTGTGACAGCTCGCATCTCCCAACACACCGATCGAAAGCCTAGGGTGACTTTCAGGCTTGCATCGGTGCCAAGAAGTATGAGCTATCGGGTTTTTAAACATTATAGAGCCATAGATATAAGGATAAACTCTAAGGCATTCTACACTTTTAGATCTCGCAGTGGAAGGAATAAAAATATAAGTACTGAAACTAGATATTTCAGATAAACCTCCAAAGTTCATAATTCATATGCATTGTTTCCAAAGTACTATATAAATTTGATTGAAATTTAATACAATAAATAGGTAAAAGTGGAATAACAAAAAATAGCGGTTCTCCAATGCTTAGCTCATTTCTCCATGTATTATACCAAATCAACTACTGTCCGGTCATCCTATAGTGGGGAAAAATTAAAAGAAAGGAGTGGGTCGAAAAAAAGTCTAGTGAACGGGGTACATCATTAATATACGTTGATCACATGCAATTGACTTCATTGATAATCTGTGTGACGTAGGATGCCCTACAATGTTAGTGAATTACTTATTTCCTTTAGTTAGGAGGTCTACCTTAGTACTAACCTACATTAACAACATGTGCAAGCTCATACTTAAGGTCGAACAACTAATCGAACCTCTAGACAACTAATAATCGACTAAGAGCTATTGGAACTATTTCATATAGGTTTCCATATAATTTTCTTCCATAGGAAAAAGTTCCCACAACTACAGTTACACGTAACTATTCCACCATAAGTTTCCCTACAATTTCCACCACGGGACTACATTTCCTACATTACAACTACAACTATCCTAGTTACGCATTGAGCGGGAGCCCACAATGCTGACTCGCCTAGGTGTCTCATCGTCACTGCATCCGTGTATCCCAATGGTAATGTAACACCTCTTATTACACCATGCTGGGATCCATTAATAACACATCATCACGTTGTGTCACCATGAATACCAAGAAACTACCGTTGGTGCCGGGCCACATACTCCATCAGGCATCATCATTAGTTTTGTGTGTCCATCGCAAAACCTTCTATGAGTGCAATTTGCAATAGAATCACTCCAGTTGAATATCGACCCAGCTGGATAAATGCCTTTATCCACTCCATGCGTCCTGGAGTCGCCAACATAGAGAACTGACTTCCCTACTATTTCCAACATATATATATATATATATCTGTATGTGTGTGTGTATAATATATAGAATACTATTTTATTTATAACTTGAGCCATAGGCCGAGGTTTAGGCCATGCCTAATTTTTGATAACTAGTTGACCGCTTGTTGTTGACCGGTTCTAGTGAACCTATCAACTGGTTGTAGTTGTTTACTGTTTTTGAATTCCGATTATTGTATGTTTTGTTTATTAACAATTGTCGTCCCCAAATCCAACTACAGTAAACTTGGATTATAATTTGCCATACAGTAACCCTAATTTTAGTTAATAAATTGATGAATCTATAGTTTGTAATTCTCAAAACTTTATATTCAGTTTCATAAACAGTGTTTTTAACTTGCACTAAATCAATTTAACCTAGGTTTAACATCAATAGGTTATACCAATTCATTTCAAATTTGACAAAAAGGTATATTCAAATTCATTTATTTGTTAAATTTACAGATTTACATTAGTCAAGTAAGGATTAGAAGAAAGGAATCATATTCATATAATCATTGTTGAATTCCCAATTCAATTAAACAATGTTTCCAGTTCGATTTATAACAATTTTAGATCAAAATAGGGTATAAAAAAATTAATTACACGTAAATCAACTTACTAACCATGTACTCACTTACCTTTAGAAAGTTATCCTCTCCATAACATGATTAGAACCTCCTCCATTTGTTGTTGATCTCCTCCTGATTTATAAGGATTTAATCTCTTCTTCATTCTCTTGTTTAACTTTTATTTGGTTGGAAGTAATTTGATTTGAGGAGAAAGAAACTTTTGGCAGAGTTTGGGCATACTATTTCTGATTTTGTGAATTAGGGTCTACATTAGCATTCTAATTATAGCAGATCATAGGAACACCGACCGTTGATAATTATTTATTTAAATCTAGGTCATTGGCCTACCCAAAACATAACTGCATAAAATTGACTAGTCGACCGCTTGCCTTGGAGTCGTCTACCGCTATGGGTCGACCGGTCAAAGGAACGATGTTGATCGTTGGGGTTTTCTATTTTTAAAATATTTCTTTCCCTAATTATTTATTTAATTAATTTCAATTTTAAATTTTCAAGTGTTAATAACCTTTTCATACTAGCTCCGATTTCAAAGGTTATAGATGAAAATTGTTAAAAAAATCTCTCATAATGGTGCAAATTTTATTGCCAAATTTGGATGTTTGTGAAAATTTCATTTTTGCCTTTATTATATTTAAATTTAATTCTTTTTTTAAATTTCTAGTTAAATTTTCGGGTGTTAAATTCTCCCTCCTTCAAAAGATTTCATCTTTGAAATCTCTAAGAATGAAAAAATGTAACTCGTACGTACAGAAATCAATACTACAACCACTACTCATCCATCAACATTTGGTAATTATTGTCCTAAGTTTAAATTCTAATGCAATATGTATATGTATGCATTGAATGCATATGAACCTATACTAAAGCATAGGTTAGGCGGTCTCTTGATTCAATCGACCTCCTGAAATAAAAGTGTTTATGCCATGCGCCCAACATGCATGTAGCATCTTATGTAAATATACAGGCAATTCTACATGTATGCGCAACAATTCAATCCATATGACAACCACATTCATATAACTCAATGAAATAAAACAAGTGATGGTGTGAGTGTATGCTAACTCGAGAATATATATATATATATATATATATATATATATATATATTTGCCTAAGTGTGCAAAGATAAATTTAATAAATACATACATTAGCGTTCATCATCCAAAATATGTCCTGATGACATGCTCACAACCATTCCTAGCGTCCAATTATCCCTACCTATGAGGTATACTAAGCTAGATCCTAAACACATAAATGGTTTATACTTATTTAACCAAAATGAAAACTTGCCATAAAAGAGTTTTGGATGTGTAGCATAAGTCTTCTCCTCAATCTCTCATGTACTCTCAATTGGATCGTCTGCCCTCTGGACTCTAATTAGTTTAATTATTTAATTACGGAGTCGCTTTGTCACATGCCCAATAATGCGAGTAGGTGCATAGCGAATAGGTGACTCACTTATCCACCTCGAATTCTCCTAACTGAAATGGTTTAACCATAATAGCTGCATTGTATAATCATTTCCATAGGTGTGGCAAATGAAAAACATTGAGAACAACCACCAACACTCCAAGAAGCTCCGCCCCATAGGCTAACTTCCCTACACTATCCAAAATCGGAAAAGGCCCTACAACTCTCGGTGCAAACTATTCCGAACTACCAACTTAATAACATATCTAAGTGGCAAGATGCTCACGCAGACCATGTCACCCCTACGAACTTCAAGTTCGTGTGTCTCTTGTAAGTATATAGTTTCTACCTACTTTTAGCAGTCTTCCTCCTTCCGCTTTCAATAAAGAGTCGAGATGAAAAGATTAGATTCTCTGTTCCACTTTCCCTTGTACTCCTTAGTGGATCATTCTTCCGGCCACACTTATCATTTTTACTACTGACATGTAACTACAACCTAAATGTACGTCCATAGGAAACCTTATGTAATCCTTACTACCAACACAACTAGAATGATGTCGACATGCACCATACTAGATAAGCAAAACATAAGTATGTCCTAACGAAACTGTAGCCTTATGCAATCCTTAATGCACACCCACATTTCCTTAAATCATCTAGTAGTATACCTGATCACTTGATCTTCTAAATATTAATGTAGGCATCCGAAAGGTTGACAATGCCCCCTCCCCTAGTATTTTTTACTTAGCTCTTTTGCTACTTCTCCATTTCACCCAAGGATATCCAAACCCAATAATTTCTTAAATTGTTGAAAATAACATAACTTATTTTCCACTTTGATTCGACTTAAGCTATCTCATTTCACTTATGATTGGTTTTCTCAATCTTTACGACTATGGTACCTATGTATCACATTTATAGTTTGTAGAAATTTATCCTAAGTTCCTTAGTATATAAGTAAGTAAACACTCAAGTATCCTAATAGCGTAACTTGGTCTATTTCCTATACAAACCTAATAACTTTAAAATCTTATGTCTAAGTGAAATACTAAATTTAAATGAAATTATAACCTAAATTTATTTTAGCATTAACGGTAATCGCCTAAGTGATCAAATGTTCATGTGCAAATGTTATGCAGCACAAACTCTATATCCTAGGTCAGTCTTTCATGAATCTCCTTAAATAAATAATCTTCTTCCAATCCGATGGATTATTGAAAAGTATCATATTATCCTTTTCTGCAAATCTTACTGAAAATTTCCAAGTCTTATTTTCTATGAAAATCAAGTTTGCATTCTCAATACGTGCAAATAAAAATATCTTTTTCTTAATGAAAGCCCAAGTCCTTGAATTAATCATTCCTTGCACAATCTTGTCTCCAACTTCATCTAAGATATCTTTTATGGTTTGAACTTCCACAATTTAACATTCTCTAATGTCATCCCATAAATGGGACCTCTTCCCCAAACGTAACTTCTCACCAATTTATTCTAACTATATTATGGTCGAGACATCCCAATATGGAATGATGCCTTGCCATTTTAATCCAATAGACATAATGACTAATACTTAACTAACACTGTACCCACAAATTCATCTAGAAACATCTAAAATGGACGATGACCTTGCCTAAAAAACCTCTTATGGAACTCATGTCACTTCATCCCCAACAACATAATTGTAGTTGTGACGACAACTCAAGTATCAATTACTTTATAAATATCGCCACATAACGTATACTATAGCACGACAACCTACTTGCTTGGTTACCTATAATTCACAAAGTCAAAATTAACATGCGTGGTACTTGTAGTTTCCCAAGCCAAAAGCAACAGGCGTGGCATAACAATACCCAAAATGTCGGATCAACGCCACCTACTCACAAGTAATCCAAATTGTCCTTCTCTTCAAGCGATGTTAAAACAACTGATACTTAAGGGCTTATAATATATATCAACTTAATAACCTTCAAGGCTTGAGAGCAAATTGATAGCTATCATCTCAAGATCATGGTTATATAATTCTTCTCATAGACTTTCAACTGTTAACTAGTATAACCAAAAACTCTATCCTCTTATATCAAAACTGCATTCCCATCATGTATCGCAAGCGTTGGTATACATAGCAACTGCCTTCGTACTATCAGGGGGGTGCTAAAATAGGTATACTAGTCAACAACTCCTTTAGCTAACTAAAAGCTTGCTCATATCCCAAGTTCCATGAAAAACTGAATTTTTCTTAGCCGCCAACCAAATAGGGAAAACTTCTTGTATCTGTAGTATTCTTTGATACAATAAAACATCTTGGTTTACCCTTTCTTTACTCTAAAATATATTTTACTCAAATAATACTTTCCAAATTTTCTTATGAAAATATTCCACAATTCAAACCATACTTGGGTTGAAATGCACAAAGTGGCGTTCACTCTTTACTATTACTGGAAGTTTGATCTGGCACTTTGCCCTTCCAGTTCAAACATTGATCAAAATTGTCACTAAATCTCCATACTACTTTTATCTCTACCCCTAAATATTTCAATGCTTATAAACTCCATCATCAATTTAGTCCTTGTAGGCAGTATAATCCTATTTATCTGGCTCCAAATTAATTCTTCCCTTTTAAAGTTTAAGTGATAGTCATACTTTTAATTTATCTTTTAAATCAAAACTTTGATTTTAACATCAACTCAACGAAATTAGTAAGTCTTTAAAACTATAAAAACCCTCCATTCATTCCTAACAAACATTTCATTTTTATAAAGATCATGACTTTTTCTTTAATTTAAGACATTAAGTTACCAAACACAATTTAGCTTAACTTAGAAAAATGTACAAAAAACATCTCTTTCCAAAATTTCCCTTTATAAATAAGAAATTTTCACAACAGTGTATTTTAAATGAAAACATGATGTTTTAAATTAAAGTATGATAAAACATTTATAAAAAGTCATTTTCAGGCACTAAACATTTCTTGTTTATAAAACAGATTTAAAAGCTGGGTCTTACAGACTTCTCGATTTTTCCACAAAAATTTCGTTGTTAAAAGCAAAGTACGCCACAAGAGTAAGTGCATAATGTGCCTAAAAAAGCTTTAAAGCAGTTGTTGAAAATTGCTTTCTGCCAAACTCTCTTCATTTTACATTTTAAACAAATGTCATAAAGTTTGTCTAACTATTTTACGGAAAATCAATAACCAACTTATTTTTCATTTATAAAATTTTAGATATCTACTATTTTTAATTTTCAGAAAATATTTCCACTAGTTTATCACTTAAATCAGAGTAGATAAAAGCAACCTAATTTACACAAGCCTAATTATACTTAATATTTCTTTAAGTGTATAGGGTTTCCGTCCTTTTTTTCTAAGATGGTTAACTCAAGTTTATCTTGCAAATACAATCCAACTCTAATGTAGAAATATTCTAGTTATACATCTAACTAAAAAGAAGTCTTTGCAACTACTACCAATATAAGCATGGGATTTCCTTTTTAACTGAGGTGATTTGCTCTAAGTTTGTGAAGTCTTTCTTTCATGTTCCATTTTTTGCCTAATCACATCCCTCTTTAATTATACGGCCTCATGTACTCATCTTCTTCACTCACCCTAAATTCTATAATTTACCGCTAGTTGGTATAGGAAACCTCTACTGGCATTTCTTTATGGAGTAATCATAAAAAATATGAAGGGTTTATTTAACATCTCAACCATTATAATCTTAACATTTACTTTAACCCATAATTGTTTGCATGTATAAGGGATAAGCCAATAACAAAGTCATGAGTCAAAATGTATAGGGTGTTGTGTATTAATATAAATATTAGAAAATTACAAATACGCTACCTTATTCGGATTAGGCTCAGTTTGTCTCCTCGCTTGTAGATACTTGCAGGACCATATAGGGATGTTCGTGCCCAGACCCTTAACTACCTCATCTAAGCCTTTCTAATTAAAATTAAGCATTCTCACTATCTATAATTAGAAATTATTTTCAACTTTCCCATAGATAGCACTAGTAGTACTAAGTGACAGTGTTCTTTCTTATTATACTTATATATATATATAATCTTTGGAAAACTTTTATCTATACATATATATTGTTAACCCAAAAAATGGATCAACACCCTGGTTTGAGTGTGAAAGCACAAGCCCTGCTCTCACAGAGCAATAATATAGATAATAGATATAGAAAAATACAGTAAGGGAAAGAAGACAAGAATATTTTTATAGTGGTTCGGCTGTTAATGAAGCCTACGTCCACTTTATAGTTTTATTATAGGCTGATTGCCTTTACAAGAAGTGTTTGATTACAAGGCTCTTGATTGCCCTTAGCTAGATTGAATCTCCGAGGTTAGAATCCACTAGAGAATCACAGTGAATCCCTTTGGAGATTGTTGTGGGGGAGGTGAAGAGTGAAGAAAGTTTCCAGCAGAGATTAAGAAACCAGTCCGGAGAAGATCCCGTCTATGTTGCAGGTAGGGTGGTACATATAGAGATCGACGAGCATTTGGGCCAGGCCTGTTCGCAAATTGCTTGCAGATGGACACAGGATGATCTAGTAGAGCATAGCTCACGACCCGAGCCAAATGCATGGATCGCTAACGATCCATGGTCTACGGATCGCTAGCGATCCATAGCAGTAGCTCAAGTGTGAGCTAACCACTTAGCCCTACTTTCCACTTTGCCTAGATTAGGTTGCCATGATTCCTTGATCAACTATGGATCGCTGGCGATCCATGGCGTATGGATCGCTAGCGATCCATACACTTAACATATTTTTGCTTTCCTTGCTCTCTATGTGCCGTAGTGACCCAATGATGAAGTATGGATAGCTGACGATCCATAGTGTATGGATCGCTGGTGATCCATAGTGTATGGATCGCTGGCGATCCATACACTTGGACTATTTCTGGACTTTGATGTCTGGCATGCTTTTGTTTCCTTGTATCGACATTGTTCATGCAGTCTCGTCGTAGGTTGCTTTTTTTTGAAGACGATTTACTTGCTAGTTGTATTTAGTTGCTGATTGAACTGGACGGATGTTTGTCTCTTGGTTTAGTAAAACTCAGTCATTGTTCTTGTAATATGACTCGACTATCTTTAACTTGTTGCTTTAGCCCTTTTGGTTGAGTTCTAAACCATTCTGAATCCATCAAGTCATTCTGTGTTGTCTTGGATCTTGGTGGGTTAAAAACCCGGATAACATTTGCCCCTAGAGTACGTCTTCGTTGGAAACAAAGCGTGCTCTAGAATTTATTGCTTTTAGTCTCTACGTGTTGAATTCCAAGTAATCGTGTTAGAGTCTCGTGGGTATGAAGTAGGTTACACTACTGCTTACTTAGTCTGGGTCTTAACCACTGCTAATTGTCATAACGGATCAAATTTTCCTTCATTAGCTTCTCGGTATTTCTTGAAGTAGTAGGAAGATATCACAGTGCAAGTTTGGGGAAAAGTATATGCAACTTCATGGGTCGCTAGCAATCCATTGAATACAGATCGCTAGCGACCTGATACGAGAATCTTTGCACCTTAATTATGGATCGCTAGCGATCTATAGATGATGGATTGCTAGCGACCTGATTACTTAGAGATTTTCGCATTTTCATTTCTATTTGCCTATATAGCCAGCCGAGCCATTCCCTCGCTTTCACGCAACCCGATCTTTTTCTTCTTTCGTACGATTTGAATACTTAGCCATAATTCGATTCAAGCCTTCACATGTGTGACCCGATTCATCACTTCCAGGAGCTTGATCTTGCCTAAAGCCATGATTCCTTCTACGTTGCCACAACCCTAGTTTTCCATCACCTACTTTGCCTTCGCCTTAGTTTACCGACTGCCTACAGACCACCACCGACCCTAATACGCCATCTCCTTAGGTCGCCGATGATATGTTCCTAGTTCAATGATCCCAAGTCTTTGACTAGTTCTGTGTTTGGAGTTTAGCTTGAGTTGGGTTTTGCTAATTACAATGTTCGTTTAATGATTCGATGACAAGGTTGCATTTGTGATGTTTGTCATGAGGAGTTTGAGTTGATTGCGGCTTAATGGAGGAAGATAGTAAATCGAGTTTTGAGTTCCTCCCAGAATGACATTCGGGACTTACCTCGGTGCTTGACACGTTTTACTATCTTCGTCCATTGAGCCGGAATTGACTTGTACCAAGTTCCATAGCTGATATTACACGACACATCGCGAATTGATCCTGGCTCTTCCAAAGAATTTGGACTTTTCTTAGTTGCTTTTTGCACGCCCTATGTCCCTGTACTAAAAAGAATCTTCCACGTCGCTTTGGACAACATATCCGCTATCGATCGTTGATCGATAACTGGTAAGTGTAGAGGAAGTGAAAACAAATGGAAACGATACTGAAAGTCTTTTTCCTTTTCCGCTGCGAACAAACTATCTACACGGGATAGAGGGTTTGTAGTGTTTTGGACACCGAGCACACCCTCTATAGACAGCACACAGCATTTGCCTTGGTACATACTTGAAATCCGTTGTGTCGGCACGAATCAATGTCTCTACGGAATTCAAGTGTTGTAGGGCAGACTATTAGTTTAGAATAGAATTACCTAACCGTTTTGGATGCAAGTTCTGTCGTTTAGAATGAAGTATCCATCTTCGCGCCGTAAGTCAAGCAGAGGAAGCCCGACACTTTCGAAAGCCAAGTCATCATCCGTCGCCCTTTTTCCTTCCACCTCACAGGCTGAATATGGCTAGTTGGTCCCAATAGGTCCGGTCTTGGATCAAACTCCTCCCAATTTTAGAGTTCTTCTCAATCCGCCAGAGAGAGCTTTTTCCGTGGTTTCCGCTAAGGTTCTGCACAATATCTGCATGCAATGTGGCATACCAGAGGAAGACGTATGCCTTTCGGAGAAGAATGAGTTTGCTCACATGCCTCCCCCATGATATACCGCTTGTCATCGGTATATGTGTTTGAATGGAGCTATGCTCCCTTTTAATGACTTTTTGTGCGAGATTCTCTCAAATTTAGGCATTGCCCCATTCCAGATTCTTCCCAACGGTTATGCCATCCTAACTTATTTGCACGTCCTTTTCATGTGCACATTTAATCGCGCTCCGAGCTTCGATGAGTTGTGGTACTTTCTTTCATTCAAGAGAAGAGATGAGTGTCCGTCGTTGGTTGTAATCGAAGCTCAAAGGAATTGAAAAATCGTATTATGAGTGCAGAGCGACCTATCCCAGTTTAAGATCCAGTATTTCTTCATCAGATGCCCCGAGGGATTTAACCGTCTATGAACGATGGGGGGTAAGTTCTTTTCCCTATTTAATGAGTTCTGACATGTCACTGTGGGGCTTCTAACAATTCGAACATTTCTTGCAATTATCCTGAGGCCGAATAGGGACTTGTCTCTTGGTGAAGTTTTTCGAACCCTGAAGGCCATCGATGTTGAGGAAAGGTCCGTTAAAGTCTTGTTGACTGACAAGAACTTAATCTGATATGGGTTATTGCATCCAGAGTGGTCCGCCGTTTCAGTTGAAGCCCCCTCTCCGTCTCGATCCAGGGTTTGCACGCGATCCACTTCCTCTTCTCATGATTCCGAAGAAGGCACTTATCAAGAGAGAGATGGCTTGTCTGGAGAATCGCCCAAAAAGGCTCATGATGAAAGAGATGTTGCTGCGACTAGAGTTAGTCTCCCGGTCAGAATGCCTTTGATTTCGGAAGAAGGAGAAGAGGAGTTCAAATAGAGGGAAGGCAAAGCCGCGATGGACTTAGAAAAAAAGGAGGGGGAAATCAGGAGTAGTTGCGACGAGTCCACTTCTAGCGATGATTTCTATGCAGAATCCGATGATGGGGATTCTGAATCGTACGATGAGAATCTAGGGATGAGCCCTGTTATTCTGAGCTCACCCCCTTCAAACACAAGTGATAAAGACAATGCCCCAGGAATCGGGGGACGTCAGGACTCTCCAAGCAAAGATGCTGGTGCGGAATTTGGAGATTTGAGCGATGTTTATGTCGATTTTAATGCGCTTATGGGGGAAGATTTCAAATTTAAGGAAGTGCCCCCTCGTTCGAGCCATGTCGCATCCGAAGTTAATCCGATCTCGTTCGAGGCGCCTGCTCGATCCGGTTTGTGACGTTTTAGGCTCTCCTCCCAAACACATCACACGCTTCACTAGGGTCGCACTCACTTGTACACACACTTTTCATGTCTATTTTCTGTTTCTAAAACCTTTTATTTATGCTTTGTGTCAGTTATGAAGAGAGGACTTGACCTTTATGATGACTTCAAGGAATTCACTAACTCCCAGCGCTGGTCTAAGCATTCTTCCAGCCATCACCAGCCTTGAGAGATGGAGGAAGAGTATAGAAGAAGGAAAGATCTAGAGGCCAAAACTCATCACATTATGAGGGAGAGTGGAGCCGGCCATACAAAGGCGGGTATGAGAAGAGGAGGACATTCGATGAGAGGGAGGAGCCACCGAAGAGGTCAAAATTCCATCACCGTTCCCATTCTTCAGAACAGCAAGCTTTTGCTCCAACCTACTCTTCAACGGGTCAGGAAATCCCCGTTACTTCTATCCTTGTTCCACCTTCAACTTACATTCTGCCATCTTTTATTGTTCTTGCCCCTGGTGACTCACATCCTCAACGGAGACCCGTCTATATTCTTCCATCCAGTCCTCCCAAGCATGAGGCTAGGCTACCCAGGTGGTTTCTAAGGGGGTTAAGTTTGATCGTGATCTCCATCCGGTCTATAGAGATTCTTACATGCCACATCTTCAGGCTGTCCAAAATGATATAGAACAGGCCGAAGGGTGGGAAAAATTATGTAAGCGGCTTGCAGATACCAATTGCTATAACTACCAGGAAATCCTCTCTTTTGAGTCAGATAATGATGATTCTGAAAGAGCGTTCACAGAACGTGATGCTAGGATTAAATAGCTGGAGGAGGAGAAAGAAGCGGTGCTACGAGAAAGCAAAAGGTACATCGACATGCCAAAGGAAGTAAAAGAGGCCCACGAGAGAATTGAGATCGTCTATAGGGATGAAATAAAGAAGGCTCATGTCGAGGAGGCCAAATTAAAAGAGGAGGTGGCTGCTTGTAGCGCGATAATTGAAGCCCAGAAGAAAACAATCTCCGATCATGATATTGTCATTAAGGGGCACAATAAGACTATCTTTGACCAAGCTCAGACAATCGCTCGGCTACAAGATCAGGTTGCACAGCTTAGCGCTGATAAGTCTCGCGTTGAAGTCGAAAAGGCTGCCGTTACGGCGGATTATCGGGAGCTTCAAAACGCTTTCGAAAGGAAGATGGAAAAGATGTACGAGACCATCTTGAATTTTTATGTCAATTCTCTATTGCATCAGGGGAGCCTCAGCTACCTAGGCCCGAAATTTCCACGCACTCTCGCTGTGGTCTGGGAAGAAATCTTGACCCGCTTTCATGACAGCGGTGGCGTTTTTTCTGAGCGAGAGTTAAAGAACGCTTACCTTAATGAAGAATCAAAGAAGGCATTGCTGGAGGGCCAAGAGATTTTGCGAATTGAGAGGAAGAAAGAAGCTGTCGATGCCGCTAAGGCTGGGGCTACCAAAGCGCTTATAGAGCCTTTCATTTCTGGTGTCGGCCAGCCATCGTAGCAGTCCCGTAATCTGCCAACAAGTTCTAGGCTTAAGGCTTCCCTTCAAATTATAGATCCGTCTAAGGTGGGTGAAGGCGATGAATACGAAGTTGAAATTCTTAGTTATTCTTCCGGTCTTGGTAATCCTCTTGTTTCCCCCGAGTTCAGGAGCTTTCAGCATACACCGCAAGAAAAAGAAGAATTTAACGCTTTCATTTTTGATCTTATAGGTCCGTCTACCTTACCTGTTGATCTGCCAGCTTCCTTGGCGCCTGGACCGACTCCTATTTCCACTGCTTCCATGCTCATTTCTGTTCCTGCTCCGGTCTCCATGTCCGCGTTTGGCTCACAGCCAGGTCCGTAGTATGAAAAGATCGCCATGCTTCATGGCTTGGATGACCCTTCTGCATATTTGGAAGGTGACGTAACGACGGTCGAAGTTTAGGACCAGAAAGTTTAGACTAAGCAGCCATGCAAAACTCAAGAACAGCTGGTTGTCGTCAAAAAGGAGAAGTTTGAAGCAATCAAGGCCCCCAAGTGCTCCCGCAAGTCATGGAAGCGTAAAACAAAAGGTGAATCTTCTGAGAAGATTGCAGAGCAGGAGGAGGACACTAGCACTGAGGACATTGTTGACATTACAGGCAGCGATACCACTCCCGAGGCAAAGCAGAAACTCTGAACAAGAGGAGGAAAGGGGAGTGGTGGAAAGAAGCACTGAGAAGCTTAGGTGGTGATTGGTCTGATTTTGACTCATTTTGTGTCGTTTTGTTGAAGTGCAGAGTTTGCACTTAGTGTTTTTGTTATGGTGTCTGTATTTTTCTTTTGTTGGCCGGCATTGTGTGGGTAAGGTCCCCACGTTTTGACCTTGTAAAAAAATTTATGTAATACATTGTTGATATTTTGGCTGTAATCTTACTTGTCCGTGTTCTGCGCAGTTATGCTGGTTTTGTCTACACTTATTTGCTTATGTGTGTTCTGTGCACTTGCGTTTACTCTATATACTTTCACTTCACTTTGTCTAGTCCTGTGATTACTGCCAAATTTCTTTTTTTTGGAGTAACATAACTTGTGAAATTGTTGTTTTTAAGTACTTCATTTAAGTGCTGGTGTATGCCTCCTAGTTCACCGAGCTGTTTACTTCAAACAATTGACACATGGCCGGTAACTTATGATTTAAATAATTTGCATGTTGAAATTTGAAATTTGACTTAGTCACAACTTGATTTTTCTTCCTTCAAAAGTTTTTAACTTTAGCATGTAGTCCTAGTCTTTTGCACATTGTATGAGTTAACTGTAGGCAGTTACACATTGTCAACGTTAAATGTTATAGTTAGTCATCGAGTGTCAGCAATTGAAATTTTTCCGTTGGTTTGTAGCACTCTGATTTTGTTGAAGTCGTTCCCATCGCTTCCAACAATGGTATTGTCGCGGCAATTCTGGGACATGAAAGTGTGCGTGGCTTATGGGATGTGCGGATTTTAGGATTGATATGTCCCATCGATCAAGAATGGTTCTAGTGGTCCTCGGTGTTGCCTATCTACGGGCAACGTGAGGGGTTTACGTTTTAGGAGCGTGATTTCACGGTGATACTCCTCAGTGTTACCTATCTTCGGGCAATGTGAGGAGTTTACGTTTTAGGAGCATGATTTCACGGCTCCGAGAGTTAATGCACGGCTTATGAAATGCATGACTTTTTGGACTGATGTGACCCATCGGTCCGAAACAGTTTTAGTACTCCTCGATGTTGCCTATCTTCGGGCAACGTGAGGAGTTTGTGTTGGGAAGTTGGTGCACGGCTTATGAGGTGCATAGCTTTTGGTACTCCTCGGTGTTGCCTATCTTCGGGCAACATGATGAGTGTAAGTTTCAAAAATTAGTGCATGGCTTATGGGTTGCACGACTTTTCGTACTCCTCGGTGTTGCTTATCTTCGAGCAGTGCGAGGAGTGTAATTTTTTAAAAGTTAGTGCGTGGCTTATGGGATGCGTGGCTTTTCGTACTCCTCAGCATTGCCTATCTTCGAGCAACGCAAGGAAAATTTGTTTTAGCCTTCCTAATGTTGCCGAGGCAACATTGGTTTCTAGAAGGCGAAGATTGGGTTCCGCCAATCCAACGGTTTTAGTCGATTTGCTTCCATTGACCCGGTGGGTAGTTATTATGAGCACAGTTTTGTCGGTTCACAAAGCGAATCAAATTTTATTAAGGAAAGCAGGGCAAGTTTTTGCCTATTTACAATGCCCACGACATCCTTGGATGGCTTATTTGCTGAAAAATAGAGATTACATAAGGTAGTTTTCAAATGAAGTAATGACGGAGCAATTCGTTATTCCATGCCTTGGAGATTCGGATTTCGTCGATGGTTGTTAGCTTGAAGGTACCGTCCCTTAGCTTTTGATTGATGGCATATGGTCCTTCCCGATTCGTTCCGAAGGACCTCGAGACGGGGTAGACTCACTTGAGTACAAGATCTCCCACTTCGAAGGTTTGGTTGTGAACTTCAGAGTTGAAGTATCGTGCGATCCTTTTTTAGTGGGCATCGGTTCTCAACTCAACTTCTTCCCTCCTTTCGTCAATCATATCTAGTGATTCGAGTAGGAGCTGCTTGTTTTTCTTTTGATTAAAAAATATTCTTCGGTGCGAGGGGACTTCCAATTCAACAGGAATCATTGCTTCTAAGCCATATGCCAAGGCGAACGGAGTGTGTCCTGTTACCACTTTGTGAGTAGTTCTGTAAGCCCATAGTGCGAGTGGAAGTTAATCAACCAAGTTCCCTTTTGCCTTAGTTAATCGCTTTTTGATGGTGGACTTGATGATTTTGTTTATTTCTTTCACTTACCCATTTTCTTGCGGATGAACTACCATGGAAAAGCTCTTCTCGATTCGAAAGCGTTTGTAGAAGTCTTTGAACTCGGTACTTTCGAATTGAGTTCCATTGTCAGTGATGATTTTCTACAGCACACCGAACCTGCAAATAATGTTTTTAGTAACAAAATTAATGACTTTCTTTGTGGTTGTGGTGGCTAGCGGTTCCACGTTGGCCTATTCCGTGAAATAATCAATGGCAACTATAGCATATTTCGCCCCTCCTTTTGCTATTGGCAGGATGCCAATCAAGTCAATTCCTCATATTGCAAATGGTCACGGGCTGACCATCTGCGTTAGCTCTATTGAAGGAGTTCTTTTAATTTTACTAAATCTTTGGCAATGATAACATCTTCTAGCATATTCTGCAGCGTCTGGGTAAATCGTTGGCCAGAAGTATGCGTATCGAAGGACTTTCTTTGTAAGAGTCTGCCCCCTAGTGTAGTCTCCGCATTCTCCTTCATGCATTTCCTTTAGGATTCGTCGGGCTTCATCATCAGACACACACCTAAGAAGGGGAGTTGAGAATCCCCTTCGATAGAGTATTATGTCTTGTATCATAAATCATTGTGCCTTTCGGAGAAGCTTTTTCCATTGATTCTAGTGAGTTGAAAGGGTCCTTGCGAGTAAATAGTCCTTTATGGTGTCATCCACATCTCTGGTTCGACGGTGATCTCGAGGATCCAGTCGACGTCCATTTTGTCTATGCTTAGGGTGGTTAGAGTCTCAAATGGGACTAGCCCTAATGACTGAGCCTCTCCGGAGCTTTCCAGTTTAGCCAAATAATCCGCCTTGGTGTTTTGTTTCCATGGAATGTGAGTTATGGTGTAATGTTCGATGTCGCTTAGCGGCTCTTGCACTTTGGATAGGTACGGGGCGAGATTCTCCCTCCGAGCTTGATATTCCACTTTTACTTAGCAGATGACTAGCTGGGAGCCGCAGTAGATGTGAACATATTTTATCTTGAGCTCTTTCACTACTTTTAGTCCTGCAATCAATGCTTCATCCGCTTCGTTATTTATAGCTAGGATATCCAAGCGCAAAGCATAGCAAATGGCTCGTCTTTCGGGGGCTTCAAGCACTACTCCTGCTCCCGAACAGAGGTTGTTAGATGCGCCATCGACAAAGAGTATCCATTGCGTGTCCACTTCCAGCTGTACTTCCTCCTCGTCATCCCTTATAGTGAATTCGACAATGAAGTTTGGTAACGCTTACCCATTGATGGCCTTCCTTGGGTGGTATGTGATATCATATTGACTCAGTTCTATATTCCACTTGAGAAGCCATCCAGAAGTTTCAAGCCGATACAACACTTGCTTCAGGGGCTAGTCAGTCAACACTTTGATTGGATGAGCCTGAAAGTACGGTCGTAACTTCCTAGACACGATCAAGAGGGAATACGCTAGTTTTTCCAGTTTTGGGTAATTTTTCTCGGCTCCGGTGAACTGCTTGCTAATGTAATACACGGGTCGTTGGATTTTTGCCTCTTCGCACACAAGGGCAGCGCTCAATGCACGAGGTGAGATTGCTAATTAAATGAACAGGTCTTCTCCATCCACAGCTTTAGTAGGATTGGCGAAGCTTCCATGTGCCACAGAAATTCTTCGAATGCTGTTTGACAAGCTTCACTTCATTCGAAGTTCTTCTGTCCTTTCTTCAGTGCATCAAAGAATGGTATACATTTGTCGGTAGCTTTCGAGATAAATCAAATTAGTGTTGTGACCTTTCCATTCAGGCATTGCAGTTTCTTCTTATTTTTTGGAGCTTGGACTTCTTGTAGTGCCGTTATTTGTTTTGGATTTGCTTCAATGCCCCTTGCACTTACGATGAATCCTAAGAATTTTCCGGAAGCTACTCCAAGTGACACTTGAGCGGATTGAGTTTCATTCCGTACTTTTGGAGTATTTCGAACATTTCAGCGAGATTGTCCAGGTGGTTGGCAGCTTCTCATGATTTGACCAACATGTCGTCCACATAAACCTCCATAGTTTTTCCGATTTGGTGCTTGAACATGGTATTTACCAACCTTTGATAAGTTGCTCCGGCATTCTTTAAACCGAATGGCATTACCCTGTAGCAGTATAGGCCCAGGTCGGCAATGAAGTTGATGTTTTCTTGATCAGGTTCATGCATCAGGATTTGGTTACAACCGGAGTATGCGTCCATAAATGATAGCAGCTCATGTACTGCTGTTCCATCTACAAGTTGGTCTATTCCGGGGAGACGGAAGCTGTCCTTCGAGCAAGCTTTATTTAATTGAGTAATCGATAAAGGTTCGCCATTTCCCATTAGACTTTTTGACTAAGACCGGGTTAGATACCCATTCAGGATAAGTTGCATCACAGATGAAACCATTGGCCATTAACTTGTCCACCTCTTCTCTTAACGCCTTGGACCGTTCAAGGCCCTGGCTGTGCCTCTTTTTATTTACTAGTGTGAACTTGGGGTCAATATTGAGCGCGTGGCATGCGATTTCTGGTAACACCCCACACTTATCAGAAAGCGTCCATGCGAACACATCCAAGTTGGCATGAAGAAATTTAGTGAGAACCAACCACATCTTGTTTCCAAGGTGCGATCCAATTTTCAAGTCTTTAGTTGGGTCGTCCATATCGACCGGGATAGACACAGTCAATTCTTCCGGTGCTGCCCGTTCTTCCCCTAAACTCTTCTTTCTAGGGTTCAAAGCCCTATCGAATCGGCTATGGTCCCCAAGCCAGGGGTGGCTCTGTAGTTGCTATTTGGAAGGTTCATAGATATGGAGAGTTCTCCCCACATCCTTCCCTTTTTCCCTTCTTCTGGATTCACGTAACTCCGCAATGTAACATTCTCTGGCAGCGCACTGATCTCCTTTCACCATTCCGATTCCATTTGCAGTAGGGAACTTCATGGTTAGACACTATTGGGCTAGAGCTATTTTGAAATATCCTAGAGCGGGACGTCCCAAGAAGGCATTATATGCGGACATTTCGTCCACAATTACGAAAGTCTGAATGAGGGTGACTCTTCGATCACCCTCTCCAAGTTCCACTGGCAGGTCGATTGTTCCCACAGGCTGCTTAGGTTCACCAGTGAACCCTTGGATCTTCGTTTGGCATGCAGACACGCTTTTCATACCAATTTTCATATGATCAAAAGTACGTTTTGAAAAGTATATTAATGGAGCTGCCACTATCGACCAACACTCATCGAACAACAATGGGACCGATTCCCACTGTTACCACCATTGGATCGAGAGTCAGGGCCTCGATCCATTCGGTGTCCCGATTTTGGAACACTATGCCACCACTCAATACTTTTTGTAGCTTGGCTGGAGTTTCATCTTCTACCGCAAGACATGATTCCTTTGGAGCATGCTTCAACGAACTTGCATACCGCTTCATCCCCCCTAGCTTCTTTGTGCGGGGTGTGGTCCCCTAGATATTGTTCCAATAATAAGTCTTTGGTCAGTTCGTTTGGACCCTTCCTCACTAGTTCCGGATCTATTCCTTCGTTCCCTAGGAGGCTAAGGAGCCACGGATTGATTAGGGTTCTGGGACTTTCTCACGGACTGCTGGAGTTTTTTTTCCCGGACCAATTCTTCAATGAGATTCTTCAGGTGGCGGCATTCGTTTGTGTTATGACCAGGAGTCTCGTGGAAGCGGCAGAACTTTCCTGAGAGCTTTTGTTGCTCAGTTGCTTCCTTCCTAGGGGTTTTTTTGTATTCCTCAGTCCTTTGTGTTGCGAGATAAATATTTTCCGGGGTGTCACTTAGAGGGGTATAGTCTTCGGGCCTGAACCCTTTAAGCCTTTTATTGTTGCCATTACCATTCCTTTTATTGGAGTTTTGATTTTTCCTCTTTTGATTTCCATCTTTCCCTGTGACTTCTTCAGCAGTTCCAGAAGCGTGCGCGTTTTGATTCATTGCTACATCGCTCTATCCGATGTTCATTGGTTGCATACTAGTAGACTTCCTTTCTAGCTCCTGCGCTTCCTCCAATCTTAAGTATTGACTTGCTTTACGATTGAATTCTCTCCTTATGGTAGGTTGCATCATCTTAATCCACTTTCCGAATTCAATCTCTGGGTGAATGGCACGGACTAACGCCATGAAAACCATGTCTTTGTTGGGGTTGCTTACTTCTGTCAATGCGGTATTGAACCGGTTCATGAAGGATTTCAGCGATTCGTTGCGTCCCTGGAACAACCTGGATAGGGACATGACATCTTTTGGTTGCACGGTATCGAGTCTGAACTGATCAAGGAATCTTGTTGCTAATTGGTCAAAAGTAGAGATAGATCTTGGTGGAAGCCTGGTGAACCACATAGATGAAATTCCTTTAAGAAAGATGGGAAAACACCTACACCGAACAGCTTCAGAGGCGTTAGCTCCATCCATGTACCAACTTTACTTGTACAAATGGGGTTTTGAGTCCTTTGTCTCATCGTAGGATGGAATGGTTGGCATTGTGAATTTTTCCGGATATTTCTAATTCAAGATTTCATCAGTAAAGGATGTCAGACTTGGTGCAGATCCCCATTCATTATCTATCATATTTTTACTCTCGTCCACTAAACGTTTGATCATGTCTACTATGTATGCCTCTGATGTCCAGTATTCCTGGGGGCGGCAGTCAATTGCTACACCAAGTGTTTGACTTTGCAAACAGCCTTGGGGAGTGGGTTGAATCCTAGGCTCTCCTGTCTTTGGAAGAGCCACTCTCGCGGGATCCCGTTGACTTGAAGTTGGCCTGATTGGAGCAGTTTGGACATTCCTAGCATCATCGAATGCGTTGACATTCTCTTCCAACTGGTTGTCTAGCTCTCCTTCTTCTGAATCAGAGAGGTCCATAGTTATATCCTCTTGCGGGGTCTTTTCCCCTGGTTCAAGTTCAAAGTTGGTTGTTTTAGGGCAAGCGGGGTACTCATATTTCCTTCCATGTTGAGTCCCATGGCTCTTGTTGTTACTTTTTTTGCGGCTGTTTTCCATTTCTTCTGTTTAGACCAGAAACAGAGGAATTTTCTTGTTCTATAACAGTCACGGGTTCAGGCATAGTTCTTGGAGCAGGGTTAGACTATAAGGTTAAGAGAGCGTTAAGCTTATCCATCAGAACCTTCTGGCTACTTTCCATCTTTTGGTTGATTTCGTCAACCATCTTATTCAACTCATCTCTGGCAATGACTTTTTGCTGACTAGAGGAGGTTGGCGCCTGATTTCCCAAGTTAGGACCATTTACTTCGGTATGTTGAGGATTAACATCTTCTCCAACTATCCCTGCACCTATGGACCTTCCGGAGGTAGTTCTCCTTCTTCCAGGAGCCATTGATTCCAAGCGGTAGAGTTTTCAGGCAAAGATTGGGGATCTAACTTCTGGACCTATGAGATCCAAAGTAGATAGCTAGATCAGAACCTTGAGTTGGGTTCTTAGTGAAAGCACCAAAATGTTAACCCAAAAAATGGATCAACACACTGGTTTGAGTGTGAAAGCACCAGCCCTGTTCTCACAGAGCAATAATATAGATAATAGATATAGAAAAAAGCTGTAAGGCAAAAAACAAAAAGATTTTTATAGTGGTTCGACTGTTAATGGAGCCTACATCCACTTTATAGTTTTATTTTAGACTTATTATCGTTACGAGAAGTGTTTGATTAAAAGGCTCTTGATTTTCCTTAGCGAGATTGAATCTCCAAGGTTAGAACCCACTGGAGAATCACAGTGAATGCCTTTCGGGGTTGTTGTGAGGGAGGTTAAGAGTGACGAAAGTTTCTAGCAGAGCTTCAACAACTAATCCGGAGAAGATCCGTTTATGTTGTAGGTAGGGTGGTATTTATAGAGATCGGAGAGCTTCTGGGCTAGGCCTATTCGCTAATTGCTTGCAGATGGACACATGATGATCTAGTAGAGCTTAGCTCGCGACCCGAGCCAAATGCATGGATCACTAGCGGTCCATGGCAGTAGCTCGAGTGCGAGCTAACCACTTAGCCCCACTTTCCTCTTCACCTAGTTTAGGTCGCCATGATTCCTTGATCAAGTATGGATCGTTGGCAATCCATGGTGTATGGATCGCTAGCGATCCATGGTGTATGGATCGCTAGCGATCCATACACTTAGCATGTTTTTGCTTTCCTTGCTCCTAATGTGCCTTAGCGACCCAATGATAAAGTATGGATCGCTAGCGATCCATAGTGTATGGATCGCTAGTGATCCATACACTTGGACTATTTCTGTACTTTGATGTCTGGCATGCTTTTGCTGCCTTGTATCGACGTTGTTCATGCAGTCTCGTCGTACATTGCTTTGTTTTGTTGATGATTTACTTGCTGGTTGTATTTAGTTGCTGATTGGACTGAACGGATGTTTGTCTCATGGTTTAGTCAAACTCAGTCGTTGTTCTTGTAATATAACTCGACTCTCTTTAACTTGTTGCTTTAGCCCTTTGGGTTGAGTTCTAAACCATTCTGACTCCATCAAGTCGTTCTGTCTTCTCTTGGATCTTGGTGGGTTAAAACCCAGATAACATATATACCTTTTAGAGGCCCATTTTGGAAAATTTTAAAAAAAACTTTTTTGGATAATTCTTTTGAAAAACCTTCTAAGTACATTCTCTCAATATACCCGCAATCCCTAAGGAATTTTAATACTAGGATGTGATACCATATTTGATAACCTGCAACTCCCGACACATTGATCTAAAGCCTAGGGTGTTTTCGAGCTTGCATCGAGGCCAAGAAGTACGAGCTATTGGGTTTTTAAACATTACAAAGATTAAGAGTATAAGATAAATTCTAAGACATTCTACACTTTCAGATCTCGCAGTGGAAGGAATAAAAATATAAGTACTGAAAATAGACATTTTAGTAGACAACCTCCAAAATACTTAATTCATATGCACCATTTCCAAAGGACAATATAAGTTTGATAGACATTTAATACAATAAATAACTATTAGAGGAATAACCAAGGATAGTGGAACTCCAAAGCTTAACTCCTTTCTCCATGTATTATGCTAAATCAACTACTATCATGTCGTCCTGTAGTGGGGGAGAATGAAAGGAAAGGAGTAGGTCAAACAAAAGCCTGGTGAATGAGTTGCATCATTATTATATGTTGATCACATGCAATTGACTTCATTAGTATTCTATATGACCTATGATGTCCTACAAGTGTCCGTAAATTGCTTGTTTCTTTTATTTAAGAGGTTTAGCTCAATACACACCTACACTAAAGACTTGTGTGGACTCACACTTAAGGTCGAAAACCTAATTGAACCTCAAGACAACTAATGGTCGACTAATAGCTACTGGAACTATTTCAAATAGTTTTCCCTGCAATTTTCAACCATGGGACTCGTTCCTACAACTATGACTACA
Organism: Allium fistulosum; assembly: GCA_030737815.1. NCBI lineage: Eukaryota > Viridiplantae > Streptophyta > Magnoliopsida > Asparagales > Amaryllidaceae > Allium > Allium fistulosum. The sequence goes on along the minus strand of CM060905.1, from coordinate 892,270,448 downwards.
CGTAAATATTCCAACATAGGTTTCCCTACAATTTCCACCATGGCACTACATTTCCTACATTACGACTACACGTATCCTAGTTACACATTGAGTGGAGCCCTCAATGCCGACTCGCCAAGGTGTCTCATCATCACTACAACTATGTCCACCTCTTAATGGTAACGTAATGCTTCTTATAGCACCGCATCGAGATTTATCAACAAAACAGCATCATGTTGCATCACCACGCATCCCAAGGAACTCCAGTTGGTGCCGAGCCACACACTTCATTAGGAATCATCATCAGTGTTCCGCATCCACCGTAGAACCTCATGTAAGTTCAATTTGCAATAGAATCGCCCCAGTAAAATATTAATCCAGTCAGATAAATAGCATTTATCCAGTCTCGTACGTCCTTGCATCGCCAACAAAGGGAACCGACTTCCCTACTTGTGAATCTATGGTTTGTAATTTTCAAAACTTCATATTCAGTTTCATAGACAGTGTTTTCAACTTTAACTAGATCAATTTAACCTAGGTTTAGCATCAACAAGTTATATCAATTCTTATCAAATTTGACAAAAGGGTATATGCAAATTTATTTATTTGTTAATTTATAGATTTATATTAGTCAAATGTAGATTAGAAAAAAGGAATCATATTTATATAATCACTTTTAAATTCCTAATTTAATGAAACAATGTTACCAATTCGATTTATAACAATTCTAGATCAGAATAGGGTATAATAGAATTAATTACATGTAAATTAACTTACTAATCATGAACCCACTCACCTCTAAAAAGCTCTCCTTTCCCTAACGCGCTTAGAACCTTCTCCATTTGTTGAGTTATCCTCCTGATTTGTTTGTATTTAATCTCTTCTTCAATCTCTAATTTAAAATTTATTTGGTTTTGAAGAAATTTGATTTGAAGGGAAAGAAAATTTTGGCAGACTTTCGACGTATTGGTTGATTTTGTGAATTAGGGTTTACATTAGCGTTCTATCTAGAGCAACTCAAAGCAACACCGAACGTTGATAATTATTATTTAAATCCGAGTCATTGGCCTACCCAAACCCTAACTGAATAACGTCAACTGATCGACTGCTTGCCTTGGAGCGGTCGACAGCTATGGGTCGGCCGGTCAAAGTCACGATGTCGACCGGTTGAGTTTTCTGTTTTTAAAATATTTCTTTCCTTAATTATTTACTTAATTAATTTTGATTTCAAATTTTCAAAGATTAATAACTTTTTTATACTAGCAACGATTTCAAAAAGTTATATGTGAAAATTGTCCAAAAAGTCGCTATAAACACAACGGTGCAAGTTTCGTAGCCAAATTCAAACATTTGTGAAAATTCCATTTTTTTCCTTCATTATATTTAAATTTAATTATTTTGGTGGATTTTTGATTAAATTTTCGGGGTGTTACAAAACTCTAATTAAAATATTCGAAATCAAGATCAGACCTTCAAGCACTATACACCCTTCCCTTTTCCTCAACAGACGGTTTATAAGCTAGTCCTCCAAAAAAAGGCCTTCGCTTATCCTAATTATGGATAACATCTTCGATTATCGTTGGGCATGTCATAGTTATTGCACTTTGCCTTAACTTTACTCTTTGGCATGGTACACTTAGTAGAATTGTGACCTTTCTTCCCATAGTTAAAGCAAGTAACTATGACTACATATAGCTTCTGAGTCCCTCCACGGGGGTCTTTCCTACCTTTTGCTAGTTCTTATTCCCTTTTTAAATGGGTTGAACCTTTTCTTCTACCCCATCTTGGGTCTAACATCATCTTTTCTCTCCTCTTTGTACAAACTATTGTACCTTCGTGCTATTTCTAACACCATCTCAAAGGGAGACCGAAAATGGGCCATCACTTTATGGTTCAGTCCCTTTGTCTAGCCTTTTATAAACTTCTTATTTTCAATGGAGTCCTGATATGCTTTCTATAATACTTTGATAAAGCAATAAAGAGCTAGATATACTCCGCTAAAGTTGTAAAGACCTACCATTCGTAATACTTGAAAATCCTTGCACAACGGCACTTGGATTCCTAAGTACCAAAAATGATGCCTCTTAAGGGTGGTAAAAAAATAGAGCATATCTATCAATGGTTCATACAGAACTCGAAATGGAGGGATGAAATACAATAATAAAATATAAATGTGCCAGATTATCAATATAATAACAATATGAAGATAACAAGATTTACCATCATGATGCATAACACTCTTATAGAGTTCAAATCGTACAACATCACAAAGTAATATGCCTCGTATGTAAGAGAAAGCCCGACATATCCATATACAAAACTAATGGATGGATAATCATAGCAATATATAGCTATGGCTTCATAACTTGCTCTAGCTAGAGATGTCTTCTTAAATCTCTAATCCGTACCTACTCAGGGGATAGATAAAAAGGAAAACATAGAAAGGTCTAGACATAAAGACTGGTGAAAAGGAAACATCATTGCTAAATATGATATCTAATACACTAGTATGAGATGAATATTAATATAGTAAGTGCTACCTTGGAATAACCAACATATGTAAATCAAATGTGTGCATTATAAATTAGCAAGAGCTCTATTGCAATGCCATATCGTACCTATCCCTGCTCTTCTCCTACATCCGTCAAGTTAGCACAATAAATAATAATTCTAATAAAACCATCAAGAATATCATTCAAAGGCATATGCGAACCTACACGCATATGGCAACGAGCCAAAGCTTCAAGGTGACGTTGAATACCCAAAACAACAACATAAAGGTAAAGCTATATCACACCTATCAATGTATTTGAAACTGAAATTAAGATTCATAATGCCTTCCTATCGAACTAAAATACGCTAGAGAAGACACTTTATGGCGATTACCAGTATAGATGAATGTTCCTATCTCTCTTCGATTATCATGCTCGATGAAAGCCATGGTTGGTTCCCATAGGTCTCAATGAAAAATTATAATTCTTAAGTCGTAGCTATAAGTCTTGGGTATGGGTAGTGTAGTATAGTACCCAACCAAGATCCACGTGTCTTCGATTTCCTAATGACTGAATAATGAAGTATTACGTAATGCTAAAACAACGTAGAAGTCATGTTGAGTTCAACCACCTAGTCATCTTCTGCATATGTCATATGAGTATCTTGACCCTTGACTCACATCCTAATTGCACATACAATCACCTCTCGGTTACCATACATCATAGTACATGTCATTTGAGTCTTGACTCCAAGCCATATGTGGTCCTATGCGGAGAAACTCCAAAATATCACTCCGTAGTCACATAGGACCCTATGAGCCTCATCCAAACATTGAAGCCTCGCTCGAACGCCAAAATATCGAAGAAGGCCAAAGTCCTCCAACCTATAGTCTATCAGTCAACATAAACTAAAATGTTCAGTCAACTGACTCTCTATAACCAATTTTGGCTACTGCAAACCAGTCAACTAATCAAGGTCAACTTGTCGACTGACCGCTTTATCAGTCGACTTGCTAAACCAGACTAGTCAACAGTTATAGGATAAATTTGGCGTATATCTTCTTGGCCACCAAACCCTGCATTTCACCCTATGGCCAGTCGACTAATGGCCTCTAGCCAGTCAAGTGTTCACATGCAGAGATGCAGGTCAAAACTAACATATAATGTTATCAATCATCGATTCCGTTCAAGCTAGTTTGTTAATTTAGTTAATGGCTTAAGTTCATAGTTTCAATTCAACATTCATTCAATCTACTCAACTACTTTCAATCAAACAATCAAATACTCAATATTCAACAGAGAGAAAGGCACTCGTGGCTAAGCCCTAACCCAATAAAGTAATTAAAAACCAAAAAAACATAATGAAAATCATATAAAATTGAGAATAATTCCTACTCACCTAGGCTAGAAGAAATCCCCAAATTAGCTTGAAGTCCACAGTGAAAATCTCTAATTCAATAATTCCAAAATAAACTCTTCAATCTAGAGAAATCCGGCATATGGGCATTGTAGATGATACTCTCACTTGAATTTAGAGTAATTTTTGTGATTTTTGTTGAAGGGATTAAGAATTTATGGGGAGATGCAGAGTGGCGGGGCTTGAAGAAGATGGAAAAAGAGGAATAAGAAGGCAAATGAAAGAAATGAGAAAACGAGGCTCTCATTTCAAAATCTGGACCTATATCTTTAATTACAAGTTTAGCCATCCAATCTCACTTTCTTTAATTCTCCCATTATTTTAAGTGTTTGTACCAAAAATGGGCACAACACTCTTCGGAAGTTTTTGAAGAGATAAACGCGCAGAATGAAAATTAAAACTGTGGATTATCTAACAAAAACTCCAAATAACAGAAAGTAAATTGCAAAGACAAGCGATTTAGAGTGGTTCGGCGTTTTGCCTACGTCCACTATGAAGTTTGATGATTTTATTGCTCGATTACTTGAAGATTACAGTAGTTAATCATGTAATACAACTGAATTCAAATGCTAAGTGTCAATCTAAAGCAGCGGCGGTGTTCTGGAGTAGATCTGGCAGAATCTGGGCGCTCTTCAGTACTTAGAATTCTTCGTCCCCTTTTCTGAATGACCAGGGGCTCTATTTATAGGTGTAGGAGGCTGATATTTCGCCTAAAATGAGGGGAGACCAGTTCTGGTACGTCAGGGGGCCCACATGGCCGAAATCTGGAGATCCGGGCCCACTTTGGGATCGATTCGACCCTTGGTTCGAATCGATCAAGAAATCATCCAATCGAGCTGAAATTTGGTGTGAACATTCTTCATCATGTGCTTAAGCTTCTGTGAAAATTTCATGTCATTTGGATTTGTAGATCTTGAGATATGATCGATTCAAGTTGGAGTCTTCCGCCATCTGAAGTCGTTCGAATCGATTCCTTCGAATCGATTCGTTCACATCGATCTGTTTTCATTGATCCGTTCGAATCGATTCTCTTTGCATGCGTGCGCTTCGAGTCAATCCTCCACTTCCTCCGAGTATTCTGGGCCAAACCCCTGGGTTTCAGGCGCTCCAACCTAATGGATTCGAAGTGAGGGATTCGAAGGAATGTTCCTTCGAATCGATCAAATGGAATGCTATTCGAACCGATTAGGTTGTATCGTAGCCTGATGGGTATGGAACTGCGCTAATGGGACAGACTCGAAGATGGTGGATTCGAAGCTTTCTCAACTGTGTGGATTCGAAGAATACTTCCTTTGTGGACTCGAAGCAGGGAGTCAGTCTGATGGATTCGAACCAAGGGCATTTGGAGGAGGGATTCGAGGCAAGGCTCTGGGAAAATGGATTCGAAGCAAGGACTTGCTTTATGGATTTGAACTGTAGATGGATTCGAACTAAAGCATACTTCTTCCATTTTCCAACGACGATAGCTTGAGCATACGAACTCGGATTGCTCCGAAACTTGGAACGTTGGCTTACACGGCTTTGCTTGACGTGCCTTATCAATTGTAGCACGATCCGGACTTGAACAAATTTCATCGATATCCATAGCGATCCTTACGCGTAACCGACTTCCGAGACGACCTGTCACTGGTATCTAGTCAAGTCCTTGGTGTCACGGCCTTGCCAAAAGGCGGGATAACATTTGCCCCCCAAAGTACGTCTTGTGTAAACATGACGTGCTTTGAAAAGCTGCAGTCTCTCATTGGATTGCTACAACATGCTTTATCGAAAGCTGCATTCTGTATTGCAGTAATCGACTGTCGTATAATCGTGACTGGCTATTGGGCTTGTGAGTCATGACAAGATGAACATTTGATTCCTGTTGATAATAGAGACCAAAACATTAGTCAAAAATACGTGCATACGTGTATCATCTTGACCTTAGTTAACGTTGCGTGATCGCAAGTTGTTATCAATTCGGTTTGCTATCGAAATCTGCATCGGTCCTCTCCTGAACCGATTTGAGATTTGAGTTAAAACATTGCTTTTATGATTGTCTACGATCATCCTCTCGTATCGATCCTCTCCTGAATCGGTATAAAGAGTAGACAAGCAATTTTTCACATTGGAATGGTTCGTCCATTTGACCGGTGGTATTTGATGGATGCGAAGCTATGTTTTTTGATCCGCTTCGAGTTGAAGGTTTCGAAGTGGGTACTTCGAATCGATGGTTCTCCGAATCGATACTGCGTGGATTTGAATTTCCCTGAGTTGGTGGAGTCGAAGCCACGAGTGCTCGAATCGATGTTGCTTCGTTTCGATGCTGCTGAAATGGATTCGATGTTGTAAAGGATTCGAAACCGGATGGATTCGAACTAAGGGATGGATGCGTAGCAGTTGAACGACTTCGTATCGTGAGCGATTCGAAGTAGCGGTTTACAATGGATTCGAACTCGCTGCGACGAATCGATCAGTTTCGATTTTCTTACCTGTAGAAGCCGGTCAAGCGTACCGGGAGGCGAATCGTCCTACTTCCCCTATATATACCGGGGTCCTGTTCATTTTTAACTTTTCACCATTGCTTCAGTTTCTCTGCGTCTTCGAATCGATCTAGCACTCGCGTGAATCGGAGCCATCTGCCCTTCTTTGAATCGCAACAATCCTTTCTAGTTTCATCTCGTATTTAGGTAGGCGATCCGACTAAATACTTTTAAGCTTCGGGCTTCGATGTAATTCCCTTCGCTTACGTTCGTAATGATCTGGATGGAATCGAGTCCAGGGATGAAAAAAGAAACGACTTCCTCGCATCGATCTTGGATGGTGGTTTTCGAATCGATCTTAGATAACCAAATTTTTTGTGGCGTTCGCATCGATCTGTGGAGGTATGTTGATCGAATCGATCGTTGGTGGTGAATCGATCGTATCGATTCGAAGCGACTGATACGAGGAGTTGTGGTATACTTACCTACGATCGATTCAAAGATTATACTACCATGATCGATACGAAGCTTTGTCCATTCGACACACGATTTTTCCAGAGATCGATTCGAAGGATAAACCACCTCAGCCTGAACTGCATCGATTCAGATTGTATCGGTTCGAATCGCCTTGACTTGAGTTCGTATCGATTCGAACCTGTACCGATTCGAAGGCCCACCTTTAAGATCGATTCGAAGCTGTATGGACTCGAAACTTGATCTTTACAAACGAGCTTCCATGGATACGAGAACTTCACATGATTATTGGCACGACTCCGACGAGCTTCATCTTTGCATATTCGGACTAAATTTTTGTTGTGCATATTTGACTGCCCCTCAAAGCTCGTCGATGGAACTGTAACTTTGAAAAAATTAACCTGAACTAATCAATCATGGATTCTGAATAACATGTTTTAATACGGTCAGCAATGACGGTCGCTCTAATTAGCTTCATAATTTCTGAAGCTTGCATCTTGTTCTCAGTTTTGTTAAATCTGTTAAGTAACGCACAGCACTTGCACTGCACGACACGTTCATACACACTACACCGGGGCATGCACGGGCTGTTTATGAACTTAACGTTGCTTTCTGATGAGTTAGCTAATTATGGAATCTTCGAGCTCCCAACAACAAGAGGTACAGAGCTCGACTCCTCCGGTGCTTGAGATTCCTGACATTCCTGCCGATGTAATCGATCCGGCTCCAGATGAATTGCCGGAGGCGATATTTATTGAGGACCCTGTTGATTCGGTTTAGTCTAACATCTCTGAATCCTTATTAGGACGAATATGCTTAAAGCACAACATATCTCTAGGTGACGTATTATTGCCCAGCGCCACTGATAGACCGCACAACCCGCCTGAAGGATATACAGCATTCTACCGTCATGCTTGTGCGGCCGGAACTCTTCCTCCTTTCAATCAATATATCAGAGGGATGCTGTCATATTTAGGAATCGCTCCTTCACAACTTCATCCCAACGGGCACGCGTTGCTGAACAGTGCCTTCGTAATATTTATGGACTGTCTCTTTCGCCCGCCGAGGCCCTCCAAGATCAGACACATATTTAACTTCAAGAGTAGGGGTGATAGCCCGTCCTTTACATTTTTGGAGGCAGTCAGGAATTGCCAAGTTGTAGTTGGAGCTTGGACTCGACTAAGCTATTTCAAGAACGAGTGGTTCTACGTTCGGTGCCCTCCGGGTTTTGCTAGGCGATGGTTGTCTAGACGTAAGCGCCTTAACCTGTTTTCTTGACAAATAGCTCTTTGGTGTTAAAACTAACATTTCATTCCTTTTACAGCTATTATCTCTAGGCCCGATGGAGGGCGTTTCAAGGGTACCGTCCGGAGTCTTCAAGAAGTCCCAAGCGAGCTGAGGCATATTGACTCGGTGCTGAACGATTACAACTTAAGAGTTCTTGGTTTGATCGACATCAATCAAAGCATAGTCGTTGAGGGATTTTCAAAGTCCGCCTCCAAAAAGGAAAATAAGAAGAAACCCAAGAAGAGAAAAGCGAAGAAGTCACTCGGAATCAAAATAATCGAGGCGAGTAACGAAGAAAGAACCCATACGGATTCAGAGCCAATGGCTGACCTTTCGGGAAACTTGGAGGAATCGGGAGAAAAACGGAAAGGCAAGGCTGCCGTTTCCAAAAAACTTAAGTCAAAGGGGGGAAAATCTGTAGATGTGTTTCTTCCCGCTTCCGGAGTTACGATTTCTGAGGCCGCCCCTTCTCATTCGAGAGATTCTCTCAAAGGGCTTGACGACATTCCTATCCCAGATTATATATCGATTTCTCATAATCCTGGGTTGGAGGAATTGCAAGATGTCCTAAACATGAACGAGCCCTTTCCTTTAAATGCGGTCAACACTTCCGGTCGGTTTGGGGGTTTACACATTTACACACACTTCCACGGCACTTCATGACTCTTGCATAGTAAACATTACTTTGTGGGACCCTAATCCGTAATTCTTTCTTATCGCAGGCGAGATGTCAGGACGTGGCTCTACTCTGGATAGGCTTTGGAATGTGCGCCAGTCTTCTCCATTTTATGATTCCCGCAGGAGAGAAACAGATAGGGATCATGGGCGAAGCTATTCAAGTCAAGAACGTTATGATAGAGACAGAGATTACTCGCGTAGCCGATCTGGCTATGATTACTCTGACAGAGATCGGGGATACCAGTACCGACCCCGATCTCGCTCTCCTCCACCTCCCAGGGCTCCAGTAGACCTCCCAGGGCCATCTCATCAGCAACAGTTGCCTTCTCAATCTTCTCGGCCTGATACTCAGCGGCCAAGAATGGAACCGACAGCAGCCGCTATAATTGAACAAGCTCCGGCTGAGTTGACAAGCGAGGGAGCTGCTAAACTCGCCCAAATGAAAAATGATTACCCGGAAATTTGCATGGATGGCTATATCTTCCCTCCTAACTTTAAAAGAATCCCTCCGGAAGCTGAGACCACTGCTCATAGTTATATCCATGACTTCTACGCTCAGTATAAGGAGTGGTATAAGGCAGCCGTGAAGGCTTCTAGAGTAGCTTTCGACAGGGCGAAGGTCATTGCTGAACGTGATGTTGACATTGCGAAGCAGAAACGCATCATTCAAGTTCTTCAATCCGAAGTGGAAACGTCCCGAAAGTCAGAGCTTGAAACACTTCAGAAACATGAGGGTGTCGTGGCCAAACTAGCGAGGATGCAGCAAGAACATTGCGCCACGGTGGAAGAGATGGGCCATCGCAACACCACCATTGCAGCTGAGCGAGACTTAGCCGTTAAAGAGCTGAATGAGCTCAAGGCCAAATTCGCTGAAATGGTGAAGGAGAAGGATGTCGCAAACGCCACTGCACAAGAGGCTTGCAACCAAGCGGTATCTCTTAGGGCCGAACTTGCTGCGGTGGCGGTCAAGTCTAAGTCTGCGGAAGCAGAAATCCAGGAAAAGATTTTGGAGGAGAGGTCCAGGCTAGATGCTGAGTTCGACGATCTCCTTGTCACGTACAACGCTAATGTGCTGGAACATAGAAATTTAGCGTGGCTGGGAGATGACTCCATGATTTTGTACAATGCCTGGACCCGGCTGGTGAATGAGAAGAAAGCAGTGCATCCAGATGAGACATTTGACGACTTTGAGCTGGAGATGCGTTTTCTCACCGAGGATGAGAGGAAGACCCTTCATGAGGTGGTGATCTCTATGGCGAAAGAAAAGCTTGGCGTTCAATCTCTAGAGACAGGCGAAGGTTCGGGGACCGCGCATCACGAGGCAAGTGTTGGAGCCGTAATCCCAACATTGCCCGAAACCACTGGTGCGGTAGACCCCCAATCTGTTCCTGCATATAATCCTGACCAACCGTTATTATCTTCCGCCGATGATTCCACCCATGTTTCGGTCCAGACTAAGGAAGGTATTTGAGCGCTTCTCGTAGTTTAGTTGTGGAGAACTTTAAGCAACACACTTGGCTAACAATCTTCGTTTTGTCGCATTTCAGTGACTGAAGTCGTTGTTTCTGCGCCTCTTGCTCTATCAGTTCCACATCAAACACAAGGGGTTGTCTTTACTGAAGCCATCACGACTTCTACCTTGATCGGCGAAGAGGGAGATGCAAATATGTTTTCTTTCAGCGCTCAAATGATTGAGGAGCTTCTCAATGAACCCATCGATCCCTCTGTCAACCCGTCTGATGCTGTGAGCGGGGCTGCTCCGGCCGTTAGTTCATCCATGCCAGCTATTGGCACATCCGATGCGGCCCAAGTATCCCGTGAGGACGACGTTATGGCTGAGATTGATGCCGAGATGGCAGCAGGGAATGCTGGTATGAATCCGCCCGGGCCTGCTCTGTTAATGGTGATTTCACCGGGCGGTACCGTAGTGATTGAAACTGCTCCTGTCCCTCCTCCTGCCACTACTCCCCTGCCTCCAGCTCGACCTCCTAGAAGAACTTCCGTCGCCTCTAGTTCTGAGGAAGACGTTGACATCATATCGCTGCCGGAGGGCAAGCCTGAAAAGAGTAAGCGGTTGAGGAGAAAATCGGGCAGCGGATCGGGTGGAGCTACCCCGAAGAAGAAGATAAGGAAGAAGAAAGAGTGAACTCTTTCTTTAAATCTCAGTTGCGTAGGGTAGCATTTTGTTGATTTTCCAATAGCCGTGTATAGATGTGGATTCGGCTCCCACTAGTAGCAATTTCTTGAACCATTTTGTAATCAGATTCTTTTTGTTGATAGTGGAAATGAGAATGTATTCCCTTTTGTCTCCAACTTGTTATGTGTTATGGTTCTGCCCCCAGCATTGGGGATTAGTGTGGAGTTGATGTATGTTTATACTCCGCCTTGCGTACTGGGAGTACGGAGTTAGTTAATGTTTATACTCCAGTTCGCGCTCTCGGAAGCTGGAGTTTGTTGATGTTTATACTCCGGTTCGTGCTCTCGGAATCCGGAGTTAGTTAATGTTTATACTCCAGTTCGCGTTCTCTGAAGCTGGAGTTTGTTGGTATTTATACCCAGCTCGCGCTCTCGGAGTACTCTGGGGTTTTTAGGAAAATGTTTATACTCCGCCTCGCACTCTGGGAGTACGAAGTTAGTTAAAAAGTTCATACTCCGCCTCGCACTCTGGGAGTACGGAGTTAGGAAAAAGGTTTTGTACCCAGCTCGCGCTCTCGGAGTACTCTGGGATTTAGAAAAATGTTTATACTCCGCCTCGCACTCTGGGAGTACGGAGTTAAGTAAAAAGTTTTGTACCCAGCTCGCGCTCTCGGAGTTCTCTGGGATTTTGTAAATGTTTATACTCCGCCTCGCACTCTGGGAGTACGGAGTTAGTTAATGTTTATACTCCAGTTCGCGCTCTCGGAAGCTGGAGTTTGTTGATATTTATACCCAGCTCGCGCTCTCGGAGTACTCTGGGATTTTTAGGAAAATGTTTATACTCCGCCTCGCACTCTGGGAGTACGGAGTTAGTTAAAAAGTTCATACTCCGCCTCGCACTCTGGGAGTACGGAGTTAGCAAAAAGGTTTTGTACCCAGCTCGCGCTCTCGGAGTACTCTAGGATTTAGAAAAATGTTTATACTCCGCCTCGCACTCTGGGAGTACGGAGTTAAGTAAAAAGTTTTGTACCCAGCTCGCGCTCTCGGAGTTCTTTGGGATTTTGTAAATGTTTATACTCCGCCTCGCACTCTGGGAGTACGGAGTTAGTTAATGTTTATACTCCAGTTCGCGCTCTCGGAAGCTGGAGTTTGTTGATATTTATACCCAGCTCGCGCTCTCGGAGTACTCTGGGATTTAGGAAAATGTTTATACTCCGCCTCGCACTCTGGGAGTACGGAGTTGATTAAAAGGTTTTCGTGTATCAACCCATTTCCGGCCTGATGTGATGGCTTGCCCCCGAGCTCGGGTTCCATTTGGAGAGTGGTTGATTGCTTCATAGCCACTCCCTACTTGAATAAATCCCATTGTGTGATGGAATTTAGCTCTTCGTGCATCGTGATGTTGTACATTGTATTTAATGAATCACAGCTCTGGCTCAAAGAGATGGCATTTTATTGCTGAAACAAGAGAACATGGAAAAGTCAGTTGCCTTATTACAAATTCTAATTTCGAAATGCAGAAACAAATTCTAAAACAGAATTTAAACTAAATAGATAAACATAGCCTGTTATGTGCAATAGTGACGAGGACTTTCGCCATCCAAGGCCTTTGGTGAAGCTGGACCATCAGCGGTCGTTAACTCATATATATCATCCCCGAGCTCTTGCTTAATCTCATGTGATCCCTTCCATGTTGGTTTCATGTGTAGTGGTGCTGGGTATTCTTTTTTAATGACAATCTCATTGCGTTCAAAAGTTTTAAGTCGGTCCTCGGCATTGCGTAATCGGGCGACTCGTTTTCGGCGTATGACTGTTCTCAAGTCAACCTGATCGCCCTGGATGACTCCAACTCCGTTGACGGTAGGGAACTTTAAGGTCAAGCACCACGGGGCAATTACGGCTCTGAATTCAGTAAGGGCAGGTCGTCCTAAGAAAGCGTTGTATGGAGAGACTATGTTCAACACAGTGAACTGTAATGTTTGAACTCTCCTATGTTCCTTAGATCCCAACCTAACTGGTAACTTCACCACCCTAATAGGTACGGTAGAGCTACCGTTGAATCCATGGAGGTGAGTTTGGCAAAGTTCCAAATCCCTGGGATTCATCCTCATTTGATTATAAGCATGTATAAAAAGGATATTCACAGAGCTCCCGCAGTCAATTAGTATCCTCTTCATCCAAGCTGGACCTACTTGTGCCGATATCACGAGTGGGTCAGTAGTCGGGCTTCCGACATAATCAGTATCGTTGTCTCGGAAAGTGATGTCGTTAATTGTCGCTCTCTTTCGTTTGGTCGAAGGTTTATTGTCCAAGTTATCATCGTACTCAAAGTCTGTTCGTCTAGCCAAGTTGTTATATGATTTCATTTCTCCCCAGCTTCGTTTCGCTGTACGAGGACTATCACTTACAACATTAATTACCAGTCTTCCTCCGACACGACCTGGTTCTTCCTGTCTTTCTGGATTCTGTACATGATTTTGATTTGAGGGGCCCGCCCCTTCAGACTGCGGTGCCCGCACAAACTGATCTAACTTCCTCTCTCTGATCAACTTCTCAATGAGGTCCTGCAAGTGCCGACATTCATTGGTGTTGTGGCCATAACTTTCGTGGAATCTACAGAACTTCCCTGTTTGAATCTGCCTCTTCGACGATTGCTTTGGAGCCGGCTTCTTGTATTGCATAGTATTGCAAGTCTGTAGGTACACATTTTCCAACGATGTATTCAATGGTGTGTAATTATCGAACATTGGAGCCTCACGTCGTGGACCCCGATTTGGATCTCTTTTCTTATTCTGACCATTGTTACCTCTTGGCTGCGTTTGCTTGTTCTGTATGTTCAACTGAACTTTTCCGGAATTGTCACCGGACTGTTTTACTGCTACATTGCTCTGTATTCCTTCGCTCCTGGGTCCCTCATCGTCCTGCTTCCTAGACTGTTTCGCGTCCTCTTGCCGTAAGAATTGTGCGGCTTTGGAGTAGAAACGGTCCAACGATGCGGGTGGTTTTCCGGCTAACCAGTTTCCAAACTCAGAATCAGGGTCAATCCCCTTTGTCAATGCCATTAAGATTGAGTTGTCGTTGGGATTACTAATCTCCACACATGCCGCATAGAATCTCTCTAAGTAACGCCTTAGCGTTTCCCCTCGAGCTTGGGTAACACTGGATAAGGTGTTGACATCTTTGGGTCTAGCGACATGCATGCGAAATTGTTCCACAAATTTCTTAGCCAGTTGATCAAATGAAGAGATAGACCTAGGTGGCAATCTTGTGAACCACATTGTTGCAATTCCACCTAGAGAGATGGGGAAACTTCGACATTTTACTGCGTCATCGGCCCTTGCGGCGCTCATTGACCACTCATATTTCAAGATGTGTTGATTGGGATCAGAATTTCCTTCGTACATAGGAAGGGTTGGCATTCTGAATCGCCGGGGAGGTTCAGCACTCAGTATCTCGTCTGTGAAGGGAGTGTGACTACGGGAAAGTCCCCAGTCATCGTTGGTAAGGCCTTGGCTTTCGCGGATCATCTGACGTATCATAGTCGAGATATCTGGCATTGCTACATTTTGAGCTTGCCGAGCTAAGGTGTGGTCGGGTTCCACAGCGCGAGTTCGGACCGGGCGCTGTCGACGGTCCAAATTTTGCCTCCTTGGCTCAGCGTCCTCTAAGACATACGGTTCAGGAGTACGCCCACGTTGCCGATTATTTGGCTCTGAAAGATTTCGGGTATCAACCCTTGTTTCTATCGTGGCAGCTGCGGCATGATTGTCCACGGTATGCTGTGTAGTAGGGCCTCCTTGTGTGGAGGGCCCGGCCTGAAAGCTGGTTGACGGTCCTGCCCTCAACTGTCCAACTGTTAAAGCGGGTTGATATCCGGTCGTTTGTGCATGACTCCCGTCTAATCGAGGACGGGTAGATCTGTGATAGTAGTCTGATGAAGCAGAACTTTCAGTGGATGAGCGGGAAACATCATCCCTTCTGGACCTCCTACGGCCCTGGCGGTTCAGTTGGTTTGTCAATTCGATATTGGCACGCAACTGTTCGGCTAATTGCTGCCGACTCTGTGTCAGCTCTTGTAGCAATACTTGGAATTCTTGTCTAGTGACTGCCCCAGACGGATCTGAGTGGGCAATGTTGACTTGGTTGGATGGCTGCTGTTGAGCAGGATTTTGTCCATCCCTACCTTCTTGTCCAGCAGCTGTAGAAGTGATTCTCGTGCTAACCATTTTGAATGATGAATCATTTTCCTAGACTTTATGCAAATCTAAGTAGAATGGAAGGACTATGAATCAAAGATCTGGATCTTCCTCTTGGATTTGTGCAATCCGGTATCGATGGTATATCCAAGGAGCAGGAGAAAAAAGCTGGTTTTTTCTCAGTGAAAGCACCAAAGTGTTTGTACCAAAAATGGGCACAACACTCTTCGGAAGTTTTTGAAGAGATAAACGCGCAGAATGAAAATTAAAACTGTGGATTATCTAACAAAAACTCCAAATAACAGAAAGTAAATTGCAAAGACAAGCGATTTAGAGTGGTTCGGCGTTTTGCCTACGTCCACTATGAAGTTTGATGATTTTATTGCTCGATTACTTGAAGATTACAGTAGTTAATCATGTAATACAACTGAATTCAAATGCTAAGTGTCAATCTAAAGCAGCGGCGGTGTTCTGGAGTAGATCTGGCAGAATCTGGGCGCTCTTCAGTACTTAGAATTCTTCGTCCCCTTTTCTGAATGACCAGGGGCTCTATTTATAGGTGTAGGAGGCTGATATTTCGCCTAAAATGAGGGGAGACCAGTTCTGGTACGTCAGGGGGCCCACATGGCCGAAATCTGGAGATCCGGGCCCACTTTGGGATCGATTCGACCCTTGGTTCGAATCGATCAAGAAATCATCCAATCGAGCTGAAATTTGGTGTGAACATTCTTCATCATGTGCTTAAGCTTCTGTGAAAATTTCATGTCATTTGGATTTGTAGATCTTGAGATATGATCGATTCAAGTTGGAGTCTTCCGCCATCTGAAGTCGTTCGAATCGATTCCTTCGAATCGATTCGTTCACATCGATCTGTTTTCATTGATCCGTTCGAATCGATTCTCTTTGCATGCGTGCGCTTCGAGTCAATCCTCCACTTCCTCCGAGTATTCTGGGCCAAACCCCTGGGTTTCAGGCGCTCCAACCTAATGGATTCGAAGTGAGGGATTCGAAGGAATGTTCCTTCGAATCGATCAAATGGAATGCTATTCGAACCGATTAGGTTGTATCGTAGCCTGATGGGTATGGAACTGCGCTAATGGGACAGACTCGAAGATGGTGGATTCGAAGCTTTCTCAACTGTGTGGATTCGAAGAATACTTCCTTTGTGGACTCGAAGCAGGGAGTCAGTCTGATGGATTCGAACCAAGGGCATTTGGAGGAGGGATTCGAGGCAAGGCTCTGGGAAAATGAATTCGAAGCAAGGACTTGCTTTATGGATTCGAACTGTAGATGGATTCGAACTAAAGCATACTTCTTCCATTTTCCAACGACGATAGCTTGAGCATACGAACTCGGATTGCTCCGAAACTTGGAACGTTGGCTTACACGGCTTTGCTTGACGTGCCTTATCAATTGTAGCACGATCCGGACTTGAACAAATTTCATCGATATCCGTAGCGATCCTTACGCGTAACCGACTTCCGAGACGACCTGTCACTGGTATCTAGTCAAGTCCTTGGTGTCACGGCCTTACCAAAAGGCGGGATAACATTAAGCCTTTCGCATTTTTCAAATATAAATGGCATTCCAAAAATAATAAACTAGTTTCGAGTTCTAATTCAATTGTCTTCAAAGCCCAAAATTACTCTTAGCTTGATTAGATCATCTAACTCATTAAAATGATTTAAATCAATGTATTACTCTTATTCAAAACTTGGGTTCGTTACAAATGTTATATCTTATCAACTCAAATACAAAAATTCAAGGCACCGAAGAAATCTTCTACGATTTAGGAATATACTAGGCCTCGAATCACTTTATCCTATCCTTCCTTTTTTTGCATAAGAACAGCTCTTAAACCTGCACCACGTGCATGGGTATAAACACCGAAAGGCTTCACCCCATCCATAATAGTAAGTACTGGCACGCTATTCAACATCTCCTTTAGCTTCTCGAATGCTTCAATGCATTTCTCATCCCATGCAAAAGCTAAATTTTCTTGGTTAAGTAAGTTAGTGTGACTGCTATCTTTGCAACGTCCTTGATGAATTTCCTATAGTAACCCACCAAACCAAGAAACCTCCTAGCTTCTTTGGCATTCTTTAGAATCTTCTAGTCTTGAGTAGCTCCATGTTTATTGGATCAACAGACAACCCCTTCTCGGAAATAATATGACCAAAAAACTCACCTCCTTCTGCCAAAAATTACACTTGAGTTCGACATTTAGTTGGTTCCTAAGTTCCTCGCATCTCCCTTAAGTCATTTCCAAGCACACCTTCACTTTTAGAGAATACTATAATATCATCCACAAATACTACGATGAACTTATTCAGCTACATCCTAAAGACTCTACTCATCAAATGTACAAAGTATGCAGGGGAATTCATCAACCCAAAAGGCATTACCCCCATTCATACAGTTTGTTTAGAGTGCAAAAAGAAATCTTTTGCTTGCTATCCTCGTCTATTCCTAATTGGTGGAATCCAATGGCTATGTCTAATTGAGAAAATATTTTGGCTCCAACAACCTGATCAAATAAGTTATCTATTCTATGTAAGGGATAGCCATTCTTCCTGATCAGCTTGTTAAGCTACCTATTGTCAATGCATAGCCTTAAAAATTCGTCTACCTTAGTGGAAAAGACAACATGTGTGATGACTTCCCTATACCACCGGCACGCAATATAACTATATAGTGCGTTGTTGATGTGCTTGGCCGATGTAGGACGATCATCATGGGTTGAAAATTAAACGAAACATCATAGAATCTATCATATATCTCACAGCATAGGGAATAAAATATAATATACACTGCAGATATAAAATAGAAGATATAGTAATAACCAAATGATCTTAACATCATAGTATAGATCCACAGAGTTATATAGCAAGTAAAAGAGTTTGTACAAAACGGAAATAAACTCGAATAACTGTCTCATAATAAAATTAATAAGCAAGCACTATTAAGGTTGCACAGTTTTGCACAATGGAGTAAGCATAGAAATCCATGTGTAATAAAAAAATAGCTCCATCTAGCTCGTCCTCTGTGCAGCTATTGTGCCGCACCTAGACCTGCTACCTGGTCTACTCATTTAAGAGTACTCGAGACAATAAGAAGCAAAGTATAAAACCTCGAGCCAGACAAAAGTCTGGTGTGAGCGGTAAATGAATCTCAAGATACTATACAAGTCAATATGGTAAGGAACAAGGGTACACAAACCATACCTGACATGTCCCTATGACCAAAAAGTTAGCACATAACGAACATAATATGCTACTCTACGAATATCATAAAAGTCTACTGCAAACTAAGTATAATGATGGGTGTCCAGGTATCCCTTTCCCCAATACCTACCTCCGACGACATCCTAAGAGTGATAGACTATGATAACGACAATCAAGGCAACCGTAGCAACCATCAAACAATCCTCACTATCACTTAATGTGCTATATATGTATGATAACTCATATGGCCTTTCCCATACCGAGGACTAAAGGAAATCTCAATTTCCAGTGTACTCGTCTCTAGCCCAAGCTAATAATAGACCCAAATCCACTAGTTTAGTGTATACGGATTCAAACAACTGACCAGAGGTAACCAAACAAAGTACCCATGAGCATCCTCACAATACCCTGATCTCGAGTAAATCAAAAAACACTTTGAGTATCAACGATCCCTTAACATGGACATTCAATTCATTTGCATGCTTTATCCAGTTTCCATTGTTCTTGAGGAATCATTTTACATTCCTCTATTACACAATAGAGCCATTCTTACATTCTATCCGCGACACCCTTCCTAGAACTCACACTTTGTCGATAACCAACTCATGACTCCTTTCAATATTAAACTGCCATCATTAGAACCTAACTCCATTCACAGTCGAGTTGCCATCACTGATGTCCCATGTAACGACACATATTTTATGTATTGAAGAATCGTAAAATATTTTTATTTTATTTGAATGAGGTCGTATGATTCTATAGTTTTGGGATATGACCCTTAGGGATTTTTTACACACTTGTGATTTTTCCCGAATTTCTATGTGACCATTTTAACCCTGAAAACCTTATTTAGGCTATAACTTTCGATAGGAGTCGAACTAGGGTCTCAAAATAGTTCCATTTCATCTGGATGATGGTTTCCCTTTTCGTAATGTAGTCATAATAGAAAAACGGATTTATGGTTAGAAAGTTATGCCAGTTTTAAGTTTTAAAAACTATAGCCAGAATTAATATGTAATTAATTAATCCCATTAGTCTAATTTGAGAACCACTATAAATAAAGGGCTAGGGAGTCAAATTAAAACTTTCTCTCTCATTCTCAAATCACGTCTAAACCCTAATTAGCCCTAAATTCATCTTAATTCATCCAAATTTCTCTCTAAATCAAATTAGACTTTGGACTAGAAATTATATCCTCAATTAGAAGATAAAGATTATCGATTTTCTTGATTTGGAGTGCTATTATTCGCAGTCCAAATTAGATCTATAGAAAAATTGGTTGATTTTGGTAATTGGTGAGTGGTTTATACATTCTCACTATACAATGCATGTTTATATGGTAGAATTATAAGATTTGACATGTTTTAAATTATTATTTTCCATAAAACCTTTTCTAACTCTAATTACATGTTAATCCGTGCATATGATATAGATTGATTAGAAATCACCTTTGTTTATGTTTATATATTCATGCTATTGTAAATCTATATTAGAGATTGACTAGTTTATCTTATTTTTATGGATTGCATGTTTGAATAGATGAAATTGCTTATTGTTTTATGTTTGCATGATGTGATTTGATGTTGTTTGTTAGTATTTTGGATGTTTAGAAATATAGGTATGAGAATTGAGCATATCGGAGCCAAAGATGGTCGGAATTGGACAAAATTTGGAGGGGAGGCTCTGGAGTATGGTAAGAGCACAGGGTTCAAGCCGTGAGCTCCAATTCATGAAGTACACATGTCGGCACCGACATGAAGAACTCGGCACCGACATGTTTGGATTGGTTCTATTTGTTAGAAATTTTGGGAAGAGCAAGAGTAAGGCTAGTCGAGGTTTCCTAAAGTGGTGGATTGGTGATTAGCTAAGTATAGGAGGTTATGTTGACTTGTTTCTAGAATGTGAACTGGAGTGCTTTGAAGAGGAGACTTATTTCTATACTGAGATGTTTATGATGGATAGGTCGGGGTCAAAGCATCTAGGCATGGGATACGAGAAGTAAGGAAGGAGTGAAAGAAAACTCAGCAATTAGTTGGCTTAGTAAAGAGATTGACCCCGACATTAAGAGGTCGGTACCGACTTTTAATGGTGAGTCCAATGGGAGTGGAACTTCTGGGGAAATACTGGGAGGTCCTGTAGATCGTGTTGGAGGTGTTGACATGTTCATCATGGTTGGATGGCGATGTAACAACATGATGAAAAGCTAGAATCTTTGGATTTGGCTCGTGTAGGGAAAAGGTTCCGAAGATGGTGGCTCGGTAATGGAGGGAGCCGTAGGATCGGGGAACTTGGAAGGGTTCTTCATGAGTAATGGAAACTAGATTGAGCAAGGAGGACTCAGAATCTGAATGGAGCAAAGAGGGGCTTAAATTAATGTATGTATTAAGGAATCGTTGATACTCGGAGTGTTTTCTTGTGTACTCAAAGCAGGGGTAATGTAAGTAGGGACGCCCATGGATGGTAGCAAGGATCCAAATACCATGGGCCAGTGGCTTTAGGTCTAGTTTCTAGCTTTAGGGCTATGAGACACGTATCGAGCTTTGGGCCGTTTGATATGAGAGTACATAGAGAAACGAGATTTCCATTAGTCCTTAGTAGTAAGGAGGCCATACGAGTTACCATATGTTCATAGCACCGAGATGAGTGATAGTGAGTCTTGCTTGATGGATGAAATGGTTGCTTTGGTTGTTTTCCTTTAGTGTGCTATCACTCGGGGGTATAATTTGGAGTAGGTACCGGAGTTAGGGATATTTTGATATCCACTATGGTATTTTGTATTGTACCTTTATGATATCATAGCATATTATAATGTTATGTGATAACCCTTTGGTAGCGGTAACATGTCAGGTACGATTCGTGTACTTTTGTTCCTTACCATATTTACCTATATAGTATTTTGAGATTTATTTACCGCTTACACCAGACTGTTGTATAACTCGAGGTTTTATGCTTTGCTTCCTATTATCTCGGGCATTCTTAAATAAGTAGAGTTTAACAGGTCTAGGTGACTCAGTAGCTGTCAGGAGGACGAGCTGGATGGAGCTATCTTGTATTATATACATATATGGAGTCTATGCTTATTCCGGTGTGTAGCACTTGGGAGCCTTAGCAACGACTGCTTACTATTTGTATTTGATACAGTTGTTGAGTTTGTTTTCGTTTTATAAACTCTACAATTGATGAATAACTCTATGGATATTATATTCTGATAATGATTTGTTAACATTGTTATTACTATCTCTTTTGTTGTATATGTGATATTATATTTTGTCTATGCACTGTGAGATGTACGACAAGTTATATGATGCATTTTTCATTCTAAACCCTAATGATCATCCTAAATGGCCAAGCATGAATGCAATGCACTATTTAAACTCTACTGGTGCCAGTAGTATAGGACGGCATCACGTTTGGTATCTAAGCTTTGGTTACGTGATTAACCTAAATTGATACCGCGATCCAGTAGAGATAAGGAAGGAGTTGTCGCCTTAAACTGGACCTAGAGTGTACATATACAAGATAGTGCGTACTTGTTATAAGTTTGGCTTTCAAAACTATATAATATAGTATAAGTCGCATGCACGTGAGCACTATAGTCGCGGTTTTCTTTATGAGAGACTGATCATTCTTGCTATAGATAAGGATGATCCGGCATACGAGAAATATTGTGAGATCGGCTTCGGGAGTGGAGGAAGGAGCGGGATCTGATGCTGCTACACCTAACTTCCAAGCTATGTTCAGTGCTATGCTGGATAATATGATGAGAAATACTCCTGGAGTTGTGATGGGAGGTAGTGCTTCCTTGCAAATGCCTAGGGTCGATTTCGCCAAGTTAAGCAAGGATTACTCCATTTTGGGAGGTAAGCCATTCAAAAGGACGGAATCAACCATAGAAGTACAAGACTGGTTGGATACTTATGAGCACATCTTCAGTGATATAGAAGTGGAAGATGCTCTGTAAAGAAAGTTGGCCTCGAGGCAGCTTCAGGGCAGAGCTATGAATTGGTGGAATTCCATCACTATTGGTACTCCAAAAGAAAATTTCTATTGGGATCGATTTAAGATGAAGTTTGAAGAGAAGTTCATTTTAGCTTCTCAGAAGTCGGTATTGTTCAACGAATTCGCTGATCTCAAGCAGGGAGAGATGACGGTTTCTGAATGTACGGCAGAATTAGATGCTTTATCTAAGTATGGGATGTCATTCATTGATACTCCCTTGAGGAAGAATGAAAAGTTCATCATAGGATTGGACGACTATCTTGGGGTGAAGCTAATGGACAATATTGATAAGCTGTTTGAGAAGCTAGTAAAGAAGGCGCTTCGCCATGAGAATCTATACCCCAAAGCTAGGACAACTATTGTTGTTTCTGTAGAGGAGGAGGAACTAAAGTCGCAACAAGGTAGAGCAGGCAAGAAGAAGTGGAATGGAAAGAGGAAGCAACCCAAGGGCAAGGGTTGCAAGAAGAAGTAGAAATGGGAACCCATTGTTATGTGTGTAAAGAGATGGGTCATTTAATCAAGGATTGCAAACTGGGTGATACGAAGAAGTGGTACAACTACGATAAAGCTGGGAATTTGAGGAAAGATTATCCAGAACTAGTGAGGGATAAGAAAATAATGAAGGCATATGCTTTGGACATAGTCCTTACTTTTTCGAGTGCTCCCTCGGCAAAGCAAAAGAGGAAAGGAGTCATGATTCAAGGTATGCTTTCTATTGGTGATGTTATTATTCGAGTTTTGTTTGATACTGGTGCTTCACATTTATTCATATGCAGTGAACTAGTAGACGGATTGGGATTGAGACCCGAGATAGTAGATCGGCTCTCGATCATGACAAACCTAGTTGGAGGCTATACTAGCCTATGCATGGTTTGTAGCGGTTTAGTTTATCGAGTTATGGATTTTCTTTTGTTTGTAATTGCTTTGTTTTGAATTTCGTTGGGTTCGGGATTATCATGGGAGTGGACTGGCTAAAGAAGTATGCAGCTATAATGGATTGCGAAAAGTTATTAGTAACAACTGGAGATGTGGATGAGAGAACGGTAGTTATTAGCCACCTACTAGAGGATGTATGGATGATTAGTTTCTATATTCGCTTGAGGTTCCACATGAGGGGTTTTCATTGTGTCGATCGCTGGAGATTATTCAGGCCTTTGAGGAAGGTACTGGATTGTCGCCGCATAGAGAGGTCAAGTTTTGGATTGACTTGGTGAAGGAAGCCATACCTATAGTTATGCATTTGAGGCGTATGGCACCCAGAGAGTAGAAGGAACTGGAGGTGCAAGTGAGTGACCTATTGAGGAAGGGGTTCGTTTGAATAAACATATCTAAGTGGGGTGCATCTGTTGTATTCACAACTAAGGTGAATGGCTATTTAAGGTTATGTGTAGATTATCGTGAGCTAAATAAACTTACGAAGAACAAGTACCCACTTCCATGTATTAATGACATGTTCGATCAATTGCATGGTGCGAAGGCGTTCTCACTAATGGATTTAGCAACAGAATTTCATCAGGCTTAGAGTAGCGAGGAGAGTGTGTCTATTACTGTGTTTCTTACGTCGTCCTATTTTTATGAGTGGTTGATGAGCCATTCTGGTTGACCAATGCTCTGGCATACCTTGTTGATCTCATGAATCGGGTTTCCAAAGACCAACTGAATAAGTTAAAGTGCTTGTTCTTATGGATGATATTCTAATCTACTCCAAAACTAAAGAGGAGCACAAGACAAACTTGAGGATTGTGCTAGAGATATTGAGGAAACACAAGTTGAGAGCGAAGTTCTCTAAGTGTCACTTCGGGAGAGAAGAAGTGGAATTCTTGGGTCATGTCATATTGAGACATGGCATAACAGTAGACCCTGTGAAGGTGACAGTAGTCCAAGATTGGAATCAACCAAAGAATGCTATAAAAGTGAGGAGTTTCCTAGGATTGGCGGGATATTATAAATGCTTCAAAAAGGTTTTCTCGAAGCTAGTGGCACCATTGTCCAATTTAACGAAGAAGAATCAACCTTTTGTTTAAGATGCGAAGTGTGAGCATCCATTTGTGATTCTGAAGGAGAGGTTGATGAGTGCACCAGTGTTGACTATTCCAAATGGGAACGAAGAGTGGATAGTATACACAGATGCCTATGGTACTGGATCAGGGTGGTTTTGATGCAAAAAAGAAAAGTTGTTGCCTATGCTAGTTGACAACTAAAGCCGCATGAAAGGAATTATCTGACCCATGATTTTAAGTTGGTGGCGATTATCTTTGCTTTGAAGATGTGGAGGCACTATCTATTGGAAGATAGGTTTGATCTGTTCAAGGACCATAAATCCCTAAAGTACCTTTTCTCTCAATAGGATATCAACCTTCGTCGGCAATAGTGTTTAGAGTTCTTAGTCTCTTATGATTTCGATTTTTCCTATACACCGGGTAAAGGGAATGCGGTCACCAATGCATTAAGTATAAGACTAATTTGGGAGCAATGTTCTTGGAAAGGAAGCAGATAGAGTGTATTGCTGGATTTGGTTTTAGGCCTCACTGCGAGCTAGAACCTGAAATGTTAGCAAGTTTGTCGAATAGACCTACTCTTATAGAGAGGATGGTACTAGTCAGAAGCGAGATGCTAGGCTAGCGGAGATCATAATGAAGATAGCGGAAGGAGTAGAATTCGAAGATATGAAGCAAAATGACCTCAACCGAGAAGGTTGGCTTCGCAAAGACGGGAGGTTGTTTGTTCCCAATTTTGATGGGTTGTAAGATGAAGTGATAAGAGAGTATCATCAATCCAGATTGACTATCCATCCCGGTGATAACAAGATGTACCGAGATATGAAGCAAACTTACTATTGGGAAGGCATAAAGAGGAATGTTGGGGCATTCATCTCTAAGTGTATGAACTGCCAATTGGTAAAGGAATAGAAAACTAAATCTAGTGGATTTTTGCAACCATCAGAGATTTCTAAGTGGAAATGGGAGCTCATATCAATGGATTTTGTAGATGGATTGCCGAGAATGCTCCAAGGGTACAATGGAATTTGGATCATAGTAGATCGGTTGACCAACAGTGCGAGATTTATACCCATCAAGTCAAGTAGAACGGCATCCAAGCTGGCAGAGTTGTATGTAAAGTGAATAGTACGATTTCATGGTGCGCAAAAGAGCATTGTAAGTGACCGAGACCCATTGTTCACTATTGGGTTTTCGAAGAGCTTACAAGAGGCGTTAGGGACTGAGCTACACCGTAGTGTGGCTTATCACCAACAAATGGATGGGCAAACCGAGAGAGTAAATCGTATATTAGAAGATCTCTTGCGAGCATGCATTATAGACTTTTGGTGGATTATGGAATGATCATTTGCATTTGGTGGAGTTTGCAGCAACAACAGTTATCAGTCGAGTACTGGAATGGCTCCATATGAATCATTGTATGAAAGACCGTGTAATGCTTCTTCATGTTAGTGGGAAGAGGGCGAGAAATCGATACTTGGAACAGATATAATTAGAGAAACATCGGAGAATATTAAGATCATTCAGCAACGAATGAAAGCTGCATAGGATAGACATAAAAGCCATGTGGATAAAAGACGAAGAGATTTAGAATTTCCTGTTGGAGATATTGTATTTGTGAAAGTTTCTCCTCTAAAGAATGTAGTTCGATTGAATAGAAAGGGGAAGTTGGCATCGAAGTTTGTAGGTCCTTTTTCGATAATCGAGAGGATTGGGAAGCTAGCATATAGGGTCAACTTACCTCAAAAGATGGTGGGCGTGCACAATAATTTTCATGTCACCCATCTACGGAAGTTGGTGCATGACTCAGGCATGATGATTACACCGAATTGGCTAGAAGATGTTGAGGTATAATAAGAAGTTTCTATATCTCGTAAGCCGGTTCATATTGTTAGGTACGATACAAAATAGCTTAGAAGAAAGATGGTGAAACTAGTTATGGTACAATGGAGCGGAAGTGATGACGATTATACGTGGAAGACGAAGGAGAGTATGAGGACTAACTGTCCGAAGCTCTTTCAATGGTAATACCCAATGTTTATCGTATATACTTTCACTATTGTATGTGATATTAGATAGGTTAGTATTCGCACTCTAGGTTAGATCACCTATACTATTTATTGCATGGTTGCTTGTCTAATATGTGTGATGGCTGTTCATGATTGGTAGGCATGCGGGATAACTATGGCTGCTTATACTTTGGCTTGTTTAGGGATTTTGGGGGTGAAATTCCTAAAGGGAGAATGTAATGACCCGTATTTTACGTATCAAAGGGTCGTAAAATACTTTTATTTTATTCGTATGAGGTTGTATGATCCTATAATTTTAGGATATGACTCTTAGGGACATTTTACACACTTATGATCTTTCCCAAATTTCCTTGTGACCATTTTGATCCTGAAAACATTGTTTAGGCTATAACTTTTGATATGAGTCAAATTAGGGTCTCAAACCAGTTCCATTGCTTCAGAATGATGATTTCTGTTTTTGTAGAGTGGTCATAATAGGAAAATAATTTACGGTTAGGAAGTTATGCATGTTTTAATTTTTAAAAACCATTGGCTAGAATTATTTTGTAATTAATCAAACTCATTAGTAAGCCCATTAGTCTAATTTGAGAACCACTATAAATAGAGGGCTAGGGAGTCAAATTAAAACTTTCCCTCTCATTTCCAAATCAGGTCTAAACCCTAATTAGCCCTAGATTCATCCTGATTCATCCAAATTTCTCTCTAAATCAAACTAGATTGTGAATTAGAGATTAGATCCTCAATTAAAAGATTGAGATCATCGATTTGCCTAATTCGAAGTGCTTTTCTTTGCTATCTTGATTAGATCTATACACAAATTGGTTCAATTTGGTAATTGATGAGTGGTTTATATCTTGTCACTATACTATGCATATTTATATGGTAGAACTATAGGATTTAACATGTTTTAAATTGATTTTTGACCATAAAACCTTTTCTAACTCTAATTACATGTTAATCCATGCATATGATATAGATTGATTTGAAATCACCTTTATTTATGTTCATATATTCATGCTATATGAAGATCTATGTTAGAGATTGGCTTGTTTATCTTATTTCTATGGATTACATGTTTGAATGGATGAAATTGCTTGTTGTTCTATGTTTGTATGATGTGATTTGATGTTGTTAACTAGTATTTTGGATGTTTAGAAAGATTGGTAGGAGAATTAAGCATATCAGAGGAAAAGATGGTTGAAATTGGACGAAACTTGAAGGGGAGCCTCTGGACTAAGGGAAGAGCATAGGGTTCAATTCATGAGCTCCAATTCATGAAGTGAACATGTAGGCACTGACATGAAGAGCTCGGCATCAACATGTTTGAGTTGGTCCTATTTATTAGAAATTTTTGGGAGAGCACACGTAAGGCTAGTGAGGTTACCCAAGGTGGTGGATTGGTGATTGGCTAAGTGTTGGAGGCTATGCATGTTAGTCCCTGAGAACTTGGTTTTGATGACAACAACCTTAGAATAAGATTATAAAATATAAATACTAACATTATTGTTTAGATATGTATATGCAGGATATATATACAGGTACCAAAGAATGAAGACTGTATAGTATAGAGATTCAAGAACTGATGAACTCAAGATAGAAGATATCAAGATTCAAGACTCATGAGTATCAAGATTATCAAGAGTTCAAGATTTCAAGATAAGTAATTTAGTTAGGAATTTTATTAAAACTCCTAGAAAAGCACTGACATCTTAAAATCCATTTTATTCGTGGAATGGAATCCACTTCGAGCCCATTAAAGGGATGGAACACTAAGTAGGATGGAACCTACGAAAAATCTAGTGGAATATTGTTTTGTATCCACTAACTTTTATTCAAATGTTTTACAAAATTATATCTTGTTTTCAAAATGATTTCAAAATCTTCCTTTTTAAATCAAAAACATCTATCCTGGTTTTAAAATACATTTAGCCTCAAAATAAACTTTATTTTCAATATCAAATTATCCTTGGTTTTAAAACTATCTTTTAATTATAATATATTTAACTTTTAATATTTATACTTAGATTTAAATATAAAATTATAGTAAAATTTTATATATATACCAAAATATTATTCTTTATACTTATTTAAGTATTTTAACTATAGTTAAGTATATTTATAAAGTTTAAAATAGTTTTAATACAAGATAGAAGTTATTTTCAAAGAAAAACAAATTACCAAAAATAACTTAGGCTTATCGACAACCCCAAGGACCCCTTGTCGACAAGGTGACAGTTTATTTCAAAATTTTGAATTTCAAAGGAAGTGTCTATTCGTCATATCCTTTCACGAATAAACATGGTTGTTGTTCTACTATAATAGGGGCTGTTTTAAACGAATTTATAATCATATTTTCTCTGATTTCACTCCTCTTCTTCTTCCACATTTCTTTATATACATTTTTACCATTACTCTGCCGAAATCACCATTGAATCTAACTAGATCATCTCTGGTTTAATTCTCTATCACTATCTCAACAAGATCCCAGTGCTATTCAGAGTTATAGACTTCTTTATATTCAATCGAGCGAGAAAAGGTGTGATTGTAGCCTGGAAAATCAATCGGGTGAACTTGTTGCCCGTAAAGTCAAGTATCTCTACCTAGAGGATTGTGAATCTAGAGCGGTGTACCTCGTGGCCTTGAAATCGAGGGTGCAATTGTAAGAATTGATTTTGAAAGAAAATCCATACTTGTGTTGCGGGACTGGATGTAGGGTAACTCCGAACCAGTATAAAATCCGGTGTGTTCTTTCCTTTATTGCTTTTACTTTATATCTGCATTTGTGTTTGATTCTGTGATCATATCTGTGTCTGAATATTGCATACATTTGTGTTCAAATTAATATAAAATCAAAAAGAATTAGTAATTCCTTAAAACACTATTCCCCCCTCTCTAGTGTTAATTCTAGTTTTAAGATCCGTAATCCGCATTTCTCACATTTGGTATCAGAGCAAGGTTTTCAAAGTTTCATAATCTGAATTTTGAAAATTTTCAAAATGCCTACCAACACTGGTACTGTTACCTCTGTCACTAGTTCATTTGTAGAAGGTCAGTCTACTGTCAGACCACCACTTTTTAATGGCAGTAATTATGCATATTGGCATGTAGGATGAAAATATATTTACAATCTGTAGGACTAGACACTTGGAACATCACACAGACTGAATATTTTGAACCCACAACTGGTTTTGCACAGTGGACCGCTGAGCAAAAGACTGTCGCACAAAATAACTCTAAAGCTATGAATATTCTATTTTTTTCACTTGATAGGAATGAATTTAATAGAGTGTCAGTTTGTAATTCTGCATATGAAATCTGGAAAACTTTGCAAGTTACTCACAAAGGAACAAGCAAAGTTAAACAGACCAAAATTTCCATGCTCACAAATCAGTTTCAATTATTTAAAATGAATCAAAGGATGAGTCTATTCCAGATATGTATAGTAGATTTCAGGATATTGTGCTTTCTCTAATATCCTTGGGAAAGGTATTTTCGGAAGAAGATCAAGTTAGAAAAATCTTAAATTCTCTTACTCCAGAATGGGTTCAAAAGACACTTGCGATCGAAGAGGCAAATGACATCAGTACCTTAAAGATAGAAGAAATAATTGGAAATCTAATGTCGTTTGAAGTCCAAATGCTTGGGAGAAGAGAAAGCAAAGCATTTGAAAAGAAATCAATTACATTCAATGCATTGACCGATGGATTAGACTCAAACAGCGATAATGATGAAGAGATAGCCTTTATGACCAAGAACTTTCGAAAATTCCTGAAATACAGAAAGATGAATAATCTCAAGAGAAACAACTATAAGAACTCTGGTAATCAGAATGTAGTGCCAAACTATATCAAGTGTTTCAACTGTGACGAACCAGGCCATACCAAAAGAGACTGTCCGCATCCAGATAAGCAAAATCTTCCTATAAACAATGATTCCGCAAAGAAACGAAAACGTGCATTTACCACTACTCTAGATGACTCAGACTCGTCCTCAAGCGATGATGATCAGAAGACAGATAATTCAAATATGTGTTTCACGGCAGTTCACAACTCCGACGAATTCAGAGAAACGGACTCAAAAAAAGGTACACGTTTACAATACATTGGTTGAAATTGCATGCTTAGGATTGGATGTTTGATTGGTTGATTTTGAATTGGTGTGTCGTTTGAATTTTAAAAATTTTATTATATTTTTTTATATTTTTACTATTATTTTATTATTATTTTTATTTTTAAATAGTATCATAATATTTTATGGAATATACTATAATTCTAGTAATATTCTAGATATTATATAGACATTAAAAATAATATATATATATATTAGAATACTTAAGAGAAATAAATCATGAAAATTCAGAGACACCTGTCGACAAGGCCCCCCCCCTACGTTGTCGACAAGGGTATAGAAATTTGAAATTCAAATTTGAATTCAAATGTTTGAATTTCTCTCCATCTTTTCACTTCATTCAAGTCTCTGAAAAGTCACCTTTTGACCAGAGAACCTGTCCTTTGAGAATCTATTTATTTACTATCTCTTATCACAACTTTTCACTTTCATTTTCAAATTCAAACTCTTATTTCAAAATATCAAGCTCTCTACTCTCTACTCTAATGGCTTCTTCAAGCAACCCTTCCACAATGAGACTTTCCAGAAATATAAAAGAGCAACTTTTCAATAATCCGAAGGCTATAAAAGCATATATCAACTATGCTAACTATGGAAAAGTCCATCCTGGAAAGTTTGCTTTATTTCAAGATTTCTCTACTTATGAAATCGATTCTCTTTTTGCAAACAACCAAGTTCTTAGTCTTGTTGATGCTTCACAAAATGACTTTGTTTGTTATCTAAATCTTGTTAAAATTTTCTATCCAAATCTCAACCGTGAATTTTATAATGGAAATGATGATGAAATTTGGAGTAGTGTCAAAGGCACTAGAATCATTTTAAATTGTGATGTTTTGGGTACCATTCTCAATTGCAAGAGCATGGGAAGGGATCTTTCTAGTTTTAATATCGATGAAAATGATCATGAGACATTTCATCACATTTTCGAAGGAGATGATAACTTTGAATTCATAAATCGAAACTTTCGACCAAAAGCAAGAATTGTTAATCTTCTTTTACAACATTCTTTGACCCCAAGATCGGGGAGTTTTAACAATCCAACTTCAAAAGTTTGCAAAGCACTTTTTGCTATTTTTGGAAATTATGATATTAATTAGGCGCAAGTTATTTTGGATGAACTTCGTCCCAAAATTTTTGAAGTAGGTGAAAACACTTTGTATCATGGAATCTATCTCACTCGGATTTTTAATTATTTTGGAGTGGATTTCAAAGGAGAAGAATTTGTTTCAAGAAAAGTTTTTAATCACTCAAACATTTCTCTTATGAAAATTCCATATGTTTTTCAACCATATGAGACTCTTGCCGAAAAGGAAGAGCATTTGGCTCATGAGGAGATGGAAGAGGAGGAGGAAGAAGAAGAAGAAGAAGAAGAGGGGATGAAATGGAAATAGAAGAAGAAGAAGAAGATGAAACATCCTTGGAAAGTATTGACTATCCCTCTAATCCAACCAACAAAACCTTACTCAAAAATCAAAAGACCATTGTTGAGAATCAACGGACTCTTAAACGGTCCGTTAGTAAGAAAATTGGATAAAATGCCATCCAAGATGAACAAGTTTTTCTCCAAAGTCAGCAAGAAGCTTGGATTATCTTCATCTTCATCATCCTCTAACTAGTTCTACCTTTTCATGTCATGATTGGTTTTAGTTTGTTTTGATTTGAATGTTCGTGTAGTTTTTAATGTTTAATCATTGTATCGTTCTATTATGAAATGAAATTGAATTACTTTTATGTTATCTAACTTATCTTATCTCCAGAATAAATGTTAGTATATTATATAAATATATATATGCACAATTATTCACAAAATCAAAATGAGTCATCAAAATTAACCGACCCTTGTCGACAAACCCCCAGAGACCCTATCGACAAGTACTGGTCAGAAATGACTTTTCATTTTAAATTTGAATAACTACCTTGTGTCTATTCATTTCATACGAATTTCTACACATATAAATACATATTTCTTCTAGAATTCATCACTCAAAATCATTTCTTATCTACTCTATCTATATTTCTTCTCACAAACTCAAATATGGTCGATCCAATTCATAGTTTGACCGAGAATCTTGAAGAAACCCTTAATTCTTTCAAGGATATTCTTTCTTTCATTCTCCGTAATCAGCGACACTTAGAGTTGAGTCAAATGCAGATGATCAAGGAGCAAGAAAAACATTTCGATGTGATTAGATGGATGATTTACTCCCTACACAAAAATGATAATGAAGCACATCCTCCAGTCTCTCTCACCAATGAAAATGTATTTGGAGAAGAAGGATGGGTGGAAGTTCCTCGTAATGTTTGATTTGAATTGATTGCTTGGATTGATTTGATTTGATTTGGTTTGGTGTGGATTGATAATTGGTGTGCAAAACATAATATGTATAAATACACATTGATATTTATATGATCTTTGATTAGTTATCATGTCTATCAGTATAATTATCTCTTAATCTATCTATTATATACTCCATTATATATTTTATTAATGCAGGTACTTTAGTACAAGAATAAGGGGGGGTTATATAGTTTGGAATTAGTTTTTGTTGATGACAAAGGGGGAGAAGTATAAAATAGGATAGTTAGGCATCGATTTAGGGGGAGTTATTATTTTTAGGGGGAGTTATTAGGATAGAAGTAATATTTTATAAACAAAGGTTGTCATCATCAAAAAGGGGGAGATTGTTAGTCCCTGAGAAGTTGGTTTTAATGACAACAACCTTAGAATAAGATTATAAAATATAAATACCAACATTATTGTTTAGATATATATGTATATGCAGGATATATATACAGGTACCAAAGAATGAAGACTGTACAGTATAGAGATTCAAGAACTGATGAACTTAAGATCGAAGATATCAAGATTCAAGACTCATGAGTATCAAGATTATCAAGAGTTCAAGATTTGAAGATAAGTAATTTAGTTAGGAATTTTGTTAAAACTCCTAGAAAAGCACTGACATCTTAAAATCCATTTTATTCATGGAATGGAATCCACTTCGAGCCCGTTAAAGGGATGGAACCCTAAGTAGGATGGAACCTACGAAAAATCTAATGGAACATTGTTTTGTATCCACTAACTTTTATTCAAATGTTTTACAAAATTATATCTTGTTCTCAAAATGATTTCAAAATCTTCCTTTTTAAATCAAAACCATCTATCCTGGTTTTAAAATACTTTTAGCCTCAAAATAATCTTTATTTTCAATATCAAATTATCCTCGGTTTTAAAACTATCTTTTAATTATAATATATTTAACTTTTAATATTTATACTTATATTTAAATATAAAATTATAGTAAAATTTTATATATACCAAAATATTATTCTCTATACTTATTTATGTATTTTAACTATAGTTAAGTATATTTATAAAGTTTAAAATAGTTTTAATACAAGATAAAAGTTATTTTCAAAGAAAAACAAATTACCAAAAATAACTTAGGCTTGTCGACAACCCCAAGGACCCCTTGTCGACAAGGTGACAGTTTATTTCAAAAGTTTGAATTTCAAAGGAAGTGTCTATTCGTCATATCCTTTCACAAATGGACATGGCTGTTGTTCTATTATAAATAGGGGATGTTTTAAACGAATTTATAATTATATTTTCTCTGATTTCACTCCTCTTCTTCTTCCACATTTCTTTATATACATTTTTACCATTACTCTGCCGAAATCACCATTGAATTTGACTAGATCATATCTGGTTTGATTCTCTATCACTATATCAACAAGATCCCAGTGCTATTCAGAGTTATAGACTTCTTTGTATTCAATCGAGCGAGAAAAGGTGTGATTGTAGCCTGGAAAATCAATCGGGTGAACTTGTTGCCCGTAAAATCAAGTATCTCCACCCAGAGGATTGTGAATCTGGAGCGGTGTACCTCGTGGCCTTGAAATCGAGGGTGTAATTGTAAGAATTGATTTTGAAAGGAAATCCGTACTTGTGTTGCGGGACTGGATGTAGGGTAACTCCGAACCAGTATAAAATCCGATGTGTTCTTTCCTTTATTGCTTTTACTTTATATCTGCATCTATGTTTGATTATGTGATCATATCTGTGTCTGAATATTGCATACATTTGTGTTCAAATTAATATAAACTCAAAAAGAACTAGTAATTCCTTAAAACACTATTCACCCCCCCTCTAATGTTAATTCTAGCCTTAAGATCCTTAATCTGCATTTCTCACAATGCAGACTTGTTTCTAGAATGTGAAGTGGAGTGCTTTGAAGATGAGACTTATTTCTATACCGAGATGTTTAGGCTGGATAGATCAGGGTCAAAGAATCTAGGGATGGAGTACTAGAAGCAAGGAAGGAGTGGAAGAAAACTCAGCCATTAGTTGGCTAAGTAGAGTGATCGACACCGACATGAAGAGGTCGGTACCTACTTTTCATAGTGAGTCCAAGGGGAGTGGAACTTCTAAGGGAATACCAAGAGGTCTAGTTGATCATGCTGGAGGTGTTGGCTCGTTCGCATCAGGGTTGGATGGCGATGTAACATCATAATGGAAAGCTAGAATCTTCGGATGTTGGCTTATGTTAGGAGTAGGTTTCAAAGATGGTGGCTCGTTAATGAAGGGAGCCATAGGATTGGGGAATGTGGAAGGGTTCCACGTGAATAATGGAAACTGGATTGACCATGAAGGGCTCATTGTCTAAATGGAGCAAATGGGGCACAAATTAATGTATGTGCTAAGGAATCGTCGATTCTCGAAATGTTTTCTTATGTACTCGAAGCAAGGGTATAGTAAGTAGGGATACCTATGGATTGGTAGCAAGGATCTGAATATCCTGGACTAGTGGCTTTAGTACTAGTGTCTAGCTTTAGGGCTACAAGACACATATCAAGTTTTAGGCTGCATGATACAAGTGTACATAGAGAAACAAGATTTCCATTAGTCTATGGCAATTAGGAGGCCATACGAGTTATCATATGTTCAGAGCATAGAGATGAGTGATAGTGAGTCTTGTTTAATGGATGCTATGGTTGCTTTGGTTGTTTTCCATTAGTGGGCTATCACATGGGGTATCATTGGGTGTTGGTACTGGAGTTAGGGATATTTGGACATCCAATGTGGTATCGGTATTGTACATTTATGATATCGTAGAGTAGCATATTATACTGTTACATGCTAACTCTTTGGTAGCAGGAATAGGTCAGGTATGGTTCGTGTACTCTTGTTCCTTACCATGTTTACCTGTATAGTATTTTGAGATTTATTTACCTCTCACAGCAAACTTTTGCCTAACTCGAGGTTTTATGTTTTGCTTCTTATTATCTCGGGTACTCTTAAATGAGTAGAGTAGATAACAGGTCTAGGTGATGCGGTAGCTATTCGAATGACGAGCTGGATGGATCTATCTCGTATTATATACATATATGGAGTCTACGCTTATTCCACTGTGCAGCAGTGGAAAGCTTTAGCAGTGTCTGCTTACTATTTGTGTTTGAGACAGTTGTTTAGTTTTTTTCTGTTGTGTGAACTCTACTATTGATGAATAACTCTATGGATATTATACTCCGATGATGATTGGTTCACATTGTTATTATTGCCTCTTTCGTTGTATATGTGATATTATATTTTTTCAATGTGTTGTAAGATATACGGCATGTTATATGTTGCATTTATTCATTCTAAATCCTGATGATCGTCCTATATCGGTCGGGCACGAATGCAGTGCATTATTTATATTCTACTGGTACCTGTGGTATAAGGCGGTCATCACATCACAAATCTATCATTGTGTTATCACATCGCCATCAAACCCCAACTAAACAAACAAACACCTTCAACGCGACCTATAGAGTCTACATTGCCCCTTCTGGAGGTTCCATCCCGATCTCATCAAAACAGACCTCTAGGTACAGACTAGAAGCTCTTGTTACCGAGTTGGGTACTTAGCCAATTTTGGCTAACTTTCTTCCTCTTCTTCTAGCGTTCCATCTTCTAACTGCTTGGACCTCGACTACTCCTCTTGAGAGCTCTCGGCATCAACATCAAAACATTTGGTGCTAACTCCCAAAACTCTTATTTCCATGCCCTCTAAAGCCTTCGGCACCAAGTCCAATACTTAGCCAAATTCTTTCATTTGGCCTTCACTCATCACATTAAGCCCCAACTTGAAGTATCAACCTTCCACCGAGTGATTTCCACAAAGAAAAAGCTCTTGGTACCGATCAGACCTCTTGGTACCGACTTTTATACTTAGCTCCAATTTTGATGTGACTTGAATCCCGAGCTCTTCCCATGCTCCAGGCCTCTCCTCTAAGTTTCATCCAATTCCGACTAACTTCAATTCGCCAATTTGACCACTCCTTTCCTAACTACCTTAAAGAACTAGCAAACCACATCATAGCACAACATACAAACACAGAATATCATACATATACATTCATTCATACATGCAATACATAAGAACATGATAATCAAACAAATCTTAATCTAAATCTAGCTTTTGCACTAGCATATGAACATGAATTAAAGGAGTTGCAAAAGCTTTTAAAAGCCACTTTCAAACCTTTAAAATTCAGCCATAAACATATGTTAAAATGGGAATAAGTTTGAAAACAATTTAGGGTCAAATCATGTTAAAACATCATTTTTAACTATATAAACATGCATAGTAGAGTGAGAGGTCAAGAACCACTCACCAAAAATCTAAAATACCAATTCCTCCCCTTAGATCTGAATTGGATAGGAAGAAAGAGGGACGCAAATTAGCCAAAATGATAACCTCAAGCTCCTATATGCTAATCACCCCTCTAATTGATGATTTGGTTAAGATTAATAAGGAAAATGTACGTTTTTATGGAAATTAGGATTAATGAAGGTTTAAAGTAATTTTGGGGAAAATGGAAATGACTTAGATAAGTTCCTACAGCCTCCCCTTAGCAAAATGTTCGAGGTGGGTTAGTGGGCCTATGCAAGGGCTTAGTTAATTACCTACTAATACAGGCCACCTGCAGCCAAAACTTAAAAAAGCTATAACTTTCAAATGGTACTTACATTTTTCTATTATGATCACTCTACGGAATGGGAAACCATCATCCTAAAGCAATGGAAGTAGTTTGAGACCCTGACTTAGCTCGTATCAAAAGTTATAGTCCAAACAAGATTTTTAAGGTCAAAATGGTCATATAGAAAATCAAAAAAATCACAGATGTGTAAAATGTCCCTATGAGTCACTTACCAAAATTTTAGAGTCATATAACCATATATGAATAAAATAAAAATATTTAACAATCCTCTGTAATGTAAAATATAGGTCGTTACAACAAATGCTCCCCATTTTGAAGTACTACAGTGAATAAATCCTTTTAGAAATAGCTTTGAAATCTACTTATCCAACTCTTCCCTTTCCTTGGAGGGCATATGACTTAATGGAAGCACAATGGGTTTAGCGTCCTTCTCCAAATCAATACTAAACTCGATCTCCCTTCGAAGTAGGGACTGGACACTTCTTTAAAAGTCCGGAAAATCTTGGACTATGGGCACAGATGAGAGCTCAACCTATGATGGGCTAAGAGAATATAAATAGCTTAACTCAACCGAGTTTTAAGGTGCACAACGAACATTAATATCTCGCCCCTTACAAATCCTTAACCTAATGATCCTCTTACTAAGACATTCTCATAGTAAGATAACCAATCCATCCCTTGGATAAGTCTATACTTCTCAAAACCTAGAACATACGCATTACATGTAAAATCAACAACACATATATCCACTGCTAGGTCTTTACATATCAAAGAAAGATGAATCAACTCCCCAAATAGGATTTGATATGACTCTTGGTTTGGTGACAACTTGGGATCCTAAACTTAAGGAGTTAACTACATTTCTAGCTATGAATGAGTATGATGCTCCTAAGTCAAATAAGGTACGAATAGTATTTTTGAAGATAATAGTTGTACCTTCCAATGAAGCTTTTCCTTTGTCTTTGGGAGGAGGTATACATGAGACAAGTACAGCTTCGATGGCATGAGCTTGCCTACTAACTTTTCTTTGCTTGCTTCGGGCACCGATTCTTATAGTGCCCTTCTTCGTGGCATTGATAGCATCTCCCTTTGAACTCTTTCCTCATCAAACTCATTTTTTAGTTTAGAGCCACATGCACTTTCTTCTGACGCCTACGACATGTCACACTTCCTTTCTTAATCTTATTCTTGGCTTTTGTATCATCCCAAAATCCTCATGTCTTTGCTCCACCTTTATTTTGCACTGGTACCACCTTCTAATTTTCATCAATACCAAGAGTCTGAAGTAGGGTCATTCCAATTTTCATCTTATATGTGGTGCATGCGGTACTTGGGTCAAAAGCGGCTCCTAAGTGGAGAATTTAGGCCTTTAATGAACTTCGTAGCCTTCTTCGTAGGGATGTCAATCAGACTCAATCCAAACTTAGCTAATTTCATGAACTTATTAATATACTTCCTCAACGTGGAGTCTCCTTGCCTTAATTGTATAAACTTCTTCAATTGCAAACTTACTTCAGCTTAGGACATGAATTGCACTCGAAGCGAGCTTTGAATTCAACCCAAGTAATTCCTTCCTCAGCTTTCTGTTTAACTACTGTGGTCTACTAATCCAGTGTGTCTCCCTTTAAATTCGATCCAGCCATCCTCCTTTTGATCTGGTATTCCCATCCTAGCTCCCAGAATATATGTTCACAATCATTAGTCCAAATATTTTTTTTAACAAAATCTTCAGCCTCCGTAAATTCCCATCCTCCCATATTCTAAAAGTCTTTATTCATTATGGGGATGTCTAGTGGGTAGGGTGTTGCTTCAATGGGCGAAGCAGCTGGTGCCACTTGTGTAGCTTGTTGATAAATGAGAACTTGCCCCCACATGCCTTAGGTATTGCTTTAATCATTCTGGCATACTTCGTATGGTGGTATTTCTTGGATGGAGGGGTACCTAGCCTCCGAGCAATTGTTTTCAGCCATAATCAACTATATGTAGGTTTGAGCCATTTAGTTACAATTTCCTAAGATAGTGTTATTTGCTGAATAAAAATTCACATATTGTGTTTGTGTATGTTCATAAAAGTATATACATATATAGTAGGGTTTTGAAAAATACTTTCAACAATAAAAAACATGCACTCTTGTGCATACCTATTCCCACTAATCAGGTAATCTAAGCTTTGATACCAAATGTAACAACCTTCTCCTAAACTGACCTAATTTTCGACCTAATAAAAGCTCATCAAACCTTAGGTCCATTCCAAAGCTTGTTGTTAGTTGGTAAAATTTATATGATGAAAAATATATAGAGTTGTCTATCTATGCTTTTAAAATGTTACAGCAGAAGGGATATAATATAATAACAGAAATAAGTACCCATTTCATAATATCAAATCTTAGAAATACAATATCCTAAAATATCCATAATACAATATCTCAAAAAAAACATTAACATGTTTGAAATATTGGTACATCTGCATACATCAAAAACATAGATAAATAAGTAAACTACCATAAATCTTCATCGTCGCCTCCGTCTTCTCCATTAGCATTGTCTCCCCCTAACCTATGGGCTATAATGAGGAGGAAGTCAGGACAACAATATCCGGTGAGTGAAAATCTCAAGTCTTATCATGATACTATTTGAGCAGTATCATTTAGATAAGTAATATGTCTTACGCATCATATACTTCATCCTACTAAGTATACCTTCACTATAAGATAAAGGCTTTTCCAGTCCAACTCCATAAAGTACCTTTAACTGTAGGCCAATGGCCCTTTCAAGTTAGTGTTCGCAGCTGTCATAAACCATGTTGTAACGAAGTGAGAGAAAGCACATGAGCCACTTAATACCTCTTTAATGTGAATTAGGTAGACTCTGACCATTTAATACCTATATCCTAGACAGATCTATGACGTTTAATACCTAAACCCATGGCAGTCCCCTCTCTAGTACTTCCTAACTGACATCATAAGGAATTTCATCGGGCCACTTAAACTTCTTTTATAGGAAGAGGCAGACCCTACAATAGCCACTTAATACCTCAACCCCAAAGCGGACCCCCTCCATAGATTTTCCACTACTGCACCTAGAAGACAATCCCGACCATTTAATGCTTCTTTAGTGAGAAGGAGGTAGATCCTACAATAGCCACTTAATACCCCCATTCAACAAGCAGGCACATACTAGGATATCCGTCTAATAACTCATAACCCAAACCGTGACGTCTCACATTACTCCAACTATTCGTATGCATAGGTAGCTAGATCAACAGGGCAAACTTACCTTATAGAATTGGGACTAACCTCATGTCCACCGTTGGTATTTGTTATAGGTGATATCCCACATCAGTCCCAAAGTTACATTAATGATAGCCATATTAGCTGGATAGTCTTTTGTGTGCTTTTGACTGACCTCGCATCCCTATAACTTAGTCATATTTCCGCTTTCCTAATATACTACCATAATTATATAATATATATACAGTATACTTCACACGCATTTACACTTTAAGGCCCTATAAGGATCCATATTTCACCTTTAGTTATGGACTAATTTCCGTAATTCCCATTTGCTTCCTTCCTATGGGGTTTAATGTTATTTACTAACCTATTTATTTTATATCATACGATTAATACGTTATTATTTATATGCTATTAATATATTTATACATAAGTAAATTATAGGCTAACTAAATATCCCTAAGCGTGCATAGAGAAAACCTATTCTAAGCTTTTCGCTTCCTATACTAATTATTAAAATGTCAAAACTTCCATATTCATACAAGCCCTAGTTCCATACAATAATTTACAAAATAGCTAATATCCTTAGCTAGACAAAATAGACTTGTATATATAAAAAAAGGAATCAAAGTACCAAACTTATTTTACATTAATATAATAAAATCAGCGCCTCTATTTCAAGTATACAAAACTTTATAATTCAAACCCTTTATACTTTGTTCAACTTTTATATACACAAACTTAAAGTGGAAAAGGGATTTATATTTGTTTAAATTACAGAAATGGGAGGGGGGGTTCAAACTACAAATAGGATCCTACTAAATCACTTTATGGAAGTCGCTTTATGGCATCAGAAGTTAGAATGGTCGTCTCCTTTGGAGCTCCACCTAGAGGGGCGATACTGAAGCATAAATTGGCTAGATAATTAATTACAAAACTTAATTTGAATAAATTCTATCTGTTCTTACTAATTATAATTAATGCAAATATACGTATAACACTAATTAAAATAAATAATGAATTAATGCTAAT
Organism: Allium fistulosum; assembly: GCA_030737815.1. NCBI lineage: Eukaryota > Viridiplantae > Streptophyta > Magnoliopsida > Asparagales > Amaryllidaceae > Allium > Allium fistulosum. The sequence continues at coordinate 892,228,700 of CM060905.1, read as the reverse complement.
CATTTCTATTATGTATAAAAGAGAGTATGTGACTATTTGAATTCTTGCTTCTCATTCAAAATCCCCATCTCTCCTTAGTTTGAGGGAAAATTTCACATACCCCTAGCAATTATTTACCATTTCAAATCAGAATAAATTTCCATTATACAGTAAAAATGACCTTTCGTTTTCTATTTCATCTATTCAGAAATATCTTCCACTTTCAATTTTCAATTTTACTTTCGTTTCCTTATCTTCCTTTTCTAATTTCATCAACTCGGATGTATCTTCCACTTTTATTTCTTCTTTTTACTTTCATTTTCTCCTCTTATACTTCTCAATACCACACTCTTTACCTTAATCATACTTTTATAATCTAATAACATATTTATTTCTCTTTTCCACACTTTCATACAATAATTTTTTTGAAGCTTCTTAGTTTATTTTTCAGATTAACCTTTTCTCTATCACATTTCATTTTTTCATAATTTTCCCTCTTTCCAATTTATATCTTCATATGTATAACACAATTCAAAAACTGTATTCTTGATCTATATTGAATTAAGATTTTATTCCGAATATTTTTAAACTGATTTATTAGCTTTTCAAACTTAATAGAATTTAATCTAATTATTCAATAGTTCTTCACTTTTGTACTCTCCTTAGATTTTGTATGATTTCTTCATTTTCCAACAGCTATGTTTTTACCTATTATCTTTAATAGTTGACTTTTTAGTGAAAAATTATTCAGAACTAAAAGAACATTGGTTTATTGGATCGGTTCAGCATAATTTAGAGGTTTGATCTTTATTATTTATCTGTTAATTTAATTTAAGGTTAAATTTATTGTTTTTCTTCCAAGTTTCAGAATTTAGATCTTTTATTCGAGATTATGTTTAAAATTTATTTTCTAATTATTTTTGTTTCGATTAACATGATTAACATATTTTGTTTCCTTCATTCATTTTGTAGAAGGTTATTGGATTATAAATACATGTAAACATAGAATTTTCAATTATTCTACAAAATTTGTTAAAAATAAGGTTGAATTATTATTTTTCGTTCACAAGTTTTACGTCGAATATGAATTTAATCTTAAATTTATTCGATTAATTTGATTATGAGTTTGTTTCCCTCGTTATTTTGCAAGACATTGTTAGTTTATCAATGTTTAGGTACCAAAGAACCCTAATTGTTTGGAATAATTCATTAGAGGAAAAGTTGATCTGTTTTCCTATTCTCAAACATATGCATATAAGAAATCAAGTTTGGTGAGAGATTTATTCAAACCATAAATTTTCATACCTTATTTTGGTAAAATATATAATTTTATATGCAGCACCTTTGTAATGAAGTGATCAAGTTTAAAATTTTCTTAAAAGTTAAGTTTTAAATATGTTTTGTAAATTTATTTCTTCTTTAACATTTTACGAAGTCTTAGTCTACCTAAACTTATATTTGTAAATTTGACTTTATCCATATTAATCAACATTGAGTTTATAATATCTTTCTGTGTTACTATCAAATTCTTAGGTATCTTATAGAACTATTTGGTAACTATATGTGATTTTCAAAAAAAATGTCTATTGTTATGCTATTTTCAACTTTTTCAGTTTTTGAGATGTTAAGATATAATCATAGACGGAAAATATGGTTTTTCAAAAATGTTTATGAGCATACAAAATTTCAATATTAAGGATCAAATCACTTAAACTGATATAAGGGATTAATTAAAAGGAATTAATTACAATCAATTCAATTTAATTTGAATTGATATTTATTGGAGAATTAATTACAATAAATTGTCTTTAATTTAAATTTGGTTTACTAAGAGAACCAATCTACTTAGTTGGAAATTTAATTTTAACTTATTAATCCATATTCATCGGTAAAAGGTCAAATGCATTTTAAGCTCAAAATATATAAGGCAACATATTAACTTATTTTTTGTGTACCTTTAATAAATTGGTCCATATTCTAGGAGTTTGTAAGGTAGAAACTCGCTGCCTATTATTAAAGAATTTTTTTTCTTTTCTTTAACAAACTTAGCGTGAGAACAAAATAAATGAGCAGAAGATATACCTAGAAATAACAAAAAAAACTTACTAAAATATTGTTTGGATAGTGATTGATTATGCTTTGATTCAATATTATATTTTACACATTTCCTTCTACTTGAAAGGTAATATCGTGTAATTAATATATTATAAAACCTGACTATCATTTACATCTTAGATGCATAGCGATCGTACTATGTTATGCATATTATACTATGTCATACTTGATGTACGTACGCAATTTAAAATTAAATAAAATTATGTTTAAATGCAAAGTTAGGTGTGAGGTAAAGTTTGTTTGTTGAAGGGGTTGCATGACAAATATTTCTATTTAGATCATTTTAGAAAGAATTTGAAAAAATAAATCATTGATGGACGTAGTTGGTATGCAAGTTTTGCCTTTGCTATTTGTTGAAATAATGGCATAATTTATTTTTGACTAAATCATGGTTCCTTCAAAAATTTAGTTCATAATAAGGAAATTAACATGGCAACTTCCTACGTTCTTCAAAACTATTATTTTACTAAATATCTCTTCTAAATTCATTTAAATTTTTTGCTATCCATACTTTCGTATGCATTTTATAAATTACTTTTGTTTGGGATTTTTCATCCTCCAACTCCTCAATTAAGTGTGAAGTAAGTAGCATGCTAATTACTTCAATAATCTGATCAACAAAATTAAGTAATCTTAATTTTTATTTTAAGTGGTGATTATGCCGCTGGATGCTTACACAATCAAGTAGTTGCATTGTTTGTTAAAATGTCAGGTCCAAATAGTATTTCATTCAAGTGCAAATAAGGTAAGATCTAGTACTGTAAACTAAACAGGAAAATAACAAAAGTAAGAAATAGTAAAGGACACAGGAAATTTACAAGGTTCGGATATTAAGGAAATAGTAAAGGACCTTAAATGTCTCGAAAAGGGAAAAAGTTAAAAGTCCCTTTCATGCTATAGTGCTATTCACTTTATAGCCTTGAGACACACGCGGATTACTGGAATTCTTTTCTCACCCTTATGCCTCAGCCTTTGGATTCCTCCAGATGTGGTATATCAGTGTCGTCTATTTGATGTGTTTGGATTGTTGACATGTTTTTTATGGCAAGCTTGAGTGAATGCGGAACTCCCGAAACTAGAGCGAGAATATTTAAATTGGTGGCGGAAGAATTCAAATTTGAATTAATCTTGTATGTATGTCCTCGGGAGGACATTAGGTGTCACTCATTGGTTTTAAGGTACTATAGCTGTATCGTCATTAACTGATATATGGTCCTCGCATGATGCCGCGACACTTGTATATTTGATGTTTATTAGAATTGTGCTTGTTTGTTAGACCTCATATTGGGGTGAAGTTGCACTGCCTTGCTTTAGCTTAGGCATTAGTCTGCTATGATTGTGGACATGAACTGCTTGTAATTTAATTTGTCCTCATTGCCAGCATGCTCGGTTTTCCAATGAGAAGAAGGAAGAGCTCCATATCTTTGTCGCCTACCTATAAGATCGTTCTACGTTGAAGCGATCCTAAGTGGCCCTGTATGCAGCCCTTTGAAGTGCTTATGATTCCTTGTGGTACTGCCTAGGTTGCCCTTGGTATGTGGTGTTGTAGACCTTTTTTTGTAGGTGTTGACAGATTATGGGCTTTGAAGATGCGGTCAGCTTAGTTCAGTATATTTTGCCTCTTAGACTTTGACGCAATATTCTTGCTCTGCTTTGATCTTATATATTATTGTTATGACATGTTATGTTTTCTTATGAGTAAAGTATTTTTCTTTTGTCGTGATTCCCTTAATTGCAAGATCCGGATCAGGTTGAGTGTTGTAGCCTCAAGATAGCTTCCTATGTAGCACGAGTTTGATTGATTCAACTCCTTCTTCTTTACATCTAATCTTCTCCATATGAGGGTAGTTTTCCCGGTCTCACATTGTGCCTCGTTTTCCTTCAATGTGGATTGAGGTAAGAATAGGTGTAACACTTGCCCCTCAAGTCTACGGTGACCGTAGGTCGGGGTACACTTATCATGTTGAACACCCGATCTGCATATCCTGTCAGTTCTTTCTAATCTTCTTTTCCTTTTGGTAGTGAGAAATGTCTTTTCAGTTGTTCTTGCATTTAATGCTCTTGTACATGTGCCAATACAATTCAGCTCATGATAACATCACTCGTATCTGATCATTAGTTGTTATTACTGAGATAGATGATTAATCCTCTTCTCTTTGATTAACATATGGTTCTCCTTGGCCATCAACATCAAGTTCCAACAGGTCATATTGACGTTGAGCAGTCATATCTGTTTAGTCTTATGATTCTGAATCAGATTCTTAACATAGCCTTCATTAAGAGGTATCACTTCATGATCTGACATTTGTGGGCAAACTTTGAGTAAGTCTTGTATAGATATTTAAAATAGACAATAGCATCATGGTAGGCATGTAAGGAACTAAGTATTGGTAACTCAGCTTTTTGATATATACTTGGCAAGATTTTTAGTAGTGTTCGGATATGTACCTGGTTAATAATTTATAGTACATTCCATGTATTGTGCTTTCTTCTGCCATATTTTAGAATAAGCTCCTGAGGTAGCTCATGCCCCTTGATCTTAACTCGCAGGCCGTAGTCTTTTCCTGCATATTTGATACGATCTAGCCCCTGTTTGGGAGTGGTTTCCTGTGCTAGTTTGGCCGCATGCTTAGTATGACCTGCCTCTTTGTTTGGGGCATAACATCATATGTATGCTTGATCGCATCATCATCTAACGTCATCGTTCTCATCTATGAGATTGTCGTTGTAGCTCATAAGTTGCAATGTCGATGAGCTATGAAGAGTAATTTGTTTGTGTGCTTGGCATGGTCTTTCCCGCTATTTAGGGAATGATTATAACTTCAGTTTTAGCATCACCGTTCCCATTTTGAGGATTATCGTTTTCGTTCATGTCTTGCACAGTATGTACAATTTTTTGAATGATGATGGTGAGGCCGTGAAACTGTTTTCACGTGCTTGGCACGGTCTGTTCCGCTGTTTAGACGCAGACTAGTGTGTTTGTATTTGACTGAGAAGTCAGGTTGTGCATATACAACCCTCACATGCGCATGATTTCTTATACTGGTTCTGGTTGTCTAATATTCATGCATCTAGTGTGCTATGTTAAATTAGTTAAAATGGATGGGTTTTTATACTTGTTCGGGCCGTCCAATATCCATACGACCAGTTTGGCTATGATATGATTGCTATCATAGGAATATTTATACAAGGGCAGGGTGGTCCAATATCCCTATGTCTAGTTTATTGTATTGTTACTTTTTCATAATACTACAATGTACATTACAAAAGCAATGTAAATTAGACTAAGTAAGGTTTGAGGTGCTCTGAGTTCCAAGTTCTTGGAACTAGGTTGCCATCAGGTCTCGATAACCGATATGCCCTGTTCGCTAGAACCTCTGCTATGAATATTGGACCTTCCTAATTTGGTCCTAATGCCCCATCCGATGATCCTTTGTATTGGCCATTACTCTTCGTAGTACCAAGTCTCCTTTGCAGAAGTTTCTTTTTTTAAGTCTTGCATTATAATTCTTTGTCATCCTTTATTGATATGCGGTCGCCACCACTGCCATCTCATCCCTTCTCTCCTGGATAAGATCCAAGGCAGTTTCTTTCAATCTCTTATTCTTTTCTATGGTACATGATATTCTTCTATGTGATAGGACTTCTACTTCAACGGATAGCATGGCCTCATATCCATATGTTAGTGAAAAAGGAGTGAGGCCTGTAGGATATCTAGTTGAAGTCCGGTAGGCCCATAGCACTAAAGAGTACCTCCACCCACTATCCTTTAGCTTTTTGCAGCCTTTTCTTAAGTAGTTATTTGATGGTTTTGTTTGCAACTTCAACCTTTCTGTTTGCGTATTGGTGAGCAACTAAGGAGAAACTTTTTATAATGTCATTCTTATCACAAATCTCCGTGAATTCTTTGCTTTCAAAGTGGGTACCTGTTAACCCACCTTTTGCCAAGGCAGTAGACAGGCGAATTTAACCCAACGGACTTCATGATTATAAAGACCAGTAGCCTCGAGCGATGATTGTGAGGTCCAGAAATCAAGTATAGGCAATGATATGAAGTGACGATCAACCAAGACCAAGAGATAGAATCTCCATAATATTTTAAGTATGGATTAGTGGCTCCCCTAAGCAGGAGATCAGTGCATATCCCTTCCCCTAGGGGACCGATACATATCCTCAATTTTCATCCCAAACTGTGTGAGATCGGTATAAAGTGACAAGGAAGGCCCCACGAGGCTACATTTCAAATTTTAACTCATTTGGAGTTTGTATGCTCAAGTCATGGGCAAATTACTTTACCTAAAAAAGGGATCGTTATAAAAGGGATCGGTATAAAAGGGGTCGGCATATTTCAGCCAAGCAAGTACAACTCAATGGAAAACAATCAATATCTCAACATCTACACGTCCAATTGGGATGAAACTTTGAGCATAAACTAACTACAACATGTGGAACACCCCATAGGGATCGCACATCATTTGGAGCAAGTTGGAGGGATCAGCCTCTATCCCTCCACAGGGATCGACTATAATTAGCTTACGCATCATATTGCAGCAAAGATAGATCAATAACTCGAGTTCTACTACTCCAATTGGCATGAAACTTGGAGGATATAGATAATATAACATAGAGAAGCTTTGCTAGGGATCGCATGTCATTTGGAGGAGTTTGAAGGGATTGGCCCCAATCCCTCTTTAGGGATCAGCTGAAATTAGAATATATGCAACACCACTTCACAGAAAACGCAATATCTCACAAACCGTAAGTCCGAATGGCATGAAATTTGAAGGGCAAGTATCTAACATCATGGGGAACCCACCAGAAGGATCGATCCTCATTTGGACATCAAAATAGGAATCAGTACCGATCCTTACTGTGGGCCCCAATGGGCCTGAAAATTCATGGGTGGCCTCGTCATGGCCTAGAGGTTTTTCTATCAAAATTTTAGCCCGACCCATGCACATCTTCCCCTATAAATACAGCAGGCATGGCATCATAAAATAATCTTCTTTCTACTTCTCTTTATCTTCAACCCAGGATACACTTTGCCAATTTTATTCTTGGATTTTGGATTGTAACTATAAACAAACTACAATATAACAAAAAGGATTATTCTGGAGTGGACGTAGGCCGGAGTTAGCTAAACTACTATAATTTTTTTCTCTTTTTACCTGCTTTCATTTTTAATTTGTTTGTTCTTCATATTATATTCTATACATTGGGTACTATCTGATATATGTGACTTGATATTGGTGCTTTCATATAATTGGGTGTTGGTGACCAATTTTGACGCTAACTGTACCATTATCATAGATGATTTTGTAGGGTGTTCCATATTTAGTGATTATGTTCCTTACTATAAAAGTGATTATCTTCGTTGCAGTAACCGCGACTAGGGTTATGCCTCTATCCATTTAGTAAAGTAATATATGGCCACTACGGCGTATTTTGCTCCTCCTTTTGAGATTGGAAGTGGTCCTATCAGGTTTATCCCACATATGTCGAATGCCCATGGGCTTGCAAGTGGGATGAGCTTAAGGGATGGTTGTCCAAGGATACTGGAAATCGTTGACATCTTTCACACTTCCTCACAAATTCCTTTGCATCTTGGAGCACGGAAGTTCAATAGTAGTCATGTCTCAGCACCTTTTTTGCTAATTTATTTCCCTTAGAGTGATCTCCGCATTGGCCCTCGTCTACTTCCCTCATGAACCATACCCCTTCTTTCTTGGAAATGCACCTAAGATAAGGAGTAGAATACCTTCTCTTGTATAATGTGCCATCAAAGGAGTAGTACAAAGCCTGGTACCTTATCTTTCGAGCCATATTTCTGTTCGGGGGTAAGACTCCATTTAAGAGGAATTGTTTGATGGGAGTCATCAAGTTATTCTCCTCGGTTTATTGAGGCAGGAGCATAGTGGCGGGTTGCTCTTGGCCCTTCGTTGTCTCCTAATTTTATGCAGCTTGAATGGCGGCCCGCTAGACTCGGGTTAGGACCAGTATTTGATTCGATTCTATTATACTTGGCTCTGCTTGATGCCCAATTTGTACTGCCTTCATTTCATTAGCCACTTTGGTACCAACTAGTTTTGCTAAGGAGTGAGTAGATAGATTGCTTTCACGTGGGATTTGCACTATCTCAGATTGTTCGAACTACTATAGTAATTTCTTAGGTAGTTCCATATATTTGGCTAAAGTCGGCTCCTTCGCTTGGTAATTGCCCTGCGAATCACTGTGAATTTTAATGTAGGTTACCTACATTACCTAGGCCGTTCTTAGGCCTGCAAGGAGAGCCTCATATTCTACCACATTGTTGGTCGTTTTATAACCGAGCTACACTGCTCCATGCAGCTTCTACCCGTTCGGGGTGATTTATACATTTCCAATTCCTGCCCTATGTTCATTTGATGATCCATTTATGAACAATTGATAGAACTGTGGGGTGTTTGATTCTCCCTTTGAATGGGATTCAACTGGTAAAGTGCATTCTGAGATGAAATCTGCAAGTGCTTGGCCTTTAATTGCCTTCCTTGGACAATAAGTGATGCCATACTGACTAAGCTCCATTGCCCATTTTAGTAGGCGAGCCGATGTCTCTAGCTTCTGCAGTATTTGCCTAAGAGGTTTGTTTGTGAGGACTTTGATGGGATGCGCTTGCAAATAGAGCTGCAACTTTCTTGCTATCAAGAGTAGGTTGTACACACTTTTTCAATAACTAAGTAGTTTAGCTCTGCCCCAGATACCCGCTTGCTTGTGAAATAAATGGGCCTTTGTGTCCCTTCATCCTCTCGTACCACTACAGCACCAATAGCTTGATCAGTTACAGCTAAATAAATGTACAAGCTCTCACATCTCACCGGTTTCGATAATACAGGAGTATTAGCCAGACGATCTTTTAGGTTTTGGAAGGCATCTTCACACTCCTCGTTCCATTCATAATTTCGCCCCTTCTTCATTTGGTTGAAGAATGAAATGCACTTGTCTATGGCTTTGGATATAAATATGCTTAGGGTTGCTACCCTGATATTTAGACTCATCATGTCCTTCAGTTTCTTTTGAATTCCCATTTTTCTTATGGCTTCAATCTTCTGATGGTTTGCTTCAGTGCCACGTGCACTCACTATATGCTCTAGGAACTTGCCTGACTAGATGGCGAAGGTACATTTCAGAGGGTTTACCATTATTTGGTATTGCCTAAGGACTATGAAGGACTATTCCATGTCTTTGACGTGGTTTGATGTTGCTTTTGGCTTAATCAGCATGTCGTCCATATATACCTCCACATTCTTCTCAATCTATTCATCAAATATTACATTGACCAACCTCTAGTTGGTTGCCCCTGCGTTCTTAAGACCAAATGGCATTACCATATAGTACTATAACCCCTTATCCGTCAAAAAACTGGTGTGCTCCTGATCTAGTTCAAACATGGCTATTTGATTGTAACCCGAATATGCATCCATGAACGAAAGTAATTCATGCCCGCTAGTTGCGTCTACCAACTGGTCGATCCTTGACAAGCGAAAACTGTCCTTCGAACAAGCCTTGTTGAGATTGGTGAAGTCTGTGTAAGTTCTCCATTTCCTATTGGGATTTCTTACATGTACTGGGTTTGCAATCCACTTCGAGTAGTATACCTCCCTTATGAACCCATTCTCCTTTAACATCTTAATTTCTTCATGTAGAGCATTGTATCTTTCCTGGTCTAGAGTTCTACGCTTCTATCTGACTAGATGAGCATCTAGGTCGATGTTCAGTGCATGGCAGATGATAGCTCGGTCTATTCCTACCATGTCTGAATGATTCTAGGAAAATTCATCCATTGACCATTTTAAGAAGTCTATCAGTTCATCCCACGCCTCTCCACTAAGGTTCTTTCCTATCTTAAGCACCATTATAAGGTCCTTTGGATCTATTTGCATACCTTCAAGATCATCTACTGGCTTTACTTCTTTCTTTGTCGCCTCTAATCTCGGATTTATTTCACTTTCTGGTTCCTCTTCTGGTGATGAGTTCACAAAAGATGCTTGTTTCTGAGCTTCCTCGGAGAAATACTACGCATAAACTGAATTATATTCGTCAATACCAATCATATGCATGTATGTTCTTTTCTCTTTTTTCTTAGGTTTTGGGGGCACATGATTACTTGCCTTTGTATTAGTTCGAGTATCCGACACCGTCGTAGTTTTAAGTTTCGATTTGACTTCTTTTTTATCATTACAAATGCTAAAAGAGAAAGCAAAATAGTTTGAAACAATTTTATTGCTAGAGTTAAGAGTTACGTTGTATAGTTCCCTAGCTAAAAATCGTTCCCCTCTCACTGACTCTATTCCCCATAGAGTGCTGAATTTCATAAGCAGGTCCTTTTGAGAGATAATTTCCCCCAAGTCAATCAGAGCAGGTCTTTCCAAGAAAGCATTGTAGGGTGAGGGCTAACCAATGGTTAAGAAATTTTAATAAAATGTCTTTTGTAACAAGGCCTTTCCAGTTGTAACAAGAAGACGAGCTGACCCTACTGGAATGGTAGTGATGTTGTTGAAACCAAAGATCGGTTTTAGGGCTAGGTTTTAGGAATTCTGACGGTAATTTTATTTGATCATAAGCAGACTTGAAGATGACATTCACTAAAATTCTAGAATCGAAAATGACTTTTTTATAGTACAATTTGATATTTGTATTGTAATGATAACCATGTCTTGGTGTGAGAACACAACTCCTGCTACATTAACCATCGTGAAGGTTATTTCTGGTGTAGGTTTCTATTTGATGTGGAAGATTATGTTCTAAGTCTTGGCCTCCTGCACATACCTCCCCTGTGCCATTTTGCTTGCACCAGCAAGGCGTGGTCCCCATGGATTGAACTATCAGGTTTGAAGGGTTGCCAACTTGGTGTTCTTTAGGATCTGGAGTCAGATTTCTAGTCCTATCTCCACCATATTCCCTCTAGAAGCTAACCAAATAACCCTACTTTATTAACCTCTCTATCTCATTCTTTAGGTGTCGACATTTATCGGTATGATGACCATTTGCTCGGTGAAAGTGGTAGTATACTCCACCTCAGTTTTACTCTGCTTACATTCCCTTATTCGGTACATTGTATTCTAACTCAGCTTTGGTTATCTCATGTATCTGCCCGAGAGTATAAGTGAGGGAGGTTTTAGCAGTGAGGTTTAGCTCCTTCTGCTGCTTCACAGGTGGGTGATATCTATATGCCCCCCATTTTTAGTCATAACTGGGGGCAGAAGTTTCTTGAGATTGTGCTACCGATCCAGCTTCCTCCATCCCGATGTAACCACCTAACCTTTCATAGAAAGTCTTCATGCTATGGTAAGACTTCATGCTATTTTTTCCACATAACAGTCCCTCTCCTAATCCCTACATGAGCCGCCATTAATAATGCTTCTTCGTTAGTCTCCCTAATTCGAAGAGCTTTTGCCATGAAGCGATTAATGAAACCGTGTAGGCTTTCGTTTGCCCCCGCTTCACACACGACATGGTATTGACATCTGGAGGAGCATCTCTTCCCAAATTAAGTTATCTTAGTAAATCAGTAGATAATTGTGTTCAATATCGGACTTCTCTTGATCCATATCTCCTGAACCACCGAAAGGTTGCACCAGATAAGTATACAAGGAATAACTTGCATCGGCCATCCTTCCAACCTTCAGAATGTCCATGAAGTATTCAAAGGTGCTGAGGTGATCTTCTGGATTGGTAGGTCCGTCAACTTATCAATTGTGGGGGCTTTGAAGTTATCAGGAAAAATTTCCTCGATAACGGTTTCACTAAAAGGGGTTCAAATTCCTTCCTTTTCCTTTTCTCTGACGTTCTGCCGGCAAATCTTTTCTAACAGCTTCACCCGATCTCTAAGCTAACGGATTTCGTATTATCTTGGGATAACCTGGGATGAGTTACCATCGGATGCGGTGTCCTCATCATTTCTAGTAGATCAGGTTTGTTTCTCTAGTAAGGTGGTTTATATTGGCTGGCTTGGTTTCGATTCGAGCATTAGCCTGGATTTTACCTCAGCTTGGCGTCAGGTTTTAGTCTAGCATCACCGTTTCTATTTATATAAGTGTTGTTATCGTTCCCTGGCTGAATGTCCAGCGCAGTATGGGAGCGATGGCGGTGAGTTATGGACTAGGGAGGTAGGATGGCCTACGAATGACGTGTTGGGTCATTGTCTTTTCCAATCCTTCAATGCGCTGGTTTATTTGGTGTGTGAAGGATTGGAATGCGACTAGGATGGGGTTTGTAGGGGTATCGGTTATGGCCCCTGCTTCATCTTGGGCTTTTGAAGGTATAAGTAGTTTGTTGGCGGTCTACGATGCCAAGTATGAAGGTTCTTGGATTGGAGCGATAGGTGAATCGGTAAGATTCATGGTACGAGGTGTAAAGTTTTACTGTATGTGAGAAGTGAATGGAGGTTCGAGCCCTCCTTCTAGGGCCAAAAGATGTTAGAGAAATTTTTCGTGCCCCAACTTCTCAATTAAGTGTGAAGCATAGTGCTAATTACTTTAATAATTTGAATCAACAGAATTAAGTAATCTTAATTTTTCCTTGAAGTGGTGATTATGCAGCTGGATGCTTACATAATTGGTAGTTGCACTTTAACCGTTCGTTAAAATGTCAAGTCCAAATAGTATTTAATTCAAGTGCAAATAAGGTAAGATTTGGTATTGTAAACTAAACAGAAAAATAACAGAAGTAAGAAATACTAAAGGTAACAGGAGATTTACATAGTTCAGATATTAAGAAATTCTGCGTCCATGGGGGAAATTTCTCTTTCTTCCTTTTTCAGTATTTTGGTATAAATCTTCATGGCAGAGAATACAGTAAACCATAAATGTCTCGAAAAGAGAAAAAGTACTTCATGCTACAGTGCTTTTTCTATTTATAGCCTTGAGATGCACATGGATTATTAGAATTCTTTTCTCGTTGTTATGCCTCAAACATTGGATTCTGCTAGATGTCATCTATCTGTGTTATCTTTTTGACTTGTTTGGATTGCTGACATGTCCTTGGTGGGAAACTCGAGTGAAGGTGGAAACTCCGAAAATTAGAGTGGGAATATTTGAAATGGTGGTGGGAGTATTCAAATTTGAATTGATCTTGTATGTGAGTCCTTAGGGGGACATTAGGTGTCGCTCGTTGGTTTCAAGGTACTACCACCGTATTGGCATTGACTGATATATGGTCCTCGCATGATGTTGCGACGCTTGTTTCTTTGCTGTATATCAAATTTGCGCTTGTTTTTTTGGCCTCGTATTGAGGTGAAATTGCACTGCCTTGCTTTAGCTTGGGCATTTGTCTACTGCTTGTGGATGTGACCTGGTTGTGATTTGAGTTGTCCTCATTGCCACCATGCATGGGTTGCAGATGAGAAGAGGGAAGAGCTCCATATCTTTATGCCTACCTGTAAGTGTCATCCTGCATTGAAGTGTATCCTTAGTAGCCCTGTATGCAGCCCTTTGGAGTGCTCGTGACCCCTTGCAGTACTGCCTAGGTTGCCGTCGATATGTGTTGGTGCATACCTATTCTTGTATGTGTTGACAAAGTATGGGCTTTGGAGATTCAGTCAGCTTAGTTCAGCATGTTTTGCCTGTTAGGCTTCGGCGCAGTATTCTTGCTCTGCTTTGATCTTATATATAGTCATTATAACATGTCCATGTTTCCTTATGGTTCGGTTTTTGTCTTTTGCAGCGATTCCCTTAATTGCAGGATCCGGATCAGGTTGAGTATTGTAGGCTCAAGATGGCTTCCTGTGCAGCACGAGTTTGATTGATTCAACTACTTCTTATTTACATCTAATCTTCTCGATATGAGAGAAGTCTTCCTACAATGGTGCCCTACCCCATTTTTCTTCAATGCGGTTTAGGGTAAGAACGGGTGTAACAACATTGTTAAGTTTTATAATATAGCTTACTATAGTAAATTTATTCGAACAACAATAAATAATTTTTAGTGGTTTAATTCTTTTCGATAATAATCAATTTTTAGTAGTATTATTTATTGACTACACTAATCTTTCCGTCATCTTCGGTGAAATGTTATCAAAGGTATTTTATATAAGTATTTTTTTGTTATGGTAATATACTATATCATTTTGAATTATTCTAATCGATTTACTGTTTAAGTTATTATGTCTACATGAATATTTGATTTAGGAAAAAATAATAATTTGACTGTTCAAAAATTAAAATTAGACAATGTGTATGCTTTACTTATGTTTCTCATATCATTTTATTTTACATGTATTTGAAGACATGATGTTTCAAAGCTACTATAATTTTTTTCAAGCCAAAGTAATGGATAAAATTAAAAAGTGTATTGATATAATTCTTGGACCTTCATTCCTTTAAAATACACTTGGACTATTTCACTTTAAAACAATTTCTATGTGCAAGATTTGGAATATAATGATCATACAGAACTGTGTGCATATTCAAATTTATATGTTAAATGTACGATAAACCTTTTTGAATCTATGTCTCTTGCATTTAAAAATTAATTGGCATGCGGAGTATGATTCTTATCAAGTTAGGAATATTGGTAGTTGATGTCGGTATTTGTTGTATAAAAATATTGTGCTCTAAAAAACTTAATTATACTTTATGTGGTTCGTGCTTACATAAGCATATGTTTGAGTATGTAATGTTTAATATCATTTTTCGAAATTATTGTGTGTGTAGCACGGATTCGTAATAGTCCATATTAGTGATATTATTACCATTTACTAAGAGCGTAACAAATGTTTTTATTTTTGAATTTGCAGTCAAATTCAAATGTGCGTAAATTAGTATGTAAATCAAAGAAAAAAGCAAGTTGTTATTCCATAATATTTCTTCTTTTAATTTCAACAATTTTTTAGCATCCAAAAAGTGGTTCTTAAAATTCTCGGAAGTATATATGAAACCCAATTATTACACTTCAGGTATATACAGCCAGTGAAACTTAGATTCAAATTTGTGATATTTTATCGTACACCAGTTCATTTACCATTGGACCTTGCTTCACGTAGGGTTAATTTCGACAATAATAAACTAAACCAAAAAGGATATATATTGTTTTTGGTTAATTGGTGCTACCGGAATTTGATCAAATTTAAAGATATGTATAGCGCTGTCTCGTATGGAATATATCTGCTAAAGGATGTTGTTGTGATCACCGTACACAGTAAAAATGTACTTACCGATTGTTCACTTTGCATCTCTTTTGTAACAAAAGAACGGTAACAGATCTTAAAGAGATACAGTAGGGACTGGAATATCTTCCAATTTGTTAGCAAGATAGAAGGAAATATTGCTATCTTTAGCAAGTTTAGCAAGTTTAACGTACAGTGTAATGCTAAGCACACGCTTCCTAGGGGAGAGTGTGCTTAGCTATATGTCTATTCTAAATCTCCGTATAGGCATTCATGTAGAATTTCTGATATAACCTGGTCCTTCATTGATGCAATTTGCGACAAAATAATTACCATGGTACTGATGACAATCAGGGACCAAGACCATGTCTCTTGCAACTTACTGTAATTTTAATTTATGTACAAGTCCTAAACTATAAATTTACTTCTCATCGCTATAAAAACCAATATAAATACAAAAAAGTAGTTCTCGAATTCTTGTTCAAAGAAGCAAGTTAAAACTGAAAACGGATTGAATAAGTGGATTATAAACATACTATAATTATTAAAGGTATTAAGCCTTGGGGTCATCAAGGTTTTACCCAATAGTATTCATCTAACCTTTACATAAATGATAAATAAATTTCTCAAAAATTTCTTTCCAAAAAAGCCTTAAAAATAAGAGTCTAAATGTCTATTTAACCTGCAAGAGTACCTATGTGTAGCACTTGTTTCTTCAATTTTTTGAACTGGATTTCACTTAAATAGTCGAAAACTCCTACACTAGTATTGTTACTGTTGAGAATCTCAACTTGAGATGTCTATGTTTAAGCAAATATTCCATCTAGAGACAATAATAACTAACTAGTAAAGATACAAGACAGCCAAATGAGCAAATTTCTACGTATACAATATTAAAGCTTTAGCTCAGGAGTTCTTATTGCTATATATATCCGGCTATAACAACTCTCAATATGAAAACGACGAATTTCCCTGTTATCAAATCAATTCGGAACTCTCTTTTTTTTTACAGAAGAAAAATGATTTCCCTCTGAAGACAATAAGAGGAGCACATCCACTATAATTTACACATGAGCATCATCAATTAGACAAAGAAACATAAATGCCAGCTGTTGCAATGATAACAGAGCCATAAACGTGCTTACTGTGGCCCCCCACTCCGCTATCATCATTAATCGCCTTGACAAAAAGATTTATATCGTGTAATATGATATAATATAAGTATAACGATGAGGCGGATGAATATGCCGACCCCTCTACTCAGGTTTGAAGTTTGAAAACTAACTGCTCTTTATTTGTCTTCTTTTCCTTATTCTGCAGTCAGGGACGTTGCGATTCTTTGTTTCTTTCCTGTGTTGTTAGCCTTGTATCAACAAAGATAAATGCACTCTTGTTTTCTCTTCTTTCTTTTTCACTGTCCACAGCTTTAAAAATTGACCTTTTTTTCCCTTTATGTATATATTTATTTATTTAAAGGCATCTATCGCTATCTAGATTTCAGGAGTAAACGTGATGTGACAAATATATATGTTGCCACAAGAAGATGGGGGGTTCGTATAAGTGAAAGAATAAAAATAAAAAATGGTAGAAAAAAGTAGAGTTTTAACCATAATGACCTCATGCCACCTTTTCAAATGTCCAACTGCATCCTGTTGACATACCTCTTTTGATTCAGATCTTTCAATTTTATTGACTGCAGTGAAAAAATAGTAGAATACATACTTAGATATGTATCTCATTTTCATAAGACAACCAAAGATAAAAGAAAATTAAAATTGCAATTAGATAACTGATTGTAGAATGAAAATATAATTAAATTGAGCTTATAAACAGCATTAACTCGTTACAGATAAGGCAAGCTTCTAGTTTCAATTAGGGCAAACTGAAAAGCCATGTATTTTTACCGAAGGATTGTAAAATTTCAGATAGGGCACTGTCCACAGCTGGACATCACTTGTCTCCGCTCCTGATTATACAGCAAACTTTTAAGTCATTAATTAGAACTAAAAAGTATTATACATTTACATTTGCAATGAATAAAATATATTATCTCTACAATCTCTTTTAAACTACTTTTATTTTTAAGAAAAGTTTCATTTTAACCAATTTCATAAATGTCATATACTGTTTATTCTACAATAAATTAGTAAATTAAAAAAAACAAAAAAAAAACTTTTACGTTTCTTGCACCATTATTCTTTATCAAAATGTAACCTACAAGAGTTTTTTCATTACCATGACCAACCTTGGAGAGTAAAACTTCATTCGAGACCAAATCCAATTAATATAGACAAAAAATAGAATTGATCAAACCTACAATTACATTTTAAGTCAATGACCTCTACTCAAGTGGTTAGGGGTAAGGTGTTTTAAACAAAGGTTTTATATGTCATGAGTTGAAGCCCATGAGACATCAAAAAAATGTTCTGCTTAAATAAAATATCACTCATCAACAACAACAACAACTAAGCCATTATTCTCAAACAAGTTGGGGTCGGCTAGAGATGGA
Source organism: Allium fistulosum (assembly GCA_030737815.1). Taxonomy (NCBI): domain Eukaryota; kingdom Viridiplantae; phylum Streptophyta; class Magnoliopsida; order Asparagales; family Amaryllidaceae; genus Allium; species Allium fistulosum. The sequence continues at coordinate 892,210,956 of CM060905.1, read as the reverse complement.
ACCCAAAACTTTTATCCATCCACCCTTTAAGTGTAAATTGATATGATCAGAATATTATTAGATTAGGATGGGTTAAATATCAGTCATTAGCAGAATTTTCAAATTGACATACTTATGGAAATCTTTAAGAGCAACCTCATTGTTGGTTACGAAGTGTAACAACCCGCGCTTCGTAATATTCAAAAATCAGTACCCATTCTCAGTCGTGCTTGCTGATGTGCACGTAAAAGTGCTTATTTTTACTTCCATGTTTAATCTACTCTTATTTAAATAAATGAGCTTACATGTTTAAACCAAAATTTAAATTATTTTCAAATCATCATTTATTCATCTTCACTAGGGAGGTAAATTGGTAATTTTGTGTATGATTTAATTTGAGAGATTACATCTACGCCTTCTTCAATGGCAGCCTGGGCAACATCTACGCCTTCTTCAAGGGCTTCGACATGTGTCGCCGCCTGGGGCTCGTGGACCGCGTCCCTCGCCTCGTGTGCGCGCAGGCCGCGAACGCGAACCCTCTGTACCTGTACTACCAGTCGGGGTGGGAGCGGTTCAGTGCGATCACGGCGGGGGAGACGTTCGCGTCTGCGATACAGATAGGGGACCCGGTGTCGATCGACAGGGCAGTGCATGCGATCAGAGAGACGGATGGTGTGGTTGAGGAGGCCACCGAGGAGGAGCTGATGGACACCATGGCCCAGGCTGACCATACGGGAATGTTCTGCTGTCCGCATACAGGGGTGGCGCTGGCTGCGCTGGAGAAGTTGAGGAGGAGCGGGGTGATCGGGGCGAATGACAGGACAATTGTGGTGAGTACGGCGCATGGGTTGAAGTTTGCGGAGAGTAAGGTGAGTTATCATGAGAGGAAGATTGAGGGGATGGAGTGTAGGTATGCCAACCCGCCTGTTGCTGTTAAGGCTGATTTTGGGTCGGTTATGGATGTTTTGAAGAAGACCTTGAGGAAGATGTAAGCTGTACCGTGTAGTGGTCCGAGAATGAATTTTTGTAGCAGGGAAATGTATCATTTATTGACGCAGCGGATAATTCAAAACAATGTAGATCTGTGAAAGTAGTAGTCGATGGATTGATGAATGCTGAATTGCCCGAATTCGTTGATCCGAAGATGCCGAACTCTAGCTATCTCGAACTCGTTGATCGCGCACGATACCGGGTTCAAAGATCTTCAATTCTTCAAGCGTTGATCAAGCGCACTTGATTCCGCGAATCGGCTTCTACAATCGTTGAATCGAGCGCACTCGATTAACCGAAAGAGGAGATAGGAGATTACACTCAACTACCAATTTGAATGAAAGCACAAAGCAATCAAAAGAGAATTTTATTCAAAAATCAACAACCTTTACAAATGAAACATCTCGCCTATTTATAGGCTACAACATGTAAACCAGAAAAGAAACATACAGCTCCTAAGTCGGCAACCGACTTAACAACACCTCCGACTTAGCATAAGTCGTATCTTATTTACAACACAGTTCAGAAAACTTTGAAAATATTACAAGTGCTTAGGTCGGTTCCGACTTAACAATAGTCGACTTATGAACCCAGACGACCTACGACTTATAAAGACTCCGACTTAACAAACAGACAAAAACATCAAAGAAAATACAAGTACTTAAGTCGAGAGCGACCTACGACCTATAATGATTCGACTTAAGAATGTACGCGACTTAGCATAGGTCGGCAGCGACCTAACAACAGTTTCTTCACAGCTTTAAGAATCAACGGTTCAGATGGACGCGGCATCAAGATCTTCGGTTACAAGTTTCTACGACTTAAAACCTTAGCGGTATTCCAAATCAACGTTTAAAGAGAATCAAGGGCAGAGGTTAACTCGGCAGACACATCAACGGCATCCCGTGCTTCGCGACCTAAAACATGCGCATCCCATATCAGCGACCTAAGATCAACGGTAGAAATTAACTCGGCAGTTGAATCAACAGCATCCAGTGTTTCGCGACTTAAAGCATGACTCGTTAGGTCGTTCAGACGACTCAAAGGACTTGTTAACTCGCAGAAATTTTCCTTGAGTCGTTGCCGAGTCACACTAGGTCGTTGATACGACTCTAAGACTTCATTAGGTCGCGAACATCCTTCCATAGGTCGGTTCCGACCTAGAACTTCATTCTCCCAACATTGCTCACCCAACTTTAACTCGGTGGTATTCTTTTTAGGTCGGTTTCGACTTATCAACTTGTTAGGTCGTATGCGACTTAATACTTCACCAAATTGGCCTGTGCAACCACCTTCTTCGGCATCACTTGTTCCCTCCTCTAACTCCTTAGGTCGTGAACGACCTACACTCGCCTTAGGTCGTGAGCGACCTAATCCTTTAACTTTCTGCACTGCATCATCCTCCCCTGGTTGAGAGAAATTCGACCTCGAATTCGCACACTCTTCATCCCCAACAAACTCTTCCCCATGATATGGTACAAGATGTTTAACATTGAATACGTCAGATGTATACACATCATCTGGCAGCTTCAGTTTATAAGCATTTTCATTGATTCGTTTCACAACTTCCACCGGACCAATTTTCCTGGCTTTCAACTTGTTGTACGCGCCCACTGGAAAACGATCTTTTGTTAACACTGCATAAACCATATCTCCTTCATTAAACTCAACTTTTCGTCGTTTCAAATCTGCAGCTTGTTTATATTTCTCATTTGCTTTCTCTAATCGTTCTTGAACGATTTTATGACACTCCGTCAGCCCTTCAACAAAATCAGCAGCTTTCTTAATTGTCCCCTTCGAGTGTGGTATCATCGTTAAATCTAACGGTCCCTTCGGTAAACTTGAATAAACAATCTGGAACGGACTGAACCCCGTACTTCGATTCACAGCATGATTATGGGCAAATTCTGCCTGACATAACTTCACATCCCAACTCTTCAGATTATCTTGAACAAGACACCTCAACAAGTTCCCCAATGATCTGTTTACAACCTCGGTCTGTCCATCCGTTTGCGGGTGATAAGCACTACTAAATTTCAGCTTCGTTCCCACCAGTTTCCACAAACTCAACCAAAAGTGACTCAGAAATCGAGTATCTCTATCCGACACAATAGATTCTGGCAATCCATGAAGTCTATAGATCTCCCTGAAAAACAACTGGGCTACATGAACAGCATCCGCCGTCTTCTTACAAGCAATGAAATGTGCCATTTTCGAAAATCTGTCAACCACCACATAAATGGAATCATTACCACGCTGTGTTCTCGGCAACCCCAACACAAAGTCCATACTCACATCAACCCATGGTTTAGTTGGTACTGGTAACGGCATATACAAACCTGCATTAGTCGCAGTTCCTTTCGAAACTTGACAGATATGGCATCTCTCAACAAATCTCTCCACTTCTTTCCTCATCGATGGCCAAAAGTAGGATTGTGAAATTAATTGTAAGGTACGGTCTCTTCCAACATGCCCTTCTTCGTGTAACTCCTTGATAATCTTCATTCTCAGACTACCCTCCGGTATGCACAATCGACTTCCTTTAAAAAGAAAACCATCTACCATCAAGAACTCATCCGTCTTTCCCTCCTTAACTTTATCAACAAACTTCATGAAGTAAGGATCTTCAACAAATAATTCCGGCAACATTTCAAACCCCATCACTTCAACTTTCAGTGTAGTCAACAAATGACTCCTCCTACTCAAAGCATCAGCCACTCGATTTGTCACCCCTGACTTGTGTTTCACAACAAAAGTAAACTGTTGCAGATATGCAATCCACGATGCATGTCTCGCTGAAATCTTGTCTTGCCCTTGTAAATGCTTCAATGCTTCATGATCAGTATACAGAACAAACTCTTTCTGAAACAGATAGTGTCTCCAGTGCTTAATAGATTGTACAACAGCATAGAACTCCACATCATACGTACTGTATCGCATCTTCGCTCCTGACAACTTCTCACTGAAATAGGCAATTGGACGTCCCTTCTGACTCAACACCCCTCCAATCCCAACCTTGGATGCATCAGTATGTAGTTCAAAAACTAACTGGAAATCAGGTAGCACTAGAATTGGTGCAGACGTCAGCATTTCCTTGATCTTCCCAAAAGCAACCCCTGCCTCTTCTGACCATGAAAACTGTTTGTCTTTCATACAATCTGTAACAGGTGCCATCACACTACTAAAGTGTGGTATAAACCTTCGATAGAATGAAGCCAACCCATGAAAACTACGAACTTCCGTTATCGTCTTGGGTTGCGGCCAATTTCTGATCGCCTCAACTTTACTTTGGTCAACCTGTATTCCTTTCTCTGAAACAACATACCCCAGAAATAAAACACTATGCGTCATGAACACGCATTTCTTCGTTGCAGCATAGAATTGTTCTTGTCGCAATACCATCAGCACTTCTCTAAGATGATTCAAATGCTCCTCTGGACTCCCACTGTAAATTAGAATATCATCGAAATACACCACCACGAATTTTCCAATGAATGGTCGAAAAATCTGATTCATCACCCTCATGAACGTACTTGGTGCATTGGATAAACCAAATGGCATGACCAACCACTCGTATAGACCCTCCCTGGTTTTAAAAGCAGTCTTCCATTCATCGCCTGGTCTGATACGAATTTGATGATATCCGCTCTTCAAATCAATCTTCGAAAAGATAATAGCTCCACTTATTTGATCTAACAAGTCATCCAACCTCGGCATCGGAAATCTATATCTCACAGTAATCTTGTTCAATGCTCGGCTGTCAGTGCACATCCTCCACGTCCCATCCTTCTTGGGTACCAATAAAGCTGGTACAGCACAAGGACTCAGACTCTCCTGCACACGCCCCTGCTCAAGCAATTCCTCTACCTGCCTCCGCAATTCTTCATGTTCCTTCGGACTCATTCGATAATGTGGTCTGTGTGGCAACACAGCACCTGGAACAAGATCTATCTGATGTTGTATATCCCTCAACGGTGGCAACTCCGTTGGTAACTCCTCTGGAAATACATCGTCAAATTCTTTCAAAACTGGTTTAACTTCTTCTGGAATTTCAACCTCTTCACTGCTCTCACGCCCAATCAACAAGAATACTTCCGGCTCTTCTTCAACTTCTTTAACAAACTCCTTCAAAGTCAATAAAGTTTTCAGCTCTTCGATTTCTTCGGACTTACTTTCTTCTTGTGATCTCTTCTTTGGAACTAAGATAATCTTCGTGCCTTTAAACATAAAACTGTAGCTATTGGTCCGACCGTCATGTTGTACTGCTCGATCATACTGCCATGGTCTTCCCAATAATAAGTGGCAAACATCCATCTCTACTACATCACACCATATTTCATCTTTGTATTTCTTCCCAATAGAGAATGGTACACGAACTCGTCTATCCACTTTCACTTCTCCTCCTTTTCTTAACCATGCTAACTTGTATGGACTCGGATGTTTCTCTGTCTTCAATTTCAACTTTGTCACAGCTTCGGTTGAAATAATATTATCACAGCTTCCTGCGTCAATTACAAACTTACACACCTTCCCCAGAATAGTACATGTTGACTGAAAAATATTACTCCTCAACCAACTAGCTTCTTCCTGCTTCGGTGTTAAACACGATCTCCTCAGCATTAGGTTACAACCTTCGTCTCCTGACGCAATATCCTGCTCATCCTCCTCAGCTGGATTAGAACAATCTTCATCAACATCCTCATCGTCAACTTCTGCAATCATGGTTCTCTTCTTTGGTTTTGGACACTCACTGCTTTTATGACCCACTTCCTGACAATTGTAACATTTGAAACCATTGTTAACCCTTGTCTTCTCAGCCTCCTTCACCACTGGTCTACTGATAGGTTTAGAAACATTAGGATTTCCTCCAACACCCTTCGCTTGATTGTTAGAATTAGTAAACACACCACCTCCTCGTCTCCCTTGTTTTTCCCAAGCCAACGCTTTCTGATGTGCTTCCGCTACAGATCTTGGATCGAACATATTGACCATATCCTGAATCTGCATTCTCAATCCTCCAATGAACCTAGATGTCAGCTGCTCTTCTGTTTCCATAATATCATTCCTCGCAATCAGTTGGTAAAATTCATCAGCATAGTCATTAACTGTCTTTGTGCCCTGCCTCAAGTTTTGCAAACGTTGATACATCAAAGATTGATAATTGTAAGGTAAGAACGTTGCTTTCATTAACTTCTTCATCTTCTCCCAAGACTCAATTTTTGACTTCCCCATTCGTTCACGTGTAAGCTTGGTCTGCTGCCACCATGCCAAAGCTCTACCCCTCAGCCTTGTAGCAACCAACTTTACTCTACGATGTTCTGGTACTTCTTTAAAGTCAAAAATCTCCTCAACATTAGCCATCCAATCTAGAAACTCCTCCGCTTGCATACCACCCTTGAATTCAGGAATTTCAGTCTTCATCCCCGACTCCCATTTGTGATCATACTCAGAATAGTTTCTGCCTTGACCTCTTCCTTGAACACTACCACCATCATACTCCTCTTCAAAATCAGATGCATAACGATGTCGATTCTGACCACCAACATCTCTACTACCATTACGCCTTCCACCATCATCCCTTCTATCTACGTTCCTCCGTTCTCGATCATTCACGTTTCTCCCACGCCCTTGATCATTTTCAATACTTCGGTCTCGATTGGAATGTGGCGAGACTCTACTACCTCCATGATTAGATTCTGGTGAAACCCTTCTCCGATTTTGATTCATCTCCGTCATAAGCCTCTCTAACCGGCCAATTCCTTCGTTAAGCTTTTCACTAAAATTCTCATTGATTCTTTGCTCCATCTCATCAGCTTCTTCTCTTCGATACAAAGCTTCTACGTTTTGGTGGCGATTAGCTCTTCTTGGCGGCATACTTGAAAACTTCACAAATTCTCAAACACTTCAAATTCAAACACTTTCCGGATTTTGATCCAAAATGAAACGGATCGAAAACTTCCACTTTGTAGCAAATCGCGATGAACACGATGGACAAAGTTTCGGCCTCCAATGCAAATTTTGATCAAACAACTTCGAACAAGATGAACTCTTCTTCCTCTCGGCCACGGCTTTACACTTCAAGCACTCGGCTTCTCTTCAAACTTCAAAAGTCTTCAAATGATTAGGCTCCTAGTCTCGATCTAGCTATGATTGGCTAGAACAGGCTCTGATACCAAAAAACTGACGCAGCGGATAATTCAAAACAATGTAGATCTGTGAAAGTAGTAGTCGATGGATTGATGAATGCTGAATTGCCCGAATTCGTTGATCCGAAGATGCCGAACTCTAGCTATCTCGAACTCGTTGATCGCGCACGATACCGGGTTCAAAGATCTTCAATTCTTCAAGCGTTGATCAAGCGCACTTGATTCCGCGAATCGGCTTCTACAATCGTTGAATCGAGCGCACTCGATTAACCGAAAGAGGAGATAGGAGATTACACTCAACTACCAATTTGAATGAAAGCACAAAGCAATCAAAAGAGAATTTTATTCAAAAATCAACAACCTTTACAAATGAAACATCTCGCCTATTTATAGGCTACAACATGTAAACCAGAAAAGAAACATACAGCTCCTAAGTCGGCAACCGACTTAACAACACCTCTGACTTAGCATAAGTCGTATCTTATTTACAACACAGTTCAGAAAACTTTGAAAATATTACAAGTGCTTAGGTCGGTTCCGACTTAACAATAGTCGACTTATGAACCCAGACGACCTACGACTTATAAAGACTCCGACTTAACAAACAGACAAAAACATCAAAGAAAATACAAGTACTTAAGTCGAGAGCGACCTACGACCTATAATGATTCGACTTAAGAATGTACGCGACTTAGCATAGGTCGGCAGCGACCTAACAACAGTTTCTTCACAGCTTTAAGAATCAACGGTTCAGATGGACGCGGCATCAAGATCTTCGGTTACAAGTTTCTACGACTTAAAACCTTAGCGGTATTCCAAATCAACGTTTAAAGAGAATCAAGGGCAGAGGTTAACTCGGCAGACACATCAACGGCATCCCGTGCTTCGCGACCTAAAACATGCGCATCCCATATCAGCGACCTAAGATCAACGGTAGAAATTAACTCGGCAGTTGAATCAACAGCATCCAGTGTTTCGCGACTTAAAGCATGACTCGTTAGGTCGTTCAGACGACTCAAAGGACTTGTTAACTCGCAGAAATTTTCCTTGAGTCGTTGCCGAGTCACACTAGGTCGTTGATACGACTCTAAGACTTCATTAGGTCGCGAACATCCTTCCATAGGTCGGTTCCGACCTAGAACTTCATTCTCCCAACATTGCTCACCCAACTTTAACTCGGTGGTATTCTTTTTAGGTCGGTTTCGACTTATCAACTTGTTAGGTCGTATGCGACTTAATACTTCACCAAATTGGCCTGTGCAACCACCTTCTTCGGCATCACTTGTTCCCTCCTCTAACTCCTTAGGTCGTGAACGACCTACACTCGCCTTAGGTCGTGAGCGACCTAATCCTTTAACTTTCTGCACTGCATCATTTATTTTTATAATAAGGAGAGAGGTTATTTTTAAAAAAAAAATATGAATGATGGTGGTTTATGCTTCTTTTTATTAAATTTTGATAGTCTATATTGACATCTCAAATAGGCTATGCTTAACTCCATTTAAAATATAAACTATTTGATCATTTGCCTAAGTGATTTTGATCATGAAAGTCGAACTAGAATCAAAATTTGATGGTTTGTATTACTAATTAATAGTAAATAGATCATACTTAAAATAGATTTTATATTTAATTTTCATGTTATTTTCATGAGTGTTGATAGGTGGATTTGAAAGGTGTGTTAGAGTTTGATGATTTAAGTTGTGCTAATTAATAACACAAATAAATCATACTTATAATAAGCACATCTATCATTTTCTACTTAATATTTTTAATGAGAGATTACAAGTGAATTTTGTGTTGATTTATATGAATGATTGGAAATGAATTTGCCTCTAAATTGCTCTTTATTATCATAGTTTATTCACATTGTTAAATTTGAATGATTCAAATATTTGTTGAGGAGGAAAGAAATTGATTAATTGGTTCAATCAATCAATTAATTTGGCTTGTATATGAAAGAATATTTTGAAAGGAAACTAATTAATTAGCCAGTTAATTAATTAGTCAATGCATTTGTTATATGAAGAAATAAATGATTAGGCATGGAAAATCAATCAATCAAAGGAAAGATATGGAAACTAAAATTACGCCATCTATTTGTACTAAAATCAAATCATGCAATTTGAAAAGATATTTGGATAATCAGAAAATTGATTTTCTTAATCTTCAAGTAATCCTTCATAATCAAGTCTATTTAAATGAAGGAATTTCATCTTCATATGTATGTGAGTGTATGAGAGCATCCACCATTATTCTTCTCTCTTTTGTACTCTTTTCTTCAGTGGAATAAAAGAAGTTGTCGGATCTCCGTGGACGTGCAATATTCATATACGAACCACGTTAAATCTTCTGTGTCTCTTATTTCTGCTATTTTTTTCTATGAGACTGCATAATTGATTTTTTAAAAGTTTCATTGATATCTAAATAGACAAATACTAGATCCTGATCAAATAATTCGTTTCCGCTCAAATTAAAACAAATTTCACTACAGTTTGATATCAGAGCTAGTGTTATTGTTCCTGTTTGGATATTAATGGCTATTTCTAGTAAGTTTGTTGGTAGATCTGGTGTCAATTATGGAGTAACACGTTTTGATGGAAAGGGAGATTTTGGTACTTGGAAGATGAAGATAGAAGCTATATTAAAGAAAAAGAAGACTTATAAGGTTGTTTTTGCGCCTGAGAAATTGAAAGATATTGATGCAGCTGATTTGAAAGAGATGGAAGACGAAACTCTCACAACAATTCAGTTGAGTCTTTCAGATGAAGTTCTTAGAGAATTCTCTCAGAAGAAGATGGCGAAGGAACTATGGGATGCATTATCGGATGCATATCAAGACAAGTCTCTCACTAATCGGATTATTCTTCAGCAACAACTCTATTCGTTCAAGATGAAGCCTGGAGCCGATCTCATGGAGCATGTAGATACTTTGACCACTTTGATTATGAACCTGAAGGCAGCGGAAGTTGATGTTACTGATGAGGCTCAAGCTGTGATCCTCTTATGTTTCTTGCCTAAGAAGTATACTGCTTTTGTTAATTCCATGATTTATGGACGCAGTAAAATTAGCATGTTTGATGTAAAGACTAGTCTTCATAATGAAGTATTAAGAGGTAGATTGGCGAGCACTAGCTTGGACAGTGATACCGAAGGCTTATCTGTTCAGAGAGGTAGAGGCCAAAGCAGGTCGAAGAAAGGTGGAGGTAGGAATTCTTCGCAGTCTCAATCTAGAGGGCCTAAGAAGTTGACTTGTCATTATTGTAAGAAACCAGGGCACTTCATAGCACAATGTCCCAAGCTTGAAGGTAGAAGAAAAGATCCAAAGCAAGCCTTAGCTTCTACAGTAGAGAAATCGGATACAGAAAGTGACACCGATATATTTACAGCTTCTAACTCTTCTGGGAAGAGTAACTTATGGCTGATTGATTCTGGCGTATCCTATCATATGACACCTGATAGGAACTGCTTTTCCACTTACCGTGAAATCGATGGAGAAGAAGTTCTGATGGGTAATGATGATTCTTGTTGTATGGTTGGTGTTGGTAGCGTGATGATTAGAATGTTTGACGGTGTTATTCGTACGATCACCGATGTTAGACATGTACCTGATTTGAGGAGGAGCTTGATTTCCGTTGGGGCATTGAGTAGACTTGACTTGAAGATTCTAGTTGAAGGAGAGAAAATGAAGATATCGAAGGGTTCTATGATTGTTATGAGAGATGTGAGGGCAGGAAATCTTTATCTATTAAAGGGCACTATTGTAGTTGGTGAATCAGCTTCTCTTACATCTGTTGATTCGGATTCTTCCAAATTATGGCACTTACAGATGGGTCACATCGGTGAGCGCAGCATGGATGAGTTGAGAAAACGAGGATTGATTGATGGAGTTCATCATTCAAAACTTGGTTTTGTAAAGAGTGTGTTCTTGGAAAGCAGATGAAGATTTCTTTTGGTATAGGAGAGCATAAAGCAAAAACTGTCCTGGAGTATGTTCATACAGATGTATGGGGTCCCTTCCTTGTCAGTCTTTAGGTGGAGCCAGGTATTTCGTTTCATTTATAAATGATTTCTCTTGTAAAATATGAGTATACTTTCTTCAGTCAAAGAGTGAAACCTTTGACAGGTTTCGAAAGTGAAAATCTATGGTTGAGAAGCAGTCAGGGAAGAAATTGAAAGTTCTCCGTTCAGATAATAGCGATGAAATACTATCATAGGAATTCATCGATCATTGTGAGTCTGAAGGCATTAAGAGACATTACACTACACCAAGTGACCCCAGTCTAATGGAGTTGCAGAAAGGATGAATCGGACATTATTGGAGAGAACAAGATGCCTTAGACTAACTGCTAAATTGAAGAAGAGATTTTGAGCTGAAACTTTATCTATGGCAGTTTTCCTCATCAACCGCACACCTTCTAATGTCATAGGTATGAAGATCCCTAAAGAAGTATGAAAAGAAGAGCCTATTAGCTATTCATTTCTCAGAGTGTTTGGTTCCTCAGCTTATGTGCATGAGAATAAAGGGAAGCTGGAACCTAGAGCTCGTAAGTGTATCTTTCTAGGTTATAGGAGAGGAGTGAAGAGATATAGGTTATGGTGTCCTATTAGGAAGAAGATCGTTATGAGCAAGCATGTGACTTTTGATGAGAAGGCTATGTTGAAGGTGGAGCCTTTCTCATCGGATGACAATGAGAGTACATGTGAAGAATACCAGACACAAAGCAAGTCATCTGTTGATTCTTTCCATAGACGTTCAGATGGTGTTTCCGATGACACCGTGGTTGATGAGGGTAATACCGATGTTGGTATAGAGGATCAGACTCAAGGTGGAGCTCATTCAGAACCTAGGCCGGTCAGACAAAGAAGAAAGCCTAAGTGGTTTGATGAGTTTGTTGGATTGAGCATCGAAGACATTAATTTCGATGATATGTCAACATATGCTTTGAATGCTGTCCATGATGAGCCTTGTGATTATAGAGAAGCTATCACATCAATTAACAATTCCAGTTGGTTAGTTGCTATGGAGGAGGAGATTGAGTCATTGCAGAGAAATCATACTTGGGATTTGGTGTCTCTTCCCACCGACAAGAGAGCTATTGGATGCAAGTGGATCTATAGAGTGAAAGACGATGAAAATGGTAGTCTCAAATACAAGGCAAGATTAGTTGCAAAGGGGTATGTTCAGAAGAAGGGGGTAGAGTATCATGATATCTTTGCTCTAGTGGTTAGGCATACTTCTATTCGTATTCTCTTGACATTAGTTGCTCATTATGATATGGAATTAGAGCAACTAGATGTCAAAACTGCATTCTTGCATGGTGATCTGAATGAGGAGATTTATTTAAAGCAGTCGAAGGGTTCATTGATAGTAGCAGACCAGATTATGTTTGCAAACTCAACAAATCTCTATATGGACTGAAGCAGTCTCCTAGACTATGGTATAAGAGGTTTGATAGGTTTATGCTTTCACAGGGATACTCCAGAAGTTTCAAAGACCAATGTGTTCATTTCAGGAGATGTGATGGTGTATGATTTATTTGTTGTTATATATTGATGATATGCTGATTGCATCTTGGAGTATGGTCAGAATTAAGGAGTTGAAAGCGGAGCTCGGTAGAGAGTTTGACATGAAGGATTTGGAAAAGGCACAAAGAATATTGGGTATGGAGATAAGCAGGGATAGGAAGCGGAGAGAGTTAAGGCTCACTCAGGCGCAGTACATCAAGAAGGTCCTCGCTCGATTTGGAATGAAGAAAGCCAAACCGGTTGGCACTACATTAGACTCTCATTTTAAGTTGTCAAAAGACTTATCTCCCTCATCGAAAGAAGACAAAAGGTATATGGCTGATATATCTTATTCTAGTGTTGTTGGTAGTCTTATGTATACGATGGTGTGCACAAGATCAGATTTGGCCCATGCAGTGGGTGTTGTTAGTCGATATATCTCTAACCCAGGCAAAGAGCATTGGTAAGCAGTGAAGTGGATTATTAGATATCTTCGAGGCACTTCTTCGGTGGGCTTGTTATATGGTGGAGTGGATGGTGACATCTCTCTTAGAGGATATTGTAATTCTGATTATGCTGAGGATAGAGATACTAGAAAGTCGGTATCGGGCTATGTTTTTACACTTGACATAGGCTTGATTTCATGGAAATCAAAGCTGCAATCTATCGTAGCTTTGTCGACTACCGAAGCAGAGTTGATATCGATTGTGGAAGCAACAAATGAAGGACTATACTTACTTCAATTGTTGGATGATCTTTCAATGGTGCAGCAGACAGTGGAGCTATTTTCAGACAGTCAGAGTGTGATTCATCTTATAGAGAATCAAGCTTATAGTTCACGGACGAAGCACATTGATGTTAGAGGTTTCTTTCTTATGCTTGAGAAAGAACGAAGCAAGATCAAATTGTTGAAGGTGAGTACTTTGGATAGTCCTTCAAATATGATGACAAAATCACTTCCAAATGACAAGTTTGAGCATTGCTCAAACTTGATTGGTTTGGTTCCTGTTACTTGAGCGCCATGGGGCGCTAGACCCAACAACTTCTATGTTGATTGCTTGATGATAAGTTAATGAAGAGAGATTGTTATATTTGAATTAAGCTGGAGTGTTAAATTTGAATGATTCAAATATTTGTTGAGAAGGAAAGAAATTGATTAATTGGTTCAATCAATCAATTAATTTGGCTTGTATATGGAAGAATATTTTGAAAGGAAACTAATTAATTAGCCAATCAATTAATTAACCAATGCATTTGTTATATGAAGAAATAAATGATTAGACATGGAGAATCAATCAATCAAAGGAAAGATATGGAAACCAAGATTACGCCATCTATTTGTACTAAAATCAAATCATGCAATTTGAAAAGATATTTGGGTAATCGGAAAATTAATATTCTTAATCTCCAAACAATCCTTCATAATCAAGTCTATTTAAATAAAGGAATTTCGTCTTCATATGTATGTGAGTGTGTGAGAGCATCCACCATTATTCTTCTCTCTTTTGTACTCTTTTCTTTAGTGGAATAAAAGAAGTTGTTGGGTCTCCGTGGACGTAGGATATTCATATCCGAACCATGTTAAATCTTATGTGTCTTATTTCTGCTATTTTTTTCTGTGAGACTGCATAATTGATTTTTTTTAAAGTTCCATTGATATCTAAATAGACGATACTAGATCTTGATCAAATAATTCGCTTCCGCTCAAATTAAAACAAATTTCACTACAATTCACATTTGCTCTAGCACATTTACTACAATTTTCTAATTTAAAACAAATTTCAAAATATTTGGGTTAATTTGATCGAGTATTATTAGAATTTAATTCATTCCCTATGGATTGACATGTACTCGCATACGTACTACAATTGTACGCCGTGCGCTTGCGGTTTTTAATGATTATAATTTTTCGATGATTTTCTAATCAGTAGAAAATTCATCGTCTAACACTTGCGCATCCCATCTGCTCATACCAATGCTCCGATGAAGATACCTAACGACTAGCGATAGAAATAAATCAAAATTCAGAGGACAAGTGGAGTATGCAGTATTATATAATAGGAAAATACAAGTACGCTCACTCAATGTATCTTCCTTTACTAGTTTGTCTTAACCCAAACTGGTATACTTGGACTTAAGTGTTGAACCTGTTACCAAATGCAACAACACGTCCTTCGTAATACCCAAAAATCAACGCCTCACATCAGTGCTTGACTTCCGAACAAAAGATAGATTGTCGAGTTAAAATATATAAAAAACACTACAACAAGGCACAATAATATGATCTCACAGCGGAATGATAATATATAATATACTGAATATACATGAACGGAATAGGATGAACAATATATAAAAGACTACATTGACAGAAGTAAGTGATAAGTTAATATCAATACAGAGAGTTGGAATAAAACATCTAATATAATAAATCTCATATATAAACAACATATATCATGTACTACTACTGTTATCACCATTGTTGACTTTGAAGATATACAGTATGAAACATGAATATGAAGTCGCATTTCATGATGGAAAATCGTCCTTTAATCGTGTTGCCTGTCATCAATACACTCGAGGACATATGGCCAGCGAATACATTTATGACATTAGTAATCGACGTTAAGAATATAAAGATGAAATGGCGTCGAAGGAATAGGATGCCACTCTTCGTCAGTGAAAGAATGCAATGGCATCGACTAAAATCAAACATCGTAAGCCATCAATGTAACGACCCCAGATTTTTAATTTATTTAAATTAATAATTAAATAAATTTTTGAATAAAAATAGTGAAATAAAATGATTAAGTGATGCGAGTTTCCCCGAATCCATATATATTATGTATAAATCATTTGAAATTAAAAATATATATGTGTATACGCGATATATGAGAAAATTTGAAGTTAATATATATGTATATTGAATTCGAGTTTATAAATAAATATAAGACAATAAATATGAAGATAATAATACATTCAATAGTATTGCAAAGCAATGTGACCAAAGTAAAGATATGTGTATTCATGTACAAAAAAAATAAGATAAGTAGACGTAGAAAACAAATACAAAGCTCAAATACAAAAGCTTGTAAATTAGAATCAAGCAAGATAATAATATTATTATACATAAGCATGAACAAAAGAGAAGATAAGGCTGTAGCTTATCAAACAAGGAAATGTTAATATCTTCAGCCGAAAAGAAAGCATATGATAAGTATAAAGGTACATATGCATTAAAGGGTTGCATCTCTAACTACATACAACATCTCATATATTATGCAGCCGAAGTCAATACAAAGAAAAAGTATATAAATAAACATGATTGTACAAAGCATTAAATACAAGTATATAAAAGCAAGATCCTTAGTACACGAGAAAACATCATCAGCCACCACAAAAATCTGCATAGCCCCCAAACGAAAAATATCACTGATCAAAACTTGTACAAAATATTTTCTCCAACCTGTAAACTTCTTTTATACATATCAACTTCACCTCAGCTTCTTCATTCGAAACTGAGAAAACTAAAAGAATATCAACTAAAACTTAAACAAACAAACTTCAATCTAAAACAAGAGAACCCACTTTAATATTCAAGTTTGAGAACAAATCTGGGAAGTCAAGCCTGGAAATTGTTTCAGGCAAATCAAAAGATCAAAGCACAGATCAAAACAAATCAAATATGGGCAAATATGCAAATCTGAAGCATCTCAAATTCAAGTCAGTTTCGAATTCCAGAGTTTCAAATTCAATCTTCTAGGCTTCAGTCCTCTGTTCTTTCTTTTTAATAAGGTGAGCAACTCCTATTTTTAAAAGCCTAACTTGTTTTGGTTTCTTGATGTTTGTGAGTAAACAAGATTTTTCTTAAGGTTTAAATTAAATTAAAAACAGTTCAGTAGGTTCATTGATAATCTGGTTTGTATATTCTTTAGTCTTGAAAATCTCTGGTTGTTCTATGTACTATATTTCTCTGTCATTTGTTACAGGGTGGATATTTAAAAGAAAAGAAGAAAAAAACAAATCAAATTATCCCCATCTAATCTTTGTAAAGCTTTAAGTTTTCATTGAAGCAAGATGTTAAAACTTAATTTAAGTTTTTTTTCAAAGCAGATTACATCATGTTGTAAACATACCTCTGTAATCTTGTATTACAGGAAATCAACTAATAATGTTGGCAAATTTGATTGTTACAAAATATTGATTCAAGATCGTATATTCAATCTATACTGCAAAATATGATTTTTAGAACAGAAATCCAAATTTATAGATTAATATTAAAAAGGGCAGTTTGGAATTAAACTAAATTTGCATTTCATCCTATTTCAAGTGATCGATTCAATTTTAATTTATGAAACTTGGATTGAAGCAAGCTTATCCATCCACGATCACGAGAAAAATGTAAATTATTTTTTTTACTGAGTGAAATTCGAATACGAGATCATTTTAGGGTTTTATATCACGTTTTTGAACGTGTCAGTAAAGTGACGAGTTCGTCATCTATATGCGATCGAGCTTCATGCGATTCAGGAGGGAGGAAGCTTGTCGTGTCGTCGAGGTGTGGATAAATTTTGGGCTTCTCTGGTGGTCTATGCGGCGATCGTGAGGCGTTTGAAGTTGATGGCTGTGTTTACAGTTTCGACCCAATGGCTAAATTTCGATTTCGAACGTTTGGAGGCGATTCGTGTTGGGTTTTCGAGTTTGTGGGTGGATTGTGACTTGCCGATGATGCTGGTGTTCGCCGGAGGTTGTTCGTGCCGCTGTGCACGTGTACGGCGTGGAGGAGATGGGTGTCAGTGTCGTTGGGGGTTTGCTTATCGTGTCGTGCTCGAGTGTTGAGATTGGTTGCCTCAGGTTTTTGATCGGGTGCGTGTGTATGGACCTAATACTATCGACTTAAGTTTAAAACTTAACTTACTGTTAATAATAAAAATAAAGAAAGGGGGAAGAAGAAGATGGCGTACAGGAGGACTCGGGTGATTTTGGTGGGTAACTCGAAGTTTCACTCGGATTGTATAGAGGAGGTCTCGGGTTTCCTTCTACCACAATACATAAATATAAATAAATAAAATGAAGTTAAGCCTATTGGTTTTAACAGTTTTAAGTACTGTAAACTTGGTGAGTGTTTAACAGTTTAAATACAAGTTTTTAATTATTAGGTTAATACTTAAACAATGTATTTAACACTTAATTATTATTTTAATTTAGTAATTAAGTTAAGTTAAGTATGAAATTGATTAGAAAGTAATTAAAAGGTGTGAAATAAAATAATAAAATAATTAAGTAATTAAGACTTAATAATTGATTAAGAATTGATTTGTTAATTAACTAATTTGAAATGAAATAAGTAATTAATTGATAAATTAATTATGATCAGATAAATTATTGAGTTTACTTATGGATGTTTGGATTTTATTGGATGATTTGATTGTTGATATTCCTTGATATATGATGCTTTGTGATACGTCCTGATTTATGTCGTGATCTGTGATTCCTGTTTCTGTGATATATTACTATGTGAATATGAAACCCCATGGCCCGTAAAACGGCACTTGAATTTCGATGCGACAGGGAGTCGGATTCCAATTGGTTATCCGAAACCCACATCGAATTGTAATAGTAAATCTTTGTGGCTGATAAATTTCTTTTATCTATAAATATGTGAATGAAGATAAGCGTTATCGATTATACCGCTTATCGATATATCTATGATGATTGATATTGCACTATTGTGTGTAAAACCCCTGGACTACACCATACACACACGAATATGGATTTCACGTGGAAATCGGTTAAGTCACAGATAATTTAAATTTGATGTTTTTGAAATTGAAATTTTAATTTCAATTGATTTTGGAAATTGGAAATTTCGGTTTAAATGCGAAAAGCTTTTGAAATGGAATTTCAAAGATGAAATTTAATTTTGAATAACTTGATGAAGTTTTGGAAGTTTAAATAATTTGATTTAAAACTTAAATTCAAGATTTGAAATCGAATTCTATAATTTGAAACTAGGGATTAAAGAAGTTATATCGTTATATAAGGGTTAAACCATTTTAAAAGTATTGATTTTGAAATGTGAATATAATTCAAGGACTTTAACCCGTGCAAATAAAATTGGATTTTTCTTAAATGAAAACTGTTTGTTTTCAAATGATAAAAGCTTTCATATATATATAAGAAATGAAATTCCAATTTAAAGGAATTTCAAGTATGAATTGAAAGATGGTTTTCCAAGTTATAAATGAATTCTTTTTGAAAGCTATGAATTGAATCTGTTTATTTTTAACAGATTTAAAATGATGATTTGTTTAAAACATTCGAAATGAAATTGTTTTGAAAGCTATAAGTTGAATCTTTATTTTAAAGATTTAACGAGTTAATCCAATTGAAACAGAAAATTGTTTTGGAAAAACTGTGAATGAATCTTTGTGAAAATTAAGTGAACTCTGTAAATAAATCTTTTTGTTTAAAAGATTTGAAATGGTAATTTGTTAAACCATTCGAAAAGAAGATTTTGGGTAATAAGTTGTGACTTAATTGAAATCCCAATATCCATATGTTTTTAAAGATTGCGCTCGTTATTCGGGTTAACCGGGAAAAGACATTTGTGTCATATAACCCATTCCGAATAATGATACGTCGTATATGGATAGCATTTGAAGACCGGTGTTGAAGACCGGATATTTACGAAAACGAAAGGACAACTCGTCGAATGTCTCTGCACCGACTGGTCCCCGGTATAGAGATTTTATCACCCTTTGTGATGGGAAGTCCGGACGGGATTGTGAATACCCGGAATTGCAAGGACTTCGTAAGAAGTGCCTTCGGTTCTGTTCGAACCCGGAACAGACTTGTATGGTTACATGTCTGATATTACACTTTGAGATATAAAGTCGATTTCTTTCAAATACATTTCTGTTTGGTGGCGGAGAATTTATTCTCTTAGCTTAACACCCTTCTCTGAGACATACGAGCTCAGAGGTTATGTAGTTGAAATTTATCAGCGATATACTCCCAATTTGGTAATGTGACATGCTGAGTGTTGCTGTGTGATGATCAGTGTTTGATCATTTGCGATATGATCATTTATTTGATTTTATATCTTTGTGATCATAGGTTGATCATTTGTTTGACCCGAAGCATGGCTTTGTGACAAAGCGTAGCTTTGTGGACGAGACTTCGTCGAGCCTCACACCCCGGAAATGGTCAAAACAGGAAAGATGCAGCAAGGTTCTAGGGAGTAGCGCCCCTTAGTGTATGTCATTTCTTTCTGGATAGAGGTGGTATCATGGTATGGAGCCCAGATACTTAACCTATGTGGTTACTGCATTATTATTTTTATGTGGTTGTTGGAATCGAGGATCCTCGGGAAGATCAGTTACGATCGGGGGATGGCATACGCGTGTCAGTAGTTACCTATTTTTGCAGAGGTAACCCGGCCTTGTGTTGGCAGAGATCCGGTTAGGTTCTCGGGACGTCATTCCAGAGGCGTTTCCATGTGGCAATGGGAAGTTCCTTGGCCTGACCATTTGTTGGAAATCCAAACTCCAATACGTGACTTGTACGGTTTTAGTTGTAGAACCTATCATTCACTTATGGTGGCGCCCCACTGTTTGGATGGTAGCTATAGTAGGCATAGTTCGAAATGTATATGCTGGCTAAGATTTATATTCTACTTTCGAAATGTTTTCTGCACTATGCACTAATAATAAAAAAGGATTTGATTTTGCGTAGTAAGCATCTTTGACTAACATAAGAAGAAATCTCCTCCAAGTCTGCGTTTGCATTGTGTGTGTGGTGGGAGGTCTTATGGTAGTTCCATTTTCCAAAAGCATTGCGGATTTCAATGTTTAAAACCTTTTGTGTTTGTTTAAAGATAAACTGTTTTTGTTGCTCACACCAGTCCCATGACTGATCCGGAGTTTATTGTTCCCTTCCTAAACTCTGGGTGCTCATAATTTTCCACACGAGCAGTCTAGAGTTGGGTTTCTTTTCAGATAGTCAGGTTCAGTAGATTTTCTGGAGCTAGTTCAGTCTTTGGATCGGACTGCACTTGCTTATTCTTGGTGTATCGTTATTGGGAGTTCGAGCTACTGCTGGAGTTCTCTCTTGAAGACTATCTTGGAGTTATTTGTTCCGCTGCTGATATTAGTTATCTATTTTTTCTTTTCCGCTGCTATTTGTTGTATCATATCTCTGATGTATATTGATATTCATTGTATCATCATTGTATCAGATATTGTATATCAATGTATTATTCATTTATTCCGCTGTGTTATTTACTTAATGTTGTTATAAGCTCCGGCGACTCGGATTTGAACGATCGAATCTGCGGCATTCGAGTACGATGTAAAGTATGGATGTCGATTTTCGAGCGGGCAAAACCCGAGGCGTTACAATCAATGAGTGTCGAAGTGATCCATAGCGCACTTCATTGATGTTGAATTATATCAACGTCGATATTCACCTATTGTTACAAAGACAAGCTCGTCGTCGACAACCATGAAGGAAATTAGCATTACACTAAAGCAGCGCCACATTTCATAGAACGTCGAAGATATTTCTCTAGGATGACCAAAGGATCATCAATGTTGAAAGGAAACATAGTGACGTCACTCTTCACTAATCCTCAATACTACACTTCGGCTTCT
Source organism: Allium fistulosum (assembly GCA_030737815.1). Classification (NCBI taxonomy): domain Eukaryota; kingdom Viridiplantae; phylum Streptophyta; class Magnoliopsida; order Asparagales; family Amaryllidaceae; genus Allium; species Allium fistulosum. The sequence continues at coordinate 892,189,682 of CM060905.1, read as the reverse complement.
ATACTGTTACTCCAAAAATTCACCTTCCGCTGAAATCAGGAGATCTCAAACTCAACAAGGCCATTTTGATTCATATTGGGCTAGGGTAGCTCCGCGTGCTTACGCGCTACCTGATTACATGCGGGGTTTGAACTCCGATCACATTGATCCATGTTCCTCTTCAGATAGAGTCCTTGTACCACCTGGTGCCTTTGAACCTACGTCATCTCAGTACACGCAGCCTCCCACGTTCGATCCTCCTCCTCATTCATTTAGAGCCTACGATATGCAGGGTCAGATTGTGGAGTATCCCCTACATTTTCCTGCAGATGACAATATAGTGGGTGTACCATCTGCGGGTTTGTATCAGCCTCTTCAGGTCCGTATGACTTTTAACCTTCGTATTAATTTCTATTTAAAATAATCGCCATAAATGTATAATTTTTCTTCCATACATTTCAGTTTTCTCAGTACATAGATTACGATAGACGAGTAATTGCTGCATTTGAGAGTATGACGCTTCAGTACACCCAAATGATGCATCAGACTTATCAGACTTATTACCAGCATCAGCAGACTCGGATACAAGCGTTACAGGCTCAGATTCAGCAGCTCCAAACGCAAATCCAACCTCATGTAGGTGACCACGATGACTCCTCAGACAGTGATAGTGGTTCACATCACATTGACAGTGATAGTGGTTCACATCACATTGACTGGTATGTTTCATAGATTTTATTCAATTCATGATTTGTTGGTCCGCGTTGTACATTGTATTTGTGTATTATCATTGTATGAGTATGTTTTCGTGTACTATGTTGTCTTTGTACTATGTTACGCTGGTAGATTAGTGTACATATTCATGTTTTCTCATTGTGTTATGTTATGTCTGTGTACCATGTTATGCTGGTTGATTTGTTTTTTTATAGCTTTTGAAATATGAAGTAGGAAGTAGGAAGTTCTCCAATATTGAATTACTAAACATAATACAAGTTTACGAAAATCAAACAGCATATAATAAATGGATAAAAGGGTAGTACAAGTGCCCAGTATTAATGCTCATTCAGAGCCTGAACGCGTGAGCCAACTATGACGAAGTTTAAACGCCTCATGGCCGATGAATTTTGTCTCGTATTGGGATAGGTAAAGCGAATCAAAAGTAGAACGATTTGATTGAAAAACATTTTCATCTTCAATCTGCTTGATAATGACGCGATAGCGATCACAAGCTCTCATAAAAAGACCATATGTATTTTTGATTTCTAAATAGGACCGCTTAGTCCGACATTCAAGATCATTGTTGTAAGCTGCAATCACCATGTTCCAAAACATCTCATGGCTTACAAGCACATCTATTTGGACCATAATTTCATGCATGCGATCGACTTCAATATAAGCTTTCACAAGCACGAGTAACTCTGAAGAAGACCAACTACTAGTGGACATTTTAGTTGAGCAGTTTATGTTTAAATTTAGGAAGACAGATGGAAACATTTATAGGCGGTAGGAATACCAAGTATGAACAATATCATCTCTGTGCATCCATTGTAGCCACGTTGTTTGCAAACACTGTAGTCACGCTGCTTGCAGACATTCAATGACCGAGATAAGACAGACACTGTAGCCACGTTGCTTGCAGACATTCAATGACCGAGATAAGACAGACATTGTAGCCACGTTGCTTGCAGACACTGTAGCCACGTTGCTTGCAGACATTCAATGACCGAGATAAGACAGATACTATAGCCACATTGCTTGCAGACGCTTTGCTTGCTGGCATTCAATGACCGAGATAAGACAGACATTGTAGTCACGTTGCTTGCTGGCCAATAGCCCACTACATTGTTCTTAGACTTCTATATATAAACATAAGATCTCTTCTTATTAGTTATTAAGTCCTTCATTCTGCTACTCCTCATAACGATGCCTTCTTGGCCATCGTCTATTGACTCTGATGCAGGCTACGTTCCTACTGAGAGCCCACATACCGATGTCGATTGGAATATCAATTATCAAGAATAACACTACAAAGACATTGAACGTGAATTCCTACATCTTGACCAACTAAGACTTCAAGGTGATGTTCAACCTGTACATGAACACTACGTTGTCCAACCTATACATGAACAAGTGAATATTCAACCTCCTCAACAACAAGAGGAGAACCAAGTACCAAATTTTCAACCTCCTGATGATCAAGTGGTCGATTCGTACCCAGTTTGTTGCCACTGCGGTTATGCGATTGAGGTTGTGGTCAGGGCAGATGGAGAAAATATAGGTCATAGAATCCAATTGTGTCCCTTCTGACCAAAAGGTTGCAATTACGCAGAATGGTTAGACGACCGTTTGTGTCCAAGAAGCGTAGCATATGCAAACGAGTTGAAACAAGAAATAAGACGTCTAAGAGATGTCCTTGAGAACATGCAGTTCGATCGTAACCAGTAGTTTATTTGCGTTAATTGTAATTTGTATTTCCACTTTTGTTAAAGTATTTTCACTGTAACGAGTAGTTTATTTACGCTAATTGTCATTTGTTATTGTTTCATGTATTGTTCGAGTATTTGGATGGATTAAATATAGTTATACAAAGACTATCTTCATACGTAACTATTTGAATAAACAAATGAGTCCAAGTCTTTAGAATCTAACAACATGTCAAAACACTTTGGACGTAGATGTGACAGAACATTGCAGAAGGGACTTATTTTTTTTGAAAGCAAGCATGTGAGTAAAGCTAAGGAATCTACTATTTGGCTAGTGGTTGAAGGCAATCAATGCTAGCAGCCAACTTGTCATAAATGCTTGTTTTTCTAAAAGCAAACATGTGAGTAAAGCTAAGGAATCTGCTTTTTGGCTAGTGGTTGAAGACAATCAATGCTAGCTGCCAATTTGTCATAAATGTTTGTTTTTTCTAAAAGCAAGCATGTGAGTACATTTAAGGAATCTGCTTTTTGGCTAGTGGTTGAAGGCAATCAATGCTAGCTGTCAACTTGTCATAAATGTTTGTTTTTTCTGAAAGCAAGCATGTGAGTACAGCTAAGAAAAGATTCTTATAAATAGAAGGAGGTATGATTGGTAAGGCATATCTAATACATTTACAAGCTTAAACAAAAATGTCTGCCAAAGAAATTATATTTTTTGATGATAGCGGTGTTGAGTTTGATGAAATGATGGAAGATCATTTTCGTTGTAAAAGGGAGCTAATAGCTATTGCTGCGCTACAAGTTGATCAGTCCAGTAGAAAACATGGTGGATCGATTGTCGGTCGTCGGTATAAAAACCGTAGACATTCATGGTACAATGAAAGACTTATGGAAGGCTACTTTGTTTCAAATTCTACATACACGGATGGAGATTTCAGAAGAAGATTTCGAATGCGCCGACCATTGTTTTTTAGAATCCTACAATGTATCGAGCAACATGATAAATATTTCATCTTCAAACCCAATGCATCTCGTACTTAAGGATTGACTGGTATTCAAAAAATAACAGCTGCGCTTAGAATGTTTGCGTATGCCGGACCGGCAGACGCTCTAGATGAAAACTTGCATGTGGCGGAAAGTAGTGTACTAGAGTGTTTGGAGCATTTCTGTCAGGCTATCGTGGACATTTGCGATGATCAATACTTACGAAGACCAAATGAGGCTGACATAGCAAGGTTAATGCATATGCATGGTAGTAGAGGATGGCCCAGAACGTTGGATAGTATAGACTGTATGCATTGGAAGTGGAAGAATTGTCCGAAGGCGTATGTCGGGACTTATCAGGGTAAGTCGCGTATGTCTATTATTATTCTTGAAACAGTAGCATCATATGACTTATGGATATGGCATGCTTTTTTGGAATGTCGGGTTCTAACAATGATCTTAACATAGTGGAACGATCTACGTTGTTTAATGATTTAGCAAATGGCATATCTACTCCGTGTACCTTCAGTTTGGAAGGTAACGTACGATCATGGATATTATCTTGGCGATGGTATATACTCTAAATGGAGTACCATTGTGAAGACAATTTCGAGTCCACAAAACAATAAACAGTAAAAGTTTGCAGCAATGCAAGAAGGCCAGAGAAAGGACGTGGAAAGAGCATTTGAGGTTCTTCAGTCCAGATTTGCCATAGTCAGTAATCCATTTAGGCTCTGGTCACCGGATAAAATGACAAGAATAATGTACACTTGCGTTATTTTACATAACATGGTTTTAGAGGACGAACGAGACATGGAAGAAGATTACGTGTACGAGGGTTCTCCAACACCACCAGATGTTTGGCGCGAAGATATGATTGGAAGCGCAATAGAACTAGAGTTTCGTGTAGAGAGCCAAATGTCGTACCGTAACGTACAACTCCATTGAAGACTTAAAGACGATCTAATATATCATCTTTGGAACTTTTCTAGCACTCAGTGAAACTGTATTAAAATTTATTGTTGTTGTTAACTTTGGTATCGTTAAGTATGGTGTTATTACTTATTATCGTTCTATTTTCTTTATGTTTAAGTGACATATGAATTGTTGTAATCTTTTATTAATGTTATGCAATATCACTGTTTTAGTAATACAATCACTTGCTTAAGTTCATAATGCAATTCAACTACTAATAATGCAAAGATACAATCTATTAAAAATTCAGAAAAACTCATAATACAAATGCATCATCTAGTAATTCAAAGATACAATGGTTCTAGAAATACAGAAACGGTTACTGTCCCTCTTCACGTCTATGTCTCATGATTTCTCTTCTTCTAAGCTCCATATTCTCTCGTTGTTCTTCTGACATGTGTGACGTATCCATAAACATAATTGCACCTTCATCTCTCTGACGATTCCCAACGAGAAGTTGATCCATTCTTGATAATCTTTCTTGGTATTGAATTGCTCGAGTCTTCATTGCACGGTTGTACCTATCTTCAGATTCAAATAGAAGTTTTTTAATTTTTGCCTGATCCACTCCAGCAGCCTGCTTCTTTTTTGCTGCTTTGGCTCCTTGTGGTCTAACAAATTAATCTTCGGCAGGGTTAGGGGTTAGGTCCTCTTCTGAACCAAAAACGTAGCTTCTGCACGATTCTTCAGGACTAGAGCATTCTCCAACTCTAGCAACTTTACCATGAATGCTATTCGATTGAACATCTTGGACAGTTTTCTGTAGTGATGATTTCCATTTAACATGCTCAACCAACATGTCATAAACGTGCACGAACTGATACGAATGTGGTGCTTGTTTATTATCCGATGTGTAGATTTGTTTAAACAACTTGTTTGTTGTCATTCTCTGGAAAAAAAATACAGTATAATATTTAGAAAACAACAGTAATAAATAAGAACGTTTGAGTATGTAATAAATCTTACCGAATGTGTTTCATTTTCAAATCCATTGAGATTTGTTTGCTTTAACTTGAACATTTGAGAATCAAATGTTTGCATTTGACGATTTATTTTTCCATAACGGCATTTGATAGAAGATACGGTTCTTTTACGATCGATGTTCTTGCGATTGAAGCAATTAGTAACTTTACCTCAAAAAGTCTCACCACTTTGGTCGGTAACTCGAATAGGATCGGTTAAGAGTGCACACCAAATATAACAAAGATCATAATCTTCCGCAGCAGTCCAACTTCCATTAGTAACCGTTCCGTCAATCGGAGTCGAAACATCTTGTAAATCATATCCTTCAAAATTGCACCTTGCAACATCAACGTCGAAATCAGAAAATATTTTGAATTGAGATTAGTGGGAGAAGGAAGATTGGAATTGGGGTAGAATGGTTGTTATGAAAGGAGAAAAAGAAGAGGAGGTGTTTATGAAGAAGGAAAGTAGCCGTTGGGGCGAAATAGCCGTTGTTGGGGAGAAATAAGTGGACGCTTGTTCCACAAGCGCCTCATGATAGGCGCTTGTTAAACAAGCATCTGGGATACAAGCGCTTGTTCAACAAACATCCATATCAATCTTGCATCCCCAAACTACCGACCCCCAAATCCACAATATCCTAAAACCTAAACCATGTTTGAGAAGAAAGTCTGTGCATATATCACATAATATTACATGTGCATATATCACATAATGTTACCTGTTGGAGATGCTCTTAGCTCTAACATCGTGCTATATTTAGATCCTACATGGATTTCTTGACTTTAACAGAAATGTATCCAGCAAATAAATTATTAATTTTTTCAAACATGATAAAATATACAAAAAATCACAGTCTAATTCATCATTTTCTAATTGGTTTCCCTTTGCTCTTTTAAAATAACTATAACTACCATAAGATAAGAAAAGGTTTTCAAAATGAACAGGACTTTTTAATTCTACAATCATTTGGAAGATGTCATATTGATGGCTAGCATTTTCTATGAAATCATGAAAAATAAATTTGTTATACATATATATATAGCATAATGATAATGATAGCATTTGCTTGGGGACTAGAATAGTTCAGTGTGTGTATTAAATAACGAGAGTTTTGATAGGGATGTAAATCAACTATATTAGACATGAGGGTTGCTTAAATTTTGTTCAAAAACTCTAATGGGTTTGACTTTGAACCATGCACATGGTAGGGTCTGAAAGGATGAAAAAGATAAAAGCTAATTTGGAAATCTGAAGAACAATTTGTTCATATTAACAAAAAAACAACAGATGATTTAAAACAATTATAACCATGGTAATAATTATCAGAACTTAGATTTACCGGCTTATATTTCAGTGGCTAGTACTACCAAGGTCGAAATCCATGGTAAAGTCATACTCTATCGTTGGAATCACTGAGGCCATAAATTTCAGAAACCAAAAGAGATATCGACAAAAGAACGATAAGGTAAAGCAGTAGTCATTGTGAGTTTGATGAAAAGTTACGGTGACAGTTGATTAATATAAGAAAGAGGTGTTGAAGAGGAAAGGATTACTTTTAGGCATTGTTATTGACACTCCAATGTTTGTTAAATGGGGGATTTCGATGGGGGTCTGTCGAGTTTAGACCTTAAATTCGACAGATCCCCTTCAAATTTAAGCTTGAAATTTAGCAACCCCGCCGAACGTAGTGTAAAATGTTAGCTCGGCGGGAGAACGTCGAATTTTATGTTTCTGGGTTGTTCCCCCTTAACAAATTTTTTAGTGTTGTAATTTTTGAGTGCCAATAACAACACTTTTACTTTTCTACTTTTGGCTCTACACCACGTGACATCAAAACATCGATTATCTTTTTCTTAACCGCACTACGTTTACATGGATGAGCAGATGCATGTTTCCCTGGCAAATGAGGATGATCTTCTATTTTTACCTTTTATTTTTACACGATTTTTGTAAGCACATTTTAACATGTTCAAATGTTTTTGTATGCATCTTTTAGAAGCTGCCATTTGTTCACCTGCATTTCCAACACAAGCTCTTCTGCCACAAAAATCAACAAAGAGGCAGATACAAACGCTTTAATGGGACCGATTTAGTTATACAAAAGATTTATACAAAACGTACACCATCAAATTACAAAAATTATAGGTGAGTAAACTGAATCGGTATTATAATATACCAAGTTGTTGTTATTATAAATGTCAAAACTCATACCGGTTTATACAAAAATATTTCAGTTAATTTACCTGGTATCTGTTTCTATATAGTTTGAATGCAGCATGAGCTAGCAACTAATAATAACCAACATATAAGGCTCAATACAGAATTTCCCATACTGCATTTTCCTTCTTCCTAAGGCGAACATTGACCAAGAGCATGGAATCCTTTTGAATAGCCATCATGACTAAACGATCATGGCTCATTTAGTGTGATACAGTGCTTCACTTTATTCCCAGACACATCAAGGCATTCTTGGGCATAGTTACCAAAGTCTCTCATGGTAGAATTTGCAATGTGAACATCTCAATTAATAAATTATAAGGAGTTTGTATGGTTATTCCCTTACACATAACATATATGCACTTAATTTTAGTATATTCATTCTGTATACAGAAGCCTTCTTTGTATAACAAAGCTACCGACAGAATCAAATCTGCATAGCACATTAAATACTTTATTTACTACTATATAAATTTATTCCATCTTGACTTAACTAATTTCTTATATTCACTACTATATAAATTTATTACTAATTGCTGATCGTTTATAAATTCTTTTTTGGTTAATCAAGTAGCATATATGTGGTATGGTTATAAAAAAACTATTCATTTATTTGATATATGCGGTATGAAGATAAATACGTGCACAACGTAGATAAAAGGATAAACCATTCACTTTCTTGATGTGAAGTATGAAGATAATAAGACAAAAAAATTAAGTTTTGATGCACTTGGTATGGTAATATGTGTTGTATAAGTATATGATAGAGCTACATGCAAGTTTTATCCTAAATGGATTAGTTCACTTACCTTTCTCCATTGCGTAACTCACTGCTGCAACCTGGTCCACCTATTAGCCAAATCACAATTGGCTCCTTCTTACTATGCCTTGATTTAAAGAAAAAATAGAACATCCTACAATGAACAAAGTCATTTATCAAATTATGTACTCAAACTTTCAGAAGTTACAGGTGGCATATAAGTTGAAAAATAAACCTCTAATATCAGAATCATCAAGTGCCACTAATGAAATCCCATTTTCTTCTGTTTTATACATGCTACTATAGTAACTGAGCTAAAAACCGAAAGTGCATTCATCTGCAACTCAATTCATGTTTAAAGTGCCAATAATTTCAACAAGCAATTTACTGCACTGGCATGCTAAAACACAATATTTTAAAACCAACTTCACTAACTTCCCAATTCATGCTTATGCCCGAACGCATCTGAAGTGCAAATTTATAATTTTCCAAATCCAACTTTGTAGTTCCTTATGTGGTATATTAGCAAGCAAACAATTACTAAACTTTTGCACATGCGATGCGACACAATAGAACCATATCGACTGTAAGCAAAAATCAATTTTATCTTTGGTCATAAGCAAATAAACTCACATAGCACCTCTAAACCCTAGACTCCAACCCAACCAAAAACATAAATACAATTCTAGAAAATTACACAAAATCTGACCTTACATCATGTGTATTTGACAACTTATAATACCCTGCATGATGCCCCAAATCATCAACCAAAACCGCACCAGAAATGCCCGGAAACTTCAAATTCTTCTCAATGATTATCCTACTAGAATCAAATTCCCTCTTTTCGGGTTCGAAAACAACATCTTTCGGACTCGGATTCAGTGATCTGACAATAATTCAATTTTCCATATGCTTCATTGTCGTTAATGAATTAGGTGATTTTGCTAGATGTTTAGGTGATTAACAATGGCGAGGGTTTTGATCCAGTTCCTCGATGTGCTTTTCCACCTTGGAACGATGTCGAAGAAGCCCTTGAATTGGCAAGAGAGAGTTGACGGCAAACTGGATTGAAGTTTTTTTTTAGGATGATAAAAATGTTTAAGTGATATGGGGGAGGAGAAAAGCGGCCGAAATAAAATTTCACCAAAATTTTACACAACCATAAGCGGGATAAGTTGGTTATGTTTATTTTTGGTAAGGCAGGAGGGTGAAAAAATTTGGGATTGGAAAGAATGAACGAAAGATTGAAGGGGACCACGAAGTGGATGGAGGAACGACGGAAGGATGAATTGTTGTTCGTGTTTCCGTTTTTCTCAAAACACGAAAAATGAAAATAGGTTGTTTTCTATTTTGTGTGTTAAATTTGTTTTCTAAAATGATCATTTTTCATAATATACATGCGTTGTTCGTATTTTTATATGGACGAAAACTCAAAACTAAAAACGGTAAACCAAACATAGCCTTAGTTGTTACATTTATAATATAGCACGAAATATTATTAGTTGCACTTATAATTAAACGCCACAAATTTCTTTAGCCAAAGGCTGATTTTGTTATAGTGCTTCTTTGATAAAATTGCATAACTAGTGTAATTGCACTTATCAATTAAAATATACCAAGTGAACTAAATTAAAGGTTGATTAAGAATTGTAAAGAAGTACTTACCTTCAATAGGACTTTTGGCATGATGTCGCTTCAATGCCCATGCAAAATTTGATTGATCCAACCATTTAAAACATCCGAGTCTTGGACACTTAAATGTAAACTTGTTCATTATTGTATGCTTTCTACTATAAATAAGACCTCTAAATACAATTCAAGAGTATGGATATTCGAGCCATATTCAATCACATAAAAAAATTATGTGGTGAACAATCATGTTTCGTGAGATACAAAATTCAGTTGAAATTATTTCATATCAAAGGAGCAAGTTAATCATAGTATTCATGTGCTCAATATGATCGAGTACCTTAAGGTGATTGTTGAGTTGGAAATAACACCTGGTTAAGAACTACATATAGTCCTTATTCTTGGATTACTAAAATGTCAGCTTGATCTATTTACTGAAGTAAAATTTACTCTATCTCCCTAATATGATAAGGATGAGAAGATGCACTTTTTAAAGGAATCAAGTGTAGTCTCATAGTGAAGGGTTTCTCTTCTAAAGTATAGACCATTATAAGAGAAAGCAAAAGTTTAAGAGTTCCACTAACATAGGAATGGTTGGAATGAAGTGAGGGTGAATGTCACTTCTGCTTCATGAAGAGGCATAAGAAGCTGAACCATATTAAATATTTGTGGACCTTTATCCAGGAATAAGAAATATGCTTCTAAAGGTGTTTTTATTATATAAGATTATACTCTATAAGATCTATTTCATAATATGATAATTTCAAAACTTTTTGACCATAGGTTAGTTGCGGTATAAGATATAAATAGTCGTTGGTACGAGACTAAATGAATAATCGTACGGTGAATGTTGCTATTGTAGTAGCAGAAATAATGAGAGCATGCCATATAACACTTGGTAAGGATGCGTCTATGTTTTAAATAATTATATTCATGTACACTAAAATATTATTTATGAAATAATAACCATGCTCATGTTATACTAAAAATACATGCACATTGTTTTGTATGTGAATATTATTGATTATGGAAAAAAATTCATACCATAATTTAATGGTAGTATTTTTTTTAATTGTAGCAATGTATTAGCTATATAATACATAAAAGCATCTAAAATATTTGACAATTTCTTTTCGAATCATAGACCTAGATATATTTTTAAGAGATTTTGTTCAATCATAGGATTATGAATCATATAGTACTTGTGAATTGTATCTCATAGGATTAACAATAAAGCACATATTTTATGGGAGTGACAAAAGAGTTAACAACTGTTTGGGTGGATACATAATGATGTGTGTTAATACGATTTTGGTACATTATAACACCATCTAATATTTCTATAGAATACGTACTACCGAAGACTTATACGCATGTGGAGATACAAATCAACTATTTATTGAAATGTATGAGAAGCGTCTATAATTTAAGAAAATAAAATTGTAAGAGAAGAATGAAACACACATAAATTCAACGTGTTTCGAATGTTAAGGAGTCCTACATCCAAGAGTAGACATTCCTTTCATTATTTATTATTAGTACAAACATTCATGAATAACATCATCTTTATTATCTCTGTTCTTTTCAGTATGGGAGTTTTATTTTGATTATCAAAGAAATGACTGCCAAAATGAATGTTCGTATTAATTTTACATCGCCTTTCCTTCCATATAATTTTTGGATCTCATGGATTTGTTCATCCTAGGTTTACACCTGTTATACAGTGTTGGATTTTGTACATGTGGCTATCATCTAGCGGCTCTTCAAAGAGTGAGCCATGAATCGATAGTTATCTTAGCAGGATCTTCTATTTTGGGCAGGATCATAAAATTACATAAAGAGATGCTTTGGTTTTGGTGCGGAGATGTTGGATGGTTGCCAGTTGGATTTATTCTCGGTAGTAGGCCCAGCTTCCATGTGTAGGTCAGTATTGGTGTTTATCCTTCGTATCCTTCTTTCTTGACCTTCATAGGAGCTGAATGATTTATGCGTTGTTCTAGCCGTTCATGTTATGCTCCTTAATCTTCTACTCAATTCTCTCTTTCATGTATGATGAGATGAAATTTGGTGTAACACTTACCCCTAGATCTGATAAGAATCGTGGTAGATTTGGAATTTCGCTTACACATCATTTCATATTTTCTAATCGGACTGCCACATTTATTGCTTTGGAAATGCGTCACTTTTAAAAAAATTCTCGTCCATTTTAGGTTAAAGCAATTGATTTGAATTCTTTTAAATGATTATTATTTGAGGGTTATGATTCCTCGTGTCTTTTCATGATCAATGGCTAGAAATTTGATTTTCCTTCTATAAAAGCTATATCCTTCTCCGTCTTCATTTTTCTTCATTTCTACTTTATTTTCTATCCATGCTTTGAAGAAAAATATTAAAACCCTTGATTTTGCATTATTTTGCTATTACATTACTGAGATTACTTTTTTGAATCTGTAGGTTTTTTTTTTGACCATCCGTGTTTATCTTGGCACTTACCTTATAGTTGCTTGATTAAATGTCTCTAAGCGTTCCCTTTTCTTATCTTTATTTGCGTATTTAACCCTACCTAAATTGTTTATGGTACTCATTAGGAATAATTTATTTAGGGTTGTCTCGCATGTGGCAAACAGGAATGTCGGTTCAAAATTAGAATAGTCCCATGTCGCTAAATAAATTGGAGAAGTAGAGTACAAATATGGGTTGTTAAGCATGTAACATCGGGGAGTCCTTTAGTTATAATATGTCAACTCATATTGCTGGATACTGACTATGATGGCCTTTGTATTTTTCCCATGTTCTTCTAACATTGTGAAGTGGTGAATATCTACATCCACTCATGATCTCTAGTAAACGTCGGATAGTAAAAAGTATTGCCCTAGATAGTATATTTTATCACAACTTACTTGATAGTCCAATGAAAGTCCTCTTCGTTGTCTAAACATCCAAATTTAAAGACCCACGCATGCCTAATAGTGAACTTATGGAAGAGGAGCATGTCCAACATGAGCAAGTGCACATCCGAATAGTGCAGTTCTCTACATTGCTTTTGCTTAGAACATCAAAGTAAAATTACATTTCAACTAAAGAAACAGCACTGTGCTAGCTAATGGAGCTTATCACCTCACTCATCCAACAACAATGTCTTGTGCACATGGAACCCAAAACACCTTACACTACAAGAAACCTTTGGTTGCAATAAGTGGTAGCGTTTATCGTCAAGTGCTACTAATAATATTTTATCCTAGTTTATAAACGTAAGCAAATATTTTCCATCCATCCCGCCTTCTAAAATTTTCGCGGCTATAAAAAAATTTGTCATGCTTTGTTCTGTCACGTTTTCGTTCCTCGATACTTACAAAAAATTAAACCCTTCCTTTATTCCTCTTCAATATTTGAAATTTTTTTTTGTCATTTCGCTTCAGCATAATTCACCTCGTCCTACGATTCCTCCATCGTCATCGTCGCGCTAGCGCTCTCCATCATCATTGTCGTGCTAGCACTCTCCATCATCATCGTTGCGCTAGTGCTCTCCAGTCGTACTAGCGCTCTCCATCGTCATCGCTTTGCTAGCCCTGTCTGTCGTGTCTGATTTCTCGAGGTTTCTACGTAAACCCTAAATAGGTATGAATTTTATATTCCAATTGGATCGACTATTTCTATCTGATTTTTTGATTCGACTATAAATTATATTATTTGACTATTTGGGTTATGCAGATTTTGTCTAAATGATCAATAATGGCTTTACAGAGATTAGATTCATGGATGAGATGAAGAAAGCAGAATTCGTGAATGTTAAGCCGGTAAAATTTACAAAGCCTGAAATGCTAAGACTATATTTGGATGTGAGTATCTTTAAATAATTTTGTTAGTAAATTTCTTTAGGCATACTTTTTGGTTCTGACAACTTGGGTTTGGTGTTTGAGTAACTATTTTATTATGTGCTTTTGTAATATAAAAGCTAAAAATACATCATTTGAATAATTTTAGGTAACATGGACTAGTTATTATATATTGTATAATATAGATGTCATGATAGCACCATAAAACACAGCATAACCTCTGATTACAAACTGGATCTCAATGAGATATATATAGTATTTATTGCATTGATAATTTTACTATGTTATAACAGAGACTTGCTATTCTTATTAGGTGTATGTTCACAGCAAAATGCATCAAGAAAACATATGTTTAAATGTTTGGTATTTTGCCAACCACTAAACCTTAAGTCTACAAGTTATATTCAATTCATGTTATGTTATCTTGCCATATGAATATAAATCATGTTGTTCATAAGCAATCACACAGTCATACTGGTTTTAAGTTGTGCAGGTTCTGTGTATTACAATCAGGTAACTCTTTGAATATATATTGCATATTGATGTTGCCTTCCGGATAAAGATTCTTACAGCATAACCTTTATCTAAATTTTGAATAACACTTTTTTACTTCTATATTGACATGTCCAAACTACGTACTAGGATTCAACCTTACGGAATTAGGGTTATTCTGTATTCTGCCCTGGCTTACAATGGCAATCTCTACAAATGTTGGAGGTTGGATAGCTGACACACTTGTTAGTAGAGGGGTATCTGTCGCTGTAGTCAGAAAAGTATATAAGTTATAGTACTTTAGTAGAGGGATTTCCAACCCTCGAAAATCGATACTAATACGTCCATTGTATCACATGCCGAACATTCAAGTGCTAGAAATACCGATTTGTTAGGGTGAAAGAAAAAGATAGAAGATATAAGAAAACTAAACAACACAAAATCTTACAACGCAGCGAATAATATATAATACAACAATGATCTTTACAAAAAGGAAACATCTTTATTCATATAATATCAGAGTACACTAGGCTTATTCTAAATTTGGACGGTTATAGAAACATGTTCTTACATTGACAAATATATAGACTTTATAATACAACGAAAGAAAAATATACGTGAATACGTCTTGACCATCCAGCTCCTCTTCAACTCCAAAGTATCAAGCTAAACCTGGGAAAACATGCTCGGTCTGACCCGAGCATTACATGGAATAACGCCCGGGTCAGTCTGGTAAACCAGCGTGAGTAAAACTCGATAACAAGTAATAAGCAAACTGATTTTTACATTTGAAAACTTTTCAAACAAAATGTATCTCGTAAGACCACACCGCACATAAAAATGGATGGGTTTTTACCTTACGATAACCAAAACATTTTATGTCAAAATCTAGTGATATTATCATAGTGTCTACGTTTAAAGTAAATAGATAAAATAGCTGAAATGCTTGCATCTCACATTCCAACATACTAGGCTCTACAATTGAAAACGTAAGGCACGTATTGGAGAATGGATTCCAACTAATGATTGGGCTACTGGGGTACCGCCCGCCACAGTACACCTCTAGAAAAATGTACTGAGGTCGTACCTAACGACCCCTGCCAACACAGAACTGGTCTACCCCTTGCTAGATAGTACCGAATATATCATCACTCCAGTTGTTTTGCAACCTTTAACCGAGCGCTACCACGTACATGAATTCATTGATGATTGTGTATATATCTAGAAGGGTGATGATATACCCTAATGGGTGCGACTCACATAGCCCTGCTGCATATCCCATGTTTTAGTCATTCTTGGTTGATGAGGCTTGAGGTTACATTTTACCTTTCTGAATAGCAGTCCCTCTTGGAATGCTAACATTGCCCTCCCGATAGTAATGTAGTGCCAACATTCATCCATATAAGTTGTCCAGGATAAGGACAAACCGAATGCACTACTTCTACTACATCCATTTTGGAATCACCCTCGGGATTAGTAGTAAGCAGTCCTTGTACTTTAATGACCCCATCTTCGATCCTATGCTTCAAGATGTTTTCATTACGAAACGCTTGGGTTAGATCGAAGTGGTTTCCGAATAACATATCCGATTCCAAATTCTTCGAAACAACTTTCGATATTTTTCGGTAAACTCAACCCCGATTCTTTAGGAAATAAACAGACAAACGATAAGAACGGAGTTCACCTCCTAACCATTTGTGGACGGATGTCCTTATCATTCGTCCTAGAAGAACGAAACGAGTTTATACATACAGTATAGCACCTTCGACGGTAATTGTACCATATAATTCTTGTGTTTCTCCTAGATATTTCCAAAGTTACGTTTTGGGTCCAGCTTTGATAGTCGGTTATTTAACTATCAAATAAACAAACATCCAATCATGGTTTAATTTCCATATAGGATCCATTAAGCCTTTATAAATTTTCTTTAATTAATAAAACCACCATATAAAATCTGATCAAAAGATCTTTTAAAAACACCATTCCCAAACCCCTTACATTTCCTTTATACTTGGAAACCTTTATATACTTATCTCAACGGTATAAGTATATTACCAAAACATTTTACTTTTCATGCCTTGATACAAAATCATATGCTTATCTTATCAGTATAAGTATATTTACAAACTTTTCAAAGTTTCCTTCTTCCAAATCCAAACATTTCTTCCAAATAAACATTCCGCTTATCCTTTATCAAAAATTCCCTTTTTAAAAGCTCATCTCATATTTCAGCTTATAACTTCCAAAATAAAGTATAACCCACTTTTATAAACCTTTAAGTTAATTTATAAACCTCTTTCCAAATCTCTGAAATGATTTATAAACATTTTTCCTATTTTTAAAACTCTTTATATAAACATTTATATACTCCTTTATAAAATATTCTTTATAAATATCATTTACAAAACATCATTTGTAAAACACCTTAATAACCCTTTTCGTTAGAAAAACCTCTTTCTATAAACAAGTTATCATTTATAAATACCTTTATAAGAATTATATAACTTGAAAACCCATTTATAAACCCTTAGCCTCAAATTGATTAAAGAATTAAAGTAAATTCAAACCATACTTTATAAATTCCAAATGAGGCTTAGCAGCCCCAATGATACTAATTTAAGTTACCATTTAATTTCAATTCGATTTCCAAATCACATAACAATTATTTACATAAGCTGCCTTATATGTAAATACATTTCATATCCAGTTAGTGAATAACACGTCAATATAACCAGTTACAAGTCCAAATAACATAACAATAGGATGGTGATTTATCCTGCTAAATAGATGTTCAAACAATTCAATCAATTTATAGTAGAACGAGAATTTATTCTGCTTAACACATGTCCATACAATCAAATCACTTAGACTATAGCAGAATGGTGTTTTGTTCTACTAACGGATGTCATTTAATTATCCTAATCATATGGGTTACTTAAAGGTCCAGAGAAGAGATCCTTTGATATGGAATCAATTTACTTTGAAAAATAAATTGATTAAAACACATTCTGTTTAGTTTAAAATCACCTTTGAAAAGTTAAAAAGTATATTTAATTAGCTTAAACCCTAACTAAATCTTAATTAATCCAATTTAAATCAAGATTAAATCATAATTAAACTTTAATTAGGCTTAATGAACTTGATTAAGTACTAATTAACTTCCTAGTGCAACTTGGTTAAGGTTAAACCAATTTGTTTAAGAGTTAAACCCTAATTAATTAAATATTAATTAAATAACCCATTAATTAAATAAATAAATAAATAACCATTAATTTTAATTAAATAATTATTAATCACTTAATTACTTCTTAACCCTATTAATCACTAATTAAAACTTTATAAATCAATAAATAGTCATTAACTTAACTTAAGTGATGATTAACCTCTAATCACCTTCTTAATTACCAATTAGGTGCTAATTACCTTTTAATTAATTAATTAATTAATTAATTATATTACAAATTAATTACTTTTTAATATTACTAATTAAGTTTGAAAAACTTAGTAAACTAATTTCAAAATAAAACAAATTTGAAACAGAAATTCAAACCTTTGCCGAAATGCATCCATAACAACTGTCGTTATGAGTGCAGTTTGCTCTAACCCACCTCTAAGCGAAGCCACTTTACTAAAACCATACTATTTCCTGATTGAAACATACCTTGGTAAATTTTCACATTTTAAAACCAACTATGCAAACTTTAACCACAATCTAAACTTTAAACTCTTGAAACGAGTTTGATTTCAAATCCGACCTCAATTTCGTCGCCACTACATACAAAGTTTCAACTTTGTTTTCAACCCATCATGACTATAGTCAAGTTCATCATCAACCCTTTATATTCATACATCGCATTCATACAACAAATTGTATGCATATACCAATATATATGCAATTACTAACTTTGCAATAACACATCCATTCTAGTGCTAACACTAACCCATAAATTTTCACTTATCACCACATTCAAATATGCCAAGATCTAACATATATATATATATATAACATGCATATAGCTAAGGATCAACACAACATATAAAGAAAAGTTCTTTCCAAAAGATTAGGAATTTACTCACCGAAAGCTATCCAAACTCTCGCTAAATTAGAGCATGACATAGCACTTCCATTCCTAAGCAACAAGATGCAGTCTTGAACCCTGAATGCACTAGGTAGGCTTGGCCTTGAAAGGAAGAGGAAGTGAGACTTGTTTTGGTAAGGTGGAGCGACTTCGGATAAACATTGAATTCTCAATAACAAACCCGAAAATATTTCATTTTGCAACCGATTTTTGGGCTACCTACTCATGGAATTTCAAAAATCACTCAAAGTGAAAGTTATTGGAATTTCTTTTCTCTATCATTTCAAAAAAAGAATCACTCCTTTCCCATTAGATTTGAAGAATCTATGATTAAAAGAAGAAGGGTAATTTTCGGACTTGAAATTCTGGGTGAAAATTTTCTTTGCAAAAATTGGGTATTTTGACATAGCTATGGTAGAAACTTGAAAAAGTAGTCAACTATAATGTTGTATCCATTAAAATTCCACACGGTTTCAAAAAAAGAAAAACTCCATTTGAGTTAGAAATGAGGAAGAAAAGGTTGGTGGAAAGAGGAGAAAAAATGGAGAAACATATGGGTTATTTATAGGCAAGATTTCACACCTAATCACTTTGTCAAATCACATCACAAATCTTTTATAATATATATATATAATTATGTTTGATCATGTCACTCTTTTATATATATATATATAATTATATTTAGTCACATCACTTTCTTATATATATATATAATTATTATGTTTAGTCACATCACTTTATATATATATATATAATTATTATGTTTAGTCACATCACTTTCTTTATATATATAAGTTTAATTATTAATTAACTAAGATGTGACAAGAGGTAATTATGGTTAATGATTACAAATCTAAACTGTGACAATACTTAATAGATATATTTATGTTATCCCGCCTTTTGGCAAGACCGAGATATCAAGGAATTGACTGAAAACCAAGGATCGTTCATCCCGAATGTCGAGTAAGCATAGGTTCACTATGGATGTCGATGAATTTTGTCCGAGTCTGGATCACGCTACAATTGATATGACATTACAGGCAAATCTAAGAAAGCTAACGTTCCAAATTTCAAGTCAACCGGAGTTCGTATGCTTGAGATATGATCGATGCAAGACAGGGGGCCAACTCATTCGTACCCATCATTTTGAATCGATCGAAGTTACGACCCATCATTTCACGCCGGTCGATTTCGTATCCATCAGCAGATAGGCTCACTTCGTATCGATCATATATTGCCTACTTCGCATCCATCAGCTACAACACGGAGGTTTACTTCATATCCATCCAAAGGCGGCATCCTTCGCATCGACCTTGTTCATATCCATCGACGAGCATTTGTTCGAATCAATCAGGATGCGCTACTTCATATCCATCGAGAGAATATGCTTGTTCGCATCGATCTACTCAACTCCACCATCGAACAGGCTCTACTTCGTACGGTAGTTATCTAGTTCGTGTCCATCCTGGAAGGCCTTGTTCGAATCCGTCGAGGCTCGTTAGTCCGTATCCATCAAGTAAACATTACTTCGTATCCATCATAAAACCACTATTCGTATCCATCAAATTGGTGCAACCTGGATCGATGCGAACAGAGCCTAAGCCATCTCCATCGATTCGAACGAGGCAACGGTCTTCGATACGAACAAGGCGAAAGCCTTGGAATGACTCGATCAACTCGGCATAAAAAGTGGATCGATCCGGAGGGTGAGCGCCACGTCAGTTGGCATCACGTGTGTGACCATCGATGCGAAGTAATCGATTCGAAGAGCATCGATTTGAACACGATAGCCTTCATAAAAACGCAAATTTGCATCGATCATAACTTGCAATCCACAAGTCCAAATGCTATGAAATTTTCACAAGAGCTTACGTGCGACCTAAGGAAGGTTCATGCCAAGTTTCGACTCGATTGGATCAAATCCTGATCGATACGAAATTCGTTCGTATGAATCATGGATTGAGCCGAAACTTCATAGGATCGATCGCGTGGGCCCACCCACGTGCCAGAAGAAGTCTCCTGAGATCTGAGCGAGATATTTGCCTCCTACACCTATAAATAGCACCCCAAAGTCTACAGAAAAAGGATCTTTTGGCTCTTTGACGTCCAGACTCTGCCGGAAACACTTTTGCACTTCAAGGCTGCTGCTATACTCGAATTTCATTATTGTAATTCGCTGTAATCTGCTGTTATCCGCTGTAATCAGTTGTAATCATCAAAGAAATATCAATAAAATCATCAATTTCATAGTGGATGTAGGCAATACGCCGAACCACTTTAAATTTCTATGTCTCTGCGTAACTTTATTATTTGTTTTTGGAGTATTTGTTAGATAACCCTCTTTTTCCATTTCCATTTTTCATTTTTATCTCATCAAATACTTCTGAAGAGTGTTGTGCCTAATTTTGGTACGAACACTTTGGTGCTTTCACTGAGAAAACACAGTTTTTCTCCTGCTCTTTGGATCTGCTATCGATACCGGATTGCATAAATCCAAGAAGAAGATCCAGATCTCAAGCCTTAAAGCCCTTCCATCTTATTCAGATTTGCATCAGATCTAGGAAAGGACTTCATCAATTCATCATGGTTAGCACACGGACTACTTCTACAGCTGCTGATCAAGAAGGATGGGATAGACAGAATCCCGTACAACCGCCTCTATCCAACCAGAATGCCGCCGGACCTTCGGATCTGCAAGGCCCTATCACTAGGGAGGAATTCCAAATGCTTATGCAAGAGCTAACTCAGAGTCGTCAGCAACTTACTCAGCAACTCCGTGCTAATGCGGAATTGACCAACCAGCTGTAGCGCCAGCAACGAAGGAGATCCAGGAGAGATCAAGCTTCCTATTCTTCCACCGAGAGTTCAGCCTCTTCCGATGATCATCACAGATCTACACGCCCGCGACTGGACATAAGCTACACCCAGGCCACCGGACACCAACCCGCCCTAAACCTTGGACAACCCAAGGTTGGACCATCCACCAGCCATCAGACCAGACCCTCCTCCCGAGGGGGTACCGTCCCTTACCATGTCACAGGCAACCTCGCTGCCACCACCGCTACCGAACAAGGAATTGACGCTAGAAATCAAGCCGATCTGCATCGTCGCCGACGAGAACACACTCCAGAACCTTATATCCATGAAAATCTTGAACCAAGGAGACAAGACACAAACCGTCGACCGCGCACGATCCAGCCTCCCAATGGGGAGCTCGACCACACCTTGGCTCAACATCCATATAACATCCAGATGCCGGATATACTGACGATGATTCGTCAAATGATTCGTGAGAGTCAGGATCTCACTAATGACGATTGGGGAATCTCCTGGAGTCATGCCCCTTTCACTGATGACATACTATATGCTGAACCACCTCGGCGATTCAGGATGCCAACTTTGCCAGTCTATGAAGGAAGTTCTGATCCCAATCAACATATCATGAAGTATGAATGGTTGATGAATGCTGTGAGGGCTAACGATGCAGTTAAATGTCGTAGTTTCCCCATCTCCCTGGGGCATTGCTACTATGTGGTTTACTCATTTGCCGCCACGGTCCATTTCTAGTTTCGACCAGATGGCCACTAAGTTTGTTGAACAATTATGTATGCACGTACCTAGACCTAAAGATGTTAATACTCTGTCTAGTGTCACTCAAGCTCCTAGAGAGACACTTAGACGTTACTTGGAGCGATTTCATGCTACGTGTGTAGAAATAAGCAATCCCAATGACAACTCTATCCTGATGGCATTAACTAAGGGGACTGATCCTGATTCCGAGTTCGAAAATTGGTTAGCTGGGAAGCCACCAACATCATTGGACCATTTCTATTCCAAGGCAGCCTAATTCTTGAGGAGGGAGGATGCGAAATAGTCTAGGAAACAGGATGACATAGGGCCCAGCATGGAAGGAATTCAAAGTAACATTGCAGTTAAACAATCCGGTGAGAGTTCCGAAAAAGTTCAATTGAATATACAAAATAAACAAAGTCAGCGGAAGGATAATGGAAATCAAAATAAAAAGCGAGATCAAAACCGTGGTCCACGACGCAGAGCTCCTATATTCGACAGTTATACTCCACTGAATACATCATTGGAGAACGTGTATTTGCAGACCTGCAATACCGTTCAGTACAAGAAACCTGCTCCGAAGCCATCAACAGAGAGGCAAATTCAGACTGGAAAGTTTTGCAGGTTTCATGAAAGTTACGGCCACAATACAAATGAGTGCCGTCATTTACAAGATCTCATCGAAAAGCTGATACGTGAACGGAAGTTGGATCAGTTTGTGCAGGCGCCGCAGTCAGGAGGTGCGGGCCCATCAAATCAAAATCGTGCACCAAACCAGGAAAGATAGGAGGAACCCGCTCGTACCGGCGGGAGGTTAGTGATAAACACTATTTGTGGTGGTCCTCATCCAACAGACCGAAGTTGGAAGGAAATGGAGTCGTATGCTAGCTCTATTATGCATGCGGACTTTGAGTGTTGTAGTAGTTTTGATGAAGGGGCTCCGGCCAAACAACTGAAGATGATGACTGATGACATCGTATTCCGAAATAGAGATGCTGACAAGGTCGAAGCCCCCACTATTGATCCACTGGTCATCTCAGCTCAAGTAGGTCCAGCCTGGATGAAGAGGATTTTGGTTGACAGTGGAAGCTCAGTGAATATTCTGTTTAAACGAGCTTACGATCAGATGAAGATGGAGGCTAAAGATTTAAAGCCTTGCCAATCTCGAATCCATAGTTTCAATGGGAGCGCTACTATACCTACTGGAGTAGTGGAACTACCAGTGGAGTTGGGGGTCGGAGAACGCCGGAGAGTTCGGATTTTGCAATTTGTTGTATTGGATATAGACTCCCCGTACAATGCTTTTTTGGACCGACCGGCCCTTGCTGAATACAGGGAAGCTATCGCCCCTTGGTGTTTGACATTAAAATTCCCCACTAACAATGGCGTTGGAGTTATTCAGGGGGTTCAGGCTGCTGGACGAGCCTGTTACGTTGCTGAGCTACCGGAGGCGTAGCGAAAGGAGAAAGGAAAGGGCGTAGAGGAAACTCTCTGCGTCCGTTTTGCTGGTAATTGACAATTAATGCCAGGGCCTATGCCCGGGCACCCCAGCCAATTCCAAAGGGATCTTGACCCAAGAGAAACTAAAAATGAAGCAGAATCTAAAGAAAGTCAAGCTTCCCCGACCGAACTGACGATCGATGTCCCAATTGACAATGATGATGATTCAAAGATGATAAAGATTGGATCTCAGCTAAGCCAGCGAACTCAAGAGGAATTGGTTGAGTTTCTACGGGCGAATCTTGACGTATTCGCCTGTACGCATTCTGATATGTGTGGGATTTTGCAAGACATTGCGAGCCACACTTTGAATATTGACCCGCGGCATATCCCGGTCAAACAGAAAAGGCGTGGTATGGATCCAGAGAGATCTGCCGCCCTTAAAGAAGAGGTAGAAAAGCTTAAAACGAATGGGTTTATTCGAGATGCGCTATATCCCGAATGGGTGTCGAATCCTGTGCTTGTCCAAAAATCAAATGGAAAATGGAGAACATGTGTTGATTACTCCGATCTGAATAAAGCTTGTCCTAAAGATAGTTTCCCGCTTCCCAGAATTGATCAGCTCGTAGATTCAATAGCTGGACACAAACTCTTATCCTTCATGGATGCGTATTCTGGCTACAATCAGATACCAATGCATTTACCTGACCAGGAACATACCAGCTTCGTAACCAATCTGGGACTTTACTGTTACAAAGTTATGTCATTCGGACTCAAGAATGCCGGGGCTACTTATCAGCGATTGGTCAATCGAATGTTTGCCAATCAAATCGGGAAAACCATGGAAGTGTATGTAGATGACATGCTTGTGAAGTTACGATTTTCCACTGACCATATCAAAGACCGGAAATCAATGTTCAACATCCTTCGAGAATATAGAATGAAGCTCAACCCACTGAAATGTCACTTTGGAGTTGCATCCGGAAAATTCCTTGGGTTTATCGTCAATGCTCGAGGAATCAAAGCTAATCTCGAAAAGATCTGGGCGATCAGAAATCTTGAAACCCCAAAAACTATAAAGCAAGTTCAGAGTCTCAACGGGAAAGTAGCAGCACTGAGCAGGTTCATTTCAAAGTCCACTGACAAATGCATTCCCTTCTTCGATCTGATCCGAAAAGGAAAGCGAAACTTTGAATGGACTACAGAATGTGAGGGCGCATTCCGAGCACTAATTCAGCATCTCTCCACACCGCCAATCTTGTCAAAGCCTATCGATCACGAGAGATTGTACATTTACTTAGCGGTCTCAGAAAACGTAATTAGTGCTGCCCTAGTTCGGGAGGAAGACCGAATACAAAAGCCGGTCCACTACATAAGCAAACGATTAACCGGAGCTGAGAGGAATTATCCGAAGTTAGAAAAGTTGGCTTACTGTCTTGTTATTGCCTCAAGGAAGCTCCGCCCATATTTCCAGGCTCACCCAATCACCATTTACACCGACCGACTGTTACGACAGGTCCTTACGCGGCCTGAAACGTCTGGTAGGTTACTTAAATGGAATATCGAGTTAAGTCAATTTGACATTACTTACACTCCAAGATGAGCTATTCAAGGACAAGTCCTAGCAGATTTCATAGCTGAATTTACCATCCTAGAGGACTTTCCCAAAACCAGTAAATCTCCCGAATATACATGAAAACTGCATACAGATGGTGCATCAAATGACCATTGTTTAGGTGCAGGGGTTGTACTTGAAACTCTAGAGGGTCGATCTATATGCTATGCTTTAAAGTTTGATTTTTGTGTGACCAACAATGAAGTCGAATATGAAGCCCTATTAGCTCGATTAAAACTTACCCGAGATTTGAGAATTATTGCTCTGGAAATTTATTGTGACTCGTAATTGGTCATATGTCAAGTTCGAGGGGAATATCAAGCGAAAGATCGAAGGCTGGCTGCTTACTTAGCTCGAGTTCAGGAAATACTAGATCGGTTTGATTATTATGCCATTTATTGTATACCTCGAGAACACAATCAAAAAGCCGATTCATTGGCAAAGTTATCCAGCACTGGTGAAGCGCAACAAATGAGACTCGTTTCTGTAGAGACGTTATCTTCCCCAAGCATTGATCGGGCAGAAACAGATTGGGTATGTGAAGTCGTTCCTGATAAGGAGTCGTGGATGACTCCATTCATAAGTTATCTCGAGCGCGAAACCCTGCTAGAGCGCAGGAGTGAAAAGAGACAGATTCTTCGAAAAGCTTAGTGATTCATTATACAGAATGGAGTCATATACAGAAGAGGGTACTCCGTTCCTTTACTCCAGTGTATCGCTCACGACGAAATTAAACGAGTAGTACACGAGGGAGAATGTGGCAATCACACCGGGGGGCAAGCACTTGCCAAGAAAGTACTTCGATACGGATATTACTGGCCGACCGTGAATTGAGATGCGTCGGATTATGCCAAGAAATGTGATAAATGTCAAAAGCATGCTCGAATTCCTAGAGCCCCACCTACCGAGATAACTCAAATGGTCAGCCCATGGCCGTTTGCAGTATGGGGCATCGATATTATTGGCTCTTTACCTCTAGCAAAAGGTGGTGCGAAGTACGCCATCGTCGTAGTTGATTACTTTACAAAGTGGGCTAAAGCTGAACCTCTTGCTACCATAACGATGAAAAAAGTGATCAACTTTGTAGTCCGCAACATTATCTGTCGATTCAGTCTCCTACACACCATTATCACTGACAACGGGACCCAATTCGACAGCGTCGAATTTAAAGATTTCTGCCAACGGTTTCACATTCGAAAGAAATTCTCTGTAGTTGCGCACCCTCAAGCGAATGGACAGGTCGAAGAAGTCAATAAAGTTATAAAGTCCATTGTGAAGAAACGACTAGAAAAGGCTGGGGGCAAATGGGTCGATGAACTTCCTATGGCTTTATTGGCTTACCGAACAACCCACAAGACCGCAACCGGCCACACTCCATTCTCTCTTTCTTATGGCTCAGAAGTTGTAATTCGAGTCGAGTTGGAAGTACCTTCTCATCGTGTGACATACTATGATCCGAAGATAAATGCTATATTACTTGTTGAATCTCTCGAGTTACTAGATGAGAAGCGTGAAGAGACTGATTTGAGGGCAGCCGCGTATCGAAGTCGAGTCGCCCGATTATACAACGCCAAGGTCCGTCCGCGAACCTTTGAACTCGACGATCTTGTCCTGAAAAAAATTTATCTGGTCCCTTCGCATATGAAGCCAACATGGGAAGGACCATATGTTATCGAACGAAAGCTCGGAGATGGCACATTCAAATTATCGACCATTGACGGTCTTACTCTACCAAGAGCCTGGAACAGCGAAAGTCTTCATCGCTACTACACATGACCTTTATTTACTTATTTATTTTGCTTTGTATTTGCAATTTGTTTCTGCATTTCGAAATTAGAATTTGTAATAAGGCAACTGACTTTGCCATATTCTCTTATTTCAGCAATAAAATGCAATTTCTTCGAGCTAGAGCAGTGGTTTACAAAGTGTATCATTCAATCATCACAATGCACGGAGAGCTAAGTTCCATCATACGGTGGGATTTATTCAAATAGGGAGTGGTCGTGATACGACCGACCACTCGCTAAGTGAAACCCAAGCTCGGGGGCAAGCCATCACACTAAAACCAAAAAAGGATTGATACACGACAATCCTTTAACTAACTCCAGATTCCCAAAGTGCGAACTAGAGTATAACCTCATAAATGCGGTTTCAAAGAGGGTGGACCCGTCCACCTAACAACTTCGCCCGTATCTTAACTAAGTTCGAGGAGGATGGACCCGTCCATCTAACGACCTCACTTGTCAACTCAGGGTGGATGTGAACCGACCATCCACGATCCTGATAACTCCATCGTTCCTAGAGTGCAAACAAAATCCTAAAGCCTAAACAGATATGACTGACCGTCTGTCGGCCAACTCCAAATTCCCAGAGTGCAAACCGAAGTATAAACATCAACTCCAAATTCCCAGAGTGCGAATTGGAGTGCAAACATCAACTCCGAATTCCCAGAGTGCGAATTGGAGTGCAGACATCAACTCTGAATTCCCAGAGTGCGAATCGTAGTATAAATATCGACTCCGGGTTCCCAGAGTGCGAACCAGAGTATAAACGTCAACTCCAAATTCCCAAAGTGCGAATTGGAGTGCAAACATCGACTCCGAATTCCCAGAGTGTGAATCGGAGTGTAAAGTGTCAAGATGATCCGAATTCCCAAAAGTGTGAGTCGGAGCATAATCGTCAACCAACAGTGAGTCCCCAGAGCATGGACCGAATGCTAAGTGTCAGGCATACGCGGCTGATGGCCCATGAATATAATTAAAGTCCCCAGAGCGCGGACGCGTACTTAAAACTTGAGCAAGACTTGATGAATAAACTCAAGCGAGACCCAGATATCGGAACCTCACAAGTGAACTAAACAAATAAACACACATCAAGTTCGCATCAAAATAAGGTTACATTTCAACTATTAGTGAAAAGAAATCGCGTACAAGTTTATCGCAAAAAGTCCTACTAGCGGGGGCCAAACCCGCATTTATACACGGCCAAAGTTAAAAAGAATTCCTATCTATTCAAAAGTGAACCAAGAAGATATATTTATTCTTTCTTATGTCTCGGTTTCTTCTTCGATATGGACTCTCCGGAGCCCTCACTCGGTTTTCTTTTCGAACCCTTACTTTTCGGCGGTCGATCTCCCACCGGGGGCATTATGTCGACATCGACATCCTCCTCCGAACTCAGATGTATCAGAACACTTCCTACAGGCGGAGTCGAAGGGACAGGGTCAACAGAAGGAGGTGGGGCTGGCGTGCTCGTCTCAATAACCGTACCTCCTGGAGATATCATCCGCAAAGGAGTTGGGCCAGGCGCCGCCATTCCACTTCCAGAACTACCACCATGGGCTGCTACCTCCATTTCAGCGTTGATCTCGGCCAATATCTCTTCTTCACGAGTTGCTTGAGCCTCGTGGGGAGCATCAGCAGTCGGCATCGAAGAGCGAGTAGCAGGTGCGCCCCCACTCATAACAAATGGTAGGTCCGCAAAGAGGTCACTATGATGACTGAGAAGTTCCTCCATCATCTGTTCATCAAAAGAGAGTGAGCACCCCTGCGTTCCATCAATCGACGTGGTCGTTGTTCTGGTGGTCACCTCGGAAACAATCGCCTCCTACGTTTGATGTGATCCTTGAGTTGCAGGAGGCGCAATTGGTGTAACTCCAGTCACTAGACAAAGAAAAAGAAATACTGTTAGTAAACGCTTCGGATCAAGCTCTTTATCTTGAACACGGATGAAGAATGTTCAGAGTACCTTCCTCAGTTTGGCTTGTAGATGGCTGAACGGCTTCAGTAGCTTGCTCTGTAGCCGGAGATATCTGCGGCTGATCCAGATTGTAGGCAGGGACAACTGAGCCTTCCCCCACTTCTAAGTGCTGGGCGCCGAGTCTCTCCTTCTCATAAGAAATCATTGACTCGTGGAGAATCTTTCTTTCATCTTCATTCAGAATGTGATTCTCGAGTTCAAATTCGTCAAATGATTCACCAAGATGCACCGCCTTCTCCTCCTCAACCGGTCAACCCCAGGCATTGTATAAGTGCGCAGGGTAGTTTTCAAGCCAGGCTAGATTTCTGTGCCTCAAGACGTTGGCGTTGTAGACAATAAGAAGATCTTCAATATCGGCTTCTAGCCCGGACTCAACCGATTTCACCTCCTCCTCAACCTTAGTCTCCACCTCACGGACCTTAGCCATGGCCGCATCCTGTTCACCCCAAAGCAAAACAGCCTGTTCGCATGCCTCCTAGGCTGCGTTGTTCGTGTCATCCCTTTCCTTGACGATTTCGGTAAATTCAGCTTTAAGTTCGACAAATTCTCTCAGGGCAGCGTCCCGTTCGGCGGTGACTGCAGTATTTCGGTGGCCCGTCTCTTCCACTAAGGCAACATGTGTTTGCCTCAATCTCTCCATCGCCACACTCACCTCATCAGCTTTTTTGGTGGCCTCAATTTCAGATTTCCGAGAAGTCTCGGCTTTGGTATTGAGCACTTGGATGATTCGGTCCTTTTGACCAAGTTCAGACTCCATCTTTTCAATCGCTTTAGCTCGCTCAAAGGCCACCTTTGAAGTTTTTTCTACGGCCTTCATCCACTCTCTATATTGGGCGTATATGTCATGAATGTAATCATGCATTGTATTTTCAGCTTCCGAAGGGATTCTCTTTAGATGAGGGGAAGATGTAGCCATCAAAGCAAATATTTGGGAAATCTTTCTTAAGTTAGGCAATCTTTATCACACCTTCCCCCATGGGCTCGGTTATGACCTGCTCTATAATTATGGGGACCATAGTGTCGGCTCTCTAGCGATGAGTTTCGAGCCTAGAAATGTGAGAAGACGGTTTGTGTCACGGAGGCTCCGATGGATGTGAAACATGAACAGGAGGTGGCGAGGGGATTCTGGGAGGTGGAGAACGGGATCTAGATCGGTATCTATAGTCTTTATCCCTATCCCGCTCGTTTATTTCTTGACTAGAGTACCCGCGATCGCGGTCTCTATCCAAATCTCTCCTGCAGGACTCATGGTAAGTGGAGGACTTGTGAGCCGAACGGAGGCTCCCTAACATCGATCCTCTCCCAGACACTGTACCTGTAAAGAGAAAGAAAACAGACTTAGTAATCTCTTGGATTGAACAATTTATGATTAGGAACCGTGTAGTGCCGTGAAGTGCGTATGTATGTGCAACCCCCCGACCAACCGGAAATGTCGATCACACTTATAGTAAGCGACTCGCTTAGATCAAGAGCATTATCGAGCTCCTCCAACCCGGTGTCATGTTGAAACGACACATAATCCGGAATTAGAATATCGGCAAACCCTTCAAAAGGACTCTCTGTTGGCGAGGGAGGAGCCTCTGAGATTCTAATGCCGGGGGCAGGCAAAGAAACCACAATTGATTTCCACCTTGGAGACTTAGGGCGTTTATAAGCAGCGGCCTTGCTTTTTCTTCTTCCTCCGATCGCTTGGAATCCGGCCGAAGACCCGACAACGAGCTCATCATCCGTGGACGTTCTCTCTTCATCGTCTCCTTCGATTATTACGACCCCGGGTGTTTGACGCTTCAACTTATTTTTCTTCAAGGTTGCCCTCAGTGTCCCTTCGAGCTTTATGCTTTGTCTCTGCTCAGTCAGTCCGACAATTCTCAGATTTCTGTCGGTTAGAACCGAATCGATGTCCCTCATTTCACTTGGAATTTCTTGAAGGACTCTTACTATTTCTTTGAAGTACCCGCCTTCAGGTCGTGAAATTGCGGCTGTAAAGAAAAGAAGAAGTTAGTTTTACATCAACTACAATTATTTTGATAACTCTTGAAGAAAACTGTAACACTTACGTCTGACTAACCATCGACTGGCAAATCCTAGAGGGCACCGGACGTAGAACCATTATGTTTTAAAGTAACTCAGCCTTGACCAGGATCCAGTTACTACTTGATAATTCCTGACCACCTTCAGGAATGAAAAAGATGGGCTGTCTCCCCTACTCTTGATGTTAAAGAGATATCTAATCTCTGTAGGAGCCGGTGGCCGGAAAAGATGATCCATGAACACAATAAATAAGTTATTCAACAGAGCATATCCGTTGGGATGTAATTGAGATGGGGCGATTCCAAGGAAGGACAACACTTCCCTAATATATTGGTTGAACGGAGGGAGTGTTCCTGCTATGCACGCATGGCAATTGAAGGCAGTAAACCCCTCTGGGGGAGCGTGCGGTCTATCATTTGGCCCCGGCAATAGAACATCGTCCAAGGACAAACCATGACTTAGGCATATACGTCCCAACATGTCTTCCGAGATGTTGGACGGTACTGAATCTTGCGGGTTTGCAATGAGAGTTGCTCCCGGAAGCTCATCCGGAGCTGGGTCTATAACTTCGGCCGCGATGGCCGGAATCTCTAAGACGAAAGAAGATGAATCCTGAAGCTCTTGTTGTAGTGTACTTGAGGATTCCATAGCTAATCAACTTATGAAAACCCATCATTAGACGATAATAAGCCCGTGTATTCCCCAGTGTAAAGTGTGTGAACATGTTGTGAAGTGCAGTGCTACTTGTTACTTGAAAATTTCAACAGAGTATGAGAAAACATGTAAACGATGAGACTTTGAAATTCAACTGGAATGACCGTCATCGCTGACCGTCACAACCATGCCATCCAGATTTTAGAGACCGATTCAAGATAAAGTTCTTTAAAATTTTGTTAAGTTATAGTTCCATCGACGAGCTTCGGAGGGTAGTCAAATATGCAGTTTATTGGTAATATCCAGTTATGCAAGGAAGAAGCTCGTCGGAGTCAAGTATTTAAGTATGCGAGAGAGTTTGCATTGGTTGAAATTTTGGGTTCGAATCGATCATCGAAGTTCCCTTTGTATCGATCTGGGAACCGTCACTTCGTATCGACCATAGAGCAGTAATTCGTATCGATCGCCCAAGGTCATTTCGTATCGATCAAAATTTCTTTCATTGAATCGATCATCATTGATGTCTTCGTATCGATCATCACAACAGGGATTTCCTATCGGTCGATCGATACGAAGGTACGCCATCTATCGATACGAAATAAGATTTTCCCATCGACACAGGATCACGTTGTACTAGGATCGATACGAACATCCATCAGTTCCAGAATCGATACGGATCATTCATCCCAGATCGATACGAGGGTGTTTCTCCTTTTCCTCCCCGTCGATGCAAGGTCAAGATAGAGCATCTATTCCGTGAGTACTTCGCGTCCTCCCACCATGTCCATCTATCCTTCTTCTCCAAACGACACAAACACCATTGCTTTCTCCTCAACCTCGCTCCGGCCCAACTCCGTCATCAACGATGCCGGAATCGGCCACGACTCTGGGTGATTTGGAGTTGAAGTTCAAATCTCATCATTAATTAAGCAACTTCGATTGGTTGTTTACCTAGTTTCGGGTGATTGGTTTGAGGATTAAAAGTTGACTATTTTGGAGACGCAGGCTTCTGCAGTTTTGCCTCTTTCCAAATCGATGCGAAGCGAAAGGTGTGACAAAAGAAAGTAAAAAAAATCTTCCAAGTCCAAAACGTTTATATATGGACCCAGAGAATGAAGAAAAAACGGTTCGCCTCCCGGTCGTTGCGACCGATCCACACAGGTTTTCTCCCGAATCGATACGAATAAGCTGTTCGTATCCAAAGACTCGAGTTTTATCGATACAAAGGCAACACGTGGGAGTGAAAGCAGATGAAATTTTTCTAAGTCCAAATTATATTTATACGGACTTGAGATAAAGGCGAAGGGTGATTCGTCTTCGGGTCAAAGTGATCGGTAGAAACAGTTCCAGAGGTCATCGATGCGTAAAGTCAAGTTCATATCCATCTAACTATATCGATCAGGGACGCATCTGTTCGTGTCCATCAGCGATCGATTATGTATGTCATCGATATGAAGAGCGCTGTTCGTATCCATGGGCCGCTTAGTTGAGGCAATGCTTGCTCGCAACCACCCCCATCGATACGAGGTGTTGTTCGTATCCATCCACTAACACCTCAGTCGAGAATATATTCGTTCGTATCCATCATATCATCGATACGAACAAGACAATGAAGGCTGGTTTGAACCATTCCAACGTATCGATGGTTCGTCAATGCAAAATGGTAACTTTGTATCCATCAGCGAGTTACCCCCAGCTTCACATCCCTCATAAGTCCATCGATACGAAATGCAAATTTCGTATTCATCAGTGCAAATAACATCGATGCGAGAACAATCTTTCAACATTTTACATCGATCCAGGAGAGGATCGATACGAAGGGACATTCCAAAACAACCATCAAATGTTATTACAACTCGAATTTCACATCGATCTAGGAGAGGATCGATACAGAATTCGATGCAAGAAAACTGACAATGACTCGTGAACGTGCGACGTTAATGAGAGTCAGGTTAACGAATATGCGTATAT
Organism: Allium fistulosum; assembly: GCA_030737815.1. Classification (NCBI taxonomy): domain Eukaryota; kingdom Viridiplantae; phylum Streptophyta; class Magnoliopsida; order Asparagales; family Amaryllidaceae; genus Allium; species Allium fistulosum. The sequence continues at coordinate 892,156,302 of CM060905.1, read as the reverse complement.
GTCGGGCTAATCTTCAATTTTCAAAATTCATAGGTCGAATGCCCATCTAATGGCGGTTACTACAATCAGTTACAACAGCGTTATAGTTACAACCGTGCACAGTCTACAGTTCATAATTTGTCTTTATGGACTGACCAAAGGTTACAACTTTCAACGAAAAGACGACAATCGTTCAGCAAGTCGGACAGAACTATTCAGGATGAAAGGTGCGACTATTCAAAGCACGCCATGTTCACACAAGACGTACTTTGGGGGGCAAATGTTATCCCACCTTTTGGCAAGGCCGAGATATCAAGGAATTGACTTAAAACCAAGGATCGCTCATCCCGAATGTCGAGTAAGCACAGGTTCACTATGGATGTCGACGAATTTTGTCCGAGTCCGGATCAAGCTACAATTGATATGACAGGCAGGCAAAGCTAAGAAAGATAACATTCGAAATTTCAAGTCAATCGGAGTTCGTATGCTCGAGATATGATCGATGCAAGACAGGGGGGCCAACTCATTCGTACCCATCATTTCGAATCGATCGAAGTTACGACCCATCATTTCACGTCGGTCGATTTCGTATACATCAGCAGATAGGCTCACTTCGTATCGATCATCTATTGCCTACTTCGCATCTATCAGCTACAACATGGAGGTTTACTTCGTATCCATCCAAAGGCGGCATCCTTCGCATCGACCTTGTTCATATCCATCGACGAGCATTTGTTCGAATCAATCAGGATGCGCTACTTCGTATCCATCGAGAGAATATGCTTGTTCGTATCGATCTACTCAACTCCACCATCGAACAGGCTCTACTTCGTACGGTAGTTATCTAGTTCGTGTCCATCCTGGAAGGCCTTGTTCGAATCCATCGAGGCTCGTTAGTCCGTATCCATCAAGTAAACATTACTTTGTATCCATCATAAAACCACTGTTCGTATCCATCAAATTGGTGCAACCTGGATCGATGCGAACAGAGCCACCATTATCGATACGAACTAAGCCATCTCCATCGATTCGAACGAGGCAACGGTCTTCGATACGAACAAGGCGAAAGCTTTGGAACGACTCGATCAACTTGGCATAAAAAGTGGATCGATCGGAGGGTGAGCGCCATGTCAACTGGCATCACGTGCGTGGCCATCGATGCGAAGTAATCGATTCGAAGAGCATCGATTCGAACACGACAGCCTTCATAAAAACGTAAATTTGCATCGATCATATCTTGCAATCCACAAATCCAAATGCTATGAAATTTTCACAGGAGCTTACGTGCGACCTAAGGAAGGTTCATGCGAAGTTTCGACTCGATTGGATCAAATCCTGATCGATACAAAATTCCTTCGTATCGATCACGGATCGAGCCGAAACTTCATAGGATCGATCGCGTGGGCCCACCCACGTGCCAAAAGAAGTCTCCCGAGATCTGAGCGAGATATTTGCCTCCTACGCCTATAAATAGCACCCAAGAGCCTATAGAAAAAGGATCTTTTGGCTCTTTGACGTCCAGACTCTGCCGGAAACACTTTTGCACTTCAAGACTGCTGCTATACTCGAATTTCATTACTGTAATTCACTGTAATCTGCTGTTATCCACTGTAATCAGTTGTAATCATCAAAGAAATATCAATATCATCAATTTCATAGTGGACGTAGGCAATACGCCGAACCACTCTAAATTTCTGTGTCTCTGCGTAACTTTATTATTTGTTTTTGGAGTATTTGTTACATAACCCTCCTTTTCCATTTCCATTCTTCATTTTTATCTCTTCAAATACTTCCGAAGAGTGTTGTGCCCAAATTTGGTACAAACAATTTATATAAAATGTTTATTATTTTTAAAACCATGTCTTGTCGCATCACTTACTAATCAAAATTAAAATAAGATAATTTATTTCTAAGCGTATTATTATCTAGTTAATTAAATCTTATATATATGTACATATAATGCACAAAGACGAACAAAGTTCTCGAAAAATTTCCGGTGTCGAAAGGTCGAAATTTCAGAAACGTTTTTCGGTCACATTTTCTGTTTTTCTATGAACTATTTAATTTGGTAAACAAATTTTGAAAATGATTTTACCATCATTATTAATTAATTAAAATGAGTTTATTTTCATTTTAAAACCTATATAGTGAATATTTAAAATTAATTAAATATTCACTAATCAAAGCATCGAAATTCCAGGTCGTTACACAGGGATATGGGAATATGGTTGCTGGAGGAAATCTTTACATATTTTAGTGCTGTTTTTTGGGATCCTAGGGGAGGAGAACATCGGAGGTTGAAGCTTTGTCAGTGTAGCACAAATCAAATGTCAACAATTACTCGAGGGGTCCAAACGAAGTCAGACTAAACAAGAAAAAGGTAAGCACTTCTTGCTCGATGAAATGATAGACTTCTCTTTATTCAAATATTCACCTCTGCCTGCAATGGTCAATCCTCTTCGTTTCAACCCATCCGTTATTGGCTCAACTATATCTCACCTTAATTCTACCGCCAATGGCTTAGTGGTAGACACTGATGCCCATAAGAAGGATGACTTTCTAAAAGTTTTTGCTTTATCAAATAGTTTCCCATAGTTAAAAGAGATGTCGGAAAGTGAAAACAGCATGATTTTTTATGAATGGCCTAATCCTGACCTTGATCTTGATCTTGGTAGGGAGCTTCGGATCCTGACATGCGTCCACACACCACATGACATTCCAACCATTCTAGATCTAATTCAGATCTCTAGTGGCAAGGATCAGACCCCTCTTTCTCCTTGCCTCATGTACCTGATCGAGTTCACTGGGCATGTTAATATTACATTGCTTTATAACCAGTCTAGTGAAGATACTGTCGATGTCTGCGGTCAAAATGTACAGCAGGTATGCATATGTTAACAAAGTTATACTTTTTTTGCATCTGTTGAGATATTTTTTCTTTAGAAGAATGTTTTTATGTTAACGTATTGTACACCAAAGAAATTGGAAAGAAATTATACTTTGTTCTTTGATCTCAACTGTTGGATAGAAAGTTCAGTGAAAACTAGAGAAAAGATTCCTCTGTTAGTTCTGAAAATTAGATATAAAACTATTGGTTTTGATTCATTGAGTCCACTCCCTTAATAACCTTTGGTTTTGTTTTTATTCATACCCGTCTTTTCACATTTCCCACCCACTATTTAGATAAAAAATATCATTTAACATATTTTTTTCCCACCCCAAAATATACCATATTTCCAGTAAAAGTTTTATAATGAACATGGAAAAAGAATATAAAATTATTAATCATGATATCACTTATTTAATTTTGTAAAAGTGGTCTAAAAAGGATTGGTCATTGGCTATGGCAAAGTGCATATTTTGAAATTTGAGCATGAATTCGTTCATCAAACTAACAGCTATACCATATGAATTTTTTATGAAATGTAATGTGGTGCAGGTTTGCATGAAGTTCTTGGTTAGGGTGAAATTCAAGGAAATGCAGTTACTTAAATTCGACTTCTAAACACCCAATTAAAAATAGGAATCTAAGGTGGCACGAATGATTATATCTAATTGGATAACGGTGAAAAGTGTGGTGAACAGTGGAAAGTGTGGTGAAACCGATCGAGATATCTTCCCATATTTGATTGGGAATGGGTAAGGGTTGAAGAAGCCCCTTAGTTGGTGTGTTTTCAGGTTTAGCTTGCAAGCAAATAAAGCATCTCTGAACATACTCGCAGATAGGTTTTAGTAAGTTAGGCCGATAAAAGTTACTCGTAATTCTAGACGTTGTGGCATTGATTCCCAAATGGCACCAGATCTTAAAAGAATAAAATGCCTCGGTTATGTCCTGTAATACTTGATGTGCACATAAAAATGTATATTTTTACTCGCACACTTAATCTCATTTTAGTAAAATAAATGTTATAATTGGGTGTTTTTACATGTTTAAAACCAAATTTCCAAAATGCTTTCAAGTCATCATTCATGCATCTACATGGGGGCAAAACGGTAATTTTTGTGTGTGAATTAATTTGGGAAAAAATTACTTGCACATTTTAATTTGTTTTGTAGGAATTTGGATTCAACTTGGAAGTGGCTTCATGGAAATGTGCATATACAAGAGTTGGAAGCCAAATAAATGATGAAATAAAAGAATTCATGTAATCATGGAGGACCCCACCTGCCTACTAACTCATGAACCATAATTAAGAGCTAATGCATATGTTAGTAGAGATTAAAAGCACATGCACATTTAATGGAGGATTAATTTCATGCTAATGATAACTTGGAGGCCACACTACCTCAAGGGCATTTTAGGAAGTTTCCTAAAAATGGATTAGGGTTTTAGTCATGTATAAATAACCCTCTTATGTTCATGTAATAGTTTTTCATCATCTTACCTTTTATGCAAATTGTAGCACAAATCAATGAGAAATAAAATGGCTTCTTAAGCCTCTACTTCTTTTTCTACATGCTTTTCCATTTCATGCTTACTTTTATTTACATGCTTTCTTTTATTTCATGTTAGTTGATTAGCTTTCTTTTCATTGCAATGAGTTGGATTTAATTTATGCAAGTAGTTTAGTTCTCTTTTCTTTTGATTAGCTCTTACTTTCCTTACTTTTTAATGTTGCAATCTACATGTATTGAAATGATAACAAAAATGAAAAGATAAACCCCCTTCAATTTAGGGGTAATGAAGCTCTCTTAATTCATGTAGATTCAATATATTTGCTAACTTATAATCTCTTTTTATGCTTCATAGATATTTAAATGTTGATGTAAGTCTATTAGTAAATTTGATAGCCTATGTTTTATCACAAATAGGCTATTCTTATTAATATATAAACACAATTTGCATTAACATCTAACTAAGTGATTTTGATCATGGAATTAAAATAGAATAAAAATTTGATGATCTATGTTACTAATCAAAAATAGTAAATAGATCATGCTTAAAATAGATTTTGTTTTAATTTCATATTTCATGACATTTAACAAAGTGGTTTTAGTGTTGTATTAAAGTTTGATGGTTTAAGTTGTGTTAATTAATAACACAAATAGATCATACTTATGATAAATACATCACTAATACTACAAGATTAAAATGAGAGATCACAAATTAAATTTTGTGTTGATTTATGTGAGAGTATGAGAGTCGATTATCCTCTAAATTGTCTTCTACTCTCATATTTTTAATCACTTTTATTTGTAGTTAGTTCTTGCATTTCTTTTTAGTTAAAAAAATCTCAAGCTTTGGTTTAATTTGATTGAGTAGAATTTAAAATTAATTCATTTTCCTACGGATCGACCCGTGCTCGCATATGTACTACAATTGTACGCTGTGCACTTGCGGTATTTTAATGACTATACTTTTAACGACGATTTGCTAACTGATAGACATTTCGCCGTTATCAGCAAGTTTTTGGTGTCGTTGCCGAGGAATAGATTTGATTTTAGTTTTATTCTTCGAATTATTTTTGTTTGATTTTATTTTATTTTCATTTTGTGTGTTGAGTTGCATTTTTTTAAAAAGAAATATTTTGTATTGTGTGTTTGTTGTGTGATTTTTTCTTTTATTTGATTTGTGTGTTTATTGTTTTTCTATTTGTATTTTCATTTCTAGAATATATATATATATATATATATAGACACATACATAATTTCATTTCAAAACAAAAAATAAAAAAGTTTATTTCATTTACATTTCATATATCTCTCTATTACATTTCTTTTATCTCACTGTTACATTTCCTTCAAGTATAACCTCACTGTTGCTCCAACTAGCCACTGTCCATCTCACTTCTTTCCACTGCCTGTTCTTCTATCCACTGCCAAAACCTTCTGCCCACCACCATATCACACTCCCTGTCACAACCACACCTTCACTGACATTTGCAACCTACCAGCAGCTCCACTTCAACCTTGCCAACAGCAACAACAAACCACCCAAAAAGCTGCCTTCATATCACCATCCCTCAGACCATACTTCACAATAAATCACTGCACATCATCACCACAACATAAACTTTCTACCCCGAACCACTTCCTCCCCTCTGCTAGAACAACAACATACCTCAACCCACGACAGTCATCACATACTTTCCTTTGTCCATCCCCTTGTGTCTTGTCACACTACCACCATTTACATTCATTACTTCAACAATACCTCCTCCTAACTACCATACATACAACCTCACTTACATACATACATACAACTGTGCACATACATCACTTCTGTGCACAGAAACACCATCAGTTCAAACATACTTCTGTGCACATACATACAACTGTGCATAACTCCACATTCAACTTCCTCTAACCACATTACCTTGTATACAACTGCCTTCTTCTTGCAACAACTGCCATCTTGCAACTTGTTACATACATAGATTGTGCATCTCACTCTGCCACACTAAACCGTGCATCATTAAGTTACACCATCAACTATCGTTATCAAGTTACATCATCAACTCACCGTACAACTCACAAACTTGCCTTCATCTTCCAACCACAACTTCACTTCTTACTGCACCAACTTGCTGCCTTCCCCTCCATATTAACCTCAAACTGCAACCATCCTTCACTGACTACTACAACACTTCTCTGACTATCACCTCATACATTCGACCACCGTTGCAACCATCCCACTGCTCAAATCCTCACTGTCCAAACAACAACCCCTTCACATAACTTCATCACTCATGGCATTGACCCAATGCACATCAAATACCTAATGCACATCCATCCTTGCTGTCAAACCACCACCACAGTTTCTCCAGCAAACCACCTGAAATCCTCTTACTTCTGCTACCACCCTACCACCTGAACAGCAACATCAAAACACAACATCACCATAAAACCGCACCACCGTACTATTGCAGTGCAACATCACCACACCACTTCAACTCCATCCCAGTGTACACCTGACAACATCTCCTTTCCGGTACCTTCACCAACAGCCGCTTACAGAACCATCCACTTCAGTCACTTCAAACTGCATTTCATTCAACATACCAACCACTTCTGCCATCACAGTAATCATATCATCCATCTACAAACTACCACGCATCAAAACTTCTGCCTGCAACCCACAACCCACAAACGAATCCAAACCCAAAATCACCCGAACATCCACACTTATCCTCCTCCGCAATTCAACCTTCAATCGCCCCAATTCAACAGTCGCAACCACTTCCGCCTACGCGTTTACCCCACAAACTCCTTCAACCTACCACTTAACCAAAACCACGCGCCTGAATCGAAATCAAATCACCTAAAACAAACGATCGCTGATTTTATTTTGTTTTGTTTCGTGTGTTGAAAATTGGGTAAGAAATTTGTTTCGTGCGTTAATAATTGGGTGTTTCGATTTGTTTTGTTTGGGTGTTTAGGACTTGGGTTTGTAGTGGGCCGATCTTATTTCATTTTGTTTTTATTTCAAATCACCTACACTATAAAAAAAACTTTACCAAAAAAAAAATATTTGTTTTTGTTTGGTTTTTGTTTCGTTTTCTTTATCTAAAAAAATATAAATTGTATTTCAACAAATTTTCAGGTTGTAAATTGTAGGAAATCAAAAGGAAGAGCTTGCTAGTCAGAAGATTGCTTTGCTTGCTTATGAAAAAAATTGCCGCTTTAAAATAAATTAATTCTGCACGCTCTGGTATCGTGCTCTCATCTCTTGTTTTTATTTGCTTTGCATTGTTGGTTGCTTGCATTTTAAAAAAAAAACAAAATCAAATTTCATTCGTAGTTGCATTGTTAAAATCACATTTATTTCACTTTAGCATTCATATCGTCTTATTTTCTTTTTTAAGGGCAACACTCCAACTCACATAAGGTGGGGGATTTCATCACCTCTTCCTTGGCCCATAAATTGCATATCATCTTAGAAATTGACAAATAATAACGGTTAGACATCAGATTTAAGGGTATTGCGAGCTCATCTAGGGCTTAATTGTATCTTGACAAGTTGTCTTCTTTCGATAATTTATATTCTTGGTGTCTAGGCTACGATAGAGCAATAATCATATATAAATATTACGGTGATTCGTAAATATTATAGTGATTGTTTCTCTGAAGGTACTTAAACCTTCGGTTGCATTGCTACGGTGATTCATGGTGCACCGATAACTCTTGCTCGTTACCTGGCTAAGAATTATCTTGTTGGATTAAGACAAAGCGTGATTTATAATTTTGGGTTAGGAGCTACTATGGACAGAAAATTTGTAATTAAGTCCAAAATCCAAAAAAATTCTTTTAAATCTTTTCCTTTGAAATTTTTCAATACAAATTAAAAAAACAAAAAACAAGCATTTTACTTGAGTTAGTTTTTTTTAGAAAAAAAAATCCAAAAAATTATAATCTTTTCAAAAAAAAACATATAAATAAAAAAAGAATTTTTTTTTGAAAAATCAAAAATCCAAAAAACAAAACAAATATCAAATCCCCGTTTTGAAAAATAAATTTCTTTTTGGTAAATATTTTTCCATTTAAAATATATATATATATATATATATATATATATATATATATATATATAAAACAATTTTCACTTGCCTTCATTTTCCGAACCTTGTATCATTCTCTTGAACTCGATTCTAACTTCTTTCTCTCCTTGACTTCTTCTTGTGCATGAGTACATGGACTCGTGACACAACAACAAAACATTTAACTCGAACAAACGACCCTCCAATAATGGCGAACAAAAACGCCCCTCGAACTCTCATGGATAAAATCTTTCCCGATAGAATTTCTAATCCGTCTTGTATCACTTTACCCACCTCAACGGGTAACCATTTCGAATTCATTCAGACCATATTGCCACGCTTCCAAAATTTGGCAATTTTGAACACGATGACCCATACACTTTCGTAACGAAATTCGAACAAGTTTGTGCAACCATTAAACTCCAACAACTTTGTGATGATGGAATTAAACTTCGATTAATTCCATTTGCCCTTACCGATTACGCAGAAAAATGGTTGTATAGCTTACCATCGAACTCAATTAAAACTTGGGAAGAATTTGTTAAAGTTTTCTTAAAAAAAGTTCTACCCCTTGGAAAAAATAACTAAAATCCGAAACGAAATTGTCAATTTTCATCAATTCAGGGGTGAACCTTTCGGAAAATATTTTGATAGATTTAAAGAGATTTTGATAAGATGTCTACACCATAATTTTGAAAAATGGATCCTTTGCCAAATCTTATACGATGGACTTGAAAACAGCTCACGAACCATGCTTGAATTGATGTGCCAAGGCAATTTTCTCGCCCAACATCACGATGATGCTTGGCAATTTCTTGAAAACCTAGCCGGAAAGTCATCCCAATGGGTACGTTCTAACGAGAAATCAATTTGCTCACGATCTAGAGCACACTCGATAGGATCATCTTTGGCTTTGGAAGCTAAAATCGATGTAATGATTAATAAATTCGACAATGTTTTCTCATCCAACCAAATGAACCAAGCTTCCCAACAATGTGTTATAAATGCAACGATCTGAATCACATAGCCGATCAGTGCCCTAATTCGATAGAATAACTCAATGCTATCAATAAAGTTAAAAATGACCCATTTTCTCCAACGTACAATTCTGGTTGGAGAAATCATCCGAACTTTGCTTGGAACCAAAATAATCCCAACACAAATTTGGTTCGTCCCAATTTTCAAGCATTTCCGAACAATGCTTCGAATCTTCCCTTTCAACCCAATCATTTTCAAAAAAATTATGGGTCCATCTCAAAATCAACCGCAACAATCTTTTGCTCCCCATAACGATAAACAATTGAGTTCACTTGAGAAAAGTCTTGAAACGTAGGCTAAAGCCCCACTCAAAGCCTCCAATCAAAGAACAAATTGCAAAATTTGTTAACCTCGTACAAGCAGAATACGAGTCAATCTATTGCTAAACTTGAAATGCAAATGAGTCAATTAGCCACGTCTGTAAGTGAACGTGAATGAAGGACATTCTCAAGTCAGCCAGTTCCGAACCCTAGAAATCAAAACACGAATTCAAATCAAGCCCATGTTGTTCAAGATAGCAACGTAACCCAAATGAATGCTATCTTGACTTTACGTTATGGTAAACAAATCGATAATCAAGTCGTTAATCAAAACGATTTACCGGAAACCCTTCCCGACACTTCTAAAACAACAAACGAATCTGAACAAAACATTGAGCAAAACATCGAATCAAACTCCAATCCAAATTCTTCTTCTACTAAAGTAGACCCACCTACTGAGTATCGCGTTCAATTTCCACATCGACTTCGACCCAAGAAACACTCTGACCAAATGGAAAAGATGTTGGAAATTTTTAAACAAGTGAAAGTGAACATTACTCTCCTTGATATCGTTCAACAAGTCCCAGCTTACGCTAAGTTTCTCAAGGACTTGTGTACCCAAAAACGACACACTCATGTACCCAAGAAAGATTTCTTAGCCGCCGGACTTTGCAAAGTCTTGTCCCAATCAATTTATGTTAAATACAAAGATCCTGGATGTTCAACGATCTCGTGCACGATAAGAGACAAAACGATTAACAAGTGCTTACTCGATTTGGGTGCGAGTGTCAATTTGATTCCTTGTTCAGTTTACCAGCAACTTGGCTTGGGTGAACTAAAACCGACGAAAGTAACTCTTCAATTTGCCGATCGTTCGATAAAGAAACTCGTGGGAGAAATCGAGGACGTACTCATCAAAATCGGTCATTTTATATTCCCCATCGATTTCATCGTTTTGGAGACTCAAGCTATGAATAATCCGATGAGTCAAATTCCATTGGTTTTAGGGACCTTTCTTGGCTACTTCGAATGTTCTAATAAATTGTCGAAAAGGTTCAATGAAAATTTCTTTCGAAAACATGACTTTTGGATCTTAACATTTTCAATATTGAAAATCAATCAAACGAATCACATGACCAAATGCTGGAAGTTAGCTTCATTTAAGAAAACTTTGATAATGAAACAGTTGACCCAAACCACGAACGCGAGACCGAATACGAACAACTGTTTCAAGATGAGCCTAACAAAATTGAAAATGTGCTTCCTTTTGAACCCCTTACTATTGAATCGGAACTTCCACCGAATTCTTTGATGGAGCAACCCCCGAGGTTGGACCTTAAACCCCTTCCCGATCACCTTAAGTACACATACTTAGGTGATAATGAAACGTTTCCCATCATAATTTCTTCAACTCTTTCTCTTGATCAAGAAACTACCTTACTTTCAATTCTGTCGAAAAACAAAGAAGCAATTGGATGGTCGATCACCGATATAAAGGAAACCCACTCTTGTTCAACGTCGCATCCATTTAATTGACGATGCCAAGACTGTTCGTGACGCACAACGAAGGCTTAACCCAAAAATGAAGGATGCGGTTCATGATGAAATTCTTAAACTTCTCAATAAAGGAATCATATACCCAATATTTGATAGTTCATTGGTTAGCCCAATTCATGTCATGCCTAAAAATTTTGGACTTACCGTTATCAAGAACGACTCTAACAAACTCATTCCAACTCGTACTCAAACAGGTTGGCGTATTTGCATAGATTATCGAAACTAAATGCTGCAACACGTAAAGATCACTTTCCTCTTCCTTTCATCAACCAAATGCTTGAACATTTAGCCGGCCATGAATTCTACTGCTTTCTTGATGGTTATTCCATTTATAACCAAATTCCAATCGCTCCCGAAGGTCAAGAGAAAACGACTTTCATGTGTCCTTTTGGCACTTTTTCATATGGACGTATGCCATTTGGCCTTTGCAACGCTCCTGCTACTTTTCAAAGATGTCACAAAGATGCATGGTTGACATCTTTTCTGACATGATTGAACTCTTTCTTGAAGTATTTATGGACGATTTTTCCACCTTTGGAAACTCTTTTTTTGAGTGCTTACACCATCTTGAGTTGGTTCTTAAACGATGCAAGGAAAAACACTTAACGTTAAATGGGGGAAAATGTCATTTCATGGTCAAACATGGCATTGTCCTTGGGCATGTCATTTCAAATAAAGGCATTGAGGTAGTTAAAGCGAAAGGTGATGTGATCTACCTATTCCCAAATCTGTCAAAGTCATTCATTCATTCCTTGGACACGCTAAATCTATCGACGCTTTGTGAAAGACTTCGGTAAAATTGCTCGACCTCTTATGACTCTTCTTGTAAAAGAAGTTCCATTTGACTTCAATCTTGATCTTGTGTCTGCTTCCGAACGTCTCAAAAATGAACACATTTCCGCTCCCATCATTTGCTCAATCAATTGGGACATTCCTTTTGAAATAATGTGCGACACTTCTAACTTTGCAGTTGGTGTTGTCTTAGGACAATGCATCAACAAAATTCATCATGTCATCTACTACACTAGTATGACTTTAAACGATTCTCAACTCAATTACACTACCACTGAAAAAGAACTTCTAACGGTAGTCTTTGCGCTCGAGAAATTTTGACCTTATTTGATTGGCTCACACATTACTGTTTACAGTAACCACTCCGCTCTTAGGTACCTTTTCGCTAAAAAGGATGCTAAGTCTCATTTGATCCGTTGGATCCTTTTACTCCAAGAATTTGACCTTACGATCAAAGATAAAAAAGATCCGACAATGTCATCGCCGATAATCTATTGCGTCTTCCAAATGCACCATATTATTTATCGATCAACGAGGACTTTCCTGATGAACAACTCCTTTCCGTTTTTATCGATCCATGGTATGCCGATATAGTGAACTATTTAATCACTAAGGAAACTCATTCATTTTGGTCAAACAAGATAAATATAAATTTCTTTCCCAAGTCAAGTACTTCTATTGGGATGATCCATATTTGTTTAAGTACTGTTCCAACCAAATCATTCGACATTGCATTCCAAATTTTGAAATCAAGAGTATTCTTTCGTTTTGTCTTGACCAAGCTTGTGGTGGTCACTTCGATCCTAAGAAAACCGCGAAAAAGATGCTTCAATGTGGTTTTCACTGGTCTACGCTTTTCAAAGATGCATTCGAGTTTTGTAAACTTGCGATCGCTGCCAAATGTTAAGAAGAATCTCTCGACGAAACATGATGCCTCTGAACCCCATTCTTATGATCCAAATGGGTCGAGGCCATTTCATGTAAAACCAACGACCATAGAATTGTTGTGAAATTCCTTAAAGAAAACATCTTTTCGAGGTTCGGCACACCTTGTACAATAATAAGCGATAATGGAACCCACTTTTGCAACGTACATTTGAAACTCTAGAAATACTTGATAATCCACAAGTTATCCTCTCCTCATCATCCTCAAACTTGTGGTCAAGTTGAAGTTTCAAATCGCCAAATCAAACAAATTTTGGAGAAAACCGTTAATAAAAATCGTAAAGATTGGTCTCAAATTAACGGATGCGCTTTGGGCTTACCGTACCGCTTTTAAAACTAACCTGGGGATATCCTCATTTCGTTTAGTTTATGAGAAAGCGTTCCATTTACCAGTTGAACTCGAACACAAAGCATTGTGGGCAGTGAAGAACTTAAACTTTGATCTTGAAAAAGCCGACGAAAATAGAAAATTGCAAATCAACAAATTGGAAGAGATTAGGAACGACGTGTATGAAAATGAAAAAATTTGCAAAGAAAGAACAAAAGTTTTTCATGATAAGGAAAACATTTTCGCCAAATCAAAAAGTTCTTTTGTATGACTCTAGACTTCACTTATTCCCTGGGAAATTAAAATCAAGATGGACAGAACAATACATCGTACGTACTATTTTTCCACGCGGTGCCATAGAAATACAAAACCCCAGGGATGTAATAATTTTCAAAGTCAATGGTCATCGCTTGGAACCATACTTGGAATTGCCAAGTAATCAAGAGGAGGAGCTCATGATTCTTCATGAGCCATACTACGTCTAGTAAGAAATGTTAACCCTCTTTTGTAAATCTGTACATATTTTTCCCCGTTACACTCATTATATCATGGATTGACTGTGGGGATACAATCAAAATTAAGTGTGGAGGGGAGTCCCATCTTCATTTTTGATTTTTCATGGTTTATTTTTTGCATTTTCTTTCCAAAACTCAAAACTTAAAAAAAACAAAAAACAAAAAAAAATCTCAAAACAAATTTTCTTTTTAGCATATTGATTTACTTTTTAGGAAACACTATAGGATAAGTATATGTTTTTGGTTATTAAATTGAATTTTTTGAGAAATTATTTGTCTCAACAAAAATAAAAATAAAGTTCTATTACAAGTAACTGTGGTTCAACTAGTATATAGAAAGATTCATGGGTGATAATAAAGTATATCCTAATTGTAATCTTTATTTAAAAGAGTGGTTTATTAAAAGTAAAGGCGATAACATTTTCAATCTTCTAAGTTAAGTGGTGCTAAGATGATTTTGCAAAACTCTCTCTTTATAAAAAACAAATAAAAAAAGAAAAAAAAGCTTTTATGAAAATAAAAAACATCTAGAGTCAGATGTTTACACGCAAGTGCGTACACTCGTCATGCTCTGTACCCTTCTCATGTAAGCCCGAAAGGCAATGCATGATCGGTATATCTAGCCTCAGTTTATCTGAGTTAGGTGTATGTAAGTACATTTTTAATAAGAATAACCACCTAGAGTCATGTGTTCATATGCAAGTGTGTACACTCGCCATGCTCTGTACCCTTCTCACGTAAGTTCGAAAGACAGTGCATGAACGGTACATCTAGCCACAGTTTATCTGAGTTAGGCATGTAAATAATAATAATGTTAATATTTTCAAAAATAGAGAGAGCAAGTAATTGAAATCCAAGCACTATTTTCACTTAGTTGATTCGACTTGTTATTTAAAAGAAATAAAAATACCACTTTGAAAAACTTTGATAATCAACTAAGGATCCATTTCATAGTTGCACTATGTTATCAACCGAAACAACCAGCCAAACTAGAGTCTAATTGTGATGATAACTTATTTTTTGTTGGAAGTTTTTACGAGTAAATGGACTTAAATTTCTTGATAATGACTAGAACTTATATTTAAATTATTAGTGTCAATTTAAAAGTAAATTCTTCACTTGTAAATATTTTCAAAAACTTGCATTCATATCTTTGTAAATAAATCTTTCATTTAGGAATTTTTCATGTTGCATTTGAATTTTGTGAGTAGTACCAGCTGAAAACCCTCACGAGACAACACTCGTCCTACTAGAGACACCTAGAGGTTTAACGGCTTGTTGCATACGCTTAATGCAATCGTGCTCCCTACGAAAAGTGGATTTATCTTAGTTTTTCTTTATTCGAGGACGAATAAAAAGATAAGTGTGGGGGTATTTGATGTGGATGTAAAAATGTATATTTTTACTTACACGCTTAATCTCATTTTAGTAAAGTAAATGTCATAATTGGGTGTTTTTACATGTTTAAAACCAAATTTCAAAAATTCTTTTAAGTCATCGTTCATGCATCTACATGAGGGCAAAACGGTAATTTTTGTGTGTGAATTAATTTGGAAAAAAATTGCTTGCACATTTTAATTTGTTTTGTAGGAATTTGGATTTAACTCGGAAGTGGCTTCATGGAAATGTGCACATACAAGAGTTAGAAGCCAAAGAAATGCAGAAATAAAAGAATTCATGTAATCATGGAGGACCTCACATACACACTAACTCATGAACCATATTTAAGAGCTAATGCACATGTTAGTGGGGATTAAAAGCATATGCACATTTAATAGAGGATTAATTTTATGCTAATGATAACTTGGATGCCACACTACTTCGAAGGCATTTTAGGGAGTTCCCTAAAAATGGATTAGGGTTTTAGTCATGTACAAATAACCCTCTTATGTTCATGTAATAGTTTTTTATCATCTTACCTTTTATGCAAATTTTAACACAAATCAATGAGAAATAAAATGGCTTCTTAAGCCTCTACTTCTTTTTCTACATGCTTTTCCATTCCATGCTTACTTTTATTTACATGCTTTCTTCTACTTCGTATTAGTAGATTAGCTTTCTTTTCATTGTAATTAGTTGGATTTAATATATGCAAGTACTTTAGTTCTCTTTTCTTTTAGTTAGATCTTACTTTTCTTACTTTTTAATGTTGCAATCTACATGTGTTGAAATGATAACAAAAATGAGAAGCTAAACCTCTTCAATTTAGGGGTAATGAAGCTCTCTTAAATCATGTAGATTCAACATATTTGCTAATTTATGATCTCTTTTTATTCTTCATGGATAGTTAAATGTTGATGTAAGTTTATTAGTAAATTTGATAGCCTATGTTGTTTATCACAAATAGGCTATTCTTACTCAGATATAAACACAATTTACATTAACATCTAACTAAGTGATTTTGATTATGGAATTAAAATAGAATCAAAATTTGATGATCTATGTTACTAATCAATAATAGTAAATAGATCATGCTTAAAATAGATTTTATTTTAATTTTATATATCATGACATTTAACAAAGTGGTTTTAGTGTTGTATTAAAGTTTGATGGTTTAAGTTGTGTTAATTAATAACACAAATAGATCATACTTATGATAAATATATCACTAATACTACAAGATTAAAATGAGAGATCATATATTAAATTTTGTGTTGATTTATGTGAGAGTATGAGAGTGGATTTGCCTCTAAATTGCCTTCTACTCTCATATTTTTAATCACTTTTTTTTGTAGTTAGTTCTTGCATTTCTTTTTAGTTAAAACAATCTCAAGCTTTGGTTTAATTTGATTGAGTAGAATTTAAAATTAATTCATTTCCTTGCGGATCGACCCATACTCGCATACATACTACAATTGTACGTCGTGTGCTTGTGGTATTTTAAAGATTATATTTCTAACGGCGATTTTCTAACCGATACATTTTGCCGTTATCAACAGTACTGTTGTATTATTTGGTACAAAAATTCGTTTACCTTTAAATAACAGACCATCACGAAATACAAATTATATTGAGTCATTTCCTGTTGCCTATGCTTCATTAAAAAGATTACACCATCCAGTCATTTTGCAGGGCACTTCATATGTGTGATGTTAATTCATTGCTGGAGAAGATAGTGCCAACATTGCTGCTTTAGAATCCATCCAGGTAAACCACCAGCTACACTGTTCTCATTTCCAGGTATAAATTGAAAAAAGAATGTCGAAACCCAAAAGTTTGGATAACCATTTTTGTTGCTCAGGTAGTTGAATTTTCTATGTGAGTAGTTGTCATAGGCCTTTGTAGTCAGTCGTGATTGGAAACTAGCACCCAAGGAGATCATTGCGCCATTTCTGGACCGTCGTGGTGATTGTAAACATTTCTGGACTGACCAAAATCATGTGATGCTAAATTTAATGTTTTGCATTTTTTTGTCATTTCATGTCATGCTAGATTTCATGTTTAGTTATTTTATTTTTACTTCATGTTGAGCTCGTTTATCTTTTGTTTTGCTTATAATATTTTATGTTTTACTGCTTAAAGCTAAAGCTTTTAAGCAACGGTTTTAGGTTCCTAAAAGTTGGTGGATCACTTCTTTGCAGTACTTGTAGGGTTGTAGTTGTTTTGCAATATATGTTTTGGAGATTTTCATGGCTTACCTATACTTGTACATTATTGCTTTTAGGAGATTTTCATGGCTTACCTGTACTTGTACATTATTGCTTTTATAAACCCGTCTTCTGTACATTTGGCATAAAACTTATAATTATTTTTCTCCTTTTGTTATGCAACCTAACGATTTCACAAAATAAGGATGTGGTTGAACAATTCCTGGCTAAAACTCCTACTGGAGGTTTTTTTACCTATTATGTGTTACTAAGAAAAATAAGTATCTTCTCAATGTATATTTATTTGGTATTCCATGCTACACCGGATATCAAGAAGTGTATATCCCATCATGTGATCCAATAATCAGTCAATTTTCATTGCTTATAGAGAATTGCTCGTTTAAAATTATAACTCATCCCTATATTTTTGGCAGTATCAGTTTGTTTGTATCATTAAACATGCAACTAATCCCTTTATATTTGAAATATATGCAGTTCATAAAGTTATAGATGGTGTTATTAATTGTCCTTACCGGAGTGGGAAAATTCTAAAATTGTAAGTGTAACATTTTGGTTTTACTTCTCGTTTCATAAAATATGTTAAATAATATCATTTATCAATTAACAAAGTTTATAAAAATTAACTACGTTTATAAAAGTTAACTAAGTTTATAATAATAATAATAATAAAATTAAGTTAACCGTGTTTTGATAATAATAATAATAATAAATTAGCTAAGTTAATTAAGCTAATAAAAATTAACTAAGTTTTGTTAAAAGTAAATAACTTTTATAAAATTAACTAAGTTTAAGTTAACTAAAATTTATAAATAATAATAATATAACTAATTTAATAAAGTTTTAGAAATGATGATGATGATGATGATGAATTAATTAAGTTTATCAAAATTTACTACATTTATAAAAATTAACTAAGTTAATAATAATAATAATAATATAATTAAGTTAACCGAGTTTTAATAATAATAATAAATTAACTAAGTTATGTTAAAATTAAATAAGTTTTATAAAATTAACTAAGTTTACATTAACTAAATTATATAAATAATAATAATAATATAACTAATTTAACAAAGTTTCATAAATGATGATGATGATAATGAATTAACCAAGTTTATAAAAATTAACCGAGTTTATAATAATAACAATAATAGTAATAATAATAATATAATTAAGTTAACTAAGTTTTAATAATAATAATAATAAGTTAACTAAATTAACCAAGTTAATAAAAATTAACTAAGTTTTGTTAAAATTAAACAAGTTTTATAAAATTAACTAAGTTTAAGTTAATTAAAATTTATAAATAATAGTAATATAACTAATTTAACAAAGTATTATAAATAATAATAACGATGATGAATTGACTAAGTTTATAATAATAATAATATAATTTAGTTAACCGAGTTTTAATAATAATAATAATAATAAATTAACTAAGCTAACCAAGTTAATAAAAATTATCTAAGATTTGTTAAAATTAACCAAGTTTAAGTTAACTAAATTTTGCAAATAATAATAATATAACTAGTTTAACAAAGTTTTAGAAATAATGATGATGATAACGATGAATTAACTAAGTTTATGATAATAATAATAATAATATAATTAAGTTAACTGAGTTTTAATAATAACAATAATAAATTAACTAAGTTACCCAAGTTAATAAAAATTAACTAAGTTTTGCTAAAATTAAACAAGTTTTATAAAATTAACCAAGTTTTAGTTAACTAATTTTCTTATTAATAATAATAGTATAATTAATTTAACAAAGTTTTATATATAACTGTAAGATTGGACTTTATTTATTCCATTTCGTTTATAACTTTGATTATTTACATGACATTATTAATAGTATGATATACTTGTACAATGTTGTAGATGTTTGATATCAGATTTGAAGTCCTACGAATTAACATAATTGTTTGACTATATGTTGTGCTTTCACTTGTGCAGGCATTGGACTTTCGAAGAGAGCAAGGTTGGACTTTTATGGTGCTAGCTTTCACTTGTGCATGAAACAAAAAATTATGGGTAATCAAGTGTTTTGTTAGCACTAGTTAGGTATAACATTTTATTAGTACTAGGTGTGTAAATATTGAGATATCTTTAGAATATATGATTAGATGTTATGAATGGTATGTAATAAGGGATATATTTTCAGAAGATTTCCTGCTGTTTCCGCAATATATGATTAGATGTTATGAGTGGTATGTAATAAGGGATATATCTTCGGAAGATTTCCTGCTGTTTCCGCAATTCTAGAGTTACCATAAGATAGAGTCTTGGGTATGTATTATAAATAAGGAAGCTGGTGATTAATAAGAATTCAAGCTGAGTTTTACCAATTCTTCATGGTATCAGAGCCAAAGAACGATTTTTTTCTTCAAGAATAATTTACCATGGCTGATGGTGAATATCAATTGTTCACAAGTGAGCAGTGGAAAGCTATTTCGGACGTGATTGGTAATAGTAAAAATCCCGAAAATCGATTGAGTGGTAAGTTTGATGATGCTTCATGGATTATCGATACCGGAGCAACTCATCATGTTACAGGGCAATGTTCGTGGTTATTCGACACACAAAACCTTGAGTGTTCTGTTGGTTTGCCAAATGGTGAAAAAGTGATTGCTACTTTGGTGGGATCCGTATGTGTGTCGGACAAAATTACTCTCACCGGAGTACTTTATGTTCCAAATTTGAGTTGCAATTTAATTTCTGTTTCCCAACTTAATGATGATTTACGAACTATTGTCCAATTTGATTCTCATATTTGTGCTATACAGGACCAAATGAAGGAGCTGATTGGAACGGGAGTTAGGAGAGATGGACTGTACTACTTTAGCAAACCGGAATTTGTGTCAATAGTTGAAGCAACATCAAATTTGGAGTTGTGGCATCGTCGGCTCGGGCATCCTTCCGAAAAAAGTAGTTAAGTTAATTCCTCACGTCAAAAATAATAAAGATAGTTTAGATAAAGAGGGTGAAGTATGTATGCGTGCTAAACATTCTAGAGACAAGTTTCCTTTAAGTGACAATAAAGCTTCTAGAATTTTTGAGAAAATACATTGTGATTTGTGGGGTCCATATCGACACGTTTCTTCATGTGGGGCTTGTTATTTTTTGACAATAGTTGATGATTTTTCGAGAGCAGTTTGGATTTATTTGTTGGCTGACAAATTAGAGGTGTTTCAAATGTTTATGTCCTTTGTTGCTATGGTCGATAGGCAATTTTCTCAAACAATTAAGGTCGTTCAAAGTGATAATGGAACTGAGTTTAATTATTTGATTGATTATTTTAATGCAACTGGAATTTTGTTTCAAACTTCGTGTGTGGGTACTCCACAACAAAATGGGAGAGTTGAAAGGAAACATAAACATATTTTGAATGTGGGTAGGGCATTACGCTTTCAAGCAAACTTGCCTATTTATTTTTGGGGTGAATGTATTTTTGCTACCGCTCATTTAATTAATCGTACACCCTCTTCCATGTTACAAAATAAAACACCTTTTGAGATACTTTTTGGTAAACCACCCTCTTTTGGTGCTATTCGAACCTTTGGGTGCTTGTGCTTTGCTCATAATCAAAAGACTAAGGGAGATAAATTTGCAAGTCGAAGTCAAAAGTGTATTTTTATGGGCTACCCATTCGGTAAGCAGGGGTGGAAATTATTTGATCTTGATACAAAGGAATTTTTCGTGTCTAGAGATGTGAAATTTGTAGAGGAGGTGTTCCCGTTTGGGTGTACGGAAGATGTCAGTATAATATCTAGTGAGAATAATGACCATGATATTCATCAAGATTTTGCTGAAATAATTTATGAAGGTGAGGATGTTGATCTTTTGATTAATGATAATGGGTATAATCACATGGACGAAGTTCAAATTGACGCACAGGCCATTGTTCCAGAACCAGCGACCGCTGGGCCGGAACAGCGACCCACTATGCATATTGATGATCAGTCTACTACTCCACAGGAAATGGGTCGTGGTCTTCGGAAAAAGTTGCCAAATGTTATGTATCGAGATTTTGTAACACATACGGTTTTTGCTAATGGTCCATCTTCTGATTCTCCTCGTTCCAATCACTCCTCAGATACTCCTTATCCTCTAGCACATTACATAAACTGTGACAATTTTTCTGTAAATTATCAGAGATTTCTTGCAGCTATAATTAAGGGTAAGGACCCTAAATCATTTAAAGAAGCCATGAAATCCGATGAGTAGCGCCGTTCCATGAAGGATGAGATACGGGGTCTAGAAGACAACGACACATGGACCTTGGAGCATCTTCCTCCGGGGAAACGTGCTCTTGGTAGTCAATGGGTGTACAAGACCAAATATTTGTCAAATGGAGATGTTGAGCGTCTCAAATCCAGATTAGTAGTGTTGTGTAATCACCAACAAGAAGGAATTGACTACAATGAAACTTTTGCTCCTGTTGCCAAGATGACTACAGTTCATGTTTTTCTAGCCGTAGCGGCATCCAAGAATTGGAAACTACATCAAATGGATGTTCATAATGCGTTCCTACATGGTGATCTTGATGAGGAGGTATACATAAAATTACCTCCCGGATTTGAGAGTTCGGATCCAACTTTGGTGTGTCGGTTACGTAAGTCATTGTATGGCTTAAAGCAAGCTCCAAGATGTTGGTTTGCAAAATTGGTGTCGGCTTTGAAAGGGTATGGCTTTCTTAAGTCTTGTTCAGATTATTCTCTTTTTACATTTACTAAAGGCGGTGTTCAGATTAATGTCTTAGTTTATGTTGATGATCTTGTTATTTCTGGGAATGATTCCGCTGCGCTTACCATATTCAAAGCTTATCTTAGTGATTGTTTTAAAATGAAAGATCTTGGAAATCTCAAATATTTTTTGGGGATTGAGGTCACCCATAGTTCATTAGGCTTGTTTTTATGTCAGCGCAAATATACTTCGGATATTATTTCTGAAGCAGGCTTATTGGGGGCAAAACCGATTGGGTTTCATATAGAACAAAATCATAAGCTAGGTCTTGCAACTGGAGAATTTCTAGCAGATCCTGAATCGTACCGACGACTTGTGGGTCGTTTGATTTATCTTGCGATTACTCGACCGGACCTGACTTATTCAGTTAATATTTTGTCTCAATTTATGCAAGCACCTCGAATTGAACATTGGGAAGCGGCTCTCCGGGTTGTGCGTTATTTGAAAGGGACTCCGGGTCAGGGTATTTGGCTCGGTGCTGACAGTGAGTTGACCTTGGAAGGATGGTGTGATTCGGATTGGGCGGCTTGTCCTCTTACTCATCGCTCATTGACAGGTTGGCTTGTGTTCCTTGGTCAATCTCCTATTTCTTGGAAGACAAAGAAATAACATATGGTATCTCGGTCTTCCGCGGAAGCCGAATATAGGTCTATGGATGCAATTACCTGCGAATTGAAGTGGCTAAAAGGGTTGTTGTTGAGTTTGGGTGTGCATCATCCTAAAGCTTTTGAATTATTTTGTGATAGTGAATCGACGTTACATATAGCAAAGAATCATGTTTTTCATGAGCGGACGAAACACATCGAGGTTGATTGTCACTTTGTTCGTGATGCGATCAATGAAGGTTTGATATCTCCTACTCATGTCTCGACATCGTCACAGTTGGCGGACATATTTACAAAGGCTCTCGGCAAGGCTCAATTTGATTTTCTTCTCTCCAAGTTGGGCATTTTTGAATCTCATGCTCCAACTTGAGGGGGGTATTGAGATATATTTAGAATATATGATTAGATATTATGATATATGATTAGGATATTATGCTATATTTAGAATATATGATTAGATGTTATGAGTGGTATGTAATAAGGGATATATCTTCGAAATATTTCCTGCTGTTTCCGCAATATATGATTAGATATTATGAGTGGTATGTAATAAGAGATATATCTTCGGAAGATTTCCTGTTGTTTCCGCAATTCTAGAGTTACCATAAGATAGAGTCTTGAGTATGTATTATAAATAAGGAAGCTGGTGATTAATAAGAATTCAAGCTGAGTTTTACCAATTCTTCAGTAAATTTGTATACGAATGGTTATTGTATGTGAGTTAGGTCATTTTGTAAAAAAACTATTGTATCGGGATGGTTATGGATATCTTATTTGATTATATGGTTAAATATGCTTTTTTAATTATTTGAATATGATGATTATATGGGTGATTGCTAATTGATATAGTAGAAATAAAATATACCATTAACATGGAATAATAGCATGAAAAAATGATGCAAAATAATCAACAACTTTTAGTACCGTTTCAAAAACGCTACAAAAATACATATATGGCGTTGAGTAAAAGCAACCGTAAAGCATGGGTAAAGTTGGAAACTCTATTAGTAGCTCAAAAAGTCTTTTGGTGGCGTTTTTAAAACACTACAAAAAGATTTATGGTTGCTTTTGAGAAACACTAAAATAAATGGATTTTTATTTGCGGGTTTTATCGCGGCGTTCATTAAAATGCTACCGTAAGTTTTGGTAGCATTTTTTATGCACCACCAAAAATACTTTTTCTTGTAGTGTTGGCTTATTATGTTTAAGTTATCTTTGCAAGCAGCAGTTATAAGGCAAGACAAGATATGTATTTAATTTATAAGGCATTTAGTTTCATATAGCGAACCTTTTTTGAATGATATAAATAGGGCAATTCACCACCACAATATTTGTCAATCATACATGCCGTAAACACTAAACTAGCCATCCCGAGAAAGTACAAGCACGTAGCGCCTTTTCTTGCGTTGGGAGTAAACTACAAACACACTACCAGCCATCCCAAGAGGGTATGAGCATGTAGCGCATCTGCCTACATCGAGGGGGGGAGTTATAAATACTTAACCAGCCATCTTGAGAGGGTATGAGCCTACAGGTCCTCTGCTTGCATTGAGGGGAAGCTACAAACACTCAACTAGCCATCCCGAGAGGATACAAGTATGCAGTGTCTCTTCCTATATTGGGTGGAAGCTACAATAACCAACCCGCCTCATAAGGATATTCAAACTTATATGCCAAGGACATCGATGCATTGATGGTGTGACCACGCACAAAGTGGTCCCAATTCATCCATTTGAGGGGTATTTCTCTTTAAGGATATGCGAGCCAAATAACGCTACCTTCATGTCGAAGGCATCGACAAACAAATGGAACGACCACCCCGTGATGACGTGGTCCTTACAATGGGATGGACATCGATGCATTGATGGCATAGCCATACACTAAGTGGCCTGATTATGAGTCAGTCCGCTCCATTAGGATACGTCAGCCATGCAATGCTCCCTTCCATTTTAAAGGCACTATGAATTGATGGCATGACCGCCTACGATGTGGTCTTAATTCATTCACTTATGATGCTGCTCATCCATACATCGAGATGGGGCACCGATGCCATGATGGGTGCGATTACCCATGAAGTAATCCTGATTATGGCATCTGTAGTGTTGTATGCCTCGAACGGCCAAGGCGACCTAATCACAACAAAGCATAGTAATCAGTGATCCATCAACAATCACTCATAAAGTGGATCTACAACATAAGGGCTTAGCATACAACAAAGGATACCTCATCACAAACTCATATCTACCTATACATGCTGACTGGGAAAAAATCATCTCATCAAAAAGAAAAGTTTATTCTTTGTTTTCTTGTTCTTTGTTTTCTTTTACATATTCGCCGAGTTGCGAGTGGGTGCCTAAGTCTACATGTTTTCTTAACAAAGTAGGACCTTTTGAGCCGCCTGACACAAAATAATATGTAAGTCTGATCATAAACATATAAAGACAAACATCGTGGATAGGCAAGTATGAAAGACATTAACAGGAAAGTAAAAAACTAACACAGATCATTTTAGCGAAAACAATCAATTCAAGTCACATAATAAAGATCATAATCGTTATAAAAAAGGGTATAGCCCACCTAAAAAAGTATACATGTAAAAACTAGCCTACATTCATCTCTTGATGATGTGGCAATCTACCTCTTAGGTTATTGGTTTCTCGACCTCAGGAACAACAACTAAGGGTGGGTTGCTAGAGTAATCCATAAGGGTAGAAATATGCTCATATGACAAGATCGGGGGAGGGGCATGATCCACAGCTTCCATCATCGCCGCCACTTCCCTTTGAACTTTGGCATATAGAACTGGACTAAGGAAGCAAACGATCAAGGGCAATTGATAGTTAGCATCAAATACGATCTTGAGCATCTTTGCCATTCAAAGGTTATGCAACATTGGTGTTGAATGAGCATAGCTTTCAAGTCCTCCACCTTTTTCTCCCTACCCTCCAGTTGAACCCTTGATCAACCAGTTCTGCCACAACCCTCTCCCTGTGAAACACCTTCTCGGCCTGCTCCCTCGCAACAATATCCCTCGTTTTCTCCGCTACATTCCTTGTTGCATACGCCTTCGGCTTTATAGCCCGTCTCCCAACCTCCACTAGCCTCTCCTACTCTAAGCATTGTGCAGTGAATTCTTCCACCATGCATTTCTCCAATGCCATCACCTCCTGGCGAATACAAAGGGCATGAGACCCAGCCTGCAAAAGGAAGCGATGTTGGTAAAAAATAAAAAAGGAAAGATCAGAATAGAAACTGTATGCAAGAACCTTACCAAAAAAGCATCATGGACTTCAGCCTACAACATCGACTTCAGACTGTGGCTTGTCCACCTAAATTTGGGCCTTTTGGACCAGGCAAAAACCTCCGAGGTCGTCCTGACCATGGTCTGAAATAGCCTTAACAAAGTTGTCACATCTATCTCCTGGACCATAGACAAAATTGTGGCACACACAACCTCCTACGGACCTTCCAACAACTCTGCTTCCCAAGAAAAATGATAAGTAGGTCCCTCATTGGAGCTCACTGGCTCCTTACCGGTTCTTCTCCTCCAAAGTGAACACAATCTGACTAGAAGTGGCCCCAGATCAGTACATGTCACGGGCATTGGGTTGGAACTGTGCCAGGAGTACTGGGGTTAGATGATGCTGCGGTGCTGCATGGAGCCCATTGGTGAAGACTATGGGGGTGGTGGAGGTGTATGTTGTTGTTCATTAGTTGCACCATCGGGCAGTGCCTGCGGGGTCTGTGAAAAACCATCCCCAATGCATGTCGAGCCAACTATCGGGGCAAAGTTCATTTGTACTGCTATAAATAAAAGGAAGAAATTGTTAGCCAATAATGAAAAATAATGACAAGGCTACAGACTATTAGACAAACTAGATAGATCTACCCTTAATCCTTGCTCCCTGGTCTCTTCCTAATCAAAGGCGGGCTGGGAGACTATGTTTCACTACTGCAATGGTGTGCCCATTTGGGAGTATATGTGCTGGAGGGAATAGTGTGGTGTATCATTTAGGTGGGAGGACCTAGGAGGAGAAAGAACTTCATTCGAGAAGATTGTGCTCTCTGGCATATTTGGAACACGCGCCCACGTATACTTCGTCTTGGGTATCCCAAGGGTTACCTATGTAGTTGGAAAACCATGAAGCATTACATTCAGCAATCATAGTCCTGACACGGGCCCTCTTACCCAATGGTGGTCTGCTACAACCTCATCAGTCATTCTCATAAAACCGAGGATTATATATCTCCAACTCACCCTCTTCTCCTTATTGGCCTAGGCTGACATCATACCCTAGTTCGCTTTCAGTAGTCTCCTCTTCCTTCTAATGTCCACTATAGTCGTCTAAGGGGCCCCTTGATTACAACACCAATAGATGTTGTCAGCCTTCTCCTTATAACGCGGGGGCAGCTCTCTCATCCTCATCGATTGATCAGGACCGAACAAACCAACCCAATGAAGATTTTCATCCATCGAGATAAGGCTCAAGTTCTTGGTTGTATCGTATGTTCCCGATATACGTTGGTGATAGTCGTTGTAGATGATCGGGCCCTCCCCAATGCTTGTGGGCAGTAATGAGACAAGTCAGCTAATTGATAAGAAGAAAGCTAAGATTTGAAAAGTTGAAGGAAGTAAATAATATACTTGGGACCTGGAATTCCAGCACTTAGAGGTGAGGTTGAAGATCATTGGCACAAAAAAGTAGTGGTCCTCGTATCCATCAACATTTCTGGCACACCAAAAAATAAAGCATGTTGGTCATGTGCTTGAAGATGGTAGTAAAATCTGATCAGAGAAAGGGCCTACCTTGATAGCTTTAATCTCATCCTAATCAAAGTTAGGCTATGTTTTGGAATACCCAGGTCATAGTATATAATGTACAGTCCGGCCAGTAGATTGTAGCTATTAGGGGATAGCTTTGCAAGGGCCATCCGATGGCCATTCAAGAACCAAATGGAGAGGAAGTTTCAACCCATTCTGTGTATATGGGAGTGACCAAGTGAAGTAGTCATCAAGTGGCAAAGTCAGGACTGTCTGTGGGTATTGGATATAAGGTCTCGATCTTGGCACTCCATATTGTGCAAGAGAGCTGACCATGTTGACTTTGGCTTCCTTAACCTTCATTGGGCCAACCACAAAGGTTCGCCTACTACTAGATGCGTCATTAGAAAATTTCTTCCCTTTAGCCATCTATAAATTATTAAGCAACCTAGTCACTAAACCATCCCAGTTAAAGCATGGAACCAGACTCGGGGGAAAGCTTCCACAAATGCGGAGGGATCGACCCAAACTCCATCGTGACCCACAGAGGCGCCTGCAAGCATAAGTCGATTGATGTATTCGGTTCTTTGTGTAAAAATCCTAACTATCCTAAGTTGGTTTTGCACCTTACGCCACCTATATTTTCAACTTAGAACAATGCACGGATCAAGGCTAGGGCATAACTCAAAAATCCTCTTCTTCCTAACAAAATGGAAAGGGCAATTTTGTAATTTTGGCATCATTCTAAGTGTTCCAATTGATTAAGGAACTTCTCAACATCGATCGATCAACGCCATTCTCAAGGGACCTCCTTAACTATGCCAACTCGTAAAGGAAATAAAGACAGTGCGAAAAAGAAAAAAAAAATTTGAAATTCGCAAAATTCGTATATTCAATCATCAACCATGAAATTACTGTTGAAAATGAACGGAAGAGGAGGACTTACTATGGAAATGGAGGAAGTTTCGAAGAATTGTTAAAGATGCGGTAGAAAAAATAGAAAGAAAAGATTGAGAACTTGTTAATGGAGATCGCAAAAGCTCAATAGAAAATGAAGAGGAAGGGTGATTGTGGTTTAAAAAGTTTTAGTATTCGATCCAAGCCCTTGGATCGAATGGGCGGGAAATGGTGTAGACCGCCAGGGTTAAAATTGATTATGAAAATGTGTAAGCTGTGGCTAGTTAACACTTAGGATCGTGTAATTTGGAATATTATAATAGTGTAGAAATATAAACTAGATAATAGATAATAGTAATGAAATAAGCACACCAGGACTTTTTATATTGGTTCGAACTTCCCGTTCTACGTCCAGTCCCAGACTACACTCTGGATTTAAACTCTATAACCCCTCTCTTAACCCGGAGGAATAGGTATACAACACCTGAGCAGCCGAACAGGATTTTTCCGCCTCAAACAGCCGAAGAGGACTTTTACTGCCTGAACAACCGAACATGACTTCTACTGATACAAGTAAATAGTTGACGCTTGTGTTCTGAATAACACAGATATGTCTTTAATAGTACACCCTTCCTATAATAAAATCCTCAAGTATATATTGTGTGTGTGAAGATATGAAAGGAAGATATTGCTTAGAATCGAAGAATATATTAATTAATTCGGAGATTCAAGCAATATATAGATTGTGATTGCTTTTAGATTGCAAAGATAGATAGTAGAGATATAGCAAGAAATCAAAATAAAATTCAGTGTTTTGAGAAGTGATTCTAATGTGTTTATATAGTGAACAAATAGTTACAACTATTCATAAAGAGTTTTAACCAAAAGGTGCAGCTATATCTGTAACGACCCGGAATTTTGGACCATTCGCGTCCATTATAAGTGTATAGGTAGACACTCATGCCGGAGTTGAATTGCTCAAAATACCGCGTTGTTAATTTAAATTTGGCAAAACTGAACATATACAGTAAATAAAATAATCACAGATCACAGACACAGAGTAATAATTGCAGCGGAAATAAAAGAGATAGTAGTTCATGAAGCTACTATATAAATGTATAAGTTACATCAGAGTTTACAACAGAAGAGTAATATGATACATCAGAGTTAAACCAGATACAACAGAAGAGTAACACGATCCGTCAGATACAAATCAGAATACATCACTGGAATCATCGAATACTGAAAGCAGAATAGATGGCTGGATCTTCAAGCAAAGCTCCAACTCCAAAGGTGAGTCTCGAATACTGGTACACTCAGTCTGACCCGAGCGTAAAGCAAAACACAAGACACTCGAGTCAGGATTAACATTCTTATATTAATAAATCCAACTCAAGTGAAATAGCAATTGAAATACAAGTAACTCAAAGGATGTTTGGAATAACCATCCTTTAAGGATCCGTTAAACTATCTACTAGGTAGTAATGTACGCTAAATAGATAATGTCTATCAGTAATAATAAGATATCAAAATAGTGTTAAGTCATGGCCCATTCCACCCTTAACACATTTTTATTCCCAAAAGCATATACAAGACCGTAGTTTCCCCAAAACCGGAAGTCACCAGAGGGCAATCTATATACTAAAGGTACAAAACAAAATCGTAGTTGTCGCGAATAGGATAATCAGTATGACAAGGTACATGAGGCGATACCAACTAGGATACTAGTAGTTGCCTGATCCGGACTGATGTTGGGCATAGCAGCTACTACCCCAACACCGCGAAACAACACTCCCATAATCGAGGGGTGCACCCAAATCGAATCACATAAGTAATAGATAAGGTATCGAAGAAGTGTGTCCGCTAGAGATGGCGATCCTCAATGGCCCGGCGCGGCTCCTGTTTTAGTCATGTCAGGGGTCATCCAAAATCGTTCTCTTTCTTCAGTCAACGCGTTCACCAAACCATCCACTTCATTCTAGATCAACACTCCGCGTATAGTTATTAAAGTGGTTTTCGGTTTAGACAGTGAGTATGTCCCTAACCGATTCCGGACTCTTTAATAACTTTCGTGATTATTACACCGATTGGTCGTTTATATATTTCAAAACCAAATCAATTACAATTTCAATTTCAATTCGTAAATCAACATTTCACTTGTCTTTCAAAACCAATTTCCAAAATTTACGTTTCAAAACTTCAATTTACCATTTCAAGATCTTATAATTCAATTTCAATTCCTTTAAAACAATTCAAATATTGATACAAGTTCGTACAAAAGTTTCATTTCGAAATCATTTAAATCAATTTAGTTTAACATTCAAATCAATTACATTCATTTATCGATTTCATTCAATATC
Source organism: Allium fistulosum (assembly GCA_030737815.1). NCBI lineage: Eukaryota > Viridiplantae > Streptophyta > Magnoliopsida > Asparagales > Amaryllidaceae > Allium > Allium fistulosum. Next base: position 892,125,433 of record CM060905.1, on the reverse strand, counting down.
GTTAAATTAATTTATCATTCAAAACAGTTTCTATTAAATTTCCAAATCATTAAATCAATTTCTTAAGTTCAACTTCATTAGATCAAAACTTACAATTTTGAATTAAATTCAATTAGTCAAATCAATTCTTTCAATTACAAATCTTACATTAATTCCAAAAATATCACATTTTCATTTCTTGTTAAAGAAATTCCATTTCACTTATTTACTTTCTTAAATAATTTTCCAAAACTTAATTAATAATAAAGAAAACCCAATTTCAATTATTTACGAAGTAAAATTCACTTATTCAAAAGTCCAATTTTTCTTATTAAAGAATTCAATTCGATTTAATCATTAAATAATTCAATCTTATTTAATTTATTAAATAATTCAAAACTTAATTATTAAATAATTTCAAAGTTTAATAATTTCAAACTTAATTATAATTTCAAACTTTATTATTAAATCATTTCAAAGTTTAACAATTTCAAACTTTATTATAATTTGAAACTTAATTAATAAATCATTTCAAACTTAATTAAATCATTTCTCAAATTAAACAACATTCTTTCATTGATTACATTGTTAATCTTTTGTTTCAGATTATTAAATATTACCATTTTCCTTTCATTAAAATTCAAATTTCAACTTCGTTTCAAAACCATATTATTTATTCCAATAAAATCTTCGTTTTATTTTAAATCAAATTATTGACCAATCGGGTTTTTATTTAATTTTCTATCCTAAGTCAAAGTTCAATTTGGGTATTTATCATTTCAACCCGATTCCAATTCAATTCAAAATCAAAACATATCAAAGGGAACTTGCACTGTGATAACTGGGATGGTGTCAAAGTAAATAAACAAGCAATAACAACAACCAATATCAATCCAATAATCAATTCAAATAATCCCGAAATAACCGTATTAATTCGCATTGTTATTTGTACGAATTAATATAATTATTTCTAGAATCTACACTATCATTTCATGTAGATTAAAGATTATTACATTACGGTTTTTCACTTGTCATTCAATTTACAATTTCATATATCATCAATTTAACAACATACATTCAGTGGTTCGAAATGTAATTAAACAAATCCTATGTGTCAATAAATTCAACAGTTAAAGGGGTCATATTATACAAATGTCAGTTAATCAAATTTAACATTTAATTATCCTATATCAAGTTCAAGTTCATACTATTTATCATTTTAACATTAACAATTTAACGTCCAATATAAACATCAACAATCAATCAATTATCAGCCAAACTGTATTATCATCGCATAAATAATTAACAGATAATAGTGTCAGATGTTACAGGTGAACTGATACAGGTAATAACAGTGTAAATATTTAACAACAGTATATTTTAATTGTCGTTTCAATTGAAATCAAATTTAATAAATAAAAGAACGTTAATCGTGAGTGAGTGCTCACCTTTCGAGGCTAGAGATGAAGGAGAATGAAAAGAGTTACGAATCCAAAGCAAAGCTAGATCGAACGTGCGTTTGACGGCAAAGCTGATAAATATGAATTTGATGAGATCAAATCAGAACTGTATCGACGATGATAAATGGTATAAGTGAACTGATATATATGACTATATATATAGAAATCATATTCTAAATCCAACATATATTAAATTAAAAATATATATATATGGCTTCAAAAATCATAGTTTCCAATTTAAAACACACATGTAAAATCAACATATATACATTATATAATTTGAAATAAATACATATATATACTTATTTTCTCTTATTCAATACAAGGACATAATTTAAAGGTCGCAACATATATATATGAACACTTAAGCAAATCCATTTGAAAGTTACATATATATGCTAACATAACGCGCACATATGATATACAGTACTTTTAAACATATAATATATCTCTATTCAAAAATTCTATCAACCTATACATATATATCTATATCCCATATAGTACAACACTTTAAGCATACTAAAATTTTATTTTATAAAATCAATATATATAGCATATAAGAACCCAAATATATGCCTGGCTAAAGTATGTAGCATGTATGTACCGTGTTTCCTTTAACATGGTCTACTGTAACCGTACTTATCCTATATTTTCTTCTTTGTTACTGTGAAACCTTTTTTTTTATAACAAACACCTACCAATATACTATATGCTAGGTACTTTCTTTTAAAGGCACATAATACACATTAAAACATGTCCAGACTAAACAAAACATGCAACTCAACAAAGTATAAATTTAACATAACTTGGTAACTACACACACAACTCAAGAGCAGCACATAATACTGCTTGCAATAGCCTATATTATAAACTTTTATGTAACCAAACATGTTATACGGCTTATACAAAATATTATATAAAGTAATATGTAGAACATACGTAAGTTATACTACGATATATATAAATGCTATAAAATACACATATATATAAACTGATATTTTATACCCTATACAAACTAATATATACAACCTAAATTCTTAGATCTGGACATTCTTCTCTTGTTCAAACTAATGAATCATGAGGCTACAACAACATACAAACCTACTGCTTAATATACGTATACAACTTATATAGAAATATATATAGAGACGTATCAATACCATATACAAAATCAATACATAATAAATAAATATACCATTATCACCATACAAGATAAACATTCGGCCAGGGTTGAGAATTGCATGAGGCGAGAGAGGGTGGCAGCGAATGGAGACTGCTAGCTTCCGTTGAGAGGTGAGGTGGCGAGGTGTTGCGTGATGGAGATCGGCAGTGAGTTGATGGTGGGAGGAGATGGTGGAGTGTGGGTTGTCCGGTTGGTGGTGGAAAGTGTGGTGGGTCACTGGTGGTGAGGGAGGCTTGCTAGCTAGGTGGTTGGGTTTGTGTTTGGTGAAGTGGTGGTGCGGCTTTGATGGGAAGGCGAAGGAAGGCTATGGCGCGGTGATGTGGGGAGGTGCTATCGGCCGTAGTTGCGGTGGCTTCGGGCGAATTGGGTATGGTCGTTGGATCTGGAAAGTGAAGGGCATGCGAGCATGGGGATGGAGGTTGCTTCGTCGGCACTAGCGGGGGAAAGAGGAGGGTGACAGTTCTTTTGATGGGTGGTTGCGTGAGGGGTGTCAGGGGTTCACGGCGCTACTAGGTGGCGGGGTTGTGAGGAGGAGAGGAGAGAGCAACAGTTTCTGTTTTCAAAAAATTTTATATGCAATGAAGGATGATCACGTGAATGGGTAGGGGACTTGAAGGTTTTAAGCTACAGGAGGGGAGAAGGCTTTAATACAATTATTTTAGAAAATGGGAGTCACAGAGCCAACTAGAAGAAGGAGAAGAGTGTTAAAATAAGTGCTGTCACTTTGAAACAAGCGTTATCACATTTTGGACGTAGGAATCGAAAGGTTGCAACTAGTAATTTCTAAAATATTGAATGCAATGGTATTGGAATCATCACGTGAATATAGATGGTCCCAAGAAGCCAAAAGATAAAGATTTGAATATTGATACGGTCATTCTTTTCACGGATTCGCCGCGTACCGGGCACTGAAACACAGATATGAATATACTGCGGAGATCAACACAATGAAACGATCAAAACGGTATGTAGATGTCAGTGGTATGATTGAATTGTAAAAATTCGAATTTTCTAATAGCGGAAAATGCAAGAAAAACGCTGAAAAATAAGATCGACGGAGCCAAAGATGTCCGAATTTTGAAAAACGACGAACTGAGGTCTTGCTCAGAAGATGATTTAGAATTTTTCTATGTAAAAATATTTAGGTTTCGAAAACATTTTATTTTCAACGCTTTTTAACTGATTAAATTGAAGTGAATTTACGTGCGAAATAAATTTTCATATTTTCTGACGAAAATTTACCAGTTGCTATGTTTAACTAGACGCATTCCAAATATCAAATTTTTATTTCAAAATTTTAGCGTTTAAAATTTCACAAAATTTCAACTGATTACGTTATTAAAACAGTTGAAATTTTTCGAGTCGTTACAATATCTCTTCAATTTGGATCGTAACTCTTCGCAAATAGAAGTCTCTTCATGAAAAATAGCCGTTAGAGCCGGTCAGTCAACTGAGAAAAATCGACCAATCAACTGAATATTCAAAAATAATGTAAAATGGAGCATATCTGTGCACTGAACAGGTTCAGTCGACTGGTCGTTTTCGGTCAGTCACTGACTTGGTTGTCAGTGCACAGTTTGCACATATTTTAAAGAATTTGAACTTTAAAACTAATTTGAGTATTTGCAAACTATTTGAAGATAGATTTTAACAATTACGAACCATATCTAAGACTAAAAATTCTGTAAATAAACATACTATACTTAGATTTGTAGTCTCATCTCGTTTGTAGTTTAATAGCTTGCATATCTCATTCTCTTTTTGTCACTTGATCATATAGTCTCATCACTGATCGTTTAAGCTTTTTGTCATGAATCAAAAACTCATGATTCAACATTCTCCCCATTTTTGATTGATGACAACCTATTTTTGATGATGCTATATATTAAGAATTATATACCAGGAGATATATATTTCTCCCCTGAATATGTGGCGATATATCTAATCCTGCAAAAAATTGGTTAGTCATACAAATTTCTCCCCCTTTGTCATCGACAAAAAGGAAATAAACAACCATATAGCATAACAATCACAAACAAACATATATATATATATATATATATATATATTATAAATCTACTAGGCTATTTATACAAGCCCATCAACATTAAAGAAATTAAACGGTACTAGAATGTTTTTAAGAAAGTAACTTACTACTACCATCATGAATTACCATCATTACTCATCAGAGTCTGAATCTTTTTCTTCTTCCTCTTCTTCTCGTGCTGGTTCTTTGCCTCGTGAAGAGCTTTCCATATATTGTCCGCCACCGCCACCACCATATATGTTCTTTGGATGTAGACCAAGTAAAATGAGGTGTCGAGCGTTTTCCCGGATCACGATGTGAAGGTTCTGTAGTGGTCGAAGAGGAACAAGAGAGTGCATCCCATAGAATCCCAGAAAAGCTTTTGATATTGTCAAACTTTATGTCAATCTTCTTGTCGAGATTCTTAATGCGAGAATCCAAAATTACTTGATTACGTGCAATTAGATCAATGGACTCTCGGGTGCTTTGGGATGGGGTTGTGGTGTGAATTTCATCTCTTCGTTGTTGTGGAGTAGCAGCTTGTTGGTGAGGCCTTGATTACCATTCTTGGAATGACATGGTAGTGAGCGGTCTTGGAGGCAATTTCATTAAACTAATTGTGCGGCTATTTAGAGTTTTAATTGTGGAAGTGTCGGATTCTGAAACTCGAACTTGTAGATTCGTTAGGAGCCACATAATATATTTGCCAAAGTAAATGATGTTCATCCGTCCTTGGTTGAAGGCTAGGAATTTGTCAAGTATAAGCTTAGGCCAATTAATTTGAACATCACCCCAAATTGCATATAAAGTTCTATAATTCTCTTGGTATACAAGCTCATAAGACCCAGTACGAGGAAGAATTGTGCGCATTAAGGCTCGATGCATAATTCGAGTTGTAGGACGTAAAGCGGTAGATTTTAATTCTATCATGTCGTCCTCCAAAAATCTATGACTTACTTCATCTCGTTCTCCTAAAGCAACATTCAAATCTTCTAGAGGAATACCATTTGTTGGTGTTTGAAGAATGTGTCCAATTCTATCTAATGACAAGAAGACTTGTTGACCACGAACTAAACTCCATACGCAGTTGTCACGGTTTCTTGGATTTTGATGACCCAAATTCAAGTTAGCGTAAAAGAGTTTTACCATTGTATGATTTATCTCGAGATTTTTTCGGTTGTAGTCAAGGAGAGATTCTAGACAACTTCTTCTAGCAAGATCTTGAATTCTATATGCAGCGAAGTCGGGAAATACAACAAATGATCCTTCTAGAAAGCGAGCTTCCTTCATCTTGTTCCATCTTTGGATAGCAGTGGCATCATAAAGCCATTGAGCTATTTGGGTGTCAATAGGTTCAGAGGCTGAGGATGAAGCTTGTCTAGAGCGTTTTGGTTTTCTTGGAGCTATTTGAATGAATAATTGAGTAAAGGAATTTGAAATTTTAGTAGGCTAGGGTTTTGATAATTTGATGGTAGAAAGTAAAAGTGAGGAGTAAAAGTGAAGAAGATGGGTTATATGGGTAAAAGTATATGAAACAGAAGTTAATAGGCTTAGATAAGTATTCAGTCGAATGGTCGTATATGGTCAGTCGATTGATCAATCTTCCAAAACTTTCTGTTTCCAGATTCAGTCGACTGCCCAAATTTCGTCAGTCGACTGAATGCTCTTTTTCAGCATTATCAGTCTTTTGCGTAATTTTTTTTAATATATATTAAACATAGAATGCATACAAATTAGATTGAAATAAGAAAAAAAATATAAAAAATTATTTATATGAAGAAGAAGTGGATGAATGCGGAGTCTTGTAATCTTCCGGTTCAACTTTAGTCTTCTCTATGTATGGTTTCAATGGAGACCAGTGATTTCCACGTTCCCATGAATTTTGAGACACGGGAGGAGGTTGTGGTGTCTGATCCCATGGATACCGATAGGAAGATGTTGTGGGTTGATGAATGTCGGATGTAGATGTCCCGTAGAATTTCTAGCCAAGTTGCTCCAGAAAGCTAAGTCGTTTGAATTAACCTTTTGTTTATAGTACATTTCTCGTTGTATTTCTATTGATTCCCGTTGATAATGATGTATATCATCAATCTTTTGTTTTGTTGACGGAAAACCAAAGAATAAGAAACGACGTGCCTTCTTCTTATCTAGAGTATTACTAGTATGATAGTTGGATGGTCTGGCAGGTTCATAGCATGGAGTAGGTGTAGGTAAACTAGAGGAATCAGAGGATGATGTGGAAAAATCTAAAGAAGAGTAAGTAGAGTCATTCTGGGAGTTGTTTTGGGAAGACATTGTTGCAAGGAATAATCAATATTTGAATCAAACAAACAAGGTGGAGTGAAAATAAACAAACAAACCTCAAATTTATATAAAATAGGTATTATAAAAATAGAATAAATGAATGGTTGAACAAGAGATAGCCAGTAAATAATGAAAGGAGTAGAACAAACAGAATTTTGCATGGTTAAAAAAAAACTTTAAGCAACTGAAAATAATATAAGAATAAGTGTATTATAGAAATAGTTGTGAAATAACTAATAGAGAAATGTTAAAGACATAGGACTTCCAATGTAGAGGTGCTGAGTTCCAAGAGGTAGTAATTAAAAAATTTATTTTCATAAAATTTCAAATATTATAATTCTTTAAAAGAAATTATACCTAGTTCTCTTCTTAGTTTTACAAAAATATTTCATTGAGCGATTTAGTGAAAATATCAGCTAATTGATTTTCAGAATTTACAAATTCTAAATTTACTATATCCTTTTCAATATTATCACGAAGAAAATGATGACGAATGTTAATATATTTAGTTCGTGAGTGATTGACAGGATTTTTAGATAAATTAATTCCACTTGTGTTATCACAGTATATTATAGATTTATTTAATTTTATATCAAAATCTTGTAGTGTTTGTTGCATGTATATGACTTGAGCACATGCTAAAGCTGCAGATATATATTCTGCTTCATATGTCGATAGTGAAACACAGTTTTGTTTCTTGCTAAACCAAGATACTAATGACCATCCGATGAAATGACAAGTTCCACTTATACTTTTTTTATCTGTCCGACTTCCTCCAAAATCATCATTGCTATAGGATACTAATTCGGAAGGACATTCTTTCGGATAAAATAGTCTGAAATCCTTGGTCTTGCTAAGATAACGAATTATACGTTTTACTGCTCGCATATGTGATTCTTTAGGATTTGCTTGAAATCGAGCACATAAACAAACACTCATCATTATATCAGGTCGACTAGCAGTTAAATAAAGTAATGATCCAATCATACTACGATATAGCTTCTGGTCGACACTCTTACCATCTTCATCTTTGTCGAGATGTATAGTTGTACTCATAGGTTGGTTTGGCAGAAGTGTTTTCCATACCAAATCGTTTAATTAGATTATTACTATATTTTTCTTGATTAATAAAAATACCATTTTGCAATTGTTTAATTTGTAATACAAGAAAATATGATAGTTCTCCCATATGTGACATTTCAAATTCATTTGTCATGATAGTCGAAAATTCCTGACATAATTTTTCATTAGTTGAACCAAATATAATATCATCAACATATATTTGTATAATTAAAATATCTTGTTTAGTTTTCTTAATAAATAAAGTTTGATCAACCTTCCCAATTTCAAAGCCAGAGTCTATTAGATAGCTCTTAAGTCGATCATAGCAAGCACGGGGTGCCTGTTTCAAACCGTATAAGGCTTTCTTAAGTTTATAAACATGGTCTGGAAATTTTTCATAAGCGAAAAAATGGAGGTTGTTCAACATAAACATTTTCTTTTATAATTCCATTTAAAAAAGCACTTTTAACATCCATTTGATATAATTTAAAGTTATGAAAACATGCAAAAGCCAGTAGAATACGTATAGCTTCTAATCTTGCGACAGGAGCAAACGTTTCTTCATAGTCTATTCCCTCTTCTTGATTATATCCTTGTGCTACTAATCTAGCTTTATTTCTAGTTATATAACCTAATTCATCAGCTTTGTTTTTGAAAACCCATTTTGTACCAATGACTGATTGATCACTTGGTCTAGGAACTAATTCCCAAACTTTGTTTCTTTCAAATTGGTTTAGCTCTTTTGCATAGCTATAATCCAATAGTCATCAGTGGAGGCTTCCTTAATATTTTTAGATTCTATATTAGACAGAAAAGCTACATGGCCTATTTGATTTAATTGATGTCTTGTTCTTACATTTGAATTTACTTCTCCAATAATATTTTGAACAGGATGATTTCTAAGAATTCTTGGAGGAGATCTTACAATATTTTCATTATGAACAATGTTTTCATCTTCTCTAGTATTATTAATGTTATTATCTTGAAAAATAATATCATCGTCTTCTGAAATATTTGTTATGATTTTGTTAGAATTATTTTCAAAGTTTGTAATATTAGAAGAAATTTTGAAATTTTCATCGAATGAAACATGAAGAGTTTCTTCGATTACTTTAGTTCTTCTATTAAAAACCCGATAAGCTTTGCTTCTCTCCGAATATCCTATGAATATTCCTTCATCAGATTTTGAATCGAATTTGCCAAGCTGATCTTTAGTATTAAGTATAAAAATTTTGAACCAAATACTTTGAAATAAGATATATTTGGTTTTCTACCATTTAAAAGTTCATATGGGGTGTGTTTTGTTAATGGTCGAATAGAAACACGATTCAAAACATAACAAGCAGTTGCAATGGCTTCTGCCCAGAAATGTTTTGGTAGAGTACTTCCATTTAATAAAGTTCTTGCACATTCTTCTAATGTTCTGTTTTTCTTTTCTACAACTTTGTTTTGTTATGGTGTTCGAGGAAAAGAAAAATTATGATTAATTCCTTTCTTGTTATAAAAATGTTCAAAAACTTCATTTTCAAATTCACCTCCATGATCACTTCTAATATTTTTAACTTTTAAACTTTTTATATTTTGAATTCTTTGAACAAATTTTTTTTAAATTTTAAAAGTATCACTTTTATGTTTCATGAAGATAGTCCATATATATCTTGTAAAATCATCTACAATTACAAACACATATCTATTGTGATTAATAGATTGAACTTGAGTAGGTCCAAAGAGGTCCATATGTAGTAGTTCAAGTGGTTGTGTTGTAGATATGATTTTCTTAGATTTAAAAGAAGATTTTGTTAATTTTCCTAACTGACATGCATCACAAATATTATCAATTTTGAATTTCATATCAGGTAGTCCTTTAACAAGTTTATTTTTAGCTATTTTATTAATAGTATTAATATTTATATGACAAAATCTTTTGTGCCATAGCCAAGAATCATTTTTTGTAGCTACTAAACACATGTTTGTGTTATGATTTACATTCATATTTAAAATATAAATATTTCTATCTCTTATACCTTTAAAAATTAAATTTTGATTTTTATCAGAAATATTGCATTTATTTTCTGAAAAAGATATATTAAAGCCTTTATCACATAATTGGCTTATGCTCAATAAATTATGTTTTAAGTTTTTAACTAATAAAACATCAGAAATGAGAGGTAAGTTAGAGATACCGTTATTGCTCACATCACCTTTGCCGATGATATAACCTTTTGAATTATCTCCAAAAGTGACCGATCCTCCATTTGAGTAGACAATGTTAGTTAACATGTCCTTATTACTAGTCATGTGTTTTGAGCAACCGCTGTCTAAGATCCATTTTCCTCTCTTTTTAAGTGATACCTGCAAAAAATAAAGATTAAGTTGGTACCTACTTTTTTTTAGGGTCCTAAGAGTTAGGTCTTAGGAAACCAAACCCAAGCAGGTTAAGAATTCCCTTTATAAATATAATTCTTATTTTTATGAACAGTTTCCATAAATGTTTTGATATGTCTATTCCTAATTAAATTGTTATTTGTTTTAGGAATCCATATCTTAATAGTTTTAATATCTTTAGAAACTGTCATCTTAATATCTTTCTTAATTTTGTTTTTAATCTTATTTTTAAACTTTCCATATTTCTTTGAATTTTCAATTTTCTTGTATCCTAGTCCCATTTTGTTTGAAGTAGACTGAGAATTTTCTATTATTGTAGAAAGATTCTCTCGTCCTTTATTGAAGTTAGAAATATTTTTATTAATATTTTCTAACTTGTTTTTGAGACTTGAATTTTCTAACTCTAATACTTTAGTGTTAGATTTTAAATCATTAATCTCCACTGATAAATCATCATTTTTATTTTTCTGAATTTCTAATTCCTGAGTTATCATAGAAAGTTGAGATGTTAAATTAGAATTAGATTCTTGAGTCATTTCAAGTTCTTCTTCTAGAATTTTCTTTTCATCTCTTCGCATACTAACTTCTAATTCAAATCTATTTAGTTTTCCTTGTAACTCTTTATTTTGCTTTTTAATTTGTTTTACTAAGTCTACTAGTTCTGAATTATTTTCAACAAGATCTTCAAAACTTAATTCACGTACATCATCACTTGTAGCCATGAAGCATACATTTGCTTGCTCTGTGTCACTGTCGCTATCACTATCTGATGATGATGAAGAATCTGAGTCATCCCATGTTACTGAAAATGCTTTCTTCTTGAATTTGTTTTTCTTTTTCTCTGGACAATCTTTCTTCATATGACTCTTTTTATGACATTCATAACATTCCATGACAGAGGATGATGGTTTACTGCTATTGTTGTTGTTGTTGGAGTTATTTTTGTAACTCCTGAATTTGTTGTTCTTTTTGAATTTCAAAAACTTTTTGAAATTCTTAGCAAAAAGTGTTATATCCTCTTCATCTGAATCATCTTTTTCTGCTTGAAATGCTAGATTCTTCTTGTCTTGTGCATGTACTTTCTTTGCCTGCAAATTCACTTCATATGACATTAGATTTCCTATCGATTCTTCTGGTTTCATGGTTGATAAATCATTAGCTTCTTCAATTGCTAATCGTCCGTTAAAGAATTGAGGATTTTTGTAACAATATCAAAATCAGAATTTTTTTGATCTAGTGCTAATAGTGAGTGATATATATCTTGAAATCTAGAGTACATGTCATTTATAGTTTCATTTGGTTTCATTTTGAAATTCTCGAACTGCTTTTTCAACATAGAGATTTTGCTTTGTTTGACTTTGTTAGTTCCTTCATGAGTTACTTTTAGAGTTCTCCATATATCATAAGCAGTTGTACACATACTGATCCTATTAAACTCATTTTTATCTAATGCACAGAATAACATGTTCATAGCTTTAGCATTTGAAGTAGCATCAGTTTTTTATGCAGCAGTCCAAGTTGAAAAGTCTTCTGTTGGTATGGTATATTCTTTTTGGGTAATATTCCAGGTTTCAAAACCGTTAGCTTGCATATATATTCTCATTCTAGTAGACCAGTAATTATAATTATGACCATTAAATAGTGGTGGTCGTGCAAATGACTATCCTTCAGTGAAACTAGTGTTAACGTTAATGCTAGAGTTGATGTTAATTTCCATATTACTAAAAATATCAAATAACTGTGTTATGGTTATAGAATGTCCTAGCTCGATACCAAATGAAAGTGTGTAAGCTGTGGCTAGTTAACACTTAGGATCGTGTAATATGGAATATTATAATAGTGCGGAAATATAAGCTAGATAATAGATAATAGTAATGAAATAAGCACACCAGGACTTTTTATACTGGTTCGAACTTCCCGTTCTACGTCCAGTCCGAGACTACACTCTGGATTTAAACTCTATAACCCCTCTCTTAACCCGGAGGAATAGGTATACAACACCTGAGCAGCCGAACAGGATTTCTCCGCCTCAAACAGCCGAAGAGGACTTTTACCGCCTGAACAACCGAACATGACTTCTACTGATACAAGTAAATAGTAGACGCTTGTGTTCTGAATAACACGGATATGTCTTTAATAATACACCCTTCCTATAATCAAATCCTCAAGTATATATTGTGTGTGTGAAGATATGAAAGGAAGATATTGCTTAGAATCAAAGAATATATTAATTAATTCGAAGATTCAAGCAATATATAGATTGTGATTGCTTTTAGATTGCAGAGATAGATAGTAGAGAATATAGCGAGAAATCAAAATAAAATTCAGTGTTTTGAGAAGCGATTCTAATGTGTTTATATAGTAAACAAATAGTTACAACTATTCACAAAGAGTTTTAACCAAAAGGTGCTGCCATATCTCTTCAATTTGGATTGTAACTCTTCGCAAATAGAAGTGTCTCTTCAGGAAAAATAGCCGTTAGAGACGGTCAGTCGACTGAGAAAAATCGACCGGTCAATTGAATATTCAAAAATAATGTAAAATGGAGCATATCTGTGCACTGAACAGGTTCAGTCGACTGGTCGTTTTCGGTCAGTCGACTAACCTGGTTGTCAGTGCACAGTTTGCACATATTTTAAAGAATTTGAACTTTAAAACTAATTTGAGTATGTGCAAACTACTTGAGAATAGATTTTAACAATTACGAACCATATCTAAGACTAAAACTTCAGTAAATAAACATGTTATACTTAGATTTGTAGTCTCATCTCGTTTGTAGTTTAATAGCTTGCATATCTCATTCTCTTTTTGTCACTTGATCGTATAGTCTCATCACCGATCGTTTAAGCTTTTTGTCATGAATCAAAAACTCATGATTCAACAGATTATCTCAACAATCATCGTATCTTTGAACCATCTCGAAAATTGATTCTCCATAACCAGTAAGAAGAGAACATGTGTTGTAGCATGAAATGTTTGAATGTAAGTCTGCCTTTTCCTATTGAGGCGAACTTATGGGGGAAAATGTAGCTTGTTTTTTTGCAAAGTAATAAACAAGCCCCCCCGATAGTTTCGCGGTGCTCTTGCCACACCCCGTACTGCCTTAGAATCACTTTTCCTATCTCAGTATCCTTACAAGCATTTGCGTGCCAAGAAATAGACAACAAGGCCTTATCAGCTAGCAACTTCAGACAACTACCCGACTAGGTATGGCCCACCGCTAAATGCTTGCCTATTAAAGACTACCTGCCTGCATTATAAAGGAATCCCTCCCACTTTCCTCTTCTTGCCACTAAGTTGATGTCGCCCAACAATTTACCTAGGCCTACATGCTTAGTATGTCTTGTTTTTTCCAAACTCGGAAAGCCTTTGCCTAAAGCACCTTGCCTCCCCTGCAAAAAGAGTTCAATAACTCTGCGCTATTCCATAAAAAATATAAGCATATATAACTCTGTTCGTCTTACAAAAGTGACACTATGCAGCAACCATTCCACATCGTCCACTATCCACATGACAATGATACTACTGTTCAATAACTTCTTGTCCCCATTCCGCTATCTAATAGTAGTATACTTTGCTACAGTCTGGCATTTGGCTATCACCAGGACCAATCATCCCAATTGGCATCCTAATTTTCTGGCATTTGGCTATCACCAGGACCATTCATCCCAATTGGCATCCTAATTTTCCAGCATCAAGCCAGTCAATGCCATCCACGATAAGGAGGAAGCTTAGGGATTAATGCCTCGATCTATACTGTTTGAACTAGTCTTCAGTTGCTATAAATACAATATTGAATGCACTTGTACAGGTATCGAATTTTGATTAATTGCTCTTGTTATTATCTTTTGTAAAACAAAGCAATAAAAATTACTACAATAGTGGACATAGATCATTCCCAATCAACCACTCTAAATCTTACATGTTCTAACTTGTTTTAGCATTTTGTTAATTTGCTTTTTTCCACACGGTAAATTTATTAACTATGGTGTTAGTAAGCAACATTTATTAATATCAACTCCTAATCGCAATACTGCGGTTAGCTGAAATTTCAGTCAACACCTTAGAACCAATTAAGTAAACCGAGGGAGCCTAAACTGAACCTGTTATCCCGCCTTTTGGCAAGGCCGTGACACCAAGAAACTGACTAGAAATCAATGACAATCCGTCCTGAAAATTAGTTACATCACAAGAACACTGTGGATATCAATGAATTTTGTCCGAGTCCGGATCTGGCTACAATTGGTAAGACACGTCAAGCAAAGCCATAAGAGCCAACGTTCCAAATTTCAAGTCAATCCAAGCTCGAATGCTCGAGTTATGATCGATTCAGTCTGGAAGAAACGACTTCATATTCGTATCCATCACTGAACCACTATTCGACTCGATCCAGTTCATGTCTATCTCCTACTTCGCATCGGTCAATTCCTCTTATTTCGAATCGATCAAGTTGGCCATGATCGAATCCATCTGGACAAAGTTGTTCGTATCCATCGGGTGATCTTAGTTCGAATCCATCAGGCAGCTGCTCTTCGTATCCATCATGGAACCGTGTTCGAATCCATGTGCGAAGAGTTGTTCGTATCCATCGAGTCAACGAACTTGGATGACGTGTTATTCATCGATGCGAGCAAGGCGAAACTCATGGAGTCGACCCGATCAACTCGGAGAAAAGAACGGATCGATGCTAGGTATACGCGCCACGTCATCACGAGAGCACACGCAGGCGATCGATTCGAAGGGATCGATTCGAATCGGTCGATTCGAACCACGCAGCCACCGAGAAACTCCATTTCGTATCGATGATATCGAGAGATCTACCAGTCCAAATGCTATGAAATTTTCACAGAAGCTGCATACATGTTGAAGAATGTCCACACCAAATTTCAGCTCGATCGGATGATTTTTGATCGATTCGAATGGAGTTCGAATCGATCCCGAAGCGGGCCCAGATTTCCTAGACGCGGGCGCATGGGCCCCCACACGTGCCAGAAGTAGTCTCCCTAATTTTAGGCGAAATATCAGCCTCCTACACCTATAAATAGAGCCCCTGGTCATTCAGAAAAGAGGTCGGACAATTTTAGGAGCTAAAGAGCGCCCAGACTCTACCAGATTTACTCCAAATCACCACTACTGCCTTAGATTCAGACTTAGATCATAAAATCTATTATACTACATTATAAGAAATTGTGATCTTCAAGTATCAAGCAATAAAGTCATCAACTTCAGAGTGGACGTAGGAAAGATCGTCGAACCACTATAAATCCTGTGTCATTTACTGTTTTTATTGAGTTTCCTGAATGATTTGCCTACTTATTTCTCTACATATTTGATATTTGTGACTTGTGATTGCGAACTAGTGCTTTCAACGGCTATTGGGTGTTTGTGACCAATTTTGGCGCAAACAGAACCCACATTTAGTCTCTAATTAATCCATGGGTTTGCCTTATAGTATTATTTCCTTTTTTAGTATATATTAATCAAGTCCCACTCCCCGAGCATTTCCAAGATCATTACTTATTGCCTTTTAACCACTCGATCGCCCTATTACACTAACTTCGAAAAGTATTTTTCTTATTGAAAATATTTTATTTATGAGATTGACTAATTTATTTTTAGATACCAAATATATAACTCGTTTCTGTAATTTGTTTAAAAAGAGCTTAAAAGTAGTAGGCCTATGATTAGAGGTTCAATGGAGCTTTGCATTGCAAATGATGCCATAATGGCATTTAGAGAAGTGTGAGCTTACTATAAAACTCTTGAAAACAGTTGACGCCAAAACTGGGCATCAACACCCAATAGAATATCGTAGAGATTAAACGACGAATGAAATTGAAAACATAGTAGAAAAATTAAATGAATACACATATTTTTATAGTGGCTCGGTAATCTTGGCCTACGTCCACTTTACATTTTTATTGGTCTGCATTGGATTATGATTACAGGAATGTTTGGATCAGCTAGGATCCATTAATACAAGAGTGAAGAATAAAAATGGCAAAGCCTAGACAGCCGAAAGAAGGATCCTCTTTATGGAGAACGGCCGTTGTGTTTATAGGAGAAGACGTGTATGGATTGGGCTAAAATTTTGCAAGAAGAGTCTCTAGATCCGTAGGGGCCCACCATAACGATCAGTGGCCCTAACTCGATATTATGGAAAAATCGGCTAAAGTCTAGCCGATCATTATTTTAGCCTCCGATTGATGTGTGATCGATAATGTAGGCTCCTCATGATGTAAGATACTTGCTCTCAAAATTTCATGCAATTCCGATGTACCGTTTGTGAGATATCACATTTTCTGTGAAACTATGGATCATTTTGGTGATTTTGTACGATCGGTATGTCTTTCCAAGATTTGGAAGTTTTGTCGTGCGATCGTTTTTGTGGGCTCCTATGGATCTAGAGACTCTTCTTACAAAATTTCAGCCTAATCCATGCATGTCTTCTCCTATAAATACAGCGACTATTCTCCATAAAAAGGATCCCTCTTTCGGTTGCCTAGGCTCTGCCATTTTTTTCTACACTCTTGTATTAATGGATCCTAGCTGATCCAAACATTCTTGTAATCATAATCGAGTGCAAGATTAATAAAAAATATAAAGTGGATGTAGGCCAAGATTGCAGAATCACTATAAAAATCTGTGTGTTCATTTACTTTTTCTTCTATGTTTTTAGTTTCATTCATTGTTTAATCTATACGAGATTCTATTGGGTGTTGATGCCCATTTTTGGCGTCAACATTTTGGTGCTTTCATTGAGAAATGAGTTCTCAACTTGATTGGATCTCATCTTCTACTTGTGGATTTTCATGTTCGCGAGATAGATCCAGCTTTCGATCGACAAGTTTCTTATTCTACTCAGATTTGAAAGAGATCTACAAGGAAAGTATAAGCCATGGCCAGAGAAGTCAAGTCTACTCCCCCGTAGAAGAAGGAAATCATGATATTATTAATCGATTAGTCATGTGTTTGATCAATGTGCATACATTTTCAAGTTTTGAAGCATCTGTGAACGATCGGTCATCAGCCATGCTCCATACATACTCAATGAACGATCGTTCCCTACGAATCCATACATTGCATCATCATGTAAGATCGTTTCATACGATTGTTTCTCATTGGTCGTTCCGCCAACGTGAATTTGGCCGATCGTTTTTCTGTACGATCGTTCCATACCGATCGTTTCTATACGATCATTCTTATAAGATCGCTCCAGCCTATAGTTTTCATCGATCGTTCTTCCTTACCGATCATTCATTCCTCGACCGATCGTTTCTCCCTCCAATATCATAAGATCGTTCTTGTACGATCATTCCACTGCTATGCGGATTTACACCGATCGTTCCTGTATGATCGTTTTTGCATGATCGTTCCATTGCTATATGGATTTACATCGATCGTTTCTATACGACCGTTCCAATTAACCTTTTCATCGATCATTATTTTCACCGATCTTTCCAATAGATCGTTCCCACCGATCATTTACACCAATTGTTTAAACCCTATCGTTCCTACTAATTATTTAAGCCGATCATTATTTTCATCGATCGTTATTTCCATAACATCACTTACACCGATCGTTCCAAGATTGTCTCCATCGATCATTCAATCTACAACCGATCGTTCCACCGCTTTGGCATTCCAACCGATCGTTTTCAACCAATTGTTGTTTTGACCGATCGTTTTTATTGCCGATCGATTTTCAAAAAAACTTTTTCGGGTATGATCCAAATTTTAAGAAAAAGTCTATAAAGACTTAACTTAAAGATGGTGCATTCTATCCACTTCCCTTACATCCTGTGATTGACCGGGGCATAGAGGATCAAGCGGCAGCTTCTGAATTGCAACTAAGGAATGGACAAGCAATCGCTACTTAAACGATACTCCTAAAGGTTGGAGAACATAAGTGATGTGACTCTAAGCAGACACAAGAAACTTTGGCCCAAAGCCAAACTCGGGTAAAACCAAGATTTTCTCCTAGAAAACGCCAAGATGACTCTAAGCATCGTTCTTCACTGACCCAGCACTTTGAATTCAGTGACTCCAAGCAAACTAGTTGCTGACTCCAAGCAAATCGCAGATTTTCTCGGGTCAAGACTCCAAGTAACTTACCACTAATCTGTCAATACCGGTCCATCTTTATTTGCTCATATCTCGGGCATGCATACATCATTCACAAGCATTAACAAGTAGCTATAACATAAAAATGAACCGGATTGACGATGATTGAAGCATCCCTCAGTCGAAGCCTATTCATTGAAGCCGTTCAGTGTGCAAAATATCCGAGGAGATTCAATGTACCAATCATATCGGTTTACTCAGGGAAAACTGACCCTGGACTACATCTCATGAAATTCAAGTGGCATATGAATTCCGCTAGAGCGATATGTGCCATCGAATGCAGATGCTTTCATATATTCCTCGAAGGTGTATCGATCATGTGGTTTACGCCATTATCGCCCAAATCCATCTCTTCATTCAATCAACCGGACCAGAAGTTTGTCGAGCAGTTCAAATTGCACTCGACTCACACCAAGGAGGTGATGTCATTATCCAATTTATTCCAGATGCTATGTGAGCCACTCAAAGACTTCCTGTAGAGATTCAATGGCGTCGCCATCGTCACTAAAGTGAGCAATCCCAGCGAGGATATCATACTGATGGCGTTGATGAGGGGAATCGACCCCCAGACAGATTTTGGAAGCTAGTTACCTAGAGAGCCTCTTACGACCTTGGATCATTTCTGTTACAAAAGTGAATCAGAACCTAAGTAAGGAGAGTTAGAGCAGACTAGGAGAAAGAATAATTCAGGCTCATTGGCTAAGGACTCAGATTCCGGGAAACGACCTAGAATCTGAAAATTCAACTCATATAATCCTTTGAACGATTCAATCGATAACATTTACTTGGAGACTCACGACTCGGAGTAGTACTGAAAACCAACCTCGAGAGAGTCCACCGAAGCCCAGAGGAAATCCGGTGAATGTTGTATATTCCAAGGTACACATGGTCCTAACATTGGCGATTGCAAACACCTCCGAGATGTGATCGGAAAGTTGATTCGAAAAAGAAAGTTTCGATAGTATGCACAGGCCCCATGGAATAGCGGACAGGGAACATCCGACTCCTATCAATAAAGAACTTTGATTATTAATTGGACCACCCACGGTCGACTTCCAGCTGAGAAGGGCTTGGACAAATTGGAATAGCGAGCATATGATATTGCTTCACTTATCAATGAGATTTATTCCGATCTTCTTTGAATTATTTCTATTTCAACTGTGTTGTGAATTATGACCAACTTGAATTAAACTACTTCCAAACGATGCAGGTGACCAAGTACTTAGAGTTGGGCGCCAACCAATCCCCGCGGACCATGGTCGGACCTTTGGAGTTTCATCAAGATAAGCGTGATTCATCCGATCATCAGCTACCATATTCCCTTGACTTAGGGCCAAGGACTCGAAATGGAAAAGCCCGACAAGGTCAAGTTCCAGCAAAAAGTGGACACGACCAATCGTCCACTCTTCAACTTCTACCCCTGACTTGGAGACCAAAGAAAGACTTAGAGTGGATGCAACCCAACCATCCACTCCCCAGCTCATACTTGAAGTTCGCCAAAATAATTATGCCTCTCCCGAAGCTCAGCATGAACGAGGTCCAACTAAAGTGGACGCGATTTGACCATCCACACATTAACTTCTGCCCTGAACACAGGAGGTAGTTCGAAAGCTCAACTTAAAGTAGGCATGACTGACTGCCTACTCATCAACCACTGCCATCGACACGTGGACACGACTGCAGCTTGAGGTGGATGTGATCGGACCGTCCAACCCAAGCATGGATGTGATCTGATAATCCATCGCTTACTCCCTTCCTTGACTTGATAAGAGGAGCTACAACCACCAAGCGAATATGAATCGATCGTCTCACTTGCCAAGTTTTGTCATTGATGCCGGGGGCAGAATTCCATTCCATGAAAGAACGTGATTCGATCGTTCATTCGATAACTCTTACCTCGACTTGGCAAATGGAGTATAAATCAAATACGGGTGCGATTGACCACCCATCATATAACTCTAAGTCCCCAGAGTGCGGACTGGAGTATAAACATAAATCGGGTGGATACCGACCACCCGCGAAACAACTCTAAGTCCCCAGAGTGCGGACTGGACTATAAACATAAATCGGGTGCAGACCGACCGCCCGCAAAACAACTCTAAGTCCCCAGAGTGCGGACTGGAGTATAAACATAAATCGGGGGGAGACAAACCTCCCGTGAAACAACTCTAAGTCACCAGAGTGTGGACTGGAATATAAACATAAATCGGGTAGAGACCAACTGCCCACGAAACAAGTCTAAGTCCCCAGAGTGTGGACTGGAGTATAAACATAAATTGGGTAGAGACCGGCCGCCCATGAAACAACTTTAAGTCCCCAGAGTGCAGACTGGAGTATAAACATAAATCGGGTGGAGACCAACCGCCCGTGAAACAACTCTAAGTCCCCAAAGTGCGGACTAGAGTATAAACATAAATCGGGTGGAGACCGCCCACCCGCGAAACAACTCTACATTCCCCGGAGTGCAGACTGGAGTATAAACATAAATCAGATGGAGACCGACCTCCCACGAAACAAATATAAGTCCTCAGAGTGCGGACTGGAGTATAAACATAAAACTGGTGGATACCAACCACCCGCAAAACAACTCTAAGTCCCCAGAGTGTGGATTGGAGTATAAACATAAATCGGGTGGAGATCGACCACCTGCGAAACAACTCTAAGTTCCCAGAGTGCGGACTGGAGTATAAGCATAAACCGGGTGGAGACCAATCACCCACGAAACAACTCTAAGCCCCAGAGTGCGGACTGGAGTATGAACATAAATCCGGTGGAAACCGACCACCCACGAAACAACTCTAAGTCCCCAGAGTGCGTACTGGAGAATACACATAAATTGGGTGCTAACCGACCGCCCGTGAAACAACTATAAATCCCCAGAGTGCGGACTCGAGTATAAACATAAATCGGGTCGAGACCGACCGTGAAACAACTCTAAGTCCCCAGAGTGCGGACTGGAGTATAAACATAAATCGGGTGGAGACCGACCGCCCACGAAACAACTCTAAGTCCACAGAGTGCGGACTGAAGTATAAACATAAATCCGGTGGAGACCGACCGCCCGCGAAACAACTATAAGTCCCTAGAGTGCAGACTGGAGTATAAACATAAATTGGATGGAGACCGACCGCCTGCGAAACAACTCTAAGTCCCGAGAGTGCGGACTAGAGTATAAACATAAATCGGGTGTGCACTAACTGCCCACGAAATAACTATGGTCCCCTAGTGTGGATTGGACTATAAACACAAATTAGGTGCGGTTCGACCACCTGCCAACAAACTCTTTTCTCCATAGTGCAGATATGAGTATAAACAAACAGATGAGTGTGGTTCGACCACTCAATATTCCATAAACTCCGACCTGAACTCGAAAGGAGGAGTATAAAATCACTACAGATGGAATTCGACCATCCACAAACTAATTCTATTGACCCAAGAATGGAAATGAGAGTACAAACTACTACAAGCCGAATATGACATCATACTATAACTTTGGTTATATGATCTTTACAGCATAAGGCAACGACCATGAGAAGGCCTTAATACAAGACCAATCGGAATGACGTTCGAAGTTATAGGAGACCGATTATATCATACCTCTGGATCGACAAGCAATATTAATCCAAATTCTCTATATCGTGCCACTGGATCGACGGTCAATATCGATCCATACCAAACACAAACGAATATTACCCGAATGTCCCCCGAAAAAATCCAACCATCGGAGTGCGGATAGGAGAATAAACCACAAATGAGTCCGACTTGATCATTAATTCTCCAGCACCCTCCTTCGATCCATCAGAAAGAGAATGAAACCGGGTGAGCATGACCTGACTGCACTTGAGCCAACTCTATCTCTAGATCTGATGGGAGAATATGAATCAAAATGGACGTGATTGACCATCCAGCTTCGAATGAATGCAACACAACCGTTCATTCGTTGACTCTTACCATGATCTGACTAGAAGAGCAATACGAAATGGACATGACTCGACCGTCCGCACACCGATCTTTTCCCTTGGTCTGATAGGGAGTGCATCAATCATTAATTAGATGTGACTTGACCATCTATTCTTTAGTCCTGCCCAGAGTATGGCGACATCTGCACCAAAAGTAGACGTGATTGACCGCCTAGTGCATAACTCATGCGTGAAATCCGACGGGGAATTGAAGTCTTCCCCTTAGAAGGAAAAGCCAGAATATAAACTAGAATACGCGCAACTTAGCTTTCCATCAACTAGCTTGATCCCATGTTTCAACGGGAAAGAGTATAAAGCTAAAGTGAACATAACTTGCCTTCCTACTTATCGACGTATACTCCAGACTTTGAGGCACGAGCGAGAAACAAGATGAATGTGAACCGATCATTCATCGATCAATTCTAAGTCTTCAGAGCTTAGGTGGGAGTATAAACACGACTAGGACGAGACTCGACCATCCATGTAGTACATTTATCAATCCGAGACCGGGAGTAGGAGTGTGATCATCCAAATACTGAATATGATAGCTCAATATTGTGACTCGTACCTAGTGTTACAATGACTCGAGGCTACGACCGAAAGGATGCCTAGAGATAGAATCGTCCAATCGATGCCCAAGCTCATTGGCAACCGACCATCACTCCAATCTAAACGACGAGTAACAGATCATGAGTACATTGAGTGGAAAGCGCGTTACTCGAATATACAAGAAAATTCAAACTCAAAGCAAGAGCCAGCTATGCAGTTGCACGCAACACGAGGCTGGACCATACTCGACACTTGATTCAATGTTCTTCTAAGCTTGATCTTTAGCCAGTTGCTGATAATCGCTCAAAGCATCTAAAGACCTTCACTATTAGACTCAATAACTCATGACAAGACTCTGAGATTCGATCGGAGTAACCGTTATCATTAACCGTCCAAACCGGATTTCACGTTGATTGTTGCGCGAAATAGTTACTCTTGAACTCGAGGAATCCAAAGCTGCACCCGTAGAGCTAACGATCAACATTACGGTTAGCTATGGCGACCCATTATGGGTATTGAAGATCGGATCACAACTCAGTGCAACGATGATAAAGGAATTAGATGGCTTTCTCTGAACGAGTCTTAATGTGTTCACTTGGACCCACTCCGACATGTGTGATCTCATTAATTTATTGCGAGTCATGCATTGAATATCGACCCGGGGCATGTCCCTATGAAACAAAAGCAACGCGGCATGGATCCGAAAAGATTTGCTGCAGTTAAAGAGGAGGTGGATAAACTCAAAAAGAATGGATTTATCTACGATGCCCTCTACCCAAAATGAGTATCACATCCAGTTCATGTAAAAAAAGATGATGGAAACTGGCAGACATACATTGAGTACTCTGACCTAAATAAGGCATGCCCAAAAAACAACTTTCCACTTTCGAGGATCGACCAGTTGGTAGACTCAACCACTGGATATTAACTGCTTTCATTTATGGATGTGTACTCCAGATGCAACCAGATCTTGATGCACTTCCTCGACCTGAAGCACACCTCATTACCGATCTAGGGTTATATCGTTATGTTGTGATGTCATTCGAACTAAATAATGCTGAAGCAACTTACCAGAGACTAGTCAATCGAATGTTCAAAAATCAGATTGGGCGATCAGCGGAAGTATATGTGGACGATATGCTCGTGAAGTCACGACGATTAAATGACCACATCGATGAATTAACGGAGATGTTCAGTTTCTCCAAAAATATGGAATGAAACTAAATCACTTGAAATGCTCTTTCGGCGTTGTGTCAAGGAAATTTTGGGGTTTCATCTTCAACTCTCGCGGAATCAAAGCCGATCCCGAGAAGATTCAAGCAATTCAAAACATCTAGGTACGGAAGATGATTAAGCAGGTACAAAGCTTAAATGAGAAGGCTACCACCCTAAGCCGCTTCATCTCCAGGGCCATCGACAAGTGTATTCCTTTCTTCGACTTGATCGGGAGAGGGAAAATGAGCTTTGAATGGAAGCTGGATTGCATATATGTGTTTCAAGCTCTAGTAGGTTACTTAGAGAGACCTCCCATCCTATCTAAGCCAATGGATCGTGAAGACTTATACATCTATTTAGCGGTGTCGATACACGCCTTAAGTGCCACACTGTTACGTGAAAAGAATCAGATCCAGAGGACTGTATATTATGTTAGCAAGCAATTGACAGGTGCTGACAGAAAGTACCTAAAGCTGGAAAAGCTCGCGTACTGCCTGTTGATTGCATCATGAAAGATTCGCCACTACTTCTAGGCTCACCCCATCAACGTCTACAGCGATTAGCCATTACGACAAATCCTACAGCAACCCTCGACGTCTGGAAGGTTGCTCAAATAGAATATCGAGCTAAGCCAATTCGATATCACTTATCTTCCTCGGAGAGCTATCCAAAGACAAACATCGGTGGGCTTCGTAACTGAATTCACTGCACCAGACGACTCTCTGGAGAGCAGTGGAGAATCAACCAACCAATGGAAAATGTACATGGATGGAGCATCCAACAATTAGTGTTCTGGTGCCTGAGTCATGTTAGTGACTTCTGAGGGAACAATCAATCTGCTACACCTTGAAACTCGACTTCCCTGCAATAAATAGCGAAGCTGAGTATAAAGCCTTGATCGTCGGGCTCAAATTTGCCAGAGAATGGAAGTGAAAACTTTACGAATCTTTTATGATTCCCGGTTAGGAGTATGCCAAGTCAGGGAAGATTATCAGGCTAGAGGGCAGCAACTTGCTCCTTATCTCTGCTGGGTCCTAGAGCTACTAGCTGACTTCAAGTATTACACCATTACACATACCCCTAGAGAGAAAAATGAAAAAGGCGACTCATTAGCCAAGATGGCCAGTTCCGGGAATGCGCAGCAATTAGGCTTTGTCCCAATTAAAGTACTAGATGCTCCAAGCATCGATCGGATGGAGGAATGAAAAAACGACAGATCTCCCATAAAACTCCACTCTACATCATCCAAGAATGATTCATGTATAGAAAAGGTCTTTCTATTCGCCTACTTTGGTGTATCGCCCATGAAGAAATAAAATGAGTCTTGAGTGAAGACTGTGAAGGAGAATGCTACGATTGCACTGGGAGCAAACCCTGACAAAGAAAATACTCTGCTGCGGGTATTACTTGCCAGCTGTCAAATGAGATGCAGCTCACCATGCTAAACAGTGCGATGAGTACTATATGTTTACAAAAAATTCCGAGAGCTCCGCCGACGGAAGTTACACAAATGGGCATTTATATTATCGGTTCCTTATCGATCTTTAAAGATAGAGCAAAGTACGCCATCGTCACAGCGGATTACTTCGCCAAATGGGCTGAAGCTGAACCTTTAGCCGCAATCACGATGAAGAAAGTGATCAACTTCATTGTCCAAAGAATCATCTATCATTTTGGCCTTCCATAAAAATTGATAATGGAACCTAATTCGATAGCACTTAATTCAAAGACTTCTGCCATCAGCATCATGTTGAGAAAAGATTCACAGTAGTTGCTCACCCTAAAGTTAATGGACAAGTCGAAGCTGTTAACAAAATCATAAAGTCCATTCTAAAGAAACGTTTGAAAAAGTCTAGTGGCAAGTGGGTGGATGAACTCCCAACAACATTATGGGCTTACAGAACCACCCACAAGTCCGCGACTGGCCATACTCCATTTGCCCTTCCTTATGGCTCTGTAGCCATCATTCCTGTAGAACTTGAAGTCTCATATCATCGAGTGACTTATTACGACCCCTATTTCATTAATATATATGTGTGTGTACACACGCGCGCGCGCGCACACATAGATATATATATATTTACATATATATATATATATAAACAAGTAATTGCAAGCCAATTGCAATTAAACTATAAGGAATTGGTGACGACTTGTGAGCATACAAACGCATCCGGGAGCCAATGATAAGAATGTGTACCAAAACGTGCACATGTATATTCTAAAAATTCGATTTCTTGAAACTGACAGAAAATGAATTTCCACTTGGAATTCTTAGAGAAAAGACTGGATCAGATAGCGAAAGCTTACTAGCCTCGTAGAACCAGACATAGATAGCAACTGTTAGAATACATTCTGATTTTATACTGTTGGAAGTTGGCCAATAGTCATGACGAATAGAAAGAAATGCTACTATCAGTAAAGACGACTCAATGGAAGGATAACGACTATTCAATAAACTTAATGGAATCCTTTTCGACGATTGAAGCTTGTGTAAACTCAAAGCATGTCATGTTCTAACAAGATGTACTTTGGGGGATAAAATGTTATCCCACCTTTGGCAAGGCCGTGATACCATAGATTTGACTAAAAACGAGTGGTTACCAACCTTGAGAATCAATGATATACCGGACTATGGACGATGGTCGAGCATATTCAAACCGGGTCCCGATCAAGGTGCAATCAATATGAAGTGACAAGGAAGTCCCCATGAGGCTACATAAGTCAATCGAAGTTCATACGCTCGAGTTATGGACAAATGAAGAATTTATATGGATCGATCTAAAATGATCCATAAAACCGCATAAATCGACGAAGATCGATCAATATATCAAAATCTACAAAGCCAATGCACTTGAAACTTTTAGAGCATCAATATATTGAAGAGTGGAGCCCACAAAAATGATCGCATGACAAAACCCCCAAATCTTGAAAAGGCATACCAATCGTTCCATACCAATCATACAAAATCAGCCAGAACGATCCATAGTTTCACGAAAAATGTGATATCTCACAAATAGTACGTGGAATTGCACGAACTTTGGAGAGCAAGTATCTTACATCATGAGTAGACTACATTATCGATAACACATCAACCAGAGGCCAAAATAACGATCGGCTAAACTTTGACCGATCGTTCCAAAATATTGAGTTAGGGCCACCGATCGTTATTGTGGGCCCCTACGGATCTAGAGAATTGTCTTCAAAATTTCAGCCCAATCCATGCACGTCTTCTCCTATAAATATAGCAGCCATTCCCCACAAAGAGGATCCTTCTTTCTGCTACCTAGGCTCTGCCATTTCTATTCTTCACTCTTGTATTAATGGATCCGAGCTGATTCAAACATTCTTGTAATCATAGTCCAGTGCAAGATCAATAAAAGTATGAAGTGGACGTAGGCCAAGGTTACCGAACCATTATAAAAATCTGTGTGTTCACTTACTTTTTCTGCTATGTTTTAATTTCATTCATGATTTAGTCTCTACGAGATTCTATTGGGTGTTGATGCCCATTTTTGGCATCAACAAAAACGAACACGTGTTTAATTATTATTAGGTATCAAAATTTATTTATGAAATAATGTTGCTATTCACCTTTGATTGAAAGTGGATACATTATTCATGAATATTATGACTATTCACTACAAAAATAAATTACTTGGTATTCTAATAATAGCATTTATGATAATGGATTGGCTACTAAAAATACCAAAGAATCTAAAATAAACGACAATGGCTATCAGAACTACATAGTAAGCTATATTAATGAGTTATGATTGCATAATCAAGAAATTATGAATGCCTTCTTATTTTTGATTTAGAATTGTATAATACTTGTGTATCATGTCACATAGAAAATTATGTAATTTGATCGATAGAATTAAGCGTTTTTCCTAGGGGTAATTATGTGATTTGATTATGTAACTTAATTCTTATAAAAAATTATTCAAAACAAAAGTATTTTTTTTACTTTATTATGTTATATATATGCAGGTTTACATAATGTTAGGAGTATATTATAACATATAAGTAGTAAGACTTATGAATAAGTGTTAATCAATCGCAACTATGAAAAGAGTTTTAACCATAGGAATTGGAACGTACAAAAAACATAAACACTTGTTCTTATATATTCCATGACATCTTATATTTTGAGAACGAGATATTAATTCTAACTTGATTAATGTAAAGTGACATCTAATGTTAAGCTTTATGATTAAATACAGATATTTTTAGAGTATTGACCATTAAAGGAACTTTAAACGTCTAAGTGACATAATGTTGATGAAGTGACATATTGTAGCTTTAAAGATGCTTCTTTGAAAATGATTAGAAGAACTTCACTTAGATTACCTAAAAGCATCTGAACTCATGTCCACAACTATACTTCAACTAAGTCCATATAAGCTTTAATATTTGTATTGATTAAATATTAATAAGGGCTGAGTTTACACCTAGGAGTCATGTAACTGTGACCTTTAGATTTGACTAAACTAAATTTAATGAAATAATTTATAAATGTTGTAGATTACGATGGAATAATATTTCTATATAATGGTTATATGATAAATTTTTAAAGCGCTTAAATTAATTAATAAAGTGTACAAATGTTATAAGCATTTATTTTATTTTATTTGGTATTTAATATATTAAATGAATATGATTTAAATATTTACTTAATTAAATAATGTCGAAAATAATTTTTTATTTAGTTACATAATTTGGGTTGCCTATATAAAGTGGTATATGAGGTCAAATTATTCAATTTTAACGGTGAGACTATTTATCAAGGAGTTGAGAGATATTTGCAGATCTGATTATAATAGCTCTAGATTATCATTATAAATAATACCCTAGGGGTCTCATTTCCTTTATCGTTTTTTATCCTAAAATATTATCTATGTCAGTAAAAATTGAGCATGGCCTTGCAAACCATTGCTGGAGTAAAGAAGGAGTTCCCTGAAGTTCAATTTGTCAATCCAACTTGTACAACCTTGGCTTGAACATCTAAGTTATATTACTTATTCTATGTTTTAAATATTCCACCAAAATACATAAATGTATAATTTTGGCCATAGATTGAAAAAGAATTTTTTGACTCAAAAACTTTTTTCAATTTTAGTATATATATTTATATATATATATATATATTAATACAAGTGGTATTAGCAAACTACAAATATTGAAAAATTAGATTTCTAAGCCATTAAATATACATATTTTAAAAAAAAATTCAGAAATAAATGCGATGCAGAGATCTGTAGTGAATGGGAATGACTAAATGGAGACTTACCCTTTATTTGTGGCAGACGATGTTTTACTATGGTTGGTCATACTGATGGGTGCCCTATAAGAGTTACGCTAGAAGTTGCTCAAGCTACGTCCACTATATCCTACACCATTTTTATTGTGTTTACTATTCTCTTCATATATCATATTACAACATGTAGATTTATTCAGATTGTTTTATTAGTAATCATAGTTGTTATAGGGAAAGCTAAAGTTGAAGTATAAAAGACACGTATCTTTTGCTTCTTCACAATGAGTATGGAGAACTATAAATCTTACTATAGAGGGGAGCAGGGCCATAGGTCAAGAACTAAACAACAAATTTTCAGAACCTATTAGGACTACAAGGAATCATTTATCACTTTTACAGGAGTAAATTGCAAGATTATAGGGGATAAGGACAAAATTATACCTGTCGTGGCGGTTTCCATTTAGATTTGTATTCCTAAGGATCTGACAACGTTGTCTACTCACCAGATCTGGTAGTCCCGAACCTATCCAATTGTTGTTGTCACCGATGACCTAGCTCGATGTCTCTCGAGTGGGTATGATAAGCAGGTGTTAGGAGCCGAGGGTTTTCTTTTCGAATTCCATCTAACTTATGACCTAGAAATATAGGGGGTATTGGTAGTCAGTTCACCATTAAAGAATTTAAACCTGAAGTAGCTTATTTTATGAAAGTATTGAATTTCATGAAAAGAAAGTGGAGAAATTGGATTAAGCGATGCAGATGCTTCCAGATTTCGGGTATGCGTTGAAAATGGGCTGAAGTTTGGACTTGTGGAATTGTAAAAGGAAACATGGTGATGGGTATCAGGTATGTTGTTTAATCGGGCGCATAGTTTGTACTATTGGGTTGATACCCAATTGTATAGAGAATGGAATGTTTTCTATGTGTACATAGCTTGTAAATAACTTTAGGTGTATTTAATAAAGGGCCCAAGAATCTTCGTTCAAAAAATAACATTTTATCTAATTTTAAATAATTGTTTTGGAAAATGTCATTCGAGCTCATGACCTCTCTAACATCAGTCTAACGCATCATACAAAATGTCATTTGAGCTAGTTGGCCTTGACTAAAAATAAATATTCAGCAAAAAAATTATTAATATTATTAAATTTGGAAATAGATATATAAGAAATAATTTAAACAAACTAAAAAAAAACTAAAATTACATTAATAAACATTTTGATATTCAGTAATTTTTTTATTAAGGTTGAAAAATTAATGTAGTTTATTTTTTGACTTTAAAATACTTTGGCCAACTAAAGCGTCTTATTTGATCTAATTTTAAACAAACTAAAGCTAGTTTTTAGAATCCTGAATTTTCAGCTTAATAATAAAACATTTTAAAATAATTAAAAGCGAGTAAAAGAATATTTATTTGTTTAGTCAAAAATTTAATGTAGAATTTCCCTATATTTTAGGGCTTCGATTTTAGTTATTATTCAATATTTGAAATTTAAATACTAATAAATATATAAAATGGTCAAATGGATTACATTGGCACGCACACACATATATATACATACTGTTTGAACCAAAAATGGCACAAACACCAGGAAGTTTATATAGAGAATAAAATATGAAGAAATATAAATGAGAAATAAACAAGACATAATCGTTTATAGTAGTTTGACAAAGCTTGGCCTACATCCAGTTTATGATTTTATTGTTTATATTCTGATTGGTAGCAGAATTTCTTAGGGGTTGGTACAGCTCTGACACATAGATTTTCGAAATTACAAGAATATATGATAAAGAAGAACTAGAGCCCAAACGATCCCGAAAAATGAGCCATACCCTCATATTTATAGAGGTAAGGGCTTAGAATCTCATACAAAAATATCTCCAAGCTGTTACCTACGATTTAGACTAATTCTCCCAAGAAAGTTGGTTGCACATCATAAGGAAGTAGGGGTCGGTACCGATCTATAGGGATGGGTTCGTACCGATCCCTAAAATATCCAAATTGGTTGCCTTCAACACTTCATCTTGGCTCATCTCGTGGTTAGATTCGTGATTCCATAGTTTTTTGCACTAATATTAGCTTGCTTCTGGGTCCAAATGATGGAGTTATGGAAGAACAGAGTTACAGCTTCAAGTGTTCGTGGAGATTGATGGATTATTGCATTGGATCAACAAAATTACATTGGAAATAGGTTATTGACATCAAGTGGGACTAGTAGGTAGAAGATAAGTCCCCTAAGTGGAGGAAATAGGGGTCAATATTGACCATAGATAGGGATTGGTACCGACCCATAGCTTGGGTGAACCCATGTTGTTTAGGTCCTTGGTTGTTCTTGCATTGGCCTTGTGACTTTATTTGTGTTTGGTTCCTGGACGTTTAGGCTATCTCTCTAGACGTCCTACCTTGATAACTTCAAGTTTGACCCGTCCAATCTGCCAGAATATGGCCTGGTCAAAAGGCTGGATAACACTTTCCCCCAAAGTGCATTCCGTTTCAAACGTGATGTGCTTTGAATAAGGACAAGTTAGAGTTTCTATGAAGGACTCCACTCTATGTTTTGAATGGTTGTTATCCTTCTTGCGAATCATTACTATGAAAAGTTATGTCCATCATCATCCAACGCGATGCTCTATATGGATCTGGCTATAATCCGGAATGTATTCTCGTGATCCATCATTCTAAGTTTGACAATTTTAAACCAAATCCTCCATGGATCTCTCGGGTCTGAATTTGATTTCTCTTTGAGTCTAGTCATTGGGTATTGGATATATATACATACACATATTCACGTCCGTGCTCTCGAGTGGAGGAATATAGATGCATGGTTCATCACATGCATATGCTTAGGCATAAATCCATACATATACATATAAATATACATATATATGTTTTTTTAACTTTAGGACTCGATACTGACCCATATATAGGGTTCGGTACCGACTTGAGACTTGGGATATTTCCCAAGTTTTGGTGCTAAAACTTCAGGGTCCAGGGCATATAACCCATCTTTCCTCACTTTGTTTCCTCACTTGCCCATTTCATTGTTGCCGACCCAAGTCTCCCTAACTCCTGCCATTGAGAAACCTTTTCCTGCAATTTGAACTTCCACATGTTTCTACTCTTCAGCAGCCACCGCTTCCACCTCTAAACCCTCGCCTACGTTGTCCAGAACCTACCCAAACTGCACTTGGCCTAGCCTTGAAGCTCATCGACCCAAGTCCTAAAATTTTGAATTCTTAGAGCGAAACCTCTCTTTGACTTAGATAGGTATTGGACTTGGATAATGGATGGACATGGAACCGTGGGTGAATGGGCGTGGATGGTCATTGGTGTCGACGACCATGATTAGGGATCGGAGAATATGGAAGAAAGGATGAAATTTACTTTGGGTTTTTGATTCGTACAACTCCAAAACTTAGGCAAATTTTGGAAATATTATTTCACATGATTGTGAACCAATGTCCTCTCTCTCAGTCTTGAACCTTTTCCAAAGCATGGCTAGGAATATGAAACCTATCAGGACGGTTAGCGATGACAGTCACGTTGAGTGATATTCAGAATTTAAAATGAACTGTTAAATAACATTGAAAACTTATACTGCACATTACTACATGACATCGCATTAGAATCCACTTTAGCACGGGGCTATAGCTTGCAATTAATCTTCTACTGTTGATTATTTGTCGAGTTTTCTTTATAGAAATGGATTGGAGATGTTCCAAACATCTTGTCAGGCCACAGGTACATCCACTTCGAGTTATATTGAATCCGACGTCGAATCCAGTTCAACTATGACTCAACGTGCCCAAAAACTCCAGTAGAGCAAGCATAGCAAAATCTAATTTAACAAGAACCACAAGAGACCCAGTAGGTTGAGCAGTAAAATCCAGAAAATCCTCAAGTTGAATAACAAGTTCCAAAGAATCCAGTAGTGCCGATAGGTGGGCCAGAAATAAATTCAGCACCTAACATCCTTGAGGATGTCGTAATATTAAACGATCACATTGATTCTGTTGCTTCCAAAATCGATGAAGGATCGCTTCGAGGAGTATGTGGTAAGCACAGGATTCCATTTAAATACGTTCTAGCTCCTTCTCGTTATCAAAGACCATGTAACCTTACTAAAGGGTACACTTCCTGCAATAGATATATGTATTTGGCAAGCTGCGTCCCACGATTCAACCCGTTTATCCGTCGAGTTTTGAATTTCATGCACTTGGCTCCAATGCAGCTGCACTCGAACAGCTATGCTTTCCTCCTAAGCACATACATGGTCTTCCCCAAGCACTTTGAACCGAGCACCCAATGATGAGGAGATCCGGTGCATTAATAGCTTTAAAAGCCGAAAAGAGAGTCTATCTCTGATTTACTTAGAACCGATCAGGGGTTGTAGAGTAGTTACTAAGGCATGGAATAAGTTGAGCAACTTCAAGAGTGAGTGGTTCTACATTCACTGTTCACCCGGGTTTGCTCGGAGATGGATATTTGTATCCTTGCTTTACTATCCAGATGTTCCGACGAGACCTAGTAGCTCAGCGCTTTCAAACGCCATTAACACTCTTATGGCTGTTTCGGCAAGAGATAGAGATATCAGAACTCTCCTATCAGATCAAAATCTTCTTGCCTACTGCTTGTTAGAAGAAGGTCGAAATACTGGCATAGTTTAAGCAATTGCCAGTGACGATGACAAATATGATGATAACAACTCGCTCGGAGGAGGTGGGTTTGATCCATATTTTCTACTGGTCCTAAGTCCAAGGTCCAGAGTTGAAGAAAATATAGAATAAGTATCAAAAGACGCCGAGGAAGGCGAAATATTGGCAAAAGTGGTGAGGCTGGCTAAGGTAACATCGATACGGGCCATGAGTCTTAGCTTGAACAATCTAGGGACGATCAACCGCCTGCTCTAAAGAAGAGGTTAATCGTGAAAATCTCTTAGGCGCAAAATTCTACCCAGCCCCACTAGTCACAGATGTAGAGAAAACTCCATCTCTTCCTTTAACAGGCATATTTGCCGGTTTAGGGCCAATTCCTACCGAGTTTGGTTCTTTTAATATCAGTAAAATCAGTATCGAGGGCATCAATTTCCTTATTCGCTTCAAGAAGGATACCATCCCTACCAGTGGAGGAGAGGTTACTCTCATGAGTAAAGCTCTAGCTCAGGTCCATGGGGGGACACTATGACACTCACGCACTTGTGCACTTCACAACACTCACACTCGACTTGTGTCCTCGCATGTTGGATCAAACTTGTTCTTGTTTTCCTTGCTGGATCCATGGAGAAAAGGAAATACATATATCGATCTTTGGAGGAGAAATCATCCCAAGCATATGAAAAGAGTCTATGGATCGTGTATTTATATCTAATATGCAAGTGTAATAAATAGCTAACTTATAACTAGCAGAGTAAAGTAAATAAAAGTAAAGAAACAATCACACTAGAGTTTTTATACTGGTTCGGACCTCTCGTCCTACGTCCAATCCCGAAGCTCCCCTTCGACCTTAACTAGTAAACAACCCTCGCTTTGTTCGGAGGAATAGGCTTGATACAAAAATATTTTCTTGACAAGTATGTGTTCTTAGTAACACTGATTTTAACTGCACAATACAAATCTTCCTATAATCTCCTTTGAGTAGTATGTGTATGTGAACCTTTGCTTTTAGGAAGTGATAAAACCGATACATTGATTTCTTTTAGAAATTAGATTATGCAAAGAGTATAGATATGAGATTCAGAAAATTCAAGTTATTTGTCTCTCAAAATCTTTACATATTTATAGGTGTTGAAGAGTTTTCTTCAAGAGTAACATCCTTTAGTATGTTCTATTTCAGTCTAAGGGTTGCAATCTTTGAGGAAGAAGAGATGCGTTGAAGAGATATAGATGCAACTGTTAGAATGAAGCAAGTGCATGTTCATAGTTTTAGTCCGTAACACAGCACAGACATCTGCCCATAAAATTCAGACGTCTGTTTAAATATATATTTTTAAATAGAGAACAGAGTCAGACGTCTGGCATATATGGATAGAAGTCCGATGCATGTTAACTTCTGTAGTTAACTTTTTTTAAATAATGAAAGGCTTATAAAAACTTGGATGTGCAATGTTGTATAAAAACTACTAAAGAAGATTTTACAAACCATCTATCTATAACTATAACACACTATAATAGCTTCTCTAACACCAATGGTTCTTCTCTTCTACTGGTTGTCTTTAAGTCATGATAATGTGAATTTTGAAAGCTTTTACCTGCAAATAGATGGAATATATTGTACGTGTATGATTGTATAGTTATTGTCATCGAAACCACAGAATAGAGGTTCTAAC
Organism: Allium fistulosum; assembly: GCA_030737815.1. Taxonomy (NCBI): domain Eukaryota; kingdom Viridiplantae; phylum Streptophyta; class Magnoliopsida; order Asparagales; family Amaryllidaceae; genus Allium; species Allium fistulosum. The sequence goes on along the minus strand of CM060905.1, from coordinate 892,089,601 downwards.
ATTCTCCCCCTTTTTGATGATGGCAACTATACAATTAGTTATCGAATAAGCATATAACTCCTCCCGAATGTGATTCCTCCCCCTATATACATGTAATATGATATTTCTCCCCCTTTGGAATTATCAAAAAGAGATACATAAATAATGAAATTTGGAAGAAACATAAAGAACACAAGTTTACAGAGAGTCACAGACAATAGTAGACATAGTTATATAGAAAATTGTTCTCAAGGAATTAAAAAGAGATACATAAGACATACACGATTATGAAAATAGAAGATAAATCACTAATAGTTGAAGTAACCCCAAAAATTTGATACATCTTCATCATATTTGCCGTGGTGCCACTGAGACTGATCATTGTACTCCTCATCCTTTCGGATAGAGAGACCCTGAAATGATGCGTAATGACTATAGTGCGGAGGGTTTTGTGGAGGCCAAGATATATCTTCGCTTTCTTCAATGTCAAAATTTATTGGTGCCTTATCAGGATGAGATTGTGGTGCCGGTTCAGTTGACGGTCCTGTGCCTAAAGAACGTCCTTGTTGAAACTCCTGTGGTGGCGGCGGCGGTGTCGGAGATGGAAAACATGAAGACCGCAAAGAGGAACGACCCCTTGCCTTTCTCGTGACTTTCCCTAAAGTGGAAATGACCTTTTCTAACGTCTTTTCTACTTTGGTCATTCTAGTAGAAAAGGATTGTTCTAAGCGAGTCATCTTTTTATCTAGCGCTTTTTGGTTCAAGGAGAGAAGACGTTGGATTTGAAGTGCAATTTCCCGATAGTTTTCTCCTGGTCCAGTTGTAATTCTGGCTTCTAGTATTTCTGAATCAGAGTAATACTCTGTAGGTTCTGAAGCTCTTGCAGATTGGGAAGGTCGAGTTGTAGGTGGTTGTTGATACTAGGAGAAAGGGGTTATACTTGGCGGATTTTCAGGAAGATGCATCAAAGAGAGAAATCTAATGCCACTATCTTTAACTAAAATTTCTTCATATTGGAGAGATATGAAGGGATTCCAAATGACCGTAGAATTATCATTATATATGGAGCATAGATGATGCATCCACGTGTAGGCATCCAAAAGCTTTTAATTTGCTCGAAAATATATTGTGCCCAATTGACTTCAGTATGACCAAATATAGCGTACAAAGCTTTATAATCATCTTCGTACACTTGTTTATGACTACCTAACCTAGGGATGACCGTGTTGATGAGCATACGGTTAAGTAGTCGGGCTTTTGAACGAAAACTAGATGTTTTTAATTTTCGCATATCATCTTCCCAAATAAGATGAGTAATAGCATCTCTTGGGGCATATCGTGTATCGGGAACATCTTGTAATCGAATTCCCTTATAAGAAGAATTAAGAATTTGACCAAGCATTTCAATATTAAATTTTATTATGGTTCCATAAACACTTGTCCAAATCCAATTTTCCTCATTTGAAGGATTACAAAGTTTCAAGGAGCATAAATTAATAAGAAAGAGGAACATCGCTAATTGATCTATTTTCCCAACATTATCATCATAGTTGATTAGGTGATAGATATTAGCATCTTCAGTTAAATCGATAACATCATAATGAATAAAGGACAAATGGGATAAAATGGACCAGAGTAAAGAGGTTTTTTCTCCAAATCTTGTAGTTTTTTCTTTCCATGTTCTTTTTCAACAATCCATTTTTCAATGTGATGAGCCATGACGAATTGTTGAGTGGAAGGTTGAGAGCTTTGGCTTGCAGTAGCTTTCTTACGTTTAGCAACTGGAGATTTTGCTTTTGGAGCCAATGATTGGGAATTGGAAAGAGGAAATTGATTTGGGGATTTATGGTTTTAAGGTTTTGAAAGAGTGAAACGGTGGAAAAAAATGAAAGATGGAAGAGATAATATATAGGCAGATGAAAAAGTGTGTGCTCAGATGGTTGACAAACGTCTGAATATGAAGGTCAGACGTTTGAACGGGTCTTAATTTTGACGCAGAATGGTCGAACAGACGTTTGGTTGGAAACTCAAACGTTTGTGATTAGGAAATAATTTTTCCAGAGAGATTTGTCAAACGGCTGATCATTTCTTTAGACGTCTGTGCTGAAGCATTTAAATTTACAAAACGGTTAAACAGACGCCTGAGATCATTTTCAGACGTCTGTGCTGAAGGGCAAAATTTTTCAGAGCATATCTTCAAATGTCTGGTAGTATTTTAGACGTTTGAGCTAAAACCCAAAATTTTCCCCGTGCCTATAGCCAGACGTCTGTATATTTATTCGAACGTCTGATTTGTATATTTATTCTATTTCTACGTATTCTTGTATATGTAAACAAAATTTTAATATTTAATAGGAGAAAAAATTACAAACGATTATGCACGAATATACATGCTTATTTGATATATATTAAACGTCCGTCGTTTATGAAAGATTTCTTTAATTGTCAGTAAACGAATCAGGAGAATGGTAGTTTTGTTTCTCCCAAGAATTTAGTTTGACTTTGGTCTGCTCAGATGATAGCTTAAGAGGAGACCAGTATGGATGAACAAGATTGTGTTCGGTGTTTGATGTCCCTTCTCCCCATAGGTTTCGTGGGATGATCTTGTGTGCTCTTGGAGGAGTTTCTTATAAACGTGGAGACCGTTGATGTATGCAGTCTTTCGTTGGTGAATGACCACATATTGCAAGGATACATTTTTCAAGAAAGTTTAAATGTGCTCCTTGACGGCGTTGTTCATAATACATTTCTCATTGAACCCTTATCATCTCTTGTTGATAGTGATGAATCTCATCGACTTTGTCTGAGAGAGATGGCGATTTTAGGTCGATTGAATGTTTAGCTTTCTTACCTTTCGAAGAGAAGCTAGTATGGTAAGTTGGTGAAGCGATGATGTTGAGGGATGGAGATGATGCAGGAGTTACTTTTGTGGGAGAGACATAAGTGCTGCCGGACGATGGCGAGGCATAGTCAATAGCGGAATAAGTGCAGTCATGATCAGAAGACATTGTTTGATATGTTTTTTTAGAAATTTGATCTATGTTTAATTATTTTTAAAGTTTGTATATGAGTTTAATAAAATTTTGATTAAGTATCTATACCGAGTTTAAAGTCTATGTTAATAATATTGATTTATGGTTAATAATTCTCAGAAGTTTCCAGTCAGGAAAAATTGAAAGGTTAAGAGAAGAAAAAGATTATGACTGCAAGTAAAATTAAAGATATGTATGATCTGAATTCAAGAAACATAATAGAACACTGGAAAGACATGCGACTTCCTCTCACAAGTGCGGAGTTCGAGTGCCATTACCTCCAATTTTTTGTTCTATTAAAAGAAAATATTTAAAAAAAATTATACTTTAATATTGAATTATAAATCATGTAACGACATAATACCTAGTCCATGTCTTAACTTAATAAAAGTTTGTTCACTTAGTGGTTTTGTAAAAATATCGGCTATTTGATTTTTGGTATTTACAAATTCTAGAGTTATTATTTCTTTTTCAACATTATCTCTTAAAAAATGGTGACGAACATTTGTATGTTTTGTCCGAAAATGATTAATTGGATTTTTAGACAAGTTTATAGCACTAGTATTATTGTAATATATTGGAGATTTGTTTATTATTTTTCCAAAGTTTTTAAGTGTTTGTTGCATGTATATTACTTAAGTGCAAGCTAAGGCAGCAGAAATATATTCTGCTTCACAGGTTGAAAGTGATACACAATTCGGTTTTTTACTGAACCAAGAGACTAGAGATTGACCGATAAAGTGACATGTGCCACTTGTACTTTTCCTATCATTTTTGCAACCACCGAAATCTGCATCACCATATGATATGAGTTCGAAAGAGCTGCCTTTAGGATAGAAAAGACTGTAATCCTTAGTGTTGGTTATGTAGCGTAACATACGTTTAACTGCTCGATAGTGTGATTTTTTAGGTTGTGCTTAAAATCTTGCACACAGACACACACTCATCATAATATCGGGTCTACTAGCCATTAAGTATAATAGTGATCCTATTATACTTCGATATAATTTTTGATCAAAATCCTTTCCGTTTTTATCTTTATCTAAATGGGTATTGGTGGTCATGGGCATTGGTTTACTAGATGTTTTCTCCATTCTAAAACGTTTTAACAAATTGAAACAATATTTTTCTTGATTTATAAAAATACTATTTTCTAACTGTTTAATCTGTAATCCTAAGAAAAAAATTTAATTCTTCCATATGGGACATTTCAAATTCATTTTTTATGATATATGAAAAATTGTTACATAACTTTTCATTTATTGATCCAAATATTATGTCATCCACATATATTTGAACAACCAAAATATCATTATGATCTCTTTTTATAAACAAAGTTGTATCTATTTTTCCAATTTGAAATCCAGAATTTATTAAATGAGTTTTTAGTCTATCATACCAAGCACGAGGTGTTTGTTTTAAACCATATAAAGCTTTCTTTAGTTTATATACATGTTCAGGAAATTTTTCATGTATGAACAATGGAGGCTGCTCAACATAAACTTGTTCTTTTATAAAACCATTTAGAAAAACACATTTTACATCCATTTGAAAAAGTTTAAAGTTACGATGACATGCAAAAGCAAGTAATGTTCGGATAGCTTCTAGACGTGCGATTGGAGCAAACGTTTCTTCATAGTCAATGCCTTCCTCTTGATTATACCCTTGTGCTACTAACCTTGCTTTGTTACAAACAATGTTTCCATTTTCATCGGTTTTATTTTTATAAACCCATTTTGCCCCGATTATGGATTGATCCGTAGGTCTCGGTACAAGTTCCCATACTTCATTTCTTTCGAATTGATTGAGTTCTTCTTGCATCACCATAATCCATGACTCATCATTCGATGCTTCTTTATATTTTTTAGGTTTAAAATTTGAAATGAATGCAGCATGACTCATTTGATTTAATTGATGTTAGGTAGAAACTTTTGTATTTAAATCACCAATTATATTGTTAATTGGATGGTCTTTCAAAATACGAGGTGGTGATCTTAGCATATTATCATTGTCAACAGTATTCTCATTATTGTTATGTACAACCATGTTATTTTCAGATGGTTTCGTTAAAATTTCATCATCATCACTATTTTCTTATTGGAAAAACTTTCATCAAACGAAACATATAGACTTTCTTCAACAGTACTAGTACGTTTATTAAATACTCTATAAGCTTTGCTACGATTTGAATATCCGACAAAGATTCCTTCGTCGGTTTTTGAATCAAATTTTCCAAGATTATCTTTAGTGTTTGGTATAAAACATTTTGAACCAAATATTCAAAAGTATGATACTTAGGGTTTTTTTACCAAAAAACATTTCATAACAGGTATTTTTGGTTAAAGGACGTAATGTGACACGATTCAATACGTAACAAGCAGTAGCTACAACTTCTGCCCAAAAATTCTTTGGTAGATTACTACTGTTAAGCATAGTTCGTGCACATTCTTGGAGTGTACGATTTTTTCTTTCCATAAGACCATTTTGTTGTGGTGTTCGAGGAAATGAGAAATTATGTGTAATTCCTTTTTTGTTACAAAATTTTTCAAAAATCTCATTTTCGAATTCACTCCCGTGATCACTTCTTATACTCTTTATTTTAAGATTCATTAAGTTTTTAATTCTTTTAGCAAAAATTTTAAACATCTCAAACATATCGCTCTTATGTTTTAAAAACAATGTCAATGTATGTCTTGAAAAATCAATTACAATAACAAATACATACTTGTTATGATTTTTGAACGTACTTGAGTAGGTCTAAATAAATCGAGATGTAATAATTCTAAAGGTTGTTTGGTAGAAATTTCCTTTTAAAATTTAAAAGAACTCTTTTTTAATTTGCCATATTGACATGCATCACATAAATTTTTAACTTTATTGTTTATTTTAGGAAGACCCCTAACCAAATCGTTTTTAGCCAATTTGTTTATAAACCTAAAGTTTATGTGACATAACAGTTTGTGCCATATCCATGGATCATTAAAATTAGCGGATATGCATAAATCGCTCGAGTTATTAAACTTCATATTTAAGACATGGATGTTTCCTTTTCTTAAACCTTCAAAGATCATATTTTTGTTTTGATTAAATATGTTGCATTTATTCTTTTCAAAATCAATTTTGAATCCTTTATCACAAAGTTGACTAATGCTTAATAGGTTATGTTTTAGATTTTCAACTAAAAGAACATTTGTAATAACAGGTTAAGTGGACATACCAACATTGATGACATCTCCAATTCCAATGACAAAACCTTTTGAATTATCTTCGAAAGTTATAGTACCACCATCTTTGTATGTTATATTTGATAACATTTGTGCATTTCCAGTCATGTATTTGGAGCATCCTCTATCAAGTATTTGTTTCTCCTTGTTATTAGATGTTCTTTTGGGTAACTTCAAGATAAAAGCAATTTAATTGGTACCCACTTCCTCAATTAGGGTCCTAAGTGTTAGAGAATGAAGGTAGCCATACCCAGGAGGGTTTGAGACCTTTAAAAGAGTAATTTTTATTATGAACAACACTTTTTAAATAATTATCTATGTGTTTTTGTCTAATTAGTTTGTTACCAGATTTTGGAATCCATATTTTAATTATTTTAGAGTTAGAAGCCTTTTCTTTATTATCTGGCTTCTTAAACCTTTTATATAGTGAGCTATAGTTTGTATGTTTTGAAGTTTTCTTAAATCCTAATCCATTACTATTTCTAGATGGTTTAGAAATTTTGATCAAATTATCCAAATTCTGCTTTCCTTTATTGAATTTCGAAACATTGTTTGTAATCTTGTCTAACTTATCGTTAAGGTAAGAAATTTTAGATTTTGATGCTTCTAGATCATTCTTTAATACAACATATTCTTTCCTAATATCATCATTCTCTAGTTTAACTTTTCTTATTTCACATAATAATGAATCATTTTGAATAGATAGATTCTTACATTTTTCTTGTGTAGTTTATAATTCTTCTTCTAAGTTGGTTTTCTCATCTTTTAATAATCCTATTTCAAATTCCATCCAGTTAATTTTAGCAACATATTCTTTATTTAACTTTTTAGTTTCTTTATATTTGTCATTTAGTTCCATGCTAAGTTCTAAAATTTCATTATAAGTAAGATTAGGACATACCTCCTCAGTGTTTGCCATGAAGCATATATTGGCTTGTTCAGAATCATTATCACTGTCGTTGTCTGATGATGAAGATGAATATGAGTCATCCCAGGTTACTTGAAAAGCTCGTTTTCTTTTCTTAAATTTCTCGAACTTGCTTTTCTTTTTTGTCATTATTGAGTTCTGGGCATTGTTTCTTCATGTGTCCGAATTTGTCACATCCAAAGCACTTGATTGAAGTTTGACTGGGTGAATTTGAATTTCCTCCATCTTGACCTTGTTGTAGTTTTTGGCTATGAATACGATCTCATCGTCATCTAAGTTTGAATCATTATGGTTGGCTTGAAAAGCTATATTTTTCTTTTCATGATTTTGTTATTTTCTTGCCTGCAAATTTGCTTCGTACGACATGAAATTTCCTATCAATTCTTCAAGTTTTAGTTGATATAAGTTATTAGCCTCTTCGATGGCCAACAATTTTCGTTCCCATTCATTAGTTAAGGAAATTAAAATACGTGTAACTAAATCAAAATCTGTAAATTTGACTCCAAGTGCCATGAGATCGTGTTGGATAGTTTGAAATCTAGCATACGTATTACCAATAGATTCATCTGCTTTCATTTTAATTGAAGAAAACTGATTTTGTAAAATGGAAATCTTTGTTTGTTTAACTTTGTTAGTTCCTTCATGAGTGATTTGTAGTGTATGCCATATATCATATGTAGTAGTGCACAACATGACACGTGAAAATTCATTTTTGTCAAGTGAACAAAATAGAACATTCATGGCTTTAGCATTGTTTGTTGCTGTGTTCTTTTGAGCATCTGTCCAAGTGCTTATATCCGTCTCTGGTGCTACATATCCAATTGTGTTGCTTGCCAAATTTTTAGACCATTATCTTCCATAAAAATATGCATACGTGTAGACTAGTAAGCATAAGTAGATCTAGTGAATAGTGGAGGACGTGTAGTAGATTGCCCCTCTTGAAATGTACTTGCCATATTAAATATGTTTCAATTACGTGTTACTGTGAATTGAAATAACCGTGCTTTGATACCAAATGAAAAGAGTATATGGATCGTGTATTTATATCTAATATGCAAGTGTAATAAATAGCTAACTTATAACTAGCAGAGTAAAGTAAAAAAGTAAAGAAACAATCACACCAGAGTTTTTATACTGGTTCGGACCTCCCGTCCTATGTCCAGTCTCAAAGCTCCCCTTCGGCCTTAACTAGGAAACAACCCTCACTTTTCCTGAAGGAATAGGCTTGATACAAAAATATTTTCTTGACAAGTATGTGTCCTTAGTAACACTGATTTTGACTGCATAGTACAAATCTTCCTATAATCTCTTGAGTAGTATGTGCATGTAAAGCTTTGCTTTTAGGAAGTGATAAAACTGATATATTGATTGGTTTTAGAAATTAGAGTATTCAAATAGTATAGATATGAAATTCAGAAAACTCAAGTTATTTGTTTCTCAAAATCTTTACATATTTATAGGTGTTGAAGAGTTTTATTCAAGAGTAACATCCTTTAGTATGTTCTATTTCAGTCTAAGGGTTGCAATATTTGAGGAAGAAGAGATGCGTTGAAGAGGTACGAATGCAACCATTAGAATGAAGCAAGTGCATGTTCATAGTTTTAGCCCGTTACCCAGCACAGACATCTGGCCACAAAATTCAGACGTCTGTTTAAATATATATTTTTAAACAGAGAATAGAGTCAGATGTCTAGCATATATGGACAGCCGTCCGATGCCTATTATATTCTGCAGTTAACTTGTTTGGAACAATGAAAGGCTTATAAAAACTTTGATGTGCAATGTTGTGTAAAAACTACTAAAGGAGATTTTACAAACCATCTATTTATGACAATAACACACTATAATAGCTTCTCTAATACCAATGATTCTTCTCTTATACTGGTCGTCTTCAAGTCGTGATAATGTGAATTCTGAAAGCTTTTACCTGCAAATAGATGGAATATATTGTATGTGTATGATTGTATAGTTATTGTCATCGAAACCATAGAATAGAGGTTCTAACAGCATAAAGACCTCGGTCGAGTTCATACCACCAGGGAAGTGGTTGCGATTATGAGCCAGGCTACCGCTCTAGCCGTGATAGGGATGATCAGGAAAAAAGTAGGCACAACAGACAATGCTCATCACATGATTCTACTTCCAAGCATCGCCCTAGGTCTAGATCACCTCCTCCAAGTGGTCCAGACAGACAACCTAATCGTCGCAGTGACATCTCGCCTAGTAATGCTTCTTGTGTTCCACCTTCAACTTCCATCCATGTTTAACCCCCGACGCCATCTTACTCCAGTCGGTCCTCTAACCGTAGGCATCAAAAGAGTGGCTCTAAAACTTCCCAGCACAAGCCTGGCAAAGAAACTGCTATAGTCCTACCTATCTCTATAGAGGAACAACTTGCAGTCAATGCTCGAATGTCCAAACTAGAGGAAAAATTTCCAAACATTTGCTTTGATGGTCTTCTGTTTATGACTAACTTGAAAAGAATCCCTGCTAATGTCCAGAAGATGACCATCGATTGCATGGTCGATGTCCACAATTAATATAATGAATGGACGAAGGTAGCTGAGAAAATTTCTAAAGTCTTCGGGAATAGGTAGCTAGAGATCGAGAATCAAAAACTCATTGAAGCTGACAATAAGAGAATCATCACTAACTTTGATGCTGAGGTCGAGAAACTGAGAACATCCCAAGCTGAAGTCAAGAAGAAAGCCAAGGAAGCCATCATGGAACTCAAAGACGGGTGGATTAAGCATTGAGACAAAATGGAGAAGGCTTTCCACCAAAACCAAGCTCTAGTAATGAAGAGGGATACCACAAACAGAAACGCAGCTGAGCTAAAAACCAAGCTAGAGCGTGAAACAAAAGAAAAGGATGACGTGCTCCAGCAAGCTTGGACTTATTATGATGAGTTGCTTGATACCAAGGAAGAGAGGGAAAAAGCGCTAGAGCGTGTTAGAGATGTTGAAGCGCTTGTCAAAAGAGAGGTTGAGGCCTCGGAACAGTGGGCAGAAGAGTGTATGATTGAGAAGTCTGAACCATTGGTGAACCAATACAATGAAAACATGATCAAATTTTGAAACTTGGAGTGGTTAAAAGTTGATTATCCCAGAATCCACATCTGTAACGACCCGTATTTTTAACACTTTAAAAATATGAATTAAAATGAAAATTTTGGATAAAAATCCGAAGGAAATAAAATTTTGTGTTGTTAAATGTGAATTACAAGTTAAAATACAAAACTGAATTCTGAAATAACTTATTTGTAAATTAAATATGGATGTTAACTTGTAGTGAATGTAAATAATGAATTGAATTTGATTGTAAACCAAATTGGTTATGATTGTAAACAAAGAATAAATAAAATGGTAGATTTAATAATGGAAGTTTATGTTATTGAAACTAATATAAATAAATGTAACTTAATATTACAGTTGATTGAAAGTAGATAATAACTGAAACTGTAATTCGATAAAGATGTTAACTTGTAATTGAACGTAAGTAAAGATTTAAATTTGAATGTAACAAGTAATTGAATTGAATTGAATTTGATTGTAAACAACGAAATAAATAAAATGTTACATTTAATATTGAAGTTATAATATGGAAATCAACGCAAATGAATGTAATTTAATATTACTGTGAATTTAAATAAGATGATAGCTGAAGAAAATGAAAGTAAATGAATTATAAACTATTGATAATAATGTATAAGTAAATGGTTGATTCAATAATGAAAGTGTAAATCGAAATAAAAGAATTCATTTGGAATTAAATAACTTGAATTTGAATTACAATATAATTGAACGCTGAATCTAATATAATCTTTTATATTGGATTTATAATGGAAAACTGCATTGTAAAAGATTGTTAATTACTGTGAAATTAAAAATGGGATTTGTGAACAATTGAAATTTGATTTAAAAGTTAATAATTTAAAATTGGGAATTTTATATTGAAATTAAACAGTCGAATAATTTATTTTTCGAATATTGGATTTAATTAGACAATTAAATCGATAATTTAATAAGTTAAATTTCAGAAATAATTGAAAATCGAGTTGAATATGATTGAAAATGATTTGTAAAATTTTATCTTATCATATTGGAGTTATAGTAATGTTATAGAACTTTTAAAATTGAATTTAAAGTTAATTTGTGAAAATTGAATATTTTTAATATTTAATTATCGACTGAAAAATAGCCATTTTTTGAACAGTCTCAGAATTGAACGAAACTAGTTCCATTGGATCCGTAATAGTTTGTTGTTGTCGGATTTCAATTTTTGTAGCAATCGGAGTTATCATTTGACCGTGGCAGCTCGAAACGCATCGAATTGTTTTTAATATTAATTCAGCGAGAGAAAATAGTCATTTTTCAAAAAATCTCGGATTTCGACGAAACCAGTTTCATCGGATCTGTAATGTCATATTATTGTAGGATTTCAAATTTCGTGTCAATCGGATTTAACCTTTGTCCGAGGCGAGCCCAAACGCACAGAAATTTGATTAACCGATTTAATTTTAAATCGATCGTTTATTGCCGTAACTCGCACAGATGATCGAAATAGCTTCCGAAACCTATTCCATTGTGTTCGAAACGCGGGATAAACCCTAGAAACGCCGGTCACCACGCGAGATTTGAAGTTCGGATTTTGGAGTGAATAGTGTTTTTCGGTAAATTTCTATAAAAGGAACCCTTTATCATTTCATTTGAAAACATCAGCCCTAGGGTTTCATAGCCGCCACTTTCAAAATTCAATGGCCAGAAAATTTTGAAACTTCTTCCTCATTTTCCTCTCAATCCATCAACAATTAGCAAAAGTCGTCAACTACAAAGTTGTAGAGGACGATGAGAGCTTCAAATCCATACGGAGATGATCGAAAACGGAGCAACGAATCAACGGGAAATCGAGCTCGAAGCTGCTGCATTTTTCATGTTTTTCGAGGCCAAAGGGGCAGCCGAGTTCCATGCTATTCACGGTGTAGGTAGAGTTCGCTGAGGGCTTCGCGATGGAGGTGGCCGATCGTCTTCAAGTCGTGTATTTTGGTTATGAAAATTCAAAGAAGAGAGGCGGCTATGGGTTTCATACTCACGGCTTTGAACGAGAGAAGGAAGAAGGGGAGGGTGCGGCCAGATCTAATGGGGTGGAAATCGACGGCCTGGATCGTTCTAGGTTATATATATATATATATATATATATATATATATTTTAAATAAAATGTAAATTGTTTATATCATTAATGTGTACAAATTTCTAAAATGCATAACTTATTCATACGAGGTCCGATTGGAACGAAACTTTTTGCGTTGCGATCGTAATGACGAGTGCTTCGAAATGAAACTGGTTTGGATGGATTTGGAGACGGTGGAAATTTGGACTAAAGTTGGGCGTCGTCCAGTTTTAGTTCCAAACCGGAATGCCTCGGCGACAACAGAAAATCAAGATGAGTGTTTTATAACGCTCACAACGTACTGAATATCTTTATGGTAGTTAAATTTGACATTATGAAGTGATATGAATTTATTTGTCGTTGTTTGATAAAAATTAAATTGTCATATAGATTGTCATTTGAATTCACCATTGAAAATTAAATTGACAGTCAAATTGAAGTTAAAATTTAATTACGATCAAATTACCTGATATTGATAATTATGAAATTGTTGTGAATGTTATTGGATTTATGGTTGATTGGTTGTGATGGATGCTATTGGTCGATATTGGTTGTTTATTTATTTTGATATATCATGCTATCATCATGTATATTGTTTATTGCATATAAAACTGTAAACTGAATCATTTCGAATAAATTAAGGAATAGGTTGAAATGATATACCTATGACATCTATTTGGATTGAAATGTGATATATTCATCCTTGAAATTAAAATTGAAATAATTATCCACTTGGCCATAGGTTAGAAAATTATATACGGACACCGGGTTGGTTAAATTAAATGATTTTAAAAGTTGTTTTGAAATTATTTAAATAAATCAATTTTAAGAATAAAATCCAATTTATGGAAATTGAATTATTTTGAATTGAAGCTCGAAATGTTGGAATTTAAACTTGGTAAATGAAATTGTTTAATTATTCGAAGTTTAGATTTTTAAGAAAAATTGAAATACTGCGTAAATTTTCGAAGGTTGATTTATTTTAAAAGATTGGACTTTTAATCGAACTTTGAACTGTTCTGAAATGTGAATATTGAAAGCTTTGAAATATATTGAAATTGAAATGGCTTATTTTGTGGTTCAAATATGTATTTGAAATTGATAATTTGAAATGGTTTATTGAGAAACTGAATCGAGTTGAAATTGATGATTTGAGATTTGATTAAATTTTAATTTTGGAATTCGAGTTTATGTGAATTGATTTGTGAAATTTGAGGAAGCTATTTTATATAAAGTATTTTAAACTATATTTAAAACTATTTATATTTTACTTTATAAATTTTATATAAATTATTTTAATATAAATCATTTTTGATATAAATTATTTTTATTATAAACTATTTTAACTTATAACTATTTTATATAAACTATTTTATTGTATAAACTATTTTCTATATATACAAATTTTACTATCTAAACTGTTTAAGAGGAAAGTGTTAGGATTCCAAATGTTATGATTTCAAGCTATGATTTCAAAGTGTTGTGAATTTCAAGGTTTTGATTTCCAAAGTGTTTTGAATTGAAAAGACTTATGATTTCGAAAGCGGTGTAACTTTGGAATGTGATATGATTTTGGAAATTGATTTATTTGAAGTAAAAGTGATATCGTATTGATACGATTTTGAAATCGAAATGAGATATTGAGGCGAAAATGATTTTTGAAATGAAATCGTATATTTTGAGTAATATGATTTTGGAAATGGATTTATTTGAAGTAAAAGCGATATAGTATTGATACGATTTTGAAATTGAAATGAGATATGGAGGCGAAAATGATTTTTGAAATGAAATCGTATATTTTGAGTAATATGATTTTGGAAATGGATTTATTTGAAGTAAAAGCGATATAGTATTGATACGATTTTGAAATTGAAATGAGATATTGAGGCGAAAATGATTTTTGAAATGAAATCGTATATTTTGAGTAATATGATTTTGGAAATGGATTTATTTGAAGTAAAAGCGATATAGTATTGATACGATTTTGAAATTGAAATGAGATATTGAGGCGAAAATGATTTTGAAATGAAATCGTATATTTTGAGTAGATATGATGATTTTGAAATGGATTTGATCTTTGAAGCGAATATGATATTTTTGATAATCAATTATGAATTGATTTTGGAAATGTAAAAGATCCAACCGGTGTGAAAAATATAACGTAGTTATTAAAGAGACCGGGATCGGATATGGACATACTCTCTGTCGATACCGAAAACCACTTTAATAACTATATTCGTGGAGTGTTGATCCAGAACGAAGTGGATGGTTTGGTGAACGCGTTGACTGAAGAAAGAGAACGATTTTGGATGACCCCTAACATGACTAAAACAGGAGCCGCGCCGGGCCATTGAGATTCGCCACCTCTAGCGGACACACTTCTTCGATACCATGTCTATTACTTTTGTGATTCGATTTGGGTGCACCCCGCGATTATGGGAGTGTTGTTTCGCGGTGTTAGGGTAGTAGCTGCTATGCCCAACATCAGTCCGGATCATGCAACTACTAGTATCCTAGTTGGTATCGCCTCATGTACCTTGTCATACTGATTATCCTATTCGCGACCACTAAGTTTTGGTTTGTACCTTTAGTATATGGATTGCCCTCTGGTGACTTCCGGTTTTGGGGAAACTACGGTCTTGTATATGCTATTGGGAATAAAAATGTGTTATGGGTAGAATGGGCCATGGCTTAACGCTAGTTTGATATTTTACTTTATGATAGACATTATTGTATATAGCGTATTCTATTACATAGTATATAGTTTAATGGATCTTTAGGAGATGGAAATCCCGAACATCTCTTAAGTTAATGCACGCACGTTAAACACTGGATAGGAGGTGTCTAAAACCCGTAAACATCTCTAACGACGTTGCACTCATATTTACTTATTCGATTTAACCTACATGAGATATTTTAGTCCTGAATCGAGTGTTTTGTCTTTTCATTACGCTCGGGTCAGCCTGAGCATTTCAGATTAGGTTGAAGATATATTCTGGAGGATGAAGACGGAGTTTGGTATTACATCATTTGTATTCTACTACTGTATTATTTTTCCGCTGCATTGTTGTATTATCTCTGATATGTATGTAACTCTGATTTATAATGTATAATAATAATCAAAAATATTTATTTAACAGCTTCATGAACTGTTATTTTATTATTATATCTTGTTCCTTCCGCTGCGAGATTCTGAGTTTGTTTCTGTTCTTTCTTTTCCTTTCTTACTTAACCCCAATAACTATCTGTATTTTGGATTGTTTGAGTCGACATATGTGTATGTTTTGTCGACTTGAACGGTCAAAAATGCGGATCGTTACAGTTGGTATCAGAGCCAGGTTTAGCGATAAACCTTGGCTCTAGTGGGGAATAACTCATTGAAATAGAGGTAAACTATATGAATGAGTTGAGTGTATATGAGAGAGCGTATTTGTAATTTTGATATAAAAATGATTTTATATTGTGTTAATTTGTTCCGTTGAGTATTTATGAATTCTGGTTGGTACTTGGAACGCCAAGGCATCGATAGGAATTTCTAAACACTCGAATAGGACAGATTGACATAATATTGTTTTGGATTATATTCTATATATAAAAGACTTATCTTGAAAATTTATAAATTTTGATTGTATTGGTTGTTAGGAGATGATAATATTAGATTATCATCGTTTATTGTTGATTAGTCAATATTTCTAACTATTGACTATTAGATGATTTTAAGAAATGAAACTTGTAAATATGATTGACAATGAATATAAATGGTAAATAAAATGAAATAAAAATGAATTTAAATTAAGATGGAGAATTTAAATTCCGGTGTTTTGAAAATTTATTAACAAAAATTTGAAATGTATAATATAAGTATTATATGATAGTATATTCGATTAGAAATTGTTTTCAAAGGATTTCAAATGAAGTAAGTGTTATACTCCCCTCTTGACACTAGAGAATGATTTCGGTGATGAGTGCACACATCATCGACGTTTATTTTCGAGAGTCCAAGTGGGGGAGATCACTTAATAGTTTTTCTAAACCCTGTTTTGATTAAAATTGAATTTTATTTTGTATTCTCTATAGTATGATTTGATATATAAATTATATAAGTATATATTATTTCAAAACTTGATTTGAAATGAAACCGGGATTGGAATTCTTGAGTTCTTTAATAATTAATGATTTTTCTTTTAATGGTTGAAATGAATTAATACTTGAATCATTACGGAACTTCTGAATTGCGAAATGAGAAATGAACTTAAGAGATAAGTGAAATATCAATTGAAGTAGAAATCCTTAGAATTAGGAAATTATGAATTTAAAATAAAATTGAAACTGTAAAACTCGCATAGTATTAAATTTCATTCTATAGCATAGATATAACTTACCAAAATATTTAAGAAGTTCAAAAAGGTTATATGAATTGTTAATTGGATAATATACAAGTATAGGTTTGAATAATGAAATATGCATTTAATTAATGGTTTGCAAATATAAATAAAATTGTTAGTAAATAATTGGAATTTAAATTAACATTTAAAGGTGATTCACAATTATGTTAATATAAAATGGAAATACTATATGTGAATGTAAATATGAAATTAAATTATAGTGAAATTTAAGTAATGACTTAAGAATTAATTAATTGAAAATTCAACTTTGAATGAAAAGAGGTTGTATGTTGTTTAACTACATTCTATTTGCATAGATATAACTTACCAAATATTTAAAAAGTTTAAAATGCTAATAAGGATAAGTAAAGGAATAATATACCAGTGTGAGAGTGAATAATAAAATGTGAAGATCTATTGATAGTTGTAAATATAAAAGAAATTTAAGCTGTAAAATGAATATACAAGTGAATGAATAAAATTTAAAATTAATGAAATATAAATTTTGTAAATGGAAACTAATTAAAGTTGAATATAACTAAATGTCAATAAACTTGAAAGTGTATGAAATAAAAAAATTTGACTTGGAAATGTATAATTGATTTAGTGTAGATTCTGGATGGATGGTAATGTTTGATATGCATTGGTTGTTGATGGATGGTAATTGATTTAGTAGAATTCATTAGTGTTAATGGAATTGAATAAACGGAATAAAATTTTAAAATAATTAAATTCAAATTTGAAGCAAAGTGAAATTAAATATAATTGAATCCAATTTAAATTGAAGCAAATTGACTTGAATTTAAAATGTGAATGAAACAAACTTGAATAAATCAGAAACAAATTGAATGTAAACGTATTTCATGGATAAATAAAAAAATAAACGACTTTGTGTTTATGATTGTTTCTTTAGAAAATTTAAAGTTTGATGGTTTGTACTTTGAAATAATAAAAGCAAAATTTTGAAAAAAAATCCAAAATTGTCCAATATATGCTGAAACGAAAACAAACATAACTTTTAAATAGCTAGACGAAATTCAACGATATTAGACTTTTCGGAAAGCTTAGAAACTGTAGCACGACTTTTGTTTAGACTGTCTTGAGAAATTCCTTCATTAACTTAGTTAAAAATTTGAATCTTCTCGCTGGCCTATGTAAAAGGGAAGCAAAATCAGTAGCATATACTCTTAGTATTTTTACCATAACTTTTTACTGGTGTATCGGATTTTGATGATCTTGCACTTTCTGGAAAGCTTAGAACTTAAGATAAAACTTTTGTTTTAAGCATTTGGTGTTTTGCTGTCGTTTAGAAGGTCAAAAACGTGACCAAACGTCGCTGACCTGCGTAATTCATTGCCAGGCTGAGGCGTATCTATTTAGTAAAACGGTCGTAACTTTTGAACGGAAGGTCCGAATTCAATGATTTTAGACATTCCGGAAAGCCTGAAACGAATGAAACAACTTTTGTTTAGATTCCATTGTCAAATTTTATCATTTAGGTGACCAAAAACTGAGATTTGTTTGTTTTTCTGGAATTGGAATTTCAGTTTTGAAGCTAAACATGTTATATGTGTGTTGTTTATGATAAGTATATCGATCTATCTTTATATGCATGGTTCTAACTTGGTCATTGAGCATTTTAGTAGGTAGCAAAGGGGTTGCGCTTCGCTTGTGGAGCTCGCTTCTGTGCTTAATGCAAAATGTAAGTTAAAATGCTAATAAACGCTAAATAAAAGGTATGTTCTCGGATTACAGTTTATGTTGTGGTATATTATTGTGTTCCCCATGTTTTGGGATGCCTCATTCTTGTAATGAGATGTATATCATGCAATTATTACTACTGTGAAATTTTTCGGTCCTAGCCGCGCAAAGGAGGTGCTGCCGAAATTTTTCAAAAATCCGAGAGTTAGAAAATTTTGTAAAAAAAAAAATCCTATAACTAAATTTTGCAAATAAGTAGAATATTTTGAATGAATTATATCTAAATGATGGTTTCCCCTTCTCCGTTCCTTTTCGAGGACGAAAAGTTTTAAGTGGGGGAGAATGTAACGACCCGTATTTTTAACACTTTAAAAATACGAATTAAAATGAAAATTTTGGATAAAAATCCGAAGGAAATAAAATTTTGTGTTATTAAATGTGAATTACAAGTTAAAATACAAAACTGAATTCTGAAATAACTTATTTGTAAATTAAATATGGATGTTAACTTGTAGTGAATGTAAATAATGAATTGAATTTGATTGTAAACCAAATTGGTTATGATTGTAAACAAAAAATAAATAAAATGGTAGATTTAATAATGGAAGTTTATGTTATTGAAACTAATATAAATAAATGTAACTTAATATTACAGTTGATTGAAAGCAAATAATAACTGAAACTGTAATTCGATAAAGATGTTAACTTGTAATTGAACGTAAGTAAAGATTTAAATTTGAATGTAACAAGTAATTGAATTGAATTGAATTTGATTGTAAACAACGATATAAATAAAATGTTACATTTAATATTGAAGTTATAATATGGAAATCAACGTAAATGAATGTAATTTAATATTACTGTGAATTTAAATAAGATGATAGCTGAAGTAAATGAAAGTAAATGAATTATAAACTATTGATAATAATGTATAAGTAAATGGTTGATTCAATAATGAAATTGTAAATCGAAATAAAAGAATTCATTTGGAATTAAATAACTTGAATTTGAATTACAATATAATTGAACGCTGAATCTAATATAATCTTTTATATTGGATTTATAATGGAAAACTGCATTGTAAAAGATTGTTAATTACTGTGAAATTAAAAATGGGATTTGTGAACAATTGAAATTTGATTTAAAAGTTAATAATTTAAAATTGGGA
This sequence comes from Allium fistulosum, assembly GCA_030737815.1. Lineage (NCBI taxonomy): Eukaryota > Viridiplantae > Streptophyta > Magnoliopsida > Asparagales > Amaryllidaceae > Allium > Allium fistulosum. Next base: position 892,070,014 of record CM060905.1, on the reverse strand, counting down.
ATTTTATATTGAAATTAAACAGTCGAATAATTTATTTTTCAAATATTGGATTTAATTAGACAATTAAATCGATAATTTAATAAGTTAAATTTCAGAAATAATTGAACATCGAGTTGAATATGATTGAAAATGATTTGTAAAATTTTATCTTATCATATTGGAGTTATAGTAATGTTATAGAACTTTTAAAATTGAATTTAAAGTTAATTTGTGAAAATTGAATATTTTTAATATTTAATTATCGACTGAAAAATAGCCATTTTTCAAATAGTCTCAGAATTGAACGAAACTAGTTCCATTGGATCCGTAATAGTTTTTTATTGTCGGATTTCAATTTTTGTAGCAATCGGAGTTATCGTTTGACCGTGGAAGCTCGAAACGCATCGAATTGTTTTTAATATTAATTCGGCGAGAGAAAATAGTCATTTTTCAAAAATCTCGGATTTTGACGAAACAAGTTTCATCGGATCCTTAATGTCATATTATTGTAGGGTTTCAAATTTCGTGTCAATAGGATTTACCGTTTGTCCGGGGCGAGCCCAAACGCACAGAAATTTGATTAACCGATTTAATTTTAAATCGATCGTTTATTGCCGTAACTCGCACAGATGATCGAATTAGCTTCCGAAACCTGTTCCATTGTGTTCGGAACGCGGGATAAACCCTAGAAACGCCGGTCACCACGCGAGATTTGAAGTTCGGATTTTGGAGTGAATAGTGTTTTTCGGTAAATTTCTATAAAAGGAACCCTTTATCATTTCATTTGAAAACATCAGCCCTAGGGTTTCATAGCCGCCACTTTCAAAATTCAATGGCCAGAAAATTTTGAAACTTCTTCCTCATTTTCCTCTCAATCCATCAACAATTAGCAAAAGTCGTCAACTACAAAGTTGTAGAGGACGATGACAGCTTCAAATTCATACGGAGATGATCGAAAACGGAGAACGAATCAACGGGAAATCGAGCTCGAAGCTGATGCATTTTTCATGTTTTTCGAGGCCAAAGAGGCAGCCGAGTTCCATGCTATTCACGGTGTAGGTAGAGTTCGCTGAGGGCTTCACGATGGAGGTGGCCGATCGTCTTCAAGTCGTGTATTTTGGTCGTGAAAATTCAAAGAAGAGAGGCGGCTATAGGTTTCATACTCACGGCTTTGAACGAGAGAAGGAAGAAGGGGAGGGTGCGGCCAGATCTGATGGGGTGGAAATTGACGGCCTGGATCGTTCTAGGTTAATATATATATATATATATATATATATATATATTTTAAATAAAATGTAAATTGTTTATATCATTAATGTGTACAAATTTCTAAAATGCATAACTTTTTCATACGAGGTCCGATTGGAACGAAACTTTTTGCGTTGCGATCGTAATGACGAGAGCTTCGAAATGAAACTGGTTTGGATGGATTTGGAGATGGTGGAAATTTGGGCTAAAGTTGGGCGTCGTCCAGTTTTAGTTCCAAACCGGAATGCCTCGGCGACAACGGAAAATCAAGGTGAGTGTTTTATAACGCTCACAACGTACTGAATATCTTTATGGTAGTTAAATTTGACATTATGAAGTGATATGAATTTATTTGTCTTTGTTTGATAAAAATTTAATTGTCATATAGATTGTCATTTGAATTCACCGTTGAAAATTAAATTGACAGTCAAAATGAAGTTAAATTTTAATTGCGATCAAATTACCTGATATTGATAATTATGAAATTGTTGTGAATGTTATTGGCTTTATGGTTGATTGGTTGTGATGGATGCTATTGGTCGATATTGGTTGTTTATTTATTTTGATATATCATGCTATCATCATGTATATTGTTTATTGCATATAAAACTGTAAACTGAATCATTTCGAATAAATTAAGGAATAGGTTGAAATGATATACCTATGACATCTATTTGGATTGAAATGTGATATATTCATCCTTGAAATTAAAATTGAAATAATTATCCACTTGGCCATAGGTTAGAAAATTATATACGGACACCGGGTTGGTTAAATTAAATGATTTTAAAAGTTGTTTTGAAATTATTTAAATAAATCAATTTTAAGAATAAAATCCAATTTATGGAAATTGAATTATTTTGAATTGAAGCTCGAAATGTTGGAATTTAAACTTGGTAAATGAAATTGTTTAATTATTCGAAGTTTAGATTTTTAAGAAAAATTGAAATACGGCGTAAATTTTCGAAGGTTGATTTGTTTTAAAAGATTGGACTTTTAATCGAACTCTGAACTGTTCTGAAATGTGAATCGAAAGCTTTGAAATATATTGAAATTGAAATGGCTTATTTTGTGGTTCAAATATGTATTTGAAATTGATAATTTGAAATGGTTTATTGAGAAACTGAATCGAGTTGAAATTGATGATTTGAGATTTGATTAAATTTTAATTTTGGAATTCGAGTTTATGTGAATTGATTTGTGAAATTTGAGGAAGCTATTTTATATAAAGTATTTTAAACTATATCTAAAACTATTTATATTTTACTTTATAAATTTTATATAAATTATTTTAATATAAATCATTTTCGATATAAGTTATTTTTATTATAAACTATTTTAACTTATAACTATTTTATATAAACTATTTTATTGTATAAACTATTTTCTATATATACAAATTTTACTATCTAAACTGTTTAAGAGGAAAGTGTTAGGATTCCAAATGTTATGATTTCAAGCTATGATTTCAAAGTGTTGTGAATTTCAAGGTTTTGATTTCCAAAGTGTTTTGAATTGAAAAGACTTATGATTTCGAAAGCGGTGTAACTTTGGAATGTGATATGATTTTGGAAATTGATTTATTTGAAGTAAAAGTGATATCGTATTGATACGATTTTGAAATCGAAATGAGATATTGAGGCGAAAATGATTTTTGAAATGAAATCGTATATTTTGAGTAATATGATTTTGGAAATGGATTTATTTGAAGTAAAAGCGATATAGTATTGATACGATTTTGAAATTGAAATGAGATATTGAGGCGAAAATGATTTTTGAAATGAAATCGTATATTTTGAGTAATATGATTTTGGAAATGGATTTATTTGAAGTAAAAGCGATATAGTATTGATACGATTTTGAAATTGAAATGAGATATTGAGGCGAAAATGATTTTTGAAATGAAATCGTATATTTTGAGTAATATGATTTTGGAAATGGATTTATTTGAAGTAAAAGCGATATAGTATTGATACGATTTTGAAATTGAAATAAGATATTGAGGCGAAAATGATTTTGAAATGAAATCGTATATTTTGAGTAGATATTATGATTTTGAAATGGATTTGATCTTTGAAGCGAATATGATATTTTTGATAATCAATTATGAATTGATTTTGGAAATGTAAAAGATCCAACCGGTGTGAAAAATATAACGTAGTTATTAAAGAGACCGGGATCGAATATGGACATACTCTCTGTCGATACCGAAAACCACTTTAATAACTATATTCGTGGAGTGTTGATCCAGAACGAAGTGGATGGTTTGGTGAACGCGTTGAGTGAAGAAAGAGAATGATTTTGGATGACCCCTGACATGACTAAAACAGGAGCCGCGCCGGGCCATTGAGGTTCGCCACCTCTAGCGGACACACTTCTTCGATACCATGTCTATTACTTTTGTGATTCGATTTGGGTGCACCCCGCGATTATTGGAGTGTTTTTTCACGGTGTTGGGGTAGTAGCTGCTATGCCCAACATCAGTCCGGATCACGCAACTACTAGTATCCTAGTTGGTATCGCCTCATGTACCTTGTCATACTGATTATCCTATTCGCGACCACTACGTTTTGGTTTGTACCTTTAGTATATGGATTGCCCTCTGGTGACTTCCGGTTTTGGGGAAACTACGGTCTTGTATATGCTATTGGGAATAAAAATGTGTTAAGGGTGGAATGGGCCATGGCTTAACGCTAGTTTGATATTTTACTTTATGATAGACATTATTGTATATAGCGTATTCTATTACATAGTAGATAGTTTAACGGATCCTTAGGAGATGGAAATCCCGAACATCTCTTAAGTTAATGCACGCACGTTAAACACTGGATAGGAGGTGTCTAAAACCCGTAAACATCTCCAACGCCGTCGCACTCATATTTACTTATTCGATTTAACCTACATGAGATATTTTTGTCCTGACTCGAGTGTTTTGTCTTTTCATTACGCTCGGGTCAGCCTGAGCATTTCAGATTAGGTTGAAGATATATTCTGGAGGATGAAGACGGAGTTTGGTATTACATCATTTGTATTCTACTACTGTATTATTTTTCCGCTGCATTGTTGTATTATCTCTGATATGTATGTAACTCTGATTTATAATGTATAATAATAATAAAAAATATTTATTTAACAGCTTCATGAACTGTTATTTTATTATTATATCTTGTTCCTTCCGCTGCGAGATTCTGAGTTTGTTTCTGTTCTTTCTTTTCCTTTCTTACTTAACCCCAATAACTATCTGTATTTTGGATTGTTTGAGTCGGCATGTGTGTATGTTTTGTCGACTTGAACGGTCAAAAATGCGGGTCGTTACAACATCCTCACCTGGGAGCGGTTTATTGAAGAAGTGAAAGCTTTCCTCAAAGGTGGTGAGGTGGATTTGGAGTGGTTGGAGAAAGAAGTCTTGGTAGGGGATGAGCCCAAGATTCTTAAGGATGGTTGGCGTATTCCCCATCCAGAATTGGCTGCAACAGCATAAAAAGACATAGGCGAAGGCTCCAAGTCGACGCTACAAGATGCCACCACTTCCAGCCAAACACTTGGGTCCCAGGCTGCTCCTGGTTTCTCCTCCAATCCTGGGTATGATCCGGAACATCCTCAGATGCATAAGCCCGCCATTCTTTCTCCCATTCCTAAGGGAAATTCCGGCGGCACTCCGGATTGCATAGAACTCCAAACCGAAGAAGGTATCTAATTGACTTATTCTATTTCAGAGAGTTGACATGTTGCCAACTGAAGTCACTAATCTATCTTTTTATATCTCTCAAGTTTCAGGTCGACCCTGAATCACTCCCTTTCTTGATAAGGACTCTTGGCCAGGACAACATGCATCTGCTTTGTTGGATGAAGGAGCTGGTAAGACTTAGGAAACTTAGATTGATGAAGATGTTGTTATTACTGGGGTCTCCAAGCCCCTGTTAGGTCCCACCATGTGCGAGCTTCAGTAGGAACTTAGGAAAGACATCCTCCTTACCACAGAGATCAAGTAGGAGAAGCTTGAAGTTATTCTTCCTCCTCTATCCATTGCCTTGCCTGGGAAAACTATCTTCACTCTGGTCCATATTCCTCCGTTTGGTAGTGCTCAAAGCATACTTGTGGGATCTTCACAAAGCACTCTAGTCTTCATTCCTCCACCTAGAAACACTTAAAGCATGCTTGTTGGATCATCATAGAGCACTCCATCCAAGGGGAAAGGAAGTGAAGGAAAAGGATGAAAGAGGAAGGGTGATAGCTCAGGCGAAGCATCACCCGGTGCGAAAAAAGCAAAGGAGAACAAAACCGAAGAAGTGAGCACCAGTTTGTTTCGTGTAGTTACAGTCTTTTTTGGTTTTTGACCAACTTTGTGCGGGTTCAGGCCCCGCTCTTGCCTTTTCTTTTTAGTGTCAATAACACTTGTACTTAGTTCTTTAAATTTCATGTGAATAGCAAAAGTTTTTGTTTCCTCAACTTTGAGTATAGATTTGACTAAGTACTTAAGAAATACGCTTTCCATTCTATGTACTTGCGATCTATTTCTTTTAGTATTATTATCGGGCCAAATCCTTAGCCTGTTTCATAATTTTCCAGCCTTCGGTTGAGTTTAGTCACCTAGGATTCGCAACTTAAGTATCCTCTTCCAAGATAATAATTTTCGGTCGTGCCAAACTACGGGCACTAGTTTAAGTCAACCATTTAGGACCATAGTTTGTATATTCCCATCCAGGAGGTTTACGTTCAATCGCACCTAATTCTGGGCGTCGATCGAAAGGTCATTGGTTAGGTTCTGCCTTACGCCAGACATGGATCCTCCATGTTTTCGACTTTAGGAAAGGTGTTAAGGGTTGGACGGTCATATCACGTCTATATTTGTTTATACTCTTTCCCCCGATCTAGGGACAAGAGTTGAGCGAGTGAACCGTCCTATCACATTCATTTTGATTTATACTCCTACCCTCTCATCAAGGGAGATAATTAATGTATGGATGATCATGTCACATCCGGTTTGAGTTTATACTCATTCCCCTTATCCAAGGACAAGAGTTGGCTGATGGACGATAAGGTCATGTCCATTTAATTTATACTCCTGCCATCGGTCCAAGGACAAAAATTAGCTGGCATCAATCTCCGGACACCGAGAAGAACTTCATGGGTTCGATCATGGTCCACGAAAGCTTAGTTGTCCCTTATATCCGGTTACCTACATACCTGCACTATTCATATGTAGGTTCATTTGAACTGGTCAAGTTGCAACTATTAAGTAATGGAAAAATAAAGTCTCTTACTCAAAAAGCCATTTTATTCTGTATAAGATGGGAAATGAAAGGTTTTTTATCCTGGACCTTCCCAACATTGCTGAGGCAAGGCCAGTTCTCAAAAGGTTTGGGACCGAATGTGACTGTCGACCCGACGGTTTGGACCTTCCCAACGATGCCTGAGCAATGCCTCTTCTCAGAAGGTTCGAGGTTGAAAGTGACCGTCGACCCGACGGTAAGGACCTTCCCAACATTTCCGAAGCAACGCCGGTTCTTAAAGGTTAGGGGTCGAATGTGACCATCGACCCAACGGTTCGGACCTTCCCAGCATTGCCGGAGCAACATCGGCTTAGAAGGTTAGGGGTCGAATGTGACCGTCAATCTGACAGTTAGAACTTTCCCAATGTTTCTGGAGCAATGCCGGTTCTCAGAAGGTTAGGGGTCGAATATGACCATCGACTTGGCGGTTCGAAACATCCCAACATTGCCAGAGCAATGTCGGTTCTTTGAAGGTTAGGGGTCGAATGTGATCATCAACCCGGTGGTTAGGACCTTCCCAACGTTGCTGGGGCAACGTGGGTTCTTAGAAGGTTAGGGGTCGAATGTGACTGCCAACCCGGTGGTTAGAACCTTCCAAACGTTGTAGGAGCAACACCGGTTCTCTTAAGGTTAGGAATCGAATGTGACCATCGACCGGGAGGTTAGGACCTACCCAATGTTGGTAGAGCAACGCCGGTTATCAGAAGGTTAGGGGTCTAATGTGACCGTTGACCCAACGGTTAATGTGTCTACACCCTTCATCCATCATTCGAGGACAAAGAAGCATTTCCTTGGTTGTGCCGATGGTTTTGTGGTGTGGAACTTCTCGCTTGCAAGAACATGGTTCCATTGGTTCAAGAAGTAAATTTTATTAATAAGTAGAAGAAATGGCAAGACCTACCTATTTGCAATAAACCCAGTGTTACTGGGGAGCTTGTTTGTGAAATGAAGTTAGATAATGAAGAACAGGAAAGCATTGTCATAGGTTGCTGCTTTATCCATGGGCTACCGGTTAGTCAGTGACTAGTTTTTCATTAGCTCATCTTAGCCCTTGACTACTGGATTTCGGCAATTCTCCTAAAGCAGGTAAACCCTAGGGTCTAACAGTTTCCCCACCATTTGGCAGTTTCTTAACGTATTGTTGGAGCTTGTTATTCCTTATCAGCTCCTCAATTAGATTTTTCAAATGTCGACACTCATTAGTGTTATGTCAATGAGTTTCATGGAAATGACAGTATTTTCCTTAGCGTTTCTTCATCAGTCGCTCTCCGAGGTAGCTTCTTGTACTGTTTTATCCCTTACATGGCAAGGTAGATGTTTGTTGACGTATCATTCAGATGTGTGTATTCTACCGGTTTCAAGTCCCTCGGGTGCTTGCTCTTTTCACTGTGTTGGCCATCTGGAACTTGATTCCTCATCCTTTAATTTTTAGAATACCCAGCATTAACTATTGCATTCACAGAGTTTCCTTCGGCCCGACTCATAGCGACATTGCTTTACATCACTTCAGTAGAAATCTCAGAACATTCCTCCAAGGACGATTACGTGCTTCTTCCAAGCGTAAGTACTTGTTGGCCTTTCTATAAAAAGCATCTGTTTGTACCAAATTGGGCACAACACTCTTTGGATGTGTTTGAAGAGATGAAATGAAGAAAATAAATGTAAAATGTGGTAGATCTAACAAACACACCAACCAATAAACAAGAAAATGTACGGAAACACACGAATTTAGAGTGGTTCATCGTATGGCCTACGTCCACTATGAAATGGCTGACTTTTATTGATTTTTTCTTGCTGGTTACAATGAGTTACAATAGTATAATCCAAGTACAATAGTAATTTTGGCAGAATCTAGACGTAGAAGAGCCAAAAGTCCCTTTTCTATAGGTCTAGGGCCACTATTTATAGGCGTAGGTAGCAAATATCTTGCCCAGATCTCAGAAGACTTCTTCTCTCACGTGAGTGGGCCAACGGGAGCGGGTTCAGGTGATTTTGACTCGATCCGATAGTGATATGAATTGAATTCATATCGATCCATAAATGGTCCTTTGAGGCTGAAACTTGTCAGGTACATCCTTAGGGTTGTATGCAAGCTCCTATGAAAATTTGGTGGCATTTGGACTTGTAGATCTTAAGTTATGATCGATGCAAGTTTGGATTTGTTGAAGGCTGCTGAGTTCGCATCGCTTCTGTTCGCATGATGACTAGTGACGTGGCGCTAACTTTTAGGATCAATCCACTTTTCCTGCCGAGCGACCGAGTCTTTCTTTTTAACGTGCCTCGTTCGTATCGATCTATTTTAACATTGTTCGTATAGATCCTATGTTGCCCACTTCGCATCGCTCGTTTGCGTTGAGATCGCATCGATAACTCACACTCCCATTCGTATCGATATTTTGCATCCTACTTTGTATCGATCTCGGAAGCTATCTCGTATCGATTGGAGGTGCTAGTTTAGTATCAATAGTTGGTGTTTACTGGCTACTGCTCCTCGTATCGATGGAGGAAGATCGATACATAGTTGATGAGAAGGGATCGATACGAAATAGACATCTGTTAATGAAATGATCAATACGAAGCGCGTATGGGTAGGACCGATGCGAAATGATGCCTTCTAATATATACGAACAAGGTGAACTTTGATGGATACGAAGGAGGCTACCTTTGGGTGGATACAAAGTAAGGATGTTTGATGGAGCGACATCTGATGGATACAAATGAGAATGGATACGAAGGAGTTGATTTCCTCGGCTTGCATCGATCATATCTTGAGCATACGAACTCTGATTAACTTGAAATTTGGAACGTTGGCTTTCATAGCTTTGATTGTCGTGTCATGTCAGTTGTGGCTCGATCCGGACTCGGACAAAATTCATCAGTATCCATAGTAGACCTGTGTAATCGATCTTCGGGACAGATCGTCCTCGGTTTCCAGTCAATTCCTTGGCGTCACGGCCTTGCCAAAAGGCGGAATAACATTTTCCCCCCAAAGTACGTCTTGTGAGGACATGACGTGCTTTGAAAAGTTGTAATCTTCATTTTGAAAAGTTCTATCTGCCTTATTGAGTAGTTGTTGTCTCTTTTGTCAAGTGATGCGACCTTTTGATCGACTCTTGACAATATAAATACTGGATTGCTGACTGCCGAAGATTGTATATTGTACTGTTGTAACTGAGTGTTGAGTGTCGGGAGTCCGTGGTTCACTATTGTGACTGTCATCAGGTGAGCATCGAACTCCTGTGAATTTTGAAAACTGAATGTTAGTCTGTCATACATGCACGTATGCTAACCGGACCCCCATTAACATTTGCACGTCCACGAGTCATTATCAAGTTTTTTTTAGAATCGACTTTCGTATCGATCCTCTCCTGGATCGATGTGAAATTCGAGTTGTAACCAAATTTGATGGTTATTTTAAGTCCTTCCTTCATATCGATCCTCACCTTAATCGATTTGGGAAGTTAGGATGTATGCTTCGTATTGATGGCTGTCAATACGAAGTAGTTGGTTTTTTTAGATGATTCGTATCGATGAACCATTGATGGATACGAACAACTGCACTATGGGTCCGAATAGTTCAAACAAGCTTTTGTTGCATTGTTTGTATCGATTGGTTGCTGATTGGTACGAATAATCGTGTTCTGGGTCGATATGAGTTGATGGTTATGAACGATTGTATCTATAACCGATGTATGTTGATGGATACGAAGAATGCCTCATGTCGATGATATGGGAGACTGCTCTTCACCGGTTAACATAACTGGGGGATGAATCGTTTCCTTCTATCTTTCATGCCTATATAAATATGTTTGGTACTTTGAAATTTTATCACTTGCTCTTACTTTTTTGCCGCTTTCGTATCGATTGAAAAACCGAGAAATAGAAATTACTCTTGCTTTCGAATCGGACCAAACATTAATCCTTTGAACTAATTGCTAAAATTAGGTAAATAATCGACCAAATTCAATCTTAAAATGATGGGACTCGAATTCTAGTGCCATCCAGTTACATTCATGGCCGATTCTGGTGAAGAGGAGGTTGGAGACGGTCGGAGCGAGGTCAAGGAAGGTCAGAGTAGTCTCTGTCTTGATTGGGGAAGATGAAGCATGGAGGGATACAAAGTACTCATGGAAGGGACACTCTGCTTTGACCTTGCATCGATGGGAGAAGGAAGGAAGAATACTCTCGTATTGATATGGGATGAGGAATTCGTACCAATCTGGAACTGATAGATGGCAGGAGGAAGTTTGTATCGATCTTGGGTACAATGTAATCTGGTATCGATGGGAAAGATTTGCTTCATATCGATGGCTGGTGAACCTTCGGATCGATTGACCGATACAAAATCTAGGGCATGATGATCGATACGAAGGTGCCACTGATGATCGATACGAAGTAAGGGATTTTTGTATCGATACGAAATGGTCTTGGATGGTCGATACGAAATGATGGTTCCTGTACCGATACGAAGCGAATTACGGCGATCGATTCGAGGTTAAATTTTTGACCGATACGAAATTCCTTGCATACTTGAACATTTGACTCCGATGAGCTTACGCCTTGCATAACTGGAGATAACTATTCCACTGCATATCTGACTACCTCCCGAAGCTCGTCGATGGAATTGTAGCTTTTACAAAATTTAATGAACTTTAACTCAGACCGGTCTCCAGAGTCTAGATGGCACGGTCGTGACGGTCAGCGATGACGGTCACACCGATTGAATTCCAAAGTCTCGTCGCTCTAACACTTTCTATATCTTGTAGTTTTTTATTAATTATTTACAGCATTGCACTACATTACACTCATGCACTTCACACTGGGTAACACACGGGTTTATTATCTCCTAATGATGGTTTTTGATGAGTTAATTAGTTATGGAACCCGGGAGTTCACAGCTACAGGAGGTTCAGAGTTCGCCTCCTTTGATAATAGAGATGCCGACCTTCGCGGACGAAGTCATAAGTCCAGCTCCGGACGAGTTACCAGGAGCAACTTTCATTGGGAGCCCATAAGATTCTGTTCCATCCAATGTCATAGAAGATATGTTGGGGAGAATTTGCCTGTGGCATGGGCTATCGTTGAACGATGTTCTGTTACCAGGGCCGAGTGATAGGCCACATGCTCCCCCGGAAGGGTACACTACTTTTAATCGATTTTCTTGCACAGCCGGGACACTTCTACCATTCAATCAGTATATCTATGAGGTGCTATCTTACCTAGGAATTGCTCCGTTACAGCTGCATCCAAATGGATACGCATTGTTGAACAGCTTATTCATTGTTTTTATGGAGCATCTCTTACGGCCCCCGACTCCGAAGGAAGTCAGATTCTTGCTCAATGTCAAGAGTTTGGGAGATAATCCCTCATTCACATTCTTAGAGGCGGTCAGGAATTGCCAAGTTGTGACTAGAGCCTAGACCAAACTTAGCTATTTCAAGACCGAGTGGTTCTATGTTCGGTGCCCGCCAGGGTTTGCCAGACGGTGGCTAGTTAGACGTAAGTGCCGCAATTTCTATGGTGGCTAACGAGATAGTTGTAATCGATGTTGAGTCTATCATTTTCTTTCCTTTACAGCCGCAATTCCATGACCCGAAGTTGCCCGATTTAAAGAAATAGTGCGGATTCTTCAAGAGGTACCAGGCGAGATTAGAGAGATCGACTCGACACTTACGAATGAAAATTTTAGGGCCGTTGGGCTGATCGATAGAGACCAGAGCATAAGGCCTGAAGGATCTCTTAGGGTAGCTCCGACAAGATGGGCTGGGCGTGAGGCGCCTAGAGTAGTAATTATTGAGCAGGGTGGTGAAGAGGATACGCCCACCGAAGACGAACCCGTAGCCGGGCCCTAAAATAGCCCTCGACATTCAGAGGAAAAGAGAAAAGGCAAGGCGGTTGCCCATAAGCTTCACAAGTCTTCAAGATGGAAATCCATGGTTATGTCCCTGCCAGCCGCCGGTGTTAGAATCTCGGAGGCTCCTCCCCCACAAATGGAGAATCCCTTCGAAGGACTCGCTGACATTCCAATTCCGGATTATGTGTCGCTCCAACAAGACACCGGATTGGAAGGGCTTCAAAGCGCTTTAGATTTAGGCGAGTCACTTCTTACGAGTATGGCCGATATAACCGGTTGGTCGGGGGGTTGCCCATGCATACATACACTTCACGGCACTACACGATTTCCAATCATAAGTTATTCATTTCTGGAGATTACTAACTCTGCTTCTCTTTTCATTTTACAGGCATAATGTCGAAGCGAGGATCTATGCTTGGCATCCTTCGTTTTGCACGCCATTCATCTAGTTCATATCATGAGTCTCGCAGACGTGAGGCTGATAGAGACCGCGATCGTGGCTACTCTAGCCAGGAGAGGGAGCGCTATGAAAGGGATAAAGATAGGGAGTACAGGTGCAACTCTCGGTCACACTCTCCGCCACTTAGAGGTCCAACACAACCTTCAGGTTCTGGCAAACAAATCCATGAATCTTCGCATCAAATGTCACCTTCCCAAATACCAAGGCCTGATCAACAGCGTCAGAGGACCGAAGCCGAAACTCCCATCGTTACTAAACAGTCCATCACAGAGCCTACCGAGGAAGGAGCGATCAGAATTGCTAAGCTGAAAAAGGACTTTCCAAATATCTGTTTTGATGGCTTCGTCTTTCCCCGCACTTAAAGAGAATTCCTATCGAGGCAGAACAAACAATGCATGACTACATTCATGATGTTTATGGCCAATACCGAGAATGGATGAAGACCGCGAACAAAGTATCAGCGGTGGGCTTCAAGCGAGTGAAGACAATCGAAAAATTAGGGACCGATCTCGCTCAGAAGGACCGCATAATCCAGGTGCTCAACGATGAGAATGAGTCTGCGAGAAATTCAGAGACAGAGGCTAATAAAAGGGCCGATGAGGCAACTCGGCGAATGAAAGAGATAATGCGGACACACTTAGCCTTGGTTGAGGAGATGGGACATCAGACCACTGCAGTTATGGCTGAAAGAGACGGGGCGCTTAAAGAGCTTGAAGAGCTTAAAGCCAAATATTCTGAAATCGTCAAAGAGAAAGACGATGCAAACAAAGCCTCCCAGGAAGCATGTGAATAGGCTGTGGTGCTTAGGAATGAAAGGGATGCGGTAACGCTCAAAGTTCAGGAAGCCGAAACAGGGTTGAGAATGAAGTGAAAGCGGCGGAGGCCAGGTTAGAGATTGATATCGAAGATCTTCTTATCACATACAATGCCAATGTCTTGAAGCATCGAAATCTGACCTGGCTCAAAAACTATCCGTCACACCTATACAATGCTTGGTGCCACTTGGTGGAAGATGAAAAGGCAGAGCATCAAGCTGAATCTATTGATGAATTTGAATTGGAGAATTGGATGCTGAATGAGGAAGAAAGAAGAGTCCTCCATGACATTACTATCACATTCGAGAAGGAGAACCTCGGTACTCAGCACGCGGGAGCTGGAGAGGGTTTTGGCGTTGAGCATCATGATGCGGGCCCTGAAGTTCCTATGCCAACCCAGCCCGAATCTGCTCCTGCGGTTGATCCTCAATCTGTGCCCGCATACAATCCTGATCAATAACATTTATCTCCAGCTCGCGAGCATGTTTCTGAAGCTGCTCCGTCACCCGCGAGCCAATCTGAGGAAGGTATTCTGAACATTTCTTATGCTCATTCAAAGTCGGAAGCGTTGCTTGAAGTAATCACTAACAACATTTTCTTTGTTTCTATCCAGTGATAGGAGCTACATCAGCCGTGCCCCCTGCAACCCAAGAGCCGCATCACGCGCAGGAGGCTCTTATAATAGAAATAACTGCTACAACGGCCACTGCACCAACCGTTGGATCGCAGGAGAGCACTTTTACTTTCGATGAATAGATAATGGAGGAACTTCTTGGTCATCACAGCGACCCTTTTTCTGACCTGCCATTTGTCATGGGCGGAGGTACACCTGTGGTCAGCTCCTCAGGTCCAACTGCCAACATCCCCGCAGACGCCCAAACACTTCATGAAGAAGAAATAATAGCTGAGATCAATACTGAGATGGAAGCGGCTGCGCGGGCCAACAGTGTTGGAGGTGGGATGGCGGGCCCTGGTCCAGCCCCTCTGCGAATGATTTCTCCGGGAGGCACGGTCGTCGACACCGGTGTGCCTCCCCCGTCTTCCAACATCGATCCTACCCCTCTGACTCCGCCTTCAGAAAGTATTCCAATTCATGTGAGTTCGGAGGAAGAGGTTACCATAATTCCCCCGGCCAGAGACCAACCACCAAAGGCAAAGGCTCGAAGAGGCATCCAAGTGGTAGCTCCAGCGGGTCAACGCTGGGAAGAAAGAAGAAGAAAGTGAAAGAATAGGCATGTCTTTTTGCCTCATTTTTGGTAGGTAGATAAGAATTTCTTTTTGTTTCTTGTAGGCCGTGTATAGATGCGGATTCGGCCCCTGCTAGTAGGAATTCTTGGAATGATTTTTGTACTTATCCTTCTTTTCTAAAGAATAGTTAAAATAAAATTCCATTTGTCTTCAGCACAGTTTGCGTTTATTTCACTTAAGTATTTCAGTGTTCGAACTTCCATTCAATGTGTTTGTGAAGTATCAATCTTCGAATCAGACCTGAGTTTGGTTGCTAAGTTCTGAAGCCATGGCTTCAGGTCACGATCGAACGTTAAGTCGAATTCCAATACTGTACTGTCTCAATCACTGGTTGGTACTTAAGTTCTGTCCCCAGTCCTGAGGACAAGATGAAAAGATTGGTGGTAGTTGCATTTCGCTCTCAATACATCGAGCTTAACTTTGTTGAATCAAGGCTGAAACAAGACGAGTTCGGGTGGTCGAATCACACCTGCTCATCCATTGGTGATTGCATCCACGCTCTGGGGATTGCACTTGTTCGTCGGCGGTCGGTTATGCCCGCTTAAGATTTAGGGATATGTCCGCGCTCTGGGGACTTAAGTTACTTTATGGGCGGTCAGTCACACCCGTTTGATATTTAGAGTTTCGTCCGCACTTTGGGGACTTAGATTGATCCATGGGTGGTCAGCCATGCCCGATTTGCGTTTATACTCTGGTCCGCACTCCGGGGGATCGGAGTTGTCCTATGGGTGGTCATTTCACACCTGGTTTGTGTTTATACTCCAATCCACACTCTGGGGATTCAGAGTTAGTTGATGTTTATACTCCAGTCCACACTCTGGGGACTTCGAGTTAGTTGACAAACGGTCGATCACATATGTTTTGAGTTTTAGAATTTCGTTCGCACTCTGGGAACGATGGATTTATCAGGGTCATGGATGGTCGATTCACATCCACCCTGGGTTAACAAGTGAGGTCGTTAGATGGACGGGTCCATCCTCCTCGAATTTGGTTTGAATACGGGCGAAGTCGTTAGGTGGACGGATCCACCCTCCTCGAAACCGTATTTGTAAGTTTATACTCCAGTTCGCACTCCAAGAATCTGGAGTTAGTTAGAGGATTGTCATGTATCAATCCTTTTTGGCTTCAGTGTGATGACTTGCCCCCGAGCTTGGGTTTCACTTAGCGAGCGACCGACCGTATTACAGTCACTCCCTATTTGAATAAATTCCACCGTAGGATGGAACTTAGCTCTCCGTGCATTGTGATAGTCGAATGATGCATTTTAAAAATCACTGCTCTGGCTCTAAGAGATTGCATTTTATTGCTGAAATAAGAAAATATGGCAAAGTCAGTTGCCTTATTACAAATACAAATTTCGAAATGCATAAACAAATTGTAAACGAATAGCAGACTGAATGAATAAATAAAGCCTATTATGTGTAGTAGCGATGAAGACTTTTGTTGTTCCAGGCTCTCGGCAGAGTGAGATTGTCAATGGTCAATAATTTAAATGCGCCGTCTCCGAGTCTTCATTCAATAACATACTGCCCTTCCCATGTTGGTTTTATATGTGAAGGAACCAGGTAAATTCTCTTAAGGACGAGATCGTCAAGTTCAAAGGTTCGGGGTCGGACCTTGGCATTGTACAATCGAGCGACTCGACTTCGGTATGTGGCTGCCCTCAAATCAGCCTCTTCTTGCTTCTCATCCAATAAATCCAGAGATTCAGCAAGTAATATAGCATTCATCTTCGGATCATAATATGTCACACGATGATAAGATACTTCCATCTTGACTGGAATAACGGCTTCTGAACCGTAGGAAAGAGAAAATGGAGTGTGGCCAGTCGCGGACTTGTGGGTTGTTCGATAAGCCCATAGGGCCATAGGAAGTTCATCGACCCATTCGCCCCCGGCCTTTTCCAGTCGTTTCTTCAGAATGGACTTTATAACTTTATTAACGGCTTCAGCCTGTCCATTTGCTTGAGGGTGTGCAAATGCAGAGAACTTCTTCTGGATGTGGAATCGTTGACAGAAATTCATTAATTCAACACTGTCGAATTGTGCTTCGTTGTCAATGATGATGGTATGTAGAAGGCCAAATCGGCAGATAATGTTGCATACAAGAAAGTTGACCACTTTCTTCATTGTGATAGTAGTAAGGGGCTCAGCTTCTGCCCTTTTGATGAAGTAATCAACTGCAACGATGGCGTACTTCGCACCACCTTTAGCTAGAGGTAGAGAACTAATAATATCGATGCCCCATATTACGAACGGCCAGGGACTGACCATCTGAGTTATTTCGATAGGCGGGGCTCTCGAAATCCGAGCATGCTTCTGACATCTGTCACATTTCCTGGCGTAATCCAATGCGTCGCGATTTACCGTCGGCCAATAGTATCCATATCGGAGCACTTTCTTGGCAAGAGCTTGCCTCCCGGTGTGATCGCCACATTCTCCTTCATGTACATCATGCAATACTCGTTTGATTTCATCGTGGGTGATACATCGGAGTAAAGGAACAGAGTATCCTCTTCTATACATCACTCCATTTCGAATAGTGAACCGCGAAGCCTTTCGAAGAACTTGTCTTTTTTCACTCCTGCGCTCCGGCAGGGTTCCGTATTCGAGATAGTTTCTGAATGGAGTCATCCATGACCCCTTATCGGGAATGACTTCAAATACCTAGTCTGTTTCCACTTGATCAATGCTCGGGGACGCTAATGTTTCTACGGGAATGAGTCCCATCTGCTGTGCCTCACCGGTACTGGATAACTTTGCCAAGGAATCGGCTTTTTGATTGCGTTCTCGGGGTATACAATAGATGGCATAATAATCGAACTGATTCAATATTTCCTGAACCCTAGCAAGATAAGCAGCCAGCCTTCAGTCACTGGCCTGATACTCCCTCGAACTTGGCACACGATCAATTGTCAATCGTAGTAAATCTCCATAGCAATAATTCTTAAATATCTGGCAAGCCGAAGTCCGGCGAGCAGGGCTTCGTATTCGGCCTCGTTTTTAGTCGCACGGAAATCAAATTTTAAAGCATAGAAAATAGACCGACCTTCAGGAGTCTTGAGTACAACCCCAGCACCTGAGTAGCGGTCATTCGATGCACCATCAGTATGTAGCTTCCAAACATATTTAGGAGATTCACTGGTTTCGGGCAAATCCTTCGAGATAGTGAATTCAGCGATGAAATCTGCTAGGACTTGTCCTTAAATGGCTCGCCTCGGTGTGTAGGTGATGTCAAACTGACTCAGCTCGATATTCCACTTGAGCAACCTACCAGACGTCTCAGGCCATGTAAAGACCTTTCGTAACGGCTGGTCGATGTATACAATGATAGCATGAGCCTGAAAATACGGACGGAGCTTCCTTGAGGTAGTGACAAGACAATAAGCCAACTTTTCCAACTTCGGATAATTTCTCTCTGCTCCGGTCAGTCGTTTGCTAATGTAATATTACTGGCCGTTGTATCCGGTCCTCCTCTTGAATTAAGGCAGCACTAATTGTGTTTTCTGACACCGCCAAGTAGATGTACAATATCTCATGATCAATAGGCTTTGACAGGATGGGCGGTGTGGACAGGTGTTGAACCAACGCTCGGAATGCACCCTCACATTCTGTAGTCCATTCAAAATTCCATTGTCCTTTTCTGATCAGATCAAAGAAAGGAATGCATTTGTCGGTGGATTTTGAAATGAACCTGCTCAGCGCTGCTACTTTCCCGTTGAGGCTCTGGACTTGTTTTATGGTTTGTGGAGTTTCAAGATTTCTGATTGCCCAGATTTTCTTGGGATTGGCTTCGATTCCTCGAGCATTGACGATAAATCTAAGGAACTTTCCAGAAGCGACCCCAAAGTGACACTTCAACGGGTTGAGTTTCATTCTGTACTCTCGGAGGATGTTGAACATTATTTCTAGGTCTTTGATATGATTGGTGGAGAATTGTGACTTTACAAGCATGTCATCCACATATACCTCCATGGTTCTTCCAATCTGGTTAGCGAACATTCGATTAACTAGCCATTGGTAGGTTGCCCCAGCGTTCTTAAGTCCGAACGGCATCACTTTGTAGCAGTAAAGTCCCAAATCAATGACGAAGCTATTATTCTCCTGATTGAGTAAGTGCATGGGTATCTGGTTGTAGCCCGAATACGCATCCATGAAAGATAAGAGTTCATGTTCAGCCGTTGAATCTACGAGCTGATCAATTCGGGAAGTGGAAAACTTTCTTTTAAGGCAAGCTTTATTCAAATCTAAGTAATCAATGCATGTTCTCCATTTCCCATTAGGTTTTCTGACAAGTACAGGATTGGATACTCATTCCGGATAAAACGCATCTCGGATAAACTCGTTCGACCTGAGTTTATCTACTCCTTCCTTAAGGGCGACAGATCTCTCTGGATCCATATCATGCCTTTTTTTTGATCGGGACATGCCGCGGGTCAATATTCAATGTGTGGCTCACGATGTCCGGCGAGATCCACACATGTCAGAGTGCATCCAGGTAAACACGTCGAGGTTTTCCCGGAGAAATTCAACCAATTCCTCTTTCATCTGTTAGCTTAGTTGAGATCCAATCTTTAGCATTCTAGAATCATCATCATTATTGATTGGAACATTGATCGTCAGCTCTACCGGAGAAGCCTGACTGTCTTTGACCTCGTCCTCACTTTCAGTATCTCTAAGGTCAAGATCTCTTAGGAATTGGTTGTGGTGCTCGGGCCTCGGGCCTCGGCCCGAGCGTTAGCTGTCAATTCTCCGCAAAACGAACGCAGAGAGATTTCTCTATGCCCTTTCCTTTTTCTTTTCGCTGTGCCTCGCGCAGCTCAGCAACATAACATGCTCGTCCAGCAGCCTGGTCTCCCTGAACAACTCCAACTCCATTGTCGGTAGGGAATTTCAGAGTTAGACACCAAGGGGCGATGGCAGCCCTGAACTCAGCTAGGGCCGGTCGGCCCAAAAAGGCATTATACGGTGAGTCTATATCCAATACAATAAACTGTAATATCCGGACTCTCCGGCGTTCTCCAACTCCTAATTCCACTGGTAGCTCCACCATCCTAGTGGGTATAGTCGCACTTCCATTGAAGCCATGAATACGAGACTGACAAGGCTTCAAATCTTTCGCTTCCATCTTCATCTGATCATAAGCTCGCTTAAAAAATATGTTCACCGAACTTCCACTGTCCACCAAGATCCTCTTCATCCAAGCAGGACCTATTTGAGCTGAAATGACAAGTGGATCAATGGTTGGGGCCTCGACTCTGTCGGCGTCCCTGTTTCGAAATACGATGTCGTCTGTCATTGTTTTCCGTGGTTTAGCCGGAGCCCCGTCTTCCAAATTACTACAACATTCGAAGCTTGCATGCCTAACGGTGCTGGCATACGACTCCATTTCCCTCCAGCTCCGATCTGCTGGATGAGGACCACCACTAACAGTATTAATCACCAACCTCCCTTCGGTACGAGCGGGTTCCTCCGGTTTTGCCTGATTTGGTATTTGGTTCTGATTCGATGGGCCCACACCTCCAGACTGCGACGCCCGAACAAACTGCTCTAACTTTCTTTCTCGGATCAACTTCTCAATAATATCCTATAAATGACGACACTCGTTTGTGTTATGGCCATACCTATCATGAAATCTACAATACTTCCCCGTTTTAATATGTTTTTCTGATGATTGTTTCAGAGCAGGTTTCTTATATTGAACGGTATTGCAGGTCTGCAAGTACACATTTTCCAAAGATGTATTCAAAGAAGTATAAGTGTCAAACATAGGAACTCTACGTCTTGGCCTGCGATTCTGATCCCGTTTCCTGTTTTGATTTCCATCGCCTTTCTGCTGATTCTGCTTATTCTTTATGTTTAACTGCACCTTTTTGGAACTCTCCCCGGTTTGTTTTACAGTGACATTGCTCTGGATTCCTTCCACACTGGACCCTGCGACATCCTTTTTCCTAGACCGTTTCGCATCCTCTCATCTCAAAAACTGAGTTGCCTTGGAATAGAAACGGTCCAATGACGTAGGGGGTTTACCAGCCAACCAGTTTCCAAATTCGAAATCGAGATCGATCCCCTTAGTCAGTGCCATCGGAATTGAGTTGTCATTGGGATTACTAATCTCAGCGCATGCAGCATGAAACCTTTCCAGATAACGTCTGAGTGTTTCTCCGGGAGCTTGAGTAACACTGGACAAGGTATTAACATCTTTCAGCCTTGTGACATGCATGCAGAACTGTTCTACAAATTTCATTACCAACTGGTCAAAACATGAGATAGATTGAGGTGGCAGATGAGTAAACCACATAGTTTCTATGCCCCCTAGGGAGATCGGGAAACTTCGGCATTTGACCGCATCATCAGCTCGTGCAGCATTCATTAACTATTCGTACTTTAGAATGTGTTGGTTGGGATCAGAACTCGCTTCATAAACAGGTAGAGTTGGCATTCTAAATCGCCGAGGCGGTTCAGCGTAAAGGATATCATTGGTGAAAGGGGTATGACTCCGGGAGATTCCCAATCGTCATTGGTGAGGCCCTGACTTTCACGGATCATCTGACGAATCATTGCCGGGATGTCTACCATCTGGACATTTTGGGCATGCTGAGCCAAGGTGTGGTCGGGTTCCACAATGCAAGGATGGACCGGTCGCGGTCGACGGTCTATATCTCGCCTCCTTGGTTCTAGGTCTTCAAGAACATAAGGCTCAGGAGTATACTCATGTTGGCGATGGTTCAGATCTATTCGGTTTTGGGCATCAGTTCCCAACTCAGTAGCAGTGGCAGTAGCGCGGTTGTCAGTAATATTGTAAGGAACAGTACCTCCTCGGTAGGAGGGTCCGGTCTGATGTTGGTTGACGGGCCAGCCCTCGGTTGCCCCATAGTCAAAGTGCCCTGATGTTCGGTAGCCTGCGTATAGCTTCCGTCCAGCCGTGGGAGAGTGGATCTGTGATTGTAATCAGAAGAGGCTGAACTCTCAGTGGATGAATAGGAAGCATGATCCCTTTTGGATCTCCTTCGCCTTTCATGGTTCAATCTATTGGTCAACTCCGCGTTGGCACAGAGCTGCTGAGTAAGTTGCTGGCAGCTTTGAGTCAGCTCTTGCATTAGCAGTTGGAACTCTTCCCTGGTGACCGGGCCTTGTGGATCTGAAGGTCTAGCAGCATTCTGGTTGGCAGAAGGAAGTTGCACTGGATTCTGTCTATCCCGTCCTTCTGGATCTATAGCTATTGAAGTAGTCCTAGTGTTGACCATGGTGGATAGCGTAGCACTCTCCTAGATTTGATACAAATCTGAATAGGACGGAAGAACTTCTTGGCTTGAAATCTGGATCTTCTCCTTAGATTTTTGCAATCCAATATCGGTAGTAGATCCAATGAGCAGGAGAAAAACTGGGTTTTCTCAGTGAAAGCACCAAAGTGTTTGTACCAAAATTGGGCACAACACTCTTCGGATGTGTTTGAAGAGATGAAATGAAGAAAATAAATGTAAAACGAGGTAGATCTAACAAACACACCAACCAATAAACAAGAAAATGCACGAAAACACACAAATTTAGAGTGGTTCGGCGTATGGCCTACGTCCACTATGAAATGGATGACATTTATTGATTTTTGCTTGCTAGTTACAATGAGTGACAACAGTATAATCCAAGTACAATAGTAATTTCGGCAGAGTCTGGACGTAGAAGAGCCAAAAGTCCCTTTTCTGTAGGTCTAGGGCCACTATTTATAGGCATAGGCAGCAAATATCTCGCCCAGATCTCGGAAGACTTCTTCTCTCACGTGATTGGGCCCACGGGAGCGGGTCCAGGTGATTTCGACTCGATCCATAAATGGTCCTTTGAGGCTGAAACTTGTCAAGTACATCCTTAGGGTTGTATGCAAGCTCCTGTGAAAATTTGGTGGCATTTGGACTTGTAGATCTCAAGTTATGATCGATGCAAGTTTGGATTTGTTGAAGGTTGCCGAGTTCGCATCGCTTCTGTTTGCATCGCTTCTGGGCACGTGATGACCGGTGATGTGGCGCTAACTTTTAGGATCGATCAATTTTCCTACCGAGCGACCGAGTCTTTCTTTTTAACATGCCTCGTTCATATCGATCTAGTTTAACATTGTTCGTATTGTACCTATGTTTCCCACTCTGCATCGCTCGTTTGCGTTGAGATCACATCGATAACTCACACTCCCTTTGTATCGATATTTTGCATCCTACTTCGTATCGATCTCGGAAGCTACCTCGTATCGATTGGAGGTGCCGGTTTTGTATCGATAGTGGGTGTTTACTGGCTGCTGCTCCTTGTATCGATGGAGGAAGATCGATATGGAGTTGATGAGAAGGGATAGATATGAAATAGACATCTGTTAATGAAATGATCGATATGGAGCGCGTATGGGTAGGACCGATGCGAAATGATGCCTTATGATATATACGAACAAGGTCAACTTTGATGGATGCGAAGGAGGCTGCCTTTGGGTGGATACAAAGTAAGGATGTTTGATGGAGCGACATCTGATGGATACGAATGAGAATGGATATAAAGGAGTTGATTTCCTCGGCTTGCATCGATCATGTCTTGATCATACGAACTCCGATTGACTTGAAATTTGGAACGTTGGCTTTCATAGCTTTGATTTTCGTGTCATGTCAGTTATGGCTCGATACGGACTCGGACAAAATTCATCAGTATCCATAGTAGACATGTGTATAATCGATCTTCGGGACGGGCCTCCTCGGTTTCCAGTCAATTCCTTGGCGTCTCGGCCTTGCCAAAAGGCGGGATAACATTTACCCTCAAAAGTACGTCTTGTGAGGACATGACGTGCTTTGAAAAGTTGTAATCTTCATTCTGAAAAGTTCTATCTACCTTATTGAGTAGTTGTTGTCTCTTTTGTCAAATGATGCGACCTTTTGATTGACTCTTGGCAATATAAATACTAGATTGCTGACTGCCGATGACTGTATAGTGAATTGTTGTAACTGAGTGTTGAGTGTCGGGAGTCTGTTGTTCGCTGTTGTGACTTTCATCAGGTGAGCATCGAACTCCTATGAATTTTGAAAACTGAATGTTAGTCTGTCATATATGCACGTATGCTAACCTGACCCCCGTTAACGTTTTCATCCATGAGTCGTTGTCATGTTTTTTTAGATTCGAGTTTCGTATCGATCCTCTCTTGGATCGATGTGAAATTCGAGTTGTAACCAAATTTGATGGTTATTTTAAGTCCTTCCTTCGTATCGATCCTCTCCTGAATCGATTTGGGAAGTTAGGATGTATGCTTCGTATCGATGGCTGTCAATACGAAGTAGTTGGTTTTTTTTGAGATGATTCGTATCGATGAATCATTGATGGATACGAAAAGCTGTGCTATGGGTTCGAATACTTCAAACAAGCTTTTGTTGCATTGTTCGTATCGATTGGTTGCTGAAGGGTACGAACAATCGTGTTCTGAGTCGACATGAGTTGATGGTTACGAATGATTGTATCTATAACCGATGTAGGTTGATGGATACGAAGAATGCCTCGTATCGATGATATGGGAGACTTCTCTTCACCGGTTAACATAACTGGGAGACGAATCATTTCCTTCTATCTTTCGTGCCCATATAAATATGTTTGGTACTTTGAAATTTTCTCACTTCCTCTTACTTTTTTGCCGCTTTCGTATCGATTGAAAAACTGGGAAATAGAAATTACTCTTGCTTTCGAATCGAACCAAACATCAATCCTTTGAACTAATTGCTGAAATTAGGTAAATAATCGACCAAATTCAATCTTAAAATGATGGGACTCGAATTCTCGTGCCATCCCATTTACATTCGTGGCCGATTCTGGTGAAGAGGATGTCGGGGACGGTCGGAGCGAGGTCGAGGAAGGTCAGAGTAGTCTCTGTGTTGATTGGGGAAGATGAAGCATGGAGGGATACGAAGTACTCATGGAAGGGACGCTCTACTTTGACCTCGCATCGATGGGAGAAGGAAGGAATAATACTCTCGTATCGATCTGGGATGAGGAATTCGTACCGATTTGGAACTGATGGATGGCAGGAGGAAGTTCGTATCGATCTTGGGTACAATGTAATCTCGTATCGATGGGAAAGACTTGCTTCGTATCGATGGCTGGTGGACCTTTGGATCGATTGACCGATACGAAATCTGAAGCATGATGATCGATACGAAGGTGCCACTAATGATCAATACGAAGTAAGGGATTTTGTATCGATACGAAATGGTCTTGGATGGTCGATACGAAATGATGGTTCCTTGACCGATACAAAGCAAATTCCGGTGATCGATTCGAGTTTAAATTTTTGACCGATACGTAATTCCTTGCATACTTGAACATTTTTCGATTCATCCGAATCCATCTAACTATCATTCATTCATGATAGAACCAGCGAGCGAGC
Source organism: Allium fistulosum (assembly GCA_030737815.1). Taxonomy (NCBI): domain Eukaryota; kingdom Viridiplantae; phylum Streptophyta; class Magnoliopsida; order Asparagales; family Amaryllidaceae; genus Allium; species Allium fistulosum. The sequence goes on along the minus strand of CM060905.1, from coordinate 892,044,739 downwards.
GAAGACAATCAAAAATGGCCGATTCGAATGGAATTATGGATGATGGTTACCAGGATTTTTTACTATGATTAAAATATTTTGAAAGTATTCAATTGGATTGGAGTAATTGAGCAAGGTCACATATAGAGACTTCTTTTTTGTTATTATTTAAGGTGCGTACTTGAACAAGAGATTGGCATCCTGTAGAGATTGACCTTTAAAGGTTAACTTTTATAGGTTGGTCGAAAGTGTATTTGGACAAGATTTTGATTAAAGGTTGGGTTAGGATTTATGAATTCTACTTAATTGTCAATAATTTTTATTATCTTACCTCTATTACCAGTAACTATTAATTCGCTATTACAAACTATTATATAAACAACACGAACAATTTCAGCATAGGATAACAAGAGGATAATGTATAAAGTCAATACAAAAATCAACCTCCTTCTCCTTGTAGTACTATGCAATTTGGACGCAGACACAATCTTCAATACGTCACTATCCTAATAGTCCACCATTGACAAAACATAGTTCAAGTTCACCTTAATCGACAGTCGACCAATAATGGCCAACTCTTATGAAATTAGTACCAATTGGCACAAACGTTGGATGGCTTCCACAAATACTAAGGTGACTATAACCAATGTTCCAGGATAAAAAATGAAAGAACCAGAAGTAGAAGGAGCAACAATAAGAGTATGAGAAAGTGCATCATTAGGATCAACAACTAAACATTTGTTATGCCATCCAAGTTGGTGGTGTGTTAGTAATATTCTCGATGGTATACTATGCAAATTGGGAGTAAATGTAAGATCAATGGAGATTTCAGTGTCTGCATATTCCAACCCCTCCGTAGCTTCTTCGATGCTCTTTTCACTTCGGACATTCTATGTGGGGTACCACTTGAACAAGCAAAATACCAAATATCCAGATAATCGTGAATCGATAAAAGCGTAGCCTGTATTTAGTCAAATGGATGTAGTCCTTTTGATCAGTGACCATGTTGTAGATAAGCGAATAACTGTCATGCATACAGTGATTCTTTCTGGAATAAGAGAAGAAAGTCAATCCTCGAAGTATGCTCGTAGGTGGAATTGTGGATCGCTATTATTAACTTCCTTTTCAAAAACCAATCCATTCTTCCTCTAACCCCAAGTTAACAATATTTGAAAATTTCTATGCAGCCTAACATAATTACCTCAATTATGGGAAATCACGATGATGGTATACCGAGCTCTATAAGTATCATGCAGATAACATTGGATTGCTTCAAAAAACCATTCACTTTTTAAAACTCTCCGATTTTAAGCAGTACAAATGTAGCATTTACAAAATTTTCTATCCTAATATCCAACCAATCATGATATGTTTTTTGTTTCAAGAAGAAGATGAAACAACCATCAAATTAAAAAAGTGGATGATGAATTAAAGAAGAGAAAATTTGCTAATGGTTATTATGATGTGTAATTAGGTATTTATAATAAGGAAATTAAATTTTACATCCGACGTCAGTGACTGACATTCGAGTGAGATTTACGTTGCAAAAATATCTTCATATTTGAGCGATTAAACTTTCTTCATGAAACATCGACGTAGGGTTTTTGTTCCATAATTATACTTACATCAAACATAAAAACTATCAATCACTAATCCCTGAGTATTTGCATTATTCAAGAATGCACCCCTAGGGTGGTTTTGATTTGTAATTTCAAAGTAGATTCAGGTAAATATTTTAAAATGTAGAATTTTTTTTGGATAATTAGAAATTTAATAAAATTTAGTTGGTAAAAATAAACAAGTTATATATAGGTTTTTCTCTTTGTATGCTCTTGCCAAATGCTCTTGAACCCGACATAATTTTTACCGATAAAGAAGCATTTTATAATTTTACATCTAATTTACCATGTTTACATTGGATGTAACTTTTATGTCAACAATTTATCAAGAATCTTTCGCTACTCCTAAATAGAGCAGTTGGATTTGACATAATTTTTACGTGTTCGACATATTGATTTACGTGTGACATAATTTTTTCTTCCTATAAAATTCCATCATAACATTGTTTCGACAACATCCAAATCAGTACGTTGAACATAATCTTTTCTTCCTATATGATTCTCTCTTGACTTTATTTCAACAAATACCCAACTCATGCACTATCATCGCTAAATAGTAAAATGGATTCTTTTTAAAGTTTTACTTCTACCAACAACGAAAAAAAATTAAAAAAAGGAAAGGGATTGAAACATAAAGACTCGTGAATGCTTTTTTGTGTGGTAAACTAAAGGAGCATTGGAGACAAACTTCATTTTTAGGGTCCAAACTTAGGATAATTTGATGTAGAGTACAACAATCTTTTTGTAACATCCCGTATCTGGAGGCCAAAAGCTAAGCGCTATAGATGTTGCAGTCATCCACAATATTAACTTCTAGTGACGAAATACGGCAGTGTTAATGGTATCCATAATATCAGAAGCACTTTAATACGAACAAAATCACAGATTTCTAAAAACAATAATTTTAGTGATTATATTTCAAATAAATCATATCCAAGTTACAAAAATCCCAAACGTAATCCTAGGCATTGATCAAATATAGTTTACAACAATACGCTAAGAGCGACATATGAAGATGCCCCCTTGGATGATCAAAGCAATATAGACATAACTGTCTTAATACACAACGGAAACAATATTAAAACAGAATCCCTAAATTAGCTATCCGTCGGCCACTTGCTCGTCTTTGGATGCTTTACTCGCCAAAATCTGCTAAAATCAGAAAACTTAAACCCTCAGCCTACACAAATCAAATTTTGAGCACCCTAGAGTTTAAGAGGAAACAAAAACTTCGAGTCAGACTTAAAGCCTGGTATGAATAATTTCTGTTACATCTCAGTTTACTGATAACTAGTGAGACCACGCTGCTTAGCGGAGCGGGTTTCCTCTCACTAATATCTCTTTTCAAAACATATACTTTGCAAATCTTTTCCTGCAACCAAACTGGTTAATCTACCGATTTTAATAATAATATAGCAATATCCATTATACTAAACATGAAATAAAATAGACTATCTGTCTAAAATCTGAACTATCTATTCTAAAACTGGTTATACCAAAATAGCAATTCCTTTTATGCTAGATAATGAGCTATTTTCCCAAAATAGGTAAAAGGGGTGGACTAACTGTCCTTAAAAATTAAGCAAGGTCCGTTATGCTAATAAATGAACTATCTATTCATATCAGAGCTGACTGCTCTTTCTGGACTAACTGTCCTTTGGGCCGACTGCCCTCAAAATGGACTAACTGTTCGAATTTAAATGAGCTGACTGCCCGAATTTTCTTTTTGGGTTAACTACCATTTAAAATATCTAGGCTAACTGCCCTTCAAATATCTGAGCTAACTGCTCTTCAAAATTTTCCTTGAAAACCTTTTCAAAATGATTTAGTCCATCAAATCATATACATATATACAAGGAAAATATCTTTTAGCTTTACTCTAAGCTATTTTTGCCATGTTATATATACTTTACTCAAAATAATGTTGATGATCTTCAATAAGGATTGTCTATCCTTTAAAATAAGTTAAAGTCCTTTATAACTTAAAACACTTAGGCTATCTGCCTAATTCTTATACTCGAATTCTTTGTTTAAAACCTTCAAACAACCTTTCAAAAACATAGAAGGTAACTCTTTCAAAATCATTCATAAAACCCTTCGAAAGTATTGAAGGTAATTCCTTCATATTCTTTAATAAACCTTTCGAAATCATTGAAGGTAACTCCTTCTAAACCTTTTAAAAGCTTTCTTTTCATAAGCATTAAAACATATGACACCCGCCTTCAAATCTTTTAAACCTTAGCCTTTCGAAAACCTAGCTAAACTATACCTTTCAGAATCAATGTACCTCAAAACCTTTCGATGACATTATGTTCAATTTAAAATAGGTGGAAAACCTTTCGAAACCAATCAAAGTTAACTACTTTGAAACCTTTAAAATGTTTCGACCTAAAACATTTGGATTATGCGAAGGGATCAGAAAACATTGGAGTCGAAAGCAACTGCTTTGAAACCTTCATAAAACCATTCGAAATCAAACCTTTCGAAATCAAAACCTTTTGAAATCAAACCTTTCGAAATCAAACCTTTCGAAATCATAACCTTTCTAAATCAAAACCTTTCGAAATCAATGGAGAGAGGCGGCAAATTTTAGAAAACAAAAGATAACCTTTAACTCCATCTGCGTCGAAAGGTTTGAAAGCGGAAAATATGCTTCCAACCTGGCCGAAAGCTATACCTTTCGACTTTGCCGAAAGGTTTCAATTAAAACAAGAAAGCAAACCAATCGAAACCTTTTCCTTTTAAACCTTTCGACAATTTCGAAAGCCCTTTGTCGAAAGTTAGCAGGTGTACTTTTCTTTAAAACCAAAACAAAACTTCATCTCTTCCAAAAGCTATAACCCTTCGTCCCCAACCTTTCGACTTCCCCAATTCACTACGTACCAGTTTCCTGATACCATGTGCATTTGTATTTAATCTAATCGGAAGGTTTGATACCCTTCGACCTTGTCGAAAGGTCTGGAATGAAGGCGGAAGCTCTTTCCGAAAGAGTTGAAACAACGAAAATAGTGTTTGAAATAGTTATTTTGTACCCTACCTGCCTTGTTTGTCTAAATTTGATTGGTTACCAGAATTTTATATTCAAAAGTGTCATCGACTTCCTTATTTGGAAATTTGAATAATTTTGAAAAAGCCCCTTTCTCCTTTATAATTATATAAAACAATTAAGTCCCATACCTTAAATAATTTTATATAATCATCAAAACATCTTGAAAAATTCTGGAAAAATTCCAGAAAGTAAACTAATATGTTCTCTTCAACATATAAAAATTTCATATCCAAACAATAATTATTTTACCCGTAAATAATTTTTATAATCCTAACTAACCTTTTCTTCTTTAGAAAATTATAACAAATCCACGAAAATCCTGAAAATTGAAACCCATCTCTAAAATAACTTTTTAGATCATCATAAAAATTCGCAAGGCTATCGGATGTCATTTAATAGGGTTTTCATCTTAAAACATGTCATAAAATCTATATAATCATACATAAATCATCAATATGTATATATAATCATTTATCATTCGAAAACATGGCAAACATTTGCAAAATCATTCGGAATTAACCTTAAAACCAAAACCAAAAATATTTAGAGATGTAAACGTTATTCACCTTTTGCTTTAATGATTAAGGAGCTTGAGATTTGAATGAGTTTGATTTAAAATTGATTTCCTTAAGCTTCTCTTTTGTTTCCTCTTTTTCTTCATTCGTTAATGGTGGCCGGCCAAGCTTTTAATTTTTGAAAATGAGAATGAACGTGTGTTTGGAATACACGGCCTAAGGAAGATGATATAGGAATGGCCTCTTTCCCAAAATACCCCTCCTCTAATTCATTTTTAAACCCTTCATTTAATTTATTAGTTAAAAGGCACAACTACCTTAATTTAATCAAATTTCAATCCCTTTATCAACACATTATTTTATTTAGTTTATCTAACTAAATCTCCTAAATAATGTTATTAAAAATCTGGAGTGTTACATACTCCCCTCCTTAAAGAATTTCGTCCTCGAAATTGCAATAAGGCTCAAAACAAATAAGAAGGTAAACATACCATCAAAACAAGTCAGGATAAGTATCTCTAATCCTGTTCTCAACCTCCTCAACCTCCCAAGTACAGTCTCTGTCATCGTCACTCCATTGGACTTTGACTAATCTGACCGTCTTGGTTCTAAGCCTCTTCTCATCTCTCGCAACAATGCGAACTGGCTTCCTCACTATGGTCAAGTCCGGTTCTACCACTAAATCATCTAGCACTATCGGTGCAATAGCAGTCTCCGGATCTCTAACACACTTTCTGAGATGAGAAATATGAAAAACATCATGGACACCTGCCAAACTGCTCGGTAACTCAAGTCTATACACGAGCTTCTCGATCCTCTCAAGGATAGGAAAAGGTCCTATGAACTTAGGAGATAACTTCCCCGACTTCCCAAATCTAAGCACACCCTTCATCGGTGATACTTTGACGAAAACCTGGTCCCCAACCGAGAACTCCAAATCTTTCTGTCTCTTATCTGCATAACTCTTCTACCTAGACCGAGCCTCCTTCATCCTATATCGAATGATCTCAATCTTTTCTGCAGCTTCTCTAACCAATTCTGGACCAAGAATCAACCTATCCCCGGTCTCCAACCAACAAATGGGATATTTGCATGGCCTTCCGTACAAAGCTTCAAACAGTGTCATCCCAATACTAGTCTGATAACTGTTGTTATATGAAAACTCGACTAGATGCAGATGGTCCTCCCATGATCCCCCAAAGTCCAAAATACAAGCTCTCAACAGATCTTCTTAGATCATGTTAACTCTTTCCGTTTGCCCATCTGTCTGCGGATGGTAAGCGGTACTCATCATAAGCTTGGTTCCCAAAACTTCCTGTAGACTTTTCCAAAACTCGTTAGTGAAAAGGAATCTCTATCACTAACTATGCTACTAGGAACTCCATGCAGTCTAACCACATTCTTCATTAACAACCTTGCTAAAATAGGTGACGTCCTGGTTGACTTAACTGGAATGAAATGGGCACTCTTGGTCAATCTGTCCACTATAACCCATATACTTTCATTTCCCTTATTCAACCTGGGCAACCCGTCTATGAAGTCCATAGAAATAGAATCCCATTTCCATACTGGAATATCTAACGGCTGAAGCAAACCACTCGGTTTCTGGTGTTCGGCCTTTGCCTGCTGGCAATTCAAGCACTGCCTTACACACGACCCAATATCCCGCTTCATTCCTTCCCAGAAGAAACTTCTCTTCATATCCTGATACATCTTGGTACCTTCGGGATGTATAGTGAACTTCGAACGATGGCATTCATCTAAGACTTCCTTTCTTTTGTTTCCTACACTTGGAACGCATAATCTTCCTTTCTTTCTCAACCACTCATTCTGGTCAAGACTGAAATCTTTTAATTCATCGCTCTTGGTTCCTTCCTTTAGCTTACTGATCCGTCCAGCTAAAACTGGATCCTCCATCTGCTTAGAAGCAATTCATTCGATCAAAACTGGTCGAACTTCCAAACAAGACAATACAACTGTTTTACCACTAGACCCTGCCATGGATCTCCACTGCACTCTGCAATCTGCTAATGCTTTTAAATCTTCCCACTCAGCCATCATTGCCAACACTACATTCTAATGCTTCCTGCTAAGTGCATCTGCAACTCGGTTGCCTTTCCCTGGAGTGTACTCAATCCCAAAATCATAAGCGGCTATGAACTCTAACCATCTATGTTGTCTCATGTTCAGCTCCTTCTGAGAGAACAAATACTTCAGCGACTTATGATAAACAGCTCAAAACTTTTTCCCAAAAGGTAATGTCTCCACACCTTCAAAGCAAAAATCATAGCAGCCAACTCTAAATCATGCGTTAGATATCATACCTCATGCGGTCTAAGCTGTCTAGAAGCATAGGCAATCACTTTACCTCTCTGCATCAGCATAGCTCCTAATCTTGTTCCATATGCAGTGGTATAAACTACCATGTCCCGATTCCCCTCTGGAACTATCAACACAGGTGCATAGGTCAATAAGTGTTTCAAACCCTGGAATGCTTCCTCACACTTATCGGTCCACACAAACTTCACATCCTTCCTCGTTAGCCTGGTCATCGGTGCTGCTATCCGCGAGAAATCCTTAATGAATCTCCGATAATAACCAGCCCACCTAAGGAAACTCTTAATCTCGGTTACTGTCTTGGGTCTCTTCCAACTATTCACTGCCTCGATCTTAGTCGAATCTACCGATAACCCTTCCTCTGATACTACATGACCCAGAAACTTCACCTCCTACTTCCAGAAGTGACACTTCGAAAACTTTGCTTTCAGCTCATGCTGCCTCAGCGTCTCAAGCACTACTCTAAGATGAGTTTCATGCTCTTTTTCATCCTTAGAGTAAATCAAGATATCATCTATGAAAATAAGCACGAACCTATCCAAGTGCTCTCGAAAAATTCGGTTCATCAAATCCACAAAGAAAACTAGAGCATTCGTCAGTCCAAACGGCATAACTAACCATTCGAACGATCCATATCTGGTCCTGAATGCTGCCAAAGGTATACTATCCTCTGCTACCCTGAGCTGATGGAAACCAGTTGCCAAATTCAACTGAGAAAATACCTTTTCTCCACTTAGCTGGTCGAACAAATCGTCAATTATGGGCAATGGATATCGATTTTTTATCGTCTTCTCATTCAACTTACGATAATCGATACATAACCTCAACGATCCGTCCGGCTTCTTAGCAAGCACTACCGCTGCACCCCACGGCAAACTGCTCGGCCTGACAAAACTCTTGCCCTCTAAATCCACCAACTGCACCTTCAACTCCCTCATCTCTGAAGGGGTTATCCTGCTTGGCCGTCTACTCACTAGTTCTACTCCCGGAACCAAATCTATCTGAAACTCAATTGCTCGTTTCGGCGGCAATCCAATTACAGGCTCAAACATCTCTACGAATTCTCTAACCATGAAAACTCAGCTCAACTCATCATCTATATCCAATGCACCCAACGAAGTAAACACTGCACCACTAGAACCTTCTTTGGTGAAAACAATCTGATCGCTACAATCTGGGTGACAAAGAGATATCTTCCCACCCTGGCAAAATATCTTAGCATCGTACTTACTTAACCAATCCATACCTAGGATGATCCCAAACCCCATAAAATAAAACACATGCAAACTGCACTCAAAAGTATGACCTAATAGGTCAAACTCAAACTGGTCACACCTTAACCCCAGAGTTGCATACCCTCCTATTGGATTCGCAACCCGTAAGGAAGTAACTAAATATGTGGGTTCAAGGTCAAGCTTATCTATCAAACATCTAGATATAAAAGAATGCAATGCACCAGTATCAAATAAAACGCTAACAGACATACCATGAATCTTAAGCGTCCCTCCAAGAACTGCCTTCCCCGTCTCCTGGGCTGTTGCCTTAGAAGCAGCAGGCTCTAATGCATACACCTTGCCCTTACCATCTCTAATGGGCTCCTTGCACTGGTTCTTATAATGGCCTATCTGGTCACAGTTAAAACACCTGACATTCTTCCCCTTAGCCGCATCCTTCGATTTCCCTGAGCAACACTTGTTAGCAAAGTGCCCTTTCTTGTCGCATTTATAGCAGACAAATTCAGACTTTGCTTTCTTGGCTGCCCCACCCTTCTGGGCACCCTTCTTGGGAAAGAACTTCCTCTTCTGGCTTTGCCCAACCTGGACTACTTTTGCCTTGCTCTTCTCCAGAGACTCAAAGACTTCTTCCTGCCTCAAAGCTATCTCTATGACAATATCAGAAGGATCTCTAAGATGAGACAAAGTAGCACTAGCCAATTTTGGCTTTAATCCTCTAATAAACTTCTCATTCCGTTTCAACATGGTATATGCAGAAGCATACCCATACCGGGTCAACTCTTCGAACTTCCTAGCATACTCAGCAACAGACATCTCTCATTGCACCAGCTCAGCAGACTGTCTAATCAAAGCTGACTGTGCCATTACTGACATAAACCTCTCTTGAAATCTCGCCTTGAAATCCTCCCAGGTTACTGTCTCCTCATCAACTGTTTCTGATACACTGTTACACCAGAACAATTCAGTCCCCTGAAGCTGTCTGGACGCCAACCTCCTCCTTTTCTCGTCATTGAGCCCTAAATCTACGAAAATCCTTTCGTAGTGCAATAACTAATTCCCCACTTTAATGGCATCCTCTGTTCCCATAAACGGCTTCCTTCCTAGCTTCACATAATCACCGCTCATCTTAGCGAAATGATTAACTACCAGAACTTCTGGAACCCCTGCTCTTGCGGCATTTCCTCCTACCACTCTGGCTGCAACTCCTACCTGCATCATATTCCTGAAAAACCGATACGTGGCTTCCATTCCAACCCGCGGGACTTCAGAACCAACATTCTCTGCCTAACCTTGGCCTCTCCTTACATTGGGTCTGGCATTCCTTTTGGTGCTTCCTCCTCCTTGGTTAACTCTGCTTCTTCTACCATCCATATCCGTATTCAAAACTCATGAGATACAGAAAGATAACCAGATCAAAGATAGATGAATGGAGATAAAGCGCATATTTAGATACAACAAATACAAGTACGTTACTATAGCGTTAACCCAACCCGAAACCTTACTCCAATTTCCTTGGATTTTTGTTTTCAAAACAAATTTTTAGTTAAATTTTTTATAAACCTATGCTCTGATACCATGCTGTAATATCCCATATCTGGAGGCCAAAAGCTAAGCGCTATGGATGCTGCAATCATCCATGGTATTAACTTCTAGTGATGAAATACGGCAGTGTTAATGGTATCCATAATATCAGAAGCACTTGAATACGAACAAAATCACAGATTTCTAAAAACAATAATTTTAGTGATTATATTTCAAATAAATCATATCCAAGTTACAAAAATCCCAAACGTAATCCTAGGCATTGATCAAATATAGTTTACAACAATATGCCAACAGAGACATATAAAGATGCCCTCCTGGATGATCAAAGCAATATAGACATAACTGTCTTAATACACAGCGGAAACATTTTTAAAATAGAATCCCTAAATTAGCTATCCGTCAGCCACCTACTCGTCTTAGGATGCCTTTATTCGCCAAAATCTGCTAAAACCTGAAAAATTAAACCCTCAGCCTACTCAAATCAAATTTTAAGCACCCGAGAGTTTAATGGGAAACAAAATCATCGAGTCAGACTTAAAGCCTGGTATGAATAATTTCTGTTACATCTCAGTTTACTAATAACTAGTGAGACCACGCCGCTTAGCGGAACGGGTTTCCTCTCACTAATATCTCTTTTCAAAACATATATTTTGCAAATCCTTTCTTGCAACCAAACTGGTTAATCAACTGATTTTAATAATAATATAGCAATATCCATTATGCTAAATAGGAAATAAAATAGACTATCTATCTAAAATCTGAACTATCTATTCTAAAACTGATTATACCAAAATAGCAATTCCTTTTATGCTAGATAATGAGCTATTTGCCCAAAAAAGGTAAAATTGGGTGGACTAACTGTCCTTAAAATTTTAGCAAGGTCCATTATGCTAATAAATGAACTATCTGTTTATATTAGAGCTGATTGGTCTTTCTGGACTAACTGTCCTCTGGGCTGATTGCCCTCAAAATGGACTAACTGTCTGAATTTAAATGAGCTGACTACCGAATTTTCTTTTCCTTTTGGGTTAACTACCCTTTAAAATATCTAGGCTAACTGCCCTTCAAATATCAGAGCTAACTGCTCTTCAAAATTTTCCTTGAAAACCTTTTCAAAATGATTTAGTCCGTCAAATCATATACATATATACAAGGAAAATATCTTTTAGCTTTACTCTAAGCTATTTTTGCCATGTTATATATACTTTACTCAAAATAATGTTGATGATGTTCAATAAGGATTGTCTATCCTTTAAAATAAGTTAAAGTCCTTTATAACTTAAAACACTTAGGCTATCTGCCTAATTCTTATATTCGAAATCTTTGTTTAAAACCTTCAAACAATCTTTCGAAAACATAGAAGATAACTCCTTCAAAATCATTCATAAAACCCTTCGAAAGTATTGAAGGAAACTCCTTTATATCCTTTAATAAACCTTTCGAAATCATTGAAGGTAACTCCTTCTAAACCTTTTAAAAGCTTTATTTTCATAAGCATTAAAACATATGACACCCGCCTTCAAATCTTTTAAACCTTAGCCTTTCGAAACATAGCTAAACTATACCTTTCAGAATCAATGTACCTCAAAACCTTTCGATGACATTGGATTCAATTTAAAACAGGTGGAAAACCTTTCAAAACCAATTAAAGTTAAATACTTTGAAACCTTTAAAATGTTTTGACCTAAAACATTTGGATTATGCGAAGGGATCAGAAAACATTGGAGTTGAAAGCAACTGCTTCGAAACCTTCATAAAACCTTTCGAAATCAAAACCTTTCGAAATCAAAACCTTTCGAAACCAAACCTTTCGAAATCAAAACCTTTCGAAATCAAAACCTTTCAAAATCAAAACCTTTCGAAATCAAACCTTTCGAAATCAAAACCTTTCGAAGCAAAACCTTTCAAAATCAATGGAGAGAGGTGGCAAATTTTAGAAAACAAAAGATAACCTTTGACTCCATCTATGTCGAAAGGTTTGAAAGCGGCAAATATGCTTCCGACCTGGCTGAAAGCTATACCTTTCGACTTTGCCAAAAGGTTTCAATTAAAACAAGAAAGCAAACCAATCGAAACCTTTTCCTTTTAAACCTTTTGACAATTTCGAAAGCTCTTTGATGAAAGCTAGCAGGTGTATTTTTCTTTAAAACCAAATCAAAACTTCATCTCTTCTGAAAGCTATAACCCTTCATCCTCAACCTTTAGACTTCCTTCAATTCACTACGTACCAGTTTCTTGATACCATATGCATTGGTATTTAATCTAATCGGAAGGTTTGATACCCTTCGACCTTGTCGGAAGGTCTGGAATGAAGGCGGAAGCTCTTTCCAAAAGAGTTGAAACAGTGAAAATACTGTTTGAAATAGTTCTTTTGTACCCCACCTGCCTTGTTTGTCTAAATTTGATTAGTTTCCAGAATTTTATATTCAAAAGTGCTGTCGACTTCCTTATTTGGAAATTTGAATAATTTTAAAAAAGCCCATTTCTCCTTTATAATTTTATAAAACATTTAAGTCCCATACCTTAAATAATTTTATATAATCATCAAAGCACCTTGAAAAATTCTAGAAGAATTCCAGAAAGTAAACTAATATGTTCTCTTCAACATATAAAAATTTTGGATCCAAACAATAATTATTTTACCTGTAAATAATTTTTATAATCCAAATTAACCTTTTCTTCTTTAGAAAATTATAACAAATCCACGAAAATTCTGAAAATTGAAACCCATCTCTAAAATAACTTTCTAGATCATCATAAAAATTCGCAAGGCTAACGGATGTCATCTAATAGGGTTTTAATCTTAAAACATGTCATAAAATCTAAGTGAACATACATAAATTATCAACATGTATATATAATCATTTATCATTCAAAAACATGGCAAACATTTGCAAAATCATTCAGAATTAACCTTAAAACCAAAACCAAAAATATTTAGAGATGTAACAGTTATTCACCTTTTTCTTTAATGATTAAGGAGCTTGAGGTTTGAATGAGTTTGATTTGAATTTGCTTTCCTTAATCTTCTCTTTTGTTTCCTCTTCTTCTTCCTTCGTTAATGGTGGCCAGCCAAGCTTTTAATTTTTGAAAATGAGAATGAACGTTTGTTTGGAATACACGGCCTAAGGAAGATGATATAGGAATGGCCTCTTTCCCATAATATCCATCCTCTAATTCATTTTTAAACCCTTCATTTAATTTATTAGTTAAAAGGCATGGCTACCTTAATTTAATCAAATCTCAATCCCCTTATCAACACATTATTTTATTTAGTTTATCTAACTAAATCTCTTAAATAATGTTATCAAAAATCTGGGGTTTTACACTTTTTTTGTGACACAAATGATATAACCACCAAAGATGTACTAAAGTTTTCAATCATTGATGGAACTAGAAGGGGTTGGATGGGATATTATAGAAAAATAATTGCTAGTGATGTTGCATTTCGAATATATGCAAAAACACAAGCAATAAGATTTTTAAAATGTTTAGAATACGCTCACTATATGATTGCATAACAATTCTCCATTCTAATGCCTAAGATTGACACCCAATGTCATCCTCTAGTACTCATGTGACAATGTTTAAACATCTGAATGCAAGGGTATTGATGTAAATTTAAAATAACAGAAATATGAACAACAAAAATTATATTCACGACGTATCAATGAAAAATAATATAACATAGTAAAAAACATATAGTACATATGATCACTCCCCAAATAGAGTTCTAAAAGTTGCATCATCAACCACATAAGTGCAACCCTCAGCCATGGAGATTTATAACAACCTTTCCTCACAATGCTGATACATATAAATCAACTAATGCAGTAGAAATAAAAAATAGTATATACCTCGAAAGCCTTTAGCTAATCATCGGTTAGCTCCTAGAACTTAAAGATTAATCTTGTACTTTCAATCTACTGAAATGAGTACTCGGGAGTTTAAGGAAAAAGATAAATTTCGAGTCTAAGTCCGGTGTGAGAATTTCTATTAATATTCTCATATGTATCACTGCAAATTATAAGACCACGCCGCTGAAGCACAAAACGATTTTTTCCCCTCATAAGTACCAAACCACTTAATATTAGGTAAATAAGTCAAATTAAAGGTGTTTACATTTCGTAATATTTCGTGATAAAACTATAACATGGGCATACATATCACAATTCATTTTAGATAATAGAAATCATCAGGTTTCTACGTTTTGTTACATATGCACAAGTATAATTCCAACACAACAAAGGTGAACTATCCCATAACGCAGGTTAAAGTATATGTTTAGACCAGATACACTTAAGAGTCGTAGAACCATAAATCTTGAGATTAGATATACCAAACACATTTGTAGACTGCATGTACTTGAATGGTATCGATCCACATAATCGATTCTATCTCTTTTCAAGTCCTTTTTAGTCATTTTCAATTTCCCTTCTAAAGCATTTATCTACGTCAAAACCCACTCTTGAACCCTCGAACCCATCACGTGTGCTAAATATCTCGAACAAGATTCCTTCTCGGTACCTTGTGGGTCTTAAGAATGCCATCATTCTGCTTAACTCGTAATTAGTTTCGAAGTGGTATTGGTTAAGCCATACTTCTATATACTTGCCTGATTATGGTCATTTTGAAACTTTCGTTCGATGCATTTCGAATTAACTTAATTATGTTTCTTTTCTAAGGATGTGAACCACATATATGGCAGAGCATCACCGAGAGGTTACTTAACACATTGCCATTAAAGGAAAAGATGTTTTATACGAATGGAAAAGCCTCACCAAGAGCTTTCCAAACCATATGAAATCGTGTCTCTTTTACATCCTTCCTAAGTTGAAAGTCAAATTCAATGGTTGAAAACCAACTATTGATAAGTCAAAGTCACACTTTGAAAAATATCATCTTATACACAACATGGTTTCATAACTTAAGGGTGACTGTGTCAAGTACAAGAAATGCAACAAAATCAAACAAATATGACCATTGTATGTTACCTTTTACATAGCATAACAACTTGTAATTTATATAGATTTACTATATTTTACATTTAATCATAAGATGTTTATTCACTTTCCAAAACAATACAAACCAACACCTAATGGTATATGGGAATTTGTATACTATCTTTAATGTCAAAAGTTATCTTTATTAAGACTAGTTAAGGAGATAAAAGTAAGAAAAGTTCTATAGCTCCTCTTTAACTATGTTAATTAACATTTCAAACCATTTATGTATACAACTCATTTTCCTATGTAATATACTCCATCTTAACCTATGATTGTATATGTAACATTTCAAGTTAACTTTGTTTAAACACTTTAAAAAATCATAACAAAAATGTTAAAAAACTTCTTTAACTTCACGTGACATACATAACATATCTACTCACGTACTATAATTTATTATACCATAAAAGTATACATAAAAAGTATCATTTTAATTTACTTTATTTAAATCACTTTTAAACCGTAAACTTTTGTTAAAAATTTCTCTTTTAAGCACATGATTTTATAACTCATTCAGCTTGTTAAAAATATCATTTGTAACTTCAAATACTCAATCAAATGCCCATATTCAAGTATATTATACTACCACACATGTTAATTGTAGGATCGAATTAACCCTAGAGGGGGTGAATAGGGTTTATAATAAATTCACGTAATAATAAAAATTATAGCACAGGTAATAACAGAGTAAATGCGATAGTAAAAGTGACACACAAGTTTACCCAACTTCGGCAAAACCTGCCTACTGCTACCCCTAAGGTTTCTCCTAGGAATTAAAGAATGGACACTTACAAACCCTGTAAACTCATGACACTCGCTAACCTGATTGTTCTAACTCTACGCTCAAAACCCAACCACAACTCAAACCCCGAGTTGTGAATTCTCGAAGTATGCCCATTAGTTCATACCTAGTTAAAAACTAGAGTTTTATAAAAAGGTAAATTACAACAAAAAATAAACACAAGCAACCCTAATTAACTAATTTAAATTTACAAAGGTACGGCCCAAAAATATAGAAGAAAAATATATGCTTAGCATGTATTCTTTTATTTTGTTCAAGGTCGTTCCTCTTCGTCTTTGAAATAGGGTTTCCTAGTTTGGAAGCTGCCGCTTGCAATTGAGATTTGAATCGCACTACTCCTTCTCTGTTGATCGTGTTCCTCTATAAGTGGTGATTGATTGTTACAATTGCTCCTACCGATTTGAAGCCGTCGATTCCTCTAGTCAATCGATTGAAGAAATATGTTCACCTTGATTGCCTTGTTGACCGATCACCTTGCTTTGATTGCTCTGGATTTGTCATCGAGTTGGTTGATATAGGTTTGGTACGTGTATTATTTTTATTTTATTCACATGAGGTTGTACGACTATAATTTTGGGGTATGACTCTTAGAGACATTTTGGACATTTATGATTTTTGCTGATTTTCTATATGACCATTTTGACCCTAAATACCTTGTTTGGGCTATAACTTTTGATAGATGTCGAATTAGGGTCTTAAACCAGTTCCATTGCTTTTGGATGATGGTTTTCCATTCTACATAGTGATCATAATAGTAAAATGGGCTTACACTTAGGAAGTTATGCCTATTTTAAGTTTAGACAGCTGCTGGCCTGTATTACTGTGTAATTAACTAAGCCCATACTTAGACCCGTTAATCTAATTCAGGATTATTATAAATAGGGGGATTTAGAAGTTGAATTAAAACTTTCCCTCTTTCCCAAATCAGATCAAAGCCCCCATTAACCCTAATGTCATCCAAAATTATACGAATTACTCTCTAAACCTAGCCAAATCACTTACTAGAGAGAAGATTATCAAATAAAATTTAGAGATCATCATTTTGGTTGATTTGCATTGCTTTCTATTGTTTTCCATATTGGATCTAGATGAGAATTGGTTGATTTTGCTAATTGGCGAGTGATTTATGCCTTCTCACTATTCTATGCATGTTCATATAATAGAATTACATGTTTTAACATGATCTTTGGCTATAAAACATTTTCTACTTTTAATTACATGCTACCATATGCTTATGACCTAAATTTGTGATTCTTTGAAATGGTTTTAAATAATGATTTAGTAATTTTCCTTATTCATATTCATATGTGCATGTAATATTTAGATCCAGATTAGAATTGGGTTGTTTATCACATTTTTATTTATTGCTTGTTGAAATAGATGTATATGTATGTTACTCAATGGTTGTATGTTGTGTTTTGATGTTGTTTGCTAGTGTTTTGGATGCATAGGAAGATAGGTTGGTGAATTTGGCAATTAAAAAGCAATGATGGTCAAAATTGGATGAAACTTGAAGGAGAGGCTTTGAAGTATGGAGGAAGCCCGGAGTTCAAGTTGCATGTCCAAATTCACCAAGTAGATAGGTCGGTACCGAGTTAATTCATGTTGGTACCGAGTTGTTTGTATTGGTCATATGGGTCGGCGATTGTAGAGGATCTCTAGAGCATGGCTAGTAGAGGTGGAACATGCCAAGATGCAAGAGATTGGCTAAGTATTGGAGATTATGCCAACTTGTTTCTAGAACTTGAAGATGAAGGCTTTGGCATAGGACTGAGTTGTTTTGATGGATGGTCGGGGTCTGAAGTATTTAGGAATGGAGTACAAGAAGCAAGGAAGAAGAGTTAGCCAAAGATTGGCTAAGTTAACAAGTCTGTACCAAGCTATTCAAGTCGGTAGCGAGTTGTGTTGGTGATTGAAATGGGGTCAGGCTTATACAAGAAGGAAGCATGGGACTTTGCAGATCACGCTGGAGGTGTTGGCTCGTTCGCTTGAGGACTGGATGGTGATGTAACAACATGGTAAAAGCTTTGTATCTTCGGTTGGTAACTCGTGAACGGAGTAGGTACCGAAAATAACGGCTCGATAAAGAAGGGAGTCATGGATTGAGGAACATGGAAGGGCTCCTGGGTAATGGAAACAAAATTGAGTAGAAAGGGGGCTCAGATGTATGTGCTAAGGAATCGTTGATACACAGAGTGTTTTCTGTCGTACTCAAAGCAGGTGAATTATAAGTGGGGATGCCCATAGATCATTAGAGTGGATCTGAATATCCTAGAATATTGGCTTTAGGTCTAGTGTCTATGTGACACGTATCAAGCTTTGGGTTACGTGATACGAGTGTACATTAAAAGCCAGGATTTCGATTAGTCCTTGGTAGCAAGGAGGCAATACGAGTTATCATATATTCAGAGCACATTGATGGATAGTGATGATTGCTTGATGGATGCTATGGTATCTTTCTTTAGTAGGCTATCACTCGGAGATATCATTGGGAGTAGGTACCAGAGATAGAGATATCTGGATACCCACCATTCTATTATTGAGTAGAGTACCTTTATGATACTTGTAGAGTAGCATATTATGTTATTTTGTGCTAACTCTTTTGTTGCAGGAACAAGTCAAGTATAGTTCATGTACCTCTGTTACTTACTATACGTAATACCCCTAATTTTTTTTTACATTATTTATAAAATTTAATTAGATAAATTAAACAAAATAATGTGGTGTGATAAAGAGAAAGAGATTTGTTAACCGATTTGGGTCAGGCCTTAAATAATCAATTAATAAGATGTTTTTAAACATAATAATAGAAAAGAATTAATAAGAGGGGTATAATAGGAATAACTCCTTCATTCATTCCCTAAAACTTTCCTCTCTTATTCATTCTCGTTTCATTTTCTTAAATCATAACTACACCTAAAGGAGGACGACCATTACCAAGAACAAAGATAAGGAAATCAAGGGGAAACTAATCTACACCAAATCGTAATCTCTTTTCAAATCCAAGGTGAACAATATCCATCTCATTGTTATGTTTATTTTCACATCTGTGTTTAATTTTCGAATTATTGTGATGATATCTCATTATTGGATGGTTTATATCATTGTTTAATTGAGTGACAATATATTGGAATTTTTATAGAATTATTCCTAAGACTTTTATAGGTAAAAACCTAGTTTTTGGCCTCCAATTGATTTGAAATTGGAATATGTTGTGTAAAACAACATTTTGAGATGTGTTTTTAATTTCATAATTTTCCAAGTTTATATGAATCTTTTATGAATTTCTTTAGATGGAAAAAGGGTTTATTTAAGAAATTAAATTACTAGAAATAATAAAATTAATATTTTTTCCTCGAAATTTTATATGTAAAAGAAAATGGAAATTTAGATTTTTGCTGATTTTTGGGGATTTTTCCCAAGTATTTATGATTTTCTACGATTTTTTTATGATAGAAAAGCTTTTAATTAATATTAATTAATGATATTAATTATATAGGTTTGCAAATTATTTTAGGAAAGTAAAATATGATCTTCCAACAAATTCTAAAAAGAATATGAAAAGATATTTTGTTATCCAATAAAAATTTGACAAGAGGTGGTGGAAAGTATTATCTTTAAAAGGAAATAATTCAGTTTTCAAACTATTTATAGAAATGTCATTCCATGTTTAGATGTCATCTATTATGGACTTATGACATCCTATGCTATTGAAACTCTTTAACCTGTTTGAATGTCATCTCTTGTAGATTTACGACGTCCTATGCTATTGGAACTCTTTAACCTGTACGATGTCATCTATTTTAGTCTTCCGACATCCTATGCCGTTGAAACTCTTTAACTTGTTTAGATGTCGTCTGTTTTAGACTTACGACATCCTATGTTGTTGAATCTTTTTAACCTGTTTAGATGTCATCTGTTGTTGATTTACGACATCCTATGCTGTTGAAACTCCTTAACCTGCTTAGATGTCATATGTTGTATATTTTCGACATCCTATGTTGTTGAAACTCTTTAACCTGTTTAGATGTCATCTGTGTTAGATTTACGACATCGATTTCATCTGTTTTAGACTTATTACATCCTATGCTATTGAAACTCTTTAACCTTTTTAGATGTCATCAATTTAGAATTACGACATCCTATGCTGTTAAAACTCTTTAACCTGTTTCGATGTCATCTATTGTAAATTTATGACATCTTATGTTGTCGAAACTCTTTAACCTATTTAGATGCCATCTGTTTTAGACTTATGATATCACATGTTGTTGAAACTCTTTAACCTATTTAGATGTCATTTGTTGTAGATTTACGACATCCTATGCTGTTGAAAATCTTTGACACGTTTAGATGTCATCTGTTTTAGACTTACAACATCCTATGCTGTTGAAATTATTTAGCATGTTTTAGAGTTACGAAACCCCTATTTTTGAGGTACGAAATCTCATATTTTAGAGACTCTTTTTCTCATATATTAGAGGCTTGACACTCCATATTTTAGAGGGTTTTTTTACCTCATATTGCTTATGTATCTTAGAAGCTCAATAGCCTTGCCTTCATAGCTAATTTTTCAAAGGCTATATAAGAATGTGACTATCGATTGAACATATTTTGATCAGTGATGTTATATGTTGTTATTATCATAGGATCGGTTAAATTTTACACGTTTTATCATTTAACACACTCAAATCTGCATTACCCAACATTGCATCTTGGGATTTAGAAACATAATTCCCAACTAGGCCGTTCTAATAGTGAGTATGGTCAGACTAAACTCCTATGTGAGTAGAGTTACACCTAGGAGATCATACAAATCAACTTTGTTAGGATGCGCTGAACTGATCAAAAGATATGGCTCATGGATTTCAAACCAGATAAATTTATAGGTAGGACTTTTGTGGGGTTCCACCGTATGCTTCAGCCATTAGCCCTCGATTGGTAAAGTTCTGTGATTCCAGTGCATTGGGCTTTATTAGTAGTAAGACTAAAAAGATGTTTACACATAGAAAGGAACTCGTAGCTCTATAAACTCACCAGGTTATTTAAGTTGTTTTATTCCTAACCATATTTGGAGATTTGTGGGCATCTCGTTATGTTTTGGCCCTAGTCAACCTAATAGGTTATTAGTTGGCATGTGAAAACTAATAGGTTCATCACGACCCTAAGAAAACTATGATTTGAGACAGATAGTAAATTTTATGGGATGGGTAAACTTTGGCAATGCATAACCTTGATAGTAGACTAGTCATATTTACACATATTGCATGCATATGATCATATCATATTTTTTTAACCATTGTGGTTGTAGGTGCAGGATTTATGGTATCATTGACATATTTTGATAAGATACTAGTAAGGGGAAAACTCGTTCCGCTCAGCGGCGTGATCTCACTAAATATCTGTTTTGGTTCGAGATGGCATATTATTATTCACACCAAACATTTTGTATGACCCAAAGTTTTTGTTTTTCCCCTTAAACTCTCGCGTATTCATTTAAGTAGGCCGAGTGTAAGTTTTAGGTTAGACGAATAAGCTTCCAAAGACGTGCAGGAGTAAAGCTGGCTAATATTAGAAGTTTAATTCCATTATGTAGTTTAAAAGTGTATGCTATGTTGAATGGATGTAATGACAGAATTTATAATTGCTAATTAGTTAGATCCGATCACCCCGGGAGGCATCTTTATATGTTGCTCTTGGATTTATTTGTAATTATTATATTTTCTCCAAACGTGGAACCGTTGGGATTATGTAATGAATATGAAAATTTTATTTCTGAAATGTAATGTGAAAGTTTATTCAATGAAACGAGTTTTAAAAAAATTCATATTCATGTGCTCCTGATGTTATAGATATGATTAACATGATCTCATTTTATTATTGGGAATTAATACGATGGATGGTTACAGCATCTGTAGTGCTTAGTTTCAGGGCCCAAAATGGGGAATGTTACAACTTGGTATCAGAGCATAGTTTTATGTAAAACTTAAAAAGATTTTGAAAACATAATCCCAATAAATCAGAGAATAAGATTGGTGTATGGGATAATGCTATATTAACGTACTTGTATGATATATATATATATATATAAGTATATATTCAATATCTATTCTCCCCTCTCTCTTAGACCGTTCTTCCATATCTTACTAAGGCTCATACGCAGAATATGAGAAAGAAAGATATGAAAGCAGGAAATGGAAGAGTGAATCTAGGTAGAGGAAGCGCCACGACAATTGGAAATGTTCAATCCAATACTAGAAGGAATCTATGTTGATAAGCAAATGCTAATCTAAATGCAAATTTTAATGTGAGTGCTAGAACCCCACCAGTAGATATGGGGACTATGTATCAGTTCTTCATGAATATGATGCAAACTGGAGCTGCTTCTGTTTTAGCTTAAGGAAATTCTGATAATGCAGGAGGTGCTAATTCAGAGGTACCCGCTCACAACAATTTTTCCATGTTTAGTACTGATTATACCAGTCTTAGAGTAAAGCCTTTTTATGGAATAGAAAGTGCTATTGAGGTTGAGAATTGGATTTTGCACTATTAAAGGATCTTTCTTGACTTAGACTTGAATGATGAGAAGAAGAGAAGGTTCGCATCTAGACAGTTGCAAAATGCTGCTTTGATATTGGTGGAATGGTGTGAATGAAGGAATAACAGAGGAGAATCTGACTTAGGCTGAATTTAGAAGGAGATTTAAGGAAAGGTTTATGTTTAAGATAGCTACTCAACTTTTCTCTGGAAGTTCATGGAGTTAAAGTAGGGAGAGATGTTTGTACTAGAGTATGCAAAAAAATTTGATGAGTTGTCCAGATACGAATACGCTACTATTGATATTATGATCAAAAGAAATGAAAAGTTCATTCGTGTATTAAAGCCTGAGATTGCCAGGGCAACTATGACGCATCTCAAAGATCCATGTGATATGGTGGTGGTGATGACAATATGGAATGAGGAAATGCTTTCAACATTTGAAAATGACAAGCCTGTAGAGACTAAAGGTTTTCAAGGCAAGAAAAGGAAGTTCTTTAATAAGAAGGGAGCCTAGAAGGCCGGAGCTGCCAAGAAAGAGAAGGCTAATGTTGTCTGCTATAAGTGTGACAAGAAAGGGCACTTCACTAATGAGTGTCGATCTGGAAATGGAAAGAAGGTTGTGGGAAAGAAGGGTGTGAAGTATTACAACTGCAATCAGATGGGGCATTACAAGAATGAATGTTCAGAATCGGCCAAGGCTGATAAAGGGAACGTTTTTGCTCTGGAACCATCGACTTCTGGACCGATTGTAGAAGAGAAACAAACGCCTATGATGGGAGGTAAACTTTTGATTCATGGCATACTTGTTAAATTTTTATTTGATACTGGTGCATCACATTATTTTATCTCGCAATGTTTGATAGATAAGTTAAATTGAGGACCATCATATCGTATTACTTCCGTAAGGGTTATGAATCAAATAGGAGGATATGCAACTCTTGGGATGAGATGTGACCATTTAGAATTTGAACTATTAGGTCATGCATTTACCTGCAATTTGCATGTGTGATTTTTCGGGTTTAGGATTATTCTGGGTATGTATTGGTTAAGTAGATATGATATTAGGATATTTTGCCAGGATAGAAAGATGTCACTGAGATACCCTGATAGCCATGATCGAATTATATACTCGGTAGAAAATTTGAGTTTAGATGTTTTTGCATTATTGGGTGCGGTGGAAATGAAGGATGAAGTGAATCGAGTTTTTGTTGTAAGAGAATATGCAGATGTTTTTGAGCCAGTTATAGGACTATCGTCGAAACGAGCTATTGATTTTCAAATAGATCTTGTACTGGAGCTGAATCCATAAGTAGACTGCCTAGCAGAATGACATCTATGAGATGAAAGAGTTAAAGGTGCAGCCGATCAACTTAGAAGAAAAGAATTTTATTAGACCAAACAGTTTGCCTTAGGGAGCGGTCACGGTGTTCTTGTAGAAACTGGATGGGTCGTTAAGGATTTGTATTGATTATCGTAAGTTGAATGAGAAGACGATAAAGAATCGGTATCCTTTTCCAAGAATATATGATTTATTTAATCGGTTGAGTATAGATAAGGCATTTTCCCAATTAGATTTAGCAACAAGATTCCATCAATTGAGAGTGGTGGAAGAAAACATTTTATTAACGGCGTTTCGAACAATATATGGTTCGTATAAATGGTTAGTTATTCCCTTTGGACCGGTTACTGCGCCTGCTTGCTTTATGGATTTGATAAGCTGGATCTTCCAAGAGCATTTGGATAGATTCGTGTTAGTGTTCATGGATGAGATTCTGATATATTCTAAAAATGAACAAGATCATGATATTCATCTTAGAATAGTGCTAGAAACGTTGAGGCAACAACGTCAACTAAAGGTGAAGTTTTTAAAATTATATTTTTGGAAGAAATAAGTGAAGTTCCTTGGTCATGTAGTTTCAAAAAATAGGTTATCACTAGATCCAGCTAAGATTGTAGCCGTTAATAATTGGAAAAGACCCGAGACTGTGACCTAGATAAGAAGATTTCTGGGGCTAGATGTCTATTACTGGAGATTCATTAAAGATTTCTCTCATATAGCGACACCTATGACTAAACTAACAAGGAAGAATGTAAAATATGTTTGGATTGATAAATGTGAAGAAGCGTCCTTAAAGTTAAAACATTTATTAACCAATGTGCCTGTGTTAGTTGTTATAGATAGAAATCAAGATTTAGTGGTGTGTACTAATGCATGTGGGACAAGATTAGGAGCTGTGTTAATGCAAAGTGGTAAAGCGAGTTCCTTCGCTTCTCGACAGCTTAGACCACATGAAGTTAAATATCCGACTCTTAATTTGAAGTTGGCACTGGTGATCATTGCTTTGAAAGTGTGGAGCCACTATGTTTTGGGAGAACGATTCGAATCATTTATGGATCATAAGTCGTTGAAGTATTTATTCTCTCAGAAGGATTTGAATATGAGACAGCGATGCTGGCTAGAGTTTTTAGCAAATTATGATTTTGATATTGAGTATAGGCCAAGAAAAGGAAATAAAGTTGCTGATGCACTTATAAGGAAACATCAGAATGTGATGTTAGCTACGTTAGCAGAATGGAAAATTCTAGAGGCATTCACTACTTATGTTGTGTGGTTAAGGTCAACGACTAGTTCTAGTTGGAATACCGTAATGTTGTCATATTTGGAAGTTCGACCAGTAATAATCGAAAGTATTGCTTCTAAGTAGAAAGATGATCCATTACCAACTGAACGGATTGGAAGGTATAAAGTGGGAACTCAGATTGATGATTTTAAAGGTTTTAGTCTTGACTAGAATGGTTGAGGAAGAAGAGATGGTTGTCTATTCTAGATGTTTGTAACCTAAAGACGGAAGTTCTTGGAAAGTGTCATCGATCGAAGTTTACTATTCACCCTGGAGGAACTAAAATGTATTAGCATATGAAGAGGTGTTTCTTCTGGGACGGAATGAAAAGAGAGGTACGCTTGTGGGTGAAACAATGTTTGAATTGCCAGTAAGTAAAAGCTAAGCATTAGAAACCAAGTGGGTTGCTTCAACGTTTAGAAATGCCACCTTGGAAATGGGATTCCATATTTATGGATTTAATTAATGGGTTGCTAAGGTCGAATAGGGCAAATGAAAGCATATGGATCATGGTAGATAGACTGACCAAGAGTGCGCACTATATTCCCATTAAGTCAACAAGGATAGCACCTACCTTAGCGAAGTTGTTTATGAAGAATATTGTAAGACTGCATGGTATTCCTAGTATTATTGTCGATGATAGAGATACTTTGTTCACCAGTGAATTCTAGAAGAGTCTGCAAGAATTTTTAGGTACCAAGCTAAAAATGTGTACCTCTTACCATCCACAAACGGATGGGTAAAAAAAAGAGTTAACAAAGTTCTCGAAGATTTGTTAAGAGCTTATGCACTAGACTTTGGAGGATCATGGGAAGACCATTTACACTTAGTTGAGATTTCCTATAATAATAGTTATCAAACTAGTCTAGCAATGGTGCCTCTCGAAGCTCTTTACAGAAGGTCGTGCAAATCACCAGTATATTGGTTAGAAATTGGGAACATATTGATTCTTTGTCTAGATATTGTAAGAGAAGCAACATGAAAAAATTGAGTTGATATAAGCTAGGATGAAGGAATCTCGGTCTAGGTAGAAAAGTTATGCGAATAAGAGGCGTAAGGATTTAGAGTTCTCAGTTGGAGACCATATTTTTGTTAAAGTATTACCCACTAAGGATGCGGTACGATTTGGAAAGTCAAGGAAATTGGCATCGAGATATATTGGTCTGTTTCTTATTACAAAAAGGATCGAGAAACTTGCTTATCGAATAGAGTTGCCGAATAGTTTAGCAGAAGTCCATAATGTTTTTCATGTTTCTCATCTTAGAAAGTGTGTTCGTGAGCCAGAGTCTACCATTGCACTGACTGCATTGGAAGATTTAGTAGTGGAACCAGATATGACATTTGTTAGATAACCAGTTCGTGTTATGGCAAGAGATGAGAAGAGATTAAGAAATAAGATAGTCAAGTTAGTGAAAGTCCAATGGAGTGACAATGAGAAAGACTGTACTCGGAAAACAAAAGACGAAATTAAAGAGACATATCCTGAGTTGTTTGGGTGGTATATTCTATATTTATCATATAGACCTTTTGCTAATCAGATAGGCTAGTATTATTGTATGTGTTTATCGAACATGTTTTCATGCTTGACATGCGTGTTGTTTTCCTTATCGTAATTTCGAGGACGAAATTCTTCAAGGAAGGAGCCGGCAACACCCCAAATTTTTGTTTACATTATTCAGAAGACTTAATTAGATAAATTAAATAGAATAATATGGGCCGATAAAGAGAACATGATTTGTCAACTAAATTGTGTTAGGCCTTAATTAATTAATTAATAAGATGGTTTTAAACGTAAGAACAGAAAAGAATTAATGAGAGGAGCATAATCGGAATAGCTCCTTCATCCACTCCCTAAACCCTTCCTCTCTCATTCATTCTCATTTCATTTTCTTAAATCATAACTAAACCAAAAGGAAGCGGGCCTTTACTAAGAAGAAAGTTAAGAAAATCAAGGGGAAATTAATATACACCAAATCCCAATCCCTCTTATCAAATCTAAGGTGAATAATAGTATCCATCTCATTTAATTATGTTTTTTTTTGGATTTATGTTTGATTTTCGAATTATTATGATGATATGTCATGATTGGATAGTTTATATCATTGTGATTGAATGATAATTTATTGAAATTTTTGTGGAATTATTCCTAAGGGTTTAAATTTGAATTGAGTTCGTATTGAATTCAAGTTATCGGTCTTGAGTTATCTTTCTTGTTTTTCATTATTTTCGAGCACGGTTTTCACTAAACCATTTTGAAGTAATTTTTGAAATAAATTGGACATTTCAAATTATTATTATATAGTATTTTAAAATTATTTTTCTAATATAAATCTATTTATTTCCTATAATAAAGGAATTTCAAATATTGGTTTTATTAATCTTTTCGGGAAAACGTTTCAAAAGCTTGTTTTATGTAGTAAACTATTTTAAATATAAAGTGGGTGCTTATATACCAAAGCCTTTAATTATATTTCAGCACTCATCCAAAGTAAGCATTAGGTATAGTTAATAAACTCATCTTTGCAATTACAGTCAAGATTTAGCTAGAAATGTGAGTTAAGCCTCCAATTGATCTGAAATTCGAATATGTTGTGTAAAATAATATTTTGAAGATGTTTTTTTAATTTCATAATTTTCCATGTCCAGAATTTACTAAGATGGAAAATGTTTTTACTTGGGTTTAAATTACTAAAAATAACAATACTAATATTTTGGCGTCAAAATTTTTTATATGTTAAAGAAGATGGAAATTCATATTTTTGGTGATTTTGAATGATTTTTCCCTAGTGTTTACAATTTTCTATGAAATTTTGATGATAGAAAAGCTTTTAATTAATATTAATTAATGATATTAATTATAAAGGTTTGAAAATTGTTTTGGGAAAGTAAAATGTGATCTTCCAACAAATTCTGAAAAGAATATAAAAAGAAATTTTGTTATCCAATAAAAATTTGACAAGAGGCAAACTCTTTAGCATGTTTAGATGTCATATGTTTTAGATTTACGACATCCTATGAATTTGAAACTCTTTAACCTGTTTAGATGTCATCTGTTTTAAACTTACAACAACTTATGCTATTGAAACTCTTTAACTAGTTTATATGTCATCTATTGTAGATTTATGACATCCCATGTTGTTGAAACTCCTTAACCTGTTTGGATCAACGTTGTAGATTTACGACATCCTATGCTGTTGAGACTCTTTAACCTGTTTAGATGTCATCTGTTTTAGACTTACGACATCCTATCCCATTAAAACTCTTTAACCTATTTAGATGTCATCTGTTTAGACTTACAACATCTTATGATGTTGAAACTCTTTAACCTTTTTAGATGTCATCTGTTGTAGACTTACGACATCCTATGCCGTTGAAACTCTTTAACCAGTTTAGACCTCTTCTGGTTCAGACTTATGACATCCTATGTTGTTGAAACTCTTTAACCTGTTTAGATATCATCTATTGTAGATTTACGACATCCTATGCTGTTGAAACTCTTTAACCTGTTTAGATGTCATCTGTTTTAGACTTACAACATCCTATGATGTTGAAACTGTTTATCCTATTTTAGAGTTATGAAACCCCTGTTTTTAAGGTATGAAACCTCATATTTTAGAGACTCTTTGGCTTATATTTTAGAGTTTTAACACTTATGTTTTAGAGGTTCTTCACCTCATATTGCTTATATATCTTAGAGGCTTAATAGCCATGTCTTCATAGCGATGTTTTAAAGGCTATGTAAGGATGTGACTAACGATTGAGTAAATTTTGATGAATGATATTATATATTCATGTTATCTTAGGATCAGTTAAATTTTACATGTTTTATCATTTATCATACTCACATCTGCATTACCCAACATTGCATCTTGGGATTTAGGAACAAAATTACCAGTTAAGTCATTCCAATGGTGAGTAAGGTTAAACTCCTGAGTGAATAGAATAAAATTCAGGATATCAGATAGATCAATTATGTTAGGATGCCCTAAACTGACCGAAAGATATGACTCATGAATTTAAAACTAGATAAGATTATAGGTGGGACTGGTGTAGGGTCACGCCCTATGCTTTAGCCTTTAGCCCTTGGTTAGTAAAGATCCACGATATCAGTGCATAGGGCTTTGTCAGTAGTGTGACTAAAAGGATGTTTACGCACAGAAAAGAACTCGTAGCTCTATAAGATCACTAGGTTATTGAAGTTGTTTTACTCCTAACCGTATTTGGAGATTTGTGGATATCTGATTATGTTTTGACCTGAGTCAGCCTGATAGGTTATTAGTTGGCTATGAAAAATAATAGGTTCATCGTGACCCTAAGAAAACTATGATTTGAGATAGACAGTCTATTTTATGGGAAGCGTAAACTTTGGGAATGCATAACCCTTAATGATAGACTAGTCACATTTACCTATATTGCATGCATATGATTATATCATCTTTTTAACCATTATGGTTGCAGGTGTAGGATTTATGTTATCGTTGACATATTTTGATAAGATACTAGTAGGGGAAAAACCCGTTACGCTCAACGGCGTGGTCTCACTATATCTGTTTTGGTTCGAGATGGTATATTGTTATTCACACCAGACTTTTTGTCCAACCCAAAGTTTTTTCCCTTAAACTCTCGGATACTCACTTGAGTAGGTTGAGAGTAAGGTTTCCAGGTTAGAGGAATAAGCTTCCGGAGATGTGTAGGAGGCAAGCTGGCTAATATTAAGAGTTTAATTCCGCTGTGTTGTTTAAATGTCTATGCTATGTTGAATGGATGTAATGACAGAATTTACAACTATCAAGTAGCTAGACTCTGGTCAACCAAGGGGTCATCTTCATATGTCACTCTTGGAATGTATTTATAATTATTATATTTTCTTTGAATGTTGAACTGATGGGATTATGCAATGAATGTGAAAATTTTATTTCTGATATGTAATATGAAAGTTTATTTAATGAAATGAGGTTTGATGAATTTCATATTCATGTGCTCCTGATGTTATAGATATGATTAATATGTCATATTGTTACCGAAAATTAATACTATGGATAACTGCATCATCTGTTCTGCATAGATTCGGGCCTCAAAATGTGAGATATTGCACTATATTTATCTGTATAGTATTTTGAGATTCATTTACCGCTCACACCAAACTGTTGTTTAACCCAAAGTTTTATGCTTTGTATCTTATTTTCTTGGGTACTCTTAAATGAGTAGACTAGATAATAGGTCTAGGTGACGCAATAGTTATGCAAAGGGCACGCTGGATGGAGTTATCTCGTATTATATACTTATATGGATTTTACGCTTATTTCGTTGTGCAGCACTGGGGAGCCTTAATAGTTATACTTTTTTTTTATGAGACAGTTGTTGAGTTTACTTCCATTGTATAAACTCTACTACATTTGTATATAACTCCGTGGATCTGTGTTTTGATGATTTATTCACATATTTATTACTGTCTCTCCTGTTATATCTATGATATTATATTTTATCATGCACTATGAGATATTTGATAGGTTATATGTCGTATTTGTTTCATTTTAACCCTAGTGATCGTCCTATGTCGACCGGGCACGACTTTAGCGCACTACTTTGATATTATTGGTGCTAGTGGTATAGGCTGGTCGTCTCATTTGGTATCAGAACTTTAGTTACATGGTCAACCTAAGTTGATACTGGGATCCAATAGAGAAAAGGAAGGAATTATCACCTTAGATTAGATCGAGAATATATATATATATATATATATATAGACACACACACACACACACGAGATATTTTGGTTTTCAAAGCTATATAGTAATATATTATATAGTGTAAGTCGCATGCACACAAGCACCATAGATACTGTATTCTTTATGAGAGACTGATCATTCTTGTTACAGATTAATAATGAACTAGCATACAAGAAATACTGTGAGGAATTCTGCTTCGGGAATTGAATAAGGAACAGGGTCAGGAGCTGGTACACCTGACTTTCAAGCAATGCTAAATGCTATGATGGAGACTACGATGAGTAATGTTCAGGCTGCTACTCCTGGTGTGGCTGTTGGTGGAGGTGCTCCCATGCAAGCATTTGGGGCTGATTTTGCCAAGTTGAGTAAAGACTATTCTACTCTAGGTGGAAAACCATTCAATGGAACAGAGTCAGCCATAGAAGTGCAGAATTGGTTGGATACCTATGAGAACATCTTTAGTGATATGGAAGTGGATGATGCTATGAAGAGGAGACTGGCCTCTA
Organism: Allium fistulosum; assembly: GCA_030737815.1. NCBI lineage: Eukaryota > Viridiplantae > Streptophyta > Magnoliopsida > Asparagales > Amaryllidaceae > Allium > Allium fistulosum. The sequence goes on along the minus strand of CM060905.1, from coordinate 892,013,259 downwards.
GACAACTTCAAAGGCGAGCTATGAACTGGTGGAATTCCATTACCATTATTAATCTATAATATTAGTTTACTTAGGACCAGTTCAAAGTAAGGTTTGAAGAGAAGTTCATTCTAGCTGTTCAGAAGTCGGTGCTGCTTAGGATGTTTGTTGATCTTAAGTAAGGAGAGATGTCAGTTTCTGAGTAATTTATATAATTTGATGCTTTATCGAAGTATGGGTTGTCATTCATCGACACTCCATTTAGAAAGAATGAGAAGTTCATCATTGGTTCGGATGACTATCTTGGAGAGAAGCTAGTAGACCACATAGATGAGCTATTAGAGAAGCTTGTTGAGAAAGCTCTCCGTCATGAGAATCTGTATCCAAATTCTAGAACTTCTACTGTCGTTTCTACTGAGAAGGAAGAGCCAAAACCGCAACAAGGCGTGGAGGCAAGAAAAGGTGAAACAGAAAGAGGAAGCAGCTTAAGGGAAATCTGGCCAGAAGAAAACTAAGTGGGAACCTACATGCTATGGGTGCAAGGAGAAGGGTCGCTTGATTAAGGATTGTAAAGTGAGTGAGAAGAAGAAATGCTACAGTTGTGGAAAACTTAGGCATTTGAAGAACGATTGTCTGGAACCAACGAAGGATAAACAGGTTGTGAAAGCATACGCTTTGGACGTTGTTCCAACTTCGTCAAGTGCTCCCTCGACGAAGAAGAAAAGAAAAGTAGTCGTTATTCAAGGTATGCTTTCCATTATAAATGTTTCCATTTGTGTTTTGTTTGATAGTGGGGCTTCGCATTCATTTATATCTAGTGACCTAGTGGATAGATTGGGATTGAGACCGGAGATAGTAGACCGACCTTTGATTGTGACAAACTCTGTTAGTGGCTCTACTAGCCTTTGCATAGTTTGTCGTGGCCTGGTATTATTGAGTCATGGATGCTTTCTATTTGTGATTGCTCTGTCTTGAATTTTGTTGGGTTCAGGATTATCTTGGGAATGGACTAGCTTAAGAAGTATGCGGCGATTGTGGATTGCGAGAAGCTATTGGTGACAATCAGAGATATGGAAGGATGGACAGTAGTGATTGGTTGCCTACCAAAGGATGGAGTGATGATTAGCTTTCTATATTCACTTGAAGTTACATAGGAGGGGGAGTCATTTATGCCTATCACTAGAGAGAATCGACATGTGTTTGAGGAAGTGACCAGATTGCCGCTACATAGAGAGATTGAGTTTCAGATAGACTTAGTGAAGTAAGCTAGGCCATAGTTATGCCTTTGAGGCGTATGGAAACCATAGAGCAGAAGGAATTAGAGGTGCAAGTGAATGATCTATTAAGGAGAGGGTTCGTTCGAAGGAGTATATCTGAGTGGGGTGTACCTGTAGTTTTCGTGACTAAGGCGGATGGTTCTTTGAGGTTGTGTAGGGTATATCATGAGTTAAATAAGTGACAAAAAGAACAAGTATCCACTCCCATGCATTGATGACTTGTTTGATCAGCTTCACCATGCAAAGTTGTTCTCTTAAATGGATTTAGCAATAGGTTTCATCGGTTGAGAGTAGCGAAGGAGAGTGTGCCTAATACTGCATTTCATACGCCATCTAGTTTTTATGCATAGTTGGTGGTGCCATTTAGGTTGACCAATGCTCCAGCATACTTCATGGATCTCATGAATCAGATTTTCAGAGACCAGTTGAACAAGTTCGTACTTGTATTCATGAATGATATTCTGATCTATTCGAGAACTGAAGAGGAGCAATGACGCACTTCAGGATTGTGTTGGAGGTGTTAAGAAAGCATGAGTGGAGAGCGAAGTTTTCTAAGTATAACTTCTAGAAAGGAGAAGTAAGATCCTTGGGTCATGCGTTTTTGGACAGGGTATACCAGTGGATTATGCGAAAGTGGCAGCAGTCCAAGATTAGAAACAACCCAAGAATGCTATGGACATGAGGAGTTTTCTAGGATTGGCGGGATACTATAGACGCTTCATCAAAGACCTCTCAAAGATAGTAGCATCGTTGACTAATTTGGCGAAGAAGAATCAGGCTTTTGTATGGGATACAAAGTGTGAGCATACATTTGTGATTTTGAAGGAGAGGTTGACATGTGCACCCGTTTAACCATTCGAAGTGGAAATGAGGAGTTGGCAGTACCCTGTAGTACTGCATTAGGTGCGGTGTTGATGCAAAAGGGAAAAGTTGTTGCATATGTTATTCGGCAGCTAAAGCCGCACAGAAGGAATTATCGGACTCATGATTTGGAATTGGCGGCAGTAGTTTTTTCTTTGAAGATGTGGAGGCATTATCTGCAAGGAGAAAGATTTGAGCTGTTTAGGACCACAAATCCTTGAAATTCCTTTTCTCTCATAGGGATCTCAACCTTCGTCAACAACGGTGGTAGGAGTTCTTGACCTCCTATGATTTTAGCATTTCCGATACATCAGGAAAAGGGAGTGCGATCGCCGATGTATTGAGTAGAAGACATGCTTGATTGGGAGCAATATTCTTATAATGAAAGCAGATTGAGTACATTGCTGGATATGATTTCAGGCCTCATTGCAAGCTGGAACCAGAGATGTCGAAAAGTTTGTCGATCAGACCTACTCTAATTGAAAGGATCGATGCTAGTTAGAAGCAAGATGCTAGGCTGATAGAGATTATAGCGAAGATAGTAGAAGGAGTAGAATCTGAAGACATGGAGCAATAAAACTCGACCGAGATGGTTGGCTTCATAAGGATGGGAGATTATTTGTTCCCAATACTGATAGATAGCGAGATGAAGTGCTACGAGAGCGTCACCATTCCAGGTTGACCATTTATTCTGGTGGTAACAAGATGTACTGAGATATGAAGTAGACTCATTATTAGGAAGGCATGAATAGGGATGTTGGGGCATTCATCTCAAAGTGTATGAATTGCCAGTTGGTAAAGGCGGAGCAGAAGAAACCCAGTGGATGTTGCAACCACTAGATATTCCTGAGTGGAAATGGGAGCAAGTATCAATTGATTTTATTAATGGACGGCCGAGGACTCGAGCAGGGTACGATAGCATTTGGGTCGTGGTTGATCGATTGATCAAGAGTGCCATATTTATACCCGTAAAGTCAAATAGAATGGCATCTAAGTTGGCCGAGTTGTATGTAAAGTGGATAGTACGATTTCATGGTGTGCCAAAGAGCCTTGTGGGTGACCGAGACCGGTTGTTCACCAATGGGTTTTGGAAGAGCTGGTAAGAGGCGTTAGGGACCAAGCTACACAAAGTACAGCTTATCACCCACAAATAGATGGGCAAATCAAAAGCTTAAATTGTATATTGGGAGAACTCTTGCAAGCATGCATTATAGATTTTGGAGGATCATGGGATGACCATCTACATCTGGTGGAGTTTGCATATAACAATAGTTATCAATCGAGTATTGGTATGGCTCCTTATGAAGCATTGTATGGCCGACCGTGTAATGCTCCTTCATGTTGGTCGAAAGCGGGCGAGAAACTGATACTTGGGCCAGATATGATTAAAGAAACTTTAGAAAAGATTGAGATCATTCGGCAATGGATGAAAGTCGCTCTGGATCGATAGAAAAGCTACACTGATAAAAGATGTAGAGATTTGGAATTTTCTATTAGAGATATGGTTTTTGTGAAGGTGTCTCCATTGAAGAATGTTGTTCGATTCGGTAATAAGGGGAAATTGGTACCAAGGTTCGTAGATCCTTTTCTGATAATAGAAAAAGTTGGGAGGTTAGCATATATGGTCGACTTATCTTAAAAGATGGCAGGCATGCACAACGTCTTTCATGTTTCCTATCTATGGAAATTTTTTCATGACTCAGGCACGATAATTACACCAGATCAGCTTGAAGATGTTGAGGCAGAACCAGAAGTTTCAAGATCTCGTGGGCCGGTTCGTATTGTTGGACACAATACGAAATAGCTTAGGAGAAAATCGGTGGGGCTGGTGAAGGTACAATGGAGCGAAAGTGATGACGGTTGTACATGGGAAACTGAGGAGAGCATGAGGACTACATGTCTAGAGTTCTTTGAATGGAAAGACCCATCGTTTATCATATCTACTTTCACATATTCTATTGATTGCATGAGTGTTGTTTTATATGGTTGATGGTTGCATGTGATTGTTAGGCATGCAAAGTAGTTATGGTTGCTTATACTTTGATTGGTTTAGGGATTTCAAGGGCGAAATTCCTAAAGGGGGAGAATGTAACGACCCGTATTTTACGTATGGGAGGATCATAAAATATTTTTTTTTCATGTGGGGTGTATGACTCTATAATTTTGGTGAAGGACTCTTAGGGACATTTTGAACATTTAGGATTTTTGATGAATTTCTATATGAAAATTTTGGCCCTAAAAACCTTGTTTGGGCTATAACTTTTGATAGAAGTTGAATTAGAGTCTCAAACCAGTTCCATTGCTTCAGAATGATGGTTTTTCATTCCGTAGAGTGGTCATAATAGTAAAATAGACTTATACTTAGGAAGTTATTCATGTTTTAAGTTTAGAAAGCTGTTGGCCTATATTAGTGTGTAATTAACTAAGCCCATACTTATGTCCATTAATCTAATTTGGGATTTTCATAAATAGGGGGCTGTAGGAACTGAATTAAAACTTTTTCCTCTTTTCCAAATCAGGTCTAAACCCACATTAATCCGATTTCATCCAAAATCACACAAATAACTATCTAAACCTAGCCAAATCACTAATTATAGAGAAGATTGTTAAATAGAAGTTAGAGATCACCATTTTGGTTGATTTGCATTGCTTTTTATTGCTGTCCACATTGGATCTTGGCGAGAATTGGTTGATTTTGGTAATTGATGAGTGGTTTATGCCTTCACACTATTCTATGTGTGTTCATATAGTAGAATTACATGTTTTAACATGATTTTTGGCCTTAAAACATTTTCTAGTTTTAATTACATGCTACCATATGCTTATGACCTAAATTTTTGAATCTTTGAAATGGTTTTTTAGTAATTGTCCTTATTAATATTTATATATGCATGTAATATGTAGATTTAGACTATAATTGGCGTGTTTATCGCATTCTTGTGTATTGCTCATTGAAATAGATGCATATGCATGTTATTCTATGGTTGTATTTTGTGCTTTGATGTTGTTTGCAAGTATTGTGGGTGCTTTGGAAGATAGGTTGGTGAATTTGGCTCTCAGGAGAACAAATGGCGAGAATTGGATGAAACTTGGAGGGGAGGCTCTGAATTATGAAGGAAGCCTGGAGTTCAAGTCACATGTCCAAATTCACTAAATAGACAAGTCGGTACCAAGTTGTTCATGTCGGTATCGAGGTTTTTGTATTGGTCATATGGGTCGGCGATTGTGGAGGATCTCTAGAGCATGGCTAATAGAGGTGGAATATGGAAAGATGCAAGAGATTGGTTATGTGTTGGAGGTTATACGGACTTGTTTCTAGAACTTTAAGATGAGCTTTGGCATTGGACCGAGTTGTTTTGATGGATGGGTCGGGGTTTGAACCACTTGGGAATAGAGTACTAGAAGCAAGGAAGAAAAGTTAGCCAAAGATTGGCTAAGTGAACGAGTTGGTACTGAGCTATACAAGTCAATACTGAGTTGTTTTGGTGATTGCGGTGGGGTCATGCTTATATAAAGAGGAAGCAAGGAACTCTGTAGATCAGCCTAGAGGTGTTGGCTCGTTCGCTTGACGATCGTATGGCAATGTAACAGCATGTAAAAGCCATGTATTTTTGGTTGGTGACTCATGAAGGGAGTAGGTATCGAAGATAGCGGCTCAATAAAGGAGGGATTCTTGGATTGAGGAACATGGAAGGGCTCCTGGATAATAGAAATTGAATTGAACAGAAAGGAGGGCTCAGATGTATGTGCTAAGGAATTGTTGATGCTCGGAGTGTTTTTTGTTGTACTCGAAGTAAGGGTATCATAAGTGTGGATGCCCATGGATCATTGGAGTGGATCTGAATACCCTGGACTAGTAGCTTTGGGTCTAGTGTCTTCCTTTGGGCTACATGACACGTATCTAGCTTTGGGATACGTGATACAAGAGTACGCTGAAAATCAGGATTTCCATTAGTCTCTGGCAATAAGGAGGCCATACAAGTTATCATATAATCGAAGCACGTTGAGTGATAGTGAGGATTGCTTGATGGATTCAATGGTTGCTTTCTATAGTAGGCTATCACTCAGAGATATCATTGGGAGTAGGTACTAGAGATAGAGATATCTGGACACCCACCATTCTATTTTTGAGTAGAGTACCTTTATGATATTTGTAGAGTAGCATATTATGTTATTACGTGCTAACTCTTTGGTTGTAGGGACAGTTCAAGTATGGTTCATGTACCTCTGTTCCTTACTATATTTACCTATACAGTATTTTGAGATTCATTTACCGCTCACACCAGACTGTTGTCTGACCCAAGGTTTTATGCTTTGTTTCTTATTATCTTGGACACTCTTAAATGAGTAGATTAGATAACAGTTCTAGCTGATGCAGTAGTTGTACGGAGGACGAGCTGGATGGAGCTATCTCGTATTATATACTTGTATGAATTTCTACGCTTATTCCGCTGTGAAGCACCGGGGAGCTTTAGCAGTGATTGCTTATTTTCTTGTTATGAGACAGTTGTTGAGTTTACTTCCATTATAAACTCTGCTACATTCGTATATAACTATGTGGATTTGTGTTTTGATGATTTAATCACATAGTTATTATTGTCTCTCCTGTTATATCTATGATATTATATTTTTTCTATGCGTTGTGAAATATAGGAAGTTTATATGTTGTCTTTGTTCATTTTCAACTCGAATGATTTTCCTATATCAACTGGGCACGGCTGTAACGCACTATTTTGATATTATTGGTGCCAGTGGTATAGGGCGATCATCTCACGTATTAATTTTCCCTTTTTAATTTTTGTTCGAGCTCAACTTAATTTTTCGATGATGATAATGGGTTAGTATTTATAGGGATTGAATCCCTATATATCTGTTGAGTTTTCAGTTTGAATTTTCAGTAACTTTTCTCGGCCATTTGATTTTCTGATCGATGGTGGACTTTTTCAAATCTGATATATATTCGAATTCTCTGATATATATATTCGAATATATTTTGACCCTTGTTGAATTTCTTATTTCTATCTTGACTTGTTGAGATCATGCTTCGATTGAACATTTCAATGTCCATTTGATTGTTGCAATTCTTATGTTACTCATCTGTGATGGTTCTGACTTGAGTTTCACCCCTTTTGCTTGTTGTGCACTTTCGACCAGCACTTTAATATATTTGTATTGTCTTTCCTATTGCTCTCTTATTTGTGCTCTGTGTTGATTCCTGAACTGACCTGTCTTGTCTGAACTTATTTTGGGATTGCAAGTTTACCTCAAATAGCCATAGGTTGTGATATCGATGCCCGATAGTGATGCTTACTTGCATTGATTCTAAGATGCTCACTTTTCTTTTATTAATCCCCAAGTTTGTTGATTTCTGATATGGTTAGACTGTTGTATAGTTGTCATGCTATACATGACTATGTTTGGACTGATATGGTGGATGAATTTATTGGATTGGTTTCCTTGTTTCATGTCTGGGTTTATTGCAGGGGTTGAATTTGAAAATGTTTGTTTTGTGTGATTTGCACCATTTACCTCCAACTGTGTGCATGCGTGAATTGGTTTGGCAATGTGTGTCTTGCTTACATTTTCTTGCCTTATCTTGCCATACCACGTGCACAGGCATGTTAATTCGATACTTGCAGTTTCTGATTTTGTTTTGCTTGCATATGCTTATGCATGTGTGCATTCACTTCAACCTGATCGTATATGTTGCACTTCATAATGGCTGCACTTGTATGATGTTCGGTACTTGTTCATGTGCACTTGTATTTCCTTTTGCCTTGTGTGCTCTAGCCTAGACATTTGATGTTGCAGTCCATACTTGTTATGGTAGTTTTTGCGGCACACTTAACTCTTTAAACTTGTTGTTTCATGTGTACTTGTATATGCATCTACTTGCTTCTGTTTTGGTGCATATGACTTTTTTACTCATCGCCTTGAGTTGAGCCTAAAATATATTAGGCTTGACCTCGTGTATTTGCATTGTGTTGAGCCTTCAGGCTTGACCTCGCACTTGTCCCTGTAATTTAAATGATGCAAGTATGTTTTGTATATGTGCTCATACCTATGGCATGTACAGTAATACAATATGCATGTCATATGTTGCTCATGCGCACTTATTTTTGGTTCCAGTTCAAAATATGAAAACAAACAACCTAATTAACTGAGACAATATCATATTTAATTATATTTATATTTTGCAATTTCAGTTTGTCTCTTTTTGCCTTTTGTGTGTTGCTTATTACTGCATTGCTTATTGTTTAACAAGCAAAGTAGATAACTATACACAAGCTGAAGCAAGAAGATAGCAAATCAAATTCGAGTGAGTGAGTCAGTGAGTGAAATAATGTTGTATGTGAGAGTGTGAAATTGTATTGTATTTAAAAATGTAAAATATAGTGGAAGTTGTGTTGTAAATGTGTACTATTGACATTGTAATAAAATGTTTGTTGAAATAAAATATTTAAAATTCTGATTTGTTTTTTCATTGTGTGATATTGCAATAGTACTATAACAAACACATTTAAATATATATATATATATATATGTTTATTATCATCAAACAAAAATCATAAACTGTTATATTCTACAATCTCCCCCTTTGATGGTAACAAACATATATTAAGATTTTGTGCCTAGCAAATGTGTGTGATGTATTATGATTAAGCACCTCCTATTTGTATACTCTCCCTACAACAAGACTCCCTATACACAGATGCATGCAATTTAAAAATGAAAAATTGATTTGTTAAATAATTGCAAAAAGGACTGTAAAAACAACTCTTGAATAATAAAAACAACTGTCAAATATCAGCAAGGTTATTACCCAACAACCAAAATATTAGCATACCCTTTTATTATCATCAATAATCAATAATAATAATTACCATAGCGATGAATTTTGATTAAAATCGTAAAATCATACCGAAAGAGAAATATATATTGCAAATTTCAATTTATCAAACAATAATCATAATATTTTATTTATTAGAAAAAATTTCCACTTTAGAGTGATGATAGGATTATGGTTTATAGAAAATTTATACAGTGACAGTAGTGTAGTATTTTTAATAAAGGAAAAATTTGTAAATTACCTTTTAAATATTATACAAAAAATTACTAAGCAATTTCTAACCATGCGTAACCATTAGGAATTTTAAATGAGGTTAGTAATTACTTAAAAAAGAATGTCAAGTATTTTCTAACCATGCATAACCACGAGAACTTTTAAATGAAGTTAGAAACTACTTGAATATTTATCCCTCTCTTGTATACGAGTCGCATCCACGCATAACCGTGAGGACTTTTAAATGAGAATGGAAGCATATATATAGAGATTAAAACTATCCACACATGCATAACCGCGAGGACTTTTAAATGAGAGTGAATACCTTGGGATAGAATCATATATTACAAAAAAAATATTTTCTTGTTTTGAAATACCAACTTCTACACACTATATTAATTTTTGGTGTATAGATTGGAAGAAGGATAATAGTGATAGAAATGATCATGGAATATGTACTAATTAAAAAATACTATAAAATTTGTTTAGTTTTTATGAAATTTTTAACATATACTTCCTTTAGCTATGAAGTATAATTTAATCAGTACTCATCACTTTCTCAAACACTGTTAATATTTCAATAAGTTTCAAAAGGTTCAAGCAGTCAACAACCATCTTTTCCAAAGTAAATTCCTTACCAAAATAAACAAGAATGTTTCCATCAAAGTAAAAATTCTATGTTATTTCAAAAAAAATTCTAAATCCAAAATGTGAAAATCTATTTCCTTTAAAGGGTTTTGTGAAAAAAATGTCTGCTAATTTTAAAGTCGAATGAAAATGCACAAATTATTTCAAATGAAGTGACGTCCAATACCAATTGTACTCTAATTGCCTAAAAAATAAGCAGACCGTGTACTCCTCAACGTCACTCGAATTGATTTTCAAAATTTTAGCAAGGCCCTTTATATCAGAAAAAGCAAAAACACGGCATTTCTTTAACCATTAATTTGATAGTTGTGAAAAAAACAGTGAAAGTTAATCGTTCTACCAAAGCAATTGAAAATTCTATTTTATAAATTCGGTCCATTTGAACACACTATTTGGTAGCTTTAAGTCCATAATTTATTTTAGCATAAAACATGAAAATTTTAGATACTCAAAATTGCTACTCACTATTGGTTTCAAGTCAAAATGATAAATCGCTCAAAAGTTATAGCTGAAATACTACAACTTGTTTGTATAAATTGGAGAAACTTTTCAAGTGATGACTGAAATGATTGATGCTGTTCAAGATTTTACAAATAAATCAGCAAAAGCTCAAAACATCAAAGTTGTATTGCTATCAGTTACTTTACAGAACTTCAAGAATTTTAAAAATCAGAGTAAAGATGTTCAAGTTATGATCAAATTACTACAACTGTGTTAAGAAATTCTGAAACAGTTTTCGAACAGTATTCCAAACGATTTGCAATTTTTCACTAGTGTAAGTTCAAATTCTGGAAAAACAAATAAAATAAAATATATATAATTTTCTATCTATTTTCCTGAACATCTTGAATTTTCGAAATCAGAGTTAAGGAACTCAAAATATGGTAATTATACTACAACAGTGTCAACAAAAACAAAATTAACAAAAAGAAAATAGGGTTTCGAGATCATACCTTTAATTACCTACAATGTCGTCTTCTTGTACATCTCCACCACATATTTCTAGGATAAGGAACATTAGAATTCTTGCTCATCAACCATATAGAACAACTCAAAATATGTCTTTATCGAAGTTGTTCCTTAGCCCGCTTTTGTACCTAAATTTTGGAGGAGGCGAGCGGCCTAAAGAAGGATGTAAGACCACTTTTATTTTTGATCGAAATCTTTGATACCCGTATTTTTTTATATGGCAAGCCGTTAATTTTAACAATCGTACCCTTAAGAAGCCAAACTCGTATAAATTTAGGAAAATTTGTATTTGTACCTTTTGAAATCCATATTTGTTTAACGATTTTGTGTTTGTTTTTATTTCGACAATTATAATCATTGTGTTCTCACATTTTATGCATTTGGATATCACACTTCTCCCCCTAATGGTATTATTAGTCATTTTTTATATATTGATACTTTTTCAAATCCAAGTCCTTTTTTGTTATTTGCGAAGAGTTGATTTCCTAATAGCATATTAAGCGATTTTTCTCCAGTAGAAAATTTCCGAATAATCAACTCGAGTTCATTAACTTTGGATTTAAAAGATTATTTTTATTAATTAGCTTAGAACAACGACTAATGGAATTCTCTCTCTTTTCAAAATCATTTCCTTTTAAGAACAAATTTTCATTTTCGAGTTCTTTTATTTTGATCTCAATTTCAAGCATTTCAGTTTCAAAGAGTTGTTGTTTTTCGAATTCAAGTTTTTTCAAAGTCCTTTAAACTTTCGATCTCCATTTCTAATTCGTGATTTATTCAAAGAATTTTAGTTTTGCTATTTTTCAAAATCACATTTTCATTTTCAAGGGTTTTGAAATTTTCTTTGATCACATTTCATTCTCTTTAAAAATTTGCACATTTAGAATTTTCGAACATATTAAAACTTTCCAACTCCTTTTGTAAAATGTTATTTTGAAAATCAACCCGGTTTCGTTTTTCACCAAAATCAGAATTTTCCTTTCTAGCTTTTGAAAATTTTCATGAAAACGAGCAAATTCTTTTTCATAATTCAAACAATCTTTGCAATTGGAATTTTCAATTTTCTTAATGTTTTTAAGCTCATTTTCCGATTCATCATTTTTCTGACGCATTTTAGATTTTTCACTTTTCAATTTATTGTTTTTTGTCTCAAGTTCATTAATAGTTGTAGTTTGTTTTTGACACAAGTGAACTAAATCTTTGAATGAAAATTATTTATCTCGTCAGCTATTGCATTTTCGTTACTACCTTCTTTACTATCATTGTCCAAACTATCTTTTGCAAATCCTTTCAAGCGCAATTCTTTAACTGAGTCGATTTTGGGGAGTTTCTCGCTTTTGTCTTTTCTGCCATATATTGGATCGAGAGCGTTTCAGATTTCCTGTGCAGTTAAACAATGAGAGATATGGTTAAATTCGTCACGATCAATTAGAGAGTAGAGTATATGCATAGCAAGAGCATTAATCGAAAAAAATTTCTTATCTACCATATCACACCTATTTTCAATAATATCCAAAAATTTAAAATTAACAAAATTTGAATAAAATTCCATTTTTGATTTCCAATTTAAAAAATCCGTTCCATCAAAAATAGGGGGACTAACACTGGAGTGACTCTCGCTAGATCTACAACAATGGTCAGACATTTATACTAGCAACTGCTCTGACACCACTTGTAGGATCAAATTAACCCTAGAGGGAGGTGAATATGATATATAATAAACTCACGGAGTAATAAAAATTACAGATAGATAATAACAGAGTAAATGTGGTAATAAAAGTGATACACAAGTTTACCCAGCTTTGGCAAAACCCGCCCATTGCTGCCCCTAAGGTTTCTACTAGGAATTAAAAAATCAACGTTTGCAGATTCTGTAAACTCACGACCCTTGCTAACTTGATTTTTCTAACCCTACGCTCAAAACTCTACTGCAACTCAAACCCCGAGTTGTGAATTCTCGAACTACGCCCCGTAGTTCGTATCTAGTTAAAACAAGAGTTTTATAAAAAGGTAAATTACAACAAAAAATTAAGACAAGAAACCCTAAGTAACCAAGTTAAGGCTACAAAGGTATGACCCAAAAATAGAGAAGAAAAATATATGCTTAGCCCGTATTCTTTTATTTCGTTCAAGCCCGTTCCTTTGTCCTCTTCGTCTTTGAATTAGAGTTTCCTGATTTGGAAGCTAACGTTTGCAATTGAGGTTTGAATCACACTGCTCCTTTGTTGTTGATCGCATTCCTTTATATGTGGCAATTGATTATTGCGATTACTCCCACTGATTTGAAGCCATCGATTCCTCTAGTTGATTGATTGAGAAATATGATCACCTTGATTGCCTTGTTGACCGATCTCCTTACTTGGATTGCTCTGGCTTCGTCGTCGAGTTGGTTGATACTGATTTGGTACACGTATTAATTTTTCCTATTTCATTTTTGTTCGAACTCGACTTAATTTGTTGATGATGATAATGGGTTGGTATTTATAGGGATTGAATCCTTATTTTCTGTTGATTTTTTCAGTTTGAATATTCGGTAACTTTTCTCGGCCGTTTGATTTTCTAATCGACGGTGGACTTGTTCAAATCTGATATATATTTGAATTCTTGATATATATGTATATTCGAATATATTTTGATCCCTGTTGAATTTCTTATTTCTGTCTTGACTTGTTGAGATCATGCTTCAGTTGAATATTTCAGTGTCCATTTGAATGTTGCAATTCTTACGTTACTCACCTGTGATGGTTCTGACTTAAGTTTCACCCCTTTTGCTTGTTGTGCACTTTCGACTAGCACTTTAATCTATTTGTATTTTCTTTCCAATTGCTCCCTTATAGTGCTCTGTGTTGATTCCAAAACGGATCTGTCTTGTCCGAACTTATTTTGGGATTGCACGTTTCCCTCAAACGGTCGATATGGTGGATGAATTTGTTTTTTGGAAGAAATGTGTGATCCTCTAAAGTAGATGAGAGCACACATGTACACACATATATATATATCACCGATAACAAAGGAGTTGCCAACATGCCTGACAGGTGATAAATCATAACACAGAAAAAACTAAGAAAAACAAACTCAGGAAACTTCTTGAATGAGCTTCGGCAAGACCACCGCTCATTACACCTCAATATCGAACTCCGGCAAGGCAACCGTCCGATAATGAAGTGTTAGAAGTACCCAAAATAATCCATGGTGCAACCAAGTGCACAAATGAGATCAACAAATGGTGGATGAATTTGTTGGATTGGTTGCCTTGTTTCTTGTCTTGGTTTTTTGCAGGGGTTGAGTTTGAAAAATGTTTGTTTTGTGTGATTTGTACCATTTACCTCCACTTGTGTGCATGCCTGAATTGGTTTGGCTGTGTGCGCCTTGCTTACATTTTCTTGCCTTTCCCTACCATGTGCAAGTACTTGCACTTGCAGTTACTGATTTTATTTTACTTGTATATGCCGATGCATGTGTGCATTCACTTCGGCCTGGTCTTGTATGTTGCACTTCATAATGGCTGCACTTGTATGATGTTTAGTACTTGTTCATGTACACTTGTATTTCCTTTTGCCTTGTGTGCTCCATATTGCTGGTCTCGACATTTGATGTTACAGTCCATACTCGTTGTGGTAGCTTTTATGGCGCACTTAACTCTTTGAACTTGTTGTTTCACGTGCACTTGTATATGCATGTACTTGCTTCTGTTTTGTTGCATTTGACTTCTTTACTCATCGCCTTGAGTTGAGCCAGAAATTTATTGGGCTTGACCTCATGCATTTGCGTTGTGCTGAGCCTTCGAGCTTGATCTTGCACTTGTCCCTGAAATTTAAATGATGCAAGTATGTTTTCTGTATGTGCTCGTACCTATGGCATGTACGGTGATACACTGTGCATGTCATATGTTGCTTATGCACATTTATTTTTTGTTTCGATTTAAAATATGAAAACGAACAATCCAATTAACTGAGCCGATATCATATTTAATTATATTCTTATTTTTTCAATCTCAATTTGTTTCTTTTTGATTTTTACTGCGTTGCTTATTGTTTGACAGACAAAGTAAATAACCAGACATAAGCTAAAGCAAGAAGATAGCAAATCAAATCCGAGCGAGCGATCGAGCGAAATAATGTTGTATGTAAGAGTGTGAAATAGTGTTGTATTTGAAAATGTAAAATATAGTGGAAGTTGTGTTGTAAATGTGTACTATTGAAATTGTAATAAAATGTTTGTTGAAATAAAATATTTGAAATTCTGATTTGTTTATTTCATTGTGTAATATTGCAATAGTACTATAACAAGCGCGCGCGCACAAATAAATAAATAAATATATATATATATATATATATATATATATATATATATATATATATATATAATCATCAAACAAAAACCATAAACTATTATATTCTACATTAACATATAGTTAAAGTCACTTTAACAAATTTAACAACAAGAGTATAAGTGAACAACTCATTTTAAAATGTCATCTTGTTTTAAACAAGATAAGATGTCACGTGAACATACAAATTCATTTTAATTCGACTATATTGCAATATAATGTGTACATCACACAGTATACATATATAACGAGTAATATATTGTTTGGTCAAATGGGTACACTCACTTGCAATCAAAGTTAGCTCTTTAGGATCGCTTATTCATTCTCTTTATGCAAGTTTAAGTCAAACCACTTCTTGCTTATTTACCTAAGTCCATGCTTTTTCTCCCTACTTCTACCATGCTTTCTCCTTCAAAAACACTCTCTAGTACTTTAGTAATGAAGTATAAGTACTATATGTGAGTTTAGGTTGATCTTAAGATGTTTAAGCTCAATTTATTTTTGTTTTTTTTAAAGTTTATTGAGATAAGAAAAGTGGTCTGGTTTGATTTAAGGAATTTGTGTCTGAATGAGAAAGGTACGCATGTGTAAATATAAAATGGTAAAAGAGACCAAGATTAAAAGAGTCATCCCCTTGTCCTCTTGTTCCATTATCCTCCTCTTCATCCCTTACCATCACCAAAGCCTCCTCACTTGCTTTCACCAAAATATTACATTCACATTCCTAACCATTTTTATATTCATCTTAAACAAACCAACACATTAGTGTGTTACACTAAACACGTGTATGTTATTTAATCGTTAAAAACTTCAATCATACTTAAATTTGATTATCAATAATATATTTTGGATCACGTTGTGGACTATATCAAATGCATGTAAAAATATCGCTCTTTTAGTTACGTTTATACAAGTCTACAAAACCTGAATCGTTGGAGATTGGTAGTTGTCTGATTACTTGCTCAAGTGACACTGGTCACAAGAAACATGCTCAATTGGTGATCAAATCCATTTCACACTTCTACCATGTCTCACGTTCTTGGACACGAAGCCTGAAGATCCCGTTGGAGCTTGGAAGAATGCGGAGTTACAATAGCATTAAAGAAGTTCAGGTTGGACTTTATCATATGGACGTTAAATTTGCGATATCTCGTTTATACTTGCAACGAACTTGACGTTCCCTTCTGCACCACTGTCGTAGTCGACAATCCAAGTGTTGTTCTAATGTTGGGTCTTCTTCTATTCACGCTTCAGGTTTTGTTACCGATCGCATGACTATAAACTCCCAAGGATAGACGAAACTTGGAAGTCATGAGACATTTAAGCGGGCATGGCTTTCAACCGATTGTTGTTTGTAGAACCCGGATAATCTTGACTATGTGCTTTTAAAGTTTGTCTACACCCTTATTTCAATGCATCACGAGAAGTATGAAGATTATTACGCTTTTTTTAGGTTTTATGCATTACATTTTTATTTTCATGACTGTCAAATATTAATCGTTTAAAAAAGTATTTTACCGGTAAGAACTACATTTATAAAATACACATCCACAAAGTACACTTTCAACCCAATTTATAACTGATCCGTCCAAACACACCCCTTTTCGTTATATTGTAGTGTTTTAAAACTCTACGCAAAAGCATTTCGATAACTAAAATTTAAAAAGTTAAGACGTATGCTCAGAGTTTAGGGGTTTAAATCGAACTGGTCCAACTCGTTTTGGGCCAGCTGACCAACTATTTTGGGCCAGCTAAGGAAATTTATTTAAAATTTGTCTTAAACTTGTAATTAATCGAAAACGAAATTAGTTTAAAGAGTTCATGCAACATCTGTTCTATTTTATTTGATACTTATATTAGCATAGCATTTAGTATCTTTTGACTAAATTTTAAATTTTGTATCCTTGGGTCAAAATTGTGGTTGTAGCTTTCCCTTCTCGTGTAAACTAAAATAATAGAACAAGAACGGTATAAGAACAAAACATCGGTCACATTCAATGCCAGTTAATTTTGACTTTGACGCTCCGAAATTCAAACCTGTAACAAAATCTTACATGAGTATGGCACTCAGTTAAGTAATTAAACCTTATAAACAAACAATTGTCATTAGTGTACATTAAAAACAATACATAAAACATATTACATCAAACCCATCTTACATATTTATAATCATATAGCATGAAACAGCCATGTTGTCCAAATCTTAGCATTTTCCCTCAGGTAACTTTCTGTCTAGTTCATGCAAGGACTGATGTAACTAGAGATTAACCTACAGACCAAGCTGCTACAATTAAAGGTACAGTTTGTATGCTACTCGTCGACTAAAATACAAGACTTTCTAGAACATAGCCACACATACATCTAATAAGAAGACAAATAATACATACATAAATTTACTATACTAACCACTTGTCGGAGCCAGTCGGTGCGGCCTTCTCTGACCACCTCCAACACCGTAAATTTGCTTACAAACCCATTCCGGCTTCTGCACCGGCGAACATATTGACAAACTTTTTGGACATCTCTCTAAACAGTTATCACCAAAACTTCCAGCTACTAACTCACCTTTCAGTAACTCATCAGGCAATTCTCCATTCAAAAAGTTTCCATCCAAGAACAACCTCTTCAATTTAGCATATTTCATCGGAATCTGCCCTCTCAGCCTATTGGACTTCATAGATAAGGATACCAGAGATGGAAACTCTGCAAAGTTTTCGGATAACTCGCCTTCAATCTTGTTAAAACTAAGATCAATCGCAACTAATCTTTCTCCTAAACCTTTAGTTGGTTTCCATACATTTATGGAGTTTATACTGTTATTTGATAAATTCACTTGCTGCAAAGACGGCAACAGAAAAAACCAACCTTCAATTCTCCCATACAACTTGTTTGCGGTTAGCTCCACAACTTCCAAGTATTTCAAAGACTGAAACGTGGTTTTTCGTAAAAATCCGGAAACTGAATTGCCTCTTAAAGCAAGACTTACTAAATTAGGAGGTAGGGAGTTTGGTAAATCGCCAGACAGCTGATTATAGCTCAGATCAATGTCAACTATATTCGATTTCATTCCAATTGGAAAACTGGGGATACGTCCAGTTAGTTGATTCCTGGACAGGTCGAGGACGTTCAAGTTTGGAAGTTTGTACATAGATTCAGGAACAGAACCAGAAAACTTGTTGCCAGAGGCTGAAATAATCTCTAAATTAGCAAGATTCGAAAAAGAAATAGGGATCTTACCGTAGAAGGAGTTGTCGTAGATATTTAGGTGGGTTAGAAAAGTGAGGTTGGAAATGGCGGGAGAGAGAGTGCCGGAGTAGCCTGCGGGGTCGAGGGTGAGGTCGGTGACGCGGGAAACGCCGCCGTAGACGGCGGCGCATGTGAGGCCGCAGGTGAAGTGAGTAGGAGCGGCTGGATGGCAGGGGTCGGAGGAGAAGTTCCACGTGGCGAGGCATGACCATGGGTTGATTGATTTAGGCGAGATTGCAGATTTGAATGCGGTTAGTGCGGCGATGTCGGAGGGGTCTGTTTTTGGATCAATGGCGGTTGTAGAAGCGAAGAAGAAGAGGAGGTGGAGGAGGAGGATGTTTAGCATCATTGGGTTTTTTGGGATGATGTGAAAAGGGGAAATTGTTTCGGGGGTTTAGTGGAATTTTGGAGACAGTGGTTTTGAATTGAATAGTTGAATGTAAAGGTGGAAAGAGAAAATTCAGTGACTTTTTAAAGACGATGAAGGTTTTGTTGGGATATTTTAAATTATTTCATGATATTTGAAATTTAATATTGGTACCAAATTAACGAGTATGCGCTTTCAGTGTACCAACCCCACTATTTTATGTTAGTCGGTAGCGCACTAAAATATCACCGTTATCATCTGAGCTTGGTGTGTTATAGCATTCCCAGCACCGTGTCAATTTTCGTGGGTGGTTGTTCAAAATAAAATGGTGGAAATCCCCACTCGGTCAGCAGCGAGTGGGGAGCCTTTCCTATTTTTTTATTAAAACTTTTGTAACTAAACGGTTTTCTGAAAACCGTTTAATGCCTAAAAAACCGTCTAGAGCGAAAGTTAAAAAACATATAAAAGTTAAAAAAGAAAAACTTAAACGAGCTTCTGAAATCCTTCCTTAAATGGCTTTCAGAAAACCGGTTATGTCTTAAACGGCTTTCAGAAAGCCGTTTAGAGATTGCCACTGTAAAAAGAATGAAAGCGATCCCCATTTCCCGTTACTCTCCACGCTCGAATTCCCACTGCTGGGAGGAACGGCAGTGGGGATCTCATTTCTTCTTATATTTTCGCTGCTGGGAATGCTCTTATTGTTTTCCCAGTGCAACGTTGAATAGATCTTCCATGCATCATGCATTAGACGGACCATCTTTTTCATTTTGGGTTATATGGATAAAGAAAAAAATTACAAAATCAGTTCGTGTCCGCGAGGATTCGAGAAATGAAAAAAATGTATACAATGTCCGAAATAATAGAGATTTTTGGTCTCTTACATAAATATTTCACTCCCCTTCGATTTTTTTATTCTGTCTTTTGCAACTAGCATTAACAAAATTCCAAAAAAATTTGATCTCGCTCCCATCAGTTTCAACAACAAACACTAAGCACTCTCTTCTCTTTTATATCATGTTTTCCTACTATCTTATCTGTAGGTCCTTTTTTGACGGATAATTTTTTAATCTCAAAATCACAAATTTCGGTTTCTTTCTTCTTATTTTTCATGCTTATAATCATTGTCTCGGGCCTTCAAATATGATCAGTTATCATCATTGTTTTTGGTTTATAAGGAAAGTCACGACTTTGCATGAAAATAATCAAAAAAAATTGTTGCTTTTTCTTATTTGTTGTAAGCGTCCATAATCCTTGTGCAATATCACTAAACTATTCCTGGGACATATTAGTACACGGTTAAACGTGTTAAACTTGCAATAGTGTGATTGGCAATAGTTAATTCAAAGAATAATGTCCAAATCATTCATACAAATACTATTCAACAAAGGGTCCAGTAGTGGTTATATTGCCATAGTTCAGTAGTGGGCTGCATGTTAATGGTCCGATAGTGGTTATATTGTGAGTTGAGCTTCTAGTAGATCGATTCTGTACTTATGGACATTCATATGGGAGTTAACTGAAGAGTATACTCGGCACCAGCCTTATGCGAGGGGTGTGCCCTTTTTAGTCTTGAGCCATTTTACTTTTACAAACGAGGCAGTTTACTGACTAAATTCTTAATATTTTTTACAATGTAAACAAATCGCAACACCAATATTGTCAGTCCTTAAGTGCTCCTTGTCGAAGGTGCCTTTTTTGAGGGAATGACCATCACACTTGGTGGTAACCTATCGTTTAAGGAAGTTTTCTACCGACACAACATCACTCTCCTGGGTTTCGAGAGTGTTATCTGAAGCGAGTCCCACTAAGCATCCCTCGTTGGATACTTTACATGGGCCCTCATATCTCTAGTGTGGCCCACCTCTTCCTTTGCACAACTACTACCTCAACTTCCTGAACCAAAATACATACCACCCATGCAATTGGTTCTTAATTATTACACATTCTAGCCATGATCCATGAGGTTTGCCAACATTATGAGATTAGGCGAGTCGCTCTCGGCTTCGCCCGCTACATGTACTGCCCGAGATTCTTCATATGGAAGCTAACAACTTATGTTACTTGCACTACCACAAGAACGAGAAACCAATAACAGGGACCCCTGGGCACATCTATGACTACAAGGATCCTTGTTTTTTGTTCACATTAGTAGGAAGGATCATGATACGACCCTTCAATAGACAACCTTCAAAGTCTCTAGTAAGTTTTCCCATCCTCGATAGTTGTTTTCTAGCTTCTATGTACTAGACTTATGTTTCTTCTATTTATATTTGCACCATGCTACTTCCTAGACGATAGCAACAATGATAGTCACTTTGAGGAGATGTATGAGAAGATCATTTAGCTTCCCATAGTGTTGCGGAACATGGAGAACATCCTCACTAATGAATCCCCAAAGGAAGATGGACTCTTAGCCGGCCTTCAAAACATGGATCGTGTAGGAAAGAAGTTTAAGGTAGCAAGATGAGGTTGAAGTAGAAACCCAAAGGGTTGTAACAAAGGCAGACCATCACCTCAGTGCCTCGGAATGGTAGATCACAAAGGACAAGGTGACCGATGGGATAGTACCAACATGTGTTTGTTCTCTTTGAGGAAACGGGTTAGGAGAATGAAAGGGCATATGTCTTTTCAGGAAAGAAGACCAATAGCTCCAGAAGCCCATTTCCCTATGATGAAAGTACCTCGAGAGCACGTGTGACACCTGGAAAGGATGATACCTTGTCCTTTGGTCATTGGTCATGGGGAAATTCATAGGAAAGCTACTATAAAAGAACTCCAAACAATAAGTGTGACTAAAAATTTAGCCAACATCAGAATTATGTTTAAAGGATGGTAGTTTGCTAAGCTTGCTTGCTAATACCTTGATAAAATGAAACATGAGGAGATAATCTTTGCAAAATAAGTAAAGACACACAATATAAAGTGGTTCGATAAACGTCGATCTATACCAATTATGAAGGATCTCTTATTACTTTGATTTGCTTACAATAGATGTGATTATAAGAGACAATAACAAGAAACAACAATGCTTGAGAGATTAGATTATATAACCCTTGTAAAAATGCATGTTTTGATGTATTTATAATTGTTGGAATTTTATTTGAGTGGTTGAGATTACGCGTTTAAGTTGCTAAAATCATGCAGGGCCGTTGATTGTGTGGCCCGGTTCGATGTATGACAACTAAAGTGCCAATTGGATTTTTTAGTTGAGATGTTGCCATTTGACTGACTGTACTTTGAGTATACTCTCTATAGGGCCAGGTGACATGGGATTAGGTAGTGGTTGTGTAGTGGAGCTTTGTTAGGGTGGCAGCAAAGGACATGGAGTGGTTGTTATACAGTGGTGCTTTTGTCAGATGAACAATGCTATTTGTGTCAGTCTTTATAGAGAAATAATGTAGATGGAGTTTCTTTTTGTAGGGATAGTTAGGCAACGTGGCCAGAGCCTACCAAGACAAGGCAAGAGGGCTTCAAAAGGTGCAATAGTTGATGAAGAGGGCAAGCAAGTGGTTTTGCCAAGCAATAGGTTGTTGACTGGATCACGTAGCTATTGAGAGAGATGCTTCATGCCGATCCGAGGTCCATTATCGTTGCCCGCTAGTAGCCATTAGTAGCTTGGCTTTAACTTTAGGACCCTAACCGGTCGCTAACTTGGTAGTCGGGTCAATTAACTATTAAGGGTTTCTTCGTGGGCAAGTGAGCGCTTGTTTTTGTCGCCAATAGGTGTACATGCGGGCGATGTTTAGCTTGTGCATGTGAATTAATCGGACAGGCTGTCAAGGAAAAGTTATTGTTTGTGTAGGGCAAGCATCATACGAAGCGGGAAAACCAAAGCGTCAGCTTCAGGGAAATTATGGACCAAGTGGCGGGCCAGGGCGCACACCGCTGTAACCATCCATGCCAGTTGGACGACGCAAGCTAACCATTCCATACTTGCAATAAATTTGAGAAGCATTCTACCCCAAAGTTTGTGCCCATATTCTAGTATAGGCTTGTTAATCATGCATTTAATGCTGCTACATATGTCATTATGTGATTGGAGAACGTAGTTTATTTTCCTAGATGTGGCAGTGATGCTTTGTCTTTTCGATGTGTGATTTGATATGGGCATTGATGCTACCTAGATGGTTTGGATTGCCCCTAGGCAGTTGATCCAACAGTTTACATCCATTTTTGCTGTCTATAAATACTTCTCCTTCCCTTCTTCTCATTCTTTAATGAGAACCCTTATATTTCCACCATTAATAGAGAGAAAAGGGAGCTTTCTTCATCTTCTTCACTTTTGTTCAACAAGGGAAAACCTCGACTTCAATCAGTAAGTATTTCAGTGTTGATTCACTATGTTTTTCACCATATTTTTCTGAACTGTTGGTTGTTTTTGGGATTAAATAACTTTATGTTGTGCTATTGTTTTCCTTTTTCACTTTTATATTGCCTTTTGCCTTTCATTTGTTACCACTATCGTGCTAATTTTAGCATTTTTTTGTCATTAATAAACTTTCTAATGAACTCCCACTACACATGTCATTGATCGATCGTTATTGGGGGAGCAGTGATGGTTGTTTGATGTCAAACACTGACTAGACCACCTAAAAACCATCATGTTGTCATGGAAGTTGAACTATTCCCTCTCCCTAATAAATCTGGAAGAATATACATTGGGCCATGACTAGTAACTTAGACTAGGTATTGAATCGATTATGGGTGCGGGCCTTAGCAGGCTTGCGGAATGACCTTAGGTCTCTCACCCTTATTGCTGGGGAAGTAAGACCTGTTTATCTTTTTACTAAGTTGGGATGGTTCGATAATCTAGATTTTTTTATTTGTTGATTTTAGATGTCCGAGACTGCTTCTATTAGCAGACAGACTCTCCTTCCGAACGCTTCTAAGGCTAGAAGGACAGAGTCGACCTAAACCGCTCTTTAGCCCACTATGGCAGCGAGAATATCAAAACTCTTTATCCCTTGGTTGTTGACTGAGCCAATCAGCCCTCGACATGCTACTTTAAGTTGTTACTAGCTTATATGAAGAGGGGGTAATGCTCCTCCATAACCTATTCTTATTCAGATTCCTTAAATTTGCACCATGCAGTGCCTGAGCAACTTACCCCCAAATAGCTATAGTTGTTAGTAGGGCTCTTCATCGTATGTTATGACTTGAACATTCCAGAGTTAGATCCGGTCTTGATTAGGCTAATCTTGAAACTGTGCTGGCAAGCTAAAATCGAAGTGGAAAACTATTACTATCTCAAATTAAACAACAAGCCCTCTTCTTCGGTCTGATTGAGCAAGGTGTTGGGCTACCGAGAGCATTTCTTCTTTGTGCCGACTACCATCAATCTGACCCTCATAACACTGGCCTTCAATGTGCTCCTTATGTTACTTAATGCATTTTTCTTTGAGTTTTTTCAATAATTTGGAACCCATTTTTCTTTCTTTTATTGTAATGCCCCCACCGAAATCAGTATAAGCATAGTTGTCTACGAATATGTCCACTGGATAAGGGTGACCAAAAATAATGCCTGAAACTAGGCGATGATTTTGACAGACGAGAACCTCCATTGAGTGGGGTTGTTCGCTCCACAAAAAACCTTGAGAGGGAGAGAGGTCACAGCTAGGACCTTAAGCAGGTGCTTTGCCCGGTTCATAGGGATCATGATTAGAGAGCCGTCAGTGGTGGTGCCTTTGATGGATATATAGAAGGACGAAGAAGCTACCACGTCGGACCCGGGTCATAATGGTGAGTAGGAGGCATATGATCGGACACTCTTGGAGGATGTCATGGTTCCGGACCATTTCATTAAGTGGTCTTTAAGCTATTTTAGGATGCTTGAGATGCCTGAAGCGGAGAGGACCGCAGGTGGGCGTAGGAGCGAGATACACCAATAAGTGAGCACTCCTCCTCCGAGATGCCTCCTGCCAACGGGTCTCTACACCCAATTACACACACCATGTCCCATCACACATAAAAATCCGACGGGGAACAACATAGCAATAATAGTATAGGTTCCTCATACATGCCCTTAGTTAGAAGAAGGAACCAATCATATGATCGTAGCATGAACTTGTATTGTATTGCATTTATGTTTTTGAAATCTTTTTAATTCTTTTCCTCTTGCTTATGTTTTATAGCGGTCCACTTGAATCTTCTTAACCTGGTAGACACGGTCAAGTCCAAAGGGCATCACAATCAACACCCTCAACACATAGCGCTCTAACTTCCCAATCGGCCCGCACGGAGGGTCATACCTTCACTATCTGTGATCTGACACTATCGAAGCATACTATAGTGGAGGTGGGCCACTCCTTCGGGACCGAGGCAGAAGCAAGGAGGGGGTGATTATAGAAGCCCCACATAGATGAGTTAGAGGGTTGTAGGAGTGGACTGGATTTTAGGTTCTCAAGAAAGGTACAGGTTGTTGGGCCCCTACTATAGGGCTCAAATAATGGTGTGGTAGGTTAAGCTGCTTTGAGTACGGTCAAAGAGGAGGAGGGTATGGACTTGCAGATGCTGGTGCAGTCGTTGACTAAGGTGGCTTTAAAGGCACTGGTTAACATGGTTCACCCAGGTCTGGCACAGGGCCTTATTCTTTGGAAGATATGGTGGCTGCCTAGCATAAGCATGCATATTTGGTATGATCCTTAAATTTAGTACTCTCCCTCCATTCTTTTTCTCATACTTGACTTCCTCTACAGGTCGGACCATGCTCCCACAACATTCATGCCAACCAACAAAACCTATGGAAGTAGGTGGAGGATGAGCCTATGACTCACCAATGAGCAATGGGAAGGGTAGCTAAGCTTGAGAGACGAGCCCTTGAGGCTGAAAAGAGGGCTAGGGAGCTTAAGAAGCTGACCATGGCGGTAGAAGGTGCGAGGAATATGGTCAAGATAGCTAGGGAGACTATTGTAATTGAGTGGATGAAGGAGAAGGACAAGCTGGGGGAGAGGCTTAGGCAGGTGTTGGCCGACCTGTATGCGAGTCTCAAGGAGGAAAACGAGATAAAAGGGAGTTTGCAGTAGCACTTGCAGCATGTAAACTGGGAATAGCTTATGAGGGAAAAGGTAGCCTAAGACAGGTTATGAAATGATAGGTTGATCAAAGTGCTGAAGTTAATTTTTGCACCTAACTCTCATCTCCCTTTGGCGGTAAACTTCCTATCCCTGGTGCAATACGATGAGGTCTGTGGCGAGGTGGTGGGGGAGATGGTAACGACAGGGAGGGCTCCCCTAGCGATCTTGACTGCCAAGCAAATCTCCTTTTTGACAAGTGGGCCGAGTGGGCCAACCACTGACGCTAATCCAATGGTGGATAAGGAGTTGGTATATGATGATGACCAACAAATTACCGAGCACCTCCTACCCTTATGAGTGAAGAGTTACATGAGGTCATTTTTGTATTTTTATCTACTTATCTTCTTGTTATTATTTTATTTTTTGTTGATGTGTTGATCAAGCAGGGTCTGATGTTGAAATGAATTTACTAGTGAAATGAAATGATATATTTTTATTGTATTGAGCTTTTCCTTTTCGTGATGAAAGATGTTGAATTGAATCTATATGTTTGTTTCAATATTATATGTTTGACTTCTACTTTTATATCTACATTTCACATATATATTTATCTCCCATGTTTACTTATTATATGATTTTTATTTTCTCTATGCCGGGCAGTTCGTACGACCCCTAACTTTGTTGAGTAAACACGTAGACCTAGCCATTTATGCATAACATAACAAAGCACAACGTAACATACAAGTAGATATAAGGAAAAACAAAGAGATAGTAAACCAAGCAAATTTATCTTCCATTGTGGTAGCCTGCCTTTAGCTTTTCATAGGGGACTGGAGTTGGTGAAGGGGCATCCTCAAGCAGTTGCCCGGTGCTCATTTTGATCAATCTTTAATGCATTTAAGAGCCACCAAGGGGGTGTGGCTTTGCTTAATAGGGCCACTTTAGGTGTTTAAGTCGGCTTGAATTACGGATGCTAGGTTTGGGGTACAACATGGTTAATCGTGCAACCTTGGCACCAGTGCCCAGCCCCATTGGAGTGATGGGCATCATCATGTGGGAATAAATCGAGACCACGACATAGGTAGTCGCACCATCGGTTTGTCGACACCTTCAGCTAGTAGGGAGTGTTGAGTGGCTCGCTCATCCTCCCGAAGCAACACTACAAATGTCGGGTTCATTCTTACAACGTGGGTAATTACGCCACCGTGGCACCAGTGCCTCATCCTGTTGGACAAACGGGGAGCATCATAGGCCAACGAATTGGGACCACTGCGTGAGTGGTCGTGCCATCTGTTCATCAATGCCTCCAGCATGGAAGGGAGCCTTGAGGGGCTTGTGTATCCTCACAGAGCAACACTATGATCCTAGGTTTGGGATTACAGTATGGTAACCATGATGCCATGCCACTAATGCCTCATCTTGTTCGAGGGATGGGCAACATCATGGACGAATGAATCGGGACCATGGCATGGTGGCCATGCCATAAGTTCTTAGATGCCTTCGGCATAAAAGGGGTGCGTTGAGTGGCTTATGCATCCTCGTAGATCAGATTTGGCATTCCTTGATTGAAGAGCAGAACCTATGGCGGCCCATTCTCTTCAAATAGCTTAGAGTGAGGCATTTCATACCAAGGAGAGACGATTATTTGGCTTGGCTCTATCGGATTGCCTTGAGTGCAGTGTCTTTTGGTTGCAAAAGATGACCTTCATTGGCCACTTCTCCCTAGATAACCTTATAGATGGTTGAGTGATGGATGCTTGGAAATGCCCTATTTTCATTTCATACTTAGAATTTTACAATTATTTTTGCCTCATGACTACGGCTTACATAGTTTTATACATAGTACACTCAGAGATGCTTTGATTCCAAGTGTGAGGCACATGGGTGTCATCCGAGTGTGAAAGGTGGCATGCGCCGTAGGTTAGTCAGCGTTAATCATGTATAGGCCTTTCCAGTTTTTCCCAATACTCCTCCAGTTGGGTTATTAGTGTTCGCAAAGAGCCAACGTACTATTAAGTCTTCGAACTTGAATTGATAGAGCATCAGCCTTTTTTGTAATGCTTGGCTAGCTTTCTTTTGTACGCCTCAGTTTGGAGCTCTGTCTCTGCTCTTCTTTCTTCTAAAGCATCAAGCTCAAACTTGGGTAACTCTTCATTTTGCATGGGGTCATGTGTGAGGTACCTTGGAGATGGTACATTAACTTCGATGGCCAGTATGGTTTCATACCCATAAGCTAAAAAGAATAGGCAACGCCCTATTGATGTGCGGCTCGAGGTTCGGTAGGGCCAAAGTGTAATAACCCGTAAAATCAACTATAAATAAATAAATTGGATAAATTAAATTAAATAAGATAGGTATAACAACGTAAATTTTGTAAAAAGTCATAATTTGACCATGAAGGTTATGCCATTGCATTCATGGCAAAATTCTGATCAATTTCCATATATAATATGCTGAAACAGAGCCCAAGAAGAAGTTATGGGCGTTTTGAAGTTTTCGGGTTTAAAATAATTTAAATAAAATTAAAAACCAAATGAATAATTAATTTTAAAATTTAAAATTCAAAGGTTAATAGTAATTAGACTTAGGGTTAAGTAAACGTTAAAATTAACGTTAATGCTAAAAAGTAATTAAGGAATAAAATAATTAAAAATCAATGGCAAAATAATTCTTCCTAAAATAACACATACCGGTCAACCGCTCCCCTCGGATCAACTGATGGAAGGCGGCGGTCGACCAGTTGTGAACAATGGCGGCTAGGGTTTTTGCACAATGAACGTACCAGATTATATAACATTAAACCGACTTAATCTGACGGTTCTGGTTCATTTTAACCACTATAAATAGGAGCCTAGCCCCCTCACTATTATTTATAAAATATTTTGAGATTCTAGCGAAGCTCTGTCAGTTCGTCTCTTCATAGATTTAGAAAACTTGTGACGCCCCACCTTTATACTCACACTAACCAAGGACACTACTGGTAATGCCGTCGATTAGTACAAAAAATAAGGCTGTTAAGAAGCGACCATTTGTGTAATTTCTTTACGCGAGTACCGATATGTCAGATAGGATTACATGCATTTCGTTTCAAGAGGAAATCTGACACATCAATTACAAACTCAAAACTACTACACAGTGGCTACGTGATCTTCAGAAACAAATATAAAATAAGCGTAACACAAATCAGACACAGAAATTCATATCACTAAGGCAGAAACATATATGAAAATAACACATAAAAGTGTACATCAAAGTAGTGGTCATACAAGATCCACTACATCACAAAAGAATAAGTATACATCAAGGAGTCTCTATCTCAAATGTATAAAAGAAAAAACTACTAAGCTAAAGTAGTTAGCCAAAAGTCAGAAGCTGGCCCCTGCTAAGAAGTCAAGTGGAAGCACCTGAAACACCTCGGTCTGACCCGAGTATTATTTAAGAAGAAAAATAATAAACGAATCAGTCTAGCTATAAATAGCATATAAGATGAGATAGGATAAGAGATACAACAAAAATATATGATAACAATAATGCCATACTTTGACAAGCATACATTTGATAACAACAAAAATCATACAATATCTCAAATCATCTCAAATGTCAAAAAGAATATCACACCCCGGGTCCTGACGGGTTTCCAATTTTATTTTATAAAACGTTTTAGGACGTTTTAAAATTTGATTTAGTCAATATGTTTAATGACTTTTATAATTGTAAGTTGCAATTAGAGAGATTTAATTATGCAAATGTTATTTTGTTACATAAAAAAGTTGGAGCTAAAAACTTAAAAGATTTTAGACCTATATCATTGATTAACTATTCAGTTAAAATCATTTCTAAAGTTCTAGCGAAGAGACTTAGTATAAGAATGAATGACTTAATTGACTATTCACAATCGGCCTTTATTAAAGGGAGGAATATCACCGATGGAGTGGTAGTTGTTCAAGAATATATCAATCACTATTGTAAGAATAACATAACTTGTGCGATTTTAAAATTGGATTTTGCTAAAGCTTTTGATTCGGTAGATTGGGATTTTCTTGTAGACATCTTTCATGTAAGAGGTTTTGGTCATAAATGGATTAGTTGGATTAAAAATTTGCTTAGAACTGGTAACTCTAGTATTATGGTTAATGGTATATTAGGTAATAAAATTCAATCTAAGGGAGGTTTAAGGCAAGGGGATCCTTTATCGCCTTTATTATTTAACTTAGTTGCCGATGTTTTTGCTAGGATTATTAAAAGAGCTGTGGTTATTAAAAGAGCTGTGGGTAATGGGGTTCTATGACAAGTAGGCAATGACATTTCGCGTAATGGTATATCGGTACTCCAATTTGCTGATGATACACTGCTTTTTTCTTCCCATTTACCTAGACACATTATCACTCTTAAGTTTATCCTATACAGTTTCGAACTTCTATCAGGTTTAAAAATAAATTTTGACAAAAGTTCTGTTTTAGTTTTAAATGATTTTGAAAAAGTTGAAAATTTAGTTGCTAATACTTTAAATTGAAAAACTATGAACTTTCCTTTTGATTATTTAGGTTTTGTGATTAGACCTACCAATCTCAAACATGATGATTGGCTCATAATCATTGATAAAATTAAAAATAAGATCTCTAACTGGAATGGTAGATTTTTATCTAGAGCAGGTAGACTAATCTTAATAAATTCAGTTTTATCAGCCCTTCCGATTTATTGGATGTCCATGCATCTATTTCCAGATTGGGTTATTGATAAAATTGATAAAATTAGAAGAGATTTTTTATGAAGTGGGGAAAATCCTAATAGTAGTATAAAATGTTTAGTTAATTGGGAAACTGTTTGTAAAGCTAAAAAGGAAGGTGACCTAGGGTAATTAATTTGCGTAATATGAATATATCATTACTAGGTAAATGGTTATGGAAATTTAAGGATATAAACTATAATGCTATTTGGAAAGAGATCATTTCTAAATATTACTATAATGGTAATAGTAACTTATATCAAATTGCTTCTCCAGTTACTCAAAATATTTCTAATTTTTAGAAAAACATTTAAAATGTAATGAGATATTTAACTTAGGTATTAATACGATAGTACATTCTGGTAATAGTACTTCTTTCTGGCATGACCGCTAGATTTCGGTCTTACCTCTTAAGTTCGAATTTAAAGAGCTTTATGAAACCTGTAATATTAAGTTTGCTTTAATAAATGAAGTTTATTCATCTGACATTGATCCTCCTTGGAATTTTAGTTTTAATAGTATTTTAGAAGGTTCAACCCTTAGGCAACTTTCCTTGCTTTATGCTAGATTAAATCTTTATAATATTGATAATGACAATGATATTATTAGTTGGGAATGGGATAAGTGTAAAAAATATACTTCTAATTCTTTTTACAGATTTATTAATTTTTCGGGTACAATAAACAACTCTTTCAAATTTATTTGGAAAACTAATGCTCCTCCTAAATCTAAAATTCATATGTGGTTAATATTGCATGAAAAAATTAATACAATAGAACTTTTAAAGAGAAAAAACATTCAAAATGATAATAAATGTTATTTTTGTAATTTGCATCTCGAAGATATTAAACACATTTACTATGATTGCTTGAATTCTTATTATATTCTAAATAATACTCTTAAAATTTTTAACTTTAATATAACTACCAAAATTTCAGATTGTGACTTTTATTGGAATAATTTTAGATTTCGTTTCAATAAGAATATTAGATTCATACTTGACACTTTATTCATTATTATTTGTTGGTATATTTGGTTTGAAAGAAATCAAAGAATTTTTAATAATAGTAGTAGTCATTTTAATAAATTGATTTTTATAATTTCTTTATTTTGTTTTAATTGGATTTCTAATCCCAAATATAAATTAGCTAATAATAATCTATTTAAAGAGTATCTTAATAAGGTTAGTTACAATATTAATTCTTTTAAACAAAATAATAATATATTTAATACTCACAATAGTAGTATTAATATTTTTACAAATTTATATGATGATGTCACTGTTAAGCATAACTTACTCATGATTAAAGGTTCATAAGAATTCTTTTGTAGCTTAGCTTCACCTATTGTACATGTCATTATAGGTTTTAGTATACATGTAATTTAATTCTTTAATTTTGGTTCAATTAGTCTTATTTAGGTTTATATTACTTTCTGTCTTAATACATATATATGTATATAATTTATATAAATATACATATATATATATATATGTATTATTCTAACTTTTTTTCTTAGTCACCTTTCAGACACAGGTATGGGTTATAGGGTGTTAGATTCATCTTGCAGGTACTTATGTCTTCAGATTGCTGGATTTCGGATTGTTGCGAGGTTATCAGAGTAGAGTTTTCCTCTCAGGGTCACTTGCGGTTCCATCATAGAGGCATGACACTTTCATCTATATTGTGGTGTACTATATTCAGCTTCACGCCGGAGTAGTTGCTTATCCATTTTTTCAGATCCAGATGCATGGATTTTTCTTTTTTAGTTTGTGTCGACATTCAGCATCTTTGGGATTATCTTTAGCTTTCTAGGTACTTCTAACACCTCAGTATCAGGTGGTGGCCATGTCGGAACTCGATATTGGGGTGAGATGGGTGGTGGCCATGCCGGAACTCATCTTAGGAGTACTTGATTTTCTTTGATACTTGTATATAGCTTTTGTTACCTGCCAGGCATGTTGACAGCGCCTTTTCATTGTGATATATGTAGTTGCATGTGTGCTCTCCTCTATTTATAGAGGTTCACATATTTTTCTAAAAAAAAGAATATCACATTCTTTAGCTTATTCACCAAACCTCAAATATTGACAAAACATATCAATGCCAATCGCAAAAATTGGTGAAACACAATTTCTAGAAATCCAAAATAGAAAATCCAGAAAACACAAAAAAGGGGAGGCCTAACATAAAAGGGATGTTATCCCATGGGTCGCTAACCCATAAAATGAGCTGAACATCGACCACCTAAAAAGGTACGCCCCATGCACAGTCGAACATCGACGCACCTAAAAAGATACACCCCATGCCTAAACGAACACCGACGCACCTAAAAAGACGAACATCGACACACCTAAAAAGATACGCTCCATGCGTAAATGAACACCGATGCACCTAAAAAGATATGCCCCATGCATAAATGAACATCGACGCACCTAAAAAGATACGCCCCATGCATAAACGAACATCGACACACCTAAAAAGATACACCCCATGCATAAATGAACATCGACGCACCTAAAAAGATACGCCCCATGCACTGTCGAACATCGACGCACCTAAAAGATACGCCCCATGCGCCGACTTATCAAGCCGATTGCTCCACGAACGGTCAAAAGACCAAGGGTTGTTAGCCCATGAAATGAGACGAAGCTCCACAAAACGGGGTATAGTCCCCCACGCGGACAAAGAAACATCGCATATCGCTAGTCTAAACCATAAAATGATCATCATTGATCAATAAGAAGCGTAAATTATACTAAGCTAGTAAATTATGAGTTTAGCTTTATGTCCCATAACCACTGGCTTAACTTAAATATTTACGAACAAATTGTAGATTTCCACTCGAAAATTGTTACAAGATTTCAATCGAACAAGTCCAAGAATTAACCGACAAAGTAAACGCAAGCGTTTCATACCACTTGTTTTGCTAAGTGTTTAATTGGATTTCTCGTACGAATGAGGTAAAGGTTTGTATATACTAATAGATTGGAAAATGATTTTAAAACGAGCTTTGTATTTAAAAGTAATGTTGAAATCATTGTTTGTGAAAGAGTTTGAGTATTTACTACTAGTATAGAAACCTTTGTATTTAAAAGTGACAAATCACAGAAATGATTGTAAAAACAATCTATCACCAAAAATCCACATTCGACGACGTGAATTCAACTCATAAAAATCGATATCAAATCCCAATCAAATGGATATTCCCAAAAATCCATAAGTGAAGTCATCAAAGTCGATAATAATTGACAACAACTAACCGGATCAACAAAAATCGATAAAAATTGGAAATCCACTCAAAAACAGCCAAAATAAGCAAAACTGAACAGAACCAGACGTCTGGTTGAGAATCCAGACGTCTGGATTTTGTCTCTGTCCTTTTTCTTTTTCCAGGGACACTTTCTAGACGTCTGGATTTTTCAGATGTCTGGATTTCATTCCAGACGTCTGGATTTTCTTCCAGACGTTTGGATTTTGTCTCTGCCCTTTTCCTTTTTCAGGGACACTTTCCAGACGTCTGGATTTCATTCCAGACATCTGGATTTCCTTCCAAACATATGGATTTCCTTCCAGACGTCTGGATTTCCCTACTAGGCAAAAATCAGCCTAGCCCAAGAAGGGCAAAAATCCAAACGGAAAGCGATCGAACGAGCGATGGATGCTAGGGATTTATGCCAATCGACAACCCAGCCCTATAGGCTCTTCGATACACCAACAAAAACATGTCTAAACATCCAAGGTAGGATCTTTAAAGATTTTAACTTCAAAATACCAAAATTGGAAAATTCACCAAATCAATTCAAATCAAAAGCAATTGAACATAAAATAAATGTTAGGAATTCATACCTAACAACAATGAAAGCTATAGACATAGATGTGAGTTCAAGAACTCACCTTTAAACCCAAAACAACAAGTGAGAAGCTTTAAAACAAAGGAAAGATCAACCACTCTTCAACTTCAACTCAAGAAGCTCCAATCTAAGCTCATAAGCAAATATTTCCTAAGTTAGGGTTTAGGAATTTCTTAAAATTGAAGAGAGATTGAGATGGAGAAGATGAAGAGGATGCTTACCAAAGCTTCTCTTTGATTTTGGAGCTTGAATCTAGAATTTCCTAGTAATCTAGGGTTTAGGAATTTTAATTTCCCTTTCTTTCCCCCATTTTCCTTTAGCTTGAGAGTGTTTGGAAAATAGAATGAATGAATGAAGAGGAGTAGAGTGTGAGTTATTAGATAGAGGAGTTGGGTTCTCTTGTTGGGTTAGTGGGCTGAAACCCAAAGCCCTAAATGAAAATATCAAAATTCTAATCAACTCCAAACATATCGATGTTTATACTCAAAAAGGTCGCAAACGCCATTTTGGACTCAATGGAAGTGGTCTCTGGTCCGGATTCGACCATTTACAAAAAGTCACATTTTGGACTTTTAAATTCAACTAACGATGCTATATTTAAATAAATCATTTAAATATATTATCGTAAAAATATGCGGGTTGTTACAAAACTCCTTTAAGGTTTCAGGTAAGGATTCCTATATATCTATTTTGTTTTCTATTTATTTTCCCAACCTGTTCTTCTCCAATTTTCTGAATCTAGCGTATATATACAATTCCCTTATGTATATATCAAAAAGAAGAGCTCTGGTAGAGATTGTTAAAGGCATGTCACATCCAAAGGAGGCAAAACTAAGGATATACCGTGAGTGGAAATCTTAGCTTATCTGTTTTAGTAATTGATTAGTATGGTTTGGATTTGAATATGCCTTAGGGTGTTTTGGTTTGCGAAGACATCATATTATAAACCCCCAAAACTCATATAATGAGAAATGTCAACTCTACGTTGAAATCTCAAAGTGTTTATGTCAAAATAATACGAATTGTGTAGATTTGCAACTTTGATAGATTTACCTTCTATTCCACTCCTTATTCTTTCTCTTTTATTTTTATGTGAAAAAGGTGTTGAATAGAGTGTAAAAATCGAAACTGCAAGGTTCTAGCATCA
Organism: Allium fistulosum; assembly: GCA_030737815.1. Taxonomy (NCBI): domain Eukaryota; kingdom Viridiplantae; phylum Streptophyta; class Magnoliopsida; order Asparagales; family Amaryllidaceae; genus Allium; species Allium fistulosum. The sequence continues at coordinate 891,977,780 of CM060905.1, read as the reverse complement.
GTATATTATATTATTTTGATGTAATAAGTTGAGTTTAAATTTTAGTGGTATACAAGTCTGTTAATTGGGATTTTTGGATATGAATATTGGAATTTTGGCATTGTCAATAATATGGAATGAGACTTGTATAATTGTTGAAAGAGTGGACATTTAAATGCTAGTTTAGGATGTAAATTCCACATGCTTAGAAATTTCTAGGCGCATATCTATATATATTATATATATTAGCATAATTAACATACAACTATAACATATAATGACATAGTTAAATAGGTTATTAATTTTATCAAATCTCTCTTAGAAAAGTAATTAATGTAAAGGGCGAAATAAGAAAGATTTATTATAAGACTAAATTATGGAAACAGTGAGATATGTATGATAATGTATGGTGTGATACAGATTATGAATAAGTTATAGGGATGCAATGTCAGTCAAAAGCACATGGAAGTCTGCCCAACTAATCTGGCCACCAGTAGTGTGACTTTGGGCTAATGTGAGACATTGCCTATGATAAGTAACTACGATGACACGAGGTTTGTCCCAAATTATGTAGGGTAAATCTGCCCAGCTAATCTGGCTACCAACAAATACGAATAGTCAGACTAATATGGGATGTCACCGTGGGATACGGGTCATAATACGAAGGACCTTCTCCAAAGATTGAAGGTATTAAGTGGTTGTGTGAGGGCCGCCTCTTCTCTATGTAGCAAGTAGTAAATGCTCGTGGTTATGGGTCAGGCACAGTAGAGGATATCTCAAGATAGGGCCTGCTTCAATAGGAAGTATTAAGTGGCTGAAGAGATTCCAGGCAATATCAGCTAGATAGTTACTAGTGAGGTGTTTGCCTTAGGATATGTAGTAAATGACATGGACGTACCTTAAATAAGGTATTAAATGGTTAGAGTCTTTCTAATTCCCATTAAAAGGTATTAAGTGACTTGGGTACTATCTCTTATATTGGTAGGACATTATGGATGATAGATATGGGTTATTGGGTTGATAGCAAGTTGACTACGGGCGTATATATGGAATGACTTTTTATTTATGAGAAAAGCCTTTGGGCTTATATTTGAAAAGATTTATGATGTAGCTAGAGTACGTAGGACATATTTTTATTTAAATTATATTGCCCAAGTACTAATATAGTAAGGCTTGAGATTTTTATTCATTAGACAAAAGTTGTTCTAACTCCCTCCTTGTTACAACATAGGTTAGGAAGGACGATGTTGAAGGCAGAGATATTGAAAAGACTTGTGGCAGTAGTCTATTTATTTACTTGTTATTTTTTTGTAGTTTCTAGTGTACCCATGTAATAAAAATGATGTTGTAATTTTGGAATATCGTATGACAAATATATAACAGTGATTATGGATATTTTGTTATGGTTTTCAATGGCACTTTGAAGTTTGAATAAAATGGGTACTGTTGTTATTATTATATTTTAGCCTTCCGTTGTGAGATTCTAAATGCGTAGATATATAGCTCTATATAATTCTTTTCACCAACTAACAGCCAGCTTTGAGACGGCTCTAAATTTCGATTGCCTTTTTCTAGGTCAGAATTTAGGTCCATTTCAGGGCAGGTTGTTACATTTGGTATCAGAGCTTAGGTTACCCGATCAACTTGGGAAAAGTATACATGTGAGAGACGCACTTATTATTTTTGAGATGGTTTTTCCAAAAACTCCTATTTTATATTTACATATTATTATGAACATATGCATATACACTAGGAAAATCTTTCTTTCAGCATGTAATACTATCTTAGGAAACTATGACTAAAAGTTTGACCTGCAGATAGTAAATTATGGCTGAAAACTCTTCTTCTTCTTCTGAGACTAGGAATCCCCCGAGGAATGCCTACCGTTCGAGGGATACCCAAATAGTTCAAGCAGTACCTCCGACACGTAGGATAAGTCCCTGTTCCCTAGCAAACTGCACCGGCAGCACCCATTGCTTCGCATGTCGAGGCAACACCCCGTCCCATCGATTTTCCCAAAATGTGTAAGGATTTTATGAATATAGGAGGAAGTGTATATTCTGGAAAGGAAAGCTTCGTGGAGACTAAGGCAAGGATAAATGACCATGAAAGGATATTTCGAGAGCTTAGTTGGGAGGATCAACTGAAGCAAAGAATGACAGCTTGGCACCTTAAGGGAGAAGCCTTAGATTGGTGGAATATGGTGGCTGAGGAGGACATTGGTAAAATGGTCACTTGGGACGAGTTCAAGAATCGACTTGAGATAAGGTTTATGTCAAGAGCAGAAATTAGCTTGCAATTAGAGAAATTTATACAGCTTAGGCAGGAAGACTCCACTCTAAAGGATATCGATACACCCATGAGGAAGGCCATAAAGTTTGCCAAGGGGCTATACCCTCTACTTAGGGAATGGTTATTGAATCAACTACCCACTGGCGCTACCTACGAGATACTTATTAAGATGGCTTTACTACAAATGGCTAATGCAGAGGAGAAAGAGATGGGATGGAGAAGGTAGAACTCGCATAGAATCAAGGAGGGGCCAAGAAAGGGAATTTATGGGCGAATAAGAAGTCAAAAGGAAAGGTTAAGAAAGAAGGTAAAGTGTGTAATAGATGCCAAAAGAAAGGACACCTCGCAAAGGATTATAGAGTGAATTTGTTGAAGGGAGCTTTTAAAGGAAAGTGTTACCACTGCTATGAGGAAGGGCACTACAAGAATTAGTGTCCGAAGATGGTGAAGGAAGGGTAGAGTGGACAAGCCTACGATATTGAGGCTGCGAATATTCGGGTAGACCACCCCCTAAAGACCAAGGAAATGCAGCCATGGAAGGTATAACTCATATTTTTGGTAATAAAATTCATACTCCGGAGCATCACATTCATTCATAGCTAGGAATGTGATTAACTGCTTAAATCCTCAAATTTAAACTGCCACCCACTCAATAGTGGTTTCAAATCCTATTAGGGGGACGACGCATCTTTTCTTAATTTGCAAAGACCTAATGTTACACATATGTGATGTTGATTTCATATGCAATGCGTATGTTCTAAATTTCGAGGGATATGGACTTATTTTAGGTATGGATTGGTTGTCGCACTACGGAGCAGTCTTAGACTGCAATAAGAGGTTAGTATGGTTAAAGAGTTGTAAAGGGCAAGACTTAGACGTTCGTTGTATACCCCAAAATTCAGCTGAGTTAAGTTATCTATACTCGATGAACCTATCACAAAATAAAATTTCATCTGTATCCATAGTTCGAGAATTCTTAGATGTCTTTGAAGAAGTTTCGGGGCTTCCATACTAAAGGAAGATGGAGTTTGGGATTGATTTGGAGAAGGAGCGCAAGACCAATCGCTCTGCCATTAGGACATATGGCCCTCATGGAAAGGGGAGAATTAGACAAGCCGATCTCGAAACTATTACAAAAGAGATTCACCCGATAGAGTACCTCAGAATGGAAAGCCCCCATTGTCTTTGTCACTAAGGCAGACGATGCATTGAGGCTTTGTGTCGACTACAGAGAACTCAACAAGTTGACGAAGAAGAATATGCATCCCTCATCTAGGATAGACGATTCGTTCGATCAACTTGTGGGAGCTAAATTCTTTTCCTAATTAAATTTGTTAACTGGATGTCAAAAACTAAGGATTGCATAGGATGGTAAACCAAAGACCGCATTTCACACACCAGATGGGCTCTATAAATAGGAGGTGATGCCTTTTGGGTTGACAAATGCCTCCTCATACTTTGTAGATTTGATGAGTGGAGTATTTAGGGGACAGTTAAATAAATTTGTGTAGTTTTTATGAATGACATCTTAGTATTCTCCAAAAGTGAAAGAGAGCATGGGTTATTTGGGATTAAATTTTAATTAAATTGAAACTGTAAGATTCTAGTGTCAATATGTTCCACTATTTTGATGTAATAAGTTAAGTTTAAATTTTAATGATATACAAGTCTATTAGTTGCGATTTTTGGATAAGAATATTGGAATTTTGGCATTGTGAATAATATGAAATAAGACTTGTATAATTGTTGAAAGAGTTGACATCTAAACGCTAGTTTATGGTGTAAATTCCGCATGATTAGAAATTACTAGGCGTGTGTGTGTGTGTGTGTATATATTAGTGTAATTAACACATAAATATAGCGTATAACGACATAGTTAAATAGGTTATTAAATTTATTAATCCCCTTTAAAAAACTAATTAATGTGAAAGGCGAAATAAGAAAGATTTCTTATCAAGCCTAAATTATTGAAATGATGAGATGTGTATAGTATATGTAGAGTGTGATATAGATTATGACTAAATTATAGGGATGCAAGGTTAGTCAAAAGCACATGGAAGTCTGCCCAGCTAATCTGGCCACAACAGTGTGACTTTTGGCTGATGTGAGACATCGCCTATAATAAGTAACTACGATGACACGAGGTTAGTCCCAAATTCTTGAGGATAAATCTATCCAGCTGATGTGGCTACCAGTACCTACGAATAGTCGAACTAATATAAGACGTCACATTGGGATACGGGTCATGATACAAGGATCTAGAGGTTGAAGGTATTAAGTGGTTGTGTGAGGACCCGCCTCTTCTCTATGTAGGAAGTAGTAAATGGCTGGGGTTATGGGTTAGGCATGGTAGAGGGTATCTCGAGATAGGACCCACTTCAATAGGAAGTATTAAGTTGTTGAAGACATTCCATGCAATGTCAGCTAGATTGTTACTAGTGAGGAGTCCACCTTAGGATAGGTAGTAAATGACGTGGACCTGCCTTAAATATGGTAATAATTGGTCAGAGTCTGCCTAATTCCATAAAAGGTATTAAGTGACTTGAGTACTATCACTTACATTGATAGGACATTCTGGACGATAGATATAGGTCATTAGGTTGATAGCAAGTTGGCTATGGACTTATATTTGGAAAGCCTTTTTATTTATGAAAAAAGCCTTTGGGCTTATGTTTGAAAAGATTTATGATGTACGTGGAATATGTAAGACATATTCCTGTTTAAATTATACTACTGTAGTATTAATATAGTAAGGCACGGGATTTTTATTCACCAGATATATGTTGTTCTAACTCCCTCCTCATTACAACATAGGTAAGAAAGGACGATGCTGAAGGTGGAGATGTTGATGAGACTTGTGGCAGTAGTCTATTTATTTACCTGTTCTTTTTCTATAGTTCTGATACCCAAGAAATAAAAATGATGTTGTAATTTTGTAATATTGTACCGCTAATTTGAAACACTGATTATAGATATTTTGTTATGGTTTTAAATAACATTTTGAAATTTGAATAAAATGGGTACAATTATTATTATTTTATTTTGTCATTCCACTGTGAAATTCTGAATGCGTAGACATATAGCTCTGCATTGTTCTAGAAGCTTAGGTAGATGGTAAAATACAATTCTTTTTCCTTAGGTATGACCAGGACCATGCCAACCTCGGCCCTATTCTTGTTGGGCACTGCGTCAACAAATAACTATCATGCTTGTAGATTGGCTGCTGCTTCTTTATCACCGTTGTACGAGCTTGAACCTTCTGCTATGAAATCAACAACAATTTGTCCTATGATGGAATGTGATGATGTCCAAGTTCCGCGGACCACTTGAAGTGTCGGCCCGCTGTGTCGGCTCTGCTCATTACATGTTTTAATAATTGATTAGTAAGCACCTTGACTAGGTATGCTTGGAAGTACGGCTGGAGTCACCGGCCGCCATCAAAAAGCAGTAGGCTAGCCTTTATAACTTGGAATATCTAGTTTCTAGGCCCAAAAACCTTTTTCTTACATAATATATAGGCTATTGGATTCTTTCTTCCTCCTAAACCAGGGAAGCACTCATCACGTGCTCAATAACCACGAGGTACAAATACAAGTCTTCCCCATTAATTAGTTTGGAAAGCATAAGGGCTGAGGCAAGATGTTTCTTTAAGACTTCAAAGCCTTGGTGCACTCTTTACTCCAAAAAAATGATTCCCCATTCTTGATCAGGTCAGAGAAGGCAATACACTAGTTAGTGGCTTTCGACATAAAGCGGCTAAGCGTCGCGATCATCCCATTTCGGCTCTATACTTGCTTGACTAAGCGAGGTATCTGTATGTCTTGAATTGCCTAAATTCTGTAGGTGTTGGCCTCAAGACCTTTTGTGCATACCACAAAGCCAAGGAACTTCCCAGATCGGATGGCGAAAGAACACTTCTTAGAGTTGAGCTTCATGTTATACTTACAAAGGATGTTGAAAGTCTTGACCAGGTTCCTTTTGTGCCCCTCGACCTTTTTAGATTTCATAAGCATGCCATCCTTGTATACCTCCATGGACCGATCGATCTGTAAGGCAAACATTTTGTTGATGAGCCATTGATAGATCGCACCTGCATTACGCAGTTCGAATGGCATGGCCTGGTAGAAGTATATACTAGTGTCGGTAAAGAAAGTGGTGTGCTTCTGATTGGGGTCACGCATGGCGATATGATTATATCCAAAGTAGGCATCCATGGATATGAGTAACTCATCTTCGTTGGTCGCGTACCAAAGCTAATCAATGTGGGAAAACGGGAAGATGTCTTTTGGGAAAGCATTGTTAAGATTTTAAAAATTCAGTACACATCCTCCACGCCTCACTTGGCTTTCGAACCAACACTGGGTTGGATACCCATACCATATATGTAGCTTCATAGATGAATATGTTTACAAGCAGCTTTTCTACTTGTTCTTTGAGTGTTCTATATCATCTAAGATTGAGGGGCCATCTTATTTAACAGACCGAGTGAGCCGTTGGTTCAATGTTAAGGGCATGTCAGATAATTAAAGGATCTATCCTGGTCATGTCGGTATGCTCCCAGGCAAACACATCCATGTTCTTCCTTAGAAAATAGATTGGCTCAACCTTAACTTTTGGACTTTGCTCTGTGCCAATCTGGACATCCTTACTGGGGTCTCCATTGTCAATTGATATTGCCTCGAGCGAGTTTCCAACCTACCGTCGGGGTTAGAGTCTCCCATATGGTGGTTAAGTGGTCATCGTTGTTTCCTCTACAAACTCTTCGAGGTTGCAATAATACAACGCATGTGTCATGTGTTTGATAACATCCTCAGCTAAGATAGACATCTATCCACAAACCAGAGAGGTATGGCTGCCCCCAGGTCTCATAGATCAGTCCGCCGATGTTGAGATGGAAAGGGTGGTGGTGTATTTTCCTATTGCATAACAATAGGGGTGAACTTTCTCATTGAATGTCACTATAAGCTCTCATCCTATTCGAGCTAGCTAGGGAAAGGTTGTCCCCTTCAACCGTGCTGAAAGTGACTATGTGCGAAGTGGTTCAGAGTGGTACCATGTTAACATCCCCATGGGAACTATGTGCTGAAAGTGACTAGCTGATATGACCATGGGGGTCGTGATGGGGGAATCCAACCCCTCTCTTATTTTCTAGGGTGAACTTAATGTTTGCTATCTATTCTTCGACCCAAAGAGCCTTTAGGGTCCAGAGGTCAACCATGTATATCTGACCGTCAGGGGGCGAGCCCTCTGCTGTAGTGGGCTTGAGCCACTTTGCTACTTCTGGTCATATGCAGGCTGCCATAAATTGGTAGGATCTCTGTGTTAATTATAGCCACATTATTGTTATTTACCCACTGGGGTTGGGATGGTGTATTTTGTTGGGTATTGTGTTGTTCTACCTATTGTCTCACATATTACACCAATACTCCTTCGTGGATCAACCACTATATTTCATTTTTAAGGCGTCAACACTCATTGGTGGAGTAACCATTGAACTAATGGAATTCACAATACTTTCCATCACCACTAAGTTCCTCCCTCCACCTAGACTGGGAGGGAGTGGGCCATCGAAACGTCATACGAACTTGCATAGCAAGATAAATTGTTTCCATGTCACGATTTAAAGTTACATAATTTTTTTAACCTGGGCTTGAAGCACAAACCATCTTCTGCACTCTTCTTGTTATTCTCCCACCGACCATTCTTTTGGTGATTGTCATCCCTTGGACTAACTTTATTATTCCTCCCACTTTCCTCATCACTGTCAAAGATGTTTGCCTCTTCCACTCTGATTATGTCGTTCGCCCTTTGGAGAAAATTGGTTAAGGACAAAACAAGTTGCTTCCGTAGTTCCTTCCACATCTAAGACCGGTACCTCATCCTTAAACATAAGGCGACAACCGAGATATTCTTATTTTCTTCCCTAGCATTTGTTGATTCTTTGTTGAAATAGCGAACATACGAGCAGAGGGACTCGACCAAACCTTTCCTAATGTTTCCTAGCTCGCTCTTCATCATTACTCTTGTCTTAGATGCAAAGAAGCAAGCTTTGAAGTTGGAATATAACCGAGCCCAATATTAGACACCGGTGGCTTATAAATGACGAAAACAACGGGAAGTTTGTCCAGTAAAGATGGAGCGAAAAAAAGGTTCTTTTCATGGTCGGAGAGCTGGCCTACCCGGGTTATTGAAATTGAAGGCAGTGATATGGTTGGATGGGTCAGTGCTTTTGTTATACTTGTCCATGGAAGGCAAAGTAAACTTTCGATTGATGTAAAAGCCCAAGATTTCTTCGAAGATGAATTCTCCATTCTAGTCATCTAATAGACCCTCACCGCTTGCATTCCTAATTTGGATTATGTTCATTTGCCGATGTAGGGTGACCATTTCTTCCCAAATACCAGCCTCTACATGCCGTAGATAGCACTGACTACTTTCTGGAGGGTAGAATTCCTTCATTGTTTATCTAGTGATGGGGATCTATGGCGATGATATGGTGAGGGGAATAATGATGCCTGGCTGGTGGAGGAGATATACTTCTGATGACCAAAGGTGACTTTAGCGGGTAAGGCTGCCTTCCATGAGACCCAGACTAGGGCATCTCCTGCTAGAGTCGGGAGTGGACTGATGGTTCTATGGAAATGGATTTTTACCCCATTCTCCACCACTGAGACAATTAAAGCGAGGTCATGTTCCCTACCCCCTGTCCGAAGGTGATGAAACGCGAACACTCTTTCTGTTGAATGAGAATGACGATTAGCATGGACCTCCCGATATACCACTGGCTTAAGTTCTAAGATGTCATGGACCTTTCCTTACTCAAGGGTAGCATTCACATTCATGTGATGTATGGGAGCACCTCTCTCGGGGGTTTCCAACATGACCCTCTTGCGAGCGTCATGATTTTGTTGTAGGTGTTGGAAATATTAGGCTGAATAAGGTCTAACTAGCCATGGAGCGGACTAGCGGACCAAAGTTTATAGTTATCTGGGAATCTATTCTAGCGCTAAGGTTGTTCATATCCTGAGCAAGCTATCAAATGTTGGTCACGTTGTACCAAGCCACATGTCATTGCTCGGCTTGAGGATGGGATAGAGAACACTTGCCCCAGTCATTCCATTGGTGTTATGGCCATTCAGGTTGTTAACCTCGTTTTCACCATAGGGCTACATGGTATGAATGTGAATGGGATTTGTAGAGGAGAAAAGTGAAGAAAAATGAATGCTTTTAAGGGAGGCTTTCCATCTAGCGCCAAAATGTTGACTAAAAATTTATCCAACCTTGGAGTTATGATAAAGGGATAGTAGTTAGTTAAGGTCGTTGTCAATACCTTGATAAAATGGAAAGTGAGGAAATAATGTTTGCAATAATAGGTAAAGACACACAATATAAAGTGGTTCAATCAATGTTGATTTATGCCCACTATAAAGGATCTCTCATTACTTTGCTTCTCTTATAATATATGTGACTACAAGAGACAATAATAAGAAATTACAATGCTTAAGAGGTTCAATTGTTCAACCCTTATAAAAATGCATTCCTTATCTGTTTATTGCTGCTAGAAATTGTGTTGAGTGGCTAAGAATGCCCAGTTGAGTTATTGAAATCATGTTGGGCTGTTGATCGTGTCGCTTAGCTCGATATGCAATAGATGGAGTGATAGTTGCATGGTTTGATTGAGATGTAGCCAGTTTGTTAACCATACACTAAGCATGCTTTATATAGGGCTAGGCAACATTAGATCAGGTAGTGGTTGCGCAGTGGCACTTTGCCAGGGTAGCAGCAAAGAACATGGAGTGGTTGCTATATAGTGGTAGTTTTATCATATGAACAACGTCGTTTATGTCGGACTTTGCAGAGAAAGAGTGCAGGCAGAGCTTCTTTTTGCAGGAACAGTTAGCCACCAATGGCCAGAGCCTATCGAAGCAAGGAAAGGGGACTTTGGATGTTACACACGGTTGATAATGAGGGCGAGCAAGGGGTTTTGCCGAGTAATGGGTTGTCGATCGGACCACTTAGCTATTAAGAGGGGAACTTCATGCTGTTCTGACATCTTTTGCTATCGCCTGCTAATAGCCATTAAAAGCTTTACTTCGACTGGTGGGGGCTTGACCGGCCGCTAAGTTGGTAGCCATGCCGACTATTGAGGTGTGCTTTGTGGGCAAGTGGTCCTTGTTATTGTTGCCTATAGGTGTACATGTAGGCTACGTTTAGCTTGTGTATGTGAATAGCCGGGCGGGCTGCCTGTCAAGGAAGCCATGTTGTTTGTGCCAAGCATGTGTCATAAAAAACGGGCAAGCCAAAGTGCCATAATTAGAGGAATATATGGATCAAGTGATGGGTCAGGAAGCATAACACTACAACCATGTTGGTGGCTTGGACAATGTGGGCCAGTAATTCCATACTTGCTAGAAATTTGGGAAACGACAAGGATTCGACTTGGTTGATTACACTCGAGAATGCCAACTCCAATTGGCAGGTACCACAAAACCTTGCTCCCACTTCCCTTAGCAGAGTATGGGAAACAGATGCTTACATAACTAGGTAAAGAGTGAGGAGAGTGAATCAAAATGTGCTTCCCTTATGGACAGAAGAAATTCTAAGCACACACTGCCTTGGACACATTCACATACTACTTGCCCCCATTGATGTTGCTTAGACCACCATGTGACATTCTTTGAAGTCGAAAGCCACCCATTGCCCTCAAGTCATCACTTCCACAACTCCTCATCCTTACCCAGTATCCAATCCAAGAAAATGGAAGGGAGAACATTGGTTAGAGGAGTAATCAGATTCCTTAGGCAATGAAAGGGAGATCATAGGCCGACGTAGGAAAGTCATAGGCCATACAATCCTAGAGCTCAACGTGCCCATCAAGGGCATGGGATTTTTGGCTATTGTGCTCCAAAGGGCCATGAGAGAAGACATCACACACAATAGGAAGGCATAGTCAAAGATATCCGCCTTCATTGTGCTCTATGTGCTCAAACAGGACAAATAAGAGATATTCCAGGTGATTTCTAAACATATACGTACTGTAACAACCTGCACCTTAATGGGCTCGTATTTTGACTAAATCGAAATTCAAGTCCATTAGGATACAAATCGTTGGTGTTAGTAACCTGAAATAAATATAAGTATTTCGAAGAGCAAACTCATAGTGGAATAGTAAAATATAATAAAATATATATACTGACTAAGGCTACTACCTTGGAACCAATATTATTCCTTGGACATCTTGTTGCCTAATCAATGCCAAGCACGAATGAGAAGACCTCTCCATTTACAGTTATCATCTTGCACCAGTAGCATATCCCTCTAAATTTATCCTATGGGTGGTAATGAGGAAAGGGTCATAACAACGTTCTGATGAGTGGTAAATTACATACTTTATCCATAACACTAGTTTATGCCGAATGATTTCTATTTAAGTGTTATGTCTACTATTTGTGGGATTATTCATTTAATTCCACTTGCCCGTACGATATACCCAACCTTCTTCGAGGTAAAACTATATATATACGTATACATATACATAAGAATTTTACTACCCAAAAGGAAACTCCGACCACTTAATACTTCTTAAATAGGGAGGAGGCAGACCCAATGACCATTCAATACCTCAACCATGAAGCGAGCCCTCCGTAACATAATCGATAGTTAACTGGCTCTAGCTATGAAGGCCGATGACCCCTAGATATGGATTTATAATTTAACTTGCCATATTACTAATGTATCTCAAAAACTTGTCTAAGGATTAACTAGTCCACCTTCGACAAACAAATAATTAATTAAACTTTAAAGTCCTTGCGTATCCCATACAGATTGTACACTAGTAGGAAGCGAAATCCGTCAGCTCGTAACCCAAGTCTTTGCTAATGACCACTTGGGACCACTGGTAGTCAAAGCCTATATGTTAGCCCTACACTAAATACTGGTTTATCAATAATACTAACATAGTCCAGAGACCCCACAGTCAAAATCCAGTGTAGACTTACCTAATATTAGTCAAGCAAAATGCCCAATCCAGTTACTTAATACCTCTTATTTAGAAATAAAGTAGATCCTATTTACCAATTAGGCACTATCGTAGGTTATTTAAGACTTCTTAAATAGGGAGGAGACAGCCTCAATAACTGTTTAATAACTTAATCCTGAAGTAAAATCCTTGACATCCCTTAAGGTACTATGCCATTTAATACTTCATATCCGAGGTGAAGCCTTGGTATATTTTCTCCAAACCTCTACATGCACGTATATTTTCCTCCCACAGGTCCTATAATTGGAGATGTCTCAAATAAGTAGTACATATATGCAACTACCAATAGCCTCTAGGTGAAGGGCAGACTTCCATTGTGTAACTCTATTGACCTCGCATCCCAACCCATACTAAACCAAGCCATGATTCATGTCCATTATAACATATTATTGAGGCCATATAATTTTCACTATGGATACTTACTATGAACTTTATCTTATCTTATATGCTTATTTCCTCTATTTTTTTGTTTCTTAAATGTCATTTACTTCTTCACTTCTAATTAATTGTCCTCTATAAATGGTCATCATTATTCAAATTGGACAGTCACTAAAGACATTTATTATTCGTTTCAAATCTAAATTATTATGCCTATTCAGTTTTCTCCATAAATATCATGTTTAATTTTGTAATTAATCACATTAAATGCATTTATGTCCCAATTTGGTTTTTGTAACTTCCTATCAACAACACATTTATTGCCCATTAATATTGTAATCATTATTCATTAATTTTGGAGTTATTACCCCTTTTTCATTGCTACCTCTTAACCCTTTGATTTATTACATTATTAATATTTAAACGTCCTAATTGTAATTAATATGAGTACCGATGTATATTTATTTATTACTCTTTATGTGTGTATGTGTGTGTGTATTTAATTAGTAGACGTGGTTATACGTCTGTGTGTGTATATATATTTCTATTCTTAACTCTTTAGTTTCTACGTTTAGGAATCTCAAAATATACAATTATGTGTAAATTCTACAAAGAATATTCGTTTCCATACTTTAATATATTAAAGTTATCCTTCCTTAAAAAGGAAATTATTACCGATATAACTTTCCATAAACTACCTAAAAGTGGGACTTTTGCTCCGTTTGAAATTACAAGGAATTATTTCTTTTCCTTTCTATTGAAATAGACAGTGAAAATTACGGAGGACATCCGTACTTGAGACCGTACCTTTATTTTGGTATATTCCTTATTATTCCAAACGATGCACTTTTTATACATAGCAGTTAGATAGCCTATGAAAATTTACACAGAAAGAGAAATACATTCCAAACTCCCAATAAATTAAAATATAAAAATTTACATTCCCAATCAAATTAGGGTATTCCAAATGAATACTAGACAATTTACAACCCAATTAACATAAAGCTAGAATAAACTTCACAATCTTACCAACGTCATGCTTTAAAAATTTTATGGACTAATTTCCCGAAATTTCCAAATTATGGTGTATAGTCCATTCCATCATAAATACATAACTTACAAGATACGTAGGTGAGATTTCAATTTAAAAACATTCATTTTAAGCCTAAAATTCAATGGATCTTGCATAGGTATAATAATAATCATATAAAATTCAATGATATAAATTCCAATGTTATATATAAATCGTATAATTTTTCACTCCCCTTTTTAGCTTTCCAAATCTCCAAATCCCAATTTATTCCTCTTAATTGACTCCTTTTTCCTTTCTAACCCAAAAATATGTATCAAAAGATATATACATACCCATTAGAATTATAGATCTAAGAGAAGATTTGAGTTAAGTGAAATTTAGATTTATAATTATAGAAATTACCTTTTTTGTAGAATTGATTCACTCCTTCTCTTCTTTTCTTTTATTTTCTGCCCTTCTCCAATATATACGTATATGTAGTAATATATATAGTATTTTTATAATTTTTAGAAATAGTAGAGAAGGGAAAATGACAGAGCAATGTTGCTCTATTCAAAAAACATTAGAGAAAAGTAAAAAACCAGGCCTGTATTTATAGGCACTTGAATCAATTCTATCTGTTAGATTAATATTTATTAAATCTGGGCTTTTAGGCTAAGGTTCAGCCTTAGTCGCTAAAACATAAACCATTCAACCGCTCCTCATAGGCGGTTTACCACTAGCGGACGACCTGCCCAATGAGGCTATCGACAAATGGTGGTCCACCATTAAATAATATTTATTTCCTTAATTCCTTTTTATTTATTTTTTATCCGAAAACATCAAACATTGATAACTTCTTCATTTGAACTCCGACCACTGAACTTTATATACGAAAGTTGCTTAGAAAATCACCATGAACATAATAGTGCAAGTTTCATGGCTAAATTCTTACATTCGCTCAAATTCCATTTTTAAGCCTTATTTAATTATTTATTGATTCCTTTTAATCTATTTACTGTTTATTATTCAAGATGTTACATATACCATGGGTTTTAAGTATTTTCTTTTAACAAGTATATTTTATGTGTATTAGGAGTTTTTATGCATAGGTGTTTGTTTGTGCCCTAGGATAAAGCAAAAGTTCGGCCATTTAAGCTAAGGGATAGTAGTGCCCAGGAAACGTATTATGGAACTGATAAGGAAGAGAGACTGTGAGCTAGGCACACCGAAACAAAGCATGGGCTTGAGGCATTGAAGAAGAGGATGAATTACCACACCTCTTCTGCATGCTTGTGGATAGAAGAGCTATGAGGAGGGTTAGATAGCTTTGCTAACAACATCCCTCCATAAGACGTGCAAGCACAACTTATGGTGGAAAGGTACCGCGTCAATGGGGAATGGAATGCTAGCATTAACGAAATTCTAGCATAAGTCTTGGACTTGAACTACCACTTTCCATCTCCACCTTCCCTACTTAGGGAGAAATAGTAAAGAGAGGGAGTAGGGTCTGGCCTAAGCATGTGCCAAAGTTGTCTATTATCACTAGGAATAAGGGCACCGATCGAAGTCATCATGAGTTCTAGCTACCTCATTCCTATGACCTATGGTGCAAGTTCTTTCTCTACTACTATCGCTGCTGATAACACTATGTTTAATGTGCACATCGATGCAAGCCATGATTGCCATCTCTTAGATCGATCTTTTGCACCATTTATCTTTTATTTTTTGGTCATTTTATAAGAAACATTTTTAGAAATTATGATGAAACTTATTTTGTGTTTCGTTTATCATTGTCTTGTATTTACTTATGTGTAATTACTGGGTAGCCTACATTTGCTTAAAATTTAAGTAAGACATAGAATACAAATGTAAAAATATGAAAAATGTAAAATTTATCTACACATGCATGTTATACAATTGCCAAATTTTTAAATGCATTTTAGGGTTGTAGCACTAATGATCTCCAACCCTTTTTTGCTCACTTCTACCTACCCCCTATATTTTGTGGATTATGTTATCAAGAAAATGGATCTTTATATTATCATTTATCTTTATGTTGATGATTGATTATTTATATAAATGTATTTGCCCTAAGAGATGGGGGAAACTTATTCCCTGATTACTTACAGTTGGAGTGTCCTTGCTTCAATACAACTTCTCCAAGGTTCTTCATTATAGAGATGTAAACGGGAGCATAATAGATGCTAGATTTGAGAGCTGCTTTGTGGTATGTACACCCCATTTGTGCAACAACTCCTTACTCCATTGATGAGGAAGTAAGCAGAAGTGTTGCTGATGCAAGAAGCAGGATTATTACATGGGCAGTGCATGTCATATATGCACCAATGCCTAACTCCACTCAAGGAAGAGTAAGTGGAGCACTACAAATGAAATAGTTTGGGATTCTTCATGTGCAGCTTACCCATATATGCACCAATGTCTTACTCCACTAAAGGAGGAGCAAACAAGAGCTACAAATGTAAGAATCATGACAACTATGTGTGCAGTGCAGACCATTTATGTCTCAATGCCTTACTCCATTAAAAGGGGGATAAGTAGAAGCACTAGGATACAAGAGTCGGGGGATTTGTAGTGCATGCTATTTGTGCATAATGGTGCCAAAATCCGTTGAAGGGGGAGTAAGCAGGAGCATTACTAATTCAAGAAACAGTACTACTACATGGGCAGTGCATGGTGTCTCTTGACCAACGCCTTACTCCACTATTGGGGGAGTAAGTAAGCCTTCTTTATAGCATGGAGTTTGGGATACTATTAGGGCATTACTCATCGCTAATGCCTTCATCTCCATTTTCATTATGCCCTTGTGGGTTCATTGCGAAATAACATTTCCGATACAATATTTACATTAATTCATTCACGATAAAGAGATAGAAACCAATACAATTCAAACCCCACATAACACATGTCTAAATGGCTTGGTCTATAATGGAAAATAACACATTACCTAGGGTGATCCCTTAAGTTCCATGGGTTCCATGTACAGGAATTTTTTGTGTCGTCAGGGTGAGTTAGACTGTAAGTTCTCATTGCTAATGCCTTATAATCAACATATGGGCCCTCCCAGTTGGGCTCGAGGATGCCCTAAGCTGAACCCATAGTGTATATAAACGCATGTCGCAATTCCAGTTCCCTAACCATGAATATGCTCTGCTTGACCTAAGACTTGTAGTATTTTGATACTGTGCTTATAAGATTCCTTATGAAGCTCGACTTTTATTCTTCTATCATCTAAAGCATCCATTCCTAATATCAACAGTTCTTTAGTTTTATCAGGACCATATTTCAAATGCTTAGGCAACGAAACATCAAACTCAACTGGCAGCATTGCTTTATACCTATAAGATAGAGAAAATGGTGAGTTTCCTTTTAATATGTAGGTTGTTGTCCTGTAAGACCAACATTATTTGATGTTCTTCCACCCTATTGCCCTTTTCCCTTCTTCGAAAGCTTCTTTAAGGTGCTCTAGTGTGATGATCCGCCTTTTCGACCCTCAAAAGTCGACACTAATATTTCTAAGGTATTCACTTGCCGAGCATCCAAGTGCCGAAAAGACGGATTGTTGGGGTTGAAATTAAAGAAAAGACAAAACAGAATCTCACATCGTAACAAGTAATATATAATATCCAAATGAACTTTACAAAAGAAATCTATAATATTCATACAAAAATCACAGTCTAACCTATCATCAACCTGATAGTTAAAACAGGCTATCCTTATGTTAAAGAATAAATCGGTCAACACTCGAGTGAATTTGCAATGTGATGTATTTATAGAAGTTCCAAGAATGCTTTCAGGATTTGTAATAAATCATGAATCCATTTAAATTCAAATACATAGGCTCAAAAGAACAAAGTAGACTAATATTCAATATGCTTAAGCCATCCTCTTTATTTAAATATGATTTTATTACAAGAGGAGTCATAAGAGAGAGAGAGAGATTAAAAACCATTTTTATGAGGGGTACATCTTTATATATAGAGGTAGGGATGAGGCAAGCTTGTGTTAATTGGCGATGTCGGACTTATGGTGCCATGGAAGTTTTAAAGGAACATGAAGGCTTGTGAAGCTTTGTGAAGGAAAATGATCCCATTCCTCTTGAATTTATTTTGTAGATGGCTTTAATTCTTCTATCTTTGCACGATCTCCAACATCTTATAGTATAGGAGTGGTGTGGCACCAATAATCATGAAATATGACCTTGAGTAATGGTCTATGACATGCTTTTAATCAAAATTCTTTTCAAGTTTGATAGTATGCCATTAATAAGGCATGGTGATGACCCCGATGATTTCGAAGTGGTTGTATTCTAGATCTTCTTCGATGTTGACGTCTCCGTAATTGTTGATATCTTCATGGGTGTTGATGTCATTCACCATCAACACTGCTTCATGTGGATATTGATGATGAATTGAATACTAGCGAAGGGCTTAATAGCTGAAAATTGGCGGAGCTATTATAGGTCTCTCTGCTATTAATGAGAAGAGGTACATCCGAAGATCAACAAATGAACTTATAGGAAGTTGGGTAGAAGGAGCAATGTTGGCGGAGGGAGCTATGTTGGCGAAAGGACCATCGATTGCATAAGGATGCTTGTAGAGGAAAATTTTCGAAGAGCGAAGGGATGACGCTTGCGGAGGGACGACGCTTGCAGAGGGACTCTTGCGGAGCCACTCCTACTTCAATGTTGTTACTATCTCTTTCATTCTTTCATCTTAACGTCTCCATTTGTTCTTTTCCTCTCTTGGGAATTATGTGGATAACATTTAGCCCACCTGGTGTAAAAGAAGCTTTTGTTCGTTATGATTAAAATCGAAAAATTTCCTTCATATTTTTTTATGTTTGATGAGCCTTTTTTTAATATCTTCCTGTAAAACACAAAGTGGATAATATTTCTTACCATTAATTTGAGATATATATAAAAATGTGTCATGTAGATTATTCAACAATGTTATTAGAGAGAGCATTAGAAATTTATGATAATAGAAGTCTAGAAATCCAAATCTGGGATAATATAAGTCCATAGATCATCATCTAGAAAGAATAATAGAAGTCCAGAAATCCATATTTGGTAATAATAATAGAAGTTCAAAAATCCATGTATTGTAATAATAATAAAAGACCATAAATCCACATCTGGTAATAATGATAGAAGTTCAAAAATCTATATTTGGTAATAATAATATAAGACCAGAAACCCATATCTGGTAATAGTAGTAGAAGATTATAAATTAATTCGATATTAATTATATAATGGAAGACCAGAATACCATCTGATAATAATTAGAAGACCAGAAATCTAAGTCTGGCAATAATGTTAGAAGTCCAGAAACCCTTATCTAAAAATATTAATAGAAGTCCAGAAATCATCATCTGGAAATAATGAAAGGCCATAAATCCACATCTGGTGATTGTAACAGAAGACCAGAATCCTTATCTGGTAATAATAATAGAAGTCCAAAAACCATTATCTAGAAAATAATAGGAGAAGTTTAGTAATCATTAATTGAAAATAATAATAGAAGTCCAAAAATCATCATTTGGAAATAACTTCTAAGTCCTTTTGCACTACCCTCTGAGCTTTGAATGTCTGAATCCTTTGTTCTATGCCACCATCCGGGCTTTGAATGTCTAAATCCTTTGTTCTATGCCACCCTTCGGGCTTTGGATGTTGTTAATCCTTTGTTCTATGCCACTCTTTGGGCTTGGATGTTGTTAATCCTTTTTGTATGCCAACCTCCGGGCTTGGATGTTATTAATCCATTTTGTGTGCCCCCCTCCGGGCAATGGATGTCTTAGTCCTTTGTTTTGACCCCTTACCACCATCTCAGGTTATGAACCAGGTCATCCAGTGCATTTGGTTAGCTTTCCTCAAGCATGACCAAAGATTTACCCGACCTCCCTCTAGGAGGCGCTTTAAACAGGCCTATAAGGTGGGAGTGAAGGCCGGTTCGGTGCTTTGGCCAGACCATTGTTAGGCGGGACCAAAGACTTACTCCATCCTTCCTCTAAGAGGTGCTTCAAAAAGGCCTTATAGGCGAGAATGAAGGCTGGTCGGTGCTTTGACCGGCCGGTTAAGATGATGTCAAAGGCTTACCCTATCCTCCATCGAGGAGCTTCAAAAACAACATATCTTTAAAGACATATACATATACATACATACATACATACATATATATATATATATTAAAAGTCATATATTTCTTGAAAACTTGTTTACATGGACTTACTTCTAAAAAAATTGACTTAATTGAAGTCCTCGTACTCAATACATTTTATATATACAAAGCAAATAGCCTATGTTTAAAAGCCCATACATATAAGCTCCATGTTTTAGAAATGGTTATTTGTATAATCGTTTTTATAGTTATTAATAAAACCTAACATATATATATCTAAATCAATGCATGAACTGCAAGTCTTTAAGACCATTATTCTTTCAAAACATTTTGCACTTAAACTTAAGTTATACATGCCTGAAACTACCTTCTAAAAACCTGATATATATATACACACACACATATCAAATCTTTTATATGCATATTTGGAAATTTATACATTTCAAAGCTTCTTTCTATGACAGGATAAAACTTTATCAGAGGGCCTTTGTACATGAAAATCCATATATTCTTCAAACCGTGTTTCCTCAAAATCACATATTTGAATTCTAATATATACATCATACTTCAAAAAGCTAAAACGTATACTCATATTCGAGTTTCTGTGCAATTGGAAATGGTATATACAAATGTATCTCTGACAGTGGTACACATAAATTAGATTCTGAAACTTTATTTTCGAAATTAGATTCACATGACTTGTAACTAAAGATATATGCAATACTGATATCCAAAGTTCCATTCAAATTGATATACATCAAATTTATTCTTATGAAAAACTTTGATATGCAAGGGGCTACATATTCCTGGAATAATATGCATTTAGAATCAAAACATGTAAAACCTGAACATTCAAATTTCAAAATGCAAAGAACTGTTATGGATTTAAAAACATGCATATTTGAAAAGATGTTAAATTAAGGCCTTGCATACACTTAAAACTCATGCATATATTTGAAATCAAAATCCAGTGCGTATGGCTATATAGCCGATATGTGTTTGTAGCTCTTACACTACTGAAATCTTGAAATCCAAGCAAACATATCTTCATACATAAAACCCAAATACTCAAACTGGTATCGGATCATGTATGTGCTTAAGACGGAAATTATTCATACAATACATCTTTAAGATCATAGATATATAAATCCTTTTTCCATTTTGAAATTATTCATCTCCAAAATTGGCTATATGCACTTTTGAAAACATGGTATACTTAAAACCCTACAAATTCATGAGGCAATATATTTTTGAAGCCTTGATATTTTCAGAAACCATTCAGAAAGTTTATATTTACAAGACCATACGAATGAAATTTCATTTTTGTAAAACCTGACATGCGCTTAGCATGCATCTGAAAATTTAGAAAAAAATCTATTAATAAAATCAAATCAAATATATAAGTGAAAATCTTTATATACATGAGAGATTACATATTTGAAATCATATACTTTCAAAGTCCCCAATTTTCAAAACTTACTACTTGTACATAAAATCGTATATATATATATATATATATATAGTGTTCAAAAGTTTGTATTTACATAACCCATTATATTTTCTAAAATTTGTTACATTCAGAATCACATACAACATTACTTATTCTTGAAAAAATATGCATTTGAAATAAAGAATATATAAAACTTTATACCATTAACACTATCGTCTATGAAATCATACCTATAGTTGTTAGTAAAATCTGATATATGTTTCTTGATTCAAATATAAATCATAAACCCTTTTAAAACTGTCAACCACCCAAAACGCTTCCTGTTTAAATCGAGGTTACACATGCCTGGAGCTATTATATTTTCAAAACCAAACACACTCGAAACTCACATTAGCTTAAACCATATCTGACTGAAATCCTATATACACAAAACTTGTACATTTTTTGAGAGCATGACGTATCCTAAACTTTTTCAAAACCTGATAGCATGCTCTATGAAACTTAAGTGAACATAGATCTGATACTTGTATATGAAACTTTTCTGAAGTCTCTGTTCTTTAAAAATTCTTATGCACAAAAACTGCAAATACTTATTTTGGAAATTAGTTCAAGTTTGAAATTTTGTTCATATCATATCTTCAATGTCCAAAAACTAAAATTCATGATTCTAAAATGAAATTAAAGTGGTTTATGAGATCAAATGTAACATCCCCTACTTGGAGGCACAAAACTAACGGCTACGGATGCTGCGGTCATCCATAGTTATTAATTCTCGGCGACCAAATATGGCGATATTAGATACATTGATACACAGAAACACAAGAATATGGAAAATTTTAAGCAGCAAACAAATTCCACATTCCATTTCAAATTATTCCAAATTGATTACATAATCCCAATTCGCAGACCACGTTCAAATAACATATAATTATTACAAAATACGCCAAGAGCGACATATGAAGATGCGCCGTTGGTTGATCAGAGTATATAATAAGGCAAGAAAACAACTTTGCCTTTACAATCAAAACACACAGCGGAAATAAAAGAATCTAATATCAAGCTTACCTCCTGCACGTCCTCGGAAGCTTTATTCATCTAAAAGAACACCTGGAAACCTTAACTCTCAATCTACTCAAAATCAATTGAGTATCCAAGAGTTTAAAGGGAAAACAAAAACTTCGAGTCGGACATAAAGCCTGGTATGAATAATAATTCACGATCTCAAATCATTTGGATATCTAGTGAGACCACGCCGCTAAGCAGAACGGGTTTTCCCTTACTAGTATACTGAAACATTTATAAAACTATAAACTGTGCTCATGCATCCACAATGGTTAAAAATACAGTACCTCAAAATATTATGATGATATGCAAAACAAGTAAATCAAAATCTGGATTACCCATCCCCATTTATTCCGACTATCTGTCAATCAATCCAATATCTTTTCTCTCTTATCCTAGTTTTCATGGGCTAACTAGGAACCTATTGACTAACTGTCAATATCTTAATCCGGATATAGTTTTCATGGGCTAACTAGGAACCTATTGACTAACTGTCAATATCTTAATCCGGATATAGTTTTCATGGGCTAACTATAAACCTATGGCCCTTGCCAATATCAATCGTAGTTTTCATGGGCTGCCTATGAACATATTGGCCCCTGCCAATATCTTTTGTTATACACAGTTTTCATGGGCTTACTGCGAACCTATTAGGCCCCTCCAATATCTTTAATTAATATTTTACCATTTCTAAAGTTATATTCACTACTGGGCCAACCTAGCTGGTTATTCTGCCCTTCCCCAAAATACTGTTATGGATTAATAAAAATGTGAATAAGTATATGAAGAAGCAAACATAACAAAAAAATAATACCAACACCTGTGGTTTATTATCCTTGAAATCATCTTTATATATATATATATATCCTGGTTAAACCCTTTAACCTTTTTAATCAAGGAAAAATTCTTCATTTCAAATTCCTTAGTTTATTTATGCCATGGTTATTCCTTTAAATTGCGATTGGGTTTATGTTTTGAAATCTTAAAACATCTCTTTCAAAACCTCTGGATAACTTCCTTCGAAAGCAAAGAAAATCTCTTTTCAAAACACAACAAAAATGCCTTTCGAAGCCCTTAATAAATAAATTCCTTCGAAATCAAATATACCTTTCGGTGGTCTCGAAATGTCCTTTAAAACATAGCTTCGACACAAAAGAAAGTACCCCTTTCGAAAGCATTGGGTTTGCTCTTTAAAAACATCATTTGGGTCAAAATGGTTATAAACGAAAGTATCTCTTTAGAAACCAATTATACTATTGTTTTGGGGAAAAAGTTGATGGTGTCGGAACCCTCTATTCGAAAGCAACAACCTTTTAAATTAAAACATTGAAGAATAGAGTCGAAACCCCCAACCCCTTCGAAAGCATTCAGGAAAAGGCTGTTTAAGTTTAAATAGAGGTAACCCTTCGACAGCATAGATGGCTTCAATGCAATCGAAAGGAGAAATTAGTGGCTGGGTTTCGACTTGGTTCAAAACCAATTCCTTTCGAAATCCCTTATTTAAAGAAAAGGTTCCCCTTCAAAAGCTAACACCTTTTCTTAGTATGGCAACCTTCTTCAAAATCTATTTATAAAAACCCCTTTCGAAAGCATATGTTTCGACTGTTTCGAAAGCTTTAAATAAAACAAGGCATGAATTTAACTTTTGAAAACAAAATAAGGTTTCATCCCCATCGAAAGCAACCCTTTCGACACCAT
The DNA here is from genome assembly GCA_030737815.1 of Allium fistulosum. NCBI lineage: Eukaryota > Viridiplantae > Streptophyta > Magnoliopsida > Asparagales > Amaryllidaceae > Allium > Allium fistulosum. The sequence goes on along the minus strand of CM060905.1, from coordinate 891,953,730 downwards.
GGCTTTCGCCTTCCTTCCAATCCACTGCGTATCATCTAGAGATACATTATGTATTGGTTTCGACTCATTGGGTTTCGACTATACGGGTTTCGACTGGGATGGTGCGGAGTCAATGGAGTCGAAAGGTGCTGCTATTTGAGGCGGAACCAACTTTTTTGAATTAAAGGCTAAAATTTAGCCACTTTTAGTAATTGCTTTGTAACTACTTGCCTATTTGTAAATCTTTGATTGGTTGCCTCAAAACTTTTCAAATACTTTACAAAGATAACTGCAGCATTTAATTAGATCCAATTCAAAGGAATTATAACGTTTAAGCCCTTCTATTAACAAAACCAGTATTTACAAATAAGTCCTTCTCTTGAAATAATTTATTTTCCCTAGTAAATCAATTGGGAAAAATCCCCAAAAATCACAGAAATTCAATTTTATCATATAATCAAACATATTAAAATTTCAGACCCAATTTCTTCCTGAAATACTCGAAATAAATTTTAAACCCAATTTATCATATCTTCCTCTAGAATTTCATAATAAGTTTTCTATAGCTCGGAAAATTCTAAAAATTAAAACCCATCTCCAAAATCATGTTAACATAAAAAAATTCCATGGGATTCTAAAATCATAGACTCTCGGTTTCGCATCAAAACCGTGCAAATTCATATGTGAATGAATTAAAATAAATCAAACATAATATAGTTCAAGCATATCATCATTCATATATTCATAAAAATGAATTTAATCATAAATCTAAAACATATAATCATAGAATAAAATAGAGATGGTATGAAATTATTATTCGCCTTAGGTATGATAAGGAATTTGAGATTTGTTGTTGATTAATCCTTTCTTTGATAAATTTTCCTCCTTTCTTCCTTAGTAATAGCCAGCTCTTACGTTTTAGATTTGCGTTTATGAAAAATGAAAAATGGAATGTGAATGGACAAGGGTGAGATGTGTATAGCCGTGTATGATAAAGAGGCTATTTTACTAATATGCCAATGTGTAATTTAATTAACCTCTAAACCAATTTAAAGCCCATTTACTTTATTAATAAGCATGGCCCTATATATGGTTTATTCAAATCTCAATCCCCTTATCATCATTATTCTATTTAATTTATCTAATTAAATTTCCTGAATAATGTTATGAAAAATTAGGGATGTTACAGGCCCTCCCTTAAAAGAATTTCATCCTCGAAATTCAGTAAGGATTAAATACTAAACATAGCAATCATCTGTAATAACTCCTAACAACCATACTGGTTTAACTGACTAGCAACTATCTATATAAATCTATTATAGACATACCCTCAAAGCAGATCAGGATAAGTATATCTAATCCTATCTTTTGTCTCCCAAGCACAGTCCTTCTTGTTGTCGCTCCATTGATCTTTCACCAACCTGACTGTCTTATTCCTTAATCTTTTCTCATCTTTAGCTACAACCCAAACTGGTTGTCTAACAAAAGTCAAATTAGGCTCTACTACTAAGTCTTCCAACCCTGTTAGAGGAATAGTAGACTCTGGATCATGCACATACTTGCGAAGACGAGACACATGAAATACACTATGGACACCTGCCATACTACTCGGCAACTCTACTCTGTATGCGATCTTTCCAATCTTCTATATAATCTAGAATGGCCCAACATATCTTAGGGCTAACTTCCCTGACTTTCCAAATTGTACCACACCCTTCATAGGTGATACCTTAATGAAAACCTTATCCCCAACTGAGAATTTTAGGTCCGTACACCTCTTATCTGCGTAACTCTTCTGTCTTAACTGAGCTTCCTTCATCCTTCCTCGGATTAACTCAATCTTCTCTAGCGCCCCTCTGACCAAATCTGGACCTAAGCCTTGTCTGTCTCTAGTCTCCAACCAACATGCGGGTGATTTGCATAGCCTTCCATAGAAAGCTTCAAACGACGCCACTCCTCTATTTCTATGATAACTGTTATTATAGGAAAACTCAATCAAATGTAGGTGATCCTCCCAAGATCCACCAAAGTCCAATACACAAGCTCTTAGTAGATCCTCAAGTACTTTGTTGACTCTCTCAGTTTGCCCATTTGTCAGAGGGTGATACACAGTACTCATATTAGGCTTAGTACCCATCACTTCCTGTAGACACTTCCAGAATTCACTAGTGAACAAAGCATCTCTGTCACTGACTATACTACTAGGAACTCCATGCAGTCTAACTATGTTCTTCAGGAACAACTTAGCTAAAACAGGTGCCGTCCTAGTTGACCTAACTGGAATGAAATGGGCACTCTTGGTCAGCCTGTCCACTATAACCCATATACTTTCATTACCCCTATTTGTCCTTGGCAACCCTTCTATAAAATCCATGGATATCGAATTCCAGTTCCAAACTAGAATCTCTAAAGGCTGAAGCAACCCACTCGGCTTCTGATGTTCGGCTTTCACTTGTTAACAGTTTGCACACTGCCTAAACCACAAGCTAACATCCCTCTTCATACCTTCCCAATAGAAGCTCCTCTTTATATCCTGATACATCTTGGTCCCTCCAAGATGAATCGTAAACTTGGATCGATGACATTCTTCAAGAACTTCTTTCCTCAAGTCCTCCACATTCGAAACACACAACTGTCCCTTCTTTCTCAACCATCCTTTCTGGTCAAGGTTAAAATCCTTTAGATCATCAATCTCAGTTCTAACCTCAAGCCTTCTGATTCTCTCAGCCAACACTGGATCCTCCTTCTGCTTAGAAGCAATTTTCTCAATCAATACTGGTCGAACTTCCAAACAAGACAACCTGGCGGAACTCTGACTAGAACCAGCAGTCGATCTTAACTGCACATCACAACTGACTAAAGCTTCTAAATCTTTCCACTCTACCAACATAGCTAAAACCACATTCTGATGTTTTCTGCTAAGAGCATCTGCTACCTTATTACCTTTTCCTGGTGTATACTCTATACCATAATCATATGCAGCCAAAAACTCCAGGCATCTCTACTGCCTCATATTCAACTCCTTCTGAGAGAATAAATATCGTAAAGACTTATGATCAGTATAAAGTTCAAATCTCTCCCCTAGGAGATAATTTCTCTATTTCTTCAATGCGAAGATCACTACCGCCAACTCCAAATCATGAGTAGGGTATCTTACTTCATGCGGTCTAAGCTGTCTGGATATGTAAGAAACAACTTTACCATTCTACATCAACATTGCTCCAAATCCAGTTCCACATGCATCAGTATACATCACCAATCCTTGATTTCCGTCTAGAACTACTAACACAGGTGCATTGGTCAACAAATTCTTTAGCATAAGGAATGCTTCCTCACACTTATCGGACCAAACAAATTTCACCTCCTTCTATCCGCGAGAAATCCTTAATGAATATCCGGTAGTAGCCAACAAGTCCAAGAAAACTCCTCATCTCAGTCACCGTCTCTGGTCTCTTCTAATTATTCATGGCTTCGATCTTATCTGGATCGATTGACAATCCTTTCTCTGAAACCACGTGACCAAGAAATTTAACCTCTTTCTTCTAGAATGACACTTGGTAAACTTTGCCTTTAGCTAATTCTGCCACAGCATCTCAAGTACCACTCTAAGATGAACTTCATGCTCTCTCATCCTTAGAGTAGACTAGAATGTCATCTATAAACACCAGCACAAACCTATCCAAATACTCTCAGAAAACTCGATTCATCAAATCCACAAAGAAAGCATGAGCATTCGTTAATCCAAACCGCATCACTAACCACTAATATGAACCATACCTAGTTCGAAATGCTATCAAAGGAATACTATCCTTCGCTACTCTTAACTGATGGAAACCTATCGCCAAATCTAACTGGGAAAACACTCCGGCTCCACTCAACTGATCAAACAGATCATCTATTCTGGGCAAAGGATACTTATTCTTAATCGTCCTTTCGTTTAACTTACGATAGTCATGCACATCCTTAACAACCCATCCGGTTTCTTTACGAAAACTACGGACGCTCCCCAAGGCGAACTACTTGGTCTAATAAAATTCCTTCCTTCAAGGTCCACTATCTGCACCTTCAATTCTTTCATCTCAGTTGGTGCCATCCTGCTAGGTGGTCTACTTACATGTTCGGCTTTGGGCAGAAGATCTATTCTAAACTCAACAGCTCTTCTCGGTTGTAGTCCGGTGACTGGCTCAAAGACATCGGCAAATTCTCTTGCTACCCAAACCTGACTAAACTCATTTCCTACCTCCATAGCATTAAGTAAAGCACTAACACTCTGTTCGGTATTCTCTACTGAGAATATCACTCGGTTATGACTATCAGGGTGTCTCAGTGATATTTCCCTATCTAGGCAAAATATCCTAGCCTCATACCTACCCAACCAATCCATACCTAAAATGATTCTGAAATCTACGAAATCGAAAACATACGGGCTGCGTGCAAACATATGACCTAACAAATCTAGTTCTAACTGGTCACATCTCATCCCTAGAGTTGCATAACCTCCTATTGGATTCACAAGCCTTAAGGAAGTAACAAGGTAGGTGGGTTCTAAGCATAACTTATCAACCAAACACTGAGATATAAGTGAATGTGATCCACTGGTATCAAAAAGTACCCTAACTGGTATACTCTGAATCAAAAACGTACCTTCCATCATAGTCTTTCCTTTATCAGTTGTAGTAGGCCTAGCTGTTCCAATAGCAAAATCTTTTCTTTTGTCCTCCCAAACTGGCTCTTAACACTGATTCTTGTAATGCCCAACTTGATCATAGTTGAAGCACTTCATATTCTTCTTACTTGCAGTTTTCTTCCCATTTCCTGACCGGCATTCATTCGCGAAGTAACCCTTCTTGTCACACTTATAACAAACTACCTCAGCCTTTGAGTTCTTCAAACTTAGTAGCATACTCGACTACTGACATCTCTCCTTGAACTAGATCCATAAACTTCCTCATTGGTTTTGACTTTGAAAACTCAGATACAAACTTCTACTCAAATCTCGTTTTAAAATCAGCCTAAGTTAACCGCTCTTCCGGAACTCCGGCAGTGACACTGTTCCACCAATGTAGCGCTGACCACTGCAACTGTCTAGAGGCCAACCTTCTCTTTTGCCCATCATTCAAACCCAAATCAGTAAATATATGCTCACAATGCAGCAACCAATTCTGAACCTCTATGACACTCTTCGTTCCCAAGAATGGCTTCCCACCCAAACTGGTGTAATCAATACTCAGCAAAGCATAATTATTCCCAACTGGAGCCATAGGATTAGCTCCTCCTACATTTCCAGCAACACCAGCAGTAGCTCCTGCTTGCGTCAAACCAACAAAGAACTGATACATCGCCCCCATATCTTTTGGTGGATTTCCAGCACTCACATTGGCATCATCATTTTGATTACTAGAATTAGCCTGTCGACCCGAGTTCCTTCTGGTAGTGGCTCGAGCATTACCATTAGTTGTGGTGCTTCCTCCACTGATATTTCCTCTTCCATTTCTTGCTTCCACATCTCCTTTCTCGTAAATCTACATATGAGCCTTAGTAAGATACAGAAGAATGGTCTATGAGAGCGGGGAATACATACTTATATATATAACTATATATATCAAATACAAGTACGTTACTATAGCGTTAACCCAGTCCCCAATCTTATTATCTGATTCATTGGATTATGTTTAAAAATCTTTTAGGTCTAAATTTCTTTTAAAGTTTCTTAAACCTATGCTCTGATACCAACTTGTAACATCCCCATACTTGGAGGCCCAAAACTAAAGGCTACGAATGCTGCAGTCATCCATAGTTATTAATCCTCGGAGACCAAATATGGCGATATTAGATACATTGATATACAGAAACATAAGAAAATGGAAAATTTTAAACAACTAACAAATTCCACATTCCATTACAAAATATTCCAAATTGATTACATAATCCCAGTTCGCAGACCACGTTCAGATAACATATAATTATTACAAAATACGCCAAGAGCGACATATGAAGATGCCCCCTTGGTTAATCAGAGTATATAATAAGGCAAGAAAACAACTTTGCCTTTACAATCAAGAACACAGCAGAAATAAAAGAAATCTAATAACAAGCTTGCCTCATGTACGTCCCCGGAAGCTTTATTCGTCTAAAAGGACACCTGGAAACCTTAACTCTCAACCTACTCAAAATCAATTGAGTACCCGAGAGTTTAAGCAGAATGGTTTTTCCCCTCACTGGTATCCTAAAACATTTATAAAACCATAAATTATGCCCCTGCATCCACAATGGTTAAAAACATAGTACCTCAAAATATTATGATGATATGCAAAACAAGTAAATCAAATCTAGATTACCCATCCCCATTTATTCTAACTATCTGTCTCAATCCAATATCTTTTCTCTCTTATCCGAGTTTTCATGGGCTAACTAGGAACCTATTGACTAACTGCCAATATCTTAATCCGGATATAGTTTTCATGGGCTAACTATAAATCTATGGCTTTCGCCTTCCTTCCAATCCACTGCCTACCATCAAGGGATACCTTGTTTATTGGATTCGACTCATTGGGTTTTGACTATATGGTTTCGACTGGGATGGTGCGGAGTCAATGGAGTCGAAAGGTGCTGCTATTTGAGGCGGAACCAACTTTTCTGAATTAAAGGCTAAAATTTAGCCACTTTTAGTAATTGCTTTGTAACTACTTGCCTATTTGTAAATCTTTGATTGGTTGCCTCAAAACTTTTCAAATACTTTACAAAGATAACTGCCACATTTAATCAGATCCAAATCAAAGGAATTATAACGATTAAGCCTTCTATTAACAAAACCAGTATTTGCAAATAAGTCCTTCTCTTGAAATAGTTTATTTTCCTTAGTAAATCAATTGGGAAAAATCCCCAAAAATCATAGAAATTCAATTTTATCATATAATCAAACATATTAAAATTTGAAACCCAATTTCTTCATGAAATACTCGAAATAAATTTTAAACCCAATTATATCATATTTTTCTCTAGAAATTCATAGTAAGTTTTCTATAGCTCAGAAAATTCTGAAAATTAAAACCAACCTCCAAAATCATGTTTTACTTAACATAAAACTTTTCCACAGCATTCTAAAATCATAGACTCTCGGTTTTGCATCAAAACCATGCAAATTCATATGTGAATGAATTAAAATAAATCAGACATAATATAGTTCAAGCATATCGTCATCCATATTATTATAAAAACAAATTTAATCATAAATCTAAAAACATATAATCGTAGAATAAAATAGAGATGGTATGAAATTATTATTCACCTTAGGTATGATAAGGAATTTGAGATTTGTTGTTGATTAATCCTTCCTTAGATAAATTTTCATCCTTTTATCCTTAGTAATGGCCGGCTCTTAGGTTTAGATTTGCGTTTGTGAAAAATGAAAAATGGAACGTGAATGGACAAGGGTGAGATGTGTATAGCTGTGTATGATAAAGAGGCTATTTTACTAATATGCCAATGTGTAATTTAATTAACATCTAAACCAATTTAAAGCCCATTTACTTTATTAAGAAGCACGGCCCTATATATGGTTTATTCAAATCTCAATCCCCTTATCATCATTATTCTATTTAATTTATCTATTTAAATTTTTTTAATAATGTTATCGAAAATTAGGGATGTTACATCAAATTTCTTTGGGAAATTATTATTTTTGAAATTGAATGCTTGAAATTTTCATTCCCAAATTCAAATTTAAAAGCTTGCCTACACTTGTGATTCAAACCAATTTCAATGTTTGAAGCAATGTCGAATTCTGTCATACTAGTATTTTGAGTGAAAAATCCTATACCTATAAATCTCAGGTTTATGAATTTGAGCGAGGATCTATAACGTGAGGGTAGGGTCCAGATCTGAGTGGTCGTAAGTTGGAGGTGTTGGCTGGTTGTTCTCTTCACCGGCAATGGCTTCGACACTATCAAAGATAACAACTCAAACTTATCAAACTTTCCGCTATTTCTTATCTTCGACATTGTTGAAGGGAATAAACTCAAATCAACAAAATTTTCTTCGCCATTGTCGAAGGAAACAAACTCAAAGCAATAAAATCTGCTTCACCATTTGACAAATTGAAACCTTTAGAACATTGACAGAGATGATTCTTTCTTCATCACCTCGCGGAGGCGATTCCCTTCGTTAACTTGTGGAGGCAATTTCAAACACCTGCAGAAGCAAATTTCTTCACCGTTATAGAATTCGAGCCTTGCAGAGGCAATTTATTTGAAAAACCGAAGAAGATAAATCCTACAATATTTGCGGAGGCAATTTGTTTGAAAATCCAAGGAAGATAAATCCTAGAATATCTACGGAGGCAAATCCTCTCCAATAACTTGCATAAGCAATTCCTTTGGGGATTCAAACTTAGGGAAGGTAATCTCGTCTGACACTTGCGAAAGCATCCTATCAAACACTAGCAGAAGCAATCAAACATTTTCAAAAGCAATCACTTGCAGAATCAATCAAATACTTGCAAAAGTAATCTTGTGGAAGCTTTTCATTGAACTGTGGCGAAAGCATGCCCTTCAATGCTTGCGGAAGCAAATCTCTCAACACTTGCAGAAGCACTTTATTAAACATCGGTGGAGGCATTTCCTTTGATGCTTGCGGAAGCAACTCTTTCGCCTTTTGACGAATTCAGACCCATTGAATATTGACAGAGGCAATTGTCTCCGTTACTTGTTGAAGACAATCTTATTTGGAACGTCAAAGACATTAATCCAAACCAATCCAATTATCTCTAACACTTTTTGGCTTCGACAGAGTCGGAGCAAAATCAAATCACCTTTGAATTGGCTTTGGATTTCCCCATATCTGTTTTGATTTTTCTTCCAACGTATTGAAACGATATAGATGCAGCGAGGTCACGAGATGATGAGTAGAGTCACAAGATGAAGCGGTGTCACAAGATGAAGAGCGGAGTCACATGATGACAACCTGCCTCTTCGACCCTCAAAATTCGACACTAATACATCCATGATATTCACGTACCGAGCATTCAAGTATGGAAAGATCGATTGTTGGGGGCGAAAGAAAAGAAAAGACATAACAAAATTTCACATCGTAACAAGTAATATATAATTTCTAAATGACCTTTTCAAAAGAAAACTTTAATATTCATACAAAAATCAAAGTCTAACCTATCATCAGCCTGGACAGTTATAACAGCCTATCCTTACTATTGCTGATAAATATGAAACAAGGAAGACAGCGGAAAATAAACTATGTTAAGTTTTGAAAGCTTCCAGCTCGTCTCCTGAAGCTCCAAGCGTCCATCACTAAATCTGGAAAAGTACTCGGGTCTGATTCGAGTATTATAAGAAAATAACACTCGGATCAATCTAGTCAACTAGCATAAGAATGGATTGTTATATTTATAAAACCCTTTCAAAAATAAAGGTATCTCCTAAGACCACGCCGCACATAAAAAGAGATGGGTTTTTACCTAACCTTACGACAACCAAACCATTTTATTAGAAAATTCAGTGATGTTATAATAACATCTATAGTTTAAAATAATATTTAACATAGCTGGAATGGTTACATTAATTACATTCGACATCATATTTAGTATACAACTAAGTCCGTAAAGGCACGTATGGGGAAATGGATTCCATAGGCTACTGAGGTACCGCCTGTCATAGTACATCTCTAGACAAATGTACCGAGGGCCTCATCAAGACCTCCGGCCAACACATGACCAACCTACCCCTTTCTGGATAGTACCGAATATGTCATCACCCTGGTTACTTTACAACCTTTTCTTCAAGAGCTCTTATGCATATACCAAATCCATAATTAGTGACCTAGAAAGGTGATGACCATACCCTAATAGGAGCGAACCATAAAGCCCTACTACAAATCTTCTGTTTAGCCATTACCAAGCATGAGGCTCGAGGTTGCATTTTACCTTTTTAGCAAATCCCACTTGGAATGCTAACTCTGCTTTCCAAGAGACAATGCAATGCCAGCATTCATCCAATCATGTTGTTCAGGATATGAACAAACCGAAGACAGTACTACTATGTCCTTTCTGGAATCACCCTTAGGATTAGTCGTAAGTAGCCCTTGCGCTTCAAAGAACTCTATCTTCAATTCCATCATCTTCAAGATGTCTTCCTTTCGAACGCTTATGCCGCTTCGAAGTGATTTTTAGTTAACTCGTGCTTATCTGATCTTGGTCTTTCCGAACCAATAATCGATAGTTTCTAGTTGACTCAATCTTGGTTCTTTTAGAAGTAAGCAGACTATATAAGAGTCCTAAGGAGATCTCTAATATACCTATTAAAGCGAATGACATTTTGCCGAAATGAGTTATCCTAAGGGAATCTCAAACCGTATGAAATCTGAATCTTTCATATACTTCCTAAGTCAAAATAGGTCAATTTGTTGATAGTGGATAAACCACTATCTAGTGTAAGTATATAGTTTGCATATGGAAAAATTGGACATCATATACTTATCACCACTTTTCGATTTCAACCTTATTCTATCCCTTGATTAACAATAAAGTCGGATAAGTTAGAATACTACCATTGTCTCGACTACATTCTTAGTTCCCACAGATAGAAACAGGCTTCCACACCGTGAAATTTAGTGTCAAGTGTAAGATGATGAAGTATTTTATATATACTTAATTAATCATGACCTATTTATAGAAATTAACCCTCTTATACTCATCACGTTTCTGATATTTCAACTTCTCTGTCCCTCATCTAGAATAGAAGCCAGGTAAGTCAAGGCACTGGTTGCTCCTAGCCTTGCATAGACACTCCGATTCTAGATCTCACTGATAGAGAAAAGTCTACTCATCGGTTTAGTGCTAAATATAAGATGACTTACTTTCCACAGATGTGTCAACATTTTAGCACTACTTATTATTATTTTTACGTTACTTAATGGCACTAACAAAGAAATCCCTTGTATAAAACAAAATCTTTTAAAAACAATTGGAAAACAAACTCCGTAAACCTATTTCTAGTATTTGATTTCAAACTAGTTATTAAAAATATTTTCTAAAATCACTTATTTAAACCAAAGTTGGATCTAAGGAGGCAACATCTTTCCTTTTTATAAAGTAAACTACTTGTTTAATAATAACAAAGTGTTATAAATCAAATTTTCTTTCCAATTTTCTGGAACCGTTTACTATAATAAAATTATTATTGTCCATGATCTCTTTCCTTTTCTTGAAATCGTTTATTACAACAATAGTGCTGTAATCCATGCTTCCATTCTCTTTTAAAATTAATTTTAGAACTCTTTAAAACATGTTTGAAACTTGTATTTAAAACATCCCCTTAACAATGGTCGTTTTTAATAAAACTTGACCTTTGAAACAAAGGAGAAAAATTTAAACCTCTTGTTTAAATGACTAAATAAATTCTTAAAAATATATTTAAAAATTCAAATATATTTTTTAATACTTAAACAACCTTTATAAAACACATTTGAAAGAGAATTTATAAAATATTTAAAGTAGATAACCTTTTATACTTTATTAAAAACAAAGATTTCCAAACTGCATCTATAGCGACTATCGCTATATGGATCGTAACTTTTAAAACTTGTTTTGTAAACCAAATAGTTTTAAACCTTTTCTTTCTATATTTTAAACCACTTCATATCTTTGCAAAAAGGTTTTAAAAATAAAAGTCAAGTTCGAAAGTTATATCAAACACCTTAAGAAAATAAGTGGTAAATGGCTTAAAAGCAAGCATGGGATTTCGGTGTCGCAATAAAACCAACAAGTAGGTCGACTATAACAAAGCAACATCCATTTTCCACATACACAAGCATTTACATAAACAAGAATTTATGTAAATAATAATCAGCAAAGCGAGGAATCCTTTACGATCCCTCTACAACTTTCCATTCTTCGAAGTGCTTCTATAGCAATCTATTCGCTATGGAACACTCCGACTTACTTTTGCTTTAGTCACCTACGAAACAATGGTTATTTATGTCATCCGCTTCAAGCGAGAATCAGATAATACTAATCATTATATACACAACATAAGCAAATAAATGGCAACTTATAATTTACAAACATTTGTCAATTTTTAAAGCAATTTTTAAATGAGATATCTCACTTTCAAATCAAAGATGAAGCTACCACAACCAAGCAAGCACACAACCCTTTCTACCATTCACTGGAAAAAAATAAAGCCACCACCTTCTCCTTCATTTGCACTCTACCATGCTTCCACTAACCCCATAATGCTCACGACCCTAAAGGTTTTGGGTATTTGAGTTTTAAAGCTTCGACCTTTGACTTGCTAGATGGTTTTGAAATGTTATATTAAAAAATATACTTGAGTTGAAGGAAAATGAAGTTGTTTTGGAGCAAAAAAGTGAATAAGGAAGAGAGAAGAGAAGAAAGGGAAGAAGAGTGCAAAAGTTTGAAACTGAAAAAATGAAAAAGAATGAAGCAAAGAGGTCCTTTTATAGAATTTCAAAATGTGGCAAATTACATCACTTGCCCCTTAACCAAATTACTCTTTTACGCCAACTTTTCATTCCATGCTAAACTTCCTCCATATGTCGAAGTACTTCCATCCCATCTCAAAAAGAAGCACACAAATTTATGTACTTTAGCACTTAAAATAAGAAAGAAAAGTCTTCCTTACTTTATTACCTTAATTAATGAATTTATTAAACACTTTAATTACACTTAATTTTACTAAATAATTTTGCTTTATTAAACCATTTATTATATGTATAAGTGTATATTACAAAAGTGTGCATACATATGTAATAACGTTGTGGCAACTTCCGTTCGATAAAAAGTTGGAAGTTCGAAAAACGATTTTCGGTCACATTTTCATTTTTTCATCGAACTGTCTATTTTTGTAAACAAGCTTTCATTAAAAGTTTACTATCATTATTTATTAATTAAAAGAGCGTTATTTGACCATTAAAAACTATTAATTTAATATTTAAAATTTATTAAATATTTACAAATCAAGTGGTAAAATTCCGGGTCGTTACGTCATTCCTCCCTTAAATAAATTTCGACCTCAAAATTTCATCACAAACAAACAACCAAACCATACCAATTCCTAACATTCAACAAAATGTTAAATAACTAACAAAAAAACTTAGAGTTTGTCCAAGTTCAGAACCTTCTCATCACAAAAGGATGATAAACAATCTACTGAGCATACTATATGCCCAATAGCCATAGGTTATTACTCAATCGATTATTCATACTACCTTATGACAAATCAAAGAGTCATCTATCCAACTTCTCATAAACCATAAAACATTAAAGGAAAATATACTTAAGCCCGTACGATGTATATATCTCCATACGTAATATATGATTTGATCACTTACTCAAATATATAAGCTTTCCTTCCGAACTAGTATCGCTTGCTCGACTTGCCTAGTGCAGACTCCGATAAGGCTACTTGATTAGGAACCACCGTTCTCCTTATATAGCCATATACAATGATAGAAAACCTCAGTATCATATCAAGAACCCTCACCAAGTGTTTGCTGTCAAGAATCGAGTGATAAATTGTAATGACCCTAATTTTAGTAAACATTATTTAGAACATTTAATTGGGTAAATTATATAAAATAATATAGAAAGTTAAGAGATTAAGATTGGTAAATTAAGGATGAACCGTGCCTTATGAATGAACTAACATAAGTAATTAAAACTTAAGATAAGGAAGAGGAAAATTAGAAGGACAAAACAAGAAAAGCCTTATTCCTATACCCTAAGCCCTTCCATTCTCTCCACTCCCTCAGTCATTCTACATTCACAAATTAAACAAAAATAATATCAAGCTTGGGCCAGCCACCATTAAGAAGAATTAAAGGGAAGATAAGCTATGATTCAAGTAGAAAGCTTAAAGAAATCAATCTAAGGAAAAATCTCAACCTTCTTAACATAAAGCCAAGGTGAATGATTAGTCTACATCTCAATTTTAATAATGGTTCTGGTTTCAAGTTAGATCGAATTATTTTTGCAAGTAGCATGCCATGTTTTGATAGATTAAATGGATATATATATATATATGCTTGTTGATGATTTATATGATTTAATATGTATTTTATGATATGTTTAGATTAGAAAACCTATCATGTGACATTCAAATGAGTTACTTTTTTGATATATGGTCAAGAATATTATTTTAGAAGTATATTTTGAGTTTCATAATTTTCTAAGTAATTATGGATTTAATATGAATTTTCTAAGAGAGAAAATAGTTAATTTTGGATTTAAATTATTTAAGGCAATTAAATAATGTTTACGGTTCTGAAATTTGTATATGTTTGAAAATGTAATTAATGTGAATTATCATGATTTTTTGGGATTTTTTCTAAGTAAATAACTATGATTTATAAATTATTTAAGTTAGAGGACTTAAATGTTTTATTAAGGAGAAGGGCTTAAGTTATAAATTATTTTCAAATGTTCCAGTGAGAAATCGACAGTAATTCTAATAAAGGAAGAAGAAAGAGTTTTCTAAGCCAATAAGAGTTTGACAAAATGCAATAAGAGTTTGACAAAATGCAGTTTTCTAAGCCAATAAGAGTTTTCTAAGCCAATAAGAATGTTTTATTAAGGAGTAGGTGAAAAGTACTTTCTTTAATAAGCAAAAATGCAGTTTTTATACAAACTACATCTTCGACACAACCATGTTGGCTTCTAACATCATACACACCGGCCTCTAACCCTTCCGCACTCATTCGGTACCAATATACATGGTATCAAACTATTGGTACAAAGTGTATTGGACTTATGCAAAAGGTAGTAATAGTGTCAAAAGTATACATGCGCAAAGGGTGAAGTTGTATTTCCAGGTTTCGAATCTATAAACCGATCTTTGATTTAATATCTTCGAAAAGTTTGCCACTTTTGAACCTCTTTAATACCCTAGCTGCTGCATTAAAACCTTTCGCCTTAGTAAGAGGTTGCTTTTATAACTCTTTAAATCAATGAGTTCGGAGGGTAGGGTTTCAAATCAATACCCTTCTGCAACAATTGAAGCTGCTTTTCTCTTAACTTATATATGCGAAAGAGTGGGTGTCGTTCCCATACCTTTCGACATGGTTGAAGCTGCTTGTTTAAACCCAAGTATACATGCGGAAGTATGTCATCATCACCTTAAGTGTTTCAAAAGAATAGCTTACGCATAAATTCCCTTAAGGGCTATGTATTTTGTTTTGTTTTCAAACTATGGTTTCGAAAAGAATACCTTTAATTGGTTTCGAAGCTATGCTTCCATATTTCTTTACTTGAACCTAATGCTTTCGAAATGAATATTTTAATGGTTTTGAAAGAGGATATCTACGGTTTTAAGTCATGATTTCAGAAGATAGATTTTGGCCTTTCGGCCTAATGCTTTAGAGGTTAAAGTACTAAGATGTTTCAAAAGGGATAAATAACCCTATTGATTTTAAGTCCATCAACATTATTTTGTGTAAAGCATATATCATGGTATGCGTATTTTGAGTAAAGTAAAAGATATATTTTCCTTGTTTAAGTATGATTTAAAAGGGTTAAATCAGTTTGCAAAGAAATGTTTTCAAGGAAAATTTAATAGGGTGATTAGCCCTAAGCTTAGGACTCAGATATTAGAAAACCAGATAGGACTGGTGTGGGGTCATGCCCTGTACTTTAGCTAGTAGCCCCTAGCTAATATAAGTCCAAAATTCCAGTGTGTAGGGCTTTATTACAGGTAATATTAATAAGATTTTATACATAGAAAAGAATACACAAAGTAGAGATAGGTTGCCGGTGAGCCCGCAAAACCATTAGGATCAGTTGACCCTAGGAGAAGTAAGTTAAGGACAGATCGTCCACTATTGTATCTAATAGAAGTTAGAATATTTATTATGTCTGGTAGGCCCGAGTCAACTAGTGGTTAATAGTCAGCCTGATAATGCTATATTGTTCGGACAGATAATCCATTGATTACCCGATTTATATGCATATATGTTATTGCTATTGTTGTTATGATCAGTTTGATTGCAGGATTTTGATTTGCAAAAGATACGATTTTAAAAGGATATTAGTGAGGTGAAACCCGTTCCGCTAAGCGGCATGGTCTCACTTAATACTAGTAAACCGAGATGTAATAGAACTATCCACACCACGTTTTATGTCTGACTCGAAGTTTATGTTTTCCCCTTAAACTCTCGGGTGCTCAAAATTAAATTTGAGAAGATTGAGAGTTAAGGACTTTTCAGGTTTAGTAGGTTGGACGAATTAGCTTCCAAAGACGTGCTGGAGGCAAAGCTAGTTATGTAGGAGTTATTTAATACTATTTCCGCTGTGATGTATTTATGACAAATATATTTATCTATCTAGTACTATGATCATCCAAGGGGGCATCTTCGCTCTTAGCGTAATTTATAATAATTATATTTTATCAAAACCCGGGAATTGTTTCGGGATTATGTATTGAATATGAAATATTGATTTGAAATGTAATCAGAAAAGCCATTTTGAAATCTGTGTCGATTTTATTTCATATTCATGTGCTTCTGATATTGTGGATACCATTAATACTACCATATTTCGTCACCGAAGGTTAAATACTATAGATGACTGCATTATCTGTAGCACTTAGCTTTGGGCCTCGAGATATGGGATGTTACAACTTGGTATCAGAGCATTGGTTTATGAAAACCTAAATTTTTTTTATCTTAAAACGATTTCTGAAAACATAATCCTAAAGAATTAGGGAAAAGATTGGGGTATGGGATACGTTATAGTAACATAGTTGTATTTGCTATATATAAGTATACACTTTATTTCTATTCTCCCATCTTTCTTAGGCTATTCTTCTGTATCTTACAAAGACTCGAATGCAAATTTTAAGGAAGTAAGATATGGATGCTAAGAATGGAAGAGTTAACCTTGGTCGAGGAAGCACCATAACTAATGGAAATGCCAGACCAAACACTAGAAGGAATCCTAGTTGGGCACAAGCTGCTAATGTGGGTGCTGGAGTGCCGCAAGATGATATGAGAGCTATGTATCAGTTCTTCGTCAATGTGATGCAAGCAGGAGCTTCTGCAGGATTAGTTGGAGGAAATGTTGGAGAAGGAAATCAGAAAGCTCTGATGGTCAATAATTATGCAGTACTAAGCAGAGATGATGCTAGGCTTGGAGGAAAGCCATTTATCGGAACTGAGGACGCAATTGAAGTGGAGAATGGTTGCTTCATTGCGAAAGGATTTTTGCTGATTTAGGACTTAACGATGAGCAGAAAAGGTGATTGACATCCAGACAGTTGCAAGGAGCAGCAATGTATTGGTGGAACAGTGTTACCATAGGAGTAGCTGAAGAGGCAATGACGACAGAATTCAGAAGGAGGCTTGAGGAAAGATTCATGTCGGAGATCGTCAAGTCAACTCTGCTCAGAAAGTTTACTGAGTTGGTGCAGGAAGACATGACAGCGCTTGAGTATGCTACCAGATTTAAGGAATTATCAAGATACAGATATGTTATGGTTGATACAGTTATCCAAAGGAATGAGAAGTTCGTTAGTGGATTAAGACCCAAGCTTGCTAAAGCAACTTTACCATATATTAGGGATCTGTGCGATGTAGTTATTGAAATGGCTTTTAGGAATGAGGAGATGCTCGCTTTCTTTAATGGTAACAAAGTAGTGGAAACTCAAGGTAGGCGGAACCATAAGATAAATTTTTCCATAAGAAAGGAGCTCAGAAGAGTGGAGCTGCTAAGAAAGGAAAGACGGAAGTTATTTACTCCAAGTGTGATAAGAAAGGGCATTTCTCTTATGAATGTCATTCACGAGATGGAAAGAAAGTGATTGGGAAGAAGAATATCAAATGCTTCAACTATGATCGGATTGGATATTATAAGAAATAGTGCAAGGAACCAGCCAAGGATGGAAAGGGCAAAGTGTTTGGATTTGAACTAGCTATCTCAAGACCAACAGCAAGGGAGAAAGGAAAAGCTGTGTTGGGAGGTACGCTTTTGATTCATGGCATGTCAGTGAGAGTTCTATTTGATACTGGTGCATCACATTCTTTTATATCTCATAGTTTGGTTGATAAGCTTAACCTAGAACCCTCATACTTAGTTACATCCTTAAGGGTTGCAAATCCGATAGGAGGGTATGTGTGACCCTTGGGATGAGATGTGACCGATTAGAGCTTAAATTGTTAGATTATATATTTTCTTACAGTTTGCATGTATTTGATTTCGTAGGTTTTGGAATTATTTTAGGTATGGATTGGTTAAGTATGTATGATGCTAGGATATTTTGCCACGATAGGAAAATAAAACTTAGGCGCCTTAGTTGTAATGATCGGATTATATACTCCATAGAAAACCCTAGATTTGAGATTATTGCTTTGTTTGGTGTTATGGATGGAGAAGGTGAGTTGAATCGAGTTTTCATTGTTAGAGAATTCGCAGATGTCATTGAGCCTGTGATAGGACTACTGCCGAGATGAGCCATTGAGTTTCAGATAGATTTAGTACTAGGGGCTGAACATGTGAGTAGACCACTAAGTAGAATGACACTTACCGAGATAAAGGAGCTAAAGGTGCAGTTGGTGGATTTAGAAGGTAAGCATTTTATTAGACCAAGCAGTTTGCCTTAGGGAGCAGCTATAGTATTTGTTAAGAAATCGGACGGATCGTTGAGGTTGTGTATCGATTATCGTAAACTGAATGAGAGGACGATAAAGAACTGATATCCATTACCTAGGATTGGCAATTTGTTCAACCATTTGAATGGAGCCAAGGTATTTTCCTGGTTGGATTTGGCAATAGGGTTCCATCAGCTTAGAGTGGCAGATGATAGTATTCCTTTGATGGCGTTTAGGACTAGATATGGATCGTACGAATGGTTAATGATGTCCTTGGACTAACTAATGCGCCACTATTCTTTGTGGACTTGATGAACAGAATCTTTCGAGAGCATCTGGATAGATTTTTAGTATCCATAGACGACATATTGATATATTCCAAGGATGAAAGAGATCATGAAGTTCATTTTAGGATAGTGATTGAGACACTGAGGCAACATTAGTTAAAGGCAAGGTTTTCGAAGTGCCACTTTTGGAAGAAGGAAGTGAAGTTTCTTAGTCATATGTCTTAGAGAAAGGATTGTCAGTAGATCCGGCTAAGATCGAGGCAGTGAATAGTTGGAAGAGACCCGAGATGGTGACTAAGATAAAGAGCTTTTTTGGATTAGCAGGATATTATAGAAGATTCATTAAGATTTCTCATGGATAACAGCACCAATGACTAAGCTAACTAGAAAAGAGGTAAAGTGTGTTTGGACCGATATCTGTGAAGCATTCCAGAAGTTGAAACGTGTATTGACTAATGCACCTATATTAGTTGTTCCAAAGGGGAATCAGGACTTAGTGGTATACACGGATGCATGCAGAACGGGATTAGGAGCTGTCTTAATGTAGAGAGGTAAAGTGATTGCCTATGCTTTTCGGTAGCTCAAACCTCATGAAGTTAGATATCCAACTCATGGTTTGGAATTAGTAGCGGTAATTTTTGCATTGAAGGTGTGGAGACATTACCTTTTGGAAGAAAGATTCGAGCTGTTTACGGATCACAAGTCACTAAGATATTTATTCTCTTAGAAGGAGTTGAATATGAGATATCAAAGATGTTAGAGTTCATAGCTGCATACGACTTTGGTATTGAGTAAACACCGAGAAAAGGAAATAAGGTTGCAGATGCACTTAGCATAAAACATCAGAATGCAGTATTGGCAATGATAGCTGAGTGGAAACATTTAGAAGCATTGACTACATGTGGAGTATAATTGAAATCCGAGTCTAGTTCTAGTCGAGAAACCGCTATATTATCGTGTTTAGAAGTTTGACCAATGATGATCGAAAGGATTGCTTCTACGCAGGGAGAAGATCCATTATTAGCCAAGCAAATCAGAAGGTTAAGGAATGCAATAGAGAGCGATGACTTGAAAGATTTTTGTCTCGACCAGAATGGGTGGTTGAGGAAGAAAGGATGACTATGTGTTCCGAGTGTAGGAAACATTAGGAAGGAAGTTCTTAGATAATGTCATCGTTCGAAGTTCACTATTCATCCGGAAGAAACTAAGATGTATCAGGATATGAAAACGAGCTTCTTCTGGGAAGGTATGAATAGAGATGTAGGCTTATGGGTGAGGCAGTGTTTGAACTGTTAATAGGTAAAAGCTGAACATCGAAAACCGAATAGGTTACTTCAGTCTTTGAATGTTCCAATCCAGAAATGGGATTCTATCTCAATGGATTTCATAGATGGGTTGCCAAGGTCGAATAGAGGAAATGAGAGTATCTGGGTTATAGTGGACAGACTGACTAAGAGTGCACACTTTATACCCGTTAAGTCGACTAGAACAGCACCAGATTTTAGCTATGTTATTCATGAGGAATATAGTTAGACTGCAGTGAATTCCTAGTAGTATAGTAAGCAACAAAGATTCCTTATACACTTGTGAGTTTTGGAAGAGTCTACAGAATACTTTAGGTACCAAGCTTAGTATGAGTACCGCTTACCATCTGCAGACATATGGGCAAACAGAGAGAGTTAACAAAGTCTTAGAGGATCTGTTAAGAGCTTGTGTGCTAGATTTCGAAGGATCATGGGAAGAAAATATACACTTAATCAAATTTTCCTATAACAACAGTTATCAGACTAGTATAGGGATGTCACCGTTTGAAGCTGTATATATAAGGCCATGTAAATATCCAGTTTGTTGGTTAGAGACCAGGGATGGATTAGTTCTTGGTCCGGATTTGCTTAAAGAAGCTGTAGAAAAGATTGAGTTAATTCGGGCTAGTATGAAGGAGGCTCAATCGAGGCAAAAGAGTTACATAGATAAGAGACGGAAAGAATTAGAGTTCTCAGTTGGAGATCATGTTTTCGTAAAAGTGTCACCGATGAAAGGTGTGATCAGATTTGGAAAGTCAGGAAAATTGGCACAAGATTCGTTGGACCATTTCTTATTATAAAAAGGATCGAAAAACTTGCATATAGGATAGAGTTACCGAATAGTTTGGCAGGAGTCCACAACGTTTTTCATATTTCTCATCTAAGAAAGTGTATTCGAGACCCAAAGAGTACTATTACGCCGACTGTGTTAGTAGATCTAGTAGTGGAACAATATATGATTATAGTTAGAAAACCAGTTCGTATAGTTGCGAGAGATAAGAAGAGAGTATGGAACAAGACAGCCAGATTAGTCAAAGTCCAGTGGAGTGACGACGAGAGAGACTGTACTTAGGAAACAGAGAGTAGGATTAGGGGTACTTATCATGACTCGTTTAATGGTATGTTTTACCTTTATGTTTGATTGTTGTGGGTACTTTATCGTAATTTCGAGGACGAAATTCTTTAAGGAGAGGAGTCTGTAATGACCTTAATTTTAGTTAGCATTATTTAGAACATTTAATTTGGTAAATTAGAGAAAATAATATAGAAAGTTAAGGGATTGAGATTTGTAAATTAAGGAGGAGCCATTGCTTATGAATGAACTAATATAAGTAATTAAAACTTAAAATAAGGAGGTGGAAAATTAGAAGGGCGAAATAGGAAGAGCCTTATTCCTATACCCTAAACCCTTTCATTATCTCCACTCCCTCATTCATTCTACATTCACAAATTAAACAAAAATAATATCAAGCTTAGGCCGGCCACCATTAAGAAGAATTAAAACGAAGATAAGCTGGATTCAAGTAGAAAGCTTGAAGAAATTAATCTAAGGGAAAATCTCAACCTTCTTAACACAAAGCCAAAGTGAATAATTAGTTTACATCTCACTTTTGATAATGATTTCGGTTTCAAGTTAGATCCGAATTATTTTTGCAAGTATCATGCCATGTTTCGATAGATTAAATGGATATATATATATATATATATATATATATATGCTTATTGATGATTTATGTGATTTAATATGTATTTTATGGTATTTTTAGATTAGAAAACCTATCATATGACATCCAAATGAGTTACGTTTTTCGATATATGGTCTGGAATATATGGTCAGGAATATTATTTTAGAAGTGGGTTTTGAGTTTCATAATTTTCTAAGTAATTATGGATTTACTATGAATTTTCTAAGAGAGAAAATAGTAAATTTCAAATTTAAATTATTTAAGACAATTAAATAATGTTTTCGAGTCGGAAATTTTTATATGTTTGAAATTGTAATTAATGTGAATTACCATGATTTTTGGGGATTTTTCCTAAGTAACTAACTATGATTTACAAGTTATTTAAATTAGAGGACTTAAATGTTTTATTAAGGAGAATGGCTTAAGTGTTAAATTATTTTCGAATGTTCCAATGAGAAATCGATAGTAATTCTAATAAAGGTAGGAGAAAACGTTTTCTAAGCTAATTAGAGTTTGACATATGTTGACGGTAGGTGAAAAGTACTTTCTTTAATAAGCAAAAATACAGTTTTTATTCAAATTTCATCTTTGAAACTTAACCCTGCTGGCTTTCGACATCATACACACCCATCTCTAACCATTCCGCACTCATTCGGTACCACCATACAAGGTATCAAACTATTGGTATGATGTGTATTGGACTTATGCGGAAGGTAATAATGGTGTCAAAAGTATACATGCGTAAGGGGTGAAGTTGTATTTCCAGGTTTCGAATCTATAAACCCGCCTTTGATTTAATATCTTCGAAAAGTTTGCCACTTTTGAACCCCTTTAATACCCTAGCTACTGCATTAAAACCTTTCGCCTTAGTAAGAGGCCGCTTTTATAACTCTTTAAATCAATGAGTTCGGAGGGTAGGGTTTCGAATCAATACCCTTCTGCAATAATTGAAGCTTCTTTTCTCTTAACTTATATATGCGAAAGAGTGGGTGTCATTCCCATACCTTTCGACATGGTTGAAGCTACTTGTTTAAACCCAAGTATACATGCGAAAGTATGTCATCATCACCCTAAGTGTTTCAAAAGAATAGCTTACGCATAAATTCCCTTAAGGGCTATGTATTTTGTTTTGTTTTCAAACTATGGTTTCGAAAAGAATACCTTTAATTGGTTTCGAAGCTATGCTTCCATATTTCTTTACTTGAACCTAATGCTTTCGAAATGAATATTTTAATGGTTTTGAAAGAGGATGTCTACGGTTTTAAGTCATGAATTCAGAAAATAGATTTTGGCCTTTCGGCCTAATGCTTTAGAGGTTAAAGTACTAAGATGTTTCAAAAGGGATAAATAACCCTATTGATTTTAAGTCAATCAACATTATTTTATGTAAAGCATATATCAAGGTAAGGGTATTTTGAGTAAAGAAAAAGATATATTTTCCTTGTTTAAGTATGATTTAAAAGGGTTAAATCAGTTTGCAAAGAAATGTTTTCAAGGAAAATTTAATAGAGTGGTTAGCCCTAAGCTTAGGACTCGGATATTAGAAAACCGGATAGGACTGGTGTGGGGTCACCCCCTGTACTTTAGCTAGTAGCCCCTAGCTAATATATGTCCAAAATTACAATGTAGGGCTTTGTCGTAGGTAAGACTAAAATAATGTTATATACAGAAAGGAATACATAGAGTAGAGATGGGTTACTGGCGAGCCCGCAAAACCATTAGGATCAATTGACCCTAGGAGAAGTAAGTTAAGGACAGATCGTCCAGTATTGTGTCTAACAGAAGTTTGAATATCTATTATCTCTGGTAGGCCCAAGTTAGCTAGTGGTTAATAGTCAGCCTGATAAAGCTATATTGTTCGAACAGATAGTCCATTGATTACCTAATTTATATGCATATATGTTATTGCTATTGTTATTATGATTAGTTTGATTGTAGGATTTTGATTTTCAAAAGAT
Organism: Allium fistulosum; assembly: GCA_030737815.1. NCBI lineage: Eukaryota > Viridiplantae > Streptophyta > Magnoliopsida > Asparagales > Amaryllidaceae > Allium > Allium fistulosum. The sequence goes on along the minus strand of CM060905.1, from coordinate 891,929,908 downwards.
ATGATTTTAAAAGGATATTAGTGAGGGGAAACCCGTTCCACTAAGTGGCGTGGTCTCACTTAATATCAATAAACCGAGATGTAATAGAACTATTCACACCAGGCTTTATGTCCGACTCCAAGTTTATGTTTTCCCCTTAAACTCTCGGGTGCTCAAAATTAAATTTGAGAAGATTGAGAGTTAAGGACTTTTTAGGTTTAGTAGGTTGGACGAATAAGCTTCCGAAGACGTGTAGAAGGCAAAGCTTGCTATGTAGGAGTTTTTTAATATTATTTCCACTATGATGTATTTATGACAGATATGTCTATCTATCTAGTACTCTGATCATCTAAGGGGGGCATCTTCATATGTCTCTCTTGGCGTAATTTGTAATGATTATATTTGATTAAAACCTGGGAATCGTTTTGGGATTATGTAATTGAATATGAAATATTGATTTGAAATGTAATCAGAAAAGCTGTTTTGAAATCTGTGTCGATTTTATTTCATATTCATGTGCTTTTGATATTGTGGATACCATTAACATTACCGTATTTCATCACCTTTGGTTAAATACTATAGATGACTGCAGCATCTGTAGCACTTAGCTTTGGCTTTGGGCCTTGAGATAGGGGATGTTACATAAATCCTTATTTGGACTGGTGTGAATCACCTCAAATTCATGTCCTCGAATCTTGGATCAAGAACCGTTCAAAGAAATGATCTGCGTACAACATACATACTTATTCTTATTGGTTCTTACTTTACCAATTTCTTTTTACTTCTAATACTATTTATGGAAATATTTCATAAATTATAACTTAAGTTTTGAACTCTTATAATACTATACAATATCCTAAGAGCACATACAAATATTTGATTTAATCCTTCATCCTATCTTTTTCCTTAAATTCAGATGCATACCCAAAATAAATCTGGGTCTTAAAACTGAGTCGACCTCTTTGACCTCTTTACCCATCCAGTTTGGTAAGTAGCTAAGAAGAGTAGGATGCTGGTATCCAAACCCAGTCATAGAATCTACTTTTCCTTAAACATCTCTAAGGTAAAGATGTGTATTAGCCGGCCCAATAACATCAAATAGTTTATACAACTTTGAAGTTATAACATAAAACACGGTTTTAATAAAAAATGTTTATTAAAACCTTCTTATTAAATTTGAACCATTATGTTAAATGGTTCAAATTTAATAAGAAGGTTTTAATAAACATATAGACTAAGTAACATCCAAGATGATACTAAGGAACTAGGTCCTACCAAATAGTATCATACACCCTCTTAACAAGAAGGTCAATACTTAAGTTACCATCTGAACACATCTCTTGCCCATATTTGGTCATTTTTAAGCCACTGGAACCGGTTAACATAAAATACTTCTTCCTTTTCGAATCCCATTTTAAAACAATATTATTCATATATAAATAAAATAGATTTATTACTTTATTTACTAAGACTTGCTTTCGGTTTGTTTGGATTCAAACTCGTTTTGATCGTACAATGACAAAAGGAATAATTTACAAGCTCAGTATAACATTCACCTGAGCAAACATTAGATTGTCTCTTAGAAGATAGTTCGGATTACCATAAACCTAATCGAGACGTTTTCCTCGAACTATCTAAAGAAAATGTATCTTACTTTAAATTCTTTTTGAAAATACTCGCACTTATGAATACTTTCAAGAAATACCATGATTAATTTTACCAAAATTCATTTAAAATCTTTTCCAAAGACACTAGGATTTAAATTCTCGAAAATCATCCTTATTTACAAAACACATTTTATAAACTCAATTTATAAAAATCCTCTTTATATAAAATCATTCCTTCTTTATAGTAACCATTTTAACAAAGTAAACTTGTTAAACCTAGAGTATTACAAATGCCTTATAGTAAAATCATTAAACTAAATTCACAAAGTGTTTGTATTTAATTCAATCAAACCACAAATGCTCATAAACTGGCCGAGCTAAAATAATCAATCAACAAATGATGATTAACAAATATCAACATTTCCTAATAAACAATAACAAAAATAATTATATCAATTTTTGAAAATTGTTCTTTTATATATAAAATATAAAATCTACGTAAAATTATTTCATTTACCAATTCCAACATAATATAAAACATTTTTATAGCATTAACAAATACACGCTTTCATATATAATACACTCAAACTCATCCTAGGGTGTCACTTGCCCTATCTCTAATGAGTTTACCCTACCAAAACCAAAGTTCTCGCTTAACCTTTAGCAATGATACCAAGTATGACGACCTGCCTTTTCGACCCATAAAAGTTGACACTAATACATCCATGGTGTTCATGTGTCGAGCATCCAAGTGCCGAAAAGACAGATTGTTGGGGGTGAAAGAAAAGACAGAACAGAATCTCATATCGTGACAAGTAATATGTAATATCCAAACGATCTTTTCAAAAGAAAACTTTAATATTCATACAAAAATCAGAGTCTAACCTATCATCAGCCTGGACAGTTATAACGGCCTATCCTTACAATTGTTGATAAATACAAAACAAGAAATACAACGAATAAATAAACTACCTTAAGTCTTGGAAGCATCCAGCTCGTCTCCTGAAGCTTCAACCATCATCGCTAAATCTAGAAACGTACTCGGTCATGTCCGAGTATTATAAGAAAATAACACCCGGACCAGTCTGGCAAACCAGTGTAAGAAACTCAAATCATGTGGATTGTTATATTTATAAAACGCTTTCAAAAATAAAGGTATCTTGTAAGACCTCATCGCACATAAACACGGATGAGTTTTCACCTTACCTTATGATAACTAAACCATTTTATTAGAAAATCCAGTGATGTTATAATAATGTCTGGGGTTTAAAATTAATATTTAACATAGCCGGAATGGTTACATTAATTACATTCGACATTATATTTAGTATACAACTAAGTCCGTAAAGGCACATATGGGAAAATGGATTCCATACAATGACAAGGCTACTGGAGTACCACCTATCATAGTACATCTCTAGATAAATGTACCGAGAGCCTTTTTGGGACCCTCAGCCAACACAGGACCTGCCTACCCCTTCCTGATTAGTATCGAATATGTCATCATCCTGATTGCTTTACAACCTTTTCTTCGAGAGCTCTCATGCGCATACCAAATCCATAATTAGTGATCTAGAAAGGTGATGACCATACCCTAATAGGTGCAGCCTATATAGTTGTAACGACCCCACCGCGATACCCAGATTATCAAAGAACATTACAATTAATGTTGTCTGCTAATCCGAAGAATATGGCTTGTTAAGGGCGGTCGAATGTGAATATATATTTATACTAACACTGACACATCATTTATACCTTTTCACATAATATCTGAGCTGTATTTGACATGTACAGTATTAATACAAAGTAATAGACACACCGATTTCTCAGAACAAAACAATATAACATATAAATAACAGTCACATATCACAACGGAATAAAGCTTAATTTACACATATATAAATTTTGAGTTTACAAAATGAAATACTAAACTCGATTATTATACAAGTTTTAAAATTTTCTAATCTGAATTGTACATCTTATAAATATATTCACAAATTTCCTAAATGAGATAAACTACAAAGTCAAAAGTGTTTATCTCCTTGCAAGCCCAAACATCCAAAGGTCAACTTGTTCTGTAACCTGAAAAGTTTCGAACTGACCTAAGCAAAATAACACCCTGGTCAGACTATCTCTAAATATCCAATATGGTGAGAATAGAATATAACACAAGAATAAACAACGTATAATTAAATACAGATGTCCAGGATATAACGAGTTAGGGAACTAATTTAACTCAGAACAGGGTTATAAGTTTAAGTCACAGACACGAACTAGTCCATAAACACAGAATTATAGAATTAACTTAATTTAGCATCCATCACAAGGCACAAGAATATATATTTATTTCACGAACACAAGACACAAGAATATATATTTATTTCACGAACACAAGGCACAAGAATATATATTTATTTCACGAACACAGAATAGTCATAGAATCCAAATATCCAAAATTCAAGAGATCTTAATCCAAACCGATCATAATGATCGTCCAAAACAATCGCTGTGATTGTACTCAAAACCCATGGCAAACAATCAAACAAATTGGTATCACTCGTACCGATCTGATACAAAGGATCGTACTCAGACTGGGAACACAGAATCACAAAATAATCTCATGGATAGTCCATACCGATCAAGGTGATCGTAGAAACCATAACTCGATAAATTTACATTTTTTAATATTATTATATTATCATGTTTGAAAAAGAAATCCAGGAATAAACTTCTTAAGGATCTAGCAGCCACTTGCCGCACACCAAAAGAGAGTAAACTCTAAAGAGCCAAATACTATCACCTTCAGTAATCACTAGAACTTAACCAATACATCCCATACCGTATGGTAAAATCCAAGTATTTACTAAAAGCTAGTGAATATCACTTATTACGGATACCACAGGAGAACCTGAACTACATTCTCTTAAGGATCTAGCAACCACTTATCACACACCAAAAGAGAATACAACTCTAAAGCGTAAAATACTTCCTAATAGCAATCACACGAATTTAACCAAGGCATCCCATAATACTCGGTGAAATTCAAGTATTTGCTAATGTGCTAGTAAGTTCCACTCAAGCATTATATTCAATGAGTTATACCATATTCGACGAAGTCTTATTCGAAAGCATTTAAACCAATCGATGACACTAGATCGATTATTATTATTCCTCGAATTATAGAATTAAGGTTCTCAAAACATTTTTCTCTTTTTAGTTTATTATTTAAAACACTTATTATAATTTTCATAAATCCGTTCATTATTTAACTTTATAAAAATATTCACAGATTTGTTAAAGTATTCCATAACGCCGAATTGTCCAAGATTTTACCTATATACACCAAGTTGTCTCAAATTTCCATATGGTTGTATTATTCACAAAACTAAACTTTAAAACCATATTTAATTACTCCTCTAAATCCATATTAAAATATAACAATTTTATTTAAAAATAAATTAAGTTTATACTTTCCAAAACTACATTTCCAAATTCCATGAATCCTATATTATTTATTAATAAATCGTAATACTTATATTTCAAATCCATATTCACTTTTATGTAAAAATAGATTAGATTTGTATGTCCAAAGTCATATTTCCAAATCCATAAATATTTTACTAAACATGCTTAATATATAAAATAACTTGCTAAAAAATCATTTTTAATATTTATTAACTTAATTTAGAAATAATTCTAAGATTTATAAATTAAAAATAGTTTCTTTCATAAAATTACTTGTATACGAAGCTTGTCTATTTACTTCGTTTAACTCAAATTTATGATTTAAAAATATGCAATTTTGACCACTTAAATCTCATAATTTTACAAAACTTAAAATATGAAAGTTGTATAAAAAAGTCTTAGCTTTCAAACAAGAAAATGATCATCTAATTTGGATTTACGGTTTAAAAGTTATGACCGAAATAATTTTCAGATTTAAATTTATTAACTCTGTCTTTCATTGACAGGACAGTGATAAAGAAACGAATTTTTGACCATTTAAACTTCAAAATTATGCAAAATTCAAAACAAGAAAGCTGTAGTGCAAAGTCTATGATTTTCGGAACTCCAAAATTTATCAAGTTCCGATAAGTAACCAACACGTTATGCCTAAAACAATTTCTGGGTTTCAATGCACAAATTAAACACAGGACATAGAGGTTGCCTCTTCTTCAAACCAACATCACTCTTAGTAACTACAGATTTACAAAAATGATAAACATAAAAGTTCTTCCTTATGAAAATACCTTTCAACTAAAAAAACCTCACTCAATTTGGATCTATCAATCCAAAGTTATGATAATTTTAATATCAGGTTTCAACTTAAAGAAATTGCACAGGGAAAAGCTACACCATCGGTTTCAAACTCAATTTCGGCCCTCAAAACTGCATAATTACGTAATGCAATTAAAAGAGAATTTGTAGCTAACTGAAAATAATTTCTACCACAAAAATATTGAGTCGATTCGGTTCATTTTGCACTAGGATATCACTGTTTTACTACGGTGATTTTCACACTTAATTTCCAATTACAACAACACAACAATCATCCAAGTTTGCAATCAATTTTTAACCAATTCAATTCAACAAATAATTAAAACAATTATATACATTAAACAAAGATTTAGAAATAGATTTGTGAGTGATTAACTCACCTCTATCCTTCAATTCAATAATCAAGATTATCACTTCAGCCCAAATTTTCAAACCAGCAAACCCTAAACAAAAATCAATCCAAAATACACCCAAAAGCCCTAACTTAGTTTACTGTAAATTGGGAATTCAAATCACAATTGAGATGTATTTAAGCTAGAGATGATTACCTGAACAAATAAGCTCCTAAAGATGTTTAATTTACCATGAATTAAAGAAGAGCTTTGATTTTTGTTTTTTAGGTTTTGAAAGAGGAATTGAGTTGTCCGGTTTTCTCACCTTTAAGAATTGAACGTACTGTTTACATAAAATGAGAAGGAAGCTTCTCTTAAATGGGCTAAGTGGGTTGATATATGGACCCAATTGCCAAGTGTTAAAAAATCCCGTCTTACTAATTTATAAAGCACTATTTTACATTTTAACTAAGGTTTTATTTAACATAGTTTTAACCACTCAAAATTTATCAAACTCATTCACAAGATAAAATTTCCCATTTATATAGATATAGAAATGCTTTGTACAATTAAATGTAACTTTTGAAATACAAGTTATTCTTATTATTTTTAATTAAAACAAAACAAATTATTGACTACAAATTCTCATTTTAAAATAATAAATCACAATATTAACACTTAACTAAATTTACAAATTTTCCAAAGTTATCTTAAAATTAATTAAGATAAACAATTCAATTTTTCACAAAAATAGATTAATTTTACGGTTACATTTCAAAAATCACAATTTAGAATTAATTATCCCTAAGTAGATTTAATTAATCAGCCAACTAACAACAGGGTTGTTACAATAGCCCTACTGCGTATCCCATGTTTTAGTCATTACCGAGTGTAAGGCTCGAGGTTGTGTTTTACCTTTTTAGCAAATCCCACTTGAAATGCTAGCACTGCCCTCCAAGAGACAATGCACTACTAGCATTGATCCAATCAAGTTGTTTAGGATATGAACAAACCGAAGACACTACTACTACGTCCTTTTCAGAATTACCCTCAGGATTAATCATAAGTAGCCCTTGCACTTCAAAAAACTCCATTTTTGATTCCATCATCTTAAAGATGTCTTCCATTTGAACGCTTATGCCGCTTCGAAGTGGTTTTCAGATAACTCATGCTTATCCGATCCTGGTCTTTCTGAACCAATAATCGATAGTTTCTAGTAGACTCAATCTCGATTCTTTCAGAAGTAAGCAGACTATATAAGAGTTCTAAGGAGATCTCTAATATACCACTTAAAACTAAAGACGTTTGTAACGACCCGTAAATTTTCGATAATTTAATTTATTAATTTAATAAGATTTTGTAATGTAATATTGGAAGGAATAAAAAAATTGTAATTTAATAATGGAATGAATAATAAAATGAAATGTAACAATCTGAATCAAAGCTAATTATTAAAAATTGAAATGAAATTCCAATAATAAAATAATGTAAATTGTTATATTTGGCTATAAATTAAATGAAAGAAAAGCAAAATGTAAATATTGGATTAATGTATGAAATAGCATGATAAATGATAATTGGATAAGACAGTGTTATGCAAGCAATTGTAACATTTGTTTGTTAATAATAAATTATAAGTGTAATTTAAAAGTTAATGGTAACAATTATTGTATGTTACCTATCTATTTAGCCTGTAAATTTAAATTGGAAATAAATTTCAATAAATGTAATTAAATGTTATGTTAACGTAAATTAAGTTAATATTTGGAAATAATGTAAATTCTATTCATAACATGGCAATTGGTTGAATAAAAAGAATGGAAATCAAGATTTATTAATTTATTGAAATTTAAATTATAATAATTGGATTAATTGCAATTAAATGAAATTTAATATTTAATTTTTACGTAAATAGAAATTAAAATGAAATTGGGAAATACTAATGTACTAAGGTATAAACCAATGTTAGTTATATCCTTATTGAAATAAAATACTTGAATAACAAGGTTTAAAAAATTAATAAATGGGTTTTGGAATTTTAATTTATAATTTCTGGATTTAATGAAATTGAAATCTAACAATGAAATCGATAAATTAATTAACTTTGAACTGATATCTAAATTTGTTTTAAATTATGGTAAATTTCCAAGTAATCTAAAATGATAGAAATTGTAATTTATTAACTTTGAATTGAAAAATGTGATTTAATTAATTTAATATTAATTTATTTAATTAACTGAAATATAGCCATTTTGGCTACTGACTCGGATTTCGACGAAACCAGTTTCATCGGATCCGTAATGGTGAATTATTATAGGATTTCAAGTTTTGTAAAGTTTGGACTTGTCGTTTGATCGTACGGGCTCGAAACGCCTTGAAATCAATTTAATTAAAATCAATTGAAATCGATTTGAAATAAGCTGATTATATCATAACTTCTTCATACGATGGAATTTAAGCATGAAACTAGTCCCATTGATTTTAAAATATTTGAAAACATCCATTTTGATATATGGGTTGACCCATTTTCGTTTCGGGAACGAAACGGGCTTTTCGGGTGATTCATCGTTCAACTTTCAAAACCAATCGAGCCCATTCCTTTCTATTTTGTTCTGCTATATATATATATATCGTTATAAACCCTAGTCCTCCTTATTCTCATTTGTCTGTACGTACATCTCCTTCCCATCTCCTCTTTCCAATGGCAGACAAACAAATTCTAGATCCAATTGCAAATCAAATTCAAATCCAAAAATCAAACTCCTCAATATATATCGAATTATATATCGATTTGAAGCTCTCGACGAGCGCATCTCAGATCTATAATTAGTTTTTTTAATTTGAACCTTTGTCTGTCCAGAAATTGAAGAACTATCCATGGCCGTTCATCACGCGACAATTAACTTCGATGGATCGCCAAATTGAAGTTACCATCGCGTAGAGAGAACCGCGCGCTGCCCATCAGCAGTGTTCGTTTGAGTTGTTCACGGCTAGATCGTCAGTAAATATGCGACTAGGGTTGATGGTAAGTAGCGGCTGCCGGATTTGTGGGGACGCGACTTGTCGCGTGGGAGGCCAGAGACTGGGGGGTTGTGGCGGCGAACTCAGTGCGTCGGCGGCATGGTCCAAGGCGCGCGTGACGATGACCTACGGCGGCGTGCGTTGGTGGCTCGTTCGTTCAGCGTGGGTTAGGGCATTTTGAACAGTGTTCGCGTGAGGGAGGTGTTGTTGGTGACGTGTTCTGGGTGAGTTGCTTTTTATATTTATATTTATATTTTTTTTATTTTTTAAAATTGATTTCAATGTTCTAACTCCCATAACTTCTGCCTACGGACTAGAATTTACGCACGGTTTGATCCGCTGGGATCGCATCGAAATTCCAGACATTTTGACGCTGGTTTGGACAAATTCTGATACCGTTCAAATTTTGGGTTTAAATTGGATTTAAATTCGATTTAAAATCAAATGTGAGTGTTTTAACCCACTCATAACTTCTAAAATTTCGTATGTTTGTTTAATTAAAGTTTAATGTGATTAGAAATTTATTTATGACTTTTTGGCATATATTAAATCATCATCTCAGTTAATTTGAATTTATTTGAATTAAATCGTTATTTAATTTATTATTGAATATAAATTGCCAGTTAAATACCTATTATTGATTATCAGTTCTATATTGATATTGATTGATTGATTTGGATGATGTTTGTGATGGATGATGATTGTTGATATTGGATGAATGGATGTTTTATTTTATATCGTTATAAACTACAAGTTCACTATGGGTTGAAATGATACATACCCAAATGATCAATAGATTAAGGAAAAATCGTTATGGGTTGAAATGAGAGACTCGAGCGATTTTATGGATTTTTCGGGATTGCGGTTTGAAATGATATATAACTGTAACATTGTAAATTGCGGATTGAAATGATAAATATCTGTATCACTTGACCCTATGGTAGAGAATTATATACGGACATCGGATTGGTTAAATTTAAATGATTTTGAATCCTTAAATTTTTCATTGATTTAAATGATATTTTGAAATAAAAATTTGATTTATACGAATTGAATTATTATCAAAATTCAAGTTTATGATAAAATTGGAATTGGTTTAAAGGTATTGTTAAAAAGGATTTAATTGAAATTTCAAAGTTGAATTTGGAATAAAAAGTGAAATTTGCCAGAATTGAATTATTTTAAGTTGTTTGAAATATAACATTGAAATATATTGAATTTGGAGTAATTTAAATTGATATTTCGAACATGGATTGGAGGCGATATTGAATTAAATATTTTATTGAGAATTTGAATTGGGAAATTTGAAATTGGGTGTTGGGATATTAAAATGGTCCAAATACACTGGAATGGAAATAAATAGTTTAAATTGATATAAATTTCAAATTCATATTTTTATATAAACTGTTTTAAAAATATATTATTTTAAAGACTTTTATTATTAAGATTTCCAACTTTTAAACTAATTAACCTCTTTTAACTTATTTTAAATCTAGTTAATCTATTTTAAAGCTATTTAATCTATTTTAATTATATTTAATCTATTTTAAATCTATATTAACTATTATAACTATTTATAACTATTTAAAACTATTTCCTTCTAAATTCCAAACTAAGAAAAATGGATGGGTTTATATTCAAATTCTCGATTTTTAAGTGAATATGGTTAATGATGCTATAACCTAAATTGTGATTTAAATAACATATTTGGTTTAATATGATATTTTGAAATGAGAGTTTAGTCTATTTCGGAAATATGACTTTTGAAAGGAAATATAATTTCTAACTCCGATTTCAAATGTGATATGATTTCAAAAGTGAATATGATTTTGGAAGTAAGTAATGATTTCGAAAATGATATGATTTTAATTGAATATGATATTTTGATATCAACTATGAAATGGTTTTGGAATGTAAAAGAATCAACCGGTGTGTAATAAGCGATTGGTTGATAAAGAGACCGGGATCAGATATGGGCATACTCTCTGTCGATATCGAAAACCACTTTGACAACCGTGTACGCGGTGGAGATTCCAAAATGAAGTAGGATGGTGGCGACGATCCTATATGAGGTATATACGTGGACCCGACTCCCGTGAGTCGGCATAAGGTGGCTAAAACAGGAGCAATCGACGGGCCAATGAGGTAGCTTCTCTGAGCGGACACACTCCATCGACCTATATTCTCACTTTGCGATTTATTCAGTGGCCACCCTTCGATTTTTACTCGGGAGTTTGTTTCGAGTTGGGCGGTAGTTGCGGCTATGCGTTACCAACAGTCCGGAAGTGTAATTGGTATATCTACCCTGGCATTGCCTAGTTGTGCCGTGTCACGTACCCTAGCGTGCCTTTTACGAGTTTGATTTATGTCGTACCTATGTGGTATCCTCTGGCGGCTCCAGTTTATGGGGAGTTAGGGTACTGTATAGACTATTGACATACCTATAAAATGTGTTAAGGGGGATATAGGTAACGCCTTAATGCTATTTTAATAGTTTATATTACTGTAGGCATATTATAATAGCGTATTGTACTACATAGTAGATAGTTTAACGGATCCTTAGGAGATGTGAATCCCGAACGTACCTTGAGTTGTTGCACTCACGTTAGACACTGGATAGGAGATGTCAAACCCCGTAAACATCTCCGATGCCGTTTACACTCATATTTATTTACCGTTAATTTGACTCACATAAGATCTTTTAGTTCTGACTCGAGTGTTTTGTCTTTTCAATTCGCTAGGATCAGCCTGAGCATTTCAGGATTTGAAGACCTTTCTCTGGAGGATGAAGACGAAGATTTGTACTATTATTACTTATTATATTATTCCACTACATCATATTGTTCCGCTGCAATGTTTGTTTATCTCTGATATGTGTAACTCTGATTTTGTATTGTATAAGTATAATCAAATGTTTTGTAAACAGCTTCATGAACTGTTATTTGATTTTTATATTTTGTCATTCCGCTGCGAGATTCTGTTTTTTTACTTCTTTCTCTTTTTCTTATTCACCCCAAATAACAATTCGCCCTTCTGTATGGTTTGAGTCAGCATGTGTGTTTGCTTAAAGCGTACAAAAAGGCGGGATGTTACAACGTTTCACTAGAATGAGTCTCCCAAGGGAATCTCAAACTATATGAAATAGTGAAGCTTTCATATATTCCTAAGTCAAACTAGGTCAATTTGTCGATAGTGGACAAACCACTATCTAGTGTAAGTGTATAGTTTGCATATGGAAAAATCAGACATCATATACTTATCACCACATTTTGATTTCAAATGCATATTATCCCTCGATTAACAATAAAGTTGGATAAGTTAAAGTACTACCTTTGCCTCGACTACCTTCTTAATTCTCACAAATAGAAACAGGCTTGCACCATGAAATTTAGTGTCAAATATAAGATGTTGAAGTACCTTACATATACTTAATTAATCATGAGCTGTTTATAGAAATTAACCCTCTTATACTCATCACATTTCCGATATTTCGACTTCTCTATCCCTCGCCTAGAATCGAAACTAGGTAAGTCAAGGCACTAGTTACTCCTATTGCATAGACACTTCGATTCTAGATCTCACCGATAGAGGAAAGTCTACTCATCGGTTTAGTGATAAATATAAGATGACTTACTTTCCACAAACATGTCAACATTTTAGCACTACTTATAATATATTTTTTATGTTACTTAATGACACAACAAAAAATCCCTTGCATAAAACACGGTCTTTTTAAAACAATCGGAAAACCAACTCCTAAATTTATTTCTAGTATTTGATTTCAAACTAGTTATTAAAAATATTTTCTAAAATCACTTATTTAAACCAAAGTTGGATCTAAAAAGGCAACGTCTTTCCTTTTTATAAAGTAATCAACTTGTTTAATAATAACGAAGTGTAATAAACCAAACTTTGTTTCCAATTTCTCGGAACCATTTACTATAATAAAATTGTTATAGTCCGTTATCTCTTTCCCTTTCTCGGAAACATTTATTACAATGATAGAGTTGTAGTCCATGCTTCCTTCCACTTTTAAAATTACTTTTAAAACTCTTTAAAACAAGTTTGAAACTTGTATTTAAAACATCCCCTTAACGATGGTCGCTTTTAACAAAACTTGACCTTTGAAACAAAGAAGTAAAATTTAAACTTCTTGTTTAAATAATTAAATAAAGTCTTAAAATTATATTAAAACTTCAAATATTTTTTAATACATAAACTACATTTATAAAACACATCTGAAAGAGAATTTACAAAATATTTAAAGTAGATAACCTTTTATACTTCACTAAAAACATAGATTTTGAAACTACATCCATATGGGCTATCGCTCTAATCGTAACTTTTAAACTTTGTTTTGTAACCCAAATAGCTTTTAAACCTTTTCTTTCTATATTTTAAACCATTTCATATCTTTGTAAAAGGGTTTTATAAACAAAAGTCAAGTTCGAAAACTATATCAAGCACCTTAAGAAAGTAAGTGGTAAATGGCTTAAAAGCAAGCATGGGATTTCGATGTCATAATAAAACCAACAATAAGTTGGTTGACTAAAAATAAGCAACATCCATTTTCCACATACACAAACATTTACATAAACAAGAATATATGTAAATAATAATCAACAAGGCGGGGAATCTTTTAGGATCCCTCTATCACTTTCTATTCTTCGAAGTGCTTCCATAGCGATCTATTTGCTATGGAACACTCAGACTACCTTTTGCCTTAGTCACCTTCAAAATAGTGGTTATTTATTCCAACCACTTTCAAATGGGAATCAAACAATACCACACATTATGTACACAACGTAAGCAACATGAATAACAACTTATAATTTACAGATATTTGTCAATTTTTAAAACTATTTTAAATGAGATATCCCACTTTCAAATCAAGGACGAAGCGACCATAACCGAACAAGCACTCAACCCTTCCTACAATTCACCCAAAACAACATAATTCCGCCACCTTTGCCTTCATTTGCACTTGTACATGCTTCCTCTAACCCCATAATGCTCATGACCCTAAAGGTTATGGGGATTTAAGCTTTAAAGCTTCGACCTTTGAATTGCTAGATGGTTTTGAAATGTTATATTAAAGAACATACTTGAGATTGGAGGAGAAAGCAGTTGTATTGAAGTAGAAAAGAGAAGAAGGAAGAGAGAGTAGAAGAGCGAAAGAAGAGAGCAAAAGTTTGGAAAAGAATGAAGTACTTCCATCACTTACCCCTTAACGAAATTACTCTTTTACCCTTTCTTTTCCTTCCACACTAAGCTTCTTCCATGTGCCAAAGTACTTCCATCACATCTCAAAAATAAGCCCACAAATTTATGTACTTTAGCACTTAAAATAAGAAAGAAAAGTCCTCCTTGCTTTATTACCTTGATTAATTATTTTATTAAACACTTTGATTACACTTAATTTTACAAATTATTTTTACTTTATCAAACCACTTATTATATGTATAAGTGTGTGCTCAAATGTGTATATATGTGTGCAACAGCGTTGCGACAACTTTCATTCGATAAAGAGTCGAAAATTCGAAAAACGATTTTCGATTACATTTTCAATTTTTCATCGAACTATTTATTTTTGGAAATTTTTTTTCATAAAAAGTTTATTATCATTATTTATTAATTAAAAAAGAGTTATTTGACCATTAAAAACCATTAATTGAATATTTAAAACTTATCAAATATTTACAAATCAAAGCGGTTAAATTTTAGGTCGTTACATCTAGACTGTTTGATCCATATTCTTGATTTGACCATTTCCTTGAGATAGGAAATATATGAGAAGCATTTCTTGATTCCATTCCTCTTGTAAAACTCCAAGAACCATCTACTTGCTAGCTGTGTGTTGTTGTTTGTGGTAATTTCTTTGGCACCAAACCTGCATATAATTGAAATGACCCACCTTCTGTTCCTAAAGTTTTTTTTACATATATATATATATATGCAGTGGTCATTTAATCAAGAAAATATTACACTCTAATTTTCTTCTATCCAGGATCTTTATGCCAATACAAAAATATTGGTTTCCTCAAATCATCTTAAACTTACATATGTGAAGATATATAAGTTACTTTCTACTTGAATCAGAGTACAAAAGTTTGGAAGTAGAAATCTGTTTGGGAATCATTAAAAGAAATAATTCCTACATAGCAATAGTGTTTCTAAAAACCAGGTTTTCCAAGCATACTTAGATTATTGCATAACTATTGGTTTCATGTCTCAAGACTTAGCATTTTTCATGTATTTCCATAATTTTGTTACTGTATGAACTGTGTGTTTGCGCCAAATTTGGTCACAAACCCCAAGTACTGTGAAAGCACCAGTGTAAAAATGTTTGCGCCAAATTTGGTCACAAACCCCAAGTGCTGTGAAAGCACCAGTGTATGAATACAAATCAGGAATATTCAAACACAAATACCAGATCTAAGCAAGCAACAAACAACGATCCAGAAATAATGAACAGTGACACACAATTTATAGTGGTTCGGCTATCTCCGGCCTACGTCCACTTCAAGGTTTTTATGATTTTATTGCTCGATGCTTGAAGATTACAATTTCTTATCATGTAGTACAACAGATTTTATGATTATAATCTGAATCTAAGGCAGCAATGGTGATCTGGAGTAAATCTGCCAGAGTCTGGGCGCTCTTTAGCTCTCAAAATTGTCCGACCTCTTTTCTGAATGACCAGGGGCTCTATTTATAGGTGAAGGAGGCTGATATTTCGCCTAAAATTCGGGGAGACCGCTTTTGGCACGTGAGGGGGCCCACATGCTCGCTTTTAGGAAATCCGGGCCCACTTTGGGATCGATTCAAAGTCCATTCGAATCGATAAAGAAATCATCCAATCGAGCTGAAATTTGGTGTGGACATTCTTCATCATGAACGTGAGCTCCTGTGAAAATTTCGTAGCATTTGGATCAATGGTTTGTGAGATATGATCGATACGAAAATGTCTTTCCGGTTGTTAACGCTTTGTTCGACTCCATTGGTTCGAATCGATGACTTCGAATCGATCCTCTTACTTGACTTCACGATGACGCGGCGTGCAATCCTTGCATCGAACCGCCTTTTTCTCCAGGTTGATCGAGTCACTCCGGATATTTTGCCGCATCGACCTCTTCTTCCTGGATTCGTGCATATTCCCAATTTGTATTCTTCCTCCATGTCCAATTCGTATCCATAACTTCGCAACGGCATGTCCATACCCATCAATTCGTGTTTCTCTTCGTACCGAATCCAGGAGTACACTTCGCATCGATTATTCAATTGATCGATACGAAGTGACCATGGGGGTTATCGATACGAAGTGGTTTTAGGGAGGATGGATACGAAGCTTATCCTCGGGGTGGATACGAGCGAGACCTTACTTAATGGATACGAACAAGAGCTTACCTAATGGATTCGACGAAGGTCTGGAGTCGAATCGAGCTCCTGTGGTTGGTACGAGATCATCGATTCGAAGACGATCGATTCGAAGTCGCTAGACCCTGATGGATTCGAACTTGACGACGACTCCCTCTAATGGAGACGAATCTGATCGATTCGAATAGGGCGTTTTTGATGGATACGAACGGCGCATATCGTCTAACTTGTATCGAGCATATCTCATTCATACCAACTCTGATTAACCTAATATTTGAACCGCTGGCTTCTACAGCTTTGCTTATCATGTCTCGTCAATTGTGGCCCAATCCGGACTCGGACAAAATTCATCGATATTCATGGTGAACCTGCAATATGTAACTGATATTTATGACTAGTAATTGTTGATTTCCAGTTAACTTCTGGGTATCTCAGCTTTGCCAAAAGGTGGGATAACACTTTGCCCCCCAAAACACGCCTTTATGTAAAAGGTGTGTTTTGATCAGTCTCAAATCGAATGCAGTGAGTTTATGTTTGTTTCATAGTTTATAGCATTTTCAATCAAGTTCACGGCTGTTCGAAGCCAAATCATTATCAATTTCTCCCAGTGGAAGTTAAGAATGAAATTCTACAGTCTCTCCGTACTATCGATGGTCACTCCGGACCCTTGTCAAGCCCATTCCAGACTTAGCGATCGAATAGAAAGATCCTATTGCACTCCGTCGTTGCTTTCTATTCCTCGCACTCTGGCCCCAGTTAGGGTATATAGCGATGTCTTGGTCATTCTAGACCGATCGTAGCCTCTCCAGGCTCTTGCTGGATCCCATCCAATCACTCTCCGGTGAAGGGGAAACAACGTTAAGTGAGTCGATCCTGTCGCTCTCCGGCGAAGCGACTCACTTCTTGCACTTCGGTCCAGTGTATCTGAATATTAAGCGATGTCATAGCCTAAATCATGGGCCGATCATAGCCTCTTCGGGCTCTTATCGAGTCCCGATCCAATCACTCTCTGGTGAATGGGAATCGACGTTAAGTGAGTTGATCTTGTCGCTCTCTGGTGAAGCAACCCACTTCTTGCATTCCGGACCCCGTCTCTCCGGGTAGGGTCATAAAGCGATCATTTTTATATTGGTATTTAATACTCATCCTTTAACTCTCCGGTCAAAGGTTTATTTCAAGAAATTCAAGTTTATTTATTAAATCCAAGTCCCAGATGTTCAATCTCAAACATCGGGAAAAAACTAGAAATTGCCTCTCCGGGCAGATCGGTCTATCTCCATCTCAGAGCATGCCTAGGGATCTCTTTGGTTCCCGTACATGAGTAAGTGGAGTAGCCGTTTATTCTGAAAACAAATCTAATGAAATTATTTGACCAAAGTTCAAATCCTGAACTTGGCCCTTGCCATCTTAATCAGTTGATGACGAGTCGTGATCTCGATCCAGGATCGTTTCTGTTGGGTGGAAGCGGTAGTTGTTCAGGCCTTACCGTCGCTGCACGTTCTCTGACATATTGTGGAAATCTACCACTCCTGGCATGTTCTTCCACCTCATCCCTTAGGTGGCGGCACTCGTCGGTTGTGTGCCCATCTAGCTCATGGAATAGGCAATATTTTCCGGTTCTACGCTCCCGCTCTGTGGGATCTCTCCTGGGTGGTTTTCGATAGGGGAGTTGCCCCCGAGTTTCAGTGTAAATTCGTTCCAGGCTTGCCGCCAAATCTGTGTATTGCCTGAATCTGGGCTCTCGGAATTTCTTCCGTTTATCAGGACCATCATGTGCGTCATCCTGCTTTCTCTTTCCTTTGTCCGCCCTGGGCAGTTCCCTGGCGGTTCCTTCGCCTTGTACAGCGTTTATTTCCTGCCTCTCGGCTCGTGATTCTTCTAACCGAATGAATCTTTCAGCTTCATGGTAAAACTCTCCAAGATCTTGCTGTGGGTCTCTCGTTAAAGAATCTTTGAATTCAGTGCCTTCCCCAACTCCTGCCACTGCTGCCATCAAAATCATCGATGGATCCGGGCGATCTACAGAAGCCACCGTTGCATTAAATCGTAACAGAAAATCTTTTATGGACTCTCCGGTCCTTTGTTTTATCGATGCCAAAGTCATCACACTTTTGGGTCGCGTCACATGGACTCTAAACTGTCTCATGAAGCAATCTACAAGCTCACCCCATGTTCTGATCGATCCGATTTCTAATTGCCTGAACCAAAGTGCAGCCAAATCTGACAAGTATAGAGGGAAGCATCGAGCCATCACTTCCTCGGATGCCCCCAACACTTCCATGTGCCTGATGTATCGAGTAATATGCATCGTTGAGTCTGACTTCCCGTCATAAGAATCTAGCATATGTAGTTTGAACTTTGGAGGGTTCCTTGCATTCCTGATATTCGGGGTGAACGGACTCCGACTAACTTCCTCTAGTCCACCATTGGACAATCCTCCTCTCATCAGCCATCGGACTAATCCAGCCATATTTTCATCTCCATCCTGGGGTTGTCCTCTTGGTCTTGAAGGGTATTCTGGTACGTACTCTTCGTGTGGCCTGTTAGCATCAGCGTTGGCTCCAGCTTGTTGAGCTCCATCTGTAGGCCTTCCAGCATCAGATCCTGAGGGACTGCCCCCAAGTCCTTGTTGATTGCCTTCTGGATCTGCATTCTGACCTTCATTGGGTTTCGTAATCCTAGCTCCTTGTTCCACATTCATAGCCGCTGCAGCTGGTCCTAGGTTCTGTATCCCTGCAGCTCTCATTTGTTCAAAGAAATTTTGCAGCATCTCTTGTTGGATTTTTATCATTCTTTCATGCATTAGGTTATTCATAGCCTCCATCTCATCTCTAGTAATGTAGATCGAAGCTTGTCCTTCTCCAGCGCCAGAGGATGCCTCTTGACTTCCTCCATGTTGGCTCCTCTCAGCTCGTTGTCTTGTTTGTCGAGTCATTGTCGAGTCAATCCGAATCCTTCAAACTTTCAAATCTAAACTTTGAATCTAGTGTAGCGGGTGCTAGTTGTTCTCAGTGAAAGCACCAAAGTGTTTGCGCCAAATTTGGTCACAAACCCCAAGTACTGTGAAAGCACCAGTGTAAAAGTGTTTGCGCCAAATTTGGTCACAAACCCCAAGTACTGTGAAAGCACCAGTGTATGAATACAAATCAGGAATATTCAAACACAAATATCAGATCTAAGCAAGCAACAAACAACGATCCAGAAATAATGAAAAGTGACACACAATTTATAGTGGTTCGGCTATCTCCGGCCTACGTCCAATTCAAGGTTTTTATGATTTTATTGCTCGATGCTTGAAGATTACAATTTCTTATCGTGTAGTACAACAGATTTTATGATTATAATCTGAATCTAAGGCAGCAATGGTGATCTGGAGTAAATCTGGCAGAGTCTGGGCGCTCTTTAGCTCTCAAAATTGTCCGACCCCTTTTCTGAATGACCAGGGGCTCTATTTATAGGTGTAGGAGGCTGATATTTCGCCTAAAATTCGGGGAGACTGCTTCTGGCACGTGAGGGGGCCCACATGCCCGCTTTCAGGAAATCCGGGCCCACTTTGGGATCGATTCGAAGTCCATTCGAATCGATAAAGAAATCATCCAATCGAGCTGAAATTTGGTGTGGACATTCTTCATCATGAACGTGAGCTCCTGTGAAAATTTCGTAGCATTTGGATCAATGGTTTGTGAGATATGATCGATACGAAAATGTCTTTCCGGTTGTTAACGCTTCGTTCAACTCCATTGGTTTGAATCGATGACTTCGAATCGATCCTCTTACTTGACTTCACGATGACACGGCGCACAATCCTTGCATCGAACCGCCTTTTTCTCCAGGTTGATCGAGTCACTCCGGATATTTTGCCGCATCGACCTCTTCTTCCTGGATTCGTGCATATTCCCAATTTGTATTCTTCCTCCATGTCCAATTCGTATACATAACTTCGCAACGGCATGTCCTTACCCATCAATTTGTGTTTCTCTTCGTACCGAATCCAGGAGTACACTTCGCATCGATTATTCAATTGATCGATACGAAGTGACCATGGGGGTTATCGATACGAAGTGGTTGTAGGGAGGATGGATACGAAGCTCATCCTCGGGGTGGATACGAGCGAGACCTTACTTAATGGATACAAACAAGAGCTTACCTGATGGATTCGACGAGGGTTTGGAGTCGAATCGAGCTTCTGTGGTTGGTACGAGATCATCGATTCGAAGACGATCGATTCGAAGTCGCTAGACCCTGATGGATTCGAACTTGACGATGACTCCCTCTTAGGAAGACGAATCTGATCGATTCGAATAGGGCGTTTTTGATGGATACGAACGGCACATATCGTCTAACTTGTATCGAGCATATCTCATTCATACCAACTCTGATTAACCTAATATTTGAACTGCTGGCTTCTACAGCTTTGCTTATCATGTCTCATTAATTGTGGCCCAATCCGGACTCGGACAAAATTCATCGATATTCATGGTGAACCATGTAACTTATATTTATGACTAGTAATTGTTGATTTCCAATTAACTTCTGGGTATCTCAGCTTTGCCAAAAGGTGGGATAAAACTGTGCTCTTGCATGTGCATGTGTGTGCTGTGAGAAATGCAGATTAAGGATCTTAAGGCTAGAATTAACACTAGAGGCTACGAGGTACACCCTCCAGAATAACAATCCTCTGGGTAGAGATACTTGATTTCTGGGGCAACAAGTTCACCCAATTGATTTCCCAGGCTACAATCACACCTTTTCTCGCTTAATTGATTTCCAAGGCTACAATCACACCTTTTCTCGCTAATATATTACAAATAAGTCTATAACTCTTAATAGCACTGAGAACCTTGTAGAGATAGTGATGTAGAATCAAACTAGAAGTAATCGAGTATGATTCGATGCTGATTTCGGCAGAGTAATGGTATGATTTTGTATTAAGAAATGTGGAAGAAGAAGAGGAGTGAAAACCAGAAAAAAGTGATTAAAAATTCGTTGAAATTGAACCCTATTTATAGAAAATCAACAGCCATGACCATTCATGAAGAGTTATGGCAAATAGACACTTCTTTTGAAATTTGAATTTGAACTTCAACTGTCACTATGTCGACATAGTACCTACGGGCATGTCGACATCCCTCAGTCAAAATTGATATTTTGAATTTCTATAAAAATAATATTTATCTTATATAAAAATTATTTAAAACTTTATAAATATACTTGAATATAGTTGAAATTCATAAGTAAATATAAAGAACAATATATTCATAATTTAACTATAATTTTATATTTAAATCTAAGTATAAATATTAAAAGTTAAATATATTATTTGAAAAGACATTTAAAATCAGGAGTAATTTGACTTTGAAATTAAAGATGTTTTGAGGATAAAATTATTTAAAATCAGGATAGAGAGTTTTGAATCTTTTAAAAGGAAAGTTTTGAAATCATTTTGAAAACAAGATAATTTTGTAAAATCATTTGAATTAAAATTAGTGGATACAAAACAATGTCCCACTAGATTTTCGTAGGTTCCATCCTACTTAGGGTTCCATCCCTTTAACGGGCTCGAAGTGGATTCCATTCCACGACTAAATTGGATATTAAGATGCCAGTGCTTTTCTACGAGTTTTAACAAATATTCCTAATAAAACAGACTTAACCTTGAACTCTTGAACTCTTGATAATCTTGATACTCATGAGTCTTCTATCTCTATATCTTGAATCTCTATACTGTACAGTCTTCATTCTTGATACCTGCATGGTTAGATCCTGCATATACATATATATCTAAACTTGTAATGTTAGTATTTATATTTTATAATCTATTCTAAGGTTGTTGTCATCAAAACCATCATCTCATGGACTAACAATCTCCCCCTTTTTGATGATGACAACCTTTGTTTATAAAATATTCCTTCTATCCTAATAACTCCCCCTTAATCTATGCCTAACTATCATATTTTATACTTCTCCCCCTTTGTCATCAACAAAAAACTAACTCTAAACTAGATAACTCCAAACTATATAACTCCCCCTAAAACTTATCACTCTATGACGTGTTATTATAATGATAGTGTTATCATAAATAATTAACACTTAAATCTAATACACAAAAATAATCCTAAACTATTAACTATCCTAATTAAGAATTCACAATGATACTAACACATATAAGAACACTAGTTTATTTATTACGAGTATGGTTGTAATTACATTTGCGTTTGAAAAATATAAAAACATAAATAACAACGGAAAGAAAGAAAAGAAACTAATGTGTGTTTCTGATCATAGGGGATTTATGAATCGAACAGTTTGGATAGTGGAAACAGAAATTTCCACGTTGTTCGACAAGATTCCCATTTTTGTCAAAACACACTTCTCCAATGCATACTACTTGGTCATTATCCTCCTCATGTGCTTCTTCCATTGGTTCTTCTTCTTCGTTGCTGACCTCATGTTCTTGATTGATTGAAGAGTCTTCATCGATCAAGATAGGGTTGGCCCGGTTATCCATTAGGAATTTTTGTAAATTCCTAAGAATCTTGCCTTGCCTTTCTTGCTCTTTCGCCATACGAAGTTGAGTCACTTGAATTTCAGTCAACATCTAAAGAGTATCCTTCATAGACTCCTCAAATTTAGTAACACGTGCGAGTAGAGCATTGGAATGGACCAGAAGTAGGAGAGGGGAATAAGAAAGTTGGTTTTATGTTTGATTTAGAGGAAGATGCCATTATTTTATATATTTCAGAATAGAAAATGAAGAGAAACCAGAGAGAATGAATAAGAATTCGAAATAGAGAAGAATATATAACTAAATATTTGAATTTTGGTGGGAATTTTTTTTAAAATAAAATAAAAACGTTATATGTCGACATGTCTTCCTAGGGGATGTCGACATGGTCCTTATATTTTAATTCTATGATTTATTTTAATATTAATTGTTAATTATACTTGTTATTTATATTTTATTTTTCAGTTAATGAGCAAATACCTAATTCTCTTCTTAATTTAGTAAATGTAGATTCATTTAAGGGTTTTGTTAAAATATCAGCAATTTGATTTTCAGAATTGATATAGTCGAGAGTAATTACTTCTCTACTTATATTATCTTTGAGAAAATGTTGTCTGATATCAATATGTTTAGTTCGAGCATGATGAGTAGGATTTTTAGATAAATTTATTGCACTAGTATTATCACAATAAATTAGCGATTTTGAGATATTTAATCCAAAATCTCTTAAAGTTTGTTGCATATATATTACTTGAGAACAAGCCAAAGCAGTAGAAATATACTCTGCTTCAGTTGTTGATAAAGAAACTATATTTTGCTTTTTACTAAACCAGGAAACCAGAGAATGTCCCAAAAAGTGACAAGTTCCACTTGTACTTTTTCGGTCTGATTTACATCCAGCATAGTCAGCATCACAGTATGATATTAAATCAAATGAATCATTTTTAGGATAAAATAAGCCATAATCAGAGGTGTGTTTAATATATCTTATGATACGTTTTACAGCTTTTAAGTGAGTTTCTTTAGGATGAGATTGATATCTTGCACAGAGACAAACACTATGCATGATATCAGGTCTACTAGCAGTGATATAGAGTAGTGATCCAATCATTCCTCTATATAACTTTTGATCTACATCTTTCGAGAGATCTTCTTTACTAAGGTACTCATTGGTTGCCATGGGAGTGGATTTTCCACTCGCAGTAGTCAAACCAAACTTACTAACTAGGTCTTTAGCATATTTTTCCTGACTAATAAAAATACCATTATCTAACTGTTTTATTTGCAATCCTAGGAAGAAGTTTAATTCACCCATATGACTCATCTCAAACTCTTTTGTCATTATTTCAGAAAATTCTTTATTCATTTCGAAGTTAGTTGAACCAAAAATGATATCATCTACGTATACTTGAACTAGTTGAATATCATTTTTATTTCTTTTAATAAAAAGAGTATTATCTATTTTACCAATTTCAAAATTTGATTGTAATAGATAAGATCTTAGTCTATCATACCAGGCTCTAGGAGCTTGTTTTAGACCATATAAAGCTTTCTTAAGTTTGTACACATGGTTTGGTAAATTTTCATCTTCAAAAAGTGGTGGTTGTTCAACATATACTTCTTCTTTTACAAATCCATTTAAAAATGCACTTTTAACATCCATTTGAAATAATTTGAAATTATTATGATTTGCGAAAGCAAGTAGAATCCTAATGGCTTCTAATCTTGCTACAGGAGCAAAGGTTTCGTCACAATCTATACCTTCTTCTTGATAATAACCTTGGGCGACTAATCGTGCTTTATTTCTAACGACCTCACCTTGTTCATTCATTTTATTTTTATAGACCCATTTAGTTCCAATTATAGTTTTATCTTCAGGCCTAGGAACAAGTTCCCAAACTTCATTGCTAGTGAATTGATTTAATTCTTCTTGCATAGCCAAAATCCATGAATCATCAGTTGATGCTTCTTTTGGATTTTTGGGTTCAATAGATGATATAAAAGCTACATTACTCATTTGACTTAGTTGGTTTCTAGTTTTAACAACATATTGCATATCTCCAAGTATATTTTCTATAGGGTGATCTTTTAAAAGTCTAATCCTTTTATTAGGATGATTTAATTCATTACTAGTTTCAGTTGACTCTTGGTTTTGAGTAATTAAATCCTCTTCATCATTTGTAATTTCAAAATCTTTTAAAATTTCATCAAACGAAACATGCATTGTTTCTTCGATGGTGTTAGATCTTAAATTAAAAACTCTATAAGCTTTACTTCTATTAGAATATCCGATAAAGATTCCTTTGTTGGATTTAGGATCAAATTTATCCAAATTATCTTTTGTATTTAAAATAAAGCATTTACTTCCAAAAATTCTGAAGTATGATACCTTAGGTTTCTTTCCATGAAGAAGTTCGTAAGGTGTCTTATCAGTTAGAGGTCTAATTAAAATTCTATTCAAAATATAACAGGCGGTAGCAACAGCTTTTGCCCAAAAGTGTTTTGGTAAATTACTATCTGAAAGCATAGTTCTCGCACACTCTTGTATCGTTCTATTTTTACGTTCAACTACTCCGTTTTGTTGTGGAGTTCTTGGAAATGACAAATTGTGGGTTATTCCCTTCTTATTGCAGAATTCCTCAAACTTTTCATTTTCAAATTCACCACCGTGATCACTACGAATAGTTATAATTTTTAAGATAATTGATTTTGAATCCTTTTTGTAAAAAATTTAAAACATTCAAAAGTATCACTTTTATGTTTCAAAAATATTGTCCATGTAAATCTAGAATAATCATCTACAATTACAAAAACATATTTATTATGATTTATTGATAGAATTTGAGATGGACCAAATAAATCAAGATGAAGTAACTCCAGGGGTTTTGAAGTTGAAATCATATCTTTTAATTTAAAAGAACTTTTTCTAAGCTTTCCTAATTGACATGCATCACATAAACTATCTACTATAAAATTCATTTTAGGGAGGCCTCTTACTAGATCATGTTTTGACAGTCTAGATAAGAGTTTGAAATTCAAATGTCCAAATCTCTTATGCCAAATCCAAGGATCACTTGTATTTGCTAAGAGACATAGGTCATACTAAGAATATAAATATTCTTTTTCCTAGTTCCCTCAAATATTATGGTTGAGTTATTATCTTCAATATGACATTTATCTTTTTCAAATTTAATTTTATATCTTTGATCACATAGTTGACTTATACTAAGCAGATTGTGTTTCAGATTCTTAACTAGCAAAACATTAGTAATAATAGGAGTTTCAGAGTTACCAACATTGCCGATGCCAATCACGTATCCTTTCGAGTTGTCTCCAAAGTTAACCAGTCCTCCGTCTTTGTATATAATATTATTCAGCATATCCGGATTACCAGTCATGTGTCTAGAGCAACCACTATCAAGTATCCACTTATTCCTTTTGATCTGCACAGATTGTCCATTGTGGATTGATTCCTCAATACCCATAAAGCATCTTTCCTGCACATTATAAAATTTGAGTAGACAACTAGAATTTGAATAATATTCATATGCAGACTCATGGAACAATGATAATTTAAACAATTCTAAACTAGTTTTAACAGATTTTTCAAAAATAGCCATTTTAAAACTTTTCAAAAATTCAGATTATGAAACTTTTGAAAACAAAGCTCTGATACCAAATGTGAGAAATGCGGATTAAGGATCTTAAGGCTAGAATTAACACTAAAGGGGGGGTGAATAGTGTTTTAAGAAATTTGTTAATCTTTTTGAGTTTATCTTACTTTGTTAACAATGTATACACTAATCAGACACAGATATGAACAAAGAATCAAACACAAATGCAAATATAAAGTAAAAGCAGTAAAGGAAAGAACACACCGGATTTTATACTGGTTCGGAGTTACCCTACATCCAGTCCCGCAGCACAAGTACGGATTTTCTTTCAACAACAATTCAACAATTACAACCCTCGATTTCAAGGCTACGAGGTACACCCTCTAGAATAACAATCCTCTGGGTAGAGATACTTGATTTCCGGGGCAACAAGTTCACCCAATTGATTTCCCAGGCTACAATCACACCTTTTCTCGCTTAATTGATTTCCAAGGCTACAATCACACCTTTTCTCGCTAATATATTACAAATAAGTCTATAACTCTTAATAGCACTGAGAACCTTGTAGAGATAGTGATGTAGAATCAAACTAGAAGTAATCGAGTAAGATTCGATGCTGATTTCGGCAGAGTAATGGTATGATTTTGTATTAAGAAATGTGGAAGAAGAAGAGGAGTGAAAACCAGAAAAAAGTGATTAAAAATTCGTTGAAATGGAACCCTATTTATAGAAAATCAACAGCCATGACCATTCATGAAGAGTTATGGCGAATAGACACTTCTTTTGAAATTTGAATTTGAACTTCAACTGTCACTATGTCGACATAGTACCTACGGGCATGTCGACATCCCTCAGTCAAAATTGATATTTTGAATTTCTATAAAAATAATATTTATCTTATATAAAAATTATTTAAAACTTTATAAATATACTTGAATATAGTTGAAATTCATAAGTAAATATAAAGAACAATATATTCATAATTTAACTATAATTTTATATTTAAATCTAAGTATAAATATTAAAAGTTAAATATATTATTTGAAAAGACATTTAAAATCAGGAGTAATTTGACTTTGAAATTAAAGATGTTTTGAGGATAAAATTATTTAAAATCAGGATAGAGAGTTTTGAATCTTTTAAAAGGAAAGTTTTGAAATCATTTTGAAAACAAGATAATTTTGTAAAATCATTTGAATTAAAATTAGTGGATACAAAACAATGTCCCACTAGATTTTCTTAGGTTCCACCCTACTTAGGGTTCCATCCCTTTAACGGGCTCGAAGTGGATTCCATTCCACGAATAAATTGGATATTAAGATGCCAGTGCTTTTCTATGATTTTTAAAAAATATTCCTAATAAAACAAACTTAACCTTGAACTCTTGAACTCTTGATAATCTTGATACTCATGAGTCTTCTATCTCTATATCTTGAATCTCTATACTGTACAGTCTTCATTCTTGATACCTGCATGGTTAGATCCATCTTATACATATATATCTAAACTTGTAATGTTAGTATTTATATTTTATAATCTATTCTAAGGTTGTTGTCATCAAAACCATCATCTCATGGACTAACATGTGCATGTTCCTGTGCATGTGTGTGTCAGTGGAAGATTTAAGTGCCTAATTTTTTTTCCTCTTCTTGTTAGCAAAAATGACTGAGTCTACCCTATATTTGGGTTGTAAAACCTTACTGAAAATTGAGCTTAAAACTATTTAGTGCTGGCTTAACCCAGGCTCAATAAAATGGTCATGTTAGCCATATTCAACTTGCACTTATTCTTAAGAAAAATACATGTCATTTTGTTTTCTTTTCAAAACAACTCAAAACCTTTATTCAGCCAGATTTTATATCAACTTGAACATGGATTTTCCTATGTCAAATACTTAATTATACATTCAATCCATAAATCCTTTCAATCTCAGATTTTCTACCATTATAAACTAACTGTTCTTAAAGCTTAAAAATTCCATTTCTTAGCAAAACATTTGCAAAACAAAGCACATAAGTTTCAGCTGATATACATATAGGTTCAACACTTGCAAAACAGTAGTTCTAACAATACATTAGTTTTCTAAGCAAATTAAAACAAAATAGCTTAACATAATTCAGCATAAACATCTATTTTAACTTCAACAAATCTTTAAATATAGCATCCAATTCCTTAAGCAGCTAAACATCCAAAGCCTGATCAAAGAAATTCCTACTTTCCTGCAAAATTACCATGAACTGACCCATATAAACATGAGACACCCAATGGTGCATAAAACACACAAGGGTCAGACTAAAGTCTGGTATGAGTAATCTAACTGAAAACATGATTTTATATGACACTTATTCATATTCAAATAACTTCAAAATGGATAAAGGAACTCAATACCACTCTTGTGCATGTTCCTGTGATACATGTGCATATACATTAGTGCACAACAAATTATACATGATTCAATGGTTTAGTTCAGTGATAAGAATCATAGGATCCATCCATAAAACATCATAAACCAATCAACACATTCATCCATTCAATCATCAAGCCTTTTATACCAGATTAATGGCCATCAGGGATTTTACCCAGGCCCTCTCATGAACCTATTTCTATTGTTCACTATCAAGTATATTATGGTCTTTAGCTACTTTCTCTTGTTAAACCACACACTGCCTGGGACATATCACTGTTAACCCAGCACACTCAGGCCCCTGGGTATAAGCATACCATGTGTGAGCTTGCAATGTTCACCTTGCCAAGCCATATTTTGTAGCCCTAAGATCCAAACGTCCTTAGTTAAATTACTAAGTGTTACTTTCCCTTTCTCATTTCTATGCTAATCCCTTCTGCATATCATATTTCAATCAGAGAAATAAACATTCAGCCAACATGTATTCATCCAGAGATTGGTAAGTCATGTTCTCATAAGCAAGCATTTAATCATGCAAACAGATGTGATTTCCATGCATATTATTTTGTCTATGGGTTTCAATGGATCAAGTTACAAACATATGGTCATAGATAGTTTTCTGGTTGTCTCTTTTTACCTCTGGTTCAATCAAACCTTTGTTAATCTTTAAGATTTGGCTAAACCACAAGTATATGCTTTGATTTGGAGAGTTCATAAAACATAGAAGCTCAGCACATGTATAACATTGCACCTCTACATTTATCTTCATTTTAGTTGATATGAGACATAAGCAACAACACAATGTTGCAGCCCCACATTTTCTTTCATTTTTAGATCATATATCTACAACATAAATCCTGGGTTTTTAAGTAAATAAATGTATAAAGAAAACCCATAAAAAAATCTACTTCATCTCAAAGTTAAACCACAACACAGATAACCATATTTAAACATGAAATCCATGACTCTTTTATACTGGATAAGTCACTATAAAGGGTTTTACACTTGAGCAGATCATTGACAAGCCAAAGTTATCAAATCATAAAAATGAACATAGCTTGCAAAAGTGAAATATAAATTTAATTAGGCTGCCTCAATATTCAGGGCTTATTGCCAAAGTTTCCAGTGAGGTTACTCACCTTAATCCCTCTTTTTCCTAAGCTTTTTGAAACCTTTTAGTCTTCTTCCTTCTTCTAATTCTAATGGCCGGTGCTCCTTATATTTTTTTTCTTTAAATGATGAAGAGCAATTGTGCAAGGTCTCACTACTAAGGCTCCTTATACAAAACCCTGACTGCTACTAGGGTTTAGTGAAATTACCCAATGTTATTTTTACCCTATAAAACATGATCTGCCTCTCATTTTGATTCAAGAGAGAAAAGGGTATGTGGTCCTTGTTTTTATTTTCAGAAATAAGCCTTATCTCTTTAATCTCACCCCAGTCATGTTATATGCATGACTCTTATTTTCCAAAGAAAAAGGATTGCTGGAAATGGATAAAGTGCTTGCTTAAGGGTTCATGCCATTTCCATGCAATTTTTGTTTTCTTCCAACAAGTGTTTGCTTGTGCACATATATAATATGTGTATTCCTATTTTGCCTAAGTCCTTATTTCCTTTCTTTAAATAATTTTAAGTACCTAAATATTTTTCTTGCATGTATTTATTCCTGCCTAACATTTATTTTCTTTGTGCCAAACTTATTAAAGGCATAATCATATCTTCATACATATGTATTTCTAAATTATTTATTCTAATTTATATATTGATTTCTGCCTATTTCATTATATAGAAAAATGTGTGCATGTGTGTGCACTATCTTGTGCACATGTACATGTTTAAACCATACATTTGCAATCAGTTTCCATTCCTATCTTTCTTAATGCTATTTTTAAACAAACATAAGCTAATTTAAATCATGAAATTGCTCACAAAAATCAGGGTTATCACATATACCCCTCCTTTTAGGAATTGTGTCCCACAATTCTCTCATACTTAACTTAAGTATCATCAATCTAGAAAATCAACTTTTCTGATCTCAAACCATTCTCAAGCCAATCACTTGATTAAACTTCATGCATATTAAAACAAAAATCACAATGCATATTCAATCAAAACATTCATCAATATATATAAATTTACCTTTCATTCAATCAAACAGTTGTGGATAATCATTTCTGATTTTATCCTCCACTTCCCATGTGCAATCATTTGGGTCAAGACTCCATTGCACTTTCACTAATTTAATTTCTTTGTTTCTCAACTTCTTGATCTCTCTAGCAACTATGCAAACATGCTCCTTTTCATAGATCATCCTGGGGTCAATCTGCACATCCTTAAGGGATTCTAGGATTGCCTCCTTATCATGAACCCACCTTCTCAGTTGAGACACATGAAAAACATCATGCATTGCTCTCATTTCTTCTGGCAACTCCAGCTTATAGGCTACAGTTCCTATTCTCTCTAGAATTTTATATGGCCCTATGTACCTAGGAATCAACTTTCCTTGTTTCCCAAACCTTAGAACCTTTTTCATGGATGATATTTTGATAAATACATAATCCCTAACACCATATTGTATTGTCTTCCTTCTTTGATCTGCATATTTCTTTTGCTATCCTGGGCAAAAGCAATTCTTTTTCTGATCAAAGCTATTTTCTCTGAAGTTTCCTTCACACTCTCTGGCCCTAAGATCACGTTTTCCCCAGATTCAAGCCAACTTGAGGGTGATAAACATGGTCTCCCATAGAGAGCTTCAAAGGGTTCCATGCCTATGCTACTATGATGGCTATTGTTGTATGCAAATTCAGCTAAAAAGATAAGATCCTCCCAGCTTCCTCTCCAATCCAATACACAAGCTCTCAACATGTCTTCAAGCAATTTGTTCACAATTTCTGTTTGGCCATCAGATTGAGGATGGTATGCTGTGCTTAAGCATAGATCAGTCCCCATTGCCTTGTGAAAACTATGCCAAAATTTTGAAGTGAAGATGGTATCTCTATCACTTACTATGGTCTTTGGTATACCACGTAGTCTAACCACTTCTTTAATAAATAACTGGGCTAGTGTACATGCATTCCTCCCTGACTTTACTGGTACAAAGTGGGCTGACTTGGTTAACCTATCAACCACTACCCAAATGCTATTATTTCCCCTCCTAGTTCTAGGCAAACCATCAATGAAATCCATTGATATATCCTCTCATTTCCACTGTGGTATTTGCAAAGGTTGAAGCATCCCCGAGGGTTTTTGATACTCAGCCTTCACTTGTTGGCAAACCATACATTTAGATATATAGGTTGCCACTGCACTCTTCATACCACTCCACCAATAATCCCTCTTGAGGTTGTGATACATCCTTGTGCTTCCTGGGTGTATAGTGTATTTGCTTTTGTGGTAAGCATCCAAGATTTCTTGCTTCAACTCATCAATTGCTGGAACACACATACTTTTTCCTTTCTTCAAATGGCCTCGATCATTCAACTGAAAACCTTCCACTGCTTCACCATTTAATATCTCAGTTTTCTTTTCAAATAAAAATGGATCTTGGTCTTGTAACTTTACGACTTTGTTTTTCAATTCTGACACCAGAGTGATAAAGCTTAACTTTCCCATTTCTACATGCTCACTGCATAGGCTCATGTTTTCTACATTATCACTTTCTATCTCTAAATCAGTTAACAATGATAAAGTGTTAAACTCTTCTATCATTAATCTAGCCAATTTAGCATGTTGTCTACTTAGGGCATCTGCTAATTTATTAGCCTTACCAGGGGTATATAATATTTCAAAGTCATATGAGGCTAGGAGTTCAATCCACCTTTGCTGCCTCATATTCAATTCTCTTTGTGAAAATAAATATTTAAGTGACTTATGGTCTGTGTAAACTTCAAACCTTGCCCCTAACAAGTAGTGTCTCCATAGCTTAAGAGTATACACTATAGCAGCTAATTCAAGGTTATGAGT
This sequence comes from Allium fistulosum, assembly GCA_030737815.1. Taxonomy (NCBI): domain Eukaryota; kingdom Viridiplantae; phylum Streptophyta; class Magnoliopsida; order Asparagales; family Amaryllidaceae; genus Allium; species Allium fistulosum. Next base: position 891,896,827 of record CM060905.1, on the reverse strand, counting down.
AGCATATCTTACCTCACTTGGTTTCAATTGCCTAGAAGCATAAGCTATCACTTGATGTTGTTGCATCAATACTGCCCCAAGCCCTGGTCCACTTGCATCAGTATACACCACCAAGTTTTCATTCCCTTCAGGTACTTTGAGGATTGGAGCTTGCACTAGTGCTTCCTTTAATTTCCCAAAGGCTTTCTCACACTCTTCAGTCCAAGTAAACACTTGATTTTTCCTAGTCAATCTGGTTAATGGGATTGAAATTTTTGCAAAATCTTTTATAAACCTTCAATAGTAACCAGCCATTCCCATGAATGATCTGACCTCGGTGACATTGGTAGGCCTTTTCCAAGCTTGCACTGCAATGACCTTATTGGGATCCACAGATATTCCTTTTTCTGATATAATGTGGCCTAGAAAATTCACTTCATTTTGCCAAAAAGTGCATTTTGAAAACTTTGCTTTCAAGTCTTCCTGCCTCAATTTCTCAAATACCATATGCAAATGATTTTCATGCTCTCTAATTGACTTAGAATAAATTAGTTTGTCATCAATAAATATCAATACAAATTTATCCAAGTATTCTCTAAAAATCCTATTCATCAAATCAACAAAATAGGAAGGAGCATTTGTCAAGCCAAATGGCATTACTAAAAATTCATAAAGTCCATATCTTGTGTTAAAGGCTGTATACTTAATGCTTTCCTCTTCTACTTTCATCTGATGAAAGTCTGAACCTAAATCAAGCCTAGAAAATATTTTTGCACCACTCAATTGATCAAAGAGATCATCAATTCTTGGTAAAGGATATTTATTTTTAATTGTGACTTTATTTAATTCCCTATAGTCAATACATAACCTAAGGGATCCATATTGTTTCTTAACAAAGATTACTGGTGCTCCCCATGATGAGCTACTGGGTCTAATAAAGCCTCTTTCTTCTAATTCAACCAATTGCTTTTTCAATTCTATCAACTCCTTAGGCCCCATTCTGGTTGGTCTTTTAACCACTGGGCTAGCTCTTGGAATTATTCTGATTGAAAACTCAACTAGTCTGTGGTTTGGAACTCCCCTAACTTCACCAAACACATCAGTATATTGATTCACTATGGGGATTTCTTCTAATGTAGGCATGGGTTTTTCACTAGACAATGCAAAAAGGTTGGCTATATTTCTATTCTTGTCTGCCTCACAAAGAACAACTACCCTTTGTCCATCAGAAATTTTCAATGATATGGTGGATATCTCCATATTTATGATAGCCTTATATTTACTCAACCAATCAACTCCTAGAATAACCCCTATGCCCGGATATTGCAACACATATAGGTCTGAGTTAAACACATGTCCCCCCTATATCTAACCTCAGTTGCATACACATCATACCCAGAACACATGAGCTACCTATAGGGCTTCTAATAAACAGTGGCTTATCAACAATCATACAATTCAATTTTAATTGTTGTGCAATATCATGGGAGATCAATGAGTGTGTAGCCCCAGTATCATACACTACTGCGAAAGGTATTGAGTGAATAAACAAAATACCTTCAACTTGGCCATGATTCTCAACATTTGATCCCTCAGTTGCCTTGCCTTTTCCTTCCAAAGCCCCTAATTTTCCTTGCTTAAAATCTGGACAATTCCTCTTTATGTGACCTTCCTTCCCACAATGGTGACATTTGAAGGATGCTGGCCTAACATTTGTGCACCTATTCTTCATATGCCCCTCTCGGCCACAGGTATAACAAGTAATCTTCTTCTTAATTTCAGTAGCACTGGCTTCTTCTGGTTTCTTGGTGGAAGCTGTGTCTACTTTCTTCTTATCATAAGGGTGAAATTTGCCCTTTCCTTTCTTGTTTTGGCTATTCTTGAATGCCTTGAAATTCTCTCTAGCCTTATCATGTTGTTCAATGCTCAAAGTCAAGTCCAAAACTTGATCAAAAGTCCTGTCCTTGTATGGTAGCATGGCTCTACTAAGGCTAGGGTTTAGCCCTTGAATATATCTGCCATTCTTAGCCTCCACAGTGGTGATGAGTACTGCACCATACTTTGCCAATGATTCAAACCTCTGAGTGTACTCAGTGACATTCATAGTCCCTTGCCTTAATTTGGTGAATTCCTCTAGCAAAGACTCCTTGGCTGATGCAGGGACAAACCTACCTTCCAACATTGCTTTAAATTGATCCCATGTCACTTCTCCTTCAGGTCTTCCAGCTATGATAACCTCCCACCAATCCAAAGCTGCTCCTCTCAATTGCCTAGATGCAATTTGCCTCTTCCTTTGGTCTTCAACTTACATGTCTGCAAAGATCCTATCCAAAATCCTGAGCCAATTTTGAACTCCCATAACTCCTTTTGTGCCATCAAAAGTTTTGCCTCCAAGGTTGGTAAAAGTCTTGAGTAGTTTGGAAAGCTCCTCATGTGGATTTTCCTGCCTGTTGCCTACTCCATCCCTTATGGATCTCATGAATTCTTGCACATTCACCATGGGTGGTTCACTTGTTCCTACATTTTGATGTCTGGATGCTACCATAGCTCTATGGATATGACACTTAGGTTAGTCCGTTTTTCCTAATACTCTATAGATTAATTCATTTCAATCTATCCCTATTCAGTTATAATAGGTATTAGTAGTATAAGCACTAACAAAACAAAGCATCCAAGGCAGTCAACACCTCCATACATCCAATGCAAACAAGTTCATACAAAATTTTGCTATGTTATTTAACAACATAACTCTGATACCAAATGAAATGACCCACCTTCTGTTCCTAAAGTTTTTTTTACATATATATATGCAGTGGTCATTTAATCAAGAAAATATTACACTCTAATTTTCTTCTATCCAGGATCTTTATGCCAATATAAAAATATTGGTTTGCTTGAATCATCTTAAACTTACATATGTGAAGATATATAAGTTACTTTCTACTTGAATCAGAGTACAAAAGTTTGGAAGTAGAAATCTATTTGGGAATCATTAAAAGAAATAATTCCTACATAGCAATAGTGTTTCTAAAAACCAGGTTTTCCAAGCATACTTAGATTATTGCATAACTATTGGTTTCATGTCTCAAGACTTAGCATTTTGCATGTATTTCCATAATTTTGTTACTGTATGAACTGTGCTCTTGCATGTGCATGTGTGTGCATGTTCCTGTGCATGTGTGTGTCAGTGGAAGATTTAAGTGCCTTTTTTTTCCTCTTCTTGTTAGCAAAAATGACTGAGTCTACACTATATTTGGGTTGTAAAACCTTACTGAAAATTGAGCTTAAAACTCTTTAGTGCTGGCTTAACCCAGGCTCAATAAAATGGTCATGTTAGCCATATTCAACTTGCACTTATTCTTAAGCAAAATACATGTCATTTTGTTTTCTTTTCAAAACAACTCAAAACCTTTATTCTGCCAGATTTTATATCAACTTAAACATGGATTTTCCTATGTCAAATACTTAATTGTACATTCAATCCATAAATCCTTTCAATCTCAGATTTTCTACCATTATAAACTAACTGTTCTTAAAGCTTAAAAATTCCATTTCTTAGCAAAACATTTGCAAAACAAAGCACATAAGTTTCAGCTGATACACATATAGGTTCAACACTTGCAAAATAGTAGTTCTAACAATACATTAGTTTTCTAAGCAAATTTAAACAAAATAGCTTAACATAATTCAGCATAAACATCTATTTTAACTTCAGCAAATCTTTAAATATAGCATCCAATTCCTTAAGCAGCTAAACATCCAAAGCCTGATCAAAGAAATTCCTACTTTCCTGCAAAATCACCATGAACTGCCCCATATAAACATGAGACACCCAATGGTGCATAAAACACACAAGGGTCAGACTAAAGTCTGGTATGAGTAATCTAACTGAAAACATGATTTCATATGACATATTCATATTCAAATAACTTCAAAATGGATAAAGGAACTCAATACCACTCTTGTGCATGTTCCTGTGATACATGTGCATATACATTAGTGCACAACAAATTATACATGATTCAATGGTTTAGTTCAGTGATAACAATCATAGGATCCATCCATAAAACATCATAAACCAATCAACACATTCATCAATTCAATCATCAAGCCTTTTATACCAGATTACTGGCCATTAGGGATTTTATCCAAGCCCTCTCATGATCCTATTTCTATTGTTCACTATCAAGTATATTATGGTCTTTAGCTACTTTCTCTTGTTAAACCACACACTGCCTAGGACATATCACTGTTAACCCATCACACTCAGGCCCCTGGGTATAAGCATACCATGTGTGAGCTTGCAATGTTCACCTTGCCAAGCCATATTTTGTAGCCCTAAGATCCAAAAGTCCTTAGTTAAATTACTAAGTGTTACTTTCCCTTTCTCATTCCTATGATAATCCCTTATGCATATCATATTTCAATCAGAGAAATAAACATTCAGCCAACATGTATTCATTAAGAGATTGGTAAGTCATGTTCTCATAAGCAAGCATTTAATCATGCAAACAGATGTGATTTCCAAGCATATTATTTTGTCTATGGGTTTCAATGGAACAAGTTACAAACATATGGTCATAGATAGTTTTCTGGTTGTCTCCTTTTACCTCTGGTTCAATCAGACCTTTGTTAATCTTTAAGATCTGGCTAAACCACAAGTATATGCTTTGATTTGGAGAGTTCATAAAACATAGAAGCTCAGCACATGTATAACATTGCACCTCTACATTTATCTTCATTTTAGTTGATATGAGACATAAGCAACAACACAATGTTGCAGCCCCACATTTTCTTTCATTTTTAGACCATATATCTACAACATAAATCATGGGTTTTTAAGTAAATAAATGTATAACGAAAACCCATAAAAAAATCTACTTCATCTCAAAATTAAACCACAACACAGATAACCATATTTAAACATGAAATCCATGACTCTTTTATACTGGATAAGTCACTATAAAGGGTTTTACACTTGAGCAGTTCATTGACAAGCCAAAGTTATAAAATCATAAAAATGAACATAGCTTGCAAAAGTGAAATATAAATTTAATTAGGCTGCCTCAATATTCATGGCTTATTGCCAAAGTTTCCAGTGAGGTTACTCACCTTAATCCCTCTTTTTCCTAAGCTTTTTGAACCCTTTTGGTCTTCTTCCTTCTTCTAATTCTAATGGCCGGTGCTCCTTATTTTATTTTTATTTTCTTTAAATGATGAAGAGAAATTGTGAAAGGTCTCACTACACTAAGCCTCCTTATACAAAACCCTGGCTGCTACTAGGGTTTAGTGAAATTACCCAATGTCATTTTTACCCTATAAAACATGATCTGCCTCTCATTTTGATTCAAGAGAGAAAAGGGTATGTGGTCCTTGTTTTTATTTTCAGAAATAAGCCTTATCTCTTTAATCCTGTGTAGTTAATGCTCCGCTATTACCCCGCTATAACTCCGCTATATCTCATAGCGGATTTCTACCGCTACGATTTTTCCATATAGCCCCAAAATATAGCCTTTCCGCTTTAAGCCCTGCTATTTCCGCTATATCCCGTTATTCCCGCTATATTCCACTATTTCCGCTATATCTTCTTTAATAAAATGAAATGAAAAATTGCATTTATACATTATAAAAATTATGAAACTAATTTATTTGATTTAATTTTAAATATATTTTCAGAAATGAACATACTCTAATATTCTACTAAATTTAATTATGTTATATAACAGTTTTACGTTTATTTAAAGTATATTCGCACATGTTTTTATTTAAAATTATTTATGTACTAATTATAATTCAATTTGAATGATAATTTTTCATTTAATTACCATTTATATATTTGTAAAAACATTAAGTACAAGTTTTATATGCTATTTTAGAGCCATCCGCTGTATCCCGCTATATCCTCACTGTATCCCCTCTATGACTTTTTGCACCTCCACCGCTTTGAACCTGCCGAGCGCTTTAACTGCACAGCTTTAATCTCACCCCGGTCATGTTATATGCATGACTCTTATTTTCCAAAGAAAAGGAATTGTTGGAAATGGATAAAGTGCTTGCTTAAGGGTTCATGCCATTTCCATGCAATTTTTGTTTTCTTCCAACAAGTGTTTGCTTGTGCACATATATAATATGTGTATGCCTATTTTGCCTAAGTCCTTATTTCCTTTCTTTAAATAATTTTAAGTACCTAAATATTTTTCTTGCATGTATTTATTCCTGCCTAACATTTATTTTCTTTGTGCCAAACTTATTAAAGGCATAATCATATCTTCATACATATGTATTTCTAAATTATTTATTCTAATTTATATATTGATTTCTGCCTATTTCATTATACAGAAAAATGTGTGCATGTGTGTGCACTACCTTGTGCACATGTACATGTTTAAACCATACATTTGCAATCAGTTTCCATTCCTATCTTTCTCAATGCAATTTTTAAACAAACATAAACTAATTTAAATCATGAAATTGCTCACAAAAATCAGGGTTATCACAATAATATTCTTGATCACAAAATTGAGGATCTTTGGCTCTATGACCCTAAACGGTAGTTCCTCCTCTACCCATTTAGTGAAATAATTTATAATAACTGTTGGAACTTATGTCCACCCTCGGGAAATGGTAACTTCCCAATAAATCTATCCCTTATGTGTTGAACGACTGGGTAGAGATCATAAAGCAATGTTGGTTTGCGCCACCCTTGATATCTTTGAGAACCTATGACAACGATCATAATTCTTAAAATATTCTATCACATCCTATACCATAGTCAACTAGAAGTAACCCTATTTGGTCACTTTCTTTGTCAGGCTCCTAGTGTGGTCTCTGTAATAAACCTCATGCAAATTTTTCAAAACCAACTTCGCTTCTTATTATATTACAAAACCATATAATGGTTTGGATCATCCTCTTTTGTACCACTTACCCTCGATCACTGTATAACTTGATGCTCGATACAATACTTTTATCACTTCCTTATGGGCTTCAGGTAGGTTTGCTTATCAGGAAAATTGAGTATTGTGGTCATCAAATTTTCCATAGTGGGTAAGCTTATTTCCATTGTTGTTGACACCTTGGCAACATAAGGTGCTATTCAAAATTCTATGGCGACTAGACAACCAACTTCCTTTATGCTTCTCGCCATTTTTACCATTGTGTTAGCCTTAGAATTATGCTTCATTGGGATATGTTCCAATTCATAATGTTCAAAGGAACTCAATCTATCCTTGTCCAAGGTCGCATGTGTAGCCATACAGACTTCCTTTACTTGTAGAAAGCTCCCTTGTACCCGATTTACTATGAGCATGGAACCACTGAATATTAGGATGTCTGTACATAGTCACCATTTAGTTTTGCCTAATGCAAATAAAGAAAAATGCCCATTTCCGATTACTTAATACCTCTAGTTTGGAATTGAAGCAGACCCTATAGTCGTTTACTACTTCAAATCTGAGGTGAACCCTTAGTATATTTCCCACACCTATACACGAATGTATATTCCTTCCTCGTGGGCCCTACAATTGGAGATGTCCCACATCAGCAGTAGTATACACAACTGCTGATAGCCCCTTGCGAAGGGTAGATGTAACACCCTGTAAAAATTAATAAGTAATTAATTACTAATAGGTATAAAAATGAAAATTTGAAAATGTTAGAATTTGGCCATGAAAGTTACACTATTGTATTCATGGCGATTTACTGAGAACCTTTCGTATATAAACTTTCATGATCGAAGTTCAAATGTAGAAGTTATTTACATTTGAAATCTTCGAATTTACAAATATTTAAACAAATTTAAATTTAATATTAATAAACATTAACATTTGAAATTTAAAAGGGGTAATAAATATTGGAATGTTAAGTGGTAGACTTCACATTGAAGCAAACGTTAATGAAATTGTAAATGTTGGACGTGTTTTCACCGGACCAGGGCCACCGGACCAACACCGTTGAGTCAAGGCCAGGAAGGCACTGCCGAATCAAGGTCATCCACTCACCGAACCAACCATTGCCGAACCAAAGCTACTCCAACCCTCACCGGACCAACCACTACCGAACCAACCATTGCCGAACCAAAGCTACTCCAACCCTCATCGGACCAACCACTACCGAACCAACCATTGCCAAACCAAAGCTACTCCAACCTTCACCGAACCAAGGCGTGCCGAACCAACTTTGCCAGGCCAGATCACGTCAGCCCAGGCCCGCCAACAGCTATATACATCCAAGACTCCTACCCCTAGCTTCACTCTATAAATAGAGTAGGGGTACAACAGTGGCAGACAAGTTTGAGAGCTCAAGCATGGATAGAACTTTCAAACAACTTTCATATACTGGTATCAAAGCTTTGTACTTGTAATCCGAACAGTAAAGGATAATAACATATAAAGTGGACGTTGGCACATTCTGGCCGAACCACTATAAATCTATGTATCTTTTACAGTTTAGTCCCTGCTTTTTATATATTTGCATAAATCACCCAGATCACTAAAAACAACATAAAATCAACTAAATCATACGACTTGGAGGTGTTTGCCCATTTTTTGTGCAAACATTTTTGGTGCTTTCATTGAGAGACGGGAGCTAGAAGCTTCAGCTTCTCCCACTTAACCTTCTTCCTAACAGCATCGTTCATTGCTTGGAAAACATGCCTCCCAGGCAGAAAAAAGACGTTAACAAAGGAAAGAACATCGCAACTAGCAGTATTCCAGATCCAGTGGTCACAGATCAGGTAAATCATCCCATTCCAACAGCAGTACGAAATGAAGGTCAGGAAAATCCGACAACCCCTGCCACGGGACAGCCGGTAGCAATTACTAGGGCAGATCTAGACAGGGTTGTGGCTGAAGTGACTAACCGCTTCACATCCCAACAGGAAGCCTTGGTGGACCAACTAATGTCATGCTTAAGGGATGCTGAAGAGTCCAACCGCAACACTGAATCATGGGGTGAGTCCCAGTCTGGAGGATCTCGGAGGCAACAAAGATCTTCCTTCTTCGAAGAAGCTAACGATAGAAGCGGCCATGGTAGGAGCCGAGACCGAACTCAGTCCGAACGCCGACCCAAGGAAACGCTTGGAACCGAACCCAACGGGGGCGGTACCAAGCGAAGGTCAACCGTAGCTGAGCCTGTCATGCTGCCTAACTACGGAAACGCCAATGAACGGGGACGAGCTAGAGTTTAGCCCAAAGTTGGACCCGAGGAAGTGCTTAGATCAGAACCCAACAGGGGAAAATCAAGGCAAGGGCCAGCTGTGGCTGACCCTAGCATGCTCCCAAAAGACCAAAGACAACCACTGGATAATATTAGGAAAGATAGACGATACCATCCCTACAGGTCATTTAGACGGAATCAATCCCACAGAGAAGAACCAAACTCATTTCTATCCACTCCAAATTCTGAAGAAAGGATGGCACGCTTGTTCAGAGAGTGCGTCCAACGGGATCAAAGAGATCGAGGGATAGGCGCGAGGGTAACCAGCCCTTTCGCCCGCAATATCGAGATTGCCATCACCCCCCAAGAATGGAAAATGCCAACAATGGAACCTTACAAGGGAACCTCTGACCCCATTGTACACTTACAGAGATACACACAGCATATGCTCATGAGCGGAGCAACAGAGGGAGTACTGTGCAAATGCTTCCACTATTCTTAGCAGATCTAGCTACCTCCTAGTTCTGCCATCTATCCCAAGGATCCATCAGCTCATGGGAAATGTTGAAAGAAAAGTTCATCAGCCAGTTCGGCATTCATGTGGAGCAACCCAAGGACGCTTATTCCTTATCCAGTATCAAAACAGAAACCTGGAGAGAAAGTGCAACAATATCTAACCCGATTCAATGCCACAGCGGCCGCAGTCCAAGATGTCGATGAGAAGCTTATCTTAATGGCCCTCTGTAGTGGGGTGCATCCAGATACTAATTTTGCTAGAAGATTGACAAAAGAAAAACCAGCTACTTTACCCGATTTCTTCCATGAGGTTGGGAAATATATGAGACTTGAAGACGCTGCCACTGAGGGGCAGTCAGGGTAACAAAATAAGGCAGCTCACGGCAACACGCTCGCTGTAGCAAAGGACGTTCGAAGAAATGACTCTAGAGACAATGTTGGGGGCAAGAAGGGAGAAAAGCGTCTATATCGGCCAGGACCGAGATTTGACGCTTACACCCCTTTGAATGAAACGATCGAAAACATCTTCCTGGCCACTCAAGACGAAGTTAAATACAAACGCCCCCCGCACAAGAAGGAATCAGATAACACAATTAAGTCTGGAAAATTCTGCCGCTTCCACGAATCCCATGGGCATGATACCAACGAATGCCATCATCTCCGGGACTTGATTGAAGAACACATCAGAAGAAGGAGACTAGAACGCTATGTAAAAGGTCAGAACAGGACTCTAGTTCCTGCCAATGAGAACCCAAGGCTACCCTCCCCAGAAATAGACAGAGGAAATCGCAACACCAGTGGCTCCAGTCAAGAGAAGATAGTGGTCCATACCATCTCGGGAGGGCCACACATCGCCGACGGAAGCTGGGCAGAGATGGAAAGGTACGGAAAGTCACTTAGAAACAATGAAGAATGCGTCAATTTTATTAAAGAAGAACGCCACCCGAAGCGGATAGAGAATGGTGACATCACATTCAGTAGGCGTGACCTGGAAGAAAGGCAGTACCCTCACACGGATCCCATGGTTATCTCTGCCCGGCTCAGTCCAGCCGAAGTTTTCCGAATTCTAGTAGACACTGGAAGCTCAGTAAATATCCTATTCAAGCATGCCTTTGACAAAATGAAGCTGTCATTAAAGGATGTTCTTCCCTGCAATAAACCACTACACGGTTTCACAGGAAATGCGAAGATGCCCCTCGGGCGACTGGACCTCTTTGTTGAAATTGGAAGTCATCCCCGCTCCGTTGTGCGGAAACAAACATTTGTGCTGATAGAAAACCACTCGGCCTACAACGCCTTCTTAGGAAGGCCAGCCTTGTCTGACTTCCAAATTGTCCTAGCCCCATGGTGCCTAAAGATGAAATTTCCAACGGACAATGGAATAGGGGAAATAGACGGAGACCAGGACATCGCTCGAGATTGCTATGTAACTGAACTCCGCAATAACCGTAGGAAAAATATAGGGAAGAGTGCAGAGACTGCCCTCTGCACGAAAAGTTTGGAAGCATAGCAACTAAAGAAAGCCCCTCCTCTTCGATATACCAGTGACCCTTTCAATGAATTAGACCCCAGGGACAAAGAGGAGGAGGCCACCGCCGAGCCTACAGAGGCTATGGAATTTGTATCTGTGGACAAACATGACTCGAGTAGACTATTTAGAGTCGGGTCCCAACTAAAAGCAGAATTGAAGGAACAACTCATTGATTTTCTCCGCCACAACTTGGATGTATTTGCATGGTCACACGCTGACATGACTGGAATCTCCCCAAACATAGCATGCCACGTACTAAACATCGATCCTACCAAGGCGCCAGTAAAATAGAAAAAGAGAAGTATGGGGGCAGAACGATCAGCAGCCCTCGATGAAGAAGTAAAAAACCTACTTGCCAATGACTTCATACGAGAAGCCATCTATCCGGAGTGGATCGCCAATCCGGTACTAGTAAAGAAGGCTAATGGGAAGTGGCGAACATGCATTGACTTCTCCAACTTAAATGACGCATGCCCGAAGGATTGCTTTCCACTTCCCCGAATCGACCAGCTCGTGGACAGCATGGCCGGGAGCCACCTATCAGCGCCTCGTCAACAAGATGTTTGCAGGGCAAATAGGACAAACTATGGAAGTTTATGTGGATGACATGCTGGTAAAGTCAAGGAAAGCCGACGATCACGTAAGCCACCTGGGCGAGATGTTTCAAGCACTTCGCCAATATGGAATGAAGCTGAATCCTCTAAAGTGCTCCTTCGGAGTATCATCAGGAAAGTTCCTGGGATTCATCGTCCATGCCAGAGGAATTGAAGCAAAACCTGAACAAGTCCGAGCTCTGAAAGATATCAGGATACCTTCTACCCGAAAAGAAATGCAAAGCCTAAATGGGAAGGTGGCCGCCCTGAGCAGATTCATCTCTAAAGCAACTAACAAGTGCATCCCCTTCTTCGAAGCTCTAAAGAAAGACAAAGGAAAGTTCGAATGGACTGACGAATGCTTGACAGCTTTCCTTAACTTAATCGAACACCTCCAGAGACCACTAGTACTCTCAACTCCGAACAAAGGCGAAGAGCTATACCTATACCTTGTTGTGTCATCTCATGCTCTAAGCGCCGCCTTGGTGAGAGAAGACAAACGCACGCAGCGGCCAGTATACTTTATAAGCAAGAGGTTTACAGGGGCGGAAGCCAGATATCCTAAACTTGAGAAACTAGCGTACTGTTTACTAATCACATCACAGAAACTGCGTCACTATTTCCAATCTCATTCCATCAGAGTTCTGACCGATCAACCGCTAAGGCAGGTACTCCACCGTCCCGACACTTCTGGGCGACTACTCAAATGGTGCATTGAACTAAGTCAATATGATATCATCTACCATCCTCGCACCGCCATCAAGGGACAAGCCATGGCCGATTTCATTGCCGAATTCACTACCAACGAAGGTAAGGAGCAAACGGAAATAGCAGAAGGCATCAAGTGGAATCTCTTTGTGGATGAAGCATCAAACGAACAAGGCTTGGGGGCAGGTGTAGTAATAATCACTCCCAGGGGAAATAAGCTACACTATGCTCTAAGGTTGGAATTTGCTGCCACCAACAACGATGCAGAGTATGAAGCAGTGATAGCTGTTTTAAAACTTGCCTTAGAGATTGGAGCCAATTCTTTATGTCTTCATAGTGATTCTCAACTTATTGTAAATCAAATATTAGGAGAATTTCAGGCTCGAGAAGAACGACTCACAGCATATCTAAAGAAGACCAAGCTGATTCTCGATCAATTGGATCACTATTTAATCAAACACATCCCTCGGGAAGAGAACTAAGAGGCCGACGAATTGGCAAAAAAAGATAGCATGAGAGACGGCACTTTTTCCAGAGCAATGGCCATCTCAAAGCAACTGACCCCGAGTTTCGAGCAGGTGAATCTAATAGCTGCAATCGAAGAGGAAACTTGGATGACTCCCATCCAAAAATACTTACAAGACGGCACACTGCCCGACAAGCGTAACGAAGTCAAGAAAATCCTGAGGAGGGCTTCCTGCTACACAATACAAGAAGGCACCCTTCATCGGCGCGGCTTCTCTAACCCCTTATTAAGGTGTGTCGCTGGAAGGGAAGCAAAGGAAATCTTATCCAACATCCATCAAGGAAGCTGCGGGGATCACACTGGAGGGCAGACTCTGTCAAAGAAAATACTCCGATATGGATATTTCTGGCCCACCTTAAGCAAAGACGCCTTAAAAATGTGACAGATGCTAGAAATTTGCTAAAATTCCACGGCTGCCAACAACCGAGATTACTCAAATGACCAGCCCTTGGCCCTTTGCAGTATGGGGAATTGACTTTATTGGCGAACTGCCAATGGGCCGAGGCGGAGCCAAATATGCTATAGTGGCAGTCGACTATTTCACCAAATGGGTGGAAGCAGAACCCCTGAATAAAGTATCTTCAGCAAAAGTTATTAACTTCTTGATCAAAAATGTTCTATGCAGGTACGGAGTCCCACTTAAAATCATATCGGATAATGGACTTCAGTTTGATAGCGAGGAGGTCGCCAACTGGTGACAAGAGCACGGAATTCACAAAAGCTTCTCATCTGTAGCTTATCCCCAGGAAAACGGACAAGTCGAAGTTGTCAACAAAATTCTCAAAACTCTAATCAAAAAGAAACTTGAAAAGTCAAAAGGTGCTTGGGTGGGTGAACTTCCTACGGCACTTTGGGCCTATCGCACATCTTTCAGAACATCAACGGGGCATACTCCTTTCTCTTTGGCATAAGGATCAGAGGCTATGCTCCCAGTTGAAACTATAGTGCCTTCCCACCATAGGATCCACTATAACCCAAAAGAGAACGAAGAACTCCTTCACATGTCTTTGGATCTAATTGAGGAGAGAAGAAATGATGCAGCCCTCAAAGCAGCAGCTCACAAGCAAAAAGTGGCAACGCAGTACAACTCCAAAGTCAAGCATCGTAGCTTACAAAATGGAGATCTTGTCCTCAAGAGAATCTTCCCGCGCCCCGGAGTGCTAGATCCAATCTGGGACGGACCATATGTAATTCATAAAGATCTCCACAACGGAGCTTATATTTTGTCAACAGTGGATGGAAAGGTGTTCCAGAGGGCATGGAATATCCAACACCTTCGTCGATACTTTTCTTAACCTGTTTCCAAGTGCGAAAGTATATATCCTGAAGCATCTCATCCATTATCCCCTCGTTCTCCTCAAACTCCCTTACTCGGTCCTCATAAGCCAACAACTTTGCAATGGCGGCATCCCTCTCCGATCGATATCACGAGCAGTCAGCCTGGAAGGATTTCTTCATCGCATCCATCTCCTCCTTTAGCTTGGTTTGAGCAAGCTCTGCGGCTTCAAGTTTCCCGAACAACTCCTGTATCTGCTCGAGATCCGCTTTCCGAACCTCATCCACCGTTGCAATAGCCATGTCAATCCATTCCTTACAGGCAGCCTCCATTCTCCGGCCTTGACCAGTCGGGCATGATGCCCCATCAGCTTCCTGGCTTCCTTAGCAACCCGGTCGATGTTTGCCTTAGCTTCGTCCCCCAAAGTTGCAACCCAAGTGGTAAGCAAATCAAGGTCCAGGGACTTAGCCTCATCAAGCACCCTTACCATAGGGTTACGAGGAAGAAGGTGCTCACTAGTAACCTCATCGAAGGAAATATCGTGAGAACCCGGATTCAGATCCGGATGACCCGCGAACGGATTACGAGCCAAGCCAGGGTGATCGATCGGGGTAACAGTAGGATTTTCAGAAGGGTGCGGGGAAGGAATAAGCTCAGTATTCTTCTCCATGACATCCTGAAGAGGCTGAGTTGGGGGATAAGGGCCAGGTGGAGATTCAAACAAGGAGCGACTCCTCTTCTTCTTTTGGATATCCTCTTCGATAACTCCAAGAAGAGGACGGTAGCCGACGACATCTCCAGGGCGGTTAGTCGGGGGCTTTGGCTTAGTAGAAGCCCTTAGAAGCTTATATTGTTCAAGGCGGTGTCGAACATCCGATGTCTTGGCCACTTTACCCATTCCTGGGACAAAAACCAAGTGTTACAAGCAGGCGTTGAACTATAATTCAAGAGATATATCAAGATAGGAAAAGTAAGGAGACACTTTTGTTATACAAACCCTGGGAAGGATTGGGATACTGCAATAAGTCCTGGATCTCATTCCAGGACGGGAGCTGACCATAAAATATTCCTAAGTCCTTATCATAAATGGAGTCTGCAGAAGTCAAAAATTCGCCTTGAGTCGCGGGGGTTGCCTCAGCTAGAACACTCTTGGAAGATGGGTCGGCACCGGGTCCGGCCTTGTCAGCTTTCTTAGGCCCCTCTACCAGAGCCGTTTCTTCCTCCATCCCTTCGAAAGCTAGGCGGAAAGCATCGTCCGTCCACTCCTGGATCACACTCGCTTGCTTAGAAGACAAAGCCCCGGCACCATCACCACTCTGCCCATCGCCACCATCATCACCACTCTGTCCATCACCCTCTCCACCACTTCCACTCTCCGCCTCACCTTCTTCACCCTCGCCTCTTTCCTTCTCCTCATCTTCCTCCTTCGGAACGTCTGGACATGTGCTGGGGGAGGGACCATCAGATTTCTTAAGTTTCTTCCCCCCGGTAATTGGATGATGCGAGAAGGGTTTCCTTTTACCACTCTTCGCCGTAGCCCCTCCTTTAGCTTTGGCGGCCCTCTCCTCAGCTGTGTCTCTCTGCTTGACCACAGACTGACGTGGCAGAATCAGGTTGTGCCCCAGAAGAGTAGCGTTCCTGATCAAATAAGAAACCGCCCTCTCCCTTTCCGGAATGGCTTCTGTTTCCTCAGCCATTCGAACCAGACGTTCGTTCTCTACAACCGAAAAGCCACCTGTCGCTAGCAAGAAATAAAGCACGTAAGGAGGAGTATTGCGGTCAAAATTATAAATGAGTTTCAACTTACAGCCAGAGGTGAAGCGGAGGAAAGAAACAGAGTCATCCTTGACAAAAAACCATTACTTCTTGAACATACTGAATTTCGAATATAAATCCAGGACTGGCTTGAAGGACACAGCCGACTCTAAGCTAATATATGGAGACCCCTTCTTGTAGCCTCTCAAGTTGTACAAGTACTAGATTTCCCGGTTGGAAGGAGAACGCCCGTATCTCCTCTGAAAGATAAGGAACAGACTCACCAAGATAGCATAGGAGTTGGGCTGAAGCTGGAAAGGAGCCACCTTCAAGTATGTGATGAAACTGACTATCTAAGCGTTAATAGGTGGGATAGCACCGCACATGCAATGATACCTGCTATAAGAAAAATATCCTTCAGGAGGGTTATACGGCATCACTTCTTTCCTCGGCAGCATCATATGCGCCCTATCGATCCCAAAAGACCTAGATATAATATCAAGCTGCTCATCTTTGAAGGAGCTGGGGAAGCAGTCAGGCGGTGAGTTTAAGAGCTCTTGAGGACCATACCTGTCTACTAGCGATCTTGGGGTTGGTCCTTGTCGTTCTGGTTCTGCCTGGACTGGGGGCACCATGGAGGACTCTCCTTTATCCTTGGATTTCTTCCTGTCAGAACGAGTTTCTACTTTATGAGACATTATCTACAACATGAGAAAACACATCGTCAGAACAAGGGATGTAGACAGACAAATTCAACACATAAAAAACATCATTCGGTATCCCGGGTCTTAGAGTTCATCCGGCATCCATGTTCCCCAAGTACCATTCGGTAGTCCCGGTCTTGGAGTTCATTCGACACTCGTGATCCCTAAGTGACATTCGATAGTCTGAATCTCAGGGTTCATTCGGCTATCACACTCCCTAAATGTCCATTCGGCAGAAGGAGAACTCACCTGATTCGGCAGGCGTAGGCTTGGTCCGGCTCTTTCAAATAGTTATGAATAACAGAAGCTTGAAGCCCATACTTATAGGCACGCAGGGGACTATCGGACCTATTGGTTCGGCACTCAGGCCGAACGGAGTGTCCAAACTGAGGAAAACAAAGCGCGACATATGCAACCATATGCCACACTTTAGGGGGCAAATGTTGGATGTGTTTTCACCGGACCAGGGCCACCGGACCAACACTGCCGAGTCAAGGCCAAGAAGGCACTGCCGAATCAAGGTCATCCACTCACCGAACCAACCATTGCCGAACCAAAGCTACTCCAACCCTCACTGGACTAACCACTACCGATCCAACCATTGCCGAACCAAAGCTACTCCAACCCTCACCGGACCAACCACTACCGAACCAACCATTGGCGAACCAAAGCTACTCCAACCTTCACCGAACCAAGGCGTGCCGAACCAACTTTGCCAAGCCAGATCATGTCAGCCCAGGCCCGCCAGCAGCTATATACATCCAAGACTCCTACCCCCAGCTTCACTCTATAAATAGAGGGGTAGGGGTACAACAATGGCAGACAAGTTTGAGAGCTCAAGCACGGATAGAACTTGCAAACAACTTTCATATACTGGTATCAAAGCTTTATACTTGTAATCTGAACAGTAAAGGAGAATAACATATAAAGTGGACGTAGGCACATTCTGGCCGAACCACTATAAATCTGTGTGTCTTTTACAGTTTAGTCCCTGCTTTTTATATATTTGCAAAAATCACCCAGATCACTAAAAACAACATAAAATCAACTAAATCATACGACTTGGAGGTGTTTGTCCATTTTTTGTGCAAACAGTAAATAAGGGAAAGTAATAATAAGACGTTAAAAATCAACATTAAGTAATAAAATTCGGCCAAGGGATAAAGGTCAGTCAACCACCTATATTGGACCGATCGATCGGTTAAAGAGAGGTCATCAAGGTTTTCCTAGGCCTGACGGTGCGGATTTTATTATTTTGAACCGAATTTCATCGTACAGTCTAGGTTATCCCATACTGGATTAACTCAATACTCTATTTAATAAGTCTCCTTGAAGTATCGGGCCTGTGTAGAACTTTCTCGGAGGCTGATCTATAAGCACTCGGATGGGGTGCGACTGGAAATATTGCCTCAATTTCCGAGATGCGATTAACAAGTAGTGTACCAACTTCTCTCACTTAGGATACCTTGATTCCGGCCCATTGAAATGTTTACTCACATAGTATACAAGACGTTACACTTGACCTTCTTCTCTAACCAATACTACGCTTAGGGCGTGGAAGGATACCGCCAAGTATAGATAAAGGTCTTCTCCCTTGACTGGTGTAGAAAGAACTGGTGGCTTTTGCAAATGTTTCAACAAGTTTAAGAAAGCGACTAAGCACTCGTCTGTCCATGTGAACTTGCCTTTTTCCTTCTTCGGAACTTCAAACAAAGGAACACATGTATTCGTTGCCATGGATATGAACCTACTTAACGCTGATACCTTCCCATTTAGACATTACATCTCCTTTCGAGTTTCGGGAACCTTGATGTCCTTCGAATCCTGGACCTGCTCTAGATTAGCCTCAATTCCCATAATATGCGCAATAAATCCCAAGAACTTTCCAGAAGGTACCCCAAAGGAACATTTTAACGGATTCAATTTCATCTCGAATTCTCGCAGAATTTGAAACATCTCCTCCAAGTGTAAGATGTGATTCTCGGCTCTTTTTGAATTCACAAGCATGTCATCAACGTATACTTCCATAGTCTTTCAAATTTGGTCGGGAAACATCTTATTAACCAAGCATTGATATGTCGATCCTGCATTCTTAAGCCCGAACGACATGACCTTGTAATAGTAAAGCCCTAAATTGGTAACAATGCTAGTGTGTTCCTAATCGGGGATGTGCATTGCAGTTCAATTGTATTCGAAGTATGCATCCATAAAAGATAGGAGCTTGTGCCTAGCTGCTCTATCTACTGCTAGTCAATCCTCGGGGGTGAGAAGCAGTCCTTAGGACAAGCATCATTTAGATTGGAGAAGTTGATTCATGTTCACCACTTTCCATTCAACTTCTTGACCGAAACCAGGTTTGCAAACAATTTTGGGAATAGAGACTCTCTAATGAAGTCATTTGCTAACAAAGTTTTCACTTCCTCATTGAAAGTGGCTGATCGTTCCAAACCCATACTTCTTTTCTTTTGCCTCACCGGTGGTTTTCTAGGTCAACATTTAAACCATGGCATGCAATCGAGGGAGAGATTCCACACATGTCTGCATAAGACTAGGCAAACACATCTTGGTTATCCCGTAAGAATCCTATTAGCTATATCTTAAGATTTCATCCCAATCTAGATCTAATCTTCCTGAGCCTCATTGGATCATTACTATCTATCTCCACAAATTCCATCGCCTCTCCAGGCTCAGCTATGCCCCCCTCTCCTCCATCACTGTGGTCAAGTTCAGTGCGAGGGTCGCTCATGAATCCGAGTAGGAGCCCTTTCTTTAATTGCGGCACGATATAATTCTTGGTGAAGAATGCGACTTCTTCACCCTTTCCTTTTTCTCGTCATTTGTTTTCTCTAAGTTCGCTATAGAGCACTCCCTGGCGGCATCCTAATTTCCTTCCACCACTCCTATTCCATTAGTTGTAGGGAATTTCATGGTTAAGCACCATGAAGCCACCACTGCACGAAAGTCAGATAAGGTCGATGCTCTAGGAAGGCATTATATGCCAGGAATCCACCCACCAAGAAAAAAGTCAGCTTTTGTATGGCTGATCGAGGATGGGTTCCTATCTCAACAAACAGGTCCAACCTTTTTAAGGGCATCATGCCCTCTCCCATGAAAGCATGTAAGCGTTGGTTGCATGTTGTGACATCCTACATGGACAATCCCATCTTATCAAATGCGTCCTTAAACAGAATTTTTACTGAACTCCCATTGTCTACCGAAATCCGATGGACACATAAGCTTCCATGTTCTTTAATGACTTGCATATCTTTCCATCTTAGCCTAACCTTTATCGGCTACATACGGTCCTCCTGCTGTTGTATTAATCACCAACCTCCCATCCCTTCCATGATTAGCACTGGATTCTTCGCCCTCCTTTCCAAGTGGGAGCTACTTTAGGGACTTCTTTTTGGGAGCAGTGGGAGCATTTGGGTTCCCGACATACCATTCTAGCTTCCTTTTCTTGATGTGTTCTTCTATTGTGTCTATAAATTATGACATTCATTAGTGTTATGTCCATGGGGTTCGTGGAATATACAATATTTTCATGTGTTCATTTCTTCTTCAGTTTCTTTCTTTAGAGCAAGCCTGTTGTATTTCAGCTCCACTTGTGTGGCTAAATAGATGTTTTCTATAGTATCATTCAGATTCGTATAAGTTTCAAACCTCATTCCAGGCTTGAACCTCCTTCGCTCTATTTTCCATCCGCCAGAGTTGCTAAAATTATTGTTTTTCTTCTTCTCAACACCATTACCTTCATTGTTCTTAACCATAGTGTTCATGTTATTAGAAGCCTTCGACAGTTTGATAGTTGTTCTAGTCTACCGTCCCGCTACGGCTTTTTCCAGTCGCATATACTTCACGGCTTCATAGAAGAAATCTTGCAGAGTGGCTGGTTTCTCCTTAGTCAATCTCCATGCCATCTTCGTGGTAGGATGAACATCACCGCACAGTGCCATAAGAGTAATCGTTCATCAACATTCTGGACATTGGCAGCCAATGTTAAAATGAGTCAAGTATTTCCACAGAGTCTCATCCTCTCACTATTTCAGTCCTGACAAAGAGTATGGTACTTAGGTTGCTCAATATAAAATCAAAATTAGCCGATAAATATTTCTTTCGACATCTCATACGAGTGGATAAGCTAGGGGGAAGACGATAGAAACACGTAGTCGCCAAATCCGACAGGAAGAGAAGGAACCACTTACACAAAACTTCCTCTGTTGCTCCACTCATTAGCATATGTTGCATAAATCGTTATAGATGTACTATGTAATCAGTCAAACCTTGGTAAGGATCTATAGTAGACAACAGAAAGCTTCTTAGATTTCAAGCAGTCTCTATCTCTATAGAAAATGGGTTGCTAACTCTTGCACTAATTCCATGTTTTATTTGTTCGTGGCAGACACATTCCCTTATAAGTCATGTCTTATGATCTTTTGGTTCAGGGGATGAGCGAAGCTGGGTTGACCTATCATGTTGGGGTGTGAGGCTTCTTCTGTACATTCTGTGATGACTCGTCCTACGATCATGACTTTGTTCTCTGCTCTGGGATTGTTCACGATGATAAGTTTGTCTTTTATCAGTTGTTACTTCATCCAAAATTGGAGATTGTTATGTAGGTATAGGAGGTTCGGCCATGGCCGCCTTGGTTTTTCGCCTCCCCTATTCGATTTAGTGATGAATCGGTCCTCGAGTGTGGTGTCCGGCTAAGTCCTTGCTTGACCTATCTCTTTGGCATTCACTCATCCTGCTCCTTGATTTTCTTGATATATTTCACCACTAGAGTATGACCTCCTTCATCGCTTGCATCCACGAAGCCGAGTTCTCCCTCTGATTTTAAAGTTATGTGCGGTTGGCTGCATGATTTGATCCACAATGGCTTGTTGCTGGGAAAAAACAGGTGTTGAGATCCACCACAACTCTGTCCAAGTCACCCCTGGTGATAGTGCCCGGTCCCAGTGTACTGGATGATTGCTTGTCTTGAGTAGAAATAACTGTTGACGTTTGCGCCGGCACCGCCAATCTTGCTCTTAGATTTAGGAGGCATGCTGAGAAAGCGGCTCTCGGTGAAAGTACCAAAAGTGTTTGCATAAAAATTAGTCAAACACTTCCAATCAATTCAACAATGGCAGAATCAAAAGAAAAAAGAATGTGAAGAAAGTAAAAGACACGTAGATTTATAGTGGTTCAGCCGTAACAGGGATACATCCACTGTTCATATTTATTCCTCTTCTTATATTTCAGCTTTTACAAGAGTTTTGATATGAAATACAACAGTTTATGAGTGAATATAGGAACATGGAAACTCGATTCGGTTGTTGCTACAACATAGAGTCTTGGAGCTCCAAAAATTGTCCCCATGAATGCCAAATGTTTGGGTATTTATAGGGGTGAAGAGGTAGTGTGGTTATTTCGATAAGCTATGAAATTTCCATGTATAATTCGCCCAAATCAAACATTTCCATATACCTAGGATATGATTGCCAACTTTCAAATATATCCAGATTTTATTCCATATATAGCTTGTTTGGTTCGATTGGAAACCCGATTCAGGGTTGGATGGTTCGGCGAAGTGTGTGTGAATATGTTGTTGGGACATTCTTGCTCCTGCCTCCTTGGTCCGGCTTCCCATGCTAAACCTTGGCCTAGTCTTCATATGCTATCTTACCTGGTTCAACTCCCCCGGTACCGAATTAGAATTACCAAACATATGATTCAGTTCGATACCTTGGGTACCGAACATGATCTTCTGTTCAGTACATTGGGTACCATACATGAGGGTTTTCCCTCGCCCTACTCCTTTGTTCACTACTAGAAAACACTTTAATTTCCTACATAAAATTTCCTACGCATTTCCTATGTCAAAAGGCAAGGCGTAAAGATGGCATAGGAAATAGGTAGAAAAAGATAAAGGCGTAGGAATTTTTCTACGCCTTTCCAACGCTTACTTCAATATGTAGAAAAATAATCCAGGCGTAGAAAAGGCATATGAAATTTCATACACAAAAATTTATAACTTATGAAAGACGTAGACAATTTCCTACGACATTTCCCCGCCTTCGTTATTTTTCTACAAATATAGATGGTGTAGAAAAGACGTAGAAATATTCCTACGTCATCCCTACGACTTAGGCTTAGGGCAAGAATTTTCTACATTTTTCCTATGCCCGTAGATTTCTCATACATAACACACCAATAAATATCATTACACATCTCTTTTATTTCATATATTTTAATTTTAATATAGTTTGTTTTAGTTTAATAATTATCTACCCAAAATTAAGGCGCTAAATGCTTAATTAATAAAAAATAAACATTATTTATATTTTATACTATGTATTTTTAATCTATATAATTGGTTCGTTAGTATTACAAATATTTAGTATACCTTTAGTTTATTTCCTACAATTTCAATGATATAATATTGTTGCCTTTTCTAATTAAATAATATTTAAAGGAATTGTATACAAAATATGTCTATTATTTTATAATTCAACCTATGATATATTGGACATATAATTCAGATATCATTTTTTTCAAAAAGAGTTCGTCTTAGTTTAATTTTTCCGATTTTGAACGAATCGATTAGTTTTTGATAAATAGTTGAACAATCAAATATGTTAAAATCTTAAGGGACATATATTGAAAAAATGAAATATTTGTAATTTTTTATTATTATTATATGAAAATAATACAATTTGTAAATCTTTGTTGGTTTTATATTTAAGTCTTTTCTTCTAAAAGTTCAAAAATAATTTACAAAGTTTCTAAATTAACCCTGCAGCTATTTGTTTTTCATACAATTCGTTGATTTTACATGAAATCTCCAACACATGAAAAACCCAAAATAAAACCCTAGCCCACCTCAAATATTTTTTGCTCAAGATCAAGCGTCAACAGCCTGTTATTCATTATGCACAAGATCGAGCGTCGCCTCTCAGATCGCCTCATTAATTGTTTTTGCTCCCATTCTTCCCCTCAGATAGCCTGCCTCAAATCGAGCCTTCCTTCACCTCAATAGCATATCGGGCCAAACTCTTGGTCCGATTTTTGTGCGTTATGGATTTCGTAGTAATGATTTCTTTTAGATCAATTCCTTGAATAATGTATGCTATTGCAAAATTTTAATCTACTAAACCTTCATGCCAGCTTTATATTCACCATCTTTTCTTTCAAACTATTTTTTCAGTGAATGAAATTGTATATTTTTGTCAGAGTTATTTTAGTATTTTATATAATATGGTTTGATAAAGGATGTTCAGTGCTTCAAAATCATTTTTTTAAGTAACCGGGTCGAGCAATTTTTTTTGAAAGACGGTGGAGAATGAATGTACATTACTAATTGCAAAAGTTATACGTGACGTATATCTCATTATATCATATAATATTCCAATTTGACTATGTTGTCCGTAAGTGTATGTTTCATGATTTCCGAGTTCACATACACAGACTGCACATGCTTCGTAGAAAACCATTGTTTTTAAGTTATGATTGGTTAAAAAAATCTTTATCATACACACGCATATCGTATTCTTTGTTTTCTTCCTGTTTTCTAAGGTCGAGATTCATATAATAAGTCGATAACCAGGAGCTAGCTAGCTCATTTTCATATGTGGTCAATGTCCATAAATTACCAAATGAGTAATGAAGAATAAAAATTAACATTGGCGCATTCCATATATATGTGGTTAACATTGATGGATCTACGGCTATTAAAATAACTAATTATAAACCATCGTAAACAATTGATTTAAAGAAATTTGTCGCTTTCTAAGCCGAATCTGGAACGATAATTCTAATAATAATCATTATTAAGGTACAACGAACATGAATACAAAGGATGGAAAGAGTGAATAAAAGTAAAGAATAAGGTAATAATGAATAATACATGGAATAGATGTATATCTGCAACCTTTAGTGGATGAGTATTAATACTAAAAACCAATGGCATTAGTATAAAATAATAATAATAATATGTTTTATAGTAATACATGGTATTAATACTATAACAATGAATCGCGTTACTAATAAAATAATAATATAAGACATTACAATAAAGAAAAATAATAATGTACAAAAATAAGAATAATATACGACTTTATTGAAGATAAAAGCATAATTAGTCTTTTTAAATAAAAATATATGTATAATCGTTTTTTAGAATAAAAATAATGACGTATAGGGTATTTTCTTAAAAGCTAGTAATACATTTGTTAAAATTTAACATTAATTTATTGTATAAAAATATTTAATTTATCTCTATTTGTATAGTAAAAGATGGATTATATGAAAGTTCGAACTTGGATGTATAAACCTGGAATGAAAAGAGGATCAATATCATTTCATTTTAGAAATGGCGTGGAAGCATTTCTAAAAGTGGCGTCTTGTAATAAAACAAAGATGACAGAAATTTGATGTCTGTGTAAGAAATGTCATTGAATGAAACTTCTAGATTATGAAACTATAACTCTTCATTTGCATAATCATGGTTTTATGTCGAATTATTACGTGTGGAGATATCACGGTGAAGAGGGGACAAAGCATTGTTCGACATTCGTAGTTGAAGAGGCAACTGAAAACATCGATGTTGATTTTGATGACTATAGTATGGTAAATAGAATGACAAAATTGGTTCATGATGCTTCTGATCCAAGTATGTAGATCGATGAACCTGATGTGGAAGAAGAACTTGACTTGAGAGCTAAAAAGTTTTTTGATTCGTTAGAAGCATCGAAACGGCCGCTTTATAAAGGCTGTATGATAACACGCTTGTCGGCTACATCTAGGTTAATCGCTATAAAATCCGAATACAATGCATCGAAAAATAAGATAATGCAATTCTAAGTCTGTGTAAGGTAATGCTTCCACCTGACAATGTGTTGGCAGGTAACTGGAATTCATTAAAAAGGAAGTATTTGCATTCGATTTGGCGTATGAAAAAATTGACACATGCCCAGGTGGATGCCTGATATATTGGAAGAAAGATAAAAACCTTATGAGTTGTAAATTCTGCAACAAAAAAAGATACAAGTCTACAAAAACCAATGGAAAAGGTGTACCTTTCACTCGTATGCATTATTTCTCACTTACACCTAGATTACAAATGTTATATGCATCTTGTGCTACCGTGAAACACGTGCGATGGCACAATGAAGAACAATAAGAGGAAGGGATTTTATGTCATCCTTCTGATGGTGAGGCATGGAAACATTTTGATAACGTTTATCCCGATTTTGCTAAAGAATTGCGTAATGTCTGACTTGGTTTGTGTAAGGATGGTTTTGCGCCTTTTACTTTGTTCAGCAAACCTTATTCAACATGATCCATTATTGTAACACCTTATAATTTACCTCCATGGATGTGTATGAAGAATTCATGTATGTTTTTAACTATGATTGTTCCTGGACTGAAGAATCCCAAAAATGGAATGGATGTATATCTGCAACCTTTAGTTGATGAGTTGAAAAAACTATGGACAGATGGCGTGTTACTTACGACGTGTCAGGGAAAAAATTCAGAATGTCTACTTCTTTATTGTGGACAATAAGTCATTTTCTAGCGTTTGGGATGTTTCTTGCTACAGTACCAACGACAAGTTTGCTTGTCCTATCTGTATGGATTCGACAGAATCCTTTCAATTAAAATATAGCAGAAAATTGTGTTGATGGGATCATCATCGTCGTTTTTTGCATCCAAACGATCGTTTTAGATTTGATAAGAAAAAATTCAAAACCAGTACAGCTATTACTTTAGAGCCACCTGACATTCTGAGTAGTGAACAAGTGTACGAGATCGTGCAATATAATCCTAAAATACATGAGATAGGAAGGGAGCCAAAAATCCCTGGTAATGGACAAATTCATAATTGGTGCAAACAAAGTATATTTTGGAAATTACCATATTGGAAGAATTTGAAATTTCAACACAATCTAGACATAATGCATAATGAGAAAATTGTGTTTAAGAACTACTTTAACACAATAATGAATGTTAAGGGAAAAACAAAAGATGATTTGAAGTCAAAGAAGAATATTGCATTCTATTGTAATCATCCCGAACTAAAAATTGATAGTGAGCGTCCAAATTTCAAACATTTAGCTTGTTATGAGTTGGAAAATATTCATCGTAAAAAATTATTAGAGTGGGTAGAAAATTTGAAGTTACCAGATGGAATTGCTTTTAATATGAAACGATGTGTTAACATAAAGGACCTTCAACTATCGGGAATGAAGAGTCACAATTGTCATGTATTTCTTGAGACTCTATTTCCGATAGTTTTTAAGGAGCTATTACCATAGAAGGTTTGGATGCCCATAAATGAGCTTAATTAATGTACAAAATTTATGTTCGATTACTCTTATTAAATCTCATTTGGAGAAACTAGATAAGAAAGTACCAAAATTATTGTGTAAATCAAAAAAATATATTTCCTCCTGGACTTTTATATAGCATGGAACATCTACCTGTACATCCACCAACTGAAGCTTTAATATGAGGACTAGTACAATATGGATAGATATATCCTTTTGAGAGTTATATATACCTAAGTGGACTTTATTTTCATATTTTCAACATATCAGCGTAAGAATGTTATATTTAATGTTTCATATATTCATATTAAGGTATCTTGGTCACCTTAAAAAAAGGTGAAACAAAAAGCACGCATTGAAAGTTTAATTTGCCAAGCATACATTACTGAAGAAGCATCCACATTTTTAATTACTATTTTGAAGACCATATTAAGTTGAATTCTAACGGTGGCCACCATAATGAGGATGATATGGATGATTCACCTGACATATCTCTATTCGTCTTCTAGAAATGGGGACGTGCCTCTTGTAAATGGAAAGATGGAGGTTTTCAGACAATTAAAGATTTTACTTTAGCTAAATCAACTGTGCTTCTCAATTGTGAAGAGATATCAAACCTTATTTGGAATGTAACACAACTTCGATCAACTAATATGATTTATGTATTATATTATAAATTTTCCCTGGTAATTTTAATTGTTCAACAGTCAATTTGGAGAAGCAAATCCTAATGTTGAGCCCAGTAAAGGATTTGAGAAATGGTTTAAGAAATACATGAGCATGATTTATTATATGTTAATCGCGTTTATTATCGTAAATCTATCTAAAATATAATTGTTTCTACCAAAATTGGGCACAACACTCTTCGGAAGTTTTTGAAGAGATAAAATGAAGAAATTAAATGGAAAAGGAGGATTATCTAACAAAAATCCCAAATTAAAGATATGAAAGTAATTAAAATGCACAGAGACACAAGAATTTAGAGTGGTTCGGCGTATTGCCTACGTCCACTATGAAGGTGTTTGCTTTATTGATCTTTTTTTGATGATTACAAGTGAATTCAGCGAATTACAGCAGATAATTATGATTTACAGCAGCGAAATTCATTATTGGCAGCAGCTATGGAGTTTTAGATCTGGATCTGGCAGAGTCTGGGCGTTGGAGAATTCAAAGAATAAGAAGCCCCTTTTCTGTATGCCTTGGGGCTCTATTTATAGGTGTAGGAGGCTGGTATTTCGCTCAGATCTCGGGAGACCCTCTCTGGCACATGACCAGGTCCGCGCGCCCAAGCCCGTGAAGTTTCGGCCCGATCCGTGATCGATACGAACAGATTTCGTATCGATCAAGATTTCATCCAATGGAGTCAAAATTTGGCGTGGACATTCTTTAGCATGTATGTAAGCTTCTGTGAAAATTTCACATCATTTGGACTTTTAGATTAGGAGATATGATCGATATGAATTAGGATCTTCGGTTGGCTGTTTCGTTCGTCTCCCTCATTTCGACTCGGTCTTGTTCGAATCGCTGTTCGACTCGGTCTTGTTCGAATCGCTATTCGACTCGGTCCTGTTCGAATTGCCGTTCGACTTGGTCTTGTTTGAATCGCTATTCGACTTGGTCCCGTTCGAATCGATAAAAGTGATGGTCCAATTCGTATTGGTTGAATTAGCCCAGTTTGTAACGATGAAAGTCCCTCTGTTCGTATCGATGGCCATGCTTTGTTATGTGGATACGAAGTGGACATTGGATGATCGAGTCGAAGTGAGCTTCCCTGATGGATGCGAAGCGGAGCGAGTCGAGCTGAGGCTTGGTGATGGATGCGGAGCTGAGCGAGTCGAACAGAGGCTTCACCGATGGAGTCAAAGTGGTTTTTGGCTGATCTAGTCGAAGTGAGCTTCACTGATGGATACGAACTGAGCGAGTTGAACTGAGGTCGGTTTTCACCCAATTTTGCATCGATCATATCTTGAACATACGAACTCAGATTGACTTGAAATTTGGAACGTTGGCTCTCATATCTTCGCTTGTCGTGTCATATTAATTTTAGCTCGATCGGGACTCGGACAAAATTCGTCGATACCCATAGTGAGCCTGTGTATAACCGATCTCTAGGACAGATCGTCATTGGTTACTAGTCAATTCCTTGGTGTCACGGCCTTGCTAAAAGGCGGGATAACATTTTCCCCCCAAAGTACGTCTTGTGGAAACATGATGTGCTTTGAAGTGCTGCAGTCTTCATTCTGAATAGTTATCGTCTTTTCGATGAAAGCTGTAACCTTCGACTGTTTTTCTTGATAATGTGAACTGTTGACTGTCAACTGTTGTACCCTATATTGTTGTAACTGATTGTTGTACGTTAGTGATTAGCCATTTTTTGTTGTAATTGTTATCAGACGAGTTTCCAATTCCTGTAAATCTGGAATATTGAATATTAGTCCATCATATATGCATATATGTTAATCTGACACTCGCTGACGTTCACGAGTCATTGGCAGTTTATCTTATATTGAATTCCGTATCGATCCTCTCCTGAACCGTCGTGAAATTCGAATTTTAACAACGCTCGATGGTCGTTTTTGAATGTTCTTTTGTATCGATCCTCTCCTGAATCGGTGTAGAAGGTTAAAACATTGCTTTTGCATTGGTATTCGTTGCATTGATGGATACGAAATGAGTATTTCGAATCGATGGATGTTGGGTTTGATGGATACGAAGCGGTCATTCGTAACGATAGGCATTGGCTTCTGGGAGCTGCGATCTG
The DNA here is from genome assembly GCA_030737815.1 of Allium fistulosum. NCBI lineage: Eukaryota > Viridiplantae > Streptophyta > Magnoliopsida > Asparagales > Amaryllidaceae > Allium > Allium fistulosum. The sequence goes on along the minus strand of CM060905.1, from coordinate 891,867,012 downwards.
ATGGATTCGAACTGTTCGTTCGTATCAATGCTCTGGGGAGGGAGTCGAAGATGACCGATACGAAGAAGGGCTTCGCATCGATGCAGACTCGAGTCCATGGAGTCGAACAGCTTGTTCGAATCGATCCCATGGTGGTGCTTTGTAACTGGTCGCCATTGGGAGGCAAATCGTTTATTCCATTCACCTTTAAGCCCATATAAATACTTTGTACTTAGCCATTTTTCCACATTTCACTTTTCTATTCTTGCGCTTTGCTTTCGTATCGCTCAGAGACTCGGGAAAAGAAGAAACTGTCCTTGCCTTCGAACCGATTCAGATCCTAAATTACTCGAACTAACTGCCAAATTTAGGTAATCCACTAAGCGAATCCAACGCGTAAACGATGAGACTCGATCTTTAACATCGAATCACCCAAAGTCGTGGTCGATCGAAGATTCCTCAGCCTTAGTTTCACGTCGATCTGGAGTAGGGGCTTCGAGATGATGAGACGGAGGCCTTCGTGTCGATCGATGGCTGAACTTTGCACCGAATCGAGTGCTTCGAATATATGGATCGATACGAAAGGGTTGCGTTTGATCGAATCGAAATGGTGGCCTTGGATCGGTTCAAAATGGCGGCCCTGGATTGATTTGAAGTGGCGACTCTGGATCGATTCGAAGTGGTGGCCTTGGATCGATTCGAAGTGGCGGCATTGGATCGATTCGAAGTGGCGGCTCTGAATCGATTCGAATTGGCGGCCTTGGATCGATTCGAAGTGGAGGCCTTAGATCGATTCGAAGTCCTTAACCCTGACCGATTCGAACTCCTGCACGGATGAATATGAATTGCCGCTACGAACCAGACTTTCGTGATCGACACGAACTGAACCTTAAAGGACTTGTAATCTCATGCACACGCGAGCAACTGGCTCCGACGAGCTCCAAACTTGCATAATTGGACTTAATCGTTTCACCGCATATCTAATTGCCTATCGAAGCTCGTCGATGGAACTACAACCTTAACATAACTTTAACATACTTTAACCTGGATCGATTGCTAATATCCGAATGGCACGGTTGTGACGGTCAGCGATGACGGTCCTTCCGACTGAATTTCGAAGTCTTGTCACTTTTCACGTTTTCTCCAATTCATTAGAACTTTTCAAGTGATATACAGTACCACACTGCACAACAAACTCACACACTTTACATTGGGGGATGCACGAGCGTTATTGTCTGTTTAACAATGATTTTTCATAAGCTAGCTAGTCATGGAACCCTCAAGTTCACAGCAGCAGGAACTCCCGAGTTCAATTCTTTCAACCATCGAGATACCGGTCATTGAAGCCAAAGTTATAGACCCAGCTCCGGACGAGCGTCCAGGTGCCCGGTTCATTTGTCGTCCATAAGATTATGTGTCGTCCGGTATCTTCGAAGATATGCTGGGACGAATTTGTTTAAGGCACGGCTTGTCGCTTGATGACGTGCTACTGCCTGGGCCAAATGACAGGTCGCATGATCCCCCGGAGGGGTTTACTGCTTTTAATCGACATGCCTGTACGGCGGGAACACTTCCTCCTTTCAACCAATATATAAGGGAGATGTTATCATTCCTTGGAATAGCTCCATCCCAGCTACACCCCAACGGATACGCCCTGTTGAACAGCACCTTGATTTTGTTTATGGAGATTCTCTTTCGACCACCAAAGACGATCGAGATCAGATATTTATTTAACGTTAAGAGCCGTGGAGACATCCCTTTTTTTACCTTCTTGGAAGCGGACAGGAACTGCCACATTGTAATGGGATCCTGGGGAAGGCTAAGTTACTTTAAGACTGAATGGTACTACGTTCGGTGCCCCCTTGGATTTGCCAGGCGATGGTTGGATAGACGTAAGCATTGCCATTTTTCTCTTGAACTATCGAGATAATAATAACTGACTGCAAAACTGACATACTTCTCTTCTTTTACAGCCGCAATCTCTCGACCTGACGGTGCATACTTCAGAGAGCTAGTTCGGATCCTCCAAGCGGTTCCGGGCGAAGAAAGGCATATCAACTTGGTTCTGACTGACAGAAACCTGAGGACTGTCGGGCAGATTGAATGGAGGCAGAGCATACGGCTGGAAGGGACACTTAGAGTGGTCTCGAAGAAATGGGTGAAGCACAAAGCGCCCGGAGTCGTAATAGCCGAAGAAGTTGACCCGGAGAGAATGCCTACTGATAATAAGCTCCAAGCTGGGCCTTCTTATGATGTCCAGGATTCAGGAGAAAGGAGAAAAGGCAAGGCCGTTGCTCACAAGCGTTATAAATCAATGAGACTGAAATCTGTGGTTATGTCTTTGCCGGTTCAGGGGATTAGAATTTCGGAGGCTCCTCCCCCGCAAGTAGAGAATCCTTTTGAAGGGCTTGCTGATATTCTAATTCCGGATTATGCATCGTTTCAACACGACACCGGGATGGAGGAGCTTGATAGTGCTCTTGAACTGAGCGGGTCGCTTGCTATGAGTGCGGCCGACATTTCCGGTTGGTCGGGGGGTTGCACATGCATACACTTCACTACACAGCATGATTCATAACCGTAAATCGTCCAACTTAAGAAATCACTAACTCTTCCTTCGTTTTTTTTTCAGGTACTATGTCGGGGAAAGGATCGATGCTGGGGAACCTTCGCTCTGTCCGAAAAGCTTCTACTTATTATGATTCCCGCAGGAGGGATTCAGATAGAGATCGCGATCGCGAGTACTCTAACCAAGATAGGTATGGGCGTGACAGGGACAAAGAGTACAGACATTGGTCTAGATCACGCTCTCCTCCTCCTAGACATCCGTCTCCACCCCCAGCTCTTGTTCCACATCCACCGGAGCCTCCTCGTCATATGCCATCTTCTCATACTTCTAGATCCGAGACTCATCTCTAGAGGGTCGAAACCACGGCCTCCATAATTGCAGAGCAGGTCCCAGCTGAGCCCACAGGAGAAGGGGCCCTTAAATTAGCTCAGATGAGGAAGGATTTTCCGAATATTTGCTTCGATGGCTATGTCTTCCCACCACACTTAAAAAGAATTCCATCAGGGGTGGAAAATACGATGCATGATTACGTTCATGACATCTACACCCAATATAGAGAGTGGGTGAAGGCTGCAGAGAAAGCTTCTAAGGTGGCCTTTGAGCGAGCCAAAGCGCTTGAGAAAATGGAGACCGAACTCGCTCAAAGGGACCGGATCATTCAAGTGCTCACTGCTGAGTCCGAGTCTTCTCGGAAATTTGAAATTGCGGCCACCAAAAAAGCTGACAAAGTGAATGTGGCCATGGAGAGGTTGAGGCAGACACATGTTGCCTTGGTGGAGGAGATGGGCCATTGGAATACTACAGTTACCGCCGAGAGGGATGCGGCAGTCAAGGAACTTAACGAGCTCAAGGCTAAATTTTCCGATATGGTCAAGGAAAGGGATGATGCAAACAACACAGCCCAGGAGGCGTGCGAACAAACTGTTCTGCTTAGGGGTGAGCAGGATGCAGCTATGGCTAAAGTCCACAAGGTGGAGACTGGGGTCGAGGAGAAAGTGAAGTCGGCCGAGTCCAGGCTAGAGGCTGACATCGAAGACCTTCTCGTTGTTTACAATGCTAACGTGCTGAGGCATAGGGGTCTAGCCTGGCTCGATGATTATCCGGCGCACTTATACAACGCCTAGGGCCGATTAGTTGAAGAAGAGAAGGAGGTGCATCAGGGTGAGTCTGTGGATGAATTTGAACTCGAGAATCGCATTCTTAATGAAGATGAAAGGAAGATTCTTCACGAGTCGATGATTCTGCATGAAAAGGAAAGACTCGGCGCCCAACACTTTGAAGTAGGAGAGGGTTCAAGGGTTGAACATCATGAGGCGAGCCTTGAAGTTCCAGTGTCAACCCAGCCCGAATCCTTGTCTGCGGTTGATCCCCAAGCTGTTCCTACTTACAATCCAGATCAGCCGCAGATGTATCCGGCTATAGAGTAAGTTACTGAAGCCGCTCTGCCACCTGCGAGTCAAACTGAGGAAGGTATTCTGAACATTCCACATATCTTTCTTAAGTCGAAATCTTCGCTCGAGTTAAGTTCTAACAGTTCTCTTATTCTTTGTCCAGTGATCGATGCTGCACATGTCGGGCCTCCTATTACTCAAGAATCACATCAGACACAGGAGGCTATCGTTACCGAAGCGATCACCATAACTACAACTGCCCCACTTGACGATATGCAGGGAAGCACACTTGTGTTTGCTGAGCAGTTGATGGAAGAACTCTTTCGCCGTCATGGCGATCCTTTAGCTGACTTGCCATTTGTCATGGGTGGAGGTGCTCCTGCCACAAGTTCCTCAATGCCGACTACCGATGCCCCCAGCGGGGCTTGAGCGTTACTGAAGAGGAGATGTTCGCCCAAATCGATGCTGAAATGGCAGCAGCGGCTCATGGTGGCAGTTCTGGAGGTGGGATGGCAGCACCGGGACCAGCTCCGCTAAGAATGATATCTCCTGGTGGCACCGTTTTCATCACTAGCATGCCCATTCCACCTTCTGTTCTTGATCCTGTTCCTCCGACTCCGCCCGCAGGAAGCATTCCTATTCATACGAGCTCGTAGGAGGATGTTGAAATCATGCTCCTACCTGGAGACCAGCCACTGAAAGGCAAAGGCTCAAAGAGGAAGGATAGTGGCGGCTCCAGTGGGCCTGCACCGAAAAGGAAGCCGCAGAAGAAGAAAGATTAGACATGCTTCCTTGGTGTAATTCTGACTTTCATTTTGTTGGCCGTGTACAGACGTAGGTTCGGCCCCTGTTAGTAAAAATTTTTTGGAACAAACTTGTACACGAATTTCTTTCATGAATAGTAGAAATGAAACCTTTTCTTTTTGAGCTTCTTTGTGCCTTTGTTTAAGTGTTTCAATGTGTGAAACGTACTTGTAAAGTTTTAGCTTTCGAATCAAGTTTGTTTTTGTTTGCCAAGTTCGGAAACTGTGGACATGGTTTGCAACCGGGAAGCGAGTTGAATTTTGACATCGCATCGCTTCATTCAATGGTTGATGCTTAAGTCCTGCCTCCCAGTCTCGGGGATTAGTTGTGGAACAGCAGTTAGCGATTGATTCTTGCTTATAACTTGTTGAGTCCGGTGCCACTGGATGAGTGTTTGAGACAAGCGGAGATTGAGCGGTTTATTCACGTGTGTCCAATTGTCGATGGTCATCTCCACACTCCAGGGATCCTCATTTGTTTACTGGCGGTTGGTCACACCGGCTTAAGTTTAAATCATACGTCCGCGCTATGGGGACTTGGAATCGACCTTTGTACTCCGACTCCCACTCTGGGAGTTCAGAGTTGATATTATACTTCAATTCACGCTCTGGGAACTTAAAGTTGATGTTTATACTCCGTTTCACACTCTGGGAATCCGGGGCTGATGTTTACACTCCGGCTCACACTCTGGGAGTTCGGAGTTGTTGTTTATACTTCGTTTCGCACTTTGGGAATTCGGAGTTGATGTTTATACTCCGACTCGCACTCTGGGAGTTCAGAGTTGTCGTTTATACTCCGCTTCGCACTCTGGGAATTCAGAGTTGATGTTTATACTCCGACTCGCACTCTAGGAGTTGTTGTTTATACTCCGTTTCGCACTCTTGGAATTCGTATTTGTCGTTTATACTCCGATTCGCACTCTGGGAATTCGGAGTTGATGTTTATACTCCGACTCGCACTCTGGGAGTTCGGAGTTGTTGTTTATACTCCGTTTCGCACTCTGGGAATCCGGAGTTGATGTTTATACTCCGACCCGCACTCTGGGAGTTCGGAGTTGTCGTTTATACTCCGCTTCGCACTCTGGGAATTCAGAGTTGATGTTTATACTCCGACTCGCACTCTGGGAGTTCGGAGTTGGTAAGTAGACGGTCAGTCACATCTGCTGTATGTTTTTTGGATTTCGCTCGCACTTTGGGAACGAAAGGTATGTCAGGATCATGGGTGGTCGGATCACATCCGCCCTGAGTTGACAAGTGAGGTCGTTAGATGGACGGGTCCATCCTCCTCAAACTTGGTGCAGATACAGACGAAGTTGTTACGTGGACGGATCCACCTTCTTCGCGGATGTGTTTCAGTACTCCAGTTCGCACTCTGGGAACCGGGAGTTAAGTGAGGGATTGTCGTGTATCAATCCATTTTTGGCCTTGATGTGATGGCTTATCCCCGAGCTCGGGTTTCACTTAGTGAGTGATCGGTTGTATCGCGCCACTCCTTATTTGAATAAATTCCACCGTATGGCGAAACTTAGCTCTCCGTGCATTGTGATGATCATATGAAGCAGTTCAAGTAAATCACAGCTCTGGCTCGAAGAGATTGCATATTATTGCTGAAATAAGAAAATATGGCAAAGTCAGTTGCCTTATTACAAATTCTAATTTTGAAATGCAGAAACAAATTGCGAAATGGAAAATAAACTAAATGGATAAACATAGCCTGTTATGTGTAGTAGCGGCGAAGACTCTTGCTATTCCAGGCTCTTGGCAAAGTAAGACCGTCAACGGTCGATAATTTGAATGTGCCATCTCCTATCCTTCGTTCAATAACATACGGTCCTTCCCATGTCGGCTTCATATGTGAAGGAACCAGATAAATTCTTTTTAGGACGAGATCGCCTAGTTCAAAGGTTCGCGGGCGGACCTTGGCGCTATACAATCGGGCGACTCGACTTCGATGCGCGGCTGCCCTCAAATCAGCCTCTTCATGCTTCTCATCTAGTAGATCGAGAGATTCAGCAAGTAATATAGCATTTGTCTTTGGATCATAGTATGTCACACGATGAGAAGGTACTTCTAGTTCAACTGGATTAACGGCTTCCGAACCATAAGAGAGAGAGAATGGAGTGTGGCTGGTCGCGGTCTTGTGGGTTGTTCGGTAAGCCCATAAAGCCATAGGAAGTTCATCGACCCACTTGCCCCCGACCTTTTCCAGTCGTTTTTTCAGAATGGATTTTATAACTTTATTAACCGCTTCGACCTGTCCATTTTCCTGAGGGTGTGCAAGTGCAGAGAATTTCTTTTGGATGTGAAATCGTTTGTAGAAATCTTTAAATTCATCATTGTCGAATTGGGTTCCGTTGTCCGTAATAATGGTGTGTGGGAGACCGAATCGATAGATGATGTTGCGAATTACAAATTTGATTACTTTCTTTGTTGTTATGGTAGCAAGAGCTTTGGCTTCAGCCCACTTTGTAAAGTAATCAACTGCGATGATGGCGTATTTCGCACCACCTTTTGCCAGAGGTAGAGCACCAATGATGTCGATGCCCCACATTGCAAATGGCCATGGGCTGACCATTTGTGTTATCTCGGTAGGAGGAGCTCTAGGAATTTGGGCATATTTCTGGCACCTATCACATTTCTTTGCATAATCCGACACATCGCGATTCACAGTCGGCCAGTAATGTCCATATCGAAGTATTTTCTTGGCAAGTGCTTGCCCCCGGTGTGATCGCCACATTCTCCCTCGTGCACATCGTGCAATACTCGTTTAATTTCATCGTAAGCGATACACCGGAGTAGAGGGACTGAGTACCCTCTTCTATACATGATTCCATTCTGGATGGTAAATCGTGAGGCCTTCCGAAGGACTTGTCTCTTTTCACTCCTACGTTCCGGCAGGGTTCCGTGCTCATTGTAACTTCTGAGTGGAGTCATCCATGAATCATTTTCGAGGACGGTTTCGCATATCCGGTCTATTTCTGCCTGGTCAATGCTTGGAGAAAATAATGTCTCTACGGGAACGAGTCCCGTTTGCTAAGCTTCACCTGTGCTGGCTAGCTTTGCCAATGAATCAGCCTTTTGGGTGCGTTCCCGAGGTATACAATAGATGGCGTAATAATCAAACTGATTCAGTACTTCCTAAACTCGAGCCAAGTAAGAAGCCAGCCTTCGATCTCTCGCTTGATACTCTCCCCGTACTTGACACACAACTAATTGCGAATCACAATAAATTTCCACTGCGATAATTCTCAAATCTCTAGCAAGTTTCAAGCCAGCTAAGAGGGCTTCATATTCAGCTTCATTATTAGTCTCATGAAAATCGAATTTCACAGCATAACATATGGATCGGCCTTCGGGAGTTTCAAGTACAACACTGGCGCCCGAACACCGGTCATTTGATGCATCGTCGGTATAAAGCTTCCAGACGTATTCGGGGGATTCACTGGTTTCGGGCAAGTCCTCTGGAATGGTAAATTCAGCTATGAAATCGGCTAGGACTTGCCCCTGAATGGCTTTCCTTGAAGTGTAAGTAATATCGAACTGGCTTAGTTCGATGTTCCACTTGAGTAACCTACCAGACGTCTCAGGCCGCGAAATGACCTGTCGTAATGGCCGGTGCCGCTGGTCGGTGTAAACAATAATCGGATGTGCCTGGAAATATGGTTGGAGTTTTCTTGATGCAATAACGAGGCAATAAGGCAACTTCTCTAATTTCGGATAATTCCTTTCAGCCCCAGTCAATCGCTTGCTGACGTAGTATACTGGCTTCTGTATCCTGTCTTCTTCTCGAATTAAGGCAGCGCTAATAGAATTTTCTAATATCTCCAAATATACGTACAACTCCTCATGATCGATGGGCTTTGACAGGATAGGTGGTGTGGATAGATGTTGAACTAGTGCTTGGAAAGCGCCCTCACACTCCGTGGTCCATTCAAAGTTTCGTTTTCCTTTTCGAATCAGATCGAAGAAGGGAATGCATTTGTTAGTGGACTTTGAAATGAACCTACTCAATGCCACCACTTTCCCATTGAGACTTTGGACTTGCTTTATAGTTTTCAGAGTTTCAAGATTTCTGATTGCCCAAATCTTTTCAGGATTAGCTTCGATTCCCCGAGCGTTGACGATAAACTCGAGGAATTTTCCGGATGCAACTCCAAAGTGACATTTCAGTGGGTTGAGCTTCATTCTTTATTCTCGAAGTATGTTGAACATAGTTTCCAAGTCTTTAACATGGTCAGTGGAAAATCGTGACTTCACAAGCATGTCGTCTACATATACTTCCATTGTTTTCCCAATTTGATTGGCAAACATCCGATTAACCAATCGTTGATAAGTAGCCCCGGCATTCTTGAGTCCAAATGGCATAACTTTGTAGCAATAAAGTCCCAAATTGGTTACGAAGCTGGTGTGTTCTTGATCAGGTAAATGCATCAGTATTTGATTGTAGCCAGAATACGCATCCATAAAGGATAAGAGCTCATGCCCAGCTGTCGAATCTACTAGCTGATCAATTCTGGGAAGCGGGAAACTGTCTTTGGGACATGCTTTATTCAGATCGGAATAATCGACACATGTTCTCCACTTTCCGTTCGGCTTTCGGACGAGCACGGGATTCGACACCCATTCGGGATATAGCGCATCTCGAATGAACCCGTTTGCTTGAAGCTTTTCCACTTCTTTAAGGGCGGCAGATCTCTCTGGGTCCATACCACGCCTTTTCTGTTTGACCAGGACATGCCGTGGGTCAATATTCAGAGTGTGGCTCACGATGTCCGGCGTGATTCCACACATGTCAGAATGCGTCCAGGCGAATACGTCAAGATTCACCCGTAGAAATTCAACCAATTCCTCTTGAGTTTGCTGGCTTAACTGAGACCCAATCTTTATCATTTTTGAATCATCATCATCGTCAATTGGGACATCAATCGTCAGTTCGGCTGGGGATGCTTGACTTTCTTTAGATTCTTCTTCATCTTTAGTTTCTCTTGGGTCAAGATCCCTTTGGAATTGGCTGGGGTGCCCGGGCCTAGGCCCGGGCGTTAATTGTCAATTATCAGCAAAGCGGACGCAGAGAGATTCCTCTACGCCTTTTCCTTTCTCCTTTCGCTGCGCCTCTCGCAGCTCAGCAACATAACAGGCTCTTGCAGCAGCCCGATCTCCTTGAATGATTCCCACTCCACGATTAATGAGAAATTTTAAAGTCAAACTCCACAGGGCAATGGCTGCCCTGAATTCAGCGAGGGCCGGTCGGCCTAGGAAAGCATTATAAGGGGAGTCTATGTCCAAAACAATGAACTGTAACATTCGTACTCTGCGACGTTCTCCAACTCCCAACTCTACTAGCAGTTCCACCATTCCAGTGGGTATAGTAGCACTTCTGTTGAAGCCATGGATTCAGGATTGACAAGGTTTCATGTCCATGGCTTCCATTCTCATTTGATCATAAGCTCGCTTGAACAAAATATTCATCGAGCTTCCACTGTCAACTAAGATCCACTTTATCCAAGCAGGACCTACTTGAGCTGAGATGACCAGTGGATCAATGGTGGGGGCTTTGACTTTATCAGCGTCTCTGTTTCTGAACACGATGTCATCTGTCATTGTCTTCTGTTGCTTGGCCGGAGCCCCTTCATCAAAACTGCTATAACACTCGAAGTCCGCATGCCTGATAGAGATGGCATACGACTCCATTTCCTTCCAGCTCCGGTCTGCTGGATGAGGACCACCACTTATTTTATTAATAACCAACCTCCCGCCAGTTCGAGCGGGTTCCTCTTGCCTTTCTTGGTTTGGTGCATGATTCTGATTTGATGGGCCCACACCACCTAACTGCGGCGCCCGCACATACTGATCCAACTTCCGCTCACATATCAGTTTCTCAATGAGATCTTGTAAATGACGACACTGGTTTGTATTATAGCCATAACTCTCATGGAATCTACAAAACTTCCCTGTCTGGATCTGTCTTTCAGTTGGTGGTTTCGGGGCAGGTTTCTTGTATTGCATGGTATTGCAGGTCCGCAAATACACATTTTCCAATGACGTGTTCAATGGAGTGTAATTATCGTACATGGAAGCTCTACGCCGTGTACCACGATTCTGATCGCGTTTTTTGCTTTGATTTCCATTGTCCCTCTGCTGATTCTGTTTATTTTGTACGTTCAACTGAACTTTTCCAGAACTCTCTCCGGACTGTTTAACAGCGATGTTACTCTGGATCCCCTCGATGTTGGGCCCTGCGTCATCCTGCTTCCTAGACTGTTTCGCATCCTCTCTTCTCAAGAATTGGGCTGCCTTGTAATAGAAACGGTCCAATGACGCAGGTGGTTTTCCAGCTAACCAATTTCCGAACTTGGAATCAGCATCAATCCCCTTAGTCAATGCCATCAGGATAGAGTTATCATTGGGATTGCTTATTTTTGCACACGCGGCATGGAATCGCTCCAAGTAACGTCTAAGCGTTTCTTCGGGAGCTTGAGTAACACTAGACAAAGTGTTAACATCCTTAGGCCTTGCTACGTGCATACGGAATTGTTCAACAAACTTGGTGGCCATCTGATCAAAATTAGAAATGGATCGTGGTGGCAAACGAGTAAACCACATGGTTGCAATGCCCCCAGGGAAATGGGGAAACTTCGGCATTTTACTGCATCATCAGCTCTCGCAGCATTCATCAGCCATTTGTACTTCAGGATGTGTTGATTGGGATTGGAACTTCCTTCATAAACTGGCAAAGTTGGCATCCTGAAGTGCCGAGGTGGTTCAGCATACAATATGTCATCGGTGAAAGGGGTATGACTCTGGGAGATTCCCCAGTCGTCATTAGAGAGACCCTGACTTTCACGGATCATTTGGCGGATCATCGTTGGTATATCCGGCATTCGGATATTAGGAGAATGCTGTGTCAAGGTGTGGTCGGGTTCCACAGCGCAAGTCTGGACCGGACGCGGTCAACGGTCCGTGCCTCGCCTCCTTGGTTCAACATTCTCAAGGACATAAGGCTTTGGAGTATGCTCTCATTGGCTACGATGAGGATCAGCTTGGTTTCTAGCATCAACTCCTTTTTTGGTAGTGGTGGTAGTAGCAATGTTGCCTGTGACATGATAAGGAGCAGCACCTCCTTGGGATGAAGGTCCTGTATGATGACTAGTGGATGGTCCAGTTCTGGGTTGCCCAAGATTCGAAGCATGTTAGTGTCCTGTAGCCTGGGTGTAGCTCACACCCAGCCGCGGGCGTGTGGATCGGTGATGACCATCAGATGAGGCTGAACTCTCTATGGAAGAATAAGAACCTTTGTCTCTTCTGGATCTTCTGCGCCCTTGGCGATTTAGCTGGTTGGTCAGCTCCGTGTTGGCGCGCAGTTGTTCAGTTAGCTGTTGCCGACTCTAGGTCAGTTCTTGGAGCAGCATCTGAAACTCTTGTCTGGTAACCGGTCCTGACCGATCTGAAGGTCCGACGGGATCTTGATTGGATGGAGGCAATTGTGCGGGATTCTGCCTGTCCCGTCCTCCCTGATCAGCAGCTGTAGAGGTAGTCTGTGTACTTACCATGGTGAAGCGGTGAAGTCCTTTCCTAGATCTGATGCAGATCTGAATAGAATGGAAGTGCTTCCAAGTTCTAGATCTGGATCTTCTTCTTGGATTTATGCAATCCGATATAGATAGGAGATCCAAAGAGCAGGAGAAAAATTGGGTTTTTTTCGCAATGAAAGCACCAAAGTGTTTGTACCAAAATTGGGCACAACACTCTTCGGAAGTTTTTGAAGAGATAAAATGAATAAATTAAATGAAAAAAGAGGATTATCTAACAAAAACCCCAAATTAAAGATATGAAAGTAATTAAAATGCACAGAGACACAAGAATTTAGAGTGGTTCGGCGTATTACCTACGTCCACTATGAAGTTGTTTGCTTTATTGATCTTTCTTTGATGATTACAAGTGAATTCAGCGAATTACAACAGATAATTATGATTTACAGCAGTGAAATTTGTTATTGGCAGTAGCTATGGAGTTTTAGATCTGGATCCGGAAGAGTCTGGGCGTTGGAGAATTCAAAGAAGAAGAAGCCCCTTTTCTGTATGCCCTAGGGCTCTATTTATAGGTGTAGGAGGCTGGTATTTCGCTCAGACACTACACCATACTGGCTATTTTGCCACGCCCCAATGCGGAAAATTTGCCACGGTCTTGAGCCGTGGCAATTTTACCACGGTTTAGGGCCGTGGTAAAATATATTGCCATGCTAATGGGCCGTGGCAATTTTACCACAGTTTAGGGTCGTGGCAAAAATTTCCTTATTTTTTAACCCCCTTACATTCCTATGGCCTACGCTTCTCAGAAAACAACGCCCCTTCCCGCTTTCCTTTTTGTTCCCCCGCTTATTACTACCGCTTCACAGTAACAAACGAAATCCCTAAATTCCTAAATCCACTTCAACCCATTCAAAGGCCAAAAAAAATCATCCGGATCTGCATCTTCTCAAATCTCTTAACTTCAGGCTTGTCTTGCTCCTAGTGGTATTGAATTCTTTTTGTTTCCCAATCTCATTTAGGTATTTAATTCGATTTTAGTACCCAACTCATTTTTTTCCCTGATTCGAAATCGATTTCATGTACCATAATTTCATGTGCATCCACTGCAAATTGAATGTACCCTAATTCATATTTAATTGTAATGCCATGTCGATCAAAACGAAGTGTGGTAGAAAGTGTCGGAGAAGGAGTCGAATATAATGTTGTTTTGGTTTTTAAGTAATTGGTTTTATAGTGCTGAGTGCTTCATTCCTTTCTTTACCTGTAGCGTTGTTAGCTTAAGCATAACTCTTGATGCCCTATTTATCCCTGAAGCTCTGTTTTCAAATCTTAATCTTATTAACTTGAACAATTTGTTATTTAAAGTTACCGCTATTTTATATTTTGTTTAAGCTTGTTATATCAGTGCAAAGCATATTCACTAGTTTAAATCATTGAATATATGCAAGCGTATGTATTCATTTTTGTACTATGCTTTACTGGTACCCTTACTTTTGCGTTAAATATTTTTATATTGTTGAGTAGTGTATACATTCCTTTCGTTATTGACACCTTATGTTTTTATATTTATATGTGCTGCGTGAGTGCCAAAATCAATGTGAGTACTTTAAGTGCTTTAATAAAATCAAAGTTTTGTTTGTTTGCCACCGCATAGCCTTAAATATTGTTGCCCATTATATATTAGTTTCACGAGAAGGCCTATGATAACCGTGGAAGGAAATAATTCTTCTTCAGAGATTGTGAACATAGATGCAGGTGAAAAATAAATGAGTAACATTCTCATTGCATCGACTGCATAAGAAACAGTTGGAGTTGGAGATGGTACCCTTTGCTTAAAGGTTATCCCGAGTGTGTAGGGCATTTTGCAACACTTTCCACAACATTATGATTTCTTTGGGCATAGAATTTCTAGTCCATATTCTCTTATACTAAGGGAATGAAGGTGTTTGTTGAAATGTGAGCAAGGAGTTATACACCAGAGGGATTGAATGATTATATTTTGAGCTCCATATTGTATTGTCATTCACAGGAAAATAGAAGTTCCTCTACATATCATTCCATATCTCTCTGATAACAGTAGAACTAGAATGGGATAACGTTATATTACCTAAAGTAATATAGTCTGAGGCAATTTCCTTTTTAGAAATTCCTGTGAGTGCTCTTAAATTGTAGTCAATGTTACCTGATGTATATTGTTTGTTTTTGGCTGTTCTTTGCTTCTTTATCTAAGTTTCCTTCCATATTGTTTAAAATCTCAATGTTCAATTTTGTTTAGAATTGAAATGCTAATTAGTTGATAACTAAAATACTTACATCTTTTGAAATTTAGACTTTTGTAAAAAAAACAAAACATACAGGAGTTTCGAAATTTATAGGCCTGGTATGTATAAATTGTTACCATAGTACTTGTTTTAAACTAACAACCTGACATCTCTTAAATGGTATAATAACACATATATATTGCATTGACTTATTACAAGTTTTACTTAGCAGCCTATAATTCTTAAATACATAAAGTAAGTGTTGTTGGTTTATATGTTATATGCCTAAGTTCATACAAGGGTCTGACACATTTTAGATTTGAAGTTCTAATCTAGTTAATAGCCAATAGGAGTGGGAGCAGCTTGGAACACTGCAAATGTACAAGAAGGCTCCACTGTAGTGATATTTGGACTTGGTGCAGTTGGTCTTGTGGTGAGTTTTCCAATTAAAATCAATAATAGTAGTCTGCATTGAAATAACAGCTTAGCAAAATTGATATTGATTCATTTGTATGATTGGATAAAAATTCTCCAGGTCCCAGAAGGTGCCAGATTACGTGGAGCTTCCACATTCACATCCGAGATCTTAAAATCACAACATGAGGTATAGACTGATATGATCACAGTTTTCGTCTAAAATCCAAGATTTGAATGACTGAAACAATGGATATGTATAATGACGTGATTCTAAATGGCACCATCATTTTTTATCTATTTATTTATAAGAATATGATGGCAGTATTTGGAATCATGCCATCATATTTATCCAGCTGTTTGCCTTTTAAAATATGTCTGCGTTTGTAATCAGTTTTGAAAGAAACAAGGTTTGTACCATATTTTGCCAAATCCATGAACTACTAGATGATGACTTTTACTCTTTAAACTGCATAATGCATTTTTGACACCTGATTTTGACCTCGTACAGTATACATTAGTAATTTAAGTGTACTAGTATATCTTTTTAATATGTAGACTGACATGGTTTATGGTTGCTTTGAAGTGTGGTGGGGTTGAACTTTGATTTCCTGGTGCTGAACATGACGAAACATACATCATATCTTATATACAACGCCTCATTGTTCTTTAGCCCTGTTATTCAAAAGCAATATCGCGAGAAGTATGGATCAGATGAGGTTAGCTTTTCCTTTTTTCTAAAAGTCTTAATCTTATTTATGTTACTTGAACTGTGAGATATATTTTGAAGCAATACATGTACATTAAGTCATTGTATCATTAAGGTTAATATTCTGAAGAATAAGCCAAAGAAAAAAAGAACACTCAAATTAATGTTCCAAATATTTGTTTAGCCAGTGTAACTTAAACGAACTATTCTTGTATTTTTCTTTTATTTATCCAAAGTGACTTATAGAAAGAAGACTTTGAAGCTGCAATCTTATATTTTTAAGTATTACATTCTTTAATTTGTATCTTTGCAGACTGAAATTAGAAATAGCTTATTTTTATGAGTTGGAAATAGCCCTTAAAAGTTATTAATGACTACTATAAAGTACTACTTATTTACTTGAATCACCATTTGAGATGTTAAATCCAAAATTGTTGGAGATAATCCAAATCTTATTATTTTGATTTTCATCATGGACATGAAGAGAAAATGCCTCTAGAGGATTCAAAATTAGCGTTTGTGCATAAATAAACGCAAATAAAACAGAGACCTTTGAATTTCTCTTGATATTTTCTACACGAGGCCCTTTTTTATTGCCCAATGGCATGTGGTTTTGTTCGTTTCTCTGCTGCTAGATTCTTGTTTCATCTGAAGGATAGGCTTGATATTTTCTAACTATCTGCAATTGGCCTCTTTTGTCTGCTTAGTGGTCTTAACATCAATTTTTCAGTAAATTTAATATTAGATACCCGAAATTTAAACCACAAAACTAATTCATAATGTGCAAAAGGTTTTAAAAGTATATATATAGTTTTGCTACTTAGAAATTTTATCGATATTTATGGAGGGTATTTTATTTAAATGATTAACTTCTTTCAAATTTCAGTTCATAGGCTACCATCCTCAGAAATTGGACATTATGAATATACAACTGGATGCAATGGTTTCAGCAGTTCAATTTGTTTGTTAGGGATCATCATTAGTACTGCATGATAACCTTATGACCGCAACAATTTCCTGTTTTACTCAATTTCAAGTTTTCAACAAACACAATTGAAAACTTCATTCAATTAATAAACTTTTCATTCTCCAACTAATTAGGAATACTTTATGCAACTTTCTAAACTCTTCTTTCTTGTTTGCAGTTGATTCCGGTAGCTGCAAATGATGTTGCTTTTTCGGTACATGCTGTTTCTATTGACTAGCTACTTTTACATTATTTCAAGTAACAATATATGATGTAAGCAGCATCCCAGGTCTTGCTTTTAATTATTGTTGTAAGCCCACTTGGTTTTTTAATGGGATCATTTCTTTCTCTGTTGTTTTTTAGTGTTTGCAATGTATAGTGGATGTTTACTTGTTTTACTGCGAACTGATTTGTAATATCAATAGAAGTTGTGTATATATGCTACTCTATTTATTTCTTTGATTTGTTTATTTGTATGCTACTGTATTTCTTTCATGTTGAAGTTGTATTATCAATTGAAAGTCGTAAGTTTGTAATCAAGCACGTGTAGTTGTATTATGAACTGAAGTCAACTATTACTCATTTCGTTTCTACGTTATTTATTTTTCATTTAGCCATGGCTCTAAGCCGTGGCTATATGTAAATTAGCCATGGCTAAATGAAAATTTGCCACGGCCTAGAGCCGTGGCAAAATGTAAATTTGCCACAGCCCAGAACCGTGGCAAAATGTAAATTTGCCACGGCTCAGAGGCGTGGTAAATTTTTATTTTTCCACGGCTCTGGGCCGTGGCAAATTTTTTGCCACTGCCTATTTTGCCACGGCCTAAAGCCGTGGCAAAATTGTTTTGCCACGGTCCAAAGCCGTGGCGAAATGGCTTTTCTGGTGTAGTGAGATCTTGGGAGACCCTCTCTGGCATGTGACTAGGTCCGTGTGCCCAAGCCTGTGAAGTTTCGGCCCGATCCGTGATCGATACGAACAGATTTTGTATCGATCAAGATTTCATCCAATGGAGTCGAAATTTGGCGTGGACATTCTTTAGCATGTACGTAAGCTTCTGTGAAAATTTCATATCATTTGGACTGGTAGATTAGGAGATATGATCGATACGAATTAGGATCTTCGGTTGGCTGTTTCGTTCGACTCCTTCAGTTCGACTCGGTCTTGTTCGAATCATTGTTCGACTCGATCTTGTTCGAATCGCTATTCGACTCAGTCCTGTTCGAATCGCCGTTCGACTTGGTCTTGTTCGAATCGCTATTCGACTCGGTCCTGTTCGAATCGATAAAAGTGATGGTCCAATTCGTATTGGCTGAATTAGCCCAGTTCGTATCGATGAAAGTCCCTCTGTTCGTATCGATGGCCATGCTTTGTTATGTGGATACGAAGTGGACATTGGATGATCGAGTCGAAGTGAGCTTCCCTGATGGATGCGAAGCGGAGCGAGTCGAGCTGAGGCTTGGTGATGGATGCGGAGCTGAGCGAGTCGAACAGAGGCTTCGCCGATGGAGTTGAAGTGGTTTTTGGTCGATCGAGTCGAAGTGAGCTTCCCTGATGGATACGAACTGAGCGAGTCGAACTGAGGTCAGTTTTCACCCAATTTTGCATCGATCATATCTTGAACATACGAACTCGGATTGACTTGAAATTTGGAACGTTGGCTCTCATAGCTTCACTTGTCGTGTCATATTAATTTTAGCTCGATCGAGACTCGGACAAAATTCGTCGATACCCATAGTGAGCCTGTGTATAACCGATCTCTAGGACGGATCGTCATTGGTTACTAGTCAATTCCTTTGTGTCACGGCCTTGCCAAAAGGCGGGATAACAATAATGTGTGTTAATTTATTTTAATAGGTTGATGATAATGGAATCACTAATATTTATAATGCAAAACTTGCATTTGATCCTATGATGGAGTATAGAAAATGCCCAATTATGGCATGTTATAGGAAATAATTGAACTTACTTACTCGATGACACTAGAGATTAAAACTTTTTTGTTCAAATGTGAGTGGCTCGATGGTAGTAAAGATGTAGGAGTATGTCATGCATATAAAGATTATCTGGTTGTTGAAATAAATCACAAAAGACGATACCAAGGTTATGATCCATTTGTGTTGGCGATGTAAGCGACTCAAGTTTATTATGTACCCTATCCTGCTATCAACAACAATAAGGAGGATTGGTGGGCTATCTTTAAAACAAAGTCAAGATGGTCATTCAATTCGAACATGATCGTTAGCGAAGATCAACCATATCAGAATGATTTGGACCATAACGGATTACTGCAAATCACTAAAGAAATAGGACCACTTCATAAGGAAGTATTTGATGGAGTAGAGGTTGAAGATGATGTCGAAGTTGATTATGATATCGAAGCTGATGAAAATAATGTCGAAGTTGATGATGATGTCGAAGTTGATGATGATGAGTACGAAGATGAATATATTAGTATTAATAATGAAAGTTACGATGATAATGTTGATTGGTAGCATGTATATTTGACTAGTAGCATGCTTTTATTAATGTACCCGTTTGGTTTTTTCTACTAATATGAATTTTACCTCAAATCACTCTTGTATACTTAGTTATCTTCAGGTATTTAGTCTTCAGTTCATGTTGTGTTAATTGCTTTGATGTATATTTAATCCTTCAATAATATATGTATCTCTCTACATTATACTAATTGCCTTTAACAGACATATGGATCGGGATCACAATCAGTAGAGCAGCATATCATGTCTCCCATTGTCCATCCTACTTGTCTTGATTTTGATGCTACTAATAATCCATCGACTAATGCATCCGTGTCGAACTCCTCCGTAACATGGGTCGGTGTTTTCTAGAAAGCTAATATCGGGTAAGAACTCTTGCAAAATAATTAATTGATGTTGTCTTCTATGAGCTATATGAAATAGATTAGGGTAGACACAGAGTGAAATTTATACTAGAATTGACCACATTGCGCATTCAAATATTCAATGGAATATGTGCTGCAGTCTAAAAAAAGAATATGTAGGGATTAGAGTCTTAAGATTTCATGCACATCACGGTTTTTTTTCTTGACTTATAATATTAAAATTGTACTATTTTTGACCAGACATGCAAAAGTACGTATTCTGTCTATGCTAACATGCATTTGCTGCCTAGTATAGATTTTTATTTCTTTTTCCTTTCTGAGCATATAAAAGTAAATAATCACTGAATTCTTTCCTTGTTGTCTTCCTTATGCTTAATCCTATTTCCTTCCGTATTTATAGTATTTACACCCCTGGGATACTCTTTTATGGCCATCAGTGTCTTGTTATCATTCTATCAAATATTATCTGCATATTTGGTATTTTTAAATAAATGTTTTTTTCAGCAGTAGAACTAAATGAAATCATGTAATATTAGTTCCCTTCATCTACATCCGTTCATCTACACTTTACAATGGTCGGATACACCCTAAAAGCAAAATCAGAGTTACTTAATGGTGTATACTGACATAGTTGGTGTCTTATTATGTGTCATCAGTACCTTCTGATCGCACTTTGAATTAATCTTCCTTGTAAATTCTAGTTAAGCATACAGGAGATAATTGGTATTGGTTTCTCTTATATTTCAAGCATGCCATGTGGCTATACGTAATATATTTCCTGTAAGGTTTTCAATTTACATATAAAAGAACCTTTATTGCACACTTTTGCAAGGTACTTCGTTTACTAAATAAAACATTCATGCACATTTGCCTCCATATCTTGATTTTGATATTACTTATTTCTATCTAGTAACTTATCCATTTAGACACTCTCTTACCATTTCAATACAACATTTCTTTAACTTGCTACCTCATCTTATATCTTATTGTGATTTTCTCTACCATAGTTAACCAATCTTACTACAAAATTATTGGCCACTTCTTTATAGAAATAAGATATATCTCATTAAAATATTACTGGACAATGGATGGACTGGGTAGAAAATAAATCTCGCACAGGGATAAACATATACTCAGGGTTCGCTATTCACCAAATTCTCTAAACCATAAATGGAAATCTCTCGTGCATTTAGTAATCATGTTATTCTATTATACGCAGTCAAGAAACATTTTAATTGTGATACCACCTTTGTTTATAATCATTAATTTATTTTTCAGTAGAAACCCTAGAAAATAACATGGGCATATGCAACTTCAAAATAAAATCTGAATCCTACTATATGTTGCACATATATATAATTTGTGCTATGTCATCTCAACTTGTGCCAAGTCATCTCATTTATGCAGTTTGCTTGCATAAACTGTTGTATTCACATTTTGCAACTAATGTGCATTCCGTTTTGAGTACATATCTCACACAAACATTTTAAGTAATGTATATTCACATTTTAAGTAATGTATATTCATGCTTCAAATTTATATGTTTCAGATATGAGTTCACTTCCAAGGCTACATCTCATGCTATTCGAGTGGGTTTGTTAGCACGGGTTAACAATTTTTGGCCCAATTTTAAAAGTATCCCTGATGATGTTAAGAAAGTGATGTTTTAGGAGTTTTTGGTAAAATAATTTTAATATGTGTGTTACATCATTTTTTCGTCATAATATATACCACATGTACATGAGTTATTTCAATGGACAGATGATGCTTCACCAGCAATTGTAAAGCGGATATAGAATAAGAAAGAAAGTTTAAAGCATCGGGAGTGGATACAATATGAACGATTCAGGGAAGAAGCATTTGAACCTACCTCGGGAGAAAGACAAGCAGTTTTTGGCACATTGGGAGCTTATTAAAGTAAAAGCTCAATGAAAAAAAGATGCAAAATCTAGGCCTCAAAATCAAAAGTGGCATTGTGGTGGTTCAAGATCCTTTGCGGATTATCGAAACGATTTGGTTTGATATCTAAAATTTTGTTTTAACTTTAATTTACATCAAGTTATTGTATATTTACTCTATTTTTGTCTTTATTTTCTAGACCGATGAACTTAATAGGGAGTCAACTACTTGGCAAGTGCATTATAGGACTTACAAGATCGCATTAGACAGCGGATCTACCACTAGTGGATGGATTGACGACGCATCGATGGAATTTGTAGTAAGTGATTCGTATAGCTTGGTTTTAATAACTATCCATTTGTGAGAGGAACTCCTTTTCTAATTGTCACAGTTGAACAATTAACAAGCAATCACTAATGCTTCTTATATATCAGTACGAAGTTCCAAACTTATATCTGTTTCAATCTCTTATTGTTAAAAGCAGAATAAACGAATTAGTGTACACAACACATTAAACTCAAATATTAAAATCGAATATCATATAGATAAGATGAGCAAGAAGTGTCATGAAACCCACAAAATCATTCAACAATCCTTGTCATATCGTGTCTTCGAAAGCTCTTCTCATGTTTGATGAATAATAGATTAAAGTGATTGTAAGTGCTACTTGAACTAATCTGCACTGCACAAATAGATAAATGCTACTTGTCATTATACACATTCTTACTTCTTGCAATATCATAATGTATTATGTCATGAATGTTCAATAGCTGCTGTTATTTAAACAGTTTTGATTTCTTCTTTGTCTTATTTTTGGTAGTAAAGGCAACAAATAGAATCTGAGGACCGAGGAACGTATACAAAATGTACCTATTTATACTTTCTGCATGAAGGCTAGAAGACAACTGCTTTAGTTGGCAGATTACAATAACCAAAAAATTCAATACAATTATTTGTACCACATCTAACAAATAGTGGATCTTATTGCTATTAGGAAGTTGTATAGTACAGAAAGTCCATTATTGGTAGAATTCTGTGTACATCGTGTTTAACAAAATTAATGGGGTTTAGTACCGCTCTTTGTTACTAAATACCAAGATGATTTTAACCAATCAAATTATTTGTTAAGTCAAAACAAAAAATTTAAAGAAGAAAATGTTAATCAAAAGTACGTTTCCTGTGAAGACACCAAAGCAAAATTTATTGAAGTACCTGTCGTTAGAGAAAAAAATGGTATAACACTTCACATGCCAAGTGTAGTAAGTTATCCCTTGATTTGAATATTTTCAAAGACATGATGAGACATTGGTTAATCTTGTCGACTTGATTACTACATATTACTACATCCACAAGGACATGATTATGAATAAATCGATCATATCGACATGGTTAATGTAGATATGAGACCATCATATCGACATGATTAATGCATCAAGGTCTAGCTTACTACTTAGGACTAATCTTATGATAGAAACACTAATGATTGGAAGATAAATGTCCCTTGAAATAAAGTTCATTTTGTTACTATTGATCTATATGCTCAAAATCCTCTCAAGTCATTGTCATATATATGAGTTCATATCCACTATTAAATAAGATAATCCAATAAGCCAATGATATGTCATATGTTCAATGGGAGTAGAATACAAGTCATTGAGATACAGTAAACTCCATTATGTATATCAATAGACTATTCATTTCGTCCTTATGTTCGAAGCCCATAGTTCATAATGCATGGTTTATGTAGATATGCTTATGGAAGTCCATCACGGTCCAAGGCATCTCGATTATGTTCATGTCGAGTTGATCGTGATAAGATCATAACATGTAGGTTCAAAACAATAATGTTCAACACGGTTATAATCGAAGCCAATATTCAAAGTCAAGTCCATGTTCATTCAATTCGAATATGATTACAGTCAATAGATTTATCTCTAATTTGATTTAGGGTTACCAAGCTTTGATTTTAAAAGAGATCGGAAAATTCGACCCTTAAAGTAACGCCCTTAGGGTCGTATTTTAGAGCCAGGCAGCCTTCCTCATTTCGCATCTCACGTCTTCGGTGGGATGGATTTCGGCGGCATTTGACTTCGATGGCATTACCCAAGCTTTTATTCTTTATGGAGGTGGTATTGCCATATTCCCATGTCTTCAACGCCGTTGACTATCTCCGCTAATGTAGATGGTCTCGTTAAGGTGATGTTGACCATGTTCCCGCCTCGTCGCCTTGCTTTAACATGCAATGCCCTATGAATGGCGAAGTGAGTCTATGGTCAAAGAGCAGTGTGTCCATGAGCTTGCTTTGATTTTGGTGAGCGAATAAAGGCGTTTGTTGGTAGTAGCAAGTCTTCGATGAGCCGTATAAACGCGATGTGGTTATCGGCGAAGAGCGATGTGACCTTGTTTAACTTGAATACTTTCGAAGTACTTGTGGGATGGGATGCCGTCGTGGTTCTAGTAGTCTCAGTAATTGCCAACGAGACGGCTCTTCAGTACCAATCTATCATTGATATTTAACACCTTTGAAGTCATTGGTAATAAGTGGTGCGATTAAGGTTAAAGTCCTTCCTAGCCTCGCTGATATACGATATGACTGGCACGTCTTTGGAGGTTTGATGCTGTGTGAGGGGCGATGTGATATATCATCGAAGATGCTCGTTTCTAGCTTTAAAGGGACATGTTGTTGACGAAGCATCGAGATGCGAAGATATAGCCTTGAAGAGATATGTTGTTGTCGAAGTGTGGTATTATTCTTCACTATAAGACTTAGTTGCTTTAATCCCTTTATGTTGTCACTTCCGATATTGGAATTATATGGATAACATTTAGCCCCCCTCCCCTCTAGTATAAGAGAAGCTTTTTTACTCTTTAGGGTAAAACTCAGAATTCCTTTGTCCAATCTTCAATAAGTTCCCTAGCTGGCTCCATTTTTCTATAAAACATGAAGTGAATGGCATTTTTATTAGCAATTGCTCCTCTAGACCTAATTGAGCTACAAATTAGTATTTACCGCCCAAATTACTTATGCCAGTTTGAGTTTATAATCCCATTATAAGGGACGTTAAAAATAAACTTTCAAGCATAATCTTGAAAATTATTTGGTCACTTTATGGGTATAAACATAAGAGATTTTTTCTAGCGATAAGGGGCAAAAGCTTGGAAATAAAAATCAGAAAATCCATATTAGGAAATGATATCTTGGAGATAATAGTAGCGGACCATAAATCCAACTTTTGGAAATAATAATAGAAAATCATAAATCCAAGTTTGGTAATGATAGTAGAATCCCAAAAATCCATATCTGATCACAATATAAGAAGATCAAAAATTCTTATCTGACGATAATATTAGAAGACTAGAAATTCATATCTGGTTGATAATAGTAGATAACCAGAAACCTTCATCTAGCAATAGTATCATAAATTCCAAAATTTGTATCTGGAAATAGTAGAGGAAGACCAGAAATCCTAATCTGGTAATGCTAATCGAAAACCAGAAATCCTTGTCTGATCGATAATAAAAGTCCAAAAATTCTCGTTTAGCAATAATAACAAAAGTCCAAAAACCCTTATCTGAAAATAATAAGAGAAGACCGGAAATCCTTATTTGGTAATAGAAAAGGACTAGAAATCCTTATCCGACAATAATGGAAGAAGACCAAAAATCATTATCCGGTAATAATATAAGAAGGTCAAAAATCCTTATTTAGTAGTAGAAAAAGACCAGAAATCCTTATCTAGTAATAATGGAAGAAGGCCAAAAATCCTTATCTGATAATAATAAAAGAAGGCCAGAGATTCTCATTTAGAAATAATAATAGAAGTCCAGAAACTTTTATCTGGAAATAATGGAAGAAGACCAGAAATCCTTATCTGGTAATAGAAAAAGACCAGAAATCCTTATATGGCAATAATGGAAGAAGACAGAAATCCTTATCTGGTAATAATAGAAGTTCAAAATCTCTTATGCAGTGGCTGAAAATTATATTTATTAGGGAGCATAAATAGCTCATATTTGATGGAATTTCCTTTAGAAAAATTGATTTGATTCGAAGTACTACTTGGCTCGGATTTTAATTGAATTGGGAGCACTATTTGGCTCTGATTTTGATTGACTTGGGACCAACACTTGGCTCTTGATTCTGATTGATTTTCCTTTTGAAGATTTCAATGCTTAGTGAGGCCTTTAATGGTAGTCACTAAAAGCTTATTTCATCCTCCCTCTAGGAGGCGCTTCGGTGAGGCCTTTGATGACGGCACTGAAAGCTTGATTGATGTTTTAGTGAGGCATTTGATGATGACGCTAAAGGCTTACTCCATCCTTCCTCTAGGAGTCGCTCCAACCAGGCCACGTAGGTAGGGGTTGAAGGCTTGCAGAAACTTTGGACTAACCAATGGATTACTCTGGCCTCCCTCTAGGAGGCGGTTCAGTGAGGCCTTTGATAATGGCACTGAAGGATTATGGCCTTTGATGACTGGAGCATTTGGTGGTCGGGACCTCCTGCGATCAAGCCTTTAATGGCTGGG
Organism: Allium fistulosum; assembly: GCA_030737815.1. Taxonomy (NCBI): domain Eukaryota; kingdom Viridiplantae; phylum Streptophyta; class Magnoliopsida; order Asparagales; family Amaryllidaceae; genus Allium; species Allium fistulosum. Next base: position 891,841,104 of record CM060905.1, on the reverse strand, counting down.
ACCTTTGATGTCCAGGACCTCTTATGGCTAAGCCTTTGATGGTCGGGGCCTTTGATGGCCGACACCTCTTACGGTCAAGCCTCTGATGGCTGGGGCCTTTGATGGTTGGGTCCTCTTATGGTCAATCCTTTGATGGCTTGGGCCTTTGATGGCTGGGACCTCTTGCGCTCAAACTTTTAATGGTTAGGGCCTTTGATTTACTCTAAGAGAATTTGATGAATCCTTTCTTTATTCATCTGTGGTTGGGAAGTATGGCCGCAAATGTTCGGCATTCCATGTTCTTGCTATGACACTACCATTTTTTCGGCAAAGCTTATAAGACCCTGGCGGGATTACTTTGTGTACGACTAAAGGTCCCTTCCAGTTTGGTCCTGATGGTTCATCTACAGGATTCTTTGTATTTTCTATAACTCGTCGGAGCACTAAATCTCCCTTTTGGAATGACCGTTCTCTTACTCTTGAGTTATAGTACTTGGTTATTCTCCATTGATACTTAGCCATTCGGATAGCCACTTCATCCCTTAGTTCATTGATTAAGTCTAAGGATTCTTTCTTTAGCTCTTGATTTGGATCAAATGCATATGCGATCCTTCGATGAGAAGGAACCTTGACTTCGATTGGGAGCATGGCTTCACATCCATATGTAAGGGAATATGGGGTATGACCTATTGTAGTTGTAGTAGAAGTCCTATATGCCTAAAGAACAAGGGGAAGTTCTTCTATCCAATTCCCTTTCGCTTTGTTTAATCGTTTTTTTTTTCAAAATAGTCTTTATGGTTTTGTTAGCTGCTTCAACAGCTCTGTTTGCTTTGGGATGGCCTACAGATTAATTTTTTTTGATAATTCCATTTTATTGCAAAATCAAGTGAATTCCTCTCTTTCAAATTGAATTCCATTATCGGATATTACCTTATGCGGGATTTCAAATCAAGTGACGATGTTTTTTATTACAAATTTGAGCACTTCTCTTAATGCGATATTTAGGAGTGGTTCGGGTTCCACCCACTTCGTAAAATAGTCGATCTCTACCACTGTGTATTTAGGTCCTCTTTTGGATACGGACAGTGGTCCTAATACGTTGATTCTCCATACATCGAACGACCATGGACTTGATACGGAAGACAATTCACTTTCTTAACTAACTTTATTCTGTTAGAGTGATCCCTATAGAATCCTTTATTGGCTTCCTTTATTACTTTTGACCCTGTTTCTGGACTGACACATCTTAAATAAGGGGGCGAATATCCCTTTTTATATAGTATTATGTTCGACATGATAAAAGTTGGAGCTTGGCATCTTATTCTCCTTGCTTCCTTTTTGTTTGCTGGTGGTATTTCTTTTGTTAGGTACTCCATGATAGGAGTGATCCAATTGCTATTGTATTGATCATCGGTTCTTATCTCAATGAGTTCTTGAAAGATCTCAGTTTTGTCTTCTTTCCCTTTGCATGCCTGGGTTTGAGATCTGGTCATCAACAAGGCTTCATTTCCTAGATTAGGACTTTTCGCTTCTATAGTTGGTTTCTCTTAATAGCCTACTTGCATAATTCAGGCTTCTTGAGCCCCTCGCGAACTTGCTAATTTAGCTAAAGAGTCAGCTTGAGAGTTTTTGCCTTATGGCACTTGATGTATCAAAAAATCTTCAAATTGGGTTAACATCTTCAATATCTTCTTAATATACTGGGTTAGCTTAGCATCTTTCATCTGATATTTATGATTCAACTGATTTACCATTGATTGTGAATCGCTAAAGATCTTAATTCTAGGGATTTTCAACTGAAGTGACAGGGTAAGTCCCGATATCATCGACTCATATTCTACTACATTGGTAGCAGCTGGGAAACCTAACTTCATGGCGTAGTGCAAGCAATGCCCATAAGGAGTTATGACCACATACCCGACCCCTGCTCCTTGTTCATTTGAGGCTCCATCTACGAATAATTGCCACTTAGGTTTCAAATCTTTCTCTTTTTTTGATTGCTCCTTGAAAAATCATGTGCACTCATTGGCAAAGTCAACCAGAGCCTGCCCTTTAATTGATACTCGTGGTAAAAATTCAATATCATATTGGCTAAGGTCAATTCCCCACTTAACTAACCTTCTTGAAGTTTCGGGCTTGCTAAAGACTTGCTTTAGTGGAAAATTAGTTAAAATTTTAATTGGATATGCTTGATAGTAATCCCTTAATTTGCTTGCGGTGAGCATTAAGCGGTATGCTAGTTTTTCTACAGCTGGATATTTGGTTTCCACATCCTTGAGCCTTTTGCAAGTATGATATACCGTAAGTTAGACTTCTTTTTCTCCCTTATTAGCACTAAGCTGATTGCATTTTCAGAATCTGCCATATAGATATAAAGATTTTCTCTATCCATGGGACTAGAAAGAATTGGTGGTTTTTCTAAATGATCTATTAGTTATTGAAATGATTTCCGACAATCTTCACTCCATTCAAATTTTTTCTTTTTCTTGATCACATTGAAGAATGGGATGCATTTATCGGTGACCTTGGAAATGAACCTACTCAACGCCGCCATTCTCCTGTTTAGGCTCATTATATCCTTGCCTGTTTCGGGTTCTGCCATGTCCCTGGTAGCTTGAAATTGGTCGGGTTAGCTTCATGTCCTCTTGCACTGACTATATATCCTAAGAACTTGCTAGACTAGATCCCGAAAGAACATTTTTGTGGATTAAGTTTCATCTGATATTTTCGCAACACATCGAATGTTTCTTCCAGGTCTTTTAAGCGACTGCTTCTTTCTTGAGATTTGACTAGCATGTCATCTATGTATACTTCCATGTTTTGGCTAATTTACTTCCTGAACATTCTATTTAACAGTCTATGATATGTCCCCCTTGCATTTTTCAGTCCGAAGGGCATTACTTTGTACCAGTAAGTCCCCCAATCTGCTATAAAGCTAGTGTTTACCTTATCGGGCTTAAACATTAGAATCTGGTTATACCCTGAATAAGCGTTCATAAAAGATAAAAGCTAGTGTCCACTTGTTGCGTCAACTAACTGTTCTATCCTTGGGAGAGGATAACAGTCTTTTAGGCATGCCTTATTTAAATGGGTATAATCGACGCAAGTTCTTCATTTTCCGTTGGATTTCTTAACTAGAACTGGGTTGGCTAACCACTTTGGATAGAGCACCTCTCGGATGAACCCATTTTAAAAAACCTTTTAACTTCCTCTTTTAAAGCATTAGATCGAACTTTGTCGAATTGCTTTTTCTTTTGTCAGATTCGCGTGAAACTTGGATCTATGTTCAGAGCATGGCACAAAACGGTTGGGTCTATTCCCACCATGTCTGAATGAGTCCAAGCGAACACGTCTTTGCTGGACTTAAGAAAATGAACTGATTCCCCTTTTCGTTTGTTATCCAGTTCTTTTCCAACTTTTACTACTTTTGTCGTGTCAACTGAGTCTATGCATATTTCCTCAAGCCCCTCGATGGGTTTCATCCTCTCTTGGTCACCCCTGCAATCGAGCTCAGTGATAATCTCCTCTCCTTCCACCTCTTCATCCACTAGGTTTACGTCTTTTCTCTTCCTTTTCTTTTCTGAGAAGCTGAATTTTCTAAACGTACATTGGTCTTCGTTGTGTGGTTTTGCCTGTGCTTTGAATGATTGGTTACATGAACCTTCATTCAAAGGCTGAGTAATTTTAGTTTGGATTGACTTACCTTATGTTGTGTCATAACAAGGAATTTAGTTTCTCTTATATTGATCAAGGATAGAAAAATACATTTCATGGGTGTTAAACTGCTCTCCCCTTACTATTCCCTAACCACCCTTGGTTAGAAACTTGTAATATCCCCTATCTTGAGGCCCAAAGCTAAGCGCTACAGATGCTGCAGTCATCCATAGTATTAACTTCCGGTGACAAAATATGAAAATGTTAATGGTATCCACAATATCAGAAGCACATGAATATGAAATAAAATTAACACAGATTTAAAACACTTTTTTGATTACATTTCAAATCAACATTTCACATTCAGATACATAATCCCAAACGATTCCCAGGTTTTGATCAAATATAATTATTACAAACTATGCCAAGAGCGACATGTGAGGATGCCCCATTGGATGATCAGAGTACTAAATAGACATATCAGTCTTAATACATCACAGCGGAAATAAAACTAAATAGCTCCTATATAGCTAGCTTTTCCTCCTGCATTTTTTCGGAAGCTTATTCGTCCAACCTACTAAACCTATAAAACCTTAACTTTCAATCTACTCAAATTAAATTTTGAGCACCGGAGAGTTTAATGGAAAAACATAAACTTCAAGTCAAATATAAATCCTGGTGTAAATAATACTATACATCTCGGTTATCTGATATTAAGTGAGACCACGCTGCTTAACAAAACGGGTTTCCCCTGACTAATATCACTTTTTAAAACATATCTTTTGCAAATCAAAACCCTATAATCAAACTAATTAGAGTAGTAATAGCAATATCATATATGCATATAAATCAGGTAATAAATGGACTATCTGAAAAATATAGTTTTTGTGTTGCTAACTACTAACCATTGGCTGACTCGAGCCTACCAAACAAAATAAATAATCTAACATCTGTTAGATACACTTCTGGATGGTCTGTCCTTAACTTACTTCTCCCATGGTCAACTAATCCTAATGGTTTTTCGGGCTCACCAATAACCTATCCTCCTTCTCTGTTATTCCTTTCTATGTGTAACATCATTTAAGTCTTACCTGTGACTAAGCCCTACACACTGGAATTTTGGACTAAATTAGCTAGGGGCTATAGCTAATGTATAGAGCGCGACCTTATACCAGCCCCATCTGGTATTCAAATATCTGAGTCATTTACTTAGGGTTAACTACCCATTAAATTTTCTTTGAAAACATCTTTCAAATTGATTTAACCCTTTAAATCATACTTAAACAAGGAAAATATATTTTTGCTTTAGTCAAATCTCTTTTCCATGATATAAGCTTTACACAAAACATTGTTGATGAAAATCTTCGAAACCCTTGTTTAGAAGTTTTAAACAATCTCTTTCGAAACCTTTGAAAGGACCCCTTTTGAAACCAGTTAAATACTTTACTTTGGACTCTAGGCCGAAAGGCCAAAACATACATTTCGAAATAATTTATAATAGACCTTTCGAAACCATTGAAAGTGTCCCTCCGAAAGCTTTATAAAATATTAGACATCCTCTTTTCAAAACATTTCAAACTTGCCTTTCGAAAACATTGGAAACCTTCCATTCAAACACTAAAGGTAAACCTTTCGAAAACAATGGGAAATCACCCCTTCGAAACCTTCATTAGTTACATTTAGAATGCTTTAAAGTCCTTTACTTAAAACAACCTTTCCAAAGCATTGGGTTCAAGTAAAAGTTTGTGGAACATAGTTTCGATACCATTTAAAACCATTCCTTTCGAAACCTTTGGGTTTAACTTTCAAAATATCAAAGGGTCTTAAAAGAACTGGGACGAAAGCATCTCTTTCGAAAGCATTTTTCCTAAATAAAAGAAAGTGTACCAACCCCTTCGAAAGCATAGAGAAGCGGTTTCACAGTTTAAAACAAAAGAACCCATTCGAAACCTTTACTTCAAAAGGTTCAAAGCGACAGCAAGGGTTTAGACCCCTTCGAAAGCTTTGTTTAAAACAAAAAGGCGGCAACCTCTTTCGAAAGCCCTTTTTCTAAAACATTTAACTAAGTCGAACTATAGTAAGCTTCATTTGTAAGAAAAATGATTATAAGTTTACAATAGCAACTTCAACCCCTTCGAAAGCCTATTTCGACTCCATACCTTTCGCCTAACTCCAATTCACTACGTACTGAAGCTGATACCATGTGTATTGGTTACGACTTAGATGGAGGCAGTAGTATGAGATCGAAAGGTGGCTACTATAAGTGGCGAAGCAGTAAATCTTTATAAAACTGAATTTTAACTTTTAAAAGCAATTTCCTTCCAACTAACTAGCCTTGTTTGTCAACATGTAATTGGTTGCCAATTCTTTTACAAAATCTTTTCTAAAAGTGCTGCCGAATTTCAGAATTTAACAAATTAAAACATTTACAAATAGACCTTTCTCCTTTTATAAACATATAAAACATTTAAGTCTCATAACTTAAACAATTTTATATCTTTAATAAAATACATAGGAAAATTCTTCAAAAATTCCCATAAATCACTTTTAATATGTCTAACGTATTTAAATTTCGGACCCCAAAGTTAACATATAATAACCGAAATTAATTTAAACCCAATTTAACCATTTTCTTCACTAGAAAATTTATAATAAATCGACATTAATTCAGAAAATTATGGAACTTGAAACCCATCTCTAAAATATTATTTCTAATCTCATATCAAAACGCAAGGCATTTGGATGTCATTTGATTGGTTTTTCAAATTAAAACTTATCATAAAATCTATATGAACCAAAAAAATTCATCAACAAGCATATATATCTATTTAACATTCAAAACATGGCATAATACTTTGCAAAACATATTCGGACCTGATCTAGAACCGAAAATAAGAAATATGAGATGTAATATATTATTCACCTTAGCTTGTTGTTAAGGAGTTGAGATTTGCTCTTGAGTTGATTTGATTAAGCTTCCTTCTTTTGATTCTTGCTTATCTTCCCTTTGCTTTCTCCTAATGATGGCCAGCCAAGCTTGGTTTAATTTTTGTTTATGAACGTGGAAAATGAAAGTGGCATGAGGGTTTAGGGTATAAGAACATAACCTATTCCTATTTTGCCCTTATCTTATTACCCTTATCTATTTCATTTTATTTCTCTTTAGTTCATTAGTTAATTAGGTACGGCTACCTTCTAATTATACAAATCTAAATCCCTTAACCATTTACATTATTTCATTTAATTTCTCTAATTAAATGTCCTAAATAATGTTAGTCAAAATTAGGGTCGTTACAGAATCCCCTCCTTAAAGAATTTCATCCTCGAAATTACGATAAGGTACTCATCAACATCAATCACAAAGGTAAAACATAACATGAAACAAGTTAGGATAAGTATCTCGAAACCTGCTCTTAGTTTCCCTAGTACAGTCTCTCTCATCGTCACTCCACTATACTTTGAGTAATCTCACTATCTTGTTCCTTAGCTTCTTCTCATCCCTCGTGACTATACCAACTAGTTTTCTAACTATAGTCAAATTTGGTTTCATTACTAAGTCATCTAACACAGTCGGTGCTATAGTACTCTCTAGATCTCGAATACACATCCTCGGATGAGAAATATGAAAAACATTATGGACTCCTGCCAACTACTCGGTAACTCCACTCTATATGCGAGTTCCCCAATCCTTTCTATAATAGGAAATGGTCCAACGAATCTCGGCACCAATTTTCCTGATTTTCTAAATCTGATTACACCTTTCATCGGTGATATCTTGAAAAAAACATGATCTCCAACTGAGAACTCTAAGTCTTTTCGTCTTCTTTCTGCATAGCTCTTCTGCCTAGACTAAGCTTCCTTCATTCTGCCTCGAATGAACTCAATCTTTTCTGCAGCTTCTCTAACCAAATCTGGACCAAGATCTAGCCTATCCTCGATCTCTAACCAACAAACGAGAGATTTGCATGGCCTTCCATACAAAGCTTCAAATGGCACCATCCCTATACTAGCTTGATAACTATTATTATACGAAAACTCGATTAAGTGTAGATGGTCTTCCCATGATCCTCCAAAATCTAGCACATAAGCTCGTAATAAATCCTTCAAGACCTTGTTAATCCTTTCCGTTTGCCCATCTGTCTGCGGATGGTAAGCGGTGCTCATCTTGAGCTTGGTACCCAAAGTCTCATGTAGACTCTTCCAGAAATCACTAGTGAATGAGGAATCTCTATCACTTATTATACTACTATGAATTCCATGCAGTCTAACTACATTCTTCATAAATAACTTAGCTAAAACAAGTGTCATCCTGGTTGACTTAACTGGAATGAAATGGGCACTCTTGGTCAACCTGTCCACTATAACCTATATACTTTCATTCCCTCTATTTGACATTGGCAACCCGTTTATAAAATCCATTGAGATAGAATCTCATTTCTATACTAGAACATCTAAAGGTTGAAGTAACCCACTTGGTTTTGATATTCGGCTTTTACCTGTTGGCAGTTCAAACATTGTTTCACCCGTAAGCCTACTTCTTTCTTCATACCTTCCCAGAAGAAACTCCTTTTCATAACCTGATACATCTTAGTTCCTCCTAGATGAATAGTGAACTTCGAACAATGGCATTCTTCTAGAACTTCTTTCCTAATGTTTCCCACATTCGGAACACACAGACTCCCTTTCTTCCTTAACCATCCATTCTGGTCAAGACTGAAATCTTTCAAGTCATCGCTCTCTATTCCATCCCTTAACTTTCTGATCCGTTCAACTAATAATGGATCCTCCTTTTTCTCAGAAGTAATCTTTTCGATCATCACTGGTCGAACATCTAAACATGACAACATAGTAGTTTCCTCACTAGATCTAGCTTCAGATCCCCACTGTATCCTACATGTAGTCGGTGCTTCTAAATCTTTCCACTCAGCTATCATTGCCAATACTGCATTCTGATGTTTTCTGCTAAGTGCATCCGCAACCTTGTTGCCTTTTCCTGGTGTGTACTTGATACCAAACTCATAAGCGGCTAAAAACTCTAACCACCTCTGTTGTCTGATATTCAACTCCTTTTGAGAGAATATATATCTCAATGACTTATGATTCGTATATAACTCGAATCTCTCTCCTAAGAGGTAATGTCTCCACACCTTCAATGCAAAGATTACCGCAGCTAATTCCAAACCGTGCATTGGATATTTAACCTCATGCGGTCTAAGCTGTCTAGAAGCATAGGTAATCACTTTACCCCTTTGCATTAACACAACTCCCAACCCTGTTCCACATGCATCCATATACATTACTAAATCATGATCCCCTTATGGAACAACTAGCACAGGTGCATTAGTCAATAAGTGTTTCAATCTTTGGAATGCTTCCTCACGCATATCAGTCCAAATGAACTTCACATCCTTTCGCTTTAGCTTGGTCACCAGTGCCGCTATCTGTGAAAAATCCTTTATAAATCTCTGATTTATCTCAGTCACTATCTCAGGTTTCTTCCAATTATTCACCGCTTCAATCTCAGTCGGATCTACATACAACCCTTTCTCTGAGACTACATGACCAAGAAACTTCACTTCCTTCTTCCAGAAATGACACTTCGAAATTTTTTCTTTCAGTTGATGTTGCCTCAATGTCTCAAGCACCAAACTAAGATGAACCTCATGCTCTCTTTCATCTTTAGAGTATATCAAAATATCATCTATGAAAACCAATATGAACCTATCCAAGTGTTCTCAGAAAATTCAGTTCATCAAATCTACAAAGAATGATGGCGCATTAGTTAGTCCAAACGACATCACTAACTATTCGTACGATCCATATCTGGTTCAAAACGTCGTCAAAGGAATACTATCCTCAGCCATTCTAAGCTAATGGAACCCCGTTGCTAAATCCAACTGGGAAAATACTCTGGCTCCACTCAACTGGTCGAACAAATCATCAATTCTAGATAACGGATATCGATTCTTTATCGTCTTGTCGTTCAACTTAAGATAATCGATACATAACCTTAACGATCCGTCCGGTTTCCTTGCAAACACTGCAGCTGCTAGCCAAGGCGAACTGCTTGGTCTGATAAAGTTCTTACTTTCCAAATCCACCAACTGCACCTTTAACTCTCTCATCTCGATAGGTGTCATTCTGCTTGGTGGTCTACTCATCGGTTCTACTCTTGGTACTAAATCTATCTGAAACTCAATAGCTAGTTTCGACGGCAGTCCTACTACGGGCTTAAAGACATCTGCGAATTCTCTAACAACGAAAACTCGATTTAACTCATCTTCTGCCTCCACAATACCCGACAAAGCATTAACCTCAAAACTAGAGTTCTCTACGGGGTATATAATCCGGTCACTACAGTCAGGGTGTTTAAGTGATATTTTCCTATCGTGGCAAAATATCCTAGCATCGTATTTACTTAGCCAATCCATACCCAAAATAATTCCGAACCCCATAAAATCATACACATGCAAAATGCAAACAAATGTATGACCTAACAATTCAAACTCTAGGTGGTCATATCTCATCCCAAGAGTCGCATATCCTCCTATTGGATTTGCAACTCTTAAGGAAGTAACTAGGTATAAGGGTTCTAGGTTAAGCTTATCTACTAAACAATGAGATATAAAAGAATGCGATGCACCAGTATCAAATAGAACTCTAACTGATACACCATGAATCAAAAGCGTACCTTCCAATACAGCTTTTCCCTTCTCCTCTGTTGTTGGTCTCGAGGTAGCTGGCTCCAATGCACACACTTTGCATTTTCCATCCTTGGAGGGCTCCTTGCACTGGTTCTTATAGTGTCCAATCTGATCACAATTGAAACATTTCACTCCTTATTCTCAGCTTCTTTCTTTCCTTTGCATGTCTGGCATTCATAAGCATAGTGTCCTTTCTTATCACAGTTATAACAGATAACTTCTGCCTTCCCTTTCTTAACAGCTCTACTTTTCTTAGCCCCTTTCTTATGGAAAAACTTCCTCTTCTGGTTCTGCCCTCCTTGAGCTTCCTTGGCCTTGTTTCCTTTAAGAAAAGCAAACATCTCTTCCTGCCTCAAAGCCATTTCCATAACTACATCGCACGGATCTCTAATATGCGATAACGTGGCCTTAGCAAGCTTAGGCTTCAGCCCACGAATGAACTTCTCATTCCTTTTGATGACAGTATCAACCGTAGCATATCCGTACCGTACTCTCAAATCTGGTTTCATACTCAAGCACTATCATATCTCCCTTCTCCAATTCAACAAACTTTCTAAGCAGAGTAGACATAGAAATCTCCGACATAAATCTTTCTTCAAACCTCCTCCTGAACTCAGCCCAAGTCATAGTCTCCTCATTGACTCCAACCGTAACACTATTCCACCAATACAGTGCTACCCTTGTAGCAGTCTAGAAGCGAGTCTATTTTCTGCTCATCATTGAGTCACAAATCAGCAAAGATCCTCTCGCAATGAAGTAACCAATTCTCCACCTCAGTTGTGTCTTCAGTACCAATAAACAACTTTCCTCCTAGCCGAGCATAATCTCTACTCAAAACAGCATAGTTATTGACCACTAGAGCTCCCTGATTTCCTCCTTCAGCATTTCCTCTAGCTAACCCCACAGCAACTCCTGCTTGCATCATATTAACGAAGAACTGATACATTGCTCTCATATCGACCTGCGGGACTCCAGCACCCACATTTGCAGCTTGTGCATGACCTGGATTCCTTCTAGTGTTTGGTCTAGCATTCCCATTGATTGTAGTGCTTCCTGCACCAATGTTAACTCTTCTACTCCTAGCATCCACATCTTATGTCCGTAAAATCTATATTCAAGTCTTTGTAAGATATAGAAGAATAACCTAAGAGAGATGGGAGCATAGAGATAAAGCATATACTTATATATAGCAAATACAAGTACGTTACAATAGCATTATCCTAAACCACGACCTTTCCTCTAATTCATTAGGATTATGTTTTCAAAATCTTTTTAATTTGAAATTTCTTTTAAGTTTTTTTCATAAACCTATGCTCTAATACCAAGTTGTAACATCCCCTATCTTGGGTCCGAAGATAAGCGCTACAGATGCTGCAGTCATCCATAGTATTAACTTCTGGTGACAAAATACGGTAATATTAATGGTATCCACAATATCATAAGCACATGAATATGAAATAAAATTAACACAGATTTAAAACACTTTTCTGATTACATTTTAAATCAATATTTCACATTCAGATACATAATCCCAAACGATTCCCAGGTTTTGATCAAATATAATTATTACAAACAACGCCAAGAGCAACATGTGAGGATGCCCCCTTGGATGATCAGAGTACTAAATAGACATACCAGTCTTAATACATCACAGCGGAAATAAAACTAAATAGCTCCTATATAGCTAGCTTTGCCTCCTGCACTTCTTCGGAAGCTTATTCGTCCAACCTACTAAACCTGTAAAACATTAACTGTCAATATACTCAAATTAAATTTTGTGCAACCGAGAGTTTAAGGGGAAAAACATAAACTTCGAGTCAAACATAAAGCCTGGTGTGAATAATACTATACATCTCGGTTATCTGATATAAAGTGAGACCACGCCGCTTAGCGGAACGGGTTTCCCCTCACTAATATCCCTTTCTAAAACATATCTTTTGCAAATCAATACCTTACAATCAAACTGATTAGAGTAGTAATAGCAATATCATATATGCTTATAAATCAGGTAATAAATGGACTATCTGTCCGAACAATATAGTTTTTTTTTGGCTAACTACTAACCTTTGGCTGACTCGGGCCTACCAGACAAAATAAATAATCTAACATCTGTTAGACACACTTCTGGACGGTCTGTCCTTAACTTACTTCTCCAAGGGTCAACTGATCCTAATGGTTTTTCAGGCTCACCAATAACCTATCCTCCTTCTCTGTATATTCCTTTCTATGTGTAACATCATTTAAGTCTTACTTGTGACTAAGCCCTACACACTGGAATTTTGGACTAAATTAGCTAGGGGCTATAGCTAATGTATATGGCACGACTCTATACTAGTCCCATCTGGTATTCAAATATCTGAGTCATTTACTTAGGGTTAACAACCCGTCAAATTTTACCTAAAAACATCTTTCAAATTCATTTAACCCTTTAAATCATACTTAAACAAGGAAAATATATTTTTTCTTTACTCAAATCTCTTTGCCATGATATATGCTTTACACAAAACATTGTTGATGAAAATCTTCGAAACCCTTGTTTAGAAGTTTTAAACAATCTCTTTCGAAACCTTTGAAAGGACCCCTTTTGAAACCAGTTAACTACTTTACTTTGGACTCTAGGCCGAAAGGCCAAAACACACCTTTCGAAATCATTTATAATAGACCTTTCGAAACCATTGAAAGTGTCCCTTCGAAAGCTTTATAAAACCTTAGACATCCTCTTTTCAAAACATTTCAAACTTGCCTCACGAAAACATTGGAAACCTTCCATTCAAACACTAAAGATAAACCTTTCCAAAACATTGGGTAATTACCCCTTCGAAACCTTCATTAGATACCTTCCGAAAGCTTTAACGTCCTTTACTTAAAACAATCCTTTCGAAAGCATTGTGTTTAAGTAAAAGTTTGTGGAACATAATTTCGATACCATTTAAAACCAGTCCTTTCGAAACCTTTGAGTTTAACTTTCAAAATATCAAAGTGGATGGTTGCGAAACCAACTCGCGAAAGCATGGAGAAGCGGCTTCACAGTTTAAAACAATAGAACCCTTTTGAACCTTTACTTCGAAAGGTTCAACTCAGCGGTAGGGGTTGTTTCGACCCCTTTGAAAGCTTTATTTAAAACAAAAAAGCGGCAACCACTTTCGAAAGCCCATGTTCTAAAACATTTAACTAAGTCGAAAGCTAGTAAGCTTCATTTATAAGCAAAATGATTATAAGTTTACAAAAGCAACTTCAACCCCTTCGAAAGCCTATTTCGACTCCATACCTTTCGCCTAACTCCAATTCACTATGTACTGAAGTTGATACCATGTGTATTGGTTACGACTTAGATAGAGGCGGCAGTATGAGGTCGAAAGGTGGCTGCTATAAGTGGCGAAGCAGTAAATCTTTATAAAACTGAATTTTAACTTTTTAAAGCAATTTCCTTCTAACTAACTAGCTTTGTTTGTCAACATGTAATTGGTTGCCAATTCTTTTACGAAATCTTTTCTAAAAGTGTTGCCGAATTTCAAAATTTAACAAATTAAAACATTTACAAATAGCCTCTTCTCCTTTTATAAACATATAAAACATTTAAGTCTCATAACTTAAATAATTTTATATCTTTAATAAAAATACATAGGAAAATTCTTCAAAAATTCCCATAAATCACTTTTAATATGTCTAACGTATTTAAATTTCGGACCCCAAAGTTAATATATAATAACCGAAATTAATTTAAACCCAATTTAACCATTTTCTTCACTAGAAAATTAATAATAAATCCACATTAATTCATAAAATTATGGAACTTGAAACCCATCAATAAAATATTATTTCTAATCTCATATCAAAACGCAAGGCATTTGGATGTCATTTGATTGGTTTTTCAAATTAAAACTTATCATAAAATCTATATGAACCAAAAAAATTCATCAACAAGCATATATATCTATTTAACATTCAAAACATGGCATAATACTTTGCAAAACATATTCGGACTTGATCTAGAACCGAAAATAAGAAATATGAGATGTAATATATTATTCACCTTAGCTTGTTGTTAAGGAGTTGAGATTTGCTCTTGAGTTGATTTGATTAAGCTTCCTTCTTTTGATTCTTGCTTATCTTCCCCTTGCTTTCTCCTAATGATGGCCAGCCAAGCTTGGTTTAATTTTTGTTTATGAACGTGGAAAATGAAAGTGGCATGAGGGTTTAGGGTATATAACCTATTCCTATTTTTCCCTTATCTTATTACCCTTACCTATTTCATTTTATTTCCCTTTAGTTCATTAATTAACTAGGCACGACTACCTTCTAATTATACAAATCTCAATCCCTTAACTATTTACATTATTTCATTTCATTTATCTAATTAAATGTCCTAAATAATGTTAGTCAAAATTAGGGTCGTTACAAAACTTCACCATTAGATACTTTGGTGATACGAAGGCATCAACCTCATCCAGCGCTGGCCTTTAAAGAACTCAATGAAATAAGATGGCAGATCAATTATAAAAAAACAAAGTTTCAAAAGTCCTACAGTGTGGCGAAACCCCCATCTATTCAAGTAGCTTTATCTGCCCTACAGGGGTTGACCCTTTATTGTTGAATCCAAAGATAGGCTCCAGGCTTGGCTCTTCTCCTTAGGAATTCCCATCTTATTAAAGGCATGCTTAAAGATGACATTGACTGCACTTCCGATGTTAATAAGAATTTTCATCACAACTGAAAGCCCTATTTGAGCAGTTATCATGAGTGGGTTGTTGTGGAGATAACAAACTCCTTTCAGCTCTTCTGGAGTAATGGTCAGGTTATGCATCTGAATCCGAGACCTAGGATTTTTGTGTGGTGGTTTTTCCTGGATGGAGAAAATTCCTTCCTTCGCTTCCCTAATGTAATGATTTCTGGCACCTTTGCTATTTTCGGCTTTATATAGACCCCCATGAATCATGTCAATTATATTAAAGGACAGGATGAAATCAAGCTGGGCATCCTCCTCTACCACGTTTGTAGTATTATTCGGGAGTTTCGGGTTACTCTTCTCCAAACGGACACCTTTTTGGTTATTCTTGGCAAACCCTTTTCACTGTCCGTTACAGATTATCCGTTGGATTATGCCTGTAAACAATCGACATTCATCTATCTTGTGTCCATTGGATTTGTGATAAGAGCAATATTTTCCGCCATTCCTTGGTTCTAGATTAGTCTTTTCCTTATAAGAAATCGAGAAATCACTATTCTCATTCATCATAGCGTATATATAAGATATTGGTTTGTTTAAAGCTACATGGCTTGCGTTCGAGTCTTCTTGCCATCTCAACCTTTTGTGATTACGACTGTGATTAATCTTTCCTGTCTCCCTCTTGAGCTGATATTTCTTTATAGCATGGTATATTTCATCCATTCGGATGAACTTATCTACTTAGAAGTGAAAGTCTTGTAAATCTTTGCACCCATGAATGTATAGTTCATGCCAAAATGGGGTTTGCTCGATTAGCCCTATGTGTACTACCACCATCTTGTCTCTATCGATCATGTTTTTAGCTTTCAAAGCTTCTGCATTAAACCTTTTAAGATAGTCCCCTAATAGCTCTCTAGGTCTTTGTTTAATGTTTGCTACTACAGTATAATCAATGGTGGGATCTTTGCAGATGTAGAATTGGGTTGAAAACTTATAAAAGAACCGATCCCAAGAGTATATAGTCTTTTCGCCATATTAATTGTCGATACCATTTGGCTGCTGCACCTTGGAAAGTGGTCAGGAAAAGTCTACACTGCACTGCCCCAGATGCAGTATACAAGTCCATCAGACTCTTAAAGGCCAATAAATGGTTGTTTGGATCAATTGTTCCATTGTATCTGATTGATGGGATCTTTATGTGAGATGGAATTATTGCAGACATAATTTCATCAGTGAAGAGAGCTTCTCGCTGATTATCATTGAATCTCTCGTCTTGATTCCTCTTCCCTTTGGCATTGAGCATATCCTTTGCCATTTTTACTGCCGTATCCCTCAGGTAGTCTTCATCGGAATGATAATTGCTTCTTTCAGGTTTATATCTCTCTAAAGTAGAGCTTCCAGACTGTTCATGGGATTTTTTTCTCCATCCTTCCCTGATAATCTGCCTTGGTTTGTTGGTTACTTTTATTTTTCTATGGAGTTATGATAAGCTTGCTTTTGCCTTTATCTCTAAGCTAGGAAGCATTCAAGTTTCTCCCTAGAGATTCTGCTTCGTCTCCTCTTGTAAGCTTGGTAGTCTTCGAAGATTTCTAAGCAAGCACTCCTTCCAAGAGTTCTTTCATCACCAGCTGTTGTTGCTCCAAGTTTTAGATTTTGGCCTCACTACTAGTTGGCTATACTGGTTGTGACGATTGCCCATGATTTGTGTTCCCCACGTCGAAATTGGAAGTTACATTCTCTTCTAACGCCGTCGTCTATATGACCTCTTCGGTCTTAGTATTAAGTCTTTGTGATCTCATTTACCGAAACAAAATTCACTTAATTAGTCTAGATAATGAGGGAATTAAACAAATCGGATGTTCGACACTCCTTCTAGCGCCAAAAATGTTAGACCAAAAAATAGTATAACACTTCGGATGCCAAGTGTAGTAAGTTATCTCTTGATTTGAATATTTGCAAAGACATGATGAGGCGTTTGTTAACCTTGTTGACTTGATTACTACATCCTGGAGACACGATCATGAATAAATTGATCATATCGACGTGGTTATTGCAGATATGAGGTCATCATATCAACATGATTACTGCATTAAGGTTTAGCTTACTACTTATAACTAACCTTATGATAGAAAAACTAATGATTGGAAGACAAATGGTCCTTGAGATAAAGTTCATTTTGTTACGATTGATCTATATGCTAGAAGTCCTCTAAGGCCATTGTTATATATATGAGTTCAAATCCGCTATTAAACAAGATAATCTAACAGGCCAATGATATATCATATGTTCAATGGGAGTAGAATACAAGGCATTGAGATACGGTAAAGTACATTATGTATATCAATAGACTATTCATTTCATTCTTATGTTCGAAGCCCATAGTTCGTAGTCCATGGTTCATATAAATATGATTATGGAAGTCCATCACGTTCCAAGGCATCTCGACCATGTTCATGTCAAGTGGCTCGTGATAAGATCATAATATGCAGGTCCAAAACAATAATGTTCAATAAGGTTATAATCAAAGCCAATATGCAAAGTCGAGTTCATGTTCATTCAATTTAAATATGATTGCAGTCAAATAAATTTATCCCCAATTTGATTTAGGGTTACAAGGCTTTGATTTTAGAAGAGAGAGAGAAGAAAATTCGGCCCCCAAAATGGCGCTCTTAGGGTCGTATTTATAGAGGCAGGCGGCCTCTCTTACTTCGTATCTCACATCTTCGGAAGGGTGGACTTCGACGGCATTTGAATTCGACGACATTACCCCAGCTTTTATTCTTTATGGAGGCGGTATCGCCTTATTCTCATGTCTTCGACGTTGTTTACTATCTCTGCTAATGTAGATGGTCTCGTCGAGGTGATGTAGACCGTGTTCCTGCCTCATCGCCTTGCTTTCACATGCAATGCCCAATGAATAGCGAAGTGAGTCTATGGTCAAACAGTAGTGTGTCAATGAGAATGCTTAGATTTCTATGAGCGAATAGAGGCGCTTGTTGGTAGTAGCATGTCTTCAATGAGTCGTATAAATGCAATGTGGTTATTAGCAAAGAGCGATGTGACCTTGTTTGACTTGAATACTTTCAAAGTACTTATGGGATAGGACGTCATCGTGGTTTTAGTAGTCTCAGTGGTTGCCGATGAGAAGCCTCTTCTATACCAATCTATCATTGAGATTTAACACTTTCGAAGTTGTTGGTAATGAGTGGTGCGATCAAGGTCGAAGTCCTTCCTAGCCTCGCTGATATACGATATGACTGGCACGTCTTTTAGATTCGGTGCTGCATGAGGGGCGATGTGATATATAATCGAAGATGCTCGTTTCCTACTGTAAAGAGACATGTTGTCGACGAAGCATCGAGATGCAGAGATATAGCCTCGAAGAGAGGTGTTGTTGTCGAAGTGTGGTTTTATTCTTCAATATAGGACTTAATAGCTTTAATCCCTTTATGATGTCACTTCTAATATCGAAATTATATGGATAACACCTGCAAAGAATAGCAAGTCACATGCTAATTAACTATCAGTCAAGCCTTGATAGATAAGCAAATAGCAGAAGAAACTAGTGTTCGTGCTACTAGATTTAACATTAAAGAGATGCTTTAATTAAATGCCGTAAAATGGTTATATTACCTTATTACTATGGCTATGTCATTAACATTTACTAGCTTAGTTTTTTGTATGCGCAACAACTCAACGTACATAAGTTAAGTTTTATAAATCAACATGTAATAATTTCATGCTTGTGTAGATTATTATATTTAAAAGTGCAGATTAAGTAATTATTACATAAACTTAACAAATAAAGTAGCCAATAAACCCGTCAGTCACACCATGGAAATGAGGCCACATAAAACTTATGCATACTAGAAAAGAAGATAGGCATAAAATATATAAAGAAGTGAATGTCTTTATTTTGGTTGCATGTGTACAAGCGAATTGTGTGTGCCTTTATGACTGTGTGAGGTTTTAGCATTTGTGCTAGTGAGTTTGTATGTATGTGAGTGCTAGTTTGTGCTTGCTGGCCTTAAATATGCTTATCCATGATTTTTCCTATAACATGTTCGGTAAAGTAAGAACAAAGAGGTAGTAGCATGGGCTAGCTGAAATACATACGTGAAAACAGAAAGAAAATTAAATAAGTAGCAAAGCTTGTGCATGTTTTAGAAATGGAAAGCACGAACTCAATGATACATAATAGCATGTTTTTGCTCACTTAAATATATGCCCGTACATTTAGTCACGGTAGTATGTTAGCATTGTAGAATATGCTAGTATATGATTTTTGTTTGATGATAATAAACATATATATATATATTCATTTAAATGTATTTCATGTTGTACTATTTTTCATATAATTAAATAAAAATTTGTTGGAAAAAATAAATAACACAGAATTCAAATTCAACAAATATTTTATTCAAACAAATATTTTATTACAAATTCAAATAGTACAAATTTGAGCTCTCACTACATTTACATATTTTCAATTACAATGCAATTTCGATTATATCACAAATTTCACGTTACAATGTTCACCTCACTACATATCGCTCATTCAATCGTATTTTATCTTCAACTTTGTTCTGGTCTGAATCCAGCATCTGAGTTATCCGCAAAATAAACACTAACGCGGTAAAATTGAAAAAAAAAAATTTGCAGTGTAAAATAAAATGTGTATTTTGAAAATATTATTTGTCTCGGTTATTTGGGTTGCTCGTCATCATTTTCGTTTTGAATTCATCAAACACGAACAACTTGTGACATGCACAGTGTATCACTGTACATGCCACAAGGCCGTGCACATCGATATACACTTGATAAAATTGCAGGGACAGGTGAGCACAAGGTCAAACCCGAGCCAAGGCTGGATTCAACTCAGGTGCAATACGAAAACAAGTAAAATGATTGAAACAAGCTCGAACACACTTGAACCAAAGATGTCTGCATATGAAATGAAGACTCAACACAAGTGAACCCAGTCCAACAAACCAGTTCATCCAGATCAGTCCACATGAAACAAGTTACATGGAGATGACCAGCATTCAAAATGACAACAATGACTTAAACTCAGAAAACATGAATACATATACAAGTGCATCTAACCAGACCAGGTAGGATACAAGTGGAACCACACTGCAGTCTCAACTGACCAAAACTGAGGCACACAATGGTATGAGACAGAAGGACAAAGATTTCAAAATGCAAAAGGAACCGGACTCAAATGTATCAAGACTTCTGCAGTGGAACAGTACTGGTCACATGACAACAATGCAAAAGAGCAACAAGTAAATGGCAGTACATAAGCATGAAATGAAGGCTACATAAAGAAATCACCATAAATATATATATATATACATATATATATACATATGTATAAACACATGTATACATACATATATATATATGCAGTGCACAACAGTGGTTGGAGCAGAGCCAACATGCTACACGAAAACCAGAGGATTGCAACCAAGCAGACCACATCAAACAGTGATGAACCAGACAAAAGGCAACAAAACTGCACAGATAAGACTCGAGTGAACCACACCAGAGGAGTATGTACAAATGTATAAAGACAATATCACTCGACCATACCAACCAGACTCCAAGCCTCAACTCAAAACTGGACTGAACCAGAATACAAGACCACAACAATATGCAGTGACAAAGAGACTCAACACTGAAGGTATGAACACTTACCAATCAACACAACAGAGTACAAAGAAATATAACAGCAGTCCAAACATACTCAAAGTAGTAAACTAGATAAACATATCAACCAGACTACAACAAAACAGTTGTGAACATATATAAGTGAGTATGCAACAGAGGAGACTTCAATTGCAAAGCTTCAGACCATACTCAAAATGCAAAAAGCCACAATATCACATGTCAACCAGAATTCAACTCAAAGCAAAGAGACCAGAGCAATGCAGGCACAACACATATATACACACATACATATGTATGTATGTATGTATGTATGTATGTACATACATGGTGACTCACATACAAACACAAGTGGTTCCAGTCAAACTCAGTGGTAACATACAAGTAAATACAAAATGAATGGAGCATGCATATACATCAACATGACTACATACATATATACATATGTTTGCACACATGTATACATATATATACATGTGTCATAGTTCAGGTTCAGCTCAACCAACATTTCAGAAATGCTACAAGAAAATACAACATAACAACAATATATCTCGAGTCCAAATGACAAGCCGTGGGTCATGAACCAGTCAAGGAAAAGTAGTAGTTTAAACAAGTTAGCATGTACTAGTAATCAAGCAACAGAACATTTAACAGTTTTAACAAAGTCATGGCAGAGATAGAAATCATATGGTTCGAAAGAGAATGTAACATCAGCCAACAAAAATTCAAAATTCCGAAGAATCAAAACCGTGGTGACCAAGGTAGATTTTGAACAAGTCAAGTTTAAATGCCAGAGTCAAAGCCAGATAATAACAAGTTCGAATTGAACAAGTTGAAGCAAATTTTCATCTCAAAATATTATTACAATATCAAATGGCCGAAGTCAAAAGAGAAAAGAACGAAGCTAATTTAAAATTCATGAAGTATACAAACAAGTCAAGACTATCACAAGCATTCAATTAATAATCGT
Source organism: Allium fistulosum (assembly GCA_030737815.1). NCBI lineage: Eukaryota > Viridiplantae > Streptophyta > Magnoliopsida > Asparagales > Amaryllidaceae > Allium > Allium fistulosum. Next base: position 891,819,461 of record CM060905.1, on the reverse strand, counting down.
ATGGCCGAGCAAACATTTGAAGAAATCAAATAAAATATATACGAACGAGATTATAGGATTTCGAATTCGATTTAACCCAATCCCATCATCGGCAGTTAAATCATTCGAGTTTAAGCAAAATCACAGAGTCAAGTTTCAAATCAATAACTCGAATCAAGTTCGAACCAAAGTAATCAGCAGAGGAATTAAAACAGAAAAAATCACATACCAATTTCAAAGGTTCGAACTCAATAATTGAAGCAACTGCACATGTGCTCAAGCTAGAAGACGATTGAGAAAGCAACGCGAAGATAATACCTCAACTCAACCGATTTATTATAGAGCGGCAGCTTCAATTCGAAAAAGCCCTAATTCCCGATCGAAGAAAAAGAGGCGGTAGCAAATAAAAAAGGGAGAATGCATATCTTTTGTTGAGTTATATTTTAAAGTGGGCCGGTTCCTCTTTTTGTATTGGGCCTAATTTAAATATAGGGTTTTTTAGTTTAGTCTTTTATTTTATTTGTGATTTCTTTTTAAAAGTTGGTAATTTACTAGTCGTGTGACTAGGGTACAAACTACGGGGTGTAATTTGAGAATTCGCAACTCAGTGGCTGAGTTGTGGCAGAGTTTTGAGCGTAGAGTTAGGTTAGTTGATAGCGGGTGTCGCAAGTTTACGTGTGTAAGCGTCGGACTACTTAATTTCTAGTAGAAACCTTGGGGGCAGCACGTAGGTAGGGTTTTGCCGAAGTTGGGTAAATCTGTATTGTTCTATTTTTGCTTTTATTATTCTGCTATTATCTGTGCTGCAATTATTTGATATATTTTCGCATTAATTTTTATTATTATTAGTTTCACCCTATTCACCCTCCCTCCAGGGTGAAATCGATCCTACAAGTGGTATCAGAGCAGGTTAATAGCAAGGATGTCTAACCCTAGTTGCAAATCTAGCGAGAGTCAGTTCAGTATTATTCCTCCTATTTTTGATGGAATAGATTTTTAAATTGGAAATTAAAAATGGAATTTTATTTAAAATCTGTTAATTTTAAATGTTGGGATATTATTGAAAATGGGTGTGATATAGTAGACGAGAAAAATATTTCGATTAATGCTCTTGCTATTCATATACTATATTCTCATATTAAACGAGATAATTTTAACTATATCTCTCATTGTGAAAGTGCACAGGAATTCTGGAATACTTTTGATGCAATATATGGTGCAAAAGTCAACAACGATGAGAAATCCTCCACAATCGACTCAGTTGAAGAAACGTGCTTGATAGGATTTGCAATAGCCGATGAGATAAGTGATATTTCATTCAATGATTTAGTTCTGTTGTGCCAAAAATTAATTGAAAATAATAAAGCCCTTGAGTTGAAAAATAATAAGTTGAAAAGGGAACAATCTAAACTGCGTCAGAAAAATAATGATTTGGAAAATGAGCTTAAAAATATTAAGAAAAATAAAAATTCTAATTGTAAAAGATGTTTGAACTATGAAAAAGAATTTGTTTGTTTTCATGAAAACTTTCAAAAGTTAGAAAACGAAATTTTAATTCAGGAGAAAAACAAAACTGAGTTGATTTATAAAAATAATATTTTGCAAAAAGAGTTGGAGAGTTTTAAGAGGTCGGAAAGTTCTAAATGTGCGATTTTTGAAAAGAAATTAAATGAGCTCAACGAAAATTTCAAAACCCTTAAAAAAGAAAACATGATTTTAAGCAAATCTGAAATTATTCAATTAAATCACGAGTTTGAAAAGGAGATTTAAAAAATCAAGGATTTTGAAAAAATTGAATTTAATAAACTCCAACTTTTTGAAACTAAGATGTTAGAAATTGAGACTAAAATTTAAGAGCTTCAAAATGAAAATATGAGATTGAAAATGAATAATTTTGAAAAGAGAGATAGTACCATTAGTTGTTGTTCGAAGATAATGAATGAAAATAAACTTTTAAAATCCAAAGTTAATAAACTTGAGTTGATCACTCGGAAATTTTTCACTAGAGAAAAATCATTTAATATGCTCTTAGAAAATCAACTCTTCGAGAATAAAAGGAAATGATTTGGATTTACAGAAGTGTCAAAATATGAACAAACGACTAATAACACTGTTAAGGGGGAAAAGTGTGATACCCAAATGCGTAAAGTGTGGAAATATTAGACATGGCAAGAATAATTGTCGAAATATATACAAACACAAAACCGTTAAACAAATATGGATTCAAAAAGGTACAAACATAAATGGTTTAAAATTTAAACAAATTTGGATTCCTAAAGGTACAAATGTAGATGCTAACGGTTTGTTATATAGACAAATTTGGATGCCAAAGATTTCAATAGATAATAATAGTGGTCCTACATCCTTAGTTAGACCACTTGCCTTCTCCAAAATTTAGACACATAAGTGGGCTAAGGAAAATTTTTGATGGAGATAGATTTCAAGTTGTTCTAGGAAATTAATAAACTAAAATTTAAATGTTCCTTGGCCTATAAAGATTAGATGGAGATCATCGCACTTTGGATATCACAACATCAAAGGAAAGTGAGGTATGATCTCTCAACTCAATTTTGTTCACATATTGTTAATTATGTTTTGATCGACATTGTTGAAGTATTTCTGCCATATCTTGAACATCTCAACTTTGATTTATTCTTGAAGTTCTAGAAAGCTAACCGATAATGCTATAATTTTTCTGTTTTTAGTGATTCACTTTGGAATGTCATGAAAAACTGCTTTGACGAATTTTATGAATGTGTGTTTTTTGCTCGATATAGATTACTTTACTCGTGCTTGATAAAAATGGACATGTTGAAATTTTCAAGTGTTGAGGAGTACATGTTTTTCTTATATACCACTATATATCACCATGAATATCTGAAATACAAGTGGTATCTAATATCATCTCAAGTTGAAATCATTTTTGCAATTTTCAACTTGAAGTCATTTTCACAAAACCCCCCTAAGAAAATTGATTTTCACTTATTTTAATTTTTGAAACTTGGGTTTTCATCATGTTAAAAATACTCTAGTTTATTTCGGTAAGAGATGTACTCTAGAAAAGATAATCATTGACTAATTGAATCCTTTGGAACTCATTAAAATTATTATAGTGCTTGAAAAGTGATGGATAGTGATTAAATTATATTTCATAACAAGAGGAAGTATAATTTTATAATTTCATGAAAATTAAACTAATTTTATAATATTTTTAAATTAGTACTTATTCCATGATCATTTCTATCACTTTCACCTTTCTGTCAATCCATACATCATAATATAGTGTGCAGAATTTGATATTTCAAAATAAGAAAAAAAAATTGTAAAATAATTATATCATAAAGTATTCACTCTCATTTAAAAGTCCTCGCGGTTATGCATGGGTGAATTACTTGAATTTCTATATATAGGCTTCCATTCTCATTTAAAAGTCCTTGCGGTCATGCATGGATGAGACGCATATAAGAAAGGGATAAATATCAAGTATATTCTAATCTCATTTAAAAGTCCTCATGGTTATGCATGGTTAGAAAATACTTGACATATTTTTTTAAAAGGGGTAACTACCAACCTCATTTAAAAGTCCTAACGGTTATGCATGGTTAGTAAGTGCTTCACTTTTTTTGTATAATATTTGAAAAGAGAAAATGCACAAATTGTTCCTTTTATTGAAAATACCAAACTCTTGTCACTATATAAAAGTTTCCATAATCCCACCATTTCTCTAAAGTGGAGTTTGTCTCTAATTAAGAAAATATTATGATTTTGTTTGATTAATTGAAATTTGAAAATAATATTTCTCTCTTGATTCGATTTATATTTTTAATCAAAATCGTAGCTATTTCAATTACTGTTATTATTTTTGAGGATAACAAAAGGGGGAGAGAGGTTAAGATTTTGATTTTTGAGCAATATTCTTACTAATATTTGAGAGGGTTTTTATTCAAAGTTATTTTTAATTAATTTTTCAGTTTTAACTACACGCATCTGTGCAGAGGGAGCTTTGTTGTAGGGGGAGCATTCAAATAGGGAGAGCTAATAGAATTCATCAAAACCAAATACATTTAATAGAGTCAAAACCTTAATATATGTTTGTTATCATCAAAAAGGGGAGATTGTAGAATATGCTAGTATATGATTTTTGTTAGATGATAATAAACATATATATATATATATATATATTCATTTAAATGTATTAGATATTGTACTATTTTCATATAATTAAATAAATATTTGTTGGATAAAATAAATAACACATAATTCAAATTCAAACAAATATTTTATTACAAATTCAAATAGTACAAATTTGAGCTCTCATTACATTTACACATTTTCAATTACAATACAATTTCGATTATATCACAAATTTCACGTTACAATGTTCACCTCACTACATATCGCTCATTCACTCGTATTTTATCTTCAACTTTGTTCCTGCCTGAATCCAGCATCTGAGTTATCTGCAAAATAAACACTAATGCGGTAAAATTGAAAAAGAAATATTTTGTAGTGTAATAAAATGTGTATTTTGAAAATATTATTTGCCTCAGTTATTTGGGTTGTTCGTCATCATTTTCGTTTTGAATTCATCAAACACGAACAACCTGTGACATGCACAGTGTATCACTGTACATGCCACAAGGCCGTGCACACCGATATACACTTGATAAAATTGCAAGGACAGGTGAGCACAAGGTCAAACCCGAGCCGAGGCTGGATTCAACTCAGGTGCAATACGAAAACAAGTACAATGACAGAAACAAGCTCAAACACACTTGAACCAGAGATGTATGCATATGAAATGAAGACTCAACACAAGTGAACCCAGTCCAACAAACCAGTTCATTCAGATCAGTCCACATGAAACCAATTACATGGAGATGACCAGCATTCAAAATGACAACAATGACTTAAACTCAGAAAACATGAATACATATACAAGTGCATCTAACCAGACCAGGTAGGATACAAGTGGAACCACACTGCAGTCTCAACTGACCAAAACTGAGGCACACAATGGTATGAGACAGAAAGACAAAGATTTCAAAATGCACAAGGAACCAGACTCAAATGTATCAAGACTTCTGCAGTGGAACAGTACTGGTCACATGACAACAATACAAAAGAGCACCAAGTAAATGGCAGTACATAAGCATGAAATGAAGGCTACATGGAGAAATCACCATAAATATATATATTTATGTATGTATACACACATGTATACATATATATATGCAGTGCACAGCAGTGGTTGGAGCAGAGCAGACAAGCTACATGAAAACCAGAGGATTGCAACCAAGTAGACCACATCAAACAGTGATGAACCAGACAAAAGGCAACAAAACTGCACTGATAAGACTCGAGTGAACCACACCAGAGGAGTATGTACACATGTATCAAGACAGTATCACTCGACCATACCAACCAGACTCCAAGACTCAAATCAAAACTGAACTGAACCAGACTACAAGGCCACAACAATATGCAGTGACAACGAGACTCAACATTGAAGGTATGAACACTTACAAATCAACACAACAGAGTACAAAGAAATATAACAGCAGTCCAAACATACTCAAAGTAGTAAACCAGATAAACATATCAACCAGACTGCAACAAAACAGTTATGAACATATATAAGTGAGTATGCAACAGAGGAGACTTCAATTGCAAAGCTTCAGACCATACTCAAAATGCAACAAGCCACAAGATCACATGTCAACCAGAATTCAACTCAAAGCAAAGAGACCAGAGAAATGCAGACACAACACATATATACACACATACATATGTATGTATGTATGTATGTATGTATGTATATACATGGTGACTCACATACAAACACAAGTGGTTCCAGTCAAACTCGGTGGTAGCATACAAGTAAATACAAAATGAATGGAGCATGCATATACATCAACATGACTACATACATATATACATATGTTTGCACACATGTATACATATATATACATGTGTCACAGTTCAGGTTCAGCTCAACCAACATTTCAGAAATGCTACAAGAAAATACAATATAACAACAATATATCTCAAGTCCAAATGACAAGCCGTGGGTCATGAACCAGTCAAGGAAAAGTAGCAGTTTGAACAGGTGAGCATGTACTAGTAATCAAGCAACAGAGCATTTAACAGTTTTAACAAAGTCATGGCAAAGATAGAAATCATATGGTTTGAAAGAGAATGTAACAGCAGTCAACAAAAATTCAAAATGCCAAAGAATCAAAACCGTGGTGACCAAGGTAGATTTTGAACAAGTCAAGTTTAAATGCTAGAGTCAAAGCCAGATAATAACAAGTTCGAATTGAACAAGTCAAAGCAAATTTTCATCTCAAAATATTATTACAATATCAAATGGCCAAAGTCAAAAGAGAAAAGAACGGAGCTAATTTAAAATTCATGAAGTATACGAACAAGTCAAGACTATCACAAGCATTCAAGTAATAATCGTATGGCTGAGCAAACATTTGAAGAAATCAAATAAAATATATACGAACGAGATTATAGGATTTCGAATCCTATTTAACCCAATCTCATCATCGGCGGTTAAATCATTCGAATTTAAGCACAGAGTCAAGTTTCAAATCAATAACTCGAATCAAGTTCGAACCAAAGCAATCAACAGAGGAATTAAAACAGAAAAAATCACATACCAATTTCAAAGGTTCGAACTCGATAATTGAAGCAACTGCACATGAGCTCAAGCTAGAAGACGATTGAGAAAGCAACGCGAAGATAATCCCTTAACTCAACCGATTTATTATAGAGCGGCAGCTTCAATTCGTAAAAGCCCTAATTCCTGATCAAAGAAAAAGAGCGGCAGCAAATAAAAGAGGGAGAACGCATATCTTTGGTTGAGTTATATTTTAAAGTGGGCTGGTTCCTCTTTTTGTATTGGGCCTAATTTAAATATAGGGTTTTCTAGTTTAGTCTTTTATTTTATTTGTAATTTCTTTTTAAAATTTGGTAATTTTCTAGTCGTGTGACTAGGGTGTAGGATCTAGATTAATCCTAGATGGGGGTGAATAGGGTTACAGCAAATTTTCTCGAATTTATAAAATTACACAAAAACAAACTACAGAGAAGTAAATATGTTGAAAAGTAAATCACACACAAAATTTACCCAGCTTCGGCAACCCCTGCCTACTGCTGCATTCCCAGATTTCTATTAGAATTAAACAGTCTCCCGCTTACAAACACTCTAACAGACTCGCAAACCCAGCTACCGCCTATAGAGTTTTGCAAACTCGCAAACCTTGCTTACTGAACTAATCCTAACTAGACAATCTGACACAACCTAAATCCTAGGTGGTGATTTACCAAGATTTGATTCGAAAAGTACAGACTTCAAAAATAAAAACAAGAGCAAAAATAAATAAAAAACATGAGTACAAATTTTTGCCCTTAAACAAAACAACCCGACCCAAAAGAAAAAAAACAAGGCCACTTACCTCTTTTGTTATCTGATGCAATTTAGGGTTCTGAAAATGGCGACTTTGTCTCAACAACGATCCGATTGGGTCTCTGAGTTGCCTCCGATTGCTCCTCTTCCCTACGAATGTCCAATCGCCTCTGATTAAGGCTTGCGCAACCACGTTTAGAGCGAATTCCGATTGCTAAAGGCTCGGGTGATTGAATTGGTATGATTTGAGTTGAGATTTTCTAATTTATCTTGCTTGTTCTCTTATGATCTGCCTATGATGATCTTGGGGTATATATATAGGGTAGAAACCCTAATAATTCGCGTCTGATTTGATTTCTTGCTTGGCCTCCACGTCGTTGAATATTTCCATGATTTTGTTGCGACATTTTGGGTATATACGATTCGAATTTTGCTTGGTACCCACGGCTTTGGATATTTCCTATATGTTTTCACAATTTTGAAATTTGAACTGCTGATTTCGTTCTAGAATTTTTTTTGTTTCTATAGCAGGATATTTGGATTTTTTTTTTCTCGGTCCATATTCGAATTATTTCTGTCCATATATGCATTCGAATTCTTTAATCAAATATGGAAAAATCTTTTCCATATATTTGCATTGCCAAGATTTGTTTGCCATATTTGATTTCTTGACCAAGTCTTCTGATTTGTTTTTGCCGTGAAAAAAAATCTTTCCTTCTTCTGACCAAAACAGATTTGTTGCCTTAATACCGAACCAAATTGTGCTTGTTACCTTTATATTGTTTTGACCAAAAACAATATTGAGCACTTGCCATGTATATGCTCATGTCTATGTACATGTTGCACCATGCTCAAGTATTTTGTTTTGACCATACTTGATATTGTTGAGTCGAGTTGCATTGCCATATCGTTGTCTGTTGTTCATTTGAGTTAGCTTGAACATGTTGCTCTGTCCAGTTTTGGTCGAACTGCTGCAATGACTAGGTTTCAAGTTGTTGTTGCATTTGCAGTCCATGCTTGTACATCAGAGTTGCATTGATTTATGTGCCTTGTGTACTTGTCACTTGAGCCTTAATCTTGATATCGTTGGCATCTGTGTTACACTGAGCTGCCATGCATACTTGACTTGCTATATTCATGTTGGTAGTCCACATCTCTGTCCATGCTTCTATGTATGAATTTCTGAATTTGTTGTATTTGTTTGTTGAGAACTTGAGTATGTACTGTCGATTTTGCACTTGTGTTGCTCACCATGTCTTTTGGCTCGACTTGAGCATTGTCAGGTTGCATATCCAGCTGAGTCTATGTTGTGCATGATTGCTTTTGTTGACTGCGCACACAAGTTGGCGAGGCAGTGCACACGTGTATAAATGTACACGTGTGTATTGCAGCCACTCATGATTACCTGTCCCTGATAAGAATACTGATATGCACAGATATTACACAATCAAAAATGATGACAATAACCCATATATCTGAGACACCAATAAAAACAAATTTATATTTTTGCAAATTCAAATTTGTTTATTTTCAAATTACTGCTGTAGTTGCTAATTATGCAGGTACATAGGAGACAGGACAAGAACTGGAGCTGGACAATGCAGATAGATGCAGATGTGCAGACAGAGTGAAAAACTAAGTGTTGAGCGTTGTAGTGAGAAAAAATATGAATGTGAAATGTATGAAACCGGTGTATGTATATAGAGAGAGCTGAAAACTTTGTACTGTATAAGTGTTGAAATAAAATATTATGTTGAATAAAAATACTTATTGAATTATATAAATTCTGTACAATAGTATTATTATTCAATATGAATATTTATTCCTATATGTGTATAGTACAATCTGCAAACACATATACAAATTGATATATATTTGTTATCATCAAACAAAAAATCACATCAAACAATCTCCCCCTTTTGATGATGACAAACATATATATTAAAGATTTTGAAATTCTAATAAATGTGTTTGAGCATGAAATATTTAGCTCCCCCTATATGAATGCTCCCCCTACAACTGAGACCACTCCCTATTTAGAATATTTAGAAAATTACAGAAGAATAAAAGAACTAAAGAAAATTAACTAACAACATTTAACAAATTTGTTGAAGTATTCCAAAAATATTTACTTCCTTATCAAAATCTTGTTCTTCTCCCCCTTTTGTTATCATCAAAAGACTGTCAAAACTAATGGAACAGTAGTGGGAAATTTTTTTTTTTTTTGTATATAAAAAAAATGCAAAACAAAGAAAAATCATAATATATCATAACGAGGTAACAATTTCCACATTGTAGAGAATGGATCGATGATTCAGTTTTTATATAATGAGAAGAGAGATATTTTAAAATAATTTGACATTTAAGCACAAAAATAAGCACTTACTAACCACGCATAACCATAAGGACTTTTAAATGGGATTAGCAGTTACTTATTAGTCTAAGCATCCGGACTTTTAAGTGAGACCAGAAAAATACTTAGCTACCATGCTCCATCCATGCATAACCATAAGGACTTTTAAATGAGAATGAAGTGATGATAAAATAAAAATAATTCACTCACATGCTCCATCCATGCATAACCATAAGGACTTTTAAATGAGAATGGATGCATGAGATTTTTTTTTTAATTTTTTAAAAAAAGATAATTCACTCTTCTCATTTTACAAAACCATTATGAATGATAGAAAGATGGTAGAAATAGAAATGGTCGTGGAATAAGTTACCAAGTTAATTATATTATGAAATATTTTTTTTTTAATTTTGAAAAGAAATAAAACAAACATATTTCCACTACTGAATACCATATTCGAATCAATCTTTGAATAATATCCAAAACTGGTTTGAATCCTAGAAATTGAAGTTGAAAATAAATATCCAAGAATATTTCAACCAAAAAATGGAAAATGATTAGTCAATTTCTATAATCCCCAAATCCAAACGTAATCTGGAAAATCTGTCTTCGGGGAGGGGTTTTACGAAAATATCAGCAAGTTGAGCCTCAGTTGAAATATGTTCAACGCAAATCTCTTCCTTAGCAATGTGATCCCTAAGAAAGTGGTGTCTCACATCAATGTGTTTTGTGCGTGAATGATGAACAGGATTATTTGACAGGTCTATTGCACTTTTACTATCACATTTTAATGGTACTTGTTTATAAACTAAGCCAAAATCAGAAAGAGTTTGCATCATCCATAAAATTTGAGCACAACAACTTCCTAAATCAATATATTCTGCTTCAGTGGTGGATAATGCAACACAATTCTGTTTTCGACTTGACCATGAAACTAATGAATGTCCTAGCATGAAACATGTCCCACTAGTGCTTTTCCTGTCAACCAATGAACCAGCATAATCAGCATCAGAATAACCAACTAAATCAAAATTTTCACAAGAAGGGTACCATAGTCCAAATTTGTGTGTGTGAAAGATATCTCAAAATTCGTTTAGTAGCTTTCAAATGAGATTCTTTAGGATTAGATTGAAAACGTGCACACAAATACACATAAAACATAATATCAGGTCTAGAAGCAGTAAGATAGAGAAGTGAACCAATTATCCCTCGATATTTCTTCTGATCAACAGCAACTCCTTTCTCGTCTTTGTCCAACTTTGTTGATGGGCTCATAGGAGTTCTCAATGGTTTGGAGTTCTCAACTCCAAATTTCTTCAACAGTTCCAACACATACTTGGATTGTGAAATGAAAATACCAACACTACTTTGCTTGATTTGAAATCCAAGAAAATATTTCAATTCTCCAACCAAGCTCATCTCGAATTTAGCCTGCATGACTTGTTCAAATTTCTCACACAAGAGTTCATTAGTAGCACCATAAATGATATCATCCACATAAATCTGAACAATCAAAAAATCACTTCTTTTATGTAATAGAAACAGTGTCGTGTTAGCACTCCCCTTTTTAAAGCCATTTTCCAAAAGATATGTACAAAGGCAGTCATACCAAGCTCTAGGAGCTTGCTTAAGACCATATAATGCTTTTTCTAGTTTATACACATGATTTGGAAAATCATGATTTTCAAAACCGGGGGGTTGTTCAACAAAAACTTCTTCTTTCAAATCACCATTTAGAAAGGCACATTTTACATCCATTTGTTTAAGTTTGAAACCCTTATAACATGCAAAACTTAGCAAAATCCTAATGGCTTCTAACCTAGCAACTGGAGCAAATGTTTCATCAAAATCTATGCCTTCTACTGTAACGACCCACTATTTTGGACCATTCAAATCGACAATAATCCACACATGTCTGGCTTGAATAATTCAAAATAACAGATTGTAAATAAATTTGGAGCAAATGAAATCAAATACACAGAATCACAGACACAGAACATATCAGAATAACTCGTAGTGGAATATAAAAACCATAGTAGTTCATGAAGCTACTATAACAAACTCTCAAAACATAATACATAAAATCTGCTTGAAAACATATACAATAGACATCTCAAATAAATAGAAGTTTATGAATACCAGAACTGAAATAGAACAACTGAACTGAAAGGAACAGATAACTAGACAAGCAGAATCTCCAACGATTCCTAGCTCCAGAAAGAAATCCAAAGCTAAGCTGTAAATACTCAGGCTGACCCGAGCGTAAAGTAAAACACAAAACACTCGAGTCATGACAATATATACTTATATAATGTAAACCAACTCAAGTGAACTGTAGTAGAAATGCACAATAACTCAAAGGATGCTTGGGATCGCCCATCCTTTAAGGATCAGTTAAACTATAAATTAAATACATCCCGTGGTTAAAATTTCAAAATGGTATTTTATACTTCGGAATCAAATATCATTTCAAAATTCAATATCCTTCAAAAATCCATTTCAAAATATCAAAATATCATATTTCAAAATAGTTTATATTTCGAAACAAATTACTTTATTTTAAATCATAAAAATGAAGTTATTGTATTTAATAATTAAATTATTAAATTTCCAAAATTTTAATCTTTCAAAGTTCATTCGTTCACTTAAATTAATTAAAACAATGAAAATTCAACTTTCGCAGCATTTAGAAAATGCTACGGAAAGTCACATTTAAAACAGTTCAATTTAACAAAAGACAGCATTTAAAATGCTGTAATAGGGTTACATTAGTTTCAAATAAACTTAGTTAAATTCAACCATTATAACATTTACAAAAATGCTATAATAACCTTTATTTAAATTTAGCCATTTGGTTCATTACTATCAACTACAACATTTACAAATGTTGTATTATCATTTACATTAGAATTTATAGCATTTCAGAAATGCAGTTAATTAACTTCAAATATTCAGTATAATTTCACAAACAATTATATTTTTTATATAAATCATTTTTAACTTATAAAATCATATAATTTCACTTTTAAAACAATCATTCAAATACCCTTATATTCATGATTTTATAAAGTTAAACCTCCATTCAAAAATCAAAATTTAATAATAATTCACTTATTAAATTATAAATTCATTAAATTAAATTAACTTAACACTTAAGTTTAAATTTTCAAATATAACTTAATTCCATTTTTATTTACTTAACTTAAAATTCACTTTTAAGCCAAATTCACAAATTTCCAATTTTAGTTATATTTCAAAATTTCAACTTAAATATTCATTCATTTCACATTTTAACTTTATTCAAAATCATTAATATAATATAAAAATCATTTAAATTCACTTTAATCCAAATTATCATGAATTTATCACATTTCATATTTAATTTAAATTCCAATTATCACCAAATTAAAATTTCCCAAAATAACTTACATTTCAAATTTTCTAATTTTACCATTAATTTATTTCACTTATAAATTTTCAGAAAATCAATAATGCTTTACAAAAATCATTTTTATTTAGTTTAAATCAAAATATTATAATATTTACATTTCTAAAATATTTTAAAAAAATTTATAAAACATATTTTAACAACGGGTCTGTATTTCATTTTCTAGTCTAGGTAAAGTGATACGGGAAAATTTATCATTTCAACCCGTAATTTACAAAGATACCCGGGTTTGATCATTTCAAACCCGCAATCCCAAGTAAATGAAAATAATTGAAAATCATTCAGGCATATCATTTCAGCCCATAACGATTTTCTCCTATTCTAAAGTCCGTTCGGGTATGTATCATTTCAACCCATAGTGATTCTAATCTAAAGGGAACTTGCAGTGTGATAAACTGATAAAAATAATAGAACAGCAAAATATAACAGTAACATATAATATAATAGGTATTTAAGCATGGGTTAACATCATAAAATCATAACATAGCAGGTGTAACATGATAATGCATTTTACAGATTCAAAAGGGGTCAATTCACTAGTTATATATGTACATATTGTCTGGTGAGAATAACTCACAGTTTTTGCTGGAGACACAACGACGAATGCACGAATGAGATCCAAACAAGCACGATAACACGATTCAAATAAGAGTGGAGGAGCCAAAGTATCAAATCCCTTGAATACAAGTCACACAAACAATAATAATATACATAAGTTTCAAATGCAAATACGATAAACAATGATAGAATAGACTGCACAAATCGAAGCGGAATTGTTTTGCACTTGTCTCCAACTCACATTGAGTTCAGCCATGAGTGTATTACAGGTCTAAAGCAATGTTTTTGGTTCAGGTCTGGGTTGCTAAGGGTTGGCCTAACATGTAGACCTGTCAAATGGGTCGGGTCGGGTCATGATGGGTTGGATCAAAATTGACCCGACCCATTTTCTGACCCGACCCAATTGATATATTTGTCAAAAGAGAAATACAACCCAACCCATTTCATATGCGGGTCAACCCATTTAACCTATTTAAGAAAAACACCAAATATGTTGTCGAATAACTGAGAATCATATCATTTTGTATATGCTACTGAATACATAATAAAAACTGAATAATAAAAACTGAATCAGATAACTTCTATTTAATGCTAAAAGCGCACAATTATAACACAGATATCATGAAATGCCAAACATACAGCTGAAAGTGTAAAAATATAACATAGAAACTTTTTAAATTGCAAAATATGTAATAAAACTGCATCAAATAACACCTGAAAGTGCACAAATATCATGAGATATCATACATAAAGCAAATAAATGAGCATCATTGTTTAGATGTGCTTCAGCTTGTTTAGAACTTCAGTAATTCCAAGTGCCTGTAACAAAATTAAAAAAAAAAGAGGGTCAGAAGACTCGAGCTAACTGTTAATAGCAGATTATTATTACTACACAATCTTGACATACTGAGATAAAACATTCTCCAAAACTAAAATGAATAAATACAAATTGTGGATATGACATGTTACATGTTCCTTATAATCTATTCCTGTCATGTGCATAGCTGTTCTCGTGTATCATAATATATATTCATAGCATGTTTTATAATTATGTGTATTGAGCATCTCTGAAATAAATAATGAACTAGCCATGAACATTTTCATGGCAATTTTATGTATATTAAGTGGGATTCTATAGTTAATCAACTCCGGAAGAACAATGAAATATACTAATGAGAATTATGAATACTAAACCGGATTTCTAATATTTTTGGAACAAAAAAGAAATTGATATAGTTCAGGAAACATCTGAATTCAATGGTTTAAGTCGAGGCAATTGTACATAGGCCAAGGGCATTCATGATACATCATTCAGAAACATTTTACTGCAAAAAAGGAAACAAAAGAACGAGAGAAAAAAAATCTAAAATGCTATGAAATATGTGAACATGCATGTTGTTCATATATATATGCTAATAACTGAAAGTGTAATATCTAGCAAGTGAGTCAATCACCTGAAACTTCAATACGAACCAACATCAACCCCTTTTTCCTTCAAGAATTCCTTAACTTCTACTATGTCCTTCAATACAAATAAAACGTGAATCCATCTCAGCATATAAACAACATCTTCCTAAAAATACAAATTTACTTTAACAGCTACCTCTTTAAGATTGTCGTGTAATATAGTTATACAGATTTACACAATGGAAGTTATTTCAAATTTACACAGAGAGAAAAAAGATAAAGAAACTGACATCTACAGCTCACGATTCCTGCAATGCATATATGAGCATAATAATCTAAAAATCATACCTGACACTATGCATTAATGTCTCTTCTTCTTGAGAATGGGACCTTGTAATATCTTCAGTAAGATCCTCAATTGTTTGCACAACCGTACCGCCATACAACCAATCTTTTGTACATAACAATGCTTCGACAACATCTTCTTTTAGTGAACTACGGTACTCGTCAAGTACTCTACCACTAATGCTAAAAGCACTTTCTGAAGCCACAGTAGTTACCGGTACAGCCAATATATCTTTTGCCATAAGGGATAAAATAGGATATTGATATTGCTGTGATTTCCAAAATGAAAGTACATCAAATTCTATTTTGCGATCGACCAACCCATCATTTAAATATGAATAAAGTTCCGATCTAGTAGAATTGCCAGCAAATTCTGAATCTTGATAAGAGTCAAATTGTTCCAACATATCTTCACGTTCTTGTGAATAAGGGCCCGTAAACGAACATGGAGATTCTGTGTCTTTTGTAGCATTTGTTTCAATAGGCGAATCCTCTTGCAATTTCTTTGAATATTCAACGAACAACTCTTCCAATTTTCTTTTTACTTTTTCAAATTCTATGTTACTTCCATATAACCTTTCATAAGAAAATCGAACAAAATTTACTTTGTAACGTGGATCGAAAATACAGGCAATAGAAAGAAACACATTAAACTCTTTCCAATATTTATCAAACTTTTTAAGCATATCGCGTGCCATGGAAGACATAAAATCATCACCCTCTATAGTCTTTTTTAAAGTTAAATGAACCAAGAAAATTTCTGGAAAGAACAAATTAGCCGTCGGATAATTTGTTCCTGAAAACAAGCAGGTGGCATTGTAGAAAACTTCCAAAAAACGTGTGATTTTCTTTGCTTTCTCCCATTCTTCAAATGATGGACAATAAGTATAACTAGAATCCACATGTTTCAAGCGATAAAGAGCTTGCTCATAATATATTGCACTTTTAAGCATAATAAATGTGGAATTCCATCGCGTGGGAACATCTTGACGTAATCCCTTCTTAGTCTTATCCAAAGAAAGACTAGATATGCATTCTATAAAACTTTTTTTTCTAGATTGAGAGCCCCTGATATATTTTATGCTTTCCCGTATGTTGCTCAAACAAATAGTAATAGATTTCAGGCCATCTTGCACTATCAAATTCAATATATGTGCAGCACACCTAACGTGTAAATATTGACCATCCGCAACCAATGATCTTCTATAATTGAGATGTGATCCTAACAATTCAATAAACTTATCATTGGAAGATGCGTTATCCAATGTACATGAAAATATTTTATCAACTATTCCCCAACTAAGAACCAAACTTGATATCTTTCCAAATATGGCTGACCCAGAATGAGGAGGCGGCAACAAACAAAAACTAAGCAATCTTTTTTGCAAATTCCATTCATTATCAATAAAATGTGCAGTCAAAGTTATATATCCATCCGTATTGATTGAAGTCCACAAATCAGATGTTATACTCACTCTCCCGCTACATGAATCTAATACAGCTTTAAGTTTTACTTTCTCATTCTCATAAAGTTTTATAACATCTGAACGCGAAGTGTTTCTGGATAAATGTACCACTTCATCATTTAAATAAGAAACCAATTCACGAATACTTTCATATTGCACAAAATTAAATGGTAAATTGTGCCGAATAATTGCTTTAGTCATTAAATCTCTATACTTCGTTTGACTAAAGTTTCCTTTATTAATTTCTTCCACATTTATACCGTGGCATTTCTTAACATGTCTCCTTAAATTATTTGTCCCATAATTATCACCACAGATATATTCTCTTTTACATTTTTTGCAAAAACATGTACGTTTTTCACCACTAACAATTTCCTTCTTTTCGAAATATTTCCAAACATCAGAATAAGTATTTCTTTTTCGTTTACTTCCCACGGAACTACCCACAGAATCAAGATCAACTTCCAATTCTACCATATCTCTTGTTTGACTATCATGTTCACCGATATTCATATTCTACAAAAAATATTTACTTGCGTTACTGACTTGTGTTGAATAAAGCGAAGTAGATGTATGGTTTACATGGCAATGTTTTTAAAGGACAACACCATCCAAATAAAATAAATATATGCAGCCGGCATTCAAAATTTAAGATGTGCTATAGTCTTAACTGTTAAATTCTATGATGTGATCACTTAAACAACTGAATTAAACAACTGAATAAATGTAAAGGAGTAATAAATGTAGATAATAAATACAACATTGATAACATAGAGAATTGAAGCTATGTCTTCTTGAACTGTTATAGCAGTACTTATGGTTAAATAACTAAAGCAAAAGTTGGGAGATATCGGGTTTCATTCAAAAAATGTTGATTTGTGGAACACTGAAGTTGATATCGGGTTTCATTCCTCTTCTTAAAACACACACAGACACTGAAGTTGCTACATTGTTTTCCATTTCATTCACTGTGATTGGTTTTCTGGTGTGAATTTATGGGTGCAAATGCTTAAATGATTTTTCTTTCTAAACGGAAAAAAGAAATGAAGAAAACAAAATTACTCAACAGGTTGTCTTTTACATTTTTGTTTGGCCAGACCCTGTAATCATTGTACTAATGGAGATCATTTAAACGCAACTTGACTTTGCAAGTTGCTCGCTCGTACTATGTTGGTGATTTTGAACCATTCACCAAGTTGCAAAAGAGATATTGCTTTGCTTCACAACGACATTGGTAACTTGCACAGCTTGTCAACTACCTAGCTAGTTTGCCTAAAAATAAACTTTAATAATTATATTGCTTTGCAAAAGAGAAGACACTTCCTTTTCTGTAATTTCTTAAATTATTCAAAAATCCTGCTGAGTTTATTGTACTGTTGGTTATACTTTTGTTGTAAACATTCTTATCCAATGTTGTAAACAAACTTTCAGTCAAAACTAATATCAACACTTAACAGTAAATTCAGTAAAAATTAAACCTTCCAGCCAACTATCTGATCGCCATAGACCAAAAGAAAGTAAAATATCAAAATGAAGAATCCAAATACCCGAAATATGTTAATCTGATGAAACAAACAGCAGTTGACTCAAAATGTCTAGGAATCTATCAATCGGCGAACTTAACCAGATCCTAAGAAATGAAACAAACCCAACTCAAATTAGAAAACCATCTTTTAAATCCAGAAATTTACAAATAAAGATTCATACCATTTTGATTGTCGATAGATTTTCCCTGTAGCTACTTTAAGATCTAACGAATTTCAGAGAAGAAAATTCACCATCGAGAAAATAGATCTAAAGCCAGTGTATATTTTGAAAAAATTGGTCGAAAAAGTTGCCGTGAAATTCTGAGAAGAAGAGGATTTAGGGTTTTGAAGGGTTAATGGGTAATATGGGTCGGTATGTGTTTGATGTCGGACTGATTGGGTCTTGACCCAATTAAGAAATAGTAGAAAATGCGTTTGACCCAGCCTTGTTGAAACAGGTTTATTCGGGTTGGGTTAAAGGGTCAATCTGAAATTTGACAGGCCTACTAACATGCTAGAAGGTGGTGCAAAGGTGGGTGGTGGTGGAACTACACTAACAAAGCAATATACAAGGGTTTAAGGCCATAGTTTGGCTCGGCCAAGGGCATATAGGTCATGGCCCTCACTATAGCAGCCAAGGGGATGGTGTGGCCAAGAGTTTAGGTGGTGCTGGAGGTGGTGTTGGTGGCGGCCATGGGTGGTGGAAGTGGTGGATGTGGATGATGTGTTCGGTCTAGGCAAGTTTTATGGAGTTTGTTGGATTTTGGTGATGGATCAATCCACAAGGAGGCATGGCTTGGGGTTTGGTCAGAGAAGTGGTGATGATGGTGGTGTTCTCAGGTGGTGGTGGAGGCGGTAGGTCATGAAGAGGAGCATGGCCGAACCTATAGAGGTGAAGAGCAAGTGCAAAACTCAAATCAAAGAAGAATAAAAGTAAAACAAAAGAAAAGAAAAGGAAATTTTACCCAAACTTTTCTCAAAGGCAATGGCCGAAATTTTTTTGTTCAGGAATGAGAAAATGAATATACGTGAAAGTGAAATGAAGGTGGCAGCTGAAAGAATGAAGAGATGTGGCCATTTGAGTGAAAAGAAATGGTTAAAATGTGAAACGGTATGAATATAAAAGGCCTTAGGAGATAAAAAGTCACCAAAACCTTTCAAATTTCTATATTTTCTTTTTATAAGTTTAAATATCTGAAAATACATATAATTTCAGTTAGAATTCAAAAATATAACAAATATACAAAATATAAATAAATAAATATTAATTATATATGATTAAAATAAGAAAATAGTACAAAATGAAAACTAGTCTAGAAAATTTGAAAATAAACAGAATAAACTTTGGAAGATTTATATGGACTTAGAAAATATTTATAAATAAAGATAATAAAATAAAAAAAATTCATTCACAAAAATAAATAAATGACTTTTAATTAAATATAATTTAAATGAGGAAAATAGCAGAAAATGGAAACTAGCTTTTAAAAATAGAAAATAAATGCAATAAATTTTGGAAAAATTTTATTATCACTTTAAAAATATTAAAAGACAAAGTACACATAAAATAACATATTAACACATATTAAAATAGAATATGACAAAGAAAATGCAATTTATATAATTTAAAATAGACAAAATTGTTAAATAAATCAAATTGCACTCAAAATTGATATATACATAACTTTCACAATTCAAATTCGTTTTCAACGAAACGAAAAGCAGTATTCAAGTTATTAAATATATTTTCATAATAAAAGATAAAATTTAAGAATTTAAATATTTAAATTTAAGGTTTCAAAATCATAGTTTGACCAGTTTGACCAAAAATCCCTTTTTTAGGAAAATGTTCAATTTATACCAGTTTGAAATTAAAATTCACATAATAATCAACATTTATATTTAAAAATGAAATGTTTGAAATAAAACAAGTTTAAAATAGTTTTCAAAATATAATAAAGTCAAATAAAATATATACAAAAATCTAGGGCTGTTACACTCTCCCCCACTCAAATCTTTTCGTCCTCGAAAAGGAAGGGAGCGGAGAAACAACTAGAAAGAACAATAGGTTGGAAGACATCCCGAAAGAAGGTAGGGAAGAAAAGTAGCTAGGAGGGAAAGCAGGTTGAAAGAGAAGAATGAACCATTATTTAAAATTGTTGGTTAAAGAGGTAAAATATTTAAAACACTTTAAAATCCTTTAAAAAAGAAAATAACTTATCAAAGTATCATTTATATAATATTTTATCAAAATACTTTTATAACTCGATGTCTTGACAAGTTTATCCTCGTTCCTGTAGACTCTGGCAGTGCGTTGATCAGGCGCAAAGCTAGAATTCTCCAGGTACTTAGTAGACTTGTTTCAACATCCAATGAAAATACTGGAAAACTTTTAAAAACAGATATGGAAAGTACAATCCAAAAAAAACTAAACATGTCGATCATGGATCGCGGATACACAATGGTTTCACCTGGATCCCCCAGGAAACATCCGTACCCTTAGGCCGCCTCCCAACCTTGCGATTATGCCATGAAGACTGGTAGTACTGCAGATACACAATGGTTACGCCTGGATCTCCCAGGAAACATCCATACCCTAGGCTCTCGCAGCCCCTGCTGATTACGCTACCAAGTGACTCAATGGATCGCAGATACACAATGGTTACGCCTGGATCTCCCAGGAAACATCCGTACCCGTAGGCCGCCCCCCAACCTTGCGATTACGCTATGAAGTCGCGCTCGTAAGACCATGGAGATTGCCATGGAATTCGATGGAAACTCGAGTATCATATCCGAAAAACCAAAAATCAGAGAAATATCGATAGAATGAATCCACAATGTGGCCACAAAGCGAATATCAAGCAGAAGGCACTTTCCATATCTTTACTTCGAAAATATGTATCGTATAGTACCTTTTCAAATCACTTTCAAATATCATACTTATATAAAGTCCATTATATATAAGATTTCATTTTCAAATCAAATACTTTCCAAAATCAATAGTATATCAAATCACACTTATATAGACTTCAATTATATAAGATTTCACTTTTCAAATTGAGTATCTTTTCAAATCCATAGTTTTCGAATCAACATCATACTTATACAAACCAAATTTTATATAAGTTCGATAACTCCCAAATCAAGTATTTAGTAACATAAGGTTCTCAAATTTCAATTTTGTTTCAATATCAATATAATTTTCAAAATCATATACGCTTTCACCAAATTATCCTCCCAAATCAAATATCTTCAGTTCCAAAGTTTCCAAAATAATAAATTTAGAAAATAAATCCAAATTTCCAAATTAATATAGTTTAAGTCAAACAATTCATTTCCAAAATCATCTTATATTTACATAAAGTCCATCTTATATAAGGATCAAAATTTTCAAAAATAAATTTCGCTGTACGAAGAGCTATATGGGATTGAACATCTTTGCTTACTAAAAGGTTTTGAGTTTAGAATAGTTTTGTATACAAATTAGTTTGTTAAATAGTTTTGTACATAAAATAGTTTTGTAAAATAGTTTTGTATATAAAATAGTTTGTTTAAGAAAATAAAAGAAAAATAGAAAAAAAAATGGTTTTAAATTGATAGTAGTTTTTCATAAAGGAAAAATTCCAATTAAATTACAAAGATATCCAACCCAACAACTTCCAATTTCAGCGTCAAGTATATCAATGATATTAGAATATAAGATGTACATATGTCATCATTTCGCAAAGTCACATTCGATTGCTCGCTCGATCACACAAGTTCGCTTTCGAGCTAGTATTGTTCATTCGACTTCTCTAATGCGGATTTCGATATGGTTTCTCGACTAGAAACCATCAGTCTCCTTGCATAGCCATATACTATGATAGAGAATTCTAGAATCAAACCGAAAATCCATATCAAATATTCGCCATCAAGAATCAAATGAAAAATCCTAACATGAAATGGTGTAATTCACCTCGAACTTGTGTACTCAAACTTGGATCAATTTAATTATGCGAATAAAATAGCATACGTACAACTTATGTATCTATTCCAACTTTTTAAATATATAGTTTCATAAAGATGTTACTAAGTTAAACATTTAAACTAAATTTTATTCAAAATATTTTGAAGACTTAATTCTTCTCAAAACATTTCAAATCTAAATTTCATATTAGAAAAAATTCAAAATAGCCTTATTCATTTACTTAACAAAACAGTTTCAACCTATTTAAATCATATTACTACATACTTTAAACATACATACCAAACTTATATACTTTATACTTTTCAAAATTACTTAGCTTTGAAAAGTTAACCTTGATTTGGAAGTGCTCGAACCTTCAAAATAGTCGAAGAAATCATATTTCAATCCAAGAGTTGGAAATCACAATTAAATCAGTAAATCAATTCCAAAAATAGGGTTATATCAAATCAAATCCAAAACTCAAGGACTGAACCCCGGCTCATTTCAAATTTTACAAATATATATACATATATCTTTCGAATATCACATCACACTTCGGAATTTGAAATCAAAATTGGTTTCACAAATCAATCGCATAGCAAAGCTACCGAAGTGGCCTCTCCCTCACTCAGAAACTCGAAAATCAAAGTCGATGATGCGTGCACTCATCACCGAAATTATTTTCCAGCGACACAAGTGAGTTCTGGACTTCCATTTACTTTGAAAACTTCTTTGAAATTCCTTCAAAATCATTAAAACCCATTAAAATCATTGAAACATTACTTATTCGAAAAAATAATTTCAAATCATATTATTTATTATTTCAAAATCCTAAAACCAGTTCCAAAATGTCGAAGTTCAATCACTTAAATTCAGATTTTAAACCTTCAGTTATAAATCATTTTATATGAAACCATTTCTTATAAAATTTTCACAATTTCAAATCCTTTCAAAACTTCAAATTCTCATTTTTTTTAAAAGGTATATAATTCTTATCAAAAACATTTCATCTTTATATAAAAATATGGTCATCCTTATCAAAATAAAAACAACAATGAATACACAATTTTCAAAAGACAATCAACCACAAACTTTCCAAGGGACGATTCAAGGATGGATTTCAAAGCAAAACAGAGATTCAAATTTAGAAGGACTCTAATCAAATAGAATTCTAATTCAAAGATAGGCTCAAACGAAGATAAGATAATTAAATTACCAAATAGAAGATGGATAAGCCTATATGAATCGCGGCGACCTTAACCGGTCAACCGTAACTTCAGGAATATAATCGATGCGAAAATCTAAGGCAAATCGACCTTCGATTGCCAAAGATAGAATCTAAATATAGCAGAAGATAGAAAACATCGTAAACCGAGGATACAGAAATCTCCGGTGAATCAATGCCAATTATAATCATTCAAAGATTGGCGGAATCGCCACCCTATAAAGGTCATACAAAGTGGAGTGATGCAATGCTCCAAAATCAAAAGAATACAATTAGGGGAGACAGGAATGGATTTCAGAACAAGTGGGAGCGTTCCAAAATTCAAAGGAATCTTATTCGATAAGAATCCAAATGAAGATTAGAGATATATAACCTATATCGATACAGAAAAATTCCCATTCAAAATTTGGAAAGACTCGAATTCATAACATACGAAAATAGAAGCATAAACATCTTTAGTTGGGAAACTGTAGCTAAGCAAAAGATACAACAGAGTTTACTCAAAGCAACCTAACAAACTACTGATTTTACCATACCCAGAATAGATTCCTGTCAACAATGGATCTAGATCAATCAAGAGAGAAGTTCAAAATTTTAGAGGATCCTAATCAAAGAAATTACTAACAAGGTGGATACGAAAGGAATGAAGCTTAAGAAATATTTTACTTTCAAAGCAAGAAAATTTATATCAAATAATCTTGGAAAATTCTTTAAAAATCATTTAGAAATCATTTTATACTTCGAAAATACGTTCTCTCACAAAGAAAGGATTCTGAGATTGATTTCACTCATTCTAGGCTTTTTAAACCCTATCTCTAATGAGTTTTTGCTCCGCAGTCTATGGTTTGCCGAAAAACCAAAGCTCTGATACCAACTGTAATGACCCACTATTTTGGACCATTCAAATCGACAATAATACACACATGTCTGGCTTGAATAATTCAAAATAACAGATTGTAAATAAATTTGGAGCAAATGAAATCAAATACACAGAATCACAGACACAGAACATATCAGAATAACTCACAGCGGAATATAAAAACCATAGTAGTTCATGAAGCTACTATAACAAAATCTCAAAACATAATACATAATATCTGCTTGAAAAAATATACAATAGACATCTCAAATAAATAGAAGTTTATGAATACCAGAACTGAAATAGAACAACTGAACTGAAAGGAACAGATAACTAGACAAGCAGAATCTCCAGCGATTCCTAACTCCAGAAAGAAATCCAAAGCTAAGCTGTAAATACTCGGGCTGACCCGAGCATAAAGTAAAACACAAAACACTCGAGTCAGGACAATATATACTTATATAATGTAAACCAACTCAAGTGAACTATAGTAGAAATGCACAATAACTCAAAGGATGCTTGGGATCGCCCATCCTTTAAGGATCAGTTAAACTATAAATTAAATACATCCCGTGGTTAAAATTTCAAAATGGTATTTTATACTTCGAAATCAAATATCATTTTAAAATTCAATATCCTTCAAAAATCCATTTCAAAATATCAAAATATCATATTTCAAAATAGTTTATATTTCGAAACAAATTACTTTATTTTTAATCATAAAAATGAAGTTATTGTATTTAATAATTAAATTATTAAATTTCCAAAATTTTAATCTTTCAAAGTTCATTCGTTCACTTAAATTAATTAAAACAATTAAAAATTCAACTTTCGTAGCATTTAGAAAATGCTACGGAAAGTCACATTTAAAACAGTTCAATTTAACAAAAGACAGCATTTAAAATGTTGTAATAGGGTTACATTAGTTTCAAATAAATTTAGTTAAATTCAACCATTATAACATTTACAAAAATGTTATAATTGCCTTTACTTAAATTTAGCCATTTGGTTCATTATTATCAACTACAGCATTTACAAAATGTTGTATTATCATTTACATTAGAATTTATAGCATTTCAGAAATGCAGTTAATTAACTTCAAATATTCAGTATAATTTCACAAACAATTATATTTTTTATATAAATCATTTTTAACTTATAAAATCATATAATTTCACTTTTAAAACAATCATTCAAATACCCTTATATTCATGATTTTATAAAGTTAAACCTCCATTCAAAAATCAAAATTTAATAATAATTCACTTATTAAATTCCAATATTAAATTATAAGTTCATTAAATTACTTTAACTTAACACTTAAGTTTAAATTTTCAAATATAACTTAATTCCATTTTTATTTACTTAACTTAAAATTCACTTTTAAGCCAAATTCACAAATTTCCAATTTTAGTTATATTTCAAAATTTCAACTTAAATATTCATTCATTTCACATTTTAACTTTATTCAAAATCATTAATATAATATAAAAATCATTTAAATTCACTTTAATCCAAATTATCATGAATTTATCACATTTCATATTTAATTTAAATTCCAATTATCACCAAATTAAAATTTTCCAAAATAACTTACATTTCAAATTTTCTAATTTTACCATTAATTTATTTCACTTATAAATTTTCAAAAAATCAATAATGCTTTACAAAAATCATTTTTATTTAGTTTAAATCAAAATATTATAATATTTACATTTCTAAAATATTTTAAAAAAATTTATAAAACATATTTTAACAACGGGTCTGTATTTCATTTTCTAGTCTAGGTAAAGTGATACGGGAAAATTTATCATTTCAACCCGTAATTTACAAAGATACCCGGGTTTGATCATTTCAAACCTGCAATCCCAAGTAAATGAAAATAATTGAAAATCATTCAGGCATATCATTTCAGCCCATAACGATTTTCTCCTATTCTAAAGTCCGTTCGGGTATGTATCATTTCAACCCATAGTGATTCTAATCTAAAGGGAACTTGCAGTGTGATAAACTGATAAAAATGATAGAACAGCATAATATAACAGTAACATATAATATAATAGGTGTTTAAGCATGGGTGAACATCATAAAATCGTAACATAGCAGGTGTAACATGATAATGCATTTTACAGATTCAAAAGGGGTCAATTCACTAGTTATATATGTACATATTGTCTGGTAAGAATAACTCACAGTTTTGTGCTGGAGACACAACGACGAATGCACAAATGAGATCCAAACAAGCACGATAACACGATTCAAATAAGAGTGGAGGAGCCAAAGTATCAACTCCCTTGAATACAAGTCACACAAACAATAATAATATACATAAGTTTCAAATGCAAATACGATAAACAATGATAAAATAGACTGCACAAATCGAAGCGGAATTGTTTTGCACTTGTCTCCAACTCACATTGAGTTCAGCCATGAGTGTATTACAGGTCTAAAGCAATGTTTTTGGTTCAGGTCTGGGTTGCTAAGGGTTGGCCTAACATGCTAGAAGGTGGTGCAAAGGTGGGTGGTGGTGGAACTACACTAACAAAGCAATATACAAGGGTTTAAGGCCATAGTTTGGCTCGGCCAAGGGCATATAGGTCATGGCCCTCACTATAGCAGCCAAAGGGATGGTGTGGCCGAGAGTTTAGGTGGTGCTGGAGGTGGTGGAGGTGGTGTTGGTGGCGGCCATGGGTGGTGGAAGTGGTGGATGTGGATGATGTGTTCGGTCTAGGCAAGTTTTATGGAGTTTGTTGGATTTTGGTGATGGATCAATCCACAAGGAGGCATGGCTTGGGGTTTGGTCAGAGAAGTGGTGATGATGGTGGTGTTCTCAGGTGGTGGTGGAGGCGGCAGATCATGGAGAGGAGCATGGCCGAACCTATAGAGGTGAAGAGCAAGTGCAAAACTCAAATCAAAGAAGAATAAAAGTAAAACAAAAGAAAAGAAAAAGAAATTTTACCCAAACTTTTCTCAAAGGCAATTGCCGAAATTTTTTTTTTTCAGGAATGAGAAAATGAATATACGTGAAAGTGAAAAGAAGGTGGCAGCTGAAAGAATGAAGAGATATGGCCATTTGAGTGAAAAGAAATGGTTAAAATGTGAAACGGTAGGAATATAAAAGGCCTTAGGAGATAAAAAGTCACCAAAACCTTTCAAATTTCTATATTTTCTTTTTATAAGTTTAAATATCTGAAAATACATATAATTTCAGTTAGAATTCGAAAATATAACAAATATACAAAATATAAATAAATAAATATTAATTATATATGATTAAAATAAGAAAATAGTACAAAATGAAAACTAGTCTAGAAAATTTGAAAATAAACAGAATAAACTTTGGAAGATTTATATGGACTTAGAAAATATTTATAAATAAAGATAATAACATAAAAAAATTCATTCACAAAAATAAATAAATGACTTTTAATTAAATATAATTTAAATGAGGAAAATAGCAGAAAATGGAAACTAGCTTTTAAAAATAGAAAATAAATGCAATAAATTTTGGAAAATTTTATTATCGCTTTAAAAATATTAAAAGACAAAGTACACATAAAATAACATATTAACACATATTAAAATAGAATATGACATAGAAAATGCAATTTATATAATTTAAAATAGACAAAATTGTTAAATAAATCAAATTGCACTCAAAATTGAAATATACATAACTTTCACAATTCAAATCCGTTTTCAACGAAATGAAAAGCAGTATTCAAGTTATTAAATATATTTTCATAATAAAAGATAAAATTTAAAAATTTAAATATTTAAATTTAAGGTTTAAAAATCAAAGTCTGACCAGTTTGACCAAAAATCCCTTGTTAGGAAAATGTTCAATTTATACCAGTTTGAAATTAAAATTCACATAATAATCAACATTTATATTTAAAAATGAAATGTTTGAAATAAAAAAGTTTAAAATAGTTTTCAAAATATAATAAAGTCAAATAAAATATATACAAAAATCTAGGGCTGTTACATATTTGGTTATATCCTTTTGCGACCAACTTAGCTTTGTTTCTAATTACATTTCCTGATTCATCAAGTTTATTTTTGAACACCCATTTAGTTCCAACAATTGGATAGTCATTAGGCCTAGGAACTAATTTCCAAACTTTATTTCTCTCAAATTGATTAAGTTCATCTTGCATTGCTAAAACCCAACTTTCATCATTAAGAGCCATTTCAACAGAATCAGGTTCAACCTCAGAAATAAAACCACTGTGACAACAACGCACACAAATTTTTATCAAATGAAGAGCGAGTGCATATACCTTCCGTAGGATCACCTATAACCAATTCAGGAGGATGATTGGATTTGAACTTCAATCTATCAGCATCAACTGTCCTACTTTCAGCTTTCTCACTAGATGTCCCTTCTTCAATGCCTTCATGATCTACCCCATCGTCAACCGCCTTTTCAGTCGTCCTTTCCAGGTCAGATTCATCGAATTTCACATTGATTGATTCAATAATTGTCTTTGTTCGTTTTTTGTATATCCTGTAAGCCTTGCTCCTTGTTGAATAGCCCATGAAAATTCCCGCATCAGCCTTTGATTCAAATTTTCCAAGTTGATCACCTGTGTTAAGAATGAAACAAGGACATCCAAATACACGAAAATAAAAAATGTTAGGTTTCCTTTCATGCCATAATTCATAAGACATTTTGCCAAGTATTGGTCTAATCATTACTCTATTCATTACATAGCACGAAGTATTCACTGCCTCTGCCCAAAAGGTTAGAGGTAGTTTATACTCACTCAACATGGATCTAGCCAATTCTTACAATGTACGATTTTTCCTTTCAACCACCCCATTTTGTTGAGGTGTTCATGGAGCAGAAAATTCATGTTTTAAACCATTTTCTTCACAAAAGCTTTCAAATTCCAAATTTTCAAATTTTCCTCCATGATCACTTCTCAAAGTTTTAATTGAAACTCCTTTTTCATTTTGAACAAGTTTTGCAAATTTTGAAAAATAATCAAAAGATCAGACTTTTTGGCTAAGAAATAAACCCATGTAAATCTAGAATAATCATCAACCAATACATAACAATAACGTTTTCCATTCAAGCTTGCAATTTCATTTGGTCCAAATAAGTCCATGTGAATTAATTCAAGGACCCTTGATGTGCTAACAATGTTTTTAGGGCGAAATGATGATCGACTAAGCTTGCCCAAGGAACATGCTTTACACATTTTATTATTTTTAAATTTCTGATGTGGTAACCCTCTGACTAATTCTTTCATTTCAAGTTTTTTCAAGAGGCCCATGCTAGCATGTCCAAGTCTCCTATTCCATAAAGATGCCTCTTCGTCAGTGGCTACCAAACATCTAGAAAGATTTAGATTATCAAACGAAAGCGTGTAAACATTTCCTTTTCTTTTTCCCATAAAAACAATGTTATTAGAAGATTTATCAATGATTTTGCAAGTATCACTATCAAAAACCACATTCATACCTTTGTCACATAGTTGGCTAATAGAAATGAGATTGTGATGCAAATTATCAACGTATAAAACATTAGTCAAGGAAAAGTACCGTTACCTACTTCACCTTTACCAATAATCTTACACTTGCTATTGTCTCCCATGATCACATTTCCACCTTTAAAATTCTCTAGGCTAAGGAACTTCGATTTGTCACCTGTCATATGTCTAGAACAACCTGAATCTAGAAACCATTCTTGTTGCTCCTTAGCCCGCCAACAAACCTACATAAAGAGAGAGGAGGATGACCTAGAGAAACTCTTAGGTCCAATGATATTAGTGATTGAAGCATTGTGAATAAACAATCCCTTTGGAACCCAAACTTGTTTTGTCCTTTCATTCTTGTTCCAATAGACATGAAATTTGTTTGTAGAATTATTAGGAACCCAAACTTGTATAAATTTTGTGTTCTTGTTCCTATGACTACAATTTTCAGCACGATGTCCAATTATTCCACATCTAGCAAAGACACTCTTACCTTTTGCATTATCATCAACTTGTGTTTTCCCAAAGCCTAGTCCTTTTCTGTTGTTAGTAAAAAGTTGATTTCCCAATAACATGTTGAATGATTTTTCTCCTCTTGAAAAGTTATTCAGAGATTTCTCAAGATTTTGGACTTTGGTTTTTAGTGTTGTGTTTTCAGTCACAAGTGAGGTGCATCTATTTATAAAATCCTTTTTCCTAGTGTCAATGGTTTCCTTAAGACTCAAGTTTTCTTTTTCAAGATTCTCAAAGCTATTCTTAAGTCTTGATAATTCTGAATCTAAAATTTTACATTTTTTACAGTCTAGGTTTTGAATATTTTCAAGTTCAGTTTCTAACCTAGAATTTTCATGGACAAGTTCTCTCCTATCAGATTTCAGTTTTTCAATTTTAGATTCAAGAGTATCAATTGTTTTAGTAAGATCACAACACATCAAAACAAGTTCTGTATAAGAATAGTCACCTACCTCACTAGATTCCTCTGAGCTTGATCTGAATTTGATTTTGCCATAAGACACAAGTTAGCCTCCTTTGAGCTATTATTCGAAACTTCCTCTCCTTCTTCATCATCCCAAGTCGCTGCAAAGGCCTTCTTCTTCTTTTTCTTTCCTTTGTTGTTTTTGAGAAGTGGGCATTTTTGTCTGAAGTGGCCAGGCTTCTTGCAGTTAAAGCAAGTCAATTCATTATTGGAATTGTTAGAATCTTTTGACCTATTACCACTTGTTTTCTTCTTGTGTGGCCTGAATCTTGACCATTTTCTAAGATTATTGACAGCCATTGCAAGCTCTTCAATTGGATCTTCTTCTTCTTCATCGCTCTCTTCTTTGCTCTTTAAGGCAATCGTCTTCTTCTTTGATTCGGAGTTGTTGCATTCCTCCTTTGCTTTTAGCTCAAGCTCATATGTCATCAAGTTGTCGATCAACTCCTCCATGCTTAGTTTACTCAGATCTTTCGATTCTTGTATTGCCGTGACTTTTGCCTCAAAGCTCATCGGTAGGACTCGTAGCACCTTCCTCACAAGCTCTACCTTAGTGAATACCTTCCCAAGCGCTCTAGCATTGTACACCAAAGTTGAAAAGCGTCCAAACATGTCCTTTATGCTCTCGCCTTTATCCATCACAAAGTTCTCGTATTCATTGCTGAATAGGGCTAGACAAGACTCCTTGACTTGAGAAGTTCCTTCATGTGTCACCTCCAAGGTATGCCAAATTTCCTGCGTAGTTCTACAATGCGAAATTCTATTAAATTCAGTCTTATCAAGAGCATAGATCAAAGCATTCATGGCTTTAGCATTTGTAGTTTTTAATTTCTTATCGTTAGCGTCCCACCTATCCTTAGGTTTAGGAATCTCAGTATCACCAACAGTTATAGTGGGAGATTTATAGCCAGTTTCAATAATATCCCAAACATCATAATCAACAGAACTAAGGTAAATACCCATCCTAACTTTCCAATAAGCATAATCATTCCCATTAAACATGGGTGGCCTAGCAATAGATTGCCCTTCAGAAAAGCATTATTTGGTGGATTCATGACTCTAGAGTTAAAGAAAAATACCGGGCTCTGATACCACTTGTAGGATCTAGATTAACCCTAGAGGGGGGGTGAATAGGGTTATAGCATATTTTCTCGAATTTATAAAATTAAACACAAAAACAAACTGCAGAGAAGTAAATATGCTGAAAAGTAAATCACACACAAAATTTACCCAGCTTCGGCAACCCCTGCCTACTGCTGCATTCCCAGATTTCTATTAGAATTAAACAGTCTCCCGCTTACAAACACTCTAACAGACTCGCAAACCCTGCTACCGCCTATAGAGTTTTGCAAACTCACAAACCCTACTTACTGAACTAATCCTAACTAGACAATCTGACACAACCTAAATCCTAGGTGGTGATTTACCAAGATTTGATTCGAAAAGTACAGACTTCAAAAATAAAAACAAGAGAAAAAATAAATAAAAAACTTGAGTACAAATTTTTTCCCTTAAACAAAACAACCCGACCCAAAAGAAAAAAAACACGGCCACTTCCCTCTTTTGTTATCTGATGCAATTTAGGGTTCTGAAAATGGCGGCTTTGTCTCAACAACGATCCAATTGGGTCTCTGAGTTGCCTCTGATTTCTCCTCTTCCCTTCGAATGTCCAATCGCATCTGATTAAGACTTGCGCAACCACGTTTAGAGCGAATTCCGATTGCTAAAGGCTCGGGTGATTGAATTGGTATGATTTGAGTTAAGATTTTCTGATTTATCTTGCTTGTTCTCTTATGATCTGCCTATGATGATCTTGGGGTATATATATAGGGTAGAAACCCTAATAATTCGCGTCTGATTTGATTTCTTGCTTGGCCTCCACGTCGTTGAATATTTCCATGATTTTGTTGCGACATTTTGGGTATATATGATTCGAATTTTGCTTGGTACCCACGGCTTTGGATATTTCCTATATGTTTTCACAATTTTGAAATTTAAACTGCTGATTTCGTTCTGGAATTTTTTTTGTTTCTATAGCAGGATATTTGGAATTTTTTTTTTCTCGGTCCATATTCGAATTATTTCTGTCCATATATGCATTCGAATTCTTTAATCAAATATGGAAAAATCTTTTCCATATATTTGCATTGCCAAGATTTGTTTGCCATATTTGATTTCTTGACCAAGTCTTCTGATTTGTTTTTGCCGTGAAAAAAAATCTTTCCTGCTTCTGACCAAAACAGATTTGTTGCCTTAATACCGAACCAAATTGTGCTTGTTACCTTTATATTGTTTTGACCAAAAACAATATTGAGCACTTGCCATGTATATGCTCCTGTCTATGTACATGTTGCACCATGCTCAAGTATTTTGTTTTGACCATACTTGATATTGTTGAGTCGAGTTGCATTGCCATATCGTTGTCTGTTGTTCATTTGAGTTAGCTTGAACATGTTGCTCTGTCCAGTTTTGGTCGAACTGCTGCAATGACTAGGTTTCAAGTTGTTGTTGCATTTGCAGTCCATGCTTGTACATTAGAGTTGCATTGATTTATGTGCCTTGTGTACTTGTCACTTGAGCCTTAATCTTGATATCGTTGGCATTTGTGTTACACTGAGCTGCCATGCATACTTGACTTGCTATATTCATGTTGGTAGTCCACATCTCTGTCCATGCTTCTATGTATGAATTTCTGAATTTGTTGTATTTGTTTGTTGAGAACTTGAGCATGTACTGTCGATTGTTGCACTTGTGTTGCACACCATGTCTTTTGGCTCGACTTGAGCATTGTCAGGTTGCATATCCAGCTGAGTCTATGTTATGCATGATTGCTTTTGTTGACTGCGCACACGAGTTGGCGAGGCAGTGCACACGTGTATAAATGTACACGTGTGTATTGCATCCACTCATGATTACCTGTCCCTGATAAGAATACTGATATGCACAGATATTACACAATCAAAAATGATGACAATAACCCATATATCTGAGACACCAATAAAAACAAATTATATTTTTGCAAACTCAAATTTGTTTATTTTCAGATTACTGCTGTAGTTGCTAATTATACAGGTACACAGGAGACAGGACAAGAACTGGAGCTGGACAATGCAGATAGATGCAGATATGCAGACAGAGTGAAAAACTAAGTGTTGAGCGTTGTAGTGAGAAAAAATATGAATGTGAAATGTATGAAACTGGTGTATGTATATAGAGAGAGCTGAAAACTTTGTACTGTATAAGTGTTGAAATAAAATATTATGTTGAATAAAAATACTGATTGAATTATATAAATTCTGTGCAATAGTATTATTATTCAATATGAATATTTATTCCTATATGTGTATAGTACAATCTGCAAACACATATATAAATTGATATATATTTGTTATCATCAAACAAAAAATCACATCAAACATAGGGTATAAACTACGGGGCGTAGTTTGAGAATTCGCAACTCAGTGGCTGAGTTGTGGCAGGGTTTTGAGCGTAGAGTTAGGTTAGTCGATAGTGGGTGTCGCAAGTTTACGTGTGTAAGCCTCTGACAACATAATTTCTAGTAGAAACCTTGGAGGCAGCACATAGGCAGGATTTTGCCGAAGCTGGGTAAATCTGTGTTGTTCTATTTTTGCTTTTATTATTCTGTTATTATCTGTATTGCAATTATTTGATATATTTCTGCATTAATTTTTATTATTATTAGTATCACCCTATTCATCTCCCCCTTTAGAGTGAAATCTATCCTATAAGCGTGATTTCTTGCTTAAACTCAAACAGTAGCATGTTTCCTTAGTTTAGATTTAAAGTATGCACTTAGCTGCCCTAGCACACATCTCGACTTATAAATATGTCTAATAAAACTTTATTTGGAAAAATACAAATACATGCACAATATCAAGCTAGAATCGAAGAATTGAAAAGTCAAGGCACAAAAATTTCCTATGAAGTCGAGACAGAAGTATCTGATATGCTTACCAGTGCTATAGCTAAAAAAAGAATCGTAAATCTTATTATGGCAATATCCCTGGAGTAAATATTTAAACTTTCTGCAAAACATTATTTTAATTAGTTAAAATGTAGAAATTGATGCAATATTTGATAAAATGCAGAAATACAAAGATGCCCCTTATAGCATTAATAAGGGAGAAGCACGGACTAGAGCCAAACTGGAGGAAATGGTGGAGCGTCAAAAAGGTGAGATTCAAACGCTAAAGACGCAGTATGAAAAGCTCTCTGAGATGCTTCGACGGCGATTTGATGGAAAGTCGAATGATCGACGTGAGAGATGAGAGTATTTTTCTTATTCTTAGTGGTATATGTATGATGTCATGTATCATGAACATATTATCATACTGTTTAGACGTATGAGAACTTGATTAATATTGGTTTGACTATGTAATATGAATGAGATATTTGAACTTAATTGATGTTGAATGATTTGATGTTAGTCTTTTTGTTGAAATGTGTATAGATATGGAATAAGTTGATTTTAGTTTTGTTTAATGTGTGGTGAAAAGAAACACAATAGTAATTAATATATCAAAATTTGCTTCAGAAAAGGCGTAAGAAAAGCATAGGTAAATCAAATTTTAATGCAGCAAAAGGTCATGTGGATGGGGTAGGAAAAACATAAAAAATACAGACGTAAGTAAATCGTAGATAGATGAATGACATAGAAAAGATGTAGGAAATGTAAGATGTACGAATGGCATGGGGAAAGCATAGGAAATCAAAGGCGTAGGGAAGACGTAGATAAACAAATGGCGTAAGAAAGGCGTGAGAAATGTAAGAAGTAAAAATGCCGTAGCAAAATCATAGGAATATTATGGCGTAGGGTAGACATAGAAAAATAATGACGTGGGGAACACGTAGGAAAAAACCTCATGGAAAGCGTGGGTACTTTATTACCTATGTAGGTTTTACCCATGCCAACATTGATGTAGGGGTTACGTAGTTACTGCATTTACCTACGTCACGTTTACGCCATTTTGGCGTAGGTAAAACCACAGTTTTCGTGTAATGTTTCTTCTTGCCAGCCTGCCTTTCCTTAGCCGTACCTGAGCCACCTTCCCAGCTTTGATCTCGTAGGCGAAATTGCCCACAACAGTGATGTTTATGTGTATTCTAAGGTATGCATTTTTTTAGACAACTTTGCATAATTCAACATAATTTGCAATTTTACAGTATCATGCGCTGTCGAATTTTTTAAAGGAAAGTTTTGTTAATCATCCTCCTTTAAGTTTCAAAATACACAGTCATCCCTTCGTCAAAATAAATTTTAGAAAAACCTTGTTCTTTAGTTTCAACTAGCGCGAACTCATGCTTCGCACACGGATGTGGAAAAAATATTGTAGTAGCATAGACCATAAACAAATATATAAGAATTTTATTATAATGCTAACGAAAAAACATTGCTGAACATAGCATGAGTTATAAGTAAACAACTTGTATGTATAATTTTCTTGTTATCAATCTTTGATGAATAGTTCTAAACGAAAAACATTGCTTCACACACGGTTGAAAAATATAATTACTAAAAAGAAAACCATAAAAAACTTAAGCATTGTTGAGCAGCGTGTGTATGCTTTTGAGTTATAAGCATAAATTTGGTACATAAAGATATTGATACACCAACTTATCTTGTATATCTGTCTCTTGTTTGTATTTTTTTTCAATCACAGAAATCGTACATAAGCTTCATGAATAAAAAAATGCATCAAGTTAGTTAGAGCATAGTTAAAATAGGAAGAAACCACAACAGTAAGGAAACGTTGATGCACTAAGCGTTGATGAAATATATTGTTTATTTGTACCCAATGAAAGAAGTTGTTTATTCAGTTGGAAGAAAACTAAGATGAAGCAATACTTGAAAATAGTGTGTTGCTTCAAAGCAAACGAAAAAATTTCCATACAAAGTAAAAGTGTATTGCGTCATTATATATTATAGTTTAATAAATCTACATGCTATTTAATTTTTTTGCATAGTTTGAAGTTTCAAAGTAAGTCACAATAAAAATTATAACCACTTCCCATCAACAGCTTGTCATTTTCTATTTCTCACCATTACAAATTTCTATTTTTCTCTTCCATCTAAAACTTGTCTTGGTCAACTCATCCTTCTGAATAGGAGTGAACCCACCAAAAATTGAATCCATTGCCAAATCACCTACATTATCTCAAAAAACAAATGTTAGATGGTTGGTTTATGTAAACATATAAAAATGCGAGGATGCCATAAACATTGTTTTGTTATTCAATGATATCTGTTTCCTCTGCTCTAAAGCTAGACAATAGTCGGATTGATTTGATTATGAGCAA
Organism: Allium fistulosum; assembly: GCA_030737815.1. NCBI lineage: Eukaryota > Viridiplantae > Streptophyta > Magnoliopsida > Asparagales > Amaryllidaceae > Allium > Allium fistulosum. The sequence continues at coordinate 891,782,155 of CM060905.1, read as the reverse complement.
AATGCAGAGGCTTATTAGTCCATTATATTAATGTTCACTGTTGTGCAATTCTGGAGTGCACGCATGTTTTTTAGCAACACAAACCAATAAAAGAACTCTTTTCTATCAAATATGAATCAGTTTTGATGACTGTATGGCTAGGATATGTCTGATAATTGTATTTTAAGTTGATCGTAGAAATTAAGCTAAGCCTAAGATTACCCAAGTAACAATATCCACATTTTACAACTGTTTTTAGTTGTTTTGAATTTTTGAGTTTATGTAAATGTAACTACACAGTTAGTAAGGTACCTATCTATTTCCAAACTTTTTAAGAATCAACCATAGTTGTGTTAGCTTCTGTCTGTCCACTGTCCTAATAGTTTTTTTTAGTCTAATATTGGTATATTGGAAACTAATGAAATATCTATAAGATTATAGAAATCTATGACTATATTAATACTGAACAAATTAACCATTTTCAAAAAAATGATGAAATGAAAATTCTGTATTTTTTTAACAACCTTTGCTAAAGAAAATTGCTAACTTAGTGTAGATTTTCACTATATGATCATGGGGTCATGGTTGTACTTGATGTAGCACTTTTCCAATCAAGGTGTAGTGAAGATACATCATTAGTGCGATCAAGACATTGGATCGAAGACGTTATTATGTCACATAACGAAGATACACCATTTGCATTATTTTGGTGATTGGCTTATTATTTCACTTCAATCGTAATCAATTATGTGATGTTTCAAACTACCTCTCATCACTTCTCATGCTCATGCTATTATGTTTATTAAACAATGATAAAGCATATGATTGGTTGGAATTCAATGCTAAAATGCAACCAAAAAAACATTTAGATAAGACTAGTTGGATCTTGCAAAATTATACTAATATTTGTTAATTTGTTACTCATAGGTAGTATAAATTTTTAGTTGTAGTGTAAAAAAATGACAAACTGGATTACCTTACACACAATTTTGCATGTATTAGAAGAAGAAAAATCGCGTGAAAAAACGATTTGTATTATCAAATAATATCAATGCAGATCAAATATTTTCAGTATAAAATAGATTGGTTCAAAATGTTAAATAAATTTTAAGACTGGTGTATATTAAAGGCCAATTTCTTTAGTTGGCATCACACCTAAAAACATTTCAGCCAATAAAACTAAGGAGCATGTACCATCCATAATTGCATGATCAAAATAAATGTTGCGCACTATGAGAGGGAAACAACAAAATTTATCTTCTAAATTATATAAGAAATTTTCAAATGATGGTATTTTTGGAATAAAAAAATCAAGCAAGCATTGTGAATAATATGAAAAGAATGCCTACTTCAGATTAATAAAAATTGTAGTATACCTACTACATAATAGAAGGTGAAGAGAAAATGTAGCCTCTTTCTCTTGATTTTTTGAACAACCTGTTGTTGATTTCAGGTCTAAAATTATCTCATGTACTCCCTTTCTTATGTAAACAACTTATATAGTCTAATAACCAATGCACAACAGAAGTAATGTTTCATGGATGAGGAGAGAGTATGTGCAAGTATTAGATTTTTTAAGGGATGTCAGGTTCAATTCAGTAACTAATTGCTATAAATTTGATTATAGTAATGCCAGGTTCAACAATCTAGACTGCTATGAATTTGATTATAAAATATATCCACCACAAATAAATTTATTGCATATGGACATATTAGATTTGAGATATGATGCATATTGATTGTTAATATATTCAAGGTTCGCATAATGGACTACTTTAAGCTTCTTATAAGAAATATAAGTGAGATACACATATCCGATTTTACCATATTGATTATCAGTTCACTACTATTAAACAAATATAAGCTTTAGTTATATGACTTCTTTTGACAATTATAATTAGTGACCTAACCAAGGTGGAACCAACACCCAAAATATTACCCAGTGCGAAATATATTTTAATATACTATTAAAACTAATTGTTATCTAGTTGGATTAAATAAAAGTTCCAAATTTGAATAAATTTGAGATGCGGTAGGAAGAAGTATAACAAAAAAAATTGATAGCATAAATAAATACCATAAGAAGCATTTGACAAAATAGTAGTAAATTTAAAACCAACACCCAAATTATTAGATATGGATAACTAAAATAATGGAGAGTCGATATTTAGAACATCAAGAAGCTTGTCGAATTCTTGATGATATTTCTCCTCCGAGGTTTATAGTAGAAAATATTAACCAGTGTACTTAAATCAGTAAAAAATAATTTAATATAAGACTTAACAGACCTGTATATACATATCCATATTTTGGTTGGTGTATACCGCTAAAACCAAATCCTATCTAATCAGGTGAAAAACAATAAAATCCAAATCTGCCATTTGAATTAAAAATAATCTCAATTCAGCAATAAAAAATTGGATAAATATTCCGAGTAACACAGTATCCAAACTGAATAGAACTAACATAAATGAAGATCTGAATCTGTAAGTTTATGATCAGAATCTGTAAGGTGAATATGAAGACATACGCAAGTCGAACAAATTCAGAAGTTAAATTAGGTTTGAAAATAAATAAAAAATAGATTCAAAGAATTGAAAATTACCTGAATAGAGGATCGGAGGAGAAATATGAAAACGGACAAATAAAGGTGGAAGTTTGCATACAAAGGAAGGAGAGAAGCAAACATTGATTTCCACCTCGGTCGATATTTGTCTCCGTTATTTTATGAGCTAGGGTTTTATGGAATGGACAGAAAGTAAATTACGGTTTTATTTATTAAACGTGAGTAGGTGCGAAACAAATAGGAAGAACGAATAAATTAAGGAACGCGACTGTTCATTTCTCAAATTCCGGTGTGCCCTCAAAACCTAACTCAGTAATAATAGTATAGTATAGATGTATTCGCAAATATATGAATTGTTTTAAATAAATTGGTTGTGATCACATATACATGCGATTAAGCTTGGATTTATTTTCAAAATAAATGTAAAAGTTATTTATTTTTATTTTTTACCAAAAATTAAAATAGAATATAATTTATAACATGTTTTTTAGATGGGTTTATTATATGTGAAACTTGAAAATAATTGACGGACCATATTTTCCGCTTTTTTAAAATTGTATAATAATCTACGGTGATCTCAAGATTTGTGTGGATTTGGATTTTTTTTAACGTGAACTTTGATGTGCTTCTGAAGAGAAGACTGAAAATTTTGATGTTTTGCTGCATAATATTTCAAACGGTTTACTTTTTCTGTTCGTTTATTGCATGTCAATCCGAACCACAAGGAATCTTAGTTATCCATCATATAAATTGATGAAATAATATAGTTTACCGTATTTGATCAACTACTAATAACGATACAAAATGAATAGTAGGGCAAAATTTTAGTTGTGAAAATAGGTATCCGTTAAGCTGTAATGACAACATTGACGTGACGTGTCATGGAATATTTATTGAGATATGTTAAGCAGTGATATACAGATTAACTAGTGGTATCACTGGCTAGTGATTAAATGCAGAAGAACGTTTGGCAAATATCTGGCTATGCCATCATGTCTTGCTCATGTGAGGGGGAGCGCAACATTTATTGCTAGGTGATCGATCCAAGAATATAACCGCTATATTAGCTCAACTATTTCACACTCGCCTGTTACAGCGTTCATTTCTATCTATTCCTGAACATAATTTTACTAGGTAGTTTTCCAGAAAAATCGTGTTGCCAAGTATTGCATGTATGCGCAAACATGACATTTTACAAATGCAATTAAAAGGGTGTGTGTATCTTTGATTAGCAAACAACGCTTTACCTAACTGCGGTTGTATCTTTGATTAGCAAACAAGGCATCGTGACTTTAGAAACACAAAATAAAGTATATAGGTTTTAACTAAAATTTGAAATCTAAGTAAGGAGAACAGGTTTTGTACCAAACTTGACAAAGCAAGGAATAAACACAACTGGAAACGTAACTGAGTATGCCCTATATTAAGAATAAAGCAAAGGTGCAAAGTTAATATATAAAGGTAGGTTGCTAAAACAGTAATGATTAATCCTTTTAAATTGAGAATCATAATGGGTGGGCGTGGACGTCTCTCCTAAAACAGCACGGAACCTCAAATTTAGTTGCACTTAGCAATCCGCTGGCTGGTTGCATTCTGTAATGTGGGGGAATTTTGGAACCAATGCTATAAATTATTACTATTAGTGTCTGATCAAAAGCAATGCGTACAGGTACAGCTCACTAATATCTAGTTTGTCGGCCACCGGATGCACAGGATATGTTAGCGCAGATCGATTGGGACGGTGGGTGCGTATTTGCCAAACATGTTAAATCTAAGGGTAAGGGAGTTTTTGGACATCGACAACGTACTAATCAGCTCACTGTAATCCTCAAGTTCCACACATGGAAAGGCATATATTGGACCCAAGTCCACATCTATGATTAGTAGGACTACCATCAATCGGTTAAAAAATGAGTTGTGCAAAGAAAACATTAATCTAACATTGAATGCTCAAGCAGACGCGATACAAGATTAGTATAGATATTCAAAAAATCTAAAATCCATTCACATTCGCTTTTACAAAAAGTAAAATATTTATAGAAATTTCAAAAAGGATATAGAAACGAATACAATAATATTCCCTAATTATGAACGGATAAAAATAATTAGTTGATATTCATCTCCACGAATATGGATATTCTATATCTAAAAATAATTCCGAATATAAATATGAAAATAACCTCATCCGCATCTGAAAGTATCCATTGATAGATCTACGTAAGATTTATCATTATCATTTGTAGCTTATTATTTGCAACATTATCAATAACGATAGTTTGTATTTGTTGGACTCATGATGTGTTTCATCATCAACGATAGCAAAGAACTTTTTGGCTTTTGTTTTCCGTTGATTATTAGTTAGAAATTATCAAATTTATTATTTTTTAGTAATTAATAGCCATTATTAGCTATTACCTACTATTACTTATTACTTGTTAATAGACATTGTTATTACTAACTATTATTTATCACTAAGTATTAACATTTATTAATTATTTTTATTTACTCTTAACTATTAATTATCAGTTATGAATCATTTTTATTTATTATTAACGGTTAACCATCATTCAATGTTAATTATTTCACTTATTATAAGCATTAATAATATGTATTAGTTATTAACTATTTTCTAAATAATTATTTAATTAACAACAATTAAATTAATAAAATAGACAACGTTAACTCATATCCAAATTTAATCTTCTCGAAAGGTTTAAAAACAATAATTCATTAAACCACCAGTCATTCGACTCTTATTCGAGAAACTACAATATAAAGAATTGATGGATTATGTATTTGATATATCACATTATTTGCTTAAAATAAAAAATGAAAACCAAAGCAAACAGTCCACTTACACAATAATAATAAAACGCTTGTTGCAATAGATGCATAGTGACATTAATTGCTTTAAGTAACAAAACCTTGGTTCTAAAATGCTATCGAGAACTTACGAGTTGAAGTTCTACAAATGTTAATTCCTCAAGCTTCTTAATAAGATCAACATATAATAAGCAAGCCAAAAGCATACTAATTACAAATATCCTGATATATTAAACTTCCAAAAAGGTTATAAATCTAAAATCGATGCAAGTGAACTCAGGAAGGAGCAGATAACGTTGTAATAAAGCAAACAATGATTTATTACAACTCATCTTTGTTTGTTGTGTCGACGTCACCCATAAGATCTTCCAGAGAGAATTCATCTTCTTCGATGACCTGACCATCTTTCCCATCCCACGGCTCAGTGGCTACAATTGTAGGTGCAGCACTTAGAGGCAGATTTCCTTTGCCACCACGTCCTGCTTCCTTCACAAACTCGCTGTAGCCATAAACATAGTTGTTTTCAATGTTAACAATTATTGAAGTAAATGTGCATTGAACGCAGATGAAAGATATGAATCTGTGCCATTATATCCATAATAACCAAATATACCAGTTCAAATCTCCTATATCCCATAATGATAATGTCCTCATATGCCCGTTTTACCATAATCACTTGATTAACAAACTGAATTTATGAATTTAGATGATAATTAATATAGAATGAACGTGGAAGATTCGATGAGAACAGAGGGCATACACAAGTTAGGTACAGAGGAAGACGTACATTTTGCATACATTGGCAACTGTAAGTGTTGTATCACAAAATTTAAACTCATACAAAAACATATAAAACTTACGTTATTTGTTCAAGTTGGAAGGCACTTTTAAGTGGTGCAAATACACCCTTTTTCACATTGAGAGCAACAAGAGCAGGGTAACCGTAGCCACCTACACCAACTTGGTTTTCCAGATCAGACTGTTTGCCAGCAGCAGCCCACACAAAACTGCAATCAATTTGATAAAATATTGTTAGCGACTATATTGTTCTACTTGTTTGTATTATGATAAATTTGGTTTGTCTCAAGATTACAGAACACGTATTTGTTTTATTTCTTCCATCAAAAATTTAGTTCATGTGTAAAAAAAACAGCAGGCTCTGTAAATGATATATACATACATGCATATATGGTTGACCTTTGAAAATTTAAATAACTCAACATCATATGTGCAATAGGGAACAATGAAACCTAAATTCAGCCCCTCGCTTATTTGGGGTAGTGTGGGCATGATTTATAACAATGATTGCTTATCAATTACCAATTACCCACTGGAAAATGTAAAAAATAATCTAATAACATAACAATTAGCTTTGGTATTCGAATAAGATTTCAACCTCGCCTAGTCCCAAACTTATGCATTCCAGCCGGTATGCCTAGCCAATAAGAGATTAGAAAATTTTGTAACAAGTCCACCTTAATTTCATGTGTGGAGCTTTTTGCAAAAATTTGTGACCTCCTATTGGTCGTAAACGCCGCAATACATAAGTTTGAGACTAACTGATTTGATATAAATAATAAAGTAAGCTAATTAACTTTTACATTTCCAACGTGTAATCAAGAAGCAATCATCTAACAACATCCTTAACGTCACGATAATTATATTAGCAGGCAGAAGATGAAAGATATTTATTGTAGTACAACTAAATGCAGAAAACTTACCTGTAAGGGCTCCTTTTGAATTTTTCAGCAACTGATAACAAGATTTCAATGTATTTGTTTCTTCCCTCTGCTTTAGAATCCAATATATCAGGAAGGAAAGCTACAAAGCATATTGCTGCAGGACCACATTTTTCCTCCATCACGGCCTATAAAAAAAAGAGTATGTCATCCCCTAGCACCAATACTCAAAATTAGTAAATTAGGACATTAAACAATAAACAAATAATTAAACTGATTGCTTACAGGGCTGGTCAGTTCGGTTACTTCTGGTGGAGCGACATTGGTCTCCAGCTGCTCTAATGCAAAGGATTCAATTGCTGGAGCAGATCTTGCTCCTTCATATACAAATGGGCTGCTCTTGTCAGGACCGAATACCAAAATAGTGGGAAAGCCTTTTACATCGAATCTGCTCATTAAAGACTGTTTTCACATACTGGATAGGTTAGTGGTCAATTAGCATGATTTGTTTACAACTAATCAAAACATCAAATCTCAAGAGCCAATATACCTTTTCGGTATCACAGTCTACATGACCGAGTTTCGCTTTTCCCTTCAGCTTATTAGAAGCTTTCTTCCATTCTGGTGCTAACTTTTTACAATGTCCGCACCTACAATAATTATAGAATTCTTATTTGCACATTGCTTCAAGTTAGATTTAAAAAAAAGATGTATAGAAGTAGCATAGATGTCAATTAATATTAGATATACTTACTGTTATAGTGTTAGTTTTAGCAGCCAACCAAATAAAATAAAGTGAATCAATTTAAAGCATACTCGGAAGCTAATCAGAAAATGACTTCGATTATCGAATATAAATTGAAGTTTTCACTGAAGTGTCCTTGTCACTTTTATGTTACCTACAGAAACATAAATATGGAAGGAACACTTACCATGGTGCAAAAAACTCCACAATCCAGAGATCATTGCTTTTCAGAACTACTTCATCAAAGTTGCTTGATGTCAATTCTACTGAAGCACTTGTTTCTGATTTTGTTTCTGTTTTTTCACTTGAACTAGTTGTCTTTCCATCTAACCTTTCTTTGATAAGAGCTTTGACCTATTTTATTATGTAAAAACTTGATTAAAAAGTGTAGCCGCGTTTTTTTTTATAAATTTACTGTAGTACTAGCAGCACTAAGGCAAATAATAGCGACCTGAAATCAGGTTATCTCTCCTGCTATGTCAGAAAAACTTTTAGCATTACTAAGAAAAAATCAACTTGCAGTACCCAGGCAGATTGATGATTTGAAGAGATTATGGAAAGACAGAAGTTAGGTCATTAAGGTTTGTTGCTAAAAGGCCAATACATCAGACAATGTTCAATTTTAAACGGTGTAGGAGATCCACTGAATGTAGATGAGAAATGTTTGTGAGAAAGAGATACCAATAATGTAGGTGAACACATACAAGCAAATAATGTTTATGTAATGAATATTCTATTAGAATGTGAAAATTATTCTTGACGACTTTTTCTTATGATTGTATCCAACATACACTGATTCAAAATATTCTTACTTGTACGGGACTGGGAGACACTTGAGTCATAGACTGTAAGCTACTAGCATGGATCTAAGACATTTGATAAACCTTACTTGTCACAATATATGCAACTATGTCACACAATTTTCCCAATCGTACAAGCAACCTTGTTTACTCCTGATATTTGTTACTGCTAACAGAATTTATCCATATGAGAAATTAATCAGTTATATTCAATATCAGTTTAAATACAAGATGGGAGCTTATTGCATTGTAAGCAAATAATGACATATTGCTACAAAATATGCAGCCTTCTCTGAATCTCAAGTATATTCATCATTGAATTTTAGTTTTTATTATTCATTTTTTTTAAAGTACATAGATGAGACATGTTCTCTGTGGAAAATCATCTAAACACATATCAATCCTTATAGAAGAAGTCTGTAAAGATCAGGGTGGAGTCACATTAGGGCTAACGAGGTCGCATGACCCCTCCAGGATTGGCGGCGTGCGTGTGTGTATGAAAAAAATATTGCTTTTAGTTTTCTTCTCTAGAGCAGACAAACCCTAATCACCGAATCCATCGCATCGCACTCACCACATCACCTCACCTCAGCATCCCCTCTACCACCCTCTCCATGGGTAAGCCTAGATTTGCGAATTCATTCAGATCTAGAAGAATTCAATTTCGAATTCGTTCGAATCCGAACAATCTTCAAAAAAAAAAATTACCTGTTACAATCATGGTACATGGTTCCGGCCGGAACCACGAGATTCCGCCTTCTCGGATCGGTTCCGGCCGGTAGCGGGAGGATATGACAACCGAAAATGGAACACAACAAAAAAAAACAACACCTGGTCAAGCATTGTTGAGGAGAGGTCCAGCACTGAGCAGAAGAACGAACAAAGCTGAGATTCGATACACATTCAAACATCGCAGGTAGCTTTTTTTTGGCTTTTCATTTTTTTAATTTGATGTCGAATTGATATCCAAACATCGCAAAAGCATATTAGTTCCAATTTTTAAGAATAAATGAGATATCTAAAGTTGCACAAACTACAAAGGAATTAAGCTTATAAGTCATACAATGAAGCTTTGGGCGAGTCATTGAACATCGATCGAGAAGAATGACAAGCGTTTCAAAAAACCAATTTGGTTTCATGCTTGGAAGGTCGACTACAGAGACGATTTTCTTGATAAGGCAACTTATGAAGAAATTCAGGGAGCAAAGAAAGATCTACACATGGTATTTATTAATTTGGAGAAAGCTTATGACAAAGTATCGCGAAAGGTGATGTGGTAGGCTCTGCAAAAGAAGAAAGCCCTAACAAAGTACATTACTCTTATCAAGAATATGTACGATGATGTCGTGACTAGTGTCAGAGCATGCGATGGTGAAACCAGTGACTTTCTCATTAACATAGGATTACATCAAGGGTCAGCTTTGAGCCCCTACATTTTTGCCCTAGTGATGGATGAGGTTACGAAGGATGTACAAAGTGAGATTTCTTTGTGTATGTTATTTGTGGATGATGTTATGCTAATTGATGAAAGTAGAATTAGAGTTGATAGACAACTGGAGCTGTGGAGACAGACTTTATAATCAAAGGGATTTAGACTTAGCAGAACTAAAACAGAGTATATGAAGTGCGAGTTCAGCGGTGTCAGATTAGAGGATGGAGATGTCACTCTGGCCGGACAAATAGTTCCCAAGAAGGAATCATTTCGTTATTTAGGATCAATGTTACAGTATAATGGTGAGATTGATGAAGATGTTAGGTTTAGAATTTGAGCGGAATGGGTGAAATGGCGACAAGCGCCTGATATTCTCTGTGACAGGAAAGCCCCACAGAAGCTTAAAGGAAAGTTCTACAGAACGACAATCAGGTCTGCGATGTTGTATGGTGCAAAATGTTGGCCTACTGAAAACCAACACGTCCAGAAGATAAGCGTAGCAGAGATGCGTATGCTACGATAGAGTTGCGGTCATACAAGAAAAGACCGAATTAGAAATGATGATATACGTGATAAACTTGGAGTAGCACCAATTGAGGAGAAGTTAATTCAACATCGCCTAAGATGATTTGGACATCTTCAGCAGAGGCCGTCTGAGGCACCTGTGCGCGTTGAAATTATAGGCCGCTCGAATGCTCAAAGAGGGGTAGAGGTCGACCAAGGTTGACATGGGAGGAAGTAGTAAAAAGGGATTTGAAGATTTGGAGTATATCTGAAGAGCTGATGTTGGATAGAAGCGCGTGGAAGTTAGCGATCTACGTACCGGAATCATGAGCTATGAGTTTTATAAGTTTTAGATTATAGAACTAGAGAACATGAGCCTAAGACGTAGTGTTTAGTCTTTGACCAATATTACTATTAGTACCATTACCACTATTAGTATTATTATTATCATTTTTTTATACACACACACACATATATATATATATCTTTATTTGTATTTTACTTAGTTATTATTATTATTAATTTACTTATTTGACTTTATTTTATTATTGTTATTGTTATTGTTATTATTATGACTTTTAAATTAACTTTGTCATTTAGTTTTGGGTTCCGTCTCTAACCGACCCCAACTTGTTTAGGAATAATGGCTTAGTCGTCGGCGGCGGCGGCAAATTGATCTAATATCGAATTGAGGAGATTGGATTACAGAGCGATAGGGTTACGTACGTGATTAAATAAGTTTGGGGGTGGGCTGAAATTAGTAAATGGGCTGAGATTAATTTAATTGTTGGACTTGTATTTTAAATTATTGGACTTGTATTTTCAAATGTTACGATTGTTGGACTATCGGTAAATTAGCGAATGCTGAGATTAATTCAATGTATTTTCAAGTCCAGAACTAGGGTAACAATTCCAAACTATTAGTAAATTGGTTAATGGGCTGAGATTAATTCAATGTATTTTCAATTGTTGGATTTGGACTTGTATTGGATTTGAAAACAATTCATATGTAGCTCCGAAAATAATTTCTGAATGTAATGGTATTGTACATTGCATTTTTTTTTATAAACTATATATGAATATGGATTTACAACGTTTATCGTTACTTTTTCATTAAAAATACAAAAATCTGATATTAGTACCGAAACCGAAACTTTCGAAATTTCCGAAATTGACCGAAACCAATAAAATTTCAAATGACCGAAACCGAGTTACCGAACCTTGAGCATGAATTTCCATTCACTTCTACATCAAATGAATTTCAAATGAATTTTTCTTGCTGAAAAAAAACCGCAAATTTTGCTTGCTAAATGTTTGGAAATATTATTCCTAACAAATTTGGGGTAAATATTTAGAAATGCTTGTCAGCAGTAGTGATGTTTTGAGAGAAATAGCAGCATGGTGAGGGAATTTCATCAAACCCAAAATTAAAAACGTTTGTTGTACTTGAGGAGCATTAAAAGTACGGGAAGAGAATCAATGGTATTGGAAAGGAGGATCTTCGAATTAGATATGTGTTTATGATAATCCTTTAATGTACTGAATTTTACTGCCTTGACTTGGTTGGTTGATGCTAATATGTTAGATTACTACTAATGAATTGGTTGGTTAACGCTAATGAATTAAATTAATTGATGCTAATACTAATGAATAGTTATTAATTACTGGTGGTATATTTGTTGCCGATGAATCAATTGTTTACTGCTAATGAACTTAATTAATTAGTGTTATTGAAGAGCTTGGTGATTCTTTTGTTTTGTTTACTACTAATGAATCTAATTTGAAAAGATCAACAATTAATCATTTTTGCAATAGGCTATTATCATATAGTTATGGCTATTTACTTACTTAGCACTTTATAATGATATTTTATTAGCTATTTGAATAATTGACAAAAAATATCGAAGGATGTCGCCTTGAATCTCCAAACAAATTTCATATCGTGATCTTATCAATCCACATTCCTAACTAAGCCACTATATAAAATTGCAATAAATTTATTCCTATCTCCTAAACAACTAAGATGGACAAATATACAGTAAGAAGGGCAGTAGTTAGAAGCAGCAGATGGTGTAAGTTGAGAAGCTGAAAGTTAGTAATATATTATGAACTTTACGGAACGAAGATATTGTTAATGTGCTAATCAAATATCAGATTTTTCCATGTTTTCTATAATGGCTACTTTTAGAACTTACAGTATTTTCAAAATTTTACTATGTACTTCATTTTTCCATATATTTTTTCCACTGATACAGATGCTATAAATACATCCTCGTAGCATCATTGTAGCTCAAGCAAGAAAAGCAAACAAAATTAAGAATTAGAGTAAATCTACCATTATTCCTTTTGTGAGTAAATTATAATTTGTAAAATCAAATAAATTAGGTGTTTTGAGTTAAATTAAGTCTAAAGATAATTCTTTTGTAATCTCTTTAGTGGAATGAAGCAAAAAAATAGCTGTTGGATTCGTGAACATAGACATTTATCAAGCCAAGTTAAATCTTTGTCTTTCATAATATGTTTACGTTGGTATTCATTATTCATATCATTGTCTGTGAATGATATCATTGTTGGTTAAATTGGTTTTTTATTACTAATCGACAAGCTAGATTCTTGAAATAGCTTCCGCGATTGTTGTTAAGTTAGTAAATTTGGTAAGAGCTAGTTGTCTTGTTCTATGTTAGTTATTAATAGCTAATTCTTGTAAGAGTAAAATTAATAATTATGGAGTCATCAAGTTTAATGAGAAACGAGATTTTAGGATATGGAAGTTGAAGATGAATGCATGTTTAAAAGGGGGAATACGTTTAAGATAGTTTCAACCATGTATAAAACTAAAAACCCTAAAAGCTAAGAAATGAAAGAAGATGCTCTCACATCCATTCAGTTAGCCTATCAGATGAAGTTTGTAGAGAGGCTCTTCATAAGAAGAAAACCAAAGAATTATGGAATGCATTGCGGACATTTTATCAGAATAAATTCTTGACCAGCTGCATTGTTCTTCGACAACAACTATATCCTTTCAGATGAAACCCGAAAGTACTCTTCCAGGGCATATGTATGCCCTTAAAATTTTGATTATCATTTTGAAGGCAGTGGATGTTGATATTAATAATCGGCCAGATAGTCATCTTATTATGCTTGTCACCTTTGGAGTATACAACATTTGTGGACTCCATAGTTTATGAGAGGAGCTCAATTAGTCTATCTAATTTGAAGGTAGACTTGCATAATGAGGAGCTGAGAGGTAAGTTGGCTAATAGTGGAAGTGTTGATAGATGCAAAGTGCTTGGTTATTCATAACGAGATAAAAATAGAAGCACCATAAAGATAGAAAATACATGCATATGTACCAGTTTAAAGGGCCTAGAAGGAACGCTTGTTACCCTTGTAAGAAGAAAGGACATTTTATACGAGAGTTCGAATTTTAAGAAGACGGAGAGAAGAAAGGAAAAACTTCAATTTCAGAAGTAGTTAGTTCGAGTACAAATAGTAGTGACAATGATATTGATACATCATTCTTTTTAGCTTGTATTTCACCGTTGGATGGGAAGGTTAGGCGATTGATGTTGTTGCCTCTTACTACACGATGTCAAACATAAGCCGTTTTGTCAGTTATAGAGAGATCGATGGTACAACAGCCCATATGGATAATAATACATCTTATCATATTGTGGATGTTGAGTAGATTTGGTATGAGAATAGTAGTGGATGACAAAAGATTAAGAGTGATGAATCGGTCTTTACTAGTGATGAAGGGATTGAGAGTTGATATTCACGTGCTCTAGGAAGAGAATCTCGAAAGAATAGACAATTTATACGGATTCTAGTGTTATATATTCTACTCAAATATGTGATCTTCGTTTAAAACGTGTTGATGCGAGGAGTCTTGATGCATGACAAAAGCAAAGTTGATTGCAGTCTAGCTTTTGAGATTTTGTGTTCTTGAGAAAATAGGAAGCATGTTACATCTGACGTTAGGAGACCTAGAGCTAAAAGGTTTCTAAGATATGTTCATTTTATGTGTGGAAAACCCGATCCGGTTGCATATTTAGGCAGAGGTTGTTACTTCATCTTATTTGTCGATGGTTTCTTGTGAAAGATCTAGGTATATTTTATGAAGATCAATACCTAACATATTTGCTTAGTTTCGAAAATGAAAGACTTTGGTAGAGAAGCAATTAAAAAACATTTGAGAGTTCTCTAACTAAAGGAGGCAATAACGATGAATTTACATCACAAGAATTTGCTAGCTATTGTAAGTTTGGTGGTACCGGTGTTACAGAGTGGTTGAGAGTATGGATCGGATTTTGTTGGAAAGGGTCGTGAGATTGAGATGCTAGCTTGGAAGATAAATCATTGAAAAGTAAGCCTACAAGTATTTCATTCATTCAAGTATTTGGTTGTACAATTTATATTTGTGATGAGAGACATGGTAAGCTGAAATCTAGGGGAAGCAAGCATATTTTGTAAGGCCGTAAAGAAGGAATGGAGAGGTACAATTTGCGTCGTATAACAACTCGAAGAATTACCACACATTTACATCAAATATCATTTTCGTATTCGGAGAGGTAATGGTATTTCTGATGGTAACACGGTTGATGGCAAGATTTCAAAGATTCAGGCTGCAGGTGGAGCTTAGTCATAAGCGAGGTCAATCGATTGCATTGACCTTACAAGTGAACATAGTAGTGTTAGTGATTTGACAACTTACGCAAATAGTGTTGCATAGCTTGTTATGGGGTTTAACAGTTCATACTTTAGGAAGTCAAGCAAAAATTATAGAAAGAAGATTTAAGTAGATAATATTGTGAATGTCCTCTTTTAGTATGGAATAGAAAAGTTAAAGCACACGTTGTTGTCTTCATTGATCTCTTAGAGTTTGTTATTTACAAGTTCATCTCATACATTAGGCCGTTGAAGAACTTTAGCGTTCAATTAATTATTCTTGCAACGTGTTGGGTAAAGAATATGGTCTCTTTATTATGCTTGAAAAAGTAGGCAAATGTAAGTTTACTTTTGGGGGCAGTGCCCAATTTTGCAACTATTCGAGCATAGCTTAGTCATCATGGGGCGCAAACCCAACAACTAGTTGAGAAATGGTGATTTACAGAGATGAGGTATTTTGATCGAGGTACAATATTATCTTTAGAACTTACCATATTTTTGAAACTTATTATATACTTCATCTTTCCATTTTTTCTACTGATAAGAGAACGCTATAAATACATTCTCATAGCCTCATTGTTGTTAAAGCAAGAAAAGCAAACAAAGAAAAGAATTAAGAGTAAATTCAACATTATTCCTCTTGTAAACCTAATTTGTAAAATCAAACTAAATTAGAGGTTCCGAATAAAATCAAGTCTAAAAGCAGTTCTTTTATAATCCCTCTTGTAATATGTTGTATTCTCTCTAGTACAGTGAAATAAAGGGAGGGTTGGTGGATCCATAGACGTAGGCATTCATTGAATCACGTTAAATCTTTGGCTTTCCTATGTTATTTTTGTTGGTGTTTATTGTTTAATCACTATCTTTGATTGATATGATTGTTAGTTGAATTGGTTGTTGGTTTTCAATCGAGAAGTTAGATCCTTGAGATAATTTCCATGATAGTTGTGAAGTTAGTAAAATTTGCACAGTAGATATATTAATCTACGATTATATTTTGTGATTCAAGCTGACGTCCATGGCTAAGTTCGACAACTTATATAGTTTTTCTATGAACTTCAACATAATTTTCACAAAAGGGGTAAAAGAAGATGAAAGTACTCCCCAAGTATGATGATATAAAGTAACATAATAAATTTATATTCATACATTACAACAACAATAACAACAATAATAGAAGCTGATGCAAAAAATATCCATGCATACGCACATGCTTCACGTATGTTGATATAACCTCATGATCCAAAAAAAGTGTTGGAAAATGTTTTCTTGCGATTATCACTATAATGAATTTAAAAGGCACAATTAATATCTTTATTTAAAGAGACGTTTCTCCCAACCTCAATCGTGAAGGGAAGATAAAAACCTTTTTTTCAAGATATAGCAGAGGATGTTTAATTGAGTAGTACAAAAAAACACCGATTATTCTGACAATGTAAAAAATTTATCGATATCAAAATATGCTTTTTGATTTACTGTAACCCATTTATGTAAACATGTGTATGTACATACAAACATACACACACATGGAAAGACCTACATCTACACTTATTTATCTCCAGAAATCCCATCTTCATCTTTTTGTTAGAAAGTTCTAAAATGAAACAAAAATTTGAGGATATGATCTCATTGCTACCAAGATCATTATTACAAAATTTTGCATCTTTTCAAAACTTCTAATTTATTCAAAATTTAAATCGGTGGATAGTTCATATTGAGTTATAATTTTTGGTAAGCTAAAAGTTTATGTTTGTCTTCTAATTTTGTGTTGATGATCTTGATCATAATAAAATTATATTTACAAAATTTGACTCGTAAAAATACTTATATACATGTCCAATGGATAGAAGATTTTAGAAGGATTATAATGGATATCTCGAACCCTCCATACACAAACACATACGGACACACATGTATACATATATAAAGAATCCACATTCCTTCTTATCTATACCCAAACTTCTTCCTTCACATTTCGCGTCTAAAATTATCAAAATTAAACAAAATTTTGTAGATTTATTCATCTCTATCAAGATCATTTCACGGAGTTTTGAATTAATTCCAAATTTGTATCTTATTTAAAAGTACATTTGAAATTGATAGCTAACATAAATACTTTTAATGGCTCAAGTTACCAGCTTGTATTTTTGAGTGGGAAAAAGGTATCGGAATGATGCAAGATTATGTGGATGGTTTGATAGTAACAAAGTCGCACATAAACAAAAATAAAAACAAAAACAAAAAAGATCATTTTAATATTCCAGATACGTTAAACATCAGGGGATTCAATGGTGATTTAAAAGAAAAAAGATGTGGATCATCATCCGATATATGCATACACACAAATCTTTATTAACAATGCAAAAGCTCCTCTTGGTAAAACTTTTTTGTGATACCTAAATTACCCTTAGCATAAATAAAATATGGTATTTAAAACTTTGTTTATTCAATCAAATATCCATGTCATAGTTTAACTCAATTTTATTTTTCATTTTTGATCCAATATTCATTCATTTTCATTAAACATAAAATTCACATCTGCTAAAAACTAATATGCTCAAATAATATTTTGTTTCCCATTGAGAATTAATTTCGTTTTGAGATATTAATTTACATATTTATATGCACGTGGCAAACTATATATATATAAGAAGGGATCCACCATCCAACTTTTTCACATCTCCAATTTGTGCTTAAGTCAACTTTTAATACCTACGATGATTGGAATTTGATATTATTATTTTTGCAGATGTGTCCTATCTATCATCAATATCATCCGTACGTAAAATAACGTTATTCCAATATTGTTTACCAACTAAATATTCCTATTTTTCGATCAATTAATAAAATAAATATTTATCGTACACTGAATAACTATTTTGTTACGACTTAAAGTGTCGAAATAAGACGTTTTTTGCCACATGATGTTGATGATACGAAGATCACATACATATAAAATCATGAAATTCTGATTGTAAATACCATAAATCGAATTGGGCACAAATAGGGGATATGAAAAGCCGAGGCATCTCTCTATCTATATGTGTATGTTTGTGAGTGTATGCATGTGTTTGTGAGTGTGTGTGTGCACATACATGCATACATACACAGAGAAAAAGAAAGAGACTGCTGATGTGTCTGTTGGAGTGTGAATTAGATGGACGAAATAACTGTTAGAGGCTTTTATAGTGAATGAGATATTGTCCCACATCGCCAAAAATAAGTTAATATTCATGCTTATATACTACTTTCCTCAAACTCATATTGGCCTTTAGGGTCAGATAATTTTATGCGAGGGGGGGCTTATATGGCCATGAACTAACACACGCGCGGGCGCGTCGCCCGTCCGTCCCAGGTCGGGTGCGGGTCCAACAAGAGCGGACCATATTATATTTTTGCTGCAAAGAAGTAAACAGTTTTCTACTGTTTAAATTCAAATAGAAGCGACTAGTGGATTGAAAATGTCCGTTGTCTGACCGGACGCGGCTTTTCAAACAGAAATAGACGTTGCAAATGAAGAGACGCGACTGCTGCAAACCGTGACGGTTTTTGGCCGTTGCAAATGAAGAGACGCGACTGTTACAAACTACGACGGTTTTTTACCGTTGCAAATGAAGAGAAGCGACTGTTGCAAACCGCAACAGTTTTCTGGCCGGTGCAGACGAAGAGATGCGGTTGTTCTCAACAGACATAACCGTTGGAAATTAGTCTATAAAAGAAGAAGGAAACCTGATCAGTAACTCACTCCGAATTTTCACTTCTTCCTCTTCATTTCTTAATCTCTACAATCTGTACGCTTCTGCATATCACACAGAAGATCATACACATCACAATCTCGAGCAGATCACGTTTGTTGTACCTTGGGAGACTTTGAATAAAGTCTTAAGGAAATTGTTACGACAAGCCTCAGACAAAATTTCCTTCTTCATCCGGTTAGATTTCTGTTTACTTATATATATTTATATACATCGTTCTGTAATCTTTCCGTTTCAACGTTGTGTTATTTCTACGAAGTAGTACAACGCTCGTTTATCATTATAGTTTAACACAACAATTTGTTGTTATTACTATAGTTTGTTGTTGTAAATTAATTACAACATAGCGCTTGTTTAAAATTACTAATACATAATTCTAAAGTAGTGGAAATCTGATTTGTAAACTTGTGTGACGAGTTTATAACATATTGGTCTCTGTTTTGGTATACTGATCGTATAACATCATAAGACTTTCCTGTTTTCACTAAAACAGAGATGGCGACAGTTGACCTATCAGCAAAAACTGCTACCCACAACAGGTCTGATCCGTTTAAAGGAGATGATGATGACTTCATAACATGGCAGAATCAAATGTTGTTTTATCTCACCACGTTAGGGATGCAGAAGTGCATTGAGGAGGATGAACCAAAGCCTAAAGACGGACAAACTAGAGAAAAAGACGCAGCTGTTTTTCTCGGAATTGACTCATGGAAGCATTCGGACTTCTTGTGCCGAAATTACATTCTAAACTGTGGATAAAGTACTATATAAAGTATATCAACCACACCAGATAGCAAAATCCCTATGGACTGCACTTGCAAATAAATACAAGACGCAGAATATCAGTTTGAAGAAGTTCATAGTAGATAAATTCATTGAATACAAAATGGTGGATTCCAAATCCGTAACTAGTCAAGTGCAGGAACTCCAACTTATAATTCATGAACTTGAAGCAGAAGGACATCAAGTTTGAGAATCGTTCCTCGTTGAAGCGGTAACAATAAAATTACCACCATCCTGGAGAGACTACCGCAACTATCTGAAACATAAGAAAAGAAGGATTTCCTTAGAAGATCTCATTGTCAGATTAAAAATTAAGGCAGATAATCGCGAAATAACACAACCCAAAGGCGAAGAGGCACTGGTTACAGAAGGGTCAAAAAAGAAAGGACACTTTAACAACAAAAAGAAAATGAGAAAGGCACCAGATAATCAATCCAAAGATAAGCAAACCAAGAAGTTCAAAGGCGAATGTTGGGTCTGCGGAAAGACTAGCACGCAGCTAAAGATTGCAGGCACAAGAAGACGAATGACAAATCGGTGGCAAATATAGTGGAAATTTTGAGTTCAACCATTGAGGAGGAACTTTTTAGGAGTTGTTTCAGAATGCAACTTAGTACAAAACCCTGCACAGTGGTGGGTAGACACAAGCGCTACTCGTCATGTCTGTTCTGATATATCTATGTTCTCTACTTACAAGAAATACGATCAGAAAGAAAAACTCTACATGGGTAATTCTGCAGTTTCCATGATCGAAGGTAACGGCACCGTCGTCCTCAAATTTACATCCGGAAAAACTGTGACACTAAGTGAAGTTCTTCATGTTCCGGATATCCGCAAGAACCTTATCTCTGGACATGTGCTCTCAAAGAAAGGCTTCCGTATGGTCTTCGAGTCAGATAAAGTAGTTCTGTCTAAGGCTGGAATTTATATAGGAAAGGGTTATTTATGTGATGGCCTATTTAAGGCAAATGTAGCCGTAGTCGGCAATAAAACTATGTATTCTGATTGTGCTATTAATAAAAATGAAGTTTCTTATTTGGTTGAGTATGAAATTTTACTATGGCATGATAGATTAGGACACATAAATTTCCAAAAAATGAAAAAATTAGCAAACTTGGGATTAATTCCTAAATTTCAAGTAGATAAAAACTACAAATGTGAGACATGTGTAGAAGCAAAATTGGTTAAAAAACCATTTCATACTGTTGATAGAAGTACAGAACCACTAGGTTTGGTTCACACTGATTTATGTATCATTACCTACAAGAGGTGGGAAAAAGTACTTTATCACTTTTATAGACGACTATACACGATATTGCTATATATATCTTTTGAATAGTAAAGATGAAGTAATTACATCGTTTATAAAATATAAGACTGAAGTAGAAAATCAGTTAAATAAAAAGATCAAGATATTGAGATCTGATCGAGGTGGAGAATATGAATCACCATTTGAACAATTCTGTGCAGAAAATGGTATAATTCATCAAACAACAGCTCCATATTCACCACAACAAAATGGTATTGCCGAGAGAAAGAATAGAACATTAAAAGATATGATAAATGCAATGTTATTGACCTCTGGTCTACCGACGAACTTGTGGGGGGAAGCCTTAAATATGTCTAATCACATATTAAACAAGGTTCCTTATAATAAAACAGGAACAATTCCATATGAGTTATGGAAATGACACATACCAAGTTTCAAATACCTCAAAGTGTGGGGGTGCTTGGCAAAAGTTGCAGTTCCGCCTCTCAAGAAAGTCAAACTTGGACCAAAAACTATAGACTGTTACTATCTAGGGTCAGCCCAAAATAGTGCCTACAGATTTTTGGTATTCAAGTCTGATATAGCTTATATTAATGTCAATACAATCATAGAGTCTCGAGATGCCTCATTTTTGGAAGATGTGTTTCCGCACAAAAGGAATGAAGGAAATTATATCCCTAAAAGGACGAGAAGAATCAAGCAAGCCACATGACGATGAAACTCATCGTGAAATTGAGGAAGTTGAACCAAGAAGAAGCGTAAGAGCAAGAACGTCCAAGACGTTTGGTTCAGATTTTCTAACATACATGTTAGAACACGAACCTCAAACATACAAGGAAGCAATGTCATCTTCTGAATCTTCGTGTTGGAAAGAAGCAATCAAACGTGAAATTGATTCAATTCTAAGTAATAAAGCTTGGAAAATAATTGATCTTCCGCCTGGAATAAAACTGATTGATTGCAAATGGACCTTCAAAAAGAAGATGAAACCAGATTGCTCTACTGACAAATATAAAGCAAGATTGGTAGCCAAAGGATATCGTCAAAATGAAGGTATATACTTCTTTGATACTTATTCACCGATTACACGAATAACCTCTATGAGAATGTTGATAGCAATTGCATCCATATATAATCTAGAGATTAATCAAATAGATGTAAAGACAGCATTCTTAAATGGAAATCTTGATGAGGAGATTTACATGGAGCAACCCGAGGGTTTTATTTCCAAAGGAAATGAAAACAAAGTATGTTGATTAGTAAAATCATTATACAGACTAAAACAAACTTCAAAACAATGGCACGCAAAATTTGATAGTGTCATGATGAAAAATGGTTTTCGTATAAATGAATGTGATAAATGTGTTTATTATAAACAAGTTGGACAATCATATGTGATAATTTGTTTATATGTAGACGATATGCTAATCTTTGGTTCAAATAGTAAAGTAATAGAGACCATAAAGAAAATGTTAATCAACAATTTCGACAATTTCGACATAAAAGATTTAGGAGTTGCAGACGTTATTTTAGAAATCAAAATAATAAAAACACCTAATGGAATTGAACTATCTTAGTCACACTACGTGGAAAAAGTGATTGAAAAATTCCAAAATTACAGAATTAAAGAAGTAAGAACACCTTTTAATCCATCGGAAGTACTGCATAAAAACACCAATGAGAGTGTAATGCAACTGAAATACTCTCGTGCAATAGGATGTCTAATGTACCTCATGAATTGCACAAGGCCAGATATAGCTTATGCAGTAAGTCGACTGAGCAGGTATACAAGCAACCCAGGGAAGGAACACTGGAAAGCACTAATGAGTGTTGGGATACTTAAAGAGTACCACGAACTTTTCCCTACATTACGGAAAATATCCTGCCGTCTTAGAAGGATATAGTGATGCAAATTGGATTTCTGATTCAGAGGAATCTAAATCAACTAGTGGTTATGTCTTCACTCTAACAGGAGCAGCAGTGTCATGGAAATCTACTAAACAAAAGTGCATAGCTCGATCCACTATGGAATCAGAGTTCATCGCTTTAGATAAAGCAGGCGAAGAAGCAGAATGACTTCGTCAATTTTTAGAAGAAATTTCATTTTGGCCTAAACCTGAACCGGTCATATGCATACACTATGATAATCAAGCAGCGTTAAGCAGAGCGCAAAACTTTATGTATAATGGAAAGTCACGACATATTCGTCGACGCTATAACACAGTTAGGCAGTTACTCTCAAATGGAACTATTTCCATTAATTATGTGAGAACTACTGATAACTTTGCGGATCCATTTACTAAAGAATTATCAAGAGAGAAAATTGACTGCGCATCGAGTGGAATGGGTTTAAAAACCTATACTAACAAGAGTTATCTTATACGGAAACCTATCCTAGCGACTGGAGATCCCACGGACTAGGATCAATAGGCAAACCAGTTCTGAGTAACTCAAGAAGCAATGCATTTGTTTGGACTTAGTCCTACTCCATTCCTATGATGCACAATAGAATGCACGCCTACAGAAGTATTAAAAGGATAAAGCTATGCTTTTTAATGATGACCATATCTTGAAAATAACAAGTGGGGTATATGTAGGATACTCTTAATGGTTGCCATCATCTATGTTAGTGTGAGCTGGATCGGCTCTATGAGAATATTAAAGGCTTAAATTCTCTAAAACAGTCGCAGAACCAAATTTGTTCAGAACCAAAATGAACACAACCAAGAGATTGAATGTGAAGGGAAACAATGCTTTGTAAAGCTTATTGTCTGGTTATGCACAAACGGCTTACGGTTCAAGATGAAATAACTCACCGATTAGCCAAGTATATCCGATAAGTTTTAACTAGGGAAAGTTCAAAGTGAAATATCTACTTATCCTCGATATAGCATTATTTTCATATGAACTGTGATATTACACTTTGTGTGGGGGAGACATATATCATCATTCATGTGGGGGATTGTTAGAGGCCCTTTATAGTGAATGAGATATTGTCCCACATCGCCAAAAATAAGTTAATGTTCATGCTTATATACTATTTTCCTCAAACTCATATTGGCCATTAGGGTTAGGTAATTTTGTACGAGGGGAAGGACCTATATGGCCATGAACTAACACACGCGCGCACCGCCCGCCCGTCCCGAACCGGGCCGGGTGCGGGTCCAATAAGAATGGACCGTGTTATATTTTTGCTGCAAAGAAGTAAACAGTTTTCTACTGTTTAAATTCAAATAGAAGCGACTAGTGGATTGGAAATGCAAATGAAGAGACGCGACTGCTGCAAACCGCGACGGTTTTTGGCCGTCGCAAATAAAGAGACGCGACTGTTGCAAACCGCAACAGTTTTTTGGCCGTTGTAGACGAAGAGATGCGGTTGTTCCCAACAGACATAACCGTTGGAAATTAGCCTATAAAAGGAGAAAGAAACCTGATCAGTAACTCATTCCGAATTTTCTCTTCTTCCTCTTCATTTCTTAATCTCTACAATCTGTGCGCTTCTGCATATCACACAGAAGATCATACACATCACAATCTCGAGCAGATCACGTCTGTTGTATCTTGGGAGACTTTGAATAAAGTCTTAAGGAAATTGTTACGACAAGCCTCAGACGAAATTTCCTTCTTCATCCGGTTAGATTTCTGTTTACTTATATATTTATATACATCGTTCTGTAATCTTTCCGTTTTAATGTGTTGTTTCTGTGAAGTAGTACTATGCTCGTTTATCATTATAGTTTAATACAGCAATTTGTTGTTGTTATTACTATAGTTTGTTGCAACATAGTGATTGTTCAAAATTACTAATACAGAATTCCAAAGTAGTGAAAATCTGATTTGTAAACTTGTATGACGAGTTTATAACATATTGGTCTCCGTTTTGGTATATTGATCGTATAACAATAACCTAATAGTAATATATACCGTTGGCAAATGGCATCAAAAAGCACCAATTTGGAGTGAAATATTTCCCTGTACTCATGCTAGGGGCGCTGCCCCAACCCCATATCATTCCTGATCCCCTCCATAGTGGCAAACGTTAATCAATTTTGCAAAAAGTGATTTGACATTTATTTCAAAACCAGATGAGCAAACATGGGTAGTTATATGTATTTCAAGTTACTAACAAAACTAAAACAATATATAATTTTATTTGTTCTAACCTTTTTCAGAGCAAACTCTGCAATGGGCTTCACTTCTCTGGCTCCTTGATAATCTTCTGGGGGCTTACCAGGGGAGAAAACCTTAATTGTAGGAAATCCACGAATTCCATATTCCTAAATATAATCGCATATACTTGATTAATTGTCCAAGCTAGTTATGGAAAAGAAAAATTGTAAAGAAGTTTATTGCTAAACAAAATCTTCATCCCTTTATTTCCAAACACCAAAAATGCATGCCCAATATTCATAATGCAGGCTAAATATTCAAAATGGCAACGGGGTTTAAAGAATAAAATAAAGAATCTTTAAAAAAAACAGATATTTACTTGTGCAAGAGCTTGATGCGCATCGGCATCGAGAGCAGCAACAGTCACAGCACCTTTCAGAACATTTGCAGCTTTCTCCCAAATCGGAGTCAATGCTTTACAGTGCCCACACCATGGCGCGAAAAACTCCACCAAAACCACTTTATTCGAGCTCAATACCTATAAGACTATGATACATCAGCAAAATCATCCATATCAATCCCTAAAAAAGACCAGAATTAAAGTTAGATCTGACCTTTGATTTGAAATTTGATGGAGTTAATTGGAGAACGGGAGATGAAGGCGAATATAAAGCTAATGTTGTTTGACTGAAGATTGAAACTGATAAGAGAATGCAAGCGAAAAATCGCAGCAGCATTTTTAGCTCAGACGAGGATAGCGATCTATTACTACTCTTAATGGAGAGATCTTGATTAACTAAAATACGAGTGTTCTGCTAGAGCAAGAGGGTGGGAATGGAAACGCGTGTGTTGGCCAATTATAAGTTAACACGTAAGAGGGTTGATTTGTCGCATGAGTCATGCGATGGTTACCGGACAAAACCACAGCAAAAACAATGAGGCCGGACCAATATCACAGACAAGAGTGAAGGGCCCATGCTATGCGTCGAAAGAAGATCTATAATGTATTGTTGGAAATATATTTTGTCCATGCGTTTCATGGACCTTTGATATATTGGCATGTAAAAGGCTTGTTACTTGTGAAATGAAAGTGTGGTTGTAATGCCACCAAGGAAAAAAAAAGGTGTGTGGTCTTGATATGCGGAATGATTATTAATTGAATAAAAAGTTGAATGTATGCTTCTTGGAAATATTATAAAACCAAGTACTAGATCGTTGTTCTTAGCATGACATTGACAATAGTGAAATATACCACTGTCCGAAGTGCTTGTCTGAAATTGTTATTTACCGATATAAAATTAACAACGTACAGTATTTTTCTGTTAAGGGAATTTTTTTAGGTTACAAACCGTAGTAGTACGTCC
Source organism: Allium fistulosum (assembly GCA_030737815.1). Taxonomy (NCBI): domain Eukaryota; kingdom Viridiplantae; phylum Streptophyta; class Magnoliopsida; order Asparagales; family Amaryllidaceae; genus Allium; species Allium fistulosum. The sequence continues at coordinate 891,755,677 of CM060905.1, read as the reverse complement.
TTGTTTTAAATTCAACTGATTTTTAAGTGTTTTTAATCAACAGTGGGTATGTATAAAACTTTTGTAAAATAGCAAAATTCGATAGTGCAAAGATGTTTATTTAGGTGTTTAAATCACCTTATCTCATAACAGTAGTGTTATGATGTGCCTCATCGATAGAATTTAAAGAAATTTTATAAAAAAAACTCAATTTTGCCTTCATGTTTAGATGTTTTTCAAAAAAAAATCCAATGTTAAAGAGGTGCATTATGTAAACCTTAAATGTTATTTAAACTACTAGGTTTAATATGCATGAGTTAAAACCATGTTTGTAATTGTTAATGACAATTGTAACAATATTTATGAAGATATAAGAAGCGCATTATGTATAAATTAAAGACACGAAAATTCCAATTTATTTTTAACTATTGTTCATTTTACATCCTGTCAATAAAAGAAAGTTGAAGTGAAATTATATTTATATAAACATTAATATCTTTTCGTAAACATGTATTTATTTATTTATATATATATATATATATATATATTAATTTTTTTAAACAATTACAAGATAAAATGATAATATATAAAATATATACATAAATATATTATTGTGGTTATATATATATATATATATTAAAAAAATTACTTCATATAATTCCATAGGGATTTGGAATTTGAATTTTTTTTAATAGTTTTCATGCGGAAATTATTATGAAAATTTTAATTTTTTTCGAAGATTACTTTTACTATGTATGTAAATTTTATGTATATTAAATACATACATACATACATACATACACATACATACATGCAGATATATATATATTATTAATCAAAATCTTCAATACAACTAGCTGTCACACTCTATTCAACGGACTGAATCTCTATAACGGCTAGTTTTCTAAAAGGGTTCCTCTTCTTCATGAAGGGTTACATCTCTTAAATCAAGAGTTGTAGTCCTAACTTTTCACCATTTCTTTTCACGAATGATTGCAACTATTAAATTCTATATAAAGCAAATTATTTCATTGTTTTTATAATCAATCTTATTTGCAATTCTCTCCATCTTTACTATTGAACTCTCAAGCATTCAATTCCAAACCGCTTTATATTTTTGATCACATGATCATTCAAGAATATTTTCTTGTGATCAAAAGTACTTCCTTTCTTCACAAACTACACGATATACCACAAAGAAGAATATTATAGGAAGGGTGTACGTTATTGACTTACCAGTGCTATTCAAGAGCATACTTAGTCAAATACATTTCTGCTATTTACAGTTGAAGCTCTGTTGTAGTATCCTCAGACGGATGAAGTCCTATTCGGTTTTCTAGAAAGTTGAAGTCCTATTCAATTACTCAGGCGGTTTAATACCTATTCCTCTGGGTTAAGTGAGGGTATCAATTAAATCCAGAAGAAGTCTTGAATTGGATGTAGAACAGGAAGTTTGAACCAGTATAAAAGTCTCTAGTGTCATTTACTTTATTACTTTTACTTTTATATTTATATTCCACACAAGTAAATAGTTTAGTGAATATTTCATAGTACACAATCCTTGGTCACTTTCATTTGGTACCAGAGTAAGATTATCATATAACCGTAACAAAGTTTTTGATATTCAAGTAATATGGAAAATAACACAACATCAGGTTTTGTTGAAGGTCAATCTACTACACGACCACCACAAGTTAATGGATTGAACCATAATTCTTGGTCAACTAGGATGAGAATTTACACGCAAGCAAATGGATATGACACTTGGAATATCACTCAACAAGAATATTCTGTACCTACCACTCCTTATGCACAAGGGTTAAATACACAGAAATTAGATGCTACTGTAAATGTTAAAGCTATGAATATGTTGTTTTGTTCCATAGATAAAAATGAGTTTAGGGTTAGTATGTGTACTTCAACATATGAAATTCGGCGCACTCTTAAAGTTACTCATGAAGGTACTAATATGGTTAAACAAAGCAAGATATCTATGCTTATGAATCAATTTCAAAATTTTAGAATGAAGCAAAATGAAACCATAAATGAAATGTATTCCAGATTTCAAAATATATATCACTCGCTTCTGCCATTAGGAGAAAAATATACCGATTTTGATATTGTTTCAAAAATCCTAAACTCTTTAATGGATGAGTAGGAACGAAAAGTCTTAGCAGTTGAAGAAACTAACGACATTTCTACCATAAAACCAGAAGAGTTAATAGGAAATCTCATGTCATATGGAGTTAATTTGCAGGCAAAATGAGTTAAAGCTCAAGACAGAAAACAATAGCATTCCAGGTCGAAAAGGAAGAATCCGACAAAGATGAAGATGATATGGCATTTATAGCAAAGAATTTCAAAAAGTTTTTTAAATTTAGAAAGAACGGAAAGTTTGAGAATAATAGAAACAACAAATCAACCTTAACTCTTGAATGCTACCAATGCCATAAAAAGAGGAATATGAAGAAAGACTATCCAGATCGCAAGAAAGATAGAATTAACTGCAAATGCAAGAACGATAGATATAAGAAAAAATAAGATGTTTTAGTTACATGGGATGATTCGGATTTCTCTTCCTCATCAAACAACGACAACGACAGCGACAGTGATCCAGAACAAGCCAACATATGTTTTATGGCCACAAACGATGATGTAATTGATCTTACTTTTGATGACTTAGTTGATATAAATTCCGAATTATTAGATAAACTAGGAAATCTTAGGAGAAAGTATAAAGATTCATTAGAAAGGCTAAATAGAAATAAAATCAAAGTTGATATGTTAAGAGATAAAAAGAAAATCTTAGAAGAAGAACTTGTTATTTCACAAGAATCTTGTTCTAATATTGCTTCTCAACATACTATGTTAAGTAGTGAAATCGAGACTCAAAAAGAAAAGAATGACACATTATCAAAAGAAAACCATGAATTGAAATCAACTGTCAAAATATTACAACTAGTTATTACTAGTCTTAAAACAAAGTTAGATAATATTACCAAAAATGTCTCTAACTTTAATAGAAGCAGATTTTCTAAGATTATAAAAAATTCACTATCCACTACTAGTAAAAAGAGATTAGGATATAACAAATTTACAAAAGTAAAAACTAGTCCTAAACAATATAACTCTCTATATACAAATGACAAGCATAAAAACATTAATCTTGAAAACCAATTTTAAAATCTATCAGTAAAAAGAAAACTACATATCATTCAAAATCTATTATGATTTGGTTCCTAAGACTAATAATCATTTGATTAGAAATAAGTATACAAAATTTTTATGACTTCTGTTCATAGGAATAATAATTTTTTTATAAAAGGAATTCTAAACCCTCATGGGTTTGACTTCTTAAGATCTAACAATTAGGACCCTAACAAAGGAAGTGGGTGCCAACATCATTTCCATATTTTTTGCAGGTACCAAATAAGAAAAGAGAAAAATGGATGCTTGATAGTGGTTGCTCAAAACATATGATGGAAAATAAAGAAATGTTAAGAAACATTATCTACTCAGATAGAGAATCTGTCACATTTGGAGATAACTCCAAAGGATATATCATCGGTAAAGGCAATATAAGCAACGATGGTACACCTAACTTACCTCTTATTATTTATGTTCTGTATTTAACTCTTTAAGTAAACATTTTGTGTTGTAATGTTTGGGATGCCTTGATTGTTATGTTTCTTTGATGTTATGTTGAATATTTATTTGTCATGTTATTATGCATGGTATTTCTGTGACATGTCTGTGATGCTTTGTATACTCTGATCTGTGATGGTTTACGTGATGTGATGATTGTATGTTCTGTGATGTTTTGAGACTAATACTGCTTCTCGTAAATTGTTTATTTTTACAAACTTTTTACTTCTCATATTTATATTTATCTCCTATTCGTCGATGATAAAGGAGAAGAATAAAGTAAGGCCATATCGATAGGGGGATTATCAAGTTAGGGGGAGAATAACTCAATTTAAAATTGAACTTATATAGTTGTCATCATCAAAAAGGAGGAGAATATTAGAACCTTATATTTTGATGTTTTGATAGTTAAAACTATACAAGTATATATTATATATACTAACCACTTTTGCAGGAAATGATATCAACTTTACAAAGAGACAATGTTATCAAAATGAAGACCAAATAGACGCTATAAAGTACTATCAGTTATAATGTTTATATCTAGAAGTATAAAGTTGTTAAAATCTCTTCTATGTGGTATATACACACACACGATTTTTCAGAAATTGAATTTTCAAAAACATCACAACAAACTGAAATTCAGTCCACTGCCACACCCAGGTTAACCGATTGAATCTGCGCATGTGCACATGAATATCTTTGAATATTCAACCGACTGAATGACTATATTAAGTCGGTTGAAAACTGCCTAAAATGAACTATTTCCTCACTTATTTCCAAAATCATCGATTCAGTTGGCTGCCACACTCCATTCAGCCTGCTGAATCTGTATAACGGCTAGTTTTCTGAAAGGGTACCTCTTCTTCATGAAGGGTTACATCCCATAAATCAAGAGTTGAATACTAACTTTTCACCATTTCTTTTCACGAATGATTGCAACTATTAAATTCTATATAAAGAAAATTATTTCATTGTTTTTATAATTAATCCTATTTGCAATTCTCTCCATCTTTACTATTAAACTCTCAAGCATTCAATTCCAAACTGCTTTATATTTTTGATCAAACGATCATTCAAGAATATTTTCTTGTGATTAAATTACTTCCTTTCTATACAAACAACACGATATACCACAAAGGAGAAGATTATAGTAAAAGTGTACATTATTGACTTATTAGTGCTATTCAAGAGTATACTCAATCAAATACATTTCTCTTATTTACAGTTGAAGTCTTGTTGTAATATCCTCAGGCGGTTAAAGTCCTATCGGTTGTTTAGGCGGTTGAAGTCCTATTCATCTGCCTAGGCGGTGTAATACCTGTTTCTCTGGGTTAAGTGAGGGTATCGATTAAATCCAAAAGGAGTTTGGGACTGGACGTAGAATGGAAAATTCGAACCAGTATAAAAATCTCTGGTGTCATTTACTTTATTACTTTTACTTTTATAATTATTTTTCACATAAGTAAATAGTTTATTTAATATTTCATATTACATGATCCTTAGTCACTTGCAAACTAAACCAAATGATACTGAGTGGAGGTATAGAAGCTAAGGAGTTTATTAGACTAGAAAATGGGATGTGTAGATGAAGGACATTAGTCGGTAATCTTTGAATCACATAAATCTCTTGAAGTTCCGACTCTTACTTTTGAGATTGAGAGTAAATCAAAGCATGGAGTAGTATATTATTGCATATTGTTGTGTAGTGATTCAGGAATGGTTAGGTGATTAAATAAGTGTCGTAGGAATGCTAAAATAGGGGTGCAACCTTTCAGATTCATCATTGATGAAGAGAAACTACTATAGATACAAAGAGACGCGAAGACACCTTTTATGGAAAATGCAATTTCAATCGATTGGAGATAATGTTCGGTCGACTGATTTAGTGTAAAAATCATTTCTAGGAGCATAGACAAAAATGGAAGGCTATACATATTTTTAGTTGACTGGGCTCAGTCAACTTGAAGATCCAGTTAGTCGACCAAATCACTATAAATTTTTAAAACTTGTATGGTGCAGCGGTAAAGACGTGTACTATATTCTCGGCCCACCCCTCAAGGAGGTGCATTAGACGGACCTTATAGGAAGGAATGAAGATCGGTCGGTGCTCTGACCCGGTTGGTTAAGGCGATGTCGAAGGCTTACTCCATTCTTCCTCTAGAAGGTGCCTTGATAGTGCCACGTAGGCGGTATTAAGGGCTTGCAAATGTTTTAGCCTGACCATTTTTGATGGGACTAAAAGCATACTCTGACCTTCCTTTAGAAGGCGCTTTGGTCTAGTCTTTAAATTGGTAGTGCATGTAGCCTTCATTCAACATGCAACCATGAAATACATATGCTCTTCATGTCTCACGTATATGTAAAGTAAGCAACTTTTGTGCAAATAAAGAATATTACAAGTAACAAATTCGTTGTTTATTTTCTTCCTACTAATTGGGTTGTTTTTTATGTATAAATTTTTATTATTAGTATATCATTGATTTAGCTTTTAATTTTTTTAATCCAATTTTAAGGTGATTTAAGTTTGATAGGAGTTGGTTGTGTTTTATTTACCTACGGTAGGCAGATCTACTTTCGATTAGATAACAAAAAAAATATAACTTTACCGGAATAAAGATTCCATTAACACATGTCCATATTTTCAATTTTCGATTTTTTTTGGTAAATACATACAAGTCATAAAAGAAAAATAAATTATTTTACCTATTGATTGGCAGTCATCCATAATCGCTAGCGTTAAATATAAATCATGCCGCATTAAGTTCCAAAGGATTATACTTAAATATGTAATCCAATATATAACTATATATACCAAATAGAGTTTTAAATGTTCTAGGATAATTTTAACATTAGAGAGTAGCAAAGATATAATTATGGACATATAAACATTTGTTTGCAATTTTCATGCCATTTATGGACTACTAATGCTGTACTTATCAAGTATAATATTTAAATGGTTATTACATGTAAGCTGATATTAGGGGAAAACATTCTAATGATATTTAAGGTTAGTAGGGATTTATGAAGTTCGTTATATAATGCTTTATGGTATCCACATGTTCATGTGTTGTCATATATATCTCTGATCCTTTTTTGTATGTTTAACGTGTATGATCTTTTTTAGGAATGAAATATACCATCACAAATTGTGGAATGTCTCATGCAAAATTTAGGTGATCTCCTTCTTGATTACCTGTTATATATTATAAATCTTATTATAAATTTTCTAATTATTTGCTATTTATTTAAATTATTTCCCTACTTTGCTACAAAGGTTGATGTATATTTTTCCACAAACATATATAGATCCTTTAGCAAAGGCCAAAATATACACTAATTAACTTTATCTACTTTAGTTTGGTCAATTAAATAAATTAGTTATACATTTAGGATTTGTACACTTTTAACTACTATTATTTTCACTGATGTAACGATGTAAAAGGAAAGAGATTATATAAAGTTTATGTACTAAAAAGGAAGCTTATACAAGTGGGAGAATACGTAGAACCAATGGAATATTATGTTTGAAGGGTTTTTTTTCATCTAGAACAGAGCATTATGTCAAAAGCAGGTAAAAAAGTGACAGTATCTGTATTTATATGTTATATAATACTTCAAGAACCATTGGTCAGTTATACTACACAATGGTTTTTAACATTATGTCGGCGAAGTTCATAAAACTATCTTCCTTTATTGATAGTATATAACTATATAATTTTTTAGGAAGTACATGTTCACTATTTATGTATAGGTAGGATGAACCTTTATCGTTGGCTATGGATTTCTAAATAAGCTCTTTATAGGAAGATAAATTTCTTAGTTGTGAATTATTTATCATATATATTTATGGCAACTGAAGGAATTAAAATGTGCATCAAATCATGTTATCATATTATAAATTATTCATTTTCATTTTTGCTAATTCCAACAAAAATCTCTATTATCAAGATCCGAAAAAAGTGAACCAAGGTATACATGTTTGTAAAAGTCATTCAAACATCAATTTCCTTTGCAAGTTACAGAATAATTTTTTTCCATTAGCATTGGTAGAAAATCATAAGATTGTAACTTCTTTTATTGTTTTATGGTTGATGTTTAGATCTAGAATTTTGGATTTATTATTATACATTTGTAGGGTAATATACATAGTTTCTTTATATGTTTTATTTCATTAGTTATACATTGCTTTATTATTACTTCGAATATTTTGTACTACTATTATCTCCTCACACTACAAGGGGAAACGCGATTTTCGACGGCCAAAAACCGTCGGCGGCCGTCGGAAGCCGTCGGCCGCCGTCGGAAAAAGCTGTCGGAATTTACTGCGTCGGGGAGCAGTACTTCCGACGGCTTCCGACGGTACCTGTCGAACATATTTCCGACGGGTACCAACGGTTTCCGGCGGTTTCCGACGGATGCCGACATGTGTCGGGATCCGTCGGAAACCGTCGGGAATAATGAGCTACAGGCCGCCGGTAACCGTCGGCAGCCGTCGGAAATTTTGACCTGTAAGTCGTCGGGAGCCGTCGGAAGCGGTCGGAAATCTGTTGTGTTTTTTTTTATTTTGGCTGCAAATATAGCCTTCCAACCACATTTCTCTTCCAAACACTATTATATCAATACTGCACAATCCAATATAAAATATTCCAACCAAATATCAAAACCCAAACTACACAATATTCAATAAACACACAAATAAATAAAATTAAATAAAAAAATACATAATATACATAATCATCCCAACATTGACAATAATCATAACAGCAAGTGTTCTATCATGTTATGAATACACAAAATCATCAACATCCTCATCCACATCGTCATACAACTATAAAACCAAGTGTATCAAACGTATTTATACATAAATCAACAATTAAATCACCCGTCTACCAAATCATTCAAAACTAAAACAAAACATACCTGAACGAGCAAGCAAGCAAGCAATGAATCAATCTCCGCCAGATCCAGAACCAGCCGAGGAAGGGAAGCGGCCACCAAACTGCTGCATGTACTCTAACAACTGTGTGGTCTGCATGGCCTATTGGCGGTTCTGCTTCTCCAGTTGGGACACTCTAGTCCGCAATTCTTCTATATCGGCTAGATCGCTCTGACCTCTATTCCGCCGACCCCGTCTCTGACTGCTGGACTGCAACAATGGAAAAATGAATAAAATTCAAGTTTACTGTTTTGAAAATGTCAAAATATCAAATTTGAAGTATTTTAAGAAAAAGTAAATTATTTACCGCTAGATTTCCAAATCCGTATCGTCGACTATGCTCTGCTGGATCCATAACGGACTCAAAAATAACGTCCTCCTCATCGATCGTCAGCTGATCTCGACCCGTATCAGTAAGGAGTTTCTGCCGCTGCTTCATAAACTTCTCTTACATTAACAAATTAATAATATCATATCTTATATCATTATAGTTTAACAGTTAAAACAATTACTAATACCGAATAAAATGAAATATGCTTACATGGCTTTTGCTGGATTTATCGTCCTGCCATGTATACGAAACAGTCACGTCTGAATTAACATGCTCGACAGCATGCGTATGGGTGAACACGTCCATATAGCTGACAGGACCATGTGCCTCGGCTTCCTGAAGTTGATCGTTACATACAATTATTATACATTTAAAATCATATAGCATAAACTATTTACATTTATTATTCAGTAAATTTACCAACTCCTGCCGATACTGCTGAAACGACTTCGATCCTCCGCGATGAGTGACAGGATTCTTATTTCTATTTGCGGAGTTTCTATCCGACTCTGCCTGTACATTCAAAATTTGATACATTATTTTTCGATCACGTTAAATTAATAATTCAAAAAAAATTAGTATACTTGCCTTCGCCTCGTCCTTCTCCCAGTATCTCAACCAAGCTTGCCACACGCTCTCTCCCATCCACCGTGGTTTCTTACCAGATTTCTTAATCTCCGATATCGTGTCCCTGTAGTTCTTGCGCATTTTCTTCATCCAGTATCCTCATGCCAGCATCATATCGTCTGTCTGGATGTCTATCTCAGCCTGTGTTAAAAAAATTACACTTTAAACGATAAACGGTAGGAAAACGACAAAAACGAATTAAAAATGGAAAACAGAAAAATACACATACTAATACATCCTGCCAAATGCACTCTATGATGTGAGGAGGGATGCTATCCCACTTCGGCCAGCAAGCATTGATCCTACTGCGATAAGCAACTCTAGAGATGTCCAGCACAACCTTAGAGGAAAGTAGGTCGAACCCCCTGTTTTTTAAGTACGATATAGATAAGTGCATATATCATAAAAAAAATAAGATACTGAATAAAATTTAATTCTTACCCATCTGCTCTAGGAACTAACGATACTACTGGACGTTGTGGCTCTTGCGATGGGCCACTGCCATCGCCTCCTAACGATCGTGAAGAGCTCCTACCTCTATTTGACATAATGCTAAACCTGTGACATATACACATCATTATATAAGACAATAATAACATGATAATGAAATATATTTCATATGAAAATGACATCAATGGTATAAATTGCTTAATTAATGACTGAAATGGAAATAGAAATGGAAGTGTGTTATACCTGATTCATAATGGGTGTACTCTTCCAACGATAAGCAGAGTTCATTGCATTTTTAATAAAAATTGCTAAATAAATGACAAATGGAAATAACATAAAACATGTAAACAATAGTAATGTGATTTGGTTTCATAGTTACATCAATTTCATAATACATCAAGAATTCAACATAGTTATATTAATTGCAAAAAAATAGATTCAGGTTTATATGTGTCATCATCGTCTTCCGATTCAGATTCGGTCTCGTTTTCGACGATATTTTCCTCTGCACTGTCAAACGCTTCTACCAAAACATTTGATTCATCGATCAAAGGACCAAAATCTATATGATCGTCTGTAATTATTATATCGTTATTTTGCTCGAGATCTGCCTGATAAGCTTGTTCGTCCGGAATATTCTTCCCATCGAATGTGAATCTGGCCTTTGTTTTAAAAACTACAGACCAATCTACTTTATCTCTTTTTAGAGACGGATAAGGAGCATAATAAAATTGCAATGCTTGTTTGGCTAGTACAAAAGGATCATACTTGTGATAGTGCGACGTATGCTTTATTTCGATTAGATTATAATCCTTATGCACATTAATTCCAGAACCTGGAACATTGCTAAACCAATTGCATCTAAATAGAAACACCTCCTCCGCGGGTCGTGAGAAATATGTCAGTTGCAAAATTTGTGTTAGAACGCCATAAAAATCATTTAAGTGATTTTCTGGATCGTCACTACCTTTAACAAATACACCAGTATTATTTGTTAATTTTTCTGCACCGTATTCTTTGGTGTTAAATTTATATCCATTGACGAAATATATTGGATATGTCTTGACCACTCTTTTTGGTCTCATCGCAAGATGTTTCAACCCTTCGTCAACAACACAATTTCTCGACTCATAAACGTAATTTGAAAACCAACCGGAAAATTCTTTACTGAGATCTCCGTTGGAATGTTCACGTTCATAAACACTGTTCATATAAACAAATTATTACATTAGGTTATACACGCACATGCATTATAGAAAAGAATAAAACACAAATTATTATTTCAGATTACCTAACAAACGGTGCAACCTCGGCACAATTTAGAAGAATATAAGTGTGTGCTACATGAAGATCTCTATCGTCTAACCATATTTCTACACATTTTCAAGAAGGCCGACCATGTTGTCTAAAAATAGATAACATTGTTTGAGAGAACTCTTGTTCGTCGCCTTCGTCATTACGAGGAACACTTTGAAATGAAATATTCACATGGTCACTGAAATAATGAGAGAAAAAGAACGAAGCTTCTTCTTCGATGTAAGATTTACATATCGAACCTTCAACTCGTGCTTTTTGCCTCACTTTTTTCTTCAGATGATTCAAATATCTATGCAAAATTAATTTATATTAACTTCATCTTTCAAATGCAATTAAATTACGTTATAACATATTACATACCTCTCAAATGGATACATCCATCCATATTGGACAAGACCTCGAAGTCGTGCTTCAGATGGGAGATGAACAGGTAAATGTTCCATTACATTAAAAAAAACCTGACGGAAATATTTTCTCTAATTTGCAAAGCAATATAGGAATGTCCACTTCAAGTTTACGTAAACGTTGCACTTTTAAAGTAGTCGAACAAAACTCTTTGTAAAACATACTAAGCTCCGTTACTACCTTCCAAACTTTTAATGGCAGTAGTTCTTTGAACATTACGGGAAATAAATTTTCCATCATTATGTGACAGTCGTAACTTTTCATTCCGCTCAATCTACCATTTTAAAGTCAACACATCTATGAAGATTTGATGATATCCCATCAGGAAATCTTAACCCTTCCACCCATTTTAACACAGCTTTAACTTGATTATTATCTAATTCGTAACATGCTTTGGGTTTTTTACTGTCATTTGGTTTCATATGAAGCTCAGGACGTTTGCATAATTCTTCTATATCACGTCTTGATTTCAAATCATCCTTCGTCTTCCCTTTCACATTCAAAATTGTGTTAAAAACATTATCAAATACATTTTTCTCATTGTGCATCACATCTATGTTATGGCGAAGAAGAAGATGTTTCCAATACGGCAACTCTCAAAAAATACTTTGTTTGCACCAGTTATGAACAACTGATTTGCCTTCAATTTCTGTTTGCTCGCCAGTTTCATATATCTTTGGATAGTCCTTAACAAGTTCATATATGTCTTCGCTTGACCATATCGTCGGTGGTTGTCTGGTTTCTACTCTATTAGCTAAAAAGTTTTTCTTGTCTCCTCTGAAGGGATGATTTACATGGAGGAAATATCGATGACAGTCAAACCATGAAATTTTCTTACCATGAGGTAAAGAAAACGCTCGAGTTTCATCCATGCAATATGGACATGCTAGACGACCGGCAGTACTCCATCCCGAAAGCATTGCATAGGCAGGAAAATCACTTATAGTCCACAACAAAGAAGCAAACATACGAAAATTTTTCTTCTTGGACACATCGTATGTTTCTACTTCTTCGTTCCACAGTATTTTTAACTCCTCAATCAACGGTTGTAAATATACATCAATTCCTTATGTTGGATCGTCGGAGCCAGGAACGACAACAGTAAGAAACATATATTGTGTTTTCATACACATCCATGGAGGTAAATTATAAGGTGTGACGATAATGGGCCAGGATGAATATTTAGAACCAAACTGAGAAAATGGAGAAAAACCGTCCGTACATAATCCTAATCTAACATTTCGACTGCCTGCTGCAAAATTTGGATACGTTTTATCGAAATGCTTCCATACTTCTCCATCGGCCGGATGTGTCAATGTACTCTCTTTCTCCGTTCTCACGCTATGCCATCTCATATTAGATGCGGTTACAGAAGATGCATATAATCTTTGAAGTCTTGGAGTTATGGGTAAGTAATGCATACGCTTGTACGGAACTTCCTTCCCCTTCTTTTTTCTTTGTTTGTATCTCCCCTGGTTACAAACTTTACAATTTCTAAGGTTTGCGTCTTCTTTCCAAAACAACATGCAGCCTTTTAAACATGTATCTATTTTCTGATAAGGTAAACCAAAAGCCGACATAAGTTTTTTAACTTCGTAATGATTTTCACACATTAGATTATCGGGCGGCATATGTCTTTTTGCAGCTTGTACAACAGCCGTAAACCCAGCTTCAGTGATGTTTTATTTTGTCTTCATCGTAATGTATTATGCGATTACTGACAGTTGAGTGCCGCTTTTACAACCATCTCAAATAGGTTTCTTAGCAGCATCTAGTAAATCATAAAAAAAAATTGCTTCAATATTTGGTTCTTCAACATTTCCATCATCTTCGTCAACTTCAACCATAGGAAACATTGATCATGCTGCATCTTCGACCATATTTTCTATACGGATCGTCGAAACTATTTTGTTAACGACACTTTCAGACTGTACAGAAGTATTTGCTACAACTTCTCCATGCCGATCCCAAACATAATACTCGGGTGTGAAACCGTGTTGGCACAAATGAACTTTCACAATATCTGGTAACAAATACTTCAAATGTCTACACCTACTACACGGACAACGAATTTCTAAATCGTTTCCGTTATTACTTAAAGTGAATTCAACAAACACGTTTATACCATTATAAAAATCTTCTTTTATTGAGCCCCTCGGTCCTTTTCTTTGATACATCCATCTCCTCTGATTAACAAAATAATCAATCATTTTTCCTATTTGATAAAATGAGAAGTTCAAAATTTAATATTTATTTTGAAGAATACAAATTCGAAAAAGATTATTTTCATGGTCGTATAATATTTGAATTTAAAGAACAACTTCACAAATTTAAAAATATTTTCAAATATGGCACATTTTATTTTTTAACGTATCGATATAAAAAATTGTATAATTTTTTTTCATTGGTCAGGCATCCTACTTCCCATTACAAACACGGTAAGCATTTACATTTCGTATATTACTTCGTCTCAAACGATTCTATAAAATTTTGGCAGCATTTCCCTTTTGTTCCCTGCATTGTACAGAAATGTGTGTACGCAGGAAACAAAAAAGAAAAGTTAGGCTGAAATTTTATGAACCGCTTGAGACGAAGTAGTATACAAAATGTAAATGCTTACTGTGTTCATAACTTATCCAATACAGGGACAAATCCGACAAACATTATACCAGATGAATATAAATGGTCGTTTTTCGGGAAAAACGACTATTTATACAACGATCATGTACAACACTCGTCAGACGAGGCCAAAAACTCTCTAAGGGACATTTTTCAATTACATGCGCGCATTTGACGAAAAAATACAGTTTTACTCACTGTTCACATTTACAAAAATATATATTAATTAATTTAACACATTTATTCGACGTATTACATCAACTTAAGGCTGGTTTAACATTTTTGTCATTTTTTAATACACACAATTATAATTTAGAGTAATGCATTTTTTTGTTTCATAAGTAAATACGTGCACAATATAATACTCCGAGTTCATTCATTCATTTTATCTTATTCCAACTAACGTATACAATCGTACAATAAAGGCATACACAACAATTTACATATACATGAACAACCACAAATTATACATATTTTTCACAATTTCACGATAAAAGATGAAATATGTATACCATGTGATGCTATAAACTGTTATTACGCTATTGGAAACAATTGCAATCCTTAATTCGCCCTAATTTATCAATTTATGCAAATCTAAAATTATGATAAAAACTGAATTTTTTACAAATATAAGAGATTATACCTGAGATTAAGAGTAATGGAGGTTGATTAGGCAGCCGTGGAGGATCCGGAAGCTCGAAATTAGGGATTGGAAGCTTGGAGAACGAATTTGGGGATTTTTTGATATAATTTTCGTATGAAATGAGGAAGAAGAAGAGGGCTCGGCTGAGCCCTATAATCGCAGTTTTCCGACGGCTTCCGACGGCCGCCGACGGCCCGTCGAAAGCCGTTGGAAATTAGCCATCGGTCCTCGCTGTCGGAATTCAGGGCTTTTCTAGTAGTGCCATATTTGAAATCACATCATAAGTTTATTGATATTAAATTATTTTATATCTGACACATGATGCAACATGTTATAGCATTTTTAGATTATTTGATGTTTCATCATAGGACACATAAGAAATATATTTTTAACCCCGATTTACATCATAATGCCACCGCATTTTCAATCTTGGAACAAAGAATGTAGCTTTGACATTTGTTGCCATGTAGAAGTTTAAAAAGGTTTTGCTATTCCATTTAAGGTTTATCTTTTTTCAAGCATATGTTTATGTATGATTAGTGTATACATATATCCATGTGCATTTATAGTGATGGTATTTGCAAAACTTAAATTTCAATGCTTTAAAGTTTTAATTTTAGCATTACATGTTCAAGCAATAAAACATGATCTTCAAATCATGGGATTCGATCGACTTTTCATAGAAATTGTGAGAGATTATATGATATTATGTAGAAATAGAAAGCGACTATGGAGATTATATGTCTAAAAATGTGTATTGAAATTCAAGGGACTTGAGGCCAACTCCATGGAACTTTGAACCAAAAGGCAGTTGCTTTGGTTAGTGGGTATTAAAAGAATTTGGTGAAGATTTTCTTTTAGGTAATTGAGCTATTGATACATTTAGGGTCAAGGAAGATGTTACCGCTAGCAAGAAGTGCCATAAAGTGGTTATGAGATTGAAATAAAGTTGTTTGAAAATGTTATAAGGTCTTTTATTTAAAAAAAATCTTTTTTATGTAGGGTTGTTGAGATATCTTTGTTCCAGTGGATGGTTCTCCCTCTATCTCATTCTATATATAACTTTGAAGTTTTATTTAATCGGTGTGATGTTATTCTGTACTAAATATTTGATTCATACCTTTAGTTGTAAGCTCTTGCTTTGTGTGTTTAATGTTTGCTTTCCTACCATTAATTTATTTTCATGTTTGTCCAGAATAAAAATATGAGATACATGTTTGATCTGTGAACTCATGTAGCTGGTTTCGTCGTATCGTTGGAACATCAGTCCTCTAATACCAATTTTAAGGCCTATTTTTTTTGGTTTAGTTCTTCGGGTTGCAAGTTTAAAACCTACTTACAAATTGGTATAGGAATATTAGTCAGCTTAAGATATATTCTCGAGCCACATTTTTTACTAGGAATTCATAGCTTTTAAATTTTCTACCTATCATATAGAAAATAGACTCTTTGGATAATGATTGCAGAAAAATTGGCTGAAGGAAAAACATATCACATTTTTTTGCCTGAGAGACATGCACTTTTTTTTTTCTATTTTAAGGACGCGGCTTTTATAATTTCGGCTGAAGGAAAATCTTTACAAGAAATTAAATCGTGCGTCTTCTTCAATCTCGTTCCTCTTCAATCTCGATCTCAAATCATGCCGACTACCAAAAATTAAATTAATCTTTGCTTCTCCTTGAATAAACTTCGCCGCTCCATCTTCCCAAACTCATTGTTGCTATTCGCCTGAAGATGTCGACTCGAAGATGCATCTCACTTCACCATTTTCCTCGGATGAAGATCGAGATCGTTGCTCCTCCATTCTAGATTACTTGAGTCGAGTTCGCCGTCCTCGCTGTGCTTTGTGATGTCGAGAATAGGAGACGCTGCCGTGAGCATTTTGAATTTGAGTGTGTCGCCGCCTGCTTGTGAACGCTATGAAGTTCTAACACGATATTGATCTTAACTGGAGGTTTGACATGTACTGTGGAATTATTGATGATTGATAATGTTTTTAATCAGTTTTTTGTTTTTGCTTGTGATTATTGAATCTTTCATATTATTATAATATATGAAACTAGCATTTCTGTGTATATTATGCAATTTAGTCTTTTATTGTTTTATTATTCTGTATTTGATGTTGAATGTTGCTTTTGTTAGTTTCAGATGGTGTATTTGATGTTGATTGTATATCTGGTAAGCTTCAAGGTGTTGTTGAATTTGTTAAAGTGTAATGCTATATGTATATAGCATTTTATGTTAATAGTTAACTATTTGTATTACTCATAAATATTGTGGAATTTAGAGGTGTATTTAATATTTTTGAACATTTCTAAGTACTCGACAATATACGTTGTTTATGATTTTCACAGTACAACTATTGAACATCAAGTTTTTGCATTATGCTAGTTGTATATAGCATTTCAGTATAATTGAAAGTAATATGAATAAACATAACGTAGTGTAATTTAAAGTTGTATTAAGAACTTTTCATGCTTTTGCAATTATCCAGCAGTTCATCATTCTAGAAATATGACAATTGACTTCATACTTAAATGCCACATCAAACTATCATTTCAAATATCTTATAAATGCTACCGAACTTTGTAATTGCAATGCTACATTAAACTATCACTTTGTATATTTTAGTTATGCAAGTGGACTTCATAGCTAAAATGCCACAACAGACTATCATTTTAGATATCATAAACATACCATTAGACTATGTTAAAAAATGCATCATTAAACATGTTTGTGGACTTATTAATTGAAATGCTATTTTAAAATATCATTTTGCATACTGTAAACATGATAGTGGACTTCATAACTCAAATGTTATGTTAAACTATCATTTTGCATACCTTGAATATGCTACTGGACTTTGTAATTAAAATGATACATTAAATCTCGTTTTGCATATTATAATCATGATATTGGACTTCATAAGTATAATGATATATTAAACTATCATTTTGCATATTGTAAACGTGCCATTGGACTTCATAACTCAAATGCTACGTTAGACTATCATTTTGTATACCTTAAATATGCTAGTGGACTTTGTGATTAAAATGTTACATTAAATACCATTTTGCATATTGTAACTTTGTTATTGGACTTCATAAGTAAAATGCTATATCAAACTATCATTTTGCATATTTTAAACGTGATAGTGAACTTCATAACTTAAATGCTACATTAAACTATCATTTTGTATATCATAAACATGGTAATGGACTTTGTGATTAAAATGTTACATTAAATCCCATTTTGCATATTGTAATCATAATATTGGACTTCATAATTAAAATGCTACATTAAACTATCATTTTGCCTGTTTTAAACATAATAGTGGACTACATAACTCAAATGCTATATTAAACTATCATTTTGCATATCATAAATATGGCAGTGAACTTTGTGATTAAAATGTTACATTAAAAAATACATATACTAGCTCAAAACACATATGTAGTTATCATTTTTCATATTCTATTCATGGTAGTTCTCTTTAGGAATACTTATTTCATTTTGTATATTCTATTTATGCTAGTTCACTTTAAATATACTTATGCTAAATTCAAGTATCATTTTGCATATTTTTTCATCTTTGTTCAATTGAAATATGCTTATACTATATTCAACTATCATTTTGCATAGTCAGATAATGGTACTATATTTAAAAGTACAGATGCTACATTAGTCTATCATTTAGCATATTGAACACAATCTAAATCTATTGTGTTTCAAATATAGAAATGCTATATCTAAATATCATTCGAAATTCATGGTACATTTTGGACTTTTTTCTTCTTCTTCTAGATTCTGCTTTTCCATTCCTTTCTTAGATCTTGGATTTGCAGCTCTTGAATTCAAAGGTCGAGTAATTTCTAACATAGGTTTGGATTGAGGCGTCAAGTCAAGCTTTCTCAATTTTGGAGAAATCGACGTCGATAATGGAAGATTTAATTCGATTCGAACATCGACAAGAGAGAGGCTTGGACGGCGGCGGCTTTGACGACGACGACTTCAGACGATGATTGCTTGGACGACGGCGGCTAGGGCAAACAGTAGATGAAGGTAGACGACGGCTTGGGAAAGCTTGGACGAAGGCGGAGGAAACTGTTGAGGTTGGAAAATTGAAAAAACACGCTACTGTCCTTATGCCTAATTGTAAATGTTGCATTTTTGGTTTAAAAATTAGTTTAAAGTTTTTCCTTTAAACTAATTACCTCTAATGATTGTTTATTTTATATTTTGCTGATACTTTCTTTACTACCATGGGTGAACACTCGGTTTCTCTAAACTAGGTTATGAATAATAATAGGCTTAACAACAAATTAGATTTGAAAAAATAGATAGCAAACTTATGTTCTCATATGACAAAAAAATGTTTATGTATAAGTCGATCAACATAGCATCAAATCCATGTGCGTAGTATGGGTTCGCCCTAGTATATGTAAATGCTAAGTGATACATGGTAAATAAAAATCTCAATATCTACACATTTATATATTTAACCATATTCACATCACTTATGTCATATATATCACATGTAAGTCATATCATTTATATATGGATGTATTAGATATGTTCGTTCTCACTCACATATCATACTTAATTAGAATATGTTAATTAAGTATAAGACATTAAATGGTTGGCTACAATTGAAAGGATGTGGTCTAATTGTTAGATCTAAAATAAAAGGAAATGTTTTAAAAGAGAGAAATTGAAAGGTTTCTTTCTCTAAATAAAACAAAGCATCCCTCATTTATTCAATTGAATTTGATTCACTTTTCTTCTTTCATCCGTGGCTGACCACTTCCTCATGTGCTTTTCATGACCGAATATTCACATTCAATATATATTTAATTAATTAAATTAGTTAAACAAAAGAAAATTATTAAAATAAAATATGATTTTATTAAAATAACTAGGTTGGATTGGATGTTAGACTTCATAAGCTATCTAAGATCCAATTATGATTTTTTTTTGAAATTTACATATTTCACCCGATGCAAAATGAACCAAGTTCCTTCACATTGAAGGTGAAACATATATGGCCACATAATGACGGTGAAAACAGCTAATGAAGGTAAACTGTAGCTAGTCGCACATTGACGATGAAATGGCACATGGACATATTCATCCTGGAGTATAGGGTTCCACTATACTCGATATATTTAGCAAACTGTGGGGTAATAAATGAGTGCACCAAATGTGTGGTTGTTGGGGTAATACTCTGCACACATCGCACTTGGGACGGATATATATAGGTGTAGGTTCCATACACCCAAACTAGGGGATGACTGGCTTTACCCAGTGGCATAGTAGTATAGACATGCTTTACTATGCATTTACAGTTAGACATACTATTATTGTTCTGACTTGTTGGATGCAAGTTAGATAGGTTGAGGTATGGTTCCATGTACACAAATGTCCCTTATCCAATATTTCGTATATTTAGTGTATGCACATTTATGTACCCGATATCAGGGCTAGTTTTTTTTTTGAAATGGTACTTTATATACAACATGTCATTGAGACAGCATATCACATGTTAATAAACGTTCGAATTATGTTATACAAGTTTCGAACTTGTGACCTCTCGCACCAAAGATGAATCACTTAACCACCTGGACAATGGTTTTTGTCGATATCAGGGCTAGTTTCCTCCTCACGCCAGACTTTTTGTCTAACCTGCGTATTGTCTGACAACTATCAGGTAATCTCATGAGTATGCTGAGAGTCAAGTGTTGAAAGGCACTGTCAAGCGGGTGTTGAAGTAGCTAGTGGAGCTTAGAGATGCTGTTAGCTCTTATCAAGATTAGGTTTTATTTTATGTATTATTTAACAGCATGTATGTATATATGAGATGAACTATTATATCTCTAATACTTTGGTGTATCTCATATAATGTATCTGTCATGTTGTGCTGCACCATTTTTTGTTACACATTATTCCTCCCATTGTGAGTTTGCAGATGACAATGCATTATGGATTTAGTTTTTATCACTCAAATGACATGTTTCAATACTTGCGAATTGGATTACTGAACATGCGCTGATTCGAGGTGTCAACTCCTTCAGTTCCAAAGTCGCACTTCTTCGTTTCAGCTAACTCCAAAAACGTGAAGTAAATTCCAAAAAGTCAAATCCAGCATTCGATGATTAAAAGTCGATCTTCGATATTGCATATAAGCCATACAATCATATACATGTCATACACATACATAACATATCATACCATTGCCAAAACATCACAAATAAAACATAAATATAAGCTATCAACATTCAATCGTGGTTTCTAGCATCTAATATCATGTTATACTAGTTTATATGCTACCCAACAATTATCCTTAACATATTAGTCATTCAAACAGCTTCATATACACATATACATACATGCATGTATATGTACACTCACACGCACAAAAACACACACACACAAAAATAATGCATGTGCACATGCGCGCGCACACATGTTTGTATATGTTATGTATATACATACGTACGTACATACGTTCATACATACAAGCATACATATATCAGTATTTACTATCAAACATATATAAACAATAAAATAATTATGGGTTTCGAAACCACTCACCTAGATATTATTTAAACACCCAAAAACGTGATTAATTAATTTCAATCTAAGCTCTTGACCAAACCAGAAATTCAACGCTTCTTCAATTTAGATTTGAAAGCTTATCTGCTGCTCTTGGCTTTAATAATTTGTAATGATTTTCTTTTGGTTTGTAGGTGTAAATTTCACTAGTGTTGACCGATGGAATGTTACGGTGGTTTAAGAAAGAGGTGAAGAAAATATTATGGGACAAATGAGACAACAGGCTGTAGCTAAAGCTAATAACATGAGACAAAGGTTAAGATCAAACCATCTTTTAAAATCCACGCATTACCTAAAACATTGAATCTTGTTTTAACCATATATTTGTATTCCTAACTCCAAATACTACATCTTTATAGATCATTTTGTTCAGCTCAACAAATTCTGCATAATGAAATTTACATCAAATACAATTACTAATAATTCACAAATTCCACTTTAATATCTAACAACCAGTCTCATTTATTACTTACTA
Organism: Allium fistulosum; assembly: GCA_030737815.1. NCBI lineage: Eukaryota > Viridiplantae > Streptophyta > Magnoliopsida > Asparagales > Amaryllidaceae > Allium > Allium fistulosum. Next base: position 891,733,635 of record CM060905.1, on the reverse strand, counting down.
AACTGTGAATAGTTACACGGTAGTTGTATTTATATTAAATAGAAAAAAACTATCCATCAACAGATTCAGCATTGTAATATTAGGTTGTGTATGCAGGCAACTCTAAAGTTAGAGTTTTCAAACTCTAAAGCATGATGAGGGAGCGCCTTTGAACGAGGAGTTGGTTAAACGTTGTGTTAGAATAATCTTTGTAGATGTAAAATTATTATTAAGTAAATAATTATTTAAATAATTAACTAATAATGCACAAATAATAATTGTTAATATTATTAATTAATTAATAATAATAAATAAATAATTACCAATACTAATGTATTAACAATAAGAATAATATATAATAAGAATAATAAATAATATGTATTCGTATTAAATGTTTGTACAAAGGGGAAGCTAAATGGGACGTCAACCACCCTAGGTGTATGTGCCATAACAATTCCCAGGCAATCGATCCAACCAATCAAGTCGCAAAGTTCTAAAGAGTAGGCCACCCAAAAGGGTAACACACCATTGAAAAAAGGATTTTTTTTTTTTCGATTTGGTCTCGTTTTTAAAGCTAATATCAAATATAGTCATATTTTGACCAGCTCAACGTTTAACTGGTCAAAATGCACTGGCGACTTTTCAAAAATCGCCAGTGTAATTTTTTTTTCTGGCGACTTTTAAAAGGTCGCCAATGCATCTTGACCAGCTCAACGGTGAACTAGTCAAAACAGGACTATATTTGATATTAGTTTTAAAACTGAACTATTTGCGATAATAAGTTTATAAACAAGGCCAAAATGAAAAAAAAATCCTTTAAAAAAGGGTACATGATGTCAACTTTTATTTGAAAAATAACAAATAAAAACCATTGGTATGGTGTGTACGTGGAACATGACTTTTACATCCAATTACACTAGCAACTAAATACGTTGATGTAAAAGTCATTTCATAACTCCTGCTTTCGACAATTCCAACAGCAACAACGGAATTTCAAAGCATGCCCATTATTATAATAGCTCATGGCAAACAAGCAAATCACACAACTATGAACCAAATCAACTACAATTGATAAACTATAGCACAAAACCAATACAATACACATGAAGAAGCATTGTTCAGGATCCGAACAAAAGACTTAAAAAAGGAGTACAATTATTATATCCATGTTCCATTGTTAAAACACGAAAATGCATGAGATAACTGGCTCACAAGCAGAGCACCATATTGTCAGTAATTTACTTCCTACAAATGTTTATTCAAAAGCTTTGGAAAATAAATATACTCAATTTAACATTCATGGCTTCAACCTAATTGACAAGTATCATTTTATGCAGCTTGGGCGCCAAGTTCCAAAAGTAAAGTGTGACTGAGATCATTAGATCCAGGACCGAAAAACTGAATAGGGCCTGTTCATAATTTCATACAGCAAACAAATTTAATAAAGCATTTGCTTATAGGCTGTAAAATCAAACTCGTGGTATATGCTTGCACATACCTGGGCTGATGTATCTGTTTTTAATAGCCCACTCATCGCGCATGGATGCAAACTTTCTAAATGGGGCACCTGAAATGGATAGACAGAAAAATAAAATCGATGTAATGTAAGCAAATTCCAGCAAGCTGAACCGGAAAACTAGCAAGGTCCATATAAATACCTTCAAGTTCAACCATAGCCTTTTTGATGACTGGTTTGAATTTACCTGGAAAAGAAAATCATTGATTGAATATACAGTACAGCATAATTTCAATTGTTAACGTGAGCATGTTTAAAATATATTATTGCTCCAAAAATATTTTGTAAATAGGTTGTAGAAATTGATAAGTTGGCAAATAGTGCATATAGCATAGTCACCAAGGGAAGAAAAAGTTATAAAATGATAGGAAATTTGTACCATGTCTTCTTTCGACATCCATCAAAGAAGTCAACGCAGTACCTCCAACAGACCACTCCTCAACTGGAGCACTTAAGTTACCAACCTACAAGGAAACAATGCAAATATTATAAACTACAACACTTCGTGAATCAAAAGAAATGGATGCATTGAAATAGGGATAGAGACCATGAAAATAAGAAGAAAATAGATGCATTGAAATAGGGATAGAGACCATAAAAATAAGAAGAAAATAGATGCATTAAAGGGTTTACACCACATAAACCCTTCAAAAAGATCAAAATATATTTAGTTCACTAGAGCAATCACATCTACATCATTGATACTGAGTGTACTTTTTAATCCATAGAGTATATGTATATGTTATACCTTTTTCTGCGCAACAAATATATTTAGATACATATATCGTTGTAAGTTCCAGTTAAATTATTCAGATGGGGCCATACTTTTATAACTAGGCAAAAGAATTGACCCATATCCACAAACTAAAAAACATTCATGCATTTTCAATTAGAATAGGATGAATAGCCATTTAAATATTAAAAGACAGCTTGATTGAAGGCAAATGATGACAAGAGTTACAAGCAGTGATGACAAATATACACAGTGCAGCAAGTGTACTGTTTATGGGGGGATGTAAAGACGCTATGCACAAACATCAGTAATATTCAGTAATCAAAGTGAAAAAAGTATAGAAGTACAAACTGAGGAAATAAGTCCAGTCTTTCCAGAATGGAGAAGAGCTCCCGCACCATATCCCAATGCATTACAATACGTTGAATCAAAATTTGTAGGTAAACCACATCTTCCTTCATAACTGCACATTACATGTGTACGAAATATATGTAATGGCCAAGACAATACGTACACTTGGTGTGACAAACTCAAAAATGACAGACTAACAGTTAAGCACAACATGTGATCAAGTACTTACCCAAAAAAGTGAGATTGTCCTTTGAATTGCCCTGCATATTTTCCTTCTGATTTTCTCTTCTCCAACTCAGTCTCAACCATCTGAATGAGCATCTTTTCTGTTTCAATTTTCGCAACCTGGTCATAAAAAATAAAATATTCACTGTTTGTCCTTTTTGTATCAAAATGAAGGGGATAACCCAGGTCCTAATAAGTAAAATCAGCAAAATCTAAAGAGTACCTGCACATTTCCATGAGGGTCCCTCTCTAACAAGAGCTGTTCTTGAATAGCTTGAGGGAGAAAATCGAATAGAACATGAGATTGATTTCTTAGCTTCTTCTTCCATTCTCCAGCTTCATCAACAACATCGTGCGCTAGGATTTCATTCAGCTCTGCGATAAGCTGCTGAACCTGAAAAAATATTTCACAAAAGTTGAGAATTGAGAGAGCAAAATAATGTCAAGTTTGAAAGTGGGATGTTACAAAAGTCTTGTATGCTATACCTCCGGGATAAAATCAATTAACCCTTCAGGTATAAGTATGACACCATAATTGTAACCAAGTTCAGCACGCTTGCAAATTATATCAGTGATGTAATCTGTAACACTTTTGAGAGTTTGCTTCTTAGCAGCCACCTACAACAAACAGGTGTTCAAAATCAGAAAGCAAAAACTAAGCAATTATAACTAAGCAATTAGCGTATGACAATAATGTTATGACGAGAAAAGTCTCAAATGCATAAGAAGTGAGTCATGCAATCTATTTAAGAAATTGTATCACCCAGTAAGTACTATGAATAATATCAGATCCATGCCATTGCAGTTTGAAACTAAGCAATTATAACTATACGCTAGCATGGAAAGTTTTTTTTCATGCTTATACCATAGATAACAATTTTAAACAATGATCGAAACTAACAGTGGAACAAGGATAAAAATAGAATTTTAAATAATATCAGATACATGCCATTATTATTTTTGTTTTCCAGGAGGGGGGGGGGTGCAATTTTTTTGTACATCCCTCAGCAATTTTCCCAAAAATGAAAAAATGGCCCGCTTATCCAATTTTGGAGTCCCTTTAACAATGTCCAAAATTAGAAGGGAAAATATGAGTGTATCAATACCTCTTCTCCAATAATTGTAACGTTCGGATGCGTCTGCAAAGCACACTCCAAAGTAATGTGAGAAGCAGCACGCCCCATAAGTCTGACAACTATACGCAAGATAAAAATTTATAAGCTGATAATTAACAAAAACTGATATGTTTATAAAAGCAAGGCATATTTATTCAAAGATATGAGGGGAGATTAGAATTCAAGCGGATAGAAAACTGAAGGTGTATTTAGTTGGCCTGCCAAGAATATTTTTTTGAGATTTTCCTAAAAGATAATTTTGTTATGTATAATATGTCAAAGTAGACTAGTTATTGTAAAATAAAATTAACATGTCTGTTCATATTTCATATTTTAAGTATCCTTTTTCCAACATAACCAATATTTCAAATCAAACAGCACAAATAAATTGACAAGAAAACAAAAATCTCACAGTGGTAATATTTTCCTGTTGACCGAGCATCTGTCATGACATTTCCTATCATTTCAGCGTATATCTGCAATGCCATGATGAAGTTTGCAATAATAAAATCTACCTAGCAATCAGCTTGAATTAAAGACATGTTTACGTAGGATGATAGCATGGGGAAAATATTATTAACTGAGCCAACAATGAGATTTACAAAAGAAGGTTCTAAATCAACAGATAAAAACATAGTTATCTGTGAGTCTAGTAGATTGCATCAATTAGTGCTAAAAAAGGGACCAATGCACACCCTGCTATGTGAAGGTGAAGAAGTAATCACATGGGAACCAACTTTCCAGCAAAATGATAATCATTTCAATCCAAAAATTGAACATGCAATCAGTGGGAACACATTGGTTCAACATAGTTTGGTATTGAACCCATCTCTAGAATAATTAGTACTTGCTAGCTCAAACTATAAATATACCGAATATCAAACAATCAATATGACAATTAATATAAGCTGAATGGTTAACAAATGAGCTCATATGAACATCTAAAGCAATTTTCACAGCAAAGTTATCAGAGGTGTACCATGGCACATGTCATGGTGCAAGGCGCAGTGCAGCAATTACGCATTTCAATCCCACAGAGTGGCGAACATGAAAAGGCAAACTAAATGGCACACGTGACATACAACACAAAAGGAGGCGTGCCTTTTTAATTTATCAAATGTTTTTTTATTCCTTTTCACGGTCTGAAAATGGATGTAATTTATTCATTATATGATTGTGCTAGCAAATTAGTTTTTTAGGAGACAAAAACATGTGGTTATTGATATGGAAAACACAATCTTTTTATGTAATTTATATTCATATACATGTTCTCAAAGTAAGCTATAATATACCATTAATCACGTATGCACAAACCAATGTTGATTTTTGAATGTAACAAGCAGACACACATATACATACATATTTGTATGATGATATGCTAACACTTTATAATTTACACACACACACATGTATGGTGATATGATAGAACTTTCTAATTTACATACGTTTACATGGACAAATTGACATAGATCTTGTTGATAAGACGATCACAATTATAAAAGGAATCACAAAAGACAAGAAAAAAAATGGTTCTAACTTATAATGATAAAAGATCGGAATTACAGTTACAAAAGGATATTTGGCAAATATTTTAAAAAAAATAGACTCTATTAGTTTAATGTGGTCAAAATATACTAAATAACCGTTAAAAATTATAAAGTGAAGAAATGTGATAAAATAAACATATATCAAAAATATATATACCAAAATAGCACATAAGCGGATTATTATGATATCCTCCAATTTTTCTCACTTGCAACGTAAAAAATCAGCTATAAGCTTATACTTTAAATTTTTATGCTAAACAAATGATTAAAGATTGATTGATGTAATATGGTCAAATGATATTTTATGCTTATGACGTTACGTTATTGATATTTTCACGAAATGATATAACAAAATTCTGGATATCCATCAGAAAATAATATGTATAATATATTAGTTTTATTTGATTAATTATGATGTATAATTAATAAATAAAAATTAGTACATTCACAGTGAAACAAAGAAGTATGCACTGTACGTCCATGTTGTGCGCGCCAAGGATAAAAGAAGGTTTTACGCCTATTTGCATCTTTAGTTATTATGTTAATACAACAGGTACAAAATTTGAAAAACCATTATGCTCAATAAAATATACCAGTGACCAAATATAGAGCATAACCGTAAACGTCACGTACAACCTTCTAGTCACTGATTCCGTTATGCAGTTCGTTTGATGTATAATGGATCACTATGTGGGCATGGTTGCTTGTATGATTTGGGAACGGAGATGTGTGGAGTACTTTACTGTTTGTGATGTTCAGGCAAAGACCGAGACAGCAGATGTGTGTTTAGGAATCATGGAAGTATAGCCAAGTGTTTTGGTAAAGATAGGTGAGGAACAATAGGAAAACGAGAGGTTGGTTGAGATTATTATAATGTTGGAAGCTACTGAGATGTTGATTTCAGTATTGACTGGAAAGGATGGTTACAGTCTTACAGAAGATGGAAGGTTGTGTATGCGGAATGTGATGTTCAAAGCCTCTAAACTTGGCGATAAAGACTCTGATCATTTCGTTGAATTGTGCAATGAGATACTTATTTGCTCTGTATTATCTTGTGACTCTTGTCCTACATTTATCATTTTTATATTTGTATGTATTGATGTATAATGCATATATGTGTCAGTAGGTAAAAACAAATAAGCAGCGCCTTACATGTCAACTTGCAGTTATTCAAACGCAATAATTGGACATTTAAATATATTATATAATTAAATATTGTCACCAAATATAACCAGTAAAAAGAAGAGATGGGCTTACCTTGCAAGCTGTGTCAAATCCAAAACTTGTGGGAACTTCTTTGCACTTCAAATCTCCATCAATTGTCTTTGGACATCCAATAACTCGACATTTAATATCATTTTTCCTGGAATCCACGTATGCTAAAATGTTAAAATAAAATAATTTGGCAACAAATAGATACAGAAATATGTTGCAGGAGACTCAACCTGAAATTTTCAGCAAGCAAACAAGCATTTGTATTTGAGTCGTCTCCACCAATAACAACGAGCCCATCAAGGTCAAGTTTCTTTGCTGTTTCTTCAGCTTGTTTAAACTGAAAAGGGCAAGAATAAGGTAGAATAATAAAATGATGCTCCTTCACAATGCAGACAATCTTCTAGGCGTACATCTTTGCTAGGTAAACAGTGTATAAAGTTCATACCTGTTCTGGTGTTTCAATCTTATCCCTTCCACTGCAAATCATATCAAATCCACCCTGTATAAGTATCAAAGTTAACACAATAAATCTATGCTGTACAAAAGGTAAATTATACACAATCTGGTTCAAAAAGGTTTAAACACCATACTGTGAAGAATAAAAACTAATATAAATACCTGATTTCTGTAAGGATAGATGAATTCAGGGGTTAGTTCAACATATTTGCATTTCATAATTCCTGCAGGCCCTCCATTAAATCCATACATAGTGCTGCCTTTCGCACGATCTTGCAAATAATCTACCAAAAACAAACAAATTAAGTAAATAAACTTGCATTACTATTAAAGTTGTAATATCCTAAAATACAAGAAATCAGAAACCTGTTAAATAATCACTTAATTATTACAAAAGCAACCGACAATGTGAAGATTGACAATGTAAAGAGTAACATCCTAATATTTGTATAAGATCCATTGATATAAATTTCCCAACTGCTGGATAACACTCTGACACCACCTCACCCAAATGACATATGTTGAGCCAAACAAGTGCCATATGTTGAACTTTATTCAGTTAAATTGTTGATATGTCACCATTATAGCACTTAGCGCTTTCTTGCAGATGCAGTTAATATATTGTTTCATTGTTAACTGATATATCGCTGATAAGTCCGATAAAAATCCAAATGATCGTCTGAAAGTTCAATATCCAGTATTTCACTTGTTAATTTATCGCTTCTTTCTAGCATTTTATAAATATTTTGCCTCTCCGTTACTTCCTTCTGCATTCATATTTTCGAAATTTTTTGAAGCAATTTTATTTTTCTCTCTTGGAAGCTTTTCTTGTTCGCATTCTATATTTGTAGATTTTCAGTGATATTCAGTGACTGTCGATATATTTGGTCATTACGATGTGTGATAATTTTTGGGAAAAATTAATAACTTTTTGTTTCACAACTCTATAAAATTTCAAAATAGGTTTAACGTCCCTCCTAACCAATAAAAACTAGGTCCCTATTTATAATGACACCATATGCTATATAGTATATACACATCATCAATTTTTTTATACACAATATTCAATCTCTTTCCATGAAATAGTCAAATCAAAATTTCATCTTCGCTATAAAATCACAAATTTTACTCTTTTCAACAAAATATATATCATCGTATATAAAAAAATCAATCAACATTTACGTATATCAATAACTATTGTAAATATATTTTGCAACTGCGCAATTGAATAATAATTTAACTTAGTATTTTTTTGCACGTGCACTTTTGAAACTACAACACAAATTACATCTTTTTCAATGCTTATATTTGTAATTTGATAGTATTCAGAATAAAAAATTGACTTTGAGTCGACTAAATATCAAATTAAAGTTGTACATAATTGATGAAAAACTAAAATTTTGGTTGTTGCAACAGCAAAAAAATTGAAATTTTAGAAAGAAGAATGTTCCCATACTAAGACACCGGCTACTTTGGCACACACATACAAAATTGAAGATTAATCTCTCAAACTAAATAATTCTTACAAAAAACAAAACAGAATTTATACATTTTACTTTTCAATGATATGAATCAAATTGTGAATGAGAACAAATGAGTGTTCAACGTGAAAGACAAAAATTAAGGAGTCGATATTCAACATGATCCTTGAATATGTATAGATTTAATTTTCATATATAATATATGCCATGGTATTTCTGGCAATAAAAAAACTCTGTCGGTATTGAGTATTTACTTTATTTAATTGACAGATAGATATTGTTGTTTTGTTTATGTATATGAGGCATATATCATTGTTACTGGCTAGATGATTTTCGTTTATTTACACTTTAAGTATCTTGCACATGCAATGCGTTATTATAATTGAAAAAAGTTGAAACAATCATGTCAAATATAATTTTGGCTAAGTGCAGTATTTTCACCAAATATATGAAATTTCACAACAATAGAAGTTCATCCTATTACACAACATATGAATCTTATTAGAAAGATCATAAAATTTGCAATTTGACGGTGAAAGGAAAATTCTAGTTGGATGTTTCCTTTAACAAATATCAAGGTTCTATTTTTGAATCACTATGGATGCTAGTTCAAATAAAGGATGACTATCAAAATAGGAACTGGAATTCTATTCGCTAACTGTGAAGGAATTCTTTGGACAACTTCATTTAAGGATGTGTGTCTAGCATTCGCTTTAAAATAAATCATGATAAGTTACAAAGCTGATAGACCATCGAGCTATTATTTTATACTCTTCTTGGTATAAAGTTGACAATTCAACTACTCAATTTGAAGTAAAGATATGGCATATGTTGTACGAAGCTCATGACATTTATATTGGTTTATGTCAGGAAGTCTCTTTAATTAAACATACAGATTGGATAAGAGTCATACATATATACATATACATACATACATATATGTATGTATATGTATATATATATATATATGTATACACACACATATATGATAATAGAAATTATTTAACTATGAAATAACCTTTTTTCTTGAAATTAGTATTTAGGTGGTAGTACATAGTTGTACTACAAGTCTTAGGTAGTATATAATTACCACAAGTCAACATATACCCAGTAGTTCAAATCACACGCTACACAGAATTTGAACATATGCCTCATTGACCAAAATATTGGTTTATGTGAGGAAGTCTCTTTAATTCAACATACAGATTGGATTGGAGTCATACATACATATATACATACATATATATACGTATGTACATACATACATATACACACATATATATATGTATGTACATACATATAAATACATATACATATAAATACATATACATATAAATACATATATATAATGTATGTATATGTATATATGTGTGCACACACATATATGATAATAGAAATTATTTAACTATGAAATAACCTTTTTTTTAATTGGCATTTAGGTGGTAGTACATAGTTGTACTACAAGTCTTAGGTGGTATATAATTACTACAAGTCAACATATACACAGTGATTCGAGTCACACGCTACACAGAATTTGAACCTATACCGCATTGACCATTGACCAAAGCCAGAGCGCCTAACAACTGTGACAGTGGTGTTTGACGAACAGAGCACCTAACCATTGTAACAGTGGTGTTGGACGAATTATGAAAGAATCATCTGATAATTTAAAAGATACTTTCTGAATATGTATAAAACATATCGATGTTAGTTATCTAATAATGCGAGATAACATGCAACACATGCATCACATTACTGATCAAACATTTGAAAAGATGACAAATTTAATTCAAAACATTCCACTGAAGAATTCAATTCAAAGTATAGCAGGTGCCGATCTATAGTATATTGTGACTGAAAGAACAAGGTTGTCAAGGCGTTGCTCATGCTTGAGGCGCCATAAAGGCGAGGAAAGCATAGAAGCGCTTGCCTAAAGCGTTGAAAAAAACGTGTTTTTTGGTCGATTTCAGTGATATAAAATAGTTTGAGGTTTCAACCCAAAATTAAGCCCTAATTCGATCCATTTAAACTAAACCTGATGTGGACTTCTATCTCCAACTTATTCAACTCTTCGAAATTCAATTTTAATAGCAGCTTTAAAGTGCGGTTTTCATATGCTGAGAACAGAAAAAGTCATGCTCAAGGCGCCCAAACAAGCGGTAGGCGCTTGCCTTGCACTTTTTGGGACTTTTCCGTCTTGACAACTTTGAAAGGAAGACTGGTAACTGTTAGCGTTTTTTTACTAGCTAAATTTGAGTTTGAATCTTGAACTGGCATGTTCTCCAACATTGTCTCTACAACTGGCGCGAGCGCACATGCACGCACAAGTCGGTGGATTTGGTTTTTGTTGAAGCCAGTTACACCTATTCTATCTAGTTTGGACAGTAGAGTAAGAAAATATTCACAAAGTTTAAATTACAGTACATACTACATAACATATTACAGAAATAAGTAAGAAATACAAACCAAAAATTCCAGAAATGACATTGTGTCCACCAGGAGCCTGTCCTCCTGAAAGCACAACTCCAACCTTCAGTGGTCCTTCCATCTCTGACGGAATGGATCCCGTAGGTACCAACATGGCTGATGGTTGCCCATATAATTTAGGAAATAGCTTTGCAATTTCATCTGTAAAACACAAATCAACACTCGACTTATATTGAGTGATAAAAAGGAACCAATGTCGGATGGTTCGATGGAAGCTTATGTGATCTGTAAATTTGCCTGATGTATTGATACATTACGTACTGCTGATTGATTAGTCAGTTAATAAAACGGGTCCAGTTAAAGAGGTCAAAAGGACTTAAAATTACAAAAACCATTGACTTCAAATTCATTTCAAATCATTACATCGCTATCCATCATATTCAATATGTTGAATTCAACGGCAACAGCAACAATAGTCAACGATTATTCAAAATTTCAACCTTAGAAAACTAAATCCAAAATTATCACTACATATCACGGTGTATACAACCAAGTACCAGATCTAATCCAAAAAGCCAAACTTTCCCAATATACTATATCACAATCAAATCAAAGTCGGAAAAAAAATCTTAGATCTAACCTGGATTGCCAGCAGCAGAGCTAGGGCCACCATCTACAATCTTAAATGGGGATTTCAAAACAGAAGGGAGAGGAAGGGGATGGTTCAGACGGCTAGTCTGAACCTCGCTGTAAACATCGGCGAGACGTCCAGGTACGGCGGATCCACCGTTGCTGACGTGGTTGTTGCTCATTGTATGAGAGATTTGAAACTGAGGAAGAAAATGACGGAAAAAACGAAGGGGAAATTAGGGTTATAAAGTGAGAATGGATCGGAATACGGGACTGTGTCGTTGCGGTATCCGCCGAATTTTACGGAGGCAAGTGCTGGGCCGTTAGGGTGGTAAAAAGTATAAATGTTACCTTTTAATTTGAAGAGCATTTCTTAAATCATTTAAATTTGGAAATTGTGAGTGGCACTTCAAATTTGGATATGAAAAGACCAAATTTTATGAGCACTATGCACAATATTAAATTACTACAAAGAGTACAAATCCTATTAATAAAACGTATATTTTTATCTCTTTTGTCCATGGTTAAAACATTAAAACCATAAACATTTTGATTTACTATCCCTCTCTTTCTTCTACCTTTTTTAAAAACAAAATAATGGTAAATTCAATTTGATCTTCACAATCAAATCCAAACTTTGTTGAGAAGGTGATGGAAAGGTAATTTCTTAACCCAATTTATCGTGCGTTATTTACCTGTGATAAAATTAGAATTTAAAATTACTATATTGAATGTTTTCTCAAGTAAGAATCTATCTTCTCTCTTTCTCATTTGTAATTCTATCTGAAGTTGAGTTTAGATTTTCCATTATTTGATTAATGATTTTAGATTAACGGTTAATGATAAATAATGGAAAATTAGATAAATAAAAGAAAGGGCAATCAGGTCAATTTGATTATAATTTTACGAGTGTGCTAGTTTAATTAGTAACCCTCATAGTGAAAAAACATTTTAAAAGAAAATGACTATCCAAAATTGGAGTGTCAATAACAACACCCTTAATTTTTTCTTTTTATGAGGGAAAACATCACCTTAATTGTAAACCAAAAGTGAAATTATATTTTACTTCCTTTCTGTCATTTCCATTGAAAAGAACATACTACTTTTCGTAACTGTAAGATGAATCCCTTTTTGTATTTTTGACAAATGGACTTAAAACTTTCATTTTTCTTCGTTTTGTTTTAACTTGTGTTCAAAACTATATCTTTTTTTAAAACTTGATACTTAATAGAAGTTGGTAACTTGCTAATACCACATGTCTTAGGTAGTATATGCATGTTATAAGGCTAAATATGTCTAAGGTTCGAATCACGCTATGTAAATTTTGAACTCGTAACCTCAAAACCTAAATCTGAGTGTCTTACCCCTAGGACGTGGTCTTGGACAAAATTATATCCTTTTATGCAGTTTAAACGATTTGAGTTGTGTTGTGCACTATTTATAATGTTGGTTAGTTGAATTTTTTTAATTTGCGTAATTGTGTTAAAATGTCTTGCATTATCTAATTAAAACAACAAGTAGTTTGAAGATATATGATTCAAACATGAAGCTTATTGGTTAAAAAAGATCCCTCAAATGATTCACATATGTAATTATGGCAAAGGTCAAAAGTAAATCAAATTGAAGAATTGTAAAACCCACTCCATGTTGTAGCTCGTCAACATCTTCACAAGAGGTTTGTAGCTCTCTCCATATTTAAAGGAGAATATTATGCATGTAACAAAACTCGATCATCCCACTCGCCAATAAGTGTCTATAAAATTAGATCTTGTTTTCAAATCCAGTCCATTACTACCATAATCTATTTAAACCAGCCCAAGATTTCGTGTGGGGTATTTAGAGGTGAACCTCTTATATAAATAGGGAAAGGCAAAAAAGTTTGAAATTACTTGCTTTTGTAATCAATGTAGAAATTGATTTTAATCATGTTCCCATTTATCTTTTGTAACTCTCAAAAGTATGGATCGAATGCATTGGCAGCAGGGTAAAGAAGGTGAATTTCAAAAAAAGAATATTTTATCGGATTGCACAAGATCTTATTTTCTGTCTACGTGGATAAAATCTTATTTATACTAAATCAAATTTAGTATTTAACAATAAAAGTGTTTGAGTAGTATTTTAATTTGCTTAATTTATTTAAAATATTGCTTTGTTTTTTAATGTTTAAAATAATTTTTTATTATTAGATCGGTTTAAAATTAATTTATTAATATAAAATTATTTTAATTTTATATTTAGTATTTTTGATATTATGTGATATTCATATTCACAATACGAAGATCACAAATATATTAATGTTTAAACTATCCTAGGGGTCATAATAGAATTTTGGCTTTAAGGTTTAGAAAATGCGAGGAAAACCAAGACCATTGATCGATCATGAATTGAAGATGCAGCTAAGTTCGAACGTGGAGCTGATTTTGGCACTTGGTCAGAATTATGAGTGATGACTTAAGGAACATATAGAATATGCTTGGTGTGGATTTGAAATGTTAGGTCTGTACCAATCGAACCGACCTATTGCAAAATTACTAAGCGCGATAGGGAGAGCCTCCATGATTGATCGCTCCTTGTTTCGATTTGTTATTTGTGAGATATGATTAATACCGATCGATCTGGATCTTGAAGGCTAAAGCATGGAGCAAACATGGCGACTTGATGGTTACTTCGAGTCAAACACGAGGCTTCTTCGAAGCTTATGTTATGTTACTTCAGGGTCGACACGAGGAAACTTAGGGGTTTATATGAAGCAGCCAGAAATATTCAATACTTCGACAACTCGATAATGTGGGTTATTTAAATCAAACGCTTCAAAGGGAAAGTATTCATAGTAGCTAGTGATGGTCCGAGGAGGCAAGTTCGACGATATTGTGAATTGGAACATATGATGTGTTATACTATCGGGACGTGTGCTAAGGGATCGTTGATAATTCGAAGGTCTCAACGCATGCTCGTAAAGAGGGGGTAGTGAGGACGCTCACTTGGATCGTCGATGTGATCCATGTACCCTGGACTCGTCGTGCGGGTCTAATTTCCTGCCTATAGAAGTGGCATGGATTCGAGCAAACCGAGATGTTGAGCTGTCTTTGATCGTTGATGTGGTTATATGAGTTATCATATATCCAACGCAGTTGAGTCGGTGATGTGAGATTGCTTGATGGTTGATATGTTTGTTATGTTTTGCTATGGATATCACACGATGTGAGTATGATCGAGTTAGGTACCAAAACATCCCATATTGTACTTGGAGTAGTAGTACATCTATATGATGATAGTTTTGCATATACCGTTTATATGTGTTAACTTGTTGGATGCAGAGACAGGTTATGTAACGACCTGTCCTTCGTAACACCCAAACATCATCGTCTCATATTAACAACTAACTTTCGAATACCACAAGCTGTGGTAAGATTAGAACGAAACACTAAATCAAGACATCGATAATATCTCACAACGGAATGGTAACATATAATATACTGAATATACATAAACAAATAGGATGACAATATATAAGACTGCACTAGCAGAAGCAACTGATAAATAAATATCAATACAGAAAGTCAGAACACATCAACTCCCAACAACATGGAGTTTTAAAGAAATATCTGATATAACCGGTCTCATATACAAATAACAAGTCTGTCATGTACTACTAAAATATTAAGTATACATATTTAAAATATCGATGTCGCGCCTCCGAAATGCTCCAACTCCGCATTCTGGTGTGTATCTCTAAAAGCACCTGACTTTCAAACTACTCAATCGAGTGCCCGAGAGTTGTCGTGGTATAAACATACAAAAACAAAACGCAGGTCAGACTTAAAGTTTGGTGTGAGGGGAACTATCTCAAAATATTATATATTAAGACTATATACAAATAAACAGGAAACCACTAAGGCCCAGCCAGTCCTCTCCACGAACGTGGCTCAGGGGTAATCTGGAATATACATGAACAAGTAAAGTAAACCTAAATCAAAATGATATGAAATCATACCATAATCTGCTCTTCTCCTACATCCAACAAGTTAGCATATTTCAAATATTGTGCTATATTATATGATCAAAAACTATCATATACAAAACAACAGGCACCAATCGTGACTCCGCCGTCATACACACTAGGCTAGTGGGTCATGGGTCTCTCGGTAAGGCCAAAACCGCCAAGTATGGTCACTAATATAAGACCAATACTTATGACGCTCCCAACGCATCGTCCACCACCTAAGAATTATGTCAAACCTAAATCCATATATGCACGTGCCTAACTGCTACCATTTATATATCATACGCGGCATACAGCAATCGGCTCTGATACCAAATGTAATAGTCATCGTAATAGGTGGTGGATGCAAATGGTCTATAGCTATCAAATCCCGAGGCCAAGGACACGGGAAACAGACTTACTCTGTATACGCAACATTGTATGGAATCATATAACGCAATACGTTAATCGTCATGTCTTAAAACCAATGGACGACTTTATAAAAGTTTTCTTACAAACCGAAATTATCATACATAGTCACTATGACCTTAATGCAATCTTTCTTCTTCGAATCACCCTTTTAGTCTATCTATAAATCCACGGTTTTGGAAAACGTGTTAGTGAGTCCCACGTGGACTCCAAAATTTAAGTATTTCAAAACCTGCCAAAATTTGCCAAATGGTAGCCCTTCAAAAATGATGAATATTGGTCCAAACTACGCCTCAATCCAAGTTCGTATGCGAACGATATCGCATTTTGAAATTTAGATAATCGATCGACAAAATTCGAACAGCAAGTATTCAGACGTCTACAACACAATTCAAACGTCCAAATTTTAAACTCAGAGGCCTGAATAGTGTTTCAAATGTCATAGAACCTTTAAAAATGCACTAATTCTTCTTCGTTTGTCCCCCGGGATTTGTTAAGACATCTAGCCACTAAAGTCAAATGTCTGGATGCCTGTCATGGGCAGGAATCACCTTCAAACATCCATAACTTTCAATCTCGAGCTCCGAACGACTCACGGTTTCTTCTGTTGCGATCGTGGAGAAATTCTCTTCAATCTAGAGACTTCAAATAACTAATTCACATAATTTTTGAATTTTCTTCTTTCCCTTAAGTGCTTTCGACGTATGACTCTATATCACCGATATATGTTGCACGACCATCGTCCGACTCGAATTCACGCCCTTGTTATAAATCGTCCAATATTCATATGAGTGTTACTTCATACTCAATGAATGACCTTAAGGCTATGAATCAATTTCGCAACCATTCGAGTTTAACCAAGAAATTTGCCATTATGGAAAAAAAATTAGCCTTGTTTACTTATGAAAATGAGAAGTTAGCCATTATCATTGTAACCAAGAAATGGGCTCAGTATTTGATGGGAAGACAGTTCATTATCAGGACTGATCACCAAAGCCTGAAATTTTTATTGCCTCAAAAATTATCCACCGGTCTTCAACAGAAATGGTTAGCTAAATTGCATGGTTTTGACTACAAAATGGAGTATAAAATGACAAGGAGAATGTGGTAGCCCTATACAGAAAAGAGGAAAATACATTGAGTGATACAGAAGTGCGGGCCATAATGGTAGCTCAAACTTCATGGTTATAGGAGTTAAAACACTCTCTTCACTCTTCTTCATGGTACTAGTAACAACTTGCATAATTGCAGAACCAAGATCAATTGTAAATATAAAGTTGTTGATAAATTGATTTTCCATAAAGGAAAGATTCTGATTAATCACCATCTAAAAGATTTACTTTTACCCCTCATCAGAGAACATCACTCCACACCATTAGGGGGTCATTCAGGAATCAAGGCAACTTTAAAAAAAGTAAAGCAGGTTTTCTATTGGAAGAAAATAAAGAGAGATGTCAAAAACTTTGTCAAGGCTTGTGATGACTATTAAAGAAATAAAGGTGAAAATATTCTCCTTCCTAGACTTATGTAGCCCTTCCCTATTCCAGAGAGAATATGGGTAGATATATCCATGGATTTCATTACATGTTTGCCAAAAAGTCAGAGATATATTGTTGTTTTATTGTAGTAGATGGATTGAGAAAATATGCTCATTTCTTTCCACTTAGTCATCCTTATACTGCTAAAGAAGTAGCATCAGTCTTCTTTGATGGGGTATTTAGGTTGCATGGCATGCCTAGATCAATAGTGAGTGATCTGCTCTCTTCACTGGCAAGAGCTATTCAAGCTACAAGGTTGCAGTTTGAAGTTAAGCACAGCCTACCACCCTCAAAGTGATGGGCAAACTGAAGTAGTGAATAAGATGTTAGAGGAGTATTTAAGGTGTTTTGTTTGCCATAAACCCCAAGAACGGTCTAAGTAACCGACATCGGTTTGTTAGTCCATGAGTTGATGGTTTTGATGACAACAACCTTAGAATAAGATTATAAAATATAAATACTAACATTATAGTTTAGATATATATGTATATGCAAGATTTAACCATGCAGGTATCAAGAATGAAGACTGTATAGTATAGAGATTCAAGATACCAAGATTGAAGACTCATGATATCAAGATTATCAAGAGTTCAAGATTTCAAGATAAGTATTGAGTCTAGAATTATGTTAAAACTTCACATTAGCACTGAAATCTTCACTCCATTTTTCTTTTGGGATGGAACCCATTTCTATCTTTTTAGTGGCTTACAAACCCACGACAAGTAGCTTACAAACCTACGACAAGTGGGTTACAAACCCACGAACATCCTGGTTTTGTACAAGTTCTCGAGTCCTGTCATGATGAGATATTCTGCAGGAAGAAGCTTGCAAAACTATTTCAAAATGATTTTCAAAACTACTTCAGAATGATTTTCAAAATTGTTTTTCAAAATGTTTTAGCCTTAAAAATTATCTTTTCAAATGATTTTCAAAAAGATGTTTTAGCCTTAAATATTCTTGTTTTTAAACTTCGGTTGTTTTAAACTATCTTTTAATTATAATATATTTATACTTAGATTTAAATATAAAATTAGAGTAAAATTTTATACATATTATTCTTTATATTCATCTATGTATTTTATTTATAGTCAAGTATATTTATAAAGTTTAAAATAGTTTTAATATAAGATAAAGGTTATTTTCAAAGAAAAACAAAACATCAAAATTTCCTTTGGGATGTCGACATGCCCTGGTACCCCATGTCGACATAGTGTCAGTTAGATTCAAAAATTTGAATTTCAAAAGAAGTGTCTATTCGCCATAACCTTTCACGAATAGACATGACTGTTGTTCTTCTATAAATAGGGGTTAGTTTCAACGAATTTTATATCAGATTTTCTAGTTTTTCACTTCTCTTCTTCTTCCACATTTTCTTATTCAAAATCCTATCATTACTCTACCGAAATCAATATTGAATCTAACTAGATTATCTCTGGTTTGATTCTCTATCACTATCTCAACAAGATCTAAGTGCTATTCAAAGTTATAGGCTTCTTTGTAATCTATCTAGCGAGAAAAGGTGTGATTGTAGCCTTGGAAATCAATCAAGCGAGAAAAGGTGTGATTGTAGCCTTGGAAATCAATTGGGTGAACTTGTTGCCCCGGAAATCAAGCATCTCTACCCAGAGGATTGTGATTCTGGAGGGTGTACCTCATAGCCTTGAAACCGAGGGTTGTAATTGTTGAATTGCTTTTGAAAGGAAATCCGTACTTAGTTGTGCGGGACTGGATGTAGGGTAACCCCGAACCAGTATAAAATATGGTGTGTTCTTTCCTTTACTGCATTTACTTTATTTCTTCATCTGTGTTTGTTTCTGTGATTATATCTGTGTCTAAATATTGCATACATTTGTGTTCAAATTAACATAAACTCAAAAGATTTAGTAATTTCTTAAAAACACTATTCACCCCCCTCTAGTGTTATTCCTAGCCTTAAGATCCGTAATCCGCATTCCTCACATTTGGTATCGGAGCAAGGTTTTCAAAAGTTTCATAATCTGATTTTTGAAAAAGTTTTTTAAAAAAAATGGCTGTGTTTAAGAAATCTGTTAATGCATGTTTAGAAATATTCAGATCATCATTGTCTCTTGAGTCTGCATATAATCAATATTCAAATACAAGTTGTCTACTAAGATTGTTTGATGTGCAGGAATCATGCTTTATGTGAATTGAGGAATCAATCCAAAACAAACAAACTATGGAGATCAAAAAGAACAAATGGATACTCAATAGTGGATGTTCTAGACACATAACCGGGAATCCAAATATGCTGAATGATATAATATACAAAGACGGAGGACTGGTTAACTTTGGAGACAATTCAAAAGGTTATGTGATCAGCATCGGCAAAGTCGTTAACTCTGAAACTCTTATTATTACTAATGTTTTGCTAGTTAAGAATTTGAAACACAATCTGCTAAGTATAAGTCAACTATGCGATAAAGGATATAAAATTAAATTTGAAAAAGATAAGTGTCGCATTGAAGATAATAATTCAACCATAATATTTGAGGGAATTAGGAAAAAGAATATTTATATTCTTAGTATGAAAATTTCAAATGATAACCTATGTCTTTTGGCAAATGCAAGTGACCCTTGGATTTGACATAAGAGATTTGGGCATTTGAATTTCAAACTCTTATCTAGACTGTCAAAACATGATCTAGTAAGAGGCCTCCCTAAAATGAATTTTAAAGTAGATAGTCTATGTGATGCATGTCAACTAGGAAAACTTAGAAAAAGTTCCTTTAAATTAAAAGATTTGATTTCAACTTCAAAACCTCTTGAATTACTTCATCTTGATTTATTTGGTCCATCTCAAATTCAGTCATTAAATCACAGTAAATATGTTTTTGTAATTGTAGATGATTATTCTAGATTTACATGGACGATATTTTTGAAACATAAAAGTGATACTTTTCAATGTTTTAAGAATTTTCAAAAAGGGTTCAAAATCAATTTTTTCAAAAAATTATAACCATCCGTAGTGATCACGATAGTGAATTTGAAAATGAAAAGTTTGAAGAATTCTGCAATAAAAAGAGAATAATTCACAATTTTTCATTTCCAAGAACTCCACAACAAAACGGAGTAGTAGAACGTAAAAATAGGACGATTCAAGAGTGTGTGAGAATTATGCTTTCTGATAGTAATTTACCAAAGTATTTTTGGGCAGAAGCAGTTGCTACCGCCTGTTATATTTTAAATAGAATTTTAATTAGACCTTTAAATGATAAGACATCTTATGAACTTATTTTCTCAAAGAAACCTTAGGTATCTTATTTCAGAATTTTTGGAAGTAAATGTTTTATTTTAAATACAAAAGATAACTTAGATAAATTTGATCCTAAATCCGACAAAGGTATCTTTATCAGATACTCTAATAGAAGTAAAGCATACAGAGTATTTAATTTAAGAACTAATACCATCGAAGAAACAATGCATGTTTCATTTGATGAAAATTTCAAAATTTTTGAAGAAATAAATGATGAAGAGGATTTAATCATTCAAAACCAAGAGTCAACTGAAACTAATAATGAATTAAATCATCCTAATAAAAGGATTAAACTTTTAAAAGATCACCCTATAGAAAATATACTTGGAGATATGCAATCTGTTGTTAAAACTAGAAACCAACTAAGTCAAATGAGTAATGTAGCTTTTATATCAACTATTAAACCTAAAAATCCAGAAGAAGCATCAACTGATGATTCATGGATTTTGGCTATGCAAGAAGAATTAAATCAATTCACTAGAAATGATGTTTGGGAACTTGTTCCTAGACCTGAAAATAAAACAATAATTGGAACTAAATGGGTTTATAAAAATAAAATGAATGAATAAGGAGAGGTTGTTAGAAATAAAGCTCGGTTAGTCGCTCAAGGTTATTGTCAAGAAGAAGAAATAGATTTTGATGAAACCTTTGCCCCCGTAGTAAGATTAGAAGCTATTAGGATTCTACTTGCTTTCGCAAATCATAATAATTTTAAATTATTTCAAATGGATGTTAAAAGTGCATTTTTAAATGGTTTTGTAAAAGAAGAAGTATTTGTTAAACAACCACCACTTTTTGAAAATGATAAATTTCCAAATCATGTTTACAAACTTAAGAAAGCTCTATATGGTCTAAAGCAAGCTCCTAGAGCCTGGTATGATAGACTAAGATCTTACTTGTTACAATCAAATTTTGAAATAGGTAAAGTAGATAATACTCTTTTTATTAAAAGAAATAAAAATGATATTCAACTAGTACAAGTCTACGTATATGATATCATTTTTGGATCAACTAATTTTGAAATGAATAAATAATTTTCTGAAATAATGACAAAAGAGTTTGAGATGAGTCATATGGGTGAATTAAACTTCTTTTTAGGATTACAAATAAAACAATTAGATAATGGTATCTTTATTAGTCAAGAAAAATATGCTAAAGACCTAGTTAGTAAATTTGGTTTGACTACTGCGAGTGGAAAACCCACTCCCATGGCAACCAATGAGTACCTTAGTAAAGAAGATCTCTCGAAAGATGTAGATCAAAAATTATATAGAGGAATGATTGGATCACTACTCTATATCACTGCGAGTAGACCTGATATCATGCATAGTGTCCGTTTCTGTGCAAGGTATCAATCCCAACCTAAAGAAACTCACTTAAAAGCTGTAAAACGTATTATAAGATATGTTAAACACACCTTTGATTATGGCTTATTTTATCCTAAAAATGATTCGTTTGACTTAATATCTTACTGTGATGCTGATTATGCTGGTTGTAAATCAGACCGAAAAAGTACAAGTGGAACTTGTCACTTTTTAGGGCATTCTCTGATTTCCTGGTTTAGTAAAAAGAAAAACACAGTTTCTCTATCAACAACTGAAGCAGAGTATATTTCTGCTACTTTGGCTTGTTCTCAAGTAATATATATGCAACAAACTTTAAAAGATTTTGGTTTAAATATCTCAAAATCACCAATTTATTGTGATAATACTAGTGCGATAAATTTATCCAAAAATACTACTCAACATGCTCGAACTAAACATATTGATATCAGACACCATTTTCTCAGAGATAATATAAGTAGAGAAGTAATTACTCTCGACTATATCAATTCTGAAAATCAAATTGCTAATATCTTAACAAAACCCTTAAATGAATCTACATTTACTAAATTAAGAAGAGAATTAGGTATTTGTTCATTAACTGAAATATAAAATATAAATAACAAGTATAATTAAAAATTAACTCAAAATAAATTAAATAGGCAAAAATTCAAGAACCATGTCGACATCCCCCTTAGACCCATGTCGACATATAACGTTTTTAAATTTTAAATTTTCTTTCCCACCAAAATTCAGATAAGTGGTTATAAATTTCTCCTATTTCAAAATTTTATTCATTCTCTCTATTCTCTTTCTGTTCTATCTTCTGAAATCAAGTTATCAATGGCCTCCTCTTCCAAATCAAACTTAAAATCAACTTTTTTGTTCCCATCGCCTACTTCTGGTCCGTGTCAACAATCAACGCTCGCTCGTGTAACGAAAATAGAGGATTCTCTGAAAGATACCCTTCAGTTAATGACTGAAATCCAAGTGATGCAACTTCGAATGGCCAAAGAACAAGAGAGGCAAGGCAAAATCCTTAGGAATTTGCAAAAATTTCTTATGGATAATCATGCTAACCCAATCATGATTGACGACGACTGTTCAGGAGATCATGATCAAGAGGAAAGTGAAGAAGAAGAAGAAGAACCAATGGAAGAAGAGATTGCGGAAGATAACGACAAAGTCGTTTGCGTTGGCAAAGTGTGCTTTGACAAAGATGGAAATCTTGTCGAACAACGTGGAAATTTCTGTTTCCACTATCCAAATTGTTCGGTTCATGGATCTCCTATGTTCAAAGACTCACATTAGTTTCTTCTCTTTTTCTTTTCTATTTGTTGTTTGTTGTTACAATCTCTATGAAAAATGTAAATATAAACAAATATATAATTAATAAATAATGTGTGTTCTTATATATGTTCTATTAAAAGTATTATTATATAGATTCTTAGTTAGGAGAGTTTGTAATTTAGGACTAAGTTTTAGGTTTACAAGTAAATATTGATGATAACACTATCATCATATAGAATATTAGAGTAAGAACTATATAGTTTGGAGTTGTATAGTTTGGAGTTGTATAGTTTAGAGTTTTATTGTTTTTGTTGATGACAAAGGGGGAGAAATATAAAATAGGAGAGTTAGGCATAGATTAAGGGGGAGTTATTAGATTTTGGGGGAGTCGATAGGATAAAAGTAATATTTTATAAACAAAGGTTGTCATCATCAAAAAGGCGAAGATTGTTAGTCCATGAGTTGATGGTTTTGATGACAACAACCTTAGAATAAGATTATAAAATATAAATACTAACATTATAGTTTAGATATATATGTATATGCAAGATTTAACCATGCAGGTATCAAGAATGAAGACTGTATAGTATAGAGATTCAAGATACCAAGATTGAAGACTCATGATATCAAGATTATCAAGAGTTCAAGATTTCAAGATAAGTATTGAGTCTAGAATTATGTTAAAACTTCACATTAGCACTGAAATCTTCACTCCATTTTTCTTTTGGGATGGAACCCATTTCTATCTTTTTAGTGGCTTACAAACCCACGACAAGTAGCTTACAAACCTACGACAAGTGGGTTACAAACCCACGAACATCCTGGTTTTGTACAAGTTCTCGAGTCCTGTCATGATGAGATATTCTGCAGGAAGAAGCTTGCAAAACTATTTCAAAATGATTTTCAAAACTACTTCAGAATGATTTTCAAAATTGTTTTTCAAAATGTTTTAGCCTTAAAAATTATCTTTTCAAATGATTTTCAAAAAGATGTTTTAGCCTTAAATATTCTTGTTTTTAAACTTCGGTTGTTTTAAACTATCTTTTAATTATAATATATTTATACTTAGATTTAAATATAAAATTAGAGTAAAATTTTATACATATTATTCTTTATATTCATCTATGTATTTTATTTATAGTCAAGTATATTTATAAAGTTTAAAATAGTTTTAATATAAGATAAAGGTTATTTTCAAAGAAAAACAAAACATCAAAATTTCCTTTGGGATGTCGACATGCCCTGGTACCCCATGTCGACATAGTGTCAGTTAGATTCAAAAATTTGAATTTCAAAAGAAGTGTCTATTCGCCATAACCTTTCACGAATAGACATGACTGTTGTTCTTCTATAAATAGGGGTTAGTTTCAACGAATTTTATATCAGATTTTCTAGTTTTTCACTTCTCTTCTTCTTCCACATTTTCTTATTCAAAATCCTATCATTACTCTACCGAAATCAATATTGAATCTAACTAGATTATCTCTGGTTTGATTCTCTATCACTATCTCAACAAGATCTAAGTGCTATTCAAAGTTATAGGCTTCTTTGTAATCTATCTAGCGAGAAAAGGTGTGATTGTAGCCTTGGAAATCAATCAAGCGAGAAAAGGTGTGATTGTAGCCTTGGAAATCAATTGGGTGAACTTGTTGCCCCGGAAATCAAGCATCTCTACCCAGAGGATTGTGATTCTGGAGGGTGTACCTCATAGCCTTGAAACCGAGGGTTGTAATTGTTGAATTGCTTTTGAAAGGAAATCCGTACTTAGTTGTGCGGGACTGGATGTAGGGTAACCCCGAACCAGTATAAAATATGGTGTGTTCTTTCCTTTACTGCATTTACTTTATTTCTTCATCTGTGTTTGTTTCTGTGATTATATCTGTGTCTAAATATTGCATACATTTGTGTTCAAATTAACATAAACTCAAAAGATTTAGTAATTTCTTAAAAACACTATTCACCCCCCTCTAGTGTTATTCCTAGCCTTAAGATCCGTAATCCGCATTCCTCACACGATTGAATATCGATATAACACTACATGGAAGGCTCTAATAAATACCACTCCATTTAAGGCAATGTATGGTGTAGACCCTCTCAATTTACTATCCTATGTTCCTAATACTGCCAAAATAGAGCAAGTTAGAGAAGCACCGTATACTAGAGACATTATGTTAGAATTATTGAAGGATAGCTTGAAGTTGGCACAAGAAAGGATGGAAAAATATGTTGATTTAAGGATGACTGAACACTACAAGACACATAGTAAATAGCAGCGGGGTCGGGCGACAGCCGTCGACGGCCACGTCGGTTTGTTCCGACGGCTAGCTACGGCTAGCCATTATATTAATTAACCAATTGAATAATTAATTGATTTAATTCCCATTACGTTTTAAACAATATTTAAAAATAATAATTTAATTCCTAAAATATAAAAAAGATATTCTAGCACAACCATTCAACCTAAGGACGGCTTGTGATCGGTTAAATTAGTATTTTCGATAATCTATCTTCATGTAATTTGAATATTTATCGTTATTGAAAATCTAACTCGCATGACCAATCTATGCGACTTTTAGTCGGTCCATTAAGCAACTTCGATAAAGTTGATTATACGTAATATTTTCACGAATTAAAATATTTTTTAAATCTTTGGGTAATTAATTATGAATTTTTAAATGTATTTGGTATAATAAAATTATATAAAAAAATATACCGTAGAAAAATAAATTTATTGGATCTTATGTTGATCTTAAGTACTTCGGACCTATTTTCAAAAGATGATTAAAAAATAAATAACTGTAGGGTATCGATCTTGAATTTTAAATTCATAGTCGTTCGTCGACATTCGGACTAAAACCATTCGTTCGAAGGCCAGATGACCTTCAAACGAGACCAAATCTAAACCACTGGTACCTTTTTCGAGCTTAATTTTTTTTCGGTCGTTTTTTTTAAATTCAACTATATAGATTGGATTAACAAATTACAAAGTATCAGTGGATCGGATTTGGTCTCGTTTGAAGGTCGTTTGGCCTTCGAACAAAGGGTTTTTAATCCGAATGTCGACGAACGCTATAAATTTAAAATTCAAGATCGACACCTTATAGTTATTTATTTTTAATTATCTTTTGGAATAGATTCAAAGTACTTTAGATCGACATAAGATCCAATAAATTTATTTTTCTACCGAATATTTTATTTTATATAATTTTATTATACTAAATACATTTAAAAATTCACAATTAATTACCCAACGGTTTAATAAATTTTTTAATTCGTAAAAATGTTACAGGTAATCAACCTTATCGAAGTTGCTTAATGGACCGAATTAAAGTCACATAGATTGGTCATGCAAGTTAGATTTTCAATAACGATAAATATTCGAATTACACGACGATAGATTATCGAAAATACTAATTTAATCGATCACAAACCATACTTAGGTTGAATGGTTGTGCTAAAATATCTTTTTTATTTTTTAGGAATTAAATTAGTATTTTTAAACATTTTCTAAAATGTAATATAAATAACAAAAAACTAAAAAAAATACAAAATTAACAAGCCGTCGGTAGCTATAATGCCCCACCTTTATGCCCATATTACCTGAGCATATTATAAGTAATATTGTCAAGTAACACGGAGAATAAGGCTGGTTAAACCATCCATAATATTGCTTTGGGCGAGTATTAATACATCGAATATTGTGACTATATTTTTTTTCATTTTCTTACGAGGAGGTACTCGATGTATACAATCCAGGCGTAAAACAATAATACGGTGGCTTACTAATAATTCAGAACACTATATCACATAATATACAACACAGAATCACAAGTTGCAATAAAAATAGAACACATCAAATATCTCATTAATGTGTAAGTCTACAAAAGGGAAAACTATACTTACATATACAACAATATACATACATAGCTATGACGGGTATAAAAGTATACATAACAACTCAAGACAACACCACATAAAATATATACAACATGAATACATGTAAGACCAGCATCTCAAAATAAACTATATCATATAGATAATACTGCATAGATCTACTATAGCCTGCCCACATCCAAAGTCACTGAGTCCATGTACCTGTCAAGTCTCGGGCTGACCTGAGTATTATAAAATATAATAAACGGGCCAGACTATCTCTAAATATCCAAAAGGTGAGATTATAATACCAAGCATGCATGCATAACAAGGGTATAGAAACTCGTATGGTAAATTAAATTAAACAAATTCAACTACAATAATAATAACTCGTAGCGAATGATTCCAAACTCTAGAAATAGCCATAAGAAAGTAAATGGCAACACATCATAGAATTCACCAAATCTTCAAACATAAATATAGCCTTTCATAAGCAAATCAGGATTATGGTGAAATCCCAAATCGAGTCTCAATAGCAACACATAGGCACTTAGTGGCAAAACACAAAAGGATGTCATTATCCTTAAAATTTATTCACCAAACCCAAAATCACTTTTATCTCATAAAAGCAAAACCTAAGGAATATTTGGTGAAAACACAAATCTCGCAGAATTCAGAAATCAGTAATAGTAATCCAGAAATATAAAGAGGGAGGCCTATCACTAATTATTGAGTACGAAAGCTCACAGAACACGCGTGTTATACACAGATGGTCCAGAGGGCCCATGGATGGATATGAAAACCCATAAAACGCAAATGAGCATAACACTCCATAGATGAGCATAAAGCTCCATAGATGGGCATATAACCCATTGTACCGACCCAGAATTTTTGGCCATTTGATTTTGAATATTTAATTCATTTTAAATATTGAAATATTAGTTTTAAAAGTTAAATAAATTTAGAATTCAAATATATAGATTATTTAAAATCTTTGAATTGGAGAATTAATATTTGAATAGTGTTTTAAAAATATTGGGATTTTAAATTTAATATAAAGTAAATTGATTTAATGTATTTATTTAACTTCTTTTAGTTATAAATAATAACAGTAAATTTATTTTATCAATTTATTTGTAGTAATTAATGATTCAAATAAATTTTAAGAAAATAAATTATTTTTAGGACTCGATTTCTGTTTACGTATTTTTAATTTAATTTATTTGATTTTTCCATAATTTTTAATTTGGAAAATATTAAAATTTATCATTTGATCATTTTTCACCAAACGACAGTGTTTTTTTATTTTACAGGATCCAATAACTAGTATATATTGTTATTATTTTGGAGTTGTGTCGTTGTTTTGAGCACGGCCATATTTTTGTTTTATTCGGAGTTCATACGCGAAACGAAAATTTGTGTTATGGGATGCCGGTATTTGGAGATTTTATATATATCAACCCTTGGCCAAATCAAAACCTTTCACCCATATTCAATATTATAGTTCCATCAACTTTTCCTGTACATTTCAAAACAAAGAAAATATTAGATCCACTTTGCTTAAAAATTCAATTCAATTCAAGGAAAAATCGTAAAAATAAAAAGTTGAGATCTTTGGATTGCAAATGACTATAGCTACAAGATGGTAGGTGTTTGGGGGTGTTCGGGTTCAAGATGGAGGACGCATCTATTTACAGTAGTGACATTAAAAGGTTAAGTTTTTCGGGCTGTGGAGGAGGAGTTTGGCTATGGCAAGTTTAGCGTTGAGTTTCTTATGTCGATGGGCATCCGAGGGCTAAGTTTTGTGAAGGGCGACATGAGGATGTGAATCACGACCATACGGCCAATTGGAGAGAGAGCTGGGAGTCGCGATTTATATCATGGTGGCGGGTTCAACGATGTTGGCATAGGCAGTGGAGATTTGGATGTGAAGTTTGATGCAATCGTCGGATTTGAGGATCGTTGAGTGTGGGATGGAAGGGAGTGTATGAGATTGGAAGTGACTATGCATATCTTGTATAGGGATTGTAATTAAGAAATGGGGAAGAAGGATTTTATAAGGGTAATTAGATTTAATGGTATGTAATTAGTAAATTAAACATAAATCTAAAATCGTTAACTTATAAATTTAAAATATTTCTTATATGAGGTCCAATCGAGACAAAACTTTTTGCATTGTGCTCGTGATGATGAAAGCTTTGCGATAGAACTGGTTTGTTTGAATTTGGAGCAAGCTAAAATTTGGGCTAAAATTGGACGTTGTTCGATTTTAGTTCAAACCGGAATGCTTTGGTGCCAACTGGAATTTCAGTGAGTATAACACACCTCTTTGGTTAAATCAGTATGTTATAGTAGATTAAATTTTATTGTTTGTGGTTGGTTGAAATTTTTGGCTGTTTTGTTTAAATATCCTCTTTTTAAAGTGATAAGCATTTAAATTTGAAATACAGGAAAAGGTGATGAGAAATTCGAATTTCTTACCGTAGTGATTTCTAATTTTCAGTATTTACCTATTGGTTTATTTTAGTTTTATATCTGTGATATAGTTTGTTAAATGATGAAAATTTAACTGTTTGGCCATATTGGATGTGACACCGATATATGTGAAAATTGAACCTTTTTAGTAGATAAGGGTAGTTATAGCGTTTGTTAAGTGCTATAGTGACTATGGGCCTCGATTTAGTATTTTGGAATACTGTTAATTGTTTATTTGGTTTGGAAATGATTTTTTGACTTGGGGATTAATTCAAATCCGAATGTTTTGAAATTTCTATGATATTTTAATCTAAATAAGATTTTAAAACTTTTCTATTCTATTTCAAATTTATTTGTCTATTATTTCCAATATAATGTATGTATTTATGTAAATGTTTTAAATAATTATTTTGGAAGTATTCATTTTTATAGAAATTATAATAATAATAATATTTATTTTTAAAGGAAAATTTAAAAAGGATTAGCTTTATTTTAAAAAGGAGATTTTGTGGTTTAAAAGGAGATATAAATATAATTTTATAAATGAAGAATAGTTTTATAAATAGTGTTTTATGAATAAAAGAATGGTTTTATAAAATAATATCCTATAAATAGAGAAATGCCACCATTTTAATGAATTCGAGGAATAAATGCCATTTGGGAATTTATTGAATATATGAAATGATCGTGTGATGGAAACTATATGAGTTTTATAATTGTATTTTGGAATTGCTTTTATGTTTGGATTTTGGTGTTATGTTTGGAGTTTTGTTATAAAAAGAGGTTTATGATTATATTAGAAAATTTATAAAAAGTATTTTATAAATGAATTTTGGAGTTTTATAAAAAGAGTTGCAAATAATTTGAAAATTTACAAATAAGTTTATAAATGGTATTTTATAAAAAAGAGAGTTTATAAAGAATTTTATAAATAATATAAAGGATGATTTTAAAGGAGGTATTAACTAAATTTAGGAATTTACAAAAGAAGATGAGATTGATTACCAAAAATGATCTTAAAATAACTATGGTGGTATGGAAACATCTTTCCACACTCAATACCAAATAGAAAATCTTTCTCGGTTTTCGTAAATGTACTTATACTGCTGAGATAAGTATATAAATGCATTTTTTGAGTAGTGAAAGTACAATGTTATTGTGAATATACTTATACCATTGAGATAAGTATATAAATACATGTTTCTAAGTAGTGAAAGAGTAGTATTTTTGTGAATATACTTATACCGTTGAGATAAGTATATGGATATTTTTCCGAGTATTGATGGGAGCATAAAAGATTTGTGAATATATCTCTGTAAAAGTATTTTTATACAAGTAGTTTTAAATTAATGAAATGGTAAATTTAAGAGGTTCAGAGTTGCTTTGTGCTTAACCAGTGTTATTTTCCCTTAGGGAGTTAAATCTCTAGTTGAACTGTTGTTTATTTGATACTAAAATAACCGACTATCAAATCTTGGCCAAAATTATAACTTTGGAAATATTTAGGAGAAACACGTGAGTTATATGGCACAGTCAACTTCGATGATGCTGTACTATTTGTATAAATCTCGTTTTTGTTCTCCTAGGACAAATGATAGGGAGATCCGTCCACTTAAACGGTTAGGGGGTGATCCCCGCTCCTATCTATTGTCTATTTATTTTCGAAAGAACCGAGGTTGAGTTTACCAAGAACTATTGAATGTTGTTTTCGAAGAAATTGAGGTCGGATGAATTATCCAAAACCACTTCGATTCAACTTAGGCGACATATTTAAAGTATCTTGAAGATGATGGAATCAAAGACGGAGTCTTTTGAAGTGCAAGGGCAACTTGCTACTAATCCCGAAGGTGATTCCAAAAAGGATGAAGTAGAAGTAGTGCCTTTGGTTTGTTCATATCCTGAACAACTTGTATGGATGAGCGCTGGCAGTGCATCATTGCCTGGAGGGCAGTGTTAACATTCCAAGTGGGTTTGCTATATAAAAAGCTTAAACGTAGCATCTAGCCTCATCAACTGGGAATGAATAAAATAGGGGATATGCAACAAGGCTAAGTGTGTAACTACTTGCACCTTAATGGGCCCACATTTCGACAAAAATCGAAACCAAAGTCCATCAAAGTACAGATCGTTGGATTTGGTACCTGCAAATATGCATGAGCATTATTAGAGATTGATAAAAATTTAAACTCACAACGGAAACAATAATAGAATAAAAATACTGACTATGACTACTACGTTGAAATTAATAGTATTCCTTAGATAGCAGATTGTCACATCAGCATCGAGCATGAGAAAGAAGGCTTCTTCATTAACAAAGCACATCCAGCTCCAATGACATGTTCCTCTAAATCTATCATGTGGGTTATAATGAGGAGAGGGTCAGAACAACGTTCTGGTGACTGGAAAAAATACAAAAAACATAAACTTATATCGATTGGTTTCCATTTAATTGTTATGTCCATCAAGGTTAGCAATTCTAATCTAACCCCGCATTGCACACACGGTTACTTACTTACCCCTTCCCAAGGTACCAAAATACTAGTGAAGCCATATTAACCACCCAATACATCCAAACCCATTAGCCACTTAGTACTTCTAATATGAATCGGGCTTCGATAATATTTTTAAAAGAGAAAGAGTCAAAAATAACTAAAACACAAAAAAAATTTCAAAAGGGAACTTCTCAAATCAAGGGGAAATTTTTCAAAATATTTTCCTTCTAAAAAATTTTGAGAAATCAAGCTAAAATTTCAGCAAAGTTGAAGTCAGTTGTGCGCTAAACGCATAAACCAAATTTCAAAATTCTACAACTAACCTTTACCTAAAAATTTGACATTTTATTTAAAAATGTCAACACGTCTATTATTCAAAAAAATTAGCTTTTAAAAAATATGAGCAATGACCCGTGATATCAAAACAACTTTATCATGTCCTTTGCAAAAAAATTCAACTATTCTAAATTTCCAATCTTACGTTGCATTTACTGCTAGTTAAGTCATGATATTTCCATATTGAATTGCTTCTATACTATGCAAATATATATAAGAGCGGTTGCATATCTAGAAATAATAACACATAAAATGAATAAAAACTCATAATATCGTACGTGCCTTTTATAAGTGACAACTAACATTTTTATAGCCCAACAACCCAAAAGAAAAGAACAAATGCTGGAAATAAAAGGATACAACAATCCTAAATAAAACACTGCCTAAGTATTGTGAGAAGGTCTCGCTCTACGGCTAGAGCTCGAGCCATTGCCACGACCGTGCAATGGTCGTAGCATGGCGGATATGCACCCATTCTCATGCCCTTGGCGCTGCTGCTCCGTCCTAATCTCTCGGAGCTCTACTTGAACCTGACGGACAACAACAAGCTCATGACTCATGTATCCCTTGGCGCCTTGCACTATCCCCTGCTGCTGGTGCTTTGGCTCTGGTGCTGGTACAGGTGTGTGGCAAGCGGCAAATGAATATCCATCCTTTTAATGGTGGTTCGGTCAATGGCAAGAGGATCCTTCCTCACTATTAGCTCTCCGCTCGGATTTACCTCATAATGCCTAAACATTCGAGTGAGTAAGTGGCAATATAGAAAGTGAGTCATCGGGGTACCAACTCCCTGATTGACCATATGGAGCATCAAGACACGAGCCCAATTGACGGCTTCACCGCAATTATAGCATAGGCGGTTCTCTGCACTGAGGTATAAATCTGATCAAGGCTCCCCGTCTTCGAAATGATGCTGTACTGAATGATGCGCATGACGAGACGAGCCACTGGTCATAAATTGTCGATCCTTCAATCACCGACATTCCCAAAAAAGATCCGCTGTAGAATCTCAGGATCAATCATCTTTGGGCCATCCAAATCTACGCCTACTGCATATTTCTCCAAAATCCTAGCGTGATAATCATCTGTCATCTCAATCCGAGCTCCCTTCACCTTAGACTCAATGTAGTTGTTGCCATCATCAAAATTCTATGTCATCTGTGCATCAAAATAACGGACGCAACGTGGGTAATATTTCCGCTCATAAGTCTCAAAGCGGAGGATCGGTGCAAGTCCTACCACGAAGTTGTCTCTTCAAGCCCAAGAGTGGCAAAATCTCCGAATTTCACTGGTCGCCGATGAAGAAAATCAAAGTCCGCCGTTCCAAGGTAGGTGGCGATCTTCTGCTTTCTCTAGTCAAGCCAAGCGGCTTCTTATGGAGTGAGGTCGAGATGATGAGAGGAAGAGCCATCGGTACATGGCGGTGCCATGGGCTAAGAGGCGGTTGGAAAAGGGAGAAAATGGTTTAGATCCAGAGTAGTGGTGGGGCAAGATCTGACGTGCAAGGATTTTTGCGTCAATTGGTGGAGGAATGGAGGGGAGAGGCTTTGGTTAAGCGGAGGAAGTGGAAAGGGGTTCGACTAAAAAAATTGAAGAGGAGGAAGAAAGTGAGGGGATTCGGTGGCTGAAGGTTTGGACTCGACTTATAGTCATGTTCCAGGTTTAGGTGCGCCTCGAATCCACCTAGCGGCCGACCACTAAGTCGACCACCAGTCCAGATTTGGGCATGGCCTGAACTTGGACCTAATAGGGTGGGTTAAATTAATTAATATTCTAATGATTGTTCCACACACCATCTTCAGCTTAACCCATCCAGAAAAATTCTACCTTCCACACGACGGTATCCACATTGCTGTGTAGACCCTTCCTTGGCAAGATTGCGATAGCCTCAATAGAACTGTTAAGACCAACAACACTTCCAAAAACCCAAGAATATTCCAGCTGTTATTTCTTGCCTACTTCGTATGGAAATATTTCTTCCAGTAGCTGGTGGGTTTATCAACACTTCAAACTACCTACCCTTATAAAATTGAATGTCATTCCTATTTTGTCCGTACCTTAAAGAAAGAAAATATAAAAAACCTCGATTTTATCAACCGAAAAATCACTTAGCTAAATATATGCTTATTTATACTTATTTCTAAATAATAGAAACCATTTCATACCAAAACTTCCCTTAAAAGTCAAATATATATATATATATATATTTTAGTGTTTCCAAAAGCCTTTTTAAAACACAAATTTCCCAAATTGGAAAACTATTTTCTTGCTAAAAATCAAAATCAAACCTTTACTAATATATATATTTAATAATTTAAAGGATTAATCTTTTATAAACCAAAAATTCCTTAACACGACCCACCTAGTGGTATATGTGATTCTTTAAAAATTAAAATTTCAAAACTTTCCCAAAAAGAATTTCTAAAATAAATCTTTGTGAAAATAAATCCTTTGAAAACCCCTTTTTCGAAAATATAAGGCATTTCCAAAATATACTTTACAAAAAGTCTCTCATAAGTTTTAGACTAAGGAATTGACATTAATTATCCAAATACAAATCCGTTTTGCCATCAAAGAGGTGATAAATGAATCCATCCTAGCAAAGACTTGCTTCTGGACAATTGCAACATACAAAATCTAATTTCCTATCCCTCTGGAATAATTATATGTCTCCACTAAAACTCAAAATCCAAAATCACAAGGTAGCTAGAATCTCAACCATCAAGTCGAACACCTCCAGTCTCCGGGATTCAACCATATGTCATACTCATGCTCTTCACCAACAGAGCTTTACACATCACCAGCACTCCGTGGTGTACTTCAAAGTCAGTGTGAAAATCTTAGCTCTAAGATATTTCCAACTCATAGTTGCTTTGTCCATTCCTTCGAAGTGGAACTACAACTACTTCTATAGTCGGAATTCTTAGAATCTAGCATAAAAATATAATATTACTAGATAGGAAAGTACGAATTCGTTCTCTCAACTTATCCTAATCCCTGATCTACTAACCTAGTGCTCTAGTACCAAATGTAACAATTAGCACCTTAGTAGGCCCACATTTCGACAAAAATCGAAACCCGAGTCCATCAAGCACAGATCGTTGGATTTGGTACCTGCAAATAAGCATGAGCATTATCAGAGATCGATAGAAATCTAAACTCACGGCGGAAACAATAATAGGATAAGGATACTGAATATGACTACTATCTTGGAATTAATGGTATTCGTTGGATAGTAGGTTGACACATCAGCATCGAGCATGAGAGAAAGAAGACTTCTCCAACAAAGCACATCCAGCTCTAGTGACCTGTTCCTCTAAATTCATCATGTGGGTTGTAATGAGGAGGGTCAGAACAACGTTCTGGTGACAAGAAAAAAAGTACAAACTATATATAACATAAGCTTATACCGATAGGTTTCCATTTAAGTGTTATGTCCATCAAGGTTAGCAATTCTAATCTAACCTGGTATAGCATACATGGTTACGTACTTACCCCTTCCGAAGGTACGAAAATACTAGTGAAGCCATATCAACCACCCAATACTTCCAAACTCATTAGCCACTTTCTACTTCTAACATGAAGCGGGCTTCGATAATACTTTTAAAAGAGAAATAGGCAGCTTTGTCATTTACGACCTTAATTGAAGTATACCCCGTCATTTAAGACCTATTCCCGAGGTGGTTTCCTATCAATGTTGTTAATGGTTGGTGGGTTCTAGCTACAAGACCTCTAACCACTGTTTAAGACTTCCAACATTTAATGTCCAACTATTACCGCATCTATTGCCGATAAAATCGTAGTCATGTAATAAACAGTACCTAAGCCACTTAATACCTTTTATTAAAAATAGGCAGACTCTGATCATTTAAGACTTTAACTAAGGCGGACCCCATCATTTAAGACCTATCCCCAAGGCATGCTCCTAAATGGTATTACTATTATTATGGCCTTAGCAATGTAAGAGATTGTACCCAAGCCACTTAATACTTCCCACTAGAAAATAGGCAGACCCCATCATCTAAGACCTACTTCCAAAAGCGTGCTCTTCAATGGTACTATCTAGCTGTCATTGCTTGGAAATCTCATTGGGCTACTTAAAACTTCCTTTATAGGAGGACCCTACAGTCACTTAAGAGCCCAAACCTAAAGCGAACCCTTTCCGAGATATCTACTATCACTCTTAATTATAAATATGACGTCTTGTTAGGTTACTTCTTTCGATAGGGAGGCGGACCCTCCAGCCACTTAAGACCTCAACACTGAAGTAAACCCTTTTTAGATACATCCTTATTTATTTAATTGAAATCTCACTAGGTTACTTAATACTTCCATTTAGGAGAGAGGTGGACCCATCAACCACTTAAGACCTCAAATCAGAAGCGAACCCAAATGGAGATATCCCTCACCGCTCCTAATTCCAAATTTGGACCATTTAATACTTTCCAATTAAGAAAGCATGCCCAATCTCTCACGTTGTCACGGGTCCTAGGATTGGTGATATCTCACATTAGTAGTAAGTACACTTGACTGCTGGTAGCCTCATAGTGGAGGGTAGTCTTCCGTCGAGCGACTTTACTGACCTCGCATCACTAACGTACTAAGTCCAATTAACTATCCTAAGTCTTTATTTATATTATCATAGGTAGACATTGGACTTAGATTACTGATTCCCTTTTTATTTAAGGCAATAACATTTGCCTTAAATATTTATCTACCCATAAATTTAATGCCCATAAATGTTAATTTGTCCATAAAATCCTAACGAACATTTCCTAAGACATTTATGTATGATTGTTAATTTGAAATTAATAACTTTTTATATCTATTCCATTTTTATTAGTCCTATTAATCCATTTACCCTATCAATTTATTGTAACTTCCATATTTATTACCATTTATTAGAGTTACAACCTTTTAAATTCTTTTTTCATTAGTTAATTATCCTAAACGCGAATATTACGTGCAAGCATCGTTATTAGCTTTTTATTTAATTATTATAAGCGCAATAATTACGTACAAATATTTACTTTTATCAAATATGTTCTAATTATATATCTTCACTAGAATATATTTTTCCATATTAAATTGTTGGAATCATATCTAAAAAGATTATCCGCTATGATTCCCATAAATTAGTCCAAAACAATAGATTTAACTTTAAAATATAAAAGATTACGTCGTTTGAAATTACAAGTAATAATCATTTCTTTTTATTACTAAAATAGACAGTGTAAACTATAATGAATTCATACTTTACACATCTCTTTCTCTTTCTATTTAAATATATTCCTTGTTAGATCAAACGCTGTATCTTTCTAAAAGGGAAAGAAATCAAACTAATTTACAAATATTAAACGGATCTAAATTCCAAATGTATAAAAATTTATATTTTAACAAGATTAGTGTAATAATCCAAATTTATAACATTATTATACAACCTATTTGAGATTTGGAATAAATTTCATTTAAATCAATATTCTAAATTCATACTTTTGAGACTGATTTCCAGATCAGGTTGTATACAATGCTAAATCAATTCATAAACAAGAATATGTAGGCGATATTTATTATATTCAGATCGTATTCAATTCGTTGCCTACAACTCATATACAATTATCCAATTAGGCATAAAAATCAAATAAACACCGATGGAATAATTTTCTTATAACAATATATAAAATTTCCCACTCACCTTTTAAAAGCGATCCAAATCTCCAGAACTGAAGTAGGACCTTTGATTCATCTCCAAATCCTTTTTAATCTAAGAGATATGTATAAAAGGGTGTATATATACATTAAAATTACACATATGAGAAGAGATTTGGGATTGGGAGAAAAAATAGATACAAATATATATAAATATATAAATTACCTCAAATATGCATACGGTTGATTCTCTTCTCTTCACCTTTTTATTAGATTTCTACTCTTCTTCGATTTGTATGAATATAGATACAAATATCTTATCTTTATAATTTAGCAAGAAAGTGGAGAAGAAGAAATGGCAGAGCTTCGCTATTGCTTTCATAAAAATATGAGAAGAGAAGGGAAGGCTAGGCTTGAATTTATAGGTGCTAGAATCAACCGAAACCGTTCGATAGAAATATATTGAATCCGGGTCGTTGCAGCCTAAGTTTATTGGAGCTGCCAGGTTGCCAACGGTCGACCGCCCCTGGGTCACCGGTCGACCACTAAGGGTCGACCGTCCCCAATGACAGGTCGGCTTATGGGCCCGAGTAATTAATATTAAAACGTTAATTTCTTCTTATTTAATTATTTTCGTTTTGAGTTCATTTTTTGTTCATAACTTCTTTATTTGGGCTCCGATCACAAAACTCCAAATTTGAAAGTTGCTCAGAATTTCACCATGAATGCAATGGTGCAAGTTTTGTGGTCAAATTCCATCATTTGCCCAAATTCCATTTTTGGAGCCTAATTAACTAACTAACTAACTAATTAAATAACTAATGCCAAATTACGGGGTATTACAAAGTGGGTCGCTCCCATTAGGGTGTATCATCACCTTTCTAGATATGCATTTATTTTATAGATTTGGTTAGAGCTCTCGATAAAGGTTGCAAAGAAACTGGGGTGATGATATATTCGGTACTATCTAGGAAGGGGTAGGCCAGCCCTGTATAGCAGGGGTGCAAGATGTTTTGTTGACTTCGATACATTTTTCAAAAGGTGTACTGTGACAGAAGGTACCCCAGTAGCCTTGTCATTAAGGAAATCTATTCTCCAATAAGCACTATACGTACTTAGTTTTGCCCAACTATGCTGGAACATGAGATGCAAGCATTTCAGCTATATTCATATTTTACTTTAAATTCTAGACATTATTATAATATTAATGGATTTCTTATAGAAGTGGTTTAGTTATCGTAAAGTAAAAACCCGTTCATGTTTATGTGTGGTGTGGTCTTATGAGATACCTTTATTTTGAAAAGTTTTCATAACTTTAAAAATCTAATTGAGGTGTGTTTCCCACGCTGGTTTACCAGACTGATCCGAGTGTTATGTCCTTGTAATGCTTGGGTCAGACCGAGCATATTTACAGATTTAGCTTTGGATACATTGGAGCTCAGGAGACGAGCTGGAGACCCAAGATGTATCTATGTATTTCTTTGTGTTCCGCTGCATGGTTTTGTTGTATTTATTAGAAATTGTAAGAACGGCTTGTTATAACTTTCCAGGTAGATGATAGGCTAGTACTCTAATGGATGTATGTATATAAAGGTTTTCTTTTATAAAGATCATTATTATATTATAGATTATTCGTTGCGTTGTGAGATTCTATGTTATTTAGTTTCATCTTGTCTTCTTTCTTCTTTCTTTCCCCAAACAATCGGTCTTTCCGGCAGTCGGTTGTTCGGCACGTGAATACCGAGGATGTATTAGTGTTGACTTCTGAGGATCGAAAAGGCGGGTCATTATACGTAGTATCAGAGCTTAAGTTGAGCGAACACCTAGTCTTTGGTAGGGTAAACTCATTTGAGATAGGGTAAGCGAGACCCTAGGATGAGTTTGAGAGTATATATATGATTGTGTGTTTCTTAGTGATATAAAAATGTTTTGTATTGTGTTGACTTATCAGTTGAGTGGCTTATGAACTCTGGTCGGTACAGAAGGAACAACTGTATCGATAGAGGTTTCTAAATACATAAACAAGGCAAACCGACATAGTATTATTTTGAAATTGGGTAAATGAAATAATTTTACCTAAATTATATTTTATATATAAAATAATAATTTTTTAGAAATTATTATAGTTATATATAGTGTGTTTGGTTGTTAAAGAATGATAATATTCTATTATCATTTATTGTTTATTATTTGTGCTTTAATAAAGTTATTTATTATAATTAAACAAAGCATAAAATTTGTGAAATATTTTACAAAAAGGTGAAATTTTATAAGTATAATTTATGAATATAGTTTATAAATAAAAAGGATTTAAAGTTGGAAATTTGAGGACATAAATCCCGGTGTTTTGGAAATTGTTTTTCAAAGTTTTGAAGAAAATAATAATAGTATTATTTTGAAGCGCATATCAATAGAAACATTTTAAATGGATTTTAAAAGAGGTAAAAAGCACTGAACTCGCTTCTATCGTTGGAAAATAATTACGGTGATGATTGTAGCATCATCGGTGTCCATTTTTGGGTTTCTAAGTGACGTATTGCTACCATCGTGATTTTCCATAGAAGATTGTTTTGGTGAAAAACCCTAAATTTTGATTTAAATTCCTAAAGTATGATTTGATATATAAAAGAGATATGTATATTACTATTTCAAAATGATTTGAAATAAAAACCAGGTGTTTAGTTCTTGAAATTTTAGTTAAGAGATCTTATAGACTCTTGTATCCTATCCATTAAGATAATTTGGTCTGTAAATCTCATTTTGATGTGTTGAGTGATGATTTTCATTTATTAAAATGAAAATGGAATTTTCGATGATTTTGGACAGTCGGAAACTTCCAAGTTAATTGAGAAAAGTTATGCTAAGTGTTTTGTGGAAATATAAGATAATAAATTTTTATAACTTATAAATCTGAGAAGAGGGAAAGGTAAGCCCAATTTTAGAATAGTTAAACATTTAGGTTAGGTAATACAAATTTGAATTTGTATATATACTCCTTTAGATATAGGAGAGTATTATATTAATATGGACTTGGGTTAAAAAATTGAAATTTAACCTAGATAAAAGTTGAATGAAATAGTTTTATAAAATGGTTTGTATGGGATGGTTAGTAAGTAAATCTAGTATTAAATGAATACTATTAAGGAAATTGATTTTGATTTAAAATGAGAATGTGAATAAAAGTGATTGGTTTAGAAATAAACCAATTGAATAAGTATGTAAGTTGTACGTAGATCATTTTATTCGCATAACCGATTTTGATCTGGATTCGAGCGCATAGTTTTGCAGTAATTTACACTGACCCGAGTTAGGATTTTTCACTCGATTCTTGACGGCGAACACTTGATATAGATTTTTGATTTGATTCTGAAGTTTTCTATCATAGTATTTGCCTATGCAAGGAAAA
The DNA here is from genome assembly GCA_030737815.1 of Allium fistulosum. Taxonomy (NCBI): domain Eukaryota; kingdom Viridiplantae; phylum Streptophyta; class Magnoliopsida; order Asparagales; family Amaryllidaceae; genus Allium; species Allium fistulosum. Next base: position 891,691,894 of record CM060905.1, on the reverse strand, counting down.
CCGAGGTTTCTAATCGAGGAACCAGATGGGAGTCCACACTAGAGTGGTCGAGTGGACGATACTAGTTCAGAAGTGAAATCGTGTGATCGAGCGAGTGATCGAATTTGGTATTGCGTACGGATGGTATATGTACGTCGTATATAATTTATTGAAATTATATGCCTTTGTAATTAGAGATGCAGGTTATATAGTTGGATATTATTATAAATAAGATGTAGGTTCATGGAAACAAAGGCTAGTTTGATGCTTTTGGTTTCATGAATAGTGTTTGTTGCTCGACAAATAGGTACGAGTTTATATTGTTGTTTGGATTGGAAGATTTTATGCCCAGATATGGGAGGCCATTTGGTTTTTGTTTTCTTTTGTTGGTTTGGCCTGTAGTAGCGATTTGTAGTTGTTTCAATCGAGCTCCGCAAAGAAGACGCTGCCGAAATTTTTCGTGATTTTAAAGGCTTAGATATTTAATAATCCTTTTAAACTAATTGATTTTGAAAAGTTTGAGGGTATTAGAGACATTATTCTTACATTTGGGAATTTTGGGGACGAAATCCTTTTAAGGGGGGAAGAATGTAACGACCCAGAATTTTCGGCCATTTGATTTTGAATATTTAATTCATTTTAAATATTGAAATATTGTTTTTAAAAGTCAAACAAATTTAGAATTCGAATATATATATTATTTAAAATCTTTAAAATTGGAGAATTAATATTTGAATAGTGTTCTAAAAATATTGGGATTTTAAATTTAATATAAAAAATGGATTTAATGGTTTTATTTAACTCCTTTTGAATTAATAAATAATAACGGTAAATTCATTTTGTCAATTTGTTTACAGTAATTAATGGTTCAAATAAATTATAAGTAAATAAGTTATTATTTTTATGACTCGATTTCTATTAACATATTTTTAATTTATTTTATTTGATTTTTTCATAATTTTTAATTTGGAAAATATCTAAATATATCGTTTGACGATTTTTTGCCAAACGGTCGTGTTTGTGATTTTACCGAATCCAATAACTAGTATATATTGTTATTGTTTTAGAGTCGCATTGTTGTTCTAAGCGCAACCGTATTTTTGTTTTATCGTTCGAAGTTCATGCGCGAAACGAAAATCTGTGCTACGAGATACCAATATTTGGAAATTTTATATATATCAACCCTTAGCCAAATCAAAACCTTTCACCCTAATTCAATATACGGTTCCATCAACTTCTCCCTATACGTTTCAAAACAAAGAAAATATTAGATCCACTTTGCTTAAAATTCAAATCAATTCAAGGAAAAATCATGAAAATAAAAAGTTGAGATCTTTGGATTGCAAATGACTATAGCTACAAGATGGTATGTGTTTGGATTCAAGATGGAGGATGCATCCATTTACAGTACTGACATTAAAATTAGGGTTAAGTTTTCCGGGCCGTAGAGGAGGAATTAGGCTACGACATGTTGAGCGTTGAGTTTCTCATGTCGATGGGCATCAGAGGGCTAAGTTATATGAAGGGCGGCATGGGGATGCGAATTATGAACATATGACCGACCGAAGAGAGAGCTGGGAGTTGCGATTTATACCATGGGGGGGGGGGGGGGGTTCAACGTTGTTGGCATAGGCAGATGGAGATTTGGACGTGAAGTTCGATGCAATCGTCGGATTTGAGGATCGTCGATTGTGGGATGGAAGGGAGTGTGAGCGTGTACAAGATTTGAAGTGGTTACGCATATCTTGTACAAGGATCGTAATTAAGAAATGGGAAAGAAGGATTATATAAGGGTAATTAGATTTAATGATATGTAATTAGTAGATTAAATATAAATCTAAAATCGTTAACTTATAAATTTGATATCTTTCTCATACGAGGTCCAATCGAGATGAAACCTTTTGCATTGCGATCGTGATGATGAAAACTTCGCGATGTAACTAGTTTGGTTGAATTTGAAGCAAGCTGAAATCTGGCTAAAATAGGACGTTGTTCGATTTTAGTTCAAACTAGAACGCTTCGGCGCCAACTGGAATTTCGGTGAATATAATTCACCTCTTTGGTTAAATCAATATGTTGTAGTGGATTATATTTTACTGTTTGTGGTTGGTTGAAATTTTTGGCTGTTTGGTTAAAATATCTGCTTTTTAAAGTGATAAGCATTTAAATACGAAATACAGGAAAAAGTGATGAGAAATCCGGATTTCTCACTGTAGTGATTTATAAGTTCCATTTATTTACCTATTGGTTTATTTCAATTATATATCTGTGATATGGTTTGTTAAATGCTGAAAATTTAAATGTTTGGCCATATTGGACGTGACATCGACATATATGAAAATTGAACCTTTTTAGTAGAAAATGGTAGTTATAGCGTTTGTTAAGTGCTATAGTGACTATATGTCTCGATTTAGTATATTAGAATACTATTAATTATTGATTTGGTTCGGAAATGATTTTTTGATTTGGGGATTGATTTCAAATCCGACTGTTTTGGAATTTCTATGATATTTTAATTTGAATAAGATCTAAAAAAAATTCTATTCTATTTCAATTTTTTTTTATTTATTCTTTCCAATATAACGTATATATTTATGTAAATGTTTTAATTATTTATTTTGGAAGTATCTGTTTTTATAGAAATTATAATATAATAATATTTATTTTTAAAAGAAAATTTAAAATGGATTAGCTTTATTTAAAAAAGGAGATTTTGCGGTTTAAAAGGAGATTTGAATATAATTTTATAAATGAAGATTAGTTTTATAAATAGCGTTTTATAAATAAAAAAATGATTTTATAAAATAATATCCTATAAATAGGGAAATGTCATCATTTTAATGAATTGGTGGAATAAATGCCATTTGGAAATTTATTGAATATACGAAATGATCGTGTGATGGAAACTATATGAGTTTTATAATTATATTTTGAAATTGTTTTTATATTTGGGTTCTGGTGTTATGTTTGGAGTTTTGTTATAAAAAGGGGTTTGTGATTATATTAGAAAATTTATAAAAAGTATTTTATAAATGAATTTAGGAGTTTTATAAAAAGAGTTCCAAATAATTTGAAAATTTATAAATAAGTTTATAAATGGTATTTTATAATAAAAAGGGGTTTGCAAAGAATTTTATAAATAATATAAAGGATGAGTTTAAAGGAGGTATTAATTAAATTTAGGAATTTATAAAAGAAGATGAGATTGATTTCCAAAAATTATCTTTAAATAATTATGGTGGTATGGAAACATCTTTCCACACTCAATACCAAATATGAAATCTTTATCAGTTTTTGTAAATATACTTATACCGTTGAGATAAGTATATAAATACATTTTTCTAAGTAGTGAAAGTGTAGTGTTTTTGTGAATATACTTATATCGTTGAGATAAGTATATAAATACATTTTTAAGTAATGAAAGTGTAGTGTTTTTGTGAATAAACTTATACCGTTGAGATAAGTATATGGATATTTTTTTGAATATTGAAGGGAGTATAGAAGATTTGTAAATATATCTTTTTAAAAGTATTTTTTATACAATAATTTATAACTAGTTTTAAATTAATGAAATGATTAATTTAAGAGGTCTAGAGTTGCTTTGTGCTTAACCAGTGTTATTTTCCCTTAGGGAATTAAATCTCTTATTGAATTGTTTGTTTATTTGATAGTTAAATAACTGACTATCAAAACTTGGCCAAAATTATAACTCTGGAAATATCTAGGAGAAACACGTGAGTTATATAGCACAGTCATCTTTGATGATGCTGTACTGTTCGTATAAATCTCGTTTTGTTCTCCTAGGACAAATGATAGGGAGAATAATAAGGGTAATAACATTTGCCCTCCAAGTATAGAGGAGTCATTGACTTTTCAAGTCAATATTGCCGGTGTCATTCTTTCCGCCTATTGGTCTTCTTGCACAAATCTAGGCGTCCATTTAAAATCAATCCAATGGCTACGATGCACCTATTTCCTTCTATAAATACCCGGACCTTTCTTCTTTTACCTGTAATTGAGAGCTCAAGCACAAAAATTAAAAGTTTCGAAGAAAATTTAAACTTCTTCGATTCTTAATCATTCGACTCTTATTTAGGCATAATGTTCATTTCATGTCAATTTAGTTGAGATGTCAATTCAAATAATTAGCTTTCAAAATTACTATTAGGGTTCGATTTTAGGGTTCGTTGATTTTAGTTTGATCATCAATGTATTAGAGATTGAAACTGCAAATTTGCTATTGTTGAGTGTTATATATTTGTGTTATTCTTTAAATTGATTGATTATGAATCGATGTCGACTTGGATGTTTAGGGCTTTTAGTTTAATGATGAAGCGAGTTACTTGTTAAACCCGGATTTACTTTCATCTAAACCCGAATCCCTTTTCATTTGGTCTTGTATTAACATCGACACTCACAACACCCTTGTAAAGTTTATCATTGATTAATCAATAATGTAAGGCTTCTACATTTCCTAAACTAGCTTTGAAATCAATCGATATGGATATGAATGCTAATATGTTCTAGGTTCATTATCGATAAAGATGACCCCGACTTCGTCTTTCATCATATCGACATCGATCACCGTCGATGTTGTTATGATTCCCGAAGTCAATAGTTTCTCATATTATCTTATTATTATTATATATATATTTTTAGTCAAAGGTTTTCATTCAATGCGATTATCCACTCAGAGTTATAGACATTACAATTATTTTGGCATATAGGTTGATTAGATGCGACACTAATTGGCTCGGCACTACTTTTAAAATGATATTGTAATATCAACGTGATACTCGACACTTAATAAATCTTTTACTCTTTTAATCAACACTAGACTTTTATGTTGGGAAGTGGCAACCTCTTCTTGTGTTACGACAGTCGATCAACATCAATAGCGCGATGTCATTCCATATTTTATTTGTTAATTTAAAGCGAGACAACCCCTAGTTGGGAACATTGAGGTTATCGATAATATTTAGTTCCGGTTAAATGCACTGTTAATGAACTCGGGGTTAATCAAGGTCAAAGTCATTTACCTTTGACGTTTGCTTATAAACATGATTTGATGACTACAACCTTATTATCTTTCTTTACTTTTCCATGATCATTTTTGACATTGCAAACGGAGCTCTATATGACATCGACACTCTTGACATCATTGCTTTTAACATGTTATAAATTGTTTAGCCAATTATCATGTTTCCAATTCACGTCGCCGTAATTCGTCAATGTCGATATCCTTATCACCTCATCGTCAGTTATGGATATAGAGCTTGTTAGTATTTTATAGCATAAGTTTTATGACATTGTTGACGTGGGCTTATAGACGCCTATAACTTTATTGCTTGTTACTGACCTTAATATCTCAAATGATGCTTACTTACGGCATTGCTATCTTAACACATTGTAGACACATTATCAGTTTACTAATCGCTTATTTGTTAACGTCAGCAACCTCATTATTTTTGGCACTAACCAACTTATAGCATTCACCATTGTTTTATGATTACATGTCTCTTGATAATGATTTATCTTATTTGCTATGAATTCATGGACATTGCATGTTAACTCCCATTTTTATAGCTCGTTCATGAGGCTTTTTTATCGAGATTTGAAATTCATGTTTTCTAACAAACTTGTCAAATGTTATTTATGTATTATTATTGTCTTATGATTAATATATACCTTATCACCCTAGCAGTAAATAGATTACTTTAGCAACAATCACTACAACAAAAATACCCTATTACAACGCCCTTTTTACAATGGGCATTTGCTGCCCGTTGTAATAGAAGGCTATTACAACGGTCCATTCAGGACCGTTGTAATAGATGCCTTATACAACACCCTTTTTACAACGGGCATTTGGTGCCCGTTGTAATAGAAGGCTATTACAACGGTCCATTCAGGACCGTTGTAATAGATGCCCTATACAACACCCTTTTTACAACGGGGAATGACTGCTCGTTGTAATAGAACATGCATCTCGCTTCTTTAACCGGCCCTTTCGTTAGTAAAATAAAAATAGGAAAACCTAGTTCCCTAATCCAAATCGCTTCGCAACTTCAGATTCCAAATCGACCGATTCCAAGTCATTTTGCAACTTCATCTCCGAAATCGGTCTCTAGATCGTCAATAGCAGGGCTTCAGTTTCCAGTTGGAAGGATCGCCAGATTTCTGAAGGCAGGAAAATACGCTGAGAGAGTCGGCACCGGAGCTATTGTCTATATGCTGCGGTGCTCGAGTATCTAGCTGCCGAGGTACTTAATTTCTATAGTCATAAGTCGCTATTTAAATACCAGCGTTCCATTCCAATTTCACATGTCGAGTAGTTTTATTTGGTAAAAGCAACGCCTTTAGGGTTGAGTTTGTTCTTTGGAAATTCAATTCATCAAATTAGGGTTTTCGATTTTAATAATGATCTTGGTCTGTTTAATCTTACATTATTTCTACAGAACTATATAGATTTATAGGTTCTTGTTTTGATCTAGATGACACCTTTTGATTACCTCTGATTGAATTTACGTTTACGCTTGCCAATTTGTATCTTCTGATTAGAATTATTATCATTTAGCTTATGGTTTATAAATATAAGCTTAGCCATTGAATATGCAAAAAAGTTTATCAGAAATGAAGAAAGAATTCTGAATCCATATTATTTTTCCATGTGAACCTAGGAGCCTAGCTCTTAAAATAAACATATTGAAAAGTGTGATATATCTGAAAGAGAGCGTTCAAAGCAAGGAATTAATTTTCTGTAATTTTTTGGTGGAAATCAAAGTATCATTTATTGAAGAGATAGGTACAAAGTTTGCAAAGTATTGTGGCCATTCTCAGCTGTTGCTATAACCGTGTAACAGTGTTTGAATCTACTACTCTTTCCTCTGAAAGTTCAGTTGCATTGTTTTTTGTACATATATATGGTTGAGATTGACACAGATGATATACATAAATTGAATCGTGATTCATATGCCTTTTTTTCATTAACCAAATGTTTCAAACTGTTACAACTCACTTTATCAGCATCAGCTTTATACTACTTATAACAGGCTTATGCCATTACAGTACAGAGTACAGACCTTATTGGTAGCTAGTACATGCATGGAGTATTTTTCTCTTAATAAAAAATAAATTACACATTATTATTGATGTAGTTAAGAAGTAACTAGCCATTGAATTTATGTTTATGCTTGCCAATTTGTATCTTCAGATTAGAATTATTATCATTTAGCTTATGGTTTATGGCTGGAAATGCTGCACCTTAGTCATTGAATATGCAAAAAAGCACAACGTACCAATCACTGTTACAAAAAAATCCATCTACAGCCGAGCCCGGAATTTATGGCATCTTAGCCATGCGGTAATTATGTTGTACCTTATTTCTGATTTTGAAAAATGCAAGCTCAGAAAACTACCAGTTTGTCTTTCATTGCATTTTGTTTATCTTCTTTTGAAAAATGCGAGTACAGAAAAGTGCTAGTAAACTAGTGAATAGACAAACAGAAAAGAGACTAGGTTATTCTTTCTTTCGTTGTGTTCTGTGTCAACAGTTGATTTATTCATACTGCTTTGTCTCTTTTATTCTTTGTGGTAAGAAATTAGATGTAACAAGAAGCTACCAGTTTCCTTTTGTTGTTACAGACATCTTTTTGTTGGTGGTAGATGGGTTTACAAGTTTTTCCACTCGGGTTCTGGAAGCGAAGCCTGTTGTTTGCCTCATTTTATTTTCACCTGCACATTTTTCATCAAGCCTTTTATGTGTCAGTATTTATTATGGGGATGAGGAAGCGAGGTTTCCATTGAGTTCATTTTTTGCCTAAACTGTTAAAGCCGTGATTGTGGTGGTTGAAGGCAGATAAATTTTATGGTTGCAGTATCATTTTGAGGTAATGCTTCTTCATTTTTGTTGGTGAAACTCATACGATTAAACTATTATATTGATCTTGGTTCTGATTTAAAACAACCTCTCTAATTTTGTCATCTGTAGACTTGGAGTTTTTTGTTCGAGTAATAGAAAAGCCCTACACCAACACTTATTTCTTACTTTTTGCCATATTGCCTCTACTTTGTGCATGGGTAAGAATATCTTTTATGTCTATTTTCCTTAGTCATGACTCATTTTTACTCTTCTATGGAAACAGGCTGTCAAGCATGGGAAGATTGCAAGCTTCATAAATGTAGGACATATTGATTTATCAGAGCGTATAATAAGGAAAACTGTCAAGGTATAATCAAATTTGATTATTGATTGCCTTTTGTGACTTCTGGAGCATACAACTTGATTTTTGCTTAATTGTTTCTACCTTTTTAGTCCTATACCTATAGCCTTACAATTTCATTTCGATAATAACTTCGGTAGATTTTTTTTTTTGACGCTGAAATCTGCAACTGTAAGCATTAGTGAAAGATCATCCATTTTATATTATTCTGAAGCAATATACGGAATTGAGCAAGCTATTTGAATTTGCAGAATAAACACGACTGTACTTTTACAACTATGAGACAAAAATGATAATTCCACCACAACATTGGCCAGTCAAAATGCAAATTCACCTCATTTTGGGACTACTGTAGGGGGTGAGACTAAAAATATCATTGTTAAAAGTTTTTCTTCATGTGTACTAAGTAATGTAAGTTGTATATATGGTTCCATAGTATTCAATTCGCATATCAGCTACACTGCAGTATTCTCAAGTAACGTGTTTACAAGTAACAAACAAGTTATTGCCATGTAGATGCTTCAACTATTGAAATGTTTATTGGGGAACAAAAATTTTCTAATCATATGCATTGAAATTAGGCATAGTTAACGCCTTTACAGTCAAATCCACTATAATTTCTCGAGTGACTATGGGTCACCTCAAGAATAAAGAGATCCTGCAATTCTTGTTTAGGCAAAGAAAAGCTTATATCTTTCCAAAAATGGATTGCGTAGATTCACCATTGTTATAATTCGCCTTGGTGGAGCCACCCTGAATAATTAATATACATACAATCATGATAACAGCCAAAACCCCCATCGCCAAAATTTTATTATTAGTTTGTTACTTTATCTCCATTATTCACGGTATTAATCTTTTTATTTGCTCTTCTAATTGGTGTGGCCATCAAATATATAATCAAATAATCACCATCCCAAAATCAAAACAACAAACTCCACCATTTCGTCCTTTGATACTGCATTTTACTTCACTTCTTGCTTTTCATTTAAAAAAATAGTCACGGTGCCTTTTCATTTTGTTACACTTTCTTCTTTAATTTCTTTTTCTTAGTAATGCTACCACTTGATTATGACAGTGTGATCAAAGAAAACCAATTAGAAGGTCCAATTCCCGCAACTCTGTTAATAACTTTCTTATTACTGTAATAATGTTGTTGCCACATGTTAATAACTTTCTTTATTTATAAATTAATCTGCAGTGTTATGGATGGAAATCCAATCTCTGGAAAAATTCCTGATTTTATTGGTAATTGGACCCAACTCAATCGATTGTGAGTGTAAACCGTTACTTCATGTAGACTTTCTCTATTATAATTAGTTTCATTTTAGAAGATTATAATTCTCAATTTATTCTTTTACTTTTGCAATGTATTTACAGAGATATGCAAGGAACATCCTTGGAAGGCCCATTTCCTCCTAGTTTTGCTAACTGGAGCTCAGTAACTGAACTGTAAGACCGTTCGTTTGAAAATGACTTGAATTCTGTAGTTAAAACAAATTGTCCTTTTTATACTACCTTTTCTTCTTCTTTTTGTTTTTGTTTTTTTGTTTTTTGTTTTATGTTTTTTTGATGAAATATAGGAGAGTCAGTGATATAAGAGGGATCACAGATTTTCCACCACTTCAGAATATGAAAAAGATGCACCATTTGTAAGTTTCCATCAGGTGTTAAACCAAAAATTGCAGGCACATGTCATTATTCTGAGTTTTTATAATGCATGATATGATACAGGGTTTTGAGAAATTTGTTAATATCTGATCGGATCCATGAGTATATAGGTGAATTTTCTAATTTGAAGTCACTGTAAGTTTCTCATTTCACTTTTATTAGAATACATATTTTTACCCATGGCGAATTGCTGAGACGAGAAATTTTTTTATGCACCATCTTTCCAGGGACTTGACCTTCAACAATCTCAGTGGAAATATTCCTGTAAGCCTCAGCTTATTGCCAAAAGATAGTTACATGTAATCAACATAATTTCTTCTTTAAAAATAAATAAACAAATATTTTCAACCTTTTCTCCGTACCACTATTGTTTACGATTGATGGAAAAAAAACTGAATTCTTCCCATATTTCATACTTATGTAGTTATCTTAGCAAATTTTCTCTTTTACCAAATTTTAGTTTGAACGATTTACAGGAAGAAAATTGGGGATATTCCAGAAGAAAGAAGACCTCGTTTGCTCTCTATGGTCAAATCTAGGTTGTTTTATTGAATTAACAGTTACTATCTGAATTTTTCTACTTCAATCTTGGACTAATTAAAATAAATTCATGTACAAGCACTAATATCATGTCATCTGAATTTTATTCAAATATCAATTTTCCACTACAGACTCATTTCTCGTATGTGGGAAATTGCTGGGACACGATATGAAGATGCTAAATTAGCAAAGAAATGTGCATCAGTTTTGTTGTCATTGACAGACGATAGTTTAATAACCGAAGAACTATGGGCCTGTAGAACAAGCAAAGATAGGTTCTTTTTCTTATGGTTGAACTATTAACATTTACAATGTGAATCCAATTAGAACTATGAGACTGCAGAACAGGCAAAGGTAAGTTCTTTTTCTTATGCTAATTAAGCAGTAATTAACATTTACCATAGCAGTTGGAAAGTATTATAGCTCACATTAGAACTATGTGAAACCAATTGGAGTTAATAAAAATACTAGCATTCTTATCTTTTATGCTTATTTTACGACTGGCTGAACCAGCCCTCTCGTAATTCAACCCTATCCTAGTTAAATCACAAACCCTCTTGATTGTCTCTTGATTACCTGATCTGTGAACTAATGTTGTGAAACAGGACCCCTACCTATTGCTTCTAATTTGATTATTGATTGCCGTGTTGATGTTGAATCCTAAATTTGTTGGTTGTTGCATGCTACTCGTTGGTAAGTGATGATAGCATTGTTATGAACATATCCAACCACCCTGCTTTGTTGTATCATGTTGCTTTTTAGGTACATGTCAGATTTGTCACCATGCAACATATGGTTTATTGTGTTTTAGTCTCCCATCCAAAGAATTATAAAATGTGTGTTTTATTTAAATATAAAAAGACTCCTCTTCACATTGTTACTTTGTTAGTTGGTTTGTAATGATAAATGGTCACATAGCGAGCGTAAGTAAAATATCAATGTACAAAATTTATAGGTTTTGGGAAGAGCATGTATGATTGTGAATTTCAAGTAAATTTCAAGTAAATTTATATGGTTTGTTAGCTTGATGGTCCAGCTTGAAAGCATAGAGTGTGTCTGATTGTGTGGTTGGTTGGTTGTTCGCGATTGTGGGAAAATGATGCAGAGGTAGGATGCGGAGGGTGATGGTTCAGGCTACAGTGAAGGTGATTCTTTGATGAATGCAGTGAGGCTGTTGGAGGTATTTCAGAGGGTATTGCTGATGGCGATTGTATTTTGGGTCGCTGAGGGGATTTGCGGTGAATAATGGACCGTTGGCGATGGAAGTTTGTGAATGATGAAGCTGGTGGTGATGGAGTTGTTGTGATTATAGGGTGCAGGAAGTGATGTAGTCGTGGTGTATTGCGGTTGTTGAAGGGGATATGGTTGATGGTTTGAAGCAGTAATGAGGAGTATATTGTTGCTGTAGGTGATTGTGGTTGGGCCGTCGTGATGGGAGGTGGTTGAATTGGACTGATGATTGATGATTTGGATTTAAAGAGGAATGATGATTAATTGGTTGTAGGGTTGAATGTTGGAACTTGATATCCTTAGTCTAGTATGATTGTACTTAGAACTTGATATTTATAGCCGACTGTTATGTATTAATGCTTTATGAATTTGGGAGGTAAACTTATCTGACTTTTTGGAGTGTTGGAATTTTATGACTATCTTTTAGTCTTTTCGCATGTGATTTTGGTTGTTTGTGCGTAATATTTATTACTGTTAAATTATTCATTATTTGTATGGATGTGCTACCTATACGTTGCTGTATTTTTTTTTTAATTTGCATTTTTTCTGCAACGGTCAAAGCGCGTTGTATTATACTCTATTACAATGGTCAATAACCGTTGTAAAAATCATTTTTACAATGGTCATTTGCGCCTTGTATTAAAGTCTATAACAACGGTCGAAAACCGTTGTCAAAATGTTTTTTACAACGGTCAGGGAATGTTGTAAAACATGCTATCCATCTTGTATGATAGTATTTTGCAACGGGCAAAGAAGCTTGTATTACAGTCTATTACAACGGTCGGCGACCATTGTAAAAAAGTTTACTACAACGGTCTTTACAACATTAACTGCCCGTTGTAAAATATGGATGGCCTATTACAACATCGCCTATTACAACGGTCCGCTGCCCGTTGTGGAACACATATTACAACGGGCATTGCCCGTTGTAAAAAGCCTGTTTTGTTGTAGTGAATTTTAGATTTAGCATTATCATGTATTAAATGTTTTATATAATATGAATCATGATAATTTCTTAAGTTTAGAATAATATCACCTGGCAGGAAAATGGAAGGTCAAAAATCTGACAAGAAGCCCACTAAGAAAGCTTGTAAAGAAACCAAACCTTCTCCTTTAGCTAGTAAGAAGGGAGACATTATTTCGACTCCATCGTACATCACCACCCAAGCTGAAGTAGAATCATTCTTCAACAATTTGGAATTATTGGGGTCCAAGCTATCCCTATTGGCCCTTCAGATAACATTTATAACCCACCAGAGGGATACTTTGCTTTTTCTGCTATTCATATCTAGCATACAGGCTATCTTCCTTTCCCAGGGTTTCTCTTCGGATATTTGAAGCACCTAAATATTGCACCGATCCAGTTCTTACCAAACTCCTATATATATTTGACCTGCTTGGAAGTCTTAGCTCGAGAAACTGGACTTCGATCTCTTAGTCCCGAAATTCTCCACCACATAGCTGGCACTGCTAACATTGGGGAACAACCAGGCCATTAACTGTACTGGATCCATCCCCATCCAAAAAGCTTGATTTCTGAAAGTGTTAACAAAATAAGAGGATGGAGACTCAATTCTTCTTCATTAAATACTTCTGTAATATCAGAGGAACATTTTTCTACTGCTGGTAATTTTCTTTTTCCTGCTTATCCATGTTGGTTTATTATTCTTTACTAGGATGTCCCTCTTTCAGATCCTGCCCCTAAGAAGTTAAACTCTGAGGATCAAAAACTTGTGCTGTCGCTAACTTAGGCAACATGGAAAATGGGGAATATGCTTAGACTATTAATCCCAACTAAACTTCTTCAATATTCTATCATTTCAGATGGCCACAAAATCCTAGGGGAGCCTTCGATGATAGAGTACAACTCTTGGGGCAAAAGCTCGTTGGTAATGGGCAAGCCCTAACCTTTTACATCCAATGTAACGACCCGGGATTTTTGGCGTCTTGAGTTTTGAATATTAATTTTTAATATTCAATAATACGGTATTTTAATCAACGAAAATCCCCGTTAAAACAACAATTGATAATAATATATAGTTTTTCAAACCAATATAACATTTTGAATTTCCAGATTTTATTTACCAAATAGGAAATTAAAATAGGAAATTGATTTAATTGGAAATTTCTTATATATATATTTTCATATTCAGAACAATAGAATTTATATATATATATAAAATTTGGAAACAAATTCGTAGCAAATAAATGTAAAAGGATAAGAGAAATATATTATAAATAGAAATAATTTTGGTTTATGAACAATATAATGTATTTTAAATAGGAGAATTTAAAATTTTATTTTCCTATATACCTATATACATATTAGTTAGGAGAAGTGTGTGTGTGTGTATCAATTCAAAAAGAAAATATATAGTACCTATAAAACAAATAATATTGCATTATGAGAATATAAAAGTAATATATATATATATATATATATATATATGGACTAGATAACAATAGTTTATTAAAAAAAATTATATTTTTATATTGAAAAATGAAAGGAGGAGTATATATGAAAATGTACATATGATATGAATGAGGAAATCTAAGGAACCATTTCAAAAAGGAGATCATTAACAAAGTAATGCTTTGTTAAAAATGCTATTTTATACCCTTAAAATAAAATAACAAAGTTTCCATTTTTACTTTGAATTGTATAAAGGTATGTATACATAGATATGTAAACGTTAACATTGTCTTAAACCATTTTTATAATTCTTGTTCCAAGGCATATATGTATAAGTATATAAAAGCATGTAGGAAAATCAAGTAAAAAGAAAATATAAACAAAAGAGTAAATTATGTGAAAGTTAAAACAAGAAAATTTACCAATCAATAATATAAACATTTATTGTAAGAGATATACAACCTAAAGTAAGCAAATGAGTAAAAACAAATATAAACATATATATAGTTACATAAATATTGCCTGATCAGAAATAGCAAAAACCAAAATATGCAACTTAACCTCTCTTCATCTCAACAAAATATCAACTCAAAGTCACCAATTTCTTTCCATCCATCACTGTACAAAATTTTGTACAGCAGCCACAATCTTCTTTAAAAACAAAAATATAAATATAAATAAATATATTATATGTATACATTATTTCCGAATGAAAGTGTGTATATAAGTTGATGTGTAGCTTCATTTTTCACAAGCCTGTAAAAAAAATAAACCTTGTAACTAAGAACACTGTTAAATAAAAGAAGACGAAAACATCCTCTGTTTAAAAATCAAACCAAAAGCAAAAGCAATCCTTTCAAGATTTCTAGAGCCCAGGTCTGGAAAACAAGGATTTAGCTTGAAGTTTTCAGAGGATCAAAAATGGTTAAGGTGAGGATTATAAAATGAAAACTTTTGGAATATGTATTTTATTTATTTTGTCACTCTGTTATGCTAACAGAGGTAAATATATATATGTATACCTGAAATTCAAAAATCAATATCCCCTTCCACAATTCGAATTAGTTAATGATGTGAACTAATGAAAACTTTGTTTATGGGTATAGATCATGTTAAAAATATTTTAAAGCTCGTTTATTTCATATATTGTGTAAAGGGGTAAGATAACAGTAAGCAAACCAGTTTTGACAAAGTTTCAACATGTTTTAATCATTGAACCGAGATTGCAATCATGATTGGGTTACCCAATCATGAA
Organism: Allium fistulosum; assembly: GCA_030737815.1. Classification (NCBI taxonomy): domain Eukaryota; kingdom Viridiplantae; phylum Streptophyta; class Magnoliopsida; order Asparagales; family Amaryllidaceae; genus Allium; species Allium fistulosum. The sequence continues at coordinate 891,676,584 of CM060905.1, read as the reverse complement.
TTTAGAGGAAAGATCGTGATTTTTAGGATCTTAAATCAAGAGGAAGTTAAGGTCGAAAGATTTTCAAATAAAAATTTAATTTGGGTTTGGTGATGAACGAGGCGGCGGGTCGGTGGTCTCGAGGTGGCCGTGAAAGCCTATGCATCATCTTGACCATATGAATTTCGTTCTAGGGGTGTGGTTTAGGAGTGGCAAGGAGATCTAGGGTTTTGGGTTCGTTTTTCTACCTCTGGAAAGCGATAATTTGGGAGGTGGGGTTGCGACCGGAGGCCATGGTATTCGGCATGGAGGAGGGGTTAGGGACTGGGGTTCCAATGGTGGCAGCGGCGAGTGTTTTAGTGGGAAGAATAAGAAGCAGTCCGGTGTTATATGGAGGAGGGTGGGTTTTCATGGTTCCGTTCGAAGTCTCGATTTTGATTCAGGGGGCGCTGGGTTTAGGCGAGGTGGCGATGGAGATTAGGAGGAGAAGGGGGTTGGCCTGGGGCGTCGGGATGGGGGGGGGGGCGACATGGCGACTGGGCATTAATTAAAAAGTTAATTTATAGTGATTGTTTAAAAGTTAATTTTTACTTTATTGTAAATTAGTATTAAGGTATCTATATTTATTTCAAAGACAAATTTATCAAATATTAATGATGTTTTTTAAAAGTAATATATTATATAGTAAACTTTTATAAAGAGTAATTTACTTAATAAGAACTTGGAAAAATTTATATTGGAACTTTATAAGTATTATTCTGGAAAATTATTAAACAAAGTTTCGGGAAGTAATGGTATACCCACGTGGCGTAAATCGGAGGCAGTGAGTGCCTGCAGCTAAGTCTTGAATTTCTTTGGGATAGAGACGTAACCATTGAGCTGTGATCCATGGTTTGATACCGCGGTGGTGCTTTCCAGATTTTATTTTAAAAGGGTTTTCCAAATATTTTGAAAATGAATGGTTTCGTGAATATACTTATCCGATGAGATAAGCGTATGCTGTTTAATCATGTAATTTTAGTTTATTGTAATTTTAAATTAAACAAGGCTTAATGTTGCAATGGGAAATGTAACTTTGGTTAAATTGATTGCATATTTGATAGTTAAATAACCGACTATCAAATCTGAACCCAATATAACTTTGGAAATATATAGAGGAAACTCGGGAATTATATGGTGCAGTTACCGTTTGAGGTGCTATACTGTACGTATAAACTCATTTCGTTCTTCTAGGATGATTATAAGGAAATCCGTCCACTAACGGTTAGGAGGTGATCTTCGATCTTATTTTCGTATGTTCATTTCCTAAAGAACCGGGGTCGAGTTTATCGAAAAAATTTCGAACGTTGTTCGAAGAGGCCGGGATCGGACTTGTGATCTGAAAACCACTTCGATCCAATGAGTACGTTTTCGAAATGAAGACAAGAGCTTGAATTCGAAGGTGGAGCAGTGAAGTGCAAGGGCTAATAGCTACTAATCCTGAGGGTGATTCCAAAATGGATGTAGTAGGAGTAGTGCCTTCGGTTCCGTTCGGACCGGGAACGAACTTGTATGGATGAATACCATCAGTACATTGTCATTAGAGGACAATGAGCATTCTAAGTGAATATTTCTAAAAAGATAATCGTAGCCTCTAGCCTCATCAACCGGGAATGACTGAAAATCAGGGGAGATGCAGCAAGGCTAAGTGGGTCGCACCCAAGTAGGGTAAGGTTACCCCTATCTAGAGTCCCTTTTTTATTATTCGACTCTGTGGTGTGGTTGCTGATCCCAACCGCGGGGTAATCTTATTCGCGCTATCCAGTTTAAGGGGTAGTCCGGTCTTGTGTAGCAGGGGATCCCGGCGTGGTCCTCGGTACAGTGTTTCAGACATGTACTGTGATAGGTGGTACACCAGTGCCTAGTCATTTAGTTGGAATCCATTCTCCAATAAGCGCCGTACAGTTTTGATTGTGCCCAACTATGCTGAAACGTGAGATGCAAGCATTTCAGCTATTTGAATAAGTATTTGTACTTAGACACTATTATAATACCAGAGAATTTTGATATGAAATGTTTTGGTTATCGTAAGGTAAAAACCCATCGTGTTTATTTGTGACGTGGTCTTACGAGATACCTTTGATTTTCAAAGGATTTTTAAACTTTATTAATTCAAATTGAGTGTGTTTCTCATGCTGGTTTTACCAGACTGACCCGGGCGTGGTTTTTCCTATGTGCTCGGGTCAGACCGAGCATATTCCCAAGTTTAGCTGGGATAATGGGAGCTTCAGGAGAGGAGCTAGAAGGCTGGAGTCGTATTCTCGTATATGATTATATTCCGTTGCATTTGGTTGCGTTTATCAGCAAATTGTAAGGACAGATAATTATAATTGTCCGTGCTGAATAGATGTATACTTTGATTGAGGTCTGTGTATGTTTTAAGTTATAGTTTTGTTTTTTGTAAAGACTTGTTCTATATATAGATTATTCGTTCCGCTGTGAGATTCTGTGTTGTTCTATTTTCTTCTACCTTCTTTCTATCTTCTTCCCACTTTCCTTCTTTTACTATCCGCCTTCACCTGCGATTTGGCTGACGAGTGTGGTTAAAAGTCAGTTTAAATCTGTACGGAAAAGTGGGTCGTGACATCCAACTCCCTCATTCAGCCTAGGATACCTGGTAAGATACTATTGCATTCGTTTCAATTTTAGTATAGTACCACCTCATAAGCTTATTCCCTTGATTCAGGTTCATCTACTTTGATATTTGCTCCTATAGAGAAGGTAGCTATAATCGATGCTCCTAAAGACAAGTCGGAGAAAGATGACACTTCTGCTTTGATTCAAGCTCCTAAACCTCAATCTCTTAAAGATGCTATTCCTAGCTCATTTACTTTTGCCAAAAGGAAACTAAGTGACAGATCTGCTGCTGCACTTACCCCTAGTAAGAAGCCTAATATTGGGGATGTGCAAGCCCATGTTATTATTTAAGAGGAAGAGTTGATCGTATCGATTCAAATCTCGAGACCCCAAATCTTAATGCTATTGGAGGTGAGGTCCAACAAGTGACTGAAGCAAAGCATTCTCGAGATCCACTTCTCCGTATCACGTTCTTGAATTCTCCTGAAGCTCTGAACCGCATTTATGAGGATCTTGGATTTTCTTTTACACTATAGGATCCACTTCCTTCTAAGTCCCAAACATCAACTCATGTCAGTAAGTTTGATGACCATTTCCAACTGGTTATCCAATCCCCTTCTTTTGCTGCTCTCAAGCCGTTACAACCTTCCTCCTATACTGAAGACCATCGATTTTCCTTTCTTAGACAACATTTGCTAGTATATACCTTTTTTGACTAACTACTTCAAGCTCTTAATACTTCTCGTATAAAATTTTGGCTCAAGTTTTGTTACTCGTTTCAAGTCGCCAAACATTTATCTTCACTTCAAGAAGAAGCTTCAGGATCAACAAGTGATATATCCAAGCTTAAGGAGCAAAAATCCTCGCTTAACAACTACATCATCGATTTGACCACTGCGAGAGGTGAAGCCATGCAGAAAAGGAAAAGCTGGCTACTTCTTTAAAAGAAAACGAACCTTTACTCCTTAAAGAAAAGAATGATAAACAAATTTCTAATGACTGGGTAAAGGTTTTAGAATTTGCACTTGAGGAGGATGAAATAAAGGAGGCCAAGCTTGTGGCAAAGAATGCATCCCTTAAGAAGAAGCTAAAAAGGAAGGAAGTTTTTTTAGATAGATCAACCGCTGTGATCTAAGATGCAAAATAGAAGGTGTCTTATTTCCTTAGCAAACCCCTCGATAATATTATCGAGAGTTCTCATGAGAAGGCATTTTTCATCGTATATGTTGATAGCGCTCATAAATGCTTGGATTTTGGCTTCCCTTCTCTCCCTCCAACATGGAACAAGAAGTTCATGGATAAATTTGAAGCAATGTTTAACAAATCCTTAGAGCCCGAGAAAGAGGTGGAGGTTGATGCTGCTAAGCTTTTGACTCTCGATGATCATCTAGCTGATGAGGAGACGAAGTCAAATAAGGAGGAAGAGAAAGATGATGATAAGAACAGGTATGGAGGTGATCATGGAAATGATGGCCCTGATGATGATGATAATGACGATGATGATGGTAAAGGTGGTAGAGAGTGGGCTTCTGCTCAACCAGATGATAGGGATGGATTTGGCAATAATAACATAGACTCGGCTGTTCAAGATAAAGAAACTACTAACATGAAGATCCTCCAAAGAAAGATTCATTTAAGAAGGGCAGTACTTTCCAAGGCCAACAGTCTAAAGACAAAGGAAAGATCTCATCATCTTCAGTTCTACTCTCTCAGGTATGGATCTCTTTATCCAAATGCCTCATGCTATCAAGTAACTTTTAGTTAATACATTAATTGTTTTAGTTAAGGAGAAAATCGAAATACCATTACGATGTTATGCTCGAAAAGAAGCAAATGGATATAGATCATCTAAATAGATAATTGGATAAACAACCAAAGGAGTACGATGACTTGTTTGAAAAGTACAAAAAAAACATGCCGAGAGTGCATCGAAATTAAGATTTTTTCAAAGAAAGAGAAGTCGCTCCCCGAATGAAGAAAGCATGCCATCATCGGGAAAAGCTCTTGGTGGAGAATGCTGAATTAATGGCTCTTTTCCAGATGTTAATTGACAATAGGAGTGCATTGGAAGAGTTTCTTTACAGAGCTTACTCGAGGGGAAAAATTGTTGACTTCTCATATTTAGGCGACAACTGTGAAGGTTTGCTTAGACGTTTCATCGTAGATATCTAGATGAACATGGGTCTGATTCCCATCCTGGGGTGTGCTGTAATCTCCCTAAAGTTGCTCCTATTCCTCCTTCTTCTCATTCTCTTCCCCCTCGAAAAACTTAGATAAAATAGGAAGAGATTCATTTCTGAAATGGATAAGAAATCAATTTTGTACGAACCCGAATGATTGTACAATTGCAATATGTAACTTGGTTTACTTATGGATTTCATTGTTTTAGTTTTCTTATCTTTAGTCTAATTTTAGCATATTGTACATATGAAAAACTTTTCAAGCAGTCTGATCCCTAGGGAATTTTTGAGTAAGTTTGCCAAGTAAAAGAAGAATTTTAGGGATAAATCTTCGATTCTTAAAACATCACAACTAGCTAGACATTGCTTCCTCAGGGATTTACAAGAAGTTTACATGTAGTTTCCTAGCCTGTGTTTTGACTTCCTAGGTGATGAAAAGTATAATTTGCTTAGCGAAATCCAATCCTATCGCACAAAATTAATATGTGGTCGTGATAGCCCTCCAGTTGGGGAATGAAATTATCATCAATTCCCTCCTGTTTATACCCTAGAAGGAATTAAGGCTTCCTTTGATTCTACACTCACTTTGTCGGCCAAGTCATTTAAAAAGGCCAGAACCGCCACTTCAAAGCTTTAGGGATCAATTGAATGTTTAAAAATAGAGTATTGATGTATCCTAAACATCCTTGTTGTCTGTAAACTTTTGCTGTTGTTGAATTTAAGAAATTGTTACTTTTCTTTGTGTATTGATCTTTGTTTCACTTATTCTTAATAGGAAACTCAGTTAGTGCGTTCATCTAATCTCCTAGATGGTTCATGAATTATTGGGATTAAGGATAGGTTGCCAGCAGATATTGAGAAGAGGAAATCTTCCCAAGACGACTCAACTTTACTATTTCCAAATAATCCGGAGGCACAAAAATGGCACAAGAAATACCTTTAATTAAGAGTGATTTTTAAAGGTCTGAAAGAGTGAACTTCCAGCTTGGAAGGAGAAATGAAGGAGAAAGGAGAAGGAGTTCAACCATTGATAAAGAGGATTGAATCGTTCTTGGAATTTGAGACTCTAGTTGATTTCGATGCTAAACTAGCCAAACTGCATCAACGAATAAATGATCTTAAAGTGGAGCTGATAAAAAGTCAAGTCTACTATCAATCATTAGAACTCATTACAAGTGAGAGTGAAGCTGATCTTCCCACCCCAACTCCTGGGAGAACGATTAGATCTAGATCTTTGGCAAGCCAAGAATTTCCAACCTTGTTAATCCCACCTCCAGACTTGAGTGATGAAACGATTCAAAATGGAGTAGAAAAGTTAAATTTGAATGTATGAAACACTTAAGCAAGAAATGGGATGAAAAAGTATCTCAACGTATTAATGAATATGAAAGCAAAATCTAAGGGCTTGAGCATGAAAAATATACTCTTAAACAAAAAATTGAAGAATTAAAGAGTATAATTCAAACTTTACGAGGAGCCAACAAGATCCTTCAACGCACTTTGGAAATCCAAATTGACTTAGTTGATTCAAACACTATTCGGAGAAAGGAAAAGAAGATCAAAGAGCTTCTAGATGTGGCCGTTCGCCACATCACAGATCCTTTAATTGTCAGGACTTAGACAAGCTAGCACAGAATGTTAGCGAAGATTTGCTTTGAACAGATCCTATTATCTGCTTGACATTTGTACCTGCAATTATGTATGTAATATATTAGTAATAAATGAACTTGTATTGGAATGAAGGTTACCTTAAATGTATAGTATGTGGCTCCGAATTGAAATGTCTGATTATCTTGCTTTTATACTCCGAGCTTTAGATTCTAGATCAACATTCTACTTGTTAAGATAATTGAAATTTTCGTATTAGAATTTGCTTTCTCATAAAAGACCGAGAAATTCGTTTGATAGTTAACAACAGAAAACCAAAAATCTATCTGATACAAAAAGTCTAGAAATTCATATATGATAATAACATAAGAAGACCAGTATTCTAAATTTGGCAATAATAATAGAAGACCAGAAATCAATATCTGATAATAAAAATAGAAGATCAGAAATCCATATCTGACAGTAATAATAGAAGCCCAGAAATCCATATCTGGCAGTAATAATAGAAGACTAGAAATCCATATCTGGCAATCATAGAAGGCCAGAAATCCATATTTGGAAATAATAACAATAGAAGACCAGAAATCCATATTTGACAATAAGAATAGAAGAAGACCAAAAATCCATATCCATCAATAATAGAAGAAGAAGACCAGAAATCCACATTTGGCAATTATAGAAGAAGACCAGAATTCCTTATCTAGTAATAATAGAAGAAGATCGGAATTCCATGTTTGGCAATAATAATGATAGAAGATCAGAAATCCATATCTGGCAGCTGAAAATTGCATTTGTTGAGGAGCATAAATAGCTCATATTTGATGGACCTTCTGTAGAAGATTTTTTTTGATTCGAAGCTCTACTTGGCTCTGATTTTGGGAGCACTACTTGGCTCTGACTTTGATAGATTGGGAGCACTACTTGGCTTTGATTTTGATAGATTTGCTTGGCATCATCTTAGGTAATGATCTCTACTTGGATTAGAGCCCATGTCACTGTCATAGGTAATGACTTGGGTCTGTTGTATGGTGCATTTGGTTAGCTATCGTAAGTAGAACCAAAGACTTACCCAACCTCTTTCTAGGAGACGCCTCAGTGAGGCCTTTAATGACGACACTGAAGGCTTGGTTCGGTGCTTTGGTGAGGCCTTTGATGATGGCACTAAAGGCTTACTACGTCCTCCTTATAGGAGGTGCTCCAACCAAGCCATGTAGGCAGGGATTGAAGGCTTTCCCAGTGATTTAGTAAGGCCTTTAATGATGGCACTAAAGGCTTACTCTGAACTCCCTCTAGGAGGCGCTTCTGTTAGGCCTTTGATGACGGCACTGAAGGCTTAGGGCCTTTAATGGTCATGGACCTCTTGTGGTCATGAGCCTTTGATGGCTATGGCCTTAGATGGCTAGGGAGCTCTTGCGGTCATGAGCTTTTGATGGTTACGTTTTTTATCTTAGAAGAATCTTACTACATAACCATATATATTCTCTTATTTGAGGAACCTTTTATTATTGTAAACTTGTTTAACATCTCTTTACAAATTCATTGAGTTTCCCTTTCTCTAGAAAATGAATGATCATTCCTTCCAAGCTTACTGGTTGGTGTCATGGTCATTTATAAGATGATAATGATGATATAAGCTTCCATGATTCCATTCGAACTTAGGTCTCCTCTTTTGTGAAGGCTAATAGTTAAGCTCATCTTTAGTCAAGAAATAGATGTTTTCCATAGAAGTAGTGAAGGGCAATCTTTTGGAAGTCGTGATTTAAAGGCTAGCCCTTTTAGCTAATGCTTAGCTCTTTTGTTGCTTACATTAAGCTCCTTAGATTCCACAGCAAGCTTCCTTCTCAAAGAATCACGAGTTTCATTTTTTCCTTGGGAGTGGCTAAGAAAACCTTCCCACTTTCTAGTGAATCGTTTGAAATCCTTTGTTACTTCTCTTTTGAAAATGGTCGCCTTAGCTTTAAGCTAAATCTCTTTTCTTACTCTTGAGAAGACATTATCTCTCTTGCACTATTTTCCTAGAGCAAAAATCAGTGATGGCCCAAATGGAATGGATTCAAGCTCCATTTATTTAGGTTATAAGACGCTGCTTGGCTTCTCTTATTTTCCATGATTTGTAATACACTGATTCTTAACACTTGTTTCTAGTGAAGACGGGGTCATTAGTAATTGTGCAAGTGGGCCAAGTTGTTCGAGGCTTGGAAGACCCTTGTTCAGACATCTTAACTCGGTTAATTAGCATGACTTAGTTGATGTAATCAAAGGTAGGTTGGTTTGGATTATGTTATCTCGCCTTTTGACAAGGCCGTAATACCAAAGAATTGACTAGTAACCAGTAAACGGTCCGTCCCAGAGATCAGTTATACATGGGCTCACCACGGATATTGATGAATTTTGTCCGAGTCCGGATCGAGCCAAAATTGGTAAGACATGGCAAGCTAAGCCAAGAGAACCAACGTTTCAAATCTCAAGTCAATCCGGGTTCATATGCTCAAGTTATGAACGATGCAAGGTTGGATGGAGATCAACTACCAATCGACTCACTCCTTCGACTTGCTTCCCAACGATCAGTTTGAAGCCAACTTCGACTCGCTACACAGTGCCCAGGAGTGACGTCTTCAACTCGCTTCGCTTAGAGACCAATCTCGAGTCGATCAGGTTCGACTCGCTCCACATCCTTCAGAGCTGCTCTTCTCGTCTCGTTCTGCTTTAAAGCCATCAAGAGTGCACACTTTGACTCGCTCTGCTCAGACAACTGGTTCGACTCCATCAACTTCGACTCCACTACTCGAACCGCCCAGAATGTCCCATTTCGACTCGCTCGACCAGTTCCGGCTTCGACTCGCTCGACCAAGTACTCACTTCGACTCGCTCGAAGCAACATCCAGGACAGAGTAAGAATCAAGTGCCACGTCATCGAGTTGAACGGAAGCGAGTCGAAATGGAAGCGAGTCGAAGGAAACAGCCCACCGAAAACTCTACTTCGTATCGATCATATCTCCCAGTCTACAAGTCCAAATGCTATGAAATTTTCACAGAAGACTACGTGCATGCTAGGGAGTGTCCACGCCAAATTTCGACTCCATTGGATGAGGTCTTGAGCGAGTCGAAATCAGCTCGTGTCAATCACGGATCGGACCGAAACTTCGTGGGCTTGGGCATACGGGCCTGGTCACGTGCCAAAGAGGGTCTCCTGAGATCTGAGCAAAATATCAGCCTCCTACACCTATAAATAGACCCCCAAAGCCAACAAAAAAGGGGTTCTTCTTCTTCCTCTTTGAGATCTCGAACGCCCAGACTCCGCCAGATCCAGATCTGAACTCTGTCACTGCTGCTATCAACAAGATTCACTACGGAAAATAATAGCCAACTCTTGTAATTCATTGCATTCACTTGTAAACATCAAAGGAAGATCAATAAAGCAAACTACTTCATAGTGGACGTAGGCTATACGCCGACCCACTCTAAATCCTTGTGTCTCCTTGCACTTTAATTATTCTTATTTCTGAAATTTGGAGTTTTTGTTAGATAAATCCTCTTTTTACATTTATTTTCTTCACTTTATCTCTTCAAAGACTTCCGAAGAGTGTTGTGCCCAATTTTGGTACAAACACTTTGGTGCTTTCACTGAGAAAACCCAAATTTTCTCCCACTCTTTGGATCTCCTATCTATATTGGATTGCATAAATCTAAGAAGAAGATCCAGATCTAGGATTTCGAAGCCCTTCCATTCTACTCAGATTTGCAATCAGATCTAGGAAAGGACTTCATCAATTCATTATGGTGAGCACACGTACCACCTCTGCAGCCGCTGATCAAGGAGCACGGGACCGACAAAACCCCGTGCAATCACCTCCATCCAACCTAAATGCTGCAGGACCCTCAGATCCGTCAGGTCCAATCACTAGAAAAGAATTCCAGACATTGCTTCAGGAGTTGACCCAAAGTCGACAGCAGCTAGCGGAGCAACTACGCGCCAACGCGGAGTTGACTAACCAGCTAAATCTCCAAAGGCGAAGGAGATCTAGAAGAGACCAAAGTTCACATTCCTCCACAGAGAGCTCAGCCTCCTCCGATGGCCAAACTAGATCCACACATCCACGGTTGGGTGGAAGCTACACCCAGGCCACGGGACAACAACCTGCTTCGAACCTTGGGCAACCGAGAGCTGGACCATCCGTTAGCCTTCGCACAGAACCTTCAACTCGGGGAGGAGCTGCTCCTTATCATGTTACCGGCAACATTGCTACTACCACCACTGCTGAGCGAGGAGGTGACGCTAGAAACCAAGCTGATCCTCAACATAACCGATGGGAGCAGACTCTTGAACCTTATGTCCCAGAGGATGTCGAACCAAGGAGGCGAGGCACGGACCGTCGACCACGTCCGATCCAGACTCGCGCTGTAGAACCCGACCACACCTTGGCACAACATGCTCCGAGTGTCCAAACGACAGATATACCAGCGATGATTCGCCAAATGATCCGTGAAAGCCAGGGTTTATCTAATGACGACCGGGAATCTCTCGAAGTCATACCCCTTTCACCGATGATGTTTTATATGCGGAACCACCTCGGCACTTCAGGATGCCAACTTTGCCAGTTTATGAAGGGAGTTCTGACCCCTATCAACACGTCCTGAAATACGAATGACTGATGAATGCTGCTAGAGCGGATGACGCAGTAAAGTGCCATAGTTTCCCCATTTCCCTGGGAGGCATCGCTACCATGTGGTTCACTCGTTTGCCACCACGATCCATCTCCAACTTTGACCAAATGGCCACTAAATTTGTTGAACAATTCCGTATGCATGTGGCGAGGCCAAAGGACGTTAACACCCTGTCTAGTGTTACGCAAGCTCCCGGAGAAACGCTTAGATGTTACTTGGAGCGATTCCATGCTGCGTGTGCGGAAATAAGCAATCCCAACAATAACTCTATCCTGATGGCTCTGACTAAGGGGATTGATGCTGATTCCGAGTTCGGAAGTTGGTTGGCTGGGAAACCACCTGCGTCATTGGACCGTTTCTACTTCTAGGCAGCCCAATTCCTGAGAAGGGAGGATGCGAGACAGTCTAGGAAACAGAATGACACAGGACCTAACATCGAAGGCATCCAGAGTAACGTCACTGTTAAACAGACCGGAGATAGTTCTGGAAAAGTTCAGTTGAACGTCCAAAATAAGCAGAATCAGCAGAGGGACAATAGGAATCAGAACAAAAAACGTGATCAGGATCGTGGACCACGGCGTAGAGCTTCCATGTACGAAAACTACACTCCATTGAACACGTCGTTGGAAAATGTGTACTTGCAGACCTGCAATACCATGCAGTATAAGAAGCCTGCCCCGAAACCACCAACCGAAAGACAAATTCAAACAGGAAAGTTCTGTAGATTCCATGAAAGTTATGGCCATAATACCAATGAGTGTCGTCACCTACAAGACCTCATTGAAAAGCTGATACGTGAGCGGAAGCTGGATCAGTATGTATGGGCACCGCAATCCGGTAGTGCGGGCCCATCAAATCAGAACCGTGCGCCGAATCAGGAAAGACAGGAAGAACCCGCTCGTGCGGACGGGAGGTTGGTCATTAACACAATAAGCGGCGGTCCTCACCTAGCAGATCGAAGCTGGAAGGAAATGGAGTCGTATGCCAGTTCTATTAGGCATGCAGACTTCGAGTGTTGCAGTAGTTTTGATGAGGGGGCTCCGGCCAAGCAACAAAAAACGATGATGGATGACATCGTGTTCAGAAGCAGAGACGCAGATAAAATCGAGGCTCCCACTATCGACCCACTGGTCATCTCTGCACAAGTAGGTCCCGCTTGGATAAAGAGGATCTTAGTTGACAGTGGAAGCTCTGTGAATATTTTGTTCAAACGAGCTTATGATCAAATGAAGATGGAAGCCGCAGACTTGAAGCCTTGTCAGTCTCGAGTCCATGGTTTCAACGGAAGTGCCACAATTCCCACTGGGATGGTGGAACTGCCTGTAGAGTTGGGAGTAGGAGAATGTCGGAGAGTACGAATGTTGCAATTCATCGTTCTGGACATAGACTCCCCTTACAACGCTTTCTTGGGCCGACCGGCCCTCGCTGAATTCAGAATAGCCATTGCCCCATGGTGTATGACCTTGAAATTTCCCACTGATCATGGAATAGGTATCGTTCACGGAGATCAGGCCACTGCTAGAGCCTGCTATGTTGCTGAGCTAAGGGAAGCACAGCGGAAGGAGAAGGGAAAGGACGTAGAGGAGTCTCTCCGCGTCCGTTTCGCCGACAATTGACAATTAACGCCCGAGCCCAGGCCCGGGCACCCCAGCCAATTCCTCAGGGATCTTGACCCGAGAGAAACTGAAGATGAAGGAGAATCTAAAGAAAGTCAAGCATCCCCAGCTGAACTGACAATTGATGTCCCAATTGACAATAATGATGATTCAAAAATAATAAAGATTGGATCTCAGCTAAGCCAGCAAACTCAAGAGGAACTGGTTGAATTTCTACGGGCAAATCTTGACGTGTTTGCCTGGACACATTCTGATATGTGTGGGATCTCGCCGGACATCGTGAGCCACACTCTGAACATTGACCCGCGGCATGTCTCGGTCAAACAAAAAAGGCGCGGTATGGATCCAGAGAGATCTGTCGCCCTTAAAGAGGAAGTAGAAAAGCTTGAAGCGAACAGATTCATTCGAGATGCGCTATACCCCGAATGGGTCTCAAATCCCGTACTCGTCCGAAAGCCAAATGGAAAGTGGAGAACATGTGTCAACTATTCCGATCTGAATAAAGCATGCCCCAAAGACAGTTTCCCGCTCCCTAGGATTGATCAGCTAGTGGATTCGATGACTGGACATGAACTCTTATCCTTCATGGACGCGTATTCAGGCTACAATCAGATACCAATGCATTTACCCGACCAAGAACACACCAGCTTCGTGACCAATCTGGGACTTTACTGTTACAAGGTTATGCCATTCGGACTCAAGAACGCCGGAGCCACTTACCAACGGTTGGTCAATCGGATGTTCGCTAATCAAATCGGGAAGACAATGGAAGTATATGTGGATGACATGCTCGTGAAGTCATGACTCTCCACCGACCATGTAAAAGACCTAGATACTATGTTCAACATACTTCGGGAATACAAGATGAAGCTCAACCCACTGAAATGTCACTTTGGAGTTGCATCCGGAAAGTTCCTTGGGTTCATCGTTAACGCCCGAGGAATCGAAGCCAATCCCGAGAAGATTTGGGCAATCAGAAACCTTGAAACTCCCAAAACTATAAAGCAAGTCCTGAGTCTCAATGGGAAAGTAGCAGCATTGAGCAGGTTCATTTCAAAGTCCACTGACAAATGCATTCCCTTCTTCGATCTGATTCGAAAAGGGAAACGAAACTTTGAATGGACCACAGAGTGCGAGGGCGCTTTCCAAGCACTAGTCCAACATCTGTCTACACCACCGATACTGTCAAAGCCTATTGATCATGAGAAGATGTTCATATATCTGGCGATATCAGAAAATGCTATCAGCGCTGCGCTAATCCGAGAGGAAGACAAGATACAGAGGCCCGTATACTATGTCAGCAAACGATTGACTGGGGCTGAGAGAAATTATCCGAAGCTGGAAAAGTTGGCTTACTGCCTTGTCATTGCATCAAGAAAACTCCGATCATACTTCCAGGCACATTCCATTATTGTTTACACCGACCAGCCGTTACGACAGGTCCTCTCGCGGCCTGAGACGTCTGGAAGGTTACTCAAGTGGAACATCGAACTGAGCCAGTTTGACCTTACTTACGCTCCGAGACGGACCATACAAGGACAAGTCCTAGCCGATTTCATAGCTGAATTTACCATCCCAGAGGACTTGCCCGAAGCCAGTGAATCCCCCGAGTACGTCTAGAAACTTTTTACTGACGGAGCATCAAACGACCGGTGTTCAGGCGCCGGTATTGTGCTTGAAACTCCCAAGGGTCGATCCATATGTTATGCCTTAAAGTTCGATTTCCATGCGACTAATAATGAAGCCGAATATGAAGCCCTCCTAGCCGGCTTGAAACTTGCTAGAGATTTGAGGATTATCGCAGTGGAAATTTATTGTGATTCACAATTGGTTGTGTGCCAAGTACGAGGAGAGTATCAAGAAAGGGATCGAAGGTTTGTTGCTTATTTAGCGCGAGTTAAGGAAGTACTAGACCATTTCGATTACTACGCCATATTCAGTATACCTCGAGAACGCAACCAAAAGGCCGATTCGTTGGCGAAGTTTGCCAGCACATGCGAAGCTCAACAAATGGGACTCGTACTCGTGGAAACGTTATCTTCCCCAAGTATCGACCGAGCAGAAATAAACCGGGTATGCGAATCCGTCCCCGAAAGGGATTCCTGGATGACTCCACTCAGAAATTACATTGAGCACGGAACCCTGCCGGAGCGCAGGAGTGAAAAAAGACAAGTCCTTCGAAAGGCGTCAAGGTTTACCATCCAGAATGGACTCATGTACAGAAGGGGTTACTCAGTCGCCCTACTCCGATGTATCGCTCACGATGAGATCAAACAAGTGCTATGCGATGTACATGAAGGAGAATGTGGCGATCACACCGAAGGGAAGACACTTGCCAAGAAAATACTTCGCTACGGATATTACTGGCCTACCGTGAATCGTGATGCGTTGGAATATGCGAAGAAATGTGATAGGTGCCATAAATATGCCCGAATTCCTAGAGCTCCTCCTACTGAGATAACGCAAATGGTCAGCCTATAGCCGTTCGCAATGTGGGGCATCGACATCATCGGTGCTCTACTTCTGGAAAAAGGTGGAGCGAAGTACGCCATTATCGTAGTTGATTACTTTACAAAGTGGGCTGAAGCCGAAGCTCTCGCTACCATTACAACGAAGAAAGTAATCAACTTTGTGGTTCGTAACATCATCTGTCGATTCGGTCTCCCACACATCATAATTACAGACAACGGAACCCAATTCGACAGCACTAAATTCAAAGATTTCTGCAAACGATTTCACATCCAAAAGAAATTCTCCGCAGTTGCACACCCTCAAGCAAACGGACAGGTCGAAGCAGTTAATAAGGTTATAAAATCAATCCTAAAGAAACGACTGGAAAAGGTCAGAGGCAAATGGGTCGATGAACTTCCTATGGCTCTATGTGCTTACCGAACTACCCACAAGACCGCGACCGGCCACACTCCGTTCTCTCTTTCCTACGGTTCAGAGGCCGTTATTCCAGTTGAGCTAGAAGTACCTTCTCATCGTGTGACATACTATGACCCAAAAACGAATGCTATATTACTTGCTGAATCTCTCGATCTACTAGATGAGAAGCGTGAGGAAGCTAACTTGAGGGCAGCTGCACATCGAAGTCGAGTCGCCCGATTGTACAACGCCAAGGTCCGTCCGTGAACCTTCGAGTTAGGCGATCTCGTCTTAAAAAGAGTCTATCCGGTTCCTTCACATATGAAACCAACATGGGAAGGACCGTATGTTATTGAACGAAGGCTCGGAGATGGCACATTCAAGTTATCAACCATCGACGGTCTTACCCTGCCGAGAGCTTGGAACAACGAGAGCCTCCACCGCTATTACACTTGACAGGCTATCTTTATCCATTTAATGTACTTTCTTTTTCTGCAATTTGTTTATGCATTTTGAAGTTAGAACTTGTAATAAGGCAACTGACTTTGCCACACTTTCTTATTTCAACAATAAAATGCAACCTCTTTGAGCCAGAGCTGTGATTTACTTGAAATACTTCATATGACCATCACTATGCACGGAGAGCTAAGTCTCATCATACGGTGGGATTTATTCAAATAGAGAGTGGCTGTGGTGCAACCGACCACTCCCTAAGTGAAACCCGAGCTCGGGGGAAAGCCATCACATCAAAGTCAAAAAAGGGATTGGTACACGATAATCCTTCCTCAACTCCGAACTCCCAGAGCGTGAGTCTGAGTATGAACGTCCAACTCCATATTCCCGGAGTGCGAAGTGGAGTATAAACATCCAACTCCGAATTCCCAAAGCGCGAACCGGAGTATAAACATTCAACTCCATATTCCCGGAGTGCGAAGTGGAGTATAAACATCCAACTCCGAATTCCCAAAGCGAGAACCGGAGTATAAACATTCAACTCCATATTCCCGGAGTGAGAAGTGGAGTATAAACATCCAACTCCGAATTCCCAAAGCGCGAACCGGAGTATAAACATTCAACTCCATATTCCCGGAGTGCAAAGTGGAGTATAAACATCCAACTCCGAATTCCCAAAGCGCGAACCGGAGTATAAACATTCAGCTCCATATTCCCGGAGTGCGAAGTGGAGTATAAACATCCAACTCCGAACTCCCAGAGCACGAGTCGGAGTATAAACATCAGTCCCGAATTTCCCGAGAGCAAGTCGAAGCATATATGTCAACCGGATTCCCCGAATGCAGGACGGAGCCTGAACACCAACTTCAAAGTTCCCACAGCCTGGATCGAAGTATAAGTGTCGACTCCAAACTCCCGGAGTGCGAGTCAGAGTACAAAAACCAATCCCAAGTCCCCAGGCGGCGGGCATGTGATCGAAACTCAAGTCGACATAACCATTCGCCGGTAAACAAATGAGGATCCCCGGAATGCGAAAATGATTATCGGCAATCAAACAAGTATGGATGCGTTACTCAATCTCCACTTGACTCAGACGTCCGTTCGATGGCACAAGGTTCAGCATGGTATAAATAAGAAGCGATCGTCGAGTGACAGTCTACTGCTCATCCCCAAGACTGGGGGGCAAAACTCAAGCATCAACCATTGATTGAAGCGATGCGACGTCAGAATCCAACTCGCTCCTCAGTCACAAGCCATGACCACAATACCCGAACTTGGAAAGCAGGAACAAACTTCATTCGAAAACTAAAACTTCACAAGTGCAGTCCAGACACTGAAACACTTAGTCAAATACACATTGACAAAAAAGGAAGTCAAAGAGAAAAAATATCATTTCTATTGATTATAGAAGACGTTCGTGTACAAGTTTCCAAAAAATTCATACTAACAGGGGCCGAACCCGCATCTATACACAGCTAACAAAATGCAAAAAGAAATCAAAATACGTCAGGCAATCGTGCTTAGTCTCTCTTCTTCCTTGGCTTCCTCTTTAGTGTGGACCCACTTGAGTCGTTGCCAATCTTCCTCTTCAAGCCTGTGCCTTTCGGCGGTTGGTCTTCCGGCAATGGCATTATGTCGACGTCTTCCTCCGAACTCGTGTGAATGAGAATGCTTCCTACGAGCGGAGTCGGGGAGACGGGATCAATTACAGACGGTGGAATGGGCAGGCTGGTGAGAAAGACAGAACCACCAGGAGACATCATTCCAAGCGGGGCAGGTCCCGATGCTGCCATCACACTTCCAAAGCTACCGTCATAACCAGCTGCTGCCAGTTCAACATCGATCTGGGCAAACATCTCCTCTTCGGTAGCAGCTCGAGCCCCACTGGGGGCATCAGCAGTCGGCATTGAAGAGCTTGCAGCAGGATTGGTTCCACTCACGACAGATGGCAAATTAGCAAGGGGATCACCATGACAACGAAAGAGTTCATCCATCAAGTGCTCGTCGAACGCCATTGTATTCCCCTGCATATCACCAATCGGGGCAGCTGCGTTCACAGTGGTTGCTTCGGTCACGATAGCCTCCTACGTCTGATATAATCCTTGAGTAGCAGGAGGCATGTGCGGCGCAGCGTCAGTCACTGGACAAGAAATGAAAAAATTGTTAGAACTTAAGCTCGATCGAAGACTTCGACTCATGAAAGACATATAGAATGTTCGGAGTATCTTCCTCAGTTTGGCTTGTAAGCGACGGGGCGGCTTCGGTCGCTGGCGCTGCAGTCGGAGACATCCGCGGCTGATCCGGATTATAGGCAGGAACAACTTGAGGGTCAGCCGCAGGTAGAGGTTCAGGCTGGGTTGACATCGGAATGTCAAGATTTGCATCATGATGTCCAACCCCGGAGCCTTCTCCTACTTCCAGGTGCTGAGTGCCGAGCCTCTCCTTCTCATAAGAGATCATTGAATCGTGGAGAGTCTTCTTCTCATTATCAGTTAACAGGCGATTCTCAAGCTCGAATTCATCCACAGATTCACCCGGGTGTGCCTCTTTCTCCTCCTCGACCAATCGGCCCCAAGCACTGCGGAGATGCACCAAATAGTCATCGAGCCAGGCTAAGCCCCTGTGCCTCAGCACATTAGCATTGTAGACAACAAGGAGGTCCTCGATGTCAGCCTCTAGCCTGGACTCGACCAATTTCATCCTTTCCTCGACCTCAGTCTCCGCTTTCTGGACTTTGGCCATCGCCGCATCTCGTTCTCCCCTGAGCAGAACAGCCTGATCGCACGCCTCCTGGGCTGCGGTGTTCGCGTCATCTTTTTCTTTGACCAAGCCGGCAAATTTGGCTTTTAGTTCATTAAGCTCCTTGACCGTCGCATCCCGCTCGGCAATGACTTTGGTATTCCGGTGGCCCATTTCCTCCACCAGGGCAACGTGTGCCTGACTCAACCTCTCCATTTCCGCCTTCGCTTCGTCAGCCTTCTTAATGGCCTCAATCTCAGATTTCCGAGAAGACTCGGACTCAGCAGAAAGTACTTGGATAATGCGATCCCTTTTTGCAAGCTCAGTCTCCATCTTCTCAATCTCTTTTGCCCGCTCAAAGGCCAATTTAGAAGATTTTTCGGCAGCCTTCGCCCACTCTCGATATTGGGTATAGATGTCGTGGACAAAGTCATGCATCGTGCCTTCTACCGACGATGGAATTCTCTTCAAGTGAGGAGGGAAAACATAACCGTCGAAGCAAATATTAGGAATATCCTTCTTCATTTGGGCCAACTTAAGGGCCCCTTCTCCAGTGGGATCAACAGGGACCTGCTCTGTAACCATGGAAGATGTAGTCTCGACTCTCTGGAGATGAGTCTCGGATCTGGAAGTGTGAGAAGAAGGCCTATGACGAGGAGGCTCCGGTGGGTGTGAAGTATGAACGGGAGGAGGAGATGGAAGCCTAGGAGGAGGAGAGTGTGATCTAGACCGGCGCCGGTATTCTCTATCCCTATCACGCCCATGCCTATCCTGACTAGAATGCTCGCGATCGCGATCCCGATCAGAATCCCTCCTGCGGGAATCATAGTAACAAGAAGCCTTTCGGGTTGAACGAAGACTGTTCAGCATTGACCCTCTTCCAGACATAGTACCAGAAAATGAGAAGCGAAGAAAGAGTTAGCAACTTCCTGAGTTGGACGAAGTACAGTTGTGGATCATGTAGTGTAGTGGAGTGTATGCATGTGCAATCCCCCGACCAACCAGAAATGTTAGCCACACTCATAGCAAGCGACCCGCTCGATTCACAAGCACTATCAAGCCCTTCCATCCCGGCATCGTGAGGAGACGACACGAAATCTGGGATCGGAATATCATCAAGCCTGGCAAAAGGACTCTCCACTTGGGGGGAAGGAGCCTCTGAAATTCTAATCCCCTGGGAAGGTAAAGACACGACCACGGATTTAAATCTCTTTGATTTAGGGCATTTGTAAGCAGTGGCCTTGCCTTTTCTTTTTCCTTCGGAATCCTGAACATCGGAAGGAGGCGCGGCCATGAGCTCAGTATCGGTGGGAGTTCTTTCTGGATCAACTTCTTCGGTGATCACAACTGTGGGCGCTTTGCGTTTCACACGTTTCTTCGGGGCCACCCTATGTGTCACATCCAAGTGTATGCTCTGTCTTCGTTCTATTAGCCCGACGGCCCTCAAATTCCTGTCGGTCAGGACTATGTCTATGTGCCTCTCTTCGCCCGGAAACGCTTGAAGAATTCGAACGAGCTCTCTGAAGTATGCGCCATCGGGGCGAGAGATTGCGGCTATAAGAAAAGAAAAGTATGTCAGTTTTTGGAAGTTGATCACTAACATCTCGGTAGTTCAAGAGAGGATGGCGACACTTACGTCTATCTAACCAACGCCTAGCAAACCCAGGAGGGGACCGAACGTAGAACCATTCGGACTTGTAATAACTTAGCCTCCCCCAGGAACCCAGCACAATATGGCAGCTTCTGACTGCCTCCAGGAAGGTGAAGGAAGGGCTATCTCCGCGGCTCTTAACATTGAATAAATATCTAATCTCGATCGGCTTTGGCGGTCGAAAGAGGATCTCCATAAACAGGATGAAGGTGCTGTTTAGCAAGGCATACCCGTTAGGGTGTAGCTGAGATGGGGCTATACCAAGAAATGATAACGTCTCCCTTATATAGTCGTTAAAGGGAGGAAGCGTTCCCGCCGTGCAGGCATGACGGTTAAAAGCAGTAAACCCCTCCGGGGGATTGTGTGGCCTGTCGGTTGGTTCGGGGAGAATCACGTCGTCAAGAGACAAACCGTGCCTTAAGTAGATCCGGCCTAGCATGTCTTCAGAAATACCCGACGGCACGAAATCTGATGGGTTAAGGATGAACCGAGCCTCTTGACGTTCATCCGGCGCTATTTCAATAACTTCGGCTTCTATAACCGGTATCTCTATGGTTGGAGGAATAGAACTTTGATTTTCCGGCTGCTGGGAACTTGAAGGATCCATAACCAGCTAGCTTATAAAAAATCATTGGTAAACTGACAAATAACACTCGTACATCCCCCAGTGTAAAGTGTGTGAGCGTGTTGTGCAGTGCGGTACTGTATATTGTTTGGAAAGACCAACCGGATTAAGGGAAACGTGTAAACGACGAGACTTCGGAATTCAGTCGAAAGGACCGTCATCGCTGACCGTCACAACCATACCATCCAGTTGATTAATCATCATTTCAAGTTAAAGTTTGGTGTCAATGTGATATCCCAGTTCCATCGACGAGCTTCGATAGGCAATCAGATATGCGGTGAAGCGGTTAAGTCCAGTAATACAATTTTGAAGCTCGTCGGAATCAACTGTTCTAATGAGTAGGGAGTTTTAATTTTTTGTGATGTTCAAATCGTGTCGCTTACAGAAGCCATGTTCACATCAATAAACTAAGGACGTATGCATATAAGCCAGACTCGTTCGACTCGCTCCTGAGACCATCGAGTTCGAATCGGTGCCAAGACACGCGTTTCGACTCGCTCTCGAGACTGCACAGTCCGATTCGCTCCCTTCGACTCGGTCCCAAGATCATAAGTTTGACTCGCTCCCAGGCTCTCCACTACAACTCGATCCAGAAGCCATCCACTTCGACTCGCTCCGAAGCTACCCACTTTGGTTTGGTCGAAGGCCATCGATTCAATTTTATCAAGCACAGCCTTTTCGCATCGATCCATAGATTCGGGGCATTCGACTCGATGCGAAGCCCCACCATCGATCAATGCGAAAACCTCTGCCTCATCCTCTCGAAACTTCCCGCTCCAGATCGATTCGAAGCCAAGGTCCTGAAACTTTCGATCAATCACAACTCAGGCCGATTTAATGTTTGAAAACCAAGTCTCATCATTCATGCGTTGGATTCGTTTAATGGATTACCTAGATCTGTCAGATTAGTTCGATTAAGTGATGGTGGGAGTTGATTTGAAGTCAAGAATTTTCGTTCTTTCCTCTCGAGTCTCAGAGCGATACGAAGGCAGGGAAGGTAAAGGTGAAAGGTAAAAAGTGAAAAAACGGCTAAGTGCCAGATATTTATATGGAGTGAAAAGCAAGGGGAATAAACGATTCAGGTTCCAGTGGAGTCAAACACGTGCTTCGACTCCCTCTTCAGTGCATAGATACGGAACTCCCATTCGTATCGCTTCCCTTCGACTCCATCTCCGATGCATCATTACACACCATCACTTCGACTTGCTCCTTCGACTCGCTCCCCTTCGACTCCATCTCCTGTGCATTTCGACTCCAGCTCCTATGAAGCTCAAATCCAAGACCGAGTCGAATGAAGCAGTTCGATCCAAGACCAAGTCGAACATCCTGTTCGAATCCATAGAATCATGACTTCTAGAGATCAACTCCATCAACTCGACATGCTTACTTCACGTCCACAAATCCCATGAAAATTATCTTCGACGTTTCAATCCTTTACAATGACTCAGGAGGGGATCGTTACGAAGAGACATTCAAAAACAATAAACTGACAACGACTCGAGAACGTGCAAATGTCAGCGGGAGTCAGGTTAACGTACATGCATGAATGACGAACTAATATTCAGCATTCAAAATTTTTAAGAATCAGAAATTCATCCGGTAACAACTACAACAGCAAACGGATAACCGCTAGCATACATCGATCAGTTGCAACGATACAAGGCATAGCAGTCGACGGTCAACAGATTACATTATCAAGAAGGACGGTCAAAGATTACAACTATTATCGAAAGGATGATAACTATTCAGAGTAAAGACTGCAGCACTTCAAAGCACATCATGTTTTCACAAGATGTACTTTGGGGGGCAAATGTTATCCCGCCTTTTGGCAAGGCCGTAATACCAAAGAATTGACTAGTAACCAGTAAACGGTCCGTCCCAGAGATCAGTTATACATGGGCTCACCACAGATATCAATGAATTTTGTCCGAGTCCGGATCGAGCCAAAATTGGTAGGACATGGCAAGCTAAGCCAAGAGAACCAACGTTTCAAATCTCAAGTCAATCCAGGATCATATGCTCAAGTTATGAACGATGCAAGGTTGGATGGAGATCACCTACCAATCGACTCACTCCTTCGACTCGCTCCTTCGACTCGCTTCCCAACGATCAGTTTGAAGCCAACTTCGACTCGCTACACAGTGCCCAGGAGTGACGTCTTCGACTCGCTTCGCTCAGAGACCAATCTCGAGTCGATCAGGTTCGACTCGCTCCACATCCTTCAGAGCTGCTCTTCTCGTCTCGCTCTGCTTTAAAGCCATCAAGAGTGCACACTTCGACTCGCTCCGCTCAGACAACTGGTTCGACTCCATCAACTTCGACTCCACTACTCGAACCTCCCAGAACGTCCCATTTCGACTCGCTCGACCAGTTCTGGCTTCTACTCGCTCGACCAAGTACTCACTTCGACTCGCTCGAAGCAACATCCAGGACAGAGTAAGAATCAAGTGCCACGTCATCGAGTCGAACGGAAGCGAGTCGAAATGGAAGCGAGTCGAAGGAAACAGCCCACCGAAAACTCTACTTCGTATCGATCATATCTCCCAATCTACAAGTCCAAATGCTATGAAATTTTCACAGAAGACTACGTGCATGCTAGGGAGTGTCCATGCCAAATTTAGACTCCATTGGATGAGGTCTTGAGCGAGTCAAAATCAGCTCGCGTCAATCACGGATCGGACCGAAACTTCGTGGGCTTGGGCGTATGGGCCTGGTTACGTGCCAGAGAGGGTCTCCTGAGATCTGAGCAAAATATCAGCCTCCTACACCTATAAATAGACCCCCAAAGCCAACAAAAAAGGGGTTATTCTTCCTCCTTGAGATCTCGAATGCCCGGACTTCGCCAGATCCAGATTTGAACTCTGTCGCTGCTGCTATCAACAAGATTCACTACGGCAAATAATAGCCAACTCTTGTAATTCATTGCATTCACTTGTAAACATCAAAGGAAGATCAATAAAGTAAACTACTTCATAGTGGACGTAGGCTATACGCCGAACCACTCTAAATCCTTGTGTCTCCTTGCACTTTAATTATTCTTATTTCTGAAATTTGGAGTTTTTGTTAGATAAATCATCTTTTTACATTTATTTTCTTCACTTTATCTCTTCAAAGACTTCCGAAGAGTGTTGTGCCCAATTTTGGTACAAACAGATTATGCTTGGTTGGGTAAGTTCTTTAAGCCCTAAATATGCAGGCTAGGGTAGATCAAAGCAAGCTAAGGTAATTCCACTTGGGATTTTAAAGAAATCAGAGGTCCGAGCCCTCCTTTTAGCGTTAAAATGTTAGCGAATAAATTGCTAACCCCAAAAGTGTGAGTATGCAGTGCAAATTCAAAGAGAGGCCTTGTTAAGGCTTGTTGAAGTCATCAAAGTGAAGTATGCATCCATACTAATTCCAAGTCTAGTCATCAAAGTCAAAGTCATATGATACATGATCGAAGTCAATGTTTAAGTCAATATGAGCATAAGTCTAAATACAAGTCAATATGCAAATTACAATCTCAAGTTAGATTGATATGCAAGTCAAAGTCAAATCGATTCAATGTGTTATACAAGTTCGCAGTTGAAGTCAATTATGCTATGCAAGTTCAAAGTTGAAGTCAATTCAATATGCTATGCAAGTTCAAAGTCAAAGTCAAATATGCCATGCAAATGTTTGATTTCCAATTTCCTATGTGTACAAAGTTCAAGTATTACAATCGGCTAAAATCCCCTAATTGATTTAATATTTACAAAGATTTGATTAAGAAAAGAGGGAGAGAATGGAAGATCCATCCCCAAATGATACCCCTAGGTCCGTATTTATAGAGGTGAGCGGCTCTACTCCGCCTTTTATGTCTTCGGTTGGCTCGACTTCGACGTGCTCCAACATTGGTTTCAGCGATAACATTGGCAACAGCCTTGGCAACTCCAATGTTTCTATATACTAAGCTTGCTTGATGACAACTGTGGCAGATCTTTGATGACACCTTGACAGTGATGACCTTCGCCGTCGATAATCCTATGCATTAAGGTGTTCGTCATCAATCGCTGGTTGGAAGCATTGTTGAACATCGATAATGTGCAGCGTCATTGTTGAGCAACATTTTTGAAGTGCTATGGAGTGCGGTACTGCTTAAATGCAATGTTGATAGCCTTCATGGTTATTGATGACAAGCCGATAGAACTTAGCATCAATGAAATGCGCTATGGGATACTTCGACACTCATTGATGGCTTTTGAAGTGGATTATACTTGATCTCTTCGCTTCTTTAGTTACATGCATCACTATATGTACCATACTATTAATGAAGTGCGGCATTCTATTCCAGCTTTGTTGATATGCGATGCTGCTTGCATGGTATTAAGGTTCTATAATGAATGAGGGGTCATCACGTGTCATCGAAGGTAGTCGACATGATGAATCCCGATGTGAATAGAGTTCAATGTAGTATGAAATGCGGCTGGTCAAATTGCGATCCTTCATGAGATGTGGCGACATTGATCCTTTTTCAGTTTGAAGTAATGCAATGCTGGTGAACCGCGAAGTGATGATTAACAAGGAGAGTTGGCATGGATGATGGTCGATATTGTTCTTCGACACTGTTAGTTCTGCTCCACTACTTTCCTCAACACCAAACCATGACCCTCCTCTTCGACTTTGATCATTGATGCAGCTTCACACTCATGTCGCATGTCAAGTCACTTCGAGAGTAATAAGGGTAATAACAAGTACACATAAAATATCAAAGTATCCTAAAAATAATCCCTCATAAGCAGAACACTAAAACAGCAAATGTACTGATAGGAAATAATATAAAGGATAAAATAGAACTAGACTGCAGACATGATAATCCTAAGGCAGCAATGGACCTGTCAACGGCTACTCTGTCCATCTATGGTGAGGAAAAAATAGAATGGATCAGACATAAAGTCGCGTGAATGAGAACAAGGCTAACAAGGATATTAAATACAACCAACTACAAGTCTACTTTAGGCGATATAAGGTGCGTGTACAATGTCTATGCACCTAAGGTCGCAAGCCTATAGTCACCAGTCTAACAGCCATCAGCCTAACATCAGGAGGATGACAACATACCACATCTCACCGAATGAACGTCTAGTTTTGGGAAAACTACTGCCCCACTTTAACTCACACTAGGCCTAGAGAGAAAGAACACACATGTAAACTCGCATAGTGACTCATCATATGCACCCGTGCCCAACCCATCGATCATAGCAGCAAAATAACTCTTACGCACCCCAAGGAGTTACCACACTTAACTCCGCCTGATACTGGGAACCACTTAGCTTTCAACATCTACGCTCATATAGGCCCATGGGAATGTCCATGATCCATTCTTCGATCCCAACACTCCAACCAACGACCGAAAATCCAATCTCAACAGCCTCAACCAACGATCGGTAATTCGCTTCCAGCACTTGTGCGCACCTTTCGCAACATAAGTTGCACGTCTTAATGACACTCCGCATCCCACTCTATGATACGGAAACGCAAACTAAGTCTGCCATCTCAAATAAGAACACCTAAATGTGTCTATGCTAGTCAAGCAATTTAGAGAGCAACAGGGTTCATACCCCTATCGGCTTAAGGCCCCAAACAATCTGCTAAGTCTAAAATGACTTACGACAGTCGAGCTACGCTAGTCTTAGGTCACTTGCTTACAATCCAAACATCTTTCAATTTGCTTGTTCTAAGCAAATTAATCATTTTATTTTATTTTCAGACTTAATACAGACATCTTTCAATTTACTTGTTTTAAGTAAATTAATCCATTTCATTCAATTATCAAACGTAATCCATTTCAATTATCAAATGTAGTCCATTTCAATAATCAGACGTAATTCATTTAATTCTTATTTTAATTGGCTAATCTGTTTGTCCTATTTTTATTACAGTCATTGCAACATTTACATTATTACAATTAGCAATTTATAGGTGTCAAATCCAATTTTAGCATATGATTTACGGTTTTACAGCCTACATATGTCAATTGCAATTAAATAAAAAGATCCATTATTCCAAATTCCAAATTTAATAAATTAATGGATTAATACCAGAATTAACAGTCAAATCAGCATATGGTAAAAATTAAAATCAATTAATTTAATTAACTTGTTAAATCTGTGCCCACCCACCTCTATCCTAAGCTTTTAGGTTTGCCTCAGATACCGCAAGCTGTCTCCCCTAAATCCGCTTAGGTCTCTTCTCCAATTGCTAGATCTCCTTTTTATTTTAATTTAGATTGAGATTTAGAATAGAATTGGGGTTTAGAAATTGATTTGGGAAATTATGATTTTATTTTGGTAGAGCTTCGTTGTAATGGAGAGAATTAGATTTTAGGTTAACCTTAGCTATCAATTTATAGGGGAACACATCAACTCACTACCATCAGATCCAGCCCAAAATCATCTCATTCGTCCCTAAAACCGTGGCCAACATGTAACGATCTTGCACGACGAAACAAATCTTCTCTAGGTCATCGTGACCCTATGATCGACCATAGGTCGAGTCGACCGCCTTTGGGCTAGGTTGACCGCCCATGGTTGACTTGGGTCCATCTGGGTCGACCTGGCCCTAGTTGATTTCTTTTTTTTTGCTTCTCTTTTCAATTTCTTATTTATTCAATCATTTATAACTTTTTTGTTTTAGCTTGGATTTCAACAAGTTATATATGAAAGTTGTCCAGAAAATAACTATGGACACAATGGTGCAAGTCCCGTAGTCAAATTCGGACGTTTGTGAAAATTCTTCTTTTTAGGTTAATTCTTACCTTTTAATTATATTTTCTTATTTATTTTCGGAAAATCCCGGGGTGTTACAATAAACCATTTTAATAACACCATGTATACATTTGGAAATATAGGAGGATGTCGCACCTCTTCCTTATAGGGCATAACACCAAACTTTAGATTCTATTCACCATTGAAAACATGCGGCATTGATATGGCCGACATGGGACATCGCATCATTCCATATCGAAGCTCTAAAAACAATTTTGATTTTATAGAAACTTAAGGCTAGAATGTCGAAATTAATGTTGTTGCAACATAGAAACTCATAGGTTGTCGAACTATTAAATTTAGGGTTTTATATATGAAAATACATTGGTGCTGACATTGATAATGTGCAGCATCCACATCGTAAACCATGGATATTAGGTGCTTTTAAAATAGTGGCTGCTATGCCGTAAAACAATCAACATCGAAAATAAAGTCGGCGACATCATCGCCTTAAAGCTATAGTTATTAAAAAAGTTGAAATGCGACATCATAGCGATGTCGAAGGGTAGCGACAATAACGCCATACATAGTTTAATAATAAAACTAGAGGGTATGGCATCAATGTCATAAAGTAGTTTAATATCGAAAACAGTGGGAGGCGACATTGTTTAAAACCTTGGTGAAAATATACGACACGACGAGATTGATAAATTTCGGCATTGAATAGAGGATGTCGAACCTCATTTCAACCTGAATGAGTCCATTACATACCAACTTACGTTGATATCGTATGCCTCCATTCATGTTGACGTCGACATTCATTGATGTGTCATAGATGGACGACGACATTAGCTATCAACACCACGACAATATCGTAAATAACATCAAAACTGATTTATTTCTCAAATAAGCAATATGTTTTCACTAACTCCAAATCCTTGTCAATTTTCTATCAGTTAGAAACAACTTTAACAAATTTCCTTTTCAGAAAACTGCTGCCATCCCAATTTCTATTTCCAAAATAATTTTTGCACCCATTAAATAATCATTAATTATTTAAAATTATTATAAACTTTTCTAGCTTAATAAATTCATATAAAATCATAATCATTTGGGAAAAATCCCCAAAATTCACCAAAAATCAGAACTAACATATCCTTTAACATATAAAAATTTCGAGGCCAAAATCATTCTCTAATTATTTAATTAAAATCCAAAATAAATGTTATTTCTTCCTAAGAAAAATTCATAAAATATTCCTATAAATTTGAAAAATTATGAAATTAAAAAATCATCTCTGAAATTACGTTTTGCACAACATATCCGAAAATCAAATCATTTAGAGATCAAAATCTTAGGTTTTACCCTTAAAACCATTGAAATAATTTCATAAAAATTTCAATAAATCATTATTCCATCTAACTAATGATAAAATCAAACATGGCATATCATATCATAAACGAATCAACCCAATCAAGATTTGAAATCAACAAGCATAAAAATGAGATGGCCGATTGTTATTCACTTTGATTTTGTGACGGCCGCCCCATACCATCTGCACATCAATGACCTAAAGGAGCACCACCAACTAAAGCCATAGCAGGAGTAGTTTGGGCTCTCTTCACCAGCGAAGCCAAACATTGTAGCGAATATGGCTTGAAAATCAGGTGTAGCAGCTCCCGATCCCTCTTCCACTCCTGAAATGGAGTTATTCCTAGCAGCATTCCTTGTGTTCCGATTCATTCTTATCTATAATAAGAACGATTAGCCTCATTCCAAGAAAATCTGTAATGGTACTCAAGTGCATACTATACTATATAATATTACTATATAGCATAATATCTTCATTAACAAGTACGCTCCCTCCTTTAGCATATACTCTCGACTTGCTTCGGTCATCTCGTAACCTGGCTCTGATACCAAATTTGATGACCGCCCATACTACCCGCACATCAATGACCTAAAAGAGCGCTGTAACCGTGCCAGGCTGATATGGAACGATCATAAGGGATTGAAATTTAAAGTAGAAAACCTGTTGCATAACTCATAGCGCATGGATAAAATATAATATAGAAAATATACAATAGAATATAGTGAGCCATAATAAATGAAAATAACATCTCCACTAAATCATGAGTTATGGTACAAATGTCATAATATCTCAATATAACATTTCCCCACTACATCCCTTCGAGTAATTAGAAACAGACAGCAGAAATTACAAATATAGAGTAATACGCCATAGCTTCTCTAATCTCGTCTTCATACAGCAGTTGCGACTCCAAATCTATCATCTAGTCTACTCATTTAAGAGTACCCAAGATGATAAGAGAAAACATAAAACCTTGGGTTAGACAACAGTCTGGTGTGAGCAGTAAATGACTACCAAAAGTTATATTGAAAAATATGGTACTAGATAGGTGCAAAAAAACCATACCTGACATGTTCCTGCAACCAAAGAGTTAGCACATAATAATAAGATATAATATGCTACTCATATTAACGACAATAAGATATTGTACCAGAACAAGATAGAAGAATCTAAGCAGCCTCCTCCATTGACCCTATTCTCAATCCCTTCTCCAGCATTCCTATAGATGATAACATATCCTAGAGAATAGCAAACATAACAACCATAACAACCATAACAACCATAGCATCCATCCACCATAATCTAGCTATCATCTTCTTAAGCCTTGAATATATGATAACTCGTGTGGCCCCATCCTCGCTTGCCAGAGACTCGTGGAAATCCCGGTTCTCGATTGTGTTCCCTTGTACTTTTAGGTCCGAAACCCTACATGGTTGTCTCTTACGGTACCTCCGTACCATCTAACACTAGACCTTCTCAAAGGGGCCTAGGATACACGACTGGTGCTACCAGCCCTCGGGTTCCCCCGCATATAGTACCCCTACTTGAACACAACTAGAACACTTCGAGTTATTACCGATTCCTCGGCGCTCCCGAACCTTCAGAGCTTTCACAACTCCAATCAATTTCCTGGCATAAGTCCTGCCACTCAACCCAGTCCATTATACTAAAGCCTTGTTCCATCCCGAGCTGTCTATCAACTCCTTCGATCCTACTCCTTATCTGAGCCCCTGACCAAAGCACCGAAACTTCATCATGCTATAACTTCCAAGCCATAGAAGCAATCAGCGAGCCACAACTTCCAGCATGATCCACCACAACCCAGAGTCTCCACCTCAGATCTGACATCCAATAGAGCCAATAATTTGGATCGGTACCGATCCAATCCAATTGGATCGGTGCTGATCCAAATACTTAACCATTTTGGACTCCATTTGTCTTCCAACCTCTAGTTGCACTCCCTCTAGGTTCCATAGACCCTTAGCCATCCCTCTTAGCCCTCAGGGCTTCTCTTTTATGCACTATAGCCGATCAAAGGAAGATGATCCATCCAAATTTCAACACTTGGCCTATCCTACGATCCAATTTCAAAGAGCAACTCTAAAACCCATGCTCATCTTCCCATGTAGATCTCACTTCAATTGGCATGCTAATTCTGGATCGGTACCGGTCCAGTTCAATCGGATCGGTGCCGATCCAAATACTTAGCTCCAATTGTCATGAAATTTTCTAGGTGTTTTCCTACCGTGCTCCAAAGTCTATCTTCCAAGTTTCGTGCGATTCTAATGAATTTTGCTTCGAATAACTCCAATCACCAATTTAAGTCCTAAAACATGCACAACAATAGCAAACGAATCAAACATAGCAAGCAATCCAAACATAACAGCGAATCAAATAAAGCAAATCATCCAATTACATCCAATATTCACATACAAATCATCTAATTCAATCTACCATCACAATTCTAGCATAGATCAAATCTAACGCATAGAATTTCATAGCCAAATATACACAAATGACATTAGCCAATGATCTAATTCCAATTACATGTTTAATTATGTTAATCCGGGGTTCCTAAATCTAAAATTACCTAAGTCTAATCAATTTATAGCTTAATTTGACAATTCTAATCTATAATCGCCTAATTACAACATATAATCCATTATACACTAGTGAGAGATCATAACCACTCACAAAATCAACCAAACCTATGAAATATGGTGAAGATCCAATCTGGACAGTGAGAAATCGGACGAAGATGCAACCCAAATGATGAAATCAAGCTCCTATTAAAGATCTACCCTCTAATTTGCAATTAGAGATGATTTGAGATGAAATCCAATGAGATGAATGAAGAATTAGAGAGGAGTTAGGATTTGGGGCTGATATCAAATGAGAGGCAACCTTTCAAATGGTCTCTCTCACCTCATATTTATAGCCAAACCTAATTAGACTAATGGGCTTGCTAATTCAACCCACTAATTCCCTTTCTAATTCTGGCCAGACTATTTTAAAACTTAAAACTTCTATAACTTCCTAAACCACATATCCTATTTTCCTATATGACCACTCTATGGAATGGAAAACCACTATCCCGAAGCAATGGAACAGGTTAGAGCATCTAATTCGGCTTCTATCAAAAGTTGTAGCCAAAATAAAATCTTCAGGGGAAAAATGGTCACATATAAATTCGGGAAAAATCATAGATGTGTAAAACATCCTTAAAACCATATTCCAATATATTAGAATCATACGACCACAAATGAATTAAATAAAATTATTTTATGATCCTCCGATACGTAAAATACGGGTCGTTACATTCTCCCCCCTTTAGGAATTTCGCCCCCGAAATGCCTAAACAAACATAAGCAACCAACGTTATCTCGCATGCCTGCCAGTCACTAGCAAACACTTAACAATCCAACAAAACAGTTAAATCAATAATAGCAAACAAAACCTATCCTAGCATGTGAAATTCTAATAGTATAAGAAACAATGGTGCAAGTAGATACGACATATGGGTTCTTACCACTCGAAGAGTTTTGGATATGCCGTTCTCATACTCTCTTCAGTCTCCCATGTATAATCGCTATCATCCTCACACCATTGCACCTTTACTGGCTTAACTACCTTCCTCCTAAGCTGTTTCGTCTCATTCCCAATGATTCGAAGCGGCTTACGAGGTCTTGAAACTTCTGGCTCAACCTCTATTTCTTCCAACTGATCCAGTGCTACCATAATACCTGAGTCATGCACAAATTTCCGTAGATAGGATATATGAAAAACATTGTGCACACCCGCCATCTTCGGAGGTAGGTCCACTTTATAAGCCAACTTCCCAATTCTCTCAATAATTGGAAACAGTTCAACAAATCTGGGTGCTAACTTTTCCTTTCTACCAATTCGAACAACATTCTTCAAAGGAGAAATCTTAACAAATACAATGTCTCCAACCGAGAATTCCAAATCTCTTCTTCTCTTATCTCCATAATTCTTCCGATGGGCTTGAGCAGTCCTCATTCGTTGTCGAATGATCTCTATCTTCTCAGACGTCTCTCTAATCATTTTGGGCCCAAGTATCAGTTTCTCGCCTCCTTCCCACCAACATGAAGGCGAATTACAAGATTGTCCATACAATGCTTCATGTGGTGTCGTGCTAATATTTGACTGATAACTGTTGTTATATGCAAACTCTACCAAATGCAAATGATCTTCCTAAAATCCTCCAAAATCTATAATACAAGCTCGAAGAAGATCTTCTAAAATCCGATTCACTCTCTCGGTCTGGCCATCCGTATGTGGGTGATGAGCCATGCTCAATTGCAGCTCGGTTTCCAAAATCTCTTGTAAGCTCTTTCAGAATCCACTGGTAAATAACGGGTCTCTATCGCTTACAATACTCTTTGGCACACCATGGAATCGAACAATCCATTTAACATACAATTCTACCAACTTGGATGCCGTTCTGGTAGACTTGACAAGTATGAATCTTGCACTCTTGTTCAGTCGATCTACCACTGCCCAAAAAATATCATGTCCTGCTCTAGTCCATGGCAATCTATCTATAAAATCCATAGATATCTATTTCCATTTCCGTTCGGGAATATCTAGTTCTTGAAGCAATCCACTAGGCTTCTTCTGCTCAGCCTTCACTAACTGGCAATTCATACACTTCGAGATGAATTTTCCAACATCCTTCATACCTTCCCAGTAGTAAGTCCTCTTCATGTCTCTATACATCTTGTTACCACCAGGATGAATGGTCAATCTAGAATGATGACATTCCCTTAGTACTTCATCTCGTAATCCATCAACATCTAGAATAACCAATCTCTTATCCTTTCGAAGCCAACCATCTTAGTCAATCTCGTACTGCCTCAAATCTTCAGATTCCACTCCCATCTCAATCTTTGCCATGATCTCTACTAGCTTAGCATCTTGCTTCTGACTAGTACCAATCCTTTCTATGAGAGTAGCTCTAATTGATAGACTTGCCAATATCTCAGGCTCAAGCTCACAATATGGCCTGAAATCAAATCCACTATATACTCCGTACGCTTCTATTCAAAAAACATAGTTCCTAATCCAGCATGTCTTCTGCTAGTGCATCTACCACTGCATTACCTTTCCTTGGAGTGTAGGAAATATCAAAGTCATAAGAGGCCAAAAACTCTAGCCAATGTTGCTGTCGAAGATTAAGATCCTTCTAAGAGAAAACATATTTCAAGGATTTATGGTCCATGAATAGCTCAAATCTTTCTCCTAATAAATAGTGCATCCACATCTTAAAAGCAAATACAATCGCCACCAACTCCAGGTCATGGGTTGGATAATTCCTTTCATGTGGTTTCAACTGTCGACTAGCATAAGCGACAACTCTCCCTTTTTACATCAACGCAGCTCCAAGACCAGTACCACAAGCATCCGTGTATACTGTCATCTCTTCATTCCCATCTAGAATAATCAATATAGGTGCACTCATCAATCTCTCCTTTATAACCACAAATGCATGCTCACATCTAGCATCCCAGGTAAAAGTCCGATTCTTCTTGGTCAAGTTGGTCAACGATGCTGCAATCTTTGAGAAGTTCTTTATGAAAAGCCTGTAATATCCTACCAGTCCTAGGAAACTTCTCACATCAGTAGCATTTTTGGGCTGGTTCCAATCTTGGATCGCTGCCACCTTTGTGAGATCTACTGCCATTCCTTGTCCTGACATGACATGACCCAAGAATCTCACTTCTTCCTTCTAGAAGTGACACTTAGAGAACTTAGCTTTCAACTTGTGCTTTCTCAAAATCTCAAACACAATCCTCAAGTGCTTCTTATGCTCTTCCTCAGTTGTGGAGTAAATTAGAATGTCATCCATGAACACAAGCACGAACTTTTTCAACTGATCTCTGAAAACTCTATTCATAAGATCCACAAAGTATGCTGGAGCGTTGGTAAACCCAAAAGGCATCACCAACCACTCGTAGAAACCCGACGGTGTACGAAATGCAGTAATAGGCACACTTTCTTTAGCCACTCTCAACTAGTGAAATCCCGTTACCAAATCCATCAGAGAAAACACCTTTTCACCGTGCAGCTGATCAAACAAGTCATCAATTCATGGAAGCGGATACTTATTCTTCTTTGTAACCTTGTTCAGCTCAGATAATCCACACATAACCTCAAAGAACCATCCTCCTTATTCGAGAATACAACAAGTATGCCCTATTCGGGTATGCTTCTCCAAATGAATCCTTTCTTCAGCAGATCATCTACTTGCACCTGTAACTCTTTCTCCTCTCTGGGTGCCATGCGCATCATAGGCATCATTATGGGTCTGGCTCCATCCACTAAGTCGATCTGAAACTCGATCTCTCTTTGCGGCGGTAATCCTGTCACTTCCTCAAAGACATCATGGTACTCTCTAGCGATAGGCATAGACGACAAACCTTTCTATGGAATCTTAAGCGAATATAGAAAGATGACCAATACCCCATCCTTTGGTAAGCAACGTATCACTACTATTCGCCCTTTCACATTTCCAATTGTCACCTCTAGCTTCTCGCAATCCACAACCTCTGCATACCTCTTAATCCAGTCCATTCCCAAAATAACCCTAAATTCAACAAAATTAAGAACAAAGCAATCACCAATAAAAGAACATCCATGACTCGATAACACTAAGCCTCAACAAATCATACGGAGACTAGTAGGTCCTCAAACAGGGTTGGTCACAATCAAAGGTCGGTCTACTATCTCAGGTTCCGAATCTAGTTTGCATACTAAGTCACCATAGATGAAAGAATGCGAATCTCTAGTATCAAAAAGAACTCTAACAGAACATCTCTGAGGGAAAGCATACCTTGCACCACGACTCCTTTCCCCTTATCCCTAGCAGTAGGAGCACAAGATGAAGTCGGGACTACATCCAAAGCATATACCTTCACAATTTGTTTATCCTTAGACGGTTATGGACAATCCTTCTTAATATGCCCAAGCTTATCACAGTTGAAGCACTTTCTAGCAGCCTTACATTCCTTGACATAGTAGCCTTTCTCCTTACAATTATGACAAACAATCTCACTCTTGCTCTTTTTCTGGCCTCCTTTTCCTTGCTGTTGTTGCTTCCTCTTTCCATTCCATTTCTTCTTACGTCCACCACCCTACTGTGGTTTTGGTTCCTCTTTCTCAGCAACATCAACAATAGCAGTCTTATTCTTTGCGTACAGACACTCATGTCTAAGGCCTTTCTCCACTAACTTCTCAAAAGAAACTTCAATGTGGTCAACTTCTCTCCCAAGTGGTCATCCAATCCAGTGATAAACTTCTCATTCTTCTTCAAAGGTTTATCAATAAAAGACATCCCATACTTCGATAAAGCATCAAATTCTACCACATACTCAGAAACAAACATCTCCCCTTGCTTCAACTCAGCAAATTTCTTGAACAACATGAACATCTAAGCTGCAGGAATGAACTTCTCCTTAAATTTAGCCTTGAATTGATCCCATGAAATATGATCCTCTAGAGTAGCAATGGTAACAACATTCCACCAATTCATTGCTCGACACTACAACTATCTTGAAGAAAGCTTCCTCTTCATAGCATCTCTCACCATGTCTTTGAAAATGCATTCATAAGTATCTGTCCAATCTTGCACTTCAATAGCTGATTTTGTTCCCAAGAATGGCTTCCATCCAAGAGTAGAATAATCATTGTAAAGCTTGACGAAGTCAATCCTAGGCACTTGCAAAGGAGCACCACCACCTAAAGCCATACCAGGAGTAGTTTGGGCTCTCCTCACCAGGGAAGCCACCATTGCATCCAACATGGCTTTAAAATCGAGTATAGCAGCTCCCGATCCCGCTCCCCCTTCCACTCCTGAAGTGGAGTCATTCCTAGCAGCATTCCTTGTGTTCCGATTCATTCTTATCTGTAATAAGAATGGTTAGCTTCATTCCAAGAAAAGCTGTAATGGTACTCAAGTGCATACTATACTATATAATATTACTATATAACATAATATCTTCATTAACAAGTACGCTCCCTACTTTAGCGTATACTCTCGACTTGCTTCGGTTATCTCGTAACCTGGCTATGATACAAGATTCGATGACCGCCCCATACCACCCACACATCAATGACCTAAAAGAGCGCTGTAACTATGCCAGGCTGTTATGGAACGATCATCAGGGGTTGAAATTTAAAATAGAAAACCCGTTGCATATCTCACAGGGCATGGATAAAATATAATATAGAAAATATACAACATAATATAGTGTGCCATAATAAATGAAAATAACATCTCCACTAAATCATGACTTATGGTACAAATGTCATAATATCTTATACACATTACCTCACTACATCCCTCAGGGTACATAGAAACAGACAGCGGAAACTACAAATATAGAGTAATATGCCATAGCTTCTCTAAGCTTGTCTTCGTACAGCAGCTATGACTCTAAACCTATCATTTAGTTTACTCATTTAAGAGTACCCAAGATGATAGAGGAAACATAAAACCTTGGATCAGACAACAGTCTGGTGTGAGCGGTAAATGACTATTAAAAGCTATATTGGAAAATATGGTACTAAACAGGTGCAAAAACAACCATACATGACCTGTACATGCAACCAAAGAGGTAGCACATAATAATAAGATATAATATGCTACTCAAATAAACAACAATAAGATACTGTAACAGAACAAGATAGAAGATTCTAAGCAGCCTCCTCCATTGACCCTATTCCTAATCCATTCTCCAGCATTCCTCTAGATGATAGCCTACCCAAATAAATGACAATAGGATACTATAACAGAACATGATAGAAGAATCTAAGTAGCCTCCTCCATCGACCATATTCCCAATCCCTTCTCCAGCATTCCTATAGATGATAGCCTACCCAAGAGAAATAACAAACATAACAACCATAGCAACCATAACATTCATCAACCAAAATCTAGCTATCATCTTCTAATGCCTTAAATATATGATTACTCGTATAGCCGCGTCCTCGCTTGCCAAGGACTAATGGAAATCCCGGTTCTCAATTGTGTTCCCCCATACTTTTAGGTCCGAAACCCTGCACGGTTCTCTCCTACGGTACCTCCGTACTGTCTGACACTATACCCTCTCGGAGCGGTCTAGGATACCTAATTGGCGCTACCAGCCCTCGTGTGCCCCTACATATAGTACCCCTGCTTGAACACAATCAGAACACTCTGAGTTATTAATGATTCCTTGGCACTACCAAATCTTCAGAGCTTTCACAACTCTAATCCATTTCCGGGCATGAGTCCTTCCACTCAACCCAGTCCACTATACCATAGCCTCGTTCCATCCCGAGATGTCTATCAACTCCTTCAATCCTACTCCTTATCTAAGCCCCCGACTAAAGAGCCAAAACTTCATAATGCCATAACTTCCAAACCGTAGAAGCAATCAGCGAGCCGCAACTTCCATCATGATCCACTACAACCCCAGAGTCTCCACCCTGGATCTCACATCCAATAGAGCCAATAATTTGGATCAGTACTGATCTGATCCAATTGGATCGGTGCCGATCCAAATACTTAACCATTTTGGACTCCATTTCTCTTCCAGCCTCTAGTGCACTCCCTCTAAATGCCATGGACCCTTAGCCTTTGGGTCATCTCTTCTATGCACCATATCCGATCCAGCGAAGATGATCCATCCAATCTTCAACACTTGGCTTATCCTCCGATCCAACTTCATAGAGCAACTCTAAAACCCATGCTCATCTTCCCCTGTAGAACTCACTTCAAATGGCACACTAATTTTGGATCGGTACCGATCCAAGTCAATCAGATCGGTGCTGATCCAAATACTTAGCTCCAATTGCCGTGAAATTTTCAGGGTGTTTTCTTACCGTCCTCTAGATTCTATCATCCAAGTTTTGTACGATTTCGACGAACTTTGCTCCCGATATGCTCCAATCACCAATCTAAGTCCTAAAACATGCACAACACTAGCAAAGGAATCAAACATAGCAAGCAATTCAAACATAACAGCGAATCAAACATAGTAAATCATCCAATTACATCCAATATAAACATACAAATCATCCAATTCAATCTACCATCACAATTCCAACATAGATCTAATCTAATACATAGAATTTCATAGTCAAATATACACTAATGACACTGGCCAATGATCTACTCCCAATTACATGTTTAATTAGGTTAATCCAAGGTTTCTAAATCTGAAATTACCTAAGTCTAATCAATTTATAGCTTAATTTGACAATTCTAACCTTTAATCGCCTAATTACAACATATAATCCATTATAGACTAGCGAGAGATCATAACCACTCACCAAATCAACCAAACATATGAAATATGATGAAGATCCGATCCGGACAGTGAGAAATCGGACGAAGATGCAACCCAAATGATGAAATCAAGCTCCTATTGAAGATCTAGCCTCTAATTTGCAATTAGAGACGATTTGAAATGAAATCCAAGGAGATGAATGAAGAATTATAGAGGAGTTAGGATTTGGGGCTGATATCAAATGAGAGGCAACCTTTCAAATGGCCTCTCTCACCTCATATTTATAGCCAAACCTAATTAGACTAATGGGCTTGCTAATTCAACCTAGTAATTCTCTTTCTAATTCTGGCCAGTAGATTTTAAAACTTAAAACTGTTATAACTTCTTAACCACTTATCCGATTTTTCTACATGACCACCCTGCGAAATGGGAAACCACCATCCCAAAGCAATGAAACAGGTTAGAGCATCTAATTCGACTTTTGTCAAAAGTTATAGCCAAAATAAGATCTCCAAGGGCAAAATGGTCACATTTAAATTCAGGAAAAATCACAGATGTGTTAAACATCTCTAAAAACCATATCCCAAAATATTAGAATCACACGAGCAAAAATGAATTAAATATAATTGTTTTATGATCCTTCGATACGTAAAATACGGGTCGTTACAAATGAGATTTGAAAATTGATTTGGTTTCCTTAGCCTTTTCTTTTGAATTCCTAAGATTGTTCTTCCTCTTCGCTTTTGTTTAATGGCTGGCCTAAGTTCCTTTTGATTGTTTTGATATTATGCAAATGAGATTAATGTGGGAGGGGAAGAGGGTTTAAGGGATGAAAGATATATCTCTTCCTATTTTGTCCCTCTCATACATTCTTTTATGTTTTAATTCTAAATCAATCTTAACAATTAATTAGTTAAAGCTCGACCTTGTGATTTATCAAATCTTATCCTCTTTACTTACTAAATGTTATCCAGCATTTTGACCCGGCTATATCCGAACTGATTGAACAAGTTAGACTCGACTGCCATCAAGGCCAGTAAGCCCAGAGCGATGATTGTGGGATCCGGAAATCAAGTAAAGATGATAATATGAAGCCATGATCGAACGAAATCGAGAGACATGCAATGCAGAATGTTCATAGCATGGAATATAGTTCAACATAGAAAAGGGATCGGCTATAATCCCTCTCAATAATAGGGATCGACATATTTCAGCTAAGCATGTGAAATTCAATGGAAAACAATCAATATCTCAAGATCCATAAGTCCAATGTATATGAAACTTTGGAAACAAGATGTGGGGACTCTAGGGAGCCTACCCTAGGGATCGCACTTCAAAAGCATGAAGAAAGAGGGATCGGCCCTCTTCCCTCTATAGGGATCAGCCTAAAGCAGGAAACAACCCACATTGCAGCAAAGATCGAGCAATACTCAAGTTCTACTAATCCAATTGGCATGAAACTTAGAGGCTAATAATATTACAACTTGGACAAGTTCCCGTAGGGATTGCACCCCCAAATTGCCCAAAAATAGGGATCGGCATCGATCCCTATTCCTTGGGATTTGGGCCATCTGATCCCTCTTATGGGTCCATAGGGCTTTGAAGATCCTTCTGTCGAATTTTCAGGGAAATATTTCGCCGTCTTCCTCTGTAAATACAGGCTTGATTATTCATTTTCAGGACCTTTATGCTGCTGACTGCTTTGAACTCTATTGTAACTAAGGATTTTCATCCGATCCCTATTGTACTTAATTTACAAAGTGATTAATAAAGCTATCTATTCAAAGTGGACGTAGGCAAACAACATCGAACAACTATAAATCATTGTCTTCTTGTTATTGTTTTGATTTCCTGTTATTTAATTGCTTGTTTCCTCTGTTTTCATTTTATATTCTTCATTTAGTTCTCTAGAAAATCTCTATTGGGTGTTTGTGCCAATTTTTGGTACAAACATTTTGGTGCTTTCACCGAGAATTAAATTCTCAGCTTGATTGGATCTCATCATCTACTTATGGATTCCCATATTCGTGAGATAGATCCAGTTTTCTACCGAGAAACTTCCTGTTCTACTCAGATTTGAAGGAAGTCTAAAGGAAGCTAATATCCATG
Source organism: Allium fistulosum (assembly GCA_030737815.1). Lineage (NCBI taxonomy): Eukaryota > Viridiplantae > Streptophyta > Magnoliopsida > Asparagales > Amaryllidaceae > Allium > Allium fistulosum. The sequence goes on along the minus strand of CM060905.1, from coordinate 891,635,086 downwards.
GTTAGAAGAATTAAATCAACTTCCCACGGAGTTAAAGGAAATGATGATGCTAGCGTTCTTGTTTGGAGTTGTTCATGTGTTCATGTCCATTTGGAAGAGATCGGATTCACTCATGTATGCAAGTTCTTGGGATCGTATGCTGAAGTTTGCACTCAAGTTAGCAAACCCTTCATTGCCAACCCCTTCATTCATGGTCGGCCTCTTCATTCATGGTCGAACCCTTCATGGCCGATCCCTTCATGGTCGACCCCTTCATTCATGGCCGATCCCTCCTTGGTCGATCCCTTCATGGCCGAACCTTTCATGGCCGAACCCTTCATGGCCAACCCCTTCATTCATGGCTTATCCTTTCATGGTCGAACCCTTCATGGCCGATCCCTTCGTGGCCAATCCCTTCATGGCCGATCCCTCTACACCTATCAACACTGATCCCATGGATGAACTATCCATCCATTCCATGTTCACTCCGAACCCTTCGCTCACTACAACTAATCCCTATACCCATTCAACAATCAATCCCTAAGCCAATACCGATTGGTTACAGGAAATCGAGGACTAAATAAAAAGCTCTAAAATTTTCTTTTTCACTCGAACCCGTGCCGCAGCGCAGTGCCCTCGTATGCTGGATTTGGAACTCAACTTAAAGACGGTGTATTCTATCCACTTCCCTTATGTCCTGTGACTGACCGAGGCATAGGGGATCAAGTGGCAGCTGCTGAGTTATAGCCAAGGAGGACAAAGAACAACTACTCAAACGGTACTCCCAAAGGCGGTTACGGGATTTAGGCTTCTAGGGTAGACTACGACTGCTTTCAACCGACCAACTTCCAAACGCCTGATTTGGCATCTATGGTATGACGACTTGTGTGATGAACACCCTACACTGTTTATTATGCCATCTTGAAATATAGCTATCCTTCATCAAAGTCATCACTCACCATATGGAACCTCCATCATCAAGTCACGAGCGGTAGTCGTCAAAAACCATCAAAAATCGTTGAAACATTTATTGAAAAACTCACTTCAAGGCTGACTCGAAGTCAGACCCGAAGTAATCACTTATATGACTCGAATAACACTCTCTATATGTTTCGACCCGAAGTCGAGCTCGGGTAATCACCCATTCGACCTGAAGTTGGACTCGAAGTAAACACCACTATGACTCCAAGCATCGTTCGTCACTAACCCAGCACTTTGAATTTAGCGACTCCAAGCGAACCAGGGGCTGACTCCAAGCAGATAGCAAATTTTCTCGAGTCGGACTCCAAGTAAATTATCACCAATCCGTCAGTGATAGTCCATCTTATTTTGGTCATAACTCGGGCATATAGACTCTAGATGACTTGAAACTTAGTGTGCAAGCTCAAGAGGCCTTCCTTACTCCATCAAACATTGGACAATCATGCATACAACATTCACAAGCATTACAAGCAGCCGTAACTTGAAAACGGACCGGACTGACGACGATTGAAGCATCTCCCCCAGTCGAAACCTATTCATCGAAGCCGTTCAACTTGCAGAATATCCAAGGAGATTCAATGTGCTGATCATGCCAGCGTATTCTGTGAATATAGACCCCTGACAACATATCGTGAAGTACGAGTAACACATGGATTCCGCCAGAACGACGGATGCCATCAAATGTAGATGCTTTCCTATATTCCTCAAAGGGTAGCGGTTATGTGGTTTATATGATTACCACCATGGTCCATCTCCTCATTCGATCAACCAGATCAGATGTTTGTCGAGCAATTTAGGATGTATGCGACGCACACCAAGGATGTGATGCCATTATCCAATTTATTCCAAGCGCCAGGCAAGTCGCTCAAAGACTTCCTGTAGAGATTCAACGTTTCATCACTAAAGTGGGCAATCCTAGCGAGAATATCATACTGATGGCGTTGATAAGGGGAATCGACCCCAAGATAAACTTTGACGACTAGTAAGCTGGAGAACCTCCTACGACCTTGGATCTTTTCTGTTACAAAGTGAACCAGAACCTAACTAAGGAGGAGGTAGAGCAGACTAGGAGAAAGAATGATGCATGCCAGTTGGCTGAAGGAATTCAAAGTGAAGGCAACATTGAGGCCTTAGATGAGGACTTAGATGCTAGGAGACGACCAGAATCCCAAAATTCGACTCATATACTCCTTTGAATGATTCAATCGATAACATTTACTTGGAGACTATTCGAAGCAGTACTGGAAGCCAGCCTCGATAGAGTCCACCCAAACCCAAAAGAAATTCCGGAAATGTTGTATTCAAGATACACACAGCCATAACATCGACAATTGCAAACACCTCCAAGATGTGATCGGAAAGCTGATCCGGAAAGGAAAGTATCAACAATATGTGCAAGGCCCGCATAATGGCGGGCAGGGAACATCCGATCAAAAAAGAACTCTGATTATCAATTGGACCATCTACGGCCGACTTCCAGTTGAGAAGGGCTGGGGTAAAGTGGAATAGTGAGCATACGACGCTGCTTCACTTATCAATAAGATTTATTTCAATTTCAATTATGTTGTGAACTATGACCAACTTGAACTAAACTACTTACAAACCATGCAGGTGGCCAAGTACTTAGAGTTGGGCACCAACCAACCTCTACATGCCATGATTGGACCTTTGGAGGATCATCAAGATGAGCATGATTCAACTGCTCATCAACTACTATATGCCCCTGACTTGGGGAAAAGGACTTGAAATGGAAAGTGGGTCTGACTCGACCATCCACTTCCTACTCCGTGCTTCAATTCTGACAGAACATCTATGCCTTACTCAGAGCCCGACAAGGTTACAATCCAATACAAAGTGGACACGACTGACAGTCCACTCATCAACCTCCGCGCTTGACTTAAAGACCGGGGAAACACTTGGAGTGTATGCAACCCGACCATCCACTCCCTAGCTCATACTTGAAGTTTGCCAAAATACTTATGCCTCTCCCAAAGCTCAGCATGATTGAGGTCCAACTAAAGTGGATGTGATTTGACCGTCCACACATTAAATCCTGCCCTGGACACATGAGGTAGTCTAGGAGCTCGACTTAAAGTAGGCATGATTGACCGTCTACTCATCAATCGCCGCCCTCGACACGAGGACACGACTGCAACGTGAGGTGGATGTGACTTGACCGTCCACCGAACCACTCTCTCCCTTGACTTGCGGGGAGGAGTACGGAGAAAATTGGACATGCTTCGACCATCCATTGATCAACTCTGGTGCCCAGAGTGTGGACTGGAGTATAAACATCAAATGGATGTAACTAACCACCCATCATAAAACTCTAGTCCCCAGAGCATGGACCGGAGTATAAACACAAAAAGATGGATGCGGTTCGATCATCCAACGACCAACTCTGGTTCCTAGAGCGCGGACTGGAGTATAAACATTAAACGGGTGTGACTGACCACCCATCATAAAACTCTATCCTTGGAGCATGGACCAGAGTATAAATACCATAAAAAGTGGACGCGGTTCAACCGTCCCCTCCTGAACCCTTGCACTTGACTTAGGAGCAAACTCACAACTCAAAGTGGATGCGGTCTGATCATTTGCTCCCTTGCTCAAGCTTGAAGTTCTCCAAAACGCTCACTTACTTCCAAGGCTCGAAACAGGATCTAAATGGAAGTGGATGTGGTAGGACCGTCCATACATCGACTTCTACCCTAGATGCGGGGGCAATTTGAGAGCCCAAGCATAAATTGAACGTGGTTCGACCGTCCAATCCAAAGAGGATGTGATATGTCCATCCAGCAGCTTGCTTGCGCCTAAAGTATGGTGGATTATTCAGGCCTTGCCCGAACATCGACAAGCCTAAAATCCAAACCAGGACATGGACATGGTTCGACCACCCAGCAAAGAACTCTGGTCCCCCAGTGGAGATTGGAGTATAAACACGAATTGGGTGCGGTTCGACCACTCGCCAACAAACTCTTATCCCCAGAGTGCGGATATGAGTATAAAAAAATAGATGAGTGTGGTTCAACTACTCACTATTCCATAAACTCCGACCTGAACTCAACAGGATGAGTATAAACTCACTATGGATGGAATTCAACCATCCACGAACTAACTCTGCTAACCCAAGGCTGGGGCAGGAGTACAAATTACTGAAAGCTGAATATGACAGTTCATTATAGCTCCGGCTTGTGTTCTGTACGACTTAAGGCAACGACTGCAGGGAGGCCTTAATACAAAACCAATCGAAACGACGTCCGAAGTTACGAGCACCGGACTATATCGTGCCACTGGGTCGACGGTCAATATCAATCCATACCAAACATAAACGGATGTGATCCAGATGGCCTCCGAAAAACTCTGATCACCAGAGTAAGGATAGGAGAATAAACCATGAATGGGTGTGACCTGATCATTAATTCTCCAACACCCTCCTCCGATCTGTCAGGAGGAGTATGAAACTGGATGAGCATGACCCGACCGCACCTAAGCCAACTCTATCCCCAGATCTAATGGGAGAATATGAACCAAAAATGGGTGTGAATGACCGTCCAGCTCCAAATGAATGCGACGCGACCGTTCATTCGTTGACTCTTACCATGAACCGACTAGAAGAGCAATACGAAACGGATGTGACACGACTGCCCGCACACTGATCCTTGCCCTTGGTCTGATAAGGAGAGCATCAATCACTGATTGGATGTGACTTGACCATTTATTCTTCAGGTCTTCGCCCAGAGTACGGTGACATTTGCACCAAAAGTGGACGTGATTGACCGTCCAGTACCCATCTCATGCCCAAAATCCGACGGAGCATTGAAGTATCCCTCCGGAAGGAAAAACCAGAATACAATCCACAATAGGCGAGACTCAACCTTCCATCAACTAACCTGATCCTACGATTCAATGGGAAAGAGTATAAAGCTAAAGTGGACACGACTTGCCTTCCTACTTGTCGACATATGCCCCAGACTTGGAGGCATGAGCTAGAAACATGATGAATTTGAACCGACCATTCATTGATCAACTCTAAGTCTTTGGATCTTAGGTGGGAGTATAAACATGACTAGGACGAGACTTGACCGTCCATGTAGTACATTTATCAACTCGAGATTGGGGGTAGAAGTGTGATCATCCAAAGACTGACTGCGATAGATCAATACTGTAACTCATGCCTAGTGTTTACAATGACTCAAGGCTACGACCTAAAGGATACCTAGAGATAGAATCATTAAATTAATGCCCAAGCTCATGGGCAACTAACCATCACTCCAACTCGAACAACGAGTAATGGATCACGAGTACATTGAATGGAAAGCGCGTTACTTGAATATACAAGCAGGTTCAAACTCAAAGCAAAAGCTAGCTATGTATCTGCATGCAACACAAGACTAAACTCTACTTGGTGTTTGATTCAATGCTCCTTTAAGCCTGATCTTCAACCATCGCAGATAATCGCTAAAAGCATCTAGAACCCATCACTATCAGACTCAACAACTGATGACAAGACTTTGGGATTCGACCGGAGTGACCGTCATCATTGACCATCCCAACCAGATTTCACATCAATTATTATGCGAAACAATTATGTTTTAACTCAAGGATCGACTATCAGTATATAGGAATCTGATATTCATATTCAAGTTCATTCAGAGCACATGTTACAATCCATATGAGTACAAATATGCTAATCTATTCAAGTCTGAAATGGTAAACATATGATTCAAGGCCATATGCTAGTTCAAGTATGCAAGTCATATATGGCATGTCCCATTGTTCGATTTCAAGTTCACATGGTCTAATATGTTCACGTCAAACTAAGAGCCCAGTTGGTAGACCCGAGAGATGAAGAAGAGGAGCCCAAAGAATCCAAGGCTGCAACCACTGAGCTGACAATCGACATCACGGTCAGTCACGACAACTCCACATGGGTCCTGAAGATCGAATCATAGCTCGGCCCAGTGGTGATGAAGGAGTTAGCTAGCTTTCTCTGAGCGAATCTTGATATGTTCGCTTGGACCCATTCTGACATGTGTGGGATCTCTTCAACTATCACGAGCCATGCATTGAATATCGACCCGAGGCATGTCCCTGTGAAACAAAAGCGATGCAGCATAGATCCGGAGAGATCTGCTGCACTTAAAAAGGAGGTGGATAAACTCAAAAACAATGGGTTTATCCGTGACGCCCTCTACTCGAAATGGGTATCCAACCCAGCTCTTGTGAGAAAAGCTAATAGAGAGTGGTAGACATCTGTCAATTACTCATACCTGAAAAGACGTGCCCGGAAGACAACTTTCCACTTCCGAGGATCGACCAGTTGGTAGACTCAACTACTGGATATGAACTGCTTTCATTTATGGATGTGTACTCCGGATACAACCCGATCTCAATGCATGTCTCTGACCAGGATCATACCGACTTCATTACCGATCTAGGGCTATATCGTTATGCTGCGATGCCGTTGGACTAAAGAATGCTGGAGCTACTTACCAAAGACTGGTCAACCGGATGTTTAAAGATAAGACTAGGCGATCGATGAAAGTATATGTGGATGATATGCTTGTAAAGTCACGGCGATCAAACGACCACATCGATGACTTGGCGGAGATGTTCAGTGTTCTCCCAAATTATGGAATGAAACTCAATCCCTAGAAATGCTCTTTCGGGGTTACGTCAAGGGAATTCTGGGTTTCATTGTTAAATCTCATGGAATTGAGACAAATCCGAGAAGATTCAAGCAATTCAAAACATCCAAGTGCCAAAGACGATTAAGCAAGTACAGAGCCTCAATGGAAAGGTTGCCGCCCTAAGCCGCTTCATCTCCAGGGCTACGGACAAGTGTATTCCTTTCTTCGACTTGATCAGGAGAGGGAAGAGGAACTTTGAATAGATGCAGGATTGCATGGATGCGTTTCAAGCTCCGGTAGATCACTTAGAGAGACCTCCCATCCTATCCAAGCCACTGTATCATGAAGACTTATACATCTATTTAGTGGTGCCGGTAAACGCTATAAGTGCCGCACTATTTCGCAAAGAGAATCAGATCCAGAGGCTAGTATATTATGTTAGCAAGCAATTGATAGGTGCTAAGAGAAACTACCCGAAGCTGGAAAAGCTCACGTACTGCCTGTTGATTGCATCACGAAGGCTCCACCCCTATTTTCAGGCTCATTCCATCAATGCCTACACCCACCAGCCATTATGACAGGTCCTACATCGAATTGAGATGCTTGGAAGGTTATTTAAGTGGAACATCGAGCTGAGCCAATTCGATATTACTTATGTCCCTCAGAGAGCTATCTAGGGATAGACATTGGCAGACTTCATAACTGAATTCACTGCACCAGACGACTCTTCGGAGAGCAGTGGAGAACCGACCAACCGATGGAGAATGTATGCAGATGGAGCATCCAATGATCAGTGTTCTGGCACCAGAGTCATGTTAGTGACCATTGGGGAACGATCAATCTACTACGCCCTGAAACTCGGCTTCCCTACAACAAATAATAAAGCTGAGTATAAAGCCTTGACCGCCAGGCTCAAGCTTGCCAGAGAATTGGGAGTGAAAACTTTACAATTCTTTTATGATTCCTGGTTAGTAGTATGCCAAGTCAGGGGAGATCATCAGGCTAAGGGGCAACAACTTGCTCCTTATCTCGGCCGAGTCCAAGAGCTACTGGTAGACTTTTAATATTACACTATTACACACACCCTCAGAGAACAAAATGAGAAAGCCGACTCACTGGCCAAGCTGGCCAGTTCCGTGGTTGCGTAACAAATGGGCTTGATCCCAGTTGAAGTACTAAATGCTCCGAGCATTGACCAGACGGAGATTGATTGGGTTCTGGAGACGAAGCTGGAAAGGGAGTCGTGGATGACTCCTGTCAAAGGTTATCTAAAACGAGGGATCCTTCCTGGACGGAGGAATGAAAAACGATAGATCCTCCTCAAAGCTTCACACTGCATCATCCAAGAATGAGTCATGTATAGAAAGGGTTTCCTCATTCCCCTGCTTCGGTGTATCACCCATGATGAAATTAAATGAGTCTTGAGAGAAGTCCATCAAGGTGAATGTGGCAATCACACCGGGGGGCAAACCCTAACAAAGAAAATACTCCGCTATGGGTATTACTGGCCAATTGTCAATCGAGATGTAGCTGATCACGCTAGAAAATGAAATGAGTACTAGATGTTTGCAAAAATTCCAAGGGCCCCGCTGACGGAAATTACTCAAATGGTTAGTCCATAGCCGTTTGCCACTTGGGGTATTGACATCATCGGCTCCTTGCCGATTTCTAAAGGTGGTGTGAAATATGCCATCGCAACAGTTGATTACTTCATCAAATGGGCTGAAGTTGAACCTTTAGCCACGATCAAAACGAAAAAAGCAATAAACTTTATTATTTAAAACACCATCTGTCGTTTTGGTCTCCCCGAACAATCGTAACTAATAGCGGGACCCAATTCGACAGTGTTGAATTCAAAGACTTCTACCGCCGACATCATATTGAGAAAAGATTTGAGGCATTTTCTCACCCTCAAGCTATATTACAAAATCATAAATTCCATTCCAGCATTTGGAAGTGGCTAGAGGCAAGTGGGTCGATGAACTTATATCAGCATTATGGGCATACAGAACCACCCACAAGTCCGCTATTGGCCATACTCCATTCGCCCTTGCTTACGGCTCCGAGGCCGTCATCCCTGTAGAACTTGAGGTCCCTTCTCATCGAGTGACTTATCATATGCCCTATTTCATTATAAAAAATTATAAACAAGGAATTGCAACCCGATTGTAATTAAACTACAAGGAATTGGCAATGACCCGTGAGCATGTGATCACATCCGGGAGCCAACGATAGGAACGTGTACATGAACGTGCACATGTGCATCCCAAAAATTCGATTTCTTGAAACCAATAAAAATTGAATTCTAACCTGAAGCTTTCAAAAACAAAATAGAATCAGATAGACAAAAGCTTACTAGCCTCGCAGAACTAGACACAGATATCAACTGATGGAATACAATCCTAAATTTATACTATTGGAAATTGACCAAGCGTCATGACGATCAAAAAGAGATACACCACTTTGGGAAAATAGTTCGACGGAAGGATATCGACTATTCATAAAACTGGATGGATTTCTTTCATGCAATTCTAACTTGCTTCAATTCAAAGCACGTCATGTTCAACATAAGACATACTTTGGGGGGCAAGTGTTATCCAGCATTTGGACCCAGCTATATCCGAACTGATTGGACAAGTTAGACTCGACTATCATTAAGGCCAGTAAGCCTAGAGTGACGATTGTGGGGTCTAGAAATCAAGTACAGATGATAATATGAAGCCATGATCAAACAGAATTGAGAGACATGCCATGTAGAATGTTCAAAGTATGGAATATAGTTCAACGCAGAAAAGGGATCAGCTATAATCCCTCTTAATAATAGGGATCGACATATTTCAGCCAAGCAAGTTCAATTCAGAGGAAAATAATCAATACCTCAAGAACCATCGGTCCAATGTATACGAAAATTTGGGAACAAGATGTGGGGACCCTTGGGAGCCTACCCCAGGGAACGCACTTCAAAAGCATGAAGAAAGAGGGATCGGTTCTCTTCCCTCCATGGGGATAGGCCTAAATTAGAAAGCAAGTCACATTGCAGCAAAGGTCGAGCAATAACTCAAGTTCTATTAATCCAATTCGCATGAAACTTGGAGGGTAAGCATATAACAACTTGGAGAAGCTCCCATAGGGATTGCACCCCCAAATTCACGTAAAATAGGGATTGGGATTTGGTCCATGCAATCCCTCTTATGGGTCCATATGACTTTGGAGATCCTTCCGTCGAATTTTTAGGAAGATATTTCTCCGTCTTCCTCTATAAATACAACCTTAATTGTTCATTTTTGGGACTTTTACGCTGCAAATTGCTTTGTACCCTATTGTAACTAAGGATTTTCATCCAATCCCTATTGTACTTAGTTTACAAAGTGATTAATAAAGCTATATATTCAATGTGAAAATAGGCAAACAACGCCGAACCACTATAAATCGTTGTCTTCTTGTTATTGTTATAATTTCCTGTTACTTAACTGCTTGTTTCCTCTATTTTCATTTTATATTCTTCATTTATTTATATACAAAATCTCTATTGGGTGTTTATGCCAATTTTTGGTGCAAACACTATATATCACATTATTCTATTTAATTTATCTAATTAAATCTCCTAAATAATATTAATCAAAATTAGAGGTGTTACAGGCTCCCCTCCTTAAAGAATTTCATCCTCGAAATTCAGTAAGGACTACACAACAAGCATATAAAACATGCAAACATGCTAGTATATCCTACCAACCACAAAGTCTATATACAACAAATATAGAACTCACCCTCAAAGCAATGCAGTATAATTACCTTTAATCCTGTCTACCATCTCCCAAGTACAGTCTTTCTCGTTGTCACTCCACTGGACTTTCACTAGCTTGACTGTCTTATTCCTTAGCTTCTTCTCATTTCTCGCTACAACACGAATTGATTGCCTAACAAAAGTCAGATCTGGTTCTACTACTAAATCTTCCAAAGCAATCATAGAAATAGTAGTCTCTGGATCATGCACATACTTTCTAAGATGAGAAACATGAAACACATTATGGACCCCTACCAAACTACTCGGTAACACTACTCGGTATGCGAGTTTCCCGACTCTCTCCATAATAGGAAATGGACCTACATATCTCGGTGCTAACTTCTCTGTCTTTCCAAACCATGCCACACCCTTCATCGGTGACACTTTAATAAAAACATGATATCCAACTAAGAACTCTAAATATTTACGCCTCTTCTCTACGTAACTTTTATGCATAGACCGAGCTTCTCTCATCCTTGCACGGATTAACTCAATCTTTTATGTAGCTTCTCTTATCATATCTGGACAAAGGACCAATCTTTCTCTGGTCTCCAACCAACATGCTGGTGATTTGCACGGTCTTCCATAAAAATCTTCAAAAGACGCCATTCCTATACTAGCCTGATGACTATTATTATAGGAAAACTCAACTAAGTGCAGATGGTCTTCCCATGACCCACCAAAATCTAGTACACAATCTCTTAACAAATCTTCAAGTACCTTATTGACTCTCTCCATCTGCTCATCCATCTGTGAGTGATAAGCGGTACTCATCTTAAGCTTGGTACCTAACACTTCCTGTAGACTCTTCCAGAATTCACTAGTGAACAAAGTATCCCTATCACTGACTATACTAATAGGAATCCCATGCAGTCTAAAAATATTCTTCATAAACAACTTAGCCAATACAGGTGTCGTCCTAGTTGACTTAACGGGAATGAAATGTGCACTCTTGGTCAGTCTATCCACTATGACCCAAATACTTTCATTTTCTATATTCGACCTTAGCAACCCATCAATAAAATCCATGGATATTGAATCCCACTTCCAAATTGGTATATCTAAAGGCCCGAGCAATCCACTTGGCTTCTGATGTTCAGCTTTTACTTGTTGGCAATTCAAACATTGCTTCACATATAAGCCTACATCCCTTTTCATACATTCCCCGAAGAAACTTCTTTTCATATGTTGATACATCTTAGTTCCTCTAGGATGTATAGTAAACTTCGATCGATGACACTCCTTAAGAACTTCCTTCCTTAGGTTACCAACATCTGGAACAGACAACCATCCCCTCTAGTCAAGACTAAAATCTTTCAAATCATCAATCTCAGTTCTATCTTCCAACCTTCTAATCTTTTCGGCGAGTAATGGATCATCTCTTTGCTTAGAAGCAATTCTTTCGATCAACACTGGTCGAACTTCTAAACGTGACAACATGGAAGTACTTTGACTAGAACTAGCAGTCGATCTTAACTGCACCCTACAGTCAACGCCTCTAAATCTTTCCATTCTGCCAACATAGCTAACACCACATTCTAATGTTTTTAGCTAAGTGAATTAGCCACTTTATTTCCTTTCCCTGGTGTATACTCAATACCAAAATCATAAGCTGTAAAAACTCCAGCCACCTCCGCTGTATCATATTCAACTCTTTCCGAGAGAATAAATACCTCAAAGACGTATAATCTATTTATATCTCGAATCTTTCTCCTAAGAGGTGATGTCTCCATACTTTTACTACGAAAATCAATGCTGCCTACTCTAAATCATGAGTCTGATATCTAATTTCATGTGGTCCGAGCTGTTGAGAAGCATAAGCAATTACTTTACCCTTTTGCATTAACACAGCTCCTAACCCTATTACACATGCATTCGTATACACCACTAAATCCTGATTCCCATTCGGAACAACTAACACGGGCACATTGGTCAATAAATGCTTTAACTTAAGGAATGCTTCCTCACATTTATTGGATAAAATAAACTTTATGTCCTTGGTTAGTTTAGTCAGGGGTGTTGCTATTCGCAGAAATTCTTGATAAATCTCCGATAATAGCCAGCTAATCCAAGAAAACTCCTTATCTCGGTCAACGTCTCGAGTCTCTTCCAACCATTTACAGCTTCGATCTTAGCTGGATCCTCAGATAACTCTTTCTCTGAAACTACATGACCAAGAAACTTCACTTCTCTTTTCCAAAATGGCACTTTGAAAACTTTGCTTTTAGCCGATGCTGTCTCAATGTCTCAAGCACTATTCTAAGATGAATCTAATGTTCTCTTTCATCCTTAGAATATATCAAAATAGCATCAATGAACACCAACACGAACCTATCCAATTGCTCTCATAAAATTTGGTTCATCAAATCCACAAAGAAAGCATGCCTATTTGTTAACCCGAATGACATTGCTAACCCTTTGTACAAACCAAATCTTGTTTGAAACGCCGTCAAATGAATATCGTCCTCTGCCACCCTCAATTGGTGGAATCCTATTGCCAAATCCAACTGGGAAAATACTTTTGCTCCACTCAAATGATCAAATAAATCATCAATCCTGGAAAAGGATATCTATTGTTTATCGTCTTCTCATTTAGCTTACGATAATCAATACACAATCTTAACGACCTGTCCGGTTTCTTCACGAACACTGTGGCCGCTTCCCAAGGCGAACTGCTTGGTCTAATAAAATTATTCCCTTCTAAGTCCACTAGCTGAACCTTTAACTCCTTTATCTCAGTAGGTGTCATCCTGCTAGGTGTTCTACTAACGGGTTCAGCTTTAGGTAAAAGATCTGTTCGATCCTCAATAGCTTGTTTCGGTGGTAGTTTTATAATAGGCTCAAAAACATCTGCAAATTCTTTTACAACATAAACTCAATTTAACTCATCTTCCACTTCTGTGAAACCCAATAAAGCACAAACTTTTGGACTTGAATTTTCAACTGAGTGTATAATTCGGTCACTACTATCAATGATATTTTCTTATCTTGGCAAAATAATCTAGCATCGTATCCGCTCAACCAATCCATACCAAAAATAATCTCGAAACCTGCAAAATCAGATACAAACAAACTACAGGCAAAAGTATAACCTAGCAACTCAAATTCTAGATGGTCACATCTCATCCCTACAGTTACATAGCCTCCTATTAGATTAGCTACCCTTAAGGAAGTAACAAGGTCTGATGGTTTTAGATCTAATTTATCTACCAAGCAATGAGAGATAAAAGAATGTGATGCACCCGTATCAAAAAATATTCTAACTGGTATGCAATGAATCAAAAGTGTACCTTCCATCACAAACTTTCCTTTCTCAGTAATAGTAGGTATGGAAGATGATGGTTTCAAAGCAAAGACCTTTCCTTTATCCACTCTAGATGGCTCTGGACACCGATTCTTGTAATGCCCCATCTAGTTGCAATTGAAACACTTCACACCTTTCTTTTCCGCGACCTTCTTTCCCTTGTTGATTTGACACTCAGGAGCAAAATGTCATTTCTTATCACACATAAAGCAAACAAGATCGGCTTTCCCTTTCTTGATAACTCCACCCTTCTGAGCTCCCTTCTTCTTGAAGAACTTCCTTTCTTACTCTCAAAGCCCTGAGTCTCCACTAACTTCACTTTCCCAAAAGTCGTTAGCATCTTCTTATTCCTTATAACCATTTCCACTATTACATTATTCGGATCTCAGAGATGTAGCATAGTCTCTTTAGAAATCTCCAGCTTCAAACCCTGAATAAACTTCCCATTCTGCTTAATCACAGTGTCGATGGTAGCATATTTATATCTGGATAGCTCATCAAACTTCATATCATATTCTAACACTGACATATTCCCTTGCTTCAAATCTATAAATTTCCTAAGAAAGGTTGACTTGGCTACTTCAGATAAGAATCTCTCCTCAAATCTTCTTCGAAATTCACCCCAAGTCAATTCCTCTTCTAGCACTCCAACTGTCACTCCGTTCTACCAATACAGTGCAACATCTTGCAACTGCCTCGATGCCAACCTCCTCTTCTGATCATCATTCAATCCTAGGTCAGCAAAGATTCTTTCAGGATGCAATAACCAATTCTCCACTTCAATAGCATCCTCAGTTCTAAGGAAAGGCTTTTCCTCCAAGACTAGTGTAATCTTGGTTCAGCTTAGCATAGTTATTACCAACTGGCACCACGGGATTAAATCCTCCCGCATTAGCAGCATTTCCTCCAGTTACCGCTGCAGCTGCTCCAGCTTGCATCATATTAGCGAAGAACTGATACATAGTCCCCATATCAACTGGTGGGGTTCCAACACCCACATTAGCATTTTCATTTTGATTAGCATTTGCCCATCGACCTTGGTTCCTTCTAGTATTGGGTCAAACGTTTCCATTGGTTGTAGTGCTTCCTCCACCAAGATTCACTCTTCCATTTCCTGTCTGCATTTGTGCCTTAATAAGATACAGAAGAACGGTCTAAGAGATAGGGAAGAATACATACTTATATATAGCAAATACAAGTATGTTACTATAGAGTTATCCCATACACCAATATTATTCTCTGATTTATTAGGATTATATTTTCACAAATCTTTTAATCTTTTAAGTTTTATATAAACATATGCTCTAATACCAACTTGTAACATCCCCCAGTTTGAGGTCCGAAACTAAACGCTACGGATGCTGCAGTCATGCATAGTATTAATTTCTGATGACAAAATGCGGCTATGTTAATCATATTTCATATTACATTTAATAAATAATATTTCATATTCATTACATAATCTGATTCGCAATCCCATGTTCAGAGAAAACATAATTATTATAAAATACTCCAAAAGCGACATATGCAGATGCCCCTTTAATTAATCAGAGTCTAACACTTGACAATTATATAACTTACTAGTACATCCATACGACAAAATCAAACAACATAGCAGATTAGATAAGAGATCCTAAATAGCTATATTGCCTCCTACATGTTTCTGAAGCTTATTCGTCTTACTGGAAACATGGAAACCCTTACTCCCGACCTACTCAAATTAGTACCTGAGAGTTTAAGGGGAAAATAAAAAATTCGGGTCAGACAAACAGTCTGGTGTGAATAATAACCTACCATCTCGAGTCAAATAGATATCTAGTGAGACCACGCCGCTAAGCGGAATGGGTTTTCCCCTTACTAGTATCTTAACCAAAACAAATCAACCATGTACTGTGCTCCTGCATCCACAATAGTTAAAACTATTGACAATATCATATGCAATTATGCAATGGGGTAAGTCTGACTCATTTGTCAATTTAGGGTTATGCCTACCCTAAGTTCATCCATTCTCACAAAACCGACTATCTGTCTTAACTCATAGTTTTCCTAAGGTCACTATGAACCCATTAGTTTTCATGGGCTAACTAATAACCTATCAAAGCTCTTAAGGACTACCTATCCTGAATCATAGTTTTCATGGGATCACTAAGAATCTATGGTTTCTATCAATAACAATTTCCAATCATAGTTTTCATTGGATCACCATGAACCTATTAGAACTCTCCAGTACCATCCTTTTAATCATAGTTTTCATCGGATCACTATGAACCTATTAGATTCTTCCAATACCATACTTTCAAATCATAGTTTTCATAGGATCACTAGGAACCTATTGGATATCCTCCAATAACATTACTCAAGCCATAATTTTTATGGGATCACAAGAAACCTATTGGAGCCTTTCAATACCATATCTCATATCATAATCTTTCGATTAGTTCTGAGCTTCCTAACTCTTTTGACCTATCAGATCTCTCGGATGCAATTCTACTTACTTAGGAACTAAATCTGATTATACTCATTAATGGGTCAACCTAGCCGGTTCTTCTACCCTTTATATCCCAAAATACAATATGGGTCATGGTGATGTGAGTACGACAATAATAATCATGCAAAATAACTGATCAAATAAAAATAAGAAAATATAGCATCGATCATTCAAATATGTGCAATCAATTGGCATTTTATAATTACTTAACCTTGGACAATAACCCTCTTTGGTAATTCATATAAAAACTTAGGTATATAATAATTTATTCCTTTAAAACATTTATCATTATATATGATTACTCCTTTTAATTCATATTTAAAACAAGGAAAATACAGCCCATTACTTTACCAATTTCTCATGCCACTTTATAAACCATTTTAATAACGCCATGTATACGTTTGAAAATATAGGAGAATGTCACACCTCTTCCTTATAGGGCATAACGCCAAACTTTAGATTATATTCACCATTGAAAACATGCGGCATTGCTATGGCCGACATGGGATGTTGCATCCCTCCATATTGAAGCTCTAAAAACAATTTTGAATTTATAAAAACTTAAGGCTAGAATACCGAAATTAATATTATCGCAACATAGAAACTTATAGGTTATTGAACCTATTAAATTTAGCCTTTTATATATGAAGATACATTGGAGCCGACATTGATAATGTGCGGCATCCACATCGTAAACCATTGATATTGGGTGCTATAAAAATAGGACTACCATGCCGTAAAACTATCAACGTCAAAAATAAGGTCGATGACATCACCGCCTTAAAGCTATATTGATTGAAACAGTTGATATGTAACATTATAGCGACGTCGAAGGGTAGAGGCAATAACGCCATACATAGTTTAATAATAAAAATAGAGGGTGCGGCATCAATGTCATAAATTAATTTAATACCAAAAATAGTGGGGGGCAGCATTGTTTAAAACCTTGGTGAAATATGCGACATGACGAGGTTGATAAATGTCGGCATTGAATAAAGGATGCCGAACCTCATTTTAACCTGAATGAGTCCATTACATACCAACTTTCATTGATATCGTATGCCTTCACTCATGCTGACGTCGACATTCATGGATGTGTCATAGATGGACGGCGGCATCAACTAGCAACACCATGGAGATCTCGTTAGTAACATTAAAACTGATTTATTTCTCAAATAAGAAATACCTTTTCACAAACTCCAAATCCTTATCAATTTTCTATTGGTTAGAAATAACTTTAACAAACTTTCTTTTCAGAAATCTGCTGCCAATCCAATTTTTATCCCTAAAATAATTTTGCACCCGTTAAATAATCATTAGATATTTAAAATTATTATAAGCTTTTCTAGCTTAATATATTAATATAAAATCATAATTTTTGTGAAAAATTCCTAAAATTCATCAAAAATCAGAATTAACATATTCTTCAACATATAAAAATTTTAGGGCCAAAATCATTCTCTGATCATTTTTAATAATTAAAACCCAAAATAAATGTCCTTTCTTCCTTAGGAAATTCATAAAATATTCCTATAAATTTGGAAAATTACGAAATTAAAATCCTATCTCCAAAATTACGTTTTACACAACATATCCAAAAATCAAATCTTTTGGAGGTTAAAATCTTAGGTATTACGCTTAAAACCTATTAAAATAATTTAATAAAAATTTCAATAAATCATTATTCCATCCAAAAAATGATAAAAATCAAACATGGCATATCGTATCATCATAAACGAATCAACCCAATCAAGATTCGAAATCAACAAGCATAAAAATAAGACAACCTATTATTATTCACCTTGATTTAATAATGAGAATTGAGATTTGAAGATTGATTTGGTTTCCTTAGCGTTTTCTTTAGAATTCCTAAGCCTTTTCTTCCTCTTCTCTTTTGTTTAATGGCCGGCCAAGTTCCTTTTGATCGTTTTGATATTATGCGATTGAGGATGATATGGGATGGGGAGATGGTTTAAGGGATGAAAGATATATATATTCTTATTTTGCCCCTCTCATACATTCTTCTATAATTTAAGTTCTAAATCAATCTTAACAATTAATTAGTTAAGGCTCGACCTTGTGATTTATCAGATCTCATCCTCCTAATCTTACCACACATTACATTATTCTTTTTAATTTACCCAATTAAATCTCCTAAATAATATTAATCAAAATTAGGGGTATTACAGGCTTCGGAGAAGATTGAGGTCATTCGACAATGAATGAAAGCTACTCAGGATCGACCGAAAGGGTATGGCAATAAGAGACGAAGAGATTTGGAGTTTTCTGTTGGGGATACGGTATTTGTGAAGATTTCTCCTTTAAAGAATGTAGTTCAATTCGGTAGAAAGGGGAAGTTGGCACCAAGATGCGTAGGAGCTTTTTCGATACTCGAGAGAATCAGGAAGCTAGCATATAGGGTTGACTTACCTTAGAAGATGGCGGGCCTGCTCAATGTTTTTCATGTCCCTTATTTAGGGAAGTTTTTGCACGACTCAGGCTTGAAGATTACACCGAATCAGCTAGAAGATGTTGAGATAGAGCCAAAAGTTTTTATATCTCGTAGGTCGCTTCGTATTGTTGGGTACAATACAAAATAGCTTAGGAGAAAAACAGTGAAGCTAGTCAAGTAACAAGGTAACAAAAATAAGGACAATTTTACGTGGAAGACGAAAGAGAGCATGATGACTTCTTACCCGGAGCTCTTTGAGTGGTAAGACCCATCGTTTATCGTATTTACTTTCACTAATGTATACTATATTTGATAGGTTAGTATTCCACATGCTAGGATATGTCATAAATATTAATGATTGCATGGCTGCTTGTTTGAGATGTTTGATGGTTGCTTATAATTGATAGGCATGCGGGATGACCATGGTTACTTATACTTTGGCTTATTTGGGGATTTCGGGGGTGGAACTTCTAAATGGGAGGAGAATGTAACGACCCGCATTTTAAGTATCGAAAGATCGTAAAATATTTTTATTCTATTCATATGAGGTCGTATGGTTTTATAATTTTAGGATATGACTCTTAGTGACATTTTACACACACGATTTTTCCCGAATTTCTATGTGACCAATTTAACACTGAAAACCTTATTTGGACTATAAAATTTGAGAGGAGTTGAATTAGGGTCTCAAACTAGTTCCAATGCTTCAAGATGATGGTTTCTCATTTCGTAAAGTGGCCATAACAGAAAAACAGACTTACAGTTAAAATGTTACGTCTGTTTTAGGTTTTTGAAGCTGCTGACCAGGATTAGTGTGTAATTAATTAAGCCGTTGAAGCCAAAAATGGACATCAACACCCAATAGAATATAGTAGAGATTAAATGAAAAATGAAAAAAAGTAAAAATCATAAGGGAACACATAGATTTTTATAGTGGTTTGGCAATCTTGGCTTACGTTCACTTCATATTTTTATTGATCTTCCACTTGATTATGATTACAAAAATGTTTGGATCAGCTGGGATCCATTAGTACAAAAGTGAAGAATAAAAATGGCTAGACCTCGGTGGAGAAAGCGGGATCCCTTTACTAATGCCATGGCTGCTGTATTTATAGGGGAAGACTTGTACAGATCGGACTGAAATTTTGGCAGAAGGTTCGGGAGACCAAGATGAGGCTACTCAAAAATTTGCAGCCCATCAGGGCCCACAATAGGGATCGGTACCGATCCCTATAAATGCATCCAAATGGGATGCGATCACAGTGAGGGATGCCCTATGATGTTAGCTACATGCTTCCCAAATTTTGTGTAATTGTGACGTACGATTTGTGAGATATCGCATTTTCCATGAAGTAGCGTTGCTTGAATTCTGATTTCTGCCGATCCCTCGAACTTGCACCAAGTGCGTGCGATCCCTACGTGGTGTTCCACATGTCCTAATTAGCTTATACTCCAAGTTTCATGTTGATTGCATCTGTAGATTTTGAGATATTGACCGATCTTTGATGCAATATTGAAAGCTGAACATGGATGATCCCTTTTATACCGATCCCTTTTGATAGGTGAAGTAATTTTCCCATAACTTGAGCATACGAACTCCAAATGACTTGAAACTTGAAATGTAGCTTCATGAGGTCTTCCTTGTCACTCTATATCGATCTTACCAAGTTTGGGACCAAAATTGAGGATATGTACCGATCCCTTAGGGAAAGGGATATGCTCTAATCCCCCGCATAGGGGGGCATTATTCCATACTTAGAATATTCTGGAGAGTCTATCTCATGGCCTCGATTGATCATCGCTTCATATCATTGCCTGCACTTGATCTTCGAGCCTAATAATCATCTCTCTGGGCTGTCTTCCTCGATGTTCGTTTAGTCTAACTTGTCTAGTCAGTCTGAATATAGCCGAGCCAAAAGGCCGGATAACACTTGCCCCCAAAGTACATCTTGTTGCATACATGACGTGCTTTGAATCGAAGTAAGTTAGAGTCGCCGAAAAGAAATCCATCTAGTTTCCTGGATAGTCACTATCCTTCCATTGAATTATCTTCCCAAAGTGTTGTATCTCTCTTTGATCGTTATGATGCTTGGTCGATTTCCAATAGTATAAATTATGGGTTGTATTCCATTAGTTGTTATCTGTACCCAGTTTTATGGAGCTAGTATGCTTTGGCTATCCGCTCCAGTCTTTTCTTTGATAACTCTAGGTGAAAATCCTATTTCTATCGATTTCAAGAAATTGAATCTTTTGAATATACACGTGCAGTTTCAGGTACACGTTCTTGTCCTTGGCTCCCGAAAGCATTTGTACGCTCACGAGTCGTCGCCAATTCCTTCTAGTTTAATTGCAATTGGATTGTAATTCCTTGTTTATATATTATTTTATAATGAAATAGGGGTTGTAAAATTTCACTCAATGAGAGGGGACTTCAAGTTCTACAGGGATGACGACCTCGAAGCCGTAAGCAAGGGTGAATGGAGTATGGCCAGTCGTGGACATGTGGGTGGTTCTGTATGCCCATAATGCTGATGAGAGTTAATCGATCCACTTGTCTCTAGCCTTTTCCAAATGTTTCTTCAGAACGGACTTTATGATTTTGTTCATAGCTTCAACCCATCCATTTGCTTAAGGGAGAGCAACTACCACAAATCTCTTTTCAATATGATGCCGACGGTAGAAGTCTTTAAATTTAGCGCTATCAAATTGGGTTCCATTATCAGTTTTAATGGTTTATGGAAGGCCAAAACGACTGATGATGTTTCATACAATGAAGTTGAGTACTTTTTTTATCGTGATCATGGTCAAAAGTTCTGCTTCAGTCCATTTGGTGAAGTAATCAACTGCTACGATGGTGTATTTTGCTCCACCTTTAGAATCGGCAAGAAGTTGATGATGTCAATACACCAAGTGGCAAACCACAATGGAGTGACTGTTTGAGTAATTTCGTCGGCGAGGGCCCTTGGAAGTTTTGCAAACATCTGGTACTCATCGCATTGTATAGCATGATCAGCCGCATCTCGATTAACAGTTGGCCAGTAATACCCATAGCGGAGTATTTTCTTTGTCAAGGTTTGCCCCTGGTGTAATCGCCGCATTCTTCATCATGGACTTCTCTCAAGACTCGTTTGATATCATTATGGGTGATGCAACGAAGCAGGGAATGGAGAAAGCCCTTTCTATACATGACTCCTTCTTGGATGATGCAGCGTGAAGCTTTGAGGAGGATCTGTCGTTTTTCATTCCTCCATTTAGGAAGAATTCCCTATTGTAGATATTCTTTGATAGGAGTCGTCCATGACTCCTTTTCCGGCTCCGTCTCCAAGATCTAGTCGATCTTTATCTGTAAATACTTGGAATGTTAATTACTTCAACCAGGACAAAGTCTATTCTTTATGCATCCTCAGAACTGGCCAGCTTGGCCAGTAAATAGGCTTTTTCATTTTGTTCTATGAGGATGTGTGTAATGGTGTAATACTCGAAGTCGGCCAGTAGCTCTTGGACCCAGCTGAGATAAGGAGCAAGACGCTGCCCCCTAGTAAGATAATCTCCCCTAACTTGGCATAGCAGTAACCAGGAATCACATAAGAATTGTAAAGTTTTCAGTCTTAGTTTTCAGGCAAGCTTGAGCCCAGCAATCAGAGCTTCATATTTGGCTTTGTTATTTGTTGCAGGGAAGTTGAGTTTCAGGGCATAGCAGATCGATCGTTCCTCAGGAATCACTAACACAACCCTGGCGCTAGATCATTGATCATTGGATGCTTCATTCATGTACATTTTCCATCGGTTGGTCAGTTCTCCACTACTCTCTCTGGAGAGTCGTCTGGCGCAGTGAATTCAGCTATGAGGTCTGCTAATGTCTGTCCTTAGATAACTCTTTGAAGGAGATAAGCAATATCGAATTGGCTTAGTTCGATATTCCATTTGAGTAGTCTTCTAAACGTCTTAGGTCGTTGTACAACCTATCGTGATGACTGGTTGACATAGACGTTAATGGGGTGAGCCTGAAAGTAAGAGCGGAGCTTTCGTGATGAAATCAACGGGCAATACACGTGCTTTTGTAGCTTTGATTAGTTTTCCCTTAGTACCTATCAATCACTTGGTTACATAATATACCGGTCTTTGGATCTGGTTCTCTTCGCATAGCATTGCGGCGCTTATGGCGTTTACCAACATGGCAAAATTGACGTATAAATCTTTATGATCCACCGGCTTTGACAAGATAAGAGGTCTCTTTAAGTGGTTCACCAAAGCTTGGAATGCGTCTTTACAATCTTGTGTCCATTCAAAATTCCTTTTCCATCTCCCGATTAGGTTGAAGAAGAGAGTACACACCCTGGAGATGAATCGACTTAGGGCGATGACCTTCCCATTTAGACTCTACCTGCTAGATTGTCTTCGGTACCTAAATGTCTTTGATTGCCTGAATCTTCTTAGGGCTGGCTTCGATTCTACGAGAGTTGAACATTAAACCTAGGAAATTCCCTGATGCAACACGAAAAGAGCATATCAAGAGACCGAGTTTCATTCCATTTCTTCGGATAAAACTGAACATCTCCGCTAAGTCATCGATGTGGTCGTTTGATTATCGTGACTTCACAAGCGTATCTTCCACATATACTTCCATCGATCGCTTGATCCGGTCTTTGAACATCCTATTGACCAGTCTCCGGTAAGTAGCTTTAGCATTATTTAGTTCAAGCAGCATCAAAACATAACAATATAGCCCTAGATCGGTAATGAAGCTGATGTGCTTCTGGTCGAGGACGTGCATCAGGACCTGGTTGTACCCGGAGTACATATCCATAAATGAAAGTAATTCATATCTAGCAGTTGAGTCTACCAGTTGGTCGATCCTTGAAAGTGGAAAGCTATCTCTCTTGCATGCCTTGTTCAGGTCTGAGTAGTCGACGCATGAACTCTACTTTCCATTAGCTTTTCTCACACGAACTGGATTTGTTACCCATTTCGGGTGGAGAGTATCATAGGTAAACCTGTTTTTTTTGAGTTTCCACTTCCACTTTAAGTCCAGCAGACCTCTCCAGATCAATGACGCGTTGCTTTTGTCTCACCAGGACA
Organism: Allium fistulosum; assembly: GCA_030737815.1. Lineage (NCBI taxonomy): Eukaryota > Viridiplantae > Streptophyta > Magnoliopsida > Asparagales > Amaryllidaceae > Allium > Allium fistulosum. The sequence continues at coordinate 891,611,386 of CM060905.1, read as the reverse complement.
TGCCTCGAGTCGATATTCAATGCATGGCTTGTTATAGTTGGTGAGATCACATGCATGTTAGAATCGGTCCAAGCGAACACATCAAGATTCATTCAAAGAAAGCCAGCTAATTCCTTCATCATTGTTGCATTGAGCTGTGATCTGATCTTCAGTACCCATGATGGGTCGCCATGGCTGACTGTAATGTCGACTGTCATCTTAACAGGTGCAGTCTTGGATTCTTTGAGTTCAAATGTAACTATTTCGTGTAACGGTCAACGTGAAATCTGGTTGTCCATAAGCTTGGGCATCGGTTCGATGATTCTATCTCTAGGCATCCTTTCGGTCTTGCCTCTAGTCGTTGTAAACACTATATATAAGTTACAATATTGAGCTATCGCAGCCAGTCTTTGGATGATCACACTTCTGCTCCCAGTCTTGGGGTTGATAAATGTACTGCATGGATGGTCGAGTCTCATCCGAACTATGTTTATACTCCCACCTAAGCTCCAAAGCCATAGAGTTGATCGATGAATGGTCGGTTCACATTCATTTTGTTTCTCGCTCATGCCCCCAAGTCTGGGGCATACATCGATAAGCAGGAAGGCAAGCCATGTCCACTTTAGCTTTACACTTTTTCCCGTTGAATCGCAGGATCAGGTTAGTTGATGGAAGGCTGAGTCTCGCCTATCCTGGATTGTATTCTGGTTTTTCCTTCCAAGAGGAATAGTTTGATACTTCGTTGGATTTCGGGAATGAGTTGAGTACTGGAGGGTCAACCACGTGAAATTCGCGATTGTTCTATTTCCTGATGTTAGCAATGTACAGTGGTCAAATAGGATTATTTTCTTCTAGAGATCTTTTACTTTTTTTTATCATGTGGGAGTTAATTGTTCCATAACAAAAAAAGATGATTGTGGGTTTGAAGTTTAGGCGGGCAGCCCGGCAAATAGACATCCACGGGAATTAACTTATCCTAGAAATGACATCTCTTATGTCAACGATACCATCTTCTTCGATTGAATGACATCTCTTATGTCAATCACACCATTTTTTACCTGGATTGGTATGCAAGACTGGGGTAAAAAAAAATACTTTTCTTTACAATTGTAGTTCTTGTCATAAGAAAGCGCTCTTAGTTCAGTTCGGTAGAACGCGGGTCTCCAAAACCCGATTCATATTCTCTAATCAGATCTAGGGGTAGAGTTGGCTCAGGTGCAGTTGGGTTTTGCTCATCCGGTTTCATACTCCTCCTGGCGGGTCGAAGGAGGGAGCTGGAGAATTAATGATCAAGTCTTCATGGTTTATTCTCCTATCCGTGCTCTGGTGACCGGAGTTATTCGATGGACGTTCGGGTCACATCCATTTGTGGTTGGTGCGGATCGATATTGACCCTCGATCTGATGGTACGATATAGTCGATCACCCGTAACTTCGGATGTCGTTCTGATTGGTTTATATCGAGGCCTCCTTGCTGTCGTTGCCTTAAGTTGTAAAGAACACCAAGCTAGAGCTATAATGAGCCGTTGTATTCAACTTTTAGTAATTTGTACTCTTGCCCCCAGTCTTGGGTTAGCGGATTTAGTTCGTGGATGGTCGAATTCAATCCATAGTGAGTTTATACTCCTCTTGTCGAGTTCAAGTTGGAGTCTATGGAAGAGTGAGTTCGAACCGCACTCATCTATTTGTTTATACTCATTTTCGCACTCTGGGGATAAGAGTTTGTTGGCGGGTGGTCGAATCACATCCAATTTGTGTTTATACTCCAGTCCACGCTCTGGGGATCATAGTTGGTCGATGGGTGGTCAGTCACACCCGTTTGATGTTTATACTCTACTCCGCGCTCTGGGACCAGAGTTGGTCGATAGGTGGTAAGTCACACCCGTTTGATGTTTATAATCCAGTCCACGCTCTGGGGACCAGAGTTGGTCGATGGATGGTCAGTCACACCTGTTTATTGTTTATACTCCAGTACGCGCTCTGAGGACCAGAGTTGGTCGATGGATGGTCGTATTACATCCATATTTTTGGTGTTTATACTCCGGTCCACTCTCTGGGGACCAGAGTTACTCAATGGGTGGTCAGTCACACCCATTTCTGATTTATACTCCAGTTGTCAAGTCGAGGTAAGAGTTGTCGAATGAACGGTTGAAGCATGTTCATCCATAGAATGGAATTCTTCCCCCAGCATCAAGGACAAAACATGACAAATGGACGGTTGATTCACGTCCACTTAGTGATTGTAGCTCCTCCAATCAAGTCGAGGAAGGGAGTAAGTGATGGATGGCCAGATCACATCCATGCCTGTGTTGGGCAGTCAAATCTCGTCCAATTTGCTTAGTACTCCTCCTTGAAAGTCGATGGAGAAAGTTGTCGGGTGGACAATCAAGTCACATCCACCTCAAGATGCAGTCATTTCCACGTGTTGACGGTGGTGGTTGATGAGTAGGCAGATAGTCACGCCTACTTTAAGTCAAGCTTTTGAACTGCCTCCTGTGTTTAAGGCAGGAGCTAATGTGTGGATGGTCGAGTCGCGTCCACTTTAGTTGGACCTTGGTCATGCTGAGCTTGGGGAAAGGGATAAGTATTTTAGAGAACTTCAAGAATGAGCCGAGGAGTGGATGGTTGGGTTGCATCCACTCCAAGTCTTTCTTTGGTCTCCAAGTCAGGCGTGGAAGTTGATGAGTAGACGTTCAGTCATGTCCACTTTTTGCTGGATCCTGACCTTATCGGGCTTTTCCATTTCGAGTCCTTGGCCCTAATTCAGGGTCATATGGTAGCTGATGAGCGGTTGAATCATGCTTATCTTGATGAAACTCCAAAGGTTCAATCATGGTCCACGAAGATTGGTTGGCGCCCAACTCTAGGTACATGGTTACCTGCATCGTATGCAAGTAGTTTAATTCAAGTTGGTCGTAGTTCAAAACATAATTGAAATTGAAATTAAAATAAAATATTCAAAGAAGATCGGAATAAATCTCATTAATAAGTGAAGCAGCATCGTGTGCTTGCTATTCCACTTTGCCCCTAGCTCCTTTCAGTGGGATGTCGACCGTCAGTGGTCCAATTGATAATCAGAGTTCTTTATTGATAGGTATCGAATGTTCCATGCCCACCATTCTGTAGGGTTGCACATACTGTTGAAGCTTTCCTTTCCGAATAAGCTTTAATATCACATCTCGGAGGTGTTTGTAATCGCCAGTATTAGGACCGTATGCATCTTGGAATGTACAACATTCCCCGGATTTTCTCTAGGCTTCGGTGGACTCTCTCGAGGCTGGTTTTCAGTACTGTTCTGAGTCGTGAGTCTCTAAATAGATGTTATCGATTAAATTATTCAAAGGAGTATATGAGTCGAATTTTTAGATCCTGGGTCGTCTCCTGGAATCCGAGTCCTTAGCCAACGAGCATGTATTATTCTTTCTTCTAGTCTGCTCTACCTCCTCCTTGTTTAGGTTCTGTTTCACTTTGTAACAGAAATGATCCAAGGTCGTAGGAGGCTCTCCAGCTAACTAGCTGCCAAAATCTATCTGGGAATCGATTCCCCTCATCAACGCAATTAGTATGATATGCTCACTAGCATGAAATAAATTGGATTATGACATCACATCCTTGGTGTGAGTCGCATGCATTCTAAACTGCTCGACAAACTTCTGATTTCGGTTGACTGAATGAGGAAATGAATTTGGGCGATAATCGCATAAACCGCATGATCGGTACACCTTCGAGGAATATAGCGAAGCGTCTGCATTCGATGGCACATATCGCTCTGGAGGAATTCATATGCCACTCGAATTTCATGAGATGTAGTCTAGGGTTGGTTTTCCCTAAGTAAACAAATATGATTGGTACATTGAATCTCCTCGGATATTCTGTACACTGAACAACTTCAATGAATAGGCTTCGACTAGGGGAGATGCTTCAGTCATCGTCAATCCAGTTTGTTTTTAACCACAGCTACTTGTTATGCTTGTGAATGATGTATGCATGCCCGAGATATGAGCAAATCAAGATGCATCGGTATTGACGGATCAATGGTAAGTTACTTGAAGTCAGACCCGAGAAAATCTGCTATTTGCTTGGAGCCAGCATTTGGTTTTCTTGGAGTCACTTAATTTGAAGTGCCTATGTTCTCCAACCTTTGGGAGTACCGTTTGAGTAGCGGTTGCTTGTCCATTTTAGAGCTATTTTTTTATAAAAATGGATCGTACTCGATTCATATTTTTTTTAAAATGGATCGTACCCGGTCCATATTTTTTTTGGGTATAAGGATCGGTCAGGTAGGGCTTTTGAGAGAGGGATTGGTAGTATAAGGATCGCCTGAATTGCCTTGGTGAGGGATTGGTAGTTTGCCATATGAGAGGGATCAGCTATGGGGACATGAACGAGGGGTCGACCAAAGGGATCGGTTATGAACCGATTTGTAGAGGGATCGATATTGAGCGTGTATATTAGCTTGAGGTATCAGTATAGCTTGAGGTCGGTATATATACATTGAAAAGGGATCGGTATATACATACCTTGAAGAGGGATCGGTATATACACCTTGGAGAGGGATCGATATATATACCTTGTAGAGGGGTCAGTATATATATTGAAGGGATCAGTATACATATATGTTGAAGGGATCGGTGTATACACCTTATAGAGGGATCGATATATATATATATACCTTTTTGGAGCGATTGGTATATATGCTTTTTGGAGTGATCGGTATATATGCTTTTTGGAGGGATCAATATATATGCTTTTTGGAGCGATCGGTATATATGCTTTTTGGTGGGATCGGTATACATATATTTGCCTTGGTGAGGGTTCAGTCATTTAGGCTAAGGGGTTGGTTACAGTTGAGATTGGAGGGTTCGACCATCTAGGCTTCAAGAGAGGGGTCGACCATTTTGGCATTGAGAGAGGGATTGGCCATCCTCTAACTTGAGTGCAAACTTCAACATCTGATCCCAAGATCTTGCATACATGAGTGAATCGATCCCTTCCAAATGGGCATGAATAGATGAACACTCCAAATAAGAACACTAGCATCATCATTCCCATCAACTCCACGCGAAGTTGATTTAATTCTTCTAACCATGGCTATCATCTTCCTTTAGATTTACTTCAAATCTGAGTAGAATAGGAAGTTTATCGTTTGAATGCTAGATCTATCTCGCGAATATAGGAATCCACAAGTAGATGATGAGGTCCAATCAAGCTAAGAATTCATTTCTCAATGAAAGCACCAAAATGTTGAAGCCGAAAATTGGCATTGATGTCCAATCGAATCTAGTTGAGATTAAATGAAGAATGAAATAAAAACAAAGTAAAAATCATAAGGGAACACATAGATTTTTATAGTGGTTTGGCAATCTTGACCTACGTCCACTTCATATTTTTATTGATCTTCCACTTGATTATGATTACATGAATGTTTGAATCAGCTGGGATCCATTAGTACAAAAGTGAAGAATACAAATGGCAGCGCCTCGGCAGAGAAAGTAGGATCCCTTTTCTGATGCCATGTCTACTGTATTTATAGGGGAAGACGTGTATGGATTAGACTGAAATTTTGGCTGAAGGTTCGGGAGACCAAGTCGAGGCTACCCAAAAATTTGCAGGCCCATCGGGGCCCACAATAGGGATCGGTACCGATCCCTATAAATGCATCCAAATGGGTTGCAATCCCTATGAGGGATGACCCATGATGTAGACACTTGCTCCCCAAATTTCATGCAATTTCGACATACGGTTTGTGACATATCGCATTTTCCGTAAAGTAGCATTGCTTGAATTTTGATTTCTGTCGATCCCTCTAGACGGATAGGTATCGATCCCTCCAACTTGCTCTAAATGCCATGCAATCCCTATGGGGTGTTCCACATGTCCTAGTTAGCTTATACTCTAAGTTTCATGCTGATTGCATATGTAGGTTTTGAGTTATTAACCGATCATTGTTGCAATATGTAGTGAAAGCTGAATATGGACGATCCCTTTTATACCAATCCCTTTTGATAGGTGAAGTAATTTGCTCATAACTTGAGCATACAAACTTCAAATGACTTGAAACTTGAAATGTAGTCTCATGGGGCCTTCCTTGTTACTCTATATCGATCTTACCAAGTTTGGGACAAAAATTAAGGATATGCACCGATTCCCTAGGGAAAGGGATATGCACTAATCCTCCGCCTAGGGGAGGCATTATACCATACTTAGAATATTCCAAAGAGTCAATCTCTTGGCCTCGGTTGATCGTTGCTTCATATCATTGCCCGAACTTGATCTCTGAGCCTAATAATCATCTCTCCGAGCTGTCTTCCTCGATGATCGTCTAGTTTAACTTGTCCAGTCAGTCTAAATATAACCGAGCCAAAAGGCTGGATAACATAAGCCGATTAGTCTAATTAAAGAATACTATCAACAAGGGGCTGAAGAGTCAAGTAAAAACTTTTCCCTCTCATTCTAAATCATGTCTAAACCCTAGGTCCATCCTAATTTCATCTAATATCATCTAAATTGCTCTCTAAATCAAACTAGATTACAGATTAGAGATTAGATCATCAATTAGATGATAGAGGTAATCATTTTTCTTGATTTGAAGTGTATTAAATTACTGTACGGATTGGATTTACATTCATATTGGTTGAATTTGAAAATTGGTGAGTGGTTTATGGCTTCTTACTATACTATGCATGTTTATATGGTAGAATCATAGGATTTAACATGTTTTAAATTGATTTTTGGCCATAAAAACTTTTCTAACTTTAAATACATGTTACTCTATGTATATGATTTAGGTTGACTAGAAATCACCTTTGCTCTTGCTCATATATTCATGCGATATGTAGATCTATGTTAGAATTTGAATTGTTTGTCTTATTTTAATGGATTGCATGTTTAACTAGATGAAATTGCTTGTTATTCTATATTGGATGATATGATTTGATGTTGTTTACTAGTGTTGTGATTGCATAGAAAGTTAGGTCCGAGATTTGAGCAAATCGAAGGCAAAGTTAGTCGAAATTGGAAGAAACTTGAAGGGAAAGCTCTGGAACATGAGAGGAGCTTAGGGTTCAAGTCATAGGTCCAGATTTTTTAAGCATAGAAGTCAGCACCAACATGAGAGATCGATACCCACATGAGAGGTCGGTACCGAGTTCTGTGGGTTGGTCCAACAAGTCGGGTGTTTTTGGGGGAAGTAAGAGTGTTGCTAGAAGAGGTTTCATAAGATGATGGACATGTGATTGGCTAAGTATTGGAGGCGATGATGACTTGTTTCTAGAATATGAAGTAGGGTGCTTTGAAGAGAGGACTTGTTCTATGACGACTTGATTTGTGTAGAGAAGTCGGGGTCAAAGCATCTGGGCATGGAGTACTAGAAGCAAGGAAGGAATAGAAGAAAACTTAGCCATGGATTGGCCAAGTGGAGAGGTCGGGGCCGAGCGAAGAGGATGGGGCCGAGTTCAGAGGTTGGTGCCGAGTTCTAGGCTTAGGTCCAAATGGGATGAAACTTCTGGGACGTGAAGTAGAGGTCATGTAGATTGTGCTGGATGTATTGGCTCGTTCATATTAGGTTGGATGACAATATAACAACATGATGAAAAGCTATGGTCTTCGGATGTTGGCTCGTGTTGGGAGTAGGTTCCCAAGATGGTGGCTCGCAAAGGTGGTAAGCCGTGTGATCTGGGAATGTGGAAGGGTTCCCCATAAATAATGGAAATTGGAGTGAGCATGAAAGGGCTCGAGATCCAAATGGCGCAAAGATGGGGTTGGTGTATGTGCTATGGAATCATTGATGACTTAGAGAGTTTGAGTTCTACTCGAAGCATGGATATTGTAAGTGGGGATGCCCATGGGTCAACGAAGGGACTTATATACCCTGGAGCTATAGCTTTGGGTCTAGTGTCCAGCTTTGGGTCTAGTGTCCAGCTTTGGGCTGCGAGACACGTATCCAACTTTGGGCTGCGAGACACGTATCCAGCTTTGGGCTGTGAGATACGAGAGTACAAGAGAGAATCACAATTTCCATTAGTCCCTGGCTTGGGGTGTTAGGAAATCAATTCTATGGTTTCGATGATAACAACTATACAATGGAAATCGAATGTACATATATCTATATTTACAGATAGTTGATAGAGTAACGTCACCAAAGAGACTAAAGTAACACTCAAGACAAGAATCAAAAGACGTCAAATCAGAAGAGATTGAAGAGAAATGGGACATGCACAAGATAAAGCAACATGCACATTTTCAGACGTCTGAGAGCACAAGCCAGACGTCTGAATGATTCCTCTGGTTCATAATTCAGAAGCAACCAGACGTCTGGTTACCAACATCAGACGTCTGAATGATTCCTCTGGTTCACATTTCAGAAGCAACCAGACGTCTGGTTACCAACATCAGACGTCTGAAAAGTATCCAGGCTTATAACAGATATGAAGACCAGACGTCTGAGGTAACTTTCCAGACGTCTGATTCAAGACTCGACTGTGCATTTTCAAGGCTCAACTGTCACATTCGAAAAGACACATCCACTTCTCTTTGTCGCAACTCTTCATCATCATCAGAAGCGACTTTACGAAGATTACAACAGATGCAACTATACAAGACAACTCTTCATCATTATAAATAGCACCAGGAATACAAGAGAAAATAACAATCTGACTTACTTACTCTCTTATCTCTTGTACTCTGTTTATTCCTGATCTACAAGCAATCAACTATCTATAATCAACTCTTCCATATATATAGAACTCCTCATTCAGATATTCTCTAGATAAATATATATTGGAAGCACTCTTGTACTCAATAGTCAACATCCGTGTTATAGAGCACATTCTTGACAAAGAAACTCTGTTATTATAAACCTGTTCCTCCGGTCAAGCGAGGGTTAGTTGAAAGGAAATTTCGAAGAGGAGCTTCAGGACTGGACGTAGGACGGGAGGTCCGAACCAGTATAAAATACCGGTGTGATTATTTTCATTTACTTTGCTACTATCATTTATCAAGTTATATTATTTAGTTAGCTGTTTATACTTGCATATACACTACACGATCCACTCATATAGACTTTCAATTGGTATCAGAGCAAGGTTCGTTTAGAAAAACAGTAACACGTTTTTTAAATCATTATAATATGGCAAGTATTTTTCAAGAAGGACAATCCACAGCACGACCCCCACTTTTTAATGGCTCAAATTATTCATATTGGTCTACACGTATGAGAATTTTTATGGAAGCAAATGGTTTAGAAATTTGGTCAGCCACTCAAGATAGATATGAAGCTTCAACTACTGCTATGAACACATGGACTGATGCACAAAAAACCTTAGCATCAAATAATGCTAAAGCTATGAATCTCCTGTTTTGCTCACTTGACAAAAATGAATTTTCACGTGTCATGTTATGCACTACTGCATTTGATATTTGGCGTACCTTACAAATCACACATGAAGGTACAACAAAGGTCAAACAAACTAAAATTTCAATTTTGCAAAATCAATTTTCATCATTTAAAATGAAACAAAATGAAACTATAGTAGACATGTATTCAAGATTTCAAACTATTCAACATGATCTTATGGCATTAGGAGTTAAGTTTACTGATTTTGATTTAGTTTCACGAATACTCAATTCTTTAACACCTGATTGGGAAAGAAAAGTATTAGCTATTGATGAAGCTAATGATCTCTCTACTCTCTAAGTTGAAGAGTTGGTAGGAAATTTGATGTCCTATGAAGCTAATTTGCAGGCACGTAAAGAATTAAATTCGGAGACGAAGAACATAGCATTTCCATCAATAAAGAATGATGACTCAGATTTAGATGAAAATGAGATAGTGTTCATTGCCAAAAACTACAATAGATTCAAGAAATTTAGAAAGATGACCAAGTTTCAAAAAGAAGGAAAAACTAACTCAACAAATCTATCTCAAATTAAGTGTTATGAATGTGATCAATACGGACACATGAAGAAGGATTGCCCAAAACTTAACAATGATAAAAAGAAGAGCAAATTTGAAAAACCCAAAAAGAAGAAAGCTTTCAAGGTAACGTGGGATGATTCGGATTCTTCATCTTCAGAAAGTGATAGCGATAGTGACGGAGAACAAGCTAATGTGTGTTTCATGGCACCAAAAGATGAGGTATGTCCGGAACTTAGCTATGAAGAATTACTTGAACTTAGATGTTAAAAAAATTGAACAAAGAATATATAGTAAAAATAAATAGATTAGAAATTGAAGTAGGAATGTTGAAAGATGAAAAAACTATTTTAGAAGAAGAACTTGAAATATCTCAAGAAAAATTAAAAGATAATGTGATAGAAAGTGAGAACATTACTCTAGAAAAAGAAAATTTGCTAAAAGAAAATGTTGATTTTAAAAAGGATATTGAATTATTGAAAACAGAAAATAGAGAATTAAAAGAAAAATTAGATAGAATTACCAATAATGTGTCAAAATTCAACAAAGGAAAACAAGATTTGGAAAATCTTATCAAAGCTTCAAAACCATCAAGTAATAGAAATGGAATAGGATTTGAAAAATGTTCTAAACAAAACGAAAATAATGCTAAAAATATTAGCTATATAAAAACTAGAAGTTTATCTAAACAAAAATTGAATACCAAAAATATGAAAATTTGGGTTCCTAAAACAAATAATAAATTGATTAGACAAAAGTATATCAATAATTACTTAGAAAATATAGTTTATAATAAGAATTATATTTATAAAGGTACCAAATCATCTTGGGTATGGTTACCTCCCTCTAACAATTAGGACCCTAATCGAATATGTGGGTACCAATTAAAACATTTTTTATCTTACAGGTACCCAAAATGAAAAACAAGGAGAAATGGATACTAGATAGTGGTTGCTCCAAACATATGACTGGAAATTCAAAAATGTTATCAAATATAACATACATCGATGGTGGAACGGTAACATTTGGGGACAATTCAAAGGGATTTGTCATAGGCATTGGAGAAGTCATCAACTCTGGTATATCTAACTCTCCTGTTATTACAAATGTTTTACTGGTAGAAAATTTAAAACACAACTTATTAAGCATTAGTCAATTATGTGATAAAGGTTTTCAAATTAATTTTGAAAAAGATAGATGTAACATTTTAGATAATAACAAACAACTCATTTTTGAAGGTTTTAGAAACAAAAATATTTATATATTAAACATGAATATTAATAAAGATTCAAGCTTATGCTTAACTGCCAAACATGATGATCCATGGTTATGGCATAAATGATTTTGTCATATTAATTTTAAGAATATTAATAAGTTAGCTAAATATGAGTTAGTAAGAGGGTTACCTAAAATGAGTTACAAGGTAGAAAATTTATGTGATGATTGTCAAATTGGTAAACTAAAGAAAAGCTCGTTTAAATCTAAAAATAATATTTCTACAAAACAACCATTAGAATTATTACATTTAGATTTATTTGGTCCAACACAAGTAAGATCTATTAATCATAACAAATATGTTTTTGTAATAGTCGATGATTTCTCAAGATATACATGGACTTTATTTCTAAAACATAAAAGCGATACTTTTGGTATGTTTAAAATATTTGCAAAATGGATTAAAACTCAAACGAATTTGAAAATTAAAAATATTAGAAGTGATCATGGAGGAGAATTCGAAAATGATCTTTTTTCAAATTTTTGCAATAAAAAGGGAATAACTCATAATTTTTCCTTTCCTCGTACACCCCAACAAAATGGTGTTGTAGAAAGAAAAATCGTACATTACAAGAGTGCGCACGAACATTATTAAATAGTAGCGGATTACCAAAACACTTTTGGGCCGAAGCTATTTCTACATCTTGTTATGTATTGAATCGAGTAACTATTCGTCCAATGACTAAACAAACGTGTTTTGAAATATTTTTTGGTAAAAAACCTAAAGTATCATACTTTAAAGCTTTTGGCTCAAAATGTTTTATATTAAATACAAAAGACAAATTAGGAAAATTTGATCCAAAAGCCGATGAAGGTATCTTTGTTGGATATTCGGATCGTAGCAAGGCATATAGAATTTTTAATAAAAAGAATAATACTATAGAAGAGAGTCTACATGTCTCGTTTGACGAAAACCCTTTCAAACAACAAACTAATGATGAAGAAGAAATTATTCCACCAACAAACTCAACAAATTCTAGTAATAATGAAGCCAATATACAAAATAACACTATTTTATCATCTCCTAGGATCCTTAAGAATCATCCAATAGATAATATTATTAGAGATCTTAATTCAAGAGTTACTAGAAATCAACTAAATCAAATAAGCCATATAGCGTTTGTATCAAACTTTGAACCAAAGAATTATAAAGAAGCCTCAAATGATAATTTTTGGATAATAGCTATGCAAGAGGAACTACATCAATTTGAATGTAATAATGTATGGGAATTAGTACCAAGACCTGAAGATCAATCAGTAATAGGAACAAAATGGGTATTTAAAAACAAGGCGGACGAAAATGGAAATATTGTTAGAAATAAAGCACGACTAGTTGCTCAGGGCTACAATAAAAAAGAAGGCATAGATTACGATGAAACTTTTGCACCGGTAGCAAGATTAGAAGCTATTCGTACTTTACTTTCCTTTGCAACTCATAACAATTTTAAACTATTTCAAATGGATGTCAAAAGTGCCTTTTTGAATGGTTTTATCAAAGAAAATGTATATGTTGAACAACCACCACTTTTTGTTCATGAAAATTATCCCGATCATGTTTTTAAATTACATAAAGCACTATATGGATTAAAACAAGCACCTCGTGCATGGTACGAACGTCTTAAAAATCACCTAATAAAATCTGGTTTCCATATAGGAAAAATAGATACAACTTTATTTATTAAAAGAGAAAATAACGATATTTTAGTTGTACAAATTTATGTTGATGATATCATCTTTGGTTCGACCAACGAAAAACTATGTAATGATTTTTCAAATATCATGACAAATGAATTTGAAATGTCACACATGGGAGAATTAAATTTCTTCTTAGGATTACAAATAAAACAATTAGAAAATGGAATTTTTATTCACCAAGAAAAATATTGTAACGATCTATTACATCGATTTAAAATGGATAAAACTTCAAGCAAACCAACACCAATGAGTACCACTATTCACTTAGAAAAAGATGAAAATGGAAAAGATTTTGATGAAAAGTTATATCGAAGTATGATTGGTTCTCTACTATATTTAACGGCTAGTCGACCAGATATTATGATGAGTGTATGTCTTTGTGCCTGATTTCAAGCCAAACCAAAAGAATCTCATCTACGATCTGTTAAGCGCATTTTACGTTATTTATCTAGTACTAAAGATTATGGTTTGTTTTATCCTAAAGGATCACCTTTTGAACTTGTTTCATATAGCGATGCGGATTTTGGTGGTTGTAGAACAGACCGTAAGAGTACTAGTGGAACTTGTCATTTTATCGGACAATCGTTAGTTTCGTGGTTTAGTAAAAAGCAAAATTGTGTTTCTTTATCTACTTGTGAAGCTGAATACATCTCTGCAGCTCTAGCATGTGCGCAAGTAATATACATGCAACAAACACTAATGGATTTTGGTAAAATCATAAAAAATTCTCCAATATATTGTGACAACACAAGTGCTATAAATTTGTCAAAAAATCCTGTAAATCACTCACGCACAAAACATATAGATATTCGACATCATTTCTTACGAGACCATGTTGAAAAAGGAACTATATCTTTAGAATATGTAAGTACCGAAATTCAAGTAGCCGACATATTTACAAAACTATTGAACGAACAAACTTTCATAAAACTCAGACGAAGTTTAGGAATTTGTTCATTTCAAGATCTTGTCTAAGCTATGATATCTACCTCATATATCTCCTTCTCATCTTTAATAAAAATTTCTTTTTGACTTGATCGTTTACTTATTCTTTTTGATAATGTCAAAGGGGGAGAAATATATATGTATAATCTTATGAACATAACTAAGCACATATTCAGGGGGAGATTTAAAATATATATAAGTACATTGAATAGTTGTCATCATCAAAAAGGGGGAGATTGTTAGGAAATCAATTCTATGGTTTCGATGATAACAACTATACAATGGAAATCGAATGTACATATATCTATATTTATAGATAGTTGATAGAGTAACGTCACCAAAGAGACTAAAGTAACACTCAAGACAAGAATCAAAAGACGTCAAATCAGAAGAGATTGAAGAGAAATGGGACATGCACAAGATAAAGCAACATGCACATTTTCAGACGTCTGAGAGCACAAGCCAGACGTCTGAATGATTCCTCTGGTTCATAATTCAGAAGCAACCAGACGTCTAGTTACCAACATCAGACGTCTGAATGATTCCTCTGGTTCACATTTCAGAAGCAACCAGACGTCTGGTTACCAACATCAGACGTCTGAAAAGTATCCAGGCTTATAACAGATATGAAGACCAGACGTTTGAGGTAACTTTCCAGACGTCTGATTCAAGACTCGACTGTGCATTTTCAAGGCTCAACTGTCACATTCGAAAAGACACATCCACTTCTCTTTGTCGCAACTCTTCATCATCATCAGAAGCGACTTTACGAAGATTACAACAGATGCAACTATACAAGACAACTCTTCATCACTATAAAAAGCATCAGGAATACAAGAGAAAATAACAATTTGACTTACTTACTCTCTTATCTCTTGTACTCTGTTTATTCCTGATCTACAAGCAATCAACTATCTGTAATCAACTCTTCCATATATATAGAACTCCTCATTCAGATATTCTCTAGATAAATATATATTGGAAGCACTCTTGTACTCAATAGTTAACATCCGTGTTATAGAGCATATTCTTGACAAAGAAACTCTGTTATTGTAAACCTGTTCCTCCGGGTCAAGCGAGGGTTAGTTGAAATGAAATTCCGAAGAGGAGCTTCGGGACTGGACGTAGGACGGGAGGTCCGAACCAGTATAAAATACCGGTGTGATTATTTTCATTTACTTTGCTACTATCATTTATCAAGTTATATTATTTGGTGAGCTGTTTATACTTGCATATACACTACACGATCCACTCATATAGACTTTCATGGGGGTCATAGGAGTTTTCATATATTTAGAGCACATTGAGTGATAGTTAGGATTGTTTGATGAATGCTATGGATGCTATGGTCGCTTTGGTTGCTCTCCTTAGTAGGCTATCACTCGTAGGTATTAGAAATAGGTATCGGAGATTGGAATACCTGGAAGATTGATATCCTTTATCTGGTTTTGTGGTAAATCTTTATTGTTTGCACAAAAAATGGACAAACACCTCAAAGTTGTATGATTTAGTAGATCTTATACTGTTCTTAGTGATTTGGGTGACTTATGCAAATATATGAAAAGCAGGGGCTAAACTGTAAAAAGACACACAGATTTATAGTGGTTCGGCCAGAACGTGCCTACGTCCACTTTATATGTTATTTCTCCTTTAGATCTCAGATTACAAGTACAAAGCTTTGGTACAAGTATCTAAAAGTGTTTGAAAGTTCCTTCCGTGCTTGAGCTCTCAAATTTGTCCCCCATTGTTGTACCCCTGCCCCTCTATTTATAGAGTGAGGCAGGGGGGCAGGGGTCTTGGATGTATATAGCTGCTGGTGGATCTGGACTGGCGAAACCTGGACTGGCGAAATCTGGACTGGCGAAACCTGGACTGGCGAAATCTGGACTGGCGAAATCTGGACTGGTGAAATCTGGACTGGCGAAACCTAGACTGGCGAAATCTGGACTGGCGAAATCTGGACTGGCGAAACCTGGACTGGCGAAACCTGGACTGGCGAAATCTGGACTGGCGAAACATGGACTGGCGAAATCTGGACTGGCGAAACCTGGACTGGCGAAACCTAGACTGGCGACTTTGGTTCGGCAACACCCTGGTTCGGCGGTGGGTGGAGTATTGATTGGACCGGTGGTGTTTGGACCGGTAGGACTTTGGTCCGGTACCAACATGGTTCGGTCGTGAGATGGTGAGGTTGGTCCGGTGGAGTTGGTCCGGTTGTTGTTTTGGATCGGTGGTACCATGGTTCGGAGGTAGGAGCATGGAGAGGCTTCTTGGTTCGGCATTGGAGGAGAATGGGCTGGTTCGGCATGGAGAATGCCGAATGGACATGCCGAATGGACCTCGGCATTGGGAATGCCGAATGAAACCTGCCGAATGGGCTTGAGTGTTGGGGTACCGAATGGACTCTGAACCTTGAGTGAAATCCCAGACTTATATATGCTTGCTTGCTTCTTCTTGGCTCGGTCGTGGTGGAAACGCATACAACATTGATATTCCAGTTTTGACCAAAAATGGGATAACACTTTGCCCCCCAAAATATGCCTTGCGGTAGGAAGGCGTGTTTTGTAATGCCATGAGCTGGATGTTCATATCCTATCGACAACCTGTAAAGAACTTGATAATTTTATATGGCCCCAAATGACGACCGTTCGTGATCGAGCTATTTGGGATGAAGCGCGACCGTTCATGGTCAAGCGCCTAACTTCAAATGACGACCGTTCGCGATCGAGTCATTTGAGGTGAAGTGCGACCGTTCACGGTCAAGCGTCTAAATCCATGCGACGATCGTTCGAGATCGAGTCATTTGCGGTGGAATGTGATCGTTCACGGTCAAGCGCTTTACTTCAAATGACGACCGTTCGGGATCGAGCCATTCGAGGTAAAGTGCGACCGAGCCCGGTCAGAGGGCGGACCTCAAATGGCGACCGTTCGCGATCAAGCCACTTGGGGTGAAATGTGACCGTTCGCGGTCAAGTGCCTTACTTCGAATGACGATCGTTCGAGATCGAGCCATTCGTGGTAAGGTGCGACTGTTGGCGGTCGGGGGTGGACCTCAAATGGCGACCTTTCGCGATCGAGCCATTTGTGGTGAGGTGAGTTGTGCCGTTCGAGGCGAGTTTTGCCGTTCGAGGCGAATTTTTGCCGTTCGAGGCGAATTTTGTGCCGTTCGAGGCGAGTTTTGCCGTTCGAGGTGAGTTTTGCCGTTCGAGGCGAGTTGTGACCGTTCGCGATCGGGTGCCGTTCGAGGCGAGTTGTGTGTGCCCGGGAGGGCTTTAATATTATCGATGCCAGGTTCACGTTCGAGTGGGTCCCTGGATTGTTTGGGTGCCTGTTCGAGGCGAATAGGTGTGCCCGGGGGGGCTTAATATTGTCGATACCAGGTTCACGTTCGAGTGGGTCCCTGGATCTTTTTGTCAGGGCGGTTTATCGCCATCTCAGAGCATGCCTAAGGGTCGTTCGCGACCCCGTACACGTGTAAGTAGCTTAGCCATTTCAGAATTATCAGAACCAAATACCCATTCAACAGCTGAGTTTAGAAATAGAAATGTTCAAACAAACCAAGTCTAAATGTTCAAATCAAAACGAAACAAAAGCAAAGCAAAGATGTCAAAGTGTAAATTCTCACTGTGAAACAATCAATGATCATTCAGAGCATGCCTGGAGATCGTTCGAGATCTCATACATGTGTAAATGATTTAACTGTGTTAGTGGGAAGTTTACGACTTGTTCATCGTTATTTAAATCAGTGGATAACCAAATGGTGTCTTGGTTCAGGGGCAGCCCTGGCTGATGTAGATGGTGGTCGCTCTGGCTCCACCGCTGGAGCTCGCCTCCTTACATACTGAAGGAGCATACCGTTCCTGATATGTCCCTCCACCTCATCTCTCAGATGCCTGCAATCGTTGGTATGATGACCGTTTAGGTCGTGGAACAAACAATATCTGTCTGATCTCCTTTCGTCAGTGGTTGGATCCCTTCGCATTGGTCTACGGTAGGGAACCCGCTCTCTTGTATCTTGATAAATTCGCTCCAAACTCTCATTCAGCTCTGAATAGGTGGTGAATCGTGGCTCTCTTCGTAGCCGCTTTGTCCTGTCATCATTATCCTCAGCCTTTCTCTTTCCATTGCTAGTTTCCGCACCCCTTCCAGGTGGATTTCCGCTCTTGATTGTGTAAATGTCATCTTCTTCCCCTCTTTCTGCATTAGCATCTTCCAAACGCAAAAACTTTTCAGCCTCATGATAGAACTCACCTAGATTCATAGGCGGGTCCTTAGTTAACGAATTCTTGAACTCTGTGCTATCAGCTATTCCAGATACAGCCGCCATCATAACCATGGACGGATCTGGTCGATCCACTGATGCTGCTGCCGCATTAAATCGTGTCAGAAAACTCCTCAAAGTTTCTCCAGTTTTCTGCTTCAAGGTTGCCAAGGTCATTACATTCTTAGGTCTCGCAATATGGACCCTGAATTGCCTCATGAATCTCTCAGTTAAATCTGCCCATGTTCCTATGGAGCCGCTCTCCAGTTGCCTAAACCATAACGCTGCGATGTCCGTCAAATACAGTGGAAAGCACCGGGCCATGACCTCCTGTGATGCCCCCAGCACTTCCATGTGCCTCATATACTTAGTAAGATGGACCGCAGGGTCTGTCCTCCCATCGTACATCTCTACCGATGGTAGCTTGAATTCTGGTGGGTTCCTAGCCATCCTAATCGCCGAAGAAAAAGGACTCCTGTTTACATCTTCCAAGTCTCTGTTTACTAAACCGCCTCTCATAGCTTTCCTAACCATCTCTGCTAATCTGTCATTGTCTCCGAGCTGTAGTCCTTGTTCAGTGCCTTCGACCTGCCCCCCGAGTCCGCGGGAGTTGTCGTGTGTTGCCCCCATCTCTCTTCCCTGGGTCGGATCGACATGTTCTGCGTGGGTGCCCCCTAGCTCTGGTGCTACGCCAGAGGGTCCTGCTCCGTTCTGAACTCCAGTTGCGCCTTGGTTCCGTGCTCCAAGTTGTCCAATCTGTTGAAGCAAGTTCTGGATCATCTCTTCTTGTCTTCTCATCATGGCCTCCATCTCATCCCTGGTGATGAAGACTGAAGCTTGGTTTGCTCCTGAGGAAGCCTCTTGACTCCCTTCCTGTTGCCTTTGCTCTGGTGTTGGTCTTCTGCTTGATTGTCTCGCCATGACTCTTCCAATTCGAATCTCTAAACTCTCAAATTCAAATTCCAAGCTGTAGAATCCCTGAGTTCAATTCTCAGTGAAAGCACCAAAATGTTTGCGCCAAAAATGGTCACAAACACCCAATTGTCGATGAAAGCACCAGTTCACAATCATAGATCACAAAATTAAGCAGATAAAAAGAAGAAAAGATAAAAGAGACACGAAATTTTTATAGTGGTTCGGCGAAATCTATGGCCTACATCCACTTTATAATTTATTTATCACTTTTAGTTTCATATTACAAGAGATTTTGAGGAGGAGAGGAGAAGTCACATTTTCTATTTCAGTCCCCTTTTCTTTTGCAATGTTAGGTGTGTTTATAGCTGTAAGCCTTAACCCAGTGATGGTATGGAATTGTAGTGATGCTGACTAGGTTGATATTAATTGCACCATAATCTTCTTATTTAAGATAAGGATGAAGGGAATTAAGGAATATTTGATATGGAAATGGTTGGCATTAATTAGTAATAAATAAGCAGGTTATCATGGTATTTATTGGGCATTAAATCCAGCTTTGATGGGTAATGAATTGGTATTTATGGTGGAGATATGGTTGGTTTTTATTAATTATATGAGGTAATAAATGCAAGGAAATCAGGAAGTAAATCTTTAATTTATTCTTCAAGGATGATGACTAATTTGCTGGATAACATTTGCCCCCCGAAGTATGCCTTGTTGGCAACGAGGTATGCTTCGCTCAAGAACTTGTGTTGGTGAAAGCAAATTTGTCGGCATCAAATTCTCATCTCTTTAGATGTTTGACAGATGTTAAGTGTCGGACCATTCCTGCACAAGGAGATAGAGTTAATCATTCATATTCGAGAGCATTCATATTCAAGAGATACTTTAGAGAGTAGTTCTCAGGTCGCTTCTATAACCTTTGATTGAAAGCAAGAACGACGTTGTAAAGATTTTTGAAAGGTGTCGCCCTTAGGAACGAATCAGAGCATGGCTGTGGATCGTTCGAGGTCGCTCATCACATGTGTAAGTCGTTCTCTAAGCACTAACCTTTAAAACTAGTTTTATGCGAGAAATCATTTTTTTATGAGGTGTTGCACTTGGGAAGGAATCAGAGCATTGGACCGCTTATTCGGGATCGCTTACATGAGTAAATCGCTTCCCAAATGCTAACCTTTAAAGCATTTTTTGATGATGCACAATTCAAATGCAGAAAGGAATCTAAATTCTAGATCTCATTTTTTTTAGTTCAGTTCAGTTGATGATAATTTCTATTTGATTAGCAGACCCTAGAGTCCGGTACTTATCTGAGTGAGGGGCTTTGCATGCTCCTTGTTTCTGGTCCTTGGTGGTTGCCCCCAGCTATTTGCTTCATGGTAGAAGGAAAGTTTGAATGAGAGGATGCCTCTTGGCTGCCCCCTTGCTGAGTTCCTTCCATAGCGCTTTTCCTTGTATGAGGCTTCTTTGTCTTCTAAAAGCTAGATCTAGGAACCTGTTTTCTGGATCTAAATTTTTTCTTTCAGATCTGGAGTTGGATCTTCTTTCTAACATAGAATAAGCTTCAGATCTGAGATTCCCTTGTTCTTCTCAGTGAAAGCACCAAAAATGTTTGCACAAAAAATGGACAAACACCTCAAAGTTGTATGATTTAGTAGATCTTATACTGTTCTTAGTGATTTGGGTGACTTATGCAAATATATGAAAAGCAGGGGCTAAACTGTAAAAAGACACACAGATTTATAGTGGTTCGGCCAGAACGTGCCTACGTCCACTTTATATGTTATTTCTCCTTTAGATCTCAGATTACAAGTACAAAGCTTTGGTACAAGTATCTAAAAGTGTTTGAAAGTTCCTTCCGTGCTTGAGCTCTCAAATTTGTCCCCCATTGTTGTACCCCTGCCCCTCTATTTATAGAGTGAGGCAGGGGGGCAGGGGTCTTGGATGTATATAGCTGCTGGTGGATCTGGACTGGCGAAATCTGGACTGGCGAAACCTGGACTGGCGAAATCTGGACTGGCGAAACCTGGACTGGCGAAACCTGGACTGGCGAAACCTGGACTGGCGAAATCTGGACTGGCGAAATCTGGACTGGCGAAATCTGGACTGGCGAAACCTGGACTGGCGAAACCTGGACTGGCGAAATCTGGACTGGCGAAACCTGGACTGGCGAAATCTGGACTGGCGAAACCTGGACTGGCGAAACCTAGACTGGCGACTTTGGTTCGGCAACACCCTGGTTCGACGGTGGGTGGAGTATTGATTGGACCGGTGGTGTTTGGACCGGTACCAACATGGTTCGGTCGTGAGATGGTGAGGTTGGTCCGGTGGAGTTGGTCCGGTTGTTGTTTTGGATCGGTGGTACCATGGTTCGGAGGTAGGAGCATGGAGAGGCTTCTTGGTTCGGCATTGGAGGAGAATGGGCTGGTTCGGCATGGAGAATGCCGAATGGACATGCCGAATGGACCTCGGCATTGGGAATGCCGAATGAAACCTGCCGAATGGGCTTGAGTGTTGGGGTACCGAATGGACTCTGAACCTTGAGTGAAATCCCAGACTTATATATGCTTGCTTGCTTCTTCTTGGCTCGGTCGTGGTGGAAACGCATACAACATTGATATTCCAGTTTTGACCAAAAATGGGATAACACTTATGATATTGTAGAGTATCATATTATAGTGTTGTATGCTAATTCTTTGGTTGCAAGGACAAGGTCAGATATCGTTTGTATACTCTTGTTCCTTACCATATTTACATGTTCAGTATTTTGAAACTCATTTATCGCTCACACCAGACTGTAATCCGACCTAAGGTTTTATGCTTTGCCTCTTATTATCTTAGGTACTCTTAAATGAGTAGACTAGATAACAGGTCTAAGTGACGCAGTAGCTGTTTGGAGAACGAGCTATATGGAGCTATCTCATATTATATATATATATTATAGAGTCTACGCGTATTCGTTTGAGCAACGCTGTAGAGCCCGTGACAGTGCTTGCTTATTACTATTTGTTGAGATAGTTTATTTGAGTTTGTTTCCATTGTATAAACTCCGTTATTAATGTATAACTCTATAGATATTATGCCCTGATGATGATGGTCTATTCACATTGTTATTACTATCTCTTCTATTATATATGTGATATTATATTTTGTTCATGCGCTGTAAGATATACAATAGGTCACATGTTGTATTGGTTCATTCTAAACCTTGGCGATCGTCCTATATCGGCCGATCACAACAGCAACGCACTATTTATATACTATTGGTGCTGGTGGTATAAGACGGTCATCACAGTCTCATCAAAATTAATACAAGGGTTTTGAGCTGGACCCTTCTGATTATATTCAGGCTGTCTCTAGGAAAGCGTATATGAGTCGGACGTCGGGTTATTGGCCAACGTGGGATGATATCCCATCATACATTAAAGATGCTATATGGGCTGACTTGTTGGTAAAAATGACATATTTGATATTTGAAAATTAATATACTATGTATAATTCATTTAATTTCAATGTGTAGGCTAAGGTTGCTGTAGAGGAGGCAGATCAACAACTGTTTAGAAACCACTAAGATAAGAAGATGAAGAAAAAATACAAGGACACCTCTCGGGCATAAAACACAAAAATAAAAAACTTGATTAGACGAGTGCTATTGTTCCGGTTGATTTTCTTGAGTACCGACAAACTCCCACCGTGAAAGTAAGTTTTCTAGTTTCATATGTCTATTATAATTTATTTAAAGTTTGTATATTAATTACATCAATTTATTCAGTCATATATTTAAGTAGTTACTGACAGTAAATATAACTTTTATGTTAAATTTGCAGGAAGCATCTGCGCAGAATTTGGCAAACAGGAAAAAAAATCCCGTTACACACCGCGGCGAATCAAAATCTTTCCAACAATATCAGAATAAAATGGTAAATTTATAAATTGTGATTATAAAATACTTATAATATTGGTTAATCATATACACACACACATTGTTTAATCATCTATAATTTCAGAGGAAGGAGAAGGATCGTGACCCTACATATTTGGAGGTCTTCACTCATAAGCACACTATCGAGCACACTAATGAAGATGGCTCAATATCATTTACTTAGACAGACCCTAAATCACAAGCTATCATGGTAAACATGCTTTATTTTTTTTCTCTTATTTCACATTACATAAATTTTAAATTGAATATTTATTTTGGCAAAATTCTATTTCTAATCGTAGGAAAAGTTTGAAATGAAGCGAGCTCGAGTGTTGGAGGCGACTAGCCGAGAGGAGTCGACTGTCGAGGAGGAGGATAAGATTTTTGATGCTGTGACTGACAGGCCGATGTGGGATAGACGCTATGGTTATGGTAATCATGAGATAATGTTTATTGAGTTTAATTACTTCATTAACTAATTTATAAATTTTATTTATTTTATGTATAAATTATAACTAGCTATTAACTAATTTCCAACCGAGAACTTCTCAGGCTGAGGAGGAGATAACACGTTGAGAGCTTAGATATAAAAATTGAATGATTAGCGGAAGATTGGAGGATTGCCTATGTTTCTAGATGAGCGGATTGCGGCATACATGGCAGAGCACGAGGCATTTCCTTCCCAAGGGCCGAGAAATGATGGAAATGATGATTAGTAGGTATGAATGTGTTTTTGATGGATGTTCATTGATTGTGTTCTTCAAACTTGGATTATCTTTGATGGTTGTGGATGTTTGATGTTTGATTGAACGATTAGTAAGTATGCTGTGAATATTTGAATGATGTTTGATGGAATGTTTATGTAAATATGGATTTCAGTGGTAAACTTGTTTTTGATATATACGATATTATGTGACGCATGCGATGTTTGTACTTATGAAATTGGGTTTATATGTGTTGTATATGAGGTGGAGCAACGGATGAATATATATGTGTGTGGTTTAATGGATGAAACAACATCTGTTTTGTAAAATAGCACTTCCAACCAGCGATAATTTATTGGTAGTACGATAGCGACGGCTAGCGACGACCCAGTGGTAAATTCGTGATATGTATCCTTCGGCTAGTGATGGCTATATTGTCAATAGCCGTTGCGACGAGACCGTCGCTAAGGCTATCACTCTTTCTTTGATCGACAAGTAATATAGCGACGGCTATTTCCATCGACTAGCGATGGCCGTGATGGTTATAAGCCGTCGCTAAATAGTGTGTGTTGTACTGGAAACAGAATTTAAAGTAGGAGATTGGGTATTTTTAAAACTATAACCTTATAAGCAATTGACTGCTGGAAACCAAAAAACACACAAATTATCATCTAAATTTTATGGCCCATATCTGGTGGAAGAAAGAATTGGAAATGTGGCTTACAAATTGCAGCTCCTTGTTCATGCAATGATCCATCCCATGTTCCATTTTTCACAGCTAAAAAAGCGAGTAGGGATTGATGTGATAATACAGGAAGATGCACCTAGCTTTGAAGCGGAAATAGTAGACCAACCTGAGAAGATATTAGATATGAAAATGATCCCTAGAAATACTGAGGCAGTGGTTCAGATTTTGGTCAAGTGGAAAGAGAGGCCAGTGGAAGAAGCTACTTGGAAGGACTACTGGCCTACGATCAGAAGATTCCCCACCTTGGACCTTGGGACATGGTCCATTCCTGAAGAAGGGGGGAGATATAACAACCAATCCTTGGTTGCTATGATTTTGGAGAAGGAAAACTACTGCTAGCATTCAGAAAATATAGAAAATTCAGAAAATGGGAACAAATTCAAACTTCGGCCAAGTTCATCAGAGTCGGTCGGAAGTTCATCAGAGGAGGTGCTGGAAGCTGTCAGGCAGGTGTCAGATGCTTTGGTTGCTGGAAACAAGGCTTAAGGAGTGAGATATTTGAGTGTATCAATGTGTGCATGTGCATGCATGTTATGCATGTGCCCACCTGATACAAGCAGATTTTATGCCTGTGTTGCTATGTATTTGTACAGTTTACATTGTTGAGTGATGTATCGATGCATGGGCTTGTATATGTGTGATTACGGTCTGTGTTGGGTTAGCCTGGGTCTGGTTGAGTTAAGTATGCATGGCATGAGTTGTATAGGTGTGTTTGTATTGGTCAATTGTAGAGAATCTAAATATGAATTATCTTCATTATTCATTTCAATTTAGTTGCAAACTTTGGTTTAGTTCTTTTACCATTTGATCATGTGGTTTAGTTTAATTTCTTGTTAGTTGCAATCTTATTTCATTTTCAGTTTATTACTTGTTCATCTTTGCAATTATTATTCCATGTTCTTTACATTCCTGCCATTTACTATTACAATTCTTGCTAAATCTTGTATTCCTATATTTGTTCATCTTTCTTGCAATTATCTTCCATTCATTTGCTACCTAAATCCTCAGTTTATATCTTCCTTTTCATTCAATTCTGCCATTTCTTGCTTAAATCTTTTGCCTGCGCATACAAATGCCTCCTTATCATCACCCCACTTCATCAAAACAATCCCTCATCATCAACAGAAATTGAATACGCCACTATGACAATGGCTTCTGATCAACCTACCTCTTCGAGTTCTAATTAGTTTATATAATTAAATACATAATTCCAGGGATCTTATATATAAAAATTAGTCACAAGTTTGTTTTTGTTGCATGTATGAAAATTATAAAACAAAAATTAGATGTTTTATTGTAGTTTGTAAAATTACAATTGTGTTTGTGACATGGCTTCGACATTATTAATCTTTATAGATGAAACTTGTGACAAAAATTAGATCTTTTTGTCACAAGTTTGTTTTTGTTGCATGTATGAAAATTATAAAACAAAAATTAGATGTTCGACTGTTGTTTGTAAAATTGTAGTTATATTTGTGACAAGTTCTAAGGCATTATTAATCTTTATAAATGAAAGGTCATGGGTTGAATAATTGAACGCATGTAAGTTTCATAATTTATGAAATTACGAAAATGCAACACAAATTTGAGATAATTTACTAAATTATCCATAACGTGACCGCTTCATGTGTGAGAATTATAAATGTCAAAATATTTGTTACTATAGTTTGTGTTGTTACAATTATATGTTGTGTGAAATGTCTTGTAGTGTTCATTTCACTTTGGTAATTATTATGTGCTCAGGACGTTTTTTGCAAAATGGTGTAGAAATGTGTTTTTGTTTACAAAAGGATTGAATATTCAATTATAGCCTGTTTGATGGCTCATTTATTCATGTAAGATATCATTGATGTTCGTAACTTCTATGAGCATGAAGGTGAAAAGACAATGCATGCACACAATGAGCATGAGAAAACTTCAAAATTCATCTGCATCCTCATTCAAGAATATAAAACATATCCAACACCCATAAATTAAATGTTGATGTGTGATATACGAAATGTGGATGTGATGATATCGTACTAAAAAATATCAATTAGATATGAAATAAAATATTATATATTATTCATAAATGATACTTAGTTAAAACCAGCATATCAAATTTCCCAAAATATCCAATTAGATGATGTATTATTCATAAATGAAATTAAGTTCGAAATTTATATTATTAGATATGAAATTAAATATTTATAGAATCCAGTAGATATGAAATTAAATATTTATAGTATTTTATATGATATTATATATAATTCATAAATGATACCTAGTTAAAACCACCATAACA
Source organism: Allium fistulosum (assembly GCA_030737815.1). Classification (NCBI taxonomy): domain Eukaryota; kingdom Viridiplantae; phylum Streptophyta; class Magnoliopsida; order Asparagales; family Amaryllidaceae; genus Allium; species Allium fistulosum. The sequence continues at coordinate 891,584,749 of CM060905.1, read as the reverse complement.
TTAATTGAATCATAAATAGTTTGATCCTTGAAGTTATTGTGTTAGAGTAGTCAATGATTTATTTGATATAACGCTTAAACATTATTGTAACATCTCCTATATTAAGGCCCGAAGCTAAACGCTACAGATGCTGCAGTCATCTATAGTACTAGCTTCCGGTGGTAAAATACGGTAATGTTAATGATGTCCGTAATATCAGAAGCACATGAATATGAAACAAAATCACAGATTCCAAAAACAATTTTACTGATTACATTTCAAATCCATGTTTCATATTCCATTACACAATCCCAAACGATCCCCAGGTTTCGATCAAATATAATTATTATAATTTATGCCAAGAACGACATATGAAGATGCCCCCTTGGATGATCAGAGTACTCAATAGACACATTAGTCTTAAATACATCACAGTGGAAATAAAACAAATTACTCCTATGTAGCTAACTCTGCCTCCTGCACATCTTTGGGAGCTTATTCGTCCACCTACTAAACATGTAAAACCCTAACTCTCAATCTATTCAAATTAATTTTGAGCACCCGAGGGTTTAAGGGGAAAATATAAACTTCGAGTCAGACATAAAGCCTAGTGCGAATAATACTATTACATCTTGGTTTACTGATATTAAGTGAGACCACGCCGCTTAGCGGAACGGGTTTCCCCTCACTAATATCCCTTTCAAAAGATACCTTTTGCAAATCAGAATCCTGCAATCAAACTAATTAAAGCAATAATAGCAATATCATATATGCACATAAATCAGGTAACCAATGGCCATTTGTCCAAACAATATAGTTTTGTTTGGCAGACTACTAACCATTGGCTAACTCGGGCCTACCAGACAAAATAAATAATCTAACTTCTGTTAGACACACTCCTGGACGGTCTGTCCTTAACTTACTTCTCCCAGGATCAACAGATCCTAATGGTTTTACGGGCTCACCAATAACCTATCTTTCTCTGTATATTCCTTTCTGTGTGTAACATCATTTTAGTCTTACTTGTGACAAAGCCCTACACACTGGAATTTTTGAATTATATTAGCTAGGGGCTACTAGATAAAGTATAGGGCGCGACCCTATACCAGTCCCATCTGAATTCTAATATCTGAGTCATTTAATTAGGGTTAACTACCCCATCAAATTTTCCTTGAAAACATTTCTTTCATATTGATTTAACCCTTTAAATCTACTTTAACAAGGAAAATATACCTTTTGCTTTGCTCAAATATCTTTTCCATAATATATGCTTTACACAAAACAATTTTGATGAAAACCAAAATCAATAGGGTTATCTATCTCTTTAAAACAAGTTAAAGCCCTTCTTTAACTTAGAAAACATTAGGTTTTAAATTCAAGATATCACCTTCGGAATCCTTGTTTAAAGACTCTAAACAGTCCCTTTCGAATCCATTGAAAGTTCCTCATTCAAAATAGGTTAACTACTTCACCTTGAAACACTAGGCCGACAGGCTAAAACATACCTTTCGAAACCTTTAAAAATAGACCTTTTGAAATCATTGAAAGTATCACTTCGAAAGCTTTATAAAACCTTAGATATCATCTTTTCAAAATACTTTAAACTTGCCTTTCGAAAGCATTGGAAACCCTCTATTTAAAGACTCAAGTAAACCTTTCGAAAACATTGGGGTACCTCCCCTTCAAAACCCACATTATATACTTTTCGAAAGTTAAAATTCCTTACGTAAAACAAACCTTTCGAAAGCATTGGATCCAAGTAAAAGTTTATGGAACATAACTTCGGAACCATTCAAAACCATTCCTTTTAAAACCTTTGGGTTTAGCTTTTAATAGAACAAAGGGTCTTAAAAGAACTGGGGTGAAAGCATTGCTTTCGAAAGCATTATTCCCAAGTAAAAGAAAGTGGACGGTTTCGAAATCAACCCTTTCGAAAGCATGGAGAAGCGACTTCAAAGTTTAAAGGCAAAAGTACCCTTTCGAAAGCATTGATTCGAAGGGTTGAATGCGACAGCATGGGTTTCGAACCACTTCGAAAGCTTTATTTTAAAATAAAAAGGCGGCAACCTCTTTCAAACGCCCTTTTGATAACACAAAGGTACATTTGACTAATTCGAAAGCTAATATAACTCCTTCGAAAGCCTCCTTTATAAATATAAGTGAGTCATAGTAAAAAATAGTAGCTTCTACCCCTTCGAAAGCATGTTTTGACTCTATACCTTCCACCTAACTCCAATCCACTATGTACCAAGGCATTGATACTATGTGTATTGGTTTCGATTAGGTTGGGGCGGATGTATGAGGTTGAAAGTTAGCTGTTGTAAGTGGCGAAGCAATAATTCTTTGCAAAACTGATTATTAGCCTTTTAAAGTAATATCTTTCCAACTAACTTGCCTTATTTGTCAACATATAATTGGTTACCGATTCTTTTTCAAAATATTTTCTAAAAGTGCTGCCGAATTCAGTAATTAGCAATTAAAAACATTTAGCAAATTAGCCCCTTCTCCTTTTAGAAGCATATAAAACATTTAAGTCCCATACCTTAAATAATTTTATATCCATAATAAAATACTTAGGAAAATTCTCCAACAATTCCCATAAATCATTTTAAGTATGATTTCTAACATATGTAAATTTCAGACCCAAGGCTATCATATATTTGTTGAAAATAATTTAACCCAATTTAACCATTTTCTTTCCTAGAAAATTCATAATAAATCCACATTAACTTAAAAAATTATGAAACTCATCTCTAATATAATGTTTTTGACCTTATATCAAAAACGCAAGTTATTAGGATGTCATTTAATAAGTTTTTCAAATCAAATCTTATCATAAAATCTATATGAAGCAATATAAATCATCAACAAGCATATATATATATATATATCCATTTAAACAATCAAATCATGGCATTTTACTTGCAAAATAAATTCGGATCTCATTTAGAAACCGAAAAAAATAAAAATGAGATGCAATCTATTATTCACCTTAGCTTGTTGCTAAGGATGTTGAGATTTGCTCTTGAATTGATCTGATTAAGCTTCCTACTTGAATTCTTGCTTATCTTCCCTTTTGTCTTCGCTTAATGGTGGCTGACCAAGCTTTGAACGTTCTTAGTTTTGTTTGCAAATATTTAGAATGGATAAGGAGTGAAAGTAATAAGGGTTTAGGGTAAAAGAACTTAGGTTATTCCTATTTTTCCCTTATCTTATTCCTCTTACTTATTTCATTTTAATTCTCTTTGGCTTATAGGTTAATTAAGGCATGGCTACCTTAAATTATTCAAATCTCAATCCCTTAACCATTTACATTATTTAATTTAATTTATCTAATTAAATGTCCTAAATAATGTTAGTCAAAATTAGGGTCATTACAGACTCCCCTCCTTAAAGAATTTCGTCCTCGAAATTACGATAAGGTACTCACAACAATCAATCATAAAGGTAAAACATACCACGAAACAAGTTAGGATAAGTGTCTCTAATCCTGCTCTCAGTTTCCTGTGTACAGCCTCTCTTGTCATCACCCCACTGGACTTTGACTAATTTGACTGTCCTGTTCCTTAGTCTCTTCCCATCTCTCACGACTATACGAACTGTTTTTCTAACTATAGTCAAATTCGGTTCCACTACTAAATCATCTAACACAGTCGGTGCTATAGTAGTCTCTGGATCTCGAATACACTTCCTTAGATAAGAAACATGAAAACATTGTGTGCTCTGCCAAACTATTCGGTAACTCCACCCTATACGCGAGTTTCCCAATCCTTTCTACAATAGGAATGGTAACGAATTTTGGTGTCAATTTTCCTGATTTTCCAAACCTGATTACACCTTTCATCAGTAATACCTTGATAAAAACATGATCTCCAACTAAGAACTCTATGTCTTTCTGTCTTCTATCAACATAGCTCTTCTGCCTAGACTGAGCTTCCTTCATTCTGGCTTGAATAAGCTCAATCTTTTCTACAGCTTCTCTAACCAAATCTGGATCCCCGGTCTCTAACCAATAAATGGGAGATTTGCATGGCCTTCCATACAAAGATTCAAATGGTGTCATCCCTATACTAATCTAATAATTGTTGTTATACGAAAACTAGACTAAGTATAGATGGTCTTCCCATGATCCCCCAAAGTTTAGCACACAAGCTCGTAATAAATCTTCTAAGACTCTGTTACTCTTTCCGTTTGCCCATCTGTCTGCGGATGGTAAGCGGTACTCATCTTGATCTTGGTACCCAAAGTCTCCTATAGACTCTTCCAGAACTCGCTAGTGAATAAGGAATCTTTATCACTTACTATAATACTAGGAATTCCATGTAGTCAAACTATATTTTTCAAGAATAATTTAGCCAAAATAGGTGTTGTGCTAGTTGACTTAACTGGAATAAAATAGGCACTCTTGGTCAATCTGTCCACTATAACCCATATGCTTTCATTCCCTCAACTCTACCTTGGCAACCCATCGATAAAATCCATTAAGATTGAATCCTATTTCCATACTGGAACATCTAAAGGCTGAAGCAACCCACTTGGTTTCTGATGTTCAGCTTTTACCAATTGACAGTTCAAACACTGTTTCATCCATAAGCCTACATCTCTCTTCATGCCTTCCCAGAAGAAACTTCTTTTCATATCCTGATACATCTTAGTTCCTCCCAGATGAATAGTGAACTTTGAACCATGGCATTCTTCAAGAACTTCCTTTCTAATTGGAACACACGGTCTCCCTTCTTCCTTAACCATTCATTTTGGTCAAGACTGAAATCTTTCAAGTCATCGCTCTCTGTTCATCCCTTAATTTTCCGATCCATTCTGTTAATATTGGATCCTCCCCTTGCATTGAAGCAATCTTTTCGATCATCACCGGTAGAACCTCTAAACATGACAACGTAGCAGTTTCCTTACTAGCCTCAAATCTCCACTGTATTCTACATTTTTTCAATGCTTCTAAATCTTTCCACTCAGCTATCATTGCCAATACAACATTATGATGTTTCCTGCTAAGAGCATCTGCAACTTTATTCCCTTTCCCTGGTGTGTACTCGATACCAAAGTCATAAGCGGCTAAAAACTCCAACCACCTTTGTTGCCTCATATTCAACTCCTTCTGAGAGAATATATACTTCAATGACTTATGATTCGTGTACAACTCGAATCTTTCTCCCTAAAGGTAACGTCTCCACACCTTCAACGCAAAAATTACTGTAGCTAATTCCAAATCGTGAGTTGGATATCTAACATCATGCGGTCTGAGCTGTCGAGAAGCATAGGCAATCACTTTACCCCTTTGCATTAACACAGCTCCTAATCATGTTCCACATGCATTCGTATACACCACTGAGTCCCGATTCCCTTCTGGAACAACTAACATAGGTGCATTAGTCAATAAGTGTTTCAATCTCTGGAATGATTCCTCACACTTATCGGTCCAAAGGAACTTCACATCCTTCCGCGTTAGCTTAGTCATCGGTGCCGCTATCCATGAAAAATCCTTAATGAATCTCTGATAATAACCAGCTAATCCAAGAAAACTCTTTATCTCAGTCACTATCCGGGTTTCTTCCAATTATTCACCGCCGAGATCTTAGCCGGATCTACAGACAACCCTTTCTCTGAGACTACATGACCAAGAAACTTCACTTCCTTCTTCCAAAAATGGCACTTCAAAAATTTCGCTTTTAGTTGATGCTGTCTCAATGTCTCAAGCACCACTCTAAGATGAACTTCATGCTCCATTTCATCTTTAGAGTATATAAAATATCATCTATGAATACCAATACGAACCTATCCAAGTGCTCTCGGAAAACTCAGTTCATCAAATCTACAAAGAATGCTAGCGCATTAGTTAGTCCGAACGGAATTACTAACCATTCGTACGATCCATATCTGGTTCTAAATGCCATCAAAGGAATACTATCCTCAGCCACTCTAAGTTGATGGAACACAGTTGCCAAATCCAACTGGGAAAATACTTTGGCTCCACTCAACTGGTCGAACAAATCGTTAATTCTAGGTAACAAATATCAATTCTTTATCGTCTTCTAATTCAACTTACGATAATCGATACATAAACTTAATGATCCATCCAGTTTCCTGCGGCTGCTCCCCAAGGCGAGCTGCTTAGTATGATAAAATTCTTGCCTTCCATATCCACCAACTACACCTTTAGCTCCCTCATCTCGGTAGGTGTCATCCTGCTTGGCGGTCTACTCACCGATCTGCTCCTGGTACTAAATATATTCGAAAAACCAATAGCTCGTTTCGGCGGCAGCCCTACTATGGGCTCAAAGACATCTGCAAATTCTCTAACCGCAATAACTCAATTCAACTCGTCTTCTGCCTCCACAATACCCAACAAAGCATTATCCTCAAACTAGGGTTTTCTACGGAGTATATTATCCGATCACTAAAGTCAGGGTGTCTAAATGATATTTTCCTACCATGGCAAAATATCCTAGCATCGTATTTACTTAACCAATCCATACCCAAAATAATTCTGAACCCTACAAAATCAAACACATGCAAACTGCAAACAAATGTACGACCTAACAATTCAAACTCTAACTGGTCACACTTCCTCCTAAGTGTCGCATATCCTCCTATCAGATTCACAACCCTTAAAGGAAGTAACTTGGTATAAGGGTTCTAGGTTAAGCTTATCTACCAAACAGTGAGATATAAAAGAATGTGATGCACCAGTATCAAATAGAACCCTAACTGATACACTATGAATCAAAATCGTACCTTCCAACGCAGCTTTTCCCTTTTCATCTGCTGTTGGTCTCGACGTAGCTGGTTCCAATGCAAACATCTTGCCTTTTCCATCCTTGGCTGGCTCCTTGCACTGGTTCTTATAATGTTCAATTTGATCGCAGTTGAAACATCTCAGTCCATTCTTATCAGCAGCTTTCTTCCCTTTGACTGTCCGACACTCATGAGCATAGTGTCCCTTCTTATCACACTTATAACAGATAACTTATGTCTTTCCCTTCTTGGCAGCTCCACTCTTCTGAGTTTCCTTCTTATGAAAAAATTTCCTCCTCTAGTTCTGCCCTACTTGAGCTCCCCCTGCTTTGTTACCCTCAAGAAAAGAAAGCATCTCTTCCTGCCTTAAAGCCATCTCAACAACTACATCGCACAGATCTCTAATATCTGATAATGTGGCCTTAGCAAGCTTAGGATTAAACTCGCGAATGAACTTCTCATTCCTTTTAACTGTATCAACTGTAGCATATCCGTATCTTGATAGCTCCTCAAATTTGGTTGCATACTCAAACACTTTCATGTCTCCCTGCTCCAACTTAGCAAACTTCCTGAGCAAAGTTTACTTTGCAATCTCCAACATAAACCTCTCCTCAAACTTTCTTATGAACTCAGCCCAAGTCATGGTCTCCTCATTGACTCCAACCGTAACACTGTCCACCAGTACAGTACTACTCCCTGTAATTTCCCAGAAGCAAACCTCCTTTTTTGGTCATCATTGATCACCAAATCAACAAAAATCCTCTCGCAATGAAGTAACCAGTTCTCCACTTCAATTGCGTCCTCAGTCCCGATAAACGTTTTCCTCCCAACCTGGCATAATCTCTACTCAACACATCATAATTATTGACCACTGGAGCTCCCTAAATTTCTCATTCAGCATTTCCTCAAATTAACCCCACAGTAACTCCAGCCTACATCATGTTAACGAAGAACCGATACATAGCTCCCATATCTACTTACGGAATTCCAGCACCCACATTAGCAGCTTGTGCCTGACCTGGATTCCTCCTAGTGTTTAGTCTGGCATTCCCATTAGTTGTGGTGCTTCCCCCACCAATGTTAACTCTTCCACTTCTATCATCCATATATTACGTCCGTAAAATCTGCATTCGAGACTTTGTAATGTATAGAAGAATAGCCTTAGGGAGATGGGAGAATAGAGATAAAGCGTATACGTATATATAGAGAATACAAGTAAGCTACTATAGCGTTATCCCATACCCTAATCTTTTCTCTAATTCCTTGGGATTATGTTTTCAAAATCATTTTAAATTTGAAATTTCTTTTAAGTTTTTTCATAAACGTATGCTCTAATAACAAGTTGTAACATCCTCTATCTTAAGTCCCGAAGCTAAGTGCTACAGATACTGTAGTCATCTATAGTATTAACTTCCGGTGACAAAATACGGTAATGTTAATGGTATCCATAATATTAGAAGCACATGAATATGAAACAAAATCACAGATTCCAAAAACAATTTTACCAATTACATTTCAAATCCATGTATCATATTCCATTACACAATCCCAAACGATCCCCAGGTTTTGATCAAATATAGTTATTACAATTTACACCAAGAGCGATATATGAAGATGACCTTTGGATGATCAGAGTACTCAATAGACACATCAGTCTTAAATACATCACAATGGAAATAAAACTAATTACTCCTATATAGCTAACTTTGCCTCCTGCACGTCTTTGGAAGCTTATTCATCCACCTACTAAACCTATAAAACCCTAACTCTCAATCTACTGAAATTAATTTTGAGCACCCTAGAGTTTAAGGGGAAAAACATAAACTTCGAGTCAGACATAAAGCCTTGTGCGAATAATACTATTTCAACTCGGTTTACTGATATTAAGTGAGACCATGCCGCTTAGCGGAATGGGTTTCCCCTTACTAATATCCCTTTTAAAACATATCCTTTGCAAATCAAAATCCTGCAATTAAACCGATTAAAGAAATAATAGCAATATCATAGATGCACATAAATCACGTAATCAATGGACTATCTATCTAAACAATATAGTTTTGTTTCGCTAACTACTAACCATTGGCCGACTCGGGCATACTAGACAAAATAAATAATCTAACTTCTATTAGACACACTCCTAGATAGACTGTCCTTAACTTACTTCTCCCAGGGTCAACTGATCCTAATGGTTTTGCGGGCTCACCAATAACCTATCTTTCTCTGTATATTCCTTTCTGTATGTAACATCATTTTAGTCTTACCTGTGACAAAGCCCTACACACTGGAATTTTGGATTTATATTAGCTAGGGGCTACTAGCTAAAGTATAGGGCGCAACCATATACCAGTCCCATCTGGTATTCTAATATCTGAGTCATTTACTTAGGGTTAACTACCCCATTAAATTTTCCTTGAAAACATTTCTTTCAAACTGATTTAACCCTTTAAATCATACTTAAACAAGGAAAATATACTTTTTGCTTTACTCAAATATCTTTGCCATGATATATGCTTTACACAAAACAACGTTGATGAAAACCTAAATCAATAGGGTTATCTATCCCTTTAAAACAAGTTAAAGACCTTCTTTAACTTAGAAAACATTAGGTTTTAAATACAAGATATCACCTTCGAAACCCTTGTTTGAAAACTTTAAACAGTCCCTTTCGAATCTATTGAAAGTTCCCCTTTCAAAATAGGTTAATTGCTTTACCTTCAAACACTAGGCCGACAGGCCAAAACATACCTTTCGAATCCTTTAAAAATAGAACTTTCGAAATCATTGAAAGTATCCCTTCGAAAGCTTTATAAAACATTAGACATCCTCTTTTCAAAATACTTTAAACTTGCCTTTCGAAAGCATTGGAAATCTTCCGTTTAAAGATTCAAGTAAACCTTTTAAAAACATTGGGGTACCTCCCCTTCGAAACTACATTATATACTTTTCGAAAGTATTAAAATTCCTTACTTAAAACAAACTTTTTGAAAGCATTGGATCCAAGTAAAAGTTTGTGGAACATAGCTTCGAAACCATTCAAAACCATTCCTTTTGAAACCATTGGGTCTATCTTTTAATAGAATAAAGGGTCTTAAAAGAACTAGGGCAAAAGCATTGCTTTTGAAAGCATTGCTTTTGAAAGCATTTCTTTTGAAAGCATTATTCCTAAGTAAAAGAAAGTGGATGGTTTCGAAACCAACCTTTTCGAAAGCATGGAGAAGCGACTTCAAAGTTTAAAGGCAAAAGCACGTTTCCAAAAGCATTGATTCGAAGGGTTAAATGCAGCAGCATGGGTTTCGAACCCCTTCGAAAGCTTCATTTTAAATAAAAAAGCGGCATCCCCTTTCGAAAGCCATTTTGATAAAACAAAGGCACATTTGACTAAGTCGAAAGCTAATATAACTCCATCGAAAGCCTCCTTTATAAATATAAGTGATACGTAGTCAAAAATAGTAGCTTCTACCCCTTCGAAAGCATGTTTCGACTCTATACCTTCCACCTAACTCCAATCCACTACGTACCAAGGCATTGATACCATGTATATTGGTTTTAACTTGGTTGGGGCGGATGTATGGGGTTGAAAGGTAGCTGCTGTAAGTGGCAAAGCAATAATTCTTTGCAAAATTGATTATTAGCCTTTTAAAGTATTATCTTTCCAACTAACTTGCCTTATTTGTCAACATGTAATTGTTTGCCAATTCTTTTTCAAAATATTTTTCAAAAAGTGCTGCCGAATTCAATAATTAGCAGTTAAAAACATTTAGCAAATTAGCCCCTTCTCCTTTTAGAAGCATATAAAACATTTAATTCCCATACCTTAAATAATTTTATATCCATAATAAAATACTTAGGAAAATTCTCCAAAAATTCCCATAAATCATTTTTAATATGCTTTCTAACATATTTAAATTTCAGACCCAAGGCTATCATATATTTACCGAATATAATTTAAACCCAATTTAACCATTTTCTTTCCTAGAAAATTCATAATAAATCCAAATTAATTTAAAAAATTATGAAACTTAATACCCAAATAATAATAATGTTTTTGACCTTATATCAAAGTCGCAAGTCATTAGGATGTCATTTAATAGGGTTTTCAAATTAAAACTTATTATAATCTATATGAAGCAATGTAACGAACGAGAATTTCCGACCCTCAAAAATCGACATCTATACGCTCACTGTATAACATGCCAAATGTTCAAGTGCCGAAAAACACTGATTGCTAAAGGTGAAGAAGAAACAGAAACAACAACACAGAACCTCACAATCGCAGCGGAACAAAATATGATCTATAATAACAGATTTTAAATACATGATCTGTACTGTTAATATACATACCATTATCAGAGTTCAAAAAACAACAATTAATCTGGACAGTTTAATAACTTGTCCTCATATAGCGGAAATACAAATCAAGTACGGAAATACGTCTTTGTCATCCAGTTCGTCTCATGATCTCCATAGCATCCTATCCTAAATCTGTAATACTCGGTCTGACCCGAGCATTATAATAAAATAACACCCGAGCCAGTCTGGAAAACCAGCGTGAGAAAACACACTCAAATTGAATTATTAAAGCTATCAAAATCCTTTGAAAAGAAAGGTATCTCGTAAGACCACGTCACACATAAACACGATGGGTTTTTCCCTTACGATAACCAAAGCATTGAATATCAAAATCATTTGATATTATAATAGTGTCTATAGAAAGTAAATAGAAAATAGCTGAAATGCTTGCATCTCACGTTTCAGCATAGTTGGGCACAATCAAAACCATACGGCGCTTATTGGAGAATGGATTCCATACAATGATTGTGCTACTGGGGTACCGCCCGTCACAGTACACCTCTAGAAAAATATACCAAGGACCTCGCTGGGATCCCCTGCCACACAAGACCGGCCTACCCCTAACTTGGATAGTACCGAATATGTTATCACCCCGGGTGTTCCCACCCTTAAATCGAGCGCTCACTTTTCCACGCACAACCATATCCATAATTATAATATATCCGAGGGTATCTAGAAAAGTGATGACATACCCTAATTGGGTGCGACCCACATAGCCTTCTGCATCTCCCCCGTTTTAGTCATTCCCGGTTGATGAGGCTTGAGGCTAATGTTTACCTTTCAAGAACAATTCCACTTAGAATGCTCATCGTTCTCTAATGATGATGTTCCGATAGCATTCGTCCATACAAGTTGTCCTGGGTTTGGATAAACTGAATCACCGTCTTCACTACCTTCACGATATCCATTCGTAATGCTCAAATCGGATCGAAGTGGTTTACAAATAATTAAATCCATTCCCGGTCTCTACGAAACGATCAACGAATTTAGCCAATATTTGATAGTCGGTTATTTAACTATCAATATAACATCCATAAGCAGTCACTAGGCCTATATTATAATTTTCCAAAATATTTATTTTCAAAATATCTTTATAAGATACATATTCAAATCCCTTCCAATATTTGAAAACAATTTCAAATACCTAAATCCATAACATGATATTTCCAAACCATCTCAACACTCAGAAATATTTCCAAATTTCCATTTTAATACTTAGGAAAATATTATAAGTCTTATTTTCCAAAATCATTTCAAATATCAACACTTAAGAGAATATTTCGTAACTTATCTCATAAGTCTCCGGAATCATAAATAAATTCCTTCTTACAATTTCTAAAATCGATTTATACCCTTTTATAAATCCAACCAACAATTTATAACTTCTTTTATGAATTCAGATTTCACTTTCAAAGTTCCCATATTCAACATTTTTGAAATTCCATTTTCTCCAAGTCCCTTATAAAATTTCTCTTATCAAAATCATATCCAGTTTATAAACCCCCTTTACGAATCTCGAGAAAATTTATAGATAAATTTCAATCACTTCAAAACTCTCTATATATATGATAAGTATTTTTAAAGAATGATAATTTATTTTTAAAAACAAGTTTAAGTAATTATTTAAAATATCAAAACTCTTTTTATAAACATCAATAACTCATTTTTAGATAAACAAATCAATTTTCAAAGCTGATTTTAAAAATTAGGATTTATTAAATAAATATTAAGTATTTGAAAAATTCACTTTTCAATGTATTTCAATTCTACCAGTTTAAAATTACATAGTTTGATAAATAAAACTTCCCTTTTAAAAAAAAATTAATTTCTTAGTAATAATATATATATTTAAAATCTCAATAATTAATTAATTTATAGATTCCTCTCGATTCACAACTCATCGATTTCATTTCGATACTCCTAACTATTTCCACACTCCAAAAATAGAATCCACTATTTTTCTCAAAACCGATTCCCATATCCCAATATAAATTCACACTGAGAATTTATATTCCAATTTATCAACTAATATCATTTACTTATTTATAAACATTGTTTATAAATTTATAAACTCTTTTGAGTTTCACTTGTTTATAAAACTAATCTCATTTTATAAATCCATTTCTTAATAAATTCCATATATCTCACAAATCTATTTAAAATATCGATTTCAACTCCCTTCTACATGTTCCAGAAATATCGTTTAAAAATCCATCATTTAAAAATCCTCTATATAAATTATTTTAAAATCTCTATTAAAAATATTTTTACGAATAGTTAAATACAACCCAAATTAATTATTATTTTTATTCAAATCAATTTCTTAAAAAAAATCCAAATTTCGAATTCAAAATCTCCTTTTAAGTCCTTTCAAATTCCAAAAATAATGTTTATGGTATTTAAAATACCAAAAGTTAGGCCAGTGCTACTATAGCATCCAATAATTCACATCACAACAATAATCTATAACAGATTATTCAATATTTATGGTATTTAAAATACCAAAAGTTAGGACAGTGCTACTATAGCATTCAATAATTCACATCACAACAATACTCTATAACAGATTATTCTAACACATCAAATAATATTATATATAAAAAACAATCAATATAAATTTAAGGAATCCAGTTGGATCCCTTCAACCTGTTTCCCTACATCTACAAATGTTAATACAACATAAAAATATCAATCCCACTTCGAGGGGGATATCGCGGTATATAGGGTCATCCGCTATTATGCGGGACGCATAGGATCTCATCCGCTCCAATCGGCGGGTATAATATCCAACTACTAATATATATACTACTATTTATAATATATCATCCAACTGATACAATTTTATAAATTCAACCAAACATCCAATAATTAATTTTAACATTTAAATTAATAGTAGTAATCCAAATGAGTGATACTCACCTTGATTTTCGAATCTGTTTATCGTTCCAATTGCCAATTTATTCGCTTTGTTCGATTATGACCTCGAAATAAATAAGTAAAAATATTTATGAGATTTGGATTTATAAAATAATATTACTCCCCTAAATACAGTAATTAAATTGACTAATTTCATTTTATAGTATAATTACCTTATTTAAACAAATCCACTACCTTTAAATCTGAAACAGCACCTTACCACTTCCATTTTCCTCCTCATTCCCTTTTGGCCGACGTTTAACCCACCACCGCTCCTCCTATCATCGACGAACAGCCCCGCCGACCTGCACCTTTAACGTTCCAGCCCAACAGCTTTTTTCCAGGCTCCACCACATCGTCAGCAACTCCCAAGACAACATCACCTCCTCCCAAAAACCAGCGCACCATGTCGCACTCCTCCCTCAAGTTGCTCGATTTCGACTTCAGCCCTAGCAGCTCCACCATCTTGAATGCTCCACCATCTCAAGTACACTCCACCACCCATCGCGACCCTTTCCGATCGCGATTCCCCTCCTACGGGCGCGAACACGCAAGTCGCGACATCGACCAAACCTAAACGTGTGACTACTTTCATCGCTTCCCCTCCGTCCATCGCCTCACCCTGCACAGTTGTCGCCTTCGACTTTGATCGATTGATTTTTTTATATATCGAACTGATTCGATTTTGAATAGAGAGGAACGTGATTTCGATTTCGTTCGTTTTTGTAATTTTTTTTCTCTTGCTTATTTCAAACAACCTGGAGGCTGAATAAAAGGTGAAGAGGAAGAGTACGCAATTTTTTTTCTTTCTTTAAAAAGGATCTGACCTCGTTTAAAAAGAAGAAGGAGAAGTAGACACGACTTAGACAGGAAGAAGGTGACGTGCATACGAAGGTAGGTCGGCACCTAAGGTGGCTGAGAAGACATTATAGGATAAGACTTGATTTATAAATTTTTATATTGAAATTATCTCATTACGTACCTCGCAATTTCGAACCCCTATTTAGGCGTGCCGCCTGGCGTTTCTAATGTTGTACCGCTATTTCGAACCCAATGAAACAAGTTTTGGAGCTTAATTCGATCGTATACGGAAGATAGCTTTTTTTAATCGACTAGTTAAATTAATTTCAATTAAATTATTTCTAGACGTTTCTATTCCGTACGACAAATGGTAACTCCAAACGCTACGAAATTTGAAATCTAATAATAATACACTATTACGGATCTAATGGAACAGGTTTCATCGAATTTCGAGACTGTGCTCTGGATCGCTATTTTAACGGGTCGATTAAATCGACGATTTCAAAAAATTAGTGAAATCGCTTGAAATTTCAGTTTTAAAATCTTACTAACTAAATTATAATTCCAAATCCAATATTTAAACCATTAAATATTTAAAATCAAACGACGAAAAATCCAAGTCATTACAAGCAATATAAATCATCAACAAGCATATATATCCATTTAAACAATCAAATCATGGCATTTTACTTGCAAAATAAATTCGAATCTTATCTAGAAACCGAAAATAATAAAAATGAGATGTAATCTATTATTCACCTTAGCTTGTTGTTAAGGAGGTTAAGATTTGCTCTTGAATTGATTTGATTAAGCTTCCTACTTGAATTCTTGCTTATCTTCCCTTTTGTTTTCCCTTAATGGTGGCCGACCAAGCTTTGCACGTTCTTAGTTTTGTTTGCACATGTTTAGAATGGATAAGGAGTGAAAGTAAGAAGGGTTTAGGGTATAAGAACTTAGTTTATTCCTATTTTTCTCTTATCTCATTCCTCTTACTTATTTCATTTTAATTCTCTTTGGATTATAGGTTAATTAAGGCACGACTACCTTAAATTATTTAAATCTCAACCCCTTAACCTTTTACATTATTTCTTTTAATTTATCTAATTAAATGATGTTAGTCAATATTAGAGTCAATATAATTATACAAACAAAAAATATTATAAGAATTAACAACATGTTTGTAAGATTATTGATTTATCAACTAATTCATAAATTGATGCATATATTACAAAATGTCGACTGGCTACAGCGATGCATCACAACGTCCAGAAAGCACTAAAGAAGATATTCCTCCTCCACCATCAAATAAAAAGTACTCAATATTTGTTGGCATGGAGGATGCTAATGGTAGAGATGCAATAGAATGGAGTTCTCATTGTGGGGTTTTGATTTGTGGGCTCATTCCAGTTAGTTATGATGACCGGAGGAAAGTAGACGGTTTTTAAAGGGATTGTTTGTGTAAAACGCTCATGGTATTTTACTTTACCTTACATTTATAAATGAATATACATTAATTTTTAGAGCATTCACCTGCATGATTAATTAGTAGAAATCCTATCACTATTTCTAATCGCGTATGTCATTACTCATCACTATTTTAGTCTACTACATTTTCAGCATTTTGCACGTCTAGCTCCTATCTGCTCTACCCATGCTTTGTCTGTACTATTACAACTCATAAATCATCATTTTTTTACATGCTTATAGTCTGCACAAGCCTCAGGTTTTTGCATGATCTTCCCTGCATAATCCTCCTTGCATTTGTTTTTGCACTTGCTTATTTATCTATTTTGATAGGTATCGTTTAGAAGGAGAGATAAAGTTTAAGAAGAAAGAGCTGTTAGCTCTTTGTAAGAGAGAATGAGAGAGAGTTCTTCTTTTCTTTAAACTCATGTGGGGCTCACATCCCCATTGTCCAACCTGTGGCTACGCATTTTTAATATTTTTGCAGAAAACTTACTAATGATTAAAAACATCAAGATAGACACTTGTATGCATTGTTCTGAAGACCGGACCCGGCCGTAGGTTGAACCGCGGCTAACCGTGAGCCGATCGCAATAGTGGTCGAGAGCGGAGTTGAGCTGCAATCTTGTTGTAAAATTTTCAAATAAGTTTAAGGCTTTGGGTTATTATTTGGAAGAGAAGAAGGAAAGAAGAAAGAAAAGATAGTCCCACATGCTAGAAAATCAAGGACTATATTTGTATAAATATAGCTTTCTTATGTGGATGTTGGGGCCTTGGGGCTCTCACATGTTTGCCTTGTTGTGAGGATAGAAGTCATGCAACACCACACGCGCGCTGCCGTCGTCCGTCCGACCAAACCGAACCGGGCCGGGTCGGGTCATGTACGGGTTTCGGATCCGAAAATATTTGTGGATCATGTGTGAACAGTAGTAACGGGCGAGATTTCAGCCCGTTAAGGACCCAAAATCGAAATTCCTGAATTTGAATAAATGGCGGGAAATTTGTAACGTTTTCTAAACTTTACAAAATGAATAGACGCAACGTTTAAATATTGAATGGATAAAGCCATTTGTAACTGTTGCAAACGGTTGCGACGCTTAGCGAATATGCACCTCTCTACCACTATAAATAGTGACGCCTAGAAAACGTTACAAATATTTCTTAATCTTCTTCTTCTTCACAAAACACTGCGCCACCATTACTCTGTTTTGTGACACCTCTAAGGTGTTGCAAACTCAGAAAACGTCGCAGAATTGCTCTCTTCTTCCTCTTCATTCAATTCTACACAGATTGCATCATCAGAAACCATTACTACAGTGTTCTTGGTCGGATCAAAGGTGTGCAAACTTTGAATCCGATTTCGCCGTTATATGGCTTCATTGAATCCTGAAAGTCGATAGTTCGATAACCCATTTATACCTGGTGGGTTGAACTATTGTCTGAAAGAATCTATTCCATAGATCCTTGAAGTCGGAAGTACAACATTATCTTCTTCACAATCGCCATCAAATTTGTCTCGAACCGCAAAATCCCCAACAAATTTCAGACAATATTTCTTAACCATGGAAGGTTCGAGCGCTCTACAAGTTATGAATCAGCATCTATCTCAATTAGAGCGTTTTGATGGCGACAATTTCACTCATTGGCAAGAGACAATGAAATTTTTCTTGGTCACCGTCAAGTTGTTCTACATTTTGGAAGATGACTTGGAAGAAATCCCGGAGGAAACTGATAAGGATGATGCTGCTCTAAAGGCTAGACGTGCAAAGCGCAAAGAGGATGATTTTCTATGCAGAGGCCATATTCTGAATGCGCTATCTACCCCAGTCTACAATGCTCATAGGACCTTGGAAACAGCGAAGGCACTTTGGACTGCCCTGGAGAATAAGTACCGCATATCTGAGGCAAGTAATAAAAAGTTTCTTATTTCCAATTTTATGGATTTCAAAATGGTCACCAATAAGTCCATAATTGGACAAGTAAGCAAAATCTTACTGTTGATGAATCAACTTAAAGATGATGGAATTGATCTCCCTGAATCTTTTGTTGTTGGAGTTATAATTTCTAAACTTCCGCATAGTTGGAATGATTATAAGAAAAAGATGAAGCATGCGGAAACGAATTATAATTTAGACAGTTTACAGCGTCATCTTCGTATTGAAGAAGACTCTCGCAAATGCGGTCTAGATGATAATCCGCAAACTAAGTCCCATTCTAAGGCTAATAATGTTGAAATTACTGATAAGTTAAAGCCAAAGAATGAGACACAGTTTAAGAAGAAAAATCATTCCAAAACCAACAACAAAAAGAAAGGTGCTTGTTATTTTTGTAACAAGCCAGGCCACTATGCTCGAGACTGCCGTCTGCGGAAGAAACAACAAAAAGTGAATGTGGTCGAAGACTCGCTTGTGGCTGTAGTGCAAGAGGCGAACTCCGTTAGCGGCAACGATAATGATTGGTGGTTCGATACTGGAGCAACCATTCACTTGCAAAGACCGTAATCTGTTCAAGACTTACGAAGAAAATAAAGCAGAAGCCGACGAAGTTACTGGAGCAAATAAGGTTCCAAGCAAAGTTCTGGGAAAAGGCACTATAGAACTTACTTTCACCTCTGGAAAAGTTATTACACTAGTAAATGTATTTTATGCACCTGATATGTGTAAGAATTTGGTATCTGGATACCTTCTTAACAAAGGAGGATTCAAGATGGTGTATGAGTCTGATAAGCTAGTGTTGTCTAAGAATGGTAGATTCATTGGACATGGATACTCTTGTAACGGCATGATTAAGTTGAATCTAATAAAGAAATCTTCTGTTTATATTGTTGATTCTATTAATTTATGGCATGGTAGATTAGGAAATGTTAATTATAATTCCATTAGAAATATACATAAATTAGGATTAATTTCTGATTGTGATTTCGATACCATCTCTAAATGTGAAATATGTGTTCAAGCAAAAATACACCGAAAATCCTTTAAATCCGTAGAAATGAAAACTGGTTTGCTTGATCTGGTATATAGTGATGTGGGTGACTTAAAAAGTCATATCACCTATGGTGGTAACCAATACTATATAACATTCATTGATGATTATACTAAATATGCATATATATATATATATATATATATCTAATGAAAACTAAAGAGAGGCTTTTGATAAATTCAAAATTTACAAAGCAGAGGTTGAAACACAATTAGGAGTTAAATTTAAAATATTACATTCAGATCGTGGTGGTGAATATTTCTCAAATGAATTCACCTTGTTTTGTAAACAACAAGGTATAGTTCACCAATGTACTTCCCCATGTACACCACAACAAAATGGTGTTGCTGAAAGGAAGAATAGAACCTTAGTTGAAATGGTTAATGCCATGCTCATAAGTTCTAATTTACCTTATAACCTATGGGATGATGCTATGTTATCTGCATGTTATATTTTAAATAGAGTACCACTTAAAAAGAATAATATTTCCCCTTATGAATTATGGTTTAATAGGAAACCTAACCTAACTAAACTTAAAGTTTGGGGTTGCTTAGCATATGTTAGAAAACCAGACCCTAAATGACCAAAGTTAGGAAATAGAGCATTTAAATGTGTTTTCATAGGATGTTCACTTAATAGTATAACTTATAGATTCCTTATTCTTGACACCCTAGAAGTTATAGAATCTGTAGATGTAGAATTTTTTGAAAATCAAACTGTTGAGATCCCATTGAGATCATCTAGTCCAGAACCTAGTATGGCTAATGATATCAATGACGATGATTATGCTCCTGCTCAAAACAGCAAGGAAGTATCAGTACCAGATAATAATACTGAACAACGGAGAAGTAAAAGAGCGAGAATAGAGAAGGACCATGGTCCTGACTTCATTACATATCTTGTAGAAGGCAGTAAGGACGAAGTCCTTAATGTGACTAAATATGTAATGAACGTCGATGACAATCCCAAAACTTATTCTGAGGCTATGAGTTCCAGAGATTCCAATTTCTGGAAAGAAGCTATCAATGATGAAATGAATTCCATACTGTTAAACCAAACTTGGGTTTTAACTGATTTACCTCCTAGTGCTAAACCTATAGGATGTAAATGGATATTCAAGAAAAAGTTGAATACAAATGGATCCATTGATAAGTTTAAAGCCAGATTAGGTGCTAAGGGATATAAGCAAAGACATGGAGTAGATTACTTTGATACATATGCTCCAGTTGCTCACATATATTCAATACACCGTTTAATTGCACTTGCATCAATTCATAAATTAGTCATACATCAAATGGATGTAAAGACTGCTTTTCTAAATGGAGATTTAGAACAAGAGATATATATGGAACAACCTGAAGGTTTCAAAATCCCAGGCCAAGAAAAGAAAGTTTGCAAATTAGTGAAATCTCTTTATGGCCTGAAGCAATCTCCCATGCAATGGCATGAGAAATTTGATAAAGTTGCACTGTCATATGGATTCATTGTTAATGAAGCTGATAAATGTATTTATAGCAAATCGGATAACAACGGTAGTGTTATAATATGTTTATACGTTGATGACATGCTAATATTTGGTTCCAATATATCATGTGTGAATGAAACTAAAAAGTTTTTGTCTTCTAAATTCGATATGAAAGATCTAGGAGAGGCTGATGTAATTTTGGGAATTAAAATTATTAGGAAAGAGGGGAAGTTATTACTAACTCAATCTCATTACATAGAAAAATTCCTACAAAAGTATGGTCATTACGATGACAAACCAGCGCCAACTCCTTTAGATCCTAGTATTAAATTAGAAAAGAACACTGGACGTACTATCTCTCAACTAGAGTATTCCAGTGTTATTGGAAGTCTTATGTATGCTATGCATTGCACTAGACAAGACATCGCACATGCTATAAGTGTATTATGTCGATTTACGAGTAATCCAAGTTTCGAACATTGGAAAGCTATTTCTAGAGTTTTAGCTTATTTGAAAGGAACCATTGAATTTGGTTTATCTTATAAAGGATATCCTGCTGTAATAGAAGGATATAGTGATGCAACATGGAACAATGTAGAATCCAAATCCAAGTCTACAACTGGATGGATCTTTACATTAGGAGGAGCTGTTGTGTCTTGGGCTTCCAAGAAGCAGACCTGTATTTCTGACTCAACAATGTTGTCAGAATTGATTGCATTAGCAGATGCATGTAAAGAAGTGGAATGGCTTAGGAATTTATTGATGGAAATCCCTTTATGGAAGATGCCATCTCCAGCAGTCTTGATTAACTGTGACAATCAAGCAGCGATATACAATGTGTCTAATAAGACATATAATGGAAAGTCAAGACATGCGAGTCTAAGACATCAAATGGTGAGACAGTTACTCAAAAGAGGAGTTATAACTGTTGACTACATAGAAATGAAGAAAAACTTGGCTGATCCACTTACAAAGAGTCTTCCAAAGGCAATGGTTTCTATAAAGTCACAAGAAATGGGACTAAGGTCTGTGAATGGAGGTTGATCATCCTTAACAGAAACCTAACTTATTTCTTGAAAAGGATAGAGAAAGTTCAATGGGTACCAACAAGTTAAGAGAATGATTATGAAACACTAAATCGATAATCCCATATTATTTAGTATTGGATTCTGCAAGAACAAAGGATGGATATATATCCTTAATAAGTCTAGAAACATTAAAAGGTGAATCGCAGAAACACCTTAAGAGACTTACCTATATGAGTATGGAAATCAGGCCGTTTTCTAGGAAAGTAAGACCGCTTTCTAAGTAGACTCATGAACCAGGATTTAAGCACATGGCCATTAACGTGCTGAGCAATACAGAACACTTTACCTAAGGAAATCAACATGTGTGATTGTTCTGGTTTTATCATTAGGGATACTTGGTTCAAGATTCGTTCACCATAGAATCTCGATAAGGCCTTGAATGATTTACACTAAGTAAAGGTTCAAATCCAAAAGATACCTTTCATTTATGTGTTGGTTTTCACGATGATGCAAAACTTGATCTTAGAACTACATAGGCTTGATCCCAATTGGGTATGTAGGAAGTCACTCTACTGATGCAACCATCCTATTTATTAATTTTTCTTATTTTGAAAATTGGGGGAGATTGTTGTAAAATTTTCAAATAAGTTTGGGGCTTTGGGTTATTATTTGGAAGAGAAGAAGGAAAGAAGAAAGAAAAGATAGTCCCACATGCTAGAAAATCAAGGACTATATTTGTATAAATATAGCTTTCTTATGTGGATGTTGGGGCCTTGGGGCTCCCACATGTTTGCCTTGTTGTGAGGAGAGAAGTCATGCAACACCACATGCGCGCCGCCGCCGTCCGTCCGACTGAACCGGGCCGGGTTTTGGGTCCGAAAATATTTTTGGATCATATGTGAACAATAACGGGCCAGATTTCAGCCCGTTAAGGACCCAAAACCGAATTTCCTGAATTTGAATAAATGGCGGGATACAAATATTTCTTAATCTTCTTCTTCTTCACAAAACACTACGCCACCATTACTCTGTTTTGTGACGCCTCTAAGGTGTTGCAAACTTAGAAAACGTCGCAGAATTGCTCTCTTCTTCCTCTTCATTCTATTCTACACATATTGCATCATCAGAAACCATTACTACAGTGTTCTTGGTCGGATCAAAGGCGTACAAACTTTGAATCCGATTTCGCTGTTATAGGGCTTCATTGAATCCTGAAAGTAGATAGTTCGATAACCCATTTGTACCTGGTGGGTTGAACTATTGTCTGAAAGAATCTATTCCATAGATCCTTGAAGTCGAAAGTACATCATTATCTTCTTCACAATCGCCATCAAATTTGTCTCGAACCGCAAAATCCCCAACAAATCTGCGATTAAATTGGCCAGAAACTATGATTTTGAATTGATTTGGTGGAAGATCTGTATATATGCATTCAGGGCCCTTTGCTTTTTTACTATTATGTTTACCCCACTTTGTGTGTGTGTGTGTTGCATACGAATCTATTAAATAACTCAGTAAAAAACTTGACGGTCCGACTGGTTGAACCTTTGAAGCCTCCGACCTTGCAGCACCACGGCTTGATCGACAGCCGGGTCTTCAAAACATTGCTTGTATGAGACATAGCATGTCGAGAAATATTTTTTTATTGTATTTTACTAGGGAAGGGACCTTAAAAATAAAATCAATGTGGATATGTATCATTTTTGTTACTCGTATTTAAAAGAGAGCTAGACGAATTTTATTTTTAAAAGAGAGCTATAACTTACAAATTGGTGCTACAGGAGTGTATTTTCTAATTGATCGTTGAGAGTAGTATTTTATCGCTTTTGAAATTTTTCAAGGAGCACATAAGTTTTAAAGTTTTATATTGTAGGGTTTGAATGATATGGTAGGTTTTGAATGATGTTTATAGTAAAACTCATTTCTATTTCTCAGAGGTTCTGCTAAATGCATCAAAAGACACTTCATTCTGTAGGAATGGGTAAAACTAAATGTAAAACTAGTATTATCAATTTTGCGTTCAGTTTTATCCGACTGGGTAAAACATGATGAGAACATGTGTGCACAGGCAAGATTGCGTTCAATAAAAATTATTTTTCCATCTCAGCCCATGCTATACTATTTTGTGCAGCAAGAAATTCTAATGGTAAACAAAATCGATGTAATTTTTAGTATAAAAATGAGTTTTTATTTTACATAGAATTATCAAGCAAGCCATAAATACTATGCTCACAACTACCAAAAATTTATATTAGTAAGCAGTAGCTATGAGATTGCAATAAAATAGTCGCAATTGTTGTTCGTTCAGCATTCAAGACAGGCAGTTGCCCTCTCTGACCCTGCACTTCTTCATGCTTGCTCAGCCTTCAGCTTCAACTTCGGCCCTCGTGCTTTTATTCTTGCTTCTCTGGCACGTTACAGTGCAGTTGCAGTTCTCCAGCACGTGGCTTTCGTAGTACCTTGTTACTCATTCGTGCAGTATACCCTAGTTGCTCGGTCATGCCACACAAGCCTCGACAGTGTTCTCCTGCTTGTTTCTCTAGCCTGCCCTGTCATTCCACACAGTTGATTGCCTTGCAACAGCTTCTGCCACACAACATGCAATCGACAGCTTGATTTGCCAGGCTCATCCTGCCCCTACTTTAGCCTGTCTCATCTTCGTGTACTATCTTGCGTGCATGCCCAGTATTTTTTGCCTTCAATGTTCATGCATCTTCAGCTAACTTTCGTTAGTCTTCTTGCAGCAACTAACCTTTTACCTAACATGGGCAGTTCCTCCTTTTTCTTTTTCAAACTAAAAGGAAAATCAATCGTATGAAAAAAGAGGTATGGCGAAACTAAATTAAATCAAATTTAGAAGATTTAAAAACTCACATTTAATGTAGACTGCATAAAGAAACATATACCATTTAATACAGAAGTCCAATAACAAATTTCAATCAACAAACTAATCAACAAACTTCAATCAACAATTACCTATGTATAACAAGTATGACATCCATAACTAAATCACAATAGAAGCAGATATTTATCTCATAGAACAATAAGAAAGATCTATTAAAAAATTAAACTACAACTAAAAGATTACTAACAAATTAATGTAAATCAATAGCCACAGTTAGGATTTGAAAAATCATGTTTTAGTTTTCACTTGTAAGAGATACACAATAACTCATAAAACATGTTAATTTATTGCATTTGGTTTATCAGATCAAATAAAACGGGATACCAAGCCATATGGCTAATTATTGAGATATATTTAGAATATATGATTAAGATATTATGATATATTTAGAATATATGATTAGATGTTATGAGTGGTATGTGATAAGGGAAATATCTTCGGAAGATTTCCTGCTGTTTCCGCAATACATGATTAAATTTTATGAGTGGTATGTGATAAGGGAAATATCTTCAGAAGATTTCTTACTGTTTCAGATAGAGTCTTGGGTATGTATTATAAATAGGGATGCTGATGATTAATAAAAATTCAAGCCGAGTTTTGCCAATTCTTCATGGTATCAGAGCGAGGTTAATGATTTTTTTCTTCAAGAATAATTTGCCAAGCCTGGTGTTGAAGATCCACCGCCTCCTCCACCGCCTAAAATTGAACCCAATTCCCCTTATTATCTCGGCCCACAAGATAGACTAGGAGACTTCATTACACCACTCGACTCAAGGCCGATAATTATGACGACTGGGCCGCTGATATTCAGACGGCATTAGAAGCCCGACGCAAGTTTGAATTTCTTGATGGCAGTATCCTTGCACCAACGCCTCCCTGTACAAAGTCCGATTGGACCGCGGTTAATGCTATGCTTATTTCTTGGATTTCGAATACTATCGACCCCGAGGTTAGGTCCTCTTTGTCGAAATTCAGGGAAGCTAAACCTTTTTGGGATCATCTCAAGCAACGTTTTTCCCAAACAAACGGACCTAGGGTTCAACAATTATGATCTTCAATTGCACGATGTGAGCAGACAATGACGATGCCTATTTCGGTTTACTATGGTAAATTGCATGCTTTGTGGCAAGAATTGGATCACCATGAACCTTTAATATCCTGTTCTTGTTGTTCCTCGTGCTCAGCTGGCAGATTACATGAGGAACGACGAGCACATGCCAAATTACACGATTTTTTGATGGGCCTTTGTTCTGAATTTTATGGTCCTTTGCGCACACATATCCTCTCTCAAGATCCTCTCCCTAATCTTGATCGAGCTTATCAATTAGTGTCACAAGAAGAACGTGTTCGTCAATCGAAGCAGGAAGTCGAGCAAAAGCCCTTTGAAGCAGTCGGTTTCGCTGTACATACAGGGGCTGGTCGGGGCTGAGGAACCTCTGATAGACCGACGTGTTCTCAGTGCAAGAAGCAGGGCCATGAGGCCTCAAGTTGCTGGGCGAAATCCGTTTGCAGCCACTGCAAGAAAACAGACCATGAGGTTAGCCGATGTTACGAGCTTCATGGATACCCCGATGGTTGGTTCAATGGCAGACGAGGCAGCTCCACTGGGCAAGGTAAGGGGCAAGTACGCGCTAATGCGGCTGCTGGCAGCAGCTCCTCTATCGCATCCAATTCGTCGACGGTGTCAGCCTTGGGTCAATTGTTCACGAATGAGCAGTGGAAAGCTATTTCGGGCGTGATTGGTAATAGTAAAATTCTTGAAAATCGATTGAATGGTAAGTTTGATAATACTTCATGGATTATCGATACCGGAGCAACCCATCATGTTACAGGGCAACGTTCATGGTTATTTGACACACAAAATCTTGAGTGTTCTGTTGGTTTGCCCAATGGTGAAAAAGTGATGGCTACTTTGGTGGGATCCGTATGTGTGACGGACAAAATTACTCTCACCGGAGTACTTTATGTTCCAAACTTATGTTGCAATTTAATTCCTGTTTCTCAACTTAATGATGATTTACGAACTGTTGTCCAATTTGATTCTCATACTTGTGCTATACAGGACCAAACGAAGGAGCTGATTGGAACATGAGTTAGGAGAGATGGACTGTACTACTTTTGCAAACCGGAATTTGTGTCAACAGTTGAAGCAACATCAAATTTGGAGTTGTGGCATCGTCGGCTCGGGCATCCTTCCAAAAAAGTAGTTAAGTTAATTCCTCACGTCAAATATAATAAAGATAGTTTAGATAAAGGGTGTGAAGTATGTATGCGTGCTAAACATCCTAGAGACAAGTTTTCTTTAAATGACAATAAAGCTTCTAGAATTTTTGAGAAAATACATTGTGATTTGTGGGGTCCGTATCGACACGTTTCGTCGTGTGGGGCCCGTTATTTTTTAACAATAGTTGATGATTTTTTAGAGCAGTTTGGATTTATTTGTTGGTTGACAAATTAGAGGTGTTTTAAATGTTTATGTCCTTTGTTGCTATGGTCGATAGGCAATTTTCTCAAACAATTAAGGTCGTCCAAAGTGATAATGGAACTGAGTTTAATTGTTTGATTGATTATTTTAATGCAACTGGAATTTTGTTTCAAACTTCGTGTGTGGGTACTCCACAACAAAATGGGAGAGTTGAAAGCAAACATAAACATATTTTGAATGTGGGTAGGGCATTACGCTTTCAAGGAAACTTGCCTATTTATTTTTGGGGTGAATGTGTTCTTTCTGTCACTCATTTAATTAATCGTACAACCTCGTCCATGTTACAAAATAAAACACCTTTTGAGATACTTTTTGGTAAACCACCCTCTTTTGGTGCTATTCGAACCTTTGGGTGCTTGTGCTTTACCCATAATCAAAAGACTAAGGGAGATAAATTTGCAAGTCGGAGTCGAAAGTGTATTTTTTTGGGTTATCCGTTTGGTAAGAAGGGGTGGAAATTATTTGATCTTGATACAAAGGAATTTTTCGTGTCTAGAGATGTGAAATTTGTGGAGGAGGTATTCCCGTTTGGGTGTTCGGAAGATGTCAATATAATATCTAGTGAGAATAATGATCATGATATCCATCAAGATTTTGCTGAAAAAATTTATGAAGATGAGGATGTTGATCTTTTGATTAATGATAATGGGTCTGCTGGGTCTGCGCATGGTTCTGCTTCGGATCAGTCTACTAGTCCACAAGAAATGGGTCGTGGTCTTCGATAAAAGTTCCCAAATGTTCTGTATCGAGATTTTGTGACACATACGGTTTTTGCTAATGGTCCATCTTTTGATTCTCCTCATTCCAATCACTCCTCAGGTACTCCTTGTCCTCCAGCACATTACATAAATTGTGACAATTTTTCTGTAAATTATCGTTCTTCTCCTTCCAATCACTCCTCAGCCATAATTAAGGGTAAGGACCCTAAATCATTTAAAGAAGCCATGAAATCCGATGAGTGGCGCCGTTCCATGAAGGATGAGATACGGGGTCTAGAAGACAACGGCAAGGCTCAATTTGATTTTCTTCTCTCCAAGTTGGGCATTTTTGAATCTCATGCTCCAACTTGACGGGGGGGGGGGGGTATTGAGATATATTTAGAGTATATGATTAAGATATTATGATATATTTGGAATATATGATTAGATGTTATGAGTGGTATGTGATGAGGGAAATATCTTCGGAAGATTTCCTGCCGTTTCCACAATATATGATTAGATGTTATGAGTGGTATGTGATAAGGGAAATATCTTCGGAAGATTTCCTACTATTTCAGATAGAGTCTTTGGTATGTATTATAAATAGGGATGCTGGTGATTAATAAAAATTCAAGCTGAGTTTTGCCAATTCTTCACTAATGATCTAATCTGGATCAAAATACCCTTCCTACAGGAAGTGCATCTAATTATTGATCAATACATTTTTCTATAAATCTAAGTTTAAATCAAATGTTGCTTACTGCTATTACCAGACGAACAACACTGAGATAAAAGTTATTTAAAATACGAGTTATATCAAAGATATAACGATATACAGATCTATTGATCCAGATTATAATTTCATAACTTTTGTTCAATTTTTTGGTTAAAATGGTAACAACATTCAAATATTGATCTATAAATAGGTGGTTAACCATGACAATAAAAATGACTAGTTTAGTAGATTTGCGTCTTTCTAATGTAGTGTGCAAGGGTTTTTAACTTATAAGTTTATAATACCGATATGTAGAAATTGATACCACATTGTGTTCCTATCACTTAATATGGTTTTCATTTAGAGTTTGTTTCTCAGTCATAACTAGTAATGAAAAAAGTACTTTATGTTCATATTTCCTACTGCTATGTTATTTTTTTGATGGGCTCTTTGAAAATGGCTGTGAAATGCTTTGTGGTTAAAAATATAATTTATTCAGTTTTCTTGATTTGTTTTCGAGAATAACTTCTGGTTTGACTTTAAGTATTGTTAGAAATGAACTATTATGGAAAATGTGAAGACATTAATGCCTTGAAAAATGAATAGTCCCACATCTTAGAATAAAATAAATAATTTGTGTTTATGTACTAAGATGTGTACATTATTATAATTCCTATGTGACAAAGAAAGATAGAGACATGACGGGTGGTGCAACCCACATGCATGCTTGAGTTGTGGGCGAACAGACGTTTGAGGCGTATTAGAGGTGAGGTACTTTGCGGTTGGTTTGGCTTGGTTGTTCAGACTGATCAGTTTTTGTTTTTGTCCATTCAAACTCAAACGGTCGCACCGCCTTGTAAAGGATCGCAACCTTTCCAATGGTTGCAACCGTTCGAACATGCACCTATTACTGAATAGGTGCACCTCCCCGCGCCTATATATAGGCAGAAGGAAAGCAGAAATATACTCAGTTTTTATACTAAGTTTTTTCTGCACTTCTTCCTCTCCCATAAAACTTTGTTCTTAAATTATATTCTCTTGAGTTCGTCGATGCCCTGTGATTGTTGTGCAGCATCACAGAGTCGGGTCCGTTTCTTCTTGGGAAAAAATTGCTCGATATCCTTAAAGCATCGTAGAGGGAGCAATATTGTTTCAAGGAAACAGTTTTTCACTGGACTCGAACAATCTAATAGGGTCCGTTTCATCTTGGGAAACAATTTCTCGATATCCTTAAAGCGCCGCTGTGGGCGAACTTACGTTTGAGACGTATTGGAGGCACTTTGCAGTTGGCTTGGCTGTTCAGACCGAACAATTTTTGTTTTGTCCATTAAAACTCAAATGGTCACACCACCTTGAAAAGGATCGCAACCTTTCCAACAGTCGCAACCGTTCGAACATGCACCTGTTACTGAATAGGTGCACCTCCCCGCACCTATATATAGGCAGAAGGAAAGCATAAATATACTTAGTTTTTATACTAAGTTTTTCTGCACTTCTTCCTCTCCCACAAAACTCTGTTCTTAAATTACATTCTCTTGAGTTCGTCGTTGCCCTGTGATTGTTGCGCAGCATCACAGAGTCGGGTCCGTTTTATCTTGGAAAACAATTGCTCGATATCCTTAAAGCATCGTAGAGGGAGCAATATTGTTTCAAGGAAACAGTTTTTCACTGGACTCGGACAATCTAATCGGGTCTGTTTCATCTTGGGAAACAATTGCTCGATATCCTTAAAGCGCCGTATAGGGAGCAATATTGTTTCAAGAAAACAGTATTTCACTAGCTTGGCTTGGCTGTTCAGACCGAACAGTTTTTGTTTTTGTCCATTCAAACTCAAACGGTCGCACCGCCTTTGTAAAAGATCGCAACCTTTCCAACAGTCACAACCATTCGAACATGCACCTATTACTAAATAGGTGCACCTCCTCGCATCTATATATAGGCAGAAGGAAAGCAGAAATATACTTAGTTTTTATACTAAGTTTTTTCTGCACTTCTTCCTCTCCCACAAAAATATGTTCTTAAATTACATTCTTTTGAGTTCGTTGTTGCTCTATGATTGTTGCGCAGCATCACAGAGTTGGATCTGTTTCATCTTGGAAAACAATTGCTAGATATCCTTAAAGCGCCATAGAGGGAGAAATATGTTTCAAGAAAACAGTTTTTCACTAGACTCGTACAATCTAATCGGTACTATATCTACTGCATAATCTGTTTGCTGCACAATTCTATTCGTAACAGTTTTACGACATAGTTGTGACAGTTTTGTTGTTGCTGCAATTTTGCAACATAATCGTAACAGTTTCGTAACACATTTGTAACGTTACTGTTAACAATCTTTGCAACGTAATCGTAATAGTTTCGTAACACCTTTGTAACGTTACTGTTCAATAATTTTAAAATAATATTGATTTATTGTTGCTGTGTTTGTAGATGAAAATATCTCATGAAAGCAACACTTCTGCACCAACATAGAATGTGATTACTACTCAGTCTGCAACTATGGTTCCAACGATGGCACTGTCTCATGGAGAACGATCGAAAAAGTTCACAGGGATGGACTTCAAACGCTGGCAGCATGCTATTCTATTTGATGACTTTGGGCCTTGCAAAGTTTCTTACAGAAGATGCTCCCATAGTCGAAAAATTGGAACCCGATGCAACAAAAGTTGAAGCCTTAAATGCCAGGAAGAGTTCTTATTTCATATGCAAGAACTACATATTAAATGGAATCGACAACAACCCATACAATGTATACTGTACTGCTCGAACTTTCAAAGAACTCTGGACGACATTAGAGAAAAAGTACAAAACCGAAGATGCGGGCACGAAGAAATAGTAGGGAAATTCCTTAACTTCAAAATGATTGACGTGAAGACCGTTATCAACTAGATTCAAGAGTTACGAGTCATCATTCACCAACTGCACGATGAAGGAATGACTCTAAGCGAATCCTTTCAGGTTGCCGCTGCAATTGAAAAGCTTCCTCCATCATGGAAAGATTTCAAAAACTACCTTAAGCACAAGCGCAAGGAAATGACAATGGAGAAACTTGTAATCCGATTGAGGATTGAGGAAGATAGCAGGAAATCTAAGAAAAAACTTCACATTTCATGATTGCCAAGGCAAATGTAGTCGAGTCAGAGAAACCCAACAAAAGGAAACGTGAGCATGCTCCTAAGAAATCAAATAAATTTCAAGGTTCATGCTATAATTGTGGAAAGAAAGGACACAAAGCCGTCGAATGTCGTGCACCCAAGAAAAAGAAATCAGAAGAAAACATGGCTGACATCTCAGAAGGCATGTCTGACATGGACTTATGTGCAGTAGTGTCTGAATGCAACCTTGTTGGTAACTCGAAGGAATGGTTTGTAGACTCAGGAGCCACACGACACATATGTGCAAATAAGTGGATGTTTACAACCTACAAAACTGCTACTGAGGAAGAACAACTTTTTATGGGTAATTCATCCGTATCAAAAGTCGAAGGCAAGGGAAAGATTGTACTGAAAATGACTTCTAGAAAAGAACTGACTTTGGCAGATGTTCTTTATGTTTCAGAGATCCGCAAGAACCTGATTTCGGGATCACTACTTAGAAAGGATGATTTCAAACTCACCTTTGTATCTGATAAATTTGTGTTGAATGTAGTGTATGTTGGAAGAAGATATGTTTGTGATGGTTTATTTAAATCAAATGTAACCACTATTGTACCAAACAATGATATGAATAAAATTGAATCTTTTGCTTATATTATTGACTCTTCTAACATATGGCATTCTAGATTAGGCCAGGTAAATTTTGATACCTTGCGAAAATTGATTACTCTAGATTTTATACCAAATTGCAAAGTAGATTCCAACTATAAATGTCAAGTCTGTGTAGAAGCAAAATTGACAAGAACCTCGTTTCACCATGTTGAACGATAAACTGAACCTCTAGATCTAATACACACAGATGTATCTGACTTAAAAATGTGTCAAACTAGAGGTGGAAAAAGGTATTTCATTACCTTCATTGATGATTGTACAAGGTACTATTATGTGTATCTCCTTAGAAGCAAGGATGAGGCATTCGACATGTTTAAACAGTGTAAAGCAGAAGTTGAAAATCAACTCAACAAGAAAATAAAAGCTTTAAGAAGCGATAAAGGAGGAGAATATGAATTTCCCTTCGAGGAATTATACGCTAAACATGGTATTATATACCAAACTACATCCCCGTATTCACCTCAATCCAAAGGTATATCCGAACGGAAAAATAGAACTCTTTAAGAAATGATGAATGCCTTACTAATTAGTTCTGCCTTACTAGATAACTTCCGGGGAGAAGCTATTCTTTCTACAAATCATATTTTGAATAAGATACCACAAAAGAAAACATCTAAATCTCCCCACAAACTTTGGAAAAATAGACCATCATCCTACAAATGTTGATGAAATGTTGATGAAAGCACCCGTTCACAATCACTGGTCACAGATAGCAAATATGTAGAGAATAAGTGTGAAGAATGCTCAAAATTTAAAAGGAATGCGGTAAAAACACAAGGTTTATAGTGGTTCGGCTATCTCCGGCCTACGTCCACTTTGAAGAGTTGCGGCTTTATTAATTTTTGTTCGCTGGTTACAATGAGTTATGACCGATTAAAACAGTACAATGGAAGTGCAGTGATGATTCCGGCAGAGTCTAGACGTCAAAGAGCCAAAAGATCCCTTTTCTGTAGGTTTTAGGCTGCTATTTATAGGCGTAGGCTGCAAATATCTCGCTCAGATCCCGGAAGACCTCTTCTAGCACGTGAGTGGGCCCATGCGATTGATCCCATGTGATTTGCACACGGTCTGGGATCGATACGAATGAGCTTCGTTTCAATCAAAACTTCATCTAATTGAGTCGAGATCGATTGTGAGTGGTGCTGAGGATGTACGCAAGCTCCTATGAAAATCTGGTAGCATTTGGACTTGTGGGTTGTGAGTTACGATCGATGCAAACTTGAGTTTTCTTTAGGCTGTCGAATTCGCATCGATCCCCTTCGTCTAGATCTATTCGTATCGCTTTTTGGGCACTTGCCTGCAAGTTGACGTGGCGCTAACTCCTCGGATCGATCCACTTTTCATGCCGAGTGACCGAGTCTTCCAAAGAGGTGTACTTTGTTCATATCGATCCAGTTGAGTCTTGTTCGTATCGATCGAAGATGTTCTGTTCGTATCGATAGCTGGTGTTATTGTATCGTTCATTTAATGTTTTATTCGTATCGATCGTTGATCGATCGATACGAGCTATGTGAACTCCAATTGATCGATACGAAGTTGAACCAATTTTATCGATACGAAGTAGAACTAGGCCGAGTGGACATGAAGTTGAGTGTACGTGATGGATATGAACAACATATAACGTGATGGATGCAAACAACAGATAACGTGATGGATACGAACAGATGGATGCGAAATGATGGATACGAACAGACGGATGTGTGATGGATACGAATAGATGGATGCGAAATGATGGATACGAACAGACAGATGCGTGTGGGTCGATTTCCTTGGACCACATAGATCGTATCTTGAGCATATGAACTCCGATTGACTTGAAATTTGAAATATGGTCTTTCCTAGCCTTGTTCATCATTCCCAATCGATCCTGTCTTGATTGGAGCTCGGTAAAATTTTGATGATATCGATCACAGCCTTGTTTCCAATTGGTCTCCAATCTTGATATCCTTCCTTTCTAGCCAATTTGTTGATATCCCGGCCTTGACCAAAAGGTGGGGTAACATTTGCCCCCCAAAACATGCCTTGTGGTAAGAAGGTGTGTTCGGAATAGCTCCAAATCCGATATCCAAAGTCCTTATTCCATCCATAGCCATCCATCCGATTCATAATCCAATCCATTACCAAGCCATCCTATCCAAGTGCCATAGCCATATCCAAGCCCGTGACTGCTCCGAGTCGATGTCCAATTCGAAGTCCTGTAACCACAACTTTAGCCAATTCCGTAGCCATCTGAATCGGGCGACCGAGCTTTAATCTATCCATATCCAATGACCAATAACCAAATCCACAACCTTTCTATGTTCTCCGGCCTCGGCTCTCCAGCCAAGGACTTTTATGTTCTCCGACCTCGGCTCTCCACCAAGGACTTTTATGTTCTTCGGCCTCGGCTCTCTGGCCAAGGACTTTTTATATTCTCCAGCCTCGGCTCTCCGGCCAAGGACTTTTTATATTCTCCGGCCTCGGCTCTCCGGCCAAGGACTTTTAAGTTCTCCGGCCTCGGCTCTCCGGCCAAGGACTTTTATATTCTCCGGCCTCGGCTCTCCGGCTAAGGACTTTTTATATTCTCCAGCCTCGGCTCTCTGGCCAAGGACTTTTTATATACTCCGACCTCGGCTCTTTGGCCAAGGACTTTTTATATTTTCCATTACTGCCCCGTCTCTCCGGTCGGGACCGTAACTGCGAGACCTATACTATTTATTATATTAATCCAAATCCACTTGTCACAGAATCCAGTTAACAAATTGAAAGTCCAAACAAATAGGGAAACTAAAAAAATGTCCGTGCAACCAAAGAGAGAACCAAAGTTTGTAGGAAAATAAAAAGAAAATAGGATTTCATAGACTCGAGCAATATGGTTTGTCATCGTCTCAGAGCATGCCTAGGGACCATCCTCGATCCCATACATGTGTAAGCGACTTAGCCATATTACTTCGAGCACTATTACTTATTCAACGCCACAAATTTACTTAGTTGATAACGAGCTGACATTGCCTAGACCCAGCGCCATCTTCGTTCGAGGTGGGCGGTGGCTGCTCCTGTTCCTCTGCCACAGCTCGATTCATTACATATTGTTGTAGATGACCATTCCTCACATGCTCCTCAGTGATATCCTTCAAATGCCTACAGTCGTTCGTGTTGTGCCCATCCAGCTTATGGAATAGGCAATGCCTTCCTGATGCTCGCTCGTAATCAAAAGGTTCCCTTCTTGCCGGCCTTCGATACTGGAGGCGCCCTCGAGTATCCAAGTAAATTCTTTCTAGAGTTTCAGTTAGATCCGCGTAAGAATAAAACTTTGACTCCTTCCGTGGCCTTTTCGGAGTGCTACCATCGTCATTCATTTTCCTTTTCCCTTTATCATCTTTGACCGGATCCTCCCTAGGTGGACCTCCACCCCTTACCGCCCAAGCTTCAGCCTCTCTCCCTTCTCCCTTAGCCTACACGTCTTCTTGCCTCAGAAACCTTTCTGCCTCATGGTAGAACTCCCCGAGATCCCTCGGTGGATCCCGTTCCAACGATATCTTGAAATCTGAATTGTCTGCAATTCCCAAAATAGCAGCCATCAAAACCATCGAAGGATCAGGTCGATCCACCAAAGCCACTACCGCATTGAATCTGGTTATGAAGTCCCTGAGCGACACTCCCTTCCATTGTTTCATTGATGTCAAAGTCATCACGTTCTTGGGTCGGACTATGTGGACCCGAAATTGCCTCATAAACCTTTCAATCAGCTCCATCCATGTGCCAATAGAGCCACTTTCCAGCTGTCTGAACCATAATGCTGTAATATTTGTTAAATACAAAGGGAATCATCGTGCCATGACCTCCTCCGATGCCCCCAGCACTTCCATATGCCTTATGTACCTTATCAAGTGAACAGTGGGATCCATTCTCCCATCATACATCTCCTGTGTCGGCAATTTAAAATCTGGCGGGTTCCTAGCATGCCTGATCATGGGAGCAAAAGGACTCCTATTCACATCCTCCAAGTCTCTATTCACCAATCCGCCTCTCATGGCTCGCCTGATCATGTCCGCTAACCTATCGTTGTTACCAAGCTGTGGTCCTTGTCCGTTCCCTCTAATCCGCCCCCCGGGTTCACGAGGGAATTCCGGAATCTATTCTCCTGAACGAGCATCTATTCCTCTATCAACGCCATGTTGAGTAGTTCTATCTGGTGTCCTGCCTGAGGCTGGATCAACATGCTCCATGGGAATGCCCCCCCAGCTCTGGGCTGCTCCGGATGGTCCCGCTCTTTTCTGGGTTTGGATTGTTCCATGCTCTTGACCTCTATCTCTAGCATTTCCTACCGTAGTGTTCCCTTGATTCTGCATTCTAGTTTGTCCAATTTGCTGGAGTAGATTCTGCATCATCTCTTCTTGCCTTTCAGCATTCCCTCCTGCATGGCTTCCATCATCATCTCCTTCTCGTCTCGGGTGATGAAGACCGAGGCCTGATTCGCTCCTGAGGAAGCCTCCTGACTTCTCATGCCGGCTCCTTTTTGCTCTTGGTCTCCTTGCTGATTGCTTCACCATTGCTTTCCAGATCTAAGTCCTTAAACCTTCAGATCCAAAATCCAAGCTGTAGAATCCTTGAGTTCAGCTCTCAGTGAAAGCACCAAAGTTTTTGAGCCAAATTGGTCACAAACACCCATATGTCGATGAAACCACCCGTTCACAATCACAGATCACAGATAGCAAACATGTATAGAAAATAAGTGTGAAGAACGCTCAAAATTTAAAAGGAATGCAGTAAAAACACAAGGTTTATAGTGGTTCGGCTATCTCTGGCCTACGTCCACTTTGAAGAGTTGCTGCTTTATTAATTTTTGTTCGCTGGTTACAATGAGTTATGACCGATTACAACAGTACAATTGAAGTACAGTGATGATTCCGGTAGAGTCTGGACGTCGACGAGCCAAAAAGATCCTTTTTCTGTAGGTTTTAGGCTGCTATTAGGCTGCAAATATCTCTCTCAGATCCCGGGAGACCTCTTCTTGCACGTGAGTGGGCCCACGCGATCGATCCCATGTGATTTGCACACGGTCTGGGATCGATACGAACGAGCTTCGTATCGATCAAAACTTCATCAAATTGAGTCGAGATCGATTGTGAGTGTTGCTGAGGATGTACGCAAGCTCCTGTGAAAATTTGGTAGCATTTGGACTTGTGGGTTATGAGTTACGATCGATGCAAACTTGAGTTTTCTTTAGACTGTCGAATTCGCATCGATCCCCTTCGTGTCGATCTGTTCGTATCGCTTTTTGGGCACGTGCCTGCAAGTTGACGTGGCACAACTCCTCAGATCGATCCACTTTTCATGCTGAGTGACCGAGTCTTCCAAAGGGGTGTACTTTGTTCGTATCGATCCAGTTGAGTCTCGTTCGTATCGATCGAAGTTGTTCTGTTCGTATCGATAGCTGGTGTTTTTGTATCGTTCGTTTAATGTTTTATTCATATCGATCGTTGATCGATCGATACGAGCTATGTGAACTCCAATTGATTGATACAAAGTTGAACCAATTTTATCGATACGAAGTAGAACCAGGCTGAATTGACACGAAGTTGAGTGTACGTGATGGATACGAACAACAGGATGGATGCGAACAACAGATAACATGATAGATACGAACAGATGGATTCGAAACGATGGATACAAACATATGGATGCGTGATGGATACGAATAGATGGATGCAAAATGATGGATACGAACAGACGGATGCGTGTGAGCCGATTTCCTTGGACCGCATTGATCATATCTTGAGCATATGAACTCCCAATTACTTGAAATTTGAAATGTGGTCTTTCCTAGCCTTGTTCATCATTCCCAATCGATCCCGTCTTGATTGGAGCTTGGTCAAATTTTGATGATATCGATCACAGCCTTGTTTCCAATTGGTCTTCAATCTTGATATCCATCCTTTCTAGCCAATTTGTTGATATCCCGGCCTTGACCAAAAGGCGGGGTAACAGTTGTGGGTGGTCAGTCACACCCAGTTGAAGTTTATACTTCAGTTCGCGCTTTGGGGACTTAGAGTTAGTTATGGGTGGTCAGTCACACCCAATTGAAATTTATACTCCAGTCCGCGCTCTGTGGACTTAGAGTTAGTAAACAGACGGTCAATCACATCTATTTTGAATTTTAGGATTTCGTTCGCACTCTGGGAACGATAGATTTATCAGGATCGTGGATGGTCGGGTCACATACACCCTGAGTTAACAAGCAAGGTCATTAGATGGACGGATCCATCCTCCTCGGGCTTGGATTAAACATGGGCGAAGTCATTAGGTGGACGGATCCACCCTCTTCGAGCCCACATTTGTAAGTTTATACTCCAGCTCGCACTCTGGGAGCCGAAGTTAGTTAGAGGATTGTCGTGTATCAATCCTTTTTGGCTTCAGTGTGATAGCTTGCCCCTGAGCTCGGGTTTCACTTAGCGAGTGACCGGTCGTATCACAGTCACTCCCTATTTGAATAAGTCCTACCGTAGGATGGAACTTAGCTCTCCGTGCATCATGATGGTCGTATGATGCATTTTAAGAATTACTGCTCTGGATCGAAGAGATTGCATTTTATTGCTGAAATAAGAAAGTATGGCAAAGTCAGTTGCCTTATTACAAATTCAAATTTCGAAATGCATAAACAAATTGCAAATGAAAAGAAGACTGAATAAATAAACAAAGCCTGTTATGTGTAGTATCGACGAAGACTCTCGCTGTTCCAGGCTCTCGGCAAAGTGAGACCATCGACGGTTGATAATTTGAATGTCCCGTCTCCGAGTCTTCGTTCAATAATGAACGGTCCTTCCCACGTTGGTTTCATATGCGAAGGGACCGGGTAAATCCTCTTGAGCACGAGATCGCTAAGTTCAAAGGTTCGGGGTTGGACCTTAGCATTGTACAATCGGGCGACTCGACTTCGGTGCGTAGCTGCCCTTAAATCAGCCTCTTCACACTTCTCATCTAATAAGTCCAGAGATTCGGCAAGCAATATAGCATTTGTTTTCGGATCGTAGTAAGTCACACGATGAGAAGGTACTTCCAATTCGACTGGAATAACGGCTTTTGAGCCGTTGGAAAGTGAAAATGGAGTGTAGCCGGTCGCGGACTTGTGGGTTGTTCGATATGCCCATAGGGCCATAGGAAGTTCATCGACCCATTTGCCCCCGGCTTTTTCCAATCGTTTCTTCAGAATGGACTTTATAAT
Source organism: Allium fistulosum (assembly GCA_030737815.1). Classification (NCBI taxonomy): domain Eukaryota; kingdom Viridiplantae; phylum Streptophyta; class Magnoliopsida; order Asparagales; family Amaryllidaceae; genus Allium; species Allium fistulosum. The sequence continues at coordinate 891,545,237 of CM060905.1, read as the reverse complement.
TTTGTTAACAGCTTCAACCTGTCCATTCGCTTGAGGGTGTGCAACTGTAGAGAACTTCTTTTGGATATGGAATCGCTGACAGAAATTCTTGAACTCGACACTATTAAATTGGGCATCGTTTTCAGTGATGATGGTATGTGGAGACCAAATCGACAGATAATGTTGCGTACCACAAAGTTGATCACTTTCTTCGTCGTGATAGTAGCAAGGGGCTCGGCTTCCACCATTTGGTAAAGTAATCAACTGCAACGATGGCATACTTCGCGCCACCTTTAGCCAGAGGTAGAGACCCAATAATATTGCTGCCCCATATTGCGAACGGCCATGGACTGACCATTTGAGTTATTTCGGTAGGCGGGGCTCTTGGAATCCGAGCATGCTTCTGCCATCTGTCACATTTCCTGTCATAATCTGATGCGTCGTGATTTACAGTCGGCCAATAATAACCGTATCGAAGCACTTTCTTAGCAAGAGCTTGCCCCCCGGTGTGATCGCCACATTCTCCTTCATGCACATCATGTAATACTCGCTTAATTTCGTCGTGGGCGATACACCGGAGTAAAGGAATAGAGTATCCTCTTCTATACATGACTCCATTTTGCATAGTGAATCGCTAAGCCTTCGGAAGAACTTGTCTTTTCTCACTCCTGCGCTCTGGCAGGATCCCATGCTCGAGATAGCTCCTAAACGGAGTCATCCTTGATTCCTTATCGGGTATGTTTTTATGTACCCAGCTGGTCTCCATTTGATCAATACTCGGGGAAGATAGTGTCTCAACGTGAACGAGTCCCATTTGCTGTGCCTCACCGGTGTTGGCTAATTTTTCCAAACAATCGGCCTTCTGATTGTGTTCTCGAGGTATGCAATAGATGGCATAATAATCGAACTGATTCAATATTTCCTGGACCTGAGCAAGATAAGCAGCCAGTCTCTGGTCTTTGGCCTGGTATTCCCCTCGAACTTGGCACACGACCAATTATGAATCGCAGTAAATCTCCACAGCAATAATTTTCAGGTCTCTAGCGAGTCTGAGTCCGATAAGTAAAGCTTTGTATTCGGCCTCGTTGTTGGTCGCATGGAAATCAAACTTCAAAGCATAGCATATAGATCGGCCTTTAGGAGTTTCGAGCACAATTCCAGCGCTTGAGCAGCGGTCATTTGATGCGCCATCAGTATGCAACTACCAGACATATTTGGGAGATTCATTGGCTTCGGGAAAGTCCTTTAGGATAGTGAATTCGGCGATGAAGTCCGCTAGGTCTTGTCCTTGAACATCTCGCCTCGGTGTGTAAGTGATGTCGAACTGACAACTCGATATTCCACTTGAGTAACCTGTCAGACGTCTCAGGCCACGTAAGGACCTGTCGTAATGGTTGGTTGGTATAGATAGTGATAGGATGAGCCTGGAAATACGAGCGAAGCTTCCTCAAAGCAATGACAAGATAGTAAGCTAACTTCTCCAACTTCGGATAATTTCTCTCTGCTCCGGTCACTCCTTTGCTGATGTAATAGACTGGCCATTGTATCTGATCCTCCTCCCGAATCAAAGCAGCACTGATTGCATTTTCTAACACCGCCAAGTAGATGTACAATCTTGTGATCAATAGGCTTTGACAGAATAGGTGGTGTGGATAGGTGTTGAAGCAGTGCTCGGAATGCACCTTCACATTCTGTAGTCCATTCAAAGTCCTGTTTCCCTTTCCTGATTAGGTCGAAGAAGGGGATGCATTTGTCGGTGGACTTTGAGATGAACCTGCTCAGTGCTGCTACCTTCCAGTTGAGGCTTTGAACTTGCTTTATGGTCCTTGGAGTCTCAAGATTCCTAATTGCCCAGATCTTCTCAGGATTGGCTTCGATTCCCCTAGAATTAAAGATGAATCCAAGGAACTTTCCGGACGCGACCCCAAAGTGACACTTCAATGGGTTGAGCTTCATTCTATACTCTCGAAGGATGTCGAACATCGTTTCCAGGTCTTTGATATGACTGGTGGAGAATCGTGACTTTACAAGCATGTCGTCCACATATACATCCATAGTTTTTCCGATTTGGTTAGCAAACATTCGATTTAGTAGCCATTGGTAAGTTGCTCCGACATTTTTGAGTCCAAACGGCATGACTTTGTAGTAGTAAAGTCCCAGATCGGTGACGAATTTATCGTGCTCCTGATCGGGTAGGTGCATGGGAATCTGATTGTAGCCAGAATATGCATCCATGAAAGATAAGAGCTCGTGTCCGGCTATTGAGTCTACAAGTTGATCAATCCGAGGAAGTGGAAAACTGTCTTTAGAGCAAGCTTTATTCAAGTCTGAGTAGTCAACGCAAGTCCTCCATTTCCCATTAGGTTTCCTAACAAGTACAGGGTTATACACCCATTATGGATATAGCGCATCTCGGATAAACCCATTCAACTTGAGTTTATCTACCTCTTCCTTTAGGGCAGCAGATCTCTCTGGATTCATACCATGCCTTTTTGCTTGATCGGGACATGCCACGGGTCAATATTCAAGGTGTGGCTAGCGATGTCCGGCGAGATCCCACACAAGTCAGAGTGTGTCCAAGTAAACACATTGAGGTTTGCCCGGAGAAATTCAACAATTCCTCCTTCATCTGTTGGCTTAGCTGAGATCTAATCTTTATCATACTAGAATCGTCATCATTATCGATCAGATAATCGATCGTCAGCTTTGCCGGAGAAGCCTGACTGTCTTTGACTTCGTCCTCGCTTTCATTATCTCTTGGGTCAAGATCTCTCGGGAATTGGTTGTGGTGCCCGGGCCTAGGCCCAGGTGTTAACTGTCAATTATATGCAAAGCGGACGTAGAGAGATTCCTCTATGCCCTTTCCGTTTTCTTTTCGCTATGCCTCCCGCAGCTCGGCAACACAGCAGGCCCGTCCGGCAACCTGGTATCCCTGAACAACTTTGACTCCATTGTCAGTAGGGAATTTCAAAGTCAGACACTAAGGGCGATAGTAGTCCTAAACTCAGCTAGGGCCAGTCGGCCCAAGAAAGCGTTGTACGGTGAATCAATATCCAATACAATAAACTATAGTATCCGGACTCTCCAGCGCTCTCCAACTTTCAACTCCACTGGTAACTCCACCATCCCAGTGGGTATAGTCGCACTTCCATTGAAGCTATGAATACGAGACCGACAAGGCTTCAAACCTTTCGCTTCCATCTTCATTTGATCATAGGCTCGCTTAAAGAGTATGTTCACTGAACTTCCACTGTCCACAAAGATCCTCTTCATCTAAGCATGACCTGTCTGAGCTGAAATGAATAGTGGATCAATGGTACGGGCTTCAATTCTGTCGGCATCCCTGTCTCGGAAAATGATGTCGTCTGTCATCATCTTCTGTTGTTTGGCCGGAGCCCCATCCTCCAAGTTACTGCAACATTCAAAGCTTGCATACCTAATAGAGCTGGCATACTACTCCTTTTCCCTCCAGCTCCAATCCGCTGGATGAGGACCACCACTAACAGTGTTAATCACTAACCTCCCGCCAGTATGCGCGGATTCCTCAGGTCTAACCTGATTTGGTATTTGATTTTGATTCGATAGGCCCACACTTTGAACCTGCGGTGCCCGAACGAACTTCTCCATCTTTCTTTCTCGGATCAACTTCTCGATAATATCCTGTAGATGATGACACTAGTTCGTGTTATGGCCATAACTATCGTGAAATCTACAAAACTTTCCCAGTTTGAATCTGTCTCTCCAATGATTGCTTCGGAGAAGGTTTCTTATATTGGATAGTATTACAAGTTTGCAAGTACACATTCTCCAGGGATGTATTTAAAGGAGTATAGGTGTCGAACATGGGAGCTCTACATCGCGGTCCACGATTCTGATCCTGCTTCTTACCCTGATTTCCATCGCCTTTCTTCTGATTCTGCTTATTCTGTACATTTAATTGCACCTTTCCGAAACTCTTCCCGGTTTGTTTCACAATGACATTGTTCTGGATTCCTTCCACATTGGGCCCTGCGTCATCCTTTTTCCTATACTGTTTCACATCCTTTCTCCTCAAGAAATGAGCTGCCTTGGAATAGAAATGGTCCAATGACGCAAGGGGTTTTCCAGCCAACCAGTTTCCAAATTTGAAATCAGGATCGATCCCCTTAGTTAGTGCCATCCGAATGGAATTGTTGTTAGGGTTACTAATCTCGGCGCATGCAGCGTGGAACCTTTCCAGGTAACGTCTAAGTGTCTCTCTGGGAGCTTGAGTGACACTGGACATGTTATTAACATCTTTGGGCCTTGTAACATGCATGCGAAATTACTCGACAAACTTCATAGCCAACTGGTCGAAACATGAAATAGATCGGGGTGGCAGACGAGTGAACCACATAGTCGTGATGCCCCCTAGGGAAATTGGGAAACTTCGGCATTTGACCACATCATCAGCCCATGTGGCATTCATCAACCATTCATACTTTAAAATGTGCTGGTTAGGGTAAGAGCTCCCTTCATAAACAGGTAGAGTTGGCATTCTGAATCGCTGAGGCTGTTTAGCATAGAGAATGTCATCAGTGAACGGGGTGTGACTCCGGGAGATTCCCCAGTCGTCATTGGTGAGGCCTTGGCTCTCACAGATCATCTGGCAGATCATTGTCGGGATGTTTGGCATCTGGACATTCTGGGCATGCTGGGCCAAGGTATGGTCGGGTTCCACAATGCGAGGATGGGCCGGGCGCGGTCGATGATCCATACCTCGCCTCCTTGGCTCTAGGTCTTCGGGAACATAATGTTCAGGAGTATAATCACGTTAGCGATGGTTCAGATCCGTTCGGTTCCGAGTGTCAGTTTCCTACTCGATGGCAGCGGCAGTAGCATGGTTGTTAGTGTTGTTAGTAGTGTGATAGGGAACCGTCCCTCCTTGGGAGGAGGGTTCGGTCTGGTGGCTGGCTGATGGAATAACTCTCGCTTGTCCAAGATTCAAAGTGCGCTGATGTCCGGTAGCCTGTGTATAGCTTCCATTAAGCCATGGGTGCGTGGATCTATGATTGTAATCAGAGGAAGCTGAACTTTCAGTAGATGAGTAGGAAGCCTGATCCCTTCTGGATCTCCTTCGTCTTTCCCGGTTCAGCCAATTGGTTAACTCCGTGTTGGAACGGAGATGTTGGGTAAGCTGCTGGCGGCTTTGAGTCAGCTCTTACATCAGTAGCTGGAACTCCTCCCTGGTGACAGGGCCTTGTGGATTCTAAGGTCCAACAGCGTTCTGGTCTACAGAGGGAATTGTGCGGGGTTCTGCCTATCCCGTCCTTCTGGATTGTGGTAGTCCTAGTAGCGATCATAGTGAATAGCAAAATTCTCTACTAGACTTGATGCAAATCTAAATAGGATGGAAGAACTTCTAGGCTTGAGATCTGGATCTTCTCCTTAGATTCTTGCAATCCGATATCTGCAGTAGATCCAACAAGTAGGAGAAAAGCTGTGTTTTCTCAGTGAAAGCACCAAAGTGTTTGTACCAAAATTGGGCACAACACTCTTCAGATGTGTTTGAAGAGATAAAATGAAGAAAGTCAATGTAAAATGAGGCAGATCTAACAAACACACCAACTAACAGATAAGAAAAAGTGCTGAAACACACGAATTTATAGTGGTTCGGCATATGTCCTACGTCCACTATGGAATGATTGATGTTTACTGATTATAACTCGCTGGTTACAAAAGATTTACAACAGTACAATCGAAGTACAAAAACAATTTTGGCAGAGTATCGGCGTAGAGAGGTAAAAAAGACCATTTTCTGTAGGTCCAAGATCACTATTTATAGGCATAAGCAGCAAATATCTCGCCCGGATCTCGAAGGACTTCTTCTCTCATGTGGGTGGGCCCACAGGATCGAGTTAGGTGATTTCGGCTCGATCTTGGAGTGATACAAATTGAGTTTGCATCGATCAATAATTGGTGCTTTTGGGCTGAAATTGATCAGGTACATTCTTGAGGTTGTAGGCAAGCTCTTGTGAAAATTTGGTGGCATTTGGACTTGTTGATCTCGAGTTATGATCGATGCAAGTTTGGATTTTCAATGTGTAGCCGAACTCGTATCGCTCTCGTTCGTGTCGCTCTATTTTGTATCGATGCTAGGCACGTGCCTTCTAGGTGATGTGGCGCTATCTTTTGGGATCGATCCACTTTTCATGCCGAGCGATCGAGTCTTCCCTTCTTTTAGGCGCTATTCATATCCAATGGTGTTATTTCATTCGTATCCATCCAACGTGTATCACTTTGTATCGGTCGTTTGATTACTTTGTATCGACTATGATGTTTTAGGCCTTGTATTGATAATGTATGGAGATCGATACAAGGAGTATATTCCAAGGGGATCGATACGAGGAGTATATTCAGAGGATCGATACGAGGAGTATACTCAGAGGATCGATACGAGGCACTGAATGTTTGATGGACACGAAGTATGCTAATTCGATGGACACAAAATAAAGGAGTGCCTGGTGGATACGAACGAAGTGATTCTTCCATGGATACGGACTGGCGCATTCCACTTGAGACTTGAGGGATACGGGTAGGATTATTGCATGGTGATGGTTATGAATGGGATGGACACGAATGAAATGGCTACGAATGTATGGTTCCGAATGAAGTTGCCTCTCCCTATGGAAATGAACCACTTATATGCCTAGATGGATACAAACTTGTAGGTGTCTTCCTTGGTTTCGATCGACCAATATCTTTAGCTTACGAACCCCGATTGACTTGAAATTTGGAACGCTGACTTTCATGGTGTTTTTTGTTGTACCATATCGATTGTACCTTGATCCGGACTCAATCAAAATTTACCATTATCCATAGTGAACTTTGTAGGTAATCGACCTTCGGGACAGACTGTCCTTGGTTTCCAGTCAAGTCCTTGGTGTCACGGCCTTGCCAAAAGGCGGGATAACAATACTAAATAGATTTCATATAAATGAATGTGACAAATGTGTCTATTCTAAACATACAAGTATGGGATATGTCATTGTATGTCTATATATAGATGATTACTAATATTTGGAAGCAACAAGGAGATAATAAAATCTACAAAAGATATTCTCTCCGCCAGATTTGACATGAAAGATCTGGGAATCGCTGATGTGATAATTGGTGCAAAAATCCATAAAACCAACCAAGGATATATGTTGTCCCAATCACACTACATTGGGAAAATACTTTAAAAGTTTAAACAACACAATATAATATCAGCAAAATCATCCGTAGATTTGAACCAAAACTGGGTTAAAAATAGTAGTGATAGTATTTATCAACTTGAGTACTCTCGCATACTGGGCAGCATTATGTACATAATGAACTGCACTAGGCCTTATATATCATATGATGTAAGTAAACTCAGCAGGTATACTAGCAACATAGGAAGGAATCACTGGAAAGCTATAATTCGAATACTAGGATACCTAAGATATACACAAAGTCATGGACCACATTATGATAGGTACCCATCTATAATAGAAGGGTATTGTGATGCAAACTGGATAACTGGTTCATCAGATGCAAAATCCACTAGTGGATATGTGTTTACCTTAGCTAGTGGGGCAATATCTTAGAGATCCTCTAAACAAACTTGTATAGCAAGATCAACCATGGAATCAGAATTTATTGCCTTAGACAAAGCCGCAGAAGAAGCAGATTGGCTTCGAGGTTTTTCAGAAGGTATTTCGAATTGGGAAAAACCTGTACCTCCAATAAGCATACATTGCGACAACCAATCAGCTATTGGAAGGGCCAATAGTAAGCTTTACAATGGCAAGTCTGGACATATTCGTCGTAGGCATAAAACTGTTAGAAAACTTCTCTATTGGGGTTATCACAATTGACTATGTAAGATCAAATGATAACATTGAGGATCCACTAACAAAAGGTTTACCTAGAGAGAAGGTTAATATCTTATCGATGGGAATGAGGTTAAGGCCCATAAACTAAAAAGTTTCTTTAAACAAAAACCCTACCTAGCTGACTGGAGATTCCAAGATCTAGGTTCAAAGGGATAACTAAGTTTAGATAAACTTGATAGCACTGTAAATATTCAAACCATTCCCATGATAAGTTAGTGCACTACTCGCTGGAGAATAGGAGAAGTTTTGATACTTTTAATGATGTCTGTACTTGGTAATATTAAGAGCCAAGTGGAGTATTGTGAAAATACCCTTTATAGAATCACCTACGTGAGTGCGAAGGCGCCGCTTCAAAGAGATTTGTAAGGCCAAATTCTCCAAGCACACATGAGACCCAGCTGGTGTTCATGGCAAAAAACAAACACAAACAGAGAACCAAGGAAGATTAGAAACACTTATTGTGTGTTGTCTATTTTAGATTTACATAAAAGGCTTATAGTTCAAAGACAATCTTAGTCCATTTTGCCAGAAAATCAAAAGGATAAACACTAGGAAAGTTCAAAGCCAATGTGCTACTTTAACCAATACGATAAATGTTTCGCAAAATTTAAGAACAAATTGAGCAATTACTCATTCTTGTGGGGGATTGTTAGAAATGAATGAGCATTGGAAATGTGAAGGCATTAATGCCTTAGGAAATGAATAGTCCCACATCTTAGAATAAAATAAACAATTTGTGTTTATATACTAAGATGTGGACACTATTATAATTCCTCTGAGATAAAGAGAGACACAGCCATGACGAGTGGTGCAATGCACCACCACGTACGCACGCGTCCGTGCCTGTGCCCACTCCAGAGCCCACACCCGAGCCCATATCCGAATCTGCGGTGCGGGCGAATGGGCGTTTATGGCGTATTATAGGCACTTAGCACTTTGCAGTTGGCAGTTGGCTTGGCTGTTCAGACCAAATAGTTTTTGTTTTTGTCCATTCAAACTTAAACAGCCGCACCACCTGGTAAAGGGTCGCAACCTTTCCAACAGTCGCAGCCGTTCGAATAGGCACATATTACTGAATAGGTGCACCTCCCCGCGCCTATATATAGGCAGAAGGTAAACAGAAATATACTCGGTTTTTATACTATGTTTTTTCTACACTTCTTCCTCTCCCACAAAACTCTGTACTTAAATTACATTCTCTTGATTTTGTCATTGCTCTGTGATTGTTGCACAGCGTCATGGAGTGAGGTCCATTTCATCTTGGGAAACAATTTTTCGATATCCTTAAAGCGCCATAGAGGGAGCAATATTGTTTCAAGAAAATAGTTTTTCACTAGACTCGGACAATCTAATCGGTACTATATCTACTACATAATCTGTTTACTGCACAATTCTATTTGTAACAGTTTTGCAACATAGTTGTGACAGTTTTGTTATTGTTGCAATTTTGCAACATAATCATAATAGTTTCGTAACACCTTTGTAACGTTACTGTTAACAGTCTTTACAACGTAATCGTAACAGTTTCGTAACACCTTAGTAACTTTACTGTTCAACAAGTATAAATTGAAGTGTAAAAGTAATTTTTGGAATTGATTTGGCTTCTAAAATGTTTATAAATTTTTTTGACAAACAGGCTATCCTAAAAGTTCAAATGATACAAAACTAGACCTCATATTCTATATCCAAACATTATAGATGGTGGATACAAAACTAGATCTCGTAGTCTAAATTCAAAAGGCTTCAATGCAGAAACATTAAATTTGATGTACTCTCAATGGTAAACCACAGAAATATTGGAGCACTAAAAATATATTGAAACAATATGAAGTTTAAATGGAACTTACCACCATCTTATCTTTAATCCATTTAAAATTGTTTTATTTTAATTGGTAATGTGTACATTTGATGGGTTATTATTTATAACTCCAGTATTCTTATCAACAAATTGTATTGATTTTTTATCTTTTATTTTTGTAAAAGGAGTTTGATATGAATTTGGATTCAAATATTGCTTGACTTATTTTGGAGAGAAGTTTTCCATAATATTATAGAGCAGTAAAATCGAAACTACGAAAGAAATTATTGAGGAAAGATTGAAAGTTATTACCTAGACATATTGCGATTGATAACCATTTGAATGACATTAATAAAGTCCAGTGGGAGAATTCGTCGACATTGAGTACAGTGATAAGAAAATAAAACAGTTCAAAACAACTACTGGAAATAAAGGAGAAAATACCTTAGCTCATACTTTAGGAAGAAAATCTTATATTTGACTTTATGAAGAATTAATACGTAGTAACATTGTACATGTAACCTTAATAGTATTGTATAATTTACGAACTAATTCATATCTATTCATGTAAGAAGCAGAGAATCTAGAATGCAAGCCTACATGAGCAATGACGTGAAAGTAGCACACGCAAGTAGGAAAACTAGATTTGCACGCATCCAAATTCAGTAAGATCCATATACATCTGTCTGCTCTTACACCTTTAACACGATTTCGAAGAATCTCCATCAAACAAAATTTGATTTAGATATATATTATAATCATCATATTTTTGCGTAAATCTCCTTAAGTTTTATTAGTAAAATGATCTTCAGGAAAACGCTTCAAAAAGGTTTTCAAAATGGGATTCAAATCGTAAAGTTTAAATTTTAAATCGAAACGAAATTTAAATCGTAAATAGTAGATTCAAAATGTCTATATTTTAATATTTATGCACACTTTGAAATTGATTATAATGATCGAACTTTTGCAGCTAAACTTGAAACTCAATTTTTTCTCATGTGCCATTTTTATTTTGTTTATGAAACACAAGGATTGGAATTGTGGATTCAAATAAGCATAATAAATATATAAGTATGTATTGGATGAATTTTCTAAACTGTGGTTTTAAGTTAGTTTGAATCGGAATGTAAATCGTATCGGAATGGGATAAATATGATCTGAAACGAGATTTAAATGGTAGGATTTTAAAAATTTTCATAACAATGGCTTCAACCATAAACTGACAAGTTATTTTTGATGAACCATTTTGATAATGACTTTTTTATTTTACTTATAGTAACTACTTATAAGAAGTATCAAACATACTAATCTATAAGTGGACAGTGAAATAGTAATTACCAAAAGAAATCAAATTAATTTGGAACTGAAAAGGACGTTATATATACTAGTGCGAACCATGCTTCGCATACGGGCTGTAACAATATTTTGTTTTTAATTACCAGTGTATCATTGTTGTTTCCTTGTAGAATTATCATTATGGTTCTAATTAAGCTGTACATTTCACTTCATTTTTCTAATAAGATGTTCAAATTTAAATTGCTATTAAAATTTAAATTTAAATTGCTATAATTAATACACATTAAAGAATGAAAAATATTAAAATTTTTGAGTTTTTTGTGACATAATTACATTTTTTTATTTTAAGATTAAATTATTTGACTTTGACAGTTTTCATAGCTAAACATGGAGCCAAAATATTATCCTAAGTATTGAATTTTTCTTATATTCAAAACATAATATTTTACCAACGTTTTACAGTAACTCATTGTAAAGATCAAACTATTTCTCATGCTCAAGCTTAAATTATTTTCCTAGTTGTATTTATTGAATTCAATTATAATTTGTTTGCAAAGCAAACAGTGTGAAAATCTAAATGTATACATTCCTAAAGAAAAGGCAACTAACGGAAGGGTTGATTCAAATCTCTTAACATTTCAAAGAAGCAGGCAAGAGAAAACCTAGCGAAACTAAAACTCAAAATAATCCCATCTTAATGTAATCATTCCAAGTGGTAAATATCATTATATTTGGCAAGCATAAGGTGGCAAGATGATGGTAAGAACTGGATTTTTATTTTTATTTTTTAGCATTATAAAGTTTTTGCTACATCTATTATATACATACATGTAATGTAATGACGACAATTTTACAATAATATTACAAAATGGAATAACTATACACCTATTTATTAACGATGCTGAAAGAAAATTGTATTTTTGTCTATGTTTTTTCTACATATTTATATATTAAATATACATAGGCAACTGAATGCCTCTATACTACAGTAATGCTTATGACAATACCCACTGCGTCTGTCTACAAAATATGAAAACAAAAGTAAAAATAATTGTGTTAAATACAAAAACCTATTGAGTAACATAGAGAAACACGAAATTGTTGTAGCTACAGTTTGATAAAGTCCTCCGTGATTTGAAATTCAATAAAATGGTATAGTAGATTCAAAATATACATATTCTCTAAATAGAATGAGCGATTTCAAAAAAATAACCATATTAGTAAGACTGAATTTGGGTAATCCATAGCTAGGAAACTCTTTAGAGGCCAATGTATGTGAATGCTTTGTATCAATAGAAATTGAGGCCACTGTACATAAAATAAGTGAATATTCCATATCAATAGAAATAAACTTTACAAAAACATAATGTAAAGCCCCTTATGGAGGAAGCATCTTTCTTACGCACATAGGGTAGTTTGTTACCTTAGTTCTTTGTTACCTTGATTCTTCCCGTCTCCTCATAATTGTACTACACGCTTTGCATCGTGCATCGGTATACACATTTTATTCAAAAGTAATTTGTCCCACATCGTCAAAAATACATTAATTGTTGTTGTATATAAGCTAAGGGATGAAGAAAGAGGTTGTTCCAATGACATCTAATTGAGATGAAATGATATTGTGAAGTTTAATAATATGGCCTATGAACGGATGGCATGCAAATCGAGGGACAAATAATTTTAGCTACTATTGATATATAAAGGGTATTTTAGGAAATTCAAAAAGACATGGTTGAGTCCTATTCATGGAATTCTCATTATTAATAGTAGAGATTAAAAGAAAAAAGATAATTTTTGAAGAAGATTTTTATTGAAAAGGTGAATTCAAATAAAACAAAATTATTAATGCTAATCATTGTTGGAATATAGGCTGATTTTATAAAGGAAAACGTTGAGTTTTGGGATCTATCAATTTAGGAATTAAAAAAGAAAACGAAAAACATGCTGTATCAAATAATTTAACATGACTTAAATCAACTCGATTAATAATTTACTGCTATAACTCGATCACCTCAGTTATAAACAGAGCACAACTGAGCTTATGCTGGTTTTATAAACAAAGCACCTTCATAGCTAAAAAAACATGATTCATAAAGAAAGCTTCAGATATACTGAGCTTAACCTTACAAGACTCGGTGGTGAAAATGAAAATTGTGAACATCTTTATTGCTAAGTGCCAAATTAACGATCAAAATAATATCTTAACACTACAATCAAGTTCTCCTCCAGCTCCGACTAAAACAGAAGCACAGCCTTCTCTAATTACTTATAGCCCAACAAAGAACATACATGATGGCTGTTGTGACCGTGCATGTATGCAAATTAATTTGATGTCCCCTACCAGTCAATGGAAGATTTAGAGCAATTTTAAGTGAAAACTTATGAACATCTGAACCACTAGCTTGAATGTTTCATCCAGAACTGAAAAATAAATGCAAAAACTAATCTTATGCTCGGTTTTAAACTGAAAATTTGTGTTTCTTTTTTTCCTTATGTTTTTTTTCCATTTTTTTTTATAAATTGAGCATTGTTTTTGAATATGAAAGCTTTAATGAAAGATGAAGAAGAAAAGCAAAAATCAAAAGCCAGTGTTAATGGTAATGAAGGAGTAATTAGTTTAGAAGATTTCGAAAGAAATACCTGAAGTTTTCGAAATGACAAGAAAAGCTATTGTCGTGCTATTAGTCCTACATCTACTGTGAAGCACGCAAAATTCACTCAAGCTTCAAAAATAGTAAGTAATTACATAAAGAATGAAGATAAGTGATGGAAAATGGAGATGCAACACAAGAACGATCAACTGCATAAATAAATTAGAACAATGAATTCGACTCTATTCGATTTGCAACAATGTATAAGGCAACTTTATAGTCAGATTGAAATAAATTAGAAGACACCGTGAACATAAATTGAATACTCTATGACTAACCCTAGTCCTGCACAACCTAATGTTGTTATTGAATACTCTATGACTAAAAGACAAGCAGTGCAACTATTATCATGAAAATTGGAAGTGGTAGCTAAAGGACATCTTGGAATGCAAAAGATTTGTCATGACCAAAAGGTTGTAGATGGGGAAAAAGTTGTTTGGGTGGAGAATGTTCTCGATCCAGATGAGGCACTTTTTGGTGCACCTCAAAATGTCATTATACACTGTCCGAGTTAGTTGATGGAGGTTTTGTAATTTGGCTAGAGTGTCACATGCGTTGTTTATAAGTTTATAGACATTTTGTAGCAGTAAAGTGAAGCAGTCATCCAATGAACTTTGCAAAATTTGATATGAAGTATATTCATGTAAGTTTTGAAATTTTCTGATACGTTGGTTTTGAAATTTGGTTATATGTTTGTTGTTGCTATAAATTTGAATTTTATATGGTGATATATGACAATAGTATAAGATGCTGAATCAAATTGGGTTGTTCTGCTAAACTAAATTTGTAACACTTATAAGCATTATAAATCAAAATGGTTACCAACTATTGTAACATATTTTCCAATGATTATAACCGTTGGGAATGAAGAGTATTACTGTTGAAAATTTACCATATTTGCAACATAATTCCCAACAGTTATGACCATGAGGAATTCCAAAATTTACCTACGGTTATAACCATTAGAAAATTTTCCGTTTGCATAAAAAATGGGCAAACACCTCTAATCGATTTGTTGTAGTGGGTTAAATGAAGAATAAAAAGTAGAAAAAGTAAAAGACACCAGGTTTTATAGTGGTTCAGTAATAATGGGCCTACTCCACTGTTTTTTATTCCTTTCTCTTATATCTCTAATATTACAAGCAATTGACGAAGAATACAATGATCTATAACAGAAAATGGTGTCCAGATGCTCCGTGCAATGATTTCTTTAGCTTGGAGTCATGTAGATCTAAAAAGTTGTTGTTTGAATGCCAAATGCTTGAAAATTTATAGGGATAAAGATGTGGTATAATTAAATAGAATATTTCCTTATATATCTCACCCCGAGGGAATATTCTCGAAAATCTGGAATATGCTAGATAATTTTCAAATATATGCAGATTTCCTTCCATATTTGCACTACTTGGCTCGGCTGAAGGCTCGGTTCGAGGGTGTTGGTTTGGTTAAAATGCATTTGGATAGGTTATGTACCAAGTTTGTATGCTTTCCCATTTGGTTTGACAAACTCCCCTAGGCTTGATTTGGTATTCCATCAAGGCACGCGAGTCAGTAGGCCTGGTATTAGCTTGGTTCGGTTCATGCTCTTCTCCTTGGTTCGGCACCCTCCTTCCCTAAATAAGTGTTTCTGGTTCGGCACCCTTGGGGTACCGATTGAGATATCCTGCCGACCAAGATATTGGGTTCGTTACCATTGGACGTCGAACGAGATATCCTGATCGGTACCTTGGGGTACCGAGCAAGATATTCTGTTCGGTACCCTTACGTACCGAACACACGAGATAGGGTTAGGAAATGCTGCCTTTCTTCATTTCCTCCTCTTGGTTTCTATCGAACTACGATCTCATGGGCAAAAATGCCCATAACACCTCCCCCTAAAGCCTAGCTCATAGATTATGAGGTGGGCTTTGCTGAATTACTCCTTGGACTTCTTAGTAGATGTGCATCTCTCTTTAGCCTGGGTTGGTATGCCCATTTTTGATTACCTGTGTTGGTTCGGTATCATATCGGTCCGGCTCCTGGATCCTTCCTATATATAATATGACACACCCCATCCAACGAACATGCTTTTTAACTTTTCAGCCTTCCACAAAAACCACGACCCTTTGTCTCTCCGAGCCGTCATTATTGTTCCCTCTTGTTCAAGCATCCAGTCTAGTTCCAATCTTCAATCCAAGGGCGCTTCATGATCAGATGAGTACTTCACTTTATTTCAACATTAACTCCATTGATTTCCATGCGGCAACTTACTTTGATCGGCTTTGCCTTGCTTCGCTTTACCCTTGGGTTAGAGACTAGGGTTGTTATGGTTCGGCTCTAAACCGAATAACAACTTGCAGTAGTTCGGTATTCGGCCGAACAAAAACGTTGGAGCCTCTCTTTTTAGGCATAGTACACATGCATACATATATGCATGCACGTGACGCTTCCAACTTTTGTGATAACGTGTGAGATAATTGATCATGATAGATAAGTATGTTGGGAAGTCGCCTTACTCGTTCTTCTACTGCCTCCAGGGATCAGGCTCCTTTTACTTCTGCCCCTTCAGGCCCAGCTCAGCCAGGGCGTTGCTCCAACCAACCCAGCTCCACTCACTCTCTCTTCCATGGATATGGACCATCAGAGGTTCTGATAAACCCTACACACTCTAAAGCTTCAACTTTGACGGCTAAGCGGCTTGATCTTATTGTGGCTACTTATGGCATTCGAAGGTGGAACTTCTTCTACCTACTCCAGAATAGTATGAACATGCTCCCCCGAGGGATACATGCCCTACTCCCTTTATCACTACGATGTTGGAGCTCCACCTCCTCTCCCTCGATGGGTTGCAGGGTTTCTTATATAATTAAAGATGCTCCGTTCAAACTACATTCGAATGGTTATGCCATCATCACTAGCTTGTACTCCATCTTCATGAGGAAGTTCCAAGAGCCCTGGACTTATTTCCAAATTAGGTTCCTATATGCTATAAAGAGCAAGTAGGAGGGTTCCCTCTTCATTTTTCTCGAGGTGGGGAGCAAGTTCAAGCCGGTCGTGGATTTATACTCCAAATATAGCATGTTCAAGATGGAGTACTTCTTTGTTCAAGAAAATTCTCCATGCTTTCATTAGTGGCACTTAGGATGTAAGCTCACTTCTTTCCTCTATTTCATGACTTAATTCTGCGCAAAAAGCTAATATCCCTTCCTTAGTGCTTTTTTTCAAGCGTTGTAGGAGTGGCTTCTGGAAAGGACTTGGATGACATGCTGGGAAGGCTCCAGCAAATCCCTAGGGAGTCCTGGGTGATTCCCCGCCTCATTAATGACGATAACTTAAGACAACTCAGATTGCTAGCGGTCGATCGTTTGATTGGAAGGGGCATGCAGCCTTTTTTCCAAAAGCCTGCCAAAGTCAAGAAGAAGAAAGACTCGACTATTGGTGAAATAAGCGAGGCACCATCTTCCCAGCCAACTGTTTTTGATTTTGTCTCGACTGTTGATCCATCTGAAGTAGTCCCTACCATACTAACGGGCTCAGAGGAGCCAGAGTTAGGTGCATTCAAGGTAGTTCCAAGTAAAAGAGGCCGATTGAAGACCTTAAAGGAGCGAGAAGATGATAGTATTTGCATGAGGATGGAGGAAGAAGTGGGCTCTCATTCTTGCAACAATGATCGTATTGCTTCGGATCATGATGAAGCCCACTCTTTTGGGGCCATTGGTTCGGCAACCCCACCTAACCCGAAGGTGGATGAAGCTTACGTCTTGTTTTTGGTCCCGAGGAGGAGGAGGAAGAGGCTTTCATCCCTAGAGATATTAATATTTCTGATTACCTTTTGGACTCGGATCTTGGGATCAGTTACGGGGATTCTGCATCCATTGTAGAGATTCAAAGATAGTTAGAGACTCATGAGGACCCTAAGGATTCGTGCCGTAGCTATACTACTTTTGCACTTATACTTGCACCATCTCACATTCTTGTCATGGACATGCATTTCTCTAGGTGATTGGATGATTCTAAACTATTACCCTTTATAATTGCAGGAGACAAGAGCTTAAGGCGGGAGAAAATAACATCCAAGATAAAACCGCTGGCTCCTCCAAAAGATGTGAAAAAGTCAGCATCTCTATTTGGATAGAGCGAGAACATTAGGCAACCACCGACAGATCTGAAAATGGGACAACTTGTCAGCTATCGCCTAGCAGGGGACATAGGTGACCAAGACCCTAAAAATGGCTTGTGGAAGAGATCTTGCTCTCCTGGCAGTAAATCAGGGTCCTATACCGCAGTACAACATTCCAAGCCACCTCTGTTCTCTCCTTTCCAAGCATATAATTCCGAAACCTCCAAGCAACATGAGAGGAATGACAAAAGAGGAGCCTTAGTGTGTGTCCTCAGGTAGAAAGATAAGGGAAAGGGGCCAAAAGATGTAAACGTCATCACTGACCCCTCAAATATGCTCTTCGATGGATTCCAGCAGCTTTATTAGCTAAGAGATCCTCCGACGCTCCTACTCGCTGATGCCACTGTTTCTTTTACTGAATTGATAGAAATCCTCGTAGATGGTCCGGCCGAAGTGAAAGCACTTTTAGAATTTCACACTAGGGTTATCAAGGTGGGGCAGGAGATCAACAAGCAAAGGTAGAGAAGAGCACCAAGGTCTTCGATCTCCAAAGCAATTGCATCAACAAAATTTTGACCACAAACAAATTGTGGATGCTTTGGAGAGGTTTCAGACCGAGGAGATCTAGAAGCTTAAGGCGGCCTATAGTGAGGAGTTGGAGCAGATGAAGCAGGAGTGCTTCGAGAACTTCAAGGCTTCCAAGAGAAAATACGATGAAAAAGCCAAGTGGTTCATTGATGAATATAATAATGTTAAGGACAAACAGACCAAGAGGCTGGATGAGATCCAAGCAGCAGCCAAGAAGGTGGTGCCCAACATTGCTGACTTAAAAAAGAAAGTTGTGGAGTGGAGGGTGATATGCACGTAAATGTGCATATATATATATACATCCATATTTTATCTATTTTTATTTAAATAAATGTCATATTTGGGTATTTTAACACGTTTGAACCAAAATTCAATTATTTTCAAATCATCATATATTATCTTCATACAGGGGCAAAATGGTCATTTTTGTGCATGTGTCAATTTGAGAATTTTTACTTGGTCATTTTTTGTGTGATTTTTATAGGAATTTGGGTTCATATGGAAGAGGGTTTCATGAAAATATATGCATGCACAAGAGAATACAAAGGAAGGATGATGGAAATAATTCAAATACATGATCATGGAGGACCCAACCTACCCACTTACCTAAATCTACAATTAGAAGCTAATGGACAACTAAGTGGAGGTTAAATCTTCATGCATATTTGATGATGGATTAATTAGTGGCTAATGGATACTTGGTAGCCACACTTCCTAAAGGGCATTTTGGAAAGCACCCTAAAATTTAATTAGGGTTTTATGCATGTATAAATAGCCCTCTTATGTATATGTAAATAGCTTCTGACTCTTTCAAATTAGTTAGGAAATTAAAATACAAGTTGTAAGCTCTATGTTTCATGAAATAAAAATGGCTTCCTAGCCTCTTTCTCTTTTCTCTTTTACATGTTTTTATTTACTTTTATGTTAATGTTTATTTCTAAGTTTTCTTTCATTTCATGTTCCTTTCTATTTACATGCTTTCTTTTCTTATGTTAGTAGTTTAGATTCACATTTATGCACTTAGTTTAGTTCATTTCCTTCTAGTAGTTAATCTTCTTTTTTTTGTTCATTTTCTACTCCTTTATTTTCAATGTTGAAATCTCTATGTGTTGAAATGATAACACAAATGAGAGGCTAAATCCCTATAATTTAGGGGTAATGAAGCATTCTTTTAAACATGTAGATTCAACATAATTTTCTATGTATGATCTCTTTTGTGCTTAATGAGAAAATGGATGTTTATGTTTATCTGTGTTTTATGTTGAATTTGATAGCTTAGTTTGTTCATAACAAATAGGCTATGCTTATCTTATTAATCACAAATTGCCTCTTCATCTAAATATGATCATGGCAATGAAGTGAAGTTTTAATCAAAATTTGATGATCTATGTTACTAATTAATAGTAAATAGATCATGCTTGAACTAGATTTTGGTTTCATTTTCTATGCTATGTTTCATGAGATTTGAAAAAGTAGGATTATATTTGTATTATAGTTTGATGGTTTGATTTGTGTTAATTAATAACACAAATAGGTCATGCTTATGATAAATACATCACTAATCCTACTTAGATTAAAAAGAGATCATCATTTGATTTTATGTTGATTTATGTGAAAAAAATAAGAAAGTGGATTTGCCTCTAAATTGAATTTTAATCACATAGTTGTTAATCTCAAATTTTGCTTAGTTTTAGTTTTCTAGTTTTCAAAACAATCTCACTCTTATTTAATTTGATTTAATAGAGTTTTAAAATCATACAAATTCCCTGCGGATTGACCCGTACTCGCCATGTACTAAAATTGTACGACGTGCACTTGCGGTTATTTTTATTATAAATTTTTTGGTGATTTTCCAACTCGATAGAAAATTCTTCGTTAAACAAGTTTTTGGCATCGTTGCCGGGGATTTTTATTCCATGTTGACTTTATCGTTCTCGAAACACAACCCGTGACAAACCCTGCAAGTCAAATTCCATTGATTTTAGGCCGACCATTCTTAGCCACATCAAATGCCTTAATCAATTGTCGTAACGGTTCGATGAAAATTACTTTTGGAAACATGACTTTGGATCTTAATATTTTCAATCTTGAAAACCAATCGAATCAACCTCGTGACCAAATGTTGGAAGTTAGTGCCATTCACGAAAACTTCGAAAATGAGACACTTGACCTTAACGACGAACGCGAGGCCGAGTATGAAAAATTGTTTCCCGAAATTCCCAACGAGGTTGATTACACTCTTCCCTTTGAATCGCTTCCAGTTGAGTCTGAATCTTAACCCACTTCTTTGATCGAGAAACTCCCGAAGTTGGACCTTCCCGATCACCTTAAGTATGCATACTTAAGTGATAAAGTAACGTTTCCCGTCGTAATTTCCGCAACTCTTTATCTTGATCAAGAAACCTCCTTACTTTCTATTCTTTCGAAAAACAGAGAAGCAATTGGGTGGTCCATTACCGATATTAAGGGAATTAGCCCTGCTATTTTCCAACATCGCATTCGCTTAATTAACGAAGTCAAACCCACTCGTGATGCACAACGAAGGCTTAACCAAAAATGAAAGATGCGGTTCGTGACGAAATTCTTAAGCTCCTCGATAACAGTATCATATACCCCATCTCCGATAGCCAATGGGTTAGCCCAATTCATGTCGTGCCTAAAAAGTCCGGACTTACCGTTATAACAAACGACGCTAACGAACTCATTCCTACTCGGACTCAAACTGGTTGGCGTGTTTGCATTGATTATCGAAAATTAAATGCTGCAGCACGAAAAGATCACTTCCCTCTTCCTTTCGTTGACCAAATGCTCGAACGTTTAGCCAGCCACGAATTCTACTTCTTCCTTGATGGTTATTCCGGCTATAACCAAATTCCAACCTGTTTGTACCAAAATTGGGCCCAACACTCTTTGGAAGTTTTTGAAGAGATAAAATGAAGAAATTAAATGGAAAAAGAGGATTATGTAAAAAAAACTCCAAAAACAGATAATGAAAATAATAAGAACGCACAGAAACACAAGAATTTAGAGTGGATCGGCGTGTTGCCTACGTCCACTATGAAGTTGATTGCATTATTGATGTTTCTTTGATGGTTACAAGTGAATTCAATGAATTACAGCAGACAATGATGATTTACAGCAGTGAATTTGGTTATTGGCAGCAGCTATGGAGTTTAGATCTGGATCCGACAACGTCTGGGCGTTGGAGAATTCCAAGAAGAAGAAGATCCCCTTTCTGTATGCCCTGGGGCTCTATTTATAGGTGTAGGAGGCTGATATTTCGCTTAGATCTCGGGAGGCTCCTTCTGGCATGTGATTAGGCCCGCGCGCCCAAGCCCGCGAAGTTTCGGTCCGATCCGTGATCGATACGAACGGAATTCGTATCGATCAAGATTGCGTCCGATGGAGTTGAAATTTGGCGTGGACATTCCTTAGCATGCACGTAAGATTCTGTGAAAATTTCATTGCATTTAGACTTGTGGATCTCGAGATATGATCGATACGAAATTGAGACTTTCGGTAGTTCATTTCGTTCGACTCGATCACTTCGAATCGATGGCCGCGTGTGATCTGGTGGTGACGTGGTGAGTATTCCTTGTATCTTCGCCTTTATTCGTATCGATGGTATTGCCTTGTTCTTATCGATAAAGCGATGGTCTGATTCGTATTGACTGAAGTAGCCCAGTTCGTATCGATGAGAGTTCCTTAGTTCGTATCGATGGTCAAGTTCTGTTCGTATCGATGAAGGTGGTGTAGTTCGAATCGATGGTGGTTGGTTTGTTTGTATCGATGAAGTTGCTTCAACTTGAGGGATACAAACAAATGAAGATGTGATGGATACGAATAGAAGATGAGGTGATGGATACGAAGTAATGACTACCTGATGGACGCGAACTAAGGAGCCTTGATGGATTCGAACAAGGCCTTCCAGGATGGATACGTACTAGACATTTGCCGTATGAAGTAGAGCTTGTTCGCTGGTGGAGTTGAATAGATCGATACGAACTAGCATATTATCTTGATGGATACGAAGTAGACCTTGGTTTTGAATGTGAAGTGGTCCCTGGCTGATCGATACGAAGTGGGTTCTGATGATGGATACGAACTCGATCGAGTCGAATAGAGGCCTCCTGATGGATTCGAATGAGATCAAGTCGAAGTAAGCTTCCCTAATGGATTCGAACTGATCGATTCGAACAATGGTTATCTGATGGATTCAAACTTGATCGATTCGAATAGTGGCTGGTCTTCATCCAATCTTGCATCGATCGTAACTTGGGCATATGAACTCGGATTGACTTGATATTTGGAACGTTGGCTCTCATAGCCTCGTTTGTTGGGTCATATCAATTTTAGCCCGATCCGGACTCCGAAAAAATTCGTCGATATCCATAGTGAGCCTGTGTATACCCTATTTTTAAGACGAACTGTCACTAGTTACTAGTCAATTCCTTGGTGTCATGGCCTTGCCAAAAGGCGGGATAACATTTGCCCCCCAAAGTACGTCTTGTGGTAACATTATGTGCTTTGAAATGCTGCAATCTTCATTCTGAATAGTTATCGTCTTTTCGATGAAAGCTGTGATCTTCGACTGATTTTCTCGATAATGTAAACTGTTGACTGTCAACTGCTGTACCCTGTATTGTTGCAACTGATTGTTGTACGCTTGTGATTAGCCGTTTGTTGTTGTAATCGTTGTCAAATGAGTTTCCAATTCCTGTAAATCTGGAATATTGAATATTGGTCTGACGTATATGCATATACGTTAATCTGACTCTCGCGGACGTTCACGAGTCGTTGTCAGTTTATTTTATATTGAATTCCGTATCGATCCTCTCTTGAATTGACGTGAAATTGTTGTAACAATGCTCGATGGTTGTTTTTCAATGTTCCTTCGTAACGATACTCTCTTGAATCGATGTGAAGGGTTGAAATATTGTCTTTTCCGCGGTATTCATTGATGGATACGAAATGAGCATTCCGAATTGATGGATGTGGGGTTTGATGGATACAAAGCGGTCGTTCGTATCGGTGGATCTAAGATTCGATGGATTCGAAATTAACTTTCGTATCGATGGTTACGAACTTTGGTGGAATTCATTTTTGAACTGGCGCGAGCCACTAATATGGATACGAAATGTGCCTTCGTATCGATGAATATTGACCTCTGGATGCCGTGGTTCGATGGATTCGAACTGCAAACTTCATGTCGCTAAACTGGGGATGGAGTCGAAGATGATCGATACGAACAGTGGTTTCGTATCGATGGATTTGGGTGAGTCAGAAAAGCCTTTGTTGGCAGCTTCGCTTCGATAAAGTCTCGTGTAGATGGATTCGAACAGCGCAATGCTCAATGGATTCGAACAAAAGTCCCACGATCTATACGAAATAGTAGCCATCTGAGGGTCGATGGATTCGAAGGGCCTGTTCGAATCGATCCCGGGGTGATGCTTTGCAACCGGTCGAATCTACGGGGATGCGAATCGTTTTTTGCCTTTATGCTCGAGTCCATATAAATACTGTGGACTTAGCCACTTTTCACTTTTCACTTTTTGCCTTGCTTTCGTATCGCTTCTGAGACCAAGAAAGGAAAACTGCTCGACTTCAAACCGAACCAAAATCTTTAATCCCTTTAACCAGTTATCGAAATCAAGTAATCAATTGGACAAAATCAACCCTAAAACGATGAGATCCATATTCTCTTGCCATTCCATTCGAATTCGTGCCTGAACATGGCTCGAGGCAGTAGATAATGTGCGAGGTCGAGAAGGATAGAATGTTGTTTGAATTGATCTGGGGAAGAAGGAGTGTGGAGATAAAAATGGTTTTCTGGTCCTCGTTTTCGCATCGATCCGGAATAAGGGCTTCGAGATGATGAGATGGAGGCCTTCGTATCGATCGATGGCTAAGTTGTTGCATCGAGTTGGTTAGCATCGATGAGTATCTCAAGCGTGTTGATCGATACGAAGGGGTTGCGTCTGATGGATTCGAAACCCAGGGTTTTCGATCGATTTGAATTTTGCACCAGGGATCGATATGAATGCGACCCAATTGATGGATGCGAAATGATCACTCCGGATCGATTCGAAATCTCCAGTCTTTTGACCGAGTCAAACTCGCACGCAGATGAACATGACTTATCGATGTGAACAAAGCTCTTGTGATCGATACGAATTAGACGTTAAAGAATTTGTAATTCCTCGCACACTTGAACAAATTACTCCGACGAGCTTCAAACTTGCATAATTGGACTTGACCGTTGAACTGCATATTTGATTTCCCTTCAAAGCTCGTCGATGGAACTGCAACTCTAACAAAATTTTAACAAACTTTAGCTTGGATTGATTGCCAATTTCTGGATGGCACGGTTGTGACGGTCAGCGATGACGGTCATTCCGACTGAATTTCAAAGTCTCGTCGTTTACATGCTTTCTCCAATTCTGTAGAACTTCTCAAGTGATATACAGTACTGCACTGCATAACACACTCACACACTTTACACTGGGGGATGCACGAGCGTTATTGTCTGTTTAACAATGATTTTTCATAAGCTAGTTAGTCATGGAACCATCAAGTTCATAGCAGTAGGAACTCCCAAGTTCAATTCCTTCAACCATCGAGATACCGGTTATTGAAGCCGAAGTTATAGACCCTGCTCCGGACGAGCTTCCAGGCGCCCGGTTCATTTGCCATCCGCAAGATTCTGTGACATCCGGTATTTCCAAAGATATGCTGGGACAGATTTTTTTAAGGCATGGCTTGTTGCTTGACGACGTGTTACTGCCTGGGCCAAATGACAGGCCACATGATCCCCCAGAGGGTTTTACCGCTTTCAACCGTCATACTTGTACGGCGGGAACACTTCCTCCTTTCAACCAATATATAAGGGAGATGCTATCATTCCTTGGAATAGCTCCATCCCAGCTACACCCCAACTGGTACGCTTTGTTGAACAGCACATTCATTCTGTTTATGGAGATTCTCTTTCGACCACCAAAGCCGATCGAGATCAAATATCTATTTAACATTAAGAGTCGTGGAGACAACCCTTCTTTTACCTTCTTGGAAGCGGTCAGGAACTGTCAAATTGTAACGGGCTCCTGGGGAAGGCTAAGTTACTTTAAAACTGAATGGTTCTACGTTCGGTGCCCCCTAGATTTGCTAAGCGATGGTTGGATAGACGTAAGCGTTACAATTCTTTCTCTTGAATTATCGAGATAGTTATAACCGACCTCAAAACTGACATACTTTTCTTCTTTCGCAGCCGCAATATCCCGAGCTGATGGTGGATACTTCAAAGAGCTAATTCGGATCCTCCAAACGGTTCCGGGCGAAGAGAGGCATATCGACTTGGTACTGACCGGCGTAAAATTGAGGACTGTCGGGTTGATTGAGAGGAGGCAGAGCATACGGCTGAAGGGACACTTAGAGTGGTCTCAAAGAAACGGGTGAAGCGCAAGGCGCCTGGAGTCATAATAGCTGAAGAAGTTGATCCGGAGGGAACACCTACTGATAATGAGCTCCAGGCTGGGCCTTCTTCCGATGTCCATGATTCATAAGGAAGGAGAAAAGGTAAGGCAGTTGCTCATAAGCGTTCTAAATCCGAGAGATTAAAATCTGTTGTTATGTCCTTGCCTGTTCAGGGGATTAGAATTTCGGAGGCTCCTCCCACGCAAGTAGAGTATCCTTTTGAAGGGCTTGCTGATATTCCAATTCCGGATTATGTGTCGTTTCAACACGACACCGGGATGAAGGAGCTTGACAATGGTCTTGAGCTGAGCGAGTCGCTTGCTACAAGTGCGGCTGACATTTTCGGTTGGTCGGGGGGTTGCACATACATACACTTCACTACACTACACGATTCATAACATGTAAATCGTCCAACTTAAGAAAATCTCTAACTTTTCCTTCGTCTCTCATTTTCAGGTACGATGTCCGGAAGAGGGTCAATGCTTGGGAATCTTCGCTCGGCCCGAAAGTCTTCTACCTATTATGATTCCCGCCGGAGAGACTCAGATAAAGACCGTGATCGCGAGTACTCTAATCAAGATAGGTATGCGTGTGACCGGGACAGAGAATATAGACATCGGTCTAGATCACGCTCTCCTCCTCTTAAACTTCCATCTCCACCTCCTGTTCTTGTTCCACATCCACTAGAACCTCTACGTCACAGGCTATCTTCTTACACTTCTAGGTTCGAGACTCATCTTCAGAGAGTCGAAACCACGACCTCCATAATTGCAGAGCAGGTCCCAACCAAGCCCACAGGAGAAGGGGCCCTTAGATTGGCTCAGATGAGGAAGGATTTTCCGAACATATTCTTCGATGGCAATGTCTTTCCTCCTCACTTAAAGAGAATCCCATCTGGAGTGGAAAACACGATGCATGATTACATTCATGACATCTACTCCCAGTACAAAGAGTGGGTAAAGGCCGTAGAGAAGGCTTCTAAGGTGGCTTTTGATCGAGCCAAAGCAATCGAGAAGATGGAATCCAAGCTCGCTCAAAGGGACCGGATCATTCAAGTGCTCACTGCTGAGGCCGAGTCTTCTCGAAAATATGATATCGAGGCCACCAAAAAAGCTGACGAAGCGAACGTGGCAATGGAGAGGTTGAGGCAGACTCATGTTGCCTTGGTGGAGGAGATGGGCCATCGGAATACTACAGTCACCGCCGAACGGGATGCGGCGGTCAAGGAACTCAATGAGCTTAAGGCTAAATTCTCCGATATGGCCAAGGAAAAGGATGATGCGAATAACGCAGCCCAGGAGGCGTGCAAGCAGGCTGTTCTGCTCCGGGGTGAACGAGATGGGGCTGTGGCTAAAGTTTGCAAGGTGGAGACTGAGGTCAAGGAGAAGGTGAAATCGGCCGAGTCCAGGCTAGAGGCTGATATCGAGGACCTTCTCGTTGTTTACAATGCTAATGTGATGAGGCACAGGGGTCTAGCCTGGCTCGATGATTACCCGGCACACTTATATAACACCTGGGGCCGATTGGTTGAGGAGGAGAAAGCGGTGCATCTGGGTGAGTCTATTGATGAGTTTGAGCTCGAGAATCGTTTGCTAAATGAAGATGAAAAGAAGATTCTCCATGATTCAATGATTTCGTATGAGAAGGAGAGACTCAGCACCCAGCACCTGGAAGTAGGAGAAGACTCTAGGGTTGAACATCACAATGCAAGTCCTGAACTTCCAGCGTCAACCCAGCCTGAATCTTTGCCTTCGGTTGATCCTCAAGTTGTTCCTGCCTATAATCCAGATCAGCCGCAGATGTCTCCGGCTGCAGTGCAAGTTACTGAAGCCGTTCAACCGCTTACAAGTCAAACTGAGGAAGGTATTCTGAACATTCCATATATCTGCCTTAAGTCAGAATCTTTATCTGAATTAGATTCTAACAGTTCTCTTATTTTTTGTCTAGTGATCGATGCTGCACCAGCCATGCCTCATGCTATTCAAGAATCATATCAGATGCAGGAGGCTATCATGACCGAAGCGATCACGATAACTACAACTGCCCCTCTTGATGATGCGCAGGGAAGCACGCTTGTGTTTGATGAGCAGCTGATGGAAGAACTCTTTCGCCATCACGGCGATCCTCTTGCTGACTTGCCATTCGTAATAGGTGGAAGCGCTCCTGCTATAAGTTCTTCAATGCCGACTACTGATGCCCCCAGCGGGGCTCGAGCAGTTACTGAAGAGGAGATGTTCGCCCAAATCGATGCTGAAATGGCAGCAGCAGCTCATGGTGGCAGTTTTGGAGATGGGATGGCAGCACCGAGACCAGCTCCGCTTAGAATGATATCTCCTGGTGGTACTGTTTTCATCACCCGCGTGCCCATTCCACCTTCTATACTTGACCCTGTTCCTCTGACTCCGCCCGCAGGAAGCATTCCTATTCATACGAGCTCGAAGGAGGATGTTGAGATCATGCCCCCGCCTGGAGACCGACCGACGAAAGGCAAAGGCTCAAAGAGGAAAAATAGTGGCGGCTCTAGCGGGTCTACACCGAGAAGGAAGCCGAGGAAGAAGAAAGATTAGACATGCTTCCTTGGTTTATTCTGACTTGTATTTTGTTGGCCGTGTATAGATGCGGGTTCGGCCCCTGCTAGTAAGAATATTTTGGAACAAACTTGTACACGAATTTCCTTCATGAATAGTAGAAATGAAACCTTTTCTTTTTGAGCTTCTTGTGTATTTGTTTAAGTGTTTCAATGTTTGAAACGCACTTGTAAATTTCAGCTTCCGAGTCAAGTTTGTCTTTTTGCACCAAGTCTGGAAACTGTGGACTTGGTTTACGACCATGGAGTGAGTTGAATTTTGACGTCTCACCGCTTCGGTTAATAGTCGATGCTTAAGTCCTGCCCCCCAGTCTTGGGGATGAGTTGTATAATATCAGCCAGCGATTGCATCTCACTCATAATACGTTGAGTCTAGTGTCGCTGAACGGATGTTTGAGACAAGTGGAGATCGAGCGGTCTATCCATGCTTGTTTGATTGTCGATGATCATATCTGCACTCCGAGGATTCTCATTTGTTTATTGGCGGTTGATCACGCCGGCCTAAGTTTAAATCATACGTCCGCGCTCTGGGGACTTGGAATCGACATTTGTACTCCGACTCACACTCTGGGAGTTCAGAGTTGATATTTATACTTTGATTCACGCTCTGGGAAGTTTAAGTTGATGTTTATGCTCTGTTTCGCACTCTGGGAATCCGGAGTTGATATTTATACTCCGTCTCGCACTCTGGGAGTTTGGAGTTGGTATTTGTACTCCAATTCGCACTCTGGGAATTTGGAGTTGGAGTTTATACTCCGTTTCGCACTCTGGGGATTCTGAGTTGATGTTTATAATCCAATTCGCACTCCGGGAATTTAGAGTTGGTATTTGTACTCCAATTCGCACTCTGGGAATTTGGAGTTGGAGTTTATACTCCGTTTCGCACTCTAGGGATTCGGAGTTGATGTTTATAATCCAATTCGCACTCTGGGAATTTGGAGTTAATGTTTATACTCCGTTTTGCACTCTGGGAATCCAGAGTTGATGTTTATACTCCAATTCACACTCTGGGAATTTGGAGTTAATGTTTATACTCTGACTCGCGCTTTGGGAGTTCGGAGTTGATGTTTATACTCCGTTTCACACTCTGGGAATCCGGAGTTAATGTTTATACTCCGACTCGCGCTCTAGGAGTTCGGAGTTGATGTTTATACTTCGTTTCGCACTCTGGGAATCCGGAGTTGATGTTTATACTCCGACTCACGCTCTGGGAGCTCGGAGTTGATAAGCAGACGGTCAGTCACATCTGCTGTATGTTTTTGAATTTCGCTCGCACTCTGGGAACGAAAGGTGCATTAGGATCATGGATGGTCAGATCACATCCACCCCGAGTTAACAAGTGAGGTCGTTAGATGGACGGGTCCACCCTCCTCAAACTTGGTTCAGATACGGATGAAGTCGTTAGGCAGACGGATCCACCCTCTCTGTAGACGTATTTTAATACTCCAGTTCGCACTCTGGGAACCGAGAGTTAAGTGAGGAATTGTCATGTATCAATCCATTTTTGGCTTTGCTGTGATGGCTCGTCCCCGAGCTCGGGTTTCACTTAGCGAGTGACCGGTTGCATCGCAGTCACTCCCTATTTGAATAAATTCCACCGTATGGTGAAACTTAGCTCTCCGTGCATAGTGATGATCATATGAAGCATTTTAAGTAAATCATAGCTCTGGCTCGAAGAGATTGCATTTTATTGCTGAAATAAGAAAATATGGCAAAGTCAGCTGCCTTATTACAATTTCGAAATGCCGAAACAAATTGCGTAATGGAAAATAAGCTAAATGAATAAATATAGCCTGTCATGTGTAGTAGCGATGAAGACTCTCGCTATTCCAGGCTCTTGGCAGAGTAAGACCGTCAACGGTCGATAGATTGAATGTGCCATCTCCGAGCCTTCGTTCAATAACATACGGTCCCTCCCATGTTGGCTTCATATGCGAAGGAACCAGATAAATTCTTTTCAGGACGAGATCGCCTAGTTCAAAGGTTCGCGGGCGGACCTTGGGGTTGTATAATCGGGCGACTCGACTTTGATGTGCGGCTGCCCTCAAATCAGCCTCTTTACACTTCTCATCTTGCAGATCGAGAGATTCAGCAAGTAATATAGCATTTGTCTTTGGATCATAGTATGTCAAACGATGAGAAGGTACTTCTAGCTCAACTAGAATAACGGCTTATGAACCATAAGAGAGAGGGAATGGAGTGTGATCGGTCGCGGTCTTATGGGTTGTTCGGTAGGCCCATAAAGCCATAGGAAGTTCATCGACCCACTTGCCCCGACCTTTTCCAGTTGTTTTTTCAGAATGGACTTTATAACTTTATTAACTGCTTCGACCTGTCCGTTCGCCTAAGGGTGTGCAACTGTAGAGAATTTCTTTTGGATGTGAAATCGTTCGCAGAAATCTTTAAATTCAGCACTGTCGAATTGGGTTCCATTGCTCGTAATAATGGTGTGTGGGAGACCGAATCGACAGATGATGTCGCGAACTACAAAGTTGATTACTTTCTTCGTCGTTATGGTCGCAAGAGCTTCAGCTTCAGCCCACTTTGTAATGTAATCAACTGCGATGATGGCGTATTTCGCACCACCTTTTGCCAGAGGTAGAGTACCAATGATGTCGATGCCCCACATTGCAAACGGCCATGGACTGACCATTTGTGTTATCTCGGTAGGAGGGGCTCTAGGAATTCGAGCTTGCTTCTGACACCTATCACATTTCTTTGCATAATCCGACGCGTCACGATTCACGGTAGGCCAGTAATATCCGTATCGAAGTATTTTCTTGGCAAGTGCTTGCCCCTCAGTGTGCTCGCCACATTCTCCCTCATGTACATCATTCAACACTCGTTTAACTTCATCGTGAGCGATACACCGGAGTAAAGGAACAGAGTACCCTCTTCTATACATGACTCCATTCTGAATGGTGAATCGTGAGGCCTTCCGAAGGACTTGTCTCTTTTCACTCCTGTGCTCTAGCAGGGTTCCGTGCTCAATGTAATTTTTGAATGGAGTCATCCATGAATCCTTTTCGGGGATGGTTTCGCATACCCAGTCTATTTCTGCCCGGTCAATGCTTGGAGAAGATAATGTTTCTACGGGAACGAGTCCCATTTGCTGAGCTTCACCTGTGCTGGCTAGCTTTGCCAATGAATCGGCCTTTTGGTTGCGTTCTCGAGGTATACAATAGATGGCATAATAATCAAACTGATTTAGTACTTCCTGAACTCGAGCTAAGTAAGCAGCCAGCCTTCGATCTCTCGCCTAATACTCTCCCTGTACTTGACACACGACTAACTGTGAATCACAGTAAACTTCCACGACGATAATTCTCAAATCTCTAGCATGTTTCAAACCAGCTAAGAGGGCTTCATATTCAGTTTCATTATTGGTCGCATGAAAATTGAACTTCAAAGCATAACATATAGATCGACCTTCGGGGGTTTCAAGTACAACACCAGCGCCCGAACACCGGTCGTTTGATGCACCGTCGGTATAAAGCTTCCAAACATATTCAGGAGATTCACTAGTTTCGGGCAAGTCCTTTGGTACGGTAAATTCAGCTATAAAATTGGCTAGGACTTGTCCTTGAATGGCTCGTCTTGGAGTGTAAGTGATATCAAACTGGCTCAATTCGATGTTCCACTTGAGTAACCTACCAAACGTCTCAGGCCGCATAAGGACCTGTCGTAACGGCTGGTCGGTGTAAACAACAATGGGATGTGCCTGGAAATATGGTCGGAGTTTTTTTGATGCAATAACAGGGCAATAAGCCAACTTCTCTAATTTCGGATAATTCCTTTCAGCCCCAGTCAGTTGCTTGCTAATGTAGTATACTAGCTTCTGTATCTTGTCTTTTTCTCGAACTAAGGCAGCGATGATAGCGTTTTCTAATATCGCCAAGTATATGTACAACTTCTCATGATCGATAGGCTTTGATAGGATAGGTGGTGTGGATAGATGCTGAACTAGTGCTTGGAAAGCGCCCTCACACTCCGTGGTCCATTCAAAGTTTCGTTTTCCTTTACGGATCAGATCGAAGAAGGGAATGCATTTGTCGGTGGACTTTGAAATGAACCTGCTCAATGCTGCTACTTTCCCATTGAGACTTTGGACTTGCTTTATAGTTTTCGGAGTTTCAAGATTTTTGATAGCCCAGATCTTTTCAGGATTAGCTTCGATCCCTCTAGCATTGACGATAAACCCAAGGAAATTTCCAGATGCAACTCCAAAATGACATTTCAGCGGGTTGAGTTTCATTCTATATTCTCGAAGTATGTTGAACATAGTTTCCAGGTCTTTAATATGGTCAGTGGAAAATCGTGACTTCATAAGCATGTCGTCTACATATACTTCCATTGTTTTCCCAATTTGATTTGCAAACATCCGATTGACCAATCGTTGATAAGTAGCCCCGGCATTCTTGAGTCCGAATGGCATAACTTTATAACAATAAAGTCCCAGATTGGTTACGAAGCTGGTATGTTCCTGATAGGGTAAATGCATCGGTATCTGATTGTAGCCAGAGTATGCGTCCATGAAGGATAAGAGCTCATGCCCAGCTGTCGAATCTACGACCTGATCAATTCTGGGAAGCGGGAAACTGTCTTTGGGACAAGCTTTATTCAGATCGGAATAGTCGACACATGTTCTCCACTTTCTATTTGGCTTTCGGACGAGCACGGGATTCGACACCCATTCAGGATATAGCACATCTCGAATGAACCCGTTCGCTTAAGCTTTTCTACTTCTTCTTTAAGGGCGGTAGATCTCTCTGGATCCATACCACGCCTTTTCTGTTTGACCGGGACATGTCGCGGGTCAATATTCAGAGTGTGGCTCGCGATGCCCGGCGAGATCCCACACATGTCAGAATGCGTCCAGGCAAATACATCAAGATTCGACCGTAGAAATTCAACCAATTCCTCTTGCGTTTGCTGGCTTAGCTGAGACCTAATCTTTATCAATTTTGAATCATCGTCATCGTCAATTGGGACATCAATTGTCAGTTCAGCCGGGGATGCTTGACTTTCTTTAGATTCTTCTTCGTCTTCAGTTTCTCTTGGGTCAAGATCCCTTTGGAATTGACAGGTGTGCCCAGCCTAGGCCCGGGCGTTAGTTGTCAATTATCAGCAAAGCGGACGCAGAGAGATTCCTCTACGCCCTTTCCTTTCTCCTTTTGTTGTACCTCCCGCAGCTCTGCGACATAACAGGCTCTTCTAGCAGTCTGATCTCCCTAAATGATTCCCACTCCATGATCAGTGGGAAACTTTAAAGACAAACACCACAGGGCAATGGCTGCCCTGGATTCAGCGAGGGCCGGTCGGCCCAGGAAAGCATTATAAGGGGAGTCTATGTCCAAAACAATGAACTGTAACATCCATACTCTCCGAAATTCTCCAACTCCCAACTCCACTGGCAGTTCCACCGTTTCAGTGGGTATAGTAGCACTTCCGTTGAAACCATGGATTCGGGATTGACAAGGTTTCAAGTCTGTGGCTTCCATTCTCATTTGATCACAAGCTCGCTTGAACAAAATATCCACAGAGCTTCCACTGTCGACTAAGATCCTCTTTATCCAAGCAGGACCTACTTGAGCTGAGATGACCAGTGGATCAATGGTGGGGGCATTGACTTTATCATCGTCTCTATTTCTGAACACGATGTCATCTGTCATCGTCTTCTGTTACTTGGCCGGAGCCCCTTCATCAAAACTACTATAACATTCGAAGTCCGCATGCCTGATAGAGCTGGCATACGACTCCATTTCCTTCCAGCTTCGGTCTGCTGGATGAGGACCACTACTTATTGTATTAATAACCAACCTCCCGCCAGTACGAGCGGGTTCCTCCTGCCTTTCTGGATTTAGCGCACGATTCTGATTCGATGGGCCCGCACCACCTAACTGCGGCGCCCGAACATATTGATCCAACCTTCGTTCGCGTATCAGTTTCTCAACGAGATCTTGTAAATGACGACACTCATTTATGTTATGGCCATAACTCTCATGGAATCTACAAAATTTTCTAGTCTGAACTTGTCTTTCTGCTGACGGCTTCGGGGCAGGTTTCTTATATTGCATGGTGTTACAAGTTTGCAAATACACATTTTCCAACGACATGTTCAATGGAGTATAGTTATCGTACATGGGAGCTCTACGTCGTGGACCATGATTCTGATCTCGCTTCCTGCCCTGGTTTTCATTATCCCTCTACTGATTCTATTTATTTTGCACGTTTAACCAAAATTTTCCAGAACTCTCTCCGGATTGTTTAACAGCGATGTTACTCTGAATTCCTTCGATGTTGGGCCCTGCGTCATCCTGCTTCCTAGACTGTTTCGCATCCTCTCTTCTCAAGAATTGGGCTGCCTTGGAATAGAAACGGTCCAATGACGCGGGAGGCTTCCCAGCTAACCAATTTCCGAACTCGGAACCAACATCAATCCCCTTAGTCAATGCCATCAGGACAGAGTTGTCATTGGGATTGCTTATTTCTGCACACGCAGCATGGAATCGCTCCAAGTAACGTCTAAGTGTTTCTCCAGGAGCTTGTGTAACACTAGACAGAGTGTTAACGTATTTAGGCCTCGCCACGTGCATATGGAATTGTTCAACAAACTTGGTGGCCATCTGGTCAAAATCAGAGATGAATCGTGGTGGCAAATGAGTAAACCACATGGTAGCAATGCCCCCTAGGGAAATAGGGAAACTACGGCATTTTACTGCATCATCAGCTCTCGCAGCATTCATTAGCCATTCATACTTCAGGATGTGTTGGTTGGGATCAGAACTTCCTTCATAGACCGGTAAAGTTGGCATCCTAAAGCGCCGAGGTGGTTCAACATACAATATTTCATTGGTGAAAGGGGTATGACTCCGGGAGATTCCCCAGTCGTTATTAGTGAGACCCTGACTTTCACGGATCATTTGACGAATCATCATCGGTATATCCGGCGTTCGGATACTTGGAGCATGTTGTTCCAAGGTGTGGTCGGGTTCCACAGCGCGAGTCTGGACCGGACGCGGTCGACGGTCCATGCCTCGCCTCCTTGGTTCTTTTTTTTCTGGAACATAAGGCTCTGGAGTATGATCTCATTGGCTACGATGAGGATCAACTTGGTTTCTAGCATCAACCCCTTGCTCAGTAGTGGTGGTGGTAGCAATGTTGCCTGTGACATGATAAGGAGCAGCACCTCCTCGGGATGAAGGTCCTATATGATGACTAGTGGATTGTCCAGTTCTGGGTTGCCCATGATTCAAAGCAGGTTGGTGTCCTACAGCCTGGGTGTAGCTTACATCCAGCCATGGACGTGTGGATCAGTGAGGACTATCAGATGAGGCTGAACTCTCTGTAGAAGAATAGGAACCTTGGTCTCTTCTGGATCTTCTACGCCTTTGGCAATTCAGCTGGTTGGTTAACTCTGTGTTGGTGCGCAGTTGTTCAGTTAGCTGTTGTCAACTCTGGGTCAATTCTTGGAGCAGCATCTGAAACTCTTGTCTGATAACCGGGCCTGTTGGATCTGAAGGTCCGGCGGTATCTTGGTTAGATGGAGGCAATTGCGCGGGATTCTGCATGTCCCGTCCTCCCTGATCAGCAGTTGTAGAGGTAGTTCGTGTACTTACCATGATGAATTAATGAAAGTCCTTTCCTAGATCTGATGCAGATCTGAATAGAATGGAAGGGCTTCAAGGTTTAAGATCTGGATCTTCTTCTTGGATTTATGCAATCCGGTATCGATAGGAGATCCAAGGAGCAGGAGAAAAATTGGGTTTTCTCAGTGAAAGAACCAAAGTGTTTGTACCAAAATTGGGCACAACACTCTTCAGAAGTTTTTGAAGAGATAAAATGAAGAAATTAAATGGAAAAAGAGGATTATCTAACAAAAACTCCAAAAACAGATAATGAAAATAATAAGAACGCACAGAAACACAAGAATTTAGAGTGGTTCGGCGTGTTGCCTACGTCCACTATGAAGTTGATTGCTTTATTGACGTTTCTTTGATGGTTACAAGTGAATTAAACGAATTACAACAGACAATGATGATTTACAGCAGTGAATTTCGTTATTGGTAGCAGCTATGGAGTTTAGATTTGGATCCGGCAGCGTCTAGGCGTTGGAGAATTCCAAGAAGAAGAAGATCCCCTTTCTGTATGCCCTGGGGCTCTATTTATAGGTGTAAGAGGCTGATATTTCACTCAGATCTCGAGAGGCTCCTTCTGGCACGTGACTAGGCCCGCGCGCCCAAGCCCGCGAAGTTTCGGTTCGATCCATGATCGATACGAACGGATTTCATATCGATCAAGATTGCGTTCGATGGAGTCGAAATTTGGCGTGGACATTCCTTAGCATGCACTTAAGCTTCTGTGAAAATTTCATTGCATTTGGACTTGTGGATCTCGAGATATGATCGATACGAAATTGAGACTTTGAGTAGTTCATTTCGTTCGACTCGATCAATTCGACTCGATCACTTCGAATCGATGGTCACGTGTGATCTGGTGGTGACGTGGTGAGTATTCCTTGTATCTTCGCCTTTATTCGTATCGATGGTATTGCCTTGTTCGTATCGATAAAAGTGATTGTCCAATTCGTATTGACTGAAGTAGCCCAGTGCGTATCGATGAGAGTTCCTTAGTTCGTATCGATGGTCACGTTCTGTTCGTATCGATGAAGGTGGCGTAGTTCGAATCGATGGTGGTTGGTTTGTTCGTATCGATGAAGTTTCTTCAACTTGAGGGATACAAACAAATGAAGATGTGATGGATACGAACAGAAGATGAGGTGATGGATACGAAGTAATGACTACCTGATGGACGCGAACTAAGGGGCCTTGAGGGATACGAACTGGGCTACTTCAGTCAATACGAATTGGACCATCACTTTTATCTATACGAACAAGGCAATACCATCGATACGAATAAAGGCGAAGATACAAGGAATACTCACCACACCACCACCAGATCACACGCGACCATCGATTCGAAGTGATCGAGTCGAATTGATCGAGTCGAATGAAATGAACTACCGAAAGTCTCAATTTCGTATCGATCATATCTCGAGATCCACAAGTCCAAATGCAATGAAATTTTCACAGAAGCTTAAGTGCATGCTAAGGAATGTCCATGCCAAATTTCGACTCCATCGAACGCAATCTTGATCGATACGAAATCCGTTCGTATCGATCATGGATCGAACCGAAACTTCGCGGGCTTGGGCGTGCGGTCTTAGTCACGTGCCAGAATGAGCCTCCCGAGATCTGAGCGAAATATCAGCCTCCTACACCTATAAATAGAGCCCCAGGGCATACAGAAAGGGGATATTCTTCTTCTTGGAATTCTCCAATGCCCAGACGCTGCCGGATCCAGATCTAAACTCCATAGCTGTTGCCAATAACGAAATTCACTGCTGTAAATCATCATTGTCTGTTGTAATTCGTTGAATTCACTTGTAACCATCAAAGAAACATCAATAAAGCAATCAACTTCATAGTGGACGTAGGCAACACGCCGAACCACTCTAAATTCTTGTGTTTCTGTGCGTTCTTATTATTTTCATTATCTGTTTTTGGAGTTTTTGTTAGATAATCCTCCTTTTCCATTTAATTTCTTTATTTTATCTCTTCAAAAACTTCCGAAGAGTGTTGTGCCCAATTTTGGTACAAACGTATTCAAATTTCATCTCTTTGTAAACAACCTTTGTAAATAATTTACCCCTGAGATCATATATTTACAAAATAAGGAAATCATATACTTTGCTTTACTCAAAACACTTATGCCATAATATATATTCTTTACACGAAACAATGTTGATGAAATCTAATCAATGGGATTACCTATCCCTCCATAGCAAGTTAAAACCACCTTTTTAACTTAGAAGTTTTAGGCTACAAGACCAAAACAATACCTTTGAAACCTTTGTTTAAAACCTTAAACAATCCCTTTCAAATTCATTGAAAGTACCCCTTTCAAAATAAGTTAACTACTTTAACCTTGAAATATTAGGCCGAAAGGCCAAAACATACCTTTCGAAACCTTTGAATATAAACCTTTCGAAATCATTATTTAAACCTTAGACGTCCTCTTTCGAAACCATTATACTTGTCTTTCGAAAGCATTGGAAACCCTCTATTCAAATACTCAAAATAAACCCTTCGAAAACATTGGGGATCTCCCCTTCAAAACTCATATTATATATCTTTCGAAAGCATTGAAATTCTTTACTCGAAACGTACCTTTCGAAAGTATTGGGTTCAAGTAAAAGTTCGTGGAAACATTGCTTCGATACCATTATAAATCATTCCTTTCGAAACCTTTCGGTTGAAATTTTAATATAACTAAGGGTTGTAAAGAACTAGGGTGAAAGCATTGCTTTCGAAAGCATTGGTCCTAAGTAAAAGAAAGAGGATGGTTTCGAAACCAACCCTTTCAATAGCATTGAGAAGTGGCTTCAAAGTAAAAAGGCAAAAACACCCTTTCGAAACCAATGTTTAAAGGCTATAAAGAAAAGCGGCCTTAACTAGTTGGAAAGGTAGAATGCAGCAGCTAGTTTTCGAATATGTTCAAAGCTATCCTTTCGAAAGCTTCATTTAAAACAAAAGGCATATTGATTAAGTCGAAAGCTAATATAACACCTTCAAAAGCATCATTTGTAAACAGAAGTAATTCAAAGTCAATAAGAGTAGCTTCTACTCCTTCGAAAGCTTGGTTTCGACGTTGCACCTTCCGCCTTTCTCCAATTCACTATGTATCAATTGTTTGATACCATTTGCATTGGTTTCGACTTGGTTTCATGGGCGAAGTTATAGTGTCGAAAGCTACTGATGGAAGTGGCAAAGTAGTAAATTTAAGCAAAATTGTTTTATAGCCTTTTAAAGTAATTGCTTTTCAACTAACTTTCCTTGTTTTTAAAAATATAATTGGTTGCCAATTCTTTTCAAAATCTTCTTCTCTAAAAGTGTTGCCGAATTAAGAAATTAGCAATTTAAAAACATTTAACAATTAAGCCCTTCTCCTTGACAAAACATATAAAATATTTAAGTCCCATACCTTAAATAATTTTATAATTATAGTAAAATAATTAGGAAAATTCCCCAAAAATTTCCATAATTCACTTCTAATATGTTTTCTAACATATTTAAATTTCAGACCCAAAACCAACATGCATTTGCCGTAATTAATTTAAACCCAGTATTAGCTATCTCCTTTCATAAAAACTCATAATAAATCCACCATAGCTTAGAAAATTATGAAACTTGAAACCCACTTCATAAATAATGTTTACAACCGTATATTAAAAACACGCAAGTCATTTGGATGCCATTTAATAGGTTTTTCAAATCTAAACTTAACATAAAATCTATATGAAGCAACATAAATCATTAACAAGCATATATATCCATTTAAACAATGAAATCATGGCATATTATTTGCAAAATCAATTCGGATCTAACTAGAAACCGAAATAAATAAAAATGAGATGTAAGATCATTATACACCTTAGCTTAGTATTAAGAAGGTTGAGATTTGTTCTTTGCTTAATTCCCTCAAGCTTTCTACTTGTTTCCTTACTTATCTTCCTTTTGATTTCTCTTAAAGGTGGCTGGCCAAGCTTCTCAGTATTTTAGTTTTGTTTGTGGATGTTGTAAATAAATAAGGAATGAAGGTAAGAAGGGTTTAGGGTAAGAACATAGTCTATTCCTATTTTTCCCTTATCATATTCCTCCTACTTACTTTATTTTAGTTCTCTTTAGCTTATAGATTAATTAAGGCATGACAACCTTATGATTATACAAATCTCAATCCCTTAACCATCTACATTATTTCATTTGATTTATCTAATTAAATGTCCTAAATAATGTCAGTCAAAATTAGGGTCATTACAATTACCTTAATTACTTTACCAATTAATTTTTTGTGCTAATCAACTCTTATTTGTTAAATGTATGTGTATAAATACAAGTGTGCGTGCATGCAACAAAAGTTCAATAACTTCTGTTCGTAAGTCGAAAATTCGAAAAATGATTTTCGATAACATTTTCCATTTTTCATCGAACAATTTATTTATGTAAACAAACTTCCAAAATGAGTTTACCACTATTACTTATTAATTAAAAGAGGTTATTTGATTATTAAAAACCAATAATTGGATATTTAAAATTAATTAAATATTCACAAATCAAAGTTATAAATTTTGGGTCGTTACATCTGCCCCTTAAAAGAATTTAGACCCCGAAATTTCATAAAAAACAAACAACCTAGAAATAAGCTATATTAATTCTTAACATTTCCCAAAATGTTAAATGAATAACCAACAAACTTA
Source organism: Allium fistulosum (assembly GCA_030737815.1). Classification (NCBI taxonomy): domain Eukaryota; kingdom Viridiplantae; phylum Streptophyta; class Magnoliopsida; order Asparagales; family Amaryllidaceae; genus Allium; species Allium fistulosum. Next base: position 891,504,576 of record CM060905.1, on the reverse strand, counting down.
GAGTTTATCAAGGTTTACAACCTTCTCATCACAAATGGATGATAACCAATATACTGAGCATACCTCATGCTTAACAACCATATGTTATTACGCAATCGATTATTCACACTACCTTATGATAAATCCAAGAGTCATTTACCTAACTTCTCATAAACCATAAAACATTAAAGGAAAATATACTTAGGCCGTATGATGTGCATGAATCTTTCATACGCAATATCCGACCAAATCACTTGCTCGGATACATTAATTTCTCATCCAAACTAGTATAGATCACTTAACTTCTCCATTGTAGTACCTTGATCTGATACTTTTGTTCTCCTTACATAGTTCTAATCTATGATAGAAAACACTCACACCATCCCAAGAATCCATCTCAAGTACTCGTATGCAAGAATTGAGTGAAAATGCCTAGTTTGAACTACTGTATATCACCTAGAAATCCTATTAACTGGGTTTTTGACTAAGCAGAAGTCCATGGAAGATAGAACGTCGAGACATAGAGAAAATGACTTGAAACATGGTAGGTAGGCTCTTATAGGTTAGAGAAGCAAGACTGGAAAATTTGGGCCATTATGGAGCTAAGTCCATAACTTGACACCGAGTTATGGCCATAACTCGGTACGGAGTTATGGTGCTTCATAGTGGGGAGCTCCAACTTTCGCCAACCCATTCCTATCTATTATAAGCAAGCCCAAGCGACTTCATAATGTTTTGGATGACCTATCTCAAGAAGTGAAGAGTTAGCTCCAGTGAACTTCAGAGTAAGCCAAGTTATGAAAGAACAATCATCAAAACAAGTCAATAAGCTATGAAAACATAAGGGAACTACAAAACAAAGTAAGAAACCCAATCCAAGAAAAAGCACCGAGTTTTCTCCTAAGGGGATAACTTGGTACCAAGTTACCACCTTAACTCGGTGGTTACCCAAACTTTCCACACTATCTTAGGTCAATGTCTGGACCTCTCTTGTAGCGGGCTTCTGGTCCTATATGACCGCTACCTCTATTAATACCAACTTTAGAGCAACCGGAAATGATTTGGTTTCTAACATCACTACACGAAAGCTCCATCTCTTCTTCAACTCTTTTTCTATACAATACTCACCAAGGCAGCTACATTAGGCAATTTTAGGACTTAGAACTTCTCTAGCCCATGTACTTGTGACTCTTTCTCTCTCAAACACTTTGTAATCTTATACAAACAAGATCAAGTAACTATTAACTGGACGTAGGCTTAGTTAATAGCTGAACCACTATAAAAATGTGAAAGCCCGTAAATCCGTACCCCTTTGAGCTGACAAAATTCCACCACAATTCAGCTCAAAGCGGAACAAAAATACGAATCTTCAGGTTAAAAGAAGAGGTAGAAGAAGACAGAAGAAAATGAAACAGAAACAATATCAGAATCTCACATTCGCAGCGGAACAATATATAATAGATAAATGAATAATCCTTAAACAAAAACTATATCAGTTTATAAAATACATCATCAGAGTTTACAACAACAACACACATCACTGGACAGTTATATAAACTTGTCCACATAACACAATACACAATGGAATAATACATAATATAGGTGATACGTCTCGCCATCCAGCTCGCCTCCAGATCTCCACAGTACTTCTGAATTCCAAAATGACCTGATAACCTGACTCTAGGCTGCCCGTGTGGAAAATTTTGGGCTCCTAGAGTTTAGAAAGGGAACAATAAACTCCAGGTCAGTAGTGGGACTGGTGTGAGATCTTAAAAACAATTATTTTCATAAAGAAAAATAAAAGAAATTCGAAATGCTTTTGGAAAATGAAACTACCATAAGGCCTCCCGCCACACACACAATGAAAACACAGAATTGGAGGAGATTTCTCCTTATGATAGTCAAACATGCTCAATACGCAAATCCTTTTAATATTATCATTAGAAAGTATAATATTAATCTTAGCCAGCATACAACCATTATTGTATGCCTACTATAGCTACTATGTTCAATAGCAGGTTACCGCCACATTCCATAGCAGGTTATACAACTAAAACCGTACAAGTTCGTATTGTTTCTTTGGATTTTCCAACAAATGGTCAGGCTAAGGAACTTCCTATGTCACATGGGTACGCCTCTGGAGGGACGTCCCGAGAACTAGCTAGCTCTCTGCCAACACAAGGCCGGGTTACCTCTTACTAGGTAACTACTAGACGAGTATGCCACCCCCCGGTCATTTGCGACCTTTATCCGAGGCGCCTCGATCAGAAAGCAACAATCACACAGTAAATAAGATTGATGCCACCACACAGGTAAAGCATCTGGGCTCCATACCATGATACCACCTTTTTCCAGAAGGAAATGACATACCCTAAAGGGAGAGACCCTCATAAACTTGCCGCATTTTCCTGTTTTGACCATTTCTGGGGTGTGAGGTCCGATGAAGTCTCGTCCACAAAGCTACGCTTTACACGAAAGCCATGCTTTGATCACAAATGATCAACGAATGATCATCAACACACAACAACACTTAGCATGCCACACTACCAAATTGGGAGTATATCATTGATAACCTTCAACTACATAACCTCTGAGCTCGTACGTCTCAGAGAAGGGTGTTAAGCTAAGAGAATAAATTCTCCGCCACCAAACAGAAATGTATTTGAAAGAAATCAGCTTTATATCTCAATGTGTAATGTCGGACATACAACCATACAAGTCTGTTCCGGGTTCGAACAGAACCGAAGATATTTCCAAAGAAGCCCTTGCAATCCATAACGTCGTATCATTATTCAGAATGGGTTATATGACACAAAGTTCTCTCCCGGCTAAACTGAATAATGAGCGCTTGTTTTTAAAAACAAATTCAAGTGCCATTTCAATGGAAAATATTGATAGTCGGTGATTTAACTATCAAACAACATTCACAACAACCAACCAATCTAAATAATTTTCCCAAATTATTTATTTTCAAAATATCTTCACAATATATTTTTTTTCCACACTTCATCACTTCGAAAACAAATTTCAAATCACTTTTCACTCACGGAATAAGATTCCCAATATTATTTATTTCCCTTTTTCTTTATAAATTCCATTGTGAATTTAAATTCCAAATATTCACTTTCAACCCCAAAATCAAATTCCAAATTAATTTCTAAGTTTAATTTCCATAGAACAGAACATTTGCAAATTTATTTCTGAATTTATTTCCAATTACCAAATCATTTTACAAATCGATTTCCAAATTTTATTTCAACACAAAAATCGATTTTTATTCAACACCAAATAAATGTTCATATCGATTTCCGAGAAATTATTTTCAAATACCAAATCAATTATCAAATTGATTTCTAGAAATTTATCACCTTTCAAATAAATCCCTTTATCCTTCCCAAATTATTCAAAATTCCATTTTCAATGAATTCTTCAACTTTTAAATAATATTATTCAAAACCCATTAATTAATATTTTTTCCATATTTTGGAAATAATTCGATAAGATTTCAAAAATCAACTTTATGCTTTTAAATTCCTTCTTTTAAATTCACCCAATCCTTTCAAAAAAAAATTTACTTAAAATTTCCTACTTTAATTTCAAAAATCAACTTTATGCTTTTAAATTCCTTCTTTTAAATTCACCCAATCCTTTCAAAAAAAAATTTACTTAAAATTTCCTACTTTAATTTCAAAAATCCAATTTCATTTATTTCTGGTATCCAACGATATCAAAAATACATTCGGCTAAATTATAGCCTTCAACAAATTTAATCATCGATATAATCATTCACAAATTATAAATAAATCATCACACAACATATGAAACAAATTCATACAATTTTAAGGAATCCAGTTGGATCCCTCCAACCTGTTTCCCTGCATCCACAGATGTTAGCACAACAATTAAATACCCATTCCACTTCGAGGTGGAATATCGCGGTATATGGGATTTATAAAATATCATCCGCTATTATGCGGCGCATAGGGTCTCATCCGCTAGATAATGCGGGAAATCAACAACTCCAAATATATATATATATATATATATATATATATACACACACTATATATATACTACACCATCCAAACAGACAATCAATAACTGCAATTCCAATTTTAATTTGAGTGAGAAGATCTCACCTTTGCTTTTATTTTGCAATCCATTTCCATTCCAGCTTGTTTTCACGATGATTTTAGACCTTGTATAAACAATTTATATGATTTATTAATATTCGAACAAATCGAATGATCAATTACTATTAAATTAATTCAATTAACTAATAATTTAACTTAACTACAAATTTTCCTTTGAAAATCTTTTAGTAACTAAAATTAATTGAATAGACTAATAAAACACGTTAATCACCGTAATTCATTATTTTAAAATAACTAGTAGATTTAAAATGTGTATTTATTTTATTTTCTTAAAACTTCATATATACTTATTTTTATATTATTATTTTCTGTATATACATACATATATATATATATATATTAGTATTAAATTGAGAGATAATTTGTGAATATATATAACTACCTGTGACAATTTCCTTTCTATAAATATCAAAATAGAATATTTACTGTAAATGCTTCCTCCTTTAATCTACATATTTATTAATACGAAATTAACTTGTAAAAGAAAATATGTATACCTGCTCTAAAACAAAACCTCCCCCGCTCGTAGCCTCGAACCCTACGATTCTACTTCGGCCTTCACATCGTGCTAGCGCGAAAACGACTCGCGACACCCCAATTCTAGACATGTGCAGGCGAGCCACCACCACCTTCTCCATATCGCGATGCCACCCCCTACTCGAACGCGCGCCCCATGCTTTGTCGACGAATCCTCCAGATCGCGATTTGATCGAAGATGAAGGGCGCGATTTCGGTATCTCGCTTCTGCCCTTTTTTTTATTTGTGAACGAAATCGATTTTCTTCTCTTTTTTTTTCCGGCTAAAGATAAAAATGATAATCGATTTCGAGCTAGAGGATTTTATTTCGATGAGATTTGCTGGAGATTGAATTTGAATGAGAAGGAGACGCGATTTTTTTTATTTGAATCCCACGGCCACCATTTTTTTCTTCTTTGATTTTTCGTTTGTTTTGGTTTTTTTTCTCTTCGGCTGCCTAAAAGATAGAAGAGAGAGATGAGATATTTCCAAAGGAAAACGATGTGATGGTGAACAGGAAGTGGCTTGCAAAAGAAGGCTGGTCAACTTATATATATAAAATATTATTCAAATTTTAAATTGTCTCAATAAATGCAACTCAACATTTCGAACTCCTATCGAAGTGTGCCGCTAGGCGTTTATAATGTTATACGCCTATTTCGAACGCAATGGAAAAGGTTCCGAGTCCAAATTCGAACGTATGGAGAAGATAGTTTTTTGAACCAGCTTTTATATTGAATTTTCGATTTAATTTCAGCACGTTTTCTTATCGTATGGCCAAACGATCACTTCAAACATTACGAAAATTGAAATTCGATAATAATACACTATTATGGATCCAGGAACTGGTTTCGTCGAAATCCGAGACTGTGCCTCGGAAGGCTATTTTTAAATTCAATTTAAACGATAAAATTCAAAAATGAACAAACCGTTTCAAATTCAATTTTGAAGCTTTTATTATCTTCAGTACTATTAATATAAATTTTCCAAGCCTTGAAAAGTATTTTTAACAAGCTCAAAAATGAAGATACAATATTTTACCCAACTTTTAATAATTAAGTCCAATAATTTAATTGTCAAATTCATTCTGACATTTGAATTTCAAATTAAACTGACTTCCAGATATTTAAAATCAATTAAATATTTTGATTTCCATTGTCAAAAATTCATGGTCGTCACATTCTTCCCCCCTTAAAAGAATTTCGTCCCGAAATTACAAGTTAAGAAGAATGATCCAATCCCCATTAACTATTTTCTCAAATCCAAATAGTTTTAAACAACTCTCCAGAATAATCTTTTATTAAGACACACTAATCTTTTTCTAACTTTCCAAACTTATTCATAAATTCAAACAATGGTACTTACTCAACAATTCAAATTTAAATTCGAAACCAAATTTTGAATTATCAAAATTTTCTCAAAATTTTTCTAAGTCCTTAAATTTTTTGCCAGCGTCTCCTTTGCGCGGCTAGCTCGGTACAACTACAAAATGTCCCTACGGACTCTCAAATTCCAAAAGAAAACAAAACGCCAAGTGGCAAAATCAGAATCCCATCAAATTTCATACAGAAATTTAAATATATACCTTTGTCGAGTAAATTCCAATTTATCTTTCGAAATCAAAATCCAAATTTTCTTTTACCTTTAAAACACCTGTATACTACCAGCAATGATTTCCAATCATAGCTTTCAAAATCATTTTATATATTTCTTTTCTTTTATTCACATTTATATTTTGATTTCTATCCACTTATTAACAATCACTATTTTTACTACTCCGACTCGCGCTCTAGGAGTTCGGAGTTGATGTTTATACTCCGTTTCGCACTCTGGGAATCCGAAGTTGATGTTTATACTCCGACTCACGCTTTGGGAGCTCGGAGTTGATAAGCAGACGGTCAGTCACATCTGTTGTATGTTTTTGAATTTCGCTCGCACTCTGGGAACGAAAGGTGCATTAGGATCATGGATGGTCGGATCACATCCACCCTGAGTTAACAAGTGAGGTCGTTAGATGGACGGGTCCACCCTCCTCAAACTTGGTTTAGATACGGATGAAGTCGTTAGGCGGACGGATCCACCCTCTCTGTAGACGTATTTTAATACTCCAGTTTGCACTCTGGGAACCGAGAGTTAAGTGAGGAATTGTCGTGTATCAATCCATTTTTGGCTTTGCTGTGATGGCTCGTCCCCGAGCTCGGGTTTCACTTAGCGAGTGACCGGTTGCATCGCAGTCACTCCCTATTTGAATAAATTCCACCATATGGTGAAACTTAGCTCTCCGTGCATAGGGATGATCATATGAAGCATTTTAAGTAAATCATAGCTCTGGCTCGAAGAGATTGCATTTTATTGCTGAAATAAGAAAATATGGCAAAGTCAGCTGCCTTATTACAATTTCGAAATGCCGAAACAAATTGCGTAATGGAAAATAAGCTAAATGAATAAATATAGCCTGTCATGTGTAGTAGCGATGAAGACTCTCGCTATTCCAGGCTCTTGGCAGAGTAAGACCGTCAACGGTCGATAGATTGAATGTGCCATCTCCGAGCCTTCGTTCAATAACATACGGTCCCTCCCATGTTGGCTTCATATGCGAAGGAACCGGATAAATTCTTTTCAGGACGAGATCGCCTAGTTCAAAGGTTCGCGGGCGGACCTTGGCGTTGTACAATCGGGCGACTCGACTTCGATGTGCGGCTACCCTCAAATCAGCCTCTTTACGCTTCTCATCTAGCAGATCGAGAGATTCAGCAAGTAATATAGCTTTTGTCTTTGGATCATAGTATGTCAAACGATGAGAAGGTACTTCTAGCTCAACTAGAATAACGGCTTCTGAACCATAAGAGAGAGAGAATGGAGTGTGATCGGTCGTGGTCTTATGGGTTGTTCGGTAGGCCCATAAAGCCATAGGAAGTTCATCGACCCACTTGCCCCGACCTTTTCCAGTCGTTTTTTCAGAATGGACTTTATAACTTTATTAACTGCTTCGACCTGTCCGTTCGCCTGAGGGTGTGCAACTATAGAGAATTTCTTTTGGATGTGAAATCGTTCGCAGAAATCTTTAAATTCAGCACTGTCGAATTGGGTTCCATTGCTCGTAATAATGGTGTGTGGGAGACCGAATCGACAGATGATGTCGCGAACTACAAAGTTGATTACTTTCTTCGTCGTTATGGTCGCAAGAGCTTCAGCTTCAGCCCACTTTGTAATGTAATCAACTGCGATGATGGCGTATTTCGCACCACCTTTTGCCAGAGGTAGAGTACCAATGATGTTGATGCCCCACATTGCAAACGGCCATGGACTGACCATTTGTGTTATCTCGGTAGGAGGGGCTCTAGGAATTCGAGCATGCTTCTGACACCTATCACATTTCTTTGCATAATCCGACGCGTCACGATTCACGGTAGGCCAGTAATATCCGTATCGAAGTATTTTCTTGGCAAGTGCTTGCCCCTCAGTGTGCTCGCCACATTCTCCCTCATGTACATCATTCAACACTCGTTTAACTTCATCGTGAGCGATACACCGGAGTAAAGGAACAGAGTACCCTCTTCTATACATGACTCCATTCTGAATGGTGAATCGTGAGGCCTTCCAAAGGACTTGTCTCTTTTCACTCCTGTGCTCTAGCAGGGTTCCGTGCTCAATGTAATTTTTGAGTGGAGTCATCCATGAATCCTTTTCGGGGATGGTTTCGCATACCCAGTCTATTTCTGCCCGGTCAATGCTTGGAGAAGATAATGTTTCTACGGGAACGAGTCCCATTTGCTGAGCTTCACCTGTGCTGGCTAGCTTTGCCAATGAATCGGCCTTTTGGTTGCGTTCTCGAGGTATACAATAGATGGCATAATAATCAAACTGATTTAGTACTTCCTGAACTCGAGCTAAGTAAGCAGCCAGCCTTCGATCTCTCGCCTAATACTCTCCCTGTACTTGACACACGACTAACTGTGAATCACAGTAAACTTCCACGACGATAATTCTTAAATCTCTAGCATGTTTCAAACCAGCTAAGAGGGCTTCATATTCAGCTTCATTATTGGTCGCATGAAAATTGAACTTCAAAGCATAACATATAGATCGGCCTTCGGGGGTTTCAAGTATAACACCAGCGCCCGAACACCGGTCGTTTGATGCACCGTCGGTATAAAGCTTCCAAACATATTCAGGAGATTCACTAGTTTCGGGAAAGTCCTTTGGAACGGTAAATTCAGCTATAAAATCAGCTAGGACTTGTCCTTGAATGGCTCGTCTTGGAGTGTAAGTGATATCAAACTGGCTCAATTCGATGTTCCACTTGAGTAACCTACCAAACGTCTCAGGCCGCATAAGGACCTGTCGTAACGGCTGGTCGGTGTAAACAACAATGGGATGTGCCTGGAAATATGGTCGGAGTTTTTTTGATGCAATAACAGGGCAATAAGCCAACTTCTCTAATTTCGGATAATTCCTTTCAGCCCTAGTCAGTCGCTTGCTAATGTAGTATACTAGCTTCTGTATCTTGTCTTTTTCTCAAACTAAGGCAGCGATGATAGCGTTTTCTAATATCGCCAAGTATATGTACAACTTCTCATGATCGATAGGCTTTGACAGGATAGGTGGTGTGGATAGATGCTGAACTAGTGCTTGGAAAGCGCCCTCACACTCCGTGGTCCATTCAAAGTTTTGTTTTCCTTTACGGATCAGATCGAAGAAGGGAATGCATTTGTCGGTGGACTTTGAAATGAACCTGCTCAATGCTGCTACTTTCCCATTGAGACTTTGGACTTGCTTTATAGTTTTCGGAGTTTCAAGATTTTTGATAGCCCAGATCTTTTCAGGATTAGCTTCGATCCCTCTAGCATTGACGATAAACCCAAGGAATTTTCCAGATGCAACTCCAAAATGACATTTCAGCGGGTTGAGTTTCATTCTGTATTCTCGAAGTATGTTGAACATAGTTTCCAGGTCTTTAATATGGTCAGTGGAAAATCGTGACTTCACAAGCATGTCGTCTACATATACTTCCATTGTTTTCCCAATTTGATTTGCAAACATCCGATTGACCAATCGTTGATAAGTAGCCCCGGCATTCTTGAGTCCGAATGGCATAACTTTATAACAATAAAGTCCCAGATTGGTTACGAAGCTGGTATGTTCTTGATAGGGTAAATGCATCGGTATCTGATTGTAGCCAGAGTACGCGTCCATGAAGGATAAGAGCTCATGCCCAGCTGTCGAATCTACGAGCTGATCAATTCTGGGAAGCGGGAAACTGTCTTTGGGCCAAGCTTTATTCAGATCGGAATAGTCGACACATGTTCTCCACTTTCTATTTGGCTTTCGGACGAGCACGGGATTCGACACCCATTCAGGATATAGCACATCTCGAATGAACCCGTTCGCTTAAGCTTTTCTACTTCTTCTTTAAGGGCGGTAGATCTCTCTGGATCCATACCACGCCTTTTCTGTTTGACCGGGACATGTCGCAGGTCAATATTCAGAGTGTGGCTCGCGATGCCCGGCGAGATCCCACACATGTCAGAATGCGTCCAGGCGAATACATCAAGATTCGACCGTAGAAATTCAACCAATTCCTCTTGCGTTTGCTGGCTTAGCTGAGACCCAATCTTTATCATTTTTGAATCATCGTCATCGTCAATTGGGACATCAATTGTCAATTCGGCCGGGGATGCTTGACTTTCTTTAGATTCTTCTTCGTCTTTATTTTCTCTTGGGTCAAGATCCCTTTGGAATTGACTGGGATGCCCAGCCTAGGCCCGGGCGTTAGTTGTCAATTATCAGCAAAGCGGACGCAGAGAGATTCCTCTACGCCCTTTCCTTTCTCCTTTTGTTGTGCCTCCCGCAGCTCTGCGACATAACAGGCTCTTCTAGCAGTCTGATCTCCCTAAATGATTACCACTCCATGATCAGTGGGAAACTTTAAAGACAAACACCACAGGGCAATGGCTGCCCTGGATTCAGCGAGGGCCGGTCGGCCCAGGAAAGCATTATAAGAGGAGTCTATGTCCAAAACAATGAACTGTAACATCCATACTCTCCGAAATTCTCCAACTCCCAACTCCACTGGCAGTTCCACCATTTCAGTGGGTATAGTAGCACTTCCGTTGAAACCATGGATTCGGGATTGACAAGGTTTCAAGTCTGTGGCTTCCATTCTCATTTGATCACAAGCTCGCTTGAACAAAATATCCACAGAGCTTCCACTGTCGACTAAGATCCTCTTTATCCAAGCAGGACCTACTTGAGCTGAGATGACCAGTGGATCAATGGTGGGGGCATTGACTTTATCATCGTCTCTATTTCTGAACACGATGTCATCTGTCATCGTCTTCTGTTGCTTGGCCGGAGCCCCTTCATCAAAACTACTATAACATTCGAAGTCCGCATGCCTGATAGAGCTGGCATACGACTCCATTTCCTTCCAGCTTCGGTCTGCTGGATGAGGACCACTACTTATTGTATTAATAACCAACCTCCCGCCAGTACGAGCGGGTTTCTCCCGCCTTTCTGGATTTAGCGCATGATTCTGATTCGATGGGCCCGCACCACCTAACTGCGGCGCCCGAACATATTGATCCAACCTTTGTTCGCGTATCAGTTTCTCAACGAGATCTTGTAAATGACGACACTCATTTATGTTATGGCCATAACTCTCATGGAATCTACAAAATTTTATAGTCTGAACTTGTCTTTCTGCTAACGGCTTCGGGGCAGGTTTCTTATATTGCATGGTGTTACAAGTTTGCAAATACACATTTTCCAACGACATGTTCAATGGAGTATAGTTATCGTACATGGGAGCTCTACGTCGTGGACCATGATTCTGATCTCGCTTCCTGCCCTGGTTTTCATTGTCCCTCTGCTGATTCTGTTTATTTTGCACGTTTAACCGAACTTTTCCAGAACTCTCTCCGGATTGTTTAACAGCGATGTTACTCTGAATTCCTTCGATGTTGGGCCCTGCGTCATCCTGCTACCTAGACTGTTTCGCATCCTCCCTTCTCAAGAATTGGGCTGCCTTGGAATAGAAACGGTCCAATGACGCGGGAGGCTTCCCAGCTAACCAATTTCCGAACTCGGAATCAACATCAATCCCCTTAGTCAATGCCATCAGGACAGAGTTGTCATTGGGATTGCTTATTTCTGCACACGCAGCATGGAATCGCTCCAAGTAACGTCTAAGTGTTTCTCCAGGAGCTTGTGTAACACTAGACAGAGTGTTAACATTTTTAGGCCTCGCCACGTGCATACGGAATTGTTCAACAAACTTGGTGGCCATTTGGTCAAAATCAGAGATGAATCGTGGTGGCAAATGAGTAAACCACATGGTAGCAATGCCCCCTAGGGAAATAGAGAAACTACGGCATTTTACTGCATCATCAGCTCTCGCAGCATTCATTAGCCATTCATACTTCAGGATGTGTTGGTTGGGATCAGAACTTCCTTCATAGACTGGTAAAGTTGGCATCCTAAAGCGCCGAGGTGGTTCAACATACAATATTTCATTGGTGAAAGGGGTATGACTCCGGGAGATTCCCCAGTCGTTATTAGTGAGACCCTGACTTTCACGGATCATTTGACGAATCATCATCGGTATATCCGGCGTTCGGATACTTGGAGCATGTTGTTCCAAGGTGTGGTCGGGTTCCACAGCGCGAGTCTGGACCGGACGCGGTCGACGGTCCATGCCTCGCCTCCTTGGTTCATTGTTTTCTGGAACATAAGGCTCTGGAGTATGATCTCATTGGCTACGATGAGGATCAGCTTGGTTTCTAGCATCAACCCCTTGCTCAGTAGTGGTGGTGGTAGCAATGTTGCCTATGACATGATAAGGAGCAGCACCTCCTCGGGATGAAGGTCCTATATGATGACTAGTGGATTGTCCAGTTCTGGGTTGCCCATGATTCAAAGCAGGTTGGTGTCCTACAGCCTGGGTGTAGCTTACATCCAGCCATGGACGTGTGGATCAGTGAGGACTATCAGATGAGGCTGAACTCTCTGTAGAAGAATAGGAACCTTGGTCTCTTCTGGATCTTCTGCGCCTTTGGCAATTCAGCTGGTTGGTTAACTCTGTGTTGGTGCGCAGTTGTTCAGTTAGCTGTTGTCAACTCTGGGTCAATTCTTGGAGCAGCATCTGAAACTCTTGTCTGATAACCGGGCCTGTTGGATCTGAAGGTCCGGCGGTATCTTGGTTAGATGGAGGCAATTGCACGGGATTCTGCATGTCCCGTCCTCCCTGATCAGCAGTTGTAGAGGTAGTTCGTGTACTTACCATGGTGAATTAATGAAAGTCCTTTCCTAGATCTGATGCAGATCTGAATAGAATGGAAGGGCTTCAAGGTTTAAGATCTGGATCTTCTTCTTGGATTTATGCAATCCGGTATCGATAGGAGATCCAAGGAGCAGGAGAAAAATTGGGTTTTCTCAGTGAAAGAACCAAAGTGTTTGTACCAAAATTGGGCACAACACTCTTCAGAAGTTTTTGAAGAGATAAAATGAAGAAATTAAATGGAAAAAGTGGATTATCTAACAAAAACTCCAAAAACAGATAATGAAAATAATAAGAACGCACAGAAACACAAGAATTTAGAGTGGTTCGGCGTGTTGCCTACGTCCACTATGAAGTTGATTGCTTTATTGATGTTTCTTTGATGGTTACAAGTGAATTAAACGAATTACAACAGACAATGATGATTTACAGCAGTGAATTTCGTTATTGGCAGCAGCTATGGAGTTTAGATTTGGATCCGGCAGCGTCTGGGCGTTGGAGAATTCCAAGAAGAAGAAGATCCCCTTTCTGTATGCCCTGGGGCTCTATTTATAGGTGTAAGAGGCTGATATTTCACTCAGATCTCGGGAGGCTCCTTCTGGCACGTGACTAGGCCCGCGCGCCCAAGCCGGCGAAGTTTCGGTTCGATCCATGATCGATACGAACGGATTTCGTATCGATCAAGATTGCGTTCGATGGAGTCGAAATTTGGCGTGGACATTCCTTAGCATGCACTTAAGCTTCTGTGAAAATTTCATTGCATTTGGACTTGTGGATCTCGAGATATGATCGATACGAAATTGAGACTTTGAGTAGTTCATTTCGTTCGACTCGATCAATTCGACTCGATCACTTCGAATCGATGGTCGCGTGTGATCTGGTGGTGACGTGGTGAGTATTCCTTGTATCTTCACCTTTATTCGTATCGATGGTATTGCCTTGTTCGTATCGATAAAAGTGATTGTCCAATTCGTATTGACTGAAGTAGCCCAGTTCGTATCGATGAGAGTTCCTTAGTTCGTATCGATGGTCACGTTCTGTTCGTATCGATGAAGGTGGCGTAGTTTGAATCGATGGTGGTTGGTTTGTTCGTATCGATGAAGTTTCTTCAACTTGAGGGATACAAACAAATGAAGATGTGATGGATACGAACAGAAGATGAGGTGATGGATACGAAGTAATGACTACCTGATGGACGCGAACTAAGGGGCCTTGATGGATACGAACTGGGCTACTTCAGTCAATACGAATTGGACCATCACTTTTATCGATACGAACAAGGCAATACCATCGATACGAATAAAGGCGAAGATACAAGGAATACTCACCACGCCACCACCAGATCACACGCGACCATCGATTCGAAGTGATCGAGTCGAATTGATCGAGTCGAACGAAATGAACTACCGAAAGTCTCAATTTCGTATCGATCATATCTCGAGATCCACAAGTCCAAATGCAATGAAATTTTCACAGAAGCTTAAGTGCATGCTAAGGAATGTCCACGCCAAATTTCGACTCCATCGAACGCAATCTTGATCGATACGAAATCCGTTCGTATCGATCATGGATCGAACCGAAACTTCGCGGGCTTGGGCGTGCGGTCTTAGTCACGTGCCAGAAGGAGCCTCCCGAGATCTGAGCGAAATATCCGCCTCCTACACCTATAAATAGAGCCCCAGGGCATACAAAAAGGGGATCTTCTTCTTCTTGGAATTCTCCAATGCCCAGACGCTGCCGGATCCAGATCTAAACTCCATAGCTATTGCCAATAACGAAATTCACTGCTGTAAATCATCATTGTCTGTTGTAATTCGTTGAATTCACTTGTAACCATCAAAGAAACATCAATAAAGCAATCAACTTCATAGTGGACGTAGGCAACACGCCGAACCACTCTAAATTCTTGTGTTTCTGTGCGTTCTTATTATTTTCATTATCTGTTTTTGGATTTTTTGTTAGATAATCCTCCTTTTCCATTTAATTTCTTCATTTTATCTCTTCAAAAACTTCCAAAGAGTGTTGTGCCCAATTTTGGTACAAACCTATTCAAATTTCATCTCCTTGTAAACGACCTTTGTAAATAATTTACCCTTGAGATCATATATTTACAAAATAAGGAAATCATATACTTTGCTTTACTCAAAACACTTATGCCATAATATATATTCTTTACACGAAACAATGTTGATGAAATCTAATCAATGGGATTACCTATCCCTCCATAGCAAGTTAAAACCACCTTTTTAACTTAGAAGTTTTAGGCTACAAGACCAAAACAATACCTTTGAAACCTTTGTTTAAAACCTTAAACAATCCCTTTCAAATTCATTGAAAGTACCCCTTTCAAAATAAGTTAACTACTTTAACCTTGAAATATTAGGCCGAAAGGCCAAAACATACCTTTCGAAACCTTTGAATATAAACCTTTCGAAATCATTATTTAAACCTTAGACGTCCTCTTTCGAAACCATTATACTTGTCTTTCGAAAGCATTGGAAACCCTCTATTCAAATACTCAAAATAAACCCTTCGAAAACATTGGGGATCTCCCCTTCAAAACTCATATTATATATCTTTCGAAAGCATTGAAATTCTTTACTCGAAACGTACCTTTCGAAAGTATTGGGTTCAAGTAAAAGTTCGTGGAAACATTGCTTCGATACCATTATAAATCATTCCTTTCGAAACCTTTCGGTTGAAATTTTAATATAACTAAGGGTTGTAAAGAACTAGGGTGAAAGCATTGCTTTCGAAAGCATTGGTCCTAAGTAAAAGAAAGAGGATGGTTTCGAAACCAACCCTTTCAATAGCATTGAGAAGTGGCTTCAAAGTAAAAAGGCAAAAACACCCTTTCGAAACCAATGTTTAAAGGCTATAAAGAAAAGCGGCCTTAACTAGTTGGAAAGGTAGAATGCAGCAGCTAGTTTTCGAATATGTTCAAAGCTATCCTTTCGAAAGCTTCATTTAAAACAAAAGGCATATTGATTAAGTCGAAAGCTAATATAACACCTTCAAAAGCATCATTTGTAAACAGAAGTAATTCAAAGTCAATAAGAGTAGCTTCTACTCCTTCGAAAGCTTGGTTTCGACGTTGCACCTTCCGCCTTTCTCCAATTCACTATGTATCAATTGTTTGATACCATTTGCATTGGTTTCGACTTGGTTTCATGGGCGAAGTTATAGTGTCGAAAGCTACTGATGGAAGTGGCAAAGTAGTAAATTTAAGCAAAATTGTTTTATAGCCTTTTAAAGTAATTGCTTTTCAACTAACTTTCCTTGTTTTTAAAAATATAATTGGTTGCCAATTCTTTTCAAAATCTTCTTCTCTAAAAGTGTTGCCGAATTAAGAAATTAGCAATTTAAAAACATTTAACAATTAAGCCCTTCTCCTTGACAAAACATATAAAATATTTAAGTCCCATACCTTAAATAATTTTATAATTATAGTAAAATAATTAGGAAAATTCCCCAAAAATTTCCATAATTCACTTCTAATATGTTTTCTAACATATTTAAATTTCAGACCCAAAACCAACATGCATTTGCCGTAATTAATTTAAACCCAGTATTAGCTATCTCCTTTCATAAAAACTCATAATAAATCCACCATAGCTTAGAAAATTATGAAACTTGAAACCCACTTCATAAATAATGTTTACAACCGTATATTAAAAACACGCAAGTCATTTGGATGCCATTTAATAGGTTTTTCAAATCTAAACTTA
This sequence comes from Allium fistulosum, assembly GCA_030737815.1. Lineage (NCBI taxonomy): Eukaryota > Viridiplantae > Streptophyta > Magnoliopsida > Asparagales > Amaryllidaceae > Allium > Allium fistulosum. The sequence goes on along the minus strand of CM060905.1, from coordinate 891,487,921 downwards.
ACATAAAATCTATATGAAGCAACATAAATCATTAACAAGCATATATATCCATTTAAACAATGAAATCATGGCATATTATTTGCAAAATCAATTCGGATCTAACTAGAAACCGAAATAAATAAAAATGAGATGTAAGATCATTATACACCTTAGCTTAGTATTAAGAAGGTTGAGATTTGTTCTTTGCTTAATTCCCTCAAGCTTTCTACTTGTTTCCTTACTTATCTTCCTTTTGATTTCTCTTAAAGGTGGCTGGCCAAGCTTCTCAGTATTTTAGTTTTGTTTGTGGATGTTGTAAATAAATAAGGAATGAAGGTAAGAAGGGTTTAGGGTAAGAACATAGTCTATTCCTATTTTTCCCTTATCATATTCCTCCTACTTACTTTATTTTAGTTCTCTTTAGCTTATAGATTAATTAAGGCATGACAACCTTATGATTATACAAATCTCAATCCCTTAACCATCTACATTATTTCATTTGATTTATCTAATTAAATGTCCTAAATAATGTCAGTCAAAATTAGGGTCATTACAATTACCTTAATTACTTTACCAATTAATTTTTTGTGCTAATCAACTCTTATTTGTTAAATGTATGTGTATAAATACAAGTGTGCTTGCATGCAACAAAAGTTCAATAACTTCTGTTCGTAAGTCGAAAATTCGAAAAATGATTTTCGGTAACATTTTCCATTTTTCATCGAACAATTTATTTATGTAAACAAACTTCCAAAATGAGTTTACCACTATTACTTATTAATTAAAAGAGGTTATTTGATTATTAAAAACCAATAATTGGATATTTAAAATTAATTAAATATTCACAAATCAAAGTTATAAATTTTGGGTCGTTACATCTGCCCCCTTAAAAGAATTTAGACCCTGAAATTTCATAAAAAACAAACAACCTAGAAATAAGCTATATTAATTCTTAACATTTCCCAAAATGTTAAATGAATAACCAACAAACTTAGAGTTTATCAAGGTTTACAACCTTCTCATCACAAATGGATGATAACCAATATACTGAGCATACCTCATGCTTAACAACCATATGTTATTACCCAATCGATTATTCACACTACCTTATGATAAATCCAAGAGTCATTTACCTAACTTCTCATAAACCATAAAACATTAAAGGAAAATATACTTAGGCCGTATGATGTGCATGAATCTTTCATACGCAATATCCGACCAAATCACTTGCTCGGATACATTAATTTCTCATCCAAACTAGTATAGATCACTTAACTTCTCCATTGTAGTACCTTGATCTGATACTTTTGTTCTCCTTACATAGTTCTAATCTATGATAGAAAACACTCACACCATCCCAAGAATCCATCTCAAGTACTCGTATGCAAGAATCGAGTGAAAATGCCTAGTTTGAACTGCTGTATATCACCTAGAAATCCTATTAACTGGGTTTTTGACTAAGCAGAAGTCCATGGAAGATAGAACGTCGAGACATAGAGAAAATGACTTGAAACATGGTAGGTAGGCTCTTATAGGTTAGAGAAGCAAGACTGGAAAATTTGGGCCATTATGGAGCTAAGTCCATAACTTGACACCGAGTTATGGCCATAACTCGGTACGGAGTTATGGTGCTTCATAGTGGGGAGCTCCAACTTTCGCCAACCCATTCCTGTCTATTATAAGCAAGCCCAAGCGACTTCATAATGTTTTGGATGACCTATCTCAAGAAGTGAAGAGTTAGCTCCAGTGAACTTCAGAGTAAGCCAGGTTATGAAAGAACAATCATCAAAACAAGTCAATAAGCTATGAAAACATAAGGGAACTACAAAACAAAGTAAGAAACCCAATCCAAGAAAAAGCACCGAGTTTTCTCCTAAGGGGATAACTTGGTACCAAGTTACCACCTTAACTCGGTGGTTACCCAAACTTTCCACACTATCTTAGGTCAATGTCTGGACCTCTCTTGTAGCGGGCTTCTGGTCCTATATGACCGCTACCTCTATTAATACCAACTTTAGAGCAACCGGAAATGATCTGGTTTCTGCCATCACTACACGAAAGCTCCATCTCTTCTTCAACTCTTTTTCTATACAATACTCACCAAGGCAGCTACATTAGGCAATTTTAGGACTTAGAACTTCTCTAGCCCATGTACTTGTGACTCTCTCTCTCTCAAACACTTTGTAATCTTATACAAACAAGATCAAGTAACTATTAACTGGACGTAGGCTTAGTTAATAGCTGAACCACTATAAAAATGTGAAAGCCCGTAAATCCGTACCCCTTTGAGCTGACAAAATTCCACCACAATTCAGCTCAAAGCGGAACAAAAATACGAATCTTCAGGTTAAAAGAAGAGGTAGAAGAAGACAGAAGAAAAAGAAACAGAAACAATATCAGAATCTCACATTCGCAGCGGAACAATATATAATAGATAAATGAATAATCCTTAAACAAAAACTATATCAGTTTATAAAATACATCATCAGAGTTTACAACAACAACACACATCACTGGACAGTTATATAAACTTGTCCACATAACACAATACACAATGGAATAATACATAATATAGGTGATACGTCTCGCCATCCAGCTCGCCTCCAGATCTCCACAGTACTTCTGAATTCCAGAATGACCTGATAACCTGACTCTAGGCTGCCCGTGTGGAAAATTATGGGCTCCCAGAGTTTAGAAAGGGAACAATAAACTCCAGGTCAGTAGTGGGACTGGTGTGAGATCTTAAAAACAATTATTTTCATAAAGAAAAATAAAAGAAATTCGAAATGCTTTTGGAAAATGAAACTACCATAAGGCCTCCCGCCACACACACAATGAAAACACAGAATTGGAGGAGATTTCTCCTTATGATAGTCAAACATGCTCAATACGCAAATCCTTTTAATATTATCATTAGAAAGTATAATAATAATCTTAGCCAGCATACAACCATTATTGTATGCCTACTATAGCTACTATGTTCAATAGCAGGTTACCGCCACATTCCATAGCAGGTTATACAACTAAAACCGTACAAGTTCATATTGTTTCTTTGGATTTTCCAACAAATGGTCAGGCTAAGGAACTTCCTATGTCACATGGGTACGCCTCTGGAGGGACGTCCCGAGAACTAGCTAGCTCTCTGCCAACACAAGGCCGGGTTACCTCTTACTAGGTAACTACTAGACGAGTATGCCACCCCCCGGTCGTTTGCGACCTTTATTCGAGGCGCCTCGATCAGAAAGCAACAATCACACAGTAAATAAGATTGATGCCACCACACAGGTAAAGCATCTGGGCTCCATACCATGATACCACCTTTTTCCAGAAGGAAATGACATACCCTAAAGGGAGAGACCCTCATAAACTTGCCGCATTTTCCTGTTTTGACCATTTCCGGGGTGTGAGGTCCGATGAAGTCTCGTCCACAAAGCTACGCTTTACACGAAAGCCATGCTTTGATCACAAATGATCAACGAATGATCATCAACACACAGCAACACTTAGCATGCCACACTACCAAATTGGGAGTATCTCATTGATAACCTTCAACTACATAACCTTTGAGCTCGTACGTCTCAGAGAAGGGTGTTAAGCTAAGAGAATAAATTCTTCGCCACCAAACAGAAATGTATTTGAAAGAAATCAGTTTTATATCTCAATGTGTAATGTCGGACATACAACCATACAAGTCTGTTCCGGGTTCGAACAGAACCGAAGATATTTCCAAAGAAGCCCTTGCAATCCATAACGTCGTATCATTATTCGGAATGGGTTATATGACACAAAGTTCTCTCCCGGCTAAACTGAATAACGAGCGCTTGTTTTTAAAATCAAATTCAAGTGCCATTTCAAAGGAAAATATTGATAGTCGGTGATTTAACTATCAAACAACATTCACAACAACCAACCAATCTAAATAATTTTCCCAAATTATTTATTTTCAAAATATCTTCACAATATTTTTTTTTTCCACACTTCATCACTTCGAAAACAAATTTCAAATCACTTTTCACTCGCGGAATAAGATTCCCAATATTATTTATTTCCCTTTTTCTTTATAAATTCCATTGTGAATTTAAATTCCAAATATTCACTTTCAACCCCAAAATCAAATTCCAAATTGATTTCTAAGTTTAATTTCAATAGAACAGAACATTTGCAAATTTATTTCTGAATTTATTTCCAATTACCAAATCATTTTACAAATCGATTTCCAAATTTTATTTCAACACAAAAATCCATTTTTATTCAACACCAAATAAATGTTCATATCGATTTCCCAGAAATTATTTTCAAATACCAAATCAATTATCAAATTGATTTCTAGAAATTTATCACCTTTCAAATAAATCCCTTTATCCTTCCCAAATTATTCAAAATTCCATTTTCAATGAATTCTTCAACTTTTAAATAATATTATTCAAAACCCATTAATTAATATTTTTTCAATATTTTGGAAATAATTCGATAAGATTTCAAAAATCAACTTTATGCTTTTAAATTCCTTCTTTTAAATTCACCCAATCCTTTCAAAAAAAAATTTACTTAAAATTTCCTACTTTAATTTCAAAAATCCAATTTCATTTATTTCTGGTATCCAACGATATCAAAAATACATTCGGCTAAATTATAGCCTTCAACAAATTTAATCATCGATATAATCATTCACAAATTATAAATAAATCATCACACAACATATGAAACAAATTCATACAATTTTAAGGAATCCAGTTGGATCCCTCCAACCTGTTTCCCTGCATCCACAGATGTTAGCACAACAATTAAATACCCATTCCACTTCGAGGTGGAATATCGCGGTATATGGGATTTATAAAATATCATCCGCTATTATGCGGCGCATAGGGTCTCATCCGCTAGATAATGCGGGAAATCAACAACTCCAAATATATATATATATATATATATATATACACACACATTATATATATACTACACCATCCAAACAGACAATCAATAACTGCAATTCCAATTTTAATTTGAGTGAGAAGATCTCACCTTTGCTTTTATTTTGCAATCCATTTCCATTCCAGCTTGTTTTCACGATGATTTTAGACCTTGTATAAACAATTTATATGATTTATTAATATTCGAACAAATCGAATGATAAATTACTATTAAATTAATTCAATTAACTAATAATTTAACTTAACTACAAATTTTCCTTTGAAAATCTTTTAGTAACTAAAATTAATTGAATAGACTAATAAAACACGTTAATCACCGTAATTCATTATTTTAAAATAACTAGTAGATTTAAAATGTGTATTTATTTTATTTTCTTAAAACTTCATATATACTTATTTTTATATTATTATTTTCTGTATATACATACATATATATATATATATATATTAGTATTAAATTGAGAGATAATTTGTGAATATATATAACTACCTGTGACAATTTCCTTTCTATAAATATCAAAACAGAATATTTACTGTAAATGCTTCCTCCTTTAATCTACATATTTATTAATACGAAATTAACTTGTAAAAGAAAATATGTATACCTGCTCTCAAACAAAACCTCCCCCGCTCGCAGCCTCGAACCCTACGATTCTACTTCGGCCTTGACATCGTGCTAGCGCGAAAACGACTCGCGACACCCCAATTCTAGACATGTGCAGGCGAGCCACCACCACGTTCTCCATATCGCGACGCCACCCCCTACTCGAACGCGCGCCCCATGCTTTGTCGACGAATCCTCCAGATCGCGATTCGATCGAAGATGAAAGGCGCGATTTCGGTATCTCGCTTCTGCCCTTTTTTTTATTTGTGAACGAAATCGATTTTCTTCTCTTTTTTTTTCCGGCTAAAGATAAAAACGATAATCGATTTCGAGCTGGAGGATTTTATTTCGATGAGATTTGCTGGAGATTGAATTTGAATGAGAAGGAGACGCGATTTTTTTTATTTGAATCCCACGGCCACCATTTTTTTCTTCTTTGATTTTTCGTTTGTTTTGGTTTTTTTTTCTCTTCGGCTGCTTAAAAGATAGAAGAGAGAGACGAGATATTTCCAAAGGAAAACGATGTGATGGTGAACAGGAAGTGGCTTGCAAAAGAAGGCTGGTCAACTTATATATATAAAATATTATTCAAATTTTAAATTGTCTCAATAAATGCAACTCAACATTTCGAACTCCTATCGAAGTGTGCCGCTAGGCGTTTATAATGTTATACGCCTATTTCGAACGCAATGGAAAAGGTTCCGAGTCCAAATTCGAACGTATGGAGAAGATAGCTTTTTGAACCAGCTTTTATATTGAATTTTCGATTTAATTTCAGCACGTTTTCTTATCGTACGGCCAAACGATCACTTCAAACATTACGAAAATTGAAATCCGATAATAATACACTATTACGGATCCAATGGAACTGGTTTCGTCGAATTCCGAGACTGTGCCTCGGAAGGCTATTTTTAAATTCAATTTAAACGATAAAATTCAAAAATGAACAAACCGTTTCAAATTCAATTTTGAAGCTTTTATTATCTTCAGTACTATTAATATAAATTTTCCAAGCCTTGAAAAATATTTTTAACAAGCTCAAAAATGAAGATACAATATTTTACCCAACTTTTAATAATTAAGTCCAATAATTTAATTGTCAAATTCATTCTGACATTTGAATTTCAAATTAAACTGACTTCCAGATATTTAAAATCAATTAAATATTTTGATTTCCATTGTCAAAAATTCATGGTCGTCACATTCTTCCCCCCTTAAAAGAATTTCGTCCCGAAATTACAAGTTAAGAAGAATGATCCAATCCCCGTTAACTATTTTCTCAAATCCAAATAGTTTTAAACAACTCTCCAGAATAATCTTTTATTAAGACACACTAATCTTTTTCTAACTTTCCAAACTTATTCATAAGTTCAAACAATGGTACTTACTCAACAATTCAAATTTAAATTCGAAACCAAATTTTGAATTATCAAAATTTTCTCAAAATTTTTCTAAGTCCTTAAATTTTTGAATTTTTTTGCCAGCGTCTCCTTTGCGCGGCTAGCTCGGTACAACTACAAAATGTCCCTACGGACTCCCAAATTCCAAAAGAAAACAAAACGCCAAGTGGCAAAATCAGAATCCCATCAAATTTCATACAGAAATTTAAATATATACCTTTGTCGAGCAAATTCCAATTTATCTTTTGAAATCAAAATCCAAATTTTCTTTTACCTTTAAAACACCTGTATACTACCAGCAATGATTTCCAATCATAGCTTTCAAAATCATTTTATATATTTCTTTTCTTTTATTGACATTTATATTTTGATTTCTATCCAATTATTAACAATCACTATTTTTACTACTTCCAGTTAAATTTTCATTCACTTCTATTCAACTTGGAATCTAATTTCATATAAAATCAATTTGCTTCAATTTACTAATTCATTTCAAATCTCAATACCTTTATTTCCAATTTTTTATTCAGATTTTTCTTGAATTCGATTCATCTTCTAACTCTGAATATTGAGTTTTATTCACCTCATCTCAAATTCTAATTTGAAATCTCTTGTCGTTAGTGAAAATTTTCAAAAATTTCCAAATTTTTTTCTAACTCCCAAAATTTTCAGAAAATTTTGACGGAGTCTCCCTTGTACGGAGGAGCTTTTGCAATTTGACAAGAGATATAAATATATATACATCGACCCACACGGTCGGAAAAGCAAAAACAGTTCATATTTCCTATTTTTATTGCGTAGGCGTACCTTTGTTAGCATTTTAATGCAAAGCGGCTTATTTATTTAGCTATTTGCATGACCAAATGCAGCCAAACGGCTTCCAAAAACTTGTACTTACTCAATTTAAACATGTAAGTGTCATATATAGGAAATTCATTTAACATTTCACTTATTTTCAATAGTTAACACATAGTTTTCATAAGAAATACACTCGAAATAATTCCCATAAGCAATTTATAAAATTTCAATACAAATTAAATTGCTTACGACCAATTCACATACAATTTCCATTCAATTCAAGTGATTTACAACTCACTTTCTTACATTCTATTCAATTTTAAACGAAACAAACTCATATCTATTTTAATTGATTCAAAAATCAATTTTTTTATTGGCTTTCATTTAATTTATAGAATTTTATATAACCTCGTTTGTGTCAAACGACAACCATTTATATGCAAATTCAACGATATTCACTTAATAGAATATCCATTCTAGTTTATAACTAATTTAAATTGATACCATCTCAATTTACACTTTATTCTATTTCATTTCCAATTGATTCCATTCAATTCAATTTGCATTCCATTAATCAAACAAATTTCATTGAAAACCATTCAATAAAAGTTGATAACAACCATTTCACAACAATTTTTTTCTTAAGTCATTTCAACTCAAAACTCAAGTTCATTTTCCTTGTAAACAATTTCTAATTCAAATCTTTGATTTGATCTTTCATTTAATCAAATCCATTCCATATACTAATTTAATTCAATTAGTATATTCACTTATCCTTTTTAAATTTCAAATTTCCATATTTAATTCATCTCGAATTTATTTTATCAATAACAAGGAAATTTCAATTTATTTTTACTACTCAAATTTATATGCAAATTCAAACCATTTTTATTCAGCTCACAACTCAACTTGATTCAAATCAAATCTCATTCCATTTTTTTCAATTCCAATTCATTTATTTACAAATGTAACCTCATTTGTTCATTCACAAATTCATTCATTTTCAATTTGAATCTTATTCCAATCAAATTTCAAATATTTTTATAAGTTATCAAACTTATTTACATTCCATAACATTTTAAAGAAACTCCAGAGTCTTTTTAACAATTACTCACATTTCAAAACTAATTTTGAAATCAATTAGGTCCAACTCAAAATACTTCTCAAATAATTATTTTCCAGACTCCCGGAAACCATTTTCAAATTAAAGGAATTCAATCTTTTGAATTTTCAATCCAAATCCTTTAATACTTATTTCAAAAATTTCTCTGGCACTTTATTTCAATTTATAAAACTCATTTATTAATTCACATTACCAATTTCATTCCATTAATGAATTTACCTTCAATTATCTTCCTGGATTCTATTTCAAACTATAAATCACCTTTACAATTTACATTTAGAAATCCCATTCGGATATGAACTCATTCCCTTATCCTTTCAATTCATATTTATAAATTTCATTGGTTAAATGAATTTATCTCCAAATCTTTGGTTATACCATTATTTCTTATTCCGTTTCCATATAACAATGATAATAATTCAATATTATCACTTCCTAACAACCAAGCATCCATATACTATAATAATTCATAGAAAATGATTTCTTTTCTATACAAAAATAGTTTTGGGCAAAATTATTTCATTTACCCTATTTAAACAATATTGTGTCGGTTTATCTTGTTTAAGAGTTTAGAAATCCCTATCGATTTCAGTTGGCCAGACTGCACCAACCAGAATCTATAAACAATCAACCGATAAGTCAACACAATACAAAACCAATTTTATAATCACTAACAAATACGTGCTCATATCTATTATTACACTCACACTCATTCTAGAGTACTACTGGCTCTATCTCTAATGAGTAACACCCAACAGAGCCAAGGTTGTCGCTTAACCAATTGCTCTGATACCACATGTGAAAGCCCGTAAATCCGTACCCCTTTGAGCTGAAAAAATTCCACCACAATTCAGCTCAAAGCGGAACAAAAATACGAATCTTCAGGTTAAAAGAAGAGGTAGAAGAAGACAGAAGAAAAAGAAACAGAAACAATATCAAAATCTCACATTCGCAGCGGAACAATATATAATAGATAAATGAATAATCTTTAAACAAAAACTATATCAGTTTATAAAATACATCATCAGAGTTTACAACAACAACACACATCACTGGACAGTTATATAAACTTGTCCACATAACACAATACACAGCGGAATAATACATAATATAGGTGATACGTCTCGCCATCCAGCTCGCCTCCAGATCTCCACAATACTTCTGAATTCCAGAATGACCTGATAACCTGACTCTAGGCTGCCCGTGCGTAATAATTATGGGCTCCCAGAGTTTAGAAAGGGAACAATAAACTCCAGGTCAGTCGTGGGACTGGTGTGAGATCTTAAAAACAGTTATTTTCACAAAGAAAAATAACAGAAATTCGCAATGCTTTTGGAAAATGAAACTACCATAAGGCCTCCCGCCACACACACAATGCAAACGCAGAATTGGAGGATATTTCTCCTTAATGATAGTCAAACATGCTCAATACGCAAATCCTTTTAATATTATCATTAGTGCATAGTGTGGAAAACATTTCGAAAGTATAATATTAATCTTAGCCAACATACAACCATTATTGTATGCCTACTATAGCTACTATGTTCAATAGCAGGTTATCGCCACATTCTATAGCAGGTTATACAACTAAAACCGTACAAGTTCATATTGTTTCTTTGGATTTTCCAACAAATGGTCAGGCTAAGGAACTTCCTATGCCACATGGGTACGCCTCTGGAGGGACGTCCCGAGAACTAACTAGCTCTCTGCCAACACAAGGCCGGGTTACCTCTTACTAGGTAACTACTACACTAGTATGCCACCCCCCGGTCGTTTACGACCTTTATCCGAGGCGCCTCGATCAGAAAGCAACAATCACACAGTAAATAAGATTGATGCCACCACATAGGTAAAGCATCTGGGCTCCATACCATGATACCACCTTTTTCCAAAAGGAAATGACATACCCTAAAGGGAGCGACCCTCATAACCTTGCCGCATTTTCCTATTTTGACCATTTCCGGGGTGTGAGGTCCGATGAGGTCTCGTCCACAAAAGCTATGCTTTACACGAAAGCCATGCTTTGATCACAAATGATCAACGAATGATCATCAACACACAACAACACTTAGCATGCCACACTACCAAATTGGGAGTATATCACTGATAACCTTCAACTACATAACCTTTGAGCTCGTACGTCTCTGGGAAGGGTCTTAAGCTAAGAGAATAAATTCTCCACCACCAAACAGAAATGTATTTGAAAGAAATCAGCTTTATATCTCAAAGTGTAATGTCAGACATACAACCATACAAGTCTATTCCGAGTTCGAATAGAACTGAAGATATTTCCAAAGAAGCCCTTGCAATCCATAACGTCGTATCATTATTCGGAATGGGTTATATGACACAAAGTTCTCTCCCGGCTAAACCGAATAACGAGCGCTTGTTTTTAAAAACAAATTCAAGTGCCATTTCAAAGGCAAATATTGATAATCGGTGATTTAACTATCAAACAACAGTCACAACAACCAGCCAATCTAAATAATTTTCCCAAATTATTTATTTTCAAAATATCTTCACAATATATATTTTTTCCACACTTCATCACTTTGAAAACAAATTTCAAATCACTTTTCACTCGCGGAATAAGATTCCCAATATTATTTATTTCCCTTTTTCTTTATAAATTCCATTGTAAATTTAAATTCCTAATATTCACTTTCAACCCCAAAATCAAATTCCAAATTGATTTCTAAGTTTAATTTCAACAGAACATAACATTTGCAAATTTATTTCTGAATTTATTTCCAATTACCAAATCATTTTACAAATCGATTTCCAAATTTTATTTCAACACAAAAATCCATTTTTATTCAACACCAAATAAATTTTCATATCGATTTCCCAAAAATTATTTTCAAATACCAAATCAATTATCAAATTGATTTTTAGAAATTTATCACCTTTCAAATAAATCCCTTTATCCTTCCCAAATTATTCAAAATTCCATTTTCAATGAATTCTTCAACTTTTAAATAATATTATTCAAAACCCATTAATTAATATTTTTTTCCATATTTTGGAAATAATTCGATAAGATTTCAAAAATCAACTTTATGCTTTTAAATTCCTTCTTTTAAATTCACCCAATCCTTTCAAAAAAAATTACTTAAAATTTCCTACTTTAATTTCAAAAATCCAATTTCATTTATTTCTGGTATCCAACGATACCAAAAATACATTCGGCTAAATTATAGCCTTCAACAAATTTAATCATCGATAAAATCTTTCACAAATTATAAATAAATCATCACACAACATATGAAACAAATTCATACAATTTTGAGGAATCCAGTTGGATCCCTCCAACCTGTTTCCCTACATCCACAGATGTTAGCACAACAATTAAATACCCATTCCACTTCGAGGTGGAATATCGCGGTATATGGGATTAATAAAATATCATCTGGTATTATGCGGCGCATAGGGTCTCATCCGCTATATAATGCGGGAAATCAACAACTCCAAATATATATTTATATATACACTACTATATATATACTAGACCATCCAAACAGACAATCAATAACTGCAATTCCAATTTTAATTTGAGTGAGAAGATCTCACCTTTGCTTTTATTATGCAATCCATTTCCATTCTAGCTTGTTTTCACGATGATTTTAGACCTTGTATAAACAATTTATATGATTTATTAATATTCTAACAAATCGAATGATCAATTACTATTAAATTAATTCAATTAACTAATAATTTAACTTAATTACAAATTTTCCTTTGAAAATCTTTTAGTAACTAAAATTAATTGAATAGACTAATAAAACACGTTAATCACCGTAATTCATTATTTTAAAATAACTAGTAGATTTAAAATGTGTATTTATTTTATTTTCTTAAAACTTCATATTTACTTATTTTTATATTATTATTTTCTGTATATATATATATATATTAGTATTAAATTGAGAGATAATTTGTGAATATATATAACTACCTGTGACAATTTCCTTTCTATAAATATAAAAACAGAATATTTACTGTAAATGCTTCCTCCGTTAATCTACATATTTATTAAGACGAAATTAACTTGTAAAAGAAAATATGTATACCTGCTCTCGAACAAAACCTCCCCGCTTGCAGCCTCGAACCCTACGATTCTACTTCGGCCCTGACATCGTGCTAGCGCGAGAACGACTCACGACACCCCAATTCCAGACATGTGCAGGCGAGCCACCACCACCTTCTCCATATCGCGACGCCACCCCCTACTCGAACACGCGCCCCATGCTTTGTCGACAAATCCTCCAGATCGCGATTCGATCGAAGAGGAAGGGCGCGATTTCGGTATCTCGCTTCTGCCCCTTTTTTTTATTTGTGAACGAAATCGATTTTCTTCTCTTTTTTATTCCGGCTAAAGATAAAAACGATAATTGATTTCGAGCTGGAGGATTTTATTTCGATGAGATTTCCTGGAGATTGAATTTGAATGAGAAGGAGACGCGATTTTTTTTATTTGAATCCCACGGCCACCATTTTTTCCTTCTTTGATTTTTCGTTTGTTTTGGTTATTTTTTCCTCTTCGGCTACCTAAAAGATAGAAGAGAGGGACGAGATATTTCCAGAGGAAAATGATGTGATGGTGAACAGGAAGTGGCTTGCAAAAGAAGGCTGGTCAACTTATATATATATATAAATATAAAATATTATTCAAATTTTAAATTGTCTCAATAAATGCAACTCAACATTTCGAACTCCTATCGAAGTGTGCCGCTAGGCGTTTATAATGTTATACGCCTATTCCGAACGCAATGGAAAAGGTTCCGAGTCCAAATTCGAACGTATGGAGAAGATAGATTTTTGAACCAGCTTTTATATTGAATTTTCGATTTAATTTCAGCACGTTTGCTTATCGTACAGCCAAACGATCACTTCAAATAGTACGAAAATTGAAATCCGATAATAATACACTATTACGGATCCAATGGAACTTGTTTCGTCGAATTCCGAGACTGTGCCTCGGAAGGCTATTTTTAAATTCAATTTAAACGATAAAATTCAAAACTGAACAAAACAGTTTCGAATTCAATTCTGAAGCTTTTATTATCTTCAGTACTATTAATATAAATTTTCCAAGCCTTGAAAAATATTTTTAACAAGCTCAAAAATGAAGATACAATGTTTTACCCAACTTTTAATAATTAAATCCAATAATTTAATTGTCAAATTCATTCTGACATTTGAATTTCAAATTAAACTGACTTCCAGATATTTAAAATCAATTAAATATTTTGATTTCCATTGTCAAAAATTCAGGGTCGTCACAAAAAATCTCTTTGTCTCTCTCTTATTTCTTTTATTTTACTAATGTTCTCTTATCTTTGCCCTATTCTAACTATGCTAGTGCTTTCGCATATTCATATCGGGTGTTGACCCATTTTTTAGGTTGACAAATCCTGTGCCCAAACTCTGGATCAAGATCCGTCATGCGAATAAAATGATCCAAGTCTAACTTACCGTTTTATGCCTTAGGATAACTTAATAATTATACTACTCCAATTCTTTTTCTTCCAAAAATTATTTATAAAAGCATTTCATAAAAACAAAACCAAAGTTTTAAACTAGTATAATACCCTACTACTTCTTGAGAGTATATACAAATATATGATCTAATCCTTTACCTTTTCTTAAATTCAGATGCCGACCTAAAATAAATCTAGGTCTTAAAATCGAGTCGACCTCTTCAACCTCTTTACCCATCTAGTCTGGTACGTAGCTAAGAAGAGTCAGATGCTGGTATCCAATCTTAGTCCTAGAGTCAACTTTTCCTTAGACACCCCTAAGATAAGATGTTTTATTAGTCGGCTCAATAACATCAAATAGTTTATGCAACTTAGATGTTAGAACAAAAGACACGGTTTTTAATAAAACAAAGTTCAGTTAACCCATTTAATAACTTGCGTTCAATTATTTCTTCTCTAACCAGGAGAGATATAACCCTATACTAAAAATTTCATTTTTCAAAGCACACTTTTATCGAACTACCCTTTTTATTTTGAATCCATTTCCTTTAAGGAAACTTAAGAACTGAATACCCCATTGTTATTTCAAAACCACTTTGAAATGATACTATATATTTGAATTGATAGAAATTATACATATAGAGCAAGTAACACCAAAATGATACCAAGAAACAAGGTCCTATCAAATAATATCATGCATCCCCTTAAGAAGAGTAATACTTAAGAGAAGTGCTTACCATTCGAACACATCTCTTGCCAATTTTTTGTCAATTTCGAGCCACTTGATGTAGTTAACATAAAAATGCGTTCTCTTTCGAATCCCATTTGAAATAATATTGTATATACATTTCCATATAAAATAGTTTTACCAAAATATCTATTACTAACTTGCTTTGGATTCGTTAAGATTCGAACTTGTTTCGATCGTACAATGACAAAGGAAATAATTAACTAAGTGCGCTACAACATTCGCCTAAGCATACATATGATTGTCACATAGAAGATTATTCAGGTTATCACAAAACAAATCGGGACTTATTTCGCGAACTTTCCAAAGAAAATGTATCTTACTTTAAATTCTCTTTGAAAATACTTATACTTACAAATACTTTCAAGTAATATTATTACCTTTCTCAAAAATCATTTGAAATCCTTTTTCAAAGACTTTGGGATTTAAATTCTCAAAAATCCTCTATATTTACAAAACACATTTTATAAATCGTCTTTATATAACATCTTTCCTTCTTGTATTAAAATAAAATTTATATCAACATTACTATCGAACACCTTATAGTAAAATTGTGAAATTTAATTCACATGGTGTTCGTATTTAACCTAAATCAAAATAATAAATATTCATAAACTTTTCGAGCATAAAAATCAAAGAATAGTCAATGCTCCTAAACTGGACGAGCATGACTAATCAAACAATAAATGATAATAATCGCATATTATCATTTCCTAACAAACAAACTCATAAATAATAACTATATTAAAAATTTTAAAATTATTTTTTTAAATATAAAATATAATCCTAGGTAAAATTATTTTATTTACCTATTACAACGTAGTATAAAATATTTTTATAGCACTGACAAATACGCGCACTCAAATATAATACACTTAACTCATTCTAGGGTGTTACTAACCCTTTCTCTAATGATTTTTACCCCACCAAGGACTAGGTATTCGCTCAACCTAAGCTCTGATACCAAATGTGACGACCTACCATTTTGACACTTAAAAGTCTGCACTAATACGTCCATTGCATTCACGTGTCGAGCATCCAAGTGCCAAAAAATAGATTGTTGGGGTGAATGAAAAGAAAAGACAGATCATAATCTTAGATCATGACGAGTAATATATAATATCCAAATGATCTTTATAAAAGAAATTTTTTAATATACATAAAACCATTAGAGTAAACTAACCTATCAGCAGCCCGGACAGTTATAACAGCCTGTCCTCAAAAACACTGATAAATACAAAATAAGAAATACACTGGAAACAATAAAAATACGTGAATATGTCTTGGAGGCATCTAACTTGTCCCCTGATGCTCCAAAGCATCCATAACAAATCCGAAAATATACTCGAGTCTGACCCGAGTATTATAAGAAAATAACACCCCGATCAGTCTGATAAACCAACGTGAGAAACTCAAATCATTTGGATTATTTAACGTTATAAAACCCTTAAAAATAAAGGTATCTCATAAGACCGTGCCATAAATAAACATCGACGGGTTTTTACCTTACTATAACCAAACCATTTTTATTAGAAAATCTTGTGAAATTATAATAATGTCTAAGGTTTAAAATAAATATATAACATAGCTAAAATACTCGCACCTCACATTCTAGTATTTGGGCACAACTTAGTCCGTAAGGCACATATTGAAAAATGGATTCCATCAGTGACAAGGCTATTGGTGTACCACCTGCCATAGCACACCTCTAGAAAAATGTACCGAGAGCCTTAACTAAGTCCCTGCAAATCAGGATCGGCCTATCCCTTCTTGGATAGTACTGAATATGTCATCACCCCAGTTGCAGCTTATGACCGTACCTGGGTCACTAGCGTACATAAATCCATAAATAATTATGTGGATCGGGTGATGGCCATATCCTAATGGTAGCGAACCATATAATTCTGAAGCATATCCCCTAGTTTAATCATTAATGGGTGTGAGGCTTAAGGCTAAATTTTACCCTTTTAGTATATCCCTTGTTTCTCTTGTTGTTCGATAGCAGCATCACCCTTGGGAGTTTGTTCGGGACCCGAAAGACTTGCAAAATTTGTTGAAATAGGGAGATGAGCTTAAAATCATTGGGCGCAAAGAACGGAACTTTTTAAAAACTGAAGAATAAAGTGCAATACCCGTATCCAGTTTCCTTTTCAGTGGTTGCTGGGGTACCTCCTTCTAAAATAGGGGACAACATCTTGGATTGGTAACCGTGCATATCTAGATCATAGCCCAAGTCCTGCTCCGTGTCGAGGGATATTGATGCTCCAACTACTTGGGAAGAAGAGGGACCCTTAGGATCGACCCCTGAAGATCCTGCAATATGTTCTCCTTCCTCGGTCGGTGCAGAATCGTTGAAGTATCGGAGTCTTGCGGCAGCCAAATCAAAGGGTTCATTTCCACGGAGATCTCCCACACTAATTCTTATTCATTAAGCTTAGCTCCACCCAATTCTCTCTTCTTCATCATAATAATTTGCTCCCAAGTTTCAGCAAGTGATTCGAGAAAACCCTCGCCAAGAGAACTTAAGTCATAGTGGATGAGGACTTTGGCATTATACTTAATGATAAATGGATCGAACAAGACCTTGATTTCATTCATACCGGACTCTTTAGCGGCCTCCTCTTGGGATTCAATTTTTTCAATCATTTCTTTGTGGTCTTCTTCTCGAGCATCCTCTTTAAGAGCTTCAATTTTAGCGAGCTGCTCATCAAGCTTAATTTTCAGGCTCCTGGCTTCGACGGCCTCTTCGCGGTACTTCTACAATTCTTCCTGGGACTCAATTTTCTCCTCTCTTTATTTTTTGAGAAGCTCTTCGAGTTCCGACGGGGTAGGCCAAAACATCCTTTTCCTTTTGATCCCGAATTTTGATTAATTTTAAACTGATAATTAATTTGATTTTTGAAAAAAAATTGTGAAAATAATGGGTAATTGATATAAAATGTCAGTTAAATTATGAATTACTGGAAAGATGAATCTAAATTAAATTTGAACTGGGATTTAAATTTAAATACCTTAGGAAATAAATTTGTATTTGGATTTTGGGTATGATTAAATTAGATGTTAGATAATGAAATGAACATATAAAAGATTGTAGAAATAAATTTTGAGTTCAAATAAAAATAAATATTATAAAGTAAAATAAAATACAAACAAATGCACTTATAAAATAAATAAGAAATATATATATATATATATAGAAACATACAAAATTATAAATATTTGAGTTAGAGATTGAAATAGAAATGTATACAAGATAAATTATATAGTTTGTAAAATGGAGATAAATTAGCTAAAATTCAAACAACATGTTAATAAATTTTGTAAAATAGAAAATAAATATATTAACTAAAGATCTAACAACACATTAACATAGAAATTTATTTATATTGTAAAGCACTTAGACAAAGCATAAGATAGTAACATACATTCAACTAAGTAATATGACTAAAACCGAAAGTATATATGTACATAGGATATAAAACATACCCAGGCAAATAAATGTTTCATGTAACCTGTAAAGTTTAGAAATGCAGGCAAGAACATAAACAAAGTATAAAAGAAAATATCTTAGCACACAAAACAATTAATGCAACTGTACATATGAACAAAGAGATAAGTACGGACAAACATATATTCATGTACAAGCCTCATTAATGCACCCACCATGAATCACTACAGCCTCCAGACCAAAGAAAAAATCTCTGGTATTTGTACAAAGGTAATATAATAACCTGTACAAATTTTATCACCAGTACTCTTCCTTTCCATACACCAAACTCTCACCCTCATTTCGACCATAAAAGCTGAGTAAACTGTGGAAAGCAACAACATCTTCAACTTAAAAACAAAACTTCACTTTAAAACAACAATATATATATATCAAACAAACCAGAAATTCAAAGAGAAGGCTTCATTTTGAAATTTCCAGCCTGTGTCAACATGAAGAGAGCTCTGTTTCATTTCTTCTGGAATATCACGGTGAGTAAACAAAATTTTTAAGACTTAAGTATAATTAAATCTATGCGTAAAGTTCATTGATAATAATATGCTTGTATATGTATTTTGTTTACATTGCTCTGTGTTTATATATGAGTGTTCTGTGATTTTTATTTGTCTTCTCTGTTTTTAGTTTCAGGATTGAATAGCTAATCAAAATACAAAATATCTTCATCCAATCATTTATAGGTTTACAGTCTAAAACAAAATAAGTTATTCAAATATAGATCAAGTTATAAAATTTTGTTTTAGACAGGTTGGTGAAATATATCAACTTGGAAATTTAATTTACAGAGCAACAGGTAATCCTATGTTGAATTCGAGTTTTGTAAATAGCTAATTCAATCATATCACTTGAATCAACATCCAAGAATAAGATTTTTAAAACAAAAACTATAATTTTTAGAAGTATAGATAGAGAGCAGTTTTGAGTTGAACAGAAAATGGTTTTCAACCAATTTCAGATGGTCGGAGGATCTTCCTAGGTCGGGGTTTGGGCTGAAGCTAGATGAGTGATCGAGGAAGTCGGGAAAAATAGCGGTGGTGGTGCACGGTGGTTGTGGCGTCGGTGATGGGGTATTTATTTTATAAACCCTAGTTTTGGGCAGTGGTCAGAAATTTGATTGAGTTGGTCTCGTTCGTGCATCGAGTGCACCAGAATTCAGGGAGGTGGAAGCTCGGGGGTTGTCGAAGGTGTGGCTGGAGCCGTTGGCACTCCGGTGGTCGAAGGAGCAAGGACAAGATGTTTCCAAGTTGCATGGGTTGTTCCAGTTTTGGGATTAGCCGGCACGATTTTGATTTCGAGTGTGAATCGATGGGATCAGTGTTTGGATGGTCTGAGGTGGTGATCGTCGACTGTGGAAGGGTCGCGAGGATCGCCAGAAGTGGCTGGAGTCACCGTGTAGGTGCACGATGCACATTGATGATCTGGTGAAGGTTTGCTCAAATTTGGGAAGACGATGATGGCTCGAGTGGATCACAAGGTAAATGAAAGTTTTGCTCGAAGCATAGGGAAACGAAGAGAGACTCGAAGTCATGCTCGAGAAAAATTAACCTGGGCATGGGTAAATATTGTCCAGGGTTTAAGAACAGAAATCTATCCTGTTTTGGTTTTGGAATTTTAAAGTTTTAAATTTCAAATTATAAAACAAAGTTTTAACTGAGTTAAATAAAAATCAAAGTTTAAATGTAACTTAAAGTCAGTACAAACTTAATTTGAGGATAAACAAAGTTTACATTTAAGTTGTTTTAAAACATGGGATTAGTTTGAAGTTTAAGAATAAATTATTTTAAGAGTAATTAAGTTTAATTAATTTATTTTTGTGACATTATTTATTAATTAATTCTTAATTCAAATTAAATAGATAATGTAATTAATTAAAATGAAATGTTGTTTTAATTAACCTTGATCTTTTGAATAAATTATGTGTTAATGATGATTAATTATGAATTTCGTTAATTAAAGATTTTAATGAAAATAAAGTGATTAATTAAGATAAATGATTTATCTTTGAATTAATTAAGTAATTAAAAGTAATTAAAGGGTAATCAATCACGTAAAGATAATTGCTTAATGAAACTAACTAAGGATAATTATTTACTCATTTAAGGTTGATAAATCAAGTGTTTAAAAAATAATTAGGGATTAATTATTCAATGATTAGAGGTTGATTCATTTGAGATTAATTAATTAAGAATGTGATGGTTAGTTAATGAATGACTAAAGAATAATAAATCAAAATGATTTGTAATTTGTTAATGTCAATTAATCAGGACTTGAAATTCATAAGTAATAAATCTGTTTTGAATAAATCAGACAATTAACTGATCTTACTTATGGATGTTTGTATTCTATTGAATGTTGAATTATTTGATATTCCCTGATCTGTGATGGTGTGTGACCTGTACTGTAGTTTATTTACCTGTAATTTATATATCTGTGATCGGTGAATAAAAGATGAGCGATATAGTTTATATCGCTTATCAACTACATTTCTGTATTCTGATCTGTGATGATTGATGATGTTGCACTATTGTGTAAAACCCCTGGACTACACCTTTATACACACAAATATGGATTTCACGAGGAAATCGGTTAAGTCACAGATGATTTAAATTTAATATTTTTGAAATTGAAATTTTAATTTCAATTGAATTTGGAAATAGAATTGGGTTAAATGTTAAAGCTTTTGAAAAGGTGTTTTCAAAGATAAAAGTTATTTTGAATAACTTGGTGAAGTTTCTCAATTTAAATAATTTAATTTGAATTTGAATTTGAATTCAATATTTGAAATTGAATTCAATGATTGGAAATTTATGGTTAAAGATGTTATAAATGTGTTTATATGAATTTAAACCATTTTAAAAGTTTGGTTTTGAGAATTTGAATTTAACCCAAAGATGTTAACTCGTATAAATGAATCAGATTTTCCGAAATGAAAACTATTGTTTTCAAATGATAAAAGCTTTCATATAAGAAATGAAATTCCAATTTAATTGAAGGAATTTCAAGTTTGAATTGGAAATGGTTTTCCGAATTATGAATGAATCTTTGTGAAAGGTTGTTAAACTTTGTTTTGGAAATTAGGAAGGTGTATCTTTTGTATAAAAGATCAAAATGGAACTGTTTTGAAAGCTATCAGTTAAATCTTTGTTTTAAAGATTTAACGAGTTAATCCAATGGAAATGGAAATTGATTTGAAAATCTATGAATAGATCTTTGTGAAACTGAGTGAACTTTGTGAGATGAATCTTTTTGTAAAAGATTAAAATGGTAAGGTGTTTAAACCATTTGAAAGAAAAGTTTTGGCTAATAAGTTGTGACTTAACTGAAATCCCATTATCCATATGTTTTAAAATATCGCGCTCATTATTTGGTTTAGCCGGGAGAGGACCTTTGTGTCATATAACCCATTCCGAATAATGATACGACGTATATGGATAGCATTTAAAGACCGGTGGTGAAGACCGGATACCTTCGAAAACGAAAGGATTACCATCGATTGTCTCTGCATCGGCTGATCCCTGGTATAGAGATTTTAGCACCCTTTGTGATGGGAAGTCCAGACGTGATTAGAAATTATCCGAAAATTGCAAGGGCTTCTTCGAAAGTGCCTTCGGTTTTGTTTCAAAACCAGAACAGACTTGTATGGTTGTATGTCTGACACTACACTTTAAGAAATAAAGCTGACTTCTTTCAAATACATTTCTGTTTGGTGGCGGAGAATTCATTCTCTTAGCTTAACACCTTTCTCTGAGATGTACGAGCTCAGAGGTTATGTAGTTGAGGTTATCAGCGATATACTCCCAATTTGGTAATGTGGCATGCTGTGTGTTGCTATGTGTTGATCATTTACTAATCATTTGTTGATCAAAGCAAGGCTTTGTGAAAAAGCGTAGCTTTATGGACGAGACCTCATCGAACCTCACAGACCGGAAATGGTTGAAACAGGAAAGATGCGGCAAGGTTATGAGGGTCGTGCCCTTTAGGGTATGTCATTCCCTTCTGGAAAAGGGTGGTATCATGGTATGGAGCCCAGATACTTACTCACGTGGACACACTTTATTTATGACTGTGTGATGTTTGTTATCGAGCGCTCGGATAAAGGTCCCAAAGGACCGGGGGATGGCATATCGTGTAGTAGTTACCTAGTTACAGAGGTAACCCGACCTTGTGTTGGCAGAGAGCTAGTTAGTTCTCGAGACGTCCATCCAGAGGCGTACCCATGTGGCATAGGAAGTTCCTTAGCCTGACCATTTGTTAGAAATCCAATTTCCAATACGAATCTTGTACGGTTTTAGTTGTAGAACCTGCCATTTACTTATGGTGGTCACCATTGTTTAGATGGTAGCTATAGTAGGCATACGATACTGGTCGTATGTTGGCTAAGATTGATATTATACTTTCGAAATGTTTTCCACTATGCACTAATAATAATAATCCAATGATCTTGCGTAGTAAGCATGTTTGACTATCATAAGAAAAAATCTCCTCCAATTCTGCGTTTGCATTGTGTGTGTGGATGGAGGTCTTATGGTAGTTTCATTTTCCAAAAGCATTGCGGGTTTCAATGTTTAAAAGTCTTTGTTGTTTGTTTTAAAGATAAACTGTTTTTTTGTTTACTCACACCGGTCCCATGACTGACCTAGAGTTTATTGTTCCCTTCCTAAACTCTGGGTGCCCATAATTTTTCACACGGGCAGTCTAGAGTTGGGTTTTTCAGATAGTCAGGTTCAGTAGAGTATCTGGAGCTAGTTCAGTGTTTGGAGTTCACTGACGACTGACGTTGCTTATCTTGGTGCAACGTGATGGTGGTTCAAGCTGATGTTGGAGTTGTTGGAGTCATTCTCTTTTGTAGATCATTTGGAGTTATCATTTCTGTTATTTCTGCTGTATCATTATTTATTTCTGATATTGTTGTATCATATTGATATCATTGTTGTATATCATTCTGGATATTGTATTCATTGGAGTTGTATATGATATCATCTATTTCTTTCTTCCGCTGTGTTGTTATACTTAATGGTGTTATAAGCTCCGGCATGACTCGAATTTCAACGATTGAATCTGCGGCATTCGAGTACAGGTGAAGTACATATGTCGATTTTCGAACGCTGAAATTTGGATCGTGACAAATTGGTATCAGAGCTAAGGTTAAACTTTAGCTAAGGAGTATAACACATTAAGTAGCTCATTAGAGATAGGGTGAAGTATACCCTAGAATGAGTATTCCTCAGATATCCATTCGAATGCCTCAGTAAATTCTCTTGCTATCCACTGATAGTAAGTATGAGTGCAAGAAGAGGATGAGATAGGGGATAGGGGAATACCACCACGAATTGGTCAATACCCTGTAACAACAAGGAAACAATCTTTTCTCTATCAATCTCTTTTGTTCAGCTTCTTTTCTCAATTCTTCGATAATTTCTGGTAGATCCAGGAAGAAGGAGATTCGATATATTAATATGGGACCTAAACTTCGAATGGACCAAAATTGTTTGTTTGGATGAATTGTTTGCTTTAGTTGCTATGGTTGATAGGTATACTTTAGTTCTAAACTAGAAAG
Source organism: Allium fistulosum (assembly GCA_030737815.1). Lineage (NCBI taxonomy): Eukaryota > Viridiplantae > Streptophyta > Magnoliopsida > Asparagales > Amaryllidaceae > Allium > Allium fistulosum. The sequence continues at coordinate 891,463,799 of CM060905.1, read as the reverse complement.
TTTTGGAATTGTATCCATATATCTATCTATTCTTTGGATCCCTATATATTCTACGAACGGTTAGTTATCCCTTCAAACTGACCGATGCCACTGCATATTTCGTAGATCTGGATAACCCGAGTATCCTGTGAAAAATTAAATAGATTCGTTCTCGTATTTATTATTGATATTCTGATTTGGTAAGCCAAATGCAGAATAAATATTCAGTTTGATTTGATGAAAAAAATTTCATCTATCTTTGTGTCTCCTTGACAAATTTCGGGGAAAAAATTTCTTAAGGGGGGAAGTCTGCAACGATCCCGGATTTTGATTAATTTTAAACTGATAATTAATTTGATTTTTGAAAAAGATTGTGAAAATAATGGGTAATTGATATAAAATGTTAGTTAAATTATGAATTACTGGGAAGATGAATCTAAATTAAATTTGAACTGGGATTTAAATTTATTTACCTTAGGAAATAAATTTCTATTTGGATTTTGGGTATGATTAAATTAGATGTTAGATAATGAAATGAACGTATAAAAAATTCTAGAAATAAATTTTGAGTTCAAATAAAAATAAATATTATAAAGTAAAATAAAATACAAATAAATGCACTTATAAAATAAATAAGATATATATATATATATATATATAGAAACATACAAAATTATAAATATTTGAGTTAGAGATTGAAATAGAAATGTATACAAGATAAATTATATAGTTTGTAAAATAGAGATAAATTAGCTAAAATTCAAACAACATGTTAATAAATTTTGTAAAATAGAAAATAAACATATTAACTAAAGATCTAACAACACATTAACATAGAAATTTATTTTTATTGTAAAGCACTTAGACAAAGCATAAGATAGTAACATACATTCAACTAAGTAATATGACTAAAACCAAAAGTATATATGTACATAGGATATGAAACATACCCAAGCAAATAAATGTTTCATGTAACCTGTAAAGTTTAGAAATGCAGGCAAGAACATAAACAAAGTATAAAAGAAAATATCTTAGCACACAAAACAATTAATGCAACTGTACATATGAACAAAGAGATAAGTATGGACAAACATATATTCATGTACAAGCCTCATTAATGCAGCCACCATGAATCACTTCAGCCTCCAGACCAAAGAAAAAATCTTTGGTATTTGTACAAAGGTAATATAATAACTTTTACAAATTTTATCACCAGTACTCTTCCTTTCCATACACCAAACTCTCACCCTCATTTCGACCATAAAAGCTGAGTAAACTGTGGAAAGCAACAACATCTTCAACTTAAAAACAAAACTTCACTTTAAAACAACAATATATATATATATATATCAAACAAACCAGAAATTCAAAGAGAAGGCTTCATTTTGAAATTTCCAGCCTGTGTCAACATGAAGAGAGCTCTGTTTCATTTCTTCTGGAATATCATGGTGAGTAAACAAAATTTTTAAGACTTAAGTCTAATTAAATCTATGCGTAAAGTTCATTGATAATAATATGCTTGTATATGTATTTTGTTTACATTGCTCTGTGTTTGTATATGAGTGTTCTGTGATTTTTGTTTGTCTTCTCTGTTTTTAGTTTCAGGATTAATAGCTAATCAAAATACAAAATATCTTCATCCAATCATTTATAGGTTTACAGTCTAAAACAAAATAAGTTGTTCAAATATAGATCAAGTTATAAAATTTTGTTTTAGACAGGTTGGTGAAATATATCAACTTGGAAATTTAATTTACAGAGCAACAGGTAATCCTATGTTGAATTCGAGTTTTGTAAATTGCTAATTCAATCATATCACTTGAATCAACATTCAAGAATAAGATTTTTAAAACAAAAACTATAATTTTTAGAAGTATAGATAGAGAGCAGTTTTGAGTTGAACAAAAAATGGTTTTCAACCAATTTCAGATGGTCGGAGGCTCATCCTAGGTCGGGGTTTGGGCTGAAGCTACATGAGTGATCGAGGAAGTCGGGAAAAATAGTGGTGGTGGTGCACGGTGGTTGTGGCCTCGGCGATGGGGTATTTAGTTTTTAAATCCTAGTTTTGGGAAGTGGTCAGAAATTTGATTGAGTTGGTCTCGTTCGTGCATCGAGTGCACCAGAATTTAGGGAGGTGGAAGCTCGGGGGTTGTCGAAGGTGTGGCTGGAGCCGCTGGCACTTTGGTGCTCGAAGGAGCAAGGACGTGATGTTTCCAGGTTGCATGGGTTGTTCCAGTTTTGGGATTGGCCGACACGATTTTGATTTCGAGTGTGAATCGATGGGATCGGTGTTTGGATGGTCTGAGGTGGTGATCGTCGACTGTGGAAGGGTCGCGAGGATCGCCAGAAGTGGCCGGAGTCACTGTGTAGGTGAATGTTGCACATTGATGATCCGGTGAAGGTTTGCTCAAATTTGGGAAGACGAAGATGGCTCGAGTCGATCACGAGGTAAATGAAAGTTTTGCTCGAAGCATAGGGAAACGAAGGGAGACTCGAAGTCATGCTCGAGAAAAATTAGCCTGGGCACGGGTAAATACTGTCCAGGGTTTAAGAACAGAAATCTGTCCTGTTTTGGTTTTGGAATTTTAAAGTTTTAAATTTCAAATTATAAAACAAAGTTTTAACTGAGTTAAATAAAAATCAAAGTTTAAATGTAACTTAAAGTCAGTACAAACTTAATTTGAGGATAAACAAAGTTTACATTTAAGTTGTTTTAAAACATGGGATTAGTTTGAAGTTTAAGAATAAATTATTTTAAGAGTAATTAAGTTTAATTAATTTATTTTTGTGACATTATTTATTAATTAATTCTTAATTCAAATTAAATAGATAATGTAATTAATTAAAATGAAATGTTGTTTTAATTAACCTTAATTTTTTGAATAAATTATGTGTTAATAATGATTAATTATGAATTTCGTTAATTAAAGATTTTAATGAAAATATAGTGATTAATTAAGATAAATGATTTATCTTTGAATTAATTAAGTAATTAAAAGTAATTAAAGGGTAATCAATCACGTAAAGATAATTGCTTAATGAAAGTAACTAAGGATAATTATTTACTGATTTAAGGTTGATAAATCAAGTGTTTAAAGAATAATTAAGGATTAACTATTCAATGATTAGAGGTTGATTCATTTGAGATTAATTAATTAAGAATGTGATGGTTAGTTAATGAATGACTAAAGAATAATAAATCAAAATGATTTGTAATTTATTAATGTTAATTAATCAGGATTTGAAATTCATAAGTAATAAATCTGTTTTGAATAAATCAGACAATTAACTGATCTTACTTATGGATGTTTGAATTCTATTGAATGTCGAATTATTTGATATTCCCTGATCTGTGATGTTCTGTGATATATTCTGATTTGTTTGTGACCTGTACTGTAGTTTATTTACCTGTAATTTATATATTTGTGATCGGTGAATAAAAGATGAGCGTTATAGTTTATATCGCTTATCAACTACATTTCTGTATTCTGATCTATGATGATTGATGATGTTGCACTATTGTGTAAAACCCCTGGACTACACCTTTACACACACAAAGATGGATTTCACGAGGAAATCGGTTAAGTCACAGATGATTTAAATTTAATATTTTTGAAATTGAAATTTTAATTTCAATTAAATTTGGAAATAGAATTGGGTTAAATGTTAAAGCTTTTGAAAAGGTGTTTTCAAAGATAAAAGTTATTTTGAATAACTTGGTGAAGTTTCTCAATTTAAATAATTTAATTTGAATTTGAATTTGAATTCAATATTTGAAATTGAATTCAATGATTGGAAATTTATGGTTAAAGATGTTATAAATGTGTTTATATGAATTTAAACCATTTTTAAAAGTTTGTTTTTGAGAATTAGAATTTAACCCAAAGATCTTAACTCGTATAAATGAATCAGATTTTCCGAAATGAAAACTATTGTTTCAAATGATAAAAGCTTTCATATAAGAAATGAAATTCCAATTTAATTGAAGGAATTTCAAGTTTGAATTGGAAATGGTTTTCCGAATTATGAATGGATCTTTGTGAATTGTTGTTAAACTTTGTTTTGGAAATTAGGAAGGTGTATCTTTTGTATAAAAGATCAAAATGGAACTGTTTTGAAAGCTATCAGTTAAATCTTTGTTTTAAAGATTTAATGAGTTAATCCAATGGAAATGGAAATTGATTTGAAAATCTTTGAATAGATCTTTGTGAAACTGAGTGAACTTTGTGAGATGAATCTTTTTGTAAAAGATTAAAATGGTAAGGTGTTTAAACCATTTGAAAGAAAAGTTTTGGGTAATAAGTTGTGACTTAACTGAAATCCCATTATCCATATGTTTTAAAATATCGCGCTCATTATTCGGTTTAGCATGGAGAGGACCTTTGTGTCATATAACCCATTCCGAATAATGATACGACGTATATGGATAGCATTTGAAGACCGGTGGTGAAGACCGGATACCTTCAAAAACGAAAGGATTACCATCGATTGTCTCTGCATCGGCTGATCCCCGGTATAGAGATTTAAGCACCCTTTATGATGGGAAGTCCGGACGTGATTAGAAATTATCCGGAAATTGCAAGGGCTTCTTCGGAAGTGCCTTCGGTTCTGTTTCAAAATCGGAACAGACTTGTATGGTTGTATGTCTGACATACACTTTGAGATATAAAGCTGACTTCTTTCAAATACATTTCTGTTTGGTGGCGGAGAATTCATTCTCTTAGCTTAACACCCTTCTCTGTGACGTACGAGCTCAGAGGTTATGTAGTTGAAGGTTATCAGCGATATACCCCAATTTGGTAATGTGGCATGCTGAGTGTTGCTATGTGTTGATCATTTACTGATCATTTGTTGATTAAAGCATGGCTTTGTGAAAAAGCGTAGCTTTGTGGACGAGACCTCATCGAACCTCATAGACCGGAAATGGTCGAAACAGGAAAGATGCGGCAAGGTTATGAGGGTCACGCCCTTTAGGGTATGTCATTCCCTTCTGGAAAAGGGTGGTATCATGGTATGGAGCCCAGATACTTACTCATGCAGACACACTTTATTTATTACTGTGTGATGTTGGTTATCGAGCGCTCGGATAAAGGTTCCAAAGGACCGGGGGATGGCATATTCGTGTAGTAGTTACCTAGTTATAGAGGTAACCCGGCCTTGTGTTGGTAGAGAGCTAGTTAGTTCTCGGGAAATCCATCCAGAGGCGTACCCATGTGGCATAGGAAGTTCCTTAGCCTGACCATTTGTTGGAACTCCAATTTCCAATACGAATCTTGTACGATTTTAGTTGTAGAACCTGCCATTTACTTATGGTGGTCACCACTGTTTAGATGGTAGCTATAGTAGGCATACGATACTGGTCGTATGTTGGCTAAGATTGATATTAATACTTTCGAAATGTTTTCCACTATGCACTAATAATAATAATCCAATGATCTTGCGTAGTAAGCATGTTTGACTATCATAAGAAGAAATCTCCTCCAATTCTGCGTTTGCATTGTGTGTGTGGCGGGAGGTCTTATGGTAGTTTCATTTTCCAAAAGCATTGCGGGTTTCAATGTTTAAAAGTCTTTATTGTTTGTTTTAAAGATAAACTGTTTTTTTGTTTACTCACACCAGTCCGATGACTGACCTGGAGTTTATTGTTCCTTCCTAAACTCTGGGTGCCCATAATTTTCCACACGGGCAGTCTAGAGTAGGGTTTTTTAGATAATCAGGTTCAGTAGAGTATCTGAAGCTAGTTCAGTGTTTGGAGTTCACTGACGATTGACGTTGCTTATCTTGGTGCAAAGTGATGGTGGTTCGAGCTGATGTTGGAGACATTCTCTTTTGTAGATCATTTGGAGTTATCATTTCTGTTATTTCCGCTGTATCATTATTTATCTCTGATATTATTGTATCATATTGATATCATTGTTGTATATCATTCTGGATATTGTATCCATTGGAGTTGTATATGATATCATCTATTTCTTTCTTCCGCTGTGTTGTTATACTTAATGGTGTTATAAGCTCCGGCATGACTCGAATTTCAACGATTAAATCTACGACATTCGAGTACAAGTGAAGTACGGATGTCGATTTTCGAACGCTGAAATTTGGATCGTGACATGCGAGGAATCTTTTTTTACAGCAAGTGGCCCGCTGCGATTGAGGGCAGCGTCGAGTTCCTTTTTATGAGAAGTTTCCAAACGGCTCACCGCCTCTGCGGTTTCCTTAGCATTTTTCTCCACTTCAGCAATTTGTGTTTTCAATTCTAACAATTCAGCATCCTGATGTTTTATTATGTCCTTATCGTTTATCGCTTCTAACTTGAGGTGGTCTATTTCATACTGCCGCTAAATGGACACTTCAAAGATTTTTTCGCCAAATGTTGAAATGATTCGTGCTGCACGAACACATCATTGACACATGCAAGAGAACTCGCTTTGGCGTGCCTGGGAATCGTATGTATTGTAAGCAGGCTTTTAAATCTCCCCGAGATGGCCAAGATGAAAAATCCGAGATATCAGCCAAAATCCGAGATTTGGCAGCCTATTTAGTTATAAGTGTTTTAAATATCGCCCGAGATAGCCGAGATATTTTCCCGAGATATTGGCCAAAATCCGAGATTTAAAACACTGATTGTAAGAAGAAATTTAAATCCATCAAAGCAGATTTTCAGGAAAGTGGCCTTGAGCTCGGCCAATTTCTCTACTATAGAAACATTGGGAGCAAAAGCTGGCAAAGGCGGATCAAAAGTGGCAATTGGATGTTAAATTGATCTACGTCCATGAGACTGTTTAGAGCTTGAGGAGCCAGAATGTGTCTCATGTGATGCGGCGATTTCAGGGTTGCAGTAAGGAGGCTAGTCTCTGCTGTAAGCAGGAAAATTGGACTGTTCTCCTTGGCGTGATGTCTAGGACTGGGACTTGTGCTTAAGAAGAAGAGGATTCCCTTAAATGGTAGCTTTTATCCCCTCTCTCATCTATCTCCCTACGCCGGCCAGATTCTGAATCCCGGTTAGATCGATAATAGGATGAAGAACCTTTTAAGCGATCGAATGCCGGGACTGAGTCATTGCACCTACAAAGACCAAATGAGAATATGTAAGTAATTATTGTGCGAAAGATTAATGATGAGCGTGTAGTGAAGTGCGCGTGGTCGTGAGTGTCCTAGTGTTCCACCCTGATAGACCGGTGGTTGTAGCCTTGCTCATTTGCGTTCTCTCTCCTTTATCATAAGGATGAATGCCTTTACTGCTCCTAGTAGGAGAGTTGAGTTGTAACATCCCCTATCTAGAGGCACAAAGCTAAGCGTTATAGATGCTGCAGTCATCCATAGTATTAACTTCCGGCGACTAAATATGGCTATGTTAATGGTATCCATAATATCAGAAGCATTTGAATATGAAACAAAATGACATATTTCAAAAACATCATCTTACTGATTAAATTTCCAAAACATATGTTTCACATTCAAATTACACAATCCCATAATCATTTCCCAGGTTCAGATGAAATATAATTATTACATAAATACGCCAAGAATGACATATGATGATGGCCCCTTGGTTGACCAAAGTACTATATAGAGATAACTGTCTTAAATACATCACAGTGGAATAAAACAAATCAAAACAGCAACTCCTAAATAGCTATCCGTCAACCATCTGCTCATCTCCGGAATCTTTATTTGTCAACCTACTAAAACCTATAAAAGCTCAACCCTCAGCCTACTCAAATCAATTTTGAGCCCCCGAGAGTTTAAGGGGAAAAACATAAACTTCGAATCAGACATAAAGCCTAATGTGAATAATACTATATATCCCGGTTATTTGGTATTAAGTGAGACCATGCCACTTAGCGGAATGGGTTTCCCCTCACTAGTATCCTTTTAAAACCTATCTTTTGCAAATCATAATCCTGCAACCAAAACTGGTTAAAACAGTAAAGCATTATCATATAAACATACATATCAGGTAATAAATGGACTATCTGTCTGAACACTATAGTTTTGTTTGGCTTACAACTAACCTTTGGCTGACTCGGGGCTACTAGACAATGTAATCAAAATGATCTAACACCTGTTAGAAACTCCTCTTCTGGACGGTCTGTCCCTAACTATCTATTAAATACTCCTCTTCTGGACGGTTTGTCCCTAACTTATCATCTCTCAGGGTCACCTGATCCTAATGGTTTTGCAGGCTCACCAATAACCAATCTGTATACAAATATATATTCCTTTCTGTGTGTAATCATAATTTTAGTATTACCTGTGGCAAAGCCCTACACACTGGAATTTTGGACTAAATTAGCTAGGGCTAATAGCTAATGTATAGGGCGCGACCCTATACTAGTCCCATCTAGTATTTTAATATCCGAGTCATTTTACTTAAGTTCTCCTTGAAAACCTTTTTCATCTCAAATTGATTTAAAACCTTTAAACAAAACTTAAACAAGGAAAATATATACTCTATGCTTTACTCAAAATCACCTTGCCATGCTATATATACTTTACCCAAATCTTTGTTGATGAAAACATTTAAACCTATGAAAGTACCCTTTTCGATCCCATTGAAAGTATCCCTTTCATAACCAAATAAACCCTTCCTTTCATCTAGGCCGAAAGGCTAAAACCTTCCTTTCGAAACAATTTACATCAACCTTTCAAAAACACTGAAATACCTTTTCCTTCGAAAGCTAAAAACCTTTGGCATCCTACCTTTAAAACCTTTAAACATAGCCTTTCGAAACCAATGGAAAAACCTTTTCCCTTAAACCCTTTGAAACCATTGGGGAACCACCCCTTAGAAACCTTTCCTAAAAACCTTTCGAAAGCATCAAAACCTTAAACCTTTCGAATGCATTTGGGTTCAATTTTAAAACATGTGGAAACACCTTTCGAAACCATTCCAAACCATCTCTTTCGAAACCTTTGGGTTAATCTTTAAAAACGTCTAAGGGTCACAAGCAACAGGGTCGAAAGCAACTCTTTCGAAAGCCAAAACCTAAGTAAAGAAGTGATGGTGTCGAAACCATCTTTTCGAAAGCATTGGAGAAGCGGCTAAGATTTAAAAGTAAGTATACTTTCCAAAACCATTGCCGTAGTATGGTAGGAAAGCGGCAGCAAAAGGGCTACGACCTAGTCGAAAGCATATACTTAAAAACAAAGGCACAGTCTCTTTAAAACCATTATTTTAATACCATCGACCTAGTCGAAAGCAAACCAAGTCGGAAGCAAAGCTGGCGCATTTATATTTAAAATATAGCAGCGCTTTGACCCCTTCGGAACCCTTGGTTTTGACCTCAGACCTTCCGCCTTCTTTCCAATTCGCCATGCACCAACCATGCACATTGGTTTCGTCAGTGATGGAGGCGGAGGAACTAAGTCGAAAGCCATCTAAGTCGGAAGCAGGGTGCCAAAAGTGGCGAAACATTCATTTGGCATGAAAAACCGATTTTTTACATTTTTAAGTAATCTTTTTAACTAACCTACCTTGTTTTCAAAATCTTATTGGTTGCAAAAAAAATTTCTAAAAGCACTGCCAAAATTTTAGAAATAAACACTTTAATTTATTTACAAAATACCCCTTCTCCTTTTATAAATATATAAAACATTTAAGTCCCATACCTTAAATAGTTTTATATATTCATCAAAACACTTTGGAAAATTCTACAAATATTAGAGAAAATCCTTTCTAATATGTTTTCTAACATATGTAAATTTCAGACCCAAATTATTTATAATTTAACCGTAAATTATTTATAACCCAATAAATCATTTTCCTCACTAGAAAATTAATATAAAATCCACATAAATTCAGAAAATTATGAAAATTGAAACCCATCTCTGAAATATCATCTCTGAACTATATCTAAAATCGCAAGGTATTTAGATGTCATTAAATAGGGTTTTCATATCAAAAAATATCATAAAATCATATGAATAAACATAAACATCAACAAGCATATATAAACATTTTGTCGTTCAAATTCATGGCTAAACTTTGCAAGATAAATTCGGATTTCCTTAAAACCGAAAATATATAAGAAATAAGGGATGTAATCATTACACCTTAGCTTTGTGATTTAGGATGTGAGATTTGATCTTGATTAAGTGATTTGATTCTTCCTCTTGAATCCTAGCTTTATCTTCTTCCTCTTTGACAATGGTGGTTGGCCTTAGACTTAAATTTTTTTATAATGAAATGAACATATGCATGAGTTTCCAAGGGTTTAGGGTATAAGAATACTCTTATGCCAACTTTGCCCTTATCTATTTCCTTTGTCTATTTTATTTCATGTTATCTCATTTTGATTTACACATTAACATGGCACAGGTACCATTATTAATCACGAATCTTAATCCATTAATCAACGTACATTATTTAATTTAATTTAGCTAATTAAATATCCTAAATAATGTTACTAAAAATATGGGGTGTTATAATCTCCCCTCCTTAAAGAATTTCATCCTCGAAATTACGATAAGGTACACAACAATTAAACATAAAGGTAAAACATACCATCAAACAAACCAGGATAAGTGTCTCTAATCCTACTCTCAGTCTCCCATGTACAGTCTCTATCATTGTCACTCCACTGGACCTTCACTAATATGACTGTCTTGTTCTTCAACTTCTTCTCATCTCTCACGACTATCCGGATAGGCTTCCTACTATAGTCAAGTCAGGTTCCACTACTAAATCCTCTAACACGGTCGGTGCTATAGTATTGTTTGGATCCCTACACACTTCCTCAGATGAGATACATGGAAAACATCATGTACTCCTGCCAAACTACTCTATAACTCTACTCTGTACGCGAGTTTCCCGATCCTCTCTAAAATAGGAAACAGTCCTACGAATCTTGGTGCTAACTTCCCTATCTTCCCGAACCTGATAACATCTTTCATCGGTAATACTTTAAGGATAACATGATCTCCAACGGAGAACTCTAAATCTTTCCATCTTCTATTTGCATAGCTCTTCTGCCTAGACATAGCTTCCTTCATTTTTGCCCTTATCAGCTCAGTCTTCTCTACAGCTTCTCTTACCAAATCGGGACCAAGGACTAATCTATCTCCGGTCTCTAACCAACATGCGGGAGATTTGCATCGTCTTCCATACAAAGCTTCAAATGGTGCCATCCCTATACCGGTTTGATAACTATTGTTATACAAAAACTCGACTAGGTGTAGATGGTCTTCCCATGATTCCCCAAAGTCTAATACACAAGCTCTTAACAAATCTTCCAAGATCTTGTTAACTCTTTCTATTTGCCCATCTGTCTGAGGATGGTAAGCGGTACTCATCTTGGGCTTGGTTTCTAAACTTTCCTGTAGACTGTTCCAGAACTCGCTAGTGAATAAGGAATCTCTATCACTAACAATACTACTAGGAATTCCGTGCAGTCTAACCACATTCTTCATAAATAACTTAGCCAATACATGTGCCGTCCTATTTTACTTAACGGGAATGAAATAAGCACTCTTGGTCAATCTGTCCAGTATGACCCATATACTTTCATTTCCTCTATTAGATCTCGGCAACCCGTCTATGAAATCCATAGAAATAGAATCCCACTTCCATACCGGAATATCTAATGGCTGAAGCAACCCACTTGGCGTCTGATGCTCGGCTTTCACCTACTGACAGTTCAAACACTGTTTCACCCATAAGAAAACATCCCTCTTCTTTCCTTCCTAGAAGAAACTTCTCTTCATATCCTGATACATCTTCGTTCCTCATGGATGAATAGTGAACTTCGAACGATGGCATTCCTCCAAAACTTCCTTCCTTATGTCTCCCACATCTAGAACACATAATCTACCCTTCTTTCTCAACCAACCACTTTGTTCAAGACTGAAATCCTTCAAGTCATCGCTTTCCTTTCCATCCCTTAACATCCTGATCCTTTCAGCCAACACTAGATCCTCTTCCTGTTTAGAAGCAATCTTCTCAATCAATACCGGTCGGACTTCTAAACAAGATAATATAGAAGATTCCCCACTAGACCCAGCCTCGAATCTCCACTGCACTCTGCAAGTAGACAACGCTTCCAAGTCTTTCCATTTTGCTATCATAGCCAACACTGCAGTCTGATGCTTCCTACTAAGTGTGTCTGCAACTTTGTTGCCCTTTCTTGGTGTATATTCAATACCAAAGTCATAAGCGGCTAAAAACTCTAACCACCTCTGTTGTCTCATATTCATCTCCTTCTGAGAGAATAAATACTTCAATGACTTATGATTTGTATAAAGCTCAAACCACTCTCCCAAAAGGTAATGTCTCCACACCTTCAAAGCAAAAATAACTGCAGCTAACTCCAAGTCATGAGTCAAGTAACTAACCTCATGCGGTTTAAGCTATCTAGAAGCATAGGCAATCACTTTACCTCTTTGCATTAGCACTGCTCCTAATCAGTTCCACACGCATCTCTATAAACTACCAAATTTTGATTCCCTTCCTGAACGACTAATACAGGTGCATGGGTTAATAAGTGTTTCAAGCTCCAGGATGCTTCCTCACACTTATCGGTCCAAACAAACTTCACATCTTTTTGTGTTAGCTTGGTCATCGGCGTTGCTATCCACGAAAAATCCTTTATAAATCTCCGATAATATCCATCCAATTCAAGAAAACTTCTTATCTCAGTCATTGTTTCTGGTCTCTTCCAAATATTCACTACTTCGATCTTAGTTGGATCTACTGCCAATCCTCTTTCTGAAACTACATGACCAAGAAACTTCACCTCCTTCTTCCAGAAACGACACTTCAAAAACTTCGCCTTCAGCTGATGTTCTCTCAAAGTCTCAAGAACCACTCTAAGATGAACTTCATGCTCTTTCCCATCCTTAGAGTATATCAAAATATCATCTATGAACACCAACCCAAATATATCCAAGTTCTCTCTGAAAATTTAGTTCATCAAGTCTACAAAGAATATCGGCGCATTAGTTAGTCCGAACGACATAATTAACCATTCATACGATCCATATCTGGTCTTAAACGCCATCAGAGGTATACTATCTTCTGCTACTCTAAGCTGAGGGAAACCTGAAGCCAAATCCAAATGAGAAAATATCTTGGCTCCACTCTACTGATCGAAAAAATCGTCAATTCTAGGCAACGAATATCGATTCTTTATCATCTTCTCATTTAGCTTACGATATTCGATACATAACCTTAACGATCCGTCCGGCTCCTTAGCAAATACTACGGCTGCTCCCCAAGGTGAACTACTAGGTCTGATAAAATTCTTCCCTTCCAAATCCACCAACTGCACCTTTAGCTCTCTCATCACTGTAAGTGTCATCCTACTTGGCGGCCTACTAACATGTTCTGCTCCAGGCACCAAACCTATTCGAAACTCAATGGCTCATTTCGGTGGCAATCCTACTACCGGCTCTAAGAAATCAATGAATTCTCTAACCACAAAAACTCGATTCAACTCGTCTTCTAACTCCATAACTCCCTACAAAGTATTCACCCCACAGCTAGGGTTTTCTATGGTATATACAATCATATCACTACAATTAGGGCATCTAAGTGATATTTTCCTATCGTGGCAAAATATCCTAGCATCGTTCTTACTTAACCAATCCATGCCCAATATAATTCTGAACCCTACAAAGTCATATATATGGAAACTGCAAACAAAGGTGTAGCCAAGCAAGTCAAACTCTAAGTGGTCACAGTTCATCCCAAGTGTCGCATACCCTCCTATTGGATTTGCAACTCTTAAGGAAGTAACTAAATATGTGGGTTCTAGATTAAGCTTTTCTACCAAACATCGAGATATAAAAGAATGCAATGCACCAGTATCAAACAAAACGCTAACAGACATATCATGGATCCGAACCATACCTCCCAATACTGATTTCCTTTTCTCCTCAACTGTTGGACTAGAGGTAGCTGGTTCCAATGCAGATAGCTTTCCTCTACCATCCTTAGCAGGCTCCTTGGATTGATTCTTATAGTGGCGAATCTGATCGTAATTGAAGCACCTGATGTTCTTCTTCTTGATCTCTTCCTTCGCCTTTCATGTGCTGCATTCATTAGAAAAGTGCCTCTTCTTGTCGCACTTATAACAAACCACTTCAGAATTTCCTTTCTTCGTGGCTCAACCTTTTTGAGCACCCTTCTTATGAAAGAACTTTCCCTTTTGACCTTGCCCAACCTGAACTTCCTTCGCCTCACTCTTCTCTAGACAAGCAAGCATCTCCTCTTATCTTATAACCATCTCCACAACTACATCACAAGTGTCTCTGATACGAGGTAATGTAGCCCTTGCCAACTCAGGCTTCAACTCCTTGATGAACTTCTCATTTCTATTCAGCACAATATCAACAGTGACATAACTGTATATCCAACTCTTTAAATCTTCTATCATACTCCACAACAAACATTTCTCCTTGCTCCAATTTAGCAAACTTCCTGAGCAAAGCACACTTTGCCATCACAGACATGAACCTCTCCGGAAACCTTCTCCTAAACTTAGCCCATGTCATCTCCTCTTCATTTACTCCAGCCGTCACACTATTCCACCAAAATAAAGCTGCTCCCTGAAGTTGTCTCGAAGCAAGCCTCCTCTTCTTCTCATCATTGAGCCCTATGTCTATAAAGATCATCTTGCAATGCAACAACCAGTTCTCCACTTCAATAGCATCCTCTGTTCCAATAAATGGCTTTCCTCCAAGCCTATCATAATCTCTATTCAACATAGCATAATGGTTGACCACTAGAGCTTCCTGAACTCCTCCTACTCAAGCATTTCCTCCAACAACACCAGCAGAAATTCTATCTTGCATTATATTCACGAAAACTGATACATAGCTCCCATATCCACTTGTGGGACTCCAGCACCAACATTCCCTGCTTGTACCTAACCTTGGTTTCTCCTGGTATTTGGTCTGGCATTTCCATTTCTGGTGGTGCTTCCTCCAAGATTCACTCTTCCACTTCTAGCGCCTATATATGTATTCAAGCCTCGTGAGATATAGAAGAATAGCCTAAAAGAGATAGGAAACTAGAGATATAGCGTATACTTATATATAGAAAATACAAGTACGTTACTATAGCATTATCAAATACCCCAATCTTACTCTAATTCCTTAGGATTATGTTTTCAAAATCTTTTTAGTTTAAAGTTTTTCATAAACCTACGCTTTGATACCAAGTTGTAACATCCCCTATCTAGAGGCCAAAAGCTAAGCACTATAGTTACTGCAGTCATCCATAGTATTAAATTCCGGTGACTAAATACGGCTACTAATCAGAAGCATTTGAATATGAAACAAAATCATAGATTTCTAAGACATCATCTTACTGATTACATTTCCAAAACATATGTTTCACATTCAAATTACATTATCCCATAATCATTTCCCAGGTTCAGATAAAATATATTTATTACATAAACACGCCAAGTGCGACATATGATGATGCCCCTTGGTTGATCAAAGTACTATATAGACATAACTGTCTTAAATACATCACAGCGGAATAAAACAAAACAAAAGAGCAACTCCTAAATAGCTATCCATCAGCCACCTGCTCGTCTCCGGAAGCTTTATTCGTCAACCTACTAAAACCTATAAAACATCAACCATCAGCCTACTCAAATCAATTTTGAGCACCCGAGAGTTTAAGGGGGAAAGCATAAACTTCGAGTCAGACATAAAGCCGGGTGTGAATAACACTATACATCCCGGTTATTTGGTATTAAGTGAGACCATGCCGCTTAGCGGAATGGGTTTCCCCTCACTAGTATCCTTTTAAAACCTATCTTTTGCAAATCATAATCTTGCAACCAAAACTGGTTAAAACTGTAAAGCATTATCATATAAACATACATATCTAGTAAAAAATGGACTATCTGTCCGAACACTATAGTTTTGTTTGGCTTACTACTAACCTTTGGCTGACTCGGGCCCACCAGACAATGTAATCAAAATAATCTAACACATGTTAGACACTCCTCCTCTAGATGGTTTGTCCCTAACTATCTGTTAAATACTTCTCTTTTGGACGGTCTGTCCCTAACTATCTATTAAATACTTCTCTTCTGGATGGTCTATCCCTAACTTATCATCTCCCAAGGTCACCTTATCCTAATGGTTTTGCAGGCTCACCAATAACCAATCTGCATACAAATATATATTCCATTCTGTGTGTAATCATAATTTTAGTCTTACCTGTGACAAAGCCCTAGACACTGGAATTTTGGACTAAATTAGCTGGAGCTAATAGCTAATGTATAGTGCACGATCCTATACTAGTCCCATATGGTATTCTAATATCTGAGTCATTTTACTTAAATTTTCCTTGAAAACCTTTTGATCTCAAATTGATTTAAAACCTTTAAACCAAACTTAAACAAGGAAAATATATGCTCTATGATTTACTCAAAATCACCTTGCCATGCAATATATACTTTACCCAAATCTTTGTTTACGAAAACATTTAAACCTTTGAAAGTACCCCTTTCGATCCTATTGAACGTATCCCTTTCATAACCAAATAAACCCTTCCTTTCATCTAGGCCGAAAGGCTAAAACCTTCCTTTTGAAACCATTTACATAAACCTTTCAAAACCATTGAAATACCTTTTCCTTCGAAAGCTAAAAACCTTAGGCATCCTATCTTTAAAACCTTTAAACATGCCAATGGAAAAACCTTTTCCTTTAAACCCTTCGAAACCATTAGGGAACCACCCCTCAGAAACCTTCCCTAAAAACCTTTCGAAAGCATCAAAACCTTAAATCTTTACAAAGCATTAATTTGGGTTCAATTTTAAAACATGTGGAAATACCTTTCGAAACCATTCCAAACCATCTCTTTCAAAACCTTTGGGTTAATCTTTAAAAACCTCTATGGGTCACAAGCAACAGGGTCGAAAGCAAATCTTTCGAAGGCCAAAACCTAAGTAAAGAAGAGATGGTGTCAAAAACAACCTTTCGAAAGCATTGGAGAAGCGGCTAAGCTTTAAAAGTAAGTATACCTTCTGAAACCATTGTCGTCGAAAGGTAGGAAAGCGGCAGCAAAAGGGCTACGACCTAGTCGAAAGCATATACTTAAAAACAAAGGCACAACCTCTTTAAAACCAGTCTTTTAAAACCATTGAACTAGTCAAAAGCAAACAAAGTTGGAGGCAAAGCAGGCGCATTTTTATTTAAAATAAAGCAGCGCTTCGACCCCTTCGGAACCCCTGGTTTCGACCTCATACCTCCCCCCTTCTTTCCAATTCGCTGCGCGCCAAGTCTTTGATACCATGCACATTGGTTTTGTTAGTGTTGGAGGTGGAGGAACTAAGTCGAAAGCCATCTAAGTCGGAAGTAGGGTGCCAAAAGTGGCGAAACATGCATTTGGCATGAAAAACTAATTTTTTAACCTTTTTAAGTAATCTTTTTAACTAACTTGCCTTATTTGTCAAAATCTTATTCGTTGCAAATTTTCTTTTCTAAAAGCACTGCCAAAATTTCAGAAATAAACACTTTAATTTATTTACAAAATACACCTTCTCCTTTTATAAATATATAAAACATTTAAGTCTCATACCTTAAATAATTTTATATATTCATCAAAACACTTTGGAAAATTCTACAAAAATTACAGAAAATCCTTTCTAATATGTTTTCTAACATATGTAAATTTCAGACCCAAATTATTTATAATTTAACCGTAAATTATTTATAACCCAATAAATCATTTTCCTCACTAGAATATTAATATAAAATCCACAAAAATTTAGAAAATTATGAAAATTGAAACCCGTCTCTAGAATAACATCTCTGAACTATATCTAAAATCGTAAGGTATTTGGATGTCAATAAATAGGGTTTTCATATCAAAACATATCATAAAATCTATATGACTTTGCATAAACCATCAACATGCATATATAAACATTTTGTCCTTCAAAATCATGGCTAAACTATGCAAGATAAATTCGGATTTCCTTAAAACAAAAAACATCTAAGAAATAAGAGATGTAGTCATTATTCACCTTAGCTTTGTGATTTAGGATGTGAGATTTGATCTTGGTTAAGTGATTTGATTCTTCTTCTTGCCTAGCTTTATCTTCTTCCTCTTTGCAAATGGTGGCCAGCCTTAGGCTTAAAATTTTTATAATGGAATGAACGTATGAATGAGTTCCCAAGGGTTTAGGGTATAAGAATATTCTTATTCCAACTTTGCCCGTATCTATTTCCTTTGTCCATTTTATTTTATGTTATCTCATTTTGATTTACACATTAACATGGCACGCTACCCCTATTAATCACGAATCTCAATCCATTAATCAACTACATTATTAAATGTAATTTGGCTACTTAAATATCCTAAATAATGTTACTAAAAAATGGGGTGTTAAATGAGTCCTTCGATGTTTATATTTGGAAAGTTGTAGGCCATGATATCATCTGGAATTAGGAGATTTGAAAATCCCTTCAGTGAACTTTCCAAATGTTGAGAAGACGATTCCTCTTCGGTAGAAGTAATAACAAATTTTGGATCCGCAACTATCATTCTTCTATGAAGTTTGTATGATAGCCTTTTCTTTCTTTTGGTGGGCGTTTGAGATTGCACGCCTTACGATGATTCGAACATAGATGCTTTGCATGGGCCCACGTCAGCGTCTGCGGGTTCGCTAGCCCGAAAACCCCTAATCTTACCTTCTTCAATGTCATCCTGAGTCCCCTTAGCAGGGAGCACGACATGATTGATGGCATCTAGTTTTTGCTCTATAATGTTTCTCGGCAATGCGACGCTTCCGAGAAGCCTGATGCTACGGCCTTCCTCCAACAGCCCGAATAAAGGTAGTAACTCATTAGTTACAAGAAGTTTGATGCCCCTGTCTTCGATAGGGTTAGCGCGAATGGCAGCGACTGCTCTTGAAAAATTGGAGCCTTTAGGATGTGGGCGGACACCTGAAGAATCCCAAACATTAGCAGATTCTAAGGAAAAGTTATGACTTGAATTAGTGAACTTGAGAAAAAAATGAAAGTAATACTGACATCCTTCCAACATCATCTCGCAAAGTCGTGCGAACATCGTACATAAAACCACTCATGCTTGAACAAATTTTTTTTATTCCAAGCGCCTTTCAAGACTTGGTAGTTCAGCGAGGGTTCAAGAAAAACATAGGAAGGACTTCCCAGCCGCCGAGTTGTAAATGAATCTTATGACTTCGGGAGTTGGCGGGCGAAATAGAACGCTCATAAATAGCAAGAAGGTTCCATGTATATAACATAACTGTTTGGATGGAGTTGAGTGGGAGCTATTCCAAGGTATCTCAGAATCTCTCGAATAAACGAGTTAAAGGGCGGTATGCATCCGGCCCAGCACATAAACTTATTACATGTCGTGTACCCCGCCAGGGGCAAGTGAGGCCTATAGTTTATTGAAGGAACTAAGACGTCTACAGATGGAATTCAATGAATAGAACACATCCTGCGAAGGGAAACCTCACCAATTCGGGAACATTGTGAGTCTATCGGGTTATTTAGAAGAATGGCACCTTCAATTGCATCAGAAGCAGGACTTATATCCCCCGTCGAGAGGACCAGGACATCGAAGAAAAGGTCGACCGATGGTCAGAAACTTCCATCTATTCTACTTGATGGTTGGGAGAAAGCCTGTTGGATATAGTCGTGGAACTTGATTTTGCTTCAGAGTCGATGTGTTGCATTACCGGATCAAAAGACATATCAACTAAATGCTCTGAGCGTCTGGAATCCATATTAGGTATATTCAGTAGATAATCGAGGTTAGAAAAGTTAACATGTTCCCCCGACTAAGTGTGAGCTAGTGCAGTGTAGTGCAGTGTATAATAGATATAAACAGTTTAGAATCATAAAAACGATGTAAAACGACGGGACTTGGAATTCCAACTAGAGTGACCGCCATCGCCGACCATCTCAACTGGCAAAAGGATTGATCGGTTATATAAGTTTTGGGATCAACTATCAGCGTATCGAGGTGTGAATTTTGTCGCTTAAGTCCATATGCAATTTTTTTAGTCTATATTGAAAGTTCCAGGAATTTGATTGTTCAATCTCAAGTTCGACAGTGGGTATGCATGTTTTATTGTTCATCGTCATCATATGTCCAAGCTCATTGAGGTAAATTAATAGTGATTGTTCAAACAAGTTAGGTTGGATTAGTTTACAAGTTCAAAGAGCCAATCCTTGACTTTATGCCAATCCCAACGAATATGCCGATCCCTATCCCAAAAATCCTATACCTATCCCTCACTTCGACCAAGGAATTCCGATCCTAATATTTATGCCGATGTTACATCTGGCTTTCTAAGGCTCAAAACTAACTACTACGGATGCTGTAGTCATCCATAGGTGTTATTTCCGAGTGACCGAAATCGGAATCTTGAAACTATAGGCAACACAGAAACACAAGAATAAAAAAAAAATTAAACTTCTACAAAACCGAATTTCTCATTTCTTATTATTTAAGATTTAATTACATAATCTCATATGTTAACCACATTCAGATCACATATACATGTACAAAATATGATAAGAGTAACATATAAAGATGTCTCCTTATGATGATCAAAGAACTAATAAATATGAACTTTACAGTTCTTAGTACATCACAGCGGAAAACACAAAATAGCTCCTATATAGCTAACACTGCCTCCTGCACATCTCCGGAAGCTTATTCGTCCAAAAACCTGAAAGTCTCCCACTCTCATACTACTCAAATTAATATTGAGTATGCGAGAGTTTGTGGAGAAACACAAACTTCGAGTTGGACAATAAGTCTGGTATGAATAATCCCCTATCATTTCTTATCATAAATAGATATCTAGTGAGACCACGCTGTTTAGCGGAACGGGTTGTCCCCTCACTAATATCCAAAACAAAACATGCAAATCATTTACTATGCTCCTGCAGCCAACATGACTAGTCTTAACATAATATGAAATAAAACCATAAATCATATATATTGGGTATCCCATCCACCCATTCATTAGATATCCCATCTAAAAGCAATTTATTAGATTTCCCATCTAAAATCAATTTATTAGAGTTCCCCTCTAAAACCTTTAAAAATGATTATCCGTCATAATTTAATAGGATTATCCGTCCCAAATCCATTTAAAATAAATGCAGATTATCCAGCGTACATTGTTTTATAAAAGTTGGTGTGGGCTATCCACCGCACACTCCATAGTTTTCCTAGGGTGACTATGAACCCTTGGGTGCCAAATCCCGAAGCTGACCACCTCTGTTAAAACATTCTTTTCTTTATAAATTTGATGTTGGCTATCCACCGCACATTCCATGGTTTTCCTAGGTTAACCAAGTAGCCATCATTTGGCCAATTAAAATTCATGATCCCAATGATTATTTATTTTTCCCATGTATCCCACATGTGTAACCTATTCCCATTGGTAGCCCCAATTAGGTTAAATTAAATAAAAACACATTGATAGCCCCAATGTTTATTTTCGAAAGCATATTTCTGTTTGTAACCCCAAACTATGTATCGAAAACATTAAACCCACCACGGTGTCCCTAAGGTTTAATAACATCCAATTTATATAAGGATCCCCCTTACACATTCAAACCAAGATAAGTATTTTACACTATAACCCTTCGAAGTACCCCCTTCAAATTAGCAAAACTTTTCTTAAGAAAAATGGTTAAAAACGGCCCTTTAAAACCCTTCGAATGAAGTCCCATTCGAAAGCAAATAACCCTCCGAAGTTAGCTCCTTCGGAAGCCTTCATTTTGAAAGCATCACAAAATCATACCTTTCGACCTTGTCAAAAGGTCCTACCTTTCGACCTTGTCGGAAGGTTTATTTACGACCTAGTCGAAAGGTTCTACCTTTCGACTTTGTTGAAAGCCTGAGGTATCCCCTTTATAAAACCATTCATAAACTTTTCGAAAGCAATGAAACTCAAAACCTTTCGAAATCATTGATACTCAAAACCTTTCGAAATCATTGAAACTCAAAACCTTTCGAAGCCATTCAAAAACAATGAAGTGTTAGTGTTTGAACCAACCCTTCGAAAACAATGGAAAGGTTAGGAAGTAACCCCTTCCTTTTTCTCTCCTACCTTTCGACTTAGTCGAAAGGTTCTAAAACATATTTTTGGAAAACATTTAAAACAATTCTCTTGAAGGTTTAAACTTTCGAAGATCCCCTTCGAAACCCCTTCTTGGGTATAAAAATTTTGTCTTTATAAAAATGATGGAGTCGAAGGATCCCCCTCGAAAGCTATTAATTCGAAAGTATTTATATTTCCATTTGAAAGCCAAGGAAGCAGCCTCCATCCCTTCGCCTCTCTCCCTTCCGACACCATTCCTACCTTTCGACTTAGGCGAAAGGTAAATGCTTACCTTCCGACTTAGACAAAAGGTACCTTTCGACTTAGTTAAAAGGGTGAAAGCGGGCTATGTAGTCAGAAGTAAGTTCTGGGCCTACAGAATTGATGGTTCCTCTTGCTTGTCTAAATCTGATTGGTCAAGAGGCTTCCTCTTGCTTGTCTAAATCTGATTGGTCAAGAGGCTTCCTCTTGTACTTTCGAATAGTAAAAAGTACTAAATAGTCAACCTATTTCTTAAAACACTATTCTTCTTCCCCAAATAAATTTGCGAAAGCAATTTCCCTCCGAATTTAACCAAATCGGAAGCCATTTTTCAGTTTAGCCCTTGGGCATAAGTAATTTAATTACCTTAGTAAATCACTAAGGAAAAATACCCAAAAATCCCCAAAAATCTTTTAAATCATATATTTTAACATATTAAAATTTCAAAGCATATGAATATCAATATAATTCGCAATTTAATCAAAACCAAAATAAACTATGTTAATTAGCCCATTAACATTTAAAAACACCTATGTCTTATCCATACAAAGGTTTAAATGGTTATATCCTAACAAAAATCACAAACATGAATCGGGTATAACCCATAACCGATCCAAACATAGAAAAAATGAGATGATAAACATGATTATTTACCTTGATTAGTTAATTGGAGAATGAGAAAATTTCCTAGCTTTAATTCCGTAGTTTTATCTTCAATTTATTACTCTTTCTGGAGATTTTAATGGCCGGCCAAAATATAGGTGAGGAGTTATGAATGAGAAAGTAAAAGTTCTTTAAGGTGGAGGAAGAGATTTATACTAAGAAACGTAGCCCTATTTCCAAGTTTACCCCTTAGGAAGTTCTTCCTTCTTAATTTAGTTGCCTTAGTTTAGTCCATTCATTAAGACACGGCCATTGGATTTATTAATCTCATCTCCCTAATTATTCACATTATTCTATTTAATTTATCCAATTAAATATCCCGAATAATGTAAATTAAAATTCAGGGGCATTACGGACTCCCCCTAAAGAATTTCATCCTCAAAATTTCAATAAGGACACAACAACAAGCATATAGCCCATGCAAGCAAAGCTAGTATAACCTACCAACCAAATTCTATATAAACCCTATATAGAACATACCATCTAAAATAGCTCAGGAAAAGTAGCCCTAATCCTGTCTTTGGTTTCCCAAGTACAGTCCTTCACGTTGTCGCTCCACCGAACTTTCACCAACCCGACTGTCTTGTTCCTAAGCATTTTCTCATTTTTGCCACAACACGAACCGGTTGCCTCACAAAAGTCATATTCGGTTCCACCACAAAGTCCTCCAGTTCCGTCGGAGCGATAGTAATTTCTGGATCATGAACATACTTCCTAAGATGAGAAACATGAAACATATTGTGGACCCCGACCAAACTGCTCGGTATGCGAGTCTCCCAACCCTCTCTGATAATGGAAATGGTCCAACATTTCTAGGTGCTAGCTTCCCGGTCTTCCCGAACCAAACCACACCTTTCATCGGCGATACCTTGATGAGAACTCTGTCTCCAACTGAGAACTCTAGGTTCTTACACCTTTTGTCTGCATAACTCTTTTACCTAGACTAAGCTTCCTTCATTCTTTCCCGTATCAACTCGATCTTGTCCATCGCCTCTCTCACCAAATCTGGACTAAGGCCTAATCTATCTCTGGTCTCTAACAACCATGATGGTTATTTGCATGGCCTTCCATACAAAGTTTCAAAAGGTGCCATTCCTATAATAGTCTGATAACTATTATTATAGGAAAACTCCACTAAGTGCAAGTGATCTTCCCAAGAACAACTAAAATCCAGCACACAAGCCCTCAACAGATCTTCCAGCACCTTGTTGACTCTCTCTGTCTGCCCATCCGTTTGTGGATGATATGCGGTACTCATCTTGAGCTTAGTTCCTAACACTCTCTACAAGCTCTTCCAGAACTCGCTAGTAAACAAAGCATCTCTATCACTGATGATACTACTAGTAATTCCATGCATTCTAACGATGTTCTTCATGAACAACTTAGCCAAAACAGGTGCCGTCCTGGTTGACCTTACCGGAATGAAATGGGCACCGTTGGTCAATCTGTCCACTATGACCCATGTACTTTCATTACCTCGGTTTGACCTTGGCAACCCGTCAATAATATCCATGGATATCGAGTCCCACTTCCAAGCTGGAACATCCATAGGCTGAAGCAAACCACCTGGCTTTTGATGTTCAGCTTTTACTTGCTGATAATTCAAACACTGTTTTACCCATAAGCCAACATCCCTCTTCATTCCTTCCCAGAAGAAACCACTTCATATCCTGAGTTCCCCCAGGATGAATCGTAAACTTCGATCGATGTCCCCTTATGATGATTAGAGAACTAATAAATATGAACTTTACAGTTCTTTGTACACCACAGCGGAAAACACAAAATAGCTCCTATATGGCTAACACTGCCTCCTGCACATCTCCGGAAGCTTATTCGTCCAAAAACCTGAAAGTCTCCCACTCTCAGACTACTCAAATTAATTTTGAGTACCCGAGAGTTTGTGGAGAAACACAAACTTTGAGTCGAACAATAAGTCTGGTATGAATAATCCCCTATCATCTCTTATCATAAATAGATATCTAGTGAGACCACGCCGCTTAGCGGAACGGGTTGTCCCCTCACTAATATCCAAAACAAAACATGCAAATCATTTACTATGCTCCTGCACCCAAAATTATTAGTCTTAACATAATATGAAATAAAGCCATAAATCATATATATCAGATATCCCATCCACCCATTTATTAAATATCCCATCTAAAAGCAATTTATTAGACTTCCCATCTAAAATCAATTTATTAGAGTTCCCCTCTAAAACCTTTAAAAATGACTATCCGTCATAATTTAATAGGACTATCTGTCCCAAATCCATTTAAACTAAATGCAGATTATCCAGCGTACATTGTTTCATAAAAGTTGGTGTGTGCTATCCACCGTACACTCCATAGTTTTCATAGGATGACTATGAACCCTTGGGTGCCAAATCCTGAGGCTAACCACCTTTGGAAAAACATTCTTTTCTTAGAAATTTGATGTTGGCTATCCACAGCACATTCCATGGTTTTCCTAGGTTAACCAAGAAACCATCACTTGGCCAATTAAAATATCACGATCCCCATGATTATTCATTAAAATTCATGATCCCTATGAATATTTATTTTTCTCATGTATCCCACATATTTAACCTATTCCCATTGGTAGCCCCAATTAGGTTAAATTAAATAAAAACACATTGATAGCCCTAATGTTTATTTTCGAAAGCATATTTCTGTTTATAACCCCAAACTATGTATCGAAAACATTAAACTCGCCTCGGTGTCCCCGAGATTTAATAACATCCAATTTATATAAGGATCAACTTACATATTCAAACCAAGATAAGTATTTTATGCTATAACCCTTCGAAGTACCCCATTCAAATTAGCAAAACTTTACTTAAGAAAAATGGCTAAAAACATCTCTTTAAAATCCTTCGAATGAAGTCCCATTCGAAAGCAAATAACCCTCCGAAGTTAGCCCCTTCGAAAGCCTTCCTTTTGAAAGCATCACAAAATCATACCTTTCGACCTTGTCGAAAGGTTTCTTTTCGACTTAGCCGAAAGGTTCTACCTTTCGACTTTGTCGAAAGCCTGAGCTATCCCCCTTATAAAACCATTCATAAACTTTTCGAAAGCAATGAAACTCAAAACCTTTAGAAATCATTGAAACTCAAAACCTTTCGAAATTAAAACCTTTCGAAGCCATTCAAAAACAATGAAGTGTTAGTGTTTGAACTAACCCTTCAAAAACAATGGAAAGGTTCGGAAGTAACCCCTTCCTTTTTCTCTCATACCTTTCGAATTAGTCGAAAGGTTTTAAAACATATTTTTGGAAAACATTTGAAATAATTCTCTTGAAGGTTTAAAATTTCGAAGATCCTCTTCGTAACCCCTTCTTGAGTATAAATTTTTTGTCTTTATAAAAATGATGGAGTCGAAGGATCCCCCTTCGAAACCTATTAATTTGAAAGTATTTATATTTCCATTCGAAAGCCAAGGAAGCAGCCTACATCCATTCGCCTCTCTCCCTTCCGACACCATTCCTACCTTTCGACTTAGGTGAAAGGTAAATGTTTACATTTTGACTTAGACAAAAGGTACCATTCGACTTAGTCAAAAGGGTGAAAGTGGACTATGTAGTCGGAAGTAAGTTCTGGTCCGACGGAAGTGATGGTTCCTCTTGCTTGTCTAAATCTGATTGGTCAAGAGGCTTCCTCCTATACTTTCGAATATTAAAAAGTACTAAATTCTTAAACACTATTCTTGTTCCCCAAATACATTTGTGAAAGCAATTTCCCTCTGAATTTAACAAATTCGGAAGCCATTTTTCTGTTTAGCCCTTAGGCATAAATAATTTAATTACCTTAGAAAACCACTAAGGAAAAATCTCCAAAAATCACCAAAAATCCTTTAAATCATATATTTTAACATATTAAAATTTCGAAGCATATGAAGATTAATATAATTCGCAAGTTAATAAAAACTGAAATAAACTATGTTAATTAGCATATTAACATTTAAAAACACCCATGTCTTATCCAAACAAAGGTTTAAATGGTTATATCCTAACCAAAATCACAAACATGAATCGGGTATAACCCATAGCCAATCCAAACATAGAAAAAATGAGATGATAAACATGATTATTCACCTTGATTAGTTAATTAGAGAATGAGATAATTTCCTAGCTTTAATTCCTTGGCTTTATCTTCAATTTATTGCTCTTCCTGGAGCTTTTAATGGCCGGCCGAAATATAGGTGAGGAGTTATGAATGAGAAATTAAAAGTTCTCTAAGGTGGAAGAAAATTTATACTAAGAAATGTAGCCCTATTTCCAAGTTTACCCCTTAGGAAGTTCCTTCTTCTTAATTTAGTTAAGTCATATTTTAGTTCATTCATTAAGACACAACCATTGGATTTATTAATCTCATCTCCCTAATTATTCACATTATTGTGTTTAATTTATCAAATTAAATATCCCAAATAATGTTAATTAAAATTCAAGGGCATTACAGTCGATCTTTGTCCCATGGCTTCAATACCGACCCCTTCATGCTTATCAAATTTTGGTTCGGCTTAATTGTGCTTAAGTCAAAATAGTTCAATTCTAGTCAATGCTGATTCCTATTCCACCACCATGACCGAACCCTCAACAAAACATTCCCTACCAATCCATCACCCAAGCTCACTAGCACCGATCCCTATCCTACCATAGCTCAATCGATCCCTCTCCTTTAGCCGAGTTTGCTAACCCCTTTGCATCATTCAACACCACCGATCCCTACCTAACCGATCCTTGGCTCTACAATAGTTTCATATACCGACCTCTCCATTCCTCTATTCCTAACCACACCCTTTTCTTCTTTCTTCCTCCCTTCTTCCTTATCCTAATTTAGTTTGTCTAACCCTATTTACTAATCATTCGTCTCTCCCAAGCCGCTTGTCATTACGGCTTCAAATGCCATCATAATTACCAACAACTTGAAATCCAGAATCTCATTGTATAATCAAAAGTTGTAGTTCAAAATCTTAGCTATATGAAAATATGAATGTTCAAATTAAGACGGAGGCGAGTGTTCGGAGATGATCGAATTGAAAAGGAAGGAGAGGCGAGTTTGTGGGTTAGTTGGAATCGTGGATGGATTTATGGTCAAAAGTTAGATATTTTGGTTTCATAATAAAGGCTCGGTGCAAAAGTAAGCAAATAAAAGAAGTGATAATAGAAGGGAAGAAAAGTTAGTATATATATGGGAGAGGGTTCAGCCCAGAATGCCGAGTGCATAATATGGAGAGAGGGGTCGGCATAGAAGCTCGCCAATCCCTGTTAGCATGGACTCAAAAAAGGGATTGGCATACATATTTGTCAACCCCTACAAAAATCTTAAAAAAAGGAGAAAAAACATAAATGGATGTAAGAGTTTAGCTATAAGCATGAACACATAAAATGTTATGAAAATTGGCAATGACCTATAAGTGTCAGAATACGTCCGGGAGCCAATAAAAAAAACTTGTATATAAGAACGCCCGTATATGACTTAAAAGTTCAGTTTTTGAAATCGACAAAAATTGAAGTCAAGCCTGAACCTTCGAGTTCGGGGCTGGATTAGGTAACAAAAAACTTGCTAATCTCGTAGTGCCGGATTTATATATATTAGTTAATGGGGTTCGGTACTAGATTTATATTATTGGAAATCGACCAAGCGTCATGGCGATCAATGAAAAATTCAACGCCTCGGAAAAATGATTCGACAAAGGAACATCAACCATTCAAAAAGCTAGATAGACCTCTTTTCGACTATTCGAACTTGTTTCAATTCAAGCACGTCGTGTTAATCACAAGACATACTTTGGAGGGCAAGTGTTATCCGACATTCTAGCCTGGCTATATTGAACTGATTGCACGAGATAGATCCGACTGCTATCAAGGCCGATGACCCCAGTGCAATGATTGTGGGACCCAAAATTCAAGTATAGATGGTTATATAAAACCAGAATTGAATGAAATTGGTAGATAAACAATGTAAAATGCTTAAAATATGGAATATAGCCCAATGACTTGAATGGATCGGTATGGATATGCTCAATTAAGAGGGATCGGCATACTTCAACTCATATAGAAGGGGTCAACACAATCAATTAAGAGGGATCGACATACTTCAGCTCACAGAGAGGAGTCGGTATACTTTGGCAGGCTACATCAAGAAGGGATTGGCATGCTTTGTTTAGTTGGATTGGTATACTTTAGCTCATAAAGGAGGGCTTGGCATAGATGATTGAGATGGTTCGGCATGCTATATTGGAAAATATGGGTCAACAAGCTTCATTGAATATGGATCGGTATACAACCTTTTAGAGGGTTCGACAGAAAGAAGTTTACAAGTAAAGTCTAATCAATGACCAATCCATAACTCAAGCTCTATTAATCCAAATGACATGAAAATTAGAGATTAAACATATTTTAGCATTTAGAAGCCACCATAGGGATCGCTGCCCAAAAATTGAACAATGAAGGGATTTGTACCGATCCCTCATCATAGGGATTTTGGCCTAGCGACTCCTTTGTGGGCTTATGTGGATTAGATGGTCCTTTAGTCGAAGTTTCAAAGAGATTGGTAGTCGTCTTCACCTATAAATACGGGCCTAATGGGTCATGCTTAGGATATTTACGCTGCTTGTTACTTTAGTCTTTATTGTAATCAAGTTTTTTCTACTCCTTGCTGATGTAATCTGATTTATAAGTGATCAACAAAGATAATCATCAAAGTGGATGTAGGCATACAACGTCGAACCACTATAAATCTCTATGTTTCTGGTTATCGCTTTTATTGGTTGTTATCTTGATCTGTTTCTCATTTTAATTTTATTTTCTTCACTTACTTCTCTACAAAAATCTGCTCTTGGGTGTTTATGACCAATTTGGTTGCAAACATTTTGGTGCTTTCATTGCGAGCCTGATTCTTAGCTTGCTAGGATCCCCTTTGTTGCTACTGGATTGGATAAATCCCCCGACGGAGATCCGTAGTTATCTTTATAAAGTTGCTTGTACTATTCAGATTTTAGGAATTTAAAGCAAGGAGATTGATAATGGTGAGACATACTAGATCTACTTCTCCGAACATGGATGGAAATGAGAATGCTAGCATTCAGCAAGGAGACCCAAGCAAGCAACCAACAAATGTGAATGTTGATCTGGTTGAAGTTCAGAATCCCACTGATTCTATTACCAGAGCTGAATTTCATAATTTAATGAGAGAGTTAATGGAAAGTCGTCGACATCTAAATCAGCAAATTCAGACTAATATCAACTTGATGAACCAAATTACTCAGCAGCAACAGGGGAGAGCAAGGAGGGAACCCACTCCTTACTCGGCATCGGAATGTTCTAGCTCATTGGATGAATATCATAGGCATAGGTGTCGCAGGATTGAAGAAAATTCGCAGAAGCTTCAGAGCGTCGCCCGGCAGACATCGTGGTCTGCCAGGATCGTTCGGAGTCGATCCCTCCCTAGGGATCGGTACCGTTCCCTCCTCCAAAGGAGGGATTCCACCCATACACTTGGGGAATTGCACTGGAACTATTTTTGAAGGTTTGGAAAATGGAGTTCAATTAAATGCTAACCAGTTACCTCCCCGGAATGATGACGAAATGAAAATACAAGATGCGCATCGGGAAGATGGTGAACCAAGAAGGCATGAAACGGCTCGCAGACATCGACCGGACCATTCATGTGAGGTGGAGCGTGACCACCGCTCAGCACCACCCATCCAAACGCCGGACTTATCAGCAATGGTCAAACAGTTAGTGAGGGAGATCCAAGGCTTAACCAATGATGACCGGGGAATCTCGAGAAGTAATACCCCGTTCACTAATAGTGTATTACATGCACAGTATGCAAGGAAGTTCAACATTCCGTCGATGCCTGCCTACGAAGGAATAACCGACCCTAGGCAGCACATCATGAGATATGAATGGTTGATAGATTCCCCATGAGCTGATGATGCAACAAGTGTAGATGCTTTCCTATAACTCTTTCCGGAACAACGATGATGTGGTTCATGAGACTAACCCCCACGATCAATTTCTAGGTTCGATGATTTTGCAACCAAGTTTATGGAGCAATTCCGGATGCACACGACTCATCCAAAAGACGTGATGTCCCTTTCTAGCATGATTCAGGTTCCAAGAGAGTCATTGAAAGATTATTTGGAGAGATTTCATACAGCTATTACGGAGGTTAGTAATCCAAATAACCATGCGATACTCATGGCGTGACGAGAGGGATTGATCCAGAGTCTGAGTTTGGCGATTGGTTAGAGGGCAAGCCGTCCGCAACGTTGGAGCGCTTTTACGTAAAGGCAGCATAATTTTTAAGGAAGGAAGAAGCCAGGTCCTCCAGAAAAAGAATGTTATGGGACCAAATGGAGAAAGAGTACAGAGTAACATTGCAATCAAACAGTCTGATGATAGTTCCAGCAAAGTCTAAGTGAACGTTCTGAATAAGCCAAATCAGCAAAAGAGAGGCGGAGATAGGAACCGAGAAAGAAAGAGGGATTCTGGAAGGTTGAAACCTAGGATTCTAATGTATGATAATTACACGCCGTTGAATACGTCCCTGGAGATTATCTATCTGTCTACTTGCAATACCATGCAGTACAAGAAGCTGCCACCAAAAGAGTCGACGGAGAAGCAGAAACAGACTGGAAAATATTGTCGGTTTCATGAGTGCCATGGACATAACACAAATGAATGCAAGCATCTCCAGTATGTTATAGAAAAACTGATTCGAGAAAAAAAAGTTACAACAGTTTGTGAAAGCCCCATAGGATAGCGGGCATGAGATTTCTGACCCCAACCGAGGACAAGCGCCGCGTAGGGATGAGC
Organism: Allium fistulosum; assembly: GCA_030737815.1. NCBI lineage: Eukaryota > Viridiplantae > Streptophyta > Magnoliopsida > Asparagales > Amaryllidaceae > Allium > Allium fistulosum. The sequence goes on along the minus strand of CM060905.1, from coordinate 891,432,015 downwards.
AGCCTGCATGGAAACGTGGAAGGCTGGCGATAAACACGATAGTCCAGGGACGGCATCCAACATATAAGAGCTGGCAAAAGATGGAGTGTTATGCTAGTGCGATTAGGCATGTGGATTTTGAATGCTATTCGAATACAGAAGAAGGATGAAACACCACACACCCCTTAGTATACCCAGAAAGGCACACTAAAAGATATGGTGCGTTATACGTATAGCTAAAACATTACAGAGACAAAGATTCACAAGACAAATAAGTAAAAACAGCAGAAACATTTAAATGGTAACTTATTATTCAAAATAAAACTTCATAAATAAATCTGAAAAACATCACATGTCTCAAATACCAAATACACATGTCTTATGCAAAATGCATCTCATTCTCATAAAATCGGAGTATAATAAAAATAATCATCCCTCTCATAAGTACCAGTACATCAAAAGCCAAATGAAAAGAAAACTTAAAAGAATAAGAATACATGAAGAAAAACTCCGCAACTGAATCTCCAAGAAATCTAAATCTACTGTCCTTGCCTCTGTTGGCCTATGGGGGAAAAGGGAAATAGAGGAGTGGGTCAGACTATAAGTCTGGTGAGTGGAAGTAATAACTAGCATTTTTAAGCAAGATAAAGATAATAGATTTAGCAACAGTTCTAGTATGAAGAGAAATACTAAAAAGATATAACTGGGATAAAACACTGATTCTGTTTGACTGATTGCTTTGATTGTGATTGTTTGCACTTGTCTTAGATTGCTATGATTAGGCTGAAATCCTAATCCTATTTTAATTAGGCTGAATCCTAATTCTACCCATTGATCGGCCTTCTATCTCTGTTGTGCCACTGTGAGCTAGTCCCATAGCAAAAGACACCTATTTAGCACTTGGAACGTGGTAGCGAATTACAACCCTAATCAATGTCGCACGCTCGGTCACCGTTGGTACACACTCACTATCACCCATCTTGTGACCTCTTACTCACCCTGTTAGCATAAGCGTGCCCAGCCTCTCCTCATTTGTTGTGAGACCATCAGTCCTAGCCTGAAAGGGTCCTGCCCAGCCTCACCTAAGTGTCTTGTGAGACCATCAGTACTAGTCTGAAAGGGAATGCTGTTGGTATAGTCCTAACAAACAAAATCTAGTTGCGCCCCTTACCTAAATCCCCCGATTTGAGCTTCTATCTATTAGCCACTTATTTACCCTGTATACCAGCCTCACCTAACTATTGTGAGACCATCAGTCCTAGTCTGAAAGGGTCCTGTCCAGCCTCACCTAATCTGTTGTGAGACCATCAGTCCTAGTCTGAAAGGGAATGCTATTGGTATGGGCCCTATTTCTTTTCTTGCTTATTAACTTAGTGTAAGTTTTAAAATAAGCGTCTTCTGTTATTTGTGCTCTGTTTGCTTATTAACTTAATCTAAGTCTTAAAATAAGCCTTTTTTCTGTTATCTCTGCTATATTTGCTTATTAACTTAATGTAAGTTTTAAAATAAGCCTTTACTATTCTTTCTACTTAATTATAACCTACGTTATAATTGTTATTCTTCTTTTCTATCTTTTTAGTTATAACCACTAGTTATAAACATGCTTGCAAATGTCTCAAATTTGCCTATTTCAGTCTATCTTTTTTTTATTACAGTCTTTCTTATTTTACATCTAGTTTCTGTAAATTTAGTGTTTAATTCTATTTAATCCATATTTACGAATTATTCTCTTTTTATTATTTTATTCGCGTAAAAAAGAATAAAATGAAACTAACATTTATCGGTTGAATTCTAACGTAAAATAGATGTAAACATATGTAAATAACTGTAACTAACTATAAATAACTATAAATAACTGAATGAAATAGCGAAATAAAAATAGCTGAATAAAATAGACTGAATAGAACTTTAAAAATTAACTGTAAATAACTTATATAAAAATTGTCTCAAAATTGCAGAAAAACTACAACTATTAAGTAATTTATCTGAATTAAGTTACTTAAAAATCTAAAATAATTACTAAACACTCACCTGTGGTCCTTAGCTCTATTCCTTGGTCTTCTTTGATCCACTTCTAGAGTGTACAATATTTTTATCGAAAAGATCTTCTCTTTAGAAAAATATTCTATTTAGGGTCCAGAATTAAGCAATGAACCCAAATAGGAGAAAATCTGAATGAGAAAAATAGCTAGGCCTGGGGTCTTATTTATAGTGTGGTTTAGGGATCTCAGACCGTTGGATTTGAAGATTAAATCTGGTGCAACCACGTCATAGGCTCGCTGGGAACCGTCGGATGGAAGCACGAACACACACGATTGGAGAGAAGTTGAAAAACACATCATATACGAAGCTGGATGAAATGTCATCCAAATACAGGGCGGGTCGACCTTGGTGTCGACCCAGGCATGCTAGGGGTCGACCTATAGGTCGAACTAGCAATGGTGAGGGTCGACTTATATATATATATATATATATATATATATATATATATATATATATATTCGTTTCTTGTTTATTTCGTATCTTCTTCATTCTAGCTTGGATTTTGACAAACTATATATGGAAATTGATCAAAAAATCGCCGCTAACACATTGGTGCAACTCTCGTAGCTCGATTCTGATAATTTCACAAACTTATTTTATTATTTAATTAATTCGTTAATTAATTATTATAGCTTAAATTTTGGGTTGTTACATTCTCCCCTCCTTAAAGGATTTCATCTTCGAAATCTCCAAAGACAAAAGAATGAAATAAATATTTTCATCCAAATTCTACAACCGTATACTCGACCACCATCCATTACATCCATTGTCCTTAAGTTTTCTAATGCATTTTATGATATATATATATATATGCAAATAGTGTAGTTTCAATGTCCCTAACTAATGCAAAACATTAGGCGGTTTACTAATTCAGTCGACCTCCTTTTTATGCAATCATGTCCATGCCACGTATCCAAATGAATGCAAATTCCATAATGACAACTGATAATTCTATATGCGTGCTACAATCATCATCCAAATGCAACAATTATATGCTAATCATCCATTTATATCAACCATGGAAATAAAATAAAAATGCAAATGCGCACACATCCATATGCATATACTTTAGTGACCTAGTTAGGTCGATCCCTAAGAGATAATAGTGCCTAGTGTATATATATGCGTCCATTAGCATCCACTAGCAAACACTTGCAACCACTAGCGTCCATCATATATAACATGTTCTAGTAACATGTTTACATTCAGTCCTTCCATCCATAGGCTAAATCCTAAGATCTACCCTCTCGAAGGATACTAAAGGAAAGAACCTATTCAAAACTAAAGATGGAAATAGGAAATTCAAAATGTACCATCGAAAAGAAACGGATAAGAGATACATATTTTCTCCTCAGCCTCCCATGTAGCGTCTTCAATGTTGTCTTCCCACTGCACCTTAACCAATGGGACTTCCTTATTCCTAAGCTTCTTGATATCATGACCCGCGATCTTGGTAGGAATGCGACGAACCGATGCTTCTCTCTCCACTTCAACTTCCTCAAGTTGACTAGGTTCCACTACCTTTGCTGAATCATGTAAGCACTTTATCAAGTGCGAAACATGAAAAACATCATGAACTCCCGCGAGCCTCTCTGGTAGCTTTATCTGATATGCCATCTTCCCTACCCTTTCCATAATGGGGAACGATCCTACGAATCTAGGAGCAAGTTTCCCACTTGATCCAAATCTTACTACCTTTCTTAGCGGAGATACCTTAATAAAAACCAAGTCTCCTACCTCAAACTCAATATCCCTTCTCCTCTTATCTGCATAAGATTTCTTCCTATCTTGAGCCATCTTCATTCTCCTTATAATTAAATCAATTTTTCTGATGTCTCTCTAATCATGTCGGGACCATGTAGTAATCTTTCTATAGACTCCAATGAAGGCGACTTGCAAGGTCTTCCACAAAGAGCTTCAAAAGGTGCCATCCAATGCTAGCTTGAAAACTATTATTATAAGCGAATTCCACTAAAGGAAGATGCTCCTCCCAAGTTCCTCCAAAATCAAGAATGCACATTCTCAATAAATCCTCAAGAACTCTATTAACTCTCTCCTTTTGGCCATCCGTCTGAGGATGATAGGCCATACTCAATCTAAGCTGCATCCCTAAAGCATCTTATAAGCTCCTCCAAAACTCGCTAGTAAAGATAAGGTCTCTATCGCTCACTATTCTAGAGGAAACTCCATGAAGTCGGACTATCTCACAAACATATAAGGTGATGTCCTCTTACTCTTAACCGGAATGAAGTGGGCGCTCTTAGTCAAATGATCTACAATCACCCAAATACTGGTATTCCCCTTCATAGATCGGGGCAAACCATCTATGAAGTCCATCAAAACACTATCCCACTTCCATTCGGGTATATCCAAAGGTTGAAGCAATCCACCGGGCTTCTACTACTCTGCCATAACTCTTTGTCATATAAGACACTTAGCTACAAACTATGCTACATCCTTCTTCATGCCACTCCAATAGAACACTCTCTTCATGTCCCTATACATCTTATCACCACCTGGATGAATAGTCATTCGGGAATGGTGTGCTTCTGCAAGAACCACTCTCATCAAATCACTAGTGCGGGGAACACAAAGTCTTCCATCTCTCCTTAGCCACCCTTTACTACCAATGGAATAGCGTTGGAGATGTCTAGACACCTCTCCTCTGCCAATCCTCTTTATAATATCCATAAGCTCTGAATCCTCTCGCTGCTTTGAGCCAGTCTAATCTATGAGGGTGGGATTAACCTCAAGTGCTGCTAATAATCCATGGGTAATGTCCGTAGAGGGCTTAAAATCAAAAGTGGAAGTAAACTCTAGGCTTTTCCACTCCATGAACATTGGACAAAGAGTTGCTTTCTTCCTACTTAACGCATCTGCAACCACATTTCCTTTACCGGGGTATAGGCTATCTCAAAGTCATATAATGCCAAGAACTCCATCCAACGCTGCTGCCTCAAGTTTAAATCCTTCTTGAGAATAGGTACTTCAATGACTTATGGTCAGTGAAAAGCTCGAACCTCTCTCCTAGTAATTAATGTCTCCCAGACTTGAGCGCAAAAACAATAGCATCTAACTCCAAATCATAGGTGAGGTAGTTCTTCTCATGAGTTTTCAACTGTCTACTTCCATAGCATATTACCCTCCCCTCCTGCATCAATACTGCTCCAAGACCCGTCCCACATGCATCGGTGTGTATTGTAAAAGGCTTAGCTCCATCGGGTAAAACTAATACTGGTGCACTAGTAAGGGCAGTTTTTAGCATCGTGAAGGGATCCTCACAATCTACGTCCCACATGAATGCTGCATTCTTCTTAGCGAGGCGAGTAAGCGGTGTTGAAATCTTAGCGAAATCTCTGATAAACTTCCTATAGTAACCAGCTAAACCTAGGAAGCTTCTAACTTCGGTAGCGTTCTTGGAGGCCTTCCAATCTTGTACTATCTTAGCGGGATCAACAGCTAGACCCTCTCTTGAGACTACATGACCCAAGAAACGCACCTCCTTACGCCAAAAGTGACACTTCAAGAATTTTGCCTTCAACCGATTGTGACGACCCGGGTTTGCTGACATAAATGAATATATATGTATTTTTGGAAGAGAACTTTGATGTGGAAATATAAATAAATTTTTTATATTTAATATATTCATAATAAAAATCTAGCTTATTCACCTTAAATTAAAATAAAGCTCTACTATTTGACTTTTGGTCGATATATATATATATATATATATATTTGATGTAATTTTGATAGTAATATTTAACAATGAAGTAAATCTTATTTATATAAACATAAGTGTAAAACAATTGTATAATGAAAATACAATGTATAAATAAAAATTCAATGTTTGATAGTTCAACTGTAACAACGAAATAAAATAAGTATTGATGTAAAATAAATATCTTATAGGTTATAGTGGTGTAAAATATTATATGAACATACAAGAAAATTCTAGAACACATCTATGGGTGGATACAAGTAATATGAAATAAACAAGACTCTGGAAAACAATATCCAGGCTGATAGCTTTCAACAACAAGAAGTTGTGTTCCCTGTTTAAGTTGGTTTCATGTGAGTAACTTCACTATTAAACTTAAAGTATAAATTAGTTTGAATATTTTTGCCGTGATCAATATTGTATTTGTGAAGTATGTCTGCTGGTTTATAATTGCTGAAGTATGTGGCATGCAGGCATGTGAATATTTATAACTCTTCTGTTTACAGTGTTTTTGTTCAAGTCTTGATTTAAATTCAAATTCTTTAATCTTTGTTTAGACTTAAGATTCAGAAGAACATTTTTGTTCATTTCAAACTTTAGTTTAGGGTTTTATTGAAGTTAAAATACATTATTAATGACTTAGGAACTCAAGAAATTAGTGCTAACTTTAAATATGACAAAAATTCGAACTTCATAATTCACGAATTCCGGTGTATAAATAGAATTCTGGTACCTTAATATGATTTTTAAAGGTTAAGTCATCATTTTTAAAATGGGAATAGAGGAGCAGTTCGAGTTTGTTTGAATTTCGTATTATTGGCGAATTCTGGTGATTGAAGAATCAATGGAGCTCGAGGTTTCGCGTAGAGGTGGAGGGGCTTACGAGAATGCAGGGAAACATGGATGGAGATGATCTCGATCATCGAGGAGACGGCGGAAAGCTTTTGTAGTTCGTAAACCTAGTTTGAACGAGGGTTAGTATCTTGATTGGTTCGACGTCCATGATTGTTCGAGTTCAACCAAACTCGAGGGAATGGAAGCATGGAGGTATGCGAAGGCCTGGCCGAAGTTTTAGCAACTCTGGTGGTCGGAGTTGTGTTGACGAGGCATTTCCAGGTTTTGTGGTGATTCGAGATTTCTGTTTCAGGTTTGAGCTAAGAAAAGAATTCTCGATTTAGACTTTGGGATGTTGTCGAAGTTTGGATGACTGGGATCGGCTGCGAGGATGATCGGCGACCTGAGGAAGGTTTGGGCGATGATCGGAGATAGGTGGTCGGTTCGTGCACGTGCACGACAGTGGATTTGGTGTCAGGATTGTTGTTTAGGGGTTGAAGGAAGGAGTACTCGAGGTTTATTCGAGTTGTTGAAGGAATTGCTCGAAGACGTGTGGTTGGTTGGTGACTCGTAGCATTGGTTTTTGTAGCTCGGGTAACAGAATGATTACTGTTGTTTTTTTTGGTAAGCTGTTCTGGGTCCTTTAGATTTAAAACAAAAAATTTAATTATAAAGCAAGGATGTAAAATAAGTTTGAATCTAAGTTTGATATGGGTTCAAGTAAAAATTGAATTTTTGTCTAAAATTTTGTTTGGAATTAATATAAAGTTTTTAAATTCAAATTGTTCAAATTATTTCATAGTGTTTAAACAATTGGAAAAAAAATATTAAATAGAATTTGGGTCAAAAAGGAATTTTAAAATGTAAGGAGGGTTGTAAACAAGCTTAAATCAGAATTTGTAATCTGGATCCAAATCTATATTTGAATCCTAGGCCTTGAAAGAAAATAATGTTTTATAATTTTAAATGTTTTAATAAGTCTAAATGTTGAGTGTCTTGAATTTAAAAAGAGATTTGGTTTGAACTCTTTTAACATTTTTTTAATAAGCGTTTTTTTTTCACAAAAATTTAAAGGTTTTAAAATGGTTCCAATCTTTGTTAAAGATAAAATGTGTTTTCATTTTAAAATCTGGAATTTAAAATGAATTTTGGAAGAAATTTGAAATCAATTTTTCAACGTATTCGTGAATGATGAATTAACCATAGACAAGAAGGGTTTTATCTCAAAATTTAATTAGAATTTAATGATGTGTAATTCATTTAATTATTAAGGTAATTAAATGAGCAATTAATTTATTTAATAACTTAATGATATGGATAATTACCTCAAGTGATTAAGGATTAATTAAGTTACAGTAAACACTAAATTAATTGGATAATTGGGAATAAATTAATGAGTTATTAATGGTTAGTTAAGGTATAATTAATATTGATTTATCTAAGTAAATTACTTTAGGAAAAATAATTAAGGAATTGTTAATAGTTAATGAAAGTCATTAACTAAGGATTCTTAAATAATTAATTAATGTGTTTAATTTTTAATAATTAATTAGATTAATAAATTTAAAGATAATCCTTTGTGCAAATTGTTTAAGTATAATTACTTTCATTTGAGTTGTGAAATACTTGTTTAGCCTAACAAGTAATGAACTCGATGTGAAGCACGAGTTACCCGGGTTTCTTGTTTTTATTTATTTATTTGAAAGTAGTATTTCAAATTATATGGATTTACTCATGCTGGTTTTCCAGCCTGACCCGGGTGTTACTTTGTTGTAATGCTCGAGTCAGACCGAGTATTGCAGATTTCAGGTAAGGGCGTTCTAGAGCTCAGAAGACGAGCTGGATGACAGGGATGTATGGAGTGTATTCCGCTATGATATATTGTAGTTTGTTTGGGACATGTTGATTGTATCTGTCCAGTGTTTGTGTATGTGTTGTAACTCTGATGTATTAAATTGTAATTTGACAAGTACAGATTTCATTTGTATAACTGTTATTATTTGATATTATATTTTGATCCGCTGTGAATGTGAGATTCTATGTTTTATTTTCTGTTTCTTCTTCTATCTCTTTCTTCTTTCCCTAACTATCTGGAATTTTCGGGATCGAAAATTTCGGGTCATTACATTTGGTATCAGAGCGAGGTTAAGCGAGAACCTTAGCTCTGGTGGGTATACTCATAAGGATAAGGTCAATAGTACCCTAGAATGAGTTGAGTGTGTATATATATATGAGAGCGTACTTGTTATTTTCCTATATAAAGATTTTATATAAGATTATATTTTGATATATAAAGCAAGGTTTCTTTCTAGTAATATTTTAGGGTAATTGGTTGTTAAATTAATGGAATTAAATTAAGTGATAATAGAAATACAACCAAATTGAAATTAAATAGAGAAGTTTGAATTGGATTCAAACTGAAATTAAATTTTGAATTTGAAGAAGAATTTTCAAAATAAGATAATAGTGAATTGATCTTCAGCTGTAATAACCTAGGTTATTATCCTAAGATGATGAAATGTTCTAGAGAAATAAAACATTTAGGGAAGTATGACATGTAAATGGGAATTGAGGACGATTTTCTAAACCTGGGTCCAGAATTTGAAAAAAAATTCATAGTAATAAAGAAATAATAAATACATTATTTAATGTATTTGAATGAAAGGGTCCTATTTCAAACAAGGGTTGTTTGAAAATTTAAAGGAATTTGTTTTGAATTGAAACCAGGGTGGTTTAAAATTTAAAGTATAACTTGGTGTGTAAAGGAAATTAATATGTATATATGTGGATATACATCAGATCAAAGATGATTTGAAATAAACTCTAAATGTTGAGTTTTAAATTTGGATGGGATGTGATACCCAAAGTGATAAGTTTTTGAACTTATAAAATTACTAATGTGAGATTTAAAGTTTGAAATGGGAATTCAAATTGGGTAAAGTTGTCTGGATTGAGTAAAATGGAATTTAACTTTAGGAAAGTTAAATAAGTTAATAAGGAACCTGAATTGAAATTTCAAGGTGAAATTGGGAGTTTGAGTAATCTCAAAATGGGTTTGAGATCCGAAAATTTGGAATGGATGGATGATTTAAAATAAATTGGATGATATCATCCTATTGTTATTAATAATCTTTAAGTTGTGAATTGGTTTGTTTAATTGAATGAGAAATGAAGTGTGGTAATATATCCCTTATTGTGATAAATAGGGAAATTAAACTTTAATTTGAAATTAAAGATATGGAATTATTTTGAACTGGAAGTTTGAATAATTGAATTTTTAAGATAAAAATTATTTTGAACTCTTATTTGAACTTCGAAATAAGTTAAGTAAAGATAATTTAAAATGAAATTTTGAGAATTTGACTCAGAATTTAATTATTTAAAATTTGGATAATTGATTTAAAAAAAAAAGTTTAATTTGATTTAAGAGGTTAAACCAACATTTGAAAATTTAACTCGAATTTATATAATTCGAGACGGTTTAAAATTGAGATTTAGATTGCATTAGTTCAAACTGGATTTAGTTTGGATTAATTAGAAGTGAAGATGGATAAGTATACAATTTCAATAGAAATTGAAATGATTTGAAATTGAAATGGATTCAATTTGAAACCAGTGTAAATTAATTTGAATAATTTGAAATTGTAATTAAAATGAATATGTTTAAAATCAAATGGAATTTGATTTGAATTTTGCAAAGAAATTGAGATTAATTCGACAATGAATTGGGGTTAAACCAATTTCAATGGAAATTGGTAGAATTGGGTCAATTTAAATGGAAGAGGAATTTTAAATTGAATTGATGGGAAAGTGAACAGTTTTGACTCTGGACTATTTTCAGTATAATTTGTTTTAATATAAACTTATTTTTCCAAGCTATTAAATATATACAACCTTTCTTTCTTAAAGCCAGATTATTTTATCCTTGTTTTACAATTATTTTGGAGCTAATTACTATTTTTCAACTGTTTTTAAACTAATTACTATTTTTCAACTGTTTTATAAATTAATTACTATTTTACGACTATTTTGCAATTATCTAAAATTTCTATAACTATTTAACTATTTTTCTACTATTTTACAATTAGTTAACTATTTTACAGCTATATTTCAAACTAATAATTATTTTTCAACTACTCATCTGTTTTAAAAATTTCAAGCTATTTTCTAAATATAAACTGGTCGGAGTTCAAACTGTTATTGATTAAATACCCAACTAAGATAGGAATTGAGGTGATAATCCAAATGGGGATTAAAGCAATTGTGAGTAAGTAAATGAAAATCAAAGTGAATGTGAATAGAAAGGAAAATTGAATTGATAAATAATCAATGAAAATATATACGTAGGATGTGCGTATATTATTCTATTCGCATAGTGATTTGATCCAGATTCGAGCACAGAATTTCGAGATAGTATTATCGATCCGAGTTGGGATTTTTCACTCGATTTTCGACGACGAACCTGGATATGGATTTTTGATTGGTTCTGGATATTCTCTATCATAGTTGTGACTATGCAAGGAGAATGACGGTTTCTGATCAAGAAACCAGATCTGAGTCCGCACTAGGAAGTCGGGTGGACAGTACTAGTTCGAAAGTGAAATTGTGTGATCGAGGGAGCGACCAGATTGATATTGCGTACGGATGATATGTGGACATCGTACGGGTTTGAATAGAGTTGATATTGAAAATTTGTGGATAAGAACTGTAAATGATTTTTGAAATTGAAAGTATATTTTGTGAAATATATGATGAAGTAAAGTGGAAATTGGATATTTATATGGTAAAAATTTACTTTATGAAAGTAAGTAATTTGATAAGTGACTTTATAGAGTAACCAAATTAAAATATTTGATTTGGACTAAACAAAGTTATATATCTTTGTTATATATGATAAAACTCCCCTTGTTGAATCTTTTGCCAGAAGAAAAGGGTTTTTGGAAATATTTGAAGTATAAAAAGGGGTTTTATACAAGTTTGAAATGATCCAAAGATTTTTATCAAGGTTATATATATCTATCTATATATATAAAGGATCTTTGAGAATGATTTTGGAGGAAAGGTTTTTGGAACCTATGGACTTTGGAAAGGCTTTTGATTTTTGGATAAAATCAATATTGGATTTGGGAAAGCCTGATTTGTGAATCATCGATTTTGGGAATCGATTTTGAGAAAGGAGCTTTATATGAGATTCATACTTGGTGTATGATTTGGAAAATACTATATGTGTATAGTATAAAGTGTTTTGAAAGTGGCTCTGGGAAAAAGGCGCTCCCTTGAATGAACTTCTCAGGAGTGCCACTGAGTGGTACTGCCTTGAGCCTCTAAGGGGGAGGTTCTAAAGTTGATCCTGTAAGGAGTCCGGACAAACTAGTTCCTCGGGATTATTGGGTAGCGAAAGTCGAGGGCGCTGATGCCTACAGGGGCATTTGGGTTATGCTATGACGACAGTGTAATTCGATGTCGCTGCGATCTACTGTGTGGACCATAGCGAAAATCGTGTGGAGGATGAGTGCCAACAGTCTACACGTGATTTTGCCAGGAAGGCAACGTAACATCGGTAGACTGCGATCTATGGTCAAGTGGAGGAGTTTCATTCTTTTGGCAGCGAAATTCGGTGGCGCTGATGCCTACAGTTATATGGGTCCTTGCTGTGATAGCAACGTATAGCCCGGGTATAACTGCGATCTGTAGCGGGTTCCATGGCGTAATCGAGTGGCGCGGAGACCTATAGTTATCTATGGATTTTGACGGGACGGCAACGTAACCATCAGGTTAACTGCGACCATGGATGGGGGTGATGATTTCCAGAGCATTCTCACCAAAAATATTTTCTCTATTTTCAAAATTTTCTTTTCTATATTTTCGATAAAATTATTTTCCCAAGTATTTTCACTGGATGTTGAAAATAGGTCTGCCAAGTACCTATAGATTTTCAGTCGTACGCCTGATCAACGTATGACCGAATTTCTATGAGAACAAGGATGGACGTGTCGAAACATCGAGTTATAAAAGTATTTGTGTAAAAACTATTTTAGAAATATTACATAGATTTTTAAAGTAGTTTAAGAATGAGCAAGAAATATTTATCTGATTTTAAGCATTTTCATACGTTCTGGCTTCGTTCCTTTTCGAGGACGAAAAGTTTTAAAGGGGGGAGGAATGTGACGACCCGGGTTTGCTGACATAAATGAATATATATGTATTTTTGGAAGAGAACTTTGATGTGGAAATATAAATAATTTTTTTATATTTAATATATTCATAATAAAATCTAGCTTATTCACCTTAAATTAAAATAAAGCTCTACTATTTGACTTTTGATCGATATATATATATATATATATATATATATTTGATGTAATTTTGATAGTAATATTTAACAATGAAGTAAATCTTATTTATATAAACATAAGTATAATACAATTGTATAATGAAAATACAATGTATAAATAAAAATTCAATGTTTGATAGTTCAACTGTAACAACGAAATAAAATAAGTATTTATGTGAAATAAATAACTTATAGGTTATAGTGGTGTAAAATATTATATGAACATACAAGAAAATTCTAGAACACATCTATGGGTGGATACAAGTAATATGAAATAAACAAGACTCTGGAAAACAATATCCATGCTGATAGCTTTCAACAACAAGAAGTTGTGTTCCCTGTTTAAGCTGGTTTCATGTGAGTAACTTCACTATTAAACTTAAAGTATAAATTAGTTTGAATATTTTTGCTGTGATCAATATTGTATTTGTGAAGTATGTCTGCTGGTTTATAATTGCTGAATTATGTGGTATGCAGGCATGTGAATATTCATAACTCTTCTGTTTATAGTGTTTTTGTTCAAGTCTTGATTTAAATTCAAATTCTTTAATCTTTGTTTAGACTTAAGATTCAGAAGAACATTGTTGTTCATTTCAAACTTTAGTTTAGGGTTTTATTGAAGTTAAAATACATTATTAATGACTCAGGAACTCAAGAAATTAGTGCTAACTTTAAATATGACAAAAATTCGAACTTCATAATTCACGAATTCTGGTGTATAAATGGAATTCTTGTACCTTAATATGATTTTTAAAGGTTAAATCATCATTTTTAAAATGGGAATAGAGGAGCAGTTCAAGTTTGTTCGAATTTTGTATTATTGGCGAATTCTGGTGATTGAAGAATCAATGGAGCTCGGGGTTTCGCATAGAGGTGGAGGGGCTTATGAGAATGCAGGGAAAAATGGATGGAGATGATCTCGATCATCGAGGAGACGGCGGTAAGCTTTTGTAGTTCGTAAACCTAGTTTGAACGAGGGTTAGTATCTCGATTGGTTCAACGTCCATGATTGTTCGAGTTCAACCAAACTCGAGGGAATGGAAGCATGGAGGTAGGCGAAGGCCTGGCCGAAGTTTTAGCAACTCTGGTGGTCGGAGTTGTGTTGATGAGGCATTTCCAGGTTTTGGGGTGATTCGAGTTTTCTGTTTCAGGTTTGAGCTAAGAAAAGAATTCTCGATTTAGACTTTGGGATGTTGTCGAAGTTTGGATGATTGGGATCAGCTGCGAGGATGATCGGCGACCTGAGGAAGGTTTGGGCGATGATCGGAGATAGGTGGTTGGTTCGTGCACGTGCACGACAGTGGATTTGGTGTCAGGATTGTTGTTTGGGGCTTGAAGGAAGGAGTACTCGAGGTTTATTCGAGTTGTTGAAGGAATTGCTCGAAGACGTGTGGTTGGTTGGTGACTCATAGCATTTGTTTTTGTAGCTCGGGTAACAGAATGATTACTGTTTTTTTTGGTAAGCTGTTCTGGGTCCTTTAGATTTAAAACAGAAAATTTAATTATAAAGCAAGGATGTAAAATAAGTTTGAATCTAAGTTTGATATGGGTTCAAGTAAAAATTGAATTTTTGTCTAAAATTTTGTTTGGAATTAATATAAAGTTTTTAAATTCAAATTGTTCAAATTATTTCATAGTGTTTAAATAATTGGAAAAAAATATTAAATAGAATTTGGGTCAAAAGGGAATTTTAAAATGTAAGGAGGGTTGTAAACAAGCATAAATCAGAATTTGTAATCTGGATCCAAATCTATATTTGAATCCTAGGTCTTGAAAGAAAATAATGTTATATAATTTTAAATGTTTTAATAAGTCTAAATGTTGAGTGTCTTGAATTTAAAAAGAGATTTGGTTTGAACTCTTTTAACATTTTTTTTAATAAGCGTTTTTTTTCACAAAAATTTAAAGGTTTTTAAAATGGTTCCAATCTTTGTTAAAGATAAAATGTGTTTTCATTTTAAAATCTGGAATTTAAAATGAAATTTGGAAGAAATTTGAAATCAATGTTTCAACGTATTCGTGAATGATGAATTAACCATAGACAAGAAGGGTTTTATCTCAAAATTTAATTAGAATTTAATGATGTGTAATTCATTTAATTATTAAGGCAATTAAATGAGTAATTAATTTATTTAATAACTTAATGATATGGATAATTACCTCAAGTGATTAAGGATTAATTAAGTTACAGTAAACACTAAATTAATTGGATAATTGGGAATAAATTAATGAGTTATTAATGGTTAGTTAAGGTATAATTAATATTGATTTATCTAAACACTACAAGAAAATCAGTATTTACTTGCACTCATTGGCAGCGTTTGAAATGCAAATGCAATTAATATTATTTTAAGATTTTTTGTTAGGTATATTTTATTTTATTCAATGCTACCGAAAATTTACCGCCCGCGCCCGCGAATAGTAAAATAATTGAGTTACCGCTTCTTCATTGTCACGTTTCCTGTCTTTTTTCCCTCTTCCCTTCAAAAAAATTCATTTCGCTACAACGTCTCCTCCAACATTGCACCACTCCTTCGCATCAATTAACTTCTCCCCACTTTGTCGATTCACTCCTCCAATTTTATTGTTTACTTGCTAGAGATTTCTACACAAGCCCTGGATTGGTATCTAGAACAAAATGAGGTCTATCGAAAAAAGGTACATTATCAGACGAACCCTAATTTTTGTCCTATGTTTTATTCGATGCTTCTATAATAATGGATTTACTCCTCCAATCAATATATTCCTATACTAATTGTTGTTACCTTATCACAAGATTTTTTCATTGGATTTTAGGATAAAAAATTAATTTTTTGTCTTCGCAGCGTAGGGCTTCATAAACTACTGCATCACTTGAGTTTGTTGTGAATGACCTTGAGGTGAATATCCAAATTATTCATAGTATACATTCTGAGGAAATTGTTGGCTCATAGAGTTATTAGGATAGGGTAATGAACACCTTGAAAGATTATATGGTAGAGGCTCTTGTCAACACCGTCGATCATTTAGGTTTTGTCTCATCTAAAGTGAATGGTTTTGTTGATGAAAGAGTGGATGGAGTTTCTAACTCAGAGCATCTTGTATTAAACAGGTAACCTTGTTCACGCTTATCCTAGATGCACCATCACTAATTTTTTTCCCGAGTATCTTGTATTAAACAGAAAGTAATATCTTTTCGAGTAAGGTTACCATCACTAATTTTTGGCTATATCATAGTTTTTTTATCACATTCCTGATTGAATCATCTTCTTTGGTAAAAAAAACCAGAGATATTCACCTATGATCTAAACTATTGGATCTTGAAGTATGTGTCTCACAAAAAATAGTGCGTATAAAGAGCTCATTTTGGATCAAAATGGTGCATTTTATCATCGAACTTGATTCGTGTTAATTGAGCAACACCTTTTTTAAACCTAGAATTCAGACTTCATGTTCTGATGACCCGGATCTTTATATTGCTTCCTTATTTGGGAGTAACCAAAGTAGAGGACCAAATCCAATCACATTATTTACCACAAACACAGAAGAAAATTTAAAGATTATAATATCCTTTTTACACAAAAATAGTTACCAGGCCAAGGCTGTGAACTGTGATAAATAACATCACCAACTTCAATTCCAACTTCTTCCCATGTGTCCCTATGAACCGCCTCTTCTAAACTTTACCCTGGCTAATGCATAGCAAGATTACAAGAGTACTAAATTTATGTTTTTGGTTGGTAACCATAAGAGAGCAGGGACTGCATCAATCCAAATATAAAATGGTGAAGAAAACAAATTAAAGCGGTCAGATAATGTTTCAGTAAGGGTCATCACTTGGTCATAGTATTCTTTTCAGACACATATCAAATGTCTTTTTAATCTATTCGACAAAACTTATAGAAACAATCAAATTTTCATTTTATGCTAACGTTCAATGCTCATTGCACATTTTGGCTAGTTTTGAAACGATTTACAATTGTCGATTTTGTCGAGTCAGCGCTAATGTATCATGGTTTTTTCTTCTCGCATTGGCACGATTGTGAGTTGTCTCCATATTTTGTAAAATTGGCGCAACTTGCGCAAATATGGTTCTCCATGGGTGCTATTGGAAATTGCTCCAATGTAAAAAAATGTGGCTGTAATTCATAATGTGACCATAAGCTAATTTTTTCTAATGAGATTACCATTGCACCGCTGATGTGAGTCTGTGACAAAAATAAGCATATACTTGCAAACTGATTTTTATTTTTTTTCTTCTAATGAGAATGCCACTATAGCATTGTAAGTGTGACAAAAATAAGCCTGTGCTTGCAAATAGTTTTCAAACTAGCCAAAAAGTACATGAAGTTTCGATAATTAGCCTAGAATGAAATCGTGTCCTATAGAAACTGAACATAATGGATTATTGCTACATGTCTATTTACTATAACTAGGCATTGAAACTGTGTACAAATTACCTAGAAAAACGCTTAAATATACTTTAGTGAACTTTGAATTCAAAAATGAATGTAATGCCTAATAAAAATGGAAAAAATACAACAAGATAATATGGTGTAACTTAAGTTTTCATCAAATGTAATTACATTTCAAGTATATCTTGCATTAATTCAGGTTCACTGCGTACATTTAGCACTTCACTATATATACCTAACCTATTTGATTTTTTTATCATCACTCAAAAAGGACGAAAAAAGGAAAAGAAGAGAAATTAATTCATGGATTATTCTGATTTAGGAGAAGATGCTCAATTCATGGATATATAAGAACGACTTTTGCTTTTGATTTCAGAAAATGAAGACAAACTAGAGAACCAATATTCTTTTGACAACCAGTTAAACAAAACTTACACTGAAGTAGTTGTACCAAATAGAAGACCATAAATAGTAGGAGATAACCAGTTATACATGTTTCTTAATAAGATCGTATACTTTGATTCATATTTAGATTTTGCATGTTGTCATAGTAACTTGTATTGCATTTTATGTAAATGGAAACTGCAAAAAATATATTGATTATTATCATTAGCTTAGTATATTTTGATGAATCAAATTATGATTATTTGACTTTTTTACTTCATATTTTATTCCGAGGGTAATGATGTATGCTTTCTTTTACTGGGTGTTTAACATTACACATCTAACACAGAGACGTACCTTATGGGCCTGATCCACCCATATAACCTAAGCTCGCTAGATAACAAGATTGAATGCATGCTGCTTCTAAGGAGATTCAACTTATTTTCAGTGAAGAGCTTACACTTGCAACTTTTGAAGTTTTATTAGGTTCACATACATACATTCCACTTCTTTATCATTATTGTTTTCATGGTTTCTGTATCATGTTTTTTCCCTCTTTATTTAAGTTAAAAGGAACTCATTTCGTCAAAATTTATATAGCTAAAAAAAAGAATCACAACTATTTTTTCAACTTCATATATATTTCAATCCAAAAGTGTACTATAAGTTTAGGTTGGAAGAATACTTCAAATTTTTTGTCTTAAAAATACACTAATAATTCTTTGAATCTGAAGTCATGACTTTGGCTATGTAGGCACATCTCTACCATAGTTCATTGCAAATAATATAATTCATTATTCACGGATTAATTTATATGTCGCCCACGGACAACTGTATAACGACCTAGGGTTATGCAATTATTTTATTTTCGTCATTTAGACGATTAAAATTGGTAATCCAGTTTAAATTCTCTTTAAAAAAAAAGAAGAATTTCGTTATGAGATTAAGGGCTTTAAATAAAAATCAGGGCCCAAATACATTTTTTCTTTCATTTTAGCCGTGCCCTTCTTATTCCCAATTCGACCGGATCCCCTTGATTCATTTTTCTCTCGTTCATTTCAAACCCTAAAAACTTAAGTACGAAATTTAATGGCGGCCTCATTCTCACGTTCGTTCATGCGAAAGCCTAATTAAGGCATACAAAAGGATGGATAATGGGCAGCTTCGTTCTTTCTTCGATCTCGCTCAAAGGATTGTGGCCACCGATTCAAACGAGGGCTTCTGCCGATTTGAGTAGCTTGATCGAAAGTTCAATTTCCGCTCGTCGATGCTAAGGTGAGTTCCCACTCACATCTAATTCTCTCGAGTTGTTTTAGAATTTGAATTCTGTGGTTTCGTTCGTTTTAATTGCTCGGGTGTCGATTCTTTTGTTTTGACCAGTTGAGGCTAATTTGTTGTGCCCGATTGTTTGACTGTTCGTAATAGGCGAGTGATTTTCTCTTCACTCCCATCCTCCAATTTGAGTGATGTTGAATTATTTAATTTGATAAACACTGCTGTTTGTTTTATTTCGTTGTTATTTTGGTTTAAAAAAAATGCTGATCTATGATGTGGGAATTCTTCTGTTTATCTTGTTCGACCACAGTATTGCAGTCTTCCACTTGTTGTAAGTGCTGCCTTAACTGAGGTCTCCATTGTCACTTTACTTCACTGTTCTGATCATGGTCTGTGGGAATTGGTGAAAACTTTGCCTAAAATTTCTGATGTTGTCACTTGAATAATCATTGCTTTGTTAATTTTGGTGGCTCAGGTGCATGTTGAATTTGTACGCATATGTTTGCATACTTGTCTGGTCATTGATGGTTGTTGCCACATTTGTTGCCCTGTAGTGTTGTTTCTTTTAAATCTGAGCATTTAGTGCCATTCAAACTTGTTGTGATATGATGTTACTGTCTCACTGTTCTGGTAATCTAGTTCTCGCATTGGTTCTCATTCACTTTGAGATAGTCCTGTTGCATTGTATTCATGTGAAGTCTACAGTTTTGTTCTTGTATGAAGTTTTGCCTTAGTTCTCTCGATTTCGATTTTGAACTGTTAATCGCGTTCCTTTCTAGCCTGGTCATCTCGATGTTGTTTTTCTGGATTATTTCGAAACTGCTGTTAAATGCTTTTGGGTGCTTGAACTTTTATGTGCACTTGAAGAGGCACTGAAACAATGTATATACATACATTGTGTATGTATATATATATATGTATTGTCCTTGTAGTCCTTATTCTACCTTGACCCAGTAGTGCTGTCATAACTTGATGTTGATTTCTTATTTGTTGACTTGGAGCTGGTTGTATGGAGTACTTATTTCTTGGGTTAAGTTCATTATGTACTATGGCTTCACTTGCAGTTTCACATAACCTTGAGTTTGCACTGTGCATTTATATATGCGAAAATTTTATGCAGTGCCACTGTGGTGAACTGTGTCTTGGCCTTTGAGTATTTTCGAGTTTGTTTTTTTACTGTTGCACTTGTTTTGGTACAACTGTACCTGTGCTTCTTTTTGATCTGATGCTCCTAGTTACCACCTCTGACCAGTTATATTATTGCCATGTTGTAGCTTGGTCTTTGGTGCCCTTGGTCACTTGAACCTTTATGCATTTGAGCTCGTATGTACTATGATTTTCGAATTGTTGAGTTTTATAGAAACCTGGAATTGCTTCATTCTTGTCACCATCACCATTTATCTAATTTGGTGGTTTGGTAACACTTCATGCTACCTTGATCACACTATCTTCGTATCTAGTGGTGGCTACAGTTTTTGTTTTACAGTTGTGTGTGGTAGCTTGTATATGAATTAGCTTTCTTGACCACTTGAGACATTTGGATCTGTTTTCAAATTTACTTGAGTTGAACCCGATTTCGGGGTTTGACCTTGTGTTCATTTGTGATCTTTTGGTGTATCTCTTGCGATAGTGGCGAGGCAGTACACGCGTGCGTGTACTGCAGCCCTATCAGTTTTGACGGTTTTAAATTAATGTTTCGATTTGTTGAATTGTTTCGTTGGGTAATTTCAATATTTTGAAATTGTAATCTGCTTTGGATTGTTGATTTGTTGTTTAACACTGGTTAGTGTTATATTTGCCGTTATCCGATTCTCGTATCGAGAGTTGGATATACGAGATTTCTGTGACTGTCGTCTATTTGATGTTTGATTATTACTGCTTCTGTGCATTAATAACTGAGTTTGAATTAGACTGACCCGTGTATTATTTTCTTTTGAATGTAATACTCGGGTTAGACCCGAGTGTTTCAGGTTGTAGATTTCTTTCTTTGAGTTGCTGTTCGGGATTGAAGACTTTTCACATCTTCTGAAGTTGTCAGAGTCATTTTGTAGTAGTCGTGTCATTGTATAGAATGATATGTATTCATGTATATTAGTCGATAATGTACTTGTATATATAACTTCTAGAGTCGACAGTTGTAGTTGTATCATATGTATAGTGTCAACTATGTATTAACTGACATCAGTTATATATATCTGAGACTTTTGTTTTTATCTGTGTTCCGCATTTATATTATCTGTGTTATTGTTATATCTAATGTCCTAAACTATTATGAACCGTCGTAGTTCGTTTTATACTAGTATTGGGTGTGTCGATGGGAGTAAATAAATAATAGAAGAAAAATAAAAAGAATGTACCACTCCTATCGAGATAACCAATGTTAGTGTAAGGCCAATTACGGATGGTCGCTCCCATCCAGCCTTATTCTTCGTAGTAATAGACAGTATTTCCTTTAATACTCTTTGTTATTATGAGCATAGAGGTGGGGCGTCACAGTTGGTATCAGAGCTTGGGGTTTATGGACATAATATAAAACTTAACTCGGAAGGAACATATGTTACAACTATTGGTCGATGTTTTATCTGTGATTTGAGTCAAAACTAAAGTTTTGAAATTCTGATGAAATTTTTAAATATCTTTATTTAAAAATAAGAGTGGAATCGTGTTTTGTTGTTTTGATTGATTTGTGTTCTGTTTATCAGAGTGCGCAGCGGAAACAGTGAAACTGTCTTCGCTGAGTACAACTGATAATCTTTTTGATTTAAAAATCAAAATACGAAATTGATATGAATTTCATTTGTTGTTTACATAGCTGTAATTATTTTTTTGTTTCTTTGAGAATTTCGAATCCGAATTGAGGATTCGAAGAATTTGTAGATATGTGATTTTGTTGAAATTTCCGCTGGCTTTCTTTTGTACTAATCATCTATTGATTAGCTTTTGCTGTTTTGAGTTGTCTTCAGTGAAGATATACTCTAATGATTTCCTTGATTATATTGAATGTGCGTGCAAATGAATTGCACGTTACTGCATTTATTTTACGTTGAACCGATGATAGGTTATTAAACGTATTTTGTTGCCGTTATTTTTATAACGGGAGTTTTACACCAATGCTAAATTTTTGAAGCACGGTGTTTTGTGGCATTTTGATGAATGAAAATTCTCTGATATTACATTTTGATGTAAATTGTTTTGATATGAGTTTGACGTTTTAAAATTCCTGTCGCTTTGGCCTCAGTAACCGTCAAATTTTAAAAGTGGATTTTCAAGCGGTTATTCCGCAATATGTTTTGTGACCGTTTTTACGGTATTTTGAGAAGTACGATTTTCTTACCGAAATTGTTACTGATTTGCTGTTTTAATCACGCGATTGGAAAATCGTTTTAAAATGAAAATTGTTTTATAAAATTTAAGCAGTTTGCGTTTTCAAAAGAATGAGAAAGCGACTTAAACGATTCAGCAAAATCGAGGATTATGACCCCTTTCTTTTACTGTTTCGCTTAACTCCGGACTTGTTCAGTTGAGAATGTGAATTGTTATTTTTACAAAATGAATAAAATTGTTTTCAGAAATTTTAACAGTTTGCGTTTTCAAAAGAATGAGGAAGCGATTTAAACGTTTCAGCAAAATCAAGGACTATGATCCCTTTCTTTTACTGATTCGCTTAATTCCGGACTTGTCCGTTTGAGAATGTAAAGTGTATTTTTACAAAATACACAATTTTGCACTTTCAAGGAAACGATGAAGAGATTTAAACGATTTAGCAAAAGTGCGGAGTATGGAACCACACTTTTACTTTTTCGGTTAATTCCGGACTCGTTAATTGAATATCTGTTGTTTTGATAGTTTTGATGAATTTTACACTTTCAAGGAAACGATGAAGAGAATCAAACGATTTAGTAAAACACGTGGTATGGGACATGTGCGTTTGCTATTTCGGTTAATTCCGGACTCGTTAATTGAAACATTTTGTTGCTTTCGTGTGCTTTCGAGCCACTATGAGGACCTTCGGGTCATTTGTTGGACCTTCGGGTCATTTGTTGGGCTTTCGGGCCACTCTGCGGACCTTCGGGTCAAATACCAGTACTAGACCTTCGGGTCACTCTGCGGACCTTCGGGTCAATCTGATGGGCGCCAAAATTATGTTGAGTACTTGGTAGGCTTCGGCCATTTGTTGATGCACATACGGCGAATTAAAAACTCGCCATCTGATGGGATCGATCCAAGCTTTTATGTTGATTTTCTAGTCTTCGTAATTGATTTCTAGATATTTGTTGTTTCTAATTATCTGTAGGTAATTAGATATCTGATGTTATGAGATTTAATTATCGTATCGGTAATTAAATATTTGTTGTTTCTGATAATCGTTTTCGATAATCAGATATTTGTTGTTTCTAATTATCGCTTCAGATAATTGGATATTTGTTGATCTGAGTTCTGATTATCGTTTTTGATAATCGGATATTTGTTGTTTTTAATTATCGCTTGAGATAATTAAATAATTGTTGATTTGAGATTTAATTATCGCTTCAGATAATTAAATATTTGTTGATTTTAGATTTAATTATCGCTTGAGATAATTAAATAATGGTTGATTTGAGATTTAATTATCGCTTCAGATAATTAAATATTTGTTGATTTTAGATTTAATTATCGCTTGAGATAATTAAATAATTGTTGATTTGAGATTTAATTATCGCTTCAGATAATTAAATATTTGTTGATTTTAGATTTAATTATCGCTTGAGATAATTAAATAATTGTTGATTTGAGATTTAATTATCGCTTCAGATAATTAAATATTTGTTGATTTTAGATTTAATTATCGCTTCAGATAATTAAATATTTGTTGATTTTAGATTTAATTATCGCTTGAGATAATTAAATAATTGTTGATTTGAGATTTAATTATCGCTTCAGATAATTAAATATTTGTTGATTTTAGATTTAATTATCGCTTGAGATAATTAAATAATTGTTGATTTGAGATTTAATTATCGCTTCAGATAATTAAATATTTGTTGATTTTAGATTTAATTATCGCTTGAGATAATTAAATAATTGTTGATTTGAGATTTAATTATCGCTTCAGATAATTAAATATTTGTTGATTTTAGATTTAATTATCGCTTGAGATAATTAAATAATTGTTGATTTGAGATTTAATTATCGCTTCAGATAATTAAATATTTGTTGATTTTAGATTTAATTATCGCTTCAGATAATTAAATATTTGTTGATTTTAGATTTAATTATCGCTTGAGATAATTAAATAATTGTTGATTTGAGATTTAATTATCGCTTCAGATAATTAAATATTTGTTGATTTTAGATTTAATTATCGCTTGAGATAATTAAATAATTGTTGATTTGAGATTTAATTATCGCTTCAGATAATTAAATATTTGTTGATTTTAGATTTAATTATCGCTTGAGATAATTAAATAATTGTTGATTTGAGATTTAATTATCGCTTCAGATAATCAAATATTTGTTGATTTTAGATTTAATTATCACTTGAGATAATTAAATATTTGCTGATTTGAAATTTGATTATCGCTCGTGATAATCGAATATTTGTTGAATTTGAAATTTGATTATCGTTTTTGATAATCGAATATTTGTTGAATTTGAAATTTGATTATCGTTTTTGATAATCGAATATTTGTTGAATTTGAAATTTGATTATCGTTTTTGATAATCGAATATTTGTTGAATTTGAAATTTGATTATCGTTTGTGCTGATCGAATAATTGTTGAATTTGAAATTTGGTTATCGTTTGTGATAATCGAATATTTGCTGATTTTATTGATACGAGATTTTCTAGTTTATTATTGATTCTAGGTTACGTGGATTGTATTGAATTGTTGATGACCGCATTTATTCAGCTTTGCTGCTTTCTGACTATCTATTGATAGTTAAATTCTGTTGAAAAATTTGTGGATTTCTTTTATTGGAATTAACAGATTTCTTTGTCATTTGTATTTCCGACTTTATGTTTCTAGCGTAACCAGTTTATGTTAGAAAACCGATTGTTACTGACAACTTTAATTATGAAAATTGCGGGGACGCAATTTTTATAAGGAGGGGAGTCTGTAACGACCTAGGGTTATGCAATTATTTTATTTTCGTCATTTAGACGATTAAAATTGGTAATCCAGTTTAAATTCTCTTTAAAAAAAAAGAAGAATTTCGTTATGAGATTAAGGGCTTTAAATAAAAATCAGGGCCCAAATACATTTTTTCTTTCATTTTAGCCGTGCCCTTCTTATTCCCAATTCAACCGGATCCCCTTGATTCATTTTTCTCTCGTTCATTTCAAACCCTAAAAACTTAAGTACGAAATTTAATGGCGGCCTCATTCTCACGTTCGTTCATGCGAAAGCCTAATTAAGGCATACAAAAGGATGGATAATGGGCAGCTTCGTTCTTTCTTCGATCTCGCTCAAAGGATTGTGGCCACCGATTCAAACGAGGGCTTCTGCCGATTTGAGTAGCTTGATCGAAAGTTCAATTTCCGCTCGTCGATGCTAAGGTGAGTTCCCACTCACATCTAATTCTCTCGAGTTGTTTTAGAATTTGAATTCTGTGGTTTCGTTCGTTTTAATTGCTCGGGTGTCGATTCTTTTGTTTTGACCAGTTGAGGCTAATTTGTTGTGCCCGATTGTTTGACTGTTCGTAATAGGCGAGTGATTTTCTCTTCACTCCCATCCTCCAATTCGAGTGATGTTGAATTATTTAATTTGATAAACACTGCTGTTTGTTTTATTTCGTTGTTATTTTGGTTTAAAAAAAATGCTGATCTATGATGTGGGAATTCTTCTGTTTATCTTGTTCGACCACAGTATTGCAGTCTTCCACTTGTTGTAAGTGCTGCCTTAACTGAGGTCTCCATTGTCACTTTACTTCACTGTTCTGATCATGGTCTGTGGGAATTGGTGAAAACTTTGCCTAAAATTTCTGATGTTGTCACTTGAATAATCATTGCTTTGTTAATTTTGGTGGCTCAGGTGCATGTTGAATTTGTACGCATATGTTTGCATACTTGTCTGGTCATTGATGGTTGTTGCCACATTTGTTGCCCTGTAGTGTTGTTTCTTTTAAATCTGAGCATTTAGTGCCATTCAAACTTGTTGTGATATGATGTTACTGTCTCACTGTTCTGGTAATCTAGTTCTCGCATTGGTTCTCATTCACTTTGAGATAGTCCTGTTGCATTGTATTCATGTGAAGTCTGCAGTTATGTTCTTGTATGAAGTTTTGCCTTAGTTCTCTCGATTTCGATTTTGAACTGTTAATCGCGTTCCTTGCTAGCCTGGTCATCTCGATGTTGTTTTTCTGGATTATTTCGAAACTGCTGTTAAATGCTTTTGGGTGCTTGAACTTTTATGTGCACTTGAAGAGTCACTGAAACAATGTATATACATACATTGTGTATGTATATATATATGTATTGTCCTTGTAGTCTTTATTCTACCTTGACCCAGTAGTGCTGTCATAACTTGATGTTGATTTCTTATTTGTTGACTTGGAGCTGGTTGTATGGAGTACTTATTTCTTGGGTTAAGTTCATTATGTACTATGGCTTCACTTGCAGTTTCACATAACCTTGAGTTTGCACTGTGCATTTATATATGCGAAAATTTTATGCAGTGCCACTGTGGTGAACTGTGTCTTGGCCTTTGAGTATTTTCGAGTTTGTTTTTTTACTGTTGCACTTGTTTTGGTACAACTGTACCTGTGCTTCTTTTTGATCTGATGCTCCTAGTTACCACCTCTGACCAGTTATATTATTGCCATGTTGTAGCTTGGTCTTTGGTGCCCTTGGTCACTTGAACCTTTATGCATTTGAGCTCGTATGTACTATGATTTTCGAATTGTTGAGTTTTATAGAAACCTGGAATTGCTTCATTCTTGTCACCATCACCATTTATCTGATTTGGTGGTTTGGTAACACTTCATGCTACCTTGATCACACTATCTTCGTATCTAGTGGTGGCTACAGTTTTTGTTTTACAGTTGTGTGTGGTAGCTTGTATATGAATTAGCTTTCTTGACCACTTGAGACATTTGGATCTGTTTTCAAATTTACTTGAGTTGAACCCGATTTCGGGGTTTGACCTTGTGTTCATTTGTGATCTTTTGGTGTATCTCTTGCGATAGTGGCGAGGCAGTACACACGTGCGTGTACTGCAGCCCTATCAGTTTTGACGGTTTTAAATTAATGTTTCGATTTGTTGAATTGTTTCGTTGGGTAATTTCAATATTTTGAAATTGTAATCTGCTTTGGATTGTTGATTTGTTGTTTAACACTGTTTAGTGTTATATTTGCCGTTATCCGATTCTCGTATCGAGAGTTGGATATACGAGATTTCTGTGACTGTCGTCTATTTGATGTTTGATTATTACTGCTTCTGTGCATTAATAACTGAGTTTGAATTAGACAGACCCGTGTATTATTTTCTTTTGAATGTAATACTCGGGTCAGACCCGAGTGTTTCAGGTTGTAGATTTCTTTCTTTGAGTTGCTGTTCGGGATTGAAGACTTTTCACATCTTCTGAAGTTGTCAGAGTCATTTTGTAGTAGTCGTGTCATTGTATAGAATGATATGTATTCATGTATATTAGTCGATAATGTACTTGTATATATAACTTCTAGAGTCGACAGTTGTAGTTGTATCATATGTATAGTGTCAACTATGTATTAACTGACATCAGTTATATATATCTGAGACTTTTGTTTTTATCTGTGTTCCGCATTTATATTATCTGTGTTATTGTTATATCTAATGTCCTAAACTATTATGAACCGTCGTAGTTCGTTTTATACTAGTATTGGGTGTGTCGATGGGAGTAAATAAATAATAGAAGAAAAATAAAAAGAATGTACCACTCCTATCGAGATAACCAATGTTAGTGTAAGGCCAATTACGGATGGTCGCTCCCATCCAGCCTTATTCTTCGTAGTAATAGACAGTATTTCCTTTAATACTCTTTGTTATTATGAGCATAGAGGTGGGGCGTCACAGTAACTGCATCACATAATATTGTTGGAGTATTATGTGTCGGTAAAGTTGGTGCCATCACCACCCTTTTTAATTCTTTCATTCCTCTGAAATATCATATAATTTCATGTTAGTGACTGAAAATCACTTTGCTCTTGACTATGTTTATCAAATTGCTTGAACATATTAAACAAAAATATCAAATTTTGGTAAAGATGAAAGAAAGAATTATCGAACCAGGTTATTAGATAAATAAGTTGATTTATTCAAAGTTTGCTATTGACTTTTTCTTTATTTCAGCACATTGGTAGCAATAAGTTGTTACGTAGGACATTTTCTTTGCTCATTTTTTTCTCCATTATCTCAGCAACAGTTTGTATAAAGCTGCTTTATTTCATTAATAAAAAATGCAATTAAGGTTTTTCCTCTTTAATATTCTATCTTGGTATCAGAGCTATTTTTTATTGTTGTGAGAGAGCTCCATCAACAAAAGCACTGCAGCTTTCTTTCCTCTCTCAAATAATAAAAAAAACCAGGTTAGATCAAAGTAGGTGAGAGAAACAAGTGCACCGCAGCCTTGTTTAATTGAAAAGCCTTTTTTCTTTGAGTGAAACACGGTGAGGAACATCACATATTGAGTGACTTCAATGGCAACGAATGGACTTTCCACCATCTCCCAATCATTAATTCCTATTTTTGATGGGGATAAATATGAGTTTTGGTCCATTAAAATGAAGACCCTCTTCAGATCTCAAGAGCTATGGGATTATATTGAAGATGGGTATGATGAGAAGGAAAGAGATGAGTAGAAATTGAAGGAAAATAGAAAAAAAGATGCGAAAGCCTTATTTTTTCTTCAGCAAGCAGTCAGTGACTCCCTCTTTTCACGAATTGCCTCTGCAACAACATCCAAGGAAGCTTGGCAAACTCTGAAAACTGAATTCCAGGGCTCGGCAAAGGTAATTGAAGTCAAACTCCAATCTCTTCGTTCTGATTTTGAGACTCTGAAAATGGATACCAATGAAAAGGTGCAAGATTATTTGTCTAGAGCAAGTTCCATTGTCAATAGAATGAGGTCTTATGGAGAGCAAATTACTGACCAAACTATGGTTAAAAAGATATTGAGAACTCTTAATGATCGATTTAACCTTATTGTACCTGCAATTGAGGAAGCACATGACCTCTCCACTTATTCTTTTTCTGACTTAATGAGCTCTTTACAAAATCATGAAGAGCGATTAAACAGGAAGACTGAACACACTGAGCAGAAGGCATTTCAAGTGAAGGGAGAAGCCTCTAAAGAGAAATCTGAATTCTCGAGTGGTAGAGGAAATAACCGAGGTGGATACCATGGACGAGGTCGCGGTTGTCGTAGTGGTAGTAGAGGTCGTGGTCGATCACAGGAGCAACGTCACTCCAACCAGAAGAGCTCTATTCAATGCCATTATTGCAAAAAAATTGGCCACAAAGAAGCAGAGTGTTGGTTAAAGCAAAACGCTGAGAGACCAAAAGCCAATTTGGTCGAGAAAGATGATGCACCAGAGGAGCTGTTCATGGCACACTTTCCTAGCGACACAACTGATCATAATGTCTGGTTCATTGACAGTGGATGCTCCAACCATATGTCTAATTCTCGATCGTTGTTTGAGAATCTGGAAGTCTCACAAAAATCTGAGGTTCGACTTGGTGATAACAAGAAAGTTCAGGTCGAAGGGAAAGGTACGATTGCTATTTGCAGTAGTAATGGTAAAAAGAAATTATTGCATGATGTTTTCTTTGTACCTAGTTTAGCCCATAATTTGTTAAGTGTGGGACAATTGATGAAATGTGGGTTGGTTGTTGTATTTGATGATGATCAGTGTGTTATTAGAGATAAGAAGTCTGGTCTAAATATTACTAATGTTAGTATGACCAAAAATAGGATGTTCCCACTTGATGTGTCCACGGTAGAAAACAAGGCTCTAGTTGTTAAGGGATGTAGTGACTCTGACCTATGGCATTTGCGTTATGGTCACTTACATCTTAATGGTTTGAAATTGTTGAGTCAAAAAGAAATGGTTTTGGGGCTACCAAACATCGATACTCTTGAGTTTTGTGAAGGTTGTGTCTTAGGAAAACATAGCAAAAAATCATATTCTGTTGGGAAGTCATGGAGAGCATCTGAATGTCTAGAGCTAGTGCATGCTGATTTGTGTGGGCCGATGAAAACGAAATCTCTGAATGGTAGTCGTTATTTTCTATTGTTTACTGATGATTATACAAGAATGAGTTGGGTTTATTTTTTAACACTCAAGTCTGAAGCTCTTGACATGTTCAAAAAATTCAAAGCTCTTGTTGAGAAACAATCAGGTTGTTTCATAAAGAAGCTGCGTACAGACAATGGAGGTGAATTTTGTTCGAATGATTTTGATGTCTTTTGTGAGCAACTTGGAATCCACAGGCAGCTCACTGCTCCATATACTCCTGAGCAAAACGGTGTTGCTGAACGAAAGAACCGAACCGTGGTAGAGATGGCCAGAAGTATGTTGAAGGCTAGAGGACTTCCAAATCAGTACTGGGCAGAAGCAGTAGCCACAGCCGTGTACCTTCGCAACATTTCTCCAACGAAGGCAGTCATGAATCAGACTCCATATGAAGCTTGGCACAATGTAAAGCCTCTGGTAAGCCACTTAAAAGTTTTTGGTTGTATAGCTTATGCTTTGGTAAAATCATCTCGTCATAAACTTGAAGATAAATCAGAAAAATGTTTTTTTCTTGGTTATAGTTTGCAATCAAAAGCTTATAGATTATATAATCCAATAAGTGGCAAGATCATTATAAGTCGAGATGTGTTATTTAATGAGTCTGCAAGTTGGTCTTGGAGTTCTGATGAAACAGGAAAGGTGGTTCCTTTTGTTGATGATGGAGAAGCCTTTGGTGCAGTTCCAAATGCAGTACAAGAAGATGGTAGCAACTCCCCAAACAACAACACCACTCCATCAACAAGTCCTGAAAACACCACTCCACCAGCAAGCCCACAACCCGGCAGCAATACTACATCGTCACCAGAGAGCACATCAGAATCTCGACTAAGGTACCGTACAATACGGGATCTTTATGAGACAACAAACTTTGCTCTCTCAGTGTCAGATCCTATTTACTATGATGATGCTGCTCAAGAACAAGTATGGCAGGATGCTATGATGGAAGAAATCAAATGCATACAGAAGAACAATACATGGGAGCTAGTTGATCTTCCGGAAGGAAAAAATGCTATTGGGTTAAAGTGGGTGTTCCGTACCAAATATCATGCTGATGGAAGTGTACAAAAGCATAAAGCTAGGCTAGTAGCTAAGGGATACGCACAAGAGCAAGGAGTTGATTATGATGAGACGTTTTCTCCCGTGGCTCGATTTGAAACGGTGAGAACTTTTCTTGCCTTAGCTGCGCAACTTGGTTGGCTTGTTTATCAGTTTGATGTCAAATCGGCTTTCCTTAATGGAGAGTTAAAGGAGGAGGTATTTGTTTCCCAACCTGAAGGCTTTGTTGTTCATAATGAGGAGGACAAAGTCTATAGGTTACGGAAGGCATTGTATGGCCTTAAACAAGCCCCGCGTGCATGGTATTACAAAATTGATTCATATTTTCTAGAGAATGGTTTCCAAAGGAGTGAAAATGAGCCTACACTCTATTTGAAGAAGCAAGGTAGTGCTGATTTTTTGGTGGTTTGTTTGTACGTAGATGATATGATATACATGGGGTCTTGTGAGTCTATTGTTGCTGAGTTCAAGTCTAGTATGTTGAGGAAGTTTGAGATGACAGACATGGGCTTACTACACTATTTTCTTGGGTTAGAGGTAAAACAAGGTGCTGATGGTATTTTTCTCTTCCAACGAAAGTTTGCAGAAGATCTTCTAAAAAAGTTCCAGTTGACAGGATGCACACCGGCTTGCACTCCTATGAATCTTAATGAGAAATTGTCAGCCAATGATGATACAGGGGCAGCAAATGCAAAGCTGTACAGAAGCATGGTGGGTGGTTTGAACTACCTATCTCACACTAGACCTGATATTGCGCATTCTGTTGGTCTGGTTTCCAGGTTTATGCATAAGCCTACAAAACATCATTTCGGAGCCGTAAAGAGGATATTGCACTACATAGCAGGTACATTTGACTATGGGATTTGGTACAACAAAGTAAAGACCATGAGGTTGGTCGGCTATTGTGATAGTGATTGGGCAGGTTCCCTTGATGATAGAAAAAGCACTTCCGGGTATGTATTCACTCTTGGATCTGGTGTTATCTCTTGGTCATCAAAAAAACAAAGTACAGTAGCTTTATCCTCATCTGAAGCAGAGTATGCGGCAATTACTTCAGCAGCATGTCAAGCTATTTGGTTAAGAAGGTTGTTATCGGATTTTCTTCAAGAACAAGAAGGTGCTACAGAGATTTATTGTGACAATATGTCAGCAATTAATCTGACAAAGAATGCTATCTTTCATAGTCGTACGAAGCACATCGATATTCGACACCACTTCATTCGTGAGTTAGTAGCAAAGGGAGATATTGCGATGAAGTTTTGTACTACAAATCAACAAATGGCTGACATTCTTACCAAGTCACTTGCATCCAAGAAACAAGACTTCTTCAGGATGAAGATGGGAGTGTGCAACTTTGAATCAAGGGGGTATATTAGATAAATAAGTTGATTTATTCAAAGTTTGCTATTGACTTTTTCTGTATTTCAGCACATTGGTAGCAATAAGTTGTTACGTAGGACATTTTCTTTGCTCATTTTTTTCTCCATTATCTCAGCAACAGTTTGTATAAAGCTGCTTTATTTCATTAATAAAAAATGCAATTAAGGTTTTTCCTCTTTAATATTCTATCTCAGGTAACCACGAAAGGCAGATTGAATCTTAATTACTGCGAATTCCTCTTTGCTTCCGCCACCTGTCATCCTACCACTGTTCGTTAGCTTCACCACTGCCGCCGCCACCTGATTGAAGGTCGCATGGTGATAGGCATGCGTACGGGGCTTCCGGGGCTGTGAGGTCGAGTGAAAAGATGGTTGTGGGTGCGACTGCGCCGGTCAGGCGAGGCGCTGGAACGCAGAGAGACTCGCGTTGCTTCGTTGGCGAGCAACGGTTGTCTGAGTGATGGGTGAAGGCCGAAATAAAATGGGCGAGCAGCTTCACAATCGTATATGACTTGAATAAATTATTTCTCCATGAAAGGAAGAAACATATCTTTACATATATTCTCCTTTATTTTACTTTTTTTTATATACAGAAAATGAAAGCAGAAAGAGAAAAAAAATAGAAAAAAAATGGAAGGAGGAGAATGATCGTGGCCGGTCACAGGCTTCGGCAATAAAGTCTGATGTTGGTATAGAAACACGTTCGAAAGCTAAAATAGCCCCTGAACAATGGTCTGTGGCTCCACTCCCAGTAAAGATATTCTCATTGTTATCGGATACTTTGGTAGAGATTCAAGAGCAAGGTTTAGGTGCTGATGAGGATAGTGATTGGGAAGAAGCTTCAGAAAGTGATTTATTGCTCTCCTCAACCTTATCATCGAAAATTGACTCTTTATGGGATCACCTAGATGCTCTAGCTAAAGCTTTTGATGGGAGCGAAGATGGCAATTATGAGGATGAACTTATGAAACTTGATCCGCTGAATAAGATTAAATTGGGAGAATTTCTCTGGAATTTCTATGTTAATTTGTCCAACACAGACAGATTACTCTTCGACAATCTTTGTCAGAGTCTTACGCTTGCACAAAGAAAAGCAGTGGAGAAGGTTCTGAGTTCCTGAGCTGTCTTTTGAATTCGTATTTGCATGATTCAGTTATCATATTTTATAGCCATCATTCTTTTTCCTAAGCTTTTCATGGTTCTTTGTTGAGTCAAGTTGCGAGCGTCTGCGAAATAAGGTTTCAAGGCATGCTACATGGTTCTTTTCTGACTTTAGATGTGAGCATTTGTGGTAGAAGATATATATATATATATATATATATATATATATATTGCTAGCTTCATATTCTATATGCATCGAAGCTTTTAAGTTATTGCATGACATTCTCGTGTTGACCGACCGACAAAGAAGGTTTTAAATCTAGGGACAGAATTTCAAATAATTTGAATCAGGGCTCCTGTAGTTCGACGTGGATGATAGCGAAGGCCCAAGGAATTCTCTGGAGAACCTACTGGAAAATGTACATTTCAAGTTCCCTAGTCATCATCCCAAATTTCTTTGATACGCAATTTATGTTTTATGCGTTTTGAATCCATAGTTAAATTTTACTTACCATAGGTAAATAAGAATGTGGGATACATATGTATATCATAGCTACAGGTTTGTAAGTAAAAAAACATTGTTTTTCATGTGGTATCCTGTATGTACTTAAAACTATACAAGTAAGCTGTCAATAACTTATTTTGATATTTATTAAAAGAAATTTTTAATGATAATTTTCAGTAGTTTTAAACCTCAACTCATAAGCATATTTTTCTTTTTTATTATTATTATTATTATTATTATTATTATTATTTTTAAAAGGAAGGGGGGAAAACGGATTCACTTCCTTTATTGAGTGTAAAAAAAAAATAGTAATGTACTTTGTTGACGGGGTCATTGCCTCCATTGGTCACTACCTAGGTCCACCCTTGCTTATTGCTGCATGATCAGAAACTTTGTTTATTTGCTGATATACATTAATGCATGCATATAAGATTTTTTTTCCTTCAAAGCTGGTCCATTTCTTAGAATTTTCTTCTAGCATGCTAAGCCATATATATATATAGAATCTTACATTATATTACAGATTGATTCTGAAGAATCCTCTTCTTATGTGGAGGTGCCTTTATTGACTTAGGAAAGACAATTTCAGAAAGCTTATTTCTGCAATCTGCACTTCATTATGCAAACTATTTTTATCACTTATCATTTAATTATAAAATACTCAATCAGGAGACAAGAGTCTTCCATCTGTTTCAGAGCACCTGTGCGTACGACCATGAGCAGCGGTGGTCTAACAAGTGCCATTGTAACTTCTTCCGTGTTAGAGTCGGTAAGTTCAGACTATAGTTTTCTTACCAACTCATGTTGTATCACCAATAATTTTGTTGTGAGTTTGACAAGGTTGTACACAACTTTTATTATGCCTAGGTCGAAAGTTGTGACCTTACTGCATATGGTTTGATACTAGAATTTATTGGGAGGTTCCCGATGCTCATCGGTCTTTTCGTCCTAATGGAGGATCAACTTATGGAGGTATATATTTGAATGATGTCATTATATGATTATGATACATCAAACAAACATTTGGATCATGTGCTTGATTACCTAGTTTGAGTAATGTTCACATTTTTTGATTTCCTGCCTTTTGTTATTATTAGGTTCTTATGGAGCTAAAAAAAGCACTTGGCAAGCAGTATAAAAAGTTGTTTCTCATGAATAATGTAAATAGTTGGGAAATTTTATCAAACGTATGTGAATATTTGTATGCTTTCTTTGTTGACAATTGATGGCTTAGTTGATTATGCTAGGTCAAATTGCATTTCACTGAGGCATCTCTACGGTTGATTGCGAAGAGGGCTATTACTAAAAACTATAGAGCTCGAGGTCTGCGATCAATATTCAAGAAAATTTTGACAGAAGCAATGTACGAGGTAAAGTTTGATGAAAAAAGGTTATGTTGTGGAAACTTTTCTAAACTGTTACTCTAAAAATAATCCACTCTTTTAAAATACTTGGCTTCTGTTTTGAGTGGTGTTTAGTCTTCTAAATTTTTATTAACCGTTGTTTTCTCAATACAGCGAAACTCTCTAGCAAACAATGTACCAATGTTAGATATTATTATACACAACCATAAAAGATTGATACACACACAATACAAAGCATTACTTGTTTATAATATACCTTGCTGCTCTTGATTCAAAACAAGTCCCATTAAAGTTGCAGAAGTATTTAGAAGTTATAACATAAATAAGTATATCTTAATCATTAAAATTTCATGATATGCTTAAACATACATATACTAGAAATGATACACACATATGCACACTAGCATATATAACACACATACATAAGTTGTTGTGAAAGTTTGTGAGTGTTCGTGCGACTTTAACCACACTAGCATATATAACACACATACACGACCAAATCCTGCCCATGTCTCTACCAAGTACTATAATCAAGTTGAAAAGTGAAATGAACTAGCTTGATCACTTGCTTGATTCCGGAGGTGCCCATTTTGATGGGATGAAATGGAGGGTTTGCATTGAATATCTATCCTTGATTTTTTCATTAATTTTACGCTGGGAAGGTTTTAACCAACAATATGTTATCACTAATTTTAGTAATGATTTCAAAAAGTCATTTGTTGCTGTACATAGCACATTGACCAAAAAGATAATAATTGCATACATATAGAGGCTAGCTTCTGGATGGCGACCCAGGTGTAAAAGCCTTTATTTCTCATAGGCCATTGAATATCTCCTTTTGTTTTTCTCTGGCTAAGGTTTTTTTCTTCCTTGACCAAATCTCATGACTGGACTCGTTATATATCTTCTACTATGATAACTTGCCATTTGGCCTTATTTTAAAGGATGTCACTAGTGATGTTGGTAGTTTAATCTATGTTACTATCTGTAATATAAACCTGTTTAAAGCACCGAGACAAAATCATGTATTTATAAGGAAATTAAACTTGTACTGATACACACACTAGTACGAACCCCGTGCCGATGGCATGTGTCCAGACTTTATGTTAGAAATAGATCATGATTATGTATTATATGGCTGCAAAGTTTAATTAGTTTTAAAATTGTTGTATGTGAACATAAAAACTGTACCTTTTCGGATCAGTCATTGTACACAAATTAAAAATCTTATTCATGTGTCTACATATATATGTTAGTGCATAGCCCATGCATTGCATAAATTTGAGATTGGTTATTGTTAGTTTTTTCACATGTCATAAAAACTGTTGCCATGATTGGCACTCATTTCGAAGATAATCATATGGTACTGGTTTCGAAAACAATCTTGCTAGACCGATTCTTCGCTTTGAATGGCGTGAGGATCTTACCTATGAAGAGGTTGTGAAGCTTCTTGAGAAATGCTTGCTTGTGCTTTTGTATCGTGACAGATCAACAATTAACAAGTTTCAGGTATAACTCCGACAAATATCTTTTTCTTACTCTTTTATCTCATATTTAGAATAAAATAAGTCAGCGGTGGAAGTTATCTCGGTTTATCTTATGCTATCCCCCAATGATCTTGTACTGACTTTGTATATAAAACTCTAATTACTCAAATATTGTGACTTTGTGTATAAAGCGCTATTATGGCAGTCTTCAAACATTTAGGATTGAATTGTGGGGATTAAATATTATACAGGGACTAAAGCAAACCAAAGACTGTATTTCCTTGAAACTCCATAACTGAGTTCAATGTTATGGCATAAATTACTGTTTTGATTGTTTAAATTTCAGATTGCGAAGATTTTGGAGGAAGGAGTGACAATTTCTCGGCCGTACTCGCTGAAAACGTATTGGGGTTTCTCTGCATTCCAGAACCCCAGCAAGGGTGCTGAAGGATCACGGTCATATAATGAAGGATCGGGACATTTATTGAGTAAGAAAACCTGAGCGAATAATCTTTTACTGGTATGTGATGATACATTCTTTTCCATTGTATACCATGATTAGCTTGACTTATTTCAAACTGTGCCTAACTCAATTTATACTGATAAGCATATTATGCTTTTCAACCGACTGAATTAATTTTGTTTCTCGGAGATGGTGTGAGCGAAGGGCAGTTTTATCAAGTACTTTTATTTGAACTTGATGCGATTCGAAAGGTAAACGTGTAAGTTTTTCGCTCTATGGTATTAAAAATAAATAAAAATCTATATCACAACATTTAAGTTTTTATCTACAAAGCCACAACATTTCAGTACATATCCTATATGGTAAACGTGTTTATCTGCAGAGCCACAACAATCGATACACTTGAAACTAAAACTTAAATAAACCATTTTTCCTAAAACTGTCTGCTCAGATTAATCGTTATGTCATTGCACATGTATTACACAAATGTAGTTATACAAGAGGGCTAACACAAATAAATGGAAGTAACTGACACTACAGTTGTTGCCTAATACAGTTACGGCAATGTGAATTTAGGGAATATTTTTGTTTTAGAGAACCCAATTGATAGAAAACGACAAGGGTAAAGAAAATTGTACATTTCAATTAGTGGATGGATGCATCATCGATGGATTACGGACGTTCCATATACTTTTTCATATTTTATAAGATTTAACTTGACCATAGTACTAAATACACAATCTGCCCATAGTACTGAATACACAATCTGCACATAGAATGAAATCCAGTCAGACTTCTAACCCAGTTTTGATCTGAATATCTGTGTAAATTGAAAATTGTGTATTCGTTGGGGAACTATATAGGATGCAAATAAAAATAGAACAATTTTTGTTAATATGTGTTAATATAGAATATCGAGTTATAGATTACATGATTTTCATATATACATATATATATATATACACACATATATATACATACATATATATATATATATTGTTGATTGTTAAACTCGTTTGCAGGTAATTAGCTATTTCGAAGCGAAGACTGTCGACAACAAAGAACTATTGGTAATCAAGCAACGAACATGAATTTAATTGTTATATATGTTGTCGTATTTTGTTAGTACCATTTGTGGAAACTTGTCTGTGAATGCTTGTAGTATGTGACTTATTTTGTTGAAAAACTACTATCGAATTGATTATGGATATTATATTTGATTGTGAGATTAGCATGTTTTTGTAATTATTTGAATATGATGATCATATGATTGATTGTTTGTATATGCTAATTATGTGATTTAATTGTTTGTTTGAATATATGAAAATTATACGATTGATCGTTCGTTTTAATATGAATAGTATATAAGCGATTGCTGGAAATGGTATAAACCATTAACCGTAAATAGTAGCATTTAAAATATGCTACCAAACAACCAATAACTTTTAGTAGCGTTTCAGAAATGGTACAGAAACAAATGTAAACTAATATAAAAATTATACAGTTGCATTTTAAAAACGCTACTGAAAATCAAAAAAAGCATATAAACAAAAAATGCAACCAAACAATAAAGACTTATGGTAGCGTTTTTTAACCCTATAGAAAAAACCTATAGCTGCATTTAAAAGTGACTTTTGGTAGCGTTTTTTAAATCCTACAGAAAATACCTATAGTTGCATTTAAAAGTGACTTTTCGTAGCGTTTACTACAACGCAACAAAAAGTTTTAGACTTTTAGTTGCATGTCGTATAGCAGCGTTCTCTAAAACGCTACCATAAGTTATGGTAGCGTTTTTTCAACGCTACCAAAAGTCTTTTCTGGTGTAGTGAAATAAATTACTTTAGGAAAAATAATTAAGGAATTGTTAATAGTTAATGAAAGTCATTAACTAAGGATTCTTAAATAATTAATTAATGTGTTTAATTTTTAATAATTAATTAGATTAATAAATTTAAAGATAATCATTTGTGCAAATTGTTTAAGTATAATTACTTTCATTTGAGTTGTGAAATACTTGTTTAGCCTAACAAGTAATGAACTCGATGTGAAGCATGAGTTACCCGGGTTTCTTGTTTTTATTTATTTATTTGAATGTAGTATTTCAAATTATATGGATTTACTCATGCTGGTTTTCCAGCCTGACCCGGGTGTTACTTTGTTGTAATGCTCGGGTCAGAACAAGTATTACAGATTTCAGGTAAGGGCGTTCTGGAGCTCAGAAGATGAGCTGGATAGCAGGGATGTATGGAGTGTATTCCGCTATGATATATTGTAGTTTGTCTGGGACATGTTGATTGTATCTGTCCAGTGTTTGTGTATGTGTTGTAACTCTGATGTATTAAAGTGTAATTTGACAAGTACATATTTCATTTGTATAACTGTTATTATTTGATATTATATTTTGATCCGCTGCGAATGTGAGATTCTGTGTTTTATTTTTTGTTTCTTCTTCTATCTCTTTCTTCTTTCCCTAACTATCTGGAATTTTTGGGATCGAAAATTTTGGGTCGTTACACCGATGAACACGAAGTGTATGAAGAACCTCCTCAAGATGAATAGCATGCTCTTCCATACTCTTGGAAAATACCAAAATGTCATCCACAAATACTACCACAAACTTATTTAGGACATCTCGAAAAACACGGCTCATCAAATCTACAAAATTGGCTGGGGCGTTGGTTAGTCCAAATGGCATAACCAACCAATCAAAGAATCCATCGGGTGTCCTAAATGTTGTTTTATCGATGCTATCGACAACGACCCTAAGCTGATGAAATCTAGTGGCTGAATCAAGCTGAGAAAATACCGAAGAGCCAACCAACTGATCGAAAA
Source organism: Allium fistulosum (assembly GCA_030737815.1). Taxonomy (NCBI): domain Eukaryota; kingdom Viridiplantae; phylum Streptophyta; class Magnoliopsida; order Asparagales; family Amaryllidaceae; genus Allium; species Allium fistulosum. The sequence goes on along the minus strand of CM060905.1, from coordinate 891,391,618 downwards.
GATTGTCTATCCTAGGACGTGGGAAACGGTTCTTCTTCGTAAGGTTATTCAATTCTCTATAGTCTATGCAAAGTCGAATGGAACCATCCGCCTTTGTAGCGAAGACGACTGGCGCTCCCCACTCAGATATGCTCCGTCTGATGAAGGCTTTCTCCATTAGCTCACCGATCTTCTTACTTAACTCTTTCCTCTCCCTAGGAGCCATATGTCTCACGGGCAATGCCACTGGCTTAACATTGTCATTCAGATAGATCCTAAAGCCGATCTCTCTCTTAGAGGGTAGTCCCCTAACTTCCTCAAAAACGTCTGGGAAATCTCTAACGATTGGAACAAAATCTAACTCTCCTAGTGATGAATCAAGAGAATAAAGGAAGCTCAACATGACTGACCCTTGTGGGTTGCAAGAAACCTCGAGAGTCCTTCGGCTGCATGTCTCTAGTCTAACGACTCTCCTCTCGTAGTCTAATATCGCTCCATAAGTGGATTGCCAATCCATACCCAAAATCATCCCATATCCCGAGAATCCCAATACATAGGCATCGCAATCAAACTCTACGCCTAGTATAAATTTTTTCAAACCCCTACAAATCATGGATAAATGTGCTGATCCTCCTAAGGGGTTTGAAACTACTATAGGGTTTACTACTAGAGAAATATCTAAATGCAAACAATCAACCAAGGAACTAGAAATGAAAGAATGCGATACTCCAGAATAAAAAAGAGTATGAATAGGAAAATCAGAAATAGAAATCAAACGTTCTACAGAGACTTTCCTACGTTTATCTGGTCCACTGCTAGAAGGTGCTGCATCTAAAGCATGCACTTGCGCTGTAGGTGCGCCTGCTCTCTTCCCCGTCCTCTAAGTACAAACTCTGCTAAGGTGTCCAGGCTGCCCACAATTGTAACACCTCCCCTTCATCGAGCCCTTCTTGTAGTCCTTTGCGTAATGACCAACCAATCCACTGCTATTGCATTTCTCGCCTTTCTTAATCTGCTTTTGAGGGCCTCCTCCTTTCCTCTTATCTTTATCCTTCTTATTCTTCCACCACTGCTTCTTAGAGTTTCCTGATTTAGGAACCTCCTTAAGCTCTCCTTCCTTAACAGCATCAGACATGAGCCCCATCTCCTCAGGTGACTCATACGTCGCTCCCATCGGTACACGAGTGAATAACAACCCTTGGATGGGCTGATTCAATCCCTTAACAAACTTCATGGCCTTCTTGTGTGGTATATTAACAAGCTCCATCCCAAACTACGACAACTCATTAAACTGATTTATATACTCCTTCATCGAAAGACACCCTTGCTTTAGATTAATAAACTTCTCCAGTTCCATACTTTCTACAGCTGGTGCCAAGAACTTTCTCTCAAACCTTTCCCTAAATCCAAACCAACCAATGTCTCTTCCTTCCATCTTTATGATCTCCCACTAATAAGAAGCTTCTCCTTTCAGCTGCCAAGATGAAAGCTGAACTCTCTGGCGGTCCTCTAATCCAAACAACCCAAATATCTGCTCTGTATCCCTTAACCAAGCTCGTGCCTCCACGAAATCCTCTGGCCGGAAAACATCTTGCCTCCTAGCTAGACTAGCGAAGTCCTTGCATAACTTAGAAAAATTGGCTGCTGTAGGTGGATTAATGGGATCTCCACCTACTGGTTCTGTATTGGCGATTGCCCTTGCACCTCTGGTACCATAGCTCTATGGAACCAGTCAGCCATACTAAGCAAAGAAAAGAAAATTTAGGCTCGAAAGAAGGTTGAACTAGACTTTGAGGGGATTTTTATAAAAACTCTTTTATACCTGAAAACTATTTCTAAGAGTTTCTTTCTGTAAAATACTTTTAAAATATGTTACCTTTGAAAAATACTTTACTTTTTAAAACAAGTATTTAGGAATCCTGTAACCTTAGGCTCTGATACCAAGTGAAACATCCCACACCCTTTAGTATACTCAAAAAGGCACACTAAAGGATATGGTGCATTATACGTATAGCTAAAACATTACAGAGACTAAGATTCACAAGACAAATAAGTAAAAACATCAGAAAATTTAAATGGTAACTTATTATCCAAAATAAAACTTCATAAATAAGTCTGAGAAACAACACATGTCTCAAATACCAAATACACATGTCTTATGAAAAATGCATCTCAGTCTCATAAAATCAAAGTACAATAAAAATAATCATCCCTCTCATAAGTACCAGTACATCAAAAGCCGAATGAAAAGAAAACTGAAAAGAATAAGAATACATGAAGAAAAATTCCGCAACTGAATCTCCAAGAAATCTGAATCTGTTGTCCTTGCCTTTGCTGACCTATGGGGAAAAAAGGGAAATATTGGAGTGGGTCAGACTATAAGTCTGGTGAGCGGAAGTAATTACTAGCATTTTTAAGAAAGATAAAGATAATAGACTTAGCAACAGTTCTAGTATGAAAAGAAATACTAAAAAGATATAACTGGGATAAAACACTGATTCTGTTTGACTGATTGCTTTGCTTGTGATTGATTGCACTTGTCTTAGATTGCTGTGATTAGGCTGAAATCATAATCCTATTTTAATTAGGCTAAATCCTAATTCTACTCGGTGATCGGCCTTCTATCTCTGTTGTGCCACTATGAGCTAGTCCCATCATGTGGGTCCTACAGCAAAAGACACATGTTTAGCGCTTGGAACGCAGTAGCGAATTACAACCCTAATCGATGCCGCACGCTCGGTCACCATTGGTACACACTCACTATCGTCCCCTCCTGTGACCTCTTACTCACCCTATCAGCATAAGCGTGCCCATCCTCACCTAAGTGTTTTATGAGACCATCAGTACTAGTCTGAAAGGGAATGCCATTGGTACGGGTCCTAACAAACAAAATCTAGTTGAGCCCCTTACCCAAATCCCCCGATTTGATCTTCTATCTATTCGCCACTTATTTACCCTGTATCCCAGCCTCACCTAACTATTGTGAGACCATCAGTCCTAGTCTGAAACGGCCCTGCCCAGCCTCACCTAATCTGTTGTGAGACCATCAATCCCAGTCTGAAAGGGAATGCTATTGGTATGAGCCCTATTTTGTTCTTGCTTATTAACTTAGTGTAAGTTTTAAAATAAGCCTCTTTTGTTATTTTTGCTCTATTTGCTGATTAACTTAATCTATGTCTTAAAATAAGCCTTTTTCTGTTATCTCTGCTATATTTGCTTATTAACTTAATGTAAGTTTTAAAATAAGCCTTTACTGTTCTTTCTACTTAATTATAACGTACGTTATAATTGTTATTCTTCTTTTCTATCTTTTTAGTTATAACCACTAGTTATAAACATGCTTGCAAATGTCTTAAATTTGCCTATTTCGGTCTATCTTTTTTTATTATAGTCTTTCTTATTTTACATCTAGTTTCTGTAAATTTAGTGTTTAATTCTATTTAATCCATATTTGTGAATTATTCTCTTTTTATTATTTTATTTGCGTAAAAAGGAATAAAAAGAAACTAACATTTACAGGCTGAATTCTAATGTAAAATAGATGTAAATAAATGTAAATAACTGTAACTAACTGTAAATAACTAAATAAAATAACTAAATAAAAATAGCGGAATAAAATAGACTAAAAAGAGCTTTAAAAATTAACTGTAAATAAGTCATATAAAAATTGTCTCAAACTTGCAGAAAAACTACAACTATTGAGAACCTTGTTATTTTAAATTGCTTAAAAATCTAAAATAATTACTAAACACTCACCTGTGGTCCTTAGCTCTATTCCTTGGTCTTCCTTGATCCACTTCTAGAGCATGGAATATTTTTATCGAAAAGATCTTCTCCTTAGAAAAATATTCTATTTAGGGTCCAGAATCAGGCAATGAACCCAAATAGGAGAATCTAAATGATAAAAATAGCTAGGCCTAGGGTCTTATTTATAGTGTGATTTAGGGATCTCAGACCGTTGGATTTGAAGATTAAATATGGTGCAACCACGTCATAGGCTCGCTGGGAACCGTCGGATGGAAGCACAAATGCACATGATTGGAGAGAAGTTGAAAAACACGTCATATACGAAGCTAGACGAAATGTCATCCAAATACAAGGGTGGGTCGACCTTGGTGTCGACCCAGGCATGCTATGGGTAGACCTAGAGGTCGACCTAGCAATGGTGAGGGTCGACCTGACCTTATATATATATATCATTTCTTGTTTATTTCGTATCTTTTTCGTTTTAGCTCGGATTTTAACAAACTAGATATGGAAATTGATTAGAAAATCGCCGCGCACACATTGGTGCAACTCCCGTAGCTCGATTCTGATAATTTCACAAACTTATTTTTATTATTTAATTAATTCGTTAATTAATTATTATAGCTTAAATTTTGGTTTGTTACAACGGAGCTTAGCAAAGCAGCAACATACTTTGGTGGATGTAGGAACAGAGATGCAGATAAGGTAGAGGCTTTGACAATCAACCCAATGGTTATTTCAGCCATGACTGGTCCTACTTTAGTGAGAAGGATTTTGATTCATTGCGGAAGTTCGGTGAATATAATGTTCAAAAAAGCTTATAATCAGATGAGGATGGAAGCCAAAGATTTAAAACCATCTAAAGCCCGTATATACGGTTTTAAAGGTGTTGCAACCGAAGTTGTTGGTATGTGGAATTACCCATTGAGTTAGGAGATGGAAAACGGAGGAGAGTGCAGATCTTGCCATTTATTGTTTTGGATGTTGACTCTCAAAACAATGTTTTTCTAGGTCGACCGACCCTAGCTGAATTCTTAGCATCTCTTGCCTTATGGTGTTTGACTTTAAAATTTCCGACGGATAATGGTGTAGGAGTTGTTTATGGCGATTAGGCAACTAGACGTGCCTATTATGTTTCTGAGTTGAGGGAAGCTCGGTGCAAAGAAAAAGGTAAGGGCGTGGACAAGACTGTCTGTATCCAAGCCATCAAAGATTGACAATTAGCGCCTGAGCCTTGGCTCGGATGCCACAGTCGGTTCTATAGAGATATAGATCCGAGAGATGACGAAGAAGAGCCCAAAGAGACCAAGGCTGCACCGGCTGAGCTAACATTGATATTACGGTCAGCCATGACGATCCATCACGAGTCCTAAAGATTGGATCATAGCTCAGCCCTTCGATGATGAAGGAACTTGCTGGTTTTCTCCGAGCGAATCTAGATGTATTCGCTTCGACTCACTCTAACATGTGTGGAATCTTGCCTGCGAGCAATGCATTGAATATTGACCCGAGGTATGTCCCTATGAAGCAAAAAAGACGCGGTATGGATCTGGAGGGATCTTTCACTCTCAAAGAAGGTGGATAAACTAAAATTCAATTGGTTTATCCGCGATACCCTCTACCCTGAATGGGTATCTAAACCAGTACATGTGAAGAAAACGAATGGGAAATGGAGAACGTGCATTTATTATTACGATTTGAACAAGGCGTGTTCGAAAGACAGTTTTCCCCTTCCGAGGATTGACCAGCTAGTGGATTCAACCGCAGGACATGAATTGCTATCTTTCATGGATGCATACTCAGGATATAACCAAATCCTGATGCATATCCCCGATCAGGAGCACACCGATTTCACTATCGAAGTCGGATTGTACTGCTTTGTAGTAATGCTGTTTGGATTAAAGAATGCAGGAGCTATTTATCAGCGTTTTCTCAACAAAATGTTTAAAGATCAGATTAAAAAGACAATGGAATTGTATGTGGATGATATGCTCATGAAGTCACAACAATCAAGCGACCACATTGGAGACTTGGCGGAAATGTTTGACATCCTCCGACATTACAAGATGAAAAAAATCTTATAAAGTGTTCTTTCGGTGTTGCATAAGTAAAATTCTTAGGCTTTATTGTCAATGCTTGTGGAATAGAAGCTAATTCCAAGAATATTCAAGCTATCAGTGATATCCAAGTGCCAAGAACTAATAAACAAGTGTAGAGTCTGAATGGGAAGGTTGCTGCCTTAAGCCGATTCATCTCCAGAGCTACTGATAAATGCATTCCTTTCTTCGATCTAATTAGGAAAGGGAAAAGAAACTTTGAATGGACGTAGGATTGTAAAGACATGCTTCAAGCTTTGGCGAAACATTTGGAGAGACCCCCTATCTTGTCAAAGCCGGTGGATCACGAGAAGTTGTACATTTATTTGGCCGTATCGGCACATGCTATAAGTACCACATTGCTTCGTAAGGTGAATCGGATCCTAAGGCCGGTGTATTACGTCAGCAAACGATTAACAGGAGCTGAAAGGAACTATCCAAAGATAGAGAAATTGGCATACTGCTTACTAATTGCATCACAGAAGCTTCGTCCGTACTTTCAAGCATATCCGATCAATACTAATACCGACCAGCCGTTACGACAGGTCCTATAGTGACCTGAGACCTATAGTAGGTTACTCAAGTGGAATATTGAACTGAGTCAATTCGACATTACTTATCTCCCACGAAGGGCTATCAAGGGTCAAGCATTTGCAGATTTTATAGCAGAGTTTACTGTGCAGGATGATTCTTTAGAAGGTGAAGAAATCCCTACTGTATGGTGGAAATTGTATACTAATGGAGCATCTAACGATCATTGTTCCTAGTTGGGATCGTGCTTGTAACTCCTGAAAATTGGTCAATCTGTTATGCATTAAATCTTGATTTCCTAGCAATAAACAATGAACATGAATATGAAGCTCTGATTGTTGGACTTAAACTCACTAGAGAACTTGGAATAAAATCTATCGAAATCTTTTGCGATTCGCAGTTGGTGGTGTATCAAGTTAGGGGATATTAACAAGCTAAGGGACAACGGATTGCCCCCTATCTTACCCAAGTTCAAGAGTTGTTAACAGAGTTTGAGTACTATGACATTTTGCATATTCCACGAGTTCGAAAAAGAGAGGCTGATTCATTGGCAAAGTTTGCTAGTACCGGCGATGCATGGCAGATGGGCTTGGTTCCGGTCGAAGTATTAAATACCCTAAATATAAACATGATGAAAATCGACCAGACACTGGAAGAGGAGCCTGAAAGGGAATCATGGATGACTCCAATCAATGACTATTTATTGCATGGAGTCCCACCAGATAAAAGAAAAGAAAAGCGACAAGTCTTTCGCAAAGCTTCATGGTATATTATGCAAGAAGGAATTATGTACGGGAAGGTTTCTCAGTCCCTCTACTCCAGTGTGTCGCTCATGATGAGATAAGACGTGTTCTAAAAGAAGTTCATAAAAGGGAATGTGATGGTCACACTGGGGGGCAAACTCTGGCAAAGAAAATACTCCGTTATGGGTATTATTGGCCAACCGTAAATCGAGACGCCACTGGCTATGTAAGACGATGTGATAAATGCCAGATATATGCAAAAGTTCCAAGAGCTCCTCCAATAGAAATCACTCAAATGGTCAGCCCATGGTCGTTCGCCATGTGGGGTATAGACATTATCAGTTCCTTATCGATCTCTAAAGGTGGTGCAAAGTACGCTATCGTTGTAGTTGATTACTTCACTAAATGGGCCGAAGCAGAACCTTTAGCCATGATCACAACCAAGAAAGTAATCAACTTTATTGTCTGAAACATCATATGCCGCTTCAGTCTTCCGCCAACTTTTGTAACAGATCATGGGACTCAATTTGACAGTGTTGAATTCAAAGACTTTTGTCGAAGATATCGTATTTAAAAGAGATTTGCAGCGGTCGCTCATCCTAAGGAAAATAGACAGGCTGAAGTTGTAAATGAGATCGTAAAATCCATTCTAAAGAAGCGTTTGGAGAAGGCTAGAGGCAGGTGGGTGGATGAACATCCTACAACGTTGTGGGCTTACAAGACCACCCACAAGTCCGCGACTGGTCATACTTCATTCGCCCTTCTTACGGCTCCGAAGCCGTTATTCCTGTTGATCTCGAAGTTCCTTCTCAACGAGTTACTTACTAAGATCCCAAAACGAATAAAGATCTCCTCTTGGAATCTCTTGACTTTATAGATAAGAAGCGGGAGGACGCAGATCTGAGGGCAGCTACAAATCAATACCGAGTCGCTCAGTATTACAAAATTACTGTCCGACCTCGGACCTTTGAAATTGGCGATCTCGTCCAGAAACGGGTGTTTCTTACCCCGTCAAACATGAATCCAATCTATGAAGGACCATATGTCATTGAACAGAGGCTTGGAGAAGGAACTTTCAAGCTTGCGACTGCCGATGGCATCACACTTCCAAGGGCGTGGAATAGCGAACATCTGCGATGCTATTTCACTTAGTTTATTTCCTTTACATTTCAGTTGTATTTATTTTCATAATTTTCTTTAGCATTTGATTTTTCCGAATGTGTAATAAGACAGTTTATGTTATTCCTTTCCATTTAATGAATAAAGATTCAGGCTTCCTTTATATCTATGTTTGATGTTGCATTGTATGCGAATTACATAGCAAAACTGACCAATGTCGATATGTATGAACATGCTCCCAGAATTTGAAATCAATCAATCATGCTAATTCACAATGGGATTAAACAAGATGAGCTTAATCTACATTTTCATTTAACAACTCTCATTCACAATCTAAAGGATGGAATACACAATAAGGAATAGTTGCTGTTCGACCATCTGATGATCGAATAACTCCTGCCAAACTATAGGATTAAGATAAAGTGAGAGTGATTGTGACACGATCGATCACTTGCTAGATCAAACCCTAGACCCTGAGGGGAACTCAATCAATTAAGGGGAGTGCGATATGACTGCCCTTCGAAACAACTCTAGGTCCCTAGAGTGTGGACTAGAGTATAAAATTAAATCGGGTGTGAATCGACCACCCGTGAAATATCTCTAAGTCACCAGAGTGTCGACTGGAGTATAAACATGAATCGGGTATGAACCGACCACCCGCGAAATAACTCTAAGTCCCCAGAGTGCGGACTGGAGTATAAACATAAATCGAGCATGAATCGACTTCTTGCAAGACAACTCTGAGTCCCCAAAGTGCGAACTAGAGTATAAATAGAGATTGGGTGCGATCCGACCACCCATTAACTAAATCTTAAAACCAAAGTGCGGATATGAACATGAATAAATAGATGAGTGGAGTTCAACCATTCATTATTACATGAACTCCGGCCTGAAACCGACGAGAGGAGTATAAACTCGCTAAGGATGGAATTCAAACATAGGACATCTAACCCCGCTAACCTAAAACCAGGGGCAAGAGTATAGTTTCTCAAAAACCGTTGAATTTGACAGCGTAACACTAAGGCCCGAGCCTAATGTTCGATACGACTCAAGGCCAGACAACTTGGAGGCCTTGAGATAGAGCTGGTGGATTGTTACCAGAATTTATAAACAATGAATTACAAGTACATTGAATGGAACGTAACAGTTCAACTGCTTAAATAATAATTCACACGAAAGCTCAAAAAATTAAAAACTTTTATTCACATAACTAGTTTTAAGATCATAGTACAAGTTATTACAAAAATTTGGGACTCGTGCCCGTATAACCACGTCTAATGAAAGAAACGACTGTGCAAACTATATACACACTGAGCCGAAGTGACGGCTATTTTTTTGACTTTCTTTTTTATTTTTATTTTCGGGAGTAGTGCCACTTATGCTTTTTTTTCTGGATCCCCTTGCCGCCTTTAGCAGGAGAGATTATAGAGTAGGAGGAAGTTCACTGGGAATCGACCCGCCAAGTGGAATAACTTGCAGTGGCACAAGATGACGATCATCAATGTCCACCTCAACAGGCTCAATTTTAGCTTTTCTTTTCAGCAACTGCTCCTTTTCAATCCGATCTCTCAAGCTAATCTTGTTAGTGTGTTCAGAGGCACTAGTGATCATTACATCGTCAGGCTCATCCACTAGAAAGGAATCTTCGACCTAACCGTCGTCAAGAGCTCCGATGACGTGAGCATCGGGCCTCGGCACATTATCAACTGTCAAAACCTTTGCCGGTTTCTATTGTTGTTCGACAGCAGCATTACTCTTGGGAGTTTGTTTGGGACCTGGAAGACCTGCAAACTTAGTTGAAACAGGGAGATGAGCTTAAAATCGTTGGGGTGCAAGGAACAGATCTTTTCAAAAACTGAAGAGTAAAGTGCAATACCCGTATCCAGTTGGCTTTCAGTGGTTGCTGGGGTGCCTTCTTCTAAAATAGTGGACAACATCTTGGATTGTTAACCGGGCTTATCTGGATCATAGCCCAAGTCCTGCTCCGTGTCGAGGGAGATTGATGCTCCAGCTGCTTGGGAAGAAGAGGGACCCTTAAGATCTGTCCCTGAATATCCTGCAATATGTTCCCCTTCCTCGATAGGTGCAGAAACGTTGAAATATCGGAGTCTTGCAGCAACTAAATCTAAGGGTTCACGGAGGATCTCCCACACTAATTCTTCTTCATTGAGCTCAGCTCCACCCAATTCTCTCTTCTTCATCTCAATAATTTTCTCCCAAGCTTCAGCAAGTGATTCAAGATAACCCTCGCTAAGAATACTTAAGTCACGGCGGATGAGGACTTCGGCATTATACTCGATGATCAATGGATCGAACAAGTCCTTGATTTCATTCCTAATGGACTCTTTAGGCATCCACTTAGGATTTAATTTGTTCAATCATTTCTTTGCGGCCTACTTCTCAAGCCTCCTCTTTAAGAGCTTCAATTTTAGCGGGCTGCTCATCCTGCTTAATTTTCAAGCTCTTGGTTTTGACGGCCTCTTCGTAGTACTTCTGCGATTCTTCTTGGGTATCAATTTTCTCCTTCCTTTCTTTTTTGAGAAGCTCTTCGAGTTCCTCAATGCGACGGGCCAAAACATCCTTTTCCTTTTGCAAGGAATATTTTTCTAGAGAAAGTGCCCTACTGTTATTGAGGGCAGCGTCGAGTTCCTTTTTATGAGAAGTTTCCAAACAACTTACCACCTCTGTTTTTTCCTTAGCATTTTTCTTCGCTTCAGCAAGTTGTGTTTTCAATTCTAAAAATTCAGCATCCCAATGTTTGATTATATCCTTATCGTGTATTACTTCTAACTTGTGGCATTCTATTTCATATTGTCGCTCAATGGACACTTTAGAGATTTTTTCTTCCAAATGTTAGAACGATTCATTTGCACGAACACATCATTGACACATGTAAGGGAACTCGCTTTGGCATTCTCTGGGATCGTACTTGTAGGAAGGAATTTAAGTCTTTCAAAGAATATATTTGGGAAAGTGGCCTTGAGCTCGATCAATTTCTCTACTATAGAAACATCGGAAGCAACAACTGACAAAGGTGGATCAGAAGCGACAATTGGATGTTTACTTAATCTACGTTCACGAGACTGTTTAGAGCTTAAGGAGCCAGAATGTTGCTCACGTGATGTGGAAATTTAAGGGCCGTGGTAAGGAGGCTGGTCTCTGCTGTAAGCAGGAAAATTGGACTGTTCTCCTTGGCGTGATGTCTGGGACTAGGACTTGCACTTAGAAGAAGAGGATTTCCTTCAATGGTAGCTTTTATCCCGTCCCTCGTCTTTCTCCCTACACCAGCTAGATTCCAAATCCCGACTAGATTGATTATATAATGAAGAACCTCTTAAGCGATCGAAGGCCCAGGATTGAGTCATTGCACCTATAAAGTCCAAATGAGAACATGTGAGTAATTATTGTGTGGATGATTAATGAAGAGCGTGTTGTGAAGTGCTTGTTGTTGTGAGTGTCCTAGTGTTCCCCCTGACATACCGGTGGTTGTAGCATTGCTCATAGGCGTTGTCTCTCATTTGTCAGAAGAATGAATGTCTTCACCGCTCGTAGTAGGAGAGTTGAGTTCTTCGATTTTTATATTTGGAAAGTCGTAGGTTATGATATCATCCAGAATTTGGAGATTTGAAAATCCCTTCAGTGAACTTTCCAAGTGTTGAGAAGATGATTCCTCTTCGATAGAAGTAATAACAAATTCTGGATTCGCAGCGGTCTTTCTTCTACGAAGTTTGTATGCTAGCCTTTTCTTTCTTTCTACAAATGAAAGTAATACTTACAACCTTCCAACCATCGTCTCACGAAGCGGGGCAGACATCGTACATAAAAGCACTCATGCTTGAACAAAGAAAGTTTATTCCAAGCGCCTTTCAAGACTTGGCGGTTTGGTGAGGGTTCAAGAAAAACATAGGAAGGACTTCCCGACTTCCGTTTGAAGTTGTAAATGAAACTTTTGTCTTTGGGAGATGGCGGGTGAAATAGAACGCTCATAAATAGCAAGCAGGTTCCATGTATAAAAGCGTAAGTGTTTGGATGGAGTTGAGTGGGAACTATTCTAAGATAAAGTCAGCATCTATCGAATAAATGAGTTAAAGGGCGGTACGAATCCATCTCAGCACATAAACTTACTACATGTTGTGTACCCCATCGGGGGCAGGTGAGACCTGTCGTTTATTGAAAGAACCAAGACATCTACAGATGGAATTCCATGAATAGAACACAATCGGCAAAGGGCGGCCTCACCAATTAGGGAAGCTTGCGAGTCTATCAGTTTATTTGAAAGAATGGCATCCTCTATTGCATCAGGAGCAGGACTTATATTCTCCGCAGGGAGGACCGGGACATCTGATAAAAGGTCGACCGATGGGCCAGAAACTTCCATCTGTTCTACTTGATGGCTGGGAGAAAGCTTGCCGAATATAGTCACCGAACTTGATTTTTCTTTAGAGTCGATGTGTTGCATTGCCAGATCAGAAGACATACCAGCTAAATGCTCTGAGCATATGGAATCCATATTTGGTATACTCAGTAGATAATTGAGGTTAGAAAAGTTAACCTGTTCCCTCCATGCTAAGTGTGAGCTAGTATAGTGTAGTGCATCGTATAACAGATATAAACAGTTTAAAATCAGAAAATGAAGTAAAATGACGATACTTGGAATTCCAACCAGTGTGATCGTCATCACTAACCGTCTCAACTGGCAAAATGATTGATCAGTTATAAAAGCTTTGTGATCGACTATCGGCATATCGGGGTATGAAGTTTGATGCTTAAGTCCATATGCAAATTTTTTAGTCTATATTTCCAGGAATTTGATTGTTCAATCTCAAGTTCGACAGTGGGTAGGCACGTTTTATTGTTCATCGTCATCATATGTCCAAGCTCGTTGAGGTAAATTAATGGTGATTGTTCGAAAAAGTTAGGTTGGATTAGTTTACAAGTACAAAGAGCCAATCCTTGATTCTTTGCCGATCCCTATCCCAAAGATCCTATACGGATCCTTCACTTTGACCAAGGAATGCCGATCCCAATATGGCTTCAATATCAACCCCTTTATGCTCATCAAAGTAGGGTTTGGCTTAATTGTGCTTAAGTCAAAATAGTTCAATTCTAGTCACAACCGATCCTTATTCCACCACTACGACCGACCCTCAGGAAAACATTCCCTACCGATCCCTTACCCAGGCTCACTAGCACCGATCATTATCCTACCATAGAACAACCAATCCCTCTCCTTTAGCCGAGTTTTCTAACCCCTTCGCATCATTCAACACCACCGATCCCTACCTAACCGATCCCTTCCTCTGCAATAGTCTCGTATATCAACCTCCCCATTCCTCTATTCCTAACCACACCTTTTTTCTTTTTCTTCCTCCTCTCTTCCTTCTCCTAACTTAATTTGTCGAACCCTATTTACTAATCATTCATCTCTCCTAGGCCGCTTGTCATCACAGCCTCGAACGCTATCATAATTACCAACAACTTGAAACATAGAATCGTCGTATAATCGAAAGTTGTATTTCAAAATCTTACCTATATGAAAATATGAATGTTCGAATTAAGATGGAGGCGAGTGTTTGGAGAAGATCGAATTAAAAAGGAATGAGTGGTGAGTTTGTGGGTAGTTAGAATCGTGGATGGATTTAAGGTCAAAAGTTAGAGATTTTGGTTTCGTCATGAGGGCTCGGTGCAAAAGCAAGCAATTAAAAGAAGTGAGAATAGAAGGGAAGAAAGGTTAGTATATATATGGGAGAGGGTTCAGCCTAGAATGCCGAGTGCGTAATATGGAGAGAGGGATCGGCATAGAAGCTCGCCGATCCCTATTAGCATGGACTCATAAAAGGGATCGTCATACATCTATGCCAACCCTACATAAGCCTTAAAAAAGGAGAAAAACAGAAATGGTTGTAAGAGTTTAGCTGTAAGCATGAACACATAAATTGTTATGAAAATTGGCAATGACCTGTAAGTGTCCGAACACGTCCATGAGCCAACAATAAAAACGTGTATATGAGCATGCCCATGTATGACTTAAAAGTTCAGTTTTTGAAATCGACAGAAATTGAAGTCAAGCCTGAAACCTTCGAGTTCGAGGCTGGATCAGATAACACAAAACATTTCAGTCTCGTAGAGCCAAATTTATATATATCAGTTGATGGGATTCGATACTAGATTTATATATTGGAAATCGACCAAGCGTCATGGCGGTCAACGAAAAATTCAACGCATTAGAAAAATGATTCGACAAAGGAACATCAACCATTCAAAAACTAGATATACCTCTTTTCGACTATTCGAACTTGTTTCGATTCAAAGCGCATCATGTTAATCACCAGACATACTTTGGAGGGAAAGTGTTATCTGGCATTCTAGCCCGGCTATATTGAACTGATTCCATGAGATAAATCCGACTGCTATCAAGGCCGGTGACCCCGGAGCAATAATTGTAGGACCCAAAAGTCAAGTACATATGGTTCGATAAAACCAGAATTGAATGGAATTGGTAGATATACAATGTAAAATGCTTAAAATATGGAATATAGCTCAGTGACTTGAATGGATCGGTATGGATATGCTTAATTAAGAAGGATCGGCATACTTCAACTCATAAAGAAGGGGTCGACATAATCAATTAAGAGGGATCAGCATACTTCAGCTCACATAGAGGGGTCGGTATACTTTGGCAGGCTACATCAAGAAGGGATCATCATGCTTTGTTTAGTTGGATTGGTATACTTTAGATCATACAGTAGGGCTCGGCATAGATGATTGAGATGGTTCGACATGCTATATTGGAAAATATGGGTCGGCAAGCTTCATTGAATATTGATCGATATACAGCCCTTTGGAGGGTTCAGCAGAAAGTAGTTTACAAGTAAAGTCAAATCAAAGACCAATCAATAACACGAAATCTGTTAATTCAAATGACTTGAAAACTGGAGATTAAACATATTTTAGCATATAGAAACCACCATAGGGTTCGTTGCCCAAAAATCAAACAATGAAGGGATTCGGGCCTTGCGACCCCTCTAGTGGGCCTACATGGATTAGAAGTGTAACACATCTAATTTTTGATAACTTTATTCAGGAGATTCAATTAGATAAATTAAATAGAATAATGTATTAATTAGAATGATAAGAGGATGAGATATGAAAATAAAATTAAGGTCGTGCTTAATAAATTAAATGGGCTTAAGAATGGGTTGTAAGTTAATTAATCTATACAAGGGTATATTGGGAATAGCCGCACATAACCCCTTACCCTTATATATACTCTCGCTCCTTATAGTTTCATTTTCCCATTCACATCATTTGGCAAACAAAATACAAACGTAAGAAAAGAGGAGCTGGCCATTGTTAAGGAAGAGAAATTCAAATCAATCTAAGGAATTAAAGAAGGGGAATAAAACTTAATCTCAATCCAATCTCCTTATCATAATCAAGGTGAATAATAATTTATACCATCTCTATTTTGTTTTATGATCATATGTTTTTGGGTTTAAGATTAAATTCGTTTTTATGATGATTTGGATGATGATATGCTTGAATTATCATTTGTTTGATTAAACAAGATTGTTTAAATGGGGATTTATGCGGTTTTAGGGAAAAACCGATTGTGAAAGATCTTTGAATGCCATCGAAAATTTTTATGTTATATAAAACATGATTTTGGAGTTGGGTTTTAATTTTGATAATTTTCCAAGCTATGGAAAGATTATTATGAATTTTCAAAGGAAATTATGATAAAATTGGGTTTAAATTTAATTTCAATTATTTCAGGAAGAAATTGGGTCTGGAATTTTATATGTTAGATAACATGATTAAAGTGAATTTTTGTCAAGATATTTTAAATGGTTTCTACTCCAACCATCCCTTTTCCTTCACCCATCACTTCACCGTACCAACTACACCATACCCAATCCTCCGTACCGCCTGTTGACCACATTACCTATATTGTACCTTCTACTTACCAGCCGCATCCTATTACTGACAACTCCGGTACCGCTCCCCGACCAACTGACCATACTAATGGCCTTACTATCCCTACAACTCTACCTCTAGTGCCAACACCACCTGATCCAAAACCGCCGGACATCATTACCATTCCATCTTCTACGAACCATGCTCGTCCACCTCCTACTGTAGTTAACCAACCATCCACCGACCAACAGATACACACCACCTCTTTGGCATCAGCTTCCTCTTTGCCATGAACTTCCTTGTTAAAGTCAAAGCCGTGTAATGCCGACGGATACACACCGCGTGCTTTCAAGTTATCGTATGAGGGGTCTCCATTATCGATGCCATCTAAAGTCCAGCAAGTGGGTTTCAATTTTTGGAACCAACATTTGGTATGGTTTTTCTGGACGATAAGCTGCCATACAATATTGTTATTTACCATTTACAGAATATTTGGCAGCTTAAAGGAACGTGTAAGGTGAAATCTGAGAACTCAAACTTTTATTTCGAATTCTCTGATGCAGACGATGGACAAAAGATCCTTGAAAGTGATCCCATTTTCATTAGAGGCAAGATGTTCATAAACACGTCATGGAAACCCACATTCAAAAGTGCTCAGTCTCAAATAAAATTGGTGCCTATATGGGTACACTTTCACAAAATACCGATCTTGGCATGGACTTTACCGGGTGTTAACTGACTTGCGTGTCATTTGGGTTTATTAGTTTGTTACAATGAAGCAACTGAAAAATGCAACGGTTTGAATATGCAAAATGTTTGATCGAAATTACCCCAAAAAAAGGGCTACCAGATGTTATAAAATGTGGAGAAGGTGATAATGTTGTTTATGTTGAGGTATATTATGATTGGAGACCAAAAATTTGTGTGCATTGTAAATGCTTTGGCCATGATATTTCAAATTGCATTGACAAGCAACAGTACATGCACAATGATACTATGTGTACAGAACAGGTGGTGGTTGGCACACTGCCTCAACTGATGAATCAAAATATGGTGAAAACTGAAAAGGAAAAAAATTATAAGGCGGCACCAAAAAAACATGAAGCTGGAATATGGAAGACTTAACCACAAAAACATTGGATTAAAAGGAAAACTAATGATAAGGAAGGCCACAAAACAAAACTGTCAAATGCAAATATAATGAAAGCCCCTATTCATATACATGCACATGAATACGTGCATGATAAATATGATGCTACTCAGATCACCACATCCACTTCTACTCATTCACCTCCACTTTCTATTAATCTTGCCACTAACCTAACCAATACTCATAACCATAACACTTCCACTGATCATCTCCCACCTGAATCCACCATCCTTTTATCTAATAGTTTTGACATTCTCATAGGTCAAACCACCAATCCATGTTCCACTACGCTGACTAATATACCAAATATTTTTGGACTTTCTTTATCTACCACTATACCTACGACCACTACCAATAATGTCCTACCTGATTTGACTAACACCACTCCTACTCAAGAACTCAATCATAATATTCCTATTATTCCTTCGAACACTCCACCATACAAACATATCCACCTTCCCCATGCCATCACTGAACAACTCATTGAACATAAAATCATCCACAATGATTCATTCGATGATCAAAACACTGGTTTACTACTACTTTTTCAACAAGTTTCACCTGTACATTCTACACCAGACCATAATATCGACCATCCATCTACATCCTAAACTCCCTAAGATTGTCTATCTGCGCCAAAAAAACAGAATAAGAAAAAGAAGAACAAAAAGAACAACAAAAATAAAAAAGGCAAGGAATATGAGGACTATGACAATGGCCATGAATACCAAATAACAGAAATACAACTACACAACTCGAATGATGAGGATGATGAAAAAATTACTCAGCAAGGAAGCAACATTGAGCAAATAAAATCGGGTAGAAAGAAAAAACAAATTTGTTCAAATGCTTGACAACATTGGAACATGGAACATAAGGGGTGCCCGCCTCCCCTTAAAATAACAGGAAGTCAAAAATCTGATTTTTCAAAACAAATTACAAATGTTTGGTATTTTAGAGACAAAACTAAATGAAAGCCTTACCATCAACATGTGCACTGTCATCAATCCTTTATGGCAATATGCTCATAATTTGATACATGCTCCATATGGTAGAATTGTTATGTTATGGAATCCTCTCATATTCAATGACATCACTGTCACATCTTCTGACCAATATATCCATCTTCTCGTTACTCACTTACCATCCTCCACTCAATTCAACATAACTTTTATTATGCATCATGTAATAGAGACACCAGAAACAGACTGCACTCATATATACAATCTAATAATAATGTCTCCCTTCCTTGGATACTTATTGGTGACTTCAACTACATGTATGGCTCTTCACAAAAAGTTGGAGGCAATCCACTTACATACCATGACATTAATCCACTGTCCCAATTTATACACATTTCTACATTACATAAGATCCCATCGATTGGTCGACTATATACATGGAATAACCGTAGACATGGCAGACGTACTTTCTGTACTTTAGACCACTCTCTTTTCAACCTTCTAGCCCTTGCATCTTGGGCGAACCTTACATCCACCATCCTACAACTTAGCTTATCTGACCATAGCCCACTTATCCTCTCTTGGAGTACGAAACCTATTAAGTACCATGCCTTTTTAATTTTTGGACTAACCATACACAATTTCATAACATTTTCATGAAGGGATGGAACATTGAGACTTTCGGGAATCCTATGTACATATTGCAGAAGAAACTTAAGAATGTCAAACACTGTTTAAAACTATGGGTTAAATCCACTTTTGGACATGGTGCAACCAAATCTAAACAGCTTCGTGATGAACTCAGCGAAATTAAAACTGATATGCTTGGGGATCCACACAATGCAGAATTATCTGAGTTAGAACATATTTTAAACCAACAACTCATTGATACGCTGCAACTTGAAATTGATATGACCAAAGAAAAGCTTGGGAAAGATTTTTCCTTCCTTGGTGACAGAAACACATCCTTCTTTCACAATGCCTTAACTATCAAGAGAGCCAGAGGAATGATTCTAGCTATTAAGACCAAGAAGAATCACTACAGACTGAGGAGCAACATATTAACAAGGCATTTATAGATTACTTTAATTCATGTTTTTCTACATCACTCACTGTACCTAACCTCACTGACATCTCTATTATCGAATTACCAAAAATCACAGATACAGATGCCATGAACCTTATCAATATAATCACATACAATGAGATAAAGGAGGCTCTATTTGATCTTAATCCTAACAGTGTTGGTGGTCCTGATGGATTCAATACCCATTTCTTTAAATCTACCTGGCCTATCATTGACATCGTATTTGTTAGGGCTATCCAATACTTCTTCAAAGCTAATACTCTCCTCGGTGGTACAAATGCTACTAACATTGCATTAATACCGAAGATTGATTCACCAACTTCTGTTACACACTACCGCCCCATTTCTTGTTGCAATCTCATATACAGATGCATCACATAAATTCTAGCCAAAAGGATCAAACCCATCCTTAGCAATATCATCTTTCCCAACCAAACTGCCTTTCTTAAGAACAGAAATATTACAAACAATATCCTTCTGATGCATGAATTACTTAATGGCTACAACCAGAAAAATGTATCACTTAGATGTATGATGAAATTAGATATACAAAAGGCATTTGGGTCTATAGAGTGGATATCTATTATTTCCATCATGACAATAATGGGTTTTCCGGAGACATGCATGGCATGGATACATGTGCATTTCCACTGTTACATATACTATTAAACTCAATGGACATGGTGCTGGATACTTCAGATCATCTAGAGGAATCAGGCAAGGTGATCCAATATCCCCTTGTCTTTTCATCATGGTTATGGAGCTGTTGAACTCGATCCTTAATACCCATGCATGTGCAAACAGATTGAAAACTCATCCTAAGTGCAAACAACCCCTTATCACATCACTTATTTTTGCGGATGATATTGTTATATTCGCAAAACCTGATAATAGTACCATAGCCACTATCAATGCAGCACTCATACAATTCCATGACATTACTGGCCTACATATCAATAAAAACAAGTCCCACATTATCATTGGTGGACTTCATACCAACGCAAGAGACAACATTACCTATCTCTCTGGTCTTCATGCTATGCCAGAGAACTCTATTTACCTGGGTATCCCTATTACCACTTCAAGAATTTCCACGACACAATGCTTGCATATGTATGAAAAAATATTATCTAAGTTTAGGAATTGGCCTACCCATCTCCTGTCACAGGCAGGGAGAATTACAGCTGTGAAATCTATCATTTTCGGTATGACTTCTTACTGGTCTCGTCTATACATTTTACCTAAGAAATTAATACCTATGATCAATGCTGCTATGAATCATTTCTTATGGCATGGTGACTACCATTAATGTAAACTCATCCCTATTGCATTCAACAAGATATGTAGACCTAGGAGAAAGGGAGGATTAGGCATTATTAACTTACACTTCTAGAAAAAGGCGGCTGCTACGAAACATATCAATGATATTCTGAGTAACAAACCAAATTTGTGGGTTAAATGGATTACTAAGAATTACTTATTCAGGAATTTTTTTTTGTCAATGTCTGATTCCTCCACTACTAGCTGGTTCTGAAAAAGTTTGCTTAACATGAGACATATTATACTACTAGTTGTTAAATACAATATTTTCTCAGACTTCCAAATATCCTTTTGGCACTCCCCATGGTCCTCCACTGGTGTTATTCTGAACGACATACTGGACAACATGCAGAAGACCTCCACTAGCAACCCAGACAATGCTACTATTCGAAATTTCATATTCCAAGATAAGGTCATTATGCCTACTACAAGCTCTGTGGCGGTTATAAAGGTTTGGGATCTGAAAAAGATAACTTTCTTCTTTGGAAAGCTATTTGTTTGTACCAAAAATGGGCACAACACTCTTCGGAAGTTTTTGAAGAGATAAAAGTGAAGAAGGAAAATTAAAACTGAGGATTATCTAACAAAAACTCCAAATAACAGAAAGTAAATTGCACAGAAGACAGCGATTTAGAGTGGTTCGGCGTTTCGCCTACGTCCACTATGAAGTTTGATGATTTTATTGCTCGATCCTTGAAGATTACAATGTCTTATAATGTAGTACAACTAACTTTTTTGAGCTAAGCCTGAATCTAAGGCAGCGGTGGTGATTTGGAGTAAATCTGGCAGAGTCTGGGCGCTCTTTAGCTCTTAAAATTGTCCGACCCCCTATCTGAATGACCAGGGGCTCTATTTATAGGTGTAGGAGGCTGATATTCCACCTAAATTTCGAGAGACCACTTCTGGCACATGAGGGGCCCACGCGCCCGCCTTCAGGAAATCTGGGCCCACTTTGGGATCGATTCGAAATCCATTCGAATCGATCAAGAAAACGTCCAATCGAGCTGAAATTTGGTGTGGACATTCTTCAACATGTGCGAAAACTTCTGTGAAAATTTCATAGCATTTGGACTTATGGATCTTGAAATATGGTCGATTCAAGATGATGATCTTCGCCAGGCTGCTTCGTTCGAATTGATTCATTCGAATCGATTGCTTCGAATCGATGGTGTCAGGCGCTTTCGCGATGACGTGGAGCGTATCATGCGCATCAATCCGCTTTCTTCGCCTATTTGATCGAGTCATCCCGGAGACTTTGCCACCTTGACTCGATGGATTCGGAGGTATCAATTACATCTGGATTTGAGTGGGATTTCGTTCATATCAATCATGATGTGTTTCAGTCGATCGATACGAAATGACTATTCATGATGGATTCGAAGGACATCAACTTGATGGATACGAACCATGCAGGCGTGAGGCTAATTCCTTCTGCCGATGGATACAAACGCTAAGAGTTCGTATGCTGGCTACATTGATGGATACGAAGTAAGGTAACCTGATGGATACGAATTGCTCTTCCCAGATGGATTCGAAGAGAGGTTTCCATGTTGGATACGAAGCATGGCCTTTCCCTTCAACTTGCATCCATCATAACTTGAGCATATGAACTCGGATTGACTTGAAACTTGGTACGTTGGCTCTCTTTGCTTTTCTAGTCATGTCTTATCAATTATAGCTCAATCTGGTCTCGGACAAAATTCATCGATATCCAGGGTAGACCTATGTGCACTAGATGTCCATAACGAGCGACTCTAGGTTTCTGATCAATTCCTTGGTATCTCGTCCTTGCCAAATGGCGGGATAACATTTGCTCCCCAAAGTACATCTTGTGTGAACATTTCGTGCTTTGAAATACTGCATCCTTCATTCTGAAAAAGTTCTATCAGATTCGTTGAGTAGTTGCTATCTTTTCATCAAAAGATGTAACCTTCGATTGATTTCTAGTAATATAAATGTTGATTTGTTGACTGCCAATGATTATGTAGTGCATTGTTGTAACCGAGTGTCAAGTGCTAGCGATTTGTTGTTCATTGTTGTAATTGTCATCAGGTGAGCATTCAAATCCTGTAAATTTTGAAAATTGAATGTTAGTTCGTCATACGCGTACGTATGTTAACCTGACTCCCGTCAACGTTTGCACGTTCATGGGTCGTTGTCAAGTTTTATTTTTATTGAGTTTCTTAACGATCCTCTCCTGGATCGATGTGAAATTCGAGTTGTAACAATGTTCGATGGTTGTTTGAAGTCCTTCCTTTATATCAATCCTCTCTTGGATCGATCTGAGATGTTGGAATGTATGCTTCGTATCGATGGATACATAATATTGGGTCTCAGATCGATGGCTGCAAAAGTAATGCTTTGTATCGATGGAGTCGAACGATCGAGACATAATTATGCAGTGATGCTTTACGGAGGATATGCCATTTCTCATTCCTTTATTCAATAAGAATCCCCAATTGTGGATAATCTTCGATAGGAGTCATCCATGACTCCTTTTCTAGATCCATCTCCAAGATCTAGTTGATCTTCATATGTCAATGCCTAGAATAATAAGAATTTCAACTGGGACAAAGTCTATTTGTCGTGCATCCCCAGAACTGGCTAGCTTGGCGATTGATTCGGCCTTTTCGTTTAGTTCTCTAAGGATTTGTGTAGTGGTGTAATAGTCGAAGCCGGCTAGTAGCTTTTGGTCCCGGTTGAGATAAGGAGAAAGACGATGCCCCCTAGTCAGATAATCTTCTCTGACTTGGCGTACTACTAACCAGTAATCACATAAGACATGTAAAGTTTCCACTCGTAGTTTTCTTGCAAGTTTGAGCGCCAAGGCTTCATACTTTGCTTCGTTATTTGTTGTAGAGAATTTGAGTTTCAGGGCGTAGCAGATCGTTCGTTCCTCAGGAGTCATTAACGCAACTTCGATGTTAGAAAGGCGATTATTGGAAGTTCCATCGGTGTACGTTCTCCATCGGTTGGACGGTTTTCCACTGTTCTTCGGATAGTCGTCTGATGTGGTGGATTCAGATATGAAGTATGCTAATGTTTGACCATGGAGAGCTCTCCGAGGGAGATAAGTGATATCAAATTGGCTTAGCTTGATACTCCATTTGAGTAAATTTTCAGACATCTAAGGTTTCTATTGGACCTATCGTAACGGCTGGTCGATATAGACGTTAACGGGGTGAGCTTGTCAATAGCCAGCTTTCATCATTTACAAGTCTTTGGATTCGTTTACCTTCACATAGCATTGCGATGCTTATGGCGTGTGTTGACATGGCCCAATTGATGTATAAATCTTCGCAATCCAAAGGTTTGGGTAAAATGAAAGGTCTCTTTAAGCAATCTATCAGAGCTGCTTGGTTGTCCTCGGTACATGGGTGTCTCTAATTGTCGGAATTTTCTAGAAAATAGTCTTGATTTGATGAGAATTGATGATGAAAACGAAGAATCTTTCTGAGATAATAGTGAAAGAGCGTTTTAAAGGATCGGGTTTCATCCTGCATTTTTTGGAGAGCGTTGAATACCTCTGTCAAGTCATTAATATGGTCGTTTGATAGCTGTCATCTCACGGGCATATTAACCACATCTACTTTCATCGATCGACCGATATGATTTTTGAATGATCTGCTAATCGTCCTTTGGTAAATAGCATAAGCGTTCTCAAGTTCGAATTTAGGGATTTCAGCATAGCACTATAGGCCCAGGTCAATAACGAGACAGTTGTATTCCTGGTCTAGGACATGCTTCGATATCCAACCGTATCTGGAGTTTGCATCCATGGACGTGAGTAATTCATGTATGATGGTCAGGTTCATTAGTTGGTCGATCATTGGAAGTGGAAAGCCGTGCTTTGTCATACCCCATGCAAATCTGAGTAGTTGATGTATGTCCTCCACTCTCTGTTCAATTTTCTTATAAGTAAAGGATTGGATACTCACTTTAGTTGGAGGGCATCATGGATAAACCCACTGGTTTCGAGCAGATTTGCCTCCTCTTTAAGTGCAACAGATCTCTCCGGATCCATGTCGCATCGTTTTTGTTCACTGAGACATGCCTCGGGTCGACATTAAATGCAGGGTTCTTCATGGATGGCGAGAGTCCATATATATATATATATATGAGATCGAGTCCAAGCGAACACATCAAGATTCACTTGAGGTAAAACAATTGACTCTTTCTTCATCATTGCGCAGAGTTGTGATCTGATCTACAATACTTGTGATGGGTTGTAGGCGCCTCATGTTTTTATTTGCCATGGTAAATGATCAGGCTTATAAGGATGTTGAATCAAAGGATTGGTAGAATTTAGCCTTGCACTGCATGCTGCTACATAGCTGGCTCTAGCTTTGAGATTGAATTTACTTGTGTTTCTGAATGATGCACTTTTCATTCAATGTACCTGCGATCCATTTCTCATCGGAAGGATCAGAATGATGATCAGTCGCCCATAAGTCCTGGTATTGATCTGATGACTTTATCCCTAGGCATCCTTTCGGTCGCAACTCTTTTGCCCCCAGCCTCGGGTTGGCGGATGCATTACGCGGACGATCTAGTCTCGTCCTAGCTGTGTCTATACTATAGTTCAAGCTTTAAGAACCAGAGTTGACTAATGAAAGGTTGAATCATATTAACTTATCTTCTTGTTCGTGCCCCCAAGTCTGGGGAATATCTCGATAAGTGGTAGGGTAGATAATGTCCGCTTCAATTTTGTATTCTATCCCACTGAACCATGGGATCGAGTTAACCGATGGGAGGCTGAGTCGTGCCTATCCTGTATTATGTTCTAGTTCTTTTCTCTTAGCGGAATACATTGTTACTTTGCCAACATTCGGACATAAGCTAGATTCTGGACGGTCAATGACATTCACTTTGCTGCTTACGTCGCCATACTTTGGGCAAAAACTGAAGAGTGAATCGTCCAATCAGATCCAATGCAGGATTGATGCTTCCCTTGTCGAATCCAGGGTAAGAATCAGTGTGCAGATGTTTAGGTTGCACTTGTTTTGAATTTCTCTTTTAGTCGGATCATGGTAAGAGTCAATGAATGAATGGTCGCGTTGCATTCATTTGGAGTTGGGTGATCAACCATGTCCATTTCGATTTACGTTCTCCCGTTTGATCTAGGGATAAAGTCAGCTCAAATGCAGTCATGTCCTGCTCATTTGGTCTCATGCTCTTCCTGACGGATCGAAGGAAGACGACGGAGGACGAATGGTCAAGTCACACTCATTCGTGGTTTATTCTTCTATCCGTGCTCTGTTGGTCAAAAGTATTCGATGGACGTTTGGGTCACATCGATTTGTAGTCGAAGAGGATCGATATTGACCGTCGATTCAACGGCACGATGTAGAATGCTCGAACCTCATTTCCTATCGATCCAATGGTATGATATGAAAGGTGCAGATCGATATTGCCCATCGATCCGGCAGTACGATATAATTGGTTGCCCAGAACTTCGGGCATCATTCCGATTAGTTAGCATTAAGGTCTCCTTGTAGTGATTTCCTTAAGTTGTAAAGCACGCTAAGCTGGAGATGTAGCGAGTCACCTTTCTCTTCTTTCGGTGATTTGTACTTCTGCCCCCAGTCTTGGGTTAGCAGAGTTAGTTCGTGGATGGTCTAGTTGCACCTATAGTGAGTTTACACTCCTCACGTCGAGTTCAGGTCAGAGTTGGTGAATGAATGGTCGAATCTCATTCATTCGTTTGTCTATTCTTGTAGCCACACTTTAGGGATCAGAGTCAGTTGAAGGGCCATTCATCACACCTATTTGATGTTTATACCCCTGTCCACACTCTGGGGACTAAGAGTTTTAGTAGAAAATGGTCGGACCGCATTTTCCTCAATTAATCCCTCTAGCACTAGTCAATGGCGAAAGTCGAAGTGTGGTCGATCACATTACAACAACTTTAATTTGATGCTTCTCCCACTGAACTGTAGGAAGGAATCGATTGGCAGATGGTTAGGTCACATCCGTCCATGTTGCACGAACAGCTCGTTGGATCATAAGGGAGAGTTAGCGGATGAATGGTCGCGCCACGTTCGTTTGCAGTAGAATGGGTAGTCACATCCATTTAGAATAGGACATTCAGCTAGGTTCGTTTTACGAATCTGCGTCTCCCTGTCGAATCAAGGAAGAAATTTTGTCTTGTGGGGTTGGAGTGCATCCCTATAAAATTATGTTATGGGTCCCGTGCCGGTGACAAGAGGTTATGCATGGACGGTTGGGTCACGCCCGCGTAGTGCTGGATGGTCTGATCGCATCGAATTTTGTGTGTTAAGTGTGACCCCGTGTTAGGGGAAGATTGTAAAGCAGACGGTTGAACCACATCCGCTTTTTGTATTACAGAACTTGATGAGGAACCATAGCCGATAGATGGATAGTCGAATCATATCCCTTTTGGTATTTATATTCCAAACCATGCTTTGGAGTTGGTTGATGGGTTGTTAGTCACACCCATTTGGTGTTTATACTCTAGCCTGCGCTCTCGGGACCGAAGTAAGTTGATGGGTGGTCATTTGCACCCAGTTTGTGTTTATACTCCAGTCCACACTTTGGGGACTTAGAGTTAGTTTATGTTTATACTCCAGTTCGCACTCTGGAAATCAGGAGTTAGTTGATGTTTATACTCCAGTTCGCACTCTGGGAATCTGGATTTGCTGATGTTTATATTCCAGTTCGCACTCTGGGAATCTGGAGTTAGTTGATGTTTATACTCCAGTTTGCACTCTGGGAATCTGGAGTTGTTGATGTTTATACTCTAGTTCGCACTCTGGGAATCTGGAGTTGATGGATGTTTATACTCCGACTCACGCTCTGGGAGTTCGGAGTTGAATGTTTATACTCCGCTTCACACTTTGGGAATACGGAGTTGATGTTTATACTCCGGTTCACGCTCTGGGAACTTGGAGTCGAATGTTTATACTCCGCTTCACACTCTGGGAATACGGAGTTGATGTTTATGCTCCGACTCGCACTCTGGGAGTTCGGAGTGGATGTTTATACTCCGACTCGCACTCTGGGAGTTCGGAGTTGAATGTTTATACTCCACTTCACACTCTGGGAATACGGAGTTGATGTTTATACTCCAGTTCGCGCTCTGGGAACTCGAAGTTGGATGTTTATACTCCGACTAGCGCTCTGTGAGTTCAGAGTTGAATGATTATACTCCGCTTCACACTTTGGGAATACAGAGTTGATGTTTATACTCCGGTTCGCGCTCTGGGAACTCGGAGTTGGATGTTTATACTCCGACTAGCGCTCTGGGAGTTCAGAGTTGAATGTTTATACTCCGACTCGCGCTCTGGGAGTTCGGAGTTGATGAAGGATTGTCGTGTGTCAATCCTTTTTTAACTTTGATGTGATGGCTTGCCCCTGAGCTAGGGGTTTCACTTAGCGAGTGATCGGTGCACTACGCCATAAATGACCTTCTGCAACATTTTTGCAAGGTGTTGCCAGCTAAAATGTTGCGATAGATATAAAATTTTGGTCCTACTGCAACGTTGTATTTATGGTGTTACCTTAGCCATAAAAATGTGTTGCTCTAGCTAAAAAAGTGTAACACGATGCAACATTTTTATATAGTGTTGCTATAGATGTATTCAGATTAAAAAATTAATAAAATTAGCAATCCGCGTGAATACGATCCAACGGTCTACATTTAATCTGATTGTTAAACTGGATCACCACTACAATTTGCTGCAAATTTTCGTTTTCCCGCTTTAATTTTCATATCATTTTCGTTCTCACCCCTAATTTCCAAATCCCTAATTTCCAAATATTTTCGTTCCTCACCCCCAACTACCCCCTGACCCATCGCCCCCAGCTACCCCCTGACCCATCGCCACCAAATCCTGACCCATCGCCCCCAGCTACCCCCTGACCCATCGCCACCAGCTACCCCCTGACCCATCGCCACCAAATCCTGACCCATCGCCCCCAGCTACCCCCTGACCCATCGCCACCAAATCCTGACCCATCGCCCCCAGCTACCCCCTGACCCATCGCCCCCAGCTACCCCCTGACCCATCACCACCATCTAGCTCCAACCAGAGCCTGTCACGACACCAAAACCCAAAGCCAAACAAAGTTTTCCGTTCAAACCCCTTTTGCCACCGCTGTCGTCGCCATCAGCTCTTCTTTCTCGTTCCTCTCTATGTGAAAATTAGGGCACACGATTCTTGCTGTTCCTGTTGCTGCCAGGAACACACCTAAGAGCGTCGAGACTGTGCCTCCTGAGTTGCTTGAGATACCACTGCAGTCCAATGAAGAGCAGGCTGTCTAATTTCCGGTTTGTTTTGACCTTTTTTTTCATTTTGTGATATTTGATGCTGTGGATTTTATGCATTTCCGGTTTGTGCCTCCAGACTGGAAGAGCTATTTTGTAATGCACTAAAAGTGTTCGATACTTTGTGTGAATGGTATTGTTATCAAAATGTCTGGTTTCCTGTAGTTTCACATTGATATACTTCAAATTTTTCACTGCATTTTGTTCTTTCACATTGAGTAAACGAGTTTGGTTTTTCTTTTGTAGGCTAATGATGGTCCAAATCTGAAGATATATAGCTTGGTGCTTTGAACTAATGTACATGTATGAACTGACCTAGAAGCAATGTGAGAAGCAATGTTGTTTGCTATCAGCCAAGGGTGGTGCTTGGTTTTGTTGCGAATTTGCAGTGTGAAAGTTTGATGATGTTTGGGTTGTCGGAATGGGTAATCAGCGATTGTGATTAGGTGATTAGGCGATTTGGCAACTGAAATAGTTTGTTGGTGAGGCAATTAGAGGATGGAGGCTGGTGGTTTAGAAGTATGTGTGGTGCATCATTTTACGTCGTTTCAAAGAAGGCTCGATCTTCCGAAATCGGATGAATCGGGCGGTGCCCACTTGTTCGACCTCGGTGACTGCGGTGACTGCGGTGCCCCGGACCCCCGCCGGCGCTGCGCCCGGACCCGCTTCTCGGCTCGCCTTCGGCTCGGCACTCGGCTCGCCTTCGGCTCGGCATATATTTCTTAGTGTCGGTGTCTGTATAAATTGAAACTGCATATGTAATGAGTGAACTGAGTGATGTAGTGAGGAATATCTGTATATGTGAATATCAGTGTTATATATCATTGAATTGTAAAATAGTGGAGTCAGGAATTTGTACTATTTCAAATGTTGAAATAAAATATTTATTTAAATAAATTACTGTTTAAATATCAAATTCTATGCAATAGCATTTTATTAAATAAAAATTTATTTTTATTAAAAAATCAAATATGCTCTACATTGTGGGCCCCACAAATTCAGAAAGTTAATATCTATAGCAACATTTTGGAATGTTGCTACAGATACCTATGGGTGTTGCCATAGACCCAAATAGGGTTCTATTGCAACAATATTACTTATGTTGCCTTAGATAGTCAAAATGTTGCCTTTGAGGTCTAAGGCAACGGCAAAAATTGCATCACCCTAAAAGTGTTGCCATAGACCTATGGCAACATTTTTCGGGCCTGAGCCAACATTTTTTGTGTGTTGCAGTAGGCCATTTATGGCGTAGTGGTGGGATCCCGATTAACTTCCACTTATATTCCCTTCAACGAAGGATGAGATTTAGTTTATGGACGGTTGGATCGCGTCCATGTTCATTTGGATTCCGCTTTTGCCAAGCCTAAGGAGTAAGATTAGTGTTCTGGCAAGCTTTGTGCTTGAACATAGGAAGGGATGGTCGAACTACATCCACTCTGAGTTGTGTATTTTTCCTTATGTCGGGTGCAAGAATCGGAGAGCAGACAGTCGAGTCACGTCCAATTTATAATTTGCATTCTTTCGATCGAGCTAAGGAAGAGAGTTGAAATGACAGCTCGTGATGGTTAGCGAGTAGGCAGTCAGTCGTTGATGACTTTAAATTGAGGGTTGGCCCCTGATGAAGTCGGTTTTAAGCATGATTGTTTTGCCGAATCACAGACGCAAACTGGGGAGTGGACGACCAAATCATATCCACTTTAAACATGTGTTCTCAAATAACCCCAAGTGTCTAATGTAGGATTGGATGCATGGATGGTGACATTGCGTCCACCCTTTGTGTGATTCCGATTTTATCGAGCATCAGAAGAAGCGTAAGTATTTTGGCGAGCTTCAAGTACGAGATGGGGAGTACATTGTTGGGATATATTACTCCAAGTCTTTCCCAGATCTCCAATCAAATTGCATAGGCGGATGAGTGGATGGTCGGTTGCATCCACTTTGTACTAGAGTCATGACCTTATCGGTCGTATAGTAGCCGATGAGTGGTTGAATCATGATCGTCATGATGATACCTCAATGATTTGATCATAGTCCACGGAGATTGTTTTGCACCCAATCTTAAGTACTCGGTTACCTCGATGATTTGATCATAGTCCGCGGAGGTTGTTTTGCACCCAATCTTAAGTACTTGATTACCTGCATCATTTGCAAGTAGTTTAATTCAAGTAGGTCATATTTCGCAATGTAAATGAAATTGAATTGGAAATAATTCAAAAGAGATCAGATCAAATCTCATTGATAAGTGAGGCAGCGTCGTATGCTCGCTGTTGCACTTCAGTCCAGCCCTTCTCAGTTGGAAGACTAACGCAAATGGTTCAATTTGATCAAAGTCCTTGATCGATAGGGGTCGGATATTCCCGGTCCTTCGTTTTATGGGGCTTGCACATATTGCCGAAGCTATCCTTCCCGGAGCAGCCTAATGGCAATGGCGTTCACGGTAGCCATCTAGAGGAGAGGAGTTTTCCGATCTAGAGTATGGAGTAGGTTCCCTCCTTATCTTGCTATGTTGATCCTTCATCTGACTCGCCAATTCAATATTAGCCTAGACATGTTGATGGCATTCATCACCCTTAGAGAAATCCACACGCCATTCCCACTTCATAGGGTAGTGTCGGGGGTTGTATTTCCATAGTACACCGACATAGTTAACATGTTGAATTTTCACTGGAAGTTCTGCATATAGAATAGTTTCAATAGATGGGTCTCAATTGGGAACGATTCTCTAATCGTCATTATGATCAGGTCCATTTTATGGCTACGGGGTCTTGTAACACTGGTGAATGATGTATGCACGATTGCCCAACGTTTGAGTGGTTGGTAAAGCCGATTGTATGGTGAGTTGGTTAAGATTGAATCATTGATTGGGGATTATTTCTAATTTTCACCCAGGCAGGAGGCCCATATAACGTAGTAAGGAAGTCCTCTTAAGGTTGTATGTCATGCTTCTAGTTATATGAACACGGTATGATTAAGATGCAGGCATTCGAAGATGGTTCAGTGGTGACAGGTTATGCTTTGAGTTGGCAGAGTAGACAATATAGGGCAGTCGTCATATTAGCCATCGTACCATAGTTGTCAATTCAGGAGTTTAAAATCTGGTTAATTGGAGGAAGTTACAATCCACCTTAGAAGCATGATATATTAACCACTCTAGTTCTTGGCATATCAGCTGGGTTCTCCAGCCTCTGGGAGCACCGGTTGAGTAGTATTTCTTTACCCATTCCTTAATTGCAATTGAGCATTTGCTGCTGTAATCCTCTATGTCATGTTCAGTCATGGAACAATTAGAAGCACGGATGGAATGTTCCTTCACTAAATTGGTGATTGAATTCACTATGCGGGTGCCCTGCGGCTAGGGTTCGGGAGGTTTTCCCCGAAATTTTTTTTTAGCCTCTTTTTAGGAATTCTGGGTCGTACCCGATTTTTTTTTTTGAAATTTCGTATCGATACAAATTGGACACAGATGGATCGATTCGAACAAAGCGATGTGAAGCAGATCGAGTCGAAATGATCGATTTGAACAGAGCGATGCAAAGCAGATCGAGGCGAAATGATCGATTCGAACAGAGCGATGCGAAGCAGATCGACTCGAAATGATCGATTCGAACAGAGCGATGCGAAGCAGATCGAGTTGAAATGATCGAACCGATTCGAATAGAGCGATGCGAAGCAGATCGAGTCGAAATGATCGATACGAATTTTGACATATTTTCTGGATACGAAATGATGGATACGAAATCGATCGTATTTTTTGGATTTGAGAGCATGGATATGAAAGTTACCATATTTTCTGGATTCGAGAACATGGATACAAAAATATGGATGAATGCAGTTCCTCTTAGATCTGGAGTAATCTGAATAGAATAAAAGGAACCACTTGACGACAGATCTGGATCTTCCCCTTGGATGTTTGCAATCTGGTATCGGCAGTAGATCCAATGAGCAGAAGGAAAAAACTGGGTTTTCTCAGTGAAAGCACCAAAGTGTTTGTACCAAAAATGGGCACAACACTCTTCTAAAGTTTTTGAAGAGATAAAAGTGAAGAAGGAAAATTAAAACTGAGGATTATCTAACAAAAACTCCAAATAACAGAAAGTAAATTGCACAGAAGACAGCGATTTAGAGTGGTTCGGCGTTTCGCCTACGTCCACTATGAAGTTTGATGATTTTATTGCTCGATCCTTGAAGATTACAATGTCTTATAATGTAGTACAACTGACTTTTTTGAGCTAAGTCTGAATCTAAGGCAGCGGTGGTGATTTGGAGTAAATCAGGCAGAGTCTGGGCGCTCTTTAGCTCTTAAAATTGTCCGACCCCCTTTCTGAATGACAAAAGGCTCTATTTATAGGTGTAGGAGGCTGATATTCCACCTAAATTTTGGGAGACCACTTCTGGCATGTGAGGGGGCCCACGCGCCCGCCTTAAGGAAATCTGGGCCCACTTTGGGATCGATTCGAAATCCATTCGAATCGATCAAGAAAACGTCCAATCGAGCTGAAATTTGGGGTGGACATTCTTCAACATGTGCACAAACTTCTGTGAAAATTTCATAGCATTTGGACTTAGGGATCTTGAGATATGGTCGATTCAAGATGATGATCTTCGCCAGGCTACTTCGTTCGAATCGATTCATTCGAATCGATTGCTTCGAATCGATGGTGTCAGGCGCTTTCGCGATGACATGGAGCGTATCATGCACATTGATCCGCTTTCTTCGCCTATTTGATCGAGTCGTCCCGGAGACTTCGTCGTCTTGACTCGATGGATTCGGAGGTATCAATTACATCTGGATTCGAGTGGGATTTCGTTCGTATCGATCATGATGTATTTCAGTCGATCGATACGAAATGACTATTCATGATGGATTCGAAGGACATCAACTTGATGGATACAAACCATGCAGGCATGAGGCTAATTCCTTCTACCGATGGATACGAACGCTAAGGGTTCGTATGCTGGCTTCATTGATGGATACGAAGTAAGGTAACCTGATGGATACGAATTGCTCTGCCCAGATGGATTCGAAGAGAGGTTTCCATGATGGATACGAAGCATGGCCTTTCCCTTCAACTTGCATCCATCATAACTTGAGCATATGAACTCGGATTAACTTGAAACTTGGAACGTTGGCTCTCTTTGCTTTTCTAGTCATGTCTTATCAATTATAGCTCAATCTGGTCTCGGACAAAATTCATCAATATCCAGGGTAGACCTATGTGCACTAGATGTCCATAACGAGCGACTCTATGTTTCTGATCAATTCCTTGGTATCTCGTCCTTGCCAAAAGGCGGGATAACACTATTAATAACTCCTTACTCACTCATGATAAGTTAATGGCAAGGGGATTCATCATATATAACATATATACTTTTTGTAATGAGCAACCTGAAAGTAGAGACCACTTGCTCTTCAAATGTACGATGATTTATCAACTCTAAAAATCTATAATTATGCAGGCTGGTATATACTATGGCAATGTTAACCGCAGCCAACAATGGTTTGAAATCTTCAAGGGATCGAGGTGGAGAACTGAGCGGGGTGATCGAATGCTTATCATTTTGAAATGCTTCCTTACTGTTGTCTAACGGGAGAGAAATCAACGTATATTCAAGAACAAAAGTAGAAATAAGCGTGAGTTAATTGCATAAGTTAGAGGTGCTATTAATAGGAGAATGAGATTCTTGCAATCTACTGGATCGGGCTATGATTGGCGTTTTTAATTAAATCGGTATTTGGGCTCTTTTGGGCCTCAATCCTTATTTAATTAAATTGGTCTATTGCTATTTTCTTACTTGTTGTATGTATATACTTTTCTTTTTTAATCAAGATCTGGTAGGGGCCAGTATAAAAACCCGTTTACCTTTAGAAAAAAAAGTGAATTTCTGTAATTTTTGGGGATTTTTCCTAAGTGAATTACTATGAGAATTAAATCATTTTGAAAGGTGGACCTAAATGATTTAATTGTTTTACTAATGGAAGGGCTCATTTGCTAAATTAACCTTGGTTTAGATCTGAAATTAAGCGGTAGTTATTTTGGTAAATAATTTGAAAAGTTGAGGCAACCGATCACATGTTTACACGTGGACAAGTTAGGTAGATGGAATTTTCTTTAATTGGCATCAGTCAGCTTTTACTTAGAAAAGTAGGTTCTGCCTCTATTAGAAGTACCTTTTGACTCATATCTTCCACTTTGACTCAGATGAAACCCACCCAGGCCAAAACCAATACAAAGGTATCACTTAGATTGTACATAGTGGATTGGAGGAAAAGCGGAAGGCATGGTGTCGAAAGCATTGCTTCTGATAGGGTCGATACCTTTGTTTGTTTTTAAAATGTTAAGCACCTGCCTTGTTTTATTAAAAGCTTTCATAGGAGTCGAAACGTATGCTTTCGAAAGGGGTTTTCTAATAGCTTTCGAAGGGGTTGCAATTTTATGTTTTAAAAGTAAGAGCTTTCGAATGAGTTCCTTTATTTGTAAAATAATGCTTTCAAAAGTAGGGGCTCCGACCTAGTCGAAGCCCTGCTGCAACCTAGTCGAAGCCTTTCTGCCGTTCTTTTGCCTTTCGAGTATATTGAAGTCATCAATGCTTTCGAAGATAGTTTTTGTTTTAAAGATGTTTTAAGCCACTTCCTAAATGCTTTCGAAAGGGTCCAAGGGTTTCGAAGGCAATGACTTCAAAAGGGAGTTTCGATGCTGTCCTTCAGTGTTTTGCTTAAATGATTTGAAGTTTCCGAAAGGATGGTCCGACGCCATCAAGTTTTCCCCAATACTTTTATATGATAAAGAATGTTTTCGAAAGAGATACTTTCGTTTATATTCACTTCGACCCAAATGATATTTTAAATATAAACCCAATGATTTCGGAAGGGATACTTCCAAAGGTTTCAAAAGGGGTACTTTCAATGGTTTCAAAGCTATGCTTCAAAGAGTTAATAAGTAATACTTTATTACCTTCGAAATGTTTCGAAAGAGTGGTTTTAAAGTGTTTCGAAAGGAAAGGGCCAAATGTTTTGAAAAGAGATTTATATGCTTTCGAAGGAGGCTATCTAGTGAGGCCGAAAGCAAAGTTTCGAAGGTTTCGAAAGCCTTAGTTTTTCAAAACAAATAACCCAATCTCATTTTAAAAGAAAAACCCATGGCTAAGTAAAGGAGTTTTGAAATGGTTTTAAGAAGAAGCTTTCCTTGATAAAATATTAGGTTAAAGGGATTAACCATGTTTCATATGAAAATAATTTCAAGGATATTAAACCCACAGGAGTGGTATTGTTATGTTATTATGTTTGCTTCTTCAAATATATATATATATATATATATTCACATTGTAATGAACCCATAACGGTAATTTGGGGAAGGGCAGAAAAACCAGCTAGGTTGACCCAGTAGTGAATATAAATAAAATTAACTAAAGATATTGGCAAGGGCCAATAGGTTCATTGTAAGCCCGTGAAAACCGTGTATAGGAAAAGATATTGGCAATGGCCAATAGGTTCATATTAAGCCCATGAAGACTATGTATAAACGAAGATGTCAGGAAGACAGGTTCATAGTTAGCCCATGAAAACTATGATTTGATATTGGCTGGGGCCAATAGGTTTGTTGTTAGCCTGAAAACTATATCTAGATTAAGATATTAACAGAAGTCAATAGGTTCCCAGTCAACCCATGAAAACTAGGATAAGAGGAAAGATATTGGAGTTACCAATATGTTCAGGGAGAAATCATGAAATAGTAAAGATATTGGCAGCTTAGTGACCCCATGAAAACTATATAACCAGACAGGGAGTCCTTAAAAATTAACAAGTTATTAGTAAGCCCATGAAAACTAATATGTTAATATTGACCCTAGAAACTATAAATGTGACAGTTAGTCAAAATGAATGGGGATGGGAAATCCAGAATTGATTTATTTGTTTGCATATCATTATATTGTTTTGAATTGTTTTAACCATTGTGGATGCAGGAGCACAGTATATGGTTTTATAAAGGTTTTAGGATACTAGTGAGGGGAAACCCATTCCGCTAAGTGACGCGATCTCACTAGATATCTAAATGATTTGAGATGGTAGATTATTATTCATACCAGGCTTTATGTCTGACTCGAAGTTTATGTTTTCCCTTTAAACTCTTGGGTACTCAATTGATTTTGAGTAGTTTGAGGGTTGAGGTTTTCAAGTACCACTTAGACGAATAAGCTTCCGGAAACGTGCAGGAGGCATGATGGCTATCTAGAGTTCTCTTTTATTTTGAATCCTCCATGTTGTTTTGTAAAGGCAAAGTTGTTAAATTGCCTATATATATACTCTGATCATCCAAGGGGGCATCTTCACATGTCGCTCTTGGCGTATGTTGTAATAAATATATTTTCTCTGAACGTGGTTCTCGTACTGGGATTATGTAATGAATTTGAAATGTTTTGGAATGTGGAACTATTTGAAGTTTTATAAAAATTTCATATTGTTGTGTATCTGTTATATCAATGTATCTAACATTACCGTATTTGGTCGTCGAGGATTAATAACTATGGATGACTGCAACATCCGTAGCCGTTAGTTTTGGGCCTCCAAGTAGGGGATGTTACAAGAAGGTCCTTTAGCCGAAGTTGTAGAGAGATTGGTAGTCGTCTTCCTATAAATATAAGGGGTCATTCTGAGGATCTTTACGCTGCTTGTTACTTTAGTCATTATTGTAATCAAGTTTTCTCTACTCCTTGCTACTATAATTAAATTTATAAGTGATCAATAAAGATAATCTTCAAAGTGGACGTATGGATACAATGCCGGACCACTATAAATCTCTGTGTTTCAGGTTATTGCTTTTTATTTGTTGTTATCTTGATCTGTTCCTCATTTTAATTTTATTTTCATGACTTACTTCTCTACAAAAATATGTTCTTGGGTGTTTGTGACCAATTTGTTTGCAAACATTGACTTACTCCATCCATCGCCCAGAAATGAAACCGGGTAAGGTAGGACACTGATTACTCCTAGCCTTGCCCTAGTTAAAACACTCTGATTCTAGATCTCATAGACAGAGGATCAATATACTCATTGGCTTTTAGTGCCAAGTATAAGACTACTAACTTTCCATAAGTAACTGATTTTGTATACAAAAATAATACTTCATATAACTAATATCAATCTTTGATTTCAAACTTAAACTATCCTTTGGTTAACAATGAAGTCGTTCAAATTGGGGGTATTGTTACCTCTCAAATCTTGACTTGACAATATTCTTATCTTTTAGGATAGATAGAAGTTTCCCTATCTCAAAGCTTAATGTCAATACTTCATAAATTCTGTATAATTATTTGTTTAAAAAATTTGTTATAAACCAAACTTCGTTTTTCACTTTCCAAAATCTTTTACTGTAACTAAAATATTATAGTCCATAACTTCCTTCTACTTTTCGAAAAACACTTAATAAAACACAAAGGTTATAATTCTAGACTTTTCTCTTCGTCCTTCAAAATCATATAAAACACTTATAATATAGTTTAAACCTTTTATTTAAAACATCTCTTAAATATCATTACATTCAAAAGAAAGTTTGACTTTGGAAATTAAAGGGTTTTTCCTTTTATAAAAGTGCTACTTGCTTTATTATATCAAATAACCTATTAAAATCATTTATATAAATTTCAATCCTCTTATAAACTCTTCTAAACAAAGTTTAAACTTCCATCCAAATAATACTTAACAATGATCACTTTTAAATAAATTTCAACTTTGCAAAAGTAAAGGGATTTCTTTTAAATAAACCACTTTGTTAAATACTCAAAAATATATTTAAAACTACAAATCCTTTTTAAAATACTTATATTACTTTTATAAATCACATTCAAAAAGAATTTACAAAATATCTAATATAGATAACCTCCTATTGGTGAAAATTTACATTTCAAAGCACTCATCTTGGTCATGGATTAATCAATGGTAATGATTACTTCCACGGATTTGAATAAACAAATTTAGATTATATTAAGCTTGCCTTTGGGTGGGGATTATGTCGATGGATGCGTACATAACCTAGTAGTTGCATTCCAACTATGTGTTAGAATATCAAATCCAATTTTTGTTTAACAATGATCTGCAACAATATTTACCAATAGCAAACAAAAAGGTATAGAGACACAATTTTTTTTACTTGGTTTGGATTTTGGAACATCCTAAGTCCACGGGTCAAATCCTACTTATATACTTCTTCTTCTTAATATAAGTTTTTCTAGGGCATTCCCTATACCATACAATACTCTTTCTTAGTTTTTTCTTCATAGAGAAATAGAACGATCGGGCAAAAAAGGTCCTTTTCTCATCCACCGGTCTCTTCTATTTATAGTGTGGAAAATAGGTTACAGGTTACCATAATTACCTCTTATTCACTGTTTCAATTTCTTCCCTTTAATCCAGCCACTCTTCATTTATTTATATTCTAATTTAATGTGCCTGGATTAATGATGTATCTTTGGCAGGAAGTCATGATTTGGGCGGTTGAATAACTAGTCTTTGGTGGGAAATAGTAATTTGGATGGGAACTCCTGAAATTGAAGCGGGAATCTTGGACCTGAGTGGGTCGCATTTCTGTGAAGAAGCGGATGGTTGGCATAACATTTTAGAGCGTTAAGAGTTACTTCTTGGCTTTGGGGTGCAGTCGACATATTTAGAGTGAGGTTGTGGTAATTGATATGCAATCTTTACATGATATTGTGGTGCTCATATCTCGGCCGTTTATCTGATTTGTACTTGTTTGTTTGACATCATATCAGGAAAGGTTGCACTACCCTGCTTTAGCTTGGATGCTAATTTCCTATGCTTACGGTCGTGACCTGAGCTACCTATGATTTAGTTTGACCTTGTTGTTGATGTGCATAGGTCGTTGATGAAGGAGGAGGGGTTGCTATCTCTGCGGTATGCATGTGAGTGTGGATTTGCATTAGAGCGTTGTTTGAGGGTTCTGTGCGCAACCCTTTGGAATGTTTTTTGATTCCTTATGGTACAGCTTAGGTTTCTCTCAACATATGCAGTGTAGACCCGTACTTGAAGGTGTTAGCAAAGTATGAGTTTTGTTGACAGCACAGTTTGATTGCCCGTGTTCTTTATCCCGTGTGTGAAATATATCATTGCTCGTACGCAGCCTCATTTGACTGGGATGCGTTGTATTTTGGAAATGGTAGATTGCGTTGCTATGTAGTATGTAACACCCCATATTTTTAGTAATGTTATTAGGAACATTTAATTAGGTAAATTAATTGAAATAATGTAAAATGGTTAATGGGTTGAGATTTGTGATTAAATAAGGGGTAGTAGTGCCACGTTAACAATGAACTAAAGAATAAAAATGAAGTGTTA
The DNA here is from genome assembly GCA_030737815.1 of Allium fistulosum. Classification (NCBI taxonomy): domain Eukaryota; kingdom Viridiplantae; phylum Streptophyta; class Magnoliopsida; order Asparagales; family Amaryllidaceae; genus Allium; species Allium fistulosum. The sequence continues at coordinate 891,351,333 of CM060905.1, read as the reverse complement.
GGGTAAATAGATAAGAGGCAATATAGGAAAAACATTATTCTTATACCCTAAACCCTTAGGCCATACAATTCACACGTTCATTCGTACATTCACAAACAAAATTTAAGTTAAGGCCGACCACCATTAACAAGCTCAAGAGAAGATAAAAGCTAGGATTTCAAGAGGAAGAATCAAATCACTTAATCAAGAACAAATCACATCTTTAATCACAAAGCTAAGGTGAAAAATGACTACATCTCACTTTTCTATTTGTTTTCGGTTTTAAGGATAATCCAAATTTGTTTTGCAATGTTATGCTATGATTTTGAAGGATGAAATGTTTATATATGCTTGTTGATGATTTGTGCTTATTCATATATATTTTATGATATGTGTGACGACCCATCTCCACGAACCTTAGAAATCAACACTAATACATCCACGGTATTCACGTGCCGTAAATCCAAGTGCCGGGGAGGCAGATTATCAGGGGTGTAAAAGAAATCTAATCATTTAATTCTCCTCCCTCTTCGCTCGAAGTGCAAAATTGTGTGTTTTATATAGAAATTAAGTTGAAGAAAACAAGTTTTAGGAACATTTCGAAATCGCTTTAGAAATTGCCTTTGAAATCCTCCTATTATGGAGTAATTAATTTAATATTTAAAATAATACTAAATAATAGTTTCAAAAGCAAATTTGATGGAAAATCACTTTAAAATGATTTATAAAATCCGTGCACGAAACCTAGAGACAAATCTCAAAGAAATCGGAAAAACTCAGAAAAATAGTCGAAATTATACTAAGTATAAATCGCTGAAAACAAGTCGAAGTCACTAGTTTGACGGCAGATTTGAACCTGCAAATCGAGTCCAAATGGCATGAAAATTAGCTTGCATGGACGCCCCACCCCGAGACCCACATTAACAAAGAGAATTAGTGGGCAATTATGTCTGCTAATGCGGAGAATATGGCTGGTTAGGAGCGACCATCTATAATCTTGTCTTAAACATCTACTGCAAACGTCGATAAATGATCTATATTTTTTTTCTATTCCAAGTGGATCAACATATCCTATAAATGCTTAATGCAAAACTATAGGTGGCTAATGGATCTATCAGAACAAAATACAATAACAGAATGCATATTACATCACAAAACAGTAATCATCATATATAAGTACATATAAACAGATACATCCCAGTATGATACAAAGTGATATACAAAAGTGGTACAAAGACCACACTATGTACATCCAATCAAATACATATCAGAGTCAAGCGGAAAGAAATATAAACTACACAAAAGCGCTGGGCTGATATCCAAGCAGATGTATCAAAGCTATGTCCCGTAACTGATAGCTAACCTGAAATAACTCGTTCTGACCCGAGTACAGAATACACGGGTCAGTCTAGCTAAAACAATCAGTTAATGTGGATAGACGATAATATGAAGCATAAGATTCAAGGTGATAATTCTTTTCAAATGAGAAAAGGCAACATAAAGAATACAACTCATGACTTAAGTGGACTAATGTCACTTAAGTATACAAAGACCTCTAAGGAGGTAAATTCAATAGTAATACTTAAATAATATGTTGCAACTAGAGTATACCTATGGAAGAATTAGAGAATAATTTCTTTTCAGGTTACATTTCGATATTTTACCTTGTTAGGGCTGACAAAACAGCTTGGAGAGGTGTCAGCGACCTTGTTATAAGGACGAACTGCTTTAAGAGGTGTTAGCAACCTTGTCTGAGGCTTCGGCCGTGTGAGTTTAGCACGTGCAGCATTGCTTCGGCATTGCAATCGGGGATTTGGCCAATCCAGGTTTTTTTTAGTTTTCTGTTTTATTATGATTTCACCATTTTAAGATGTTTTATTACATTAATAGCCTAGTGCTATATGAGATGTTATATATATGACCGTAAAACTCTGGGCAAAAACATGGTCCAGGTCAAAGTTTGGCAGTATATTTATATAAGGTATCTATGTCGAAATGACCTAAAATTTGGTACGCATAAAGTTCAATAACTATATTTTAAACTGCAAAATTTCATGACAATCTGGGTTCGTTTGTTATTTCGAAACTGCTGTCGAACTTGAACCCGTAGCCTGTTGTAATTCAGTGTTTAAAACTTTGTTTTGGTCCAACTTTGAAACGACGCAGATTCTTCATTTCAAATCGGATTTGAATGATTCTTTTTGCAGATTGAAGTAGGAATGTTGATCTACATTCCTGCAAAATTTCAAGTTATTTTGACACTGTTAACTTGTTCAAACCTGCTGTCGAATATTGAGCCGCATCTTGTTTTAAACGGATAATACGGTGTAATTTCCGTTATTTCGATGTTTTCTTGATATTTCTTCCTGGATTTCATACACAGGTATTATAATGTGTTTTAAAAATGTTTTTCAAATAAATGGGCTTTTGAAATTATTATTATATATTATTTTTTATATAAAAATTATATACTCTATAATAAGAGAATTTCAAAGGCTATTTCTAAAGTAATTTCGAAACGTTCCTAAAACTCGTTTTCTTCAATTTAATTTCTATATAAAACACACAATTTTGCACTTCGAGCGAAGAGGGAGGAGAATTAAATGATTAGATAAATAAAGATAGAAGATAACACAATAATAGAATCTCACATCGCATTCAACATCTTAATTATACATAAAATGATTAGAGTCAAATACAGATCCATCGGGATAGTTATAACTGTTTATCCGTTCATATGTTGGAAAATACATACTACAATACACAGTGGAAAATAGGTAGATATCTACATAAGGTACTTCAGCTTCATAGCTCCAAAAGACTTCTTCAAAATGCTCCAAAGGTATCCTAACTATATGGCTTCCCGAAAAATAGGGCACTCAGAGTTTAAAGGGAAAAACAAACTCCAGATCAGTCATGGGACTGGTGTGAGAACTCAAAGTACGATGTTTTGAAACAAAAAGGTATCTCATAAGACCATGCCGCACATAAATACGGAACGGGGTTTTACCTTATGATAACCAAAACCTTTTATTACATAAAATTTGGGGGTATTATTTTTAATGACATTCTTCGAAAATGTTTGCAAATAAACTTATTAATTTTAGCCGAAATGGTTACCCATATAGCATTTCGAGGCTATTCACTACGCCAATACAAACAAAACCGCAGTTTCTTATTGGAGAATGCATTTCCATACAAATGACCAGGTGAAGGGACTACCTTCCGATGGGTACACCTCTAGATGGATGTCCCGAGGCACAGAACATCTGCCCTCTACCAACATAAGACCGGCCTACCTCTGTAACTAGATAGTACCGAATATGTCATCCCCCGGTCGTTACCGATATTTATCCGAGGGCCCTCATAGTATACAAACCACATTAATTTACATCTCGAACGTCATAGCGGGAAGAAATATATCTAGAAGGGGATGGTCATACCCTACTTGGGAATGAGCCACTTAGCCTTGCCGCATCTAAACCTGTTTTGGTCATTTTCGGTTGATGAGGCTCGAGGCAACGATTACCTTTTCACATAACACATCATCTTTCACTTTGAATGCCACACTGCCATTCCTTTGATCACTATTTGACTCCCAAAAACATACAACCTCTGAGCTCATATGTCTCTGAGAAGGGTGTTAAGCTAAGAGAAGTTTCCTTCTCCGCCACCAAGCAGATGTACATTTGTAAAATTCAAATGTTGATTTTTAGAAATGCAATGCCATACATTTGTAAAATTCAAATGTTGATTTTTAGAAATGCAATGTCATACATTGGTCCATACAAGTTCGTTTTGGGACTGAACGAAACTGAAGGCACTCTCCTACTACCACTAGTAGCGAGTAGTCCTTGCAATCCGAAAAATCTCCACCACAAGGAGACCACTGCTATAATTAACTCTATAATGGGAGCTACCCAAATCTTGTCAACAAGCAGTCCTCACGCTATGAAGATCTACGGTCTTCAATAATCATCATCTTCAACATGTCTTCACACTCGAACATATATATTGGTACGAAGTGGTTTTCGGATAGGAATCACTCAAATTCGACCCCGGTTCCTTCGAAATCCAATCATCGACAAAAATTATGTAATTAGGTGATTGTTTTTTGATTTATTCATTTTTCTTTACCAAAATATCTTTGAGAGATATATATTTTCAAAATATTCTTTTAGTGAATACGGAATCATACCTCTTTTTGAATATTTCTCAAATCATTTTTTCAAGAGTATCTTTTAAGAAAATAGGATTATAGAAATCATTCTACTTTTATCCAAAATCAACTTCCGTATTCAACGAGTGCTATGGGCGGAATAATGGTGAGATCACCTTTTAAATTCCATGAAAAGGACAAGTTCCCTCTTCGGATTTTAATAATGAGTATAAGAAGATTATTTCTATAAAATCCGAGTTGAGCATCCGGGCTTTCCTTTCGATGTGTTCGACCCCTCGCCTAAAAGAGAAAACTAAGGCCAGGTAATTTTAGGGCACTGGTTGCTCCATCCCTAACCTTAGTTACACACCTTGTTTTCACTTTTAGATCTCACAAGTGGGACAAATGTACTAGTCGTTTCCGCATACTCATTTTCCCCTTTAAATCACTTAACTATTTGTTTAACCATCTTTGAAATAATTTTAAATTGTTCAAATTTCTTTTAGAATGCTTTATTATATACTTAAAAACATTTACTAAGGATTTGGGAAAGAATTGTTAAGTTCCAATCTTTATTTCAAAAATTATTAAAAATCGTTGCGAAAAGTATTACAAATAGTGTTACAAAAAGTGCTTTAAAATCTATATTCTTCAAAACGACTTTTATATCATTTAGAAAACCAACTTTTCAACTTAAATCTCTTTTAAAATATTTTAAAAGATTTTTAGAATTTCATAGTTTTAAAATAATTATTTTATCAATTTTCAACTTTGGTCATTTAGTGCAAAAACTGGATTTTCCTTGAAAATTGATTTTTTCCATATTTCAAAATATACAAGATGAAATCTTAATTTTCTTTTTTTATATGAAAGATATGGATATAAGGATTCGGAAAATTCTTACTTCGAAGAATTCCGAACTATATTCGACTTCGTATGTTCATTTGAACTTTTGACGCGAAAACACGAACTACCGTTACGCGACGCGTCAAATTTTAGACGTATTTTGAGATTCATATCCAAACTTTGTCGAGACAAGTTTAAACATTTAGCAATCATTTCTAAAGCATATTCAAACATTTTTCAAAGGTATAAATGATTCCATATCACATTTCATTTTATTTTGGAAAGTGTTTTCCGTGTGAATCAATGTCGTGTATATCGTGACTTGTTTCAATATTTTCATGCAATAAACAACATATGGAAATCAATATCATAACCAAACATCTAAATAAACGTATCACAACCAATATATATACATATAAATTAGGAGTTCTCACATTTTGTTGCTTTCAAACTAGTTTAAACTTTTCTAACTTTGCTAAACTTCGCCTTAAGCTTCTAGAACTTGCTAAACTTCCTCGTACTTGCCTTAGGAGGCCACGACCAAGCTTGAAGTGGAAAATATGCTCGACCAAATGGAGGAAGGGGAGGGGCGTGAGCAATAGGAGAGGGGAGGAGGAGTTTTGAAGTGGTTTGGACGGAGTTTTGTCGATATTTTTCTTTGTTTTATTTTTGGGAATATTTTGGCATTATTTAATTATGGAAAGAAGCCATTAAAGGATGCAATAGAGCTCGAGAAAGTAGAGAAGAAATGGTGCAAAAATGAAGAAGAAGTGGATAGGTATTTATAGAAAATACTTGAGAATAAAATATGGATTTGTGTTTTTACTTAAATAACCTTCCTTAAGAATTAAGTAAACTTATTTAATTCAAAACTTACCATCCACATCACATCACACTTTTTAAAATTCAAACACTTAAGAGTTAAGTAAAGAATAAGAATGATTACTTTACTTTATGTCACATTCTTTACTTTATGTCACATATGATGTGACATGTGTTTTGTCTTTTTTAGTTTACTTTTGCTAATTACTTTCTAGAATTTTCTAAGTGCGATTAGTAAAAGTAACATTGTTTAGTTAATTGTTAACTATTTTTATATGTTAACATATTTATTAAATTGTGTACATATAGGTGCAACAACGTTGCGATAACTTTAAATTGACAAAACGTTGATTTTTGACGAAATGTTTTACGGTCACATTTTGACGTTTTAGTTAAACTATTTATTTATGTAAACCAAATTTAAAAATAAATTGATATAATGTTATTTAAAAATATAAACACTCATAAATAAATTAAAATAATTTATTAAACCGTTTAAACTTACTTTTCTGAAATCAGGATTTTGCCACTTTTGTCGATATAAGCAAATGTTACTATTTTTATGTATATTTCTATTTCCAAATCCTATCAAATATTGTTTGAATCATAAAACCCTTTATATTTTATATTTAAAATCACTTTAAATGTTATATTTTGAAGTGGTTAAATTTTGGGTCGTTACAATATGTTTTGATGAAAAAACCCTATTTAATGACATTCAAATGCCTTGCAATTTTAGATATAGATCAAAAATGATATTTTAAAGATGGGTTTCAATTTTCATAATTTTCTAAATTAATATAGATTTTTAAATAATTTTCTAGTGAAGAAAATGATTTATTGGGTTTAAAATAATTTACGGTTAAATTATATATAATTTGGGTCTGAAATTTATATATGTTAGAAAACATATTATAGTTTATTTACTGGAATTCTTGTAGAATATTCCTAAGTGTTTTGATGAATATATAAAATTATTTAAGGTTTAGGATTTAAATGTTTTATATATTTATAAAAGGAGAAGAGGTATTTTGTAAATGATTAAAATTGTATATTTCTGAAATATTAGCAATTCTTCTAGAAAAGAAAATTAGCAACCAATAAGATTTTGACAAACAAGGCAGGTTAGTAAAAAAGATTACTTAAAAATGTTAAAAATCAGTTTTACATGCAAATAGCATGTTTCGCCACTTTCGGACACTACTTCCGTCTTAGGTGGCTTTCGACTTAGTAGCTCCACCTCCATCACCATCGAAACCAATGCACAATGCATCAAAGACTTGTTGTGTAGAGAATTGGAAAGAAGGCGGAAGGTATGAGGTCGAAAGCAGGGGTTCCGAAGGGGTTGAGGCGCTGCTTTGTTTTAAATGAAAATGCGCTTGCTTTGCTTTCGACAGTATAGCTTTCGATTTGGTTTGCTTTCGAATAAGTCAATGGTTTTAAAAGAATGGTTTTAATAGGTTGCGCCTTTGTTTTAAGTATATGCTTTTGACTAGCTCGAAGCCCTTAGCTGGCGCTTTTCTTATCTTTCGAAGTCAATGGTATCGGAAGGTATACTTTGTTTTAAAACCCAAGCCGCTTCTCTAATGCTTTTGGAAGGTTGGTTTCGACACCAACACTTCTTTACTTAGGAATATCATTCGAAGGAGTGCTTTCGACTTAAATGTTTTATTACCCTTTTGCTCTGTTGAAGGTAGAACCCAAAGGTTTCGAAAGAGATAGTTTTAAATGGTTTTGAAAGGTGTTTCCACATGATTTAAATTGAACCCAATTCTTTTGAAAGGTTTTAAAGAATGATTTTGAAGGGGTGGTTCCCCAATGGTTTCGAAAGGTTTAAAAGGAAGGTTTTGAAAGGTTGAAAGGAAAGGCTTTCCCAATGTTTTAGAAAGGCAATGTTGAAAGGTTTTAAAGATAGGATGTCTAAGGTTTTAATTCTTTCGAAGGAATGGTTTTTTAAACATTTTTGAAAGGAATATTATGAATGGTTTCGAAAGGAATGTTTTGGTCTATTGGCCTAGGTTATAAAGAAGGGTTTTACTTGGTTTCGAAAGGGGTACTTTCAATGGATTCGAAAGGGGTACTTTCAAAGGTTTAAATGTTTTCATCAACAAAGATTTGAGTAAATTATATATATAACGTGCGAAGGTGATTTTGAGTAAAGCAGAGAGTATATATTTTCCTTGTTTAAGTTCGATTTAAAGGTTTTTAATCAACTTGAGATGAAAAGGTTTTCAAGGAAAATTTGGAAAGATTACCCTAAGTAAAATGACTCAGATATTAGAATACCAGATGGACTGGTATAGGGTCGCGCCCTATACATTAGCTATCAGCCCCAGTTGATTTAGTCCAAAATTCCAATGTGTAGGGCTCTATTACAGGTAAGACTCAAATGATGATTACACACGGAAGGGAATATATATTTGCATACAGATAAGTTATTGGTGAGCCCGCAAAACCATTAGGATCAGGTGACCCTGAGAGGAGATAAGTTAGGGACAGACCGCCTAGAAGAGGAATATCTAATAGATAGGTTAGGGATAGAACGTCTAGAAGAGGAGTATCTAACAGGTGTTAGATTATTTTATTTATATTGTCTGGTAGGCCCAAGTCAGCCAAAGGTTAGTAGTTAGCCAAATAAAACTATAGTGTTTGAACAGATAGTTCATTTATTACCTGATATATATGTTTACATGATAATGCTTTACAGTTTTTAACCAGTTTTGGTTGCAAGAAATGATTTGTAAAAGATATGTTTTAAAAGGATATTGGTGAGGGGAAACCTGTTCCGCTAAGCGGCGTGGTCTCACTTAATATCAAATAACCGAGATGTATAGTATTATTCACACCAGGCTTTATGTCTGACTCGAAGTTTATGTTTTCCCCCTTAAACTCTCGGGTGCTCAAAATTGATTTGAGTAGGCTGAGGGTTGAGGATTTTCAGGTTTTAGTATGTTGACGAATAAAGCTTTCGAGGACGAGCAGGTGGTTGTCGGATAGTTATTTAGGAGTTGCTGTTTTATTTTGCTTGATTCCACTATGTTGTATTTAAGACATTTATGTCTATATAGTACTCTGGTCATCCAAGGGGGCATCTTCATATGTCGCTCTTGGTGTATTTTGTAATAATTATATTTGATCTTTACTTGGAAAACGATTATGGGATTATGTAATAGAATATGAAACATGTTTTGTGAAATGTAATCAGAAAAGTTGTTTTGTAAAACCTATGATTTTTGTTTCATATTCATGTGCTTCTAATATTATGGGTACCATTAATATTACCGTATTTGGTTACTGAATGTTAATACTATGGATGACTATAGCATTTGTAGCGCTTAGCTTCGGGCCTCCAGATAGGGAATGTTACAACTTGGTATCAGAGCATAGGTTTATGAAATTTTCTGACTAAAAATCAATTTTTGAAAACATAATCCTAAGGAATTAGAGATAAGATCGGGGTTTGGGATAATGCTATAGTAACGTACTTGTATTTGCTATATATAATTATATGCTATATCCTTAGTTTCCTATCTCTCTTAGGCTATTCTTCTTTATCTCACGAGGCTTGAATACAGATATGGACGCTAGAAGTGGAAGAGTGAATGGAGGAAGCACCACCATAAATGGAAATGCCAGACCGAATACTAGAAGGAACCAAGGTTAGGCACAAGCGAGGAATGTTGGTGTTGGAGTCCCACAAGTGGATATGGGAGCTATGTATCATTTTTTCGTGAATATGATGCAAGCTGGAATTGCTGCTGGTGTGGTTGGAGGAAATGCTAGAGTAGGAGTTCATGAAGCTTCGGTGGCCAACAAGTATGCTATGTTGAGTAGGGACTACGTTAGGCTTGGAGGGAAGCCATTTATTGGAACTGAGGATTCTATTGAGGTGGAGAACTAGTTACTGCACTGCGAAAGGATATTGGTTGATTTAGGGCTCAATGATGAGCAGAAGAGGAGGCTAGCTTTTAGACAGCTTCAAGGAGCAGCTTCATTTTGGTGGAATAGTGTGATGGCTGGAGTGGATGAAGAGACGATGATGTGGGCTGAGTTTAGGAGGAGATTCCAGGAGAGGTTCAAGTCTGTGATGGTGCAGTCTGCTTTGCTCAGAAAATTTGCTGAGTTGGAGCGGGGGAAATGTCTATTTTGGAGTATGCTAGAAGGTTTGAGGAGTTAGCTAGATATGGTTATGCTACTGTGGATACCGTGATGAAGAGGAATGAGAAGTTCATAAGGGGGTTGAAGCTTGAGTTGGCAAGGGCTACATTACCTTATATTAGGGATCCTTGTGATGTTGTAGTAGAGATAGCGTTGAGGCATGAGGAGATTCTTGCTTCTCTGGAGAAGAATAAGACGAAGGAGGTCCAGGTAGGGTAGAGTCAGAAAAGGAAATTCTTTCATAAGAAGGGTGCTTAGAAAGGTGGAGCCGCGAAGAAAGGAAAGTCTGAGGTTGTTTGCTTTAAGTGCGGCAAGAAGGGGCATTTCGCTAATGAGTGTCGTACTAGAAAGGCAAAAGAAGTGATCGGAAAGAAGAATATCAGATGCTTCAACTGCGATCAGATTGGTAATTATAAGAAACAATGCAAAGAGCCTACTAAGGAGGGAAGGGGTAAAGTATTTGCATTAGAACCAGCTACATCAGGACCAACAGTGCAGGAGAAAGGGAAGGCAGTGTTGGGAGGTACACTTCAAATTCATGGTATGTCTATTAGCGTTCTGTTTGATACTAGTGCATCGCATTCTTTTATATCTCGTTGTTTGGTAGACAAGCTTAACCTAGAACCCTCATATTTAGTTACTTCCTTAAGGGTTGAAAATCCGATAGGAGGGTATGCAACACTTAGGATGAAGTGTGACCACCTAGAGTTTGATTTGTTAGGTCATGCATTTGTTTGTAGTTTGCATGTATTTGAATTTGTAGGGTTCGGAATTATTTTGGGTATGGATTGGTTAAGTAAGTATGATGCTAGGATATTTTGCCATGATAGGAAAATATCACTTAGACACCCTTACTATAGTGACCGGATTGTATAAACCGTAGAAAAACCTAGCTGTGAAGTGAATGCTTTGTTGGGTGTAGTGGAGTTGGAAGATGAGTTGAATCAAGTTTTCGTGGTTAGCGAATTCGCAGATGTGTTTGAGCCTATAGTAGGATTGCCATCGAAACGAGCCATCGAGTTTTGGATAGATTTGGTGCCTGGAGCAGAACCAATGAGTAGGACACCAAGTAGGATGACAACTACAGAGATGAGAGAGTTGAAGGTGCGGTTGGTGGATTTGGAAGGTAATAAATTTATTAGACCTAGTAGTTCACCTTGGGGAGCGACCGCAGTGTTTGCTAAGAAGCCGGACGAATCGCTAAGGTTATGTATCGATTATCGTAAGTTGAATGAGAAGACGGTAAAGAATCGATATTTGTTGCTTAGAATTGACGATTTGTTCGATCAGTTGAGTGGAGCCAAGGTATTTTCTCAGTAGGGTTTAGCAAAAGGTTTCCATAAGCTTAGAGTGGTAGAGGATAGTATTCCATTGACGACGTTTAAAACCAGATATGGATTGTACGAATGGTTAGTGATATCGTTTGGACTAACTAATGCACCGACATTTTTTGTGGATTTGATGAACCGAATTTTCCAAGTGCACTTGGATAGGTTCACATTGGTGTTCATAGATAACATTTTAGTATACTCTAAAGATGAAAGGGAGCATGAAGTTCATCTTAGAGTTGTGCTTGAGATGCTGAGGCAGAATCAGCTGAAGGCGAAGTTTTCGAAGTGTCATTTCTGGAAGAAGGAAGCGAAGTTTATTGGTCATGTAGTCTCAAAGCAAAGGTTGTCTGTAGATCCGACTAAGATTGAATCGGTGAATAATTGGAAGAGACCGGAGACAGTGACCGAGATAAAGAGTTTTCTTGGATTGGCTGGCTATTATTGGAGGTTCATAAAGGATTTTTTAGGGATAGCCGCACCGATGACCAAGCTAACGCGAAAGGATGTGAAGTTTTTTTGGACCGATAAGTATGAGGAAGCATTTCAGAGCTTGAAACACTTATTGACCCATGCACCTGTATTAGTTATTCCGGAGGGGAATCATGATTTGGTAGTTTATACAGATGCCTGTGGAACTGGATTAGGAGCTATGGTAATGCAGAGAGGTAAAGTGATTACCTATGCTTCTAGATAGCTTAGACCGCATGAGGTTAGATATCTAACACATGATTTGGAGTTAGCTGCGGTGGTTTTTGCATTAAAGGTGTGGAGAAATTATCTTTTGGAAGAAAGATTTGAGTTGTATACGAATCATAAGTCGTTGAAGTACTTGTTCTCTCAAAAGGAGCTGAACATGAGACAGCATAGATGGTTAGAGCTTATTGCTGCTTATGAGTTTGGAATTGAGTACAAAACAGGGAAAGTTAATAAGGTTGCAGATGTGCTTAGCAGAAAGCATTAGAATGCAGTTTTGGCGATGATAGCTGAGTGGAAAGATTTGGAAGCATTGTTGACTTGTAAAGTGCAGTGGAGATCTGAGGCTGGGTCTAGTGGAGGAAGTATCGTGTTGTCTTATTTAGAAGTTCGACCGGTGATGATCGAAAGGGTTTCTTCTAAATAGGAAGAAGATCCAGTATTAGTTGCACGGATCAGGAAGTTAAGAGACGGAACAAAGAGCGATGACTTGAAGGATTTTAGTCTTGACCGGAATGGGTGGCTGAGAAAGAAAGGTAGGTTATGTGTTCCGAATGTGGGAGATATAAGGAAGGAAGTTTTAGAGGAATGTCATCGTTCAAAGTTCACTATTCATCTACGAGGAACTAAGATGTATCAAGACATGAAGTGGAGTTTCTTCTGGGAAGGTATGAAGAGGGATGTTGGCTTATGGGTGAAGCAGTGTTTGAACTGTCAACAGGTGAAAGCCGAACATCAGAAGCCAAGTGGGTTGCTATAGCCATTAGATATTCCGGTATGGAAATGGGATTCTATTTCTATGGATTTCATAGATGGGTTGCCAAGATCTAATAAAGGAAATGAAAGTATATGGGTCATAGTTGATAGGTTGACCAAGAGTGCCCATTTCATTCCAGTTAAGTCAACTAGAATGGCACCTATTTTAGCTAAGTTATTTATGAAGCATGAAGTCAGACTTCATGGAATTCCTAGTAGCATAGTAAGTGATAGTGATTCTTTGTTCACTAGCGAGTTCTGGAAGAGTCTACAGGAGATTTTAGGAACCAAGCTCAAGATGAGTACCGCTTACCATCCACAGACCGATGGGTAAACAGAAAGAGTTAACAAAGCCTTGGAAGATTTGTTAAGAGCTTGTGGGTTAGATTTTGGGGGATCATGGGAAGATCATCTACACTTAGTCGATTTTTCGTATAACAACAGTTATCAAACTAGTATAAGGATGGCACCATTTAAAGCTTTGCATGGAAGGCCATGCAAATCTTCAGTTTGTTGATTAAAGACCGGAGATAGGTTGGTTCTTGGTCCAGATTTGGTTAGAGAAGCTGCAGAGAAGATTGAGTTGATTCGTGCTAGGATGAAAGAAACTCAGTTTAGGCAGAAAAGTTATGCAGATAGAAGACGGAAAGACTTGGAGTTTTCTGTTGGAGATCATGTTTTTATTAAGGTAACACCAATGAAGGGTGTGATGCGATTTGGGAAATCAGGGAAGTTGGCACCGAGATTCGTAGGACCATTTCTTATTATAGAGAGGATCGGGAAACTCGCATATAGAATAGAGTTATCAAGCAGTTTGGTAGGAGTCCACGATGTTTTTCATGTTTCTCATCTAAGGAAGTGTTATCCCGCCTTTTGGCAAGGCCGTGACACCAAGGAATTGACTAGTAACCAATGACGGCCCATCCTAGAGATCAGTTATACACAGGCTCACTATGGGTATCGACGAATTTTGTCCGAGTCTGGATCGAGCCAAAATTGGTAGGACATGACAAGCTAAGCCATGAGAGCCAACGTTCCAAATCTCGAGTCAATCCGAGTTCATATGCTCAAGTTATGAACGATACAAAATTGGACGAAAACCAATCACCGGTCGACTCGCTCCCTTCGACTCGCTCCATTCGACTCGCTCCACATCCCTCAGATGCCTACTTCGACTCGCTTCGCATCCACCAGAAATGACTCCTTCGAATCGCTCCACTTCGTGTCCATCACGGAGCCTTTGTTCGAATCCCTCAGGACACTCCACTTCGACTCGCTCGACCAGTGCACGCTTCGACTCGCTCAACCAACACACACTTCGACTCGTTCGATCAATGCTCCCTTCGACTCGCTCTGCCTCAAGCCATACATCGACTCGCTCCACTTCATCGACTTTGCATCCACCTGAAGGCGTCTACTTCGTGTCCATCGATGAGGAGCAAAGCACAGCAGTCAATATGGGTTAGCGCCACGTCATCGAGTCACGCAGAACCGAGTCGAGCAGAGCGAGTCGAACAGAGTGAGTCGAACCAAACAGCCTACCGGAAATCCAATTTCGTACCAATCATATCTCCTAATCTACAAGTCCAAATGGTATGAAATTTCCACAGAAGACTACGTACATGCTAAAGAATGTCCATGCCAAATTTCGACTCCATTGGATGAGATCTTGATCGATACGAAATCTATTCGTATCGATCACGGATCGGACCGAAACTTCATGGGCTTGGGCGCGCGGGCCTGGTCACGTGCCAAGGAGGGTCTCCCGAGATCTGAGCGAAATATCAGCCTCCTACACCTATAAATAGACCCCCAAAGCCAACAGAAAAGGGGTTCTTCTTCCTCTTTGAGATCTCCAACGCCCGAACTCCGCCAGATCCAGATCTGAAATCTATTGCTGTTGCTACCAACGAATTTCACTGCTGCAAATCATTGTTATTCATTGTAATTTGCTGAAATCAACTGTAAACATCAAAGAAAGATCAATAAAGAAAACTACTTCATAGTGGACGTAGGCAATACGCTGAACCACTCTAAATTCTTATGTCTCCTTACACTTTAATTATTCCCATTTCTGAAATTTGGAGTTTTTGTTAGATAAATCTTCTTTTTACATTTAATTTCTTCACTTTATCTCTTCAAAGACTTCCGAAGAGTGTTGTGCCCAATTTTGGTACAAACACTTTGGTGCTTTCACTGAGACAAAACCCAATTTTTCTCCTGCTCTTTGGATCTCCTATCTATATTGGATTGCATAAATCTAAGAAGAAGATCCAGATCTAGAACTTTGAAGCCCTTCCATTCTATTCAGATTTGCAATCATATCTTGGAAAGGACTTCATCAATTCATTATGGTGAGCACACGTACCACTTCTACAGCTGCTGACCAAGGAACACGGGACCGACAAAATCCCGTGCAATCACCTCCATCCAACCAAAATGCGGCAGGACCTTCAGATCCATCAGGTCCAATCACTAGACAAGAATTATAGACATTGCTTCAAGAGTTGACCCAAAGTCGACAGCAGCTAACTGAACAGCTGCGCGCCAACACAGAGTTGACTAACCAGCTAAATCGCCAAAGGCGAAGAAGTTCCAGAAGAGACCAAGGTTCTTATTCTTCCACGGAGAGTTCAGCCTCCTCTGATGGCCAAACCAGATCCACACCCCCACGGCTAGGTGTAAGCTACACCCAAGCCACGGGACACCAACCTGCTTCAAATCTTGGGCAACCTAGAATTGGACCATCTGCTAGTCTCCGTACAGAACCTTCATCTCGGGGAGGAGCTGCTCCTTACCATGTCACCGGCAACATTGCTACTACCACCACTGCCGGACGAGGAGGTGATGCTAGAAACCAAGCCGATCCTCAGCATCACCAACGAGAGCAGACTCCTGAGCCTTATGTCCCTGAGGATGTTGAACCAAGGAGGCGAGGCACGGACCGTCGATCGCGTCCAGTCCAAACTCGCGCTATGGAACCCGACCACACCTTGGCACAACATTTTCCAAGTATCCGAGTGCCAGATATACCAACGATGATCCGTCAAATGATCCGTGAAATTCAGGGTCTCAGTAATGACAACTGGGAAATCTCCCAGAGTCATACCCCTTTCACCGATGACGTACTATATGCTGAACCACCTCGGCACTTTAGGATGCCATCTTTGCCAGTTTATGAAGGAAGTTCTGATCCCAATCAACATGTCCTGAAATACGAATGGCTGATGAATGTTACGAGAACTGATGACGCAGTAAAGTGTCGCAGTTTCCCCATTTCCCTAGGGGCATCGCTACCATGTGGTTCACTCGTTTGCCACCATGATCCATCTCTAACTTTGACTAGATGGCCACCAAGTTTGTCGAACAATTCTGTATGCACGTGGCGAGGCCTAAGGACGTTAACACTCTGTCTAGTGTTAAACAAGCTCCCGGAGAAAAACTTAGACGTTACTTGGAGCGATTCCATGCTGCGTGTGCAGAAATAAGCAATCCCAATGATAACTCTATCCTGATGGCATTGACTAAGGGGATTGATGCTGATTCCAAGTTCGGAAATTGGTTAGCTGGAAAACCACCTGCATCGTTGGACCGTTTCTATTCCAAGGCAGTCCAATTCCTAAGAAGGGAGGATGCGAAACAGTCTAGGAAGCAGGATGACGCAGGGCCCAACATCGAAGGAGTACAAAGTAACATCGTTGTTAAACAATCCGGAGATATTTCTGGGAAAATTCAGTTGAACATACAAAACAAACCGAATCCGCAGAGGCACAATGGGAATCAAAACAAAAAAACGTGATCGGACTCGTGGTCCACGACGTAGAGCTTCCATGTACTATAATTACACTCCGTTGTACACGTCATTGGAAAACGTGTATTTGTAGACCTGCAATACCATGTAGTACAAGAAACCTGCCCTGAAACCACCGACTGAAAGACAAATCCAAACAGGAAAATTCTGTAGATTCCATGAGAGTTATGGCCACAACACCAATGAGTGCCGTCACTTGCAAGACCTCATTGAAAAACTGATACGTGAACGGAAGTTGGATCAGTATGTGCGGGCACCGCAGTCTGATGGCGCGGGTCCATCAAATCAGAATCGTGCGCCGAATCAGGAAAGACAA
Source organism: Allium fistulosum (assembly GCA_030737815.1). Lineage (NCBI taxonomy): Eukaryota > Viridiplantae > Streptophyta > Magnoliopsida > Asparagales > Amaryllidaceae > Allium > Allium fistulosum. Next base: position 891,334,462 of record CM060905.1, on the reverse strand, counting down.
GAGGAACCAGCTCGGATAGGCAAGAGGTTGGTTATCAATACAATAAGTGGAGGTCCTCACCCGGCAGATCGAAGCTGGAAAGAAATGGAATCGTATGCCAGCTCTATCGGACATGCAGACTTCGAATGCTGTAGTAGCTTTGATGAAGGGGCTCCGGCCAAGCAACAGAAAACGATGGAAGATGACATCGTGTTTAGGAACAGAGACGCTGATAAAGTCGAAGCCCCCACTATCGATCCACTGGTCATCTCAACGCAAGTAGGTCGTGCTTGGATAAAGAGGATCTTAGTTGACAGTGGAAGCTTTGTGAATATCTTGTTCAAGCGAGCTTAGAATCAAATGAAAATGGAAGCCACGGACTTGAAGCCTTGTCAATCCCGAGTCCATGGTTTCAACAGAAGTGCTACTATACCCATTGGAATGGTGGAACGGCCAGTAAAATCGGGAGTTGGAGAACGTCGGAGAGTACGGATGTTGCAGTTCATTGTTTTGGACATAGACTCCCCTTACAATGCTTTCTTGGGCCACCGGCCCTCGCTGAATTCAGGGCAGCCATCGCCCCGTGGTGTCTGACTTTAAAGTTTCCCACCGATCATGGAATAGGAATCATTCATGGAGATCAGGCTGCTGCCAGAGCCTGTTATGTTGCTGAGCTGCGAGAGGCGCAGTGAAAGGAAAAAGGAAAGGGCATGGAGGAATCTCTCTGCGTCCGTTTTACCGATAATTGAAAATTAACGCCACCCAGCCAATTCCTCAAGTATCTTGACCCGAGAGAAACAGAAGATGAAGGAGAATATAAAGAAAGTCAAGCATCCCCGGCCGAACTGACAATCGATGTCCCAGTTGACAATAACGATGATTCGAAAATGATAAAGATTGGATCTCAGCTAAGCCAGCAAACTCAAGAGGAATTGGTCAAATTTCTGCTTGGACACATTCCGATATGTATGGGATCTCGCCGGACATCGCGAGCCACACCCTGAACATTGATCCGCGGCATGTCCCGGTCAAACAGAAAAGGCGTGGTATGGATCCAGAGAGATCTGCCACCCTTAAAGAAGAAGTAGGAAAGCTTAAAACGAACGGATTCATTCGAGATGCGCTGTATCCTGAATGGGTGTCAAATCCCGTGCTCATCCGAAAGCCGAACGAAAAGTGGAGAACATGTGTCGATTATTCCGATCTGAATAAAGCATGTCCTAAAGACAGTTTCCCGCTTCCCAGAATTGATTAGCTAGTAGATTCGACAGCTGGGCATGAACTCTTATCCTTCATGGACGCGTATTCTGGCTACAACCAAATACCGATGCATTTACCCGATAAAGAACATACCAGCTTCGTAACCAATCTGGGACTTTATTGCTACAAAGTTATGCCATTCGGACTCAAGAATGTTGGGGCTACTTATCAACAATTGGTCAACCGGATGTTTGCCAATCAAATCGGAAAAACAATGGAAGTGTATGTAAACGACATGCTTTTGAAGCAACAAATCTCCACCGACCATGTTAAAGACCTGGAAAGTATGTTCAACATACCTCGAGAATACAAGATGAAGCTTAACCCACTGAAATGTCACTTTGGAGTTGCATTCGGAAAGTTCCTTGGGTTCATCGTTAATGCCCGGGGAATCGAAGCTAATCCTGAAAAGATTTGGGCAATCAGAAATCTTGAAACTCCCAAGACTATAAAGCAAGTCCAGAGTCTCAATGGAAAGGTAGCGGCATTGAGCAGGTTCATTTCAAAGTCCACTGACAAATGCATTCCCTTCTTCGATCTGATCCGAAAAGGGAAGAGAAACTTTGAATGGGCCATGGAGTGTGAGGGCGCTTTCCAAGCACTAGTTCAACATCTATCCACACCTCCAATACTGTCAAAGCCTATTGATCATGAGAAGTTGTATACATACTTGGCGATATCGAAAAACGCCATCAGCGCTACCTTGGTTCGAGAAGAAGACGGGATACAGAAGCCAGTATACTTCGTCAGCAAATGATTGACTGGGGCTGAAAGGAACTATCCGAAGCTAGAAAAGTTGGCCTACTGCCTTGTAATTGCATCAAGAAAACTCCGACCGTATTTCCAGGCACTCCCCATTGTTGTTTACACCGACCAGCCATTACGACAGGTCCTTTCGCGGCCTGAGACGTCTGGTAGGTTACTCAAGTGGAACATCGAACCGAGTCAGTTTGATATTACTTACACTCCGAGACGAGCAATCCAAGGACAAGTCCTCGCTAATTTCATAGTTGAATTTACCATTCCAGAGGACTTGCCCGAAACAAGTAAATCCCTCGAATACGTCTGGAAGCTGTATACTGATGGTGCATCAAACGACCGGTGTTCGGGCGCTGGTGTTGTACTCGAAACTCCCGAAGGTCGATCCATATGTTATGCTTTGAAATTTGATTTTCAGGCGACTAATAATGAAGTTGAGTATGAAGCCCTCTTAGCCGGCTTGAAACTTGCTAGAGATTTAGGAATTATCGCAGCGGAAATTTATTGTGACTCACAATTAGTCGTGTGTCAAGTACGGGGAGAGTATCAAGTAAGAGATCGAAGGTTGGCTGCTTACTTAGCTCGAGTTCAGGAAGTACTGAATCAGTTCGATTACTACACCATCTATTGTATACCTCGGGAGCGCAACCAAAAGGCCGATTCATTGGCAAAGCTAGCCAGCATGGGTGAAGCTCAGCAAATGGGACTCGTTCCCGTAGAAACACTATCTTCTCCAAGTATCGACCAGACAGAAATAAGCTGTATGCGAAGCCGCTATCGAAAAGGATTCATGGATGACCCCACTCAGAAATTACATTGAGCACGGAACCCTGCCAGAGCGCAGGAGTGAAAAGAGGCAAGTCCTTCGGAAGGCCTCATGATTTACCATCCAGAATGGACTCATGTACAGGAGGGGGTACTCAGTCCCCTTACTCCGGTGTATCGCTCACGATGAAATTAAACAAGTATTGCGCGATATGCACGAGGGAGAATGTGGAGATCACACCGGGGGGCAAGCACTTGCCAAGAAAATACTTCGCTACGGATATTACTGGCCTACCGTGAATCGTGATGCGTTGGACTATGCAAAGAAATGTGATAGGTGCCAGAAATATGCCCAAATTTCCAGAGCTCCTCCTACCGAGATAACGCAAATGGTTAGCCTATGGCCATTTGCAATGTGGGCATCGACATCATCGGTGCTCTACCTCTGGCAAAAGGTGGTGCGAAGTACGCCATCGTCGCAGTTGATTACTTTACAAAGTGGGCTGAAGCCGAAGCTCTCGCTACCATTACAACGAAGAATGTAATCAACTTTGTGGTTTGTAACATCATCTGTCGATTCGGTCTCCCGCACACCATTATTACTGACAACGGAACCGAATTCGACAGTGCTGAATTTAAAGATTTCTGCAAACGATTTCACATCCAAAAGAAATTCTCTGCGGTTGCACACCCTCAGGCAAATGGACAGGTCGAGGCAGTTAATAAAGTTATAAAATCCATCCTGAAAAAACAACTGGAAAAGGTCGGTGGCAAGTGGGTTGATGAACTTCCTATGGCTTTATGGGCTTACCGAACAACCCACAAGACTGCGACCGGACACACTCCATTCTCTCTTTCTTACGGTATAGAAGCCATTATTCCAGTCGAGCTAGAAGTACCTTCTCATCGTGTGATATACTATGATCCAAAGACGAATGCTATATTGCTTGTTGAATCTCTTGATCTACTAGATGAGAAGCGTGAAGAAGCTGATTTGAGGGCAGCTGCGCATCGAAGTCGAGTCGCCCGATTGTACAACGCCAAGGTCCGTCCGTGAACCTTCGAACTGGGTGATCTCGTCTTAAAAAGAATCTATCCGGTTCCTTCGCTTATGAAGCCGACATGGGAAGGACCGTATGTTATTGAATGGAGGCTCTGAGATGGCACATTCAAGTTATCAATTGTCGACGGTCTTACTCAACCAAGAGCTTGGAATAGCGAGAGCCTTCGCCGCTATTACACATGACATGCTATCTTTATCCATTTAGTTTACTTTCCTTTTTTGCAATTTGTTTCTGCATTTCGAAATTAGAACTTGTAATAAGGCAACTGACTTTGCCATACTTTCTTGTTTCAGCAATAAAATGCAATCTCTTCGAGCTAGAGCTGTGATTTACTTAAAATGCTTCATATGACCATCACTATGCACGGAGAGCTAAGTTTCACCATACAGTGGAATTTATTCAAATAGAGAGTGACTGCGATGCAACCAATCACTCGCTAAGTGAAACCCGAGCTCGGAAACAAGCCATCACATCAAAGTCAAAAAAGGATTGATACACGACAATCCTTCATCAACTCTGTATTCCCAGAGTGCGAAGTGGAGTATAAACATCAACTCTGTATTCCTAGAGTGCGAAGCGGAGTATAAACATCAACTCCGAGTTCCCAGAGTGTGAACCGAAGTATAAACATCAACTCTGAGTTCCCAGAGTGTGAACCGGAGTATAAACATCAACTCCAAGTTCCCAGAGTGCGAACCGAAGTATAAACATCAACTCCGAGTTCCCAGAGTGCGAACCGGAGTATAAACATCAACTCCGAGTTCCCAGAGTGCGAACCGGAGTATAAACATCAACTCCGTATTCCCAAAGTGCAAAGCGGAGTATAAACATCAACTCCGAGTTCCCAGAGTGCGAACCGGATTATAAACATCAACTCCATATTCCCAGAGTGCGAAGCGGAGTATAAACATCAACTCCGAGTTCCCAGAGTTCGAACCGGAGTATAAACATCAACTCCGTATTCCCAGAGTGCGAAGCGGAGTATAAAAATCAACTCCTAGTTCCCAGAGTGCGGACCGGAGTATAAACATCAACTCTGTATTCCCAGAGTGCGAACCGGAGTATAAACATCAAGTCCGAGTTCCCTGAGTGCGAACCGGAGTATAAACATCAACTCTGTATTCCTAGAGTGCGAAGCGGAGTATAAACATCAACTCCGAGTTCCCAGAGTGAAAACCAGAGTATAAACATCAACTCCGAGTTCCCAGAGTGCGAACCGGAGTATAAACATCAACTCCGAACTCCCAGAGTGCAAGTCGGAGCATAAACATCGACTCCGAGTTCCCAGAGCGCGAAACGGAGCATAGACACCAACTTCAAGTTCCCGAAGCATGAATCGAAGTGTAGATATCAACTCCAAAACTCCCAGAGCGCGAGTCGGAGTACAAACAACAATTCCAAGTCCCCAGATCACGGGCATGTGATTAAAACTTGAGCCGGCGTGACCAACCGCCGATAAACAAATGAGAATCCTCGGAATGCAGGTTTGATTATCGACAATCAAACAAGCGTGGATGAATTACTCAATCTCCGTTTGTCTCAAACACCCATTCAGTGGAACTAAACTCAACATGCTATAAGGAAAGAGTGATCGCTGACTGATGTTTCACAACACACCACCAAGACTAGGGGGCAAGACTTAAGCATCAACCATCGACTGAAGCAATGCGACGTCAAAATTCAACTCGTTTCCCGGTCGCAAACCATGTCTACAGTTTCCGAACTTGGCGAACAAAAACAAATTTGATTCAGAAGCTAAAACTTCACAAGTTCACTTCAGATATTGAAACACTTGGACAAATACACAATGATAGAAAAGAAGTCAAAAAAGAGAAGTTTCATTTCTATTGTTTATAAAAGAAGTTCGTGTATAAGTTTCCAAAAATTCCTACTAGCAGGGGCTGAACCCGCATCTAGACACGACCACAGATTTAGGGCGTTTGTGAGCAGCAGCCTTGCCTTTCTTCTTCCTCCCGAATCCAGGACATCGGCAGAAGGCCCAGCTGGGAGCTTGATATCGGTAGGCGTTCTTTCTGGATCAACTTCTTCGGCTATCACGGCTATGGGCGCGTTGCGCTTCACCCATTTCCTCGGGACCACTCTATGTGTCCCTTCCAGATGAATGCTCTGCCTCCGTTCTATCAGCCCGACCATCCTCAAACTTCTGTCAGACAGGACCAAGTCAATATTCCTCTCTTCGCCCGGGAATGCTTGAAGAATCCGAACAAGCTCTCTGAAGTATGCGCCGTCAGGACGAGAGATTGCAGCTATAAAAAAGGAAAAGTATGTCAGTTTTGAAGTCAGTTACTAATATCTCAATGATTCAAGAGAGAAATGGCAACACTTATGCCTATCCAACCACCGCCTAGCAAATCCGGGAGGCACCGAACGTAGAACCATTCGGTTTTATAATAACTTAGCCTTCCCCAGGAGCCCAGTACAATGTTGCAGTTTCTGACCGCTTCCAAGAAGGTGAAAGAAGGGTTGTCTCCACGGCTCTTGACGTTGAATAAATATCTGATTTCGATCGGCTTCGGCGGTCGAAAGAAGATCTCCATAAACATGACAAAGGTGCTGTTCAATAAGGCATACCCGTTGGGATGTAGCTAAGATGGAGCTATGCCACGAAACGATAACATCTCCCTTATATATTGATTGAAGGGAGGGAGTGTCCCCGCTGTGAAAGCGTGACGGTTGAAAGCAGTAAACCTCTCCGGGGGATTATGCGACCTGTCATTCGGCCCAGGAAGTAGCACGTCATCGAGCAACAAACCGTGCCTTAAACAAATCTGTCCTAACATATCTTCAGGGATACGCGACGGCACAGAATCTTGCGGATTACAAATAAACCGAGCCCCTAGACGCTCTTCCGGAGCTGGCTCTATAACTTCAGCTTCTATAACCGGTATCTCTATGGTTGGAGGAATAGAACTCGGGAGTTCCTGGTGTTGAGAACTGGAGGGTTCCATGAATAGCTAGCTTATGAAAAATCATTGTTAAACAAACGATAACGCTCGTACATCCCCCAGTGTAAAGTGTGTGAGTGTGTGCTGTGCGGTGCAGTACTGTATATCATTTGGAGAAGATCTACAGGATTATGGAAAGCATGTAAACGACGAGACTTCAGAATTCAGTCGGAAGGACCGTCATCGTTGGCCGTCACAACCGTGCCATCCAGTTATTAGCTATCAGTCCGAGTTAAAATGTGTTATTATTTTAGTAGGTTCCAGTTTCATCGACGAACTTCAATAGGCAATCAGGTGTGCGGTGAAACAATTAAGTCCAGTTAAGCAAGTCTGAAGCTCGTTGGAGTTAAGTGGTCAAAGGCACTAGAATTTTTGGTATCGTCGAAATTAAATCAATGGTCAATCATCAAAAGTTCAAGTACGAGACAATCACTCAGGTTCAAGTTCGAATCGCTCGCTAAGGCTCGAGTTCGAATCGATCGTTCGGGGTTGTGCAGTTCGACTCGATCCAAGACCACGTGCTTCGACTCGGTCCAAAGCCACGCGCTTCGACTCGCTTCGAAGCCTCTACTTCGACTCGGTCCCAAACCTTCAGTTTGACTCGATCCAAGGCACTCCACTTCCAACCGTTCCAAGGCCACTATTTTGACTCGATCAAAAGACATACTTTTTGACTCGATCCAAGGCAATCGTTTCGAGTCCATCAGACACAGCCCCTTCGTATCGATCCACAAATTCAAAGCATTCGACTCGATGCGAAGCTCCACCATCGATCGATACGAAGGCCTCCGCCTCATCTTCTCCAGACCCCTACTCCAGATCGACACAAAGCTGAGGCCAAGGAATTTTCGATCGATCACGACTCTGATTGATTTGGAGTTAAGAATCGAGTCTCATCGTTTACACGATGGTTTCGCTCAATGGATTACCTAAATCTGTCAATTAGTTCGAGTAATTGAAGATGTGAATCAGTTCGAAGGCAAGAGTGTTTTTTCTTCTTTGTTTTCTTGAGTCTTAGAGTGATACAAAGGCAAGGCAGGAAAACGAAAAGTAAAAAGTGAAAAAATGGCTAAGTACACACTATTTATATGGACTCAAAAACAAAAGGAATAGACGATTCGCATCCCGGTGGATTCGAACGCGCGTTTCAACTCCGTCTCCAGTGCATCGATGCGAAGCTCCCCTTCGTATCGCTTGACTTCGACTCCGTCTCCGATGCAGCAATACAAGCCATCATTTCGACTCGCTCCTCTGTTTCCTGTGCACTTCAACTCGCTCCTCCGGCTCCTGTGCATTTCAACTCGCTCCCCTTCGACTCCGTCTCCTATGCGTTTCGACTCCGACTCCTAAGCAGTTCGAACCAAGACCGAGTCGAACAACTAGTTCGAATCCATAAAACCATGACTTCCACAGGCCAACTCCATCGAGTCAAAATACTCACTTCGCATCCACAAATTCAATGAAAGACATCCTCAATGCTTCAACCCTTCGCATCGATTTAGGAGAGGATCGTAATGAAGGGACATTCAAAAAACAACCATCGAGCCATGTTACAGCGAATTTCACGTCGGTTTAGGAGAGGATCGATACAGAATTCCATATAAAGTAAACTGGCAACGACTTGCGAGCGTACAAACGTCAATGAGAGTTAGGTTAACCTATATGCATGTATGTTAGACTAATATTCAATATTCCAGATTCACGGGAAACAGAAACTCGACTAATAACCATTACAATAGCGAACAACTAATCGCTAACATACAGCAGGTAGTTACAACAATACTGGGTATAGCAGTCGACGGTCAACATTTTACATTATCGAGAAAAACAGTCGAAGATTACAGCTTTCATCGAAAAGACGATGACTATTCAGAACGAAGACTGCAGCACTTCAAAGCACATCATGTTTTCACAAGATGTACTTTAGGGGGAAAATGTTATCCCGCCTTTTGGCAAGGCCGTGACACAAAGGAATTGACTAGTAACCAATGACGGCCCGTCCTAGAGATCAGTTATACACAGGCTCACTATGGGTATCGACGAATTTTGTCCGAGTCTGGATCGAGCCAAAATTGGTAGGACATGACAAGCTAAGCCATGAGAGCCAATGTTCCAAATCTCGAGTCAATCCGAGTTCGTATGCTCAAGTTATGAACGATACAAAATTGGACGAAAACCAATCATCGGTCGACTCGCTCCCTTCGACTCGCTCCCTTCGACTCGATCCAAATCCCTTAGATGCCTACTTCGACTCGCTTCGCATCCACCGGAAATGACTCCTTCGACTCGTTCCACTTCGTGTCCATCACGGAGCCTTTGTTTGAATCCCTCAGGACACTCCACTTCGACTCGCTCGACCAGTGCACGCTTCGACTCGCTCAACCAACACACACTTCGACTCGTTCGATCAATGCTCCCTTTGACTTGCTCCGCCTCAAGCCATACTTCGACTCGCTCCACTTCATCGACTTCGCATCCACCTGAAGGCGTCTACTTCGTGTCCATCGATGAGGAGCAAAGCACAGCAGTCAATATGGGTTAGCGCCACGTCACCGAGTCACGCAGAACCGAGTCGAGCAGAGCGAGTCGAACAGAGCGAGTCGAACCAAACAGCCTTCCGGAAATCACATTTCGTAACGATCATATCTCCTAATCTACAAGTCCAAATGCTATGAAATTTTGGCAGAAGACTACGTACATGCTAAAGAATGTCCACGCCAAATTTCAACTCCATTGGATGAGATCTTGATCGATACGAAATCTGTTCGTATCGATCACGGATCGGACCGAAACTTCATGGGCTTGGGCGCGCGGGCCTGGTCACGTGCCAGAGAGGGTCTCCCGAGATCTGAGCGAAATATCAGCCTCCTACACCTATAAATAGACCCCCAAAGCCAACAGAAAAGGGGTCCTTCTTCCTCTTTGAGATCTCCAATGCCCGGACTCCGCCAGATCCAGATCTGAACTCTATTGTTGTTGCTACCAACGAATTTCACTGCTGCAAATCATTGTTATTCATTGTAATTTGATGAAATCAACTGTAAACATCAAAGAAAGATCAATAAAGCAAACTACTTCATAGTGGACGTAGGCAATACGCCGAACCACTCTAAATTCTTGTGTCCCCTTGCACTTTAATTATTCTCATTTCTGAAATTTGGATTTTTTGTTAGATAAATCTTCTTTTTACATTTAATTTCTTCACTTTGTCTCTTCAAAGACTTCCGAAGAGTGTTGTGCCCAATTTTGGTACAAACAGGAAGTGTGTTAGAGATCCGTAGTCTACTATAGCACTGACTGTTTTGATGACTTGGCAGTAGAACCAGACTTGACTATAGGTAGAAAACCGATTCGTATAGTCGTGTGAGATGAGTGGAGGCTAAGGAACAAGACAGTACGATTAGTTAAAGTCCAGTGGAGCGACGATGAGAGACTGTACTTGGGAGATTGAGAGCATGATTAGGGATGCTTATCCTGATTTGTTTGATGGTATGTTTTACCTTTTTGATTTTTTAGTTGTGTACCTTATCGTAATTTCGAGGAAGAAATTCTTTAAGAAGGGGAGATTGTAACACCCCATATTTTTAGTAACATTATTAGGAACATTTAATTAGGTAAATTAAATGAAATAATGTAAAATGGTTAATGGGTTAAGATTTGTGATTAAATAAGGGGTAGCCATGCCATGTTAACAATGAACTAAAGAATAAAAATGTAGTGTTAGGGTAAATAGATAAATGGCAATATAGGAAAATCATTATTCTTATACCCTAAACCCTTAAGCCATACAATTCACACGTTCATTCATACATTCACAAACAAAAATAAAAGTTAAGGCCGGCCATCATTAGCAAGCTCAAGAGAAGATAAAAGCTTGGATTTCAAGAGGAAGAATCAAATCACTTAATCAAGAACAAATCTCACATCTTTAATCACAAAGCTAAGGTGAATAATAACTACATCTCACTTTTCTAATTATTTTCGGTATTAAGGATAATTCGAATTTGTTTTGCAATGTTATGCTGTAATTTTGAAGGATAAAATGTTTATATATGCTTGTTGATGATTTGTGCTTATTCATATAGATTTTATGATATGTTTTGATGTAAAAAGCCTATTTAAAGGTATCCAAATGCCTTGCGATTTTAGATATTGATCAGAAATGATATTTTAGAGTGGGTTTCAATTTTCATAATTTTCTGAATTAATGTGGATTTCATATTAATTTTCTAGTAAAGAAAATGATTTATTGGGTTTAAAATAATTTACAGTTAAATTATATATAATTTGGGTCTGAAATTTATATATGTTAGAAAACATATTAAAGTTGATTTTTTGGAATTTTTGTAGAATTTTCCTAAGTGTTTTGATGAATATATAAAATTATTTAAGGTATGGGACTTAAATGTTTTATATATTTATAAAAGGAGAAGGGGTATTTTTAAACGATTTAAACTGTTTATTTCTAAAATATTGGCACTGCTTTTAGAATAGAAAAATAGCAACCAATAAGATTTTGAAAAACAAGGCGGGTTAGTTAAAAAGATTACTTAAAAAGGTTAAAAATCAGTTTTACATGCAAATTGCATGTTTCGCCACTTTCGGAATCCTGCTTCCGTCATAGGCGGCTTTCGACTTAGTAGCTCTGCCTCCATCACCATCGAAACCAATGCACATGGCATCAATACTTGGTGTGCAGCGAATTGGAAAGAAGGCAGAAGGTATGAGGTCAAAACCAGGGGTCTCGAAGGGGTCGAAGCGCTGCTTTGTTTTAAATGAAAATGCTGCTTTGCTTTCGACAGTATAGCTTTCGATTTGGTTTGCTTTCGACTAGGTCAATGGTTTTAAAAGAATTGTTTTAAGAGGTTGCACCTTTGTTCTAAGTATATGCTTTCGACTAGGTCGAAGCCCTTAGCTGCTACATTTCTTATCTTTCGAAGTCAATGGCTTCGGAAGGTATACTTTGTTTGAAAACCCAAGCCACTTCTCAATTGCTTTCGAAAGGTTGGTTTCGACACCAACACTTCTTTACATAGGAATATCTTTCGACAGAGTGCTTTCGTCTTAAATGTTTATGGCCCTTTTGCTCTGTTGAAGGTAGAACCCAAAGGGTTCGAAAGAGATAGTTTTAAATGGTTTCGAAATGTGTTTACACATGTTTTAAATTGAACCCAATGCTTTCAAAAGGTTTTAAAGAATGATTTCGAAGGAGTGGTTCCCTAATGGTTTCAAAAGGTTTAAAAGGAAGGTTTCGAAAGGTTGAAAGGAAAGGCTTTCCCAATATTTTTGAAAGGCAATGTTTAAAGGTTTTAAAGATAGGATGTCTAAGGTTTTAATGCTTTTGAAGGAATGTTTTTTTAAACGTTTTCGAAAGGAAGATCATGAATGGTTTCGAAAGGAATGTTTTGGTCTATCGGCCTAGGTTATAAAGAAGGGTTTTACTTGGTATTGAAAGGGGTACTTTGAAAGGGGTACTTTCAAAGGTTAAAATGTTTTCATCGGTAAAGATTTGAGTAAAGTATATATATATATATAACATGGCAAGGTGATTTTGAGTAACTCATAGAGTATATATTTTCCTTGTTTAAGTTAGATTTAAAGGTTTTAAATCAATTTGAGATGAAAAGGTTTTCAAGGAAAATTTTGGGAAGATTTCCCTAAGTAAAATGACTCAAATATTAGAATACTAGATGTGACTAGTATAGGGCCGCACCCTATACATTGGCTATTAGCCCTAGCTAATTTAGTCCAAAATTCCAGTGTGTAGGGCTTTGTCACGGGTAAGACTAAAATGATGATTGTACACAGAAGGGAATATATATTTGTATACAGATAGGTTATTGGTGAGCCTACAAAACCATTAGGATCAAGTGACCCTGGGAGAAGATAAGTTAGGGACAGACCACCCAGAAGAGGAATATCTAATAGATAGGTTAGGGACAGACCGTCCAAAATAGGAGTATCTAACAGGTTTTAGATTATTTTATTTATATTGTCTGGTAGGCCCAAGTCAGCCAAAGGTTAGTAGTTAACCAAACAAAACAATAGCATTCAAATAAATAGTTTATTTATTACTTGATATGTATGTTTACATGATAATACTTAACAGTTTTTAACCAGTTTTGGTTGTAGGAAATGATTTGCAAAATATATGTTTTAAAAAGATATTAGTGAGGGGAAACCTGTTCCACTAAGCGGCGGGGTCTCACTTAATATCAAATAACCGAGATGTATAGTATTATTCACGCCAGGCTTTATGTCTGACTCGAAGTTTATGTTTTTCCCCTTAAACTCTCAGGTGCTCAAAATTGATTTGAGTAGGCTGAGGGTTGAGGATTTTATGGTTTTTATTAGGTTGGCGAATAAAGCTTCCGGAGACAAGCAGGTGGCTAACAGATAGCTATTTAGGAGTTGCTATTTTATTTTGCTTGATTCCGCTGTGTTGTATTTAAGATAGTTATGTCTATATAGTACTCTGGTCATCCAAGGGGGCATCTTCATATGTCGCTCTTGGCGTATTTTGTAATAATTATATTTGATCTTTACCTGGGAAACGATTATGGGATTATGTAATTGAATATGAACATGTTTTGTTAAATGTAATCAGAAAAGTTTTTTTGTGAAATATTTGATTTTTCTTTCATATTCATGTGCCTCTAATATTATGGATACCATTAACATTACCGTATTTGGTCACCGGAAGTTAATATTAAGGATGACTGCAGCATCTGTAGCGCTTAGCTTCGGCCCTCCAGATAGGGGTTATTACACAGTATCTATGTTTTGCTTTGGCTTTGTGCATTATAATCGCCTCTTACTCCAACTTTGAAGATCATGTCTTAAGGGCGGTATTTCATTCCCTTTCTGTATTTCGGCTATAATTTCTTCGGTTAAGATTAAGTACAGTAACCAAAGGCTAGTTCTTTGTGTAGTATCATTTGGACCACTTTGACTCCTGCTCTTTCTCGTTTTGTCTTGGTATTTTACTTCAGGAGCAGCTCTTCTAGATTTTTTCATTGCTTAGCCCATTTTCAACATACCTTGAGGAATACGCGTGTAACACTTGCCTCCTAAGTCTGCAGTGATTGTCGATTGGTGTAGACTTATTTATAGTTTGCTCCAGATCATCATATCTCCAAGAGCTGTTTTCTGTACTTTATCTTTTGGGTGAGCTTTTACCTATAAGTAGCATACGGTCCTTTATTCTTGTTCAGGTGGACTTGTTTTTTCTCCCAATCTTCACATCTGCCTATATATATATATATTAGCATCACTGTTCTCATTTCTTAGATTGTCGTCGTTGTTCACATGCTGCGTTGTCAGTATAGCTATCGAACGACGGTGGTGAGTTGTGAAAATTTGCTTGTTCGTGCGCTAGGCATGGTCTGCCTCACTGTTTAGGGAAGGAGCGAGGTTGAATTTAGCATCAGCATTCTCATTTTAGAGATTGTTGTTGATCATTTATATACTACACTATCAACATAATTGTTGAACGACGGTAGTGAGCTGTGAAAATCGTTCTTTTTGGTGTTGGTTTATTAATACTCACATGTTTTCATTTCTTATTCTCTATAGAAGAATTATTATTGGTTACTTTTACATTTAATGCTCCTATCCACGTGACATCTATCTATTGGGTCATGGTTTGAACAATTGTTAAATCAAACCTTTCATTTTTCCATGTAAATATGTATCTATCTTTATGCTTATTATCTTAGCAATTCGACCGAGGTTTTACGTATTTCTTCATCATTATTATCGAGTGGCCATTATTAAGGTATGTATTTCCTCCTTTTCTATTCTTGTTCAAAAAATGGGAAATGGGAGGGAAAGAAATTTCAAACTCGATTATATTCTTGCATTTAGATTTCTTTTTAGATAGAAGTAAGAAATCTGTTTTTCATTTTAATTTTTGTCAGATTTCTTTAAGTTGGCACCTTTTTCTTTCGATTTATCTTAATATTTTGATATGACTTGTTTTATTTCGCCTTCTAAAATTACTTGAATGGAAGAGGACGAGGGTATTTTAACTCGATTTGGGTTTTGGGTTATGACGCTATAGTTCCTGAACCCCATGAGCATTTCAATGCTCACCTGGCTGCAGTAATTCCCATTACCCCCGAACATATACGTTGTGGCCTCTATCTTCCTCCTAATTCGGTCCTTTGCAAATGGCTTTCATCTATTAGTCTAGTGCCCATTCAACTAGCCCCCCTCTCTTACACTCTTGTGATAGCCACGTTTATTCTTTATGCTGAAAATGATAACTCTATCACTTGCGAAGAACTTCGCTTTCTTTTCGATACAAAGAAAAGTACCTTAAAGGCGGTGCTGGCTTTTTCTACACTCAGGCCGAAATGTCAGTTTTTATGAAAGTACCCCGGATGACCCAAACATGGGTTGATTTATACATTTTTGTTTCTATATGGTTTTCCCCTCTTTTCGCCATCATTGTAACTCCACAGCTTTATGCCCATATCACCGAAGAATATTACAAGTAATACCATCGAGTAATATGGAGAATAAGGCTGGTTAAGAGCGACCATCCATAATATTGTTTTGGGCGAGTATTGATATGCCAAATTATGTGACTATATTTTTTTCTTTTCCTTACAAGAAAGGATTTGACATATACAGACCATGCGCAAAATAATAATACAATGGCTTAACATAATTCATAACAATATATCACATAATAATAATACAACACAGAATCATATGTCGCACCGGAAATATAATACATCAAATATCTCTCTAAAGTGAAAGTTTGCAAAAGCAAAAGGCTAGACTTACATATACAATGATATACATATAGACTATGACAGGTTAAAAGAATATACATAACAATGTATGTCAGTACAACAACCCGATATACCACAAGTATACATAAGACTAGTATCTCAAATGGGACTCTACCATATATATAATATTGCATATATCTACTTTGGCTAGCCCACATCCAAAGTCACCGAGTCCCT
The DNA here is from genome assembly GCA_030737815.1 of Allium fistulosum. NCBI lineage: Eukaryota > Viridiplantae > Streptophyta > Magnoliopsida > Asparagales > Amaryllidaceae > Allium > Allium fistulosum. Next base: position 891,318,691 of record CM060905.1, on the reverse strand, counting down.
GTATGTAACGATTCGCCTTTCTTGCTACTAAAGACTACACTTAATACACATCGGTATTCATGTGTCGACCATTTAGTTGTCCGAAAGATAGGTCATTATGGGTGAAAAGAAGTAAAGAAAAGATAGAACAGAAACTCAAAAATCGAGACGAGTAATATATAATATGCAACAAGTCTAATAAAAAGAAAAGAACTTTAATATACATACACATATCAGATTACTTGTAACGACCCGATAATTTTTAATAATTTTATTTGTTTTATTTATTTAATTAGTTGAATTTTGTGAAATTTTAAATAAAAAAATTTTGAAATAAAAAAATTTGATATTTAGAATACGTATATTTAAATATAGAAGATGGTAAATTTCCATCTGATTTTATGAAAGTTTATTTCATTGTGAAATTCTATTAAATTCAAGTCAGTTAATAATTGTTGATAATAAAATATTTTCCAAACTTGAATATTTTTACATAGAAAAATTCTAAATCATCTTCTGACTGAGATGTCATTTTTCGTTTTTCCAAATTCGGACTTCTTTAGCTCCGTCGATCTTATTTTTCTGCGTTTTTGCTGCTTTTTCTACTAGTAGAAAATTCAAATTTTATAATTCAATCGTACCACTGATATCCGTATACCGTTTTGATCATTTCGTTGTGCTGATCTCTACAGTATATTCATTTCGGTGTTGAAGGTTCCGATGCATAGCGAAATCCGCGAAACGGTTGTCCGTATCGGTATCCATTGAGCCGTTTGTTTTCCCTGTGTCCTTTGGTGTTCTCGAGACAACCAATAGCCAGCTATTTATTTCCTTGAATTCTTGTTCACAGCTGTTGTCATTCCCACGGTTCAAAAAAATTAAATAAAGTATTCATTTACATTGTCCTCTGTCCATTCTCTTACCTTGCCCCTCCTGTTCATATTCTGTGCACGTTCATTTTTTTTTGTTTGCCTGACCTTTCTTTCCTCATCATTCCTTCTTCCTCTTTTCAATTTTTTTTTTCTTTTCGGCCATGCTTGTACGCAAAAAAATAAAATAAAGCAAGCAGCCCATACTCCTATCGCCTCAACCCAGAACTGCTCGGCCGTACCCCCCTTTGCTTCCCTAACCATCCTCCTCTCTTGCGCCACAACACTGAACAACACTGTCGGTTCCCTTCCACCCCACGACAACCCTCCCTCCCCAATCGAAGCCTGCAAAACCTCCATTGACTAGCCGCCTTCTCCTCCGTCGATCCTACTACTTCTCTCTGAGACAAGTGCCACATCCTCATGCGACCCACTTACCATCGTGTGACCAAAACACCCACTCCCCTGCCGCCACTTAACAGCCGAGCCCCTCCCCAAGCCCAGCTACTCGAACCCATGCCTACTATCTCCTCCCCTGCCGAGCCATGCCCGAGTTCGCATCACCTGAATCCTTGCCGCCCACTGTTTGATGGCCGCACTTCTCATCCCTATTCGTATGAAATAATGTATGTTTTGTATAAGTTTCAAATCTATAACATATAGGTTGCGTGTGTATATATTGGTATATGGTAGTTTATATATATAGTTAGTTTGTGCCAGTTGTCTTGTTTAATGAAGAAGGAATTATATATTTTATACCCTATATATATATATATTCACCTTTGAGAATGCATAGTAACCTGCATACGGAACTCATTAATACATTGAGTCTGCATATTACTTTATTAGCAGTGCATACAAATGATACTAGTTTAGCATATATATTGTTTTCTAGATATACGTTAGTAAAAGAAATATTTTATAATGTGAAATATATTTCACATATTATTGAGTTAATGTATTAGCTTGGAATTGGTGAATACATGTGTTATAGGAGTTCTGGTTATATAATTAGTATATATGTGTACTATTTTTTTTCTAATGCTAAATTATATAGCTGCAGTAGATGTATTAGAAAAAGAAATAAAGTATAGTGTTTACAGTATCTTATTTTGTAAAGGAAGTCTGCATATGTTTTGGTGGTATGAAACATATATTTTGTCTGCCTTTGGTCGTCTGCATATGTTGTAGCATGTGTGTGTGCATATAATTGTAGTTCATATTTATAACGCATGCATCTATATAGCATGTTTAAGTACATTAAGCCGTACGTATTTTAGTAGATAAGGTTTAAGGCTGCATTTGGTTAAACTATTTGATTTTTCTTTAAAATTTATATTATTTATAGTTATGTATATCCTTGGATGTTAATTTGCCTATGTACATTTAGTTTCAGATATTGATGTTTCAAAATTAATGTATATACTTGAAAATAGAGTGAATTTGGTTTGATATGTATATGTGTGTATATATAGTTTTTGATTTTAATATGTTTAATTTCAATGAATATATTTAAGTTAAGAATTATATAAAATGTATATGTACTTTAATTTGAATACTGGGTTTAAGGAGGATAATAATATAATATACATCTCGTCAAAATGTTTATATATCAAGCTAATTTGATCCGTTCCCATCGATTTCTGTTATCAGCTCTGCTCATCAAACTTGTTTCCATCTAACATTGCTTTGGATTTCGTAACTCAATTCATTTTCGAATCTCTCTCTAGCCTCGAAAGGTGAGCAATCACTCATGATTAATGTTCTTTTATTTATTAAATTTGATTTCAATTGAAACGACAATTGAAATATGCTGCTGTTAGTTATTTACACTGTTATATATATGTCGTTATCTGTATCTGTTCACTTATGACATCTGACACCATTATCTGTTATTTATATTGATGATATATGCATGTTATATTATTATCATATCTGTTATCACTCTGCAAGTTCCCTGTTAGTATAGAATTCACTATGGGTTGAAATGATACATACTCGAACGATCTGTAGAATATGAAAAAATCGTTATGGGTTGAAATGATAAACCCAAGCTATTTTCATTAAATTGTATTTGGGATTTGGGTTGAAAAGATATATACCCGAATACATTTTAAATTGCGGATTGAAATGATAAATATCCGTATCACTTGACCATAGGATAGAAAATTATATACAGACACCGTCGTTCTATATATATATAAATATTTTGAAAAAGATTTCTATGGTTTTGGAAAAAAATATATGGTTTATAAAAATATTGATTTCTAGATATTATATAAATGTTATTTTATATATAGTTAAATTCTTGATTTTAAGCTATGCATAAATTTGTTTTAATATAAAATAAGCTTAATAATAAAGTTTGAGTTTATTAAAATATAATATGGTTAAGTATTTATTTAAATTATATTTTAATATAGAGTTTATAATGATTTAATAAATTAAGGTCAAGAAGATAGATATGAAATTGATTTGAAATTGTATTTAATTAAGAAATTTATTTAATTAGAAATCGATTTGGAACTTATTGAATTTGAGATTTTAAAGGATATAATTTTATAACTTGATTTTGGTTAAGGTGATTTAAATGAATATTTCAAGTTTAATTAAGTTGAAGGAAATATTTAGTTTATTTGTAATTTGGGGTTTTATTTAAATAATATTGGATTTATTAAGTGAATATTTCAAAACTAAATTATGATAAAGTTAAATTAAGATATATATGAAATTATCAAATTTAGTCTTAAGATTGTGAAATATTTAAAGCTTTGGAATATATCGAAATTTAAATGGTTTATTTGTGGTTCAAATCTGTATTTGAAATCGATATAATAGTTTATTGAGAACTAAATTGAAGTGAAATTGATGATTTGAGATTTGACTAAATTTGAAATTTTGGGATTGGTGTCGATTTGGAATTGATTTGTGAAATTTGAGGAGGCTATTTTATTATATAAAGTATTTTTAAATTATATTTAAAACTATTTATATATGTTACTTTATAAATTTATTTCATATAAACTATTTTAATATAAATTATTTTTAATATAAACTATTTCAAATTAGAACTATTTTATATAAACTATTTTAAATTATAAACTATTTTATTATATATACTATTATTTATATTTAAATGGTTAAGTGGGAAGTGTTATGATTCCAAAGCATTATGATTTCTAAATTTTGATTTCCAAAGAAATATGATTTCCAAAGTGTTTGATTTAGAAAGGGTTATAACTTTGAAATACTAAGATTTTGTAAATGGATATATTTGAGATGGATATATTTGAAATGGAAATGATATCGTATTTGGTTTTGAAATGGAAGTGATATCATATTGATATGGTTTTGAAATGGCAATGATATTTTGGTTTTGAAATATAAACTATTTTGAAATTTTATTAAATGACCAATCAGTGTAATAATTACGTAGTTATTAAAGAGTCCGGGATCGGTTTGGGACATACTCTCTGTCTAAAACCGAAAACCACTTTAATAACTATTATACGTGGAGTGTGATCCAGAATGAAGTGGTTGGAATGATGACGTTGCTAGATTTGAAGAAAGAGAACGATAATGGATGACCTTGACACTTGTGTCAAATTGGAAATGACTTAAACAGGAGCCGTGTCGGGCCAGTGAGGTTAGCTACCTCTAGCGGACACACTTCTTCGTAAACTACTCATTACTTGTTTTTGATTGGTGTGCACCCTTGAATTGGGAGTGTTGTTCTGCGGTGTTGCGATCGTTGCGGCGATGTGTTCTCACCAATCCGGACCAGGCAAACGGTAGTTTCACTACCTTGGGTATTGCCTCATGTGCCTTGTCATACTCGTATCCTATGCGGGACCACTATGATTTGTTTCGTGTTATACCTATAGAGTACTCCTTGATAGCCTACTAGTTTATGGTGGAGTTTACAGTGCTGTATAGATTATGACGCTTATATAAAATGTGTTAAGGGGGATAATGGTAACGCCTTAACGCTATTTTGATACTTTATATTACTGATAGACATTATCTACTTAGCGTACACTACTATATATAAATAGTTTAACGGATCCTTAGAGGATGGTTATCCCAAACATCCTTTGAGTTACTTGTATTTTCAGTTGTTATTTCACTTGAGTTGGATTTATTGATATAAGAATGTTAATCCTGACTCGAGTGTTTTGTGTTTTGCTTTACGCTTGGGTCAGACTGAGTGTACCAGTATTCAAGGCTCACCTTTGGAGTTGGAGCTTCGCTTGGAGATCCAGCTATCTATCTAGCTTTTAGATATTCAGTTGATTCCAGTGATGTATTCTGATCTTGTATTTGACTATTGTATTCGAGACTTCTGCTGTATCTTGTTTAACTCTGTTATATATATATATAGTAGCTTCATGAACTACTATTCTTTTGTTTCCGCTGCACTATTGTTATATTACTCTGTGTCTGTGATTTTTTGATTATTTATTTACTGTATATCCTGAGTTTTGCCAAATTTTATTTACAATCCATTGTTTTGAATTATTCAAGTCCGGCATGTGTGGATTTATTGTCGATTTGAATGGTCCAAAATAGTGGGTCGTTACATTACAACACTGACCTCTCATTAGCCTTGGACAGTTATAACATCAACAACAATGCAGCGGAAATAAAAAGAATATACAAGAGATACATCTTGGCATCCAGCTCGACTCCTGAGCTCCAAAGCATCCAAAGCTAATCTGAAAATATGCTCGGTCTGACCCGAGCATCATAAGAAAAATAATGCTCAGATCAGTCTGGTAAAATCAACGTAAGAAACTCAAATCATAGGGAATTTTATTTATTTTACTTATAAAATCTTTTAAAATGAAAGGTATCTTGTAAGACCACGCCGCACGTGCAAATGGACAGGTTTTTACCTTATGATAACGAAAACGTTTTCTATAGAAAATCAAGTGATATTATAATAGTGTCTATGATACAAATACATATTGATCTTAGCCGAAATTATTACATTAATCAAATTCCAGCATAATAGGTTTACAACTAAGTCCAAAAGCCCTTATTGGGAAAATGGATTCCATATAATGACAAGGTAAGGGACTACCTACCGAATGGTACACCTCTAGATAAAATGCACCTGGGGTCTGATAAGAACATCTTGTACCCCTACTATACAGGACTAGCCAACCCAAACCGCAACGTTCCCAAAGCATACAAAAGTAGATAGTAATCTATAGATCAGGGATGACCATACCCTAATGGGAGCGACCCATATAGCCCTACTGCATCCTTGTTTTTGTCATTCCCAGTAAATGAGGCATGAGGCTACGTTTTACCTTTAGATAGCGCACTCACTTGTAATGCTGGCACTACCCTCCATGCAAAAATGAAGTACCATCATTCATCCATACAAGTTTGTTCTAGGACTGAACAAAACCGTATGCACTACTTCTACTACATTCATTTTGGAATCACCCTTAGGATTAGTAACAAGTAGCCCTTGCACTTCAAAAGTTCCATCTTCGATTCCATATTCTTCAAGATGTCTTCAGTTCGAAACGCTTGAGTTGGATTGAATTGGTTATTTGATAATATATACTTATCCAATCCCGGTTTCTTTGAAACAACATTTGATAGTTTTCGGTAACCACAACCCTGGTTCTTTGGAAATAAATAGACAAATGAATAAGTGCGTGGAACACCCCCTAACTGTTTTAGTGGATGGAACTCCTTATCATTCATCCTAAGAGAACAAAACGAGATTTATACGCACAATAAAGCTTCATCGAAGATGACTGTGCCATATAACTCACGTGTTTCTCCTAGATATTTTCAGATTTATATTTTTTGCCAAGATTTGATAGTCGGTTGTTTATCTATCAAATAACAAATAATTAATCATTGATTTAATTTCATATGGGATCCACTAAGCCTTTATTAATTATTCTTTATTAATTAAATCTCTTTTAAAAATTAAAGATTCAAAATACCATTTACAAAGGATATTATTTCACAAACAACTTATACTTCTTCAATACTTGGAAACCATTATATACATATCTCAACAGTATAAGTAATCAAAACATCATACTTTCCAATACTCAAACAACATATCCATATACTTTTCCCATCGGTATAAGTATATTAATAAAACTTAAGGAAGATTTCTCATTTTTCCAAAATTCATATTTAAATGGGCCCAATAAATTAATCGGATAACTTACAAAATCATTTAAAACACTTAAACCCCAAATAAATAGAATTTAAGTTAATTTAAAACATAACTTTTACAACTTCGAAAAGAGGCTGAGCGATCACAATGGTACAAAACCAAGTTATCATTTATTTAAATTTGACTTTGAAGACACATAATAGTTATTTACATAAGCTAAAACATATGTAAATAAATCCACAACCAAATCAGTAATTAACATTTCAATATAAACCGATTGGTAGATACATGTCCAATAACATAATAGCAGAATAGTGATTTGTTCTGCTAAATAGATGTACAAACAATCTATTAAGTTTAATTATACTAGAATGAGGATTTATTCTGCTAACAATGTCAAAGTTTAGCATAACTTATTCACGTTTATAGGGTTGCTCAATAGTAACGAATATAGAACCCATTGTGTTCAAAACTACTCCATTTAAAAGAAAGCTGCTTTTAAACAAATTGATCCTTGGGAAACAAAGTACTTAAAAACTTAAATCTCTATTTAAATAATTAATTACAAGTTAAATCATTTTATTAAATCATTAATAAATCTTAATTAAGTCATAACTTAACTTAATTATTAATTAATAAATAATTAAAATTTTAAAATAATTTATTTATATATTAAAACCTTTAATTGGTTTATCATTAAAAATAATTATACACTTACTTAATAATTAATTAATAATTTACCCTATAGTTAATTAATAATTAATTAAAAATAAATCATATACTTAATTCATAATTATTTAAAAATTAATCTTTCTTAATCAATATTAGTAAAAATTAATCTTACTTTTAAATAAAATTAATTATTAATTAAGCACCACTTAATTATAATTAATAAACCTTATTTAACACTTAATTAATTATTAATTACCAAACTTAATAAATAAATAAATAAAATCCTTATTTAACTTCTTAATCATTATTATTAAGTTTTATAAAACGTTTCCAAAGTGTTTTAAGTATAAGAACTTAATTTGCAAAAAGTGGACTTTTAGCTAAACTGAATCCATAGCGACTAGCACTGTGGATACCATAACTGGAAAATGTTTCTTAGCTTTCTCTTTTGAAAACTTAACATTCAAAAGCTTACTAACTTTTCCAAAACATAAGTATGTTTTTATAAAAAGTAAAAAGAAGTTTAGAACTTGAAAATGATTTTGATTTTTGAAAACGATTTAACATGTCTTCCACAAGGAATCCAAGTCGCCAATACCATACAAAGTGCTAACTTCCTTAACATATCATCACATATTCATGTCTATAACATACAATAACATATCACAACCACAAACCTAAACAAAGCTCACAACTTTACCACAAACATAGCAAAGTTTTAAACTTTACATCAATCACAACACCTTTTAACTTCTTTATCAATTCTAAGTCTCATTCACAACAAGTACAAATATATTCACATCCAAACAACATGACAAGTCAATACACAAGCATATTTATATACAAATACTAGTATAAGATAAAGGTGTAAAAATTTCCAAAATGAGTGAGTTTATACTCACCAAAAGTAACAAAAACAAAGCAACTTGAACTAGAACTTTGGAAAAACCTAGGTCTTGGATGCTACAATCTAAAAGTTTAAATTTTGGACCATGGAATTGCTTATTCGGCTTAGCCACGACCCAAATGCCTCGGCCATAGGATGGTTTGAGGGTGTGTGGCCTTGTTTAAGAAGAAAGAGGAGCTCAGAAATGAAAAGGAGGTGTTTTTAAGTATTTTTATAAAATAAAAAGGAGTAAAAATTAAAAATTATAACATAAAAAAAGAGAGGAAGCCATTGATGGCCATTAGAGCTTTAAGGAAGAAGAAAGGAAAGTTAAGTGAATAATGAAAATGGAGAAGAAGGTGGAATGTATAGTTGTTTCTATGGAAAAGGAGATGGATAAAATTACCATTTTAGCCTTAAGTACACTACCCACTGCAAACGCATGCCACATCACCACCATCCACTTCCTTCTACTTTGATCCACATGTTAGCATGAGGGGGAGGCCTTATATCCACCATATTATGCACTTAAGTGTAGTTATATGTCATATTATAAGACATTTAACTTTTCTTATTTCTTTTTAATTTTATGAAAATGGTCATTTCATGCTTCCTTAAAGTACACATATTATTTTCACACTTAACTTTCTTGATTTAAGTACTTGTCATTTATAATAATATGTGTTTAAGTGTATTAAGGTATTTAGAACCGTTTTAACAATTTTCAGATGATCAAAAATTAGGATTTTTGAAAAAGTTTTCCGATCACATTTTCTATTTTCTTTTGAACTAAATATTTTTGTAAACATATTTTGAAAATCATTTCACCATCATTGGTTATTAGTTAAAAGAGGTATTTTTGAGTAATAAAATCCATTATTAATTATTTGAAAATATATTAATTATCTATATTTAAAGTGGTAAAATTACGGCTCATTACATTCTTCCCCCCTTAAGAATTTCTCCTCGAAATTTCACATATGAATTATTCATAAGTCTGCATGATGTTCATAGATCATACATATGCACAATTTGATTCGATCTCTACTCAAATACATAACCTCTCTTTCGATCTAGTATCGCTCATCCGATTTCCTAGTGCGGATTTTGATCAGGCTTTTAAATTAGAAACCTCCATTTTCCTTACATAGCTAGATACTACGATAGAAAATTTTGGTTTCATATCAAGAATCCTCACCAAGTGTTCGCCGTAAAAATCGAGTGATAGATCCTAATTTGGAATGGTGTGAAACACTCCAAAGTCATGTACTCGAATCTTAGATCAAAACTATATGAAAAAGAGAAATGATCTATGCTCAACTTACACACTTATATTACTGGTTCGCACTAATACCAATTCTATTTTTGCTAAAATTATTTATGAAAACATTTCATAAAACTAACTTAAGTTCAACTTGTATAGTACCCCACTACATCCTAAGAGTATATACCATTATTTAATTCAACTTTTTCATTTTGGATTATTTCTCTAAGAAAACTCAAGATCCAAATACCCGGTCTTATTTCAAAACCCTTTTTGAAATGAAACTATATATTTTAACTATAGAATATATATATATATATTTAGCTACATATATATATATAGCTCGAGTAACCCCAAAATGATACTAAGGAACTGGGTATTACCAAACAGTACCAAACATTCCCTTACCAAGAAGAGTAATACTCAAGAGAAGTGTTTACCATCCGAACACATCTCCTTCCCATTTTAAGTTATTTATGAGCCACTCAAATTAGTCAATTTAAAATACTAATTTCTATTTCAAAACCTGCTTTTTGAAACAATACCTTACATATTTGCAATAAATATTTATCACCAACTTGCTTTGGATTCGTTCGAATTTGAACTCGTTTTGATCGTAAAATGATAAAGAGAATAATTTACTAAGTGCCCTACCACATTCGTGTAGGCAAACATCTTATCGTCACTTAGAAAATTATTTCGATTATCGCAAAACAAACCGAGACTCATTTTTCGAACCAATCCAAAACTTATTCAAAATTTCCATTTCCAAAAAAATTTATACTTAAAACCAAAATACTTTCAGATTATACTATTATTACTTTCCAAAACCTTGAAAACCAATTTTCCGAAATCACTGGAATTTGAGTCCTTAAATTTCTACTTAAATTCCTTTTATTCAATGGACTCGTTCTTATAAATCCATTTTATAAAATCATTCCTAAATATTCTTACTTCCTTTTAATAAATATCTTTAATTAAATCAAAATTTAACCTAATATTAACATCGAAAGCCTTATAGTCAAATTGTGAAACTTAATTCACAAGGTGTTTGTTTCAATGTTGCCATAAATTTCTACTTACCTAACCCATATTCCAAAAGGGAAGCTGCTTATATAAACTCTCAACCATAGTTAATGCTTAAACTAGATGAGCATGACTAAACAAACCCTAAATGATTATAATAGAATATTACCATTTCCTAACAACAATCACCTCAAAAATACTATACTATTTTTGAAAATCATTTATATATATAAAATATATTCCTAAGTAAAATTATTTCATTTACCAATTTTTAAACAATACTATGTTGATTGGCCTTGTTAAAGTGTTTAAGAATCCATATCGATAACGTTGGCCAGACGCATCGACTAGCATTCATAAACCACTGAACCAATCAAACAACACAATATAAAACATTTTTATATCAATAACAAATATGCGCCCTCATATACAATATGATCAAACTCATAATAAGGTATCCATTATCTTATCTCTTAATGAGTTTATCCCACCATGGCTAAGGTTCTAGCTTAACCTTCAACTTTGAAACTAAATGTAATGATATGCCTTTCTTACTACTAAATACGACACTTAATACATCATTAGTATTCATGTGCCCATCATTTAGTCATCCGAAAGTCAGGTCATTAAGGGTGAAAAGAAGCAAAGAAACGATAGAATAGAAACTCAAAAATCAAGACGAGTAATATATAATATAAAACAAGTCTTACAAAAAGAAAAGAACTTTAATATACATATACATATTAGAGTACTACACTGACGTATCATCAGCCCTGGACAGTTATAACATTCTGTCCTTACAACTTGCCAAATAATACAAAAATAATGCAGCGGAAATAAAATGAATATATAAGTGATGCGTCTTGGCATCCAGCTCGACTCATGAGCTCCAAAGCATCCAAAGCTAATCTGAAAATATGCTTGGTCTGACCCAAGCATTATAAGAGAAATAATGCCTGGATCAGTTTGTTTAAACCAGCGTGAGAAACTCAAATCACAAGGAATTTTATTTATTATACTTATAAAACATTTTAAAATCAAAGGTATCTCGTAAGACCACGCCGCACATAATCACGGACGGGTTTTTACCTTATGATAATCAAAACATTTTCTATAGAAAATCTAGTGATATTATAATAGTGTCTAGGATACAAATACATATTAATCTTAGCTAAAATTGTTATAATAAATAAATTCCAGCATAATAGGTTTACAACTAAGTTCGAAGGCACTTATTGGAAAAATGGATCCCATATAATGGCATGGTAAAGAACTACTTGCCGAATGGTACACCGCTAGATAAAATGCACCTAGGGTCTGACGAGAACATATTATACACCCCTACTACATAGGATCGACCTACCCCTTACTAGATAGTACCAAATATGATCATCCAGCGTTGTGATCAATAACCATACATTCCTAAAGCATACAAAAGTAGATAGTAATCTCTGTATCAGGGATGACCATACCCTAATGGGAGCGACCCACATAGCCCTGTTGCCTCCCATATTTTTGTCATTCCCAGTTGATGAGGCTTGAGGCTACATTTTACCTTTAGGTAGCACACCCACTTGGAATACTGAGACTGCCCTCCAGGCAAAAAATGCAGTACCAGCATTCATCCATACAAGTTTGTTCTGGGACTGAACAAAACTGTAGGCATTACTTCTACTATATCCATTTCGGAATCACCTAAGGATTACTAGCAAGTAGCCCTTGCACTTCAAAAGCTCCATCTTCAATTTCATATTCTTTAAGATATCTTCAATTCAAAATGCTTGAGTTGGATCGAAGAGGTTTTTGGATAATTATTCTTCCGATCTCGGTCTCTCGAAACAACATTTTATAGTTTCCGGTAAACTCAATCCCTATTCTTTTGGAAACAAACAGACAAATGAATAAGTGTGAGGATCACCCTCAACCATTTTAGTGGACGAATCTCCTTATCATTCATCCTAGGAGAACAAAATGAGATTTATACGCAAGGTACAACATCATCGAAGTTGACTATGCCATATAGCTCACATGTTCCTCCTAGATATTTCCAAAGATATATTTTGGGCCAAGATTTGATAGTCAGTTGTTTAACTATCAAATAATAAACAATCAATCATTGATTTAATTCCATATGGGATCCACTAAGTTTTTATTAATTTATCATTATTGATTAAATCTCTTTTAAAAATTAATGATTCAAAATACCTTTTGCAAAGGATATTATTTTGCAAACAACTTATACTTCTTCAATACTTGGAAACCTTTATATACTTATCTCAACGGTATAAGTAGATTATTGAAACATTATACTTTTCAATACTCAGAAACGTATCCATATACGTATCGCATCGGTATAAGTAGATTAACAAAACTTAAAGAAGATTTCACTTTTTCCAAAATTCATATTTAAATGGGCCCAACAAAATATATTTTAAAACATTTCATATCAAACCATTATCCTTCGGTGTTAAGTATGGAAGAACATTTCCATACCACCATAATTAAGAAGGATAAATAGCTAAACCAATCTTATTCCTTTCTAAAATCCCATTCTATTTATAAAATTCTTTTAAAAAACTTTCTTTATAATTCCTTTAAAATAATCTTTTATAAAATATCATTTACAAAATATCATTTGGAAATCTCCTTTAAATAAATTCTTTATAAAATAAAATCCCTTTCATAAACAAAATGTTATTTATAAATCCCTATAATAAAATAATCGAATAACTTACAAAATCATTTAAAACACTTAACCACAAATAAATAGAATTTAAGTTAATTTAAAACGTAACTTTTACAAATTTGGAAAGAGGCTTAGCGATGACGATGGTACTAAACAAAGTTATCATTTATTTAAATTTTACTTCGAAGTCACATAACAGTTATTTACATAAGCCAACATATATGTAAATAAATTCACAACCAAATCAAGGAATAACATGTCAGTATAAACCAACCTGTAGATACATGTCCAAATAACATAATAGCAAGATTGTGATTTGTCCTGCTAATTAGATTATCAAACAATCTATTAAGTTTAATTACAGCAGAACGGGGATATATTCTACTAACAATGTTTTTAGTATAACCTATTCACATTTGTAGGGTTACTTAATGGCATCGACAATATAACCCATTATGTTCAAAACTATTCTTTTTAAAAGAAAGTTGCTTTTAAACAAATTGATCCTTGGTAACAAAGTAATTAAAAACTTAAACCTCTTTTTAAATAATTAATTACAAGTGAAATCCTTTTATTAAATCATAATTAAATGTTAGTTAAGTTTTAACTTAACTTAACTATTAATTAAGAAATAACTAAAACTTTAAAAATAATTTATTTATAAATTAAAACCCTTAATTAATTTACAATTAAAAATATTTAAACACTTACTTAATAATTAATTAAAAATTAACCCCATACTTAATTAATAATTAATTAAAAATAAATCACATACCTGATTCATAATTAATTAAAAATTAATCTAACTTAATCAATAATTAATTAAAATTAATCTCACTTTTACAAGATAATTAATTGGTAATTAATCTCCACTTAGTTATAATTAATAAACCCTATTTAATACTTAATTAATTATTAAGCACCAAACTTAATTAATAAATAAATCCTTAATTAACTTCTTAGTCATTATTACTAAGTTTTATAAAACATTTCCAAAGTGTTTTAAGTATAAGAACTTAATTTGCAAAAAGTGGACTTTTATCAAAACTTCATCCATAGCGACTATCGTCGTGGATACCATAACTAGAAAATATTTCTTAGCTTTCTCTTTTGAAAACTTAACATTAGAAAGCTCACTAACTTTTCCAAACATAAGTACGTTTTTATAGATAGTAAAACAAAGTGTAGAACTTGAAAATTATTTTGATTTTTGAAAATAATTTAACATAACTTACACAAGGAATCTAAGTCGCCAATACCATATAAGGTGCTAACTTCCTTAACATATCATCACATATTCATGTCTATAATATACAATAACATACCACAACCACAAACCTGATCAAAGCTCACAACTTTACCACAAACATAGCAAAGGTCTAAACTTTACATCAATTACAACACCTTTTAACTTCTTTATCAAGTCTAAGTCTCATTCACAACAAGTACAAACATATTCACATCCAAACAACCTGACAAATCAATACGCAAGCATATTTACATATAAATACAAGTATAAGATAATGGTATAAACTTTTTCCAAAATGAGTGAGTTTATACTCACCAAAAGTAACCAAAACAGAGCAATTTGAACTAGAACTTTGGAAAACACCTAGATCTTGGATTCTCCAATATAAAAGTTGGGATTTTGGACCATGGAAGTGCTTATCGGGCTCGGCCAAGACCCACAAGGCTCGACCATAGGGTGGTCTGGGGGTGTATGGCCTTGTTTAAGAAGAAAGAGGAGCTTAGAAATGAAAAGTAGGAATTTAAAGTATTTTTATAAAATAAAATGAGGAAAAAATTAAATTTTTAAATATAAAAGAAAAGAGAGGAAACCATTGATCACCATTTGAGCTTTAATGAAGAAGAAAGGAAAGTTTGAAAAAGTGAAAAATGAAAATGGAGAAGAAGGTGGAAAGTAGAGTTGTTTTTATGCTAAAGGAGGGGGATAAAATTACCATTTTAGCCTTAAGTTCACCACCCTTCACAAATGCATGCCACATCACCACCATCCACTTCCTTCTACCTTGATCCACATGTTAGCATGAGGAAGAGGCCCTACATCCACCATGTTATACACTTAAGTGTACTTATGTGTCATATTATAAGATATTTACCTTTCCTTATTTCTTTTTCTTTTTAATTCTATGAAAATGGTTATTTCATGCTTCCTTAAAGTACACATATTATTTTCACACTTAACTTACGTAATTTTAGTACTTATCATTTATAATAATATGTGTTTAAGTGTATTAAGGTATTTAAAACCTTTTAACAGCTTTTAGATGATAAAAAATTAGGATTTTTGAAAAAGTTTTCCGGTCACATTTTATATTTTCTTTTGAACTAAATATTTTTATAAACATATTTTGAAAATCATTTCACCATCACTAGTTATTATTTAAAACGGGTATTTTTTAGTAATAAAATCCATTTATTAATTATTAAAAAATATATTAATTATCCATATTTAAAGTGGTAAAATTTCGGGTCGTTACATTGTACCTGTTAAGTCTCGGTCTTACCTAAGTATTATAAAAATAATAAATGGGTTAGGCTATCTCTAAATTTCCAAAAGGTGAGATTATATAATAAGCATGCATAAGCATCAATGGTATATAAACCTGATTAGTGTGTTACACCAAACATCATAAGGTCTCACCATGAAATCATTCACTAACAACCTTGCGTAAAATGTAAGGCATAATAAGGACTATATAATATGCCACATGCTAATAAAAGCCATCGATACCAAATCACCATGTCATCAAAGCCTCTCACGGCCATCAACGGCAATCATCTCAAATATGGTGATAAGGAAACCAACTCTGAAATCACAACAACACAAAAGTTTGCATAAAAGCAAGTCAAACTCTAGAAATATAAGATCGCTTGAAAGCAAGTCAAAACACAAAAGACTAGCATAAAAGCAAGTCATAAGATCGTAAAGATAAGCACATCGCAAGTCATAGCAAAAGCAAGCACTTTGCAAGCTATAATAATAGACATGCACTTCATGCGCGAACATCGAAGATAAGAAAATCTCAAGAAGTATTTGGTGAAACACAAATCTTATAGAATCCAAAAATCAGCAATAAAAATCTAGTAACCACAAGGGGAAAGGGGCCTAAAATACTCCAAGATTGGTGAATATAAGAATTCACCGAACGTGCATGTAAACTTCAAGATAGGCATAAAATCCCATAGTAACTCCAAGATAGATATGAAAGCCTATAAAACTCCAAGATAGGCATAAGAGCCTATAAAACTCCAAAATAGGCATAAGAGCCTATAAAACTACAAGATATGCATAAGAGCCATGTGTCCATACCAAACGGGTTTACTCGAATATTTACAATAAGTTAGTAGCACTACACCAAATCAGTAAATTTTGCAACATTTATATTTTTTAGTTTCTAACACTTATAAATGTTACAAACTACCAATAGTGAAAAAGTGTTAGGATACTGAAAAAGTGTTACCAAAAATAAATAGTTTCCTCTATAAACTTTAAAGCACACCAATAATGATTTACAACACAAATAAGTGTTACAACAATTCGTAAATTCGTAAAAAATTGATTAACAATTGGCGTCTTTTGTAATTTATGCATACTACTCTTTCCTCATGCTTAACATTTTCGGCCGCATAATTTCTAATTTAATTTAGGGTTTTCTCTCTCGCTCACCAAAATCTTACCGACTTCATCCACTTCAACATCGACGTCAACGTAATCCTTTTCAACATTGATGCGGACTTCGGCGACTCGCGGCTCGACTGGATCCATGGCTTGACTGGATTGACATCTCGCGGTCACTATTCTAGGGCCGACTGGATCGATAACTCTTTCTCGATGACAACGATGCAAATCGCTTGAAATTACGGTTATTCTTGCACGGTTATTTATGATTTAGAATTGATGAAAATAGCTTTTTTGAACAATTTGGAATTTTGAATGTTATAGAAGCAATGGAGTTACCCCCTGAGCGTGCCTATCCTTTGTATTTAGTGGCTGCATCCGATAGGTATGTATTTTTTCAATTCAATGAGGTAATTAAAAATAGTCATTTGCAATACGATTCTTGTTTTTTCTCTGCATTTCAATATAACACATTCGAGAAGTAGAGAAGTAAAATTGGAGAATTGTGATGCATTGAGAGAAGTTGATCAGGGAAAAGCAAAAGGAGAGAAGAAAAGGAAAATTAAAATTGAGGTATGAGAACCGTTTTTTGTAAGGTTTGTGTAGCTAGCAGCTGCTTTAGTATTTGTTGACAACTGAGGCTGTTCAATGTTAGATGAGTTTTTCAACTTAATTACTATATATATTTTCAGGCCTCAATCACTAAAATACAATGCCATGTCTCTTCGGGGACATCCAATAAAATTAGAACGATGCAGAGAAGATTAGCATGGCCCCTACGCAAGGATGACACGCACAAATCGAGAAATGGTCCAAAAAAATACAATGCCATTGTTTTATTTTACTTGATTTTACTGTTGCAAAATGTTACCTCAACTGTTTAAAAAGATGGAATTTGTTTTAGTTTATATGGAACATTTCTTAGTTTTCTAACATAAACTAGCAAACTGATATCAATTAGTGCACTCTAGTATATCATCATAACTAACTACTTTTTTTGTAAACTGTTATCCCGCCTTTTGGCAAGGCCATGACACCAAGAACTTGAGTAGAAACCAATGACGGTTCGTCTTAGATATCGGTTATACGCAGACTCACCATGAATATCGATGAATTTTGTCCGAGTCCGAATCAAGCTACAATCGATAAGACACGGCGAGCGAAGCAATGAAAGTCAACATTCCAAATTCCATGTCAATCCGAGTTCGTATACTCAAGTTATGATCGATGCAAAATTCGATAAAAAATAGCCTCGCGTTCGAATCCATCGACTAGCCACTGTTCGACTCGATCGAGTTCGAGTCCATTGCCTGGCTGCTGTTCGAATCGATCAAGTTCGAATCCATCAGGGAAAGCTTTGTTCGAATCGATCGGCTCTGCTTCGATCACCAAAGCCTACTTCGAATCGATCAGCTCCGCATCGATCATCCATTGTTCACTTCGTATCCATCAGAGAACCTTTGTTCGAATTCATTAGGGCGCACTGTTCGTATCCATCAATGGACCACTATTCGTATCCTTCAAACCCAGTTACTTCGTATCCATCGAGGAGTCCTTGTTCGTATCGATCCACGTCATGATTATTCGTATCGATCGAGCTACCATTGTTCGAGTCCTTCTGGTCACGACAACTTCGTACCGATCAAATGGAGTCATTCCCAATCGGTACGAACGAGGCCACGCGGTTAACTTATTCCACGTGTCCCCCATCGACACGAACAAAGCTCATTGCATCGATACGAAACAAGGGCCACCTCCCATCGATTCAAACAAGACAAGTGCCTCGATACGAACAAAGCGAAAGTCCTGGAGCGACTCGATCAACTCGGCGAAGAAGGTGGGTCGATCCGAAGAATGCTCGCCACGTCACCACTTGATCACGTGCAACTATCAATTCGAACAGGATCGAGTCGAAATGATTGAGTCAAACAAAGCAGCCAACCGAGAATCCCAATTCGTATCGATCATATCTCACGATCCACAAGTCCAAATGCCACCAAATTATCACAGAAGCTTACGTACATGCTAAAGAATGTCCACGCCAAATTTCGACTCCATCGGACGCAATCTTGATCGATACGAAATCCATTCGTATCGATCACGGATCGGGCCGAAACTTCACGGTCTTGGTCGTGCGGGCCTACTCACGTGCCAGAAGAAGTCTCTCGAGATCTGAGAGAAATATCAGCCTCCTACGCCTATAAATGGAGCCCCAGGGCATGCAGAAAGGGGGATCTTCTTCTTCTTTGAATTCTCTAACGCCGAGACTCTGCCGGATTCAACTCTAAACTCCATTGTTGCTGCTGCTAACGAATTTTACTGCGGTAATTCATTGTTATTCGCTGTAACTTGCTGCAATCAATTGTAATCTTCAAAGAAACATCAATAAAGCAACCAACTTCATAGTGGACGTAGGCAATACGCCGAACCACTCTAAATTCTTGTGTTTCTATGCGTTTTTATTATCTTCATTATCTGTTTTTGGAGTTTTTGTTAGATAATCCTCTTTTTCCATTTAATTTCTTCATTTTATCTCTTCAAAAACTTCCGAAGAGTGTTGTGCCCAATTTTGGTACAAACACTTTGGTGCTTTCACTGAGAAAAAATCCAATTTTTCTCCTGCTCCTTGGATCTCCTATCGATACCGGATTGCACAAATCCAAGAAGAAGATCCAGATCTCAGACCTTGAAGCCCTTCCATTCTATTCAGATTTGCATCAGATCTAGGAAAGGACTTTTATCAATTCATCATGGAAAGTACACGAACTACCTCTACAGTTGCTGATCAAGAAGGACGGGACCGATAGAATCCCTTGCAATTGCCTCCATCCAACCAAGATGCCGCCGGACCTTCAGATCCATCATGCCCGGTCACCAGACAAGAGTTTCAGATGCTGCTTCAAGAGTTGACCCAGAGTCGGCAACAACTTATTGAACAAGTACGCGCCAACACAGAGTTGACCAACCAGCTAAATCATCAAAGGCGTAGAAGATCCAAAAGAAATCAAGGTTCTTATTCTTCTGCAGAGAGTTCCGCCTCATTTGACGGTCATCATCGATCCACACGCCCACGGCTGGATGTAAGCTACACCCAGGCCATAGGACACCAACCTGCCTTGAATCTAGGACAACCCAGAACTGCACTAGCCATCATACCGGACCTTCATCCCAAGGAGGTGCTGCTCCTTACCACGTCACAGGCAACCTCGCTACCACCACTACTACCGAACAAGGGGTTGATGCTAGAAATCAAACTGATCCTCATCGTAGCCAACGAGAGCATACTCCGGAGCCTTATGTCCCAGAAAATGTTGAACCAAGGAGGCGAGGCACGGACCGTCGACCGCGTCCGGTCCAGACTCGCGCTGTGGAACCCGACCACACCTTGGCACAACATGCTCCAAGTATCCGAATACCGGATGTACCGACGATGATTCGTCAAATGATCCGCGAAAGTTGGGGTCTCACTAACGACCACAGGGGAATCTCCCGGAGTCATACCCCTTTCACCGATGACATACTATATGCTAAACCACCTCGGCGCTTCAGGATGCCAACCTTGCCAGTCTATGAAGGAAGTTCTAATCCCAATCAACACATCCTGAAGTATGAATGGCTGATGAATGCTGCGAGAGCTGATGATGTAGTCAAATGCTGTAGTTTCCCCATTTCCCTGAGGGCATTGCAACTATGTGGTTTACTCGTTTACCACCACGATCCATTTCTAATTTTGACCAAATGGCCACCAAGTTTGTTGAACAATTCTGTATGCACGTAGCAAGGCCTAAAGATGTTAACACTCTGTCTAGTATTACTCAAGCTCCCGGAGAAACACTTAGACGTTACTTGGAGCGATTCCATGCTGCGTGTGCAGAAATAAGCAATCCCAACGATAACTCTATCCTGATGGCATTGACTAAGGGGATTGATCCTGATTCCGAGTTCGGAAATTGGTTAGCTGGGAAACCACCTGCGTCATTGGACCGTTTCTATTCCAAGGCAGCCCAATTCTTGAGAAGGGAGGTTGTGAAATAGTCTAGGAAGCAGGATGATGCAAGGCCCAACATCGAAGGAATTCAGAGTAACATCGTCGTTAAACAATCCGGAGAGAGTTCTAGAAAAGTTCAGTTGAACATTCAAAATAAACAGAATCAGCAGAGGGATAGTGGAAATCAAGGCAAAAAACGAGATCAGAATCATGGCCCATGACATAGAGCTCCCATGTACGATAATTATACTCCATTGAACAAGTCGTTGGAAAATGTGTATTTGCAGACTTGTAACACCATGCAATACAAGAAGCCTTGCCCCGAAACAATCAACGGAAAGACAAGTCCAAACAGGAAAATTTTGTAGATTCCACGAAAGCTATGGCATAATACAAACGAGTGTCATCATTTACAAGATCTCATTGAGAAACTAATACGTGAGCGAAAGTTGGATCAGTATGTGCGGACGCCGCAGTTAGGAGGTGCGGGCCTATCAAATCAGAATCGTGCGCCAAATCAGGAAAGGCAGGAGGAACCCGCTCGTACTGGTAGGAGGTTGGTTATTAATATGATAAGTGGTGGCCCTCATCTAGCAGACCGAATCTAGAGGAAATGGAGTCGTATGCCAGCTCTATCAGGCATGCGGACTTCGAGTGTTATAGTAGTATTGATGAAGGGGCTCCGACCAAACAATAGAAGACGATGACAGATGACATCGTGTTTAGAAACAGAGACGCTGATAAAGTCGAAGCCCCCACTATCGATCCACTGGTCATCTCAGCTCAAGTAGGTCCTGCTAAGATGAAGAGGATCTTAGTTGACAATGGAAGCTCTGTGAATATTTTGTTTAAGCGAGCTTATGATCAAATGAGAATGGAAGCCAAGGACTTGAAACCTTGTCAATCCCGAATCCATGGTTTCA
Organism: Allium fistulosum; assembly: GCA_030737815.1. NCBI lineage: Eukaryota > Viridiplantae > Streptophyta > Magnoliopsida > Asparagales > Amaryllidaceae > Allium > Allium fistulosum. The sequence goes on along the minus strand of CM060905.1, from coordinate 891,296,604 downwards.
ACGGAAGTGCTACTATACCCACTGGAGTGGTGGAACTGCCGGTGGAATTGGGAGTTGGAGAACGCTGGAGAGTACGGATGTTACAGTTCGTTGTTTTGGACATAGACTCCCCTTATAATGCTTTCTTGGGCCGACCGGCCCTCGCTGAATTCAGGGCAGCCATTGCCCCGTGGTGTTTGACTTTAAAGTTTCCCACTGATTGTGGAGTGGGAATCATTCAGGGAGATCAGGCTGCTGGAAGATCCTGTTATGTCGTAGAGCTGCGGGAGGCGCAGCGAAAGGAGAAAGGAAAGGGCATAGAGGAATCTCTCTGCGTCCGCTTTGCTGATAATTGACAATTAACGCCCGGGCCTAGGCCTTAGCACCCCAGCCAATTCCAAAGGGATCTTGACCCAAGAGAAACTGAAGACGAAGGAGAATCTAAAGAAAGTCAAGCATCCCCGGCCGAACTGACGATTGATGTCCCAATTGACAATGACGATGATTCGAAAATGATAAAGATTGGGTCTCAGCTAAGCCAGCAAACTAAAGAGGAATTGGTTGAATTTCTACGGGCGAATCTTGACGTATTCGCCTGGACGCATTCTGACATGTGTGGGATCTCGCCGAACATCACGAGCCACACTCTGAATATTGACCCGCGGGATGTCCCGGTCAAACAGAAAAGGCATGGTATGGATCCAGAGAGATCTGCCGCCCTTAAAGAAGAAGTAGAAAAGCTTAAAGCGAACGGGTTCATTCGAGATGCGCTATATCCTGAATGGGTGTCGAATCCCGTGCTCGTCCGAAAGCCAAACGGAAAATGGAGAACATGTGTTGATTACTCCGATCTAAATAAAGCTTGTCCCAAAGACAGTTTCCCGCTTCCCAGAATTGATCTGCTAGTAGATTCAACAGCCGGGCATGAGCTCTTATCCTTCATGGACGCGTATTCCGGCTACAATCAGATACCAATGCATTTACCTGATCAGGAACATACCAGCTTCGTAACCAATCTGGGACTTTAGTGCTACAAAGTTATGCCATTCGGACTCAAGAATGTCGGGGCTACTTAACAATGATTGGTCAATCGGATGTATGCCAATCAAATCGGGAAAATAATGGAAGTATATGTAGATGACATGCTTGTGAAGTCACGATTTTCCACTGACCATATTAAAGACCTAGAATCTATGTTAAACATACTTCGAGATTACAGAATGAATCTCAATCCACTGAAATTCATTTTGGAGTTGCATCCGGAAAATTCCTTGGGTTTATCGTCAATGCTCAGGGAATCGAAGCTAATCCTGAAAAGATTTGGGCAATCAGAAATCTTGAGACTCCGAAAACTATAAGGCAAGTCCAGAGTCTTAATGCGAAAGTAGCAACATTGAGCAGGTTCATTTCCAAGCACTAGTTCAGCATCTATCCACATCACCTATCCTGTCAAAGCCTATTGATCATGAGAAGTTGTACATATACTTGGCGATATCAGAAAACGCTATCAGCGCTGCTTTAATCCGAGAAGAAGACAGGATACAGAAGCCAGTATACTACGTCAGCAAACGATTGACTGGAGCTGAAAGAAATTATCCGAAGCTAGAGAAGTTGGCTTATTACCTTGTAATTGCATCAAGAAAACTCTGACCATATTTCCAGGCACATCCTATTATTGTTTACACCGACCAGCCATTACGACAGATCCTTACGCGGCCTGAGACGTCTGGTAGGTTACTCAAGTGGAACATCAAACTGAGCCAGTTTGATATTACTTACACTCCAAGACGAGCCATTCAAGGACAAGTACTAATTTTATAACTGAATTTACCATTCCAGAGTGTTATCCCACCTTTTTAGCAAGGCAGTGATACCGAATGATCGACCGAGAAACCAAAGATAGTTCGTCTCAAAGATTGGTCAACTTAGCATCTCAATAGAGCAAGTCCTTGTTAGGTCGTTCTCGACCTATGACCTAAAACCTAGAGTAACTCAACAGTTAGCGACCCAGCCTCTTCAAGTAGGACGTTCACGACCTAACGACTTAGAGGTTCCAACGACCTAATAGCCTCAGTGACCTAATAGCCTCAGCGACCTAAAAGCCTTAGCGACCTAAAAGCCTCAGCGACCTAAAAGGCTCAGCGACCTAGTAATCCCATGAAGGAAGCGTACTACTACCTAAAGGAAGAGCGACCTGGCACAAGCGACTTAGCGACTCAATTATTCTGCGACCTACGAGCTAAGAGCTTATAACTACATAGGCCACACCTCCTTAAGCCATAACCCGTGCTCATTGGGTCGCCCACGACTTAACCCAACTCTTAGGTCATTCACAACCAATGATCTACCTCTAGATCGCTCCGCTTGATACCTCAACATATTTAAGTCATTTACCATTCTCCCTTAGGTCGCTAACGACCTACCAAACCCTGTGTCATTGCTCCTTAGGTCGCTAATCCCTATGCCGCTACTCCTTAGGTCGCCACTCCTCCACTACATACACTAGGTCGCTCGAAGCTCATACCCTATCCAGGTTGACTCCATTAGGTCGCCAACGACCTACGACCGACCTACGACCTATCCCTTAGGTCGCCAACGACCTACGACCTATCCCTTAGGTCGCCAACGACCTACGACCTACCCAACCTGCTCCAGTTTTTCCTATAAATACCTCACCTACTCCATATTCAGGGGGGACTTCTTTCCGGACTGGGAAGCGTCGAAGCTCTACACTTTCTCAACCTCCACAACACTTCATTTTCCAACAACACTTCAAAGAGACGAGAGAAGAGATGAATCACATTCAACATGAATTCGAAGAGCAATTCACCGTCAAAGTTCTAGCTACTTGTCTTGATTGTGTTGTAGCCGAAGATTCATTGTAAACATTGTAAAAGTTGTAATCAAATCAGCAATAAAGAAGAGATAAAGTGGATGTAGGCTTGACTTTGAGCCGAACCACTATAAAAATCGTTGTCTTTTTACTGTTTTTGCTATTTTCTGTTTACCTTTAGTTCCCGTGGAAACGGGTGGTGCTTTCACTTTGTCACAACTCACACCGGGTGTTAGCGTTCAATTTTTAGCGTTAACATTTTGGTGCTTTCATTGAGAGCTGAACTCAGGAATTTTGTCAACTAAGGGTTAGATCAGAGAATTTGGAGGTTTGAATCTCGAAAATTATGGCAAGGCGATCGAGTAGAAGGCTAAGACCAGAGAGTAGTCAGCATGAAGGAAGTCAAGAGGCTTCCTCAAGAGCAAACCAAACTTCAGCCTTTGTTACCAGGGACGAGATGGAGGCAATGATGAAAAGGCAAGAGGAGTTGATCCAGAATTTGTTTCATCAGATTGGACAACTTGGAGCACAGAATCAAAGAGGAACAGGAACCCAGCCAGAAGAACAGATTCCACCATCCCCTCGTGAACTCGGGGGGCAAGACGAAAGCAATGGGCGAGGACTACAACTAGGAGACAATGACAGATTGGTGGAAATGATCAAAAAGGCTATGAGAGGCGGTTTGGTAAACAAGGACTTGGAGGATGTGAATATGAGTCCTTTTACCATGACAATCAGGCGAGCTAAGAACCCACCGGACTTTAAGCTACCATCGTTGGATATGTATAATGGAAGGACAGACCCTACGGTTCATCTAACAAAATATATGAGGCATATGGAAGTACTGGGGGCATCAGAGGAAGTTATAACCCGGTGCTTTCCATTGTATTTGACAGATATTGCAGCATTATGGTTCAGATAGCTGGAGAGTGGATCTATCGGGACATGGAATGATTTGACTGAAAGGTTTATGAGGCAATTCAGGGTCCACATCTCGAGGCCCAAGAATGTTATGAGTTTTACAGCACTAAGGCAAAGAACTGGAGAATCTTTGAGATGCTTTTTGACATGATTCAACGCAGCTGCGGCATCGATGGATCGACCAGATCCATCCATGGTTCTAATGGCAGCCGTGTCGAGCATAGCTGACGGCACAAAGTTCAAGAATTCATTGACCAGAGATCCCCCTATGGATTTAGGAGAATTTTTCCATGAGGCCGAAGGGTTTTTACGATTAGAAGATGCAAAAGTTGAAAGAGAAGAAGGAAAAGGAATAGAAATTTATGAACTCAAAGGCAGAAAACCTCTTGAAAAGGATCTTGGCAAAGATAAAGAAAAACGAAAAGCTGAAAATGACGATGATAGGTCAAAGCGAGCACGGAGGGAGCTGCGTTTCACCACTTATGCGGAATTAAATGAAAGTTTGGAACGAATTTACCAAGATATTAAAGGACAGATTTCTTATCGCAAGCCAGTAAGGAGGGATCCAGCCAGCAGTGAAAGAAAATCAGACAAAAACTGCTTATTCCATGAGATGAATGGTCATACTACAAACGATTGCAGACACTTGAATGATGAAATTGGAAGGCATGTCCGCAATGGCCTACTATCGAAATATGTGAAAAGGGGAGCAACGGCTGTGGAACGGGAACCGCCACCACCTGCACCTACTGGTGATGCCTCGGGATCGAGACGTCAACTTGTCATTGAATAATTGGGATAATGACGAATAAGTAGCAAACCCCACACCAACACGATTAAGTCTTTTTACACATGTATAGGATCACGAACGATCCCCAAGCATGCTCTGAAACGACTCTTAATCGTAGCAGTGTAGGTGTTTGCACTTGGACGTCCCTGTTTTGTTTTTGTTTTTCTATTCTCATGATTGGACTTGGTAATGTTTGTCATATCTACTAAAAACTCATTTTCAGTAAAAGAATGCTACTTGTGATTCTAAAACGGCTAAGCAGCTTACACATGTACGGGATCACGAACGGTCCCTAGGCATGCTCTGAGATGGTGTTGAACCGCCATAACCAACGATCCAGGAACTCACCCGAACGTGAATCTGGCATCGGTAACGCTAGGTCCCTCCAACATTAAGTCCCCCCCGAGCACACATCAGCTCACCTCAACTCAAATGCCCCCCCGGGCACACATCAGCTCACCTCACCTCGAATGGCTCGATCTTGAACGGTCGTCATTTGAGGTCAGGAAAACACGCCTCGAACGGCAAAAACTCGCCTCGAACGGCAAAAACTCACCTCGAACGGCAAAAACTCGCCTCAAATGGCTCGATCCCGAACGGTCGTCATTTGGGGTCCAACCCTTGACCGCCAACGGTCGCACTTTACCTCGAATTGCTCGATCCTGAACGATCGTCATTTGAAGTAAGGCGCTTGACCGCGAGCGATCACATTTCACCTCAGATGGCTCGATCCCGAACGATCGTCATTTGGGGTCCACCCCCTGACCGCCAACGGTCGCACTTTACCTCGAATGGCTCGATCCCGAACGATCGTCATTTGAAGTAAGGCACTTGACCGCGAGTGGTTACATTTCACCTCGAATAGCTTGATCCCAAACGATCGTCATTTGAGGGTCCGCTCCTGACCGGGCACGGTCGCACTTTCCCACAAATGGCTCGATCCCGAACGATCGTCATTTGAAGTAAGGCGCTTGACCGTGAACGGTCACATTTCATCTCACATGACTCAATCCCGAACAATCATCATATGAAGATGAGCGCTTGACCGCGAATGGCCGCACTTCACCTCAAATGACTCGATCTCGAACGGTCGTCATTTGAAGTTAGGCGCTTAACCGTGAACGGCCGCACTTCACCTCAAGCGGCTCGATCCCGAACGATCGTTACTTGAGATCCGTCACTTGACCGCGCACGGTCGCACTTTACCGCAAATGGCTCGACCCCGAATGGTCATCATTTGGAGTAAGGCGCTTGACTGCGAACGGTCGTCATCTGAGCTCCGCCACTTGACCGCGCACGGTTGCACTTTACCACAAATGACTCGATCCCGAACGGTCGTCATTTGAACTAAAGCACTTGACCATGAACGGCACCTGACCGCGCACGGTCGCACATCACCTAAAATGGCTCGATCACGAACGGTCGCCATTTGAAGTCAGGCGCTTGACCGTGAACGGCCGCACTTCATCCCAAATAGCTCGATCCCGAACGGTCGTCATTTGGGGCCACATAAAACTGTCAGTTCCTTTGCAGGTCATCAACAGGATATGAACATCCAGCTTATGGCATTACAAAACACACCTTCCTACCGCAAGGCAAGTTTTGGGGGGCAAGTGTTATCCCGCCTTTTTAGCAAGGCTATGATACCGAAAGATCGACCGAGAAACCAAATATAGTTCGTCTCAAAGATTGGTCAACTTAGCATCTCAACATAGCAAGTCCTTGTTAGGTCGTTCTCGACCTACGACCTAAAACCTAGAGTAACTCAACAGTTAGCGACCCAGCCTCTTCAAGTAGGATGTTCATGACCTAACGACTTAGAGGTTCCAGCAACCTAATAGCCTCAGTGACCTAATAGCCTCAGCGACCTAAAAGCCTCAGCGACCTAAAAGCCTCAGCGATCTAGTGATCCCATGAAGGCAGCGACCTACTACCTAAAGGAAGAGCGACCTGGCACAGGCGACTTAGCGACTCAATTATTCTGCAACCTACGAGCTAAGAGCTTATAACTGCATAGGTCACACCTCCTTAAGCCGTAACCCGTGCTCATGGGTCGCCCACGACTTAACCTAACTCTTAGGTCGTTCACAACCAATGATCTACCTCTAGATTGCTCCGCTTGATACCTCAACATATTTAAGTCGTTTACCATTTTCCCTTAGGTCGCTAACGACCTACCAAACCCTATGTCGTTGCTCCTTAGGTCGCTAATCCCTATGCCGCTACTCCTTAGGTCGCCACTCCTCCACTACATACACTAGGTCGCTCGAAGCTCATACCATATCCAAGTTGACTCCATTAGGTCGCCAACGACCTACGACCGACCTACGACCTATCCCTTAGGTTGCCAACGACCTATGACCTATCCCTTAGGTCGCCAACGACCTATGACCTACCCAACCTGCTCCAGATTTTCCCTATAAATACCTCACCTACTCCATATTCAGGGGGGACTTCTTTCCGGACTGGGAAACGTCGAAGCTCTGCTACTTTCTCAACCTCCACAACACTTCATTTGCCAACAACACTTTAATGAGCCGAGAGAAGAGATGAACCACATTCAACATGAATTCGAAGAGCAATTCACCGTCAAAGTTCTAGCTACTTGTCTTGATTGTGTTGTATCCGAAGATTCATTGTAAACATTGTAAAAGTTGTAATCAAATCAGCAATAAAGAAGAGATAAAGTGGATGTAGGCTTGACTTTGAGCCGAACCACTATAAAAATCGCTATCTTTTTACTGTTTTTGCTATTTTCTGTTTACCTTTAGTTCCCTTGGAAATGGGTGGTGCTTTCACTTTGTCACAACTCACACCGGGTGTTAGCGTTCAATTTTTAGCGTTAACACAGAGGACTTGCCCGAAACCAGTGAATCTCCTGAATATGTTTGGAAGCTGTATATTGATGGTGCATCAAACGACCGGTGTTCGGGCGCTGGTGTTGTACTTGAAACTCCCGAAGTCCGATCTATATGTTATGCTTTGAAGTTCGATTTTCTTGCAACCAATAATGAAGCTGAATATGAAGCCCTCTTAGCTAGACTAAAGCTTGCCAAAGATTTGAGAATTATCGCTGTGGAAATTTATTGTGATTCACAGTTAGTTGTATGTCAGGTATAGGGAGAGTATCAAGCAAGAGATTGAAGGCTGGCTGCTTACTTAGCTTGAGTTCAGGAAGTGCTAAATCATTTGATTATTATGCCATTTATTGTATACCTCGAGAACGCAACCAAAAAGCCGATTCATTGGCGAAGTTAGCCAGCACAGGTGAAGCTTGGCAAATGGGACTCGTTTCCGTAGAGACGTTGTTTTCCCCAAGCATTGACCAGGCAGAAATAGACTGGGTATGCGAAACCGTCCCCGAAAAGGATTCATAGATGACTCCACTCAGAAATTACATTGAGCACGGAACCCTGCCGGAGCACAGGAGTGAAAAAAGACAAGTCCTATGGAAGGCCTCACGATTCACCATCCAGAATGGAATCATGTACAGAAGAGGGTACTCTGTTCCTCTACTCCGGTGTATCGCTCATGATGAAATTAAACGAGTATTGCACAATGTACACGAGGGAGAATGTGTCGATCACACCGGGGGGCAAGCACTTGCCAAGAAAATACTTCGATATGGATATTACTGGCCTACTGTGAATCGCGATGCGTCAGATTATGCAAAGAAATGTGATAGGTGTCAAAAGCATGCTCGAATTCCTAGAGCCCCTCCTACCGAGATAACGCAAATGGTCAGCCCATGGCCATTTGCAATGTGGGGCATCGACATCATTGGTACTTTACCTCTGGAAAAAGGTGGTGCGAAATACGCCATCGTCGCAGTTGATTACTTTACAAAGTGGGATAAAGCTAAGCCTCTTGCTACCATAACGATGAAGAAAGTGATCAACTTTGTAGTCCGCAACATTATCTGTCGATTCGGTCTCCCACACACCATTATTACTGACAATGGAACCTAATTCGACAGTGCAGAATTTAAAGATTTTTGCAAACGGTTTCACATTCAAAAGAAATTCTCTGCGGTTGCACACCCTCAAGCGAACGGACAGGTCTAAGCGGTCAATAGAGGTATAAAGTCCATTCTGAAAAAACGACTAGAAAAGGTCGGGGTCAAGTGGGTCGACGAACTTCCTATGGCTTTATGGGCTTACCGAACCACCCACAAGTCCACGACTGGTCATACTCCATTCTCCCTCTCTTATGGTTCAGAAGCTGTTATTCCAATCGAGCTAGAAGTACCTTCTCATCGTGTGACATATTATGATCCGAAGACTAATGCTATATTACTTGCGAAATATCTAGATTTACTAGATGAGAAGCATGAAGAGGCTGATTTGAGGGCAGCCGCACATCGAAGTCGAGTCGCCCGATTGTACAACGCCAAGGTCTGTCCGCGAACCTTTGAACTAGGTGATCTCGTCTTGAAAAGAATCTATCCAGTTCCTTCGCATATGAAGCCGACATGGGAAGGACCGTATATTATTGAACGAAGGCTTGGAGATGGCATATTCAAATTATCGACCATTGACAGTCTTACCCTGCCAAGAGCCTGGAACAGCGAAAGTCTTCATCGCTACTACACATAACAGGCTATGTTATCTCGTTTAGTTTATTTTCCATTTTTGCAATTTGTTTCTGCATTTCAAAATTAGAATTTGTAATAAGCCAACTGACTTTGCCATATTTTCTTATTTCAACAATAAAATGCAATCTCTTCGAGCCAGAGCTGTGATTTACTTGAAATGCTTCATATGATCATCACTATGCATGGAGAGCTAAGTTTCACCATACGGTGGAATTTATTCAAATAGGGAGTGACTGTGATGCAACCGGTCACTCGCTAAGTGAAACCCGAGCTCGGGGACAAGCCATCACATCAAAGTCAAAAAAGGATTGATACACGACAATCCTTCACTTGACTCCAGATTCCTAGAGTGTGAACTGGAGTATAAAAAATACGTCTACGAAGACGGTGGATTCGTCCGCCTAACGACTTCGTCCGTATCTGCACCAAGTTTGAGGAGGGTGGACCCGTCCATCTAACGACGTCACTTGTTAACTCAAGGTGGATGTGATCCGACCATCCACGATCCTGATACACCTTTCGTTCCCAAAGTGCGAGCGAAATCCAAAAACATACAACAGATGTGACTGATCGTCTGCTTACCAACTCCGAACTCCCAGAGTGTGAGACGGAGTATAAACGTTAACTCTGGATTCCCAGAGTGCGAAATGGAGTATAAACATCAACTTCGAACTCCCAGAGTGTGAGTCGAAGTATAAACATCAACTCCGAATTCCCAGAGTGCGAAGCAGAGTATAAACATCAACTTCAAATTCCCAGAGCGTGAATTGAAGTGTAAATATCAACTCTGAACTCCCAGAGTGCGAGTCGGAGTATAAATGTCGATTCCGAGTCCCCAGAGCGCGGATGTATGATTTAAACTTAAGACCGGTGTGACCAACCGCCAGTAAACAAATGAGAATCCCCGGAGTGCGGATATGATCATCGATAGTCGAACAAGCATGGATGAACCATTCAAACTCCACTTGTCCCAGACATCCGTTCGGTGGCACTAGACTCAACATGTTATAAATGAGAAGAGATCGCCGACTAATGTCCTACAACTCACCCCTAAGACTGGGGGCAGGACTTAAGCATCGACCATTAACTGAAGCGGTGCGACGTCAAAATTCAACTCACTTCCTGATCGTAAACCATGTCCACAGTTTTCGGACCTGGAAAACAAAAACAAACTTGACTCGGAACGTGAAACTTTACAAGTGCATTTCAAATGTTGAAACACTTAAGCAAATACACAAGAAGCTAAAAAAAAGTTTCATTTCTACTATTTATGAAAGAAATTCGTGTACAAGTTTGTTCCGAAAAATTCCTACTAGTAGGGGCCAAACCCGCATCTATACACGGCCAACACAATGCAAGTCAAAATAAACCAGGGAAGCATGTCTAATCTTTCTTCTTCCTCGGCTTCCTTCTCGGTGTAGACCCACTGGAGTCGCCACTATCTTTCCTCTTTGAGCCTTTGCCTTTCGGTGGTCGGTCTCCAAGCGGTGGCATGATCTCGACATCCTCCTCCAAGCTCGAGTGAATAGGGATGCTACCTGCGGGCGGACTCGAATGAACAGGATCAAGTGTAGAAGATGGAATGGGGGCACTAGTGTCGAAACTGTATCGTCGGGCGATATCATTCTGAGCGGAGTTGGACCGGGTGCCGCCATCCCACTTCCAAAATTGCCACCGCGACCCGCTGCTGCCATTTCAGCGTCAATTTCGGCCAATATCTCCTCTTCAGTAATCACTCGAGCCTCGTTGGGAGCATCGGTAGTCGGCATTGGAAAGCTTGTAGAAGGAACGCCTCCGCCCATGTCAAATGGTAAGTCAGCTAAAGGATCGCCATGATGATGAAAGAGTTCCTCCATCAACTGCTCATCAAAAACAAGCGAGCTCCCCTGCATCTCGTCAAGTGGCGCAGTGACAGTTACAGTGATCTCTTCGGTAATGATAGCCTCCTGCGTCTGATATGATTCTTGAGTAACAGGAGGCATGACCGGTGCAGCATCAATCATTGGACAAAAAATAAGGGATCTGTTAGAACTTAATTCGAGTGAAGATTCTGACTTAGGACAAATATGTGGAATGTTCAGAATACCTTCCTCAGTTTGGCTTGAAGGTGGCTGAACGACTTCAGTAACTTGCTCTGTAGCCGGAGACATCTGCGGCCGATCCGAATTGTAGGCAGGAACAACTTAGGGATCAACTGTAGGCGAGGATTCGGGCTGGGTTGACGCTGGAAGTTCAAGACGTGCATCATGATGTTCAACCCCAGAGCCTTCTCCTACTTCCAGGTGCTGGGTGCTGAGTCTCTCCTTCTCATAAGAAATCATTGACTCGTGGATAATCTTCCTTTCGTCTTCGTTTAGCAGACGATTCTCGAGCTCAAATTCATCAATAGACTCACCCAGATGCACCGCCTTCTCCTCCTCAACCAGTCGGCCCCAGGCATTGTATAGATGCGCCGGATAGTCATCGAGCTAGGCTAGACCCCTGTGCTTCAGCACGTTAGCGTTGTAAACAACGAGAAGGTCTTCAATGTCAGCTTTCAGCCTGGACTCGGCCGATTTCACCTTCTCCTCAACCTCAGTCTCCACCTTGCGAACCTTAGCCATGGCCGCATCCAGTTCACCCCGGAGCAAGACGGCCTGTTCGCACGCCTCTTGGGCTGCGTTATTCGCATCATCCTTTTCCTTGGCCATGTCGGAGAATTTGGCCTTAAGCTTATTGAGTTCCTTGACCGCCGCATCCCGTTCGGCGGTGACTGTAGTATTCCGATGGCCCATCTCCTCCACCAAGGCAACATGTGTCTGCCTCAACCTCTCCATTGCCACGTTCGCTTCATCAGCTTTTTTGGTGGCCTCAATTTCAGATTTCCGAGAAGACTCGGCCTCAGTAGTGAGCACTTGAATGATCCGGTCCCTTTGAGCGAGTTCAGTCTCCATTTTCTCAATCGCTTTGGCTCGCTCAAAGGGCACCTTGGAAGCTTTCTCTGCAGCCTTTACCCACTCTCTATACTGGGTGTAGATGTCATGAATGTAATCATGCATCGTGTTTTCCACTCCAGATGGGATTCTCTTTAAGTGAGGTGGAAAGACGTAGCCATCGAAGCATATGCTCGGAAACTCCTTCCTCATCTGAGCAATTTTAATAGCCTATTCCCCCGTGGGCTCAGTAATGGCCTGCTCTCCAATTATGGGGGGCAAGGTTTCAACTCGCTGATGATGAGTTTCAGACCTCGATGTTTGAGAGGACGGTCTATGTCGTGGAGGCTCTGGCGGATATGGGACAAGAACAGGAGGTGGAGACGGAAGTCTAAGAGGAGGAGAGCGAGATCTAGATCGATGCCTCTATTCTCTGTCCCTGTCCCGCTCGTGCCTCTCTTGATTAGAGTACTGGCGATCGCGGTCTCTATCAGAGTCTCTCCTGTGGGAATCATAATAGGTAGAAGATTTTCGAGCCGAGCGAAGATTCCCTAGCATTGATCCTCTCCTGGACATCGCACCTGAAAATGAGAAACAAAGGAAAAGTTAGTGATCTCTTGGACAGGACGATTTACGATTATGAATCATGCAGTGCAGTGAAGTGTATGTATGTGCAACCCCCCGACCAATCGAAAATGTCAGCCGCATTCATAGCAAACGACCTGCTCAGCTCAAGAGCATTGTCAAGCTCCTCTATCCCAGTGTCGTGTTGAAACGACACATAATCCAAAATCGGAATATCAGCAAGCCCTTCAAAAGGATTCTCTCCTTGCGGGGGAGGAGCCTCCGAAATTCTAATCCCCGGGATGGGCAAGGACATAACCATGGATTTTAATCTCTCGGATTTAGAACGCTTATGAGCAACAGCCTTGCCTTTTCTCCTTCCTCCTGAATCTTGAAAACTGGAAGAAGGCTCAGCTTGGAGCTCGTTATCGGTGGGCATTCTCTCCGGATCAACTTCTTCAGCTATTACGACTCCGGGCGCCTTGCGTTTCACCCGCTTCTTCGAGATCGCTCTAAGTGTCCCTTCCAGCCTTATGCTTTGCCTCCGTTCAATCAGCCCGACAGTCCTCAAGTTTCTGTCGGTTAGAACCAAGTCAATGTTCCTCTCTTCACCCGGAACTGCTTGGAGGATCCGAACTAACTCTCTGAAATACCCACCATCGGGTCGAGAAATTGTGGCTGTAAAAGAAGAGAAGTATGTCAGTTTTGAGAACGATTATTATTATCTCGGTAATTCAAGAGAAAGATTGCAATTACGTCTATCCAACCATCGCCTAGCGAATCCAAGGGGCACCGAGCGTAGAACCATTCAGTTTTAAAGTAACTCAGCCATCCCCAGGACCCAGTTACCATTTGACAGTTCCTAACCGCTTCCAAGAAGGTGAAAGAAGGGTTGTCTCCATGACTCTTATATAATGTTAAATAGATATCTAATCTCGATCGGCTTTGGTGGTTGAAAGAGAATTTCCATGAACAGGATGAAAGTACTGTTCAACAAGGCATATCCGTTAGGGTGTAGCTAGGATGGAGCAATTCCAAGGAATGATAACATCTCCCTTATATATTGATTGAAAGGAGGAAGTGTCCCCGTTGTGCAAGAGTGACGGTTGAAGGCAGTAAACCCATACGGGGGAGTGTGTGGCCTATCATTCGGCCCTGGCAATAATATGTCGTCAAGCGACAAACCATGTCTTAAACAAATCCGTCCCAGCATATCTTCAGAGATGCCAGACGGCACGGAGTCTTGAGGACGACAGATGAACCGGGCGCCTAGAAACTCGTCCGGTGCCGGATCTATGACTTTGGCCTCGATGGCCGGTACCTCGATTATTGGAGGGATTGAACCTTGAACTTCCTGCTGGTGTGAACTTGAAGGTTCCATGACTAACTAACTTAGAAAAATCATCGTTAAACAGATAATAAACCCATGCATTCCGCAGTGTGAAATGTGTGAATATGTTGTGCAGTGAAGTGATGTATATCACTTGACAAGTTCTACGGATTTAAAGAAAGCATGTGAACGATAAGACTTCAAATTTCAGTCGGAATGACTGTCATCGCTGACCGTCACAACCGTGCCATCCAGTTATTAGCGATCGATCCAAGTCAAAGTTTGTTATCGTTTTGTTAAATTAATGTTCCATCGACGAGCTTCGTAAGACAGTCAGATGTGCCATTCTAAGGTCAAGTCCAATTATGCAAGTTTGAAGCTCGTCGGAGTCAGTTTTTCAAGTGTACAGGGAATTACAAGTTCTTTAACGTTCAATTCGTATCGATTACAAGAGCCTTGTCCGCATCGGTAATTCATATTCATTTGTGTACGAGTTCGACTCGGTTAAAAGCTGAAGACTTTGAATCGATCCAGGGTGATCATTTCGCATCCATCAATTGGGTCGCCGTCGTATCGATCCCCTGGAGCATAATTCGAATCGATCGAAAACTATGGGTTTCAAATCCATCAGACGCAACCCCTTCATATCGATCAACATGCTCGAAACACTCGCATCGATCATCCCGACTCGTTGCAAAAGCTTAGCCATCGATCGATACGAAGGCCTCCATCTCATCATCTCGAAGCCCTGACTCCAGATCGACACGAAAATGAGTCCCAAGCCATCTTCCTTCACACTCCTTCTCCCCCAGATCGATTCGAACTCCATCTTCTCCTTCCTCGACCTCGCGCAATACCTACTTCCCCAAACCACGTCCGGACATGAATTCGAATGGAATGGCATGAGAATTTGGATCTCATCCTTTTAGGAGTGACTTTGTTCAATTAATTACCTGATATTGATAACTGGTTAAAGGGGTTAAAGGTTTCTGAATCGATTCGAAGGCAGTAACTTTTCTTTTTCCGAGGCTCTGGAGCGATACGAAGGCAAGGCAGAAGAAACGAGCGAGTAAAAAGTAAAAAGTGAAAAATGACTAAGTCCACAGTATTTATATGGACTCGAGTGAGAAGGTAAAAAACGATACGCATTCCAGTAAACTCGACCAGTTGCAATGTGTCACATCTGAATCAGTTCAAAACAACTGTTCGGATCCATGAACTCGAGTCTGTATCGATACGAAGTCGTCACCAAATCCATCGATGCGAAGCCCTTATTCGTATCGGTCACTTTCGACTCCATCCTCAGTGCAACAATATGAACTGTGCAGTTCGAATCCACCAAATCACAGCTCTCTGAGGCCAGTACCCATCGATACGAGTTGTCTATTCGTATCCAATAACACCAGGTCCATCGATTTGAAATACATAGCAAGGGCTGTTCTAAAAGCATTTAAATCCATCGATACGAACGATCGTTTCGTATCCATCGAACCCCACATCCGTCGATTCGAAATGCTCAATTCGTATCCATCAATACGATGAATACCAATGCAAAGACAATATTTCAACCTTTTACAACGGTTCAGGAGAGGATCGATACAGAATTCTATGCGAGATAAACTGACAACGACTCGCGAACGTCAGCGAGAGTCAGATTAATGTATATGCATATACGTCAGACTAATATTCAATCTTTGACATTCACAGGAATTGGATACTTATCTGATAATGATTACAACAACAAACGGCTAATCTCAGTCAAGCATCAATCAGTTACAACAATACAGGGATGAAGATTGCAGCACTTCAAAGCACATCATGTTTCCACAAGACGAACTTTAGGGGGCAAATGATATCCCGCCTTTTGGCAAGGCCGTGACACCAAGAACTTGAGTAGAAACCAATGACGGTTCGTCTTAGAGATCGGTTATACGCAGACTCACCATGAATATCAACGAATTTTGTCCAAGTCTGAATCAAGCTACAATCGATAAGACACGGCGAGCGAAGCAATGAAAGTCAACATTCCAAATTCCAAGTCAATCCAAGTTCGTATGCTCAAGTTATGATCGATGCAAAATTGGATAAAAAACAACCTCGCATTCGAATCCATCGACTGGCCACTGTTCGACTTGATCGAGTTCGAATCCATTGCTTGGCTGCTGTTCGAATCAATCGAGTTCTAATCCATTAGGGAAAGCTTTGTTTGAATCGATCGGCTCCGCATCGATCACCAAAGCCTACTTCGAATCGATCAGCTCTGCATCGATCATCCAATGTTCACTTCGTATCCATCGGAGAACCTTTGTTCGAATCCATTAGGGCGCACTGTTCGTATCCATCAATGGACCATTGTTCGTACCCTTCAAACCCAGTTACTTGTATCCATCGAGAAGTCCTTGTTCGTATCGATCCACGTCATGATTATTCGTATCGATCGAGCTACCATTGTTTGAGTCCTTCTGGTCACGACAACTTCGTATCGATCAAATGGAGTCATTCCCAATCGGTACGAATGAGGCCACGCAGTTAACTTATTCCAAGTGTCCCCCGTCGACACGAACAAAGCTCGTTGCATCGATACGAAACAAGGGCCACCTCCCATCGATTCAAACAAGACAAGTGCCTCGATACGAACAAGGCAAAAGTCCGGGAACGACTCGATAAACTCGACGAAGAAGGTGGGTCGATCCGAAGAATGCTCGCCACGTCACCACTTGATCATGCGCAACTATCGATTCGAACAGGATCGAGTCGAAATGATCGAGTCGAATGAAGCAGCCAACCGAGAATCCCAATTCGTATCGATCATATCTCGCGATCCACAAGTCCAAACGCCACCAAATTTTCACAGAAGCTTATGTACATGCTAAAGAATCTCCACGCCAAATTTCGACTCTATCGGACGCAATCTTGATCGATACAAAATCCATTCGTATCGATCACGGATCGGACCGAAACTTTACAGGCTTGGTTGCGCGGGCCTACTCACATGCCAGAAGAAGTCTCCCGAGATCTGAATGAAATATCAGCCTCCTACACCTATAAATAGAACCCCAGGGCATGCAGAAAGGGGGATCTTCTTCTTCTTTGAATTCTCTAACGCCGAGACTCTGCCAGATTCAACTCTAAACTCCATTGCTGCTGCTGCTAACGAATTTTACTGCTGTAATTCATTGTTATTCGCTGTAACTTGCTGCAATCAATTGTAATCTTCAAAGAAACATCAATAAAGCAACCAACTTCATAGTGGACGTAGGCAATACGCCGAACCACTCTAAATTCTTGTGTTTCTGTGCGTTTTTATTATCTTCATTATCTGTTTTTGGAGTTTTTGTTAGATAATCCTCTTTTTCCATTTAATTTCTTCATTTTATCTGTTCAAAAACTTCCGAAGAGTGTTGTGCCCAATTTTGGTACAAACATAAACTGTTACGAATTGTGCTTTGAATTGGTGGTTTGGTATGTTTTATGCTGAATAATACTGCAAGATGAAAATAAGTCACTAACTTATCTTATGCTTTGTTGATTGCATCTGAACAACATCTTCTAAGAAGTTCCTCACCATACTTTATAGAATCAGGAAACATGTATGGCTTGGTGAAGAGGATGAGAAGTTTTTTTCTTTCTACAACTTAAATTTTGGTCATTTAAGATGCTGTGTCATCTTCTAGACTTCTTGTGCATACATCAACCAACAGAACAATACCCTTTTGTATTTAGACTTGTGTACGTTAGTCATAATTTCATAGCTCGATATATGTCCTAATTTTTTTTTCATTTAGGTTTGTATTCAATGAGACTTACTATCAACATTTAATATTTCATTAGCAGTTATCTATTTCAAGATTGGTAAGCAACACAATGGCTTATATGTCATGTAACATTTTCTTAGATGAACATGCTAAAGGATTTTATCCTTGTTGGCATATGTATGCTCCCAAGACGGGTTCAAAAATGTATCAACCGTTGTTGTTACCATTATTAGAAATTAGAATACAAACTGCTAGAAGTGTAGTCTGATAGTACAATGCATAACTATTATTTTTGTGAAATTAAGTGGTTTAAATTTGTTTCTACTAATTTTATGTGAATAATTTCTTCCTGAACTAACAACTTACTTTTATTTTGGTTTTTTTTACTAAAGACGAAGAACATAAATATTGTCAAAAATAAAACAAGAACTCAGACATTGATTTAGAAAACTTACCCTACTATATCTACCAAATTTTGCATTTGTTACTCCTTCTTTTCTTATTCTAAGTGAGGCAATCTACGAAAATGTACTAGGTGAAGTTTTTTCACTGCAGTTTCATTTTTGTAGTGAATAATCACTCATTAGAATAACTGTTAAATAGATAAAGAAAAACGGAAAATATGAAAAGAAAACTAGAGTAAATACATCATTGTTTTGGTTTTTTAAACAAACCAATGTTTCTTTTATCCAGTTGTCATCAATATTATTGTATGGTTTCCTTTTATCACAGATTTTTTTTGTCAACTAATTTTATTTTTTTGATGAAAGGCATTAGTCAAATGGTCAGTGATTAAATACTATACACATATATCTCTTGTATCATGCATATTTTTCTTCCTACAATCTGTAGGTCATACATTCATATCAAGCTAAATCCAATGTCGAGCTTAACTTGTCTACTGGAGATTATGTTGTTGTAAGAAAGGTAATTCGTCTTGACATTTTCTTAATCCCGATATTCTTAGTATTATATAAGTTTTTGGTTACTCTTGTTAGCATTGTCCTTTTAAATATTGTATTGTATGTTATTTCTCATCTGTTTTTCTTCACTTTTTGAGTAATTCATCATCATCATCTAGTGCTCAAGGCTTCCGCTTGAGCGGGGTTTGAGATGGACAAGTTGTATGCAGTCTTACCCTATTACTAGAGAGATTATTTCCAAAACTTGGTCAGTAAACTAAACATTCAGAAAAAAAGAATTTAATGATACGTGAATAAAAGGCACAGTAGACTTACATATTCAAAGCACATTGTACTGCATATAACATGCCCAATTGTACACTGTCTTATTGAGATGCAAACTTCAAAACAAAAAAGGGGGAAAAAGAAAAAAAGGAAGAATAAGGGAAGTAAAAAGGAAGTGGAGCAACTCATAATCTGTTCACGTCCAACCAACACCATTTCTTCATTGTAGATTTTGGAAAGTTAAACTAAAATAGTTCTATTAGCCAGTGACTGATTTCCTTTAGCTATAGGCTTATGTACCCACATTTATAGTTCTCAATGATCATTTCTTCACCTTTCCAGGAAAGTACTTCCTTGCACCATTTGATTAATAATTTCCTGTATATAATTTTACAACTTGTATAGTTTTTATTTAATCTTCTTTGGACAATAGATCCATTTCTTAAGATGCAAAATGAAGCCATTCAAGGCTTTTTATTATAGTAGTTCATTACTCTTAGAGGTGTCTGGCAATGGATGGGCAGAGGGAAATGTAAGGGAAAAGCTGGGTGGTTTCCTTTAGAATACATTGAGAGACGTGAAGGTGTACTTGCACATAAAGTAATAGATACACTTCATTGATCGGGTGCTTCAGGTTCCCTTTAAATTGTTAGAGGCCCTTTATAGTGAATGAGATATTGTCCCACATCGCCAAAAATAAGTTAATGTTCATGCTTATATACTACTTTCCTCAAACCCATATTGGCCCCTAGGGTCAGGTAATTTTGTGGGAGGTGGAGGACCTAACACGCGCGCGTGCGCTGCCCGTCCGTCCCGAACCGGGCCGGGCCGGGTCGGGTGCGGGTCCAATATGAGTGGACCGTATTGCAAATGAAGAGACGCGACTGTTGCAAACCGCAACAGTTTTTGGCCGTTGCAGACGAAGAGATGCGGCTGTTCCCAACAGACATAACCGTTGGGAATTATCCTATAAAAGGAGAAGGAAACCTTATCAGTTAACAGATCCGAATTTTCTCTTCTTCCTCTTCATTTCTTAATCTCTACAATTCGTGCGCTTCTGCATATCACACAGAAGATCATACACATCACAATCTCGAGCAGATCACGTCTGTTGTATCTTGGGAGACTTTGAATAAAGCCTTAAGGAAATTGTTACGACAAGCCTCAGATGAAATTTCCTTCTTTATCTGGTTAGATTTCTGTTTACTTATATACTTATATACTTATATACAGCGTTCTGTAGTCTTTCCGTTTCAACGTTGTGCTTATTCTGCGAAGTAGTACAACGCTTGTTTATCACTATAGTTTAATACAACAATTTGTTGTTGTTATTGCTATAGTTTGTTCTTGTAAATTAATTACAATATAGTTATTGTTCCAAATTACTAATACAGAATTCCAAAGTAGTGGAAATCTAATTTGTAAACTTGTGTGATGATTTTATAACATATTGGTCTCTGTTTTGGTATACTGATCGTATAACATAAATCTATACAGCATATGTAAAATTTCCATACCAGTTCCTATAGTTGTCTTGTTATTCTGTTATAGTATTCTAGAGTTTCGACATCATTTTTTCAACTCTTACGAATCAAACATTTATTCATATATACAATTTTTCGTGGAATATTTTTGTCAGTTTCCTCTGCTTTTTCTTTTTAAGAGTGTTTTTTTCCAAGGAACAGTTTAGTTTAATATCCATGTCACATTCTTTAAGCAGAATTTTAAATACAATAAATATAGCAAAAACTAATATGTTTGTCAAATAGAATGAAGTTTGATGCCAATACAATGTTTTGAAGACTGATTTTACTGAGATGGAGAATGCTAAATGGAATTTGAGCAATGATTTGAAAATCATATCTACATCTCTGCACATTCTTGGATAGGACTATCAATGGTTGCATATGGATAGTGCTATGTCCATATCTAAATCCAAAACCAATTTTAGATGTTGGATACTCGTATCCATGGGTACAAACGGATATCAAATATTTATCCATTCTGCTCATAATTAAAAAATTTGAAAGAATAAATGAATTATTTTTGGTTCAGCAGAAAATTGTTAGTGTTTATAAAAATAGAAAAAATAAAAAATATGATGAAAAGAAATAATTTTGAGCATTAAATGTTCATTTATACACATACTATGAATTATTACCTTAATAAAATAATAAATATCAATTGTTCTATGTATAAAATATACATAGTATTAACTTTCATCCTGATAAAAGCCAGACGGATAATTTTCTCGATGACAACGATATAAGTTGCTTGAAATTACGGTTATTCTTGCACAGTTATTTGTCCAAAGGCAGGCACTGATAAAGGTATCGGTTAAGAAAAACAATTCAATTTTCGAAAACATCAAAATATTTTCGATAACAGTTGTAATGCCTTTATGAAATACGTTTTCTTTTATATTCTCTATGTTTTTCCTTACTTCTAAAAGAAAAATTAGTGTAATAAATGAAGTAAAAAAAATACATCACGTATTTTATTTTTGGTCTTAACAATGTGTTTGATTTTACAAAAAAAATTAATTTAACACACGAAGTAGCAAAGATAGCCAGTTTTAATATCATATAACACATGTTTGATTTTCATTCATGACCTTTTTTTTATCTTTAATATGTTTTTCTTAATTCATTTCGGTCATGAAAGGTTTATTAAAACCGCTAGAAGTTTACTTGGAAGAGTTAATATGCTATTGAATTATTGATGATTATTGCTGCCCGGTTCAAGAAACTGAAAAAGAAAAATATGCAAATATTGATGATTAGAATCACCTTTTCCAGTACACATTGTAAATTTTTAGATATTGGACAATATATTTTACTACACATTATTTTATATAATTAATTATTAATTTTTTTCTCCAGACATTTTACTACTGACCAATCTTGTGCTTATGAACTATAAACTTTTTTTTGTCCACTTTATTTACCTATATATACATAGGTAAGATAACACCGCTTGTCTTTTACCTTCTCATGGCTTGTTGTTTACAGGGAAAATTTCATTTTCAGGTGTGACTTAAGTACAGACTGCAGAGAACAATGAGCCAATTGATCCATGGAATCGATGACTAATTTGTAGAATTAATGGAGACATCATTGAACTATGAGTTTTATATAATTAATTATTGAATTAATGCATATTTAGGAGACCACGAATTCTTGATATAAGATATTTTAACCGTTATTTTGTTTCCACGCATAATCACTCTGCTTTTACTGCTTGCTTTGTGTTA
The DNA here is from genome assembly GCA_030737815.1 of Allium fistulosum. Classification (NCBI taxonomy): domain Eukaryota; kingdom Viridiplantae; phylum Streptophyta; class Magnoliopsida; order Asparagales; family Amaryllidaceae; genus Allium; species Allium fistulosum. Next base: position 891,274,486 of record CM060905.1, on the reverse strand, counting down.
TTATAATATGCTTGCAATCAAAATTGGGCATGAACAAAAATTGCAGCTTGAACTTGCCATTGAAGTTTAGCCTAACAAAAGTTTTGTTTCGTACAAAAAAGTACATTTAATCGCAGTTTGGTTTAATGCTTTTTAACTAAGTTACAAGGCTATACCATTATCCAATACACCAAATCCTCAATGCCAATAATTAATCCTATTATATACGTCTACTTGGGTTGAAACAAATAAAATTGGATATAAAGGATAGATAGGTAAATAGTACGTACCGAAACTGCTTGGTGTGAGGAAGCCTTTGTTTGACTTTACCGTCTACTTTATCATCATCATATAGCAGAGATGAATCTAATGGCAGTTCATTATTTCTCTTTCTTCATGTTGTAGATACCACTGTGGCAATTTAAGTTAACGTCAATTTGAGTTAACGGACTTTCGGCCAACTTTTTATATCAATACTTCCTTGTGCCTGCCAAGAATGCAAGTAGCTCCAAAACAATGACAAATGCGCATATTCCATAACCCCAAACTCTACCTTTAGTATCTTGTATGTAAACTAGTATAGTTACAGTTAGCAGCGAACCAATAGTGATGAAAAATATGAACCAACTAAAGAACTTGTTCATACGTTTCTTTTCCAGGGGATCGGATTCATCGAATTGGTCTGAACCGAAACCGGAAACACTAGATTTTATACCACTAGTGCCTATAGCTGTCACATACAGGCCTATGTATAGAATTCCCATTTGCATTCCATTTGCAGGAACACGGTTGAAATTTTTTGTGCAGCTTGGTGGACGTAGTCCTCGTGCTGCTGTTGATATTGCCAAGATTGTCATTCCCTGGCAAGTTTAATATAATAATGTAGATGGTCAGATTAAGTGTTATGACTTCTCATTGTTTGCAAATATGTTTTGATGCACAATGTATGTGACACCCCACCCCGAGACCCATATTAACAAAGAGTATTATAGAGTAATACTGTCTATTAATGCGAAGAATAGGGCTAGTTAGGAGCGACCATCCATAGCTTTGTCATAAACATGTATTGAGTACGTCGATTGGGAGCTCTAATTTTTTTTCTTCCTCTTTTATCTTCCTCGAGTGGATCGACATACCCAATAAATTTTTGATACAAAACTATGGTGGCTAATGGATCTATCAAAACAAAATATAACAACAATGTAAACAGATCACAGAACAGCAATCACATATATATACATATACACAGATACATCACAATACACTACAAAGTGATACAACAGTAGTGGTTCAAGGACCACAATATATACATCGAGTCAAAATGACTAACTACATATCAAAGTTTACAAAACAACAACAAGACTACACAAAAGGCGACAAGCAGATAATCCAAAGCGGAAGCAGCATAATGGTAGTCTATGGCGGGTGACTAACCTGAATAACTCAGTCTGACCTGAGTATATAAACATATACGGGTCAGTCTAGCTTAAATAAACTGATGAGCATAAGATAGGTGAAATATAAGGATTAGTAATAACATCTCTTCTCAAAAGAGAAGGAGCAACATCTACACGTGACAACTACTTAATAGGAGGTAATATCACTAAAATACTTCATATAGAAGTTTCTCGAAAGAGGCAAGTTCAACAACAATATCAAATAATCACAAATATTCGCCTCATATCATCGGTATGTACCAAAGCCTATGTAATGGCTTCTATCAACCATAACTCCTAATAGGAGATTACAAATGTCAAAATCTACCAAAGAATGACAATCACAAATAATTCCTAAAACATGAAATCACAAATCTCAGAAATACGGCAAAAGATGGAAATCGCAAATAGCACCTAAAAAGGAGAACATAAATCTCAAAATACGCCAAAGGATGGCAATAACCAATCAATATATGTAGAACTCGATTAAGAGTTCAAAACTCCAAAAATGTAATCACCATGTAATAAACAACAAGATAGCGCTTAGGCTATATAAATAAACCAACAGAGGCAACCATGGAAAACATTCACAAATCATATAAATTCTAGAAATCAACATAAAGAAATCTAGAAAAACAACAATGTAAAGAATAGGACCCAACATCCCAAAAAGTAGCCCAACAGCTATATATGTAGAAAGGACCCAACAGCCCAATCAGTGACCCAACAGCCTGCCAAGTACAATGTATAAGAGACCTAACAGCCTCAAATATGATCCAACAGCCCATGATTAGCCCAATAGCTATATATGTATACATAGGACCCAACAGCCCAAGTACTGGCCATAACAACCCGAAGGTCAATGGAATAGTTTCAAACGAACAAATCTAGAATTAACCAAAAAAGTAAATGCATGTGTCCCATAGCACATGTTTTACCAAATCATTTAATTCTCTTTCTCATACGCTCGAAGAGTGTGCAAAAATCAGCTTAAAACGAACAAGTCTGTAATTAACCAAAAAATTAAACGCATGCGTCCCATGCCACATGGTTTACTAAATCATTTAATTCACTTTCTCATATGCTCGAAGAGTGCAAAAACATGTAATTTATATAGAAAATAATTTATTTTGAGAAAACTAGTTTTAAAACAATTTTTGAAAACGTTTTGCAAATTTTTGGCTTTGAAATTCTCTTTATTATAGAGATTATAAATTTTAATAGATTTAAAAATAATTATAAATATTGTAAAACATTTATTTTGAAAGCTTTTTCATTTTAAAAAGCATTCCGAAAACGGTTTAGAAAACACGTGCACAGAAACGGTAAAAATCAACGAAAATTCAGTGAAATTATCATACGACAAAATCCAAATGAAACTGTCAATTCGTAGTATGAATCGATGTTAATGTCGGCTTTACTATTAGTAGGAGTTAGTCTTTTAGAATCATCTCAAAACAATGCTCAAAATCATCGAATCCAAAAACAATTCAACGGAAACTGCCCGAACTTTGCAAAAGAACTCAGGCCGCGGCTTGTTTAGCCGGTTCGCCCCTTTTAAACTCAGAATTTGAGAAAACATAAAACATGAAAGTTGTAGAAGATATCCTAAGCTTTCCATAACACCAAAAATTATCGAATTCCGATAAGGAATGGAAAAGTTATGACTAAATTTTTTTTCAGATCTGAAGTTCACTACTACTGTCCTTTTAGTCTTGGGGCAACGACAGTAGAATAAACTTTCGACCATATGCTTTTCGGAACATCAAGAATCAATAAATTTATAGCAGACAATCTATGCTTTTCAAAACATCAAGAATCGTTACATTTGGACATCAAATGAGAAGATATGCTCAAATTACCAACGACATTTAGCATAGAAAATTACAATTTTACAGTGACAGGGCACCGAGTTTGAATTAGGTTTTTTGACCCTCTATGCTCAAAATTTTCGAAAGTGTTTAACATGAAAGTTTTTACACTCTTTTTATGCTTTTCAGAACTTCAAAAAATTCTAATTCAAAACGAAAGAGACATGCCTAATTTACTAATGGCGATTCACAAATGAACATGCAACAAACAAAATTGAGATTTCATACCTTGAAATCTCAATTAAGCTAGAGATGGGAGTTTTAAACTCACCTTAGCAAACTTTTGAGCAAATAGGAGCAAACTTGAAGAAAATGAGGCTTTTGCCTTGATTCAGCTGAAGGAACCTGTAAAAAATGAGATATACAGACATGCAAAATAGAAAACTAAACTTACATTCGAGTTCTCAAAATTAGAAATTGATGAAATAGATTTGGTTTTTGAATTGATTACATGTTTTTAATAGCTTCAAATTGTTTAATTTGCAAAGGAATTGGAGAATTTTAAGATTGAATTTTAGGTTTCAAGAGGAAGAAGGGTTTCAGAGTTTCTCTTTCTGTTTTTCAGCTTTTAGAATTAGCTGTACGTACTAATTGTTTTGAGAAGAAGATTATTTTTCTTCTTAGTTAGGGTTGTTGTTGGGCCTAAACCCAATAGGAAAACAATTAGATCAATAATCTAATTATCTCTTAATATAATAAACACTTACATTTTTATTCAAAACAATTTATACTTACATAATTTCAACTTTACAAAATCAGACTAACATGTTTCAAGCTTATTAAATTGTTAACCAACATATAAAAGTTATTTTAGCTATTTAAAACTATTTTCCAACATTAAATTCTTATTTTTACTTAAATACTTCAATTTACAGCTTTAATTACATAAAACACTATTTTTAACACTAAATTGATACAAAAATCATTTTCTTGTCAAATTAATTATAACAAACCTTATTAATAACATTTTTACATCCAAATATTATTTTAGAACAAAATTCCATATTTTTATTTACAAAATATCATATTAAATTCTAATACTCATTAAAATTAATAAAAAAATCACACTTCGGAATAATTTGCAAAATTATTGCAATTTATCAAATTAAAACCTTGAAATGCTTATTTTATAACATAACTAACAAAATAAAGTTCTTAAAACTTTACCTCCCATACTTTACATTTATTTTAACAAATTAATGTTGAATTAATTCTTTTATCTTACTTAATTAATTTATTAACCACCAAATCAACATATTTTCATTAATCACAATTTATTACCAACCAAACCATCTTAATTCCACTTTATTTATTCAAAATCCGTTGTTTATTTACAATAAACAATTTTAACAAATTTTACATCTCCAATTTATTTTATTTCTCCATTATTAAATTATAACCACCGTTATAATTTAATATTATAGGTAATCATCAAAACCAAGGTTGTTACAATGTATACTTTAAAATTTACGCTTCCAAGTAAACTTCTAGCAATTTAATTTCATTCACCACCTTGCTTACTATTTTTCATTCTTTTTAGTACAAATTTCAATTTAATATGATATTGAATGCATGTAGGTACTTATAGAAGAAGTAGAAGAAAGGAGGAAATTAGATGGTACAAGCTATGTGAATTTTCTGATGGAGGCTTCATTATATGGCCTGAGTTTCATATTTGGTATTTGTAGACTTTAACTATGAACTATGTCTTATCTCTTGTTATTGCAATTGGTATTAGTATGAAAATGGTAAATTATGTATTGATAACTTAATTATGTATTGAACTTCTCTTTTGTTAATTAATACTCTATTTTATTATTGATTATGAAAATTGTTTATTAATATTGATTGGGCTATAATTTTCTAAAATTAAGATAATATTTCATATTAGATATAGTCTACATTATATCTTTTAACATTCAAACCATTATATCTTTCAACATTCACATTACTGATAAGTGTTTATTTGTAACGCTTATAAACGTTGGAAGATATTTTTCCCCAACGCTTATAAGCGTTGGAAGATATTGTTTCCCAATGCTTATAAGCGTTGGACGATCTTTTCTCCCAACGCCTATAAGCATTGGCAAAAAAAAAATTTCCACGCTTATAAGCATTGCAAATAAATGCCCATGCCCCTATAGCGACACATATAAGTGTTATTGAAATTCTTGGCAACGCTTATATGATAAAAATCTTCCACTTGATAACTGTAATATACTCACAATTAGTAACTAAATGAGTATCGCCCAATATCCCATAACCACTTTGCGATACTTAAATATTTACTAAAGGATTGTAAATCCCACTAGACTAAAATATTCAATTGAACGAGTCCAATAATTAACCAATAAAGTAATACAAATGTTCCATACCACTTGTATTGCAAAATCCTTTGATTAGATTTCTCATTCAAGTGAAGGCATAAATTACAAGAAAGCAATAATCTCAAAAGTCACACAAGAAATGCCAAAATAGCATATAAACAGCCAAAGGCTAGCACAAGAGAAGCCAATAAGGGTTTTATAGTTTTGAAAGCAAATAATATAATTTTATCATATAGAAAATAATTTCTAAAATACTTTATCTATAGATATATATACTACTTTCAAACTTCTTCTTTTTAAAACCTATAAACTCATTAGTTGCAAACTATATATTTACCACTAAATAAAATAATCCATAAACCGATTTGAATATCGAAATGTATTTATATATATAGTTGTCTCAAAATCCCACTAAAAAGATACTTAGTTCTACAACTATATTTCAAAAGTGAATAAGTAACCATTTATTTATAAAAATATAAATACTCATATTCTAAAACCATATTGATATACAAACATTTTTTTAGAAATAACGTAGGTCTATATTTCAAAACTATACTTTTAAATCATAAACCATTTCTACTACTATACTTCATATACATAATTACTTATTATAACCATTTATAAAAGGAATTATATTAATTTGGAAATAAGTTTGAAATCGATAAATTATAGCAAACTTTCTTTTGTAAATTACTTTTATTCAAACCAAATATTTATATATTATAGATATACATATGTTTATAAAACTCCAAATCTTTGAATCAAAATGAATCAACAAATCGAAGAATCAAACTCCGAAAATTAACAGCTGAAATAAGAACAGCAATCGACAAAACAAAGCAAACCAAAGACCAGGGCAAAGCAACAGATCGAGGAGGAGAAAAAGGCACCTGGATCCCATGCTCCAGGTGATGAGCGATCGACCGATCGTGTTCCACTGGTCGATCGGTTGGGTCCTGGAGCATGATCTCTAAGTTCCTTCCTTTCCCCGTTGACGATCAACAAATATTCCGACGACTCTAGGGCACTTTGGCAACGTGTAATTTGCAATATAAAATCTAAAACACACATGCATTAATAGCACAATTGATCAAAGCAATTTAGACAATGAAAAGAGGTTAAAACTAATTTACAGTAAGTAAATATTTGACAGAGATTGATCTACAGTTTCTAAACTACAAGCACAAATCACCATTTTGATTTCTCAACCATTCATAATAAAGTTACTATGCATGCAACTTGGAATTTAGGGATAGATCCTGTGAGGTTTAACTCACCTTTCCTCCTCAATTCAGTGGCAAAATTAGCTACAGGAGCCTCAACTTCTCAAATAGCAAACCCTAAGACCAATTTAACCAAAATACACTACAAATTTAATTTTTAACTTACTTTAAACTGAGATTAAATTAACTATTAAGATGTATTCTGGTTTAAGAAGATTACCTAAAATTATTAGATTCTAAAAATGTTCAATTTGCAAGAGAAATGAAGAGATTGGAATTTTGGATTTCTAGGTTTCAAAAAGGGAAAGTTTACTATCTTAGGTTTATTTACAGTGAACTGAAAAATGAGAATAAACGTACAGTAACTTAGGACACAGAAATTCTCTTGCTCAACACTTTTAATTAATCTTGGGCTTTAGGATTTAATTTACAACCCAATAAGGTTTAGATAACCTCTTTTATTTAATTCCTTACTAATATCTTCATGAGACAACAAGCCTAAGTATTTACACCATAGCCTACATAAATGAAATGACCTCTTAAATAATTTTTCAAGCCATGAACAACTAAAATAAAAGATTCAAACTAATTGAATAATCTTATTACCCTTTCTAGTTATTCTTTACAAAAGATTTTATTGTTTAAAAGTTCACATTTTTCCACCAAAGTAAACCTACTCAAGTAGATACACTAATATATCTTAATTTCATTAGTTTAGAATAAATCACTCTAAAACAAATTATCTCTTTCTTAATAAATTCCAAAATCAACAATTTGAATTATTATTTATTTTATCTAAATGATTCAAAAATCAGGTTTGTTACAATCATCCTACTCAGGTTGTTTTCTCTAAGAAGGATAACGAATTATATCTATCGCGTAGAACTCGCATTCTAGAATTGGATGCAGGAGCGAGGAAAATAGATAAGTTCTTTAACCTTGAAAAGCTGAAGAAGTATAACTTCATGTGCCATACCCGTACATTTTCTCATGATATTTTTAAGCCCTTTGTCGAGCCTGGGGGTATATCCTACCGATAATAAACTATAGATTTATTATTTTCATGACTTCTTTCTTCATTGGGAACTTCTCTTAGTTTAAACACTTCCCTTTTATGTGGGTACAATGGATGCAGCTCTCCTTGACTTAGCTTGCCGATTGGTGAAACCTCCTAAAAAGTCCTCTCGAAAGCGGGTACATGACATGGTTTTCGACTCTGGTCGAGAGCCTAGAACGATGGTTTCTTCTCTCCTACCTCCTCCTCCAAGCGTTCCTTCCCATTCTAACTCAATGCCACTGCCTATTCCTCCTTTTCAAACTGCTCCAACCACCTATGTTTGCTATTCTCTGCCCGAGGTAGCTATATATGATCTTGGGGAAAGAACGGGGGAGAGTGCCCGAAATTCATTACTTTGTATTGCATCATCCTCTCCACTTTCTCTCCTTCCTCTTCTATTACCCAAGCATTCCCTTTCCGAGCTAATGTCTAAGCTGGAGAAGTCTTGGTTTTACGTATGAAAAATTCCTTTTGTTTTGTATTATTTTATGCCAGACACATTAGTTCTCTTTATTACTTATATGCGATGTTTTTTATAGCATGATGCCCTAATGATAGAAGCATGAGAATGTGAAAGTGAACAGGCCACCGCCCTAATCAAGTAGCTAAGATTAAAGCTGACCTTGCTACTTATACCGTTGAGAGAACTGACCTGGTTTCCGTGAAGGAGAGGGCCGAGGAGGCGGGAATGGCTGCGGTAGAAGCCTTGACCTTAGAAAAATGTAAATCGTAGGAGGTCAGGAGGAGTTGTCCAAAGTGGGAAAAGAGCTGGCCGATTCAAGAGAGAAGTTTAGGATAGACACCTCCAACTTGATTTACAATCTATATGTCTTAGCTAAGTGTGATTTCGAAAAAGTGATCAGACTTGACTTTATGGGAGAGAAGTCTTCGATTGTTGACGCTAAAAATGGGCATCAATACCCGTAGAATCTCGGCAATGAATGAAATAAAAAACAAAGCAGAAAAAGTAAATGAACACATAGATTTTTTATAGTGGTTCGGCAATCTTGGCCTACGTCCACTTTGCACTTTTATTATCTTTCACTGGATTATAATTACAAGAATATTTGGATCAGCTAGGATCCATTAATAAAAGATTCAAGAATAAAAATGGCAGAGCCTTCGGAGCAGGAAGAAGGTCCTTTCTCTAAAGCTATGCCTGCTATATTTATAGCAGAAGATGCGCATGGATCGGGTTGAAACTTTGCAAGAAGGCTTTCCACATCTAGAAGGGCCATATCATATCGATCAGCTGCGATATCTTGATGATCAATAACGATCAGCTTAATGTTAGCCGACCGTTATTATTGACTTCAATCATGACACGATCATTCATGGCGGGTTCCACTTGTCTCTCGATGTTGCTCCTAAAATATGGCATTATTCTGAGTAGTAGATGGTGATATATGGGTTGATCTTGATCGAAGATAGAATACACACTGAAGTACACTGATCGTTACGTTGAATCATCCAATAACGATCAGTGCATAACGATCGGCCTTCCTTCCACTTCCACTTCGGGATGTGCGATCGTTATTGTATGCTCCCCTTGCCATTTTGTTGATGCTCTGAAAATCTCACATGAATTGGCTTCATGGATCTCAAGATATTGAATGTTCTCCACTAACTTGAACTGTTCCATGGATCGTTCTTGGTTAATCCATACACATCCTTGCTTCATTCGTAGCTTGAGCATATGAACCTCAATCAACTCCTAACTTGAGATATAACTTCATGGAGCCAGGCTAGTTACTTCATGCTAGCTACACTTTGATTGGGTCCTCGTTTGAATCTTCCCAACTATCATTTATAGTACTGTATGTAACTGGTTCTTTAGGCTTTCGACCATCCATTCCTGGTCGAATCGATGATATCACAGCTTTGCCAAAAGGAGGGATAACATTTGCCCCCTAAAGTACGTCTTTTGAGTAACATGACATGCTTTGAATCGAAAAGAGTTTGAATTGCTGTAAAGAAGTCCATTCATCTTCCTAATTGATTACTATTCCTCCATTGTCTATTAACAGCCTAAATCTGAAAACGTATTCTGTTTGCATATACAAATTCGGTCACACGTGACCTACAAGCCCTCTTTTATCCGATCCAATCTCAAACTCGGAAGTTCTAGGTTTGATTGCAATTTTTATTGATTTCGAAAGGCTAGACTTTTAAAACTGTTCCTATGTATATTTATATGCACGTTTATGTTGTTGGCTCCCAGACATGTTCGAACGTCCATAGGTCAATGCTTATCTTCATGATATTCTGCATGTTCACGTTTGCGATCGAATTCTCACGATTATTCATCATCCTTCCTTTCATTCATTTCTCTCTTCTCTCTTCCTTTTTTAAATTTCAAACCATTTGCGATCATGGGATTGATTGTCGTAGATTAAGTAGTGAAACGGTCGGCCTAAGGTATGAATAAAGAATGATCGGCACACGATGGAATGGTTGGCAAATGGTTTAAAAAGGGATCGGTAAACACATTGCTCGGAGATGTATCGGCATAGTCCTTGGGTGTTAAACGATCGGCCTAACCCTTCAAAGTGAAACAATCGGCTAAGCCTGTCTACTATATAAGGCCTGACATTAGTCATTCCTCCTTCACTTTATTCTCCATACCGTCCTCCTAAAACAAAGATACAAGATAAGCCACTTTCCTCTTTCTTCTGCAGATCCTCATAGTAATCATCGTCTTCCTCCATACTTGGGTTTTGGAATCGACTTCGAGTCCTTCTCTTTTAGATCTCGAACTTAGGTAAAACATCTTCTGAATCTGCCGCATAGCTCTTAGAACAATTTCGAACCTACGACAATCGACACGGATCCTTTTTTCTTTTCTTTACTTACGATCGTGTAAAATGGAGAAGAAGTTCCCTACGATGGGAGACGATCAAACTGTTAGGATAGTTAGTTGTTTTCTAGGGGAGATGAGGTAGTGGAGATGGAGGAGTTGTACGATCATATGTGATCGTTCGTGGATGATCGATGAGGTCCTCATTTATTGGAGTTCGAAAATTGCTTGCGAACGATCAATTATTTATTTGGCACAAGGACGATCGGCTAACGTCGCTTCAAGGAAACGATTGGCATATTCAGAACGTTCGGCCTGCATAACATTAGAACAACCAATCCATACAACACTAGAACATTCGGTCTAGACTTGAATTTTGTGCTTTCACTTCACATATGAACCGTTCTTCTCTTTTCTCACAAAATGGAATAAAAATATATTAACTCGAACTAAGCAACGAGCTCCAGTTTCTCGTACTTGAACAAACATTTGGACATGTGCATGACTTGCATTTGATATAAACTTCCTGACTGGTAGCAGATTGCCTTAAAACAAATGTCATGAACGAAAACCTTTAATTATCATGTTAAAACATATATGTAACTTAGACAATAATCAGATTTCTGTAGGCTAATAACCATCCATGAAACTCAAGCTGCATCGTTTTCTGATAACACGCAGGTATAGTTGAGACAATCGGGAATGACGGTCTCTCTGACCTAATTTTTAAGTCTTGTTTCCTTTTGTCTTCAGTTTTGCACAACTTATTACTATACAGAACATCACTTTATCACACTGCACTTACACTCACTATGCACTCGAGGGTACATGTTATTTCTTCTAATTATGATTTTTAGTAAGTTTGATAGCAAGGAATCTAGGTGCTTCGGGCACTCCGCAACCATGCCAACTGCATCATCTTCACATAGGACCAATTCCGACGTAGAGTCTATTTCGGCGACTGAGTCTAGTAGTTCGCCGCTCAGCTATGATTCATAACAACCGGAAGGCTCGGGTTCTCAACTTGACCTTTCTGAAATTGTTCCCGTTTTTTCGCCAGAAGTTATCAAACCAGCGCCCGACACTTTAGAGGACGCAGTCATTCTCGAAAATCCTCCTAATCCTGTGGCTTCAAAGATTAAGAAGACGCTCTCCGGAGGATTTGCACAAGGCATGGAATTCCTTTTGGCGATGTGCTGGTTCCATCATGAGACGACGGGGCTCATAGACCTACCGAATGGTATACAGCATGTAACAAATTTATGTGCTGGGCAGGATGCATCATGCCTTTCAATTCATATATCCAGGGGATCTTGCACTATCTAAGGATTGCTCCTGCAAAACTCCATCCAAATGGTTATGCGCTTCTTAATTTTACTTATATGGTATTTATGGAGTTTCTACACCGACCTCCCACTATCGAAGACATCCAGTTTATTTTCACTTTCTAACGGCGGACTAAGAGTCTATCTTTCACATTCCTTGAGTCAACAAAGAGATGCCAAATTCTGACTGGCACGTGGAATAAATTAAATGCCTTCAAGAGTGAATGGTTCTTCGTTCCCTGCCCGCTTGGCTTTGCTCAGAAATGGCTAGAAAGGCGTAAGTGTTAACCACCGGTTTCATAATAAAACAGGAAAAAATATCCAAGTTGCATTCTGACGACGTTAATCATTTACAGGTGTCGTTACCCGGCCTAGTGGTGATATTTACGAAGAGGCAGTCTCAATTTTGAAGAACTCTCCACCTGAGGATAGAAATATTGAGTTTTTGCTTAGGGACGAACGTCTCATCACTTTCGGCTTAATGGAAGAAGGCCTCAGCGTCGGGCTAATTAAGACTGCCCAGACGGCTGGGATCAAATCATGGACCGCAATCGGTCAAAGAGATAGTCAATCTGGTCCAGTGGTGCCCTCAGTCACTAGTACTCAAGAGTCTGCTGATATTGGTGCTGGAGGATATTGCGAAGATGCACCTGGTCATGGTGATGATAGATCTAATCCTAGGGTTGGTATTGGATCCTCACAAGTTTTACAACCCCGGTCGCGGTTAAGAGAAAAAAGAAACATTCGTACACAGACCTCCAAGAAGTCTTCTTTCCGACCAAACCAAGTCATCGATGAATCTACCACTAGATCCTCTGTCCGATCTACCAATACCAGCTGATCTCGATGCATATCATTTCACTGATGTAAGCATTGGAGGGTTAGAGTCTCCCTTTAGAATTGGCTTGGAGATCCCTACTTCCAAAGGGGAGGTTACACCGATGAGCAAAGCTCCCGCACCTAGTTTGTCGGGAGGTTACACTAGGACACTTAAACACACTTGCGCCAATCATCACTGCACTTTGACTTATACTTTCTAATACTCAAAGTTGATTGATATCCATTTTTCTTTGCAGAAATGATGGTGAGAAAGAGGAGCATGTTCGATTCTCTGCGGGATGTACAACATTAGTCATTAGGATCGCGATCTGGCTCCTACCGTGGCAGTTGAGATTATTATGATTCTAGCTATGGCCCCAGCCGCAATCGGGGTTATCAAGGGAGAAATTATAGGGACAGGCCTTCTCAGGATGTACACAAATCGAGATTGAGATCCCCTTCTCGAAAAGGTCCTGAAAGACTAGCTAAGCGTAGGGACCTGCCCGTCGATCCCCTTTGTGACCCTTATACTGCTCCAATGCCTCCAAAACCCAAGGTTCCATCTCAGTCTCAACGGCCGAGCGATCGCCATTGCCATGTCGAATACATTGTCATTCACAGGCCTGGCATAGAATGTACCAGGATGGAAGATGCTTCTAAAGATCTTTCAATTGATCCAACCGCTCGTATGGCGCTACTTCGAGAGGAATTTCCGAACTTTGCTTTGACGGATTCTATTTTCCTCCCAACTTGAAGAGGGTTCCGGATGATGTTCAAAAAATGACCATTGATTGCGTCACTGACATCTACATGTAATATCGAGAATGGATGAAGGCTACGGAAAAAATGTCAAAGGTCTCCTTCGAACGTGCGGTAGAAATCAAAAAACTAAAACGACTAGAGGCCCAGGACAAGAAAATCATCGACACTTTGACGAATGAACTAGAGGCCTCTAGAACCGCGTTAACCGAAGTCGAAGGAAAAGCTGACGCCACCTTGAAATCTATGGAGGAGATGAAAACTAGTCATCTCGATGTGGTTCAAGTATTGCATCATCGAAACCAGGAAATAGCGCTCGAGCGAGATGTGGCTCGTAACAACGAGTCTGCGGCCTTAAAGGAATTAGCTGAGCTCAAGGCCAAGCTTGAAGTTGCGATTAAAGAAAAGGATGACGCTCAGAAGATCGCTCAAGATTCTTGTGAAGAGTTGGTTAGTGTCAGGCTTGAGAGAGATGCGACAATTGAAAAGGCTAAAAATTTCGACATGCTCATTCAATGCGAGACAGATGTGACCAAAGACAACGTGAGAGAAGATGTAATGAATGAGCTCGACCCGCTTCTTGTTCTCTACAATGCCAACGTTCTCAAGCATAGGAATTTGGCATGGCTTGGCGAAGATTATCCTTTTCAGCTTCACCGCGCGTGGGAATTTCTTATCGCAGAAGAGAAGAAACTTCATGGCTCAAAAGATGTCGATGTAGCCAAACTTGAAAATGAAGTGCTACCGGGCGATGAACCCAAAATATTGCATGACATTCAAACTTCTCTTTAGAAAGAATCTATAGTTGCTACTTCACATGAAGTAGGCAAGGGATCTGGATCGGCACATTCTGACATCGCAGCCGAATTTCCCCCGGTGTCTCAAGTTATGTCCAGCTCTACGGCGAGCTCCTTAACTATTCCTCGTATGAACCGGATCAACCGCGCCTATCTCCGATTCTTGAGTGCAGTTCTGAAAACACCCTAGCTCAACCTAGAGTTCATACTGAAGAAGGTACTCCATCGACTTTTCACTTCTCTTAAAAAGTTGGAATGCTATCTGTTGACATTTTTAATCTTTTCGCCTATTTTTCTCAACTTTGGATCCGTCAGGCATTACTCCTCTCCCTTCGCAATAGCCTCAACTGGAGTTGCAAATGGCCGCGACAAAGTCTGTTACAATTACAACTTCGGTCACCACTCAAAGCGCTCATAAAGTGGCCTTCATTTTTGACGATCTGTTCATGGAGGCGTTATTCAAGGAGAGAGGTGACCCGCACCATGAAATCCCTTTCGACGCGGAAGTTGTGGTCACAAGTTCCTCCGATCCTACTGGTGGGCTCAGTATGAAATAGAGGATTGAACGAGAGGAGCTCCAGAAAAGGAAGGTGAAGGGCGAGCCTGTTGAGCTGGTCCCAAATGAACTGATACCTTCCTCACTTCAGACGATCCTTCCTGAATGGGACGATTCCTCCGGACGATGTCCCTCATACTTCTGGTGCTGAAGATGCCCCCATCCTCCTACTTCCAAAAATGATACCGTCTTGGTCCATACAACCGAGGAAACTCCTTCGAAGAAAAGCCAAGGTGGAAAAGGGTCAAAGAGGGGGCGAACAGTAGTTTGAGGGAACCACTCCGAAGAAGCGAAAGAGGGATAAAAATCCAAAGAGTGATCTTCGGACATGTAGATAATTCAAATGAGCATTTCTTATTTTTTTTGTTGGTTGTATTCGTTAGGACATAGCCCTTCAGTTTTGTCTTGTATTTATTACAACTATTTTCATGTGAATAAGAATTTATTCGTTCTTATCTATGATTTCTGCATTTACTTGTTTAAATGTCCGAGCTGTAACATTTTTCATTTTATGCACTCGTGACTTGTTGTTTGTTGAATCGAACACTGATTTGATTAATCCATCTCAAGGCCTCTCTATGGTCATGGCCTTGAGTCATTGTAAACACTAGATATGAGTCACAGTGTTGAGCTATCACAGTAGTTCCTTAGACGATCACATTCTTACCCCCGGTTTCGGGTCGATAAATGTACTGTGTGACGGTCGAGTCTCGTCTCGGTGGTGTTAATACTCTCACATAGTCTCCAAAAGACTTAAAGCATCTCTTTCGTTCCCCTCGTACATTGATAAGTAAGAAGGCAGGTTATGTTTTCTTCAGCTTTATACTCTTTCCCGTCGAATCGTGGGATCAAACTAGTGGATAGAAAACTGAGTTGCGCGTATTCTGGTCTTTTCAGTTTGTATTCCTCCTGTCGATTTCAGGTTGGAATTTTGGAATTGATAATGGTCGAAATCCACTCATCAATCCATGGAGTTTACATTCCAATTCGCACTCTGGGGACTTAGAGTTATTCTATGAGCGGCTGGTTCACGTTCGACTTATGTTCATGTTTTAGTCCGCACTCTAGGGACTTAAAGTTTTCTCGTGGACAATCGTGTTTCCACCAAACTGTTTATCCCCCAGCCCGCTCTCTGGGGACTTAGAGGTTTCTCATGGGCAGTCGTGTTCCCACCGAATTGTTATACTCTGGTCCGCACTCTGGGGACTTAGAGTTTTCTCGTGGGTAGTCGTGTTTCCTTCCAGGGCAGTCGTTTTTTTGCCTAAATTGTTTATACTCCGGTCCGCACTCCAAGGACTTAGAGTTTTCTCATGGGCAGTCGTGTTTCCGCCCGGGGCAGTCTTTTTTCCACCTGAATTGTTTATACTCCAACCCGCACTCTGCGGACTTAGAGTTTTCTCGTGGGCGGCCGTGTTTCCGCCCGGGGTAGTCACTTTTCCGCCCGAATTGTTTATACTCCAATCCGCACTCTGGGGACTTAGAGTTTTCTCGTGGTTAGTCATGTTTCCACTCGGGGCAGTCGTTTTTCGCCCAAATTGTTTATACTCCAGTCCGCACTACGGGGACTTAGAGTTTTATCATGGGCAGTCATGTTTCCGCCTGGGGCAGTCGTTTTTTTGCCCGAATAGTTTATACTCCAATCCGCACTCCGGGGACTTAGAGTTTATTCGATGGGTGGTTAGTCATACCCGTTTTTGATTTATACTTCAGTTGTCAAGTCGTGGTCAAAGCTATTGAACAAACGGTGAAATCATGTTCATCCCTGCCCCTAGCATCAAGGATGAACACTTGACAAATGGACGGATGATTCTCGTCCACTTGGTCATTGTAGCTCTTCCAATCAAGTCAAAGAAGGAGGTAAGTGATGGATGGTTGGATCACGTTCGTCTTGATGAAAACCTCATAGGTTCTATCACGGTCTGTGGAGATTGGCTAGTAGCCAACTTTGAGTACCAGGTCACCTGCATCATTTTGGAAGCAGTTTAGTTCAAATTGGTCATAGTTCACAACACAATTGAAATTGAAATAGGAATAATTCAAAAAAGATCGGAATAAATCTCATTAATAAGCAAAGCGATATTGTATGCTCGCTATTCCACTCTGTCCAAACCCTTCTCAACTGGGAGTCGACCGCGGGTGGTTCAATTAACCGTTAGATTTCTCTATTGATAGGATTACGATGTTTCTGTCGTCGTCAACCCAGTATGTCTTTAAGTTATGGCTACTTGTTATGCTCGCGAATAACATATGCATGTCCAATATACGTTCAAAGCGAGATGGATCGGTATTGACGGGTTAGAGGTAAATCACTTGGAGTCGGACCTGGGAAAATCTGATGGTTGCTTGGGGTCACTAAATTCGAAGGCCTGGTGATCGGCGCTTGGAGTTACTTTGGTGTTTGCTTGGGGAAAACCTTTGTCTTACCCGAGTCCTGCTTCGGGTCAGAGCCGGGGTTCTAAGATTTTTCTTGCCTTTATACTTGTCAAAAATTTGTCAACACCCAGCTCCAATGAAATTTGGCATCGTTTACCCATACCTCTCCATAGTGGCATAAGGTATTAGCTTCGAGGCTACCAATCATTGCTAGACTGCAGGAGGAAGTAGAAATGGATGGTTAAGCATTTGTTGATGGATATGTTAATAAAAACGATCGGTTGTACTCTATGACCTTAGAACGATCGTACTAGATCGATCGTATAGGAACGACAATAGTTCAATCGTTGGTTGGTGAATAGGCAAACAAAAAACGATCGGTTACAAGGATGGAAGTGGAACGTGTTATCCCGCCTTTTGGCAAGGCCGTGACACCAAGGACTTAACTAGAAACCAGTGACAGATTGTCTCGAAGGCCAGCTACGCGCAAGGATCGCTATGGATATCGATGAATTTTGTCCGAGTCCAGATCGGGCTACAATTGATAAGGCACGTCAAGCAAAGCCGTGGGGGCCAACGTTCCAAGTTTCAGAATAATCCGAGTTCGTATGCTCAAGCTATCGCTAACAGAAGATGAATGAGGTGGTATAGGTTCGAATCCATCAAGGTACTCCTGTCCTCGAGTCCCCCAAGTAAAATCCATTCGAATCCATCAAAGTCGACTCCATCGACTTCGTACCCATCGAGTTAGCTCCTGTTCGAATCGATGGAATTTCTACACCTCGAATCCGTAAAGAGAACAAGCTTCGAATCCAGGAGGCGTAGCCTTGCTTCGAATCCAAGAGGCGTAGCCTTGCTTCGAATCCAGGAGGTGTAGCTCATCTTCGAATCCATCCAGCAGGAATTACTTCGAATCGAGTAGATACGGCATAGCATACTCGATTCGAACGAACGTACCTAGATCGATTCGAACAGACCTTCGCTCATTCGATTCGAAGAGGGATGTATTTGAGTCCACTACCACGAATCCTCCAAGCCAAAGCGGCGAAGAACATGGAGTCGACCCAGTCAATCTGGAGTGAGAAGCGGATCGATACGAAGCATATGCACCACGTCACCATCTTCACATGCAGAAGCATCGATTCGAACCTATGGATTCGAACCATATCGATTCGAATGAATCCATGGGACGAAGAACACCAACTTGAATCAATCATAATTCGAGATCCACAAGTCGAAATGCAATGAAATTTTCACAGAAGCTTGAACACATGATGAAGAATGTTCACACCAAATTTCGACTCGATTGGACACTTTCTTGATCGATTCGAACCAAGGGTCGAATCGATCTCAAAGTGGGCCCGGTTCTCCAGATTTCGGCCATGTGGCCTCCTCGTGTACCAGAACTGGTCTCCCCGGATTTTAGGCGAAATATCAGCCTCCTACACCTATAAATAGAGCCCCTGGTCATTTAGAAAAGGGGTCGGAGAATTCTAAGTACTAAAGAGCGCCCAGATTCTGCCAGATCTACTCCAGAACACCACCGCTGCTTTAGATTGAGACTTAGCATACAATTTCAGTTGTACTACAGTATAAAGAATTGTAATCTTCAAGTATCGAGCAATAAAATCATAAAACTTCATAGTGGATGTAGGCTAAAGCGCCGAACCACTCTAAATCGCTTGTCTTTGCACTTTACATTTCTGTTATTTGGAGTTTTTGTTAGATAATCCACAGTTTTAATTTTCATTCTTCACGTTTATCTCTTCAAAGACTTCTGAAGAGTGTTGTGCCCATTTTTGGTACAAACACTTTGGTTCTTTCACTGAGAGAACCAATTTTTCTCCTGCTCTTTGGATCTACTATAGACACCGGATTGCGTAAAATCCAAGAGGAAGATCCAGATCTCTACTTCGGAATCCTTCCATTCTATTCAGATTTGCATAAAATCTAGGAGAGGAATCCACTGTTCAAGATGGTTAGCACAAGGACTACTTCCACAGCTACTAACCAAGAAGCCAGGGATGAACAGAATCCCACACAGCAGTTACAGTCCAATCAAGACAACACTGCTCACTCTGGTCCATCTGGACCGATAACCAGACAAGAGTTCCAAACGTTACTCCAGGAACTAACCCAGAGCCGGCAACAGCTAGCTGAACAGTTGCGTGCCAACATTGAATTGACCAATCAATTAAACCGCCAAAGGCGTAGGAAAACAAGGAGGGGTGATGCTTCCCACTCGTCCACTGAAAGTTCTGCTTCCTCTGACTACCATGGCAGAACTACACGTCCCCGGTTGGACGCAGGTCATACGCTAGTTACTTAATATCAACCCGCCTTAACTATGGGACAATTGAGGGTCGGACCGTCAACTAGCTCCCAGGCCGGGCCCTCATCACGAGGAGGTGTTGCTCCACAACATACCACAGGCGATTGCGCTACAACAGCCGCGGTAGAAACAAGGGTTGATTATCGAAACCTGTCGGATCCAAATAATCAACAGCGTGGGCATACTCCCGAACCATACGTCCCTGAAGATGTGGAGCCAAGGAGGCGAGATATGGGCCGCCAACGACGTCCGGTCCAAGCTCGCGCTGTAGAACCCGACCACACCTTAGTTTAGCCTACACGGAATGTGGCTATGCCCGACATTTCAACCATCGTACGTCAAATGATCCGCGAGAGCCAGGGACTTATCAACGACGACTGGGGGATCTCCTGTAGTCAAACTCCTTTCACTGGCGAAATACTGCGCGCTGAACCTCCTCGGCGATTCAGAATGCCGACTCTCCCTCTGTACGAAGGAAATTCTGATCCCAATCAACACATCTTAAAGTATGAATGGTCAATGAGCACCGCGAGGGCTGATGATGCAGTAAAATGTCGAAGCTTCCCCATCTCATTGGGAGGAATTGCAATGATGTGGTTCACGAGGTTGCCGCCAAGATCCATCTCCTCGTTCGACCAACTAGCTAAGAAATTTGTTGAACAATTTCGCATGCATGTTGCTAGGCCTAAAGATGTTAACACCCTGTCTAGTGTTACCCAATCTCGTGGGGAAACACTAAGGCGTTACTTGGAGAGATTCAATACGGCATGTGTGGAGATTAGTAATCCCAACGACAACTCTATTCTGATAGCGTTAACCAAAGGGATCGATCCCGACTCGAAATTTGGGAATTGGTTAGCTGGGAAACCACCCGCATCATTGGACCGTTTCTACTCCAAAGCCGCTCAATTCTTGCGATAAGAGGATGCGAAACATTCTAGGAAACAGGGTGATGCGATACCCAGAACTGAAGGAATACAGAGTAATGTGGCAGTCAAACAGTCCGGTGAGAGTTCCGGAAAAGTCCAGCTAAATATACAGAATAAACAAGCTCAGCCGAGAGTCAGCAACGGTCAGGACAAGAAGAGAGACCAAAATCGAGGCCCGCAACGTAGGACCCCGATGTTTGACAGTTACACACCATTGAATACATCGTTGGAAAACGTGTATCTGCAAACCTGCAACGCTGAGCAATATAAGAAACCTGCTCCGAAGCAATCATCGGAGAGATAGATTCAGACTGGAGTGTCGACATCTGCAAGACCTCGTTGAAAAATTGATCAGAGAGAGAAAGTTGGACCAGTTTGTACGGGCACCGCCGTCTGGTGGAGCGGGCCCCTCAAAGCCAAATCATACACAGAATCAAGCAAGACAGGAAGAACCGGGTCGTGACGGAGGAAGATTGGTAATTAATGCTGTAAGTGGTAATCCTCATCCAGTGGTCCGAAGCTGGGAAGAAGTGGAATCATACGGCAACTTAGCTAAACGCTCAAACTTCGAGTATAATGATAACTTGGGCGGTAAACCTTCAACCAAACGGAAGAGAGCGATGACTAACAACATTACTTTCCGGGACAACGACGTTGACTACGTCGGAAGCCCGACTACTGACCCACTTGTGATATCGACCCAGGTAGGCCCGATGTGGATGAAGAGGATTCTGATTGACTGCGGGAGCTCTGTGAATATCATATTTGCACATGCTTATAATCAAATGAAGATGGAAGCTGGGGATCTAACACCCTGCCAAACTCATCTCTATGGATTCAATGGCAGCACTACTGTACCAATTGGAATGGCAGAGTTACCAGTTGAATTGGGAACTGGAGAATTTAGGTTGGTTCGGATATTGCAATTCGTTGTGTTGGATGTTGAGTCGCCTTATAATGCCTTTTTAGGTCGACCTGCCCTTGCTGAATTCAGGGCCATAATAGCCCCGTGGTGTTTAACTTTGAAATTCCCAACCATCAACGGAGTTGGGGTCGTCCAGGGCGATCAGGTTGATTTGAGGACAATCATACACCGAAATCGAGTTGCCCGATTGCACAATGCCAAGAACCGACTTAAAACTTTTGAACTTGGTAAGCTAGTCGCTAAAAAAGGTTATCCGGCACTCCCGCCCCTGAGATCAGCGTGGAGAGAGACGCGCAAGATTAAGAAAAAGCTTAAGGGTGGCGAATTCGAATTATCACCCGATGATGGCTTAACTTTACCAAGGGCCTGGAAGAGCGAAAGCCTTCATCGCCGCTACAATTGACAGGCTGTGTTTATCTATTTAGTTTAAATTCCATTTTAAAAGTTGTTTCAGCATTTCGAAATTAGAACTTATAATAAGGCAACTGACTTTGCCGTGTTTTCTGATTTCAGCAATAAAATGTTGTTTCTTCGTGTCAGAGCTGTGATTTATTAAATACAATGTACAACATCACGATACACAGAGAACTAAAATTCCATCACGCAATGGGATTTATTCAAGAAAGGAATGGCTGTGATACGACCGGCCACTCGCTAAGTGAAGCCAGAGCTCGGGGGCAAGCCACCACATCAAAGCCAAGAAACGGGTTGATACACAACAACCCTTCCCTTAACTCCGTATTCCCAGAGTGCGAGGCGGAGTATAAACATTCCTTAACTCCGTACTCCCAGAGTGCGAGGCGGAGTATAAACATTCCTTAACTCCGTACTCCCAGAGTGCGAGGCAGAGTATAAACATTCCTTAACTCCGTACTCCCAGAGTGCGAGACGGAGTATAAACATTCCTTAACTCCGTACTCCCAGAGTGCGAGGCGGAGTATAAACATTCCTTAACTCCGTACTCCCAGAGTGCGAGGCGGAGTATAAACATTCCTTAACTCCGTACTCCCAGAGTGCGAGACGGAGTATAAACATTCCTTAACTCCGTACTCCCAGAGTGCGAGATGGAGTATAAACATTCCTTAACTCCGTACTCCTAGAGTGCGAGACGGAGTATAAACATTCCTTAACTCCGTACTCCCAGAGTGCGAGGCGGAGTATAAACATTCCTTAACTCCGTACTCCTAGAGTGCGAGGCGGAGTATAAACATTACCTAACTCCACACTCCCAGAGTGCGAGGCGGAGTATAAACATTCATTCAACTCCGTACTCCCAGAGCGCGAGACGGAGTATAAATATTCACAAAACCCTAGAGTACTCCGAGAGCGCGAGCTGGGTATAAATATCAACAAACTCCAAACTCCGAGAACGCGGGCTGGAGTATAAACATTACTCAACTCCGTACTCCCCGAGTGCGAGGTGGAGTATGAACACTTACTTAACTCCGTACTCCCAGAGCGTGAGACGAAGTACAAACATACATCAACTCCACGCTTATCCCTAATACTGGGGGCAGAACCATAACACATAACAAGTTGAAGACAAAAAGGGAATACATTTTCATTTCCACTATCAACAAAAAGAATCTGATTACAAAGTGGTTCAAAAAATTTCTACTAGTGGGAGCCGAACCCACATCTATACACGGCTATACGAAAGTCAACAAAATACTACCCCATACAACGGAAAATTAAAGAAAGAGTTCAATCTTTCTTCTTCCTTATTTTCTTCTTCGGGGTAACTCCACCAGATCCGCTGCCCGATTTTCCTCTCAACCGTTTGCTCTTTTCGGGCTTATCCTCCGGCAGCGACATAATATCCACGTCTTCCTCAGAACTTGAGGCGACGGAAATTCTTCTGGAGGGTCGAGCTGAAGGCATAGGAGTAGTAGCGGGAAGTGGGACAGGAGCAGCTTCGATCACTACAGTACCACCCGGCGAAATCACCATTAACGGGGCAGGCCCGGGCGGATTCATACCAACAGTCCCTGCTACCATCTCGGCATCAATCTCAGCAAGAAATTCGTCCTCGCGGGATGCTTGGGCGACATCGGATGTACCAGTAGCTGGCATAGATGAACTAACGGCCGGAGCAGCCCCACTCATTGCATAAGACGGATTACCTGAGGGATCGATGGGTTCATTAAGAAGCTCCTCAATCATTTGAGCGCTGAAAGAAAACATGTTTGCATCTCCCTCTTCACTAACCAAGGTAGAAGTCGTGATGGCTTCAGTAACGATAGCCCCTTGCGTTTGATATGGAATTGACAGTGCAAGAGGCTCGGAAACGACGACTTCAGTCACTGAAATGCGACAAAGCGAAGATTGTTAGCCAAGTGTGTTGCTTAAGGTTCTTCACAACTAAAATACGGGAAGCGTTCAAATACCTTCCTTAGTCTGGACCGGAGCATGGGCAGAATCATCGGCTGAAGATAATAGCGGCTGGTCGAGGTTATATGCAGGAACGGACTGGGGATCAATCGCACCAGTGGTTTCAGGTAATGTTGGAATTACAGCTTCAACATTTTCCTCGTGATGCGCAGTCCCCGAGCCCTCGCCGGTCTCTAGAGATTGAACACCAAGCTTTTCTTTCGCCATAGAAATCACCGCCTCATGAAGGACCTTCCTCTCATCCTCGGTGAGCAAACGCATCTCCAGCTCAAAGTCATCAAGTGTTTCATCTGGATGCGCTGCTCTCTTCTCATTCACAAGTCGGGTCCAGGCGTTGTACAGGATCATGGAGTCATCTCCCAGCCACGCTAAATTTCTGTGCTCCAGCACATTAGCGTTGTACGTAACCAAGAGATCATCAAACTCAGCATCCAGCCTAGACCTCTCCTCCAAAATCTTTTCTTGAATTTCTGCTTCTGCAGACTTAGTCTTGACCGCCACCGTAGCAAGTTTGGCCCTGAGAGATACTGCTTGGTCGCAAGCTTCTTGTGCAGTGGCGTTTGCATCGTCCTTCTCCTTCACCATTTCAGCAAATTTGGCCTTGAGCTCGTTCAGCTCTTTAACGGCTAAGTCTCGCTCAGCTGCAATGGTGGTGTTGCGGTGGCCCATCTCTTCTACCGTGGCGCAGTGTTCCTATTGCATCCTCGCCAGTTTGGCCACGACATCCTCATGTTTCTGAAGTACTTCAAGCTCTGACTTCCGGAGCGTCTCCATTTCGGATTAAAGAACCTGAATAATGCGTTTCTGTTTAACAATGTCAGCATCACGTTCCTCAATGATCCTTGCCCGGTCAAAAGCTACCTTCGATGCTTTCGCTGCCGCTTTGTACCATTCCTTATACTGGGCATAGAAATCGCGGATATAACTATGAGCAGTGGTCTCAGCATCCGAGGGAATTCTTTTAAGGTTAGGAGGGAAGACATAGCCGTCCATGCAAATTTCAGGGAAATCTCTTTTCATTTGCGCAAGTTTGATGGCTCCCTCACTTGTCAGCTCAGCTGGAGCTTGTTCTATTGTAGCGGCTGTTGTCGGTTCCACTCTTGGCCGCTGAGTATCAGGCCGAAAAGATTGAGAAGGCGGCTGTAGCTATTGAGAAGGCCCGGGAGGATCAACTGGGGCCCTAGGAGGCGAAGGAGAGCGAGATCGGGATCGGTACTGATATCCCCGATCTCTGTCAGAATAATCATGGCCAGAGCGGCCACGCGAATAATCTCTATCTCTATCATAGCGTTCTTGACTAGAATAGCCTCGCCCGTGATCCCTATCTGTCTCTCTCCTGCGGGAATCATAATATGGAGAAGATTGGCGTACGTTCCGGAGCCTATCCAAAGTAGAGCCTCTGCCTGACATTTCACCTGCGATAAAAAAGAATTACGGATTAGGATCCGATAAAGCAATGTTTACTATGCAAAAGTCATGAAGTGCTGTGGAAGTGTGTGTAAATGTGTAAACCCCCAAACCGACCGGAAGTGTTTACCGCACTTAAAGGAAAGGGCTCGTTCATATTTAGGACATCTTGAAATTCCTCCAACCCAGGATTATGAGAAATCGATATATAATCTGGGATGGGAATATCGTCAAGCCCTTTGTAAGAATCTCTCCAATGAGAAGGGGCGGCCTCAGAAATCATGACTCCGGAAGTGGGAGGAGACACATCTACAGATTTCCACCCCTTGGACTTAAGTTTTTTGGAAACGGCGGCCTTGCCTTTCCGTTTTTCTCCCGACTCTTCAAAGTTTCCCGAGAGATCAACCATCAGCTTCGAATCTGTATGGGTTCTTTCTTCATCACTCGCTTCGGTTATGGTGATTCCGAGTGGTTTCTTCGCCGTTTTCTTCTTGGTTTTCTTCTTGTTTTCCTTCTTGGAGGCGGGCTTTGCCAACCCCTCGATAACTATACTTTGATTGATTTCGATCAGACCAAGGGTTCTTAAGTTATAGTCATTCATCACCGAGTCGATATGTCTTAGCTCACTCGGAACTTCTTGAAGACTTCGGACTATACCCCTGAAGTATCCACCATCGGGTCTGGAGATAATGGCTGTAAAAGAAATGAGATGTCAATATTGACACCAAAAAGCTATTGGTCAAGAGAACAGGTTAAGGCGCTTACGTCTAGACAACCATCGCCTAGCAAAACCCGGAGGGCATCGAACGTAGAACCATTCGTTCTTGAAATAACTCAATCGGGTCCAGGCTCCGACAACAACTTGGAAATTTCTAACTGCCTCCAGAAATGTAAAGGATGGGCTATCACCCCTACTCTTGAAGTTAAATATATGTCTAATCTCGGTTGGCCTTGGCGGGCGAAAGAGACAGTCCATAAATATGACAAAGGCACTGTTCAGCAACGCGTGCCCGTTGGGATGATGTTGCGAAGGAGCGATTCCTAAATATGATAGCATCCCTCTGATATATTGATTGAAAGGAGGGAGAGTTCCGGCCGCGCAAGCATGGCGATAGAAAGCTGTATATCCTTCGGGCGGATTGTGCGGTCTATCAGCGGCACTGGGTAATAACACGTCGTCCAGAGATATGTTATGCTTCGAGCAAATTCGGCCCAATAAGGATTCGGAGATGTTAGATTGGACAGAGTCAACGGGGTCCTCGATAAATATAGCCTCCGGCAGTTCATCTGGAGCTGGGTCGATTACGTCGGCAGGAATATCGGGAATCTCAAGCACTGGAGAAGTCAAGCTCTGTACCTCTTGTTGTTGGGAGCCCGAGGATTCCATAACTAACTAACTCATCAGAAAGCAACGTTAAGTTCATAAAGAGCCCGTGCGTTCCCTAGTGTAGTGTGTATGGATGTGTCGTGCAGTGCAAGTGTTGTGCGTTACTTAAGCAGATTTTACAGATTGAAACAAGATGTCCGTGCAACAAAACCTGGGAATTTGAGAATGAAAATGACCGTCATCGCTGACCGTCACTCCCACGCCATCCAAACGCTACGAACCACTTCAAGTATAAGTCAGTTGTATTATTGGTTAAGTCATAGTTCCATCGACGAGCTTCAAAGGAAATTCAAGTTTAAATCTTTCAGTCAAGTTCAATTATGTAAGGCCGAAGCTCGTCGGAGTCAAGTATGCTAAAGTTCATTATGTTCGTCAGAGTACGACTTGAAGTTGGTCGTAGTTCGGATGATGGAGCAAATCAAAAGAGCAATGGTCTCAGAGGACGAAGGCGTTCGAATCCATCGACACGAATCGATGGGGGTCGAATCGATGAAGTTCGGTTCCAGGAGCTTCGAATCCGTGTGGTTCGACTCGATGTAACCTTTTCATGGAGGAGCGCTTTGAATCCATGAGCTCCACGTTACTTCGAATCGATCAGTATTCAAACCCTTCGAATCGATCTGGATAACATTTCTTCGAATCGATCTGGATAACATTTCTTCGAATCGATCAACTCGATGCCCTTTCCCTCCAAGTCATCGATTCGAAACCTTACCCTTGAGATCGATTCGAACCGGTCCTTCCTGGATCAATGCGAAGCAACAGAGGACGACACTCTGAACGATATAACTCGAATGGCATCACTCTTCGACTCCATCGAGTCGACCCACTCTATTCAGATCTCATAACTCTTTGAAATTTTCAAAAGGAAAGATTGAACTGGTGCTAAAAAACTTCTAGTTTCGTCACTCTTAGATCGACTCAATCCATTGGTTACCTGTTTTGGTTTGATTACAAATGAAAACTGGAAGGAATTTGATCAACTTGTGGAAATCGCGATTGTTTCTAACTCTGGAAGACCGACTCGAAGGAAGGAGCAATTGCGACAGTAAAAAGTAAAAAGTAAAAGTGAAATTGGCCTCGTGTATTTATATGGGTTCCAAGGATGACTCGAGGCTCTTCGTCTCCCGGTCATGTTGACTGATCATAACAGGTCACAACTCCATCGATTCGAACGATCGCTCAATTACCCATCACCTTCGAATCCATTCCTTAATTCGAATCCATCTGGCTTCGAACCCTTAAACCACATCGAATCCATCCATATAGTATCAACGCAAAGCATCATCGATTCGAAGTAGACAATTCAAATTCATCAATTCGAACTCCAACGTGCGTACGTTACGAGTCAGCTTCGAGTCCATACCTCCGAATCCATCATTGTCGAATTCGTCAAAGCTTCGTTCCATCCGGGTAGCATTGATGCGAAGCCCCATCGATACGAACCCCATCGATTCGAAGCTCCATCGATTCGAGGCAATTAACGGAAGATGAATCAAAGTCACTGTGTCCCATCAATTCGAAGTGCCAACTTCAAAACCATCGACTCGTGGCGTATCGAAGATTATCGATTCGAATCATCACCTCGAATCCATCGAAAACGATCAAATGAGGATAAGCGCATCGCTTCAAATATAAAATTTACTACTTGTCTATCTTGTACAACGATTCAGGAGAGGATCGATACCAAGGGATAATCGTAGACAATCACCAAAGCACCGTTTAAACTCGAATCTCAAATCGGTTTAGGAAAGGATCGATGCAGAATTCGACAATAGGCCAGACTGGCAATGACATGCAGATATGCAACATTAACTAAAGTCGGGCAAACAGCCAATCACGGTCATACAGTGGTCAATTACAACGATACAGAGTATAACTTTCGGCAAAGCATGTCATAGCTGTCCAATGAGAGACTGCAGTTTTTCAAAGCACGTCATGTTTACACAAGACGTACTTTGGGGGGCAAATGTTATCCCGCCTTTTGGCAAGGCCGTGACACCAAGGACTTAACTAGAAACCAGTGACAGATTGTCTCGAAGGCCAGCTACGCGCAAGGATCGCTATGGATATCGATGAATTTTGTCCGAGTCCGGATCGGGCTACAATTGATAAGGCACGTCAAGCAAAGCCGTGGGGACCAACGTTCCAAGTTTCAGGATAATCCGAGTTCGTATGCTCAAGCTATCGCCAACAGAAGATGAATGAGGTGGTATAGGTTCGAATCCATCAAGGTACTCCTGTCCTCGAGTCCCCCAAGTAAAATACATTCGAATCCATCAAAGTCGACTCCATCGACTTCGTACCCATCGAGTTAGCTCCTGTTCGAATCGATGGAATTTCTACACCTCGAATCTGTAAAGAGAACAAGCTTCGAATCCAGGAGGCGTAGCCTTGCTTCGAATCCAGGAGGTGTAGCTCATCTTCGAATCCATCCAGCAGGAATTACTTCGAATCGAGTAGATACGGCATAGCATACTTGATTCGAACGAACGTACCTAGATCGATTCGAACAGACCTTCGCTCATTCGATTCGAAGAGGGATGTATTCGAGTCCACTACCACGAATCCTCCAAGCCAAAGCGGCGAAGAACATGGAGTCGACCCAGTCAATCCGGAGTGAGAAGCGGATCGATATGAAGCATACGCACCACGTCACCATCTTCACATGCAGAAGCATCGATTCGAACCTATGGATTCGAACCATATCGATTCGAATGAATCCATGGGACGAAGAACACCAACTTGAATCGATCATAACTCGAGATCCACAAGTCCAAATGCAATGAAATTTTCACAGAAGCTTGAACACATGATGAAGAATGTTCACACCAAATTTCGACTCGATTGGACACTTTCTTGATCGATTCGAACCAAGGGTCGAATCGATCCCAAAGTGGGCCCGGTTCTCCAGATTTCGGCCATGTGGCCTCCTCGTGTACCAGAACTGGTCTCCCCGGATTTTAGGCGAAATATCAGCCTCCTACACCTATAAATAGAGCCCCTGGTCATTCAGAAAAGGGGTCGGAGAATTCTAAGTACTAAAGAGCGCCTAGATTCTGCCAGATCTACTCCAGAATACCACCGCTGCTTTAGATTGAGACTTAGCATACGATTTCAGTTGTACTACAGTATAAAGAATTGTAATCTTCAAGTATCGAGCAAAAAAATCATA
This sequence comes from Allium fistulosum, assembly GCA_030737815.1. Taxonomy (NCBI): domain Eukaryota; kingdom Viridiplantae; phylum Streptophyta; class Magnoliopsida; order Asparagales; family Amaryllidaceae; genus Allium; species Allium fistulosum. The sequence goes on along the minus strand of CM060905.1, from coordinate 891,244,618 downwards.
AAACTTCATAGTGGACGTAGGCTAAAGCACCGAACCACTCTAAATCGCTTGTCTTTGCACTTTACATTTCTGTTATTTGGAGTTTTTGTTAGATAATCCACAGTTTTAATTTTCATTCTTCACGTTTATCTCTTCAAAGACTTCCAAAGAGTGTTGTGCCCATTTTTGGTACAAACAGAACGGTCGATTAGGAAGCTAATCTAGAACGACCGTATAAAAACAATCATATAGGAACGATCATATAGAATGAATTGGTGAGGGGAATAATTGAAACGATCATATAAAAAAGATCGAATAGGAACAATCGGTTAAAAACGATCGTGCAGAGAAGGAAATAACCAAATCCAAGCTGTTGAAATGACCAATATGAACCACCATCGGGAACGATTGGTTTAGATGATAGGGCGCTTGGATCCGCGATGAACGATTGTTTATAGAGTGTGTTTGGGTTATGGTTGAGAGGCGATCGTTCACATATCCTTCAAAAATTGAACATGCATGCACTTTCATCAAACATCCGACTAATTGGTCACTAAGCTCATGATTTCCTTCTTTTGCAAGGGAATTAGACTTGGCTTTTCTGGCCACGGTAAGTAGTTTCATCCTAGATCTCTTTCAAATCTGAGAAGAATAGAAAACTTGTCGATTAAATGCTGGATCTATGTCGCGGACATGAAAGTTCAACGGTAGAAGAAGAGATCCAATCGAGCTGAGAAATCATTTCTCAGTGAAAGCACCAAAATGTTGATGATAAAAATGGGCATCAACACCCATAGAATCTCATGAAGATTAAACAATGAATGAAATAAAAAACAAAGCGGAAAAAGTAAATGAACACATAGATTTTTATAGTGGTTCGGCATCTTGGACTACGTCCACTTCGCACTTTTATTAATCTTTCACTGGATTACAATTACAAGAATATTTGGATCAGCTAGTATCCATTAATACAAGATTCAAGAATAAAAATGGCAGAGCCTCCAAAGCAGGAAGAAGGTCCTTTCTCTAAAGCTATGACCGCTATATTTATAGCAGAAGATGCACATGGATCGGGTTGAAACATTGCAAGAAGGCTTTCCACATCTAGAAGGGCCTATTATATCGATCGGCTGCGATATCTTGACGATCAGTAACGATAGGCTTATTGTTAGCCGATCGTTATTATTGACTCCAATCATGACGTGATCATTCATGGCGAGTTCCACTTGTCTCTCGATGTTGCTCCTAAAATATGGCATCATTCTGGGTAGTAGATTGTGTGATATGGGTCGATCTTGATCGACGATAGAATACACATTGAATTACATCGATCGTTACGTTGAATCATCCAGTAATGATCGGTGCATAACGATCGGCCTTCCTCCCACTTCCGCTTTGGGATATGTGATCGTTATTGTATGCTCCCCTTGCCATGTTGTTGATGCTCTGTAAGTCTCCCATGAATTGGCTTCATGGATCTCAAAATATTGAATGTTCTCCACTGGCTTGAACTGTTCCATGGATCGTTCTTGGCTAATCCATACACATCCGTAGCTTGAGCATATGAACCTCAATCAACCCCAAACTTAAGATATAACTTCACTGGGCCAGGCTAGTTACTTCATGCTAGCTACACTTCGATAGGGTCCTCGTTTGAATCTGCCTGACTATCGTCTATAGTACATTATGTAACTGGTTCTTAAGGATGTCGACCATCCGTTCCTGATCGGATCCATGATATCATGACTTTTCAAAAAATATATGTCTTAGCTAAGTGTGATTTCGAAAAAGTGATCAGCCTTGACTTTATGGGAAAAAAGTCTTCGATTAACACGGTTTATAAGTATTACCGTGTCAAGTGGCATAAAGAGTATGCTGAATCGAATGCTTCTACCGATCGTTCACCGTAAATGGTTGCGGACGAGAAAATAGGGGAGGAACACAAAGACTCGCCACCTGGTGATGCTGAGGGAAAAAATGAAACTGAGGTCAATTCAAATCCTCATGTAGATATTTAAAATCTTTTGTATTGAAACTTAGATGTACGAACACATGGGACTTATTTCTAGATTTTGTTTTGAATAGTTTGTTGTAGTTGCTTTACTATGTTATTGCTTAACAAATGATTGAGTTGTTCTTTTATTTGTCTTAGTCTTCTAAAGAAGCTTTGTTTTCTAAACTTCTGAAGGAAAGCGAGGATAGGCTCAAAACTCAAACTTTAGATCGTCTTGGTCTTAGTGCTATGGCCATCAATAAGCGCGAGAGAGAATTAAATGAGTCGTACATCACTCTCAAGAACACAACCCAAGGGTTACTTTTGAGGATTGATCAAGTAGTTAAAGAAAAAGAGGCACTTAGTGACTTTATACAATGCCAGTGTCAATGATGCAGCAGCGGATAACTGAAATATATGAAACGGTGAAAGTAGCAATCGGTGGATTGAAATTACCAAACGCCCAAATCCGTTGATCTCAAAGATGCCGGATTCTATCTATCTTCGTCACGTTGATCGCGCACGATGCCGTGAAAGAAGATCTACGATTCTTCGTACGTTGATCTAGCACACTAGATTCCATGAATCGGCTTCAACAATCGTTGATTCGAGCGCACTCGAATACCGAATGTGGAGATACGAGATCACACTCAACTACCAATTTGAGAAGAGGCACAAAGCACTCAAACAAAAGTTTATTCAAAATCAACTAAGTATTACAAATGACACACATCCCTATTTATAGGGTTACAATCACACGACTCAACATCTGACCACTCATAGGTCGTGAACGACCTAACACCCTGCGACCTAAAACAAACAAATACAATACAACACATTACACGACTTAACAAAGTACACGACCTAACATAGTACACGACCTAACATTGGTCGCGACCTACGACTTATATACAAAGCGACATAAGAAAACACGTTACAACACATTACATGGCCATCACGACTTAAGAAAATACAAATACAAACGACATACGACCTAAACATCATACGACTTAAGAACACATGGCGACCTAAACTACACGACAGCAGCGACTTAGGCCTCAGCAACCTAAGAAATAGCTTCTGGAAATCTCCACTGTTAGGTCGTTCGCGACCTAAAGAAAGCGGCATAGGAAAATCTGCTTCAGCGACCTAGAGACTACATGACTTAAGACAGGTCGTTCGCGAACTAAAACTTCTGGAGCGACATATGGTCGAGCGACCTAAGGAAATGGTGTCTTGAATCTTCCACGCGACCTATAACAGAGCGGCATAAGGTTGTTGAGCGACTTAACTCGCTAGGTCGTGTCTTAGTAGTATTAGGTCGGTTGGAGCGACCTAAAGACATGAGACACTCGTTAGGTCGCTCGAGCGCCTTATCTTTTAACTCGTTAGCTCGCACGCGACTTATGAGTTCACTAGGTCGCTCGCGATCTAAGGTAACATCAGGCTGGGCTGCATCATCCTTCCCTGGTTGGGAAAAATTCGTCCTCGAATTTGTGCCCTCCTCTTCCACAACAAGCTCATCCCCATGATACAGAATCAAGTATTTGACGTTAAAAACGTCTGCAGTGTGAATATCATCCGGCAATTTCAACTGATACGCATTATCATTGATCTTCTTCAAAATTTCCACTGGACTAACTTTTCGAGCCTTCAACTTGTTGTAAGTTCCAACAGGAAAACGATCTTTTGTCAACACGGCATAAACCAAGTCACCTTCTCTGAAATTCACACTCCTTCGCTTTTTATCTGCCAGTTGTTTATACTTCTCATTTGACGCAAGCAATCGTTCATAAACAGTTCTGTGGCACTCCTACAACTCAGTCACAAAATCACCAGCTCGCTTAACAACTCCCTTCTGATATGGCACTGTCGTCAAATCCAATGGTCCCTTCGGAATTACTGAGTATACAACTTGAAATGGACTGAATCCAGTACTTCGATTAACAGCATGTTATGTGCAAATTCCGCCTGACATAACTTCATATCCCAGCTTTTCAAATTATCTTTCACAAGACATCTCAACAAATTTCCCAATGATCTATTCACCACTTCCGTTTGCCCATCTGTTTGCGGATGATAAGCGCTACTAAAATTCAGTTTTGTTCCAACCATCTTCCACAAACTTAACCAAAATTGGCATAGAAATCTAGTATCCCGATCAGAAACAATAGATTCAGGTAGCCCATGTAATCGATACACCTCTTTAAAGAACAATTGAGCAACACGGATGGCATTAGCTATCTTCTTACAAGCTATGAAATGTGCCATTTTGGAAAATCTATCTACCACCGCATATATGGAATCATTCCCACGCTGAGTTCTTGGTAACCCCAAAACAAAATCCATGCTAATATCAACCCATGGTCTAGTAGGCACGGGTAATGGCATATACAACCCCGCATTCGTCGCTGTCCCTTTGGAAACTTTACATATATGACATCTTTCCACGAATCATTCAACCTCTTTCTTCATTGAAGGCCAAAAATATGATTGCAAAATCAACTGCAATGTACGATCTCTCCCCACATGACCTTCTTCATGCAACTCCTTCACAATCTTCATTCGTAAGCTGCACTCTGGTATACATAATCGATTCCCTTTAAAAAGAAAACCATCCACCAATACAAACTCATCCGTCTTTCCCTCCTTGACTTCATCTACAAACTTCGCAAAGTAAGGATCATCAAAAAATAATTCTGGCAACACATCAAACCTCGTCACTTCAACTTTCATTGTAGTTAACAAATGATTCCTTCGACTCAGTGCATCTGCCACTCTATTCGTAATTCCCGACTTATGCATCACCACAAATGTAAACTGTTGCAGGTATGCGATCCACGAAGCATGCCTGGCTGCAATTTTGTCATGTCCCTGCAAATGTTTCAGTGCTTCATGATCAGTATATAGAACAAATTCTTTATGGAACAAATAGTGTCTCCAATGTTTTATAGCTTGAACAATAGCATAGAATTCCACATCATAAGTATTATATCTCATCTTTGCTCCCGATAACTTCTCACTGAAATATGCAATAGGACATCCCCTCTGACTTAACACCCCTCCAATCCCAACTTTAGATGCATCAGTATGTAACTCAAACAACAACTGAAAATCTGGTAATACTAGAATTGGTGCTGTCGCCAAAAGTTCCTTGATTCGTTCAAAAGAAAATCCTGCTTCCTCTGACCATGTAAATTGCTTCCCCTTCATACAATCAGTAACTGGTGCCATCACGCTACTGAAGTGTGGAATAAACCTTCGGTAGAATGATGCCAAACCATGAAAACTTCTAACTTCTGTTATCGTCCTGGGTTGTGGCCAATTTCTGATTGCTTCAACTTTATTCTGATCCACCTGTATACCTCCTTCTGAAATAACATATCCCAAAAATAAAACACTATGCGTCATGAACACGCATTTCTTTGTTGCAGCATAAAATTGTTTCTGTCGCAGTATCATCAACACTTCTCTCAGATGATGCAAGTGTTCTTCTGTGCTTCTACTATATATCAGTATATCATCAAAGTACACCATCACGAACTTCCCAATAAATGGTCTAAAGATCTGATTCATCACCCGCATAAATGTATTAGGTGCATTCGAAAGACCAAACGACATAACCAACCATTCGTACAACCCTTCTCTCATCTTGAATGCTGTCTTCCATTCTTCCCCTGGTCTGATTCGAATTTGATGATAACCACTCTTCAAATCGATCATTGAAAAGATAGCAGTTCCACTAAGTTGATCCAACAAGTCATCTAATCTAGGCATAGGAAATCTGTATCTCACTGTAATCTTGTTTAGTGCTCGACTATCAGTACACATCCTCCATGGTCCATCCTTCTTCGGCACTAACAATGCTAGAACTGCACAAGGACTTAAACTTTCCTGTACACGCCCTTGTTCAAGCAAATCTTCCACTTGCCTTCTCAACTCCTCGTGTTCCTTTGGACTCATTCTGTAATGTGGTCTATGCGGTAACACAGCTCCTAGAACAAGATCAATTTGGTGTTGTATGTCCCTCAATGGCGGTAACTCCGTTGGCAGCTCTTCAGGAAACACATCGTCAAATTCTTCCAGCACTGGCTTAACTTCTTCAGGAATTTCAACCACTTCATTACTCTCACGTCCAATCAACAAAAATACTTCAGGCTCCTCTTCTACTTCCTTAACAAACTCCTTCAAATATAGCAAAGTTTTAAGTTCTTCAATCTCCTCCAACTTGCTTTCTTCTTGTTGTCGCTTCTTAGGAACTAGAGTGATTTTTGTACCTTCAAACATGAAACTGTAACTGTTAGTACGACCATCATGTTGCACCGCTCTATCATACTGCCATGGTCTCCCCAACAACAGATGGCATACATCCATTTCCACAACATCACACCAAATTTCATCTTTGTATTTCTTCCCAATCGAAAAATTAACACAAGCTCTTCGTCTAACTTTCACCTCCCCACCTTTCCTCAACCAAGCTAACTTGTAAGGTTTCGGATGCTTCTCAGTTTTTAATGCCAACTTCTTCACAGCTTCTGTAGAAATGATATTATCACAGCTCCCCGCATCAATGACAAACTTGCAAACCCTTCCCAAGATTGTGCATGTTGACTGAAAGATGTTACTCCTCAACCAGCTAGTCTCCTCCTCTTGCTTTGGTGTTAAAAAAGATCTCTTCATCATTAATGAATACCCTTCATCTCCCGTCAATTCTTCTTCCTCCTCAACATGTGGTGAATTAGAACATTCAGCTTCTACATCCTCATCCTCAACCTCAGCTACCATTACTCGCTTCTTTGGCTTCGGACATTCATTGCTTTTGTGACCAAACTCCTGACAATTGAAGCATTTGATCCCACTATTGACCTTGGTCTTAGCAACGTCACTAACAACCGGTTTTGCAACAGCCTTGGAAACATTCGCGTTGCTACTAGCCCCTTTCATTTGATTGTTGGAATTTGTAAACACACCACCACCTCGTCTCCCTTGTTTCTCCCAAGCAAGTGCTTTTTGATGTGCTTCAGCCACAGATCTCGGATCAAACATATTCACCATATCTTGAATCTGCATTCTCAACCCTCCAACAAATCTAGCGGTCAACTGCTCCTCTGTCTCCATGATATCATTCCTCGCAATCAATTGATAAAATTCATCCGCATAATCATTCACCGACTTTGTTCCCTGTCTCAAGTTCTACAATCGTTGATACATAAGAGACTGATAATTATAAGGTAAGAAAGTAGCTTTCATCAACTTCTTCATCTTCTCCCATGACTCAATCTTTGACTTTCCCATTCTCTCCCATGTAAGTTTAGTTTGCTACCACCATGCCATAGCTCTTCCTTTCAAACGAGTAGCAACCAACTTCACTCTACGATGCTCGGGTACTTCTTTGAAGTCAAAAATTTCTTCAACATTAGACAACCAATCCAAAAATTCCTCCGCTACCATTCCACCCTTGAATTCTGGAATTTCAGTTTTCATCCCCGATTCCCATCGACGATCATCTTCAACATCCTGATATGCATTCCGTACTTGGTCTCGATCTCGAGAATGAACACTACATCTTCCACCATCTTCATCAAAAACAGATGTACTTCGATAACGATCTCGACCATCCACATCTCTATGATCACGCATATCTCTTCTACTTTGTCTTTCATCATCACGGTATGGCTCATGTTCAAACTCACGTGGAGTTCTTCTCTCTTCATTTCTATACTCATGATGTTCTCTTCTCAATGAAACTGAAGATTCTCTTCTTTCTCGGAAAGATTGTGGCGATACCCTCCTCGCTTCCGTAACCGATGGCAAAACTCTGTTTCCTCCATGGTTCGAGATTGGCGACCTTCTCCTTTGACCTTGATTCATGTCATTCATCAGTTTCTCTAACTTCCCAATGCCTTCATCAAACTTTTCATTGATGCGTTGTTCCATTTGCTCGGCTTCTTCTCTTCTATACAACGCTTCAACATTCTGATGGCGATTAGCTCTTCTCGGCGGCATTATCAAAACTTCACAACTTCAACACTTGAACTCTCGGCCTTGACTTAGAAATGAAATAAACTATGCACGGCTCAAACACTTCACGCCCTTCAACTAGCTCGGCCTAAACCCTTCAATAAGAATTGGCTCGGCTTGAACTCTTCAATAAGAACTGGCTCCAAGACTCGGCTTAGCTATGATTGGCTAAGTCTAGCTCTGCTACCAAATGATGCAGCAGCGGATAACTGAAATGTATGAAATGGTGAAAGTAGCAATCGGTGGATTGAAATTACCAAACGCCCAAATTCGTTGATTTCAAAGATGCCGGATTCTAGCTATCTTCGTCACGTTGATCGCGCACGATGCCGTGAAAGAAGATCTACGATTCTTCGTACGTTGATCTAGCGCACTAGATTCCGTGAATCGGCTTCAACAACCGTTGATTCGAGCGCACTCGAATACCGAAGGTGGAGATAGGAAATCACACTCAACTACCAATTTGAGAAAAGGCACAAAGCACTCAAACAAAAGTTTATTCAAAATCAACTAAGTATTACAAATGACACACATCCCTATTTATAGGGTTACAATCACACGACTCAACATCTGACCACTCATAGGTCGTGAACGACCTAACACCCTACGACCTAAAACAAACAAATACAATACAACACATTACACGACTTAACTGAGTACACGACCTAACATAGTACACGACCTAACATTGGTCGCGACCTACGACTTATATACAAAGCGACATAAGAAAACACGTTACAACACATTACATGGCCATCACGACTTAAGAAAATACAAATACAAATGACATACGACCTAAACATCATACGACTTAAGAACACATGGCGACCTAAAATACACGACAGCAGCGACTTAGGCCTCAGCGTCCTAAGAAATAGCTTCTTGAAATCTCCATTGTTAGGTCGTTCGCGACCTAAAGAAAGCGGCATAGGAAAATCTGCTTCAGCGACCTAGAGACTGCACTACTTAAGATAGGTCGTTCGCGACCTAAAACTTCTGGAGCGACATATGGTCGAGCGACCTAAGGAAATGGTGTCTGGAATCTTCCACGTGACCTATAACAGAGCGGCATAAGGTTGTTGAGCGACTTAACTTGCTAGGTCGTGGATTAGTAGTATTAGGTCGGTCGGAGCGACCTAAAGACCTGAGAGACTCGTTAGGTCGCTCGAGCGCCTTATCTTTTAACTCGTTAGCTCGCACGCGACTTATGAGTTCACTAGGTCGCTCGCGATCTAAGGTAACATCAGGCTGGGCTGCATCAGTCAATATACCCTAGAAAACCACTCTATGCCGCCCGATAAACCCTGCTTTGAGTGGTTTAAGCTTAAGTTTAGGAAAGTGCATGAAGGTTACTTTTTCTGCTTTTTTGTATATGGCTTTGTTAAATTGATCTAGTTAATAAGAGAATTTTTATATTAAACCTTTGTTTGGTACTTTTAATTGTCTTTGAGGTTATATATTCCTCATTTTGTTATTAATTAGGCTAGTTCCTATGAAACTGTTCCTATGCTGTATGAAGTTACCAAACATGACCCTCTTTCAGGGCATGTCATTCATATGTCGGCTGAGATAGGCATGTTTGAATTTCGGATTGAGGTAAAGGGCCTATCTATTGGTATTAAGGCAGAGGTTAATTACCTTCGAGTCAAGAATGTTGAACTTGGAAGCGAGTTAAAGCGCGTTCACAAGGAGCTTAAAGAAGCCAAAGATGCGCTTACCCATTGGTATGAGCATAACATTAGGTTGCATATTGGGCTTGATTGTAACAGCCCCATTGCTATACCCATATTATTAGAGAACATTGTAAATAATTTCTTCCAATACTACGAAGAATACGGCTTGTTAAGGGCGACCAAATATGGATATATCTTTAAACTAATACTGACATGTTATAATACCACTTTACTAAATCAATGGAATAAAATTTGACATGTACAGTCTCAGTTCAAAGTAATAAACACACCGGTTTCTCAGAATCAGAACAGTATAGCATATGAATAGCAGTCGCAGATCACAGTGGAATAAAATACATCTTATACAAATACATGTTGTAAGTCTAATACTAGACTCATATAATATACATCCAGTACAAATCTCTAACTCAAATATACATCTCATGTACATACGAAAAATCCTAAATGAGATAAACAAAAAAGTCAAAAAGGTATATCTCCCTGCTAACTCATCCATCCAAAAGTCTAAATGTCCTGTAACCTGAAAAATCTCGGCCTGACCCGAGTATTGTTAAATAAACGGATCATATTATCTCTAAATATTCAAAAGGGTGAGAATAAGATAAATCAGTAAGATATATATATATATAACATTATATAAAACACAGAGGTCATATATATAAATGAGTCATTGAAATAATTTAACTCAGAATCCATCATGAGGCATAGAAATATTTATACCACAACACATAGAATAATTAAATCATGAACATAAAATAGTCACAGTGTCCAATTTCCAGAATCCAAGAAAATCCTAATCCATACCGATCATAATAATCGTTCGTACCAATTGATAGGATTGTACTGATACCGATGAAACAAACAATTATGGTATAATCCTTATTGATTTGATACCAAAGATCATCCATACTATAAAACCAGAATCACAACCAATCCTAAGGAACGTCCAAACCGATTAAGACGATCACAGCAACCATGACCCGAATTCTCTAGATTATTCATTATTATTATATATTTACCTATATATATTTATAACTCATACCGATCAAGATGATCGTAAAGAAATCCATGAATATTCATCTTAAGGATCTAATGGCCTGCGACCGAACACCAAAAGTAAATATACTCTAAAGTGTCAAATACTATCACTTGTAGTAATCACTAGAACTTATCCAAAACGTCCCATGCCGCCTGGTGAAATTCAAGTATTTACTAGAAGCTAGTAAATCTCGTTATGAATACAACTGGAAGACCTGAACTATACTCCCTTAAGGATCTATCGGACCTCAGCCAAAATACCAAAAGAGAATACAATACTAAAGTGTTAAATACTTCCTAAAAGCAATCACAAGGATTTAACCAAGGCATCCCATACTACCCGATGGAATTAGAGTATTCGCTAATGGGCTGGTAAGTACCACTCAAACATTCTATTCAATGAGTTGTACAATACTCGATAAAGCATTACTCGAGAGCATTTAAACCAATCGGTAAAACTAAGTCGATTATTAGCACTTCCCATATTATAGAACAAAGGCTCTCAAAATATTTATCTTATAAGAATTTATAGTTTAGAAATCCAACAATGTAATTTTTTGTATAGGAAATGATTTATAAATACTTTATTTATCATTAGATAAAATAATTCATATATACCATTTGATCTCAATATATATATATATATGTGTGTGTGTGTGTGTGTGTGGTTGTCTCAAGTTTCTTAAAGTTATATTGTTCCTGTTTGCGCCAAAAATGGTCACAAACCCCAAGTATTGTGAAAGCACCAGTGTATGAATACAAATCAGCAATATTCGAACACAAATCTCAGATCTAAGCAAGTAACAAACAGCAATCTAGAAATAAAGAACAGTGACACACAATTTATAGTGGTTCGGCTATCTCCGGCCTACGTCCACTTCAAAGTTTTATCTTTTATTGATTATCCTTGCTGGTTACAGATGATTGCAGCAGATACAATGAATGAATTTCGAGTATAGCAGCAATGGAAGGAAGTAGAATTGAATCCGGCAGAGTCTGGACGTCCAATCGCCAAAAAGATCCCCTTTCCGTAGGCTCCAGTGGGCTATTTATAGGCGTAGGGGGTTAAGATCGCGCTCAAACTTCGGGAGACTTGTTTTGGCACGTGAAGGGGCCCACGCGACTTACCCCACCAAGTTTCGACTCGATCCGTGATTGATACGAATCAATTCGTATCGATCAAGAATTGATCCAATCGAGTTGAAACTTGGCAGGATTGCTCTTTACCTTGTACGCAAGCTACTGTGAAAATTTTGTTGCATTTGGATCAGCGGTTTGGGAGATATGATCGATACGAATTTCATTCTCGTAAGGGCTGTCGCGTTCATATCCATAGGTTCGAATTCATTCTATTCGACTCGATAGAGGCACGTGCACTTGTGGTGATGTGGCGCGTAATTCCTGGGTTGATTCACTTTGGGTGCCGAGTTTCCTGGATCGATCCCATTTCAGTGGCATATTGACCGATTCGTTTCCACAAACTTCGCCTCGTTTGACTCGATGACCGTTGTATATATTGACTTGGTGGAGATGCTCTAATTCATATCGATAGAGGCAGCCTCGTTCGCATCCATCAATCCGATCCTCGTTCGTATCGACCAGTGTAGATGGATACAAACAAGCAGTACCGGCCTTAGCTCGATGGATATGAACAATTATTCAGGTATGGCCACCTGATGGATACGAACTAGAGACAACAAGCTCTCCAGCCGATGGATTGGAACTAAGCAAGACCCGATGGATACGAACCCGATGGATTCGAATAGAGCAAGGCGATGTTATCATGATGGATTCGAATCTAATCGATTCGAAGATGATCGATTCAAAGTTGCTCGTTCTTGATGGATTCGAACAAACCAATATGACGACCCCTTGATGGATACAAACGACATACTTTTTCTAATTTGAATCGTTCATATCTCGTTCGCACGAACTCCGATTAACCTGAAATTTGGAATGTTGGCTTTCACAGCTTTGCTTGTCATGTCTTGTCAATTGCGGCCTGATCCTGACTCGGACAAAATTCATCGATATCCATGGTTATCCTCCAACGCATAGTTGATATTAATGACTGGTTATTATCGATTTCCAGCTAATTTTTGGGTATCTCAGCTTTGCCAAAAAGTGGGATAACATTTTGCCCCCCAAAACATGCCTTTTTGCAAAAGGTGTGTTTTGAATAACTTCAAATCAAATGTTGTGGGATCATGTGTTATTCATAGCTATAGTGTTATCAATCAAGTTCAGGGCTGTTTGAAGCCGAATCGTTATCAATTTCTTCCAGTGTAAGTTAAGAATGGAATTCTAAAGTCTCTCCGGACTATCAATGGTCACTCCGGACCCTTGCTAAGTCCATCCCAGACTTGGCGATTGAATAGAAAGATCCTATTGCACTCCGGCGTTGCTTTCTACCCCTTGCACTCTGGCCCCTGTTAGGGCGTAAAGCGATGTCTTGTCGTTCTGGACCGATCGTAGCCTCTCCGGGCTCCTGCTGGATCCCATCCTGTCACTCTCCGGTGAAGGGGAAACAACGTTAAGTGAGTCGATCCTGTCGCTCTCCGGCAAAGTGACTCACCTCTTGCACTCCGGTTCAGTGGATATGAACATTAAGCGATGTCATGGCCTAAATTGTTGGCCGATCATAGCCTCTCCGGGCTCTTATCGAATCCCGATCCAATCACTCTCCGGTGAATAGGAAACGATGCTTAAGTGAGTCGATCCTGTCGCTCTCCGGCGAAGCAACCCACTTCTTGCACTCCGGACCCCGCCTCTCCGGGTAAGATCATAAAGCGATCATGTTTATATGGATATTTAATGTTCATCCTTTAACTCTCCGGTCAAAGGTTTATTTCAATAAATGTTTCTTTATTAAATTCAAATCCTTGATGTTCAATCTCAAACACCAGGAAAAACAAGACAATGCCTCTCCAGGCGGGGCGGTCTATTACCATCTTAGAGCATGCCTAGGGATCTCTCCGGTTCTCGTACAAGAGTAAGTGGGATAGCCGTTTTATTTTGGAAATCAAATCTAAGAAAACTAATCGACCAAAGTCCAAATCCTAAACTTGGCCCTTGCCATCATAATCAGTTGATGACGAGTCGTGATCTCGATCCAGGATCATTCCTGTTAGGTGGAGGCGGTGGTTGTTCTGGTCTTACTGTCGCTGCCCGTTCTCTGGTATATTGTGACAATCTACCACTCCTGGCATGTTCTTCAACCTCATCTCTTAGGTGGCGGCATTCATCGGTAGTGTGCCCATCCAGCTATGGAATAGGCAGTATTTTCCAGTCCTGCGTTCCCGCTCCGTGGGATCTCTCCTGGGTGGTTTTCGATAGGGGAGTTGCCCCCGAGTTTTAGTGTAAATCCTTTCTAGGCTTGCCGTCAAATATGTGTATTGCCTGAATCTAGGCTCTCGGAATTTCTTCCATTTATCAGGACCATCGTGTGCATCATCCTACTTTCTCTTTCCTTTGTCTGCCCTGGACTATTCCCTGGCGGTTCTTTCGCCTTGTGCAGCATTTATTTCCTGCCTCTTGGTTCGTGATTCTTCTAATCGAATGAATTTCTCAGCTTCATGGTAAAACTCTCCAAGATCTTGCGGTGGATCTCTTGTCAATGAATCTTTGAATTCGGTGCCTTCTCCAACTCCTGCCACCGCCGCCTTCAAAATCATCGATGGATCCGGGCGATCAACAGAAGCCACCGTTGCATTGAATCACAGCAGAAAACCCTTTATGGACTCTCCGGTCCTTTGCTTTATCGAAGCTAAAGTCATCACACTCTTGGGTCTTGTCACATGGACCCTAAATTGTTCCATGAAGCAATCTACAAGCTTGCCCCATGTCTTGATCGATTCAGTCTTTAATTGCCTGAACCAAAGTGCAGCCAAGTCTGACAAAAATAAAGGGAAACATCGTGCCATCACTTCCTCGGATGCTCCCAGTACCTCCATGTGTCTAATGTATCTGGTAATATGCATGGTCGGATCTGACTTCCCGTCATACGGATCCAGCGTTGGTAGTTTGAACTTTGGAGGGTTCCTTGCATTCCTGATATTCGGAGCGAACGGACTCTGACTGACCTCTTCCAATCCTCCACTTAACAATCCTCCTCTCATGATTCGTCGCACTAGACCAATCATTCTTTCATCTCCATCCAGGGGTTGCCCCCTTGCAATGTCTCTATCTTATCCCCCGATCCTCGAAGGGAATTCCGGTATGTATTCTTCGGGTGGCTCGTTAGCATTTGTGTTTGCCCTAGCCGGATGATCTCCATTCGTTGGCCTTCCCGTATCGGATCTTGAGGGTCCACGCCCAAGTCCTTGTTGAATGCCTTCTGGTTCTGCATTCTGTTCTCCGTTGGGTTCTGCAACCCCAGCTCCTTGTTCCACATTAACAGCCGCTGTAGCTGGTCCTAAGTTTTGTATTCCCGTAGCTCTCATCTGCTCAAAGAAATTCTACAGCGTCTCCTGTTGGCTCTTCATCATTCTTTCGTGCATCAGATTGGTCATGGTCTCCATTTCGTCTCTAGTGATGTAGATCGAAGCTGGTTCTTCTCCAACACCAGAGGATGCCTCTTGACTTCCTCCTTGTTGGCTTCTCTCAGCTCTTTGTCTCGTTTGTCGAGTCATTGTCCCCCAAATCTGATCCCTTCAAGCTTTTAAATCTAAACTTTGAATCTGGTGTAGCGGGTCCTGAGTTCAATTCTCAGTGAAAGCACCAACGTGTTTGCGCCAAAAATGGTCACAAACCCTAAGTATTGTGAAAGCACCAGTGTATGAATACAAATCAGCAATATTCGAACACAAATCTCAGATCTAAGCAAGTAACAAACAGCAATCTAGAAATAAAGAACGGTGACACACAATTTATAGTGGTTTGGCTATCTCCGGCCTACGTCCACTTCAAAGTTTTATCTTTTATTGATTATCCTTGCTGGTTACAGATGATTTCAGCAGATACAATGAATGAATTTCGAGTATAGCAGTAATGGAAGGAAGTAGAATTGAATCCGGCAGAGTCTGGACGTCCAATCGCCAAAAAGATCCCCTTTCCGTAGGCTCCAGGGGGCTATTTATAGGCGTAGGAGGTTAAGATCGTGCTCAAACTTCGGGAGACTCGTTCTGGCACGTAAGGGGGCCCACGGGACTGACCCCA
Organism: Allium fistulosum; assembly: GCA_030737815.1. NCBI lineage: Eukaryota > Viridiplantae > Streptophyta > Magnoliopsida > Asparagales > Amaryllidaceae > Allium > Allium fistulosum. The sequence continues at coordinate 891,228,736 of CM060905.1, read as the reverse complement.
CCAAGTTTCGACTCGATCTGTGATCGATACGAATCAATTTCGTATCGATCAAGAATTGATCCAATCGAGTTGAAACTTGGCGGGATTGCTCTTTACCTTGTACGCAAGCTACTGTGAAAATTTTGTTGCATTTGGATCAGCGGTTTGGGAGATATGATCGATACGAATTTCATTCTCGTGAGGGCTGTCGCGTTCGTATCCATAGGTTCGAATTCATTCTGTTCGACTCGATAGAGGCATGTGCACTTGTGGTGACATGGCGTGTAATTCCTGGGTTGATTCACTTTGGGTGCCGAGTTTCCTGGATCGATCCCATTTCAGTGGCGTATTGACCGATTCGTTTCCACAAACTTCGCCTCGTTTGCCTCGATGACCGTTGTATATATTGACTTGGTGGAGATGCTCTAATTCATATCGATAGACGCAGCCTTGTTCACATCCATCAATCCGATCCTCATTCGTATCGACCAGTGTAGATGGATACGAACAAGCAGTACCAGCCTTAGCTCGATGGATACAAACAATTATTCAGGTATGGCCACCTGATGGATACGAACTAGAGACAACAGGCAATCCAGCCGATGGATTCGAACTAAGCAAGACCCGATGGATACGAACCCGATGGATTCAAATAGAGCAAGGCGATGTTATCATGATGGATTCGAATCTGATCGATTCGAAGTTGCTCGTTCTTGATGGATTCGAACAAACCAATATGACGACCCCTTGATGGATACGAACGACATACTTTTTCTAATTTGAATCGTTCATATCTCGTCCGCACGATCTCCGATTAACCTGAAATTTGGAATGTTGGCTTTCACGGCTTTTCTTGTCATGTCTTGTCAATTGCAGCCCGATCCGGACTAGGACAAAATTCATCGATATCCATGGTTATCCTGCAACGCATAGTTGATATTAATGACTAGTTATTATCGATTTCCAGCTAATTTTGGGTATCTCAGCTTTGCCAAAAAGTGGGATAACAGTTCCTAAACCATATACTAAAGACTATACATATATATATATATATATATATATTTAAGTTGCCATTTATTTTATAAACTATATTTATTACTCTTCTAAACTCATTTTGATATATAAAACCATTTTACTTGGAAACAAATTAGGTTTATATTTCCAAAACACATTTCCAAATCCATAACCATTTGTACTAGTAATTCTTAATATAAATATATAACTATTTGTTAAAATCATTTATAAAAGAAACTAGATTAATTTAGAAAGAAGTTTGATATTTGTAAACATAAATAAACTCTCCTTTATAAAATTATATATATATACACAAAATAGATAGATATAAGTTTCTAAAATTCCAAACCGTTGAATCAAAGTGATTCAAAGTCCATAAAGCATAAGAGAATTCACTACAACAATATATCAGGTCATCACAAGGTTATAGCCATGATTTGGTTCATGTAGTTCTAACTTCATATCATCTCAAAATCTATTTTTTATGGATTAGCAAACCAATGGAAATGGATGCCACAAGAATCACAAACCAACAAGCAAAGCACTAGAAAAATAACAACAACAACAACAAACAAACAAACAAGGCAATGGACGAGGCAAGAAACGGGCTAAAAACAGGTGATCCGGCAGGCTTTACCTAGAGCTAAATCAGCTCCAGGCATTCGCCACTGGTGCACTAGTGGTTCCCCACCGGTCCATCGGTGGTGATGCAAAATGGAGCTGTTTTGGCTATAGGTTTCCCTCTGGTTGGTCCTCGACAGTGGCGGTTTGGTCTAATGTCTCTAGTGATTGATTCGGGTGTGTTCATGCAAGCATTCAAGTGATACCACGCATCATTACATCAAGTAGATTAACAAGTTTGCTAATTATATATCATCACAACTTTCAGCAAATAATAAAAAATAATCACTCAATTCCACAATCATTCACCATAAATTCTAGTACATGCAAATAAAAATTTTAGAGATAGGTTGTTTGAGGATTATCTCTCCTTTATGGGTTTGAATTGACGCTAGAAACCTGGATATTCTTAAGCTAATACCTTTCAGCTATAACCTAAGTTGATTTTCTGAAAGTTGCAAAACAATATCAAACCTAAGATGAAAAATCTAAAACGAAATACTCCAAGAATGTAATATAAGGTGGAAGAGATTACTGAAAGTCTATATGAGTGGATCGTCTAGATTATATGCAGGTATAAACAGCTAACTATATAATATAACTCTATAAACGATAGTAGCAAAGTAAATAAAAATAATCACACCGGTATTTTATACTGGTTCGGACCTCCCGTCCTACGTCCAGTCCCGAAGCTCCTCTTCGGAATTTCCTTTCAACTAACCCTCGCTTAACCCGGAGGAACAGGTTTACAATAGCAGAGTTTCTTTGCCAAGAATGTGTTCTGTAACACGGATGTTGACTATTGAGTACAAAAATGCTTCCAATATATATTGATCTTGAGAATATCTGATTGAGGAGTTCTATATATATGGAAGGATTGATTACAGGTATTTGATTGCTTATAGATCAGGAATAAATCAGAGTACAAGAGATAAGAGTGTAAGTAAGTCAGGTTGTTATCTTCTCTTGAATTCCTGATGCTATTTATAGTGATGAAGAGTTTTCTTGTATAGTTGCATCCGTTGTAATCTCCGTAAAGTCGCTTCTGATGGTGATGAAGAGTTGCGACAAAGAGAAGTGGATGTGTCTTTTCGAATGTGACAGTTGAGCTTTGAAAATGCACAGTCGAGTCTTGAATCAGACGTCTGGAAAGTAACCTCAGACGTCTGGTCTTCATATCTGTTATAAGCCTGGATACTTTTCAGACGTCTGACGTTGGTAACCAGACGTCTGATTGCTTCTGAATTATGAACCAGAGGAATCATTCAAACGTCTGGCTTGTGCTCTCAGACGTCTGAAAGTGTGCTTGTTGATGTATCTTGTGCATGTCCTATTTCTCTTCTATTTCTTCTGATTTGACGTCTTTTGATTCTTCTCTTGAGTGTTGCTTTAGTCTCTTTGGTGACGTTACTCTATCAACTATCTGTAAATATAGATATATATGTACATTCGATTTCCATTGTATAGTTGTTATCATCGAAACTATAGACTTGATTTCCTAACAATCTCCCCCTTTTTGATGATGACAACTATTCAATGTACTTATATATATATTTCAAATCCCCCCCTGAATATGTGCTTAGTTTTGTTGATAAGAATATATATATATATTTTCTCCCCCTTTGACATTATCAAAAAGAATATATAAAAATTTGCATTAATAATAAGAAGGAGATATATGAGGGAGATATCAAAGCTTTAGACAATATCTTGAAGTGAACAAATTCCTAAACTTCGTCTGAGTTTTATGAAAGTTTGTTCGTTTAATGGTTTTGTAAATATGTCGGCTACTTGATTTTCGGTACTTACATATTCTAAAGATATAGTCCCTTTTTCAACATGGTCTCGTAAGAAATGATGTCGTATATCTATATGTTTTGTGCGTGAGTGATTTACAGGATTTTTTGACAAATTTATAGCACTTGTGTTGTCATAATATATTGGAGAATTTTTTATGATTTTACGAAAATCCATTAGTGTTTGTTGCATGTATATGACTTGCGCACATGCTAGGGCTGTGGAGATGTATTCAGCTTCACAAGTAGATAAAGAAACACAATTTTGCTTTTTACTAAACCACGAAACTAACGATTGTCCTATAAAATGACATGTTCCACTAGTACTCTTACGGTCTGTTCTACAACCACCAAAATCCGCATCGCTATATGAGACAAGTTCAAAAGGTGATCCTTTAGGATAAAACAAACCATAATCTTTAGTATTAGATAAATAACGTAAAATGCGCTTAACAGATCGTAGATGAGATTGTTTTGGTTTGGCTTGAAATCGGGCACAAAGACACACACTCATCATAATATCTGGTCAACTAGCCGTTAAATATAGTAAAGAACCAATCATACTTCGATATAATTTTTCATCAAAATCTTTTCCTTTTTCATCTTTTCTAAGTGAATAGTGGTACTCATTGGTGTTGGTTTGCTTGAAGTTTTATCCATTTTAAATCGATGTAATAAATCGTTACAATATTTTTCTTGGTGAATAAAGATTCCATTTTCTAGTTGTTTTATTTGTAATCCTAAGAAGAAATTTAATTCTCCCATGTGTGACATTTCAAATTCATTTGTCATAATATTTGAAAAGTCATTACATAGTTTTTCGTTGGTCGAACCAAAGATGATATCATCAACATAAATTTGTACAACTAAAATGTTATCCCGCCTTTTGGCAAGGCCAGGACACCAAGGAGCCGACTAGAGAACAAGGATAGCACGCCATGGATATCACTGAATTTTGTCCGAGCCCAGAATGAGCTACAATTGATAGGACATGACAAGAAGGGTCATAGAGATCAGCACCTCAAATTTCAGGTCAATCCGGACTCGCACACCCAAGATATGAATGACTCAAATTGAAGGGAAAAACGACAATTTCGTATCCATCACTCTAGATAATTTCGTATCCATCACTCTGGGCAATTTCGTATCCATCACCGAAGCCCTGGTTCGAATCGATCAAGGTTCGCACCAATCAGCTTCGAATCCATCGAGATACCCAGGTTCGACTCGATTTCCTTCGTATCCATCGAGCTCGTATCAATGGACTCCGTACACATCAGCAGTTGAAGCGCTTCGTATCCTTCAGCCAGTGTCTGCCTCGTACCCATGAGAGAAAGGGTTGTTCGTATCCATCAGTCCATGTCCACTTCGTATCCACTAGAAAGCCTTGCTTCGAATACGTGCCCAGTGACTTGTTCATATCCATCGAGTCAACCAGCTAGGATGACGTGTCATCCATCGATGCAAAAAAGGCGAGATGCATGGAGTCGAAGCAGTCAATACGGCGCAAAGACCGGATCGAGGCGAAGCGCGCGCACCACGTCATCCCAAGAGCACGCGCGAACATCGACACGAAGGTATCGAGTCGAAATCATGGAGACGAATCGGAAAGCCTTCGAGAAATCTCAGTTCGTATCGACCATATCTCGTGATCTACTGATCCAAATCCAATGAAATTTTAAGGGAAGCTCGCATACATGCTGAGGATCGTGTCCACCAAATTTGAGCTCAATTGGAGGTAATCTTGATCAATACGAAATGACTTCGTATCGATCACAGATCGACTTGAAACTTTCTGGAATTAGTCGAATGGGTCCTCTCACATGCCAGACCAATTCTCCCGGAGTTTGAGCGAGATTTGAGCTTCCTACGCCTATAAATAGAGCCCCAGAATCAACAGAAAAGGGATCTTTTTTCTCTGAAGCGTCGAGACTCTGCCGGATTGAGATTTGCATCCTACTTTTGCTGTCGATTTCGAATTCTAATCTATAATCCGTTGTTCATTGCTGTAATCACTTGTAATCATTGAAAGAGAATCAATAAAATCATCAAAACTTCATAGTGGACGTAGGCTATACGCCGAACCACTCTAAATTGCTTGTCTGTGCATTTTACATTTCTGTTTGTTGGAGTTTTTGTTAGATAACCTCTGTTTTACATTTATAATCTTCACTTTATCTCTTCAAACAACTCCCGAAGAGTGTTGTGCCCATTCTTGGTACAAACATAAAATATCGTCATCTTCTCTTTTAATAAATAAAGTTGTATCTATTTTTCCTATATTGAAACCAGATGTTATTAGATGATATTTAAGACGATCGTACCATGCACGAGGTGCTTGTTTTAATCCATATAATTCTTTATGTAATTTAAAAACATGATCGGGATAATTTTCATGAACAAAAAGCGGTGGTTGTTCAACATATACATTTTCTTTGATAAAACCATTCAAAAAGGCGCTTTTGACATCCATTTGAAATAGTTTAAAATTGTTATGAGTTGCAAAGGAAAGTAAAGTACGAATGGCTTCTAATCTTGCTACCGGTGCAAAAGTTTCATCGTAATCTATGCCTTCTTCTTGATTGTAGCCCTGAGCAACTAGTCGTGCTTTATTTCTAACAATATTTCCATTTTCGTCTGCCTTGTTTTTAAATACCCATTTTGTTCCTATTACTGATTGATCTTCTGGTCTTGGTACTAATTCCCATACATTATTACGTTCAAATTGATGCAGTTCCTCTTGCATAGCTATTATCCAAAAATTATCATTTGAAGCTTCTTTATAATTCTTTGGTTCAAAGTTTGATACAAAAGCTATATGGCTTATTTGATTTAGTTGATTTCTAGTAACTCTTGAATTAAGATCTCCAATAATATTATCTATTGGATGATACTTAAGGATCCTAGGAGATGATAAAATAGTGTTATTTTGTATATTGGCTTCATTATTACTAGAATTTGTTGAGTTTGTTGGTGGAATAATTTCTTCTTCATCGTTAGTTTATTGTTTGAAAGTGTTTTCGTCAAACGAGACATGTAGACTCTCTTCTATAGTATTATTCTTTTTATTAAAAATTCTATATGCCTTGCTACGATCTGAATATCCAACAAAGATACCTTCATCGGCTTTTGGATCAAATTTTCCTAATTTGTCTTTTGTATTTAATATAAAACATTTTGAGCCAAAAGTTTTAAAGTATGATACTTTAGGTTTTTTACCAAAAAATATTTCAAAACAAGTTTGTTTAGTCATTGGGCGAATAGTTACTCGATTCAATACATAACAGGATGTAGCAATAGCTTCGACCCAAAAGTGTTTTGGTAATCCGCTACTATTTAATAATGTTCGTGCGCACTCTTGTAATGTACGATTCTTTCTTTCTACGACACCATTTTGTTGGGGTGTACAAGGAAAGGAAAAATTATGAGTTATTCCCTTTTTATTGCAAATATTTGAAAAAAGATCATTTTCAAATTCTCCTCCATGATCACTTCTAATATTTTTAATTTTCAAATTCATTTGAGTTTTAATCCGTTTTGCAAATATTTTAAACATACCAAAAGTATCGCTTTTATGTTTTAGAAATAAAGTCCATGTATATCTTGAGAAATCATCGACTATTACAAAAACATATTTGTTATGATTAATAGATCTTACTTGTGTTGGACCAAATAAATCTAAATGTAATAATTCTAATGGTTGTTTTGTAGAAATATTATTTTTAGATTTAAACGAGCTTTTCTTTAGTTTACCAATTTGACAATCGTCACATAAATTTTCTACTTTGTAACTCATTTTAGGTAACCCCCTTACTAACTCATATTTAGCTAACTTATTAATATTTTTAAAATTAATATGACAAAATCGTTTATGCCATAACCATGGATCATCATGTTTGGCAGTTAAGCATAAGCTTGAATCTTTATTAATATTCATGTTTAATATATAAATATTTTTGTTTCTAACACCTTCAAAAATGAGTTGTTTGTTATTATCTAAAATGTTACATCTATCTTTTTCAAAGTTTATTTGAAAACCTTTATCACATAGTTGACTAATGCTTAATAAGTTGTGTTTCAAATTTTCTACTAGTAAAACATTAGTAATAATAGGAGAGTTAGATATACCAGAGTTGATGACTTCTCCAATACCTATGACAAATCCCTTTGAATTGTCCCCAAATGTTACCGTTCCACCATCGATGTATGTTATATTTGATAACATTTTTGAATTTCCAGTCATATGTTTGGAGCAACCGCTATCTAGTATCCATTTCTCCTTATTTTTTATTTTGAGTACCTGCAAAAAAATATTTTAATTGGTACCCACATATTTGATTAGGGTCCTAATTGTTAAAGGGAGGTAACCATACCCAAGATGGTTTGGTACCTTTATAAATATAATTCTTATTATAAACTACATTTTCTAAGTAATTATTGATATACTTTTGTCTAATCAATTTATTATTTGTTTTAGGAACCCAAATTTTCATACTTTTGGTATTTAATTTTTGTTTAGATAAACTTCTAGTTTTTATATAACTAATATTTTTAGCATTATTTTCTTTTTGTTTAGAACATTTTTCAAATCCTATTCCATTTCTATTACCTGATGGTTTTGATGTTTTGATAAGATTTTCCAAATCTTGTTTTCCTTTGTTGAATTTTGACACATTATTAATAATTTTATCTAATTTTTCTTTTAATTCTCTATTTTCTGTTTTCAATAATTCAATATCCTTTTTAAAATCAACATTTTCTTTTAGCAAATTTTCTTTTTCTAGAGTAATGTTCTCATCTATCACATTATCTCTTAATTTTTCTTGAGATATTTCAAGTTCTTCTTCTAAAATAGTTTTTTCATCTTTCAACATTCCTACTTTAAGTTCTAATCTATTTACTTTTACTATATATTCTTTGTTCAATTTTTTTATTTATCTAAATTTATCATCTAATTCTATGCTAAGTTCAATTAATTCTTCATAGCTAAGTTCCGGACATACCTCATCTTTTTGTGCCATAAAACACACATTAGCTTGTTCTCCGTCACTATCGCTATCACTTTCTGAAGATGAAGAATCAGAATCATCCCACGTTACCTTGAAAGCTTTCTTCTTGTTGGGTTTTTCAAATTTGCTCTTCTTTTTATCATTGTTAAGTTTTGGGCAATCCTTCTTCATGTGTCCGTATTGACCACATTCATAACACTTAATTTGAGATAGATTTGTTGAGTTGGTTTTTCCTTCTTTTTGAAACTTGGTCATCTTTCTAAATTTCTTGAATCTATTGTGGTTTTTGGCAATGAATACTATCTCATTTTCATCTAAATCTGAGTCATCATTCTTTATTGATGGAAATGCTATGTTCTTTGTCCCCGAATTTAATTCTTTACGTGCCTGCAAATTAGCTTCAAAGGACATCAAATTTCCTACCAACTCTTCAACTTTGAGAGTAGAGAGATCATTAGCTTCTTCAATAGCTAATACTTTTCTTTCCCAATCAGGTGTTAAAGAGTTGAGTATTCGAGAAACTAAATCAAAATCAGTAAACTTAACTCCTAATGCCATAAGATCATGTTGAATAGTTTGAAATCTTGAATACATGTCTACTATAGTTTCATTTTGTTTCAGTTTAAATGATGAAAATTGATTTTGCAAAATTGAAATTTTAGTTTGTTTGACCTTTGTTGTACCTTCATGTGTAATTTGTAAGGTACGCCAAATATCAAATGCAGTAGTACATAACATGACATGTGAAAATTCATTTTTGTCAAGTGAGCAAAACAGGACATTCATAGCTTTAGCATTATTTGATGCTAAGGTCTTTTGTGCATCGGTCCATGTGTTCATAGCAGTAGTTGGAGCTTCATATTTATCTTGAGTGGCTGACCAAATTTCTAAACCATTAGCTTCCATAAAAATTCTCATATGTGTAGACCAATATGAATAATTAGAGCCATTAAAAAGTGGGGGTCGTGCTGTGGATTGTCCTTCTTGAAAAATACTTGCCATATTAGAATGATTTAAAAAACGTGTTACTGTTCTTTTAAACGAACCTTGCTCTGATACCAATTGAAAGTCTATATGAGTGGATCGTCTAGATTATATGCAAGTATAAACAGCTAACTATATAATATAACTCTATAAACGATAGTAGCAAAGTAAATAAAAATAATCACACCGGTATTTTATACTGGTTCGGACCTCCCGTTCTACGTCCAGTCCCGAAGCTCCTCTTCGGAATTTCCTTTCAACTAACCCTCGCTTAACCCGGAGGAACAGGTTTACAATAGCAGAGTTTCTTTGTCAAGAATGTGTTCTGTAACACGGATGTTGACTATTAAGTACAAAAGTGCTTCCAATATATATTGACCTTGAGAATATCTGATTGAGGAGTTCTATATATATGGAAGGATTGATTACAGGTATTTGATTGCTTATAGATCAGGAATAAATCAGAGTACAAGAGATAAGAGTGTAAGTAAGTCAGGTTGTTATCTTCTCTTGAATTCCTGATGCTATTTATAGTGATGAAGAGTTTTCTTGTATAGTTGCATCTGTTGTAATCTCCGTAAAGTCACTTCTGATGGTGATGAAGAGTTGCGACAAAGAGAAGTGGATGTGTCTTTTCGAATGTGACAGTTGAGCTTTGAAAATGCACAGTCGAGTCTTGAATCAGACGTCTGGAAAGTAACCTCAGACGTCTGGTCTTCATATCTGTTATAAACCTGGATAATTTTCAGACGTCTGACGTTGGTAACTAGACGTCTGATTGCTTCTGAATTATGAACCAGAGGAATCATTCAGACGTCTGGCTTGTGCTCTCAGACGTCTGAAAGTGTGCTTGTTGCTGTATCTTGTGCATGTCCTATTTCTCTTCAATTTCTTCTGATTTGACGTCTTTTGATTCTTCTCTTGAGTGTTGCTTTAGTCTCTTTGGTGACGTTACTCTATCAACTATCTGTAAATATAAATATATATGTACATTCGATTTCCATTGTATAGTTGTTATCATCGAAACTATAGACTTGATTTCCTAACAATTACCTTGCTTTTATTTCTTCAATTAATATACAAAAGCCTTTTGATTTGCACTTGATTTGGGAATTGATTTAGGTTTTTGGGGTTTCGAATGAAGGATATTTGGTTTTCTAATTTCAGTTTATAACATATGAAAAATGAACGTATAGTTAAATGAGAGAAGGATTTTCCCTTTAGTTAAATGGGCTTGGGGTGCTTCATGGACCCAATAAGAGAAAATGATATTATTCTCTTCTTATTTCCTACTTATAAATCATTAATTCATACTTAAACAATGTTTTACTTAACATATTTTGATTTCTCCAAATTTATCAGAACCAATCACAAGTTAAAAATTCCCATTTCTATTAATATTGAAATATCTTGTAAAACTAAATATAACTTTTGAAAACAAAAGTTATTTTCATTATTTTTAATAAATTAAACAAACTATTAATTGTAAATTAAACAATAAATCTCAATATTAACATTTTACCCTAAATGCCAAATTTAAATAATTGATTTAATAATATTTCAAATTAAAATTAAAATCCTCATTAAGAATTGAAACTCATTTCTTAAATAAATCAAATCAACTATTCTCAAAAACTAGATTTAATTTCACAAATCTCGGATAAAATTAATTAACCATAAATAAACTTAATTAATTAGGTAATTAACAACAAGGTTGTACATTGATACTATTGAATCAAAGTTAAATAAGATGTAGTAGACAATGAAGGATGGGGAGACCCTTTATAGGATTGTTCTCTAGAAGGAAATTAAACAGCAGAAGAAAACTATTAAGGATATGTTTGCGAAGATTGCTCGTTTAATTGGAGAGCTAGAGGCTGTTAAAGGCAATAAAGCGGTTGCGGCACCTCGCTTAGATATGGTTCCAATCTATCATGCGGCTACTAAGCCTCCTCAGGAGATACGTCATACGAGGGAAGTGGAACCAAAGGCACCTTCTTGCTTACTGAATGGTGAAGGGAAACTTGATGCCCATAAATACTTTGGTGGTTTTGCTAGGAATACCAAGAAAACCATAGCGCAGTTAATTGATACCTTAGAAAACACAAAAAGGGAGGCAGTACTTGAAATTCATAAGCTCGAGGGCTGTTTTGATAGGGCTCTAGGTAGAATCGTCTTCCTCTCAGAAATACTTGAAAGGGAGAGAATTGGAAGAAAAAAGGGCAGATCCTCTTGCGGCGCACAAAGGACGTTCTCGAATTTTTTGTCCTTCACTTTATCAGAATTTCCTATGTAATGTTACGGGTTTCGAGATAACCATAGAAGGACCAATAGACCCTTGGATATGAGCTAGTTATGATCCCTGAAGGACTTTCTCTATCAGCTTAGCCCCACCATTAGCTATAGTGCCTTAGGTGCTTTAGGATAGTGTTGTGGGTACCCGCGTTAGAAAATGATTTTATGACTTTACATCACACTCGAGGTTGTGTGTGTATATATTATGTAAATTGATATTTCTTTGTGTAGTTTGCAATTTTCATGTGCTTATTTTACTTATTTGTACTTTTTTTAAATATTATTTCATGTAGACTCGTTTGATTTTGAGCTTGCTTGTTTTAACCATGATTCGGAGGTGGTCGATCTAATAAAGAGGCTTGAGTCTTCCCTAGCCAGAGTTGCGGAACTAGAAAGCTTATTGAAAGATGTCGATTGTATATATGAGGTCATATATGCAAATGAAATGAAGGCTTTGAGACATAAGGTTGAAGAATTGGATGGGGAGATTGCTAGGCAAATTAGCATGGAAGACACCCCTTCCGCAACCTTGACCGTGTGTACTTCCTCTAACTAGATACTGCTCCCATTCTCCCCCCAGGCTGATCCAAGTGAAGTCCTTAAGTGGTAGAATAACTTAAAAAATTATTATGAAGATATGCTAAATGAATTAGAAGACCACTATAAGAAAGAACTGGGTATATCAGGTACTTGGGTTTGATCCTTCTGTTTTACTGAGAATGAGCTCTTTGGCCCTTTTTCTAGGAATACTAAAAAATAGGGGAACACCTTTTAGGTGAGACCGAATGAACAAGGAAAGATTCTATAAGACATGTGAACACCTTAGAATACAAGATATTCAACTTGGAATGTGAAGCCCGCTTGGATTCCATTGTTGTTTCCTAAGGTGCGATGGACAGGGCCTCTTTATTAGACAACTTCATGATGAGAAGTTAAAGAAGGTAACGACAGAGTTTGGTAGGAGGCGTGCAATCGACATTTTTGAATGCTTTCTACCTGGTCTTGACCTATCTTTTTAATACAACTGTGTAGATTATGAATTTGATCCATAGCATTGCGGCGACCATTGGGCTGGCGCCAATTGTGACCCACTTATGGCTTACTGCAATTTCGTTCACGGTCGTACTACTCCTGTTCGTCCATCAGTCATTATTACTAAATTAGATGATTCACTTTCTATTCTCCCATTGATGGGTTGTTCTTATTTACGTTCGAAGTCACACCGTCATAGGTCATCCCACCGCAGAACGATCGTGTCTAGCTCTTCTTATGAACCTTGATCAAACTCTTAGCGTAGCATTTCATTTTTGCTATGAAGTGTAACTCTGTGAACTTAATGTAATTCGTTTTATGAATGTTTTTATCCATTTTCGCTTGTGAAGTAAGCATAGGAATGCTGAAATATACATACAATCTTTGGCCTGTAGAAATAGAACTAAGTTAACTTGAGTAATTTTTTTGTTTCTGATGCTTACCCGATAAGCTTTAATTTTTGGAATAGCACCTGAGTTGTGAGCTATGGTACATTTCATGCATCATTTTTCCTTATCATTTCTGACTCGATTTCTTATGCAGTTCATGAATGCCAAACTGAGATTATAACATGCGTATTCTACCGCATATGGGGCATGATTGCCCCCTTTTTTAAAGGGAAGTTATGTTCGTGTGTTTGGCACAGTCTGCCCTACTAGTTGGGGGAAGATGGATATTTGACTATGAAGTTAGGTCGCATTTTTAGAACCTTCAAATGCACTAGATTTTATATTCTGGTTCAGGCTATCTAGTATCCATACATCTAGTGTGCTATGTTTGCAGTTGTTATCCAGCATTTTAACCTTGATATATTCGAACTAATTGGACAAGTTAGATTCGACTGTCATCAAGGTCACTAAGTCCAAAGAGATGATTGTGGGGTCTAAACATCAAGTACATATGATAATATGAAGCCGTGATCCAACGAAATTGAGAGATACGTGATGCAGAATGTTCAAAGTATGGAATATGGTTCAACATATAGAAGGGATCAGCTATAAAAAACCTCCAACATAGGGATCGACATGTTTCAGGAAGCAAGTTCAATTCAATGGAAAACAATCAATATCTCAAGATCCATAAGTCCAATGCATATGAAATTTTGTGAGCAAGATATGGGGATCCTTGGGAGCCTACCTTAGGGATCGTGCCTCAAATGGATGAAATAAGAGGGATCGGCCCTCTTCCCTTATTAGGGACTGGCTGAAATCAGAAGACAACTCACATTAACGCAAGGATCAAGCAATAACTCAAGTTTTACTAATCCAATTAGCATGAAACTTTAAGGCTAAGCACATTACAACATGGGAAAGCTATTATAGGGATTACACCCCCTGATTCCTTCAAAAATGGGATCGGTACCGATCCCTATCCCTTGGGAGTTGGGCTATGCGATCACTCTGATAGGTCCATATGGTTTTGGAGATCCTTCTACTGAATTTTCAAAGAGATATTTTGCCATCTTTATCTATAAATACAGGCTTGGTTGTGCATTTTTGAGACTTTAAGCTGTTGGTTGCTTTGTACTCTATTGTAATTAAGGATTTTGATCTGATCCCTATTGTACTCAGTTTACAAAGTAATTAATAAAGAATCTATTCAAAGTGGACGTAGGCAAACAACGCCGAGCAACTATAAATCATTGTGTTCGTGTTATTGCTTTGATTTACTGCTATTTTGTTACTATTTTTCTCCCTTTACATTTTAGATTCTTCATTTATTTCTTTACAAACTCTCCATTGGGTATTTGTGCCAACTTATGATGCAAACATTTTGGTGCTTTCACCGAGAACGAGATTCTCAGCCCTGTTTGGATACCTTTGTTGCTACTGGATTGGATAAATTCCCCAAAGAGATCCGAAATTATCTTAAAGAAGCTTGTTCGTTCTATTCAGATTTGCAAACGTTTAAGAAAAATTATATACAATGGTTAGGAATACCAGATCTACATCTCAAAGTGCAGAAGGAAATGAGAACGCTGGCATCCAGTAAAGATATCTAAGCAATCTACCAGTAGATGCAAATGCTATCAATCTAGTTGATGTCTAGAATCCCGCCGATTCCATCACAAGAGTTGAATTCTAGAATCAGATGAAAGAGCTAGATAGCTACCGACAGTTGAATCAGTAGATTCAAGTCAATATCGATCTAATGAACCAACTCAGTCAGCAACAGCGTGGGAAAGCTAGGAAGGACCTTACCCCTTATTCTACATTGAAGAGTTCTAGTTCATCAAATGACTATCACAAGCGCAGGCGTTGCAGAACTGACGGATATCACATAGAAGCTTCAGGACATCAACAAGAAAATCTACCTGGTCTGCCGAGACTGATCGATGCTGACGCCTCCATAGGGATCGGTACCGATCCTTCCTTCAGAGGAGGGAGCCTACCTTTCCATGTTGGAGCCCAAGCTGGAGCTGCTGCGATTTATTTGGATGCTGCAGTTCAGGTGGATGTATGTCAGTTACCTCCTTGGAATGACGATGAAGTGAATGTACATGATATACATAGAGAGAATGTTGAGCCAAGAAGGTGTGGAACGGCCCATTGACATCGATTAGACCATTCATGTGAGGTAGAGCATGACCACCGCTTGGCTCCAACTATCCAAACGCCGGACTTGTCGGCTATGGTTAGACAGCTAGTGAGAGAGATCCAAGGCTTGACTAATGATGATTAGGGATCTTGAGAAGACATACCCTGTTCAATGACAATATCTTACATGTTGAGCATCCAAGGAGGTTCGGTATGCCATTGATTCCAACCTATGAGGGAAAAACTGACCCTAGGCAGCATATCATAAGATATGAATAGCTGATGGATTCCGCACAAGCTGATGATGCAACGAAATGTAGATGTTTTCCTATTACTCTCTCTCTCTGCCATAGCAATGATGTGGTTTACGAGATTACCCCCGCTGTCAATCTCTAGATTTGACAATTTGGCAATAAAGATTGTGGTGGAGTTCCGTATGCACGCAACTCGCCACAAAGATGTGATGTCCCTATTCGGTGTAATCCAGCCTTCGGGAGAATCGCTGAAAGATTATTTGGAGACATTTCATACAGCTATGACAGAAGTTGGTAATCCGAATGACCATTCAATATTGATGGCGGTAACCAGAGGGATTGATCTAGAATCTGACTTTGGCTATTGGTTAGCTGGCAAACCACCTGCAACATTAGAGCGTTTCTATGCAAAAAGCAGCTCAGTATTTGAGGAAAGAGGAAGCTAGATGCTTTAGGAAGAAAAATATTGTGGGACCAAGTGGAGAAGGAGCATAGAGTAACATTGTAGTGAAGCGGTCTGGTGATAGTTCTGGTAAAATTCAAGTGAATGTCCAAACAAACCGAACCAGCAGAAGAAAGGCGGTGATAGGAACCATGAACGAAAGAGGGATTCTGGAAGAGGAAAGACTAGGATTCCAATGGACAATACCTACACACCACTAAATACATCTCTAGAGAATGTCTGTTTGTCTACCTGCAGTATCATGCGGTACAGAAAGCCACCTCCGAAAGAATCGATGGAGAAACAGAAGTAGACTGGAAAATATTGTCAGTTCCACGATTGTTAGGGTCATAACACAAATGAGTGTAGGTATCTCCAAGATATTATCGAGAAACTGATTTAGGAAAGAAAGTTACAGCAGTTTGTTAAAGCCCAGCAGGATGGAGGGCAAGGGACATCTGACCCCAACCGAGGATAAGTTTTGCATAGGGTCAAGGAGCTTGCACGGACTGGTTGAAGATTAGTGATCAATACAATAATTGGAGGACCGCATCCAGCTGAAAAAAGTGGGCATAGGATGGAGCACTATGCTAGCGCGTTCAAGCATATGAATTTGAATGTTGTTTGAGTACAGAAGATGGGGCTCCGGCAAAACAACAACGTACAATGACATATGACACTGTGTTTAGAAATTGAGATGCAGATAAGGTGGAGGCACTGACGATTGATCCAATGTTCATTTCGGCCATGATCGGCCCCACCTTAATAAGGAGGATTTTGGTTGATTATGGAAGTTCTGTTAATATAATTTTCAGAAAGGCTTACGATTAGATGAGGATGGAAGCCAAGGACCTAAAACCGTCTCAAGTCCACATTCATAGCTTTAATGGTGCTACGACCGAAGCTATCAGATATATCGAATTGCCGGTGGTGTTGGGAGAAGGTGACTACAGGAGAGTATGGATTTTACCATTTGTTTTCCTGGATGCTGACTCTCCATACAATGCTTTTCTCGGCTGACCATCCCTAGTTGACTTCCGGGCAGCTCATGCCCTGTGGTGTTTGACTTTGAAGTTCTTAACTGATAATGGTGTTGGAGTTGTGCATGGTGATCAGGCGACCGGACATGCCTATTATGTAGCTGAGTTGAGAGACGCTCAATGGAAGGAAAAAGGTAAGGTTGTGGATAAGTCTCTCCGCATCCAAACTGCCAAAGTTTGACAATTAGCGCCTGGGCCTTGGCTCGGGCGCCATAGTCAGTTCTATAAAGACATAGATCTGAGGGATGACGAGGAGGAGCCCAAAGAGAGCAAGGCTACACCGGCTGAGTTGACAATTGACATAACGGTCATCCATGACGACCCATCATAAGTCCAAAAGATCGGATCACAGCTCAGCCCCTGATGATGAAAGAACTTGCTGGATTTCTCCGAGCGAACCTTAACGTGTTCAATTGGACTCACTCTAACATGTGTAGGCTCTCGCCTGCCATTAAGAGCCGTGCATTAAATATCGACCCGAGGCATGTCTCAATGAAACAGAAAAGGCGTGGCATGAATCCAGAGAGATCTGCTGCCCTTAAAGAGGAGGTGGATGACTCAAGGCAATGGGTTTATTCACAATGCCCTCTACTCTAAATGGGTATCTAACCCTATACTTATGAGAAAGGCAAATGGAAAATGACAGACATGCATTGATTACTCGAATTTGAACAAGGCATGCTCGAAAGATAGTTTTCCCCTTCCAAGGATCGGCCAGTTGGTAGACTCAACCACAAGACATGAATTGCTATCTTTCATGGATGCGTACTCTGGATATAACCAAATCCCGATGCATATTCCCGATTAGGAGTACACCAACTTCACTATCGATGTTGGATTATATTGCTATGTGGTAATGCCATTTGGATTGAAGGACTGGAGTGACCTATCAATGCCTAGTCAACAGAATGTTTAAAGATCGATTGGAAAGACGATGGAAGTATATATGGATAATATGCTCGTGAAGTCACGACGATCAAGCGACAATTTAAAGACTTGGCAGAAATGTTCGATATCCTCCGATATTACAAAATGAAGATCACACTATGCCACAAAGTGAATCCGACAACAACGATCACACAACATAAGGTAGATTTGCTGTTATCCCAATATTTATCACTGTTTCACAAAACACATGGAAAAGCCATCTGTTGTGTGTCATAACCCGTGAAATCTTTGTTCTATTGAGATTTCATCCATGCCATTCAGACAATATTTTATCTGTTGTTTAATTAAAATTATAAGAAATTTCATTTTGGCTCCTTATCAAAATTTTGGTTTCCCTCTCAATGATGCATGTTCGTTGTCGCGTTCTTTCAATTATTTCCCCTTCTTTCTTTCATTTCTAGAGAAAAAAATAGCATTCGTTCCTTCAATTATTTTCCTCACTGCCTTCGCCTATCCCTTCTCCTAGCTATCGCATGCTGGCGACCCTAGCCTTCTCCCATCCCCTCGATGTTCTTTGATAAACTTAGGGTTTCCTAGTCAGAGCCGCCTTTTTTATCTTCGTTCTGAAATTACGGTTTCATGAAAGCCGCTGCTTGAAAGTTAGACTTTGAATCACCTTGCTCCCTTCCTTCCTTGTAGGTTGCGTACTTTGATTTACTGACTATCGATGGTTGCGGCTCGTCCTTATCGAGTGTTCTTCGATTGATATTGGTATGATTTATCCCTTTTCGATTTATATTGTTCTCGACTTCTAATCTCTGGCCAATAATGATTTGGGTTTCTTATATAAGAATTTATTTCCTAAATATGCAAATATGTGATTCAATTTGAATTTCTCAAACTATTTTTCTTGGCTATCGATTTATATTTGAATGCTCTTGATGATTTTCTGATTCTTGAATTTATTTTTTGGTTTCCATTTGCTAATCTGATTGCTATGTTGGACCTTGTTTCTCACTATGTTGCCTGACCATGTGCTCTTGACTTCATGTCGAAGTTAGTGGATTGCTATGTTGGACCTTGTTGTCCAAGGTAGTGTTGATTGGAACTGCCTTGTTCAAGGCAGTGCACTTCTACACTAAACATGTGTTGCATATGTACATGTATACATGTGTATATATATATATATATGTGTGTGTGTGTGTGTGTTGCTCACTATACATATACTTGAATTTATGTGCTTGTGCAGTTTCATGTGCTTGTGCCTTTACTTGTTTATGCAGTTTCATATGCTTGTGCCTTTACTTCATGTTGTTCTATTTGATTACTTTCATGTGCGTTGGTTTCTTATATACATTTTCATGTGCACTTTCATGTGCTTGTGCCTTTACTTCATGTTCTGTTTACTAATTGGTTGGTTTGAATTACCTGTTGCCCACTATGTACGTATATACATGTATATACATATGTGTACATTAATTATGCTATCTTGGTTAATCCATGTATATACCTGCATACATGTATGTAAGTGTTCTATGGTTTAGTCTTGTTCTATGGTTTAGCCTGAAACATATACTTGTTCACATATTGCATTGTTGTCTGCACTTTGTTTTTACTTGGATTAGTACTTTGCTGTAAGTTCAACTATCAGTTGAGGTAAAGTTGTGCACTTGGATTCCAATATCATCCATGTATATACATACATACATATGTATGTATTAATGTGTGGATGTTGGTGGTTTAAATTTATGGCTAGTGTTAGTGTCTTGTTCAATTTTGAGCACTTGTTCAATTTGTGCCTTGTTCAATTTGTGGCACTTGTTCAAGGCAGTGATATGAAATTGTTAGTGATATGGACTTACTATTATTCAATTTGTGGCATTTATTCAATTACTGACCTGTTTGAACCTATGATTCTGATTTAACTCTTTTACATGCTATCAATTTTTTTTGTGACTTTGAAGCTTTGTTTGATGGTACTTTGATGGGGCTTTACTTTGGTTTGATGGTGCACTACAACTGCCCTGTTCAAGGCAGTGCACACTGATACTTTTTGATCTTTTTGATCTCTGCTGGTCCATGTTGTTGAATTGTTGAAACTTGTTTTTACTTTGAATTTACATGTATATACATACATATGTATGTATATATAGTGAATGTTTGTGGCACTGCCTTGTTTTAATTTGTGGCATTTGCTCTTTGTGGCACTGCCTTGTTTTGCATTGTTGCCTTGTCCATGTACTTATTCAAGGCAGTGCACTGCCTTGACATTGGTTGAATCCCTTTCATGTGCCTTGATTTCTTATTTGTGCACTTTGATACTTGCTTCAGCACTTGTTTTGCATGAGCTTGTTTATGTGCACTGTGATTTCTTGTTACACTTTCAATTGAAAATCTTATTACAATTCAGTTCTTGTATATATACTTGTATGTACTTGTATATACTTATGTACACTCGAGCATGTATATACTTGCTTCAACGCTGTGATTTCTTGTTATGCCTGAGCACTTATTGTTTGATGCCTTTGTATATGTATACATATATACATATATATGTATATATGTACATGCTCACTTTGATGATATATGCTTGCTACCTGTAGCATGAAATGCTTGTCATGCATGTACCATTATACATGCTTCATGGGTGCATTTTTTGGTGTTCCTTGTTCATGCCTTTATCTGAACCATTTTGAGTTTCTGAACCTTTTTGATTTGAACTTTTTTGAGTTGCCTTGGGTTGCTCCTATGTGCACTTCCATTTTACCTGAGCTTGTTTATGTGCACCGCAGTTCTGAACATTATGTGCACTGCAGTATTGCCTTGAATTCTTACTTAGTTGTCTTGTTTGCATTTCCTGGATGTGCAAGTGTGTAATTTCATGTATATACATACATATATATATATATATATGTATGTATATATGTGTGAATGTGCAAGTGTGCATTTCCTGGTTTGAGTATTCTGGTTGTATTATCTCACACTTGAATTGCATATATTCCTGTTTTGAGTATTCTGGTGTTTCACCTATTGGTGCACTTGTTTTGAACTTGAATTGCTGAAACTTGTTTTGAACTTGAATTGCTGAAACTTTTTTTATGATATGTGCACCTGAGTTGAACCGAGGAGGCTTGGGCTTGACCTTGTGCACATTTTCACTGCGTTGAACCTTCGGGCTTGACCTTTGCAACAATCCATGAGATTTAATCGATGCTCGGCCTTGTGATATTCATTGTGATACATTGTGCATATCATATATATATATTTGTCCCTGCCTAAAATATGAAGAGAAAACAAACACATAAACTAAGGCATTATTAATATTCAATTCAATTTTATTTTTTGCAATTTAGGTTGTTTCCTTTTCCATTTTACCGCGTTGTTTATTTGACACGTATAAGAGATGGCTTGATATAAGCTGGAGCAAGAAAATCAAGATCAACACATCAAAAATAAACTTGAGTGAGTGTGAGTGAGAGCGAGTAAAAAAAGGTTATATATGAGAGTGTAGAGAAAAGTTGTATATATGAGAGTTATAGTGAAAGTTGTATTGCATTTGAATTTGATTTGAAATAAAATATTTGTTTAAATAAAATTGCAATTTATTTATTTCATTTTGCAAATATAATATAAATGTAATCGGTATGCATATCAGTCAATATATATATATATATGTTGTATAATAGGAAATTCTAGAAATGATACTACAACATTAGACAACATATGGTTTTTTGGTTGTGTTAGTGCATATCAAACGATGGGGCATATCTGTGTTTCGATGTGAAATGAGATGGCTTGGGATTTAACAACAGATAGATATGCAATTAGACAACGGAGCATATCTGTCATCTGATGCATTTTTTCCCATAGTGTCAAGTGTTCTTTTGACGTTGCATCGGAAAAGTTCTTAAGTTTCATCGTCAATGCCTGCGGAATTGAAGCTAATCCCAAGAAGATTCAGGTAGTTCGCAACATCCAAGTGCCGAAGAATAACAAACAAGTATAGTGCCAAAGACTAACAAACAAGTATAGTGCCAAAATGGGATTACTTATCTCCCTCGAAGAGCTATCCAGGGGCAGGCATTGGCAGACTTTATAGCGGAATTCACAACATAGGATAATCCCCTAGAGAGCAATGGAGCTTCTATCATTCGATGAAAAATGTGCACTGATGGAGCATCCAATGATCATTGTTTTGGAACCAGAATCATGTTAGTAACTCTAGAAAATCGATCAATTTGCTACGCTTTGAAGCTTGACGTCGCTGCAACGAACAACGAAGCAGAGTATGAAGCTCTGATTGTTAGACTCAAATTTTCTAGATATCCGGGGATGAAATCCATGAAATCTTTTGCGACTCACAGTTGGTAGTATACCAAGTCAGGGGAGATTACCAAGCTAAAGGACAATGACTCGCCCCATACCTTAACCAAGTCCAAGAGCTATTGACTGGCTTTGAGTATTATGACATCAAGCACATTCCCCGAGATCAAAACAAAGAGGTCGACTCATTGGCAAAGTTTTCTAGCAATGGGATGCACAACAGATGTGCTTGGTTCCAGTCAAAGTACTAGATGCTTCGAGCATAAACCAGATGGAAATCGACTAGGTACTAGAGAAGAAGTCGAAAAAGGAGTCGTGGATGACTCCGATAAAGACTATTTGGTACAGGAAGTCCTTCTCGAGCGAAGGAATGAAAGGCGACAAGTCCTTCGCAAAGCTTCATGGCATATCATTTAGGAAGGAGTCAGGTATAGAAAGGGTTTTTCCGTTCCCCTACTCCGGTGTATCGCTCACGATGAAATAAGTCGAGTCCTAAAGGAAGTTCATAAAGGGAAATGTGGCAATCACACTAGGGGGGCAAACCCTAGTAAAGAAAATACTCCGTTATGGGTATTATTGGCCGACTTTCAACCGAGATGCCGCTGATTATGCTAGGCAATGTGACAAGTGCCAGATGTATGCAAAAGTTCCAAGAGCTCCGCCAACTTAAATCACACAAATAGTCAATACATGGCCTTTTGCCATATGGGGCATAGATATCATCGGTTCATTATCGATCTCTAAAGGTGGTGCAAAATACGCTATCATGGCAGTTGATTGCTTCACTAAATGGGCTGAAGTGGAACCTTTAGCCACGATCACAATAAAGAAAGTAATCAACTTCATTGTCTGGAACATCATCTGTCATTTTGGCCTTCCATGAACCA
This sequence comes from Allium fistulosum, assembly GCA_030737815.1. NCBI lineage: Eukaryota > Viridiplantae > Streptophyta > Magnoliopsida > Asparagales > Amaryllidaceae > Allium > Allium fistulosum. The sequence goes on along the minus strand of CM060905.1, from coordinate 891,205,635 downwards.
TTGTAACTGACAATGGAACCCAATTCGACAGCGCTAAATTTAAAGACTTCTACCATCGGCATTATATTAAGAAGAGATTTGCGGCAGTTGCTCACCCTCAGGCAAATGGACAAGTTGAAGCTGTGAACAAAATCATAAAGTCCATTCTAAAAAAGTATTTGGACAAGGCTATAGGCAGGTGGGTGGATGAAATCCCAATAGATTATGGGCTTACAGCACCACCCACAACTCTACGACTGGCCATACTCCATTCTCCCTTGCTTACTGCTCCGAAGATGTTATTCCTGTTGAACTCGAAGTCCCTTCTCATTAAGTGACCTACTATGATCCCAGAATGAATAGAGATCTTCTTTTAGAATCACTAGACATTTTAGATGAGAAGCGCGAAGAAGCTGATCTGAGGGTACTGCACATCAACACCGAGTCTCCCGATACTATAACACTAAAGTCCAGCCCATAACCTTTGAAATCAACGATTTCGTCTTGAAATGGGTCTTTCCTACCTTGTCACACATGAATCCTACTTAGGAAGGACCATATGTCATTGAACAGAGGCTTGGAGAGGGAACATTCAAGCTAGCGACTTTTGATGGCGTCACACTCCCAAGAGCATGGAATAGTGAGCATTTACGATGCTATTTCACTTGGTTTATTCTTTTCCATTTAGTTGTATTCAATTTTCGAATTTTCTTTAGCATTTGATTTTCCAGATACGTGATAAGATAGATTATGTTATTTCTTTCCATTTGGAAAATAAGTTTGAAATTTCCTTCATATCTATGATTGTTATAGCATTACATATTAGTTACGATGCCCGACTAACTAATATTGACATGTTCGAGTAGGTTCCTAGAGTTTAAAGCTAGTCGATCACATTAGTTCATGATTGAACTAAACAAAATGAACATGGTCCAACCATTCATCTGATGATTCTCGCTCATAACCCGATGGGCATAATACCTAACGAGGAATGGATGTGACTCGACCATCCGATAACCAATTTAATCCCACCAAGCGATGGGACAAATAAGAATCAAAAGCGATCGTGATATGACCAAGCGCTCGCTAAGTTAAACCCTGGATTTGAGGGGAAATCAATCAATTAAGAAAAATATGGTTCGGCTATTTTCCAAAATAACTCTAAGTCCCCAAAGTGTGGACTGGAGTATAAACACAAGTTGGGTGCGATTCAACCAGTCGTCGACTAGTTCTTATCCCCAAAGTGCGGATACGCGTATAAACAAATAGATGAGTGTGGTTTGACCACTCATTATTCCATAAACTCTGCCTTAAAACCAATAGGAGGAGCAAAAACTTACTAAGGATGGAGTTCGACCATCCACTATCTAACTCCACTAACCCGAGACCGGGGGTAGGAGTTTAGTCGCTCAAACCGCTGAATCCAACAGCGTAACACTAGGGCTCGAGCCTAGTGTTTGACCCAACTTAAGGCCATGACCACATGGAGGCTTTGAGTAAAAATTAATGGATGATTGTCCGAATTAATGAGCAACGAATTACAAGTACATTTAATGGAAAAGTAATAGCTCGACTACTTAGACAAAATTCAAATAAGAGTTCGACAAAAAACAAAAAAAAATTATTTGCATAATAAAGAACTTTTATTTGCATAGTAAACTTCAAAATTGTGATACAAGTTTATTCAAAAGCGGAGGCCGTACCCAAACAGTCACGACCAACAAAAAAAAGAAAAACAGGTATACATGCTATATACAAACTAAGCTGGAGTCACGGCTATTTCCTCGGCCCTTTTTCTCTTTTGGATTTATTGGGAGTGCCACCACCTGAACTTCCACCCATCCTTTTCCTCGATCCTTTGCTACCCTTGGCAGGAGAGCTCTCAGAGGTTGGAGGGAGTTCTTTGGGATCCGATCCATCGGGTGGAATGATTTGAAGTGGGACGAGATTTGGATCGTCGATGTCCATGTCGGCGGGTTCCACCTTAGCTTTTTTCTTCAACGACTCCTCTCTCTCGATGCGCTCTTTTAAGCCAAGCTTATTGGTATGTTCGATAGCACCAGTAATCACAACATCATCTGATTTGTCTGGTAATGGCCGATCATCTGCTTTTTCATCATCAAGCGCTATGATAATTTGATCGTCGGTCCCAGCAAAGTCTGTAGCCGTGGGAATTTCAGCAAATGTCGATTGTTGCTCCATGGCAGCACCGCTTCTTGGAGTCTGGCTGGGACCCGTAAAACCTATAGATTCATGAAAAAAAGAAGATAAGCCCATGACTATTAGGCGTGAGGAACAAAATCTCTCGAATAAAGGAGAAAAAAGCGGGATACCTGTGTCCGACTGACGTTCAGTTGTGCCGAAGTGCTCCCCTCTCGAATTGGATCCAACACCTTTGATTGGTAGCTGGGTCCGTCCAGATCATAGCTCTAATCCTGTCCCGGGCCAAGAGAAACCGATGCTCCAACTATTTGGAACGAAGGGGGAACTTTAGGATCGTACTCCAAAGACTCAGCAATGTTTTTCCCTTTGCCGGAGGGTGCTAGAGTATTAAAGTATCGGAGTCTCACACCATCAAGGTCTAAAGGTTCATCCCAGCGGAGAATATCCCACACCAACTTCTCTTCATCTAAATCAGCTTCACCGAGGGATTTCTTCTTAATTTCAATACTGTATTCCCAGGCCTCTGTGAGCGATTCAAGATAACCCTCTCCAAGGAAACTTAGATCGCGATGAATTAAGACTTTAGCGTTATATTCAACGATCAAAAGATCAAACATGTCCTTAATTTCATTTCGACCGGCTTCTTTGGCATCTTCTAACTAGACCTCGATCTGCTCTCTAATCTCATTGCGGCCCGCTTCTCTTGCCTCTTCTTCGAGGACTTCAATTTGAGAGAGTTTCTCGTCAAGCTTAATTTTCAGTCCTATGCTTCGACGGCCTCTTTGTAATATCTTTTCGACTCCTCTTGAGCTTCGAGCTTCTCTTCCTTCTCTTTTTTAAGGAGTTCTTTAAGTTCCTTAATGTGACGGACCATAATATTTTTCTCTTTTTACAATGTATCTTTTTACCAAGCAAGTACACTGTTGCGATTGAGGGCAGCATGAAGGTCCTTTTGTGAGCCGCTTCTAGGCAACTAACTACCTCGAATGTTTCTTTGGCACTTTTTCTACCGCGGTTAGCTTCGCCATCAACTTCGAGATTTCATTATTATGATGTTTAATTATGTCTTTGTCATGGATCGCCTGAAGATTGAGACGATCGATTTCATGTTGTCTCTTGATAGATACCTCGGATATTTTTTCACCAAGCTGTTGGAATGCTTTGTGTTGCACAAAAATGTCATTGACGCATGTAAGGGAACTTGCTTTTGCATTCCCTGGAATTGTATGAATGGAAGGAAGGAACTTAAGCCCGTCGAAGAAAATCTTCAGGAAACTGACCTTAAGTTCGGCCAATTTTTTGACCGTGGAAGCCATAAGAGCTGGAGTAGGCAAAGCTAGATTAGAAGAAACAATTTGGCATTTGCTTAACCTACGATCGTAGGACTGCCTGGAACCAGATGAACCAGAATACTACTCAGGCGGCACAGCAATTTGAGGAGCATGGAAAGAAGTGTGATCCTCGCCGTGTATAGGAAGAATAGATTAAGCTTCCTGATGAGACGATGCAGATCGGGACTTATGTTTTGAAGATGAAGACTCCCTCAAACGACGACTTCTTTCTCGGCCGTCATCTCTCTCTATGCCTGCCTGATTCTGGACTACGACTGGATCCGTACCGTGTAGATGAGCTCCTCAAGCGATCGAAGGTGTGTGATTGAGACATTGCACTTGCAAACCAAACAAGAGTGTATAAGTGACCATCGAACAAAATATAGATGAAAAATCGTGCGGTGAAGTGTGCGCGATTGTGAGTGTCCTAGTGGCCCCCCAACGGACAAGTTGCTGCAGTCTTTCTCATAGGAGTTTTCTCCCATTTGCTAGTGGGAGGAATGTCATCACCATTACTGGTAGGAGTATTGAGCCCCATTATAGATGTTGGAGAAGTCATAAGTCATGATATCATCAAGGATCAGGAGATTCGAGAACCCTTCCATTGAACTTTCTAAATGTTGGGAAGAAGACTCTTCATCAACTGAGGTGATGATGAACTCTGTCTCTTTAGCAGTTTTTCTCCTATGGAGCTTATATGCGAGCTTCTTTTCTCTCCTTGTTGGTATGTGAGATTGTGCTCCTTGTGATGTTTCGACCACAGGCGCTTTGCTTGGACCTGCATCAGTGCCACCAGGCTTGTCGGTTTCTGCACCTCTAATTTAACCCTCTTCGGAGTTGTCCTGAGTGCCCTCGACTGGAGGCACGACAGGGCTATTAGCGCCGCCTTCTTGTTCCACCACATTTTTGGTGGTGCAGCTCTTCCTAGAAGCCCAATGCTCCGACCTTCTTCTAGCAGACCAAACAGAGATAACCATTCGTTGGTTACAAAGGATCTAATGTCCCTGTCTTCAACTGGGGTGGAACGAATTGTAGAAACTGCCCCTTGGGAAGATATCACCTTCTGAATGTGGATGGATACTTGTGAATTTTCAAAGTATAATTTATTTGATACAACTTGAACTAAAAAATATGAGAATAAAGTGAAGACAACACTTACGTCCTTCCAACCATCGCTTTGTAATGCCAGGCGGACAACGAACGAAAAACCATTTGTGTTTAAAGATGCTGAGCTTGTTCCTAGCACCGGTTAGAACTTGACAATTGGATGAAGGCTTGAGAAAAGTGTAAGGCTTCATGTCCATCGTTTGAAATTGTAAGGGAACCTGATGTCCTCAGGAGATGGCGGGTGGAACAGAACATCTATAAAAAGTAAGAAGATGCCATGGAGGAAAGTATAACTGTTCGGGTGCAGCTGGGCAGGGGCTATTCCTAAATAATTTAGCATTTCATGGGTGAAAGAATTGATAGGCGGCACGCATCTATCCCAGCACATGAATTTATTGCATGTCGTATATCCCTCCGGGGGTAAATGAGCCCTATCAATCACTGAAGGGACTAAAACATCTCCAAACGGAATCCCATGTTTAGAGCATAGTCTGCGAAGAGTGGCCTCGCCAATTCTAGAGGCTTGGGAATCCGTCGGATTATCTATAAATAAAGCGCCTTCTACAGCATCGGGGGCATGACTTATATCTTCCACCGGAAGAATGGGAACATCGGAGAAAAGGTCGATCGACGGGCCGGAAACCTATGGTTGCTCAAACTGATGATCAGGGGAGAGTCTGCCAGAAACAGTTGTAGAACTTGACTCGCCTCCGGGATTGCTAAGTTAAGAATGTTTTCCAAAAGGCATTGCAGCTAAACGCTCTAAATGTCTGGAGTCCATATCAACTAAACTCAGTAGATAACCGAGATTAGAAAATTTTATCTGTTCCTCCATGCTAAGTGTAAACTAGTGTAGTGCAGTGTTATGAAGTGCAGAGATAAACAGTTTAAAATTGAAAGCAAAAGTAAATGACGAGAATATAGATTCCGACCAGAGTGACCGTGAGTGACCGTCATCACTAACCATCTCAACTAGCATTTAAATTTATTGGTTGTGTAAGCTTTGGAATCGACCATCGGCATGTCAAAGTGTAAAGTCCATTATTCAAGTCTATATGTTAAGTTTTAGTTCATGTAATAAGTACCAGGAGGTTGGTCGTTCAATTTTGAGTTCGATATTGGATATGCAAGTCCTGTTGTTCATTATCGTCATATATTCAAGTTCATTTGGATGGGATTGGTTCTAACTATTCAAAGAAGTGAATATGGATTGGTTTTCAAATTCAATTCAAAGCTTAGAATCGGTCAAGTACAAATAGATGATCCCTATTTATGTCGATCCCTATCCCTTATAACAACCAATCCCTCTTCACTTCACAAATGACCGGCCCCTCTCCACAACAACAAAGTAACCGATCCCTCCATACTCCGAAACAACCGATCCCTCTCGAAGAGCCACTACCGATCCCTCAGCTTAGACGCTTTCACAATTCTCCTAAACCCATAGCCGATCCCTCCATGTAAACCACAAATGACCGATCCTTTTTCTTTCAATGCTCTCGTGCTTCCCTTAAACATTCAATACTGAACCCTCTCCTTCACCTACATAATAGCAATATCACCGATCCCTCTACTTCAATATTTTCACACTTACCTCCAACATTCACTTTGAACCCTCTCCATTCGCCTACGTTCCAACTGATTCCTCGCCTAATACATACGTCTCATCTCCCCCGAACAACTTCGACCATCCCCACTCCATTGCGTCGAACTCTATCCCATCCACCAACATGACAGAAACCATCATCTCGTCACAGGTTAAAGGCTAAAAGCAAGAAAACCAACCTAAGTTTGAAGAGTGCAAGTTGCTCGAGAAGAGGTTTTCAACTTCGGTTCAGGTTGAAAATGAAGTGATGGCTGGGAGCAAGAGAAGATGGCGAATCAAGGGAGGAAGGCGATGTTTGATTCGAAGGAATCAGATCAGATTGATGAAAGGATGAAGGGTTCAGCTCTAAGGAAATGGGATAAAGGTTCGGTCGTGATAAATGGAGAAAAGATGAATAGGTGAAGGTTAAGTAGAAAAGTGTTAGCTTATATATGGGAGATGGGGGTACAGCTTGCCTTAGTTTCTTCACAAAATCAGAAGAGAGGAGGGGGGATAGGCTTAAAGAATGCTGATCCCTATACGTAAAAAAATGTGAGAAAGGGGGATCGGCTAGAATAATGCCGACCCCTATGAGCAAACAAGAGAAAGAAAGGGTTTAGCCCTATTATGTAAAAAAAAGGAAATAAGGAGAGGGGGGATCGGCTAAAAGAATGCCGATCCCTACATACATACAGAAAAAAGAAAAGGGATCGGCCATGAGCCTACGTGCATGCAAACATGGACAGGAAAATTTTGTAAAGTACATATAAGCAAAATGCAATGAAATTGCATCTAACTCAATGAAAATTAGCGACGACCTGTGAGCATACAAACGCGTCCGGGAGCCAACAACAAGAACGTGTACCTGAATGTGCATGTGTATAGTCTAAAGGTTCAATTTTTGAAATTGATAGAAATTGAATTCAAACCTAAAGCTTTCAAGGTCGAGACCGGATCAGATAGCCAAAGCTTACTAGTCTCATAGAACAGGCATAGATAGCAACTAACGGAGTATAATTCTGGATTTATACTATTGGAAATAGACATAGCGTCATGACGATCAAAGAGAGATTTGATACTTTAGGAAAATAATTCGTGGGAAGGATAGCGAATTTTTAGAAAACTGGATGGATTTCTTTTTGACGACTCTAACTTGCTTCGATTCAAAGAACGTCATGTTCAGCACAAGACGTACTTTGGGGGGCAAGTGTTATCCGACATTTTAACCCTGCTATATTTAAACTAATTAGACAAGTTAGATTCAACTGTCATCAAGGTCAGTAAGTCCGGAGCGATGATTGTGGGGTCTAAACATCAAGTATAGATGATAATACGAAGCTGTGATCAAACAGAATTGAGAGATATGCAATGCAAAATGTTCGAAGTATGGAATATGGTTTAACATATAGGAGGGATCGGCTATAATAAACCTCCAACATAGGGATTGGCATGTTTCAGGAAGCAAGTGCAATTTAATAGAAAACAATCAATATCTCAAGATCTATAAGTCTAATGCATATGATTGTAAGCAAGATGGGCGAACCCTAGGGAGCCAACCCTAGGGATCATGCCTCAAAAAGATGAAATAAGAGGGATCATCCCTCTTCCCTCAGTAAGGATCGGCTGAAATCAGAAGACAACTGACATTGAAGCAAGGATCAAGCAATAACTCAAGTTCTACTATTCCAAATGGTGTCAAACTTTGAGGCTAAGCACATTACAACATGGAAAAGCTACCATAGGGATCGCACCCCCAAATTCCTTCAAAATAGGGATTGGCACTGATCCCTATCCCTTGGGATTTGGGCCATGCGATCCCTCTGATGGGTCCATATGGTTTTGGAGATCCTTCTACTGAATTTTCAGGGAGATGTTTTGCCATCTTCATCTATAAATACAGGCTTGATTGTTCATTTTCAAGACTTTACGCTACTAGTTGCTTTATACTCTATTGTAATAAAGGATTTTGATCTGATCCCTATTGTACTCAGTTTACAAAGTGATTAATAAAGAAATCTATTTAAAGTGGACATTGGTAAACAACGCCGAACCACTATAAATCGTGATGTTCGTGTTATTGCTTTGATTTATGTTATTTCATTTCTATTTTCCTCCATTTACATTTTAGATTCGACATTTATTTCTATATAAACTCTATATTGGGTGTTTGTGCCAATTTTTGATGCAAGCAGCAGTACTAACATAAAGGGGTTTTTATACTAGTTCGGGTCGTCTACTGACCCTACAACCAGTTTAGTTGAGTTGCCGAGTTGCGTTATCAGCAGCTCTGTTTCGGTAACTGGCCAGGGAAGTCTGATATCCCAACGTCTAGTTTGGGCTGAGAACCCGATCTACATTGAGCAGTATTTTTGATGGCTGGTTCGGGCTATCTAATATCCCTACGACCAGCATGAGTGTTAAGCTATGTCAAATGAATTAACACAGAGGTATTTTTATACTGTTTCGGGCCGTCTAATATCCCTATATCTAGTTTATTGCATTACTTTTTTATAACAATTACAATGCTTATTACATAAGTAGTGCAGAATATCCTGCTCTAGCCTGAGCTTTATAGCGCAGTATTAGACACTTCAATTGTATGTAGCCTTAATCACCTTGGCTCGTTACTTGGCCAGTACGATAGTTGATATTGAGAAACCAATAACTAAATTTCTTGGTCTCTGAATGAGAAGTGTGAATGCCCTATTGACCTGACCGCAATAATATTTTCCCAAATCCTCCCATCCCTTTATCGGAATCGTTATCCAAATCAACAAATACCTGCGCATTTTGGCCATCATTGGTTGGTGAAGGAAGATAACGGAGTGAGGTAGAAGCGAAGATTAAGAGAGATGAAAAGTTTAAAGTGCCAAGGGTCTATAACAACCTTGGTTATTCCTTTCTCACCGTGGTGTTATCTAAAGGAAATGTGGTGCTATCTGGGTTGCCGAGCCTTTGCTGCTTATTTGCTTTCTCTCTTCTGGCTAGCAGGAAACTTTATATCTATATATATTATGGGGATTTCTCTGCTAAGGTGCGTCGCTATCCTTAAGGGCGGGTTGAGTCTGTCTATCAAGTAGTGTTAGGCTAATAATAAGTGACCTAGCAATGACTCGTGGACCAACCTCATCATTTTCATTTTTGAGAATTCCATTATCACTCGCTTGCTGCATAGTCAGCATAATTGGTGAGTGATGACGGTAGACTGTGGATGGTCGAACAGTAGCATTTCGAGTCACCGTCCTATTTAACCTTTTAAATCATAGATCTGACTGGTTAGAGGAGGTTTGAGCAGTGGCTTGGATGGGAATTAGGTGTTTCGAGAACTATGAGCGACCACTTTCTAGTGAAGGGAACGGATGGATCATATGAATTCATGATTTGTAGAGGAGTGTTGGTAGGCTCACCGGAAATAGAGAACTGGGAATGGAGTGATGGATTCACTGGGAATTTAGGAAAGAGGAATGGAGGTTTAGGCCCTCCTTCTAGCACTAAAAATGTTGGTGAAAATTTTCATTTCACAACACTCATCTTTGTCATGGATTAATCAATGGTAATGATTACTTCCATGGTAAATCAACAAACTTAAGTTATATTAAGCTCGCCTTTGGGTAGTGATTATGCCGCTGGACGCTTATATAACCTAGTAATTGCATTTTAATTGTTTGTTAGAATGTCAAATCCAATTCGAATTTAATAATGATCTGCAAGAATAATTACCAATAGCAAACAAAAAGGTAAAGAGACACAGAAATTTTTTACGTGGTTCGAATTCTAGAAAATCCTACATCCACGGGTCAAATCCTTCTTATGTACTTCTTCTTAATACAAGTTTTTCTGGGGCATTCCTCATACCATACAATACTCTATCTTGGTTTTTGGTTCTTATAGAAATAGAATGATTGGGGCAAAAAGATCATTTGCCCGTCCTACGGTCTCTTCTATTTATAGTGTAGAAGATGGGTTGTAGTTTACCACAATTACCCCTTATTCGTTGTTTCAATTTCTACCTTTCAATCTTGCCACTTATTATTTATCTATATTGTAATTTAATGAGCCCGGATTGCTGACGTATCTTTGGTGGGAAGTCATGATTCGGGTGGTTGAATAATTAGTCTTTGGCAGGAAATGGTGATTTGGGCAGGAACTCCTGAAATTGAAGCAGGGATCTTGGACCTGAGTTGGTCGCATTTCTTTGAAGAAGCGGAGGATTGACATAATGCTTTAGGGCATTAGGAGTTACTTCTTGATTTTGGGGTACGGCTGACATATTTGGAGTGACGTTGCTGTAATTGATATGCGATCTTTGCATGATACTATGGTGCTCATATCTCGGTTGTTTATCTGATGTGTACTTGTTTCTTTGACAACGTATCAGGACAAAGTTGCACTGCCTCGCTTTATCTTGGGTGTTAGTTTCTAAACTCGCAGCCATGACCTGAGCTACCTGTGACTCGGGTTGACCTCGTTGTCGATGTGCACAGTTTGTTGATGAAGGAGGAGGGGTCGGTATCACTATTATATGCCTATGAGTGTGGATCAGTGTAGGAGCACTGTTTGAGTGGCTCTGTGCGAAACCCTTTGGAATGCTTTTTGACTCCTTACGGTACTTCTTAGGTTGCCCTTAGCATATGCAGTGCAGACCCATTCTCGAAGTTGCTAGCAAAGTATGAGTTTGGTTGATGGTGCAGTTTGGTTACCTATGTTCTTTGTCCTATGTGTGCAATGTATCATTGTTCGTGCACATCCTTGTTTGACTGGGTTGCGTTGTAGAAACGATTGATTGCGTTGTTGCGTTGTATCTTTGTCTCGCTTTGGCTTTGTGCATTACCATCACCTCCTGCTCCATCTTTGCGGCTCCTCTCTTGAGCTTAGTATTTCATTCCCTTTATGTCTTTTGGCTACGATTCCTTCGGTTAAGATTAAGTGCATCGACCGAAGTCTAGTTCTTTGTGCAGTATTATTTGGACCACTTTGACACAAGCTCTTTCTCCTTTTTTCTTGGTATTTTACTTTGGGAGCAGCTCTCCTAGATTTTTTCATTGCTTAGCCCATTTTCAACATAGCTTAAAGAATACGGGTGTATCACCTCCTTTCACTTTACTATAATGATGGATTTCCAAAGTGCATCTATAGTGAATAATGCTATATGGATCGTAACTTTTCAAATTTTGTTTTAGAAATAAATTAACTTTTAAACATAACTTCTTTATATATAAACCAATATAAGTATAGGAAACCCTTTACTTTAAATTAAAAGTTTGCGGTCGATTTAAAAATCTATAAGAATAACTTTTCAAATATGACAAATATGGAAAGAGGTTTAGAGACCACTATGATACTTAAACCATTTATTTTCATATCAAAGGAGTTAACTTCCGAAATCATTTCCAAGTTATATCCAACATTACCAAACTATAGAATACAAACGCTTCATACACACACACATATATATATATATATATATATATATATATATATGAAGTACAAATCAATGTGGCAAGGAATCCTTTTGGATCCCTCTACAAAGATCACATCTTTCGAACTGTTTCCACAGTGACCTATTTGCTACGAAACACTTCGACTTCCATTACTTTGCTTCTGTCCCCTTCAAAACAATGGTTATTTATGCCATTCGCTTCCAAGCAAGAATTAAATCCAAACCAACAAATATAAATTTACATATAATGTAAACAACATAAGCAAGTAACTACGAAATTATTACAACATTTTCAATAATAATTTAAAACTAATTCAAAGTGAGATATCTCAATTTAATCTCAACCAAACTCCTTACAACTTACTCCTATCCCTTACAACCACCAAGAAAACACCACACAACATCATAACTCCTTGCTTTGCCTTTGAAAACTCCTTCCATACTCGCCAATTTCTCACCTCCCTACACAAAATGAGGGGGTTCGACTTCAAACTTTGCTCCTTTGAGGTAGTGGTGATGTTATCAATATTATTTTAGGATTTTATAAGAGTTTTAAGAAAGAAAAGAGTGGTTTTGATATGCTTTGGTTTATGAAACTAAAGGGGAAAAAGAAATGGAAGAAGTGAAAAAGGAGAAGAAGAAAGTGTAAAAAATATGAGATGAAGTAATATGCTTCTTTATAGAATTGAAAAGGTGGAAAATGGCCTTACATACCACTTCACCAAATTTCCTAACTAACCTTACAAAATTCAACCATTTTACATCTTCTCCCATATGCCAACCCATATGCCAAAGTACTTTCCATCATAACACAAAGAGAAGCACACAAATTTATATATTACTTAGTACTACAACATTTAAAATAAGAAAGGAAAGTCTTACTTTTTACTTTATTACCATAATTACTTTACTAATTCATTTTTAGTGCTAACCAACCCTTATTTGTTATATGTATGCGTACAAATATAAGTGTGTGTGTGTGTGCGCAACCATGTTTCAACAACTTCCGTTCGATGAAAAGTTGAAAAACCAAAAAATGAATTTCGGCTACATTTTCCATTTTTCATCGAACTATTTATTTATGTTAACAAATTTCCAAAATGAGTTTACCATTATTACTTATTAATTAAAAGAGGGTTATTTGATTATTAAAAACAAATATTAAAATTAATTAAATATTCACAAATCAAAGTGATAAAATTCTGGGTCGTTATATCCTTCCCCCATTAAAAGAATTCCGACCCTGGAATCTCATCAAAAACCAACAACCTAGAAACAAGCCATATTAATTCTTAACATTTCCCAAAATTTTAAATAACTAACAAACAAACTTAAAGTTTGTAGAGGTTTACAACCTTCTCATCACACAAGGATAATAAACAATCTACTGAGCATACCTCATGCTCAACAGCCATAGGTTATTACTCAATTGATTATTCACACTACCTTATGACAAATCGAAGAGTCATCCACCTAACTTCTCACATACCATAAAACATTAAAAGAAAATATTAAGCCTATATGATGTGCATGAACCATCCATACGCAATATTCGACTCTATCACTTTCTCGAATGCATAAATTTCTCATCCAAACTAGTATTGTAACGACCCACTGTTTTGGACCATTCAAATCGACAATAATCCACACATGTCAGACTTGAATAATTCAAAATAATAGATTGTTAATATAAATTGGCCAAACTCAGCATATACAGTAAATAAAATAATCACAGATCACAGAGTAATATAACAATAATGCAGCGGAAACAAAAGAATAGTAGTTCATGAAGCTACTATATATATATATAACAGAGTTATACAGGATACAACAGAAGTCTCGAATACAATAGACAAATACAATATCAGAATACATCACTGGAGTAAACTGAATATCTGAAAGCTGGATAGATAGCTGGATCTCCAAGCGAAGCTCCAACTCCAAAGGTGAGTCTCGAATACTGTATCACTCAGTCTGACCCAAGCGTAAAGAAAACACAAAACACTCGAGTCAGGATTAACATTCTTATATCAATAAATCCAACTCAAGTGAAATAACGACTGAAATACAAGTGACTCAAAGGATGTTTGGGATAACCATCCTCTAAGGATCCATTAAACTATCTATATATACAGTAGAATACGCTAAGTAGATAATGTCTAATCAGTAAAGTACGATATCAAAATAGCGTTAAGTCATGGCCCATTCCACCCTTAACACATTTTTATTCCCAAGAGCATATACAAGACCGTAGTTTCCCCAAACCCGGAAGTCACCAGAGGGCAATCCATATACTAAAGGTACAAATCAAAATCGTAGTGGTTGCGAATAGGATAATCAGTATGACAAGGTACATGAGGCGATACCAACTAGGATACTAGTAGTTGCGTGATCCGGACTGATGTTGGGCATAGCAGCTACTACCCCAACACCGCGAAACAACACTCCCATAATCGAGGGGTGCACCCAAATCGAATCACAAAAGTAATAGATATGGTAACGAAGAAGTGTGTTCGCTAGAGGTGGCGAACCTCAATGGCCCGGCGCGGCTCCTGTTTTAGTCATGTCAGGGGTCATCCAAAATCGTTCTCTTTCTTCAGTCAACGCGTTCACCAAACCATCCACTTCATTCTGGATCAACACTCCGCGTATAATAGTTATTAAAGTGGTTTTCGGTATCGATAGAGAATATGTCCATATCCGATCCCGGTCTCTTTAAAACTACGTATTATTTCACCGATGGTCATTTAATAAACTTTCAAAATACTTATATTTCAAAACCGACACATCATTGCCATTTTAAAAACCATATCAATGCGATATCACTTTTGCTTCAAATAAATCCATTTCCAAAATCATAGTACTTTTCTTTTAAACAGTTTAGATATTAAAATTAGTATATATAATAAAATAGTTTATAAATAAAGTAATTTATATCAAAAATGATTTATATTAAAATAGTTTATATTAATAATTTATAAAGCAAAATATCATTAGTTTAAATATAATTTAAAATTTCTTTATAAAAATAAATAGCTTCCTCAAAATTCACAAATCGATTCAAATTAACTCGAATTCCAAAATTTTAATTTAATCAAATCTCAAATCATCAATTTCAATTCGATTCAGTTTCTAATAACCATTTCAATCTATCGATTTCAAATACATATTTAAACCATAAAATAAGCCATTTCAATTTCAATATATTTCAAAGCTTTAAATATTTGACATTTCAATAACATCTAATACAACTTCAATTCACGAATTCAAATAAACAAAATATCCCATTTAAATTTATATCATTTGAAATATTCATTAAAGCCACTTCTCAATTAATCCAAGTTATAAAACATATCTTAAAATTTCAATTTTTAATAGATTTCAAATCAACTTATTTAAGTATAATTCTTAAATAATTAAGAATTCCAAATCAATTCAAATTTATCTTTCAACCTGAAATATTATAAATTCTATATTTAAAAAATATAAACTTTACATAAATACTTGAACATATTTCATATTGATTCGAATCAACTTTATTAAATCAACTTTAATAAATCTTTAAAATCATTATTTATTTAAAACCATATATTTCTTTCAAAACCGTAGAAATGTTTTTCAAAACATTTATATATAGACCAACGATGTCTGTATATAATTTTCTATCCTATGGTCAAGTGATACGGATATTTATCATTTCAATCCGCAATTTAAAATATATTCGGGTATATATCTTTTCAACCCGAAATCCCAAATTCAATTTAATTTGAAAATCGCTTGGGTTTATCATTTCAACCCATAACGATTTTCTCCTATTCTAAAGTCCGTTCGGGTATGTATCATTTCAACCCATAGTGATTCTATACTAACAGGGAACTTGCAGAGTGATAACAGGTATGATAATAATATAACAACGGTAACAGGCATATATCATCAGTATAAACAACAAATAAGGGTGTCAGATGTCACGGTGAACAGATACAGATGATGGCATATATATATATATATATCAATTTAAATAACAGATAATGATGTCAGGTGTCACAGGTGAACAGATACAGATGATGGCATATATATAGCAATATAAATAACTAACAACAGCATATTTCAATTGTCGTTTCAATTGAAATCAAATTTAATAAATAAAAGAACGTTAATCGTGAGTGATTGCTCACCTTTCGAGGCTAGAGATGCACGAGAAGATGACACGGATACGCACACTGATACGGACACAGAGATTGATTTATGAATCCAAGCAAAACAAATCGGCACGAATACAACGATCAAAGCTGATAACAGAAATCGATGAAATCAAATCACAACATTCAACATAGCAACAAATAAAACATGTCATGCATCAAAGTTTAACAATATAATTCTATGTGCTACCGAGATCGAAATGGTCTGAAATTTGGTATGAATAAAGATCAAAACTTGTATTTCAAACTGCAAAAGATTCATTTGTTTTGGACAAGAGACGAGAAAAGTTACGATGTCACGAACATAGACTCAGGCCATGTTTGCAGCAGTGTAAAATAATTCTAAGTACAAAAGAATAGCTGTCTGGGTCTAACTTCCAGATCCTCGACCACTAATCAAACGATGTCGGATTTTACTGAAATTTGACAGGCATAAACTAGGTAACTTCGACTCTTTTTTAAAAATAGAATAAACCCATTCCGACGTAAGACAGAAGAGATACGATGCGTCAAACATGAACTCAGGTCGTGTTTGCAGCAGTGTAAAATAATTCTAAGTACAAAAGAATAGCTGTCCGGGTCTAACTTCCAGATCCTCGACCACTAATCAAACGATGTCGGATTTGGCTGAAATTTGACAGGCATAAACTAGGTAACTTTGACTTCTTTTTAAAAATAAAATCAACCCATTCCGATATAACATGAGTGAGATATGATATCGTGAACATGAAGTCTAACTGCTGTTCAGAAAACCAAAAAAAAGAAGAAGAAAATATAACATGCAAATTTCCCTTTTGTTTTGAAACCCATACTTATATTACTAACAAAATATACATAGCTTACTTATATACTATCATACTTTGAAATCTATAAGCTAACCCTTTATCATATAACAACACATCTTAAACCAAAATATTTATGATACTAACATAATGCTTGCTTCTTCACGGACCAATATATATGCAGCAGCTAAAATATAAACATATATGAATAACACAACACATAACCACATACATATATTTCGAAATTATGCATACATATATAAAACATAATATACACTAGTTTTTAAATACACATAACAACAATATATATACATATACTATGCTATACCAACTTACAGAAAAATATATAATAGTTTGACATATGTATAAACTAATATATTAACATATAATGTATATCATACCTTATATAAACATGCAACTGAAGGGAGAAAGGGAAGAAGCGACTGCCGGACCGAGATGTAGTTCGAATGGAGGAAGGGGAGGTGAGTGAGTGAGTTGTTCGGCCAAAGTTCCTCATGATGGAGGTGGGTTGTGTCGGTGGCAAGTGGTGGCTCGAGCTGCGTGGGTTTTGAGGCTCGGCCGGTGTAGAAGGCGAGTTGATGTGGAACGGAGATGAGTTTTAGTGAGGTCGGAGGTTGCTCAGGCCAAGAGTAGCTGGTGGTCTCGTGGTTAATGCGGCTGACGTGGCAAGCACAGTGCTTGGAGGAGGGGAGGAGTCGGGAAACATGCTCGGCTGTGGTGTGGTGATGGCGGTGTTGCCGAGTGCCGAATGTGGAGAGGAAGAGGAAAAATGCTCTGCAAAAATGAGAGGCACGAAATTTGCTACAGGAATTTGCTAGAAATAATAATATGCAAGCTGTACGTTTAATGATAAATTTCGTTTCTCAGAGCAATAAAAGCAACCGGTGGGAAAAGCAAAAGTCGCATCTACTACAGTGGTAAAGCAAAGGTCACATCTATCGAATTTCAAGAATTTTAATGACCAACGGCTAATTTATGTATACGGTGGAAAGTGAATGGTCATTGCAAACCAAAAGGCGTACCGGTGTGGTTAACCGTTTTACGGGTTTCGCCACGTACCAGACATTAAAACACATAATTGAATATACTGCGGAGATCAGCACGACGAGATGATTAAAATGGTATACAGATATTAGCAGTACGATTTAATTATAAAAATTCGAATTTTCTAATAGCAGAAAATGCAAGAAAAACGCTCAAAAATAAGATCGACGGAGCCAAAGATGTCCGAATTTGGAAAAACGACAAACTGAAATCTTACTCAGAAGACGGTTTAGAATTTTTCTATGTAAAAATATTTAGGTTTCGGAAACATTTTATTTTCACCGCTTTTTAACTGATTAAATTGAAGTAAATTTATGCGCGAAATAAACTTTCATATTTTCGGACGAAAATTTACCAGTTGCTATGTTTAACTAGACGCATTCCAAATATCAAATTTTGTTTCAAAATTTTATCGTTTAAAATTTCACAAAATTTCAATAAATAACGTTATTAAAACCGGTTAAATTTACGGGTCGTTACATTCTCCCCCACTCAAAACTTTTCGTCCCCGAAAAGGAACGAGGTAGGAGAATAGAAATGACCAGAAAGAAAACAGATTTGAAATACAGAATAACAGTTAATTTAAACCATATAATTTCAAATTTAAATTAATTGATATTCAATAATTGATTTAATCCATTTGATTTCACTAAAATCAATCTCAACTACTTCTAAATTCATTATCTTATTATCCCATTTTCTTCAATTTACAATTTCTAAAACCATAAATTTGAATAGTCTTTTATTATAATCATATTTTCTTCAACAATTTTAAATTCTTATTTATTCCAAATTATTGTTAAATTTATTCTACTTAATATATCTAATCACATATATTTAACACATATAAATTAATTTAAACTATAAAAGTTTTGATTTAAATTAATTTATATTTACTAATTGCTTTTAAAATCAAGGTATTTTCATAAGCTGATCAAATTCAATTTGTTAATTCTTTCAGAACAAAATTTATTATATTCATCTCATTCAATTAATTATTTTATCATCTTTATTAGCATTTTTTTTATAATTAAAATCTAGTGTATAACATTTATTATAAACACTCAAATTTTATAAAATCATTTTATATTGTATATTACCCAATTACATTTTAACTTCTGAATAATTTAGGTAAGTTATATTGAAATGCAATTTAGTACTATACAAATAAAATTTTCAAATTCAATTTTCAAGTTTAAATATTTATCCAAAATTTAGCTTTATTTTAATTGAAACAACCTTTAACATAATTTTAAGAATTTAATTTCCATTTAATTTCAAACCCTTTAGAGATAATTATGTATATACTATATATATTAAATCAAATTAAATTTAATAATATACCTATATATATATAAATCAAGTCATACTTAAGAAATTCAAATTATAATATTTTTTTCCAAACAAAACCGTAGCAAAGCTACAGAATGGTTTCTCCACTTCGAAACTCGAAAATGAATGTCGATGATGCGGCTGCCATCACCGAAATTATTTTCCAGCGACAAAGAGAAGAGTACTAATTTCAACATTTTAAAATTCTTTGAAAACGATTTCTATTCGAAAATACCTTTAATAATATACACTTTAAAACCAAAGTTGAAATCACCGGTAATCAAATTCTCAAATTCCCGATTTTTTTAAAATTCATTTCGATTCCAAATCAATTTATAAACCATGTTTATAAATTCATTTAGAACAATAAATGATAATCAAATATTATCATTCAACAACCAATTTAATTAACTATTTAATTCCAGAAAAATTTTACTTATATATTTATAATATAATCATACAAAATTATTTCATTTACCAAATTTGAAAACAATATTGTGTCAGTTTGCTCTGCTCAAGTGTTTTGGAAATCCTATCGATAGCGTTGATCAGACGAATCGATCGGAAACCCAAATCAACATCAACAACTCAAACAACACAATATATTTTAAAACATTTAAATATAGATTTACAAATACTCTATCCAAGAATAAATTTTCAAAGCAAGGACAGCGATTCAAATTTGATTAATTCAATCAAAGAAAATTTTGATTTGAGAATAAGTTGGAACGAAAGATAAGATGATTATTTAACCGAATAAGGAAATAGATAATCTTATATAAATCGTGGGCAACCATAACCGGGTCGACCGTGACTTCAAGAATAAGATCGATGTGGAATTCCGAGGTAAATTGACATTCGATCTCAAGAAATAGAATTCAAGTATAGCAGGAGATAGATAGCATCGTAAACCGAGGATACAGAAATCTCCGGTAAATCAATGCCTATTGTAAAGGAATTTCACCCCTTTACAAATTATTCGAAGATTGGCGAGACCGCCGATTCATTATAAGGGCCATTCGAAGTGGAGTTATGGGATGCTCCAGAATTGAAAGAAGACTAATAATGAGGGACACGAATGAATTTTTTTTGGAATCGCAGGGAACGTTCCAAAAGCCAAAGGAATCGAGTCAAAAGGAAGAGGTTGAAACTCGAATAAGAGTGATTCTGTAAATACATTTACCATATATGTTAAGTTTTGCCTAGAGCTACCAAAGCTCTGATACCAACTGTAACGACCCACTGTTTTGGACCATTCAAATCGACAATAATCCACACATGTCAGACTTGAATAATTCAAAATAATAGATTGTTAATATAAATTGGCAAAACTCAGCATATACAGTAAATAAAATAATCACAGATCGCAGAGTAATATAACAATAATGCAGCGGAAATAAAAGAATAGTAGTTCATGAAGCTACTATATATATATAACAGAGTTATACAGGATACAACAGAAGTCTCGAATACAATAGACAAATACAATATCAGAATACATCACTGGAGTAAACTGAATATCTGAAAGCTGGATAGATAGCTGGATCTCCAAGCGAAGCTCCAACTCCAAAGGTGAGTCTCGAATACTGTATCACTCAGTCTGACCCGAGCGTAAAGAAAACACAAAACACTCGAGTCAGGATTAACATTCTTATATCAATAAATCCAACTCAAGTGAAATAACGACTGAAATACAAGTGACTCAAAGGATGTTTGGGATAACCATCCTCTAAGGATCCATTAAACTATCTATATATACAGTAGAATACGCTAAGTAGATAATGTCTAATCAGTAAAGTACGATATCAAAATAGCGTTAAGTCATGGCCCATTCCACCCTTAACACATTTTTATTCCCAAGAGCATATACAAGACCGTAGTTTCCCCAAAACCGGAAGTCACCAGAGGGCAATCCATATACTAAAGGTACAAATCAAAATCGTAGTGGTCGCGAATAAGATAATCAGTATGACAAGGTACATGAGGCGATACCAACTAGGATACTAGTAGTTGCGTGATCCGGACTGATGTTGGGCATAGCAGCTACTACCCCAACACCGCGAAACAACACTCCCATAATCGAGGGGTGCACCCAAATCGAATCACAAAAGTAATAGATATGGTAACGAAGAAGTGTGTCCGCTAGAGGTGGCGAACCTCAATGGCCCGGCGCGGCTCCTATTTTAGTCATGTCAGGGGTCATCCAAAATTGTTCTCTTTCTTCAGTCAACGCGTTCACCAAACCATCCACTTCATTCTGGATCAACACTCCGCGTATAATAGTTATTAAAGTGGTTTTCGGTATCGACAGAGAATATGTCCATATCCGATCCCGGTCTCTTTAATAACTACGTATTATTTCACCGATGGTCATTTAATAAACTTTCAAAATAGTTATATTTCAAAACCGACACATCATTGCCATTTTAAAAACCATATCAATGCGATATCACTTTTGCTTCAAATAAATCCATTTCCAAAATCATAGTACTTTTCTTTTAAATAGTTTAGATATTAAAATTAGTATATATAATAAAATAGTTTATAAATAAAGTAATTTATATCAAAAATGATTTATATTAAAATAGTTTATATTAAAATAATTTATAAAGCAAAATATCATTAGTTTAAATATAATTTAAAATTTCTTTATAAAATAAAATAGCTACCTCAAAATTCACAAATCGATTCAAATTAACTCGAATTCCAAAATTTTAATTTAATCAAATCTCAAATCATCAATTTCAATTCGATTCAGTTTCTAATAACCATTTCAATCTATCGATTTCAAATACATATTTAAACCATAAAATAAGCCATTTCAATTTCAATATATTTCAAAGCTTTAAATATTTGACATTTCAATAACATCTAATACAACTTCAATTCACGAATTCAAATAAACAAAATATCCCATTTAAATTTATATCATTTGAAATATTCATTAAAGCCACTTCTCAATTAATCCAAGTTATAAAACATATCTTAAAATTTCAATTTTTCATAGATTTCAAATCAACTTATTTAAGTATAATTCTTAAATAATTAAGAATTCCAAATCAATTCAAATTTATCTTTCAACCTGAAACATTATAAATTCTATATTTAAAAAATATAAACTTTACATAAATACTTAAACATATTTCATATTGATTCGAATCAACTTTATTAAATCAACTTTAATAAATCTTTAAAATCATTATTTATTTAAAACCATATATTTCTTTCAAAACCGTAGAAATGTTTTTCAAAACATTTATATATAGACCAACGATGTCTGTATATAATTTTCTATCCTATGGTCAAGTGATACGGATATTTATCATTTCAATCCGCAATTTAAAATATATTCGGGTATATATCTTTTCAACCCGAAATCCCAAATTCAATTTAATTTGAAAATCGCTTGGGTTTATCATTTCAACCCATAACGATTTTCTCCTATTCTAAAGTCCGTTCGGGTATGTATCATTTCAACCCATAGTGATTCTATACTAACAGGGAACTTGCAAAGTGATAACAGGTATGATAATAATATAACAACGGTAACAGGCATATATCATCAGTATAAACAACAAATAAGGGTGTCAGATGTCACGGTGAACAGATACAGATGATGGCATATATATATATATATATATATATATATATATATATATATATATCAATTTAAATAACAGATAATGATGTCAGGTGTCACAGGTGAACAGATACAGATGATGGCATATATATAGCAATATAAATAACTAACAGCAGCATATTTCAATTGTCGTTTCAATTGAAATCAAATTTAATAAATAAAAGAACGTTAATCGTGAGTGATTGCTCACCTTTCGAGGCTAGAGATGCACGAGAAGATGACACGGATACGCACACTGATACGGACACAGAGATTGAGTTATGAATCCAAGCAAAACAAATCGGCACGAATACAACGATCAAAGCTGATAACAGAAATCGATGAAATCAAATCACAACATTCAACATAGCAACAAATAAAACATGTCATGCATCAAAGTTTAACAATATAATTCTATGTGCTACCGAGATCGAAATGGTCTGAAATTTGGTATGAATAAAGATCAAAACTTGTATTTCAAACTGCAAAAGATTCATTTGTTTTGGACAAGAGACGAGAAAAGTTACGATGTCACGAACATAGACTCAGGCCATGTTTGCAGCAGTGTAAAATAATTCTAAGTAAAAAAGAATAGCTGTCTGGGTCTAACTTCCAGATCCTCGACCACTAATCAAACGATGTCGGATTTTACTGAAATTTGACAGGCATAAACTAGGTAACTTCGACTCTTTTTAAAAAATAGAATAGACCCATTCCGACGTAAGACAGAAGAGATACGATGCGTCAAACATGAACTCAGGTCGTGTTTGCAGCAGTGTAAAATAATTCTAAGTACAAAAGAATAGCTGTCCGGGTCTAACTTCCAGATCCTCGACCACTAATCAAACGATGTCGGATTTGGCTGAAATTTGACAGGCATAAACTAGGTAACTTTGACTTCTTTTTAAAAATAAAATCAACCCATTCCGATATAACATGAGTGAGATATGATATCGTGAACATGAAGTCTAACTGCTGTTCAGAAAACCAAAAAAAAGAAGAAAAAAATATAACATGCAAATTTCCCTTTTGTTTTGAAACCCATACTTATATTACTAACAAAATATACATAGCTTACTTATATACTATCATACTTTGAAATCTATAAGCTAACCCTTTATCATATAACAACACATCTTAAACCAAAATATTTATGATACTAACATAATGCTTGCTTCTTCACGGACCAATATATATGCAGCAGCTAAAATATAAACATATATGAATAACACAACACATAACCACATACATATATTTCGAAATTATGCATACATATATAAAACATAATATACACTAGTTTTTAAATACACATAACAACAATATATATACATATACTATGCTATACCAACTTACAGAAAAATATATAATAGTTTGACATATGTATAAACTAATATATTAACATATAATGTATATCATACCTTATATAAACATGCAACTGAAGGGAGAAAGGGAAGAAGCGACAGCCGGACCGAGATGTAGTTCGAATGGAGGAAGGGGAGGTTAGTGAGTGAGTTGTTCGGCCAAAGTTCCTCATGATGGAGGTGGGTTGTCTCGGTGGCAAGTGGTGGCTCGAGCTGCGTGGGTTTTGAGGCTCGGCCGGTGTAGAAGGCGAGTTGATGTGGAACGGAGATGAGTTTTAGTGAGGTCGGAGGTTGCTCAGGCCAAGAGTAGCTTGTGGTCTCGTGGTTAATGCGGCTGACGTGGCAAGCGCAGTGCTTGGCGGAGGGGAGGAGTCGGGAAACATGCTCGGCTGTGGTGTGGTGATGGCGGTGTTGCCGAGTGCCGAATGTGGAGAGGAAGAGGAAAAATGCTCTGCAAAAATGAGAGGCACGAAATTTGCTACAGGAATTTGCTAGAAATAATAATATGCAAGATGTACGTTTAATGATAAATTTCGTTTCTCAGAGCAATAAAAGCAACCGGTGGGAAAAGCAAAAGTCGCATCTACTACAGTGGTAAAGCAAAGGTCACATCTATCGAATTCAAGAATTTTAATGACCAACAGCTAATTTATGTATACGGTGGAAAGTGAATGGTCATTGCAAACCAAAAGGCGTACCGGTGTGGTTAACCGTTTTACGGGTTTCACCACGTACCAGACATTAAAACACATAATTGAATATACTGCGGAGATCAGCACGACGAGATGATTAAAATGGTATACGGATATTAGCAGTACGATTTAATTATAAAAATTCGAATTTTCTAATACGGAAAATGCAAGAAAAACGCTGAAAAATAAGATCGACGGAGCCAAAGATGTCCGAATTTGGAAAAACGACAAACTGAAATCTTACTCAGAAGACGGTTTAGAATTTTTCTGTGTAAAAATATTTAGGTTTCGGAAACATTTTATTTCACCGCTTTTTAACTGATTAAATTGAAGTAAATTTATGCGCGAAATAAACTTTCATATTTTCGGACGAAAATTTACCAGTTGCTATGTTTAACTAGACGCATTCCAAATATCAAATTTTGTTTCAAAATTTTATCGTTTAAAATTTCACAAAATTTCAATAAATAACGTTATTAAAACCGGTTAAATTTACGGGTCGTTACAAGTATAGATCGCTTAACTTCTCCATTACGGAACCCTAATCTGGTTCATTGATCTAATATTATGTTTTCCTTGTATAGCTCTAAACTATGATAGAAAACACTCACACCATCCCAAGAATCCATCTCAAGTACTCGCACTACGCCATAGATGGCCTACTGCAACGAAATTACATGGTGTTGCTAGCTATAATGTAACGATAGGTATGTTGATTTTTGTCTATTACAACACTCGCTTCAAGGTGTTAGCATAGGTATCAACAAGATGTTGCAGTAGCTATAGATGTATTCAAATTAAAAAATTAATAAAATTAGCAATCCGCGTGAATACGATCCAACGGTCTACATTTAATCTGGTTGTTAAAATGGATCACCACTGCAATTTGCCCCAAATTTTCGTTTTCCCGCCTAGTTTAGAGTAGATCCCCTTTTGGTTTTCATTCCAATTCGCCTCCTCCCATTCGCCTCCGCCACCAAATTATCACCCTCCTCTTCTTCTGCTTCCTCATTCGCCTCCGCCACCAAATTGTCACCCTCACCCCCAGCTACCCCCTGACCCATCGCGACCATCTAGCTCCAACCAGAGCCCCGTCACGACACCAAAACCCGAAGCCAAACAAATTTTTCCGTTCAAACCCCTTTTGCCACCGCTGTCGTCGCCATCAGCTCTCACCTCCAACAGAAGACTTGCTCGCCACCAACCCCTCTACCTTTCTCCTTTAGACTACTTCACCTGAAAACCCTTCTAGTGCCTTAATTTCTCCCAAAACCCGAACTGCTATCCTCGAGATTTTGGTTCACTTCGTACTTTCCATCGCAAGTTCAGAGCAGATCCCAGGCTGATCTCTTTGTACTTTCCCCTATGATTGCGGTTGCTTCACTTGGTACTGGTAATTTCAATAAGATAGTACGCCCCCCATATGTTTGTGCTAATGCTCCTTTGGAACTTGTTAATGTTTCAGAATCTGGCTGTTGTTGCAGCTTGCGGCTATGTGAGCTGGGGAATTATTTGCAAAGACACGAATCGATTTATTCACTGCTAGTTGAACAATTGTTGAGTGAAAGGATTGTGTGAGCTGCACAGGCAGATTCATAGACAGTCGAGCTTGTGTGTTGGCAAGACTGGAAGGACCAAGTTTCATTGATGCAAGCTTTGAGTCCAGCGACCAAAAGGAAACGGTAATGGATGCAAGCTCTGAATGAACAGGCAGGAACTATTCAGTGGTGTAGGTCATAAATGCATAGGTCTGGAAACGTACAAGGAAGTGCGAAGATATTCAGTGATGCATATGTCAGAAGAAATGTGCAAAGCTATCGATATGGAAGAAACATACAAGGAAGTGATAGAGTGCGTTTGAAATGTAGGTCTGAAGTGCAGTATTTGCAGGGAGTGAGAGAAGGTTGGTTGGTTGGTTGGTTCACCATTGAATCTGGATGTAGTTGTATTGGTTGAAGGTTGGTTGGTTTGGTAAGTTATGGAAGTGATGGTGGAAGTTGGTGATGCAGAGGAGTTTCAGTTGGCAGTGTGATGCCTGAATGTTGGCAAAGAGATGTAGACGGAGTTTGGAGTTTGACAATGGTAGAGTGCTGTTGTGTATTGGTTACGGAGAGAAGCTAATGTGGTGATTGGAAATTGAAAACAGTTTGCAGTAGAGTTTTGGTGTTTGGCCGTAGGGGATTCAAGCAGATTTAGGCGAGGAGATGGAGGATAGGAATTAAGCTCAGTCTTCATTTGTGCATCATTTTACGTCATTTCAAAGAAGGTCGATCCCCGCCGGGACTGCGGTGCCCCGTACCCCCGCCGGCGCTGCGCCCGGACCCGCTTCTCGGCTCGCCTTCGGCTCGGCACTCGGCTCGCCTTCGGCTCGGCTCGTCATATATTTGTCAGTGTCGGTGTCTATATAAATTGAAACTGCATATGTAATGAGTGAACTGAGTAATGTAGTGAGGAATATCTGTATATGTGAATATCAGTGTTATTTATCATTGAATTGTAAAATAGTGGAGTCAGGAATTTGTACTATTTTAAATGTTGAAATAAAATATTTATTTAAATAAATTACTGTTCGAATATCAAATTCTATGCAATAGCATTTTAATAAATAAATATTTATTTCTATTAAAAAACCAAATATGCTCTACATTGTGGGTCCCACAAATTCAGAAAGTTAATATCTATAGCAACATTTTGGAATGTTGGTACAGACACCTATAGATGTTGCCATAGACCCAAATAGGTTCTATTGCAACAATATTTCTTATGTTGCCTTAGATAGTCAAAATGTTGCCTTTGAGGTCTGCGGCAACGCGGCAAAATGCATCACCGAGAAAGTGTTGCCTTTGCCCTTTTTTAGCCTATAGCAACATTTTTTGGCACTTCCTGCATCACTTCTTTGGTGTTGCAGTATGCAATCTATGGCGTAGTGTCGCATACAAGAATCGATTGAAAACGTCTAGTTCAGACTGATGTATATCACCTAGAAATACTGTGCCCCAACTCAGGATCAAGAACTGGTATACGAATAAAATAATCCAAGTCCAACTTCTGGTTTAGCCCTTTAGGATAAATTAATAATTATACTACTCCAATTCTTTTTCTTTCAAAAATTATTTATGAAAGCATTTCATAAAAACACAACTTAAGTTTTAAACTTATATAATACCGTACTACATCCTAAGAGTATATACAACCATTTGATTTAATCTTTAGCAGTAACGAACGAGATTTTTAGTCGTTTGATTTTGAACATTTAATTTATTTTAAATGTTGAATTTGAAATGTAAATGGAATTTTAATATGAAGTTATTGATCAAATAAGTGGAATAACACTCAAGTTCCAAATATAGCGATTTATTTGATTAAATTTAATTGTCGAGTTAATAATTGAAAATCATTTAAATAACTGAATTGGAGTTGAAAATGGATCGAAAACGATTTCTAACGTTGACATAAATTCTATTTGAATTGGAATTGAGTTAATAAGTTTTTAAAACTGAATTTTCAAGTGATTTTGCAAATTTTTGAAATCGTCGATTTAATCGACGCATTAAAATAGCGATCAGGGGCACAGTCTTGGAATTCGATGAAACTAGTTCTATTGGATCCGTAATGGTGTATTATTATTGGATTTCAAATTTTATAGCGTTTAGATTCACCATTTGGTCGTACGATCCAAAAACGCCTAGAAATAATTTAATTGAATTTAATTTAAATAGTCGATTTAAAAAGCTGTCTTCCACATACAATTGAATTAGGACTCGAAACTTGTTCCATTTCATTCGAAATAAGGGTATAACATTAGGAATGCCAGGCAGCACGCCTCAATAGGGATTCGGTATTTTGAGTTATGCAAACGAGATATTTTGATTATAATATTATAAAAAAATAAATTGAAAAGTCAAACTTGGCCTATCGTATAACCGAAGCCACCTCCTTCCCTTTTAAAAACGCGAGTTCCTTTCCTCTTTCAGTTTCAACTTCAAATTCACGAAATCGACTTAAATAAAAAAAGAATAAAAAAAGAAGAAATCGATCACGATGTCTAATCGAACTCGAGCGCGGCAGGCGAGGCTAGGGCGGCACACGCATAGAGGAGGGGGAAAGGCTGCCACTGTGTGCCGATGACAGAGCAGTTGGGGCAGTCAACAGAGAGTAGGGTGAGTGTAACGACCCGATATTTTCAACCATTCGCATCCATTATAAGTGTATAGGTAGACACTCATGCCGGAGTTGAATTGCTCAAAATACCGCGTTGTAATTAAAATTTGGCAAATCTCAGAAATACAGTAAATAAATATAATCACAGATCACAGACACAGAGTAAAATAATGCAGCAGAAGTAAAATAAATAGTAGTTCATGAAGCTACTATATAAATATATCAGAGTTACATGAGATATAACAGAAGAAATAGAATACAACAAAAGACTCAATATAATGACCAAGTACAAGCTGAGTAGAACAACGGAATTGAGATAGGTAGGACATGACAAGCAGATAATCTCCAGCGATTCAAATCTCCAAGAGAGTGGAAATCCAAATCTGTGAATAACTCAGGCTGACCCGAGCGTAAAGCAAAACACAAAACACTCGAGTCAGGACAATATATACTTATATAATGTAAACCAACTCAAGTGAACTGTAATAAAGGTACAAGTAACTTAGAAGACGCTTGGGACCGCCCATCCTCTAAGGATCCGTTAAACTATCTACTATGTAGTAATATTCGATATTATAATAGTGTCTAAATAAGTAAAGTATAATCATATAGAAAATAGCGTTAAGGGGATGGAGAACCTTAACGCGGTCGGATCTTAAAATCATAATCGTAGTAAAGCTCGATATGGTAGGTGACACGGCACAACTAGGCAATGCCAGGGTAGATATACCAATTACGCACACGGACTGATGGAGCGCATAGCAGCCACTATCGTCCACCTCGAACAACACTCCCAAATCGGAGGATGGCCATCTAATCAATCACAAGTAAGAGTATAATATCGAAGAAATGTGTCCGAGAAGAGGTGCTACCTCACTGGTCCGAGATCGCTCATGTTTTAGCCACCTTATGCCAACTCACGGGAGTTGGGTCCACGTAACATACCTTAAGAACGTCGCCACCATCCTACTTCATTCTGTAATCTCCACCGCGTACACGGTTGTCAAAGTGGTTTTCGGTATCGACAGAGAGTATGTCCATATCTGATCCCGGTCTCTTTGCCAACCAATCGTTATTATAACCCGTGGTTATAACTTTTAAAAACAATACTTTACTTCAAAATAAAATATCATTTCAAACCATATCTTTATCAAAATAAAGATTTATCATTTCCAAATCATTTCAATATTCCAAAATATCATATCCTTTCAAACTTCCTTTCAAATCATTTCAATATATCAAATATCATATCTTCCAAAACTTCAATTTCAAATCACCTTAATATCAAAATATCATATCTTTGATAGTTATACTTCGAAACCAAAAATCATTTTTATTTCAAAACTATACCCATTCCAAAACAATATCATTTCCATTTCAAACATATATTCACCTTTCAAATAGTCTATACTTTCAAAGTTATAATTCTTTTGAAACTAAAACATTTGAAATCATTATACTTTGAAAATCACAACATTTCGAAAACATATACTTGAAATCATCTTTTAATTCTACAAATTTACAAATTTATTAAATTAAACCCAAATTCCAAATTTTAATTTTTATTTCAAACCATCATTTTCAACTCAAATTCAGTTTACTAACAAACCATTTCAAATCTTATAAATTTCAAATATAGGTTTAATTCACAAAATACAATATTCAATCTTTAGAAAATTTCATAGCTTAAATATCCCACATTTCATTAATCCAATATCATTTAAATAAACTAAATAACATATACTTCAAATTTTCATTTATCAAATAAATTAGATAGATCAGAAATCAAATATCATTTCAAATCCATTTTAATGTATCAAAATATTATTCAAAACACCATTCATTTTAATTCATTTAAAATACCATTTTAAAACTCACATAAAAATCAAATTCTTCCATTTAAAACCATTTAAACGTCTCTTCATTATCTTTAGCATTTTTAACATTTTATTTCAAAAATTATATCATTTTCCAAAGATTATTTTTCATTAAAATTTATTAAAACAACAAAATATAGTTTCCGTAGCACTTACAAAATGCTACGTAAAGTTATAGTTTAAAATAGTTCATTTAACAAAACGACAACACTTAAATGCTGTAATATATTTTCATTAAAATTAAAATAAACTTAAATGTTAAGTTTAACCACTATAGCACTTACAAAGTGCTATAATAGCCTTTATTCCAAATTAACTCTTTAGTTCATTTAAACAACTACAGCAATTACAATATGCTGTAATATCTTTTACATACGTTTCAAAATGCTGTCAAATCAAATTTAGAGCTTAATTACCATTTCACAAATTTAACAAAATTTCCAATTCCATTTAATTAACTTAAACCTTTAATTAAAAACAAATTTCACATTTCCTAGTCAAATTATATTTTAAAAGATCACTTTTAAACATTCATTTATTTAACCACTTAAATTCATAGAAAAATCAATAATACTTTAATAAATCACTTAAATTCAAATTAATCAAATTATTATATTTACCATTTCCAAATAAAATTTAATATACATTTTATTTATATAACTTAAATATCATTTTTAACCAAAATTCCAAATTTCCAACTTAAGTTATATTTCAAAAATCCAGTTAAACCATTCATTAATTACATTTTTAACACATAGAAAAATCATAATTTCTTTAATTCAAAATATTTCAAAATCTATTTAAATCAAATTTCATAAATTTATATTTTTAAAATACTAAAAAATATTCAAAACACTTTATAAAATAACCACGGGCCTGTATAAAATTTTCTAGCCTAGGTCAAGTGATACGGATATGTATCATTTCAACCCGCAGTTAAAAAGAAAAATCTGGGTTCTATCATTTCAAACCCGCAATCCCAAGTTAAAATAAATTAAATAAAAATCATTCAGGCCTATCATTTCAGCCCATAACGATTTTTCCCTATTCTAAAGTCCATTCGGGTATGTATCATTTCAACCCATAGTGATTCTAGTCTACAGGGAACTTGCAATGGTGATAACAGATATAAATAACAGAATAACATTAAATAACAGTAACATATGATATAACAGGTGTAATAACGGGTGTGAACATCATATGATAATAATATAAGGATATATAACATGATAATATATTTCTACAGATTCACAGGGTGTCAATTTACTAGTTATATAGGTACATATTGTCTGGTGAGAATAACTCACCTGTATTGAGCTGGAGATTACAACCAAGGCACATAACACAAACACAACGAAGGCACGACAACTCGAATACAACTTGAAAGTGGAGAGCCAAAGCTAATAGCCTTGAATACATTTATACAAAACAATACAATTTATATAAGTTTCAAAACAATTCAACACTAGACAATGTTAGAAATCAATGCCCAAAACAAAGACAAATGTTTTGCACTTGTTCTCAACTTCACATACTTCAGTTATGGACTGAAATAGCACAGCAAAGGCATGAATTAAGGTCTGGTCTGGGTCCCTATAGGGTTGGCCTAGCATGGGTTTGATGGTGAAGAGAGGTATAGGTGCAACAAATCTACACTACAAGGCAAATACAAGGCAAATATCAACATTTCAAGGCTATGAATGGGCTCGACCAGAGGCTATGTGGGTAAGGCCTGATGTCCAGATGGTGGTGGATGATGTGGCAGAGGGTGTAGGTCAGGTCAGAGGTGGTGGTGGTGGAGGAAGTGGCGGAAAGTGGTGGGTAAAGGTGATGATGCAAAACTAGGTCTAGGCTTTCATGTAAGTGATGGATTTTGGGGTTTTTGTGGTGATGCATGCCATAGGGGTGCTCGGCCTGGAGTTGGTGATGATCTAGGGTGGTAGTTGGTCGGAGCATCAGGTGGTGGAGGTTGGCCAAGGGCTGGAGGAGGAGGAGCCAATCAAATCTAGATGAGAACAAGTGCAAATTCAAGTAGAAAACAATAGAAAAAGCAAGTGGAAGAAGAAGAATTTTACCCAAACTTTTCCACAATGAAGATGGCCGAAATTTTTGATGATGAGAAAGATAATTCACGTGAAAAATAATGTGAAGTGCAGCTGAAAGAAAGGAGTAAAGGTACGGCCAAAAAAATTTAAGGTGGAGGTTGAGAAAATGAAGAGACGGGAAAACAAAGAGACAAGAGCAACTAAAGAGACACAAACCTTTTTAATTTCTTTTATATATATTTGTAATTTATAAATACATAAAAAAAACTGAGAAATAAAGATAACAACTCAGAAATAAAAATAAATATATAAAATAATAATTAAATTTTGAACAAATAGAATTTAAATTAAGAAAATGGCTTTAAAATGCAAACTAGGCTTTAAAAGTTAGAAATAACTTCAGTACACTTTGAAAAAATCTATTTTAATTTAAATACATATTAAAATGAATATAAATAAAGTAAAACACAGCAAATAAAAGTGAATGCATGAAATAAATAAATAAATTTTAAATTAAATATAATTTTAATGAAGAAAATAGCAGAAAAATGGAAACTAGGCTTTATAAATTGAAATAAATTCTAGTAAACTTTAGAAAAATTATACCATCACTTTAAAATTATTAAAAGATAAAAATATACATAAAATAACATATTAACACATATTGAAATAAAATATGAAAAAGAAATATAATTTATACAATTTAAAATAAATAATATTGCAAAATGAACAGTTTATACACAAAATTGAAACTTACATAACTTCTACAATATAAGTCCGTTTTCAACGAAAAGCAGTATTCATGGAATTAAATCTATTTTCATAATAAAAGATAAAATTTAAGAATTTGAAATATTTAAATTTAAAGTTTAAAAGTCAAAGTTTGACCAGTTTGAACAGAAATTCACTTTACAGTAAAATATCCAATTTTTACCAGTATGAAACTATAATTTACATAATAATCAAAATTTATATTTAGAAATGAAATATTTGAAATAAAACAAGTTTAAAATAATTTCAAATTAAAATAAAGTTATTCAATCAGGAAATTCAATTTAACAGAAATAAAATATAAAATAAAATAAGCCTAAAATGTAGGGTTGTTACACTCTCCCCCACTCAAAACTTTTCGTCCCCGAAAAGGAATGAGGTACGGGAAAGCACAGAAAAAGAAAAAATGAAATAGAATTAAGACAAGATGATAAGAAGATTGGAATTACACCTGATAACTATTGTTATAGGTAAGTTTGACAAGATGGAGGTGATCAAATCAAGAATATAAGCACGAAAAAGATCCTCTAGAGTCTGAATCTCCCTTTTCACTTGACTGACGGTCTATGAATGGAAAAAACAGTGTTCAGATCCAGATGAGTAACAAAGGTTATCAAAGATTACAGAAAGATTTCTAAACAGACTGGTATAAGCAATAACCTTCCCATTTTGTAACAAGATAAGAGAAATAAGGACAACAAAAAGGTAGTTTGAAAAACAAAATAAGATAATAGATTTGTAACCATAATGTTTTGAAATCATAACAATTTAGAGATGTTATCATTTGGAAATCATACTACTTAAAATCATAACACTTTGGAAATGTTATTCTTAAAAAAACACAACACTTAGAAAATCATAACACCTTTTTAAAAATAATCTTCATTTAAACCATTTTAATCCAAGATCAAATAATATTCATTTTAAAGTTGTAACATTTCTAAGTTCATTCAATTATAAAAATTTCCAAAACACTGTATTTTCAAAACAGCAGCACTTATAAAATGCTACAGTAGATATATTAATATTTCAAATCAGTTTAATATCAGAAATATTCATTTGGATATCATTTAACTTATAACTTATTAAAACAAACTTTTATGAATGGAATATTCAAATCAAACTATACCTCATTTATTAAGTTAAAAGTTCACTATTTTAGTTAGCTCTTAATTTAACACATAACCTAACACTTTATTTAAAATACCCATTTCACAAATAGATATTCCTTTAATAAGTTACACTTAAAATTCCATTTGAAAACCAAATTCTCAATTATCAATTTTTAGTGATGTTAAAATACATTTTAACTATTTAAATTATAATCATTCATTTTTCAAGACATATCTATTTCATAAATAAAATATTTATCATAGCAAATATAACAATCAAATTTTCTTTACACATTTACTCATTTAGACATCAATTAACTATGAATTCAAGTTAAATAAACTTTATTACAAAATGTCCAATTCAAATGTATATTTTTTTTTATCTATTCAAAGATACATCATTTATTATACAACATATTCATTTTAGGAAATAACCTTTATTAAAATTCCTAGGTTAGACTTAAGGTTCCATAGTAAATCAAATTTGATTATTAAGTTATTTAAATAAAATCTCTTTAAATTCCTTTTTCACTATTTACCTCTGTTAATCTTTTATAACTAAAATTTAAGTGTATAACATTTATTATAACCACTCAAATTTTATTTATAAAATCCTTTTTATATTGTATACTACCCAATTCCATATTCAACTTCTGTGTAATTTAGGTAAGTTATATTGGAATGAAATTGTGTGTTATACAAGTAAAACTTTCCAATTCAATTATCTCAAGTTTGAATCATTTATCCAAATTTTTGATTTTTCTTTTTATAATTGAAATTATTCTTTAAGAAAAAAAAAGAAAAAAAAATGTAAGAATTAAATTTCAGATTTCCTTCAAACCAGTTAGAGATAAATAAATATATGTACATAACATGTCAAATCAATTTAAATCATATATCTATATATATTATAAATCAAATCATATTTAGAAATTCAAATAAATTAAATCTTTGAAAACAAAGATGTAGTAAGACTACAGAACGGTCTCTTCAGTTCAAAACTCGAAAATGAATGTCGATGATGCTGCAGTCATCACCGAAATTATTTTCCAGCGACAAAGAGAAGAGCACTAAATTTTTAAACTTTAAAATCCTTTAGAAACATATTTCTACTTAGAAATACTTTAAATAATATATCCTTTTACAACTTTAAACACAATGTTTGAAACCATCAGAAATTAAATTCTCAAATTAAATCAATTTATTAAGTTCCATAATATTTACTTATATCAAAATTTATTTTATTAACCAATTTTTTTTAATAATATTGTCTCAGTTTGTTCTGTCAAAGTGTTTTAGAAATCCTATCGATAGCGTTGATCAGACGAATCGATCGGAAACCCAAATCAACATCAACAACTCAAACAACACAATATATAAAACAAACATAGATTTACAAGTACAATTCAAAATGTTTGGGGATATTTTGGAAACAAAACAAGATAATTAAATAACAAAATAGGGAGATGGGTAAGCTTAAATAAATCGCGGGCAACCTTAACAGGGTCAACCGTGACTTAATGAATAAGATCAAATGTGTATTTTTTTCTGGGTAAATCTACATCCTATCTCAAAAGATAGAGTTTGGAATAACAAAAGATATTAGCATCTAAACCAAGGATAGATATAAATCTCTGGTGAATCAATGCTAATTTGTAAAGGAGTTTCCCCCTTTACCAGAAAATTAGAATATTGGCGAGACAGCCAATTCACTATAAAGATCATTCGAGGTGGAGTTATGTGACACTCCAAAATCAAAAGAAGATGAATAGTGAGGGACAAGAATGAATTTTTGGAACCGCAGGGAACGTTCCAAAATTCAAAGGAAATTCGAATCAAGAGGAAAAGATTCAAACTCGAACGAAAGTGATTCTGTAAATAAATCTACTCCATATGCTGAGTTTTGCCTCAAAGCCAAAGCTCTGATACCAACTGTAACGACCCGATATTTTCAACCATTCACATCCATTATAAGTGTATAGGTAGACACTCATGCCGGAGTTGAATTGCTCAAAATACCGCGTTGTAATTAAAATTTGGCAAATCTCAGAATATACAGTAAATAAATATAATCATAGATCACAGACACAGAGTAAAATAATGCAGCGGAAGTAAAAGAAATAGTAGTTCATGAAGCTACTATATGAATATATCAGAGTTACATGAGATATAACAGAAGAAATAGAATACAACAAAAGTCTCAATATAATGACCAAGTACAAGCTGAGTAGAATAACGGAATTGAGATAGGTAGGACATGACAAGCAGATAATCTCCAGCGATTCAAATCTCCAAGAGAGTGGAAATCCAAATCTGTGAATAACTCAGGCTGACCCGAGCGTAAAGCAAAACACAAAACACTCGAGTCAGGACAATATATACTTATATAATGTAAACCAACTCAAGTGAACTGTAATAAAGGTACAAGTAACTTAGAAGACGCTTGGGACCGCCCATCCTCTAAGGATCCGTTAAACTATCTACTATGTAGTAATATTCGATATTATAATAGTGTCTAAATAAGTAAAGTATAATCATATAGAAAATAGCGTTAAGGGGATGGAGAACCTTAACGCGGTCGGATCTTAAAATCATAATCGTAGTAAAGCTCGATATGGTAGGTGACACGGCACAACTAGGCAATGCCAGGGTAGATATACCAATTACGCACACGGACTGATGGAGCGCATAGCAGCCACTATCGTCCACCTCGAACAACACTCCCAAATCGGAGGATGGCCTCTAATCAATCACAAGTAAGAGTATAATATCGAAGAAATGTGTCCGAGAAGAGGTGCTACCTCACTAGTCCGAGATCGCTCCTGTTTTAGCCACCTTATGCCAACTCACGGGAGTTGGGTCCACATAACATACCTTAAGAACGTCGCCACCATCCTACTTCATTCTGGAATCTCCACCGCGTACACGGTTGTCAAAGTGGTTTTCGGTATCGACAGAGAGTATGTCCATATCCGATCTCGGTCTCTTTGCCAACCAATCGTTATTATAACCCGTGGTTATAACTTTTAAAAACAATACTTTACTTCAAAATAAAATATCATTTCAAACCATATCTTTATCAAAATAAAGATTTATCATTTCCAAATCATTTCAATATTCCAAAATATCATATCCTTTCAAACTTCCTTTCAAATCATTTCAATATATCAAATATCATATCTTCCAAAACTTCAATTTCAAATCACCTTAATATCATATCTTTGATAGTTATACTTCGAAACCAAAAATCATTTTTATTTCAAAACTATACCCATTCCAAAACAATATCATTTCCATTTCAAACATATATTCACCTTTCAAATAGTCTATACTTTCAAAGTTATAATTCTTTTGAAACTAAAACATTTGAAATCATTATACTTTGAAAATCACAACATTTCGAAAACATATACTTGAAATCATCTTTTAATTCTACAAATTTACAAATTTATTAAATTAAACCCAAATTCCAAATTTTAATTTTTATTTCAAACCATCATTTTCAACTCAA
This sequence comes from Allium fistulosum, assembly GCA_030737815.1. Lineage (NCBI taxonomy): Eukaryota > Viridiplantae > Streptophyta > Magnoliopsida > Asparagales > Amaryllidaceae > Allium > Allium fistulosum. Next base: position 891,167,503 of record CM060905.1, on the reverse strand, counting down.
ATTCAGTTTACTAACAAACCATTTCAAATCTTATAAATTTCAAATATAGGTTTAATTCACAAAATACAATATTCAATCTTTAGAAAATTTCAAAGCTTAAATATCCCACATTTCATAAATCCAATATCATTTAAATAAACTAAATAACATATACTTCAAATTTTCATTTACCAAATAAATTAGATAAATCAGAAATCAAATATCATTTCAAATCCATTTCAAAGTATCAAAATATTATTCAAAACACCATTCATTTTAATTCATTTAAAATACCATTTTAAAACTCACATAAAAATCAAATTCTTCCATTTAAAACCATTTAAATGTCTCTTCATTATCTTTAGCATTTTTAACATTTTATTTCAAAAATTATATCATTTTCCAAAGATTATTTTTCATTAAAATTTATTAAAACAACAAAATATAGTTTCCGTAACACTTACAAAATGCTACGTAAAGTTATAGTTTAAAATAGTTCATTTAACAAAACGACAGCACTTAAATGCTGTAGTATATTTCCATTAAAATTAAAATAAACTTAAATGTTAAGTTTAACCACTATAGCACTTACAAAGTGCTATAATAGCCTTTATTCCAAATTAACTCTTTAGTTCATTTAAACAACTACAGCAATTACAATATGCTGTAATATCTTTTACATACGTTTCAAAATGCTGTCAAATCAAATTTAGAGCTTAATTACCATTTCACAAATTTAACTAAATTTCCAATTCCATTTAATTAACTTAAACCTTTAATTAAAACCAAATTTCACATTTCCTAGTCAAATTATATTTTAAAAGATCACTTTTAAACATTCATTTATTTAACCACTTAAATTCATAGAAAAATCAATAATACTTTAATAAATCACTTAAATTCAAATTAATCAAATTATTATATTTACCATTTCCAAATAAAATTTAATATCTATTTTATTTAAATAACTTAAATATCATTTTTAACCAAAATTCCAAATTTCCAACTTAAGTTATATGTCAAAAATCCAGTTAAACCATTCATTAATTACATTTTTAACACATAGAAAAATCATAATTTCTTTAATTCAAAATATTTCAAAATCTATTTAAATCAAATTTCATAAATTTATATTTTTAAAATACTAAAAAATATTCAAAACACTTTATAAAATAACCACGGGCCTGTATAAAATTTTCTAGCCTAGGTCAAGTGATACGGATATGTATCATTTCAATCCGCAGTTAAAAAGAAAAATCCGGGTTCTATCATTTCAAACCCGCAATCCCAAGTTAAAATAAATTAAATAAAAATCGTTCAGGCCTATCATTTCCGCCCATAATGATTTTTCCCTATTCTAAAGTCCGTTCGGGTATGTATCATTTCAACCCATAGTGATTCTAGTCTACAGGGAACTTGCAATGGTGATAACAGATATAAATAACAGAATAACATTAAATAACAGTAACATATGATATAACAGGTGTAATAACAGGTGTGAACATCATATGATAATAATATAAGGATATATAACATGATAATATATTTCTACAGATTCACAGGGTGTCAATTTACTAGTTATATAGGTACATATTGTCTGGTGAGAATAACTCACCTGTATTGAGCTGGAGATTACAACCAAGGCACATAACACAAACACAACGAAGGCACGACAACTCGAATACAACTTGAAAGTGGAGAGCCAAAGCTAATAGCCTTGAATACATTTATACAAAACAATACAATTTATATAAGTTTCAAAACAATTCAACACTAGACAATGTTAGAAATCAATGCCCAAAACAAAGACAAATGTTTTGCACTTGTTCTCAACTTCACATACTTCAGTTATGGACTGAAATAGCACAGCAAAGGCATGAATTAAGGTCTGGTCTGGGTCCCTATAGGGTTGGCCTAGAATGGGTTTGATGGTGAAGAGAGGTATAGGTGCAACAAATCTACACTACAAGGCAAATACAAGGCAAATATCAACATTTCAAGGCTATGAATGGGCTCGACCAGAGGCTATGTGGGTAAGGCCTGATGTCCAGATGGTGGTGGATGATGTGGCAGAGGGTGGAGGTCAGGTCAGAGGTGGTGGTGGTGGAGGAAGTGGCGGCAAGTGGTGGGTAAAGGTGATGATGCAAAACTAGGTCTAGGCTTTCATGTAAGTGATGGATTTTTTGGTTTTTGTGGTGATGCATGCCATAGGGGTGCACGGCCTGGAGTTGGTGATGATCTAGGGTGGTAGTTGGTCGGAGCATCAGGTGGTGGAGGTTGGCTAAGGGCTGGAGGAGGAGGAGCCAATCAAATCTAGATGAGAACAAGTGCAAATTCAAGTAGAAAACAATAGAAAAAGAAAGTGGAAGAAGAAGAATTTTACCCAAACTTTTCCACAATGAAGATGGCCGAAATTTTTGATGATGAGAAGGATAATTCACATGAAAAATAATGTGAAGTGCAGCTGAAAGAAAGGAGTAAAGGTACGGCCAAAAAAATTTAAGGTGGAGGTTGAGAAAATGAAGAGACGGGAAAACAAAGAGACAAGAGCAACTAAAGAGACACAAACCTTTTTAGTTTCTTTTATATATATTTGTAATTTATAAATACATAAAAAAAACTGAGAAATAAAGATAACAACTCAGAAATAAAAATAAAAATATAAAATAATAATTAAATTTTGAACAAATAGAATTTAAATTAAGAAAATGGCTTTAAAATGCAAACTAGGCTTTAAAAGTTAGAAATAACTTTAGTACACTTTGAAAAAATCTATTTTAATTTATATACATATAAAAATGAATATAAATAAAGTAAAACACAGCAAATAAAAGTGAATGCATGAAATAAATAAATAAATTTTAGATTAAATATAATTTTAATGAAGAAAATAGCAGAAAAATGGAAACTAGGCTTTATAAATTGAAATAAATTCTAGTAAACTTTAGAAAAATTATACCATCACTTTAAAATTATTAAAAGATAAAAATATACATAAAATAACATATTAACACATATTGAAATAAAATATGACAAAGAAATATAATTTATACAATTTAAAATAAATAATATTGCAAAATGAACAGTTTATACACAAAATTGAAACGTACATAACTTCTACAATATAAGTCCGTTTTCAACGAAACGAAAAGCAGTATTCATGGAATTAAATCTATTTTCATAATAAAAGATAAAATTTAAGAATTTGAAATATTTAAATTTAAAGTTTAAAAGTCAAAGTTTGACCAGTTTGAACAGAAATTCACTTTATAGTAAAATATCCAATTTTTACTAGTTTGAAACTATAATTTACATAACAATCAAAAATTATATTTAGAAATGAAATATTTGAAATAAAACAAGTTTAAAATAATTTCAAATTAAAATAAAGTTTTTCAATCAGGAAATTCAATTTAACAGAAATAAAATATAAAATAAAATAAGCCTAAAATGTAGGGTTGTTACAGTGAGATATCGGCCTTGGCCAGAGATGGCAAGCTAGGTGATGGAGGCGGTCGGACGACTCCAAAGTTGTGGTAAACGTTGATGATTTTCAGGCGAGTAGCGGCGTTCAAGGGCACCAGACCTAGGGCGAAGGGAGGAGCAAGGCACGACTGTTTCTGGTAAGAGTGACGGTCGTTGGCAAAAGCCTAAGGCGGTGGATGTCAAGTCGAGGTCGAACAGGAGCCTGGAATCGTGAGATTGAGGGTAATTAATCTATTACAGTAATCAAGAAAATAATTTTTATTAATCTTATTATTTCGAATGTTTAAAAATATATAACTTGTCATGCGAGGTCGGGAAAATTACGAAACAAGCCGCACTAGAATTGTATCGGAAAATATTACGCTATAAAATTGGTTTTGGATTTTTCGGAGTCAGTTGGAAATTTAAATAAATTAAAATCTGGACGTTCGGTAGAATTTAAAAATCATGGTGAGTAAATCTCACTCAATTTGGTTAACTGTTTTAAAATTATAGTAATTAAAATTATTGATTGGTTGATTGGATGAATGGATTAATTATTATCAGTTTGCATGTTATATTGTATATATAGTAGCATATATATTAGTAGTTGGATATATTTCCCGCCGATTGGAGCGGATGAGACACTATGTGCCCCGCATAATAGCGGTTGACCCTATATTACCGCAATATCCTGCCTTAAAGCGGGATTGGTATTTTGTGTTATATAACATCTGTGGATGCAAGAAAACAGATTGGAGGGATCCAACTAGATTCCTCAAAAATATATTAATTGTTTCATATATAGTGATATATGATGTAGTTGAAAAATCTATTATGGATTATTGAGCGATTTGATAGTAGCACTAACCCTAATTTTGGTATTTTAAATACCATAAATAATATTTTTTAATCTTAAAAAGAAATTCAAAGGTGATTTTGGAACTAAAAATATTTATATGGAAATTTGGATTATTTTTTTAAAGGTTGAATTTGAATTTAATAAAAGATTGATTTTTAAAATACTATAAGTGATATTTTGAGTTTTAAAAAGGAATTTAAAATGATTTTTGAAATAATCAGTGTTCGATGAAATCTGGGATTATCTAAAAGAAAGTGGATTTATAAAATAAATGACTTGATTTTGGGATTTTTTATCTAATTATTTCCTAAGAGATTTTAAATAGAGATTTTTAAGTGATGGATAATTTGTATAATGAATTTTAAGTGATATTCTGAAAATATGGAAAAGGAATTGAAATCGAGATTTAAATTAGTTTGGAAAATATAGTGGAATTTATAAAGGGATGGATTTATAAATGAAATTTTATAAATGAGAATATTTTATAAAACAAGTGAAACTCAAATGAGTTTGTAATTTAAAAACGATGTTTATAAATAAATGAAATGATTATCATTTGATAAATGGGAAATATAAATTCATAGGGTGAATTTATAACGAGAGTTGAAAATTGATTATCGAAAGAAATAGTGGATTCTTTTTTTGAAATGTGAGAATGGTTATGAAATTGGAAATTTAATCGATTTGTGATAAATCGAGAGGGATTTATAAATTGAGATTAGTTATATTGGAATTTTTAAAAATATATTTTTATTAAGAAGTTAAGTTTGTTTAAAGGGAAATTTTTACTTATCTAGCTATGAAATTTAATCTATTGTAGTATCGAAATATTTCATAAATTTAGTTATTCAAATATTTAATATTAGTTGAAAAGACATTTAAGTTTTATAATAAGCTTTGTAAATTGATTAGTTTTATTTAAAAATGAATTGGAAATGAGTTATCGATGTTTATTTAAAAGTATTGATATTGTAAATAATTACTTAAACATGTTTTGAAAATAAATTATTATTCCTTAAAAATACTTATTACATATATATATATATATATATATATAGTTTTGAAATGATTGGATTTATTTATGAATCCTCTCGAGATTTGTAAATGGGGTTTATTTAACGGATATGATTTTGATAAGAAGAATCTTATAAGGGATTTTGGGAGAAGATGGAATTTCCAAAATGTTGAAATATGGGAACTTTGAAAATGAAATCTGAATTCATAAAAGATGGTATAAATTGTTGGTTGGGTTTATAAAAGAGTATAAATCGGTTTTGGAAATTGTAAAAAGGAATTTATTAATAATTCCAGATATTATGAGATAAGTTATGAAATATTTCCTAAGTTTGATATTAGAATGGTTTTTGGATAATCTTCCTATAAGTATTCTCCTAAGTATTGGAAAGAGTTTGTGGAAAATATTTTAAGTGTGAAAAGATATATATAGAAATATTTTTCTAAGTGTTATAAATTGAATTCGAGAATATTTCTAATTGTTGAAATGGTTTTAAAATATCCTGTTATGGATAAGTATTTGAAAGTGTTTTCAAATGTTGGGATACTGGAAGAGATTTGAATATATATCTTTGTAAAGATATTTTGAAATGAATGTTTTTGAAAGAATATAATATGGGCCTAGTGACTGCTTATGTGTGTAATTTGATAGTTATATAACCGATTAACTATCAAATTTGGCCAAATTCGTTGATCGTTTCGAAGAGACCGAGATCGGATTTAATTATCCAAAAACCACTTCGATCTGATTTGTGCATTACGAATTGTGATATCTCAAAGATAATGGAGATGGTGATCTCGAAGGAGATTCGGTTTGTTCAGACCCAAGAACAACTTGTATGGATGAATGCTATCATTGCATTGTTGCCTCAAAGGCAGTGATAGCATTGCAAGTGGGATTGCTATTCAAAAAGGTAAACGTGGCCCCAAGCCTCATCAGCCGGGAAATGACTAAAACAGGGCATGCAGCAGGGCTAAGTGGGTCGCTCCCATTAGGGTATGTCATCATCTAAATAGATTACCCTATTATTATGGATTTGGTTGTGCATGAGAGATCTCAATTACGGTTGGAAGACCGGGAAGATGACATATTCGGTACTAGTAGTCAAGTGCTAGGCCGATTCTATGTGGCAGGGTACAAGATGTTCTTGTCAGACCCGAGTGCATTGATCTAGAGATGTACTCATCGGAGGTAGTTCCTTATCTGGTCATAGTATGGAATCCATTCTCCATTACGAGCTTTACGGTTTTGATTGTAGAGCCTAGTATGCTGGAATTTAATTAATGTAACAAGTTCGGCTATTTTTATAAGTATTTGTATTTAGACACTATTATAATATCATTGGATTTTATATAAAAGAGTTTTGGTTATCGTAAGGTAAAAACCCGTCGTATTTATGTGTGGCGAGGTCTTACGAGATACCTTTGTTTTTCAAAGGATTTTTGATAACAGTAATAATTCAAATTGAGTGTGTTTTATCACGCTGGTTTTCTAGACTGACTCGGATATTATTTTATTATAATGCTCAAGTCAGACCGAGTATTGTAGATCCAGGTTAGGATGCTATGGTGCTCAGGAGACGAGCTGGAGGACTTCAGGCGTATTTCACGTATTTGGTTATTTCTGCTTTATGTGATATGTTGTATATTCGGTACATGTGAGAATAAGTTATTATAACTGTCCGGATTGATATTGTTGACTGTTGTACTTTGATGATTGTATGAATATTAATTACTACAGTTTTCTTTTTGTATAAAGATCAGTTAATATATATTATATATTGTTCCGCTGTGATTGTGAGATTCTATATTGTTGTTCTGTTTCTTCTTCTATCTTTTCATCTTCTCCCCTAATGATCTGGTATTTTCGACACTCGATTGCTCGGCATGCTATATAGTGAATGTATCGATGTCAATTTTCGAGGGTCAAAATTCCCGGGCCATTATATTAACCTTTTCTTAAATTGATGTTGTAGCACTCCAGCCCCTATACCCATACTATCCAAGAGTACTATTGAGTATGTCGGATAATATGGAGAATAAGGCGATATGGGGTACACACGTGAATATTCCCTTGGGCTAACGCTAGTACATATTAAAACATCAAGTAAATAACTCAACTATACGTATGCAATATTATAACAAAGCAATAAACATGTGTGCCTCCAGGATATAACAATACACAATATATGATAAATAACTAAGATTACAGAGTCAAACACAACGATAATATATAAAACACAATATAATACATGGTATGTCATTATATATATGTCACATGAATATACAATACAAAATAATAACTATAACATTGAATAGTAGCCTTTTCTACACCCGAATAATACAGGCTGGTCTCATTGTCCCTATACCTTAAATGTATCGAAATGACTCAAGTATTATATATATAAATAATAAACAGGCCAGAATATATCTAAATCAAGGGTTGTACATATATATATGCATACACACACATAAATATATATATATATATAGAATATGCTAGAATAATGTTGATAACATACAAACAATAGTATAAGAAGATAGCAACAACCACAACACCTAATATAAAAATGAAATCACCCATATAAATCACATCAATATTATCTCATCGAAACAATAAAAAATGGGTGAATCATCCATATTTGAAATTACCATCAAATTCATAAATCATCAATGATGAGATATTCTTATGTAATGTCGGGCAATGACGAAGCAATTCCTACTATATCTCTCAATCTCATATTATAAAATACCATTATCAAATCACTAAAATCAATAAGAAAGATTTGAGCCAGCTTATAACAATACCTAAATACCCAATATAATCAATAATAAGTAGGCCATCTGCTTGAAAAGAATAGGTCGTCTGCCTAAGAAGGATATGGGGTTGATTATACTTTGGATACAATCTCAGGTATAATCTCATTAATACATAGCATATGTCTATCTAATACCCACATACAAACACATACACCAAAACCAGATGGGAGACTGACGACACGTCTACTTACTGTAGGAGCCACACATGGTCCATATGACATGAATCCTACAATCATCTGCTACCATTACCTCTCCCCTCTCGGTATCATGACAATGATTCACCATAGGCTCGACAACGCGTAGCCTCTTCGGTCACGACTGTCGATATGTGCCCTTATGGTAACTAACTGTTGGCCTATGCGACACCCAATAATTCAACCAAACAATTTAACCAATAGATTTAATGAAACTTAGGAAATAAACAGGTATCATAACTTGCTTTGGCATTACGATATAGTTGTGAGTTAAAGAAATAACTCATCGAAATTAGTAAATGTCCAACCCAAAGCTTTGCTACCTAAAACACAAGCACCATTGCCAACAGCCCAAACTCCATCGTTGCTCTTCGCAATTGCCTTTGCTAGCCACCACACGCAGCACCCATCCTCGGTGCTCCCGAGTCTCTAACTGCCACCAGTCGCTGCCATGCTCCCAAATAATCACTCCACCTCAAAATTCGCTCCATCACCAACAACTGCTCCCCAAATCCATGCTCCAGCGCTGCAGCCTTGCATCACGTCCGCACTTTCCACCTAAACATGAATCGTCGTTGCCTAGTCGCCCACACCTTCCCCCTCCTTGCAATATCAATGATGACAAGCGCCACCCAGTCATGACTATCTTCTTATTTTCTTTTATAAATCACGATTTGATTTTTATTAAAAGGGATTAGGGCACAAAAAATTAAAGAGGATGACGGGTTTTGGATACAAACTGAAGTGGGGAGAGAAAGTTTCGGAAAAAAGACGAGAAAACGAATTAAATCAGGCTTGGACTTAGGTTTGCTCTCAATTGTTTCGGCCCGATTACAATTCAATTTAAATTCTAATTCAAACTAGTTTTTCTTCATTTATTATTCAAATTTAAATTTAAATACTTGATATTTATCTGTATATATATTTCAATCCACTTCAAATTAATTTACACTTCATTGTACTAAATATATTTCAATAATTGAACAATTTTACTCATTTCCATGCTTGCTTATAGTTATTTATTTTTTCCATTGTATTAACGTAAAATAAATTTATTTACAATTTAAAACATTTATAATTAATTAAAATATTTTATTCAATTCAAATATATCATTTGAAAGAATTTATTTAATTTATTTCAATTTATTAAAGACAAAAATCCTTTATTAAAGCTTTCAATTTAATAAATTTTCCTTTCAAAAATAATAATTATCAAATATCTAATTCAACTAATTTTATTTTAAATAAATTCACGTATTATTAAAGTGTAGAAGCAGGGTTGTTATAGACTCCCCTTTTATAAAAATCGCATCCTTGTAATTTCTCATAAGAAGACGTCGTACAACTCATACCCTGACTTTCTACGTATTTATGATATTCTATCAAGCTTAAACTACTCAATCCTCTTTGTGGCACTATCTTCATGTATGCTATAATTTAAATAGATTCAATTCAAGGACTATCAATTTTCGCAGACGATAAGATTTTTGTGAAATTTTTTCAAGTGTCGAATTTTTTGAAAAAATTTCGATAGTCTCCTTCGTACGGAACAATTATGAAAAAATAAAAATATGATAAAATAGATATACATTGACCAAAACATGGTTGGAAACAATATATATACAAATATCTTGCCACATGACATATATTTCACAATATTTATCATTCTCTTAAGTAAAACATACCTTATTTAGCGTTATTAAGCGAGTCTGCATAATTTATATGCAAATATATGTCAAATTTATCCATAAGATCTTCATGTACCTATACTCATCTCAAGTTTAAATATTAGTCACATATGAAGAGATATTAGTAACATGCATTCATTAGATGTAAAGGCAACACCGTATCTTATTTAAACAACTTCCGACATAATTTTAAAGATCGAAAACACTAAATCAACTAATAGTTTATAAAAGTAATTTGTTAAATACTGTGTTAGCTTTCCAAAACATCTTTCGGATTGTAAAAATATGGATAATAATTCAAATTATGGAAGATTTACCAATAACAAGTAGCTCAGATTTTTTTATCAAAATGCGCAGGTCAGTGGTACAAAACTGCATTTTTATCCCAATAAACAAAATTTTTTTATGAAACGCTTAAAATAAAAGTTGTAGCTTATACTTTTAGCTTTTCAGAATGGGCAAAATCATCGAAATCGGACAAATCGTAAGAACTATAATCTCTTTTTTTTTCTTTTTTTAATTAGTTCGTGCATTGCATGGTTGCATGTAGTAGCAACCTTTGTTGCTGCATATGGCAAGAACCTGTCCCGCTATAGATAGCAACAACATAGAGCTACTGAATCACAACAACATAAAGCTTAAGGTACCTGAACCATATAGATTCTGCGTAGGAGTGTAGCTGCTGTTGGGATGGAGACCTCTCACCAGGTGCCAGGGTAAGCTCAATCCAAGTCACAATCGAAAGCTTAAGAATCAGATGAGACCTAGCTTCTCTTGACTCTCGGGATGATGAAGTAAAGAATCACGTGCCTTTAGAGCCTGGTAAGGTAACGGTGTGGTTCGTAACAAAGAATCACGACTCAAGCCGGGCAACAATGAAGAAACATAACTGATTAGGATGAATAAGAGGCCTAGAGCCCAGCCGGACTAACTACTTCTACCTTCACAACCTTCATCACTACTCTATAGACATACACTTAGAAAAATATAGAAGAGATGTATTATTTATAGAATAAGAAAATTACGAATACTTCCCCAAATGATTACCCGGTAATCATCATATACTCCTACTATAACTTTAGTATAAACAATAATCTACCACATACCCATGGGAGCAGGGACACTAAGTCTCATCTAAGGCCATGACCCTTGTCTCTTATATATATAATGTATTATTCTGAACTTTCTCCGATACCATGTTGTAGCACCCCCACCTCTATCCCATACTATCCAAGACAACTACAGAGTAATACTGTTAGATAATATAAAGAATTAGGCAATACGGGGTACACACGTGAATATTTCCTTGGGCTAACACTAGTATGTATTAAAACATCGAGTAAATAACTCACTTATACGTATGTAGTATAGGCACAGAGCAATAAACATGTGTGCCTCCAGGATAGAACAATACACAATATATGATAAATATCAGAGATGACAGAGTCAATCGCATCAATAATATATAGTACACAATATAATACCGGTATGTCATTATATATACATCATATGAATATACAATACAAAATAATGTAATATAACACAGAATAACTAGCCTCCTCTATGACCAAATAATACGGGCTGTTCTCATCGTCCCTGTACCGGAAATGTCTCGGACTGACCCGAGTATTATATAAATAATAAACAGGTCTGACTATATCTAAATCAAGGGTTGTACATATATATAGATAAATAATATGCATAATATAATGGAGATGACATACAAACAATGGTATAACAAAATAGCAACAGCCACAACACCCAATATAAAGATGTCAACGCCCATATAAATCACATCAAATATTATCTCATCGAAATAATAACAAATGAGTAAATCATCCAAATCTGAAATCACCAATAAATCCAGAATCATCAACGATGAGATATCCTCAAGCAACGTTAGGCAATGATGAAGAAATTCCCACTATATCTCTCAATCTCATATTATAAAATACCATTATCAAATCACTAAAATCAATAAGAAAGATTTAAGCCAGCTCATAACAATACCCAAGTACAAAAACATAATCAATAATAAATAAGCCATCGGCCTAAAAAGAATAGGTTGTCTGCCTAAGAAGGATACATGGTTGACCATACTCTGGATACAGTCTCAGGTATAATCTTATCTACACATAGTGTATGTCTATCTACCACCCATATACAAACACATACACTGAAACCAGACGGGAGACTGACAGCACGTCTGCTTACTCTAGGAGCCACACGTGGTCGATATGACAAGACTCCTACAGTCATCGGTTACCATTACCTCTCGCCTTCCGATATCGTGACAATGATCCACCAAAGGCTCGACAATGCATAGCCTCTTCGGCTACGGCTAACGACATGTGTCCTTAAGGTAACTGACTGTTGGCCTATGTGACACAAGGGGCAGCGAACTACCAGTCTCAATCTCATGATCCACATCAAGTACCGTAAATAACAACGGTGTCGCGGATATGGGGCGCGACCCCATGATCAGAGCGTCAAGGCGGATACTGGCCAATCTGGCACACTCCCGAAACATAAAGGGAGTTGGACAAAAGATATACAGACACATAACATACATATAATCAAAGGCTACGTCTAGCCTCCACATATTCTCACCGCAACGAGTCACATAAAACGTACCCCCATATGAGTGTCATTCACGAGCAAAAAATAACCGAATAAATAACACAATGGTGTCAAATACCACTGTGTTTTACTAGTCTGTTTATTCAGTGCTTACACATCGCACTCGCTCCTTTAATATTCTATATAACGAGTCTAAAGAATAACCAGAAAAGTATTACCGAAAGTCCCATACCAAATGGTATCACTAATCTATTTATTCTAGTTTCTCGTCACATAGGATAAAATCATGAAATCATATCAAAGATGTCATCACTATATCATATCAAGTCACTAAACTAAATCAACATCAATGGTGAACCATTCATATAATTCAATTCAATTTAAAAAGAAGTAAAATAAAAAAACAAGATAAAATAGATTAACTAAAAACACATATATAAATAATACAATCTAATCCATATACAACAATAAATCAATTGCAACACATAATCATATATAACAAAATTAATACTTAGAAATGGATAATAAATAATAAATATATATTTTAGAATTAACCTGTTAATTTACTTAAAAATAGATCAAAATAAGAATATATTAAATAGTAAATTCATTTTATTTATTTAGTCCCAATATAAAATTCAATTACAAAATTTTGTTTCCAAATCTTCATATATATATATATAACCTAAACTTCCAAAATCACTTTACACATCATCGTAGTAATTGTAGAAACTATTTCATAAATTTTCAACAACTAATTAATACTTTAAATAATTTTATAAATCACCAAGAATAATTCTTTTCATTTCAATCAAAAATTTATAATTCAAACCTTTACTAAATCTTCAAAAGCTCAAATAGCTCATATTGAAAATCTTCTAATATTGCTTTAAATTTAATTAATAATCTTCTATAATTAAATACTATTTCAAAATAAATTTATAAGTTACAAAATAAATTAATTTATTTCAAACCATAGAATATAATTCAAAATCTACACTTTACACTCTAACGGTTAGAAATCAAATTATTTTCGGTTTTCAAAATAAATTATATCCAAATTAATTTCCAAGAAATCATTTAATACCAACCAATTTTATTTATTTATAACTATACTTCAATTTAATTTTTAAAATATCAAAAATAATTTATCAAAGCTTTCAAAAATATTTTAAACCCAAAAAATCAATCGAAAGTCCAAATATATGAATTATGGAGCAAAGTCCTCCAAAATATTAATAATTATCAATATGACTTTTTATCCTGTGGCGGAGTCGAATTCCATCAAATTTTGGCCATCAATACATTATACACGCAGTATAAATAAATTTTAAACACTAAAATGCCAACAGACAACATTTCATTTGCAAATTAACAATTACAATCCATATAATTGACCAAAATCCAAACAACAAGCAATCCAAACCCAACAATCCAACCAAACAATTTAACCAATAGATTCAACAAAACTCAAGAAATAAATAGGTATCATAACTTGCCCTGGCATTACGATATAGTTGTGAGTTAAAGAAATAACTCGCCGAAATTAGTGAATGTCCAACCCAAAGCTTTGTTGCCCAAAACTCTAGCACCATTACCAACAACCCAAACTCCATCGGTTCTATTCATAATTTCCATTGCCAGCCACCACACACAACACCCATCCTCACTGCTCCCGATTCTCTAGCTGCCACCAGTCGCTGCCACGCTCCCAAATAATCACTGCCCAATACCTTAGGTTGCTGCCACCCATCACTCCACCTCAAAGTTCACTCCATCACCAGTAGTCGCTCCTTAAATCCATGCTCTTGCCACTACAGCCTTGCATCGCATCTGCACCTCCCACCTACCTCCCACCTAAGCCTGAATCATCGTTGCATGGCTGCCCGCTTCTTTCCCCTCCTTCCAATATCAACGATGACGAGCGCCACCCAGTCATGATCGTCTTTTTTTCTTTTATAAAATCGTGATTTTCTTTTTATTAAAAGGGATAAGGGAACGAAAAATAAAAGAGAAAGAACAAGTTTTGGATAAAAACTGAGGCGGGGAGAGAAAATTCTGGAAAAAATATGTGAAAACCAATTAAATGAGGCTTTGGCTTAGGTTTGGTCTTTATTTTTTTGGGCCCGATCACAATTCGATTTAAATTCTAATTCAAAATAGTTTTTACTTCATTTCCCATTCAAAATTAAATTTAAATTCTAGATATTTATTTGTAAATATTCTTCAATCCAGTTCAAATTAATTTACACTTCATTATATTGAATGTATTCAATAATTAAACAATTTTATTCATTTCAATGCCTACTTATTATTATTTAATTTTTCCATTATATTAACGTAAAATAAATTTATTTACACTTTAAAACATCCATAATTAATTAAAAAATATATTCAATTCTAATATATTATCTGAAATAATTTATTAATTTATTTTAATTTATTAAAACAAAAATATTTTATTAATAGTTTTCAATTTAATAAATATTCTTTTCAAAAATATATAATTATCAAATATTGAATTCAAACAATTTTATTTTAATTAAATTCACATATTATTAAAGCGCAGAAGCAGGGTTGTTACATAGGTGCAAGTCCAAATAAATCTGGGTATTAAAACTAATTCGACCTCTTCGACCTCTTTACCCATCTAGTCCGGTAAGTAACTAAGAAGAGTAGGATGCTGGTATCCAATCTCAGTCCTAGAGTTTATTTTTCCTTAAGCACCTCTAAGATAAAGATATTTTATTAGTCGGCCCAATAACATCAAATAGCTTGTACAACTTAGATGTTAAAACAAAAGACACGGTTTTTAATAAACAAAGTTTATTTAACCCATTTAAAAACTTGTGTTAAATTATTTCTTCTCTAACCAAGAGTGATATAAACCCATATTAAAAATTTCATTTATCAAAACATACTTTTATCGAAATCCCCTCTTTAGTTTGAATCCATTACATTTAAGGAAACTTAAAAACTAAATACTCAGTCGTTATTTCAAAACCTATTTGAAATAATACTATATATTTGAATTTATAGAAAATATACATATAGGCCGAGTAACACCAAAATGATACCAACGAACTGGGTCCTACCAAATAGTATCATACATCCTCTTACCAAGAAGGGTAGTACTTAAGAGAAGTGCTTGACATATGCACACATCTCTTGCCCATTTTTAGTCAATTTCGAGCCACTCGAACTAGCTAACATAATATACTTCTTCTCTTTCGAATCCCATTTAAAACAATACCATATATACATTTCCATATAAAACAGTTTTAACAAAATATTTATTACTAACTTGCTTTGGGTTCGTTCGGATTCGAACTCTTTTCGATTATACAATGACAAAGGGAATAATTTACTAAGTGCACTACAACATTCGCCTAAGCAAACATCTGGTTGTCACTTGGAAGATTATTCAGGTCACCACAAAAAAATCAAGACTCATTCCCTAAACTATCCAAAGAAAATGTATCTTACTTAAAATTCTCTTTGAGAAAATTTATACTTACAAATACTTCCAAGTATACTTATTACTTTTCTCAAAAATCATTTGAAATCCTTTTTCAAAGACATCGGGATATAAATTCTCAAAACTCCTCTTTATTTACAAAACACATTTTATAAATCAACTTTATATAAAATCTTTCCTACTTGTATCAAAACAAACTTTATATACTAACGAACACCTTATAGTCAAATTGTGATACTTAATTCATAAGGTGTTCATATTTAATCTAAATCAAAACAATAAATGTTCATAAACTGTCCGAGCATAAAAATCAAACAATTGTCAATGCTTCTAAACTAGATGAGAATACCTAATCAAATAATAAATGGTAGTAATTGCATATTATCATTTCCTAACAAACACACACATCATAAATAACTATATTAAAATTTTGAAATTTTTTCTTTTATATACAAAATTTAATCCTAGATAAAATTATTTCATTTACCCATTTCAACATAATATAAAATATTTTTATAGCACTAACAATTACGCGCTCTCATATATAATACACTTAACTCATTCTAGGATGTTACTAACCCTAACTCTAATGAGTATTACCCCATCAAGGCCTAGGTGTTCGCTCAACCTAATCTCTGATACCAAATGTAATGACTTGCCTTTTCGACCCTCAAAAGTCGACACTAATATATTCATGCTATACACGTGCCGATCATCCAAGTGTCGAAAAGATATATTGTTGGGGTGAATAAAAAGAAAAGACAGAACAAAATCTCACATCACGGTGAGAAATATATAATATCCAATTGATCTTTACAAAAGAAATTTTAATATACATACAACCATCAGAGTAAACTAACTTATCATCAGCCTGGACAGTTATGACAGCCTGTCCTCACAAATGTTGATAAATACAAAATAAGAATTATAGTGGAAATAAAAAACTACGTGTTTGTACCAAAATTGGGCACAACACTCTTCGGAAGTTTTTGAAGAGATAAAGTGAAGAAATTAAATGGAAAAAGAGGATTATCTAACTAAAACTCCAAATTTCAAATATGAAAATAATTAAAATGCAAGGAGACATAAGAATTTAGAGTGGTTCGGCATATCGCCTACGTCCACTATGAAGTTGATAGCTTTATTGAACTTTCTTTGAAGATTACAAGTGAATTCAGTAAGTTACAGCAGATGATTATGATTTGCAGCAGTAAATTTCGTTATTGGCAGCAGCAAGGGAGTTCAGATCTAGATGTGGCAGAGTCCGGGCGTTGGAGAGCTCAAAGAAGAAGAAGAACCCCTTTTATGTTGGCTTTGGGGGTCTATTTATAGGTGTAAGAGGGCGGTATCTCGCTCGGATTTCGGGAGACCCTCTCTGGCACGTGACCAGGTCCGCGCGCCCAAGCCCGTGAAGTTTCGGTCCGATCCATGATCGATACGAACGGATTTCGTATCGATCAAAATCGCGTCCGATGGAGTCGAAATTTGGCATGGACATTCTTTAGCATGCACGGAGTCTTATGTGAAAATTTCATAGCATTTGGACTTGTAGATTAGGAGATATGATCGATACGAATTGGGATCTTCGGTTGGCTGTTTCATTCGACTCGCTCTTATTCGACTCGGTTCCGTTTGACTCGATGACGTGGCGTTTGAACCTCTGGATCACTCCGCCTTTGATGCCATTTTGATCGAGTTGTTCTTGGACCTTTCCTTGTTCGTATCGATGGAACTCAACTCCGGTCGATTGATTCGAATACGGCAACACGATTGAGTCGAACTGTTGTTTACTGAAGGATGCAGATCGAGTCGAGCAAAGGTTCTGAGATGGAGTCGAAGTGGAGCGAGTCGAATAGTGGTCCCGTGATGGAGTCGAAGTGGAGCGAGTCGAACAACGGTTCTGGGATGGATTCGAACTGAGCGATTCGAACAGTGGCTATTTTTGTCCAATTTTGCATCGATCGTAACTTGAGCATATGAACTCGGATTGACTTGAAATTTGGAATGTTGGCTCTCATAGCTTCGCTTGTCGTGTCATATCAATTTTAGCTCGATCTGGACTCGGACAAAATCCATCGATATCCATAGTGAGCCCGTGCATAACCGATCTCTAGGACGGATTGTCATTGGTTACTAGTCAATTCCTTGGTGTCACGGCCTTGCCAAAAGGCAGGATAACATTTGCCCTCCAAAGTACATCTTGTGGGAACATGATGTGCTTTGAAATGCCGCAATCTTCATTCTAAATAGTTGTCGTCTTTTCGATGAAAGCTGTAACCTTCGACTGATTTTCTCGATAATGTAAACTGTTGACTGTCAACTGCTGTACCCCGTATTGTTGTATGCCAGTGATTAGCCGTTAGTTGTTTGTAATCGTTATCAAATGAGTTTTCATTTCCTGTCAATCTGGAATATTGAATATTAGTCCGACATATATGCATATATGTTAATCTGACTTTTGTTAACGTTTGCACGCTCACAAGTCATTGTCAGTTTATTTTATATTGAATTCCGTATAGATCCTCTCTTGAACTGACGTGAAATTCGCTGTAACAATGCTTGATGGTTTTTTTTGAATGTTCCTTCGTAACGATCCTCTCCTGAATCAATGTGAAGGGTTGAAACATTGTTTTCGCATCGGCATCCATTGCGTTGACGGATACGAAATGAGCAACCCGTATTGACGAATATGAGCTTGGATGGATACGAAACGGTCATTCATATCGATGGTTACGGACTTCGGTAGGTACCAATGCAGTTGTCTTCACTTTTGAATCGATGTGGACCATAGAAATGGATACGAAAGGCACCTTCGCGTCGATGAATATTGGCCTCTGGATGTCGTGGATTGACGGATTCGAACTGACTATTTGTATTGATGCTCTGGGGAAGGAGTTGGAAACGATCGATACGAACAAGGATTTCGTATCGATGGACGCGGGGTTCGATGGATACGAAATGCTTGTTCGACTCGATCTTGTGGTGACACTTCGTAGCCAGTTAAACTCACTGGGAGGTGAATCGTTTTTTACCTTTGTGCTTGAGACCATATAAATACTCTGTACTTAGCCATTTTTTCACTTTTCACTTTTCTATTCTGGCGCATTGTCTTCGTATCGCTCAAAAAACTTAGAAGAGGAAAACTGCTCGACTTCGAATCGACTCAAATCCTTCAATCCCTTAAACTAGTTATCGAACATAAGGTAATCAATTGAATAACATCGGCCCTAAAATGATGAGATTCGGATTCTCACGCCATTCCACTTGAACTTGCACCTGATTGTTATTCGAGTAAGTAGATTTTGTGCGAGGTCGAAGGAGGAGAAAGATGCTGTTCAAATCGATCTGGGGAAAAAGGAGTGTGGAGATAAAATGGTTTTCTGGTCCTCGTTTTCGCATCGATCGGGAGTCAAGGCTTCGAGATGATGAGACGGAGGCCTTCGTATCGATCGATGGCTAATTGTTGCATCGAGTCGATCAGTATCGATGAATGCGTAGAGCAGGTTGATCGATACAAAGGGGTTGCGTCTGATGGATTCGAAACCCAGGGTTTTCGATCGATTCGAATTTTGCGCCCGAGATCGATACGAAGTCGACTCAATTGATGGATGCGAAATGAACACTTCGGATCGATTTTAAATCTCCAGTCTTTAGACCAAGTCGAACTCGCACATGGATGAATGAAATCTCCAGTTTTTAGACCGAGTCGAACTTGCACATAGATGAACGAAATCTCCAGTCTTTTGACCGAGTCGAACTCGCACCTGGATGAACATGATTTCCAGTTTTTTCGATGCGAACAAGGCTCTCATGACCGATACGAATTTGAATGTTAAATAATTTGTAATTCCTTGCACACTTGAACAACTGACTCCAACGAGCTTCAAACTTGCATAACTGGACTTGACCGTTGAACTGCATATTTGATTTCCCTTCGAAGCTCGTCGATGGAACTGCAACTCTGACAAAATTTTAACTAACTTTAACTTGGATTGATTGCTAATTTCTGGATGGCACGGTTGTGACGGTCAGCGATGACGGTCACTCCGACTGAATTTCGAAGTCTCGTCGTTTTCATGTTTTCTCTAATTCAGTTGAACTTTTCAAGTGATATACAGTACCGCACTGCACAACACACTCACACACTTTACACTGGGGGATGCACGAGCGTTATTGTCTGTTTAACAATGATTTTTCATAAGCTAGTTAGTCATGGAACCTTCAAGTTCACAGCAGCAGGAACTCCCGAGTTCAATTCCTTCAACCATCGAGATACCGGTCATTGAAGCCGAAGTTATGGACCTAGCTCCGGACGAGCGTCCAGGTGCCCGGTTCATTTGTCGTCCGCAAGATTCTATGCCGTCTGGTATCTCCGAGGATATGTTGGGACGGATTTGTTTAAGGCATGGCTTGTCGCTTGACGACGTGTTACTGCCTGGGCCGAATAACAGGCCACATGATCCCCCGAAGGGGTTTACTGCTTTCAACCGTCATGCTTGTACCGCGGGGACACTTCCTCCTTTCAACTAATATATAAGGGAGATGTTATCATTTCTTGGAATAGCACCATCCCAGCTACACCCCAACGGGTATGCTCTGTTGAATAGCACCTTTATCTTGTTTATAGAGATTCTCTTTCGACCACCAAAGCCGATCGAGATTAGATATCTATTTAATGTTAAGAGCCGTGGAGACAGTCCTTCTTTCACCTTCTTGGAAGCGGTCAGGAACTGCCACATCGTAATGGGCTCCTGGGGAAGGCTATGTTATTTTAAAACTGAATGGTTCTACATTCGGTGCCCCCTTGGGTTTGCTAGGCGATGGTTGGATAGAGGTAAGCGCTGCAACCTTTCCCTTGAATTATCGAGATAATTATGACCGGCCTCAAAACTGACATATTTCTCTTCTTTTATAGCTGCAATCTCTCGACCTGATGGTGTATACTTCAGAGAGCTAGTTCAGATTCTCCAAGAGGCTCCGGGCGAAGAGAGGCATATCGACTGGGTTCTGACCGACAGAAACTTGAGGACTGTCGGGCTAATTGAACGGAGGCAGAGCATACGGCTGGAAGGGACACTTAGAGTGGTCTCGAAGAAACGGGTGAAGCGAAAAGCGTCCAGAGTCGTAATTGCCGAAGAAGTCGATCCGGAGAGAACGCCTACCGATCATGAGCTCCAGGCTGGGCCTTCTTCCGGTGTTCAGGATTCAGGAGGAAGGAGAAAAGGCAAGGCTGCTGCTCACAAGCATTCTAAATCCGAGAGATTAAAATCTGTGGCTGTGTCCTTGCCCGTCCCGGGGATTAGAATTTCGGAGGCTCCTCCCCCGCCAGTAGAGAATCCTTTTGAAGGGCTTGCTGACATTCCGATTCTGGATTATGTGTCGTCTCAACACGACACCGGGATGGAGGAGCTTGATAATGGTCTTGAACTGAGCGGGTCGCTTGCTACGAGTGCGGCCGACATTTCCGGTTGGTCGGGGGGTTTCACATGCATACACTTCACTACACTACATGATTCCTAACTGTAAACTGTCCAACTTAAGAAACCACTAACCTTTTCTTCGTCTCTCATTTTCAGGTACGATGTCCGGAAGAGGATCGATGCTCGGGAATCTTCGCTCGGCCCGAAAGGCTTCTTCCTATTATGATTCCCGTAGGAGAGACTCGAATAGAGATCGCGATCGTGAGTACTCTAACCAAGATAGGTATGGGCGTGATAGGGACGGAGAATACATACATCGGCCTAGATCACGCTCTCCTCCTCTCAGACTTCCATCTCCACCTCCCGTTTTTGTTCCACATCCACCAGAGCCTCCTCATCATAGGACAACTTCTCATACTTCTAGATCCGAGACTGATCTTCAGAGATTTGAGACCACCGCCTCCATAATTGCAGATCAAGTCCCCACTGAGCCCACAGGAGAAGGGGCCCTTAAATTGGCTCAGATGAGGAAAGATTTTCCGAATATTTACTTCGATGGCTATGTCTTCCCACCACACTTAAAGAGAATCCCCTCTGGAGTGGAAAACACGATGCATGAGTATGTTCATGACATCTACATCCAGTACAGAGAGTGGGTAAAGGCTGTAGAGAAAGCTTCTAAGGTGGCCTTTGAGCGAGCCAAAGCGCTTGAGAAAATGGAGACCGACCTTGCTCAAAGAGACCGGATCATTCAAGTGCTTACTGCTGAGGCAGAGTCTTCTCGGAAATCCGAAATTGCGGCCACCAAAAAAGCTGACGAAGCGAATGTGGCGATGGATAGGTTGAGGCAGACAAATGTTGCCTTGGTGGAGGAGAAGGGCCATCAGAATACTACAGTTATCGCCGAGCGGGATGCGGCGGTCAACGAACTTAACGAGCTCAAGGCTAAATTTTCCGACATGGCCAAGGAAAGGGATGATGCAAACAGCGCAGCCCAGGAGGCATGCGAACAAACTGTTCTGCTTAAGGGTGAGTGGGATGCAGCTGTGGCTAAAGTCCACAAGGTGGAGACTGAGGTCGAGGAGAAAGTGAAGTTGGCCGAGTCCAGGCTAAAGGCTGACATCGAAGACCTTGTCGTTGTTTACAACGCTAACGTGCTGAGGCACCAGGGTCTAGCCTGGCTCGATGATTATCCTGCGCATCTTTACAATGCTTGGGGCCGACTGGTTGAGGAAGAGAAGGAGGCGCATCTGGGTGAGTCTGTGGATGAATTTGAACTCAAGAATCGCATTCTGACTGAAGATGAAAGGAAGATTCTTCACGAGTCAATGATTCTACATGAAAAGGAAAGACTCGACGGCGCCCAACACTTTGAAATAGGAGAAGGTTCAGGGGTTGAACATCACGAGGCAAGTCTCGAAGTTCCAGTGTCAACCCAGCCCGAATCCTCATATGCGGTTGATCCCCAAGCTGTTCCTGCCTATAATCTGGATCAGCCGCAGATGTCTCCAGCTGCTGTACAAGTCACTGAAGCCGCTCTGCCACCTTCAAGTCAAACTGAGGAAGGTATTCTGACCATTCCACATATCTGCCTTAAGTCGGAACCTTTATCTGAATTAGATTCTAACAGTTCTCTTATTTTTTGTCCAGTGATCGATGCTGCACCGGCCATGCCTCCTGCTACTCAAGAATCGTATCAGATGCAGGAGGCTATCGTGACCGAAGCAATCACCGTAACTACAGCTGCCCCACTTGACAATATGCAGGGGAATACGATGGTGTTTGATGAGCAGTTGATGGAAGAACTCTTTCGCCGTCATGGCGATTCTTTAGCTGACTTGCCATTTGTCATGAGTGGAGGTGCTCCTGCTACAAGTTCTTCAATGCCGACTGTTGTTGCCCCCAGCGTGGCTCGAGCAGTTACTGAAGAGGAGATGTTCGCCCAAATCGACGCTAAAATGGCAGCAGTGGCTCATGGTGGCAGTTCTGGAGGTGGGATGGCAGCACCGGGACCAGCTCCGCTTAGAATGATATCTCCTGGTGGCACCATTTTCATTACTAGCATGCCCATTCCACCTTCTATACTTGATCCTGTTCCTCCAACTCTGCCCGCAGGAAGCATTCTATCCACTCGAGTTCGGAGGAGGATGTTGATATCATGCCCTTGCCTGGATAACAACCACCGAAAAGAAAAGGCTCGAAGAGGAAGGTTAGCGGTGGCTCTAGCGGGTCTACACCAAGAAGGAAGCCAAGGAAGAAGAGAGATTAGGCATGCTTCCCCGGTTTATTTTGACTTGCATTCTATTGGCCGTGTATAGATGCGGGTTCGGCCCCTGCTAGTAGGAATTTTTTGGGACAAACTTGTATACGAACTCCTTTTACAAACAATAGAAATGAAACTTCTCTTTTTTTGCTTCTTTTCTGTCATTGTGTATTTGCCTAAGTGTTTCAATATCTGAAGTGCACTTGTGAAGTTTCAGCTTCCGAATAAAGTTTGTTTTTGTTCGCCAAGTTCAGAAACTGTGGACATGGTTTACGATCGGGAAGCGAGTTGAATTTTGACTTTGCATCGCTTTAGTCAATGGTTGATGCTTAAGTCCTGCTCCCAGTCTCGGGGATGAGTTGTGGAACATCGGTCAGCGATTGATTCTTGCTTATAACATGTTGAGTCTAGTGCCACTGAATGAATGTTTGAGACAATCGGAGGCTGAGCGGTTTATTCACGCATGTCCAATTGTCGATGGTCCTATCCGCACTCCGGGGATCCTCATTTGTTTATTGGCGGTTGGTCACGCCAGCTTAAGTTCAAATCATACGTCTGTGCTCTGGGGAGTTGGAATCGACCTTTGTACTCCGACTCGCACTCTAGGAGTTTAGAGTTGATGTTATACTTCAATTCATGCTCTGGGAAC
The DNA here is from genome assembly GCA_030737815.1 of Allium fistulosum. Classification (NCBI taxonomy): domain Eukaryota; kingdom Viridiplantae; phylum Streptophyta; class Magnoliopsida; order Asparagales; family Amaryllidaceae; genus Allium; species Allium fistulosum. The sequence goes on along the minus strand of CM060905.1, from coordinate 891,143,091 downwards.
TTAAAGTTGATGTTTATACTCCGACTCACACTCTGGGAGTTCAGAGTTGTTGTTTATACTCCGTTTCGCACTCTGGGAGTCCGGAGTTGATGTTTATACTCCGACTCGCACTCTGGGAGTTCGGAGTTGTTTATACTCCGTTTCGCACTCTGGGAATCCGGAGTTGATGTTTATACTCCGACTCGCACTCTGGGAGTTCGGAGTTGTTTATACTCCGTTTCGCACTCTGGGAATCCGGAGTTGATGTTTATACTCCGACTCACACTTTGGGAGTTCGGAGTTGTTGTTTATACTCCGTTTCGCGCTTTGGGAATCCGGAGTTGATGTTTATACTCTGACTCGCACTCTGGGAGTTCGGAGTTGTTGTTTATACTCCGTTTCGCACTCTGGGAATCCGGAGTTGATGTTTATACTCCGACTCGCACTCTGGGAGTTCGGAGTTGTATCAGGATTATGGATGGTCGGATCACATCCATCCTGAGTTAACAAGTGAGGTCATTGGATGGATGGGTCCATCCTCCTCAAACTTGGTGCAGATACGGACGAAGTCGTTGGGTGGACGGATCCACCCTCTTTGTAGACATATTTTAGTACTCCAGTTCGTACTCTGGGAACCGGGATTTAAGTGAGGGATTGTCGTGTATCAATCTGTTTTTGGCCTTGATGTGATGGCTTGTCCCCGAGCTCGGGTTTCGCTTAGCGAGTGACCGGTTGCATCACAGTCACTCTCTATTTGAATAAATTCCACCGTATGGTGAAACTTAGCTCTTCGTGCATAGTGATAATCATATGAAGCATTTCAAGTAAATCACAGCTCTGGCTTGAAGAGATTGCATTTTATTGATGAAATAAGAAAATATGGCAAAATCAGTTGCCTTATTACAAATTCTAATTTCGAAATGTAGAAACAAATTGCGAAATGGAAAATAAACTAAATGGATAAACATAGCCTGTCATGTGTAGTAGCGGCGAAGACTCTCGCTATTCCAGGCTCTTGGCAAAGTAAGACCGTCAACGGTCGATAATTTGAATGTGCCATCTCCGAGCCTCCGTTCAATAACATACGGTCCTTCCCATGTCGGCTTCATATGCGAAGGAACCAGATAAATTCTTTTTAGGACGAGATCGCCTAGTTCAAAGGTTCATGGGCGGACCTTGGCGTTATACAATCGGGCGACTCAACTTCGATGCGCGACTGCCCTCAAATCAGCCTCTTCACGCTTCTCATCTAGTAGATCGAGAGATTCAGCAAGTAATATAGCATTTGTCTTTGGATCATAGTATGTCACACGATGAGAAGGTACTTCTAGTTCAACTAGAATAACGGCTTCTGAACCATAAGAGAGAGAGAATGGAGTGTGGTCGGTCGCGGTCTTATGGGTTGTTCGGTAAGCCCATAAAGCCATAGGAAGTTCATAGACCCACTTGCCCCCGACCTTTTCCAGTCGTTTTTTCAGAATGGATTTTGTAACTTTATTAACTGCTTCGACTTGTCCGTTTGCCTGAGGGTGTGCAATTGCAGAGAATTTCTTTTGGATGTGAAATCGTTTGCAGAAATCTTTAAATTCAGCACTGTCGAATTGGGTTCCGTTGTCCGTAATAATGGTGTGTGGGAGACCGAATCGACAGATGATGTTGCGAACTACAAAGTTGATTACTTTCTTCGTTGTTATGGTAGCAAGAGCTTCGGCTTCAGCCTACTTTGTAAAGTAGTCAACTGCAACGATGGCGTATTTCGCACCACCTTTTGCCAGAGGTAGAGCACCAATGATGTCGATGCCCCACATTACAAACGGCCATGGGCTGACCATTTGCGTTATCTCGGTAGGAGGAGCTCTAGGAATTCGGGCATATTTCTGGCACCTATCGCATTTCTTTGCATAATCCGACGCATCGCGATTCACGGTCGGCCAGTAATATCCGTATCGAAGTATTTTCTTGGCAAGTACTTGCCCCCCGGTGCGATCGCCACATTCTCCCTCGTGTACAAAGTGCAATACCCATTTAACTTCATCGTGAGCAATACACCGGAGTAGAGGGACTGAGTACCCTCTTATGTACATGATTCCATTCTGGATGGTAAATCGTGAGGCCTTCCGAAGGACTTGTCTCTTTTCACTCCTACGCTCCGGTAGGGTTCTGTGCTCAATGTAATTTCTGAGTGGAGTCATCCATGAATCCTTTTCGAGGACGGTTTCGCATACCCGGTCTATTTCTGCCCGGTCAATGCTCGGGGAAGATAACGCTTCTATGGGAACGAGTCCCATTTGTGGAGCTTCGCCTGTGCTGCCTAGTTTCACCAATGAATCGGCTTTTTGGTTGCGTTCTTGAGGTATACAATAAATGAAATAATAATCAAACTGATTTAGTACTTCCTGAACTCGAGCTAAGTAAGCAGCCAACCTTCGATCTCTTGCTTGATACTCTCCCCGTACTTGACACACGACTAATTGTGAATCACAGTAAATTTCCACTGCGATAATTCTCAAATCTCTAGCAAGTTTCAAGCCAGCTAAGAGGGCTTCATATTCAGCTTCATTATTAGTCGCATGAAAATCGAACTTCAAAGCATAACATATGGATCGGCCTTCGGGAGTTTCAAGTAAAACTCCAGCGCCCGAACATCGGTCGTTTGATGCGCCGTCGGTATAAAGCTTCCAGACGTATTCGGGGGATTCACTAGCTTCGGGCAAGTCCTCTAGAATGGTAAATTCAGCTATGAAATCGGCTAGGACTTGTCCTTGTATGGCCCGTCTTGGAGTATAAGTGATGTCAAACTGGCTCAGTTCGATGTTCCACTTGAGTAACCTACCAGACGTCTAGGGCCGCGAAAGGACCTGTTGTAACGGCTGATCGGTATACACAATAATGGGAATGATTAACTCTATCTCCTTGTGCAGGAATGGTCCGACACTTAACATCTGTCAAACATCCAAAGAGATGAGAATTTGATGCCGACAAATTTTCTTTCACCAACACAAGTTCTTGAGCGAAGCATACCTCGTTGCCAACAAGGCGTACTTCGGGAGGCAAATGTTATCCAGCAAACTAGTCACCATCCTTAAGAAGAAATTAAATATTTACTTCTTGATTTCCTTGCATTTATTACCTCAAATAATTAATAAAAATCAGCCATATCTCCACCATAAATACCAATTCATTACCCATTAAAGCCAGATTTAATGCCCAACAAATGCTATGATAACCTGCTTATCTGTTACTAATTAATGCCAACCATTTCCATATCAAATATTCCTTAATTCCCTTCATCCTTACCTTAAATAAGAAGATTATGGTGCAATTAATATCAACCTAGTCAGCGTCACTACAATTCAACACCAACACTGGGTCAAGGCTTACAGCTATAAATACACCTAAAATTGCAAAAGAAAAGGGGAACCGAAATAGAAAATGTGACTTCTCCTCTCCTCCTCAAAAATCTCTTGTAATATGAAACTACAAGTGGTAAATAAATTATAAAGTGGATGTAGGCCATAGATTTCGCCGAACCACTATAAAAATTTCATGTCTCTTTTATCTTTTCTTCTTTTTATCTGCTTATTTTTGTGATCTGTATTGCTGTTTTCTGGATTGCCATTAAGGCTGGTGCTTTCACACTCAAATCAGGGTGTTGATCCATTTTTTGGGTTAACACTACGTGAATGTGTCTTGGAGGCATCCAACTCGTCTCCCGAAGCTCCAAAGCATCCATAACTAAATTCGAAAATATACTCAAGTCTGACCTGAGTATTATAAGAAAATAACATACGGATCAGTTTGGTAAACTAGCGTGAGAAACTAAAATCATTTGGATTATTTAATGTTATAAAACCCTTAAAATAAAGGTATCTCGTAAGACCACGCCGCAAATAAACATGGATGGGTTTTTACCTTATGATAACCAAACCATTTTATTAGAAAATCTTATGAAATTATAATTAGTGTCTAGGGTTTAAAATAAATATATAACATAGCTAAAATGCTCGCATCTCACATTCTATTATTTAGGCACAGCTAAGTCCATAAGGCATGTATTGGGAAATGGATTACATCAATGATAAGGCTACTGGGGTACCACCTGCCATAGTACATCTCTAAAAAAATGGACTAAGAGCCTTAGCTGACTCCTTAAAAATCAGGACCAGCCTACCCCTTCCTGGATAGTACCAAATATATCATCACCCCGGTTGCAGCTTACAACCGCACTTGGGTCCCTAGCATACATAAATCCATAAATATCGATGTAGATCAGTTGATAAACATACCCTAACGGTAGCGAACCACATAATCTCAAAGCACATACCATGTTTTAGTCATTATTGGGTGTGAGGCTATGTTTTACCTTTTTAGTAAATCCCACCTGGAATGCTAACACTGCTATCCAAGCAATAATGCAATGCCGACATTCATCCATACAAGTTGTTCAAGATATGAAAAAATCGAAGGCGCTACTTCAACTACATCCCTTTTGGAATCACCCTCCGGATTAGTATTAAATACCCCTTGCACTTTAAAGAACTCCGCCTTCGATTCTCATCATCTTTAAGATGTCCCTAATTCGGACGCTTACGCCGGTTCAAAGTGATTTTTAGATAACTCATGCTTACCTGATCTCGGTCTCTCCGAACCAACATACGATAATTCCAAAATTGGCCAAGATTTGATAGTCAGTTATTTAACTATCAAATATAAGCAAACAACCAAATCAGAGATTTAATTTCACATGGAAACCAGACATGATTAAGCCCATAAGCAACCACCAAGCCTCTTTAATTAATCCTTTCATTAATTAAAACCACTTTGTAAATATTTGTATTAAAATACCTTTTACAAAAGGTATAATCACAAAACCTCTCTACTTTTTTCAATAGTTGAAAAATATTTATTTACTTATCTCACAGGTATAAGTATATTCATAAATCACCATACATTTTCAATACTTAGAAAGCATATTCATATATTTATCTTAATTGTATATATAAGTATATTCACAAAACCTTAAAAAGATTTCATTTCCAAAAAAATACTTAATTGGGTTAAAAACAAATGTCATTTAAAAATATTGATAACAATAAACCTAGAAATCTTTTGGTGAAAGTAAATAGATCGTATAGAAATTAGACCAAATATACTTACCACCACTTTTTAACTTCAAATATATACTATCCCTTGATTAACAATGTAGTTGGACAAGTTAGCGTACTATCCTTGCCTCGACATTCTTAAACTCTCATAGATAGAGACAAGTTTCCCTACCTTGGAATTTGGTGTTAAGTATGAAAAAATACTTTCCATACCACCATAAATTATAAATAATATTTATATAAATCAAATATCCTATACTTGTCACGTTTTCGATATTTTGACTTACTCTCTCCCTCGCCAGAAAACGAAGCCAGGTAAGTCAGGGCACTATTTTCTCCTAGCTTTGCCTTAGTTGAAACACTCCGATTATAGATCTCACGGATAGAGGATCAATCTACTCCTCGGCTTCTAGTGCCAAGCATAGGACTAATAAATTTACATAAGTAACTGAATTCGTATGTGGAAATAATACTTCATATACTTAACATTAATCTTTGATTTCAAACTTAAACTATCATTTGGTAAACAATGAAGCCGTTCAAGTTGGAGTATTATTACCTCTCAAACCTTGACTCGACAACATTCTTATCTTTTAGGATTGATAGAAGTTTCTCTACCGTGAAGTTTAATGTCAAGTATAAGATTTATAAATTTCATATAGTTATTTGTTTAAAGCAAAGTGTTATAAACCGAACTCCGTTTTTTTACTTTCCAAACACTTTTACTATAACTAGAATATTATAGTCCTTCTATTTTTTGAAAAACTTTTAATAAAACACAAAGGTTATAATTATAGACTTGCCTTCATCCTCCTTAAAAATCATTTAAAACACTTACAGTATAGTTTAAACTTTTTATTTAAAAAATCTCTAAAATATCATTACTTTCAAAAGAAAGTTTGACTTTAGAAATAAAAGAGTTTCCCTTTCTATAAAAGTACCAGTTGCTTTCTTATATCAAATAACCCTTTAAAATCATTTATATAAATTTCTAACCTCTTTTAAACACTTTTAAAACAAGTTTAAACTTCCATCCAAATCATACTTAAAAACAACCATTTTAAAAAAAATTCAACTTTGAAAAAGTAAAGGGATGTCTTAAAATAAACCACTCAATTAAATAATCAAAAATATATTTAAACTTCAAACTCCTTTTAAAATACTTATATAACTTTTATAAAACACATACGAAAAGAATTTGCAAAATATCTCAAATAGATAACCTCCTTTTACTTTACTAAAATCATGGATTTCCAAATTGCATCCATAACGACTATTGCTATATGGACCGTAATTTTTCAAACTTTGTTTTATAAATAAAATAACTTTTAAACACAACTTCTTTCTATATTTAAAGCACTATAAGTATAGAAAACCCTTTACTTCAAAATAAAAGTTTGATATCGATTTAAAAATCCTTAAGAATTACTTTTCGAATACGAAAAGAGGCTTGCGACCACTATGGTACTTAAACAAATTATTTTCATATCAAAGGAGTCAACTTTTCTAATCATTTCCAAGTCATATTCAACATTACCAAACCATAGCATACAAACAATTCATATACACATATATAAATGAAATGTATATCAATGGGGCAAGGAATCCTTTTTGATCTCTCTACAAATGTCACATCTTTCGAAGTGTTTTCGTAGCGACCTGTTCACTACGAAACACTTCGATTTCCATTTCTTTGATTTCATCCCATGCAAAACAATGGTAATTTATGTCATTCACTTCCAAGTGGGAAATCAAATCTAAACCAACAAATTTAAATGTTACATACAATATAAAAAAACATAAGCGAGCAACTACGAAATTATTACAACATTTTCAACAATAATTTAAAACTAATTCAAACTGGGATATCTCACTTTAATCTCGACCAAACTCCTTGCAACTTGCTCCTATCCCTTGCTACCATCAACAAAACACCACATGAAAACACAACTCCTTGCTTTTCCCTTGAAAACTCCTCTTATACTCCCTAATTTCTCACGGCCCTACACAAAATAAGGGTGTTCGACTTCAAGCTTGGCTCCTTTGAGGTAGTGGTAATGTTATCAATATTATTTTAGGCTTGTACAAAACTTTTGAGGAAGAAAAGAGTGGTTTTGAGACGACCCGAAATCGACACCCTCTGAATCCGAAAATAAACCACACATGTCCGAACCAGAGTGCACCGATTGTAGATAATCATGAGAAAGAAAAGAGAGGGTGAGAAGAAAGAGAGAAGAAAGAAGAAGAGAAGAGAAGAAAAGGAGAGAAGCAGAACCAAAACAATACGGAATCTCACATTGTAGCGGAATAACATATAATATAGATCAATAATATTTTCAAAGAGAAACTGTAATATACATAAATAAATATCAGAGTACAATAAATAATCATCAGCTTGCACAGTTATAATAACTTGTCCTCACAAATGCTGACAGTTTACAATAATAACAATCAATAGCAATGCAGCGAAATAATAAACAGATACGTGTATACGACATGAAGATCTCCAGCTCGCCTGCTGAAGCTCCAAAAGCACCAAATATGAACCTGTAAATATACTCGGTCTGACCCGAGCATTGAAAGGGAAGAATGCCCGGATCAGTCTGGTAAACCAGTGTGAGAAAACATACCTCAACTGAATTTATAAGGTTATAGAAACTTTCCTTTATCGAAACAAAAGGTATCTCGTAAGACATGCCCACACATAAACACGGATGGGTTTTTCCCTTACGATAACCAAAACCTTTTCATATCAAATCCTCTTATATTATACTAGTGTCTAGTATACAAATAATAAATTAAATAGCTGAAATTGTTACCATTATTAAATTCCAGCAATACTGGCTACAAAACAAAATGGCAGGCACGTAGTGGATTTTGGATTCCATACAAATGACTAGGTAAAGGGACTACCTTTCCGAAAACTCGGTACACCTCTAGAGGGATGTACCTAGGGTCCAGATACTGGACGCCTAAACCAACACAAGACTAGCCTACCCCTACCTGGATAGTACCGAATATGTCATCACTCTAGTCGTTACCGACCTAAAAATCCATGGCCACGAGCATACACAATAATAATCAGATACACAATGTCATAGCATGTAAAGATATATCTAAAAGAGTGATGACATCTCCTAATGGGAGCGACCCATTTTAGCCTTGCTGCTTCTATCCCTGTTTCAGTCATTTTCCGAGGAGTGAGGCCAAAAAAAGGTATCGATTGCCTTTCAAATATCACGTATAACATCATCTCATCGAATGCCACGTTGCCATTTCCGCTGACTACTAATTGCCTTTCACAAAAATACAACCCTTGAGCTCGTACGTCTCAAGGAAGGGTGTTAAGCTAAGAGAAGTTGTCTTCTCCACCACCAAACAGATGTACGTTTGTATATACCAATGTGCGTAATCATTAGAAATGCAATGTCACACACTCGTCCATACAAGTTGTCCGGGAATAGGAAAAACTGAAGGTACTTTCCTACCACATCCTATTGGGAAATCCCTAGGATTAGTAGTGAATAGTCCTTGCAATGGATATTTCATAACGAAGAGACTACTACTACTATATGTATATTGGGATTTTAACCCCAAATGATCGACATGCAGTCCTTCACTATGAAAATCCTAAACATCAATATCATCGTCCAACCTGCACAATCATCATATAAATGTCGGTCCGAAGTGGTTTTCAGATAAATCTGATCTCGGTCACTTCGCACCAACAACGCAAAAGCGTTTCTCAACCTCACACAGAAACTAAGTCTCATAGACTTATCACGTTTCCAACTTTCAACTTGCTATCCTTCGGCCAAGAAGGAAGATCGATAGATTGGAGTAATCACTCCCACTATACGAATCAACATTCTCAACACAAACGATGATCAAGCCTACACAAATGGCTATATACTAAGTGTACGACTAAATAGTTCCCACATCAAGTCGAGGAACTAAAATGGCCAAATTTGATAGTCGGTTATTTAACTATCAAAGCAACAACAAATATTTAGCACTTAAGTAATCACTAGGCCTGATTTCATTAATCGTTTATAATTCAAAACACTTCCCAATTATTTACTTCAAAATATCTTTTAAAAGATAATATTCAAAACCATTTCCCTTATTGGATATTTGGAAAACATTTCTGTATACTTATTTTAATAATAAGTAAAATCACAACTTATTTTATTTTCAAACCATTTAAAATTATAATATCACTTTCCAAAACATCCATTTTATATAAAGGATTATTCACTATCCAAAATCGTGAATAATTCTCTTACCTAATTCATCACTTCTATATATATAATTTAAAGGACTATTCACTGTCCAAAATCATGAATATAATTCCTCTTACCCAATTCATTCTTCTACATATTTAATTTAAAGGATTATTCACTGTCCAAAATCGTGAATATAACTCCTTTAATAAACTTTCATATTTAACTTATCAAAATAAATTGATTTCAGATTTATAAACAATGTTTATGAATTCCATTTATATTTTATAAACATCCATATATAAAATTCCTTTTTAATGAATTTCTATTTCTATCTCATTTATAAGTCAAAATCCAATTATAAGTTTATCACTTATAAATCTCTTATTTACAAATTAATTCTTTTTATTAATTTATAAATCTTATTTACTTATAAGATTCAACTATAACTGTTTGATGTGTGTTTCTTGTTTGATGATAACAAAATATATATCAATTTATAGATGTGTTTGCAGATTGTACTATACACATATAGGAATAAATATTCATATTGAATAATAATACTATTGCACAGAATATAACAAATTCAATCAGTATTTTTTATTCAATAAAATATTTTATACAGTACAAAAGTTTTTAGCTCATACACTGATTTTATACATTTCATGATTTCATACATTACACTGATTTAATACATTTCATATTTACATTTGTTTCTTCACTACATCACTCAACACTCAACTATAACTATTTGCATTGTCCAGCTCCAGTTCTTGTCCTGTCTCCTGTGTACCTGTATAATTAACAACTACAGCAGTAATCTGAAAATAAACAAATTTGAATTTGCAAAAATATAGAATTTGTTTTTATCGTTGTCAAAGATATATGGGTTATTGTCATCATCTTTGATTGTGTAATATCTGTGCGTATCAGTATTCATATCAGGGACAGATAATCTTGAGTGGCTGCAATACACACGTGTACATTCATACATGTGTGCACTGCCTCGCCAACTCATGTGCACAGTCAACAAAAACAAGGTCAAATCCAAATCAAATTCAACTCAAGTGCAAATGGTCTCAACCAAAATCAAAATGTACACATGAACTCAACAGCAATGCATGCATCAGAGACCAAAGGTGAAAAGTGAACAGAGTACAGCAATGCACCAGTGACATCAGTGTGCAGTATACAAGTCAGTGCACAATAAAGAATACACAACTCAAGGTACTCAAATGTGTAAGACATGATCAGGTCAGAGACTAGGCAGAAGTGAAAAATGAAGACTACAAGGTTAAGTCTAGTTACAACAGCTATAGTTCAAATGACCAGATCAAAACAATGATCAAAGACAGTGCAATACACAATTCTAATGCATATTCAAGTCAAGCTATAGTCAAAACAGTGGATATCTATATGAATAGTGATGTATCAACTGCAACCATGATCAAGTGAGCACATGCACATCAAACCAGAAAAGTGCACAAAGTATAGATTCAACGTCACAGTGGCAACTGCAACAATAAGGCAACAGTGAAGTTCACAGTGGCTAGAAAACATGTATCAATGAAACTGTAATGAACAAAGTGGAACTGTACATGAAGCATCACAATAGTAAACAAATGAACAAGCCCAATAGTATTGTATGCATCAGAGACCAGAGCATAGGTGGACAAGCATAGGTGAATGTGCAGACTAGAGTATATAATGGAATGCAACAAGCTAGTCTACAATTACAAGATATGAACAAGTAACCAACTCCAGAATGCATCAGTGGGTAAAGAGCTCGAGCACAAGATATGGCAACTACACAATGCAAAGATCAGTGATGCAACTCAATGCATAAAGCAGTGAACATTATCACAACAAACCAAAGTCAGGTATCAACATAGATGGTCAGAGAATAATAAACTGGAATGCAGACTAAAGCTCACAAAGAAGCCAAAGGCCGATGATCAGAGACAAAGCTCACCATCAAAGTTTTTTTTAAAAATGGAACATGGTCAGAAATGCTACTAGAGAAAGTGAACAAGTCAGAGACGAAGTAAAGCAATATCAAAATTCAAGTTGAAGCAGGGAGGAATAGGAAGGCAGAAAACCAAAAATAAAAAAAATATCACAAAATATGTTTTAATCACGTTAACAAGTTAAAAAATATTGAAAAAGTCAGAAGTATTAAAGGAAAGTTTCTGGTATGAAAATCAAAGAGGGATCGAACGTTGTAAAATCAAAGCCGTGTGAACAACGTAATTACCCAAAATAACATAGCATAAAAATGGAAAGATTCGACAACGTGGAAATCACGTAAATCAAATCAGGCAAGTTTAAGGGATTCGAAAACCCTATAAATACAGAACCCAAAATCATCATAGACGGGGTGCAAAGCAACAGATCAGAAATCACATACCGAAGCCAACGATCAAGCAACTCAATCATCTCGAATCAACAGAGTAACAGCATCGCAATTATCTCACAGAGGAGATCGAGCCAAAGCCCTAGTTTAGTAACATAGAGAATCGCTAGAGATCGAGCCGAAGCCCCAATTCCAGATTCGCCAGCAAAAAGAAAGAAAATCAAAGCCTTAATTTCAGAAGCCATTATCTCAACAAAAACAAGCGGGTCAACAAAAGTGAAAAGGGGCCGGCCTTGTTTAAACAAGGGATTTATTTTAATTTAGGCTGGGTTATTTTTTAAAAGAGCAAAATTGTTTTAAAGTATTCAATTTGATTTTTGCTCTTGTTTTCCTGTTTTAAAGTCTGTACTTTTTGAATCAAAACAGGGTAAATCACCACCTAGGGTTTAGGTAGTGTCAGATTGTCTAGTTAGAATTAGTTCAGTGAGCAGGGTTTGCAAATTTGCAAAACTCTAAAGGCGGTAGTAGGGTGTGCGAGTCTGTTAGAGTGTTTGTAAGCGGGATACTGTTTAATTCTAATAGAAATCTGGGAATGCAGCAGTAGGCAGGGGTTGCCGGAGCTGGGTAAATTTTGTGTGTGATTTACTTTTCAGCATATTTATTTATCTGTAGTTTGATTTCGTGTTTAATTCAAGAAAATTTGCTATAACCCTATTCACCCCCCCCCCCTCTAGGGTTAATCTAGATCCTACAAGTGGTATCAGAGCCCGATAATTTTTTTTTAACTCTAGAGTCATTAATTCACCAAATAATGCTTTTTCTGAGGGGCAATCTATTGCTAGGCCACCAATGTTTAATGGGAATGATTATGCGTATTGGAAGGTTAGGATGGGTATTTATCTTAGTTATGTTGATTATGATGTTTGGGATATTATTGAATCTGGCTATACATCTCCCACTATAACTGTAGGTGATACTGAGATTCCTAAACCTAGGTATAGGTGGGATGCTAACGATAAGAAATTAAAAACTACAAATGCTAAAGCTATGAATGCTTTGATCTGTGCTCTTGATAAGACCGAATTTAATAGAATTTCTCATTGTAAAACTGCGCAGGAAATTTGGCATACCTTGGAGGTGACACATGAAGGAACTTCTCAAGTCAAGGAGTCTCGTCTAGCCCTGTTCAGCAATGAATACGAGAACTTTGTGATGGACAAAGGCGAGAGCATAAAGGATATGTTTGGATGCTTCTCAACCTTGGTGTACAATCCTAGAGCGCTTGGGAAGGTATTCACTGAGGTAGAGCTAGTGAGGAAGATACTACGAGTCTTACCGATGAACTTTGAGGCAAAAGTCACGGCAATACAAGAATCCAAAGATCTGAGTAAACTCAGCATGGAGGATTTGATTGGTAACTTGATGACATATGAGCTTGAGCTAAGAGCAAAGGAGGAACGCAACAACACCGAATCAAAGAAGAAGACGATTGCCTTAAAGAGCAAAGAAGAGAGCGATGATGAAGAAGAAGATCCAATTGAAGAACTTGAAATGGCTGTCAATAATCTTAGAAAATGGTCAAGATTCAAGCCACGCAAGAAGAAAACAAGTGGTAGTAGGCCAAAAGATTCTGACAATTTCGATAATAAATTAACCTGCTATAACTGCAACAAGCCTGATCACTTCAAACAAAATTGCCCACTTCTCAAAATCAACAAAGGAAAGAAAAAGAAGAAGAAGGCATTTGCAGCAACTTGGGATGATGAGGAAGGAGAGGAAATTTCGAGTGATAGCTCAGAGGAGGCAAACTTGTGTCTTATGGGAAAATCAGACTCAGAAGCAAGCTCAGAGGAATCTAATGAGGTAAGTAACTATTCATACAAAGAACTTGTTTTTATGTGCCTTGATTTTACTAAAACAGTTGATGCTCTTGATTCTAAAATTGAAAAACTGAAATCTGATAGAAGAAAACTTGCTCATGAAAATTTTAGGTTAGAAACTGAACTTGAAAATATTCAAAATCTAGACTGTAAAAACTGTAAAATTCTAGATTCATAATTATCAAAACCGAAGAATAGCTTTGAGAATCTTCAAAAAGAAAACTTGAATCTTAAGGAAACCATTGACACTAGGAAAAAGGATTTTATAAATAGGTGCACCTCACTTGTGACTGAAAACACAACACTGAAAACCAAAGTCCAAGATCTTGAGAAATCACTGAATAACTTTTCAAGAGGAGAAAAATCATTCAACATGTTATTAGGAAATCAACTGTTTGCTAACAACAGAAAAGGACTATGCTTTGGGAAAACACAAGTTGATGATAGTGCAAAAGGTAAGAGTGTCTTTGCTAGATGTGAAATAATTGAACAACGTGTTGAAAATTGTAGTCATAGGAACAAGAACACAAAATTTATACAAGTTTGGATTCCTAAAAATTTTACAAACAAATTTCATGTCTATTGGAACAAGAATGAAGGACAAAACAAGTTTGGGTGCCAAAAGGAACATATATTAAAAGTTTTGGGACTACTCAAACATATTCATCTTATTCTGCCACTAACAACCATGGACCTATAAAAACAAATAGGTCACAAAAATCTTTTACCGTGTAGGTGTGGTGGCAGGCTAAGGAACAACATTAGTGTTATCTAGATTCTGGCTGTTCCAGACATAGAATGGGTGACAAATCAATGTTCCTTAGCCTAGTATAAAGGTGACAGATGCACAATGGGCAAAAAACAAAAGAGTATCGTACAGGTAAGACAGGTAATTGTATAATGATAGATAAAGTATGAAAATCTATACCATAATCTGAATTAAATCAACCAGTTATGTGAAATGATTGATGATGTTAATTCTGATTTTTTTTCCCAATCATCTTTAAATAGAATTATTCAAAGTAATTATGATGGTTGACAGATTCTAACTTACTTGATATGATCTTACATGACTTATCCTTATCTGTGACTTTGATTTGTACTTAAAAGTTTGACCAACCATTTTTTCATCATTGAACTTAATCTGTTTGGTCAAATTATGATGCTGATTGATTACTGATTACTCATGCTATAAAAGGTATTTTTAGAAATTGTTGAAACTGTTGGAACTTTATTGGTGAAACTTCAAGAAATTGTTTTGAAATAATGATGATGTTTTTAATGACTGTTGATCCTACGGTTTCTAAATCTGACACTATGATATTTGGTTGATGGTTAACACAACTTCAATTTAAAATCATTTCGTTTAAAAGTTGTTGAAAATTATTTCTGAGATTGAACCTGGTTCTGTTGAAATGGCTCTTAATGATGAAAGTTGGGTTTTAGCAATGCAAGATGAAACATTTGCTCCAGTTGCTAGGTTAGAAGCCATTAGGATTTTACTAAGTTTTGCATGTTATAAAGGTTTCAAACTTAAACAAATGGATGTAAAGAGTGCCTTTCTAAATGGTGATTTGAAAGAAGAAGTTTTTGTTGAACAACCTCCTGGTTTTGAAAATCACGATTTTCCAAATCATGTGTATAAGCTAGAAAAAGCATTATATGGTCTTAAGCAAGCTCTTAGAACTTGGTATGACTGTCTTTGTACATATCTTTTGGAAAATGGCTTTAAAAAGGGAAGTGCTGACACGACACTGTTTCTATTACATAAAGGAAGTGATTTCTTGATTGTTCAGATTTATGTGGATGATATTATTTATGGTGCTACTAATGAACTCTTGTGCGAGAAATTTGAACAAGTCATGCAGGCTAAATTCGAGATGAGTTTGGTTGGAGAATTGAAATATTTTCTTGGATTTCAAATCAAGCAAAGCAGTGATGGCATTTTCATTTCACAATCTAAGTATGTGTTGGAACTGTTGAATAAATTTGGAGCTGAGAATTCCAAGCCATTGAGAACTCCTATGAGCCCATCAACAAAGTTGGACAAAGACGAGAAAGGAGTTGCTGTTGATCAGAAGAAATATCGAGGGATAATTGGTTCACTTCTTTATCTTACTGCTTCTAGACCTGATATTATGTTTTCTGTGTATTTGTGCGCACGTTTTCAATCTAACCCTAAAGAATCTCATTTGAAAGCCACTAAACGAATTTTGAGATATCTTTCACACACACACAAATTTGGACTATGGTACCCTTCTTGTGAAAATTTTGATTTAGTTGGTTATTCTGATGCTGATTATGCGGGTTCACTGGTAGACAGGAAAAGCACTAGTGGGACATGTTTCATGCTAGGACATTCATTAGTGTCATGGTCAAGTCGAAAACAAAATTGTGTTGCATTATCCACCACTGAAGCAGAATATATTGCATTAGGAAGTTGTTGTGCTCAAATTTTATGGATGATGCAAACTCTTTCTGATTTTGGCTTAGTTTATAAACTTGTTCCATTAAAATGTGATAGTAAAAGTGCAATAGAATTGTCTAATAATCCTGTTCATCCTTCACGTACAAAACACATTGATGTGAGACACCACTTTCTTAGAGATCACATTGATAAGGAAGACATTTGCATTGAACACATTTCAACTGAGGATCAACTTGCTAATATTTTCACAAAACCCCTCCCCGAAGACAGATTTTCCAGATTACGTTTGGATTTGGGGATTATGGAAATTGACTAATAATTTTTCAATTTTTGGTTGAAATATTCTTGGATATTTATTTTCAACTTCAATTTCTAGGATTCAAACCTGTTTTGGATATTATTCAAAGATTGATTCGAATATGGTATTCAGCAGTGGAAATATGTTTGTTCTATCTTAAGAAATTTCATAATATGATTAATTTGATAACTTATTCCACGACCATTTCTATTTCTACCATCTTTCTATCATTCATAATGGTTTTTGAAAAATGAGAAGAGTGAATTATTATTTTTAAAAGGAAATTAAAATTAATTTTTTTTAAATATATCTCATGCATCCATTCTCATTTAAAATTCCTTATGGTTATGCATGGATGGATCATGTGAATTTTAGTTTATCATCACTCCATTCTCATTTAAAAGTCCTTATGGTTATGCATGGATGGAGCTTGATAGCTAATGAGTAACTGCTAATCCCATTTAAAAGTCCTTATGGTTATGCGTGGTTAGTAAGTGCTTATTTTTGTGCTTAAATGTCAAATTATTTTTAAAGAACATCTCTCTTCTCATTATATAAAAATCGAATCATCGATCCATTCTCTACAATGTGGAAATTGTTATCTCGTTATGATATATTATGATTTCTTCTTGGTTTTACATTTGTTTTTCCCCTACTGTTCCATTAGTTTATCAGTCTTTTGATGATAACAAAAGGGGGAGAAGAACGAGATTTTGATAAGGAAATAAGTATTTTTGGAATACTTCACCAAATTTTTTAAATGTTGTTAGTTATTTTTCTATAGTTCTTTTATTCTTCTGTAATTTCCTAAATCTTCTAAATAGGGAGTGGTCTTAGTTGTAGGAGGAGTATTCATGTAGGGGGAGCATTCATATAGGGGGAGCTAAAAATTTCATGCTCAAACACATTTATCAGAATTTCAAAATCTTTAATATATATGTTTGTCATCATCAAAAGGGGGAGATTGTTTGATGTGTGTTTCTTGTTTGATGATAACAAAATATATATCAATTTATAGATGTGTTTGCAAATTGTACTATACACATATAGGAATAAATATTCATATTGAATAATAATACTATTGCACAGAATTTAACAAATTCAATCAGTATTTTTTATTCAATAAAATATTATATACAGTACAAAAGTTTTCAGCTCATACACTGATTTTATACGTTTCATGATTTCATACATTACACTGATTTAATACTTTTCATATTTACATTTGTTTCCTCACTACATCACTCAACACTCAACTATAACTATCTGCATTGTCCAGCTCCAGTTCTTGTCCTGTCTCATGTGTACCTGTATAATTAACAACTACAGCAGTAATCTGAAAATAAACAAATTTGAATTTGCAAAAATATAGAATTTGTTTTTATCGTTGTCTCAGATATATGGGTTATTGTCATCATCTTTGATTGTGTAATATCTGTGCATATCAGTATTCATATCAGGGACAGATAATGTTGAGTGGCTGCAATACACACGTGTACATTCATACACGTGTGCACTGCCTCGCCAACTCGTGTGCACAGTCAACAAAAACAAGGTCAAATCCAAATCAGATTCAACTCAAGTGCAAATGGTCTCGACCAAAATCAAAATGTACACATGAACTCAACAGCAATGCATGCATTAAAGACCAAAGGTGAAAAGTGAACAGAGTACAGCAACGCACCAGTGACATCAGTGTGCAGTATACAAGTCAGTGCACAATAAAGAATACACAACTCAAGGTACTCAAATGTGTAAGACATGATCAGGTCAGAGACTAGGCAGAAGTGAAAAATGAAGACTACAAGGTCAAGTCTAGTTACAACAGCTACAGTTCAAATGACCAGATCAAAACAATGATCAAAGACAGTGCAATACACAGTTCTAATGCATATTCAAGTCAAGCTATAGTCAAAACAGTGGATATCTACATGAATAGTGATGTATCAACTGCAACCATGATCAAGTGAGCACATGCACATCAAACCAGAAAAGTGCACAAAGTATAGATTCAACATTACAGTGGCAACTGCAACAATAAGGCAACAGTGAAGTTCACAGTGGCTAGAAAACATGTATCAATGAAACTGTAATGAACAAAGTGGAACTGTACATGAAGCATCACAACAGTAAACAAATGAACAAACCCAACAGTATTGTATGCATCAGAGACCAGAGCATAGGTGGACAAGCATAGGTGAATGTGCATACTGGAGTATACAATGGAATGCAACAAGCTAGTCTACAATTACAAGATATGAACAAGTAACCAACTCCAGAATGCATCAGTGGGTAAAGAGCTCGAGCACAAGATATGGCAACTACACAATGCAAAGATCAGTGATGCAACTCAATGCATAAAGCAGTGAACATTATCACAACAAACTAAAGTCAGATATCAACATAGATGGTCAGAGAATAATAAACTGGAATGCAGACTAAAGCTCACAGAGAAGCCAAAGGCCGATGATCAGAGACAAAGCTCACCATGAAAGTTTTTTTTAAAAAATGGAACATGGTCAGAAATGCTACTAGAGAAAGTGAACAAGTTAGAGATGAAGTAAAGCAATATCAAAATTCAAGTTGAAGCAGGGAGGAACAGGAAGGCAGAAAACCAAAAATAAAAAAAATATCACAAAATATGTTTTAATCACGTTAACAAGTTAAAAAATATTGAAAAAGTCAGAAGTATTAAAGGAAAGTTTCTGGTATGAAAATCAAAGAGGGATCGAACGTTGTAAAATCAAAGCCGTGTGAACAACGTAATTACCCAAAATAACATAGCATAAAAATGGAAAGATTCAACAACGTGGAAATCACGTAAATCAAATAAGGCAAGTTTAAGGGATTCGAAAACCCTATAAATACAGAACCCAAAATCATCATAGATGAGGTGCAAAGCAACAGAGCAGAAATCACATACCGAAGCCAACGATCAAGCAAATCAATCATCTCGAATCAACAGAGCAACGGCATCGCAATTATCTCATAGAGGAGATCGAGCCAAAGCCGTAGTTTAGTTACACAGAGAATCGCCAGAGATCGAGCCGAAGCCCTAATTCCATATTCGCCAGCAAAAAGAAAGAAAATCGAAGCCCTAATTTCAGAAGCCATTATCTCAACAAAAACAAGCGGGTCGACAAAAGTGAAAAGGGGCCGGCCTTATTTAAACAAGGGATTTATTTTAATTTAGGCTGGGTTATTTTTTAAAAGAGCAAAATTGTTTTAAAGTTTTCAATTTAATTTTTGCTCTTGTTTTTCTGTTTTAAAGTCTGTACTTTTTGAATCAAAACAGGGTAAATCACCACCTAGGGTTTAGGTAGTGTCAGATTGTTTGGTTAGAATTAGTTCAGTGAGTAGGGTTTGCGAGTTTGCAAAACTCTATAGGCGGTAGCAGGGTGTGCGAGTCTGTTAGAGTGTTAGTAAGTGGGATACTGTTTAATTCTAATAGAAATATGGGAATGCAGCAGTAGGCAGGGGTTGCCGAAGCTGGGTAAATTTTGTGTGTGATTTACTTTTCAGCATATTTATTTATCTGCAGTTTGATTTCGTGTTTAATTCAAGAAAATTTTCTATAACCCTATTCACCCCCCCCTCTAGGGTTAATCTAGATCCTACAATAACTCCATTTTAACACTTACAAAATTCGTTTATAATGCCATTACTTTTTCTTTGTAAAATATCAATTTTATAAATCTCATATATATAACTAAATTTATAATAAGTTAAAAATCCCAATTTAACTTAATTTAAAAAATTTATAAATCTTATAAATAAACCATTTATAATAAATTCAAAATTCTCATTTTAACTTATTTTTAACAAAATAGTTAACTTATATTTCCAAAACCCTATTTTTGAATATATTTCATAAAGCCATAATTTTTATAACATAAAAATTATAACTTTTATTTATTTAAAATAAATCCATTTCCTTAACAATTCAAAATCATATACTTTCAAAATCACTTTGAAATCCTTATTAAATTGAAATCACCATTTCAATATTTTAAATTTCCAAAGTAAGGCCCAATGCTACAACAGCACAAGATAAAGGCATTCACATCAATCATATCAATCAGGACATCAAAACATCATATATCACGTGATAACAGCATATATCACAATAACTGTAAATAAAATCAACAACAGTGAGGAATCCAGTAGGATCCCTCCAACCTGTCACCTACAACAAATATACATATTAGAAAATATGTATAATGTCCGCTTCAAGGCAGACGTGTATACAAAGGGTCATCCGCTCATACACGGGAACGTATAGGGTCTCATCCGCTAAAATATGCAGGAATATATCCAAACCAAATAATATATATATAATATATCATATATCACCCAAACAATCATCAATCATCGTAAATAAAATTTATTCACACTTATATAAAAATATAAGCGAGACAGAAAGAGTGAGTTATACTCACTTTGATTCCAGTCATCGTTGCACCGATTTATTTCGATTAAAATTAAACAAGTGTTTAATTTTAACCAAAATTTTCACTAGCTCAAATAAATCCCAATCCAGCTCTAAAATGTAGTGCTCGTCAATACGAACCCAACGCCGCTTGTTTCGTGCGAAACGGACCTCATATGAAGAAGTTATACTATTTTAAAGTTTATACAAATTTATATATAATTAGTTTACAATTTCTATTTTTATTTTTAAACCTCAATCAAAATCTGGCCGTATATTTCCCTTCTAGAAAATCACGGCCGCATCCTTTTTCTTCCCTCCATCATGCGTACAAGTTGAGCAAGCAAACCCATACGGTCGCCATTTAACCCTAATTGCCGCGACCAAACCTTTGATCGAGACGACGATCCACGACCACCACGACGTGCGCCTACCCACGCCGCACCCACGGTCCAACTTTGGTCAACCTCGAGCACCCCAGCACCGAGAAATCGAGCCCAAAACATCATGCCTTCAAACACACATCGCCGTCGATCCACCACGCCATATCAGATCATAGCCGTTGAGATTGAAGATCTCGACGAGCTTGACATTTTTCTAGTTGGAGGTTTCTTGAATAAATGGATGGATCAAGAGAAAAAGAGGGAAGAAGATCGAAAGATACCAGCCATTGAAATGAATATGGCGGCGGCTATAACCCTAGGGTTAGGTTTTGTTTTGCAAATGGAAAAAAAGTGTGGCCTTATATAGAAATTTTCGTGACACTATTCATCCGAAAATTTTTCGAACTTCAATCGAAGAGTGCCGCCTGGTGTTTATAATGTTTTACCCTATTCCGAACACAATGGAATATATATCAGGAGCCAATTCCATCGTATTTGGAAGATAGGTTTTCGAATCGAAATAATTTAACTAAAATTCTACTTAAATAAATTTCTACGTGTTTCAGCTTCCCACGAACAAACCCTAAGTCCGATTGACACGAAATTTGAAATCCTACAATAATATAACATTACGGATCAAATGAAACTAGTTTCGTCGAATGCGAGACAATGTCAAAAATGTCTATTTTTACTCGTTAATTAAATATTAAAATTTCCAATTCTATAATTTAACTTTTAATTCAATTTTAAAAGTTCTCTAACATCATTCTAATTTAAACAATATTATAATTCATTTTCATTCTTAATAAATTCAATTATTTCTACAATTTCAAATATTAAATTAACAATTAAATTATCTAAATGAATCACTATATTCGAAATATAAGTTATTCAACTTATAAAATTTACTTTTCAATATTTAAATTTAATTAAATATTCTAAATTCAGATGACTAAAAAACTGGGTCGTTACAGGTTTTGATGTGCTTTGGATTATGAAACTAAAGGGGAAATGGAAACGGAAGAAGTGAAAATAAAGAAGAAGAATGTAATGCCCTACCACGAGACCCATACTAACAAAGGGTATTACTGGTTATACTATCAGTTAGTGTAGAGAATAGGGCTGGTTAGGAGCGATCGTTTATAAAATTGCTTTGGGCGAGTATCAGTACATCGAATAATGTGATTATATTTTCCTTTCTTATAAGTGGTGATTCGACATATCTGATCCAAGCACAAAACAATGATATAAAAGTTTACTATAACTCAGAACAAGACACAATATAATATATAACGCAGAGTCAATCATCGCAATGGAAATAATATACATCAATGACATCCAAAAGTATGAGCCTACAAAAAGGAAATACCAGACTCATAATTATACATCTCTATAAATAATGATAAGTCTCAATTATGCAAGTCTACAACATTAACAAACATAGATCAAGCATATAGCTAAACTCAAATGGTACATCAAAATAATAACAACGTCAAATGAAACTCCTTATGCTAGCTCACATCCAAAGCCACTAAGTCCATGTTCTTATCAAGTCTCGGTCTGTCAAGTCTCGTTCTGACCTAAGCATTAAAATAACATCCAGGTCAGACTATCTCTAATTATCAAAAAGGTTAGTCCACAGTAATAATAGACTACATAAACATCAAGGGTAAAATATCATAGGTTGTACTTCACTAATCTACTTAATACTTTATATGAACTTCATGACTTAATGTTAGGCTATACTAATTCAGTACACAATATTAAAGTGATAACAACCATTATTAAAAGCATAATAATTCTCAATCATGAATGCAAGCAAAAGACAAGCACTTTGCAGGTCAATAATCATCGCAGTGCACTTTGCACATAATATATAAGCACTTCACTAATTTATTATCATCAATGTGCATGTCGCACGTAAAATAAGCACTTCGTTGGTCGACTATAAGACAAGCGCATTGCAAGTCAACACCAAATACGAGTACATCTCTCGTCGTCGTCAATAGCTAGCCTAATAGACAAGTTCATCACATGATAATACAAATACAAGCACATCGCAAGTAATAACTCATTAGTAAATAAGTAACACCAGATATGGGTCTTGAATACCCACAAAATCCGCATAAAGCGGCCTATCCACAGACGAGTCCAAAACTCGACGAAATAAGTGTTACATACTTCCTATAAGTAATCATTTAGGTAACAACTGCATGTCATATAGCCACTCGGGTTTACTCAAATGTGTGTTGTAAGTTAGTAAACTCAACTCGATAAGTGTAATCTACTTTCAATTAGTAACTAGATAAGTACCACATAGTGTCCTATAACCACTTAGCTATACTTAATTATTTACTTATGAATATAAATCCTACTCCTGCAAAATAAATGTTCATTTGAACAAGTCCAAGAATTAATCGGTAAAACAAACGTAAGCGTTTCATACCACTCGTTTTATTAAACCATTTAAATCGATTCCTCATCTGATTAACATAGTGCAATTCTACAAAATAATTTGCTTTGAAATCTTTCTTGAAACTATCCTTTTTATAAACTAGAATATATACATATATATATATATATATATTAGAAAGCATTTATAAATTTATACATTGGTATTTATAAATACACTTTTTAAACCGTCATCCTATACCCATTTGAAATCATTGACATTATAATTTAATATCATTTATATATATATATATAATTATTCCAAACATTCTTTTGCAAAAATAATTTAGAAAATGTTTGGATTAGAAAACATTTCTTTTGAAAACACTAGTTGAAATAGTGCAATAAACATATGTGCAATGTCATGTGTAACTTCATATATCCATAGTAGCATCTCTATGGAATTAAATCATTGAAATGAATTCATCAGTTCATTAACTTAAAACTTCATAATATGCATCCAAATCATCACAACCAAGGTACTAGCACACAACATAAGACGTCAAGAATACATCGGGTAGAGTGGGAGTCGAACGGGCTGTCGGGGAAGTCACATAGCATGGCCTAGAACACATTCCAGGCCACAACTGGTGCACCGATTCAAGTGGACCGGTCCATCGGTTGCAATGCCTGGAACGTATTCCAGGCAGTGCTATGGTCTCCTATGTGATCCTTTTTTATCGTTTTTCGAACTGCAACCTCTATAGACTTCCTAGGTGATGAATATGGAAACATGCAATACTCAAACATCATGGAATTAATACTGCAAGATGTTAAATGTCTAAGTTTTTCAACAAACAAAAAATCTAGCAACTACTTATGCAAACATCACAACCAAACTTAAGATCATTCAATAACAATTCATCCAATCAACACAATCAGCAACTTGAATTCAAATAGAGATAGTTATGAGGGTTAACTCACCTTAATTTCTTTGATTTTCATAGTAAATTCTCAGCTAAACCCAACCTGACTTCTAACTTGAATCAAATCCTAGAACCCAGTTTTCAAAGAAATACAAAAGAGCTAAATCACTTGCTAAAAACTGAAATTGATAGAGCTAAAGGATAGATAAGGGTTCCAATAACATACCTTTATTTTCTCCTAATTTATCTAAATTTTCTTCTATTTTAAAATCACCAATTTGGATTGAAAGAAGAAGAAAAATAAAACCGAAGCAAGCTCTGTTTCTATTTTCATAAATTGAGTACGTACAGGATGTAGAAAAATGAGAAAGATGAGAAGGCTACTTCTCATTTTGCTTAGAGATGGGTTTGGGGTTTAGTTTAAGCCCATATAAATTAAAATGCCAATTCTTGTTCTAATAAAATGAATATTACTTCTAATGCTAATAAACAATTCCCAACTAATTCCTTAAACCAAACCAAGACCGCATATCCAAATTTATAAATTATTCTCAATACTTTATGTCCTATAAATTTTAAGGTCTAAAATTATAAAATTATTAATTTCCCATTATTAATAATAAAATCCTTTAAAATATTTATTTGCAAAATGAACTCTTCATAACATTATTTTTATAACAGTGAAAAGATTTACTAAACAAAGTAAAATCTCTATATTCTCTTCAAAATAGAATTATTTATTATTTATTAAAGAATACCAATTTCAAACCAAACAAATACCTTTATATAATTCTAATTTCTATAATTTCAATAAATGATAAATCAAATTTCTCATTTAGTTTCCAGTATAAATCTTTATTTATTTTATTTAAACAACACTGAAAAAATTAGGGTTGTTATAGACTTTCCCCCTTAAAGAAATTGCGTACTCGCAATTTCTAATTCGGAGCAAAGTCTGTAAATAATAGAAACATTTTACTAATAATAGTATTTCTATTTTTCAAAATATAACTAATACTAAAACAACCAAACATCCAGGCACAAAAAAATCAAGCAATATACAAGAAAATCCTTATATTTATACTTATATAAAATCATTTAACTTCCTTTTTCAAAATATTAAAACATCAAGTTTATTTATTCATCCAAATTATTTTTCAAGAATTAGATTTCTTCAATCAATTTCCAATATAATTACTTATTTTTATAGAAACTCATTACTTTTAAATCAATATCTCAAATGGCCTTTGCTTAATCTTTTCAAAAATAGATTTATCTAAAAATCAATTTCTTCCAAAAATTTGTACTTCACAATTTGTTCCACAATTCATCTAAAAATTTGTACTTCACAAATTACACTTCGTAAAATGTATTTCAATTTAAAACATTATAATGGATTTATCATATTTTAAGATCATACTATAACCACAATCATCATCCATCATATTCAAGCTAACAATCAACTCATATCATCACAAGTATTCATCCATGACTTATCTTTTAATTTCATTCAATTCAAATTTATTCATTTGAAGTTTATAAACTAAGAAAACTAACTTTTAATAAGAAGTTGCACATAATAATCAAATCAAAAAAAATTCCTTATATTTGAAAACCTGAACTATATTCCTTTAAGTATCTAATGATCCCACCATACACTGAAAGAGAACACAACTCTAAAGTGTTAATACTTTCTAATAGAAATCACAAGAATTTAACCAAGGCATCACATACTACCTGGTGAAATTTGAGTATTCGCTAATGGGCTAGTAAGTACCACTCAAACATTCTATTCAATACAATATTTGATGAAACGTTAGTCGAGAGCATTTAAACCATTCGGTAACACTATGTCGATTATTAGCAGTAACATCCCCCACTTGGAGGCCCAAAACTAAAGGTTACAGATGTTGCAGTCATCTGTTTGTACCAAAATTTGGGCACAACACTCTTCGAAAGTTTTTGAAGAGATAAAGTGAAGTAATTAAATGTAAAAAGAGGATTATCTAACAAAAACTCCAAATTTCAGAAATGAGAATAATTTAAATGCACAGAGACATAAGGATTTAGAGTGGTTCGGCGTATCGCCTACGTCCACTATGAAGTTGATAGCTTTATTGATCTTTCTTTGAAGATTACAAGTGAATTCAATGAATTACAACAGGTAAATATGATTTGCAGCAGTGAATCTCGTTGTTGGCAGCAGCTTATGGAGTTCAGATCTCGATCCGGCAGAGTCTGGGCGTTGGAGAATTCAAAGGAGAAGAAGCCCTTTTTCTGCATGCCCTGGTGCTCTATTTATAGGTGTAGGAGGCTGATATTTCGCTCAGATCTCGGGGGACTTCTTCTGGCACGTAAGTAAGCCCGCGCGACCATGCCCGTGAAGTTTCGGCCCGATCCGTGATCGATACGAACGAATTTTGTATCGATCAAGATTGCGTCTGATGGAGTCGAAATTTGGCGTGGACATTCTTCATGTTGTACTTAAGCTGCCGTGAAAATTTCATAGCATTTGGACTTGTTTATCTCGAGATATGATCGATGCAAGTTGGAGTTTTTCCATCCGCGATCGATACGAACGAATTACGAATCGGTCAAGACTTGCTCCGATCGAGTTAAAATTTGGCAGGAACATTCTTCATGTTGTACTTAAGTTGCTGTGAAAATTTCATAGCATTTGGACTTGTAGATCTTGAGATATGATCGATGCAAGTTGGAGTTTTTCCATCCGCGATCGATACGACTGAATTTCGACTCGGTCAAGACTTGCTCCGATCGAGTCGAAATTTGGCAGGAACATTCTTCATTTTGTACTTAAGCTGCTGTGAAAATTTCATAGCATTTGGAATTGTAGATCTCGAGATATGATCGATGCAAGTTGGAGTTTTTCCATCCGCGATCGATACGAACGAATTTCGACTCGGTCAAGACTTGCTCTGATCGAGTCGAAATTTGGCAGGAACATTCTTCATGTTGTACTTAAGCTGCTGTGAAAATTTCATAGCATTTGGACTTGTAGATCTCGAGATATGATCGATACAAGTTGGAGTTTTTCCATCCGCGATCGGTACGAACGAATTTCGACTCGGTCAAGACTTGCTCCGATCGAGTCGAAATTTGGCAGGAACATTCCTTAGGTCATATTTAAGCTCCTATTAAAATTTGGTGGCATTTGGGTTTGTAGATCTTGAGTTATGATCGATGCAAGTTTGGATTTCTCAACCGTGGTCGATCAATATCTTGAGCATATGAACTCCGATTGACTTGAAATTCGGAACGTTGGCTCTCATAGCTTTGCTTGTCGTGTCATATCAATTTTAGCTCGATTCGAACTTGGAAAAAAATCGTCGATATTCATAGTGAGCCTGCGTATAACCGATCTCCAAGACGAACTGTCATTGGTTTATAGTCAAGTTCTTGGTGTCATGGCCTTGCCAAAAGGCGGGATAACATTTGCCTCCCAAAGTACGTCTTGTGTGAACATGACGTGCTTTGAAATGCTGCATCCTTCATTTTGAAAAAGTTTTATCTGGTTCGTTGAGTAGTTGCTATCTTTTCCTCAAAAGATGTAACCTTCGATTGATTTCCAGTAATATAAATGTTGATTTGTTGACTGCCAATGATTATGTAGTGCGTTGTTGTAACTGAGTGTCGAGTGCTAGCGATTTGTTGTTCGCTGCTGTAATTGTCATCAGGCGAGCATTCAATTCATGTAAATTTTGAAAATTGAATATTAGTTCGTCATACGTGTACGTATGTTAACCTAACTCCCATCAACGTTTGCACGTTCATGGGTCGTTGTCAAGTTTTTTTTATCGAGTTTCGTAACGATCCTCTCCTGGATCGATGTGAAATTCAAGTTGTAACAACGTTCGATGGTTGTTTTAAGTCCTTCCTTTGTATCGATCCTCTCCTGGATCGATCTAAGATGTTGGAATGTATGCTCTGTATCGATGGAAACGTCATATTGGGTCTCGGACTGGCGGATACAGGAGTAATGCTTTGTATCGATGGAGTCGAATGATCGAGACATAATCATGCAGTGATGCTTCATGGAGGATATGCCATTTCTCATTCCTTTATTCAATAAGAATCCCCGATTGTGGATAATCTTTGATAGAAGTCATCCATGACACTTTTTCTAGATATGTCCCCAAGATCTAGTTGATCTTCATATGTCAATGCCTGGAATAAAGCATTTCAACTGAGACAAAGTCTATTTGTCGCGCATCCCCAGAACTGGCTAGCTTGGCGAGTGATTCGGCCTTTTCGTTTTGTTCCTGAGATTTGTGTAGTGGTGCAATAGTCGAAGTCGGCTAGTAGCTTTTGGACCCGGTTGAGATAAGGAGCAAGACATTGCCCCCTAGTCAGATAATCTTCCCTGACTTGGCGTACTACTAACCAGTAATTTCATAAGACATGTAAAGTTTCCACTCCTAGTTTTCTTGCAAGTTTGAGTGCCAAGGCTTCATACTCAGCTTCGTTATTTATTGCAGGGAAGTTGAGTTTCAGGGCGTAGCAGATCGTTCGTTCCTCAGGAGTCATTAATGCAACTTCGATGTTAGAAAGACGATTATTGGAAGTTCCATCGGTGTACGTTCTCCATCGGTTGGACAGTTCTCCACTGTTCTTCAGATAATCATCCGATGTAGTGAATTTAGATATGAAGTATGCTAATGTTTGACCATGGAGAGCTCTCCGAGGGAGATAAGTGATATCAAATTGGCTTAGTTTGATACTCCATTTGAGTAACTTTTCAGACATCTAAGGTTTCTATTGGACCTATCGTAACAGTTGGTTGATATGGACATTAACGAGGTGAGCTTGTCAATTGCCAGCCTTCATCATATACTGGTCTTTGGATTCGTTTCTTTTCACATAGCATTGCGACGCTTATGGCGTGTGTTGGCATGGCCCAATTGATGTATAAATCTTCGCGATCCAAAGGATTGGGTAAAATGGGAGGTCTCTTTAAGCGATCTATCAGAGCTGCTTGGTTGTCCTTGGTACATGGGTGTCTCTAATTGTCGGAATTTTCTAGAAATTAGTCTTGATTCGATGAGAATTGATGATGAAAACGAAGAATCTTTCTGATGTAATAGTGAAAGAGCATTTCAAAGGATCGAGTTTCATCCTGCATTTTTTGGAGAGCATGGAATACCTCTGTCAAGTCATCGATATGGTCGTTTGATAGTCGTGACCTCACGAGCATATTAACCACATCTACTTTCATCGACCGACCGATATGATTTTTGAATGATCTGTTAATCGTCCTTTGGTAAGTAGCATAAGCGTTCTCAAGTTCAAATCCAGGGATTTCAGGATAGCACTATAGGCCCAGGTCAATAATGAGACAGTTGTATTCCTGGTCTAGGACATGCTTCAGTATCTGATTGTATCTGGAGTTTGCATCCATGGATGTGAGTAATTCATGTCTGATGGTAAGGTCCATTAGTTGGTTGATCATTGGAAGTGGAAAGCTGTGCTTTGTCATACCCCATGCAAATCTGAGTAGTTGACGTATGTCCTCCACTCTCTGTTCATTTTTCTTATAAGTAAAGGATGGGATACTCATTTTGGTTGGAGAGCATCGTGGATAAACCCACCAGTTTTTAGCAGATTCACCTCCTCTTTAAGTGCAACAGATCTCTCCGGATCCATGTCGCATTGTTTTTGTTCACCGAGACATGCCTCGCGTCGAAATTTAATGCATGGTTCTTCATGGCTGGCGAGAGTCCATATATATATATATATATATATAAGATCGAGTCCAAGCGAACACATCAAGATTCTCCTAAAGTAAAACAGTTGACTCTTTCTTCACCATTGCGCAGAGTTGTGATCTGATCTACAGTACTCATGATGGGTTGTAGGCGCCTCATGTGTTTATTTGCAGTGGTAAATGATCAGGCTTATAAGGACGTTGAATCGAAGGATTAGTAGAACTTAGCCTTGTACTGCACGCTGCTACATAGCTGGCTCCAGCTTTGAGATTGAATTCACTTGTGTTTCTGAATGATGCGCTTTTCATTCAATGTACTCGCGATCCGTTGCTCATTGTAAGGGTTGGAATGATGATCAGTCGCCCATGAGTTCGGGTATTGATCTGATGATTCTATCTCTAGGCATCCTTTCAGTCATAACCTTGAGTTGTTATGAATATCAGGCAAGGGTCATAGGTTCAAATTGTCATAGTCAACTCTTGGATAATTACTCTTTTGCCCCTAGTCTCGGGTTGGCGGATGCATTACGCGGACGGTCTAGTCTCGTCCTAGTTGTGTTTATACTGTAGTTTAAGCTTTAAGAATCAGAGTTGATTGATGAATGGTTGAATCATATTAATCTTATCTTCTTGCTCGTGCCCCCAAGTCTGGGGAATATCTCGATAAGTGGCCGGGTAGACAATGTCCGCTTCAATTTTGTATTCTATTCCATTGAACCATGGGATCGAGTTAACCGACGGACAGAGTCGTGCCTATCCTGCATTAAGTTCTAGTTCTTTCCTCTAGGCAGAATACATTGTTACTTTGCTGACATTCGGACATAAGCTAGATTCCGGACGGTCAATGACATTCGCTCTGCTGCTTATGTCGCCATACTTTGGGCAAAAACTGAAGAGTGAATCGTCCAGTCAGATCCAATGCAGGATTGATGCTTCGCTTGTCGAATCCAGGGTAAGAATCAGTGTGTAGATGTTTAGGTTGCACTTGTTTCGAATCACTCTTTTAGTCGGATTATGGTAAGAGTCAATGAATGAATGGTCGCGTTGCATTCATTTGGAGTTGGGTGATCAACCATGTCCATTTCGATTTACGCTCTCCCGTCAGATTTAGGGATAAAGTTGGCTCGAATGCGGTCACGTCATGCTCATCTGGTCTCATGCTCTTCCTAACGGATCGAAGGAAGGTAACGGAGGACGAATGGTCAAGTCATACCCATTCGTGGTTTATTCTTTTATCCATGCTCTATTGGTTAAAGGTATTCGATGGAGTTTGGGTCACATCGACTTGTAGACGAAGAGGACCGATATTGACCGTCGATTCAATGGTACGATGTAGAATGCTCGGACCTCATTTCTTGTCGATCCAATGGTATGATATGAAAGGTGCATATCGATATTGCCCGTCGATCCGGCGGTACGATATAATTGGTTGCCCAGGACTTCGGGCATCATTCTGATTGGTTAGCATTAGGGTCTCCTTGTAGTCATTGCCTTAAGTTGTAAAGGACGCTAAGTTGGAGATGCAGCGAGTCACCTTTCTCTTCTTTCGGTGATTTGTACTTCTGCCCCCCGTCTTGGGTTAGCAGTGTTAGTTCGTGGATGGTCTAATTGCACTTGTAGTGAGTTTACACTTCTCACGTCGAGTTCAGGTCATAGTTGGAGAATGAATGGTCGAATCATATTCATTCGTTTGTCCATTCTTGTAGCCACACTTTGGGGACTAGAGTCAGTTGAAGGGCCATTCATCACACCTATTTGATGTTTATACCCCTGTCTACACTCTGGGGACTAAGTTTTTTTGTAGAAAATGGTCAGACCGTGTTTTCCTCGGTCCATTCCTCTACCCCCAGTCAAGGGAAAAAGTCGAAGTGTGGCCGTTCAAATTACAACAACTTTAGTTTGATGCTTCTCCCATTGAACTGTAGGAAGGAATTGATTGGCGGATGGTTAGGTCACATCCGTCCATGTTGCACGCACAACCCGTCGGTTCACTGGCAAGAGTTAGCAGATGAACGGTCATGCCATGTTCATTTGCGGTTGGATGGTAGTAATATCAATTCAGAATGGGACATCCAGCTAGGTCCGTTTTTCGAATCTACGCTTCCCTGTCGAATCAAGGAAGAAATTTTGTCTTGTAGGGTTCGAGTGCATCCCTATAAATTTATGTTATAGGTCCCATGCCGGGGACAAGAGTTGATGCATGGACGGTTGTGTCACGCCCACTTAGTGCTGGATGGTCGGATCGCATCCAATTTTGTGTGTTAAGTGTGCCCCCGTGTCAGGGGAAGATTGGAGAGCAGACGGTCGAACCACATCCGACTTTTGTACTATAGAACTTGATGAGGAACCATAGCCGATAGATGGACAGTCGAATCACTTCCCTTTTGGTATTCATATTCCAAACCATGCTTTGAGGACTAGAGTTGGTTGATGGGTTGTTAGTCACACCCATTTGGTGTTTATACTCTAGCCTGTGCTCTCGGGACCAAAGCAAGTTGATGGGTGGTCATTCGCATCCAATTGGCGTTTATACTCCAGTCCACACTCTGGGGACTTAGAGTTAGTTGAAGTTTATTCTCCAGTTCGCACTCTGGGAATCTTGATTTGTTAATGTTTATACTCCAGTTCGCACTCTGGGAATCTGGAGTTAGTTGATGTTTATACTCCAGTTCGCACTCTGGGAATCTGGAGTTGATGTTTATACTCCGACTCGCACTTTGGGAGTTGGTTGATGTTTATACTCCAGTTTGCACTCTGGGAATCTGGAGTTGATGTTTATACTACGACTCGCACTCTGGGAGTTTGGAGTTGATGTTTATACTCCGTTTCGCACTCTGGGAATCCGGAGTTGATGTTTATACTCTAGTTCGCGCTCTAGGAATCTGGAGTTAATGTTTATACTCCGACTCGCACTCTGGGAGTTCGGAGTTGATGTTTATACTCCGTTTCGCACTCTGGGAATCCAGAATTGGTTGATGTTTATACTCCAGTTCGCACTCTGGGAATCTGGAGTTGATGTTTATACTCCAACTCGCACTCTGGGAGTTCGGAGTTGGTTGATGTTTATACTCCAGTTCGCACTCTGGGAATCTGGAGTTGATGTTTATACTCCGACTCGCACTCTGGGAGTTCGGAGTTGATGGTTATACTCCGTTTCGCACTCTGGGAATCCAAAGTTGATGTTTATACTCCAGTTCGCGCACTGGGAATCTGGTGTTAATGTTCATACTCCGACTCGCACTCTGGGAGTTCGGAGTTGATGTTTATACTCTGTTTCGCACTCTGGGAATCCGGAGTTGATGTTTATACTCCAGTTCGCGCTCTGGGAATCTGGAGTTAGTTGATTGGGTACGTGGATGGTTGTATCATATCCACCCTGAGTAGGCAAGCGAAGTCGTTAGATGGACGGATCCATCCTCCTCGAGCCTGTAAATATGGAAGGCGAGGTCGTTAGATGGACTGATCCATCCTCCTCGGGTTTAGGTTGAACACGGGCGAAGTCATTAGATGGACGGATCCATCCTCCTAGAGCCAATGTCCGTAAGCTTATACTCCTGCTCACACTATGGGAGTCGGAGTTAGTTAGAGGATTGTCGTGTATCAATCCCTTATTGTCGTAGTGTGATGGCTTGTCCCTGAGCTTGGGGTTTCACTTAGCGAGTGATTGGTGGGATCCTGATTAACTTTCACTTATATGCCCCTCAACGAAGGATGAGATTTAGTTTATGGACGGTTGGATCGCGTCCATGTTCATTTGGATTCCGCTTTTGCCAAGCCTAAGGAGTAAGATTAGTGTTTTGGCAAGTTTTGTGCTCGAGCATAGGAAGGGATGGTCGAACTACATCCACTCTGAGTTGTGTATTTTCCCTTAAGTCTGGTGCAAGAATTAGAGAGCAGACAGTCGAGTCACGTCCAATTTATACTTTGCATTCTTTCGATCGAGCTAAGGAAGAGAGTTGAAATGACAGCTCGTGATGGTTAGCGAGTAGGCAGTCAGTCGTTGATGTCTTTAAATTGAGGGTTGGACCCTGATGAAGTTGGTTTAAGGCATGACTGTTTTGCCGAATTACAGAAGCAAGCTGGAGAGTGAATGGTCAAATCATATCCACTTTAAACATGTGTTCTCAAATAATCCCAAGCATATAATGTAGGATTGGATGCGTGGATGGTGACGTCACGTCCACCCTTGGTGTGATTCCGATTTTATCGGGTATTAGCAGATGCATAAGTATTTTGGCAAGCTTCAAGTACAGATGGAGAGTACATTGTTGGGATATATCACTCCAAGTCTTTCCTAGATCTCCAATTAAATTGCATAGGCGGATGAGTGGATGGTCGGTTGCATCCACTTTGTACTAGAGTCTTGACCTTGTCGGTCTCTACCGCTTTGATGCCTTGCCCCCAATCAGGGGGATATAGTAGCCGATGAGTGGTTGAATCATGCTCGTCATGATGATACCTCAATGATTTGATCATAGTCCGCGGAGGTTGTTTTGCACCCAATCTTAAGTACTCGGTTACCTGCATCATTTGCAAGTAGTTTAATTCAAGTAGGTCATATTTCGCAACGTAAATGAAATTGAATCAGAAATAATTCAAAAGAGATCAGATCAAATCTCATTGATAAGTGAGGCAACGTCGTATGCTCGCTATTGCACTTTAGTCCAGCCCTTCTTAGTTGGAAGTCTAACGCAAATGGTTCAATTTGATCAAAGTCCTTGATCGATAGAGGTCGGATGTTCCCGGTCCTTCTTTTTATGGGGATTGCACATATTGTCGGAGCTATCCTTCCCGGAGCATCCTTATGGCGTTGGCGTTCATGGTAGCCATCTAGAGAAGAGGAGTTTTCTGATCTAGAGTATGGAGTAGGTCCCTCCTTTTCTTGCTATGTTAATCCTTCATCTAATTCACCAACTCAATATTAGCCTAGACATGTTGATGGCATTCATCACCCTTGGAGAAATCCATGTGCCATTCCCTCTTCATAGGGTAGTGTCTAGGTTGTATTTCCATAGTACACCGACATAGTTAACATGTTGAATTTTCACTGGAAGTTCTGCATGTAGGATGGTTTCAACGAATAGGTCTCGACTGGGAAAGATTCTCCAATCAACATTATGATCAGGTCCATTTTATTGCCAAGGGGTCTTGTAACACTAGTGAATAATGTATGCATGATTGCCCGATGTTCGAGTGGTTTGGTGATGCCGATTGGATGGTGAGTTGGTAAAGATGGGCTCATAGACTGGTGATTATTTCTAATTTTCACCCAGGTAGGAGGCCCATATAAGATAGTAAGGAAGTCCTCTTAAGGTTGTATGTCATGCTTCTAGTCATATGGACAGGTATGATTAAGTCGCGGGCATTCGAAGATGGTTCGGCGGTGACCAGCTATGTTTTGAGTTAGCAGAGTAGACAACGTTGGGCAGTCGTCATATTAGCCATCGTACCATAGTTGTCAATTCAGGAGTTTAAAAGCTAGTCAATTGGGGAAAGTTGCAGTCCACCTTAGAAGCATGACATATTAACCAACTCTAGTTCTTGGCGTATTAGCCAGGTTCTCCAGCCTCTGGGAGCACCGGTTGAGTAGTATTCCTTTACCCATTCCTTGATTGCAAGTCATGATTTCTTGTCGTGATCTCTTGTGTCTTGTTCAGTCACGGAACAATCAAAAGCACGGATGGAATGTTCCTTTATTAAATTGAGCTTTGAATTCACTATGCGGGTGCTCTGCGCTGCGGCTAGGGTTCGATACGAACAGCGTTGAATTTTTAGCCTCTTTTTAGGAAATCTGGGTCGTACCTGAAAAATATTTTTTTAGGAAATCTGGGTCGTACCCGAATTTTTTTTTTTTTGAAATTTTGTATCGATACGAATTGGACGTAGATGGATCGATAACAACGTGTGAGTATCGATACGAATTGGAGCAGTTGCGATCGATACGAACAGAGCGATGCGAAGCAGATCGAGTCGAACAGAGCGATCTGATGGATGCGAAGCGGAGTGAGTCGAACAGATGCTCTCTGATGGATGCGAAGCGGAGCGAGTCGAACACATGCTCTCTAATGGATGCGAAGCAGAGCGAGTCGAACAGATGCTCTTTGATGGATACGAAGCGGAGCGAGTCGAACAAATGCTCTTTGATGGATGCGAAGCGGAGCGAGTTGAACAGATGTTCTTTGATGGATGCGAAGCGGAGCGAGTCAAGCACATGCTCTCTGATGGATGCGAAGCGGAGTGAGTCGAACAGATGCTCTCTGATGGATGCGAAGCGGAGCGAGTCGAACAGATGCTCTCTGATGGATGCGGAAATGATCATATTTTATAGATACGAAATGATGGATACGAAAATGATCATATTTTCTGGATTCGAAATGATGGATACGAAAATGAGCACATTTTCTGGATTCGAGAGCATGGATACGAAAATCACCATATTTTCATGGATACGAAAATATAGACACGAAAATTACCATATTTTCTGGACACGAAGTGATGGATACGAAAATGATCATATTTTCTGGATTCAAAATGATGGATACGAAAATGATCACATTTTCTGTATTCGAGAGCATGGATACGAAAATCACCATATTTTCATGGATACGAAAATATGGACACGAAAATTACCATATTTTCTGGACACGAAGTGATGGATACGAAAATGATCATATTTTCTGGATTCGAAATGATGGGTACGAAATTCATGATGAATGTAGTTCCTCTTAGATCTGGAGCAATCTGAATATAATTGAAGGAACCACAGATCGACAGATCTGGATCTTCTCCTTAGATTTTTGCAATCCAACTACGGTAGTAGATCCACAGAGCAGAAGAAAAGCAAGGTTTTCTCAGTGAAAGCACCAAAGTGTTTGTACCAAAATTGGGCACAACACTCTTCAGAAGTTTTTGAAGAGATAAAGTGAAGAAATTAAATGTAAAACGAGGATTATCTAACAAAAACTCCAAATTTCAGAAATGAGAATAATTTAAATGCACAGAGACACAAGGACTTAGAGTGGTTCGGCGTATCGCCTACGTCCACTATGAAGTTGATAGCTTTATTGATCTTTCTTTGAAGATTACAAGTGAATTCAATGAATTACAGCAGGTAAATATGATTTGCAGCACTGAATCTCGTTGTTGGCAGCAGCTTATGGAGTTCAGATCTGGATCCGGCAGAGTCTAGGCGTTAGAGAATTCAAAGGAGAAGAAGCCCTTTTTCTACATGCCCTGGGGCTCTATTTATAGGTGTAGGAGGCTGATATTTCGCTCAGATCTTGGGGGACTTCTTCTGGCACGTGAGTAAGCCCGCGCGACCAAGCCCGTGAAGTTTCGGCCCGATCCGTGATCGATACGAACGGATTTGGTATCGATCAAGGTTGCGTCCGATGGAGTCGAAATTTGGTGTGGACATTCTTTATGTTGTACATCAGTTTCTGTGAAAATTTCATAGCATTTGGACTTGTAGATCTCGAGATATGATCGATGCAAGTTGGAGTTTTTCCATCCGCGATCGATACGAACGAATTTCGACTCGGTCAAGACTTGCTCCAATCAAGTCGAAATTTGGCAGGAACATTCTTCATATTGTACTTAAGCTGCTGTGAAAATTTCATAGCATTTGGACTTGTAGATCTCGAGATATGATCGATGCAAGTTGGAGTTTTTCCATCCGCGATCAATACGAACGAATTTTGACTCGGTCAAGACTTGCTCTGATCAAGTAGAAATTTTGGCAGGAACATTCTTCATGTTGTACTTAAGCTGCTGTGAAAATTTCATAGCATTTGGACTTGTAGATCTCGAGATATGATCGATGCAAGTTGGAGTTTTTCCATCCGCGATCGATACGAACGAATTTCGACTCGGTCAAGACTTGCTCCGATCGAGTCGAAATTTGGCAGGAACATTCCTTAGGTCATATTTAAGCTCCTATTAAAATTTGGTGGCATTTGGGTTTGTAGATCTTGAGTTATGATCGATGCAAGTTTGGATTTCTCAACCGTGATCGATCAACATCTTGAGCATATGAACTCCGATTGACTTGATATTCGGAACGTTGGCTCTCATAGCTTTGCTTGTCGTGTCATATCAATTTTAGCTCGATCCAGACTCTGAAAAAATTCATCGATATCCATAGTGAGCCTGCGTATAACCGATCTCCAAGATGAACTGTCATTGGTTTCTAGTCAAGTTCTTGGTGTCACGGCCTTGCCAAAAGGC
This sequence comes from Allium fistulosum, assembly GCA_030737815.1. Taxonomy (NCBI): domain Eukaryota; kingdom Viridiplantae; phylum Streptophyta; class Magnoliopsida; order Asparagales; family Amaryllidaceae; genus Allium; species Allium fistulosum. The sequence continues at coordinate 891,104,748 of CM060905.1, read as the reverse complement.
GGGATAACATCATCCATACTTATTAATCCTCGCCGACCAAATACAGTACTGTTAGATACATTGATATAACATAACACATGGAGATGGAAAAAAATTAAAATCTTTAAACAAATTCCACATTCCATTTCAAATCATTTCAATATTCATTACATAATCCCATATTCGAGAACCACATTCAGAGAAAATATATTTATTACAACATACGCCAAGAGTGACATATGAAGATGCCCCATTGGATGCTCAGAGAATATAACTAGGCAATTAAACAACTTTGCCTTTCCAACAAAACACAGCGGAATCAAAATAGAAAAGAACTCTAAATAACTATCATGCCTCATGCACGTCTCTGGAAGCTTATTCGTCTAAAGAGGTACCTGAAAACCACAACTCTCAAACTACTCAAAGTTAATTGAGCACCCAAGAGTTTAAGGGGAAAACATAAACTTCAAGTCGGACATAAAGCCTGATATGAATTAAAACCTACCATCTCAAACCATTTAGATATCTAGTGAAACCATGCCACTTAGCAAAACGGGTTTTCCCCTCGCTAGTATCTTATCAAAAACTTTATAAAAACCACATATTGCGCTCCTGCATCCACAATGGTTAAAACATAACAATTCAAAATATTATGATAATATGCAAACAAGTGAATCAATTTTGGATTACCCATCCCCATTCATTTTGACTATCTATCTCAGTTATAGTTTCTAGGTTCACTATTAACCTAATAGTTTTCATAGGCTGACTAATAACCTGTTTAATGTTTATGGATCCCCTGTCTGGTTTCATAGTTTTCATGGGATCACTAAGAACCTATTGGCCCCTGCCAATAACTTCCTTATTCATGGGTCTTGATCCTATTGGTATCTCCAATAACTTCACTCTTATCCTAGTTTTCATGGGTTGACTAGGAATCTATTGACTTCTATCAATAACTTAATCCGGATATAGTTTTCATGAGTTCACTACAAACATATTGGCCCCTGCCAATAACTCTTTTTAATCATAGTTTTCATGGGTTTACTATGAAACTATTGGCCCCTGCCAATAACTCTTCCTAAATGTAGTTTTCAAAGGTTTACTATGAACCTGTCTATCTGACAGCTTCTTTAATCAGTATTTAGGCGTCCTATATTTTGGTCTACCAGATCTCTTGGATGCAATTCTGCTCATACAGGAGTTAACTCAATTATATTCACTATTGGGTCAACCAAGTTGGTTATTCTGCCCTTTTGTCCCCAAAATACAGTTATGGATCCATATTAAAGTGAATATGTAAACTAGAAGAAGTAAACATATTAACATAATAATCACCAACATCTATGGATTAATATTCTTGAAATCAATTTCATATAAAACATGGTTAATCCTTTTAACCTATTATTTTATCAAGGAAAGCTTCTTCAAAAACTTCATACTTAAAAGCCATTTTAAAACTCCTTTATTATGCCATGGTTTTTCCTTTAAAAATGAGATTGGGTTCTTTGTTTTGAAAACTAAGGCTTTTGAAACCTTAAGCCTTTACTTTCGAAACCATTAGATAATCTCCTTCGAAAGTATTTAAATCTTCTTTTCAAAACACTAAGCATATGCCTTTCGAAAAAATTTAAAACATCTCCTTCGAACCCATCAAAATATACCTTTCAAAAGTATTAAAGCATCACTTATTAACTCATAGAAGCATAGCTTCGAAACCATTTGAAAGTACCCCTTTCGAAACCATTGGGTTTATCTGTAAAAATGTCTTTTGGGTCAAAGTGAATATAAACGAAAGTACCCCTTTAGAAACCATTAACCTTCATTTAAAAGAGTTTGGAGAAAACTGATGGCTTCAGAACCATCCTTTTGAAAGCTTAAATCATTTAAGTAAAACATTTGAAGGTTAGGTTCGAAACCCTTTCGAAGCAATTGCCTTCGAAACCATTAACCCTTTCGAAAGCTATATGAATTGGCTTAATATATTTAAATAACAAAAGCTACCATTCGAAAGCATTGTTGACTTCAATACATTTGGAAGGTATAAGGTCGGCAGTAGGGTTTCGATTGGGTTGAAACTACCCTTTCGAAATCTTTGATTTAAAAACAAGGCAACTCTTTCGAAAGCTTCATTTTAAAAAAAAAGCGGCAACATATTCAAAAGCAACTTCTTCGAAAGCTACATTAAAGAGGTTTCGACCTCTTCGAAGGCATTCTTTTGAAAACAAGGCAAGCGCATATCTTTTGAGAGTAAAACAAAGGCTTCGACCCCTTCAACAGCATTGGTTTCGACACCATGCCTTTCGCCTTTCTCCAATCCACTACATACCAACTTGTTGATACATTGTGTATTGGTTTCGACTTGATTGAGGCGGAAGTATAGGGTCGAAAGGTACTTTCGAAAGAGGCGAAACATAATTTCTAGGTAAAGACTGTTTTAATGTCTTTTTAAGTAATTGCTTTTTAACTAACCTGCCTATATGTAAACATTTAATTGGTTACCATAAACTTTTCAAATTCTTTCCAAAATAAAACTGCCGTAATTATTTCAGATCTAATTAAAACAATTTAGCAAATAAGCCCTTCCTTAAGCAAAACAAATAAAACATTTAAGTCCTCCATCTAAAATAATTTAATTTCCATAGTAAATTACTTAGGAAAAATCCCCAAAAATCATAGAAATTCACTTTTAATATGTTATTTAACATATATAAATTTCAGACCAAAATTCTTCATAATATAGCCGAAATTAATTTCTAAACCCGATTATTTATATTTTCCTTCGAAAATTCATAATAATTTTTCCATAACTTGGAAAATTATTAAAATTAAAACTTATCTCCAAAATAATGTTTTACAAAACATATAAATTCCTCATGGCATTCGAAACAAAATATGAATGATTTTAGCCTTAAAACCGTATAAAACAATTAGCAAACAAACTTGTTTGACTATAACATATCATAAGATCCAAGCATATCATCATCAAAAATCATCATAATGGATTTAAACTTAAACCCGAAAATCAAATGATTAAAAAAAACAAAATAGAGATGGTTTTGATTATTATTCACCTTGATTAGGAAAAGGAATTTGAGATTTGATCCTTGATTAATTCCCTTAGCTTGATTCCTTAGCTTTAGATGAATTTCTCCTCTTTTCCTCCTAAGTAATGGCCGGGTTGAGCTTTAGGTTTCACGTTTTGAGTTTTTGAAAAATGATCGTGAGAAAGAATGGGAACGTGAGTTTTAGGTGTTTAAGGAATTATGGCACGACAATTCCTAATATTCTCTTGTGTTAATTGTTTTCTTATTAATTAACATATAAAACCGTTCATAAGCCCATTTATTTAACTAAGCTTGGCCTCTAAATAAATTTTCAAATCCCAATTCCCTTATCTCTCTAATATTTACATTATTCTATTTAATTTATCTAATGAAATCTCCTAAATAATGTTATTAAAAATTACAAGTGTTACAGGCTCCCGTCCTTAAAGAATTTCGTCCTTGAAATTCGATAAGGACTAAATACTAAACATAGCAATCATCTGTAACAACTCCTAACAACCATACTAGCCTACCCGACGAGCAACTATCCATATAAATCTAATATAGACATACCCTCAAAGCAGATCAAGATAAGCATCTCTAATCATGTCTTCTGTCTCCCAAGTACAGTCCTTCTCGTTGTCACTCCACTGAACTTTCACTAACTTCACTATCTTGTTCCTCAACCTTTTCTAATACCTCGCTACAACCCAAACTGGTGGTTTAACAAAAGTCAAATTAAGCTCTACTATCAAATCTTCCAACCCTCTCGAAGGAATAGTAGTCTCTGGATCATGCACATACTTGCGAAGATGAGACACATGAAACACATCATGGACACCTGCCATACTGCTTGGCAACTATATTCTGTATGCGAGCTTCCCGATCCTCTCTATAACTAAGAACAAACCAACATATCTTTGGGCCAGTTTCCCGGATTTTCCAGAGTGGAAATTAGGTTGAAGGGCTTCTATTTCCAGGGTAATAAGTTTTAAGGACACCACTTCTGAATAATTAGTTTTAAGGATAATTTACAGGATAATGATAAATTCATTTATATTTTTAAGTTATACAGGAAAATGATAAATCCTTTTAGCATTATTTCTGTATAACTGAAAATGATAAATTCTTTTATCTTTTTCCTGTAAAATGTACTTAAAACTAATTTTTCAAAAGTAGTGTCCTTAAAACTTATTACCCTGCATAAATAAGCCCTTGAAGTGAAAATCCCCTTTACCAAATCGCACCACACCCTTAATCGGTGATACCTTAATGAAAACCTTATCTCCAACTGAGAATTATAGGTCTTTACGTCTCTTATCTGCGTAACTCTTCTGTCTGGACTGAGCTTCCTTCATCCTTTCTTGGATCAACTCAATCCTCTCCGTCGCCTCTCTAACCAGATTTGGACCTAAGACTAATCTGTCTCCAACCAACATGTTGGTGATTTGCATGGCCTTCCATACAAAGCTTCAAAAGGTGCCATTCCTATACTAGTCTGATAATAATTATTATTATTATAGGAAAACTCTATTAAGTGTAGGTGGCCTTCCCAAGGTCCACCAAAATCCAATACACAAGTTCTTAATAAATCCTTGAGTACCTTATTAACTCTCTCTGTTTGCCCATCCGTTTGAGAGTGATATGCAGTACTCATCTTGAGCTTGGTACCTAACACATCCTGTAGACCCTTCAAGAATTCACTAGTAAACAAAGCATCTCTATCACTGACAATACTACTAGGAATTCCATGTAGTCTAACAATGTTCTTCATGAATAACTTTGCTAAAACAGGTGCTGTCATGGTTGACTTAATTGAAATGAAATGGGTACTCTTGGTCAACCTGTTCACTATGACCTATATACTTTCATTTCCTCTATTTGAACTTAGCAACCCATTTATAAAATCCATGGATATCGAATCCCATTTCCAAACTGGTATCTCCAAAGGTTGAAGCAACCTACTCGGCTTTAGATATTCGGCCTTCACTTGTTGACAGTTTGCACTGCCTAATCCACAAACCAACATCCCTCTTCATACCTTCCCAATATAAGCTCCTCTTCATATCTTAATACATCTTGGTCCCTCCAGGATAAATCGTAAATTTGGACCAATGACATTCTCCAAGAACTTCTTTCCTTAAGTCCTCAACATTCGAAACACATAACCATCCCTTCTTTGTCAACCATCCCCTCTGGTCAAGACTAAAATCCTTTAGATCATTGATCTCAGTTCCAACCTCAAGCCTTCTAATATTCTCGGCTAATAATGGATCCTCTTTCTGCTTAGAAGCAATCCTTTCAATCAACACTGGTCGAACTTCTGAACAGGACAACATGGCGGTACTCTGACTAGAACTAGCAGTCGATCTTAAATGCACACTACAAGTAGTCAAAGCTTCTAAATCTTTCCATTCTGCCAACATTGCTAACACCACATTCTGATGTCTTCTGCTAAGAGCATCCACTACTTTATTTCCTTTCCCAGGAGTATACTCTATACCAAAATCATATGCTGCTAAAAACTCCAGCCACCTCTGCAGTCTCATATTCAACTCCTTCTAAGAGAATAAATACCTTAATGACTTATGATCTGTGTATAGCTCAAATCTCTCCCTTAAGAGATAATGTCTCCAAATCTTCAATGCAAAGATCACCGCAGCCAACTCCAAATCATGACTAGGATATCTCACTTCATGCGGTCTAAGCTGTCATGAAGCGTAGGCAATGACTTTACCCTTCTGCATCAACATAGCTCCTAATCCAGTCCCACATGCATCGGTATACACCACCAACCCTTGGTTTCCATCTGGAACTACTAAGACAGGTGCATTGGTCAACAAATGCTTTAACTTAAGGAATGCTTCCTCACATTCGTCGGACCAGACAAACTTCACATCCTTCCTAGTTAACTTAGTCAAAGGTGCTGCTATCTGCAAGAAATCCTTGATGAATCTTCGGTAATAGCCAGCGGTTCCAAGAAAACTTCTAATCTCAGTCACCGTCTCTGGTCTCTTCCAGTTATTAACAGCTTCGATCTTATTTGGATCGACTGACTAGCCCTTCTATAAAACCACGTGACCAAGAAACTTAACCCCTTTCTTCCAAAAATGACACTTGGAAAACTTCACTTTCAGCTGATGCTGCCTCGGCGTCTTAAGCACTACCCTAAGATGATCTTTATGATCTCTTTCATCCTTAGAGTATACTAAAATGTCATCTATAAACACCAACATGAACATATCCATGTTCTCTCGGAAAACTAGGTTCATCAAATCCACGAAAAAAGCAGGTGCATTCGTTAACCCAAATGGAATTACTAACCACTCATACGAACCATACCTAGTTCGAAATGCTGTCAATGGAATACTGTCCTCTGCCACTCTTAACTGATGGAAACCTGTCGCCAAATCCAACTAGGAAAACACTCTGGCTCCACACAACTGATCAAATAGATCATCAATTCTCGGCAAAGGATATTGTAACAACCCAAAATTTAACCCATGATAATTAATTCGTTAATTAATGAAATAATAGAATAACTTTGTGAAATTATCAGAATTGAGCCACGGGAGTCGCACCATTGTGTCCTTGGTAATTTTTTGGTCAATTGCCATATATATAGAACGTCAGAATCCGAGCTAATATGAGCAGTTATGAATTAAAAAAAATAAAGAAGAATCGAAAAAAAAAATATGGGCTAGGTCGATCGACCGTCGACCTAAGCACCAGGGCTGTCGACCGCCCGATCGATCCGCCTCACCTTTTGAACGAACGAAAGTTCGTTTCGTCCATTCGAATGTATGCGTCATTTGCATTCTTTTAACCAATCCAGTACTTTTGTTCTTGCATCTGATGGCTCCTATTCAGCCTATGACGTAGTTGCATCCTGTTCAATCCTCAAATCCAATGGTCCGAGATCCACTTGTACACCTATAAATAGAACCTAAGACCTAACACTTTTTCTCATTCTAGATTTTCTCCGCTTGGGTTCACCTTTTTAGGAAGGACCCTAAAAGGAATAATTTTCCAATGAGAGAATCTTTTTAATAAAAATATTTTAATACCCTCAAGTGGATCTTAGAAGACCAAAAGGGAAGAGCTTAGGACCACAGGTGAGTGATTGTAATTATTTAGATTTTTAAGCATTTAAAATAATAGGGTTTCCAATAGTTGTAGTTTTACTATGATTTTTGGAATAACCTTTTTAGTAATTTATTTACACTTCTAAGAATTATTTTTAGTCTATTTCTTTTAGCTACTTTTTTAGTTAATTTCAGTTTAATTCTATTAATTATAGCTTTTCCATTTATTTACGGTTTATTTACAGTATTTTAATTTATTTACTGTTATTTATGCGTTATTTACATCTTTTTCCTACGCTTTGGATTTTCTTATATTTTCAGTTTTCTTTTATTTCTCCTTCTTCATCGCGTATGGATTAGAATAGATTAAACGCGAATATGGGTTAAAATTATAAGAATACTAAAATAACGGAAGATGAGATGTAAATTGTAAAGACTGTAATAAAAATGGAATTAAGACTGAAATTGAGCCTAATTATGATATTAATATTTGACTAATTAAAGATAATTGACCTAGTTATAACTTAGAATTATAAATAAAAAGAGTATAAGATGAAAGAAGCTTATTTTTACACTTAAACCTTTGGTTAAGTAATAAGCATGATTATAACGTAGGTTATAATAAGAAATAGAACATAATGAGGCTTATTTTAAGACTTAGGATAAATTAATAAGCAAAGATAGTAGAGATAAATTGTAAAGGCTTATTTAAATAATTTATCTAAGTTAATAAGCAAAGATGAAAGTAGGGCCTATACCAAATAGCATTCCCCTATTATTTCTATGGACACGGTGTTTCACATAAACCTGAAGTGAGACGAGGGGCACGCTTATGCTAATAATGGTAGTAATTGGTCAATAAGTAGAAGTCCAAATCACGAGGATTTGGGCAAGGGGCGCAACTAGATATTGTTTGGATGACGGGCCAGTACCAACAGCATTTCCCCTATTTCTATGGACACGGTGATCTCACATTAGCCTGAAGTGGGATGAGGGGCACGCTTATGCTAGAGCTTGAGGTAATAGGAAGACCCAATAGGTGGAACAACATGTAACATGAGCATGGTGGCGGTTACGCGTGCGACTTCCATTCGGGTGCTCAGTAATCGTTATGAGTTCCAAGCGCTTAGTATGTGTGCCTTTAGTAGGCACCATTGCCTTCTTTGTAGGGAGCTCTATAATGTCTAGTCCACAGTAGATACTTTGCGTGTCATTCGTAGACACCATTTTCGTGTAGGAAGTTATATAGCGTCTAGTCCGCAGTAAGGTCTATGGAGTAGCAGGCCGATCAAAGGGTAAAGTTAGGATTTCAGCCTAATTATAGGATTAGAAATTCAGCTTAATCAAAGAAACTATCAAAGACAAGTGCAAACAATCAAATTTAATCAATTACGTTAATTTAGTAATTCGTATTTATTTTCAGCTTTTCCTTTTTTTTCCTATTCTCTTTGTTTGCTTTATATATATTAGAACTGTTGTAAGGTCTATTACTTTTACTTTGCTTAAGATTCTAGTAATTACTATCATTCACCAGACTTTTAGTCTGACCCACTCCTCTATTTCCCCCCCTTTTCCCCCCATAGGCAATCAAGGAAGAGGACAGTGGGTTGCAGTTGCCTGGAGGTTTCTTTGAAGGAGATTCCACTATGTACATCCACTTCTTTTATTTCAGTTTTTTGTTCTTTACTTGTACTGGCACATGTTGGGGAATAGTTGTACTCTGATTTTTGAGACTATGGTTTTCTTTGATTTCATATGACATATATGTATGGCATTTTGACACGTGGTGTATTTGGTATTTGGTGACTTATTTGGTTTTTAAAGTAATTATGAAGTTCTGTTCTAAATAAGTTATTATTTAAATTGTTTCCACTGTTTTTACCTATTTATGTCTTGTGAATCTTAGTCTCTGCTAGTTTTAGTTTATACCTACAACGCACCACGCCCTCTAGTGTGTCCTTTTGGGTATACTAAGGGGTGTGGGGTGTTTCACTTGGTATCAGAGCCTAAGGTTATAGGATTCCTAAAAATTATTTTAAAAAGTAAAGTATTTTTCAAAATAACTTTTTTTAAAAGTATTTTCAAGAAACTCTTAGAGATAGTTTTCAAATATAAAAGAGTTTTTATAAAAATCCCCCTAAAGTCCAATTAAACCTTCTTTCGATTCTTTCAAGCCTAAGTTTCCTTTCTCTTTGCATAGTATGGCTGACTGGTTCCGTAGAGCTACGGTATTAGAGGTGCATGTGCAAGCGCCCAATACAACACTTGTAGGTCGAAATCCCTCTAATCCACCTACACCAGCCGATTTTTCTAAGCTATGCAAGGACTTCACTAGTATAAGAGGCAGAACTTTTTCTGGCATGGAGAATTCAGAGGAGACGCGAGCTAGGTTGGAGAATATGGAGCAAAGGTTTTGTCAGTTAGGTTTAGAGGACCGACAGAGTGATCAACCTACATCTTGGCAGCTGAAGGGAGAGCTTGAGAAGATTCCTACAAGCTCTAAGAAGCAGTGGGGGAAGGACAAGAAGGATAAGGATAAGGACAATTGAAAGGAGGGAGGACCTCAGAAGCGAATCAAGAAAAGTGATAGATGTAAGCGTTGTAGAATGACTGGTCATTACGCAAAAGACTGTAAGAAGGCAAGAATGAAGGGAAGATGTTTCAATTGTGGACAGCTTGGTCACTTTAGTAAGATTTGTCCTCGGAAAACGAGGCAGAAAGCGAGTGCATCTGTAGCGCAGATTCAAGCTTTGGACGCAACACCTTCCAGCAGTGGACCCGATCGAGGTAGGAAAATTTGGTTTCTATATCTGATTTTCCCGTTCGGACTCTTTTCGATCCTATAGCATCACACTCTTTCATCTCTAGTTCTTTGGTAGATTGTTTGCACTTAGACATCTCTTTAGTAGTAGACCCCATTGGTGTTTTAAACTTCGTAGGAGGATCGGCACACTTGTCTATGGTTTGTAGGGGTTTGAAAATTTTCATCCTAGGCATAGAATTTGATTGTGATGCCTATGTATTGGGATTCTCGGGGTATGGAATGATTTTGGGGATGGATTGGTTATCCACATATGGAGCTATATTAGACTGCGAAAGGAGAGACATTAGGCTAGAGACATGTAGCGCTAGGACTCTCGAGGTTTCTTGCGACCCGCAAGGGTCAGTTATGTTGAGCTTCCTTTATTCCCTCGACTCATCATCAGCAGAGTTAGATTCAGTTCCTGTCGTCAGAGATTTTCCAGACGTCTTTGAGGAGGTTAAGGGACTACCTCCTAAGAGAGAGATTGATTTCAGGATTTATTTGACTGATAATGCTAAGCTAGTAGCATTACCCATGGCACCTAGGGAGAGGAAGGAATTGAGAAAGCAAGATCCGTGAGCTTTTGGAGAAAGGTTTCATAAGAAGAAGCATATCGGAGTAGGGAGCACAAGTTGTCTTCGCTAATCAGGTGGATGGTTCCCTTCGACTTTGCGTAGACTATAGGGAGTGGAATAAGCTCACAAAGGAGAATCGTTACCACTTCCTAGGATTGATGATCTTTTTGATCAGTTAGTTGTCTCTTTGGTATTCTCTCGGCTTGATTTAGCCACAAGATTTCATCAGCATAGGGTCGTTGATGACAGCAATGATAAGACCGCGTTTAGGACTCTAGATGGATTTTATGAGTGGTTGGTTATGCCGTTTGGGCTAACTAATGCCCCAGCCTACTTCATAGATTTGATGAGCCGCGTCTTTAGATAAGTCCTAAATAAGTTTGTGGTTGTATTCGTGGATTATGTCTTGGTATTTTCCAAGAATATGGAGGTGCATGCTGTTCATTTAGAGGAGGTTCTTCGCACACTTCATAGTCACCATTTGAGAGCTAAGTTCTTGAAGTATCACTTTTGGCATAAGGAAGCATGTTTCTTGGGGAATAGAGAAGGTCTACACATGGAAAGAGTTGGAGAAACGATTTTGTACATTTAGGTTCAGATTTTGAAAATCCAAAGAGAGGTAGGCAAAGATTGGAGATGTACAATAGATTCAGTTGATAAGGAAAGAAGAAAGCACATGTGTAGATAATTGCAGTAATTATAATTGTTTCATATAAGTGGATTTAACGGTAGCACCTTAGAATAAATACAAGTATAGGAACAAAAGACTTTAAGTAAGGAAATGAGATTTTCAAGATTTAGAAAGGATACTCCTAGGGTATTAAGTAGGAAAATCCACTTTATGTCTAACCCAATAAAATGAAATTATTATAATTGAAAAGAAGAATTGTCAATATTTTTAAAAGTAAATACTGGGTTTTTAAGAATTTGGTAAGAAATTTAAATTGGTTTTTATATGATGAAACTTTTATTGAAAAATTGAAATTCTTTTTGAAGAATTATAGAGCGTACATAGCTCACTAGTTTCTTTGAAAGTAAATAAAGATTTAAAATATGAAAACCTGGAGTGTATTAAGTATCGAAAACATATATTACAACATTTATTATTGTAATAGATGTTTTCGTGAAAAAGGAAAGGAGCATAAACTATAACACTGCCGTTATAGTAAGTGACTCCCAAGGGAAATGTTTTACATGGTAGGTAAGGGTTATTAGTATTTATTTTTAATTAAATCAATACACAAGTATCTTTTGGTTGTAGTAATGGTGTTTTACGCAACATCTGTTTTAAACCCAAATAAAAATGTATTTTTAAAAGATAATTTCTAAGAATAGAAATAGAAGTGATTTGTGAATACACCTATTAATTAAATAGGTATAAGAAAATGTTTTTGGTTATGGATATATTAAAACAGTTTTGAAGATGAGTTTTTCTGAAAATAAAAAGTTAGATATTAGAAGATGTCTATCGTCAAAAAATATAATTTAAACATACTTTAATCTTTTGGAATGAAAAGAATAATGGTATAATTTTCTATGAAACCAATAAAAATGTTTTGTGCAAGTTACAAGGAATGCATGAAAGAGATATACAAGGTATGGGAGCACCATATTTTGTATAGCCTATTTCAAAAAATATAAAATAAGTTCCTTGTAATTTCACATAAACATGAAATCCTCTTTTAAAAGGTCCATAGAAGATTTTAGCGTTAATAATTTCTCATAGGAGAAAGTAGTTCCAATACATTAAGGTATGAGACCGTTAGGTGTAATAAGAAGGTGTTTTGAAAACACATAAGGATATTTTAAAGATATTTTAAAAGGAAATGGTTTGGTGAAAAAGTAAATAAGCTTTTGAAATGAAAAACTTAATAAAATTAGAATATCAAATTTCAAATTTTATAGAAAATTGAAAAGGTCTTTAAAAGAAAGCGAGGAGTAAGTTTTGGACTTAGAGTTTGAAAGTTTTTCCCTCTAGGTTTGGGAAATAATGTAAATTCAAAAAGATGTAAGGATGCAAATCTAGAAACATAAAATGTTAAGCAACCGAGTATTTTTGAAATTAAGAAGAATTTAAAGATAACACTTTTAAGGACAAAGATTTTGGGATTTGAAAATTTAGAAGCCTTAGTTTTTGAAATGAGAGGATAAATACCAAACCAAACTCTTAAAAGTGGACTAGATAGAAATCATTCCCTAAGGAGTGACGAAAAAGGTGTAAGGCTATAAAGGAGACAGTAATAATTACTTTTGGAAGTAATAATAGAGTTTCCCGTAAAGCATATAGGGCACTAGTGAGAACATAGGGATGTTGAATCATGTGAGCAGGCTAAAGAAGAACAGTAAAGTGAAGTTAGTAAGATTGTAAGGCACACATGATTGAGGATGTGTATTTTTGATTTTTAAGAAACTTGGGAAAAGCATCTTCCTTTTGTGGAATTCTCACATGATAGTAGTTTTCAAGCAAGCATTAGAGTGGCACCTTTCGAAGCTCTTTATAGAAGACCACGCAAGTCGCTTTCGTGTTGGATAGAGTCTAAAGAGGTTAAAAGGACTTCGGAGAAGACTAAATTTGATTTGGAGAAAATTCATATCTCATATCCGCATTTCTGTTATAGTAATTTTTGAATTTCCTTTTTTCCATCTTTAGTTTTGAATAGGTTCTTTCCTTTATTATCCTTTGGGAGGGTAGAACTTAAGATTTAACCTATGGATGGTAGGGTTTGATGTAAACATGTTAATAGAACATGTTATGTATGATGTATGCTAGTGGTTGCAAGTGTTTGCTCGTGGATGCTATGGATGCATATATTTACACTAGGCACTATTATCTCTTAGGGATCGACCTAACTAGGACACTAAAGCATATGCATATGGATGTGTGTGCATTTTTATCCTATTTTCCATGGTTGCTAAAAATGGATGATTTTCGCATGATTATTGTATTTGGATGATGTTTGTAGCACGCATAAAGAACTATCAGTTGTCTAGGGATTTTTGCATTCATTTGGATACATGGCACGGACATGACTGCATGAAAGGAGGTCAACTGAATTAGTGGACCGCCTAATCTTTTGCATTAGTTAGGGACATTTACACTACACTAATTGCATAAGTATCATAAATTGCATTAGAAAAACTTAAGGACAATGGATGAATGGATGGTGGTTGAATAGTTGGTTGTAGAACTTAGATGAAAATATTAGTTCATTCTTTTATCCTTAGAGATTTCGGGGACGAAATCCCTTAAGGAGTGGAGAATGTAACAACCCGAAATTTAACCCATAATAATTAATTCGTTAATTAATGAAATAATAAAATAACTTTGTGAAATTATCAGAATTGAGCCACGGGAGTTGCACCATTGTATCTGTGGTAACTTTTTCTCATTCTATATTTTCTCCGCTTGGGTTCATCTTTTCAGGAAGGACCCTAAAAGGAATAATTTTTCAAGGAGAGAATCTTTTTAATAAAAATATTTTAATACCCTCAAGTGGATCCGAGAAGACCAAAAGGGAAGAGCTTAGGACCACAGGTGAGTGATTGTAATTATTTAGATTTTTAAGTAATTTAAAATAATAGGGTTTCCGATAGTTGTAGTTTTACTACGATTTTTGGAATAACCCTTTTAGTAATTTATTTACAGTTTTTAGAATTATATTCAGTCTATTTCTTTTAGCTATTTTTTTAGTTAATTTCAATTTAATCCTGTTAATTATAGCTTTTCCATTTATTTACAGTATTTTAATTTATTTACTGTTATTTATACATTATTTACATCTTTTTCCTACGCTTTGGATTTTTTATATTTTCAGTTTTCTTTTATTTCTCCTTCTTCTTCGCGTATGGATTAGAATAGATTAAACGCGAATATGGATTAAAATTACAAAAATACTGAAATAACGAAAGATAAGATGTAAATTGTAAAGACTGTAATAAAAATCGAATTAAGACTGAAATTGAACCTAATTATGATATTAATATTTGACTAATTAAAGATAATTGGCCTAGTTATAACTTAGAATTATAACTAAAAAGAGTATAAGATGAAAGAAGCTTATTTTTACACTTAGACCTTGGGTTAAGTAATAAGCATGATTATAACATAGGCTTATAATAAGAAATAGAACAGAATGAGGCTTATTTTAAGACATATGATATATGAATAAGCAAAGATAGTAGAGATAAATTGTAAAGGCTTATTTAAATAATTTATCTAAGTTAATAAGCAAAGATGAAAGTAGGACCTGTACCAAATAGCATTCCCCTATTATTTCTATGGATACGGTGTTTCATATAAACCTGAAGTGAGACGAGGGGCATGCTTATGCTAATAATGGTAGTAATTGGTCAATAAGTAGAAGTCCAAATCATGGGGATTTGGGCAAGGGGCGCAACTAGATATTGTTTGGATGACGGGCTAGTACCAACAGCATTTCCCCTATTTTCTATGGACACGGTGATCTCACATTAGCCTGAAGTGGGATGAGGGGCACGCTTATGCTGGAGCTTAAGGTAATAAGAAGACCCAATAGGTGGAACAACAGGTAACATAAGCATGGTGGCGGTTACGCGTGCGACTTCCATTCGGGTGCTCAGTAATCGTTATGAGTTCCAAGCGCTTAGTATGTGTGCCTTTCGTAGGCACCATTGCCTTCTGTGTAGGGAGCTATATAACTTCTAGTCCACAGTAGATACTTTGCGTGTCATTCATAGACACCATTTCCGTGTAATGAGTTATATAGCATCTAGTCCGTAGTAAGGTCTATGGAGTAGCAAGTCGATCAAAGGGTAGAATTAGGATTTCAGCCTAATTATAGGATTAGGAATTCAGCCTAATCAAAGCAGCTATCAAAGACAAGTGCAAACAATCAAAGTTAATCAATTGTGTTAATTTAGTAATTCGTATTTATTTCCAGCTTATTCATTTTTCTTCCTATTCTCCTTATTTCCTTTATATATACTAGAACTATTGTAAGGTATATTACTTTTACTTTGCTTAAAGATTCTAGTAATTGATATCATTCACCAGACTTTTAGTCTGACCCACTCCTCTATTT
Organism: Allium fistulosum; assembly: GCA_030737815.1. NCBI lineage: Eukaryota > Viridiplantae > Streptophyta > Magnoliopsida > Asparagales > Amaryllidaceae > Allium > Allium fistulosum. The sequence goes on along the minus strand of CM060905.1, from coordinate 891,089,199 downwards.
TCCCCCTTTTTCCCCCATAGGCAATCATGGAAGAGGGCAGTATGTTGCAATGGCTTGGAGGTTTCTTTGAAGGAGATTCCACTATGTACTTCCACTTCTTTTATTTCAGCTTTTTGTTCTTTACTTGTACTGGCATATGTTGGGGAATAGTTGTACTCTGATTTTTGAGACTATGGTTTTCTTTGATTTCATAAGACATATATGTATGGCATTTTGACACGTGATGTATTTAGTATTTGGTGGCTTATTTGGTTTTTAAAGAAATTATGAAGTTCTCTTCTAAATAAGTTATTATTTAAATTGTTTCCGCTGTTTTTACCTATTTATGTCTTGTGAATCTTAGTCTCTGCTAGTTTTAGTTTATACCTACAATGCACCATGCCCTCTAGTGTGTCCTTTTGGGTATACTAAGTAGTGTGGGGTATTTCAGATATTTATTCTTAATCGTTCTCTCGTTCAACTTACGATAGTCGATATACATCCTCAACCACTCGTACGGTTTCTTTACGAACACCGTGGCCGCTCCCCAAGGCGAACTGCTTGGTCTAATAAAATTTCTCTTCTAGATCCACTAGCTGCACCTTCAATTCCTTCATCTTAGTCGGTTTCATCCTGCTTGGTGGTCTACTGACAGGTTCGGCTCCTGGCAAAAGATCTATCCGAAACTCAACAGCTCATTTCGATGGTAGTCCTGTAACCGGCTCAAAAACATCTACAAAATCTCTTGCTACTCGAACCTGACTTAACTCTTCTCCTACTTCCATAGCACTTAACAAAACACAAACACTCCGGTCAGAATTCTCCACTAAGAATATGATTCGGTTATGACTATTAGGGTGTCTTAGTGATATTTCCCTATAATGGAAAAATATCCTAGCCTCATACTTACCCAGCCAGTCCATACCCAAAATGATCCCGAAATATATGAAATCGAAAACATACAGACTACATGCAAACTTATGACCTAACAAATCAAGTTCTAACTGGTCACATCTCATCCTCAGAGTTGCATACCCTCCTATCGGATTCGTAACCCTTAAGGAAGTAACAAGGTATGTGGGTTTTAAACATAACCTATCAACCAAACACCGTGATATAAATGAATGTGATGCATCGGTATCAAATAGTACCCTAACTGGTATGCTCTGAATCAAAAGCGTACCTTCCATCACAGTCTTTCCTTTTTCTACTGCAGTTAGCCTAGCAGATGATGGACCAACAGCAAAAACCTTTCCCTTGTCCGCCCTAACTGGTTCTAGACACTGATTCTTATAATGCCCAACTTGGTCACAGTTGAAGCATTTTACACCCTTTTTTTTGCAGCCTTCTTTCCCTTGCCTGACCGGCACTCATGAGCATAATGACCTTTCTTGTCACACTTGAGACAAACCAACTCAGCCTTTGCCTTTTTGGCAGCTTCTCCCTTCTGAGTTCCCTTCTTCTTAAAGAACTTCCTCTTCTTTCCCTGAGAACCCTGGGTTTCAGCCGGCTTTTCTTTCCCACAAATAGCAAGCATCTCCTCATGTCGGATTGCCATCTCTAGAACTACATTACAAGGATCACGGAGATGTGTCAGGGTCACCCTTGCAATCTCGGGCCTCAATCCCCGAATAAACTTCTCATTCCTCCCGATGATGGTGTCTATGGTAGCATACCCATCGGGACAACTCATCAAACTTAGTAGCATACTCGATTACCGACATCTCTCCTTGCACCAAATCCATAAACTTTCTCAACAACGTTGACTTAGCAATTTCAGACAAAAACCTCTATTCAAATCTCCTTCGTAATTTTTCCCAAGTTAACTCTTCCTCAAGAACTCCTGTAGTAACACTATTCCACCAATGGAGTGTTGCTCCCTGCAACTGCCTAGAGGTTAGCCTCCTCTTCTGCTCATCATCCAAACCCAAATCAGAAAAGATTCTCTTGCAATGCAACAACCAATTTTCAACTTCTATGGCATCCTCCGTTTCCCATAAACGGCTTCCCACCAAGACTGGTGTAGTCTCTGCTCAGCATAGCACAATTATTCCCAATTAGGGCCACAGGATTAGCTCCTCCAACATTCCCAGCAACTCCAGCAGCAGCTCCTGCTTCCATCAGATTGATAAAGAACTGATACATCGTCCCCATATCTACTAGTGGATTTCCAGCACTCACATTGGCATCTGCATTTTGGTTAGAATTAGCCTGTCGACCCGGGTTCCTTCTAGTGGGTCGAGCATTTCCATTGGTTATGGTGCTTCCTCCACCGAGATTTCCTCTTCCGTTTCCTGCCTCCATATCTTTTTCTCATAAATCTGCATGCGAGCCTTAGTAAGATATAGAAAAACGGTCTACGAGAGAGGGGAATACGTACTTATATATATACATATATATCAAATACATGTACGTTATTATAGCGTTAAGCCAAACCCCGATCTTATTTTCTGATTCATTGGATTATGTTTTGAAAATATTTTAGTTTTAAATTTCTTTTAAGTTTTCATAAACCTATGCTTTGATACCAACTTGTAACATCCCCCACTTGGAGGCCCAAAACTAGCGGCTACGGGTGCTGTAGTCATCCATAGTTATTAATTCTCAGCTACCAAATACGGTAATGTTAGATACATTAATATAACAGAAACACATGGATATGGAAAAAAAATTAAAATCTTTAAACAATTTTCACATTCCATTTCAAATCATTTCAACATTCATTACATAATCCCATATTTGAGAACTACGTTTAGAGAAAATATAATTATTACCACATATGCCAAGAGCGACATATGAAGATGACCCTCTGATGATCAAAGTATATAAATAGGCAATTAAACAAGTTTGCCTTTACAATAAAACACAGCAGAATCAAAATAGAAAAGAACTCTAAATAGCTATCATGTCTCCTGCACGTCTTCGGAAGCTTATTCGTCTAAAGAGGTACATGAAAACCTCAACTCTCAAAGTTAATTGAGCACCCGAGAGTTTAAGGGAAAAACATAAACTTCGAATCAGGCATAAAGCCTGGTATAAATAATAACCTACCATCTCAAACCATTTAGATATCTAGTGAGACCACGCCGCTTAGCGAAATGGGTTTTCCCCTCACTAGTATCTTATCCAAAACTTTATAAAAACCACATATTGTGCTCCTACATCCACAATGGTTAAAACATAACAATTCAAAATACTATGATGATATGAAAACAAGTGAATCAATTCTAGATTACCCTTCCCCATTCATTTTGACTATCTGTCTCAGTTATAGTTTCTAGGGTCACTATTAAGCTAATAGTTTTCATGGGCTGACTAATAACCTGTTTAATGTTTATGGACTCCCTGTCCGGTTTCATAGTTTTCCTGGAATCACTAAGAAACTATTTTCCTCTGCCAATAACTTCATTATTCATGGGTTCTCCCTGAACCTATTGGTATCTCCAATAACTTCCCTCTTATCCTAGTTTTCATGGGTTGATTAGGAACCTATTGACTTCTGTCAATAACTTAATCCGGATATATTTTTCATGGGTTCACTACAAATCTATTATCCCCTGCCAATAACTCATTTTAATCATAGTTTTCATGGGTTTACTATGAACCTATTGGTGCCTGCCAATAACTCTTCCTAAACGTAGTTTTTATGGGTTTACTATGAACCTGTCTATATGTTTTTTAATCAGTATTTAGGCATCATATATTCTAGTATACCTGACCTCCTGGTGCAATTCTACTCATACAGGAGTTAACTCAATTTATATTCACAACTGGATCAACCTAGCTGGTTATTCTGCCTTTTCTCCACCAAAATATAGTTATGGGTCCATATTATAGTGACTATGTAAACTAGAAGAAGCAAACATATTAACATAATAATCACCAACATCTATTGATTAATATCCTTGAAATCATATTCATATAAAACATGGTTAATCCCTTTAACCTGTTATTTTATCAAGGAAAGCTTCTTCAAAATCTTCATATTTAAAAGCCATTTTAAAACTCCATTATTATGCCATGGTTTTTCCTTTAAAAATGAGATTGGGTTCTTTGGTTTGAAAATTAAGACAACCTTAAACCTTTACTTTCGAAACCATTGGATAATCTCCTTTAAAAGCATTTAAATCTTCTTTTCAAAACACGAAGCATATGCCTTTCAAAACACTTTAAAACATCTCTTTCGAAACCATTAAAATATACCTTTCGGAAGTATTAAAGCATCACTTATTAACTCATAGAAGCGTAGCTTCGAAACCATTTGAAAGTACCCCTTTCGAAACCATTGGGTTTATCTTTAAAAATATCTTTTGGGTCAAAGTGAATATAAATGAAAGTACCCCTTTCGAAACCATTAACCTTCATATAAAAGAGTTCAGGAAAAACTGAGGGCTTTGGAACCATCCTTTTGAAAGCTTAAATCATTTAAGTAAAACATTTGAAGGTTAGCTTCGAAACTCCTTTCGAAGCTATTGCCTTCGAAACCATTAACCCTTTTGAAAGATATACGAAGCAGCTTAATATATTTAAATAATAAAAGCTACCTTTCGAAAGCATTATTGACTTCAATACATTCAAAAGGTATAAGGTCGGCAGCAGGATTTGAAACTACCATTTCAAAAGCTTTGATTAAAAAATAAGGCATCTCTTTCGAAAGCTTCACTTTAAACAAAAGGCGGCAAGATATTCGAAAGCAACTTCTTCGAAAGCTACATTAAAGAGGTTTCAACCTCTTTGAAAGCATTCTTTTGAAAACAAGGAAAGCGCATATCTTTTGAGAGTAAAACAAAGGCTTCGGCCCCTTCGAAAGCATTAGTTTCGACACCATGCCTTCCGCCTTTCTCCAATCCACTACGTACCAACTTATTGATACCTTGTGTATTGGTTTCGACTTGGATGGTTTCGACTTGATTGAGGCGGAAGAATAGGGTCGAAAGGTACTTCTGAATGAGGCAAAACATAATTTCTGGGTAAAGACTGTTTTAATGCCTTTTTAAATAATTGCTTTTTAACTAGCCTGCCTATTTGTAAACATTTAATTGGTTGCCATAAACTTTTAAAATTCTTTCCAAAATAAAACTGCCATAATTATTTCAGATCTAATGCAAAAACAATTTAGCAAATAAGCCCTTCCTTAAGCAAAACAAATAAAACATTTAAGTCCTCCATTTAAATAATTTAATTTCCATAGTAAATTACTTAGGAAAAATCCCCAAAAATCATAGAAATTCACTTTTAATATTTTATCTAACATATATAAATTTCAGACCAAAATTCTTCATGATATAGCCGAAATTAATTTCAGAACCCAATTATTTATATTTTCCATTGAAAATTCATAATAAATTTTCCATAACTTGGAAAATCATAAATAATTAATAACCATCTCCAAAATAATGTTTTACCTAACATAAATTCCTCATGGCATTCGAAACACAATATGAACGATTTTAGCCTTAAAACCATATAAAAAATTAGCAAACAAACTTATTTGAATATAACATATCATAAGATCCAAGCATATCATCATCAAAAATCATCATAATGGATTTAAACTTAAACCCATAAACTAAATGATCATAAAGATGGTTTTGATTATTATTCACCTTGATTAGGATAAGCAATTTGAGATTTGATCCTTGATTAATTCCCTTAGCATTAGATGAATTTCTCCTTTATTCTTTCTAAGTAATGGTCGGCTTGAGCTTTAGGTTTCACGTTTTGAGTTTTTGAAAAATGACCATGAGAAAGAATGGGAACGTGGGTTTTAGGTGCTTAAGGAATTATGATGCGGCAATTCCTAATATGTCCTTGTGTTAATTGTTTTCTTATTAATTAACATATAAAACCATTCATAAGCCCATTTACTTAACTAAGCTCGGCCTCTAAATAAATTTTCAAATCTCAATCCCCTTATCTCTTTAATATTTACATTATTCTATTTAATTTACCTAATTAAATCTTCTGAATAATATTATTAAAAATTAGGGGTGTTACACTAGCACTCCCATATTATATAACTAAGGATCTCAAAATATTTATCTCATAAAATTTTATAATTAAAACTTCAAACTTCCTTTCAAAATTTAAATGATTTGATTTTGGATAAATCACTTCTTCAAAATAATTTTCTAACTCTATATTCTTCAAACAATATATATTAACTTCTTATGGTATTATACACCAGTTCAAAAAATAGATTTATCCTTTTTAAATTCCAAATCATCATTTATAAAATTCAAACTTTCTTTTCAAATAATTTTTTACTTTGGAATTTCAAAATTTATTTACACAATTTCTTACATCTTCTGTTATTACTTCTTTTAGATAAGGACTCAAAATTATCGTTCATTTAAATCAAGAAATGATATACATAACAGAGCACAAGCATCATAAACAATTTCACATATGTCAAAAATATTATAACGACGTTGTCTTGCCATTTATTTATAGCAAATAGCTTTGTCAAATGGCTGCGATGTTGATCATAAAATCAACATTACCTCGCTATTGTTCTTTGCTATTGCTAATGCTCGATGGCTGTAACTGTCGTCAAAACCAATACATATAAAACAACTTTATAGTTTTCAAAAATGTTTTTCCTTTCAAAAAAATATTTAACTCAATTAAAACTTTATGTAACAACCCAGAATTTTGGTCATGGAATTTTAAATATTTAATTAATTTTAAATATTTAAATAATTGAATTTTGGAATTTAATAACTATATTCACATATAAGGATTATTTGAATATTTAAATTTGTGAATTAAATATTAATTAATGGATTTAATTATTTTATTTAACTCATTTTAACTAATAAATAATATTGGTGAATTCAATTTGTAATTAAATTACAATAATAAATGGTTCGAATAATAATAATAATTTATTTTGACTATAAAACGACTTGATTTTTAATAACGTATTTTTAATTCAATTTATAAAAATTTCAATAATTTTTAATTTGAAAAATAGTTAAATTGTCGTTTGATGATATTTCGGCCGATGATATTTTGAGATTCGCAAAATGTGATAACCAGTGTATTTTATTATTGATTTGAGATCAAGTCGCATTTCTGAGAGCGACCATATTTTTGTTTTATCGTTCATAGTTCATATGTGGAAGAAATCTGTGCAGTGAAATACCAGCTGTTATCCCGCCTTTTGGCAAGGCCAGGATACCAAGGAATTGATTGGATTCCAAATGTCGTTCGTCATAGATATCGATGATTTCTGTCGGAATCTGGATCAAGCTATAATTGATAAGACATGACTAGGAAGGCAAAGGAAGCCAACGTTCCAAGTTTCAAGTCAATCCAAGTTCATATGCTCAAGTTATGATGGATGCAAGCTGGAGGGAAAAGCATGTTTTCGTATCCATCAGTTAGATCCATTTCATACCCATCAGGGAGCATCATTTCGTATCAATAGAGGTAGCCGTGCTTCGAATCCATCGAGTTCGTGTTGATCGGTTTCGTGTCCATCGATAATCAGTGCAACTTGTATCGAATGACTAAGAATCATGTTCGCAACCATCAGGAAGCCTTGCTTCGTATCCATCCGGCCCGTGTCCATCATCCGTTTCACATCGGCAGATTCCCACGACTTCGTAACGATCGAGTTGGCAACGTTCGAACCCATCGAGTTCGTATCGGTCAGATTCGTATCCATCAACAGATGATGTGTCTCGCAACCATCAGTTAATGTCTACTTCGTATCCATCGGACCAGTGCTCTTCGCATCCATCAGAGGACCTCACTTCGAATCCATGCCCAATGACTTATTCGTATCCGACAAGTCAACTGACTAGGGTGACGTATAATCCATCGAACCAAGCGAGGCGAGATACATGGAGTCGAAGCGGTCAATGCGGAGTGAATACTGGATCGAAACGAAGTGTGCACGCCACATCATCTCAGAAGCACGTGCAGTGATCGATACGATGGGATCAGCTTGAGGCCATGGAGTCGAACGAAACAGCCAGCGATGAATGTCGTTTCGTATCGATGATATCTCGCAATCTACCGATCTAAATCCAATGAAATTTTCAGGAAAGCTTGCATACACACTGAAGAATGTCTCCACCAAATTTCAGCTTAATTGGACATCATCTTGATCGATACGAAATGAATTAGTATTGATTGCAGATCGAGGCGAAACTTTCTGGAAACGGCCACGTGGGTCCCCTCACATGCTAGATCAAGTCTCTCGGAATTTGAACGAAATCTCAGCCTCCTATGCCTATAAATAGAGCCCCAGAGCATACAGAAAAGGGATCTTTTGATTCTCAAGCGCCCAGACTCTGCCGGATTGAGACTTGCATCCCACTCTTGCTGTTGAATTAGAATTCTAAACTGTAATTCGCTGTTGTTTGCTGTAGTTGCTTGTAATCGTTGAAAGAGAATCAATAAAATCATCAAAACTTCATAGTGGACGTAGGCAACACGCCGAACCACTCTAAATTGCTTGTCTTTGCATTTTACATTTCTGTTTGTTGGAGTTTTTGTTAGATAATCTCTGTTTTACATTTACTCTTAGCAAACACCAGCAATCACAAATAAATATGTCAACTCTTAGCAAGTCCAACATCCCTATGTTCTCCTTTCCCTTTTTGTTTATTGTCCTTCATGTCTACATTTCAGTGAACTAAGAAAAGCAGAACATCATCATTTTGTTTTTGTTAATTTTGTGTATAAAACGAAGTCAACACCTAGCCTCGTTCTCTTATTTCTTTCTCCATCTTCTCACTGTTCGTTTATCAATTCCAATAAAAGCAAAAGCAGGTTACATCTTCAAAAATCATAATATAATGATTTACTCAATTATAAATTGCAAAAAAAGGTTTTTTGAATTCGTAGAGGCGAGTGCTTCAAGTCTATATGCATAATGTGGTTGCGGCAGTGATTTGGGGGAGTCGGCATCATGATTGGCGAACTAGGATTTAGTCTTATGGATGCTAGAGGCAGTTTTAGGCAGACCGGAGCATGGCAAGGTATTTCTCTGGCGAAGGCAAGCTAGGAGGTGGAGTTTGGGAAGTCACGGTGGTTCTTGGAGATTTGCGACATACAGTCTATCGCATAGGGCTATAGGCCACCTCCAGGTCCCGATGCATTAGGAGCAGTCATGCTCGACTTCATGGTGGGGAATGTGGGAAGATCGTGAAAGGGAATACGTCGGCAACATCGGATTGAAGTTTCGACGAGTGACGGTCATGTTTGAGCATGCGTGTCCATGAGGAAGCACGGTGATATTATGCACATTTTGATATTGGGGAGGGAGAAGATGGTTTATTTTAATGATGGTAATTAAAAATTTTATTAGTGTTTAAGTATATCTAATTAGTTCGAAGCTTATAAAATGCACAACTTTCTCGTATGAAGTCCAAATCGAACGTAGTCAGTTGTGTTGCACTCGTGGGATCATCATCTACGCGGTGGGATTGGTTTGGTTCAAATCAGAACTAATGGAATTTTGGGCTAAAATCGAACGTTAGTTCAAAATCAGAATGCTTCGACGATAACTGGAATTTCGGTGAGTTTCCTCACCTTCAATTTACTATATAATATCTATGATGCTAGAGACTATTGTTGGTTGCTTGGATGTTAGTTAAATTGTTGTTTGATTGATTGTTTAGTTGACATGCCATTTGGAAAATGGATGACACATTAACCTGATTGTTGTAAACCCATATGATTATATATTGTCCGTAACCATTGTTTTACAGGGAATATTTGTAGAGAGACCCTAAGGGGTTTCTCGCCAATAATTGTTATTTATTTCCTTATGCTACTTATATTGATGTTTAGTTGTAATTAATCATGATATTCCATTTAAATTGTTTAAGTGTCGTTATAGCAATTTTCGTTATAACGTAAATTATTGAATATCATCTCCTAAACCCTTCGTATGTATTGTCTTGAGCTTGTAATTTCATAAAATAGATATTTAAATTCATTAATCATTTTGATTTATGATATTTGAATTAATTAATCGTTTTAATTGATAACGTTTAAAATTTATCAAATCATTTTAACCAATGATGTTTGAATTTAAATTAATCCATCCAGTTAATGATATCTGAATTTAAGTAATCATTTTAAGTGATAATGTTTTAAGTTAATAAATCATTTTAACAAAAGATGGTTAAATTTAATTAATCGTTATTGATTCATGATATTTAAATGAATTAATCATTTTAATTAATGATATTTGAGTTTAATAAATCATTTTAATTAATGATGTTTAAAAATAATTAATCATTTTAAATAATGATGTTTGAGTTTAATTAATTACTTTAATTAAAGATGTTCTTAATTTAGTTAAATCGTTTTAATTAACGATGTTTGAATCTAATTTACCATTTAATTAATGATATTTGAATTCAGTTAATATTTTTAATTAATGGTGTTTTAAAATTTAGTTAATTGGTTTAATAAAAGAGTTTAAAGTAAATTTACTGATTTAATAAAAGTCTTTTAGAAATAATTAACTATTTAAATAAAGATAATTGATTGGTTTATTAAAAGAGATTATGAATTTAATTAATTATCTTTCGAGATAATTAATATTGTTTTTTAAAATTATAAAAGAGTATAAATGTGATTAATTATCTTTTAGGATAATTAATGTTGGTTTAAATTTATAAAAGGGATTTTTAATTTGATTTATTTTGTTTGGGAAAATTAATGTGGTTTTAAAATTTATAAAAAGGTTATATAAATTATCCCTCGGGATGAATTACCATTGACTTAAAATTTACAAAAATAATTTAATTGATTTATCAATCTTTTGGGATAATAAATATTGTTTTAAAATTTATAAATAATTGTTTATAAACAAGAAGATCTTTTAAAAAGAATTATTTCAAATAAAGCTAAGTGTAAATTGTTTTGGGTTTACAATAAACAATGTTTTGACATTTGTTTTGACCTTGGTATTAATACACTTAGGAAATTTAATTTGCCCTTTTAAAAGAATATTTTAAAAAAGTGTTTTTAAAGTGTCTTTAAAAGTATTGTGATGAGAAAATCAAGCGCAAGTGAAAACAACTAACTTATCATTCCTGATAGTTGATTTATCAACTATCGACTTTGATTTTGCTTTCTTCTTTATATTTCGTCACTCTAAGACGATGTGTTGCTCATTTGGGCCTTGTTATTCTTTGTCGGAAATGACTAAACCCAAAAATCAAGTGGAAGCCAAGCTATGTGGGGTTGCTTCCATTAGGGTATTTTCACATCCACTTTAGATTAGATTCGGTTTTTTGCATAGAGATGTGAAATACTCAGATTCTCGGTAACCGTTGGTGGGGTCCAGCTTGGACGTGTCCGAGAGCCGTCATAGTTTTTAAGTATATTTCTAGAGGTATACTTTTGGTAAGAGGGGTGCACCCTCCTAGTCATTATTGGAAAAAATTCTCATTTTCCCTTGTTTTTAATTCAAATCTTTGAATTGTTTCCTTAATTGCATGGAGAACTGCCTTGTGCTCTTCTCTACGTTCAATTATTTATGACCATTCTTTTAGGTCTGGAATTTGTTATTATTTATGCACATTCACTTAGTATGGGATTTGTTCTTGCTAGTACCCACCCTTTTATTTGGATTGTTGCTGTCGTTTATTTCCATTCTTTCTTGATTGGATTATTATTCTGTTTTGTTTCCCATTTCTTCATTAATGGATATTATTTTGTGAGGTAAAAATCCATTCCGTGCTAGCAGTGTGGTCTCATTGAATTTTTATATGTTAATATTACTTGAGTATTCTTACGCTTGTTCTTCAGACTAACCCGGATGTTATTTTATTATACTTATCGGGTCAGACCAAGTTTTTCCAAGGTTAGCTTTTGGTGATATGGAGTTATTGGAGAAGCGCTGGATGTTCACCTATCATAGTGTTCTATTTTCCGCTGTATCATATGTTATGCCTATCAACAATTTGTAAGGTCATAATTTTATAACTGTCCAACTGATAAGGTTTTCTTTTAACTTTGATGTACTCTGTTTTTTTGAGTGACAGATTTTATTACCTTTGATATATTATATGTTGTCAATTCCGCTGTGAGATTTTAATATCCTAGTTCTCTATTCTTTTCTTTTTTATTTTATCCTAGCAATCTGCCTTTCTAGCGATTGGGTGTTCAGAATTTGATATCGAGAATGTGTTCGGTGTCGACTTTTGGTGGTTGAAAACTACAGGTCATTACAATTTGGTATCAGAGCTGAAGGTTAAGCGAGAACCTTGGCTTTGGTAGGGTATAGCTCATTAGAGACAGGGTTAGTAATACCTTAGAATGAGTAACTCATTAGAGATAGGGTGACACCCTAGAATGAGTTTGAGAGTATTATATATACAAGAGCGTATTTGTTATTGTTATAAAAACTTATTATGTTAATTGGTCTGATGAGTTGTTTATGAATTCTGGTCGAGACATAGGATGCCATTGTATCGATAGGGATTTCTAAACACTTGAACAAGAAAAACGGACATGATATTGATTTTTGAAATTTGGTAAATGGAATATTTTACCTCTATTTTTATATATATAAAGGAATAATTTTCAAACGCATATAATTATTTATAGTGTTTGTTTGTTAATAATAATACTTCTTTATTATCACTATTGTTTGATTTGTCATGCTCAGATAGTTTAGGAGCATTGACTATCGTTTATTGGTTATTAATCCATGCTCAACTAGTTTATGAGCATATATATTGTTTGATAATTGTAAGTATATTAAAATGAACCTTTTGTGAATTAAGTTTCACAATCTGACTATAAGGTGTTCGGAGTAAATGTTAAGTTAAAGTAATCTTTTAATAAAGGTTGTTTAAACTAATATAAATAGTAGGATAAGACATTTAGAGAATAACTATTTGAGAAATATCATAATAAAGGAGAATTATTATAATATGAAATGATTTTATATAAAGATAATTTTATATAAATTTTATTTATAAAATGTGTTTTAAAATGGATTTTTGAATTTAAATCCCTGGGTTGTTTGAAAATAATTTTAAAAGGGATTTTGAGGAAAATAACAGTAGTATTACTTGGAAGTATTTATAAATAAAAATATTTTAGAAGTGAAATTTTAAATGAAATGCATTTTCTTTAGGGAAATTCGGGGAAAACATTGTGATTAGTTTTGTGGTAATTTGAATAATCTTCTAACTGACGATTGGATGTTGCTTAGGCAAACGTTTTGGAGTACTTAGTAAATTATTCTCTTTATCGTTGTGCGATCGAAAAGAGTTCAAATTCAAACGAACCCAAAGTGGATTTTAGAAAAATAATTTGCTAAAGTTATTCACAAAAGGAATGTATGTAGTATGTTTTCAAAAAGGGGTTTGAAAAAAAACTAGGTATTTTAGTTCTTAAATTTTCTTAAAGGAAATTTATTTAAAATAAAAAGATTTTGTATATTTATTTTATTAAAACCGTAGTTCAGTTTAAATATCTAAGTTGTAAAATCTATTTGGTAATATTGGACTAACCTGTAAACATCTTTCCTTGGAGCACTCTAAGGTAAAGTGGTCGGATGGTTGACTTAGTTTCAAAGATCCATATTTTTAATGGGCCTCCATTTGAATTTGAAAATAAAAATAATATTTATTTATTTATTAATTAATTAATTAAAATTGACATTTTGTGTATACTCTTAGAATCTAGAAGGGTACTATATAAGTAAATAAATGGCGTAAGTTTTATTTGATATTTTATAAAGAAATGGCTTTATAAATTGTTTATAAACTTAGGTCAAGATTTATGAAGTAATTTATAAAATAATTTTAGTGTTGAATAAAATACTAAATGGAAAACATGAGTGATTTAGAAAGAGATTGGTATAATTATAAAACCAATCAAACTAAGTACGTAAGTTATACATAGATCATCTTATTCGCATGCGTTTTGATTCAGGATTCGAATACGTAGCTTGGGGTGATTCACTCCAGTCCAAAAAAGGATCTCTCACTTGGTCCTTATCAGTGAATACTTGATTCGAATTCTCGATATGATACTGAAGTTTTCTATCATAGTATATGGCTATGCAAGGAGAACGGAAGTTACTAACCTAGGAACACGATCACGTCCGCCATAGATAGGTCGAGTGAACAATACTAGTTCGAAAAATAGAAGTCTATGTATTTGAGTAAGTGACCAGATCAAATATGGCATATGGATGATTTATGTATATCATACAGACTTAAGTGTAATTGTATACTTAGTATGTGACTTAAGAAAATTTGTGAACTTAAGCAAAATTCTATATTTGGTTGTTAGTTATTTGACATTTTAAAGTAATGTTAAGTGTTAGATTTTTCCCTATGGAATTTGGTTGATTGATGGTGTTAGCTTATTACTTTGCGAAACTTGATTTGATTTGATTTAGTTGTGTGATGTATATACCATAGTTTATAAAGTTCGAATTTATAAACATAGATTTTTGAATTGTTATTTATTCGGACTTAAATCTCGGTAGTTTTAAAATCATTTTAAAAGAATTTTTGGAATGATTGTGCAAAGAAATAATAATAGTATGATTTGAAGTATTTGAAAATGTTATTATTTTGATAAAAAATTGGAATTTGTTCCAATAGATATTTTCAAAGTGTTCTACAAATATTTTTATTTATTGCAATCAATGACTAAAATCAAAGAGCGATTGGGAGTTTTCCCCATTTTCGGGACTCGCTAAGTGTATTTACTCTATTGTTTTTAGGGTTGGTACCAAGTGAAACACCCCCTACCCCATAATATATCCAAAAAGACGCATTAAAAGGCATGGTGCGTTGTAGGTATAAATAAAACTAACAGAGACTAAGATTCACAAGAAAAAAAAAGGTAAAAACAATGGAAACTAGAATAATAACTTATTTAAAATAAAACTTTCATAATTGCTTCATAAATAAGTCAAATACCAAATACAACATCCATGTCTCAAAACCCATCATGTCTTATGAAATAAAAATTTATAGTCTCAAAATCAGAGGACATAATATTCCTCATAATAAGCCAGTACATAAAAAGAACAAAAGCTGAAAGAAAAGAAATACATGGTAGAAAACTCCTCCAAGAAATCTCCAAGCAAATGCAATCTACTGTCCTCTCCCTTGATTGCCTAAGGAGGCGCAGGGGAAAATAGAGGAGTGGGTTAGACTACAAGTCTGGTGAATGATAGTAATTACTAGAGTCTTTAAGCAAGACAAAAGTAATAGACTCTACAACAGTTCTAGCATAAAGAAGGATAATAAAAGGAAATAGGAAAGAGATAAACTGAAAATAAGTACGATTAAATATTGCTCAATTTATAAGATAGGTTAACTTTGATTGTTTGCACTTGTCCTTGATTTCTGCTTTAATTAGGCTGAATTCCTAATCATGTAATTAGGATGTAACCCTAATTCTAGCCTTTTTGATCGGCCTGCTACTCCATAGACCTTACTGTGGACCAGCCGCTATATAACTCCCTACACCACAGCCAATGGTATCTACGAAAGATGCACAGATCAACTACTGTGGATCCGAACGACATATATAGCTCCCTACACAGAAGGCAATGGTGTCTACTAAAGACACCCATACCAAGCGCTCGGAACTCATAGCTATTACTGAGCACCCGAATGGAAGTCGCACGCGTAACTGCCACCATGCACATGCTTCCTTTTGCTCCACCTATTGGGTCTTCTTATTACCTCCAACTTCCAGCATAGCGTGCCCCTCATCTCACTTATGGCTAATGTGAGATCACCGTGTGTCCATAGAAAATAGGGGAAATGCTGTTGGTACTGGCCCTTTCATCCAAACAATATCTAGTTGCGTCCCTTATCTAAATCCCCCGTGATTTGGACTTCTATTTAACAAATTACTACCATTCTTAGCATAAGCATGCCCTTATCTCACTTCAGACTAATGTGAGACACCATTTTGTCTAATAGGGAATGCTATTTGGTAAAGGTCCTACTTTCATCTTTACTTATTAACTTAGATAAATTATTTAAATAAGCCTTTATTATCATTTTTATTTTCTACGCTTATTAATTTATCCCAAGTCTTAAAATAAGCCTCATTCTGTTCTTTTTCTTACTTTAACCTACGTTATAATCATGCTTATTACTTAACCCAAGGTCTAAGTGTGAAAATAAGCTTCTTTCATCTTTTACTCTATTTAGTTAAAATTCTAAGTTATAACTATGCCAATTATCTTTAATTAGTCCAATTCTAATTGTAATTAGGGGTAATTTCAGTCCAATTCCATTATTTATTACAGTCTTTATAATTTATATTTTATATCCTATTATTTCAGTTTTCTTACAATTTAATCTGTATTCGCGTTAATCCTATTCTAATCCATACACGAAGAAGAAGGAGAAATAAAAGAAAACTGAAAATAGAAGAAAATCCCAATGTAGAAAGAATATGTAAATAGCATATAAATAATAGTAAATAAAATAAAATACTGTAAATAAACTGTAAATAAATAAAAAGCTATGCTTAACAGTAATAATTATAATTAACAGAAATAAAATAAAATTACTGAAAAGAATAGCTGAAAGGAAATAGACTGAAAATAATTCTAAAAACTATAAATAAAACTGCTAAAAAGGTTATTCCAAAAATTGTAGTAAAACTACAACTATTGGAAACCCTATTATTTTAAATTACTTAAAGAAATCTTAAAATAATTACAATCACTCACCTGAGACAAAAGCTAGAATCCCTTTTTTTTATAGCAACCAAAATTCTCTAGAAATCTCCTCTAATTTGTACAATCTCCATCTTTTATTTGAACGTATATATATAATATAATTTTATTTTATAAATGAAGAATGTAAGTAAATATTTGAGAGAGAGAAATGGGGGCTAGGTTTTGATTTTAGAGTAAAAACCTAAGTTAGTTTAGGTCCTATTTATTGTGTTTTAGGTGTGCTTTCAACCGTAGATTAGAATCTCTAGAAACTTCTGCTGACTCATTGTTGTGTCAAATCTTACAATGCGCTTTGTTAGCGCCTTATCTTATATTTATTTTAATTAATTACACCCTCAATAATATACAAACTATAAATAACGTTTTCTTCACCTCAATTAATTTCTAAATTGTGACATTTTATTTCATATTAAATTTTCATGCGTCTCTCTTTATTTGCATGTTTCATTTCAGTTTTCAACATCCCATTTAATTCGCATGTAACAACCCGAAATTTAACTTGTAATAATTAATTAAATAATAAAATAACTTTGTGAAATTATCAGAATTAAGCCACGAAAGTTGCACCATTGTGTCCGTGGTAATTTTCTGGTCAATTTCCATATATAGAACGTCAGAAACCGAGCTAATATGACCAAGTTATAAAATAAACAAAATAAGCAGAAATAAAATGAAATATATATATATGGTCATGTCGACCGGCCGGTTGACCTGGGCAAGGGGGCGGTCGACCGCCCGGTTGAACAGCCTTGTATTTCAGCAGGCGAACGGTCGTTAATTCATTCGAACGAATTAGAGGCCTCAGAACATGTCATTTGCATCCTTTAGTTTAATCTGGTCCCTCTGTTCATGCTTTCGATGGCTCTTATTCAGCCTATGACGTGGTTGCATCCAATTCAATCTCCAAACCCCAACGGTCCGAGATCCACTTCTACACATATAAATAGACCCCTAGACCTAACACTTTTTCTCATTCTAGATTTTCTCCACTTGGGTTCACCTTTTCAGGAAGGACCCTAAAAGGAATAATTTTCCAAGGAGAGAATCTTTTTAATAAAAATTATTTTATAACTCCAAGTGGATCCGGGAAGACCAAAGGAAGAGCTTAGAATCGGAGGTGAGTGATTGTAATTATTTGAAGTTTTCTTTAAGTAATTTAAAATAATAGGGTTACCAATAGTTGTAGTTTTACTACGATTTTTGGAGTAGCCTTTTTCAGTAATTATTTACAGTTTTTAATTATTTTCAGTCTATTCAGCTATTCCTTTCAGTAATTTTAGTATTATTTCTGTTAATTATAATTTATTACTGCTAAGCATAGCTTTTTATTAATTTACAGTCTATTTACAGTATTTAAGTTTATTTACTGTTATTTATTTCTTATTTACATCTTTTCGACGTTTTGGATTTTATGCAAGTGTCTATTCTCTTCATTCCCCTTTTCTGCGCGTATGGATTAGAATAAATTGAATGCGAATATGGATTTTATAAGTAAAAATATTGAATGAAGAAAATAAGATGTAAATTTTAAAGACTAATAAATAATGAAATTGGACTGTAATAAATAATGGATTGGACTGTAATAAATAATGGAATTGGACTGAAATTACGCCTAATTATAATTAGAATTGGACTAATTAAAGATAATTGGCATAGTTATAACTTAGAATTATAACTAAATGAAGTAAAAGATGAAAGAATCTTATTTTCACACTTAGGGTTAAGTAATAAGCATGATTATAACGTAGGTTATAATAAGAAAAAGAACATGATAGGGCTTATTTTAAGGCTTGGAATAAATTAATAAGCGTAGAAAGTAAAAATGGTAATAAAGGCTTGTTTAAATAATTTATCCAAGTAAATAAGCAAAGATGAAAGTAGGACCTATAACAAATAGCATTCCCTAGGGCAAGCTTATGCTAAGAATGGTAGTAATTGGTCAAATAGAAGTCCAAATCATGGGGATTTGGATAAGATGCGCAACTTGATATTGTTTGGATGAAGGGCGAGTACAAATAGCATTTCCCTTTTTTTATGGACACACGGTGATCTTGCATTAGCCTGAAGTGAGATGAGGGGCACGCTATATTGGACGTTGGAGGTAATAAGAAAACCCAATAGGTGGAGCAAAAGGTAGCATGGGCATGGTGGCAGTTACGCATGTGACTTCCATTCGGGTGCTCGGTAATAGCTATGAGTTCCAAGCGCTTAGTATGGTGTCTTAGTAGACACCATTGCCTTCTGTGTACGGAGCTATATATGTCATCCGGATCCACAGTAGTTGCTCTGTGCATCTTCCGTAGACACATTGGCTGCTGTGTAGGAAGTTATATAGCGGTTGGTCCACAGAAAGGTCTATGGAGTAGCAGGCCGATCAAAAAGGGTAGAATTAGGCTCACATCCTAATTACAGGATTAGGAATTCAGCCTATAAATCAAGGACAAGTGCAAGCAATCAAAGTTAACCTATCGTATAAATTGAGCAATATATGATCGTACTTATTTTCAGTTTATCTCTTTCCTATTTCCTTTTATTATCCTTCTTTATGCTAGAACTGTTGTGGAGTCTATTACTTTTATCTTGCTTAAAGACTCTAGTAATTACTATCATTCACCAGACTTTTAGTCTGACCCACTCCCCTATTTTCCCTTCCCCCCCATATCCAATCAAGGGAGAAGTCAATAGATTGTAGTTGCTTGGAGATTTCTTGGAGGAATTTGCTAACATGTATTTCTTTTCTTTCAGCTTTTGTTCTTTTTATGTACTGCCTTATTATGAAGGATATTATGTACTCTTATTTTTGAGACTATGAATTTTTATTTCATAAGACATGATGGGTTTTGAGATATGGATGTTGTATTTATGAAGCAATTATGAAACTTTTATTTTAAATAAGTTATTATTTTAGTTTCCGCTATTTTTGTCTATTTTTGTCTTGTGAATCTTAGTCTTTGTTAGTTTTATTTATACCTACAATGCACCACGCCTTTTAATGTGTCCTTTTGGGTATATAAGGGGTGTGGGTGTTTCACTTGGTATTAGAGCCAGGGTTATAGGATTCCTAAAAAATTATTTTAAAAGTAAAGTATTTTCCAAAATAACTTGTTTTAAAAAGTATTTTTCAGAAAAGAACTCTTAGAAATAGTTTTTAAGTATAAAAGAGTTTTTATAAAAATCCCCTCAAAGTCCAGTTCAACCCTCTTTCGATTATTTCGAACCTAAGTTTCCTTTTCTTTGCATAGTATGGCTGACTGGTTCCATAAAGCTACGATACCAGGGGTATAAGGGCAAGCGCCCAATACAACACCGGTAAGTGGAAATCCCTTTAATCCACCTACACCAGCCGATTTTTCTAAGCTATGCAAGGACTTCACTAGCATAGGGGGCAGAATGTTTTCTGGCATGAAGGATTTCAAGGAGACGCAAGCTAGGTTGGAAGATATGGAGCAGAAGTTTAGGCGGTTAGGTTTGGGGGACCGACGGAGTGGTCAACCTATATCTTGGCAGTTGGAAGAAGAGCTTAAGGAGGTTCCTACAAGCTCTAAGAAACAGTGGTGGAAGCGCAAGAAGGATAAGAGGAAAAGGGAAGGCCATGAGAAGCGAATCAAGAAAAATGGGAAGTGTAAGCACTGTAGAATGAATGGTAGTTACGCAAAAGATGTAAGAAGGCAGGAATGGGGGGGAGGTGTTTCAATTGTGGACAGCTTGGTCACTTTAGTAAGTTTTGTCCTAAGAAGATAGGGTAAGGAGCGAGTGTACCTGCAGCGCAGATTCAGGCTTTGGATGCAACACCTTCCAGCAGCGGACCGGATCGAGGTAGCAAAATTTGGTTTATATTTCTGATTTTCCCATTCAAACTCTTTTCGATCCTAGAGCATTACACTCTTTCATCTCTAGTTCTGCACTTAGACATCTCTTTAGTAGCAGATCCCATTGTTGTTTCAAACCCCATAGGAGGATCGACACTCTTGTCTATGGTTTGTAGGGGTTTGAAAATTTATATCCTAGGCGTAGAATTTGACAATGACGCCTATGTTTTGGGATTCTTAGGGTATGGGATGACCTTAGGGATGGATTGGCTATCCACATACGGAGCTATCTTAGACTACGAGAGGAGAGTCGTTAGACTTGAGACTTGCAGTGGTAGGACTCTGGAGGTATCTTGCGACCCGCAAGGGTCAATCATGTTGAGTTTTCTCTATTCCCTTGATTCATCTTCATCAGAGTTGCATTTGGTTTCTGTCGTCAGAGATTTTGCAGACGCCTTTGAGAAGGTTAGGGGACTACCCCCTAAGAGAGAGATTGACTTTAGGATTTATTTGACCGAGAATGCCAAGTCAGTAGCGTTACCTGTGAGACACAGGGCACCTAGGGAAAAGAAAGAATTGAGCAAGCAGATTTGTGAGCTCTTGGAGAAGGGATTCATAAGAAGGAGTGTATCAGAGTGGGGAGCGCCAGTCGTCTTCACCACTAAGGTAGATGGTTCTCTCCGACTTTTCATGGACTATGGGGAATTGAATAAGCTCACCAAGAAGAATCGATATCCACTTCCTAGGATTGATGATCTTTTTGACCAGTTAGTAAGTTCTTCGGTTTTCTCTTAACTTGATTTAGCCATGGGATTCCATCAGCTTAGAGTCGTAAATGACAGCATAGATAAGACTGCCTTTAGGACACAGGATGGATTCTTCGAATGGTTGGTTATGCCCTTTGGGCTAACCAATGCTCTTGCCTATTTCATTGATTTGATGAGTCGAGTCTTTAGGGATGTCCTAAATAAGTTTGTGGTGGTATTTGTGGATGATATCTTGGTATTTTCCAAGAATAAGGAGGAGCATGTTGTTCATTTGGAAGAAGTTCTTCGCACACTTCTTAGTCATCATTTGAGAGCTAAGTTTTCGAAGTGTCATTTTTGGAGAGAGGAAGTTCATTTCTTGGGGCACGTAGTCTCGAAGGAAGGTTTGGCTGTTGACCCCGCCAAGGTTATTGCAGTACAAGATTGGAAGGCCCCCAAGAACATTACTGAGGTTAGGAGCTTCCTAGGATTGGCAAGCTACTATAGGAAGTTCATTAAAGACTTTGCCAAGATTTCGGCACCACTCACGTGCCTTACTAAGAAGAATAAAGCTTTCGTGTTGGACGTGGATTGTGAGGATGCATTCATGAAGCTTAAGAGAGCCCTTACTAGTGCACCAGTGCTAGTTTTACCCGACGGAGCTAAGTCGTTCACTGTATACACTGATGCATGCAGAACGGGTCTAAGAGCGGTGTTGATGCAAGATGGGAGGGTATTGTGTTATGGTAGTAGGAAGTTGAGGACGCATGAGAAGAACTATCCTACCCACAATTTGGAGTTGGCTGCCATAGTTTTTGCACTTAAGACTTGGAGGCACTATTTGCTTGGAGAGAGGTTTGAGCTTTTTACCGACCATAAGTCTTTGAAGTACCTATTCTCGCAGAAGGACTTGAACTTAAGGCAACAAAGGTGGATGGAGTTTTTAGCCTCATATGATTTTGAGATAGCTTATACTCCTGGCAAGGGTAATGTGGTTGCAGATGCATTGAGTAGAAAGAAAGCAACCCTTAGTCCTTTGTTCGTAGAGTGGAGGAGCTTGGAGTTTATTTCTACTTTTTATTTTAAGCCCTCTACGGACATTACTCCCGGATTGTTGGCAACCTTAGAGGTAAGGCCTACCCTTATGGATCAGATTGGCTTGAGGAAGCAGGAGGATTCGGAACTCATGGACATTATGGATAGGATTACCCAAGGAGAGGTCTCAAGACATCTCCAACGCTATTCCATTGATAGCAGAGGATGGCTTAGGAGAGATGGGAAGCTTTGTGTTCCACGCACCGATGACTTGTTGAGAGCATTTTTGGAAGAGGCTCACCATTCCCGTATGACTATTCATCTGGGTGGTGACAAAATGTATTGAGACATGAAGAGGATGTTCTATTGGGGTGGTATGAAAAAGGACGTGGCAGAATTCGTAGTTAAGTGTCTCATATGCCAAAGGGTAAAAGCAGAGCAGCAGAAGCCCGGTGGATTACTTCAGCCCTTAGATGTACCGGAGTGGAAGTGGGACAGTATTTCTATGGATTTCATTGATGGTTTACCCCGTTCTAGGAAAAGGAACACTAGAATTTGGGTGATTGTTGATAGATTGACCAAGAGTGCTCACTTCATCCCGGTTAAGTGTAAGCGTACGGCTTCATATTTGGCATCCTTGTATATTCGAGAGATAGTATGTCTACAAGGAGTTCCTTCTGGTGTTGTTAGTGATAGAGATCCCATTTTCGCTAGTGAGTTTTGGAGAAGCTTACAAGATGCGCTAGGGACGCAACTTAGGTTGAGTACAGGCTATCACCCCCAAACGGATGGCTAAATGGAGAGGGTAAATAGAGTGCTTGAGGATTTGCTGCGGATGTGCATTTTGGACTTTGGAGGAACTTGGGAGGAGCATCTCCCGTTGGTTGAGTTTGTGTACAATAATAGTTACCAAACATGTATAGGAATGGCACCATCTGAGGCTTTATATGGGAGACCTTGCAAGTCCCCATCCTGTTAGGTAGAGTCTACGAAGAAGTTATTACTAGGACCCGATATGGTTAGGGAGACTTTTGAGAGGGTGGATTTGATACGGTGAAGGATGAAGATGGCTCAAGACAGACAGAAGTCGTATGCAGATAGGCGGAGGAGAGACTTAGAGTTTGAGGTTGGAGACTTAGTTTTTATCAAAGCATCCCCGCTTAGGAAGGTGGTAAAATTCGGATCAAATGGAAAGTTAGCCCCTAGATTTGTTGGACCATTTTCTATCACAGAGAGAGTTGGGAAGATGGCTTATCGAGTGAGGCTACCAGATAAGCTTGCAGGAGTGCACGACGTTTTCCATGTTTTGCACTTGCGAAAGTGCTTACATGACTCGGCGGAGGTTGTAGAGCCTAGTCAATTAGAGGAGGTGGAGGTAGAAAGAGAAGCTTTTATTCGGCATATCCCCATGAAGATTGTTGGAAGAGATATCAAGAGACTAAGGAATAAGGAGGTTCCACTGGTAAAGGTGTAATGGGGAGATGATGTTGCAACGCCACATGGGAAGCAGAGGAGAAGATTCGTACTTCCTATCCTCATCTTTTTTATGGTAAGTTTTAGAATTCCTTTTTCCATCTTTAGATTTGAATAGGTTCTTTCCTTTATTATCCTTTGGGAGGGTAGAACTTAGGATTTAACCTATGGATGGTAGGATTTGATGTAAACATGTTAATAGAACATGTTATGAATGATGTATGCCAATGGTTGCAAGTGTTTGCTGGTGGATGCTATGGACGCATATAGGTACACTAGGCACTATTATTCCTTAGGGATTGGCCTAACTTGGACACTAGAGCATATGCATATGGATGTGTGTGCATTTTTATTTTATTTCCATGATTTCTATAAATGGATGATTATCACATGATTGTTGCATTTGGATTATGTATGTAGCACGCATATAGAACTATCAGTTATCATTAAGAAATTATTGCAATCATTTGGATACATGGCACGGACATGATAGCATAAAAAGGAGGTCAACTGAATCAGTGGACCGCCTAATCATTTGCATTAGTTAGGGATATTTACACTACACTAATTGCATAAGTATCATAAAATGCATTAGAAAAACATAAGAGCAATGGATGAATGGTTGATGATTGAGTAGTTGGTTTGTAGAATTGGATGAAAACATTTAGTACATTCTTTTAAATAACCCAAAATTTAACCCGAAATAATTAATTTGTTAATTAATTAAATAATAAAATAACTTTGTGAAATTATCAGAATTAAGCCACAGAAGTTACACATTGTGTCCGTGGTAATTTTCTGGTCAATTTTCATATATAGAACGTCAGAAACCGAGCTAATATGACCAAGTTATAAAATAAACAAAATAAGCAAAAATAAAACGAAAATATACATATATATATATATGGTCAGGTCGACTGGCCAGTCGACCTGGGCAAGGGGATGGTCGACTGCCCGGTCGACCCGCCTTGTATTTCGGCAGGAGAATGAACGTTAATTCATTCAAACGAATTAGAGGCCTCAGAACACGTCATTGCATCCTTTAGTTTAATCCGGTCCCTCCGTTTCTGCCTTTCGATGGCTCCTATTTAGCCTATGACGTAGTTGCATCCTATTCAATCTCCAAATCTAACGGTCCGAGATCCACTTCTACACATATAAATAGACCCCTATACCTAACACTTTTTCTCATTCTAGATTTTCTCCGCTTGGGTTCACCTTTTCAGGAAGGACCCTAAAAGGAATAATTTTCCAAGGAGAGAATCTTTTTAATAAAAATTATTTTACAACTCCAAGTGGATCCGGGAAGACCAAAGGAAGAGCTTAGCTTTGGAGGTGAGTGATTGTAATTATTTTAAGATTTCTTTAAGTAATTTAAAATAATAGGGTTACCAATAGTTGTAGTTTTACTACAATTTTTGGAATAGCTTTTTTCAGTAATTATTTACAGTTTTTAATTATTTTCAATCTATTCAGCTATTCCTTTCAGTAATTTTAGTATTATTTCTGTTAATTATAATTTATTACTACTAAGCATAGCTTTTTATAAATTTACAGTCTATTTACAGTATTTAAGTTTATTACTATTATTTATTTCTTATTTACATCTTTTCGACGTTTTGGATTTTATGCAAGCGTCTATTCTCTTCATTCCCCTTTTCTACGCTTATGGATCAGAATAAATTGAACGCAAATATGGATTTTATAAGTAAGAATATTGAATAATGGAATTGAACTTAAATTACGCCTAATTATATTTAGAATTGGACTAATTAAAGATAATTGGCATAGTTATAACTTAGAATTATAACTAAATGAAGTAAAAGATGAAAGAAGCTTATTTTCACACTTAGACCTTAGGTTAAGTAATAAGCATGATTATAACATAGGTTATAATAAGAATAAGAACATAATGGGGCTTATTTTATGGCTTGGGATAAATTAATAAGCGTAGAAAGTAAAAATGGTAATAAAGGTTTATTTAAATAATTTATCTAAGTTAATTGGCAAAGATGAAAGTAGGACCTGTACCAAATAGCAATCCCTAGGGCACGCTTATGCTAAGGATGGTAGTAATTGGTCAAATAGAAGTCCAAATCACGGGGATTTGGATAAGCGGTGCAACTAGATATTGTTTGGATGAAAGGCCAGTACCAACAGCATTTCCCATTTTTTTATGGACACATGGTGATCTCGCATTAGCCTGAAGTGAGATGAGGGGCACGCTATGCTGGACGTTGGAGGTAATAAGAAGACCCAATAGGTGGAGCAAAAGGTAGCATGGGCATGGTGGCAGTTACGCGTGCGACTTCCATTTGGGTGCTCAGTAATAGCTATGAGTTTCAAGCGCTTAGTATGGTGACCTAGTAGACACCATTTCCTTTTATGTAGGAAGTTATATATGTCGTCCGTATCCATAGTAGTTGCTTTGTGCATCTTCCATAGATACCATTAGCTGCGGTGTAGGGAGTTATATAGCGGTTGGTCCATAGAAAGGTCTATGGAGTAACAGGTCGATCAAAAAGGCTAGAATTATGGTCACATCCTAATTACAGGATTAGGTATTCAGCCTAAATAAATCAAGGACAAATGCACGCCATCAAAGTTAACCTATCGTATAAATTGAGCAATATCTAATCGTACTTATTTTCAGTTTATCTCTTTCCTATTTCCTTTTATTATCCTTCTTTATGCTAGAACTGTTGTAGAATCTATTACTTTTATCTTGCTTAAAGTCTCTAGTAATTACTATCATTCACTAGACTTTTAATCTGACCCACTCCTCTATTTTCCCCTTCCTCCCCCCCAATAACCAATCAAGGGAGAAGTCAGTAGATTGCAGTTGCTTGGAAATTTCTTGGAGGAGTTTGCTACCATGTATTTATTTTCTTCCTGCTTTTGTTCTTTCTATGTATTGTGACTTATGAGGGATATTATGTACTCCGATTTTTGAGACTATGAATTTTTATTTCATAAGACATGATGGGTTTTGAGATATGGATGTTGTATTTGGTATTTGACAATATTTATGAAGCAATTATGAAAGTTTTATTTTGAATAAGTTATTATTTTAGTTTCCGCTGTTTTTATCTATTTTTGTCTTGTGAATCTTAGTCTCTGTTAGTTTTATTTATACCTACAACGCACCACGCCTTTTAATGTGTCCTTTTGGGTATATTAAAGGGTGTGGGGTGTTTCAAGGTACCAGAATACCACTAGAGGCGCCGTTGTTTTTGTTTAGAGTTATACCGTGCTCGGAAGGGGGGCCACCTTCCTAGTCATGTTGGATTTAGTTTTAAAATATAGTTTTGATATAAAACCCGGGCATTTAGTTCTAAATTTATCTTTTGAACAGATTGGATGCGGATTACTAATTATGGAGCATTCTCTGTATTTTGTTGCATATAGTTGATATGTTGTTTTTGGTTGGTTGTAGCTTTATTTCATACTAGAATTGTATGTAGATTTATATCATGGTAGTTTTTGCACATAAGATTGCCTCATTATTATCAGTTGCAACTTATTACCTTATTGCATATGATTGTTAAATTGTTTATGCTATTTGAGCTTATAATAGAGATAGTTAGTTTATTGCTTTTGTCAGGTTGACTCTCTTTTGGATTGTTCAAACCTAGATGAGTAAGAGGTTCCTACTTGATTCCTTGCGCATCTGTATTAGCATCAAGATAATAAGTTGCTTGCAAAATATAAATAAAACGTGAAAAGATGCATAGTAGATTTAGAAATTAAAACTGGTTGATGATTTTATGCCCCAAATATGGGAGGCGACTTGGCTTTTGTTTTCTTTTGTTGGTTTGAGGCCCGTAGTGATAATTTGTAGCTTTTTCGGATCAACCGGGCAAAGGAGATGCTGCCGAAATTTTCTGTAATTTAAGGAATTTTAAAATTTAATAACTCATTTTAATTAATAGTTTTAAACTTAAGGATTTGGAGTCATTCTCTTCCTTGGGAATTTCGAGGATGAAATTCTATTAAGGGGGAAGAATGTAACAACCCAGAATTTTGGTCATTGAATTTTTACTATTTAATTAATTTAAATATTTAAATAATTGGACTTTGGAATTTAATAACTATATGCAAATATAGGGATTACTTGAATATTTAAATTTTTGAATTAAATATTAATTATATGGATTTAATGATTTTATTTACTTGTTTTAATTAATAAATAATATTAGTGAATTCAATTTGTAATTAAATTTCAATAATAAATGGTTTGAATAATAATAATAAATTATTTTGACAATAAAATGACTTGATTTTTGATAACGTTTTTTTATTTAATTTATAATGAAATTTCATAATTTTTAATTTGAAAATAAATTGTCGTTTGACGATATTTTGGCAAACGATGATATTTTGAGATTTCACAGAATGCGATAACTAGTGTATTTTATTATGGATTTGAGATCGTGTCGCATTTCTGAGTGCAACCATATTTTTGTCTTATTGTTCGTAGTTCATATGCGAAAGAAATATGTGCAGCGAAATGCCAGCAATCACAAATAAATTGTCAACTCTTAGCAAGTCCAACGTCCCCACGTTCTTCCTTCCCTTTTTGTTTGTTGTCCTTCATGTCTACATTTCAGTAAACCAAGAAAAGCAGAACATCTTCATTTTGTTTTTATTAATTATATGTATAAAATGAAGTCAACACTTAGCCTCATTCTCTTATTTCTTTCTCCATCTTCTCACTGTTCATTTATCAATTCCGGTAAAAACAAAAGCATGTTACATCTTCAAAAGATAAAATTATAATGATTTTCTCAACTATAAATTGCAAAACAAGGTTTTTTGAACTCGTAGAGGCGACTGGTTCAAGTCCATATGCATATTGGTGGTTGCGATAGTGATTTGGGGTAGTCGGCATCATGATTGGCGAACTAGGTTTAGTCTTATGGATGCTAGAGGAAGTTTTAGGAAAACCGGAGGGTGTCAAGGTTTTTCCCTGGCGAAGGAAAGCTAGGAGGTGAAGTTTGGGAAGTCACGGTGGTTCATGGAGATTAGCGACATACAGTCTATCGCATCGGGCTACAGGCGACCTCCAGGTCATGATGCATTGGAAGCAGTCGTGCTCGACTTCGTGGTGGGGGATGTGGGGAAATCACGAAGGGGAAGACGTCGGCGACGTCGGATTGAAGTTTTGATGAATAACAACCATGTTTGAGCATGCGTGTCCATGAGGAAGCACGATGATATCGTGCATGTTTTGATATTGGGGAGGGAGAAGATGGTTTATTTTAATGATGGTAATTAAAATTTTAATTAGTGCTTAATTATATTTAATTAGTTCGGAACTTATAAAATGCGTAACTTTCTCGTACGAGGTCCAAATCAAATGCGAGCAGTTGTGTTGCACTCATGAGATCATCATCTATGCGATGGGATAGGTTTCTTCTAAATTGGAACTTATAGAATTTTAGGCTAAAATCGCATGTTCGATTTTAGTTCAAAACCAAAACGCTTCAATGGTAACTGAAATTTCGGTGAGTTTACTCACCTTTAAATTTGCTATATAATATCTGTGATGCTATAGACTATTGTTGATTCTTGGATGTTAGTTAAATTATTGTTTGATCGATTGTTTGGTTGAAATTCCGTTTTGAAATACGGATGACATATTAACTTGATTGCTGTGAGCCCATATGATTATATATTATCCGTAACCATTGTTTTGCAGGGAATATTTGTAGAGAGGCCCTAAGGGGTTTCACACCGATAATTGTTATTTATTTCCTTATGTTGCTTATATTGATGTGTAGTTGTAATTAATCGTGATGTTCTAGTTAAATTGTTTAAGTGTCATTATAGCAATTTTCGTATAATGTAAATTATTGAATATCATCTCCAAAACCCTTCGTATGTGTTGTCTTGAGCTTGTATTTTCATAAAATAGATATTTAAATTCATTAATCATTTTGATTTATGATATTTAAATTAATTAATCATTTTAATTAATGAAGTTTAAAATTTATCAAATCATTTTAATTAATGATGTTTGAATATAGTTAATCCATATAACTAATGATATTTGAATTTAAGTAATCATTTTAAGTAATGATGTTTAAGTTAATAAATCATTTTAACTACAAATGTTTAAATTTAATTAATAATTTTGATTAATGATATTTAAATAAATTATTCATTTTAGTTTATGATATTTGAGTTTAATAAATCATTTTAATTAATGATGATTAAAAATAATTAATCATTTTAAATAATGATGTTTGAGTTTAATTAATTACTTTAATTAATGATGTTCTAAATTTAGTTAAATCGTTTTAATTAACGATGTTTGAATCTAATTTACCATTTTAATTAATGATATTTGAATTCAGTTAATATTTCTAATTAATGGCGGTTTAAAATTTAGTTAATTGATTTAATAAAAGAGTTTAAAGTAAATTTATTGATTTAAAAAAAGTCTTTTAGAAATAATTAACTGTTTAAATAAAGATAATTGATTGCTTTATTGAAAGATATTATGAATTTGATTAATTATCTTTTAGGATAATTAATATTGTTTTTAAAAATTATTAAAGAGTATAAATGTGATTTTTTATCTTTCGTGATAATTAATGTTGGTTTAAATTTATAAAGGGGATTTTTAATTTGATTTATTTTGTTTGGGAAAATTAATTTGGTTTAAATGTTATAAAAAGGTTATATAAATTATCCCTCGGGATGAATTATCTTTGATTTTAAATTTATAAAAGTAATTTAATTGATTTATTAATCTTCTGGGATAATAAATATTGTTTTAAAATTTATAAATAATAGTTTATAAATAAGAAGATCTTATAAAAGAATTATTTCAAATAAACTAACTGTAAATTGTTTTGAGTTTACAATAAATAATGTTTTGACATTTGTTTTGACCTTGATTTTAATACACTATGAAAATTTGATTTGCCCCTTTAAAAGAATATTTTAAAAGTGTGTTTTTAAAGTGTCTTTAAAAGTATTATGATGCGAAAATCAAGCACAAGTGAAAATAACAAACTTATCATTCCCGATAGTTTATTTATCAACTATCGATTTTGATTGTGCTTTCTTCTTTATATTTCGTCACCCTAAAACGATGTGTTGCTCATTTGAGCCTTGTTATCCTTTGTTAGAAATGACTAAAACCAAAGAGCGAGTGGTAGCCAAGCTATGTGGGGTGTCTCCTATTAGGGTATTTCCACATCCGCTCTTGATTGGGTTCGGTTTTGCGCAAAGAGATGTGAAATACTCGGATTCTCGGTAACAGTTGGCGGGTCCAGCTTAGCTTGGACGTATCCGAGAGCCATCAGAGTTCTCAAGTATATTTCTAGAGGTATACTTTCGGTAAGGGCGGTGCACCCTCCTATTCTTTATTGGAAAAACTTCTTTTTTCTCTTTTTGTTAATTTAAATCTTTGAACTGTTTCTTTAATTGCATAAAGAACTGCCTTGTGCTCTTCTCTATGTTCAATTATTTGTGACCATTCTTTTAAGTCTGGAATTTATTATTATTTATGCCCATTCATTCAGTATGAGATTTGTTCTTACTAGTACCCACCCTTTTATTTGGATTGTATCTGTTATTTATTTCCATTCTTTCTTCATTGGATTGTTGCTCTATTTTGTTTCCCATTTCTTCATTTATGGATGTTATTCTTGTGAGGTAAAAACCCATTCCTCATTAGCGGCGTGATCTCACAGAATTTTTATGCGTTCATCATATTACTTGAGTTTTCTCATGTTGGTTTTCCAGGCTGACATGGGTGTTATTTTATTATAAATCTTGGGTCGGAATGAGATTTTCCTAGGTTAGCTTTGGTGATATGGATTTATTCGAGAAGTGCTGGATGTTCACCTATCGTAGTGTTTTATTTTCTACTCTATCATATGTTATTCCAATCAGCAATTTGTAAGATCAGAATTTTATAACTGTCCAGCTGATAAGTTTTGTTTTTAACTCTGATAAGGTAAGATTTTTATTTCCTTTGATATATTATATGTTGTCGACTGCACTGTAAGATTATGATTTCCTTGTTTTCTGTTCTTTTCTTTTTTATTTACCCTAACAATATGCCTTTCTGGTGATTGGATGTTCGGCATTTGAATACTGTGGATGTATTCGGTGTCGACTTTCGATGGTCGAAAAAGGAAGGTCGTTCCACTTTATCTCTTTTTCAAATTTTATTTATAAATTTTGTTAAACCTTCAAAATTATCAAAACTCGAAGCGCCGTGTCTGACAGTCTCGTCGTAGTATTTAGGAACCCATATCTATAACGTTGATCAGGCGCATCGATCAGAATTCTTAAAGCAGTCAACGAGCAATTTAACACCAAATTAATTTCTAATTATTTCTTCATCAATCTACATATATATCTTTATGTAAATGAAAATCTATTAATATCAATTTAAGAATTCATACGTTCATTCATGCACATATCATGTAATCAAATATAAATAAACACCTAACTATTGTGCTCAGCTGAAACAGTCTATCAGCTTCCACTGCTCAACTCAAATCTCTAATGGATTAGGGCTCCACTACCCAATAGTGAAATGACCCACCTTCTTTTAGTAAAATTTTTATATATATACAGTGGCCATTTAATCAAGAAAATATACACTTTAATTTTCTTCTATCCAGGATCCTTATGACAATATAAAAATATTGGTTTGCTTCACTTATCTTAAACTTACATATGTGAAGATATATAACTTACTCTCTAATTGAATCAGAGTATAAAAGTTTAGAAGTAGAAATCTGTTTGGGAATTATTAAAAGGAATAACTCCTACATAGAAATAGTGTTTCTAAAAACCAGATTTTCCAAGTATACTTAGATTATGGCATAACTATTGGTTTCATGTCTCAAGAATTATCATTTTGCATGAATTTCCATAATTTTATTACTGTATGAACTGGGCTTTTGCATGTGCATGTGTGTGCATGTGTGTGTCCGTGCTCTTGCATGTGCCTAATTTCTTCCTCCTCTTGTTAGCAAAAGATCTGAGTCTACCCTATATTTGGGTTGTAAAAACATAACTGAAAATTTAGTTTAAAACTCTTTAGTGCTGGCTTAACCCAGGCTCAATAAAAATGGTTATGTTAGCCATATTCATCTTGCACTGTTTCCTAACAAAATACATGTTATTTTGTTTTCTTTTCAAACCAACTCAAACCCTCATTCTGCTAGGTTTTATTTCAACTTAAACATGGGTTTCCTGATGTTAAATATTTGGATATACATTCAATCCACAAATCCTTTCAATCTCTAATTTTCCACCATTTCAACTAACTATTATTGAAGCTTGAAAATTCCAATTCTTAGCAAAGTATTTGCAAAACAAGTCACATAAGTTTCAACTGATACACATATAGGTTCAGCACTTGATCAAGACAGTAGATCTACAATACATCAATTTTCTAATCAAATTTAAACAAAATAGTTTAACATAATTCAGCATAAACATCCATTTTAACTTCAACAAATCCTTAAAGATAGCATCCAATTCCTTAAGCAGCTAAACATCCAAAGCCTGATCAAAGGAATTCTTACTTTCCTGCAAAACCACCATGAACTGCCCCATATGAATATGAGACACCCAATGGTGCATAAAACACACAAGGGTCAGACTGAAGTCAGGTATGAGTAATCTAACTGAAAACATGATTTATATGACACTTATTCATATTCAAATAATTTCAAAATGGATAAAGGAACTCAATACCACTCTTGTGCATGTTTCTGTGATACATGGGTATATACATTAGTGCACAACTATTTGTATGTGATTCAATGGTTTAGTTCAGTGATAACAATCATAGGATCCATCCATAAAACATCATAAACCAATCAACATATTCATCAATTTAATCATCAAGTCTTTCCTACCAGATTTCTGGCCATCAGGGATTTTACCCAAGCCCTCTCATGAACCTATTTCTATTGTTCACTATCAAGTATATTATGGTCTTTAGCTACTTTCTCTTGTTAAACCACACACTGCCTGGGACATATCTCTGTTAACCCAGCACACTCAGGCCCTTGGGTATAAGCATACCATGTGTGAGCTTGCAATGTTCACCTTGCCAAGCCATATTTTGTAGCCCTAAGATCCAAAAGTCCTTAGTTAAATTACTAAGTGTTATTTTCCCTTGCTCATTCCTATGCTAATCCCTTCTGCATATCATATTTTAATCAGAGAAATAAACCTACATTCAGCCAACATATATTCATCCAGAGATTGGTAAGTCATGTTCTCATAAGCAATCATTTTATCATGCAAACAGATGTGGTTTCTAAGCATATTATTTTTGTCTATGGGTTTCAGTGGATCAAGTTACAAATATATGGTCATAAATAATTTTCTGGTTGTCTCCTTTTACCTCTGGTTCAATCAGACCTTTGTTGATTTAAGATCTGGCTAAACCACAAGTATATGCTTTGATTTGGAGAGTTCATAAAACATAGAAGCTCAGCACATGTATAACATTGCACCTCTACATTTATCTTTATTTTAGTTGATGTGAGACATAAGCAACAACACAATGTTGCAGCCCCACATTTTCTTTCATTTTCAGACCATACATCTACACCATCAATCCTGGGTTTTAAAATAAATAAATGCCTAAAGAAAAACCCATAAAAGTCTACTTCATCTCAAAGTTAAACATAACACAGATAACCATATTCAACCATGAAATCCATGACTCTTGTATACTGGATAATGTCATTATAAAGGGTTTTACACTTAAGCAGATCATTGACAAGCCAAACTTATCAAATCATAAAATGAACATAGCTTGTAAAAGTGAAATATAAATTTAATTAGGTTGCCTCAATATTCAGGACTTATTGCCAAAGTTTCCAGTGACGTTACTCACCTTAATCCTTCTTTTTCCTAAGCTTTTTGAATCCTTTTTAGTCTTCTTCCTTCTTCTAATTCTAATGGCTGATGCTCCTTGTTTTTTTCTCTGGCTTATACTTTATTTTCTTTTCTCTAAATGGTGGAGAGAAAATTCTATAAGATCTCACTACACTAAGCCTCCTTATACAAAATTCCTGACTGCAACTAGGGTTTAACAAAATTACCCAATGTTATTTTTACCCTATACAAAACATGGTCTGCCTCTTATTTGATTCAAGAAAATAAAAGGGTATGTGGTCCTTGTCTTTATTTTCAGAAATAAGCCTTAGCTCTTTACCCCGGTCATGTTATATGCATGACTCTCATTTTCCAAATTAAAGAAATTACTGGAAATGGATAAAGTGTTTGCTTAAGGGTTCATGCCATTTCCATGCAATTTCTGTTTTCTTCCAGCAAGTGTTTGCTTGTGCACATGTATATATATGCCTATTTTTTATTTCTGCCTAGCTTTTATTTTCTTTGTGCTAGATTTATTAAAGACATAATCCTATCTTTATACATATGTATTTCTAAATTACTTATTTTAATTTATATATTGATTTCTGCCTATTTTATTATACAGAAAACTGTGTGCATGTATGTGCACTATCTTGTGCACATGTACATGTTTTAAACCATGTATCTGCAAATCAGTTTCCTATTCCTATCTTTTTCAATGTAATTTTAAACAAATATAAACTAAATTAAATCATGAAATTGCTCACAAAAATCAGGGTTATCACATATACCCCTCCTTTTAGGAATTGTGTCCCACAATTCTCTCATACTTAACTTAAGTATCATTACTCCAGAAAAATCAATTTTCTGATCTCCAACCATTCTCAAGCCAATTACTTGATTAAACTCTATGCATTTTAAGACAAAAATCACAATGCATATTCAATCAAAACATTCATCAGTATATATAAATTTACCTTTCATTCAATCAAACAGTTGTGGGTAATCATTTCTGATTTTATCCTCCACTTCCCATGTGAAATCATTTAGGTCAAGACTCCATTGCACTTTCACTAATTTTATTTCTTTGTTTCTCAATTTCTTGATCTCTCTAGCTACTATGCCTACTGGCTCCTTTACATAGATCATCCTGGGGTCAATCTGTACATCCTTAGGGGATTTTAGGATTGCCTCCTTATCATGAACCCATCTTCTTAGTTGAGACACATGAAAAACATCATGCATTGCTCTCATTTCTTCTGGCAACTCCAGCTTATAGGCTACAGTTCCTATTTTCTCTAGAATTTTATATGGCCTATGTACCTAGGAATCAACTTTCCTTGTTTCCCAAACCTTAGAACCTTCTTCATGGGTGATATTTTGATAAATACATAATCCCCAACACCATATTGTACTGCCTTCCTTCTCTGATCTGCATATTTCTTTTGCCTATCCTGGGCAGAAGCAATTCTTTTTCTGATCAAAGCTATTTTCTCTGAAGTTTCCTTCACACTCTCTGGCCCTAAGACCACTTTTTCCCCAGATTCAAGCCAACTTGAGGGTGATAAACATGGTCTCCCATAAAGAGCTTCAAAGGGTGCCATGCCTATGCTACTATGATGGCTATTGTTGTATGCAAATTCAGCTAAAAAGATATGATCCTCCCAACTTCCTCCCCAATCCAACACACAAGTTCTCAGCATGTCTTCAAGCAATTTGTTCACAATTTCTGTTTGACCATCAGATTGAGGATAGTATGCTGTGCTTAAGCATAAATCAGTCCCCATTGCCTTGTGAAAACTTTGCCAAAATTTTGAAGTGAAGATGGTGTCTCTATCACTTACTATGGTCTTTGGTATGCCATGTAGTCTAACCACTTCCTTGATAAACAACTGGGCTAGTGTACATGCATTTCTGTCTGACTTTACTGGTATAAAATGGGCTGACTTGGTTAACCTACCAACCACTACCCAAATGCTATCATTTCCCCTCCTTGTTCTAGGCAAACCATTAATGAAATCCATTGATATATCCTCCCATTTCCACTGTGGTATTTGCAAAGGTTGAAGCATTCCTGAGGGTTTTTGATACTCAGCCTTCACTTGTTGGCAAACCATACATTTAGATACATAGGTTTCCACTGCACTCTTCATACCACTCCACCAATAATCCCTCTTGAGGTTGTGATACATTCTTGTGCTTCCTGGGTGTATAGTGTATTTGCTTTTGTGGTAAGCATCCAAGATTTCTTGTTTCAACTCATCAATTGTTGGAACACATATTCTTTTTCCTTTCTTCAAATGGCCTTGATCATTCAACTGAAAACCTTCCACTGCTTCACCATTTAACATCTGAGTTTTCTTTTCAAACAAAAATGGATCTTGGCCTTGTAACTTTACAACTTTGTTTTTCAATTCTGATTCCAGAGTGATAAAGCTTAACTTTCCCATTTCTACATGCTCACTGCATAGGCTCATGTTTTCTACATTATCACTTTCTATCTCTAAATCAGTTAATAATGATAAAGTGTTAAACTCTTCTATCATTAATCTAGCCACTTTAGCATGTTGTCTACTTAGGGCATCTGCTACTTTATTAGCCTTACCAGGGGTATATAATATTTCAAAGTCGTATGAGGCTAGGAGTTCAATCCACCTTTGCTGCCTCATATTCAATTCTTTTTGTGAAAATAAATATTTAAGTGACTTGTGGTCGGTGTAAACTTCAAACCTTTCCCCTAATAAGTAGTGTCTCCATAGCTTAAGAGCATACACTATAGCAGCTAATTCAAGTCATGAGTAGCATATCTTACCTCACTTGGTTTCAATTGCCTAGAAGCATAAGCTATCACTTGATGTTGTTGCATCAAGACTGCCCCAAGCCCTTGTCCACTTGCATCAGTATACACCACCAAGTTTTCATTCCCTTCAGGTACTTTGAGGATTGGAGCTTGCACTAGTGCTTCCTATAATTTCCCAAAGGCTTTCTCACACTCTTCAGTCCAAGTAAACACTTGATTTTTCCTAGTCAATTTGGTTAATGGGATTGAAATTTTTGCAAAATCTTTTATAAGCCTTCTATAATAACCAGCCATTCCCATGAATGATCTGACCTCAGTGACATTGGTAGGCCTTTTCCAAGCTTGTACTGCAATCACCTTATTGGGATCCACAGATATTTCTTTTTCTGATATAATGTGGCCTAGAAAATTTACTTCATTTTGCCAAAAAGTGCATTTTGAAAACTTTGCTTTCAAGTCTTCCTGCCTCAATTTCTCAAATACCATATGAAAATGATTTTCATGCTCTCTAATTGACTTAGAATAAATTAGTATGTCATCAATAAATATCAATACAAATTTATCCAAGTATTCTCTAAAAATCCTATTCATCAAATTAACAAAATAGGAAGGAGCATTTGTCAAGCCAAATGGCATTACTAAAAATTCATAAAGTCCATATCTTGTGTTAAAGGCTGTATACTTAATGCTTTCCTCTTCTACTTTCATCTGATGAAAGCCTGAAGCTAAATCAAGCCTAGAAAATATTTTTGCACCACTCAATTGATCAAAGAGATCATCAATTCTTGGTAAAGGATATTTATTTTTAATTGTGACTTTATTTAATTCCCTATAGTCAATACATAACCTAAGGGATCCATCTTGTTTCTTAACAAAGACTACTGGTGCTCCCCATGATGAGCTACTGGGTCTAATAAAGCCTCTTTCTTCTAATTCAACCAATTGCTTTTTTAATTCTATCAACTCCTTAGGCCCCATTCTGGTTGGTCTTTTAACCACTGGGCTAGCTCCTGGAATTATTCTAATTGAAAACTCAACTGGTCTGTGGTTTGGAACTCCTCTCACTTCACCAAACACATCAATATATTGATTCACTATGGGGATTTCTTCTAATGCAGGCATGGGTTTTTCACTAGACAATGCAAAAAGGTTGGCTACATTTCTATTCTTGTCTGCCTTACAAAGAACAACTACCCTTTGTCCATCAAAAAATTTCAATGATATGGTGGATGTCTCCATATTTATGATAGCCTTATATTTACTCAACCAATCAACTCCTAGAATAACCCCTATGCCCGGATATTGCAACACATACAGGTCTGAGTTAAACACATGTCCCCCTATATCTAACCCCAGTTGCATACACATCATACCCAGAACACATGAGCTACCTATAGGGCTTCTAATAAACAGTGGCTTATCAACAATCATACAATTCAATTTTAATTGTTGTGCAATATCATGGGAAATCAATGAGTGTGTAGCCCCAGTATCATACACTACTGCAAAAGGTATTGAGTGAATAAACAAAGTACCTTCAACTTGGCCATGTTTCTCAACATTTGATCCCTCAGTTGCCTTGCCTTTTCCTTCCAAAGCCCCTAATTTTCCTTGCTTAAAATCTGGACAATTCCTCTTTATGTGACCTTCCTTCCCACAATGGTGACATTTGAAGGATACTGGCCTAACATTTGTGCACCTGTTCTTCATATGCCCCCTCTTGGCCACAGTTATAACAAGTAATCTTCTTCTTAATTTCAGCAGCACTGGCTTCTTCTGGTTTCTTGGTGGGAGCTGTGTCTACCTTCTTCTTATCATAAGGGTGAAATTTGCCCTTTCCTTTCTTGTTTTGGCTATTCTTGAATGCCCTGAAATTCTCTCTAGCCTTATCATGTTGTTCAATGCTCAAAGTCAAGTCCAAAACTTGATCAAAAGTCCTATCCTTGTATGGTAGCATGGCTCTACTAAGGCTAGGGTTTAGCCCTTGAATATATCTTCCACTCTTAGCCTCCTCAGTGGTGATGAGTACAGCACCATACTTTGCCAATGATTCAAACCTCTGAGTGTACTCAGTGACACTCATAGTCCCTTGCCTTAATTTGATGAATTCCTCTAGCAAAGACTCCTTAGCTAATGTAGGGAAAAACCTACCTTCCAGCATTGCTTTAAATTGATCCCATGTCACTTCTCCTTCAGGTCTTCCAGCTATGATAACCTCCCACCAATCCAAAGCTGCTCCTCTCAATTGTCTAGATGCAATTTGCCTCTTCCTTTGGTCTTCAACTTGCATGTCTGCAAATATTCTTTCAAAATCCTGAGCCAATTTTGAACTCCCATAACTCCTTCTGTTCCATCAAAAGTTTTTCCTCCAAGGTTGGTAAAAGTTTTGAGTAGTTTGGAAAGCTCCTCATGTGGATTTTCCTGCCTATTGCCTACTCCATCCCTTATGGCTCTCATGAATTCTTGCATATTCACCATGGGTGGTTCACTTGTTCCTACATTTTGATGTCTGGGTCCTACCATATCTCTATGGATATAACACTTAGGTTAGTCCATTTTTCCTGATACTCTATAGGTTAATTCATTTCAATCTATCCCTATTCAGTTATAATAGATATTAGTAGTATAAGCACTAACAAAACAAAGCATCCAAGGCAGTCAACACTTCCATACATCCAATGCAAACAAGTTCATACAAAATTTTGCTATGTTATTTAACAACATAGCTCTGATACCAAATGAAATGACCCACCTTCTTTTAGTAAAGTTTTTTTATATATATACAGTGGCCATTTAATCAAGAAAATATACACTTTAATTTTCTTCTATCCAGGATCCTTATGACAATATAAAAATATTGGTTTGCTTCACTTATCTTAAACTTACATATGTGAAGATATATAAGTTACTCTCTACTTGAATCAGAGTATAAAAGTTTAGAAGTAGAAATCTATTTGGGAATTATTAAAAGGAATAACTCCTACATAGCAATAGTGTTTCTAAAAACCAGATTTTCCAAGTATACTTAGATTATGGCATAACTATTGGTTTCATGTCTCAAGAATTATCATTTTGCATGAATTTCCATAATTTTATTACTGTATGAACTGGGCTTTTGCATGTGCATGTGTGTGCATGTTCCGGTGCATGTGTGTGTCTGTGCTCTTGCATGTGCCTAATTTCTTCCTCCTCTTGTTAGCAAAAGATCTGAGTCTACCCTATATTTGGGTTGTAAAAACATAACTGAAAATTTAGTTTAAAACTCTTTAGTGCTGGCTTAACCCAGGCTCAATAAAAATGGTTATGTTAGCCATATTCAGCTTGCACTGTTTCTTAACAAAATACATGTTATTTTGTTTTCTTTTCAAAGCAACTCAAACCCTCATTCTGCCAGGTTTTATTTCAACTTAAACATGGGTTTTTTGATGTTAAATATTTGGATATACATTCAATCCACAAATCCTTTCAATCTCTGATCACTACAAGAAAACTAGCCTTTGGTTGCATAAATTGGTGACATTTATTTGTGAATGAAACTAAAAACATTTCACCCTATACTTAAAACGCGGCAAAAATATTTTGCCTTTCGCGCCTTACCAAAATCTTTACGCCTAAATCTAACAAACGCAACCAGTACATTCCCTATCCATTCAATCCCCAAACAGTTTTTTCACAAGTAAACAATGGCGAATCTCAGCCGCCTCCTACTCCCCTCGAGTTCCCGCTCCCAAGTGTTATCCCTAATTCGCTCTTTCTGCTCCTCCTCCTCCTCTTCCGCTCCAATCATCAAACCCGTTTCATACGCTCCCAAACCTAAAGACTCGAATGAAGATCCCAATCTCCAATCTCAGTCTCAATCTCAACACGACAGTGGAAATCAGGATACAAGAAAACTTGACTCGCAAGGATATCCGATTCGTCAAAGACGCTCCCTCCATCTCTCCCGTTTCTTACTCCTCGAGGGTGGCGCGGCTGCCGGAAGATAGAGCGAGGGAAGTAAGAGATGAAAATGAGTTGAGGAGGGAAGAGAGGAGGATAAAGACTAGGAGAGTGAGGTTGAACAGGTTTGGACTGCAGCAGCAGGAAGAGGAGGACCTTCCGTTTCCAGTTTTAATCAAGCAGGAGAAGCAGCCACAAATGATGGCCATGGATCTATCCCAGGCAATTCGCGATGTGAAGGTCATAATTTTCCACTGCAATCCATCCCTTTATTTATTTACTTCTACGTCTCAGCATGGAGGGTACATGCAGAATCCGCGACTGCTACTCTTGAGAAACAAATAGCTATAGAAGTTCCACTTGATCAAAAACTAAATATGCTGTGGAGTTTTATCAGAACGCATCTCCATTCAAAAATCCTTGTATTTCTTTCAACCTGTAAGCAGGTATATTCATATTTATTTTATTTATATCACACAATTTTTTTTTGAAATCTACACATATATGTATGTGTGGTTTGTAATGTTGACAGTAATCTCTCTTGTGAGTGTGTATTATAGTTAACATATATTGATTGCTTTACAATTTTCAATAGGTTAAATTT
Organism: Allium fistulosum; assembly: GCA_030737815.1. Taxonomy (NCBI): domain Eukaryota; kingdom Viridiplantae; phylum Streptophyta; class Magnoliopsida; order Asparagales; family Amaryllidaceae; genus Allium; species Allium fistulosum. The sequence continues at coordinate 891,047,237 of CM060905.1, read as the reverse complement.
GTTTATGAAATTTTCAAAAAACTTCGACCTGGGATTTCCTTGCTATGTTTACATGTGTGCATGTCACAAATAGTCAGAATGGCAGTAACTTTGCAATTCTCTAAGAAAGCTTATGTACTCTTTGCAACAGATGCGATGTCGCGTGGTGTGGATATTCCTCAAGTTGATTGGGTAGTCCAGGTTAGCTGTTTTTATATACTAATAATTTATACTCAGACTTCAAATTAACAAAGCCTTCCCTCCATGAACTCATTAGGCTTAAGTCATGTATTCATATATGTAGTCCGGACTTACGTCACTTGTTTGTGATAAGGAAACTAATATAACGTGTACATGTATGTGTTACTGACATGACTTCTTCTTTTAAGATTTAAAGTGCTCCTCTACTCGATGAGAGCACTCACATAAATTTGTTCTATATGTACTTACACAACTTCTTGTACTGAACTTTAGCGGTTTATATGCTTGTTAATATGGAATTGTTTATTCAGTGTTTTTTTACGTGATAGGTTGATTTTCCTGATGAAATTTTAGATTACATTCATAGAGTTGGTCGTACAGCCCGTTTCACCTCTGAAGGGAAATCAATACTATTCCTTGACCCCTCAGAGAGAGAAATGCTAAATAAATTGTAGAGCTCTGACCCTAAAATACCTATACAATTGAGGAAGGTATATCTTTATGCTCCCGTATGTCGGTTGATTATTCAAACGTTCTAATCCTTTTATTACTTTTACATTTTGATGGCTTAAGACTTATACGTGATAAGAATCGTTACATTGGTACAGGAGCTAGTGAATTGTTCCCAGCTTGCATTCGTGGTTTAGATCCTTATTACACAAGTAATTTTGCTATTTAAATGCTATGAATGAAACATAATTTTAGGGCTGAATGAAAATTCCCATTATTACCTATTTTGGGTTCATACAAACATTTACTAAACTTTGCTAGACCTATATGCCAAAAAAAGATTTAAGCACCTGCTGATATATTTCCACGTTACATATTTCATGGAGATGATCCTGTTATTAAATGATTGATTCTGAGTATCAATTGGTATTCTGCAGGCTGATGCTAAAAAGATGGAGCAAATTTCAGGTTCATTGGCATCATTGCTAGTCAAGTACCCAAATTTGCAGGAACTTGCCAAAGCAGCGTTTCGTACATATATAAGGTCTATTCATAAGATATACCTTCTTCAGTTATTGGTGATTCCAGTACTTTCGATGTTGTGACCTTTAAAGATGCAATAAAGTAAAGCATATCAAAGTCATTTTTGAGCAAATTCGCGATGGTAGCACCTTGCGACTCAAATTGCTCCCACAGTTCCAAGTTGTCCAAGCATTTGTTGTAGGAGTTCAGGTAATTTTTTGGTATTGTATGTTTTACATTCATGCAAATTATTTGTGTGGTTTGTGATATTTAAACACATATCATTGTTTGTACTTGCACTTTGAACTTAGATGTTTTGTACCGGAACTTGGAAGTTATACATGAACTTTGAACTTTGGACTTTGATAGAAACACCCATGAAACTATGTGTACAAAGAACAGAAGAAAAATAAAACATTAAAAGTTTGAAATATTAAAACATTAAAACATTAAAACTTTGATAGCTGCAAGTAAACATAAAGAACAGAAGAAAAATAAAAGGCCATTGTTGTAAGTATTGAATCGTGCTTCTTGTTGTGGCCTTTTATTAAATTGTTGTGTGTATGTAGTTGGTGAAGCAATGAAGAAAATGGAGTCTCCTCCATCATGTTGATTGTACTTTCTTAATTTAGGAAGCCATCATTGAAGCAATAGTTATGTGTGTATGTAGTTGAAAACCAAATGATTGAGAATACCTTTCAAAATCTCTGTTAGAAGAAAAAAAAGTTGAGATACGGCATAACCGAGTGAAAGGTTTTGAAGTGTTCAACAACACAATTATAATCCATAAGCTGGTTGTTGTCCTTCATTTATAGCAGGCACATGAAATATTCTGGTGCCTTAAGATTTTTATGCAATTGATACTGAACATACTAATAAATGTAAGCATGGAGTGAAACACATTTTGGTGCCAGAAATGAACCCTAAGTTAGCATCTCCGAGCGAAGACTGTGGTGGTGGATACGCTAAAATGGGTGTGAAGTTCATGATAACAAATGATCTTGAACTGTGTCCAAGTTCTCCACTGAGTATAATACAAGCTATCAAGAAGCATAAACTCAATGTTGCAGACTTGGAGGAGCAAGAAATTGAGATTGGTCAAAACGAGGTAAACTTTTATGATCATATAATCCTTTACTATATTGTTCTTATGCTACAAAATAAAGTTTTGTCGCCCCTTTTAGTTGGCAACGTTCTAAGAACTAATGATATATTTGAATTACGTTAAGTAGTATGAAAGTAGATATGGGTGTTTGGACCATGGTTGCGATACATAATGTACACAATATAGAGAAAGATTTCCATTAGAAGTGAAATTTCTTTAGTAAGACAATTTGTATAATTTAACATCAAAACTAAACTGTTTTGTAAGTTGCCTTATTTCATTCTCCTTTTGTTTACCAACCATCGTTGTTATTTATGAATGCAGGCATTGAATCTTCTAAAGGCATGCTTGACCTCTAAGAATCCTCTGAGTGATGCGTTTGGAAGAAAGAAAAAGAGGGAGCATGCAACATGGTAGACGAATATTATTACCATTATCTAAAGCTTGCTTCTCGTCTTCTGGAACTTATTCTGTTTTGTAGTAAGATTCTATACTTGATAAATGTTCGTTTATTATGCTAAAGAATGAGGATTCCACATCCTCTCTTTGTTAATGTACTATGTTTACCCAGGTTTAGTCAAGATAGTAGTATTATGGATTACGTCGCTGTCTCTTTTATGTAAAGTATAGATTTACAAAAAAAAAGAAGACATCATTAAAAATGATAATGGATTTGTTGGCTTAAACAATTTGCTTAACGTTGCCATTGAAAGCATTTAAGAAGAAGAAGAAAAACAATGAAGTGGGCACATATGAAAAGAAGGAAATATAAAGACGTAGGGGGTAGGCTACGCGTTGTTTATTTATGGATAACAAGATAAGATATGTTGTTAATGTCCTCGAGGTCCCTGTTTTCATTTGTATCCATTCGTTTGTTTTCTGGTAACGTTCAACTATTATTTAGTCCATAATGCATTTATTAACCAGTTTGGATTGATTTTGACACGGTTGGAACGATACACGGATCATTTAAATAATTGAGGATTAAAAAATAATAATTAATATTGTACTAAAAGAAAGTTGGATAGACAATGATGAATATTATAGACGCACTGAGTGGAGAATAATCAGTTTGCTTTCCCTGTTCATGTATCTGAATTTCTAAACAACTACCAAAGAAGACTTTGATAAAAAATAAAAAAATCGTGTGTATAGTCAAGTAGGGTTAGGTTTTGAGTCGCAATCTGAAGAACATAAAGGAAGGGTTTGAATGATTGAGTTTGATTTAAAATTGTGAAATTCATTATTTTTGTGATGCCTAATTGTACTAATACGTTTCACCCTGACTGTGTAGATAAGTAGCTAAGCAAGCAGTCAAACTGTCCACTTTGTAGGACATGTGTCCTCAAAGAGGGGTCTAAAATGGAAGTCCATGAAGATGTAGTATAACTGGTTACTTTGGTTAGTTCATGTTTATTATGCATTTTTTTTCTCATCACAAATAGCATATGGCGAATGGTGACAATGTCTGAGTTCTGTTTAATGAGGAAGACTCTGCAAATATATTAGATTTTTTTAAGGGTCCTTATTTTAATGCAATAATGAAGATCCCTGTATTAATAATATAATATAAGGGTGCATGTATAATAGAAAAACCGACATCAATTAAGCAGTTTGTTGAACCTCGAAATTTATACTATGATATTTGTTTCTTTGTTTTATTTTACTATACAAAGCATAGTTGATTCAACTGCTTTGAATTGATAATTGAATGTTACAGTTGTTATTATAAATATATATAAGATTTTAAAGAAAGGGGTGATACATTGCTGTTACTTTCTGTGTGTCACAATGATGATAACAAGAGTTCAAAGCGTATAGCAGGATAGAAAAGCTTGGTGAATGTCAATGTACATTACGAGCACAGTTGAAATAATAGTGATAATTTTGTGTTATGAGAGCTTGGTGAAAACCATTGAAATATGTATTACGTTTCTGATAATAAGGTTAATATGTTAGTATACTGATATTATGTACTGTGTTCAATTAGAAGACCTTTTTTATCAAGGTTGTATCTATTTCTTATTTGCTATACTTGCTACAGATTTTGAAGACTGGACATTTGAATGGTTGTACTGGCCTCAAGCACATCATGTGGTGATACACCGACGGTGAGTTATCTCAATTGTCTTTTAAATTCCTTTGCTTTTTGATAGCTATCTATACATTCACTTTCTTGCATGTAAGTAAAGATATTTTTTTGTCCTCTGGGTAGGAAGATGAAGTATCAATATAGATAATGACTCCACAAAAATTAATTTGTTAAATGAGTTTAAGCTCACCCAATTGACATCAAACTGAGCATAAGACATTGGCTGCCATTGACTTCTTAAATTAGTTTGATTAAGAGAGGTTTCAACGTACTGCTTTTGAGTGGTTTGTGAGTTCATTGGAACAGTAAGTAATGCTATAAAATAAATCTCATCTTTGATAATTATTTTAGCTATTGAGTAGACATTTCTTTTTGGAAGTTTCTATCAACAAACACGAGTCAAACTTAGATCTTAATTTGGATTTGGCTTTATTTGGTTAGATTGATAGAGGTAGTCCATCTTCCAAACTGAATATAGAACTTTATTGGTTAGATTCAGTTGAGAGTACATCTTGACTACTAGATTCATGAGACAATGCATTTGTGATTTAATTCATTAATGTCGCTTTGTTTATATCAGCCTTTTCTTTCACTTGTGTAGGCATTGGACTTTTGAAGAGAGCAAATTTGGACTTGATGATGCTAGCTTTCACTTGTGTATGCAACAAAGAATTATGTGTAATCAAACGTTTTGTTAGCACTAGTTAGATATAACATTTATTAGTACCTGATGTGTAAATTTGTATACAAATGGTTTTGTATGTGAGTTAGGTCATTTAGTCGAAAAACTATTGTATTGGAATGGTTATGGATATTTTATTTGATTATATGATTAATGTGTTTTTTAACTTATTTGAATATGATGATTATGTGAGTGATTGTTGATTGATATAATAGAACCAAAATAGACTATTACCAGGAAATAATAGCATGAAAAAATGGTGTAAAATAATAAACAACTTTTAGTAGCGTTTCAAAAACGCTACCGAAATATATATAGTGGCGTTGAGTAAATGCAACCGTAAAACAGGGGTAAAGTTGGAAATTCTATTAGTAGCGCCAAAAAATCTTTTGGTGGCATTTTTTAAACGCTACAAAAAGATTTATGGTGGCATTTGAAAAACGCTGCCAAAATGCATTTATAGTGGCGTTAAAATAACTGCAACAAAAAAACATGGATATTTAGTCGCATGTTTTCTGGCGGCGTTTATCAAAACGCCACCAAAAGTTTTTGTAGCGTTTTTTGAGCGCCACAAAAAATAAAATTTCTTGTAGTGGATTTTCCACCATTTAAACTAACTATTATTGAAGCTTGAAAACTCCAATTCTTAGCAAAGTATTTGCAAAACAAGTCACATAAGTTTCAACTGATACACATACAGGTTCAGCACTTGATCAAGACAGTAAATCTACAATACATTAGTTTTCTAATCAAATTTAAACAAAATAGTTTAACATAATTCAGCAGAAACATCCATTTTAACTTCAACAAATCCTTAAAGATAGCATCCAATTCCTTAAGCAGCTAAACATCCAAAGCCTGATCAAAGGAATTCTTACTTTCCTGCAAAACCACCATGAACTGCCCCATATGAATATGAGACACCCAATGGTGCATAAAACACACAAGGGTCAGACTAAAGTCTGGTATGAGTAATCTAACTGAAAACATGATTTATATGACACTTATTCATATTCAAATAATTTCAAAATGGATAAAGGAACTCAATACCACTCTTGTGCATGTTTCTGTGATACATGGGTATATACATTAGTGCACAACTATTTGTATGTGATTCAATGGTTTAGTTCAGTGATAACAATCATAGGATCCATCCATAAAACATCATAAACCAATCAACATATTCATCAATTTAATCATCAAGTCTTTCCTACCAGATTTCTGGCCATCAGGGATTTTACCCAAGCCCTCTCATGAACCTATTTCTATTGTTCACTATCAAGTATATTATGGTCTTTAGCTACTTTCTCTTGTTAAACCACACACTGCCTGAGACATATCTCTGTTAACCCAGCACACTCAGGCCCCTGGGTATAAGCATACCATGTGTGAGCTTGCAATGTTCGCCTTGCCAAGCCATATTTTGTAGCCCTAAGATCCAAAAGTCCTTAGTTAAATTACTAAGTGTTATTTTCCCTTGCTCATTCCTATGCTAATCCCTTCTGCATATCATATTTTAATCAGAGAAATAAACCTACATTCAGCAAACATATATTCATCCAGAGATTGGTAAGTCATGTTCTCATAAGCAATCATTTTATCATGCAAACAGATGTGGTTTCTAAGCATATTATTTTTGTCTATGGGTTTCAGTGGATCAAGTTACAAACATATGGTCATAAATAATTTTCTGGTTGTCTCCTTTTACCTCTGGTTAATCAAACCTTTGTTGATTTATGATCTGGCTAAACCACAAGTATATGCTTTGATTTGGAGAGTTCATAAAACATAGAAGCTCAGCACATGTATAACATTGCACCTCTACATTTATCTTTATTTTAGTTGATGTGAGACATAAGCAACAACACAATGTTGCAGCCCCACATTTTCTTTCATTTTTAGACCATACATCTACACCATCAATCCTAGGTTTTAAAATAAATAAATGCCTAAAGAAAAACCCATAAAAGTCTACTTCATCTCAAAGTTAAACATAACACAGATAACCATATTCTACCATGAAATCCATGACTCTTGTATACTGGATAATGTCATTATAAAGGGTTATACACTTAAGCAGATCATTGACAAGCCAAACTTATCAAATCATAAAATGAACATAGCTTGTAAAAGTGAAATATAAATTTAATTAGGCTGCCTCAATATTCAGGACTTATTGCCAAAGTTTCCAGTGAGGTTACTCACCTTAATCCTTCTTTTTCCTAAGCTTTTTGAATCCTTTTTAGTCTTCTTCCTTCTTCTAATTCTAATGGCTGATGCTCCTTGTTTTTTTTTCTCGGGCTTATACTTTATTTTCTTTTCTCTAAATGGTGGAGAGCAAATTCTGTAAGATCTCACTACACTAAGCCTCCTTATACAAAATTCCTGACTGCAACTAGGGTTTAACAAAATTACCCAATGTCATTTTTACCCTATACAAAACATGGTCTGCCTCTTATTTGATTCAAGAAAATAAAAGGGTATGTGGTCCTTGTCTTTATTTTCAGAAATAAGCCTTAGCTCTTTACCCCGGTCATGTTATATGCATGACTCTCATTTTCCAAATTAAAGAAATTACTGGAAATGGATAAAGTGTTTGCTTAAGGGTTCATGCCATTTCCATGCAATTTCTGTTTTCTTCCAGCAAGTGTTTGCTTGTGCACATGTATATGTATGCCTATTTTTTATTTCTGCCTATCTTTTATTTTCTTTGTGCTAGATTTATTAAAGACATAATCCTATCTTTATACATATGTATTTCTAAATTACTTATTTTAATTTATATATTGATTTCTGCCTATTTTATTATACAGAAAACTGTGTGCATGTATGTGCACTATCTTGTGCACATGTACATGTTTTAAACCATGTATCTGCAAATCAGTTTCCTATTCCTATCTTTTTCAATGTAATTTTAAACAAATATAAACTAAATTAAATCATGAAATTGCTCACAAAAATCAGGGTTATCACAAACACTAGCTTTTAAAACCATTTTATAGAAATAAGTTATAAAGTAATTTAAAATTTTCACAAATACTTCCCAATAATTATTCCCAATAACCAGTTATACTTCTATTCCAAATAGAAAATAAATCCTAAACTCTACCCAACTCGCCAAAGGAAAGGACTCTAGGTCTGTCTAGGCCACGATTCTGTTTCTTATATCCTATATTGTTCTAAACTCTTACTCTGATTCCAACTGTAGTGCCCCATCCTGAGACCCACACTAACAAAGGATATTACTAGTGATACCATCTGTTAATGCAGAGAATAGGGCTCGTTAGGAGTGATCATTCGTAAAATTGCTTTGGGAGAGTATCAATACGTCAAATAATGTGATTATATTTTCCATTCTTACATGCGGTGATTCAACATATCCGATCTAGGTATAAAAAAATGATATAAAAGTTTACTATAACTCAGAATAAGTCACAATATAATATATAACACAGAGTCGATCATCACAAAGAAAATAGTATACATCAATGACTTCCAAAAGTATGAGCCTACAAAAAGGAAATACTAGACTCACAATTATGCATCTCTATAAACAAATATAAATCTCAATTATACATGTCTACAACATTAACAAACATAGATCAACCATGTAGCTAAACTCAAATGGTACATCAAAATAATAACAACATCAAATAAAAATCCTTATGCTAGCTCACATCCAAAGCCACTTAGTTTATGTTCCTGTCAAGTCTCGGTCTGACTCGAGCATTACAATAACACCCGAATCAGACTATCTCTAATTATCAAGAAGGTTAGTCCATGGTAATAATAGACTACATAAACATCAAGGGTAAAATATCATAGGTTGTACCCCACTAATCTACTTAATACTTTATATGAACTTCATGACTTAATGCGAGGCTATACTAATTCAGAACATAACATCAAATTGATAACAACCATTATTAAAAGCATAATAATTCTCCATCATGAATGCAAGAAAAAGACAAGCACTTCGTAAGTCAATAATCATCATCGTGCACTTCACAAATAATAAATAAGCACTTCACTAATTTATTATCATCGACGTGCACATCACATGTAAAATAAGCACTTCCCTAGTCGACTATATGACAAGTGCATCACAAGTCAACGCTAAATACGAATACATCTCTCGTCATCATCAATAGCAAGCCTAATAGACACGTGCATCACATGTCAATACAAATAAAAGCACATCGCAAGTAATAACTCATTAGTAAATGAGTAACACCAGATATGGGTCTTGAAAACCCACAAAATCTGCATAAAGCGGCATGCCCATGGACAAGTCTAAAACTCGATGAAATAAGTTTTATGGACTTCCTATAAGTAATCATTCAAATAACGACCGCATGTCCCATAACCGCTTGGGTTTACTCAAATGTTTACTATAAGTTAGTAAACTCCACTCGATAAGTGGAATCTACTTTCAATTAGTAACTAGCTAAGTAGCGTGCACTGTCCCATAACCATTTAGTGTTACTTAATTCTTTATTAATTGATTATAAATCCCACTCGTGTAGAATAAATATTCATTTGAATAAGTCCAAGAATTAATCGGTAAAACAATCGCGAACATTTCATGCCACTCGCTTTATTAAATCGTTTAAATCGATTCCTCATCCAATCAACATCGTGCAATTCTAAAAAAACAATTTTCTTTGAAATCCTTCTTGAAACTATCCTTTTTGTAAACAAGAATATATACATATATATTAGAAAGTATTTATAAATTTATACATCATTATTTATAAATACACTTTTAAAACCATCATTCTAAACCCTTTTAGAATCATTGACATTATAATTAAATATCTAATATATATAAACAAATATTCAAAACATTATTTTGTAGAAAATATTCATACTTAAGATAATTAGAAAACATTTGGAATAGAAAACATTTCTTTTGAAAACACTAGTTGAAATGGTGCAATAAACTAGTGTGCAATGTCATGTGTAACTTCATATACCCATCGTAGCATCTCTATGGAATTAAATCATCGAAATGAATTCATCAATTCATTAATTTAAAACTTCATAATATGCATTCAAATCATCACAACCAAGGTAGTAGCATACAACACAAGACCTCAAGAATACATCGGGCAAAGCGGGAATCGAACGGGCTGTCGGGAAAGTCACATAACATGGCCCGGAACACATTCCAGGCTACAACCGGTGCACCAGTCCAAGTGGGCCGATCCACCAATAACACTGCCTAGAATGTGTTTTAGGCAGTGCTACGGTTTTCCCGATGGTCCATTTCCGTTGGTTTTCAAACTGCAACCTCTATAGACTTCCTAGGTGACGAATTTAGCAACATGCGGTACTCAAACATCATGGAATTAATACTATAATTGGTCAAAATCTATGGTTTTCAGCAAACAGAAATGTAGCAACTAGTTATGCAAACATCACAACCAAATTTAAGATCATTTAATAACAATTCATTCAATTAACACAATCAGTAACTTGAATTCAAATAGAGATAGTTGTAAGGGTTAACTCACCTTAATTCCTTTGATTTGCTTAGTAAATTCACAGCCAAACCCAACTTGACTTCTAACTTAAATCAAACCCTAAACTCAATTTTCAAAGAACTACAAAAGAGCTACATCACTTGCTAAAAACTAAAATTGATAGAGCTAAAGGATAGATAAGGGTTCCAATAACATAGCTTTATTTTCTCCTAATTTATCTAAATTTTCTTCTATTTTAAAATCACCAATTTGGATTGAAAGAAGAAGGAGAATGAAACCCTAGCACGCTCTGTTTCTATTTTTAGAAATTAAGTACGTACATGATGTAGAAAAATGAGAAAGATGAGAAGGCCACTTCCCATTTTTGCTTAGAAATGGGTTTAGGTTTAGTTTAAGCCCATATAAAATAAAATACCAATTCTTATTTTATTAAAATGAACATTACTTCTAATGCTAATAACCAATCCTAATTAATTCCTTAACCCAAACCAAGACCACATATCCAAATTTATAAATTATTCTCAGTACTTTGTTTCATATAAATTTTAAGATATAAAATTATAAAATAATTAATTTTTGATAAATAATAATAAATCCTTTAGAATATTTATTTACAAAATGACCTCTTTATAACACTATTTTTATAACAATGAAAAGATTTACTAAACAAAATAAAATCTCTATATTCTCTTCAAAATATATTTATTTTTTATTTATCCAAGAACACCAATTTCAAACCAAACAAATACCTTTATCCAAATTCTAATTTCTCTAATTTCAATAAATGAGAAATTAAATTTCTCATTTAAATTTTCAGTATAAATCTTTATTTATTTTATTTAAACAACACTAAAAAAATTAAGGATGTTACAAAGAAAGTGTAATAAAATGAGATAAAGAAATGTGCTTCCTTTATAGAACTGAAAAGTGGCAAATGACCTCACATACCTATTCACCAAATTACCTAACTACCCTTACAAAATTCAACCATGGTACACCGTCTCGCATATGCTAGAGTACTTTCCATCATTACACAAAATGAAGCACATGAATTTATGTAATACTTAGTACAACAACATTTAAAATAAGAAAGAAAAGTCTACTTTTTTACTTTATTATCTTAGTTACTTCACAAATTAATTTTTAGTGCTAACCAACTCTTATTTGTTAAATGTACGTGTACAAATATAAGCGTGTGTGTGCAACAACGTTTCAACAACCTCTATTCTATGAAAAGTCGAAAATTTGAAAAATGATTTTCGGTCACATTTTCCATTTTTCATCGAACTATTTATTTATGTAGACAAACTTTCAAAATGAGTTTAATTATTACTTATTAATTAAAAGAGGGTTATTTGATTATTGAAAACTAATAATAGTTGTATATTTAAAATTAATTACATATTCACGAATCAATGTGATAAAATTCTGGGTGGTTGCATATATTATTAAACTAATTCCATCACAAAACAGTAATTATAATGTGACTGCAACACATTGGTTCCATCTTCAGGCTTCAAAATGGGGGACGTTACAAGCAGTCCAAGATTGAGAAAGACTTGAAAATGCAACAAGTGCGAGAAGTTTCCTTAGATTAGTTGGTTACTGTTGTAGATTCATTAAGGACTTATCAAAGGTAGCAACACTGTTAACTAAATAGACGAAGAAGAATTACACCTTTGTATGGGATGTGAGATGTGAGCATGCATTTTTTGGTCTGAAGGAGGGGTTAACGAGGGCACCAATATTATTCATTCTAGATGAGAATAAGGAGTTAACATTATACACAGATGCATGTGGGTATTGTACTTGGAGCGGCCTTGATGTAGTGTAACATTGTCGCTTATTCAAATAGGCAACTAAAACCGCATGATAAGAAATGTCATACCCATGATTTGGAATTGGCAGTGATAGTGTACGCATTGAAGATATAGAAGTATTACTTGGTAGGAAAAAGGTTTGAGTTATTCACTAAGCATAAATCATTGAAGTACATTTTCCCACAGAAGGGCATTAACCTTCAAACCCAACGATGGTTATAATTCTTAGCCTCGTATGACTTTCACATTTTCGATATGTCTGGTAAAGAAAATGCAGTCATAGATGCATTGAGTAGGAGATATGCTAGATAGGGAGCTATGTTCCTAGAGTGGATGTAGTTAGAGTATATAACTGGGTATGATTTCTGGCCGAGGTATAAGCTAGAGCCAGAGATGCTGGCGAGCTTAACTATTTGATCTACTTTGATAAAGTAGATTGGTACTAGTTGGAGGCGTGATGCTAGACTAGTAGAGATTATTATTAAGCTAGAGATAGGAGTAGAGTTAGCAGATATGAAGCAGTATAGAGATTCGACCAAGATGGTTGGTTCCGTAAGGATAGAAGATTGTATATACCCACTTCTTGGTATTAATATGCCATTTGGTCTTTCTAGAACTTAGGATAGCCTTTAGGGACATGATTTGGCTCGGAATGTTAATGGACTTAGAGATGCGATGTAATGAGAGCGCTATCATTCAAAGTTGACTATCCATGTCGAAGGAAATAAAATATATCGAGATTAAGAAAACATTTTATTGGGAAGGTATGAAGAAGGACATCAAGACATTTATCTCAAGTTTATGAAATGTCAGTTAGTGAAGGTTGACCGGTAGAAACCGAGTGGTTTGCTGCAAGCGCATAAAGTTCCATGGTGAAGTGGGAATGGATATCGATGGACTTCATCGATGGATTCGTAAGGACTAGAGAGGGTACAATAGCATTTAGGTCATAGTCGATAGAATGATGAAGAACGTCTTATTCATACCTTAAAGTCCAATAGAGTGACATTGAAGTCAGTGAGCTATATGTGAAAAGGATTGTAGGATTTCATGGTGTATCGATGAGCATATGAGTGATCGAGACCTATATCATGAGTGTATTTTGGAAGAGCTTACAAGAGGAGTTGGGGATAGTGCTGCATTAAGTATAGCTTATGTAACAACCTGCCTCGTAACAAACCTAAATTCCAACCTAGAAAAAGCCCATCGAAACTTAGACCCATTCCAAAGCTGGCTGTTGGTTGGTAAAAAGAACAATACAAAGCTACTTATCTATTCATTCAGAATTCATAGTGGAAGGATATAATATAATAGCATAAACGGTACCCATTTCATTTAAACTTACAAATGTCACAAAACCATAACTTAGTATCAATAATAACTGTTACATAATCATGTTGAAAAATACATTGTTATCTTTAAATAGGTACATCATAAAATAGCATAAATAGATAAATAGACTACTGCCACAAGCTCCTCTCATCGTCTCCTTCCCTAACCTATGTCGTAATAAGGAGGGAGTCATAACAATAATGTCTGGTGAATAGAAATCTCGAGCCTTTCTGTATTAGCACTTGGGTAGTATAAGTTAAATAAGGATATGTCTTGCGCATTTAAGCTATATTCAAAGTCTTTCCAATTATAAGTCTTAACGCTTATCCAATTCCATAACCAATAACCCATAACCATCATTATTAATGTCTAACAATACGTTAGATAGTACCCAAGCCACTTAATACCTTTTTAATGGAAAATACATAGACTCTGACTATTTAAGACCTTAATTGAGGTAGGCCACCATCATTTAATACCTACTCCCAAGGTGGACTCCACACAGGTGCATATCTAGTGGACATTGCACAGAAATCTCTTCGGACACTTACTACTTCCCATGAAAGCGGGACTTTCCAAGATATCCTCAACCGTGCCTAAACCCTATCCGGACCATTTAATACATCATACATGGGAAGGAGGTGGGCCCTCAAACAACCACTTAATACCTTCAATCCTCGAAGTAGGTCCTTCGTATTATGACCCATACCCCATGGAGACGTCTCAATTTGTCTAACTATTTGTAGCTATTGGTAGACAGATTAGTTAGGTAGATTTACCTTACAGAGTGGGACTAACCTCATGTAATCCATAGTTAATTATTATAGGTGATGTCTCACATCAACCCCAAAGTCACATTGCTGGTAGCCAGATTAGCTAGGTAGATTTCTATGTGCTTTTGACTGACCATGCATCCCTATAACTTAATCATAATTTATAACACTCTCAAAATATTTTATCACACATCTCATCATATTCATTATTTAAGCCATATATGAATTCGTTCTAATTTTTTCTTAACAATTAATTACTTTCCTAAGGGCGGTTTAATGATAATTATTACCCTAATTAACTATGTAATTAATGCGTTATAATTGTACATTATTTACGTTAGTTTATATATACACACACACACTTATTAATTTTTATGCATACAGAGATTACGCCCTAAACTAAAATTCTAATATCAAATCTTCTAAAATTATACAAGCATCATTTCCACAATAACATATATACCATAAATTCAATGTTCCAAAATTAGATCAATAGACTTGTATATATAATCCAAATCCAACTTATTTTATATTAAAACAATGGAATAAATCAATAATAGAAACTTACAATTTAATTAAGTTCACGCTCTATTCAACTTCCTTTACATGAAATTAGATAAGAAAAATTCTATTCTTTGTAGAAATAGGCAGTGTAAACTATGAATAAGAATTCATACTTTAGAAACCATTTCTTACTTGAATCCCTCAATCAAATTTAGAGAAAATAAGAAGTAGAATAGAAGGTAAAATACTAAAATTGCAAAATCCACACAAACTCCATTAATTTAATACAAAACAATTAAAATTCCAACCTAAGAATTGACATTTCACTTTGGGGAATTATGTTGATTTTTAATGTGATGTTTTCGTAATCTAAAACTCCCCAAGGCATATATCAAATCCAAACTATACTATTCAATTACTAAAATAGAAAAGCTAAGATTTCCACTCACTGTAGGTCCTTAACATTGCCTCCTTTTGGATTTGACAGGCCTTCAATAATCCCTTTCAGATCTTTTTTTATATACACAACAAGGGATTTGTATACATGTTAGTTTTAGAAGATTAGAGGTTTGGAGGAGAAGAAGTTTAGAAAATAAACAATAAAAAAATAAACATATAGGATTTCTTACCTAAGATTCTAAAGAAGTTTTTCTGAATCTTAGAAGAGATAAATAGACATAGCTTACCTAGGTTCCCAAAATAATTTGTGAATAAAAGTGAGGGGACTAGGTTCTTATTTATAGTCGTAGGAACACACCAGAACCGTCGGAATAAGGTTGGTTAAAAATAAGAAAATCGGGATGTTAAAATGCACAAAACCCAATCCGCCACTTAACAGCATGGGTCGACCACCGCTTCCCACTTAGCGGTTGACCGGTCATAGGTAAGGGGTTGTTCGGTCCCTATTATGGGAACGTTAATATTTTTGCTATTGTTAATTTATTTCCTTCCTTAATTAGTATTTAACGTTTACATTAACTTTAACATTTACTTAACCCCCAATTATAATTACTATCAACTTTTGAATTTCAAATCTTAGAGTTATATATTTATTTGAATTCTATTTTAATTAATTTGAATTCAAACATTCAAACGCCTATAACTTTCTCGTTTGTGCTCCATTTTCAATATATTATATATGAAAATTGATCATAAAATCGCTACAAACACAAAGAAATACCTTTGGCGGTCAAATTGTGACTTTTACAGAATTTCCATTTCAAACCTATCTTATTCAAATTAATTTATCCAATTTATTTATTTATGGCTGATTTTACGAGGTGTTACATTCTTCTTCCTAGAAGGATTTCATCCCCTAAAGCTTTCCAAGGGGCGAACAGCGTAATGCACAATAAACATCTATGTTATACAACCAAGTTATCTCACAACCATCTACTCAACCAAAAGCGCAATGTGATTATGTACTGCAAACATACTATAAGTGAGCTCAATCCTAGCGTGAGTGTATGATCGTGACATATAAGTATGCATGCAAGCATCCTAAACACGCATAAAATTTCAATATAAGTGCCAAGTGGTAGTGAAATGTGTAGCAACCATCTCCTGTTGTTCAATCTAGCAACCATGATGCAACTACAAACCTAATTTTGGAGAGAAGAGTTTACCAGTGAAAAGCTCAGGACAAAAAGTCCCCATTCTTTCCGTTGGATTTTCTCCCTATTGTGCTCGAACTAGCCAAATTTATTTGTTGCGAAGCTTCCTAATTCTATGCTCCACAATGTGTGCGGTGTCATGAGATGCTATTGGCTCCGTCTCAATTCCCCCAACCTGATCAGTTTCTACCACAATAGTTATGTCATGAAGGCATTTCCTCTAATGCTAAACATGAAAAACATCATGGACTCCTACCAATTTATCTGGTAACTCCTCACGATGCACAAGTTTTCCTATTTTTTCCTAAATTGGGAAAGACCCAATATATTTTGGTGCCAACTTTCTCGTCTTTCCAAATCTTACGACCTTCACATGCTGCCTAATCAACTCTATCTTTTCGAAGTCTTGCAAATTAAACCTGGTCTGAGTAGGATTTTGTCGGTGGTTTCCTACTAATAATTTAGCGATTTGTATGGCCTCCCCTAAAGCACTTCAAAGGGTTCCATACCAATCGTCGAATGGTGACTGCAAATTCTACTAAAGGTAAGTGCTGCTCCTAGTGTCCTCCAAAGTCCATGATGCAAGCTCTTAACATATTCTCCAAGATCATATTCACTCCATTAATTTATCTATCGGTCTGCGGGAGGCAAGCAGTGCTAAAATCCAACGAAGTTCCTAAAGCTGTAAATTCTTCCAAAATTTCTCTAGTAAATAAGGGGTCACTGTCACTAACAATGCTAATTATAATTCCATAAAGTCGAACCAACTGCTTGATACAAATCTGTGCTAGAGATGCTGCAGTCCAATTGCTTATAACGAGAACAGTTTTTTACGTCAAACACCTAGTGGCAAATTTTGCTGCTTTCTTCTTCATCCTTGTTCAATAGAAAATCCTCTTCACATCCCTATACATTTTATTAAATGATGACATTCTACAAGCTAAAATTTATTTTCCCAAAATCCTAAAGTTTCTAGGATTGGAGAATTCATTTACTTCTGGTTGCTAACCTAATTTCCTTATTAACTTCTAGTCTTACCTATAGTTTATCACTAGTTAAGTGTCCCTATAAAATTTCCTTATTTACGTTGCTTCTCAATATGTATATATTTATCAAGTGATTTAATCTCATTCATAAAATCAACACAGTGATAAAATAGGGACATATCTTATATCATATTTTATGCTTTTCTAATAATTAAAGGAGACAACTAGCGATTACAGTCCAAAAATTATAAAACAAAATTTTGCTAGAAGCTACCATTTATCATTAACTGGTGTAAATGGTGTTGAGGTCCTAAAACCCCTTTCTAAATTAAGATGGACATTCCTAATATGTCATTTCACTATCACCCATCTTCTTTAATTTTCCTTCTTGGTTTTTAATAAACCGGTCTATCTATTACTTTTATTAATATACCCATAATAGTTTATCATTATTGTCAAAATTGGATCATCTCTAATCAACCCTCATCTAAGTCTCTTAAATCTTTTACAAATTCCAAAATCTATCTATTTCTCCGGTTTAATTCTTC
This sequence comes from Allium fistulosum, assembly GCA_030737815.1. Lineage (NCBI taxonomy): Eukaryota > Viridiplantae > Streptophyta > Magnoliopsida > Asparagales > Amaryllidaceae > Allium > Allium fistulosum. The sequence goes on along the minus strand of CM060905.1, from coordinate 891,029,144 downwards.
CATAAATGCCATGCTAAATTTCCCTAATTAGTCCCCATTTCACTCCTTTTTACTCTCGTTAATTACAAATTTGTTGCCCGTTAAATTTGTAATTAATATCCATAAATCCTAATCTATTAATTACTAATGAATACATATATAGTCGTATATTATGCTGTTTATATATTTTACTTTTAGTTGTTAAGTAAACTTGTATAATAATCTCTAAACTAGAACACTTATTTTGATATTTTTAATTTATCAGAGGTATACTTGTAAAAACGATTACTATTATAGTTTCCCATAAATTAACCATGTTAATGATAAAATTCGCTAACACCCAAAAGTGTGAAGATTAGAGATTTGCCTTAGTGAAAGACTTTATTAAGGCTAACAAGCATCATCGAGGTTATATGTGAAGCTGTCATAGTCATCGAGTTTGTATGTTTACTCATATTAAGCTTTAACTTTGATATTGAGGTCCTTTTTGTTAATGAATAAATTTGTCAATACCCAAATATGTACAAGAAAGGAATTATCTTAGAGAAGTGCCGTGTCGAGGCATGTAGGAGTCATCGAGGATAGGCATGAAGTCATTGAGGTCATCGAGGCTATGCATATATCGAGGTCTTTGATATTATTGAGGAAGAAGTTATTCAAAGCGAGGCTAATATGGAGGTCAGTGAGGTTATAAACAATTATGAGGCTTAGCTAAGTTTATATTAACATGATTGATGAAAGCAAGGTTATAAGCTCAGATAAAATTCAACATAACATATAAATATGTAAATCGTAGTTCAAATCGAGCTAATCTGATAATCTTCTAGTTAACAAATTATTGTAGATACAACACTCTCAATATTACAATGAGCAAAATTCCCAATTCAGTCTAGGGTTTGCAAAATTGAAATGAATGAGAAATTAGGCCAGAAGAATTCGACCCCTTCTATGAAGACTCCAGACCCTATTTATAAAGTTTGGCGGGAGGCAAGCCTCAACATCCATAAATCTCGACGTTTTTAGTTTCGTCAAGTGTTAATGGCAAGCGCTTTATTGGCCTCGACATGATCAGTGTTGTTGCACATTAAAGTCTGTACAATACCATTTTCCTTGGGATGGTTTTCGTAGTTCCAATACTCAATGACAACACTCCATTGTTGATAGAATGTGTTGCAAAAACTATCTGTGGACATCAATATTGATAGATATCGACATCGCGTGTATAAATATGTGGTTCTCTCTATTAGGCTCGACGACTTGAGTGTATTGATCCTTGGCGAGCTTCAAATGTAACTATTTGTCTAAGACGATGGGGACTGGCGACAATGTTGAGAAGAAAGCTTGGTGTTTCTCGGCGAGTCTTGCAGCTCTGATGTTGATTGAAGACATCTTTGACAACAATAAATAAAATATAGCTTCTTTTTCCTCAAAAATGGTGCCATCTTCTCCTTTCCTTCCCGTACCTGCTCCATACTTTCCCGTACCTTCCTCTCCTGCTACACCATCTCTTGTCCTTCCAATCCCTGTTCCTCCTCCTACCGTCCTTTCTCCCTCAACCGAGTCAAACCCCCTGCCCATCAATGTTAGTTCTCCAAACCTAGCTTTAGGCCTTCTTCCTGCCAAGCTAAAGCCTCCTCCTTTCCCACCTGACCCTCCTCCCCAACATCTTCCATCCCATTCTTCTCTGTTGGGAAGACCTCCTATACCATCTCCCAAAGCCATACCGCTCTCCGGCCCTCATGCTGATCCATCTCCTTCACCACTAGGTTGCAATCAACAAGGTTGGACTTCCTTATTCAAACGCAAACCTCTCAATGCGGGGAAGTACAAGCCTGTTGACCTTGTCCCTTCTTTCTCTGACGAAGTGCTCGACTTGGTAGACGACGTGGTTCAGGCAGGCTCTTCAGTTTGGAAGGATCACCTGGTGGGTTTTTTCCTTGACAATCCTTTGTCGTTCTCTTCTGTTGTTGCTAAACTGAAAAACATTTGGAAACTAAAAGGATCGGTGCAAGTTAAATCTGATGGAGTGATATTTCTTTTCTTGCTTTCGTCTGAAGAAGATAAAAGCAAAATTTTACTAGGAGACCCCATCATAATGAACAATAAAGTTTTTATCATTAGGCCATATGATTCTGCTGTTAGCAATGTATGTGGATCTGTTCCCTCAGTGCCTGTGTGGGTTAAACTTCGTAATATTCCACTTTTTGCCTGGACTCACCTTAGCATTAACTGGATAAGCAGTCGAATAGGTAAAATGCTCTGTATGGATGAAAGAACTGAGAAACTTGAAAGACTGGAATTTGCGAAATGCATGATTGAAATCAAGCCAACCAGGGAGTTACCTAATGATTTCCTAATTAGCCTGGCTGATGGGGGTGTTCAACGTATTTACGTTGAGTATTTATGGCAACCACTAATTTGTGTTCAGTGCAATTCCTTTGGGCATGTTAAGGATACGTGTGACAAGAAGGTAGAAACTGTTAACACTATGAATGGCAAGGAAACAGGTAATAAGCTCAAGGAAAAGATATCAAAAAACAAAGTAAAGTCTAATAAGCAAGTTCAAACATGGCAAAAGGTGGGGTATAACAGGAAAAATATGGGAATGAATAGGAGTTTCAGAAGGGTGATTAATAAGGTAAATATTCAGGAGAGTATAAAAGGAAGTGAGAGATCAAATGGAAATGAGGTTGTTGTTTTAAAGGAAAATACTGAGATGAACACAGTTAACGAAGAAATATCTGATAAGGAAGGAAATCAAAAGCAAAATGCGGTGTATGTTTTGGATATTAACAATCCAGAGGCTGTTACTGAAGTCATTCCTGCAATAGCTTCTGATTTCAAGTTACCAATGAGCAACACGATAGAGGAAGTAGAATTAAAGGAAAATACTGAGTTGAACACTGTAAACAAAGTTAGATCTGATAAGGAAGGAATTCAATTACATAATTTGGTGTATATTTTGGATACTGACAATCCAGTGGCTGCTACTGAAAGTATTATTGTGGTAGCTTCAGATTTCAAGCTACCTACGAGCAATAGTTTTGACATTCTTCAAACAATGGAAGGTAAAAGTAATACTGTTAATGCTCAAGTGTATGGAAATCATAAACTAGAAAAGGACCATTCTCATGAGACTGAGGTTTCGCCAGTGGAAAACTTGCATGCAACTCCAGTGTGTGATACATCAACTTTAACTGGTTCTGATTTTTCTCATATTCAAAGCATTGCAACTGCTGCCACCTTTTCTGAAGCTTTTTCTTCGGGAGGAACAAAATGCAGTGAGTTTGCCACTGACGATTCACTTTCTTCTCCACCACTGTCTATAAATTTGGGAACCCGATCTATGAACTCCAATTCATCCAACACTCTAGTCACAGTTAATCCACCAATCCAGCAAATCTTCAACTCTTCTCAACAACCATCTTCATTTGCTCATTCCTTAGTGCACAGTGTGCATGTGCACGAAAATCTCCCCTGCATTCCACCTCCTGTTCCTTCTATCATTATCAAACCTGCTCAATCCACCTCTTCTACAACTAATTCAAATATCCTCATCATAGGCACTGAACATACTCCTTCTCTACACATTTCACCCAAAAAACAGTGCCATCGCTGATTAGTATCCCTCGGCTACCTTTTGATTCCCCACAGTCTCAAAAATCAAGACTATCTAAGAATCTACCTCTCTCTCCTCTCCTCACCGGTGCCTCGAACATGGTCCTTCGAAGCAAGAAATCTATCACCCAGTCTGAAAATTTGTCTGCTCAATGATGCAAACCATTGGAGCTTGGAATGTTAGAGGGGCCCACCAAGAAACCAAATTATCCCTATGCAAGAACATTATATCTCAGCATAATCTATGCATGTTAGCCATTCTCGAAACTAAATTAAACCTCGTCCACTCTATCAAAGCTGCTAAATACATTAACCCAAGGTGGGACATTATTCACAACCTTGATGAGGCGCCATATGGTAGAATCCTCATTGTTTTCGACCCAAACCTGATCCTCCTTTCCAAAGTCTACGCTAATTCTCAAATCATTCACTGCCATGCCAAAAATATCATCACATCCTCCACCTTCTACATTTCTGTTGTCTACGCTGCTAATAATAAAGTTGCTAGAACTACTTTCCTCCACGACCTTCCCATGCTTCGTCAAAATACTCATCCTTGGATCATTTTTGGTGACTTCAACTGCTGTAACAAACTTGATGATAGACTTGGGGGCAATCCGCTCTCTCTTAATGAAATAGAACCTCTGCGGTCTGCTATTTCTGATTCTAACTTAGTGGAAATAAAGACCACTGGCATGAGATTCACTTGGAACAACAAACGAAGACATGGGAGTAGGACCTATACCAAGATTGACCACGCTTTTGGCAACCAGCTTGCCCACTCCAAATGGCCTACCTTATATAACCACCTTCCTCCTCCGCTTCTTCCTCCGCTTCTTTCCGACCACTCTCCTCAAATTGTTCACCTTTGGGAAGATGACATCAATAGCATTTCAAGTTTCAAATTTTTTAATACATGGGTTAATGAACCTGATTTTATTGACTTAGTTAAAGATGTTTGGGCTAAACCTGTGTATGGTAATCCAATGTCTATTTTGCAGGTCAAGTTGAAAAGTACCAAGATGGCTCTCAAGCAATGGTCCAGAAACAGATTTGGAGAAGGAAGTAAACAAAGTTCGTACTGGAGGAATAAACTGGAAGAAATTCAAATTACTTTCCAGGATGATCCCCTCAATATTTATACCAGTGCAATGGAGACGTACATATCAACTCAGTATCACGCTGCTCTATCCAATGAGATTTCTATGATGAATCAAAAAGCGAGACTTAAATGGAGAACTGACGGAGACAGGAACAGTGCTTTCTTCCATGCTAACTTAAGGGCCAAACATTCCAGAGAAAACATAGTTTCCATCCAGGATGGCGAAGGTAATGTTCAGAGTACTAAACAGGGTGTGGACGAGGCTTTCATTAATCACTTCACCAATCTTTTCAACAACTCCGACAATTTCAAACCTGACGTTAACCTCATTGCTCCCTCATCCCTTCCCAAACTGTCTGACAACGAACATGCCTCCTTGCAACTTGCTGTGACTGACGAAGAGATCAAATTGGCTATGTTTTCTCTTAATAGGAAATCAGCTGGAGGACCGGATGGGTTTAATGCTACTTTCTATTTTGTTTGTTGGGACATTGTCAAATATGAAGTGTTGCATGCTGTGAAGAACTTCTTCAAAAATACCAAACTGATTCCATCTTTTAACAACACAAATATTGCACTAATTCCCAAAGTTCACAATCCTAACACGGTGTCCTCCTTCAGGCCTATCTCGTGCTGTAATACAATCTATAAATGTATCTCTAAAATTATTGCGACCAGGTTGAAATCTGTTATGAACAGCATTATATCGCCTAATCAAGCTGCATTTTTGCCAGGTCGTAACATTTTAGATAATGTCCTATTGGCTCATGAACTGCTGTATGGGTAAAACATTAAGAACTCTTCTCCTAAAGCTATGCTGAAATTGGACATCATGAAGGCTTTCGACATGCTTCGGTGGGAAGCCATTGTAAAAGTTATGCAGTGTATGAATTTTCCTGCTTCATTCATTGCATGGATTGTTGAGTGTCTCTCCTCCGTCCGTTTCTCGGTCAACGTCAACGGCTCCAGTGTTGGTTTCTTCGGAAGTAGGCATGGTATCCGTCAGGGGGACCCAATATTGCCATATATATTCATCCTCATCATGGAACTTCTCACGCAACTGTTTAAAAATAAAATGGTTTCTGGACATATCAGTCTCCACCCAAGATGCACTAACCCAGAGATCTTTTCATTAATGTTCGCTGATGACCTTGTTATATTCTGTTCCCCTGACAACTCTACTATGCACGCCATTATGGATGTTCTTTATGTCTTTCATGCTATAACTGGACTATCTGTCAATCTCCGCAAATCTAAAATGATAACTTCTGGCCTCACATCAACCCAAAACAATGCTATTAGGGATATCACTGGTTTACAGTTCAGTAACAACACAATCTCTTATCTTGGTCTTCCCCTTACATTCGCCAAAATTACTGTCAACCAATGTTTACCCATATATGAAAAGATCATCTCAAGACTCGAATCCTGGTCAAGAAAATTGTTGAGCCAAGCTGGAAGAATTACTCTATCTAAGTCAGTTATCTTCTCTATACAAGTCTATTGGGCTAGAACGAACATTCTACCTCAGAAACTCATCAACATGATTCGTTCCGCTATCATGAGATTTATTTGGACTGGCAAAACTCTGGGACGATATATAGCCCCTATTAGTTACAAGAAATTAGAAAGGCCTATTGCTAATGGTGGCCTTGGAATTATCAACATGCTTCACTGGAATCGTTCAGCTATGGCTCGTCTTATTTTCGACTGCATTTCTGCCAAAAGTAACATATGGGTTAAATGGTCCACTGTTCATGTTCTTCGCGGCGGCAACTTCTGGAAAATGGCTACTCCTACTAAGATCAGTTGGACATGGAGATCTATTTTCAAGCTTAAGGAAGCTATCCTACCTCTTGTTCGATACCCACTTAACCATAGTGCTGCCACCAGTTTTTGGGACGATCCCTGGATAGGACGTGGGGTTATCTTAAGGCGTATTCTTTCTTATGCTGAGTTAGTGCAATCTGGTGTGAGACAGGAAGCGACTGTTCAGAGCTTAATCCAAGGCAATACCATTCGTCTCCCCAGGACTTCCAGCTTTAGAATACAACAACTTTGGAATAGGGCGGCTCAGTGCGATATTACAAATGATAGTAGCAGCTATGTCCAGTGGGGTAAAAACGTTAACAGGTTCAGTATCAAGGAAACATACACTTTCCTGTCTGGTCCTTTTGGAGAGAAATGTAAATGGAGGCGACGCATATGGAGCACTGATAATGTTCAGACAGACAACCTTCTTCATTGGAAAGTGATGAATAGGGCGATCAATACTAAGATTAAGCTTCTCACTAAAGGTGTTCCTGTTACTGTTGGTTGTGTCTACTGCCATCATTCTCCTGAGATGGTAGAGCATTTGTTTTTTGAGTGCACTTATCTGAATGCCCTTTGGAAGTCTTGGATCAGGAGAATAGGTTGAAACTGGAAAGGTAATAACAATGTGGTGTAGTGGAAGTACATCTACGATAACACTGGAGATAAAGGTAATTCGAGTAGACTCTTCCTTTTCGTCGTCAAAAGATTCATGAAAGTGGTTTGGGACGAAAGAAACCGTCGTGTTTTCCAACCGAAAAAGAGCTTCACCCATGTCTCGTTCGAGAAGCATATGACGAGGGAAATCAGACGTGACCTTTGCCATGTTTCTTTTGCTTTTGACCCTGGCATTTTCTGTTAGTTTCCTTTTAATATTTCAGTTTTTTGTTGTGTTTTCTTTGTCTTCCCCAGTGATTGTTGCACTTTGTTTTCCCTTGTATTTCCTACAAGTTTGACTTGTACTTCCCCCCTCTTTCGAGTTTAGCAATAAATGGTAGGGGTCCATTTAACCCCGTCGGCTTTGCCAAAAAAAAAATCTTTGACAACCTTCTAACAGCGTTTAATGATGTCGAGATCATTGTGTTAATGATGTCGAGGTTGGCAGATGCGTAAGGTTTCTTTGATGATGCCAATGGTAGTAATAACCCCTGATGTAGCCATGTTAACATCGACATTGCCATATTAACGACGTCGAGGTTGAATGTTATGCAGGACTTTCTCGATGACGATAGTAGTAATAACATTAGCCCCACCTTGTGTGAAAGATGCTTTTTAATCTTTAGGGTAAAACCAAGGATTCCTTTTGACTGCCTAAACTTTAGCGAGACTTTTTCCTTTGTTTTCCTGTTAAAAAATAATAACTTTTGTTAAGATTATAACATTCATATAAGAAACCTATAGGTAACAGTAAATTCCAAAACATATAGTCAAACAATTATGTTAATTCGTAGGACTTCAAATCTAATATCAAACATCTACAACATTGTACGAGTATATCATATTATAAATAATGTCACATAAATAATCAAAGTTATAAACGAAATTAAATAAATAAAGTCCAATCTTACAGTTATATATAAAATGTTGTTAAATTAGTTATATTATTATTATTTATAAAATTTAGTTAACTTAAATTTAGTTAATTTTATAAAACTTGTTTAATTTTAACAAAGCCTAGTTAATTTTTATTAACTTGGTTAACTTAATTTATTATTATTATTATTCAAACTCAGTTAACTTAATTATATTATTATTATTATTATAAACTTAGTTAAATTTTATAAACTAAGTTAATTTATCATCATCATCGTTATTTATAAATCTTTGTTAAATTAGTTATATTATTATTATTTATAAAATTTAGTTAACTTAAACTTAGTTAATTTTAACAAAACTTATTTAATTTTTATTAACTTGATTAACTTAGTTAATTTATTATTATTATTACTAAAACTAGGTTAATTTAATTATATCATTATTATTATAAACTTAGTTAATTTTTATAAACATAGTTAATTCATCATCATCATAATCATTGTTATTATTTATAAAACTTTGTTAAATTAGTTATATTATTATTTATAAAATTTAGTTAGCTTAAACTTAACTAATTTTATAAAACTTGTTTAATTTTAACAAAACTTAGTTAATTTTTATTAACTTGGTTAACTTAGTTAATTTATTATTATTATTATTAAAAAACAAGGTTAATTTAATTGTATTAATATTATTTGTATTATTATTATTAATATAAACTTGGTTAATTTTATAAACTTAGTTAATTCATCATCTTTGTCATCATTATTTCTTATAAAACTTTGTTAAATTAGTTATAGTATTATTATTTATAAAATTTAGTTAACATAAACTTGGTTATATTATTATTATTATTATAAACTTAGTTAATTTTTATAAACTTAGTTAATTCATCATCATCATCATTTATAAAACTATGTTAAATTAGTTATATTATTGTTATTTATAAATTTTAGTTAACTTAAACTTACTTAATTTTATAAAAGTTATTTAATTTTAACAAAACTTAGTTAATTTTTATTAGCTTGGTTAATATATTATTATTATTATTATTAATTTATTACTATTTCTCACTTACACAACAATAGGTTTAATGAGTCAAATTTGATGTAAAAAGAACAACTAGTAAGGAATAAATGAAACCAGTTCTCAAAATCTGATGGTTATCAAGACTACACGAGCATCAACTACTAAAAATAACAGATTTATTTCTATTGTTATATAATTTTTTGTTCTTTTCTAAATGCTTATATGACCATAATAGACAAGCCTGAGGAAAACAAAACTACATATGATAGGTTAAGGTTTTGTATTAAGATGTTTGTCTATCTATATATTATATGAAACAAATATTTGAAATCAGTGATGTTTTATTAATTTATACACACATATATACATATATAATTAGAATCAGCTACAATGTAAGAGTCGGTAGTTATATTCTAAAACAATCAGAAACAAGGGAAATAAAAGCATCCAATCATTGTATTAGTAGGATAAGTGGTATAATATATAACAGGCGTAGAGCCATAAATCTGTTAGCAGTTCACTTATGGTATCAAAGAGAGGGATGTTATTTTTAATTCTTGAATTAAGGAATACCTACTCACTTGAAGAAGATAAGCAAGATCACCAGCCGGAACCAATTAGGGAAAAAAACCTACTAGCTAGATATCATTCCATAAAAGCTGCAATAATCCTCAATCTCCTATAAGAGGAATATAAACTTTAGTTAGCAAAATGCTAGAATGGAAACTATTTATTTGACAGATTCTATGTAACTTGTAAAACATGACTTCCCATATATGAACACAACGTAAAAGAATGTATTCAGTAAGTAGAGAGTTTCTGTGAGCCTGATTGTAAAACATGAGGGAATAGTGACTAAGAGAAGGCTATAGTTTCTATAACCACTAAAGAGCAGACCAAAAAAAGAGGCTATCATGCCTACAGTAGTTACAGAATGTACCAAACAAACATGGGAAAATACCTTAATTGGCTATATATATGGAAGCAGACCAAATTATTATCAATTTAAATCGTTTGTGGATAAAGTTTAGTATGTTCAAAGGTGTTCTCTGGTATTCAAATCGTTTATGGATAAAAGTTAGTATGTTCAAGCATTCTTATGCATAGAAAACTGGTAATCATATTTTTTATTAACAACGATAACGGCTTATGCATGTTGAAAGATTATAGTAAAAGGGAGGCATTTTTACAATAAAAATGAGGCATAATTCCCAATATAATTTGCAAATCTAAAAAAATTATCATTTATAATTGATTGTGCTTAATTTGGAGAGGGAAGATTGTGATTAAGAGAATTGATGTAACAACCTGAAATTTTCAACCATTCGCATCCATACATGTCGGATTTGAATTGCTCAAAATATCATATTGTTAATTTAAATTTGGCAAAAATTAGCATATACAGTAAATAAAATAATCATAGATCACAGACACAGAGAAATATAACAATAATGCAGCGGAAACATAATAATAGTAGTTCATGAAGCTACTATATTTTTATTTTTTTTGAAATTGGGTAAATTAATTATATGTTGGGCTTTGTGGCCCAAAACATCATAGTACAGACTCGAACGAAAATATACAATAAGCTCCTCCGACAAATAAGTCCAGGCAGACAAAAACACACGCAACTAAAAAACTTCCATTTTTAGGGTTATGGCAGCTCCCAGTTCTCTAATTGACTTTGTCCGTTCGATACCTTCATCATCAACATCTCCACTAGTCGTTCTTCTTGTTCCGTTACCATGGTAAGAACTTTCTTTGGTATCCTCCCAATTATTATACTTATGTCTCTATTTATCAAATTCATGAGAGATTGAACATCTTGTTGTTTATTTTCAAAAGCCCGACAGTTCCTCTCCCTCCAGATGTGCCACAAGGAAGCTGTGAGTCCAATTTTGCCAATCTCCTTCATCAGCTTCGAGAGATTACTCCCTCCGTGCAGGTAATCAACTTCCTCTGTTAATTTTTGAACATTGTTCATACGTAGGCATCTCTGTTTTTGAATGCTCCAAATTCTTTTGGAATATTCACATTCAAAAAATAAATGTTCATGTGTTTCATCTTCATTATGACAGAGATGAAGCTACTATATATATATAACAGAGTTAAACAAGATACAACAGAAGTCATGAATACATAGATGTCTCAATACAATAATCAAATACAAGATCTGAATACATCACTGAAATCAACTGAATAACTGATAACAGAATCGATAGATAGATGGGTCTCCAAGCGAAGCTCCAACTCCAAAGGTGAGTCTCAAATGCTGTATCACTCAGTCTGACCCGAGCGTAAAGCAAAACACAAAATACTCGAGTCGGGATTAACATTCTTATATCAATAAATCCAACTCAAGTTAAATAACAACTGAAATACAAGTAACTTAAACGATGTTTGGGATAACCATCCTCTAAGGATCCGTTAAACTATTTACTATGTAGTAATATTCGCTATTATAATAATGCCTAATAATAAAATAAACTTACTTTTAAATAGCGTTAAGGCTTTACATTTTCCACCTTAACACATAATAGTCCCAGTAGTCTATCCAGTATTAGCATACCCCCAGATCGGAAGCTACCCTCAATACTCCACAGGCTACGGCACAAATCCAAACTCGTAGTAAAGCTCGCTATGGTAGGTGACACGGCACAACAAGGCAACGCCAGGGTAGATATACCAATTACGAATCCGGGCTGGTGGAAACGCATAGCAGCCACTACCGCCCACCTCGGAACACACTCCCAAATCAAAAATCGAAGGGTGGCCACCAAATCAATCACATAGTAATAGAAATGTATCAAAGAAATGCGTCCGATCAGAGGTGCTACCTCATTGGCCCGAGAATCGCTCCTATTTTAGCCACCTTATGCCAACTCACGGGAGTCGGGTCCATGTATATACCTCAATAGAATCGTCGCCACCATTCTACTTCATTTTGGAATTTTCACCGCTTACACAGTTGTTAAAGTGGTTTTCGGTATCGACAGAGAGTATGCCCATATCCGATCCCGGTTTCTTTAACAACCAATCATTATTATAACACCGCGGTCATTTAAAAATGGTTTATATTCCAAAAATCAAAATATCATTTTCATTTCAAAACCCAAATCAATACGATATCATTTCCATTTCAAATATTTCCATTTCCAAGTGTGAGGTTCGAGTCCCTCCTTTGTGTGGGAGGAGATACGCCTTTCACATGGGAGGTTTGAGGTTCATTTTCGCGCCTACCGCTCCAAGTCAACCGAAAGGTCTAGCTAGCCTGGAATAGTGGTTGTGGTGGGCCAGCCATCTGTTCCCTAGGTTTACTGTTCAGGAATCGCATGTCGGTAGTGATTGACCAGGTTTCCCTAGTTCCAAAAAAAAATCATATCACTTTCCAAAGTTATAACGCTTTCGAAATCATAGTCTTTTAAAATCAAAACACTTTGGAAATCACAGCTTTGAAATCATAGCATTTTGGAAAACAAAACACTTTGAAATTATAGCATTTTGGAAATCATAACACTTTGAAATCATTGCATTTCCCTTAAACCGCTTAGATACCAATAATAGTATATATAATAAAATAGTTTATAAAAATAAAATAATTTATATAAAATAGTTATAAGTTAAACAATATATATTAAAATAATTAGTATAAATAAAATAGTTTATATTAAAATAGTTATAGTAAAAATAGTTATATTAAAATAGTTTATAAAATAAGTTATAAAATAATATAAAAATAGTTTTAAATATAATTTAAATACTTTATATAACAAATTTAGTTACCACAAATTCATAAATCAATTCATACCAACTTGAATTCAAAAAATTCACATTTAATTCAATCTCAATCATTGATTTCAACTCGATTTTGTTTCTCAATAAAACATTTCAATTTATGAATTTCAAATACATATTTGAACCATAAGATAAGCCATTTCAATTTCAATATATTTCAAAACTTTAAATATTCAACATTTAAAAACTAAATTCGATAATTTCATATATATATATATATATAATTCATTTTACTATTATTTAGTTTTGCAATATTCAATAAATAAATTCAATATCATTTAAATAAAAGCCCAAATTTCAATCTCTAAATATTTCCTTCAATTTATTTAACTTGAAATATTCCATTTAAATCATCTTAAACCAGAATCAAGTTATAAAATCATATCCTTTAAAAACCCCAAATTCCATAAGTTTGGATAGATTTAATTAAATATAATTCTTAATTAAATACAATTTCAAATCTATCTTTTCAACATTAATTTATTTAATCATTTCAAACTCTAAATTAAAATATAATTTAAATAAATACTTAAACATATATATATCAATTTTATTAAACCAACTTTAATAAATCTTTAAAATCAATATTTATTAAAACCATAAATTTCTTTCAAATCCATAGAAATCATTTTCAAAATATTTGTATATAGACCAACGGTGTCTGTATATAATTCTCTACCCTATGGTCAAGTGATACGGATATTTATCATTTCAATCCGTAATTTAAATATATACGGGTATATATCCTTTCAACCCGCAATCCCAAATTCAATTCAATGAAAATTGCTTGGGTTTATCATTTCAACCCATAACGATTTTCTCCTATTCTATAGATAATTCGGGTATGTACCATTTCAACCCATAGTGAATTCTATACTAACATGGAAGTTGTAGAGTGATAAGTAATGATAATAATATAACAACAGTAACAGGAATATATCATCAATGATAAATAATAGATAATGGTGTAAGATGTCACAGGTGAACAGATACAGATAATAACATATATAACAATGTAAATATCTAACAACAGCATATTTCAATTGACGTTTCAATTGAAATCAAATTTAATAGATAAAAGAACATGAATCGTGAGTGATTGCTCACCTTTCGAGGCTAGAGATGATTCGACAAATGGAATGAGCTATGAATCCAAGCATGAATTGCAGAGCAAAGTAGATTGGCACGAATTCAACAAACAAGCTGATAATGAGGAATCAACGAAGTAAACTCAGAACGGGATCGATGAAGATAAATGGTATAAGTGAACTTATCTATATACTATATATATAACTATTTATATATATAAAATCATATTCAAAAATTCTAACCCATATTAAATTAAATATATATATATATATATTTTAAAATCATTGCTTTATATAAACACATAAAATAAAACAAACATATCTACATACTAAAGTTTGAAATAAATACATATATATACATGTATTTGCTCTAAATAAAATACTTTAGAAGTGGAATATAAATATACTTTGTATATAAAATATATACTTACACTAATACATAAATACATATTACACAAATACACAAAAGAAGACTGTAAAACATGGATAGTGCTTCCTCTAAGATATAATATAATTATATTCAACTTACCAGCTACTATATATACCTGTCTAAACTTACACAAACCATATATAAACTAATGTAATGCATATAATTAAACTAATAGATAAAAATGCATATAACTAATACATATATAAAACAGCTTTATAAATTTTAAACTTAAATAAACTATCATATATATATATATATATATATAATTTTGTTCACAAATTGATACATATATGCAATGTAAGTGCGGCAGTAGCCAGTCTGAGTGCAAGCACAAATGGAAATGCAAACAACAAATGCAGACTTATAAAAATGCCAAAATACCTCTATCTGTTATATATATATTATTCACTCCAAAATCAACATACAAATCCTATATGCATTTAAAAATACTAGCATGACTTATATACGTAGTTTAAACAAACTTATATATATATAACAGCATACACATACTTTAAGCAAACTTTGATGTATAAATTGTAAACAATCAAAAACATATATTTATAAAATCATTAGACAACATATATATAAACAAAACTTATACAAACTAATATATAGATTGTATCCAAACATGTCTAGCTATCTGTGCAGTTAAAGCGCTCGGCAGATTCAATGCGGCAGAGGTGCAAAAAGTCATAGCGAGGATATAGCGGGATATAGCGGATGACTCTAAAATAGCATATAAAACTTGTACTTAATGTTTTTACAAATATATAAATGGTAATTAAATGAAACATTAACATTCAATTGAATTATAATTAATACATAAATAATTTTAAATAAAAACATATGCGAATATACTGTAAATAAATATAAAACTGTTATATAACATAATTGAATTTAGTAGAATATTAGGATATTTTCATTTCTGAAAATATATTAAAAATTCAATTAAATAAATTAATTTCATAATTTTTATAATGTATAAATGTCATTTTTCAATTCATTTCTTTTAAAGAAGATATAGCGGGAATAGCGGAATATAGCGGGAATAACGGGATATAGCGGAAATAGCGGGGCTTAAAGCGGAAAGGCTATATTTGGGGCTATATGGAAAAATCGTAGCGGTAGAAATCCGCTATGAGATATAGCAGGGTTATAGCGGGGTAACAACGGGGCTTTAACTGCACAGCTAGATATATATATATATATATAACATTTCATATACAGTCCTATAGGAACAATCATGTGTAAACTTATACTATATGAAATTAATACTTTCATACTTACAAATAAAACAGCATGTTATAACCCATATAATTAACATATAATATGTTTTATATATAAGCTAATAAAACTATATATATATATTCATACGAAACAAAAATACTAACATACATCATAAAGTAAACAGTTATATCGTATAAGCTTTTATAACTTTATAAGCTGTACAAACTTAATATATAAACAAACAGATGTATAATATTATATACTTACATATGTAACTTCTATATATCTAACTATTATAAAATATACATAAATATATATAACTTATAGGCTTATATACATGCTATATTGAAAAATCAATATTACAGAACAAATATAATATCTGTGATAACCCGGATTTTTTGGACATCTATTAATTGATATATTAGCTGGATTAAATTAGTAGAAATACTAATTTATAAGTTAAATAAATAATTCTGACAATAAAAATATATATCTGGATAAATTTTGGTTTGATAATCTTCCTAATATAATTATCTAAATTTGGCAAATTATCCTTTTAAAAAAACAAATTGAATTTGTGTTAGTTTATATATATATTTGAGTTGAATTTAAATTGAATTTGAATTTGGATTAGAATATTGAAATTCAAAAGATAGATATATATCTTAAATATATTTTGCATTTAAAATTATATTATATATGATTTTATTTAGAATATAGTTTGTTTTATATTATTTTCTTTTATAGGATTTTATTTATATAAATTAATATATGTATTTATTAATTAGGAAATTTATTATAAAAGCTTTTTAAACCACTTAAAAATTTATAAATTCATGCAAATTACAAGTGTTAATATATAAGTCTTTTTAATAACATGTATAAGAGGATTAACTAATGTAAAAGACAAGTGTCACCATTCTATTTTTATTTTCTTTTATTTTTAATAAATCCTAATTAAACCTATATAAACTTATATCTTTTATCTTCATATCTTTTTCCTATCTTCTTTCAAACAAAGATCTGTAACAATCCAGAAAAAGAAAGAAAAATAGTCTGTAACAAAATACTCAAACCAATAACAATTTCCTCTCCACAATTCCAAAATCTGAAGCTCTTCATAATTCAAGTGCAACTCAATTTCAAATCTAAAAGCAAGCTTTTCAAACTCAAGTACAACTTAGATCAGAGGCAAGCTAAGCAATTTATCTCAGATCAATTTCAGTTTTCAGTTTCAAGAAGAATCAAGCTATTCAAGTTTTCAAAGTTTTAATTGCTTCAAACTGCTCTGCTCATCATTAACAGGTGATGTTGGGTACATTTCTACCACCACCGAACCAACACGAGGAAGCAAGGGACGAGCCACCAAATCACCTCAAACCGGACCAACATCACCACCGAACTAGCCAACCAACCACCGAACCAACTCCTCTCCAAGCACTACCGGTCCAAACCCCACTTCCCTGCATAGCCGAACCATCTCCTCTCCAAGCACTACCGGTCCAAACCCTACTTCCCTGCATAGCCGAACCATCTCCTCTCCAAGCACTACCGGTCCAAACCCCACTTCCATGCATAGCCGAACCAGAATGCTACCGAACCAGCTACCTCCATCCACTGCCGAAACAAAAGCAAAGGAGGACACGACCGGATCACCCATCACCGGACCAAGTGCTACCGGACCAAGATGTGCTAGGCCAGATCACATCAGCCCAGGCCCACCAGCAGCTATACACATCCAATACCCCTACCCCTAGCCTCACTCTATAAATAGAGGGGCAGGGGTACAACAATGGCAGACAAGTTTGAGAGCTCAAGCACGGATAGAACTTTCAAACAACTTTCATATATACTTGTATCAAAGCTTTGTACTTGTAATTTGAATAGAAAAAGGAGAATAACATATAAAGTGGACGTAGGCACATTCTGGCTGAACCACTATAAATCTACGTGTCTTTTACGGTTTAGTCCCTGCTTTTCATATATTTGCATAAATCACCCAAATCATTAAGAACAACCTAAAATCACTTAAATCATACGACTTGGAGGTGTTTGTCCATTTTTTGTGCAAACATTTTTGGTGCTTTCATTGAGATAAGAAGCTCGAAGCTTCAGCCTCTCCCACTTAACCTTCTTCCTAACAGCATCGTTCGTTGCTTGGAAAACATGGCTCCCAAGCAGAGGAAGGATGTTAATAGAGGAAAGAACGTCACGACTAGCAGTATTCCAGATCCAGTGGTCACAAATCAAGAGGATCGTCCCGTTCCAGCAGCCGTACCAACTGAAAATCAAGCAAATCCGACAACCCCTGCCACAGAACAGCCTGCAGCAATTACTAGGGCAGATCTAGACAGAGTTGTGGCTGAAGTGACTAACCGCTTCACATCTCAGCAGGAAGCCTTGGTGAACCATCTCATGTCACGCTTAAGGGATGCTGAAGAGTCCAACCGCAACACTGAATCATGGGGTGAGTCCCAGTCTGGAGGATCTCAGAGACAGCAAAGATCTTCCTTCCTCGAAGGAGCTAACAACAGAAGCAGCCATGGTAGGAGCCGAGACCGAGCACAGCCCGAAGTTAGGCCTGAGGAAACGCTTGGAACCGAACCCCACGGGGGAGGTACCGAACGGAGGTCAACTGTAGCTGAGCCGGTCGTACTGCCCAACCATGGAGACACCAATGAACGGGGCCGAGCTAGAGTCCAGCCCAAAGTTGGACCTGAGGAAGTGCTTAGATCAGAACCCAACAGGGGAAGATCAAGGCAAGGGCCAACTGTAGCTGACCCTAGCATGCTCCCAGAAGACCAAGGACAGCCACTGGAAAATATCAGGAATGATAGACGATACCATCCCTACAGATCGTCCGGACGGAATCAGTCCCACAGAGCAGAACCGAACTCATTTATATCTGCTCCAAATTCAGATGAAAGGATGGCACGCATGTTCAGAGAGTGCGTCCAATGGGATCAAAGAGATCGAGGGATAGGCGCTAGGGTAACCAGCCCCTTCGCCCGCAATATCGAAATTGCCATCACCCCCCGAGAATGGAAAATGCCAACAATGGAACCTTACAAAGGAACCTCCGACCCCGTTGTACACTTACAGAGATACACACAGCATATGCTCATGAGTGGAGCAACAGAGGGAGTACTGTGCAAATGCTTTCCACTATTCTTAGCAGATCTAGCTACCTCCTGGTTCTGTCATTTACCCCAAGGATCCATCAGCTCGTGGGAAATGTTGAAAGAAAAGTTTATCAGCCAGTTCCGCATTCATGTGGAACAACCCAAGGACGCTTATTCCTTATCCAGTATCAAACAAAAACCTGGAGAGAAGCTGCAGCAATACCTAACCTGATTCAATGCCGCAGCGGCCGCAGTCCAAGATGCCGATGAGAAGCTTATCCTAATGGCCCTCTGTAGTGGTGTGCATCCGGATACTAAATTTGCTAGAAGATTGACAAAAGAAAAACCAACTACTTTACCCGATTTCTTCCATGAAGCCGGGAAATATATGAGGCTTGAAGATGCTGCCACTGAGGGGCAGTCAGGGCAACAAAATAAGGCAGCTCACGGCAACATGCCCGCTGCAGCGAAGGATGTTCGAAGAAATGATTCTAGAGACAATGCTGGGGGCAAGAAGGGAGAAAAGCACCTATATCGGCCAGGACCGAGATTCGACACTTGCACTCCTTTGAATGAAACCATCGAAAACATCTTCCTTGCCACCCAAGACGAAGTTAGATACAAACGCCCACCATACAAGAAGGAATCAGATAACGCACAAAAATCTGGAAAGTTCTGCCGCTTCCACGAATCTCATGGGCATGATACCAATGAATGCCATCATCTCCGGGACTTGATTGAAGAACACATCAGAAGGAAGAGACTGGAACGCTATGTAAAAGGTCAGAACAGGACTCCAGCTCTTGCCAATGAGAACCCAAGGCTACCCTCACCAGAGATAGGCAGAGGAAATCGCAACACTAGCGGCTCCAGTCAAGAGAAGATAGTGGTCCATACCATCTCGGGAGGACCGCACATCGCCGACAGAAGCTGGGCAGAAATGGAAAGATATGGAAAGTCGCTTAGAAACAATGAAGACTGTGTTAATTCTGTTATAGAAGAACGCCACCCGAAGCGGAAAGAGAGTGATGACATCACATTCAGTAGGCGTGACCTAGAGGGAAGGCAGTACCCTCACATGGATCCCATGGTTCTCTGCCCGGCTCGGTCCAGCCGAAGTTTTCCGAATTCTAGTAGACACTGGAAGCTCAGTAAATATCTTATTCAAGCATGCATTCGACAAAATGAAGCTATCAATAAAGGACGTTTCTCCCTGCAATAAACCACTACACAGTTTCACTGGAGATGCGAAGATGCCCCTCGGGCAACTGGACCTCTTTGTTGAAATTGGAAGTCATCCCCGCTCCGTTGTGCGGAAACAGACATTTGTGCTGGTAGAAAACCTCTCAGCCTACAACGCCTTCTTAGGAAGGCCAGCCTTGTCTGACTTCCAAATTGTCCTGGCCCCATGGTGCCTAAAGATGAAATTTCCAACGGACAATGGAGTAGGGGAAGTAGAAGGAGACCAGGACGTTGCTCGAGACTGCTATGTAACTGAACTCCGCAACAACCACAGGAAGGATAAAGGGAAGAGTGTAGAGGTTGCCCTCTGCACAAAAAGTTTGGAAGCATAGCAACTAAAGAAGGCCCCTCCTCTTCGATATACCAGCGACCCTTTCAATGAATTAGACCCTAGGGACAAAGAGGAGGGGGCCACCGCCGAGCCTGCAGAGGCTATGGAATTTGTATCTGTAGACAAACATGACTCGAGTAGACTATTGAAAATCGGGTCCCAACTAAAAGTAGAATTAAAGGAACAACTCATTGACTTTCTCCGCCACAACTTGGATGTATTTGCCTCGTCACATGCTAACATGACCAGAATCTCTCCTGACATAGCATGCCACGTACTAAACATTGATCCTACCAAGGCGCCCGTAAAACAAAGAAAGAGAAGTATGGGGGTAGAACGATCAGCAGCCCTCGACGAAGAAGTAAAGAATCTACTTGCCACTGACTTCATACGAGAGGCCATCTACCCAGAATGGATCGCCAACCCGGTGCTGGTAAAGAAGGCTAATGGGAAGTGGCGAACATGCATTGACTTCTCCAACTTAAATGACGCCTGCCCGAAAGATTGCTTCCCACTTCCCCGAATCGATCAACTTGTAGACAGCACAGCCGGGCACAAACTCTTATCTTTTATGGACGCATACTCAGGATACAACCAAATTCTCATGCATGCTCCCGATCAAGACCACACTAGTTTCATCACTAACCGGGGATTGTACTGCTACAAGGTAATGCCTTTCGGACTTAAAAATGCAGGAGCCACCTACCAGCGCCTCGTCAAAAATATGTTTGCAGGGCTAATAGGACAAACTATGGAAGTGTATGTGGATGACATGCTGGTAAAATCAAGGAAAGCCGACGATCACGTAAGCCACCTGGACGAGATGTTTCGAGTACTTCGCCAATATGGAATGAAACTTAATCCTCTAAAATGCTCCTTCGGAGTGTCATCAGGAAAGTTCTTGGGATTCATCATCCATGCCAGAGGGATTGAAGCAAACCCTAAACAAGTCCGAGCTCTAAAAGATATCAAAATACCTTCCACTCGAAAGGAAATGCAAAGCCTGAATGGGAAAGTGGCCGCCCTAAGCCGATTCATCTCCAAAGCAACGGACAAGTGCGTCCCCTTCTTCGAAGCTCTAAAGAAAGACAAAGGAAAATTTGAATGGACTGACGAATGCTTAACAGCTTTCCTTAACTTAATCGAACACCTCCAGAAACCGCCGGTACTCTCGACCCCAAACGAAGGCGAAGAGTTATACCTATACCTTGCTGTATCATCTCATGCTCTAAGCGCTGCTTTGGTAAGAGAAGACAACCGCACGCAGCAGCCAGTATACTTTGTAAGTAAGAGGTTTACAGGGGCAGAAGTCAGATATCCTAAACTTAAGAAGCTAGCATACTGTCTACTAATCGCATCACAAAAACTGTGACACTATTTTCAATCCCATTCCATCAGAGTTCTGACCGATCAACCGCTGAGGCAGGTACTCCATCGTCCCAACACTTCCGGACGACTACTTAAATGGTGCATTGAACTAAGTCAATATAATATTACCTACCATCCTCGCACCGCCATCAAGGGGCAAGCCATGGCCGATTTCATTGCCGAATTCACTACCAACGAAGGTAATGAGCAATCAGAGATAGCAGAAGACGTCAAGTGGAACCTCTTTGTGGATGGTGCATCAAATGAACAAGGCTCGGGGGCAGGTGTGGTAATAATCACTCCCAGGGGAAGTAAGATGCACTATGCTATAAGATTGGAATTCACTGCCACTAACAACGATGCAGAGTATGAAGCAGTGATAGCTGGATTAGAACTTGCCTTAGAAATCGGAGCCAATTCGTTGTGTCTTCATAGCGATTCTCAACTTATTGTAAATCAAATACTAGGAGAATTCCAGGCTCGAGAAGAACGACTCAGAGCATATTTAAAGAAGACCAAGTTACTTCTCAGTCGATTGGACCACTACTTAGTCAAACACATCCCTCGGGAAGAGAACCAAGGGGTCGACGAATTGGCGAAGCAAGCTAGCATGAGAGACGACGCTATTTCCGGAGCAATAGCCATCTCAAAGCAACTGACCCCAAGTTTTGAGCAAGTGAATCTGATAGCTGCAACCGAAGAAGCAACTTGGATGACTCCCATCCGAGACTACTTACAAGGTGGCACACTGCCCAACGGGCGTAACGAAGTCAAGAAAATCTTGAGGAAAGCTTCCCGCTACACAATACAAGAGGGCACCCTCTATCGGCGCGGCTTCTCTAACCCCTTATTAAGGTGTGTCGCTGGAAGGGAAGCCAAGGAAATCTTATCCAACATTCATCAAGGAAGCTGCGGAGATCACACCGGAGGGCAGACTTTGGCAAAAAAGATACTCTGATATGGATATTTCTGGCCCACCTTAAGCAAGGACGCCTTGGATTTCATCAGAAAGTGTGACAGATGCCAGAAGTTTGCTAAGATTCTGTGGCTACCAACAACTGAGATTACTCAAATGACCAGCCCTTGGCCCTTTGCTGTATGGGGAATTGACTTTATCGGCAAACTGCCAATGGGCCGAGGCGGGGCCAAATATGCTATAGTGGCAGTCGACTACTTCACCAAATGGGTGCGGAGTCCCATTCAAAATTATATCGGACAATGGTCTTTAGTTTGACAGCGAGGAGTTCGCCAACTGGTGCCAAGAGCACGGAATTCACAAAAGCTTCTCATCCGTAGCTTATCCCTAGGCAAACGGACAAGTCAAAGCCGTCAACAAAATTCTGAAAACTCTAATAAAAAAGAAACTCGAAAAGTCAAAGGGCGCTTGGGTGGATGAGCTCCCTACGGCACTTTGGGCCTATCGCACATCTTTTAGAACATCAACGGGGCATACTCCTTTCTCTTTGGCATACGGATCAGAGGCTATGCTCCCGGTTGAAACCATCGTGCCTTCCCACCATAGGATCCACTATAACCCAGAAGAGAACGAAGAACTCCTTCACATGTCTTTGGATCTAATCGAGGAGAGAAGAAATGATGCAGCCCTCAAAGCAGCAGCCCACAAGCAAAAGGTGGCAGCACAATACAACTCCAAGGTCAAGCATCGTATCTTACAAGAAGGAGATCTTGTCCTCAAGCGAGTCTTCCCTCGCCCCGGAGCACTAGATCCAATCTGGGATGGACCATATATAATTCATAAAGATCTCCACAATGGAGCTTATATTTTGTCAACAGTGGACGGAGAGGTGTTCCAGAGGGCATGGAACATCCAACACCTCCGTCGATACTTTTCTTAACTTGTACTGCCCATATGAAGTGAATTAACAAAGAGAATCAGTGGACGTAGGCATTTTCGTGCCGAACCACTTTAAAAAACCTTGTCTCTTTTTTAACTTGTTCCTTTATATCTTGGTTGCTTGTTAACTTTATCCTTTTCTGTTGAACAAAACCCTGTGCAAATAGCATTTTCACTCAAGGCGCTCCACAGCGCAACTTCTCTGGACAAGACCTAATAGGTACTATACGAATCTGTGCCCTCGCTAATGAGACTAGGGGTGGGCATTTAACCGACTTAACCGATCTAACCGACTAAACCGACCTTAACCGAACCGATTTAACTGACAAAATCAGTTAACCGAACTTTCGGTTAACCGATCGATGTTAACCGACCATTTTCGGTTCGGTTTAACAGTTAACAATATCTGGTCGGTCGGTTAACCGTTAACCGATCAATTTTTTTTTTAACCAGAGCCCATTTAGCCCATCTGTAAAGAACCCATCCCCAAATGAATCCAATAGCCAACGTGCTCTTGAGTAGGCTATTCTCTCCAGTTTTCAGATCTAGATAAAAAATAAAAAAGACGAGAGAAGTTGAAACCTAGGTCTGCTCGCTCATCTCGTCTGCTAATCGCCAGCATCAACTATTCCGTTCTCCGTGCTATTCTCGACGCTTTACGCTAGTGACAACCACCACCAGAGCTATTGTAGAAATAAACGGTGTCAAGAAGGAAGAGAAATCCTATGAGTAAATTACTAATTACTCTATTGATCTACCATACATGTTTAAACTAAGTTCTAGTCTAGTTAGTTAACCTAATTTAGTTGTATGTTTTTTTAATTAATAGATAAATTAGTGATTTAACAAATGAAGCTGCTTTCGTTTGCTAAATATCCTAGATTCACTGCTTTTTATTTAAAACTGTGTTCATTTTCTTTCTGTTTTCCTAGAAAATCAAGACACATATATGCTATTTAAATGGATTTATTTATTATCGTGAATATTAGAAAATTTGTTGGTGATCTTCTAGAGAATACGAAACATGAAGCTTCTCTAAATAAATAAAAAATTATGAGAACTTTTAGCTAAGAAAATTTGCAGGTTATTAGGGATAATATTATGAATGTATTATAGTATATCTGAGATGCAGGAACCAAGTTTTATTTGGTCAAAAACTGAAATTATCACAATGATAGTTAGATGAGAAACCAATATTTCAAATACCATTTTGTTTTTGCTTTAAATGAAGTACAGACACAACACTTGGTCTCCTTGGTGGTTGGGATTATAGCTAGAATTGATAAGTCATCCTGGACATGCTACTTAATTTAAGCAAAAGACATACTACTAAAATTATATGTACAACCATTTCCCAGATTCACTTCACACACTACATAGTGTGTCTTGATAATTATAACCACGCCAATATAGTGCACACTGACCATGGTGGGCAGTTTGTTATAACCACAACAATAAATGTAACCACTGCATAGATTATAAAAAATGTTTGCAAAAAATACTAACAAAATGTGGTTTTTGGACAATAAAACATTCAGTCATGATGTCTTGGACAAAATGTTTATTTTTGGAGGTATAACAAACACATGGACTTGCAAAGATACAGAAATTTTTTATAATGTGCGTCAATTTCTTTTTTTAATTATGTATACCCTGTAAATATGAATGACTGTTTCATAGTCCGATGCTTGATAAAAAATAGTCTAACAAACACATGAAAGCTAATTTAATTATAAACTGTCCTTTTCATATTCAAGTTCTTCTCAGAACTTTAATTCGGTTTTCTTCAATCTTTTAAATGAAATAGTCAATTTTGCTGCCTTACATGTATTCGCGTAAATTTACTTTCATTCTAAGATGCATAAACGAATAAATAACATTTGCATCTTAGAAGCATGTGTTGATCACTTTCACAATACAGAGTTTATGATTTTTGTTAATGGTGACTTGATGCATTCCTTATGATTTGCTTTGTTGTTATTCTATAAGACTGTCAACATTTAACCGGTATTTGCTTGTAAGAACAATTTATGGAATGGTATAATTGTTGTTCATCCTTGAACTGATTTATATATGACAGAAACACAGTACAAGTTCTTATCAAGAAATGAGGGTGACAAGCAACAATTGTAGTGGCTTTATAATGCATTTCGAGGAATTCCTCAGGTAAAAAACAAAATTTTACTCAAATTGCAGGCACTATGTAGCGAAGTTTAGGATTTCCAATCAACAAGAATCCAGATTATTCTCTAACCGCGAAAGATAGAGTAAGCGACAGTCTTTTGAACATAAATAGATGACTAAGGAGTATTGCTGGAGGATTGTTGGAGGTACATCCTTAATATGTAATAGTATTAGTTACGTTTTTGATTGAAAGAGAACATATTCGACGACTAACAATAGAAAGCTGAAATAAATTTGCATGTTTGTATAGTGATAGTGATACACACACACCTCAATTTGCAATGTTTGCATCTATAAATAGTCTTGAACAAAAATATTCTATACCTTAGTTCATCTATATATGCTCAGTTTTCATTTGCTTATAAGTGAACTCAGTTTATACCTTAGTGCATACACACACACACAATTGGTTAAGTGAATATATGGTGTAGACGGATATGGACTATTATAATTATAAGGTATAGACTGTACAGTCTATATATATATATATATATCTATATATGTATGGTATATACCATATATATGAACTTTTATAGTTAATTAGTTATACATGTTTACACTTTACACTTATATGCTTCAGTTAATTTCTAAATTAATGTGTTCACCTTTGTTTGACAGAGTTGGAGAATGGAAACAGAAGTTGGAGAGTGGAGACATTGTAGTTGTATTAATGTACACCAATTATCTATTTGGACTTTGGATTGAATTACTAAAGTAATGTAATCAAAGTAATGATGCTTGACTGCTTGTAATATATGAACTGAGAGAGTGAGAGGTGAACTGTACTAAAGTATGAACAATTGAACTGAATGTGTGAATTGAACTGTAGTTGCAATTATCTCACTATAATGATGCTTGTAATGTATGAACTGAACTGTAATAGCAATTAGCTCACTGCAATGATGCTTGTAATGTATGAACTAAAGTCTAAAACTGTGATTATTTGCATGTATGTGTGTTTTTAATGCTGGTAAGTGTATATATGTTGCTGTTTGACTGGTTAACCGATTAATTTAACCAGTTAACCGATTAATATAGACGGTTAACCGATTAACAGTTAACCGTTTATATTAATTGGTTAACCGGTTAAATTAACCGATTAACCGCGGTTAATTTTAACCGGTTCGGTCGGTAGACCAACATCAAATTAACCGAAAACCGGTTAACCGAACCGTTGACCTTTTTGCAGTTAACCAAAAAATTTAACCGATTGAATCGGTTAACCGACCGCGCCCACCCCTAAATGAGACACTTTTGCTCCGGCATCCCTCTGCTGCGGGTTAACTCATTGCTCGCGACGGCCCTCAAAGCCAACTGTAATGAGCCGATTATAAGCCACCAAGAAGGCCGACTATAGCCGAGGTAGCTCATTACGGCGTTCGGCTCGCCGGCAACTGTGAACCTACTTTAAGCCCCAACATAAGGTGTGGCCAGCCAGGGGTAGTTCACGGTTGACGATCGGCACCCACACTAGCCGGCCACAGTAAATCGAATAATACCCATGATTACGGGCCATAATGGCTCGGGTAGTTACTGTGCGCGATCTCGGCTCCGATGTGTCTTAAGTACGGCTGTGGTAAAAAAGATTAACTCCCCGCGGAGGCGTAAGATGGGTGACAAATGTCTCCAAGACCCACAGCTAGGGAAAGTGACTACAAAGCCCGTTTTCCACGAACTTAAGCACATCGAAGGCCTTCCGTGATTGGAAGTTTTACTATTTCTCATATTTCAATTCTACTTAAAGAACTTTTCTCCTGTCCTCTATAACAATCCCTAAAGTACAGGACACAGGATAGAAGATATTCGCTAATGGAATCGGGAACTCACAATGGGGCACTAGGCCGCATTCCATACTCAATCACACAAGACATGCAAAGCTGCCATCTACAAGTAACATATGAAGGGCGGTATTTTCTTCTCTCGTGTATAAATACGTAGCTAAAATTATTCACACATCACACTAACGTTGCAAGACATGAAATTATGTTTTAAGCAAGAACTTGACATCAAACACAATTGAATTACAAGAATATGCCTAGCTATATTTCTCATACAACATGTCAAAATAACAAAAACATTCAAAAACGACAGAATCAGCTTAAGTTAAAAAATTACACGTCAAGAATAATGTTGTTTATTACAAGTAGCATAATTACAGCCTAAGAGTTACGTTACTGTTCTGAGACTAACATACACAACAATGTCAAGTTCACAAAAAGATATCCAGGTCAAATCAAGGAGCCGGCTGCGTCGGAGTTTTATCCTTGTCTTGTTGCCCACCTGTCCGGTCAAAGAAAGAATTCGTTAATGATAAGCAACCGAGTTAACGGAAAGACTAGAAAGGAAGACTTACTAGCACCTGCTTCCTGACCATCCTGGTCATCATCCTCTACTTGCACACCTGCCTCCTCAGCAGCAAGCAACCGCATACCCTCCTTCACCGCCACCTTCTCCTCCTTGGTAAACTGGGCAGTGACCACATCCATTCTGAAGACTGCGCCACCCTCTTTATCCGCATCAGCCCTGGCCTCCTCCAGAGCCCGGAGATAAATCCTGGCCATAACTCGGGGGTAATCATCCATCCAGGATAAATTACCCTACTTCCAGGTACGGAAATACATATCCTGGAGCATCTCATCCATCATCCCCTCGTTTTCCTCAAGCTCCCTCATTCGGGCCTCAGAAGCACGCAGCTTAGCGAGGGCAGCATCCCTCTCCGATCGGTATCGTGAGCGATCTGACTGAAGGGATATCCTCATCGCCTCCATCTCCTCCTTCAACCTGGACTGAGCAAGCTCCGCGGCCTCAAGTCTTCCCGATAATTCCTGCACCCGCTCAAGGTCCGCTTGTCGAACCACATCCACCGTCGTGATGGCCATGTCAATTCGCTCCTTGCAGGCGACCTCCATTTTTTGCAACTCTGCCCTGCTGACCTCTTCCATAGTCTTCTTCAGTTGCCTGGATGCGGCCTCGTGCTGATAAATTTGGATGGCTTGATCGGCAAGCTGCTTAGCCTGGTCGAAGACCATTAACCGTAACCGAATGTTGGCACTTCCAATTTCCTCCCCGGCCTTGACTAGTCGGGCATGATGCCCCATCAATTTCCTAGTCTCCTTAGCAACCCGGTCAATATTTGCCTTAGCCTCATCCCCCAGAGTTACAACCCGGGTAGTAAGCAAATCAAGGTCCAGGGACTTAGCTTCGTCAAGCACCCGTACCATAGGATTGCAAGGGAGAAGATGCTCACCAGTAACCTCATCGAAGGAGATGTCATGAGATACCGGGTCCAGGTCCGGATGACCCGCAAACGGATTGCGAACTAAGCCAGGGTGATCTATCGGGGTGACGGTTGGATTCTCAAACAGATGTGGGGAAGGTATAAACTCGGTGTCCTCCTCCTCAATATCATGAATAGGCTGGAGTGGGGACGGAGGGCCAGGAAGAGATTCAAATGTAGATCGACTCCTCTTCTTCTTTTGTATATCTTCTTCAATAACTCCAAGAAGAGGACGATAGCCGACTACGTCTCCAGGACGGTTAGTAGGGGGCTTCGGCTTGGCGGAAGCTTTGAGGAGTTTGTATTGTTCAAGCCTGTGCTGAAGATCTGAGGTCTTGGCCGTTTTGCCCGCTCCTGGAATGAAAACCAAGTGTCACCAGCATGCATTGAGCCATCATTCGAGAATTAAAAAGAATAGAGAGAAATTCACCTTGAACTGCAGAAGTTGCCTTAGTAGAAGCACTCCCGGAAGATAAATCGATGCCGGTCCCAACCTTATCAACTTTCTTGGACTTCTCCGTTTCCTCCAACTCTTCGAAGGCTTGGCGGAGAGCGTCATCTGTCCACTCTTGAATCACGCCTGCCTGCCCAGGGGGCAAGGCCCCGGTGCCATCACCACCCTGTCCTTCGCCACCATCATTACCGTGACGATCACCGTCACCTTCTCTACCACTTCCACTCTCCGCCTCACCTCCTTCATCCTCGCCCTTTTCCCCCTCCACTTTTTCCTCCTCCTGAACATCCGGATGTGTGCTGGGAGAGGGTCCGTCGGACTTCTTGAGTTTCTTTCCCCCAGCAACTGGATGCATCGAGAAGGGTCTCCTTTTGCTGCTTTTCGTCGTGGCCCCTCCTGTAACTTTGGCAGCTCTCTCCTCCATCGTGTCTCTCTGCTTAACCACGGACTGATGTGGAAGGATCCGGTTATGCCCCAGAAGTGTAGCATTCCTGATCAAGTAAGAAGCCGACCTATCCCTTCCCGTAATGGCCTCTATTTCCACTGCCGTCTGAACCAGGCGATCATTCTCCACGACCGCAAAGCCACCTGTCGCTAGCAAGGAATAAAAACACATGAGAAGGAGCATTGCAGTCAGAACAGAAATCATAAATAAACTTCGACTTACAGCCTGAGGTGAAGCGACGGATGGAAACAGAGTCATCCTTAACGAAAAACCATTCTTTCTTGAACATGCTGAACTTCGAATATAAGTCCAGGACTGGCTTGAAAGATACGGCTGATTCCAAGCTAATGTATGGAGACCCCTTCTTATAGCCTCTCAGATTGTACAAATACCGAATCTCCCGGTTGGAAGGAGGATGCCCGTATCTCCTCTGAAAAATGACAAATAGGCTCACCAGGATGGCGTAGGAGTTAGGCTGAAGCTGAAACGGAGCTACCTTCAAGTAGGTGATAAAACTGACTATCCAAGCATTGATCGGGGGAATGGCCCCACACATGCAATGGTACCGACTATAGGCGAAATACCCTTCGGGAGGATTATATGGCATCACTCCCTTCCCCTGGCAACAGCATGCGCGCTCTGTCAATCCCAAAGGAGCGAGAGATAACATCAAGCTGCTCGCCTTTGAGAAAGCTTGAGAAACAATCAGGAGGTGTCAGAAGCTCCTAAGGACCATATCCATCTACCAATGATCTCGGGGTGGGCCCATAACATCCCGGTCCTGACTGGACTGGGGGCACGGCCGAAGGCTCTTCTCTGTCCTGGGATCTCTTCTTTTCTGATCGGGTTTCCACTTTGTGAGACATTTATCTACAAACACAGAAAAGCACGTTGTTAAAACGAAGGATGTAGAAATATAAAACAAGCAAGTTTTTCAGGTTCATTCGGCATCAAGTTCATTCGGTATCAAGACCATTCGGTATCAAGTCCATTCGGTATCAAATCCATTCGGTATCAAGACCATTCGGTATTAAGTTCATTCGGTAAAATAAAGGACTTTAACAAGTCATTCGGCAAAAGAGAACTTGCCTGGTCTGGCAGCTAAGATTGGTTCGGCACGTATTAATTCGACAGTTCAGAAATTGATTCGGCTATCTCGTTCGGTAAGGAAAAACGAAGGCCTGGGGCTCCTACTTATAGAGGAAAGTTGGATTGCCGGACCAGCCGGTTCGGTTCTCGGGCCGAATATGGTTGTTCAAACTGAAACAAAGCACGACATATGTTAACATATGCCCTACTTTGGGGGGCAAATGTTGGGTACATTTCTACCACCACCGAACCAACACGAGGAAGCAAGGGACGAGCCACCAAATCACCTCAAACCGGACCAACATCACCGCTGAACCAGCCAACCAACCACCGAACCAACTCCTCTCCAAGCTCTACCGGTCCAAACCCCACTTCCCTGCATAGCCGAACCATCTCCTCTCCAAGCACTACCGGTCCAAACCCCACTTCCATGCATAGTCGAACCAGAATGCTACCGAACCAGCTACCTCCATCCACTGCCGAAACAAAAGCAAAGGAGGACACGACCGGATCACCCATCACCGGACCAAGTGCTACCGGACCAAGACGTGCCAGGCCAGATCACATCAGCCCAGGCCCACCAGCAGCTATACACATCCAAGACCCCTACCCCCAGCCTCACTCTATAAATAGAGGGGCAGGGGGTACAACAATGGCAGACAAGTTTGAGAGCTCAAGCACGGATAGAACTTTCAAACAACTTTCATATATACTTGTATCAAAGCTTTGTACTTGTAATTTGAATAGAAAAAGGAGAATAACATATAAAGTGGATGTAGGCACATTCTGGCTGAACCACTATAAATTTGCGTGTCTTTTACAGTTTAGTCCCTGCTTTTCATATATTTGCATAAATCACCCAAATCATTAAGAACAACCTAAAATCACTTAAATCATACGACTTGGAGGTGTTTGTCCATTTTTTGTGCAAACAGGTGAGTAAACAAATTTCTAATCTGTTTTAAAAATCTTGTTGCATGCAGTAAATTTGAAGTGAAGTGTTATAAATGTTCATATGATTGTTTAATATGAATTATATATATATATATGAATTGAATGGGTGTGCATGTCTGTTTACAGAACATTTGTTATGTTCTTGTTGTTTAGGTTTAAGATTTGATTAAAAAAATCATGTTCACCTTCCCTGATCTTCTTGAGGACATAATGTATAAACAAAACTTGTTTGTTATACCATGATATCAATTAAAAAAAATATTTTTAAGCTAAATCAGTAGCTAGATTTTTACAGAGAGGAAGAAGTACAGTGAAATCCCAATCTTATCAAATTTCGACTCGAATGATTTCTTGTTTCAGGTTTATAATATGATTTGTAATCGAAAACTAGGATTTTTAAAAATAAAATCAAGATTTTTAGGCTTTTAATTCGAGAAGAATTGCATGTTGATCGGAAAGTGGGTTTTAATCATTTTCTGATGATCGGTGTAGCTTTGGGGGTCGGGACCACTGTTGGAATTGGCGAGGAGGTGGACAACCTTGGCAAAAATGGTGGATAGTTTTATTGGTCACTATGGCGGCGGTGCATCGACGAAGTAGGGTTTCCAATTTGATTTGAGTCGTGGTGGGTTTTCGACCATTTGTGGAGTCGCAGTGGCGACTAGGTGGTGCGGTGTAGGGGGATTAGTAGAAGGAGAGGAAGACGAAGCCTGGGCCGGAGTTTCGTGGCCATCGGTGGTCTGTGGTGGCGATGCCGGGGAAGTTTTGAGCGATGGTTCGTTCCAGTTTTGGGTTCCAGTTAGTTGTTATCATACTCGATTTTGAACCACGGTGAAGTAATGGGTTTTGGGTGGTTGTTTGGGGTGAGGTGATCATCGAGGACTTGTGAGTGGCCTCGGCGACGATCGAAGATGGTCGGACTAGTGGTGCATGTGCACGCGTGCACAAACGTGTCTGGGTTTATTACTTGGAAATGGAGGAAGGGAAGAAGAAGGTAGGACTCGAGATTTTGTAAGTTTCGCTCGAGTTGTTCACGAGATCATCGGAGGAATAGTGGGGAGATTGGATTAAGATTGGCTTGGGAAATTTTTAGTCGGGCTCGGAATTTTGATTATAAAGATATCAGGGTTTTTAAATAAAAGAAATAGCAAGATTAAAAGTATTAAACAAATGCAAGTTAGAAGCAAATGATTAAACAAATTTTTAAGTATTATAAAATTAAGTTTTTAAACTAATTTCTCAAACTATTTCTTTCAAATAATAATTGTTTATTTAAAGGCCTGGTCAAGAAAAAGGTATGAAATTTATTTTAGCTTAGATTAAGTTAAATCTTAAGTTTATAAAACTTTATTAATAATGTAATTAAGTAGTAGTTGAAAAGATAAAATGTTTTTATCATTAATTAAACTTAAACTCTTAAGTTAATAGATTAATGATAGTTAATTCCTAAAGTTTATTAAATAAGATTTTAAATGATAATTAAGAAGTTAATTAAGATAAATGATTTATCTTTTAATTAATTAATTGATGGATAATTGTGGATTAATTAAATTAATTGGTTAATGATTAAGGATTAATTAATTAGTAGTTAAGGGTTATAAATTAATTAGAGATTAATTAATTATTAGTGATTAATTAATGTAAGTAATTAGAGATTAATTACTTAAATGATAATTTCTTAATGTATGTAATTAAGGATTAATTTGATAAGGGTTAATTAATTTAATTTGTAATTAAAAGATTAATTATTGAATGTAATTAATTAAAAGAATAATTAATTAATGAAAGTAATTAAAGGATCATTAATTAATGTAATTAATAAGAGTAATTAAGGGTTGATTAATGTGAATGGTTAAAGAATAGTTAATTTATGTAATTAATTAAAGGTTAATTACTTAATGTAATTAAAGAATAATTAATCAAGGATGATTAATTAAGACGGATAATTAAGGGATGATTAATT
The DNA here is from genome assembly GCA_030737815.1 of Allium fistulosum. Classification (NCBI taxonomy): domain Eukaryota; kingdom Viridiplantae; phylum Streptophyta; class Magnoliopsida; order Asparagales; family Amaryllidaceae; genus Allium; species Allium fistulosum. Next base: position 890,995,244 of record CM060905.1, on the reverse strand, counting down.
AATTGGTTTGTAATTAATTAATGTTAAGTATGCAGGATTTAAAAGTAATTAAAGTAATTAATTTAATTCATTGGTGGTTAATTAAATTAATTAGAGATGGTGTGGTTGATTAATCTTGTTTATGGATGATTGAATGCCTTAAATTATGTGATATCTCTGATATGTGATATGTGCTGCTTTGTGATTTGAGATGAATTGTTGTGTATAAATTGTATTGTTTAAACTTAAACTTTTGGTTTAATGAATAACATTGGATTCGAAGAGACCGGGGTCGGGTATTAGTAAATACCCGAAACCACTCGATTTGAAATCTACAATAATTCTTTATAGATTTGATATGTGTAATCAATAGGCTGGAATGGAATAATTTAAGTAACTGGACCATTGAAACTATATAGTGGTACTTAGGGATTGATTTGTGAAATAAGTGTTGGTTCTAACAAGTTAAGAACTCGTAGTGATGGACGAGTTACCCTGGTTTTCAAAGAAGTTTTACAACCTTAGTATTTCAAGCTATATGGGTTTACCCACGCTGGTTTCCAGCCTGACCCGGGTGTTACTTTGATGTAATGCTCGGGTCAGACCGAGTATTACAGATTTCAGGTAAGGACGTTCTAGAGCTCAAGAGGCGAGCTGGATGGCAGGAACGTATGGAGTGTATTCCGCTGTGATACATTGTTATTTATCTGGGACATGTTGTTTTACTGTCCAGTGATTGTGAATGTTGTAACTCTGATGTATTAAAATGTAATTGACTGATACAGCTTTCTTTGTGTAAAGAATATTATTTGATATTATATTTTATCCGCTGCGAATGTGAGAATCTGTGTTTTGGTGTTTCTGTTTCTTCTTCTTCTTCTATCTCTTTCTTCTTTTCCCTAACTATCTGGAATTTTCGGGATCGAAAATTCCGGGTCGTTACAATATCTTTCGAAAAATTTCAATATAGAAGATGCAGACCATATACGCAACTAAATATATATATATATATATATATGTATATGTATATATGTATACATACGTGCAGACAATACATACAAATATATATAACTACTCATGTTGAAACATACATATACTATTATTATATATATAAAGTAAATACAGTTAGCATATACACATACAATTGCAAAAGTGGGACATGATGGCTGTAGAATGGAATAAAGATTGGAAGCACATGCTTGCAACTGAATACGATCTTCTCAATTTTTTTTGAGAGAACGGGATGCGTGGGTGCTCACGTGAAGGAAGGAGTTCGGTAGTTCAGGTGTGGAGATGTGGGGAGTACTTGCTGCGGAGGCACGATCTAGTGGTGAGGATCTGGCGCGGCAGGCGCTGCGGTGATGATGGAGGGGAATGTTACAGGGTAAGGCTGCTGCGTGAGTTAATAGGGAGGGAGAGATTTGGGTTGCGTAGGAAGAAACGCAATAGTTTTCAAGCAAAATAAATGGTTTCAGAGAGGTGAAGTTTTAAAGGCAGATATATAACTTATATCTCTGAGTGAATAGGAGATGGGCAGGCAAACTTTCAATATAGCGTGAATAGACAAGGAGAACGTACCAGAGAACAATAAATGAATAGTAAATGAAAGTGGTTGTTTAGATTTCGACCGTTGGACAGTGAAAAGACAATGGAACAAAAGATTTCAGAAACGGATACCACTATGGTTAACCGTTTTGCGGTTTCTGTCGTGTAACGGACCCCGAAATACAGAGATGAATATACCACAGAGATCAGCACAACGAGACGATCAAAACGGTATACATATATCAATGGTATGATCATCCGATCAAAAGTCGATAATCGGTACCAGAAATGCTGCTGTTTTGCAGAAAATAAGATAAACGGGGCAATAGAAGTCCAAATTTGGAAAAACGAAAGATGACGTCTCAGTCAGAAGAGGATTTACAAATTTTCTATAGAAAAATATTCAGGTTTGAAAATTAATTTATCATCATCAATTATTGACTGAGTGGAATTGAAATAGAATTACACAAGAAAATAAACTTCCATATTATAAATTGAAAATTTACCATTTGCTATGTTTAAGAAGACGTATTCCAAAATTAAATTTTTATTTCAAAATTTTATTATTTAAAATTCCACAAAATTCAATTAAATATATTATTAAAACAAATAAAATTATTAAAATTTACGGGTCGTTACACTCTCCCCCACTCAAAACTTTTCGTCCCCGAAAAGGAAGAAAGTAGGAGAATAGAAACAACCTGAAAGAAAATAGGTTGAAAAACAAAATAAACAATAAATTTAAAACCATATAAATTTCAATTAATTAATATTTAACAATTTGGTTCAATCCACCTGAGTTCACTTAAGTTAAATCAATCTATCTATTTCTAAATTCATTATCTTATTATCTAGTCATCCTCAGTTAATAATTTCTAAATCATCAATTTGTATAATCATTTATTATACTCATCTTTTATTCAACAAATTTAATTCTTTTATTCCAAATTATTATTAAGTTTATTCCACTTAATATATCTTATCACATATATTTAAACCATATAAATTAATTTAAACCGTATAAATTTCAATTTAAATTACTTTATATTCAATAATTGATTTTAAATTCAAGGTATTTCCATAAGTTAATCTAATATCAATTTATTAATTCCTTCAAAACCAATTTACTTGTCTCATCTATTATTCAATTAACTTATTATTCTATTTATCTTTATTAACATCTTTATAATAAAATTTTAGTGTATAACATTTATTATAATACTCAAATCTTTCCTTATAAAGTCATTTTATATTGTATATTATCCAATTACATTTTTAACTTCTGAATAATTTAGGTAAGTTATATATGGAATGCAATTGAGTATTATACAAATAAAATTTTACAATTCAGTTATTCCCAGTTAAATATTTATCCAAGAAATTTGACTTCAGTTTATAATTGAAATCATCTTTAAATCTAAAATTTAAGAATTTAAATCTTTGATTTACTTCAAACAATTTAGAGATAAATGTATATATATACTATATATATCAAATCAAATTTATAAATATATGCCTATATATATATATATAATATAAATCAAGTCATACCTAAGAAATTCAAATCAAATTAATTTCTAAAACAACAGTGTAGTTGAGCTACTGAATAGTCTCTCCCCACTTCGAAACTCGAAAATGAATGTCGATGATGCGGCCGCCATCACCGAAATTATTTTCCAGCGACAAAAGAGGAGAGCACTGATTTAAACATTTTAAATTTCTTTAGAAAACAATTTCTAATTGAAAATACTTTAAATCATATATATTTTAAACTTAAAATCCAATGTTTGAAATCATCGGAAATTAAATTCTCAAATTCCTGATTTTAAATTCATTTTAAATTTCCAAATTATTTTGTAACCATGTTTTATAGTTTAATTATTTATATGTGAGTCAAAAGTCAATGGTTTTCAAAACAATAATTGAAAATCAAGTATTATCATTTTAAACATCCAATTCAGTTAACAATTCATCTTTAGAAAATTATACTTATATATATAATATAATCATACAAAATCTCTTTCATTTACCAAATTTGAAAACAATATTGTGTCAGTTTTTTCTGTTCAAGTGTTTTGGAAATCCTATCGATAGCGTTGATCAGACGAATCGATCGAAAACCCAAATCAGCATCAACAACTCAAACAACACAATATATATACAAAACATTTTTAATATTAATTTACAAATACACTTCCTCGCTCAACGATACAAGAATGGATTTCAAAGCAAGGATAGAGATCGAATTTGATGGACTCAAATCAAAGAGAATTTTGATTCGAAGATAGGTTCGAAACAAAGATAAAATGATTAAATAACAAAATATGAAGATGGGTATGTTTATATAAATCGCAGGCAACCTTAACCGGGTCGACCGTGACTTCAAGAATAAGATCGATGCAGAATTCCGAGGTAAATCTACATTCGATCTCAAGAGATAGAATTCGGCAAAACAAGAGATGTCAGCATCTAAACCGAGGATATATAAATCTCCGGTGAATCGATGCTATTGTAAAGGAGTTTCACCCCTTTACAAATCATATCATAGAGCTATGGGATGCTCCAGAATTCAGAAGAATATGAATAGTGAGGGACAAGAATGAATTTCGGACCCGAGGGAAAGTTCCAAAATTCAAAGGAAATTCCAGTCAAAGAGGAAAGAATTCAAGCTCGAAAGAAAGTGATTCCGTAATTAAATTTACCATACATGCTAAGTTTGCCTAGAGTCAAAGCTCCGATACCACATGTAACGACCTGAAAATTTCAACCATTCGCATCCATACATGTCGGATTTGAATTGCTTAAAATATCAGATTGTTAATTAAATTTGGCAAAACTTAGCATATACCATAAATAAAATAATCACATATCACAGACACAAAGAAATATAACAATAATGCAGCGGAAACAACATAATAGTACTTCATGAAGCTACTATATATATATATAACAGAGTTAAACAAGATACAACAGAAGTCACGAATACATAGATGTCTCAATACAATAATCAAATACAAGATCTGAATACATCATTGGAATCAACTGAATAACTGATAGTAGAATCGATAGATAGCTGGGTCTCCATGCGAAGCTCCAACTCCAAAGGTGAGTCTCAAATGATGTATCACTTAGTCTAACTCGAGCATAAAGAAAAACACAAAACACTCGAGTCAGGGTTAACATTCTTATATCAATAAATCCAACTCAAGTGAAATAACAACTGAAATACAAGTAACTTAAACGATGTTTGGGATAACCATCCTCTAAGGATCCGTTAAACTATTTACTATGTAGTAATATTCTCTATTATAATAATGTATAATAATAAAATAAACTTACTTTTAAATAGCGTTAAGACTTTACATTTTCCACCTTAACACATAATAGTCCCAGTAGTCTATCCAGTATTAGCATACCCCCAGATCGAGAGCTACCCTCAATACTCCACAGGCTACGGCACAAATCCAAACTCGTAGTAAAGCTCGCTATGGAAGGTGACACGGCACAACAAGGCAATGTCAGGGTAGATATACCAATTACGCATCCGGGCTGGTGGAAACGAATAGCAGCCACTACCGCCCACCTTGGAACACACTCCCAAATCAAAAATCAAAGGGTGGCCACCAAATCAATCACAAAGTAATAGAAATGTATCGAAGAAATGCGTCCGATCAGAGGTGCTACCTCATTGGCCCGAGAATCGCTTCTGTTTTAGCCACCTTATGCCAACTCACAGGAGTCGGGTCCACGTATATACCTCAATAGAATCGTCACCACCATCCTACTTCATTCTGGAATCTCCACCGCGTACACAGTTGTTAAATAGGTTTTCGGTATCGACAGAGAGTATGCCCATATCTGATCCCGGTCTCTTTAACAACCAATCGTTATTATAACACCGCGGTCATTTAAAAATGGTTTATATTCAAAATCAAAATATCATTTTCATTTCAAAACCCAAATCAATACGATATCATTTCCATTTCAAATATATCCATTTCCAAAAATCATATCACTTTCCAAAGTTATAACGCTTTCGAAATCATAGTCTTTTAAAATCAAAACACTTTGGAAATCACAGCTTTGAAATCATATCATTTTGGAAATCATAACACTTTGAAATTATAGAATTTTGGAAATCATAACACTTTGAAATCATAGCATTTCCCTTAAACCATTTAGATATCAATAATAGTATATATAATAAAATAGTTTATAAAAATAAAATAATTTATATAAAATAGTTATAAGTTAAACAATATATATTAAAATAATTAGTATAACTAAAATAGTTTATATTAAAATAGTTATAGTAAAAATAGTTATATTAAAATAGTTTATAAAATAATATAAAAATAATTTTAAATATAATTTAAATACTTTATATAATAAATTTAGTTACCACAAATTCATAAATCAATTCAAACCAACTCGAATTCCAAAATTCACATTTAATTCAATCTCAATCATTGATTTCAACTCGATTTTGTTTCTCAATAAATCATTTCAATTTACCAATTTCAAATACATATTTGAACCATATGATAAGCCATTTCAATTTCAATATATTTCAAAACTTTAAATATTCAACATTTCAAAACTAAATTCGGTAATTTCATATATATAAAAAATTCATTTTACTATTATTTAGTTTTGCAATATTCACTAAATAAATTCAATATCATTTAAATAAAAGCCCAAATTTCAATCTCTAAATATTTCCTTCAATTTATTTAACTTGAAATATTCAATTTAAATTATCTTAAACCAGAATCAAGTTATAAAACCATATCCTTTAAAAACCCCAAATTCCATAAGTTCAGATAGATTTAATTAAATATAATTCTTAATTAAATACAATTTCAAATCAATTTCAAATCTATCTTTTCAACATTAATTTATTTAATCATTTCGAACTCTATATTAAAATATAATTTAAATAAATACTTAAACATATATATATCAACTTTATTATTTCAACTTTAATAAATCTTTAAAATCAATATTTATTAAAACCATAAATTTCTTTCAAATCCATAGAAATCATTTTCAAAATATTTGTATATAGACCAACGGTGTCTATATATAATTCTCTACCTTATGGTCAAGTGATACGGATATTTATCATTTCAATCCGTAATTTAAATATATACGGGTATATATCCTTTCAACCCGCAATCCCAAATTCAATTCAATGAAAATCGCTTGGGTTTATCATTTCAACCCATAACGATTTTCTCCTATTCTATAGATCGTTCGGGTATGTATCATTTCAACCTATAGTGAATTCTATACTAACAGGGAACTTGCAGAGTGATAACAGTAATGATAATAATATAACAACAGTAACAGGCATATATCATCAATGATAAATAACATATAATGGTGTCAGATGTCATAGGTGAACAGATACAGATAATAACATATATAACAATGTAAATATCTAACAACAACATATTTCAATTGACGTTTCAATTGAAATCAAATTTAATAGATAAAAGAACATTAATCGTGAGTGATTGCTCACCTTTCGAGGCTAGAGATGATTCGAAAAATGGAATGAGCCACGAATCCAAGCACGAATTGCAAAGCAAAGTAGATTGGCACGAATTCAATAGACAAGTTGATAATGAGGAATCAACGAAGTAAACTCAAAACGGGATCGATGAAGATAAATGGTATAAGTGAACTTATCTATATACTATATATATAACTATTTATATATATATAATCGTATTTAAATATTCTAACCCACACTAAATTAAATATATATATACATTTTAAAATCATTGCTTTATATAAACACATAAAATAAAACAAACATATCTACATACTAAAGTTTGAAATAAATACATATATATATACATGTATTTGCTCTAAATAAAATACTTTAGAAGTGGAATATAAATATACTTTGTATATAAAATATATACTTACACTAATACATAAATACATATTACACAAAAGAAGACTGTAAAACATGGATAGTGCTTCCTCTAAGATATAATATAATTATATTCAACTTACCAGCTACTATATATACCTGTCTAAACTTACACAAACCATATATAAACTAATGTGATGCATATAATTAAACTAATAGATAAAAATGCATATAACTAATACATATATAAAACAACTTTATAAATTTTAAACTTAAACAAACTATCATATATATATATATATATTCACAAATTGATACATATATGCAATGTAAGTGCGGCAGTAGCCAGTCTGAGTGCAAGCACAAATGGAAATGCCAAAATACCTCTATCTGTTATATATATATTATTCACTCCAAAATCAACATACAAATCCTATATGCATTTAAAATACTAGCATGACTTATATACATACTTTAAACAAACTTATATATATAACAGCATACACATACTTTAAGCAAACTTTGATGTATAAACTGTAAATAATCAAAAACATATATATTTATAAAATCATTAGACAACATATATATATAAACAAAACTTATACAAACTAATATATAGATTGTATCCAAACATGTCTAGCTATATATATATATATATATAACATTTCATATACAGTCCTATCAGAACAATCATGTGTAAACTTATACTATATAAAATCAATACTTTCATACTTACAAATAAAATAGCATGTTATAACCCATATAATAACATATAATATGTTTTATATATAAGCAAATAAAACTATATATATATATTCATACGAAACAAAAATACTAACATACATCATAAAGTAAACAGTTATATCGTATAAGCTTTTATAACTTTATAAGCTGTACAAACTTAATATATAAACAAACAGATGTATAATATTATATACTTACATATGTAACTTCTATATATCTAACTATTATAAAATATACATAAATATATATAACTTATAGACTTATATACATGCTATATAGAAAAATCAATATTACATAACAAATATAATATCTTTCGAAAAATTTCAATATAGAAGATGCAGACCATATACGCAACTAAATATATATATATGTATACATATGTGCAGACAATACATACAAATATATATAACTACTCATGTTGAAACATACATATACTATTATTATATATATAAAGTAAATATAGTTAGCATATACACATACAATTGCAAAAGTGGGACATGATGGCTGTAGAATGGAATAAAGATTGGAAGCACGTGCATGCAACTGAATACGATCTTCTCCATTTTTTTTTAGAGAACGGAGATGCGTGGGTGCTCACATGAAGGAAGGAGTTCGGTAGTTCAGGTGTGGAGATGTGGGGAGTGCGTGCTGCGGAGGCACGGTCTGGTGGTGAGGATCTGGCGCGGCAGGCGCTGCGGTGATGATGGAGGGGACTGTTACAGGATAAGGCTGCTGCGTGAGTTAATAGGGAGGGAGAGATTTGGGTTGCCTGGGAAGAAACGCAATAGTTTTCAAGCAAAATAAATGGTTTCAGAGAGGTGAAGTTTTAAAGGCAGATATATAACTTATATCTCTGAGTGAATAGGAGATGGGCAGGCAAACTTTCAATATAGCGTGAACAGACAAGGAGAACGGACCAAAGAACAATAAATGAATATTAAATGAAAGTGGCTGTTTAGATTTCGACCGTTGGACAGTGCAAAGACAAGATTTCAGAAACGGATACCACTACAGTTAACCATTTTGTGGTTTCTGTCGCATAACGGACCCCGAAATACAGAGATGAATATACCGCAGAGATCAACACAACAAGACGATCAAAACGGTATACATATATCAGTGGTACGATCATCCGATCAAAAGTCGATAATCGGTACCAGAAATGCTGCTATTTTGCAGAAAATAAGATAAACGGGGCAATAGAAGTCCAAATTTGGAAAACCGAAAGATGACGTCTCACTCAGAAGAGGATTTACAAATTTTCTATAGAAAAATATTCAGGTTTGAAAATTAATTTATCATCATCAATTATTAACTGAGTGGAATTGAAATAGAATTACACAAGAAAATAAACTTCCATATTATAAATTGAAAATTTACCATTTGCTATGTTTAAGAAGACGTATTCCAAATATTAAATTTTTATTTCAAAATTTTATTATTTAAAATTCCACAAAATTCAATTAAATATATTATTAAAATAAATAAAATTATTGAAATTTACAGGTCGTTACAATTGATAACTCAACAAGTAGGCAAGTGACTTTCTCAAAGTTGAAACAGATTGCTGAAGAGGGCTAAAGAGCTAGCTATGCTCTATGATGCAAAAGTTGGATCGATTAATTTCTCAAGCACAAGCAGACTTTATGAATTTGCTAACTGAAGGTTATGCAATGTTAAATCTTACTTGGATATTTTTGTTTGGTTTTATTACCAAATCTCAATTTTATTTCAGATAGAACTAGATGTCCTTACTTGCTTTCTTCTTGTCTTCAAGGACTTCATTTATTGCATGCCATAGTGAAATTCTAGTTTTCTGAAGAAAAAAAAAACAAAATATTTAAAAGCCAAATAGTTCCATTATTTATTTATAATTTCTCCATTGAACATATTTTATTCTTTGCATTTAATCCATAACTAGATCATGCTTGAAAACATTAGACTAAAATAACCAAAATTTGTGTATTGGCCAACTACTAATTAAATATCTCAGATACAACAAAAGAAACTGTAAACTACTTGAATAGAAATTTAATTAAGTTGTAACGACCCGATACTTTGGACCATTCGCATCCGCACATGTCGGACTTGAATAATTCAAAATATCGCGTTGTTAATTTAAATTTGGCAAAACTGAACATATACAGTAAAGAAATAATCACAGATCACAGACATAGAGTAATAAATGCAGCGGAAATAAAAGAGATAGTAGTTCATGAAGCTACTATATAAATGTATAAGTTACATCAGAGTTAAACCAGATACAACGGAAGAGTAATACGATACATCAGATACAAATCAGAATACATCACTGGAATCATCGAATACTGAAAGCAGAATAGATGGCTGGATCTTCAAGCAAAGCTCCAACTTCAAAGGTGAGTCTCGAATACTAGTACACTCAGTCTGACCCGAGCGTAAAGAAAACACAAAACACTCGAGTCAGGATTAACATTCTTATATTTATAAATCCAACTCAAGTGAAATAGCAACTGAAATACAAGTAACTCAAAGGATGTTAGGAATAACCATCCTTTAAGGATCCGTTAAACTATCTACTATGTAGTAGTGTACGATAAGTAGATAATGTCTATCAGTAATATAAAATATCAAACTAGTGTTAAGGCGTTACCATTATCCCCCTTAACACATTTTATACAAGCGTTATAGTCTATACAGCACTGTAAACTCCACCGTAAACTAGTGGGCTATCAGGGAGTACTCCATAGGTATAACACAAAACAAATCGTAGTGGTCGCATATAGGGATACAAGTATGACAAGGCACATGAGGCAATACCCAAGGTAGTGAAACTACCATTTGCCTGATCCGGACTGGTGAGAACGCATCGCCGCAGCGATCGCAACACCGCGAAACAACACTCCCAAAATCAAGGGTGCACCAATCGACAACAGTAATGAGTAGTTCGAAGAAGTGTGTTCGCTCGAGGTAGCTAGCCCTCATTTGGCCCGGAACGGCTCCTGTTTTAGTCATTTCCAATTTGACACAAGTGTCAAGGCTATCCATTATCGTTCTCTTTCTTCAGTCATCACGTACATCATTCCAACCACTTCATTTTGGATCACACTCCGCGTATAGTTATTAAGGTGGTTTCAGTTTAGACAGTGAGTATGCCCCTAACCAATTCCGGTTTCTTTAATAACCTTCGAAATTATTTCACCGATTGGTCGATTAATATATTTCAAAACCAAATCAAATTCAATTTCAATTACAATTTGAAAATCAACATTTCATTTGTCTTTCAAATCCGATTTCCAAATTTACGTTTCAACTTCCAAATTCATAATTTCTAAATCTTATAATTTAATTTCTATTTCTATTTTAAACCAATTCAAATATTGATTCAAGTTCGTAAATAAGTTTCATTCCAAATCATTTAAATTAATTTAATATAACCTTCAAATCAATTTAACTTCATTTATCGATTTCATTCAATATTCGTTAAGTAAATTTATCATTCAAACAATTTCTATTTAATTTCCAATTCACTAAATCAATTACTTAAGTTCAACTTCACTATATCAAAACTTCAAATTTTTAATTAAATTAGCTTCGACAAATCAAGTTCTTTAAATTCCAAGTCTTTCATTAATTCAATAAATCCCATTTTAATTCTTGTTAAAGAAATTCAATTTCACTTATTCATTTACTTAGTTACAAATTTCAAAACTCAATTAATAAAGAAACTAAATTTCACTAATTAAAAGGTTCAATTTTAATTATCAAAGGATTCAATTTTATTTAATTATTAAATAATTCAAAACTTAATTATTAAATAATTCCAAAACTTAATTATTAAATAATTTCAACTTAATTATTAAATAATTCCAAATTTAAAACAACATTATTTCATCAACTACTATGTTAATATTTTGATTCAGATTATTAAATATTAACATTTCCTTTCATTAAAATTCAAATTCCAACTTCGTTTCAAAACCATTTTTATTTATTCAAATAAAATCTTCATTTTATTTTTAAATCAAAGTATTGACCAATCGGTTTTTATTAAATTCTCTATCCTAGGTCAAAGTTTAATTTGGGTATTTATCATTTCAACCCGATTCCAATTCAATTCAAAATCAAAGCATAGCAAAGGGAACTTGCAGTGTGATAACTGGGATGGTGTCAAAGTAAATAAACAAGCAATAACAACAATCAATAACAATCCAATAATTAATTCAAATAATCCCGAAATAATCGTATTAATTCACATTGTTGTTTGTGTAAATTAATATAATTATTTCTAGAATCTACACTATCATTTCATGTAGATTAAAGATTATTACACTAAAGTTAATACGGTTCTTCACTTGATATCAATTATCCACTTTTTACTACATCAGTTTATACAATCATACATTCAATGGTTCAAGGTGTAGTTATCACCATTTCTACGTCTCAATTTAATTACATTTAAAAGGGTTCATATTTAACTAATCAAATTCAACACATATGTCGATTTCAAATTGTTAACTCCTACGTCAATTCCAATTTCAAATTATTTATCATTTATTACATTAACAATAATGTCCAATGTCAACATCAAACAATCAATCACTTAGCAATCAAACTGAATTATCATTGTATATATAACAGATAATGGTGTCAGATGTCACAAGTGAACTGATACAGGTAATAGCATATATAACAGTGTAATTAACTAACAGCAGCATATTTCAATTGTCGTTTCAATTGAAATCAAATTTAATAAATAAAAGAACATTAATCGTGAGTGATTGCTCACCTTTCGAGGCTAGAGAGATGAACGAGAATGAGATGAATTATGTATCCAAACACGAATTCCAAAGCGAAACAAGATGGGCACGAATTCGACGATCAAAGCAAGGCTGGAATCGATGAGAACAATTAATCAGTTTTGATAGAAACAGAAAAATATATCTATAGATATTTTATAAAATCAATGCTTTAACTATACCACTTATAAAATAAATATATATATATATGTAGATATTCGAAAACCAAACTCAAGTAAACTTGTATATATGAACTAATATATAAACACATATACATATATAACTTACATACACCTGTAACTTACAAACTAATATATATAAACTAGCATATATGCATAACTTTCATACGACAACATATGTAACTGACATATATATGCCAACAGATTACGTGGACTCACATATTATAACTACAAACCTTTATAACTTTTATACTTTTATATTTTTAAGATCAGGGTTCATATCAAAATCAATATATCATATATATATTAAACTTTTACAACACTACTTTTCCACTCATAAGCCTGTCAACCAAATTTATAAACATATGGACTTATGTAACTTTTATAACTTAATATACTATATGTACTAACCTGCCACCACCAATATGACATATATCAAAACTAATATGTGATATATGTACGACCAACAGGAAACCATTTGATATATAAACATATATAATTAATAATAACTTATTATATGTTTTTACATACATCAAATATATGGTAGGAAAGAAACCACTGTGCTTACTTTTAGAACATACATATAAACTATTATGAACTCAAACCAACAGACCCTATATAACAAATATAGGTAATACTTGTGTAAATTTATATAAACAACATATAGAAACCGACCCATATATTAGATCCATCGACATCTATACCTTTGGAACGGGTCAGTAACTGAGGCCTTAAAACACATTATATTGTTTACTCTTTAACATATTACAAAATACTATACAACACTTCTATATATATAAATAAGGCAACAAAGAGGCTGCAGAAATAACTCTGGGTATTGTGTCATATTATATGTTTACTTCATAAAACAATATACAGCAGATCGAGAAAAGGTATACTTTCGAAACCACTAAAGTATACTCCTGAATATAAACAACTTAGTACATTAGTATATAAGCAGATTATCAAAACATTATATACATAAAAATATATAAATACTTCAACACTCATATACATGCAAACTTTACAACCATTGAATATATAAACCAATGTGTATATATATATATATATTACTTTAAAAATATTTACATAAATATTAACATAATTTCTTGAAACATATACTAAATTCGATGTCACTATGTAGGTACACATATAAGTAGGCTTCGAAATATATATATTTACTCACACATATATTTACGTAATAATTTAAATATCAGTATTTAGTAAAATAATATTACCTATCAAAGAACAAAGTGGAGACAATAGAGGCTGTAGGTGCTGGGATGTGGAAAGGCTCGGCTTGGGCTTAGGGAAAGAGGCAGAGATAGCACGGTGAGGGATGGCCGAGACTGGTGGGAAGGTTCGAGAATGGGAGGCACTGCTGCTACTAGAAGACGAGCGTGGGCAAAAGGTCGCGGCCGGCTGCTATATGCTGCTTGGCTGGAAGTCAGAAACCAAGGAGTGAGGGGAAGGAGCGAAGCTGGAATAGGTTGTCACTGGCGGTGTGGAGCAGCAGGCCTGGGTTTGGAGTTCGGTAGGGGTTTTCGATGGGTGGAGAGAAGAAGTGGGGCAGAGCAGCTCGGGGAAAAGGGGAGGAAGGCTTGCGCCGCTAGAGAAGAGGCAGCGAGCTCAACAAATCCATGCTTCGTTTTTTTTTAAATATATATCATCAGGGACGAAAGAAGAAAAGAAGGAGGAGGGAGGAGGCTAAGATCCAAAATGAAGAGGCAAAAGAAAAGAAAAGAAGGGAACGTACAGAACTGGTAAAAGTTATAAATATGTGTATATTAGAAAAGTAGCAAGGCAATGGTTGGAAATCTAAAGCAATAAATTTTCTTGGTTTTTCTCGAAATCTAGAGAATAGTGAAGGTCATATGCTAAATTCAAAGAGGAATAAAAGCTGGCTATAGATGTTCTCGGTAGGAAATTGGATAGTCACAAAATGAACCGGAACCGTACGGATATACATAACTATTTCACGGGTTTCGTCATGTATCAGACGCTGAAACATAGAATTGGATATACCGTAGAGATCAGCACGACGAAACGACTAAAATGGTATATAGATAACAGTGGTTTAATTGAATTATAAAATTCGAATTTTCTACTAGCGGAAAATGCAGCAAAAACGTAGAAAAATAAGATCGACGGAGCCAAAGAAGTCCGAATTTGGAAAAACGAAAAATGACGTTTGCTCAGAAGATGATTTAGAATTTTTCTATGTAAAAATATTTAGGTTCCGAAACATTTTATTTTCATTGCTTTTTAACTGATTAAATTGAAGTGAATTTACGCACGAAATAAACTTTCATATTTTCGAACGAAAATTTACCAGTTGCTATGTTTAACTAGACGCATTCCAAATATCAAATTTATATTTCAAAATTTTATCGTTTAAAATTTCATAAAATTTTAACTAATTACGTTTATTAAAACCAGTTAAATTTACGGGTCGTTACGCTCTCCCCCACTCAAAACTTTTCGTCCCCGAAAAGGAACGAGGTAGGAGAATAGAAACAACCAGAAAGAAAACAGATTTGAAATACAAAATAACAATTAATTTAAACCATATAAATTCAAATTTAAATTAATTGATATTCAATAATTGATTTAATCCATTTGATTTCACTAAAATCAATCTCAACTATTTCTAAATTCATTATCTTATTATCCAATTATCTTCAATTTACAATTTCTAAATCCATAAATTTGAATAGTCTTTTATTATAACCATATTTTTTCCAGCAATTTAAATTCTTCTTTATTCCAAATTATTGTTAAATTTATTCTACTTAATATATCTTATTACATATATTTAACCCATATAAATTAATTTAAACCATAAAAGTTTCGATTTAAATTAATTTATATCCACTGATTGATTTTAAATTCAAAGGATTTTCATAAGTTGATCTAATTTCAATTTATTAATTCCTTCAAACAAATGCATTTGTTTCATCTATTATTCAATTAACTTATTATTCTATTCATTTCAATTAATATTTATAACTAAAATTTAAGTGTATAACCTTTATTATAACAACTCAAATTCTATTTATAAAAGTCATTTTATATTGTATATTATCCAATTACATTTTAACTTCTGAATAATTTAGGTAAGTTATATTGAAATGTAATTTAGTGCTATACAAATAAAATTTTCAAATTCAATTATTTCAAGTTTAAATATTTATTCAAAATTTAGCTTTACTTATAATTGAAAACATTCTTTAACATAATTTTAAGAATTAAATTTCCGTTTAATTTCAAATCCTTTAGAAATAATTATGTATATACTATATATATTAAATCAAATTAAATTTAAAATAATATACCCATATATATATATATATATATATATATATATATATATAAAAATCAAGTCATACTTAAGAAATTCAAATTAAAATATTTTACAAACAAACCGTAGCAAAGCTACAGAATGGTTTCTCCACTTCGAAACTCGAAAATGAATGTCGATGATGCGGCCGCCATCACCGAAATTATTTTCCAGCGACAAAGAGAAGAGCACTGATTTCAACATTTTTAAAATTCTTTGAAAACGGTTTCTATTTGAAAATACCTTTAATAATATACATTTTAAAATTTTAAAAACCAAAGCTTGAAATCACTGGAAATTAAATTCTCAAATTCTAAATTTTAAATTCATTTAAATTTCAAATCAGTTTATAACCCATGTTTATAAATTCATTTATAGAGTAATAAATGATAATCAAACATTATCATTTCAAACAACCAATTTAATTAACTTATTAACTTCTAGAAAATTTTACTTATATATATAATATAATCATACACATTTATTTCGTTTACCAATTTGAAAAAACAATATTGTGTCAGTTTGTTCTGTTCAAGTGTTTTGGAAATCCTATCGATAGCGTTGATCAGACGAATCGATCGAAAATCCAAATCAACATCAACAACTCAAACAACACAATAAATAAAATATTTATATATATTAGTTTACAAATACATTTCTTTGCTCGACGATACAGGAATGAATTTTCAAAATAAGGATAGGATTTCAAATTTGATGGACTCAAATCAAAGAGAAATTTGATTCGAAGATAAGTTTGAAACAAAGATATGATGATTAATAACAAAGTAGGAAGTTTGATAAATTTATATAAATTGCGGGCAACCTTAACTGGGTCAACTGTGACTTTAAGAATAAGATCAATGTAGAATTCCGAGGCAAATCGACATTTGATCTCAAGAAATAGAATTCAGGCATTGCTGGAGATAGATAGCATCGTAAACCGAGGATACAGAAATCTCCGGTAAATCAATGTCTATTGTAAAGGAGTTTTCTCCAATTTACAAATCATCCGAAGATTGGCGAGACCGCCGATTCATTATAAAGATCATTCAAGGTGGAGTTATGGGATGCTCCAGAATTGAAAGAAGATGAATTAGTGAGAGACACGAATGAATTTCGGAACCGAAGGAACGTTCCAAAATTCAAAGGAATCGAGTCAAAAGGAAGAGATTGAAACTCGAATGAGAGTGATTCTGTAAATACATTTACCCTATATGCTAAGTTTTTCCTAGAGCTACCAAAGCTCTGATACCACTTGTAATGACCCGATATTTTGGACCATTCGCATCCGCACATGTCGGACTTGAATAATTCAAAATACCGCGTTGTTAATTTAAATTTGGCAAAACTGAACATATACAGTAAAGAAATAATCACAGATCACAGACACAGAGTAATAAATGCAGCGGAAATAAAAGAGATAGTAGTTCATGAAGCTACTATATAAATGTATAAGTTACATCAGAGTTAAACCAGATACAATGGAAGAGTAATACGATACATCAAATACAAATCAGAATATATCACTGGAATCATCGAATACTGAAAGCAGAATAGATGGCTGGATCTTCAAGCAAATCTCCAACTTCAAAGGTGAGTCTCGAATACTAGTACACTCAGTCTGACCCGAGCGTAAAGAAAACACAAAACACTCGAGTCAGGATTAACATTCTTATATTTATAAATCCAACTCAAGTGAAATAGCAACTGAAATACAAGTAACTCAAAGGATGTTTGGAATAACCATCCTTTAAGGATCCGTTAAACTATCTACTATGTAGTAGTGTACGATAAGTAGATAATGTATATCAGTAATATAAAATATCAAACTAGTGTTAAGGCGTTACCATTATCCCCCTTAACACATTTTATACAAGCGTTATAGTCTATACAGCACTGTAAACTCCACCATAAACTAGTGGGCTATCAGGGAGTACTCCATAGGTATAACACAAAACAAATCGTAGTGATCGCGTATAGGGATACAAGTATGACAAGGCACATGAGGCAATACCCAAGGTAGTGAAACTACCGTTTGCCTGATCCGGACTGGTGAGAACGCATCGCCACAGCGATCGCAACACCGCGAAACAACACTCCCAAAATCAAGGGTGCACCAATCGCCAACAGTAATGAGTAGTTCGAAGAAGTGTGTTCGCTCGAGGTAGCTAGCCCTCATTTGGCCCGGCACGGCTCCTGTTTTAGTCATTTCCAATTTGACACAAGTGTCAAGGCTATCCATTATCGTTCTCTTTCTCCAGTCATCACGTACATCATTCCAACCACTTCATTCTGGATCACACTCCGCGTATAGTTATTAAGGTGGTTTCGGTTTAGACAGTGAGTATGTCCCTAACCAATTCTAGTTTCTTTAATAACCTTCGAAATTATTTCACCGATTGGTCGATTAATATATTTCAAAACCAAATCAAATTCAATTACAATTACAATTTGAAAATCAACATTTCATTTGTCTTTCAAAACCAATTTCCAAATTTACGTTTCAACTTCCAAATTCATAATTTCTAAATCTTATAATTTAATTTCTATTTCTATTTTAAACCAATTCAAATATTGATTCAAGTTCGTAAATAAGTTTCATTCCAAATCATTTAAATTAAATTAATATAACCTTCAAATCAATTTAACTTCATTTATCGATTTCATTCAATATTCGTTAAGTAAATTTATCATTCAAACAATTTCTATTTAATTTCCAATTCACTAAATCAATTACTTAAGTTCAACTTCATTATATCAAAACTTCAAATTTTTAATTAAATTAGCTTTGACAAATCAAGTTCTTTAAATTCCAAGTCTTTCATTAATTCAATAAATCCCATTTTAATTCTTGTTAAAGAAATTCAATTTCACTTATTCATTTACTTAGTTACAAATTTCAAAACTCAATTAATAAAGAAACTAAATTTCACTAATTAAAAGGTTCAATTTTAATTATCAAAGGATTCAATTTTATTTAATTATTAAATAATTCAAAACTTAATTATTAAATAATTTCAAAACTTAATTATTAAATAATTTCAACTTAATTATTAAATAATTTCAAATTTAAAACAACGTTCTTTTATCAACTACTATGTTAATATTTTGATTCAGATTATTAAATATTAACATTTCCTTTCATTAAAATTCAAATTCCAACTTCGTTTCAAAACCATTTTTATTTATTCAAATAAAATCTTCATTTTATTTTTAAATCAAAGTATTGACCAATCGGTTTTTATTAAATTCTCTATCCTAGGTCAAAGTTTAATTTGGGTATTTATCATTTCAACCCGATTCCAATTCAATTCAAAATCAAAGCATAGCAAAGGGAACTTGCAGTGTGATAACTGGGATGGTGTCAAAGTAAATAAACAAGCAATAACAACAATCAATAACAATCCAATAATTAATTCAAATAATCTCGAAATAATCGTATTAATTCACATTGTTGTTTGTGTAAATTAATATAATTATTTCTAGAATCTACTCTATCATTTCATGTAGATTAAAGATTATTACACTAAAGTTAATACGGTTCTTCACTTGATATCAAATATCCACTTTTTACTACATCAGTTTATACAATCATACATTCAATGGTTCAAGGTGTAGTTATCACCATTTCTACGTGTCAATTTAATTACATTTAAAAGGGGTCATATTTAACTAATCAAATTCAACACATATGTCGATTTCAAATTGTTAACTCCTACGTCAATTCCAATTTAAAATTATTTATCATTTATTACATTAACAATAATGTCCAATGTCAACATCAAACAATCAATCACTTAGCAATCAAACTGAATTATCATTGTATATATAACAGATAATGGTGTCAGATATCACAAGTGAACTGATACAGGTAATAGCATATATAACAGTGTAATTAACTAACAGAAGCATATTTCAATTATCGTTTCAATTGAAATCAAATTTAATAAATGAAAGAACATTCATCGTGAGTGATTGCTCACCTTTCGAGGCTAGAGAGATGAACGAGAATGAGATGAATTATGTATCCAAACACGAATTCCAAAGCGAAACAAGATGGGCACGAATTCGACGATCAAAGCAAGGCTGGAATCGATGAGAACAATTAATCAGTTTTGATAGAAACAGAAAAATATATCTATAGATATTTTATAAAATCAATGCTTTAACTATACCAGTTATAAAATAAAATATATATATATATATATATAGATATATATTCGGAAACCAAACTCAAGTAAACTTGTATATATGAACTAATATATAAACACATATACATATATAACTTACATACACCTGTAACTTACAAACTAATATATATAAACTAGCATATATGTATAACTTTCATACGACAACATATGTAACTGACATATATATGCCAACAGATTACGTGGACTCACATATTATAACTACAAACCTTTATAACTTTTATACTTTTATATTTTTAAGATCAGGGTTCATATCAAAATCAATATATCATATATATATATATTAAACTTTTACAACACTACTTTTCCACTCATAAGCCTGTCAACCAAATTTATAATCATATGGACTTATGTAACTTTTATAACTTAATATACTATATGTACTAACCTGCCACCACCAATATGACATATATCAAAACTAATATGTGATATATGTACGACCAACAGGAAACCATTTGATTTATAAACATATATAATTAATAATAACTTATTATATGTTTTTACATACATCAAATATATGGTAGGAAAGAAACCACTATGCTTACTTTTAGAACATACATATAAACTATTATGAACTCAAACCAACAGACCCTATATAACAAATATAGGTAATACTTGTGTAAATTTATATAAACAACATATAGAAACCGACCCATATATTAGATCCATCGACATCTATACCTTTGGAACAGGTCAATAACTGAGGCCTTAAAACACATTATATTGTTTACTCTTTAACATATTACAAAATACTATACAACACTTCTATATATATAAATAAGGCAACAAAGAGGCTGCAGAAATAACTCTGGGTACTGTGTCATATTATATGTTTACTTCATAAAACAATATACAGTAGATCGAGAAAAGGTATACTTTCGAAACCACTAAAGTATACTCCTGAATATAAACAACTTAGTACATTAGTATATAAGCAGATTATCAAAACATTATATACATAAAAATATATAAATACTTCAACACTCATATACATGCAAACTTTACAACCATTGAATATATAAACCAATGTATATATATATATATATTACTTTAAAAATATTTACATAAATATTAACATAATTTCTTGAAACATATACTAAATTCGATGTCACTATGTAGGTACACATATAAGTAGGCTTCGAAATATATATATTTACTCACACATATATTTACGTAATAATTTAAATATCAGTATTTAGTAAAATAATATTACCTATCAAAGAACAAAGTGGAGACAATAGAGGCTGTAGGTGCTGGGATGTGGAAAGGCTCGGCTTGGGCTTAGGGAAAGAGGCAGAGATAGCACGGTGAGGGATGGCCGAGACTGGTGGGAAGGTTCGAGAATGGGAGGCACTGCTGCTACTAGAAGACGAGCGTGGGCAAAAGGTCGCGGCCGGCTGCTATATGCTGCTTGGCTGGAAGTCAGAAACCAAGGAGTGAGGGGAAGGAGCGAAGCTGGAATAGGCTGTCACTGGCGGTGTGGAGCAGCAGGCCTGGGTTTGGAGTTCGGTAGGGGTTTTCGATGGGTGGAGAGAAGAAGTGGGGCGGAGCAGCTCGGGGAAAAGGGGAGGAAGGCTTGCGCCGCTAGAGAAGAGGCAGTGAGCTCAACAAATCCATGCTTCGTTTTTTTTAAATATATATCATCAGGGATGAAAGAAGAAAAGAAGGAGGAGGGAGGAGGCTAAGATCCAAAATGAAGAGGCAAAAGAAAAGAAAAGAAGGGAACGTACAGAACTGGTAAAAGTTATAAATATGTGTATATTAGAAAAGTAGCAAGGCAACGGTTGGAAATCTAAAGCAATAAATTTTCTTGGTTTTTCTCGAAATCTAGAGAATAGTGAAGGTCATATGCTAAATTCAAAGAGGAATAAAAGCTGGCTATAGATGTTCTCTGTAGGAAATTGGATAGTCACAAAATGAACCGAAACCGTACGGATATACATAACTATTTCACGGGTTTCGTCATGTATCAGACGCCGAAACATAGAATTGGATATACCGCAGAGATCAGCACGACGAAACGACTAAAATGGTATATAGATAACAGTGGTTTGATTGGATTATAAAATTTGAATTTTCTACTAGCGGAAAATGCAGCAAAAACGTAGAAAAATAAGATCAACGGAGCCAAAGAAGTCCGAATTTGGAAAAACGAAAAATGTCGTTTTCTCAGAAGATGATTTAGAATTTTTCTATGTAAAAATATTTAGGTTTCGAAACATTTTATTTTCATCGCTTTTTAACTGATTAAATTGAAGTGAATTTACGCACGAAATAAACTTTCATATTTTCGGACGAAAATTTACCAATTGCTACGTTTAACTAGACGCATTCCAAATATCAAATTTATATTTCAAAATTTTATCGTTTAAAATTTCATAAAATTTTAACTAATTATGTTTATTAAAACCAGTTAAATTTACGGGTCGTTACATAAGTGAAGGCTATACAACTATAGTTACAAAAAAATAAAAATAAAATTCAAAATCAATAGTGATATTTTAAATTTTGGGTCAGCTCCTGACCCACCAAATGAAAGCCTCAAGCATCAATGTAGGTAGACATAGTGGTAGTGACCATTTACTTCCAGTTTCATGCACATCATAATTCTTCATTCAATATTTTTTAAATCCAAAGCATCGGCTTATTGAACGCAAATAATGAAAACTTATAAAATTGCATATTTCAATTATTGATGAGATAATTGTGGTCTTTAATTTGTAGTTGGCATAAACAATTTCATGAAACATTTTCTTCATCCTCTATAAACTACTTCAAAAGGTTCCATAAAAACTTCAAAATAAAATAAAATTTAATTGAAAATCATTAGAATGCTCAGAAGGATCCACTGGTTTCTTTAATCAGAAACAAAACATATTATAAAATAGGTACTATTACTCATTATAGCCACTAATAACATTACAAACTGAAAAAGGAAGTTGAAGTATAGGTACTAATTGATTAAAGAATTATAATATTTACTTTTACTGCCTTTATTTCCCTGAAGATGAAAAAGGGATCAGCCAGACAGTGCAGGTGAGTGCCAGCAAAAGCTTCTAATGCTGATGATAGCTCAGAACACTACATCTGCTTCTCATATATTTCACTTATCACAAAATATATTATGTTGTTATACAATATATTCAACATATTACAACGTTATTTTATTATTGCAGTGTTTTTTAAAATAGCATAGAACCTAGCTTTCTAACCATATCTGTATCACATTTGCAACTTGAGTTCCAGCTTGCATTACGTGTGTACAAATCTTAAAAGGTATATCATTGTTTGTTTATTTTTCATGTTTACCAAAAGAGGATAATGATTAGAAAATAGAAAAATAAAAAATATTGAGGAAAAAGACAGCACAATTCCTATTCATGATGAATATCATTTTATTCAAATAATTAGATGAGCTTTATTTCAATAAATATCAAATACGGTACTTCCATAGAATCACCTGATAATATTCGGTTAATTTGAGTTTCAATGCCACTTGGATAAATCTATTATGAGCAAACAAGGCTAGGTAGGTTGTGGAACATAAATGAATGCATGATCATGTGCTATATGTTTAATTCTTATGCTACATGATATGAAAAAACAGAAAGAAAAAAGTACATGTTGCAAAATGTTCTCTACTTTATCATGTTGTTTTTATTCACTAAAGTAGTCTGTATTATTTAAAACGTCAATGCTCTATTGAAAATTTAAAGTTATAGAATTTGACTATCATTGCATTTATAGGCACCCCTAAAAAGGCATAAAGAGGACCGAGTTTAGAGTTGGTTAAGGACCTGATAAGATATGAACCGACTTTAATCTACAGGAGAAAAGAGGCATTAAAGATATTTTGTATCAATTTGATTATTTTCCCTCCAAATCTTATATATGTGTGTGTATGTGTGTGTACACACACGTGCGCGCGCACACCTACATATGTGCGTGTGTGTGCGCGCGCGCGTGTGTATGTGTGTGCGCGCGCGCGTGTGTGTATATGTATGTATGTTTTATAACATACAAGCAAATGCGTATTCAAAATTTGTTTAAATTAATATGAATTAAAAGTTTAAGTCAGTGAAACCTAAATACACATAATTACATGGATCAAAGTATGCTTTTCAAATATGAATTTAGGAGCAGTACAAATTAAGTTTGAGACTTGGATAAACTCTGAATTTAGGAGCAGTACAAATTAAGTTTGAGACTTGGATAAAATCTGAATTTAGGAGCAGTACAAAACTAAAAAATAATCGAACTCTGTTTGTTTTCTAATCCACTCTTCATTTGTATAGTTCTTATAGCAATTCAGATAAATCTACTACTTCTTCTGCAAAAAGTATTATAACTCATTGATAGTATCATAATCACTAACGAAAAAGAAAAATGTAATAACTTAGATCAGAAAGGTAAATTTTAGAGCTAAGGTAATGAATTATATAGATTAATTCATCATATAAAAGCGTTATAAAATGATCAGGGTTAATGCATATTTTCTTTTGAGTTTATGGATACTTACCCAACCTGCAATTAGTATGCTACTACTGGTATCATTTTTTATATGTAAAATATATGAATGATTATTTAATTCCTTCATGACAAAACAAGAGCAGTTTATCCATCCATTAAAATCAAACTCTATTAGGATTCTGAATCATATTGTTCGATTTTTATATATAAATCACTTTTTCTCACATTATTTATGAATGTTATATTTAATAAAAATAAAAATCAGATAGTTTGTTTTACAAATAAAAAGCAAGAGTCGAAACTCTAATTGGTATTTTATGTATATTCTAAATACAATCAACTATTGCCTACTTATTATGACCTTATACTTCACTGATGCCTTGTTGCTTCATACAGACAACCTAC
Organism: Allium fistulosum; assembly: GCA_030737815.1. Lineage (NCBI taxonomy): Eukaryota > Viridiplantae > Streptophyta > Magnoliopsida > Asparagales > Amaryllidaceae > Allium > Allium fistulosum. The sequence goes on along the minus strand of CM060905.1, from coordinate 890,969,712 downwards.
ATTTTGATATATTGGAGCTCTATAGATAATATTGTTCCAACATAATGGTTGAAATTTCCTAACATCGGTGTTTTATCGGTCATTTAATAGTTTATTATTGAATGAAGAGGTCCATGTTCGTAATTCATGTCTAACAGTAGCATGAAAACATCAAATTCCTAAGAAAACCACGAAATCAAAGGAAAATCCAAAAATTATCATGAAAACTAGCAAGAAGGTCGGAATCTAACCAGAAATTCGATGTGAAGTCTTCAAATCATCATGAAAACCAATGAGGAAATTGAGAATTCATAAAATCGGAAATTCTATCAAATCTCAATCAAAAACTTATCAGGATCTCATCAGACAAACAGACGACTCAAAAATTCATCCAATAGCGGTGGAAAGTCAAACCACTAGTAGCTAATAATAGTACCCTGGGCAGACTTAAAGCATTAGATTCTTAGTTCTATCCGACACTAATTCTAAAGCCCTACCTAAAATGTTATACCGAAAACTTATTAAGGTGTAATGCTTTGGATAGCAACGAGGATTTTTGTTGTTCAAAGGAAAGTCTTCTATTAATAGATAGTTTTAAAGTACTTATAACCTATTATTGTTGTTGTTATATTAGAGCCGAGTAGTTCTGCAAGGCCATTCAGTCATTCAGAATAGTAGTTTTGTAAGACCAGTCAGTCATTTGGAGTAGTAGTTCTGTAAGACCAATCAACCATTCAGCAGATAGTTCTGTTCAGCTGTTCAGCTTTTCAACCGTTCAGCAATGCAAGCTCCATTTGACTATACGATTGTTCAGCTGTGAAAGTTCCGTCCTAATGCTAGGTCGTTCAGCGGTGTAAAGTCCCAAATAACTATATTAAAATTTATAACATATAGACCTTCCTATCCTATGGAGGTCGCCTTACTTCTAGAGTTAAACTATATCTAGGAGTGATTCAGCATAATCCATCCTTTAAATGAAGCTACTTTTATCCTTCCAGTAAAGAATCGTTCCTTTGTTTTATTCCTTCTGTCATTCCATCGGTCTTCGGATCCCTTTGTGTCTTCTTATCTTTGCATCTCTTTGGATTTCATGTAGACTGATATTTTCCCTTCTTGTCTCTTTGTAGAGTTCTGTTTCTATTTTGAATTGTAGATATATCCTTTCATTTACTTGTTTTGTGTATTTTAACATTTTTGTCCTTTTTGTGTCTTTGTTCCCTTTTGAGTTTTGCCTCTACCTTGGGCTTTGGACACTTTTCGTTCTTTTTCCTTGTTTGTGCCCCCTTTTTGGCCTTTTGACTTTATTTTAAGTTGGGGACATCTTCACCCCCTTTCTTTTGTCTACGCCCCTTTTGGGCTCTGACTTCGCCTTAAAGTATTATGGTTTATGTTTGATTAACCTTCCTCTAAAAGGTTATTGGTGGGTGTTAGACTGACCCTCCCATTAAGAGGTACTTTGGACTGGACGTTAGAGGTTTTAACACTTCCTCTAGGAGGTTGTGCTCCAGAGTGGACATCGAAAGCTCATTGGTGCTCCGAAGTGGACGTCAAAGGCTCATTCTCATTGGTGTCATTGGTAAGGGCTTAAATAGTTTTGATCCTCCCTCTGGGAGATGCCTTTGGTAAGGGCTTAAATAGTTTGATCCATTATAATGTTTTTAAAAATATTCATTTAAACACCAGTTCCTTTGTCAGGAAATTTCTTTTTATGAGAATTTTTTTTGCAAGAGGACCCTTCTAATAAATTAAGGGATTATTTTTCGAAAAAGAGTTTAGATACATGAATCTTCTGATAAAAGAATCTTTTCTTATTGTTGCCTCTAATAAGGGTTTCTGAATTACTCTCGTGGTAGGGACACAAATCTCAAATAGGAGACCTGGAAGGTCATGATTTATGAACCAATAGTCTTTTAACTGAGAATATGTTCTCTATTTACGGTTTTTGTCAATGAACTTTGATAGTTCTAAAACTTTTTCTTGAGGAAACATGAATAGGTTTTTCCTTCTTAATGATTTCATAAATCCTTGAAAATTTTTTATCAAAACATGATTGGTAAAAATTTATTTTGTGCATTCACTAATGCTATGTAACACCTTTCGAAGATTGTATGAACAATTTATTGAAATTGAAAAGCATTTGTTTTCCTAATTTGCAGGATAATTAAAATATTCCTTCTTAATTTTTGATAGTAATTTTTCTTGAAAATATGTTTAGAAAATCTTTTTGGTAAAAATATCTTGTTGAAAATAGAGTTGGTGTATTTACTTCCACCTTGATATAGTATATATAATCGTACATCTTCATATCTTGCTCAGCTAAAAGGAATGTCTTGTTTGTAAGTCTCTCTCTAGAAGCTGGCTTTACTTTAGATATTTGAGCTATCTCTTTTTAGAGATGGCTAGAAATTTGTCATGCTTTAATGAAGAAATCCAAAACCTTGTGGATGTAGTGGAGTGGTTTTGTTTAACCTATAAAGACACTCGAATTTTGCTTTAATACATGAACAATTTTAAGCATAAACCAAAGTACAATTCAAATTAAAAATTTCTATGAATAAAGATAATTCTTAGTGGATGATTGCTCTAAGACTCCGTAGCTTGATAGGAGTTTGAATTTTAAGTTGCTAAGCTGCTTTCTTCTCGTAGAGAAAGTTAGACTCTAATTGTTTGGAATATCCTCTTCGGAACAAGAGATCCTTTAACCTTCCTTAACGAATTCTGTATAAAAAACCTGATCTGATCATATTCTAAATTATTCCTGCTAAGACATGACACTCGTCGGTCTTATGTCCATTTACATGGTGATAATTGCAATAATCACTTACCATATTCAGCACACGATGGATGCATATTTTATGAGTAACTGGGAAATTTTCACCGTTTTTTGTTATGGAGAAAATGTGAGAAAGAGGCTCGCCTAAGTCCACATAGTCAGATTTCAAAATCCTTTTACAAGTCCTTTTTATATCTTCACTATCCTTTGACTTTTTGTTAGGGTGATCGAAACTAGATTTTCCTTCTTCCATGTTTCATTGGGATTTCTTCTTGGAATGATTCATCTCATCCATACGGACAAATTTTTCAACCTTGAAATACAAGTATTGTAGATCTCTGCATCCATTAATGTAAAGGTCTATGCAGAAAGAAGTTTGTTCGCTTAGTCCTAATCGAAATGCTATAAGCTTCTCTCTGTCTGTTGCATTTTCTGCTTTCAATGCTTTCGTATTGAATCACTTCAAGTATTCGTCAAGTAATTCTCCCGACCTTTGATTGATAGTAGCTAACAAGCTAAATCCATATTTGGGTCTTTGAATATATAAAATTGTGCCACGAACTCATAAGAGAATTGTTCCTAAAAACAGATTATTTTCCCTTGGTAATTCTTGTACCATTTGATTGTAGCTCCTTAAAAAGTTACTAGGAAAAGTTTACTGCCCCAGAAGAATTATATAGACTCATTCTAGTTTCAAAAGCTACAAGGTGACCATCTGGATCGGTTGTTCCATCATACTTTAATGGAGGAATTTCAATATGAGAGGGTATTATAATACCCATTGTTTCTTCTGAAAAAGGAGCCTTTCGAAGGTTACCATTTTTCTCCAGTCCAAGAAGTATATCCTTTACTATTTGATTAACTTCTGGTCGGTTCCATCATCGTAGTAATCTCTATTATCTCTTTGGATTGAACTATTTGATTGCTCAATGGGCCTTTTAGCTTGACTTTCTTGGTTTTCATTTTTATTTCATTTTTGTCCATACTTAGAGATTGTGCTTTATCTCTTCCTTCCATAATCTTTAAAGATCCTTAAGACAGAGCCCCTTCAAGAAGTTCTCGCATAGCTATCACTTGTTGTAGTAGATTTTGGACTTTAGTCTCATTGCTTACAAAACTTGTTAGGGTTAAAGGTTGTCTAACTTCCATATTTTCTAAATTGAAGTTCGAGACGATATTGCCTTCTAAAGTTGCTTGTGATGCAACTTCTCCATTTGATACGTCATTACCACTCCTGGCACTTACCATTTTCTTTAAGTAACAAAAGAGCCCTTACGTGATTAGTTGGTGGAGAGAGTGACAATAGATCAGAGGTTCGAACCTTCCTCTAGTGCCAAAATGTTAATGATAAAATTCGCTAACACCCAAAAATGTGAAGAATGTAGGGATTTGCCTTAGTGAAAGACTTTATCTAGGCTAATAAGCATCATTAAGGTTATATGCGAAGCTATCATGGTCATCGAGTTTGTATGTTTACTCATGTCGAGCTTTAGCTTTAATATCCAGGTCCTTGGTGTTAACGAATAAATTTGTCAATACCCAAATGTGTAAAAAAAAGGAATTGTTTTAGAGAAGGGCCATGTCGAGGCAAATGGGAGTCATCGAGGATGGGCATGAAGTCATTGAGGTCATCGAGGCTATGCATATATTCATGTCAATTATCAGCTTCAATGTCGAGGTCTTTGATGTTATCGAGGAAGAAGTTATTCAAAGTGGGGCTAATATGGAGGTCGGCGAGGTTCTAAACAATTACGAGGCTTAGCGAAGTTTATATTAACGTGATCAATGATAGCGAGGTTATAAGCTCAGATAAAACTCGACATAACATATAAATGTGTGAACCGTAGCTCAAATCAAGCTAATCTGACTATCTTCTTATTAATTGAACAAATCATTGTAGATACAACACTCTCAATATTATAATGAGCGAAATTTCCAATTCGATCTAGGGTTTGTAGAACTGAAATGAGTGAGAAATGAGGCCAGAAGAATTCGACCCCTTTTATGAAGACCCCAGATCCCTACTTATAGAGTTTGGCGGGAGGCAAGCCTCGGCATCCATAAATCTCGATGTCTTTAGCTTCATCAAGTGTCAATGGCGAGCGCTTTACCAGCCTTGACATGATCGACATTATTGCGAATTAAAGTTTGTATAATTCCATTTCCCTCGGCATGGTATTCGTGGTTCCAATACTCAATGCCAACGCTCCATTGTTGATAGAATGTGATGCAAACACTGTCTATGAACATCGATATTGATAGATATCGACATCGCGCGTATAAATATGTGGTGCTCTCCACTAGGCTCGACGACTCGGGAGTACTTATCGTTGGCGAGCTTCAACTGTAACTATTAGTCTAAGATGATGGGGATTGGCAATGATGTTGAGAAGAAAGTTTGGTGTTCTTCGATGAGTCTAACAGCTCTGATGTTGATTGAAGACATCTTTGACAACCTTTTGACTGCATTTGATGATGTCGACATCGTTGTGTTAATGATGTCGAGGTTGCCAGATGCGTAAGGATTCTTTGATGATGTTAATGGTAGTAATAATTCTTGATGCAGCCATGTTAACATCGACATCGCTATATTAACGACGTCGAGGTTGAATGTCATGCTCCTTTCTCGATGGCGATATTAGTAGTAACAAACCACAAATGAAATTTTTGGTTTGTTTGAAATTACAAAGAATTATTTTTTTTTCTTTTATTGAGATAGATAGTGTAAACTACGAAAAAGGATACCCATATCTTACACATCTCTTTCCCTTTTTCGTACATCCATTGTTAATTTCAAATAATGCGCTTTTATACATATTTAGGAATATGATAATTTATGGAAATTACACGAAAACTGCTCCAAATAATTTAAAACATTGAAATTTTCATTCCAAGTCACCCAGGGAAACCAATTTATAACCCAATTATAGATTTGGAATATCTTTACAACTTTACCAACTTCTACAAATAAAGGTTTTGGACTGATTTTAAATTTCTAGATCAGGTGTACATACTATTAATATTTTATTCATATCCTAAAACTTTTACCTTGCCTTACCTATGTAGTGATCCATATATACTCCATTAAAATTAGCTTTTCATATTCTTTATAACATACAAAATAATTTTCAATATTTTTTCCATACAAATAAACTTATTACATTAAATTCAAAATCAGCATTTATTACCTCATATCATGGTCTATACTTATAAAAAGTATGTTGACTACCATTTTAAGGATATATTATTATTATTACTACTTTTCCAAATTTAACTCTTTTTAACTCCATTACAAAGTTTATAACTTCAATATTATAACAAAATAATTTTTTTTCTTATATTGGTCATTTATTATTTCAAAGATATTTCACATGCATGGAAAATTTCTAATTTCAAGTTGTTATATTATTCTAAAGATATACATCAACATTTATTGTTTATTACTCAAAATAGACTATCACTTAACCAAATACTTTTTATAACTCTATTTTATAACTCTTATAATATGTTGCAATCCTTTTCTTATCAATTTCAATTTATTTCTCTTTTATTACCATTTTATATTAAATAATATTCTTATTTAAATAAGTTCTGACAAATATAAAAATGTATATATAAAATTCTCATCTTCACATAAATGCTTTTTCTTATATACAAAATTATCCCAGCTCATCTATTAATTATCATTTAATTCCATTCAATTGTCAAAAACACCTTCTATAATTTAAATGATGGAAAAATGGACTAGATAAGGATAATTTCTATATTATTAATTTCCTATCATATTCCAATTACTTCTCTCATATGTTATTTATTACTAGATTAAAATTCCCAATGTTATTACTATCTAAATTTCAGCTGTTATTCTCCACATTTCCTTATACATGAATGTTCCTATTACCTACCTTATTGGACATCCTTACCCTTCTATTTTCTATTTTCTTATTTCAATCAAGTGTCATTTCCATTTATACACCCTTTAAAAAGAATTTTAAAGAAAAGAACTTTTTATAAGGTAGGAAAAATCATTGAGTCCAACACACGTCCTATTTTGCATTTATTTTAAAAAAACAAAGAATCGGAAAATTGGAAACTTGTTAACTCAACAAATCTTTAAATTAAGAATTTCAAACGGAAAATATCCTTTTTACCAAAAACTTTTGACTCGGCAAGTTTTCAAATTATGAATTTCCAATTCTCTTTGTTTTTTTCAAAACAATAATTTACCCATTCAAACATTTCAAGGAATTTTCCAAAAATCTTTTATCAAATTCTTTCATATAGGGTTGGACTTTGAAATTGACTATAATTATTCCTTCTTTTGAACTTTCCTACTCAATCTTTAAAAATCTTGTTATCTCCTTTTGATGATTAATGTATACCTTCTTATGGAAACTTGATCCATTCATTATTTACATCTTACATCCAGATGTTTACAAATATTTTGCCTTATAGTATTTAATTACTACCTAACATGTTTATTTGCGATCTCTATAAATGTTACCTTGTCTGTAATACATGAATAGTATCCTAACTGGATATTTCCTAAAGACATTTATTTATTCATACTAATTTTTACCCAATATTCCTTCCTTATCTCTCCATAGTTACCCTATTAACCTTTTTAATCAGTCCATTTATATTCTTATTAAATTCTTGTAACATCCTAGTTATTCCACATTTATTACCTTGGAGTTATAAACTTTTCCATCCATAAATTCTATCCTTATTTCTTATTACACTTATTAAGTCCATAATTATAAGGAAGTCTAGGTCCAACAAAGGAGTCAAGTACCATTCAGCTTCTTGGGTGCTTCTAAATGACATGGTCATGCTCTTCTTAGCCTACTCCCTACGATACTGTAACACCCTGTGTTTTTATGTTAATTGATTTAAAAAAATTATTAATAAATAGTAAACAATAAAAAATAGAATTTTTGCAAATTTTAGAATTTGGCCACGAAATTTGCATCACTTTGTACATGACTTTTTTCTAATCAATTTTCATATATAATGTTTTCCGATCAAAGTTCAAACGAAAAAATTATTAACGTTTGAAGTTTTAGCATCAGAAATAATTATATATGTAAATATGGTAATAAAATCAATTAACGCAAATTGGTAATATTAATGGAGATTTAAATGTTAACATTAAATTAAAATCTCGGAAAATTTATAAAAAAGAAAAGATTGAATGAGATCAATTAACAGAGGAAACAAATACACATAAGGAATTGAATAGAGGAAACAAATTAACAAAATTAGAGAATGAAACAAATCATCATTTAAAACGTACACGGGTTGACACATAATTTCCCAGGTCGACCGTTAGCGGTCGACCCTAAATAGGGGCGGTCAACTAGTATATGTCTAAAAGCGGCAATGAATTGTTTCCTAAATGGTTCGGATTTAAACTAGTTTAATCTGACGGTTAGCATTGATTTGAACCTCTATAAATATAGACCTAGGGCTTCACTTCCAACTCATAATTTTCTAATAGGCGCGGAAGCTCTGTCACTTTCTCTTCTCCTACAAAATTCTAGATTTCATAGAAATAGATTTAATTTGCACATAAACACTTTGGAGAAGAATAGAAGATGATAGAGAATAGAAAATAAGTTCAAACCAAGTCGCTACATTGGAGGTAAACTATTAATCTAGTTTTAATTAATAAACTAATCTAAATATCTTCTCTCTAATCCAAATTCTAATAGATCTGCATGTAAATTTTATATGGAAATCCAAATATAGAGTCAAAGTTTTAATACAAATAACAGAGATTAGATCTAGAGATTTGGGAGCGTTTAAAAAGGTGAGTGATAATATCATATGATTTTATGTAATATTATATTATATCGTTGCAGATCTATTCCTACATGCCTGAGAAACTGAATTTAAGTTGCAAATAAATTCATGGATAAGAAATGTTGAAGAGGTTAAACTTGCTTAGGTAATTCATATTGATGAATCAATACTTTCCTGTTATGAAATTGATACTAAATGGCATAATGATTAGAATTGGTATTTTTACGTCGGATATAAATTTAATGAATCTAAAGTGGTGCGTAATGATTAGGAATTTATATTTATTCGATGAACATGAATTGAACGAAATCTTATTGAATGCGTAATGGTTAGGAATTTGGTTTTGTTCAACGGATATGAATTAAAGTTGAAATGAAAATTTATTTAGATCTTTGGGATATTTGTGATATTTTAATGCATTGGAACTTGGAATGTTGCAAGTAGATTTCCGCATACTATTAAGTTTAAAATAAATAAAAGTGTGACGTTTAGAGTAATAAGGAATATAGATATATGAAAAAAAGATGTACAAAATAGGGGTAATCACCGTGTTTTGTACCTTCTATTTCAAAGAATTAAAAAGAAAATTCCTAGAAATTACAAACTCCGCACAAATATCTCCCGCTATTGATAAGATATGGGAATTTACTGTTTTAACATTTATTGAGTAGAAATTTAGTTCCGATGTATTAAAATGTGGTAAATGCCAAAACTTGAACATTAAGATATGAATGAAATACAAATGCCAATAAGGTGGAAAGTGATGAAAAAGAAAGTATGGGAAATAGGCAAGAAGAAGAAATAGAGAACGAAATGGGAATAGAAATAAAAATTGGAACTAATGAACAAAACGGCAATGATATTAAGAATTTGATAAAAAGGAAGCGGTAAATGAACTTAAAAAAGAAAAGTAAAAACATTAATAAAATAAAGACCTAGGGTCAACTATAAGAACTGTAGAAGCAATGAAAGTAATATAATATAAGAATGAGAATACATATATGTATAAGAGATTTGTATATAAGTGGTCTCGAATATGCATTTATGACGGGTGTGAATTATTATAATTTAATGTATAAATTATATAAAGAAAATGATAAAGGTCATTAGAGTAGGTTGGAATGCAAGATCAGTAGGGTTACACAATAGAAGTTTGCCCACCGTAAGGGGCTATTAGCTGTTGTGTAACATTATGCAAATATGGGACATGTCCAACCATAGGACCCGTGAAGAGTATACGCTTGCGTATAGATGAAGGGGTACCCTCAGGATAGACTAGTGTGCTTCAAATTTATTTTAGATGAGGGTATTGCCTTGATTGCACTAGGCAATCTAAACGGATGATGAGCGGGACTATGCAGCGAGTGTTGGTACTAAATTAAGTAGGGCCGTTATAGGGCGAGAACATTATTAGTCCCGAGCGGTCAAAGGGAAGGACATGGTTGTTTGTACCAAAAATGGGCACAACACTCTTCGGAAGTTAATTGAAGAGATAAAATGAAGAATATAAATATGAAACAGAAATTATCTAACAAAAATTCCAACAAACAGAAATGTAAAATGCAGGGACAAGCAATTTAAAGTGGTTCGGCGTATAGCCTACATCCACTATGAAGTTTTGATGGTTTTATTGATTCTCTTTGAATTATTACAAGCGATTACAGCGAACAACAGCAAATTACAGATTAGAATTCGAAATCGACAGCAAAAGTGTGATGCAAATCTCGATCCGGCAGAGTCTGGACGCTTCAGAATCAAAAAGCCCCTTTTTCTATTGGCTCTGGAGCTCTATTTATAGGCGTAGGAGGCTCAGATTTCGCCCAAACTCCGAGAGACTTGGCCTGGCACGTGAGGGGACCCACGCGACCATTTCCAGAAAGTTTCGCCTCGATCGGTGATCGATACGAATCCATTTCGTATCGATCAAGACGACGTCCAATTAAGCTGAAATTTGGTGGAGATATTCTTTAGTGTGTATGCAAGCTTCCCTGAAAATTTCATTGGATTTGGATCAGTAGATCATGAGATATGGTCGATACGAAGCGAGATTTCTCGAGGGCTGTTTGGCTCGTCTCCATGGTTTCGAATCGATCCTCCGTATCGATCTCTGCACGTGCTCTTGAGATGGAGTGGCGCGCGTACTTCGTTTCGATCCGGTATTCACTCCTTGTTGACCGCTTCGATTCCATGGATCTCGCCTTGATTGCTTCGATGGATCACACGTCATCCTAGTTGGTTGACTCGTTGGGTACGAATAAGTCACTGGGCATGGATTCGAAGTGAGATCCTCTGATGGATACGAAGAGCACCGGTCCGATGGATACGAAGTAGACAATGACCGATGGTTGCGAGACACATCAGCTGTCGATGGACACGAATCTGATCGATGCGAGCTTGATGGGTTCGAACATTTCCAACCTGATCGTTACGAAGTTTCGGGGACTTGCCGATGTAAAGTGGGTGATGGACATGGGTCGGATGGATACGAAATAAGGCTTCTCGATAGATACAAATAAGATACTCGGCCAATCGATACGAGTTGCTTTCATGTATCGATGGACACGAATCCGATCGATACGAACTCGATGGATACGAAATGCGGCCAATTCCATCGATACGAAACGAAGTCCCCTGATGGATACGAAATGGACACTCCTGATGGATACGAAAACATGCTTTTCCCTCCAACTTGTATCCATCGCATCTTGAACATATGAACTCGGATTGCCTTGAAACTTGGGACGTTGGCTTCCTTCGCTCTCCTAGTCATGTCCTATCAACTGTAGCTTGATCCGGACTCGGACAAAATTCAGCGACATCCATGACAAGCGATATTTGGAATCCAATCAACTCCTTGGTGTCCTGGCCTTGCCAAAAGGCGGGATAACATTTGCCCCCAAAAGCATGTCTTGTGAAAACATGATATGCTTTGTAAAACTACAAGTTCGTGGATCGTTGTCAGTTTAGCCGGATATTGAATTTTGCATCGGTCCCTTCTTGAATCGATCTGAGATTCGAGTTGAAATAGCATTTTGTGGTCTCTGCTGATTATCCTCTTGTATCGATCCTCTCATGAGTCGATGCAGGAAGTTGGAAAGTACTTTTACACATCGATGCATGCTGAACTGATGGATACGAATAATTATTCGTATCGATGGATTTTGATAGATACGAAAATCGCGTTCGTATCGACAGACCTGCTCTGTCGTGAATCGATGGCTCATAACGTGGATGCTTCGAAACAATGGAGTCCAGTGTCTTCCGGTGGCTTTCTTGTGCGCTCCGCATCGATGAAGGCTGGTGGTCTCGAAATGAATGTTCGTATCGATGCGCTGTTTGACTGGTTGCGACCGGTCATGTTGACTGGGAGACGAATCGACCCAGTTTAACTCGATGCTTCGTATAAATACCTAGGACTCGTCTCATTTTCACTTTTTTACTCTTTATTTTTACTGTTGCTCTCTATTCTCTTTTTTACCTTCGTATCGATAAACTGAGAGACAACTGCTTGCTTTCGAGTCGAACCGAACCTTCGATTCTTTGAGTGTAATCGCTGAAATCAGGTAATGAACGGATAGAATCATGTTAATAATGATGAATCTCGAGATCCCAATCATCCTTCCTGCTTTTTCGTCCAGTTTTCACAAATTTTAGATCTGGACAAGAGAAAACGAGATTGGGGGACAGCTCGTGGCCATGGAGTTGAGATCCCTTGGGGAAGAAGGAGATATGGAGGAAATCATCTTATCTTCGTCTCGTGTCGATCTGAAATGGGATTATTCGAATCGATCCAGTCGGCATACGTTCGTATCGGTAGGGAGACGAGAGCGGCAATCATTGTGAAGCCATTGTCTTCAGATCGATGCGAAATTGGCGAATTCGATCGATTCGATTTGATTTGCCTCCGATCGACACGATTCGGATCGATTCGAACCTGATCGATATGAAGCGCTCTCACCCCTGCCTGACCGATACGAATGTATCGAGTTGAACTCGATCGATTCGAAGTACCCTTATTCCAGTGTGATCGATACAAACACATCTCCCATTCTGAGATGATCGATACGAATGTATCGATTCGAACACAGCCGGGTTGCGATGCATGATTCTCCTGACCCGATACGAAATGAAATGCAGCGATCGATCTCAACCTAAATTTGGACAAACTTAGAGAAATTTTTTGAATGTCAAAACACTTGACTCCGACGAGCTTCCGCCTTGCATAACCGAACTTGATCACAAAACCGACTTGACTGCCTTTCGAAGCTCGCCGATGGAACTGTTACTTAGCGAAAACAAAAAGTATAAAGAAACTTTAACTTGAATCGATCGTTAATATCCGGGTGGCGCGGTTGTGACAGTCAGCGATGACGGTCACTTCCGGTCTGACTTCCAAAGTTTCGTTTTTTGCATATTTCCTTTAACTCTGTAGCATTTGCTCAAATCGTGCGCAACACTTGCACTGCACAACTCATTCATACACTCTACACTGGGGAATGCACGGGCTTTTTATCGTCTAATGATAGTTTCTCGTGAGTTAGCCAGTTATGGAACCGTCTAGTTCGCAGCAACAAGAAACTCAGAATCCAACCCCTCCCAGACTTTAGATCCCGGATGTCGAGGCCGAAGTTATCGGTCCAGCTCTGGACGAGTTGCCCGGCGCGTCCTTCATCAATAGTCCACCTGATTCTGTTCCGTCCAATATCTCCGAAGATATGCTAGGGAGAATATGCTTAAGGCATGGTCTATCGTTGGACGATGTGATACTGCCGGGACAGGACGACAGGCCGCACAATCCCTCGGAGGGGTATACTGCTTTTAATCGACATGCATGCGCAGCCGGTACACTTCCTCCGTTCAACGATTATATAAGAGAAGTGTTGGCTTACCTGGATATTGCTCCGTCTCAGTTACATCCGAATGGATATGCTTCACTCAATGGCTTATTCATCGTATTTATGGAGTATCTCTACCGGCCTCCTCTCCCGACCGAGATAAGATACCTGTTCAACTTCAAAAGTCGAACCGATAGCCCATCCTTTACATTTTTGGAGTCTGTAAGAAACTGCCAAGTGGTCACGGGGTCGTGGTCTAGGCTGAGCTACTTCAAGTCGGAGTGGTTCTATGTCCGATGCCCTCCGGGGTTTGCCAGAAGATGGCTGTTCAGACGTGAGTATCGTTTTTCTCCCAAGTAGTCGACAAGGCGATTTTCGAATGAAATTAAACTCATATTTTTTACTCCTTTTCTTTCAGCAATAATCCAGCGACCTGAAGGCAGTTACTATAAAGAGATTGTCCGGGTTCTCCAGGAAATTCCGGGTGAAGAGAGGAACATCGAACTGTTGTTGACGGACCGGAACCTCAGGATCCTTGGGTTGATTGGGCGGAGACAAAGCATAAGACTTGATGGTGCGCTAAATACTGTCTCCCGAGAGAAAGTCAAGCGGAAGAAACTCAGGGTCATAATAATCGAAGAACCCGATTCAAAAAGAACTCACATTGATGAGGAACCGTTGATTGGGTCCGCCGACGCAACCCCGGACTCCGATGCAAAGAGAAAGGGCAAGGCTGTGGCCTTTAAACAGCCTAAATCTGGGAGGCGTAAGTCTGTGGTTTTACACCGCCCCCTTTCAGGAATCAGAATCTCGGAGGCACCCTCCCTGCAAGCTGAAAGTCAATTTGAAGGGCTCGCCGACCTTCCAATTCCGGATATTGTATCCGAACAACATGACACTGACTTGGATGAACTGCAACATACATTCGATGTTAGCGAGTCTCTTCCCACTAGTGCGATCGACATTTCTGGTTGGTTAGGGGGGTTACACATCCATACACTCTTCACGGCACAACACAGTTCTCTAACCGTAAACAGTCATATTGTAAGCATTTACTGACTTTTTGTTCCTTTAATTTCCAGGTACTATGTCTGGACGAGGCACCGTGCTGAGCAGCCTGCGCAACAAGCGTCGTTATTACGAGCCAAGTCGGAGAGAGGGAGAAAGGGATTATGATTCCGGACATTCAGGTCAGGATAGGTCCGACAGAGACAGGGGATACGTGCATCGATCTCGCTCTCCTCCTCTCAGGACTTCTGCACCGCCCACGGTAATAGTTGCTCGTCCTCCTGAAACTTCACGGCCTAGGCCGCCTTCTCAAGCTCCAAGGTCCGATCTTCCGTGGGGAATTGAAATAGCTACTCCCTCATCTACTGTACCGGTCAGGACTGATTCGACCGGGGAAGGAGCACTTAAACTGGCACAGATGAGGAAGGAGTTTCCCGACATCTGTTTTGACGACTATGTCTTTCCTCCGCATTTGAAGAGGATTCCGCCAATAGTTGAAGGCACTATTCATGATTATGTTGCGGATATCTTCTTTCAGTACAAAGAGTGGGCAAGAGCCGTGAGGAAAGCGTCTAAAGTGGAATTCGATAGGGGTGTCGAAATTGAAAAGCTTAAGAAGGAGTTGGGTTAACAGGACCGAATCATGAAAGTGCTCAACGCTGAGGCCGAGTCTTCCCGTAAGTCTGAAATGGAAGCTCTGAAAAAGGTTGATGAGGTAAACTCGGCCATGACCAGGATGAAGCAAGAGCACTATACCGCGATTGAAGACATGGGTCATCGGAACACCACCATTACCGCCGAGAGGGATGCCGCTCTTAAAGAGCTTAATGATCTGAAATCAAAATTCTCTGATATGGCGAGGGAGAAGGACGCGGCCAATGTCTCTGCTCAGGAGGCCTGTGATCAGGCGGTGGAGCTATGGAAGGAGAAGGAAGCGGCTATGGAAAAAGTCCGCGAAGCTGAAGCTGGGGTTGATGAGAAGGTACGACAGGCGGAGGCCAGGATTGAGGCTGAAGTAGAAGAGCTGCTTGTCACCTACAATGCCAACGTGCTAAGGCACCGAGATTTGACATGGCTCGATGATTACCCAACACATCTCTACAACGCCTGGAACCTACTGGTTGAGGAGGAGAAAGCTGGGCATCCTGATGAGGCCTTCGATGAATTCGAGCTGGAGAACCGCATACTTAATGATGATGAAAAGAAGGTTCTTCATGACTCCATGGTCTCTCATGAGAAGGAGAGGCTTGGTGCCCAGTCTCAGGAAGTCGGAGAGAGCTCTGGTGTCAAGCACCATAGTATGAGTTCTGAGATGATCGTGTCATCTCAATCTGAGCCAACGCCGATGATCGATTCCCAGCCTGTACCGGCATATGATCCAGACCAGCCACGTCTTTCTCCTATCAAGGAGCATCCCTTTGAAATCGTCCAGACAACCCCGAGCCAAACCTAGGAAGGTACTCTGAACTAATCTCTTGTTTATTTGGACCGAAGGATTTGTACAGAAGCGTATACTGACAAGTGTTTCTTTTCTCTAACCAGTGATCGAAGTTGCGCCAGCTGCGCCTCCCGTAGCCCAGGAGTCGCGCCAAGTGCCGGAAGTTATCATCTCTGAGGCGACCTCCGTTGTGACAATAGTGCCGGTGGAAGTAACGCAGGGGAGCTCACTTTCTTTCGATGAACAGATGATAAACGAGCTCCTTGGCCGACAGAGTGATCCCTTTGCAGATCTACCGTTCAGCCTGGCGCAGCGAGAAGCAAGGATGTTGGCTGAGATTAACGCCGAGATGGCGGCAGCTGCGCATGGTGGCAGCGCGGATGGCGGAGCAGTAGCGCAGTGCCCTACTCCCCTTATGATTGTCTCCCGGGGGCATGCTCATTGATACTAGTGCGTCAGTCCCGTCTCCGGCTGTTGGTTCTGTTCCCCCAATTCCTCCTGCGGGAAGCATCCCCATAGATTCCAACTCGGAGGATGATGTCGACATCATGCCTTCATCCGAGGGGAGCCCGCCTGAGGGGAAAAGCTCTAAACGAAAGATCACTGGTGGCTCCAGCAGCTCCTCGAAGAAGAAGAAGAAGCTGAGGAGAAAGAAGGATTAGATAGACTTTTTTAGGCACATGTTTCCCTTCCGTAGTCAGGAATTTTGTTATCTTTTTTCCCTTCTTTTTTTTATAGGCCGTGTTTAGATGCGGGTTCGGCCCCTGCTAGTAGGAATTTTTGGAAAGGCTCGTGTATGAACCATTGCTTATGATTAGTTGAAATAAAATTTTGTCTTTTTGTCTCAACTTAAATTCTTTTTATGCTGAAATGCTGCAGCATTTGAACTTCAGTTCGATGTACTCGTATTACTTTAACGTTTAAGCATAGCTTGTTTCGTCTGCCAAGCATGGAAATATTGAACTTGAGTTGTGACCGGAGATCAAATCGGAGCTGAACATCATACAGTTTCGAATAGTGATTAACACTTGCACCTGTCCCCGGTTCCGGGGTTAAGTTATGATGATCAGCTTGTGATCGCACTGAGTGAGGACCGAGCAGTCAAACTACACTTGTTTCCTTATGAATCGTTTCATCCACACTCCGGGGATATAAGTCATCTCGCAAGCAGTTGTTCACACTTTGGGAACTTTAAGATTGTTGTCGGTACTCCAACCCGTATCCTGGGAGTTTGGAGTTAGTGTTCATACTCTGGCTCGCACTCCGGGAGCTCGGAGTTGTCATGACATATTCAGCTCCGCACTCTGGGGATACGGAGTTGGATGTCTATACTCCGTTTTGCACTCTGGGAATACGGAGTCAAATGTTTATACTCCGCTTCGCAATCTGGGAATATGGAGTTGAATGTTTATACTCCGCTTCGCACTCTGGGAATACGGAGTTGAATGTTTATACTCCGCTTCGCACTCTGGGAATACAGAGTCAAATGTTTATACTCCGCTTCGCAATCTGGGAATACGGAGTTGAATGTTTATACTCCGCTTCGCACTCTGGGAATACGGAGTCGAATGTTTATACTCCGCTTCGCACTCTGGGAATACGGAGTTGGATGCAGGATTGTCGTGTGTCAATCCCATCATCATTGGTGTAATGGCTTGCCCCCGAGCTCGGGTTTCACTTAGCGAGTGGCTGGTCGTATCACAGCCACTCTCCATTTGAATAAGTCCCATTGCGTGACGGGATTTAGCTCTTCGTGCATCGTGATGCCGTATATCGTACTTAATAAATCACAGCTCTGGCTTGAAGAGATGACATTTTATTGCTGAAATAAGAAAATGCGACAAAGTCAGTTGCCTTATTACAAAATTCAAATTTCGAAATGCAGAAACAAATTGTTAAATGGAATGAAATAAATAGAGCCTGTCATGTGTAATAGCGACGGAGACTCTCGCTGTTCCAGGCCCTTGGCAACTCAAGACCGTCAACGGTTGATAGTTTAAATGTGCCATCTCCGAGTTTTCGTGTAATCACATATGGTCCTTCCCAGTTTGGTTTCATGTGCGAAGGGACCGGATAGATTCTCTTGAGAATGAGGTCGTCGAGTTCAAAGGTTCGAGGTCGAACTTTGGTATTGTACAATCGGGCGACCCGACTCCGATATGCGGCTGCTCTCAAATCAGCCTCTTCCCATTTCTCATCCAATAGATCCAGAGATTCGGCCAACAGTATAGCGTTCGTTTTCGGATCATAGTAAGTCACGCGATGGGAAAACACTTCCGTCTCGACCGGAATAACAGCCTCTGAGCCATAAGATAGAGAAAACGAGTGTGTCCGGTTGCGGTTTTGTGAGTCGTTCGATAGGCCCATAACGCCATAGGAAGTTCATCAACCCATTTGCCCCCGGCCTTTTCCAGTCGTTTCTTCAGGATGGATTTTATAACTTTATTGACAGCTTCAACCTGTCCATTCGCCTGGGGATGTGCGACAGCCGAGAACTTTTTATGGATATGAAACCGTTGACATAAATTTTTGAATTCCGCACTCTCGAATTGGGCTCTGTTATCGGTGATGATGGTATGCGGGAGTCCAAATCGACAGATGATGTTGCGAACCACGAAATTTATCACCTTCTTCATCGTAATGGTTGCAAGGGCTTCAGCCTCGGCCCACTTCGTAAAGTAGTCAACGACAACGATGGCGTATTTCGCACCACCTCTCGCCAGAGGTAGAGCGCCGATGATATCGATGCCCCACATTGCAAATGGCCAGGGACTGACCATTTGGGTTATCTTGGTTGGCGGGGCTCTTGGAATTCGGGCATGTTTCTGGCATTTATCGCACTTTCTGGCGTAGTTCGCCGCATCTCGGTTCACAGTCGGCCAGTAATACCCATATCGGAGTATCTTCTTAGCGAGAGCTTGCCCCCCGGTGTGATCGCCACACTCTCCTTCGTACACGTCATGTAACACTCGTTTGATTTCCTCGTGGGCGATACACCGGAGGAGAGGAACGGAATAACCTCTCCTGTACATGACTCCATCCTGAATGACGAACCGTGAAGCTTTTCGTAGAATTTGTCTTTTCTCATTCCTATGTTCGGGCAACGTCCCATTCTCAATGTAATTTCGATACGGAGTCATCCAGGACTCTCTACTGGGAGCGGTTTCAAACACGAAGTTCATTTCTATTCGATCGATGCTCGGGGAGGCCAAAGTTTCAACGGGGACAAGTCCCATCTGCTGCGCTTCACCTGTGCTGCCTAGCTTTGCTAACGAATCAGCTTTTTGATTGCGTTCTCTAGGTATATAATAAATGGCGTAGTAGTCAAACTGATCCAGTAATTCCTGAACTTGGGCCAAGTAAGCAGCCAGCCTCCGATCTCTTGCTTGATACTCTCCCCGTACTTGACACACAACTAACTGTGAATCGCAGTAAATCTCCACAGCGATAATTCTCAAATCTCTGGCAAGTTTTAGGCCGGTCAAGAGTGCTTCATATTCAGCTTCATTATTAGTTGCGTGAAAATCAAACTTTAAAGCGTAACATATAGATCGGCCTTCAGGAGTTTCAAGCACAACACCAGCACCCGAACACCGGTCATTTGATGCACCGTCAGTATACAGCTTCCAGATGTATTCGGGGGATTCACTGGTTTCGGGAAAATCTTCTGGAACGGTAAATTCAGCTATGAGATCTGCCAGGACTTGTCCTTGAATGGCTCTCCGCGGGGCGTACACGATATCAAATTGGCTTAGCTCAATGTTCCACTTGAGTAACCTACCAGACGTCTCAGGCCGCGTGAGGACCTGTCGTAACGGCTGGTCGGTGTACACAGTAAGAGGATGAGCTTGGAAGTAAGGACGGAGCTTTCTTGAGGCAATGACCAGGCAATAATCCAATTTCTCCAGTCTTGGGTAGTTTCTCTCAGCTCCTGTTAGCCGTTTACTAACGTAGTAGACTGGTTTCTGCACTTTGTCTTCCTCCCGAACTAAAGCGGCACTGATCGCGTGCTCAGATACTGCCAGATAAAGGTACAGTTGCTCGTGGTCAACCGGTTTTGACAAGATCGGAGGTGTGGAAAGATGTTGAACTAGTGATCGGAACGCGCCTTCACACTCCGTGGTCTATTCAAAGTTCCGTTTTCCCTTCCAGATCAGATCGAAGAAAGGAATACATTTATCAGTGGACTTTGAAATGAACCTGCTCAACGCTGCGACCTTTCCGTTGAGACTCTGGACTTGTTTTATGGTTCTAGGGGTTTGCAAATTTCTTATCGCCCAGATTTTCTCAGGATTTGCTTCTATCCCTCGAGCATTGACAATAAACCCAAGGAACTTTCTGGACGCGACGCCGAAGTGGCACTTCAATGGGTTGAGCTTCATTCCGTATTCTCGAAGGATGTTGAACATCGAATTTAAATCTCTGACGTGATCTGTGGAGAATCGAGACTTCACCAACATGTCATCCACGTAAACCTCCATGGTCTTCCCGATCTGATTAGCGAACATCCGGTTGACTAAGCGTTGATAGGTTGCTCCGGCGTTTTTTAGACCAAATGGCATGACCTTGTAACAGTAGAGCCCCAGATCGGTCACGAAGCTGGTATGTTCTTGGTCAGGCAAATGCATGGGTATTTGATTGTAACCAGAGTAAGCATCCATAAAGATAATAATTCGTGCCCGGCCGTCGAATCTACGAGCTGGTCAATTCGAGGAAGCGGGAAGCTATCTTTTGGACAACCTTGTTTAAGTCAGAGTAATCGACGCAAGTTCTCCATTTTCCGTTTGGTTTTCGAACCAGTACAGGGTTGGATACCCATTCTGGATACAAGGCATCTCGAATAAACCCGTTCGATTGTAGTTTATCAACTTCCTCCTTAAGGGCGGCAGATCTCTCTGGATCCATACCGCGCCTTTTCTGTTTTACTGGGAGATGTCGCGGATCTATATTCAGGGAGTGACTTGCAATGCTCGGCGAGATTCCGCACATGTCAGTGTGTCCAGGCGAAGACGTCGAGATTCGCCCGGAGAAATTCAACCAATTCCTGTTGTGTTTGCTTGCTCAGTTGAGACCCAACTTTTAGCATCTTCGAATCATCATCCTCACTGATTAGGACGTCCATAGTCAGTTCGGCTGGAGAGGCTTGGCTCTCCTTAGATTCGTCTTTATCCTCATTGTCCCTAGGGTCAAGGTCTTTCAGGAATTGGTTATGGTGCCCGGGCCGGGGCCCAGGCACCAGTTGTCAATCATCAACAGAACGGACGCAGAGTGATTCTTTTACGCCCTTTCCCTTCTCCTTTCGACGCGCCCCGCGCAGCTCAGCAACATAGCAGGCCCTTCCCGTTGCCTGGTCTCCTTGAACGACTCCGATCCCACGATCGGTGGGGAACTTCAGAGTCAAGCACCATGGGGCTATGACTGCCCTGAACTCAGCAAGGGCCGGTCGGCCCAAAAACGCGTTATAAGGTGAATCAATCTCTAAAATAACAAATTGTAACATCCGGACTCTCCGGCGTTCCACGACTCCTAATTCAACCGGTAATTCAGTTATGCCAATGGGTATCATGGCACTCCCGTTAAAACCATGGATTCGGGATAGGCAGGGTTTTAGATCCTTTGCCTCCAATTTCATTAAGTCGTAAGCCCGTTTAAGCAGAATATTCACAGAGCTCCCACTGTCAACCAGGATCCTCTTCATCCAAGTAGGACCCACCTGGGCTGATATGACTAGCGGGTCAATTGTAGGGGCTTCGACCTTATCAGCGTCTCGGCTCCTGAACACGATATCATCAGATATTATTTTCTGTTGCTTAGCCGGACTTCCATCTTCACAATTATTATAACACTCGAAGTCCGCATGCCTGATAGAACTAGCATACGACTCCATTTCCCCCCAGCTCCTGTCTGCTGGATGGGGACCTCCACTTATTGTGTTAATAACCAATCTCCCGCCCGCGCGAGCGGGTTCTTCCTGCCTTTCTTGATTTTGTTGACGATTCTGATTTGATGGGCCCGCACCACCAGACTGCGGCGCCCGAACAAACTGATCCAACTTCCTCTCTCTGATCAACTTCTCAATGAGGTCCTGTAAGTGTCGACACTCATTCGTATTGTGGCCGTAGCTTTCATGGAATCTACAGAACTTTCCCGTTTGAACCTGACTATCCGATGAGGGTTTCGGAGCTGGCTTCTTATAATGTACAGTGTTGCAAGTCTGTAAGTATACGTTTTCCAATGATGTATTCAATGGCGTGTAATTGTCAAACATTTGATCCCTACGGCGTGGGCCTCGGTCCTGATCTCTTTTCTTATCTTGGCCATTGTTTCCTCTCGGCTGGGTTTGCTTGTTCTGTATGTTCAGTTGAACTTTCCCGGAACTCTCACCGGACTGTTTAACTACCACATTACTATGTATTACTTCAACACTGGGCCTCACATCATCTTGCTTCCTAGACTGTTTCGCATCCTCTTGTCGTAAGAACTGAGCAGCTTTGGAGTATAAACGGTCCAACGATGCAGGTGGTTTTCCAGCTAGCCAATTCCCAAACTCAGAATCGGGATCAATCCCTTTGGTTAAAGCCATCAAGATTGAGTTATCGTTGGGATTACTGATCTCAACACATGTTGCGTTGAACCTTTCTAAGTAATGCCTGAGCGTCTCTCCCTGAGCTTGAGTGACACTGGACAGGGTATTAACGTCTTTGGGCCTAGCCACATGCATATGAAACTGCTCTACAAACCTCTTGGCTAGTTGATCGAACGAAGAAATAGATCTGGGCGGTAGCCTTGTGAACCACATGGTTGCGATTCCCCCAAAGAGATGGGAAAACTTCGACATTTCACTGCATCATCAGCTCTCGCAGCGCTCATTGACCATTCATATTTCAGGATATGCTAATTGGGGTCACTATTCCCTTCGTACATTGGGAGAGCTGGCATTCTGAATCGCCGAGGGAGTTCGGAGTACAATATCTCGTCTGTGAAAGGGGTATGACTGCGAGAGACCCCCCAGTCGTCATTAGTGAGCCCCTGACTCTCGCGAATCATCTGGCGTATCATGGTCGAAATGTCTGACACTGGCACATTCTGGGCAGGCTGAGCTAAGGTGTGGTCGGGTTCCACAGTGCGAGTTTGGACCAGGCGCTGTTGACGGTCCGTATTTCGCCTCCTCGGCTCAGCATCTTCTGGGACATATGGTTCAGGAGTACGTTCACGCTGCTGATTGTTCGGTTCTGACAGCTTTTGGATGTCAACCCTCGTTCCTGCCACGGCAGTGGTAGCACGGTTGTCCGTAGTATACTGTAGAGCAGCGCCTCCTCGTGTTGAGGGCCCTGTTTGAAAGCTGGTCGACGGCCCTGCTCTCAATTGTCCAACGGTCAAGGCGGGTTGGTATCCGGTGGTATGTGCGTGACTTCCTTCTAACCGGGGACGGGTAGACCTATGGTGGTAGTCAGATGAGGCAGAACTTTCAGTGGATGTGCGGGAAACATTATCTCTCCTGGACCTCCTACGGCTCTGGCGGTTTAGTTGGTTGGTCAATTCGACATTGGTGCGCAACTGTTCAGCCAACTGTTGCCGGCTTTGGGTCAGTTCTTGGAGCAACACTTGGAACTCTTGTCGGGTGACTGGTCCTGACGGATCTGAGTGAGCAGTGTTGTCCTGATTGGAAGAAGGCTGTTGCGTAAGATTCTGCCTCTCTCGGCCTTCTTGATCAGCAGCGGTAGCGGCGGTTCTTGTGCTAACCATTTTCAGCGGTGGAGTCCTTTCCTAGACTTTGAGCAAATCTGAATAGAATGGAAGGATTCCGGAGTGGATATCTGGATCTTCCTCTTGGATTTATGCAATCCGGTATCGATGGCAGATCCAAAGAGCAGGAGAAAAAACTGGTTTTCTCAGTGAAAGCACCAAAGTGTTTGTACCAAAAATGGGCACAACACTCTTCGGAAGTTAATTGAAGAGATAAAATGAAGAATATAAATATGAAACAGAAATTATCTAACAAAAACTCCAACAAACAGAAATGTAAAAGGCAGGGACAAGCAATTTAAAGTGGTTCGGCGTATAGCCTACGTCCACTATGAAGTTTTGATGGTTTTACTGATTCTCTTTGAATGATTACAAGCGATTACAGCGAACAACAGCAAATTACAGATTAGAATTCGAAATCGACAGCAAAAGTGTGATGCAAATCTCGATCCGGCAGAGTCTGGACGCTTCAGAATCAAAAAGCCCCTTTTTCTATTGGCTCTGGGGCTCTATTTATAGGCGTAAGAGGCTCAGATTTCGCCCAAACTCCGGGAGACTTGGCCTGGCACGTGAGGGGACCCACGCGACCATTTCCAGAAAGTTTCGCCTCGATCGGTGATCGATACGAATCCATTTCGTATTGATCAAGACGACGTCCAATTAAGATGAAATTTGGTGGAGATATTCTTTAGTGTGTATGCAAGCTTCCTTGAAAATTTCATTGGATTTGGATCAGTAGATTATGAGATATGGTCGATACGAAGCGAGATTTCTCGAGGGCTGTTTGGCTCGTCTCCATGGTTTCGAATCGATCCTCCGTATCGATCTCTGCACGTGCTCTTGAGATGGAGTGGCGCGCGTACTTCGTTTCGATCCGGTATTCACTCCTTGTTGACCGCTTCGATTCCATGGATCTCGCCTTGATTGCTTCGATGGATCACACGTCATCCTAGTTGGTTGACTCGTTGGGTACGAATAAGTCACTAGGCATGGATTCGAAGTGAGATCCTCTGATGGATACGAAGAGCACCGGTCCGATGGATACGAAGTAGACAATGACCGATGGTTGCGAGACACGTCAGCTGTCGATGGACACGAATCTGATCGATGCGAGCTTGATGGGTTCGAACATTTCCAACCTGATCGTTACGAAGTTTCGGGGACTTGCCGATGTAAAGTGGGTGATGGACATGGGTCGGATGGATACGAAATAAGGCTTCTCGATAGATACGAATAAGATACTCGGCCAATCGATACGAGTTGCTTTCATGTATCGATGGACACGAATCCGATCGATACGAACTCGATGGATACGAAACGCGGCCAATTCCATCGATACGAAATGAAGTCCCCTGATGGATACGAAATGGACACTCCTGATGGATACGAAAACATGCTTTTCCCTCCAACTTGTATCCATCGCATCTTGAACATATGAACTCGGATTGCCTTGAAACTTGGGACGTTGGCTTCCTTCGCTCTCCCAGTCATGTCCTATCAACTGTAGCTTGATCCGGACTCGGACAAAATTCAGCGACATCCATGACAAGCGATATTTGGAATCCAATCAACTCCTTGGTGTCCTGGCCTTGCCAAAAGGCGGGATAACAATGGTTACACCGAGTGGGTCTTCGTCTATAGCCTACTAGGGTGGACCACACTGGGTCATGCACCGCCACAGTTGTTTATTAAGGAAAGGTTAGTTAACCTGTAGCGAGATTCCTTCAAAGCATGTACGGGGTGGTTAGTGGAGCCGACTGCATATTAGGAGGTAGACAAAGTAGAAAATCCTCAAAGAGAATATGGCGAAATGTATGAAAGGCCATTAGAAAGAGTACGAAGAAATGTATGAAAGGCCATCAGTAAGCACTATAGGACTTCCTCAAGTTATACGGCAACGAGATCGTGACACAATGAGGCGTGGAATCCTGATGGGGTGCTGAACAAGAGATACTGGTGGGGATAGTATCTAGGTGCATTAGAAGACTATGGGATGTGTGTGTGTGTGTGTAAATCTAGGGATGGTAGATGGGAATGGTTCGTACGTGGATATGGAGTTGAGACGACTAATAAAATTTAAATAGACATAACACGAAATCGTGAACAATCGGCATAAGATAGTGTTATGTATAAGATGTATAATTTACCTATCACCAAAACATTGTTCTGACCCCCTCTTTATTACAACCTACATGATAGTTAGAAATGCTGGTGCTGGTGCTTGGTGTATTCGGTGCTGATAAGGACACTTGATTTTTGGAAGTGTCAAATCTTAGTTAGTACTTATGTGATCTATTATATTTTAATTATTCCGCTACAAGTTATTTCGTTAGAGCTCTGATATGCATTCTTTTGTTTTATTTGATGGATACCAAAACAACAATTCGTGCTTTGGTGGACTTGGGTTTTCAATTTCGAAAATTCAGGCCCACTTAGGTAGGGGTTATTACAGATACGACCTCCGCCCCGTGGGTAATTGGGGTAGGAGTATAAATTAAACCATATTTATTTTTCCAACTCATAGTTGCCTCGCCCTTCCTTTCAAAATATGGTCACAACTACTTCTATAGTCAAAATTTATAGAGTTAGGCGTATGATCAAAATAAATATATATTTATATATAGTAGGTTTTTTTGGAAAAATACTTTCAAAAATAACTAGTATGCCTCGCATACGTATACTTGTCCTTGTTGATCGGGTAACCTATGCTCTAATACCAAATGTAACAACATTCCCTGAAACATGCCCAAATCCCAACCAAAAAATGACCCATCGAAACTTAGACTCACTCCAAAGCTAGCTGATGGTTGGTAAAAATAACAATACAGAGCTATTTATCTATTCATTCAGAACTCATAGCGAAAGGATAAAATATAATAGCATAAACAGTATACATTTCATTAAAATTCCATAAATCATAAGACCATAACATAATGTCAACAATAATTGTTACATAACAGTGTTCAAAAATACATTATCATGTTTAAATGGGTATGTTTGCGCCAAAAATGGTCACAAACCCCAAATGTCATGAAAGCACCAGCGTATGAACACAAATCAACAATATATAATTACAGATCTCAGATCTAAGTAATGTAGAGGATAAAAATGAAGAATAATAAACTTAAAATAGAAAGAAGTAGACAGAGACACAAGATTTATAGTAGTTCGGCGATTTTGCCTACGTCCACTCTGGAGTAGTTTGCTTTATTGATCTTTCTTTGATGTTTACAAGTGAATCCAATGAATTACAGCAGATAATTATGATTTGCAGAAGTGAAATTCGTTGGTAGTAGCAGTAATAGAGTTTAGATCTGGATCCGGCAGAGTCTGGGCGTTGGAGATCTCAAAGAAGAAGAAGAACCCCTTTTCTGTTGGCTTTGGGGGTCTATTTATAAGTGTAGGAGGCTGGTATTTCGCTCAGATCTCGGAAGAGCCTCTCTGGCACGTGACCAGGCCCGCACGTCCAAGCCCGTGAAGTTTCGGTCCGATCCGTGATCGACATGAACAGATTTCGACTCGATCAAGATTTCATCCAATGGAGTCGAAATTTGGCGTGGACATTCTGTAGCATGCACGTAGTCTTTTGTGAAAATTTCATAGCATTTGGACTTGTAGATTAGGAGATATGGTCGATACGAAATGCGATTCTTGGTGGCTGTTTGGTTTGACTCGCTCTGTTCGACTCGGTTACAAATCAGCCCAGTTCGTATCGATGCGAGTCCCTTCGTTCGTATCGATGACTATGCTTTTGTTCGCCTCGATTGCCATACTATGTTATGTGGATGTGAAGTAGATCGAGTCGGAGCGTGGTTCTCTGATGGAGTTGTAGAGGAGCGAGTCGAAGAGTGATTCTGTGTTGGAGTCGAAGCGGAGAAGGCGAAGCGAGTCGAAGTAGGCAAACGGAGCGAGTCGAAGTAAGCAAACGGAGCGAGTCGAAGTAGGCACTTCTGAGCATTTGTGAAGCGAGTCGAAGCGATCACTCCTGATGGTTGCAAAGCGAGTTGAAGGAAGCGAGTCGAAGGAAGCGAGTCGAAGTAGGCAAACGGAGCGAGTCGAAGTATGCACTCCCTATGGATTCGAACTGGAGCGAGTCGAAGGAGACTGTTCTTAACCAATTTTGTATCGTTCACAACTTGAGCATACGAACTCGGATTGGCTTGAAATTTGGAACATTGACTCTCATAGCTTAGGTTGTCATGTCATATCAAATTTGGCTTGATTCGGACTCGGACAAAATTCGTCAATATCCATAGTGAACCTGCGTGTAATCGATTTTCTAGACGAACTGTCTTCGGACTCTAGTCAAGTTCCTGGTGTCACGGCTTTGCCAAAAGGCGGGATAACATGGTACATCAGAAAATAGCATAAATAAATAAATAGACTACTGCCACAAGCTACTCTCATCGTCATCTTCATCTCAATCATCGTCTCCTTCCCTAGCATGTGTTGTAATGAGGAGGGAGTTAGAACAATAATGTATGGTGAATAGAAATCTCGAGCCTTTCTATATTAGTACTTGGGCAGTATAAGTTAAATATGGATATGTCTGACGCATTTAAGTTATATTTAAAGTCGTTCCAATTATAAACCCTAAGGCTTATCCAACTGCATAACCAATAACCCACAACCATTGTTATTAATGTCTACCAATGAGAGAGATAGTACCAAGCCACTTAATACCTTTTTAATGGAAAATATGAATACTTTGAACATTTGAGACCTCAATTAATTGAGGTAGGCCCCCATAATTCAATATGTATTTACGTCCACTTTATAGTTGTTTACTGCTGATTTGATATACGACAACAGATAATACCGATAGCTTTCGAGTTACAATGATTTCCAGTAGAGAATTTGACAAAGCTTGGGCTCTAATGGAGAAAGATGGATCCTCTGATGTTGTTCCAGCGATGTTGTTTATAGATGCAGTTGAAAGCTTCTAAAGCTCCCAACCCTTGAAAATATCCTGATTTGGTCCCTGAAGATGATGGTTATCCAAATCCAAGTATTTAGGAGTCAGAATAGGACTCGTTTAGCTCATTCTTGACCAGTTGGACAGTAGATTGGAAATCCTTGAATCGAATGTTGGAATATCTCGATTCTAATGTAGATAGCGAATGAGATAAGGAGCTGATTCGTTTTGGGGTGGATCGGTAAGGATATGGAGATAATAGGAAATGTTGCAGGGAAGGTGAACCGAATGAGGAAAATGAAGTTAAATAGGGTCGGTTAGGCTTTCTAAAACCAACCCACTTAGGTGGATCTGTTACATTCTCTACTGATCCTACTTTGGGGATCGGTAAAGAATGCCCTAACCGATCCCCTCAGGTGGATCAATTAGGCGAAAATCACATGTTCCCCGAGGGAGCTTCCCACGTTTCTATTCACACATTGTTTCATTCGCTTTTCACCATGTTCTTCTTCAACTACTTCCCCCAACTTGTTTAACAACCTCTTTCTTATATAACATCTATCGTTATAATTTTTCGTATTCTTCCACTCTTCGGGTAGTAAGTTTTATAGGCGGTTAGGTAAGACAAACAACTAGGCAAAAGAAGTTGAACCTCCTTCAAATCATCATCGTATCTTCTTCGTCTTAGCTCAAAATCGAAAGAGGTTTTCATCACTACTCTTGTACCGTCTTAAAGAATATATTCCATTATCAATCCAAATCTTAGATAGAGTCTAGATCATAACTAGTGAAGTTGAATTGTTGCAATTTTAGTAAGGTAAATCCCTGCTCAATACAGCGATAACTTTCTTGTTTGAACTCGGATCTGGATGAAAATTGAAGCATCGTCTCCAAAACAATCCAGGGCATTATTTTGAATACTTAAACATTATATGAATTGTCATGACGAAAATGCCCATAACATATATTCACAAGGGAAAAAATAGCAGATACATTATTTCTTAAAACGCTGTAAAATGTCCTCTATACCATAGGTGTTAAATACAAAAAATTATATAGTTTCATCTTATACATCCATCCAAAATTGAGCACCCAAACAAAAAGAAGAAATGAGCACCCAAAAAGAATAAATGGAATTGCAGACACAACGTCAACTAACTGTAAAAATTATTTGCTAAAATTTGTACGCTGATGAAGAAGGCGGAGCGGGAGGCAACCTATTAGGTGTGCGTCGGTTCATAGAGTTGGACCCACTTGAATCATCAGCTGGGTCACTGTATCTCCTGCTATGCCCATTGCTACTTGATCTTGAATATGCTTTTGATCCATCTGCTGCTGCATCAAATGCATTCTTCCATTCATCTCCAGATTGAGAATTTCCATTTTGACCACTTTCTGTACATAATTGTAGCACCAAAATATACATGCAACGAGTTAGTTTATTTCAGGCCATTTTATGAACTATGATTGACACACCCCCTATGCGTATGAATGTGTGTTGTACCTTGAGTCTGATATACAGTCATCATACTTGTTAAGGTGAAATATATCTGACGATTAAGGTTAATATATTCAATAGGTCAAGCTCGGATATCATGTTAGTCAAATACTTGCTATCGATAAACCAATTTCCCAATGTCGCCTCTATATATTTATGTAGTTGCTCATGTTATCACTTACCCATGGGACTGTCATCAACCGAGAAATGAATAATTCAAAGAAAAGGTAAATTTCGGAGCCGGATGACATACAATAGTTTTCCAGAATTCATACCTCTAGACTTATGATATAACGTAGGCATAAAGATATTAAATTTGATTGCTTGTAAATCAACAGAACTATGATATTTAAATAATTACCTGTGCCACCATCAGACCAATCAGGCACCCGATTGTCATGGACACTTAAATGGCGAGTTAACTTAGAAAGAAGGGATGATTGCTTTTGAATGCGGTCTCTCTTAGCTTTGACATTTTGATCTTCTTGAATTAGTTCTTCAATCCTTGAGGTGCTTTGGGAACTATGCATAACAATCGAACAGACATCATTATTCAGTTAGTTATTAGCAATTTCGGCAGATAATCAAAGCAATCATTTACTTAGAAGTCAAACATATCCACAAGTATCATATATGTTAAAATGCAGTTCTGGGATGAGAGTACATTGCACAATGTTCGCATTTGTTAAAGAGGATTGTAGAAATGGGGTAGAATATTGTTTCATACTAACATATATGTAATCATGACAAAATGCATGCTACAGATCCTCAAAATAGACATATCCATAGTAAATTTTGACATTATATATTGGCATATGGAATCAAATTAATTTTGGATGTTTATCAAACTATTTAAATTATGTCACAAAAGTGTGGTGCTATGATACATTAAGAAGTCGTTCTATGTTTCATTTACCCAGCACTTTTAGCTTCATCCAAACTTTGTACCACACAAATTTTAGGTATGACGATATTAATATAATTGGTATGTATACTGTACACATGAGCAACTATATCACGTATTACCTTATTGCAGTATATAACTGATTAAGCATGTCTTCTTTTGCTTTCTCAACTTGACAAAGCACGACAGCCTGCATAAATGATCAATGTGCAGGTACAAATTATAAAAGATTTACTAATTAATAGATTGAAGCAATCAAGCAGCACATAAACTTTATACCTTGGGGATATTTGCAGCAAGACTGTTCAAAACAGCTTCCACGTAACCTCGAACTTCTTGTGACATCCATCGCAATTCTTCTTCTGGATCAGCAGGTTTTCTAGACATGGTGTCCTATAAGAGCATACCGGTTAGACTTGGATTGGAATCCATAACTGGTGTATTATTACATTTGACTCATACAACATAAGTATGAGGTCGTAATCGAGATTTGGGTTTATAATACAAGAGTTCAAGTGATGAAATATGAGAATATTCCTTCAGCACATAACTATGTGATCATTTATTAGATAATATATTTTGGTGAGCCATGTAATAGTTTAAAATATTGTGGAAATTAGGAAGGCACCTTTGTTTTCAAATTTATTTCACTTCCGTCCCATTCCAAAAACAAGTTTCACGAAAATTTGCAGTTTTCAGTGCAAATATTTGAATTTTTCTGTGAATATTTATAGGTAAAAACTGCAAACATTTGCACTCGTTGGTGCAAATGTTTATTTTGAATATTTTGCACTTTTTTCCGTAAATATTTGCATAGTTTAGTGTATAAATATTTGAACTAAAAACTGCAAATTTTTGCTGAAAATAATTATAAGGATGTTTCGTTAATTTTTTTTAGGAGGGGGAAAGTGTATTTTCAAACTTCTAAAAGAGTGCTTGACAAAACTTCCCTTAAGGATTTCTTAACACATGTTATCATACAGATAACAAGGTAGCTAAAGCTGATACGAAATAACGTAATTACAGAACATGCATTTATGGATGACCAGTGCAAAAGCTTATCAATATTTATTATATAAATTTCAAAGCTTAAGATGTAATCTACTAAATACAGACTCCTGAGATACTGAGCATGAGTGACAGAAGTGCTTACAAGAGAACCATCTGAAAGGCTTTGCCTCATGGAGACACTACCACCCTCAGAAGGAGCCATGTCTTTTCCAGATGTTCCTTTTGAGGGTTGAATTACATTTCCTATTTTATTCATCCATTCAATTTTATCTGCCAAACTTTCAGCTTTCAAAATAAGAGCACTGTGAGCTGCATGATACATAGATGTTGTTAGTCCATGATATCAAAGTGAATATCAAAACATCTGAAAAAACATCCAATATTAGTTGCTTTCCCTTGAATATTTTACAAACATTATTGCTTAGCAGTATGATAGACAAAATTGGAAACAATAATTAACAACCATCTACTAAGAGTACTTGAAAGTATTGTATAATACCAAAACAATTTCAAGGATTCCGTATAAACTACCGATGAGGAAAAGATGAGCACAGACAATATAAGCAGAGTGAGAAACTGAGTACTGATCAACAAATGTTAATGGAGATGAAAGTTATCTGACAAGCGTTGTCAACTTTTAATCTATACCTTTCAGAACTGATTTGTATTGAACTTTGTTTGTAATCTTGAACATAAGGCTTGGCCCTTTTCCAGGATCATCTCCACTCTTTTTCTTGTCTTTGGATTTTGAAAATTCATCCTCATCAATCTCTTCTATATTGCATTCCTGCATATTCCATTTGTTTATCGGGAATAGTGCAATTTTATGGTGTTTCTAAATATGTAATGGCATACATTTGACAGTCTACCAGATGGAAGATATATTTGCACTTTCATTTCCCTACATACAAAAATACATGGCTAGTCTACGGAATGCTGCTTTTAAAAGTCATATCGATATAATATCAACTTTACACGGTAAAATCAATATCATATTTCCTTCCCATCAAAATTAAAGTTTCATGCTGAACAATCTAGGTAAAAAAAACAAGTGTTAAGAAGAAGAAGAGGGGGGGAAAAGGAGATAAATTCATGCCTCTAATGTGATGACACCGCGAAAATGTCTTTCCTCTTGCTTCTTGGTGTATCCAAGCTATATAAGATGAGAAATATTTTTTGAAGATTAACACACCTTCATTAGCATGAGCATGAATACTATTGACATTTAATATGTGTATTCATATTGCACACCTTTCCACTTTTCTCATTTAATACAAACCATCTCCTATTCCAGCCAGTTCCTTTTCCACTCTTTTTCAATAAAAATCCTGGAAAAAAAGGCAAGAAGATTGAGAAGAAGACTAAACAAATTAGAAGTTAATATGGTTAAGTGGCTTCTGCTTCAGAAAATATCAAGGAAACAATGGAAATTTTGTTTCCCCAATGTTCTTGCACAACAATTTTTCCTCTTTGTTTCTTCTCAAATATAACAGAGTCTTAACTGTTTGATGTAAATGGAAGTAGCCAAAGTTTTATGTGATACATATTGCATATAACTGGATTATGGAGGACACAGAACAGTAAAAGAACAATAATATCACTCGTTCCCTTGATCACAGCTACTCCATAAATTAGTATATGACAAGCCAAGTTCTGATGATTAAATTTGAGAAGCCCAAAATTTTCCCTTGACTGAAATAGATCTTTCAGTATGCATAATAATCAAGACATAGTAGCAAATACACCAAAAGATGACTGGAAATTTCTATGCAGAATGATAGGAATACCTGCTGTTATTTCACCACCCGGCCCAGCCGTCTGTAAATTTGAACTTTCTTTTGTATCTTTGTCATTTTGACCTGATTTCTCCTTCATTTGTTTCAGGCTACCTCCTGACTGTTGTGATGCACTCTGAATGTACCACCAAATTATTAGCAATTAAACGAGATACCAAGTTCAAAAATCAACTCTGTCATCGTTGCCTCCTGAATATTGGTTGTAATACTTAATACTTACCAATTCACATATTTTGTATTTGTTAAAAAATTTAAGTCACTGTGAATTAAGTTACATTGTATATTAACAATACCTCCCACTAGAGAAAAAAAATTACATTGTAAAAACAAAATATACTCAGGTTATATTGCACATGTCACTTGCTGTTTCAGCGAAAATCTATGGCATAGGGGACAAAATGACTAGTATATGGAGAAGGTGTTCAAGTATTATAAAGTAAAAGCATGGACTAGGATTTCACTATAATCAGAGTTGGTACTGTTCATCCAAAGAAATGAATAAAAATAATAGTTCCAACTAACTTTGTTCAAAATAGCCTGCTCAGCCTCTTGCCCTTTCTTTGACGACCGGTACTTCAGTTCTTCTTCACGACGTTGCCGCTCTACCCTAATACGAGAATTAAGTTTGTTTAAGGCATGTCCAAAATATAAACTAAATGCAGAAAAGAAAATAGTGAATGTGAATATAAAGTGTGGTAGCGATTTGGATATCTTTATACCCTTCAATATACAGAAATAAAAATGTTAGACAGCACTAATATTAGCAGTAATAATATACGGGAAAGATATATAAAGAAATGCTGGACTGGAAAATATAAATAGAGTTTCGATCAAACTTATTATCTGTACATCTGTGCAAGCTAGAACAAATCAGTTTAGAAGAAAAACGTCAGCAAGGCAATCAAGGAAAGTTGAGAAATTCACTAGACATCTGACCAATATTTCAAGGACTACAAAATACAAAATAACATATATAATCTGTATATATGACAGAATAATATGTACCTAACAGTTTACGTTGTTACCTGTGGTAACATATGGCAATGCCCTTTTCGGTTATAGTCGAAAATATAAGTAGAAAATGAATAATATTGTAAAAAGTAAGTAGTGAGAATAAACAAAGACACGAGCAGTATCATATAAACAGTGCCAATAGAACAAATAAACAAACCTTCTCTGTACTAGACGAATGAAATGCTGAGGAGGTACAAAGGCTCGTTCCATATCTATTAATGCAACCACCATCTTCTTGGCCTCATTTTTAAAATTCTCCAAAGCAGAGGTTGCAATCGTAATAACCTGTCAATGATACAATTATGAAGGTTATTGTTCATATGATACGGTTAAGAAGTTTATTGCTTAATACACAATGAAGAATCACACAACACTTCTGATGGCAGACAGATATGGTTCCTGAATTGGGAAAATTGAGAAAGTAATAATTATCCAATCAGATGAATGTGGAAAGCGATTCACACTTATAAAATAACAGACTCGAAATTTTCAAAAGATCTAATTGCCAAAACACAAAAGGCACCAATTTTCAGCTTTCTTGAGGATGCATAATACACAAGATAGATCATTGAACGGTCAGAAATCATACAATTTTAGTGATAAAATGTTTGCTCATTATTGAAGAATTGGATTCTTTTTTTCTTTTCTTTTTTGACGTAAAAAAAAACCGGTTGTTTCCTAGATTGATTGTTATACATTTAGGAGTCCTGATAGTGATAACACTCCCACTGCATGTAAATATGCTTTTTCTTCTTTCTTTCTTTTTTTTAAAAAAAAAAGAGCAAATAGTTCTCAGGGGAGCAAAAGACAGACGTAACTTAAGTAACAGATTCACGGTAAATGGCATGACAGCATTAAGATAATCTACACTAGCCTAGTTACTGAATATATTATATTTATAAAAGAAAAATATAATGCATCACTAACCTCACTCTTAAAAGGAGGATATCTTCCAAGCCCTGGAGTAGCATTTGCAGCGGCAGAAACTATTTCTATTAGTACACGGTGGACCTGTACAGATATATTGAAAATGATTGCACATCAACAAATGTGGGTATTATGTGTATCCTATTCAATATAAAATGTAGACAATGAGAAACTACGATACATATCCATTTATCACCTCATCCACACAAAGGCGTGATGGTTCTTTAGCAAGCTCAAGCACACCTTTTATCAAAGATCTCAACCCTTTCTCAGGAGAAATAAGGTATGGTTGGTAACCATCAGCTTCCAGCACAATCTGAAAGATCAAAATATTTATGATCATCCACGAGTATATGCATCTAATGTTGCAAAGAAAAATATGGATATGTTGCACACACACACACACACAGATATATATATATATATATATATATATATATATATATATATTACAAGAATAATACCCTTTTAACATTTTTGATATCAAAATGTCTATCCAAAGGAAGTTGCTTGATCCTGTTAGGAAAATTTCCTTCAAAACTTGCAACAATTTTCCAGCCTCCACCCTGTAAAAAAGGAATAAATACATACTTGTAACTTAATAAGACTGGACACAAGTTTCAATACAAAATGTTGAATGATGGGTGCAATGCAGACTACAGTAGACATCAAGAAAAGTGATGAAATGAATGCTAACCCAGCATCTGAAAAAGACAACACCTGGAATTATTCAGTCCTTGCCACTTGCTTTCATATAATATGCCTACCATGTCATGATATACTGTATACAGCTTTATTGTTTATCATGGTAATGACGATGTAAACAAAATGGAAGCTGCAAGCCTCCTTGATGGAATGTGGTGTAATAAAGTAAAAGCAAAGGGATTGGAAAGGAATTATCAGTCTCCGTAAGAATTTGAGTTTGTAAATAATGAAAATCATTCAGATGTAACCAACATAATCTCATGCAGTGCGGTATAATAAAAAAAAGGTCAATAGAGTTCACTATCATACAAAATTAATCAGAAAACGGAAGAGCACTAACATTTGTAATTATTGCAATAATTAACAAAAAAAGAAAGAAAGAAAATTTGAGTCAAAAGCACTGACCTCACCAGAAGTAATGTGCAGTAGAAATGTATCCTCAAACTCTCTGCATAGCTCTAAAGCAACAGCTCTTGTGCCCTCTGCAGTACTTATCATTGATTCACCAAGTTTAGCCAATTCTGTATGCACCATCTGAGATTTGCCTTGCAAACTGCAGCAAAATACATATATTTAGTAGCAGAGCTAGCTGTATCAGCTCACTGTTATAATCGAAAGAGCATCAATGTTCATATGCTCATAAGGAAATAATGAGGAGCGGCATATCTTTAGATAAATACCGACACTACTAGGTCAAACTTTCTCTACGTAACGAAGATGTCGATCTAATCCATTGGTGTCAGGGACTTGCAAATCCTTTTTAAAGGTATATAGTATAGAATTAGTGAGATTAAGAAATTAAACATTTGTAAATTGCAAAGTGAGTTTCCAATCATGCTTGAGGTTATAACTCAACTCAACGTAGAGTAGATTATAAATGTATGCATTTGCTTTTGTTATAAATATAATCACAATTTAGATTTTTTTGAAATTCTGGATGAAATTTTAGTTTCTTGAGCTCCATTACTGCTTCTAGCAACATATGAAGATATTGCAATTTGCAGTGCTGATCATAAACTTGGATCTGGAGCAATTGCCTATGAAATGACATTTGAGGATTCAGATTACTGGAGTTGAGATGTGTTGTAGCATATCATTGCCAATATCTCAATTTACATGTATATGTAGGATTCCTGTTTTATGTACATTGAGTAGCTTGACTATTTAATTTTGAAACTAAAGAATTAAACAATCATCATACATATGGTTACGTGACTTGTAACTAAAGAATCAAAAGCCCCATTAAAATTTAACCAAACAAAAAAGATTTAATAATAACTCAAAACACCGTTAGAGATAAATACATCAAAAAAATGCTGGAATTATAGGAAATGAAAGCTGATCCTTGACAGAAAATATACCCTTGAATAGTTTCCTGCTTAACAACTAATGCTAATTTTAGGTCCTTCTGTTATGGGGCTTTCCTAGATGAATTATGTTTATCATGGCCCAAATTTCATCAGAAAAATCCTGATATTTATACTAAGGTTATATTTTCCCAGCAGATTTAGGGATAAGTAACTTGAAAAGGCAAATCTACAAACAAATATATTAAAGTCGCTTGACAATTCAAGCAATACATAATGTGACTAACTAATATGAAATTAGATTTATAAATGAAATATACACGAACTCAGAAACTAAATGGACACACAATGCAGCAAACAATTACCCAGAGAGAAGATTTGGCAGCCTGACTTTCATTCTGTTACCAATCTGCTTAGCAAGAGTTTCAACTAAAGCTACCCTGCCAAGTTTGCTTTGTGGAGCTCCAGTTAATATAGATTTTAAACTTTCACTTTCAGCTCTCCATGCATTTTCTAATGAGTTTTCAGGGCTACCCGAACTACCTTGGGCTGAAGCAATAGAAACAGATTGCCCAATTAGGGCAACCCATGGTATATCACACGCTTTAGGAGGGCCCTGGTTTTGTAAAATTGCCTGACAAGCAGCAATAGCTTTCTGTTCTCCAGCTGCTTGATCGATCTTGCTTATGGCACCAATTGTTCGTGTCCCTACAATATTCAGGGAGTACAATTTACTAACTATATCCAATGTAGCTAATAAAAGGATGATGGCGTGGATTAAGAAAACAATACCTTCTGCATCATATTCTTTAGCTAGTCTGAGAGCTCGAGAAGATGAAATTTCAGGTGCTTGAGAAGCAGGTATGATAACTAGCAAAATTGCATCATTGCGTGCTGCATAGTCACTGACCTGTTAAATAGGCTAGCAGCATAAATTTTTTGCGAATCTTGGGCAAACATTATGTTCATCAAACAAGACAAAATCATTTCATCAGGCACTTAATATCTTATTTCTGTTTTTGGTTGTTGTATCTAAAGCCCAGCATGCAGTCGATATGATGCATATAATAATATCTGGAGAAAAAGAACTTACCACGGAATCATCTATAGACCGTTGGTCCAGTCCAGGTAGATCAATTAACTTCAATGGAGGGGCTGAGATAATAAAAACATACATTTCAGGTAATTGTCAATAAAAACTACGCATATGTAAAGTATTCAATGTTCGGCTGCATTACTCTTTTTTTTCTTCTTCCAAATTGGTAATATTATAAGCTAAGGTCTTTAAATACAATCATTTCTTGTGTAAACAAGTAGATTTCTCTGCTGAACAAGATATTTAATGAACTATTGCTTTGTCGGATAACTTAAAATGTAAGAAACAGAAGATGAGGGGCTGAATACAACCCTAAATAGTGTGAATTGGTTTAATAAGTACTTTACACTGGAGGGTATACTTATGTAGTTGGTATAGTATTTTATTTAGGGGTGTTACGGTAACATTTGTTATTACCTTCAACTGTAACCGTTGTTGGTTGTTATAAAAATTTCTAACTGTTACCATAACCGTTTAATGTTAATAATGGTTAACCGCATATATCATAATTTGAAACTTTACACACACACACACATATTATAAAATATATATAAATTATTGTTGAAAAAACTATGATTCTAACTTCTTTCATGAACTAGTTTGTTTGTTTGTAAAATAAATAAGGCATGCACATGTTATTTATGCATGAAGACCATATATCATTAGCGTGCATTTCTCAAACTTATATCACTAAATTGCATATTTTCTATGAATTATAACATAAACATATGTATGGTTGGTATGGTTTACCATG
Organism: Allium fistulosum; assembly: GCA_030737815.1. Taxonomy (NCBI): domain Eukaryota; kingdom Viridiplantae; phylum Streptophyta; class Magnoliopsida; order Asparagales; family Amaryllidaceae; genus Allium; species Allium fistulosum. Next base: position 890,930,201 of record CM060905.1, on the reverse strand, counting down.
ATTAGCAAAATCTTCAATCGTTACTACAGTAAACGTTACATGTATGAACGGTTTAGTACAATTAAGTGGTTGATGGTCCAACCGTAATAATCCTAATTTTATTAACGGAAAAGAACTAGAAATAAGGAGGCTCTCTTGCATTATAAAGAAGAGACAAAACCTTGATATGTTTTTCCTTGAATACCTAGGTATCAAAATTTTACTTGTAAATCCTAAGGAAGTATGCACCAAACTCATAACACATACTTTGAATCATGCACAATGTTTTATATATCCGTTGCATTTACTGGGCTTGAACTCATGATCTTTAGTCACTCAACACACACGATACACGATAAGTTAATCTTCATAGATGATACAATCATACAAAAATATTATAATATATCAGATTCAAAGAAAGCTTAGACATGCTATTATTTTGTCCGAAAGAACAAAAACATAAGTGTTGTTCGAGATACCAAAGAAAATTGAGAAATTATGTATTGTAGTTCATTGGCATAGATTGATACTGATAATGGTTAAAAAGTACACTTAATTAGATATTAAATGGCAATTCTATATACCTGTACTAGTATGAAGTTTCAATGGAATTTCATCTTTACGGTGCTTTCCAGAGGCCTTGCTTAATGCATCTTGAAGAAAATGCCTAAGAGAACCTACATATATAAATAAATAATGGACTATAACAGGAGCAGGTATAAAAACCTAAATTCAATATTTGGACTGGTAAGAATCTCACTTGCAGAAACCTGTTGTGATTTGCCGCTTGATTGTAATATAATAGCCTTACTATCTAAATTTGGGTCACTTTGCAAACTAATGCTAATTGGCGCCCTTGTAGCACCGTTTTCTCCTGTTGGCTACACCAAAAATAAAAATAAAAATGAGGTTAAGCTACTTCTGAGTTATTCTGCTTTGTTTCCACATAAGTGTGGCATTAATTATTGATACATAATGTTTGGTAGTCCAAGACAGTCGGTCTAGTGATAAGGCTCTAGAGCGTGTAACTAGAGACTGATGGTTCAAAACTTTTGAACATTGATTACCATTTTATCATTGGAAAAACAAAAAACTTTAATAATAGTTGAAATACCACACTTTTTTTGCCTTAACGTAAACTTCACAAAATTCCCTTAAGTTCATATTACATCTCAATATATATAAATATACTCCCACCTTAATTAAAATTCAAACTAACTTTTATATTCTATTACTTGGCCAATTACTCTTATCCTTCAACTAAAACTGCTCATGCCTTAATTAAAATGCAAGTTTTTCGTCTGTTAAATCAGAATCAATCAATTATATCTCAATTGTATTTTAAATTAAACTGATCATGCCTTAATTAAAATGCAAATGTATATGTACTAAAACCGAGTCAGTCGGTTTTATAACTAAAACTGCTCATGCAAATCTGAAACAATATTTGTAGAATAAAAATAAAAAATACACATAATATTTGGCAATTTGGATTTATATTTGAGAGTGGTAATGAACTTCAGAAAAAATTATGACCACCCAGCTGCAGTTAAGTTATTTGTTCCTGACATTTGTTCGTTTACCACATTCATTGTTCAGATGCTCGTGTCTACACTTTACACTATCTGTGTACAAACTGCATAATATGATCTATCTAATAACTTAACCATGGAAACCAAGTAAGAAGAAATGCAATATTTGCTTCAAATTTTTATCAAATGAGAGTATGGTAACTGGTGTTGTTGAACCAATTATGTACCATCAACCATTTCCAGAAATCAGATACCACCTTCACCAATTTTGCTTGCAAAGCTACATCCTTTATCATGTTTATCATCAAAATTGGTGTTGTTTAATCACTTGCATAATTTTCCATTTCTAAGTTCTTTTTTTTAAGACCTTTTATATTACTAGATAACTATCAATAAAGCATATCATTCTTTCAGCACACCATTTTTTATTTTTCTACTTTACTTTTTTTCTTTGGTGCAATTGAGAGGGCTATGCATAAATCCAAAAGATGCAGGGAAAGATTCATTAGAAAGCACTGACCAAAACAGGATGCCCTATCAAACTATTAAGCACTGCAGATTTTCCTGCACCCTACATAACAAAAATAAAATTGCATCAAAAATCCCAAATCGATTAAAACCCCAAATTAATCAACAAATGGAATAAAAAAACTCACGACATTGCCCATAGCAACAACATTAAGAAAAGTATTCGATCTTTTACTGGGAACATTTTCGTCGACATCTTCATCTGCCAGAACCGCTGTAGCCTGCAACATCGATTCCGATAGCTTAACCAGCTCATCCATCGCCTCCATTTTGTCAAAATGTTGTTATTTGCGACTTATTTACGGAGTAGAACAATTACGGATCTGATCATTAAGGAAAAATTATGAAAATGTGGAGAGAGAAAGTGAAGATGAGAGAGAAACGGGGGAAGGCAGGCGGGAGAGATGATTAATATACAAACACGTAAGCGTTATATTTTTAATTATATGACTTATGTTTTGTTAATTCCTTTCTAATTTTGGTTTTGTGTTAAGTCCAATACGTGTAGTTAGTTGAGTTTAAGAAACAACGATAAAGAAGGGAGTACGTGATTGCTGCGATTGAAACATCAAACATTTTGTTTAATGGTTAAGAAGGGAAAAAATATCGGAGGAAATTTTCTCTCAAAACAGGTTTTGTGATTTGTGTTTCGTGTATTCCAACCGTCGCAGGAGTGAATGTTAGGTTTGGACATCCTACTCATAGCATCATACACGACAAATGCAAGGAAGAGAGGAAAGAAAAAAAAGTAATTTTTTATATTTCTACGAAATTTGGAAAATAAGAAAAAGTCATGTCGAAAGGTCAAGGAAGTTGATTACCTGATGGTATGAAAACCGGCGATCGAAGTCCCAGTAAACGACAGCCGTAACTATAAAGGTTTTAAAATAACGAAATTTCTTGTCGGAAAAGTTCTAATCCGCACGAAAAGCGTAACAATCTAGACACTGTCTCGAAGAGAGACTTGATAAAATAGATATATTCGAAAAGATGTAGACTCATTTTCAATTTTATATATTCAAATCATTTTTCAAATTAATTATTTTTCTATTTTTCTCCTCTTCTGTGCATTTTGAATACATGTCGATGCTCAAAACACACAAAACTTTTTTTCGAACCAAAGAATCTTTTAACGTAGACATAAGTGAAATGAAAATATATCACATGATTGAAATTAAATAAAAAAAGATCATCAAAAGGTGAAAGTAGGACAAAAAAGATAGAGAGTGACTTTATGTTATGGACAAATCGAAAAACAAATGAATTGCATAGAAAGAAGATGGTATCTTATTGAAAATTATGAAAAATGAAAACTCATACTATGATACAATCATTAAGAAACAACAAACACGGTGATGTCTGTTTGTTTTTCATTAAAAAATTGTCCTATATCGCTAATAATTTATGGTAATAAAAGAATTCGAACAACGTAGTCCTTGCTATGAGAATGTGAAACCGATACTGTCAATTTTTTCTGCAAAACTTATGATTTTAATTCATTAGGATCAACTATGTTAATTCCTCATGACATTCATTTGGTAATTCTTTATTGTTCATTATTAGTTCACCTTCGTTTGTGAGGAAATCTACAAATTAACAACCTTGTTTACTTTTATCAAATTTTTCTATGATTACTATGTTATGAAACTGCTCGATAAATACATAACTTTGATGTTAAACAACACAATCAAAAATGTTAATATTCAACACTAAGACTTTTTCTAACTAAATATAGTTTATGTTTGATCTTGGATGCCAATGATCATTGTTTCAGAAGATAAGATATTTAATTGAATTCTTGTTAGAGAACTTGGACACCTAGGCATACACAATAACCATGACAAAAAAGTTTGACCTTGGATGGTTATTGCAATTTATTGCTTTTGAATTCAATCATAATTAACAATTGATATATCGTGTCAATACATTAAGAGAAACTAACCTCACAACAAGACTACAAAAGAACCATAAATTAGAGCCTAAAAAAGGATCATGAAAATTAGCTCATAATGGAACCCGTAATTGGGTTCATATAAAAGTCCAATAAAATTGAGCTTATATAATTGAATCCATAGTCGTACTTGTAACCGAGTTCATAACCAAATCATTTCAACAACTGAATTCATCATTAGGCCTACATGTGAGGCGCGACCTCGAATCGAGCTCGTAGACATGCCCAGGACCATGCTAACAACCCAAGCTCGCTAATGAGTTGACAAACTAGGCCCGAGATCACAACATATGGCCAATGAGCTAGCCTATAACTGGGCATAATAACCTTCTGTTGTGTGATCTTTTTAGGGGTGACACTCATTAACAGTAGCCGCTCGTCGAACTTCTCACATCATAACTGGTTGAAAATTAAGAATTGAAGATTGAGTGTTTCAGCACACTACACGCCCTATTGCTTGGGCTTGAAGTGTTGTTACTTATGATAAAGAATACGTCGTTGACCTTCGTGTGCACCATTTCACTTTATATACTAACTAGGGTGTTTATCTGGTTCGTAGTAAGTAATCCTCCTTTTGTCGTATTAACAACATAACTTTGTCCCATACCCCGTGTTGTACGATTAGACCATTGGGCCTTTATCGAAGCCAAATTGGTAGTGTTTGTACCAAAATTGGGCACAACACTCTTCGGAAGTTTTTGAAGAGATAAAGTGAATAAATTAAATGGAAAAAGAGGATTATCTAACAAAAACTCCAAATTATAGATATGAAAGTAATTAAAATGCACAGAGACACAAGAATTTAGAGTGGTTCGGCGTATTGCCTACGTCCACTATGAAGTTGATTGCTTTATTGATCTTTCTTTGATGATTACAAGTGATTTCATCAAGTTACAGCAGACAATTATGATTTACAGCAGTGAATTTCGTTAGTAGCAGCAGCAATGGAGTTTTGAATTGGATCTGGCAGAGTCCGGGCGTTGAAGAATTCAAAGAAGAAGAAGCCCCTTTTTCTGTATGCCCTGGGGCTCTATTTATAGGTGTAGGAGGCTGATATTTCGCTCAGATCTCGGGAGACCCCCTCTTGCACGTGACTAGGCCCGCGCACCCAAGCCCGCGAAGTTTTGGCCCGATCCGTGATCGATACGAATGGATTTCGTATCGATCAAGATTGTGTCCAATGGAGTCGAAATTTGGCGTGGACATTCTTCAGCATGCACGTAAGCTTCTGTGAAAATTTCATAGCATTTTGACTTGTAGATTAGGAGATATGATCGATACGAATTAGGATCTTCGGTTGGCTGTTTCGTTCGACTCCCTCATTTCGACTCGATCCTATTCGACTCGGTGACGTGGCGCTTGAATCTCTGGATCACTCCGTCTTTGATGCCGAGTTGATCGAGTCGTTCTAGGACTTTCGCCATGTTCGTATCGATGGTATTGCCTTGTTCGTATCGATAAAGGATGCGTAGTTCGCATCGATGGAGGCTCCTCAGTTCGCATCAATTGTTATGCTTTGTTCGCATCGATGGTGTGGCTTAGTTCGTATCGATAAAGGCACTCCACCTAGATGGATTCGAACAAAGGCTCTGTGATGGACATGAAGTGATGCGTCCTGATGGATTCGAACAAAGGCTCTGTGATGGACACGAAGTGGCACGTCCTGATGGATTCGAACAAAGGCTCTGTGATGGACACGAAGTGGTCATTGTACTATCGATTCGAACAGTGGCTTCACCGATGGAGTCGAACTCGATCGATTCGAATTGAGGCTCTTGGACGAATGCGAGGTTGCTGCTGTTCTTGTAAGAGTCCAAAAACTCGGCCTTCGAAAATCGGCACCCGTACTTTACTTGTACTCAAATGTCGTAGATTTAAACGCCGAATCTGGCTTCCCGGAGCTTATAACACAGTAAGTATAACAACACAGCGGAAGAAAGAAATCAATGATATCATATACAACTCCAATGAATACAATATCCAGAATGATATACAACAATGATATCAATAATATACAGCAATATCAGAGATAAATAATGATACAGCGGAAATAACAGAAGTAATAACTCCAAATGATCAGTCGGAGAGGCTGAGTCCAACCACTCCAATGTCAAGCTCAAACCACAAAGATAAGCAACATCGGTCCATGAACTCCAAGAACTGAACTAGCTCTAGATAATCTACTAAACCTGAATATCTGAAGAACCCAACTCTAGACTGCCCGTGTGGAAAATGATGGGCACCCAGAGTTTAGGAAAGGAATAATAAACTCCAGGTTAGTCATGGGACTGGTGTGAGCAACAAAAACAGTTTATCTTTAAACAACAACAAAAGAATTTTATACATTGAAACCCGCAATGCTTTTGGAAAATGAAACTACCATAAGACCTCCCACCACACACACAATGCAAACGCAGAATTGGAGGAGATTTCTTCTTATGATAGTCAAACATGCTTACTATGCAAAATCATTGGATTATTATTATTAGTGCATAGTGGAAAACATTTCAAAAATACAATATTAATCTTAGCCAACATACAACCTGTTAACGCTAAAAAGTATAACGCTAACACCCTGGTGTCTGGAGTAATCTAGTGAAAGCACCACCCGTCTGCACGGGAACTAAAAGTAAACAGAAAAAGGAAAAAAACAGTAAAAGAGACAGCAATTTTTATAGTGGTTCGGCCTAAAGTTCAGCCTACGTCCACTTTACATCCTTCATTATGTTCTTTGAACACACTTTTACAAGATTACAACACTTTTACAACACGATTTCCCGGTTACAACACCTTTACAACACTTTTCAACGATTACAACACAATCGAAGCAAGAGATTAGAACTTTGATGATGGATTGCTCTTTGGATCCATGTTGGATGAAGTAGAACTGTTGATGAGGAATCTTCGATGCTTGAAGTGTTGGAGGAGTCCCAAAAAATGGCAGAGTATCGGCGCTTTTGAAATCCGGAATCCCCCCTCCCTTCAATGTGGAGTTAGCGAGGTATTTATAGGGGAGAAACTGGGTCTAGGTCGTAGGTCGTGAGCGACCTAAGGGATAGGTCGTAGGTCGTGAGCGACCTAAGGGATAGCAGGAGAGAGAGCCGCGACCTAAGGTGCTACGGTACAGGGAGTAGTAGGTCGTTAGCGACCTAAGGAAATGACGACCTAAGGAAGTGGCGACCTAAGGCTATGACGACCTAAGAAAGTGGCGACCTAAGTATGTTGAGACATCGCTAGGTCGCTGGGACTTTAGATCGCTAAGGCCTTTTAGGTCACTAAGGTTGTTAGGTCGTAGATCACTAGGTCGTTGAATCTCCTAAGTCGCTGAGGAAGTTAGGTCGCAAAGAAGTTAGGTCGGAGGAAGTTAGGTCGGAGGAAGTTAGGTCGGAGACTTTTTAGGTCGGAGGACTTTTTAGGTCGGAGACTTTTTTAGGTCGGAGGACTTTTTAGGTCGGAGAGTTTTTTAGGTCGGAGGGCTTTTTAGGTCGGAGGGTTTTTTAGGTCGAACCCTTAGCGGGGGTGTTGCCCCCGCACCCCCACCTAGGGGGGTTGCCACCCCCCCTGGACCCCCCTTCGTAGGGGATCTTATTTGAACAAACAATCAGCAGGACTTGCTCTGTTGAAATGTTGAGTTGACCATTCTTCGAGACGGACTATCTTTGGTTTCTCGGCCAATCTTTTGGTATCTCGGCCTTGCTAAAAAGGCGGGATAACACAACCATTATTGTATGCCTACTATAGATACTATGTTCAATAGCAGGTTACCGCCACATTCCATAGCAGGTTATACAACTAAAACCGTACAAGGTTCGTATTGTTTCTTTGGATTTCCAACAAATGGTCAGGCTAAGGAACTTCCTATGCCACGTAGGAAACGCCTTTGGCGGGACGCTCCGAGAGACAACCTGCTCTCTGCCAACACAAAGCCGGGTTACCCCTGTAACAGGTAACTCACGAATATGCCATTCCCCGGTCCTTTGGGACCTTTATTCGAGCGCTCGGTAACCAACATCACACATAATATATAAAGTGTGTCCACATGAGTAAGTATCTGAGCTCCATACCATGATACCACCCTTTTCCAGAAGGAAATCACATACCCTAAAGGGCGCGACCCTCATAACCTTGCCACATCATTCCTGTTTCGACCATTTCCGGTCTGTGAGGTCCGACGAGGTCTCGTCCACAAAGCTACGCTTTTTCACAAAGTCGTGCTTTGATCACAAAAGATCAATAAATGATCAACACACAGCAACACTCAGCATGCCACATTACCAAATTGGGAGTATATCGCTGATAAACTTCAACTACATAACCTCTGAGCTCATACGTCTAAGAGAAGGGTGTTAAGCTAAGAGAATAAATTCTCCGCCACCAACAGAAATGTATTTGAAAGAAATCTGCTTTATATCTCAAAATGTAATGTCAAACATGTAACCATACAAGTCTGTTCCGGGTTCGAACAGAACCGAAGGCACTTCCGAAGAAGCCCTTGCAATCCGGGTATTCACAATCCCGATCGGACTTCCCATCACTTAGGGAATCTCTATACCGGAGCAACTCAGTGCAGAGACAATCGATAGGTTATCCTATCGTTCTCGCAAATACCCAGTCTTCAAATGCGATCCATATACGACGTATCATTATTCGGAATGGGTTATATGACACAAAGGTCCTCTCCCGGCTAAACCGAATAATGAGCGCAATATTTAAAAATATATGGATATTGGGATTTCAGTTAAGTCACAACTTAAACCCAAACTTTCTTTTCAAATGGTTTAACAAATTACCATTTTAAATTTTAAACAAAAAGATTCATTTTAACAACCTTTAACGGTTTAAACAATTTTCCACACTTTAATCTTTTAAACAAAAGATTCATTCACAGATTTTCCAATTTAATTTCCATTTCAATTGGGTTAACTCGTTAAATCTTTAAAACAAAGATTTAACTCATAGCTTTCAAAATAATTCCATTTCGAATGGTTTAAACAAATCACCATTTTAAATCTGTTAAAAATAAACAGATTCAATTCATAGCTTTCAAAAAGAATTCACTCATAACTTGGAAAACCATTTTTTCAATTCAAACTTGAAATTCCTTTAACTTAAATTGGAATTTCATTTCTTATATGAAAGCTTTTATTATTTGAAAACAAAAGTTTTCATTTCGGAAATCTGATTCATTTATACAAGTTAAAGTCCTTGGGTTAAATTCAAATTCCCAAAACAATATTTTTAAAATGGTTCAAGCCCATGTAACACATTTATAACTTGTTTAATATTTTTAAATCATAAATCTCAAACATGGAATTCAATTCCTTATTTTGAATTCAAATTCAAATTGAATCATTTAAATTGGAAATTTTACCAAGTTATTCAAAATAACTTTTATCTTAAAAACTCCTTTTCAAAAGCTTTAACATTTAACCCAAATCCATTTCCAAAATCAATTGAAATCAAAATTTCAATTTCAAAAATATTAAATTTAAATCATCTGTGACTTAACCGATTTCTACGTGAAATCCATATTTATGTGTGTAAAAGTGTGGTCCAGGGGTTTCACACACAATAGTGCAACATCATTCAATCATCACAGATTCAAATATGACAATATATTTGATAAGCGGTATAACTATAACGCTTATCTTTCATTCACAGATCACAGATATATAAACTACAGATAATACATTTCAGTCATCCGAGGTAAATAATTTACATCACACTACAGATCATGACATAAATCAAGATGTATCACTAAGCATCACAGATCAGAAATATCAAACAATCAAATCGTCCAATAGAATCCAAATATCCATAGATAAGGTCAATTTATTTATCTGGTTTAATCAAATCAGATTAGTCACTAATCCTGGTTAATTAACATTAACAAATTATAAATTATTTTAATTAATTAACCTTTTATAATAAATTAATTAGCCTCAATTAATAAATTAATTAATTACCATTTAACTAATTATCCTTAATTACAATAATTAATTTATTAATCCTTAATTAATAATCATCCCTTAATCACTTTCATTAATCAATTAATAATTCTTTAATTATTTAAGATTTCATCAACTAAAATTACAAATCATTAAATAATCAATTTACTATTTAAAATAGTTTAAAGATATCGGTTAAAAACTTAATTTTGTTATAACTTAAAAATTGATAACATTAGATTTATAACCCGAGGCAAACCCATAGTTTACTCGAGTAGAAACTCGAGATTCTTCAACCTTTTCTCGAGTTCCCTCCTCTCTTTTTTTTAAACTTAGTTCAAATTTTAAAAACTGCTATACTAAAACACTCGCGCGAACTACTCGAACAACTCCGAGCCCAATCTTCTCTAACCCGAACTCCAACCCGAGGAAAACTTCATCGTTCCCAACCCAAGTCTCGTGTGCACAGACAAACTGGTGCACGTGCATCCATCGCCGGCGACACTCCGGCGCCCACGACCACCATTCACAAGTCACTGATCATCCCTTCTATCGATCCAAACACCCAGATTCCAACATATGCTCGAAAAATCAAAATCGAGCCTACCAGTTCAAACTGGAAAAAAATTTCTCCGATCCAAAACTCGCCTCGCCAGGCTGATTCCGACCACCAGAAATTCCCATCCTCCGTCTTGAGCTTCGCCGACGTCTAACGCTTCTATTCCAATCGCCCTCACTGTAACGACCCAGAATTTTTGACATTTGAAATTCGAATATTTTATTAATTTTAAATATTAACAAGTGGAATTAATAAGTTGAATAATTTATTTTTCGAATATCTGGATTTAATTGGGAAATTAAATCGATAAATTAATAGTGGAAATTCCAGAAATAATTGAAAATTGGGTTTAATGTGATTTAAAATGATTTATAAAGTTATATTAAATCATGTTGAAGTTATAGTGATGTTATAGAACTTTTAAAATTTGAATTTAAAGTTAATCTGTGAAAATTGAATATTTTAATATTTAATCGACTAGTGAAATTAGCCATTTTTGGGACAGTCTCAGAATTGGACGAAACCAGTTCCATTGGATCCGTAATAGTTTGTTATTATCGGATTTCAATTTTTGTAGCAATCGGAGTTGTCGTTTGACCGTGGCAGCTCGAAACGCATCGAAATTGTTTTAATATTAATTTGGCGAGTTAAAATAGTCATTTTTCAAAAAGTCTCAGATTTCGACGAAACTAGTTTCATCGGATCCGTAATGTGATATTATTGTATGGTTTCGAATTTCAAGTCAATCGGATTTATCGTTTGTCCGGGGCAAGCCAAAACGCATCGAAATCGGTTTAAATCGGTTTAATTTAAAATCGATCGTTTAATTCCGTAACTTGCACAGATGACCGAATTAGCTCCCGAAACACGTTCCATTGTGTTCGGAACGCGGGGTAAACCTTACGAACGCCAGGCGGCACGTGTAATTTGGAGATCGTTTGAAAAAGTCGTTTTAAGATAAATTTAATATCATTTATATACGTATATATATACGTTCATAAGAGGAAACCCTAGCTTATTTCTGGTGGCCGCCACTTTACATTTCAATGGCAAAAAATTTCGAAACTTCTTCCTCAATTGTCTCCAAATCCGTGAAGAATTAGCAAAAGTCGTCAACTACAAAGTTGTAGAGGGCATCAAGATCTAGCTATCCAACGGTGGAGATCGGAAACGGAGCCACGGATCGACGGGAAATCGCATTCAAAGTCACTGCGTTTTTCACGTTTTTCGAGGAAAAAGATGCAGCCAAGTTTCATGCTATTCACGGTGAAGATGGAGCTCGCGAAGGCCTTCGAGATGATGGGTCCTGATCGTTCTAGAAGTCGACGAGGTGGTCGTGAAAATTGCGGGAAGATGGGCGGCGAATGGGTTCGGCTGCACTATGAATTCGCATGCGAAAGAAGAGAAAAACAAGGGACCAGATCTGCTTAGCTCGAAATCAAGGGTCCAGATGCAATCTAGGTTTAAGAATAAAAATAATTGTTGAAAATTATTATATTTAAATCGTGTAAACTTTAAAATATCATAACTTCTTCATACGAGGTCCGTTTTGGACGAAACCAGTTGCGTTGGAATCGTATGGACGAGCACTACGCAATGGAGCTGATTTGGAGTTGATTGGAGTCAGTGAAATTTTTGGGTAAAATTAAACGTCCGTTTAATTTTATTCGAAATAAAACGCTGGAACGGAATTAAAAGCAAAGGTGAGAACTCCTCACTCAATCGAATGTTTTGTTTCGATTTAAATTTTAAATAGTTGAGATTTAAAATTGTTGATAGTGATTGATTGTGATGATTGAATGATGATTGCTATTTATTGTGTTGAAATAGACATTATACGCCGTTATTAAGCGGAGGTTATTTATTAAAAACATATACCGCGAATAATTTCACATTGAAGTGGAATTAGTATTATATATGTATATAGCAATATATATATATTGGAGTTGATTTCCCGCATTGTATAGCGGATGAGACCCTATTGCGCCGCATAATAGCGGATAATATTTATAAATCCCATATACCGCGATAATTTCACTATGAAGTGAAATTGATATTGTGCTAACATCTGTGGATGCAGGGAAACAGGTTGGAGGGATCCGATTGGATTCCTCACCGTAGTGATTTATTTACAGATATTGTTGTATATTCTGTTATCATATGATGATATATGATGTTTGGATGTTGTGATTGACTATTTGGTGCTGTTACATCATCGGATCCATTTTTGGAAGTTTAAAAATAAGGATTTGTAAATTATTAAAAGGATTGGTTTATTTAAATTGAGATTTTTGATTTATTTTAAAATGGTTTATATATATAAGACTTATAAAATTGATATTTTATAGATCAAAATAATTGAGTTATAAAGGAGTTTTTAAAGTGTTAAAATGAAATATAAGTAAATCTGATAAGTAATAAGATTTATAACTTGTGAAGTTTTAAAAGAATGATTTTTGCAAATAAATGAATTATAAGTATTTAACTTATAATATGAATTTTTGGTATATAATTGAGTTATAAATTGATTTGGTTAATAAAGTGCTTTTATAAGTTAAAGTTGTTATAAAATACCAATGGAATTTATAAACATAGATTTGTAAATCTGAGAAACGACTTATTTTGATAAGTTAAGTTTATATAGCTTATTAAAGGAAGTATATTCACAATTTTGGACAGTGAATATATTATTAAATAAAATGGATATGTTTTGGAGAAGTGATATTACGAAATGAAGTAATTGTTTTAAAAAGATGTTTTAAAACGTGTTAAGTATCGAAAACATAGATTTCAACATTTATTGTTGAAATAGACGTTTCGAGAAATAAGGAAATGGTGGACTATAACACTGTTGTTATAGTAAATGGTTTCCGAAAGGAAATGTTTTATATAGTATTGGGATTTATATATCTATCTAAATTTCGAATCCCTATACTAGTGATTTTGAGTTGTCGTAACAATGTTTTACGTAACATTCGTTTTGACTCAAATAAATGTTTAAGAGAATGTTTCCTTAAAGAATGAAATATGTACTTAATTATGATTTAAGTATATCGAATACTTTCAAATGTCGAAAATAAATAAGATTTGAGGATTACTTATTATTAAATAAGTATGGAAATGCTTTTCCAATATGAAATGAAATGTTTTGAGATTTTATCTTCAAAGATAAATTGAATTGTGGAAATTGGTTTGAAATTGTTTCAAATAGTTGAAGTGTGGAAATTATATATCTTGTAAAGATATTTTTGGAAGATAAATAATTTGGAAAATTATTTGGAATCTGATGATGCTGTGTAGACCTATTGATAGTTAAATAACCGACTATCAATAATTACCTTGAATACGTATTTGTTGTGATTTGCTTGAATTTGAATGCCACACTTATTTTTGAATAAGCGCTCACTATTCGGGTTAGCCGGGAAAGGACCTTTGTGTCATATAACCCATTCCGAATTAGTGATACGACGATATGGATCGTATTGAAGACCGGTGGTGAAGACGGGGTGTTTGTGAAAACGATAGGATGACCTATCGATTGTCTCTGCACCGTTAGCTACGGTATAGAGATTTCCTTTGTGATGGGAAGTTTTATCGGGATTGTGAATACCCGGATTGCAAGGGCTTCTTTGGAAGTGCCTTCGGTTCTGTTCGAACCCGGAACAGACTTGTATGGTTACATGTCTGACATTACATTTTGAGATGTAAAGCTGATTTCTTTCAAATACATTTCTGTTGGTGGCGGAGAATTTATTCTCTTAGCTTAACACCCTTCTCTGAGACGTACGAGCTCAAGGGTTATATAGTTGAAATTTATCAGCGATATATTCCCAATTTGGTAATGTGGCATGCTGAGTGTTGCTGTAATGATGATCATTTATTGATCATTTGTGATCAAAGCGTGGCTTTGTGAAAAAGCGTAGCTTTGTGGACGAGACTTCGTCAGGGCCTCAACAACCCGGAAATGGTCGAAACAGGAATGTTGCGGCAAGGTTATGAGGGTCGCGCCCTTTAGGGTATGTCATTTCCTTCTGGAAAGGGGTGGTATCATGGTATGGAGCCCAGATACTTACTCATGTGGACACACCTTATTTATTATGTGTGATGATGTTACCGAGCGCTCGGATAAAGGTCCCAAAGGACCGGGGGATGACATATTCGTGAGTTACCTAGTTACAGGGGTAACCCGACCTTGTTGGCAGAGAGCAGTTTGTCTCTCGGAGCGTCCAGCCAGAGGCGTTTCTTTCGTGGCATAGGAAGTTCCTTAGTCTGACCATTTGTTGGAAAATCCAAAGAAACAATACGAACCTTATACGGTTTTAGTTGTATTACCTGCTATGGAATGTGGCGGTAACCTGTTATTGGACATAGTAGCTATAGTAGGCATAACGTGAAATGTCTATGCTGGCTAAGATTAATATTATACTTTCGAAATGTTTTCTGCACTATGCACTAATAATAATAATCCAATGATTTGCGTAGTAAGCATGTTTGATTATCATAAGAAGAAATCTCCTCCAATTCTGCGTTTGCATTGTGTGTGTGGCGGGAGGTCTTATGGTAGTTTCATTTTCCAAAAGCATTGCGGGTTTCAATGTTAAAATTCTTTTGTTGATTGTTTCTAAAGATAAACTGTTTTAGTTCTCACACCAGTCACCATGACTGACCTGGAGTTTATTGTTTCCTTCCTAAACTCTGGGTGCCCATCATTTTCCACACGGGCAGTCTAGAGTTAGGTTATCAGATCATTCTGAATTCAGGAGATGCTGTGGAGCTTAGTGGCGAGCTGGATGGCGAGACGTACCACTTGTATATGATACTATTTATTCCGATGTGTATTCTGTATGTGGACAAGTTCACATAACTGTCCAGTGTTGTATTGTTGTTGTAAACTCTGATGATGATGTAATGTATAAAATGATATAGTTCTTTGATTTAAAAGATTATTCATTTATCTATTATATGTTGTTCCGCTGCGAATGTGAGATTCTGATATTGTTTCTGTTTCTATGTTTTCTGTTGTTTCCTCTTTCTTTTTCTTCTGTTTTCTTCTACCTCTTCTTTTTCTCCATAACAATTCGATTTTCCGGCATTCGATTGCTCGGCAGTTGATACAGTGAATGTATTAATGTCGATTTTCGAGCGACGAAAAATCGTAATCGTTACACTCACTAAGACCGATTCACTCTAGACGTCGCGATGAACCAAAAAAAACAACAACAACCCACCTAGACTCTTAAACCCTAGATCATCGTTCCACGACCATTCTGGTCATCAAAAAAATGTAGCTCCATTTTTCCACCAATCTACGACACTCGAGCTTCCTCCCATCATGATCTCGACGATCATCCTTGCGCCGATCATCGGCAATCGACGAAAATCCATTTTTCGTTCCACCCAAAATTTCCCACAAATTATAAACTTAAAAATCGTGATTTCACCTTTAAAATTCATTGTTTTCGAAAACGTTTCCGATGATGTAATTGAAACAAGAAATCTTGACTCTCGAATTTTTAACATGTTTTGCATTCATCTGTTTTCCTTGATTTTCCAGAAAATACTTTAATAATTTATACTTAAAATTATTTTTAAAATGTAAATCATGATTGTACTAACATGTTTTGTTTTAAACTTAAAGCCTAAAGAAGGTGAGAAAGAGTGAATATGAATTTTTAACAGGTTTTTGAAACCTGGAACTAGAACAGAGAGATATCCAGACATGTACACACATAATACCTCATACTTATACATAAATTTTATTTATATCATCATACGGGCATATTTCGTATTATACTTCACTGACTTACCACATGCTAACACAAGATATAACAAGTTGAGGAGTTACTCACCTTCCAAATCATGGTTTCAAAAATGATAGAGCCTTTTTGTTTTGAAACCAGGCTTTTGCAAATTTAAACTGGAATCCTTCTTCTTGAATTTCTGGTTTAAGTTGATTTAAGTTGTTGTTGAATCTTTGTTTAAGTTTTTAAGATGTTATTTTAGAGGTTACTCAGTTTTTCTTGATGGATGAAAATGAATTGAAGAAATGATGGAGATATGGAAAGTGAAGTTTACAGAAATATGTTTGTACAAGGTGATCAATTTGATTGTACAAAGTAATGTATATTTTTTCTTTCTAGTACAAGATACTTTGTATTTGATCAAAGATTTTCCTAGGCTGAAAACATTTTTCAACATTTCGAATGACTTGTTTGTGCTAGCATTAAATGCATGAGTACTTTGTGTTTCCTTATGATATTTATATTTTCTTTTTACTTTACTTTGCCTATTTTGTATATGTACCAAGATACTTCTTTTACTTGTTCTGTCCTACTACTACACATACATATTTACTTGCCTTTGCAAGCTTTAACTCGGCTGAGATGATATTATTTTTGGTGGTTAAAGATTTCTTGCATAAATGCTTTGTCTTGTTTTGCAAGTTAATTCATATATATGTTGTGTTCTATTGCTTAGTCTTATTACTTTATAGTATAAATAACTTCTATTTTAACATGTTGTTAAATTTTATTTATGTGTTACTATATATATATTTTTCATAATTTATTTTATATTTTTACAATTTATCTTATATATTTTTACTTTTATTTATTTATTTTAAACCATTTACTTGAGATTTCAAACTCAAATTCAATATATATATATATAATTTCAAATTTACTCATATATCACATATATATATATATATTCACATATATATACAATATTTAAATTTAAAATGATTTAACACAAATTTATTTGAATTCGGGGAAACTCGAATCGATTTATCAATTAATTTCACAATTTTTATTCAAAAATTCGTTTAATTATCAATTTAAATGTAATTAAAATTCGGGGTCGTTATAGACTTCCCCCTTAAAAGAATTTCGTCCTCGAAATTGCCAAGGAGATGCAAAGATAGATGAAAAATGTTTCATCAAATCAACTGAATATCTATTCTGCATTTGGCTTACCAAATCATAATATCAATAATAGATACAAGAACGATTCTATTTTAACACTTTGCAAGATACTCGGGTTATCCAAATCTACAAAATATGCAGTGGCATTGGTTTGTTCAAAGGAATAACTAACCATTTGTAGAATACATTGGGACCCAAAGAATAGATAGACATATGGATACAATTTCAAATTTTTTTTTAAACTAAAGTATATTTATCAACCATAGCAAACAAAGCAACCAATTCATCCATATAAACAATTTTGGCTTATTTGGAGTTTATGTCCCATATTAATATAACGAATCTCTTCCTGGATCTACCAGGAACTATCGAAGAATTGAGAAAAGACGACTGAACAAAAGAGATTAATAGAGAAGATTGTTTCCTTGTTGTTACAGGATATTGACCATTTATAGTCGTATTTCCCTGTCCCCTATCTCATCCTCTTCTTGCACTCATACTTACTATCAGTGGATGGAAAGAGAATTTACTGAGGCATACGGACGGATATATGAGAATACTCATTCTAGGGTATACTTCACCCTATCTCTAATGAGCTACTTAACGTGTTATACTCCTGAGCTAAAGTTTTACCCTCAGCTCTGATACCAAATGTAAAGATCCAAAAACTCGGCCTTCGAAAATCGGCACCTGTACTTCACTTGTACTCAAATGCCGTAGATTCAAACGCCGAATCTGGCTTCCCGGAGCTTATAACACAGTAAGTATAACAACACAGCGGAAGAAAGAAATCAATGATATCATATACAACTCCAATGAATACAATATCCAGAATGATATACAACAATGATATCAATAATATACAGCAATATCAGAGATAAATAATGATACAGCGGAAATAACAGAAGTAATAACTCCAAATGATCAGTCGGAGAGGCTGAGTCCAACCACTCCAATGTCAAGCTCGAACTACAAAGATAAGCAACGTCGGTCCATGAACTCCAAGAACTGAACTAGCTCCAGATAATCTACTAAACCTGAATATCTGAAGAACCCAACTCTAGACTGCCCGTGTGGAAAATGATGGGCACCCAGAGTTTAGGAAAGGAACAATAAACTCCAGGTCAGTCATGGGACTGGTGTGATCAACAAAAACAGTTTATCTTTAAACAACAACAAAAGAATTTTATACATTGAAACCCGCAATGCTTTTGGAAAATGAAACTACCATAAAACCTCCCACCATACACACAATGCAAACGCAGAATTGGAGGAGATTTCTTCTTATGATAGTCAAACATGCTTACTACGCAAAATCATTGGATTATTATTATTAGTGCATAGTGGAAAACATTTCGAAAATACAATATTAATCTTAGCCAACATACAACCATTATTGTATGCCTACTATAGCTACTATGTTCAATAGCAGGTTACCGCCACATTCCATAGCAGGTTATACAACTAAAACCGTACAAGGTTCGTATTGTTTCTTTGGATTTCCAACAAATGGTCAGGCTAAGGAACTTCCTATGCCACGTAGGAAATGCCTCTGGCGGGACGCTCCGAGAGACAACCTGCTCTCTGCCAACACAAGGCCAGGTTACCCCTGTAACAGGTAACTCACGAATATGCCATTCCCCGGTCCTTTGGGACCTTTATCCGAGCGCTCGGTAACCAACATCACACATAATAAATAAAGTGTGTCCACATGAGTAAGTATTTGAGCTTCATACCATGATACCACCCTTTTCCAGAAGGAAATGACATACCCTAAAGGGCGCGACCCTCATAACCTTGTCGCATCATTCCTGTTTCGACCATTTCCAGTCTGTGAGGTCTGACGAGGTCTCGTCCACAAAGCTACGCTTTTTCACAAAGCCGTGCTTTGATCACAAATGATCAATAAATGATCAACACACATCAACACTCAGCATGCCACATTACCAAATTGGGAGTATATCGCTGATAACCTTTAACTACATAACCTCTAAGCTCGTACGTCTAAGAGAAGGGTGTTAAGCTAAGAGAATAAATTCTCCACCACCAACAGAAATGTATTTGAAAGAAATCTGCTTTATATCTCAAAATGTAATGTCAGACATGTAACCATACAAGTCTGTTCCGGGTTCGAACAGAACCGAAGGCACTTCCGAAGAAGCCCTTGCAATCCGGGTATTCACAATCCCGATCGGACTTCCCATCACTTAGGGAATCTCTATACCGGAGCAACTCAGTGCAGAGACAATCGATAGGTTATCCTATCGTTCTCGCAAATACCCGGTCTTCAACACCGGTCTTCAAATGCGATCCATATACGACGTATCATTATTCAGAATGGGTTATATGACACAAAGGTCCTCTCCCGGCTAAATCGAATAATGAGCGCAATATTTAAAAATATATGGATATTGGGATATCAGTTAAGTCACAACTTAAACCCAAACTTTCTTTTCAAATGGTTTAACAAATTACCATTTTAAATCTTTAAACAAAAAGATTCATTTTAACAACCTTCAACGGTTTAAACAATTTTCCACACTTTAATCTTTTAAACAAAAGATTCATTCACAGATTTTCCAATTTAATTTCCATTTCAATTGGGTTAACTCGTTAAATCTTTAAAACAAAGATTTAACTCATAGCTTTCAAAATAATTCCATTTCGAATGGTTTAAACAAATCACCATTTTAAATCTGTTAAAAATAAACAGATTCAATTCATAGCTTTCAAAAAGAATTCACTCATAACTTGGAAAACCATTTTTTCAATTCAAACTTGAAATTCCTTTAACTTAAATTGGAATTTCATTTCTTATATGAAAGCTTTTATTATTTGAAAACAAAAGTTTTCATTTCGGAAATCTGATTCATTTATACGAGTTAAAGTCCTTGGGTTAAATTCAAATTCCCAAAAAAATATTTTTAAAATGGTTCAAGCCCATGTAACACATTTATAACTTGTTTAATATTTTTAAATCATAAATCTCAAACATGGAATTCAATTCCTTATTTTGAATTCAAATTCAAATTGAATCATTTAAATTGGAAATTTTACCAAGTTATTCAAAATAACTTTTATCTTAAAAACTCCTTTCCAAAAGCTTTAACATTTAACCCAAATCCATTTCCAAAATCAATTGAAATCAAAATTTCAATTTCAAAAATATTAAATTTAAATCATCTGTGACTAAACCGATTTCTACATGAAATCCATATTTTTGTGTGTAAAAGTGTGGTCCAGGGGTTTCACACACAATAGTGCAACATCATTCAATCATCACGGATTCAAATATGACAATATATTTGATAAGCGGTATAACTATAACGCTTATCTTTCATTCACAGATCACAGATATATAAATTACAGATAATATATTTCAGTCATCCCAGGTAAATAATTTACATTATACTACAGATCATGACATAAATCAAGATGTATCACTAAGCATCACAGATCAGAAATATTAAACAATCAAATCGTCCAATAGAATCCAAATATCCATAGATAAGGTCAATTTATTTATCTGGTTTAATCAAATCAGATTAGTCACTAATCCTGGTTAATTAACATTAACAAATTACAAATTATTTTAATTAATTAACCTTTTATAATAAATTAATTAGCCTCAATTAATAAATTAATTAATTACCATTTAACTAATTATCCTTAATTACAATAATTAATTTATTAATCCTTAATTAATAATCATCCCATAATCACTTTGATTAATCAATTAATAATTCTTTAATTATTTAAGATTTCATCAACTAAAATTACAAATCATTAAATAATCAATTTACTATTTAAAATAGTTTAAAGATATCGGTTAAAAACTTAATTTTGTTATAACTTAAAAATTGATAACATTAGATTTATAACCCGAGGCAAACCCATAGTTTACTCGAGTAAAAACTCGAGATTCTTCAACCTTTTCTCGAGTTCCCTCCTCTCTTTTTTTTAAACTTAGTTCAAATTTTATAAACTGCTATACTAAAACACTCGCGCGAACTACGCGTACAACTCCGAGCCCTATCTTCTCTAACCCGAACTCCAACCTGAGGAAAACTTCATCGTTCCCAACCCAAGTCTCGTGTGCACAGACAAACTGGTGCACGTGCATCCATCGCCGGCGACACTCCGACGCCCACGACCACCATTCACAAGTCATCGATCATCCCTTCTATCAATCTAAACACCCAGATTCCAACCAACGTGCTCGTGCACGTGTACAACACCGCCGACCAACTCCAGCCATCTCCGATGATCTTCACCCATCGGACATCATCTCCACACCCCATCGCGATCATCAAAGCACCATCCCAGACTCGAAATCGAATTCGAGCTGTTTAAACCCAAACCTGGAACCCAATCACCGTCATCGAAAAACTCCTCGAAAAATCGAAATCGAGCCTACCAGTTCAAATTTGGAAAAAAAATTCTCCGATCCAAAACTCGCCTCGCCAGGCTGATTCCGACCACCAGAAATTCCCATCCTCCGTCTTGAGCTTCGCCGACGTCTAACGCTTCTATTCCAATCGCCCTCACTAAAACCGATTCACTCTAGACGTCGCGATGAACCAAAAAAAAAACAACAACAACCCACCCAGACTCTTAAACCCTAGATCATCGTTCCACGACCATTCTGGTCATCAGAAAAATGTAGCTCCATTTTTCCCCCAATCTACGACACTCGAGCTACCTCCCATCATGATCTCGACGATCATCCTTGCGCCGATCATCGGCAATCGACGAAAATCCATTTTTCGTTCCACCCAAAATTTCCCACAAATTATAAACTTAAAAATCGTGATTTCACCTTTAAAATTCATTGTTTTCGAAAACGTTTCCGATGATGTAATTGAAACAAGAAATCTTGACTCTCGAATTTTTAATATGTTTTGTATTCATCTGTTTTCCTTGATTTTCCAGAAAATACTTTAATAATTTATACTTAAAATTATTTTTAAAACGTAAATCATGATTGTACTAACATGTTTTGTTTTAAACTTAAAGCCTAAAGAAGGTGAAAAAGAGAGAATATGAATTTTCAACAGGTTTTTGAAACCTGGAACTAGAACAGAGAGATATCCAGACAAGTACACACATAATACCTCATACTTATACATAAATTTTATTTATATCATCATACAGGCATATTTCGTATTATACTTCACTGACTTACCACATGCTAACACAAGATATAGCAAGTTGAGGAGTTACTCACCCTCCAAATCATGGTTTCAGAAATGACAGAGCCTTTTTGTTTTGAAACCAGGCTTTTGCAAATTTAAACTGGAATCCTTCTTCTTGAATTTCTGGTTTAAGTTGATTTAAGTTGTTGTTGAATCTGTGTTTAAGTTTTTAAGATGCTATTTTAGAGGTTACTCAGTTTTTCTTGATGGACGAAAATGAATTGAAGAAATGATGGAGATATGGAAAGTGAAGTTTACAGGAATATGTTTGTACAAGGTGATCAATTTGATTGTACAAAGTAATGTATATTTTTTCTTTCTAGTACAAGATACTTTGTATTTGATCAAAGATTTTCCTAGGCTGAAAACATTTTTCAACATTTCGAATGACTTGTTTGTGCTCATTAAATGCATAAGTACTTTGTGTTTCCTTATGATATTTATATTTTCTTTTTACTTTACTTTGCCTATTTTGTATATGTACCAAGATACTTCTTTTACTTGTTCTGTCCTACTACTACACATACATATTTACTTGCCTTTGCAAGCTTTAGCTCGGCTGAGATGATATTATTTTTGGTGGTTAAAGATTTCTTGCATAAATGCTTTGTCTTGTTTTGCAAGTTAATTCATATATATGTTTTGTTCTATTGTTTGTCTTATTACTTTATAGTATAAATAACTTCTATTTTAACATGTTGTTAAATTTTATTTATGTGTTACTATATATATATTTTTCATAATTTATTTTATATTTTACAATTTATCTTATATATTTTTACTTTTATTTATTTATTTTAAACCATTTACTTGAGATTTCAAACTCAAATTCAATATATATATATATATATATAATTTCTAATTTACTCATATATCACATATACATATATATTCACATATATATACAATATTTAAATTTAAAATGATTTAACACAAATTTGTTTGAATTCGGGGAAACTCGAATCGATTTATCAATTAATTTCACAATTTTTATTCAAAAATTCGTTTAATTATCAATTTAAATGTAATTAAAATTCGGGGTCGTTACAGTTCTGATCGATACGAAAGGGATGGATTCGAATAGAGGCTTAGTTATGGATACGAAAACTAAGTTGTTCCCTTTATTTTGCATCGATCGTAACTTGAGCATACGAACTCGGATTGACTTGTAATTTGGAACGTTAGCTCTCATAGCTTCGCTTGTCATGTCATATCAATTTTAGCTCGATCCGGACTTGGACAAAATTCATCGATATCCATAGGGAGCCTGTGTATAACCGATCTCTAAGACGAACCGTCATTGGTTACTAGTCAATTCCTTGGTGTCACGGCCTTGCCAAAATGCGGGATAACATTTGCCCCCCAAAGTACGTCTTGTGGAAACATGATGTGCTTTGAAGTGCTGCAATCTTTATTCTGAACAGTTATCGTCTTTCCACTGAAAGTTGTAATCTTTGTATGATTTTCTCTGTAACATGAACTGTTGATTGTCAACTGCTGTACCCTGTACTGTTGTAGCTGATTGTTGAGTGCTAGTGATTAGCTGTTTGTTACTGTAATCGTTATTAGATAAGTATCCAATTCCTATGGAGGTTGAAAATTGAATATTAGTCCGACATATGTGCATATATGTTAATCTGACTCTCGTTGACATTTATACGTTCATGAGTCGTTGTCAGTTTATCCTGTATCGAATTCCGTATCGATCCTCTCCTGAACCGATGTGAGATTTGAATTGTAACAACGCTCGATGGTCGTTTTTGAATGTTCCTTCGTATCGATCCTCTCCTGAATCGGTGTAGAAGGTTTAAACATTGTTTTGCATCGGTATTCATTGTATTGATGGATACGAAATGAGCATTTCGAATCGATGGATGTGGGGTTTGCTGGATATGAAGCGGTCGTTCGTATCGATAGAGTTTGATGTCTTCGAAACAGCCCCTGTTGTGTATTTCGAATTGATGGACCTGGAGTCATTTGATACAAACGGACAATTCGTATCGATGGGTGTTGGCCTCTGTGATTCGATGGATTCAAACTGCACTGGGGATGGAGTCGAAGATGATCGATACAAACAGTGGTTTCGTATCGATGGTTTTGGGTGACTCAGAAAAGCTTCCGTTGGCAACTTCGCTTCGATTAAGGCTCGAGTTGATGGATTCGAATGGCTTGTTCGACTCGATCCCATGGTAATGTCTTGTAACCGGTCGAATCAATCGGGATGTGAATCGTTTTTTGGCTTCGCTTTCGAGTCCATATAAATACTGTGGACTTGGTCATTTTCCACTTTTTACTCTTCTATTCTTTTGCCTTATCTTCGTATCGCTCCAAAGAAAAGGAAAACTACTCGACTTCGAATCGAACCAAAATCTCTAAACCCTTTAACCAGTTGTTGAAATCAGGTAATCAATTGAACAAACCCAGTCCTAAAATGACGAGACTAAAATTCACACGCTATTCCATTCGAATCCATGTCCAAATGTTGTCTCGAGGAAGTAGATAACGTGCGAGGTTGAGGAAGGATACATGAATTCGAATCGATCTGGGGAAGAAGAGACATCAGATTCGAAATAGTTGGTGGGCAGTTGTTCGACCACGACTTCGCATATATTGAGGAAGTAATGTGTCTTGCCTCGTATCGATTCTGATGGGAAATCCGTATCGTTGCCTTGCTTTGGGCTTCGTATCGATCATGGAACAGTCATTTAGCACCGGTTGCTTCGAAACGATATTGATCGATACAAAGTAGACGACATTAGATCGATACGAAGCAGATGTTTTCCGATCGATACGAAATACGAGCCATGGGATCGATACGAAATTGTCTCTGAACGATCGATGCGAACTCGAACACAAACAATCGATACGAACTTGAACCTGTATCCCTGATGGATACGAACAACTTCATGGACCGGTGTGAACTTGAACTTTGACGATTGACAATGAACCTAACTTCGATGATATCGAGAACTCTTGTGCATTTTGAACATCTAACTCCGACGAGCTTCATTTTGGCATAATTGGACTTGACCGTTGAACTGCATATTTGATTTCCCTTCGAAGCTCGTCGATGGAACTGCAACTCTAACAAAATTTTAACAAACTTTAACTTGGATTAATTGCAAATTTCTGGATGGCACAGTTGTGACAGTCAGCGATGACAATCCTTCCGACTGAATTTCGAAGTCTCGTCGTTTTCATGTTTTCTCCAATTCTGTAGAACTTCTCAAGCGTTATACAGTACCGCACTGCACAACACACTCACACACTTTACACTGGGGGATGCACGAGCGTTATTGTCTATTTAACAATGATTTTTGATAAGCTAGTTAGTCATGGAACCTTCAAGTTCTCAGCAGCAGGAACTCCCGAGTTCAATTCCTTCAACCATCGAGATACCGGTCATTGAAGCCGAAATTATAACTCTAGCTCCGGACGAGCTTCTAGGTGCCCGGTTCATCATGAACCCTCAAGATTCTGTGCCGTCCGGTATTTCTGAAGATATGCTGGGACGGATTTATTTAAGGCACGGCTTGTCACTTGATGACGTGTTACTGCCTGGGCCAAATGACATGCCACATGTTCCCCCGGAGGGGTTTACTACTTTTAACCGTCACGCTTGTACGGCGGGAACACTTCCTCCTTTCAATCAATATATAAGGGAGATGTTATCATTCCTTGGAATAGCTCCATCCCAGCTACACCCCAACGGATATGCCCTGTTGAATAGCACCTTCATTATGTTTATGGAGATTCTCTTTCGACCACCAAAGCCGATCGAGATTAGATATCTATTTAACGTTAAGAGTCGTGGAGACAACCCTTCTTTCACCTTCTTGGAAGCGGTCAGGAGCTGCCAAATTGTAACGGGCTCCTGGGGAAGGCTAAGTTACTTTAAAACTGAATGGTTCTACGTTCGGTCCCCCCTGGATTTGCTAGGCGATGGTTGGATAGACGTAAGCGTTGCAATCTTTCTCTTGAATTATCGAGATAATAATAACCGACTTCAAAACTGACATACTTCTCTTCTTTTATAGCTGCAATTTCTCGACCTGACGGTGCATACTTCAGAGAGCTAGTTCGGATTCTCCAAACGGTTCTAGGCGAAGAGAGGCACATTGAATTGGTTCTGACCGACAGGAACCTGAGAATTGTCGGGTTGATCGAACGTAAGCAAAGCATATGGCTGGAAGGGGCGCTTAGAGCAGTCTCGAAGAAGCAGTTGAAACGCAAGGTGCCCGCAGTCGTAATAGTTGAAGAAGTTGATCCAGAGAGAACGCCTACTGATAATGAACTCCAAGCCGGGCCTTCTTCCGATGTCCAGGATTCAGGAGGAAGGAGAAAAGGCAAGGCCGTTGCTCACAAGCGTTCTAAATCCATGAGACTAAAATCCGTGGTTATGTCCTTGCCCGTCCTGGGGATTAGAATTTCAGAGGCTCCTCCCCCGCTAGTAGAGAATCCTTTTGAAGGGCTTGCTAATATTCCGATTCCGGATTATGTGTCGTTTCAACACGACGCCGGGATGGAGGAGCTTGATAATGCTCTTGAACTGAGCGGGTCGCTTGCTATAAGTGCGGTTGACATTTCCGGTTGGTCGGAGGGTTGCACATGCATACACTTCACTGCACTACATGATTCATAACTGTAAATCATCCAACTTAAGAAATCACTAACTCTTCCTTCGTCTCTCATTTTCAGGTACTATGTCTGGGAAAGGATCGATGCTGGGGAACCTTCGCTCTGCCCGAAAATCTTCTACCTATTATGATTCCCGGATGAGGGATTCAGATAGAGACCGCGATCGCGAGTACTCTAACCAAGATAGGTATGGGCATGATAGGGACATAGAATACAGACATCGATCTAGATCTCGCTCTCCTCCAATTAGACTTCCATCTCCACCTCCTGTTCTTGTCCCACATCCACCAAAGCCTCCGCGTCACAGGCCATCTTCTCACACTTCTAGATCCGAGACTCATCTCCAGAGAGTCGAAACCACGGCCTCCATAATTGCAGAGCAGGTCCCAGCTGAGCCCACAGGAGAAGGGGCCATTAAATTGGCTCAGATGAGGAAGGATTTCCCGAATATATGCTTCGACGGTTATGTCTTCCCACCTCATTTAAAAAGAATTCCGTCAGGGTGGAAAACACGATGCATGATTACATTCATGACATCTACACCCAGTACAGAGAGTGGGTAAAGGTTGCAGAGAAAGATTCTAAGGTGGCCTTTGAGCGAGCCAAAGCGCTTGAGAAAATGGAGACCGAACTCGCTCAAAGGGACCGGATTATTCAAGTGCTCACTGTTGAGGCCGAGTCTTCTCGGAAATCTGAAATCGAGGCCACCAAAAAAACTGAAGAAGCGACTGTGGCCATGGAGAGGTTGAGGCAGACGCATGTTGCCCTGGTGGAGGAGATGGGCCAACGGAATACTACTGTTACCGCCGAACGGGATGCAGCGATCAAGGAACTTAACGAGCTCAAGGCCAAATTTTCCGATATGGCCAAGGAAAGGGATGATGCAAACAACGCAGCCCAGGAGGCGTGCGAACAAGCTGTTCTGCTTAGTGGTGAATGGGATGCGGCTGTGGCTAAAGTCCGCAAGGTGGAGACTGAGGTCGAGGAGAAAGTGAAATCGGCCGAGTCCAGGCTAGAGGCTGATATCGAAGACCTTCTCGTTGTTTACAACGCTAACGTGCTGAGGCACATGGGTCTAGCCTGGCTCGATGACTATCCGGCGCATCTATACAACGCCTGGGGCTGATTAGTTGAAGAAGAGAAGGAGGCGCATCTGGGTGAGTCTGTGGATGAGTTTGAACTCGAGAATCACATTCTGAATGAAGATGAAAGGAAGATTCTTCACGAGTCAATGATTCTGCATGAAAACGAAAGACTCGGCGCCCAACACTTCGAAGTAGGAGAGGGTTTAGGGGTTGACCATCATGAGGCAAGTCTTGAAGTTCCAGCGTCAACCCAGCCCGAATCCTCGTCTGCGGTTGATCCCCAAGCTGTTCCTGCCTATAATCCGGATTAGCCGCAGATGTCTTCGGCTGCAGCGCAAGTTACTGAAGCCGTTCTGCCACCTACAAGTCAAACTGAGGAAGGTATTATGAACATTCCACATATCTTTCTTAAGTCGAAACCTTCGCTCGAGTTAAGTTCTAACAGTTCTTTTATTTTTTATCCAGTGATTGACGCTGCACCGGTCGTGCCTCCTGCTACTCAAGAATTATATCAGACGCAGGGGGCTATCATTTCTGAAGCGACCGCCGTGGCTACTGCTGCGCCTCTTGACGATATACAAGGAAGCACGCTTGTGTTTGATGAGCAGTTGATGGAGGAACTCTTTCGCCGGCATGGCGATCCTTTAGCCGACTTACCATTTGTCATGGGCGGAGGCGTTCCTGCTACAAGCTTTTCGATGCCAACTGCTGATGCACCCGGCGAGGCCCGAGTGACTACTGAAGAAGAGATTTTGGCCGAAATCAACGCCCAAATGGCAGCAACGGTTCATAGTGGCAGTTCTGGAGGTGGAACGGCAGCACTTGGTCCAGCTCCGCTTAGAATGATATCGCCTGGCGGTACATTTTCCGACACTAGTGCGGCCATTCCATCTTCCACATTTGATCCTATCCCTCCAACTCCATCGACAGGCAGCATTCCTATCCACTCGAGCTCGGAGGAGGACGTTGATATCATGCCCCCGCCCAGAGACCGTCCACCGACAGGCAAAGGCTTAAACAGGAAAGATAGTGGCGGCTCCAGCGAGCCTACACCCAAAAGGAAGCCGAGGAAGAAGAAAGACTAGACATGCTTCCTTGGTTTATTTTGATTTTCATTTTTGTTGGCCGTGTATAGATGCGGGTTCGGCCCCTGCTAGTAGGAATTTTTTGGAACAAAATTGTACACGAACTTCTTTTACAAACAATAGAAATGAAACTTCTCCTTTTTGGCTTCTTTTCTATCATTGTGTATTTGCCTAAGTGTTTCAATATCTGAAGTGCACTTGTGAAGTTTCAGCTTCCGAATCAAGTTTGTTTTTGCTCACCAAGTTCAGAAACTGTGGACATGGTTTGCGACCGAGAAGCGAGTTGTTGTTTATACTCCGTTTCACACTCTGGGAATTCGGAGTTGATGTTTATACTCCGACTCGCACTCTGGGAGTTCGGAGTTGTTAAGAAGACGGTCAATCATATCTACTGGATGTTTTTTTTTTGGATCTCGCTCGCACTCTGGGAACGGAAGGTGTATCAGGATCATGGATGGTCGGATCACATCCATCCTGACTTAACAAGTGAGGTCGTTAGATGGACAGGTCCATCCTCCTCAAACTTGGTTCGGATACGGACGAAGTCGTTTGGCGGACGAGTCCACCCTCTTCGTGAACGTATTTTAATACCCTAGTTCGCACTCCGGGAACCGGGAGTTAAGTGAGGGATTGTCGTGTATCAATACGTTTTTGACTTTGATGTGATGGCTTGCCCCCGAGCTTGGGTTTCACTTAGAGAGTGACCGGTTGCATCACAGTCACTCTCTATTTGAATAAATTCCACCGTATGGTGAAACTTAGCTCTCCGTGCATAGTGATGATCATATGAAGCATTTCAAGTAAATCACAGCTCTGGCTCGAAGAGATTGCATTTTATTGCTGAAATAAGAAAATATGGCAAAGTCAGTTGCCTTATTACAAATTCTAATTTCGAAATGCAGAAACAAATTGCGAAATGGAAAATAAACTAAATGGATAAACATAGCCTGTCATGTGTAGTAGCGGCGAAGACTCTCGCTATTCTAGGCTCTTGGCAAAGTAAGACCGTCAATGGTCGATAATTTGAATGTGCCATCTCCGAGCCTTCGTTCAATAACATACGGTCCTTCCCATGTCAGCTTCATATGCGAAAGGAACCGGATAAATTCTTTTTAGAATGAGATCGCCTAGTTCAAAGGTTCACGGGCGGACCTTGGCGTTGTACAATCGGGCGACTCGACTTCGATGCGCAGTTGCCCTCAAATCAGCCTCTTCACGCTTCTCATCCAGTAGATCGAGAGATTCAGCAAGTAATATAGCATTTGTCTTTGGATCATAGTATGTCACACGATGAGAAGGTACTTCTAGCTCGACTGGAATGATGGCTTCTGAACCATAAGAGAGAGAGAATGGAGTGTGACCGGTCGCGGTCTTGTGGGTTGTTCGGTAAGCCCATAAAGAAGTTCATCGACCCACTTGCCCCCGACCTTTTCCAGTCGTTTTTTCAAAATGGACTTTATAACTTTATTAACCGCTTCAACCTGTCCGTTCACCTGAAGGTGTGCAACTGCGGAGAATTTCTTTTGGATGTGAAATCGTTTGCAGAAATCTTTAAATTCAACACTATCGAATTGGGTTCTGTTGTCCGTAATAATGGTGTGTGGGAGACCGAATCGACAGATGATGTTGCGAACTACAAAGTTGATTACTTTCTTTGTTGTTATGGTAGCAAGAGCTTCAGCTTCAGCCCACTTTGTAAAGTAATCAACCGCGACAATGGCGTATTTCGCACCACCTTTTTCCTGGGGTAGAGTACCAATGATGTCGATGCCCCACATTGCAAACGGCCATGGGCTGACCATTTGCGTTATCTCGGTAGGAGGGGCTCTAGGAATTCGAGCATACTTTTGACACCTATCACATTTCTTTGCATAATCCGACGCATCGCGATTAACAATAGGCCAGTAATATCCATATCAAAGAATTTTCTTGGCAAGTGCTTGCCCCCCGGTGTGATCGCCACATTCTCCCTCGTGTACATCGTGCAATACTCGTTTAACTTCATCGTGAGCGATACACCGGAGTAAAGGAACAGAGTACCCTCTTATGTACATGATTCCGTTCTGGATGGTGAATCGTGAGGCCTTCCGAAGGACTTGTCTCTTTTCACTCCTACGCTCCGGCAGGGTTCCGTGCTCAATGTAATTTCTGAGTGGAGTCATCCATGAATCCTTTTCGAGGACGGTTTCGCATACCCGATCTTTTTCTGCCCAGTCAATGCTTGGGGAGGATAATGCTTCTACGGGAACGAGTCCCATTTGCTGAGCTTCACCTATGCTGGCTAGCTTCGCCAATGAATCGGCTTTTTGGTTGCGTTCTCGAGGTATACAATAAATGGCATAATAATCAAACTGATTTAGTACTTCCTGAACTCGAGCTAAGTAAGCAGCCAACCTTCGATCTCTTGCTTGATACTCTCCCCGTACTTGACACACAACTAATTGTGAATCACAATAAATTTCCACTATGATAATTCTCAAATCTCTAGCAAGTTTCAAGCCAGCTAAGAGGGCTTCATATTCAGCTTCATTATTAGTCGCATGAAAATCGAACTTCAAAGCATAACATATGGATCAGCCTTCGGGAGTTTCAAGTACAACACCAGCGCCCGAACACCGGTCGTTTGATGCACCGTCGGTATAAAGCTTCCAGGCGTATTCGGGGGATTCACTGGTTTCGGGCAAGTCCTCTAGAACGGTAAATTCAGCTATGAAATCGGCTAGGACTTGTCCTTGTATGGCCCGTCTTGGAGTGTAAGTAATGTCAAACTGGCTCAGTTCGATCTTCCACTTGAGTAACCTACCAGACGTCTCAGGCCGCGAAAGGACCTGTCGTAACGGCTGGTCGGTGTAAACAATAATGGGATGTGCCTGGAAATACGGTCGAAGTTTTCTTAATGCAATAACAAGGCAATAAGCCAACTTCTCTAATTTCGGATAATTCCTTTTAGCCCCAGTCAATCACTTGCTGACGTAGTATACTGGCTTCTGTATCTTGTCTTCTTCTCGAATTAATGCAGCGTTGATAGTGTTTTCTGATATCGCCAAATATACGAACAACTTCTCATGATCAATAGGCTTCGACAGGATAAGTGGTGTGGATATATGTTGAACTAGTGCCTGGAAGCGCCCTCACACTCCGTGGTCCATTCAAAGTTTCGTTTCCCTTTTCAGATCAGATCGAAGAAGGGAATGCATTTGTCAGTGGACTTTAAAACAAACCTGCTCAATGCTGCTACTTTTACATTGAGACTCTGGACTTGCTTTATGGTTTTTGGAGTTTCAAGATTTCTGATAGCCCAGATCTTTTCAGGATTAGCTTCGATCTCTCGAGCGTTGACGATGAACCCAAGGAATTTTCCGGATGCAACTCCAAAGTGACATTTCAGTGGATTTAGCTTCATTTTGTATTCTCGAAGTATGTTGAACATAGTTTCCAGGTCTTTAACATGGTCAGTGGAGAGTCGTGACTTCACAAGCATGTCGTCTACATATACTTCCATTGTTTTCCCGATTTGATTGGCAAACATCCAATTGACCAATCGTTGATAAGTAGCCCGACATTCTTGAGTCCGAACGGCATAACTTTGTAGCAATAAAGTCCCAGATTGGTTACGAAGCTGGTATGTTCTTGATCGGGTAAATGCATCGGTATCTGATTGTAGCCAGAATACGCGTCCATGAAGGATAAGAGCTCACGCCCAGCTGTCGAATCTACTAGCTGATCAATTCTGGGAAGCGGGAAACTGTCTTTGGGACAAGCTTTATTCAGATCGGAATAGTCGACACATGTTCTCCACTTTCCGTTTGGCTTTCGGACGAGCACGGGATTCGACACCCATTCTGGATACAATGCATCTCGAATGAACCCGTTTGCCTTAAGCTTCTCTACTTCTTCTTTAAGGGTGGCAGATCTCTCTGGATTCATACCACGCCTTTTTTGTTTGACCGGGACATGCCGCTGGTCAATATTTAGAGTGTGGCTCGCGATGTCTGGCGAGATCCCACACATGTCAGAATGCGCCCAGGCGAATACATCAAGATTCGCCCGTAGAAATTCAACCAATTCCTCTTGAGTTTGCTGGCTTAGCTGAGACCCAATCTTTATCATCTTCGAATCATCATCATCGTCAATTGGGACATCGATTGTCAGTTCGGCCGGGGATGCTTGAATTTCTTTAGATTCTCCTTCGTCTTCAGTTTCTCTTGGGTCAAGATCCCTTTGGAATTGGTTGGGGTGCCCGGGCCTAGACCCGGGCGTTAGTTGTCAATTATCAGCAAAACGAACGCAAAGAGATTCCTCTATGCCCTTTCCTTTCTCCTTTCGCTGCGCCTCCCACAGCTCAGCAACATAACATGCTCTGGCAGCAGCCTGATCTCCTTGAATGATTCCCACTCCACAATCAGTGGGAAACTTTAAAGTCAAACACCACGGGGCTATGGTGGCCCTGAATTCAGCGATGGTCGGTCGGCCTAAGAAAGCATTATAAGGGGAGTCTATGTCCAACACAACAAACTGTAACATCCGTACTCTTCGGCGTTCTCCAACTCCCAACTCCACTGGCAGTTCCACCATTCCAGTGGGTATAGTAGCACTTCCGTTGAAACCATGGATTCGAGAATGACAAGGTTTCAAGTCCTTTGCTTCCATTCTCATTTGATCATAAGCTCGTTTAAACATGATATTCACAGAGCTTCCACTGTCAACTAAGATCCTCTTCATCCAAGCAGGACCTACTTGAGCTGAGATGACAAGTGGGTCGATGGTGGGGGCTTCGACTTTGTCAGCGTCTCTGTTCCTGAACACGATGCCATCTGTCATCGTCTTCTGTTGCTTGGCCGGAGCCCCTTCATCAAAACTACTATAACACTCGAAGTCTGCATGCCTGATAGAGCTGGCATACAACTCCATTTCCTTCCAGCTTTGGTCTGCTGGATGAGGACCACCACTTATTGTATTGATAACCAACCTCCCGCCAGTACGAGCGGGTTCCTTCTGTCTTTCCTGATTTGGCGCACGATTCTGATTTGATGGGCCCGCACCTCCCGACTGCGGCGCCCGAACATATTGATCTAACTTCCGCTCACGTATCAATTTTTCAGTGAGACCTTGCAAATGACGACACTCATTATTATTATGGCCATAGCTTTCGTGGAATCTGCAAAACTTTCCTATTTGGACTTGTCTTTCCGTTGGTGGTTTTGGAGCAGGTTTTTTGTATTGCATGGTATTGCAGGTCTGCAAATACACATTTTCCAGCGACGTATTCAATGGAGTATAATTGTCATACATGGGAGCTCTACGTCGTGGATCACGGCTCTGATCTCGCTTCTTTCCCTGATTTCCATTGTCCCTCTACTGATTCTATTTATTTTGTACAACTGAACTTTTCCAGAACTATCTCCGGACTGTTTAACGGCGATGTTACTCTGGATTCCTTTGATATTGGGCCCTACGTCATCCTGCTTCCTAGACTGTTTCGCATCCTCCCTTCTCAAGAATTGGGCTGCCTTGGAATAGAAACGGTCCAATGACGCAGGTGGTTTCCCAACTAACCAATTTTCGAACTCGGAATCAGGGTCAATCCCTTTAGTCAATGCCATCAGGATAGAGTTGTCATTGGGATTGCTTATTTCTGCACACGCAGCATGGAATCGCTCCAAGTAATGTCTAAGTGTTTCTCTGGGAGCTTGTGTAACACTAGACAAAGTGTTAACATCATTAGGCCTCGCTACGTGCATACAGAATTGTTCAACAAACTTGGTGGCCATCTGGTCAAAATTAGAAATGGATCATGGTGGCAAACGAGTAAACCACATGGTTGCAATTCCCCCCAGGGAAATGGGGAAACTATGGCATTTTTTACTGCATCATCAGCTCTCGCAGCATTCATCAGCCATTCGTACTTCATGATGTGGTGATTGGGATCAGAACTCCCTTCATAGACTGGCAAAGTTGGCATCCTGAAGCGCCGAGTTGGTTCAGCATATAATATGTCATCGGTGAAAGGGGTATGACTCTGGGAGATTCCCCAGCCGTCATTACCGAGACCCTGACTTTCACGGATCATTTGACGTATCATCGTTGGTATATCCGGCATCCGGATACTAGGAGCATGTTGGGCCAAGGTGTGGTCGGGTTCCACAGCGCGAGTCTGGACCGGACGCGGTCGACGGTCTGTGCCTCGCCTCCTTGGTTCAACATTTTCTGGGACATAAGGCTCTGGAGTCTGCTCTCGTTGGTTATGTTGAGGATCAGTTTGGTTTCTGGCATCAACCCCTTGTTCGGTAGTGGTGGTAGTAGCAATGTTGCCTGTGACATGATAAGGAGCAGCACCTCCTCGGGACGAAGGTCCGGTATGATGACTAGTGGATGGTCCAGTTCTGGGTTGTCCTAGATTTGAGGCAGGTTGGTGTCCTATGGCCTGGGTGTAGCTTACATCCAGCCGTGGGCGTGTGGATCTATGATTACCGTCAGATGAGGCTGAACTCTCTGTGGAAGAATAAGAACCTTGATCTCTTCTGGATCTTCTACGCCTTTGGCGATTTAGCTGGTTGGTCAACTCTGTGTTGGTGTGCAGTTGTTAAGTTAGTTGTTGCTAACTCTGGGTCAATTCTTGGAGCAGCATCTGAAACTCTTGTCTGGTAACCGGGCCTGTTGGATCTGAAGGTCCGGCGGCATCTTGGTTTGATGGATGCAATTGTGCAGGATTCTACATGTCCCGTCCTCCCTGATTGTAGCTGTAGAAGTGGTATATGTACTCACCATGATGAATTGATGAAGTCCTTTCCTAGATTTGATGCAATCAGAATAGAATGGAAGGGCTTCGAAGTCTGAGATCTAGATCTTCTTCGTGGATTTATGCAATCCGGTATCGATAGGAGATCCAAAGAGCAGGAGAAAATTGGGGGTTTTTTTCTCAATGAAAGCACCAAAGTGTTTGTACCAAAATTGGGCACAATACTCTTCGGAAGTTTTTGAAGAGATAAAGTGAAGAAATTAAATGGAAAAAGAGGATTATCTAACAAAAACTCCAAATTATATATATGAAAGTAATTAAAATGCACAGAGACACAAGAATTTAGAGTGGTTCGGCGTATTGCCTACGTCCACTATGAAGTTGATTGCTTTATTGATCTTTCTTTGATGATTACAAGTGATTTCAGCAAGTTACAGTAGACAATTATGATTTACAGCAGTGAATTTCGTTAGTAGCAGCAGCAATGGAGTTTTGAACTGGATCTGGCAGAGTCCGAGCGTTGGAGAATTCAAAGAAGAAGAAGCCCCTTTTTCTGTATGCCCTGGGGCTCTATTTATAGGTGTACGAGGCTGATATTTCGCTCAGATCTCGGGAGACCCCCTTTGGCATGTGACTACGCCCGCGCGCCCAAGCCTGCGAAGTTTCGGCCCGATCCGTGATCGATACGAACGGATTTCGTATCGATCAAGATTGTGTCCGATGGAGTCAAAATTTGGCATGGACATTCTTCAGCATGCACGTAAGCTTCTGTGAAAATTTCATAGCATTTGGACTTGTAGATTAGGAGATATGATCGATACGAATTAGGATCTTCGGTTGGCTGTTTCGTTCGACTCCCTCATTTCGACTCGATCCTATTCGACTCGGTGACGTGGCGCTTGAATCTCTAGATCACTCCGCCTTTGATGCCGAGTTGATCGAGTCATTCTAGGACTTTCGCCCTGTTCGTATCGATGGTATTGCCTTGTTCGTATCGATAAAGGATGCGCAGTTCGCATCGATGGAGGCTCCTCAGTTCGCATCAATTGTTATGATCTGTTCGCATCGATGGTGTGGCTTAGTTCGTATCGATAAAGGTGCTCCACCTAGATGGATTCGAACAAAGGCTCTATGATGGACAAGAAGTGATGCGTCCTGATGGATTCGAACAAAGGCTCTGTGATGGACACGAAGTGGCGCGTCCTGATGGATTCGAACAAAGTCTCTGTGATGGACATGAAGTGGTCATTATACTATCGGTTCGAACAGTGGCTTCGCTGATGGAGTCGAACTCGATCGATTCGAATTGAGGCTCTTGGACGAATGCAAGGTCGCTGCTGTTCTGATCGATACGAAAGGGATGGATTCGAATAGAGGCTTAGCTATGGATACGAAAACTGAGTTGTTCCCTTCATTTTGCATCGATCGTAACTTGAGCATAGGAACTCGGATTGACTTGAAATTTGGAACGTTGGCTCTCATAGCTTCGCTTGTCATGTCATATCAATTTTAGCTCGATCTGCACTCGGACAAAATTCATCGATATCCATAGGGAGCCTGTGTATAACCAATCTCTAAGACGAACCGTCATTGGTTACTAGTCAATTCCTTGGTGTCACGGCCTTGCCAAAAGGCGGGATAACAGGTAGAGAAAGCTACATAACTCCGATAGAGGGTGGTAAGGACCTAGGTAGTATCTGACTAAACATTGATAGAGTTGTGTGTATGACCTCGGGCAAATTATACAATTTGATTATGTAATTTAACTCTTATAATTAAATCTTATTCGAAATTAAAGTATGTTTTTTGGTTTTATTTATTTTGTATGTGTTTAAATAAGTATGTATGTATGTATTTACATACATGTGTATGTATGTATAAGTAACATTAATAGCACATTATACCACATAAATAGGTAAGGACGAAGCGTTTTGTCGGTCGCGGATACAAAGGACTTCATAACCATGAATATTGAATCGTACCAACAAATACTTACCCTTAAATATTATAAACATTTGGTATTTCGAGAATGAGATATCAAAATATGGGCAAGACTAGTGTACATAACGATATCCATATGGATATTGATTTACTCATGACTGTCGAGGGTACCAGTAGGTTACGTATGTATAGTCGTTTGAATGAATTATAAAAATGCCTCACCAAGAGTCTTTTATATGTTATTGCACCTAAGTTAAATAGCACATGATGATTGCAATAGCCTTTCTATTAAAAGTACCATTGATCTTATACGTGGCGACCTTACTTTGATTATGGCTTATCAAATGATATTGATTCATGTTATGATCATAGTTGGGTATGTGTTAGACTCGTAAAGTGAAACACTACTCAAGAGAGAATTCGTCTTCTTTGATATAGAAGGCTGGTATCATTATAATTGGACACAAAGTCAGAAATCTCTATCTAAAGTAATTTGGTTTGTTGATAAATATTATCAGATTAAACCAAGTGATTTCGAAGGTTATATTTTATTGAATACAGACGTTATTAGAGTGTTGACAGTTGACTGTGATAGAGTTAAGGATGTGCCCTAGAAGTGGTTATTTAATTTGATTATATAGCTTAACGCTTATAGTGAAACTTGTTCGAAAATAAAGTAAGTTTTTGGTTTTATTTTCTATTGTATATATTGTTATATTATGATATAAATAATGTTATAAATACATTAATTACATATAAGTAGAAAATCTTTAGAAAAACTATTTAATCGATTATTAAGAATGTGATTGTAACCATGAGTATTGAATCAAATAAAAAATATTTGTCCTTAAATTTTCATAGTCAAGATGCATCGAGAACGGGATATCGATATATCCTTTGAGAGTGGTGAACATAATGTAACACCCCTAATTTTTAATAACATTATTCAGGAGATTTAATTAGAATAAATTAAATAGAATAATGTAGATAAGGAGATTGATGTTGATTAATAAATATGTAGTGGCCGTGCTTATTTAAATTAAATGAACTTATAAATGGTTAAGTGTTAGCTAAATAAATATAAGGGCATTAGGGTAAATAGCCGTCCATATTCCCACCCTTATACCATTTCCCTTATCCATACACGTTCATTTTTATCACAAGCAAAATTGTAAACATAAGAAAGAGAAAGGCCGGCCATTAGCAGGAAAGAAGAGAAGAGAAATTCAAGTAAAGCTTAGGATTCAAGCTAGAAGAAATCAATCTCAATCAATCTTCAATTTCTTTATCCCATCTAAGGTGAATAATAATCACTACATCTCTATTTTGGTTTTATAATCATATGGTTTCGGATTTAAGGGTAAATCTGTTTTTATGATTTATTGAATGATGATATGATTGGTTTATGATTTATGTGATTTAAATAAGATGGTTTAGATGGAGGTATGCATGGTTTTAGGGTAAAATCGAAGTTAAATGATTTTTAAATGCCATGGAAACATTATATGTTATGGAAAACATGATTTTGGAGTTGGGTTTCAATTTTTATAATTTTCCAAGCCGTGGAGAATTAGTTATGAATTTATGAAAAAAAATGGTTATTTGGGTTTATAAATTTATTTTGGAAATTATATTAAGAATTTGAGTCTGGAATTTTGATATGTTAGATAACATGATTAAAGTGAATTTTTGGAATTTTTGATGATTTTTACTAAGTGATTTAGTATGGAAATTAAATCATTTTGAAAGGAGGACCTAAACGATTTAATTGTTTTGTTAATAGGAAGGGCTTTATTGTTAAAAGTTATCATGATTTTAGATCTGAGAACATGCGGCAAAAATTGACTGAATTATTTAAAATTTTACGAAAGCCAATCAAATGTTTACAAGTAGGCAAGTTTGTTACAAAAAGTTTACTTTATTTAGTAAAAAAAACAGCCTTTTGCTCAGAAAAAGGGGTTCCGCCTTCTTTAGAAGGTCTCTTCGACCAAGACCTTTCGCCTCTAACCTAGTCGAGACCTTCTAGGTCAAAACCAGTAACCCAGTGCACATGATATCATTCAGGTGGTATGAAGAATTGGGCTAAGGCGGAAGGTAGGGTGTCGAAAGGTTGCTTTCGAAGGAGTTGGTTCCTTATTTTATTTTGGTTTGAAAAGAAAAGCACTTGCCTGTTTTTAAAGAGGTTTCGGCATAGTCGAAACCTATGGTTTCAAAAGGGTATTTCAAAGAGGTTTTCGAAAGAGAACTGCCGCCTTTGTTTTAAAGAAGTAGCTTCCGAAGGAGTTACTTAGATTTTGTTTAAAGCTTTCGGAAGGGGTAGCTTCGACCAAGTCGAAACCCTTCTGTGAATTGGTGACCTTCCGATGGCATTGAAGGCATCAATGTTGCCGAAAGGTTCGGTTGTTTTATAAATACAAGCCACTTCCTCATACTTTCAAAAGGGGTTAGGGGTTTCAAAGCTAACCTTCAATTGTTTTACCCAGATATTTTAATGCTTTCGAAAGGATGGTTTCGACACCATCAACCTTCCCCAATACTTTTTGAATTAAAGACTAGTTTCGAAAAAGATACTTTCGCTTATGTTCACTTTGAACCAAAAATGATGTTTTAAGTATAAACCCAATGCTTTCGAAAGAGGGACTTTCAATGGTTTTGAAGGGTAACCTTCAATGGCTTCGAAAGAGCGCTTTCAAATGGTTTTGAAGCTATGCTTCTATACTTATATGATAATACTTTAACATGGTCGAAAGGTTTCGAAAGTAATGTTTTAAAGTATTCGAAAGGCAGGAGCCTTATGTTTTAAAGGTTGATTTTTTAGGCTTTCGAAGGAGGTCGTCCTATGAGATCGAAAGCAAAGGTTTCGAAGGGGTCGAAAGGTTTTAAAACCCAAACTCAAATTTTAAAGGAAAAACGCATG
This sequence comes from Allium fistulosum, assembly GCA_030737815.1. Classification (NCBI taxonomy): domain Eukaryota; kingdom Viridiplantae; phylum Streptophyta; class Magnoliopsida; order Asparagales; family Amaryllidaceae; genus Allium; species Allium fistulosum. Next base: position 890,889,181 of record CM060905.1, on the reverse strand, counting down.
GCTAAATAAAGGAGTTTTAAAAAGACTTTAAGTAAGTAAATTTGAAGAAGTATTGTCATGATAAAAATATAAGTTAAAGGGATTAACTATGTTTTATATTAAATGTATTTCAAGGACCTTAAACCCACAGGAGTGGTATTGTTAAATTGTTATGTTTGCTTCTTCAAATATGAATATATTCACATGCAAACCCACAACTGTATTTTGGGGATAAAAAGGGGTAGAAGAACCAGCTAGGTTAACCTAGTAGTGAATATTGTTGGAACTGGACTAGCCCGCAGCGGAAGTTATGGGCGAATTTCAAAAAAATTACCTTATTGGATCTTTATTAGGCCTATGAAGTCTAATTGAATTAGAACATTTCTAAATTTCATTTTAATCAAATCATTTATTTTATTTAAATTCAAATATATTAAGATATGAAATTAATTTTATTTGATTTAGTTTATACAAAAATGTATCATACACATATATGTGTGAGTGCATGTATGTATAAATATATTATATATAATATATGAACATAAAACATTTATATATAGATAAATATATATAGAGAAAGAGAGAGAACAATTATTAAAAATTATTTATAATTCAAAATTAACTTAGTTTTGCAAACATAATAATTTTAGTATTTTAATTTTTATATATTATGAATAAAATAATGTTTTTCATCCATAAATAATTAACATAAAATAATCTATTGATGAAAATTCAAATTTTACAATTTTAGAAAATCTAGGATCATAAATTAGAGCTTAGGAAAAATCTAGAGATTTTTCAAAGTTGAAATATTATTTTTAAAAACAAATACATTGATTTCGACAATAATTATTTAATATAAAATAATATATTATTAAAAATTCAAATTATAAAATTTCAAAAATTCTAGGATCATGAATGAAAGGTTACGAAAAATTTTGAAGAATTTTTCAATAATTATTATTTTTAATAAATCATAAACAGTTTTTCCGAAATAATATTAATTATTAAAAATAATAAACTTTATTGACAAAATCCTAAATTTTTTCTATACGTTTATGGAATGATATAATATTTTTAAAAATATAAAATTGAATTTTTAATGTAATAATTATTTTATATATAATAAACAATTCTAAATTTAATAAATGTTAATTTAAAAATATGAATATATGTATGATAATTAATTTTTGAATTTTTAAATTCATATTATATATAAATAAGTGTACTAAAAATTTTAAATCATATATATCTTATATATGCATATATGCTATTATGAGAGAGAAATATACACTAATATATATATATATATATATGAATTTATTAATAAATATATATAAAACAATTATTAGTGATAAAAATTGATTTTGTACAGTAAAAAACATTTGTCTAAACATAAATCAAATAGTATAATAAACAAATTATGCACATAACCAAACTGATTTGTGACAACTACATCTACTTACAAATCTCACCTAACTAAACATATTGTAGCAATATATTTAAACAGATATGAAATTGCTCATTATAGGATCATAGAATATAATTTAATTACTATAATATGAATTAAAATTACCAATTTAATGATGCCTTTGAATCCATGTTGAAGCAATGACTTCCCTTTCTTTTACTGTTCTTGACTCGTCGGATTGCAAGTCCGGAATCACCGACCTCTAACTATCGAATAATATTATTTTAATTTGAAATTTGAAATATATTTGAGAATTTTGAAGTGGATTGAGAGCTATGTTTTAACCAGCAATGTAGAAGGTAATGGCGACCAAAAAAAGGTTAGTCATTATTTTAGAGATACGTATATATATATATATATATATATATATATATATATATATATATATATAGGGTTGTATTAGAGAGAAACGAGGAAAAGATTTTTACCCATTCTCACTTGAACTCAACCCATTATCTACAAGCCAATTCCCTATGTTTTAGCCACCCCTAGCCCTTCCCAAAACCAAAATTTTGCAGCCCTAATGATGGGCCTTAAACCCATCTAAGCCCAAGCCAAAATACTATGCAATTAAATATAATTTAATCGCTTATCGATATTGTATATCGATCGATATATTTATAATTGTTATATATATAACATTATTTATTTCTCAAATCATATTCAAATTTTATAATTAATATTTCATAAATATTAATTAATTTAATTAATTTATAACAATTATAAACTAATTAAATCGTTCGGTCTTCAAGGAATTCATCATTTTGGCTGTGTAACTCTTGGGTGTAAATTTGGCCAGCAATTAACATCGAACTATTCTAATGTTAATGTTTACACGTCACTTAGCAGGTGGTGTGACATTATAGCCAAATTTATCGCTTACTCATTTTCGGTAAAAATCCAATTTTAGTTTAATAAGCGTTACCCGGTTGTGACATTTGTTTACACCGATTCTCTTCGTCAAAACTATATCACTTTGGACTTATAGAGTTTAGTAATGGTCAAAATTCCAACCTTATCCCCATTCAACTTTATAGTCCAAATATAAAGTCCTTGGTTCAATAATAACAATTATTATTAACCGAAATGCTCTGGTAAGAGACTTTGACTTTGAGTTGACTGTGATACTAACCGCATATAACTGAGGAGACGAATCCTCTCTTGAATAGCGCTTCATTTCCAATACTTCCACTCGACCCAACTATAGTCACTCGATGGACGCCATGCCATGATTTGGCTATAATCAAAGCGGAGCTTTCATATTAAGATCCACGGTATTCTCAAGTCGAGAGAACTGTGTAAATCAGTCACATCGATATTTTCTGTTTGACCTTAGTTATATTAACCAACAGAAAACTATCGAGTGAGTCGTTCCATAGTTATCCAATAACTATTAGTATATAACCCCTAGGTGTCCCCAGCAGTCATGAGTAATGCACTGCCCAACATTTGGAGAGCGTTACGTACTCCGGTCTCAACGGATACATCAATATCCAGTCTCGATGCATCTTGACTAGGAACATTTAAAATGGTATATTTGTTTCGTTGTGATAAATTACTCACGGTTACGACACTTTGTAACTACTATCACAAAATATACCATTTATGGATTTTTCTATTAATTTTACTTTTATTTAAGTTAATTAATTAATATAATCACATTATATCAAGTATATAATAGGAAGAAAATACCTTTTATTTCGAACAAGATTGGTCAACGAGTTAGATATATGTAACAAATTACATAATTACCCCTAGGGAATATACCTCTAACTCTATCAATCTCCTACTTGCACTTGAGGTCAATTATGGAACCTAATTCCAACTTCTCCAATCAGTTTTCTCAAACCAATTAGTTCAGTCCCTTAGTGAATGTGTATGCTATTATGTTTTAATTATCTACTTTGTCGATTAACTCTCTCTAACACTGATAAACTGCCTTTATCATGTGGAACGATTCGAAGTATGTCTTTCGACTTCTAGTGATCTTTAAGTTCTATCATGACCAATTTCATGACATTGTTATCTTATAACAATATTATGGGATTCTCAACATTTGGAATCACCTTTTGGCTCAATTATAAATTTGTGCATTTATATCTATATACATTGGTTTATTGTAGTGCTATTCAAGTTAATATTCTCAACATTTCGTTGAACCGACCACAATCACTTTTATTTTGAAACATTTTCAAATTAAAGATTTCAACTTGAATTTTATCATTGACATGTTATGCTCAATATCACTTATAAAAGTTTGTGTCCAAACGTTCCATCATAACGAGTTCGTTGTTTCTATAAACAATTCTCTAGTATTTCATAAATACGCGAGAACACCTCAAACAACCATTTAGTGATATCAATTTGGATTTTATATTTGCTCCATGTATCAAATACATAAAAAAACACAATATCATACACAACACAACATGTATGATAATTCCTATTGCTGATGCATAAGGAATCCAACTTACATGTTCTCTTTTTAATAGGGTGCTCTTGTATATCATTTTGGGACAATCCCTATATCTTTTATACTCACCATAAAATACATCATGTACAATCCAAAATTGAGTATTAAAACAACTAAAGTAGATTTTAATATAAGCATATTGTTAAAATCAACAATGTGTTGTTTATTTATAGTTTAGAAATATTAATGTACCTTTTAACGTTCTTTCTAATGAACACACGCTTCCTCTGCACTTTGATTGAAAATCAAACTATTTGATATTTCTATCAAAATACTTATTCAATCTTGATGCTTATAAAATGATACATTCGTATCATTTCTTGGATCATATCCAAAGACTCACAAACCCAATATCGCTCCCACTGACTTCGAGGCATTTTTGGTTAATATGTGTAAACAGCTTACTCTAAATAATTATTTAGAATTTTCTATTTCAATACATAAGTACCAAACACTAAGTCTTATTGAGCGATAATTTTGTGAGTAAATCAGAATTAACTTGAGCATGTTGAATGTGAATAATGATTCTTGAGGAAATATTTTAATAAAGCACTAGACTGGACTCTATATATACACTTAATGACTCTTGTTAAAATATATATAACTATACGAACCATATTTTGAGTCGTTGAGTCCGGATGTTATCGTAGTCGTAGATTCGTGAATTGTTTTGTCATGTCAGCAATCAAAACTTAAGATCCAACAGATCCAAGCGAACACATCAAGACCCATTTAGAGAAAGCCAGCTAATTCCTTCATCATCGTTACATTGAGTTGTGATCCAATCTTCAGTACCCGTGATGGGTCACTATGGCTGACTATAATGTCAACTGTCAGCTCAGCGGGGAGTCTTGGATTCTTTGAGTTCAAATGTAACTATTTCGCATAACAATCAACGTGAAATCTGATTGGGACGGTTAATGACGATGGTTACTCCAATCGAATCCTAGAGTCTTCTCATGAGTTATTAAGTCCGATAGTGAAGGGTTCTAAATGCTTTGAGCGATTATTTGCAAATAGCCAAAGGTCTGGCTCAAAAGCACGTTGAAGAAAATGTCGAGTAGGGGTCAGCCTCGAGTTGCATGCAGCTACATAGTTGGCTCTCGCTTTGAGTTTGAATCTGCTTGTGTATTCGAGAAACGTGCTTTCCATTCACTGTACCGGCGAACCGTTGCTCGTCATTCAGGTTGGAATGATAGTTAGTTGTTTATGAGCTTGGGCATCGATACGATGATTCTATCTTTAGGCATCCTTTCGGTCGTAGCCTCGAGTGGTTATAAACACTATATATAAGTTACAATATTGAGTTGTCGCGTCTAGTCTTTGGACGATCACACTTCTGCTCCCAGTCTCGGGTTGATAGATGTACTGCATGGACGGTCGAGTATCATCCTAGATATGTTTATACTCCCAACTAAGCTCCAAAGACATAGGGTAGATTGTTAAATGGTCGGTTCACATTCATCTTGTTTCTCGCTCGTGCCCCCAAGCCTGGGCCATACATCGATAAGTAAACCACGTCCACTTTAGCTTTACACTCTTTCTCGTTGAATCGCGATATCGGGTTGGTTGATGGAAGGCTGAGTCTCGCCTATCCTGGATTGTATTCTGGTTTTTCCTTCCAGCGGGAATACTTTGATGCTTCGTCAGATTTCGGGGATGAGTTGGGTACTGGATGGTCAACCACGTCCACTTTAATCCATATTCTGTAATCAGATCTAGGGCTAAACTTGGCTCAAGTGCAGTCGGGTCAGGTTCATCTAGTTTCATACTCCTCCTAACGGATCGAAGGAGGGTGCTGGAGAATTAATGATCAAGACTTCGTGGTTTATTTTCCTTTCCACACTCTGGTAATCACATTTTTTCGAGGGACATCCGGGTCACATCCATTTGTGTTTGGTGCGGATCGATATTGACCCTCGATCGAATGGTACGATATAGTCGATCACCCATCATTTCGATTGATTTTGTATTGAAGCCTCCTTGCAGTTGTTGCCTTAAGTTGTAAAGAACACCAAGCCAGAGCTATAATGAGCCGTCGTATTCAACTTTTAGTGATTTGTACTCCTGCCCCCAGCATTGATTTAGCGAGGCCATAAGTCGGACGGTCGAATTCCAATCCTTAGTGAGTTTATACTCCTCTTGTCGATTTTAGGTCGGAGTTTGTGGAATAGAGAACGGTTGAAATCCACTCATCTATTCATCCATGTTTATACACCAGTCCACATTCTGGGGATTTAGAGTTATTCTGCGTGTAGTCGACTCATGCCCAATTTTTGCTCATACTTTGGTCCGCGCTCCATGGACTTAGAGATTTTGTTGAATGGTTTATACTCTAGAATGCGCTCTGGGACTTAGAGGTCTCTAGCCCATGCTCCGGGGACTTAGAGATTTTGGTTGAATCGTTTATACTTTAGTCCACGCTCTAGGGACATACAGTACTCTAGTCCATGCTTCAGGGACTTAGAGATTTTTGTCAAATCGTTTATACTCTAGTCCGTGCTTCGGGGAGTTAGAGATTTTTGTTGAGTCGTTTGTACTCTAGCCCGCACTTTGGGGACTTAGAGTACTCTAGTCCACACTCCAGGGACTTAGAGATTTTTGTTGAGTCATTTATACTCTAGTCCGCATCATGGACTTAGAGTACTCTAGTCCGCTTCAAGGACTTAGAGATTTTTGTCAAGTCATTTATACTCTAGTCCACACTCTGGGGACTTAGAGCACTCTAGTCCGCTTCAGGAACTTAGAGATTTTTGTCAAGTCGTTTATACCCTAGTCATCTTCAGGGACTTAGAGTAATCTAGTCCGCTTCAGGGACTTAGAGATTTTTGTCAAGTCATTTATACTCTAGTTCGCTTCAGGGACTTAGAGTACTCTAGTCCGCTTCAGGGACTTAGAGATTTTTGTCAAGTCGTTTATACTCTAGTCCGCTTTAGGGACTTAGAGATTTTTGTCAAGTCTTTTATACTCTAGTCCGCTTCAGGGACTTAGAGTACTCTAGTCCGCTTCAGGGACTTAGAGATTTTGTCAAGTCGTTTATACTCTAGTCCGGTTCAGGGACTTAGAGTACTCTAGTCCGCTTCAGGGACTTAGAGATTTTTGTCAAGTCGTTTATACTCTAGTCCACTTCAGGGACTTAGAGTACTCTAGTCCTCTTCAGGGACTTAGAGATTTTTGTTGAGTGCAATCGTATTTCCACCCGTTTGATTAGTACTTCATTTACCCTGTCAAGGCGAAAGCTGTCGAATGAACGGTCGAACCACGTTTGCTATGGAATGGGATTCTGCCCCCCGTATTCAGGATGAAACTTGGCAATCAAATGGTCGATTCTTGTCCACATGGTTGTTGTGGCTCTTTCCATTAAGTCGAGGGAAAAGCAGGTGACACTAGTACAAAAAGTGCATATTGCTTCGCCTCATTTGCATCAGTTGAAGTAAAAACTGATGCAAATAGAACTATTTGCATCAGTTCCATCTTAATAACTGATGCAATTGTTACATGAAAAACAATAGATAATAAAAAATCAAAATTGCATCGGTTGTCACCAACAACCGATGCAATTTGTACGTGCAAATAGTTTTAGTCGCATCGGTTTTAAATTCAACCGATGCAACTACATTAGTTTGCATTCATTTTCCATCGGTATGCTACTCCAACTTTCATTTTCCCTCCCCTTAACTTTTCATTTCCCGCTTAGCTTTCATTTATCCCTCCACTTCCCTCGTAACCCGTTAAGAAGAAAACAAAAGGAACTTTATTTTCGTTCAATTGAACGACTTCAAATCAAATTGAACGACTTCAAATCAAATGAAATCTAATGTCAATTTATAAACTCATGTCTCGATTCGAATTCAAAAGCAAATCTCAAAGCCAAATCAAAATCGGCTCTCGTAAGCAATTCTCAAATTCAGTTGCAGATTCTAGGGGATTCGATGCGTTGAATTTGATTTGGGGATTTCAGTTGCTGGTGGGTTGGTCACGTGTAGTTGGTCTCAGTGAATTAGGAACTCGCGATTTGGATATCGTTGTTTACATGATTTGGAACCGCTATCAGGAACCATCCATAAACATCTTGTATCTAAACCGAACAGAGCATTCAATGAAGCCCAGTTTAGGGTTACTTGCTAAGAAATCAAATGGCGGGGCGACTAAAAATCCAACGCAAAGCAGAAGCTTCAGCCAAGTTTGTCCATTTGCTGTTAGTGATTCATTTGGCAAGCGTATAATCATTTTGGGACTGATTTATCCGCAGTATGAGTACCTGAATAATAGCAAGAGCGGGAAGTTACAATTTTGGTATTTATTTTTTTATGCTTGTCCAAGTAAATATTACTTAAAAACATAGCCATATCATATCTCAACTGGACTTACAAATTGGGAATTTGGCAGGTGAAGAATTGTTTGAGGACTGCATGGTTGAATAAAAGATTTAAAGAGGTAGCTGAGAGAAATAAGAAACAAGCTTTCAAATCTAACTATGCATGCATATTCACTTTCTTGCTATGGAACCTGTGGCGATTAATTTTATATTGTTTTGCTTGGAACTGGGATTATAATTGATTCTGTTAAAATATTGATATTGGCAGATCGGCCAAGTTGCACTTTTATAGAATAATCGAGTTTCATTCTGGTATAAGTTTGTATACATTTTCCTTTTTAAAAAGAGTCCATATCTGGAAATAAGTTAGGAAAACTGTATAAAATTTGAATAGAGCATCTTGTCCAGTTTCATTGACTGAACCAGTATATGCTTTTAATGTCATGAAAGAAAAATCATAGCCAAGAATTATGTTTGTTTGTGACACTGATTATCTGCTTTCGTTCTCCTTTTATCACATAACTAGGAATGGCAATGGGGCGGGTTGGGGCGGGTTTCTTGTGCCCCAGGCCCGCCCCGGGGTTTTTAGACCCCGCCCCAGACCCGCCCCGTAGACCCGGTGCGGGTCCAGCATTTTGCCCCAACCCGAGACCCGTACGGATCAGGGTAGACCCGCCCCGCCCCGAGACCCGGTGAAGGTTTTTGTATTGATTCAAAATTGTGCACTAATGTACATGTATTTATATTTGTTGTCACTAAATGATACATTAAATACAAATAACAATGTGTTTACAATTATAAAGGAAGATAATAAAAATGTGGTGTACAAAATAATTCAAAAAAATATGCATATGTTATTTTATAAATATCAATGATGCAGCTTAATACTATAAACTTTTTATAGCTTATTGATTGGAACATTATAATATCCATGTCATAATCAAACATACATATATATACATATATATATAGATTAACAAATCATCGTTATAATACTAAAGCGGTTTCATGAGATCTTAGAAGTGCGGGTCGGGTTGGGGCGGGTCAGGCAAGCCCCGACCCGACCCTAGACCCGGAGCTCTCAAGAACGGGTCACGGGTCTACCCGCCCCGATGACCCAATGGGGCGGGTCTGGGCAGGCCAAAACAGGGGCGGGTCAACCGGGTTTGGACCCTAGACCCGCCCCATTGCCATCCCTACACATAACTGGTTCTTTTACTCAAGTAGTAAAATGCACACATACTGCCGTGGAATGAAATGTATTATCATAATCACTGTTGCTGTTTTAATGATTTCTTCGGTAGGTTAATGTCAATTTTTCTTATTTTATGCACATATACATAGTATATATCATGATTAATATAAATGCTTAATGCTATTTCTGTTATCTTTTGCAGTGGCCTATGATCCACTTGACCCAACTGGTAATATCACCCTTAAATGGGATGTAATGTCTTGGACACCAAATGGTTATGTGGTAAGCACTACAGTTTCCCTTTTCTTTAATATCCATATAAAACGAACACTGCTCATAAATTTCTATGAATGAATCTATGCTTCCCTTGAAATCTGATTCTTTAGGTAAAAAATATAATCAACCATGAGTTATGATAACTTAGTGATCCGATTATGTAACAGGCAGTAGTGACAATGAACAATTTTCAAATGTATCGGCACATAATGAGCCCGGGCTGGACCCTGGGTTGGTCATGGGCGAAAAAGGAAGTGATATGGTCAATGGTAGGAGCACAAACAACTGAGCAAGGTGACTGCTCAAACTTCAAAGGAAACATTCCCCACTGCTGCAAAAAAACACCTACAGTTGTGGATTTGCTGCCCGGCGTGCCTTACAATCAGCAGATTTCAAACTGTTGCAAAGGAGGTGTGGTGTCAGGATCCTTCGGCCTCTGTTTCGGCTTTTCAAGTGAGCGTTGGTCAAGCTGGCACGAACAATAAGACAGATAAGTTGCCCATGAATTTCACTTTGCTTGGACCCGGGTTGGGGTACACATGTGGACCTGCTAAGGTGGTTCTATCCACTACGTTTTGGACGCCTGATCGTAGAAGAAAAACTCAAGCTCTTAGTAAGATTATCTTTGTTTGCTTGGTTACAATCACTAGCATTATTTCATTCTTTCATACTATACTCTATATTAAATAATCACTTATTATCACAAAACTAATCGTTAATGTGAAGAAACATTATTTTTGTTTAATGTAAGACTAGTCTGAACAATATATTTATTTAGAACTGCACTTAAAAAACATTACTTCTTAACTTTTTTCAAGTTGTAATACAGATTGTTGATTCAACTGAGAACATGTTTCAAATTAGGAAAAAATCCATGAAATACGTATCCTAAAACATCTACTAGCTAGCTTAGCTCAAATCTCTTTGAAGATAAATATTAGTAGTCAATGTTGATTGGTTGAGTATCATTGAAGGCGTGCAGGTAAATTCAACTTTTTACCGAGTTTGGTTTGATAATTAAGTTTTGGACAAAAACTTCATATAGGCATTTTGAAATATATAATTCCAAGGACAGACTTTATTTAAAACTTATTTCAAATATGGATGTCATCTACTAAGATCAAGATATATGCGAATTTATGAAATGAGAACGTGTTATTTGATTTTGTTCTTTTGTTTTCGGGGAGTAAGCAAACGATAAATTGTAACAAAGTCTGAAGAAAACATACCTATTCCATAAATGGGCATGATTATTTTTTTAAACCTTAAAATTAGGTCAATATTTGAAATAAGTTTTAAAACCTATGCTTGAAATAAGTCAATTTATAAAACTCATCTAAAAAGAAATCCTTGATTCTTACAAATTTATACAAGTATAATAAAAAGAGTCAAATGAGTCTATTCACTATTAGCTGTGCTAACTGAAGTAGAGTCTTCAAAATGTGATATTTGCTCCTGAATTCAACTAACAATCCAACTAAATAAAGGTCACTTTGTCCATAAGTCACCAAACATGGTGAATTAACTGTACTATTAATAGACTTGTATTCCTCTAAAAAAATAAGGTGCATATATGAATAGTCAAGTAGTCAAGTGAGTAATTTATTTTACAATTTGATTTGTGCGAAGTAAAGCCATATATATGATCTGTATTATATGCAGCCTTGTTTATAATGGTAGTTTTTCTTATAGCTTGAAATTCAGTTGTTGATAATAGTTCTCTGACATGCTCAAAATTCTGTTTTACCTAAAGAAAATGATCAAAAGTATAAAGAAGACTATAGTGGAAAGACTTCCTTCAGATGTTGGAAGCTGAATCCAAATTGAATTTAACTCATTGGCTGAACTGATAGGAAAGACTTACTTCAGGTGTGCTTATTTTACATGTTCTTATTTAATATAATAGTAAACATTTTGAAAATCTTTTCTTTTGCATGGTTTGCATTAGAATATAGTGTTCTCTTCAATGCATGTATGGATAATAAATGCAGTGTTTAGAATAGAAAGTATACGTAGCATTATTAAATCCTTATATCCTTTCTTGCACATTTTTCATTTCATTTTTTGGGTTTTTGTTTTGTTTGATTTAACTTTTGATCTTGGTTAATTTTTTAGGTGATGTTGGGGATACCTTTATTAGAAGGAACCAACCCAGCTTTGTGTTTTCCTCGCTACGTAGTTGGCTATGAAGCCGTTTGCTATACTAACATTTATAGTGAAGTATGTTTTTTCATGTAAGGTATTTTATATTTAATGTTTAGCAGAGCTCATTCTTCAGAGAATCTTACAGGTTCTTGCTGCCGATGTTTATGCTTCAAAGTTTGAAGATTTTTTGCTAAATCAAAATGCTGGCTTGCAGTTTAGGAATAAGGTAATGCCCTTTCCTATCACTTCGAGGTTATGTATATGTAATCAGTTGCATCATATTTGTATTTGTTGGGGGTAGAATGCATTGAAAGGTTTGAAACAACTCAAAGATAGGGAACAGTTATAAAGCTACGATGTTTAGTGATATGCCTTGGAACTGCAGTTTCCAAGAACCAATATTGTAGCACTTCACTTTAAAATAAGTGCTTGTATTTTATCTCTGTTGGTATGTAAAGAACTTGTACACATTCATACACATGTATGCACATTTTGATTTGTAATGTATTGGCAGTTTTCTTCTTCATTCAGTTCTTTGGGAGTGGCTAACAGCTAAACTATACATATGCAGGTGCTGGCACCAGGAGGAGCTAAAGACCCAAATGAAATTATAAGAGATTATCTTGGAAGGGAGCCATCTGTTCGTTCATTTATAGACAGCAATACAAGAAACAGCTTGTGGAATACCCTCATCTACAATGCTTGCTAATTCCTTGGCCAACATTGATACTACCTTCATACAGTTCAGTCGTCTTTGGTTGATTGATTCTAGACAAGTATATCAGTTGTAACTTTTCTGTTTCATGCCTCTAATTTTATTTTTCTTTAGAATTTATTTATGTTTTTCATTCTTTTGTAGAATTATTAAATCTTATTATGTATTTGCCATCAAATTTAATTTTGAATGATAGTAATATTGCATGCAATAATTGTTTGTTATAATCAATAATATATATATATAGTCTATTTGATTACTGTAATAATGGTTTCTGAGAATGGCTTTTTTGCATCAGGTATAAATAGCTGATGCAATAGAGGGATTAGTTTGCATCGGTTGTTATAAAAAACTGATACAATAGAGGGATTAGTTGCATCGGTTTTCATTACAACTGATGCAACATGGGGGCTGTGTCCAAGCAACCAACCATGATATTTTGCATCAGTTGTTAGTAACAACCGATGCAAAAAAGACCGTTTTGCATCGGTTTCAGAACTGATGCAAAAGTGTTAAGCCTGTTGCATCGGTTGCATATGCATCGGTTGTTGAACTGATGCAAAAGGGGAGTAAACAACTGATGTAAATGGCCTGTTTTGTAGTAGTGTGATGAATGATTGGATCACATCCATGTTGGGGTCGGATGATCGAGTCTTGTATAGTTTGCTTTTTATTCTTTCTAGCAAATGGAGGATAATGGATTATCGAGATGACAAATTAAGTCGCATACGTTTCAAGATGCAGTCGTGTCCATGTATTGAGAGCGGCGGTTGACGAGTAGGCAGCTCATCACAGCTACTCCAAGTCGGGCTTTCTAACTGCCTCTTGTGTTCAGGGCAGGAGTTGATGTGTAGATGATCAAATCATGTCCACTCTAGTTAGATCCCGGCATCACTGAGCTTTAGGAGAGGCATATGTATTCTGTCGAACTTTATTTTATGACTTGAGGAGTGGATGATCGGGCCACATTCGTTCCAAGCCTTGCTTAGGACCCCAAGTCTCGAGGTCGATGAATGAACGGTCAGTCATGTCCGTTTCGTATTGGGTTCTGCCCGTGACGAGCTTTTCCATTTCTAGTCCTTGGCCCTAAGTCAGAGGCACATGGTAGCTGATGAGCGGGCGAATCACGCTCGTCTTGATGAAACTCCACAGGTCCGATCACGGTCTCCGGGGGTTGGATAGCGGCCAACTCTGAGTACTCGGTCACACCTTGCCCCTAGCTCCTTTCAACGGGATGTAAACCTTTAGCGGTCCAATTAATAATCAGAGTTCTCTATTAATAGGCATCGGATGTTGCTATGTTGCCTGCCCGCCATTCTGCAGGGCTTGCACATGCTGTTGAAGCTTTCCTTTCCAAATCATCTTTCCAATCACATCTCGGAGGCGTTTGTAATCGCAAGTGTTAGGACCGTGTGCATCTTGGAATATACAACATTCCCCGAATTTTCTCTGGGCTTTGGTGGACTCTCTCGAGGGAGGTTCTTAGTACTGCTTTGAGTCGTGAGTCTCCAAGTAGAGGCTATCAATTGAATCGTTCTAAGGAGCATATGAGTTGAATTTTGAGATCTTGGTTCATCCACTGGAATCCGAGTCCTTAGCCAAAAGTCCTACATTGTTCTTTATCCTAGTCTACTCTACATCTGGTTCTAATTCACTTTGTACCTGAGATGATCCAAGGTTGTAGGAGGCTCTCAAGCTAACTTGCTACCAAAATCTGTCTAGGGGTTGATTCCCCCCATCAACGCCATCAATATGATATCCTTGTTGGGATCGCTTGCTCTAGTGACGATGATATTGAATCTCTACAGGAAGTCTTTGAGTGGCTCAACTAGCATTTGGAATAAATTAGGTAATGACATTATATAATTGGTGTGAGTCGCAAGCACTCTAAACTGCTCGACAAACTTCTGATCCGGTTGATTGAATGAGGAGATGGGTTTGGAAAATAATCGCATAAATCGCATGATCGATGCATCTTCGAGGAATATAGAAGAGCGTCTGCATTCAATGGCACTATTACTCTAGCGGAATTCATATGTCAATCCAATTTCATGAAATGTAGTCCAGGGTTTGTGCTTCCATAACACACTGGCATGGTTGGCATATTGAATTTCATTGGATATTCTGCACACTGAACGGCTTCAATGAATATGCTTCGACTGGGGGAGATGATTCAGTCATCGTCAATCTGGTTTGTTTTTAGGCTACAGCTACTTGTTATGCTTATGAATGATTTATGCATGCCCGAGATATGAACAAAGCAAGGTGGACCGGTATTGACAGATCAGTGGTAAGCTACTTGGAGTCCCACCTGAGAAAATCTGCTAATTGCTTGGAGTCAATTGTTGGTTTGCTTGGAGTCACTAAATTCAAAGGCCCGGTGATCTGTGCTTGGAGTCACTTTGGCGTTTGCTTTGGGAAAACCATGGTTTTACCTGAGTCTGGCGTTGGGCTAAAGTTTCATGCGTTTGCTTAGAGTCGTATCATTTATGTTCTCCAACCTTTGGGAGTATCGATTGAGTAGTGGTTGCTTGTCCGTTCCCTGGTTGCCATTCAGAAGCTGCCTCTTGGAGAGGGGTATAATACTAGAGTGGGGTCGGTATATACCCCTGGAGAGGGATCGGTATAATACTATGAGGAGGGATTGGTATATATACTATCAGGAGGGATCAGTATATATACGCTGAAGTGGGATCGGTATATATACTATGAGGAGGGATATGTATATATACACTGAAGAAGGATCGGTATATATACTATCATGATGGATCGATAGATTTACACTGAAGAGGGATCAGTATATATACTATGAGGAGGGATCGATATATATACACTGAAGAGGGATCGGTATATATACTATCAGGAGGGATCGGTATATATACACTGAAGAGGGATCGGTATATATACTATTAGGAAGGATCGGTATATATACACTAAAGAGGGGTCAATATATATACTATCAGGAGGGATCAGTATATATACATTGAAGAAGGATCGGTATATATACTATCAAGTGTGATCAGTATATAGCGTTTTTGGAGCGATCGGTATACAAACTTTTTGGTGAGATCGGTGTATATGGTTTTTTTCTGGAGGGATCGATTTACGAGGATTTTGATGAGAGGTCGGCTATTTGCATTGAGTGAGGGATCGGCTATCACTTAACTTGAGTACAAACTCCAACATCCGATCCCAAGATTTTGCATACGTAAGTGAATCTGATCCCTTCGAAATGGGCATGAACACATGGACAACTCCAAGCAAAAACTCTAGAATAATCAAATCCTCCAAAAACACAGGAAGTAGACAGTTCCTCTAACCATGGATATTAGCTTCCTTTAGGTCTTCTTCAAATCTGAGTAATAGGAAGTTTAACATTTGAAATATGGATCTATCCCGCGAATATGGAATCCACAAGTAGATGATGAGATCCAATCAAGCTGAGAATTCATTTCTCAATGAAAGTACCAAAATGTTGACACCAAAAATGGACATCAACACGCGTAGACTTTCATGAATATCAAAAAATTAATGGAATCTAAAGAACAAAGCATAAAAGAAAGTAGACACGAAGATTTCATAGTGGTTCGGCAATCTTAGCCTATATCCACTTCACATTTTATTAATCTATTACTCGATTACAATTACATGAGCTTTTGAATTAGCTAGAACCCATTGATACAAGTTTATAAGAAAAATAGTCATGGCAGAGTATTTGGAGTAGGAAGAAGAAGATGAAGTCCAAAAGAGAGGTCCCAAAAATGGCCCCCGCCCCTGTATTTATAGATGAAGGTAGTCTTCATTCTAACTGACATCTCTAAGCCTGGACCCCTCTGACCACTTAGGCCCACCATAAGAAAAGCTCGGCCCAACACACTATGCCGACGAAAATTATCATGTCGACCCGAGCCATATTGTGCCGACCTGATGGTCTTCGTACTCTATGCCGACCTGATCCATGTTATACCATACATTACGTCGACCCGGTGGTCTTCGTTCCTATGCTGACCTGACTCATCTCACACACCATGCCAATCCAGTCCATCCCATTTACTATGCCAACTCGGTCCATCATACATACAATGTCGATCCGACCTATTCCATATTCCATGCACTATGCCGACCTCATTCATACACTCTTCAACTTATCAAACATCTATGCCAACCCCTATTCCACCAAGCTAACCTTCATAATTCTGACATCTTGTATCATTTATTCGTTGACCTTATTTACCCTGGGCTAGATATAGCTGCTCGAAAATCACACTCTGGTCACATAGATGTCTCGTGGCCATCTTTCCCATCGATAGCCAAGTCCAGTTTCTGTAATCACCTTTGTGTAGCCGGGCCAAAGTACCGGGTAACAGATATCATAAATATATGACTTAATATAAATAAGCCATAATAAAAATATGCCAGAACAAATGATTATAATAGGGTACAATAAATAAAATCACCATTTCAAAATTCCATACCAAGTCTCAAATAGACTATTAAAACTATAGTGATAACAAATTCAAAATTCTCCAGAGCCCAAAAGATACTAAATATTTATCCCAAAATCTCTGAAGAAATAATCATCACTAAGGAAATAATAATGGTAGTCAACTATCAGTTTGATACGGTGAGACACGGGGCCTAACTGAAATAAATAAACCCCCCCATAGTGCAAGTAGTCTAACGAAAAGAAAAGGACTACCAAGTAAAAACCCCAACACCTAACGAAAAGAAATAGGTAGCCGCGTTTATGACAAAACTATGTGAATTTACCTAACGAAAATAAATAGGTAAACATTGTCCAGCTATGAAATAAACCGATAGGGCTGCAATATAACATCTATCTAAACAACAAAAAGGATAGCTATGTTATACCAGAACAGACCTAACCCTAAGAAATAGGTCTGCCTACCCAAATATAAAAATGAATCGACTCTCGGGCTGATGAAAAATGAGTCATGGTCTCTCGGGGATCGATCGGTCTCAGATAAAATCCGAACACCTCAAGATACTACAACTCTAAAGTGTTTATTACTGTCACCCCAGTAACTACAAGAATTTAACTAACTATCCCATACCAGATAGTAAATTCAAGTATTTACTAAAAGCTAGTAAATTCCACTTAAACTCTATTTAACAAATTATAGCAATAAACGAAAGAATTGTTTGAAATGTCTCATACCAATCTGGTAATTCAATCGTTTATTAAAATTCTTTGTTTCATATAAAATCACGAAATTCAGATAGAAATATCATTAAATTCCAATTCAAAATATAAGAAAAGAAAAAAGTTTAAAATTGGAATTTGTTTTACCTTTGGAAATAATAATTTTGAAGTTTTAAAAAAAAAAATTAGAATAGAATTTGTTTTATAAACCAAAGGATTTCCTTAAAATAATTAAAACTCTACTTATAAATTCATAGACTCATTTTAAAGAAAAGTTGCTTATCTACAAAAGCTTTTAAGCTCGTTCAAAATTATTTAAATTACTTTCATAACAAAATCACTTGAAATTAAAATTATTACTTTCATAACAGCTTTATAAAATAATACTATATTTTATCTTTTGCCTCTAAAACATTTTCAAATTTTTAATATACTTATAATAGTAAATTTTAAAAGATTCTTTGAATAAATGTTACTCATCCTAAAAAAAACTTTGAATAAAAATTTTGAATCAAGAAATAAGTTAATAATATAATTTAACTATTTTCTATAAACTAAATCCCAATAGGGATCAAAATAGAAGAAAAAATCTCACATTGAAAATCTTAAAAACATTTAAACAATTCAAACAAGGAACCCATCAAAATACAACTTCTAGAGCCAACATCGCTCTATAAATAATAATTCCATAATACGGAATTATTTAACGACCCAAGTAGCTTTCCGACAACTCCGGTCACACAATAATGAATGTACTATCATCCATCAATCAAAACATTATATGATCAAGAAATTTGTGATCACTTGCAACTTTCAACGATCGACAAATTAAATTCTATATTTAAACATACAATTCAACAAATTCATCCATCCAACCAATTGAATCTATAGCAAGTAATTTTTCTTCAAGCATTTCAATAATTCACTACCAAATATTATTGCAATTCATAATCAAGCAAGGTATGAAAAAGGGAGATAATCATTTTTAAATTTAGATGTGTGAGTTAATTTGATTAACTCACCTCAACCCAAACTGTAGCAGCACCACATCAAACGCCACCACGAACGCCACTAGATAACCTAAGTCACACGCAGCAGCTCCTTCCTTTGGCAAAAGTCGACAAGACGTAGCTCTAGGTCAGGTCACCTTCCTCCATTGAAATTCCTAGGCGCCAATGACATAATCGCGACCTCCCAGGCGCCGTATCCCCTCGCCGATGATGAGCACGAGCTCCAACTCCGTCCAAAGACTCACGCGCGTTCTCCTCCGCTTGAGCCCCGTTCTCTAGCAGCCTCGTCGCCTCGATTGGATTGCATCACCGTAGGGTCGCGACTTCGTTTTCGCGATCCCTTTTTTCTTCTTATTTTCGATTTAGGGCTGGGTTAATGACCTAATTTGAGTACATAGGCTTTAGAAAGTAGGATGCGGGTTATTGGGTTTGATAATAAAGAATGGCTGGCTTTTAGGTCTAGGCTTTTGCTTGAGCCTAGTTTCAAATTGATAAACATAAATTTCTTTTCTTTTAAATAACCCAATTGTTTATTTGTAAATAAATTTTAGTCTAATTGAAATTGATCTACACTTCATTGTACAAGTTATATTTCAATATCTAGACAACTACAAAATTTACATTCAATATAATATTGTTTCACTCTATTTGATTATTCAATTTATTGATATAAAAATAAATTTATTCATCTTCATCAATTTAATAATTTTTCTGAATATCAAAGAAATCTCATTTTTATCCATCTCAATTATACAAAACTATTTATACTTTTAAAATATTTCATAGTTAATAACACACTTTATTTGAATTTTTATATATTATCTAAAATGAAATTTATTAACTAAATTAAATTTTACTATAACAAAAATTCTTTATTGAATATAATTTAATTGAATTATAATTTGATTCCAAAATAATAATTATCCAAATCGAATTCAAATACTACTATTTTAATTAAATTTGTAGAATAGTACGGCTTCGAAAACTGGGTTGTTAAAGACCTCCCCTATGAAAATTGCGTCCTCGCATTAATTTCTTATAGGAAGACGTCCAAAACACATGCAAACATTAAATATCTTCGAATTTTACTATTAAGTAGAAACTCGATCAAAACCTTAAGTAGTTAACATTAGAATCCAACTTATTGTATGTTATAAATTTAAATAGATTTATTTATTAACTTCGGTTTCTTCCTATATGTAAATTTATTGAAAATTTTCTAAGTGTTAAAATTTTTGAAAAATTTCGGCAAAGTCTCCCATGTACGGAGAGTCGTTTACAATTTTCCAGTTATACTATAAACAATATACATCGACCACACGGTTGGGAACACAATATATAACAATATTTTTAACACTTTTATATTTCATTCGGAAGTGTACCTTTTAATTAGCATTTTTAGCAATTTCGCTTATTATTAAACAAGCAAATGCGGCTGTCGCATGCAGATCAATCCACCTAAAACTTCAAAAGTACCTATCTCAACTTAAATTTAAAGATTAGTTCATGTAGAAAGAAATATGTTGAGTATGCATACATTTAATATATAAACAACATCGCGTTCATATTTAAACCACCTTCCGGCTAATTTTTAAAGGCCGAAATCACCAAATCATGTTATGCTTTCTAAAACTAAATTGTTATATAGTGTGTTAGCTATTCAAAATATCTTTCGGATGGCATAAATGTGGATTACAACTTAAGTTACGAGGGTTTTTACCAAAGGTAGGTGTAGCAGTTTTTTAATATGTGCACAGACCCTCTTCACAAACATGCACATTTAGGCTAGAAAACGACAAAATTTTGTGAAACCCTTAAAACAAAAGTTGTTACTTATATTTTAGGCTTTCCGGAGTGGGTAAAAACATCGAAATCCGAAAACAAAATAAAAGGTTATGATCGATTTTATCCAACACTTTTAAGATGAAATTTCTAAGTACACTTTTATTTCTCTTAGCCAATACCTTAACAACTCTCCCATGCCACTGTTATATGTCTTGAATTAAGAAAGCATGCTACTGTGTTCATAAATACATGAAAACTTGACAATACTGCTGCTGTTTAAAAAAAAGTTTCCATCCCAATCATTATCTAGACAGAAGAGAACTTGTACAAGCATATGTTTGAAGTCACCAAGTACAATTTAAAATTAACAAGTATATGCTACTACAGGCATACCATAGTCACTTTTAATTTCTTCATTCAAGCTTTCATATTTATACTTCAGTAAATTTGTTTCAACTGTCACTTATATTTTATTTGTATTTTACCTAATATACTATTCGATAAAATATATAGAGAGCACAAGTAAACATGCTACTCAAGTCACAGAACAACCTACATACACTTCACGAACATGATCAAGAACTAGGCACAACATTATTAGATACATCATCAAAACACATCAAAATCAAGACGCTGCTTCAAGTTATAGTATCAACGAGCGTTCAAAGTTAACATGGGAAACAAAAGATCCAACCAATACAGTGAATTGAACATGTCAAGATGAAAATCAGAAAATCAATCAGGTTCAAGCGTATATAAGATATATTCAGAAATATTTGAATATATACCACAGAAATGAACGGGTCATCAGGCCATTCAATCAAAAATCCACAAACAAAAATCAAAGCTTGAAAATTCAATTCGAAGAGTATATTCAATAATTTAGGAAATCAATTCCTATTTAAACCCATGTAGTTGTTAATGATTTCAACGTCAAGGTATCTAGAAATATGTAAGTTATTTTCAGGCTTTAGCCCTCTAAGTAAAATGAAAACAACCAATCAAGTTTACAGTCTTCCTTAATTAAGCGGTGTTCTATAAATATATGTAAAGCAACATAAAAGGAGATATACATAATAACATATAGGGACAAAAATGGGTATATAGAAAAATAAACAAAGGTAAAATGAACTAAAAGAAAAAAAAATTATGACTTTAGAACTTGTATTAAAAACACATGCAAAAAAAAGGATTTGAGTGCATATGTGTATAACATATATCGAGGTTGTAATTCAATGCATGCATGGAAGATGTTAACAATACATTTTACCATCATGTTACTTTGGCTACCATGGTTATGAATTAATTATGTTTGGTTATACGGTTAACAATACAAACAAATCCCTGTTTCATTCCACATACAACTATTTCATTCTTTTAAATTTGTTTGGTTATGTATCAGCTATGTCAACCATAATAATATACTCATATATGAGTAGAAGCCACTAGTTATATATGTTTGACCTTGATAACTTCAATATGCAACAGAAAATGGTTTTTTCAACATCTTAATATTTATTATTTATTCAAACTTCAAGGATTTGCTATCTTTACAAAATAATCCACTCATCAAATGCCAAAAACAATTCAAAAATTATTATTTTAAATTCCAATAAAACTCAAATTAAAACGTCAAACGAATAAAAATTCATGAAAATCCACAATTATGAACTTTTAAACATAACCAACAAAAGTAAAGTAAAACATATTGCTCCATTTACTCGCAAATTGGAGGCATGGATGGTATCTTGTAGGAAAATATTCATGAACGATATATTTTGATATAGAAAGCAATCCTCATTGTTGCTTAGACAAATATCTGTATAAGAACTATGGATATTTAATAAGATCATATACATGAAACTATAAATTTGAATTACTTTTATGTTCTGCTTCAGACTGCAAGTATCTAAGCAATTAAAATTTCTGAGATATTAATTTCCATGGATAAGAACTAAACATTAATGACTATTTTTTAAAACCATATCAAATATCCCTATTGTTTCTAACATAGAAAATAAAAAGCTTAAACTTTGAAGGATTTCACCAAATAAGACACAAAGTTTTTAGAATCTTTATCTAATGGGTTAAATAATAAAATTATATATATAAATGCTAACTTGTTATCCAAAATGTCATCTTACAAAGCCGGTCAGTTCTAAGGAGAAAATGATATTTATTCCAATCACAATAATATATACACAATCATCTAAAAGTATCACACCCAATTTATTTAACATACGTCATTGTAAATGAATATATAAGATTTTACAAATGCCAAATTTATTTAAAATATAAATCCTACTCTCATTTTATATACTTTATTTTATTTATCAGAATATCCTAAGGTATCTCCTTCAAAAATATAATTTATACACTTCTATAAAATATTATTTTACCTTCAAAACAATCCTTCCAAACTATCCATTTCAATATATATAATATTTAACTTATTTCAAAATTCTATCATTATTATAAATTACAAAATATTATATACTTACTAATTATTATTACTGAAAACATTTTATTACCCAAAACACTGTGTTCAAATGTCTCGTCCTAGTGTTTAGAAATCCTTATCGATAATGCTGATCATGCGCATCGACTAGAATTCTTAAAGCACTCAACGGGCAATTTAACACAAATTATTTTCTATAAGATATACATATATCTTCTGGTATTTTACACTTTCACCAAATTTTGCTTGCTTAAAATAACATAATCAGTGTTATTCATATATATCCTTTATCACAAAATTTGATCCAATTTAATATTTGCTTTTATAAAAGTTCTTTCAATCCATTTCAAAATTTAAATAAAATAATTCTTAACAAATTTCAATTCCACTATGCATCTTGATATTTATTCGGTTGTAGCAATAATTACAATTTCATTTTATATAAAACAAGGTTTTCATTTTCCTTTGCGATAACCACACTAATGAAGATACCATAATGTTTAATAATTAATATCGAGCATATTACGAATTTTCAGAGAAAAATTCCTACTCAATACTAATTCAACAATTATTTAGAATTTTCAAAATAATCAAACATCCATTAACCAATAAAAAAAATTCCATTACTTATTTTATTTATTAAGTATATTTTCAAATTGATACATATTATTTATCATTTATATTTTTTAACTATTAATTGCTTAGACATTTTTATTATTTCCCAGCAAATCTATTTGGTAGAAACCGCTAGCTTTTTATTAATGATTGGATTCGTGCTGATTCAAATAGGATTATAAATTATTAGAGTGATAATGTCTTATTTAATTGCACATTTTAAACTAAGCATAAATAAAAATAAAAGTTGATGCAAACAACATACATTTTAATCAAACAATCGCCTTCAGTGGATAGCTATTTTCCAGCTTCCGCTGCGCACCCTGATCACTAACAAATCAGGACACGACAATTTGATTATAAGCCATCTAAGGTCTCATTTATGCTATCCAATGAGTTCACTCTTTACAAAAGTGAGTTCCAATTTTAAAAATCATCATTTTCATAATAATAATTAGTTTAATTCTAAAATTTTCAAATATGTCCCAATGATTATTCCCAATAATCATTTATATTCCTATTCATAATAGTTAATTAAGTAACTAACTACCACATGCCCAAGGGACGAGATTCTAGGTCATCTAGGTTTAGATCCCAACTCTGTATCAATTATATTCTATAATGTTCTGAACTCAGCTCTGATACCAAGCAGTAACAACCCCACCGTAATGCCCAGTTTAGCAAAGAACATTACAAGTACGTCGTCTGCTAATCCGGAGAATACGGTTGGTGAAGGGCAATCGAATGTGAATGTATCTTTATACTAACACCGACACGTCTTATTTACCTTTTTGTGAATCTGAACTGAAATTTAGATGTGTGCAGTATTAGTACAAAGTAATAAACACACCGATTAAAAATATTCAGAACAATATATAATATAGATAAATCAGAATCAGAATCACAAATCACAGCGGAATAATATACATCATCATATACATAATAGAATGGAGTCTACAAAATATGAGTACTAGACCCACATAAATATATACATCACATCTAAAGTCTTGTATTAGGTACAAAGTCACTACTATATAATATATATGACATAAAATTCTAACTATCAATATATACAAGTATGAAGTAAACTAAAACTATCAAAATAGTCTACTTCAATGCTAGCCCAAAATCCAAAGGTTAATAGGTCTTTGTACCTGTAAAGTCTCGGTCTGACCCGAGTAATATAAAATAAACGGTCAGACTATATCTAATAGAAAGGTGAGATGATACTGATATCATAAATATATGACTTAAAATAAACAAGCCATAATAAAAATATGCCAAAACAAATGATTATAATAGGGCATATTAAATAAAATCACCATTTCAAAATTCAATATCAAGTCTCAAATAGACTATTAAAAATATGGTGATAATAAATTCAAAATTCTCCAGAGCCCAAAAGAAACTAAATATTTATCCCAAAATCTCTGAAGGAATAATCATCACTAAGGAAATAATAATGGTGGTCAACTATTAGTGTGATACAGTGCGACATGGGGCCTAACTAAAATAAATAAACCCCGCCACAGAGCGCAGTAGTCTAACGAAAAGAAATGCACTACCAGGTAAAAACCCCGACTCCTAACGAAAAGAAATAGGTAGCCGTGTTTAGGACAAAACTATGTGAATTTACCTAACGAAAATAAATAGGTAAACATTGTCTAGTTGTGAAATAAACTGATAGGGCTGCAATATAACATCTATCTAAACAACAAAAAGGACAACTACGTTATACCAGAACAGACCTAACCCCAAGAAATAGGTCTGCCTACCCAAATCTAAAAATGAATCGACTTTCGAGTTGATGAAAAATGAATCATAGTCTCTCGAGATCTATCGGTCTCAAATAAAATCTGAACACCCCAAGATACTACAACTCTAAAGTGTTAATTACTGTCACCTCAGTAACCACAAAAATTTAACTAACTATCCATACCAAATAGTAAATTCAAGTATTTACTAAAAGCTAGTAAATTCCACTTAAACTCTATTTAACAAATTATAGCATTAAACGAAAGAATTGTACGAAATATCCCATACCAATCCGACAATTCAATCGTTTATTAAAATTCTTCGTTTCATAGAAATTCACGAAATTCAGATAGAAATCTCATTAAATTCCAATTCAAAATATAAGAAAACAAAAGAGTTTAAAATTGGATTTTGTTTTACCTTTGGAAATAATAATTTTGAAGTTTTAAAATAAATAATAATAATAAATGTAAAATAGAATTTGTTTTATAAACCAAAGGATTTCCTTAAAATAATTAAAACTCTACTTATAAATTCATAAACTTATTTTAAAGAAAAGTTGCTTATCTACAAAAGCTTTTAAGCTCGTTCAAAATTATTTAAATTACTTTCACAACAAAATCACTTGAAATTAAAATTATTACTTTCATAAGAGCTTTTATAAAATAATACTATATTTTATCTTTTGCCTCTAAAACAATTTCAAAATTTTAATATACTTATAATAGTAAATTTTAAAAGATTCTTTGAATAAATGTTACTCATCCTAAAAAAAACTTTGAATAAAAATTTTGAATTAAGAAATAAGTTAATAATCTAGAATATAATTTAGCTATTTTCTATTAACTAAATCCCAACATGGATTAAAATAGAAAAAAATCTCATATTGAAAATCTTAAAAACATTTAAACAATTCAAACAAGAAACCCATCAAAATACAACTTCTAGAGCCAACATCGCTCTATAAATAATAATTCCATAATACGGAATTATTTAACGACCCAAGTAGCTTTCCGACAACTCCGGCCACACAATAATGAATGTACTATCATCCATCAATCAAAACATTATATGATCAAGAAATTTGTGATCACTTGCAACTTTCAACGATCAACAAATTAAATTCTATATTTAAACATACAATTCAACAAATTCATCCATCCAACTAATTAAATCTATAGCAAGCAATTTTACCGCAAGCATGCCAATAATTCACTACCAAATATTATTGCAATTCATAATCAAGCAAGGTTTGAAAAAGGGAGATAATCATTTTTAAATTTAGATGTGTGAGTTAATTTGATAAACTCACCTCATCCCAAACTATAGCAGCACCACATCAAACGCCACCATGAACGCCACTACATAACCTTAGTCGCACGCAGCAGCTCCTTCCCTTCGCAAACGTCGACAAGGCGCAGCTCCAGGTCAGGTCGCCTTCCTCCATCGAAATTCCCAGGCGTCGATGACATAATCGTGACCTTCCAGGCACCGCATCCCCTCGCCGATGACGACCACAAGCTGCAGCTCCATCCAGAGACTCGCGCACGCATGCTCCTCTACCTGAGCCCGGTTCTCCAGCAGCCTCGTTACCTCGATTGGATTGCATCACCCTAGGGTCACGACTTCGTTTCCGCGATCCCTTTTTCTTCTTCTTATTTTCGATTTAGGGCTGGGTTAATGACCTAATTTGAGTACATGGGCTTTAGAAGATAGGACGTGGGTTATTGGGTTTGATAATAAAGAATGGCTAGCTTTTGGGTCTAGGCTTTTGCTTGAGCCTAGTTTCAAATTGATAAAGATAAATTTCTTTTCTTTTAAATAACCTAATTGTTTGTTTGTAAATAAATTTTAGTCTAATTGAAATTGATCTACACTTCATTGTACAAATTATATTTCAATATCTAGACAACTACAAAATTTACATTCAATATAATATTGTTTCACTTTGTTCAATAAAAAATAAATTTATTCATCTTCATCAATCTATTAATTTTTCTGAATATCAAAGAAACCTCATTTTTATCCATCTCAATTATACAAAACTATTTATACTTTTAAAATATTTTATATTTAATAACACTTTATTTGAATTTTTATATATTATCTAAAATGAAATTTATTAACTAAATCAAATTTTACTATGACAAAAATTCTTTATTGAATAGAATTTAATTGAATAATAATTTTATTCCAAAATAATAATTATCCAAACCGAATTCAAATACTACTATTTTAATTAAATTTGTAGAATAGTACGGCTTCGAAAACATGGTTGTTACACTAATCATATTGGATTCAATGTAAAAACCTATTGTTTTCATAATAAATAAACCCTGGTTAGTTTTCCAAAACACCATCCTTGCACATTGTAATAATATTTGATGGGAGTCATTATTAATCTACAGGAATGAATGCAAACATTGGCTTTACATCAAAAGATTTTACGTTTGTGCAAATGGTCTTTTAACAATATTGCAATTTTAAAATCGATTTCTTTCTGACTGAAAGCTACTTGGTACATAAATCAGGAACTCCTTATACACAACAGTCATATAAAGTAAATGAATCATTTCCTTTCAAGTGGATTAATAAAAAATGGAAAGAAGGCTTCCATGTTACATCTATGAGTCTATGACTACTGTCGAAAATAGCTGGGGGGTCGGTATGTCAAGGAATGCTGCCTATTTTGATCATGTATAATGAATATCCAAATACACGCCTCATATTTAAACAGCTCCTGACATATAAAAACTGTTTTTGTATATCATGCATTATACCATAACAAATAACAATGCACGGTACTGAAGTATCAATATCAAAATAAAGCAACTAGTCTATGCAGCATTTTCATCAATGCACTGCACAACGCGCTTGATAAACTAATCTATTTCTTGCAGTTGACTATCCAAAAGTACTAATGATGAATGTTCGGATTAGTTTGTTTACTGTTTAATTCTCTCCTTGAGCAGGTTGTGGAATTGGATTTTCTGTATACAAGTGAGGGAACTCACAAGGGACAGGAACATAGATATAGAATTACTTCAGCCACCGCCACTCCTTGAGTGGGTTGTGGAATTGGAAACTTTCTTCCCTTCGGTTTGTGTAGATTAAGATTTTGTAAGTTCTCTATGCATGGAACTTTCTTCCCTTCGGTACATCCAGATTAAGATTTTGTAATTTTTTTTGGTTGGACATCATCTCAATCATGTTCATTTTACAAACCACAAACTATCCTGTGAAATTTACTTACTTTACATGCATCACATGGTGATGTATATAAACTGATCCATTTATTATTGGCTCTATATCATTCTAACAACCAATACCTTCTTCATCAATACTAATAGCAATGCCAGTTATGTTTCTGATGGTTTATAAACATTAACTAATTTTTATAAAATTTAACTAAGTTATATAAAAATTAACTAAAATTATTTAACTAATTTATAAACTAAGTCTTATAAATATTCAACTAAGTTAATTAAGTGAATTTTACAAAAATTAATTAAAGGATATAAAAATTAACCAGGTTATATAAAAATTAACTAAGTTAACTGAGTTTTATAAAAATCAACAAAATTTATTTATTTTTAATTAAATTAACTAAAGTCTATGAAAATTAATTTAGTTTTATAAAAATTATGTTCTCTATTTTGAAATCTTTGTTAAATTGTTATAAGAATTGACTAAGTTTTATAAAAATTATCTAATTTTTATAAAAATTAACTAAGTTAACTAAGTTTTATAAAATTAATTAAGTTTATAAAAACTAACTAAACTTAAAAGAAGAATAATAATATAATATAACAATAATAGTAGTGGTAATAAATAATATTATAATAATATAATAATACTAATAATAAATTAACTAAGTTTAAAATAAGTAGCTAAGTTAATTTAGTTTTATAATAATTAAATAAGCCAACTATTTTTTTTAAAATTAAATAAGTTTATAAAATTTAATTAAGTTTTATAAAAATTAATAAGTTTGTAACAATATACATGCAATTGTTGAATAAAGTATTTTAAACAAAATTTACATCCATTTTAGGAAATTCCATATGTTATTGATATCGTTTCCATATGATTATATAAATTAACTAAATTTTATAAAATTAACTAAAGTTTATATAAATCAATTTAATTTTATAAAAATTAACTAAGTTAATCAGGTTTCACATAAATTAATTAAGTTCCATATAAATTAATTAAATTTATATAATTAAGTTTCACACACACACACACACATATGTATATATGTATAGTTATAATTGCTAATTGTTGAATTTCTTTTTCATAGGTAATTACCCATCTATGGTGCATACAAATGGCAACATGCTACGGTATATTAGTGATTTGTAGTTCTTTTGAAGTAACAACTTTTTTGGTTTGCACATATAATCGTCATGTGTAGTACAAACTTTTTTGTCACTTGTATTATTTACACTTTTAATGTACTGTTCATTAAATATTACGACATATTATGCATTATTCTATGTGAATGTTGAATGGTTAGTTATTTTTCGTTTAGTGTGATCTATATAATTGTGTGAAATGATACATTGTATTTATGTAATTTTGTCGATTATAATGCGATAATGGACATGTACATACTGCAAAAATGATTTTTAAAACGCTGTTAAAGGATGTGATGGTGTTTTTAAAACGTTGTTAAAGGATTTTATGGCGTTTTTAAAACGCTATTAAAGCCTATAATAGCGTTTATGAAATGCTATTACAGTTAATAATAGCGTTTTATGACCGTTGTGCACCAATATGTTAGAATAAAGGGTTTTTATAGCATTTTAACAATGCCGTTAATAAGACTTTTTATAACATTCTGTAAACGCTATAAAAGACGTTTTTATAGCGTTTCTTATGTTGCAATAATATGCCATTGACTTATTACAACTTGTTGATTTACAGCGTTTATAAAAACGCTGTAAAAGCCTTTTATAGCGTTTTTTAAAGGCTATTAAATGCCTTATTGTTGTAGTGTTTTCCGCTGTGTATTTGGATGTAAAGGAAGATTTATTAGCTTTATTATATACTCTGATCTACCAAGGGGGCATCTTCATATGTTGCTCTTGGCATATGTGTAATAATTATATTCTGCTGAACGTGGTTATCGTTTTTGGGATTATGTAATGAATATGAAAAGTTTTGAATGGAATGTGGAATTGTGTTTTTAATTGTTAAATTTTTTCTGTATTCTTATGGTCTGTGTATCAATGAATCTAGCACCGCCGTATTTGGTCGCCAAAGATCAATAGCTATGGATAACTGCAGCATCCGTAGCCGTTAGTTATGGGCCTCCAAGTAGGGGGATGTTACAAGTTGTTATCAGAGCATATGTTTATGAAACTTTAAAAGAAAAGTAAAACCTAAAAGCTTTTTGAAACATAATCCAAAGAATTTGAAAATATGATCGGGGTTTGGGTTAACGCTATAGTAACATACTTGTATTTGATATATAGGTATATATCTAAGTACGAATTCCCCTCTCTTTTAGACCATTCTTTTGTATCTTACTAAGGCTCATATGCAGATTTACGAGAAAGAGGATATGGAAGCCGGAAACGGAAGAGGAAATCTTAGTGGAGGAAGCACCACAACCAACGAAAATGCTCGACCTAATACTCGGAGAAACCAAGGTTGACAGGCTAATGCTAACAAAAACGCTGGAGCCAATGTAGGTGCTGGAAATCTGCTGGTAGATGCAGGGATGGTGTATCATTTGTTAGCAAATCTTTTGCAAGTAGGAGCTGCTGGTAATGTTGGAGGAGCTAATCTTGTAGCTCCAGCTGGATATAATTATGCTAGGCTGAGTAGGGATTACACCAGTCTGGGTGGAAAGCCATTTATGGGAACGGAGGATGCTGTTGAGGTTGAGAATTGGCTTCTGAACTGGAGAGGATTTTTACTGATTTAGGCTTGGATGATGGAGAAAAGAGAAGGCTAGCCTCTAGACAGTTGCAAGGGTTAGCGCTTCACTGGTGGAACAGTGTGACAACCGGAGTTCCGGAGGAAGAGCTGACATGGGCTGATTTTAGAAGAAGGTTTGAGCAGAGGTTCTTCTCTGAGGTTGCCAAGTCGGCATTGATGAGGAAGTTCATGAATCTTGTCCGGGGAGAGATGTCAGTGATCAAGTACGCTACTAAGTTTGATGAGCTATCTCGATATGGATATGCTTTGGTAGACACTGATATCAGGAGGAATGAGATATCTATTCGTGGACTAAGGCCAGAGCTAGGCCAAATGACTACGACTCATGTCAGAGAGCCTTGTAATATGGTGGTGGAGATGGCCATCTGCCATGTGGAGATGCTTGATGTCTCGGTTAGAGAGAAGCCAATTGAATCCCCGGGTCCTCAGGGAAAGAAATTGAAATTCTTTAAGAAGAACGGAGCCCAAAAAAGGGATGCTTCCAAGAAGGCAAAGGCGGATTTGGTGTGCTATAAGTATGATAAGAAGGGCCATTATGATCATGAGTCCCGGACGGGCAAGGGAAAGAAGCCTGTAGAGAAGAAGAATGTGAAATGCTTCAATTGCGACCAAGTTGGGCATTATAAGAACCAGTGTCCGGAACCAGTCAGGGAGGACGGAGGGAAGGTGTTTGCTATTGGACCACCATCTTCTTCTAGACCAACTATAGCAGAGAAAGGGAAAACTGTGATGGAAGGTACATTTCTGATTCAGAGTATACTAGTTAGGGTACTATTTGATACCGTTGCATCACATTCATTTATATCATAGTATTTGGTAGTTAGGTTATGCAGAGAACCTATATACCTTGTTACTTCCTTAAGGGTTGCGAATTCAATAGGAGGATATGCAACTCTAGGGATGAGATGTGACCAGTTAGAACTTGATTTGTTAGGTCATAAGTTTGCATGCAGTTTGTATGTTTTTGATTTCGTAGATTTTGGGATCATTTTGGGTATGGATTAGTTGGGTAGGTATGAGGCTAGGATATTTTTCCAGGATAGGGAAATATCGTTGAGGCACCCAGATAATCATAACCGAATCTTCAGTGGAGGATTCCAGTAAGAGTGTTTGTGCTTTGTTAAGTGCCATGGAGGTTGGAGAAGAGTTAAGTCAGGTTCGAGTGTCAAGGGAATTTGCAAATGTCTTTGAGCCAGTCACAGGACTACCACCGAAACGAGCTGTTGAGTTTCTGATAGATCTTGTACTGGGAGCTAAACCTCTCAGTAGACCACCTAGCAGGATGACACTGACAGAGACGAAGGAATTAGAGGTGGAGCTAGTGGACCTTGAAAGAAGGAATTTTATTAGACCAAGCAGTTCGCCTTGGGGAGTGGCCGCAGTGTTCGTGAAGAAGCCAGATGGGTCGTTAAGGATGTGCATCGACTATCGTAAGTTAAACGAAAGGACGATCAAGAATAGATACCTCTGCCAAGGATAGATGATCTGTTTGATCAGTTGAGTGGAGCCAGAAAGTTCTCCCAATTGGATTTAGCGATGGGGTTCCATCAGTTGCGGGTAGTGGAGGACAGTATTCCTTTGACTGCATTTCGAACTAGATATGTTTCATTAAGAGTGGTTAGTGATGCCATGCGGGTTGACGAATGCACCTGCTTTCTTTGTGGATTTGATGAATCGAGTCTTCCGAGAGTACTTGGAAAGGTTCGTGTTGGTATTCATAGATGACATTTTGGTGTACTCAAAAGATGAAAGAGAGCATGAGATTCATCTTAGAGTAGTGTTGAGGACGTTGAGGCAGAATCAACTGAAGGCGAAGTTTTCTAAGTATCATTTTTGAAAGAAAGAGGTTAAGTTTCTTAGTCATGTGGTTTCAAAGGAGGGATTGTCGGTTGATCCAGTTAAGATCGAATCTGTCAATAATTGGAAGAGACCAGAGATGGTAATCGAGATTAGAAGTTTTCTTGGACTTGCCGGCTATTACCGGAGATTCATTAAGGATTTCTCACTAATAGCGGCACCTTTGACCAAGTTGACCAGGAAAGACGTGAAGTTTATTTGGTCCAACAAATGTGAGGAAGGGTTCCTTAAGTTAAAGCATTTGTTGACCAATGAACCAGTGTTAGTAGTTCCAGATGGTAACCAAGGGTTGGTAGTATACACTGATGCATGTGGAACTGGATTGGGAGCAATATTGATGCAGAGAGGCAAATTCATTGCTTACGCATCTAGGCAGCTTAGACCACACGAAGTAAGATATCGTACTCATGACTTGGAGTTAGCTGCGGTGATTTTTTCCATGAAGATTTGGAGGCATTATCTCTTGGGAGAGAGATTTGAGTTATATATCGATCATAAGTCATTAAACTATTTACTCTCTCAGAAGGAGTTGAATATGAGGCAGCAGAGGTGGCTGGAATTTTTGGTAGATTATGATTTCGGTATCGAGTATACTACTGGGAAAGGAAACAAGGTAGCATAAGCTCTCAGTAGAAAACATCAGAATGTGGTGTTAGCGATGTTGGTAGAATGGAAGGATCTAGAAGCATTGGCCAGTTGTGGTGTGCAGTTGAGATCTACTGCTAGCTCTAGTTAGGGTACTATCATGTTATCTTATTTAGAAGTTCGATCAGTGCTGATCGAGAGGATAGCTTCTAAGCAAAGAGAAGATCCAGTTTTGGCCGAGAGAATTAGAAGACTTAAGGTAGGATCGGAGATCGATGATCTAAAGGGTTTTAATTTTGACCAAAGAGGTTGGTTGAGAAAGAAGGGACGATTATGCGTTCCGGATGCAGAGAACTTAAGGAGGGAAGTTCTGGAGGAATGTCATCGATCGAAGTTCACGATTCATCCCGGAGGGACCAAGATGTATCAAGACATGAAGAGGAGCTTCTACTAGGAAGGCATGAAGTGGGATGTTCGCTTGTGGGTTAGGAAGTGGGTTAACTGTCAACAAGTGAAGGCCGAACATCAGAAGCCAAGTGGATTGCTTCGGCCTTTAGATATTCCAGTTTGGAAATGGGATTCGATATCCATGGATTTTATTGATGGGTTGCCAAGGTCAAGGAGAGGAAATGAAAGTATATGGGTTATTGTGGACAGGTTGACCAAAAGTGCCCATTTCATTCTAGTATAGTCGACCAGGATGGCACCAGTTTTGGCTAAGTTGTTCATGAAGAACATAGTTAGACTCCATGGGATTCCAAGTAGCATAGTCAGCAACAAAGATGCTTTATTCACTAGCGAATTTTGGAGGAGTCTCCAAGAGGTATTAGGTACCAAGCTCAAGATAAGTACAGCTTATCACCCACAGACGGATGGGCAGACAGAGAGAGTCAATAAGGTACTCGAGGATTTATTAAGAGCTTGCGTATTGGACTTTGGTGGATCTTGGGAAGATCACCTACATTTGATTGAGTTTTCCTATAATAATAGTTATCAGACTAGTATAGGAATGACGTCTTTTGAAGCTTTGTATGGAATTCTATGCAAATCGCCAGCATGTTGGTTGGAGACTGGAGACAGATTGGTCTTAGGTCCGGATTTGGTTAGAGAGGCATTGGAAAAGTTTGATTGAATCCGAGGATGGATGAAGGAAGCTCAATACAGACAGAAGAGTTACGCAGATAAGAGGCATAAAGACCTAGAGTTCTCAGTGGAAGACAAGGTTTTCATCAAGGTATCCCCGATGAAGGGTGTGGTATGGCTTGGAAAGTCGTGAAAGTTGGCCCCGTAGTATGTTGGTCCATTCTAGATTATAGAAAGGATTGGAAAGCTCGCGTACAGAGTCGAGTTGCCAAGCAGTCGGTGGGTGTCCATAATGTATTCCATGTGTCTCATCTTCACAAGTATGTGCATGATCCAGAGACTACTATTCCTCAGACAGAGTTGGAGGACTTGGTAGTAGAGCCCGATTTAAATTTTGTTAGACAACCAATTCAGGTTGTAGCGAGAGATGAGAAAAGATTGAGGACCAAGACAGTCAAGTTGGTGAAAGTTCAGTGGAGCGACAATGAGAAGGACTGTACTTGGGAGACAGAGGACAGGATTCGAGATGCTTATCTCGATCTGCTTTGATGGTATGTCTATATTAGATTTATATAGATTAGTTGCTAGTCGGGTAGACTAGTATGGATGTTAGGAGTTGTTACAGATGATTGCTATGTTGCTAGTTTGTCCTTACTAAATTTCAAGGACGAAATTCTTTAAGGAGGGGAGCCTGTAACACCCTTAATTTTTAATAACATTATGCAGGAGATTTAATTAGAATAAATTAAATAGAATAATGTAGATAAGGAGATTAAGGTTGATTAATAAATATGTAGTGGTCGTTCTTATTTACATTAAATGAATTTTTAAATGGTTAAGTGTTAGCTAAATAAATATAAGGGCATTAGGGTAAAGAGACGCCCATATTCCCACCCTTATACCATTTCCCTTATCCATACACGTTCTTTTTTATCATAAGAAAAATTGTAAACATAAGAAAGAGCAAGGACGACCATTAGGAGGAAAGAAAAGAAGAGAAATTCAAGTAAAGCTTAGGATTCAAGCTAGAAGAAATCAATCTCAATCAATCTTCAATTTCCTTATCCCACCTAAGGTGAATAATGGTCACTACATCTCTATTTTGGTTTTATAATCATGTGGTTTCAGATTTAAGGGTAAATATGTTTTTATGGTTTATTGAATGATGATATGCTTGGTTTATGATTTATGTGGTTTAAACAAGATGGTTTAAATGGAGGTATGCACGGTTTTAGGGTTAAACCAAAGTTAAATGATTTTTAAATGCCATGGAAATATTATATATTATGGAAAACATGATTTTGGAGTTAGGTTTCAATTTTTTATAATTTTCCAAGTCGTGGAGAATTAGTTATGAATTTTTGAAGGAAAATATGGTTATTTGGGTTTATAAATTTATTTTGGAAATTATATTAAGAATTTTAAAGGAAAAACTCATGGCTAAATAAAGGAGTTTTGAAAGGACTTTAAGTAAGTAAATTTGAAGAAGTATTGCCTTGATAAAAATATAAGTAAAAAGGATTAACTATGTTTTATATGAAATGTATTTCAAGGACTTTAAACCCACAGGAGTGGTATTGTTAAATTGTTGTGTTTGCTTCTTCAAATATGAATATATTCACATGGAAACCCATAACTATATTTTGGGGATAAAAAGGGGTAGAAGAACTAGCTAGGTTAACACAGTAGTGAATATAAATTGATTAAACTCCTGAATGAGTAGAATTGCATCCAGGGAGTCAGGGAGACCAAAAATATAGGATGCTTAAACTTTGAAGTTGTCCAGGAGATAGGTTCATAGTAAACCCATGAAAACTATGATAAGGTAGTTATTGGAGGTAACCAACATGTTCATAGTAAACCCATGAAAACTATGTATTAAGGACTGTTGGCAGGGGCTAATTGGTTTGTAGTGAACCCATGAAAACAATATCTGGATTAAGAATTGACATCAGTCAATAAGTTCCTAGTCAACCCATGAAAACTAGGATAAGAAAGAAGTTAATGGAAGCATCAATAGGTTCCTAGTCAACCCATGAAAACTAGGATGAGAAGTGAGTTACTGGATAAGTCCATAGATTCCTAGTTAACCCATGAAAACTAGGATAAGGGGATTAGTTATTGGGATGACTAATAGGTTCAGGGGGACCCATGAATTAATTAAGTTAATTAGCATGAGCCTATAGGTTCTCAGTGCTCCCATGAAAACTATGAATTAGGACAGGATGTTCATGTGTAATGGAAAAGGTTATTAGTAAACCCATGAAAACTAATAGGTTAATAGTAACCCTAAAACTATGATTATGACAAGGTGTCAACTTAAACTAGGATTGAAAATCCTAATTGTTTTTTTATATGCATATCATCGTAATATTTTGAAATGTATGTTTTTAACCATTGTGGATGCAGGATCATTATATATGGTTTACTAAGGTTTTAGGATACTAGTGAGGGGAAAACCCATTCCGCTAAGCGGCGTGGTCTTACTAGATATCTAAAAGGATTGAGATGTTAAATTATTATTCATACCAGGCTTTATGTCTGACTCAAAGTTTTTGTTTTCTCCTTAAACTCTCAGGTACTCAATTGATTTTTAGTAGTTTGAGATTTACGGTTTTCAGGTTTTCTTCTTAGACGAATAAAGCTTCCGGAGGCGTGCAGGAGGCAGTTAGTTATCAGAGTTATTTTCCGCTGTGTATTTGGATGTAAAGGCAGATTTATTAGCCTTATTATATACTCTGATCTACCAAGGGGGCATCTTCATATGTCGCTCTTGGCGTATGTGTAATAATTATATTCCACTGAACGTGGTTATCGTTTTTGGGATTATGTAATGAACATGAAAAGTTTTGAATGGAATGTGGAATTGTGTTTTTAATTGTTAAATTTTTTCCATATTCTTGTGATCTGTGTATTAATGAATTTAGCACCGCCGTATTTGATCGCCAAAGATTAATAACTATAGATGATTGCATAATCCGTAGCCATTAGTTTTGGGCCTCCAAGTAGGGGGATGTTACACATAACGATCTCCATATGATGGACTATGAATTAGCATGAGCGTTGGATGCACCAAGGGGTTACATATATGTAATTTTTTGGAACAATTATCGAATAACTCATCGAGAGCCTTCTATAGGTTAAAAGTCAAATACAAAATCTCATGTGATGATGTGCAGTGTCTTTTGACTTGAGAATACTCTGAATCTTAATTGTCTAAACTATAATTTGATTACGGTTAATCACATGAAAATGTAGTCGTGTTAAGGCCATAGTTAGGACCACTTGAAGTCAAACGCTATTCAAGAGAGAATTCATCTCCTTCAAATGGAAGGTTCATATCACCGTAATTGATACTCAATGTAAAGTCAGAGTCTCTATCCAAAGCAAATTAGTAATCGATAATTGTTATTGAATTGAACCATGGAATTTAGTGTTGGGCTTTGTAGGGAACTACGAATATTAATAGATACTTGATCGTCAACTGAACTCTAGACATCAAAGTGATATAGTGACGACGAAGAGAAAACATGCACAATATATCATTGCTTAAGGGTGTTGCTTTAAAAGATAAGAAACTGAATTTCACCTAGATAACATGTAAGCAACTAAACTTGTGTCCACTACTATGCTCGAAGAAAATCTGTATACGCTCTAGTATTTAAATTGTTTAAATATTACTAAAGACTGAGTTCATACCTGGAAGTCACACAACCGCGGCTCTCAATTTTTGACTGAAAACAGTTTATTGAAATAATTTATAAAAGATATAAATTATTATTATGAAGAAATTAATATAATGGTTATATTAATAAATTTATTGTTATTTTTAATAATGTTAGAGAGCCTAAAATTAATTTATAAAATATATTATTATTATTTATTTATTTAATTATTATTACGCTAATATAATAATATAGATATAATATATATATATATATATATATAATTGTATATATATTATTTTGTTAGTCAAAATTTTTTAAGTTGAAATAGGGCATGCCAAAATATAGGTGGGCATGCTTTAATTAATAGGTTTGTTTAATTAAGTGAGATAAGATCTCTTTTATAATGGGTCATATCCTAAATGGTGGATCTGGTAAGTTATTTACATAACCTATTAGTGTTGCTATAAATATATCTTGATGCCTCATTCTACATACATAGAAATTCATTTGATGCCTTATTCTATATACATAGAAATTCATTCTCTCTCAATAAAAATTACTTACATCTTAACGACGAACTTTGCAATTTTACCATTGAGATACTTAATTTTTCAATTAAAGGCGAAGCTAACAATTCAAGGCGTATTCGACCAGAACGATTGTCAAGTAAGTCTTATTTCATAATCAATTTACAAGCTTACATATTTTATCAAATATAAAATACACACACATGCATGCATGTATGCATACATACATATACTTATATACATAGATACACACACACACACAAGTTTGTTCAAATTTTAATTAAGTAATTTTTGTGCACACCATGTATCGCCATCATGCACAAACATATATCCTTCTCATGTTAACCCCCTACACACTGGATCAATCAAGAAGACAACATCACGACGCCTATATCGAGATCATCATCTCATGATCATCGTCGAAGTGACAATAGGCATTAACACAGTATTAATGGAATGGAGAAAGACCTTTGATGCATGATGTTAGCATCGACTCATCTCGCATAATGCCTAAATCCGCATCTAGGGATTTGTCATGGAAATCGAATTCAACATTAATTATATATGGGTATTACACTCGTCACGGTGGTCACGTTGATGTCATCAGGTGGCTTATGGCGGACGTGAGAAATGATCAAAGATTGCAATACGTGACTAGGGTTCGGCTGTGAGAATAAGAAGAAAGAAAATTTGTTTAAAAACCCTTATAATAGTAAAAATCTACAACTCTTGCATACAAATTCCATTTTGAATGCAATTTATGCCATTGAGTTCGTATTACAATTCTGAACACAGTGACATTATTAAATTGTATACTGTATATTTATACATAACATCACATATAGGACATAAGCATATTAAATTATTTGTTAAATAATTATGTACTAGCACCATTAATATGAAATTCATATATTTTGGCATTATTTTGTGTTATTCAGATATTTAATATTCGAAGTTTAAAATTATATATGAAAATCATTTTTATTAGATTTGTATCTGAATAAATGTCATTCATATTGATAATAAATCATTTAAATAAATATTATTTTGAATAAATAATAATATTGCAAATCAAATTAATATTTTAATTATATAATCAAGATCAATATTTAAATCAAATTCGAACAATAAATTTTAAATATGATATAATATTCATATATTATTCATGATAGCACTATAAAAGATCTAGTGAATAATAAATTAAAAGGCAAATTTTTTACTTTTCCCTGTTGTTAATACTTATGATCTTACAATGGTATCAGAGTCAAGTTGTGTTATTACGAATAATATATAAAAATTGAATTAATTTTTTTTTAATTTAAATTTATAAAGGTTATGAATAAATTTAAAATTTGTATTCATAAAAATTATAAATAAATTATTTTAAATTAAAATTAAAATTTATAGGGGCTATGGATAAAAATTAAAATTGATTTAAATTTTATTTATAAAGGTTTTAAATTAACAAATTTAAAATGATTTAAATTTGAATTTATGAAAATAATAAATAAATCTAAAATTGCTTTGAATTTAAAATTACAGAAGTTATAAATAAATAAATTCAAAATAATTTTAAATTAAATATAAATTATAAATGGTATAGACCATCAATGTTACAATAAAGTTGTAATATTAATAAATTTTTAATTAATAATAATTGTAATATAAACATAAATATATAATTTAATATTATAATATAATTTTTTTAGAAAGGTAAGCCAGCTTTTATAGTGGCATGCTCACTTTTCATTAAACCATTTAAATAGGCAAGAGGTGGAAACACCTCAAAACTACAATTTCTAAAGAACGACACTAAACAATATTTCAATCCATACACTTACAACCCAAAGTGACATAATACAACATCAAATTAGAAAAGCAAGTGGATTTCCTAAGTAAATTTCATAAGATAGTAAAGCAAAGCTTTGTGACAAAAGCACAAGTAGAGTTCCAGATCTAATCACAAGTAACAAAAGCAACCAGTATCATATAAGACTGAGCGAGGAGCAATGATAGATACCAAATGCAACACAAATGCTACTCGACAAACCTGACCACCTAATAACTCATGAGTCACTACGTGCATCACTAATGAAAACGCTTACATATGTTGCACAAATGAGCAGGAAGCTTAGTGAGATAAATAGTGTAGTACGCATTACCCATTAAAAAATGCTTGGAACATTCAGATGAAAATCCAAAGAAGTAACATCGAACAAAAATTTATCATATAACAAGCAACAAACCAAACTAATGAAGCAAGCTCGCTGTAGAAGCAAAAAAATTATACAAGGCATGGACTGATGAAGCTTTATGCGAAAAAAACCTAAATCTAGAAAACAAGGGCTAAAAGAAAAACAAAAAAACGGTGAGGTGGAGAGATAAAAGGGCGACAAATGAGTATGGGATAGAGATAAAAAGATGAAATGGATGAAATATAAGGAAGGAGAATCAGATCTGAGAAGAAAGAGGGCGTCAGCTACTAATCCTAGTCCCCATTAATCTACATTTTACCCTACTAATCTACATTTTTTCTTTTATTTGAGTTGTATATACTTCACTTCTCATTGAATATATTATATAACCACTGTTATAATAAAATAAGAGAATTTTATATAATGTAAATAAAATAAAATAAAATTATGATTTTAAAGGTTAAAATTGAAATAAAATCCACAATAGTTATAAGGAATAAATACATATGTATATAATTGTGTATACATGCAAAATGAAAAATGATGTCGTTAAGTGTTGTAAATACTCATTATTCCTTATAGATGATAATACTCATTATTAGTATTTTGAGATTATGATCTGAAATAATTTTGCTCTTTATTATTTACAATATGAACATAGTACTATACATACTTATGGTTGTTGAGCATCCTCAATC
Organism: Allium fistulosum; assembly: GCA_030737815.1. NCBI lineage: Eukaryota > Viridiplantae > Streptophyta > Magnoliopsida > Asparagales > Amaryllidaceae > Allium > Allium fistulosum. The sequence continues at coordinate 890,847,260 of CM060905.1, read as the reverse complement.
CATAAAATATTTATGATGCTATTTATATTTTTCCTAGGATGATAAGAACATTTTGTAACTTTATTGAGCACCCTCAAGGGTTCCAAAATTTTCTTTAAGAAATCACAGCATGATGGGTTATGATAATTTGACATGCTTTATGATTTGTTGAGCATCCTCAAGGTCTTAAAGATGATTATGAGCAAAGAAATATGGTTAGGCGTTACATACAAGATATAACTAATAACATGTTATTTTCTATTTATGAGGACTATAACATTGAGCACCCTCAAGGTTGTAGTAAAATGATAAGTGTATCCTAACACTTACTAGAGGAATTTTTGAAATTCTCCCATCTTATTTAGGGTTTTAAGAGATGTAAATCTAATGGGAGCCCTAATGTTGGCCATATCATCTCATTGTTGGCCATATCCACAAAGCTTTGTGCTTTTCTCAGTATTCTTTCCCCGAGGAGTGCAAGTTGAAGTGGTCCTTGCCCTAATGTTCTTATTTGTCTCTGTGTTTTTTACTTTTTCTCTTGCTTCGTTGTTATTCCCTTGTTTTCATTATTATCTGCTTGTAATCATGGTTTATAAGCTTTAAATAAAATGGTAGGGGTCCATTTAACCCCGCTGGCCTTGCCAAAAAATATATCTAGTGGGAGCCTTATTAGAAAAAATATAATAAACTATTTTAATAAGTATAAGAACATATGTAATATTATTATAATCTACAGTAATTAACTTGCACATCTAATATAATTGATAAAATTGTTTAGCTATACTAAACAAACCGAGTTAAAGATTGACAACGAACGGTAAAATTTTATTGACCAATAAATTAGTCTTTTGGCACGTTGTCACATCAATACCCAAGAAAGAGCCGAATAACACGACTATTAAAACTTTTGTGTCTTGATCACTTAAGTGTGAATTTTCCCTCGATCATGTATTGTCTTCTATGGGTTTTGAACTCTAAAATAATATAAGATCACGAATATTTGATCCATATTTGATCATGTACAGAAGTTGTATGGTGAATAGTCGTGTTCACAATATATGAATTTCTATTAAATTGAGGGCCTCTTAGGGGAAAAAAGGATGATTCGACTTCATTCAAAATGAGAAAGTAAACCATAGTGCGAGATCATATGTTTAAACGGATTGTTGTTTTGTTTGGAACATTATTACACCAAGGACTGCAAACATACCAGAAATTCGATCACTGAAATGTCAGTTTTTATCTGTTTGCTAAAGTGCAACCTATTCGATCTTCTTAACATAATAGGGATAATTGAGTGCATTTTTGTAAAAACGATCAGTGCAATCTTTTAGTAAAGGCTTTCTTTTTTGAATGGTTCAATGATCTCAAAAAGAAAACAAAAGTTTGAGGGTGGATGCAACTTAGACATGGTTGGGATAAGAGATGGATATTGGTCACCTCTCCTTCATGAAGAGACATCAGAAATATAACCGTCTAATATATTTGTGCATGTTTATTATGGAACAAGAAATATGATTTCTATTACAAATGTATTTTTCTTATAGAAAACTTTTCTATATAAGATTAATTTATTTGATTTTAAGACATTTGATTTGAAACTCTTGACTATAAATCAGTTATAGTATAAGAAATAAATAACCTAGTAAGTGAACGAATGGAGCTCCATATTCAAATGTTACTGTTGTAATAACGAAAATAGTAGGAGCATACCATATACCAATTGCTAATGGACGCATTAAGTTTTGAAAATTACCTTTTTGTATACAAAAATTATTTATGAAATAATAACTATTTTCGATATTGACCAAAGATGGATGCAACTTTGTTTTAATATAAATATTATGAATATTCTTTTTTTGGCAAAGCCAGCCGGCTTTATAGTGGGTCGTGCCACTATATATATAAATAAGGAAAAGGTGTTCTACACATGCATAGAACAGTTGAATATTGTTTTATAGTGGCCATACCACTTAAGCTATAATACAGGTGAGAAGCAAAAAAACGCCTCTGCAACTATACAAAAGACCTAAGGAAACATCGGCTCCTCCTCCCAGGAGGAGGAAGAATCACTTCCATCAGGACCTAACACATGTAAGTAATCCAAAAAAAGAGACGCAATATCCATAACAAACCCATGGTGATCCCTGCAATAGATAAATTTCCTATCCCAACTGTCATTAAGAAGAAGAGCTCTATTCCTTGCACCTCGGGCACCTTTCACAGATAGAATAAGGCCATCACCATCAACTGAATAATGGAGACACCTGGACTCACCATCATCATAACTAACAAACATGTGGAAATCATGTCTAGCAGGGTCATATCTCATTTCAGATTTAACATGTATCCAAGCTTTCTCAAAGGAATCCCACTTGATAGATTCTACAGGAGGAATATCAGGTACAACAGTGGAAGGGAAAACTACAACATCATGATCAAAAGGAGACACTGAAGGCTCAATAGGTGGGACAGTAGGAATTATATAAGAAGGCATCGAATGATGAACAATGCGCTCTTTCGGGATTTACTTCATGGCCGGAGGCCTAGGAAGAGGGGGCCGAAAAAAGAGAGGACTAGAAATAGATGTAGTAGTACAAGCTGATGAGAGATGTCCAAATGACCGACGGAACATACATAAGTATGATTTCCAACCATATCGAACAACAATCTATGCTACACGATCCTCGGATACTCTCATTTTGATTGAATTTGGCAAAGGCTTATCCGGAGATATTTCAATCAAAGCTTTAGCATAAACTAGTTTTTCCCTAACAACTGTGTTAGCATCAAAACATTTAACTCTTCCGACAGAACTAGCTAGCCAGTTTAAACCTAGCTAGGTTGCAAAACAGAGGGGATATGGGAAAAATAGGTCCAAACAGGAATAGATAATACCTACTCGTTGGAACAGTCAACAGACGGGCTCCAAGTAGTGATAATAAAAGGCTTGCCTCTGATAAAAATGGGTTCCTTACTAAAGATACAGAGATGCTCATCAGGTCCAGAGAATTTGAAGAAAAACATGGAGTTGTCCATATGGACAAGGAGACTACCCTTCGGCTGCCACGCTCTGAAGCAGTGATCTTTAACTACGGAATAAGGTGGGTTAGAATCAAGAAAGAAACCGACAAGATACTTCGACCAATAATCAGCACCCGGTTGTATAACCTCCAGAGGAGGAATCATAACCCCATCTATATTGACCATATCAAAAGATCGAGGCACAAATGCACCCGCGTTTCTTAGTAAAGAAGTGAATAATAAGGACCACTTAGCGCCCATATTTGGTTCATTAGAATCCTTTACCGCTGCTGATTTACTTGGAGAAACAACCCCAGTTTCTTCTATAACATTTGGCACATTTTGAAAGTTAATAGGGCTCGGCTGCTGAACAGGGAAAACAACAAGAGATGAACCACATCGATTATCAACCCCATTCCCATTCAACAGAGGAGCTGGGACAACACCACTAGGCTTAACAGCTAAATTAGAAGGCAAACCAGTCGAAATCAAATTATCATCCACTATCAAACTGTTACGATAAACATGACTAAAGTCTCACGATGTATCATTCCAACAGTTGACATGATTGGCCTCATTTAGCATATTAGATAAGTCGTTCTTACCATCCAATACTAGACGAAGGGTAGAAGTAGCAATAGGGTAAGATTCAAATTCAGTTATAAGACCACAAATGGGATTAACATCAGAAGGACCCGATTCAAGAACAGCAGCTTCAGAAGCACAAGCATCAATCCCATCGAGCACAATTCCGGCACTCGATACATTCTGACCAGGAAGTTCCTCGATTGGGGGGGGGGGGGGGGTTGGCAAACCCAATGGAGGAGAGGACATCAAACTTGGCATGGAAGGGGACTCAACTCTGGCCAGAGGGGAAGCAATATTGAAAAGATGGCCCGAGCGAGTCGAAGATGCGACATCGATATCCAGATCTGAGACCGATTTAGGTTTGCGGAGTTTCTTCTTCTTAGGCATGAAGTTGATGAGGTGAAGGAAAAGGATGAGAGGAGAAGAAGACGGTGGTGTGAAAGGATGGAGAGAGAATCAAAAGGACGAGGAGGAAGAAACGCGATACACTAAAATGGCGGTCGCCATTATTTGAGTTAAGATGAAATTTAACTAATTACATTTGCTAAATCATTTGTTTTGAAATTGTTTATATATTATGAATATTCATTATGGAATAAAACAATTTTTAGTATGTCGATGATGCTATTGGGTTTCACTAATAATAGTGGTGCATTATCCATAGAAAGTACAAAAGCATCTAAAATGTTTAACAAATATCATTTTGAATCATGGTCTAAGCCATAAATTTGACAAATAATTCTTTAATCATATGATTGTGAATCATATGGTACTTGTGAATTATATCTTAAATAACTAAGGGCAAAGCACTTATTCAATGAGAGAGATGGAAGAACTAACAAACTCTTTGGGTTGATACATATAGCGATAGAGTTATGGGTGAGCTACAGGGAAAAATATGTAATTTGATTATATAACTTAAGTCTTATAGGGAATCTTATTCAAAAATAGTAAGTTTTGATTTATTTTCTAGTGTATATATTGTTGTGTTGGGATATAAATAATAATTTAAATACGTTAACATATATACAAATAGTAAATCCCTAGGGAATGTATTAAATCAATTTCAGTTACGAATGTGCTCGTAACCATGAGCATTGAATAAAATAAAATAAATACATACCTTTAAATGTTTCTAGTCATCGAGAACGGGATATTGAAATATCCATTGAGACTAGTGTACGTAATGCTTTCCATATGATGGAAGGTGAATTACTCATGACCATTGGCAGATCAAGAGGTTACATATGCGTAGTTGTTTGGAACAGTTATAGAATGACTCACCGAGAGTCTTCTATAGGTTAAAAGTAAATATAATATCTCATATGACAATGTGCAGTTTTTGAGTCAAAAAGTGACACAAAACCCTAGATAAACACGAACGAGAGAAAATATACCAAAAACAAAAAAGAATAGCAAACACACAAGAATTTTTGTAGTGGTTCCTAAGTAGTTAATATCTGGTATCGGGTATGTATCAGTAATGTACCGATATAAAATATTTGAAATACATGATAATGTCGGATAATATCAGTAAAATATCGGACATATGTAAAACATGTTATAAAAGACATTGTATTATGTTGTAATGTTATATTGATGTTAAAATTTCAAATATTTGTATAAATAAAGCCAAATTACTATTCAAGACTGATTGCATATAGTTTACAGATTACAATCCATTTACTGAGATATTATATTAAATATAAATTATAACATAGGCTCATAAAAACTGAGAAATTCGTATATAGTACATCTGTAAAAGTCCTGAAACTCGGCCTTCGAAAATCGACACCCGTACATCACTTGTACTCAAATGCCGTGGATTCAAACGCCGAATCGGGCTTCCCGGAGCTTATAACACCATTAAGTATAACAACACAGCGGAAGAAAGAAACGGATAATATCATATACAACTCCAATGTATACAATATCCAGAATGATATACAATAATGATATCAATATGATACAAGAATATCAGAGATAAATAATGATACAGCGGAAAACAAAAGTGATACTCCAAGTGATCCGACAAAGAGAATGAGACCAATAACTCCAACATCAGCTCGAACCACCATCACGTTGCACCAAGATAAGCAACGTCAGTCGTGGACTCCAAAACTGAACTAGCTCCCGATAATCTACTAAACCTGAATATCTGAGAAACCCAACTCTAGACTGCTCGTATGGAAAATTGTGGGCACCCAGAGTTTAGGAAGGGAACAATAAACTCCGAGTCAGTCATGGGACTGGTGTGAGCAACAAAAAACAGTTTATCTTTAAAATAAACACAAAATAATTTTTAAACATTGAAACCCGCAATGCTTTTTGAAAAATGAAACTACCATAAGGCCTCCCGCCACACACACAATGCAAACGCAGAATTGGAGGAGATTTCTCCTTATGATAGTCAAACATGCTTGATACGCAAAACAAACTCTTTTGATATTATTACTAGTGCATAGTGAGGAAAACATTTCGAAAGTATAATATTAATCTTAGCCAGCATAGGCATTTCGCACTTATGCCTACTATAGCTACTATGTTCAATAGCGGGTTACCGCCACATTCCATAGCAGGTTATACAACTAAAACCGTACAAGGCTCGTATTGTTTCTTTGGATTTTCCAACAAATGGTCAGGCTAAGGTACTTCCTATGCCACATGGGAACGCCTCTGGAGGGACGCCCCGAGAACCACCTGGCTCTTTGCCAACACAAGGCCGGTTACCCCCTTCCCGGGTAGTAAACCTGAGATATTCCACCCTCGGTCCTTTAGGACCTTTATCCGAGGCGCCTCGATCACACAGCAACAATCACACAGTAAATGAGATTGGAGCAACCACACAGGTAAATATCTGGGCTCCATACCATGATACCACCTTTTTCCAGAAGGAATGGACATACCCTAGGGGAGATACCCCTGAAACCTTGCCGCATCTTTCCTGTTTCGACCATTTCCGGTCTGTGAGGCTCGATGAGGTATCGTCCACAAAGCTACGCTTTTTCACAAAGCCATGCTTTGATCAACAAATGGTCAACAATCACACAGCAACACTTAGCATGCCACATTACCAAATTGGGAGTATATCACTGATAACCTTCAACTACATAACCTCTGAGCTCGTACGTCTCAGAGAAGGGTGTTAAGCTAAGAGAATAAATCTCCGCCACCAAACAGAAATGTATTTGAAAGAAATCAGCTTTACATCTCAAAGTGTAATGTCAGACATACAACCATACAAGTCTATTCCGGGTTCGAACAGAACCGAAGGCACTTCCGAAGAAGTCCTTGCAAATCCGGATAATTTCTAATCACGTTCGGACTTCCCATCACAAAGGGTGCTAAAATCTCTATACCGGGGATCAGCCGATGCAAAGACAATCAATGGTAATCCTTTCGTTTTCGAAAATATCCGGTCTTTACCACCGGTCTTCAAATGCTATCCATATACGTCGTATCATTATTCGGAATGGGTTATATGACACAAAGGTCCTCTCCCGGCTAAACCGAATAATGAGCGCAATATTTTAAAACATATGGATATTGGGATTCCAATTAAGTCACAACTTATTATCCAAATTTCCTCTTTCAAATGGTTTAAACACATTACTATTTTAATCTTTTTAAACAAAAAGATTCAATTCACAAAGTTCACCCAGTTTCACAAAGATCTGTTCATAGATTTTCCAAATCAATTTCCATTTCAATTGGATTAACTCATTAAATCTTTAAAACAATGATTCAACTAATAGCTTTCAAAACAATTCCATTTCGATCTTTTATACAAAAGGTACACCTTTCCAATTTCAAAACAAAGTTCAACAATCTTTCATAAAGATTTACCCGGAAAACTATTTCCAATTCAAACTTGAAATTCCTTTATTTAAATTGGCATTTCATTTCTTATATGAAAGCTTTTACCATTTGAAAACAAATAGTTTTCATTTCGGAAAATATGATTCATTTATACGAGTTAAAGTCCTTGGCTTAAATTCAAATTCTCAAAACCATAATTTTAAAATGGTTTAAATTCATATAAATACCTTAATAACTTATATGATCCCTTTTAGACCAAAACTTCCAAACTATTGAATTCAATTTCAAATATTGAATTCGAATTTAAATCAAATTATTTAAATTTTCAAAACTCGATTAAGTTATTCAGAATAACTTTTATCTTTGAAACTCATTTACAAAAGCTCTCAATTCCAAAACTATTTTGGATTCAAGAATTCAATCCTTACAATTGTCAAAAATCTGTGACTTAACCGATTTCCTCGTGAAATCCATATTTGTGTGTGTATGGTGTGGTCCAGGGGTTTTACACAGTAGTGCAACATCAATAAATCATCACTTATCAAAATACAGAAATATAGTTGATAAGCAGTATAAACTATAACGCTTATCTTTCATTCATAGATATATAAGTCATAGATAATAATTTACATTCATCCTAGATAAATACCTACAGTACAGATCACACACAAATCAGAATATATCACAAAGCATCATAGATCAGAGATATCAAACAATTCAACCATTCAATCAAATCCAAACATTCACAAGTAAATTTATTAATCAACCGATTCATTTAAATCAGATGTATCACTTATGAACGAATCATCAATCTGGGTAAATTATCATAAGTTAATTACAAATTATTTGAAATAAATTTCTCTTTCAAATTTATTAGTTAACCTTTACTTATTAACTAATCATTCTTAATTAATGAATCAATTAATCTTTAATTATTAAATTAATCTTAATTAATCACAATTATTAATTAATCCTTAATTAATCAGTTAATCAATCCTTAATTAATCTTTATAGATTAATTATTTCTTAATTATTAATTAATAAAACCTAATTATTAATTAATAACTTAATTAAATATTTCTTAATTACAAATTAATCAACCTTTAATTACTTAATTAATTAATTACAAATTACAAATTAATTAATTTGTCATCATTGATTTAATCAATCTTAATTATTTAGTTAATTAAATTAATTTATTACTATTAATTAATTTCTTAACTAATACTTTATCCTTAATTTATCAAATAAATTAATTATACTTAAATTTTTTAATTAACTTAATTAATCTATTAATCCTAATTAATTATAATAGGTAATTGTCCCAAATTACTTAATTAGCTTTAATTATTAATTAATTACTTTTAACTAAGTCATTATCTGTAAGTAATTAATTACTTCTAATTAATCTTCTAATTAATTAATTATTCTTAATTATAAATTTAATTAACTTTAATCAATCTATGATTAAGTAATTACGCTTACAATTTCTTATATTAAGTAATTATCTTAAATCAAGTAATCACTTAAGACTTTAATCAAATCAAAGACAATTCCTTCATCTTAAATCTGTTCCTTTACGTTAAATCCATTGACCCGAGCCATTTCATGATTTTCCCGAGCCTAACTTCGGGTTTCTCACTATCATTCATTTCTTCGAGTTACCTCGCCAATTTCTTTGAGTCGAACCCGAGTACTCCTCGTCTTCCCAAAATCCACATCATTCCCAGATGCACAAAACTTCACGCGTGCACGTGTACAAAGGCACTGGCGAACTCCGATCGATCTTGCTACCACCTATACATCGCCGATGATCTCTCTGACCATTCCCAATACCCAACATCGTCGAACATCACCGGAAACAAGATCGAGCACATCTGCTCCTTCCTGGAACCAATCCAGTCAACAAAATCATCCCCTCGCCGACGATTCCAGTCATCATCGACCACGCCTCCTCGACCAGAGCATCTCCACTCGACAATGCTTCGATTCGACTTGTCTTAATCACTCCGATCAACCCATGTCGCCACACTAGCACGACGAACAACCTCGACTAAATTGGGTTCTTAAACCCTATTTCGTCTTCAATCCACTTCCATAATCATTTAAAAAAAATCAGTGATCATTTTTTTCTACAATCTACATCACATCATCTTCCTCCATATTCAAACTCGAAGCTCGATTGTTTTTTGATCAACGGAAATTGACGTTTTTCACAATTCCGCTCAACTCGAAAATTCAAACGATTTTCAAATCTAAAAATCTTGAAACTATATTCTAAAATCATGATTTTCTATTATGAATCGCTTCATAAGATCCAAACAAGAAATCGTAATCATCGATTTTTGACTTAAGTTAGATTATCACTGTCATATTCAAATTTATAAATATTCCATCAATATTTACACCTGGAATTTATTTTTAAAATTTAGATTAGAGTGTTATAAAGAATTTTTATTCAAACATCATAATCTAAATGTTATTATTTGAAGAGATATGAATTTTCTTGAATTGGGTTTAAAACCTGTGACTTTGAAAAACAGAGATATATATCTGTACACAGACATATATATACACAGTCATATATATATACACATTCAGGCATTTTCACACTCATGTAAACATATTCCACAAACAAACATTTAATACTGATCATATGCAAACCCAAGTATATAGGGTTTTAAGAGTTTGCTTACAGGTAAAAGAAAAAAAGAAATTTAATTTAAAAAGAAGGTTTACTCACAGTTGTTTCCCAAAAGAAGAAAGAACAGAGCTTCTTTGACACTGGCTTGTTTAAATTTGCAAGTTGAAACCTTTTCTTGATTCTCTGGTTTGAATTGAGTTTAGGCTGTTTAAATTGTTTAAGTGAATTTTGTTTAAGTTTGAATGATACTCATTTTCAGATGTTTTTTCTCAGCCTGGAATGGACGAGAATGAAATGAAGAATTTGATATGAGAAAGATAGTTTACTGGTGATATGTTTTGTATAGGTTGATAATTTGGTTAGTACAAAGTTGATCAGAGATTTTTATTTAAACGGTGGCTGATATATATCTCTTTTGTACTAGAGATGATAGTATTCATGCTAGCATTAATTACCTTGTACAAAACTATATTTTCTTTCTTATTTCGGCTGTAAATGTTCAACCTGATTTTGTTTTGTGAGCACATTTCATATATAATTTGTCTTGTTTTTGTGAATCTACTTAATGTATTTGACTATCTTCTTTGGCAAGCTACTAGATATTTATATATGTTTGAATACTTCTATGTATACTTCATATTTTCTCAGTTTTAGATGGTCGAACTGAGATGAAGATTGGTACATATAAAAAGAAATGTGTACAGGCTATATTATTATTTGTTTGTACAATGTAATATTATTTTGTACCACCATTAGAGATATTTTCATTTGTATGGAGGCTGCATTTATTATGTTGTACCACTTATAATTTTTTTTCATTTTCAGCTGTACAATGCATAAGTATAATGTGGTGGCTGAGATGATTTTGTTTAGTGGCTTGCGTTAATTACCAAGTACAACTTGAATATGTCTTCTTTTGCAAGCCTTCCTATATATAATTTTCTTTGGTTTCATACTTATCCATATTTGTTCACTTGTTTCATATTTAAGTATATATATATTTTGTTTTCTTTTACAAGTGTATATTTTTATACTTCATTTGTTTCTATTTGAATATATTTATTTTTAGTAGTCTATTTGTATTACATTATTTTGTATAGATTTGTAAGATTAAAATTTATATATTTACTTTATATTGTATAAAACTATATAATTTATTTATTTCGTAATATAGATGAATTTTCTAGATTTTAATTTGTTGTTAAAATTTGAGCTAATGTTTTCCTTTATATTTTTATTATAATTTATCTTTTATATATTGATTTCTATTTCTAATTTAATTTATTACTATTGTTTTACTTTAATATTTATTGTCTTATAATTCTATTTATTTATTTATTTTAATTTCTAACATAAACCATTTATTTAAAATTTAATTCAAATCCCATACATACATATTCACATATATATACAATATTTAAATTTAACACATATTTTATCTGAATTCGGGGAAACTCGCATCAATTTATCGATTAATTTCACAATTTTTATTCAAAAGCTAAATTAATTATCAATTTAAATTTATATAAAATCCGGGGTCGTTACAACATCTTTATTATTTTCTTCATTTTTATACTCTATTCATTATTTCTTTAATCATCTAACCATCTATATTAATTTCCTAAAATTTTCATATCTATAGTTTCATCGTTTTTGTTTTCACTTAATTTATCGAATAAGCAATGTTGATTTGATATCAATTACTACTTTAGCTCATTCCTTATCGATATGTTAAATACATAACTTTACTACTCTTAACTTTTAGCACAATAACCACGAACATGCATTTTCATAAGCTAACTTACCAATTAGAAATGGAGAACAAAAAACTACTAAAAAGAGAAGTAACTCTTTCATGATCTTATTTTTAGTGGTAAAGCTTTCATGGAAAATAGAACATATATAAAATAATGGAATTAGTAGAGTTTTCTTTATTAAAAAATAATTAAGAAGACTAAAAATATATGGTTAAAACAAAAAACTAGTGCAAAAGGATTTCTAATACGGTTTAGATATTGTCATTCAACATATACAAAAAACAAATATGAGAATGTAAAGATATTTATTTGTAAATACATATTCTCCAACACATATAATAATGAACGATATTCTTAAAAAATATCATGTATTTTACACTAAATATCGGAGTGATATATCAACAAATATCAAGCGATATACCAGTAACAATATTTTAAGCGATATTTTGAAAAAGTATCGACCCAGGAGCGATATGAGATATATCAGAGATATATCAGTGATATTAATTATATAGAGTGGTTCGGCCTCAAATCATTGCCTATGTCCATTTTAATTTTATTACTAGAGATTTGATATGAATATAAATGAATTATAAGGTTTAAGTCTATAAAATAATGCAATTTCAGGTTTGATAGAAATTAATGGCAAAGTTGGATCTATGGAGAAGAGAGTGAAGAACGAGTGCCCAAAAGTCCTTTTCACATTGCTTTAACACTCATATTTACAAGTGAAATCAACCATCAAAGTTGCTAGATTGTAAAAGACCGGGTTAGAGCACAGATCCATGTGATTAGGAAGGAGGAATGGGTGTTTTCTACTAACTAAATCATGTCAGTATCGACCGTAATATGGTCGGCACCGATCACACATGCTCGATCGTAAACCACTTTTTCTTCATACTCGCTCATATCCTAAAGTTTCCAAGCTTCATTCAAAAATTTTCTCCATCAAATCATGTTTGCACCGACATGGTTGGTCCTATACAGGACTTGCCTTTTTCTGCAAAAATACTAAAGTAGTTCACCTACTTGCTCAGAAGTGGGCCCCTCAATAAAATCATGCCAATACAAAGATGTACCGACCATAATCGAAGTGCTCCAATTTGGCTCAAACTTCTTATGTCCTATCATTCCAAGCAACCCATTAAGTTCTTGGTCCATTTCGTTCTTGTGTTGAAGTCTAGATTCACTAAGAAATCGCTCGGTTCAAATGTTGGATAACATGTGCCCCCAAAGTATGCCTTCGTGAAAACAAAGCATACTTTGGATCAAGATAAGTAATACTGAATAAAATTCATTAGTCGACCAGCCATCATCATTGAAGCATCGCTTCTATTCCCAAGGTATTTGTTCATTGCTTTAAATAGTCGGTGTAATATTCATTTTCCATAGCAAAGTTGGATCATTTAACTTTCTTGAAGCTACGTGGTATCCCGATCAGGTAGGTCTTCCTTTTCTTTGGTACCGATATGATTCATGAAGTGTGCAATATATTCGAGCACTTAGAAAAAATTTCCTCACTTTAATCCATTTTTGGGCATACTATTTTCTTTTGCATTTTCGACTTTCACTTGTCGTTGCTTCTCGACCTTCATAATCAACACCGTCATCACCAACTTGGTTGTCGTCGTCAAATATGCTATCACCATAACCAATTTACTATTGTCGACGTCCATTCAGCATCGAACAATTCAACCCGAATTCTTTCAGATCTCGACCTCAATTTAGTTGGGTTCCTTGACCATGGTGTTGTCACTACATCTGTTTTCATGTTGCCATCATCATCAACATCCTATCGTGGTTGTTACTGATGCCACCTTGTAGTTATTGGTTCATAGTGGACTTAAGGTCGATGCTCCACTATTCACGGTCGAGTTAGGATGTTGGCTTGAGGACAATCCATTTTACACGAAGTTAACAACAACCTTGCCTGTATTTGCGTCCAAGTTTTCCTTAACTTCCTTGCTTGGGTTAACTTTATGTTCCCAATGCTTCCACTTTGAGTTCTTCCCATGGATGATTCTTGATGTTGCATATATGATAATATTCACAAATAATAGTGGTGCAACTAATTCTCATCGAATATTGGTTAAATGTGATTTGACAGCTCGATTTCGGTGAGACAGTTTCAAGAAACAATCAGATCAAGCACATTCTAGCATTTAACTAGAACACATGTCAACACTTCAAATCGAAAATCACAATCCTACGTTCCTGCAAAGAAGCTTTGTGTCACTTCGGATAACATTTTCATTATCATATATCCAATGATAACGTGTCAAATCCAATACACGGCTCCATAGTACAACAAAGCTTGTTTGCCAATATGAGCGGGTTATCCATATGGAGCGTTCCCGTGGAACGTGCTTTGGACACAAGTTACACATTACATAGATTGACATTTCATACTACCTCAGTCATTGTGCGAAATCTGATTGGTCAATACATATCGACATCCATTGAATTCTCACTACAAGTAATATTGCTAATAACAACATCAGTACACAACGTTTCAATGTTATATGCCATGGTTTGTCTAAATTACATAGTAAACAAATTAGAAAAAAACGTGTTATTGAAAAACTTTATAAGGCAGGATCCCAAAAATTTAGCTGTTGTCGCTTTTTTATTTCTCTACATGTTTCATTTTCTTCATCTTCTTCCCCGCGGTCAAAAAAAAAACCTAAGTTCTCCTCTCTCCTCTATTCTTCAAATTCACCACCACAATATCTGATGGCGAACTCTATGGGGACATTACGCGACCTCGTTACCAAACCCTAACCCTAATTTCAAAGCTATTACTTACACAACTAACTCTAAATTACCCTCTATTGCGACCAAATTATCATAATTTGCTTCCTAATCCAAACCGCTTCTTCCTTATTCTCCTTCGTAGTAGAAAATGTGACCAAGGAAGAAGAGATGGAAGATGAGCAAGAAAAATAATTCGGTTAAAGACATAAATTGCTAATGTTGTGGCAAAAATAAAGAAGCTAAAATATGAAGGAGCTAATGTGAATTCAAACTCCACAATAGTGTCCTTTTCTTCCTAGGTGAACAATTTATGAACTTATGCATGTATATAATAAAGTTAATTTACTAGCCAGATAATCTACCGTTTGGTTATATGGTACTATTAGATATGTTGGGTCGATGATATGCATTTTGCAGATATCTAGAAAATAATCTTTGTATAATATTATTTTGAATTATTATTTTTTGTCCAATTTATTTTGATATCCACATCATTAGAACACCCAAGATATAAACACTGCATTTCATTCCAATATGCATAGGTGTCAGCGTATGAGTAAGTATCATGAGAAATTTAAATGTAATTCCATTTATAATACACCGATAAAAAATTGAACCATTTTGTTGCATACTATTCCAGCTAGAATTAGCATACACATATGGTCTTAGATTTTAGTTTTTTATTTTATAATATTTCTTACCTATATAGTTCTTAAGATCAGTTTTCGAATTTAAACAACTTGGCTTTATAAAGATTTAATTTTCCACCAATTACCTATGCCAGATAATGCTTAAAGCAATTGATATAATATATATCTACTAAGTACTACCTATGCTACTAAATATTTATAGTATTCTATTTGATCGGTCCTGTATTTTACATCTTACAGCCATGGGATTTAATTATCTTCACTGCCAAAAAGCTACTATCAATTCCTCTAATTTTGGTGTTGAAGAAAACATGACGTGGTTACTTTCTCACATGGATTATCTAGGCACGTTCTTATGGTTTACATGCATATATTTGAAGGAAATTATTATTATCTAAATAGAAATTAGTGAATATATTTGTCATCCAACTTTTTGGCCCAGCTACATTTAGACTAACCGGATAAGTTAGACCTGACGATTATCAAGGCAAGTAGCCCAGAGAGATGATCCCAAGGTCCAAGAACCAAGTACAGATAAGACCACGAGATGACGGTCGAACAAGCTTAGAAATGCAATGTCCTATAATACATAAAGTATGGATTGGTGCTCTACCCTACATAGGGGATCAGTACCGATCCTTACGGGTGCATCCAAAGTAGCCCCCACTCCTATGGCACTCTTCTCTATCTACATATAGCTTGATTTAAGTATTGTTACAAAATCTCCATATGTAGTCTAAAGCAGCAATTCAACCTTCTATAGATCAGTCGCTTAGGCCAAAAAACACCTCGACGACCATGCAAAACAACATTGAAAACTCTAAGCCAATATCAGGAAGAACCACTATGAAGAATTGCCGATCCCCTATCTCTACATATAGGGATCGATACCGATCCCCCTATATCGGTACCGATCCCCAACCATAGGTAATCTGGGACCGAGACTTTTTGAAGGACTTCGTCTTCATGAGGAGATTTCATGGGTGAAATATCAGCGAGATATTTGGTTATCCGCCCCTATAAATATAGAAGGCATGGTTCACTTTAAGGACCTTTACACTGCCATTACACTCTCACTCTCTTGTAATCAAGGGTCTATTCCAATCCCAATCTTTTGTAACCATAAAAACAAGTGCAAAAGCAATAAAATCATTCAAGTGGACGTAGGCCCAGATTGCCGAACCACTATAAATTTGTGTGTGCTTGTTTTCTATCTAATTGCCTCTATTTATCATTTACTTTCTTTATTTAATCTCTATTACTTACTTTTCTTGGTGTTTGTACCGATTTTGGTTTGAAATTTTGGTGCTTTCACTGAGAATCGAACTCAGGCCATGTGGATCCATCATTTACTATTGGATTTGCTAGATCCTAGTGATCAATCCAATTTCTCTATTTTTAAATTCTACAACTCAAATTTTCAAAAATCTACTAGAAGCTTTCTGCCATTGCCCCACCAAGAAGGAAACACGTATTATAATAACCAGAGCTACCCTTAGTGATGTTGAGAATTAGAATCTTGAACATGGGAATGAACCTAACAACTGAAGAAAATGGAAATCCAGACTCCTACCGAGGTTGTGACCAAAGTGGAGATGGATAGGATGACGAAGGAGATGGAAGGCAGATTCTAGGCTAGTCTGTAGAAGATTAATCAAACAATGCAGCAAAGCTTGAGGCTGCTGAATGAACAGACTCAAAAAAGCCGTAGACAGAGTAGAAGGGATTCCAACTCAGAATAAGAGAGTTCTTCTTCATCTGAGAAAAGGCGTAGAGATAGAAAGCAGAAGTAAACCCAAAATACAGCTTGAACATCATACCAAGCAAGAGCACCGACCGTAACATCCTCTATCTAGAGGCCCAAAACTAAGCACTACAGATGCTGCAGCCATCTATAGTATTAGCTTCCAATGACTACAGCTTTGTTAATGGTATCAATAATATCAGAAGCACTTGAATATGAAACAAAACACGGATTTCAAAAACCACTTCTACTTCATTACATTTCAAAATCAAATGTTTCACATTCACAATACATAATCCCAAATCGTTCCCAGGCACATATCAAATATAATTATTACAAAATACGCCAAGAGCGGTATATGAAGATACTCCCTTGGTTGATCAGAGCCATACGGTCATAATAGACCTAATACAAAACAACACACCGGAAAATCCAACAAACATAACAAGAACTGTAACTCCTAAATAGCTATCCGTTTGCCTCCTGCATGCCTCTGGTAGCCTTATTCATCATCCTACTAAACCTGAAAAAGACCTTAATCCCTCAGCCTACTCAAATTAATTTTGAGCACCTGAGAGTTTAAGGGGAAAACATAAACTTCGAGTCGGACATAAAGCCTGGTGTGAATAATATTATACATCCCGGAATAATTATGCTAAGTGAGACCACGCCGCTTTGCGGAACGGGTTTACCCTCACTAACATCCTTTTAAAACATATCTTTGCAAAACCTTTCGTAAAACCATATATTGTGCTCCTGCATTCACAATGGTTAAATACTGTAAAGCAATCATTATGTAAACATACATAAATATCAGGTAATAATGAATTATCTGTTCAAACACATAAGTTTTGTTTGGATAACTTTTAACCTTTGGCTGACTCGGGCCTACCAGATAATACAATCAAAATTAACCTAAAACTTATTAGATATTCTTCTTTTTGATTATCTATCCTTAACTATTTGTTAAACATTTCCCATCTGGACGGTCTGTCCTTAACTATCTGTTAAATACTTCACTTCTGGACGGTCTGTCCCTAACTTAATCATCTCCTAAGTCTTCCCAATCCTAATTCGGGCTCACCAATAACCTATCCATATATAAACATATATTCCTTTCCGTGTGTAATCATAATTTTAGTCTACTTGTGACAAAGCCTTACACACTGGAATTTTGGACAAACAATTAACTGTGGCTATTAGCTAATGTATAGGGCGCGACCCCATACTAGTCTCATCTGGTATTCTAATATCTGAGTCATCTTAAGGATCCCCTCCCATAACTTTCCTTAAAAACATTTTCAAAATGATTTAAAACCTTTAAATAAAACTTAAACAAGGAAAAATATCTAATCTTTATATTTTACTCAAAATCATATCACTGTGTCATATATATACTTTACTCAAAATTTAGTTGATGAAAACATTTAACCATTTGAAAGAACCTCTTTCTAAACCTTTGAAATCATCTCTTTCAAAACCAATATCAAACCTTTCAAAATAATTCCTCAAACCTTTCGAAATTATACATCGAACCTTTCAAAACCATTCTCCAAACCTTTCGAACCCATTGAAAAGCAAACCTTTCGAAAGCTATAAAACTTTGGACATCCTTCTTTAAAATCACTTTAAAACATGGCCTTAGAAAACCTTGGAAAACCTTCCATTTAAACCTTTCGAAACCATTCACTTAAACCTTTCGAAGTCATTCAACCAGAACCTTTCGATGTCATTCCTTTAAACCTTTCGCAATCACTCATTTAAACCTTTTGAAATCATTGAACTTAAACCTTTCATGGTTAATCATCCAACCTTTCAAAATAATTCAACTAAAACCTTTCAAAACCATTGAATTTAACCTTTCGAAATCAATCTTCAACTTTTCGAAATCATTCACTTAAACCTTTTGAAATTATTTACTTAAACCTTTCGATGGCTTACTTGTTTTAATTCAAAACAAATGAAAAACATTCTTTTAAAACCTTTCGAAGTCATTGGAAGCAACCTTTCGACTAAGTCGAAAGCTCTGCTTCAAAAGCTTTAAACATATCCTTTAAAACAACTCTTTCGAAAGTTTTGGGTTATACTTAAATTTATAAAACAAGGGTAAGTCACCTAAGTCGAAAGCTTCCTTTCGAAAGAAGTGGGAGAAGCGGCTGGTTTTAAAACAAGTATACCTTTCATCTTTGTCGAAAGGTTCAAAAAAAACAAAGCGGTAGTAACCTTTCGACTATGTTAGAAGGTTTCAAAACAAATTAATAAAGCAGCAGTAACCTTTCAACTGTGTTGAAGGGTTTAAAACCATTCTTTTAAATACCTTGACCTGGTCGAAAACAACCAAGTCGAAAGCGAAAGCAAAGCAGGTGAAAGCTTTTGGTTTATAAACAAACATACCCCAACCTCTTTGGCCATCAACCTTTCGACTTAGAACCCTTCGAATTTGTCAAATTCATTACGTACCAAGTAGCTTGATACCATATGCATTGGTTTAACCTTGTCAAAAGCTTAGAACCTCTCGACCTTGTCGGAAGGTCTGGGTCGGAAGGTCTGTTGCCGTAAAGGCTGAAGCATGCTAAAAGTATGTTTTCTTTGTTTTTAACTTAAAATAGATAACATTTCAACTAACATGCCTTTGTTTGTCAAGTTTTCATTGGTTAACAAATTCTTTTCAGAAATATGCTGCCACCATTGTCAGAATTAAATAATAATTTCCTGTTATAAAATGCTCCTTCTCCTTAATCAAATATATAAAACATTTAAGTCGCATACCATAAATAATTTTATATATTCATCAAATAACTTAGGAAAATCTGGAAAAATCCCAGAAAATCTATTTTAACATGTTGCCTAACATATAAAAATTTCAACTCCAAATAATAATTATTTTTGCCGAAAATAATTTATAGCCCAATAAACAATTTCCTTCACTAGAAAATTAATATAAAATCCATATTAATTCAGAAAATTATGAAAATCGAAACCCATCTCTAAAATATCATTTCTGACCTATATTTAAATTTTCAAGGCATTTGGATGTCATTAATAGGGTTCTCATGTCAAACATATCATAAAATTTTAACATGAACATATATAATTCATCAACAATCATATATATAACTTTAATCATCAAAACTTGGCATATACATGCAAAAACATTTTGGATTTAATCTTAAAACCAAAAACTAAAAGAAAATGGGATGTAGTGATTATTCACCTTAGCTTTGAGATTATAGATGTGAGATTTGATGTTGATTTAGTTGATTGCTTTCCTTCTCTTGAATCCTAGCTTTAATCTTCTTCTTGAGAGTGAAAATGGTGGCCGACATTAGTGTTTTTAGATTGAGTATAATGAAATGAACGTGAGTTTCTCTCTTATGGGCTTAGGGTTTAAGCTCCACATATTTCCCATATTGCCCTTGTTATTTCCTAATACCTTTGTTTAGGTTATTTTATTTTAATTAACACACTAACATGGCACAGCTACCCTTTGTTAATCAAATCTCAACCTTTTAATCTTCATATTATTTTATTTTATTTACCTAATTAATCATTCTAAATTATGTTATTAAAATATGAGGTGTTACAGACTCCCTACCTTAAAGAATTTCGTCCTCGAAATTGCGATAAGGTACATGACAAAACAATCAAAGGTAAAACATACCATCAAACATGTGACGCCCCACCTCTATGCCCACGCTAGCCAAGAACACTACGGTGTAATGCTGTCAACTAGCATGGAGAATAAGGCTGTTGAGGAGCGACCATCTATGTAATTGCTTTGTGCGAGCACCGATATGTCAGATAGTATAACATGCATTTCATTTTTGGAGGGAATCCGACATACCGATACAAACTCAAAGCTACTACAGAGTGGCTATAATAGTTTAGGACAAAATATAAAATAATAACACAGATAATATAAATGCGGAAAAAGGAAAGTCATATATATAAATAACTGATGTCAGTTACAATACATTTGACACGATACATATGATACAACTACAACTGTCGATTCTGGAAGTTATATATACAAGTACATTATCGACTAATATACATGAATACATATCAACCTAAAATAGATACACTGTCTACTACAAAAAGACGAAGACCACTTCAAAATATATAAAAAGTCTTCATAGCTCAAAAGCAACCCAAAGCAGGAAATCTACAACCTGAAATAACTCGGGTCTGACCCGAGTATTAAATTCAAAAGAAAATAATACACGGGTCAGTCTAATTCAAACTCAGTTATTAATGCACGGGAGCAATAATAATTAAATAACAATTAGACGACAGTCAAAATAAATTCACCTATCCGATCCTTTAACAAGGGAGTAGGATAACGGTGAATATAACACGTAATAGTGTTATACAACAAATCAGCAGATTCAAAATATCAACAAAGATAAATGAAGAGATTATCGATGAAGATAATTTAGAAAACAACAGGATTGCCAAAAACGACAATTTAACAACAAAATCATCAGATTAAACCAAATCAAAATACACTTTAAAAATATGTCGAATTGGCCTCACGAAACAAATCCAGCAATTGAAATATCAATTAAAATTGTCAAATCCGACTGGGCTGCAGTACACGCACACGTGTACTGCCTCGCCACTACAGTATGAAATGCATAAAAGATCAACGGAAATTCACAAACGAGCACAAGGTCAAATCCAAATCAGATTCAACACAAGTGCAAATGGAAAAATAAAATGGCCACGACCAAAATCGAAATGTACACATGAACAATTATGTGTCCAGACTCAACTGGAACAATGCACCAGACTTGAAGCTTCACAGTGACAACTACAATGAAACCAGAGTGCACAGTATCAACATGAACAGAGAAATGTAAATAAAGACCAGTAGTGTGCAACAACAACACAGCAACAAATGAGACAACAACTTCAAACTCACAACAATGCAATAACATACATACATAAATGTATGCATACACACCAGCAATGAAGAAAGAATGAATGCAAGACATACAAACAACTAAACTGCACATAATCATAGACAGGAGGTCAAGACCTAGGTTACAACTTCGAATAAATCAGTGTGCAGTCTGGACAGAGCTCGAGCACATGATATGGCAACTGATGAACTCAACAGTGACATGGTCGAAACAAAGAAATAATGTACTCCAGACCAAATGCCAGAAGAAAACCAACAAGATCAAACTGAAACAAGTCTCGACCAAAATCAATAACTCAAGATTAGTACAAATCCAAGAATATATGCATGCACACATACATATGTATGTATGCACACACACACACACACACACATATATATATATATATATCAGTGGAACCTGAAAAGGCTGCACAGAGGGAAAGGCCAGGCAACCCAATGCAAATGAATTCGACAAAGTATTACACAAGCCCAAGACATCTGTATCATATAAGCAATAGCAGGTATATAATTTCGAACACAGCAAGACGATGCCAAAATGGTCAAGAGAGGATGACAACAACAGGTGTCACAGCCTAACTCAGTGAAATGGTTTTAAATAACCATATATGTACACTGCATCAAAATTAGAAGAGTAGAGAATGAACGTCACAATGAAAAATGCAGTTGCAGCAGGTCAAGGCAGCAAGCATTGATGATATGTAAATATAAACTGAATGACTTAAGTGGTAAAAGTAATATGCACAATGCTCAGTGAAACTCAAGTGTCCAATAATACATCTCGAAACCCATTTCACTTAAATAGAAAATGCACATGAACGTTGTGGCAACAGTTCAAGGCAACAGTAACAACTCAAATGCAAACTATGTCATATGTGATACAGTGACAAATTGCATAAACAAGCTCAAGTGTGCTACAAAGAATATGCAACATGAAAGACATGAAGGCCGTGAAGTGCTGACTGGAAACAAACTACAAAGACATCAACAAGTATGACATAAGGCAGTGCAACAAAGACCACCAATGTTCAATGTAAATGCAGGCTAGTAGCTCATACTTCACATCAGGTCAGAGACCATGTAAATGCAGACTGCACATAAATGCAGACTACACGAGCTCAATGCATCAGTGAAACAAGTTCAAGAGGGGTGGCAACAAGTTCGACCAAGAAACTGTTGTTAACAGCAGTAAAAAAAAATAGTGTAACAAATGTAAATGAAGACACAATCATGTATCAACCAAAGTCAGAGACGTGTTGACCAGAAAAAGATCAAACAACTCAAAATCGAAGCCAGCGAACAAAATCAACTGATGAACCCAACAAAAATCTCAGAGAATTCAAAGCCGAGAAAAATCAGTCAAACAAGAAACAAAATCACAAGTTTGAACAAGCTAGAAATCATTCGAAACTCGAATTAGATGTGAGTAAATAAATTTACTCACCTTGGCCTGTAGCAAATTGAAGCAATTCGAAGACGAGACCGAAGCAATCGAGGAAAACGAACGAAGTTAGCAGCCGAAGTCCACTCGAGCACGACCAACGTCGAAGCAGCCATGAGCAAATTGAAGGAGCCGTTGAAGTCAGTGCCTTCGAATCCCAGAAGCCCTAATTTTGGAGACGAACGAAAATGAGAACGAACGAGCGAGCGCCATCTATCCTCTTCGATTTCTATGCCCTAGTTTCGCGGAGGAATGAAGGAGAGACGAGCCGCCATTATTCTTTCATTCCATTTATTTTGATTAGGGTTGCGAAGGATGAAAAATGGAAAAGAGGGATGGGTTAATTGCTTTGCAAATTTTCACGGCCGCAATTAAAACATGGGCCACAATTTAATTTCAAAGCCCACTATTCTTTTTAACAATTTATAAAAGAATTTTCACTCAATTTTAAAAAAAAACAAAACTTCAATTAGCAATCGATTAATCGTTTAATGACGATAACCAACAGATGCAAAATATTGGGTTGTTACAAAACAAGTCAGAGTAAGAGTCTCTAATCCTGCTCTCCATCTCCGAAGTACAGTCTCTAGCATCGTCACTCCACTGAACCTTTACTAACTTGGCTGTCTTATTCCTTAACTTCTTCTCATCTCTAGCTACAATCTGAATCGGCTTTCTAACTATGGTCAAATCCGGTTCTACTACTAAATCTTCTAACACTGTAGGTGCTATGGTATTCTTCGGGTCTCTAACACATTTCCTAAGATGAGAAACATGGAAAACATCATGGAATCCAGCCTAGCTACTCGGTAACTCTATTCTATAAGCTAGTTTCCCGATCCTCTCAACAATGCGGAATGTTCCAACGAATCTAGGTGCTAACTTTCCTGATTTCCCAAATCTAATCACACCCTTCATCGGTGAAACCTTAATGAACACAGTCTTCGACAGAAAATTCCAAATCTTTCCTCCTTTTATCAGCATAACTTTTCTGCCTAGATTAAGCTTCCTTCATCCTAACTCGGATCAACTCAATCTTCTCCGCAGCTTCCTTTACCAAATCCGGATCAAGAACCAATCTATCCTCAGTCTCTAACCAACATACGGAAGACTTATATGGTATTCTATACAAAGCTTCAAACGATGCCATCCCAATACTAGTCTGATAACTATTGTTATATGAGAACTCGACTAGATGAAGATGGTCCTCCCATGATCCCCCGAAATCCAATACACAAGCCCTTAACAAATCTTCCAAGATTTTGTTAACTCTTTCTGTTTGCCCATCAGTCTGCGGATGGTAAGCGGTACTCATGTTGAGCTTGGTTCCTAATGCTTCATGTAGACTTTTCCAGAACTCACTAGTAAACAAAGAATCTCTATCACTGACAATACTACTAGGAATCCCGTGTAGTCTAACTACATTCTTCATAAATAACTTCGCCAAAATAGGTGCCGTCCTAGTTGACTTTACTGGAATGAAATGGGCACTCTTAGTCAATCTATCTACTATGACCCATATGCTTTCATTTCCTCTACTAGACCTTGGCAACCCATCAATAAATCCATAGAGATGGAATCCCATTTCCACAATGGAACTTCTAACGGTTGAAGCAATCCACTAGGTTTCTGGTGTTCAGCCTTTGCCTGTTGGCAATTCAAGCACTGCCTAACACACAAACCAATGTCCCGTTTTATACCTTCCCAGAAGAAACTTCTCTTCATATCCCAATGCATCTTCGTTCCTCCTGGATGGATAGTGAACTTCGAATGATGACACTCATCCAATACTTCCTTCCTCATGTCTCCTACATTCGGAACACTCAACCTTCCTTTCTTCCTCAACCACCCATTTTGGTCAAGACTGAAATCCTTTAGGTCATCGGTTTCCGTTCGTTCTCTCAACCTTCTGATTCGTTCAGCCAAAACTGTATCCTCCTCCTCGAATCTAAACTTCACACTACAAGCTGATAATGCTTTCAAATCTTTCCACTCAGCAATCATAGTCAATACCGCATTCTGATTTTTTCGGCTGAGTATATCCACCACCTTGTTTCCTTTTCCAGGTGTATACTCAGTTCCAAAATCATAAGCAGCGATAAACTCCAACCACCTCTGCTGTCTCATGTTCAACTCCTTCTGAGAGAACAAGTACTTCAACGACTTATGATCAGTATAAAGCTCAAATCACTCTCCCAAAAGATAATGCCTCCACACCTTCAAAGAAAATATAACGACAGCTAACTCCAAATCATGCGTAGGATACCTAACTTCATGTGGTCTGAGCTGTCTAGAAGCATAAGCAATCACTTTACCTCTTTGCATCAACACAGCCCCCAATCCAGTTCTACACGCATTAGTATAAACAACCAAATATTGATTTCCCTGTAGAGCCATTAACACTGGTGCATGGGTCAATAAGCGTTTCAAGGTCTGGAATGCTTCCTCACACTTATCAGTCCATACGTACTTCACATCTTTTCGCGTAAGCTTAGTCATTGGTGCGGCTATCCGCGAAAAACCCTTCATAAACCTTCGATAATTATCAGCCAATCCAAGAAAGCTCTTAATCTTGGTCACCATCTCGGGTCTCTTCCAATTATTCATTGCCTCAATCTTGGTCGGATCTACAGACAACCCTTTCTCTGAGACGACATGGCCAAGGAACTTCACTTCCTTCTTCCAAAAATGGCACTTTGAAAACTTAGCTTTCAACTGATGCTCCCTCAATGTTTCGAGCACAACTCTAAGATGAATTTCATGCTCCTTCTCATCCTTAGAGTATATCAAAATGTCATCTACAAAGACCAACACAAATCTATCCAAGTGCACTTGGAAAATTCTATTCATCGGTTCCATAAAGAATGCCGGAGCATTAGTTAGTCCGAACGACATAACTAACCATTCGTATGACCCATATCTTGTCCTAAACGCCGTCAAAGGAATGCTATCCTCCGCCCTCTAAGCTGATGAAATCCCGTCACCAAATCCAGCTGAGAGAATAGCTTGGCTCCACTTAACTGATCGAACAAATCGTCAATTCTCGGCAATGGATATCGGTTCTTTATTGTCTTCTCATTCAACTTACGATAATCGATACACAGCCTTAACGATCCGTCCAGCTTCTTAGCAAATACAGCGGCAGCTCCCCATGACGAACTACTTGGTCGGATAAAACTCTTGCCTTCCAAATCCACCAACTGTACCTTCAACTCTCTCATCTCCGTGGGGGTCATTCTACTTGGCGGTCTACTCACCGGTTTTGCTCCAGGTACAAAATCAACCCGAAACTCAATGGCTCGTTTCAGTGGCAACCCAGCTACCGGCTCAAACACATCTATGAATTCTCTAACTACAAAGACTCGACTTAACTCATCTTCCATCTCCATAACACCCAATAAAGCATTCATTTCACAACTAGGGTCCTCTATGGTGTAAACTATCTGATCACTACAATCTGGGTAACTAAGTGATATTTTCCTATCATGGCAAAATATCCTAGCATCATATTTACTTAACCAATCCATCCCAAGGATAATCCCAAATCCCACAAAGTCAAACACATGCAAGCAACAATCAAAAGTATAGCCTAGCAAATCAAATTCTAAATGGTCACACCTCATCCCAAGCATTGCATACCCCCTATCGAATTTGCAACCCTTAAGGAAGTAACTAGATATGAGGGTTCTAGGTTAAGCTTATCTACTAAACATCGAGAAATAAAAGAATGAGATGCTCCAGTATCAAATAGAACGCTAACAGACATACCATAAATTTGCAGCGAGCCTCCCAAAACAGCCTTCCCTATGTCTTGCACAACTGGCCTTGAGGTTGTGGGCTCCAAAGCGTAAACTTGCCCCTTTCCTTCTCTTGCGGGCTCCGAGCACTTGTTCTTGTAATGACCGATCTGATCACAATTAAAACATCTAACATTCTTCTTTCCACCAGCCTCTTTTCCTTTTCCTTTACAGGTTCGACACTCATTAGCATAGTGTCCTTTCTTGTCGCATTTGTAGCAAACCACTTCAGCCTTTTCTTTCTTCTGTGCTCCTCCCTTCTGAGCATTCTTTTTCTGGAAAAACTTCCTTTTCTGGCCCTGTCCCATCTGGGTCTCCTTCATCTTCTTCCTCAAGCAAGCCAACGCCTCTTCTTGTCTTAATGCCATTTCAACCACTATATCACTGGGATCTCTCAAATGTGGTAAAGTGGCACTTATCAACTCTGGCTTCAAGTCCCTTATAAACTTTTCGTTCCTCCTGATCATGGTATCCACCAAAGCATACCCATATCAGACCAACTCCTCAAACTTCCTCGCATACTCCAAGGCGGATATATCTCCTTGTTCCAACTCTACAAACTTCCTTACCAATGCCGACTGCGCCATAACAAACATGAATCTTTCTGAAAACCTTCTCCTAAACTCCTCCCAAGTTATGGTCTCCTCATCAACTCCAGCGGTAACAGTATTCTACCAGAATAGAGAAGCTCCCTACAGCTGCCTCGAAGCCAATCTCCTCTTTTGTGCATCATTCAATCCTAAGTCAGCAAAAATTCTTTCGCAATGCAGTAGCTAATTTTCCACCTCAACCACATCTTCAGTACCAATAAACGGCTTCCCTCTAAGCTTGATGTAATCATTACTCAAGTTAGCATACTGATTGACCATCGGAACTTCTTGAGCTCCACCTCCAGTAGCATTTCCACCGACAACTCCGGCTTCTATTCCAGCTTGCATCATGTTCACAAAGAACTGATACATTGCTCCCATGTCCATCTGGGGAACCCCTGCACCAACAGTTTCAGCTTGTGCCTGACTGGGTCCTCTCCTAGTATTTGGTCGGGCATTTCCATTAGTGGTGGTGCTATCTCCTCCAAGATTTACTCTGCTTCTTCTTCCCTCCATATCTGTATTCAAACCTCATGAGATACAGATGAATAGCCTAACTAAGATAGGAGTCTAATGAGATAGCGTATACTTATATATATAACAAATACAAGTACGTTACTATAGCGTTATCCTATACACCGATCTTAATTCTAATTTCTAAGGATTATGTTTTCAAAAATCATTTTTAATTAAAGTATTTCATAAACCATGCCTTGATACCAAGATGTAACATCCCCTATCTAGAGGCCCAAAACTAAGCATTACAGATGTTGCGGTCATCTATAGTATTAGCTTCCGGCAACTAAATACGGCTATGTAATGGTATCAATAATACTAGAAGCACTTGAAAATGAAACAAAACACAGATTTCAAAAACCACTTTTACTTCATTACATTTCAAAATCAAATGTTTCACATTCACAGCACATAATCCCAAATTGTCCCAGGCATAGATCAAATATAATTATTACAAAATAAGCCAGGAGCTGTATATGAAGATACCCCCTTGGTTGATCAGAGTCATATGGTCATAATAGACCTAATACAAAACAACATAGCGGAAAATCCAACAAACATAACGAGAACTGTAACTCCTAAATAGCTATTTGTTTGCCTCTTGCATGCCTCTGGTAGCCTTATTCGTCATCCTACTAAACTTGAAAAAGACCTTAATCCCTCAGCCTACTCAAATTAATTTTGAGCACCCGAGAGTTTAAGAGGAAAACATAAACTTCGAGTCAGACATAAAGCCTGGTGTGAATAATATTATACATCCTGGAATAATTATGCTAAGTGAGACCACGCCGCTTAGCGAAACGGGTTTACCCTCACTAATATCCTTTTAAAACATATCTTTGCAAAACCTTTCATAAAACCATATACTGTGCTCCTGCATTCACAATGGTTAAATACTGTAAAGCAATCATTATGTAAACATACATAAATATCAGGTAATAATGAACAATTTGTTCAAACACACAAGTTTGGTTTGGATAACTTTTAACCTTTGGCTGACTCAGGACTACCAAATAATACAATCAAAATTAACCTAACACCTGTTAGATATTTTTCTTCTGGATTATATATCCTTAACTATCTATTAAACATTTCCCATCTGGACGGTCTGTCCTTAACTATCTGTTAAATACTCCACTTCTGGACGGTCCATCCCTAACTTAATCATCTCCCAGGTCTTCCCGATCCTAATGGTTTTTCGGGCTCACCAATAACCTATATGTATAGAAACATATATTCCTTTCTGTATGTAATCATAATTTTAGTCTACCTATGACAAAGCCCTACACACTGGAATTTTGGACAAACAATTAGTTGGGGCTATTAGCTAATGCATAGGGCGCGACCCCATACTAGTCCCATCTGGTATTCTAATATCCGAGTCATTTTCACTTAAGGATCCCATCCCATAACTTTCCTTGAAAACATTTTCAAAATGATTTAATTAAATAAAACTTAAACAAGGAAAAATATATAATCTTTATATTTTACTCAAAATCATATCACCATGTCATATATATACTTTACTCAAAATTTAGTTGATGAAAACATTTAACTGTTTGAAAGGACCTCTTTCTAAACCTTTGAAATCATCTCTTTCAAAACCAATATCAACCCTTTCGAAATCATTCCTCAAACCTTTCGAAATCATACATCGAACCTTTTGAAACCATTCTCCAAACCTTTCGAACCCATTGAAAAGCAAACCTTTCGAAATTTATAAAGCTTTGGACATCCTTCTTTAAAATCACTTTAAAACATGGCCTTAGAAAACCTTGGAAAACCTTCCATTTAAACCTTTCGAAACCATTCACTAAAACCTTTCTAAGCCATTCAATCAGAACCTTTCGAAGTCATTCGTTTAAACCTTTCGCAATCACTCATTTAAACCTTTCGAAATCATTGAACTTAAACCTTTTGTGGTTAATCATCAAACCTTTCGAAATCATTCAACTATACCTTTCAAAATCATTGAATTTAACCTTTCAAAATCAATCTTCAACCTTTTGAAATCATTCACTTAAACCTTTTGAAATTATTTACTTAAACCTTTCGATGGCTTACTAGTTTCAATTCTTAACAAATGAAAAACCTTCTTTTAAAACCTTTCGAATTCATTGGAAGCAACCTTTCGTCTAAGTCGAAAGATCTACTTCAAAAGCTTTAAACATATCCTTTAAAACAACTCTTTCGAAAGCATTGGGTTATAATTAAATTTATGGGTATGTCACCTAATTCGAAAGCTTTCTTTCGAAATCATTAGGAGAAGCGGCTGGTTTTAAAACAAGTATACTTTTCGTCTTTGTCGAAAGGTTCAAAACAAAACAAAGCGGTAGTAACCTTTCGACTATGTTGGAAGGTTTCAAAACAAAGTAATAAAGCAGCAGTGCCCTTTCGACTGTGTCGAAGGGTTTAAAACTTTTTTTTTAATATCTTGACCTAGTCAAAAAAAAGCAAGTCGAAAGCTTTTATTCGAAAGCAAAGCAGGTGAAAGCTTTTGGTTTATAAAACAAACATACCCCAACCTCTTTGGCCATCAACCTTTCGACTTAAAACCCTTCGACTTTGTCCAATTCATTACGTACCACATAGCTTAATACCATTTGCATTGGTTTGACCTTGTCGAAAGCTTAGAACCTCTCGACCTTGTCGGAAGGTCTGTTGCCGTAAAGGCTGAAACATGCTAAAAGTATGTTTTCTTTGTTTTTAACTTAAAAAAAGATAACTTTTCAACTAACCTACCTTTGTTTGTCAAATTTTCATTGGTTAACAAATTCTTTTTAGAAATATGCTGCCACTATTTTTTAGAATTAAATAATAATTTCCTTTTATAAAATGCCCCTTCTCCTTAATTAAATATATAAAACATTTAAGTCTCATACCTTAAATAATTTTATATATGCACCAAATAACTTAGGAAAAATCTGGAAAAATCCCAAAAAATATATTTTAATATGTTTCCTAACATATAAAAATTTCAACTCCAAATCGTTATTATTTTTGCCAAAAATAATTTATAACCTAATAAACAATTTCCTTCAGTAGAAAATTAATGTATAATCCATATCACTTCAGAAAATTATGAAAAGCGAAACCCATCTCTAAAATATCATTTCTGACCTATATATAAATTTTCAAGTCATTTGGATATCATTTAATAGGGTTTTCATGTCAAACATATCATAAAATTTTAACATGAACATATATAATTCATCAATAAGCATATATATATATATATATATATAACTTTAATCATCAAAACTTGGAATATACTTGCAAAAACATTTCAAATTTAATCTTAAAACCGAAAACTAAAAGAAAATGGGATGTAGTGATTATTCACCTTAGCTTTGAGATTATAGATGTGAGATTTGATGTTGATTTAGTTGATTGCTTCCCTTCTCTTGAATCCTAGCTTTAATCTTCTTCTTGAGAGTGAAAATGGTGGTCGACCTTAGTGTTTTTAGTTTGAGTAAAATGAAATGAACGTGAGTTTCTATCTCTTAAGGGTTTAGGGATCTCGCCCGGGATAGCGATCCATGCTTTAAACATCAATTCAAAATGCATTCCTATGAAATAGAATCACAACAGTCTGGGTTCAGAAAGATTTACTGCACTCAAAAAGGGGTGGATAAGCTAAAGGAAAATGGCTTCATCCGTGATGGCTTATACTTGGATTGGGTATCAAATCCTATCTTGGTGAAAAAAGCAAACGAGAAGTGGAGGACATGCATCGACTTTTCGGACTTGAATAAGGCTTGCTGCTTCCGAGGATAGATCAACTGGTGGACTCAACCGCTGGAAGTGAGATACTTTTATTTATGGATGCATATTCCGGATACAACCAAATCTCAATGCACGTCCCAAATTAGGAACACACCGGCTTCATTACTGACCTCGGACTCTATTGCTATCTGGTCATCCCCTTTGGATTAAAGAATGCAGGAGCGACTTACCAAAGACTTGTGAACCAGATGTTTATAGACTAGATTGGACGATCGATGGAAGTTTACATAGACGACATGCTTGTGAAGTTACGGCTTTCGGGAGACCACATTAATAATCTAGCAGAGATATTTGGTGTCTCCAGTAATACGGGATGAAGCTCAATCCTTTGAAATGCTCTTTCGACATTGCGTTAGGGAAGTTTTTGGGCTTCATTGTCAACTCCTATGGGATTGAATCTAAACAAGAAAAGATTAAGGCTTTGAGAGAGATCGAAGCCCCAAAGACAATCAAGGAGGTTCAAAGCTTAAATGGGAAGGTCGCCGCCCTTTGTCGGTTCATCTCCAGAGCCATTGACAAGTACATCGCCTTCTTCGAAGTGATCAAGATGGGGAGGAGAAACTTCGAGTGGGATCAAGACTGCAAAGACGCATTCTAAGCTCTTGTGAATCACTTTGAGAGACCTTCCATTCTCTCGAAACTGGTGGATGATGAGGATTTGTTCTTATACCTAGTAGTGTCGGTGCATGGCCTAAGCCCCGCACTTGTACGTGAGGAATCTCGCATCCCGCGATGGATCTACTATATCAGAAAGTGGTTGATAGGAGCAGAAAGAAACTATCCAAGACTAGAAAATCTTGCTTACTCCCTAGTGGTTGCTTTTAGAAATCTCTGCCCTTATTTTCAGGCTCATCCGATAAATGTCCTCACCGACCAGCCTTTTACAACAAGTCTTGCAACGACTTGAGACTTCTAGAAGGCTGTTGAAATGGAACATTGAATTGAGTCAATGCAATATCACCTATCATTCTCAAATAGCAATCCAGGGTCAAGTGCGGATTTCATAACCGAATTCACTGCACGAGATGATCCTCCAGAGAGCAGTGGTGAAAAAAAAGTTGGATGAAAGATGTGCATGGATGGTGTATCTAATGATCGGCGATCTAGTGCTGGAGTCATACTTGTCACTCCCGAAGAACACCCAATCAGTTACGCCCTGAAACTCGATTTTCCAATGACAAACAACGAAGCTGAATACAAGGCCCTGATTGTAGGATTAAAAATTGCCAAGGAACCGAGAATAAATATTTTATAGATTTTCTATGACTCCCAACTAGTGGTATGCCAGGTTTGGAAAGAGTATCAGGCAAAGGGAGCAAGGTTAGTTCCTTATCAAAATCGAGTTCTTGAGCTGCTTGACGACTTTGAATACTATATGATAGCGCATATTCCTAGAGACCAAAATGAAAAGACCGATTCATTGGCTAAGTTGACTACTTCTAGAGATGCGCAGCTTATGAGTTTGGTTCCGATGGAAGTACTTTCAGCTCCGAGCATCGATCAGATGGATGTTGATTGGATCTTGGAGGCTGAACCTGAAAGGGAGTCATGGATGACTCCAATTTGAAATTATTCGTAAAAAGGGATCCTTCCAGAAAGAAAGAAAGAATGACGAAAAATCCTTCGCCAATCTTCGAGGTACATCATATAAGAAGGACTACTGTACAGGATGGG
Source organism: Allium fistulosum (assembly GCA_030737815.1). Lineage (NCBI taxonomy): Eukaryota > Viridiplantae > Streptophyta > Magnoliopsida > Asparagales > Amaryllidaceae > Allium > Allium fistulosum. The sequence goes on along the minus strand of CM060905.1, from coordinate 890,813,573 downwards.
TTTCTCTGTCCCCATGTTCGTTGTGTCGCTCACGATGAGGCTAAGTAAGTCCTGAGAGAGGTTCATGAAGGGGCTTGTGGTGACCACACTAGAGGGAAAACCTTAGGGAAGAAGGTTCTTCGATATGGATATTTCTGGCTAACTGTCAATCAAGACGCGGCTAATTATACCCGAAATTGTGACAAGTGCTAGAGATTTGCTAAACTTCCAAGGCCAGACCGACAGCAATTACTCAAATGTTTAGTCCTTGGCCATTTGCAGTTTAAGGAATTGATATCATCGGTGTTTTGCTGATGTCTAAAGGTGGCGCGAAATACGCCACCGTGGCGGTTGATTACTTTACCAAATGGGCTGAGGCAGAGCCATTAGCTACGATTTCCACAAAGAAAGTAATCAACTTTGTTTTTCGAAATATTTTCTGTCGCTTTGGAGTTCCACAGGCAATCGTTACCGATAATGGGACCTATTTCGATAGCACAGAGTTCAAGGATTTCTACCGTTGACATTGCATAAAGAAGAGATTTGTAGCGGTAGCACACCCTCAGGTGAATGGACAGGTCAAAGCTGTAAATAAAATTATCAAGTCCATTCTTAAGAAGCGATTGGAGAAGGCCAAAGGCAAGTGAGTCGACGAACTTCCATTAACACTTTGGGCTTATCAAACCATCCATAAGTCAGTGACTGATCACTCTCCATTCGCCTTGGCATACGGATCGGAGGCTATGATTTCGGTCAAATTGGAAGTACCTTCTCATCGAGTGATGCATTACAATCCATAAACGAACGAGCAGCTCCTTCTAGAGTCCCTTGATATGATCGATGAGAAGTGGAACAAAGCCGAGTTGAGAGCAGCTGCACATAGACACCAAGCCGCTCGGTATTACAACACCAAAGTCAGGAGTCGAACCTTTGAAATCAGCGACTTGGTCCTCAAACAAATCTTCCCTGGCCCTAAGAACTTGGACCCGAGTTGGGAAGGTCCGTACGCTATAGAATAACAGCTTGGAGATGGTACTTTCAAGCCGGCAACTGTGGATAGGATCTCACTCCCAAGGATGTGGAATAGCGAGCAACTACGGTGCTATTCACTTAGAGACAAGCTTGTAAATAATTGGCTAGAGCCATGTAATAAGACGGATTCTGTCACCGTATTTTATTAAATTAAACGGCTTTCTAATCCGAAAATCTGTCTCTCCATTACTTGAAAGTTGTAACTTGAATGACTCGAATGAATCTGTGTATGATTAATGCAGATGTGCAGGTACCTGGAGGTAGGCGCTGACCAAATTTCCAAGGCCCATGATCGGGGCCCATGAAGTCCCTTTTGATGTTCGGAGATTGATGCCAATCAACCCTTGCCTTTGGATTGAGGGCAAGAGTATAAACTTAAGCCGGACATGACATGATTCTTCGCACACCAACTCTTGCCTTCGGATTAGAGGTGAGAATATAAACTAAACGGATGTGACCCGACCATCCATTATCCAACTCTTGTCCTCAGATTGGAGGCAAGAGTATAAACCCGAACCAGATGTGACATGACCATCCGCAAACTAACTCTTGCCTTCGAACTGAGGGTAGGAGTATAAACTAAACCTGACATGATATGATCGCCTGTACACTAACTCTTGCCTCTGATTTTGGGACATGAGTATAAACCGAAGTAGATGCGATAAGATCGTCCAAGTCTAAACCTCTTTCCTAGAGTAGGAAAAAGAAGATCCATACCTAGAGTAAGGCAGGACATAACTTAAAAACCATCAATCGATGCCCAAATTTAGGCACGATTGGGTGTAAACATCCTGGATGAGGATGCGCGAACTATAACCCTAAGTGGTTGATTTAAACTAGCACCCGGAGTTTGGTGGGACCGAAAATTATTATCCTATAAAAGGATACTTAAGTCACTAATCCTAAGTGACTAAACCTAACTAACGCCCAGAATTTGGCATTTCATTGGTTACCTTCCATTCGTTAGGATAGTGAAAGGCCTATGAACTATGAAACAGGCTAAGGACTTAGTTCAAAAACAATCGTTGAAAGAAATAAACGGCAAGTACATTGAACAGAAAGCGTATTTCATAAGTATTTAGGTAAATCCGAAGAAATAGTTGACGAAGCCAAAAACTTTTATTATTCACATGAAATTCAAAGCTAAATACAAGTGTTATCAATACTGGAAAGAAAAAACAAAAGCAAAGAACTAGAAAAGCCTGAGTACTGCTATACAATTTGAAGGCACAAAAAAGACAAGCAATCACTTCTTGAGCCTCTTCTTTCTTTCTTTCCTCTCTTTTTTCTCCATAGAAGAAGGCATGCCGGATTCTTACGGATGTTCTTTCCCCACTTCGTTTTCCTTTAAGTGGAGTGCTCCGAGATGAACCAATGGCACACTTTGAGCACTTTCAGGTGGAGAAATAGAGGCTGGGGTACTCTGTGAGGATCCAATAGGTATGCTCTAAGCACTCCCGGGTGGGGGAATATAGACTAGAGTGTAAGTGTAAATGGTTTTCCCAGGCAAAGCAATGGATAAAGGAGAAGGAATGACTTCCAACCTCTTTGGCTTGATCTGTGTGATAAGGAGGATATTTGTATCGAGTTTTTGCTCAAGTTCGGCCAAGGTGCAGCTCGATGAAGACTCAAAAACCTTGGTGAAAATCACATCGTCATCAGACTGGGTCCTTTGTAGGTCATCAGCTCCTTCACCAAGCAGGGCATCGATCAGCCGCTCGTCAAGGCCGGGAGTCTCTTCAGCCGGAGTGTTGGGAATTATTGTTGAAGTAGTGATGGTTACTGACTGTCATAGGTGCATGTTGCCTCAACTGGGAATCTTTAGGAGGAAGAGAAGCGATTGTAGGCTGACCTGAAGCTAGAGAAACACATGAAGAGAGATTAGCGACGTTGATCAATGACACGTCGACTCTCTAAAATACAGGAGAAGTCAAGGAGATACCTCCTTCAGTATGGATCTTTGCATGAGCTGGAGTGCCATCGAAGGCCCCATCCAGAATAGAAGAGAGAGCAGTAAATTTTCAAATCTGAGACTTGTCTAGATCATACCCAGAATCAACAGTGGAGTTAGGAGCAACTAAGTCCCAAGAGTTTGACTAGCCGCAGCATCAAGCCGCGCTGGTCCAGAACCTTCACCTATTTCTTTTTGTGTGGTTGTGGCAAGTTCTGGATGGATAAGGAGCACGCTGTCATGTAAAATCTAGAGCTCATATTTCACTAGGATCTCCTTCTCCAACTGTTTCCGATCCACCTTAGCTCTTTGGGATAATTCTTTCTCTTCCTCGATGATCCGCTCCCAGGCACTCGCAAGGAGTCTGGGATAATCATCTTAAAGCCCCTCTTGATTTTTGAACTTGAGCACATTGGCATTGTATTGATTAAGCAATGGCTCTAACCTCTCCCTAACCCGCTCCTCTACCTGTTGCTCCACGGCTTTAGCTTCTCCCTTCACAATAGTGTCAACATCCCTAGCTCGTTCGAGCGCTTTGTCCCTCTCTTCCTTCACAGTGACCAGCTCGTTGCATGAGTCCTGAGCTATCTGCTGCGCTTCATCTTTTCCTTTGTCTTACGATCGAGCTTGGTCTTTACCTTAACCAAATTCCTTCTAGCGGCATTTCTTTCGAGTACCAACTCACGATTTTGGTGATGTGCCTATTCGATTTCGTTAAGATGCTGGGATTTTCAGCTTTGAATGCTTTGATAGCCTCCTCTACTTTCTTCTCTGCTTCAGCTTGGGATTTTCTAAAATTCTCGACCTCAACATCAAGGGCGGCTATGATTCTTTTATCATCCGCCTCGATAAGCTTTTAATTCTCGATCTTCTACAATCTATCCCTTGAGACCTTAGAAATCTTCTCATCCACTCACGTCCACTCGTTATACTGGTGGTGAATGTCGATCACGCAGGCCATAGTCCTTTCTCAAACTTCCATTTAAACTCTCTTTAGGTTGGGTACGAACATAAGCCTATCAAAATAGATAATTGGGAATTTATCCTTTGGTTCGGCCATACATGTGTTGTCCATAAGCTATCCTGCTATATCGACCAAATTTACAGCGGTCTCTTTGCCAAGCCATTGATGAGGAGTCTTGAAACCACCTTTATGATGTTTGTGCTCAGACGACCGACTGGAATGAGATAACATTGTAGGCGGTACAGGAATAAAGGTAGGAGGTGGAGCTCGAGAAGTGTCAGCCGGTGGAATCTCATCACGGTGACCAGTTGCTTATCTAGACCTCTAGGATAAGGCGATCTGGATCTAGACCAGCGGTTAAAAGTAAAATCGTGTAAAGAACGATCCCTATTGTAACTGCTCTTGTACCGATCATCCCTATTGCAGCTAAAGCAATAGCTTGAATCATAATCTCGACCAATCCCTTGGTGTTACGAACCCGATCGGGGACTTTGGGCTAGATATGCTTTCTTCTCTAGGGGTCGGTATGTATATTTTCTCTTCTCCATAGAACCTGCAAATTAAACAGGAATGAGTTAGATTCGATGAAAAAAGACATACGGCAAGTGCAAGACAATGCTGTGAAGTGCATTTACGCGTAAGTGTCCTAGTGTCCCCCGAACGAACTATGTACTGGAGCCTTGTTCACAGGAGTACACACTAACGAGAAATGGTTTCATTATCAAAACAAAGAAGAGAACCCTCTATGCTCATGTTTCCTATATCAAAGGAGCCAAACTCAATAGGAATTGGTTCCATCTTTGAATACATATCCATAAAAGGAAGATATTGAGTCTTCTTTGCTATTATAACTGACAAAGGCTATTTAGAAATTTGCCCTTTATGAAGCTTAATAACGAGCTTCCTTCTGGTAGCAAGTGGTTGCTTATTGGAAGACCGCTCAACCACTGGTTCGTGACTTAAATTAACATCGTCATCGCTAGCCTCATTACCGCCGCCTACTATTTCGCCTTCCTCGATGTTGCCTTGAGCCTCCTTGACTTCCTAGCTAGGGACAAAGGGCACGTAAGGGCCGACATAACCTACTTCTGGATGAATACGGCCACGTACTACTACTTCCTTGTCAACCCCGGCTTAGCCGGTGCTACGACCCTCTTCTAGCAAGTTAATGTCTAAGAAACGTTCATCGGTAATAAGGGACTTGATCTCCTTATCTTCCTCTGGAACATTTCTGAGTGTCGTAATAGTGATTTGATAATCATCGCCATCGGGTCTCGAAGGAACATCTGCATAATTCAAGAATTTATGTTAATCAGAATGCAACTAAACTAAAGCTTTACACTATAGTTAAGAAAAGTACTTACGTCCTACTAACCACCATTGTGTAAACCTGGGTGGATAATGCATATAAAACTATTTACTTTTGAAATAGCTAAGCTTATTCCAAGCATCGATCACAACTTGACAATCACTAATTGGCTAAGGATAAGTAAACGACGGACTTCCTTTTCATCGCTTGAAGCTGTAAATAAATCGAATATCTTCTTTGGTCGGCTCACGATTTAAGAATTCAAGGAAAACCATGTACATGCCTCGAAGAAATGCGTAGTTGTTCAGATGCAGTTGAGCTAGAGCAAGTCTCATAAAATGGAGCATTCAGCGGATGAACGAATTAAATGATGGTACACCCCAGCTATGCACATATATCTATTATAGGCGGTATACCCTTATGGGGGAAGATGAGCCCTCTGAACATGAGGCAGGACCAATATGTTGTCATATGGGATTTCGTGCTTAATGCAAACTCAGTGAAGAGATGCCTCGTTAACTTTCAAAGCAGTAGAGCCGTTGGGTCATCAATGACTGAGATACCAACTCAAATCAAGATTGATTGCGTGTGAAGCATGTGTCACCATGGTAGGTTATATCCACTACCTGGCACGTAACTTCTCTCTCTGTAGGAGTCTGTTTACACCTTGACTCGCCACACTTTTCATAGAGAAAAGGAGATCTGTCCAATATACTTAGACCAATGCTAGGATATAATGCCCCTGACTCACCAGTATATTAATTGGCTGGTGCATAGCGGGAGGAAGGGTTGCTAAGCCAATAAGTTAGGGTATCTGGGCTATGCGCATACTGAACTTCGTCGAGTCCGTCGGGTCTTCTAAGAATACGGCATCCTCAAGTGTGTCAGGAGCTGGCTTTACAATATCATTTGCCTTCGGATTTGGAGAGTTAGTCGAAGCATGATGTGAGCTTTCAGGTTTTTCCGATTGTTCACCCGGACTGTATCGAGCAGAAAGTGTCATGGAACTCGACTCATCGTCTGATTTGACATGTATGGAAGCTTGATCACCAGTCATCGCAGCTAAATGCTCGGAGCGTCTGGAACCCATAACTATTAAACTCAGTAGATAAGCATAGTTAGATGGCTTAACCTGTCCTCCGTACTAAGTGTTATCTGGTGCAGTGTTGTGCAGTGCGGTGTTGTGTAGTTTAGAATTATATAATAGTAATGATGAGATTCGGGAGTTCGACCAGAATGACCATCATCGCTGACCGTCCCAACTGGTTTTCACGTCGATAGTTATACATAAGATTCTATCCAAGTCTAAGAATCGGTTATCGACATGTAAAAGTATGATTTTTACGTTCAAGACATATGTGTGCATTTAAATTATCCATATGAACTTGCGTCTGCATTCGAACCTTGGTCATATTCAATCAACCATGCATGTCCACAAGTTCACATAGGTGTATGGTTGTTCACGTCCAAAGGTTCGAGTCCATGTGCAAGTATACGAGGCAAGAAAAGTGAAATTTGCTAAAGTATGGGACCCATACCGATCCCATACCTAGGGAATTCTTGTCCCTTAGGCAAGTTCAACTTTTCCACTTCTACAACCGATCCCGAACCAAAAGCCATCGGTGTAAATCGTCCCTAAATTGACCTCGTCTCCTTCACAATCCAGTTCACCATCCATTTAAGTCCACAACCTACCTATATAGGGCTATTGAAGCCTAAATACAATATGGATCTAGGGTTTCAACCCTCTTTTGGATCAGTGATGAGGCGGTAGGTGAGTGTGGAAGGAGGTACAGCGGTGATATGTTGGGTGGTGATTTGGTAATGATGTGATGCAGAGGATGAAGGAGGCAAAGGCGTTAGAGGGAAGAATTTTATTCGGATGTAGGAAAGTGTGAATGAGCGTGAAGAGGAAGAGTGAAAGTAAATGGGTTATATACCCATGTCCGGTTCGATATTTTCGGTCCCAAAAGTGAAAATATACCAAGTGTGGGATCGGTACGAGATCTCATCCTATAAGGGGTCAGTACCGAAACCTACCACAAAAAATATGATAGACTTGAGATTATAATTCGATGCAAATTGGCTACGACCTATAAGCGTGTGAATGTGTTTGGAAGACGGAAACCATAGTGTGTACATGGGCGTGCAAGCTTGTGCATGCACTCAACATTCGGTTTCGTAAACTAATGAAAATAAAATTCTTACCTGGAACTTCCGAAAAAGAAGCAAGTTCTGACAATCGGGGCCTACTAACTAAATCAACTAGCTTGATAGAGTCAAGCACAGACGATCACCGAGAAAGTGCATTTCAGTTTTATAGTGTCAGATACCGATAGAACATTGCAACGGATCATTGAGGACATAACTTCTCGCAGAAACGATTCATATAAATGATAACGACCATTCGGAACACATAATGGAATCCTCCGTAATGATTCTAACTTATCTCGATTCAAAGCACATCACGTTCGAAACGAGATGTACTTTATGAGGCAAGTGTTATCCAGCCTTTGGTCCCAACTACATTTAGACTGACTGGATAAGTTAGATCCGACGATTATCAAGGCAAACAGCCTAGAGAGATGATCATAGAGTCCAGGAACCAAGTACAGACAAGACCACGAGACAACGATCGAACAAGCTTAGAAATGTAATGTCTTGTTACACAAAGTATGGATTGGTGCTCTACCCTATATAGGGGATCAGTACCGATCCCTTGGTTGCTTTGTTGATACTTGACTACTGTCTTTCTTTGTGGTTTAGAGTATTGTATAAGAGCTTGCCTTTTTCATTCTATGAAGTGGTCCAGAAAGCATGGTTTCAGTCATCCTCAATGGTGTATTGGATGAGTTGCTTCATGGTATTTCTTAATGAAAGAATGCTATTCCAGATCTAACTCGAGTCATTTTTCTTGTCCATGGTACAAAAATATTTATCACCTATGTATTGTTTAACTGTCTATTCTTTCCAACAGCACTACGTCTTGCTAACGATAGCTTCTAAATGAGTTGTGATGGCTGCCAGGTTCCCTAATGTTAGATTGATGATGCTCAGGCCACCATATCTCATTGGTTTTGGGTTTTGGAAAATGCTATAGAGGTGGGTTTTTTTATAAAAAGGATCACCGTGTCATAGGAAGTGGTTACAAGCTTGTTCGATCATTTTCAAAAGAATTTTAGGGAGAATAAATATTTTGGAATAGTAAATTTGCATGGAGAAGAGATTAATTTAACTATGGTAAGTTTACCTGCCGTTTACAAGTGCTTGTTCTGCCATAGGTTCATTCTCACTAACATTGTTGTCAAAAATCCAAAAATCCTACGATTTAAATCCCGATTCGGATCGGATCTTGCCCTTAAAGATTCGATTTAATTCCAATTCAAACTTAGTCAAAACCGCAAATAAAAAAACATTCTATTTATATACTAACATACTTAATATGTTTATTTGGATTCAAAATTCAAAATACAATGTTTTCAAAATAAAATAAAATTATAATAAGAGAGGAAATTGAGTTTTTGTTTAATTATAGAAGTTCAAACATCAAAATCAATTTCAAATTGTGTGCGAACCTTCAGATACGAATCTTTTGAATCTACGATTTACGATTTGAATCTCGTTTCGATTTAAAGTTTGAACTTTACGATTTACGATTTAAATCCCGTTTTGAAAACATTGCTCACTAAGACCTATATTGACACTCATCTTCCTGTTTCTGTTATGCAATATGTCAGCAATATGTTTCCTATGGATTAATGGAAGTGGTGCAAATATTAGCTAGGAATTGGTGGGGCAGATAATTCCATGTCTTTCTTTCACCGTCGGCAGGAAAGACTTGGTGGCTTCTCTAGCACAAGTTCTAAAATGGCAGGGTTGCAATTGTACAGAACTCCTCAAAAATCCATTGCTATGGTAATTTATATTTTCTTGACCTAAATACTAAAGAGTTTTATCACAAAAATACAGTAAACCATTTGCAGTAAATACCCATTTTGTAAAGCCATAAATATATGTTAATGTTCCACATATTGTTTTCTATTAATAAATGAATATGCTTTTGACTGTGTGAGTTAAAGAACCTTTTTGGAAGCATTACAGTATTTTAGAATGACAAAAATTAAGTTAGATTTCAATTTGAAAACATGGATTTATAAGAAATAATAATATAAAAAAATATTCCAATAAGAATCAACTGAGTACATGCACCTAGACGGAGTTTCAGAACACTGTTCGTATTTCCCCTTTATGGGTATGGTTGACTGATTTTCTAATTTTCATCGCTCTGCAACACAGTTGCACATAACCTTCTGCAGGGAAATAAAATTAAAAATCATGGTCTGATAATATTCATAAAACAAAGATATGTAGTATTATTGTAATCAGTTTATTTTTACTTATGAAACATTTAAAAAATACATAAACTATATCATATTTTGATAAGAAGGCATAAGTAGCAAACAAGAATTTGCACTCTGATTTTATTGAATTTGAACGTTATAGAGCTATTCTTAGTTTGAAAACTTAGTTTAATTGTTATTTCTTATTGAATCATCCTTGTTAAACATCATTATATCTTTCTTCATCAGGTCCACTGCGTAGTTTCTGACCTAGATAGGAAAAGAATATGTAGTGGCAGTAGGAATGGACTTCTTTGGCTATGGGAAGCTACTGTCAACGTATAATCCTTTTTTATAACTACACTGAAGTGATTTGTTTCTGTCATGCATTACACTCACGCCAACAAGCGGGTTTTTTCTAACACAGCCCAGTTTTTTCTGCTACATACCATTGTGCGCATCCACCATCTTCCAACATGCTAGCACTTTGCAGCATCATGTCCCCATAATCTTCAGAAAAAGCTAGCTCACACCCTTGTTTTTTGTCATGCTTCTGTCCACGTTGTAGCCCCCATATTCGCACCTTGCTTATCATGTGCAAGCTACATAGCAACCCACTTGCTTCAACACATTGCCTCACGTATTTACGACCTTGTTCACCAACCTTGTTGTCTTATCTGTTTTGCCTCATGCTTCTATGTCAATACCTTGCTCCACATTTGCCTCATACACTTAAGTCAGCATGTTATCAAAGCTCGCAGTTCTATGAATTGAATACAACCATCATGACTGCAGCTTTCACTACTAGAAAAGGTTGAAATACTGATACCCACTAGCGACGGCCTCCGACGGCTGATTTTTGACGGCTTTCGATGTGCCGTCGGCAGCCATCGGAAGCCGTCGGAAATTCGCGATATGCAAGTCTCAGCCGAGACATTTCTTCCCCATTTTAGCAAACGAAAAAAAACGAGTTTAAACCCCTAAAACCCATTTTCAAGCTTCAAAACCCCAAATTTAAGATTTCGGATCTTGCACGGCTCCTTAATTACTCTCTATTGCTTCCAATCTCATGTATAATATCTAATTTTTGCGAAAAATCTAATTTTTACCCTAAAAATAGATTTGTCTAAGTTGATAAATTAGGGTTAATTAGTGATTCTAATTGTTTCTAATAGTCTAATAATGATTTATAGTATCCCATGAAATACCTATTTCATTTGTTAGCTTGAAATTGTGAAGAGTATGTATAATTTGTGAATTTATGTATATGTGCAAACCATTATATATGTGTTATTTTGATTGTTAATTAGAATATTCTCCCTCTGTACTCAAACTAAAAGCCATAGAACTTGAAAACAAGTTACTTATCGAAAAACAGAGATACATTCTACTTCAATCGGAGTTAGAATCATCCATGTTCATTGCTTCTAAACATCTTGACTTGTATAGAAACCAATGCATGAGTTTCAAAGAGAAATTGACTGCATTGGAAAATGACAACAATCTCCTCAGGGAAAATGAGCTAAAAAGTCAAGAAACCGTAAAGAACGCGGAATATTAAAGTAATCTTATTCGATAAAATATGCGGAATAACGTGGTAAATTAATAATTTTTTGAAATATATAAAATTAGTAAATTTTCAACCGTTTACAAACAATAATATGTTATATAATAAATAAGAAGACAAACTATAAAACTTCCAATTTTTGTATAAACTGCATTTTTATTACGTCCCTAAGAGAGTTTTTGGTCCCGTCCGACAAGTGTTGTACATGATTGTTATATAGATATTCATTTTTGTCATAAAACGGACATTAATATTCATCGGGTACAATACTTGCTGGATTTGTCCTTATATTGGACAAGTTATAAACACAGTAAACAATTACATTTCGTACATTATTTCGTTTTAAATGGTTCACAAAATTTCGCCGTCACTTTTCTTTTTTTGTTTCCTGTGTACACGCATTTGTGTACAATATAGAAAACAAAGGGGAAGTGTTGCCGAAATTTTGTTGAATCGTTTAAAACGAAATAATTTACGAAATGTAAGTGTTTACTGTGTTTGTAATGAGAAGTAGGATGAATGACCAGCAAAAAAGAAAATCATAAACCAACATTTCAATATTGTATTTTTAAGTTGGGTAAAATTGACGCGTATAAGATTATGTATCAATACATTGAAAAATAAAATGTCAATTCATAAAATGGTCAATATTTATTTTTGAATTCGTGACATATTTTTTTAAATAGGAAAAATGATCGATTATTTTGTTGATCGGAGAAGATGGATGTATCAAAGAAGGGGACTGAGAGGCTCAATAAAGGAAGTTTTTATAATGGTATAAACGTATTTGTTAAATTCGTTTTAAGTAATAATGGAAATGATGTAGAAATTTGTTGTCCGTGTAGCATATGTAAACATTTGAAGTATTTGTTACCAAATATTGTGAAAGTTCATTTGTGCAAAAAAGGTTTCGTACCGGAGTATTATATTTGGGATTGTCATGGAGAAGTTGTAGCACATACTCTTGTAGAGTCTGAATTAGAGGTGGCTGGTAATGAAATTGTTATGATGAATTGTATAGAAAATATGGTCGAAGATGCAACACGATCAATGTTCCCTGCGGTTGAAGTTGATGACGACGATGTTAATGTTGAAGAACCAAATATTGAAGCAAATTATTTTATGATTTATTAGATGCTGCTAAGAAACCTCTTTAGGATGGTTGTAAAAGCGGCACTCAACTATCAGTAACCGCAGAATACATTGCGATAAAGTCAAAATACAACATTACCGAAGTCGGATTTACAGCTTTTGTACAAGCTGCGAAACGACATATGCCATCCGATAATTTAATGTGTGAAAATCACTATGAAGTTAAAAATTTATGTAGGCTTTTGGTTTACCTTATCAAAAAATAGATACATGTTTAAATGGCTGCATGTTGTTTTGGAAAGAGGACATCACTCTTAGAAAGTGCAGAATATGTAACGAGGAAAGGTACAAACCAAGAAAAAAGGGAAAGGAAGTTCCATACAAACATATGCATTATTTGTCCATCACTTCTAGGATTCAAAGATTATAAGCATCTTCTGTAACTGCGCCTCATATAAGATGACATAGTGTGAGAACAGAGGATGAAGATACATTGACACATCTAGCCGACGGAGAAGCAGGGAAGCATTTTGACAAAACTTATCCCAATTTTGCAGCGGAGAGTCGTAATGTTAGACTTGGATTATGTATGGATGGTTTTTCACCATTTTCTCAATTTGGTGCTAAATATTCATCTTGACCCATTATCATCACACCTTATAATTTACCTCCGTCGATGTGTATGAAAACTCAATATAAGTTTCTTACTGTTGCCGTTCCTGGCCCCGACGATCCGATACAAGAAATCGATGTTTATTTACAACCGTTGATTGAGGAGTTAAAAACACTGGAACGAAGGAGTAGAAACATATGACGTTTCAAAGAATTTTTTTTCGTATTTTTGCTTCTTTGTTATGGACTATAAGTGATTTTCCTGCTTATGCAATGGTTTCAGGATGGAGTACATCTGGTCATCTAGCTTGTCCTTATTGCATGGAAGAAACATAGATGTTTTCTTTACCGAATGGTAAGAAAATTTTATGGTTTGACTGTCATCAATGTTTTCTCCATGTCAATCATCCCTTCAGAGGAGATAGAAAAAAAAAATTAGTTAATAGAGTAGAAACCAGACAACCACCAACGATATGGTCAAGCGAAGACATATATGAACTTGTAAAGGACTATCCAAAGATACATGAAACTGGAGTACAAACAGAAATTTCAGGTAAATCAACTATTCATAATTGGTGCAAACAAAGTATATTCTGGAAGTTGCCTTATCGGAAAGATCTTCTGCTTCGTCATAATATTGATGCGATGCACAACGAGAAAAATATATTTGATAATGTTTTTAAGACAATTTTGAATGTCAAGGAGAAGACTAAGGACGATTTGAAATCAAGATGCGATATACAAGAATTATGCAAACGTCCCGAGCTGCATATGAAACCAAACGACAATAAAAAACCCAAAGCGTGTTATGAGTTAGATAAAGTTAAAGTTGTGTTAAAATGGGTGGAAGGATCCCGATGGGATTTCATCAAATCTTCGTAAATGTATTGACTTTAAAACAGTAGATTGAGTGGAATGAAAAGCCATGATTGTCACATAATGATGGAAAATTTATTACCCATTGTATTCAAAGAACTATTGCCCTTAAAAGTTTGGAAGGTAATAACGGAACTTAGTCTGTTTTACAAAGAGCTTTGTTTGACTACGTTAAAAGTGCAACGTTTACGTAAACTTGAAGAGGATATTCCTATATTGCTCTGCAAACTGGAGAAAATATTTCCACTAGGTTTTTTTAATGTAATGGAACATTTACCTGTTCATCTACCATCTGAAGCACGATTTCGAGGTCCTGTGCAATATGGATGAATGTATCCATTCGAGAGGTATGAAATATGTTACCTATTAATTTAATTACATTCGGAAGTTAAAGTTAATGTAAATTAATTTTTCATAGATACTTAAACCATCTGAAGAAAAATGTAAGGCAAAAAGCATGAGTTGAAGGTTCGATCTGTAAATCATACATCGAAAAAGAAACTTCGTTCTTTTTCTCTCACTATTTCAGTGACCATGTGAACATATCATTTGAAAGTGTTCCACGTAATGATGAAGGTGATGAACAAGAGTCTTCTCAAAAATGTTATCTATTTTTAGACAACATGGTCGACCTTTTGGAAAAGGTGTAGATGTATGGTTAGACGATAGAGATCTTCATGTAGCACACACTTATATTCTTCTTAATTGTGCTGAGGTTGCAACATTTGTTAGGTAATATGAAATAAGAATTCTTAATTTATTCATTTCAATAATGCATGCGCGTGTAGAATTTAATGCAATATTTTATTCATATATGCAGTATTTATGAAAGAGAACATCCACGAGGAGATCTCAGTAAAGAATTTTCTGATTGGTTTTCATAGTGCGTTTATGAACTGCGAAATTGTGTGGTCGACGAAGGATTGAAACATCTTGCGTTGGGACCAAAAAGAAATGTCAAGACATATCCAATATATTTCGTCATTGGATATAAATTTAACACCAAAGAATACGGTGCTGAAAAATTAACTAATAATACATGTGTATTTGTTAAAGGTAGTGATGATACAGAAAATCACATAAATAATTTTTATGGTGTTTTGACCTAAATTTTGCAACCGACATATTTCTCACGATCCGCGGATGATGTTTTTCTGTTTAGATGCAATTGGTTTAGCAATGTTCTAAGTTCTGGAATTAATGTGCACAAGAATTATAATCTTATTGAAATAAAGCACACATCGCATTATCACAAGTACGATCCTTTTGTACTAGCCAAACAAGCATTGCAAATTTATTACGCTCCTTATCCGTCTCTAAAAAGAGATAAAGCAGATTGGTCTGCAGTTATTAAAACAAAGGCAAGATTTATGTTTGATGGAAAGAATATTCTAGACGAACAAGTTTATCAGACATATCTTGAGCAAAACAATGAAATAATAACAACAGACGATCGTACTGATTTTGGACCTTTGAACGATGAATCAAACATTTTGGTAGATGCTGAGAGTAGAGAGGAAAATAACGTAGAATATGAGACCGAATCTAAATGAGAAGACGATGATGATTGACGTAAATATAATGCTGAATTCTAATGTATTATGCAATTTATGTAATTGATGACATTTATTTTGCAAGTTATGAAATTTAAGTCATTTATGAATCCGAATCTGCTTATTATCATTTACGTAATTTATGTCATTTGTGTAATTTATGTCATTCACGTCATTTATACTATTTATGTTATTTATTTAGCAATTTATGTTAAAAATGTCATATATTCTGCTTATCGTCGGAATATGAGACCCAATCTGAATCAGATATATTTTGCACTTTATGTCATTTATGTCATTATTATACAATATATTTTATTATTATGCTATTATTTTCTTATAAAATGATGTGTCTGTGATAGGTATCATGTCGTCCAAAAGGAGGAGCTCATCCCATTCTTTCGAAGGCGGTGGCAGCAGCCCATCGCAGCCGCCACAATGTCCCGCTGTGTATCTAGTGCCTAGAGCAGAGGGGTAAGTATTTAATTTGTTTTCAGCATCATAAATATTTTGTGTACGTTATAATAATCCGTACCATATTTAACAAAGAGGGTTCGACTTACAGCCGTCAGCTGTAGTTCTATCAGTTTCGAGATATTCATATAAGAGTAGGATGACAGCTTATTGGCCCAAGTGGGATAATATCCCTTCCCACATCATGGAGTGTATATGGCAGTATTTCATTGGAAGTATAATCTTCTGTTTTCCGTTCTTAATTTTTTTGTCGCTTATTTATTGTTCACCTTATATTGTCGCTTGTTTATCATGAAATGCAGGCCGCAATCGACGTCCAAGCAGATGACATGCAGCTGGTACGTCACTATTGGATGCAGAAGATGAGGAAGAATTACCGGGATTCTATTTCGGTTGTGAAGCATAAAGGGGAAAAGCCGAACTGGATGGGAGTGAGTGTGTGGGAAGGGTGGCTGGCGCATTGGGATAGTGACGAAGCGAAGGTAATTGTACTAATCTTTTATTAATTATTTGATTGATATGTAAATATCAAAAAATATTTGGTAAGTAAATAATGTATTGTTTATTCAAATGTATAGGCAAAGTCGTAGAGAAACTCTGCAAATAGGAACAAAAATCCTGTCACTCATCGAGGAGGGTCTAAGTCATTCCAACAATATTGCCAGGAGTTGGTAAATTTATTAATTGTGAATTGTAAATAGTTATTATGTTATATAATTTTGAATATACAATAATAGTACATAATAATCAATTTCAGAAAGCTGAGGCGTAGGGTCTTGTATCGTACATGGATATATTTACCCGTACTCATGCTGTCGAGCATGTAAATCCAAATGGGATTGTTTCATCTAGATGACATGACGTTAAATCGCGGAAGAGCCATGTAAGCATATTTTAGTTTATATACTGATGCAAAACAGGCCATTTGATCGTACATGGATATATTTACCCGTACTCATGCCGTCGAGCATGTAAATCCAAATGGGATTGTTTCATCTACATGACATGACGTTAAATCGCGAAAGAGCCATGTAAGCATATTTTAGTTTATATACTATCAGTAATTGTTTTAATTATTAAAGTATAATGAATTAAGATATCATGCTATTAATTTCAAATTTATTTTTATTTGTTTATGCATGCACGGTTTATGGAACAAAAGCAGAAACTCCTAGAGGAAACTGGCCGAGAGCAGCTGACTGCGGACAAGAATGATGTCATTTTTGAGTCAGTCATGGATCTACCTTCATGGAATAGGCGTTACGGTTTTGGCAATCAAGTGGTAATGAATAATATATTTAGATATAACAATTTCATAATCTTTCAGTTCTAAAGAACTTCACATCGCTTTAGTTTCAATAATAAGTTTATAGATATAAAATTTAACATATTATGATGTAGCTTCGATAGTAAGATTATCGTACTTGAACTTTTACTAAATTAAATAAGTATTGTAGGATAGACAGAGGAGAGCCAGCCAAACTAGAGCTCAGATCGATCTAGCAGAGATCGAGGAATTGAGAGTTAGGGTGGCACGGCTGGAGGAGCAGAACCGTCGGCAGACCATTGAGATGACACAGCTGTAGGACCAACGTATTGCTGAGTACACGCAGCAGTATGGTGGCCGCTTTCCATCTTCAGTTGGTTCCAGAGGTTCTGAAGGTGATTGACAGGAGTGATAGGTATGTTTTATTGTTATGCGTTATTATTTAGTATTTTTTGATGATACATTGAGTTGGTGGAGTTGGATACTTTGAGATGTTGTGTATATTATTTGATGGTACATTTGGTGATGGTCATTTTAACATTTGTGAGTTGATGTTGGGGAGTTGGTGTTCCACGGTGTATATTTTGTACAATGACATGTATATACATTATGTTAACGAAGTGTTGGTTGGTTTGATTTTATGCGAGTTATGCTTGGTTTAATTTTCTTTATATGATTTGAGTATATTTGTATGATTTGATATTATATTGAATATTTGAATTCGATATGTGCTTGTGTGTGACTATATTAAATTTTTGGATTGCATATAATAGGCTAGAATGTAGCAGAATACTCTAAAAATGCTTCAGAAATTCCAATGGCTTCCTATGACTAGCGACGGTTTACGGGTCGAAAATTTCCGACGGCTAGTGATGGTTTTTTTGCTACCTCTAGATCGGCCTCGTGTCCTCGACGGCCGTCTAGAGCTATTAGGTTATCTGTTGGTAGCCGTCGGAAAGTTTATGAAGGGTGCTGTTGGAAGCCGTCAGAAAAACCGTGCGGCGATGGGAGAACTTGCGACGGTTTTTTGCGTCGGTTTCCGACGGATTCCGAAGGCTGTCAGCCGTCGGAAATCGTACGTTTTTTTAATGTTTTAAGCTCGTGTCACCACATGCTACATCCATCATTATTGTAGCATTTGCATTCCTATGTATGCATTCTTACATTGCATGCTTTTAATGCATGTTAAAGCTTTTAATGCATGCTTCATGCATGTAACAATGCAAGTTTCAAGCATATCTTTTGGCAGGTTCTATTTGCACTTCCTAAATGAACATGCTTCAGTAGTACAACATTTCAATATGCCTGTTTCCTTCATTATCCTTGTCCTTGCAACATATTACAACATTTTAGAATGCAACACTAAATGAATAGCTTCCAGTTGAAATTATAGATCTAAATTCAAGGTTCCTACTGAAATTATATAAATGAAGTAAATGCCTCAGAATTTTCTGAGGCAAGCGCACCAGAAACTCTACGACAAAACTACAAGAAAACATACGATTTTCGACGGCTAGCAGCTGTCGGCGGCCGTCGGAAACCGACACAAAAAACCGTCGCAAGTTCTTCCGTCGTCGTATAGTTTTTCCGACGGCTTCCAAAAGCACCCGTCGTAAACTTTACGACGGCTATCAACAGATAACCCGACGGCTCTAAACGGCAGTCGAAGACACGTGGCCGATCAAGTGGTAGAAAAAAAACCACCACTAGCCGTTCGAAGCCGTCGAAAATTTCGACCTGTAAGCCATCGTCAGCCGTTTTAAGCCGTTGGAATTTCTGAAACATTTTTAGGGTATTCCGCTGCATTCTATCCTACTATACACAATACAGAAACATAATATAGTCACATACAAGCACATATCGAATTCAGATATTCAATATAATATCAAATCATACAAACATACTCAAATCACATAAAGAAAATTAAACCAAGCATAACTCGCATAAAATCAAACCTACCAACGCTTCGTTAACATAATGTACATGCATGTCATTGTATAAAATATACACCGTGGAACACCAACTCCCCACCATCAACTCACAAATGTCAAAATGACCATCACTAAATGTACCATCAAATAATATACACAACATCTCAAAGTATCTAACTCCACCAACTCAATGTATCATCAAAAAATACTAAACAATGACGCATAACAATAAAACATACCTATCACTCCTGTCAATCACCTCCAAAACCTCTGGAACCAACTAAAGATGGAAAGCGGCCACCATACTACTGCGTGTACTCAGCAATACGCTGGTCCAACAGCTGTGTCATCTCAATGGCCTGCCGACGGTTCTGCTCCTCCAGCCGCGCCACCCTAACTCCCAATTCCTCAATCTCTGCTAGATCGATCTTAGCTCTGGTTTGGCTGGATCTCCTCTGTCTACCCTGCAATACTTATTTAATTTAGTAAAAGTTTGATTACTATAATCTTACTATCGAAGCTACATCATAATATGTTAATTATTATTTTTATAAACTTATTATTGAAACTAAAGCGATGTGAAGTTCTTTAGAACTAAAAGATTACTAAATTGTTATATCAAAATATATTATTCATTACCACTTGATTGCCAAAACCATAATGCCTGTTCCGTAAAGGTGGATCCAAGACTGACTCAAAATGACATCCTCCTCGTCCGTAGTGAGTTGCTCTCGACCAGTTTCCTCCAGGAGTTTCTGCCTTTGTTCCACAAACCGTGCCTACATGAACAAATAAAAATACATTTGAAATTAATAGCATGATATCTTAATTCATTATACTTTAATAATTAAAACAATTACTAATAGTATATAAACTAAAATATGCTTACATGGCTCTTCCGCGATTTATCGTCATGCCATGTAGATGAAACAATTCCGTCTGGATTTACATGCTCGACGGCATGAGTACGGGTAAATACATCCATGTATGATACGGGACCCTACGCCTCAGCTTCCTGAAATTGATTATTATGTACTATTATTGTATATTCAAAATTATACAACACAATAACTATTTACAATTCACAATTAATAAATTTACCAACTCCTGGCGATATTGTTGGAACGACTGGGACCCTCCTCGATGAGTGACATGGTTTTTGTTCCAATTTGCAGAGTTTCTCTGCGACTCTGCCTATACACTTAAATAAACAATACATTATTTACTTACCAAATATTTTTTGTATTTACATATCAATCAAATAATTAATAAAATATTAGTACACTTACCTTCGCTTCGTCACTATCCTAATTCACAAGCCACCCTTCCCACACACTCGCTCCTATCTAGTTCGGCTTCTCCCCTTTATGCTTCACAACCGACATAGAATCCAGGTAATTCTTCCTCATCTTATGCATCCAGTAGTGTCGTACCAGCTGCATGTCGTCTGCTTGGACGCCGACTACGGCCTGCATTTCATGATAACAAGCGACAAATAATTAAACAATATAAGGTGAACAATAAATAAGCGACAAAAAATTTAGAATGGAATACAGAAGATTATACTTACAATGAAATCCTGCCATATACACTCCATGACATGGGAAGGGATATTATCCCACTTAGGCCAACAAGCCGTCATCCTACTCTTATACGAATCTCTCGAAGCTGATAGAAGTACAACCAACGACTGTAGGTCGAACCCTCTGTGTTAAATATGATACAGATTATTATATCATACACAAAATATTTATGATGTGGTATTTTTTTAATACTTACCCCTCCGCTCTGGGCACCAGATACACAGTGGGACGCTGTGGCGGCTGTGATGGGCCAGTGCCATCGTCTCTGGATGAATGAGACGAGCTCCTCCTTCTGGACGACATGATACATGTCACAAACACATCATTTTATAAGAGAATAATAGCATAAGAATGAAATATATTGTATAATAATGACATAAAGTACATAAAATGCAAAATAAATCTGATTCAGGTTGAGTCTCATATTCCGACGATAAGCAGAGTATATGACATTTTTAACATAAATTGCTAAATAAATGACATAAATGTTATAAATGACATGAATGACATAAATTACAAAATGACATAAATTACGTAAATGATGTTAAGCAGATTCAGTTTCATAAATGAAATAAATTACATAACTTGCAAAATAAATGTCATCAATTACATAAATTACATAATACATCAGAATTCAACATAATATCTATATCAATCCTCATTGTCTTCTGATTTAGATTCGGTCTCATATTCTACGTTATTTTCCTCTTTACTCTCAAATGCTTCTACAAAAATGTTTGATTCATCGTTCAGAGGTCCGAAATCAGTACGATCGCCAATTTTTTTTTGCTTTGCTCAAGATCTGCCTGATAAGCTTGTTCGTCTGGAATATTCTTTCCATCAAACGTAAATCTTGCCTTTATTTTAAAAACTGCTGACCAATCTGTTTTATCTCTTTTTAGAGACGGATAAGGAGCGTAATAAACTTGCAATGTTTGTTGGCTAGTACAAAAGGATCGTACTTGTGATAATGCGATGTGTGCTTTATTTCAATAAGATTATAATCCTTGTGCACGTTAATTCCAGAACTTGGAACATTGCCGAACCAATTGCATCTAAATAGAAAAACATCATCCGCGGGTCGTGAGAAATATGTCAGTTGCAAAATTTGGTAAACGCCATAAAAATCATTTATGTGATTTTCTGGATCATAGCTACCTTTAACAAATACACCTGTATTATTAGTTAATTTTTCGACACTGTATTCTTTGGTGTTAAATTTATATCCATTGACGAAATATATTGGATATGTTTTGACATTTCTTTTAGGTCCCAATGCAAGATGTTTCAATCCATCGTCGACCACACAATTTCGTAGTTCACAAACGTACTTTGAAAACCAATCAGAAAATTCTTTACTGAGATCTCTGTGTGGATGTTCTCTTTCATAAATACTGCATATATGAATAAAATATTACATTAAATTCTACATGCACATGCATTATTGAAATGAATAAATCAAGAATTATTATTTCATATTACCTAACAAATGGTGCAACCTCAACACAATTAAGAAGAATATAAGTGTGTGCTACATGAAGATCTCTATCGTCTAACCATACATCTACACATTTTCTAGAAGGTCGACCATGTTGTCTAAAAATAGATAACATTTTTTAAGAGGACTCTTGTTCGTCACCTTCATCATTACGTGGAACACTTTCAAATGATATGTTCACATGGTCACTAAAATAGTGAGAGAAAAAGAACGAAGCTTCTTCTTTGATGTACGATTTACATATCGAACCTTCAACTCGTGCTTTTTGCCTCGCTTTTTTCTTCAGATGATTTAAGTATCTATGAAAAATTAATTTACATTAACTTTAACTTCCGAATATAATTAAATTAATAGGTAACATATTTCATACCTCTCGAATGGATACATCCATCCATATTGCACAGGATCTCGAAGTTGTGCTTCAGATGAGAGATGAACAGGTAAATGTTTCATTACATTAAACAAACCTGGTGGAAATATTTTCTCCAGTTTGCAGAACAATATAGGAATATCTTCTTCAAGTTTAATTAAACGTTGCACTTTTAACGTAGTCAAACAAAGCTCTTTGTAAAACAGACTAAGTTCCGTTATTAACTTCCAAACTTTTAAGGGCAATAGTTCTTTGAATACAACGGGTAATAAATTTTACATCATTATGTGATAGTCGTGGCTTTTCATTCCACTCAATCTACCGTTTTTAAAATCAACACATCTACGAAGATTTGATGAAATCCCATTAGGAATCTTAATCCTTGCACCCTTTTTAACACAACTTTAACTTGATTATTATCTAACTCATAACATGCTTTGGGTTTTCTATTGTCTTTTGGTTTCATATAAAGCTCATGACGTTTGCATAATTCTTGTATATCACGTCTTGATTTCAAATCGTCCTTAGTCTTCCCCTTGACATTCAAAATTGTCTTAAAAACATTATCAAATACATTTTTCTCATTGTGCATCGCTTCAATATTATGACGAAGCAGAAGATCTTTCTAATAAGGCAACTCCCAAAATATACTTTGTTTGCACCAATTATGAATAGTCGATTTACCTTCAATTTCTGTTTGTGTGTATCTTTGGATAGTCCCTTACAAGTTCATATATGTCTTCACTTAACCTTATCATTGGTGGTTGTCTAGTTTTTACTCTATTAGCTAAAAAGTTTTTTCTATCTCCTCTGAAGAAATGATTGACATGGAGAAAACATCGATGGCAGTCAAACCATGAAATTTTCCTACTATTCGGTAAAGAAAATGTCCGTGTTTCTTACATGCAATAAGGACAAGCTAGACGACCGGATGTACTCCATCCTTAAAGCATTGCATAAGCAGGAAATCGCTTATAGTCCATAACAAAGAAGAAAACATATGATTTTTTTTCTTTGAAACGTCGTATGTTTCTACTCCTTCATTCCATAGTGTTTTTAACTCCTCAATCAACGGTTGTAAATAAACATCGATTCCTTCTGTCGGATCGTCGGGGTCAGGAACGACAACAGTAAGAAACATATATTGAGTTTTCATACACATCCACGGAGGTAAATTATAAGGTGTGATGATAATAGACCAAGATGAATATTAAGAACTAAATTAAGAAAATGGTTAAAAACCATTCGTACATAATCCAAGTCTAACATTACGACTCTCCGCTGCAAAATTGGGATAAGTTTTATCAAAATGCTTTCATGCTTCTCTATCGGCTAGATGTGTCAACGTACCTTCTTCCTCTATTCTCACACTATGTTATCTCGTATGAGGTGCAGTTACAGAAGATGCGTATAATCTTTGAAGCCTAGAAGTGATGGGCAAATAATGCATACGTTTTTATGGAACTTCCTTTCCCTTCTTTTTTCTTGGTTTGTACCTTTCCTCGTTACATATTCTACACTTCCTAAAAGTGATGTTCTCTTTCCAAAACTACATGCAACCATTTAAACATGTATCTATTTTTTGATAAGGTAAACCAAAAGCCGACATAAGTTTTTTGACTTCATAGTGATTTTCACACATTAAATTATCGAACGTCCTATGTCGTTTTGCAGCTTATAAAACAGCTATAAATCCGGCTTCGGTGATGTTGTATTTTGACTTCATCGCAATGTATTCTGCGATTACTAATAGCTGAGTGCCGCTTTTACAACCATAAAGAGGTTTCTTAGCAGCATCTAATAAATCATAAAAAAAATTTGCTTCAATATTTTGTTCTTCAACATTAACATCGTCGTCGTCAACTTCAACCGTAGGGAACATTGGTCGTGCTGCATCTTCGACTATTTTTTCTATACGATTCGTCATAACAATTTCATTGCCAGCCACCCCTAATTCAGACTCTGCAGGAGTATGTGCTACAACTTCTCCATGACGATCCCAAACATAATATTTTGGTACGAAACCGTTTTTGCACAAATGAACTTCCACAATATCTGGTAACAAATACTTTAAATGTTTACACCTACTACACGGGCAACGAATTTCTACATCGTTTTCGTTATTACTTAAAGCGAATTCAACAAATACGTTTATACCATTATAAAAATCTTCCTTTATTGAGCCTCTCAGTTCCCTTCTTTGATACATCCATCTCCTTCGATCAACAAAATAATCGATCATTTTTCCTATTTAAAAAAATATGTCATAAATTCAAAAATAAATATTGGCCATTTCACGAATTAACATTTTATTTTTCAATGTATTGATACATAATCTTATACGCATCAATTTTACCCAACTTAAGAATATAATATTGAAATGTTGGTTTATGGTTTTCTTTTTTGTTGGTCAGTCATCCTATTTCCCATTACAAACAAAGTAAATACTTACATTTCATAAATTATTTTGTTTTAAATGATTCAACCAAATTTCGGCAGCACTTCCCCTTTGTTTCCTGTATTGTACACAAATGGGTGTACACAGGAAATAAAAAAGAGCAGCGACGGCGAAATTTTGTGAACCGTTTAAAACGAAATAATGTACAAAATGTAATTGTTTACTATGTTTATAATTTGTCCAATATAGGGACAAATCTAGCAAGTATTGTACCACATGAATATAAATGTCCGTTTTATGACAAAAACGAATATCTATATAACGATCATGTACAACACTTGTCGGACGGGGCTAAAATCTCTCTAAGGGACGTAATAAAAAGGTAGTTTATAAAAAAATTGAAAGTTTTATAGTTTGTCATCTTATTTATTATATAATATATTATTGTTTTTAAATGGTTGAAAATTTACTAATTTTATATATTTCAAAAAATTATTAATTTACCACATTATTCCGCATATTTTATCGAATAAGATTGCTTCAATATTCCGCATTCTTTACGGTTTTTTTGACTTTTTAGCTCCTTTTCCCTGAGGAGATTGTTGTCATTTTCCAATGCATTCAATTTCTCTTTGAGACTCATGCATTCGTTTTTATACAAGTCAAGATGTTTAGAAGCAATGGACATGGATGATTCTAACTCCGACTGAAGTAGAATGTATCTTTCAATTTTGATAAGTAACTTGTTTTCAAGTTCTATGGCTTTTAGTTTGAGTACAGAAGGAGAATATTCCAATTAATACAAGACAATTCTAGAAATAACACATATATAATGGTTTACATATATACAAAAATTCACAAATTATACCCACTCTTCACAATTTCAAGCTAACAAATAAATAAGTATACCATGGGATACTATAAACCATCATTAGGCTATTAGAAACAATTAGAATCATTAATTAGACCTAATTTATCAACTTAGGCAAATCTAGATTTAGGGTAAAAATTAGATTTTTTTCACAAAAATTAGAGATTATACCTGAGATTGGAAGCAATAGAGAGTGATTACGGAGCCGTGCAATATCCGAAAGCTTGAATTTGGGTTTGGAAGCTTGAAAATGGGTTTTAGGGGTTTAAACTCGTTTTTTCCTTTTGCTGAAATGGGGAAGAAAGGTCTCGGCTGAGACCTGTATATCGTGAATTTCCGACGGCTTCCGACGGCCCGTCGAAAGCCGTCGAAAATCAGCCGTCGGAAGCCGTTGCCAGTGGTTGTCGTTATTTTGGCCTTTTCTAGTTGTGCAAGCGCATCAGAATCTCTAAGACAAATGCCTCAGTTTTATCCCTTAGAAAAACTGTGGAAAGCACATCAGAATCTCTAAGACAAATGGCTCAGTTTTATGCCTTAGAAAAACTGAGGCAAGGTTATTAGAATCTCTGAGACAAATGCCTTAGAAAACCAAGGCATTCGCCTTAGAAATTATATGGCATTTGCCTCGGATTTCATGAGGCAAATGCCTCAAATAACATGAGGCAACTGTCTTAGAGTATTCTGAGGTGAATGCCTCAAAATTTTCCAAGGCATTTGCCTTAGGAAATACAGGGCAAAAGCCTCATAAGTAGGGGAATTCGCCTTAGAATCTAAGGTAAATGCCTCAGAATTCTAATGCATTCGCCTCAAAAATATCTATAGCAAAATCTGAAGCATTTTATATCGCTATTTGATCGCTAATTGTTCTATATATTTTGTTATAGGTAAATAAAGATTTCCTGGTGTAAAGAAGTAACAAGATCTAGAAGTTTTTTTCATGTAGTAAGCAAATGATGTTTTTTGGCTTTGTGCATTTTCTCAAAACTTCGTGTATAGTTATTGTCAAAACCCAGTGTATGGTTGTTGTGAAAACTCGGTTTTTTAATATATGAGAACTTTGATGCGATTAATATATTATGTTTCAATTTTTTTGATGATGTGATTGCTATTTGATTTAAACATATTATGGATATCAGCTAACTTATATATATATATATATATATCAGGTAAATAGACACAAGGAAGAAGTTGCAAAAAAATTTAGTCTTAGAGACAACAAGTTTGCCTTTTAGTCTGAAGGACACTTTTTAGTGTAAACTGAAAATGATAGTTACAACTATCATTATGTGATTTACACTAAAAAGTGTCCTTCGGCCTAAAAAACAAACTTCTTGTCCCTAAAACTAAATTTTTCTCTAACGTTTACCTTGAGCCTAAAAACCCCTATATATATATATTCAAATATGAGATTAGAGTGTGAAAGTACATATAAAAGTATTTTAATTGGCAGTAGTAAATAACAAAAGACAACGTTTATTACATGCTGAAATTTTGAAAATAATAACGTTTCAAATGCTGTAAATAATGTAAGATACAAACAACATCATTTAAAAAATGTTGTAAAATAAAATTAACAGCAGAAACAAAACATTGTAAAAGATATTGATATAGGACAACATATAATTAAACGTTGTAGAAAATTTAAAACAACATATAATAAATGTTGTGGAATATTATTCTCAACATTTATAAACGTTGTAAAAGAACTACCTTTTACCGTGTTTATATTTATGCTGTTAAAAGTTACTTACTTTTAACAACATGTCGTTAGACATCGTTTATTAAAACAGTGTTATAGGTTTTTATAGCGTTTATCCTGCACTGTAAAAAGTCTTTTATGTTGTAGCGTTTGTACATCGACAACAAGGGTATTGATTAATATAGTTTATTAAAATAAAACATATCCGACTGCCTTTGGCATCAACCTTTTCAGTTCAAAACGACCGATATTAGATGATCTTTTTGTCTTACACCCAGCACCATCCCTTCCACTCCTTTTGTAGAAGCAGGCGCCTTTATTGCTTAAGCGCCCGCTTCCACTTCATTTGGAGCGAGACGTTCCATCACACGTGAACTTCAACTTCGGGTTATTCCCACAGTTCAGCCTTATAACCCTGCCCCTCTAAGGGAGGATCTACCTATTCTTTACGGCTTGGACAACCCTCATGATCAAACCCCATCGAAACTGACTGATGAGGGCCTCCAATAAATCTATTTTAAGTTTGTGATTCTAGAGGATGGGGTTCTCTTACCAACACTTGACTAAAGGGCTCATCTCCTGCCTCGTGGATATACGACATGCAATAGGTATATGTGCATATTTGGAGATGTGCCACCATTCAATGAGTTTTTCAAATTCTTCCTCCAATAGCTTAGGCTAGCTCCTACTCAAGTACATCCCAATGGCTTTGCCATGCTCATCTCTCTTTACATTCTTTTCATGATGAAACTAGCTTGTTCTCCAACATTTTAAGAGCTTGCTTACCTCTTGAGCTTTAAAAGGAGAAAAGAAAGACATTCCCTACTAATCATCGAAGCATTCAACCACTGCAAAGTCATTGAAAGGCTTCACAACTAACATAGCTACTTAAAAGGTGAATATTTCTTTATTCGTTGTCCCAAACACTTCAACCGTCCATGGTTGTCTGGTCATAAATTCCCTTTTCCAACACCTCATCCATACTTGGGTTTTCTTCGCCCAAGCATCTAACATTCTCTCTATATCCTTCATAGATCTCCTTAAATGAGTCGTTTCGGATGCTCACGCCGATACCTTAGCATTCTTGAAGGGGTTTGAGTTTAATCATTAGAAAACTTCCTATCTTCTCATGAATGCTCAAGGGCCAGTATCACCTTCTATGCAATTGGTAGGAGTGTTGATCCAAATAGACTTCTCGCCTAAATAACACAGAGGTGACGAAATGCGATAGGAAGGAGGAGAAGAAGAGGAAGACAAGGAAGATGATGATGAAGACTATAGTATCAAGATGAATCATGAGGAGAGACATCTCCTTAGGGCACCACAGTCACAGCATCTCCCTGGCCGAAGGTCTAATCATCAAGTCTTCACAACTTGCACCCGTCCCAAGCCTTAGGAGGAGTTTGCACTCGTTCTTAATCTAGTGCTTCAGTTCTTACATAAATCTTCTTCTTTCAGGTACAATGGGAAGACAATGCTCCAGCCAACTCCATGCAGGTGTAGACCAACAAAGCTATTCAACTCTCGAAGCTTATTATCAACTCCCTAGTTCTTACTAGGAATTAGTTTTTGATAGGAGGAGAAGAAAAGATCAAGAGCGATAGGACGTGGAAGAAAGACAACATCATCATGATGAACATGAGAGACGCGATGCCGATAGAAGACAACACTGCCAAAATGAACACAACAACGCCAAGATGAACATCGGGGATTACGTAACCATGCTGGATGCGACTTCGATCCCCTATAATGTCCTTTCTCCCACACTTCGCATCAAAAACTACTATAATGACCCTAATTTTGACTAACATTATTTAGAATATTTAATCGGATAAATAAAATAAAATAATGTAGATAGTTAAGAGATTGAAATTTGTTAATTAAGAAGTAGCCATACCTTAATGAATTTATTAGCAAAAGAGAACTAAAAATAAGTAAGTATGATGAATATGGTAATGGTAAAATGAAGATAGCCTTTCTTCCAATACCCTAAACCCTTCTATTCTTCATTCCTCATTCATTTTAACTTTCATAAACAAAACTAAAACCCTAAAGAACTCGGTCGGCCACCATTAAGAGGATTCACGGAGAAGAAAAGCTTGGATTCAAGTAGAACGCTTAAGCAAATCAATCTAAAGGAAAATCTCAACCTTCTTAACACAAAGCCAAGGTAAATCATTAATTTAGATCTCACTTTTGATAATGATTTCGGTTTCAAGTTAGATCCGAACTATGTTTGCAAATAATATGCCATGTTATGTTTGTTAAAATGGATATATATATATATATATATATGCTTGTTGATGATTTTTATGGTTTAATATAGATTTATGATATGTTTGGATTAGAAAACCTATCAAATGGCATCCAAATGAGTTGCGTTTTTGATATATGGTCAAAAACATTATTTTAGAAGTGGGTTTCAAGTTTTATAATTTTCTAAGTGATTGTGGATTTATTATGAATTTTCTATAAGAGAAAATAATTAATTTTCGGTTTAAATTATCTAAGGCAATTAAATAATGTTTTCGGGTCTGAAATTTATATATGTTAGAAAACATATTTAAAGCAAATTATTGTGATTTTTGGGGATTTTTCCTAAGTGTTTTACTATGGTTATTAAATTATTTAAGTTAGAGGACTTAAATACTTTAAATATTTTATTAAGGAAAAGGGCTTATTTGTTTAAAATGTTTCAATTGTTAAATGCTGAATTCGGCAGCCTTTTTGAAAAGAATTTTGGTAAAGAACCAATCATAGTTTGGCAAATTATGCAAGTTAGGTGAAAAGGAATTACTTTAAAATGTATAAATCAGTTTTATTTCGAATTACAACTTCGCCACTTCCATTGCTTGCTTCTGTCACCATACCCAATAAACCTTTTGCACCCGTTCGAAACCAATGCACATGGTATCAAGCAATTAGTACGTAGTGTATCATAGAAAGGTAGAAGGAAAGGACGGTGTCGAAAGCATGCTTTCGAAAGAGTTGAAGCCACTTTTATTAGCTTTCGAATCCATTAACTTGCCTTTGTTTTCAAAAGAAGCTTTCGAAAGGGTTGCCGCTTTCGAACCCCTTCGATACCCTAGATGCCGCGTTTATACCTTTCGTATTAGTTAGAGGCCACTTTTCTTTATAACCTTAAAACAATGCATTCGAAAGGAAGGCTTTCATCTTCTTAATGTTGAAGCCGCCTTCCCAATGCTTTTGAAAGGGGTGTCTTAGCCACTTTTACTAATAGTTTCAGAGGCAATGGTTTCAAAAGGGTAGTTTCGAAGTTGCTCTCTTCCCCAATTCTTTTACTTGAGATCAATGCTTTTGAAAGCGATGCTTTCGCTTCTGTTCTCTTTGACCATAGTTATATTAAATGTTGAACCCAATGATATCGAAAGAAATACTTTTAAATGGTTTCGAAGCTATGTTTCCACAAATTCTTACTTGAACCCAATGCTTTCAAAAGGTAAGTTTTAAGCGTTTCTAAAGATATGTTTTAAGTGTTTTGAAAGGTAAGTTTTAAGTGTTTCGAAATGTTGGTGTTAAGTGTATCAGAAAATATGTTTAATGGTTTCGAAAGAGGATGTCTAAGGTTTTAAGCAATGGTTTCGAAAGGGTCGCTTTTAGTGATGTTGAAAGGGATTGTTTTAGGTTTTAAACAATAGTTTCGTAGTGTTGTTTTGGCTTTATAGCCTAAAGTTCTCTAAGTTAGAAAGGGGCTTTAACTTATTTTGAAAGGTTAGGCAATCCCATTAATTTAGATTTCATCAACGTTGTTTTGTGTAAAGCATATACCATGGCATATATATTATGAGTAAAGCAAAGAGCATATTTTCCTTGTTTTATAAAGATATAATTTCAAGGGTAAATCATTTGTAAAGATTGTTTTCAAGGAGATGAAATTTGAATAGGGTAGTTAACCCGAAGTATATGACTCAGATATTAGATGACCAGATGGGACTGGTATGGCGTCGCGCCCTATACTTTAGCTAGTAGCCCCTAGCTAATATAAGTCCAAAATTTCAGTGTCTAGGGCTTTGTCACAGGTAAGACTAAAATGGTGTTACACACAGAAAGAAATCCACAGAGTAGAGGTAGGTTATTGGTGAGCCCGCAAAACCATTAGGATCAGTTGACCCTTGGAGAATTAAGTTAAGGACAGATCGTCCAGTATTATATCTAATAAAAGTTAGAATATTTATTATGTCTGGTAGGCCCGAGTCAGCCATTGGTGAGTAGTTAGCCAGATAAAAGTATAATATTCGGATAGATAGTTCATTGATTACCTAAATTATATGCATATAGGTTATTGCTATTGTTGCTATAATCAGTTTGATTGCAGGATTTTGATTTGCAAAAGATATGGTTTTAAAAGGATATAAGTGAGGGGAAACCCATTCCGCTAAGCGGCACGGTCTCACTTAATATCAGTAAACCGAGATGTAATAGAATTATTCACACCAGGCTTTGTGTCTGACTCCAAGTTTATATTTTCCCCTTAAACTCTTGGGTACTCAAAATTAAATTTGAGTAGATTGAGAGTTAAGGACTTTTCTGGTTTAGTAGGTTGGACAAATAAGCTTCCGAAGACGTGCATGAGGCAAAGATAACTATGCAGGAGTTATTTAGTAGTATTTCCGCTATGATGTATTTATGACTGATATGTCTATCTATCTAGTACTCTGATCATCCAAGGGGGCATCTTCAGATGTCGCTCTTGGCGTATTTTGTAATAATTATATTTGATCAAAACCTGGGAATCGTTTTGGGATTATGTAATTGAATATGAAATATTGATTTTAAATTTAATCAGAAAAGCTGTTTTTGAAATCTGTGTTGATTATATTTCATATTCATGTGCTTCTGATATTATGGATACCATTAACATTACTATATTTTGTCACCGGAACTTAATACTATAGATGACTACAACATCTATAGCACTTAGCTTCGAACCTCAAAATAGAGGATGTTACAACCGGCATTTTATCGGGAGCTTCCCCCATCATCCCAATGTCTCAATACTGATGTTTCTATCTCCCAACACAAATCTGGTACTGGTAGCCCTATGCAACCACTGCAATCTCATAGGGTTGATACAAGGAATTCTTCATGTCACATTGCTCCTCCTCTACCCTCTATAGGCTAATCTACTGCTATTACTACCAAGATGAGAGCAGCTTTGCCCGAATTCTTCACAGAGGGGTGGTGTTTAATTGCAATGCTGAGGGTATTTCAAGAAAGGAAACCAACGAAGGCCTTGACAAACATAAAGAGGTTGGGGAATATGTGTTCGAATGGAAAAAGCTTGCGAAAGGCCTCTTTAACGTCAACCGAACTAATCAGCTAATCATTCGTTCTTTTGACTCGGAGAAGGCCAGTTATGGTAGGATAGTCAAAGGCTAAAAATGAGACTTAGTTGCAATCACAATGGAAAAGGAGGACGCATCAAAATTAGCCAGGGACTTTAAAGAGAGAATAGCCAAGCTGTCTAAGGTCCATACGCAAGAAACCGTAGTCATCAATGACTAAACGAAGACCACTCATGCTACAAATTTTAAGCTTAAGGAGTAACTCAAAGCAAAAAGAACAACTTGCAGTGCTTCAATCTGAAGTAGAAAACCTTAAGGCTAGTGTCTGCATGAAAAGTGGATAAACACCTCTAATCAATTAGTTGTAGATCTGTGAACACGGGGTGTATAACACAACTGATATTTTTATATTATAATCGATTTTCAGAGGGCAAATCACATATAGGTTATGCAAAAAGTAATTTGCAATAAAGTAAAGAACCCAAAGATTTATAGTGGTTCAGCCAAATATGTCTACATCCCCCATCCATTTTCATTATCCTTCATATGTATCTTTGGTACAATGCTTGGGATAAAAAATACGATGATCTGTTACTCAATAGAAAATAAGATATAGATCCAAGGAAGTCTGTTCGGCAACTCCTGTTCATATATTCCTGTTGATGTATTCCTGCTTTCCTATTCCTTTTTGGCTATTCCTGTTAGCCTGTCCCTAGTCAGCTGTCCTTGCTAGCCTATCCCTATTCCGTTGTCCCTGCTTGGCAGTTCCTACTTGGATATTCCTATTTGGTTGTTCCTACCATGTTGTTTCTATTAGGATGTTCCTCTTAGGTTGTTTTTGCTAGGATGTTCCTGTTAGGCAGTTTCTGTTATGTTGTTAATGTTAGGCTATTCCAATTAGGCTGTTCCTATTAGACAGCTTTTGCTAGCCTATTCCTAGCTTTCTCTGGCTTGTCCACCAATACTATTGTAAGCTTGGCTCTCTTGAATTATTCCTCATTGTTGCTGGATGCTTTGGTATTTATAGAAGTGAAGGTATAGGGTGGTCAGGTTGATAAGATAGGCAGTTTCCCTATATAATATGCTCGGTTTAGTTATTTCCA
This sequence comes from Allium fistulosum, assembly GCA_030737815.1. Lineage (NCBI taxonomy): Eukaryota > Viridiplantae > Streptophyta > Magnoliopsida > Asparagales > Amaryllidaceae > Allium > Allium fistulosum. Next base: position 890,779,798 of record CM060905.1, on the reverse strand, counting down.
TGTATGAAAGATACACTCTAGAATTTCCATATGTTCAAGATTACCTTTCCATATATGCTCTGTTCAGTCCGGTGATCATTGGCTCAATGGTGCTTAGTTCAACGATGTCTGGGTTCGGTGGTTCTCCAAGTGCCGAAACACATCCGTGTTTGGTAGCTTCATTGTCGAGCAAGAAATCTTGCTCGAAACCCTACTATTGAACATGGACTCCTGTTCGGTAGTTGGACCATCGGATAAGAATTTCTATCTGGTAGTTTGACTACCGAACATGAATTCATGTTCGGTAGTTGTACCACTGGACATGAATTCTTATTCGGTAGTTGGACCATCGGACATGAATTCCTGTTCAGTAGTTTGACCACCAAACCGACGATTCATGTTCGGTAGTTGGAACACCAGACTTGAGTTTCTGTCTGGTAGTTTCACTATTGAACATGCGAGAATGTGGTGCTTTTCGGTACCATTTCTCACACTTCTACTTGCCTCTTCATTTTGGGGTACTCAGACAAAGTAATGATGCTCTAGCGATCGGTTAGACAAGATTCTGTTACGTAGGGATTTAGTTAGGCAGTCTCCGAAGTTCCAACCTTGTCTGCCATTATTGCTCATTCATCATTTTTTCTAGTTGTGCTCATCCATGGGGTATTTATAGTCGTGAGGTTGAGTAGAGATCTATTAGGTAGTAAATGGTTAGGTATTAAATAGTTAGATTCCCTACTGGACCATTCCTCATATTCCATAAAATAATGTGCTGGCTAGGAATCAATCCCGGACCTCTCTGTTAGAAGCTTGATGTTCAAGCACTTGAGCCACACACGTTTTTGTGCTATAACTCTTTCATTTCAAGTCAAAATTAAGAGAAACTTGGACCAATAGCTTTGTATCATTGAGTAGAGTATTCCAATGCCTCTGAATGTTCTATTTTCTTGATGTAAGTAGTAGCTCTCCAAGGCGGGGACCGATTCGATTAGGTGGTGGGCAAATATTAAGATGATTATATCTTCCAATCCGTAGCTCGGATGGAGATGCGGTTTTGACCTAAGCGCATATCTTGACCTTAGGAACATTTTACAAGTGATTTGATTATATTTTTAGACTATACTAGATTTTCCCCTAACACTTCGTCTTGATTTTGTGATAATATGATGGCGCCTTTATTATGCACCCTTCGACCGTTTCCATGCCCATTGACATCTTTTCATATTCACCATGTTATGGGCGAAAATGCCTACAATGGCGGGCTTGAAAGTTGAGACAAAATCTAAAGTTCAAATTAAGCTTGCCGACGCTAAAGAAGAAATCACAGAACTCAAAGCAAAGGCTACTCAAACCGAGGAAGAGACAAAAGCAAACTTTTATAAAATATTTTTAAATATATTTCGAAAATTAATTTCGTTTGAAAATATAAAAGTTAAGATAATAGAAGATTGAGATCAAAGATTGCTACCATGGACTTTAACAAAATCTATGACTCTATACACTATATTATAGTCTTGATATCTTCATATATTGGTCTTTATACTCATTAGTCTTCATGTCCATTTCTTAAGTCTTTACATTGTACTGTCTTCGATTCAACACCAATGGAATATCCTGCACTATATACTATATAACTTAGCAAAACATTAGTATCTTTATTTTATCTGAATGTATATTTGTTGTTATCAAGGTTGTTATCATCAAAATCAATAACTGAGGTATTAATCTAAAGGTTATTCCTAAAAACCAAAATCAACAAAAAAAGGAAAAAAATATTAAATAAAAGTTACCATTTTTGCCGCTTTTTGTTGATCAGTTCTGACTAGTCTGTTATTGCCGTGAAACACATATTCACATTCTCAGACTGGTTCATTGTCGCTTGAGGAAGTATTTGAATCATCTAATATTGTTGTGTAAGCTCTTTTTCTTTTTTCTAGATTAATCAGTAACAAGTGAGATCTTGATTTATTCTGATGTGGGCAGTCTCTTTGAAAACGGTCGGGTTCATCACAGTTGAAGCATCTAACACAGTTCCAGTTCTAGGAGTCCTATTTTTAAGTTTTCGAAAGTTGTTCTTCTTTCTATGATTTAGGAACTTTCTGAAATTTCTGGCCATGAAAGCAATTTCTTCGTTTTCATCGTCTGAGTCCTGATGGTCGGTTATTGCATTAAATGCGTTGGATTTCTTTTTTGTTGTCTTACTTTCCCTTCTGCCCTTCAATTTTGCTTCATAGGACATTAAATTGTTTTTTAACTCTTCAATTTTTAGAGTACTAATATCATTAGTCTCTTCTATTGCTAGTATCTTTTGATCCCATTCTGAAGAAAGTGAACTGAGGATTTTTCTAACTCGGTTCTCTTCAGAAAGTTTTTACCAAATGCTAGTAAAGAATGCACTATATCTTGAAATCTACAATACAGGTCAAAAATAGACTCATTTGGATTCATTTTGAACAATTGAAACTAGTTATTTAACATGGAAATTTTGGTCTGTTTAACTTTACTAGTGCCTTCATGTGTAATTTGCAGTGTTCTCCAAATTTCATATGCAGACTTACAAATATAGACTTTATTAAATTCATTTTTATCTAGTGAACAAAATAAAATATTGATGGCTTTAGAATTATTTTGTGCAAGTGCTTTTTGTTTAGCGTCCATAGTGCGAAATTAGTCTAGGGTTCTCGGTACTCTTTTTGTGTAACATTCCAAATATCTAAACCATTAGACAATAAATAAATCTTCATCCTACATGACCAATAAGTGTAATTACGACCATTAAAAAGTGAGGGTCTAGCAGTAGATTGTCCTTTGAAGAAAGTGTTAATAATTGCACTAACAGTATTGTTAGCCATTAAAACTTTTCAAAAATCAAATTACAAGTTTTTGAAAACCTAGTAGTCTGATACCAAATGTGGGTTGCAGAATTATGGCTCATAAGGCTAATTAAACACTAGAGGGGGTGAATAGTGTTTTCTAACTTTTGTATGTCTTTTTATTTTTTTTTCAAATTTAATGTTAGATCATAGATTTTCAACATAGAAATATATCAACAATCAATCACAGATGCAATTGTAGATAAAATTAAAACCAATAAAGTAAAGTAGAGAATTAGAAAAATGGCACCATGAATTTTATACTGGTTCAGATTTCTCCTACATCCAGTCCCATACAATTTCTTGTACATATTTCTTTTCAAATGCCAATCTTTAAACGGGTAGAAGGCAAACCCAATTACAATCTCGATTTTGAGACTACGAGACCCACCCTCTTGATTTTTCGGTCTCAGGGTACACCCGCCCTATTTGGATTGGTTAAAAGTACACCCACATAGGTTTTCGGGCTACCAAGCACACTCAATTGATTTGAATGGACTACAATCACACCCAAGAAAATATAAATAGAGTTTGATGGTTTTTCCAAAGACAATTTCTTGAACTTTGGGTACAATGGATCCTATAGCCTATTGGATAGCACTTTGATCTTTGTTTTGTGAGAAAGATGATTTCAAAATAGTAAGAAAGTAATATTGAATCAATACAAAGAATTTTGAATTGATTCTATTTTATTTTGAAGAGAAAAAGCATAATTTCATGATATTTCCAAGAGAATAAGAGGAGGGAAGAAAATAAGATAATAACTTCATTTGAAACCCCTAATATTTAGTGTATAAACAGATGTGCCCATTCGCGAAGAGTTGCGACGAATAGACACTTCATTTCAAAATTTGAAATACTACTTTGTGGCATGTATGTCGACGTATCCATTTCATGTAAGTTGACATATACATGAAAAATTTAAAGACTTATTTCTCTTAAAAATGTTTTGAAAACCTTATACTTTGTAAAATAATTTGATACTTTGTGTAACATTTTAAACATAGTTTATAAAACATTCTGATCTTTAAGAAAAATTTATAAAATAATTTTAAATATATTTTGAAATTTTATTTATTTTGAAAATATAAAAGTTAAGATAATAGAAGGTAGGATCAAAGATTTCTACAAGGGACTTTAACAGAATTCTATGACTCTATACACTATATTATAGTCTTGATATCTTCATATCTTGGTCTTTATACTAATGAGTCTTCATTCCATTTCTTGAATCTTTATACTGTATAGTCTTCGAACCAACACCTATATAATATCTTACACTATATCAGGTATAACTTGGCAAAACATTAGTATCTGTATTTTATATGAATGTTTATATGTTGTTATCAAGGTTGTTATCATCAAAATTAATAACTGAGGTATTAACAATTCAGTCTCCTTCTCCCTAAAAATAAATTATGTCTTAATTGTGAAATTTGCAGCTTCACCATTGAGTTAGAGATATGATCTCTCAAAGGAAAAACAGATAGTTCGATGTGTATTCGACCAGCAAGGTCATCGAGATAAAATTTTCAAAATTGTTTTTACCAAAATCCATTTTGACATTTTTTCAAATAAAAAAATACTATTTTAAATTAAAAAAATCATTTTCTCATGTGTTGTGATAAGGTTAAGGATGTGCCCTAGGAGTATGTACTTTGTTACGTCACTTAACTCGTATAAAATAACCTTGTTCGAAATAAAGTATTCGTTTGTTTTATGTTCATTTATATGTGTTGTTATATAGAGATATAAATAATGAAATAAATATATTAAACATATATAAGTAGAAAATACTTAGGAGCAGTATTTTATCTACTAGAGTTATAAATGTGTTCGTAACCATATGTGACAACCGCACCTCTCGACACACCGATCCAAAGCATAGGTGACTTTCGGACTTGCGTCAGTGCCAAGAAGTACGAGCTATTGGGTTTTTATAAGGTATCAGAGATTAAGAGTAAACATATATGATCTAAGATATACTACACTTTCAGAACTCACAATGGATGGAACAAAATATAAATATAGAAAATAACCATCATAGAAATTATCTCAAAACGTAGTCTCGGAAAATAGTACGTAGTCAAATACAAAGTAAACAGAAATATAACTCATAGTCTGATAAAATACTAAATAAACTGATAAGATAGACGTTACATAGAGAGTAAATAAAAGGATAAGCAACTTCTATGATAAGCTCGCCTCTCCATGTGTTAAAATCGAGCCAATCACCTGCTGCCCTATCATCTTGCTATGGAGAAAAGAAAGGAAAAAGGGTGGGACAGACAAAAGTTTGGTGAATGAGTACATGTTTAATATATGGTAATCATTTGCAGTAGATTTTAAATGCACTCTATGCGACCTTGGGTGATCTACAAGTATCCGTGTATTCCTTGGGTCCTTCACTTAAGGTTTTTTACTCACACCTACACTAACAACTTTTGCAGGCTCTTACAAGATCGAACTATAGATCGAACCTCAGTAACTAACGATCAGCCACAGCTACTAGAGCTACTCAACATAAGGTCACCCTAATACTTTCCCGTATAAGACTACATCTCATATTACAACTAAGCATAACAATGTCACATAGGTTTCCCTACAATCTCCATATGGAAATCAATTTCCCACAACTATGACTACATGTACCCCAACTATGCATTTAGGTGGGAGACCGCAATACCATTCGTCGGTTGTCTTATTGTCTGCATCCATGTCCATCTCCCAATGGTAGTTTACACCTCTTATTGCACGCGTCAAGATCCATCAACAACACAGTACCACATCACATCATTATCCGTACATACCAAGGAACTCCTATTATGCCAGGCCCACACACTTCATCAAGCATCTGTCAGTGCCGTGCATCCAATGTAGAACCTCATGCGAGTGCCGTTTGCGATAGAATCGCCCCCAATCACATAATCGACCTCCATTAGGTAAAGAGCATTTACCCAACCCCGCAATGCCCTAGCTTCGTCTCATAGGGAACTAGCTTCCCTACTATTCCTAACACTTATATATATATAATATAAACAATTAACTATAATTTGAAACCTAGGCCTTAGGCCGAGGTTCAATCTGCGCTTCAAATGCCTACCAATCAACCGCTATACCCTGGGTTGTCGACTGCTTTCTGTCGACTGCTCAAGTAGCATGGTCAACCCGTTGCTGATTGGGTTTTTGATTGTTTTGATTAATTAATTGCTGTTTATTAATATCCGTTTAATATCGATCGTTCTTAAGCATCGCTAAAATTCTGGTCTTATGTTTCACACTTTTTGGTGAACTCCAAGTGATATTTACCAAATTCCTAATCAATTTGCATTTACTGTATTTAGTTTTCACCTAGGTTTAACCTCAATAATGTCAAGTTAAATTAACGAATGGTAAGGATTTCTACTTGAATGAAAGAGGGTTTTAATCTATGTTAATTTTTATTTAATAGGTTTGCACCAATTTAATTTAGTATCGGTTCTCAGTTATAAACCATATGATCTACAATTTAGTTACTAACATCCTAGATCAGATAGTGTAAATTAATATTTACTACAATAATCATCTTATTAAAATGTTCTCACTCACCTCGAATCCAAGCTTTAGTCCTATTCTCCATTCGGAAATCAGCACTCGATTGCTTGCCCCTTCCTTGATTCGATCATTTTGTATTCTTTTTATTTTTATTGCTATTTTATTTTTGAAGAAATTTATTTTTAGAGAGGAGAAAGAAATTGGGCAGAGTTTAGGGGTACTAACTGATTTTAAGGTGATTTTAGGGTTTATGTTAGGTGTATATTTATAGGGGTTTTAGGTTAATACAGAGCGTTGATCAATACTAGGAGAATATTTGGTTACATAATGTATGTTACTTGCTAACGTAGCTATCGAGTAAAATATTTCAGTCAATCCAATACGCTCCTCTCTTAAAATCCACTGTTCAGCAATGTCAACCGGTCAACTGGTAGGAGGGATCAGTCGACCGCTACCCATCGACCGGTGGAGTAGTTTAATTAAGAAAAGTTTTATTGTTTAATTATGTCATTTTTAAATTTTAAAACATATGTACTTCTCCATACTAACTCCGATTTCAAAGTGTTATATATGAAAATCATCAAGAAAATCGCTACGAACGCAATCGTGCAAGTTTCAACCAAATTCGGACGTTGTGGAAATTTTATTTTTGCCCTTGTTATATTTAATTTAATTGTTTTATTAAATTTTTAGGGTGTTACACCATGAGTATCGAATCGATTTCTATATACTTACTTCTTAAATTATCCTAGCCAAGATGTTTCGAGAAAAGGATACTGATGCATCTGTTGAGACTAGTCTACGTAATGCTTTCATGTAATGGATGGTGAATTACTTATGATCCTTGGAGGGGTACTAAAGGGTTACGTACATGTAGTTGTATGGAATAATCATAGAATGACTCGACGAGAGTATTCTATGGGTTAATACAACTTAGTCAAAATAGAGGATCTCATGGTAAGAACATATAGTAATCTTCAGACTTAAGGGTATTGTCGATAATAAGTGGCTAGGATGTACTTTGATTATGGTCAAGCATATAGCAAGCGACCATGTTATGACCATAGTTGGGAACATGTAAAACTACTTGAAGTGAAACAGCAGTCAAAAGTGGATTCATCTCCTTTTTGTGAAAGGTTAGCATCACCGTAATTGGTAATCAACTTAAAGTCAACATCACTGGTCAGTGTAGATTGGTTAAATGATAAATGTTATCGGATTGAACCAAACACCATAATATAGTCCACATAATACTAAAAATATTAATAGATTTTTTAATCTTAAACCATACTCTAGATATCCTAGAGGTACTAGGTTGATGAAAAGAAACATGTACAAAATACCATTACTAGGTGCAAACTAATAAATACTGTTGGAAATGCGGATTATGGATCTTAAGGCTGGATTAACACTAGAAGGGGGGAGGGTGAATAGTGTTTAATGGATTTTATGGAATTTTTGAAATCTTTTCAAATTAAACACAGGCAGATGCAATTCACAAACACAGAGACAATCACAGAACCAGACACAAATGCAAATAGTAAATAAAGCAGTAAAGGAAAGAACACATCGGAATTTTATACTGGTTCGGGGTTACCCTACATCCAGTCCTACACAATTTCTTGTGCAGATTTATTTTCAAATATAATATCGATATTACAACCTCGATTTCAAGGCCATGAGATATACCCTACTGTTTCCGAGTCCAGGGCAAACTCTCTTGATTTAACCAGGCTAAAAGATCACCTAATTGATTCATGGGCTACAACCACACCCAATTGATTTACGAGCCACAATCACACCGTTTCCAATCACACTTTGATAGAGAGAGACCCAATACACTTCGATCTTTCGATCTTTGATTACAAATGATCCTATAACTCGGAATACCACTGAGATCTTAGAGAGAGTGGCAGAGAATCAAACTAGAGACGATCGAGTTTGATTCACTTAGGATTTGGCAGAGTTTTATTAAAGCATTTGAAATATAAGAGAATATTTGAGTGGAGAAGAAAGATTGAAGAAATGAAGAAAAACTAACTTAAAATTCATTGAAAACAACTAGTATATATAGGAGAACAACAGTCATGTCCATTCGCGAAAGGTTACGACGAATAGACACTTATTTTGAAATTTTGAAATTTGAAATTTGAAATCTACGACTACCATGTTGACATGGAGGGTATAGGGATGTCGACATGCCTATGTTATTTTTGTAAATTGATTTTGCTTTAAAATGATTTCTATTCTAAAACTTGTCAAAACAATTTCTAAACTTTGTAAACCATTTTGAATATAGTTTAAACTTATAAAAGAGTTTTAGAAAGTAATCTTAAAATATATAATCTATAATATAAAAGTAATATTATAAACTAAGTATAGACTTTTTTAAAATATATTTTTGAGATTTAAAGCTAAAATATTAAAATCAAGAGATACTTTTAAAAAATAAGAGATGATTTTGAGATCAAAATATTAAAAGATGATAAGAATAGTTTTTGAATTAAGGCTAAAATATTTAAATTGATAGAGATGACTTTTAAAAAGATAGTTTTGGAAAAATAGTTAAAATAAATTATTTTTAATATTTCATGGATTCCATTCTACTAGAGAAGGTTGTGGGTTCCATCCCACTAAAGAGGTCGTGGGTTTCATCCCACTATCAAAGCGAGAAGGTGGATTCCTTTTCATAATTAAAATCCGAATAAAGATTTTAGTGCTATTATGAAGTTTTAATATAAATCTAGACTCTATTACTTATCTTGATATCTTGAACTCTTAAACTCTGGATACTCATGAGTCTTCAGTCTTGATTTCTTCAATCTTGAATTCGTCAGTCTTGAATCTCTATACTGTATAGTTTTCATTCTCAGTACCTACATATATATATCCTGCATATACATATATATCTAGACAAAGATATTAGTATTTATATTTTATAACAAGTCCTAAGGTTGTTGTCATCAAAACCATCATCTCAGGAGCTAACAATCTCCCCCTTTTTGATGATGACAACCTCTGTTTATAAAATCTACTCCAACAAATTTCAATTCTACTCCAACTCCCCCTTATTCCAACAACTCCCCTTTAATCTAAGCCTATCTAACATATTTTATAATTCTCCCCCTTTGTCATCAACAAAAACTAATCCTAAACTACATAAATCCCCCTAAATCTTATATTATATCACCGTATATGATAATAACACAGTATAGTAGAATGTAAATGAGACAGATAATAATATGAGTAAAATATAGTAAGGTAAATGTCAGAGATATGAAAATTTTAAACATAATCAATCAATATATACATCATGTTCTTATCAAACCACACCATGTTCAATCATATATTACACACCATATTCAAATCAAATCAGACCAAACAATTCACACCAAATCAAAGTAAATCAAACCACGTATGTCAAATCAAACATTTCTTGGAACTTGAACCCATCCTTCTTCATCGAAGATAGGATCTGCCTTTATAGTATCCCACTCTTCATTATCTTTGTTTAGAGTTCTTTCTGAATTCGCTTCAGTTCTTCTTTGTTGAGGGCAAAGATCATCCATCGAATAGCATCGAAGTGCCTTTCTTGTTCCTTTATCATCTGTATTTGGCTTAATTCTAAGTGTCGTTGATTGCGAAGGACAAAAGTAAGTATGTTCTTGAAGGAATTGAGAGTTTCTTCAAGATTCTCACTTAGATTATGAAAAGGAGAGGCCATTTTTTGATGAAATATAAAGAAATTCAATGGAAAATAAAGAAATTGAAAGTATGCATTTTTCTGGAAGAAACAGGTATTTAAAGAGTTAGAAAGTCGTTTGAAATGAAAAGACACAAGGTAGTTATGTCAATTTCAAAACAAAAAATAGTTTTTGGCCGTTACATGTCGACATGGGGGTAGGGCGATGTCGACATGCCCCTGTTAATTTTGGCAATTTTCTTTGTTTTTTTATATTATGTACAAGTCTACATATATAAACTTATATAATATAATAATAAGCATTCCAGAGATATTTTAGAGCTAAACAAAAATAAAGGGTTTTCATTGATAATTTTAGTTAACATTACGTAAAACGATACATAACATTAACTAAAGAGAGATACAAACTAATACAACATGAAATGAAACTAGTATTAGTTAGAGGATGATGAAGATGATGATAATCCAAGCTTGCGACTCACTTTCCCAAAGAACTTGTTCATTTTGGTAGAAACCTTGTCCAACTTTTTACTAACGGATCTTTTGAGAATCCATTGGTTTTCGATGATAATCTTTTGGTTCTTGAGAAGCGTTTTGTGGGATGGATTAGTAGGAGTTATAGGGTATTCGATGCTTTCCAATGAAGTTTTTTCCTCCTCCTCTCCTTCTTCTTCAATTTCCATCTCCTTCCCTTCTTCCTCCTCCTCCTCTTCTTCTTCCCTCTTTTCATGAGCCAACCTCTCATCATTTTCGGCAAGTGTTTCATATGGTTGAAACACAAGCGGAATTCTTATGAGAGAGATGTTAGCATGGTTAAACACTTTTCTAGAAATGAACTCCTCTCTCTTATAATAAACACCAAAGTAGTTGAAAATCCGAGTGAGGAAAATTCCATGGTATAAAGTGTTTTCACCTAAAGTAAAATTTTTGGGACGAAGTTCATCCAAAATCACTTGCGCCCAATTAATGTCATAGTGCCCAAAAATAATAAAAATAGCCTTACAAACTTTTAAGGTAGGGTGATTGAAATTTCCCGATCTTGGAGTTATGGTATGTTGCAAAAGAAGGTTTACAATTCTAGCTTTAGGATGGAAATTTCGGTTTATAAACTCAAAGTTATCATCCCCTTCAAAAATGTGATGAATTGTCTCACGATCATGTTCATCAATTTTAAAATCTGAAAGATCCATTCCTGTACTCTTACAACCAAGAATGTCACAAAAAATCTGACTATTTAAAACAATACTCGTTCCTTTAACGCTACTCCACACTTCCTCTTCATTTCCTTCATAAAAACCACGATTCAAATGCATAAATTTTTTTGACAAGATTAAGATAACAAACAAAATCATTTTGAGAATCATCAATTAAGCTAAGAATTTGATTCTCTTCGAAAAGAACATTGATTTGATATGAAGGAAAATCACTAAAGATAGCAAATTTTCCCGTATGGACCTTTCCAAAGTTTACATAGCTAATGTAAGCTTTGATAGCTTCCGGATCATTGTAGAGGAACTCTTTGGTGGCCTTGGACAGTCTCATGGTTGATGGAGTGCTTGAGGAAGCCATTTTTGAAGAAAGTAGAGAGCTTGAGAGTTTGAAAGAGAGTTTGAATTTTGAAATGAAAGTGAAAAGATAGGATAAAGTTAAGGAGATAAATAGATATCTAAGAGCCATGTTCTCTAGTCAAGAGATACCTTTTCAGAGCTTTGGAATTGGTGAAAAGGTGAAGAGAAATTCAAAGTTTTGAATTCAAAATTGAACTTCAAATTTCTGGCAGGGATGTCGACATATGGGGTAGGGTCATGTCGACATGGGTCCCCTAAATCATGTGACTTATTTTTCCTAATTTATTTAATATATATATCTATATATCCTATAATCTAATTTATATTTTATCTAAAATAATATTAAATATAATAACACTTTAATATTAATATTTTAATATTAAAATATTATTAAAATAATATTATTTTGAAAATCAAAATTTTAAATTCAAACAACAAGAAATTTCAAAACATGCAAACAACCAAACATTCAAACAAGCAATTTCAATCAATATAATTTAAATGCATACCTATTTTTAGATCCATATCTCTGAGATCATCAGATTCGTGAATAGCTGTAAAGCACATGTTTGAATTTTCCGTCTCTTAATCTTCATCACTAGAGGATGAGTCTGAATCGTCTAGTGTAGCAGTACATGCTCTCTTTCTTTTCTTTGACGAATCATTACTTGGAGAAAATTTATGTTTATACGGATGCGGACAATCTCTTTTTAAGTGGCCTGGCTCATCACAATTGTAGCATCTGACATTGTTTTGAGTTTCATTACTATTTCCAGAATTCTTGTGATCATCTCTTGTAATTGTTCATCTTTCTGTATTTCAGAAACTTTCTAAAATTCCTTGTCATCAAAGCTATTTCTTCATCGTCGTCAATGTTTGAGTCTGAACCATCTGTTATTGCATCAAGCGCTATTGAATTCTTTTCTGAGGCCTTGCTTTCTCTTCTCCCTTGCATTTGAACTTCAAACGACATCAAATTCCCAATCAATCCTTCAATTTTCAAAGTACTAATTTCATTAGCCTCTTCAATTGCTAGGGTCTTCTGATCCCATTCCGAAGTGAGTGAATTTAGAATTTTTCTAACTTGATCTTCTTCGGAAAAGTTCTTTCCTAATCAATTAGCGAGTGCACAATGTCTTGAAACCTACTGTACATGTCTGAAATGGACTCATTTGGATTCATCTTGAATAATTGAAACTGATTGGTTAAGATAGATATTTTGGTCTGTTTAACTTTGCTTGTTCCTTCATGAGTAACTTTCCAGATCTCATATGCAGACTTACAAACAGACACTCTATAAAACTCATTCCTACCAAGTGAACAGAACAAAATATTGATGGCTTTGGAATTGTTTTGTGCAACAGTCTTTTGCTCAGCAGTCCACTGTGCAAAATCAGTTGTGTGTTCATGATGTGCACGTAAATGTGCATATTTTTACCATCATATTTAATCTATTTATATTAAATAAATGATCATATCGGGCATTTTAACTTGTTTAAACCAAAATTCCTATTATTTTCAAATCGTCACATATTCATCTTCATCCAAGGTCAAAATGGTCATTTTTGTGCATAAAATAATTTTCTAAAATTTAATTGAAAATTTGTATATTATTTTGTAGGAATTTGAATTCATATACAAGTGGTTTCATGATGATATATGCATGCACAAGAGTGAAGAGAACAAATGAAGATGGAAATAATTCAAGTGAAGATAATGGAGGACCCCACCTACCCACCTACCTTAATGTACATATTAGAGGCTAATGCACATGCTTATGGAATTAATGGCTTCATGTACAATTAAATGATGATTAGTAGAAGCTAATGATTACTTGGCCTCCACACTTTTTCAACGGTATTTTGGGCATTTCCCAAAAATATGAATTAGGGTTTAACACATGCATAAATACCCCTTATGTTTCATGTAGTCCTCTTCTCCCTTAGTTCCTCTTAGTTTTAGTTTACGCTCAAAATAAAAAGACAAGCTCTCTTTCTTTTTTTTCATGTCTACTTAGCCATTTTTATTTTCATGTAATTTCCTTTCTTTTTCTTATGCAATTTAATTACTTGTTCATTTTACTTTCCTTGTTCATTTACTTTAATGTTGGTAGTGTAGATTTACATTCATGCAGGGTAGATTAGTTTTAATTCTTGTTAATTAACTTCTCTTTTCCATTAGCTTTAATTTTCCTTTCCTTTTGCTTTCATGTTGCTAGCTACATTTGTTAATCAAATGACAAATATGAGAGGCTAAACCCCTTCAATTTAGGGGTAATAAAGCTCTCTAATTATGTAGCTTCAACTATTTGTTAATTCATGCTCTCTTTTTGTGCTTAATGATGATCAATGAAGTGTTTTATTTGTTGTTCTTGCTTTAAATTTGATAGCTATATTGTCGACACCAAATAGGCTATGCTTAAACAATCACTAACACAAATGCCTCTTCATCAAAATATGATTATGGCATAAGAAAGTGATTTGAAATTAAAATTTGATGGTCTATATTTCTAATCAATAGTTAATAGGCCATACCTAAAATAGATTTCATTTTCTTTGTCAAGTTTCATGAAAGTTAGTAAGTGGTTTAAGGGGTGTGTCAAAGTTTGATGGCTTATGTTGGCTAACTAATAGCACAATTATGCCATACTTATGAAAGGAACATCAACTAAAGCACTAATGACCATAAAAGAGAGATCATGATTTCATATGTGTTGAACTACATGATCTAGAGAGTGGATTTATTCTCTAAATTGTCATTTAACTCTTATATTTGCATCTCTTTTCTTTTAGTTAGTTCATTCTCTAATTCTCTAGCTTAACTTTCACTCGACTTTGGTTTAATTTGATTGAATAGATTTTTAAAATCATCAATTCCCTACGGATCGACCCATATTCGCCACGTACTGCAAGTGTACGCCGTGCGCTTGCGGTTATTTTTAATTTAAATTCGTTCGACGATTTTCTAAACCGATAGAATTTCCGTCAATGAACAAGTTTTTGTCAAAACAAAAGAAAATCACTTCTAAAATCAAAACAAAAAACAAAAGCCAAAGCAAATCAAAACAAAGGAGTTTACACAAAGAAGAAAACAAAACCCAAAAACATTCTTGAAAATGTCCGAGTTTCCCAACTTATGTGAATTTTACAATAGTTGTGAAAATCAATATAATCCATATGATTTCACTCCAAATTCGTATGGATATTTTAACAACAACTATTGCTTAAATGATTCAAATTTTGAACCATAAAATTTTCAAAACGATGTCCAACCCTCAAGTCTTGAAAAGAGCATTTCGTCTTTACTTGAAATCTCTACACAACAAAATCAAGTGATAAATGATTTGTGTAATTCATATTGGGGCAATGATTCAAATCAAAGTTTCAAAATAATCAAAATTTGAATTCACTTCAAAATTCAAACGGTTTCGAGTATAACCCATGCTAATTCAATTTTGAACTCCAAAATGAATTTCAAAATCAAAACGAAAATGTGATCCACTTTTCAAATAATTTTGGCAATGGGAATAATCTCGACTATGATGCAAGTGAAATTTTTTGTTCTCAACAAATCCAAATCGAAAATCCTCAAGCTAATAATTATAAATTGGATTTTGTTGAACAAATGAACGAAATTTACGATGATCACACAGATTTATTGTTTGAAACATATATGAAACAACGTGAGAAACAAAACCAAATTCCAACATGTGACAAGTCAAACGATAATCCATCTTTTACCAAAATCGACGATTTTCAAATAACAACTTTTGAAATTGAAAACGAAAAATCTTAATGAAGTTGTTGAAAATACAGTAATTGAGTTGGATTTCAATTCTTTCGAGGGTGTAGAACCAAATTTAAAATTCGATCTTCCTTTTCACGATTTCGAAAATGCGAATACAACAACTTTAGATTTTGAACTTGAGATACGCAATGAAGTTGTTGATAATCCAATAAAGGAAGACGAATTTAACGAACACGATTTCTTTGGACTTTTCGAAAACGAGTTGTCAAATTCTGAAGGGGAAGATATAAATCACCATTTTGATTTTGAAATCAACAATTTTGAAGATGTAATCAATGATGAATTTGAATTTGGTAAGAATAAATTTGAACTTCAACTAATTTTTCTATCAACCCCGAAAATTATCGAAAACAAAATAACTCGTACGATTTTTAATAAAACGACATTCGTTTTTCCAAATCAACATTCAATTTTGAAATCTTTTACGGTTTGGTTTTTCAAGCTTAAGTTGTGTCTCGCATACTTGACGAGACAAATGAATCGGTCTTTGGAAGACCGTTTCATTTACTTTTTGACGATATACTTTCTGATATCGTGTAAATACCGTTAATTTTCATTTAAATAAAGGTCATGTTTTATTTTTATTTTTCTCCTTCCACTTGGGTTGACTGTGGGGACATAGTCAAAATCAAGTGTGGGGGGAGACTCATCATCATTTTCGATTTTTCATGGTTTATTTATTTTTATTTTCTTTCCAAAATTTTTAAAAAAAATCTCAAAAAAAAAACAAAATTTTTTTAGCAGTTTTTGATTTATTTTAAAAAAACACTATAGGATAAATATATGGTTTTGGTTTATAAATTTGAAATTTTTGAAAATTTATTTGTCTTAACAAAAATAAAAATGAAGTTTGATTACAAATAACAATGGTTTAACTAGTATATAGGAAGATTCATACGTGTTAATTATGAAATACATCCTAATTGAAAATCTTTGTTTTAAAAAATGGTGGATTCAAATAAAAGAATATAACATTTTTTTTGTCTTCAAAGTTAAATGGTGCTAAGATGATTTTGAAAAACTCTCTCTTTCTAAAAAAAAAGAAAAAAAACATTTGTATATATGTATATATTTTTAACACCTAGAGTCAGGTGTTCACACTCGTGTGTTCACTCGCCACGCTCTGTACCCTTCTCACGTAAGCCCGAAAGGCAGTGCACGATCGGTATATCTGGCCTCAGTTTATCCGAGTTAGGTGTATATATATAAAAATTCTTTTTAATAACGCCTACAGTCAATAGGTGTTCACACTCGTGTGTTGACTCGCCACGCTCTATATTCCTCTCACATCAGTCCGTAAGGTAGTGCATGGGTAATATATCTGACATCAGTTTATCTGAGTTAGGCATATGTAAATATTGTAAATATCAATAAAATTATTAAAAAATGGAGAGAGTAAGAAAATGAAATCCAAGCATTATTTTAACTTATTTGATTCGATTTGTTACTGAAATGAAATGAAATACCACTTTAATAAACTTTGATAATAAACTAAGGACCTATTTCATGGTTACACTTTGTTATCAACTGAAACAACGAGTTAAACTATTGTTTATTTGTTATGATAACTTGATTTTTGTTCGAAATTTTGACGAGTAAATGACTTAAATTTTCAAGATAATGACCAAAACTTATATTTAACTTATTTGTGTCTATTTAAATGTAAATCTTTCATTTGTAAATATTTCCAAAAATTTGCATTCATCTCTTTGTAAATAAATCTTGCATTGTGTAAATATTTTCATCCTGCATTTAGATTTTGTGGGTAGTATCCGCTGAAAACCCTCACGAGACAACACTCTTCCTACTGGGGACACCCAGAGGTTTAACGGCTTGTTGCATACGCTCAATGCAATCGTGCTCCCTACGAAAATGGATTTATCTTATTTTCCTTCATTCGAGGACGAATAAAAAGCTAAGTGTGGGGGTATTTGATGTGCACGTAAATGTGCATATTTTTACCACCATATTTAATCTATTTATATTAAATAAATGACCATATCGGGCATTTTAACTTGTTTAAACCAAAATTCATATTATTTTCAAATCGTCACATATTCATCTTCATCCAAGGTCAAAATGGTCATTTTTGTGCATAAATTAATTTTCTAAAATTTAATTGAAAATTTCTATATTATTTTGCAGGAATTTGAATTCATATACAAGTGGTTTCATGATAATATATGCATGCACAAGAGTGAAGAGAACAAATGAAGATGGAAATAATTCAAGTGAAGATAATGGACGACCCCACCTACCCACCTGCCTTAATGTACAAATTAGAGGCTAATGCACATGCTTATGGAATTAATGGCTTCATGTACACTTAAATGATGATTAGTAGAAGCTAATGATTACTTGGCCTCCACACTTTCTCAAGGGTATTTTGGGCATTTCCCAAAAATATGAATTAGGGTTTAACACATGCATAAATACCCCTTATGTTTCATGTAGTCCTCTTCTTCCTTAGTTCCTCTTAGTTTTAGTTTAGGCTCAAAATAAAAAGACAAGCTCTCTTTCTTTTTTTTCATGGCTACTTAGCCATTTTTATTTTCATGTAATTTCCTTTCTTTTTCTTATGCAATTTAATTACTTGTTCATTTTACTTTCCTTGTTCATTTACTTTAATGTTGGTAGTGTAGATTTACATTCATGCAAAGTAGATTAGTTTTAATTCTTGTTAATTAACTTCTCTTTTCCATTAGCTTTCGTTTTCCTTTCTTTTTGCTTTCATGTTGCTAGCTACATTTGTTAATCAAATGATAAATATGAGAGGCTAAACCCTTCAATTTAGGGGTAATGAAGCTCTCTAATTATGTAGCTTCAACTATTTGTTAATTCATGCTCTCTTTTTGTGCTTAATGATGATCAATGAAGTGTTTTATTTGTTGTTCTTGCTTTGAATTTGATAGCCTATATTGTTGACACCAAATAGGCTACGCTTAAACAATCACTAACACAAATGCCTCTTCATCAAAATATGATTATGGCATAAGAAAGTGATTTGAAATTAAAATTTGATGGTCTATATTTCTAATCAATAGTTAATAGGCCATACTTAAAATAGATTTAATTTTCATTTTCATTGTCAAGTTTCATGAAAGTTAGTAAGTGGTTTAAGGGTGTGTCAAAGTTTGATGGCTTATGTTGGCTAACTAATAGCACAAATATGCCATACTTATGTTAGACACATTAATTAAAGCACTAATGACCATAAAAGAGAGATCATGATTTCATATGTGTTGAACTACATGATCTAGAAAGTGGATTTATTCTCTAAATTGTCATTTAACTCTTATATTTGCATCTCTTTTCTTTTAGTTAGTCAGTTCATTCTCTAATTCTCTAGCTTAACTTTCACTCGACTTTGGTTTAATTTGATTGAATAGATTTTTAAAGTCATCAATTCCCTACGGATCGACCCGTATTCGCCGCGTACTACAAGTGTACGCCGTGCGCTTGCGGTTATTTTTAATTTAAATTCGTTCGACGGTTTTCTAAACCGATAGAATTTCCATTGATGAACAATTCAATGTACTCAGTTTGTGTGATATTCCAAGTATATAATCCTATTGATTATAAATAAATTTACATCCTACATGCCCAATATGCATGGTTATTGCCATTAAAAAGTGGTGGTCTGGTAGTAGACTGACCCTCTATAAATGAACTAGTGATAGTGTAGACATTACCAGTGTTGGCAGCCATTTGAAAACTTTTCAAGAATCAGATTATGAAAACTTTGAAAATCTGGCTCTGATACCAAATGTTGGAAATGCGGATTACGGATCTTAAGGCTGGATTAACACTAGAAGGGGGGGGGGTGAATAGTGTTTAATGGATTTTATGGAAATTTTGAAATCTTTTCAAATTAAACACAAACAGATGCAATTCACAAACACAGAGACAATCACAGAACCAGACACAGATGCATATAGTAAATAAAAGCAGTAAAGGAAAGAACACACCAGAATTTTATACTAGTTCAGAGTTACCCTACATCCAGTCCCACACAATTCCTTGTGCAGATTTCTTTCCAAATATAATGTCGATATTACAACCTCGATTTTAAGGCCATGAGATACACCCCATTGTCTCCGAGTCCAGGTCAAACTCTCTTGATTTAACCAGGCTACAAGATCACCTAATTGATTTACGGGCTACAATCACGCCTAATTGATTTATGGGCCACAATAACTCTGTTTCCAATCATACTTTGATAGAGAGAGACTCGATACACTTCGATCTTTCGATCTTTGATTACAAATGATCCTATAAGTCTAAGTAGCACTGAGATCTTTAAGAGAGAATCAAACTAGAGACGATCGAGTTTGATTCACTTAAGATTTTGGCAGAGTTTTGTTAAAGCATTTGAAATATAAGAGAATATTTGAGGGGGAGAAGAAGGAGTGAAGAAATCAAGAAAAACTAACTTAAAATTCATTAAAAACAACTGGTATATATAGGAGAACAACGGTCTTGTCCATTCACGAAAGGTTATGATGAATAGGCACTTCTTTTGAAAATTTGAAATTTGAAATCTATGGCTACCATGTCGACATGGGGGGTATATGGATGTCGACATGCCTATGTTATTTTTAAAATTGATTTTGCTTTAAAATAATTTCTATTCTAAAACTTGTCAAAACAATTTCTAAACTTTGTAAACCATTTCAAATATAGTTTAAACTTATAAAAGAGTTTTAGAAAGTAATCTTAAAATATATAATCTATAATATAAAAGTAATATTAAAAACTAAGTATAGACTTCTTTAAAATATATTTTTGAGATTTAAAGCTAAAATATTAAAATCAAGAGATAGTTTTAAAAAACAAGAGATGATTTTGAGATCAAAATATTAAAAGATGATTAGAATAGTTTTTGAATTAAGGCTAAAATATTTAAATTGATGGAGATGACTTTTACAAAGATAGTTTTTGGAAAAATAGTTAAAATAAATTATTTTGAATATTTCGTGGATTCCATTCCACTAGAGAAGGTCGTGGGTTCCATCCCAGTAAAGAGATCGTGGGTTCCATCCCACTATTAAAGCGAGGAGGTGGATTCCATTCCACAATTAAAATCCGAATAAAGATTTTAGTGCTATTATGAAGTTTTAACATAAATCTAGACTCTATTACTTATCTTGATATCTTGAACTCTTGATACTCATGAGTCTTCTGTCTTGATTTCTTCAATCTTGAATTCGTCAATCTTGAATCTCTATAATGTACAGTTTTCATTCTCAGTACCTGCATATATATATATATATATATCCTGCATATACATATATATATCTAGACAAAGATATTAGTATTTATATTTTATAAAAAGTCCTAAGGTTGTTATCATCAAAACCATCATCTTAGGAACTAACAAATATTCGAAATTGGATTTTACCTAAATGATCCATAGGTGATTGACCCAGATGTTGTACTTTAGCAAAGTCTGTATGGGCTTTACTATTTAAATTATTTAAATATCGATTGAGGAATGAGTTTTCTTCGGAGAGGCAACACAACCGCGTTGTTAGTTAATTATCTAGTTTGACCAATGTAAAATTAATTTATAAATGTTATAAATTAATAATAAAATTAAGTACAAATATTGTATTAAATTTAGTGGCATTTTAATTATTTATTTAAAACCTAAATTTTACTAAAATAATGCATAAAAGTTATATGTTGATTTAATTAAAGGGCAGGCTTAAACAAACTAATTATATAATTGATTTAATGGTTGAATCAGTTTGGCTTAAAGTTTGGAAGATCAAACCAAGGGGTCTCACTAAAGCATGTAGAGGAAAGGGGAGACTTTGTTGTCAAGGGCTAGAGAGCCTTCAAGGGCTGAAGAGAAAGGGGCTAGATATTTGTGATATAGCTGGCAATAAATAGTCACCCCATTCATTTTCTCTAGAGACTAAACCAACCCTAACCCTAGCCTCCATTTATGATAATTGGTGATGCCTTGTAGATGGAGTTACATTCAGCGACAGGGCGAAAGAAAAAGCAGTTTGAGAAAGGAAAGAACTAGCAACCAAATTGTTCGATGTTTGGTAGGATCACCATAAGGTAAAAATCCTAATTTTAAATTATTTGTATATATACATGTTTACATTTGTACATGCTTGCTACCCCTATTATTGATCCAACCAAATTAAAAAATATTTTAGAAATTAATATTAATTATTTTTTAATAATTAAATAATATAAAAAAATATTTAATTATATGATATATGTAAATAATCAATCCGGCTTTCGTCAAATTAAAAAATTATTTAAATGGATCTAAAAAATGAATATATATAATAAATGTTTTAATTTTTAAAATCCTTTTTAATTTTTTTGGTTTTAAATTCGCAAAAAATATTCATTTCTCTCATTTTCAATTTTGTTAATATATGTGTGTGCGTGGTTGTGCGCGTGTGTGCATGTGTGTGTTACTTTAAATGTTAAATGAATTTTTTATTTGCTCTCCACAATTTAAATATAAGACATTTTTTATATTTTGAAAAGGCCAAAAAGGATTTAAAATTTGAAATTTAGATAAAAATCTTGATTATATATACACAAAATTTTTAATTTAAAAAAATTCTTTCGTTCCCTAGATCTAAACATAATTTTTTTTTGATAAGGTCATGGTATTTTAGATTTTGAATTTTAATCAATAAATTATTAATATGAATAAATATATATATTTTAAATAATATTACTGCGTGTGTATATATATATAATTTTAAATAACATTATATATATATATCAATTAATAAAATAATTGCCAAAAATATATATTAATTTAAATTAACGTGGATTTAAATATAAATATTTATGTACAAATGTACATGACTTCATCATTAACCTATGCCATTATATCTATGTGTTAACTATATATAACAATGATTAATTAAACACCTATGACATATGTTCACCATATTGCTCCTAGATGAGATCACTATATTTAACATAGTTATAATGTTTGTATAGTGAATACGAACATATTATAACATCAAAATATAAAATTGAATTACAACTAATGTAATTAATTAAATTAAAACTAAATTACTAACAAAATATTATTATTAAATATAGAAAAAATATAAAATTTTAATACATAAACCAATTAAATTAATTATACCCTAACTCTTTTATTAATTAATACTAAATATGATTTAGTATAAAATTATTATTCATATAAACAGAAAATACGATCTTGTGCAAATTAATAAAAGATATTTTTTACGAAACTCCCCCCTTTAACCTCGCTACCAATGCAGCTGGTCCAATACAATATGCGTGCACATTTGCACACAACTAGTACACAATGCCATTGTCGATCACAATCAATAGTTAGTGAGGCAATGACTATCATCAGCATTAGTTGGGAATAAGTCCTTGGCAACATGGGCTTCAATGATGAAGCAATGGCTACATGACGAAGCTCAATGATGGAAATGGCAAAGAAGAATTAGGATTTGTAAAACTGAGACTTAGACATGATATCAACAGTGTTGGCTGACTTCTTCTGCGCAAGCAACTTAGTGGTAGTGGTCGAATGGAAACTAGTGATATCTTATCATTAAGTCCATAGTTTTATACTAATTACATATAAGCCCTTATGTAATATAATTGTTAGTTTATGTCTGGCACCATTGTCCCAATGGTTGGATGCTCCGACTTTGCTCTATGAGATCGCATGTTCGAATCCTACATAACGAGATTCAAACCACTTCTAATTAAGTACCAAATTGTAGAATAACAATAATGATAAATTATACAAAAACCTGTATAACTTGCAATCTTTATGGCTTTCACATATGAAATCTGTTTTGCATATAACTTGCAGTGTTGGTTTCGTAAGACACATTAACATTATTTAACTATAGGTCACACACTTACATATGACATTATTATTTGAATATTGATATGTATAATTGTTGCAATGAATATTGACGCAACACCCCAAAATTGATAAAATCCGAATTAAACAAAACAGAAGTAAAGAAAATGAAAGGGAAAAGGAACAAACATGCAATTTTTATAGTGGTTCGGAAAATACTCTAGCCTATGTCTACTTTAATCCTTTTTCATTAAAATTTTCTCTTGGAATACAATGATTATAATCCAAATCCAACCACAATATAGTAGATCTTGGATCTAATGGAGTTTCCAAGAGAGAAAGAGAGAAAGATTTCCAAAGTTCCCAAAGTCCAAAAGTTCCCCTCTAGTTGAAGTCCTCTTACTGTTTATAGATGAATCCCAGCATAAACCTTGCTATTTAGGTTTGAGCATGTCTTAATTCAAAGATCCAAATTTTCAGCAGGAAGAATAGGTAAATCTGGAACACTCAAATCATATCAGTACCGATGACAATTGGGATCGGTACTGTTCAAATTTCATTTAGTGCAAAAAAATCCTCCATCATATGCATCATCTTTAACTTCCATAAGTACGAACCCACTTCAAGAATCATATCAGTGCTGATCACACTTGTGATTGGTGCTGATCAAAATTGACTTTTCCGTTTTGACTTCAAATTTCTTATGTGGCTTTATATCGTCATTCTAAGCATGCTCCTAAGTTCTTGATCATCTTCGTCTCGGCATCTGGATTCACTTAAAAGCTGTTTGGTTCGAACACTTGATAATACTCAGTATTCCTTCATTTCACTTTTCCTGATGCTCTCCAAGACTCTGGTTTAATTCCTTAATCATTTTGTAGTTCAGTTCATTAGCTTGAGTCTATTATGGGATTGTGGAAAATTTGCTAGTAACATTTCCCCCTAAAGTACACCTTGTGAATATAGGTGTGCTTTTCTCAAGAACAAACTTCGGGACTAGATCATTTGCACTCTCTAGAAATCTACTGGTAACTGGACTAATCATAGAAAATTATGCAGTTCTTTTGGATTCACCTATAAATCAAAGGTCGTTTTAGACCATTATAGCTAAGGACTCGAGCCCTTGCTTAAGCATTAGTTATAAATTATAACCATCTCGTGTTCGCCCGAAATTATCATATCATATATCGATATCAGTATTGTCCCGTGTTCCCACAGGGTTTAATTATCATGGGTAAATCATATTTTAGGTAATCATGAATCACTAATCATAGAGACATACCACCACTTGGAGCATTATTTATAAATCGTCTAATATCACATAGCATCCCATCATAAGTAAGTCCAACCGAATCGAGGCAATGACATTCAATAATCATCATCAAATCATAAAGCGTTCAAATCCTAAGATTAAGTTTAGATCTCTCTAGATTGCATTACCATTAATCTAGATTAAGCCAATCTGCTCTTTGATAAGGGGACCCAATATCCGAGCATATCCATCCGTTCACTCTCTAGTCAGGGGACTGCTATCCGAGAATGTCTATTCGCTCACTCCATGGTAAGAGGACCCGTTATCCTACAGAAGTCCATCCACTTGCTCTACAGCAAAGGAAACTACACTTCACAGTTCAATGCTTCATCTTACCTGTTGGGGGTACCAAGTCCTATCGGTTTATATATCAAGTTTAAGGGATGGCTGTATTCTGATAGCATCCATTTGCAATATCAATTATCATGTTCAATTGATTTCCAAATTCAAATATCTATCACTCACTTATTCATAAAGTTTAAATCAAACGCATCAAGCAAAAATAAAAAAATCTAGTCTAGTCAAGGATTACCCTCAGATATTAATCTAGAGCATGTCTTGGGACCAATCAAGATCCCGTACATGTATAAGAAGCCCAGTGGTAATCCTTCACAGTTTATTCAAAGAAAAATCAAAATGCAAAAATTAAACCTGATTCCTATCCGTCTCAATCATGGGATAATCATTCCCGACGAAGATCCAAGTCGTAATCGGGTACATCTACCATGGATGGCGGTCGCTCCTGCTTCACCATCGCAATTTGATTCCTTACATATTATTGAAGCTGGTTACTTTGAAAATGCTCCTTTATTAAGGTATGCAGATGCCTGCATTCATTGGTTTTGTGCCCATCCAGCTCATGGAACAGACATTACTTTCCATACTTTCTCTCCCAATCCATGGGTTCTCGCATCATGGGTTTTTTGTAGGGAATTTTCCTCCTCGTATCAAGATAGATCCTCTCCGAGGTGTCTGTTAATTCAACGTAAGAGAAAACTTCGATTCCCTTTTTTGTCGCTTTGATCCTCCGAAGCCATCATCGCCTTTTCTTTTTCCTTTATCCTTTCCATATCCTACCTTAGATTGTCCTTTATCTTCCACAGCGTTAATTTTAGCATTCTCAACTTTAGTGTTCTCCTGGCACCGATGTTTTTCAGCTTGATAGTAGAAATCCGCAAGATCCTCTGGTGGATCTCCTTCAAAAGCGATCTTGAAATTAGTCTTATTTACAACTCTAGGAACAACCACCATCAGAACTATTAATGGATCCGACTTATGTAGTGCTGCTGCTGCATTGAATCTGGTCAAGGAATTCCACAGGGTCTCACCTGTTCTTTATCTCACACTCAAAGGTGTCATTACATTCTTCGGTCACTCTATATGAACTCTGAACTGGTTCATAAATTTCTCGTCGAGTTCGGTTAACATGCTGATGGACCCATTCTCCAGTTGATGAAACAACATCGCTGCTAAATCCGTCAAGTACAATTAAAAGCATCATCTCATCACTTCTTCCAAAGCATCCAACTCTCCTATACGCTGGATATACAAATGAACAATCAAGTCTATCCTTCCATTATACATCTCCAACTTTGGTCGCTTAAAATCAAGTAAGTTCCTAATGTATCAGATGTTTGGAGTAAAGTGGTTTCTACTTTATTCTCCAAACTCTAATTTGGGGATCCACCCCTCAAAATCTGTCTTATCATATCAGCAATCCTATCGTTATTGTTCAACTGAAATCTCTGGTGTTTAGCGCACCCTTGTCTCAAATATTCATCATGCCCTCTGTTCCTATGGGTGATTTCTAGTCATATCCCTTATGGTGTACATTAGCATTCTAGTCTTCATTTCCGACTTCAGCATTACCCATTCTCCATCTACTAGCTCGTCCAAGGCCTAGATTAGCAGTGCCCCCGACCATTATGATAGGTATCGATCTAATTGTGGTCATTACCGATTTATTTTGGTCCATGGGAGTTAGCTCCATTCTTTCCTACTTCATTCCCCTACATATCTGCTCTACCTTCTACCCTCCGATTCAAAGTTACAAGTACTCCTACCGTCCTATACTGTTCCATTCTTTGGAAAAATCCATTCCTCATTTTTTATTGCCAAGTCATCAGTTTCTCTTGTATCCTTGCCATCATCCCTTCCATTTCCTCTCTGGTAATATAGATACAAGGCAGATTAGAGCTTGAAGACACCACCTAGCTGCCACTAATCTCTGGTTGACTTCCTCTAACAATAGCTCTTATAGTAGGCCTCTTCGTCTTCTCTAAATCTCAGATCTAGGCCTCCCTTAGTGAAAGCACCAAAAATGTTGCACCAAATATTTACACAATACCCCAAAATCGATGAAATTAGAATTAATCAAAATAAAAGTGAAGAAAATGAAGAGAAAGAAGATAAACATGCAATTTTTATAATGGTTCGATGAATACTTAGACCTACATCCACTTTAATCCATTTTAGTGATATTTTCTCCTTGGAGTACAATGGTTATATTCCAAATTTGGCCATATTTAGTAGATCTCGGGTTCAATGAAGTTTCTGAGATAATAAGTGAGAAAGATCTCCAAAGTTCCCATATCCAAAAGGCCCATCTAGTTGAAGTCCCCTCGCTATTTATAGCCAGCAAAAATCTTACTATTTAGATTTGAATGCATCTTAGTTTCAAAGTTTGAAGTTATAGTAGGAAAAATAGGTCAATCTGGAATACTCAAATCATATCATTACCGATTAAAATTATGATTGATACCGATCAATTTCGTTTAGTACCAAAACACACTCCATCATATACATCATCTTCAATTTCTACAAGTATGACCTTACTTCAAGAATCATATCGGTATCGATCACAATTGTGAACAATGCTGATCAAAATTGGCTCTACCTTTTTGACTTCAAATTTCTTATGTCACTTTATATCATCATTCTAAGCATGCCACTAAGGTCTTGATCCATTTAGTCTTCATCTTGACATCCAAATTCACTTAGAAGCTTTTTGGTTCGAACGTTGGATAACACTCTTGTTTCTTCATTTCACTATTCTTGTTGCTCTCCAAGTCTTTGGATCTATTCCTTAATAAATTGTTAATTCAATCCATCCGCTTGAGTCTATTCTAAGACTATGGAAAATTTGCTGGTAAATATAATAATTCGTTATTAGGATATTTATAAATTAACACTATTAATCAAAATTAATATTTTAATACATCAATCGCCTGATTATAATATTTGATATTTGAATTAAGAAAAATTATAATCATTTTAATTTATAACATCAATTTAATAAACATTGAATTTGAAATTGCTTTTGAATTTATATTCAATTTATTTGATTAATTATTATCACTCAAATATTAATTAAATATATAGACATATATCACTATATATTAAATTATTTTATTATTAAATTTACTTTTGAATAACGTTACTTAATTTAATAATGAAATATCTTGTCAATCATTTTAAGCAATTATAAATCACATCAATGGTAATAATGTAATGATAATATATAATTTAAACTTTAAATAAAATCATCCAATAAAATATTAAGTATGATTTAATGTCATCGGCATCATTCATGATAATACTATAAAAGATTTAGTGCATAATGAATACACTAGGATTTTTTTTAGTTTTCCCCTTTACCCCGCACCCAATGCACTTAATCCAATAATGATGTCAGTGCTCGCATTATGTTGTAATGAATATTATATATAATTTGAATTTAAAATTGGTTTATATTTAAATTTAAATTTATAGATGTTATGTGCAACGACCAAAATATTAACATATCGATGATCGCAAAAATATTATTTTCATAACGAAATTAGGTCGAATTAGGCTATAGCTCTTGGAAATGTTGAGTATTAACGTTTTTGACCTCTAGAATTTTTACTGGATGGTTTTAACTTATAAACTTGTAAGCGCTATAGCTTTTGATAGCAACCAAATTAGGGTCTAAATGCACTGCCAAATGAAAAATATGATGGTCTCACTTCCGTAGAATGGTCATGATAGATTTTAGCCATACGGTTTAGGAGATATACATTTGAAGTTAGAAAGACATTGGATATACTAGCATTTAATTAACTTAAGCTCATACTTAGCCCACTAACCCATTACGGGGTTTGCCTTATCAACCTGATGGGACAACCCCTAATCATTATCTCACTTCCCACAAACCACTTTAAACCTCCCTTAATCATCTCCTTTGCTAAAACCATTTTTAATCCTTACTTTAATCAGCCAATCAAGTAATTAGAGGGTGATTAGCATAGGGATTAACAAGGGGATCAAGGGATTTTTAAATTACTGCTTTTGGGAATCTTGTCTTTGTTTATTGGGTTGAATATATATCCCTTTTGGTGCATTTGGAGATCTAGAAGAGTGGTTAATATCTGTCACCTTACTATAAAAGTTAATACAGTTTTAGCTAATGTTTTTTAAAGTTAAAAATGCTGCTTTGATTTGATCTAAACTTAACCATGATTTATAAATGAATTTCAAAGTCTTTAAAATTAAATTTGGTTTATTCTATGCATATGTTCTTATGGATATGCCATTTTAAAATACATGCTAGATTCAGGGTAATTGATTGTTAATCGAAAATTGATTTTATGTGTATGTTGTATGTGATGTATGTATTATATTGCTTGAATGGATGTATTGTATATGGTTGCACTGGATGAAAAGCCAATCGATAGGCAATTTAGAGTTAGAGATAAGTTTTATGAAATGGAGTCTCATGCATATGGATTGGCCAAGGAGATTGGTCATCTAAGTTGATTGCACAAATGATGGAGGCTTGAATCGATAGAACAAATGTATGGATTGGTGATAGAGTCACTATAGGTGTATCGATGTAGATCACGAGATTCCACGCAAAACGAAGTAATAAAACACAAAGGGAATCAAAGTAGGGAGATAAGAAATGACTCTGCCTATTTTTTGGCTAGTCAAGTCATTCGGCATTGACTCATATAGGTCGATACTAAACGATGGTGGAGTACATTAAAGTGCAAAATAGTACTTTGGTGAGGTGCTTAGAGACATACAAATGTTGTCTACTCTGGGCCAATGGTGGGAAAATGCAGCAAAAGCTTCACTAGCGAATGACTAGGTGGGTCTACCCCCAAACAATTAAAGGGGTGAGTGAATTTGAAGTTGGCTTCGAGCTTGGAGTTGGGTTGCACGAGAAAAGCTTCAGGGTTGGGCTAAGGAAGCATCAAGGCCAAAATACTTAGCCGTTTTGGCTAAGTAAGAAATTGAATGTGTTGGTACCAACCTATATCAATCGGTACTAAACAATCCAATTTTTGATATGATGACGAAGGACTTAGGGGAGTATGCCCCCACCGATTGCAAGCCTATTGGGTGAAAGAATTGTGAGATAAGACCATGGTCGAACAACCTAGCAAATGGAGAAGATGACGCGAGATCTATGCAGAGACTTGGCTTGGTTACTTTGGGCTTCACTTAGGGATTTAATGAGGTGACTTTGGGACTAAGACAAGGAGACTTTATGGCTTTGGATGGATGTCTAGAGGTGTTCCAAACTTCGACGACGATGGGAGTTGCGTTGAGGATCCATGAAAGCGGGGTCGTTGATATGAACTTGTAAGATGGAACATTAATGTGTTCTACTAGGGAGACGTGCGCTAAAGGATCATTGATAACTCGGACGTTTTGTTGTGTGCTTGTAAAGAGGGGGTATGTGAGGATGCTCAGTTTGTTGATTGTATCCTAGATCTTTGACTATATATTTATGTAGCCTGGACTTTTTGATGCTGAGCCTAGTTTCCTGGCCTTCTAATTGGCATGGAGTCGAGTATTGAGGAGCCAAGATGTTAAGTAGTCTTTAACTGTTGATGCGGTCATACGAGCTACATATATCCAATGCACTTGAATGAGAGATGTGAGGATGATTAGTGGTTTCTATATTTATATTAAAGATGTCACATGACATAGGTATTATTGATTTAGACACCTAGACACCATATTGTACCTTGAGTTGTAGTATAGCCATGTGATAATGATACTAGAATAGAATATATTAATGTTATGTGCTAACTCATTGGTTGCAGACACAGATCAGGTATGATTCCTTGTACCTTGTTCCTATTTATTTAACTTTTATAGTATTTTGAGAATGTAGATCGCTCATACCAGACTAATGTTTGACTCAAGGTTTTATGCTCTGCTTTTTATTATTTTGGGTACCCTTAAATGAGTGGACTAGATAATAGGTATGAGATAGTGCATGGAGCCGTATAGAGGATGGGCAGGAGGCTACATTTTTTATATGCCTACTTTTAGAGCTTATTCCTTATATTTTCGTTGTGCAATACTATAGAGTTGTATCAGCGCTATGCTATTATTATTTAGAGACAGTTTCCATTTGAGTTTATTTCTTGATGTATATACTCTATATCTTGTTTTATATAACTATGATGAACCTACCATGCTTTGATTTTGAGGTTCATTTTAGTTATATTATTGTGTTGCCTGTTATATATATGTATGTGTGTGTGTGTGTATCCGTGTGTGTGATTATTATGTGCTATCCTGTGCATTGTGGGATATACGACGACATCTACTTTGGAATTTTGGTTACTTTACCATGACTATCGCTCTACATCGACTGTGTATCACCCCATATTTTAGTGGGTCCATAATAAGGGAAATTAAATTAAAATTAATAATAAGAAGATATTATTAAAGTGATTAATAAAATGATTTAATTGCAAGAATTTCCTAAGGGAGATTTAATTAATTAAGTGTGTGACACTTTAAAAGGTTAATTAAATGGACCAAAGGTAATATGGATAGTTAAGGTTGCCCTTGTTAATAAAGGTAGTTCAATTAAGTTTTAAATAAGAAGGCTTAGTGTTAGGGTAGGTGCATTAGTAAGACTAGGCAACATGGGATGTTAACCCAAGAAAAAATTACTAACCCATTTACCTTAGCCTCATTTTCTTATTTCATTCACTCAAAACAAATCCCTAACTTTTAAAACCAAGGCCGACCTTCATTTTGCTAAAGAGAAGAGGAAAATTTAAGCTAGAAGATTCCAAAACTAAAAGGATTTAACTTTCAATTTCAAAGAAAAGGAAAATTAAACAAAGGTTTTCTTAATCAAGGTGTTAGCAACAAAATTGGTCACTAACCCCCTTTTAGAAAGATTGTGTAGAGAGATAAATGAAGAAGATAAATTAGAACAGAGAGATTTACACTAAATTAAATGCAGAAAATAAGAACACCAAATTTATAGTGGTTCGGCGTAACTGCCTACGTCCACTTTGAGTTTTGATCTTTATTGCTTTCACAAGTAATTAAATACAGATACAATCCGTATCTTAATGACTTGAATACAAGTTTGAACTGAAAATAACAAGTCTTGAAAGCGGCAGAGTCTCCCCAGTGTTCTCCCAAAAAGGCCCCTTTCACTGTGCCCCTACCTCTCTATTTATAGACGAAGATGGGTTGGACTTCCCTGGTGGGCCTAGTGGCTAGATACCTCGGCCCAAAACAAGTAACTTCTATGTGCCGATCCATGAATGCCGAGCGACAAATGCCGAACGGCAAATACCGAGCAGTGTCTATAAGCCGAATGAGGCAGTATGTTGCATGAAATGTGTTGGCCGAACGAGCTCCGATGCCGATCGAGGGGAGATGCCGATCGAGGCTGAATGCCGAACGAGACCTGAATGCCGATCGAGACCTGAATGCCGATTGGGGCATGAATGCCGGTCGAGACACCGATGCCGATTGAGGGAGGGAATGCCGAATGAGGATGAATGCCGATCGAGGCTGAATGCCGAACTGTGTGGAATAACGAACGAGCCTGAATGCCGGTCGAAGCTTGAATGCCGAACGATCCAGCTATGCCGAACGTCCCTGGATGCCGAACAAGCTTGAGTGCCAACCGACCCAGTTGTGCCGAACGAGCTTGAGTGCCGACCGACCCAGTTGTGCCGAACGTCCCTGGATGTCGAACGAGCTTGAATGTCGATCGACCTAGTTGCCTGGTCAAATCTCCAGGTAACACTTGCCCCCCAAAGTGCATCATGTGGTCATACGTGATGCACTTTGAATCACGAGTCCTCCGTGCTTCGCTTCGAGCCTTGGCTTAGTCTTCTCGATAGTATTTTCTCTTGAATACCGATTGAGGTAATGTATTCCAAATGACATGCTGATGCCGACTGACATACAAATGCCGAGCGACAGAGCTGATGCCGAACGAGGGATGTGCTTTGACCGGTTCTACCGGTCATGGTCCCTTCGACTTCCCTTCTTCCACCTATAAAGGTCGGCACTTCCTTTCTTCTTCTCTTTTCTTACTTTTACCTCCGCTATCCTGTGTTTACGAACCTTGCTTTTTAACAGACTCCAAAGAAATGACCACCCTTTCCTCCTCGAACATTGTACGTTGCCTCCCTTCTTTCCCAAATCAATCGAAACTAATTTAAACCGCGCTCCTTACTCTAGAATTCCCCTAAGTTTCGAGCCATTTACTAGGTAATGACCCGTCTCTTTAAACACTTACCCCTGGTTAATAAACTTAGCATGAGATTCAAGTTCGCGAATCTCTGTACAACCGTAGCCAATAGAAGTCGCGTGGATGAGGGAATCAAATCGTGATTAGGATACGTTCTAAGGCTAGGCGGTGCGGAGGAAAGAAAAAGAGGTCAGAAGTACGTGAAGGAGGGAGTTAGTGGAAATATACTGCTGTGATTCGGCATGGTTCCTCCATGTCGAACGAGGTTGGAGGGAAGAGCAGAGGAGGAGTAGGAATTGGCAAGAATGCCGATCGACATAGCCCGGTATGACTTGCCGAACGAGTTGACCATGTCGTTCGGTAGGGATGGAGGAAAATGATAAAATTGTTGTTAAGTACGGGGTGCCGAGCATTGCGGCTCGGCGTAACTTCGGTTTGGCACGATTCGCCGCATGCCGAACGGTGGAGTTGATAAGTGGAAGGGTGTCGTTGTTAAGAGTAGAATGCCGAGTGATGCGGCTCAGCATGTAGGTGGTTCGACATGACTCCCTTATGCCGAACGGTGGAGAAGACAGATGGAAGTATGGAAGGCCGAGCGATGCGCCTCGGCATGATTGTGGTTCGGCACGCCTTGCCGCATGCCGAACGACAATGGTGGGTTATAGAGGAGTTGTGCACAACAGCAATGCTAGTCGAACCTAATGCACAGTTGACCTAACACATCCCATGCCTGAACATATGTTAGTGAACCAGGGTGGACTTAAACAACAAAGCATATCGAATAATCCGGACTGATAACTTCTGTGTTTTTAAATAACTGAAAACTTGGACTTAACCCTGCTTAATAGTTAATAACCTTTCAAATGCAGTGATGATGTCGAGTTCAAAATATAAACCGTCTTACGTCAAGTTTTCGTAAACGGTCAGCGATGACGGTCTTCGAAGACGATAACTCAAAACTCACACTTATTTCCTAAATCCAGCGTCTTTTCACTGCTTGGCACTTATATCTGAATGATTGCACTAATTCACACACCATGCGGGGAGGGGGGAATATTTATGTTGTTAAGTCTAATGTTAATTGTTTTTCAAGTATAGTTCAAACAGGTGCTTTGTCAGATTCAATCTTTATCAGAGATGTCTAAGAAATCTAGCTCTACTACGATCTCGGATAGACACGGGCCATCCTCTCGACAAGAAGTTATAGGGACCTCAAACCCATCAACTACCCCTGTTCAAGACTTACCGAGTCCTGCGACGGCGTCTGTCGACTTGGCTCCCGACGCTCTGGAGGCAACAATTTTCTTAGATGACCCAATCGATTCCCAGGCCTTAAAGATTAATGAAAGTACACTCCATCGAATATGCTCTGTCCATGGAATCCCCTTCGATGACATGTTAGTTCCATCGGGGCATGATCGTCCGCACTTGCCCCCAGTCGGATATACAGCCTGCAACAGGTTTATGTGCTGGGTTGGCAGCGTACCACCATTCAATTCCTTTCTTCGCGACGTGCTACAATATATCGAGATTGCCCCCTCGCAATTACATCCAAATAGCCACGCATTCATATACAGGACTTGTATCCTTTTCATGAGTGTCCTTTTCATTCTTCCTACTTTCGGCGATATTTGTTATATCTATCGCTTCAACAGACGGTCGGATAACCCATCTTTTATATTTCTAGAGCCACATAGTAAATGCCAAATCCTGACTGGGGCATGGAGTAAATTTGCCCAGTATAAGCAAGAGTGGTTCTATGTGCGTTGTCCTCCCGGTTTCGCCAGGAGATGGGTTAAAGGAAGTAAGTTCATTTTCTAGATCAACACTTGAATTTGGCGAAATCTGCATCTTTTCTGACTCTTTATCCACTTTTTCAGGTATCAATCCACATCCCGAAGGCTCCGGGTACTCCGAAGCTGTTGCAACTATCCGGGCCCTCCCCGTAGAAGATCGGGACATCAGATCTCTCATTTCAAATGAGTCACTTACGAGATTCGAGCTGCTGGCGGAAGGTCGTCGAATAAGCCTTCCCCAAGGCGTTACTCTATCCAGACCTGCTTCGGGCAAAGGAAAAAAGCAGGCTGGGCCTTCAGCATGTAACGCCCCTGACATGCCAGAAGAGGGAGAAATTAGAGAAGGCAAGACGCCCGAAGTACCGGGTGAAAATGTTAGTCCCACTCATGACTCGATAGTCGAAGTCCACGATATTAAGACGTCATCTTCCCCTTCCAAGGGGAAGAAGAAATTGACCTACAAGTAGAGGAGGAAGAAAGTAGGTGGAACTTCTAAAGTTACTCTTATTCCAGAGGAGAGAGAACCTTCCCCCCAACCCTTAGAAAGTTCACTGAAAGGTCTATATCGAACCTCACCATCCCTGATGATCTGCTCAACTATGGTTTTGACGACTTAGAGGCGCTTAAGCTTCATTCGCCCGCTAGAGGCAATGCAGGCGCTCAATCCCATGTCCAGGGAGAAAAAACTCCTATTAGTAAAGATAAAGAAACTGGTCCGTCGGGGGGGAACACTAGGACACACACAGACACGTGCACTTCACCCTATACTTCAATTTCAGCCATCACCCTGATCTTTTCTAACTCGTCGTTATTCTCATTCTATGTAGGTGACATGGGACGCACTCACGGGTTCGATCGTCTTCACGACTCATCGATTTTTCATCATTCTGGCCGGGATTTGGGCACCGGCAAGCGCTGGGATAGAGACGACTCTAGAGACCGAGACAATCGTCCCCGAGAATCAACTTATCGGAGGAAAGCACACAGCCAGTTTTCATATTCCCATGATCTTCCTTCTCAACCAGAGCAAGGCAGAGAGAAGTTTTCACAGAAGGGGTCTCAATCCGATGTTCCCCGTGATCAACAATCTGGTTCAATTAGCACACGACAGTCTCGGAACATCGTATGAAAACGAAACTTTCAAAGCCACCTCCCCCTGTTTCTGCAGCAGACCCGACGATATCGGAGAAGCTGGCCGAGCTTAAAGTTAAATTTCCCAAAATCTGCTTTGATGGTCTGAAGTTCCTTCCAGCGATCCATCACATTCCGGGGCATGTCAAGCAGAGTGCCATCGCTTGCAACAACGACGTTTATTTTCAACATGACGCGTTCGTCCATCTAGTTGGAAATGTCTCGGAAGTCTCTGTCGAGCATCAACACGAAATTGACCGCCTGATGCTTGAAGCCATCTTTGATAAAGACATTATCAAAAATCAGGATGAAGAACTCTCTTTGTACAAGTCCCAACTCGAGGCTGCTGAACAAAGCGCTAAAGATACTGCAGAGGTCGTCACTCGTCTAGAGATGACTCATAAAAAAGAAATTGATGAAGCGGTCCAACGCTGTGGGGCCCTGGCTTTAGAAAAGGACTCTGTTCAAAAAGAGAGGGATGCACTCGCCCTGCAGGGTAAAGAGTTGAAAGAGCTACTCTCTAAGGAGAAGGAAGAGAAGATAGCTGCTCAAGAGGAGTCCCAACAATACTGCAACGAGATTGTTGCCACACGACTCTTGAAGGCAAAGCTCGATGATGAGCTTTCTAAGGTCGGGACGGTGAAGGATGAAGCCCGTGAAGAGGGAAAAAAAAATAGCTTCCACGGAGATTGACTCTCGCCTTGAGGCGGCTACAGAGGCCGGCAGAGAGGAGATCAAGTGCATGTTCGACCAGCTAATAGCTGAATACAACGCCCGTGTTCTCATGCATCAGGACTTGACTTTTCTTGGCGAGGGCTACCTCGAATCTCTAGCCGAGGCATGGGAAACTTTAATAAAGATTAGAAAGGTGGAATCGGGTGTCGAGGAGGTTGATGAGGATACTTTAGTAAAAGAGTTTCTCAGGGGGAACGAGCCTTCAGAC
Source organism: Allium fistulosum (assembly GCA_030737815.1). NCBI lineage: Eukaryota > Viridiplantae > Streptophyta > Magnoliopsida > Asparagales > Amaryllidaceae > Allium > Allium fistulosum. The sequence goes on along the minus strand of CM060905.1, from coordinate 890,742,806 downwards.
TTGTCTGCAGCAATGGCCCTCTTTGGCAAAGGCTCTTCTCCATCAAAGGAGAAAAATGACATAGTTGGTCCGTCTAGAACTGGGCCTTCAGCTCCTCCTCCTGCTCAATCGATTGATCGGCCAACACTTGATCCATTCGAGCAACACATTGGTTATGATCCAGAAGATCCTAGCCTCGGCCTTCACGTGCTATCCCTAATTCTAGAGGGTGAGACTCCTCGGACGGCTGAAAGCCAGCAAGAAACCGGTATATAACTCTTCTTCTTAAAGTTCAAAAAACTGTCGCTTTCGGCGAGAGGCTATTGTATTCTAACGTTCATCTCTTGTGATTTTGCGCAGGCCATTCTGACCCTGATCCGTCTCCAAGGAGCGATGACGCCAAGGATAAGATGGGGAAAGCGAGCGAGGCTACTCACGCGAGAGTAACCCCCGGTCCTGATGCTCAGGTGATTGGGGCGCTTGACGAGGACAAGTTTAAAACCTCGTCTCCCGCTGAAGAGAGTTACGAAATTGAGATCACGGGCGCCTCTGAACATACTTCTAAATTGAGCATGAAGGAACAACTCGAGGAAGAGAAAAAGAAGAAAGTTGAAATCAAGGTCGAGTCCCAAGTAGTAGAACTTGACGACCCGTTGAACATGCCTCTAAAAGTCATTCTTCCTGGCAAATCGAAACCACTGGATGTTCCTCCTCCCACTCCTGACACCGTTTCTCTAGTGAGAAAAACGTCTAAGAGAAAGCGCGTGGAGGAGGAGTCGTCTGAGAAAACGAAGGAGGAAAAGAAGCTAAAGAAATCGAAGAAGTATCCACTACACTCATTCAACGAGGGTTAGCTTAGATCATGTAACTACTTTTACTTATTTATTTTCGTAGTCAATGTAGACAGACTTTTGACTCCGAGTTTTGGAGGAGTGGTTGTATAACCCCATTTTGGATTAATGAATAAAGTTTAGTTTCTTTGTCTTTCAAATGACTTCTGCTTTTTAGCTTTTTGTATAGCTGTGGTCGAAACTCAAGTTCTTGTGAGTTACATAAATTCCCAATCCACTTTCACATTGCTCGGAGATTCTTTGGAATTGTACATCTCTTATTTCACATTTCTGGTACTTAGAATATTTTTTAATCCGCACTCTGAGGACTTAGAGTACTCCAGTCCACATTCAGGGGACATGGAGATTTAGGTCGTTTATCCTCTAGTCTGCACTCTGGGGACTTAGAGTACTCCAGTCCGCGCTCAGGGGACTTGGAGATTTAGGTCGTTTATCCTCTAGTCCGCACTCTGGGGACTTAGAGTACTCGAGTCCACGCTCAGGGGACTTGGAGATTTAGGTCGTTTATACTCTAGTCCGCACTCTGGGGACTTAGAGTACTCCAGTCCGCGCTTAGGAGACTTGAAGATTTAAGTCGTTTATACTCTAGTCCGCACTCTGGGGACTTAGAGTACTCCAGTCCGCGCTCAGGGGACTTGGAGATTTAAGTTGTTTATACTCTAGTCCGCACTCTGGGGACTTAGAGTACTCCAGTCCATGCTCAGGGGACTTAGAGATTTAAGTCGTTTATACTCTAGTCTGCACTATGGGGACTTAGAGTACTCCAGTCCGCGCTCAGGGGACTTGGAGATTTAAGTCATTTATACTCTAGTCCGCACTCTAGGGACTTAGAGTACTCCAGTCCGCGCTCGAGGAACTTGGAGTTTTAAGTCGTTTATACTCTAATCCGCACTCTGGGGACTTAGAGTACTCCAGTCCGCGCTCAGGGGACTTGAAGATTTAAGTCATTTATACTCTAGTCCGCACTCTGGGGACTTAGAGTACTCCAGTCCGCGCTCAGGGGACTTGGAGATTTAAGTCGTTTATGCATGTTCGCTTGTCAGACGGAATAATGTAACTCCAGTTGTTTGTCACTAGACTATAAGGCACAGAAACATCAGTAATTCATGGAAAATACGGCTTCAAGCCTTTATTAATGAAAACAAACTAAATCGTCCAATTATATGCTCAAAAAGAAACTAAGAATCAATGGAACAAAAACATACGGGAAATAACTGCACCTAAAACACGAAAGAGCAGGCTAAATATAATAACGTCGCAAATGTTCACTATTCCATGCTCGGGGGAGTGTCATGCCATCAACGGTCGCTAGCCTGAAAGTTCCCTCTCCAAGCTTCCGTTCAACGACATATGGACCTTCCCAGTTGGGATTCATACGTGATGGTACTGGGAAAACTCGTTTCAAAACGAGATCACCCACATCAAAGATTCTTGGGCGGACTCTTTCGTTGTAATATCGCTTAACTCGGTGCCTATATGCTGCCACCCTTAACTCAGCTTCTTCACGTTTTTCATCAACGAAGTCCAGTGATTCCAACAAGAGATCCTAATTCGTCCTAGGATCATAATGTGTCACCCGATGTGATGGAACTTCAAGCTCCACGGGTATAAAGCTTCCGAGCCATATGCCAATGTGAATGGAGTGTGGCCAGTCGCGGACTTGTGGGTAGTTCTATAAGCCCATAGCGCTGTTGGAAGTTCATCTACCCACTTGCCTCCAACCTTTTCCAAACGCTTCTTCAATATGGACTTGATTATTTTGTTCACGGCTTCAACTTTTCCATTAGCCTTCGGACGAGCAACTGCGGCGAACTTTTTCAATGTCGTACTTTAAATAGAAATCTTTGAATTCCCTACTTTCAAATTGAGTTCCGTTGTCTGTTATGATGGTTCGCGGGAGGCCAAAGCGGCATATAATGTTTCGTACAACGAAATTAATGACCTTCTTAGAGGTGATTGTGGCTAAAGGCTCTGCCTCGGCCCATTTGGTGAAGTAGTCGACCGCAACTATCGCGTATTTTGCACCACCTTTAGATATAGGCAGAGAACCGACTATGTCGATTCCCCAGATTGCAAACGGCCAGGGACTAACCATTTGCGTGAGTTCCGTTGGCGGAACTCTCGGGATTTTCGCGTATCTTTGACACTTGTCACATTTTCTTACATAATCTGCAGCATCCCAATTCACAGTTGGCCAATAGTATCCATAGCGGAGGATCTTTTTTTGCTAGTGTCTGCCCCCCAGTATGGTCGCCACATTCTCCTTCGTGAACTTCTTTCAAGACCCGCTTTGTCTCATTATGGGCAATGCACCATAGTAAGGGGACCGAGAAGCCCCTCCGATACATTACTCCTCCCTGCATCACATATCGCGCGGCTTTGCTAATGACCTGTCGTCTTTCGCTTCTTCTCTCGGGCAAAGTCCCGTTTAGCAGGTATTGTTTGAATGGGGTTATCCATGACTCCTTCTCGATTTCCGTTTCCAACACAAAATCGACCTCCATCACATCTATGCTTGGAGCAGCAAGGTTTCAACGGGAACTAATCCCATTTGTTGTGCATCGCCAGTACTTGCGAATTTGGCCAACGAGTCGGCTTCCTTGTTCTGTTCACGCGGGACATGCGAAATGTCATAATGTTCAAAGTTCGTCAATAGCTCCTGAACCAGAGCGAGGTACGGAGAAAGCTTTTCCCCCCTTGCTTGGTAGTCTCCTCGCACTTGGTATACCACCAGCTGCGAGTCACAAAAGATTTCAACTGATTTTACCCCGAGTTCTCCAACAAGCTTTAAACCAGCAATCAATGCTTCATATTCTGCTTCATTATTCGTAGCTGGGAAATTGAGCTTTAAAGCATAACAAATCGACTGATTTTCTGGAGTCACAAGAACTACACCGGCCCTAGAGCAACGGTCGTTTGACGCCCCATCGGTGTACAATTTCCATCGAATGGGGGGAATGACGCTGTGACTATTTGGCTCGTCCGATACAGTAAACTCAGCGATGAAGCCAGCTAATGCTTGCCCTTATATGGCTCTCCGTGGCGGGTAGATAATATCGAAATGACTCAACTCGATATTCCATTTTAACATCTTTCCAGAAGTTTCTGGTCATTGGAGTACCTGCCGCAAGGGCTGATCGGTATAAATACTGACCGAATGTGCGTGAAAATATGGACGCAGCTTACGTGATGCGATCACCAAGCAGTAGGCCAATTTCTCAATTTTAGGATAACTCCTTTCTGCCCCCGTTAAACGTTTACTAACGTAATACACCAACTTTTGAACTCGGTCCTCGTCGCGGACTAGAGCCGCACTTATAGCATGCGGGGATACGGCCAAGTATACGTACTACATTTCGTGGTCTACTGGTTTCGACAGCACAGGAGGACTTTCCAAATGCCTTACCAGACCTCAGAACGCTTACTCACAGTTGGATGTCCTTTCGAAATTCCTCTTTCCCTTCTTTATTATATCGAAGAAGGGAATACACTTGTTTGTGGCTCTGGATATGAATCGGCTCAGTGCAGCCACCTTTCCATTCAATCTTTGTACCTGTTTTATGGTTCTGGGCGCTTGTATGTCTCGAATAGCTTGAATCTTTTCCGGGTTAGCTTCAATTCCACGGGCATTAACAATGAATCCCAAAAACTTCCCTGACGCAACGCCGAAGGAACACTTCAGAGGGTTGATCTTCATCCCATAATATCTGAGTATGCCAAACATCTCTGCTAAGTCTCGAATGTGGTCGTTTGACTACGTGACTTCACGAGCATGTCATCCACATAGACTTCCATTGTTCCACCAATCTGATCTTTAAACATTCGATTCACCAAACGCTGATAGGTCGCTCCCACGTTTTTCAATCCAAAAGGCATCACTACGTAGCAATATAGCCCAACGTTTGTGACAAAACTAGTGTGTTCCTGGTCCGGAATGTGCATCGGGATCTGATTGTATCCCGAGTATGCATCCATGAACGATAATAACTCGTGTCCTGCAGTGGAGTCAACCAACTGATCAATTCTAGGTAACGGGAAACTGTCCTTAGGACATGATTTGTTTAAATCGGAATAATCTACGCAAGTTCTCCACTTCCCATTCGCTTTTTTCACTAGCACGGGGTTTGACACCCATTCAGGGTAGAGGGCGTTGCGGACAAACCCATTAGCTTTGAGCTTGTCCACCTCCTCTCTGAGAGCAGCGGACCTCTCCGAGTCCATTCCTCTCCTTTTTTGTTTAACTGGAACGTACCTCGGGTCTATGTTCAACATATGACTCGTAATAGCTGGGGAAATCTCGCACATGTCGGAGTGTGTCCAAGCAAAAACATCGAGATTCGCTCGGAGGAAATCACTAAGGTCCTCGGTCATCGAGGGGCTGAGTTGTGATCCAATCTTCAGTACTCGCGATGGATCGTCTCGGCTGATTGAAATGTCAATCGTTAGTTCAGCCGGTGCTGCTTTTTCTTCCCTTGGTTCCTCATCGTCATCTTTCGGATCTATATCTCTGTAGATCTGAGAATTTTGCCCAAGCCAGGGCTCGGGCATTACTTGTCAATTGTCAGTATTCTGAATGAGGACGGAATTATCCACAACCTTTCCTTTTTCTCTCCGCTGGGCCTCTCGGAGCTCAGCCACATAACATGCACGACCGGTCGCCTGGTCGCCATGAACAACACCTACTCCTTTGTCAGTCGGAAACTTTAAAGTCAAACACCACGTGGCTAATGCTGCCCTAAACTCAGCTAGGGCCAGTCGGTCCAGAAACACATTGTATGGAGAATCTACATCCAAAACTACGAAAGGTAAGATTCGCACACTCCTACGCTCACCCTGTCCCAGTTCAACTGGCAACACAACATATCCTAAGGCATCAGTCACTGCGTCATTAAAGCCATGTATACAAGCTTTAGACGACTTCAAATCCTTCGTCTCCATCTTCATCTGGTCATAAGCCTTCTTGAAGATGATATTGACGGAACTTCCACAATCAATCAAGATTCTTTTCACAAAGGCCGGCCCGATTGTCGCATATATGACCATCGGGTCAATGGTAAGAGCTTCCACGTGGTCAGCGTCTCTGCTCCTGAATACTATATCGTATGTCATCATGCACTGCTGTTTAGCGGGGGTCCCATCCTCCACGTTGGAACAACACTCAAAATCCGCATGCCTCAAGGAAATAGCATACCGCTCCATTTCCTGCCAGTTCTTATCTGCAGTGTGAGGTCCGCCTATTATCATGTTTATGACCAGTCTGCCCACGGTCCGAGCAGGCTCCTCAGGTTGACGTGGAGCTGGTGCGTGACCGGGATTGGACGTTCCCTGTCCACCTTCTTGCGGATTCTTTACAAACTCCTGTAACTTTTTCTGTCTAATCAACTTCTCTATAGCGTCGTGTAGGTACCTGCACTCTTCAGTATTGTGCCCATAAGTCTCATGAAAGCGGCAATACTTCCCAGTCCGCTTTTGCTCCTCGGTTGACTCTTTTGGGCGCGTCTTTCTGTACTGAAAGGTATTTCAAGTTGATAGGTAAATATTCTCAAGAGATGCATTCAGCGGGGTGTACTCGTTGTAGGTTGGAATTCTCGGCTTCCATTTCCCCGCTTCTCTTTTTTTCCCCTGATTTCTTCCTCCGGATTCCTTAGACTGTCCGGGCATGTTCTGGACATTGACCTGAACTTTCCCCTAGTTGTCTCCGAATTGCTTCACAGCGATGTTGCTTTTCATGGTCTTCTGAATGGGCCCCGGTGCCTTATCTTGCCTTATCCACCTGGCTTCCTCTCTTCTTATGAACTGATAAGCCTTTGAGTAAAAACACTCTAGCATGGTTGGAGGTTTTCCTGCTAACCAATCTCCAAACTCTGAATCCGGATCCACACCTCGTATCACAGCCATAAGAATTGCGTGATCATTAGGGTTGCTAACCTCCGTGGCCGCAACATGGAATCGCTGTAAATATTCCTTCAAAGACTCCCCAGGGGCTTGGATTACACTTGATAGAGACATCACGTCCTTTGGACGAGTAGTATGTATTCTGAACTGTTCTATAAATTTCGTTGCCAACTCCTCGAAGCTAGATACGGACCGCGGAGGAAGTCGAGTGAACCACATGGTAGCGATTCTAGATAGAGTTATTGGGAAGCATCTACATTTGGTTGCATCATTCGCTCTAGCTGAATCCATCATCCATTCGTACCTCATCACATGTTGCCTGGGATCGTTCTTTCCTTCATAGGCCGGGATAGTCGGCATGCTAAACTTCCTGGGGTACTCAGCCTGTAGAACAGTGTCTGTGAACAGAGTATGCTTCCTGGATACTCCCCAATCATCATTTGATAAGCCTTGATTCTCTTTCATCAACTGTCTGATCATAGCTGTCAGGTCTGGGGTTTGTATGGAAGATGGAAGGTTGGAGTCTGTCCTACAGGATTGATCAGGTTGATGCCTCCTCTGCTGAAATCTGCCAAACGTGCATCTTAAGGTTTGGCATCATTGGCGTCTTGGTGAGCCAGGCGTCCAGCTTCCACACGTGCTCCAGCTCCTAAGTTTCCCATCCCTGCTTGGTTGCGGTCTCCGAGGTGTAAGCGATCCCTAGTTGTTTGATCGGCAGCACTTGCCTGCGTAGTTTCAGTCTTGCGGCATCTACGCCTGGGAGGTTCATTGGATGAAGTCGAGCTGTCAGATGAAGAGTAAGGAGCAGGACTACCCCCAGCATTCTGATGCTGTTGTTGAGTGAGCTGAGCCATAAGGTTGGCGTTAGCTTGAATCTGTTCTCCAAGTTGTCTCCTGCTTTCCATGAGTTCTTTCATCAAGTAGTTGAACTCTGTTCTAGTGACAACTTCCATTTGGTCCTGGGTGGCAGTTTCTGCACCCAGATTTGCTTGCTGATTGCTAGGTCCTATTTGTTGTACGCTAGTGGTCTCATGGGCGTCCGCATTATGAGAGGCTGATCTGGTACGTGGTCTTCCCATTGTAGAGTTATTGGTAAGAACTCTGAGTAGAATCAACGGACGTCTTATGAATGACTCGGATCTCCTTCGGGGGATTTGTTCAATCCAGTAGCTTCAAAGCAGATCCTTGTGGCTTGAGAATTCGATTCTCAGTGAAAGCACTAAAGTGTTAGCACTAAAACTGGTCACTAACCCCCTTTTAGAAAGATTGTGTAGAGAGATAAATGAAGAAGATAAATTAGATCAGAGAGATTTACACCAAATTAAATGCAGAAAATAAGAACACCAGATTTATAGTGGTTTGGCATAACTGCCTACGTCCACTTTGAGTTTTGATCTTTATTGCTTTCACAAGTAATTGAATACATATACAATCCGTATCTTAATGACTTGAATACAAGTTTGAACTGAAAATAACAAGTCTTGAAAGCGGCAGAGTCTCCCAAGTGTTCTCCCAAAAAGGTCCCTTTCAGTGTGCCCCTGCCTCTCTATTTATAGACGAAGATGGGTTGGACTTCCCTGGTGGGCCTAGCGGCTAGATACCTCGGCCCAAAACAAGTAACTTCTGTGTGCCGATCCATGAATGCCGAAGCGGCAAATGCCGAACGGCAAATACCGAGCAGTGTCTATAAGCCGAATGAGGCAGTACGTTGCATGAAATGTGTTGGCCGAACGAGCTCCGATGCCGATCGAGGGGAGATGCCGATCGAGGCTGAATGCCGAACGAGCTTGAGTGCCGATCGAGACCTGAATGCCGATCGGGGCATGAATGCCGGTCGAGACCCCGATGCCGATTGAGGGAGGGAATGCCGAACGAGGCTGAATGCCGGTCGAGGCTGAATGCCAAATGGTGTGGAATAACGAACAAGCTTGAATGCCGGTCGAAGCTTGAATGTCGAACGATCCAGCTATGCCGAACGTCCCTGGATGCCGAACGAGCTTGAGTGCCGACCGACCCAGTTGTGCCAAACGAGCTTGAGTGTCGACCGACCCAGTTGTGCCGAACGTCCCTGGATGCCGAACGAGCTTGAATGCCGATCGACCTAGTTGCCTGGTCAAACCTCCAGGTAACACAAGGTGAGTAAAAACCTTCCCTAAAACCTATCCCTACCCATTTGGGTTTGGATTAGATTTTATATAAATGTTTTGATGATGGTAAACCATGCTTAAATGATCAAAACATCATTTAGTTGTGTTTGAAATTTTTAATGAAGTATACTTATTCGTGTTTTAGGGTAAAATATGGTTAATTCATATTTAAATGCCATTAAAATTTAACATGGTGTTTATAATGGTGAAATAAAGATAGGTTTTAGATTTTAGAATTTTTGGAATTTGTTAACCGGCATCTTGGCCCGGTTACAAAACGACGGTTGAAGAAATTATCATTAGCACTAGACAAGATTCTGATCAAGGAGAGACTGGAGGTGGTAGCAAGTTGTCAGGCCCACAATAAAGCAAGAGCATTCAGCCTGCCTGGCCTGGTGCGCAGATTCACCCACTATGGGCAGAGGCACCTTGTTCCTAAGCCCATGAAGGAAGTCCAACCCATCTTCCTCTATAAATAGAAGGGCAGGGACACAATGAAAGGGACCTTTTTTGGGAGAACACTGGGGAGACTCTGCCATTTTTTATACTCTCCTCTTTTTAATTCAAACTTGTATTCAAGTCATCAATATATGGATTGTATCTGTATTCAACTACTTGTGAAAGAAATAAAGATCAAAACTCAAAGTGGACGTAGGCAATTACGCTGAACCACTATAAATCCGGTGTTCTTACTTTCTGCATTTAAATTAGCATATTCTTCCTTGTTTAATTTAACTTCATCACTTACATCTCTACACAATCTTTCTCAAAGAGGTTAGTGACCAATTTTGGTGCTAACACTTTGGTGCTTTCAATGAGAATTGAATTCTCAGCCTGATCGGATCTCATCGTCTACTAGTGGATTTTCATATTTGCGAGATAGATCCAGTTGTTTACTAGAAAACTTCCTATTCTACTCAGATTTGAAAGAAATCTAAAGGAAGCTGATAGCCGTAGATTGGAATCACTGATGTACGCAAGATCTGGGGATTGGACGTTGAAGTTTGCACTCAAGTTGAATGAAGGCCGACCCTCCTCTGAAGGCAATTCAGTCGATCACTCCAGAAAAGGCTTATGCCGATCACCTCAGAAAAGGCTTATGCCGATCGCCCCAGAAAAGGCGTATGCCGAACACTCCAGAAAAGGCGTATGCCGAACGCTCCAGAAAAGGCGTAGGCCGAACGCTCTTCCAGGCCGAACATACCTCTAGGCCGAACGCTCTTCCAGGCCGACCATACCTCTAGGCCGAACGCTCTTCCAGGCCAAACATACCTCTAGGTCGAACGCCCTTCCAGGCCGACCATACCTCTAGGCCGAACGCCCTTCCAGGCCGACCATACCTCTAGGCCGAAGGCTGAACATACCTCTAGGCCGAACGCCCTTCCAGGCCGAACATACCTCTAGGCCGAACGCCCCTGTAATGCCGAACGATAGTGTATGCCGAACGACTCAGTTGTGCCGAACAAGAATGAATGTCGAGCGCCTCTGTAATGCCGAACGGTATTGTATGCCGAACGACTCGGTTGTGCCGAACAGTGTGAATACCGAACACGTGTGGAATGCCGAACAGTGTGGATGCCGAATAGCTTTGGCCGAACCACTTCTGGACTATCCACTTTGGACAAACAGTCTTGGCCGAACAGCTTTGGCCGAACCACTCCAGGCCGATCCACTCTACTGAACAGCCTTGGTCGAACAGCTTTGGCCGAACCACCCTAGGCCGATCCACTCTACCGAACAGCTTTGGCCGAACCACTCGAGGACGATCCACTCTACTGAACAGCCTTGGCCGAACAGCTTTGGCCGAACCACCCCAGGCCGATCCACTCTACCGAATAGCTTTGGCCGAACCACTCCAGGCCGATCCACTCTGCCGAACAGCCTTGGCCGAACAGCTTTGGCTGAGCCACATGCCAACACCAAACGCCCCAATGCCGAATGGTACTTCTGTATGCCGAACGGTACTTCTATGCTGAATGAAGTATCCAGACCGATCCATGCACTGTATATCGATCTCTCTCTCAAAAAACAATATGACTGGTCCCTATACAAAAAATATATGGATCGGGTACGACCCTTATTTTCAAAAAATATCCTTTTCGGATATGACCCAAATTTCCAAAAAAAGAGGCTAAAATTTTTTTTTTCGGGGGGAAACCCCCCCGAACCCTAGCCGCAGTGCAGTGCCTCCGGATAGTGAGTTCAAAAATCAACTTAATAAAGGAACATTCTATCCACTTCCCTGACATCCCATGATTGACCAGGGCATAGAGGATCTAGCGGCAGCTTATGAACGACATCAAGGGAACGGACAAGCAACCGCTATTCAAACAGTACTCCCAAAGGTTGGAGAACATAGATTATGTGACTCTAGCAAACGTCAAGATGAATCCAAGCACCATTCTTCGCTGACCCAGCACTTCGAATTTAGTGACTCCAAGCAAACCAATGCTTGGCTCTAAGCAATTTATTCCAAATACTAACAAGGGTATCATACTAATCACATTTGAGGAAAGTCGACCTCCAGATATATTTTGGCAGCTAGTTAGCTAAAGAGCCTCCTACGACTATGGATCGTTTCTTTTACAAAATGAATCAGGACTAAAGTGAGGTGGAGTGGAGCATACTAAGAAAAATAACAATGAAGGCCCGTTGGCTAAGGATGTAGATCCCAATAGCCGAAACAAGACTTCAGAATTTAGCTCATATGCTCTTTGAAAGGTTCAATTGACAACCTCTACTTGAAGACTCACGACTCGGAGTGGTACTGGAAACCAACCTCGAGAGAGTACACCAAAGTCTAAAGAAAATCAGGGGAATGTTGTATATTCCCGGATGCTCGCTGATCCTAACACGGGCGATTACAAACACCTCCGAGGTGTGATCGAAAAGATGACCTGGAAAGGAAAGCTTCAATAGTATGTACAAGTCCTGCAGAATGGCGGGCAGCGAATATCCGATGCCTATTAATAAAGGGCTATGATTATCAATTGGACGGTTGACGGCCAACATCCCTTTAAAAGGAGCTAGGGGCAGAGTCGAATAGCGAGCACACGATGCTGCTTCACACATCAATGAGATTTACCATAATCTTCTTTGAATTATTTCCATTTCCATCTCTATTTCAATTGTTCTATGAACTACGACTAGCTTGAACTAAACTACTTTCAAAACGATGCAGGTGTCCAGGTACTCAGATTTGGTTGCCAACCAATCTACGCAGACCATGATCGGACGTGTGGAGTTACATCTGGACGAGAATAATTCTATTGCTCATCATCAACCATATGCCTTTGATTTGGGGCTATGGATTAAATACAATGTACAACATCACGATGCACAGAGAGCTGAATTCCATCCTGCAAGTGGAATTTATTCAAGTAACGATGCAGGTGTCCAGGTACTTAGATTTGGTTGCCAACCAATCTACGCAGACCGTGATCGGACGTGTGGAGTTACATCTGGACGAGAATAATTCTATTGCTCATCATCAACCATATGCCTTTAATTTGGGGCTATGGATTAAATACAATGTACAACATCACGATGCACAGAGAGCTGAATTCCATCCTGCAAGTGGAATTTATTCAAGTAGAGAGCGGCTGCGATACGGCCAGCCACTCGCTAAGTGAAACTCGAGCTCGGGGGCAAGCCATCACATCAAGGCTAAAAATGGGTTGATACACGACGATCCTTCGCACAACTCCGTACTCCCAGAGTGCGAGACGGAGTATAAACATCTACTTAACTCTGTACTCCCAGAGTGCGAGACGGAGTATAAACATTGATCAACTCCGTACTCCCAGAGTGCGAGACGGAGTATAAACATTAATCAACTCCATACTCCCAGAGTGCGAGACGGAGTATAAACATCTACTTAACTCCGTACTCCCAGAGTGCGAAACGGAGTATAAACATTAATCAACTCCGTACTCCCAAAGTGCGAGACGGAGTATAAACATCTACTTAACTCTGTACTCCCAGAGTGCGAGACGGAGTATAAACATTGATCAACTCCGTACGCCCAGAGTGCGAGACGGAGTATAAACATTGATCAACTCCGTACTCCCAGAGTGCGAGACAGAGTATAGACATTAATCAACTCCGTACTCCCAGAGTGTGAGACGGAGTATAAACATCTACTTAACTCCGTACTCCCAGAGTGCGAGATGGAGTATAAACATTTGCTTAACTCCGTACTCCCAGAGTGCGAGACGGAGTATAAACATTAATCAACTCCGTATTTCCAGAGTGCGAGATGGAGTATAAACATCTACTCAACTCCGTACTCCCAGAGTGCGAGACGGAGTATAAACATACATCAACTCCATACTCATCCCCAAAACTGGGGGCAGAACCAAAGCAAAGCACGCTAGTTGAACATTTGTCTAAAAGAAGATTGCAACGAAACGATTAAAAGACGACTGTCAAGCAATCAACTGAACGGAAATATTCAGCATGAAAGACTGTGGTTTTTCAAAGCACGTCATGTTTACACAAGACGTCCTTTAGGGGGCAAATGTTATCCCGCCTTTTGGCAAGGCCGTGACACCAAGAACTTGATTAGAAACCAGTGACGGTTCGTCTTGGAGATCGGTTACACAAAGGCTCACTATGGATATCGATGGATTTTGTCCGAGTCTGGATCGAGCCACGATTAACAAGGCATAACAATCAAAGCCAGGGAAGCCAATGTTCCAAGTTTCAAGACGATCCGAGTTCGTATGCTCAACTTATGATCGATTCGAACAACCGACCATCCATCCATCAACCTCCACATTTGACTTGGAGACCTAAACTGCTTGGAATGAATATGGCCCGATCATCCACTCCAATCGAGTCATAGAACAAAGTTCGACAAAATACAGATACCCCTCATGAAGCTCAGTGACGCCGGGATCCGTCTAAAGTGGACGTGATTGATCATCTACCCATCAAATCCTACCCTGAACACGAAAGGTTGTTCGAAAGCCCAACTTGAAGTAGCTATGGTAGACTGCGTACTCGCTAACCATCGCTGTCAATATATGGACACGACTACACCTTGGAACATATGCAACTTACTTGTCTACTCAACAATCTATTATCCTTATTTTCTAAAAGGAGATACAGAGCAAATTGTAAGAGACTTGGCTATCTAACCCAACAAGGATGTGATTCAACCATCTGTCATATACCTCCTTCCTTGACTTGATTGGAAGAGCTATAATCACCAAGCGGACGAGAATCGATCGTCCATTTTTCAAATTCCGTCCCTCATCCTGGGGGGCAGAATCCCATTCCGTGAGCAAACGTGGTTCGATTGTTCATTCGACGACATTAGCCTCGATATAGTAGATGAATACAAATTAAAGAGTGGAAATACGACTGCTCTCAACTTAAACCTCCAAGTCCCCAGAGTGCGGACTGGAGTACTCTAAGTCCCCAGAGCGCGGACTAGAGTATAAACGACTTAAACCTCCAAGTCCCCAGAGTGCGGACTGGAGTACTCTAAGTCTCCAGAGCACGGACTAGAGTATAAACGACTTAAACCTCCAAGTCCCAGAGTGCGGACTGGAGTACTCTAAGTCCCCAGAGCGCGGACTAGAGTATAAATGACTAAAACCTCCAAGTCCCCAGAGTGCGGACTGGAGTACTCTATGTCCCCAGAGCGCGGACTAGAGTATAAACGACTTAAGCCTCCAAGTCCCCAGAGTGCGGACTGGAGTACTCTAAGTCCCCAGAGCACGGACTAGAGTATAAACGAATTAAACCTCCAAGTCCCCAGAGTGCGGACTGGAGTACTCTAAGTCCTCAGAGCGCGGACTAGAGTATAAACGACTTAAACCTCCAAGTCCCCAGAGTGCGGACTGGAGTACTCTAAGTCCCCAGAGCGCGGACTAGAGTATAAATGACTAAAACCTCCAAGTCCCCAGAGCGCGGACTGGAGTACTCTAAGTCCCCAGAGCGCGGACTAGAGTATAATCGACTTAAACCTCCAAGTCCCCAGAGTGCGGACTGGAGTACTCTAAGTCCCCAGAGCGCGGACTAGAGTATAAATGACTAAAACCTCCAAGTCCTCAGAGTGCGGACTGGAGTACTCTAAGTCCCCAGAGTGCGGACTAGAGTATAAATGACTAAAACCTCCAAGTCCCCAGAGTGCGGACTGGAGTACTCTAAGTCCCCAGAGCGCGGACTAGAGTATAAATGACTTAAACCTCCAAGTCCCCAGAGTGCGGACTGGAGTACTCTAACTCCCCAGAGTGCGGGCTCGAATATAAGCGAATCGGATCTCCAAGTTCCCTGAATATGAACTATGACACAGATGACTTGAATTTGTCAAATCCCTGACATACGGGCTAGAAAGTATTCTAAGTGCTTGAAGCATAGAATGGAAGTTCAACGACTCCCAAAGAGTTTCCGAGTTATATGAAGATGGACTGAGAAGTCTATGTTACTCACAACTGCTTGGATTAAAGTCACAATCACAAAGAAAACTGAACAATAAGAGTCTTTTGTAAGACAGAAAAAGGAACTAAACCTTATTCAGAAATGAGTTTCTATTACAACCCCTCCAAAGTTCGGAGTCGACATTCTATTTACAAGGACTAAGGAAATAGATGAAAATAATTACATGACTTAAACTAACTCTCGTTGAACGAGGATAGTAATCACTTCTTGTGCTTCTTCAACTTCTTTCCAAACGGCTCCTCTCTAGAGCATTTACCCTTGGTACTCTTCTTTGATAGAGGGGTAGCAATTGAAGGAGTACGGGGGCCTTCCATGGGCTTGGACCCGCCAGGAAGGATGACCTTCAACGGCTTGTTCGAAGGATCGTCCAAGTCCACAACTCGGGGCTCTACTATGACCTTGACCGTCTCCTCCTTCTCTATCTCGAGCCGCTCCTCCATGCTCAATTCGGATGTGTGCTCAGAGGCGCCTGTAATTTCTACTTCATAACCCTCGTCGGTAGGAGAGGAGGTCTCAGACTTGTCTTCATCAAGCGCTCTGATCACCTGAGCGTCTGGACCAGGAGCCTCCCCTGCGTGAGTGGCTTCACTTGTTTTCTCCCCCACTTCCTTGGCGACATCGCTCCTCGGAGTGGGCTCGGGGTCAGAACGGCCTGCACAAAATCGTGGAAAACAAGCATTAGAATGCAATAGTCCTGCATAAAGAATAACGACTTTCGAAATCTTAAAGAGAACCTTAAAGAGAAGGATTATCTACCAGGTTCGGGAAAACTCTCAGCCATCCGAGGGGTCTCACCCTCTGGAATGGGAGACAGAATGCGGACTAAAGTACTCTAAGTCCTTGAGTGCGGACTAGAGTATAAATGACTCAAAAACCTCTACGTCCCCAGAGTGCGGACTACAGTACTCTCAGTCCCCAGAGCATGGACTAGATTATAGACAACTTCAGAAAAATCCCTAAATCCCAGAAGCGGACCGGATTACTCTAGGTTCCCAGAGTGCGAACTAGAGTATAAACGAGTTGACGAAAATCTCTGCGTCTCGAACTGTGGACTAAAGCGTAAACCGTTCGACAAATCTCTAAGTCCCCGGAGCGTGGACCGAAGCATGAACACAAATTGGGCGTGAGTCAACCGGGGGGAGAATAACACTAAGTCACCAGAATGCAGAGTGGTGTATAAACATCGATAAATAGACAAGTGGATTCCGACCATTTTCTATTCCGCAAACTTCGACCTGGAATCGACAGGAGGATTATTAACCTGCTGAGGATGGAGTTCGACCATCCAACCAGTGACCTGGCCAAATCATTACTGGGGGCAGGAGTACAAAACACTAAAAAGCTGAATACGACAGCTCATTGTAGCTCTAGCGTGGCGTTCTTTATAACTTGAGGCAGCGACTGCAGGGAGGCCTCAATACAGAACCAATCGAAACGGCGTCCAAAGCTACGAGCAACCTACTATATCATACCTCAGACCAAGGGTCAATGCCGATCCGCACCAAGCACATACGAATGTGACTCGGATGTTTTTTGAAAAACTATGACCCCCAGAGTATGGAAAATAGGGTAAACCACGAATACTTGGTCAAAAATTCTCCAGCACCCTCGTTCGATTCGTCAGGAGGAGTATGAAACTGGATGAGCATAACCCAACTGCATTTGTAGCCAACTTTACCCCGAGATCTGATTACAGAGCATGAACCAAAGTGGATGTGGATGACCATCCACTGTCCAAATTACGCCCTAAAACCTACGTGGCATCGAAGTATTCCTCTTGGAATGGAAAACCACGATAAAATCCAAGATAGGCGAGACCTAGTCTCCCATCGACTGGCATGATCCCACGATCCAACGGGAAAGAGAGTAAAGCTAAAGTGGGCGTGGCTGGCCTTCTTACTTATCGGTATATGCCCCAGACCTGGGGGCACGAGTGAGAAGCAAGATGAATGTGAACCGACTATTCACCAATCACCTCTATGTCTTCGGAGTTTAGGTAAAAACATAAACATAGCTAGGACGAGACTCAACCGTCCATACAGTACATTTATCAACCTAAGACTGGGAGAAGGCGCATGGTCATCCAAAAATTGGCTACGATGGCTCAGTATTAAAACTTATATATAGTTCTTACTGCTACTCAAGGCAACGACCGTGAGGATGCCTAGAGATAGAATCGTTAAATCGATACCTTAGCTCATGGGCAATTGACTTTCACTCCAACCCGAAGGACGGGTAAAGAATCATGAATGCATTGAATAGAAAGTGCGTTACTCGAATGCACAAGCAAATTCAAACTCATAGCAAGATCCAGCTCTACAGTTGCATGCCACTCGAGGCTGACCCCCACTCGACATTTCCTTTAATGCGCTTTTAAGCCTGATTTTTGGCCATTTGCTGATAATCTATTAGAGCATTCAAAGCCCTTCGCTATTAGGCTCAATAACTCATGAAAAGACTCTAGGATTCGACTAGAGTAACCATCAACATTGGTCATCCCAACCATATTTCACATTGAATGTTATGCAAAATAGTTACATCTTTACTCAAAGAATCTGGGATGGCACCTGCTAATCTGACGGTCAACATTACAGCCAGCCATGGCGACCCTTTCCGGGTGCTGAATATCGGATCACAGCTCAGTGTGATGATAAAAGAATTAGTTGGATTTTTCTGAATAAATGATGATATGTTCCCTTGGACCCATTCTGACATGCATATGTGATTTCATTAACTATCGCGAGCCATGCATTGGATATCAACCCGAAGCTACAAAAGCTAGCACAATCTCTATTGATTTCATCATGAAAGATCCACTCTTACTTTTAGGCTCACCCCATCAACGTCTACGCCTACCAGCCGTTGCGACAGGGCACACAATGACCTGAGACGTCTGAAAGACTACTTAAATAGAATATCGAACTAAGCTAATTCAATATCACTTATTTCCCATGAAGGGCTATCCAAGGACGGAAATTAGCAGACCTCACACCCAAATTCACTACCTCAGATGACTACTCGAAGAGTAGCAGAGAACCAACCGTAAGATGGAAAATGTACGAGGATGGAGCATCCAATGATCAGTGTTATGGCTTGATAATGACTCCTGAGGAACGATCAATCTGCTACGTCCTAAAACTCGATTTACCTGTAACAAACAACGATGCTTAATATGAAGCCTTGACTGCCAGCCTCAAACTTGCTAGAGGATTTGAAGTGAAAACTTTACATATCTTTTGTGATTCTTGATTGGTAGTATACAAATTTAAGGAAGTTGATCTTGCTAGGGGGCATTGTCTTGCTCCTTATCTCGGCCAAGTCCAAGAGCTACTAACCGACTTCACGTATTACATTATTACACACGTACTCAGCGAACAAAATGAAAAGGTGTCATGGTTGACTCCTATCAAAGACTATCTACAATGAGAAATTCTTACTAAACGGAGGAATGGAAAACGACAGATCCTCCTCAAAGCTTCATGCCAAATCATCTAAGAATAAGTCGTGTGTCAAAAGGAGTTTATCCATCCCCATGCTTCGGCATATCGCCCATGATGATATCTTGAGAAAATTCTATGAAGAAGAATGCGGTAATGGCATCAGGGGGAAAACCATGATAAAGAAGATACTCTACTACAGGTATTACTGGCCAACTATCAACCCAGAAGCGGTTGATCATGCTAGACAATGTGACGAGTGCAAGATGTTTGAAAAAAATCCGGGAACCCCGCCGATGGAAATTATTCAAATGGCCAGTTCATAGCCGTTTGCCACTTGGGGGCACTGAAATCATCTTCTTGTCGATCCTAAAGGTGGTGTGAAATACACCATCATAGCAGTTGATTACGTCACCAAATGGGCAGATGAAGAACTCTTAACCACGACCAAGATGAAGAAAATAATCAACTTCTTTATCCGTAACGTCATCTGTCCTTATGACCTTCCATGATCCATTATAACTGCAAATGGACAGGTTGAAGCTGTGAACAAAATCATAGAGTCTGTACTGAAGAGAGGTTTGGAAAACTCCTCAAGTGGTTGATTGCAACCCTTATTTCATAGAAAATACAAACAAGGAATCGTGATTGAATTACAATTAAACTGGATGGAGTTGGCGACGACTTATGAGCATATAAAACGCATCCGAGAGCCAATGGCAAGAACATGTACTCGAACGTGCATGTGTACATCCGAAAAAGTTCGACTTCTTGAAATCAACAGAAATTGAATTCTCACTAAGGGTTATTAAGAGAAGACTAGATCATATAGCCGAAGCTTATTAGCTCTGCAGAATCAGACACGGATGGCCACTAATGAACTACAACCCTGGATTTATAATATTGGGAATCGACCGAGCATCACGATGACCAAAGAAGGATACAACACCTTGGGAGGAAAAATTGGAGGATAATGACTATTCAAGAAACATGGTGGATTTCTTTCTGAAGACAAGGAATACTCGCTGATTCAAAGCGTGTTGTGTTGCTTCACACGACACACTTTGGGGGCAAGTGTTAACCGGCATCTTGGCCCGGTTACAAAACGACGGTTGAAGAAATTATCATTAGCACTAGACAAGATTCTGATCAAGGAGAGACTGGAGGTGGTAGCAAGTTGTCAGGCCCACAATAAAGCAAGAGCATTCGGCCTGCCTGGCCTGGTGCGCAGATTCACCCACTATGGGCAGAGGCACCTTGTTCCTAAGCCCATGAAGGAAGTCCAACCCATCTTCCTCTATAAATAGAAGGGCAGGGACACAATGAAAGGGACCTTTTTTGGGAGAACACTGGGGAGACTCTGCCATTTTTTATACTCTCCTCTTTTTAATTCAAACTTGTATTCAAGTCATCAATATATGGATTGTATCTGTATTCAACTACTTGTGAAAGAAATAAAGATCAAAACTCAAAGTGGACGTAGGCAATTACGCTGAACCACTATAAATCCGGTGTTCTTACTTTCTGCATTTAAATTAGCACATTCTTCCTTGTTTAATTTAACTTCATCACTTACATCTCTACACAATCTTTCTCAACGAGGTTAGTGACCAATTTTGGTGCTAACAGAATTCAATTCGACTTTTTGTGAATTTTCTAAGTGGTGAAAATAGTCAATTTCGGGTAAATTAATTATTAAAAATAATAAAATTAATTGTTTTGGCCCAAAATTTTGGGACAAGGTAAAATATGATAAAATTGATTTTTGGTGAAGCTTTTAAGGATTTTTCCCATCAATTTTTGATTTTATACGAATTAATTGGTTAAGGAAAAAGAGAAATTAATTACTGATAATAAATAAATAAATGAAAGATGTTATTAGCATATTTTTGAAAAGTGAACTGTAAAGGTAAACATTAGCCAATGAGAATTCAAAACCAAATAGGATTTGGTGTAAAGTTAATACCTAGTAAGGCAATGAATTTATTTTCTATATAATGACAAAATCACCATTTAACTCACGATAGCCTATATTAACCCACGACGACTATAAATGGATTAACATGCAATAACGTTCTAGCTATCTACTCACAATAGCTTTGGAAGAGCTATCAAACGAAGGTTATAGTAGGGATAGCTCATGAAGGCTATAGAAGGGATATCTCACGATGGCTATAAATGAGATAGCACAAGATGGGTTTTGGTGAAATAGCATGCAATGGCTTTAGATGGGATGACATGTGATGACTATGAATGAGATAAAGCATGATGTCATTCAATGAGTTAGCACATGATGACCTTTGGTGGATTTACATACGATGGCATCTAATGAATTAGTACATGACGACTATATACAAGATAGCACATGATGACTTAGGGAAGTTAACCCACGACCATTACTTAAAAGTCAATAGGTGATGGCTTGGGAAACTATTGACCTTCGATGGTTATGGGATAAGCAAATATACAGTAAAATAACTTACCATTCAAAAGCTATGGGATAGCTAGCTCATGACGACTAATGATAACTCAAAAAGCATGGGATGATATATTTTCTAAGTAAAAGGAAGAATAATTATGGCACTTTGAATGACAGTTTCCAAGCGTTATTGAAGTATTTACAGGGATGAAATAATAAAAAGATTTTATAAGTTAAATGGGTATTAACTTATTTTGAAATAGAAGAAAGCTTAGAGAAGCCAATAACTTATAGTGCATTATTTAAATGAATGAAAAAGGTGTTTTATTAAATGTATATGGTACAACTAATGAATGGAAAAATGGGGTTGAATCATGACTGTAAAAGTATACGAACTAATGAAGTTATTGGATGTCAAGTTGCCTTAACTATTAGTCTAAAGTTCGATGGTATATGGCATGGTGTCATGATAGGGTTCAATCCTAATAACTTATAAACTCTAAAGGTGAGTTAAGGTAGGATGCCATGGCAGGGTGTCAAAACATTAGGGTGGTGTTATAACTAAAATAAATAAATCGACAACATGAACGATGGCAGTTCGGGGACTAAGAGGGGCTATTGACACTTAGTAAGGGCGCTTACTAGAATGTATTCAGGATGCTTACATTCAACCTCTTAGGAGAGTCGGAGCGGCTTTAGTCAGGATGACTCCCATTAGTGGAATGAGTGGCCATTTGATAGGTGATGTTCGAGAAAAGATAAATCAATGATAGATAGGCCTAAGGAGGTAATTACTAAATTGGTTAATGATAACTTAATGATGAAAGCCTAAAAAAAGAATTAGGTAATTATTGGATTGATAAAGAATGTTTGTATGACATGGTCTATAACAGGATGATAAGTATAAGGTATACTTAATTTGAATTGATGTATGACATGGTTCATAACAGGATGATAAGTATAAGGTATACTTAATTTGAATTGATATATGACATGGTTCATAATTGTATAATAAGTGTATGGTACACTTCTTGAATTAATAGGTACACTTAATTCGAATTGATATATGACATGGTTCATAATTGGATAATAAGTGTAGGTACACTTCTTGAATTAATATGCACATTGTTGCTTTTTGTGTAATGTTGTTTACATATATGATTTATTTTAATGATGATAAAATGAGGGGAAAACCCGTTTAGCATTAGTAGCGTTGTGCCACTATGGATGATTAGGGTAAAGGTTTTATTCATATAAGACTTTATGTCTAACCTATGTTTTTATTATCTCTCATAAACTCATGGGTACTTCTTCGAGTAGGTTGAGTTTATGGATTAGACATGTATCTACCAGAAGGATGCATAAAGATTTCGAAGATGAAGCAGGAGGCATATATAGAGAATAAAAATGTTTTAAAATTTCCATTGTGTATAACCTAGAATTATAACTGGTTAGGTACTGTGTTGTCATCTTCATATGTCTGACATAATACTACGATTATTTTCTATTTTATTTACCCCTGTGTGGGAATGAATTGGTTTAAAATTGATTTAATGAATTATGTAATTCAAGTTGATGTAATGAAAAAGCTATTTAATTGCTCTGTTTAATTATGTTGTGCAAAATAATATTGAACATATTTTGTCATTGGAAAATGATTCTGTTGATGGCTGCATCATCATCAGCGTCTATTTTCAAATCTCGGAGTGGGGGACGTTACAACGTTGTATCAAAGCTTAGGATATGGGAAACACCAGAGTAAAACAGAGCTAAGTAGAAACTTATTAGTAGAAAACGAAGACCTTGGGAAGGGTATAAGCTATATTTAATGTACTTGTATTTTGATATAGATATATAAGAGAATATATCTACCCCTCTACGATTGATCTTACTCTATTTACTTCTGTTTCTTATAAACCCTTGGTTATGTTGAAGGTAAGAATGGATGTATGTAACCGACGTTTGAACATAGGATGTGCGGGAGAAAATACTAGTAAAGGAGATAATAGTACACAAACGAATCGCCAAGGAGGGAAGGAGAACCCGGATGTCCGTACCAAAGCCGATACTCAAGTGCCTACCTTGGCTGAAGGAGGAATGGATGTGAATGCTTTGTTCTGCCAGTTTATGATGAAAATGATGAGGCAACAACTAGCAGGATTTGTTGAGCTAAGACAAGAAGTAGTAAGGGAAGAAGACTTTTCTAAGATAAACAAGGATTCCAATAGTTGTGGAGGAATGGAATTCACAGGAAAGGAGGATACCTTAGAAGTGTTGAATCAGTTGAAACTATATGAGCATACCTTCAGAGACTTGGGATATAATAATGCTCAGAAGAGGAGATTGGCTTCTCGTTAGCTCCAAGAGGATGCATTATACTAGTGGGAGGCTATAATTGTCGAGGTCCCAGAGAAAGAGATAATCTGGGAGCAATTTATGGAGCGATTGGAGACTTGGTTTATCCCCGAATCTTAGAAGAGTGTTGTGTGTAGAGAGTTCCTTGACTTAAAGCAGGGAGATGACATTGGTAGAGTTTATTCAGTGCTTTAATGCTTTGTTGAATTATGGAAGTGAGCATATCATTACTCCACTAAAGAAAAATGAGAAGTTCATTGAAGGTTTGAGGAAGGGGCTGAATCATAGGATGGCTCATCTATTGGCTCCATTTGATATGGTAGTGGAAATGGCGAGAAGGTATGATCACTTGTTTCAATAAGAGAGGAAAGCTGATGTTAGACCGATGGGTGTGTAGAAGAAAAGATTTAATCCATACCCAAAGGGCAGAAAGAATCGAAAGGGAGGACAGACTTCTAGAGTAAGGACTTGGGAGCCGAATATAGCTAACTTCACTTGTTTTCATTGCGACCAGAAGGTGCACTACTCCACTAAGTGTACCCAGCCAGAGAACAAGGATAGGACCAAGTGTTTTATCTGTAATAGAGCAGGCCATAAGAAGAGGGATTGCGCAGATTTGAAGCAGGCAAAGGTTTATGCTTTGGAAGGACCTTTGTCTAGTCCAACTGCCGAGGGGAAAGGAAAGGGTGTGCTTGAATGTATGATTTTGATTTCCAGTATATCAGTTAGAGTTTTATTTGATACTAGTGCAACTCACTCTTCATTTCGAGAGATTTGGTTGATAGGTTAGAATTATACACTGGATATTTAGTTACGTCCTTGCGTGTCGCTAATCCGATCGGTGGGTATGCTACCCTCGAATTAAGGTGCACTGACCTTATGTATGACTTGTGTCGATATTTGTTTGTTTATGGCCCATATGTATTTGACTTCGTAGGGTACATGGTGATTTTGGGTATCGACTGGTTAGTGCATAATGATCATAGGATTTATTGTATGGATGGGATTATTGCCCTACAAAATCCAAAGGGAGGAGAAAGAATTATGACAACGTTGGGCATAATGAAGGAGAACTCAGACATGATAGCTATGTGATATGGAAGATCAAGAAGATGAGATCAGTAGAGTACGTGAAGTCTGGGAATTTGTAGATGTTTTCGAACTTGTAACGGGATTACCGCCAGAAGGGAAATTGAATTCTAGATAGATTTGATGTCGGAGGTGCAGCCTGTTAGTACCACCTAGTAGAATGTTGTCTAAGGAGATGGACGAATTAAAGAAGCACCTAGTGGAACTTGAGGAAATTTTTAAATAAACCAAGTAGGTCGCCATGGTGATCGTCCATGACATTCGTAAATAATTCGGATAGACCTTTACAAATGTGCATTGATTAATGGAAGCCGAATGAGTTAGCTGTAACAACCCACACCTTAATGTGCCTAAATTTTGATGATATAGAAACCTAAGTCCATTTAGGTATGGATCGTTAGTTTTTGTAACCTTATAATAAACATAAGTATACCAAAGACCGATCAGTATAAACTAAATATGAAACAGAAAAATATAATATAACATAAATACTAACTGAGGCTACTACCTTGGAATCAATAGTAGTCCTGGGATATCTAGTTACCTTGTCAGCGCCGAGCATGAAAGAGAAACTCCACCATCTGTAGTTCCCGTCTTGCACCAGTAGCCCGTCCCTCCAAACCTATCCTGTGGGTTATAATGAGAAAGGGGTCAGAACAACATTCCGATGACTAGAAATTTACACACTTTACCCATAACATTAATTTATGCTGATTGATTTCCATTTAAGTATTATATCTATTATTCACGGCTAATCCGTTAAATCCTATTTGCACGTATGATATGTCCAACCTTCTCTGAAGTATAACTACACACACATATAAATGTTGTACTACCGAAAAACCCCGGCCACTTAATAATTCTTAAATTGGGAGGAGAAAGACCCAATGACCATTTAATACCGCAATCCCAAAGTGGGCTATCCGTAACGTAATCGCTGGTCAATCAACTCCAACCCCACTATTCGCATCTCCCATCTTCAACTTGATGGACTTCAGCGGTATTTATCCTTTTTTGTTCTTTATGGAGGAGGCATCATCTTATTTTCATGTTTTCAATGTTGTCAACCATCACTATTAGTGTAAAAGTGGTATCATCGAGGTGTTGTGGACCATGTCTCCACATTTATGTAACATAGGGTCTCCGAGATGGTTGATGATGCTATCAGCAACGTCCTTTAAACTATGCCAAGGTCTTCGCAGTTAAAGATGGTGCTTACCATTGCCATCCCCTTGCTTGATCATGTGGTTCTCTTTGAATGGAAAAGTGGGTCAATGGTCGAAGAGCAATGTGATTTTCAACAACGAGCGATGTGACCTTATCTGACCTAAATGCTTTCGAAGTGCTTATAAGATGGGATGCCGCTATGGTATTGATAGTCTCTTCGGCTATTGATGAAATGCCTCTTTGATGTCAACCTATCATTGATACTTAATACCTTCGAAGTCATTTGAATACGGTGTCGGTAATGTGCACTATAGTTAGGGTCGAAGTCCTTCCTAGCCCTACTGGTATACGATGTGGTTGGCACGTCTTTGGGTTTTAGTGCTATGTAAGAGGCGATGAGGTATACCATCGAAGGTGGACGTTTTCAGCTTTGAGGAGGTATGTTATTGATGAAATGGCTAAGCACAAAGAGATACCCTTGAGGAGTTATGTTGTTTGCTAAGTGTGGTTTTATTCTTTAGTATTATATTTCATAGCCTTAATCTCGTTCTGATGTGACTGCTAAATCATTACTTCAGACATTGAAATTATATGGATAACATTTAGCCCTCCTGGTATGAGAGAAACTTTTACTCTTTAGGGTAAAATCAATGTTGCATTGCCCAATCTTTCATTGAGACTCCTTTGTCAGCCCTATTTTCTTATAAAACATGAAGTGAGTGGCATTTTTGTTAGCAATTATCCTTCTGGGTATTAATTGGCATTTATTGCCCATATTTTCTAGCGTGCGTTCCAGTTTGTAATTCCATTATAAGAGATCTATGAATAATAATAAGTTTCCAAGCAAAAGCCCATAAGATTAACTGATCATGTCACGAATCTAGGCATAAGAGATTCTCTTTGGAAAATAGTGGAGGCTAAAAGATTATTTGATAATGATACGCCTTTCAACAAAAGAAGGCCAATGATTCATGTTAGAAATCAATATAGCAGAAGAGTAGGAAACAATAAATCCAAGTCTAACAATGATGATAGAAGTCTAAAAATCTATGTCTGAGAATAGTAGTAAAAAGAACAATAGATCCATGTTTGATATAATTACGAAAAGACCAAAAAATCCGTATCTAATTGAAGATCAAAAATCCATATAAGAAGGCTAGAAATCTATATCAGACGCTAATAATAGAGGACCAGAAACCCATATTAGAATACCAGAAATTCATATCTAGCAATAATATTAGAAGACCAAAAATCCATATAAGAGGACCCGTGATCCATATAAGAAGACCAAAAATTCGTATAAGAAGACTAGAAATCCATATCTGGTGGTAATAATAAAAGACCAAAAACCCATATAAGAAGACCAAAAATCCATATCTGGCAATAATAATAGAAGACCAAAAACCCATATTCTGGTAATAATAAGAGAAGGCCAGAAATCCATAATAGAAGACCTTGAATCCATATACTCGATGCTTCCTTCCTTTAGAATAATTACTTTGATTTGGAGTACCAACCAGCTCAGAGTTTGAAAGATTAGGTGCACTACTTGGATTGGATTTTGCTTGACCAGGAGCACTACTTGGCTTAAATTGTGATTGATTCGGAGCACTACTATGCTCCTGATCTTGATTGACTTTAGAGCACTACTTAGCTCTTTATTTTGATTGATCTTCCTTTTGAAGATTTCAATGCTTTAGTGAGGCCATTGATGAAGGCATTAAAGGCTTACTCTATCCTCCCTCTAGGAGGTGCATTAACCAAGCCACAGAGACAGGGGTTAAAGACTTTCCCCATGCTTTATTGAAGCCTTCGATAACGGCACTAAAGGCTTACCTGACCTCCCTCTATGAGGCACTTCAATGAGTGCCTTTGATGACAGGTGTTGAAGGCTTTCCCGGTGCTTTAGTGAGGCCATATAATGGCAGGCACTAAAGGTTTACTCGACCTTCCGTAAGAGGCGATTCAGTGAGGCCTTTGATGACGACACTGAATACTTAAGGCCTTTGATGGACGAGACCTCTTACGGTCAAGCCTTTGATAGCCAAGGCCTTTGATAGTCGGGACCTCTTGAAATCAAGCCTTTGATGGCCTCTTGCGGTAAAGCCTTTGATAAATGGGGCCTTTGATGGTCGAGACCTGTTGCGATCAAGCCTTTGATTGCTGGAGCCTTTCCTTTGCCCTAAGAGAGCCTTACTTCTTTCTACAACTAAACTAATAATTCCTTCTTTATTCACCCATTGTCGGGAAGTAAGGCCGTAAATGTTCGATGTTCCATGTTCTTTCTATGACATCACAATCTGGTCGGAAAAGTTTATAAGTCCTTGGCAGGATTACTTTATGCACAATTAAGGGTCCATCACCGTTTGGCCCTAACGGTCCATCCATAGGATTCTTGGTATTTGCCACAACTTGTCGCAGCACTAGATCTCCCTTCCGGAGTGACTGTTCTCTTACTCTTGAATTATGGTACTTGGATTCTCTCCGTTGGTACTCAGCCGTTTGGACGGCTGCTTCATCTCTTAGTTCATTAATTAGGTCTAAGGATTCTTTATTTAAATCTTAATTTGGATCAAATGCATATGCGACCCTTCAGTGAAAAGGCACCTCGACTTCAATTAGAAGCATGGCTTCAGATCCATGTGTGAGGGAGTATAGGGTGTGCCCTGTCGTAGTTTTAGTAGAAGTTCTATATGCCCATAGAACAGGGGTAGCTCCTCCACCCGATTCCATTTTGTTTTGTCTACCCGTTTCTTCAGAATAGTCTTTACGGTTTTGTTGGCTGCTTCAACTACTCCATTTGCTTTGGGATGAGCTATAGATGAAAAGCTTTTGATAGCCCTGATTTTGTTGTAAAATCGGGTGAATTCCTCACTTTCGAATTGCGTTCCATTGTCAGAAGTTAACTTGTGTGGAATTCCGAATCGGGTAATGATAATTTTGATTACAAATTTGAGAACCTTTCCCAATGTGATATTTAGGTGAGGTTCAGCTTCCACCCACTTTGTAAAATAATCAATGCCTACCATTGCGTACTTAGCTCCTCCTTTGGACACTGGCAGTGGTACAATCAAATCAATCCCCATACATCAAAAGGCCATGAGCTTGATATAGAAGTTAGTTTACTTGGAGGTAAACGAGGAATTTTATAGAATTTTTGGCACTCGTCACATTTTCTTACATAGTCGACGGCTTGACTAATCATTTGAGGCCAATAGAAGCCTTGTCTCATAACTTTCTTAGCCAGTTTTATTCCATTAGAATGGTCTCCATAAAATCCTTTGTGGTCCTCTTTGAGCAACTTGGCCCCTATTTCTAGACTAACAGATGTCAATTAAGGGAGTGAATATTCCCTATTATAGAATATTCCATGTGCCATGACAAAAGTTGGGGATTGGCGCTTTATCCTTCTCACTTCCTTCTTATCTGCTGGTAGTTTTCCTTCTTTTATATACTCAGCAATAGGAGTCATCCAATTGTCCTCGTATTGATCATTAGTTCCTATATAGGGGAGCTCTTTTAGAGGAATCCCAACTTCATCTTCCTTCTCTTTATATGTTGAAGCCTGAGATTTAGTCAGCACTAAAACTTTGTGTTCTAAGTTAGTTTTATTCTCCTTGATGTTAGGATTTTCTTGATATCCCACCGGTACAATACAAGCTTTTGGCGCTTCTTGTACGCTTGGCAGCTTAGCGAAGGAGTCGGCTTGAGAGTTCTTATATCTGGGTACTTGATGTATTGAAAAATCTAATTGAGTCAACATTTTCAATATTTTCTTGACATATATATAATGCTAACTTATGATCCTTCATCTGATATTTTTGGTTTGGTTGGTTTACCATCAACTATGAATCACTAAAGATTTCAATTCTTGGGATTTTCAACTGAAGAGTAAGGGTAAGTCCTGCTATCATAGACTCATATTCTGCTACATTGTTAGTGGCTGGAAACCCTAGTTTCATTGCACAGTGTAATCGATGTCCATCAGGAGTTATGATCACATATCGAGCACCAGCCCCTTGTTCAATCTAGGCTCCATCTACAAATAGTTTCCATTTAGGCTTCAAGTCTTCCTCTTTTTTTGATTGTTCCTTAATGAACCCTGTGCATTCATTAACAAAATCGGCTAGGGCTTGCCCCTTAATTGATACTCGCGGTAAAAATTCGACATCATATTAGCTAAGCTCAATCCCTATTAAACCAATCTTCCTGAAGCTTCTGGCTTGCTATAGACTTGCTTGAGTGGAAAATTAGTGAAGACTTTGATTGGATGTGCCTGAAAGTAGGCTCTCAATTTGTGTGTCATAAGAATTATACAGTATGCTAGCTTCTCTATAACTGGATATCTGGTTTTCTCATCTTTAAGCCTTTTACTAGTGTAATATACTAGAAATTAGGTTCTCTTTTCTTCTCTTACTAGTACCGAACTAACAGCATGCTCAGAAACTACCATATAAAGAGATTTTCTCCATCTACTGGACTAGAAAGAATCGATGGTTTTTCCAAATCATCTTTCAATTCTTCAAAAGCCTTATGACAATTTTCGCTCTATTCAAAATTCTTCTTCTTCTTTATTACATTGAAAAATGGAATGCATTTGTCACTAGTCTTAGAAATAAACCTATTTAATGCTGCCACTCTTCCATTCAGGCTCATCACATTTTTTCTTGCCTTAGGCTCTGCCATGTCTCTTATTGCTTTGATTTGATCGAGATTGGCCTCAATTTCTCTTGTGCTAACAATATATCCTTAGGATCCCAAAAGAACACTTTTGTGGGTTAAGCTTCATTTGGTATCTTTGCAACACACTGGACATCTTTCTAGATCTCCTAAATGACTACCTTTTTCTTGGGACTTAACCAGCTTGTCATCTACATACACTTCCATGTTGCAACCTATCTGTTCCCTAAACATTTGATTCACCGGTCTTTGATAGGTTGCTCCAGCATTCTTTAAGCCAAAAGGCATTACTTTGTAACAATAGGTTCCCCAATCTATTATAAAGTTGGTATGTTCTTCATCTGGATTGAACGTTGGGATTTTATTATAACCGAAATATTCATCCACAAAAGATAAGAGTCGATGTCCACTTGTCGCGTCAACCAACTAGTCTAGCCTTAGGAGCAGATAAAAGTTCTTCGGGCATGCTTTATTCAAGTCAGTGTAATCAACGCATGTCCTCCATTTTCCATTGGACTTTTTAACTAGCACTGGGTTGACTAACCATTTTGGATATAAAACTTCTCTCTTATGAATCCATTCTCAAGCAACCTTTTTATTTCTTCCTTTAGATTGTTAGATCGAACCTTGTCAAATTATCTTTTCTTTTGTCGAACTGGCGTGACGTTTGAATCCATGTTCAGGGCATGACAAATGACGTTTGGGTCTATCCCAACCATGTCCGAGTGAGTCCAAGCAAACACGTCCTTGCTAGACTGGAGAAATTGAATTAACTCTTCCTTGGTTTGACCATCTAGTTCTTTTCTGATCCTCAACATTTTCATTTTATCTATTAAATCTACGTATACTTCGTCATAGTCTTCTATCGGTTTCATTTTTTCTTGCTCATTCTTGGAATCCAGCTCAGTATCAATCTCTTGTTCCTTTATTTTTTCCTCAATTAAGTTTGCCTCTTCTCTTTTCCTTTTCTTCTTGGAGAAGTTAAATTTTCTTAGCATGTACCTTGTTGTCTTATCTGACTTTGCTTTAGATTTGGGTGATGAGTTTGAAGAATCGTCATCCAAAGGCTTTTTACTATCATGTAACACCCCTAATTTTAAGTAACATTATTCAAAAGATTTAATTAGATAATTAAATAGGATAATGTAAAGGTTAAAATAGTTAAGAGACCGAGATTTGTAAAACTATGAGGTAGTCGTACCTAAATGAATGAACAAATGAAAATAAAGAAGTAATAAGATAAGGGCAAAATAGGAATAAGTCATATTCTTATACCCTAAACTTTAAGCTATTCTCATTTACCACATTCACAAACTAAAACTAACATAAGAACAAGGTCGGCCACCATTAGAAGAAATGAAGAAGAAGATAAGCAAGATTTCAAGAGGGAAGCTTAAGCAAATTAATCAAGAGCAAATATCAACCTCTTTAACACAAGCTAAAGGTGAATAATAGGTTACATCTCATTTTAATGATTTTTGGTTTCTAGTTGAGTTCAGAATTTATTTTGCAAATGATTTGCCATGTTTTGATTGTTTAAATGGATATATATGCTAGTTGATAATTTAGGCTATTTCATATAGATTTTATAATAAGAATTGATTTGGAAAACCTATTAAATGACATCCAAATGACTTGCATTTTTGAGATGAGCTCAGAATATTATTTTAGAGATGGGTTTCAAGTTTCATAATTTTTTGAATTATTGTGGATTTATTATGAATTTTCTAGTGAAGAAAATGATTATATTAGGTTTAAAATTTATTATGGCTATTATATGTTAGCTTTGGGTCAGAAATTTAAATATGTTAGAAAGTATATTAAAAGTGATTTATGGGAATTTTTGGAGAATTTTCCTAAGTGTTTTATTAAGTATATAAAATTATTTAATATATGGGACTTAAATGTTTTATATGTTTAAAATAGGAGAAGGGGCAATTTGGTAAATGTTTTAAATTATAAAATACTGAATTCGGCAGCAGTTTTAGAAAATATTTTGAAAAATAAATTTGCAACCAACTATATGGTGACAAATAAGCAAGTTAGTTAGAAAGATATTACTTTATAAAGAAAGAAAATAGTTTTTGTAAAGGTTTGCTGTTTCGCCACTCTCGGCAGCTACCTTTCTACTTCATACTACCGCCTCCATCATAGTCGAAACCGATACACATGGTATCAATGCCTTGGTCATAGTGGATTAGAGTTAGGCGAAAGGTATAAGGTCGAAACGTGCTATCAAAGGGGTCGAGACCATGTTTTGCTTTCAAAAGAAATGCCGCTTGCTTGCTTTTAAAAGAATGCTATCGAAAGGGTTTAAAGATAGCTTTTAAAAGAGATTGCCGCCTTTTATTTTAAACAAGCTTTCGGTAGGGTCGAAACTCTCGTTGCCGTATTCTACCTTTCAACCTAGTTGAGGCCGCTTTGCCTTTAAACATTGGTTTCGAAAGGGTGCTTTCGTTTTTAAATAAGAAGCCGCTTCTCCATGCTTTCGAAAGGGTTGGTGTTGAAACCTTCCACTTTCTTTTACTTTGGAAATTGCTTTTGAAAGACTGCTTTCAACCCAGTTCTTTTAAGACCCTTTGTTCTATTGAAAGATAAACCCACAAGTTTCGAATAGAATGGTTTTAAATGGT
Organism: Allium fistulosum; assembly: GCA_030737815.1. NCBI lineage: Eukaryota > Viridiplantae > Streptophyta > Magnoliopsida > Asparagales > Amaryllidaceae > Allium > Allium fistulosum. The sequence goes on along the minus strand of CM060905.1, from coordinate 890,709,704 downwards.
TTCGAAACTATGTTCCATAAGCTTTTACTTGAAACTAATGCTTTCGAAAGGTTTGTTTATAGTAAAGGACTTTAATGCTTTCGAAAAGTTTATACTAAAGGTTTCGAAGGGGAGGTTCCCCAATGGTATCGAAAGGTACTTAAATTATTTTAAATGGAAGGTTTCCAAATGCTTTCGAAAGGCAAGTTTAAAGAGTTTTTGAAAAGAGGATGTCTAAGGTTTATAAAGGTTTCGAAGGGATATCTTCAATGATTTTGAAAGGTATGTTTTGGCTTTTCGGCCTAGTGTTTCAAGATATAGTAGTTAATATATTTTGAAAGGGGTACTTTCAATGGATTCGAAAGGGTTGTTTAAAGTTTTTAAGCAAAGGTTTCAAATGGTTTTCCTTGGCTTTATGGCCTAAGATCTTTTAAGTTGAAAGGGGTTTTTAACTTATTTTGGAGGAATAGATAACCCTCAATATATTTCATCAACATTGTTTTGAGTAAAGTATATATAACATGGCAAAGAGATTTGAGTAAAGCAAAGAGTATATTTTCCTTGTTTAAGTATGATTTAAATGACTAAATCAATTTGAAAGAAATGTCTTCAAGGAAAATTTGATGGGGAAGTTGACCCTAAGAAAATGACTCATATAGAATACCAGATGGGACTGGTATATGGTTGCGCCCTATACTTTAGCTAGTAGCCCCTAGCTAATATAAGTCCAAAATTCCAATGTGTAGGGCTTTGTCACAGGTAAGACTAAAATGATGTTACACATAGAAAGGAATATATAGAGAAAGATAGGTTATTGGTGAGCCTGCAAAACCACTAGGATCAGTTAACCATGAGAGAAGTAAGTTAGGGACAGACCGTCCAGAAGTGTGTCTAACCGAAGTTAGATTATTTATTATGTCTGGTAGGCTCGATTCAGCCAAAGGTTAGTAGTTAGCCAAACAAAACTATAGTGTTCGGATAGATAGTCCATTTATTAACTGATTTATATGCATATATGATATTGCTATGATTTCGTTAATCAGTTTGATTGCAGGATTGTGATTTGCAAAAGATATGTTTTAAAAGGATATTGGTAAGGGGAAACCCATTCCGCTAAGCGGCGTGGTCTCACTTAATATCAAATAACTGAGATGTATAGTATTATTCACACCGGGCTTTATGTCTGAATCGAAGTTTATGTATTCCCCTTAAACTCTTGGGTGCTCAAAATTAATTTGAGTAGACTGAGAGTTATGGTTTTTCAGGTTTAGTAGGTTGGATGAATAAAGCTTCCGAAGACGTGCAAGAGGCAAAGCTAGTTATATATATTGAAGCTATGTAGTTTTATTTCTGCTGTGTTGTATTAAGATTGACATGTCAATTTAGTACTCTGGTCATCTAAGGGTGCATCTTCATATGTCGGTCTTGACGTTTGTAATAATTATATTTGATCAACACCCAGGAATCGTTTGGGATTATGTAATGGAATATGAAACATGTTTTAAAATGTAAAGTTGTTCTTTTGAATCTGTGATTTTGTTTCATATTCATATGCTTCTGATATTATAGATACCATTAACATTACCATATTTTGTCTCCAGAAGCTAATACTATAGATGACTGCAGCATTTGTAGCGCTTAGCTTCGGGCCTCAAGATAGGGGTTGTTACATATCTCCTTCAGTTAGTTTCTTTCCCTCCAAATCACAACGAGAAAGATAGCTACGTTCATTTCAATGGTTGCAAAAAAATCTCTCGAGCACTAAATTGCTCACCCCTTATAGTTGCCCATCCTTTTTTCGTCAAAAATTTCACCATCAAGTATTTTGGTAACATGAAGGCATTACGTTATCTAGAACAGACCTCCCAAAGAAAGCGTTATAGTAGGATGGTTGGCCCATAACAACGAAGAGGGTTTCAAAGGTCCTGCAACATGCAGAATTCCCATTTGTACAAGGAGCTTCAGTTGTCCTACTGAAGTCGACCCCTCATCGTTGAACCCAAAGATAGGCTCCAAGCTTGGTTCCAACGTTTCCTCTGCAATCCCCATTTGGTCAAAAGCATGTTTAAAGATTACATTAACCATGTTGCCAGTATCAATTAAATTGTTGGAGACCATAGAGAGTTTTATCTATGAGGTAATCATCAGCGGATCATTATGTAGGTGGTGAACTCCTCTTAGTTCTGTTGGAGTGACCGTCAAAGTGTGTATTTGAATATGAAATCTTGGGTTTTTGAGCGGTGGTTCTTCCTGAATGGAGAAAATCTCTTCCTTCACTTCCCTGACATATCGGCTTCTAGCCTCTTTGCTGCTCCTAGCTAAATGTGGGCCTCCGTGAATTACATCAATCCGGTTAAGGGGTGGAATGAAGTCAAGCTGAACATCCTCTTTCACCATATTTGTAGTATATCTTGGTGGCCTCTGATTGTTGTTTCCAAAATGGATAGCCTTTTGTCCATCTTTGATAAATTCCTTCAGTTGCCCATTGCGGATCATCCGTTGGATTATACCTGCCAACACCCCCCACTCATCTGACTTGTGTCCATTTGATTTGTGATATGCGTAGTAGTCTCCACCCGATCTTGGTTCGAGGTCGGTTTTGACCTTATAAGAAATAGGGCAATCATCTTTCTCCATCATGGTAGTGTATATATAAGAGAGTGGCTTATTCAGAGTGACATGACTAGCATTTTAATCTTCCTCCCACTTGTTAAATTTCTCTATTTCCTTCTTAACTTGAGACTTCTTCCTAGCATGGTACATTTCTTCTATGCGGATGAATTTGTCAACCTAGAAATGAAAGTCTTGCAAGTCTTGCAAGTCTTTGCATCCGTGGAAGTAAAGCTCCCACCAGAATGGAGTTTGCTCAATTAACCCTGAATGCACAACTACCAACTTGTCTCTGTTAGTCATGTTCTTTGCCTTCAAAGCTTCTATATTGAATCTCTTGAGATAATCACCTAGAAGCTCCTTAGGTCATTGCTTACTATTTGCCCCTACAGTGTAATCTACGGTAGGGTCTTTGCAGATGCAAAATTGTGCTAATAACTCGTAAAAAAATTGCTTCCACGAATAGATGGTCCTATCTCGATTTTGCTGGTATTACATAACTGCTACTCCTTGGAATGTGGTTGGAAATAGTCTACATCGAATAACACCGGATGCATTATACAAATCCATTTGACTTTCAAAGGCTAATAGCTGGTGGTCTAGATTAGTGGTTCTATTATATTTGATAGTAGGAATCTTGACAGAGGATGGAATCTTCTAAGCCATGATTTCTTTAGTAAAAGGAGCCTTTCGTTGGTTATCGTTAGCCCGATCATCTAAAGTCCTCTTTCCCTTGAGGTTGAGCATGTCTTTTGTCACCTTCTCTACCAGATCCTTCGAGTAAGACTCGTCATTTTGGTAATTGCTCCTCTCTAGTTTGTACCCCTCAGAAGTTGAACTTCCATACTGCTCTCCAAATTTCCTCTTCATCCTTCCCCGATAGTCCGCCCTAGCTTGTTTATCATTTTCCTTTTCCTGTTGAGCTTGAGTAAACTTGCTTTTGCTTTTATCTCCAAGCTGGGAAGCATTTAAGTTTCACCTTGGAGATTCTGCCTCATCTCCGCTTGTGAGTTTGGTATTCTTAGAAGATCTCTGAGCGAGCACCACTTTTAATAACCCCTTCATATCCATCAATCGATGTTCCAAGCTTTTAATTTTGGCCTCGTTGCTGGATGGTTGCACTTGTGCAGATGGCTCTCCTGGTTTAGCATTCCCTGGATTGAAATCAGGATTAATTTTCTCTTCTAGTGTTGTTGCTTATGGCACTTCGCCGCCAACAATGTTAGTTCATTTTGATTTTGCTATTTCCTAGAACAAAACTTTTCTTGATTAGTTTAAGAGGAAGATTAAATAGGATCAGAGGTTCAGGCCCTCTTTCTAGTGCCAAAAATGTTAGACCCAAAAATGGTATAACACCTCAGACGCCAAATGCAATAAATGATTCCTTGATTTGAATACATACGAAGTCATCATAGGCTAATCTGATAGACTTTTCTAGTACATGTGCGGAGACCTAGTCAAGAAAAGACTGACCATACAGATGTGATTAGGGCATATGCGAGGACCTCATATCGATGTGATTGAGGACATCATATTGATATGATGATACATCAAGGTATAAATTATAACTTTGGGATTAATCATGTGATAGGATCATCAAAAAATAAAAGACAATGACCTTTGAGGAAAAGTTCATCTTTGTCACTATTGTTTAATAGACTTAAAGTCCTCTAAGGCCATTAAAAGTGTCATATATATATATATAAGTCCATGTTGGCTTTTAGATAAGATAATCCAAAGGGCTCATGCTATGCCATATGTTTAATAGGCAAAGAAAATAAGTCTCGAGGTCATGTTATTGTCTATTATGGATGACATTAGGCTAGGCATCTTGTCCTTGTGTTCAAAGTCCATAGTTCATAGCCATAGTTCATATAGATATGCATATAGAAATTCATCCTAATCCAAAGCAATTCGACTAGATTCATGTTAATTTGGTCATGATAAGTTCATATTATGCAAGTTCAAGTCAATAATGTTCAATAAAGTCATAATCGAAGTCAGTATGCAGGGCTAAGTTCATGTTCATTCAATTCGAATATGATTACAGTCAAATTGAATTATCCATAATTCGATTTAAGGTTACAAGATTTCAATTTGAGAAGAGAAAGAGAGAGAAATGAAAAATCGGCCCCTCAATTTCGCCCCTAGGGTCGTATTTATAGAGGTAGGCGGCCCCCTCTTCGCATCTCCCATCTTCGACATGATGGACTTCAGCAACTTGCGACTTCGGTGGTATTTATCCTTGTTTTGGTCTTTATGGAGGCGACATCATCTTATTTTCACATCTTCGATGTTGTCAACCATCACTATTAGTGTAAAAGTGGTATCATCGAGGCGCTATGGACCATGTCTCCGTGTTCATGTAACATAGGGTCTCCGAGATGGTTAATGATGCTACTAGCGACGTCCTTTAAACTATGCCAAGGTCTTTGCAGCTAATGATGTTACTTACCATCGACATTCCCTTGCTTAATCATGTGGTTCTCTTTGAATTGTGAAGTGGGTAAATGGTCGAAGAACAATGTGATTTTCAACAAGGAGCGATATGACCTTATCTGTCCTAAATGCTTTCGAAGTGCTTGTAAGATAGGATGCCGCTGTGGTATTGATAGTCTCTTCGACTGTTGATGAAATGCCTCTTCGATGTTAACCTACCACTAATACTTAGTACCTTTGAAGTCATTTGAATGTGGTGTTGGTAGTGTGCAGTTCAGTTAGGGTCGAAGTCCTTCCTAACCCTGCTGGTATACAATGTGGTTGGCACTCTTTGGGTTTTAGTGCTATGTGAGAAGCGATGAGGTATACCATTGAAGATGGACATTTTCAACTTTGAGGAGGTATGTTATTGATGAAATAACTATGCATGGAGAGATACCCTCGAAGAGGTACGTTGTTGGCTAAGTGTGGTTTTATTTTTAAGAATTAGACTCCATAGACTTAGTCTCCTCATGACGTCACCAATTATATCATTACTTCCGATATTGAAATTATATGGATAACATGCTATTTGTAGCTAGACATCCTAATATAACTAATGCGAATATCGACGTATATTAAGCTCTATAGATATATTTTTATTTTTAATCGGTATGCACGGTCATACATACAAACACACACACATACATACGCGCACGCACACACAGAAATAGGAATATATATTCCTATTTCTATTAATTCCTAAACTAGAATATTCCTTTCCACGTTTTAATTTATCCGAGCTATCCTTCCAAAAAGGATTACTGTTACAACCTTCCATAAATTAACCAAAAGTGAAACATTCGCTTTTATTGAAACTACAAGGAATTATCTCTTTGTTTTAATTGAAATAGATAGTGCAAACTACGGAGAAGAACATCTGTACTTTACACATCTCTTTCATTTTTGGTATATTCCTTATTATTTCAAATGACGCGTTTTTTATACGTTTGTAGAATTAGATAATTTATGGAAATTATACGAAGATAGATGTAGTTAAATTATACCCTACTCCCAGTAAATTAAAACATAGAAGTTCACATACAAATCAAATTAGGGCAACCTAAACTGCTACTAACATTTTACAACCCAACTATAAATCTGGAATAAACTTTACAACTTTATCAACATTCCTCTTTAACAAATTTAGGAAATAATTTCCAAATTTCCAGAATAGGGTGTAAATAGCATTCCTATTCCCATCTACCCATTTTACAGAATACGTAGACAATGTTCTTATATGTTCATTTTAAGCCTACAACTCATCAGCTCTTATATAGGCATAATAATTAAATAAAATTCAAAAATATAAAATTCAATGTTATAAATAAATTATAAATTACCACCCACCTTTCTTGCCTTCCAAATTTCCCAAATCCGAGTTCATCCCTTTACCTGACTCCTATTCTAATCCAAAAGAATATGTATAACAAGATATATACATACCTTTAGAATTACATATCTGAAATGTGATTTGGGGTTAAGGGGAATATTGATTTATAATTATAGGAATTGCCTTTTCACAGTATTGATTCACTCCTTCTCTTTTATTTTCTGCCTTTCTCCGATTTATATATATATAATATTATATTTTATAATTAATAGAATTAGTGGAAAAGGGAAAATTGTAGAGCTTCGCTGCTTTGATTGGAAAATATGAGAAAAGAAGTGAGGGGTCATGCTTGTATTTATAGGCACTCGAATCAATCATATCCATTAGATTAAAATAACTAAATCCGGACTGTTTGACCAAGGTTCAACCCTAGCCACTACGCTCTCGACCGATTGACCACTAGTAGTTGACTGACTTAAGGAAGGGGTCAACCGGTGGGGTCCAACATTTATTATTATTATTATTTTCTTGTTTTAAATTAGTTCTACTCTGAAAACTTCAAACGCTAATAAATTCTTCATTTGAGCTTCGATCGTAAAACTCCAAATACGAAAGTTGCTCAAAAAATGTCACAAACACAATGGTGCAAGTTCGTGGCCAAATTCTGATGTTTGCTCAAATTCCATTTTGGAGCCTCATTAATTATTTATTAATTACCGTTACCTTTATGAGGTGTTACATTCTCCCCCCTTAAAAGAATTTCGTCCCAAAAGTTTCCCAAGGTTTGAATTATATAACATAGCACGCAACCATCTAAGTTATCCAACTAATTAGTGTGCAAACAATTTTATAGCCAAGCATGCACGGTGTATCACAACATATAAGACATGCATGCTGAATAATTCTAAATCGACGCCTCCTATATGAATGCATTATTTTAATAACATTTTGAAAACATGATGAAAACAAGCTATATATGCTGGTAGTTCTATATGTATGCAAGTTTTCAAAAATCCTTTTTCACATAATAATTCCCACCTCCAACGAGTAGGAGTATGGTTCAATCAATTTTGCTTCCAATCTCTATCGTCCAAAACCTTTCACACAATTTCTAACATCCAAATTTTTTGAATATCCAGTTTTCCAAGGTTATACTCCTATGCTGAAAAAGGAATTTAGATAGAGAATTATACATTTCCACCCTTCTTTCGGATACCTATTATGTTGTACTTTGGAACCTTCTTCTTTTCCCCTAATTTTAATCCAGTTTTTCCAAGTACAACTCGCATAAGGAGGTTTATTTTTGGATGTTAAACAGAATTATCCTAAACACAAGTTTCGTTTCACTATCAACAAAGTATGAAAATAGAAATTCCAAAGCTAAAATAGTATTTTTCCCTTGTTATTATCTATGTTTAGTATACTATCACCTTTGTCGAACAATAAAATTCATATTCACTAACACAACGATGCTCCCTACACTAAGCATATGACATTAGGAAATTAGAAAATTTCATTCTCCATCAAAACTATTTTCCCCCTTTCAATCAAACTTGCAAAATAGTTTGAAAAATTGAATTCCCAAAAGCATTTGAACACCATATTTTTTTTCAAAAGCACTTGAACAAAATTTTCCATAAGCATTTAAACCTAACATCTCAAAAGAATTTAAACAAAAATTTTTGGAATCATTCGAACGTAATTTTTTCAAAACATTTGTCGCTCCATCCTTAAAAAAAATCAATCTACATCTCAATGTAATCGGGACTAAGTCAATGAGCTAATGCATATGATGGACCATAGCATTGTGCAGTTAATCCTAGATTTGGGGAACTTTTCCTTTTACTTTAAGACAATAAACTACCTACAAGTATACTTATAAATATTAGCTTTTAAGGCATAGGGATAATGACCCGTAATTTCGCAATAACCATTCCCCATCCTTTGTCTGCTAAAATTTATTTTCACAAAATTCTAAGTTATTGGGATCTAAGCATTCTTGTAATAACCTGATTTTTAGTAACAACTAACTTAAATTAATAATAGTAATTTTGTTAATTAAATTGGAATTTGAAAATTTAATTATAAATTGGTTTTGAAATTTTTTAAATAAAAGAATTTAAATTTTGAAAATTATAATATTTTATAGAAGTGATTTTGGAATATAGTTGTTTTTATTTAAATTAAATAAAAAATTTGTTTTAAATAAAAGAAATAAATATACGTGAACTGGTTTACTTTATAAATTCAAGGCCATGATTTTTATAATTAAGCCCAAATAGCTTAAGTCCAATAGCTCATGGCCCAAGTTTAATTGGTCCAAGTTTGTTTTCCAGATTATTCTCTCTTGATATATATTTTTTTCTTTCGTTCATTTTATTCATCCTATAAATACTTATCTTCCATGATACGCAAATCCAGGAAATCCTTTTTACTTCAAAAATCAAAAATAAATTAATTTCCCTAAATCCTTAAACTCTAATATGTGTCATTGAATATTCATGAGCATCTATACTAAGTAGAAAAATCAAGTTTCATTGTTTTGTTGCTGAGTTCTATATGTGCGCTTGAGAGCTGGAAGGGAGCAAGCGATTTTTAGGTGAGCTTTTCACTCACAAATACTATGTTTAATCTCATAACTTTGTATACATAAGCATGTAATAGAATGGTGTTTGTATATTTATGGTTTTGCACTCGGTATTTGGATGAGAAAGGCATATTATTATAATTGACCTTTCCCTGTATTTATCTGTTGTGATCGTGCCGATTTATCGATGAGTGCGTGAGCATATTTACATGGAAACGTGAGTATTTTGGTGTGCATGGATTTTATATGTGCCGTATATATATATATATATATATATATATATATCTATGTATGTATGTATGTATGTATGTATGTATCTTACTGTCTATATTTGCTATTAGTTGTGACCTTTTCCCATAATGAACGCGTGATGAGATTATTAGCTAGCCAAGTTGAATAGAGCCTTAAGAACATAACCTAATATTGCATAAGAAAAATTAAGCCCCCGTTTGGTTTCGTTTTGAGTTTTGTGTTTTCATCATACACTACAAAATACAAGAAAATGTGGGAAATTTTTTTACAATTCTTAGCCATCGCGACGATGGACGGGAAACGAAGGAGATGAATTGTTCTCCATCCTTTTGTTATGTCTCAAAACACGAAAAATCAAATAAACTTGTTTTCTATTTTCTATGTTAGTTTCATTTTTCAAAATTGTGTGTTTTTCAACAATACATAATAAATGCGAATTTTTCTTTAGAGGAAAACACAAAACTAAAAATAGCAAACCAAACGGGGCCTAAGTTCCTGGCTTATTAAGTTAAATTGATATTATGAGTATTGTCATGTTTTATGGTAACCAAAACTTGGAATTTAAATATGTCAGTAGAACACACACTAATTGTACAAAATTGTGAATTATTTGCAGCAGATTTCAAAACATCAAAAGAGAAATTATTTTGATTTTATTGCATGATCTGATACAATTATACAATGAATTTTTGATGATTGATACAATGACGTTTTCTTTGTACATGATATACTATTTATAAGAATAATAGTTGGGATATTGGGCTTCAAGTAGACAACCCAAACCCGCATCTATAAGCTTGAGATATTGCTAGTCACTGGATTGAGAACTGACAGTTGAGATCTTCACTTGTGTAATAGGAGATAATATAAACTTTGTATCTACCCCTTTCTATTCATTTCCAATACGCCCTCTTAAACCCTATTACGGCTAGGGTTTGCTGCGATTTATTTCAAATTCTCTTCTACACATCAATTTCTTGCGAATCTGATGAAATTTACTTGGGGGAGACATGAAATAAGAGTAGATCAAGGAGTACAGCGAGCAAATATCAAAGCTTTGGTTGATTGTCTTTCGAAAAATGACAATCAATCAAAGAATCCACAACCACTTGCTTCAACACTTCAATAGTTCTGGTTCGTGACTTTGAGATCATCTTGAAAGCTGTCAACATGGCTGTTCATATGCTTTCTAGTGTGTGAACAGTCATCAAGGCCTTCGACTTTCAGCCTTTCTCTGAATCGAGTGAAGTTGTTCCTTGATAAAGGCTTTGTCGGTATGTCGGCGGTCTGGTAAGTGGAAGGTATGTGATTAACATTTAGTTTCCCTCTTGTTACTTGTTCACGAATGAAATAGAGATCCAATTCGACGTGTTTTGTCCTTGAATGCAAAACTGGGTTGGCTGTAAGATGTATTATACTTAGATTATCACACCAGATAGCTGTCTTGCACTTTTGACTTGTAGTTCTCCAAGTAGGGATTCTATCCACATGACTTCTACGGTTGCATTTGCTACGCTTCTAAACTCAGCATTTGTGCTAGATCTAGAAACGGTAGATTGTTTTTTTAAGCACCAAGAAATAAGGTTGTCTTCTAAGTATATACAATACCCAGTTGTTGACCTCCTGTCATCTGGGTCTGTAGCCCAGTCAGTATCAGCATAGCCATTTATACTGATTTTTTGTTTGCTACCAGAGTTAGTCCAAAACTTAAAGTCCCCTTGAGATACCTTAGCATCCTTTTAAATGCTTTCCAGTGATCATCAGTTGGATTTTGCATATATTGGCTTGCTTCATTTACAGTGTAAGTAATGTCAGGTCTAGTGATAGTAGCATATTGAAGAGCACTGCTTCTATATTGACTGTCATTGAATATAGCTTCCCCTTTGTATTTAGACAATTGTATGTTGTTGACCATAGGAGTAGAAATAGGATTAGCTTCATGCATTTTTTCCTTGTGCAGTATCTCAGTTTTGTACTTTTTTTGATTCAGTTGAATTTTTGTATTGGATACTTTGTTAACTTCAATGCCCAAGAAAAAGCTTAGATCACCAAGATCTTTGATAGTGAATTCCCGATTGAGATGCTTTATTAGACTATTGATTTCCTGCTCACTGTTACCTGTAATAATAAAGTCATCAACATATATCAATACATATATTATTATATCTTTGTCAAATTTTGTAATTAAGGAGTTATCGGATTTGGTTGGATGATAGCCAAATTTGTTCATTGTTTCCTTTAGTTTTTCAAATCACACTCTTAGTGCTTGTTTTAATCCATAGATTGCTTTGTATAGTTTGCACACATGATCTTCCTTCCCTTTCTGTTTGAAGCCTTATGACTGCTCCATATACACCTCTTCTTGCAAAACACTATTTAAGAAGGCATTATTTACGTCTAGTTGTCAGATGGTCCAATTTATATATAAGGCAATTTTAATAACAATTCTAATAGTAGTGGGCTTCACAACTAGAGAGAAAGTTTCATTGAAATCAAATCCACTTTGTTGTGAATAGCCTTTGGCTACTAGTCTTGCCTTATATTTAGAAATAGAACCATCTGCATTTCCTTTTAATCTATAAGTCCACTTGCAGCCAACAATATTTTTGTCTTTTGGCTTGAGAACAAGATCCCATGTTTTGTTCTTCATTAGGGCCTCATATTCTTCAATCATTGCAGTTTTCCAATTTTTATTTTGCATGGCTTGATCATGTGTGGTTGGCTCCTCTGAATCTAGAATAGCATTAAAGATTTTTGGTTTGAATATGCCACTTTTGGATCTGGTTGTCATGTGATGACCGATCTTGTTTGTGACATGTTGTTGATTAGTTCTCTCACTTTCTGATTGCATGTTTGAATCTGTGCTTTGCATGTTATCCTGAACTTGATGAGGAGAGAGTTGCATAGTAGTTCCTAGTTGAGACAGCTGATCAGGTACGCTAGTTAATCTTGTTTGATCATTTGCAGAATCAAGTCTGGATACTGTATTTTGAGAGTCAGAATAAGTTTCTCTTTGATTGATGATGCTTTGAACAGGTTTTGCCTGAGCCTGTATTGTCTCAACTGGTGGTATTGGTGGTAAAGATTCATTAACATTATACACTTTGCTGGTAACTTTGATATTTGATTCTTTGAATGTGAAGATAGTTTCATTAAATACCACATGTCTAGAAATAAATATTCTTCCATTCTTGTCTAAGCATTTGTAACCCTTTTTATTATTAGCATAGCCCAGAAAAGTACAAGGAGAAGATCAAAAATTTATTTTGTAAGCATTATATGGTCTAATATATGGGAAACATAAACACCTAAACACCTTGAGACTATGGTAGTCTGGACTAATGTCAGATAATATTTCTATTGGACACTTTAAATTTAACACTTTTGATGGTAGTCAGTTAATTAAATAAACAGCTATGGCAAAAGCATCTGGCTAAAAATTTTGTGGCATAGATGCTTGGGCTAACAGTGTAAGCCTAGTTTCCAGAATTTGCTTGTGCCTTCTTTCAATAAGCCCATTTTGTTCTGAAGTGTAAGGACATGTTGTTCTGTGATTAATTCCCTTTGTCTGAAAATACTCCTTTAATGGCAAGTACTCAGTCCCACCATCTGTTTGCATGATCTTAACTTTGCAATTTGTTTGATTTTCTACATGTGCTATGAACTGCATGACAACACTATAAATTTCAGAGTTGGACTTTAGAAAATATATCCACACATATCTAGAAAAGGCATCCACAAATGATATATAATACTTATACCCTTAATCGGTATATATTGGGGCAGGTCCCCATAAATCAGTAGCAATAAGTTCTAGAGGCTTACTGTATTGAGTTCCAGAATCTAAGATAGACAATTTATGACTCTTGCTCATTTGGCAGTATGTACATATATATGGTAAAGACACATCATTAACAGAAATATTGTTTTTATTCAATACATGCTTAACAATAGTAGCATTTGGATGCCCAAGTATACAATGCCACTTATCAAATGTCTCACTAATTTCTTATTGTTTGAATTTAGAATTATTACACCATTTTCTTTTAAAGTCTGGGTTTCTTGAGTTATCCACACTGAACATGTACAACCCCTTATACTGTTTACCCTGCAAAAGTATTTCCTTAGTTAAGATGGCCTTAACTAAGCAGTTGTGTGGACAAAACTCAAAATAAACATTATTATCTCTTGCAAATTGTGACATACTTAGTAAGTTTTTCTTAATATGCGGGACTCTCAATAAATTGTTTAGATATAACTGCTTTCTTCCCATGATATAAGACTTACCAGTGTGTGTAATTGCAACAGATTTTACCATTATCCATATGTATTGAATTCATACCTTTGTATTCCTTGCTACCAAGATTCAAATTGCTCAAGTTATTTGTGATGTGATTGTAGCACCTAAGTCAGGATACCAGTCTTCATCCTGAATATGATCTGACTTTGCATTCTCTATTTGAGAAATTTTTACATCTGACTGGTTGCTTGATTCTTGTTGTAAATGTGCCATGTTTGCACTGTAACTTGAGTTTCTTTGAGCATTTTGACCCTGACCAGGAACATAGTTTAGATTTAACCTGAAGTAACATTTTGCTGCTGTGTGTCCAAGTTTTTCACATATTTGACATTTTTCTGTTATTGTTGTTCCACCTGCCTCTTCCTCTTGATCTACTTGTGTATCCACCTCTTTGAGTTGATTGTTCTCCTCTGTTATTGTTTTGATTTTTTCCCTTGTAGCTTGCAGCAAAATTGGCAAAGAAATTAGTTTCATGTGGTTTCTTGATGTTAATTCTTGCTTCATGAGATAATAAAATTGAGTGCATATCATCAATAGATGGTAAATTTTCCTGGGAAGATATAACTGTTATTACTGCTTCATATTCGTCACCGAGTCCATTTAAGATTGTCATAATTTGCTCTGAATCTGAAACCTTCTGATTAGCTGCCTCTAAAGAATCACATATTAACTTAATCTTGAACAAGTACTCTCTCATGCTGTGATTGTCTTTCTTGATATTATGAAATTGCCTTTTGTAAAACATCACCTTTGAGCATATTGAGAATTAAAAACCTTTTCCATTGTTGTCCAGATTTCATTTGATGTCTTGCAACCTATAACATGAGATAAAAGATTTGCATTTATTGATGATAGTAACCATGAGAAGATGAGTCTTTCTTGTCTGTAATGTCTCACATGTTCTTCATTACTGATAATTTTGTTTTCTTGATCAGTGATGCATGGGGGAATGGGTATGGTTTCTTGAATGAAACCTTCGAGACCATACCCCTGTAGAGCAGTTTCAATTTGCAGTTTCCAGAGAAGATAGTTTCCTTCATTGAGATGGACAGTGACCAATTGGCTCTGGGACTGATCACAGTTCTGTTGAGTTTATCTGCATCTGATGCAGTGTGTTGAGACTCACTGCTGCTGATTGGCATTTTTGAGTGAGCTTCGTCTGCCATGATGATATTGAATCTGAAAAAGGTAGAAAGGAGGGATAAAAAGAAAAGAAGATTGCAATATTGACTGGAAAACTGGATCAAGAACTGTGACCGGACACAATTCAGGTTTGATGCAACCAAGAAACTCAGGTGATGTTGAAAACTGATGAGTTTTTCTTAGGATGTCACTTTCTTTGACTTTGTGTCGATGATTTTCGAGTTTCTTGATTCTGATTTTCTGATATTCTATTGCTGATCTTCTTGGATTCAATAGAGATTTCTCTACAGCTAGAATATTTTCAAACTGGCACGGCAGTTGTAACGACCCTGAAATTCCGACCTAATTTTAAAAAATTTTCGAACCGTTATTTTAATATAAAATGTGAAACTTACATACGATTTCAATTAACGTCCAAACTTTTTTTCTAAATTGCGCCTAGATGGTTATAGATATGGGTAAAGTTTCGTCGGAAAATACCGCAGTAAATTTCGTTCGCATTTTATTGCACATCAGTTCATTTTAAAACGTGAAAAAAATTTATCTTCCGAACCTGAATATTTTTACATAGAAAAATTCTAAATCATCTTCTGACTAAGACGTCATTTTTCGTTTTTCAAAATTCGGACATCTTTAGCTCCGTCGATCTTATTCTTCTGCGTTTTTGCTGCATTCTCCGTAATAGAAAATTGCGAATTTTCACAAACAACTTCCGTTGCTATTCAAACTTCATATTTGGAATGCGTCTAGATAGACATAGGCGTACGCCAAATTTCGTCGAATAATATGGAAGTAAATTTCGCTCGTCGCATTTGCCTATTGGTTTAAATTTTATGTGTAAATTTTCTATCGTCCGAACTCAAATATTTTTCACAATGTTGCATAAGAAAAATATTCTGATCATGACGGCGCACTTCGTTTCGTCAAATTTCGCTTTTAATTGCTAGTTAAAATGTTCGCTTATGCAAATGGTTCAATAAGATTTACCACTTCGCAAACAACGTCAAACCATCAATATCTTCATACCGTTGTGTCCGCCTTGTCGCGCTGATCAAAACGGTATATTTATTTGCATTAATCGGAGTTCGCAGTCGTTCGTTGCGCTATTTAACTAACGCCATATACGTTCGTTAATTTAAACCAGTGCACATCCGTTGGTCACCACAACAAATATCTATGTCCCCACATAACCAGATTTGCTGCCACCATATTTCTGGGAAATCCAAACATTTTTTTTGAAACCCCAAAATAATTGAGTACTCCTGTCCCTTTCTGCTGTCCACTAGTTCCCAGTCCACCCTATAAGAAAACTATGCCACACAGTTGTTTCTTTCGTTTGCAAACTAAGATATATTGGTGCGTACTCCTGCTCTCTACTTCCCTTCATCTTCTCTTCTCTTATATATAAAAAAAGAAAAAGTAACAACAGAAGCTCCTGCTTCCCCTCCAACTCCCCTGCCTACAACCCCTCCGCCCCAGCTCGCCCAGCCTCCCCTCCGCCCCAGCCTCGCCCAGCCCCGCCCCAGCCTACCCCAGCATTCCCTCCACCCAGCTCGCCCAGCCCCTCCGCCCCAGGCTCGCCCAGCCTTCCCTCCACCCAGCTCGCCCAGCCTTCCCTCCACCCAGCTCGCCCAGCCCCTCCGCCCCAGGCTCACCCAGCCTTCCCTTCACCCAGCCGCCCCAGCTTCCCCAGCCCCGCTCCCAGCATCCCCAGCCCCACTCCTAGCTCCCCCAGCCACTCCCAGATCCCCCAGCCCGCTCCCAGCTCCCCCAGCCGCTCCCAGCTTCCCCAGCCCCGCTCCCAACTCCCCCAGCCGCTCCCAGCTTCCCCAGCCCGCTCCCAGCTTCCCCAGCCCGCTCCCAGCTCCCCCAGCCGCTCCCAGCTTCCCCATCCCCACTCCCAGCTCCCCCAGCCCGCTCCCAGCTCCCCTAGCCGCTCCTAGCTCTCCCAGCCCGCTCCCAGCTCCCCCAGCCCAACTCCTCTAGCCTGATCCCAGCTCCCCAGTCCCGCTCCTCAGCTCCCCCAGCCGCTCCCAGCTTCCCCAGCCCCGCTCCCAGCTCCCCAGTCCCGCTCCCCAGCTCCCTCAGCCGCTCCCAGCTCCCCCAGCCCAGCTTCCCCTGCCCTGCGCCCAGCCTACTCCCAGCCTGCTCCCAGCCGCCCAGCCTACTCCCAGCCCTGCTCCCAGCCCCAGTCCGTCCCCAGCCCTGCCTCCAGTCCCCAGTTCGCCCAGCCCCAGCCTCGCCCAGCGCCTTCGCCCCAGCCCAGTCAGCCCCGCCTCAACTGCACCAACCCACCCCACTACCTGCTCCTCTGCCCATTACCCTCTTCGCTGTTCACCTCCGCCCTCGTCACCACAGTCCCGACCCCGACCACCCTGCTTCCGTTGTATACATAATATATATACAGTGTATTAGTTGCAAAGTATAAAGAAGTTGATTTTATTATATGGGTTACAGTATCTCAGATGTTGTTTCGTTTGCTTGACAGTTCTGGCTGATCCGGGATCTCAGACCTAGCCTTCCATCTACCTTATTTTGCATCTAGTTCCTTGTTGGGTATGGTTTATATATATTCAAATAGATATATATATTGAAATAAACAAATTATTGATTAATTATTTGTTGATTGCAGTTGTGTTCATTTTGCGTCGTGCTTGTTAGGGTCTATTTTATCTATTTGTCTTCGTGCTTCGTCATCTTCAACCACGCAAGGTGAATATTTTATTCACGACTCAAATCTATTATGCTATGATAATCAAGTGATAATTGTTATGAATATTAATTTGGATATTAAATTGTTGATTGTTAAAATTGTTGAAATAAAAATTGTAAATCGCCATGCAAGTTAAATTTGAATATTGTTAGTTTACGACAAATAGTTGTGACACTAAAATTGTTATGTGATGTTGAATGTAGTTGTTAATATAAGTGAAATTTAATATGAAATTTAAATTGATATAGGATAGCCAACAATTTAAAATGGATTATATATGTTGAACTTGACCCCTTTGGATGTTAAATAAATCGTCGCGTAGAAATAGCGGTAACTACACTTTGAACCATTGAATGTATGATTGATGTAGTAATTTAATAATAGACACCAAGTGAAACCATAATGTAATAATCTTTAATCTGCATGAAATGAGGGTGTGGATTCTAGGAATAATTATATTAATTTGCATAAATAACGAATGTAAGTTAATAGGATTATTTCGGGATTATTTAAATAAATTGTTAAATTGTTATGTATGTTTGCTATTGCTTGTTTATTTACTTTGACACCATCCCAGTTATCACAATGCAAGTTCCCTTTGCTATGCTTTGTTTTATATCGAATGATATCGGGTTGAAATGATAAATACCCAATTAAACAACTTGGCCTAGGATAGATAATTAAAATAAGAAACCCGATTGGTCAACAAAAATTATTTTTGAAATTGAAATCTATTTGAAATTAAGGAATGAACTTAACAATTTGTTTGGAAATTAGGTAACGAACTTAATGGATTTAATTAATGGTTTAAATCGAAATAAATTAATAGGAATAAATTAATGGAGTTTAATTGAAACGGATTAATAAGCCTATTTAATTGAATAAAATGAATTGGCAAATTTATTTGAAATGAGATTTAAAAACAAGGAAGTTTCAGAATTTAATAATTTGAAATTTTATTAGATGTGTTAGATTTAGACTTGAAATCGGTGTTAATTAAATAGATTTGAAACTTGTCGTAAATTAAGTTTGAGATTTAGAAATTTGACTTAAGTGGAATACGAAACTAACTAAAGTTTTAGGGATTTAATTTAGTGATAATTTAAATTTAAAATGATTTTAAATTTAATAAAATTGATTTAATCAAATTTATGATTATGGTTAATGTAACGATGATTGTAAATACGAATTGAAATATAGAATTTGGTTTAAATGATGTGAACTAAAATTTACCATTAAATCGAATTAATTGGAGTATTAACTAAATTTAGGAAGTGAAATTTAGATCTTATTAAGTTGAACAGGAATACTTAATTTTATTGTTAATTCAAATGTTGAACTAAAAATTGCATTTGGAAAGATGTTTTAATATCCGAAATAAATTGAATCGTGAAATGTCAAATTTTGGAAGTCAAATTTGCACCTTGACTTTTGGACTTGATTTGTTTAAACGTTAATTTAAATGACCATCGGGTAATAAATACGTAGTTATTAAAGAGACCGGGATCGGATATGGACATACTCTCTGTCGATACCGAAAACCACTTTAATAACTATTATACGCGGAGTGTTGATCCAGAACGAAGTGGATGGTTTGGTGAATGCATGGACTTAAGAAAGAGAACGATATTGGATGACCCTTGACATGACTAAAACAGGAGCCGCGCCGGGCCATTGAGGTTCGCCACCTCTAGCGGACACACTTCTTCGATACCATATCTATTACTTTTGTGATTCGATTTGGGTGCACCCCTTGATTTGGGAGTGTTGTTTCGCGGTGTTGAGGTAGTAGCTGCTATGCTCAACATCAGTCCGGATCACGCAACTACTAGTATCCTAGTTGGTATCGCCTCATGTACCTTGTCATACTGATTATCCTATTCGCGACCACTACGTTTTGGTTTGTACCTTTAGTATATGGATTGCCCTCTAGTGACTTCCGGTTTTGGGGAAACTACGGTCTTGTATATGCTCTTGGGAATAAAATGCGTTAAGGGGATTATGGTAACGCCTTAACACTATTTTAATATCGTACCTTACTGATTAGGCATTATCTATCTATCGTATTCTATTGTATATATAGATAGTTTATCGGATCCTTAGAGATGTTTATTTTATTCATCTTTAAGTTATGGATTTTTTCCCTTGCACTTGATTTTCTTGTATAAGATTTTGAGTCCTGACTCGAGTGTTTCTTTTTGTATATGCTCGGGTCAGTCTGAAGCTATCCAGTTTGCCGATCAAGGTTGGTTGAAGATGCTGAAGGCTTAGCATTTATCTTTATCATTCTATTTCCATTCCTGTATTGATGTCCTAGTCTGTTGGACATTTATGTATTTTCTTTTAGTCACTTTATGTTAAGACATTGTTGTACTTATGTAGTAGCTTCATGAACTGCTATTATGACAATGTATTTTCCGCTGCATTATTCTGTGACTGTTCTGTGTCTGTGATGTTGTATTGATTCTCATTTACATTTATGTATTTATAATCCCATAATGATTCGTGTTTTGTATTATTTAAGTTGACATGTTTGGATTATTGTCAATTTAAATGGTCCAAATATACGAGTTGTTACAGCAGTGATGGTTTCTGATTGAGTCTTCTTCTCAAGTGATGATCTTGTATCTGATGAGAAAGAAATTTGAACTCAGATGATGATTGATTCTTCGATCTGATGAGTTGTTGTTAAGCGAATTTGCTCTAGTACCATATACAAAATTGTGAATTATTTGCAGCAGATTTCAAAACATCAAAAGAAAAATGGTTTTGATTTTATTGAATGATCTGATACAATGATACAATGATTTTTTTATGAATGATACAATGACATTTTCTTTCAACATGATATACTATTTATAAGAATAATAGTTGGGATAATGGACTTCAAGTAGACAGCCCAGACCCGCATCTATAAGCTTGAGATATTGCTAGCTACTGGATTGAGAACTGACGGTTGAGATCTTCACTTGTGTAATAGGAGATAATATAAGCTTTGTATCTGCCGCTTTCTATTCATTTCCAATGCTAATAACTATTAATTAATTCATTTGTAAGTATGTGGGACTACTAGTATAGTTTCATATCAGACAGCGGAAATAAAATATCATAATTGTTTATTGCAAACAACAAGCCCATATTTTATATATCTTAGACAACTGCTCAATTTCTACACATAAGTTATTAACCTTTCTTTTGTAAAATTTAATAAAAGAAAGTGATCATTTTGGTCCTTTATTTCCTGCTTTTGAACTGTGTGTGTGTGGCTAATGTGTAAGAATGAAAATGTGTAGGGTTATGTGTGATGAGGGTAGCGGTTGCATGGGGTTGCCTAAGTATTTATGGCTGTTGCTATGTTAGTTTAAGATAGTGGGTGAGAGTGCGTGTTTATATCTTAGTGTGGATATATATATATATATATATATATTGAAAACCCAGGAGAACCCGGCGGGCCGTTAAACTCCTGAGGAGGGTATAGTAAAGCCGTCCGCTGATCCAAGCCCCCATACCCCCGGGTAAATTTATATAGGATAGGGAAGCGCGTGGTAGGAATCGAACCTGGGTCTTTTTAGCAGAACTCAAACCTCTTTTCCACTACGCCGCAACCACGGACATATATATATATATATATATATATATATATTTCATGCGAGTATACCCTAAGACTCTTAAAAGTGTACTTTGATACCATTTCTTACTATTTTGAGGGTTCTTCTTATGGCTTCTACATGTCTCTAATAAAATATTCCTAGTCTCATACAAATATTCCTTGTATTCAATGGGGATTCCTTGTTGCAACCTTACGAGCATTCGTGGTCATTTTATTCATCGTCTTGACCTTTACCTCATCTGACCTAGGTAATCATCCCTATCTACTTCATATCAAAAATTGGTTTGGTTTTCACCGCTCTTTTTAAAAAAAACTTCATCGTCATGAAGTACCTAATCCAAAACCATTATCCTTGAAAATATAAACTTGGGAACCCTTTTATCAAATTCAAAAATTGCTTGTTTTCCATAAAGAAGCCATGAAATACTTCCATTTTCAAAGAATTTCTGCAACAAATATTTACTTTCTCAAAACTAGGATTTTTAACTCAAAACATGTTTACAAATCCAATTGTCATACCAAACCATTTTTCAAAAACATCTTTTTTAACTTTAAACAATTAAAACTGAAGTAGACAAGGATAACTTTCATTCTATTATTTTTCTACTGCTCACGCTATTTTCACTTTCTCCCTTAGCGGAGATTTCAATAGCATATAAGGGGGACTTCGAAAAGATACGTGCAATTGCAACTTCTATATAAGCACTTGTCTAAAATATATGCGCAATTACTATACTTATCTATGGAATTTATTCATTATTCCTATCTAATTCCTACTACTTTTCTCCTATATTATTCCTAATTAGATTACTAAACTTATTAAAATTCTTAATGCAATTTTTATCTAAATTTCCCAGTATTTACTCATTGCAGTGCGTTCGCCTCCTACATTAGTCATTGAACTTTTCTTCATTAACATGAAAAGACATATATATATATATATATATGAATCTATTTTAGTGTTTATTTTCCATATTTCCTTATATGGGAATGTTCCTCAAACCATCATTATCAGGCATTCTTATCTTTCTATTCTCTTTACCCCATTTCTACCAAGTACCATTTTCATTTATCAAACCCATAGAAATAATTTTTAGAAAGGAACATCCAAATTTACAAAAATAGGAAAAGTCATCGAGCCAAAACTACGCTCTATTTTCCATTTATTAAAATGAAAAATCCGTTTATAAAAAACCTTTAAATCCAAGAAATTTTAAATCAAGAATTTAAATTTTTTCCTTACTTTTCTAAACTACTTCCCAATAAGTCCTTTGAAAACCCATTCAAAAAGTTTCAAGGAATTTTCAAAAGATCTTGGTTAAATTCTTCGACATGGGGTCGGACTCTGGAATGGACTTTAATTTCCCTTCTCTTGGAATTTTCTTCTTTTCCCTTCACTCTTAACCTCTTCTTATTTAGAGTATATTCTAAAAATATGACTGTCCTCTTGTGGTGATTAGTGCACGCCTTCTTGTGGGAACTCGCTCCACTCCTATTATACCTTACTTCTAGATGCTTGCAATACATAGGGTCTTACTTCCCATCTGTCTGGATGAAGTGTACATCTTCAATCGGCAATCCACCGAAATCCATGATCATAAGGAAGCCTAGGCCCAACAAAGGAGTCAAGAACCATCCAGCCTCGTGGATCATTTTATATGTCACACTCATGCTCTTCTTGGTCAATGCCTTGCGGTACATCCAATGCTCTAAGGGGTAACTGAGGCAGGTGTATAAATTTAACTCTATTTATTGGCCCAACTCATAGTTGCCTCGTCCACCCTATGGTCACAACTACTTCTATAGTCAGAAATTTATAGACTTTGGCGTATAATATACATATACATATATATAATTATAGGTAAAAATACTAATACGTTCTCTCAACGTATCCTAATCCATATGATCGACAAACCTATGCTCTGATACCAAATTAACAACCTATACTTTAATAGGCCCGAATTTTGATGAAATCAAAACTCAAGTCCATTAGTGCATGGATCAGTGGTTCTGGTAACCTATAATAAACATATGTATATCAGAGAGCAATCAGTATAAACTCATAATGGAATAGAAAAATATAATAGAACATAAATACCGATTGAGGCTACAACCTTGGAATCAATTGTATTCCTTGGATATTTAGTTGCCTTGTCAGCGTCGAGCATGAAAGAGAAGGCTCCACCATCTGTAGTTCCCGTCTTGCACCAGTAGCATGTCGCTTTAAATCTTTCCCGTGGGTTGTAATAAGAAGGGGGTAAGAACTATGTTCTGGTGACTAGAAAATTACACACTTTACCAAAAATGTTAATTTATGACGATTAGTTTCCATTTAAGTGTTATGTTTATTATTCATGGCTAATATGTTAAATCCTATATGTGCGTACGATATGTTCAACCTTCTCCGAGGTATAACTATATATATGCCTATATACATATATATATCTAAACGTTGTACTACCCAAAAATCCCGACCACTTAATACTTATTAAATAGGGAGGAGGCAGACCCAATAGCCTTTTAATACCTCAACCCCGAAGTCGGCCCTCTGTAACTAATTGTTAGTCAATCGACTCTAACAACAGAGACTGATGACCCTTAGATACAACTTTATAATATAATACCCGCATTACTAACACATCTCAAAGACTTATCTAGGGGTTAACTAGCCTACCTTTGACAAATAGACAACTAACTAATTAAACTTTGAGGTCTATGCGTATCCCATACAGATTCTACATTAGTAGGAAACGAAATCCATTAGGGCATATCCTGAGTCTTTGCTACCAACCACTCTAGACCGCTGGTGGTCAAAGCCTATATTCCAGCCCTACTACTCAATGATGGTCCAACAATAATACTAACATAATCTGTCGACCTTCCACAGTCGAAATCTCGTTTAGACTAACCTAATGTAAGTCAAGGAAACTGCCTCTTCTAGTTACTTAAGTCCTCTTATTAAAAATGAAGAAGACCATATTTCCTTAAAATACTGGGCTATTTAACACTTCAAATCTGAGGTGAACTCTGGGTATATTTTCCCTTACCTATCTGCAAACGTATATCCCTTACCCATTGGTCAAATGGTTGGAGATGTCCCACACCAGTAGTAAGTATACACAACCACTGGTAGCCTCTGGGTGAAGGGCGGACTTCTGTTGTGTAACTCTACTGACCTCGCATCCTAACCCACTAAACCATACTAATTATCTTATGCCTAAATATCAAACTAGGCTCACTAATTCAAGCTTATCCTAAACATATAATTAAGGCTTTATAATTTCCTATTGTGAAAATTATACTGCCTCATAATATTTAATTCATATCTTATCTACTTGTTCTCTATATTCCATAAATGTAAATTTTCTGTAATAAATGGTTATTATTACGTGGAAATTAGCCACAAGGGCCCCTTTGGAAAGTGCAATTAGTTTATAGGACACACAACTAAAATAATTACTTTTAAGGACAAAATACAAAATAATTAGTTTCTAAGTCCTAAAAACCTATGAATTTATGTCCTTGAAAATAATTGGACCGCTGACTTTGTCCTTAAAAATAATTATTCTGCTGACTTTGGCCTTGAAATTAATTTCTGTGGATGTGTGTCCTAGAAACTAATTGGACTGCAAAGTTTGTCCTTCTAGTGAAATGCCCCTATTATTATTCTATTTGGACAATCTCTAATAACGTTTATTTATTCATTCTTTTTCAACCTATCATTCCTATTTCATTTCCCTATAAATTCCATATTAAATCCTTTAACCAGTCCCTTTAACCACATTTATGTCCTCATTTAATTCTTGTAACTCAATATTAACTGCACATTTATTGCCCTATTAATTTTAAATTTAGTATCTCTTCTCCACCTACACCTCCTAATTTATTATGCTATTTATAACTAGATGTCCTAATTATAACTAATGTGAATATTGATGTATATTATGATATATGTTTGCGCCAAAATTGGTCACAAAGCCCGAATGTCGTGAAAGCACCAGTGTATGAACACAAATCAGCAATATATGATCACAAATCACAGATCTAAGTAATGTAGAGGATAGAAAATGAATAATAATGAACTTAAAACGGAAAGAAATAGACATAAACACAAGATTTATAGTGGTTCGGCTATCTCCGACCTACGTCCACTCCAAAAGTTAATTTTTTATTGATTTTCCTTGCTGGTTACAACTGATTATGGCAGATTATAATGATAGAATTCGAGTATAACAACAGCTATGGAGTGCAAAGTTGAATCGGGCAGAGTCTGGACGTTGAGGAGCCAAAAGATCCCTTTTCTGTTGGCTCTAGGGGTCTATTTATAGGTGTAGGAGGCTGATATTTCGCTCAGATCTCGGGAGACTTCTTCTGGCATGTGAGTGGGGCCACGCGACCGAGCCCGTGAAGTTTCGGTCCGATCCGTGATCGATACGAATGAATTTCGTATCGATCGAGATTGCGTCCAATGGAGTCGAAATTTGGTGTGGACATGCTTTAGCATGCTCATAAACTCCTTTGAAAATTTCGTGGCATTTGAACTTGTGGTTTATGAGATATGATCGATATGAATTGGGATTTTCAATTGGTTGCTTCGTTCAACTCGATCGATTTCGCATCGATACTCGATCGCATTGATACTATGCACACGCTTGGCGATGACGTGGCCCTATCTTCAAGGTTCAATCCACTTTCCATGCCGTTTTGAACGTTTCTTCCTTTGAATCATGCACATTCTTCGTTCATGTTAGTCATATTCGTGTCCATCGATCTGCTAATGCCCCTGGTCTTCTTCGAACCGATGAGCGAGTGTGTCCTTCGTATCGATCGAAATTGATCAATACGAAATGCTTGTCCAAATCTCCGCAACCAATGCTCCATCCTTCATATCGATTCCATCCCCGATTGATACGAAATGCACCGTCATGCCTCATCATCTCATCGATGCGAACAACATCGATACGAAAACCGTAGCTTGAATCCATCCGATCGATGCGAACGTGTCGACCCAAAATAAGCGACTGAATCCATTTTCATCGATACGAACTGTGTCGATACGAAATATATCGAGGTGAAACCTTCGAGTCAAACAAACCATCTTGCGCCCCTCTACTCAACCCGGGTTCACTGCTATCGAGTCGAAACCCATCTGGCTTTCCTACTGATAGATACGAAGGTGTTGTTCGTATCCATGTTGATCGATACGAACGCCTTGTTTGAATCGATCAATTACCTTGAGCAAATGAACTCCTTTTGACCTGGAATTTGAAACGTAGTCTCTCCTAGCCTTGATCATCGTTCCCAATCGACCCCGCCTTGATTGGAGCTTGGTCAATTTTGACGACATCGATCAAAGCCCTGTTTCCAACCGATTTCCAATCCTGATATCCATCTTTTCTAGCCAATTTGTTTATATTCCAGCCTTGACCAAAAGATGGGATAACATTTTCCCCCCAAAACATGCCTTGTGATAAGAAGGTGTGTTTTGAATAGTTCAGAATCCCATATCTAAAGCCCAAAGCCGTATCAACCAAGTGCATCATCCTTGACTGCTCCGAGTCGATGTTTGACTCCAAATCCATTAACCAAAGCTTTAGCCAATTCCATATCCATCCGAACCCGATAACCGAGTTCTAATCCATCTTTATCCAATAACCAATAACCGAATCCAGGACCTCTCCGGGTCGATATCCAAATCCGTAACCTCTTCGGGTTCTTGCCAAGCGCAATCCACACTTGACGACCGTGGCCCAGTGTCCCTGAGCATTAAATAATTGTCGTGGCTTAAGTCCTAAGCCGATTCCTGGTCGCTCCGGACCCTTGTCGAGCATAGTCCATACTCGACGACCTGAAATTGTAACTGATAGGTATTATGGGGCCTAAGTCCTAGGCCGAATCCTGGTCTCTCCGGACCCTTGCCGAGCATATTCCATGCTCGACGACCATTTACCAAAAACCAGAGGAAAATCCAATCCAAATCAAATCATAAAACCAAAAATCCACATCCAAAATCAAAACCAATACCCAAACATGAAGACAATCCTCCAAATGAAAATCCAAACCAGAAAACAAACAAAACCAGGAGTTCAAACCAAACTACAAAACCGAACCAGAAAAAGCAAATGTCCAAAACAAAAGAAGAAACAGATTTCACAAACCATAGCGTCGCGGTTTATCGTCAGTCAGAGCATGCCTAGGGGCCATCTCTGTCTCCGTACATGAGTAAAATGACTTGGCCGTTTGCCAATAGTTCGCTACTTATTTCATATCATCCCTGTCAATTGATAACCAACCGACCATCATTCCCGGGCCTCGCGCCATCGTTGTTTGAGGTGGACGGTGGTCGCTCCTGCTCCACCGCCGCATTCCAAGCCCCGACGTATTGTCGCAACTATCCATTCCTTACATGCTCCTCAATTATGTCCTTCAGATGCCTGCAACTGTTGGTATCATGTCTGTCCAAATCGTGAAAAAGACAGTGCCTCCCTGATGCCCTTTCACGTTCCGAGGGTTCTCTCCTAGCTGGCCTTCGGTAGGGAAGGCAATTCCGAGTCTCCATGAATATCTGTTCCAACGTCTCGTTTAATCCTGTGTAAGTGGAAAACTTTGGTTCCCTCTACCGCTTCCTAGCTTTTCCTGATTCGTCATCCAGCTTCCTTTTTCCTTTATCTTTATCCGAGTCTCTGCTGGATGGCTCGCCATCCTCAACTGCGTTTACCTCCTTTAACTTCATATCTGAACATGCATCTTCCTGCCGAAGGAATCTCTCGGCTTCGTGAAAGAATTCCCCGAGATCCATTGGTGGGTCTCGTATTAGAGATACTTTAAAATTTGAATCCTCTTTGACTCCTGATACTACTGCCATTAAAACCATCGATGGATCTAGCCGATCCACCGAAGCAACCACTGCATTGAACCAAGTTAAGAAAGCTCTGAGCGATTCATCTGTCCTTTGCTTTACTGACGTTAGCGTCATCACGTTCTTTGGCCTTTTGATATGAACCCGAAATTTCTTTAGAAACCTGTCCACCAATTCTGTCCATGTCCTGATAAATCCTTCTTCCAGCTGTCTGAACCACATCACAGCTATATCCGTTAAGTAACATCTGGCCATTACTTCCTCCGATGCCCCAGCACTTCCATATGTCTCGTATATCTCATCAAGTGATCAGTCGGATCAGCTTTTCCATTTTATACTTCTAGTGTAGGTAGCTTGAATTTTGGCGGATTCCGAGCCATCCTGATGTCACGAGTAAACAGACTCCTATTTACTCCTTCCATATCTCTGTTTGTCAAACCTCCGCGCATAGTTCGTCTGATAATCTCAGCTAGTCCAGCGTCGTCTGTCAAGGGTTGCCCCCTGAGCCTCCGAGGGAATTCTGGTACGTACTCTTCATCCTGCGCTCCTACATTCCTTCCACGATCTTGTTGTGTGGTGTCACCTGGAATTCCTCTGTGGATTGGTCCATTGTTGTCGGGTGGTGTGCCCCCATGTCTGGATCCACCCAGATCAGCAGTCGTGTGCTGATCGGGGGTCGTGCCTTGTTGAGCTTCTCCATTCGATTGCCTGTTTGGTCCTTCTATTCCAGCTCCGTGGATCTGAACTCCTGAAGCTCCAGCTGTTCCTGTTTGTCCAAACTGTTTGAGGAAATTCTGCATCATCTCCTCCTGCCTTTTCAGAAACTCTTCATGCATAGTTCCCATCATTGTCTCCATCTCGTTTCTGGTGATGAAAGCTAAAGTCTGATTAGCCCCGGATGATGCCTCCTGGCTTCCTTCATGCGGACTTCTCTCGGCACTTTGTCTTCTACTTGATTGCCTTGTCATAGCTCTTAATCTGAGTACTTAAGCCTTTAGATCTGAACTCCAAATTTGGTATAGCGGGCGCTAGTCGTTCTAAGTGAAAGCACCAAAGTGTTTGCACCAAAATTGGTCACAAACCCCGAATGTCATGAAAGCACCGGTGTATGAACACAAATCAGCAATATATGATCACAAATCACAAATCTAAGTAATGTAGAGGATAGAAAATGAAGAATAATGAACTTAAAACGAAAAGAAATAGACAGAGACACAAGATTTAAAGTGGTTCGGCTATCTCCGGCCTACGTCCACTCCAAAAGTTAATCTTTTATTGATTTTCCTTGCTGGTTACAACTGATTACAGCAGATTATAATGATAGAATTCGAGTATAACAACAGCTACGGAGTGCAAAGTTGAATCGGGCAGAGTCTGGACGTTGAGAAGCCAAAAGATCCCTTTTCTGTTGGCTCTGGGGTCTATTTATAGGTGTAGGAGGCTGATATTTTGGTCAGATCTCAGGAGACTTCTTCTGGCATGTGAGTGGGGCCACGCGACCGAGCCCGTGAAGTTTCGGCCCGATCCGTGATCGATACGAACAAATTTCGTATCGATCGAGATTGCGTCCAATGGAGTCGAAATTTGGTGTGGACATGCTTTAGCATGCACGTAAACTCCTGTGAAAATTTCGTGGCATTTGGACTTGTGGTTTATGAGATATGATCGATACGAATTGGGATTTTCAGTTAGCTGCTTCGTTCGACTCGATCAATTTTGCATCGATATTGGATCGCATCGATACTATGCACGCGCTTGGCGATGACGTGGCCCTATTTTCAAGGTTCAATCCACTTTCCATGCCGTGTTGAACGTTTCTTCCTTTGAATCATGCACATTCTTCATTCATGTTAGTCATATTCATGTCCATCGATCTGCTAATGCCCCTGGTCTTCTTCGAACCGATGCGCGAGTGTGTCCTTCGTATCGATTGAAATTGATCGATACGAAATGCTTGTCCAAATCTCAGCGACCAATGCTCCATCCTTCATATCGATTCCAGCCCCGATTGATACAAAATGCACCGTCATACCTCATCATCTCATCGATGTGAACAGCATCGATGCGAACACCGTAGCCTGAATCCATCCGATCGATGCGTACGTGTCGACCCAAAATAAGCGACTGAATCCATTTTCATCGATACGAACTGTGTCGATACGAAATATATCGAGGTGAAACCTTCGAGTCGAACAAACCATCTTGCACCCCTCTACTCAACCCGGGTTCACTGCTATCGAGTCGAAACCCATCTGGCCTTCCTACTGATTGATACGAAGGCGTTGTTCGTATCCATGCTGATCGATACGAATGCCTTGTTCAAATCGATCAATTATCTTGAGCAAATGAACTCTTTTTGACCTAGAATTTGATACGTAGTCTCTCCTAGCCTTGATCATCGTTCCCAATCGACCCCGCCTTGATTGGAGCTCGGTCAAACTTTGACGACATCGATTAAAGCCCTGTTTCCAACCGATTTCCAATCCTGATATCCATCTTTTCTAGCCAATTTGTTGATATTCCAGCCTTGACCAAAAGGTGGGATAACAATATATAAATATATTTTTATTTTTAAACGGTAAGCGTGATTATACACGTGTGTGTGTGTATTCCTATTTCTAGCTATTAATCCTAAACTAGAACATTCCTTTCCATGTTTTAATTTACCAAATCTATCCTTCCAAAAAGGATTACCGTTATAACCTTCCATAAATTAACCAAAAGTGAGACCCTTACTTCCTTTGGAATTATAAGGAATTAATTCTTTTCTTTTATTGAAATAGATAGTGCAAACTATGGGAAAAAACATCTGTACTTTAAACATCTCGTTAATTTTTGGTATATTCCTTATTATTTCAAACAATGCACTTTTTATACATTTGTGGAATTAGATAATTTATGAAAATTATACGAAAATAGATATAATTGAATTGTACCCCGCACCAATAAATTAAAACATAGAAATTCACATTCCAAATCAAATTAAGGCAATCTAAACTAATACTAACATTATAAAACCCAACTGCAAATATGGAATAAACTTTACAACTTTATCAACATTCATCTTTAATAAATTTAAGGACTGATTTTCAATTTTTCAGATTTGGGTTTAAATTACATTTCTATTCCCATTTAGCTATTTTACAAAATATGTAAGAAATATTTCTATACGTTTATTTTAAGCCTACAACTCATCAAACGTTATAGAGGCATAATAATTAAGTAATATTTAAGTTTATAAATTTCAATGTTATAAAAAATTATATAATTTTCCACTAATCTTTCTATCTTTCCAAATCTTCCAAATCTAAATTTATCCATTTCTTGACTCCTTTTCCATTCTAATCCAAAAGAATATGTATAACAAGATATATACATACTATTAGAATTAGAGATCTGAGAAGAGATTTGTGGTTAAGGGGAATATAGTTTTATAATTATATAAATTACCTTTTTCCACAGTATCGATTCGCTGATTCTCTTCTTCTCTTTTATTTTCTGCCCATCTCTGATTTATATATATAAATAATATTATATTTTATAATTAATAGAAATAGGGAAGAAAGGAAAATTGTAGAGCTTCCCTGCTTTGATCAAAAAATATGAGAAGAGAAGTGAGGGGTGGGCCTGTATTTATAGACGCTCAAATCAATCATATCCTTTAGATAAAAATAATTAAATACAAGCCATTTGGCCATGTTCAATTATAGTTGCCATGCTCTGGAGCAGTCAACTACCCCTATAAGTGGTTGAATGCTAGCTGTCGATTGCTAGCGGTCAATGTGCCCAAGGAGTGGGTCGATCGGTGAGGTTTCATATTTATTATTATTTATTTCCTTTTCTAATTTTAAACTATTTCTGCTCTGAAAACACCAAATGCTAATAATTTCTTCGTTTGAGCTCCGGTTGCAAAACTCCAAATATGAAAGTTGCTCAAAAATCGCCACGAACACAATAGTGCAAGTTTCGTGGCCAAGTTCTTACGTTTGTTAAAATTCATTTAGGATCCTTATTAATTAATTAATTAATTATTTATTACCTTTAATTTTGTGGGATGTTATATGGTAAAGAATCGTTATCCTTTGCCCAGTATATACAGCTTATTTGATCAGTTGAGTGGAGCCTGTGTGCTCTCATAGTTATACTTGGTAATGGGTTTCCTTCAATTGAGAGTAGCAAAAGGTAGTATTCCATTGACCATGTTTCGAATAGGGTATGGTTCATATGAGTAGTTAGTGCTGTCATTTGGACTGACCCATGCCCCTGCTTTCTTCATTGAGCTTATGAATCAAATCTTTCACGATCAGTTGGATAGATTTATGATGAAATCGTGTAAACTCTAAGTATGAGAGAGATCATGAAGTCCATCTGAGATTGGTGTTGGAGATGTTGTGACAACATAGTTGAAGGCAAAGTTTTCGAAATGCCATTTTTTGAAACAAGAAGTGAAGTTTCTTGGGCATGTTGTTTCAGAAAATGGATTGGCTATGTATCCATTGAAGATAGAGACTATTAATGGTTGGAAGCAGCCAGAGACGTTCACGAAGATGAGAAGTTTCTTGGGATTGGTCGGCTATTGCTATAGATTCATTAAGGCTTGCGTATAGCATCACCACTTGACTAAGCTTATAAGGAAGAATGAAAAGTTCGTGTGGACCAATAAGTGTAAAAAGTCATTTTAGGAGTTGAAGAAGTTATTGATGAACATTACTATGCGGATTGTGCCTTCAGAGAATTTGTAGTTGGTAGCGTATCCCGATGCTTGTGGAACAGGTTTAGGGGTTGTGCTGATGCAAAAAAGGCAAGTTATAGCTTATGCATCGAGACAGTTGAGACCGCATAAGCGTATATATCTGATTCATGACTAAGAGTTGGTAGCGTTGGTGTTCATGCCAAAGCTTTGAAGACATTACTTGTTGGGAGAATGGTTTGAATTGTATACAAACCATAAGTCCCTTAAGTATTTATTCCCTCAGAAGGAGTTGATTATGAGATAGCGGAGATGGTAGGAATTCTTGGTGGCGTATGATTTCAGGATAGAATATATGCCAAGAAAAAGGGACAAGGTTGCCAATGCTTTCAATAGGAAGCATCAAAATGGAGAGTTATCGACAATTAAAGAATGGAAGGCACTGGAGATGTTAGCCTCTTGCAAAGTGCATTGTAGGTAGAATTCTGGATCGAGTAGATATCGGGTGTGTTAGCAAGTTTAGAGGTACGTCCATTACTAGTTGATAAAATTACTGCAAGGTGAAGAGAGGATCACTAATTGCCAAAAGAATTAGGCAACTAGATATAGGACCAGAGGTTGGGGATCTGGATGTATTCAAGATAGAGTTAAAGGGATGGCTAAGAAAGAAAGGAAGACTAAGTATTTTTGATGTAGGATACCTTTGAAGGAAGTCTTGGAAGAAAGGCATTAGTCCAAGTTTACTATTCATTCTGTATGCATAAAGATGTATCATGATATGAAGAGTTTTCATTTGAAAAGGGATGAAGAGATATAGGTGAAAGTGTGAAGATGTGCTTTATCTGTCAATAGGTGAAGGTTGAGCATCAAAAACCAAGTGGTTTATTCAACCTTTAGAAGTATCGACTTAGAATTGGGATTTAGTCTATGGATTCTGTTGATGGGTTGTCCAGGTCAAGGATAGGGAATGATATCATTTTGGTGTTATTCGATGGATTGAATAAGAGTTCCCGCTTTATCCCAATAAAGTCAACGACGACGGCAGGTAGCATAGCAAATCTATATATGAAGAATGTAGTGAGACTACATGGGATACTGAATAGTATCGTTAGTGATAGTGACCCATTATTTACCAATGAGTTTTAGAGAAGTTTTCATAGTGCATTAGGTACAGAGTACGTGAGCACGACTTGCCACCCACATACTGATGGTCAAATGGAGAGGATGAACTGTGTACTTGAGTATTTGTTAAGAGCATATGTCTTGGAATTTGGGGGATCCTAGGAGGACCATTTGCATCTAGTAGAGTTTGCCTACGAGAATGGTTACTATTGTAGTATTGAGATGGCATCATTTGAGACACTGTACGGTAGACCGTGTAAGTTACCAATTTGCTGGTTGGACAGAGAAGATAGACTTGTGTTGGGACCCAATTTGGTATGAGATGCTACCCAGAAGGTAGAATTGATTCGGACCAGGATGAAGGCAGCATAATCTAGACATAAGAGTTATGGCGATAAGCGAAGGAAAGATCTCGAGTTCGTAGTAGGCGATCATGTGTTCATGAATGTTTCTCTGATGCGAGGATTTATGTGCTTTGGGAAGGCAGGGAAGTTGGCACCTAGATATCTAGGACCATTTCCAATGATCGAACGGATTGGTAAACTCGCCTATCGATTCGAGTTACCGAGTATTTTGGTAGGTGTGCATAATTATTTTCATATATCATATTTAAGGAAATATTACCATGACCCAAGTTCGGTAGTGGAACCGAGGGCGATAGAGGATTTATCTGTAGAGCCAGATTTGACATATGTGAGACGGTCGAAAGGGATAGTAGGTTGTGATACGAAGAAATTAAGGAACAAAGTTATCAAAAATTTTCGCTTCTAGTGGAGTGATGACAAAGAAGATTGTGCCCAGGAGGTAGAGGATAGGATTAGGAATATCTATCCTCAGTTGTTTTAGAAATTCATCTATATATAATGGTGCTTTGTTTGTCTATTTTATGGACTAGGAGGGTACTAATATATTCATATATGATGTGACCGTGTGTTAGTAGTTGCACTAATGCATTCATGTTTGATGATTTATGGTTTACATTAGTCGGGTACTAGTGTAATCCTTTGTACTTATGTGTACTTAAATGACGACGACTTTGCACTATCTGGGTGTTAGCGTAAATTTTGTTTTCCCTTATCGAAATTTCGAGGATGAAATTTTTATAAGGAGAGAGACCGTAGCACCCCATAATTTGGAGGGTCGATAATATGGGAAAATAATTCAAAATTATTAATAAGAAGATATTATTAAAGAGATTAATAAAATGATTTAATTAACACGAATTTCCTAAGGGAGATTTAATTAATTAAATATGGGACATTTTAAAAGGTTAATTGAATGGATCATGGGTGATTTGGGCAATTAAGGTTGGTCTTGTTAATATAGGTAAGTGAATTAAGTTTTACATAAGTAGGCTTAGTTTTAGGGTAGGTGCATTAGTAAGACTAGGCAATATGGGATGTTATCCCAAGCCAAAATTACTAACCCACTTACCTTGGTCTCATTCTCTTATTTCATTCAATTAAAATAAATCCCTAACATCTAAACTAAGGCCGACCACCATTTTGATAAAGTGAAGAGGAACATATCAGCTATAAGATTTCAAAGCTAAGAAGATTAAGCTTTCAATTTTAAAGAAAAGGAAGATTAAACAAATGTTTTCTTAATCAAGATGAGTAAAAATCTTCCCTAAAACCCATCCTTACCAATTTGGATTCGGATTTGATTTTATATGAATGGTTTGATAGTGGTACGGCATGTTTGAATGATTGAAACATCATTTGGTTGTGTTTGAATTTTTTAATGAAGTATACTTGTTCATGTTTTAGGATTAAATATGGTTAATTCATATTTAAATGCCATGAAATTTTAATTTGATGTTTATAATGATGAAATAAAGATGATTTTTAAATTTCAGAATTTTTAGAATTTAATTCGACTTTTTATGAATTTTCTAAGTGGTGAAAATAGTTAGTTTTGGGTATATTAATTATTAAAATAAAATAATAATTTATTTAGATTTCATTTTTTTATAAGGTAAAATATGACAAAATTGATTTTTGGCGAATTTTGGGATTATCCATCGATTTTCGATTTTATATGAATTAATTGGTTAAAAATAAGGAATTAATTAATGATGATTAATTAATAAATGAAAGATGTTATTAGCCCATTTCTGGAAAGTGAATTGTAAAGATAAACATTAGCCAATGAGAATTCGACACCAAACGAGATTTGGTGTAAAGTTAAAACCTAATAAGAAAATGAATTAGTTTTCTATATAATTATAGAATCATCATTTAACTCACGATAGCCTATATAACCCACGACGACTATAAATGGATTAACACATGATAACACTCTACTGTAACTAAAGCTTGATCATATTTCTTGGAAGATCTGCAGATGATAATATTCTAAGTTTGTTTAATATGATGTGCTTGGATACTCAGATTTTTAATATACTGTCATTATTTGAAGTGTGAAGTTTCTACCAATGCTGGCATGAGAGCAACTGGATAGCCTGTTCTGAACAAGAATTTGTATAAGAGATTGTTGTATCACTTGTTTGTTTCAGTACACTTTGAGTTAGTTGTCACTTTGTGTATTTTTGCTCTGTATTATTGGTATTGATTGTAGTCAAGTGTAGGGTTGTAACTGAATTGTATCTTGTGGTATTGTAATTCTTTGTTGTAATGTTGATTAAGTCAATAAAATGAGCTTAATGCTCTTTGCTTTTCAAAAAAAAAACTCTAGTTATCTACTCACAATAACTTTGGAAGAGCTATCAAACGAAAGCTTTATTGAGCTTAACACACGAAAGCTAATTGCGGAACTCAGCATATGGAGGCTATAGAAGGGATAACTCATGAAGGATATAGAAGGGATAACTCACTATGGCTATAAATAAGACAACACATGATGGCTTTAAGTGAAATAGCTTGTGATGGTTTCAGATGGGAGACACATGATGACTATGAATGAGATATAGCACGATGGCTTTCGATGAGTCAACACACGATGACCTTAGGTGGATTAACATACGATGGCATCTGATGAACTACTATGCGATGATAATATATAAGATAGTACGCAATGGCTATATGGAAATTAACCCACAACCATTACTTAAAAGGCAATATGCGATGGTTTAGGAAAATATTGACCCACGATGGCTATGGGATAGCCAAATATACAAAAAAAAAAACTAAACATTCGAATGTTACAGGATAGCTAGCTCATGACGACTAATGATAACTCACGAAAGCATGGGATGCTATATTTTCTAAGTAAAAGGAAGAATACTTAGGGAACTTTGAAAGACAGCTTCCAAGTGTTATTGAACTATTTCATGAGGTTGAAATAAAGGAAAGCTTTTACAAGTTAATATGGTATTAACTTATTTTGAAATGGAAGAAAGCTAAAAAAGCTAATAAATGATAGGGTATCATTTAAATGAAAGATAAAGATGTTTTATCTAAATGTGTAGGGTACACAACTAGTGAATGAAAAAAGGGTTGAATCGTGATCGTAAAAGTATACCAACTTAAGAGGTTATTGGATGGCAGGTTGCCTTGACTATTAGTCTAAAGTCCAATGGTATATGGTAGGGTACCATAATAGGGTTCAACCCTAAAAGATTTATAAACTCAAAAGGGGAGTTAAGATAGGGTGCCAAAACATCAGGGTGTTGTTATAACTAAAATAAATCAGCAACATGACCGATAGTGGTTCAAGGACTAAGAGGGGTTATTGACACTTAGTAAGGACGCTTACTAGAATGTATTTAGAGTGCTTACCTTCAGCCTATTAGGAGGACGAGGTGGCTCTAGTCAGGGTGGCTCCTATTAGTGGAATGAGTGGCCACATCATCAGGTGACGTCGTTCAAGAAAAGATAAATTAGTGATAGACAGACCTAGGAAGGTAATCACTAAATAAGTTGATGATAACTTAATGATAAAAGCCTAAAATGAGAGAATAGGTCATTATTGGATGGATGATGAATGTTTGTATAACATGGTTTATAATAGGATGATAAGTATAGGGTAAACTTAATTTGAATATATATATATATATATATATATATATGACATGGTTCATTACAAGATGATAAGTATAAGGTATACTTAATTTGAGTTGATATATGACATGGCTCATAATTGATAATAGGTGTAGGGTACACTTCTTGATTGAATATGCACTTGGTTGCTTTTTGTGTAATGTTGTTTACA
The DNA here is from genome assembly GCA_030737815.1 of Allium fistulosum. Lineage (NCBI taxonomy): Eukaryota > Viridiplantae > Streptophyta > Magnoliopsida > Asparagales > Amaryllidaceae > Allium > Allium fistulosum. The sequence goes on along the minus strand of CM060905.1, from coordinate 890,671,855 downwards.
TATATGATTTATTTTGAATGATGATAGAGTGAAGGGAAAACCCATTTAGCTTTAGCAGCATGTCTCATAATAGATGACTAGAGTAAAGGTTTGACTCATACCAGATTTTATGTCTGACCCATGTTTTTATTATTTCTCATAAACTTATGGGTACTCATTCGAGTAGGCTGAGTTATGAATTAGACAGGTATCTACCAGAAGGATGAATAAAGATTTTGAAGACACAGCAGGAGGCTTATCTAGAGAATAAAAATGTTTTTAAATTTTCACTGTGTAAAACCAGAAATTATAACTGGTTAGGTATTGTGTTCGCATCTTCATATGTTGATCACAATACTACTCTTATTTTCTATCGTGTTTACCTTACGTGGGAACAAATTGGGTTAAAAATGATGTAATGAATTATATAATTCAAGTTAATGTAATGAAAAAGCTATTTAGCTGCTCTATTTACTTATGTTGTGAAAAAAATACTGGACTCACTTTGTCACTGGAAAATGATTCTTGTGATGATTGTAGCATCAACGACGTCTATTTTCAACTCTCGGAGTGGGGGACGTTACAAGTCAGATACCATTGCAATACACTATAAACGTATACTAGGTACCGGAGGTGTATGGTGGTCATTACATTTGGTATAAGAGCTTAGGTTGCATAATTAGCCTAAGTTGACACTTAGATCCATTTTAGATAGAGAAGATGTTATCACCCTAGAATGGATCGGATGATATATGAGAAAAAAATACTTAGTGTGTGTATATATATATATATTTCCAAACTATATTAGTATTTATAGAGTACAAGTCGCATTACATAAATGAATACCACTTATGCAGCTTTCCTTTTTGACAAATTGATCGTCCACATTGCAAATTGTAAAAATAAGCTCACAAACAAAGAACGCAGGAAGAAACTCCATCTCAGGAGTAGAAGAAGGAGCTGGCTCAGGGGCGGCTGCAAACCCCGACATACAAACTATGTTCAATACTGTGGAACATGCTGCAGAATGCCCAAGGAAGTGCACTAAATGTTGTTATTCATAGTGGTGCTTAGATGTAATGGAGCTGACTTTGCTAAGTTGAAAAAAATTTAGTCTAATCTTAGTGGCAAACCGTTTTTTGGAATAGAATCAGCTATAGTAGCCAAAACAGGGTGAAAACATAACCAAAATATGGCACAAACATCCAAGAATTTAGGTAGAGAGTAAAATGAAGAATATTAAATGAAAGTGAAGTAAAAACGAAACACGTAGAGTTTTTAGTGGATCGGCTAACTGATGCCTATGTCCATTTAATTTTCTATTAATTACCAGTGCGAACCCGTGCTTTGCACATGGACTGACAAAATAATTAGTTTAAAATTAATGATTGAAAATAGATTGGACAACATACTTTCCAAACGAATTACCAATTCCTAATAATATTAAACATTGAGCACCGATAGATTACTGCTACCGTTGAAAGTTTTAAAAAGCCGAACGTTGTTATTTCCATTTAGTTGATAACATTCGTCTTAATAATTGTTTTAAAAAGAGTCATTCGTTGCAATGTATAAGGTACTAAAAGTTTAAAATAAAATGTACCAATTTTTATTTATAAATAAGTACACAGCTATCATAACCTTAACCTGTAAGATTCTAATTATTTTGTTACTTTGCAATAACGTTTATGTTATTTGATCACCTAATCCCATATTGTGTTCTAAGAGTCAAATTAAACCTCCAAGTACAACTGTTATATACCTACATTTTAAAATATAATATTGATCAATATCGTCAGGTAATTATGATATATCATACTGTTGGTAGAAGTAGAAGAATCATCCACCATCCACTAACTTAGTGGGTTTTAACAGTATAAGCAGACTAAAATAGGTTGCTATACAGTGATATTATAGGTCCATGACGTGATTGAATGAAAATTAATATTTTCAAACAGATACACTAGTTAACGAAACAACAATACTTCTGGTGTCTGGCACCAAGCAACATAGGAATAAGCTTGATTTATCAATCATATTAGAAATTGTAAGACATAAAAGGTATTAATACAAAACAATTGAAACAAAAATCTTCAAGCAACAATAATAGTATTTGCCCAAGAAAAAAATCTCCTAATTGTTTTGAAGGATGGGACAGTGCAATTAATCAAAAGATAATTTTAATATTTTGCTGCATCCTTATAAAATGGAGTTGAGGCCAAGTTAGTAGCTTTACTCCATCCAACTTATATTTTCCCCAAAACATCAAGAGCCACTTCAATAAATAATCAACCCAACATTGGAAGTTTGATTTTTGGAGCGTATCGAACGTCCACCAACATAAAAAACTTTGCATCTGCATATAACGAAAAAACATGTATGAAAGTGAATAATAACATTTTCCATGCTTATATCTCAATAAATATGGAATATAAGAATACGGTTTTCTAATAACAGTTGAACTAAATAAAAAATCCCAACAGTTGCAGTGAAATAAGACATCGTATATCATTTTACCAGTAATGGGCAATTTGAAAACTTAAACTTCACCTAAGTTCATAACCTTATGTAATGCCATATATGGGCTAAGATTTGTCGGTAATAACTAAGTTATGCCTTTTTTCCAAGACAAATGAATCTCCAAGATTTGTCAGTAATAACTAAGTTATGCCTTTTTTCCCAATGATGAGTTAGATAAAGAAGATAATAGAGCCATCACGGCCAATAAGTAGTGAAATTGTAAATTGAGTATTATTTTTTTAATTTTATTTTGCCAAGACCAAGTGCGTATTTACTCAAAGCACTGAAACATATCGTTTTTAACATGTTGGCGCAGTTTAGTAATTTGGAAAGTAAATATTAAATTTGTGTCCACCCTATGCATAAATGTTTTGAAATTGTAGAAGTCATAATAGTTAAAATGCTACTTAATTACTTGTAGATACATGGGATGTGTTACTATAGGTGTGTTAATAAGGAATAAAATTAACTGCAAAACCACACAAAAATAGTAGTTGAAAACTATATTATGGAATCAATTGGCATGAAATATACAATTGCAATATCATTTTATTATTTTTACAACAATCGAAGAAGAAAAATCTGTATAACGTACATGGATCATGAAATCTGAAAATCATGCGAAAAGTCTTCTCTCAATAATTTTTTTTTTGCAGGTTTGCATGTTAGACAACCAATCCAGTATTTAAGTAGCATAATGGTAAACAATTAATATGAGGAAAGGGAACAAATTGTAGACTTGAAGAAAACTAATTTGAATTTAGTTGGAAAAAAAGTAGGAAGTAAAGTGGGATTGTCAACAGTAAGAAAATATGACATAAATGAAAAAACTACAATGTAAGCATATTATAAAGTTCTATGCAAAATAAATTTTCCAAAAGAATTTAACCTTTACCTCTGTGCTTGTGTGTAAGAACCACTATCAGTTATAATAGGCACACCAAACATCCAATAGAGAACATTTCGGTAAAACAAAAAAGACACTGAAGGATTGATTCGGTTTAAAGTGTATTAACATGCGTATAGTGTCAACTCGATATATCTCCAACAAAAAAGATAATGCCATGTAGGATGCATATTCCAACAATGGTAAATTTGTGCATATTCCTGCAACGGTTAATTTTTTTCTAATTGATGTAATGGGAAATTTTTTAAACCGATAGATGTAACGACCCGCTATTTTGGATCATTCGCATCCGCACATGTCGGACTTGAATAATTCAAAATACCGAATTGTTAATTTAAATTTGGCAAAACTGAGCATATATAGTAAATAAATAGAACACAGATCACAAACACAGAGTAATATTTGCAGCGGAAACAAAAGACAGTAGTTCATGAAGCTACTATATACATATCAGAGTAAAATAAGGTACAACAGATGTCTTGAATACAATAGTCAAATACAATATCAGAATACATCACTGGAATCAATTGAATATTTGAAAGCTGGATAGATAGCTGGATCTCCAAGCGAAGCTCCAACTCCAAAGGTGAGTCTTGAATACTGGTGCACTCAGTCTGACCCGAGCGTAAAGCAAAACACAAAACACTCGAGTCAGGATTAACATTCTTATATCAATAAATCCAACTCAAGTGAAATAGCAACTGAAATACAAGTAACTCAAAGGATGTTTGGAATAACCATCCTTTAAGGAGCCGTTAAACTATCTACTATGTAGTAGTGTACGATAAGTAGATAATGCCTATCAGTAATATAAAGTATCAAAATAGTGTTAAGGCGTTACCATTATCCCCCTTAACACATTTTATATAAGCGCTATATTCTATACAGCACTGTAAACTCCACCGTAAACTAGTGGGATATCAGGGAGTACTCCATAGGTATAACACAAAACAAATCGTAGTGGTCGCGTATATAGGGATACAAGTATGACAAGGCACATGAGGCAATACCCAAGGTAGTGAAACTACCATTTGCCTGATCCGGAATGGTGAGAACGCATTGCCGCAACGATCGCAACACCGCGAAACAACACTCCCAAATCAAGGGTGCACCAATCGATAACAAGTAATGAGTAGTTTCGAAGAAGTGTGTTCGCTCGAGGTAGCTGACCCCATTTGGCCCGGCACGGCTCCTGTTTTAGTCATTTCCAATTTGACACAAGTGTCAAGGCTATCCATTATCGTTCTCTTTCTTCAGTCATCACGTACATCATTCCAACCACTTCATTCTGGATCACACTCCGCGTATAGTTATTAAAGTGGTTTTCGGTTTAGACAGTGAGTATGTCCCTAACCGATTCCGGTCTCTTTAATAACTTTCGTGATTATTACACCGATTGGTCGTTTATTTATTTCAAAACCAAATCAATTTCAATTTCAATTAGAATTTGTAAACCAACATTCCATTCGTCCTTCTAAAACAATTCCCATAATTTACTTTCAAAACTTCCAAATTACCATTTCGAAATCTTATAATTCAAATTCAATTTTTATTTAAACAATTCAAATATTGATTCAGGTTCGCATATAATTTTCATTTTGAAAATCATTTAAATTAATTTAATTCAACATTCAAAACAATTTAAATTCATTTATCTATTTCATTCAATATTAAATAAATTTATCATTCAAAACAATTTCTATTTAATTTCCAATTCATTAAATCAATTACTTAAGTTCAACTTCATTATATCAAAACTTCAAATTTAATTGAATTAGATTCGTCAAATCAATTCTTTAAATTACAAGTCTTACATTAACTTCAATAAATCACATTTCAATTTCTTGTTAAAGAAATTCGATTTCACTTAGTTACAAATTTCAAAACTTAATTATTTCATAACTCAACTTTACTTATTAAAGAAGTTCAATTTCTCTTATTACAAAGTTCAATTTTATTTAATTATTAAATAATTCAATCTTATTTAATTATTAAATAATTTCAAAACTTAATTATCAAATAATTTCAAACTTAATTATTAAATAATTTCCAAACTTAATTCAATCGTTTCTTAAATTAAACAACGTCCTTTCATCAATTACTTTGTTAATATTTTGTTTCAGATTTAAATATTAACATTTTCCTTCATAAAATTTCAAATTCCAACTTCATTTCAAAACCTTATCATTTATTCAAATAAAATCTTTATTATATTTTAAATCAAATTATTTACCAATCGGGTTTTATTTAATTCTCTATCCTAGGTCAAAGTTTAATTTGGGTATTTATCATTTCAACCCGATTCAAATTCAATTCAAAATCAAAGCATAGCAAAGGGAACTTGCAGTGTGATAACTGGGATGGTGTCAAAGTAAATAAACAAGCAATAACAACAATCAATATCAATCCAATAATCAATTCAAATAATCCTGAAATAATCGTATTAATTTACATTTGTTGTTTATGCAAATTAATATAATTATTTCTGGAATCTACACTATCATTTCATGTAGATTAAAGATTATTACACTAATCTTTATATGGTTTTTCACTTGGTGTCTATTTTTCAATTTCATACAACACTAATTTAAGCAACAAACATTTAAATGGTTCAAGGTGTATTTTACCAAATTGCTACGTGTCAATTAGTTCAACATTTAAAGGGTCATATTATGCAAATGTCATCTAATCAAATTTAACATATATCAAATCTAACTATCCAACGTCAATTTCAATTTCAAATTATTTATCACTTACAACATTAAAAATTTAACGTCCAATGTCAACATCAAACAATCAATCATTTAACAACCAAACTGGATTATCATTGTATATATAACAGATAATGGTGTCAGATGTCACAGGTGAACTGATACAGGTAATAGCATATATAACAGTGTAATTAACTAACACTAGCATATTTCAATTGTCGTTTCAATTGAAATCAAATTTAATAAATAAAAGAACATTAATCGTGAGTGATTGCTCACCTTTCGAGGCTAGAGGATAGACAAAGAAGTGAGCTACGAATTCCAAGCAACGCTGGATGGACACGGTTTGATGAAGAAAACAGGCACGACGAGCAAAAACTGATAATGCGAAAATCGATATGAGCAAATCAGAATCAGTTTTGATAGAACGACAATATATATATATATATTATTACCATGAAATCCTTATTTAATTTTAAAACAAATAATAAAATAACATATATAATAAAAAATCATTGTTTTAATTAAGCGCCTATATATATAGTGTAACATTAATAAACTCATTCTTTATATAACTGACAGACCACAATATATACGATCATATAGATTTATATATATGAACAATGAGTTATAGACTTATATAAATTTATATATACAACACACACGTAAAAAATTTACATAAATATATAATATAAATTTAAGTATATCTTGAAAAACTTACATACATACTTTAAAACATAAAACTGAATATAAACTTCATTATCATAGTATATATAAAACAAGTTAGCAGGCATATATAAGCTTAATATAAGTAAAATTTATATAGACTACCTATAACTAACACATTGATGTATACTGTAAACACCAAAATATATATATACTTTTATAACAGAAGCAAGCATTCAAGCTCCTTTAAAATAGAACGATGAAAGAATCATATACATACACTGTAACATTATAAATATAGCAACCATCTATATATATATACAGAATATCTATTCGTATATTACTAAGAAAAATTAATATATACTGTATATATAAAAGTTGTAAACAAAGTTTATACTGCACCAATGGCATATACATCTATACTGTAACTATATAACTTATACTCAGATCAGTTGATAAAATTTAACATATATAAGCTAACTTATCACGAAAACTTTTACAACATTATATATATAAATGGGACCGGTATCAACTTAGTTTACAATAATATATATTTAAATAAAGTGAACAAAGAAACATGCATATAAAATTTATATTCTAACCTTTATACATATACAAACCTATATAACTTTATAACAACGGGCTTCATATATATAACAAAAATTTGTATAGGCAACTTATATATACATATATATATATGCTAAAGTATAAATCATAAAACCCCCTTTCAAAATGTAAACAAAACATACCATATAGCAAAAATATAAACAACCAACGTATATAATATATAATCAATACAAACAGAAAATATATATATATATATATATACAGCGTGTATATATAATACATATAAAACAAGAATTTTTAAAAACAACAAATAACAATTTGCTGCTTACCAATACTTCATAATATACTACATATTATATTTACAAACTCTACAGATATATTTCAACAAATATAAACAAACATACAGGTATATACTTACATGAACAATATATTACAGCCTTTATTATACCCCTGTAACTAAAATATTATAAAACTCTATATAACTAGCATAAAGTTATAACTTCTATTTGTCATATAATATATAGAAATCAAGTTATATAGCAGCCTAATATATATATGTGGACATACATGAAAATAAAAAAAAATGTGCACCGAGTACATATATAACACGAAGAAGAACTGGATGAGCGAGATGGGTTGCAAGCACGGCAGCTGAAGGGAAAGAATGGTCAAGGTGGAAGAGTGAGAGGCCGAGGTTATTGGATGCTTGGGTCAGAGGAGGCGAACAAGGGAAGGCTACGCACTAGTTGCTGGTTGGAGGAACAAGCAAATGAAGAGCTGGGTTTTACTGGATCGAGTTTTGGGTGCTTTGATGGGACAGGCGGCATGATGGGTTCGGCGAGGTCAAAAGTGAGTGAGGTGCTCGGTGAGACTACTGCACGGGATGATGGTTGGCACGCAAGTGGGATGATGGAAGAAAAAGAAACAAAGGAGGATGGGGTTGCGAATAAGCAGGCAAAAGAACTCTAGTGATAGAATAAAATTAATATATATTTCCAAGGACAGAACGAAACCAGAGAATGAAAGGAAACGAACCATCAACATAAATATTGGAACCAGTATGAATAGCAAAAGACAATGTGTGGAATTCAGAAAATATTAATTGCAATGGCTGTTTGATTATACAGGATGAGAAATGAATGGTCACGTAAAAATCCAAAAGCCACATTGCGGAACCGATACGGAAATCGTTCCGTAAATTTCGCCGTATTCCGGACTCCGAAACACACGAACGAATATATTGCAGACGTCAGCACGACGAGACGATCAAAACGGCACACAGATATCAATGATACGATTAAATTATAAAAATTTGTATTTTCTACTACCGGAAAATACAGCAAAAACGCAGAAAAATAAGATCGACGGAGCTAAAGATGTCCGAATTTAGAAAAACGAAAAATGACGTCTTAGTTAGAAGATGAATTAGAATTTTTCCATGTAAAATATTCAGGTTTGGAAAACATTTTATTATCATCAATTTTAACTAATATAAATTGGAATAAAATTATACTAGAAAATAAACTTCCAAATTATCTGATGAAAATTTACCAGTTGCTATGATTAATTAGACGCATTCCAAATATCAAGTTTTTATTTCAAAATTTTATCGTTAAAATTTCACAAAATTTCAACTAATTACGTTACTAAACAGTTAAAATTTATGGGTCGTTACAATAGGTATATGTACAAACATAAGCAAACTTTATCTTTATGTTGTTCCTAAATTTCCTTATAACTTTCATCTAATTTGATGAAAAAATGCCTATAATTGATAAGCCCGTGCAAAAAGGTTATAAATGACTACACCTAATTTTGCAACATCCATTTTGCATTATTACAAAATCAAGTAATTTATAGTGTTTTTTATATATAATAAAGTGGAAATGCTAAATTAATATGTTAACAAAAAAAATGGATCCTAAGACTCTTACATAGTCCTTATTTGCAAATTGTATATCTTTATTATTTTAAAATTGCTTAATCTTGCATTAAAATTCTCAACAAAATTCCTACGATCGAGAAGTCAATGCATAAATGTTATAAATGATCGATCAAATATGGTAACATCCATTTGGCATTATTAAGAATCAGGTAAGCATGCTGTTTTTGTGTATAATAAGCAGGAAATACATAGCATAATGCTTATTTTAAGGTAATGATGCCGGCACTCATGTTTCAGATGGAGTAAATGCTCAAAATGTGAATTTTTACCACCTCGCAGTCAAAATTATAGAAGATATTTTTCATCTATTAAAGCCTTTAATTGACGAACATAACATAATCAAATTAGAGAGAAGGTAATGTTGTATGTTTGCTCTTAAGTATATCAATTATTGATCCATACAAAAATTGTTTAAACTAATTTATATATCTGATGTGGTTAACTAGTTTAAAATTAGACCATAATGTTATCCAGTTAATCATAGTAAAAAAGCATTTCACATTTGTGGAAGTACATACATATCCAACTTATATCATGCATGCACGAATTTACAAAATAAATGTTATCATGCACGCTCTAATCAGCAAACAAAAAATGTGAATGTGACTCACATTTATTGTTATTGATATAGAATACGCACACAAAAATAATGTTGATAACATACGACAACAAAGCAATGATTAGAAATGCTATTGAAAATGGTAAATTGTAGTAAACCATGTTTTAACATAGAAAATAGACAAAACCATGGTTAAAAATCTAACTTTAAAGAGGATATTATGCAATGCTCATTCCTCTCCCTAAGATTACCAATGTTTGAAGAAGCTAATAGCTATAAATTGTTCTAAAAAATACAGTTATGAATCCCAAATTCAACTAATAGAAATTTAGAGTACAAAACAAAGAAAAATAGGCAATGGAATTGATCTTCAAAAGTTGATTATAGAGTAAGAAAATAGTGACAACATAAGTATAAATTTATAGTGTCATATGCAAATAAGGATAAAGAAATCAAAAGTCTTAGAATCAAGTATGATTCATTTTTATACCGAACTACTTAAGGTGCACCAAAAAAACCAATTGATAGTTGAAAATTTTCTAATGATTAGGTTTTAGATAATGACTTCGTATTAAAAAAAATCACTACCTTTTGTATTTCAAGCACATAAAATCCTGCACTTAAACTAAAATACATATTTCTGTTATATATGGTCTTTGTAACATAATCTTGTTATGTTGTATGTAGACTAAGATGACAAACTCAAATTTCTAAAACATCATGTATGATTAATTTTATACAAAATCGATAATTTTGCAATTAACAGACCACTTAACATCTATAAATTTTATGTTAATCAACCTATAAAGAGTTAACTCATAACTTATAAAAATCATTATTAATCAATTTGTTGCTAAATCAGTTATATTTGAAGCTCATCCGACATTTGTATTCCTTATTTTTTCTCCAAAAATGGAGAAAAAAATCCAACATGTAAAACATTAAGGGGTCATTGCTTATAGCAGCCATTATATCCAACGTTGTTCATAGCACCACATAACCGGACGACCAGTTCAATCAAAAGCATTGTCGACAATGCACAAAGGTAAAGCACCCTATTGGTTTTTTTATAATTTGAATTCAGAAACCAAACATAACGTAACCATCTGTCAAGGGTGCATCATTTATAGGTTTATGGAAGAAAAATCAATATTTTAAAATTATGTAAAAAAATTCTGTATCGGATTCAAAAAAACAATGAATTTCAATCTTAGTAGCCGACATTTTAAAAAGAACATAATTAGAAATCCTTCAGCAATGATCATTAACATTTAAAATACCCATCCAACCAAGTACAATGTCCAACAGAAGATATTGAATTTAAATTCGAGACAGTAAAAGAAGAACATAATTTGGAATGAATGGGAAGGTGGAAGTGATATTCATAAAGGAGTTGGTACTCTTAACTCCCACCGATAGTTATGTTAGCACCATGGTAAAATAAGTGGATTCATCTTCATATATGAACTAACACAGTACCGCATCCATTTCTTTGTTTTCCACATAAAGAAAAATTAAAAAATTTATAAACTGTAATGGACTTGCTCTTAAAGGTTTAGATTACAAAGTTTGAAGAATGCAACATATTACAAATTCATCAATGACATTTTCTTAAATTCGCAAAATCAACCGAAGGATAAAAAATAAATACAACAAACTCCATAGATTGATCATCCTCCAAATTCATCAATGGCGATTTCCAAATGATCGAAGTGACAAAGGGGAGCTTACGTCAAACATATAAACTTTAGATCGACTATTTTAAAAATTCCCTCAAACCCTCAATTTTTGATAGTTGAACCTTTCTGTTTGAGAGTTTAGCCTCTTATATCCTTGTAAAGAGATCTGAAGTCACATGTATGTAGTTTGAACTTTTTATTTATTTCAAATATTGTTTTAAAATTTTAGTTTGTCTTTTAATTGTTATTTTTTTCAAATCTAAATTTGAAACTCATTTTCTAATTGTAAAATTAATTATATTATATATTTAAACGCATTAAAAAATTTAAGTATTACTATTAAAGATTGTAATTTATAAAAAAGCTGCAATTTTTTTAGTTGTAAATTTTTTTAGTTCTTAGGTTAGGAATTTACCTTTTAATTTTAATATTAGTTAAAATTTATTATATGGAGAAATAATTTTCACTGCCACGAATAAGTTCTACTCACCAAATTTATCATGAGTTGTAATATGATATAACGTGGTACACAAAAATTATCTCAAATGACCGGGATCTGATTTGTAAGAATACAGATTCAAGTTTCAACTTCCAAACTAACATGAAGATTTCTACCTCCGACTTCAATATGAGGGATTGACAACTTCAGTTTAACATAACACTTATTTAATTCAAAAAGAATATACTAATCACAATAGTACATTTTAATATCTAGAATTGAACCATTTGGTTGCAAAAAGTTGCAATCAATGACACAAAATAAAGCATTATATTGTTTGGTAGGTTGATTTAGTTTTAGAGACATGCAAATCTCACAATGATAGTTGTAGTGATGATGAAGTTTCAAATTTTGGCATGAATAATTCTAGACGTACCATTGTTTTATTTGAGCGCTTTAGAAAGCACCATTAAAATTATGGTAGCATAATATGCAAGATTAATTGGAAAGCAATAGTCATATTTTTAATCCTCCAAGTTACCAACAATGAACTATACCATTTGATCCCCCGCTTCATTAAAATTGGAATAAAATGCATCGCGGAGGGATTTTACCATGAATTAATCAATTGATTTTTTAGAACTTATTACCACTTTATTTTATTCAATAGATTTTCCATTTTATATTATAGTTATTAAACAAATGCGATGAACATCATTTGATTTATCCAAAAGCTAATCAACCATAAGAATTGGTTAAACCACGACATAATACTACCTAATGACCACTTAACTATGAAATAATAATGTGGATGACAAAATATGAAATATAATACAATTTTTGCTACGACTAATCTACACAAAATTAATGTGTAATGTATGTAGATTTAACCTATCAACTAAACTTGGTCTGGACTTGCCAAATTTTATAAATAAATTGTAAAATTACTGCAAATAGAACCACAAATCCAAAATATACAAACTTTTGTTTACTTTCAAATCCTTTTTTCGATCAAGGTTAGAACCTATAAGATAAAATAAAGTGCCAGTGCTACCAATTTTGTGAAGTGCACTTTGAAATTTGTGTATTTGACAAAACAAATGCAAACTATCCACCTGTAATAAGAATTTATGTAGTAATTGATATATTTAACAAAAAGTTGTACTTCGTAACATATTCATGTAGTATATAATACTTTCAAAATGAACTGAAATTTAAAAAATTGAAATAAAGCACACATGCATAAATATCTAGAAATGATAATTCAATGGGCGACTATGGCTCTGCCTTTTGCGAAATGCAACATGTTGCTTAATTTGATGCAGTGCTTTTAGTGTCTTATTTGAAGGAAAGAACAATTATAAAAGTGTAAATATAGCAACAGTCAGTGTTATGGTGTATGGAGTCAAAGGCCATTGTCGAGTCAAGTATCCATTACATTCATCATTGATTCAGATTCGAAGATCAATTAAGTCATTAGCGAAGGAATTTATGTCAAGTTCTAGCTTTAATAGAGAAAGTAATAGTAAGAGATAGTATGTTAGTGTAAATCATAAACTTCATCTCATGTTCATCTAGAGTTAGCTTGAATAGTTCACACTTGTACTCTTAGGTTCTCGTATCCTTGTTACAGTTTTACAGTTTCAATCAATTCCTATGTTCCTTGAAGCTGTTAAAGAACTAATATGTATTAAAAGGTGGATCTAGATCTAGCTTATTATAGTTAGTTTATCAAAGAAGATTGAACTGTAAATCAAAAGAGGGGCTAATAATTAGAGTTGGCCATAGGTAAAGTGGAAATTAAGCAATTCGATTTTCTTGATTAACTTATATACACTCGGAGAAATAATTATGAAAATAGATCATAGAAGAAATCATATGGAATATAAAGCATTGAAACGTTAGATTCAGGAATTCTAGTATGGCTTAGCATCAAGAAAATTATGTTTAGATTCATACAAATACATATCAACAATTCACCAAAAGAATCCTTTGTAAATTAGTGGTATCAAATACATATTTAAGAAGTTTGAGTTACAAAGTTAAAGCTTTTCAATTCTAGTGGTTATCCATGTTTTTTCAATTGAAAGCATTGGGCAAAATAGCAGTAAATTTGGAACCAACACCAAATTATTAGATGTGAGTAACTAAAATAATGAAGAGTTGATATTTAGAACATCAAGAAGCTTATCGAATTCTTGATGATATTCCTCCTCCGCGGTTTATAGTAGAAAATATTAATCAATGTACTTAAATCAGTAAAAAAATATTTTAATATAAGACTTAACAGGACTGTATATACATATCCATATTCTGGTTGGCGTATATCGCTAAAAGCAAATCCTATCTAATCAGGTGAAAAACAATGAAATCCAAATTTGCCATCTAAATTCAAAATAATCTCAATTCAGCAATAAAAAATTGGATAAATATTTCGAGTAATATAGTATAAAAACTGAATAGAACTAGCATAAATGAAGATCTAAATCTGCAAGTTTATGATCAAAATCTATAAGGTGAATATAAAGACATATGCAAATCAAACAAATTAAGGAGTTAAATTAGGTTTCAAAATAAAAAACAATAGATCCGAAGAATTGAAAATTACCTGAATAGGGGATTGGAGGAGAAATATGAAAACGGGCAAATTAATTGGAAGTTTGCATACAGATGAAGAAAGAGGGAAGCAATCGTTGATTTCCACCTCGGTTGATATTTGTCTCCATTATTTTTGAGCTAGGGGTGTATGGAATGGACATGAAGTAAATTATGGTTTTCATTTATTAAACGTGAGTAGGTGGTGAACGAATAGGAAGAAAGTAAGAAACGCGGCTGTTCATTTCACAAACTACTCAAAGGCCTGTGTGCCCTCGAAACCTAACTCAGTAATAATAGTATAATATTGATATGACTGTTTACAACTTCTGTTTATGTGGATTGGTATGGACCCTTGGAATTACAAGATAATTTCAAGAAATTAGTTAACAACTAAAAGGATCCCTTAAAATGACCCCCTAACGTCCTATTATAACTTTAGGTCGTCGAGATTTTCTCCTCCATGATTTCCACCATGTTCCCTACGTCTAGAAATGAGTAAGCTCGAGAAAATGTGGCCAGATCAGCAACTGTAACATCTCCCATTTAGAGGCCCAAAACTAACTACTACGAATGTTGTAGTCATCCATATGTATTAATTCACGGTGACCAAATGCGATAATGTTAGATACATTGATATACCGGAAACATACAGACATGAAAAATTTTAAACTCAATTTTTAAAACAAATTTCTCATTCCACTTCTAAACACATTTCAAATTCATTACATAATCCCAATTCGTAAACCACGTTTAGAGAAATATAATTATTATAAAATACGCCAAGAGCGACATATGAAGATGCCCCCTTGGTAGATCGAGTCAAAATATAGGCAATTACACGACTTTTCCATTACATCCAATTACACAATGGAATCAAACAGAAAGAACTCCTAATAGCTAGCTTGCCTCCTACATGTCTCCAAAAGTTTATTCATCTAAAGGAGAACCTAAAAAACTTAACTCTCAAGCTGCTCAAAATCAATTTGGCACCCCAGAGTTTAAGGGGAAAACATAAACTTCGAGTCAGACAAAAAGTCTGGTGTGAATAAAAACCTACCATCTCGAACCATATAGATATCTAGTAAGACCATGCCGCTTAGCGAAACGGGTTTTCCCCTTACTAGTATCTTAACCCAGTTTATAATAACCATATATTGTGCACCTGCATCCACAATAGTTAAGACATAACATAATAAAATGTATCATGATGATATGTAAACATGCAATATGCTCTGGATTTCTCATCCGCAATTACCTGACTATCTGTCTCAAGCTATAGTTTCTAGGGTCACTATTAACCTATTAGTTTTCATGGGCTAACTAATAACCTGTTTCAAGCTTACGGATTATCGGTTTGGTTTCATAGTTTTCATGGGATCATTAAGAACCTATTGGTATCTACCAACAACCTTATCCAATCATATTTTTCATGGGCTTACTATGAACCTATTAGATTCTCCAATAACGTCTCTCATGTTATAGTTTTCATGGACTGACAATGAACCTATTGATCTCTATCAATAACTTGTTCTGGACATAGTTTTCATGGGATCACTAAGAACCTATTGGCCCCCGCCAACAACAATTTCCATACATAGTTTTCATGGGCTTTCTAAGAACCTGTTTAAACTAATGATCTTCGATCAGCTTTGGGCATCATATATTTTGGTCCATCTAACCTCCTGGATGTAATTCTATTCACACAGGAGTCAATTTAATGTATATTCACTACTGGGTCAACCTACCCGGTTATTCTACCCTTAACACCCCAAAATGTAATTATGGGTGAATTATGTAGTGATTTTGATCATAGAAGCATACATATTAACTGATCAAAAAATAACAATATAAACATCCATGTTCTAATTTCTTGTTATCATTTTCTACTAAAGCATGGTTAATACCCTTAACCCACTTTCCTTGGCAAGGAAAACTTCCTCTAAGATTTCAATTTTAAATGCCATTTCAAAACTCTTTTACATTTCCATGGATTTACCTTTTAAAAATAAGATTGGGTTTTCTTATTCGAAGGCTAAGGCTTTCGACTAGATCCTTTGGATCATTGTGACATCATGAGTTACCCTCCGTCACTCTCCCTTTCGAAAGTATTACTTAAAATCTTAGACCTTCTCATTCAAAACCATTAACAAAATACCATTTGAAAGCATGGGAAACCTTCCTTTCAAAACACTGAAAAACATACCTTTCGAAAAACTTAAATAGTTCCTTTTGAAACACTTAAAACATTCCTTCCAAAGGCATTTAGTTCTAGTAAGAATTTATGGAAGCATAGCTCCAAAACAATTTGAAGGTACCTTTTTCGAAATCATTGGGTTTAACATTAAATATAACTACTGGATCAAGGAGAATAGAAGCGAAAGTATCCCTTTTTAAAGCATTGACCTCAATTAAAAGAATTAGGGAAGAGGATAGCTTCGAAACCAACCTTTCGAAAACATTGCCTC
This sequence comes from Allium fistulosum, assembly GCA_030737815.1. NCBI lineage: Eukaryota > Viridiplantae > Streptophyta > Magnoliopsida > Asparagales > Amaryllidaceae > Allium > Allium fistulosum. The sequence continues at coordinate 890,654,820 of CM060905.1, read as the reverse complement.
CAAAACTCTTATTAAAAGTGGATAAAACAACCCTTTCGAAAGCATTGGGAAGGCGGCTTTAATGTTAATAAAACGAAATCCTTCTTTTCGAACTCACTGTTATAAGGCTATAAAGAAAGGGGCCTTTAACTAATTCGAAAGGTATGAATGCGGCAGCTAGGTATGGAATGAGTTCAAGATGCGGTAACTCTTTCGGAAGCTTCTTTAAAAACAAAGGCAAGTTGGATTGATTCGAAAGCTTATAAAAATGGCTTCAACCCCTTTGAAAGCATGCCTTCGACATTGTTCCGCCTTTCTCCAATACCCTACGTATCAATTGCTTGATACCATGTGCATTGGTTTCAAATCGGTGCGAAAGATCATTAGCGAAAGTATGGCGACAAAAGCAAGCAAATGGAGGTGACGAAGTTGTAATTCAAACAAAACTGATTTTTATGCCTTTCAAAGTAATTTCTTTTTACCTAACTTGCCTAATTTATCAAAATATGATTTGTTTCCAATTAGTTATAAATATTCTTTTCTAAAGGCTGCCGAATTCAACAGTTAACAAATGAAATCATTTTATCAAATAAGTCCTTCCCCTTAACAGAACATTTAAAACATTTAAGTTCTCTAACTTAAATTATTTGATAACCATATTAAAACACTTAGGAAAATCCCCAAAGGTCATAATTATTCACTTTTGATATGTTTTCTAACATATATAAATTTCAGACCAAAAATAATACTTGATTGCCTTAAATAATTTAAACCTAACATTTTCTATTTCTTTTAAACCTAACATTTTATATTTCTTCCATTCAAAATTCATAATAAATTATCCATAGCTTGGAATATTAAGAGAGTTTAAATTCATCACAAAATAAACGTTTTACATAAAATATTCAAACATCATGGCATTCAGAAATCAATTTGCACGATTTTAACCTTAAATCGAATTATATTATCCCACAAAAATCCTTGTTTAAATTATAACATGGCATATAAATCAAAGCATATCATCATTCATCCAATTATATGGTTTAAACCTTAAACTTGAATTAAAAAGTTCAAGAAGACTTATATGAGATGGTTTAGATCATTATTCACCTTGTTTGGATAAGGAACTTGAGATTTGTTCTTGCTTTAATCTTCCTAGCTTGAATCTTAGCTTCTAATTGGATTTTTCCATTCTTCTTCTTAGGGTTATGGCCGACCTTGTTTTCTTTTGTTTATGTTTTTGTTTTTTGTAAGAATGTAACGAGAATGAAAAGGTTGTAAGGGTTTTAGGGGTTATAGGGTTCAGCTATTCCCATATTACCCTTGCCCTATTCTCTTAAGCATTTAACTTGTAAACCATTCTTATAAATCCATTTAGTTAAGGCATGACCCTAATTAGATCTCAAATCTCAATTCCCTTATCACTCTAGTCTCTACATTATTCTATTTAATTTATCTAATTAAATCTCATGAATAATGTTATTTAAAATTAGGGATGTTACAGGCTCCCCTTCTTAAAGAATTTCGTCCTCCAAATTCAGCAAGGACTAAATACTAAGCATAGCAATCATCTGTAACATCTCCTAACTACCATATGAGCCTACCTGACTAGCGAACGGTCTATATTTATCACATATATAGAACATACACTTATAATAGATCCGGATAAGTATCTCGAATCCTTTCTTCATTTTCCCAAGTATAGTATTTCTCGTTGTCGCTCCACTGAACTTTCACCAACTTGACTGTCTTGTTTCTTAACCTCTTCTCATCTTTTGCTACAACCCGAACTGGTTGTCTAACAAAAGTCAAATCTGGTTCTACTATTAAGTCTTCCAATGCAGTCGTAGGAATAGTAGTCTCTGGATCATGCACATACTTACGAAGATGAGACACATGAAACACATTATGGACACCTGCTAAATTGCTCGGCAACTCTATTCCATATGCGAGCTTTCCGATTCTCTCTATAAATGAGAACGGTCCAACATATCTTGGGCTAGTTTCCCTAATTTTCTGAATCACACCATTCCCTTCATCGGTGATACCTTAATGAAAACCCTAGCTCCAACTGAGAACTCTGTATCCTTACGCCTCTTATTTGCATAACTCTTTAGTCTAGACCGAGCTTCCTTCATCCTACTCGGATCAAATCAATTTTCTCTGTTGCCTCTCTTATCCGATCTGGACCAAAGACTAATCTGCCTCCAGTTTCCAACCAACTTGCTGGTGACTTACATGGCCTTCCATACAAAGCTACGAAAGGGGCCATTCCTATACTAGTCTGATAACCGTTATTATAGGAAAACTCAACTAAGTGCAGGTGATCTTCCTATGACCCACCAAAATCTAGTACCCAAGCTCTTAACAAACCCTCTGTTACCTTATTGACTCTCTCTATTTGCCCATCTGTCTGAGGGTGATAAGCAGTGCTCATCTTGAGCTTGGTACTTAACACATCCTGCAGACTCTTCCAAAACTCACTAGTAAACAAAGTATCTATATCACTTACTATACTACTAGGAATCACATGTAGTCTAAATATGTTCTTCATAAACAACTTAACTAAAACAGGTGTCGTCGTGGTTGACTTAACTAGAATGAAATGGGCAATCTTAGTCAACCTATCCACTACGAACCATACAGTTTCATTTCCTCGATTTTACCTTGGCAACCCATCTATAAAATCCATGGATATCAAGTCCCATTTCCAAACTGGCATCTCCAAAGGTTGAAGCAACCCACTCAGCTTCTATTGTTCGGCCTTTATTTGTTGATAGTTCACACACTGCTTTACCCATGAGCCAATATCCTTCTCCATACCTTCCCAGTGGAAACTCCTTTTCATGTGTTGATACATCTTGGTTCCCCCAGGATGAATCGTAAATTTTGATCAATGACATTCCCTAAGAACTTCTCTCCTTAAGTCTCCAACATTCGGAACACATAACTGTCCCTTCTTTCTTAATCATCCCCTCTGGCTAAGACTAACATCTTTTAGATCATCAATCTCCAATCCAACCTCAAGCCTTTTAATCTCCTCGGCTAACAGTGGATTCTCTTTTTGCTTAGAAGCAATCCTTTCGATCAGAACTGGTCGAACTTCCAAGCAGGATAACATGGCAGTGCTCTGACTAGAACTAGCAGTCAATCTTAATTGCACACTACAAGTAGTCAAAGCTTCTAGGTCCTTTCATTCTGTTAACATAGCTAACACCACATTATGATGTTTTCTACTAAGAGCATCTCCTACTTTATTTCCTTTTTTAGTTGTATACTATATACCAAAATCATAAGCTGCTAAAAACTCCAATCACCTCTGTTGCCTCATATTCAACTCCTTCTGAGAGAATAAATACCTTAAGGACTTCTGATCTGTGTATAACTCAAATCTCTCCCCTAAGAAATATTGTTTCCATACTTTCAGTTCGAAGATCACTGACCCATATACTTTCATTTCCTCGATTCGACCTTGGCAACCCATCTATAAAATCCATGAATATCAAGTCCCATTTCCAAACCGGTATCTCCAAAGGTTGAAGCAACCCACTCGACTTCTGATATTCGGCCTTCATTTGTTGATAGTTCACACACTGCTTTACCCACAAGCCAATATTCTTCTTCATACCTTCCCAGTAGAAATTCCATTTCATGTGTTGATACATCTTGGTTCCCCCAGGATGAATCATAAATTTTGATCGATGACATTCCCTAAGAACTTCTCTCCTTAAGTCTCCAACATTCGGAACACATAACTATCCCTTCTTTCTTAATCATCCCCTCTGGCTAAGACTAACATCTTTTAGATCATCAATCTCCAATCCAACCTCAAGCCTTTTAATCTCCTCGGCCAGTAGTGGATCCTCTTTCTGCTTAGAAGCAATCATTTTGATCGGAATTGGTCGAACTTCCAAGCAGGATAACATTGCAGTGCTCTGACTAGAACTTGCTGTCAATCTTAACCGCACACTATAAGTAGTCAAAGCCTCTAGGTCCTTCCATTCTGTTAACATAGATAACACCATATTCGGATGTTTTTTTTCTAAGAGCATCCGCAACTTTATTTCCTTTTCGAGGTGTATACTCTATACCAAAATCATAGCTGCTAAAAACTTCAGCCACCTCTGCTGCCTCATATTCAACTCCCTCTAAGAGAATAAATACCTTAAGGACTTATGATCTTTGTATAACTCAAATCTCTACCCTTAGAAATAATGTTTCCATACTTTCAATGCGAAGATCATCGCTGCCAACTCTAGATCATGAGTAGGATATCTCACTTCATGCGGTCTAAGCTGTCGTGAAGCATAGGCAATAACTTTACCTTTCTCCATCAACATAGCCCCTTATTCGGTTCCACATGCATCGGTATACAGTACTAATCCTTGATTCCTGTTTGGAACTACTAACACATGTGCATTGGTCAAAAAGCGATTTAACTTAAGGAATGCTTCTTCACATTTGTCAAACCAAAAAAACTTTACGTCCTTCCTAGTTAACTTAGTCAAAGGTGCTGCTATCCGTGAGAAACCCTTAATAAACCTCCGGTAGTAACCAGCAAGCCCAAGAAAACCTCTGATCTCAGTCACCATCTCTGATCTCTTCCAGTTGTTAACAGCCCATATCTTATCTGGATCAACAGATAAACCCTTCTCTGAAACCATGTGCACAAGAAACTTAACTACTTTCTTCCAGAAATGACACTTTGAAAACTTCACTTTTAGTTGATGCTGGCTTAGCTTCTCAAGCACCACTCTAAGATGAACTTCATGCTCTCTTTCATCCTTAGAGTATATTAAAATGTCATCTATGAATACCAATACGAACCTATCCAAGTACCTTGGAAAACTTGGTTCATCAAATCCATGAAGAAAGCTGGCGCATTCGTTAACCCGAATGGCATCACTAACCACTCGTACGAACCATACGTAGTCTGAAACGCCGTCAACGGAATACTATCCTCTGCCACTCTTAGCTGATGGAAACCTATCGCCAAATCCAATTGGGAAAATACTCTGGCTCCATTCAACTGATCAAATAAATCATCGAATCTCGGCAAAGGATACATATTCTTGGTCGTCTTCTCGTTCAACTTACGATAATCGATACACATCCTTAACGACCCATCTAGTTTCTTCACGAACACTGTGGCCGCTCCCCAAGGCGAACTGCTTGGTCTAATAAAATTCTTTCCTTCTAAATCCACTAGTTGCACCTTCAATTCCTTCATCTCGGTAGGTGTCATCCTGCTAGGTGGTATACTTACAGGTTCTGCTCCTGGTATAAGATCTATTTGAAACTCAATGACTCGCTTCGGTGGTAGTCCTGTCACTGGCTCAAAAACAACTGCAAACTCTCTTGCTACCAAAACCTAATTCAACACTTCTTCTACTTCCACTACATTCAGCAAAGTCCAAGCACTTGAGTCTGACTTCTCCACCGAGTATATAATTCGGTCATGACTGATGTGGTGTCTTAGCGATATTTCCCTATCTTGGAAAAATATCATCGCATCGTATTTATCTAACCAATCCATATCCAAAATGATCCCGAAGCCTACAAAATCAAAAATATACAAACTACATACAAACTTATGACCTAACAATTAAAGTTCTAACTGGTCACATCTCATCCCAGAGTTGCAAACCCTCCTATCGAATTTGCAACCCTTAAGGAAGTAACAAGGTATGAGGACTCTAAACATAACTTATATACCTAACACTGAGATATAAATAAATGCGATGCACCGGTATCAAATAGTACCCTAACTGGTATACTATGAATCAAAAGCGTACCTTCCATCACAGTCTTTCCCTTCTCAGTAGCAGTTGGTCTAGAAGATGATGGTTCCAAAGCAAAAACCTTTCCCTTGTCCTCTCTGCCAAGTTCTGGACACTAGTTCTTATAGTGTCTAATCTGGTCACAGTTGAAGCACTTTACTCCTTCCTTATCTACAACCTTTTTCCCTTTTCCAGTTCGACATTCATGAGCATAATGTTCTTTCTTTTCGCACTTATAGAAAACTACATTGGCCTTCCCTTTCTTGGCAGCTCCTTCGTTCTGATCTCCTTTCTTCTAAAAGAATTTCCTGTTCTTGCCTTGATAATCCTAGGTTTCAACCTGCTTCTCTTTCCCAAAAGTAGAAAGCATCTCTTCATTCCTGATTTCCATCTCTATTACAACCATACTTGGATCATGAAGGTGTGGCATAGTCGCCATGGCAATCTCGGGTCTTAACCCTTGAATAAATTTCTCGTTCCTTTTAATGACAGTGTCAATGGTAGCATATCCGTATCTGGACAACTCATCAAACTTCGTAGCATAATAAATCACTGGCATTTCACTCTGCAATAAGTCTATGAACTTTCTCAGTAATGCTGACTTGGCAACTTCAGACAAGAACCTCTCTACAAACCTCCTTCAAAACTCTGCCCAAGTCAACTCTTCCTCGGGAACTCCCACGGTAACACCATTCCACCAATAAAGTGCTGCTCCCTGCAACTATCATGAAGCAAGTCTCCTATTTTGCTCATCATATAATCCCAAGTCGGCGAAAATTATTTCACGGTGCAATAAACAATTTTCTACTTCAACAGCATCCTCTGTTCCCAAAAACGGCATCCCATCAAGACTGGTATAATCCCTGCTTAGCTTGGCATAGTTATTGCCAACTGGGGCCATAGGATTAGCTCCTCCACCATTCACAGCATTTCCCCCAGCTACTCCTACAGCTCCTCCAACTTGCATTACATTGAAAAAGAACTGATACATCATCCCCACATCTACTGACGGGGTTCCAACACCTACATTGGCATTTGCGTTTGGATTAGCATTTGCCTGTCGACCTGGATTCCTCCTAGTATTGGGTCGAGCATTTCCATTAGTTGTGGGGCTTCCGCCGCCTAGATTTCCTCTTCTGTTTCCTGCCTCTATATCTTCCTTTCTCGTATATCCACATACGAGCCTTAGTAAGTTACAGAAGAACGTCTAAGAGAGAGGGGAATACATACTTATATATATACATATAAAAAATGCAAGTATGTTACTATAGCATTAACCCAAACCCCGTTCTCATTTTCTAATTCATCGGATTATGTTTTGAAAATCATTTAGGTTCAAATTTCTTTTAAATTTACAGAAACCTGGCTCTAATACCAACTTCTAATATCCCTCATTTGGAGGCCCAAAACTAACTGCTATGGATGTTGCAGTCATCCATAGTTATTAATTCTCAGTGACCAAATGCGGTAATGTTAGATACATTAATATACCAGAAACACATGGATATGAAAAATTTTAAACTCAATTTTTAAAACAAGTTTCTCATTCCACTTCTATCACATTTCAAATTCATTACATAATCCCAATTCATAAACCACATTCAGATAAATATAATTATTACAAAATACGCCAGGAGCGACATATGAAGATGCCCTCTTGGTAGATAAGAGTCAAAATATAGGCAATTAAACAACTTTTCCATTACATCCAATTACATAGCGAAATCAAACAGAAAGAACTCCTAATAGCTAGCTTGCCTCCTACACATCTCCGAAAGCATATTCGTCTAAAGGAGAACTTGAAAACCTTAACTCTCAAACTAATCAAAATAAATTGAGCACCCGAGAGTTTAAGGGGAAAACTTAAACTTCGAGTCGGACAAAAAGTTTGGTGTGAATAATAACCTACCATCTCGAACTATATAGATATCTAGTGAGACCATGCCGCTTAGCGGAACGGGTTTTCCCCTTACTAGTATCTTAACCCAATTTATAATAACCATATACTATGCACCTACATCCGCAATGGTTAAGACATAACATAATAAAATGTGTCATTATGATATGCAAACTTGCAATATGCTATGGATTTCCCATCCCCATTTACCTGACTATCTGTCTTAGTTTATAGTTTTTAGGGTCATTATTAACCTATTAGTTTTCATGGGCTGACTAATAACCTGCTTGAGCTTACGAACTATCTATCCGATTTCATAGTTTTCATGGGATCACTAAGAACCTATTGGTATCTACCAACAACCTTATCTAATCATAGTTTTCATGGGCTTACAATGAACCTAATGGATTCTCAAATAATGTCTCTCATGTCATAGTTTTCATGGGATGACTATAAACATATTGATCTCTATCAACAACTTGTTCCGGACATAGTTTCCATAGGATCACTAAGAACCTATTGGCCCCCGCCAATAACTATTTCCATACATAGTTTTCATGGGCTTACTAAGAACCTGTTTAAACCAATGATCTTCGATCAACTTTGGGCATCGTATATTCTGGTCCATCTGACCTCCTAGATGTAATTCTACTCACACAGGAGTCAATTCAATGTATATTCACTACTGGGTCAACCTACCCGGTTATTATGCCCTTAACACCCCAAAATGCAATTAAGGGTTAATTATGTAGTGAATTTGATTACAGAAGCATACATATTAACTGACCAAAACATAACAATATAAACATCCATGGTTTAATTTCTTGTAATCATTTTCTACTAAAACATGGTTAATATCCTTAACCCACTTTCCTTGGCAAGGAAAACTTCCTCTAAGATTTCAATTTTAAATGCAATTTCAAACTCTTTACATTCCATGGGTTTACCTTTAAAAATGAGATTGGGTTTTCTTATTCGAAAGCTAAGGCTATTGACCAGATCCTTCGGATCATTTTGACATCATGAGTTACCCTCCGTCACTCTCCTTTTCGAAAGCATTACTTAAAATCGTAGACCTTCTTTTTTAGAACCATTAAAAACATACCCTTTGAAAGCATTAGAAACCTTCCTTTCAAAACACTAAAAAACATATCTTTTGTTTGTGTCCAAATTAGGCACAACACTCTTTGGGCGTGTTTGAAGAGATTAAATTGAAAAATATAAATGAAAAATAAGGCTAACCTAACAAACACACCAAAAATAGACAGAAAAGAGTATAGAAACACAAGGATTTAGAGTGGTTCGACATTGTAGCCTACATCCACTATGGAAAGTTGTTGTTTTATTGATATTACTCGCTGATTACGGATGTTTACAACAGTACAATCGAGATACAACAATGATTTCGGCAGAGTATCGGCGTTCCCGCGTCCAAAAGTCCCTTTTTTGAAGGCCTTGGGCTGCTATTTATAGGTGTAGACTACAAATATCTCACCCCAATCTCGGAAGACTCCTTCTCTCACATGGGTATGCCCATGCGATCGATCCCCGAACATTTCGACTCGATTCATGATAGATACGTATCAAATTTGTATCAATCCAAAACACCTCCTTTTGGGCTGAGATCGATCATGAGCATTCTTGGGATGGTACGCAAGATCCTGTGAAAATCTGGTGGCATTTGGACGTGTAGATTTTGAGTTATGATCGATGCAAGTTTGTGTTTTCAATGTATAGCGGAGCTTGTATCGATACGTTTGTATCGCTTCCATTTGTATCCATGGGACGCACGTGATTGCTAGATGATGCGGCGTTATCTTTTAGGATCGATCACTTTTCATTCCGAGCGATCGAGTCTCACTTCCTTCTAGGCCTTGTTTGTATCGACCAGTATAGCTTCATTCGTAACCATACGCTACATTCCATTTCGTATCACTCATGGATAGCCTCTTCGTATCGATTGACAAGTAACCCTTTCGTATCGGTTATAGGATGGTTGATTTCATATCGATAACTAACGAATGATATGAATCAAGTAAATAAGGGACCGATATGAAATGTGCCTATCATGTTGGATACGAAATGGCTCCAAATTGATGGACATGAAGGATTGTAGTGGGCGATCGATACGAACCAAATTGTGTCCGTTCGATGGATACCCGCTCAAACTGCTTGGGGGATGGATACGAAATAAAGGTTCGCGAGTTGATGGTTACGAAGACCTCATGGATACGAACGTGACTAGCCTTCTTGATTTTGATGGATACGGATTTGCATGGATACGAATGGAGTTGTTTTCCTCAACCTTGATCGACCAATATCTTGAGCATACGAACTCCGATCGACTTGAAATTTGGGACGCCGGCTCTCATAGCTTTGCTTGTCATGTCCTGTCAATTGTAGCACGATCCGGACTCAGACAAAATTCGCCAGTATCCATAGTGAACCTATGGATAACCGATCTTCGCGACGGGTTGTCCTTGGTTTCTAGTCAAGTTCTTGGTGTCACGGCCTTGCCCAAAAGGCAGGATAACATTTTCCCCCTAAAGTACATCTTGTGTGAACATGACGTGCTTTGAAAAGTTGCGACCTTCTGTCCGAAAAGTTCTATCTGATTTGATGAATAACCGTCGTCTTTTCGCCAAAAGATCTAACCTTTGATTGTTTCCGGGTAATATAAAGACTGAATTGTTGACTGCTAACGATTGTATCATGCATTGTTGTAACTGAGTGTTGAATGATAGCAAACTGTTGTTCAAGGTCGTAATTGTCATCAAGTGGGCATTTAATTCCTGTGAATTTTGAAAATTAAATGTTAGTTCGTTGCACACAAAATATATGTTAACCTGACTCCCATTAACATTTGTGCGTTCATGTGTCGTTATCAGTTTTCTCGTACCGAATTCTGTATCGATCCTCTCCTGAATCGATGTGAAATTTGAGTTGTAACAACGCCCGATGGTTGTTTTTGGTGTAACCCTTCGTATCGATCCTGTCCTGGACCGATTTTAGAAGTTATGATAGGTACTTCGTATCGATAGGTGTCGTTACGTATTAGTTCGTTTTTAGAAATGCTTTGTATCAATGATGATTGATATGAGTCAATAATTCTCTGAAATCTTTCGTATCGATAGAGTTGAGCAGTCCATACATGACTTGGTAGTGGCGTTCGTATTGATGGGAACCAATGGATACGAACGGCTATTGCATTAGATGGATGATGGATGGATACGAAGAAGGCTTTTTCGTATCAATGGAACAAAAACAGATACGAATAGTTGTGGCTTCAGATTGATAGTAATTGGATACGAACATGAGGTTTCATATCAGTGATGTGCAAACCGCTTCTATCGGTCACTAGCACTGGGAGACGAATCGTTTCTTCCTAGTTATCCACCCATATAAAAAAAATTTGTACTTAGAATTATTTCTTTCACTTTACTTGCCCCCTTGCTTTCGTATCGCTCCGAGCTTGTGAAAAAGTAGAACTGCTTTGGCCTTCGAACCGAATTAATCTTCTAAATCCTTAAACCCACTATTAAATCTAGGTAATTAGGTCACGATTTTGTGTTAAAAACGATGAGACTCGAGATCTTTTTCCATCTTATTTGTTTCCGTGATCAATTCTGGTGAAGTTAAGGCCGTAGGTGACCGGAATGAGTTCGGAGAAGGAGAAGGCGGCCTTCGTGTGGCTTTGGAGAAGAAGTGTGGAGATACGAAGAGAAGCGCTCGTATCGATATGGGATAAAGGGAGGAACCATATCAATTAGCACATGATGAAGCTTCGTATCGAACAAGGAAATTGCTTCATATCAGTGGGTGACAGACTCTTCTTATCGACCAACTAACAGTGGAATTCGTATCGATTGATAATCAATGGCATTCGTACCGATATGCCCTGATCGATACGATTTTTGGGACTGGAAATTGATGATTCGATTGATACGAATTTATGACCCACAGACCGATACGAAGATGCTTTTTAAGTGATTTAGTATTTGGTTGATCGATATGAAATAGCCCCACCAAAGATCGATACGAACTGTCCCCTTCGATTGATACGAATTATCTCCCCCTTCATCGATACGAACTGCCTATTTGGTAATCGATCCAAGCTTGGATTTTTACCGATACAAAACTCCTTGCATACTCGAACACTTGACTCTGATGAGCTTCTGTCCTGCACAACTGGGCGACCGTTTCACTACATATCTGACTTCCTTTCGAAGCTCGTCGATGGAACTGTAACTTGACAAAATTTGACGAACTCTGACTTGGATCGGTCTCCAAAGTCTAGATGGCACGGTTGTGATGGTCAGCGATGACGGTCACTCCGGCTAAATTCCGAAGCCTCTTCGTTCAAACACTTTTTAAATCACATAGCACTTCATGTATAATATACAGCACTGCACTACACAACACATTCATGCACTTCATACCGGGGAAAAACCGAGATTATTGTCATATAATGATGATTTTTGCTGAGTTGATTAGCTATGGACACTGGAAGATCGCAACAACAGGAGGCTCAGAGTCCGCCTCTTTCCATGATAGAGATGCCGTCTATTGCAACCGAAGTTATAAGTCCAGCTCTGGATGAGCTACTAGGAGAAGCCTTCATCGGGAATCCACAAGACTCCGTCCCATTTAATATCTCTGAGGAAATGCTGGGTAGGATTTGCACAAGGCATGGGTTATCGAGGGATGAGCCCTACTACCAGGGGCAGAAGACAGACCCTACTCTCCCCTGGAAGGGTATACCATCTTTAATAGATTCTCGTGCATAGCTGGGACACTCCCTACATTCAACCAATACATCCAGGAAGTGTTATCCTACTTAAGGATTGCTCCATCACAAATGCGCCCGAATGGATATGCTTCGCTGAACAGCCTATTTGATGCAGCAGCGGATAACAAAAATGATGAATCGGTGAAAGTAGCGATTGTGGAATAGAAGATACCGAATGGCCCAAATCCGTTGATCCAAATATACTAGATTTTAGCTATCTCAAACACGTTGATCGCACACGATACTGTGTTTAAAGATCTACGATTCTTCGTACGTTGATCTAGCACACTAGATACCGTGAATCGGCTTCAGCGATTGTTGATTCATGCGCACTTGAATACCGAAGGTGGAGATAGGAGATCACACTCAACTACCGATTTAATGAAAGCACAAAGTTAACAAACAAAGTTTATTTCAAAATCAACTAAACTATTACAAATGACCAACACTCCCTATTTATAGGGTTACAACTCACGCACTTCCATGACACAACACTAAGGTCGTGAACGACCTAAAACAAACAGCGACCTACGACCTAAGACAGACGCGACCTAACATTACAACATCAAGCGACTTATCATATTTACAACACAAGACATATTACAACATGACAACATAACAAATACAACATACAAACGACATCAAGAATACAACATAACAAAAGTACAACAACTTATATACAACATGACTCAAGACAGCAACGACTTAAGGAATAGTTCTAGAAATCTTCATGCGACCTACCACTTGAGCGACTTAAAGAAATGCGGCAGTGAGCGACCTAAGAAACTCCTCAGTAGCGACTTAAGAAGACTCAGCGACCTAAACATTCGAGCGGCATAAGGAAATCAACGTCAGCGACCTAAAGACTGCTCGACCTAAGGTAGGTCGTCCGCGACCTAAAACTTCTGGAGCGACGTATGGTCGAACGACCAAAGGAAATGTTGTCTGGAAATCTTTGAGCGACCTAAAGTTGAGCGACCTATCTTCCCGCGAGCTAACTTAGGTCGTATCTCTTCACTGCGACTTAACATAGGTCGTAATTCAATCCCGCGACCTAACTTAGGTCGTAACTCTTTATCTCTTGACCCGTTAGGTCGTAGTTCTTTAGGTCGTAACCTTTTAGATCGTAGCCTAGTGGGTTGAGTTTCAGTAGGTCGTAGCTTAGGAGAGTTAGGTCGTTGGCGACCTACGGCTCCTGCGACATAAGAACTTCGCGACCTAACTTGTTGACTTAGCTCGATCTTTCCTCTTATCTCGTCATTCTTCGCTCTGTTAGGTCGCACGCGACCTAACAGCTCGTTAGGTCGCTCGCGACCTAAGTCTTCATCAGGCTAGGCTGCATCATCCTCCCCCTGTTGGAAGAAATTCGTCCTCGAATTTATCAGCTCTTCGTTTTCGATACTCTTATCCTCGTGAAATGGAACCAAGTGTTTGATATTGTCAATATTAGCAATAGGACGATGATCCGGCAGGCTCAACTTACAATCATTCTCACAAATTGTCTTCATAATTCCCAAACGACCCATTCCTCCGGCATCTAGTTTATTGTACATACCAACAAGAAATCGTTCAACCATCAAGTAGATAGATTCGTTGTCACTTTGTGTTTTCATTAAATCCAATACAGAGTTCATATTTATGTTCACCCATGATCTAGTATGTATAGGTAATGACATACATAATCCTGACTTCGTCGCGGTCTCTTTTGAAATTTGATAACTCTGACTCTTCTGAACAAGCCTTTCAACCCCTTTCCTTATTGACGGCCCAAAACAAAACATTGTAACCATCTGTATGGTATGGTCACTGTCCACGTGTCTTTCTACACGCTCATCTTTGATAACTTTTATTTGCCAACTGCGATCAGGAGTATATAATTGCCTTCCTCTGAACAGAAACCCATCAACCCATCTTCTCAATTCTACCTGCTCTGTCGGACACACATGGTTACGTGCCATATACGGTACAATAGCACTTGACACTTGATTAACATGATATGTTTCCCCGGGGCAGTAATTCCTTGGACAACTCAACAGGAATTGCCTCTTCACAATCATTCACCATTGACTTAACCTCCTCAGGAGTCTCGAGATCTCTACTGGTTTCTTTTCCATTCAACATAAACTCTTCCGCTCTATCCTCCACTTCTTTAATAAACTCTTCTGTAGATAATAGACTAATCGGATCCACCTCTTTCATCAACAAATTACCCTCTTCATCTCCTGACGTATTTTCTTCACCCTCATCCAACTTTGCTGACTGTGAACTTTCAACCTCATGTTCATCAGATTTTGTTGTTTGAGACTCAACAACTTCATCTCCGTCAAACTTTGGTGATTGAAAACAATCGACTTCATCTTCCACATCAACAAATTCCTTTAAAGACAACAAAGTCTTTAGCTCCTCGATTTCCTCCAATTTGTTTTCACTCTGTTGACGTCTTTTAGGAACCAAAATGATTCGTGTATCCTCTAACATAAAATTGTAACTGTTTGCGCGTCCATCATGTTGCACAGCCCTGTCGTATTACCATGGTCTTCCCAACAACAGATGTCATACATCCATGTCAACCACATCACACCAAATTTCGTCTTTGTATTTCTTCCCAATGGAAAAATTAACACAAGCTCTTCGATTAACCTTCACCTCCCCTCCTTTCCTCAACCAAGCTAATTTGTAGGGAGTTGGATATTTCTCTGTTTTCAATGACAATTTCTTTACAGCTTCTGAAGAAATGATATTATCACAGCTTCCTGCGTCAATCCCAAATTTACAAACCTTCCCTAGAATAGTGCATGTTGACTGGAAAATATTTCTCCTCAACCAACTAGAGTCATTTTCTTGCTTTGGTGTTAAACAAGATCTCCTCAACAAAAAACTACAACCCACATCTCCTGTCAAAAGTTCTTCTTCTTCTTCAACCGGTAATGAATCAACACACTCTTCCTCTGCATCTTCATTCTCAATTCCCACAATCATTGCTCGCTTCTTGGGCTTTGTATATTCATTGCTTTTATGGCCCAACTCTTGACAATTAAAACATTTGAAATGACTATTGACCTTTGCTTTGTTAACTTCATTCACAATCGGCTTACTGACAAGCTTGGGATCATTTGCACTGCTACTAACATCCTTGTTCTGGTTGTTGGAATTCGTAAACATACCACCTCCTCTCCTCCCTTGTTTCTCCCAAGCAAGTGCTTTCTGATGTGCTTCGGCGACAGATCTTGGATCAAACATATTCACCATATCTTGGATCTGCGTTCGCAATCCTCCCACATATCTAGCGGTCAACTGTTCTTCTGTCTCCATGATATCATTTCTCGCAATCAATTGGTAAAAATCATCTACATACTCATTCACTGATCTTGCCCCTTTTCTTAGGTTCTGCAAGCGTTGATACATAAGAGATTGATAATTGTACGATAGGAATGTAGCTTTCATCAACTTTTTCATTTTATCCCAAGTGACAATTTTAGATTTTCCCATTCTCCCATGTAAGTTTAGTCTGCTGCCACCACGCCATAGCTCTCCCTCTTAATCTCGTAGCAACCAAGTTCACTCTTCGATCCGCGGGAACTTCTTTGAAGTCAAAAATTTCCTCAACATTTGAAACCCAATCCAGAAATTCCTCCGTTACTATTCCACCCTTGTATTCTGGAAGTTCAGTTTTCATCCCCGACTCCCATCGGCCATCATCTTCTACATCCCGATATGCATTTCTCACGTGGTCTCGATCTCGAGAATGAACACTACATCTACCACCATCTTCATCAAAAACAGATGTACTTCGATAACGATCTCGACCTCCCTCATTCCTATGATCTCGCATATCTCTTCCACTTTGTCTGTCATTATCACTGTATGGTTCATGTTCAAACTCACGTGGAGTTCTTCTCTCTTCATCTCTATAACCATGATGTTCTCTTCTCAATGAAACTGAAGATTCTCTTCTTCCTCGATAAGGTTGTGGCGATACCCTCCTCGCTTCCGTAACTAATGGCGAAACTCTATTTCCTCCATGGTTCGAGATTGGTGACCTTCTCCTTTGTCCTTGATTCATATCATTCATCAGTTTCTCTAGCTTCCCAATGCCTTCATCAAACTTTTCATTGATGCGTTGTTCCATTTGCTCGGCTTCTTCTCTTCGATACAATGCTTCAACATTCTGATGGCGATTGGCTCTTCTTGGCGGCATGATTTGAAACTTCACAAACACTTCAATTATCGGCTTGGACTTTCAAAATGATACTAAATGATGCACGGCCTCCAACTTCAAACTCTCGGCCTTGAATAACAAGTGATGCACGGCTTGAACTCTTGAATAAGAATTGGCTCCAAGACTCGGCTTAGCTATGATTGGCTAAGTCTAGCTCTGATACCAAATGATGCAGCAGCGGATAACAAAAATGATGAATCGGTGAAAGTAACGATTGTGGAATAGAAGATACCGAATGGCCCAAATCCGTTGATCCAAAGATACCGGATTTTAGCTATCTCAAACACGTTGATCGCGCACGATACCGTGTTTAAAGATCTTCGATTCTTCGTACGTTGATCTAGCGCACTAGATACCGTGAATCGGCTTCAGCGATCGTTGATTCAAGCGCACTTGAATACCGAAGGTGGAGATAGGAGATCACACTCAACTACCGATTTAATGAAAGCACAAAGCTAACAAACAAAGTTTATTTCAAAATCAACTAAACTATTACAAATGACCAACACTCCCTATTTATAGGGTTACAACTCACGCACTTCCATGACACAACACTAAGGTTGTGAACGACCTAAAACAAACAGCGACCTACGACCTAAGACAGACGCGACCTAACATTACAACATCAAGTGACTTATCATATTTACAACACAAGACATATTACAACATGACAACATAACAAATACAACATACAAACGACATCAGGAATACAACATAACAAAAGTACAACAACTTATATACAACATGACTCAAGACAGCAGCGACTTAAGGAATAGTTCTGGAAATCTTCATGCGACCTACCACTTGAGCGACTTAAAGAAATGCGGCAGTGAGCGACCTAAGAAACTCCTCAGTAGCGACTTAAGAAGACTCAGCGACCTAAACATTCGAGCGGCATAAGGAAATCAGCGTCAGCGACCAAAAGACTGCTCGACCTAAGATAGGTCGTCCGCGACCTAAAACTTCTGGAATGACGTATGGTCGAATGACCTAAGGAAATGTTGTTTGGAAATCTTTGAGCGACCTAAAGTTGAGCAACCTATCTTCCCGCGACCTAACTTAGGTCGTATCTCTTCACTGCGACTTAACATAGGTCGTAATTCAATCCCGCGACCTAACTTAGGTCCTAACTCTTTATCTCTTGACCCGTTAGGTCGTAGTTCTTTAGGTCGTAACCTTTTAGGTCGTAGCCTAGTGGGTTGAGTTTCAGTAGGTCGTAGCTTAAGAGAGTTAGGTCGTTGGAGACCTACGACTCCTGCGACATAAGAACTTCGTGACCTAACTTGTTGACTTAGCTCGATCTTTACTCTTATCTCGTCATTCTTCGCTCTGTTAGGTCGCACGCGACCTAACAGCTCGTTAGGTCGCTCGCGACCGAAGTCTTCATCAGGCTGGGCTGCATCACTATTTATTGTCTTCATGGAGTATCTTTTTGACCCCCGACTCCAGAGGAAGTTCGGTACCTATTCAATATAAAGAGCCGAGGGGATAATCCATCTTTCACCTTCTTAGAGGTAGTTAGGAACTGCCAGGTTGTGATCGGAGCGTGGACCAAGCTAAGTTACTTCAAGACTGAATTGTTCAATGTCCGATGCCCACCGGGTATCACATGACGGTGGCTTTCCAGGCGCAAGTACTTCAACTTTTATACCGATTGACTGGGGATAATCTCATTTGATGTCAAATCTAATACTTTCTTTCTTTCGCAGCTTCGATTCCGCGACCCGAAGGCGACCAGTTTAAAGAGATTGTAAGGGTTCTTCAAAGAGTGCCCGTTGTGGATAGAGGAATTGACGAAGTTCTAACAGGTGAAAACTTGAGAACCGTCGGGCTAATTGGTGGAAATCAAAGCATCGGGCTTGAAGGGTCTCTTAGGGCGGTTTCGGTGAGGCAAGTTTGGAGGAGAGTTCCCGAGACAGTAATCACCGAGCAAGGTGACGATGAGGATACTCCCGCCAAGGATGAACTCGCCCCTGGGCCTTCACAAAGCCATCGACATTCTGAGAGAATAAGGAAAGGCAAGGTCGCTGCCCATAAAGCTCCGCGACGCAAGTCAGTTGTCATGTCTTTACTGACAGCGGGTATGGTAATTTCAAAGGCTCCCTCCTCGCACATGGAGAGCCCTTTCGAAGGACTTGTAGATCTCCCAATTCTGGACGATGTATCTCTTAACAAGACACTGGGTTGGAAGGGTTTCAAAGTGCCTTAGATCTAGGAGAGCCAACTTCTCCGAGCATGTCTACAACAACCAGTTGGTTGAGGGGTTAACACATGCATGCATACACTTCACGCCACCACACAACTGAAATCTATGAGCTTTTCAATTTCCAGCGATAACTAACTTTGTTTCTCTTTTCACTCTACAGATTCAATGTCAAAGCAACCATCTATGCTTGGTAGCCTCCGCGCTGCACGCCAATCATCTAGTTCATACAGGGAATCTCACAGGCATGATTTTGACCATGACCGCCGTCATTCCAGCCAGGACAGGGATTATTATGATAGAGAAAGAGCTAGAGAAAGGGAGAGAGAAAGAGAAAGAGAGAGAGAAAAAGACAGGCGAGATAGGCGCCGCTCTCGATCACGTTCTCCTCCATCCAGGGTTTCATTGCCACCCCCCAGCTCTGGAACACAAACTATTGGATCCTCGCGCCAGCCAGTGCCTCCATAAGTTCTAAGGACTGGTGAATATCATCATACAATAGGGGCAGACACTTATATCGCTACCACTTCAACGACTGCAGAGATCACAGGGGAGGGAGACGCTCGTATTGCCCAATTGCGAAGAGAGTTTCCTAATATCTGTTTTGACGGCTTCTACTTCCATCCAAATTTGAGGGTGCTTCCAGATACGGCAAAGAAAATTGTACATTACCATGTTTACCATGCCTTTGGTCAATATCGCGAGTGGAAGAAAACCGCAGAGAAGGCCTCGGCTGTGGCCTTTGAGCGGGCAAAGACAATTGAGGAGCTACAAGGAACTATCACCAAGAATGATCGAATAGTGTTAGCACCAAAATTGGTCACTAACCTCGTAGAGAAAGATTGTGTAGAGATATAAGTGATGAAATCAAATTAAATAGAGAAGACAATGCTAATTTAAATGCTGAAAGTAAGAACACCAAATTTATAGTGGTTCAGCGTAATTGCCTACGTAACTTTTATTGATCCTCTTAGTTGATGATTACAAATACAATTCGTGAATCAAACGCTTGAATGAAGTTGTTAAGTAGAGGAGATGAGTCTCAAAAATGGCAGAGTTTCCCTGGTGTTCTCTCCTGAAAAAAGGATCCTCTTCACTGTGACCCTGCCCCTCTATTTATAGACAAAGATGGGCTGGACTTCCCAAGTGGGCTTGGTGGCCGAACGCTCTAGCCCAGGTGTAGTGTTCGCTGCATGCCGAACCAGGTATGCCGAACGCTTTGACGCCGAACAGTCCTTTCCATGCCGAACGGTCCCTTCCATGCCGAACAGTCCTTTCTATGCTGAATGGTTCGTTTGATGTGTGGGAAGTGCAGGATGGTTGCAGTTGAAGCCGATCATAACTCTATCTGAAGCTCTTGATCGAATGATGCATGCTGGCCGAATGATAGTGTCATGTTGAGTAGTTATGTCCACCGAACGTCTTCTGGATGCCGAGCACTCCTGTTGCCGAGTTCTATCGATGCCGAGCGCTAGCTGACGCCGAGCATTGGTTGACGCCGAGTGCTAGTTGACGCCGAGCATTGGTTGACGCCGAGTGCTAGTTGACGCCGAGTAGCCTGGTATGCCGAGTGCTTCGCTGAGTACTATCTGATGCCAAGTGTCATGGATGCCGGGTACGCTGGATGTCAAGTACTTCGCCGAGTACTCCTAGATGCCGAACACTCTCTGACGCCGAGTCCCTCTGGACGCCGAGTACTTCGCCGATCACTCCTAGATGCCGAACACTCTCTGACGTCGAGTCCCTCTGGATGCCGAGTACTTCGCTGATCACTCCTAGATGCCGAACACTTTCTGACGCCGAGTGCTACCTGATGCCGAGCACTAGTTGCCTGGTCAAATCTCCAAGAAACACTTGCCCCCCAAAGTGTATTATGTGACCGAACGTGATGCGCTTTGAATCTAGTTCAGCTTACCTCGGAGGTGCCTTCTCGAGAATGTTAGTGAAGGAGGTGTGAGACGAGCATGGTTTGGACGCCGAACGATGCGTTCGAAGCCGAACAATCCTCATGTGCCGAGCGACACTTCGCTTTGAAGCCGAACGCTACGACTTTGACCGGTTCTACCGGATATAGCCTTTTCAACTTCCATCTTCTCCCTATAAAACCAGGCGTCCTTCCACTATTATCCTTTTACACCTTCATATCTGTCACTCCTAAGAGACTTGCAATTCTCGCCAGCCAATCAGATATAAAGCCTAATTGATCTTTCCTCAAGTTCGATCTTCGAACTAGGTATCGTTCCTTCCACGATTAAATTACTTCAACTTAGGTTCATCACGTGGAAAACGGGACATTTCTACGGTTGCATAATGTGTGGCGAGTAGAAATGGCTCGCACGTTTGGAGTCGTCGAATGGTGCATGGTAGTTGGGCCTAGCTCCTTCGCGCCGAACAAGACTGGGAGAAAAAAGAAAGATGGGGTGTCGAACGGCGTAATCTTCGCCAGGCGATCTGTTCCTGTCGTTCGGCGTAGATGGAGAAGGAGTAGGGTGGAATTGTAATCGAGGGTGGAGCGCTACTTTAGCCGAACAAACTAAGGCTGAACACTACCCAAATGCCGAACAGTATATGCGCCGAACAGCTGACATGCCGAACAGACATACACGCCGAACAGAATTTAGACCGAAAAACATAATTGCCGAACAACTGACATGCCGAACAGTATACGTTTTGAACAACTGACCTGCCGAACAAACATACATGCCGAATACTATATTTAGGCCGAACAGTCCAAATGCCGAACAAAACTTAACCAAACCATATCAAGGCCGAGCAATGCAAATGCCGGACAATTATAAATGCCGACCAATGATAAATGTTGAACCATACTTAGGCCGAACACCGTAAATGCCGAACGAACAATTGCCTTGCCTAATCTACACAAGGTCAAAAGATCTAAGCACACTATCATATGACACTGACCCGGATCATTAACTCCCTAGCTTTAGTAGACTTAAATCTGGGTTTGATTAACACTCGTTTTCTGAATTTGAAACTGTAATCACCTCAAGGCGGGCTTTTTGAGACGGTCAGCGATGACGGTCTTCGAAGGCGACGACTCGAAGCTCATTTTTAAATATTTGAAATCTTTAGATTCTTATTGCTTATACACAATTGCTTGCACTAGTTCACACACCACGTGGGGGGAAAACTCGTGTTGCTAACTCTAACGTTCAACGTTTTTTGAGTATAGCTTTCTCAATCACTTTGCCAGGTTCGTTATTTATTGAGGATGTCAAGAAAGTCTAGCTCCGCCACTATATCCGACAGGCCTGGGCCGTCATCAAGGCCAGAAGCTGCTGATACTTCTAATCCGTCGACTTCTCCTGCTCACAACTTAGCACCTGATGCCCTGGAGGCAGCAATTCTTCTAGACAATCCAATCGATTCACAAGCTTCGAAGATCAACGAAGCCGCTCTCCGACGGATATGCTCCATTCATGGGATCCCTTTTCGCCGACGTGTTGGTCCCTTCGCGACACGATCGTCCTCATCTGCCCCCAGTCGGGTATACCGCCTGTAACAAGTTCATGTGTTGGATGGGCAGCGTGCCTCCGTTCAATTTATTTCTCCGGGATGTATTGCAGTATATTGACATAGCTCCGTCGCAGCTGCACCCGAACGGCCATGCGTTTCTATACGGGACCTACTTACTTTTCATGGCCGTCTTCTCTAGACCTCCAACCGCTGGCGATATCAGATACATTTATATGATCAAGAGACGAAAAGACAGCCCTTCCTTTATGTTCCTCGAGTCGTACCACAAATGCCAAATCTTGACAGGGGCATGCAGTAAATTCGCCCTGTACAAACATGAATGGTTTTATGTGCGCTGCCCTCCTGGTTTTGCGAGGAGATGAGTTGAAGGCAGTAAGTCTCTCTGCCGAGTCACTATTCGCATTTAACCGGAGTCATGCTTTTCCTAACTCTTTGTTTCATCTTTTCAGGTATCAACCCGCGTCCGGAAGGCCGAGGATATTCTGAGGCTGTTGAAGCCATTAGAGCTCTTCCTGCCGAGGAACGAGACATCCGGACTATCATTTCAAATGAATCACTGTCGGGGTTTGGCTTGCTAGCCCCTGGTCGTCGGATCAGCCTTCCAGAAGGTGTCATCATTCCCAAACCTTCGTCCGGTAGAGAGAAAAAACAGGCCGGATCGTCGTCGCGCCGCACTCCCGATACGCACGAAGAAGGTGAGCGCAAAGAAGACGAAGCTCTTGAGACTCAAGGCGAGAATGTGGGTCCCGCCTGGAATCCGGCAGTCGAAGTTCAAGATATTGAGACGTCACCCTCCCCTTCGAAGGGAAAGAGGAAGTTAAAATATAAAGTTCAGAAGGAGAAAGTTGGTGGCACTTCAAAAGTCATGCCTATCCCGCTTGAGAAAGAGGCTTCCTCGCAACACCTGGAAAGTTCCCTGAGGGGCTTGTCGAACCTGTCTATTCCCGATGATATTCTCAATTACGGGTTTGACGATCCTGAAGCCCTCAAGTTTTCTTCACCCGTTAAAGGCAATGCGGGAGTTCAACTCCCGGTCCAAGGAGACAACACTCCAATTAGTAAAGATAAACGAACGGGTCCGTCGGGGGGAACACTAGGACACGCACATACGCATTCCATCATACACTTCATCATATTTTTATTTCCCGGATTTTTCCTAACTCGTTGTTATCTCCATTCTTTGCAGGTGACATGGGACGCTCTCACGGACTCGATCGCCTTCATGGCTCTTCCATATTTCATCATTCCGGACGGGACTCAGGCTCAGGCAGACGTAGGGACAGGGATGATTACGAAGATAGAGACAATCGTCCCCGCGATTCGTCTCACCGTAAGAAGGCATATTCTCAATCTTCACAGTCCCGTGATCCTCTTTCCTCCAACTGAGCCAGATAAAGAGAAGTCTTCACAGAAGGGTTACCAATCTGATGCTCCTGGAGAACAACACTCCGGTTCATCGAGTACAAGGCAAGTTGGGGAGCAACGAAAAAGAGCAGAACTTCCAAAGCCTCCTCCTCCTACTCCTGAGGTGGACCCAACTGTTGCGGAAAAGATGGTCGATCTTAAGGCCAAGTTTCCGAAAATTTGCTTTGACGGTTTGAAGTTCCTCCCGGCTATTCACCATATTCCTGGGCACGTGAAGCAGAGTGCCATTGCCTGCAATAACGACGTCTATGTTCAACATGACGCGTTTGTGCACTTGGTGGAGAAGATCTCGGAGGTGTCCGTTGAGCGTCAACATGAGATTGATCGCCTGAAACTGGAGGCTGGCTGCGACAAAAACATCATCGAGCACCAAGACGTAGAGCTCGCTTCATATAAGTCGAAGCTGGAAGCCGGTGAACAAAGTGCAAAAGATACTGCTAAGGCAGTTACTCGCTTAGAGATGGCTCACAAGAAGGAGCTTGATGAAGCAGTCCAGCGCAGCGGTGCCCTCGCCCTAGAAAAAGACTCTGTCCAAAAAGAGAGGGACGTGCTCGTCGTGCAAGTCAGAGAGCTGAAAGAATTACTCTCCAAGGAGAAGGAGGACAAGGTAGCTGCTCAAGAAGAATCACAACGATACTGTGATGAAATTGTTGCTACTCGTCTCCTGAAAACGAAGCTCGATGACGAACTTGCTGGGGTTGAGAAAATGAAGGATGAGGCCCGTGAGGAGGGCAAAAGAAAGGCTGCGGAGGAGATTGACTCTCGTCTCGAGGCGGCCGCAGAAGCCGGCAGGGAAGAAGTCAAATGCATGTTTGACCCGTTGATCGCTGAATATGGAGCCCGCGTCCTTATGCATCGCGACTTAACATTCTTGGGCGACGGCTACCTCGAATCCCTAGCTGAGGCCTGGGAAACTTTGATAAAGATCAGGAAAATCGAGTCGGGCTCTGAAGAGGTCGATGAGGATGCTTTGGTGAAGGAGTTCCTTAGGGGGAATGAGCCATCGGATTTATCCGCAGCATTAACGCTTTATAGCAAAGGCTCCCCCCTTCCAAAAGAGAAAAATGATGAAGCTGGCCCGTCTGGGGCTGAGACTATGGCTCCTCACACTGCTGCTCCTCCCGCTGCTCAACCGGCCGGTCGGCCGACACTTGACCCGTTCGAGCAGCACGCCGGCTACGACCCTGAAGATCCCGGGCTTGGTGTTCATGTGCTATCTCCTATTCTGGAGGGTGAAACCCCACGCGCAACCGATAGCCAACCAGAACCCGGTAGGAAACTCTTCTTTTCTAGAAGTTGAAAGATCCCGTCATTTTTCAGCAGTGGTTATTCGTTCTAACGCTCATTCTTTATGTTTTCATGTAGGCTGTTCTGATGCCGAGCCGACTCCAAGGAGCGATGACGCCAAGGAGGAGGAAGAGAAAACTAGCGACGCTGTCCATGCGGGAGTAATTCCTGGTCCCGATGCTCAAGTGATTGGGGCGCTAGATGATGATTAGCTTGACACTTCATCTCCTGCCGAAGGTAGTGATGAAATTGAAATCACTGGCGCCTCTGAGCATACTTCACGGATGAGCATGAAGGACCGCCTCGCCGCAGAGGAGAAGAAAAAGGCCGAGGTCAAAGTTGAACCTGGAATCCTGGAACTTACCGACCCGCGGAACAGACCTTTGAAAATCATTCTCCCGGGCAGGTCCAAACCACTAGATGTTCCGTCTCCTACTCCTGACTCCACTTCTTTAGCAAGCAAGAAATCCAATAAAAAGCGTGAAGGAGAGGAGTCGTCGGAAAAAACAAAGGAAGACAAGAGGAAGAAACCGAAGAAATAATTAATACACTCGTTCAACAAGCTTCTTGCTTAAGTCCTGTAGCTTGTATAGATAAGTTCTCAACTCTGAGTTTTTTAGGAGTAACTGTGTAACCCCATTTTGAACTATTTGAATGAAGTTTAGTTTCTTTTTTGTTTGAATGATTCTCTTGCTTTTCTATTGTTTGATGATTAACTGTAGTCGCATTATCTCCCAGTCCATTTTCATGTTGTTCAAACATCTCCAGACGTGGCATATTTCTTGTTCTACATCTCTCGAGTACTTGGACTTTTTTCTAAATCTGCGCTCCTGGGATTTAGAGTAAGTTGATCCGCGTTCAGGGGATTCGGAGGTTCGCATCGTTTATACTCTAGTCCGCATTCTGGGGACTTAGGGTACTGCGATCCGCGCTCTGGGGACTCGAAGATTTGCAATCGTTTATACTCTAGTCCGCGCTCCGGGGACTTAGAGTACTCCGATCCGCGCTCTGGGGATTCGGAGATTCGATATCGTTTATACTCTAGTCCGCGCTCCGGGGACTTGGAGTACTCCGATCCGCGCTTTGGGGATTCAGAGATTCGAAATCGTTTATACTCTAGTCCGCGCTCCGGGGACTTGGAGTACTCCGATCCGCGCTCTGGGGATTCTGAGATTTGAAATCGTTTATACTCTAGTCCGCGCTCCGGGGACTTGGAGTACTCCGATCCGCGCTCTGGGGATTCGGAGATTTGAAATCGTTTATACTCTAGTCCGCGCTCCGGGGACTTGGAGTACTCCGATCCGCGCTTTGGGGATTCGGAGATTTGAAATCGTTTATACTCTAGTCTGTGCTCCGGGGACTTAGAGTACTCCGATCCGCGCTCTGGGGATTCGGAGATTTGAAATCGTTTATACTCTAGTCCGCGTTCCGGGGACTTAGAGTACTCCGATCCGCGCTCTGGGGATTCGGAGATTTGAAATCGTTTATACTCTAGTCCGCGCTCCGGGGACTTAGAGTACTCCGATCCGCGCTCTGGGGATTCAGAGATTCGAAATCGTTTATACTCTAGTCCACGCTCCGGGGACTTAGAGTACTCCGATCCGTGCTCTGGGGATTCGGAGATTCGAAATCGTTTATACTCTAGTCCGCGCTCCGGGGATTTAGAGTACTCCGATCCGCGCTTTGGGGATTCGGAGATTTGAAATCGTTTATACTCTAGTCCGTGCTCCGGGGACTTAGAGTACTCCGATCCGCGCTCTGGGGATTCAGAGATTTGAAATCGTTTATACTCTAGTCCATGCTCCGGGGACTTAGAGTACTCCGATCCGCGCTCTGGGGATTCGGAGATTTGAAATCGTTTACACAAGTCCGTACTCCGTATAGGATAATGTAATTCGTCATCTGGTCATGGGGTATAGAAACATTAGCGATCTGTGGAAAATACGGCTTCAAGCCTTTATTAATGAAAATCAACTAAACTGCTCGATTACAACTTTAAAAAGAAACTAAGTTATGACTGAACGGAAACATGCAGGAAATAAAAGTGCCTAAAACAAGAAAGAAAACATGCTAAATGTAATAGTGCCGCAGATGTTCACTGTTCCATGCTCCGGGGAGTGTCGTGCCATCAACGGTCGCTAGCTTGAATGTTCCCTCTCCAAGCTTCCGTTCAATGGCGTACGGACCTTCCCAGCTAGGATTCATACGTGATGGTACCGGGAAAACTCGTTTCAGAATGAGATCACCCACAGCAAAGATCCTTGGGCGGACTCTGCCGTCGTAGTAGCGCTTGACTCGGTGCCTATGCGCTGCCGCCCTTAATTCGGCTTCTTCATGCTTTTCATCGATGCAGTCCAGTGATTCCAACAAGATATTTTGGTTCGTCTTGGGATCATAGTATGTCACTCGGTGTGATGGAACTTCAAGTTCCACGGGTATAACGGCTTCGGAGCCGTATGCCAAGGCGAATGGAGTGTGGCCGGTCGCGGACTTGTGGGTAGTTCTATATGCCCATAATGCTGTCGGGAGTTCATCTACCCACTTGCCTCCAACCTTCTCCAGACGCTTCTTCAGTATGGACTTGATTATTTTGTTAACGGCCTCGACTTGTCCGTTAGCTTTCGGGTGTGCAACGGCGGTGAACTTTTTCTCGATGCCGTACTTTAAACAGAACTCTTTGAACTCTCTACTTTCAAATTGCGTCCCGTTGTCCATAATGATGGTGCGAGGAAGGCCAAAGCGGCATATAATGTTTCGTACAACGAAGTTAATGACCTTCTTAGAGGTGATTGTGGCCAAAGGTTCTGCCTCCGCCCATTTTGTGAAATAGTCGACTGCAACTATCGCGTATCTCGCGCCACCTCTGGATATAGGCAAAGAGCCGATTATGTCGATTCCCTAGATTGCAAATGGCCAGGGACTAACCATTTGTGTGAGTTCCGTTGCTGGAGTCCTCAGTATTTTCGCATATCTTTGACACTTGTCACACTTTCTTGCATAGTCTGCGGCGTCCCAGTTTACGGTTGGCCAGTAATATCCATAGCGGAGGATCTTTTTTGCTAGCGTTTGCCCCCCAGTATGGTCGCCACATTCCCCTTCGTGAACTTCTCTTAAGACCCGCTTTGTCTCATCATGAGCGATGCATCGTAATAATGGGACTGAGAATCCTTTTCGATACATTGATCCATCCTGCATTACGTATCGCGCGGCCTTTCGAAGGACCTGCCGTCTTTCGCTTCTTTTTTCTGGTAAAGCCCCGGTCGTCAGGTACAGTTTGAATGTGGTTATCCATGATTCCTTCTCGATTTTTGTTTCCAACACGCAATCGACTTTCATCTCGTCTATGCTCGGGGCATGCAAGACTTCAACGGGATACAATCCCATTTGCTGTGCATCGCCGGTACTCGCAAACTTAGCCAATAAGTTGGCTTCTTTGTTCAGTTCGCGCGGGACATGCGAAATGTCATAACGCTCAAGATTTGATAGTAGTTCTTGGACCCGAACAAGGTACGGAGCAAGCTTTCGTCCCTTTGCTTGGTAGTCTCCCCGCACTTGATAAACCACCAACTGTGAGTCACAAAAGATTTCAACTGATTTAATCCCGAGTTCTCCGATGAGCTTCAAGCCCGCAATCAGTGCTTCATATTCTGCTTCGTTATTTGTAGCTAGGAAATCGAGCTTCAAATCATAACAGATTGATCGGTTTTCCGGAGTTATAAGGACTACGCCTGTGCCGGAGCAACGGTCGTTTGATGCCCCATCAGTGTATAATTTCCATCGGACGAGGGGAATGACGTCGTGATTATCCGGTTCGACGGGAATGGTAAACTCAGCGATGAAATCTGCTAATGCTTGCCCTTGGATGGCTCTTCGTGGTAAGTAGGCGATATCGAATTGGCTCAATTCGATGTTCCATTTTAGCAATCTTCCAGAAGTTTCCGGCCATTGGAATACCTGCCTCAGGGGTTGATCGGTATAAACACTGATTGAGTGTGCTTGAAAGTATGGGCGCAGCTTACGTGATGCAATCACCAAGCAATAAGCCAATTTCTCGATTTTAGGGTAATTCCTCTCCGCCCCCGTTAAATGCTTGCTAACATAATACACCGGCCTCTGGACTCGATCCTCCTCACGAACTAAGGCCGCACTTATCACATGCGGGGATACAACCAAGTATACGATAGCATCTCATGGTTTACTGGTTTTGACAGCATTGGTGGACTCTCCAGATGCCTCACCAGATCCCGGAAGGCTTCCTCACAACTAGGCGTCCACTCAAAATTCCTCTTTCCCTTCTTTATTATGTCAAAGAATGGGATGCACTTGTCAGTTGCCCTGGATATGAATCGACTTAACGCAGCTACTTTTCCATTTAAGCTCTGCACCTGCTTTATAGTCCTGGGCACTTGCACATCTCGGATAGCTTGGATCTTTTCTGGGTTAGCTTCGATTCCTCTAGCATTGACGATGAATCCCAAAAACTTCCCCGATGCAACGCCGAAGGAACACTTCAGAGGGTTGATCTTCATCCCATAAAACCTGAGTATGTCAAACATTTCAGCTAAGTCTCGAATGTGGTCGTTTGACCGTCGTGACTTCACGAGCATGTCATCCACATAGACTTCCATCGTTCTACCCAGTTGGTCCTTGAACATTCGATTCACTAAACGCTGGTAAGTCGCTCCTGCGTTCTTCAATCCAAAGGGCATCACTACATAGCAATAAAGCCCGACATTCGTAATGAAGCTGGTGTGTTCTTGGTCTGGAATATGCATCGGGATTTGGTTGTACCCTGAGTATGCATCCATGAATGATAACAGCTCATGTCCTGCGGTGGAGTCGACCAACTGATCGATCCTAGGCAACGGGAAACTGTCCTTTGGACATGCTTTGTTCAAGTCGGAATAATCTACGCAAGTCCTCCACTTCCCATTCGCCTTTTTTACCAGCACGGGGTTGGATACCCATTCAGGGTAGAGGGCGTCGCGGACGAACCCATTTGCTTTGAGTTTGTCCACCTCCTCTCCGAGAGCAGCGGACCTCTCCGGGTCCATTCCTCTCCTTTTTTGTTTAACCGGGACGTATCTCGGGTTTATGTTCAACATATGACTCGTGATGGCGGGAGAGATCCCACACATATCAGAATGCGTCCAGGCGAAAACATCAAGATTCGCCCGGAGGAAGTCGCTAAGGTCTTCAGTTATCGTGGGGCTAAGATGTGATCCGATCTTTAGTATTCGCGAAGGGTCGTCACGGCTAACTGAAATGTCAATTGTTAATTCAGCCGGCGCTGCCTTCTCTTCCCTGGGTTTCTCATCGTCGTCTCTCGGATCTATATCTCCGAAGATCCGAGAACTATGCCCGAGACAGGGCTCGGGCGCTACTTGTCAATCATCCGTATTAAGGATGCGGACGGGATTGTCCGCAAACTTTCCCTTCTCCCTCCGATGGGCCTCTCGGAGCTCAGCCACATAACAGGAACGACCAGCTGCTTGGTCGCCATGAACAATACCTACTCCTTTGTCAGTTGGGAACTTCAAAGTTAAACACCACGGGGCTAACGCTGCCCTAAACTCAGCCAGGGCCGGCCGGCCCAAGAAAACATTGTATGGAGAATCCACATCCAAAACTACGAAGGGTAGAATTCGCACCCTCCGACGCTCGCCTTGTCCCAGTTCAACTGGTAACTCAACGTACCCCACGGCGTCGGTCGCTGCGCCGTTAAAGCCGTGTATACGAGCCTTGGACGGTTTTAGGTCTTTTGTTTCCAGTTTCATTTGGTCATAAGCCTTCTTGAAGATGATGTTGACTGAACTCCCACAATCAATCAGAATTCTTTTTCACATATGCTGGTCCGATCGTCGCAGATATGACCATCGGGTCGATGGTTGGGGCCTCTACTTGATCAGCATCTCTGTTTCTGAACACTATATCGTCCGTCATTACGCGCTGCTGCTTAGCAGGGGTCCCATCATCCACGTTCGAACAACACTCAAAATCTGCATGCTTCAGGGAGCTTGCATGCCGCTCCATCTCTTGCCAATTCTTATCTGCGGGGTAAGGTCCACCGATAATTGTATTTATGACCAGTCTGCCTACGGTTCGGGCAGGCTCCTCAGGATGACGCGGAGCTGGTGCACGACCTGGGTTGGACGTTCCCTGTCCTCCTTCCTGTGGATCCTTCACAAATTCTTGCAACTTATTTTGCCTGATCAACTTCTCGATAGCGTCGTGCAGGTGTCTGCATTCTTCCGTATTGTGCCCATAAGTCTCATGGAAGCGACAATATTTCCCGGTCCACTTCTGTTCCTTGGTTGATTCTTTTGGACGTGGCTTTCTGTACTGAAAGGTATTGCAGGTGGATAGGTAGATGTTCTCAAGCGGCGCGTTCAGCGGAGTATATTCGCTGTAGCTTGGAATTCTCGACTTCCACTTCCCCGCTTCTCTCTTCTTCCCTTGATTTCTTCCTCCAGACTCCTTAGGCTGTCCAGGCTTGTTTTGGACATTGACTTGGACCTTTCCCGAGCTGTCTCCGGACTGCTTCACAGCAATGTTGCTCTTCATAGACTCTTGGACAGGTCCTGGTACCTTATCTCGTCGTACCCACCTAGCTTCCTCTCTTCTTATGAACTGGTGTGCCTTTGAGTAGAAACGCTCTAGCGTGGTCGGAGGCTTTCCTGCCAACCAGTCTCCAAATTCAGACTCCGGATCCACACCTCTCATCACAGCCATTAGAATTGCATGATCATTGGGATTACTGACTTCAGTTCCCGCGACATGGAACCTTTGTAAATATTCCTTCAATGACTCCCCGGGACTTTGGATTACACTTGACAGAGACATTACGTCCTTCGGACGAGTAGTGTGTATCCTGAACTGCTCAATAAACTTCTTTGCCAACTCCTCGAAATTGGATACAGACCGCGGAGGAAGTCGGGTAAACCACATAGTAGCGATCCCAGATAGAGTAATTGGAATGCATCTACACTTGGTGGCATCATTTGCTCTAGCTGAATCCATCATCCATTCGTACCTCATGACATGCTGTCTGGGGTCAGTCTTTCCCTCGTACGCAGGGATAGTTGGCATACTAAACTTTCTTGGGTACGCCGCCTGTAACACAACATCCGTGAACGGAGTGTGACTTCTTGACACTCCCCAATCATCGTTCGATAAGCCCTGATTTTCTTTCATCAATTGCCTGATCATGGCTGTCAGTTCTGGTGTCTGTATGGAAGGCGGAAGGTTAGAGTCTGTTCTACGCGCCTGTCCATGCTGATGCCTCCTCTCCTAGCGATCTACCAATCATGCGTCTTGAGGTTCGACATCGTTAGCGTTTTGATGATCTGGGCCTCCATCCTCCATTTGTACTCCGGTCCTGAAGTTTCCAGCTCTTGCTTGGTCACGGTCTCCAGCTGGTTGAACAGCAGCTCGTGCAGCTTCAGTCTTGCGGCGTCTGCGCCTGGGAGGTTCATCAGAGGAAGTAGAGCTGCCAGATGAGGAATAAGGAGCGGGATTGCCCCCAGCATTCTGTTGCTGCTGTTGAGTGAGCTGTGCCATCAGGTTGGCGTTAGCTTGCATTTGCTCTCCTAGTTGTCTTCTGCTTTCCCTGAGCTCTCTCATCAAGTCGTTGAACTCTACTCTGGTGACAACTGGAGTTTGGTCCTGGGCGGCAATCCCTTCACCCGGAATTGCTAGTTGGTTGCTAAGTCCTGCTTGTCGCACGCTAGCAGTCTCGCGGGCATCCGCATTATGAGAAGCTGACCTGGTACGTGGTCCTGCCATTGTAGAGTTATTGGTATGAACTCTGAGTAGAATCAATGGATGTCCTATCAGTGAGTCGGATCTTCTTTGGGGGATTTGTTCAATCCAGTAGCTTCAAAGCAGATCCTTGAGGTCTGAGAATTCAATTCTCAGTGAAAGCACCAAAGTGTTAGCACCAAAATTGGTCACTAACCTCGTAGAGAAAGATTGTGTAGAGATATAAGTGATGAAATCATATTAAACAGAGAAGACAATGCTAATTTAAATGCTGAAAGTAAGAACACAAAATTTATAGTGGTTCAGCGTAATTGCCTATGTCCACTTTAACTTTTATTGATCCTCTTAGTTGATGATTACAAATACAATTCGTGAATCAAACGCTTGAATGAAGTTGTTAAGTAGAGGAGATGAGTCTCAAAAATGGCAGAGTTTCCCCGGTGTTCTCTCCTGAAAAAAGGATCCTCTTCACTGTGACCCTGCCCCTCTATTTATAGACAAAGATGGGCTGGACTTCCCAAGTGGGCTTGGTAGCCGAACGCTCTAGCCCAGGTGTAGTGTTCGCTGCATGCCGAACCAGGTATGCCGAACGCTTTGACGCCGAACAGTCCTTTCCATGCCAAACGGTCCCTTCCATGTCGAACAGTCCTTTCTATGCTAAATGGTTCGTTTGATGTGTGGGAAGTGCAGGATGGTTGCAGTTGAAGCCGATCGTAACTCTATCTGAAGCTCTTGATCGAATGATGCATGTTGGCCGAATGATAGTGTCATGTTGAGTAGTTATGTCCACCGAACATCTTCTGGATGCTGAGCACTCCTGTTGCCGAGTTCTATCGATGCCGAGCGCTAGCTGACGTCGAGCATTGGTTGACGCCGAGTACTAGTTGACGCCGAGCATTGGTTGACGCCGAGTGCTAGTTGACGCCGAGTAGCCATGTATGCCGAGTGCTTCGCTGAGTACTATCTGATGCCAAGTGTCATGGATGCCGGGTACGCTGGATGTCGAGTACTTCGCCGAGTACTCCTAGATGCCGAACACTCTCTGACACCGAGTCCCTTTGAATGCCGAGTACTTCGCCGATCACTCCTAGATGTCGAACACTCTCTGACGCCGAGTCCCTCTAGATGTCGAGTACTTCGCCGATCACTCCTAGATGCCGAACACTTTCTGACGCCGAGTGCTACCTGATGCCGAGCACTAGTTGCCTGGTCAAATCTCCAGGAAACAAATAGTCACGGTGCTCACTACTGAAAAAGACACTTTGAGGAATTCTGAAATAGAGGCTCTAAAGAAAGTTGACGAGACCAACAAGGAAATGGAGCGGATGAGGCAGGAGCACTTAAAGCTGGTAGACGATATGGGCCATAGGAACACCACCGTTACAGCCGAGATGGATACTGTGCTCAAAGAGCTTTTGAAGCTTAAGGCGAAATACGATGAAGTCGTTAAAGAAAAGGATGAGGCAAACAAGGCCGCATAGGAGGCACGCGACCAAACTGTTGAGCTCAAAGGTGAACGGGATGTGGCGGTGCTAAAGGTTCAGGAGACCGAGGCTAGGATAAGCCGAAGTCAGGGCAGCAGAGGCCAGGTTTGAAGGTGATATTGAAGATCTATTAATCACCTATAATGTCAATGTCTAGAAATACCGCAACTTGAGCTGGCTCAATGATTATCCGACTCACCTACATAATGTCTGGCGCCATTTTTTGGCTGATGAGAAAGTATAGCATCATACTGAATCCATTGATGAGTTCGAATTGGAGAATCGGGTGTTGACTGAGGACGAGAGAAGGGTTCTCCATGATGCAGCTATCATATTTGAAAAAGAGAGACTCGTCACTCAGCTTCCGAAGGCTGGAGAGGGTTCTGGTGTTGAGCATCATGATACGAGTTCTAAGATTCCTATGCCAGACCAGCCCGAATCTACTCCTATAGTCAATCCTCTATCTGTGCCTGCTTATAATACGAATAAACCGCAATTGTCTTCGGCTCGCGAGCACATCCCCGAAGTAGCCCCGGCTCCACCAGTGAGCCAAACCAAGGAAGGTGTTCTGAACACTTCTCGAATTCATTCTAAGTCTGGAGTATTATCAAAAGAAGTCACTAATATTTTTTCTTATCTTCATTCAGCGATGGGAGCTGCACCAGTTGTGCCCCCTGCAACCCAAGTACAACATCAAGAGCAGAAGGCTGTCATGACGGATGCAACGACTGCTACAACTACTGCATCGACCGAGGAAGTTCACGTGAACGCTTTTATCTTCAACGAACAGATGATGGAAGAAATCCTCGGTCATTAGAGCGATCCACTTACAGATTTTCCTTTTGTCGCGAGCGAAGGCGTGTTCACAAACAGCTCCTCGGCCCCAACTGCCAGCATTCCGCCGAACACTCAAGCAGCTCATGATGAGGCAACAATGGCAAAGATCAATGCCGAGATGGCAAGTGCCACGCTGGGCGGTAGTATGGGAGGTGGTATGGTAGGTCCTGGCCCGGCTCCTTTACGCATGATCTCTCCGGTGGTACAATCATCATCATCGGGGTACCTCCCGTGTCTCCTCATGTAGAAAGCGCCCCCTTTCCTCCGACCATGCACTCCGAAAGTGTTCCAATTTCCATGAGTTCAGAGGAGGAGATTACAATTCTTCCCCCGGCCGGGGATAAGCCGGGTAAAGGCAAGATCTCAAAACGACACCACGATGGCAGCTCAAGTGGGTCGACGCCGAAGGAGAAGAAGAACAAGAAGAAGCCTAAGGAGTAGGCGTGTATCTTGGTTTCCCCTTATTTGGTAGATAGGTCGGAGTTACTTTTTTGGTTTATGCAGGTCGTGTATAGATGCAGGTTCAGCCCCTGCTTATAAGGATTTTTGAAATAGGCTTCATTTTGTACTCACTTTTGCTTCCAAAGAATAGACAGAATAAAATCTCCTTTTGTTTTTTAGCATAACTCCGAGTTGATTTGTCTAAGCGTTTCAGTACTTGAATTTTTATTTAATATATTTGTGAAGCTTTATTTTCTGGGTTAGACTTGTGTTTGGTTGTTATGTCCTGGAGTCATGGCTTTGGGCCGTAACCAAAAGTTAAGTCGATTCTCGATGTTGTAATGTCCCGATTAGTAGCTAGTGCTGGAGTTATGCCCCCAGTCTCGGGGATGAAGTGAAGTGGTCGGATGATGATTGTTTTTTTACCTTTGACACTTTTATTTTTACTTAGTCGTAACTAAGTTGTTGTGAGATGAGTTCGAGTGGTCGGATCACACTCGCTCATGTATTGAAAATCACATCCACACTCTGGGGATTAATCTCGCATGCGGGCGGTCGATCACGCCTGCCTAATGTTTAAAGTTACGTCCATGCTCCAAGGATTTAAGTTGTTTTTCGGGCGGTCAGTCACACCCGTTTTAATAATCAGAATTGTGTCCACACTTTGGGGACTTTGATCGAATTGTGGGCGGTCAGCTCACGCCAAATTGATGTTTATACTCCAGTCTGCGCTCTGGGGACTTAGAGTTAGTTGGTGAGCGGCCAGTTCACGCCCAATCGATGTTTATACTCCAGTTCGCACTCTGGGAATCCGGAGTTAGCTAACAAATGGTCGATCACATCTGTTTTAAGTTTTTGGTATCTTGTTCGCACTCTGGGAATGATAAATTGATCCGGACGTGGATGGTCGGGTTACATCCACCCTGAGTAAACAAGCGAGGTCGTGGGTGGATGGATCCACCCTCCTCGAGCTTGTGAATGTGGGAAGCGAGGTCGTTAGATAGACGGGTCCACCCTCCTCGAGCTTTTTTGGTACATGGGCGAAGTCGTGGGTGGACAGATTCACCCTCCTAAAGCCCACGTTTATAAGTTTATACTCCAGCTCGCACTCTGGGAGCCGGAGTTAGTTAGAGGATTGTCATGTATCAATCCTTTTTCGCTTTAGTGTCGTTGTTTGCCCCCCGAGATCTAGTTTCACTTAGTGAGCGACCGGTCGTATCACAGCCACTCCCTATTTGAATAAGCCCCACCGTAGGATGGAACCTAGCTCTCCATGCATCGTGATGGTCGTGTGATGCATTCCAAGAATCACTACTTTGGCTCGAAGAGATTGTATTTTATTGCTGAAATAAGGTAGTACAGTAAAGTCAGTTGCCTTATTACAAGTTCAAAATTCGAAATGCATAAACAAATTGCAAATGAAAAGCAGACTACATGAATAAACAAAGCTTGTTATGTGTAGTAGCGACGAAGACTTCCGCTGTTCCAAGCTCTCGGCAAAGTGAGACCATCGACGGTTGATAATTTGAATGTCCCGTCTCCGAGTCTTCGTTCGATAACGGACGGTCCTTCCCATGTTGGCTTCATATGCGAAGGGATCGGATAAATTCTCTTGAGCACGAGATCGCCTAGTTCAAAGGTTTGGGGTCGGACCTTAGCATTGTACAATCGGGCGACTCTACGTCGGTGCGTGGCTTCCCTCAAATCATCCTCTTCACGCTTCTCATCTAATAAGTCCAGAGATTCGGCAAGAAATATAGCATTTGTCTTCGGATCATAGTAAGTCACATGATGAGAAGGTACTTCCAGTTCGACCGGAATGATGGCTTCCAAGCCATAAGAAAGTGAAAATGGAGTGTGGCCAGTCGTGGACTTGTGGGTAGTTCGATATGCCCATAGGGCCATGGGAAGCTCATCGACCCATTTGCCTCCGACCTTTTCCAGTAGCTTTTTCAAAACAGATTTGATAGTTAACAGCTTCAACCTGTCCATTTGCCTGAAGGTGAGCAACTGCCAAGGATTTTTTCTGAATATGGAAACGTTGACATAAGTTCTTGAACTAGACACTATCGAATTGGGCTCCGTTGTCAGTGATAATGGTATGGGAGGCCAAAATGACAAATGATGTTGCGGAGACAAAGTTGATTACTTTCTTCGTCATGATAGTAGCAAGGGGCTCAGCTTCCGCCCATTTGGTAAAGTAATCAACTGCGACAATGGCGTACTTCGCACCACCTTTAGCTAGAGGTAAAGATCCAATTATATCGATGCCCCACGTGGCGAATGGCCATGGACTGACCATTTGTGTAATTTTAGTAGGCGGTGATCTTGGTATCCGAGCATGTTTCTAACATCTGTCACACTTCTTGGCATAGTCTGATGCGTCCCAAATCACAGTCGTCCAATAATACCCATGTTAGAGTATCTTCTTAGCAAGGGCTTACCTCCCCAGTGTGATCGCCACATTCTCCCTCGTGCACATCATGTAACACTCGTTTGATTTCGTCGTGGGTGATACACCAAAGTAAAGGAATAGGGTATCCTCTTCTATACATAACTCCATCCTGGATAATGAACTGTGAAGCTTTCCGAAGAACTTGTCTTTTCTCATTTCTGCACTCGGGCAAAGTTTCGTGCTCGAGATAGTTTCTAAAAGGGGTCATCCATGATTCTTTCTTAGGTGTGGCTTCATGAACCCAGTTTGTCTCCATCTGATCGATACTCAGAGAGGTAAGTGTCTCAACAGGGACAAGTCCCATCTGTTGTGCTTCACCAATGCTGACTAGTTTTGCCAAAGAATTGGCCTTATGGTTATGATCTCGGGGTATGCAATAAATGGCATAATAATTGAATTGATTCAATACTTCCTGGACCCGAGCAAGATAAGCAGCCAACCTCTGGTCTCTTGCTTGGTATTCTACCCAAACTTGACATACGACCAATTGCGAATCGCAGTAAATTTCCACAGCAACAATTTTCAACTCTCTGGTGAGTCTTTGTCCGGCAAGTAAAGCTTTGTATTCGGCCTCGTTATTGGTTGCACAAAAATCAAATTTCAAAGCATAATATACGGATCGACCTTCTGGGGTTTCAAGTACAACTCCAGCGGCTGAGCAACAATCGTTCGATGCACCATCTGTGTATAGCTTCTATTCCATATGTATTTAGGAGATTCACTGGTTTTGGGCAAGTCCTTTGGTATTGTAAACTCAGCAATGAAGTCCACCAGAACTTGCCCTTGAATAGCCCGCCTTGGCGTGTAAGCAAAATCAAACTGACTCAACTCGATGTTCCACTTCAGTAACCTACCAGACGTCTCAAGCTGCATAAGGACCTGTCGTAACGGCTGGTCGGTGTAAACTGTGATAGGATGAGCCTGAAAGTAGGGACGGAGCTTTCTAGAGGCAATGATGAGACAGTGGGCCAACTTTTCCAACTTCGGGTAGTTTCTCTCTGCTCCGGTAAATTGTTTGCTAATGTAATAGACCGGTCATTGTATCCGATCCTCCTCCCGAATTAATGCAGCACCGATTGCATTCTCTAACACTGCCAGATAGATATATAGTTTCTCATGATCAATCGACTTTGACAGAATAGGTAGCATAGTTAGGTATTGAACCAATTCTCGAAATGTGCCTTCACATTCCTCAGTCCATTCAAAGTTTCGCTTTCCTTTCCTGATCAAATCGAAGAAGAGAATACATTTTTCAATGGATTTGGAGATGAACCTGCTTAATGCTGATACCTTCCCTTTGAGGCTTTGCACTTGCTTTATAGTTCTGGGAGTTTCGAGATTCCGAATCACCAAGATCTTCTCGGGACTGGCTTCAATTCCTCTAGCATTGACAATGAATCGAAGGAACTTTTCGGAGACGACTCCGAAGTGACACTTCAACGGGTTGAGCTTCATTCGGTATTCTCGGAGGATGTTGAACGTTATTTAAAGGTCTTTGACATGATTAATGGAGAGTCACAACTTTACAAGCATATCATCCATGTACACCTCCATAGTTTTCTCGATATGGCTGGCGAATATTTGATTGACAAGTCTTTGATAGGTCACCCCGACGCTCTTAAGTCCGAATCGCATCACTTTGTAACTAGGGGTGGGAGCGATCGGTTTAAATTTTCGGTTAACCGTACTTCATGATCGGTTCGGTTAACCATTTGTAGGTTAATATTAGTCTAGCAATACCGATCGAACCGACCAATATTAACCACGGTTAACCATTGTATTGAATCGGTTAACCGTTGGATGGTTAACCGAACAAATTTTATCGGTTAACCATTAACATATAAATGGTAAATGCAACTCAATTTTGAAGCAGTATAAATTAAATCAGAATGATTATATATACATAGCTTATAAGACAAAATAGATTCTCATCATCAGATAATAAATATACATAGATCAACTACTAGACAGTGAATAAATTTAACATAACAGTTCATAGTAGCATGATACAAAGTCCAAAGTTCATTTTCCCAGCTCAAATACAACACGTATTATCACTTATCCGATACAAATTACAACAAATTACCAGTTCCAAAGATAATGTTTCAAAGTTCAAAATAAATAACATAAACATAGAATAACAGTTGATGTAAACATATTGACAGATGCGCTCGAAGTTGTCGAGACTGCATGATAAACCGATAGTCCAGACTCCAGCAAACCATACCAGTCCCCGATTCTCCATCCACGTTACTGTAGTAAGAAGTGGAGCAATACTTTCAGTAAGTTAAATTGTTAAAACTCAAAACATGATAAAATGAGGCAATAGACTGTAGCATATACAAACTGATCAATACTGTCATGTATG
Organism: Allium fistulosum; assembly: GCA_030737815.1. NCBI lineage: Eukaryota > Viridiplantae > Streptophyta > Magnoliopsida > Asparagales > Amaryllidaceae > Allium > Allium fistulosum. The sequence goes on along the minus strand of CM060905.1, from coordinate 890,614,397 downwards.
TTCAGACTTCATGTTTCACAATTCATATATGTTTCTTATAAACTGAACAGTCTCCTATGCATATGAATTATGAACTATATTTCCTATAAATTGTCACAATATAGATTTGTTTCCTATGCATATATGAACAAGAAGATGTCTAAGGATATGAAACTAAGAAACATCAGCTTACCTTATATGCAAGCAACATATCAGTTGTTACTATACATGTATGTGAATTAAAATGATATATGTGAATTATATGTGAATTAAAATGATATACATGTATGCAAGCAATTATTTGATATATGTGAATTAAAATGAAACTGCGAGATAGTGAGATGTGTGAATCAAAATGAAACTGTTATTTAATATATGTGAATCCAAATAAAAACTTGCAAATATGAGTACACTATTAATATAAATGAAAAATTGCAACTTTGATATCTTATTTAGAATTTATATTGGCTGTTTTTTCAGTAACAAGCAGTTTTTGATAACTTGCAACTATGAGTATAATATTAATCAAAGATACTTTCGGCATGTATTATTAAATTTGACTGTAGGACATTACACTGGACTGTATTTTTCCTTTATTTCCTTGTACACTAGTGCAATAAGTTGTTGATGGACTAATGTACATTCACTAATATTTAAAACATGAAAGCAAATTTGGAAGAAAAAAAATGTAGGAAGATTCACATAACAGGCTCTACTACCCACATAACATGTCAGTAACATAACAGGCTCTGCCCCATGATATTCATTGTATATTTATGAAACATTTTAGAACATATAAACTGTCAAAAGACTCAAAACTAAAGGCTATTTTAACATTGCTTTCATAACTCTATTTAATTGTGTTTATTTGTATATGAATTGGCTACTTTAACATTGCTTTCATAACTCTATTTAACTGTGTTTATTTGTATATGCATTGGCTACTTCAACATTGCTTTCATAACTCCATTTAACTGTGTTTAGAGAGTTTTTACTTTTTACCTTACTATTTACCAAGTAATCAATGTATGTATGTCAACATAACTTAAAAAATAACTTTTCTGGATAATGATTTTTTTTTCTTTTTTTTTCAAAAGTAGAAACAAAACTTATTCAAAAGTAGAAACAATACTTTTCTGTTTCTAGTTTCTACAGTTTGTTTGTATGTGTAATTTTTTATATAATGTCATAGTTGCAATTTCCAAACTGAAATCTCTAATAAAGTAGCAAAATAAGACTACATTAAAAGAAAATAACTAGCAATTAGCAACTAGAATAGCAAATTAGCAATCTGAAAAACAGCAAATAACTCACATGGTTTCTCTTTCTCATAGTCCTCGATGGATTCGTAATCGTTGGCGTTGTCATTCTGTCGTCTGTAGTAGTCGAACTCGAACAACAATCGCAGACTCGCATTGGCCGTAGATGACGAGATGTCAGATGCGCTCGAAGTTGTCGAACGATTGGGATTTGGGAGGCTGAGGCTTCGACTAAGTTTTACAAATCTAGGGTTTTTTTTCTATTTCGAACTGAAATACTGAAGTTACTTTGCAGGCACGAGACTACTAGGGCATGGGAGTACTATTGGGTTACTCGGTATACAATTGTAATTGGGTAGTGGGCTAGGCTCTGGGCTGGGCACGAGATGATCAAATATATTAAAAAATAATATGGTCGGTTAATGGTTAACCGACCGACCTAAATTTTGTTAACCGTTAACCGAACCGAAAATATTCGGTTAAGGTTAGTCGGTTAACCAATGATATCGGTTAATCGATTTTAGCGGTTATGTCGGTTCGGTAGTGGTCGTTTAAGTCGGTTAAATAGGTTAAATGCCCACCCCTACTTGTAACAATAGAGTCCGAGATCGATGAAAAAGCCGGTATGCTCTTGATCGGGTAGGTGCATCGATATCTGATTGTAGTCGGAATACGCATCCATAAAGACAAGAGCTCGTGTCCGGCCGTTGAATCTACAAGCTGATCAATTCTAGGAAGCGGGAAACTACCTATAGGGATGCTTTATTTAGATCCGAGTAGTCCACACAAGTTCTCCATTTCCCGTTTGGTTTCTTGACAAGCACTGGGTTGGATACCCATTCTGGATATAGTGCATCTTAGATAAACCTATTTGTCTTGAGTTTATCCACCTCTTCTTTCAAGGTGGTAGATCTCTCTGGATCCATACCGCTCCTCTTCTGCTTGACCGGGACATGCCGTGGGTCAATAGTCAATGTATGGCTTGCGATGTCCGGCGAGATCCCACACATGTCTGAGTGTGTCCAGGCGAACATGTCGAGGTTTGCCTGGAGAAATTCAACCAATTCCACTTTCATCTGTTGACCTAGCTGAGACCCGATCTTTATCACTCTAGAGTCATCATCATCGATCGAACATCGATCATCAACTCTGCAGGGGAAGCCTGACTATCTTTGACTTCCTCTTCATTATCATATACTCTCGGATCAAGACCTTTTAGAAATTGGTTGTGGCGCTCGGAGCTAGGCCTAGGCGTTAGCTGTCAATTGTCGGTAAAACGGACATAGAGAGATTCCTCTACGTCCTTGCCCTTCTCTTTTCACTACGCCTCCCGCAGCTCAGCAACATAACAGGCGTGTCCAGCCGCCTGATCTCCCTGAACTACTCCAACCCCATTGTCAGTGGAGAATTTCAAAGTTAAACACCAAGGGGCAATAGCTGCCCTAAATTCAGCCAGGGTCGGTCGGCCCAAGAAAGCATTGTACGGCGAATTAATATCCAACACCATGAACTGCAACATTCGAGCTCTTCGGCGTTCTCTAACTCCCAACTCCACTGTTAATTCTACCATTCCAGAGGGTACAGTCGCACTTCCATTTAAACCATGTATACGGGATTGACACGGCTTCAGGTCCTTCGCTTCCATTTTCATTTGGTCATACGCTCGCTTGAACAGTATATTCGCTGAGCTTCCACTGTCCACTAAGATCCTCTTCATCCAAGTAGGACTTATCTGAGCTGAAATGACTAGTGGATCAATGGTAGGGGTTTCAATTCTTTCGGCATCTCTATCTCGAAAAACGATGTAGTCTGTCATCGTCCTCTGTTGTTTAGTTGGAGCCCCATCGTCAAGATTACTGCAACACTTCGAAGTCCGCATGCCTAATCGAACTGGAATACGACTCCATTTCCCTCCAGCTCCGATCCGCTGGATAAGGACCACAACTAACAGTGTTAATCACTAACCTCTCGCCAGTACGTGCGGGTTCCTCCGGCCTAGCCTGATTCGGTACTTGATTCTGATTTGATAGGTCCATACCTCCAGCCTGCGACGCCCGAACAAATTACCACAATTCCTATTTCGAATTAACTTCTCAATGATATCCTGTAAATGGCGACATTCATTGGTATTGTGACCATAGCTATCATGGAATCTACAGAATTTTCCAGATTGAATCTACTTTTCGGACGACTGCTTCGGATCAGGCTTCTTGTATTGTCCAATATTATTGATTTGCAAGTACACATTCTCCATGGATGTATTCAAAGGAGTATAGGTGTCAAACATGGGAGCTCTATGTTGTGGTCCGAAACTTTGATCCTGCTTCTTACCCTGATTTCCATCGCCTTTCTGCTGATTTTGCTTATTCTGTATATTCAACTGACCTTTCTGGAACTCTCACCGGTTAGTTTCACAGCGACATTGCTCTGGATTCCTTCCACACTAGGCCTTGCGTCATCCTTCTTCCTAGACTGTTTCACATCTTCCCTCCTCAAGAATTGGGCTGCCTTGGAATAGAAACGGTCTAATGACGCAGGTGGTTTTCCAGCCAACCAGTTGCCAAATTCGAAATCAGGATCGATTCCTTTAGTCAGTGCCATCAATATGGAATTATCATTAGGGTTACTAATCTCTGCTCAAGCGGATGGAACCTTTCAAGATAACGTCTAAGCGTCTCTCCAGAAGCTTGAGTGATGCTAAATAAGGTGCTCACATCCTTAGATCTTGTAACGTGCATACGAAACTGTTCAACGAATTTCGTAGCTAACTGATCAAAGCATGAAACAGATCGGGGTGGCAAGTGAGTAAACCACATAGTCGCGATGCCATCTTAAGAAATTGGTAAACTTCTACATTTGACCGCATCGTCAGCTCGCGCGGCATTCATAAGCCATTCATACTTCAAAATGTGTTGGTTAGGGCCTGAACTCCCTTCGTAAACAGTTAAAGTTGGCTATCTGAATCGACAAGGTGGTTTGGCATAAAGGATGTCATTAGTAAAAGGTGTGTGACTCCAGGAGATTCCCTAGTCATCATTGGAGAGGCCCTGACTTTAACGAATCATTTGACGAATCATGGTCGGGATGTCTGGCATCTAGACGTTCTGAGCATGCTGGGCCAAGGTGTGGTCGGGTTCCATAATGCGAGCATGGCCCAGGCACGTTCAACGGTCCATACCTCACCTCCTTGGCTCTAGGTCTACGGGAACAAGGGTTCAGGAGTACGATCGCGTTGACGAAGGTTCTGATTTGTTCGGTTTCGAATGTCAGCTTCCAAGTCGATAGCGGCGGCGGCATCACGGTTATCAGTGATGTGATAAGGAATTGTCCCTCCTCGGGAGGAGGGGCCTGCCTGGTGACTAGCAGACGGACCAGGTTCTTCTTGTCCAAGATTCAATGTGCGCTGATGCCCGGGAGCTTGTGCGTATCTTCCATCCAGTCGTGGACGTGTGGATCTGTGATGGTAATCGGAAGAAGTAGAGCTCTCAATGGATGAGTAGGAAGCTTGATCCCTCCTGGATCTCCTTCGTCTTTCCTGATTCAATTGGTTGGTTAACTCCATGTTGGCACAGATATACTGGGTAAGCTGCTGGCGACTTTGGGTCAGTTCTTGCATCAACATCTGAAATTCCTCCCTGGTGACAGGGCCTTAAGGATCTGAAGGTCCCACTGAGTTCTGACCGGTAGCGGGTTGTTGTGCATGATTCTGTCTATCTCTTCCTTCCTGATCTGCCGTGGTTGAGGTAGTCCTTGTAGTGACCATGGTGAAGGGTGAAGCTCTCTCCTAGAATTGATGCAAATCTGAATAGGATGGAAGAACTTCTGGGTATGAGATCTGGATCTTCTCCTTAGACTCTTGCAATCCAACGCTGGTAGTAGATCCAAAGAGCAGGAGAAAAGCTGGGTTGTTCTCAGTGAAAGCACCAAAGTTTGTGTCAAAATTGGGCAAAACACTCTTCGGGCGTGTTTGAAGAGATTAAATTGAAGAATATAAATGAAAAATGAGACTAACCTAACAAACACACCAAAAAAACAGAAAAGAGTAGAAAAACAAGGATTTACAGTGGTTCGGCGTTGTAGCCTATGCCCGCTATGGAAAGTTGATGTTTTATTGATATTACTCACTGATTACAGATGTTTACAACAGTGCAATCGAGATACAACAATGATTTCGGCAGAGTATCAGCGTTCCCACCTCCAAAAGTCCCTTTTCTGAAGGCTTTGGGCTGCTATTTATAGGTGTAGGCTGCAAATATCTCGCCCCAATCTCAGAAGACTACTCTCATGTGGGTGGACCCACGCAATCGATCCTCAGACATTACGACTCGATCCATGATCGATACGTATCAAATTCATATCGATCCAAAACACCTCCATTTGGGCTGAGATCGATCATGAGCATTCTTAGGATGGTACGCAAGCTCCTGTGAAAATTTGGTGGCATTTGGACTTGTAGATTTTGAGTTATGATCGATGCAAGTTTGTGTTTTCAATGTATAGCCGAGCTCGTATCGATACGTTCGTATTGCTTCCATTCGTATCCATGGGACACACGTGATTGCTAGATGATGTGGCACTATCTTCTAGGTCGATTCACTTTTCATGCCGAGCGACAAAGTCTCACTTCCTTCTAGGCCTTGTTCGTATCGACCAGTACAGCTTCATTCGTAACCATACGCTATATTCCATTTCGTATCGCTCGTGGATAGCCTCTTCGTATCGATTGAAAATTAACCCTTTCGTATCGGTTATAGGATGGTTGATTTCGTATCGATAACTAACGAACGATACGAATCAAGTAAATAAGGGACCGATACAAAACGTGCCAATCATGTTGGATAGGAAATGGCTCCAGATTGATGGACACGAAGGATTGTAGTGGGCGACCGATACGAACCAAATTGTGTCCGTTCGATGGATACATGCTCAAACTGCTTGGGGGATGGATACGAAATAAAGGTTCATGAGTTGATGGTTATTGTTAACCCGCCTTTTGGCAAGGCCGCGTACAGACGGGTTTAACCTAATCAACTGCATGTTCATCGAGGCTAGAGTACGAGGGATTTAGTCGACTGGATGGATGGATGACGCAACATGCTTGGAAGATGGAAATATGATTGGATAAAGGTTGATCAATGGTTCGGCATGATGGAGGCTCGGCATACATTTAGCGTCCGGCATACATGAGTGGTTCGGCATTCCAGAAAAACTCGGCATTCAGTAGCGCTCGGCATCGAGGAGCGCTCGGCATTTAGAAGCGCTCGGCATTAGAGATCGATCGACATGATGGGCGCTCGGCATTAGAAACTGTTCGGCATCAGACATGGTTCGGCATGATGGAGGTTCGGCACTAAGGATCGTTCGGCATTGGATGGAGCGGTCGGCATAAATCTCGTTCGGCATTGGATGGGTCGTTCGGCATCTGGAGATGTTCGGCATTGGATGGATCGTTCGGCATCAGGGAGCATTCAGCATTGGATGGGTCGTTCGGCATACCTCACCTCGCTCGGCATTGCACCTCGCACCTCCATACCTCGGTACCTCGCACCTCCAACCTCGGTACCTCGATACTCCATACCTCGATACCTCGCACCTCGGTACCTCGCACCTCCAACCTCGGTACCTCGATACTCCATACCTCGGTACCTCGCACCTCCATACCTCGGTACCTCGCACCTCCAACCTCGATACTCCATACCTAGGTACCTCGCACCTCCATACCTCGGTACCTCGCACCTCCAACCTCGATACCTCGATACTCCATACCTCGGTACCTCGCACCTCCGTACCTCGGTACCTCGCACCTCACACCTCGGTACCTCGCACCTCCAACCTCGGTACCTCGATACTCCATACCTCGGTACCTCGCACCTCCATACCTCGGTACCTCGCACCTCCAACCTCGGTGCCTCGATACTCCATACCTCGGTACCTCGCACCTCCATACTTCGGTACCTCGCACCTCCAAACTCGATACCTCAATACCTCGATACCTCTGTATCTCGATACCTCGCACCTCCCCTCGTTCGGCATACCAACTGCTCAGGATTGGTCGGCATAATGAAGTAGGGTTCGACTATGACCTTGATGGGCCCAAACTACTCAGGAGGCCCAACAACCTGGTTTTGTCTATAAATACAACATGTGGGTCTCCAGATGGGGGATCTTCTTTTCTACTCCCTTACTTTCTCTTTTCTAAGGCTAAGGCAACTCTGCCATTTTGCAACTGTAATCGATTATTACAGTAATAAAAAGTAAACTTCTAAGTGGACGTAGGCCGGAGTTAGCCGAACCACTATAAAATATGTTGTTCTTTACTGCTTTCATTTTAGTTTTAACTGTTCTTCACATTATTACTCTCTACATATATTCTATCTCTGAGCTATGACTGGTATTTGGTGCTTTCATCTGGATTTGGGTGTAGTGACCAATTTTGGGGCTAACACTTTGGTGCTTTCACTGAGAACTGAACTCAGGAATTCTGAAGCTAGGAACTTGGATTTTAGGAAGCAATGGTTAGACCATCAGCGAGGAAGCAAGTGACAGAAAGGAGCAATCAGGAGGGAAGTCAAGAGGCTTCCTCTGGAAATGAAGCAGGTCGAGCATCCATCTACATCACTAGAGAGGAGATGGAAGCGATGATGAAACGGCAAGAGGAGATGATGCAGGCTCTTCTTAGGCGATTTGAACAATCGGGAACTGCGGGTGCTTAAGGTCTTAGAGTTGGACCAGAGGAACTCAACCAGCAGGCTGATGGAGCGGCACAACAGGGGGCAGCCCTTAATCGGCAAACGACTATCAACCTGGATGGATTCAGACATGGGGACACACCACCCGGAGACAATGGACCAGTTCATGGAGGAACTCCAGTTAACACCATACAACAAGATGCTGGTAGAAACGCAAGAGCACGTGATGAGGAATACGTGCCAGAATTCCCTCGGGGACTCGGGGGGCAACCTTTGATGGACAACGCTGGATTGGCTGAGATCATCAGGAGAACTATGCGCGGAGGTTTGACCAATAGAGATCTGGAAGGAGTAAACAGGAGTCCGTTTACTCGTGAAGTCAAGATAGCTCGGAATCCACCAGATTTTTAAGCTACCTAACGTGGAGGTATACAATGGCAAGGCTGATCCAACTGATCACTTGATGATATACACAAGACACATGGAAGTGCTGGGGGCATCAGAGGAAGTTATGGCCTGATGTTTCCCTTTGTACTTAACGGATATAGCTGCTATGTGGTTCAGACAACTAGAAGAAGGATCTATTGGGACATGGACAGAATTGGTGGACAGGTTTTTGAAGCAATTTCGGGTTCATATCAAGAGGCCAAAGAATGAAATGACGCTGACATCAGTAAAGCAAAGGACGGAGGAATCACTCAGGGCTTTCTTAACTCGGTTCAATGCGGAGGTTGCTTCGGTGGATCGACCGGATCCATCGATGGTCCTAATGGCAGCGGTGTCAGGGGTCAGAGAGAATTCAGATTTCAAGGTATCTCTAATACGAGACCCACCAATGGATCTCGGGGAATTCTTTCACGAAGCTGAGAGATTCCTTCGGTAGGAAGATGCATGCTCAGATATGAAATTAAAGGAGGTGAACGCGGCTGATGATGGAGGGCCATCTTGCGGAGGCTTGGATAAAGATAAAGATAAAGGAAAACGGAAGCTGGATGATGATTTAGGAAAAGCTAGGAAGCGGTGGAGAGAGCCAAAATTCTCCACTTACACGGGATTAAACGAGACGTTGGAACGGATATTCATGGAGACTCGGAATTGCCTTCCCTACCGAAGGCCGGCTAGGAGAGAACCTTCGGAACGTGAAAGGGTGTCAGGAAGGCACTGTCTTTTTCACGACTTGGACGGGCATGATACCAACAGCTGCAGGCATCTGAAGGACATAATTGAGGAGCATGTAAGGAATGGACAGTTGCAACAATATGTTGGAGCTCGGAATGCAGTGGTGGAACAGGAGCGACCACCGTCCACCTCAAACAACGATGGCACGAGGCCCAGGAATGATGGTCGATTGGTTATCAATTGACAGGGGTAATATGAAATAAGTAGCAAACTTTGAGCAAATGGCCGAGTCACTTACACATGTACGGGGACGGAGATAGCCCCTAGGCATGCTCTGAGATGATGACAAACCGCGATGCTCTAGTTTGTGAAATTTGCCTTTTCTTTTTCGGTTTGGACATTTGCTTTTTCTTGGTTTGGTTTGAACTCCTAGTTTTGTTTGTCTTTTGGTTTTTTCTTTTGGTTTGGACTTTTATTTGGATGATTGATTTCTGGTTTGGATATTGGTTTGGATTTTCAATATGGATTTTTTGTTTTATGATTTGATCTGGATTTTGGATTGGCTTTCAATTGGATTTTTTATCTGGTTTTTGATAAACGGTCGTCAGGTATGGATTATACCTGGCAAGGGGTAGGTCGCTTTGTCCAAGCACGGAAAATCGACTTATTCAGGTCGTCGAGTATGGACTATGCTCCGCAAGGGTCCGGAGAGACCAGGATTCGGCCTAAGACTTAGGCCCCACATTATCGGTTACTATTTCAGGTCGTCGAGTATGGACAGTGCTCGGCAAGGGTCCGGAGAGACCAGGATTCGGCCTAGGACTTAGGCCCCATATTATCGGTTACTATTTTAGGTCGTCGAGTATGGACTATGCTCGGCAAGGGTCCGGAGTGACTAGGATCCGGCTTAGGACTTAAGCCACGGCATTATTCGACGTTCAGGGACACTGAACCATGAACACCATGGAATTACTTAACATAGGTCGTCAAGTGTGGATTGCGCTTGGCAAGAACCCGGAGAGGTTACGGATTTGGATGTTAGCTATGAATAGCTAAGGATTCGGACAAGGACCCGGAGCGGTCCCGGATTTGGATATCGACCCGGAGAGGTCACGGATATGGTTATAGGTTATTGAATATGGATGTACTATAACCTGGTTGTCGAGTTCAAATGGACATGGATTTGGTTACTGGATTCGGAATCGGACATCGACTCGGAACAGTCGCGGAAATGGATCAGGATATGGACGTGGCACTCGGATAAGATGGCTTGGTAATGGATTGGATTATGAATCGGAAAGTATGGATGTGGATAACATACATACTTAGGATATTGGACTTGAGGCTATTCAAAACACACCTTTGAAAGCAAGGCATGTTTTGGGCGGCAAGTGTTAACCCGCCTTTTGGCAAGGCCGCGGACAGACGGGTTTAACCTAATCAACTGCATGTTCGTCGAGGCTAGAGTACGAGGGATTTAGTCGACTGGATGGATGGATGACGCAACGTGCTTGGAAGATGGAAATATGATTGGATAAAGGTTGATCAATGGTTCGGCATGATGGAGGCTCGGCATACATTTAGCGTCCGGCATACATGAGTGGTTCGGCATTCCAGAAAAACTCGGTATTCAGTAGCGCTCGGCATCGAGGAGCGCTCGACATTTAGAAGCGCTCGGCATTAGAGATCGATCGGCATGATGGGCGCTCGGCATTAGAAACTGTTCGGCATCAGACATGGTTCGGCATGATGGAGGTTCGGCACTAAGGATCGTTCGGCATTGGATGGAGCGGTCGGCATAAATCTCGTTCGGCATTGGATGGGTCGTTCGGCATCTGGAGATGTTCGGCATTGGATGGATCGTTCGGCATCAGGGAGTATTCGGCATTGGATGGGTCATTCGGCATACCTCACCTCGCTCGGCATTGCACCTCGCACCTCCATACCTCGGTACCTCGCACCTCCAACCTCGGTACCTCGATACTCCATACCTCGGTACCTCGCACCTCCATACCTCGGTACCTCGCACCTCCAACCTCGGTACCTCGATACTCCATACCTCGGTACCTCGCACCTCGGTACCTCGCACCTCCAACCTCGGTACCTCGATACTCCATACCTCGGTACCTCACACCTCCATACCTCGGTACCTCGCACCTCCAACCTCGATACCTCGATACTCCATACCTCGGTACCTCGCACCTCCATACCTCAGTACCTCGCACCTCCAACCTCGATACCTCGATACTCCATACCTCGGTACCTCGCACCTCCGTACCTCGGTACCTCGCACCTCACACCTCGGTACCTCGCACCTCCAACCTCAGTACCTCGATACTCCATACCTCGGTACCTCGCACCTCCATACCTCGGTACCTCGCACCTCCAACCTCGGTGCCTCGATACTCCATACCTCGGTACCTCGCACCTCCATACTTCGGTACCTCGCACCTCCAATCTCGATACCTCAATACCTCGGTACCTCGATACCTCGACACCTCGATACCTCGGTACCTCTGTATCTCGATACCTCGCACCTCCCCTCGTTCGGCATACCAACTGCTCAGGATTGGTCGGCATAATGAAGTAGGGTTCGGCTATGACCTTGATGGGCCCAAACTACTCAGGAGGCCCAACAACTTGGTTTTGCCTATAAATACAACATGTGGGTCTCCAGATGGGGGATCTTCTTTTCTACTCTCTTACTTTCTCTTTTCTAAGGCTAAGGCAACTCTGCCATTTTGCAACTGTAATCGATTATTACAGTAATAAAAAGTAAACTTCTAAGTGGACGTAGGCCGGAGTTAGCCGAACCACTATAAAATATGTTGTTCTTTACTGCTTTCATTTTAGTTTTAACTGTTCTTCACATTATTACTCTCTACATATATTCTATCTCTGAGCTGTGACTGGTATTTGGTGCTTTCATCTGGATTTGGGTGTAGTGACCAATTTTGGCGCTAACAGTTATGAAGACCTCATGGATACGAAAGTGACTAGCCTTCTTGATTTTGATGGATATGGATTTTTATGGATACAAATAGAGTTGTTTTCCTTAACCTTGATCGACCAATATCTTGAGCATACGAACTCCGATCAACTTGAAATTTAGGATGCCGGCTCTCATAGCTTTGCTTGTCGTGTCTTGTCAATTGTAGCTTGATCCGGACTCGAACAAAATTTGCTAGTATCCATAGTGAACCTGTGGATAACCGATCTTCGGGATGGACTGTCCTTTGTTTCTAGTCAAGTTCTTGGTGTCACGGCCTTTCCCAAAAGGTGGGATAACACCTTTCAAAACACTTAAAACATTCCTTTCGAAACACTTAAAACATTCCTTTCGAAGGCATTTAGTTCAAGTAAGAATTTATGGAAGCATAGCTCTGAAACCGTTTGAAAGTACCTCTTTCGAAATCATTGGGTTTAACATTAAATATAACTACTGGGTCAAAGAGAACAGAAGCGAAAGTATCCCTTTCGAAAGCATTGATATCAGGTAAAAGAATTAGGGAAGAGGATAGCTTCGAAACCAACCTTTCGAAACCATTGCCTCAGAAACTCTTATTAAAAGTGGCTAAAACAACCCTTTCGAAAGCATTGTGAAGGCGGCTTCAATGTTAATAAAATGAAAGCCTTCCTTTCGAACTCATTGTTATAAGACTATAAGAAAAGCGGCCTTTCACTAATTCGAAAGGTATGAATGCGGCAGCTAGGTATTGAATGAGTTCAAAATGCGGTAACTCTTTCGAAAGCTTCTTTAAAAACAAAAGCAAGTTGGATTGATTTGAAAGCTTATAAAAATGGCTTCAACCCCTTCGAAAGCATGCCTTCAATATAGTCCTTTCCACCTTTCTCCAATACACTATGTATCAATTGCTTGATACATTGTGCATTGATTTTGAATGGGTGCGAAAGGTCATTAGCGGAAGTATGGTGACGGAAGCAAGCAAATGGAAGTGGCGAAGTTGTAATTTGAAAAAAAACTGATTTTTATGCCTTTCAAAGTAATTCCTTTTTACCTAACTTGCCTAATTTGTCAAAATATGATTGGTTGCCAATTCTTTATGAAAATTCTTTTCTAAAGGCTTCCGAATTCAATAATTAACAAATGAAATCATTTTAACAAATAAGCCCCTTCCCCTTAACAGCACATTTAAAACATTTAAGTCCTTTAACTTAAATAATTTAATAACCACGGTAAAATACTTAGGAATGTCCCCAAAAATCACAATTATTCACTTTTGATATATTTTCTAACATATATAAATTTCAAACCCGAAACAATACTTGATTGCCTTAAATAATTTAAACCCAAAATTTTCTATTTCTTCCATTCAAAATTCATAATAAATTATACATAGCTTGGAATATTACGAAAATTTAAACCCAACTCTAAAATAATGTTTTACATAACATATTCAAACATAATGGGATTCAGAAATCAATTTACATGATTTTAACCTTAAAATAGAATTATATTATCCCATAAAAGTCCTTGTTTAAATTATAACATGGAATATAAATCAAAGCATATCACCATTCATTCAATAAAACGGTTTAAACCTTACACCCTAATTAAAACGTTCAGAAGACTTATATGAGATGATTTAGATTATTATTCACCTTGTTTGGATATGGAACTAGAGATTTGTTCTTGCTTTAATCTTCCTAGCTTGAATCTTAGCTTCTAATTGGATTTTGATCTTCTTCTTCTTATGGTTATGGCCGGCCTTGTTTTCTTTTGTTTATGTTTTTGTTTTTTGTAAGAATGTAATGAGAATGAAAAGGTTGTGAGGGTTTTAGGGGTTATGGGTTCGACTATTCCCATACTACCCTTGCCCTATTCTCTTATGTATTTAACTTGTAAACCATTCGTATAAATCCATTTAATTAAGGCACGACCCTAATTACATCTCAAATCTCAGTTTCCTTGTCAGTCTAGTCTCTATATTATTCTATTTAATTTATCTAATTAAATCTCCTGAATAATGCTATTTAAAATTAGTGGTGTTATAGCAACTATAATTGATCGGTACTAATCCATAGGCATGGATTGGTACCGATCAATAAGATTGCCTTATGTACTTCTTCCATTGCCTATTCAGGTGCGACTTGCCATTAGCTTCATGTTTCCTACCTTGATTACACCGTTAGAAGCTTGTATCTGGGTCAAAAAGTGATCGGTAGAGGAATAGAGTTCCTAATTTCAGGGGATCGAGATGTTTAAAGGCATAACACATGTGATCCATCCACTAAGGCTTGGAATGGGTTTTTATCACCATAGCTTGGGCATAAAGGAGGTTTGAGGTGATTTGGGTGGAGTTTTATGGATCGGTACCGATCCATAGGGATGGATCGGTGTCGATCCATCACTTTGGTGGATTTAGGCCGTTGATTTTTTATGATGGCTCTTGTTTTGCTTTGTGATCTTGGTTGTAGTCGGCTCCTGCGCTTGTTGGATATCTCTTTGGGTTTCTCATCTCGATGACTTTTAACTCCGCCCATCAAGCTCGTCCAAACACTATTTAGCCAAATGGCTAGATAACACTTGCCCCTCAAAGTACATCTTGTTTCCAACACTATGTGCTTTGTATCGGGACAAGTATGGATTGTCATAATGGATTCCAACCCATGCATCGAATGGTTTTCATCCTTTCTACGGACTATTTCAGTGAAGTACAGCTTCGTTGGTTGTTCGTTGCAATATTCCACTTGGTTCATGTCTATTGATGTCCGTTATTATAAGAACTGGAATGTGCTTTCGTAGTTTGTGAACCCAAATTCAATAGTTCTAGGCAAATTCCTTTTATGGATCTTACAGGTTTGAATCTGCTGCTCTTCTATTCTGATTACTAGTGTTGAGTATTTATATGTACACACTCAAATTATTTACCAAGTTCTAGCACATGCACGTTCCTGCGAAGGCACATGCATATATGCACATACCTTTCTTCTTTCTTTATTTTTATATTTTTATATGGTTCGGTACCGTTCTATAGAGTTCGGTGTCGATCTATGGCTATAGATCGGTACCAATTCAATACTTGGAAGCAGGCGAGTCAATTGTCTGAAAACTTGGGTTCAGGGGTATAAGACCCATCCCACACTTATTCTTTTCACTTTCCTGCCATTCAAACTTTCAAGCCCTGTTTTCTATTAAAGTTCTTTTCCTACTCGTTGAAGCTCGTGCCGCCGTCTCTTGTCCTTTGCCGTTACTACCGCATAGCTTTCAATCGCTGTTCACCTTGCTATGACCGAATCCAACCCATTGTTTTGAGCTCGATACATCCCAGACCCGAATCAACACATGAATTGATCGCCATCTTTGAGATTTGCACCTTTGGGTAGGCGGCGACGTTGGTGGTAGGCTTGGATGGACTTCATATGGCCAATCATGCTCAGGACTGGAAAGGAGGCGTTAGGGTGGAAATTCACTCCAAGGGTATGGATCGATACCGATCCAACCCATGGTGAATTTCTACTTGGAGATACTTGGGATATTTTTGCATGATAACTTAAATCAAAAAATTTCCAAATGAAATCTCTCGAGTTTTGTCACATTCTTGATGCGTATGACGACATGAAGCCCGTTAGGACGGTTAGTGATGATGGTCACTTTGGAACATATCTTGACTTTCAAATGAGCAATAGAACAACATCGGATATTAACACTGCATAACACTACACAACACTGTAATTTGTTTCACAACACACTTGGCTTTCACTATAGCATGAGGGCATAGCTTTTAATTTTTATGATATTACTGGTATGTTGAATTTTGATAGTTATGGGTCATAGACATTCTAAGCATATCTCCACTCTAGCGGTAGGCCCATCGACTTCTAGATATGCCGAATCGGATATCGAGTCAAGTTCAACCATAGCTCCTTCTGCACGACACACTCCAGCACCACATGCACCGTAGTCTATAAACCCAACAAACCGAACAACCTCCTCTAGAAGATCCTCTTAAGCCCGTTGAAGGTCCTAAAATTGAGGCTACTTCTGATACTCTCGACGATGTTGAAATATTGGATGATCCCACAGACTCAGTCACTTAAAAATTAAAGAAGGATCACTCAGGAGGATTTGTGAACAACATGGCATCCCATTCGAAGACATGTTGGTTCCTACATGCTACCAATAGGCACATCACCCTCCAGCTGGGTATAACGCATGCAACCGATATATGTGTTTCTGACAGGGTGTGTCCCATCATTCAATCAGTTCATTCGACGAATTCTGTATTTCATGAGGTTAGCTCCAGCTCAGCTGCATCCCAACAGCTATGCCTTTCTATGCAGTGTGTTCATTATCTTTACTGGTCATTTGAATTGCGTTCCAAGTGATGAAGAGATATGGTACCTTTATAGCTTCAAACATCATAAAGGAAATCCTTCCTTGCGTTTTTGGAACCGTCCAACAGTGTAGAATAGTGACTGGCACCTAGAACAAGCTATGTTACATTAAAGACGAAATTTTGTTTGTACACTCCATCCAAATTCGCATAACGGTGGTTGTTTAGGCGTAAGTTTCGCTTTCATTCTTTCCATTTGCGATCACATTGTAGTTTTGTTTGTTCAGATTGTCTTCCTTTATCCTTTTAGATGTGCCGAATAGACCCAGTAGTGCGGCCCTAGCCAAGACTCTCAAGCTGCTTCTTGAAGTTCCAGTTGTAGACTGAGAGGCAAGGACATTGCTTATCGATGAGAATTTGTAGGCTTATAATTTGTTGGAAGCAGGCCGTAGCGTTGGTCAAATCCTGACAGCCTCAGATAGTGATGAGGGTGATTCCCCGTCTGATAATGACGGTGAGGACCCGATGGTGCCTCTAGTCCCAAGTCCTACAGTTGGAGCTGCAGAAGTGCAGGAGCACATTGAAGAAGGCAAGAGGGGTAGAGCAGGCCACGACAACATTGATACGGGTCACAAGTCCCCTAATAATAACGATGGTGATGACCAGGGTTTCCTTTTGAAGCAGTGCCCTAAGATATGGATCCTTCCCATGTAGTATATAACGCAACCTCCATCAGCCACGATGGTGGAAGAGACACATGTCCAGTCTTTGGAGGACGCTTATGCAAATTTCGGGCCGATTTCATATGATATCAGTTCTTTCGATCTAAATGACATGAGCCTCAGGGATCTTGACTCCCCTATTTGTCTGCAGAGTGACTTGCTAAGCACTCGTGCGGGGGAGATCATTCCTGTTAGTAAATTTCAAGCCTATGGTCCGTCAGGGGGAC
Source organism: Allium fistulosum (assembly GCA_030737815.1). NCBI lineage: Eukaryota > Viridiplantae > Streptophyta > Magnoliopsida > Asparagales > Amaryllidaceae > Allium > Allium fistulosum. The sequence continues at coordinate 890,597,104 of CM060905.1, read as the reverse complement.
ACTAGGACACACACAAGCACACACATCACTTTGCTTATTCCATGCCATGTCTTATCATGTTAAAGCTGACTCGTTTCAGTTTCACTTGCAGGTTCAATGGATCACTGCATTTTGTTTGATTCCTTTGAGGACTAGATGGTTCATCATAGGAGACGTGATTCACGAACATGCTCCCATGGAATCAGCCATTATTCGGACACCAGCAGGCACTATTGTTAGTATTGGAGTGGTTGAGACAGGAGTTACCATTCCCACGATTCATCTTCAAGGTGTAGATCCAGGTCGCCTCTGCCTTGGAGCTGGGACAAATATTCTACTGACCTGATGACATTTCCCTTGAGGATGTCCCTCGTATCCCTACTTCAGCTCCTCATTCCACGTAGAAAACAGTGTCTTCTCATACCCATCGGCAATTTGAGCCATTATCGAAGCATGCTACCACTGACTCCTCTTGCCACCATGGGGCTGATAAGAAGGCTATTGAGTCTCTAGCTATAACAACAGATAAACAGATCACATCCAACCCTTTAATGGCTGAATTGAAGTACCACTTTCCAAAGATATATTTTGAAGGCATTAAGTTCATGCCCAATCTGAAGGAGATCTCACCAAAAGTTAAAGGCCAGACTATGGCTTATGTTAGCGATATTTACAACCAGTATTTCATATGGAAGAGATTGATTGAGCAGATTTTTGAATATGTCGAGAAAGTGTGAGTTGAAGCTCAAGGGTTGGAGCTTGCAGCTAACTAAGACAAGGAAATGATCACTCATCTTGACACAGAAGTTGCCGATCTAAAGAAGGCACATGTAGTGGTTGAACAGAAAGATAAAGACTTGACTAAAGCGATCGAACATGAGAGGAAAGATCATTTGGGCTAGGTTGAATCTGCTCACCATAGAAATCATCTTCTGTCGGAAGAAAAAGCGCGCGTAGCAAGAGAAGTGGCAGAGTTGAAAGTGTAACATGAGAGCGTGCAAGAGCAACTTAAGAAGGAGAAAAAGGAGAAATATGATGCTCTTATTCAAGCTTATAACTATTGCGAGGAGTTGCTAGGTGCACATAATGAAAGGGATGATGCGCTGGCTCATGCTAAAAATGTAGCTGAATCAGTTGCGGCCGCAAAAAAGGATCAAGGACAGATTTAAGCCACTCATCATCAACTATATGCAACGTAATTAAGTTCAGAGACTTGGAGTGGTTTGGAAAAGATTATCCTAGAGCTTTAGCTTTGACGTGGAAGCAGGTCGTGAGAGAGGAACAACGGGCTCTAAAAGGAGGTGAGGTGAATCTGGTGGAGTTGGAGCCGAGATTCTGAGTCCAGATGAGATAGAAGCGCTCAGAGCTGGTGAGCTCATTTTGCATCCAGAATTAATTACCACAATCGAGAAAGACCAAGCTGAAGGCTGCAGAACTACCTCAAGATCCCAATACGGGCCTCACTTACGAACTCCCAGTTGTCTCCATCTTACTGTCGATCCCCGTTACAATCCAGATGCTTCTGGAATGCCAAAGACAACCATCTTGTCTCCTATTCTAAAGGGGAATTCTGATGGCACTCCTGCTCATGTCAAGTCTCAGCCTGATGGAGGTATCACACCGACCTTCTCCGTATTTAAGAAGATCCACATGACACCAATCAATGTTGTTAACCTCTCCTTTCATCTTTCTCAGATTTCAGGTCAGCCTATAGTTGTTAGCCCTCTCGGGGAAGGCTCTCAGTCAGGTCAATAAGCAACAACGATTGATTCAACGATTGTAACTATTTCAAGGACAATCCCAAGCATTCTAATTGGTGATACTCTAGGCCCGACCACGCAAATAATTCATGCTTTGAAAGAGGAGATGACTGTTGACCTCCTTGGAGCCTAAGCGAGGAAGGATGCCAATGTAACTGGAACTTCTGATCCTTCTTTAGGGCCCAACATGCAAGAGTTACTCCAAACTCAAGTCCCATTGGCTAAGAAGATTAAGAAGGAGCCAGTTGAATTCATTCCTCCTCTGTCGAAAGCTTTACCTGGCGAGACTATCTTTGTTCCGGTTTCTCTTCCCATGCCCAGAAGTACTCAACGCGTACCGGTCGGGTCTTCACATAGCAGCCCACCTAAAGGCCAAGGATGAGTAGGTAGGAGCAAGAAAAAAACTAGAAGGGTTTGGCACTTAATCTTCTGGGGAAGAGAAAAGGAAGAAGAAGCACAAGAAATGATTATCCATTTGCTTTCTGTTTTTCGGTAGTACAACCGTAGAACTTGTTTTGTCTTAGGCCGGTTTTGTGTGGGTTCGGCCCCCGCATTTTGTTTTTTGGTTCAGCGTTAATAAAACTTGCATCTTTCTCCAAGATTTATTTGATTTGAATAATAAAGACTTTTCGCTCCGTTCAACTCTCATATGAATTTGCTTAAGTCCTAAGAAATGCGATTGTCATCTCATTTATGTGTTTGTGAACTACTTCTCATCATCACTATTAAACTAAGTTATTAGTCTGTTTTGTTGTTTATTGGTCTAGTCATGTCCGACTAGGGATGGGAATCGATGTTATTGTCCTTTTGAAGAGTGAAGGGTGATCATTATGGTGTCTATCTTCATGTGCTAGTACATAAAAATGTTCGATTCTGGAACGCAGTCAAATTCCAATCACCTATGAAGGTAGTTTGAACATCCTTTTCGAGGATGTTTTAAGTGCAATCGCACCTAACTTCAGGTGTTAATCGAAGTGATTCATCTTTGGATGACACTTTAGACATCCTTCTTCGAGATACATGTTCCCACCATGCCGAACTCTGGGAATTAGTTGATGTTAACCACTTAAGACAGTGGTATAAACATCCCTATCCACGATGTTCACTCTCGATCATGCCTATCTTCGGGCATTGATCGAAGTTCATACGAAACCCCGCCTATCTCTGGGCACTGATCTTACTATTCTTTGGACAAGGTGTGGATGCTCTACCAAACTTCGGGCATGAGCTGTGAGGGCGAACTATCTCATTCTGCCCTTGAATGTTTATATTCTTGGCCCCAAGTTAAGGGTTGAAAGAGTTGGTTGGCATCTATCTCCAAACGCCTAGGGTGGTTTACTTCAAGGGTTCGATCATGGACCGTATAAGTTCATTTGATACCTAACTCTAATTACCTGTATACTTGCATTACGCATATGCAGATTCATTCATGTTTACTATGGTTCACAACCTTATAGTCAAACAGAGATGGAGTCACAGATTCAGAAAGTCGTTTCATTTTACATACATAGGAAATGACAAATTCTGCCTAGTTACATCAAACTTGACTAGATATTTACAAAGTCAGATCTCAAATGAATTAGCATCGCAAGTGTTCACTATTTCACGCTCGGGGAAGTGAAACCTCGTATATGGTTGCTAGATTGAACATTATATTTCCAAGCTTGTGCTCAATTGAGTAAAGACCTTCCCAGCTCGGGCCCATATTCACGGAGCGTGGGAAGATTTGTTTAAGAATGAGATTGCCAATTTCAGAGGTCCGGCTCCTGACTTTTGTGTGGTAATATCGGACAACCCGTATTTGGTGTGCAGCTGCTCTCAGGTCAGCTTCATTACGCTTCTCATCGATCATGTCAAGAGATTCCAGTAGGAGTTCCTCATTTGTTCTGGGGTTGTAATGAGTCACTCAATGAGACGGTATTTCGATTTCAACTAGAATTATAGCCACCGATCTGTAGGCTAAGGCGAACGAAGAATGGCCGGTCGCGGACTTGTGGGTTGTTCTATAAGCCCAAATTACTAATGGTAATTCATCGACCCACATGCCCTTAGCCTCTTCCAGCCATTTTTTGGGAATAGACTTGATAATTTTATTCCCAACTTCTACTTGTCCTTTTGCTTACGGATGTGCTATCACTACAATCCACTTCTCAATGTGATACCTGCGATAGAAATTTTTGAACTCAACATTGTTGAATTCGATTCCGTTGTCAAAGATGATTGTTTATGGGACCCCAAAGCGGCATATTATATTTCTGACTACAAAGTTGATAACTTTCTTGTTTATAACCATGGCCAGCAGTTCCGCTTCAGCCCACTTCATAAAATAATCAATAGCAACGATGGTATACTTCGCGCCACCCTTAGATATTGGCAACATACCAATGATATCAATGCCCCAAAAAACAAACGGTCAGGGACTGACCATCTGTGTAATCTCTGCAGGGGGCGCTCTAGGAATCTTTGCGAACCTCTTGCACTTATCACACTTTCTGTATAGTTTACTGTGTCTCGGTTGACAGTTGGCCAAAAGTACCCATAACGAAGAATCTTTTTTGGTAAGGGTTGCCCTCCATTGTGATCAACACAAGCTTCTACATGCACTTCCCTAAGGACTCGCTTGGCTTCATCATTAATGACACATCGAAGCGGGGGGGAGGCTGAGAACCCCCTCCTGAATAATGTATCTTGAAGCTTGGCGAAGGAGCCGTCGCCGCTCATTCTTTTTGTCGGGAAGGGTTCCCTTTTGCAAGTAATTCTCGATTGGAGTCATCCATGACTCCTTTTCAAACCTAGCCTCCATGATCCAATCAACATCCATCTAATCGATGCTCGAAGCTGATAATAGTTCCATCGAGACTAGGCCTATGAATTGCACATCTCCTGAACCAGCCAACTTGGCCAGTGAATCGGCTTTCGCATTCTCCTCTCTAAGAATATGCATTATACTGTAATACTCAATATCATTAAGCAACTCGAGGGCACTATTAAGGAGCTAGTCCCACTTCTTTTACTTGAAACTCTTTTCTAACTTGGCACACCACTGGTTGTGAGTCACAAAAGATGTGCAAAGTTTTAACTCCCAATTCCTTCGCAATTTTAAATTCTTCAATTAAAGCTTCATACTTTGCCTCGTTGTTTGTTGTTGCAAAATTGAGTTTCAAGGAATAACAAATCGAGCGTTCCTTTGGGGTTATCAACTTAACCCCTGCCCCAGAACAATGCTCATTGGATGTGCCATCGGTGTACGTCTTCCACTTAGCATTCTACTCTCCACTACTCTCCAGAGTATCATCTCATGCGGTGTACTCGGCTATGAAGTCTACCAATTCCTGGCCTTAGATTGCCCTTTGGGGATGATATGTAATGTCATATTAGCTCAATTCAATGTTCCATTTCAACAGCCACCCATAAGCATCAGGTCGTTGTAAGACCTGTCTCAAAGGCTGGTTGGTAAGAACCTTGATCGGCTGAGCTTGGAAATACGAGTGGAGTTTCCTCGAAGCGATCAACAGGCAGTATGCATCTTTTCCAGCTTTGGGTAATTCCTCTCTGCCCACATCAATCGCTTGCTAATATAATATACCAGTCTCTAGATTTGGGATGCTCACATACAAATGAGGCGCTCAAAGCATGCACTGACACTGCTAGATAAAAAGACATGTCCTTGTCTTCCCATGGCTTAAAACGGATGGGAGGCCTTTCCAAGTAATGTACCAAAGCCTGGAAAGAAGCTACATATTCCTTTGTCCAAGCAAAGTTCCTTTTCCCTTTCTTGATGAGATCGAAGAAGGGGATACAGTTGTCGGTGGCTCTTGAGATGAAGCGACTTAATGCACCGACCTTTCCATTCAAACTCTAAACTACCCTGGTCGACTTTGAGGCTTCTATGTCCCTTAATGTCAGAATCTTCTTCGGATTGGCTTCTATTCCTCTCGAGTTTACTATGAAACCCAAGAATTTCCTGGATGTAACCCTAAATGAACACTTTAGCGGATTGAGCTTCATACCGTACTTGTAGAGCAGGCAAACATCTCTGTTAAATAGGCAAGATGGCTCGTCGATTATCATGACTTCACAAGCATATCCTCCATGTGGACTTCCATTGAATGCCAGATTTGTTCCTTAAACATTGAATTCACTATCCTTTGGTAAGTTCCTCCGGAATTTTTCAAACTAAAAGGCATGACAATATTACAATACAGTCCAAGGTCGGCTATAAAACTAGTATGTTCTTGATCTAGGACGTGCATTGGAATCTGGTTGTAACTATTAGGCATCCATGAATGATAGCAGTTCGTTTCCAGTGGTCGAATCTACTAGTTGATCAATTTTTGTGAGAGGGAAGCTGTCTTTCGGATATGCCTTATTCAAATTGGAATAGTCAACACACGTTCTCCACTTTCCGCTGGACTTCTTTAGCAGTACTGGACTGGATACCCATTTCGGGTGCAGAGCATCACAGATGAAGACGTTGTTCTTTAGCTTAACCAACTCTTCTTTTAGCGCAGCGGAACTCTTCGAAACCAAGCTGCGACGCTTCTTTTTCACAGGAACGCATTTGGGATTCACATTCAATGCATGGCAAGCTATCTCCAGCGATATTCCATACATGTTGGAATGCGTCTAGGTGAACTCATCTAGGTTCACCCGGAGAAAACCAGTCAATTCTTTCATCATCCATGTGCCGAGTTGAAATCCGATTTTTAGGAGCCGTGTAGGATCGTCCTGACTAACCGGGATGTTGATCATCAATTCTGCAGAAGCCGCCCTTTCATCCTCTGGCTGTTTTCTTGGATCCATATCCTTATGGAACTAACTATGTTGCACGAGCTAGGGCTCAGGTGGTGGTTTATATGTACCCAAAGGTTTGATGTAGAGAGTCTTCTCTACATCCTTTCCTGTCTCACTTCGCTTTGCCTCTTTCAGCTCTATGTCGTAACATTCTCATCCAAGCCCCTGGTCTCCATGCACATGTCTCACTCCATTCTTCGTTGGGAATTTCATCATTAAGCACCATGGGGATATGGCTGCTCAAAAATCAACAAGGGTCGACCGACCCAAAAATGCATTATAAGCAAAAAAAAATCTAACACAATGAAGGTCACAATCCACACTCTCTTGCGGTTAGCTTCTCGAATACCACCGGTAAGTCTATACGTCCAATAGGCTTCGTTGTCATGCCGTTAAATCCCTGGATACAAGATTTACACAGTTTCAGAACCTAACCATCCAACATCATCTGATCATAAACCTTCAAAAACATAATATTGATTGAACGGCCATAGTCAAGCAACACCTTTCTTACAATCATCGGCCAAATCATTGTCGATATCACTAAGAGATCTAATGTTGGAGCTTCAATTCCATCGGCATCCTTATTTCGAAACACAATTTCATCAGTCTTAATCCTGAGTTGATTTGTTGGAGCTCCATCTTCGATGGCAAAACAACTCTTATCATGCTTTAGAGCATTAACATATCTCTCCATTTCAATCCAGCTCTTCTTTGCTGGATGTGGTCCTCCATGAATGGTATTAATGATTAATCTCTTCTCAAGCCACCTAGGCTTATTATGACCAGTCTTGGCTTGCCTCCGTTGGAAGACGGTCCTTGGGGTTAGAACTTCCTTGTCTTCCATCCTGCGGGGCTTTCACAAACTATTGTAATTTCTTTTACTGTACCAAGCCTTCTCACATCATGTAAGTGCCTACACTCATTTGTGTTGTGTCCATGTGTCTCATGAAATCTGCAACACTTCCTAGATTTCCTTTCCATCTTAGTTGACTCCCTCGGAGCCGGTTTCATGTACTGCACAGTACCTTAGGTTGTAAGGTAAATGTTCATTCGACTCAATATAGTTGTCTTATTTCATAAACCTAGGGCCTTTCCTATTGTCAGAATTTCGATCTTTTACCCACTTCCATTATTTCTTTGGCCACCACTCTAGTTGTCAACATTCACATCGATATTTCCAAAAATCCCTTCGGACTATTTCACATCAACATTACGTTGGATAACTTCAATCCGCTGCCCGAGATCAGCCTTTCTGGAAATAGCACTTGCCTATTCTAAATGCAAGAATTGGTTTGCTTTCCTATAAATGCCATCATAACGATATCTTCAGCCATCTCCCAAAATCGGTATCAAGACGAGCCCCCCTTATAAATGCCATCATAACGATATCTTCCTAAGCATTGGTTACTTTGGTCACAACCATGTGGAACCTACTTAGATAATCCTTTAATGATTCTCCTATCTTCTGTAAGGGATTTTTTATTGAAATCATATCCTTGGGATGAGTAGTGTATAAACAGAATTGCTCGATAAACTTTCATGCAACTGGTTAGAAGATGATACAGATCTTAGCAGAAGCCGAGTGAACCACATTGTTGCAACCCCTTCAAGGAAAATTAGGAAACAACGATATCTGATAGCATTTGCTCTGGAAAATCCATATGGCAGTCATATTTTGGATCTGTCTTTCCATTATATGATGGCATCGTCGGCATCACGAATCTCCTGGGATACTCTTTACACAGTATCTCCTCAATGAACAGTTTCCAACTAGCGAAAGTGCCCCATTCATTATTACTTCGATGCTAATTCTCGCTTATTAACTTCCTCACCATCTCAGCCAAATACTTAGGTTCTATGGGTTCTACTGAACGATGGTGATTGAGGTCCATCCCAAGTGTTTGGCTTGGCAAACGCTCTCGGGCAGATTCACGATACTTGGGTTCTTCCGAGTCCTGACATCAAGAGAACTGTTCGTCCAACAGATCTGGTCGTTCGATTCTTGTACGATAGATCGATAGCAGCCGCTTGATATCCAGTTTCTGATCATCCACAACATGATCAGAAGTAAGTCCGACATTCCCTCCGACTTACTGAGTTTCCATCCTAGGGACAAATGGTCCAGCATTGATTTATGGGGATGGATCGGTACCAATCCTCAGGCTTAGACCACGACCTCCATCCAATTTCTGTTTCGATGTGCCAGCCTCTTCCTTGATCATTTTATGCTTCCTTTGTCTCTTCCATTGGCTCAAAGAAGAAAAACCATTGAATTCAAAATTAGAAGGCGTCAAATCCCTCTTACTTCTATGGTGATTCTATGTTAACTCATTCAGCAATTTGAGACACTCTTGCATCTGCTGATTCATCTCTTTGCGACTTTCCTTCAACCTATCTTTCATTTGTTTCATCGTGCGGTCCATCTCGACTCTAGTTGTTACATCGGTCGGGTTTTGGGCCTTGGCAGCTACTGGTTGTGGAACTTCCTCCTGGCGGCGAACGTTAATGTTCTTAACATTGTTTACAGCTCTAGAAGTGGTAAAACAGTCTCATCGTGGGGCCATGGTCGAAAGCAACTTGCATAGATTTGGAAAATTTGAGTAGTTTAAAATATCGAAAACAAAGAAAATTGGATCTATCTCTTGGATTTAGATAATCTAATAGTAGATGATGGATCCAAACGTCCTGAGAATAACGTTTCTCAGTGAAAGCACCAAAATGTTTGCACCTAAATATGGCACAAACACCCAATAGATTTAGTAAAAGATTAAATGAAAATGAAGTAAAAAAGGAACACATAGAGTTTATAATGGTTCGCCAACTAATGCCTACGTCCACTTAGTTTTTCTATTGATTATATGGTTGTTTACAACTTCTACTCTTATAAATGGGCATGGATACTTGATATTACAAGAGAATTGCAAGAAATAAGTAAAAGGTAAAAGGATCCCTTCAAATGACCCCCTAACCTCCTATTTATAATTGAAGGTCGCTGTGATTTTCTCCTCCACGATTTCCACCACGTTCCCCACATCCGACAGCATTTAAGCTCGAGAAAACGTGGCCATGTTAGCAACTATGACGGATCAGTACCGATCCATAGGATTGCCTTATGGACTTCTTCTATTGCCTTGTTCAGGTGCGACTTGCCTTTAGCTTCATGTTTCCAATCTTGATTCTCTATTGAAGCTTGTTTCTGGTTCATCAAGTTGGATCGGTGGAGGAATGGAGTTCCTGATTTCAAGTGCTTGAGATGTTTAAAGGCATAGCACATGTGATCCATCCACTAAGGCTTGGAATGGGTTTCTATCACCACGACTTGGGAGTAAAGGAGGTTTGAGGTGATTTGGGTGGAGTTTTATGGATCTGTACCAATCCATAGGGATGGATTGGTAATGATCCATCACTTTGATGGATTCGGACTGTTGATTTTTAAGGATGGCTCTAGTTTTGCTTTGTGATATTGGTTGTGCTCACCCTTGGGCTTATTGGCTATCTCTTTCGGTTTCTTATCTCGATAACTTTCAAGTCTGACCCGTCAAGCTCGTCCAAGCAATATTTGGCCGAAAGGCTGGATAACAACATCTTTGAAGGCTTGGAGTTCAATGATGCGATGAAAAGGAAGTTGGCTTAAAGGCAACTTCAGGAAAAAGTGATGAATTGTGGAAGGCCCTTAGAGCTGCTATTCCCAAGGGTTAGTTTACTTGGGATTAGTTCAAAGATAGATTTAATCAGAAGTTTATACCAGCAAATCAGATGTAGGTGTTGTTCAGGAAATTTACTTATCTAAAATAGGGAGACTTGTCTGTTTAAGATTATGTGGTTGAATTTGACACATTGTTAAAGTGTGGGATGTCCTTCATCGTTACTTTGTTAAAGAAGAAAAAAAAGTTTATAATTGGACTGAATGACCATCTAGGAGAAAGGCTAGTAAGCCACATTAACAAGATCTTCAAGAAGATAGTCGAGAAGGCTTTAAAGCATGAGAGTTTGTACCCAAAGCCGAAATCTTTGTTCCAAAGGAGGAGCCAAAGCTGCAAGAGAATGGGACGATAAGAGAAAATGGAACAACGACAAGGGGAATAGACAGTTTTAAAGCAAAGATGACCAAAAAAGGGAAAATGGGAGCCCACTTGCTACAATTGCAAAAAGAAGGGGCATCTAAGAAGGAACTACAAGAATGATGGGAAGAAATGTTATAACTACAATAAGTTCTGGCATATCTAGAAAGACTGTCTCGACCTACCAAAGCAGAAGCAAGATAATGAAAGAATATTTCTTTAATGTCGTTCCAACTTCATTGAATGTTCCAACGGCGAAGGAGAAGGAGAAATGCATCATTATCTAAGGTATGCTTTCTATTTATGATCTCCATGTTCATGTTTCATTCTATACCGAGGCTTTACATTCCTTTATATCTAGTGATTTGGTAGATAAACTAGGATTGAAACTCGAGCTAGTAGACAAACTGTTGATTGTGTCAAACCCAACATGAGGTTCAATTAGTTTGTGTATGGTTTGTCATGATATGGTCTTATCAAATCATGGATGTATTTTAGCTTGTGATTATTTTGTACTTAAGGTTTGGTATTATGTTGGAGATGGAATGGCTTTGGAAGTATGGAGACATGGTGGATTGTGAGAGGCCACTGGTGATGATACATACAATTAATGGATGTAGGCCAGTTAGGCTGCCTACCAGATGATGAGGTGAAGGTTAGCTTTCTATATTCATTGAGATCCCATATGGTGAGTTGTCATTGGGGCCTATAGCTAGAAAGTATCCAAACATATTTGAGGAGGTGACTGTGTTACCACTACATATAGAGATATAATTCCATATTGATTTGGTGAAGGATGCCATACTAGTAGTTATGCCATTGAGATGTGTGGAACCCAAAGAGCAGAGGGAACCAAAGGTGCAAGTGAATGACCTATCAAGGAAGATGTTCATTTGTAGGAGTATATCTAAGTGGGGAGCATCTTTAGTATTTACCACTAATGGCGATGGCTCTATGAGACTTTGCGTTGAATACTGTGAGCAGAATAAAGTGATGAGGAAAAAAATATCTACTCTCACGTATTGATGACTTGTTCAATCGGCTCCATGGTGCAAATGTGTTTTCTCAATTGCACTCGATAATAGGGTTTCACCAACTGGGAACAGTGAAGGAGAGTGTACTAATTACTACTTTCCATATTCCATTGTGATTTTATGTGTGGATGGTTTTTTCCTTTGGGCTAACCACTGCCCATCATAGTTTGTTGATCTTATTAATCTTGTCTTTAGAGATTAACTGAATAAGATTGTACTTGTGTTCATTAATGATATTCTCATCTAATCAGGGACAAAAAAGGAACAAAATATGCATTTGAGGATGCTACTAGAGGTGTCGAGGAAGCACCAGCAAAAGAAGAAATTTTCAAAGTGTCACATTTAGAGGAGGGTGATAGAGTTAGGGCTATGCCCTAGGGGCAATCATGTAATTTGTTACATATATCTAACTCTATAACAAATATTATTTATAATAAAGGTATTTGATTTATATTATATACTTTATTATATAATGATGCAATTAATTAATTAATTAAAAGTATATTAAATAGAAAATCCTTAAATGATATGTTATGTGATAATAATTACAAGGAGTCATAATCATGAGAAAATTATCACAAAACAAAATAATATATTATTTTAAATAATTTTGGTCAAGTTAATTTGAGAAAGGATATCGATAGATCCGTTAAGACCGGAGTATGTGGTGCTCTCTAAATTTTGGGCAGTGTATTACACATAGCTGCTGGGGGCATCAAGGTGTTATGTACTGATAGTTATTCGATACCTATGTAATGGCACTGTTTGAACGAAAAATGGCACAAACACCCAGGAATTATGGTAGAGAACAAAATATGAAGAAAGTAAATGAAAAATGAGGAAAAAAGAACACACAACAATTTATAGTGGTTCGACAAAGCTAAGCCTACGCCCATTCAATCTTTTATTGCTTATTTTTGACTTGAAGGCAGAAGTTCTTAGGGATCGGTACAACTCCGACACTTAGATTTTCATAATTACAAGAATATAGCGTTTAGAAGAACTAGAACCAAAGATCCTGAAAAATGAGCCTTACCCTCTTATTTATAGAGGTAGGAAGCCTAATATCTCGTGCGAATATCTCCAAGCCGTTATCTATGATTTCGACCAATTCTCCCAAGAAAGTAGATGCCAACTCATCAGGTAGTAGGTGTCGGTGTCGATCCATAGGTAGGGGTCGGTACCGATCCCTAAGATGGCCATATTGGTTGTCTTTAAGTCTTCATCTTGGCTCATCTTATGGTTAGCTTTGTGATTCCATAGTTGTTTGCACTAATATTAACTTATTGCTAGGTCCAAATGATTGGGTTGTGGAAGAATAGAGTTGCAGCTTCAAGTGCTTATGGAGATTGATGGAGAATTGCATCAAAACAACAAAATTATATTTGAAATTGGCATCAAGTAGGACTACTATGCAGAATTTAGACTTCATAGGGCAACAAAATAGGGGTCAGTACCGACCCACAGGGTGGGGTTGGTACCGACCCATCACTTGATTGATTCCATATTTGTCTTGCTTTGAGTTGATCTTATATTGGACTGGCGAATTTGTTTGCATTTGGTTTCTGGACACTTAGGCTATCTCTCTGGGCTTCCTGCCCTGATAACTCCAAGTTCGACTCGTTCTACCTATCCGAATATGGTTTGGTCAAAAAGGCTGGATAACTTTCCCCCCAAAGTACATCCCGTTTCAAACATGATGTGCTTTGAATCGAGACAAGTAAGAATTGTCTACATGACTCCACTCTATCTTTCGAATGGTCGTTATCCTTCCTGTGAATCGTTTCCATTAAAAGTTATGCCCATTGCCATTTGTCATGATGCTCTATTAGCCTCTGGGATTATAATTCTAGAACGTACTCTCGTGATCCGTCATTCAAAGTTTGACGATTTTAAACCAATTTCATCCATAGATCTCTTAGGTTTGAGTATGATTTTCCTTTGATTCTGGTTGTCGGGTATTGGATATATATACGTACATATATTCACGTGCATTCTCTTGAGTAGAGGAGTATAGGAGTTCTTGTACATGGGAAATCATATGTATTTGCATAAGCCTATATCCATAAATGTATACTTTTTTCCTTTTTTTAGAATAGGACTCGGTACCGACCCATAAAGCCCGATCGGTACCGAGTTGAGACCTGAGAAGTTTCCCAAAATTGTTGTCTGCAACTTTGTAGTTCGAGAGTATATAACCCATTCTTCCCTACTTTATCTCCTCACTTTTCTTTACTTACCGAACCAAGAACTCAAAATTTCCATTAAAGAATTCCCATTTTCAATTGAAACCTGCCTACGCTCATGCCTATAATTGCCGCCACTCCACGTCATTCAAGCCTTGCCTCACCGCGGTTGAAGTCCAACCACCCTCCAGATCTAATTGGTTCCTCCACCGACCCAAAACCTAGGACAATCCCCTTTAGCCTTGATTAATTGAACTCATTTCTCCTCTCATACATAGGTAGGTGATGGATTTTGGACATAGGTGAATTCAAAGCTGGAGGCCATGGATGAACATGGACGGCGATGGCCGTGGTTTGGGATCGGTGAAGGTGGAAGAAGAAGAAGTATGTGATTTCTTTAAGTGCTGGAGTTGTGCAATTCCAACACTTAGAAAAATTTCAGAACTTCTTAGTTCACATGAGAATTTTTCTTTGTGTCTTGATAAACTTTTCTTGCTCCTGAGCCCTTTCCAAAGCATAACTATTAATGTAAAGCTTGTCGAGACGGTCGGCGATGATGGTCACGTTAAGTAATATCCAAAATTTAAAACTGTTAAATAATATCATAAAGTTGAACTGCATGACACTACATGACATTGCACTAGAATTCACTTTAGCACAGGGTTATAGCTTTTAATCATCTAATGTCGATTATCTGTCGAGTTCTTTTTATAGAAATGGACCAGAGACGTTACAAACGTATTGCTGCTTAGACCACAAGTACATCACCTTCGAGATATATTGAATCTGATATAGAGTCAAGCTCAGCTACAATTCCATATCCACAACAAACTCAAATTCAGCAAGAACAGCAATAAGCGATCCCGCCAGTTGAACAACAAAATTTAGAAAATCCCAAAGTCGAGCAACAAGCTCTTGAAAATCCAGTTGACTCGGTAGGTGGTCCAGATGTAGACCTTGCACCCAGCACTCTCGAGGATGCATTAATATTAAATGACCCCGTTGATTTTGTTGCTTCTAAAATCAATAAAGGATCTCTTTGGAGAATATGTAACAAGCATGGAATTCCATTGGATGATGACTTGGTCCCATTTTGCGATCAAAGAGCTCGCAATCCCTAAATGGTTATATTGCCTGTAATAAATACATGTGCTTGGTGGGTTGCGTCACATTGTTCAACCAATTCGTCCGTTAGATTTTGAATTTTATGAGGCTTGCTCCAACATAGTTACACCTAAATAGCTATGCCTTTCCCCTTGGAACATATATGGTCTTCACTGAACACTTACTTGAGCATCCAACGACGAGGAGATTCGATATATATACAGTTCCAAAAGCCAAAAGGAAATTCCATCTTTGATTTACTTGGACAAATCAGGGGTTGCAAAATGGTTACTGGGCATGGAACAAGCAGAGATACTTCAAAACCGAGTGGTTCTATGTCCGCTGTCCACCTGGGTTTGCATGCAGATGGATGTCCGGATGTAAGTCCTCTCCATGTGCATTACATGAATTTGTTTAATAGTATGCAGACTTAACTCAAATCTTTGCTTTACTATCCACATGTTTCAGGGAGACCCAGTAACTCGGTGCTTTCAGATGCCGTCAACCTCTTATGGCAGTTCTGACAGGAGACCGAGATATTAGAACTCTCCTTTAGATGAAAATCTTCTCGCCTATGGCTTGTTAGAAGAGGACCGCAGTACTGGCATCGTCTAGATAGCCTTTATTGGTGAAGAAGACGACAATGATGATAATAACCCGCTCGAAGGAGGTGTGATCCGATCTAGATTTTCCCCCAATCCTAAGTCCCAGGGTCGGAGTGGAAGAAAACATTGAACAAGCACCGAATGATGCCGAGGAAGGCAAAATTATTGGTGAAAGTGTCGAAGTTTGCCAAGGTAACATCGATGCGGGTCATGAGTCTTAGTCTGAACAATCTAGGGACGACCAACTGCCAGCTTCGAAGAAGAGGTTAATCATGAAAATCTCCAAGGTGCAGACTTCTACCCAGCCCCCACTAGTCACAGATGCATAGAAAACTCCATCTTTTCCTTTGACAGGAACATTCACTGGCTTATGGCCAATTCCTATCGAGTTTGTTTCTTTCGATGGTGGTAATATTAGTGTTGAGGGTATCGATTCCCCTATCTATGTCGATAAGGATTTCATCCCTACCAATAAGGGAGAGGTTACTCCCATGAATAAAGCTCTAGCTCATGGTCCATTGGGAGGACACTAGGATACTCACATGCACATGCACTTCACAACACTAGCACTTGACCTATGCCCTTGCTTGTTCGATCTAA
The DNA here is from genome assembly GCA_030737815.1 of Allium fistulosum. NCBI lineage: Eukaryota > Viridiplantae > Streptophyta > Magnoliopsida > Asparagales > Amaryllidaceae > Allium > Allium fistulosum. Next base: position 890,580,978 of record CM060905.1, on the reverse strand, counting down.
CTTATTCTTGTTTCCCTGGCAGAATCCATGTAGAGAAGGAAATACATTTATTGGTCTTTGGAAAAGAAAGCATCCCAAGCACAAAGGCCTCGGACGAGCTCATATTACCAAGGAAGCGGTCCCGATTATGAACCAGGCTATCAATTCTAGTTGAGACAGAGATGACCAAGATAGAAGCATTTATGACAGAGATCACTCATCACATAACTCTGCTTCCGAATGTCACCCTAGGTCTAAATCACCTCCTCTTAGAGGTCCAGACAGGCAACCCGATCGTCAAGATAACATCCCAACTGGTGATGCTTCTCATACCCCTCCTCCAGCTCCCATTCCTATGCAACCTTTGGTGCCCTCTCACTCCAGTCGGTCCTCCAAATGTAGGCATAATAAGAGTGGTTCTAAAACTTCCCTGCACTGGCCAGGCAAAAAAACTACTATAATCCGACCTATCTCTTTGGAGGAACAGCTTGCGGCTAATGCCCGAATGGGCAAATTGAAAGAAGAATTTACAAACATTTGCTTGATAGCCTTATGTTTGTGCCTGATCTAAAACGGATCTAAGCTGACGCATAAAAGATGTCCATCGATTGTGTGATTGACGTTAATAATCAGTCTAACAAATGGTCGAATTTAGCTGAGAAAATATCCAAAGTCTCCAGGGATAGGCAACTAGAGATTGACAATTGGAGACTCATCGAAGCTGATAATAAGAGAATCATTGCTAATCTCGATGCTAAGGTTGAGAAACTGAGAACAACCCAAGCCGAGGCCGAGAAGAAGGCCGAGGAGGCGGCTAAGGCACTCAAAGAGGAGGGATTAAGCATCAAGATGAAATGGAGAAGGCTTTCAGCTGAAACCATGCTTTGGTAATGGAGAGGAATACCACAAATAGAAATGTGGCTGAGCTGAAAACCAAACTAGAGCGTGAAACAAAAGAAAAGGACGAAGCAATCCAACAAGCTAGAACTTATTGTGAAGAGTTGCTCCAGCCAAGGAGGAAAGAGACAAAGCGCTCCAGCGTGTTAAAGATGTTGACGCACTCGTCAAAAGAGAAGTTGAAACCATGGAACAGCGGGTAGAAGAGCACACGATGGAGAAGTTTGAACCGCTGCTGAACCAGTATAATGCCAACATGCTCAATTTCTAAAATCTAGAATGGTTCAAAGATGGTTATCCTAGAATTCTTGCCCTCGCTTGGAAGCGAATCTTTAAAGAAGAAAAAGCTTTCCTCGAAGGTGGCGAAGTGGATTTGGAGCAGCTGGAGAGAGAAGTCTTGGTAGGAGATGAGCCCAAGATTATGAAAGATAGCCAGCTTATCCTTCATTCGAAGCTTGCCTCAACAGCGCATAAAGACTTGGGCGAAGGCTCCAGATCAATTCCACATAATGCTACTGCCAGCCAAACGCTTGGGTCCCAAGCTACTCCGACACTTGGGTATGATCCTGAGAGGCATGAGATCCATAGGCCTACCATCCTCTCTTCGATTCTTGAGGGGAACTCTAGTGGCACTCCAGCCCACGCAGAATTCCAAAGCAAAGAAGGTATCTCATTGACTTATCCTGTATTCCAGAAAGTTGATGTGTCGCCGATTAACATAGCTAATCTTTCTCTCTTTGTTTCCCAAGCCTCAGGTCATCCTCATGTTGCTCCATTTCCCAACAAGGACTCTCAACGGGACTACAAGTGCCTGTAACAGAATCAGTTACTGCTACCACCTCAACAACGATTCCAACCATCTCGGTTGACGACACTCCTGACCTTGGCGAGCAGATGATCGATGCTTTGTTGGATGAAGGAGCTGGTGGGACTCAGGAAACTCAGATTGATGAAGATGTTGTTATTACTAGAGTCTCCAAGCCCCTGTCGGGTCCCTCCATGCACGAGCTTGAGCGGAAAATTGAGAAAGACATCCTCCTTGCCACGGAGGTCAAGCAAGAGAAACTTGAAGTTATTCCTCCTCCTCTATCCATTGCCTTTCCCGGGCAAACTATTTTCACTCTAGTCAATATTCCTCCACCTGATAGCGCTCAAAGCGTGCTTGTGGGATCGTCGTAGAGCACTTTACCCAAAGGTAAAGGAAGTGGAGGAAGAGGAGGGAAAAGACAAGGTGAAAGCTCTAGCGATGTTTCTCCCAGCTCTAATATGAAACAAAGGAGAAAAAAACCAAAGAAGTGAGCATCGGCTTGTTTAGTGTAGATAGGATTTCTTTTTAGCAGTAGTTGCATTCTATTTTGGTTTTCGGTCGGCTTTGTGTGGGTTCGGCCCCCACTTTTGCATTTTTGCTTCTAGTGTCAATAACACTTGTACTTATCCTTCCAAATTTCATATGAAAAACAAAGGTTTTTGTTTCGTTAACTCCTTGTATGGATTTGTCTAAGTACTTAAGAAATACGCTTTATATTTAATGTACTTGCGATCTATTTCATTTAGTTATTATCATTGGACCGAATCCTTTAGCTTGCTCTGTAATTTACCAGCCTCTCACTGTTCATGCGAATGCAAAGTACGTTTTGAAGTTCCAAATTTTGGGCGTGAGTTGGAGTTAAGCACTTAAAATAGCGGTTCAGGTATCCTTTTCCAGGATCACGATATTCGATTACACCGAACTCCGGGCACTAATCTGAATTAACGTATTGTAGTTCACACGTCCTCGTCCAGGATGTACACTTCCAATCGCGTCTAACTCTGGGCATCAATTCGAAGTTCAAAGGAATGATCCCGCCTTATGCCAGGCGTAGACCTTTTACTTCGCCTGCTCTGGGAAAAGTGTTAAGAGTTGGATGGTCTTGTCACGTGCGCTTTAGTTTGTACTCCTACCGCCCAATCCGAGGACAATAGTTAAGTGAATGAATGGTTATATAACATTCGTTTTGATTTATACTTCGACTTACAATCAAGGGTGAGAGTTTGTGCATGAACGATCATGTCACATCTGGTTAGAGTTTATACTCCTGCCCCTAATCCGAGGACAAGAATTGGCCGATGGATGGTCGGGTCACATCCATTTAGTTTATACTCCTGCCCCTAATCTAAAGGCAAGAGTTAGTGTGCGGACAGTAATGTCATGTCCAGCTTAAGTTTATAGTCCTGTCTCCAATCTGAAGGCAAGAGTTGGTTGGCAACAATCTTCGGACACCAAAAGGGACTTCATGGGCTCGATCATGGGCTACATAAGTTTGATTAGCACATGTCTCCGAGTACTTGCATACCTATGTTAACCATATGAAGATTCATTTGAGTTAGTCAAATCACCGCTCTTAAGTAATGGAGAGACAGATTTTCAGGCTAGAAAAGCCATTTTATTTCGTAAAAGATGGAAAATAACATAAACTTTCTTATTGCATGGCTCTAGCCAATTATTTACAGGCTTGTTTCTATGTGAAGTAGCATCGTAGATGCTTGCTATTCCACGCCCTCGGTAGTGAGATCCCGTCCACATTTGCTAGCTTAAAGGTGCCATCTCCAAGCTTTTCCTCTCTTGTGTACGGACCTTACCAACTGGGCCCAAGTTTTTAGGACCAAGGAAGATTCACTTAAGAACCAAGTCGTCGATTTCAAAGGTTCAACTCTTGACTTGGGTATTGTAATATCGAACGACTTGGTGTCTGTATGCAGCTGCTCTCAACTGATCTTCAGTCTGTTTCTCATTGATCATATCCAAGGACTCTAGAAAGAGCTGCTCGTTCGTTTATGGATTGTAATGCATCACTTGATGAGAAGGTACTACTAGTTCGACCAAAATCATAGCCTCTGATCTGTATGCCAAGGCTAATGGAGAGTGACCAATCGCTGACTTGTGTGTGGTTCGATAAGCCCAAAGTGTTAACGGAAGTTGGTCGACCAACTTGCCCTTGGCCTTCGCCAATCGCTTCTTAAGGATGAACTTGATAATTTTGTTTATAGCTTCGACCTTTCCATTTGCCTAAGGATGTGCTACCGCTGTAAATCTCTTCTCTATGCGATGTCAAAGGCAGAAATCCTTGAATTTCGTGCCGTCGAATTGGGTCCCATTATCGGTAATGATTGCCTATGGAACTCCAAAGTGACAGATAATATTTCGAACTACAAAGTTGATTACTTTCTTTGTGGTAATAGTGACCAATGGCTCTGCCTCAGACCATCTGGTAAAGTAATCAATCGCCACGATGGTGTACTTTGTGCAACCTTTAGATATTGGCAGAACACCGATGACATCAATGCCCCAAACTGCAAACGGCGAAGGACCGACCATTTGAGTAATTTCTGTCAGCAAAGCTCTTGGAATTTTAGCAAGTCTTTGGCACTTGTCACACCTCCAGATATAATTAGCTGCGTCTCGATTGACAATTGGTCAGAAATATATGTATCAAAGAATCTTCTTCGCTAAGGTTTGCCCCCAATGTAGTCGCCACAAGCCCCTTCGTGAATTTCTTTTAGGACTTGTTTGACCACACCATGAGCGATATACCGAAGCATGGGGATAGAGAAACTCTTTCTATATAGTAATCCTTCTTGCATAATGTATCTCGAAGCTTGGTAAAGGGATTTTCATCGTTCATTCCTTCTCTTCGAAAGGATCCTTCTTTGCAAATAATTTTTAATTAGCGTCATCCATGAGTCCCTTTTAGGTTCAATCTCCAAGATCCAATCAAGATCTATCTAGTCAATTCTCGGAGCTGAAAGTATTTCCACCGAAACCAGGCTCATGAGCTATGCATCTCTAGAACTAGCCAATTTAGCCAATGAATCGGCATTTCCATCCTTGTCTTTGGGAATATATGCTATCGTATAGTATTTGAAGTCGTCGAGCAGCTCAAGAACCCGATTGAGATAAGAAGCTAACCTTGCTCCCTTGTCCTTATACTCTTTAACCTTGCATTCCATTAGCTGGGAGTCACAGAAAATATGAAAAGTCTTTATTCCTAGTTCCTTGGTGATTTTGAGTCCTGCAATCAGGGTCTCATATTCAACTTCATTGTTCATTGCTGGAAAGTTGAGTTTCAAGGCATAACTGATCGAGCGTTCTTCGAGAGTGACAAGTACGACTCCAGCAGTGAAACACCGATCATTAGATACATCATCCATGTACATCTTCCATCTAACTTCTTTTTCACCATTTCTCTTCGAAGGAACATCTCGTGCAATGAATTCAACTATGAAATCTACTAAGGCCTAACATTGGATTGCTCTTCAAGGGTGATAGGTGATTCGTATTGACTCGGTTAAATGTTCCATTTCAATAGCCTTCCAGAAGTCTTAGGTCGTTTCAAGACTTGTCATAAAGGCTGGTCAGTGAGGACATTGATCAAATGAGCCTGAAAATTAGGATAGAGTTTTCTAGAAGCAATCAACAGGCATATGAACAAATCCCCATTGACTTGTCTATTGTATCTGCTTCTATCAAACTCTTGCTAATACAATAGATCGGTCGTTGGATGTGTGATTCCTCATGTATAAGTGCGGCTCTTAGAGCATGCATCGACACCGTCAGGTATACGAACAAATACTCATTATCCACTAGTTTAGAGAGAATGCGAGGTTCCTCTAAGTGATTAACCAGAGCTTGGAATGCGTTTTGCAGTCTTGATTCCACTTGAAGTTTCTCTTCCCTTTCTTGATCACTTCGAATAAGGGGTGCACTTGTCAGTAGCTCTAAAGATGAACCGGCTCTGGGTGGCGACTTCTCATTTAAGCTTTGGACCTCCTTGATCGTCTTTGGGGCTTCGATCTCTCAAAGCCTTGATCTTTTTTGTACTGGCTTCAATTCTACGCGAGTTGATAATGAAGCCCAAGAACTTCCTTGATGCAACGTCGAAAGAACATTTCAAAGGATTAAGTTTCATTCCGTATTGCCGAAGGACACCAAACATCTCTACCAGATCATCAACATGGTCTCTCGAACACCGTGACTTCACAAGCATGTCATCTACGTAAACTTCCATCGATCGTCCAATCTAGTCTTTAAACATCTGATTCACGAGTCTCTAGTAAGTTACTTCTGCGTTCTTTAATCCAAAGGGAATGACCAGGTAGCAATAGAGCCCGAGGTCGGTAATAAAGCTAGTGTGTTCATGATCCGAGACGTGCATCGGGATTTGATTGTATCTAGAGTATGCGTCCATAAATGAAAGTAGCTTGTTTCCACGGTCGAGTCCACTAGCTGATCTATCCTTGGAAGTGGGAAGCTATCCTTCAAGCATGTCTTATTCAAGTCCGAATAGTCAACGCATGTCTATCACTTCCCATTTTCTTTTTTCACTAAGACCGGATTTGATGCCCAATCTAGGTATAAGGCATCGCAGATGAAGCCATTGTCCTTCGGCTTATCCACTTCTTCTTTGAGTGCAGCGGACCTCTCCAAACCCAGGCCATGGTGTCTCTGTTTTACAAGAACTCATTTAGGATCGATGTTTAATGCATGACTTGCTATCCCGGACGAGATCCCATACATATCCGAGTGTATCTAGGCAAACACATCCAAGTTCTCTTAGAGAAATCCAACCAACTGCTTCATTACATTAGTGCCAAGCTGAATTCCGACCTTCAGGACTTTGCCTGAATCATCCCTGCTGAATTGAATAGTGATTGTCAACTTGACGGGAGCTGCTCATCTACCTTTTGGCTCTTTTCGTCGATCCATATCATCGTAGAGCCGACTAGTCTGCTCAAGCCAGGGTCAAGCTATAGTTTTTATACGTCCAAAGCCTTTATGCAGATGGCCCCCTCTACATTCTTTTCTTTCTCCTTTCGCCTTTCCTACTTTAGCTCGGCAATGTGGAATTTGCAGCCAGCCACCTGATCTTCATACACAATTCCCACTTTATTGCCTATAGGGAACTTCATAGTTAAACGCTGGGGAGCGATGGCCGCTCTAAATTCAACTAGGGTTGGTCGGCCCAAAAAAGCGTTTTAAGCAGAATATATATCCAACACCAAAAAGGGCATGACCCGCACTCGTTGGCAATTGTCCACACCAATTAGCAATGGTAATTCAACAAATCATTTGGCTTTAGTGGCCATCCCATAGAACCTTATATTCAAGACCGACAAGGCTTCAAATCTTTCTCCTCCAACATCATTTGATCATAAGCTTTCTTGAATAAGATAATGATTGAACTCCCGTAGTCAACAAACACCTTCCGTACAACAGTAGGACCAATCGTGGCTGTAATCATAAGTGGGTCGATCATTGGAGCTTCCATTCCATTATCATCTCTACCTTGAAAAACAATATCGTCAGTCATTATTCTGCATTGTTTTTTCGAGGTTCCGTCTTCAACAGCATAACAACTTTCACTTTCCGCATATTTAATAGTACCAACATATATGTCCATGTCCTCTGGACTCTTATCGATTGGGTTTGGCCCACCAATAATTGTATTAATCATCAATCATTTTCTGGTAGCCTGAATGCATTAACACCATGCTCAGCTTGCCTCCATTGGGAAGACAGCCAGGAGGCATTAGAGTTACCTTGCCCACCATCTTGCGGGGCTTTCACATACTACTATAACTTTTTCTTGTGAATCGGCTCCTTAATCATATCCCGTAGGTATCTACACTCCTTAGTATTGTGACCGTGAGTTTCATGGAATCTACAAAATTTTTCTAACTTTCTCTACTTCTCAGTCGACTTTCTTGGAGCTGGCTTTCTATATTGCTCAGTGTTTCAGGTTTCCAGATAGATATTCTCTATCGAGTTATTCAGCTCAATATAGCTATCATATTTAGGAGTCCTAATACGATTCATGTTATCTAGATTATTCTTCTTAGCTCCATCATTGTTTCATTTTCAATTATTATTTTGATTACCAACATTCACATTTACATGCAATGGAAGGCAATCAACATAAAGTAGTGTTATGTATAAAGTGTGTAATTTACTAGTCATCAGAACGTTGTTCTGACTCCTCATTACAACCCACATGATAGCTTTAGAGGGACAATTACTAGTATAAGGTGGGAAAGGTGGAAGGATGGATTTTCTTATATATGCTCGCACTGATAAGGACACTAGATGTTTTATTTTATGGAAGAGTGTTTTTTAATGAGGAGAGCACTCATTATATTATTAAATAAAAATCACAGTCCAAACAAATGGTAGATAGGATTATGTTATTACAATTATGCAAGATCGTCACTTTGATGATCAACAACACGAAAATGGAACAAAACAAAAGAGAATGCATCTGTACAATCATTTAAATTGATAAAATAGCAATGGACGATATGAACAAAAATAACGAATGTGCTTATTGATGTTGCTTCTTCATGTTGCTACATTGATGTTGCTGGTGCTGCATGTTATGATGTTGCAAGTAGCGGGAGACAGTGAAGCACATCAGACTTGCGACTGTACAGTAAAGCACTTCAGACTTGCGACTCGACATGAAAGAGGACTACAAGTAAGGCCTAGGCATGAAGTAGTGATCTGCGGCTTGCATGAGTTTGGGGACTGAAAATAATTGCAAATTAGTTGTAAACTACGCCCACAAATGCTTTGACGAGGATGGCTGATTGTCCTGAACAAATGCGAGATTTCAATATGGCCACAGAGCCTGCTGTTGTATGGATTTGCAGAGGATGCCGGAAGGTGATGCATAGGTAAACCACGATGCATAGGTGCATGAAGGTGTTGGTTTGGTGCTAAAGTTTGGAAGGTGCTTTGGCGCAAAATGTCAAACAAATAGAGACGTATTGATTCCACATAGCTAAACAACGATGCATAGGAGCTGCCTAGGTGATACATGGGTGCTTCATATGCACAAGATTAGGTTCTGCATAGGTGCTGCAAAGGTGCATGCATGTACGAGATGACATGTAAGTAGGGACTATATGTTTCCCTATAGCTAGACAGAGATGTATGGACAGATGAGAGGATGATACTGTGTTCTTAGCCAATGGGAAGTGTTATTAGTTGGTGCCGAATGAGGTTGGAATATAGCGATCTGCAGGTTGAATTAGTGCACAACTATCGAAGCTTGAAGAAAGAACCTGAAAAGAAGAAGTGTAGGAAAATTGCGGCGAAGAGATTTATTTTCCCAAGTTATGATGGTGCAACAGGAGTGGTTGGCTGGCGTTCAACACAGAGTAATTCGTGACCATCTTAAGATAGCCTCTCCAGCGCTTGATTGTCCATTAAGAGGGCCTATCTAGAGAAAATATGCCAAGCAATAAAATATAAAATAGCTACGTAATTTTTATATGAATTATTGAATATTCTTTGATTTTGTTCATACCGAAGGAGCCAACAAGTAATAGAATAGGAAGTGTCTAACATTTTCCTGTTAGGGTTATTATATTTAAATCTAAAACTAATCCAATATTCATAAAGAGACGAAACAACATTGGTTATATCAAGACCAAAAACATCCAATAATTTACATATTATATATTGAGTAAACTGACAATCGTAAAAAAGATGTGAAGTAGTTTAAGGTGTTAGGTTGCAGAAATAACATAAGTTGCAGTTAAGGTTATTAGGTAGTTTGAAGTTTAAATTGTTAATTGTATTTAACTTATTATGTAAAACAATCCATATGTCCATCATCCAAATAGGCTTAAAATAATGAAATATATTTGTAATAGAAAAAATTAAGAACTTATACATGGATTTAGAAGTATATACCTTTTTATTATCCCAATGCCAAATCAGTTGATCAGGTTGATCATCTAGTATAATATATTCGATAATATTAATAAGTTTTGTGTATCGGTTTAGAACCATTCCAACTAGGTTTTGGTTAAACGAAATACTCCATTTAAATGTTTCGAGTGGTCTAAATAAGTCAATAGTGAGGTCATTTTTTTGTTAAAAATCAAATAGAGATCCAGTATCTCAAATTTAAAAGCAACCGAGGAAGCCCAGTGATCTTTCCATAAGGATGCTTTATTTCCAGTGCGAGTGTTAATATTGAGCCCAATTCTAAATTTGTGATAAATACTTGGTATATTTTTCCAAAAGAAGGAAAAAAGATGAACATTGGGTTTGTATAGATTCTTGTACTCACTATAGTAAAAGTTGCTAACTATTTCTTTCCATATCGTCATCTAATAATTTCCAAATCCATTTACAAAGTAAGGAAGGATTTAGTGCTTTTAAGTTAATAATACATAATTTAACGACCCGTATTTTTAACACTTTAAAAATACGAATTAAAATAAAAAAATTTGGATAAAAAATCCGAAGGAAATAAAATTTTGTGTTGTTAAATGTGAATTACAAGTTAAAATACAAAACTGAATTCTGAAATAACTTATTTGTAAATTAAATATGGATGTTAACTTGTATTGAATGTAAATAATGAATTGAATTTGACTGTAAACCAAATTGGTTATGATTGTAAACAAAGAATAAATAAAATGGTAGATTTAATAGTGGAAGTTTATGTTATTGAAACTATTATAAATAAATGTAACTTAATATTACAGTTGATTGAAATCAGATAATAACTGAAATTGTAATTTGATAAAGATGTTAACTTGTAATTGAATGTAAGTAAAGATTTAAATTTGAGTGTAACAAGTAATTGAAACGAATTGAATTTGATTGTAAACAACGAAATAAATAAAATGTTACATTTAATATTGAGGTTATAATATTGAAATCAACGTAAATGAATGTAATTTAATATTACTGTGAATTTAAATAAAATGATAGCTGAAGAAAATGAAAGTAAATGAATTATAAACTATTGATAATAATGTATAAGTAAATGGTTGATTCAATAATGAAAGTGTAAATCGAAATAAAAGAATTCAATTGGAATTAAATAACTTGAATTTGAATTACAATATAATTAAACGCTGAATCTAATGTAACCTTTTATACTAGATTTATAATGGAAAACTGCATTGTAAAAGATTGTTAATTATTGTGAAATTAAAAAATAAAATTTGTGAACAATTGAAATTTGATTTAAAAGTTAATAATTTAAAATTGGGAATTTTATATTGAAATTAAACAGTAGAAATAGCCATTTTATCAACTGTCTCGGATTTCGACGAAACCAGTTTCATCGGATCCGTAATAGTGAATTATTGTAAGGTTTCAATTTTCGTAGCAATCAGACTTGTCGTTTGGCCGTGCGAGCTTGAAACGCGTAGAAATTTAATTTCGAATTTAATTAAAATAACCGACTTCAAAGGCTATCTTCCACATACGATTGAATTAGGCCTTGGGACTAGTTCCATTGCGTTCGGAATATGGGTAAAACCTTATAAACGCCTGGCGGCACGTCTCGATTAGAGTTCGGACGATTTTGGACCTACCTTTATAAATACGCACGCAAAACCGAGACAGTTTTATCATTATTTCATTTCAGAAACCCTAATTTCAAACAATGGCCGCCACCTATTCCATGGCCAAAAATTGCCGATCTTCTTCCCTTAATATCTCTCAATCCGTTCAACGAAATCGAAAAATTCCAAAAGCAAAAGTGTAGATCTCAACGAACTCTTCCAATCCATATGGTTGATTTCTGGTAATACGTCACGGATTCGCCAGGATCTGGCTTTGAATGTCGTGCGTATTTTCACGTTTTTTGAGAAAATGGCGTGGCATGGGGCGGCGCAACTTCTGGCGTGGATGGCTCTGCTGGGGACGCTCGCGTAGAAACATCCTGATCATCGTTCGGTCGACCTTGTAGGCGTGCGTGTGTTTGAATTTAGCGTGCGTGATGGGTTCGGCTGTATTCTTTGGGGAAGGAGATGGTATATTGTTTATTTTATTAATTAATTATTTTATATTAAAATGCAAATGTTCTAACTCGAATAACTTTTGCATACGAGCTCGGATCGACGCGCGGTTTTCTCCGTTGCGTTCGTATCGAAATTCCAGACAACATGGAGATGGTTTTGTTGGATTCCGAGACTGTTCAAATTTGGGCCTTCATTTGGGTTTTAAATCGTCGATAAATCAAAGGTGAGTGTTTATACGCTCACAATTAACTAAAATAATTTTTGTTAGTTAAATTTATATTACGATGTGATATGAAATTTATTGGCTGTTGTTTGGTAGGTTTAATTATCATATGTATTGATATATGAATTAATTGATAAAATTTAAATTGACCGTTAAAATAAATTTAAATTTAAATTGGCAGTATATTACTCGATATTGATAATTATAATATTGTTGTGAATGTTATTGGCTTTATGGTTGATTGGTTGTGATGGATGCTATTGGTCGATATTGGTTGTTTATTTATTTTGATATATCATGCTATCATCATGTATATTGTTTATTGCATATAAAACTGTAAACTGAATCATTTCGAATAAATTAAGGAATAGGTTGAAATGATATACCTATGACATCTATTTGGATTGAAATGATATATATCCATCCCTGAAATTAAATTGAAATAACTGATCACTTGGCCATAGGATAGAAAATTATATACGGACACCGGATTGGTTAAATTAAATGATTTAGAATTTTGACTTGAAATTTATTTTAATAGTTTGATTTTAAAGAAATAAATATCGAATTTGTTGAAGTCAAATTATTTTGAACCTGAGCTCGGAATGTTGATATATAAATTTGATAAGTGAAATGTTTTGAATAATTGAGTTAGAAATTTTAGTTATAATCAAACTATGATTTAAAATTTTAGAAATTGATTTGATTTAATAATTGGAACTTATATTCAAACTTTGAATTTTACTATGTAAAAATATTTGTAAGTTTGGATTTCAAACTGAATCTCGAAGGTTAAATTGATTTAAATGTTTGAATTGATATTTTGGAAAAAAATCGAGCTCGAAATCGTTATAAATTGAAATCGAAATTTAAGAAATTGGATGTGGAAAATGGGATTGAATTAATTTGAAATCGAAGTCGAAATTTATTTTAATTGAAATTGAAATTTAATCGAATGAATGGAAATTTGAATCTGATTCGAATTGGAAAGTTGAAATTGAAAGGGTTTGACTTTGAAGCTATTTCATTTTGGGTTTTCCCCAAAATTATTCTGCTATATAAACCATTTTAAAACACTTAAACTATTTTATATTAAACTATTTCAACCTATATTAACTATATTAAATTATTTCAACCTCTTTAAACCATTTAATTTATTTTAAATCTACTTGATCTATTTTAAGCTATTTAACCTATTTAATTATATTTAATCTATTTTAAATCTATTTAACTATATTAAATTAATTTGGAATTAGTTTTGAATCTATTTTTGAATATTTTAGAGTAATTCAACTATTTTAATTATTTAAACTACTTTTAAACTACTTAAACTATTTTCTAAAATTCAAGCTGGTCAATAAGGTGAAATGTTTATATTTAAATCTTGAATTTAAATACGAATTGGGTTAAATGAAGTTACAACCTAAACTGAAATTTGAAACGATTTTGAAATTGAAATGAGATATTGTGGCGAAAATGATTTTTGAAATGAAATTGTATATTTTGAGTAGATATGATGTTTTTGAAATGGATTTGATTTTTGAAGCGAATATGATATTTTTGATAATCAATTATGAATTGATCTTGAAAATGTAAAAGAGCCATCGGTGTAATAATACGTAGTTATTAAAAAGACCGGGATTGGATATGGACATACTCTCTATCGATACCGAAAACCACTTTATTAACTAATATACGCGGAGTGTTGATCCAGAATGAAGTGGATGGTTTAATGAACGCGTTGACTGAAGAAAGAAAACGATATTGGATGACCCCTTACATGACTAAAACAGGAGCCGCGCCGGGCCATTGAGGTTCGCCACCTCTAGCGGACACACTTCTTCGTTACCATATCTATTACTTTTATGATTCGATTTGGGTGCACCCCTCGATTATGGGAGTGTTGTTTCGCGGTGTTGAGGTAGTAGCTGCTATGCTCAACGTCAGTCCGGATCACGCAACTACTAGTATCCTAGTTGGTATCGCCTCATGTACCTTGTCATACTGATTATCCTATTCGCGACCACTACGTTTTGGTTTGTACCTTTAGTATATGGATTGCCCTCTGGTGACTTCCGGTTTTGGGGAAACTACGGTCTTGTATATGCTCTTGGGAATAAAATGTGTTAAAGGGGATTATGGTAACGCCTTAACGCTATTTTAATATCGTACTTTACTGATTAGACATTATCTACATAGCGTATTCTATTATATAGTAGATAGTTTAACGGATCCTTAGGAGATGGAAATCCCGAACATCTCTTAAGTTAATGCACACACGTTAAACACTGGATAGGAGGTGTCTAAAACCCGTAAACATCTCCGACACCGTCACACTCATATTTACTTATTCGATTTAACTTACATGAGTTATTTTAGTCCTGACTCGAGTGTTTTTTCTTTTCATTACGCTCGGGTCAGCCTGAGCATTTCAGATAAGGTTGAAGATCTATTCTGGAGGACGAAGACGGAGTTTGGTATTACATCTTTTGTATTTTACTACTGTATTATTTTTCCGCTGCATTGTTGTATTATCTCTGGTATGTAGGTATCTCTGGTATGTAGGTATCTCTGATTTATGATGTATAATAATAATCAAATTTATTTATTTAACAGCTTCATGAACTGTTATTTTATTATTATATCTTGTTCCTTCTGCTGCGAGATTCTGAGTTTGTTTCTGTTCTTTCTTTTCTTTTCTTATTTAACCCCAATAACTATCTGTATTTTGGATTGTTTGAGTCGACATGTGTGTATGTTTTGTCGACTTGAACGGTCAAAAAATGTGGGTCGTTACAATAATCCACCTTGAGCTTTGGGTTTGCACACAAGGTCCCAGTTAATAAGACAATTTAAGTTAGAACAATATGAATTTCCTTCCCAAAGGAAATTATGTCTAATGTTGTCGATTTTTTAGATTAACCAGGAGGGAAATTGATAGTTGGAAAGCAGATAAATCGGTATCGCCGATAATACCGAGTTAACGAGAGCTGATCTCCCCACTCTTGAGAGGCAATTGGTTTTTCAAGTGGGCAATCTCTTACTAATTTTATCAATGACGATGTTTCAATCTATCGTTTTTAGTTTAGTTCGTCTAATGAGAATGCCTAAATAGTTAATCGGGAAATTCATGGGTTTACTATTAAGAGTATTAGCTATGTCGGTTGTCATATTTGAAAAGTCATTAATGATTAAAATTAAGCTCCTGTGGAAGTTAATTTTAAGACCCGAAAGTAATTCAAAGTTATATAAAATAAATTTGAGAGAAGCAATGTGATAAGGAAGATGAGAGCAAAAAATCAGAGTGTCGTCCGCATATTGGAGAGAAGGCACTCCATCATATGTAACATGTCTCCTAATTTTAGGTAGTATATTATTACTAAGAGCTAATTTAATTATTTTATTAAAAACATCTGTCGCAATGTGAAAAAGAAGGGGCGGAAGAGGATCTCCTTGATGCAGACCCCTCTTAGATTGGATTTTGTTGCCCTTAATTCCATTTACTAAGATCGAAGACATACTGGATTTCAAAATAAGATTAATCCAGGAAATCCATTTTTTAGAGAAACCCCTAGCTTTAAGGGTATCTAGCATAAAGTCCCAGTCGATTGAGCCAAAGGCCTTGGCTAAATCTAATTTAAGCAGGGCACATGTGATCTTTTCCTTTATAACAGAAGTTGATAAATTCTTAGGCGGTGACAATTTCATCCACAATGTGTCTACCGTGAATGAAAGCTGTTTGATTTATCCATTTTAGTCTGTAGCCTGTTAGCTAAAAATTTGGTGTTAATTTTAACAAAGCAGTTAATCAGGAATATCGATCTAAAGTCAATAAGTTCTTGGGGATTTTCCTTTTTTGGAATGAGTAAAACATCTGCAAAATTAAACCTACCTATCCGAAGTCTACCCGCATAAAGTTCGTCAAACAATTTCATTATGTCATCTTTAATAGTGTACCAGAATTTTTGAGAGAAGAACATTGGGAAACCGTCAGGGCCAGAAGCTTTGTTGCTACCTAATCCCTTAATGATCATTAGGACTTCCCCTTTAGAGAAAAGGGAGTCTAATTCCCTTAGTGAGTTATCCATCGTTGGATATAAAGCCGTCTAGTTGGCCTTAATTCTAAGTTTGCATTTATTTTTATAAATCCGAGTGAAATGATTAGTGAAGATGTTATTTAGTTTAGAATGATTGCAAATTAAGTTCCAATTGCTAGAATAGAAGTGGTATTCAGACGACGTCTTCCATTGGCTGCCTGATGAAAAAAGTTAGTATATATGTTGGAAGTGTCCACCTTGATCAGTAATTATATATTTTATTATACTTTATTATTCGTGTGAGTTTATTTTGATAGCGCTGTGATATGCTTTTGCTGTTTGCAAGGTATCAAAAATCAACGATGCGTATTTTGGTGGATTTAGATTTTTGATTTAGCGAAAATTCATGTCCATTGATGTGCGGGTTGTCGCACTGACCACACATGATATATCTTTCATATTTACTATTGGTATTGCGTTTTATTTAAATTTTGTTATTCATTGTTTGTTTAATGATGACATGAAACTCATCATGTTGTAGTTTGCATACGTTATCTACACTCTTCCCTAATCATCTTTTATATAAGGTTTTGATAATTTAGAAATTAGAACTTACTTGTGTATGCCTTTGAGAAAGAAGGCTTTAAGCGTTTGGAAATTTGTGTTCGTTAGCTTTCGAACACTTGGGTATTATGTCCATTTATTTTATGAGTGAACTCAGTGAAAAGCTGGGTTGAAACAGAATATACCTTCAAAATTTTTGTTAATCTCGGACAATGTAGTTGATTTCAGCGACTTCGCATATGCATCGGTTTCTGAATTTAATGAAGTACAGAACTAATGCTAAATATTTGCATTGTTTGTCATATATTAATTAATTATTGTAATCGTATTGTCAAAACATAAGGCTTCAATGTGCTCTACTTTCTTTAAACATCAGCCCGTTCACTCATTTGGTTATTTGAAAGCCCAACATTTTCCAGTCCATTCATTCATTAGCACAACAGTTTGGTCGGTTCTATTTTTTATTTTTATTTTTTTTTATTTTTTTAAAAAACAAGAGTCTATAAACGAAAAGGAGAATAAAAGTCATTCTCCGGTGGCTCACAGAACATGGGGCTAGCATATAAAACACATATACCACCCAAAGACCAAAGTTTGAAGCTATAGAAGCAAAAACCAGAAAGACAAAAACAAAACGACAGCTCTACCCCACTCTACACAACAATAGAAAATAGAAAGAGAAACCACCAGCAAACACCCACCCGTCTTTACCAACAGTAAAGACCAGACCTCCACGCAAAACCACAGAAGAGACTGAGCTGAAAACAACCAAAACAGGGAAACCAGAGAAAACAAACTCCTAGTGATGGAGCCTAAAACCGTCCGGAAGGAGATACCAGTACAGAAAACCCCTGACCGATGAAGATGGCGACGGAACCACGGACAGAGCCCAGCGATGTGGAAACAAGTCTAAGCTATACCAATGAAAACCAGCACAAGAGCACAAGGAGAGTAACCACAGGGATCCATCAGCAGAAAAGAAACGACCCGGTCAAAAATCCCTAGGAGAATCCAGAAAAAACCCACCAAGCATGCACAAGAGATAGCCAAACCATGAAAAGACCGCAACTTCCTGAACAGAAGGCTAGCAAACACATTAAAATAAAAGGAGGGGGGCAGGGGGATTAGGTGGTGTGTGAAAGGCACCACCTTACAACGAAGGCTCAACCAACTCCTAGTCTGGCGGCCGATTGAGCGTAGGAGATCGATAGGAGTCCCACTAACCGCCGGGACCGCTGGCTCATGGATCCCTTGAACGGTCTTCCCCGAAAGGCCAGGAACACATCATTCCTCACGCGATGAATAATGGACAGCGGATCCATAGGAATGGTGTCGAAGATGGCCTTATTCCTTGCGCACCAGACGTGCCAGCAGATAAGACACGGGATTAATCTGAACACGATAGCACGTAGAGATTTTCCCGAGTTCCCTGCCCACCAGGAAAATAGAGGATCAGAAGGGATGCTAGCATTACTCCGAAACCCAACCAAGTTACCGAAGTAATTCCAACAAGCTTTGGCAGTGAAGCCGCCGAAAAACAAATGATTCGAAGATTCCCTTTCCCCGTTGCCGCAGCAAAGACAACGGGAGACCAATGGGATACCGATCTTTTGGATATTTTCTTCGAGTGGCAAACCATCGTGAAGGAGTCGCCACATCAGCATAGAAACCTTGGGAGGAATACGAGCATCCCAAATGAATGAGAATTCAGGACGGATAGGGGACGGAATTCTGATAGAAGACCAAGCTTTCAGAATGGAGAAAGAGTCGCCATCCCAGCCCGTCAAGCCGCCGTGAGCGTCAGATAGAGCCTTAACCGACTGCATATGCTTCCAGGTCTCACTAGCATAAGATGGAGTGCCTGAGAAATTAGAGCCCGCAAGTCTATGGTATTTAGCTCGGAGGAAAGAAGCCCAAAGGGAGTTGTTAACCCCAAACCGGTGCCACAACTTACACGCAAAGGCCTTGCAAAGGTCGGATGGGTTACGCAGCCCTAAACCACCTTCAGATTTGGGGCGACAAACCACGTCCCACGACACCCAGTGGTGGCGACGGCCGTTTACCTTGTTTACCCAGAGGAAAGAAGAAGCCAAGGACCGGTAAGTCCGGAAGAAAGAGGCAGTATGGGTCATAGCCGCGAAAATATGAGTTCCCATCGAGTCCAGAACAGATTTGATAAGAACAAGCCTGCCGGCCTGGGATAGAAGAGACGCGTTCCAGCGCAATATCTTTCCCCTCACTTTGTCTGTCAAGGGATCGAAAAGTGCATTTAGCTTCCTGCCCCGATAAAGGACAATACCAAGGTAAGGTAGCGGAAGGGAAGATTCCTTGAATCCAAAGGTAGACTCGATCCAAGAAGCGCTAGAAGGAGACAAGTCCTTCAAATGAACGAAGCAACATTTGGAGGGGTTAACGAGCTGACCAGAAGATCTCTCGTATTGATGGATAAAACAAAGGAGCCGCCTAACTGAGGAACGGCTGCCGTTAGAGAAAATGACAATGTCATCAGCGAAGGATAAAGAAGAAATTAGGGGACAACCCCTCGGGATACCGAAACGTTGGATTTGACCATAAATGGTTAAGGATTGAAGACTGCGAACAAAAGCCTCAGCCGCAATCACAAACAAAGAATGCGAGAGCGGATCACCTTGACGCAAACCCCTCCCAGCTTTGAAGTACCCACGGGCTGAGCCATTAATGAGGACAAAGAACCAAGCGTTGGAGATAAGCCTCCACACCATGTCAATCAATGCCTCCGGAAACCCGAATGTCCGAAGGATCTTGATGACGAAAAACCAAGACATGCGATCGTAGGCCTTAGCCATGTCTAGTTTAAAAACAACGTTAGAACCCCTGACTTTCCGATCAATTTGAGATATCAGTTCCTGGGCGAGGAGGACGTTATCAGAGATAAGACGTCCTTTGACAAAACCTGCTTGAGAAGTGGAGATGATGCGTTCAAGGAAAGGCGCCAGACGTGTGGCCAGAATTTTTGAAATAACCTTGTTTGAAAAGTTGCAAAGGCTAATCGGACGAAAATCCGAACAAGACCGAGGGTTGTCGCACTTCGGAATGAGAATCAGGTTGGTGGAGGTCCAACCAGCGGGAAGATTCCCTCCCGAGAAGAAGGATTGAACAGCAAGACAAAAATCAGTCTGGATAATTGACCAAGTAGACCTATAAAAAACACCATTAAATCCGTCAGGACCACTGGCACTGTCCTTGCTCAAAGCAAAAGCACAAGCACGAATCTCCTCAGGGGATGGGATGTCCGTGAGCTCGGCGCTCTCCGAGGGGAGAACCAACAGAGGAATGAAAGCTAAAAGGGCCGGGTCAGTAACTGAGACTGACGGGGAGCCCAGAAAGGATTGGAAGTGGGAAAGAATGATATCTTTGACTTCCTCGGGCGCAGAGGCCATTGTGAGATCAGGACGCATAATTTCGCGGATCGATAGAAGACTATTCTTCTTGCGAATAGAAGAGTGGAAGAATTTGGAGTTCGCATCACCGTGGATAGCCCACTTGACCCTCGCCTTTTGACGGAGGTAGTCATTCTCGACACGAAGTTCCGAGGAGAAAGAAACTTGGGCAAGGGCCCACGCCTCCTTATTGGCAGCGGACGGATGTTCGTCAAACAAAGATTCGGCAAAGAAAAGCGCCTCTTCGGCTAAACGAACGCGGTCGAAAATGTTCCTGAAAACTTCAACGTTCCACACCTTAAGGCACGCCTTGAGACGCGACAGCTTGCGCCCAAAAGCCGAACAGGGAGAAGCAGAAACAGGAGAGCTCCAAGAGCTAGAAACCACTTGAAGGAAAGAGTGGTGGGACCTCCACATGCTCTGGAACCTAAAAGAAGAGGGTCCCGAGAGCGATAGTGGAGAGCACCGAACAATCATAGGAGCATGGTCCGAGAAAGACCGATGGAGATGAGTGATAGCGAAGGAGAATGGAAGCCGAAACCATTCCTCCGATCCGAAAACCCGATCCAGTCTAGAAAGAATACGATTCAGACCTTCTTGGTCGGTTCTATTGGTTTTGGATATAAATGCTAACTGAACTAAACCAAAAACCGAAGATATTAATACTTTCTGTGTTTGATTCTATGTTAGCTTGATTATAATAGTTTTTGTTAAACAAAGTTTGTTTCATCTCAAACTAGTAGTTGTTAAGATACTTTTTGCATGAACGAATTAACTGAAACTAGAACGTCTAATTAGTTTTATTTACCAAAATTAGAGTTATGCTTTCACATCCGTAAGGCTATATGCAACTAAACATTCCATGCACAAAGCCAATAGACATAACTTATTTTGAAGGAAGATGCAAGTAACATTTTAACTTCCTTTGGGCCTATAAATTATTGATTGCTTGTATATTTGTGGAAGTTTTGATGTGCTATGAGTAAAATACTTGGTCAATGTCTCATTGTGGGTCCATTGTAATTCACAGGAATAATAAGTTCCATGATATATTGACTCTTTGATTTGACTTGTATAACTAATTCATAGGTCATGTTTATTCTTTGACAATTGATATATTTGTGGAATTATATATTTTGCTCATCTGCTGGGTAACAAACAGTAATACAATTTGTATGAATTGATGTCAACTAACCAAACTGACTGCTGGGGAGTTTTGGAGCCAAAATAAAACTCTTTCAAGTTATTTTTCACAGTGATAAAATCTGCAATGTTCCTGCCGAGCATATGATATCCTTTCTAGTTTCTAACATATTAGTTTATGTATGTACGCTGATGTGTCAACCTTTTCCATGTAATACAGAAATTAACAATTGACTGTTCACCCTAAACATAAAAGATATTTTCATTTAATAAGTTTACTAACATATTAATGTAAATATAAAAAGAAAAGAAGAAAAACACGAACAAACAAAGCAATTGTGAATTTTAAGTTGCACGTGTACTAGAAAGTTTTAGGAACAGTTTGGCACAGGTCCCTAATAAGTTTTAAAATACACAAAAACCCCAGTAAAAAAAAGTTTGTAAATAAGGCCTCTAGAATTAAGTTACCGAATAATGACATACACTTATGCAATTATTCAGTGAATAATTGCAGACATTTATGCAATTATATCAAAAAATTACAGACATTTCCGCAATTATTCATTGAAAAATTGCGGAAATTTCCGCAATATTTTCAAAAAATTGCAGAAAATTGCGCAATTATTCATCAAAAAATTGCGGAAATTTTCCGCAATTTTTTCAAAAATTTGCGAAAAATTCCGCAATTATTCACCGAAAAAATTGCATAAATTTATGCAATTTTTGGATATAATTGCATAAATGTCTGCAATTATTTAGTGAATAATTGCATAACTATATGCAATTATTTAGTAACGTAATTCTAGGAACCTGATTTACATACTTTTTTTTACTGGGGTTTTTGTGTATTTTGAAACTTATTATGAAACTGAGTCTAATATTCACAAAGTTTTATTAGTCACTGAAATATTTATAAAATATATTTAACTGAGAATGAAACCTAGCAAAATCAAGTGATCTGAGAATATTCAATTTAAAAATCTACCAATGAGACTGTAAAGTAAACAAACAAATAGCATTTCAATTTTTTTTCTCCAATAATATATTAGATCCAAATTCGCTAATATAAAAAATTTCGTTGGCCTTCAACTCCAAATACAGACAACGATGCTAACAAGCTATAAAACAATATAAAGATAACATGTATACGTCTGCACTGTATAAGTTCTGAAAGCAAATGAGGTGTATATTGAGTGCACATGTCCGCCTATCACACCTATTATAGTTCCTGTAGAAGCTGACAATCTGAAGCAACCTGAACCGGATCTTCACAACACGAGGTGCACCAAGCTGATATGATCAGGACTGGCTGACCAGTGCAGGACTGTTGCTGCCAGATCCAGAAGAAGGCGAGGCCAAACATTTTTCTACTGAAGCAATCTTGAAAGCGAGGAGTGCAAGCACGAAACTATATTAGAAACCATATTCAGGAATGGCAGAAGATTTAGAAACCGCAAGGAACAATGAGAGATTGTTGACAAACAAAGAGACTTTTACTGATAAGTACTCTACTTGCATGGCACAAGATCTTGAAACCACAAGGAAAGACAGACAGTTGGATAATAAGCTTATAGAATATTTTTTATGAGAAGGAAAGAGAACAAAAGAAAGGGGCTTTTTATTTGTTAAAACTTTTCTTTTATTGATGATAGATTTCTTGCTTGATTGATTGATACAAAATGACGAAAGAGCTCTTATTTATAGGACTCCATACTATTCTAGGAACATGACTATCTAAACAATTCTATAAACATGACTCCATACATAATTCTTATTTCTACTAAAAAATTCAAAAGCTCTCAACAAACTGCAGTAAATGCAAGAAGACTCTAGAAACTATAATAACAAGAAACTTCTAAAAATTAACCATAACAAATCAAGTTTAATATTTCAACACCACTTTAAACTTGATTTGTAATACCAAGTAATGCTTGAAATCTTTGTATTTCACGTGTTTCGGTGGTAATAAAGATATTATCCAAACTTTCTTCATCGAGTTGATCTTGTTACCAAACATCGAGATCTTCAATGCAATTTCATGGATTCTTGTCTTACTTCTTTCATTTCGTCCTTCTCCATCACGATAGAATTTCCATAAAGTAAGCGTTCTAACATCCGCCTTGTTTAAGCACCATAAATTTTAATTGAGTCATATATTTATCTTTATATTATTTCATAACTTCGCTCTTACAGTTTTTGACCAATCCAATTTCTATTTCCTTAATATTCTTCGTTTTTATTTCTTCAGATTTTTGCTCATATTCAAGCTCTTGAATTTTATCTCATTGATTTATGTCTTTTGCATTTTCATCTCGTTTGCTTTCGTACTCTTCATCATTGACGTTATCTTCGCTTATTTTATTTTCATCATCTTCTTCATTCTCAACACGTTTTTCTTCTTCTTTCAATTTTTCCTCCTCAAATTTTAGCAATTTTTCATCTTTCTCATTCTCTCCATTCGTCTTTTCCTATTTTTCATCAATCAAACTATTTTCTTCTGTTATTTTTGCATCATTCTTTCTGTATGCTTCTTTCAACAAATTCCATGAATCTTCTGTGGAATCTTCTCCAAGTATATGATCATAAGCTACTTCATCAACGTTCTCACTTATCATAACATGAGCACAATGATCATCCCATCGTAATTTTGCAAAAGCTTTCTTGTCTATTTGCGGTATGTTCTCCAAATCATTCGGCCATTCATAACAATTTTCGACAATCTTCCATAATCTTTTGGAGATTAACTCCTCTTTCTTTTCCTTATATGCCAACAGCAAAGTACCATCTTTTTGACTTCTTTCTTCAACGTAATTGGCTTTCTCTTCAACTTTATTGTTTATTGGAGCTCTGCATTCAGAAGCATAATGTCCAAATTTCTCACAATTGTAGCATTTAACGCGTGACTTGTCATATCTTGAATTTCCTCTCCCACGACCTCTTGTTGAGCTTTCTTCTCTTTTATTGTTGTTGCTGTTGTTGTTTTCATTGTTGAGCCTCAAAACTCGTCCATGTCCATATCCACGACCTCTTCTTCTTTCTTGGCCACAACCCCATCTTTGTTGGCTTCGATTATTTTCTTACTTTTTTGAATTAATCTGTGTCTTAAGAACTTGTTCCACGGTCTCTTCCTTCTTCCTTTTCTTTTCTTCATAAGCTTGCAATCAGCCTAGAAGTTCCTCTATTGCCATGGTCTTCACGTTTTTTGTTTCTTCAATGATGGCGATAATATGTTCAAACTTTGGATCTAATGATCTAAGAATCTTCTCCATAATTCTTACATCATCTAACTTCTCACCATTTCTTTTTAGATTATTACTAACCAATAAAACTCTTGAGAAGTAATCAAAAACAAGCTCACCTTCTTTCATATGCAAAGTTTCAAACTCTCTTCTTAAAGTTTGAAGGCGTACCTTTTTGACTTGATTAGCTCCCTTTTAAGATGTTCAAAGCTTCTCTCGTGCTTCTTTTGCTGACTTCGATCCCGAAACCTTCTCAAAAGTATCATCATCCAATGCTTGATAGATTAGACAGAGTGCACTCTTGTCTCTCGTCCTTGAGTTTCTCAAACTATCCCTTTGAGTTTGAGATAAGCTAACTTCATTTTCTTGTTCAGTATAGCCTTTTTCCATTATTTCTCATACGTCATGTGCTCCAAGCAGAGCCCAAGATGTCAACTTGTCTTGATGCCCCTATTCGCAATGGTATAGAAGAAGGTAATGACAAGTTCTTTTGGGTAATTCATTATCAGAGATACTTTCTAGACTAGTATAGATTGAGCAGTATGATTGAACAACACCAACTTTTTTAACCACAAATATAGAACTAAATCGTATATGCACGTGTGCGTATGCATAACATTTAATAGACCTATTATTTTACATTTATGATAAACAACATTGAAAATCAACTGGATCAGAGTAAATAGTTTTAGGTATAGGACCAGAAAGTAAAGGACTGGTTTCTTTGGGTTCCCAATGGGTACAGGAAATCTGCCTTTTAGATCAGAGGTCCCCTTAATTGTCAGCACCCTGAGTTCTTGGAGATCTCCAATGTATGATGAGATTATGCTTGGAGTGACTGTGCCAGCTATTGTGAGTTTGGTGACTACCTTTAGCATAATATTTTTTTTTCAGCAAAGAGAAAATTTATAAATAAAAGGAGAAAAAACGCCGTACCAATCACAGTTGCAGAAGGTGCCGTACCAATCACAGTAGTTGGTTTTTTTAAATCCAATTACCAGTTCTTGACTGATTTCGAAGCAAGTGAATGATATAGGAATGATGATGTAGTTTGTCTATATATTGCATAAAAACAGGGAAAATTTGCAAACTTAGACTTGTTTAGGTAAACAATAACATAAATAACCTGGTTTTATTAATAATTACAAACATAGACTTGTTTTTGTCAGGTAGACGATGACGAATTTTCAAAATGCGCCTTCGGACGCATTTCCAAAATGCGCCAACAGACAACATCAGAAATTGCGTACGAAGGCGCATTTTGAAAATTCGTCATCGCAAAAACCCTGCATACATAATAACCAGACAGCAGCCCCCCTTTTCATTTCCACTCTCTCCCAACTCTCCCAACCGAACCCAAAAGGCCCAAATTCCTCAAAACCTTCTTCCACTTCCATTTCTTCAATTTTTATTCAAATTCTTTCACAAATTAGTCAATGGCAAGCACGTCAGGTATAGAACAAGAAATAGGTATGAATCTATACCCATAATTTGTTGTTTCTAATTCAGGACATGAATTTTTTCAATCTTACTTCATGAAAAAAAATTATGCTTGTAAAGTAAAGCATTTTAATATCACCGTTGATAAAGCATTTACAACACTATCATTACAAGTATTTGTACACATTTTCGTCTTAGATTAAAAGCAATTTGAACTAAGTTAGAAGTAGTTTATAAAAGCCATATTAAAAAAGGTTCTTAAAAGCAACTTAAAATTATTTTTATAAGCAATCTATATGAACGACAAGAAGTTTACGTGCATTCATACTACTTTGTGGGTTAGGAGGTTGTCAATTTTTAGTTAGTATATAATTTTTATCGAAATGAATTGATTTTTAATATTTGTATTTTGTAGAGTATGTTGAGATGGAGCCCGGACCCGTCGATGGAAGGGTATTATTTCTTCAAGCACAGCATCGTACTTCTAACGACATATGGATGCAGGTGGTTTAAAAAAAAATATAATTTGTGTCAGTTGGTATAATTCCTGCTTTTTAATTATGTATTTATTATTTGATCAGCGTGACGATTCAGATACAACTATAGATCACTCCACGTCGGTGAAGAAAGTGACTTCAAACCATCCAGGAGTATTGGCTGAGATTGAGAGGGCTGGTTTTTTTACACATAATGAAGTTAGGATACATTTGACCACTATCTTATCACTGCTTTGGTAGACAGATGGCGATGAATTTAAAGTGTTAATTGATGGTCCTAACTGCTCATTTACATGCAACATCCCCCTACTGCAAAAATTATCATGTGCCCATGTAATGGCGGCTTGTTCGGCACAGGATTACGGTGCTAACAGAGCACATCATGAGTTCGCATCAGAGTGGTACTCTTTTCGCAGTTACAAAGCTTCATATCAGCCAGAGTTTCATCCCGTGCGTGATAAGAGATACTGGAGACCATACACTGGTCCACATATATTACCTCCACCTACAAGAAGACAACTTGGACGACCTAAATCTACAAGGATAAAAAATATTATGGACAAGCTTCAAACGCCTAAAATAAACAGGTGCAGCAAATGTGGATCGCAGGGCCATAACAGAAAGCGATGTACTGCAGCGACCTAAACTTCCATTATCAAATGTATGACTTTGTAACGAATTAAGATTTCGGTGATTCAAGTTTAAACAAATGTAATTTTTATGTATCAAACTAACTAGTTATGTATCAAACTTAAATGAACTTCGCAATTGTTAAATTTGCAAGCTGATATCTACGAAAGTTGTTAGATTTGAAATTATATATCTATGCGATTGTTAGATTTGATAAACTCTCTGCCTACTGTCTTGTTTGTGTGTAGGGTTTTTGCGAAGTTTGGGTGAATTTTCGAAAGTCGCATGTTGGCGCATTTTGAAAGTTCGCTCGAAGGCGCATTTTGAAAATTCGCCATCGTCTACCTAACAAAAACAAGTCTACGTTTGTAATTATTATCAAAACCGGGTTATTTCTGTTATTGTTTACATAAACAAGTCTATGTTTGCAAATTATCCTAAAAATAGTGAATGTTATCCAAGTATTTTCATTGTTTTTAAGTCTATTTAGGTGTGTGAACAAAATCAATTATTTGTGGTTTGCAAATATGTACAATGTTGTTTCTTGCTAACATACAATAAAATGTGTTCTAATATCACATTCCTTATTTTTGTAGTGGCTTCTTACTTCAAAGAATCGCTTGCCATATACCAAAGAGGATCTTGATGAAATTCAGATAGAAGTTGCATGTGGCATTACGAACATGATCGATGTTCAAAAAGTGGGAGAACAGTGTGCGTTTGATGTTTATGAATATGAGGTGTAGTCTATGAGTATGAATGTTTTACATTATGTATTATGTATTAAATTTGTACTATGAAATATTATGTGTTCATACTATTGTTTGTTGTATATATAATCGTCTTTCACATTATTGAGTATTATATAATGTGCTTAATACAAACTAACATCACAAATTACAATTATAAAATCGATTACAATTATAACAAACCAATGTATATGATATTCAATAACATTGTGACTGATAGAATAAGCGATGTGTAGCTAAACCGATTACATCGCTAATAAGTTTAAAACTGATTTCGGATGTACGTATAGACATCAGTTATAAACCGATGTCTAGACTTTGGCTCTTTTTAACATCACCCACTAACACATTGATACATTTTTTTATTGAAATTGGGCCTGACCTGATGTCCATGAACAAAATTCCAGTAGTGCAAGGAGGTTATGGATTCAGTTAAAGATAGCACCACACATGGATACAAACTAACATCACCAACTTTCACCTGATTCCTAAGAGTCAATATTCTACGAATATATAACAATTTCAACTTATATCTTGTTGTAACATGATATCAAAAGTCCTATGCAACAGACTTAATTTTTTCATAGATCAACTTATTTTTGATAATCAATGTGCGTTCATACAAAATAAAAAAATTATAGATGACATTATGTAGCTCATGAGCTGGCAGAGGATTTGGCCATAAGGACAACAAAAATAGATGCATCAAAATTGACCTTAGAGAGGCTTACGACTTAGTGAATAAAAAATTTATCATTCATATATTGAGAAGCTTACACTTTACTGAAAATGGGTTAAATTAACTGGAGAATTATTAACACCTCAGGTTTTTCGATTATCTGTCAAGGGAGTCCGTATATTTTTATTCGAAAGCTCAAATGGTATAAGGAAAGGAGATTCCTTATCCTTGTTGCTTTTTTCAATTGTCATGAAGTATTTCACTCTTTTTATGGATGAGAAGTAAGACGAAGTCTTATTAAACCAGTTTAGGAAAATAACAGCAACAAGGTTATCCACTTGATTTATGCAGATGGCATTATGATCTTTTTTGCAAGCATATGTAGTTAGTGCAGTGGCCATTAAGGATGTGTTCAACTGTTTGTTTGCATGCATTTGGTTGCAACTTAATAGTGAGAAATCATGTGTATTCTTTGGGGCAGGTTGATTGTACAAATGATATAACTATCACCCTTAACATGAGACATGGTGATCTGCCCGTAAAGTATTTGGGCATTCCATTGTCAACTGTTAACCTTAAGGATAAGGATTGCGGCAGTTTAATTGATAAGATTAAACAAAGAATCGAAGGATGGAAAACTAATGTGTTGTTTGGTTTATTTTCTATTTTATGTTTTGAGTTTTCAACATTAATTACAAAATATGAGAAGAATGAAGGGAGGTCGGAAGGGATGAACGGAAGATTGGAGGGGACCACGAAGTGGATGGAGGAACGACGGAAAGATGAATTGTTGCTCGTGCTTCCGTTTTTCTTAAAACACGAAAAATGAATAAAAGTTGTTTTCTATTTTGTGTGTTAAATTTATTTTCTAAAATGATCATTTTTCATAATATACATGTGTCGTGCGTATTTTTGTATGGACGAAAACTCAAAACTAAAAATGGTAAACCAAACGTAGCCTAAACTGTTGAGCATAGCTGGATGGTTAGAATTAATTAAATCGGAAATTTAACCAATTATCCAATAGTGGATGCGATGTTTTAAAATTCTAGTGTCGACAGTTACAAAAACGAAGTACATATGTCTGAATTTTCTGTGGAAAGAAAAATCTAGTAAAATTCTATAGGACGTTGTATGCAAGCAGAAAGAAGGAGGAGGTATGGATTTGAGGAAAATAGAGGAAATTAATGTTGCTATGGGTGTCAAATTGATTTGGAGGGTGGTTAACAAAGAAGGGTTATGGGCGAAGTGGATGCATGGGAAATATATAAGTAATAAATCTTTTTGGGAAACGAAGGATAGAAATGAAGGCTATGTTTGGTTTACCGTTTTTAGTTTTGAGTTTTCGTTCATACAAAAATACGCACGACGTATGTATATTGTGAAAAATGATCATTTTAGAAAACGAATTTAACACACAAAATAGAAAACAACTTTTTTTCATTTTTCGTGTTTTGAGAAATAACGGAAGCACGAACAACAATTCATCCTTCCGTCGTTCTTCCATCCACTTCGTGGTCCTCTCCAATCTTCCGTTCATCCCTTTCGATCTTCCTTCATTCTTCTCATATTTTGCAATTAATGTTGAAAACTCAAAACATAAAATACAAAATAAACCAAACGGCCCCGAATATTTTGAAATTTGGAAATATCTATGTAAATTGAGGACTCAAGCAGTGAAATGTATGAGGAAAAGAATTGTGGATGTTATGACAACGTCGCTGTTAGATCCCCGGTTATAAGGTGGGACACTAATTACTCGCTTAGGAGCGAATACGATTAATGAAACAAAAAGTGAAAGGTTACTGGCTGGAGATATAATTTTCAATGGAGAAAGGCATATTTACAATATGAGCATTCTAGGCTGTGTCAGAGATGAAATGGAACAAACTAAATTTTATAATGGAAATGAAGGTGATTGCTAGATTTGGACGTGTTCACAAGATGGTAAATACAACTTCAAAAATGTTTGGAAAGAAAGAGAGATAAATATAGAAACAATTTCGGTCTAAATTGTTTTGGCATAAAATGCATATTCCCAAAATGGCTATATGTCTTTATAGAGCCATTAACAATGTTATGCGAACAAATGTCATACTAATTCATAGACTTATTTGTGTTGACCCAATATGTATAATATGGAATGCATGTCAAGAGGACGTACAAAAAAAAGACCATTTTTGAATTTCATATGGAGACGGTGTAGAGAAAAACTAAAAATGTAGTGGAAGAATTAGTAGTTCTTAGCTTAAATTCAAAGGTTGAAATGATCAGTCAAAACTTTATGGAAACTAACTATTGACAATTCTAAAGAGATGAATGAAATATGCTTTAGTCCCACATGAGCAAAACGAAAGATTAAATTGTGTATATATGTAGGATCCTCATTTTCTATATTGCCCCTTAGGGTCAAGTAATTTTGTGCGAGATGAAGGATCCAAATCTAATGAACACACGCGCGCACGCTGCTCGTCTCGTACCAGGCTTGGGCCTACTATGAAATCTTATTTTTGCTACAAAAAACACTGCAAAATTCGGCGGGTTTTTATTTGGCTACAGTAACAACCAGATACGGGCGCGGCCCGTTTAAATTTGAATTGAATACGGGTGCGACTCGTTGGAAGAATAAAGGCATGCCGTTTTTCAAGAACGGATATATTTTGAACGGACGCAACCGTGACTATTCGGCAACTATAAATTAGTGATGGATCTTGATCAAATTACTAACTAATTTTAACAGTTCTTCTTCTTCCCCGACATACTTTCTTCGGTCAATTCATTTCTGTTGCCATCATCGTCTCAGACTGACATACTCCTTACAGTCTCGCGCAGTTTCGTCGGTTGTACCCTGGGAGACTTCAAATAAAGTCTTAAGGTGATTGTCACGACAAGCCTCCGACGTACTTTGGTATTCTTCTTGCTTTCAATTGCTGATATACCAAATCTGTAACAGACAAAACTGTTGCAATTTGCTTGCTGAAACACATTTAATGTGTTGCTGTTTGGTTGTTGTAACATATAATATTGTTACATTGCGTTCTATAGTAACGCAGACAAACTGTTGCATTCTATTTTGAACCAATTTGTTCAACATCTTAAGACTTTATTTGATTTAAACATAGATGGCGGCAGAACAAATGTCGATCAAGACAGCGAATTTAAACAAACCAGACCCATTCAAGGGAGACGGAGACGATTTTCTGACATGGCAGAGTTAGATGCTCTTTTATCTCACAACCCTTGGTCTGCAGAAGTACCTTGATGAATATGAACCAGTGCCGCCTACGCCATGCAAAACCAATTCAGCAAATGAGATTTCTGCAATAGATGCATGGAGGCACTCAGATTTCTTGTGCAGGAATTACATCCTAAACTGTTTGGATAAGGTTTTGTACAAGGTGTATCAGCCACTGAAGACTGCAAAAGCTCTCTGGAATGCACTTAATGCAAAGTACAAAACGCAAAACGTGAGCCTGAAGAAGTTCATAGTTGACAAGTTCATGGACTACAAGATGGTTGATTCAAAATCTGTAATTACGCAATTGCATGAACTTCAGATTATTATCCATGAATTGCAAGCAGAAGGCCACGAAGTTGGTGAATCTTTCCTGGTTGAAGCAATCACTGGAAAGCTACCACCATCTTGGAAGGACTACCGCAATTATTTGAAGCACAAAAAGAAGGAGATATCCTTAAAAGACCTCATCGTCAGATTGAAGATCGAGGCAGATAATCGCGGAGTCACTAAACCAAAAAACGAAGAGGCTTTTGTTGCAGAAGGGGCAAAGAAAAAAGGAAATCCGAACAAAAACAAAAGGAAAAGGAAGGCGCCAGAAACCAAACAAAATGATCAGAAGCCGTCCAAGAAGTTCAATGGGCAGTGTTGGGTTTGTGGCAAGACTGGACATCAAGCAAAGGATTGCAGGCACAAGAAACAGAATAATTCTGAAGCAAATGTGATGGAAAACATGGACATCGATGGGTCTAACTTTTCTGGAGTTGTGTCGGAATGCAATCTAGTTCAGAATCCTTCTCAGTGGTGCTTTGACACAGGTGCTACACGACACGTGTGTTCTGAAAAAACCATGTTCTCCACTTACAACAAACTCGATCATGAAGAAAAGTTGTACCTGGGCAACTCTACAGTGTCAATGATTGAGGGAAGCGGAAAAGTGATTCTCAAGTTCATATCTGGTAAGACTATTACGTTGAATGATGTGCTTCATGTTCCAGACATTCGCAAGAACTTGATCTCTGGACCTGTACTCTCGAAGAAAGGCTTTCGAATGGCCTTCGAATCAGATAAAGTTGTTATGTCTAAAGCTGGAATCTATATAGGGAGAGGATACTTGTGTGATGGCCTATTTAAGGAAAATGTAGCCGTTATCGGCAATAAAACTATGTATTCTGATTGTGCTATTAGAAAAATTGAAGTTTCTTACTTGCTTGAGCATGAAATTTTACTATGGCATGATAGATTAGAACACGTAAACTTTCGAAAAATGAAAACATTATCAAACATGGGATTAATTCCGAAATTCCAAGTAGATAAAAACTATAAATGTGAGACATGTGTAGAAGCAAAAATGGTTAAAAAACCATTTCAATCTGTTGATAGAAGCAACGAACCACTAGGTTTGGTTCATACAGATTTATGCGATTTTAAATCATTACCTACAAGAGGTGGGAAAAATTACTTTATCACGTTTATTGATGATTATACGCGATATTGCTATGTATATCTTTTGAATAGTAAATATGAAGCAATTACATCATTTATAAAGTACAAAGCTGAGGTAGAAAATCAGTTAAATAAAAAGATCATGATGTTGAGATCTGATCGAAGTGGAGAATATGAATCACCATTTGAACAGTTCTGTGCCGAAAATGGTATAATTCATCAAACAACAGCTCCATATTCACCACAACAAAATGGTGTCGCCGAGAGGAAGAACATAACGTTAAAAGACATGATTAATGCCATGCTTTTAACCTCTGGTCTACCGACGAACTTGTGGGGGGAAGTCTTAAATATGTCTAATCACATATTAAACAAAGTCCCTCATAATAAACATGAACAATTCCATATAAGTTATGGAAAGGACACAAACCAAGCTTTAAATACCTCAAAGTGTGAGGGTGTTTGGCAAAAGTTCCAGTTCCGCCTCCCAAGAAAGTCAAACTTGGACCAAAAACAGTAGATTGTTACTATCTAGGGCCAGCCCAAAATAGCAGTGCCTACAGATTTTTGGTATTCAAGTCTGATATAGCTGATGTTCATGTAAATACAATCATGGAATCAAGAGATGCCTCATTCTTTGAAGACGTGTTTCCGCACAAAAGGAATGAAGGGAATAATGTCCCTAAAAGGGCAAGAGAAGAATCAAGCAATTCACTTGAAGATGAAACTCATCATGAGATTGAGGAAGTTGAACCAAGAAGAAGCGTAAGGGCTAGGACTTCCAAGACATTTGGTTTGGATTTTTTCACATATGTGTTAGAACATGAACCTCAAACGTACAAGGAAGCAATGTCATCTTCTGAATCTTCATGTTGGAAAGAAGCAATTCAAAGTGAGATTGATTCAATTCTAAGTAATAAAACTTGGGAAATTGTTGATATTCCACCTGGAATAAAACCTATTGGCTGCAAATGGATTTTTAAAAAGAAAATGAAAGCAGATGGCTCTATCGACAAGTATAAATCCAAATTAGTAGCCAAAGGATATCGTCAAAAGAAAGGAGTAGACTTCTTTGATACATATTCGCCGGTAACACGAATAACCTCTATGAGAATGATAATAGCAATTGCATCGATCTATAATCTAGAAATTCATCAAATGGATGTAAAGACAGCATTCTTAAATGGAGATCTCGATGAGGAGATCTACATGGAGCAACCTGAAGGTTTTGTTTCCAAAGGAAATGAAAACAAAGTCTGTAGATTAGTAAAATCATTATACGGACTAAAACAAGCTCCAAAACAATGGCACGCAAAATTTGATAGTGTCATGATGAGAAAATGGTTTTCGTATAAATGAATGTGATAAATGTGTTTATTATAAACAAATTGGACAATCATATGTGATGATTTGTTTATATGTAGACGATATGTTAATATTTGGTCCAAATACTCAGGTAATAGAGACCATAAAGAAGATGTTAATTAGCAATTTCGATATGAAAGACTTAGGAGTTGCAGACGTTATTTTGGGAATCAAAATAATAAGAACACCTAATGGAATTGAATTGTCTCAGTCACACTATGTAGACAAAGTAATTGAAAAATTCCAAGACTATGGAATTAAAGGAGTGAGAACACCTTTTAATCCATCAGAAGTACTGCATAAAAACACTAATGAGAGTGTAATGCAACTGGAATACTCTCATATAATAGGATGCTTAATGTATCTCATGAATTGCACTAGACCAGATATCGCTTACGCGGTAAGTCGACTGAGCAGGTATACAAGCAATCCAGGAAAGGAACACTGGAAAGCACTAATGAGAGTGCTTGGATATTTAAAAAATACCACAAATTATTCCTTACATTATGGAAAATATCCTACCATCTTAGAAGGATATAGTGATGCAAACTAGATTGCTAATTCAGAGGAATCAAAATCAACAAGTGGTTATGTATTTACCTTAGCAGGGGCAGTAGTGTCATGGAAATCTACTAAACAAACATTCATAGCTCGATCCACTATGGAATCGGAGTTCATCGCTTTAGATAAAGTAGGCAAAGAAGCAGAATGGCTTCGTCATTTTTTAGAAGATATTCCATTTTGGCCTAAACCTGTACCGGCCATATGCATACACTGTGATAACCAGGCTGCGCTAAGCAGAGCGCACAACTTTGTGTATAATGGAAAGTCACGACACATTCGTCGACGCCATAACACAGTTAGGCAGTTACTCTCAAATGGAACTATTTCCATAGATTATGTGAGAACAAATGATAACCTAGCGGATCCATTTACTAAAGGTTTATCAAGAGAGAAAATTGACTGCGCATCGAGGGGAATTGGTTTAAAAGCCTAAACCACCAAGAGTTATCTTATACGGAAACCTATCATAGCGACTGGAGATCCCAAGGACTAGGATCAATAGGCAAACCAGTTCTGAGTAACTCAAGACGTAATGCATTTTTCTGGACATAGTCCATTCCATTCCTATGGTGCAAAACATAAATGCATGCCTACAGAAGTATTAAAAGGTTAAAGCTATGCTTTTTAATGATGACCATATCTTGTAAAATAACAAGTGGGGTATATGTATGATACTCCTTATGGTTGCGATCACCTATGTTAGTGTGAGCTGGGTCGGCTCTATGAGAATATTAAAGGCTTTTATTCTCTATAAACACTCGCAGAACCAAATTTGTTCAGGACCGAAATGAACACAACCAAGAGATTGGATGAGAAGGGAAACAATGCTTTGTTAATCTTATTGTCTAGTTATACAATAACGGCAGACGGTTCAAGATGAAATAATTCACCGATTAGCCAAGTATATCCGATGAGTGTTAACAAGGGAAAGTTCAAAGTGAAACATCTACTTATCCTTCAAAAGTATTATTCCATACGTAGTCTGAGATATTCCACTTTGTGTGGAGAAAAAGTATATTGTCATTCATGTGGGGGATTGTTGACAATTCTAAAGAGATAAATGAAATATGCTTTAGTCCCACATTGGCAAAATGAAAGATTAAATTGTGTATATATGTAGGATCCTCATTCCCTATATTGGCCCTTAGGGTTAGGTAATTTTGTGCGAGAGGGAGGACCCGAATCTGATGAACACACGCGCGCGCGCACACTGCCCGCCCGTCCCGTACCGAATTGAACCGGGCCGAGCTTGGGCCACGCCGCCTGCCCATCCCGTACCGAACCGAACCGGGCCGGGCTTGGGCCTACTATGAAATCTTATTTTTGCTACAAAAAATACTTCAAATTTCGGCGGGTTTTTATTTAGCTACAGTAACAACCAGATACGGGCGCGGCCCGTTTAAATTTGAATTGAATATGGGTGTGACCCATTGGAAGAATAAAGGGATGCCGTTTTTCAAGAACGGATATATTTTGAATGGACGCAACCGTGACCGTTCAGAAACTATAAATTAGTGACGGATCCCGATCAAATTACTAACTAATTTTAACAGTTCTTCTTCCCCGATATACTTTCTTTGGTCAATTCATTTCTGTTGCCATCATCGTCTCAAACTGACATACTCCTTACAGTCTCGCGCAGTTTCGTCAGTTGTACCCTGGGAGACTTCAAATAAAGTCTTAAGGCGATTGTCACGACAAGCCTCCGACGTACTTTGGTATTCTTCTTGCTTTCAATTGCTGATATACCAAATCTGTAACAGACAAAACTGTTGCAATTTGCTTGCTGAAACACATTCAATGTGTTGCTGTTTGGTTGTTGTAACATATAATATTGTTACATTGCGTTCTGTAGTAACGCAGACCAACTGTTGCATTCTGTTTTGAACCAATTTGTTCTACACTAACAAAAGTAGTGACATCCCGAAATTAGTATTTTCAACCTCCTTTATATAGAGCATTTGGCATGAGAGGAACAATAGATGTTCAAGAAATATTTAACAGCGAACAGACTATATGTAAGCAAATCACAAAGTATGTATCTATCAGGGCAGTCAAATACAAATATAGGCACTTTAATAGCATCATCGATCATAATATATGCAAAGACTATGTTTGTTAGAATGCTCACCAAACATCGTACAGGTGTTATTCTTTGATCATACAAAATGCCACCATTCAATGTTATTCATCTTCCAATCGCAGGTTCGAAGCTTAACCTGCTTTAAGTTACATTACTTTTTACTACATAAATTTAGTTATAGGACCAAATAAAATCGGATTTAACAAATCCAAGGAAAGAGATTGCGGATCGTGTCACTGAATTAGTTTAATTCACCTAGAGCAAAGGAACTCATAAGTAACCATAAACCGAATATCAAATAAAACACCAAAAACATCTGCAAAGAGTCTCCCTTTATTTATCTTTAAGGGTTGAAAGTATTCATCTGTGTGTTTCAATGATAATCTGATTTAGACGATGGATTCAAAAAAGTGAGAGATTGGAGTATATTTTCTTAACAGAGCAATAAAGAGTTTCAGTCAGAGACAATAAGAAGAGGAAAATGGCAGCTGCCATTGCTGTAGAATTTTTGAGATAAGAAAGGAAATGTACGGCAATGGGGTTTAGGTTAATGAAGTGAGGGGATAAGTGGTTCTTATGGTTATCTATAACGTAGTGGGCCGGGTGGGAGCAAGTGTAGCAAATAGTAAGGATTTGAGCTTGTTTGTTTTTGTTTTAATTGGTGGTGTATATATGTTAGGAGTGCATATTTTGTAAATACTTTATTTTAGAGTTATAAAGGCATAAGAAGTTGGCTCAAAAAATATATAAAATGTTTCTAAAAACAAAACATATCTTAATGGGTCAATTGAAAATATCTAACATAGATTGATTATATTAAAGTTACATAACAAAATTGTAGACTAAAATCTGAGATTGATTTATAGAATATATTTAAATTCAGATCTAGATTAAGTTAACTAATATAAAATATCCCTTGTATTAATATTATAAAATATACATGTATATTAATAATAAGATTAAAACAATTTTTAACTAATTCAAAACACACACACAAGTTATGTTAAATTGTTCTAATCCAATTATAAGCATATATATAGAAACATAAATACATACATAAAAATGAAATTTTTGCAAAACACTCCATTTTTAATTTTAAAACAACCAAAAGTTTGAAGTCAAAATACATATGTTAACTTGAATAAGAAACCAATGAATTATATGTTTCCAAATGATTAAAATTCAAAACTAAATAACTGAATTATAAAAATGTACACACATGTTTAGAAAGTTATTACAAGTTAATTAAAACCATATTCATGGCTAAAAAAATAATTTTGGACATATAATTTTGATTTTCAGCTATCAAATTAAGTTAAATCAAATCAATCAATCAATTGTAAAGACTATAACAATAAATCCAAATCAAGATGAGGAAACCATCATATATAACATTGTGATAAGAATGATATTGTTACCCGACTACAAGGTGATAGTTGCAGAGGCTATGGTTGGACGTAGATGGGACTCAAGCCAAGAAAGGATGGGGAATATGAAGGATCGGTGTAAATTGAGAGGTTTGGTATATTTATGTGGATCGACCTATTTGCATGGTTCGGTGTTAGGTGGTGGTTCAGTCGAGATAGATAAGTAAACGGTGGTTCGGTCAAGGTAGTTAAATACAAGTGGGTCGGTTATGGAGGGATCGACATAGGTGGTTCGGCAAGTGTGGGTCAGCCGTGTTGGCTCGGCCTAGGTGGTTCGATGTGGATGATTCGGCCTCAGAAGAGTTAGTCCGTGTGGCTCGGCCCTTAGTGGTTCGGCCTTGGTGGTTCGGTCAGGGTGGTTCGGCTACCCTGGGTTGATATCAAGAATGGAAGGAATGGATCAACACGAGCAGGAGCATAAGTGACTTCAGATCGTGGTCTAGTGTACTTCGAGTATACAGAGGGCTTCTCCAAGTCAACATTCAAGGGATTCCAAGTTAGCAAAAGGGGGTCGACCATAGTGGATCGGGGGGCCTGGTTCGGTCTACCTGGCTCCTCAACTATGGGCCGAACCATCTTAGTCATGGGCCAGAACAAAGAATCCAGCCTATTTTCATCTATAAATAGAGGGACAGGGGTTTAGTTAAAGGGACCTTTTTTGAGAAATCAAGGGATACTCTGCCATTTTCTTACTCACTTCTTTTCTGTTCAAACTTGTATTCAAGTTGTTTGTTTACGGATTGTATCTGTACTCAAGTGATTGGAAAAGTAATAAAGATTATATTCAAAGTGGACGTAGGCAATTACACTGAACCACTATAAATCTGGTGTTCTCGTTTTTATTGTTCTTTTTGCATTCAACTGTGTTACTTCTCTATTTTAATTTACTTTCTTCATTAACCTCTCTACACAATTCTATTCAAGGGTGTTAGTGACCAATTTTGGTGCTTTCACTGAGAATTGAACTCAGGCTGTTAGGATCTGCTTTGTTGCTACTGGATTGAGGAAATCCCCGAAGGAGATCCAAGTTCATTCTCAAGAGTTCATAGATTCTACTCAGAGTTCCTACGGATAACTCTAAGACGATGAGACCACGTACCAGATCCGCCTCCCACAACGCCGATGCTAATGAGACCGCTAGCGTCCAACAAGTAGGACCCAACTATCATCAAGCTAATGCCGGTGCAGAGCCCGCCATCATCCCAAACCAAGCGGAAGCTGTCACCAGGGCAGAGTTCAATGAGCTGATGAGGGAGCTCGTGGAAAGTATGAGACAGCTTAACGAGCAGATTCAAGCAAACGCCAACCTGATGACCCAGATCGCTCAACAGCAGCGTCAGAACGTTGGAGGAAGCCCTGCTTCCTACTCATCATCCGACAGCTCCGCTTTGTCAGATGAATACCCTAGGCATAGACGCCGTAGGATTGAAATGACACAAACTGGTGCAACATAGTGATTGGTGACGAGTCGCCAAGGACAAACCAACAGAAACAAACTAGATTCCTTCGCTGGAACCGTGGCTCCTCAGCTGCACCTGGGGAGTCGCACCCAACTTAGAGTGAGAAACTTAGGATCTGGAGCATGCTTTGGAGCTGGCCAACCACCTCGCCAGGATCGTAATGAAGCGAGTCCTCAGAATTCACACTTAGGTGATCGCCTACCGAGGAGGCACCAACCGGAGCAATCGCGCAGGATGGATACCGACTTGGCAACCCCCATTCATACTTCGGATTTATCTACCATGGTCAGGCAGCTTATGAGGGAGAATCAGGGCTTGACTAATGACGATTGGGGTGTATCAAGGAGTCATACTCCATTTACAGATAACATTCTACAAGTTGAGTACCCCGAAAGTTCAGCATGCCAACTATTCCAGCTTATGAAGGGAAGACCGATCCTCGACAGCACATAATGAGATACGAGCAGATGATGGACTCGGCTAGGGAAAACGATGCGACCAAATGCAGATGCTTCCCAATAACCCTATCTAGAATCGCTACTATATGGTTCACCAGGCTTCCCCCACAATCGATCTCCAGGTTTGATGAGTTAGCGACGAAGTTCGTGGAGCACTTTAGGATCCATGCTACTTGCCCAAAAGACGTGATGTCGCTATCCAGTGTGATTCAGGCTCCTGGTGAGTCATTGAAGGACTATTTACAAAGATTCCACGTGGCTGCTACCGAAGTTAGTAATCTGAATGACCACGCTATCCTTATGGCCGTCATACGAGGAGTGTATCCGGAGTCTGAGTTTGGTGACTGGCTGGCAGGCAATACACCAACTACCATGGAATGCTTTTATTCAAAGGCGAACCAATACATGAGAAAGGAACAGGCCAGGTGGTCAAGACGAAGTAGTGCACTAGGACCCTATAAGGAAGTGGTGCAAATCAACATTGCGGTAAAGCAATCCGGCGAAAACTCTGGTAAGGTCCAAGTCAATGTTCAAAATAAGCAGGAGCAGTCAAAAGGAACCAGAGGAGGGAATTCCGGATGGAAGAGGGAAGCAGGAAAGTGGAAACCAAGAATCCCGACCAATAAGGAATATACGCCCCTGAACACATCTTTGGAGAATATTTATCTATCAACTTGTAATACCTTTCAATATCGGAAGTCGTGCCCAAAGGAATCGATAGAGGAACAAAAGCAGACCGGGAAGTATCGTCGATTTCATAAGACCTATGGGCACAATATTGAAGAGTGTAGACACCTCCATGATGCTATAGAAAAGCTGATTTGACAGAAGAAGTTGTAGCAGTTTGTTAATAATCCGTAGGAAGGCAGACATGGGGCATCCGACCCTAGTCATAGGAAAGCTTCACACCGACCTAAGGAGCCCGCTCGGACTGGAGGAAGGCTGGTCATAAACACGATAATCGGTGGACCTCATCC
The DNA here is from genome assembly GCA_030737815.1 of Allium fistulosum. Lineage (NCBI taxonomy): Eukaryota > Viridiplantae > Streptophyta > Magnoliopsida > Asparagales > Amaryllidaceae > Allium > Allium fistulosum. The sequence continues at coordinate 890,539,664 of CM060905.1, read as the reverse complement.
TGCAGACAAGAGTTGGCAAGAAATGGAACACTATGCTAGTTCCTTAAAGCATGTGGGCTTCGAGTGCTGCTCGAACACAGAAGACGGGACTCCGGCGAAACAGTAGCGAATGATGACCGATGATATAGTATTAAGGAGTAGGGATGCCGATCAGGTGGAGGCACCTACCATTGACCCGATGGTTATCTCAGCTACGATTAGACCGGCGCTTGTGAGAAGAATACTAATTGATTGTGGGAGTTGTTAATATTATCTTCAAGAAGGCGTATGACCAAATGAAGATAGAGGCAAAAGATCTGAAACCATCTAAAGCCCGCATTCATGGCTTTAATGGTGCAGCTATCGATGCAGTAGGTTTTGTCGAATTGCCAGTTGAACTAGGAGAAGGTGAACGCAGAAGGGTACGGATCCTACCATTCATTGTTTTGGATGTTGATTCCCCGTATAATGTTTTCCTGGGCCGACAGGCCCTGGTAGAGTTTAGGGCAGCTTTGGCCCCGTGGTGTTTGACCTTGAAATTTCCAACGAAAAGTGGAGTTGGTGTAGTGCATGGCAATCAAGCGACTGGTCATGCTTGTTATGTGGCTAAGCTAAGAGAGGCCCAACGTAGAGAGAAGGGAAAGGGTGTGGACAAGCCTATCCGCATCCATGTTGCTGAAAATTGACAAATAGCGCCCGAGCCTTAGCTTGGGCAACACAGTCGGATCTATAGAGACATAGATCCGAGAGATGACAATGAAGAACCCAAGGAGGCCAAGGCGGCGCCAGTAGAACTGACGATTGACATTCCGGTCAGCCATGATGACCCATCACGGATGCTTAAGATTGGATCATCGCTCAACCCCTCGATGATAGGGGATCTTACTAATTTCCTCCGAGCGAATCTCGATGTTTTCGCTTAGACCCATTCTAATATGTGTGGGATTTCTCCAGCCATCACAAGTCATATGTTGAACATTGACTCGAAGTATGTGCCAGTAAAACAAAAGAGGAGAGACATGGACCCGGAGAGGTCCGCTGCTCTCAAAGAGGAGGTGGATAAACTCAAAGCCAATGGGTTCATCCGCGACGCCCTCTATCCTGAATGGATATCTAATCCCGTACTGGTGAGGAAGGCAAACGGGAAGTGGAGGACCTGTGTTGATTACTCGGACCTAAACAAGGTGTTCCATAAGGATAGTTTTCCATTGCCCATAATTGATCAGCTGGTCGACTCGATAGTAGGACACGAGTTGTTATCATTTATGGATGCGTATTCGGGATACAATCAAATCCTAATGCACATTTCAGATCAGGAGCATACCAGTTTTGTCACTGACATTGGATTGTACTATTATGTAGTGATGCCTTTCAGGTTGAAGAACGTAGGGGCGACTTATCAGCGTTTGGTGAATCAGATGTTTAAAGACCAGATTGGTAGAACGATGGAAGTCTATGTGGATGATATGCTCGTGAAGTCACGACAGTCAAACAACCACATTCGAGACTTAGCAGAGATGTTTGATATACTCAGATTTTACGGAATGAAAATCAATCCATTGAAATGTTCCTTTAGCATTGCGTCGGGGAAGTTTTTGGGTTTCATTGTCAACGTGCGAGGAATCAAAGCGAACCCAGAAAAGATTCAAGCTATTCGAGACATACAAGCACCCAAAACTATAAAGCACGTACAAAGCCTGAATGGGAAAGTCGCTGTGTTGAGTCGATTTATATCCATAGCAACCGACAAGTGTATTCATTTCTTTGATGTGATAAGGAAAGGGAAAAGAAATTTTGAATGGACGCCGAATTATGACGATGCGTTCCGAGCTCTGATGAGTCACTTGGAGAAGCCCCATGTTCTGTCAAAGCCCATAGACCATGAGGAGTTGTATGTTTACTTGGTCGTATCCCAGCATGCCATCAGTGCAGCTTTGATTCGTGAGGAGGACCGAATCCAAAAGCCAGTGTACTATGTTAGTAAGCGTTTAACAAGGGTTGAGAGAAATTATCCTAAGATTGAGAAGCTGGCTTACTGTTTGGTGATCGCATCACGCAAGCTCCGCCCACATTTCCAGGCACATCCGGTCAGTATCTATACCGATCAACCTTTGCGGCAGGTGCTCCAACGACCAGAGACTTCTAGAAGGTTACTTAAATGGAACATTGAGCTAAGTCAGTTCGACATCACCTACCTGCCATGGAGGGCTATCCAGGGACAATCGATAGCAGATTTTATTGCAGAGTTCACTATATCAGATAAGCCAAGTGGAAGTGATGTGATTCCCATTGTTCGATGGAAGCTATATACCGATGGGGCATCCAACGACCATTGTTCTAGGACTGGTGTTATTCTTGTAACTCCCGAGAACCGATCGATTTGTTATGCTTTGAAACTTAATTTCCCCACTACGAACAATGAAGCCGAGTATGAAGCGTTGATCGCTGGACTGAAGCTTACCAAAAAACTTGGAGTGAAATCGGTTGAAATCTTTTGTGACTCACAGTTGGTGGTGTACCAAATATGGGGATACTATCAAGCAAAGGGACAAAGGCTTGCCCCATACCTCGCTCGGGTTCAAGAATTTTTAGCAGACCTCGAATACTACGATATTTCACACATTCCACGTGAACAAAACGGGGAAGCCGACTCCTTGTCAAAATTTGCAAGCACTGGTGATGCACAGTAGATAGACTTGGTTACTGTTGAAACTTTACATGCCCCGAGTATAAATGAGATGGAGATAGATTTTGTGGTGGAGACGGAAACTAAAAGGGAGTCATGGATGACCCCGTTCAAAGAATACTTGCTACGTGGAACCTTGCCCGAGAGAAAGAACGAGAGACAACAAGTCGTTCATAAGGCCTCAAGGTATATAATGCAGGATGGAATGATGTATCAGAAGGGATTCTCCATTCCCTTGCTTAGGTGCATCACCCACGATGAGATAAAGCGGGTTTTAAGAGAAGTCCATGAAGGAGAATGTTGCAACCATATTGGGGGGGGAGACACTAGCCAAAAAGATACTTTGCTATGGATACTATTGGCCGACCGTGAACCGGGACGCCGCGGACTATGTAAGAAGATGCGACAAATGTCAAAAGTATGCAAAGATCCCGAGAGCGCCGCCGATGGAACTCACGCAAATAGTTAGTCCATGGCCGTTTGCGATATGGGGGATCGATATAATCGGCTCCTTGCCAATCTCCAAAGGTGGTGCGAAATACGCAATTGTCGCAGTCGATTACTTCACCAAATGGGCAGAAGCGGAGCCATTAGCTATGATCACCACCAAAAAGGTCGTTAACTTTGTTGTGAAAAACATTATATGCCACTTTGGTCTCCCACGGACTATCATTACTGAAAATGGAACTCAATTTGAGAGTAGAGAATTCAAAGAGTTCTGTCAAAAATATTGCATTGAGAAAAGGTTTGTAGCAGTCGCTCACCCTAAAGCGAATGGTCAAGTTGAAGCTGTAAATAAAATAATCAAGTCCATCTTGAAAAAACGTTTGGAGAAGGCTAGAGGCAAGTGGATGGATGAGCTTCCAACGACACTCTAGGCATACAGAACCACCCACAAGTCTGCGACTGGTCATACTCCTTTCGCCTTGGCATATAGCACTGAAGCAGTTATACCCATGGAACTTGAAGTTCCATCTCACTGGGTGACTCATTATGATCCTAGAACGAACTGAGACCTTTTAATGGAGTCGTTGGACTTTGTCGACGATAAGCGTAAAGAAGCTGATTTAAAGGCGGCTGCATATCGGCACTGAGTCGCCCGATATTATAATGAAAAAGTTCGACCAAGAGCTTTCGATGTGGGCGACCTTGTTTTGAAGCGAGTTTTTCCGGTCCCGTCACATATGAATCCCACATGGGAAGGTCCCTACGTCATCGAACAGAGGCTTGGAGAAGGAACCTTCAAGCTTGCGACTGTTGATGGCATGGCACTCTTAGAGCATGGAATAGCGAGCATTTGCGTCGTTATTATACTTAGTTGATTTCTTTTGCATTTTAGTAGCAGTTGTTTCCAGTATATGTTTCTCTTGTTGTTCTCTGTTTCCGACATGTAATAAGACAATTAAGTTTGTCCCTATTTTCTACAATTAATAAAGGATTGAAGCTATTTTTCTATGAACTGTTGGTGTTCCGTGTTTTATAATTTCATGACAAAATTAATTTGCATTAATCTGCGTGGCATATGAACGCACACACAAAACTAAAAGTCGACCAGTTATGTATTCAAAAATCTCAAAGTCCCCAGAGTGCGGACTGGAGTACTCTAAGTCCCCAGAGCGTGGACTAGAGTATAAATGACTCAAAAATCTCTAAGTCCCCAGAGTGCGGACTAGAGTACTCTAAGTCCCCAGAGCGTGGACTAGAGTATAAACGACTCAAAAATCTCTAAGTCCCCAGAGTGCGGACTGGAGTACTTTAAGTCCCCAGAGCGTGGACTAGAGTATAAACGAGTCAAAAATCCCTAAGTCCCTAAAGCGGACTAGAGTACTCTGAGTCCCCAGAGCGTGGACTAGAGTATAAACGACTCAAAAATCTCTAAGTCCCTGAAGCGTACTAGAGTACTCTGAGTCCCCAGAGCATGGGCTAGAGTATAAACGACTCAAAAATCTCTAAGTCCCTGAAGCGGACTGGAGTACTCTGAGTCCCCAAAGCATGGACTAGAATATAAATGACTCAAAAAATCTCTAAGTCCCTAAAGCGGACTAGAGTACTCTAAGTCCCCAGAGCGTGGACTAGAGTATAAACGACTCCAAAAATCTCTGAGTCCCCAGAGTGCGAACTGGAGTACTCTAAGTCCCCAGAGCGTGGACTAGAGTATAAACGATTCAAAAATCTCTAAGTCCCTAAAGCGGACTAGAGTACTCTGAGTTCCCAGAGCGTGGACTAGAGTATAAACGACTCAAAAAATCTCTAAGTCCCTAAAGCGGACTAGAGTACTCTGAGTCCCCAGAGCGTGGACTAGAGTATAAACGACTCCAAAAATCTCTGAGTCCCAAGAGTGTGGATTGGAGTACTCTAAGTCCCCAGAGCATGGACTAGAGTATAAACGATTCAAAAATCTCTAAGTCCCTAAAGCGGACTAGAGTACTCTAAGTCCCCAGAGTGCAGACTGGAGTATAAACGGTTTGAAAAAATTCTTAAGTCCCAGAATGTGGACAGAAGTACTCTTAAGTCCTTTGAAGGTGGACTGGAGTTTAAATGACCTGCAAGACTTCGAATTTTAGTTTCAGAATAAATTATAAGTTATGCGATGAGAATCTGTGAATGCAAAGAAATAAAATTTTATTTACTTCTCAAAAAATTTCCTTACAACTTCTCCGAAAGTTCGGAGGCCAAATCTATCTACAACGACTACTGATGAAAGAAAGGAAAAAAGGAGAGGAAAGCAATTACATGATTTTCAACTATTTGAGCTAAGCAAAATGTTGCGAGGCGACGACTACTTCTTTAGTTTTCTTTCCCTTTTCGGCTTTTCTATAGTCTCCTCATCTGAGCGTCTTTTCCTGGACCCTTTGTTTCCCGGCAACATGGTACCCAAGAAAGGAGGAGGAACTTCAAAGGGTGTGGTCCCACTAGGGAGAATGACCTTCAATGGCCTATTTATGGGATCGTCGAGCTCCACCACCTTGGGTTCTGTCTTAACTTTGATTCTCTCTTTCTCCTCCTCCTCGAGTTGCTCCTTTATGCTAAGCTTGGAAGTGTGCTCGAAAGCGCCTGTGATTTCGACATCGTTGTGTTCTCCTACAGATGAGGGATTTTCAGGTTTATCCTCATTTAGCGCCCCGATCAGTTGAGCATCTGGACCAGGGGTATCTCTGGTGTGAGGTGCCTCAGCCTCTTTTTCTTCCCGCTCCGTGGCGACATCTCTCCTTGGAGTCGGCTCGGGAATAGAGTGACCTATATGAATTCATGAAAATAAAATGTTAGAACACATTCGTTACTCACCAAAAGTGATGATTTCCTGAACTCTAGAAGGTGAAGCTACTTACCAGCTTCCAATTGACTTTCAGTGGTCCTCGGAGTATCACCCTCAGGGATTGGGGATAAAATGTGAATGCCAAGTCCGGGCTTCTCCGGGTCATAACCGACATGCTGCTCGAGAGGCCCAAGTGACAAAGTCTTAGCCGATTGAACGGGAGGAGGAACTTGAGACTCAATGCCGGACGGGCCAGCAATATCTTCCTTACCCTTCGATAATGGGGAGTCTCTTCCAAAGAGGGCTTTTGCCGCAGAGAAGTCCGCTCATTTGCTCGGAGCACTTCCCTCACAAGAGCCTCTTCATCGACCTCTTCAATGCCCAGCTCTACTTTCTTAAATTTTATCAAAGTATCCCATGCTTCAGCTAGCGATTCGAGATAACCATCGCCCAAGAAAGATAGGTCGTGGTGCATAAGAACTCTTGCATTATACTCGGCGATGAGCGGGTCAAAGGAACACTTAATCACTTCTCTGCCGGCCTCAATCACTTCCTCGATTCGGGAGTCTACCTCTAAAAGTGCCGCCTTTTTGCCTTCTTCGCGAGCTGCATCTTTTATCACTTTAATCTTGAGTAGCACTTCGTCGAGTTTTGTTTTTAAATTCCTCATCTCGACGATTTCATCGTAGTATTTTTGTGATTCTTCCTGTGCTGCGATTTTTTCTTCCTTTTCTTCGGAAAGCAGCTCCTCCAACTCTTAGACCCGACAGGCATGGACATCTTTCTCTTTTTGCAAAGAGTCTTTTTCTAGAGCTAGAGCGCCGCTATGTTGAACTGCCTCATTTAACTCTTTTTTATGACTGGCCTCTAAGCGTCTGACCGCTTCGACTGTCTCCTTGGCATTCTTTTGCACAGTCTCAAGTTGAGATTTGTATGAGAGTAGTTCCTCATCCTAGCCCTTTATAATATCTCTGTCGTGAATGGCTTCAAGCTTAAGGCGGTCAATTTCGTGCTGGCCCTCGATGGAGACTTCCAAGACTTTTTTCGCTAAGTGTACGAACGCGTCATGCTAGAAATACACGTCGTTGTTGCAAGAAATTGTGCTCTATTTGACATGCTTAGGAATAGGATGAATTGCGGGGAGAAATTTCAGTCCATTGAAACAAATCTTCGGAAACGTAGCTCTAAGCTCGACTAATTTTTCTGTCGTGGACGGATCGTGAGCGGGAGTTAGGGGAGTCTGCCTTACCGGAGTCGTGGATTTCTTATAAGGCTTGCGGGATTGCTTGGTGCTCGAGTAGCCAGAATGTTGGTCGCGAGGGACTTCGGACTGAGAGCCCTTTTGAGCAGACTTATCCCCACTACGCGCTGGAAGATTGGGAGGATCATTTGGATATGAAGAGTGGTCGTGGGTCCTCCTTCTGGAAGATGAGGACGACTCTCTAAAATGATAGTCTCTATCTCCGCCTTCGTCGCTATCCCTTTATTTACCCGATCCCGAGTCTCGACCAGAATGATAGAAGATGGAGGATCCTCGGAGATGGTCAATGCCATGTGTGCGCCCCATTTCACATGTACGTAAGATTAAACGAGAACAAATTAGTAGAAGTCACACGATGAACTGAATTCAGGTGCATGGTGGAGTGTAAGTGTTCGTGTGTGTCCTAGTGCATCCCCCCAACAGACCAGTGTTTTTTGCTTTACTCATCGGAGTTTTCTCTCCCTGATCATGAAGCTGAGCGCCTTCATCACTTCTCGCAGGCGAGTTAAATCTCATAGCGCCGGGATTATTAAAGTCATAATTCAACAGATCGTCGGGGATGGTCAAGTCAGATAGTCCCTTCAGCGAGCTTTCCATTTTTTGAGAAGACGATCCTTTCTCGATAGGAGTTATCATGACCTTTGAAGTTCTACCGACTTTTCTCTTTTTCAGCTTATAAGCTAAGCTCTTCTTCTTTTTCGAAGGAGGCGGTGGTTCGTCGGCGCCAGGTGCATCAGCTACTGGCACTTGTCCAGAACTTATATTCTCATGGCACCTCAGTTTCTTTAATCTCGCCTTCCTCGGTAGTATCGGGAGCCCCATCGGCAGGGGCACGGAAGGACCAGCTTGTTCTTTACTCGCTTCCACGGTCGTTCTTGCAATTGTAGTGCCACTTGGAAGGCTAGTCCTGCGACCCTCTTCTAGTAATCCGAACCTCGAAAGCAGTTCGTTGGTAACTCCCGATTTGATTTCCCAATCTTCCACGGTGGTAGCTCGAATAGCCTTAACTGCCTCAGAGTACCTGGCGCCTTCGGGTCGTAGGTAGATACCTATAAGGATTAAAAGAAGTTCAGACTTTCAGAAAAATGCGCCTTAAGTCTTAGAATGAAGAGTGAGATAAGGATGAGACTTACATCCTTCCAGCCATCTTTTCGCAAAGCCGGGAGGACAACGTACGTAGAACCACTCCTGTTTGAACTGAGAAAGCTTGCTCCACGCGCCCATCAGAACTTGACATTTGGGGTATGACTCGAGGAATATGTAGGATAGACTACCAGTACGTCGCTTGAAGCGGTAGACGTAGCGGATGTCCTCAGGAGTTGGAGGTCTGAATAGGAAGCTCATGAAGAGAATGTATGTACCGTGAATAAATGCATGGTTATGAGGGTGTAGTTGTGCCGGAGCAATCCCTATATATTGTAACACTTCATGGATAAATGAATTGAAGGGTGGCAAGCTTTTGGCCCAACACATGAATTTGTTGCATGTAGTGTATCCAATTGGGAGCAAGTGGGGCCGATCTTAAGCTAACAGAACCAGGACATCATCAAAAGGGATTCCATGGATAGAGCACAATCGACGGAGAGCGGCTTCGCCGATTTTAGAGGCATGTGAATCAACGGGGTTATCTAAAATGATAGCTCCATCTACGGCATCAGGGGCCGGACTGATAACCTCAGCAGGGAGAACTAGAATATCGAGAATAGGGGCGAATGATGGACTTGACGCCCCCACTAGCTCTTGCCGTGAACTTGGTCCAGGCTTGTCAGAACCAGTGGCAGAGCTTGACTTCTTAGAGATCTCCGAAAAGCGATTGATGTGAATAGATACTTGTTTAAGCTATACTTGAAAGATGATCGACATTATAATATAACAACAAAATATTCCCCTCGTGTGGTGTGTGAACTAGTGCAACCATTCAAACATGAGTATAAAAGAATTAAAGTTCTAAAGACTGGTAAAGCGTGATTGAGCTTTAAACTATCATCTTCGGAGACTGTCATCGCTGACCGTCTCCGACAGCTTGTCCTATGTTCGATAGTAGAGGTCTCCGGATCAGACATTGGCATCATATGTTATGAAGGCTGTTACTTGCTTTTGTTGAGTTAGATTCGTGTTCAGAATTACTTAAGCTATGAAGTTGTTAGTCCAAGTTAGGTCTGTAGGCTTGTATGTTTTAGTCTTTTTTGTTATTCATTGTATTATGCTTAAGTGTAGGGATATGTAGTCCTCGGGTGTGTGATGTTTAAGTCAGAACAATCTTGATTGCCAATGCCGACCCCGATATACCGATCCACTATCCTATCGGATTGCCGACCCACTCACTCTCTATCCCTCTCTCTAATCACCAACCCAGCCTCACTGAGCCTATACCGACCCGCTCCCTTTCTAGACTCCTATCGATCCACACCATCTCATAAGATACCGATCCACTCTCACTCTCTCTCAAAATAACTGACCCACATTCACTCTCAAGTCACCGACCCGTATTCTCTCTCAAGATACCAACCCAATCTCTCCTTCCCTCTCGGCACTGATCCACTCTTTTTCTCAAAGTGCCGACCCTAACTTATAAACTCCTCTACCGATCGGCTGTTTGAATGATTCAACCTGACTCTCCATTGGGTGGATCGACCTACAAGGATCGCCGATCGGGTTTTCCTACTCCTCAAGCACGACTTTCCTCTCTCAGCGCGCAACAAGTCCTCTCCTCCTATAAATTGCAGACCTCCCTAAAACCACGAATGACGACTCCTCTCGAATTGATACGAATCCATGCCAAAAAGCCCTCTACTACCTTGCCCTATACACTTACTCACCCTATTCCTCTCCTCTCCCACTCATCACGAGGATCCGTATGTATGCAATAAATCTCGAGTGGAGGTATGAGTCTTTACCTATGTGTTAACTCAGGGTTGGGATGAGAGGTTCTTGGAGCTTAGAGTCAAGGGGTATGGTGGCAGTGTGTATAGGGGATGGTGGAATGAAGTGGTCCGGTAGTTCAGTGGATTGGAGGAGATGAGGTTTGGAGTAGCGATTGGAAAAGATAAAAAATAAAAGGGGAAGTGGGAGAAGAAGAACGAAGGCATGAGTTTATATATGGAGACGGGAAGACAAACATGAAGTATCCTATGGAATCGGTCACCATGTTTTAATAGGTCGGTGAAGAAAGGTGCCATTCTTTGCCAGGTGAACCGACCGTGTGGGTCCGTATTGGTGTGCCGATCCACCTTTTGTTTTTAGAAAATAATGATGATGATGATAAATATATATATATATACATGAATAAGTTCACATACAGTGACAGTTGAAGATAGTATGTGACAAAGAGACGGATACTACCAGATGAGTGGAGAAGCGTGGTTTTGAAAAATCCACCATGATTCAGCCTTTGAAAAGTTGTATACATTCAGCTTTTGAAAAGTTAAAATGGGACTTTAAAATCTTCTTCGAGATTGAGCTAGTACGTTAAGGTGACACGAAGCTTCGTCAAAGGCCAATGAAAAATGACAGTCAGTTATCATTCTGAATGAGCTAGCTTCTAAAAGCAAGGACTGACTCCTGATTAAAGCACGTCATGTTGATTCACACAACGCACTTTAGGGGGCAAATGTTACCCGGCTATAAGGCGATAGTTGTAGAGCTATGGTTGGACCTAGATGGAACTCAAGCCACGAAAGGATGGGGAATATGAAGGATCGGTGTAAATTGGTGGTTTGGTATATTTATGTGGATCGGCCTATTTGCATGGTTCGGTATTCGGTGGTGGTTCGGTCCAGATAGATAAGTAAACAGCGGTTCGGTCAAGGTAGTTAAATATAAGTGGGTCGGTTATGGAGGGATCGGCATAGGTGGTTCGGCAAGTGTGGGTCGGCCGTGTTGGCTCGGCCTAGGTTGTTTGGTGTGGATGGGTCGGCCTTAGAAGAGTTAGTACATGTGGCTCGCCCCTTAGTGGTTCGGCCTTGGCGGTTCGGTCAGGTTGGTTCGGCTACCCTGGGTTGATATCAAGAATGGAAGGAATGTATCAACACGAGCAGGAGCATAAGTGACTTCGGATCGTGGTCTAGCGTACTTCAAGTATATAGGGGGGCTGCTTCGAGTCGACGTTCAAGGGATTCCAAGCAAGCAAAAGGGGGTCGGCCATAGTGGATCGTGGGGCCTGGTTTGGTCTACCTAGCTCCTCAGCTATGGGCTGAACCATCTTAGTTATGGGCTTGAACAAAGAATCCAGCCTATCTTCGTCTATAAATAGAGGGGCAGGGGTCCAGTTAAAGGGACCTTTTTTTCGAGAACTCTAGGGATACTCTGTCATTTTCTATACTCACTTCTTTTCTGTTCAAACTTGTATTCAAGTTGTTTGTTTACAAATTGTACCTGTACTCATGTGACTGGAAAAGTAATATAGATTATATTCAAAGTGGATGTAGGCAATTACGCTAAACCACTATAAATCTGGTGTTCTCGTTTTTGTTGTTCTTTTTGCATTCAACCGTGTTACTTCTCTGTTTTAATTTACTTTCTTCATTAGCCTCTCTACACAATTCTATTCAAGGGTGTTAGCGACCAATTTTGGTGCTAACAGATATAACTAAAATGTAAAAATGTAAATAGGAATTATACTTTGTAGATCTGATTAGTGACACATTGATCTGCAAATCCTCCTCGGATTCCTAAAATCAACATCCAAACTTTGCTACAATCGAATGAGCCTTTTTATTTATTTTATTTGAAGTTGGGTGAAAATATATAATAAAATTTAGGCATAAGAGATAGACGAGGTGGGCATGGATGAGGGAAGAAGGAGGAAAAGAAAATTGAATGAAGAAATGAAAGAGAGAAATTTGTTTTAAGGATAGGACATAAACCTTTTATATTCTTTCTTTAAAATCTTCCCCTTTAAATTTTTATGACTTTTCAAATATTTCTTTCCCCCTCCTTTGCATGCCACGGCCAAGTATTCCCCCTTGCATGGATTAATTTTCAAAAAAGCCCATTAAGTAATTAACTATATCTAAAGTTCATTTAAATAAATATTGATATTGCGTATTGATATGTGTGTGTGTATAAGTTTCATATATGTATATATCCAAGTAATTACTAGTAATGTCCAAAATATAAAATAAATTAATAATTAAAATTTATTAAATATTAATCAATTTAGTTAATTATAACAGACTTAAACTAATTAAATCATGTCGTTTTTCAAAGAATTCTCAAATGCGGTTGTGAGACTCAGAGGCTCGAATTCAGTAAGCTATTAATATTGAACAATTAAAATATTAACATTCGTACGTCACTTTAGCTAGTGATGTGACAGTTTGACCAAATTCATCACTTACGGCTCTTTTCGGTAAAATCCAGTTTCACATTTTCTTAAGCGGTGTCTTTAGTAACGATAATTTACACACATTCCCTTCATCAAAACTATATCATTTTAGGATATATTGAATTGGGTGTTGGTCAAAATACCAATATTACCCATATCAAATCCGATTAATCCAAAAATAAAGTTCTTGGTTTAATAATAACATTTATTAACTATACTGCTCGGGCCATAGAATTTGGCTTTGATTTGACTATAGTTAACTGTGATACTAACATCATATAATTAAAGAGATGAATTCTCTATTGAATTATGTTTTGCTTCTAATGCTTCAACTCATACCCAACTATAGTCGCTAAATGGATCACCATGTCGTGATTTAACTATAATCAAAGCAGAGTATTCATATTGACATTTCACGGTATTCTCAAGTTGAGGGAACTGTGTAATGTCATCACATTGAGATTTCTTTGACCTACTTGTTATTAACTAACATGAAACTCTCGGATGAATCATTCTATATTTATTGAATAACTATAAGTACGTAGCCCATTGATACCTCCAGGAGCCATGAGTAATACACTGTTAAACATTTGGAGAGCGTTACACACTTTGGTCTCAATGGATGTATCAATATCCTTTCTCGAAATATCTTGATCAGGAATATTTCAAACAAAATTTTATCTCATTTTATGATTAATTAACCACGGTTGCAACTATTTTCAACTACAATCACGTAAGATTTTATTTAAGTATTTTCTTATTAATATACTTTAAATTAATTACTTATTTAATTATATCACAATAGAAAAGTATGTAATAGAAATCAAATACCTTTATTACGAATAAGATCAACTATAGAGTTAGATATATGTAACAAATTACATAATTGCCCTTAGGAAAAACCACTAACTCTTTCACCCTTCTCCACATTTTATAAACTTATGCAGATCTTTATCTAGTGTTATTTCAATCTAGAATTTGGCATATACAAATCGTGTGAGTCTTTCAGTTGCTTTATTAAAGCAAATTAACTTGCTCAAATGACATGCTGACCATATAATCCCCAAAAGGGACCTACTTAATAAGGGTGTTTTGTGGAAGTGAACCCATATAGGTAAACTTTTGAAAATTGAGTGTATATTACAAAATAAAGGCTTCCAAGTAAATATAAACATTTTTCCTTTAATAAATATTGGGTCGGCTTCCAATATTCTTTGTTTATCCTCATCACATGAGAGTTCGGAGGAGAATATTTTTTGTAAATGTAGCATAACAACAGTGTAAGATAAGTTGCCATCTATGATGAAAACCACAAGATGTTGTGGAGAATACTCTAAGTTAGCATTCTGACGGTTTTAGAAACAAGTGGTTTACCTTCAAAGTTGAGATTGAAATCTACAACATGAATTTGCTAGCATTTGTAGGTTCTGTTTAAATAGAGAGATCATGATAAAAGAGTGGTTTAGAATAAGTGGAGGAGAATGGATTATAGTAAGTTATTTGATTTAAGAATTCTAGGTCTAACAAGGTTTGAGTATGAGGGTCTAGGATTTCAAAGGGAGGAGCAATGGATAATGGAATGGAGAGTGGGAGACCAAGCATAGTGGATGGTTGAATTGGTATAGATATGGTTTGGGCAGGGGTTGGGTAGGATGGTTGAGATTAGGGAGGGAAGGGAATGATGAGGAAGGAGAAGCCATGAAAAAAAGGAAAATTATTTAGTTTTGAGGAAAAAATGGATATAAGTACTGTATTATATATATTAAATATATATTAGTATAAAATCCTTAGGAAAAGTATTTCATAGATTGCACTAGGGAATCAACACAACCGAATTATTTGCAAATTTCTGAGTTCAACTAATTCAATATAAATTTATGAATGTTATAAATTAATAATAAAATTAAAAAATGTTATGTTTAATTTTTATGGCATTTAATTATTTTTAAAACATTAAAATTAATTAAAATAATATATAATTGTTATGTATCGATTTAACTAAATATAAGGGCCTAATTAATTAATATATTGCATATTAATTTGGTCCATCACTGTGTAGTTAAAGCGTTCAGCGGTTCTATAGAGGTGGAGTTGCAAAAGGTTATAGCGGGGATAAAGCGAGGATATAGCGGAAAATAAAAGAGGTGTGAAAAGCTTCAATATATATAAAATTGAATATTTAAAGTTAATTTATTCTCGTTCTCACACCATTCGTGTAGGAAAAAGAAATAATTTTTAATCTTACATAACAAAATTAAAGAATATCATGATTTATGCAGACTAGATTTGGTGACTACAATAGATTTCCAACTAATATTGAGCACTATGCCTTAAAATTAGGTCTTTAACCTAAATTCTTGATTTAATTTAAAATAAAACCACTCAAATCAATCTTTATATATTAATGTTGCTAAAACGGATGCTAAAAACCCTTGATTTAGTGGGTATAGCGAAAAATAGCAGGACTTAAAGCAAATCTACTATTTAATATTGCTAAATTGAAATAGCATAGTTGTTGTAGAGCACTATGGGCTATAGCGGGGATTTTGCGATGCTTTAGCGGGGCTTAAACTACATAGGTCCATCACCATGGAAGCTCCATATGTGCTACAACTAGCCATAACAAGTGGAGTGTGGAAGCATTTAACTTAGTCTATGAGTTTGGATGAGATCTAGGTTCAAAAGGGAGAGAAAGGTGGAAGATGTTTGATCTTATGGTGGCTATAAATAGTCTCACCCTCTCTATTCAAATCATAAAAAAATAAAGTCTAGCCTCTATTAGAGAATTGGTCGAAGGCTTGAAGCCGGGATTTGCACACTAAGTTTGAGGACAAGGAATAAGCAATTCGAAGAGGAACAACTAGCAATCGACGAGTCGATAACTGTCAGATCTAAAAAAGCCTTTTTGACCCCCAAATGTTGACACAAATATATCCATGCTATTCATGTGCCGAGCACTCAAGTGCCAAAAAGATGAATTGTTAGGGTAAAGTATAAGAAAAGGGAATAGAACAAGGAAGAGGAGAACACAAGATCAGAATCTCATAATTGAACGATAACATATAACATCAAAAGATAGTAAATTGTCACTCTAATATACTTAGTATTTTAGAATTACAATAATAAGTACTATCATCACTTGGACAGTTATAACAACCCATCCTCACATATGTTGATATATACAATATAGTTATGCGTGGAAACAAGAATATTATGGTAGGTGAATGAAAACATTGATCTTGTCTCCAGAAGCTCCAAAGAACATCAACGAAAACCTACCTTTCCTAAACTACTTGAAAGAGCACCCATGCAAATAAGGAAATATAAAACCACAAGTCAGACATAAGTCTGGTGTGAGAAACTCAAGAAATATGTATGACATATAATAGCACCTTTTAAGACTGCTTGGAATACCATAACGGTTATCCCCTTAGAAGAGCCAACCATCTATTAAGTAAATATTTTGATATGTAGATAATGTCTAGGGTATATAATATAAGTAATAAATAGTTGGGGTATGTGTACACCACAACAATAACTAGGTATACAATCAAGACCCGCTAAGGCACGTTCGCACAAATGTGTAGGATTTACATTTAGAGGCCTCTAGTAAAAAAGCGGCACTCCATGACAAGGATCAGAAACTTCCTTCTGAGCGTCGTGTATCTTTTGATTGAATATACCATAAGGTAAACACAACTAGCCCAACGTTGAAAATCGTAGTACCAAGTATAACCAACTTCTAACGTCCAACAATGGAAAGCATCTCCAAATTTGGAGTTTTTATACCCTCATAGGTTACCTAAATATGAAATTGTACATACTACTCTGGTTTTAGTCATTTCTGATGTCGAGGCTACGTTTGGCATCTCTCACACGAGTCTTCATCATTCGAATAGAACACAAATCCCTAAATGGATTCAGTTATCTCGAACAGATTACGAATCTCTACATGGATTCGCGCATCTCGAATAGATCTCGTATCTCCATAGAGATTCCCACATAAGTCCTCCGACGAATACTAATGCTGCTCTCTCTCTTAGAATATTCCTTAAGATAGACAGTCCCCTATGATAGCATCATTCTAAATGTTAATGCCGACCTCTCCCTTGGACTTACCCTTAGGATAGATAGTTCAACTTTATAACATTTCACTTCACAATTGCTTCTAGAACATAGACCACGCATATGGTTTTGAAGTGGTTACAGGTCGATCCATCTCATATAAGTATACTTACCTCGCTTACCGGATGCTTCAAAACCAATTGATGAATTTTCGGTGAACTTAATCCCAGTTTTTCAGAAGTAAATAGACAATACATAAGGGTGGAGATAATCTCATATCCTGACAAATATCCTTATCATTTGTCCTAGAAGAGCAAGACGAGTTTATACATACGTATAGCATCTTCAACGATAATTGTACCATATAACTTTTATGTTTCTTCTAGATATTTCCTAAGTTATTTTGGTCAATTTCAATAGTCGACTAATCGACTATCAAGTACAAGATGATCGTAAATTGAAACCAAGCTTCGTATACTTTCCATTAACGAATAAACACGCAAAGGACAATCAAGTCACACAAAGCACGATTAAGTCACGTAAGCGACTTCTAATTTCCTTTTTATTAAGTAATACTTTTTATATTAAAACCTTTTTTATTAGTAAAACTTTTTTATCTAATAAAACATCATTTATCAATCACTATTATTCATTTGTGCTGTTTCAATATTTCAAAAAGTATTCATATACTTATCTCAATTGGTATAAGTATAATCATAAATTATTATCAAAATTTCTTACTTTAAAACTTTGCTATTTTTTCCAAAAGATTCTATACTTAATTTCCTTCAAAATATCCTTTTTTAGGGATCTAAGTACTTTCACAAATTCATTCAAAAAGTTTAAGACTAATATTACTTAAACGTTGCTGCTACAACCCCAAAACCATTTAATTTATGTTTATCTTTAAAACATTCTTTTAAAGACCTATTTACATTCATACATATAATCAAAAAGGGTTAAATACGAATGTTACTAACACATTGTCACAACAAACCCAAAACCATTTCACTTATACTTATCATTAAAACAGTATTTTAAAGATCTATTTACATTCAAAAGTATAATAAAAAAGGGTTAAAGACAAATGTTATTAACACATTGTCACAAAAATCCCAAAACCATTCCATACTTATATTATCTTTAAAAAATTCATTTAAAGATCTAAGTTCATATTTGGTTAAGTTCAGTATTTGACAAGTCGACTACCTAGTTCTAAAGATGGTCTTTTTTGAAAACCATGGTTCGTATACTTAACTCATTTCTAATATTCCAACTTATACTATCCCTCATTTAAGAGTGAAGCCGGGTAAGTTGGAGCACTGGTTGCATATCACAGCCTTGTTAGATACTTCATTCTTGACTCTCATAGATAGACACGTCTACCTCGTCAGCTTTTGCTGCTAAGTGTAGTACTAATGACTTTCATAAACGAGTAAGTAATCAACACGATTAACACATTTTCGACATTCCCGACTAAACTATTCCTCAGTCAAGAGAGAAACCGGTTGGTTAGACCACTATTTCTTTAATCCCTACTCGAATATTAGTTGTAACACTCAAAAATATATAAGCCTACTTCGTCGACTCTTAATGTTAAGCATAGTTAATTACCTTTCAAATAAGTAATTAAACAAAACATGATTTAGCCACTAAACAATTCGTAACCCCTTTCTAAATCTTTTTTTATAATTTAAAACTCCTTTTGAAATGATATATATATATATAAGTATACTAATTTATTTACAAAACTTGATATGTAATAAAACAATTTAAAAGATATTTTATTACATAAATTATTTATTCTTTGATAAAATAGTCAACACGTTTTCTAAAGACTATATATACTTAAAAGTACTTCTAAAATGCTTCAAAATGCTTATAATAGGTTTTAAAACATTCACCCAAAATATTACTTGAAACAACAAATTTATAATTCACTTAAAACTTGGAAAAACCATGTTTCCTTTATATTTAAAAGTAAACCCTCTTCTTTAAAAATTTATAACTAATTCTTAAAAAATGATTCAAACCACTTTTAAAATACTCTAATAAGAGTTAGAAAACACTTGTAAAAAGAATGAAAGAAAATACTTAATTTAAAGTCCTTTCCAAACCTTCAAAGTTCAAAAACAAAGGCTAAACGGGGCATTTTTGCACAAGTGAAAGTTTGACCATCTTTTGTTATGTTATGTAACTTTTAATCATCTAAAATTTTTATAGCAGCAAGTATACATAATAAACATCGCAACTATAGTGAGATATCCTTAAAGATCTCTCTGCAAAGTTCCATATAAATTTCCGAACATAAGGCAATTCCTAAGTGCATCTATAGCGTCAATCGCCATAAGAACACTTTCAAATCAAAGTTCAATCTAAACCATAGTTCAATTACAACCTATGTGCTTTGTTTCAAGCCTATGATACAAGTCATATGAACCCGTCCAAGTCCATTCAAGTACAAACATATGGATTACATATGTCATTTGCTTTCAAAGAAAGAATCGAAACCAATATTACAACGTATGTTAGCATCAATTCAAACAACATATAAGCAATCAATCACAAGCATATATATACAATATTTTTGTTCAAGGTGGTGAGTAAGCTCATCCTTAAATAAACAAACAAGTAAGTCAAAGCTCCACTTTCTACCATAAACTTGTTAACACCACACTTCCTATCACTACCTTGCTTTGGTTCAAGTTTTTAAGGCAATAGTGCCTTCAAATAGCTCACGGGTTATGGGCTTTAGGGGGTATTTTGTTCCTTTCTTTGAGATCCAAGATGCTATAAGGTGTTGTGATATTGTAGTAAGGCTTGTGATAAAGTTTTGGAGATGTTTTGAATTAAATCTTCTTTAGGAAATTATGAAGAGAAGGAGACGAAAAGAGTTTAATTTTATTTTCTAAATTTGCAAAAGTGAATTAAAGAGGCATGAACCCTCTTATATAGGCTCAAGATGGTGTTCCTTAACCTTTCTTTCACCACCCCCTAATCATGCAATGGAAGGCTCACCCCTCCACATGCCCATCACTTCTCCATTACACCTCCTTCCTTTGGTAAAAGACCAAACTACCCCTTACATGGAATATCTCTTATCCATTAGAAGCTTCTAAAGTGTACTAATTACTCCATGAAGAGAAGTGTGTTAATTAATCCCTAATGTGTTTATATGTTAGTTAGCTTAGCAGAAAAGAGTTCGAACAACTTATATCGATTAAAAGATGTTTATCGATAAACTGATTTTCGGTCACATTATCGATATTTCTTCGAAGTATTTATTTTTGTAAGAAAACTTAAAAAAAAGTTTAAATCATTAGCTATTAATAAAAAAAAGTGGTTAACAAGGTTATTAAATCAATTTAATCACATTTAATCCAATATTCAAATATTTAAATAGTTCAGATATTTAAATATGAAGTGTCCGAAATTCCGGGTTGTTACATTCTCCCCCACTTAGAATATTTATTCCTTGAAATTCCAATATGATTAACCAAAAAAAATCATACATTAATACTTAATAGTATTACAATTGCTAGCAAACAAAGCTCATGGTTTGCTCAAGTTCAAAGGTCTACTCATCACACAAGGATGGTAAACAACCCACAAAGCGTACCTTACGCTCAACAGCCTTAGGTTATTACTTAGACGATTATTCATGCCACCTTATAACAATCAAAGAGTCATCACCTAAACTCTCCATAAGCCAACAAAACAAAGCATGTAAACATACTAAAGCCTGTATGATGCACATGGACCATTCATACGCAATGTCTGATCTGATCACATGCTTGATCACATAAATTTCACTTCTAAACTAGTATCGATCACTTGACCTCGCTAGTGCGGACTTCGATTTAGTTCCTCGATTAGAAACCTTCGTCTTCCTTACATAGCCATATACTATGATAGGAAACATATGAGATCTTTTCAAGAATTTATATCAAGTGTTCCCATCAAGTATCAAGTGAAAAATCCTTGTTTGGACCGGTGTAAATCACTTCGAAACCATGTACTAGAATATTGGATCAAGAATAGTTATGCAAATAAAACGATCTATATAAAACTTAAGTACTTATCCTATTGGTTTCTTAACTATACCAGTATTCCATAAATCACATTATTCTACACAAATAGTATTTCACTCCATAGTAAATCATTTATGAATCATTTCATAAAAACATTAACTTCAAGTTTATAAACATTTTATAACTTAAGTTCATACTTGTATAATAATCCACTACATCCTATGAGTATGTATAAAACATCAAATTATTTTACTTAACAAGGATGTTCAACAAATTTTAAACTTGTTTTAACTTACTACTTCTCCATTCAAGAGTTTCAAAAACTCAACTTTTATTTTTCTGAAAACACTTAGCTTCGAATTCTAGAACGATTCGAAAGTTTTTTATTGTCCAAAATCGTCGAAAATCCCGTTTTATTTAACAAATGAAAACCACCAAACAACACATCATATTATGATACACATACCATACTGTCCTAATGCATAGGCTACATGTGTCCATGAAATAACTTTATGTAACATCCCTAATTTTTGATACCATTATTTAGGGAAATTTAATTAGATAAATTAAACAGAATAACAATGATAAAGGGATTGATATTTGAATAAATTATGTAAACGGCCATGCTTAATAATTAAATAAATGGGCTTTAATTGGTTTAAAGGATAATTAGTTCACACATGGGCATATTAGTAAAATAGCCTCTTTATTTTACACGGCTATACATTCTCACTATTGTCCATTCACGTTCATTTTTCTCAAATAAAAAACAAACGCAAAAAACCTAAGAGCCGGCCATTAACAAGAAGGAAAAGAGGAAGATTACAATCTTAAAATAAGGATCAAAGCTAGGGTGGATTAAGCAATAACAGATCTCAAATTCCATATCAAAATCTAAGGTGAATAATAATTTTATACCATCTCTATTTTATTCCATAATTATGTATTTTCGGATTTGTGTTTAAAAGTTTGTTTTATAATGATATGGATGATGATATGCTTGAATTATGTTATGATCGAATTATTTTAATTCGTATACATATGGATTTGCTCGGTTTTAAGGGAAAACCAAGGGTTATGATTTTCGAATGCCATAGAAAATTTTTATGATAAATAATACATGATTTTGTAATGGTTTTTGAATTTCATAATTTTCTGAGCTATAGAAAATTTATTATGAATTTCTAAAGGAAAATATGATATAATTGGGTTTAAAATTCATTTCGAGTATTTCAGGAAGAAATTGGGTCTGAAATTTTGATATGTTGAATTATACGATGAAAGAGATTTTCTGTGATTTTTGGGGATTTTTCCCTGATGATTTATTAAGGAGAATAAATTATTTTAAAAGTGGGACTTTTATGCAAATATTGGTTTTGTCATATGGAAGGATTTAACGTTATAATGCTTTGATTTAGCTCTAATTAATGCGGCAGTTTTTGATTATAAAGTATCTGAAAAGTTTTAAAGTAGCAAGTCAAGGAGTTACAACTGGCAGGTTAGTTATAAAGCAATTGCCATGTTTAGCTATAAATCAACGTTTCAAAAAAAGGTGGTTCCGCTTATTTCGGAGGCTCCTTTCGACTCCTTTACCTCCGCACCATCTCAGTCGAATCCATCTCTATCGAAACCCACAAATTCGGAACCAAGGCATATGGTATCAATAGAATTGGTAATTAGCGGAAGGTAAGGTGTCGAAAGCAATGCTTTCGTCAGGGTCGAAACCAAGGTTCACTTTTAAAAAGATAAGCACCTGCTAAGCTTTTGAAGGGTTTTTGACTGAGTCGATACCCTATAGAGTTGAGACCTTAGTTTTTTTTATAAAGTTAAATTCCTACCTTGTTTTACTTTAAGCTTTGAACATAGTCGAAAGCCATGGTTTCGAAAGGGACTTTATAAATAGCTTCTGAAGGGGAACTTTTTCCTTAAATAAAAGCTTCCGAAAGGATAGGTTTCGACCAAGTCGTGACCAAGCCGCTTATTTACCTTTCGACTGCATTGAAGCCATCTATGCTGCCGAAAGGTTATCTCTGTTTTAACCAAAGTTAAGCCACTTCCTAAACGCTTTCGAAAGGGGTTAAGGGTTTCGAAGGCAATGGTGTCGAAAGGAGGTTTCGACATTATCCTTCAATATTTAATTTAAAAGGTTGTTGCTTTCGACTAGATGGTTCCAACACCATCAACTTTTCCCCAAAACAATTTTATAAATGGTTTCGAAAGAGATACTTTCATAGATAATCAATTTGACCCAAAGAATGTTTTAAAGAGTAAACCCAATGCTTTCAAAAGGGTACTTTATTTGTTTCGAAGCTATGTTTTAAAGAATGTTTTCTTGAAACCATCGAAAGGTATCCTTGGGTTCGAAAGGTATATACTTATAGTTTTGAAAGGAGGCTTTCTATGCTTTTGAAGGAGGTCATCCAGTGGTTTTGGAAGTGATGTTTTGATATTTCAAAACAAATGACCCATTCTCATTTTAAAAGGAAATACCATGGCATAAATAAAGATTTTGGAAATATTATTCGCATTGTTATTAACCCATAAATGTATGTTGGGGAAGGGCATGAATAACCAGATAGGTTGACCTAGTAGTGAACATAAATTAAGGAATGTTAAAACCTTAAAACTAAAGATATTGGTAGGGGCCAATAGGTTTACAGTATGCCCATGAAAACTGTATATAACTAATGATATTGGCAGGGGCTAACAAGTTCATAGTCAGCCCATGAAAACTATGATTTGATACTGGAAGGGGCCAGTAGGTTTGTAGTTAGCCCATGAAAACTATATCCGGATTAAGATATTGACAGTCAGTCAATAAGTTTCTAGTTAGCCCATGAAAACTAGAATAGGAGATAAGATATTGGAGTTACCAATAGGTTCTTAATGATTCCATGAAAACTATGATATTGGAAAGATAGTCCATAAACATATAACAGGTTAATATTATTCCTAGAAACTATAATTGAGACAGATAGTCAAAATGAATGGGGATGGGTAATCTAGAATTGATTAACTTGTTTTGTATATCATCATAATATTTTGAAATATTATGTTTTAACCATTGTGGATGCAGGAGCACAGTATATGGTTTTGTAAATGTTTTAGGATACTAGTGAGGGGGAAACCTGTTCTGCTAAGCGGTGTGGTCTCACTAGATATCTAATGGTTTGAGATGGTAAATTATTATTCATTTTAGGTTTTATGTTTGACTTGAAGTTTTTTTCTCCTTAAACTCTCGAGTACTCAATTGATTTTGAGTAGGTTGAGAGTTAAGGTTTTCAGGTGTTCTTTTAGACGAATAATGCTTTTGAAGATGTGCATGAGGCTAGCTTTTTATTAGAGTTCTTTTATTTCCGTTGTGTGTTTTGTTTGTTAAGGCAAATTGTTTCTTACATATCTATATACTTTGATCTACCAAGGGGGCATCTTCATATGTTGCTCTTGGCGAATATTGTAATAATTATATGTTATCTGAACGTGGTCTACGAACTAGGATTATGTAATCAATTTTGAATATTTTGAAATGGAACGAGGAATTTGTTTGCTATTTAATTTTTTCCATATTCCTATGTTTTTGTGTATAAATGTATCTAATATTGTCATATTTGGTCGTCGAGGATTAATAACTATGGATGACTGCAACATCTGTTGCTATTAGCTTTGGGCCTCCAAGTAGAGGGATGCTACAAGTTGGTATTAGAGCGTAGGTTTATGAAACTTTAAAGAAACTTAAACCTAAAATATTTTCCAAACATAATCCAATGAATCAAATAATAAGATTGGGGTTTGGGTTAACGCTATAGTAACGTACTTGTATTTGCTATATATAGTTATATATATGTAAGTATGTATCCCCCACTCTCTTAGACCGTTCTTCTGTATCTTACTAAGGCTCGTATCCAGATTTATGAGAAAGGAGATATGGAAGTAGGAAACGGAAGAGGAAATCTCGGTGGAGGAAGCACCACAACTAATGGAAATGCTCGACCCAATACGAGGAGAAGCCCGGGTCAACAGGCTAATGCTAGTAATCAAAATGCCGATGCCAATGTGAGTGCTGGAAATCCACCAGTAGATATGGAGGCAATGTATCAGTTCTTGTTGGTTTGATGTAAGCCGGAGCTACTGTTGGTCTTGCTGGAAATGTAGGAGGAGCTAATCATGTGGCTCCAGTTGGGAATAATTATGCTTTGCTGAGTAGAGATTACAGCAGTTTGGGTGGGAAGCCATTCTTGGGAACGAAGAGTGCCATAGAGGTTCAGAATTGGTTGTTGCATTGTGAGCATATATTTACTTATTTGGGCCTGAATGATGAACAAAAGAGGAGGTTGGCCTCAAGACAGTTGCAGGGTTCAACACTACATTAGTGGAATAGTGTCACTGCCGGAGTTCCGTAGGAGTAGTTAACTTGGGATGATTTTAAAATGAGATTTGAGCAGAATTTTGTATTTGAGTTTGCTAAGTCTGAGCTGATGAGGAAGTTTATGGATTTAGTGCAAGGAGAGATGTCAGTAGTCGAGTATGCTACTAAGTTTGAAGAGTTGTCTCGATATGGATATGCTATTATAGATATTGACATCAAAAGGAATGAGAGGTTCATTCATGGATTGAGGCCTAAGCTTGCTAGAATGACCATGACACATGTCCGTGATCCTTGTAATATAGTGGTGGAAATGGCCATTCTCCATGAGGAGTTACTCACTGATTTAGCTGAAGAGAAGTCAGTGGAAACTCAGGATTCTCAGGGGAAGAAGAGGAAGTTCTTTAAAAAAACAAGCCGAGAAGGGAGATACTGCTAAGAAGTCAAAGGCTGAGGTAGTTTACTATAAGTGTGACAAGAAGGTTCACTTTGCTAATAAATGTCGGTCTGGAAATGGGAAGAAAGCTGCAAGTAAGAAGAATGTGAAGTGCTTCAACTTTGATCAAGTTAGGCATTACAGGAATCAGTGTCCAGAGCCAGTTAGGGAGGACAAAGGAAAAGTTTTTGCTATAGGACCAGCTTGGCCAACCGCAACTGATAAAGGAAAAACTGTGATGGAAGGTACGCTTTTGATTTAGAGTATTCCAGTTAGAATACTTTTTGATACCGGTGCATCACATTCATTTATATCTCAGTGTTTGGTCGATAGATTATTTTTAGAACCCACCTACCTTATTACTTCCTTAAGGGTTGTGAATCTAATAGGAGGGTATGCAACTCTAGGGTTAAGATGTGACCAGTTAGAACTTGACATGTTAGGTCATAAGTTTGCATGCAGTTTGTATGTTATTGACTTCATAGATATCGGAATCATTTTGTGTATGGATTGTTTGGGTGGGTATGAGGCTAGAATATTTTGCCAGGATATGGAAATATCACTGAGACACCCGGATAGCCATAACCGAGTGATATTCTCAGTAGAGAATACTGACTGGAGTGTTAGTGCTATGCTTAATGCTATGGAGGTAGGAAATGAGTTAAGTCAGATTCGGGTAGCAAGAGAGTTTGCAGATGTCTTTGAGCCAGTCACTGAACTACCCCTGAAAAGAGCTATTGAGTTTAGAATAGATCTTGTGCCAGGAGCTGAACCTATGAGTAGACCACCTAACAGGATGACACCAAATGAGATGAAGGAATTGAAGGTGCAACTAGTGGATCTAGAAGGAAGGATTTTTATTAGACCAAGCGCTTCGCCTTGGGGAGCGGTTGTGGTGTTTGTAAAGAAACCGGATGGGTCGTTAAGGATGTGCATTGACTATCACAAGTTAAACAAAAGGACAATTAAGAATAAGTATCCTTTGCCAAGAATAAATGATCTGTTTGACTAGTTGAGAGGAGCCAGAGTGTTTTTCCAGTTGGACTTGGCGATAGGTTTCCATCAGTTAAGAGTGGCGGAGGACAATATTTCTTTGATAGCATTTCAAACTAGGTATGGTTCATATGAGTGGTTGGTGATGCCATTTGGATTTACAAATGCACCTGCTTTCTTTATGAATTTGATGAACCGAGTTTTCTGAGAGTATTTGGACAGGTTTGTGCTAGTGTTTATAGACGACATTCTAGGCTACTCTAGGGATGAGAGAGAGCATGAAGTTCATCTTAGAGTGGTACTTGAGACGCTGAGGCAAAATCAGTTAAAGGCGAAGTTTACCAAGTGTTATTTCTGGAAGAAAGAGGTAAAATTTCTTGGTCACATGGTTTCAGAGAAAGGATTGTCAGTCGATCCAGATAAGATCGAAGCCGTGAATAATTGGAAGAGACCAGAGACAGTGACTGAGATCAGAAGTTTTCTTTGAATTGCTGGCTACTACCAGAGATTCATTAAGGATTTCTTACGGATAGCAGCACCTTTAACTAAGCTAAGCAGGAAGGAGGTGTAATTTGTTTAGTCCGACAAATGTGAGGAAGCATTCCTTAAGTTAAAGCATTTGTTGACCAATGCACCCGTGTTAGTAGTTCCGGATGGAAACCAAGGATTGGTGGTGTATACTGATGCATGTGAAACTGGATTAGGAGCGGTGTTGATGCAGAATGGTAAAGTTATTGCCTACGCATCTAGGCAGGTTAGACCGCATGAAGTTAGATATCCTCATGATTTGGAGTTGGCAGCTGTGACCTTCGCATTGAAGATTTGGAGACATTATCTCATAGGGGAGAGATTTGAGCTTTATACCGATTATAAGTTTTACAGTATTTATTCTCTCAAAAAGAGTTGAATATGAGGCAACAGAGATGGCTGGAGTTTTTGGCTGCTTATGATTTTGGTATAGAGTATACATTGGGAAAAGGTAATAAAGTGGCAGATGCTCTTAGCAAAAAACATCAGATGTGGTGTTAGCTATGTTGGCAGAGTGGAAAGATTTAGAAGCTTTATTTAGTTGTGATGTGCAGTTAAGATCGACTGTAAGTTCTAGTCAGAGTTCCGCTAGGTTGTCTTGTTTAGAAGTTCGACCAGTATTGATTGAGAAAATTGCTTTTAAGTAGAAGGAGGATCCAACGTTGGCTGAGAGTATTAGAAGGCTTGAGGTTGGAACTGAGATCGATGATCTAAAGGATTTTAGCCTTGACTAGAGAGGATGGTTGAGAAAGAAGGGATGGTTGTGTGTTCCGAACGTGGAGGACTTAAGGAAAGAAGTTCTCGGAGAATGTCATCGGTTCAAGTTTACGATTCATCCTGGAGGGACCAAGATGTATCAGGATATGAAGAGGAGCTTCTATTGGGAAGGCATAAAGAGGGATGTTGGATTGTGGGTTAGGCAATGCACAAACTGTCAACAAGTGAAAGCTGAACATAAAAAACCGAGTAGGTTGCTTCAGCCTTTAGAGATTCTAGTTTGTAAATGGGATTCGATATCTATGGATTTTATAGACGGGTTGCCAAGGTCAAATAAATGTAATGAAAGTATATGGGTTATAATGGACAGATTGACCAAGAGTGCCCATTTCATTCCAGTTAAGTCAACCAGAACGACACCTGTTTTAGCTGAGTTGTTCCTGAAAAACATAGTTAGACTGCATGGAGTTCCTAGTAGTATAGTCAGTGACAGAGATGCTTTGTTCACTAGTGAATTCTGGAAGAGTCTAGAGGAAGTGATGAGCACCAAGCTTAATATGCGTACTGCGTATCACCCTCAGATAGTCGGGCAGACAGAGATAGTCAACAAAGTACTCGAGGATCTACTGAGAGCTTGTGTATTAGACTTTGGTGGATCTTGGGAGGATCACCTAAATTTGGTTGAGTTTTCCTATAATAACAGTTATCAAACAAGTATAGGAATGACACCGTTTGAAGCTTTGTATGGAAGACCCTGCAAATCACCAGCATGTTGGTTGGAGACTGGAGACAGATTAGTCTTAGGTCTAGATTTGGTTAAAAAGGTGTCAGAGAAGATTGAGTTTATCTGAGAAAGGATGAAGGAAGCACAATCAAGACAGAAGAGTTACGCAGATAAGAGGCGTAAGGACCTAGAATTCTCAGTTAGAGATAAGGTTTTCATTAAGGTATCACCTATGAAGGGTGTGGTGCGATTTGGAAAGTTAGGGAAGTTAGCCCCAAGATATGTAGGTCCATTCCAGATTATAGAGAGGATTGGAAAGCTCGCATACAGAATAGAGTTGCCGAGCAGAATGACAGGTGTCCACAATGTATTTCATGTGTCTCATCTTCGCAAGTATGTGCATGATCCAGAGACAACTATTCCTCCAACAGGGTTGGAAGACTTAGTAGTAGAGCCTAATTTGACTTTTGTTAGACTACCAGTTCAGGTTGTAGCTAGGGATGAGAAAAGATTAAGAAATAAGACAGTCAGGTTGGTGAAAGTTCAGTGGAGCGACAACGAGAAGGATTGTACTTGGAAGACAGAGGACAAGATTAGAGATACTTATCCTGATCTGCTTTGAGGGTATGTCTATATTACATTTATATAGAAAGTTCCTAGTCAGTTAGACTAGTATGCTTGTTAGGTGCTATTATAGATGATTGCTATGTTTAGTATTTAGTCCTTACTGAATTTCGAGGATGAAATTCTTTAAGGGGGAGCCTGTAACATCCCTAATTTTTAATAACATTATTCAAGGAAATTTAATTAGATAAACTAAATAGAATAATGATGATAAGGGGATTGAGATTTGAATAAATTATGTAAAGGGTTGTGCTTAATAATTAAATAAATGGGCTTTAATTGGTTTAAAGGATAATTAGTTCACACATGGGCATATTAGTAAAATAGCCTCTTTATTTTACACGGCTATACATTCTCACTATTGTCCATTCATGTTCATTTTTCTCAAATAAAAAACAAATGCAAAAGACCTAAGAGCTGACCATTAACAAGAAGGAAAAGAGGAAGATTACAATCTTAAACTAAGGATCAAAGCTAGGGTGGATTAAGCAACAACAGATCTCAAATTCCTTATCAAAATCTAAGGTGAATAATAATTTTATACCATCTCGATTTTATTCCATGATTATGTATTTTTGGATTTTCGTTTAAAAGGTTGTTTTATAATGATATGAATGATGATATGCTTGAATTATGTTATGGTCGAATTATTTTAATTCATATACATATGGATTTGCTCAGTTTTAAAGGAATACCAAAGGTTTATGATTTTCGAATGCCATGGAAATTTTTTATGATAAATAATACATGATTGTGGAGATGGGTTTTGATTTTCATAATTTTCCGAGCTATAGAAAATTTATTATGAATTTATAAAGGAAAATATGATATAATTGGGTTTAAAATTTATTTCGAGTATTTCAAGAAGAAATTGGGTCCAAAATTTTAATATGTTGAATTATACGATGAAAGAGATTTTCTGTGATTTTTGGGATTTTTTTCCAGATCATTTATTAAGGAGAATAAATTATTTTAAAAGAGGGACTTTTCTGCAATTATTGGTTTTGTCATATGGAAGGATTAAACGTTATATGATTTAGATCTAATTAATGCGGCAGTTTTTGATTGTAAAGTATTTGAAAAGTTTTGAAGTAGCCAATCAAGGAGTTACAACTCGCAGGTTAGTTATAAAGTAATTGCCATGGTTAGCTATAAATCAGCGTTTTAGAAAAAGGTGGTTCCACCTATTTCGGAGGCACCTTTCGACTCCTTTGCCTCCACACCATCTCAGTCGAAACCATCTCTGTCGAAACCCACATAGTCGGAACCAAAGCACATTGTATTAATAGAATTCGTACGAAGTGAATTGGTAAGTAGTGTAAGGTAGGGTGTCGAAAGCTATGCTTTCGTCAGGGTCGAAACCAAGGTTCACTTTTAAAAAGATAAGCGCCTGCCTAGTTTTTGAAGGGCTTTCGACTGAGTCGATACCTTATAGAGTCGAAACCTTAGTTTGTTTTCTAAAGTTAAATTCGTGCCTTGTTTTACTTTAAGCTTTCAACATAGTCGAAAGCCATGCTTTCATAAGAGACTTTATAAATAACTTCCGAAGGGGAACTTTTTCCTTAAATAAGAGATTCTGAAAGGATTTCTTTTGACCAAGTCGAGACCAAGCTGCTTATTTACCTTTTGACTGCCTTGAAGCCATATATGATGTCGAAAGGTTATCACTGTTTTAACCAAAGTTAAGCCACTTCCTAAACGCTTTCGAAAGGGGTTAAGGGTTTCGAAGGCAATGGTGTCGAAAGGGGATTTTGACACTATCCTTTAATATTTTAATTTAAAAGGTTGTTGCTTTCAACTAGATGGTACCGATACCATCAACTTTTCCCCAAAACAATTTTATAATTGGTTTCGAAAGAGATACTTTCGTATATAATCAATTTGACCTAAAGAATGTTTTAAAGAGTAAACCTAATCCTTTCAAAAGGGTACTTTATTTGATTCAAAGCTATGTTTTAAAGAATGTTTTCTTGACACCATCGAAAGGTATCATTGGTTTCGAAAGGTATATACTTAGAGTTTTGAAAGGAGGTTTTCTATGCTATCAAAGGAGGTCATCTAGTGGTTTTGAAAGTGATGTTTTGAGATTTCAAAACAAATGACCCATTGTCATTTTAAAAGGAAATACCATGGCATAAATAAAGATTTTGGAAATATTATTCACATTGTTATTAACCCATAAATGTATGTTGGGGAAGGGCAGATTAACCAGATAGGTTGACCCAGTGGTGAACATAAATTAAGGAATGTTAAAACCTTAAAACTAAAGATATTAGTAGGGGCCAATAGGTTTACAGTAAGCCTATGAAAACTGTATATAACTAATGATATTGGCAGGGGCTAACAGGTTCATAGTCAGTCCATGAAAACTATGATTTGATACTGGCAGCGGCCAGTAGGTTTGTAGTCAGCCCATGAAAACTATATCTGGATTAAGATATTGACTGTCAGTATATAGGTTCCTAGTTAGCCCATGAAAACTAGGATAAGAGATATGATATTGGAGTTACCAATAGGTTCTTTGTGATCCCATGAAAACTATGATATTGGACAGACAGTCCATAAACATTTAACAGGTTAATAGTAATCCTAGAAACTCTAAATGAGATAGATAGTCAAAATGAATGGGGATCGGTAATCTAGAATTGATTTACTTGTTTTGCATATCATCATAATGTTTTGAAATATTTTGTTTTAACCATTGTGGATGCAGGAGCACAGTATATGGTTTTGTAAATGTTTTAGGATACTAGTGAGGGGAAAACCTGTTCCGCTAAGTGGTGTGGTCTCACTAGATATCTAATGGTTTGAGATGGTAAATTATTATTCATACTAGGCTTTATGTCTGTCTCTAAGTTTTTGTTTTCCCCTTAAACTCTCGGGTACTCAATTGATTTTGAGTAGGTTGAGAGTTAAGGTTTTTGGGTGTTCTTTTAGACAAATAAAGCTTTCGAAGACGTGCAGGAGGCCAACTTGTTATTATAGTTGTTTTATTTCCGCTGTGTGTTTTTTTTGTAAAGGCAAACTATTTCTTGTCTCTCTATATACTCTGATCTACCAAGGGGGCATTTTCATATGTCGCTCTTGGCATATTTTGTAATAATTATATGTTAGCTGAACGCGGTCTGCGAACTGGGATTATGTAATCAATTTGGAATATTTTGAAATGGAACGTGGAATTTGTTTGCTGTTTAATTGTTTTCCATATTCTTGTGTTTCTGTGTATCAATGTATCTAATAATGCCGTATTTGGTTGCTGAGGATTAATAACTATGGATGATTGCAGCATCCGTAGCCGTTAGTTTTGGGCCTCCAAGTTGGGGGATGTTACACTTTACAAGAAAAATTTAGAACTAAACACTAGGTTTCATTTCAAACCATTTTGAATTAATATATACATATAACTTTTATATATCAAATCATACTTTCGGGATTAAATCAATATCCATTTTTCTAAAATAACTTTGTAGCAAACTATTATAATAGCATCCAATATTTTGTAACTCAAAAATGAAAGCTGGTGATGCTGCAGTCATCACCCGAATTTCCAAACGATAGAAGTGAGTTCAGTGCATTCAAACCATACTTTTTGGTCTTAACCCAAAATCATTTTCAAAACGGTATCAAAAACTTCATAAATATTACTAAGTACGATGATCTTAATTTCATAAACCAACTTCCAAAATATTTACTTTAAAATAATACTTCTCTTATTATCTCCAAAATCTTGAAAAACATTTCCAAATACACTAGGATTTAAGTTCTCAAAATCTTAGTTTAAATCCTCTTCATTTATAAACCATACTTTTATAAAACATACTTATATAAAACAACTTTCTTATATAAACCTTTTCGCAAATGTTTATTTGCATAATACCTTATCTTTCCTTTAGGCTGTAATAAACATCTTTTACTAAAGTTATCCTTTAACCTAACACGGTCATCAAACGCCTTATAGTCAAACTGTGAAATTAAATTTACAAGGTGTTCGTTTCAATGTACCTACAAATACTATCTACCCAACACATGATGTAGAAAGGTAAAACTGCTCATAAACTAGTCGAGTACAAATCAATAATAAAAAAATACTCAATTCTCATAAAATGGCCGAGCATAACTAAACTTATCAATAAGGATAATAGATAAACATCAATAATCCCTACATGAATTAGACTACACTATCAACTTACTTTATATATATAGCTAATATATAGCAAATACATATATGTTGTCATATATATAATACACTCAAATCATGTTAGTGCATTCCATTACCTTATCTCTTAAAGAGTCATACCCAACAAAAGCCAAGGTTATCGCTTAACCTTCGGCTCTGATACCATATGTAATGACTCGCCTTTTCGACCCTCAAATGTCGATGCTAATACATCCACAGTATTTATGTGCCGAGCAC
This sequence comes from Allium fistulosum, assembly GCA_030737815.1. Classification (NCBI taxonomy): domain Eukaryota; kingdom Viridiplantae; phylum Streptophyta; class Magnoliopsida; order Asparagales; family Amaryllidaceae; genus Allium; species Allium fistulosum. The sequence continues at coordinate 890,506,261 of CM060905.1, read as the reverse complement.
TCAAGTACCAAAAAGGTGAATTGTTATGGTAAAATATAAAAAAATGAAATAGAAGAAGGAAGAGGAGAACACAACATTAGAATCTCACAATAGAATGATAACATATAACATCAAAATATAGTACAAACTATCACTCTAAGATAATGTTAACGAATAAATTGGCCAATACCCCAAAGTGTACTATAAGGAATTGCTTTAGAGGAGAGTCTTATGGATGTCAATTGAAGTCGTTGAGGTTGAACGTGGAGTCATCGAGGTTGGTCATGAAGGTATTAGAGTCATTGAGGTTGGATATGTAGCTGTCATAGTCATCGAGGTGGTGTATTAGCTTCTATCGAGTACCAACTTTGATATCGAGGTCTGTGATGTTATCGGGGATGATGTTATTCAATGGGCAGTTAATATAAAGGTCATCGAGGCTTTAAAACAACTACGAGGTTCACGACAATGTGCATAGTGATGTCGATGCTATAAACTTAGTTAAAACTCGAAATGAAATGAATATGTGTAAACTGCAGATCAAATCATGCTAATCAAGCCATATCCATACAAATCTTTACCGATGCAACACTTTCGATTTTACAATGAACAAAATCCCCAACTCGATTTAAGGTTTTAAATGAGAAGGAAGTGAGAAAAGAAAATTTTGGCCCCCAAATGAAGACCCCTGGGTTCCAATTTATAGGGTTTGGCAGGCAGCGAGCTTCGATGTCCACGAACCTTGGCATCTTTAGCTTTATCGAGTGTCAAAAGTGAATGCCTTTTTCGGCCTCGACATGAACTGCATTGTTCCACATCGAAATCTTTATAATTTCATCTTTCTCAGCATGGCCCTTGTAGTTCCAATACTCGACACCAATTCAGAATGTGACATTAAAATCGTCTATGGACATTGATATTGATGGATATCAACGTCGTGTGTGCAAATATGCAGTTCTTCTCATTATGGTCGTGACTTGGCAATGTTGATCCTTGGCGAGCTTCTACTGCAACTGTGTGGATTGGTGGCGATTTTGAAATGGAAACTTGGTGTTCCTCGATGAGTCTAATGGCTTTGATGCCGATTGAAGATGTCATTAACAACTTTCTGATTATGCTTATCGGTGTCGACATCATCGTGTTAACGATGTTGAGGTTGACTGATGCATGAGGCTTCCTCGATGATGATAATGATAGTAACATCCCTTAATGCAGCCATGTTAACATCGATATCACTGCACATAAAGATGTCGAGGCTGAACGTTGCAATACTTTCTCGATGACAATAATGGTAGTAACATTTGCCCCCTAGTATGAGAAAATGTGTTTAATTTTCAAGTCAACAGTCTCGACATCCCTTGTTGCCGCATATTGGTCTCCCAAAGCTAATCTATTCGTTCATTCAAATTAAATCCGACGGCTACCCTGCATCCAATCTTTTCTATAAACACACAACCTTCATTCTTCTTCTTTCTATTTGTGAGCAAATAACTCAAATGAGAAACCAAAATTTTTAAAGAAGATTTTTAACATCTCAAATTTTCAATCGATCAACTCTTATTTAGGTATGATCTCTTTCGACTTAGTTTAATTACTCGATTCGATTAAATATTTGGAATCTTATTAGGGTTTAGTTTTGGGGTTTTGCAAATCTCATTTTGATTGCTAGCATGTTCTAGGTTAAAATTAAAAGTTTGCCGATTTGATTTGAGATTACCGCTAAAAATTTAACGATTGAAATTTGTTGAACCAATCGACTCCAAATTAATGTTGATTTTTGATTTGGGGATTTTCATTGAACCAAGTCTTTGGAAATAAACCAGATTATTATTTTACCCTAATCGTTAATATCAAAAAATTCTTTATGTGATCAATGGAATGTGATTAACTTTGATGTTTGATTCGTGAAAATCTAGCATGCGTAATTATTAATGGAAACACCATTTTGATTTTATAACTCGAGATCGATAATATTGTTTCACTCTACACACCACCACAAGGTTCGACACAGTGAACCTCGGTGACATCATAACACTCGACAATATCATAACCTCGACATTGTTAAAATGTTGATGTCGAGATTAACTAGTGTTTTCAACACAATGCTTTAAGTAATGGGGGTAAGACATCACAACATCATCAAAAATTAGAAGGTCTCTATCATCAAGACAGTTAAAAAATGATTAAGTGTGACATTAAAAATCCTATCTCGACCTCTTATTAAAGTTGTATTGTAATACCACTATGACCTTGATTGCCTATTGAACTTTTTCCTATTGTGTCGAGGAAACATATATATTAATTATAGACAGAATTTATTTAATGTCATTAATGCATGAGATTTTAGATAATATAATTATAACTATTATCTTAAGTTAAGAACCATATCACCTGGTAGATTCATGAAAATCAAACAGATGGGCAAGAAATCATTCGTGAAGCCTAGCCAGGGACCTAAGCCTTCTCCTTCTGCTAACAAGAAAGAAGATGATGGTCCACAGTCATCATATATTAAAACTAAAGAGGATGTTGACTCTATCATGGGTCAATTTGGCATCACTAGAGTAGAAGCTCTTCCGGCAGACTCTTTACATAGCATCTCCAACACACATAAAGGATATTTTGCTTTCACTATAGTGAACATTTAGCACTCTGGCTATCTTCCATTCCTCGGTTTCCTTCACATATATCTAGAACATGTAGGAGTTGCTCCCATTCAATTATTTGCTAACTCATACACATACTTAACCTGCTTAGAGGTTTTGGCTCCAGAAATAGGACTTTCTTCTCTTAACTCTGAAGTTCTTCACCATATTGCGGTTCCTACCAAGTTCGATGATCACTCAGATCATCAATTATACCGAGTGCGCCCTTACCTATATAGCTTAATCTCAAAGGGTTTTAACAGGGCAAAAGAATGTGAGACGCAATACTTCTTCGTTAAGTGCTTTCCTAATATTAAGGGAACTTTCCCTACTCCAAGTAGGTCCTTCTTTTCTCCATTAATGCTTACTCATTATTATAATTATTACTAATGGATGTTTCCTTCTAGATGATGCTCCTAAGATATTAAAACCCGAAGATCAAGAAATTTTTTGATCTTTGACCCAAGCAGCAGAAAGAATGGGAAACAGAATTAGTTTGCTAACTTCTATCATTCTTCATAAGCATTCTATTTAGATTGCCATAGGGTTCTAGAGGAGCCTTTATAAGTTAAGCTTAACCCTCATGGTGGAAGCTCATTGGTAATGGGAAAACCAACATATTTTACTTCTAATTCTCCAATTCAACCTTGTACCAACTGTAAGCTTTAATACAAATTAAAAAGGGATCCCTAATAATTCATACTTGCTGACTCCTTATCACTATCTTTAGATTTGTCAATTCCTGTCCTTTTTGAAAAATCAAAAACAAAAGTTGCTGTGTCTAAAAAGAGGAAGAGTTTTGCTTTGACCATTATAGAGTCATCTGAACCGAACATTTATGCAGATTCAATTGCCCTAGCCCTTGAAAACTTGGATAAAGAGATAACTCATAGCAATTTCATTACTGATATTCCTCCTTTTTCTCAAGTCAAAAGGCCTAAACTTTTGAGTGATTTTACTCCTGTCATTATCGATGAGTTAGCGGAGGTACGCATTGATTCAACTCTTGGAGCAGCAGCTGTAGACAAGGCTCCGGAGAAGTCAAAAGAATTCCAGTTGAGGCACCTCAAAAAATTCAGACTCCTAATCCTCTCATCAATATCTCATTCCCTTCTTCTCCAACTGCAATTAGTCATATGTGTGCCGAATTTGGTGTGCTCTTCTCTCTGGCCGAACCTTTCCTTCCAAAACTCAAGCTCAGTCTTCTCCAATGAGCTTTGAGGAACTTGTTAAGACGACCATTCAGTCTCCATCCATGCATCCCTTGGTTCATCACAGCTTCTAGTCTATTCAATGATCATCTTCTTCTGATTCTTAAACAGCTCCTATCTGTATATTTTCTTACTTATTTGGTTAAATTCAAAGTTTTTGAATTTCATTTTTGACTTAAACAATTATATATTCTAAGTGGGGAAACACAGGCTCCTTCTTTAAAATACCTCCCAAGGACCTTTCGAAGAAGTTGTAGCGCTCAATGGAAAAATTTCTTTGCTCCAAAATGAGATAAAAGATATCACTGCAAAGAGAGATGCTGCTTTTCTTGAAAAAGACAATTCAATTTTCTCTTAAAATGGGGATGATAAGTATTGCTGCTATGAGAGACGAAACTATTTTTGAAAAGAACAAACTAGCTTCTTCGGTTGCTGAGGAGCAAAAAGTTAAGTAGCTACTAGAAGAGAAGATATAAAATTTGGAGGCTTAACTTGTGACATCTTCCAAACTTAAAGAAGACATGGAGGGGGTGGCTAGAGAAAACACTGAGTTGACAAAAAGGAACACCGAGCTAGTTAAAGAGAACGAGTTGCTTAGCAAACGAATTGAGAGAAAATCTAGCCTTTGGATTATTCGAATGATATTATTATTGATGCCAAAAATAAGTATGCCAGTTTCCTAAATGCCGCTCTTCCGAGGATCAAGGAAGAATGTTAAGAAGATTCTTTGTTTATTGCATATGCCAATAACATTCGAAAGTGTCTGGATCTGGATTTCCCACCTTTAACGGCTACCAATGGTACATGGAACAGAAAGTTCAGTTTGAAATTGAAGAAAGGCAAGAAGACCCTCATTTCCTGCTGTGGAGAGGATCAAGTCTGAGGAGTGGTTAGCATTTGAGGATGCTCCTAGTCATGTAGAATCACAGCCTGAAGATAAGGAAAATGGTCATACTGTTGATGATGACAAGAACAACAATGATAATGATAATAACAATGAAGGTAAAGGTAGAGCTGGAAATGATGGGAATGGGAATGAGGATGACGATGATTTCCATGATGATTATGGTGGCGACGATGAGAGTAGTGACGTGAACACACCCGGCCAGCCAGATGATAATGATGGAACTGGTGATGCTAATCTAGCCCTATCTGCTCAAGATGCTAAAACTGCTGCTACCACTAGCCCTTCATAGAAAGATCTTCCCAGCAAAGCCAGTGCATCCCAAAGCCAGATGATAGTGGAGAGAAAAACTCTATCACCTCTACTTTCTTCTTCTCAGGTACGAATTGGTTTATACAAATGCTTTTGATTTTCAAGTATTATAGTTAATCTGTTGATTACTTTAATTAAAAAGAAAGTCAAAATACTATTATGATGCTCTGCTTGAGAAGAAAAAAATGGATATAGACTGGTTAAAAAGAGAAATGGATAAGGAGGTGAAGGAGTACAACAGCTTATCTACAAAATACCATGACCTCGCTGGGAGCGCACTAAAACTGAGACATTTTAAAGAATAAGAAATTGCTCCATGGATGAAGAAGGCTCGTGAATATCGAGAAAAACATTTAGAGGAAAATACTGAATTAAGGACCCTTTTCTGGAGGCTCAAAGATGTTAGGGATAATCTAATGGAGTTTATGTACAAAACTTGTCGTAGGGATCTTGTAACGACCCGCAAATTTATCACTTTGATAAATTATATTTATTTTTAAAATATTCAAATATAAGCTTATTAACATAGATTATGTTATTTTGAACAATAAATAATGACGGTAATCTTATTTTAAATAAGTATTTACAAAAATATACACTTTGGAAAAATATCGATAAAATGATCGAAAACCAATTTAACAATAAACAACTCTATAATTATTAGAAGTCGTACACGAAACTGGGTGCATACACTTATTTATCCATTTAAAAAAGAATATGAAATAACATTATTTGTTTTATTTTTGGGAATAAAAATGTATTTATGACAACATCAATAATGATCATAATTAATAATTGATTTAATGAATTTAAATTAAGATTTAATGCTTTACTAATTATTATAAATATTCAAATAATTGTTTTAAAATGATTATAATTCATTTCAATTAGTTATATAGTGATAGTAAATCATTTATAATAGTTTTATAAAGATATATACTTAATTTGAAAATATTAAAAAATTCGTATCGCTTTATCGATATAACAACACTTTTTTAAACAATTATTTAATATTAATTTATATCGTTTTATAACTCAAATGAGATCATTTAAATTAAATAAATGATGGGAAATTAGTTTTCAAATTTTGGTTACATTTATTTGTAAATTAATTTATAAGTGAAAATGTGACAGGGAATCGGCTTCCCGATTTTCAACGGTTTAACGAATGGAAATTATTCAAAGTTGTTGCTACCTTGTTATATGTCTTGTGCACATATATAACATAAACATGCACACCCTAACATATACATGAACACATATATACATACAAATAGACATATACACTTATATATATATACATATACACTTATATATATATATATTACCAAAGATCTAAGATATTTTCACACTTAAAAAGAAAACTTCACTTCACTCTTGCACACATCAACTCAGATACATGGCTACACACATGGGGGGTGTTCGACCAAGCATAGTGAAGGAGGTGGAGGGTATGATGGTGATGAAATGGTGATGTATATGCCATATATATCATGATATTTTGGTTTATAAATTTTCATATAAATGCCACCCTCCATCTTGACTTCATTTGTTCATAAATTCCTAAGCTTCTTCATTATCCTTATACTCCTCTTTAATGGCTTCCTACCTTAGGAAAATTATGAAGAAAAATTAGAAAAAAGAAAAATAAATTTATATAAGCGTGTGTGTGTGTGTATGCAATCCACTTAAAAACAAGCTCATATCCATTCCCTTCCTCTCTCTAAACCTATAACCACATCATCACTACCAAGGCCGAGCCCACTTCCATTTGCAAGCATAGGCCAAGCCCATTCGAAGGTCCAAGGCTCGATTCCGTAGGCTTTGATTCGATCATGGCGAAGCTATAGCAAATTTTCATAAAGTTAGAAACCAATGAAGATGAGAAACTCTATTTATATATGTACACACAAAATGATGATGTGATATGATTGCTATGGATGTTTACTATGCTTTGATCATCAAGTATTGGCTGTTTTAATATAATGTTTAATTGTGTAAACTAGTCATGTTAAATACACAACGATATTTCAAAGTTTGACTATAAGATGTTTAATAATAATGTTGGGAAGATTAAGAGTAATGCTTTGTAAAAGGATTTGGATAATGAGACTGTTAGCACCAAAATTGGTCACTAACCTCGTAGAAGAAGATTGTGAAGAGATATAAGTGATGAAATCAAATTAAACAGAGAAGACAGTGCTAATCAAAATACAGAAAGTAAGAACACCAAATTTATAGTGGTTCAGCGTAATTGCCTACGTCCACTTTGAGGTTAAACTTTATTGATCTTCTTTATAGTTGATTACAAATACAATTCGTGAATCAAATGCTTGAATGAAGTTGTTAAGTAGAGAAGATGAGTCTTGAAAATGGCAGAGTCTCCTCGGTGTTTTCTCTCCAAAAAAGGATCCCTTTCACTGTGACCCTGCCCCTCTATTTATAGGCAAAGATGGGCTGGACTTCCCAAGTGGGCTGTTGTCCGAACACTCCAGCCCGAGTATAGTGAGCGCTGTATGCCGAACCACAGATGTGCCGAACGCTTTGACGCCGAACGGTCCCTTCTATGCCGAACGAGGTGGTTGATGTTTGGGAAGTGTAGGGTGTTAGTCAGTTGAAGCCGAACGCTCTTCTAGACGCCGAGTGCCCTTACGCCGAGTACTTCTAATCCCACCGGGTACTACGCCGAGTACTCCTGTATGCCGAACCACAGATGCTGCCGAGTTCTCCCTGATGCCGAACAGTCTCGTATGCCGAGCAGTCTTGACGCCGAGCGCTCTCGTTGCCGAGCACTCGTTGGATGTTGGGTGCCTCGCCGAACACTCCTGGTTGTCAAGTGCCTCGCCGAACACCATGGGATGCCGAGTACTCCTGTATGGCGAGCAGCCTTGACGCCGAGTACTCTTGTATGCCGAACAGTCTCGATGCCGAGTGCTCTTGTATGCCGAGCAGCCTTGATGCCGAGCAGTCTCGATGCCGAGCAGTCTTGATGTCGAACAGTCTTGATGCCGAGCAGTGGTTGACGTTGAGTGCCAGTTGACGCCGAACACTGCTGAGTATTTCGCCGAACATTACTGGACGCCGGACACTAATGGATGCCGAGTACTATGCCGAGTACTCATGGATGTCAGTTGCTTCGCCGAACACTCCTGGGTGGCCAGTCACTCTCTGATGCTGAGCACTTATTGCCGAGTACTAGTTGCCTGGTCAAATCCCCAGGAAACACTTGCCCCCCAAAGTGTATTGCGTGGCCGAACGTGATACGCTTTGAATCTGGTACAATCTACCTCAGAGGTACCTCTTCAAGAATGTTAGCGAAGGAGGTGCAAGACGAACGAGATTTAGATGCCGAACGATACGCTCGAAGCCGGACGTACCTCGTGTGCCGAACGTCACACTGCTACGATGCCGAACCCTTCGGTGTTGACCGGTTCTACCGGGTATAGCCTCTTCAACTTCTACCTCCCTCTATATAACCAGGTCCTCACCGTCTCTTTTCCCTTTACGCCTTCTTTTCAGTCATTCCTTAGAGACTTTCAACTCTTCCCATCCTACCAGATTGGAGACCTAATTGATCCTTCCTCAATTTCGACTTCCGAACTAGGTATCAATCCTTCTGTGATTTAGATTACTTCAACACAAGACTTAGGTTGTTTTCATGGGAAACGTGACCTTTCCATGACTGTATAATATGCGTCGAGCAGAAATGGCTCGCATGCTTGGAGTTGTCTAGTTAGGGCTAGCTCCTTTGCGCCGAACAAGAATGGAAGGAAAAGAAAGATGGGATGCTGAACGGTGTAGTCTTCGCCGAGCGATCTGTCCCTGAGGTTCGGCGCAGACGGAGATGGTGTAGGGTGAAGTTGACATCGTGGTGGAGAGCCACTTTTAGCCGAATGATAACCCAGACCGAACAGTCGACATGCCGAATATTGAATTCAGCCGAACAATTGACATGCCGAACAATACAATTGCCGAACACTTGACATGCCGAACAATACAATTGCCGAACACTTGACATGCCGAACAATACAATTGTCGAACACTTGACATGCCGAACAATACAATTGCCGAACACTTGACATGCCGAACAATACAATTGCCGAACACTTCACATGCCGAACAATACAATTGCCGAACACTCTTTAGACCGAGCAAAACACAGCCGAACACTATACCTAGGACGAATAATCTTGAATGCCGAACATTACTTAAATGCCGATCAGTATAAATGTCAAACTACACTTAGGCCGGTTACTTTAGAAATCATATGTCTTTTGAATCTGGAACTGTAATCACCTCAAGGCGGGCTTTTTGAGACGGTCAGCGATGACGGTCTTCGAAGGCGATGATTCGAAGCTAATTATTATATCTTTTAAAACATTCTTATTGTCTGTACACAATTGCTTGCACTAGTTCACACACCACGTGGGGGGGAAAACTCGTGTTGCTAATTCTAACGCTCAACGTTTTTCAAGTATAGCTTTCTCAAGCATTTAGCCAAGTTCATTATTTATTCGGGATGTCGAGAAAATCTAGTTCTGCTACCATATCTGACAGGCCTGAACCGTCAGCAAGGCAAGGAGCCGCTGATACTTCTAACCCGTCAACTTCTCCTGCTCATAACTTGGCGCCCGACGCTCTGGAGGCAACCATCTTACTAGACAATCCGATCGATTCTCAAGCCTCGAAGATCAACGAAGCTGCTCTGCGACGGATATGTTCTATTCACGGGATTCCTTTTGCCGACGTGTTAGTTCCTTCAAGACACGATCGCCCTCATCTGCCCCCAGTCGGGTACACTACCTGCAACAAGTTTATGTGTTGGATGGGCAGCGTGCCTCCATTCAACTTATTTCTCCGGGACGTTCTGCAGTACATAGACATGGCTCCATCGCAACTGCACCCGAACGGTCATGCGTTTCTATACGGGACTTACTTACTCTTCATGGCCGTCTTCTCCAGACCTCCAACTCCCGGTGATATCCGATATATTTATATGTTCAAGAGACGGAAAAATAGCCCTTCCTTTATGTTCCTCGAGCCATACCACAAGTGCCAGATCTTGACAGGGGCATGTAGCAAATTCGCCATGTACAAACAGGAATGGTTCTATGTGCGCTGCCCGTCTGGTTTTGCTAGGAGATGGGTTGAAGGCAGTAAGTCTCTCTGCTGAATCGTTATTCGTATTTAATTGGAGTCATGCTTTTCCTAACTCCTCATTTCATCTTTTCAGGTATCAACCCGCGTCCGGAAGGCCGAGGATATTCTGAGGCTGTTGAAGCCATTAGAGCTCTTCCTGCTGAGGATCGAGACATCCGGACTATCATTTCAAATGAATCGCTGTCGGGGTTCGGCTTGCTAGCCCCTGGTCGTCGGATCAGCCTTCCAGAAGGTGTTACAATTCCCAAACCTCCATCTGGTAAAGGGAAAAAACTTGCCGGACCGTCGTCGCGTCGCGCTCCCGACACGCACGAAGAAGGCGAGCGCAAAGAGGATGATGTCCCCGAAACTCAGGGCGAGAACGTGGGTCCCGCTTGGAATCCAGCAATCGAAGTTCAGGATATTGAGACATCATCCTCCCCTTCGAAGGGAAAGAAGAAGTTGAAATACACGGTTCAAAAGGAGAAAGTTGGTGGCACCTCAAAAGTTACGCCTATCCTTCCTGAGAAAGAGGCTTCTTCGCAGCACCTGGAAAGTTCTCTGAGGGGTCTGTCCAACCTGTCCAACCCCGATGATTTGCTTAATTATGGGTTCGATGATCCTGAAACCCTCAAATTCTCTTCGCCCGCGGGGGGCAACGCAGGAGCTCAACTCCCGGCTCAAGGAGACAATACTCCGATTAGCAAAGATAAACGAACGGATCCGTCGGGGGGAACACTAGGACACACATGCACATGCGCATTCCATAATATACTTCAAGTCTTTTTAATTCGTGAATTCTCCTTAACTCGTTGTTATCTCCATTCTTTGCAGGTGATATGGGCCGCTCACACGGACTTGATCGCCTTCAGGGGTCTTCTATATTCCATCACTCCGGACGGGATTCCGGTTCAGGCAGACGCAGGGACCGAGGTGATTATGAAGATAGGGACAATCGTCCTCGCCAGTCGTCTCACCGCAAGAAAGCACACTCTCAATCTTCCCAGTCCCGCGATCTTCCTCCTCCAACTGAGCCGGATAAAGAGAAGTCTTTGCAGAAGGGTTATCAGTCTGATGCTGCTCGAGAACAACATTCCAGTTCATCGAGTATGAGGCAAGTTCGAGAGCAATGTAAAAGAACGGAATTCTCTAAGCCTCCTCCTCCTATTCCTGCCGTGGACCCAACTGTCGCGGAAAAGATGGTCGACCTTAAGGCCAAGTTTCCGAAAATCTGTTTTGACGGCTTGAAATTCCTCCCAGCCATCCATCACATTCCTAGGCACGTGAAGCAAAGTGCCATCGCCTGCAACAATGACGTCTATGTTCAACATGACGCATTCGTGCACTTGGTGGAGAAGATCTCGGAAGTATCTGTCGAGCGTCAACACGAGATTGACCGTCTGAATCTGGAGGCTGACAGCGATAAGAAAATCATCAAACTCCAAGACGAAGAGTTCGCCTCTTATAAGTCAAAGCTAGAAGCCGCTGAACAAGGCGCAAAAGATACTGCTGAGGCAGTTACTCGCTTAGAGGTGGCTCACAAAAAGGAGCTTGACGAAGCAGTTCAGCGCAGCGGCGCCCTTGCCCTAGAAAAAGACTCTGTCCAAAAAGAAAGGGACGCGCTCGCTACTCAAGTCAAAGAGCTGAAAGAACAACTCTCCAAGGAGAAAGAAGACAAAATAGCTGCTCAGGAAGAATCACAGCGGTATTGTGATGAGATTGTTGCTACCCGACTCCTGAAGACAAAGCTCGACGGTGAACTTGCCGGGGTCGAGAAAATGAAGGATGAGGCCCGTAAGGAGGGCAAAAGAATGGCTGTGGAGGAGCTTGATTCTCGCCTTGAGGCGGCCGCAGAGGCCGGAAGGGAAGAGGTCAAAAGTATGTTTGACCCATTGATCGCCGAGTACGGAGCCCGCGTCCTTATGCACCGCGACCTAACATTCTTGGGCGACGGCTACCACGAATCCCTGGCTGAGGCATGGGAAACTCTGATAAAGATCAAGAAAGTCGAGTCAGGCTCCGAAGAGATCGACGAGGATGCATTGGTGAAGGAGTTCCTGAGGGGGAATGAGCCATCGGATTTATCCGCAGCATTGGCTCTTTATGGCAAAGGCTCTTCCCCTTCGAAAGAGAAGAACGACGAGGCTGGCCCGTCAGAGGCCGACGCTACTACTCCTCACATCGCCGCTCCTTATGCTGCTCAATCGGCCGGTCGGTCGACGCTTGATCCATTCGAGCAGCATGCCAGTTATTATCCCGAAGATCCCGGGCTCGGCGTTCATGTGATGTCACCTATCCTGGAGGGTGAAACCCCGCGCGCCACCGATAGCCAACCGGATCCTGGTAGGAAATTCTTCTTTCTCTAGAAGTCGAAGAGATCCCGTCATTTTTCATCAATGGTTATTCGTTCTAATGCCCACTTCTTATATTTTCATGCAGGTTGTTCTGACGCCGAACTAACTCCGAGGAGCGATGACGCCAAGGAGGAAGCAGGGAAAACAAGCGACGTTGCTCACGCAGGGGTAACTCCCGGTCCAGACGCTCAAGTGATCGGGGCGCTTGATGATGACAAACTTGATACTTCGTCTCCTGCCGAAGGAAGCGACGAAGTTAAAATCACTGGCGCCTCTGAACATACTCCAAAGATGAGCATGAAGGACCGTCTCGCCGACGAGGAGAAGAGAAAGGTCAAAGTCAAAGTTGAATCTGAAGTCCTGGAACTCACTGACCTGTGGAACAAACCTTTGAAAATCATTCTCCCGGGCAGGTCCAAACCACTAGATGTTCCATCTCCTACTCCTGACTCCGTCTCTCTAGCAAGAAAAAAGTCCAAGAAAAAGCGTGAGGGAGAGGAGTCATCGGAAACACCAAAGGCAGACAAGAAGAAGAAGTCGAAGAAGTAATCGATGCACTTGTTCAACAAGTTTCCTGATTAAGTTTTGTAATTGTTTTTATCTCCCATGATTTGTAGTTTGTATAGAGAGGTCTGAATTTTGTAGGAGTGATCATGTATCCCCATTTTGGACTTATTGAATAAAGTTTTAGTTTCTTTTTGTTTGAATGATTCTCTTGTCTTTATTTGGTTTGCCGACACTGCGCTCCGAGGACTTGGAGACTTGAGACTGTTCACACTCTAGTCCGCGCTCTGGGGACTTAGATTTCTCCGTTCGCATTCTGGGGATCCGGAGATTGGAAATCGTTTATACTCTAGTCCGCGCTCTGGGGACTTAGAGTACTCCGCTCCGCACTCTGGGGATTCGGAGATTTGAAATCGTTTATACTCTAGTCCACGCTCTGGGGACTTAGAGTACTCTGCTCCGCACTCTGGGGATTCAGAGATTGGAAATCGTTTATACTCTAGTCCGCGCTCTGGGGACTTAGAGTTCTCCATTCCGCATTCTGGGGATCCGGAGATTGGAAATCGTTTATACTCTAGTCCGCGCTCTGGGGACTTAGAGTACTCCGCTCTGCACTCTGGGGATTCAGAGATTTGAAATCGTTTATACTCTAGTCCGCGCTCTGGGGACTTAGAGTTCTCCGTTCCGCATTCTGGGGATCCGGAGATTGGAAATCGTTTATACTCTAGTCCGCGCTCTGGGGACTTAGAGTACTCCGCTCCGCACTCTGGGGATTCGGAGATTTGAAATCGTTTATACTCTAGTCCACGCTCTGGGGACTTAGAGTACTCCGCTCCGCACTCTGGGGATTCGGAGATTGGAAATCGTTTATACTCTAGTCCGCGCTCTGGGGACTTAGAGTTCTTCGCTCCGCACTCTGGGGATTCGGAGATTGGAAATCGTTTATACTCTAGTCCGCGCTCTGGGGACTTAGAGTACTCCGCTACGCACTCTGGGGATTCGGAGATTTGAAATCGTTTATACTCTAGTCCGCGCTCTGGGGACTTAGAGTACTCCGCTCCGCACTCTGGGGATTCGGAGATTGGAAATCGTTTATACTCTAGTCCGCGCTCTGGGGACTTAGAGTTCTCCGCTCCGCACTCTGGGGATTCGGAGATTGGAAATCGTTTATACTCTAGTCCGCGCTCTGGGGACTTAGAGTACTCCGCTCCGCACTCTGGGGATTCGGAGATTTGAAATCGTTTATACTCTAGTCCGCGCTCTGGGGACTTAGAGTACTCCGCTCCGCACTCTGGGGATTCGGAGATTTGGAATCGTTTGTACGAGTCTGCATGTCGTGAATGATAATGTAGTTTATCATCCAATTAAGAGATATAGAAACTTCATAGAAAATATGGCTTCAAGCCTTTATTAACGAAGACCAACTAAATTGCTTGATTACAACTTTCAAAAGGAAACTAAGTCATTATTGAATGGAAGCATGCAGGAAATAACAGTGCCTACAACAGAAAAAGGAAAACATGCTAAATGTAATAGTGCCGCAGATGTTCACTGTTCCATGCTCGGGGGAGTGTCGCGCCATCAATGGTCGCTAGCTTGAATGTTCCTTCTCCAAGCTTCCGTTCAATGGCGTATGGACCTTCCCAGCTGGGATTCATGCGTGATGGTACTGGGAAGACTCGTTTCAAAACGAGATCACCCATATCAAAGATTCTTGGGCGGACTCTGCCGTCGTAGTAACGCTTGACTCGATGTCTGTGCGCTGCCGCCCTTAACTCAGCTTCTTCACGCTTTTCGTCGATGCAGTCCAGCGATTCTAGCAAGAGGTTTTGGTTCGTCTTGGTGTCATAGTATGTCACTTGGTGCGATGGAACTTCAAGTTCCACGGGTATAACGGCTTCAGAGCCGTATGCCAAGGCGAACGGAGTGTGGCCGGTCGCGGACTTGTGGGTAGTTCTATACGCCCATAATGCTGTCGGGAGTTCATCTACCCACTTGCCTCCAACCTTCTCCAGACGCTTCTTTAGTATGGACTTGATTAATTTGTTAACGGCCTCGACTTGTCCGTTAGCTTTTGGGTGTGCAACAGCGGCGAACTTTTTCTCGATGCCGTACTTTAAACAGAACTCTTTGAACTCTCTGCTTTCGAATTGCGTTCCGTTGTCCGTAATGATGGTGCGTGGAAGGCCAAAGCGACATATAATGTTTCGTACAACGAAGTTAATGACCTTCTTGGAGGTGATAGTGGCCAAAGGTTCTGCCTCAGCCCATTTCGTGAAATAGTCAACTGCAACTATTGCGTATTTCGCACCACCTTTGGATAGAGGCAGAGAGCCGATTATGTCGATTCCCCAGATCGCAAATGGCCAGGGACAGATCATTTGTGTTAGTTCCGTTGATGGAGCCCTCGGGATTTTTGCATATCTTTGACACTTGTCGCATTTTCTTGCGTAGTCCGCGGCATCTCGGTTTACGGTGGGCCAGTAATATCCATAGCGGAGGATCTTCTTTGCCAGCGTTTGCCCCCCAGTATGGTCGCCGCATTCCCCTTCGTGAACTTCTCTCAAGACTCGCTTTGTTTCATCATGAGCGATGCACTGCAATAATGGGACTGAGAATCCTTTTCGATACATTGATCCATCCTGTATTATGTATCGCGCGGCCTTTCGAAGGACCTGCCGTCTTTCGCTTCTTTTTCCCGGTAAGGCCCCGGTCTTTAGGTACAGTTTGAATGGGGTTATCCATGACTCCTTCTCTATTTCTGTTCCCAACACGCGATCGACTTTCATTTAATCTATGCTCGGGGCATGCAAGACTTCGACGGGATACAATCCCATTTGTTGCGTATCGTCGGTACTTGCGAACTTGGCCAATAAGTCGGCTTCTTTGTTCTGTTCGCGCGGGATATGTGAGATGTCATAACGCTCAAGATTTGATAGTAGTTCTTGGACCTGAATGAGATACGGAGCAAGCTTCCGTCCCTTTGCTTGGTAGTCTCCTCGTACTTGGTAAACCACCAGCTGCGAGTCACAAAAGATTTCGACTGATTCGATCCCAAGTTCCCTGATGAGTTTCAAGCCAGCGATCAGTGCTTCATATTCGGCTTCGTTATTTGTAGCCGGGAAATCGAGCTTCAGGGCATAACAGATCGATCGGTTTTCTGGAGTTATAAGAACTACGCCCGCGCCGGAGCAACGGTCGTTTGATGCACCGTCAGTGTATAATTTCCATCGAACGGGGGGAATGATGTCGTGATCGTCCGGTTTGATGGGTATGGTAAATTCAGCGATGAAGTCTGCTAATGCTTGCCCTCGGATGGCTCTCCGTGGTAAGTACACGATATCGAATTGGCTCAACTCGATGTTCCATTTTAGCAATCTTCCAGAAGTTTCCGGTCGTTGGAGTACCTGCCTCAGGGGTTGATCGGTATAAACACCGATTGAATGCGCTTGAAAGTATGGGCGTAGCTTGCGTGATGCAATCACCAAGCAATAAGCCAATTTCTCGATTTTAGGGTAATTCCTCTCTGCCCCGGTTAAACGCTTGCTAACATAATACACCGGCTTCTGGACTCGATCCTCCTCACGAACCAATGTTGCGCTTATCGCATGAGGGGATATAGCCAAGTAAACGTATAGCATCTCATGGTCAACTGGTTTAGATAGCATCGGTGGGCTCTCCAGATGCCTTACCAGATTCCGGAATGCTTCCTCGCAGCTAGACGTCCATTCAAAATTTCTCTTTCCTTTCTTTATTATGTCAAAGAACGGGATGCACTTGTCAGTTGCCTTGGATATAAATCGACTCAGCGCAGCTACTTTTCCGTTCAAGCTCTGTACCTGCTTTATAGTCCGGGGAGCTTGTACATCTCGAATAGCTTGGATCTTTTCTGGGTTGGCTTCGATTCCCCTAGCGTTGACGATGAATCCCAAAAACTTCCCTGATGCAACGCCGAAAGAACACTTCAAAGCGTTGATCTTCATGCCGTAAAACCTGAGTATGTTGAACATTTCAGCCAAGTCTTGAATGTGGTCGTTTGACCGTCGTGACTTCACGAGCATGTCATCCACATAGACTTCCATGGTTCTACCCAGCTGGTCCTTAAACATTCGATTCACCAGACGTTGGTAAGTTGCTCCAGCATTCTTCAATCCAAAGGGCATCACTACATAGCAATACAGCCCGACATTTGTAACGAAGCTGGTGTGTTCTTGGTCCGGAATATGCATTGGGATTTGGTTGTATCCTGAGTACGCATCCATGAATGACAGTAACTCGTGTCCTGCTGTGGAATCGACCAACTGATCGATCCTAGGCAACGGGAAACTGTCCTTAGGGCATGCTTTGTTCAAGTCGGAATAATCTACGCAAGTCCTCCATTTCCCATTCTCCTTCTTTACTAGCACGGGGTTGGAGACCCATTCCGGGTAGAGGGCGTCGCGGACGAACCCATTTGCTTTGAGTTTGTCCACCTCCTCTCCAAGAGCGGCGGATCTCTCCGGATCCATTCCTCTCCTTTTTTGCTTGACTGGGACGTATTCCGGGTCTATGTTCAACATATGACTCGTGATGGCGGGAGAAATCCCACACATATCAGAATGCGTCCAGGCGAAAACATCAAGGTTTGCCCGGAGGAAGTCGCTAAGGTCTTCAGTCATTGCGGGGCCTAACTGTGATCCGATCTTCAGTATTCGCGAAGGGTCGTCACGGCTAACTGAAATGTCAATTGTTAATTCAGCCGGTGCCGCCTTCTCTTCCCTGGGTTTCTCATCGTCGTCTCTCGGATCTATATCTCCGTAGATCCGAGAACTATGCCCGAGCCAGGGCTCGGGCACTACTTGTCAATTATCCGTATTGAGGATGCGGACGGGATTGTCCGCAACCTTTCCTTTCTCCCTCCTGTGGGCCTCTCGGAGCTCGGCCACATAACAAGAACGACCAGCTGCTTGGTCACCGTGAACAATGCCTACTCCTTTGTCAGTCGGAAACTTCAAAGTTAAGCACCACGGGGCTAATGCCGCCCTAAATTCAGCCAGGGCCGGCCGACCCAAGAAAACATTATACGGAGAGTCCACATCCAAAACTACAAAGGGTAGAATTCATACCCTCCGACGCTCGCCTTGTCCCAGTTCAACTGGTAACTCGACATATCCTATTGCATCAGTCGCAGCGCCGTTAAAGCCGTGGATACTAGCTTTGGATGGTTTCAAGTCTTTTGTCTCTAGCTTCATCTGATCATAGGCCTTCTTGAAGATGATGTTGACTGAACTTCCACAATCAATCAAAATTCTTTTTACATATGCTGGTCCGATCGTTGCAGATATGACCATGGGATCGATGGTCGGAGCCTCTACCTGATCAGCGTCTCTGTTCCTGAACACAATATCGTCTGTCATCACGCGCTGCTGCTTAGCAGGGGCCCCGTCCTCTACGTTCGAACAGCACTCAAAATCTGCATGCTTCAAGGAGCTTGCATATCGTTCCATCTCTTGCCAGTTCTTATCTGCGGGATGAGGTCCGCCGATAATTGTATTTATGACCAGTCTTCCAACAGTCCGGGCAGGCTCCTCAGGATGACGTGGAGCTGGTGCATGACCTGGGTTGGACGTTCCCTGTCCCCCTTCCTGTGGATCCTTTACAAATTCTTGCAACTTCTTTTGTCTGATCAATTTCTCGATAGCGTCATGCAGGTGTCTGCATTCTTCCGTGTTGTGTCCATAAGTTTCATGGAAGCGGCAATATTTCCCAGTCCGCTTCTGTTCTTCAGTTGATTCTTTTGGACGTGGTTTTCTGTACTGAAAAGTATTGCAGGTGGATAGGTAAATGTTCTCAAGTGGGGCGTTTAGCGGAGTGTACTCGCTGTAGCTTGGAATTCTCGACTTCCACTTTCCCGCTTCTTTCCTCTTTCCTTGACTTCTTCCTCCGGACTCTTTGGGCTGCACAGGCTTACTCTGGACATTGACTTGGACCTTTCCCGAATTGTCTCCAGATTGCTTCACAGCAATGTTGCTCTTGATTGACTCTTGGGCAGGTCCCGGTGCCTTATCTCGTCGTACCCACCTAGCTTCCTCTCTTCTTATGAACTGGTGTGCCTTGGAGTAGAAACGCTCTAGCGTAGCCGGAGGTTTTCCTGCCAGCCAGTCTCCAAATACAGAATTCGGATCTACACCTCTCATTACAGCCATTAGAATTGCATGGTCGTTGGGATTACTGACTTCAGTTGCCGCAACGTGGAATCTTTGTAAGTACTCCTTCAGCGACTCTTCGGGATTTTGGATTACACTTGACAGAGACATCACGTCCTTCGGGCGTGTAGTATGTATCCTGAATTGCTCAATAAACTTCTTTGCCAACTCCTCGAAATTTGATACGGATCGCGGAGGAAGTCGGGTGAACCACATAGTAGCGATCCCAGATAGAGTAATCGGAAAGCACCTACACTTGGTGGCATCATTTGCTCTGGCTGAATCCATCATCCATTCATACCTCATTACATGTTGTTTGGGGTCAGTCTTTCCTTCGTATGTAGGAATAGTTGGCATGCTAAACTTCTTGGGGTACGCCGCTTGCAGCACAACATCCGTGAACGGAGTATGACTTCTTGACACTCCCCAGTCGTCATTTGATAAGCCCTGATTTTCTTTCATCAGTTGCCTGATCATGGCTGTCAGATCGGGTGTCTGTATGGAAGCTGGGAGGTTGGAGTCAGTTCTACGCGCCTGTCCATGCTGATGCCTCCTTTCCTGGCGATCTGCCAATCGTGCGTCTTGAGGCTCAATATTGTTAGCATTTTGATGATCTGGAGCTCCATCCTCCATCTGTACTCCGGTTCTGAAGCTTCCAGTTCTGGCTTGGTCGCGGTCTCCAGCTGTTCGAACAACAGCATCTGCCCATGCAGCTTCAGTCTTGCAGCGTCTACGCCTGGGTGGTTCATCAGAAGAAGTAGAGCTGTCAGATGAGGTATAAGCAGCAGGATTGCCCCCAGCATTCTGTTGCTGCTGTTGAGTGAGTTGTGCCATCAGGTTGGCATTAGCTTGCATCTGTTCTCCCAGTTGTCTCCTGCTTTCCCTAAGTTCTCTCATCAAGTCATTGAACTCTACTCTGGTGACAACTGGAGTCTGTTCTTGAGCGGCAATCCCTGCACTCAGGATCGCCGGTTGATTGCTAGGTCCTGCTTGTTGCACGCTAGCAGTCTCTCGGGCATCCGCATTAAGAGAAGCTGACCTGGTACGTGGTCTTGCCATTGTAAAGTTATCGGTATGAACTCTGAGTAGAATCAACGGATGTCCTATCAGTAAGTCGGATCTTCTTTGGGGGATTTTCTCAATCCAGTAGCTTCAAAGCAGATCCTTGAGGTCTGAGAATTCGATTCTCAGTGAAAGCACCAAAGTGTTAGCACCAAAATTGGTCACTAACCTCGTAGAAGAAGATTGTGAAGAGATATAAGTGATGAAATCAAATTAAACAGAGAAGACAGTGCTAATCTAAATACAGAAAGTAAGAACACCAAATTTATAGTGGTTCAGCGTAATAGCCTACGTCCACTTTGAGGTTAAACTTTATTGATCTTCTTTATAGTTGATTACAAATACAATTCGTGAATCAAATGCTTGAATGAAGTTGTTAAGTAGAGAAGATGAGTCTTGAAAATGGCAGAATCTCCTCGGTGTTTTCTCTCCAAAAAAGGATCCCTTTCACTGTGACCCTGCCCCTCTATTTATAGGCAAAGATGGGCTGGACTTCCCAAGTGGGCTGTTGGCCGAACACTCCAGCCCGAGTATAGTGAGCGCTGTATGCCGAACCACAGATGTGCCGAACGCTCTGACGCCGAACGGTCCCTTCTATGCCGAACGAGGTGGTTGATGTTTGGGAAGTGTAGGGTGTTAGTCAGTTGAAGCCGAATGCTCTTCTAGACGCCGAGTGCCCTTACGCCGAGTACTTCTAATCCCACCGGGTACTACGCCGAGTACTCCTGTATGCCAAACCACAGATGCTGCCGAGTTCTCCCTGATGCCGAACAGTCTCGTATGCCGAGCAGTCTTGACGCCGAGCGCTCTCGTTGCCGAGCACTCGTTGGATGTTGGGTGCCTCGCCGAACACTCCTGGTTGTCAAGTGCCTCGCCGAACACCATGGGATGCCGAGTACTCCTGTATGCCGAGCAGCCTTGACGCCGAGTACTCATGTACGCCGAACAGTCTCGATGCCGAGTGCTCTTGTATGCCGAGCAGCCTTGATGCCGAGCAGTCTCGATGCCGAGCAGTCTTGATGTCGAACAGTCTTGATGCCGAGCAGTGGTTGACGTTGAGTGCCAGTTGACGCCGAACACTGCTGAGTATTTCGCCGAACATTACTGGACGCCGGACACTAATGGATGCCGAGTACTATGCCGAGTACTCATGGATGTCAGTTGCTTCGCCGAACACTCCTGGGTGGCCAGTCACTCTCTGATGCCGAGTACTAGTTGCCTGGTCAAATCCCCAGGAAACAGAGACCTTCTATCTAAAAAGGGTTTTTAGGAAGAGAATTTTCAAAGGATTTTATTTTAAGTATTGGTTTGGGAGCAGTATCATGTGCTTAGCAAACTATCACCCTTAACATTGTACAATTAAAATAGATTTATGTTGAGATAAACTTAGATTTAGTTAAGACAATTAAAAGGCCTAGTATCTAAGTGTTTGTTGTTGATAATTGCAGAAACCCTCAAGCTACGGGAGAAAGTATTGGAACGGAGAGACATCAAGAGCAAATTGGGGTGAGAAGAATGATCTAATCATTCTTTCAAGTGACGAGGGAGAACCTGGGAAATGGCCACTTAGTAATATTACGTCCATTATTAAAGGAGAATTAGATCCATACACCCGACTAGATAAAGATGGTTACCCTTTGGCCAAAATGCCTATATCTCCCCCGACTCCAAAACTTATTATAGCATCTATTGACGAAGAAACCCCTCAAGCCTCAGAAGGAATGTGGATCACAAACCCGTAACTTCAAAACTCAAACCGGAAGAAGAAATTCCCAAGGAGGAGCCGATGGAAGAAGAATCTGAACTTGAAGAAGACCCGAACACTATGATATCCCATGAGTCAAACAACAATAGTGGAGACAGTAACATGATATGGGAGATGGACGGTGACCATATTATTTGGCACGAGGAGTTTTTAGATTCCCCCATTCATTGGGACAACGTAGAGGACGTAGAGGAAGAATTTGAGGATCCCTATGAAGAAGAAGTGCAAGGTTTAGAAGAACTAGAAGAAGGAGAAGTTATACAAAAAGTGCCAAGCGGACTTGGGCATGTGCCATGGAACCAGCCTTAGCTGCCATATGAAGTGGATGTGATACCTAGAATGAGGAAGAAAACA
Source organism: Allium fistulosum (assembly GCA_030737815.1). Taxonomy (NCBI): domain Eukaryota; kingdom Viridiplantae; phylum Streptophyta; class Magnoliopsida; order Asparagales; family Amaryllidaceae; genus Allium; species Allium fistulosum. The sequence goes on along the minus strand of CM060905.1, from coordinate 890,483,847 downwards.
AAGCAGATAACAAACAAGATGATAGTGATGACGATGGAGAAGTCTTGTTTGATTTTTGATACGGAAATGGACTGGCAGTATCAGACTGAAAGGAGTGATTACGATGTGAGATTGGAAGATTTGGAAACACCTATCTAGTATTAATATTATGTAGTAGCATATATATGTATGGCTTGTAATGTATTTATGTTTGTATTAGTATTATGAAAACCCAAGTAGAAGGACGTAATAATGGTTTAAGTATGTAAGGAGAAATGATGTGTGTAAGATAAGGATGAATGTGAAATATTAAGCATGTATAATATAATTATGTCCTTTGTTTATGAATTTGTTCAAATGAAAATACACAAACCACTTGAGAAAATTTCATAAGAATAAAACTATATCTTTATGAAATGTTTAAAAACTTAAACTAAGATTTTCTAAATATTTTTGAAAAGATAAAAAGCACATGCATTTTATACGAATTATTTCGTAACACAAATTTGGCCTAAAGATTTAAATATAGGATTTTGATATCCGAAAAGGATTTATCACTCGATGCTTTAGGGAAAACATTAATGATGATTTGTAGTCGGATCCTTACATTTTCTATCATAGAGCTATGCAAGGAAAATAGAAGTTTCTGAGCTTGATCAAAGTCCGCACTAGAGAATCGAAGAATCAATACTAGTTCAGAAGTAAAGTTGTATATTCGAATAGTAGATCGAATCAAAGATTGTATATATATAATCTATATACATTATACAAGTGTAAGTTTAAAAAGTAAATATTTTGGGCAAACACCTTTAGGTTTTGCGTTGTAATTTAGAGCATGAAATTGTTTTATGGAGGGGGTCTGTAACGACCTACAAATTTATCACTTTGATGAATTATATTTACTTTTAAAATATTCAAATATAAACTTTTTAACATAGATTATGTTGTCTTGAACAATAAATAATGATGGTAATCTTATATTGAATAAGTATTTACAAAAATATATACTTTGGAAAAATATCGATAAAATGACCAAAAACCGTTTTATCAATAAACAGCTCTATAATTATCAAAAGTCATGCATGGAGCTGGATACATACACTTATTTATCCATTTAAACAAGAATATGAAATAAAATTTATTATTTTATTTTTGGGAATAAAATGTATGTGTGACATCATCAATAATGGCATCATATTTAATAATTGATTTAATGAATTTAAATTAAGATTTAATGATTTAATAAACATTATAAATATTTAAATAATTGTTTTAAAATGATTATAATTCATTTTAATTATTTATATAGTGATACTAAATCATTTATAATAGTTTTATAAAGATATATACTTGATTTGAAAATAAAAGAAAATTCGTATCACTTTATGATATAACAACACTTTTTGTAAACAATTATTTGATATTAATTTATATGGTTTATAATTCAAATGAGATCGTTTTAATTAATTAATAACGATGTGAAATTAGTTTTCAAATTTTGCTTACATTTATATGTAAATTAATTTATAAATGAAAATGTGACCGGGAATCGACTTCCCGATTTTCAACGGTTTAACGAACGAAAGTTGTTCAAAGTTGTTGCAACCTTGTTTATATGTCTTGTGCACATATATAAAATACACATGCACACCCTAACATATACATGAACACACACACACACACACACACAGATATATATATATATATATATATATATAGACACACACACAAGTATACATATATACTTATATACACATACACATATATATATGTATGTATGTATGTATATTACAAAAGATCTAAGTTATTTTCACACTTAAAAAGCAAACTTCACTTCACTCTTACACACATCAACTCAGACACGTAGCTACAAACATGGGGAGGTGTTCGACCGTGCATAGTAAAGGAGGAGGAGGGTGTGGTGGTGATGAAATGGTGATGTATATGCACATAAATATCATGATATTTTAGTTCACAAATTTTCCTATAAATACCACCCTCCATCTTCACTTCATCTGTTCATGAATTCCTAAGCTTCTTCATTCTCCTTATACTCCTCTTTAATGGCTTCCTACATTAGGAAAATTATGAAGAAAAATTAGAAAAAAGAAAATAAATTTATATAAGTATATATACATTTGCAATCTACTTGAAAACAAGCTCAAATCCACTCCTTTCCTCTCTCTAAACCGACGGCCGCATCATCACCACCAAGGCCGAGCCCATTCAAAGATCCTGGCAAAGTCATAGCAAATTTTCGTAAAGTTAGAAACCAATGAAGGTTAAAAACTATATATAATTACATATACATATACATATATATATACATATATACATATATATACATATATACATATATATACATATATACATATATAAATATATAGACACACACACACACAAAATGATGATGTGATATAATCCTTATGGATGTTTACTATGCTTTGATCAACAAGTGTTGGTTGTTTTAATATAGTGTTTAATTGGGTAAACAAGTGACGTTAAATACACATCGATATTAATCAAGGAAATCACTTTTCGAATCATGTTATAAAAGTGATATGGAATCATTAAACCCCTTTAAAATGGTTTAAAAAGGTTTACAAATGTTTTATAAACACTAAATCCAACTTGGTAAAGTTTTGACAAGCTATGAAATTAAGTCAAAAATAGGCACGTCGCATAACGGTAGTTCTCGATTTTGCGCCGTAGAAAGTTAAATCCATCTATACGATGGATTCAGAGTCGGAATTGTTTGAAATAAAAAATTTCGAAACTCTTATAATCATAGTTTTCAAAAAAAAGAAAAGGATTGAGATTTCGTTTAGTAGAATTTGAAATATGAGCAAATCAAGTTTTCAAACTAGGCGCGGTTTGGCAGTTCAGAAACCAAAGCGATAAAATCTTTAAAAGTGATATTTTTAATTCTTTAAAAATATGTAATAAACTCTAATAATATTTAAAAATGTTTTAAAAGAGATTTGAGATATAAAAATTATGACGACCCATATTTTCAACCATTTAGAAATATTAAATTTAATATAACCGTTGAATAAAAAAATGGTTATAAATAAAGATTTTACGATTTATTAATGGAAATGTTATTAGATGTATGTTATAATCTAAGATGAAATCCTTAAATGACAAATTTCAATAAGTTAAAAGGTGATAATCCAAGTCAATGGAATGTGAAACAATGTGGGGTTGCATATTAACAAGAAGATTTGAAATAACAAATGTTAATGTTATAAAGAATGAAATGAATGCTTATCTCTAATTGGAGTATAATTGTAAATTTCAATTTGGATATAATTGTAAAGTTTGATAAGGAATAAAATAAATGATATATTAAAGGAGAAATCATATGTTATTAACCTCCAATAATAACTAGCCAACCCAAGAAAACTGTTTATCTCCGTCACTTGTGTCTCTTCCAACTATTCACTACTTCAACCTTAGTCAGATCTACTAATTACCTTTCCTCTGAGACTACATGACCCAGAAACTTCACTTCTTTCTTCCAGAAATGACACTTCGAAAACTTCGCCTTTAGCTGATGCTGCCTCAGCGTCTCAAACTACTCTAAGATGAACTTCATGCTCTCTTTCATTTTTAGAGTACACGAAGATATCATCTATGAAAACCAATATGAACCTATCCAAGTGCTCTGGGAAAACTCGGTTCATCAAATCTACAAAGAAAGCCGGCTGTAACAACCTGAAATTTTGGATATTTGAAATTGGATATTTAATTGATTTTAAATATTTAAAAGTGAATTTTTAACTTGAATTTTAAATATAACTATTTATTTATAATTTAATTATTGAATTTAATAATTGGAAATTGGGTAAAATATTTTAATCTGGAGTTTTAAGCTTGTTAAAAATAATTTAAAGGCTTATAAAACTTATATTGAAAATAAGGAAGATAATAAAAAATTTAAAATTGAATTTAAAGGTGATTTATTCAGTTTTGAAAATATATCGTTTAAATTGACATTTAAAAATAGCCTTACGGGGCACAGTCTCAGATTTCGACGAAACAAGTTCCATTGGATCCGTAATAATGTATTATTATCAGATTTCAAAATTTGTGGTGTTTGGAGTTACTGAGGGGGGGATTCACGGTCGGAAATGGTAGTGAGTCTGGAAGCGACATTTTTTTAATTTTGGGAAGAAACACTTTTCCTTGTTTTGGGCCGGTCTAGATTTGTGAGGGTATGGGTTTTAAATTTTTGAATTAAATTAATGTTAGTTCAAATTAAATTCTCATCAACGTATAAAATTAGTATCTTATGCGTACGAGGTCCGTTTCAGCTGATTCAAGTTATGTTGGGATCGTATCGTCGGCATCTACGCATAGGAATCAGTTTGGGTGGATTTGGAGTTTCTGATAATTTCAGACAATTTAAAACGCGTCCGGATTTAATTGAAAACGAAACGCGAAGTTAAGTTATTTAAAAGGGAATTTTGAATTTAAGTTATTTAAAAAGGGAATTTTGGACTAGCAATATGGAAGTCGAAAATATATTTTTCCGAGAAGTTAAGTTATTTAAAAAGGGAATTTTGAAGTATTAATTAGAAAATTTAAAGTGTTTTAATGAATATTTCAGAAATTAATTCTTTATTTGTTTTAAAATGGGTTTAAGTATATTTTTAAATTATGAATTAAGATTGTTATATTAAAATAATTATTATTTAAGAGTTAATCAATATTATTACTTTAAAGGGTTTCCAAATATTTTGAAAGAAAAAGATAATTTGTGGGTATGCCGAATTCAATAAGATAACTGTATATTTTTGGATAAAGAGATTTAATTTATTTAAATCTAAATTAAATAAGACTGGTGTTTTTCAGTGGAAATGAAGTGTTTGATTGAATGATTGTTTATTTGATAGTTAAATAACCGACTATCAAATCTAGACCCAAATATAACTTTGGAAATATCTAGAAGAAACACGGGAATTATACGGTACAGTTACCGTTCGAGGTGTTGTACTATACGTGTAATCTCATTTCGTTCTTCTAGGACGTTTATAAGGAAATCCATCCTCTAACAGTTAGGAGGTGATCTTCGATCTTATCTTCGTCCGTTTATTTCCTAGAGAACCGGGGATGAGTTTACTGGGAATATCGAACGTTGTTTCGAAGAAACTGGGATCGGATTTGTGATCCGAAAACCACTTTGATCTGACGAGTACGTTTTCAAAATGAAGACAAGAGCTTGGAGTCAAAGATGGAGCAATGAAGTGCAAGGGCTAATCGCTACTAATCCTTAGGGTGATTCTAAGATGGATGTAGAAGGAGTAGTGCCTTCAGTTCCGTACGGACCGGGAACGGACTTGTATGGACGAATGCTATCAGCACATTGTCATTGGAAGACAATGAGCATTCTAAGTGCATATTTCTAAAAAGGTACTCCTAGCCTCTAGCCTCATCAACCGGGAATGACTGAAAATCAGGGGAGATGCAGCAAGGCTAAGTGGGTCGCACCCAAGTATAGTAAGGTTACCCCTATCTAGAGTCCCTTTTATTCGACTGTGTGGTGCGGTTGCTGATCCCAACCGCGGGGTAATCTTACTCGGACTGTAATGACCCAGAATTTATATTAATTAAAATTTGAATATTTAATTGATTTTAAAATATTAATAAGGGAAATTAATAAGTTGAATAATTTAAATTTTGAATAACTGGATTTAATTGAATAATTAAATTGATAATTTAATAGTGAAATTCCAGAAATAATTGAAATCTGGATTTAAAGTGAATGAACATGATTTATAAAGTTATATTAAATCATGTTGAAGTTATACTGATGTTACAAAACTTTTAAAAATTTAATTTAGAGTTAAATTGTGAAAATTGAATATTTTAATATTTAAATCGACTAGTGAAATTAGCCAAATTTCGAACAATATCAGAATTGGACGAGACTAGTTCCATTGGATCCGTAATAGTTTGTTATTATCGAATTTCAATTTTCATAGCAATCGGAGTTGTCATTTGACCGTGGCAACTTGAAACGCATCGAAATTGTTTTAATATTAATTTGGCGAGTTAAAATAGTCATTTTTCAAAAAGCCTCGTATTTCGACGAAACCAGTTTCATCGGATTCGTAATGTGATATTATTGTAAGATTTCAAATTTCAAGTCAATCGGATTTATCGTTTGTCCGGGGCAAGCCCAAACGCCTCGAAATCGATTTAAATCGGTTTAATTTAAAACTGATCGTTTTTCTCCGTATCTCGCACAAATGACCGAATTAGCTTCCGAAATACGTTCCATTGCGTTCGGAACGCTGGGTAAACCTTAGAAACGTCAGCCGGCATGCTCGATTTCGAGTTCGGAAAATCCGGGATGAATAGTGTTTTGGCCATTTTCTATATAAGCACCTCCATATTTTCATTTGCAAAGAAAAAATCCTAACCCTAATTGAAAAGCTTTAGCCGCCAGTTTTATAATCAATGGCCTGCAACTCACGACATTCATCCTCATTTATCTTCAAATCTATCAACATTTATCACAATCTTTCAACTAGAGAAATGTAGATCGTCACGAGTTCTATATATTCAACGGTAAAGATGAATTTTAGTCGAGTGGTTTGATGGCAATTGCCATTCAAAGGCACCAGCTTTGGGCATGATTCTCGAGGAAAAGGGAGGGCCGAGCTCGCCTTCGTTCCAGGCGGTGGTGCACCATACGTAGGCGCATCAAATGATGCTCGCCAATCATCTCCAAACGCCGTAAGATGGTCGCGAAAATCTGATGAACTCGGGCGGCAATTGGGTTCTCGCGTTCGAGCATAACCTGGGAAGCATTCACGTGATGGAGGGATAAGGAATACACGCCGCCCTGATGAAGTCAACTTGAAATCCAACGGCCAGGAAAAGTGGGTTAAAAAATTAATTAAAATGTTAATTAAATGATATTTATATTCGTATAAACTTTGAAATAAAGTATCTTTTTCATACTAGATCGAAAAATTACGAAACGAATTGCGTTGCAATCGTATCGTCGAATACTTCGCGATGGAACTGGATTGGAAGCGATCGAAGTCAGTGAAAATTTTGTGTGAAATTAAACGCCCATTTAATTTTATTCGAAATAAAACGCTGCAAATTACTATCAGGAAATCACGGTGAGAATTTCTCACTCAATCGAACAGATTCGATTTATATTTTAAATAGTTAGATTTAAAATTGCTTGAATGTATGTTTGAATGATGATTGTTATCTATTGATTGTTAAAATAGACATTATACGCCGTTATTAAGCGGAGGTTAATTATTAAAAACATATACCGCGAATATTTCACCGTATGTGAAATTGGTATTATATACGTATGTAGCAATATATACATATTGGCATATGTATATATTGGAATTGTTGATTTTCCCACCTTGTGAAGCGGATGAGACCCTATGGCGCCGCATAATAGCGGATAATATTTATTAAACCCATATATCGCGATAATTCCGTACTGGAGTGGAATTGGTATTGTGCTAACATCTTTGGATGCAGGGGGACAGGTTGGAGGGATCCAACTGGATTCCTCAACTGTATTGATTGATTACAGCTATTGTGATATTTGTTGATTATCATATTGATATATGATGTTTGGATGCTGTGATTGATTTTTTGGTGCTGTTGCATCATCAGATCCATTTTTGAAGTTTTAAAAATGTTAAAGTGAAGATTTTGATTTTTAAAGAGATTTTTAAAGTAATTTTTTTGAAGTATATGGTTTATTTGAATTTTTGAATTGGTTTATTTTAAATAAATAAATGTTATAATTTTAATGTTAGTAAAAATTGTGATTTTTGTGAAATACGACCAAAATGTTATTTTTGAAATAAATAATTGATAAAAATTATGAAATAGTTTAAATTGGAATTTTTGAAGTATTTTAAACGATTCATATAAAAAGATTTATAAAAATTGATATTTTTATAAATTAAAAATATTGGAATTATGAAATGAGTTTTATTAAGTGTTAAAGTGAAATAAAAATGGATTTCATAAGTGAAGTGAAATTTATAGATTTATGAATTGGAAAGATATAAAATGAATAGATTTTTGTAAAATATCAGATTTATCAGTAATCAACTTATAAACTGATTTTGGCATTTAAATGGGTTATTAATAGAAATTTGTTAATTCAGGAATTTTTATAAATCGAAGTTTATAAATAGGGATAGAATTTATAAACATTGTTTATAAATTCGAAATCAATGGAATTTGATAAATTGAATATAGAAAATTATTAAAGGAAGTATATTCGCGATTTTGGATAGCGAATTATTATTGAAATAAATTGTGTAGAAATTGTTAAAATAGGGATAGTGGTTATATTCACTATTTTGGACAGTGAATATATATTATTGAATAAAATCAATATATTTTGGGAAAAGGAATATTGTTAAATGAAGTAGTTGTTTTAAAAGATGTTTTAAAACGTGTTAAGTATCGAAAACATAGATTTCAACATTCATTATTGGAATAGACGTTTCGAGAAAATAAGGAAATGATGGACTATAACACTGTTGTTATAGTAAATGGTTTCCGAAAGGAAATGTTTTATATAGTATTGGGATTTATATATCTATCTAAACTTCGAATCCCTATACTAGTGATTTTGAGTCGTCGTAACGATGTTTTACGTAACATTTGTTTTGACTCAAATAAAATTTGTGAAAGAGAATGATTTCCTTAAAGAATGAAATATATACTTAATTTTGATTTAAGTATATTGAATATTTTCAAATGTTGAAAATAAATAGATTTGTGAAATACTTATTTTTAAATAAGTATGGAAATGCTTTTCCAATATGAAATGAAACGTTTTAGAGAATTTATCCTTTTAAAGATAAATTGAAAATGAATAAATTGAAAAGTGAAGATTTGAAATTAGTTTCAAATGGTTAAGTGTGGAAGATTTTATATCTTGTAAAGATATTTTGGAAATTAAATAATTTGGAAAATTATTTGGAATCTGATGATGTTGCGCATCTTTATTGATAGTTAAATAACCGACTATACATATTTACCTTTAAATAGGTATTTGTTGTGAATTGGATGAATTGGAATGCCACACTTATTTTTGAATAAGCGCTCACTATTTGGGTTAGCCGGGAAAGGACCATAGGGTCGTATAACCCATTCCGAATATGTGATACGTCGTTATGAATCGCATTTGATGACCGGTGTTGAAGACCGGATATTTTTGAAAACGGAAGGATTACCGTCGAGTTACTCTACATCGACTGATCTTCGATTTAGAGGTTTTATCACCCTTAGTGACGGGAAGTCCGGACGTGATTGAAAATTATCCGGATTTACAAGGGCTTCGTGAGAAGTGCCTTCGGTTCTGTTCGATCCCGGAACAGACTTGTATGGATTGTATGTATGACATTACAAATTGAGATATAAAGCCGGTTTCTTTCAAATACATATATGTTGGTGGCGGAGAATTTATTCTTTTAGCTTAACACCCTTCTCTGAGACGTACGAGCTCAGAGGTTATGTAGTTGAAATTTATCAGCGATATACTCCCAATTTGGTAATGTGACATGCTGAGTGTTGCTGTGAAATGATCAGTGTTTGATCATTTGTGATATGATCATTTGTTTGATCATTTATCTTTGTGATAATAGGTTGATCATTTGTTGACCCAAGGCATGGCTTTGTGACAAAGCGTAGCTTTGTGGACGAGACTTCGTCGGACCTCACACCCCGGAAATGGTCAAAACAGGAAGGATGCAGCAAGGTTTTAGGGAGTAGCGCCCCTTAGTGTATGTCATTCCTTCTGGATAAAGGTGGTATCATGGTATGGAGCCCAGATACTTAGCCTATGTGGTTACTGAATTATTATTCTTATGTGGTTATTGCGAATCGAGGATCCTCGGGAAGATCGGTGACGATCGGGGGATGGCATACGCGCGTCAGTAGTTACCTATTTTTGCAGAGGTAACCCGGCCTTGTGTTGGCAGAGATCCGGTTAGGTTCTCGGGACGTCATTCCAGAGGCGTTTCCATGTGGCAATGGGAAGTTCCTTGGCCTGACCATTTGTTGGAAATCCAAAGAAACAATACGAGCCTTGCACGGTTTTAGTTGTAGAACCTGCCATCTAATATGGTAGCTATAGTAAGCATACTATAATGGTACCTATGCTGGCTAAGATTTATATTCTACTTTCGAAATGTTTCTACACTATGCACTAAAAATAATATCAAAATGATTTGATTTTGCGTAGTAAGCATCTTTGGCTATCATAAGAAGAAATCTCCTCCAATTCTACGTTTGCATTGTGTGTGTGGCGGGAGGTCTTATGGTAGTTTCATTTTCAAAAGCATTGTGAAATTGACTTTAAAATTTTCCTGTTGTTTTAAAGATAAACCGTTTTACGATCTCACACCAGTCACCATGACTGACTCGGAGTTTATTGTTTCCCTTCTAAACTCTGGGTGCCCTCCAATTTCCACACGGGCAGCCAAGAGTTATGTTATCAGGATATTCTGGATATTCTGGAGCTTTGGGAGCAAGCTGGATGGCAAGACGTAGTAATTGTATCCGATATTATTTATTCCGCTGTGTATTCTGTATGAGGACAAGTTTATAAAACTGTCCATTGTTGTATTGAGTGGTATATTGACTCTGACTGATGTATGTATAAATTGATAAAATTCTTTGTTTAAAAGATTACTGATATATCAATCATATATATTTTCCGTTGCGAATGTGAGATTCTGATATTGTTTATGTTTCTGATGTTGTTCTGTTGTTCTTCTTTCTTTTTCTTCTATCTTTTTCCTCTTCTACCTCTTCTTTTAAACATTAAAGTTCGCGTTTCCGCCATCCGATTGTTCGACAGTTGCTACAGTGGACGTATCAGTGTCGGGTTTTCAGAAGACGGATTTGCGGGCCTTTACAGGTGGTATCAGAGCATATGGTTAAGCGACAACCCTGCTCTGTTGGGTGTTACTCATTAGAGATAGAGTCAGTAGTACTCTAGAATGAGTTTGAGTGTAATAATAGATACGAGTGCGTATTTGTTAGTGAATATGAAATTGGTTTATATTGTGATGATTGGTTTGTTGAGTGGTATATGGATTCTGTTCAATACGAGTAATTAACGTTATTGATAGGGATCTCTAAACACTTGAATAGAACAATTCGGCACGATATTGTTTAAATTGGGTAAATGAAATAATTTTACCTTGATTATATTTCGTATATAAAGGAATAATTTTTCAGAATTATTAAGTGTATATGAATTGATTGATTGTTTGGTTGCTGAATAAGTCAGATAAATCAATAATAGTGAAAGAATGAATTGTATAAACAAATGAATCATAATGTATGAAATTATAATTAAAATGATTTACATTACAAGGGTAAAATATTCTTATGTATAAGAAGTGAAATTTTATAAGTAAAAGATTTGTAATTGTGATTTATAATCTGAAACAAAATTCCAGAGAAGTGTTTTGAAAGGATTTGATGTTTTGGAAAATTGTTTTGGAGAGATGAAAGCTCTAAACTCTTTTCAGGTCGTTGGAAAATAATTCCGATGATGATCATGACATCATTGGTGTTCATTTTCGGGTTTCCAAAAGAGGAATTGCTGCCAGATTATTTTAAAATAAAGGTTGTTTGAAAATTTGGATTTGGTTTTAGAAATTCAAAGGATAATTTGAATTGATTTCAAAAATAGTTTTTGAAAGGTTGAAAGACTCTAGAATCCTATTTAAATATTTATGGGAATAACAAATAAGTTGATAACTTATACAAAATTGAATTTTGAATAGAATGAATTTAACTTAAGAAATTTTAAGTTGAATTAAAGTAAGTATAAGTAAATCAATTAAATCCAAGTGGTAATTGTTGAATATAAGTTGTATAACTTATAAAATGTGGAGATGTAAGTGAAACCAACTATTAAGGTGGTTGAATAATTTTGTTAAGCAAAATAAATTGTGATTTTGATTAAGTGATAAAATTTGACTTTGGTAAAAGTTAAATAGAATTGAAATCTGAATTTGGATTTATAAGTGGAAACTTGAGTAATTTGAACAAATGAAATTTGAAATTGGAATATAACTTAAGTGATGTTGAATAAAATTGATTTTTGTATCGAAGTAAAATAATCAAGTGAATTTATTAAATAGATGTGAACTTGCGTTATATAAATGAAATTCAATTTTATTTGTAAAATGAAGTAGAAATTGAATTGAATAAATAGATTGGATGTTAATCAATTGAATGTAAATAATTGATATGAAACAATGAATATAAGTGTTAATTCATTAGAAGCTAATAAATTGGAAATTGAATGGAAGTCAATTTAATATCAACCAATTGAATTAAAGGTGTTGAACCAAATTGGATGTAAATTGAATAAATTTGATTGTAATGGATGTACATTGGTTGTTATATGAGTATTAGTTGATTGTATATAATTCATTAAGTATTAATGAAAGTAAACTGATTTGGTTATGAATTTGTTGGATGATAGTTGGATGATAATTGTTTGGTGGTTGCATTTGTTGATGTGTTGCATTTGCTATATTGACACATATGTAGTTGATATGTTGCTATATGATGTATATCGATGTTATTTTCTATATACATGTTCTCATTTGTTTGAATGAGTGTTTAGTAGGTGCGGATGGCGTTTGCTTCGCATTTGAAGCTCGCTTTCGCGCTATATTAGCCGTATACGCTCGCTAATAATATATAAGGTACATATCTCGGATTAAATATCGTACTTTTACACTTTTTTCCCTACGGGATGCCTCATCACTTGATGAGATGTATATTTGTGATATATATACTCTGTCATTTTTTTTTGGATCGAGCCGCGCAAAGGAGGCTATGGCGAAATTTTCCAAAAATTTAAGGCGTTAGAATATTTTTGAGAAAATTGGAAAATTGAGAAATTTTGGAAACTTAGAAAAGTTTTTGTAAGAAGTTTAACTAATATATTTTTGAGAAAGTTAAACACTTAAGAGATTTGTAAATCAAATTTGAACGGTTTGTTTTGAAAAGTTAATAGACTTTGTATCTTCTTCTTACTTGGTAATTTCGAGGATGAAATTCTTTTAAGGGGGGAAGTTTGTAACGACCCAGAATTTATATTAATTAAAATTTAAATATTTAATTGATTTTAAAATATTAATAAGGGAAATTAATAAGTCGAATAATTTAAAAATTCGAATAACTGGATTTAATTGAATAATTAAATTGATAATTTAATAGTGAAATTCCAGAAATAATTGAAATCTGGATTTAAAGTGAATGAAAATGATTTATAAAGTTATATTAAATCATGTTGAAGTTATACTGATGTTACAGAACTTTTAAAAATTGAATTTAGAGTTAAATTGTGAAAATAGAATATTTTAATATTTAAATCGACTAGTGAAATTAGCCAATTTTCGAACAGTCTCAGAATTGGACGAGACCAGTTCCATTGGATCCGTAATAGTTTTTTATTATCGGATTTCAATTTTTGTAGCAATCGGAGTTGTCATTTGACCGTGGCAACTCGAAACGCATCGAAATTGTTTTAATATTAATTTGGCGAGTTAAAATAGTCATTTTTCAAAAAGTCTTGGATTTCGACGAAACCAGTTTCATCGGATCCGTAATGTGATATTATTGTAAGATTTCAAATTTCAAGTCAATCGGATTTATTGTTTGTCCGGGGCAAGCCCAAACGCCTCGAAATCGATTTAAATCGGTTTAATTTAAAACTGATCGTTTTTCTCCGTATCTCGCACAGATGACCGAATTAGCTTCCAAAATACGTTCCATTGCGTTCGGAACGCGGGGTAAACCTTAGAAACGTCAGCCGGCACGCTCAATTTCGAGTTCGGAAAATCCGGGATGAATAGTGTTTTGGCCATTTTCTATATAAGCACCTCCATATTTTCATTTGCAAAGAAAAAACCCTTACCCTAATTGAAAAGCTTCAGCCGCCAGTTTTATAATCAATGGCCGGAAATTCACGACATTCATCCTCATTTATCTTCAAATCTATCAACATTTATCACAATCTTTCAACTAGAGAAATGTAGATCGTCACGAGTTCTATATATTCAACGGTAAAGATGAATTTTAGTCGAGTGGTTTGATGGCAATTGCCGTTCAAAGGCACCAGCTTTGGGCACGATTCTCGAGGAAAAGGGAGGGCCGAGCTCGCCTTCGTTCCAGGCGGTGGTGCACCATACGTAGGCGCATCAAATGATGCTCGCCGATCATCTCCAAACGCCGTAAGATGGTCGCGAAAATCTGATGAACTCGGGCGGCAATTGGGTTCTCGCGTTCGAGCATAACCTAGGAAGCATTCGCATGATGGAGGGATAAGGAATATACGCGGCCCTGATGAAGTCAACTTGAAATCCAACGGCCAGGAAAAGTGGGTTTAAAAACTTAAATAAAATGTTAATTAAATGATATTTATATTCGTATAAACTTTGAAATAAAGTATCCTTTTCATACTAGATCGAAAAATTACGAAACGAATTGCGTTGCAATCGTATCGTCGAATACTTCGTGATGGAACTAGATTGGAAGCGATCAGAGTTAGTGAAAATTTTGAGTGAAATTAAACGCCCGTTGAATTTTATTCGAAATAAAACGCTGCAAATTACTATCAGGAAATCACGGTGAGAATTTCTCACTCAATCGAACAGATTCGATTTATATTTTAAATAGTTAGATTTAAAATTGCTTGAATGTATGTTTGAATGATGATTGTTATCTATTGATTGTTAAAACTGACATTATACGCCGTTATTAAGCGGAGGTTAATTATTAAAAACATATACCGCGAATATTTCACCGTATGTGAAATTGGTATTATATACGTATGTAGCAATATATACATATTGGCATATGTATATATTGGAGTTGTTGATTTTCCCGCCTTATGAAGTGGATGAGACCCTATCGCGCCGCATAATAGCGGATAATATTTATTAAACCCATATACCGCGATAATTCCGTAATGGAGCGGAATTGGTATTGTGCTAACATCTTTGGATGCAGGGGACAGGTTGGAGGGATCCAACTGGATTCCTCAACTGTATTGATTGATTACAGATATTGTGATATTTGTTGATTATCATATTGATATATGATGTTTGGATGCTGTGATTGATTTTTTGGTGTTGTTGCATCATCAGATCCATTTTTGAAGTTTTAAAAATGTTAAAGTGAAGATTCTGATTTTTAAAGAGATTTTTAAAGTAATTTTTTTGAAGTATATGGTTTATTTGAATTTTTGAATTGGTTTATTTTAAATAAATAAATATTATAATTTTAATGTTAGTAAAAATTGTGATTTTTGTGAAATACGACCAAAATGTTATTTTTGAAATAAATAATTGATAAAAATTATGAAATAGTTTAAATAGGAATTTTTGAAGTATTTTAAACGATTCATATAAAAAGATTTATAAAAATTGATATTTTTATAAATTAAAAATATTGGAATTATGAAATTAGTTTTATTAAGTTTTAAAGTGAAATAACAATGGATTTCATAAGTGAAGTGAAATTTATAGATTTACGAATTGGAAAGATATAAAATGAATAGATTTTTGTAAAATATCAGATTTATCAGTATTTAACTTATAAACTGATTTTGGCATTTAAATGGGTTATTAATAGAAATCTGTTAATTCATGAATTTTTATAAATCGAAGTTTATAAATAGGGATAGAATTTATAAACATTGTTTATAAATTCGAAATCAATGGAATTTGATAAATTGAATATAGAAAATTATTAAAGGAAGTATATTCGCGATTTTGGATAGCGAATTATTATTGAAATAAATTGTGTAGAAATTGTTAAAATTGGGATAGTGGTTATATTCACTATTTTGGACAGTGAATATATATTATTGAATAAAATCAATATATTTTGGGAAAAGGAATATTGTTAAATGAAGTAGTTGTTTTAAAAGATGTTTTAAAACGTGTTAAGTATCGAAAACATAGATTTCAACATTCATTGTTGAAATAGACGTTTCGAGAAAATAAGGAAATGATGGACTATAACACTGTTGTTATAGTAAATGGTTTCCGAAAGGAAATGTTTTATATAGTATTGGGATTTATATATCTATATAAACTTCGAATCCCTATACTAGTGATTTTGAGTCGTCGTAACGATGTTTTACGTAACATTTGTTTTGACTCAAATAAAATTTGTGAAAGAGAATGATTTCCTTAAAGAATGAAATATATACTTAATTTTGATTTAGGGGCATTTCACTAGAAGGACAAACTTTGCAGTCCAATTAGTTTCTAGGACATACATCCATTGAAATTAATTTCAAGGCCAAAGTCAACAGAATAATTACTTTTAAGGACAAAGTCAACAGTCCAATTTCTTTCAAGGACGTAATTTCATAGGTTTTTAGGCCTTAGAAGCTAATTATTTTGCATTTTGTCCTTAAAAGTAATTATTTCAGTTGTGCGTCCTAGAAACTAATTTCACTAGCTAAAGAGGCCCTTGTGGCTAATTTCCACTTTGATTTAAGTATATTGAATATTTTCAAATGTTGAAAATAAATAGATTTGTGAAATACTTATTTTTAAATAAGTATGGAAATGCTTTTCCAATATGAAATGAAACGTTTTAGAGAATTTATCCTTTTAAAGATAAATTGAAAATGAATAAATTGAAAAGTGAAGATTTGAAATTAGTTTCAAATGGTTAAGTGTGGAAGATTTTATATCTTGTAAAGATATTTTGGAAATTAAATAATTTGGAAAATTATTTGGAATCTGATGATGTTGCGCATCTTTATTGATAGTTAAATAACCGACTATCAATATTTACCTTTAAATAGGTATTTGTTGTGAATTGGATGAATTGGAATGCCACACTTATTTTTTAATAAGCGCTCACTATTCGGGTTAGCCGGGAAAGGACCATGGGGTCGTATAACCCATTCCGAATATGTGATACGTCGTTATGAATCGCATTTGATGACCGGTGTTGAAGACCGGATATTTTTGAAAACGGAAGGATTACCGTCGAGTTACTCTACATCGACTGATCTTCGATTTAGAGGTTTTATCACCCTTAGTGACGGGAAGTCCGGACGTGATTGAAAATTATCCGGATTTACAAGGGCTTCGTGAGAAGTGCCTTCGGTTCTGTTCGATCCCGGAACAGACTTGTATGGATTGTATGTATGACATTACAAATTGAGATATAAAGCTGGTTTCTTTCAAATACATATCTGTTGGTGGCGGAGAATTTATTCTTTTAGCTTAACACCCTTCTCTGAGACGTACGAGCTCAGAGGTTATGTAGTTGAAATTTATCAGCGATATACTCCCAATTTGGTAATGTGACATGCTGAGTGTTGCTGTGAAATGATCAGTGTTTGATCATTTGTGATATGATCATTTGTTTGATCATTTATCTTTGTGATCATAGGTTGATCATTTGTTGACCCAAGGCATGGCTTTGTGACAAAGCGTAGCTTTGTGGACGAGACTTCGTCGGACCTCACACCCCGGAAATGGTCAAAACAGGAAGGATGCAGCAAGGTTCTAGGGAGTAGCGCCCCTTAGTGTATGTCATTCCTTCTGGATAAAGGTGGTATCATGGTATGGAGCCCAGATACTTAACCTATGTGGTTACTGCATTATTATTCTTATGTGGTTATTGCGAATCGAGGATCCTCGGGAAGATCGGTGACGATCGGGGGATGGCATATGCGCGTCAGTAGTTACCTATTTTTGCAGAGGTAACCCGGCCTTGTGTTGGCAGAGATCCGGTTAGGTTCTCGGGACGTCATTCCAGAGGCGTTTCCATGTGGCAATGGGAAGTTCCTTAGCCTGACCATTTGTTGGAAATCCAAAGAAACAATACGAGCCTTGCACGGTTTTAGTTGTAGAACCTGCCATCTAATATGGTAGCTATAGTAAGCATACTATAATGGTACCTATGCTGGCTAAGATTTATATTCTACTTTCGAAATGTTTCTACACTATGCACTAAAAATAATATCAAAATGATTTGATTTTGCGTAGTAAGCATCTTTGGCTATCATAAGAAGAAATCTCCTCCAATTCTGCGTTTGCATTGTGTGTGTGGCGGGAGGTCTTATGGTAGTTTCATTTTCAAAAGCATTGCGAAATTGACTTTAAAATTTTCCTGTTGTTTTAAAGATAAACTGTTTTACGATCTCACACCAGTCACCATGACTGACTCGGAGTTTATTGTTTCCCTTCTAAACTCTGGGTGCCAACCAATTTCCACACGGGCAGCCAAGAGTTATGTTATCAGGATATTCTGGATATTCTGGAGCTTTGGGAGCAAGCTAGATGGCAAGACGTAGTATTTGTATCCGATATTATTTATTCCGCTGTGTATTCTGTATTAGGACAAGTTTATAAAACTGTCCATTGTTGTATTGAGTTGTATATTGACTCTGACTGATGTATGTATAAACTGATAAAATTCTTTGTTTAAAAGATTACTGATTTATCTATCATATATTGTTCCGTTGCGAATGTGAGATTCTGATATTGTTTATGTTTCTGATGTTGTTCTATTGTTCTTCTTTCTTTTTCTTCTATCTTTTTCCTCTTCTACCTCTTCTTTTAAACATTAAAGTTCGTGTTTCCCCCATCCGATTGTTCGACAGTTGCTACAGTGGACGTATCAGTGTCGGGTTTTCGGAAGACGAATTTGCGGGTCTTTACAGACTATCCAAGTTAGGGGTTGTTCGGTCTTCTGTTGGCAGGGATCGATAGGTTCGATCTCGGTACAGTGTTTCTAGACTTGTACTGTGACAAGTGGTACCCTAGTGCCTAGTCATTCAGTTGGAATCCATTCTCCAATAAGTGCCGTACGGTTTTGATTGTGCCCAGCTATGCTGAAATGTGAGAAGCAAGCATTTTAGCTATTTGAATAAGTATTTTTACTTAGACGCTATTATAATATCAGATGATTTTGATATGAAATGTTTTGGTTATCGTAAGGTAAAATCCCGTCGTGTTTATTTTTGGCGTGGTCTTACGAGATACCTTTGATTTTCAAAGGATTTTGAATCTTTAATAATTCAAATTGAGTATGTTTTCTCACGCTTGTTTTCCAGACTGACTCGGGTGTTATTTTATTATAATGCTCGGGTCAGACCGAGTATTACAGATACATGATAAGATGCTATGGAGCTCAGTAGATGAGCTGGATGACGAGACGTATCATACGTACTTGATTTATATTCCACGTTGTATTGTAGGCTGTATATTCAGCTTTTGTGAGGACCAGTTATTATAACTGTCCAGTACTGTGCTATTGATTTATGTTGTACCCTGATGATGTAATGTATAAAAATAGTTATAGTTCTTTTGTGTAAAGACCAGTTGTTATCTATTATATATTGTTCCATTGCGATTGTGAGATTCTGTGTTATTGTTCTATTTTCTTCTTCTACCCGTTTCTTCTTTTCCCTAACAATTGGGTATTTCCAGCATTCGATTGTTCGGTATGTAATACAGTGGACGTATTGATGTCGAATTTTCGGAGGTCGAAAATTCCGATCGTGACACTTGGTATCAGAGCTGAAGGTTACCCAAATTATTTTTATATATAAAAGGAATAATTTTCGTAAATTATTATAGTGATATGGTGTGCTTAGTGGTTAGGAAATGATAATATTAAATTATTATCATTGTTGTTGTGGAAATTGAATAAGGAATTGAAATTATAACCAAAAAGTTAAGAAATTAATTTATATAACAAAATGGAATTTGTAAAAATGAGTTTATAAACGTGATTTATAAATTGAATGGAATAAAAATTCCAGAGGTATATTAAATATGATTTTGTAAATGTGGTTATAATTTAAAAGGGAATGAAATTCCAGAGGGATATTTAAAATACAAATTTAAAGGATTTAAGGGATTTGAAGTTTGGAAATTTGGGAATTTAAATCCCGTTGGGTTTGAAAATGTGTTTTTCAAAGTTGCTGAAATAATGGTGATATTATTTGGAGAATATTTTTGGATCAAAAATATTTAGAAATGTTTAAAAGAAATAAAAGCACTAAACTCAATTCGGTCGCTGGAATATAATTCCGGTGATGACTGCAACATCATCGATGTTCATTTTCGAGTTTCCAAGGGAGGAATTTCTACCTAAATGTTTTGAATTGGAGTTTGTTTGCAAAACTGGGTTTGATTTTGAAATGCAAAGGAATAAATTGATATACCAAGGATTTTGGATATATATTTATATATATGATTTCAAAAATTATTTTGAAATTGTTTGAAACTCTGGGAGTTTATTCAAAAATGTTTATGGAATATCAATAAGTTTGAAGGCTTATAGGATTTGAAATTTGAATTGAAGTAAAAAGTAACTTGAATTGAGTTAAGTAAAGTGAATTTGAGAAATTAAGCCTAATAGGCTAACTGGAAATAATTATTGAAATAGAAATTATTAAGTTGGAAATAAATTAGTGGATGGACAAATTAAATTAATTTGTAAGTAAATGGAATTAAAATTGAATATTGGAATGATACTTAGCTTGAATTATGTTAAATTAAGTAAAATAGAGAATTTAGTTCGAGTGGACTAAATAAAATAAAAGTTCGGAAATAAAAATTCATGGAGATTTGAAATAAATTAGTAAATGGAAGGTAAATTGAATTCAATTGGAATTGAAATTTAAGTTAAATAAAAATGGATGTAAAATTAAGTGATGAAGTGAAAATAAATATAAGAAGTTGTATAAAATATTTATAATAAACTTAAGAAAGTTGATGGTGAAGTTCTTAAGTAAAATTGGTATTGGGAATATACAAAGAAAATATTTGAATGCACATCAAATAAAGGTAAATAAATTAAGGCGGAAAATTGGAAGTGGATAAAATAAAAGTGGATGACGGTCGTGAAGTAAATGTGAATAAAAAGAAATTGATTTAGCTAATAAGCAATTGGGAATGAACACGTAAGTTGTACATATATTATCTTATTTGCATAACTATTCGATCCAGATTCGAACATAGAATTTCCAGATAGTTATATCGATCCGAGTTAGGATTTTTCACTCGATTTCGACGGCGAACCCTGGATATAGATTTTGATTGATCCTGAAATTCTCTATCATAGTGTATGGCTATGTAAGGAGAATGACGGTTTCTAATCAAGAAACCAGATCTGAGTCCACACTAGGGGGTCATGTGAACGATACTAGTTTGGAAGTGAAATTGTGTGATCGAGTGAGCGATCAGATTTGATATTACGTATGGATGGTACATGTACATCGTACGGCCTTAAGTAAAGCAAAATTTGAAAATTGTGAAAAGGAATAAATATAATGATTTTGAATTGTATGATTGGATACCATTGGTAAGTGAAATGCAGGTACTTAAAAACAAAAGCTAAATTGATGTCTTTGGTTCCAGAAGTAAAAATTTAAATTGCCCGACAAAAAGGTATGTGTTTAATTTGTTGTATGAAATTTGATGGTTTTCTGATCTAGCCACTTGGCTTTTGTTTTCTTTTGAAAATTGGGCCGTAGAGGCAGTTTTGTAGTTGTTCGGATCAAGCCATGCAAAGGAGATGCTGGCAAAAATTTTCGAAAATTTAAGGAGTTAGAAAAATTTTGAAGAAATTTTGAGGATTGAAATTTAATTTGGGATTTGAAATTGAAAGGGTTGAGTGAAAGATATTAATTGGAATCCATGGATGAAATTGGAAGTTAGTGATAGTGATATGTGGTTTAAATAGATTGGATTGAAAAATTGTTTAAAACTGATTGGTTTTGGGAAAAATAGTAACGGGTTTGGACCATTCTTCTTACCTAGCAATTTCGAGGACGAAATTTTTATAAGGGGGAAGGAATGTAACGACCCGGAATTTTGGATATTTAAATTGGATATTTAATTGATTTTAAATATTTAAAAGTGAATTTTTAACTTGAACTTTAAATATAACTATTTATTTATAATTTAGTTATTGAATTTAATAATTGGAAATTGGGTAAAATATTTTAATCTGGAGTTTTAAGCTTGTTAAAAATAATTTAAAGGCTTATGAAACTTATATTTATAATGAGGAAGATAATAAAAATTTTAAAATCGAATTTAAAGTTGATTTGTTCAGTTTTGACAGTTTAAATTGACATTTAAAAATAGCCTTTCGGGGCATAGTCTCGGATTTCGACGAAACTAGCTCTATTGGTTCCATAATAATGTATTATTATTGGATTTCAAATTTCGTGGTGTTTGGATTTATCATGTGGTCATACGGTATGTAAACGCGCTGAAATTTATATCGAAATTTCAATATAATAATTGGGTTCAAAAAGCTATCTTCTTCTTACGATCAAATTAGGACTCGGGACCTTTTCCATTGCATTCAAAATAGGGGTATAACATTATGAATGTCTAGCAGCACGCCTCGATAGGAGGTCGAGATTTTAAGCTACGAATTCAAGACGATTTAAAATTAAATAATATATATAATATGGTTGACTTGACAAAATTTTTTCACATTAGCCTTTTCCTTCCTATAAAACACTGTAGCAAGTATTTTCAAACATGCAAAAACATTCTACATGCCAACTTCTCTTCAAAAGGTCGCGTCTCCTCCCTCTTTAAAGCAGCCGAACAGTTCATAGTTTAAAAAAGAAATTCAAACTTAAAAAATAAAAAATCTCCATCTCTGTTTCATAAAAAAAATCAAAATCTTGTTTGTATATTATTATTTCTCAATCCTCGTCGATCTGGAATAAGTTTTGGAAGGTGCGGCAGGCTTTAGAGATGATCAACAGTAATGTCGTTAATGGGTTCGAGCTAGGCTTCGACGATGCGATTGATGTAGGGTAAATTACGTGAAGTGGAGGTCATGTTCGAGTTTTCTAAGGCGAGGCGCACCTTTGACCATTAACTGACGACGTGGGGTGTGGCTTTGGTCACCGCGACCTTCGCCACTGTAGCAGTCGAGTAGATGGGAGTCACGTTCTTCCTGTTGATCGTGGGCTTCACAGCGCTGACCGGTAGGTAGAGCTTGAGACGAGGGGGTCATTGGCGAGGTCGGCTAGGAAGTTCGTCGAGTGATGGACTTATTGAGGGGGGGATTCACGGTCGGAAATGGTATTGAGTCTGGAAGCGGCATTTTTTGAATTTTGGGAAGAAACATTGTTCCTTGTTTTGGTCCGGTCTGGATTTCTGAGGGTATGGGTTTTAAATTTTTGAATTAAATTAATGTTAGTTCAAATTAAATTCTCATCAACGTATAAAATTTGTATCTCATGTATACGAGGTCCGTTTTGGATGATTCGAGTTACGTTGGGATCGTATCATCGGCATCTACGCATAGGAATCAGTTTGGGTGGATTTGGAGTTTCTGATAATTTCAGACAATTTAAAACGCGTCCGGATTCAATTGAAAATGGAACGTGAAAGCGATTGAAAAATCAAGGTGAGTTAATCTCACTCAAATTTGAATTACTGGTTAATTGTAAATAGTTAAAATTTATTATTGGTTGATCGATTTAATTGACAATTATTATCAGTCTGGATGTGATATTATATATAGTAGTAGATATATATTGGAGTGATTGATATTCCCGCATATATATATAGCGGATGAGACCCTATGTGCCCCGCATAATAGCGGATGACCATATATACCGCGATATCCCCCTCAAAGTGGGATTGGTATTTTTATATTGTGCTAACATCTGTGGATGTAGGGAAACAGGTTGGAGGGATCCAACTGGATTCCTCAAAAATGTTGAAATTATTGACATAGTCAGTAGTATCATTTATTCGAATAATCTGTGATAGGTTTTATTGGAGATTGAATTTATTGGATGCTATGGTATTGCTGGATATATTTTTGGCATTTTAATATATCAAAAATATGAATGTTGAATTTCTAAATATAAAATAAAATGGGAAATTTAAAGTAAAATATATATAGTAAAGTTTGATAAATTAAAGGAATGAATTTGGAAAGATAAATAGTTTGATTTTAAAATCCTATTTAATAAATTCCGGAATATGAAAAAAATAGAGATTTTTGGATAAATGTGAATAAAAGAGTTTTTAAAAATAAGAACTTAAGCGATACTATTTTAAGTATAAAAGAAGGTATTTTTAAGTTTAAGATTTAAATAGTTTGGGAAAAATAAAAGGAGAATATTGAAAATAAAATATGAAATTGATGTCCCAGATTTAAATAAGATTTTAAATCATAAAAAGGAAGTGAATCTGAAATTAGTGGTTTTGGGATAAATTTGGGTTAACTAAGAAATTTTATTAAAAGTGGAATTTAATTTGAAAGTCGATTTAAAATCGATTAAGTGTTATGAAATAGTGATAAAACGGGAAATGAGACTGTGGAATTTATAAACGAAGTTTATAAATAAAGTAAAGTAAATTATCAGTGGATAAATGGGGATTATAAATTCACGAGGAGGATTTATAAGGAAATGGGAAAATCGGTTTAAAAATAAATGGTAGATTTATATTTTAGAAATGTGAAAAGGAATTTACGGAATTGGGACGTAAATTAATTGGAGATAAATCGAGAAGGATTTATTAATATTGGACTGGCAATATGGAAGTCGAAAATATTTTTTTTCGAGAAGTTAAGTTATTTAAAAAGGGAATTTTGAAGTATTAATTAGAAAATTTAAAGTGTTTTAATGAATATTTCAGAAATTAATTCCTTAGTTGTTTTAAAATGGGTTTAAGTATATTTTTAAATTATAAATTAAGATAGTTATATTAAAATAATAATTATTTAAGAAGTAATCAATATTATTATTGTAAAGGGTTTCCAAATATTTTGAAAGAAAAAGATAATTTGTGGGTATGCCGAATTCAATAAGATAAGTGTATATTTTTGGATAAAGAGAGTTAATTTATTTAAATCTAAATTAAATAAGACTTGGTGTTTTTTCAGTGGAAATGAAGTGTTTGATTGAATGATTGTTTATTTGATAGTTAAATAACCGACTATCAAATCTAGACCCAAATATAACTTTGGAAATATCTAGAAGAAACACGGGAATTATATGGTACAGTTACCGTTCGAGGTGCTGTACTATACGTGTAAACTCGTTTCATTCTTCTAGGACGTTTATAAGGAAATCCATCCACTAACGGTTAGAAGGCGATCTCCGATCTTATCTTCGTCCGTTTATTTCCTAGAGAACCGAGGTTGAGTTTACCGGGAATATCGAACGTTGTTTGGAAGAAACTGGGATTGGATTTGTGATCCGAAAACCACTTCGATCTGACGAGTACGTTTTTGACATGAAGACAAGAGCTTGGAGTCAAAGATGGAGCAGTGAAGTGCAAGGGCTAATCGCTACTAATCCTTAGGGTGATTCCAACATGGATGTAGTAGGAGTAGTGCCTTCGGTTCCGTACGGACCAGGAACAGACTTGTATGGATGAATGGTATCAGTACATTGTCATTGCAGAACAATGAGCATTCTAAGTGCATATTTCTAAAAAGGTAATCGTAGCCTCTAGCCTCATCAACCGGGAATGACTGAAAATCAGGGGAGATGCAGTAAGGCTAAGTGGGTCGCAACCAAGTAGGGTAAGGTTACCCCTATCTAGAGTCCCTTTTATTCGGCTGTGTGGTGCGGTTGCTGATCCCAACCGTGGGGTAATCCTATTCGGACTATCCATGTTAGGGGTTGTCCGGCCTTGTGTTGGAAGTGATCGATAGGTTCGATCTCGGTATAGTGTTTCTAGACTTGTACTGTGAGAGGTGGTACCCTGTTGCCTAGTCATTCAGTTGGAATCCATTCTCCAATAAGTGCCGTACGGTTTTGATTGTGCCCAGCTATGCTGAAACGTGAGATGCAAGCATTTCAGCTATTTGAATAAGTATTTGTACTTAGACACTATTATAGTATCAGATGATTTTGATTTGAAATGTTTTGGTTATCGTAAGGTAAAAACCCATCGTGTTTATTTGTGGCGTGGTCTTACGGGATACCTTTGATTTTCAAAGGATTTTGAAACTTTAATAATTCAAATTGAGTATGTTTTCTCTCGCTCGTTTTCCAGACTGACTTGGGTGTTAATTTATTATAATGCTCGGGTCAAACCGAGTATTACAGATACATGATAGGATGCTATAGAGCTTAGTAGACGAGATTGATGACGAGACGTGTAACAACCCGCATATTTGTCGATTTTATATTTAAATATTTTATCGTTAGTCGGATGTTAGTCCGAAAAGCTACTTTTTGCATACGGTCAAATTAGGACTCGAGACCACTCCCATTGAGTTCAAAATGACGTTTGCGATCTTTTTGAGTGTAAACTTCGATATGTTTGGAGATAGTGAAATTTTCGACACTTTTTCCCGCCTTTGACTTTTGTTTGGACTGCACCCCTTTAGTTCAGCCCAACCCTCTTCCTCACTCTATCAAAACACTTCAAGCTTTGTCAAAAATGGTGGTGGGAAGTGGAAATTAAAACTCCAAACACAAATTCTATTGCAAATCCGAGATTCAACATCAAATTCAAGTAGAAGATAGTGGATTCAAGCTTTGGATTGCTTCCCCTTGCTTTCAATCTCCATCTTCATCCATTTTAGTGAAAAGGTGAGATTTTTATCTCACACTCTCGTCTATATCTATCTTGGACTGTTGGGAATGGTTCCCTATCATTTTAGCATGCACATTTTCATTTGGTTTGGATTGGATTGGCGAAAAACCCAAAATTTTAGTGTTTTGGTGAAAAACTGCACTTAGGTCGTTCTGCCTCCATAGGTCGCCCAGAACTGTAGCTCGCTCGTGTTGAAAAGTCACGCAGTGTTAGGTCGTTCACGAGTTAAAGGCTTAGGTCGTTCACGAGTTAAAGGCTTAGGTCGTTCACGAGTTAAAGGCTTAGGTCGTTCACGAGTTAAAGGCTTAGGTCGTTCACGAGTTAAAGGCTTAGGTCGTTCACGTGTTAACTCCTTAAGTCGTTTGCAGTTAGGTCGTTCACCACTTTTAGGTCGCGAGTTTTAGGTCGCGAGTCTTAGGTCGTGACTTTTAGGTCACGTGTCCTTAGGTCGCGAGTTTTAGGTCGCGAGTTTTAGGTCGAGTACCCCTTTAGGTCGCGAATCCTTTAGGTCGTGTACCCCTATAGGTCGCGTACCCAGTTAGGTCGCGCGCCTCTGTATCACGTTAGGTCGCAACCTTCCTTAGGTCGCTCGACCCCTCCACCTTAGGTCGCTGGAACCTTAGGTCGCGTACCAGTTAGGTCGCGCACTCTTATAGGTTGCTCGCGAGTTAACACTTAGGTCGTTTGACCTATTTCCCACTTAGGTCGTAGGTCGCATGATCCATTAGGTCGCATGGCCCCTTAGGTCGAACCCCGTACACCTCTGCGTAGGCAATCTTATCTGAAAAACATTCAACAGAAATTCCTACTTTGATGGTTTTGCGATTGATTTCTTTGGACTTTACTCACGTCTTCGAACGTGAATTTATGTGATTCGATTTGTTTCAACAATCGTTTTGTGACTTGTCACTCTAAAGATATGAAGGTTTCAATATTAGTAGTAAATATCAAAGCTCTTTCATCAAAACGATTTCAACTCTATTTTTATTACAAAGCTCTTTTTCCTAAACCATTTTCCAATCTACTAGTATATATACAAGCCTTTACTTCACTCGGATGAGAAATCGACTTAAACGACTTAGTAAAATGAGTGGTATGAAACGCTTGCGTTCATTTCGTCGATTAGCTCTTGGACTTGTTCGATTGAACCCTTTTTGTGACAATTTCCTAGTGAAGATTTACAGCTTGTTCGTAAATATTTAAGTTAAGCAACTGGTTATGGGACATGAAGCTAAACTCATATATTTACTAGCTTGGTGTGATTGACACTTCTCGTTGATCATGACGATCATTCTTATGATTTAGACTAGCAATTGTGCGATGTCTCTTTGTTTGCAAGGTTAGACTAGTCCTCATTGGTGTGATTCCAACTCACACATATCTATTTGCCTGCGAGGTTAGTCTAGACACCACTTGTGTGATTCCATTCACACATACCTTTTTGTTTGCGAGGTTAGACTAGACACCACTTGTGTGATTCCACTAACACATACCTTTTTGCTTTTTGGTTAGTCTAGACCTCAATCTGTGTGATTCCAACTCACACATATGGGGTAGCTCCCCATGGTCTTCGGACCATCATGTGATAGGCCTCTTTCTCTTTTTATGATTTCTGGATTTCTTGGTTTGATTTCTGGATTTTTAAGTCATTGACTTGTTATGAGTACAAGTTTAGGGTATGATGCCCTCTTTGGATCTTTGAGAAGATTCTTGTGATATTGATCATTTCTCATCGGTTGATCTCCTGTTGATCATCATTTTCATACTTATAGTAGTATGTCAGTATGGATATTTTATGTCTATGCCATATCTTTTATTTTATATCATGTCATCTGATATTTATAGTTAGACTGATCCGTTTATTATTTTCTTAAATAATACTCGGGTCAGACCGAGATGTTACAGGTGCTTCTGCTTGACTTCCTCCCGGGATTTGCTACTCTGACTTTTGGCTAACTATTTAGTTTAGCAGTTTTTGTTGTATACACTTGAGATATGGACTCATAGTTGTATTCTTTTGGTATAGCACGTGTTGCTATTCTTTTGTATTATTGTGGATCTTTTTGACCACTACTCTGATGTACACTTTCATGTGTTAGTTATATATTCATATCTTCTTCCGCCTTTGTGATATGGATGTCTGTGACTGATTTGTGTTATGTTTATTTCTATGTTTGTTTCTGAAGATTATTTTATAGCCACCGTGTGATAAGCAATTACATGGATGGTCGCTCCTCAACAGCCTTATTCTCCGTGCTAGTTGACAGCACTACATCGTAGTGTCCTTGGCTAGCGTGGGTATTGAGGTGGGGCATCACAAGACGTATCATACGTACTTGATTTATATTCCGCCTTGTATCGGAGGCTGTATATTCAGCTTTTGTGAGGACTAGTTATTATAACTGTCCAGTACTATGCTATTGATTTATGTTGTACTCTGATGATGTAATGTATAAAAATAGTTATAGTTCTTTTGTGTAAAGACCAGTTGTTATCTATTATATATTGTTCCGCTGCGATTGTGAGATTCTTTGTTATTGTTCTATTTTCTTCTTCTACCTCTTTCTTCTTTTCCCTAATGATAGGGTATTTCCAACATTCGATTGTTCGGTATTTAATACAGTGGACGTATTGATGTCGAATTTTCGGAGGTTAAAAATTCCGGATCGTGACACTTGGTATCAGAGCTAAAGGTTACCCAAATTATTTTTATATATAAAAGGAATAATTTTCATAAATTATTATAGTGTATATGGTGTGCTTAGTGGTTAGGAAATGATAATATTAAATTATTATCATTGTTGTTGTGGAAATTGAATAAGGAATTGAAATTATAACCAAAAAGTTAAGAAATTAATTTATATAACAAAATGGAATTTGTAAAAATGAGTTTATAAATGTGATTTATAAATTGAATGGAATAAAAATTCCAGAGGTATATTAAATATGATTTTGTAACTGTGGTGTATAATTTAAATGGGAATGAAATTCTAGAGGAATATTTAAAATACAGATTTAAAGGATTTAGGGGATTTGAAGTTTGGAAATTTGGTAATTTAAATCCCGTTGGGTTGTGTTTTTCAAAGTTGGCGAAATAATGGTGATATTATTTGGAGAATAATTTTGGATCGAAAATATTTAGAAATGTTTTTAAAATGTTCAAAAGAAATAAAAGCACTAAACTCACTTCGATCCCTGGAAAATAATTCCGGTGATGACTCCAGCATCATCGATGTTCATTTTCGAGTTTCCAAGGGAGGAATTTCTACCTGAATGTTTTGAATTGGAGTTTGTTTGCAAAACTGGGTTTGATTTTGAAATGCAAAGGAATAAATTGATATACCAAGGATTTTGGATATATATATATATATATGATTTCAAAAAGGATTTTGAAATTGTTTAAAACTCTGGGAGTTTATTTAAAAATGTTTATGGAATATCAATAAGTTTAAAGGCTTATAGGATTTGAAATTTGAATTGAAGTAAAAAGTAACTTGAATTGAGTTAAGTAAAGTGAATTTGAGAAATTAAGCCTAATAGGCCAACTGGAAATAATTATTGAAATAGAAATTATTAAGTGGGAAATAAATTAGTGGATGGACAAATTAAATTAATTTGTAAGTAAATGGAATTAAAACTGAATATTGGAATGATATTTAGCTTGAATTATGTTAAATTAAGTAAAATAGAGAATTTAGTTCGAGTGGACTAAATAAAATAAAAGTTCGGAAATAAAAATTCATGGAGATTTGAAATAAATTAGTAAATGGAAGGTAAATTGAATTCAATTGGAATTGAAATTTAAGTTAAATAAAAATGGATGTAAAATTAAGTGATGAAGTGAAAATAAATATAAGAAGTTGTATAAAATATTTATAATAAACTTAAGAAAGTTGATGGTGAAGTTCTTAAGTAAAATTGGTATTGGGAATATACAAAGAAAATATTTGAATGCACATCAAATAAAGGTAAATAAATTAAGGCGGAAAATTGGAAGTGGATAAAATAAAAGTGGATGACGGTCGTGAAGTAAATGTGAATAAAATGAAATTGATTTAGCTAATAAGAAATTGGGAATGAACACGTAAGTTGTACATATATTATCTTATTCGCATAACGATTCGATCCAGATTCAAACACAAAATTTCGAGATAGTTATATCGATCCGAGTTAGGATTTTTCGCTCGATTTTCCACTGCGAACCCTGGATATGGATTTTGATTGATCCTGAAATTCTCTATCATAGTGTATGGCTATGTAAGGAGAATGACGGTTTCTAATCAAGAAACCAGATCTGAGTCCACACTAGGGGGTCATGTGAACGATACTAGTTTGGAAGTGAAATTGTGTGATCGAGTGAGCGATCAGATTTGATATTACGTATGGATGGTACATGTACATCGTACGGCCTTAAGTAAAGCAAAATTTGAAAATTGTGAAAAGGAATAAATATAATGATTTTGAATTGTATGATTGGATACCATTGGTAAGTGAAATGCAGGTACTTAAAAACAAAAGCTAAATTGATGTCTTTGGTTCCAGAAGTAAAAATTTAAATTGCCCGACAAAAAGGTATGTGTTTAATTTGTTGTATGAAATTTGATGGTTCTCTGATCTAGCCACTTGGCTTTTGTTTTCTTTTGAATATTGGGTCGTAGAGGCAGTTTTGTAGTTATTCGGATCTAGCCGTGCAAAGAAGACGCTGGTGAAATTTTTCGAAAATTTAAGGAGTTAGAAAAATTTTGAAGAAATTTTGAGGATTGAAATTTAATTTGGGATTTTAAATTGAAAGGGTTGAGTGAAAGATATTAATTGGAATGCATGGATGAAATTGGAAATTAGTGATAGTGATAATGTGGTTTAAATAGATTGGATTGAAAAATTGTTTAAAATGATTGGTTTTGGGAAAAATGGTAACGGGTTTGGACCTTTCTTCTTACCTAGCTATTTCGAGGACGAAATTTTTATAAGGGGGAAGGAATGTAATGACCCGGAATTTTGGATATTTTAAATTGGATATATAATAGATTTTAAATACTTAAAAGTGAATTTTTAACTTGAACTTTAAATATAACTATTTATTTATAATTTTATTTTTGAATTTAATAACTGGAAATTGGGTAAAATATTTTAATCTGGAGTTTTAATCTTGTTAAAAATAATTTAAAGGCTTATGAAACTTATATTGATAATAAGGAAGATAATAAAAATTATAAAATCGAATTTAAAGGTGATTTGTTCAGTTTTGAAAATATACCATTTAAATTGACATTTAAAAATAGCCTTTCGGGGCACGGTCTTAGATTTTGACGAAACCAGTTCCATTGGATCTATAATAATTTATTATTATTGGATTTCAAATTTCGTGGTGTTTGGAGTTATCGTGTGGTCATACGGTATGAAAACGCGCTGAAATTCATATCGAAATTTCAATATAATAATTGGGTTCAAAAAGCTATCTTCTCCATACGATCAAATTAGGACTCGGGACCTTTTCCATTGCATTCGAAATAGGGGTATAACATTATGAATTCCTAGCGGCACGCCTCGATAGGAGGTCAAGATTTTAAGCTACGAATTCGAGATTTAAAATTAAATAATATATATAATATGGTTGACTTGACAAATTTTTTTCACATCAGCCTTTTCCTTCCTATAAAACACTGTAGCAAGTATATTCAAAGACGCAAAAACATTCTACGTGCCAACTTCTCTTCAAAACACGCAAAAACATTGTTCCTTGTTTTGGGCCGATCTGGATTTGTGAGGGTATGGGTTTTAAAATTTTGAATTAATTTAATGTTAGTTCAAATTAAATTCTCATCAACGTATAAAATTTGTATCTCATGCATACGAGGTCTGTTTTGGACGATTCGAGTTACGTTGGGATCGTATTGTCGACATCTACGCATAGGAATCGGTTTGGGTGGATTTGTAGTTTATGATAATTTCAGACAATTTAAAACGCGTCTGGATTCAATTGAAAAAGAAGCGCGAAAGCGACTGAAAAATCAAGGTGAGTTAATCTCACTCAAATTTGGATTACTGGTTAATTTTAAATAGTTAAAATTTATTATTAGTTGATCAATTGAATTGACAATTATTATTAGTCTGGATGTGATATTATATATAGTAGTAGATATATATTCGAGTGATTAATATTCCCGCATATATATAGCGGATGAGACCCTATGCACCCCGCATAATAGCGGATGACCCTATATACCGCGATATCCCCCTCGAAGTGGGATTGGTATTTTTATATTGTGCTAACATCTGTGGATGCAGGGAAACAGGTTGGAGGGATCCAACTGGATTCCTCAAAAATGTTGAAATTATTGTCATAGTCAGTAGTATGATTTATTCGAATAATCTGAGATAGGTTTTATTGGAGATTGAATTTATTGGACGCTATGGTATTGCTGGATATATTTTTGGCATTTTAATATATCAAAAATATGAAAGTTGAATTTTTAAAAATAAAATAAAATGGGAAATTTAAAGTAAAATATCTATAGTAAAGTTTGATAAATTAAAGGAATGAATTTGGAAAGATAAATAGTTTGATTTTAAAATCTTATTTAATAAATTCCGGAATATGAAAAAAATAGAGATTTTTGGATAAATGTGAATAAATGAGTTTTTAAAAATAAGAACTTAAGCGATACTGTTTTAAGTATAAAAGAAGGTATTTTTAAGTTTAAGATTTAAATAGTTTGGGAAAAATAAAAGGAGAATATTGAAAATAAAATATGAAATTGATGTCCCAGATTTAAATAAGATTTTAAATCATAAAATGGAAGTGAATCTGAAATTAGTGGTTTTGGGATAAATTTGGGTTAACTAAGAAATTTATTTAAAAGTGGAATTTAATTTGAAAGTCGATTTAAAATCGATTAAGTGTTGTGAAACAGTGATAAAATGGGAAATGAGACTGTGGAATTTATAAACGAAGTTTATAAATAAAGTAAAGTAAATTATCAGTGGATAAACGGGGATTATAAATTCACGAGGAGGATTTATAAGGAAATGGGTAAATCGGTTTAAAAATAAATGGTAGATTTATTTTTTAGAAATGTGAAAAGGAATTTACGGAATTGGGACGTAAATTACTTGGAGATAAATCGAGAAGGATTTATTAATATTAGACTGGCAATATCGAAGTCGAAAATATATTTTTCCGAGAAGTTAAGTTATTTAAAAAGGGAATTTTGAAGTATTAATTAGAAAATTTAAAGTGTTTTAATGAATATTTTAGAAATTAATTCTTTAGTTGTTTTAAAATGGGTTTAAGTATATTTTTAAATTATGAATTAAGATAGTTATATTAAAATAATTATTATTTAAGAAGTAATCGATATTATTATTTCAAAGGGTTTCCAAATATTTTGAATGAAAAAGATAATTTGTGGGTATGCCGAATTCAATAAGGTAAGTGTATATTTTTGGATAAAGAGATTTAATTTATTTAAATCTAAATTAAATAAGACTTGGTGTTTTTTAGTGGAAATAAAGTGTTTGATTGATTGATTGTTTATTTGATAGTTAAATAACCGACTATCAAATCTGGACCCAAATATAAATTTGGAAATATCTAGAAGAAACACGGGAATTATATGGTACAGTTACCGTTCGAGGTGCTGTACTATACGTGTAAACTTGTTTCGTTCTTCTAGGACGTTTATAAGGAAATCCGTCCACTATTGGATTTGAAATTTGAATTGAAGTAAAAATAAACTTGAATTGAGTTAAGTAAAGTGAATTTGAGAAATTAAGCCTAATAGGCCAACTGGAAATAATTATTGAAATAGAAATTATTAAGTTGGAAATAAATTAGTGGATGGACAAATTAAATTAATTTGTTAGTAAATGGAATTAAAATTGAATATTGGAATGATATTTAGCTTGAATTATGTTAAATTAAGTAAAATAGAGAATTTAGTTCGAGTGGACTAAATAAAATAACAGTTTGGAAATAAAAATTCATTGAGATTTGAAATAAATTAGTAAATGGAAGGTAAATTGAATTCAATTGGAATTGAAATTTAATTTTAATAAAAATGGATGTAAAATTAAATGATGAAGTGAAAATAAATATAAAAAGTTGTATAAAATATTTATAATAAACTTAAGAAAGTTGATGGTGAAGTTCTTAAGTAAAATTGGTATTGGGAATATACAAAGAAAATATTTGAATGCAGATCAAATAAAGGTAAATAAATTTAGGTGGAAAATTGGAAGTGGATGATGGTCGTGAAGTAAATGTGAATATACTATCCTAATAGAATAGTTCGACATGGTATTTTTTTAAAATGGCATGACTAACCATTCGTATGAACCATATCTGCTGCTACTCTGAGCTGATGGAAACCTGTCGCCAAATCTAACTGCGAGAGTATCTTATCTCCACTCAATTTGTCGATCAAATCATTAATCCTTGGTAATAGATATCGATTCTTTATCGTCCTCTTATTCAACTTACAATAATAGATACATAGCCTCAGCGATCCGTTTGGCTTCTTAGCAAACACCGCACCTGCTCCCCAAGGTGAACTAATCGGCCTGATAAAACTCTTGCCTTCCAAATCCACCAACTACACCTTCAACTCCCTCATCTCTGTAAGGGTCATCCTGCTCGGCCGCCTGCTTACTGGTTCTGCTCCCGGAACCAAATCTATCTGAAGCTCAATAGTTGATTTCGATGGAAATCCTACTACAGGCTTAAACACATCTGCAAATTCTCTAACCACGAAAACTCGACTCAACTCAGCATCCAATTCAGTAACACCCAACAAAGCATTCACCTCTCCGTTAGAACCTTCTACGGTATAAACAATCTGGTCGCTACAATCAGGGTGCCTAAGAAATATTTTCTTATCCTGGCAAAATAATCTAGCATCGTACTCACTTAACCAATCCATACCAAGAATGATTCTGAACCCCACAAAATCAAACACATGCAAACTACAAACAAAAGCATGACCTAACAAGTCAAACTCTAACTGGTCACACCTCAACCCTAGAGTTGCATACCCTCCTACTGGATTCGCAACCTATAAAGAAGTAACTAAATATGTGGGTTCTAGGTTAAGCTTATCTATCAAACATCTAAATATAAAAGAATGTGATGCACCAGTATCAAATAGAATGCTAACAGACATACCATGAATCTGAAGTGTACCTCCCAAAAATGCCTTTCCCTTCTCCTGAGCTGTCGGCTTGGAAGTAGCAGGCTCCAATGCATACACCTTGCCCTTTCCATCCTTAGCGGGCTCCTTGCATTGATTCTTATAGTGGCCAATCTGGTCGCAGTTGAAGCACCTGACATTCTTCTTCCCTGCCACCTCCTTTGCCTTTCCAGCATGACACTCATTGGCAAAGTGCTCCTTCTTGTCGCACTTGAAGCAAACAATCTCAGACCTCCCCTTCTTAGTTGCTCCACTCTTCTGAGTACCTTTCTTACAAAAGAACTTCCTCTTCTGATTCTGCCCAACCTGGACTTCCTTAGCCTTACTACTCTCTAGAGAATCAAGCATCTCCTCATGCCTTAAGGGCATCTCCACTACAAAATCAGAAGGATCTCTAATATGAGGTAATGTAGCCCTAGTTAACTCAGGCTTCAACCCTCTGATAAACTTCTCATTCCTCTTCATTACCGTATCCACTGAAGCATACCCATATCTGGCCAATTCCTCAAACTTTCTAGCATACTCCAGAACAGACATCTCCTCCTGCTCTAATTCAGCAAACTTTCTCGATCAGAGCTGACTGTGCCATTGCTAGCATGAACCTCTCCTGGAACCTTCCCTTGAAATCTTCTTTGGTCATAGTCTCCTCATCCATTGCCACAGTCACACTATTCCACCAGAACAAAGCTGCTCCCTGAAGTTGTCTGGATGCCAACCTCCTCTTCTGCTCATCATTAAGGCCCAAATCTGTAAAAATCCTTTCGTAGTGCAACAACCAATTTTCCACCTTAATGGAATCCTCTTTCCAATAAATGGCTTCCCTCCTAGCTTAGTGCAGTCTCCACTCAACTTAGCATAGTCGTTGACAACTTGAGCTCTCGGAACTCCTCCTCCCACTACTCCAGAAGCAACACTCGCTTGCACCATGTTCACGAAGAACTGATACATAGCTTCCATTCCAACTTGCGAGACTCCAGCGCCCACATTCTCTACTTGTGCCTGACCATGACCTCTTCTCGCATTAGGTTAGATATAGCAAATACATATGTCACTATAGCGTTATCCCGTACCCCAATCTCACTCTAATTACTTAGGATTTTGTTTTTTAAAAATCATTTTTAGTTTAAGTTTTTGATAAACCTATACTCTGATACCAAGTTGTAACATCCCGTATCTAGAGGCCAAAAACTAAGCGCTACAGATACTGCAGCCATCCATAGTATTCACTTCTAGTGACAAAATAAGGTAATGCTAATGGTATCCATAATGTCAGAAGCACTTGAATATGAACAAAATCACAAATTTCCAAAAACAACATTTTACCGATTACATTTCAAAACAAATTCATATCCAAATTACATAATCCCTAATCGTTTCCCAGGTAAAGATTAATTATAATCATTACAAAAATAGGCCAAGAGCGACATATGATGATGCCCCCTTGGTTGATCAAAGTCAATATAGTCAAATCTGACATAATATACATAGTGGAATCAAAACAAAATAAAACTGTAACTCCTAATTAGCTATCCGTCAGCCACCTGCTCGTCTCCAGAAGCTATATTCGCCAAAATTTCAAAAACCTGAAAACCTCAACCCTTAGCCTACTCAAATCAATTTTGAGCACCCGAGAGTTTAAGGGGAAACAAAAACTTTGAGTCAAACATAAAGCCTGGTGTGAATAATACTATTACATCTCTGTTTACTGATATTCAGTGAAACCACGCTGCTTAGCGGAATGGGTTTCCCCTCACTAATATACTCTTTAGAACATATATTTTGCAAATCCTTTCCTGCAACCAAACTGGTTAATCAAACTGATATAATAATGATTATAATAATAGCTAAGTCTGTTAGGTAATAATCAGATAACTAATGGACTATCTGTCCACAAGTAGTAAATGGACTATCTGTTCGAAAACTAGTCTAACTGCCTGCAAACTGGACTAACTGTCCGTAAATTGGACTAACATTTCGAATCAAAATGGACTATCTGTCCAAATCATTTCTTAGGGTTAACTATCCTTCATCTTTTTCCTTGAAAACCTTTTCAAAATGATTTAACCTTTTAAATCATACTTACATAAGGAAAATATATTCTTAGCTTTACTCTAAGCTATTTTTCCATGTTATATATACTTTACTCAAAATAATGTTGATGAATTTTAATGAGGATTGGCTATCCTTCCAAAACAAGTTAAAACTCCTTTTAACTCAAAAATACTTAGGCTATGTTGCTTAGTTAACACATTCGAAACATTTTTTAAAACCTTTAAATAACCCCTTCAAAACCCTTGAAAGTAACCCTTTTTGAAACCAAGTAAAACCCTTTACTTCACCTAGGCCGAAAGGCCAAATCTTTCCTTTCGAAAGCATAAAAACCCTCCCTTCGAAAGCTTTAAAATCCTAGACATCCTTCTTTTAAAACCTTTAAATATTGCCTTTCAAAACCTAGGAAAAACCTTTCCTTTCAACCCTTTCGAAAACCTGGGGAACCACCACTTCAAAACCATTCACTAAAACCCATTCGAAAGCATGAAAATACTAAACCATTCGAAAGCCTTTGGGTTCAATTTAAAACATGTGGAAACCTTTCGAAACCATTCAAAAATTTACCCCTTCGAAACCTTTGAAAACCATTTCGGTCGAAACCCTTAAGATTATGCCTTCAAGTAGAGAAAAAGGATCAGAAACCCATTAAAGTCAGAAGCGCTCCTTTTGAAACCATTAATACTGTACCTTTCGAAACCATTTGGGTTATACTTCAATCATTGAAAATGGTCTTCAAAACATTTAAGTCGAAAGCATCTATTTCGAAACCATTTCCTAAGTAAGTGATGTTGTTGAAACCATTCCTTCGAAAGCATTGGAGAAGTGGCCAGGTTTTTAGAAAACAAAACAACCCTTTCGAAACCATCTGGATCAAAAGGTAGGAAGCGGTAGCTAAAGGCTTCGACTCATTCGAAAGCATTCATTTAAAACAAAAGCACAACCTAATCGAAATCATCTCTTTAAATTTATTTGACCTAGTCGAAAGCTAACCAAGTCGAAAGCATCTTAGTCAAAAGCAGGCAGGCGCATTTTCCTTTAAAACCAAAGAAAATCCCCAACCACTTCGGAACCTATGGTTTCGACTCTATTCCTTCCGCCTACATCCAATTCACTACGTACCAGTTCCTTGATACCATGTGCATTGGTTTCGACTCTCTTCCTTTCGCCTACATCCAATTCATTACGTACCAATTCCCTAATACCATGTGCATTGGTTTTGACTGTGTCAGAAGTGAAGGTAAGAAGACGGAACCTGGTGCCAAAAGCATCGAAGCAGTGAAAAACATGTTGATTAGTCCTTTTAAACTATTTCTTTCGTACCTAACCTGCCTTGTTTGTCTAAATCTGATTGGTTGCCATTGTACTTTTTCAATGTGCTGCTAATTTCCAGAAATAACAAATTTAAATTAATTTACAAAAAGCCCCTTCTCCTTTTATAAATATATCAAACATTTAAGTCCCATACCTTATATAATTTTATATACCCATTAAAACACTTAGGAAAATTCTATAAAAATTCAAAAAATCTCTTTTAATATGTTTTCCAACATTTAAAATTTCGGACCCAAATTAACCCAAATTAACATTTTCTTTACTAGAAAATTCATATAAATTCCACAAAAATTCAAAAAATTCTGAAAATTGAAACCCACCTCCAAAATAATATTTCTAGTCCATATAAAAATTCGCAAGGCATTTGGATGTTATTTAATAGGGTTTTCATATCAAAACATGTCATAAAATCTATATGAACAACCATAAATCATCAACAAGTATATATAATCATTCTATCATTCAAAAACATAGCAAATCAATGCAAAATATTTTAAATTTCATCTTAAAACCGAAAACAAAAGAAGTGTGAGATGAAAACATTGTTCATCTTAGCTTTAGAGATTAAAGAGATTGAGATGTGAATGGATTTGATTTGCTTAAGCTTCTTCCTAGCTTTTCTCTATCTTTTTCCCTTTTCTCTTGTTAATGGTGGCCGACTTTAGCTTTTAAAATTTTTAAAATGAAATGGACATGTATAAGAGAATACACGGCCAACTTTTAGGGATATAGGAATGACCTCTTTCCTATTTTACCCCTCATCTTATTTCATTTTAACCCTTCTTTTAATTCATTGGTTAAATGGCATGGCTACTTAAATCAAATCTCAATCCACTAATCAACACATTATTTTATTTAATTTAACTAAATAAATATCCTAAATAATGTTACCAAAAATATGGGGTGTTACATTTAATTACCATATTTTCTTGGGCTCATATGAGGTATTAACCCATAGATTTGAAAGGTAATTTTTGGCTGCAATTATGTTATAGGGGCGGCCAAAAATTGAGGCAATTAGGGTTTAAGACGGATGGTGGAGATTGGGTAAGAAAAGGTACGATATGATACTCTTTTCTCTCTCAACCATTATAAAAGCATCTCTAACCCTAATCAAAATTAGTTTTTGTTTTAATTGCCTCCTCCTTCCTTCTCATGGCTGATCTATACATGCATATACCCCATTAAAATCTTAAATCAAATCAAATCCAAATCAATAGCTATTTGATAGCAAAGGGTCTGCAGTTCAAAAACTACCAATACGACGAATTGAGGAGGTTTCCAAAGGAAGAGGACTCATCATTTCAGGGTGGATTTGAAGGCATCAGTTCTAGGTAAATGTTCGTATAAGATGTATGATCATTGTATAATAGCATATTGCTCATATACATATACATATACATACATATATATATATATATTGTTAATGATCTAATCTTCCATGC
This sequence comes from Allium fistulosum, assembly GCA_030737815.1. Classification (NCBI taxonomy): domain Eukaryota; kingdom Viridiplantae; phylum Streptophyta; class Magnoliopsida; order Asparagales; family Amaryllidaceae; genus Allium; species Allium fistulosum. Next base: position 890,443,230 of record CM060905.1, on the reverse strand, counting down.
CGAATGACTGTATTTTATTTAACATTATATTAATAAATATATATGTGTGTGTGTATATATTAATATGTAAATTAATTAATTTATATAAAAGTATATTTACATCTATATTATATAAATTTTGATCTAATAAGTTTCCAATGTCTATTTATATTAATTATGAATTATAGTAATCGAAATTAAATTATTAGATATTTTATTATAATTATTTAATCACTATAAGATTTAATAAATTCATATAAAATAAATCTTATTTCTAAAATTTAAATTTTAAATTTTAAATTATTTAATCATCAAAGAAGCTCTTGCTCATAAATTTAGATTTTTTAAACATGTTTTTATATTTTTTAAAATTATTTTAAAATTGGTCGAATAATATTTAATTAATAAAAAATATAGTTTTCACTTGGAAAAATCTAGAAAATTTTTGCAACCCTTAAAATACTATTCTAGAAAATTTAAAATTTGATATTTTATTATATAATTATTTTATATCATTTATTTATGACAGTTTGATTAATTAACTCATAATAAATATATATTAATATAATAAAATTGTAATAAATTTGGATCTGTAGTGTATTTTGATTTGGAATGTTAATTTTTTTTATATACTCATATATATAGTTTATTATAATACAAATTTACATTTAATTATTATATTTATATTTATACACATACACACATATAATTATTTTACTTTAATTCGTATGTGTGTGTGTATAATATTTCTTTAAACTTATAATTTTATATGTACATATATATTTATTTAATATTTATAATATTATATATATATATATCAATAATAGTATTCATAATATACACACACATATATTTAATTGCTTGGATACTTATATATATTAACTATAAGTATATGCACATATTTGACCAACATACATTACATATGGGATGAGCTAATGAGTCATTTGTGATGTAAATCCCAACATTTAGATACTGACATATTTACCTTGTATGGAATATCATGTTACACATGCACACACATATACATATGTATATGATACATATGCATGCTTATATATAAAGTGAAAATAAATCAAATAAATTTCAAACAACAATTTATAAATTTAAATAAAATATATGATTTTAGTTAAATTAAATTTAGAAATGTTCTAAATAAATTAGACTTCATAGGTCCAACAAAGATCCAATAGCGTGACAAAATTTGAAATCCACCCATTTCTTCCATTGCATGCTGGCCTAGCTCCAACACCAAACACAAAGTCCTTAGTTCAATAATAACAATTATTATTAACCGAATTTCTATGGCCAGAGACTTTGACTTTGAGTTGACTATGATACCAACCCCATATAGCAGAGGAGATGAATCCACTCTTGAATAGTGCATCACTTTCAATACTTCTACTCGGCCTAACCATATTCGCTCGATGGATGTTGTGCCATGATTTGACTACAATCAAAGCAAAGCTTTCATATTGAAGATCCACAATATTCTCAAGTCGAGAGAACTATGTAAACAAGTCACATCGATATTACCGTTTGAGCTTAGTTATATTAACCAATAGAAACCTATCAAGTGAGTCGTTTCATAGTTATCCAATAAGTATCAGTACGTAACCCCTAAGTGCCTCCGGCAGTCATGATTAATACACTGCTCTACATTTGGAGAGCGCAACGTACTCTATTCTCAATGGGTACGGGTATGTCCCTCAGTGAATGGGGTATGCTATTATGTTTCTATTATCTGCTCTGTCAATCAACTCTCTACGACGTTGATAAACTAACTTTATTATGTGAACCAATTCGGAGTACGTCTCTCGACTTCTAGCAAGCTCTAAGTTTTGTTTCAAACTATATCGTGACATTGTTATCATATAACGATGTTATGAGATTCTCAATGTAACGACCCGGTATTTTGGACCATTCAAATCGACAATAAATTCACACATGCCGGACTTGAATAATTCAAAATAATAGATTGTAATTAAAATTTGGTAAAACTCAGCATATACAGTAAATAAAATAATCACAGATCACAGACACAGAGCAATATAATAGTAATGCAGCGGAAACAAAAGAATAGTAGTTCATGAAGCTATAATATATATATATAACAGAGTTAAACAGGATACAACAGAAGTCTCGAATACATAGATGTCTCAATAAAATAATCAAATACCAGATTTGAATACATCACTGAAAGCAACTGAATAACTGGTAGCAGAATCGATAGATAGCTGGATCTCCAAGCGAAGCTCCAACTCCAAAGGTGAGTCTCAAATGCTGTATCACTCAGTCTGACCTGAGCGTAAAGCAAAACAAAAAACACTCGAGTCAGGATTAACATTCTTATATCAATAAATCCAACTCAAGTGAAATATCAACTGAAATACTAGTAACTCAAAGGATGTTTGGGATAACCATCCTCTAAGGATCCGTTAAACTATCCACTATGTAGTAATATTCGCTATTATAATAATGTCTAGTATAAAATAAACATACTTTTAAATAGCATTAAGGAGTGACCCAATATTCCCCTTAACACGTAATAGTCCCAGTAGTCTATCCAGTAATAGCATACTTCCAAATGGGGGCTACCCTCGATACTCCACAGGCTACGGGAGAAATCACAACTCATAGTAAAGCTCGATATGGTAGGTGACACGGCACACAAGGCAATGCCAGGGTAGATATTCCAATTACGCACACGGACTGATGGAAACGCATAGCAGCCACTACCGCTCCACCTCGAACAACACTCCCAAATCGAGGGGTGCACCCAAACAATCACAAGGTAATAGAATGGTATCGAAGAAGTGCGCCCGATAAGAGGTGCTACCTCACTGGTCCGAGATCGCTCCTGTTTTAGCCACCTTATGCCAACTCACGGGAGTTGGGTCCACGCATATACCTTAGGATCGTCGCCACCATCCTACTTCATTCTGGAAACTCCACCGCGTACACAGTTGTTAAAGTGGTTTTCGGTATCGACAGAGAGTATGTCCATATCTGATCCCGGTCTCTTTAACAACCAATCGTTATTATAACACCGTGGTCATTTAAAAATAATTTATATTTCAAAACCAAAATATCATTTCCATTTCAAAACCCAAATCAATACGATATCATTTCCATTTCAAATATATCCATTTCCAAAACCCATATCAAAATCCAAAGTTATAACGCTTTCGAAATCAGTCTTTTAAAAATCAAAACACTATGGAAATCACAGCTTTGAAATCATAGCATTTTGGAAATCATAACACTTTGAAATTATAGCATTTTGAAAATCATAACACTTCCTTCTTAAATAGTTTAGATATTAAAATTAGTATATATAATAAAATAGTTTATAAATAAAATAGTTCATATAAATCGTTATAAGTTAAAATAGTTTATAATAAAATAATTTATATTAAAAATGATTTATATTAAAATAGTTTATATTAAAATAATTTATAAAGTAAAATATCAATAGTTTTTAAATATAATTTAAAATTGCTTTATAAAATAAAATAGTTTCCACAATTTCATAAATCAATTCATTTCAACTCGAATTCCAAATTTTACATTTAATTCAGTCTCAGTTCATAAATTTCAACTCAATTCAATTTCTCAATAAATCAATTCAAATTATATCGATTTCAAATACAGATTTGAACCACAAAATAAACCATTTAATTTCAATATATTTCAAAGCTTCAAATATTCCACATTTCAAAACTAAATTCGATAAATTTATATACATATCAAATTCACTTTACAATTATTTAGTTTTGAAATATTAACTTAATCATTTCCATAACATTTAAATACAATTTCAATTTACAATTTTAGATAAACAAAATATCCCATTTAAATTTATATAAGTTTGAAATATCCATTTAAGTCACTTTTTAATCAAATTTCAAGTTGTAAAACACTTCTTTAAAATATCACATTCGATAAATTTCAAATCAAACTTATTTAAATATAATTCTTAAATAAATATAATTTCAAATCAATTTCAAATCATTATAAACTCTATATCTGAAAATATAGATATTAAATAAATACTTATATATCCACTTTATTACATCAACTTTAATAAATCTTTAAAATCAATATTTATTAAAACTATACATTCTTTTTTTTTCAAACCATAGAAATCATTTTTCAAAAAATATATATATATATATATATATATACCAACGGTGTCTGTATATAATTTTCTATCCTATGGTCAAGTGATACAGATATTTATCATTTCAATCCGCAATTTAAATATATACGGGTATATATCTTTTCAACCCGCAATCCCAAATTCAACTCAATGAAAATCGCTTGGGTTTATCATTTCAACCCATAACGATTTTCTCCTATTCTACAGATCGTTCGGGTATGTATCATTTCAACCCATAGTGAATCCTATACTAATAGGGAACTTGCAGAGTGATAAAAGATATGATAATAATATAACAACAGTAACAGACATATATCATCAGTATAAATAACAGATAATGGTATCAGATGTCACAGGTGAACAGGTACAGATAATGGCATATATATAACAATGTAAATAACTAACAGTAGCATATTTCAATTGTCGTTTCAATTGAAATCAAATTTAATAAATATAAGAACATTAATCGTGAGTGATTGCTCACCTTTTGAGGCTAGAGAGAACAAGAGATAACACAGATACAGACACTGAAGTTTAATTATGAACCCAAGCACGAATGTCGAAGCAAAGCAGAATGGTCTGAATTCGATGAACACACTGATAAATTAGAATTGATGAGAACGAATCAATTCAGCTTGATATAAATGAAAAAATACATATTATTATAAAATTAATATTTTGCGTTATGACAAATATTAAAATAAAATATATATACAATTCGAAATCATTATTCTTAAAACGAAATTATTCAAATCAAAGATATATATATATATTATTTTTAAAGATCAATACTTAAAATCAAAATGTATAACCACAATCAAATACTTATGTATATCAAAGAATGTAAGTAATGTAAATAGAAGGGACCAAAATAGCTTATCACACTATTCACATATATATTCTAATGAGCAGTACACAGTTACTTTGAAATATATTTTCTTTTCACCGAATCAGAAAACATATTATTATATATATAGTTACATTTATAAATCCATACATATCAAATATCAACAATACACCTATAATATAATATACAATAATAGCCTATACACCTTTAAACATACTTTACTTCAAAATAAATTTGACACTATATATATGAATACCGTTACAACCCATATGAATTTATACAAGCCACCAAATACATGTACTGCGCACGCACATGCTATACACTTATAAAATCAACTATATATAGTACAAGTATAGACCTGTAATATTTTATAAATATAAATATATGTTGTAAAATCTTGAAGCACAGCTAATATATATATATATATATATAATATATATATATATAACTCACGCACACACTAACATATAATATAACTACTAATATATATATAATTTTTTTCAGTACCCAAACAGAAATTAAATATCAGTATACGCGATGCATATACCAAACTTATAAGATTATAAATGGGAAAGATTATAAAACAAAGAGAACATGTCTCCCATATCAGAACCTATCATAGTTTATATACATGAAATATAACGTGATGTATACATAAGAATATAAAATAAGTCAAGTATCAAAATATATTTACATATATTATGGTTTATACAGAGCAATTGCAGTGGATTGGGTCTCAACTCAAATAGACAGGCTGTCACCAAAAATGGAAAAACTTGAAAAATATTTATGAGTAGTAAGTTTTAAAACCAAACCAACTTATATATAAATCACACATATAAATCTGCATATTCACCTAAGGCAAAATGAGGCAAAGCTCGGATCTGGACGAAGGAAGAATGGCGGCGTTCATGGATGTAGTCAAGTGAAGCTGCGGGTTTCCAGTTTGATGGTGTAGGCTCGTCGTGGCGATGGGAACAAGGATATGGAAGGATGGGCGGCTACAAAGGACGAGCCTTTGCTGGAGGGTTCAGCAGATTGGTGGAGCGGGTGGGGTAGGCTGCTGCTTGGTGGGGGCGGGTTGTGATAAAGGCTGTGACGAGGCTGCACGTGGGGATGCTTAGGAGAGTGGGTTGATCGGCGAGATGAGGAAGAATGAAGAGATGTGATGAAGATAACGAACCGGTTTCACAGGAAAAATGAACGAGAGAAAAAAAAAGTGTGTGTCTTTAATTTTATTTAACTCAAAATGAAAAGCAACGGTCAAAATATAATTATGGGGATATGAAAATCAAGAGGCTGCTTAGATTTCAACAGTTAGTAGCTGAAAGAATGAGAATCCAAAATTTGAAATTGGATACCGGTATGGTTAATTGATGTAGATTTCGATGCGAAACAGACGCCAAAATACCGGAATGAGTATACTGCAGAAATCAACACGATAAGACAATCGAAATGGCACACAGATATCAGTGGTATGATTGAATTATAAAAATTCGAATTTTCTACTAGCGGAAAATGTAGCAAAAACGTAGAAAAATAAGATCGACGGAGCTAAAGAAGTCCGAATTTGGAAAAACGAAAAATGACGTCTTAGTCGGAAGATGGATTAGAATTTTTCTATGTAAAAATATTCAGCTTTGGAAAACATTTTATTATCATCAATTTTTAACTGATAGAAATTGGAATAAAATTACACTAGAAAATAAACTTCCAAATTATCAGATGAAAATTTACCAGTTGCCATGTTTAACGAGACGCATTCCAAATATCCAATTTAAATTTCAAAATTTTATTGTTTAAAATTTCACAAAATTTTAATTAAATATATTAAATAAACAAATAAAATTATTAAAATTTACGGGTCGTTACACTCAACGTTTGAATCACCCTCAGCTCGGTTATAAATTTGTGCACTTATATTCATATACATTGCTTTTATTGTGTTGCTATTCAAGGCGATGTACTTAGCTTTTTCATTGAATCAATCACAGTATTTCATTTAGAACATTCCCAATTTGAAGATTCATAACTTGAATTCATTATTGATATATTATACACAATATCACTTATGAAATTTGAGTCCCAACACTTCTTGATAAGGAGTTCGTTGTTTCTATAAACAGTTTTCTAATATTCCAAAAATACACGAGAACACCTCAAATAACCATTTAGTGATTTCTATTTGGATTTCATTTTTTGCTTGATGTATCAAACACATAAACAAATCATGATATCACTGATAACATAACATGTATGATAATTCATGTTGCTAATGCATAAGGAATCCATCTTACATGTTCCGTATTAAACATTTTAATAAGGTGTCCTTGCATATCGTTTTGTGAGATTCCCAATATCTTTTATACTTGCTATAAAAGACATCATTTAAAAATCCAACATTGAGTATTAAAACAAATAAAACTGATTTTAACACAAACACATCGTTAAAAATTAGTAGTGTGTTGATTACTTATGATTTAGAAATATCTATGTACATTTTAACGTTCTTTCTTATGAACACATGTTTCCTCTACATTTTTACTGATAATCAAACTATTTGATATATCAATCAAAACACTTGTTCAATTTTGATGCTTTTCAAAATGATACATTCGTATCCAAAAACCTATAAACTAAATATTGCTCATACTAATTTTGAGAAACTTTGGGTTGCTATATGAAAACAGAGTAGTATAAATCTATATTCAAAACTTTTTGTTCATCACATATATTCCAAAACATAAAGTCATACTAGGTGATAACTTTGTGAGTGAAATATAAACCAACTTGAGCACATCGAATGGTGAATCTGTTACATAATCTCAATAATTGAAATTTATGGTAATATTCTTATCAACGTGATTCACTATATTCCAACAACATTTGTCTTTCTTGTAAAGACATATTTGCAGCCAATGGATCATATCCCATCGGATACAACTATCAAAATCATATTTATACATTATACTTGGAATCTATTTTAGATTAGCACATCGTACCATATCATAGAGTCAATACTTTTTATGGTTTAATTAAACAACCAAGGATTATTTATTCTTGACATTGATAAGAAACGCATAGTTTCTCTTTAATGTACAAGCATACTTATCAGACATTCTACAATATTTGTGTTCATTTAGGATCGATCAATTTCATTTCATCCTTTGTAATTAGTTTTATCATTGATCATATCCAAACCCATCTTGCTACCAACAATTTCTCAAAGAAATTCCTTCGCTACGAAGTTGGTATTTATTAAAACAACAATATTTTCTCAATGCAATGAAATATGCATTCATAAGCATTTTATGAATTGCCTTATATAAAACTGATTTGCATTTACAACATAAATTTAGTCATCTAATGACTATCGATCCCAAAATTCACTTGGGATGATTCATATAAGATCCCTTACGTACAATTATTACGTGTAGTCTTTCGACTCGCATAGCTTGCCATTGGCTAGGATATGTAATGGTTTCTTATAAACCCATATCTTGTATGGTTTTTTAAACTATTATTTGGATGATATTAATTTTAACCTTATGCATTACTCTTAAGTACACGACCTTATTGAAAGAAGTTAACTCAACTTCCCACAAAATTAACCATGCATTGTCTAATAAATTTTGATTACTCCTTATCAGTACATCATTTTGTATCATAGGAAGAGTTACTTTTGAGGTTGAATCTTAATTGATTTTTAGATGCGTTTGGAACTCTTTCCAGTATACTCACCTATTCAATCAAATCGAACGATTTTATTTTATTGCACGTTATTTTATTCACTTTCGTTTTTTTACTTTATGAATTTACCATAGACATAATACATGTGTACCAAATACATATGACCATGTCGGTGATAACTCATCATTGAATATAACAGAGTATATGGATCGTTTTGGTTTTAATAGACTTACGATTCCATACATCTATATGCATTAATCCGAAGAGTTTATCAACTCTTATGACGCCACCACTAGATGGGAGCATAGCCCTTAATTTTTAGAGATATAATTAACTAGTAACATATGATTCATTATCATATAATAAAAATTATTTCTTAAAACTACGACTTAGTCTATAATTCCAAAATAATTGTAGACAATTTTAGATACTTCGGTATTTTTAATTACATCACTTTTGTTGTGAAAAAAATGCCACATTATATTTTTATTTCATAACAAATATTCATAACATACACATTGAAATATAACTATATCTATTTTTTAGTCAACGTCGAAAAATAGTCGTTACTTCATAAATAATGTGTGGTGTGTTTACAAAAACAATTTTTCATAACTTGATGCAATCAATAAGTGTTATATGACATGCTTCCATTATTTTTGCCATTACTATAATAGTGTACTAAATTCGAAGGTCCATCATTCACTTAATATGGAATATTTATTTCATATACTGCAACTAGTTTACAGGGGAGAGTTCTTTGATCAAATTTCTTGAATTCGAAGAAATAAACCTTATAGAAAATAATTTTCCAAATGAAAATACATTTTGAAAATAAATTTTATTTCTCATTCCAATGTCAAGTATCAATTATTATATTACAATTCTCGGTTCCACTATTTCTTTATAAAGAAGAAGTGACCATTCACTCTCTTTATCCCAATTGTACCTTAAATCATATCTACTCTTGTACATTCATTTTTCTTTCTAAATGGTCGAGCAATTCAAATGAAAACCCTTACTACAACATCATAACAATCTCTTTACAAAGATGCATTTGATCATCCTTAACATTTAAGGACATCAAATATGATGCATCTTATGTAAACTGATCAAATTGATAGTTAAGTGATCGAATTCTTAGATCTTTCTTGTAGTTTTGGTCTTGTGTTACTTTTAACATAATGTGATCTTTATCATAATCAATAAAATTGAATACTCGATCTCATTGTACTATTTATTCGCTTATTTTGAATGAATTAACTTCATCGAAGTATCGTACATTACGAACTATGAATGTTCCCCATATAACGCTAACATGTGATAGTATATGGACCAAATATGCATAATCTTATATTGCTTTTGAGTTCGAAACCCATTGAATGCAATACACAGTTTCGACCAAATAAACACATAAGCAACCAAATTACGAATGTATTAAGTAGTTGTAAAATTAGGTACTTGCATGGGTATATGAAACATTAACATGCAAGAAATATTTAATAGTAAGTATATATATTATATTTCTATTTGTCCATCTTCAATTCAATTCATTTATATATCTTAATTGATAAATATTTTATCAATCGTCTTAAATGCACAAATTTATCAATGTAGATTATTACAACATTATATAGCATACGTTCTTACAATATTAGAAAGGTTAAATGTTATCATTTCATTTTTCTAATAAGACACTCACTAGTCTTTTATGTTTTTCCAAACCCTATGTCGAAACATAGAAGTCTTTTGACTTTACTTATGGGCGTTAGGACCCGTCTGTCTTGGAACCCTGACCTTGAGTCTGTTCAACAAGTCATAGCTCCATGGACGATGGATAACTCCTTATTGGTTACACCATATACAACTCCTAACCCTTTGGTACATTGTCCTAATTCTGCTTCGACCTTAAATCTTCTCAACAAATCGAAATGAAGTTATTCACTCATACCTACCATTTTGTGACGGCCTAAGTGTTTGCACAAAAAATGGGCAAACACCTCCAAGTCGTATGATTTAGTCGATTTTCTGTTGTTCTTAGTGATCTGGATACTTTATGAAAATATGTAAAAAGCAGGGACTAAACTGTAAAAGACACACAGGTTTATAGTTGTTCGGCCAGAATGTGCATACGTCCACTTTATATCTTATTCTCCTTTATTGTTCAAATTACAAGTACAAGGCTTTGATTACAAGTGTATGAAAGTTGTTTGAAAGTTCTGTCTGTTCTTCAGCTCTCCCACCTATCCCCCATTGTTGTACCCTTGCCCCTCTATTTATAGAGTGAGGTCGGGAGTAGGGGTCTTGGATGTATGTAGCTGCTGGCGGGCCTGGGCTGATGCAATCTGGCCTGGCAATGTTGGTTCGGCAACGCCTTGATCCGGTGGTGTCTTGATCAACACCTTCTCCATCTTGGTTCGGCTAGGCCTTGGTCCGGTGGGTTGGTTCGGCTAGGCCCTGGAAGTGGGTTGGTTCGGCAATGCCTTTGGAGTGGGTTGGTTCGGCAATGCCTTTGTTGTTTTGATTTGGCGGTATTGGTCCGGTGGCCCTGGTTCGGTGGAAACACCCCCAACATTTGCCTCCCAAAGTGGGGCATATGCCTGCATATGTCGCGCTTTGTTTTTCTAAGTTTGGACACTCTTGTTCGGCCCAAGTGCTGATCCAGTTGGTCCGGTTACCCCATGTTTGACTATAAGTATGGGCCTCACGCTTGTGTCATTCCTCACTGTTTGAGATAGCTGAACCAGACATTTGCCTGTCGGATCGACCTTGTCTCCGAACCAGATTTGACTGCCGAACCAGGTGAGGCTTTCTTCTGCCGAATGAATTTTATGCTTGGACTACCGAATGAGATCCGAACTTGGACTACCGAATGAACTGAGGGAGTATGAGTGCCGAATGGACTTTTAGACTCGAACTACCGAATGAAACTTTTATGTTTATGAATGAGATTCCCGACTGTAGGTATCTGTTTGTTTATATCTCTACATTCCTTGCTCTAATAATATGTTTCCTCGCGTTGCAGACAATGTCTCATAAAGTAGAAACTAGTTTTGACAAGAAGAAATCTAAGGATAAAGGAGAGTCCTCCATTGTGCCCCCAATCCAGGCAGAACCGGAACGACATGGACCTACCCCGAGATCGTTAGTGGACGGGTACGGTCCACAAGAGCTCTTGAACTCACCGCCTGACTGCTTTCCCAGTTCCCTCAAAGATGAGCAGCTTGACGCTATATCTAGATCTTTTGGGATTGCTAGAGCGCAGATGAGGTTGCCGGGGAACGGAGTGATGCCGTATAACCCCCCAGAAGGATATTTTTCTTACAGTAGGTATCATTGCATGTGCGGTGCCATCCCTCTGATTAACGCCTGGATAGTCAGCTTCATCACATACTTGAAGGTGGCTCCTTTCCAGCTTCAGCCTAATTCCTATGCTATCTTGGTGAGTCTGTTTATTATCTTCCAGAGGAGATACGGGCGTCCTCCTTCCAACCGGGAAATCCGGTACTTGTACAACTTGAGAGGCTACAAGAAGGGGTCTTCGTATATTAGCTTAGAGTCGGTTGTGTCCTTCAAGCCAGTCCTGGATTTATATTCGAAATTCAGCATGTTCAAGAAGGAATGGTTTTTTGTCAAAGATGACTCTGTTTCTTTCCGCCGCTTTACCTCTGGCTGTAAGTTGAATCTCATTTATAATTTTTGTTTTGACTGCAATACTCCTCCTTACGTGCTTTATTTCTTGCTAGCGGCAGGTGGCTTTGCGGTTGTAGAGAATGATCGTCTGGTTCGGATGGCTGAGGAGATAGAAGCCATTCCGGAAGGGGAAAAGACGGCTTCTTATTTGATCAAAAACACTACTCTTCTAGGGCTCAACCTGATTTTGCCACGTCAGTTTGTGGTCAAACAGAGAGACACAGCTGAGGAGAGGGCCGCCAAAGCTAAAGGAGGGGCTACGGCGAAGAGCAGTAAAAGGAAACCCTTCTCAAAGCATCCAACTGCCGGGGGGAAGAAACTTAAGAAGTCTGACGGACCCTCCCCCAGCACATTCCCAGACGTTCCGGAGGAGGAAGATGAGGAGGAGGAAAGAGGCGAGGGTAAAGGAGGTGAGGCGGAGAGTGGAAGTGGTGGAGAAGGTGATGGACAGAGTGGTGATGATGGTGGTGACTGACAAAGTGGTGATGGTGCTGGGGCTTTGTCTTCTAAGCAAGCGGGTGTGATCCAGGAGTGGACGGACGATGCTTTCCGCCTAGCTTTCGAAGGGCTGGAGGAAGAAACGGCTCTGGTAGAGGAGCCTAAGAAAGCTGACAAGGCCGGATCCGGCGCCGACTAATCTTCCAAAATCGTTCTAGTTGAGGCAGCCCTCGCGACTCAAGGTGAATTTTTGACTTCTGCAGACTCCATTTATGTTAAGGACTTAGGAATATTTTACGGTCAGCTCCCGTCCTGGAATGAGATCCAGGACTTATTGCACTATCCCACTCCTCCCCAGGGTTTGTATAATAAAAGTGTCTCCTTACTTTTCCTAACTTGACATATTTCTTGAATTATAGTTCAATGTCTGCTTGTAACACTTGGTTTTTGTCCCAGGATCGGGTAAAGTGGCCAAGACACTGGGTGTTCAGCACCGTCTTGAACAATATAAGCTTCTAAGGGCTTCCACTAAGCCAAAGCCTCCGACTAACCGCCCTGGAGACGTAGTCGGCTACCATCCTCTTCTTGGAGTTATCGAAGAGGATATCTAAAAGAAGAAAAGGAGTCGCTCTTTTTTGGAATCTCCATCTGATCCTCAGCCCCCGACTCAGCCTCTTCAGGATACCACAGAGGAGGATAATGAGCTTATTCCTTCCCCGCACCCATCTGAAAATCCTACCGTTACCCCGATAGACCATCCTGGCTTGGCTCGTAATCCGTTTGCGGGTCATCCGGATCTGGATCCTGGTTTTCACGATATTTCTTTTGATGAGGCTACTGGTGAGCATCTTCTCCCTCGTAACCCCATGGTAAGGGTGCTTGACGAGGCCAAGTCTCTGGACCTTGATTTGCTTACCACTCGGGTTGTAACCTTGGGGGACGAAGCTAAGGCAAACATTGACCGGGTTGCTGAGGAAACCAGGAAGCTGATAGGGCATCATGCTCGACTGGTTAAGGCTGGAGAAGAAATCGGCAGTGCTAACATTCGGCTGCGTTTACTGGTTTCCGACCAGGCCAAACAACTTGCTGATCAAGCCATCCAGATCTCTCAACATGAGATCGCATCTAGGCAGTTAAAGAAGACCATGGAAGAGGTCAGCAGGGCAGAGATGCGGAAAATGGAGGCCGTTTGTAAGGACGGATTGATATGGCTATTGCAACGGTGGATGAGGTTCGGAAAGCGGATCTTGAGCGAGTACAGGAGTTGTCTGGGAAGTTTGAGGCTGCGGAGCTTGCTCAAACCAAGATGAAGGAGGAGATGGAGGCGATGAGAAAAACCTTTCAGGCTGACTGCTCGCGATACCAATCGGAGAGGGACGCCACCATTGCAAAGTTGTTGGCTTCTGAGAACCGAGTAAGGGAGTTCGATGAGAATGAGGGGATAATGGATGAGATGCTTCAAGATATATACTTTCGCACTTGGAAACAGGGCAACTTATCTTGGATGGATGATTACCCACGAGTCATGGCCAGGATTTACCTCAGGGCCCTGGAGGAGGCTAAGTCCGATGCAGATAAGGAGGGTGGTGTGGCCTTTAGAATGGACGTGGTTACAGCTCAATTCACCAAGGAGGAGAAGGTGGCGGTGAAAGAGGGAATGCGACTGCTTGCTGCTGAGGAGGTTGGTGTGCAGTTGGAGGATGATGATCAAGGAGCAGAGTCTGGTAAGTCTATTCTTTTAGCTTTTTGTAACCTGACCGCTTATCGCTTATCTAATGGATTCTTCTTATGGATTGGACAGGTGAGACTTCCAAGGTACCGACTACCTCCGGCCAGCATGCTGAGAGTTCCGATCCCGTGGCTAAGTAGATCTCGGAGGGCCTGGTAGGATAGAGATGAAGCTCTGATGCAACTGACTTCCTGACTTGACCTGGATGTTTCTTCTTCTTTTTTTGGTTTGTTTGACATTGCTGTCTACGGTAGCTCTAAAACACTAATGTAACTTTTAGACTATAATTATGTTATTGGTAATCGAATGACTTTATTCTTAACCTGTAATTTTTAACTTAAGATGATTCTGTCATATTTGCCTGCCCTAGTTATTTTGATGTGTTGCATAAGAAATACAGTTGTGCATATGCCTGTGATTTCATCGTGTTTGATGCCAGTTTCTTGCTTAAGATATAATTTCATATCTTGCCAAGTTAATGTGATGTGTGAATAAATTATAGCTATGTATTTATTTACAAGAGAAGAAAGTACCACCCTTCATGTTTTAGTTGTAGATGGTAGCTTTGAATGTCTTATATGACTGAGCATGGAATGTAGTTGATTGACTTGTCATCCCATTGTGAGTTCTTATCCTCATCGATGAGTGTCTCCTACTTTGTGTCCTGAACTTTAGGGATTGTTATGGAGGATAGGAGGAAAGTTTTTAAATAAGATAGAAATATAAGAAAAAGTAAAACTTCCAATCACGGAAGGCCTGCAATGTGCTTAAGTTCGAGGCAAACTGGTTTTGTAGTCACTTTCCCTAGCTGTCGGTCTTGGAAACATTTGTCACCCATCTTACGCCTCCGCGAGGAGTTTATCTTTTTTACCACAGCCGTACTTAAGACACTCGGAGCCGAGATCGCGCACAGTAACTACCCGGGCCATTATGGCCCATAATCGTGGGTATTATTCGATTTACCGTGGCCGGTTAGTGTGGGTGCCGATCGTCAACCGTAAACTACCCCTGGCTGGCCATACCTTATGTTGGGGCTTAAAGTAGGTTCACGGTTGCCGGCGAGCCGAACGCCGTAATGAGCTTCCTAGGCTATAGTCGGCCTACTCGGTGGCTTATAATCGGCTCATTACAGTTGGCTTTAAGGGCCGATCGCGAGCAATGAGTTAACCCGCAGCAGAGGGATGCTGGAGCAAAAGTGTCTCATTGGCGAGGGCATAGATTCGCATAGTACCTATTAGGTCTTGTCCAGGTGAAGTCGTGCCGTGAGGTGTCTTGAATGGAGATGCCATTACATAGGATTTCGTTCAATAGAAAAGGATAAGGTTAACAAGCAGCCAAGATATAAAGGAACAAGTTAAAAAGAGACAAGTTTTTAAAGTGGTTCGGCACGAAAATGCCTACGTCCACTGATTCTCTTTGTTAATTCACTTCATATGGGCAGTACAAGTTAAGAAAAGTATCGACGAAGGTGTTGGATGTTCCATGCCCTCTGGAACACCTCTCCGTCCACTGTTGACAAAATATAAGCTCCGTTGTGGAGATCTTTATGAATTACATATGGTCCGTCCTAGATTGGATCTAGCGCTCCGGGGCGCGGGAAGATTCGCTTGAGGACAAGATCTCCTTTTTGTAAGCTACGATGCTTGACTTTGGAATTGTATTGCGTTGCCACTTTTTGCTTTTGAGCTGCTGCTTTGAGGGCTGCATCATTTCTTCTTTCCTCAATTAGATCCAAAGACATGTGAAGGAGTTCTTCGTTCTCTTCTGGGTTATAGTGGATCCTACGGTGGGAAGGCACTATAGTTTCAACTGGGAGCATAGCCTCCGATCCGTATGCCAAAGAGAAAGGAGTATGCCTCGTTGATGTTCTGAAAGATGTGCGATAGGCCCAAAGTGCCGTAGGAAGTTCATCCACCCAAGCGCCTTTTGACTTTTCAAGTTTCTTTTTGATTAGAGTTTTGAAAATTTTGTTGACAGCTTCGACTTGTCCGTTTGCCTGGGGATAAGTTACAGATGAGAAGCTTTTGTGAATTCCGTGCTCTTGGCACCAGTTGGCGAACTCCTTGCTATCAAACCGAAGTCCATTGTCCAATATAATTTTAAGTGGGACTCCGTACCTGCATAGAACATTTTTGATCAAGAAGTTAATAACTTTTGCTGAAGATACTTTATTCAGGGGTTCTGCTTCCACCCATTTGGTGAAATAGTCGACTACCACTATAGCATATTTGACTCCGCCTCGGCCCATTGGCAGTTCACCAATCAAGTCAATTCAACATACGACAAAGGGCCAAGGGCTAGTCATTTGAGTAATCTCAGTTGTTGGTAGCCACGGAATTTTAGCAAATTTCTGACATCTGTCACATTTTTTGACGAAATCTAAGGCGTCTTTGCTTAAGGTGGGCCAGAAATATCCATATCGGAGTATTTTCTTTGCCAGAGTCTGTCCTCCAGTGTGATCTCCGCAGCTTCCTTGATGGATGATGGATAAGATTTCCTTTGCTTCCCTTCCAGCGACACACCTTAATAAGGGGTTAGAGAAGCCGCGCCGATAAAGGGTGCCTTCTTGTATTGTGTAGCGGGAAGCTCTCCTCAAGATTTTCTTGACTTCGTTATGCTTGTCGGGTAGTGTGCCGTCTTGTAAGTATTTTTGGATGGGAGTCATCCAAGTTTCCTCTTCGATTGCAGCTATCAGATTCACCTGCTCGAAACTCGGGGTCAGTTGCTTTGAGATGGCCACTGCTCCGGAAATAGTGCCGTCTCTCATGCTCGCTTGCTTTGCCAATTTGTTGGCCTCTTGGTTCTCTTCCCGAGGGATGTGTTTGATTAAATAATGATCCAATTGATTGAGAAGCAGCTTGGTCTTCTTTAGATATGCTGTGAGTCGTTCTTCTCGAGCCTGAAATTCTCCTAGTATTTGATTTACAATAAGTTGAGAATCACTATGAAGACATAGAGAATTGGCTCCAATCTCTAAGGCAAGTTCTAATCCAGCTATCACTGCTTCATACTCCACATCGTTGTTGGTGGCAGCGAATTCCAACCTTAGAGCATAGTGTAGCTTATTTCCCCTGGGAGTGATTATTACCACACCTGCCCCCGAGTCTTGTTCGTTTGATGCTCCATCCACAAAGAGATTCCACTTGATGTCTTCTGCTATTTCCGATTGCTCCTTACTTTCGTTGGTAGTGAATTCGGCAATGAAATCGGCCATGGCTTGTCCCTTGATGGCGGTGCGAGGACGGTAGGTGATATCATATTGACTTAGTTCAATGCACCATTTAAGTAGTCGCCCAAAAGTGTCGGGACGATGGAGTACCTGCCTTAGTGGTTGATCGGTCAGAACTCTGATGGAATGAGATTGGAAATAGTGACGCAGTTTCCGCGATGTGATTAGTAAACAGTACGCTAGTTTCTCAAGTTTAGGATATCTAGCTTCCGCCCCTGTAAACCTCTTGCTTACAAAGTATATTGGCCGCTGCGTGCGTTTGTCTTCTCTCACCAAGGCGGCGCTTAGAGCATGAGATGACACAGCAAGGTATAGGTATAGCTCTTCGTCTTTGTTCGGAGTTGAGAGTACTGGTGGTCTCTTGAGGTGTTCGATTAAGTTAAGGAAAGCTGTTAAGCATTCGTCAGTCCATTCGAACTTTC
Source organism: Allium fistulosum (assembly GCA_030737815.1). Classification (NCBI taxonomy): domain Eukaryota; kingdom Viridiplantae; phylum Streptophyta; class Magnoliopsida; order Asparagales; family Amaryllidaceae; genus Allium; species Allium fistulosum. Next base: position 890,425,044 of record CM060905.1, on the reverse strand, counting down.
CTTTGTCTTTCTTTAGCGCTTCGAAGAAGGGGATGCATTTGTCAGTCGCTTTAGAGATGAATCTGCTCAGGGCGGCCACCTTCCCATTTAGGCTTTGCATTTCTTTTCGGGTAGAAGGTATCCTGATATCTTTCAGAGCTCGGACTTGTTCAGGGTTTGCTTCAATTCCTCTGGCATGGATGATGAATCCTAGGAACTTTCCTAATGATACTCCGAAGGAGCACTTTAGAGGATTCAGCTTCATTCCATATTGGCAAAGTACTTGAAACATTTCATCCTGGTGGCTTACGTGATCGTCGGCTTTCCTTGACTTTACCAGCATGTCATCCACATAAACTTCCATAGTTTGTCCTATTAGCCCCACAAACATCTTGTTGACGAGGCGCTGATAGGTGGCTCCTGCATTTTTAAGTCCGAAAGGCATTACTTTGTAGCAGTACAATCCCCGGTCAGTGATGAAACTAGTGTGGTCTTGATCGGGAGCATGCATAGGAATTTGGTTATATCCTGAGTATGCATCCATAAAAGATAAGAGTTCGTGCCCGGTTGTGCTGTCCACAAGTTGATCGATTCGGGGAAGTGGGAAGCAATCCTTCGGGCAGGCGTCATTTAAGTTGGAGAAGTCAATGCATGTTCGCTACTTCCCATTAGCCTTCTTTACTAGTACCGGGTTGGCGATCCACTCTGGGTAGATGGCTTCTCGTATGAAGCCATTGGCAAGTAGGTTCTTTACTTCTTCATCGAGGGCTGCTGATCGTTCTGCCCCCATACTTCTCTTTTTCTGTATTACTGGCGCCATGGTAGGATCGATGTTTAGTACGTGGCATGCTATGTCCGGGGAGATTCCAGTCATGTCAGCGTGCGTCCATGCAAATACATCCAAGTTGTGGTGGAGAAAATCAATGAGTTGTTCCTTCAATTCTGCTTTTAGTTGGGACCCGACTTTTAATAGTCTACTCGAGTCATGTTTGTCCACAGATACAAATTCCATAGCCTCTGCAGGCTCGATGGTGGCCTCCTCCTCTTTGTCCCTGGGGTCTAATTCATTGGAAGGGTCACTGGTATATCGAAGAGGAGGGGCTTTCTTCAGTTGCTATGCTTCCAAATTTTTCGTGCAGAGGGTAGTCTCTCCACTCTTCCCTTTATCCTTCCTGCGGTTATTGCGAAGTTCAGTTACATAGAAATCTCGAGCGATGTCCTGGTCTCCCTCTACTTCCCCTATTCCATTGTCCGTTGGAAATTTCATCTTCAGGCACCATGGGGCCAGGACAATTTGGAAGTCAGACAAGGCTGGTCTTCCTAAGAAGGCGTTGTAGACCGAATGGTTTTCTATCAGCACAAATGTTTGTTTCCGCACAACGGAGCGGGGATGACTTCCAATTTCAACAAAGAGGTCCAGTCGCCCGAGGGGCATCTTCACATTTCCAGTGAAACCGTGTAGCGGTTTATTGTAGGGAAAAACATCCTTTATTGACAGCTTCATTTTGTCGAATGCATGCTTGAATAGATATTCACTGAGCTTCCAATGTCTACTAGAATTCGGAAAACTTCGGCTGGACCGAGCCGGGCAGAGATAACCATGGGATCCGTGTGAGGGTACTGCCTTCCCTCCAGGTCACGCCTACTGAATGTGATGTCATCATTCTCTACCCGCTTCGGGTGGCGTTCTTCTATAATAGAATTAACGCACTCATCATCGTTTCTAAGTGACTTTCTGTACCTTTCCATCTCTGCCTAGCTTCCGTCGGCGATGTGTGGCCCTCCCGAGATGGTATGGACCACTATCTTCTCTTGACTGGAGCCGCTGGTGTTGCGATTTCCTCTACCTATTTCTAGGGAGGGTAGCCTTGGGTTCTCATTGGCAGGAGTTGGAGTCCTGTTCTGACTTTTTATATAGTGTTCTAGTCTCCTTCTTCTGATGTGTTCTTCAATCAAGTCCCAGAGATGATGGCATTCATTGGTATCATGCCCATGAGATTCATGGAAGCGGCAGAATTTTCCAGACTTAATTGCGTTATCTGATTCCTTCTTGTGCGGGGGGCGTTTGTATTTAACTTCGTCTTGAGTGGCCAGGAAGATGTTTTCGATCGTTTCATTCAAAGGGGTGTAAGCGTCAAATCTCGGTCCTAGCCGATATAGACGCTTTTCTCCCTTCTTACCCCCAGCATTGTCTCTAGAGTCATTTCTTCGAACGTCCTTTGCTACAACGGGCGTGTTGCCGTGAGCTGCCTTATTTTGTTGCCCTGACTGCCCCTCAGTGGCGGTGTCTTCAAGTCTCATATATTTCCCAGCTTCATGGAAGAAATCGGGTAAAGTAGCTGGTTTTTCTTTTGTCAATCTTCTAGCAAACTTAGTATCCGAATGCACACCACTACAGAGGGCCATTAAGATAAGCTTCTCATCGGCATCTTGGACTGCGGCCGCTGCGGCATTGAATCGGGTTAGATATTGCTGCACTTTCTCTCCAGGTTTCTGTTTGATACTGGATAAGGAATAAGCGTCCTTGGGTTGCTCCACATGAATGCGGAACTGGCTGATGAACTTTTCTTTCAACATCTCCCATGAGCTGATGGATCCTTGGGGTAGATGGCAGAACCAGGAGGTAGCTAGATCTGCTAAGAATAGTGGAAAGCATTTGCACAACACTCCTTCGGTTGCTCCGCTCATGAGCATATGTTGTGTGTATCTCTGTCAGTGTACAACGGGGTCAGAGGTTCCCTTGTAAGGTTCCATTGTTGGCATTTTCCATTCTCGGGGGGTGATGGCAATTTCGATATTGCGGGCCAAAGGGCTGGTTACCCTAACGCCTATCCCTCTATCTCTTTGATCCCGTTGGACGCACTCTCTGAACAAGCGTGCCATCCTTTCATCAGAGTTTGGAGTAGATAGAAATGAATTCGGTTCTTCTCTGTGGGATTGATTCCGTCCAGATGACCTGTAGGGATGGTATCGTCTATCATTCCTAATATTTTCCAGTGGTTGTCTTTGGTCTTCTGGGAGCATGCTAGGGTTAGCTACAGCTGGCCCTTGCCCTGATCTTCCCCTGCTGGGTTCTGATCTAAGCACTTCCTCGGGTCCAACTTCGGGCTGGACTCTAGCTCGGCCCCGTTCATTGGCGTTTCCGTGGTTAGGCAGCATGACAGGTTCAGCCACAGTTGACCTCCGCCTGGTACCTCCCCCGTTGGGTTCGGTTCCAAGTGTTTCCTCGAGTCGGCGTTCAGACTGAGTCTGGTCTCGGCTCCGACCATGGCCGCTTCTGTCGTTAGCTTCTTCGAAGAAGGAAGATCTTTGTCGCCTCCGAGATCCTCCAGACTGGGACTCACCCCATGATTCAGTGTTGCGGTTGGACTCTTCAGCATCCCTTAAGCGTGACATGATTTGGTCCACCAATGTTTCCTGTTGGGATGTGAAGCGGTTAGTCACTTCAGTCACAACCCTGTCTAGATCTGCCCTAGTAATTGCTGCCGGCTGTCCCGTGGCAGGGGTTGTCGGATTTGCCTGATCTCCATTTGGTACTGCTGTTGGAATGGGATGATTTACTTGATCTGTAACCACTGGGTCTGGAATACTGCTGGTTGCGATGTTTTTTCCTTTGTTAACATCTTTCTTCTGCTTGGGAGGCATGTCTTCCAAGCAATGAGCGATGCTGTTAGGAAGAAGATTAAGTGGGAGAAGCTGAAGTCCAGAGTTCAGTTCTCAGTGAAAGCACCAAAAATGTTTGCACAAAAAATGGGCAAACACCTCCAAGTCGTATGATTTAGTCGATTTTCTGTTGTTCTTAGTGATCTGGATACTTTATGCAAATATGTAAAAAGCAGGGACTAAACTGTAAAAGACACACAGGTTTATAGTGGTTCGGCCAGAATGTGCCTACGTCCACTTTATATCTTATTCTCCTTTACTGTTCAGATTACAAGTACAAGGCTTTGATTACAAGTGTATGAAAGTTGTTTGAAAGTTCTGTCTGTTCTTCAGCTCTCCCACCTGTCCCCCATTGTTGTACCCTTGCCCCTCTATTTATAGAGTGAGGTTGGGAGTAGGGGTCTTGGATGTATGTAGCTGCTGGCGGGCCTGGGCTGATGCAATCTGGCCTGGCAATGTTGGTTCGGCAACGCCTTGATCCGGTAGTGTCTTGATCAACGCCTTCTCCATCTTGGTTCGGCTAGGCCCTGGTCCGGTGGGTTGGTTCGGCTAGGCCCTGGAAGTGGGTTGGTTCGGCAATGCCTTTGGAGTGGGTTAGTACGGCAAGGCCTTTGTTGTTTTGATTCGGCGGTATTGGTCTGGTGGCCCTGGTTCGGTGGAAACACCCCCAACACTAAGTATAGTACATGTACCTTGAGGCCGCTCAACAAATGTATATAGTTGTCTTACCTCATCTATTCATATATTAATAACACTATACATAACATTCCCAGCTTGAGTCTGCTCAACAATAAATGAGCATGTAAGTAATTTATTAATATATATGTGGTAGAGGACAACATTATATTGAAAATTCATAATCTTCAATATATTATATTAAGTGATATTGACTTATGGAATAAGGTATTTCTTATGAAATACTCTCGTGATTCAAGTGTCAAACACATTAGAAATCACGGTATACGTATATTTACGTATGTATTTATCCCTTAAGTCTATTTAAGGTTTCTTTAATGTTCCACCTTTGGTTTATACATTCACAGTATACAAGTTTTATTATTATTATATAAATTTTATATTTCATTCTACTTATATTATGTGTAATATTATATTAGTTAAATCTTATTTAATTAATTTTTAATCAATTAGCATTTTTATTAATTTTATATTATTTTAATATACCATTTATATTAAATATTTATTACATACTATAACTTTATAGTATTACATATATATCTTATATATGTGAGTGTATTCATTTAATTAATTAACCTTTAATTTATTTATTTAATTAATTAACCTTTAATTAATTTATTTAATTAAATATTTTTTGTTAAATTATATTAATTTCAATTCATATACATACATGCATACTTATGTTACTTTAAACATTTTAAAACAAAATAACATATATTATAACATATAACACATGTATACATTTATTAGTTAATTAACTCATTTAATTAGTTTATTTTATTAACATTATTAATAAATTTTACATTTTCAAAATTAATATTTATTTTCAAACATTTCGAAATTTTTTATTATATTATAACTTTTATAATATATGTATATCTTATTTTAAATTTAACTTATAAACTTAAAATCTTACCTTTTAAATTTTCAAACAATTTTAAAAAATAAGCCCAAGGCCCAATTCATATTTTGGCCATTTCTATTAGGGACAACCTTTGGGCTGTGAGCTTAATAGTTAATCCTAATTGTTAACCCATCAGAATTCAACTGGAGTTAGAAGATCTAGATTAAATTCGAATGACTTGAAACATGGCCAAAGGGCTTAGAAGAACTAGACAATGGACCTCAAGAAAAATCATCCGAAAATACTTTAAGTATTCGGATCGACACTAATCTGACTCCATCGAACCGGTACCCATCCAAATTGATGCATGGAGATCCATCACAACCTCTTGCATCATGATAATATACCTCTTCAATGTACCCTTGCCAAGTCTCATAGCATTACAAGCAACCTAGTTCAAGAAGTGAAGACTCAGCTGATCCACTTACACGTTTTTGGACCAGAGTAACTTAAAATGGACCTACAAAATCATACGGACTCGGGTTGACTTGATATTTGGAGGAAACACTTAGAAGACATAAAAGAATCCTCACACAAAAATGGACTCAATTGACCAAGCCAATTTTGGTCGGTGCCGACACATGTGATCTGGGTCGGTTCCAACCCATCTTTGGTGGGCCCCACTACCAACACTCATTTTGTAGGTCCCACACATCATTTAGAAGCTACTTGCAAAGTTTCGACTAATTCTGATAAGTATTAAGCGAGTTATGGATGGATCTCCTCTAAATTGAGCTAGTTTAATGGATCTGGTCTGACCCACCTAGGATGGTCCCTACCACCTGAGATCTGATTTGGAGGCTCTCCTACTCATCTACATTGAATGTATGAAGTTTCGTGTCATTTGGTTAAGTATTGAGTGAGTTATGGATGGATAGTCTACGAATGGATGGATTGGATGATCCATGAAGACGGATGGTCAAACTAACTCCAAACGACTTGATATTTGCACAAGGCACTCAAGCATAAGATAAGAAGACAACCAAACTAAGAACACTCAAAAATTCGCTAAGTATTTGGATAGGTACCGATCCGACTCTATCGGATAGGTAACGATCCGACCCCATCGGATAGGTACCGATCCAAATCCTTAGCTTGGATTGGTATCAAACTTTTTAGGCTCCTTTTATATGCTGAGTATAGGCTTCTTGAAAGTGACTATGGATCATATAATATGGAATGTTAAATAATATATCTACTTGTAAAGTAAATGAAACCAGAGATTTTTATACTAGTTTGAACTTCCCGTTTCACGTCTAGTCCCAGACTCCTTCTAGAATTCAACTGCCTGAGCAATCGAACAGGACTTCAACTGCCTAAGCAACAGAGTAGGACTTTTAACTGCCTGAGCAACCGAACAGGACTTCAATAATAAAGAAATATCTGATTGATTGTGCTCTTTGAATAACACAGATAAGTCTTTGGAGTACACCCTTCCTATAATCTTCTTCTTTGTGGTAAACCATGTATTTCATGAAGAAAGGAAGTTTATTTGATTATAAAAGAATAAAATTGAATATACAAGTCATCAATAGAGTGTTTATGCGTATAAAGCCTTTGAGTGTAAATAGCAAGAATGGATAAGATTAAGAAATAGAAAATTGATGTCTAGGATGTTGGATTTCTTTGCTATTTATAAAAATTAAAAGGTTGTATACGTTTATGAAGAGAAACCATAAAGAGATATAGAAGTATCTTCTGAATCAAGAGTTGTTACTATTCATGGAAGAGAAGCACCTTTTAAAAAAACTAGCCATTATAAAGCTTTAGCCCTCTGAATTAAATATTCCAGCTAGTTGAATCGAGTAAAATTTGAAATAGCAAGAAATTAGTGCAAAATAGACAGAATTCAGCCGTCTGAATATTGTACGTCAGGCGGCTGAATGTTCTTAAAAATTTTGTGCATGTATAGTGTAACGACCCGAAATTTTACAGTTTTGATTTGCGTATATTAATAAATTTTAAATATTCAAATAATATGTTTTATAATTAAAAATATAACTCTTTTGATTAATAATAATTGATGGTAAAATAGATTTGTAACGACCTCGGATTTTTCCACTTTGAAATAGGCTATTTAAATATATTTTATATAATTAATAAATGGATTTTTATTAGCAAATAAATATATTTTAATTATTTAATAATGATGATAAAATAGTTTTCAAATTTGTTTACCAATATAGATAGTTCAAATAAAAATAGAAAATATGACCAAAGAACGTTTTTCGAATTTTCGACTTTTCGACATCGAAAAGTTATCGAATAACGTTATGCACATTGTGTAACATATGCACACACATAGATTTATGTCATTGGATAATAATAAGATTTTATTAAGGTTTAAATAAGTGTTAGGTTAAGATAATAGTGATGTGACTAATTATGAAATAAAGTTTAAAAGAAAAATTATATATAAAGTAAGATATCATGTTTTACCATACCTTAAGTCATCACTCAAGTACACAACATGGCCTTGCTTGATTTAGGGGTATGGGAGGGGGTGACCAACGTGTGCACATGGTGGGGAGGAGGGACACATGGCACAATCTGAGTGGAGGGCAAGTCCTTTAGGGTCATTTAGGTAATTTTACATTTCTATGCCTATATATACCACCACCACTTCATATTTCTCACTTTACATTCTCATATCTTCATTCCATTTCTAAAATTCCTAACACTATTTATGCATACTCTTACTTCCATGGCTACTAAAACAATTTTCCTAAGTTAAAAAGCTTGCTTACATACTTCCAAACCATATCTAAACTCCCTACTTCACTCCAAACATCACTCCTCTTCAAAATAAACCCCAACATCCCTTGTTTGCACTTAGGCCGAGCCTTGTTCTAGCCATGGCTTAGCCCAAACACATGCATGGATGAGTCCGTTTAGCCTTCCAAGGGTCCACATCTTCACTTTGTTGAGCTAGGAGCAAGTGAGCTAGGTCGAGAGCAAGTTTAGTTTGATTTAGTGAAAATTTGGTGAGTAGAGTTCTTCATTTTAAACCAAGTTATTACAATTAAATTTGAAGCATAATTTGTAGTCAATAATGATGCTTATATGGTGTAATTATGAAGTTGAATGGTTATGCATTGATGAACTTGGATGTGATGATGATTGGTTATGGATGTGTATGTTGGTTTGTGGAATACATTAACTTGAACTTGAAAGGTAGTTAGTAAAGGTTGTAAATGATATTGCTAATGCTAGTGGTTATGTGATATAATATGAATTGTGATGTGGATGTGAAGTTTAGTGTATGTTAGTTCATGCTAAAGAAAGTTAGCGCTTACTAACTCAAAGTGACATGAAAATCCCTTATTAAAAGTTTGAAATTTGGATTTTTAAAAAGTTAAAGCATTTCAAGTTTGAATCTTTGTTTTGGATTTCAAAACATTCCTTTATGTTTTAGAAAGGACAAGTTTTCAAAAAGTTTAAGTTTTGAAAATTAGAAAAGAAAATTTCAATTTTTGAAATTACGGGTCCATATAACAATAGTCGCTATATGCGCAGTTCGGAAAATCTAACTATTTTTCTAATCTAAACATGGTTTCACTTAGAAATATTTTTGATAATGTTTTCTAACTTTCATTAAGTAATTAGAGAACAATTATTTAATTATTTAATGATTATTTAATTGATTGATTAATTAACAAAGGTAATTAATACTTAATCATTTGTTAATAAGGGTTTTTAAACTTAAATGTTAATCAATTAAGTTAATCATGATTTGTTACTTAAATAAAGTTAATTATTATTTAGTTATAAATTAAGGATTAATAAATTATTATTTAATTAATTATTTAAGATAATTATTAATTAATTAGTATTAAAAGGGGTTTTTATTTAATTAATCTTTGATTAATGTTAATTATGTTTTAATAAGGTTTAATTACTTTTACTTAGAGTTTAATTACTACTTAACAAGGATTTGACTCTCATTTACAAGGGTTTTAATTAATTTTAAAATCACGTTGAGTTTAAGTAATTAGTTTTCTTTTAAATTGTTTTCTTTCCAAGTTTGTTTTAAATCAAGGGATTTCTGTGTTGCTCACCCTTAAGTAACCCCATATGATTAGGAAAACTAGAGACATCTATTAACCAAACAAAACACCATTCTGCTATTACAATTAACTTGGACATTTACTTAAGTTGATTGATTATTATGTGTTGATCCCTTATATACCTTTTGCTATGTGATGCCATGATAGACTAGATAACTAAAACCAAACTAAAAGCACCATTGTGGTCGCTAAGACTTCGTTTGATTTTGTAAGGATAAATATTTCATTTTTATTTTGAAATGGTTTCAAAGTTATTGCATTTTAAACAATTGAAAAATGGTTTTCTAAAGATGTTCTTAACTAGTGAGAATGGATTTTCATGTTATAAAAAGAAGTTTTATAAAGGAGTTTGAAAATTTATAGAGCGTTTTTGGGTAAATGGATTTGAGTTTTTAAGCAAAGAAGATGTCGTAAATAAGGAGATTTATAAAACGGATTTTCTTATTAAAGGAAGCTAATTTGATTAAGGTTATTTAAGAAGTTGTTCAAATAGGAAAGGTTTATAAAGAAGTTTATAAATGATTTTGGGGTATTTATAAAAGAAGTTTCAGAAAATGATTTGGATATTCATAAAGCGAGTTTATAAAAAGTTTTGGATATTTATAAGAAATTTATAGAAAAAGTTTGGATATTTATAAAAGCAATTTATATAAATGATTTTGAATATTTATAAAAGGTTTTTCATAAATGAATTTTGGAAGTTTGGAATCGGAATTGAGTTAGCCGGAAATTATCGCTTAGTTTTGGAAACATCGGTTCTCGCATTTATCTGAACCACTCCAAACTAATATCGTTCGTAAATCATATAAAAGTATACCGTGGAGTTATACTATTCTTCTCATGGGAGATTTCAAAATGGAAGATAGTAATGTGGAATGTTTGTTTGATCCCGGAACAACTTGTGTTGATGAGTGCTGGCATTCTATCTCTGTTTGGAGGGTTGTGTTAGCATTCCAAGATGTTCTGCTAAGAGGAAGAAGGTAAATACTTGACCTCACGAGCCTTACAAAATGGGAAATGGAAAAAATAGGGTATGCAGCAGAGCTATGTGGTTAGCTACCATTAGGAGCCACCATTCCATTCTAGATTGTCCATATTCGAATTGTTTTATGTGCAAACACCGTAGTGGTATAAGGCCTCAATGTCAAAAAGGGATGGGGTAATCTGGCTCGTCATGTTAAAGGGGCAGCCAGCTCTGTGTAGCAGGGTTACAAGAAGTTCTTGTCAGACTCCAGTGCATTTTCTAGTGGTGTGCCATCGGAAGGTAGTCCCTTACCTTGCTATAGTATGGAATCCAATCTCCAATACATACCTTTACGGTTTTGATTGTAGAGCCTAGTATGATGGAATTTAATATGGTAACAATTTAAGCTATTTTGATATTTATTTGAAATCATAGACATTATTATAGTATCGGTGGATTTTTATATACAAATGTTTTGGTTATCATAAGGTTAAAACCCGTCTTTGTTTATGTGCGACATGGTCTTACGAGATGCCTTTGATTTAAAGGTTTTATAAAGTTAAAGACTTATGCTTTACTCACACCAAACCCATGTCCGATCCAGAGTTTATTTTCATTTTTCCTAAACTCTTGGGTGCTCAAATTTGAATGGGCAGCCAAGTAGTTCGGGTTTTCAGGAGATTCATCTTGGAGGAGCTTGGAGCAGGTGGCTTCATCGATTGCTACTTATTTTTCTTGTTTCCGCTGTATTATATGTATATTGTATCGGTTAGGAAAGGACAGGCTGGTATAACTGTTCTAAGTTAGAATTTGTATTAGTATGACTCTGATGCAACATTTTTGAAACGACTTCGTAATATATTATGTTGAGTAATATGTATTGTTTCGTTGCATTGTGAGATTCTGTGTTGTTTAGTTTCTTCTCTTCTGTCTTTTCTATTTTTCACCCCTAAGGACTTGTATTTCGGATGGCTAAATGATCAGCACTCGAATACCAAGGATATATTAAGTGTCATCTTTGGTAGTATGAAAGACGGTTCGTTACATACAACATTTAAACGGCTGAAAGGACCGTTCAACCGGCTGAATATAATGTTTTTGTGAAGTTCTTTTGATTTGCTGATTCTTTTGTTATGTGTGTATGTGCATACCACTTCGAAGAGATTTTAACATTTATCTACATCTAGACTCGGACTCTATACTTAACAATACATTGTAGCAACAATATGGAATCTGGTCTTCATATGTTTGTGATTATCATCTCCTGCAAACCTGGTTAGTTCATATATAATATTTAGTTATATAGAGATAATGACAACTATGTAAGTTTAAAATATATAGATTAATTTTTCTCCCCCCGACTCGATACTCCCCCTACCAATCTTATTCTCCCCCTTTGTTATCGACAAAAATAAAAACAACCAGTCGATAGGAGAAATATCATAAATAGGTAAGAATTAAAAACAAATGTAGACATTTCTCATACGCACACATAAGTATTGCATATAAAAAAAACATGAATTTATTTACTTCACAAAACATGCTAACATATAAACATCAATAATTTGCAAATGGTCATGTTAGAAAACAAGACAAAAACATTTCCTAAACACATAAAATAGCCCTAAAGCATATTGTCACGAATTAAAACATCCAATGAGCACAACAAATATTACATAAATTTGTTCGTAAAACGAAGTAGTCATGAAATAAAAGATAGAGTTATGTTTAGATAATTATAAAAAACATACCAATTCAATCTTTGCTACCTTCTACTACTTCCTCTCCTTCTTCCTCCATGGATGTCTAAGTAAACGGTGTTGGATTTTCAAGAATATCCGTTGAAGTGGATTCGGAGCAAGATATTTTTTTTCCAAATTTTATTCAAAAAACCTTTTATGGAGTTTAGCTTTTTTTGTCTTGGAAACATTTTTATCAACATTGCTAAAAGATGATTGAGTTTGCTTTGAGTTCGGGATAATGTGACGACAGCTTGTTTAGGAGGTACATCAATATTCAATTCATGAATTTCACCATCTTCTTCTTCTGTTGAGGTTGTTGAGAAGAAGAGGCAATATTTGTTTCTCGAGGTTACGGAATGCCTTGATTGTGATTGGCGACCCATTCTTGAAAGCTAAGAATTTGTTAACTCTCGGGACGCTTAGGAAGACCCATGAGACTAAGGGTTTTGGAGTTAAGTTCACCTATTGTCGTGAAGTCGGATTCGGGCAAAGGAACTCCAAAATTTTTAGTAACCGCATTATATAAGCTCGATAATGAATGGTTTTATAACTTCTCCTATGATTGACACTAAGAAATTCATCTAATATAATCTTTCCCTAGTTAAATCGCTGAGATGAATAAATAGCATATAGGGCTTGGAAGTCACATTTATAAACCTTTTCACAAATTTCGATTCGTAGTTGAAGAGTGCGAATGAGTGCACGATGAATAATTCTTGCCTTAGGACATAAGGCACTTAATTTTAGTTCGGTTAAATCATCGGACAAAAATCTATGTGACACACTTCATCACATTCATACATATTAACGTCAACCATCTCAATGTGTAAACCATCCGATGGACATCTTAAAATATGCCCTAATCATTGTAAAGGTAAATAAAAATTAATACCATAAATCAAAGTCCAAATGCAATCATCTTCGTTTTGAGGATTATGATGGTCTAGATTCATATTAGCATAAAAAAGCTTGATCAAGAGAGGATAAATCTTAATATTATTAGCATCATACCCAATAAGAGAGTTGAAACCATGTGCTTCCGCCAATTCTCTAATAGCATATCTATTAAAATCCGAAAACTTCATGAAAGTACCTTCAAAAAACTTGGAATTCTTCATGCTATTAAATCTATTGATAGTCGTATCTTTATGAAGCCATGATCTAATTTGGCTCTGAGATGGACCGACAGATGATTCTCTAGTTCATTTCAATCTAGGTGTAATTTTTGTTTTGAAAAAGAAGAGAAATTGGAATTTTGATTTGGAGGCATTAGGGTTTTTTTCTTGTTAGTTCTGAAAAGTAAAGAGATGGGTAGTGAATGAATGGGTAGTTGATAATAAGTATTGATTTAGGTTGGATTCATGCTTTGAAAACGTGCTATTCTTTTTAAAACAAAGAAAATTATTTAGGCAGCCGACTGAAATTCTCCGAGTAGTCGGCTAGGTACAAACCCGCAAGAAAATAGTTAATTTTTGGTATGATTCAGTTGGCTGAAAGTAAGGAGTCAGCCGATTGAATTTTGGGTAAAAATATAATACTTTTAAATATTCAGCCGTCTGAATTGTTAAATTCAACCGGTTGTTTCTGTTGATTTTTTATAGATTAGCCTATTTTCAGCAATTTCCAACTTTAGTTAACAATGTACGCCATGCATGTTTTTGTTTGTGAGCTTTATTCTCATATATAAATATAATTTTATTTCAACAAACTTATTATATATGTAAATTACAATACCAATACTATAAACATAATTTTATGAAAATATAAACTTTATTTTTCAGAGGTCTTGGATTCGTCCAAAGAAAAAATTTCGAACGAGCTTGGTTCAACTTAGTGTCTTCCTATAATGGATTAATAGGAGACAAAGTATTACGTCGAATAAGAGACATATTTGTAGCACCTTGATCCCAAGAATTTGAAGATACGTGAGGTCATTTAGGAGATGGATTGTGCACACCTTATTTAGGGGTAGTTTGATAGAATTTTAGAGCAAATTGTTCGAGAAAATTTAAACGTCTTCCATGGTGTTTTTGCTCGTAATACATCTCACGTTGTATACTTAAAGTTTCACGCTGGTAGTAATGAATATCATCGATTTTCTCCTTGGTAGAAGGTGATCCAAATTCTAAGTTTCTTCTAGTTCTTTTGTCGATCGGTGTATATCCGGTATAATGATTAGGAGATGGAGTAATTTTTACTAGAACATATACTGGAGTAGATTTGTTAGACGAATCCAAAGTTGGAGTGTATGATACAATTGATTAGTATTCGTAATTTTCTTGAGACGACATTTTACAAGAATTGAAGTGGATGTTTGTCTGTTTTAAAAAATATTTTCTTCATGTATATATATTAATTTCATTAGCTATTTCTGAATTTGACTTTCCTGGTTAACATTATTCTTTAAACATGAGCCAACCTTTACTTTATCTCTATGTTATAAATAGTATGTTTCTAAGGTAAAAAAATACAAAAATGATTATCACCGTATATAAATTAGAAAGGAGAAGAGATCCTAATGCAAATAATAAAATAGAACATTGAAAAATCACATGCCTATCTCCCATGAGTGCAGAGTTCGAGTGCCATCAACTTCAATTTTTGTTCAACTTTATTATTATATTTTTATTCATTCTATAACCTTTTATTCATATATACTTTATTACCAACTTATAAATCATGTAATGACATAATTTCGAGTTCACGTCTTAATTTTAAAAAAATATTTTCATTTAAAGGTTTAGTAAGTACGTATGCAACTTGATTTTCTGATGATACAAATTCAAGAGAGATGGTACCTTTTTCATTGTTGTCACGTATAAAATGATGTCGGACGTCAATATGTTTAGTTCTTAAGTGGTTTATTGGATTTTTCGATAAATTTATAGCACTTGTATTGTCACAATAAATTGTTGATTTAGATAAATTTATACCAAAACCTTGAAGTGTTTGCTACATATATATTACTTGAGCACATGCCAAAGCAGCAGAAATGTATTCTGCTTCACACATCGAAAGTTAAACACAATTTTGTTTCTTACTAAACCATGATACTAAAGATTTTCCAATAAAATGACAAGTACCACTTGTACTCTTTCGATCCGTTCGACATCCTCCAAAGTCAACACCACTATATGATACTAACTCAAAAGGACATTCTTTTGGGTAAAAGAAGCCATAGACTATAGTTTTGCTTAAGTAGCGCAAAATTCGTTTCACTGCTCGCAAATGTGATTTTTTGGGATTTGCTTGAAATCGTGCACATAAGTATACACTCATCATTATATCAGGTCGACTGGCAGTTAAGTAAATTAATGATCTAATCATACTTTAATATAGTTTTTGGTCAATACTTTTGCCATTTTCATCTCGATCGAGATGTACCGTAGTACTCATAGGTGTCGGTTTAGCAGAAGTATTTTCCATACCAAAATGATTTATTAGATTATTATAATATTTTTCTTGATTAATAAAAATTCCATTATTTAATTATTTGATTTATAATCCAAGAAAATATGAATGTTCTCCCATATAAGACATTTCAAATTCTCTTGTCTTAATATTCGAAGATTCTTGACATAATTTTTCGTTCATGGAACCAAAAATGATGTCATTTACATAAACTTGTATTATTAAAATATCCTTTTTATATTGTTTTATAAAAAGAGTTTGATGTATTTTTCCAATTTTAAAACCAGAATTTATAAGATAGCTTTTAAAACGATCATACCAAGCACGAGGTGCTTGTTTTAAACCGTATAAAGCTTTCTTTAATTAATAGACATGGTCTGAAAAAAATTTATGTGTAAATAGAGGAGGTTGTTGTACATACACATTTTCTTTTATAAATCTGTTTAGAAAAGCACTTTTTACATCCATTTGATATAGTTTAAAGTTATGAAAACATGCGAAAGCTAACAAAATATGTATTGCTACTAGTCAGGCTACAGGAGCAAACATTTCTTCGTAGTCTATTCCTTCTTCTTGATTGTAGCCTTAAGCGACTAATCTAGCTTTGTTTTGAATAATATTCCCTTGCTCATCGGCTTTTTTTTTGTAAACCCACTTAGTAGAAATGACTGTTTGATTACTAGGTCTAGGAACTAAGTCCCAAACTTCGTTTCTTTCAAATAAATTCAACTCTTCTTGCATAGCTATAATCCAATAATCATCAGTTGAGGCTTCTTTAGCATCATTAGGTTCAATGTTCGATGGGAAAGCTACATGACCCATTTGATTTAATTGATTTCTTGTTCTTACGTTAAATTTTATTTCTCCAATAATATTTTCAATTGGGTGATTTCTTAGTAATCTCGATGGAGATCGGATCTCATTTTCATTAGGTAAGTTGTTTTCAATTTCAGTATTATTTTCAATATTTTCAATATTTATCATCTTTTGTGATATTTGATTTTGAAATTATATCTTCGTCTTCATTTTTATTGTTAAGTTTGAAATTTTCATCGAATGACACATGAAGTGTTTCTTCGATTACTTTAGTTCTTTTATTATAAATTCTATATGCCTTGTTCGTTTCGAGTACCCTATGAATATTCCTTCATCAGATTTCAGATCGAATTTACCAAGTTGGTCATTTGTATTTAATAGAAAACATTTTGAACCGAAAATTTTAAAATATGATATGTTGGGTTTTCTTCCATTAAAAATTTCATATGGAGTATGTATCATCAATGGTCTAATGGAGACTCGATTTATAACAAGCAGTTGCTACAGCTTCTGCCCAAAAATGTTTAGGTAGAGTGCTTCCATTTAATAAGGTTCTAGCGCATTTTTGAAGTGTTCTATTTTTCTTTTCCACAACTCCATTTTGTTGTGGAGTTCTAAAAAATGAAAAATTGAGAAAAATTCCTTTCTTATTACAATATTTTTCAAAAATATCATTACCGAATTCACCTCCACGATAGATTTTAATGTTTTTAATTTTTATATTTTTAATATTTTTAATTCTCTTAGCGAAGTTTTTAAAATTTTCAAAAGTATCACTTTTATTTTTCAAAAATATTATCCAAGTATATCTCGAAAAATCATCTACAATTGCAAAAACATATTTATTATGATTTACAAATTGAACTTGAGTTGGTCCAAAAAGATCTAAATGTAATAACTCAAGTGGTTGTAATGTAGAAATAATTTTCTTTGATTCAAAAGATGATTTAGTTAATTTTCCTAACAGATAAGCATCACAAATGTTGTTTACGTTAAAATTCATCTTGGCTAAATATTTTATTAAATTATTTTTAGATAATTTGCTTATTGCTTTGAAGTTTATATGATAGAATCACTTGTGCCATAACCAAGGATCATTTTCTTTTGCTATTAGACATATATTTGTGTTATGATGAACTTTCATATTTAAGATGTATATATTACATTCTCTAGTTCCTTCAAAGATAAGATTCTTATTTTGGTCAAATATATTACATTTATTTTCTGAAAAAGATATATTAAAACCTTCATCGCATAGTTGGCTTATAATAAGCAAATAATGTTTTAAATTTTTAACCAGTAAACCATTTTTAATAAGAGGTAAGTTAAATGTACCGTCATTGCTTACATCGCCTTTTCCGATGATATATCCTTTGGAGTTATCTACAAATGTGACGGATCCTCCATCTGAGTAGATAATGTTAGTCAGCATGCCTTTGTTTCATGTCATGTGTTTTGAGCAACCACTATCAAGTATCCACTTTCCTCTTTTCTTATTTGGTACCTGCAAAAAATATAGAAATGACGTTGGTACCGACTTTTTGTTAGGGTCCTAAGATTTAGGACTTAGGAAGCCAAACCCAAGAGGGTTTATAATTCCCTTTATAAGTAAAATTTTCATTTTTATGAACTGTATTTACAAAAGTCTTAATATACTTATTTCTAATTAAACAATTGCTTGTCTTCAGAATCCAAACTTAATAGATTTTGATGATTAAAGCCTTTTAAAATAGGTTTTACTAATGTATTATCTTTCTTTTAAAAGTTTGTATATAGAAAACTATTATTTTTAGGAATAGTTTGTGTAATTTTATTATATCCTAATCCCTTTTTATTTTAAATAGCCTATGCATTTTCTATATTCTAGAAAGATTTTCTCTTCCTTTATTAAATTAGAAACGTTCTTAGTAATATTCTCTAATTTTGTTTTAAGACTGGAGATATCTAATTCTAATATTTTAACCGTAGATTTTAATTCTTGATTCTCAGATACTAGAATATCATTCCTTTCTTTTTGATTTTCTATTTCTCTACTTAACATTGTAAGCTGAGAGGTTGTATTAGAACAAGAATCTTGAGTGATTAAAAGTTCCTCTTCTAAAATTTTCTTCTCATCTTTTAACATATCTACTTCAATTTCAGTTCTATTTAACTTTTCAAGTGTATCTTTATATTTTCTTTTGATATTTCTTAGTTTATATAGTAGTTCTGAGTTTATATTTACTAAATCATCAAAAGAAAGATCACTTACATCATCATTTGTAGCCATAAAACATACATTGGCTTATTCTGTGTCACTATCACTATCACTATCTGATGAGGAAGACGATTCCGAATCACCCCATGTAACAGAAAATGCTTGCCTCTTCTTATATATGTCTCTTTTATTCTTGTAGTTGTGCATGTCTTTCTTACGATCAGGACAGTCCTTCTTTATGTGACCCTTTTTGTGACATTCATAACATTCGAGATTTCAAGTTGATGGTTTTTTGGTGTTCTTGTTATTTCCAAATTTATCATTCTTTCTAAATTTCAGAAACTTTTTGAAATTTTTAGCTATAAACGCCATATCATCTTCATCCAAGTCTGATTCTTCCTTATCGGTCTGGAATGCTATTGTCCTTTTGTCTTGTGCTTAAACTCTTTTTTGCCTGTAAATTTACTTCATATGACATTAGATTTTCTATCAACTCTTCTGGTTTTATGGTTGAAATGTCATTAGCTTCTTCAATTGCTAAGACTTTTCATTCTCATTCATCTATTAAAGAATTAAGGATTTTTGAAACGATATCAAAATCTGTGTATTTTTCGCCTAATGCCAAAAGTGAATGATATATATCTTGAAACCTAGAATACATTTCATTTATAGTTTCGTCTTGCTTCATTCTAAAGTTCTGGAACTGATTCTTAAGCATAGAAATCTTGCTTTGTTTAACTTTGTTAGTACCTTCATGTATAACTTTAAGTGTACGCCAAATTTCATATGCAGTTACACATATTAACTCAGTTAAACTCATTTTTGTCTAGAGAACAAAATAATATATTAATGGCTTTAGCATTTGCAGTGGCATATAATTTTTGTGTGTTAGACCATTGTGAATATAGTATAGTATGTATAATGTATTCATCCTGAGTGATATTCCAAGTATCATATCCATTTGCTTGCATGTAAATTCTCATTCTAGTTAACCAATAATTATAATTTAATCCATTAAATAGTAGTGGTCGTGCTGTGGATTGACCTTTAATAAAACTTGTACTAGTGTTATTATCCATATTATTTGAATATCAAAAACTTTGTTGTGGTTATATGATGACCTCGCTCTAATACCAAATGAAAGTGACTATGGATCGTATAATATGGAATATTAAACAATCTATCTACTTGTATAGAATGTATATATAAAACTAAAGCAGTAAAGTAAATGACATCGGGGATTTTATACTGGTTCGAACTTCCCATTCTACGTCCAGCCCCAGACTCCTTCTAGAATTCAACTATCAACCCTCTCTTAACCCAGAGGAATAGGTATTAACACCGCCTGAGCAACCGAACATGACTTCAACCGCCTAAGCAAGAGTAGGACTTTTAACCGCCTGAGCAATCGAACATGACTTCAATAATAAAGAAATATCTGATTGATTATGCTCTATGAATAAAGTCTTTAGAGTACACCTTTCCTATAATCTTCTCCTTTGTGGTATATCATGTATTTTGTGAAGAAATGAAGTTTATTTGATCATAAAAGAATACACTTGAATATATAAGTGATCAATAGAGTGCTTGTGCGTAGAAAGCCTTTGAGTTTAAATAGCAAGAATGGATAGAATTAAGAAATAGAAAATGGATGTCCAGGATGTTGGATTTCTTTGCTATTTATAGAAATTAAAAGGTTGTATACGTATATGAAGAGCAACCATGAAGAGATATAGAAGTATCTTCTAAATCAAGAGTTCTTATTGTTCATGAAAGAGAAGCACCTTTTCAAAAATCTAGCCATTATGAAGCTCCAGCCATCTGAATTAAATATTCCAGCCAGCTGAATCGAGTAAAATTTGAAACAGCGAAAAATTAATGCAAAATAGATAGAATTCAGCCGTCTGAATATTGTAGGTCAAGCGGTTGAATGTTCTTAAATTTTTTGTCCATGTACAACATTCAGACGGCTGAAAGGGACCATTCAGCCAGCTGATACAAAGTTTTTGTGTAGTTCTTTTGATTTGCCGATTCTTTTTTATGTGTGTATGTGTATACCACTTCGGAGAGATTTTAACATTTATCTACATCTAGACTTAGACTCTATACTTAATAATATGTTGTAGTAACAATATGGAATCTGGTCTTCATATGTTTGTAATTATCCTCTCCTACAAACTTGGTTAGTACATATATAATATTTACTTATATAGTTGTCACAATTAAAACATCAAAAATAGAGGTTCTAACACTTTTGACAAAGAGGCTCTGGCCCAAGTGCTCTCCAACCCCTATAAATACCATCTCATCTGCAAAATGAAAGGGATTCTGTAGACTGGCTGCTGCAACCCTGCCATAACTATTCTTCATTCTTCTTCTCCCATATAATAGTCATAAACCAGCAACTGATATACTTTTGGTTGTCTCTAACAATGGTGGCTTAATCTAACTTAGGAAAGATGAACCATATTGTAATATAAACTCCTTTGTAACAGCAGTTGATCAATAAACGCTATAAAGTTGATGTAGGCTTCATTAACAGTCGAACCACTGTGAAAAAGTTCTTGTCTCTTTAATATTTTGGCTCTTTTCACATTTATTTTCTATACTGTTTGCTTTCAGAAACAGGGCTGGTGCTTTCACACTCAAACCAGGGTGTTGATCCATTTTTTGGGTTAACATTTTGGTGCTTTCACTGAGAATGAAATCCAGGCTTAGATCTAGCTATCTACTTTGGATTGCTTTGATCCAAAAGTTAGATCCAAAAAATTAGCTTGAAGAAAGTTAGAGATTTACTATTCTTATGGCTCCCAAGAAAAGACTTGCATCTGGAAGGGCTGTAGAAACAACGCTTAGTGGTGATGAAGCAAACACCCACCAAATGAAGCTAACAATGGAAACTTGCTTCAAGCTACACCATTTATTCAACTATCTATTTAATCATCAATTCTTGGATCACCTAGGATGATTAGAGTGTAAGTCTTTGATTCGACAAAACCATCGATCCAATGATTAAAAAAGAAGAAGGTTGAATTGAATGATGTAGAAACTTGAGTTATGATTCTCTTGCTAGTTATGCAACACATGATACAAAAGATGGTGATACAAAAGAAGAAAACAATAAAAAATCCAACGCACTATACTTGATACAACATAGTTTCATAGTTTCAAATAAAATCAAAAGTGCAAATACATAGTGCTAAAGGAGATTCAAAAAAAGGGCTCCAGCAATTAGCCGAAGAACACTGAACGATGAAGAAGCTACAGGCCATCAGGGACTTTCTGCTCAAGAAAGACTGCTAAGACCTAGCGGAGAAGCATCCCGGCCAATTGATGAAAGGATGACTATTAAATAACACTTTGGCTAGCTAGTTACGGAGGAATGGGAAACAACCTAAAGTGATGCCTTCTCATCCATCCTTATCTACTTTCCTTTTCCAAATGAGCCTTACCGGGACACTGGGGCATTGCAGACAACAAAGCAAAGGGGACACTTCTATGCCCTCGAACTATGAAAGAAGAGCGTAGGCCTACTAACCGCCGGATCGTTGGGTCATATCGATCCCTCCTTCTAAGAACTAGCATTACTCTGGTAGCAATGAAAAGGCCTATCCGAACGATCGTCGAACGAACAGATCCAACCCCTGCTCTCTGAGTACCGATAAAACTATGTTCCCGCAGGCTGAATCCCAAAACTCTTCTTGGAGTCGATGAATTATCACTCCAAGTCTATCTGGTCATCGGACATCTGACTAAAATTCTTCTTGGATTCAATGAATCATCACTCCATGGCCGTCTAGTTGCTGGACATCTGACTACAAAAAACCCTTTAGTAACTAAAGCGTCGTCTTTCATGAACTAAAGCGTTGTTAAGGTGAACCGGTAGATCAACGGTCATCTGATCCAAAAAACCCTTCACGAACTAAAGCATCGTGAAGGTCCTTCATGAACTAAAGTGTCGTGAAGGCGAACCGGTAGAACAGCGATCATCTGATCCAAAAAACCTTTTATGAACTAAAGCGCCGCAAAGGTCCTTCATGAACTAAAGTGTCTTGAAGGAGAACCGATAGATCAGCGGTCATCGGATCAAAAAACCCTTCATGAACTAAAGCATTCTGAAGGCAAACCAGTAGATCAACGATCATGTGATCCATAAAACCCTTCACGAACTAAAGTGACATGGAGGTGAACTGGTAGATCAATGATCATCTGATCCAAAAAAACCCTTCACGGACTAAAGCATTGGGAAAACCCTTCATGAACTAAAGTGTCGTGAAGGTGAATAGGTAGATCAGCGGTCATCTAATCCAAAAAGCCCTTCATGAACTAAAGTGTCGTGAAGGTCCTACACGAACTAAAGCGGCAAGAAGGCGAACCAGTAGATCAGCGGTCATCTGATCCAAAGGTCTTTCATGAACTAAAGTGTCATGAAGGTCCTTCACGAACTAAAGCATCATGAAGGCAAATCAGTAGATCAGCGGTCATCTAATCCAAAAGTCATTCATGAACTAAAGCGTCATAAAGGTGAACTGGATGATCCATGGTCATCTAATCCAGAACTCCCGAAAGTCAGTGAAGTCATGCTCCAAGGCCATGAATCGATAATCACGTTAATCACTATGTAGAATTAACGAAGTCACAACCAACGATCAATGAAACAAACAGTGCTGAATTCCAGAGCTTCAAAGTCACTCAAAAAAGACTAAGCCAAAAATGAACCAACCTTGTGATCAATCAAAGGCCAACTTGAATCAAGCCAAGATTCGACATTCGAAAGAACCAAGTATCTCGGATCCGTAATATATAAGTCTTCGAAGATAGAGGCTGTCCCATGCTTTAGTCATCTAAAAGACATAGCCACAA
This sequence comes from Allium fistulosum, assembly GCA_030737815.1. Taxonomy (NCBI): domain Eukaryota; kingdom Viridiplantae; phylum Streptophyta; class Magnoliopsida; order Asparagales; family Amaryllidaceae; genus Allium; species Allium fistulosum. The sequence goes on along the minus strand of CM060905.1, from coordinate 890,401,742 downwards.
CCACTAGACCGAGGGCAACCAGACAAGTTGTGGAAAAACCCATGGAATCCAAGGATGCAAACACCCCGTGGCATAGGGGGCACTATACACACTTGAATAGCCACAAGGAATGTCAAGAGTGTTAGTCCCTAAGAAGTTGGTTTTGATGACAACAACCTTAGAATTATATTATAAAATATAAATACTAACATTATTGTTTAGATATATATATGTATATGCAGGATATATATATATAGGTACCAAAGAATGAAGACTGTACAGTATAAAGATTCAAGAACTGATGAACTCAAGATCGAAGATATCAAGATTCAAGAATCATGAGTATCAAGATTATCAAGAGTTCAAGATATCAAGATAAGTAATTTAGTTAGGAATTTTGTTAAAACTCCTAGAAAAGCACTGACATCTTAAAATCTGTTTTATTCGTGGAATGGAATCCACTTCGAGGCCGTTAAAGGGATGGAACCCTAAGTAGGATGGAACCTACGAAAAATCTAGTGGAACATTGTTTTGTATCCACTAACTTTTATTCAAATGTTTTACAAAATTATATCTTGTTTTCAAAATGATTTCAAAATTTTCCTTTTTAAATCAAAAACATCTATCCTGGTTTTAAAATACTTTTAGCCTCAAAATAATCTATATTTTCAATATCAAATTATCCTTGGTTTTAAACTATCTTTTATTTATAATATATTTAACTTTTAATATTTATACTTTGATTTAAATATAAAATTATAGTAAAATTTTATATATACCAAAATATTATTCTCTATACTTATTTATGTATTTTAACTATAGTTAAGTATATTTATAAAGTTTAAAATAGTTTTAATACAAGATAGAAGTTATTTTCAAAGAAAAACAAATTACCAAAAATAACTTAGGCTTGTTGACAACCCTAAGGACCCCTTGTCGACAAGGTGACAGTTTATTTCAAAAGTTTGAATTTCAAAGGAAGTGTCTATTCGTCATATCCTTTCACAAATGGACATGGCTGTTGTTCTACTATAAATAGGGGCTGTTTAAAACGAATTTACAATCATATTTTCTCTGATTTCACTCCTCTTCTTCCATATTTCTTTATATACATTTTTACCATTACTCTGCCGAAATCACCATTGAATCTAACTAGATCATCTTTGGTTTGATTCTCTATCACTATCTCAACAAGATCCCAATGCTATTCAGAGTTATAGACTTCTTTGTATTAAATCGAGCGAGAAAAGGTGTGATTGTAGCCTGGAAAATCAATCGGGTGAACTTGTTGCCCGTAAAATCAAGTATCTCTACCCAGTGGATTGTGAATCTGAAGCGGTGTACCTTGTGGCCTTGAAATCGAGGGTGTAATTGTAAGAATTGATTTTGAAAGGAAATCCGTACCTGTGTTGCGGGACTAGATGTATGGTAACTCCGAACCAGTATAAAATCCGATGTGTTCTTTCCTTTATTGCTTTTACTTTATATTTGCATCTGTGTTTTATTATGTGATCATATCTGTGTCTGAATATTGCATACATTTGTGTTCAAATTAAGATAAACTCAAAAAGAATTAGTGTAACGACCCACTATTTTGGACCATTCAAATCGACAATAATCCACACATGTCTGACTTGAATAATTCAAAATAACAGATTGTAATAAAATTTGGAGCAAATAAAATCATTCACAGAATCACATACACAGAAATATCTAAATAGCTCGCAGCGGAAATAAATACCATAGTAGTTCATGAAGCTACTATATACAACTCTCAAAACATATATAAAATATCATAGTTTAAAAATGGATATAATTGAAGTCAGGATACATAAATCACTAATGCAGAAGCAATACCTGAATAGTAAATATCTGGATTAAAAGATAAGAAATAACAGATGGACAGATAAGCTCCAGCAAATCTCTAGCTCCAGAAGATAAATTTCAAAGCTGTGATTCTCAGGCTGACCCGAGCGTAAAGTAAAACACAAAACACTCGAGTCAGGACATATATACTTATACAATGTAAACCAACTCAAGTAAACTGTAATAGTAATGCATAATAACTTAAAGGCTGCTTGGGATCGCCCATCCTTTAAGGATCCATAAAACCATCAATTAAACAGTAATAACAATATCATAGAAATGTCCATATCGAAGTAAACAATGCAACTAACAGTGTTAATGTGCATCACAACCATCATCAGGAAATCAAATGACATACAGAGAAGTATACCCGTGGTTATAATATTTTAGAACAATATTTTATACTTCAAAATTAAATATCATTTCAAATCCAAATCTTTATCAAAATAAAGATTAAATCATTTCCAAACCATTTCAATTTATCAAAATATCATATCTTTTCAAAACTTCCTTTCAATCAATATTTGAATTCAAATCCAATTTATCAAATAAAATACCTTTTAAAATTCCAAAATATCATTCATTTATTCTCATTTCAAAACACCTTTTTATTAGTTTATATTCCAATTAAATTAATTCATTTAACCATTTAAAAGTGAAGTTATTATTCTTTCAAGTCAAGTATTAAATTTCCAAAGTTTCGAACCATTCTGAGCTCATTAACTTAGTTAAAACCATAAACATTGAAAATTTCAGTCTTTCACAACATTTAGAAAAAGCTGTTATAAGTTATACTTGAAAACATTTTTATTCAGCACAGACAACATTTATAACTGCTGTAAAATCTCAATTTTAGTTGAAAATTAGTTCAATTCAGCAAAGACAGCATTTCCAGAAATGTTGTAATAGCTCAGGTTTCATATTAAAGGTTTTCATTAAATTCAGCAAAGACATCAGGCAACTACAGCATTTACAGAACTGCTGTAATAGCCCTTTATTAAGTTTTTAGCCTTTTAGTTTACTTCAGCAACTACAGCATTTACAGAACTTCTGTAATAGCCTCTTATTTAAGTTTTAGTTCATTTCAGAAACGATAGCATTTCTGAAGTGCTATTAAAAGTATTTCCAGATTTTAGTGTATTTCTAGCAAACAATAAATCCCAATTTAAACCATTAAACATTATAAAAATCATACTTTAACATTCAAAATGTTCATTTAAAATACTTTTAACTTATGATTTTTATAATAAATTTTCTTATAAATAAAACCAATTTTCAAGAATTCACTTAATAAAATTTAAGTGTAAAATTTCTATTCTCTTCATTTTAACAATTAAACTTAACACTTAAATTTGTTTTCCATTTTCCAATAAATTTCAAATTTCCATTTTTATTGTCATTTTTATTTATATAACTTATTTTCTCATTTTAACCAAAATTCCAAAATTTCTAACTTAAGTTATATTTTCAAAAATTCCATTTCTATTCATTTTCAACATTTTTAACTTATAGAAAATTCCTAAATTCACTATTTAAACTTATATAAATTCAATTTAAATCAAATTTTCATATTTTTACACTTTTAAAAATTATTTAAACATTTTCCAAAACCTTAAAATTAACCACGGGCCTGTATATAGTTTTCTAGCCTAATTCAAGTGATACGGATAATATATCATTTCAATCCATAATTTACAAAAAAAATCCGGGTTTTATCATTTCAAACCCGCAATCCCAAGTAAAATAAATAATTGAAAATCACCCAGGCTTATCATTTCATCCCGTAATGATTTTCCCTTATTCTAAAGTCCATATGGGTATGTATCATTTCAACCCACAGTGATTCTAATCTACAGGGAACTTGCAGTGTGATTAACAGATAAAAATGAACAGTTAACAATATATAACAATAACAGATGAGATGATAGTTAAATTATCAAGTTTAACATTATATAATTAATAATCACAGACAGGGATAACATAACATAATAGTACTACACATTCAATTGTTGTCAATTCACATTTGCATAAGTATAAAATGTCAGGTGAGATTTACTCACCTCTTTGTGCTGGAGATATCAATTCAAATGACACAAACAGATTCCAGAAAAGCACGATGACACAACAATAGATTCAAGAGGATGAGAACCAAGCTAATGATCTTGTCACAACCCATAAACAAACAAAGTAAAATTATAAATCAATACAACATCAATTTGAAACAACTTTTGAAATAAAAAGCAAAAATGGAATGAATGTTTTTTCCTTGCTTTCTACCATTGCTTGCTCGGCCTAGGGGATGTTTTGGCTCAAGTTTGGCATAACTTTGGCTCAGGTTTGGGTTTAAAGAGGCACGGCTACAAGGCATTGAAGTGGTGGAGGGGTTACTACACATGAATATGAAGAGGCTTATGCAAATAGTGGAGTTTTGGTTCAACTTTTGGCTCGGTCTATGTCCCATCTAGGTTCGGCCATTTCATGTACAGGTCTGGACAGAGGTATGAGGTGATGGTTAGGGGTGTGTCAAGGTGGTGGTGAAGCAGTAGGAGGTGGCCAAGGTCATCTAAGGTGATGGTGATGAAGACTAGGTGGTTAGGCATGCTTTTTAAGGAGTTTTTGTGATGTTTTTGTGGTGTAGGCTCAACTAGATGGTCATGGCCTGATCTGGTCAGAGGGGATGGAGATGTATCCATGGATGATGAGGGGAAGGAAGTGGTGGAGGAGATGGTGGGGTTTAGGCCGAGCAACATGTGTAAAGAGACAAGGCAATTCAAGTAAAATTCAATGGAAAAAGAGGAAGAAAAGTAGAAAAGAATGGAGGAAGCCATTACCATTTTTGTTCTAGCCGTGAAAAATAATGAGATGGGATGTTTCTCACATGAAAATTAATAAAATTCACGGCCAAGAACTGAAATGTATGGCCAAAACACAAGAAAAAATGAAAAGACAAAGAAAATGAAAAGACTAGCAGCCGAAAATTCACACGGTATAAAGCTTTTTAGTCCCTTCAAATTTCCATTTCTATTAAATCAAATAAAACAAATAAAATTTCAGTAAATGCATTAGACAAAGAAAACAAAATAAAATGAACTGAAATAGATAAATAAGTTTAAGAGAAATAGAAAAAGAATTAAAGAAATTGTTTAAAAATTCAAAACAGGGCTTAAAAATTACAAATAATATATCACTAGCCTTAGAAAGATTTCTAATTCACTTTTAAAAATATTTTAAAACAAATAAAATTATTAAATAAAATAAAAAAAACTAAAATAAAGTAAAAAATAAAATAAATAATTTATTTTTAGGAAAATAGAAAGATAAATAAAGAAAATAGCTTAATATATTGAAACTAGCTTAAGAAAATTGCAAACACAATCCACTTAACTTTGGAAAATTATAACAACACTTCTAAACAAATAAAAAGTCAAGTAAAATAAAATAAATGCTGAACAAAATGAAGTGTAAATGAAAATAAAATAAAGTCTTAAGAAAATAGAAAATAACCAAAGAATTTCTTTAATTAAATGAAACTGGAAATTAGAAATTATAAACAGAATACAACTAACATTGGGAAAATGTCAATTACACTTTGAAAAATGTTTTAAAACCAAAATATATACATAACATGTTATTTTACCCATATAAATATAAATTAGAACATTACATGTCCCAATAATATATTATTTATATAATTTAAAATAAACAATTTTGTTAAATACAGCAAATTACACTCAATAGTTAAAAAGGCATAACTTTCACATTATAAATCAGATTTCAACGAAACAAAAAGCAGTATTCTTGAAATTTTATTTAATTTCATAAAATAAAGATAGATTTCAAAAATTCAAATTTAAAATTTTTAAATTAAAAGTCAAAGTTTGACCATATTGACCAAAATTCACATTTCTGGAAAATATCTTATTTATTCATGTTTGAAATTCTAATTCACATCAAAATCAAAAATTCATATTTAAAATAACAAAATTATCAAATTTAAATAAATAAAATAAAGTTTTTAAATCAGGAAATCAATTAAAATAACCAAATATACAATTAAAATAATCACAACCGGAAAGAAACAAACAGTGAAGATGTTGAACTAGTGGAAAATATTTTGACTTACAACAAATTTGATATTCTCAATAATCTGGATGCTGAGGAAAATTTAAGTAATGGAGATATAGAAAGTATAACAGTGGCTGAGAAGAGTGGAGAAAATGAAGCTAAAAATGATAATATCATAGGAGTAATAAATACTGGGAATACGAAACTTGAAGAGAAAATAGCAAATAATAGCAAAGATACAGAGCAAGATAAAATGGAACATTCAGAACATATGATGGAAAAGATTGATAATATTCTTAATGAAAAATCATCTGATCTCGGTTTTATGGAAAGCAGAGTGAGCAATGAAAGTAAGAGTGATGAAGGAATGATATCAAGTGAAAAGAAGAGTAAAAAGTATAGGAAAAATAATTCTGTGCATGCATGCATGCACAACTATGCATCAACAACTCTGAAAAACCTCCAACCCATTACAGCTAGTGTTCTTGACCCATCCCCCCCTTTTGTCTACTCCAACATTAAACCTCCCACAGCTTACAAATTGCCACCGCCAATAACCTCTCCTCCCTCCTCTCCTTCACTTCCCATTATCCCAGGTCAGAATACACCACCATCAAAAAATGGTAATAACAACAGAGAAGCAACTCCACTTTCAGTTGATATCCCTAACTATTTAACCTCTTCGCAAGCTGTCACGAGGAGAATGAAAATTGAAATAATTAATGCCCGTGCTCTCCAATGATGACGAATCTTGGAGCATGGAACATACGAGGCGGTCATCACGTCAACAAACTTAACCAATGTAAAGAGCTTATTGGTACACATAAGTTATCCATCATTGCTATGCTGGAGACTAAGCTAAATCGTGATTTAACGATCAGGGCTGCCAATTACATAAACCCTGACTGGAATTATGTACATAACCTGGATAAAGCTCCTTACGGTAGGATCTTGATTCTTTTCAATCCCCTTCATGTTCAAATCTCGCCTCTCCTCTCCAATTCTCAAATGATACATTGCCATGTTCAATCATTCAGTGATAACACTTCCTTCTACGTTACCTTTGTGTATGCCTTCAATTCTAATGAGGCCAGAGCTGTTCTGTTTGATGTTATTCCAGCTCTTCGTCAAAACACTCATCCATGGTTAATTCTGGGTGACTTCAATTGTTGTTTTATGCTCTCTGATAGAGTTGGTGGGAATCCCCTTTCTCTGAACGAAATCAAACCGCTTGCTACTACCCTCAATCTAGCAGAGTTAATTCCTGTGAAAACTGTTGGAATGCAGTATACATGGAACAACAAAAGAAGGCAAGGTAGGAGGACTTTCTCTAGAATTGATCACACCTTTTCCAATCTGGCAGCTCTTATCAAATGGCCTCTCCTTTTCACCCAACTTCCGCCTCCTCTTCTATCAGACCATTCTCCTCAAATCATTCACCTTCGTGGAGCAGACAAGAGAGAAAAATCAAATTTTAAATTTTTTAACTCTTGGATCAAAGAACCAGATTTTAAAACTATTGTTTTAAATGCATGGAGTAAAGAAAAGCATGGTAATCCCCTTTTTATTTTGCAGGAGAAGATAAAAGAAGTTAAAGATAACCTGAAACAGTGGTCGTTCAAGACTTTTGGCAAGGGAGATAAGTTGAGCACTGCCATAGGTCAGAAACTTGCAGAGGTGCAAAAGGAGATGATATCTAATGTTAACGACTCTGATCTTTCTGCGGCTGAGCATATCTTAAACCAACAATACAGTGAAGCCTTAACAACTGAGAGCGACATGATTAGACAAAAAAGCAGAATTAAATGGTCCGAACATAGAGATAGAAACAGTGAGTATTTCCACGCTAGTCTTAGGAACAAACAACTTAGAGAGAATATAACAACTATCAATTCTAAGGACGATCAGCTGCAATCTACTGTGACTGATGTTCAGGATGCTTTCGTGCAATACTTCTCTTCCATTTTTGGCAATGAGAACAACTTCGTTCCAAGTCTCGAAGAAATTCCAACTGACATTCTTCCTAGAATAACTGAAGCTGACTATTCCTACCTATGCTCTGAAGTTTCATCAGATGAAGTTGAAGAAGCCATGTTTTCTCTTAACAGTAACTCTTGCGGTGGCCCAGATGGATTAAACGCCAAATTCTATACTAGTTGTTGGTCTATCGTATCCAATGATGTTATCAACGCAATTAAACTTTTCTTCAAAAAATCCAAGCTATTCAGGTCGTACAACTACACTAATATTGCTCTTATCCCCAAGATACATAATGCGCATCATGTCAGTGAGTATCGTCCTATATCATGCTGCAATGCCATTTACAAATGTATTTCCAAAGTTATAGCTGCTAGACTAAAGCAAGTTCTTCCTAGTTTGGTCTCTAGAAACCAAGCAGCCTTCCTACCTGGTAGGAATATTCTTGATAACATTCTTCTTGCGCATGAGCTTCTTAAAGGCTATAATCGAAAGACTTATTCCCCAAAAGCTATGCTAAAACTGGATATCATGAAAGCTTTTGATATGTTACAATGGGATAGTATCATTCGAATCATGGGATATATGAATTTCCCACCCTACTTTCTTGCTTGGATTTATGAATGCATCTCAACCCCAACTTATTCGATCATAATCAATGGTACGCCTGCTGGATTTTTCTGAAGTAAGCAGGGTATAAGGCAAGGTGATCCGATTTTTGCATATATTTTCATCGTGGTAATGGAGCTCCTGACTAGAATGATAAATAGGCTCATTGCTCTTGGCAAGTTTAAGAGCCATCAATATTGCAGTCAACCAAGTATCTCTTCGCTAATGTTCGCTGATGATCTCGTTGTGTTTTGCTCTCCTGACATCGCAACTGTCAACAGCTTAATGGATATGCTAGCTCAGTTTTATGCCATGACTGGGTTGAAAGTTAATATTCAGAAATCTGAAATAATTATTGCTGGGGTCAATGGCGAACATGTGGATGCAAACTCTCAGGCAACTGGTCTTTACCCAAATCCTGACACGGTTTCGTACTTGGGGCTGCCTCTGACTACATCAAGAATATCAACTAATCTTTGCCTTCCTTTGTATGAGAAGATAACTATGAGATTAAATTGCTGGACGACAACGAAACTTAGCCAAGCGGGTAGATTAACCTAGTTAAGTCTGTTGTATTTTCTATGCAAGTATATTGGGCTAGAGCTTATGTTCTGCCCATAAAACTTATGAAAATGATAAGAAGCGCTTTTATGCGATTTCTATGGATGGGCAGAACCAATGGCAGATATATTGCTCCAGTCAAATTTAGAATTGTCGAGCAACCGATGAATAAAGGGGGCTTAGGTATCATCAACATAAAACAATGGAATAAGGCGGCGTTTGCTAAACATATTGATACCTTCTACAACAGTACTGACAGCATTTGGGCTGAATGGTCAAGACATAACGTAATCAAAGGCAGTAATATCTGGACTATGCGTACGCCGCAGAACCTGAGTTGGACATGGCAGAGTATATTCAAGATAAAGGAGGAGGTTCTACCACTCATGCAAATGAACATCAACAGTGTCTATACAACTAGCTTCTGGAACGACCCTTGGCTTGACAAAGGATTGATTCTGAAGAGACATCTAACTTATAATGAGATGATGCAAACTGGAATCCATCATGCAGCCAAGGTTAGAGATGTTTTCCATAATATTCAGAGTTCTAATACTTTTTCGTCCAACCAGAGAATTCAGCGTATATGGAACCAAATAAGAAGATACATTCCCCTACTAACTTCCACTGATCTGCTGGTTTGGGGAGATAAAGCGACTGCTTTCAAAATAAGCACTGTGTACGATTATCTGATGAAGAACAAACAGAAGGCTAACTAGAAATGGAGCAAGCGTACTTGGCATAAGGATAGTAGTCTGAGAGAAAATTTATTACTCTGGAAGGTGTTACATCGTGCTTTACTCAGTAAAGCAAAACTCGTCAGCATGGGAATGGATGTGAATATAATGTGTACCTTCTGCAGTGAACAAGTGGAGACAGTGGAGCACTTGTTCTTTGAATGTGCTTACATAAATAATGTATGGAGACTTGTTAAGGATAAACTTCATACGAGCGTTCCCTCTCTTGACAACTCGGCTGAGTGGAAAGCTTTATACGCGATGATAGGAAACATACGACAAGAAAAAAGATTATACCTTGCTGTTTTGAAAAGTTTTATAGTAGCGGTATGGAAAGAACGAAATACTAGGGTGTTTCATTCTGAGAAAGGCAAATCTGCTGAAATGTTCTTTCATTGGGTGATGAATGTGATCAAGACTTCTCTGAGTATGCTGTCCTTCCCCATTGATCCCGGAATACTCCACTCTTTCTGAGTCTGCCTTTTGTTTATGTTTTTTTCTGTTTCTTTATTTTCTTCTTCTAGTTTCCAGTTTTTTGTAGCACTATGTTTTCCTCTGTATTCTCTGAGCTTGCTCTTTGTTTGTGTAGTAATCCTTCTAGTGTTGCAATAAAATGGTCGGGGTCCATCCAACCCCGTCGGCCTTGCCAAAAAAAATCACAAAATACAGGGTTGTTACAATTAGTAATTCCTTAAAACACTATTCACCCCCCTCTAGTGTTAATTCTAGCCTTAAGATCCGTAATCTGCATTTCTCACATTTGGCATCAGAGCAAGGTTTTCAAAGTTTCATAATATGAATTTTGAAAAAGCTTTTAAAATGGCTATGTTTGAAAAACTTGTTAGTACTAGTTTAGAAATATTCAGATCATTACTGTCTCATGAGACTGCATATAATCGATATTCAAATTCAAGTTGTCTATCAAAATTGTATGATGTGCAGGAAACATGTTTTATAGGTGTTGAGGAATCAATCCACAATGGACAAATTGTGCAGATCAAAAAGAATAAATGGATACTCGATAGTGGATGCTTTAGACACATGACTGGTAATCCGGATATGATGAATGATATAATATACAAAGACGGGGGACTAGTTAACTTTGGAGACAACTCAAAAGGATATGTGATTGGCATCGGCAATGTCGGTAACTCTGAAACTCCTGTTATTACTAATGTTTTGCTAGTTAAGAATCTGAAACATAATCAGCTAAGTATTAGTCAACTTTGCGATAAAGGATATAAAATTAAATTTGAAAAAGATAAGTGTCACATTGAAGATAATAATTCAACCATAATACTTGAGGGAATTAGGAAAAAGAATATTTATATTCTTAGTACGAAAGTTTCAAATGATAACCTGTGTCTTTTGGCAAATACAAGTGACCCTTGGATTTGGCATAAGAGATTTGGGCATTTGAATTTCAAACTCTTATCTAGACTGTCAAAACATGATCTAGTAAGAGGTCTCCCTAAAATGAATTTTAAAGTAGATAGTTTATGTGATGCATGTCAATTAGGAAAACTTAGAAAAAGTTCCTTTAAATTAAAAGATATGATTTCAACTTCAAAACCTTTTGAATTACTTCATCTTGATTTATTTGGTCCATCTCAAATTCAGTCAATAAATCACCGTAAATATGTTTTTGTAATTGTAGATGATTATTCTAGATTTACATGGACAATATTTTTGAAACATAAAAGTGATACTTTTGAAAGTTTTTAGAACTTTACAAAAAGGATTCAAAATCAACTTTCTGTAAAAATTATAACCATCCGTAGTGATCACGGTGGTGAATTTGAAAATGAAAAGTTTGAAGAATTCTGCAATAAAAAGGGAATAACTCACAATTTTTTATTTCCAAGAACTCCACAACAAAATGGAGTAGTAGAACGTAAAAATAGGACGATTCAAGAGTGTGTGAGAACTATGCTTTCAGATAGCAAATTACCAAAACATTTTTGGGCAGAAGCAGTTGCTACCGCCTGTTATATTTTAAATAGAATTTTAATTATACCTTTAACTGATAAGACATCTTATGAACTTCTTCACGGAAAGAAACCTAAGGTATCTTATTTTAGAATTTTTGGAAGTAAATGTTTTATTTTAAATACAAAAGATAACTTAGGTAAATTTGATCTTAAATCCGACAAAGGTATCTTTATCAGATATTCTAATAGAAGTAAATCATACAGAGTGTTTAATTTAAGAACTAACACCATCGAAGAAACAAAGCATGTTTCATTCGATGAAAATCTCAAAAAATTTGAGAATACAAATGATGAAGAGGATTTAATTACTCAAAATCAGGAGTCAACTGAAACTAAAAATGAAATTAATCATCCTAATAAAAAGATTAAACTTTTAAAAGATCATCCTATAGAAAATATACTAGGAGATATGCAATTTGTTGTTACAACTAGAAATCAACTAAGTAAAATGAGCAATGTAGCCTTTATATCAACTATTAAACCCAAAAATCCAAAGGAAGCATCAACTGATGATTCATGGATTTTGGCTATGCAAGAAGAACTAAATCAATTCACTAGAAATGATGTTTGGGAACTTGTTCCTAGACCTGAAAATAAAACTATAATTGGAACTAAATGGGTTTATAAAAATAAAATGAATGAACAAGGTGAGGTCGTTAGAAAAAAAGCCCGGTTATTCGCTCAAGTTTATTGTCAAGAAGAAGGAATAGATTGTGATGAAACCTTTGCTCCCATAGCAAGATTAGAAGCCATTAGGATTCTACTTGCTTTCGCAAATCATAATAATTTCAAATTATTTCAAATGGATGTTAAAAGTGCATTTTAAATGGATTTGTAAAAGAGGAAGTATATGTTGAACAACCACCACTTTTTGAAGATGAAAAATTACCAAATCCTGTTTACAAACTTAAGAAAGCTCTATATGGTATAAAACAAGCTCCTAGAGCCTGGTATGATAGACTAAGATCTTATGTATTACAATCAAACTTTGAAATTGGTAAAGTAGATAATACTCTTTTTAATAAAAGAAATAAAAATGATATTCAACTAGTACAAGTTTACGTAGATGATATCATTTTCGGATCAACTAATTTTGAAATGAATAAAGAATTTTCTGAAATAATGACAAAAGAGTTTGAGATGAGTCATATGGGTGAATTAAACTTCTTTCTAGGATTGCAAATAAAACAATTAGATAATGGTATCTTTATTAGTCAAGAAAAATATGCTAAAGACCTAGTTAGTAAATTTGGTTTGACTACTGCAAGTGGAAAACCCACTCCCATGGCAACCAATGAGTACCTAAGTAAAGAAGATCTCTCAAAAGATGTAGATCAAAAATTATATAGAGGAATGATTGGATCACTACTCTATATCACTGCTAGTAGACCTGATATCATGCATAGTGTTTGTCTCCGTGCAAGATATCAATCCCAACCTAAAGAGACCCACTTAAAAGCTGTAAAACGTATCATAAGATATGTTAAGCACACCTTTGATTATGGCTTATTTTATCCTAAAAATGATTCTTTTGAATTAATATCTTACTATGATGCTAACTATGCTGGTTGTAAATCAGACCGAAAAACTACAAGTGGAACTTGTCACTTTTTGGGGCATTCTCTGGTTTCCTGGTTTAGTAAAAAGCAAAACACAGTTTCTTTATCAACAACCGAAGCAGAGTATATTTCTGCTGCTTTGGCTTGTTCTCAAGTAATATATATGCAACAAACTTTAAAAGATTTTGGTTTAAATATCTCAAAATCACCAATTTATTGTGATAATACTAGTGCAATAAATTTATCCAAAAATCCTACTCATCATGCTCGAACTAAACATATTGATATCAGACATCATTTTCTCAGAGAAAATATAAGTAAGGAAGTAATTACTCTCGATTATATCGATTCCGAGAATCAAATTGCTGATATCTTAATAAAACCCTTAAATGAATCTATATTTACTAAATTAAGAAGAGAATTAGGTATTTGTTCAATAACTGAAATATAGAATATAACTATATAACAAGTATAATTAAAATAAATCAAATAGCAAAAATATAAGTACCTTGTCGACAACCCTCCTTTACCTTTGTCGACATATAACGAATTTTTTTCTTTTGAAATTTTCCCACCAAAATTCAAATGGGTGGTTATATATTCTTCTTATTTCAAAATTTTGTTCATTCTTTCTGTTCTTTCTCTGTTCTAACATCTAAAAACAATAAAACAATGACCTTCTCCTCCTCAAAATCAAACAAAAATTCAACCCTTTCGTTCCCTTCTCCTTCTACCGGACCATTTCAACGAACTATGCTTGCACGAGTGATGAAAATGGAGGTTTCCTTGAAGGATGCACTGCAACTTATGACTGAAATTCAAGTGGTGCAAATCAGAATGGCCAAAGAACAAGAACGGCAAGGCAAAATCCTTAGAAACTTGCAAAAGTTTCTAATGGACAATTACCCCAATCCCATCTTGATTGATGAAGAATCCTCAAGTGTTCAAGTGCAAGAGGATAGCGAGGAAGAAGAAGAAGAAGCCCCCATGGAAGAAGAGCACGTTGAAGATGACGACAAAGTTTTTTGCGTTGGCGAAGTGTGCTTTGACAAGGATGGAAATCTAGTCGAACAATGTGGAAATTTCTGTTTCCACTACCCAAATTGCTTGGTTCATGGATCTCCCATTGTCAAGGATACACATTAGTTTCTTTCCCTCTTTCTTATCGTTATTTGTATATGATCTTACTTACGTTTTCTACGCAAATGTAAATATAACATTATATAATTAATAAATGATTTGTGTTCTCATATTCACATTATCATTATTATAAATATTATCATATATGGATTCTTAGTTAGGAGAGTTAGTTATTAAGGGCTAAGTTTTAGTTTCAGAATTAAGTGTTGATTATTTATGGTAACACTATCATTATAATCACATGTAATATAGTATTAGATTAAGGGGGAGTTATATAGATTTAAACTTTGTTTTTGTTGATGACAAATGGGGAGAAGTATAAAATAGGATGGTTAGGCATAGATTAAGGGGGAGTTATTAGTTTTGGGGGGAGTTATTAGGATAGAAGTAATATTTTACAAACAAAGGTTGTCATCATCAAAAAGGGGGAGATTGTTAGTCCCTGAGAAGTTGGTTTTGATGACAACAACCTAAGAATAAGATTATAAAATATAAATACTAACATTATTGTTTAGATATATATATGTATATGCAGGATATATATATATAGGTACCAAAGAATGAAGACTGTACAGTATAAAGATTCAAGAACTGATGAACTCAAGATCGAAGATATCAAGATTCAAGAATCATGAGTATCAAGATTATCAAGAGTTCAAGATTTCAAGATAAGTAATTTAGTTAGGAATTTTATTAGAACTCCTAGAAAAGCACTGACATCTTAAAATCCATTTTATTCGTGGAATGGAATCCACTTCAAGCCCGTTAAAGGGATGGAACCCTATGTAAGATGGAACCTACGAAAAATCTAGTGGAACATTGTTTTGTATCCACTAACTTTTATTCAAATGTTTTACAAAATTATATCTTGTTTTCAAAATGATTTCAAAATCTTCCTTTTTAAATCAAAAACATCTATCCTGGTTTTAAAATACTTTTAGCCTCAAAATAATCTTTATTTTCAATATCAAATTATCCTTGGTTTTAAACTATCTTTTAATTATAATATATTTAACTTTTAATATTTATACTTAGATTTAAATATAAAATTATAGTAAAATTTTATATATACCAAAATATTATTCTCTATACTTATTTATGTATTTTAACTATAGTTAAGTATATTTATAAAGTTTAAAATAGTTTTAATACAAGATAGAAGTTATTTTCAAAGAAAAACAAATTACCAAAAATAACTTAGGCTTGTCGACAACCCCAAGGACCCCTTGTCGACAAGGTGACAGTTTATTTCAAAAGTTTGAATTTCAAAGGAAGTGTCTATTCGTCATATCCTTTCACGAATGGACATGGCTGTTGTTCTACTATAAATAGGGCCTGTTTTAAACAAATTTACAATCATATTTTCTCTGATTTCACTCCTTTTCTTCTTCCACATTTCTTTATATACATTTTTACCATTACTCTGCCGAAATCACCATTGAATCTAACTAGATCATCTCTGGTTTGATTCTCTATCACTATCTCAACAAGATCCCAGTGCTATTCAGAGTTATAGACTTCTTTGTATTCAATCGAGCGAGAAAAGGTGTGATTGTAGCCTGGAAAATCAATCGGGTGAACTTGTTGCCCGTAAAATCAAGTATCTCTACCCAGAGGATTGTGAATATGAAGCGGTGTACCTCGTGGCCTTGAAATCGAGGGTGTAATTGTAAGAATTGATTTTGAAAGGAAATCCATACTTGTGTTGCGAGACTGGATGTAGGGTAACTCCGAACTAGTATAAAATCCGGTGTGTTCTTTCCTTTATTACTTTTACTTTATATATGCATCTGTATTTGATTCCGTGATCATATCTGTGTCTGAATGTTGCATACATTTGTGTTCAAATTAAGATAAACTCAAAAAGAATTAGTAATTCCTTAAAACACTATTCATCCCCTAGTGTTAATTCTTGCCTTAAGATCCGTAATCCGCATTTCTCACAAAGACACATCATACCACGGTCCTGTTACGCCCGATCAAAAATTCTAGCATTCCGGGAACTATGGACTTAACAACCTAGTTAGCACAACAAACGAAAATAAAATCATAATACTTGCTTACTTCTTCCTAACTCTTCCTTCACCACCATTGGTAACTAGCTCCTCTTCCTCTCAGGCTATATGTCATTTAAAGACCCATTCTCTGAAACCAGATTGGACCAAAAGCTAAGAGTCTTGCCCTGAACTCCCACAGGCTCTTCCTAATATCCATATTCATGCGTTCAATTGTAGATCTCTCCACCATGGCAATTTGATATGTTAGGTCATGCACATCTTCCTAAAACATGGAAGGATCATCCAAGCTATGGTTACCCGATCCAAAAACCACTTCTCTTGGAATCGACGAAACCGCGTTCCAGGGAAGCTAAATCGTCGAATTAACGAGAAAACTCAATACTTTCCTTCTAAGAACTGGTGTTGCTACGAAAGCACCGGGGAGGCCCGAACCATTGCATATATTTATAAACCACGCATTATCGAAAGACGCTTCTCATAAGCCGCACAAACACTGCTTGAAGTTGCTCTAGCATCATCAACAAACCTTTCTGGATTGACGGGTCGTATCGACCCCATAAGCCACGCATATCGTAAGCCACGCACTCTCAAAAGCTGCACATCTCATAAGCTATGCAAATATTGCTTGATGTTGCTCCAGCATCATCAACAAACCATTCTAGATCAATGGCCCGTATCAATCTCATAAGCCATACATACTCATAAGTCATGCACTCTCATAAGCTGTGCACTCCCATAAACCACACGTCGCTTCTTAGATTAGTGGAATCTCATCCAAGCAAACACAATCTCACTGTGCGCATCTTGTAAGCCGTACAAACACTATTTGATGCTGTTTCGGCGTCATCAATGACTTTTCAAAATTCTCTAAGTACAATGTTGCCCCGACAACACTAGGAAACTTGTCTATTGCAGGATTAACAGGGATCAATTCCCGCTACCCAAAAGAATCGACATTACTCTAATAGTGTCGCAAAGCTCCCAAGCCAAGAGGTCGGCAAAGAATTCCGATCTTTGACCAAAGTTAGTATATAAAATTGTCCAAAGACAAGACATTTAAGTCACGGGTTCCAAAGATAGGAGCTGCGACTTAGCTTTGACTAGGGGCATATAAAGAGCCACCAGAACATCAAGTCTTACATCAAGTGTTCGGAGTAATCTACCCTGTGGATTAGGGGCACATAACACACCAACACTTGAACATGATAAAAATCACTTAATGGTTATGTTATGCCGAACAGAGAACTTCGACAATTGCAACGGAGCTAAGCAGTATAGTACGCTAAATGACTGCGGAATTAAAAGGGAAACTCCTCCAACCTACTAGACATTGATATTGTGTTGGCAACACCAAGAAATCCAGACCGTCATATTAACAAGAAGATCGAACTCCTTAAAATTCATCATCGCTCAGAATTAGGCGATAAAAGGAGGAACTTACTGTCGATTAGAGATAGACGATGATGCAAGACGTTTCTAGAATCAAGTCATCGACGCACTAGTTTCCAATCCCAACTTACAAGAATCCATCATAGCCCAAAGATTGGAAACGTTCGAAGGGAATAACTCGCCTTTCAACAATCTGACACCGCTCGGAGACAATGACGTCAGGAAGGATAACTCATGATTGTCATAGATTCATCATAGCTTGGACTTTAGCCTCGCTTGGTATAATCAACCATGCAGGGACTGATCAGATACCTCGACTCCTGCTTGTGAAAAACAAACTGTTATTTGAAGACAGACAATGACAAGGAGAGAACACTTAGAATCGAGAAGCTAAAGCATTGATTCCCGAAGATTGGAACCAATGAATAAGGTGGATATCTGTAACAACGTCAACGCCCTAGTAGAGCACATATGGCATGGAACAAGCAAAGTTAATTGTCATAGACTCAAGACAAGCATTATCGAACTCTTCTGATCCATAATTACGATGGGAAAAGTGCAAGTGTACTAGGGGGCAATGTAATGACTCGCCCTACAGCATCTAACCTTCTATAAGTGATTGGAATTTAGCATTTGGGAATAACAGGTTTAGCGACTAGAAGTCGAAACAACCATGGAATTGGTTAAGCAGTGAACCTGTTCCACTAAAGGGAGCACTTGACGGTTATAAAAAAGCAAAATAACAGAGACTCTTGGGACTCCAAACCTTCCAGAACACGGCATATTCTATACTTAAGCAATGTTGAGAAAGCAGCCACATTGGGTTAAAAGGGATATACTCAAATTTATAGGACCAGATAAAGGATTCAATCCTGAGCAACCATACTTTAACGCTACCCGAAAATAGGCAGCACTAAGAATAGACTTCTATAATCCTATCATTGAAGCGCTAGCTTTCGAAGACTGAAACTAGTACCCAACTGGATTTAAAAGCACCGCGAGATTGTTGGAAAAATCAATCCCAACCACCTGAGTATCAGTGTTGCCCTGGCAACGCCAAGGTCTTCTATCATTTCCTAAGTACCGGTGTTGCCTTGGAAATGCCGGGAAACTTTCTACTCCCTAAGCACCAACATTGCCCAAATAACGCCGAGAAATTTGTTACTCATTAAGTACTGGTGTTGCTCCGGCAACGCCAGGAAAACTTTAATCTACAGAGTCAATGAGAAAGACTCAATGTCATGAACCATCAATGTGCTAGCTTCCGGAGGTAGATGTTGGTCCTCAACTATGGTGTCTTCAAAAAGCTATTATTACCCGAAGATAGACAATGACAGGAAGACAAAACTTTTAGAATACAATCGGATGGTTAGACATTACATCGTAGGAATCAGCCCCTGCATGGGAATAAAGCAACTCCAAAAGGAAATTCTAGTATTAAATTACTTGTGTGCTAATTTCTAAGGATAACAGCTAGTGCACAACCAATTTTCCAGTATCCAACTTGAAAAGAGTTTAGATGCAGCCAAGAGTTAGGCAGCCTCGAGGAATTGTTGCTTGAAACCAAGAAGCTAGGTTACCAATTCTTGGAGACAGAATTGGCGTATGAACAGAACTTCCATGACGGCATCAGCAAATAAGTAAAGCAAGCATGGCCAAGGACAAACAGGGACAATCACAGAAGGTCGAAAATAAAATCCCCAAACTTCCTCAATTCCAGAATGGGATTGAGAGCCAAACTGGAGGTAACTGAGCAATTCGCCCCCACACCTTTCTATCTCTCACAAGCATCTAAATACTAGCGTTCGAAATAGCTGGTCCCGCAAACAGAGCTAGGCGCACGAATCCTCAGTCTAAACTGCGAAGTTGGTTAGAAAATAGTTCTGTTCTACCAAATAAACATTTATTGCAGCAAATTGCCAACAAGGGAAATGAATGGATTCAATTTTTAGAAATTAACTGTCGGTCAGAATCTGGCGATGGAAAGAAGGATTGATGACCTACTTATGGTCTGACTAGACTATTTGTGTAACACCCCTAATTTTTAATAACATTATTCAAGAGATTTAATTAGGTAAATTAAATAGAATAATGTAAACATTAGATAGATAAGGGGATTGAGATTTGAAAATTTAAACTAGAGGTCAAGCTTAATTAAATAAATAGGCTGTGAAAGGTTTCGTATGTTAATTAAAAAGAAAATAATTAACGCATGTGTATTATGGGAATTGCCACCATCATGATCCTATTACCTTTAAAATTCTCGTTTCATTTTCTTTTCACGTTCATTTTGCAAAAAATCTTAAACGCAAACAAAAGAAATCAAGCCGGCCATTACCTAGGGAAGAAAAAGGGGAAAATCAAATTTAAGCTAAACAATCAAGCACGGGGAATTATTAAAGGATTAAATCTCAAATTCCTTATCCTAATCAAGGTGAATAATAATAAAAACCATCTTTATTTTTGTTTCTAATGATCTTTGATTTTGGGTTTAAGTTTAAATCCATTATGATGATTTTTGATGATGATATGCTTGGATTTCATGATAAGTTATATTCAAAAAAGTTTGATAAATGTTATATACGATGTTAAGGCTAAAATTGTTTATATTTGGTTTCGAATGCCATGAAGAATTTATATGTTATGTAAACATTATTCTGGAGTTGTGTTTTAATTTTCATAATTTTCCAGGCTATGGAAAATTTATTATGAAATTTCAAAGGAGAATATGAATAAATTGGGTTTAAAATTATTTTAGCTATTATTTGAAGGAATTTGGGTTTGAAATTTATTTATGTTAGATAACATATTAAAAGTGAATTTCTATGATTTTTGGGGATTTTTCCTAAGTAATTTACTGTGGAAATTAAATTATTTTAGAAGGACTTAAATGTTTTATTTGTTTAGCTTAGGGAAGGGCTTATTTGCTAAATTACTTTAATTAGATCTGAAATAATTACGGCAGTTTTATTTTAGAAAGAATTTGAAAAGTTTAAGGCAACTAATTAAATGTTTACAAATAGGCAGGTTAGTTAGAAAGCAATTACTTAAAATGGCATTAAAACCGTTTTTACCCAGAATTTATGTTTCGCCTCTTTCAGACGCTACCCTTCAACCCTGTACTTCTGCCTCAACCAAGTTGAAACCACCCAAGTCGAAACCAATACACAAGGTATCAATAGGTTAGTACATAGTGGATTGGAGAAAGGCAGATGGTATGGTGTCAAAACCTAGCTTTCGAAGGGGTCGAAGCCTTTGTTTTACTCTCCAAAGATATGCACTTGCCTTGTTTTCAAAAGGATGCTTTCGAAGGGGTCGAAACCCATTTATATAGCTTTCAAAAATGTTTCCGCCTTTTTGTTGCAAAAATAATGCTTTTGAATGAGTTGCCTTGTTTTAGTTTGATGCTTTCGAAAGGGGTAGTTTCAACCCACTCGAAACCCTGCTGCCGACCTTATGCCTTTCGAATGGATTGAAGTCATCAACCAGATCGAAAGGCAGCTTTTGTTTTATAAATGAAGTAAGCCACTTCCTAAATCTTTCGAATGGGTTTAATGGCTTCGAAGGCAATCGCTTCGAAAGGGGGTTTTGAAGCTATCCTTCTAAATGATTTGCTTAATTGATCAATGCTTTCAAAAGGATGGTTCCGAAGCCATCACTTTTTCCCTAATCACTTTTATTTAAAAGATAATGGTTTCGAAAGGGGTACTTTCATTTATGTTCACTTTGATCCAAAATATATTTTTAAGAATAAACCCAACGGTTTCGAAAGGGGTGCTTTCAAGTGGTTACGAAGTTATGCTTCTAAGAATTAACATGTGGTACTTTAATACTTTCGAAAGGTATGTTTGATGGTTTTGAAAGAGATGTTTTAAAGTGTTTTGAAAGGCATATTCTTAGTGTTTTGAAAAAAAGATTTAAATGCCTTTAAAGGAGGCTATCCAATGGTTTCGAAAGTAAAAGTTTAAGGCTTCGAAATCCTTAGTTTTCAAAACAAAGAACCCAATCTCATTTTTAAAGGAAAAACCATGGCATAAATAAAGGAGTTTTAAAATGACTTTTAAGTATGGAGTTTTTGAAGAAGCTTTCCTTGATAAAGTAATATGTTAAAGGGATTAACAATGTTTCATATGAAAACAATTTCAAGGATATTAAACCGTAGATGTTGGTGTTATTATGTTTGCTTCTTCTAATATACATATTCACTGTAAAATGGACCCATAATTGTATTTTGGGGAGAAAAAGGGTAGAATAACCAGTTAGGTTGACTCAGTAGTGAATATAAATTGAGTTAACTCCTGAATGAGTATAATTGCATCCAGGAGGTCAAATAGACTAGAATATAGGATGCCTAAATATTGATTGAAGAAGTGTCAGATAGACAGGTTCATAATAAACCCATGAAAACTATGATTAGAAAGAGTTATTGGCAGGGGCCAATAGGTTAGTAGTGAACCCATAAAAACTATATTCGGATTAAGTTATTGATAGAAGTCAATAGGTTCATAGTCCATCCATGAAAACTATGATATGAGGGAAGTTATTGGAGATACCAATAGGTTCACGAAGAACCCATGAAACAACGAAGTTATTGGCAGGGGCCATTAGGTTCTTAGTGATCCCATGAAAACTATGAAACCGGACAAGGAGTCTATAAGTTTTAAACAGGTTATTAGTAAGCACATGAAAACTAATATAGTGACCCTAGAAACTATAACCAAGAGAGATAGTCAAAATGAATGGGAATGGGTAATCCAGAATAGATTTACTGGTTTGCATATCATTATAATATTTTGAATTGTTATGTTTTAACCATTGTGGATGCAGGAGCACAGTATATGGTTTTTATAAAGTCTGGATAAGATACTAGTAAGGGGAAAACCCATTCCGCTAAGCGGTATGGTCTCACTAGATATCTAAATGGTTTGAGATTGTAGGTTATTATTCATACCAGGCTTTATGTCTGACCCGAAGTTTATGTTTTCCCCTTAAACTCTCGGGTGCTCAATTAATTTTGAGAAGTTTGAAAGTTGAGGTTTTTAGGTTCTCCCATGATCAAATCTTCAGCCCTACTTTTTGGAATCTCACGTTATCTGAAGATTCACAACATCTAGTAAAAATCCACAGGGTTGAGTTGTCCGTGCGTGGATTTCTAGAGATACAAGCTAACACATGATTAGGATCTCAACACTAGACTCAAAAGAATTTAATTTAGAAAAAGATGCCAGAAACGCATCTTTCCAATACATACCGACATCGTTAAAAACTCTGAGCTTGGAATCAAGCGGCAATGTCCCTAGTTCTCGTAGATAGGAACTATAATGTCAATCATACTGAGGCAATCAAACGTATCGCTGAGGGGACCTAGTCTCCTGAAAACATATGGACTTAGTACTCAAATTAATCAGCCCTACGGACCGGGGCATACACACCAACGCTTTGTCAAACGAACTCGACTGAGCATAAAAAAGGAAAGTCATGGAACCGGTTGGACCAAGCCACCTTAAAGTTCTAGACAAATCTATGAAATAGAATATGACAAAATGATTGTGAGAGTATTACTTACATGTACACAGTTGTGATAAACAAGTATGCTAAACAGGAACACAAACGGTGCAGCAGCAAATAATCAGCTAGAAAATGCAATTCTCAAAACCGAGCAATTAAGCCAACAGTCCCCGGAGACAGAAGCTGGTGTGCAGGTTGAATTCCAGAAGAAACATAAAGGAAGGAGACTCGCAATCGAATATCTCATGCACCGATTTTCGAAGACCGAAGTTGTGCTAGATCAAACTTCAACTATAACTCTACAAGAGTGACCATGCCTTGTAATTTAGCTATAATCAATCGTCCTGACATAATAGGAATGAAAAGCTAAGTTCAACTACGAAGGATCCAGCTTCTGGAGGAGTGGAAGTTCCTCCGCCAAATTAAGGATTGGATGACCGAAAAGTAATTTTCAACAACAGAACATGGCGTTCAACATTGTCAGGTATGCTTTACTTTAAATAATATCCTTGTATAGCCAACCATTGGGAGCCAAGGGAAGTCGATGTATGTCGACTAGTCGGATTTGGAGCATTGACCGGGTCGAATGCAGAATGTTATTTATGCAAAGTTGCTCCGGTGACCCAAGCACCACAAACGGACTATCTTGTGTACATAGCTGACTCATGTTGTACTTATCTTTCTTGGAACTTACCCATTATCGATGAAAAATCAATAACGAAACCGTTGTTCGAAGCGACATGGAAAGCATCACTTTTCAAGGTTACTATAAGTGCAGAAACAAGAAAAGCAATATAATGGAATCATCCACTGTATCCAATTTTGAATTAAATCATCATGCTAGAATCCAAAATGACAATAGAATCTTAACTAAGTCTTCGAAAAGAGACAGTTGTAGACGAAAGGCAAAACTTTGCTCTAGAATAGCGTACACTCGTCTGAGGTAAAACTCAGCTTCACCGCCATCCAGGAGTCATCACAAGGAGTTTCTTTGCCAAAATAAAGCATTATGTGATCTCCGGGGTATAGATAGCATTTTTGGTATAGACAGTTGGAATTCCAACTAGAATATATGGTTAATGGACAACCAACCAAGTAACTGAATAAAAGCAGAAAATCAATGGAAGGAATGAAATGAAAAGACAGGATTGCTTCGTGACCACAGACAATGAAGATCCATACCAAAAACTGAGCAGTTAATTAATACATCGTAGATGGCTTTTCAAAATAGCTCGACATGATCGACAAAACTCCTTCGAAACAGAAACCCAGATATAGTCAATTCCAGAGCACGGCTTGTTTTCAATGAAAGCATACTCTGAGGGCAAATGTTAACCGGGTTTTTAACCTATCAGAATTCAACTGGGGTTAGAACATCCAGATTAAGCCCAAATGACTTGAAACATGACCAAAGGGCTTAGAAGAACTAAACAATGGACCTTAAGAAATATCATCTGATATTACTTTAAGTATTCGGATCGACACTGATCCACCTCAGACCGATACCGATCCGAATTGATGCATGGAGATCCATCACAACCTCTTGCATCATGATTCTATACCTCTTCAATGTACCCTTGCAAATTTTCATAGCATTCCAAGTAACCCAATTCAAGAATTAAAGACTCGGCTGATCCACTTATATACCTGCTTTTGAATCAGAGCAACTTAAAATGTACCTAGAGAACTCATACAAACTTGGATTGACTTAAAATTTGGAGAAAACACTTAGAAGACATAAAAGAAGCCTCTTACAAAAAATGGACTCAATTGGCAAAGCAAATTTGAGTTGTTGCCGACCCAAGTGATTTGGTTTTGGTCTGACCCATCTAAAGTGGGCCTCACCACCTGAGTCATTGTGTAGGTCCCACACATATTCTTGAAACTATTTGCAAAGTTTTATCTTATTCTGATAAGTATTAAGTGAGTTATGGATGGATCTCCTCCAAATTGAGCCAGTTTAATGGATCTGGTCCGACCAATCTAAGATAGTCCCTACCACCTGAGATCTGATTTGAAGGCTCTACTACTCATCTACATTGCATGTATAATGTTTCATATGATTTGGTTAAGTATTGAGTGAGTTATGGATGGATCTTCTACGAATGGATTGATTGGATGATCAATGAAGACAGATGGCCAAACTAACGCCAAACGACTTGATATTTGGACAAGGCACTCAAAAAGAAGATAGGAAGACAACCAAACTAAGAACACTTAAAAATTCGTTGAGTATTCGGGTAGGTACTGATCTGATTGGACAACCAAACTAAGAACACTTAAAAATTCGTTTAGTATTCGGATAGGTACCGATCTGACCCAATCGGATAGGTACCGATCTGACCCTTTCGGATAGGTACCGATCGGACCTTATCAGATTGGTACCGATCTGACTCCATCGGATAGGTACCAATCCAAATCCTTAGCTTAGATCAGCTCCAAACTTTCTTGATTCAATCTACATGCTGAGTATGGGCTTTTGACAAAGCGACTTTGGCCCAAGTTCTCTCCAACCCCTACAATACCATCCCATTTACAACATGAAAGGGGTCCTCTTGATTGGCTGCTATAGCTCTACCACTACTTTTCTTCACTCTTCTTCTCCCACACAATAGTCAAAAAGGAGCAACTGAGATTCTTCTGGTTGTCTCTAATAATGATGGCTTGATCTAACTTAGGAAAGATGAATAATATAGTAATCCAAACTCCTTTTATAACAGCAGTTGATCAATAAAAGCTATAAATTGGACGTTGCATCATTAATAACCGAACCACTATAAAAATCTTCTTGTCTCTTTACTATTTCGGTTTTTTTACATTCATTTTCTATATTTTTTGCTCTAAGAAACACAACTGGTGCTTTCGCACTCAAAGCAGGGTGTTGATCCATTTTTGGGTTAACACTAATATGTCCAATTTAGACCGCATGGGCTATTGGGCTCTGATACCATTATTGGAACTAGGTCAGTCCGCAGTGGAAGATATGGGTGAATTTTAAAAAAAAAATATCGTATTAGATCTATATTGGGCCCATGCAGTCTAATTTATTTTGGACATTTCTATATTTAATTTAAATAAAATCTCTTATTTCATTTAAATTTATAAATTATAAATAGAATTTTATTTAATTTATATTCAATTAAATATAATATTACATATATCTATCATATATATATGTATGTGTGTGCATGAGTAACATAATAATCCATGCAAGTTACACGCCCATGTATAAATGTTGGAATTTACATCGCAATAGACACGTTAGCTCATCCTATATTTATTGAATATTTTCCAAATATGTGCATGTATGTAAACTTGTTATTTATATAAATATTAAAAATTATGTAAAATTATATACATGTATACACACACACACGTGTGTGTGTGTGTCCTATGTGTGTATATATCTTATATGTAAAAATATTAATGATTTATATATATATAATATTGCATTAAATACTAAATAATTATATATATAAATATGTATACACATAATATATAAAGTTTTTCTTCATATACATACATATATATATATATGAATTATAGCAACAAAATTATCATTATTATATTTATATATATAAGAATATTTATAATATCTAAAAAAGTATGTGTGTGTGTGTATATATGTATGTATGTATATTAATTAAGTATTTAAAATATATATATATATATATATATATATATATATATATATATTACACCTTTCCAGATCGAATGCACTACACAAAAAAAGTTATTTATATTATATTGCATTAATATATATATATATATATATGTTAACCCAAAAATGGATCAACACCCTAGATTAAGTGTGAAAGCACCAGGCTTTTTTATCAAGGCAAATAAAGTAGAAAAAGATATAGTAAATCGCAAAAAAAGTAAATGAACAAGAGATTTTTATAGTTATTCGGGTGTTAATGAAGCCTACGTCCACTTTATGGATTTTATTGATATATTGAATGCTGATCACAAGTACAAGTTGATTACAATTTGTATGTTTGAATTCAAGGAAATCAAGCTTCCATTGAAGGATGCAAAAGAAAGGATCTCAATTGTCCCGTGGCAGCCACTTTGAGGAAGAAGAAGGTTGAAGAATCTTCATAGCAGAGTTTCTCCAGTGATCAGAGTAGCCAGCCCTCTTTCTGTTGATGGTAGGATGGTATTTATAGGATTACAAGAGCACTTGGATCGAAACTAGAGCACCACAGGCCCCTAATCATCACTATGAGGCAGCACATAAATTTTGGAAGTAAACCGAGATAACTATTTGGATTGGTACCGATCCAAATAGTTGAGTAATTCTTGCACAACTTTCATCCTAAAAGCTTCCTTATCTGTTAGCGAGGCTTCCATTGCAATTTCATGACTTATTGGCTTGTTTTGACGCTGAATCACTAGTAGGTTGGATCCAACTGTAACTTGCATAGGACAAGTCCTGACTTTCTTCAACCCAGATGCTCGGAATGTTATCAAATTTAGTGAAAAATCTTAAAAGTGATGTAGGGACATAATGCAAGTGGTTCGAAGCAATAATGAGCCAATAATTTGGGTCGGTACCGATCCAATTGGATCGGATCGGATCGGTGCCGATCCAAATACTTGTCTTATTTTCTTCCCAAATTCCCAGGATTCATTTCTTATGTTCTTTTAGGGCTTCCGACCAAGTTTCTAGTCGTTCGGGCTTAGTTTGAATGTTCCAACTCCTTCTTACTTTCACCGGGTTAAAAATCCGGTTAACATTTGCCTCCTAGATCATGCTTTCGTTGGAAACAAGGCGTGCTCTGGAATCGCCTATCTTCCGATTTTCGTTTTATGGAGCTTTATTGACAGCATCTTATTTCCTCAAGCAACTGCCTATGACGTTTTGGCTATCCAGTCTTTTTGTGGGAATCTTCATTAATCACAACTACATAATGCTCTTGACTCCATACCTTCCACGATAAATGCGAATATCAAATTAGGCAAATAGGAGAAGTTTGACATCATCCGGGGTAAGTAAATTGGATCGGCACCGATCCAAGTACTTAGGAAATTTTTTTAGCTTTCTTTCCTTTTTTTTAAAAATATGTAAGTGGGATCGGATCTCCTATTTTACCAATCTCCATTTTCGTGCCGAGCCGATCCAGATCAATTCCTACTCTAACGATCCGCCTCCTAACGCCATTGGAATGCCGCCGCCGCCTATCCTCTACTCTGACGCCACTAATCACTGCCTCTGGAAATCCCTTCCGTCGTTCTTTTGCCATAACTTCACCTGCCTCTAGCAATCGCTACATGTGCACGTATGGTGCGTTTCCCTTTTAATTAATTTCTTATGTCGACTCTTCAAAATGTGGGGCTGGCCCCATTTCAGATTCTCCCGAATGGCTATGCCATGCTGGCCTGTTTATATGTTCTATTTGTGTGAACACTCAATCGTGCCCCGAACTTTGCCTAACTGCAGTATCTTTTACTATTTAAAAAACGGGAGGACAACCCATCTCTTGTTTACATTAAGGCGCAATGCGTTGAAAGCTCATACTCGATATCCCTACCAAAGCCCCCTCATTCAAAAATCAATTTTCTTTGTCAAGTGTCCTGAGGGGTTCACTCGTCTATGGACCACGGGGGGTATGTTTTTCTCACCGGGCATAAAATTTTCTTTAGCAATTAAAAAGTCTTCTGAGCGGTCACCTATTCTTTTGTAGTCCTCCCGAGGATTAACAAGGATCCAACACTCATGCCTGTTCTTAGTGCCCTTAAGGCAGTCGATGACCGAGAACGCACGATCAGATTTCTGCTCACCGACTAGAATCTTCACTAATGCAAGATTTTACAACCCAGGAGATTAATTGGGTTTGTTAATGCCCCCTCTCGCTCCAAAGCTCGAGCTCGCTCAGTTTGTACCTCCCGCGATTTTGATGGGGATGATGATGAAGAGAGAGATAGCGACTCATCTGGTGAGTCAACGGAATCATTTGAGAAACCCAAATCGAAATTGTGAGAAAGGAGAAAGGAGGAGCCGATGAGGGACTCCCTTAAATTGACAAGGAAGAAATCTTGAATATAGATATTGATGCAGGCAACGTCGATTCAAGTGACAAGTCCCGGAGTTGGGTCCCAGGCACACTCTATCATCCCTTTCAAAAGAACATTTTGAAGAAGTCCCTCCTAAAGACGAACCTGCCCCCAGCCATTCATTTGGAGATGCCGAATTTGACTTTGAAGATGTGAGTGACATCTTTACGGATGTGAAGGATCTGATAGGTGATTATACTTTGGAAGGGTTGCCTTTTGAGCCTGCCCAAATCATTCTCACCGAAATGAATATCCTGACATTAATTGGCGATCAAAACAGTTTGTGTTATTCTACTGGGGTCATTAAACTATAGCACACACTTCGCTAGGACCGTGCATTTCATCGCTATTCATCTAGAATTTTTATCCAAATGTCTTTTCTCCTGAAATCATTTTTTATTTGCTGCAGGAATCATGACTCGAGGCTTCTTTAATGATCTTAACTGAGTGCTCGAGTATCAGCATTAGCAAAGACATTCATCCCGATATTACTCGTCCATCGGGGCCAATGAAGAGAGATGGAGGAGAAAATAAAAGGAGGTTGAGGAGCGCCGATGGACGGGGAAGGATCAAGACCGCGATAAGGGGATTGGCCAAGAAAGAAGGAAAAGCTCGATTGAGCGGGGGGACCCATCTAAAAAGTCAAAGAAAGATCACGAACGTCTTCCTGCATCCACTTCCGAGGCCGTGACTTCCTCCACTCACGCTGCTACTGCTCCTCTTCCAATTTCAAGGCAAGCTCCTTACATTCACCCTACCGATCCCCCTCTTTTGCAGGCTGCATTTCCCCACTTATTTTTGAGGGGGTTGTTTTCGACAAGCCCAATATGAAGTCGGTCCGCGCATAATCTTACTCACCCCATCTTCAAGCGATCCAAAGCGGCTTGGAGCAAGCCAAGGGGTGGGAGAAACTATGCATGCAACTTTCTACCATTAATCGAAATAATTACCAGGAGATCCTCTTATTTGAGTCCGAGAAAGACGAATCTGGAAAACAGCTTACGAATCGCAACTCAGAAATTGAAAGATTGAAAAGGGAGAGAGACGATGCCTTGAAGAGGGAAAGTAAGAGTGTTTCTTTGTTCGAGGAGCTAAAGAAAGACAACGAACAAGCCACGATCGTATTCGATGACAAGATAAAAAAGTACCACACCAATGAGGCAGCCATAAAAGAGAAGTTAAGTGCAATTGAGGCGACGATCGAGGCGAAGAAGAGAGTCGTAGCTGAACAATCCCAAGAAATTGCCTCTCTACATGCTCAAATTTTGGCTTTGGAAGCCAAGAAAAATCAACTAGCCATGGAGAAGGCTGGCACGAAGACAAGCCTTTTGAAGCTCTAAGATACTTTTACAAGAAAAATGGAAGGCTTGGATGCCACTATTCTTGGGTTCTATATTAACTTCGTGCTTCATCAAGGTAGCCTAAGTTATTTGGGCCCATAATTCCCTTGCACGCTCGCGGTGGTTTGGGAGGAAATTCTGGCCCGGTTCAATGACATGGGTGGTGGTTATTTCGAGGAGGAGCTAGTTTAGGCCTACCTAAATGAGGAATCCCACTATGCTCTAGTGGAAGGCCAGAGAATCTTAAAGATGGAGAGGAAGCATGGATCCACCACTGCTACGGCCACCACCGAGGATGCCGCCGAACACTTTCCCTTAGGGCCGGGTGAGTCATCGTTGCATTTCTATACCGAAGAGGGGATCGCTGCCACTTCTCCTATGATCGTGCAACCGTCGAAGGAAGGCAACAACAAAGGCTTTGAAATCGTTGCATGCGACTAAACCCCCACTGCAGGTAACTTTCTCCTCTTTCCCGTGCTTGAAGATTTTCAATTTATGCCTGATGAAATCGCTGAGATAACCGCTCTTTATTCTGATATTGTAGATCAACCTCCTCCTCCTACTAGATTGCCTTCTCATCACGACACTTGGTCTGCTGCTATTTTAACTGTGTCAACCATTGTCTCTACTTCTAGCTTGCAGCTTGGTCCATATTATGAGAAAATTGAGGCCCTGTATGGTCTAGATGATCCTTTTATTTCTTAAGAGGAGAGCTTGGCAGCTACTGGTGTGCAAGAGTAGGCAGACCGAGGCAGCCAACTAGATAAAGCGAAAACAGAGCAGCCAAAGAATGAGGAACATATGATTGTGGTAAAAAAGGGAAGGTTGAGGCATAGAGAAAGTCATCTAAAAGCTCTCACCGACCTCGCAAGCATAAGGGGAAAGGATGCCCTACCAGTGGTCACGCTTCGGAGAGTGACGGTGTCCCCGGCAAGGATAGACCCGAGAAAATGCATATTAGAAGCAAGAAAGGAGACTGGGGTAGTGGTGAGTAGACACCTTGATTTGACTTGTATTCCTCTTGCTGTTTTGTTTTTTATTACCCTTTGTAAAAGTGTAGAGTCTCCGCTCATTATTCTTTTTGTTGTTATCATAGCGAAATTTTGTATTTTCCTTTTTGTTGGTTGATATTGTGTGGATACGGGCCCCACATTTTGACTTTGTACAGAAAATGCAATAAGTAATACAATGTTGACATCTTGATTGTAACTTTACTTGTCTACTTATCTACGTTTCATGCACTTATGTCAATTTTATTTACTACTATTTTATCCAGTCCTGTAATTACCGCTAAGATTCTTTGTTTGGAGTAACAGAACTGTGAAGTAGTTGGATTTTGTTTTTGAGTGCCTTTTCATTTGAATATCGGTGTGTGCTCCCCAGTTCACGGGGCTGGTGCTTGAATCGCAGTTGTTTGACATTATTGGATTCATACCCGTTGCTCCCGATAATGGGAGTGGGTTGCTTCTTGTTATTCCTGCAATGGACGAGTTTCCCGGTATTTCTGGAGCAATACCAGTACTTAAGAGTATGCGTGGCTTTTGAGAGTGTACGTGATTTACGGGGTGCGCGGCTTTTGGGGGTGGAACGGCTCATGGGATGTGCAGCTTTTGGGATCAATATGACCCGTCGATCCGGAATGGTTTGGAACTTCTTGACGCTACCAATCTTCGGGCAACGTGAGGAGTTTATGCTTTGAGAGCATGATTCCATTGCTCAAAAGCTAATTCGCAGCTTATGGGATGGGCGTCTTTGATTTGGGCCTTTTTGGCACCGCTAGAGCAACACCGGTTCTTAGAAGGCAGGGATCGGGTTCCGCCGATCCAACGGTTGGAGTCGATTTGCTTCTGTCGACCCGATGGGTAAGTGGGCCAAACTTGAGCATGGTTCCGCTATCTCAAGCAGTGATTGGATGGTTTTGAGCCGATTTGACCCCGTCGACTCAGCAGGTTACTTTTATGAACACGGTTTTATTAGTTAAGAAAGCAAAGCAATTTTACTAAGAAAAGTAGGGCAAGTTCTTCCTATTTACAATGCCTCTGGTATCTTGGGATGGCTTATTTGTTGAAAAATAAGAAGTACATTAGATAGTTTCATATAAAGTAACGACACAGCGATTCACTATTCCATGCTCGGGGAATTTGGATTTCGTCGATGGTTGTCAGTTTGAATGTTCCATCCCCTAGCTTTTGGTTGATCACATACGACCCTTCCCCGTTTGGTCCAAAGACTTCCGGTACGGGATAGACTCATTTGAGGATGAGGTCTCCTATTTCAAAGGTTTAGTTGTGGACTTTGGAGTTGAAGTACCGTGTGACCCTTTTCTTGGTGAGCAATGGTCCTTAACTGGGCTTCTTCCCTTTTCTCGTCGATCATTTCAAGTGACTTGAGTAGGAGCTGCTCATTTTGCCTCTGATTGAAATTATGCCTTCGATGAGAGGGGACTTCTAGTTTGACGGTGGTCATTACTTCTGAACCATACGCCAAGGCGAACGGGGTATGCTCGTGCTTGCCAAAAAAAAATTGCTTAGCTTGCTTGTTATAAAAAAAATTTGCTGCTTTTAACCCCTATCTATTATTTTTATTTGTCTTGCATTGTTGTTTGCTTACATTTAAAAAAAACCAAAAACAAAAACAAATTCATTCGTAGTTGCATTGTTAATACATGTTTAATTTCAGTTTTGCATTTCATCCTAGAATTCGATTAATAATAACGATTAGACATCGATAACACTTAATTGTATATTGACAATTGAAGTTCTATTCAATCAAATTAAACCAAAGGCGAGAGATTGTTAACTAACTTAAAAAAAAGTAAAAACAAACTAAAACTAAGGAGAATAAAAATATGAGATTAAAGAGCAATTTAGAGGCAAATCCCCTCTCATGATCACATAAATCAACATATTGAATTTATGATCTCTTTTTGGTCATTTGTGAGTTTAGTTGATGCATTTATCATAAGCATGGCCTAATTGTATTATTAATTAACATACTTAAACCATCAAACTTTAATGCACCCTCTAACCCACTTACCAACTTTAATGAAAATGACATGAAATTAAAAGTAGAATCTATTTTAAGCATGGGTTATTAACTATTGAATTAGAAACATAAACCATCAAATTTTGATTCTAAATCCACTTCCATTACCATGATCATATGTATATGAAGAGGTAATTAGTGATTCATATAACCAAGCATAGCCTATTTTTTTTAACAACATAAGCTATCAAACTCAATATTAAACACAAAATCACACAAACATCTAACTTTCCATTAAGCATAAAAGAGACATAAATGAAAAATTATGTTGCATCTACACGATTCAAGAGAGCTTCATTACCCCTAATTGAAGGGATTAGCCTCTCATTTGTGTTATCATATCAACACAAGTAGAAAGCAACATGAAACAAAAAGAAGAGGAAAAAGAACTAAATGAACAAGAAATAAAACTAGTCTACTTGCATTAAAATCAAACTACACTACTTGCATGAAAGGAAGTAAACAAGAAAAGAAAAGAGCAATGTATTAAAGTTGCATAAATAAATAAATTACATGAAAGAAATGGCTAAGTAGCCATGAAAAGAAAAGAGAAGCTTTCTTTTATTTTCTAAGCTAAAAACTAACTAAGAGGAAGAGGGTTACATGAAGCATAAGGGGTATTTATACAAGTTTAAACCCTAATGAATGATTATTTTGCCCCTATATGAAGATGAATATGTGACCATTTGAAAATAATTTGAATTTTGGTTTAAATAAGTTAAAACACCCAATATGATCATTTATTTAATTTAAATAGATTAAATATGGTGGTAAAAATATGCACATTTACGTGCACATCAGCCTGGCTGCTGCTTTGTGTGTTGTTCTATAAGCTCATAGTGCGAGTGGAAGTTCATCAACCCAATTTCCTTTAGTTTTAGTTAGCCACTTTTTGATGGTGGACTTGATGATCTTGTTTATTGCTTCCACTTTCCCGTTTTCTTGTGGATAGGCGACCGCGGAAAAGCAATTCTTGATTCGGAAGGTTTGGAAAAGTCTTAAAACTCGGGGCTTTCGATTTGGGTCGTGTTACCGGCGATGATTTTTGCGGCATGCCAAAACTGAAAATAATGTTTTTAGTAACAAAGTTAATGACTTTCTTTATGGTAATGATGTTTAACGGCTCCGCTTCGGCTCATTTGGTGTAATAGTCAATGGCATCTACATCATATTTAGCCCATCATTTTTCCATTGGCAATACGCCAATTAGATCAATTCCCCATATCGGGAACCGCCATGGCTGACCATCTGCATTAGCTCTGTTGAGGGAGTTCTTTTGATCTTATTGAATTTTTGACATCGGTCGCACCATCTGGCGTAATCTACTACATCGTGGTTTAGTAGTGGCCAGAAATACCCGTATCGGAGGATTTCTTTGCAAGGGTTTGCCCCTTAGTATGGTCTCCACAGTCGCCTTCGTAAACTTCTCGCAGGATCTGTTGAGCTTCATCGTTGGTCACGCATCTGAGCAAGGGGGTAGAGAACCACCTTCGGTAGAGTATCTCATCTTGTATTATGAATCGCGGTGCCTTTTGAAGAATCTTTTTCTGTTGGTTCCTATATGCGAGAAGAGTTACTGTAAGCAAGTAGTCTTTGATTGGCGTCATCCACGTTTCTGGTTCGATAGTGGTTTCAAAAATCCAATCGATATCCATTTCGCTTATGCTTGGAGTGGTCAAGGTTTCAACTAGGACTAGTCCCAATGATTGAGCTTCTCCAAACCTGGTCGGTTTAGCTAAGTAGTCAGCCTTCGTGTTCTACTCCTTTTGGATGTGAGATATGCTGTAATGTTTGATGTCATTCAGCAACTCTTGCACTTTAGATAGATATAGGGCAAGGTTCTCCCCTCGAGCCTGGTATTTCCCTTTCGCCTGACAGACGACTAACTGAGAGTCGCTATAGATGTGTATGGATTTTATCTCCAGCTCTTTCATAATTTTTAGCCCAGCTATCAATGCCTCGTATTCTGCTTTGTTATTTGTCATTGGGAACTCTAATCGTAAGGCGTAGCAAACAGCTCATCCTTCAGAAGTTTCAAACACTACCCCTGCCTCCGAGAAGAAGTTATTAGATGCGCCATCGACGAAGAGTTTCCATCGTGTTTCCGCTTCTGGTGTAATTTCTTCTTCATCATCCCGCATGGTAAATTCGACGATGAAATCTGCCAATGCTTGCCCGTTGATTGCCCTTTTAGGATGGTAAGTAATTTCATATTGACTCAATTCGATATTCCATTTGATGAGCCATCCAGATCTCTAGGGACGTTAAAATACTTGCTTTAAGGGTTGATCGGTTAATACTTTGATCGGGTGTGCCTAGAAATATGGTCGTAACTTTCCAGATGTGATCAAGAGGCAATGTGCTAGTTTTTTCAGTTTTGGATAATTTTTCTCAGCTCTGGCGACCCTTTTACTAATGTAGTACACGGGTCGATGTATTCTAGCTTCTTCACGTACAAGAGTAGCACTTAACGCATGAGGTGCGACTCCTAAGTAGATGAACAAGTCCTCTCCATCTACTGGCTTTCAAAGGATCGATGGGTTTTCCATATGTCACGACAACTCTTCCAATGCGGTTTGACAAGCCTCATTCCATTCGAAGTTCTTCTTTCCTTCCTTTAGTGCATCAAAGAACGTTATACATTTGTCGGTGGCTTTTGAGACAAACTGACTTGGCGCTGCAATTTTCCCATTCAGGCTTTGTAACTCCTTCTTGTTCTTTGGGGCTTCAACTTCTCATAGGGCAGTAACTTGCTCTGGATTTTCTTTGATGCCTCTGGCACTCACTATGAATCCCAAGAACTTTCCAGAGGCTACCCCAAAGTGACATTTAAGTGGATTGAGCTTCATCCTATATTTTCAAAGTATTTCAAACATTTCAGAAAGATTACCCAAGTCATTGTCAACTACTCACGATTTAACCAACATGTCATCCACGTAGACTTCCATGATTTTTCCGATCTGACACTTGAACATGGCATTTACCAGTCGCTGGTAAGTTGCCCCTGCAATCTTTAAGCCAAAAGACATTACTTTGTAGCAATACAGTCCTAGGTTGGTAATAAAACTAGTATTTTTTTGGCCCGGTTCATGCATCATGATCTGGTTGTACCCTGAGTATGCATCCATAAATGATACCAATTCATGTCCAGCCATCCCATCCACAAGCTGGTCGATTCTGGGCAGTGGAAAACTATCTTTCGGGCAGGCATTGTTTAAGTCTGAGTAGTCAATACAAGTTCGCCATTTCCCATTGGACTTCTTGACCAAAACTGGGTTAGATACTCATTTGGGGTAGGTCGCATCATGGACAAAACCATTGGCCATCAGCTTGTCTACTTCTTCTCTTAATGTCATGGACGTTCGGGGCCCAGGCTGCGTCTTTTCTGTTTTACTGGTGAAAACCTGGGATCAATGTTGAGTGCATGGCATGCAATTTCCGGTGATATCCCGCATATATCGGAACTGTTCAAGCAAACACATCCAAGTTGGCATGAAGAAATTTAGTGAGTTCTGATCGCATCTTGTTTCCAAGGTGCGATCCAATTTTCAAGACCTATATCGGGTCATCCATGTCGATTGGAACAGACACCATCAATTCTACTGGTGTTGCCCGATCCTCCTCCGAACTCTTCTTTCTAGGGTTCCAAATCCTTGTCGAATTGGCTATGGTCTACAAGCCAGGGGTGGCACTGCAGTTGCTATTTGGAAGGTTTTCTAATGTGGAGGTTCTCCCTACATTCTTCCCTTTTTCCTTTCTTTTAGATTCGCGCAGTTCTATGATGTAACATTCTCCGGCGGCACATTGATCACCTTTGATCACTCCAGTTCCTTTCACCATTGGGAATTTCAGGGTAAGGCACCACTGGGCTAAAGCGATTCTAAAATCCGCCAACGCGGGCTGTCCCAAGAAGGAATTGTATGCAAAGTTTCACCTACGATCACGAAAGTTTGGATGAGAGTGACTCTTCGGTTGCCTTCCCCAAGTTCTACAAGCAAGTTAATCATCTCGATGGGTTATTTGGGCTCGCCAGTGAATCCTTGAATTTTTGTTTGGCAGGAAGATATGTCTTTCATGTTGATTTGCATCTGATCAAAGGTGCATTTGAAAAGGATATTCACAGAACTGCCGCTGTCAACCAATACTCATCAGACTATGGCGGGTCCAATCTCTACTGTTACGATGATAGGATCGTGAGTTGGAGCTTCAATCCCTTTGGTGTCTCAATTTAAGAATACTATATCGTGATTTGGAGTTCTCTGCTGCTTGGCAAGGGCTCCATCGTCGACCGTGAGGCACGAATCCTTCAGAGCGTGTTTTATTGAGCTCGCATCCTGCTTCATTTCTAGCCAACTCCTCTGTGCGAGATGAGGTCCTTTAGATATCGTCCCAATGATTAGTTTCTAGTCAGTCCATCTAGATCCCTCTTCACTGGTTCCAGCTTGGTTTCCTCGATCCCTAGGAGCTTGGGGAGCTACGGGTTGGTCAGGATTTTGCGATTTTCTCACATATTACTAAAGCTTGTTTTCCCAGATCAGCTCTTCAATCAAGTTCTTTAGGTGAAAGCACCCATTCGTGTTGTGGCTGTATGTTTCGTGGAAGTGACAGTACTTCCCGGAATGCATTTGTTATTCAGTTGCTTCCTTTTTAGGGGGTTTCTTGTACTCCTTTATCCCCTGTGTTGCAAGATATATTTTTTCCGGAGTACATTGACTGGGGTGTAATCTTTGGGCCCGAAGCTTTTAAGCTGCTTATTGTTACCATTTTTTTTGTTGGAATTCTGATATTTTCTTTTCTGGTTTCATCTTTTTCCCGCACTTCCTTCAGCGGTACCGAAGATATTTATGTCCCGGTTCATCGCCATGCCACTCTGCCCAACGTTCATCGGTTGTAAGCTAGTAGATTTCCTTTCTAACTCCTACACCTCTTCCATTCTCAAGTATTGACTAGCCTTACGGTTGAAGTCCTTCCTAGTGGTAGGTTATTTCATATTGATCCATTTTCTAAACTCAGTTTCGGGGTGGATAGCGCGGACCAAGGCCATAAAACCATATTCTTGTTCGAATTGCTTACTTCTATCACCGCAGTGTTAAACCGATTCATGAAAGACTTCAGAGATTCATTTTGTCCCTAGAATAGACCATACAAGGACATCACATCTTTAGGTTGCACCGTGTGAAGTCTGAATTGATCAAGGAATCTGGTTGCCAGTTGAACGAAAGTGGAGATGGATCTTGGCAGAAGCCTAATGAACCATATGGAAGCAATTCCCTCCATAAAGATTGGGAAACATCTACATCGAATGGTGTCCAAAGCATTCTCTCCGCCTATATACCAACTGTACTTGTATAGATGGGGTTTTGGGTCTACCGTTTCATCATAGGATGGAATAGTTGGCATAGTGACTTTTCTAGGTACCACTCATTCAAGATCTCATTAGTGAAGGGAGTCCGACTTGGAGCGGATCTCAATTCATCATCCCTTCTATTCTTATTCTCATTCATCAGTCGCTTGACCATGTCCATGTGATATGCCTCAAATGTCCGGTAGTTGGGGGTCGGCTGTCAGTAACTACACCGAGTATTAGGCTTTGCAAACGATCTTGGTGAGTGGGCTGAAGTGTAGGCTCTCCTATCTTCGGAAGAGCCACTCCCTCGGGATTCTATTGGCTTGTGGTTGGCCTGATTGGGGCAATTTGGACATCCCTATCGTTATCGAATTCATTGGCATTTCCTTCCAACTTACCGTCGTTAAGGTTCTCTCCATCTTCCATATCGGAGAGGTCCACGGCTATATCCTCTTGTGGGGTCTTCGCTCCTAGATTTAAGTTCGTAGCCGATTGCCTCACAGTCAGTGGAGTGCTTGTGTTTCCTTCTACGTTGATTCCCACGGTTCTAGCTATCACTCCATTTTGTGGCTACTTCCCGTTTCTTTTATTTAGGCCAGAAACGGAAGAATTTTCTTGTTCTATGGCAGCCGTGGGTTCTGCTATGGTTCTTGGAGCAGGATGTGATTGTTAGGTCAAGAGGGCATTAAGTTTGTCCATAAGAGCTCTCTGACTTCTTTCCATTTTCTGATTGATTTCATCAACCATTTTATTCAATTCATCTCTTGTAACAACTTCGCATTGATTAGAGGATACTGGCACCTGATCTCCTGCGTTGACGCCATTTACTTTGATTTGTGGATAATTCATCTCTTCTCCGGCAATTATCACCCATATGGATCTTCAGAAGCAGTTCTCTTTCTTCTCGGAGCCATTGATTCTTAGCAGCAGATTTTTTGAACAGAGATTAAGATCCTAACTTCTGAACCTATCTGATCCCAAGTAGATAGCTAGATATTTGCCTGAGTTAGCCTCTTAGTGAAAGCACCAAAATGTTAACCTAAAAAATGGATCAACACCTTGAATTAAGCGTGAAAGCACCAGCCCTGTTTATCAAGTCAAATAAGGTAGAAAAAGCAATAGTAAGTCGTAGGAAAAGTAAATGAACAAGAGATTTGTATAGCTGTTAAAGAAGCCTATGTCCACTTTATGAGTTTTATTGATGTATTGACTGTTGATTACAAGTACAAGTTGATTACAATTTGTATGTTTGAATTCAAGGGAATCGAGCTGTAAAAGAGACAAAAGGAAGGATCTCAATTGTCCCATGGCAGTCATTATGAGGAAGAAGAGGTGGAAGAATCTTCGTAATAGAGTTTCTCCAGTGATCAGAGTAGCCAGCCCCATTTCCGTTGATGGTAGGATGGTATTTATAGGACTCTAAGAGCACTTGGATCAAAACCAGAGCACCACAGGCCCCTAATCATCACTATGAGGCAGCATATAAATTTTGGAAGTAAACCAAGCTAACTGTTTGGATCGATACCGATCTAAATAGTTGATCAATTCTTGCATAACTGTCATCTCAAAAGCTTCCTTTTCTGCTAGCGAGGCTTCCCTTGCAATTTCATGACTTGTTAACTGGTTCTGACGCTGAATCACTAGTAGGTTGGATCGAATTGTAACATGCATAGGACAAGTCCTGACTTCTTCAACCCGGATGCTCGGAATGTTATCAAATTTTGCAAATAAGCTTAGAAGTGATGTAGGGACATAATGCAAGTGGTTCGAAGCAATAATAAGCCAATAATTTGGATCGATACCGATCCAATTGGAATGGATCGGTGCCGATCCAAATACTTGTCTTATTTTCTTCCCAAATTCCTAAGGTTCATTTGTTATGTTCTTTTAGAGCTTCCGGCCACGTTTCGAGTTATTCGAGCTTAGTTTGAATGTTCCAACTCCTTCTTACTTTCACCGGGTTAAAAACCCGTTAACTATATATATATATATATATATATGTGTGTGTGTGTGTGTGTGTGTTAATTATTTGAAATAGTTTAAAACAAAATTAAAAAATATTTTTGTGTTATATTATTCAGAATTTAAATTTTTTAAAAATCAAGCATGACATTTTAAAATTACGAATATTTTTAATTAAGAGGGAATTAGGAAAAAGGACAAATTTTGACAAAAAATTAGTCTAAAGGACACCAAGTTTTATTTTTTGTCTGAAGAACAAACTTTGAAAAAAATTAGGTTGAAGGACAATGCTAGTTCTAACTAGCATTATATTCAGTTTTTACACTATACAAAATGCTAGTTAGACTAGCATTATATTCAGTTTTTACACTATACAAAATATTAGTTCTAATTAGCATTGCCCTTCAGCCTAATTTTTGTTCAAGTTTGTCCTTCAGCCCAAAGATGAAACTTGATGTCCTTCAGCCTTAATTTTTTTCAAAGTTTGTTCTTATACCTATTTTCCACTTTAATTAATTGATTGAATTCGTCCATTTATTAAATTAATTTTTTTAAATATAAAAAATGATTTTTAAATTCTAATTATTTGGAAAGAGTTTATATGGTGAGGAAAAATTTTAAAATTTAATTTTCGAAACATATTTTGTTTTATATGATTTATTTAATTAATATATTGGTTTAAATAATATTAAATAATAGTAAATAAATATTAAAAATTAATTTGCAACCATCAAAAAATATAATATATGTAGATATGCATTAATAAAATATAGGTTCAACTATTAACATGATATGATGATGTAATTAACTACAAGTCAAATAATTAAAATTAGATAGTATATTAACATATATATATATATATATTAATAAATAAAATGATAATAGTTAAAATAAAATTTATTTGGCGGTATACTTCAGATATATATATATATATATATATCTATATATATATATTAAATCATACATATAACCAATCTAATATGTGACAACGTTGATGATACATATAAATCTCACCTAACTAGCAATATAATAACGTTATATATATATATATATATGAATAATATAATGTTATCTAGAAATTATAAATCGTGCAATATAGTAAATACAACCTAATATTAATGCCTTAGAGCATACCTTATAATGGTAAATTCTCCATCCTTTGAAATATTCTTGATTCGACAAACTGCTAATCCTTGAACTGTAGACCTTTAGTTATCCAATAGCTGTCGCCTTTTGAGTAGATTCGAGATGAATTTGTTGGAGTTCCTTGTTGATGTGGTCGGCAAGTAAAGATAGGGAAACTTTAGCCAAAAATTCATTTTGCATTAGAGTTAGGGGTCCTTTTATAGTGGAAGAAATAGAGAGAAATATGGATCACATCTCATACAATTTCCCATCAAATCTCAACAATCCCTCTCCAAACCCCTCTAGCCTTTTTAGCCACCTCCTACAAGCCTTATTGTTGCCGAATTAACATCTTAGCATCATGGGCTATCAGCCTATTTAAGCCTAAATAAATATTATTGATTAAATCTAATTTATTTGCTTGTCGATATCGCATATCAATCGATATATTCATAACTATTATAAATATATACAATAATATTTATTCTTTAAATCATATTCAAAATTTTATAATTAATATTTCATAAATATTAATTAATTTATAACAATTAGAAACTAATTAAATAATTTGATCTAAAGAGAATTAATCATTCCAGTTGTGTGACTCATCAGGTGTAAATTCTATCAACGATTAACATCGAACTATTCGAATGTTAATGTTCACACGTCACTTAGTAGGTGATATGACATTTTGGCCAAATTTATCGCTTACTTAATTTCGGTAAAATCTAATTTTATATTATTAAGCGTTATCTGATTGTGACATTTATTTACACCAATTCACTTCGTCAAAACTATATCACTTTGGACTTATAGAATTTGGTAATGGTCAAAATTTCAGTATCATCCATATTCAACTCTATGGTCCAAATACAAAGTCCTTGCTTTAATAATAACAATTAT
This sequence comes from Allium fistulosum, assembly GCA_030737815.1. Taxonomy (NCBI): domain Eukaryota; kingdom Viridiplantae; phylum Streptophyta; class Magnoliopsida; order Asparagales; family Amaryllidaceae; genus Allium; species Allium fistulosum. The sequence continues at coordinate 890,358,564 of CM060905.1, read as the reverse complement.
TATTAACTTAACTGCTTTGGCCAAAGAATTTGACTTTGAGTTAACTTGAGTTGACCGTGATACTAACCCCATATAACCAAGGAGATGAATCCTCTAATAGTGCTTCACTTCCAATACTTCCACTCGACCCAATTATAGTCACTCGATGGACATTGTGCCATGATTTGACTATAATCAAAGAAAATCTTTCATGCTAAAGATTCACATTATTCTCAAGTTGAGAGAACTATATAAACCAGTCACATCGATATTTTCGATTTGACCTTAGTTATATTGACCAACAAAAAACTATCGAGTGAGTTATTCCTTAGTTATCCAATAACTATCAGTACATAACCCCTACGTGCCTCTAGCAGTCATGAGTAATACACTGCCCAACATTTGGAGAGTGCTATATACTCTAGTCTCAATGGATACATCGATATCCAATCTCGATGCATCTTGACTAGGAACATCTAAAATGATATATTTGTTTTCACTGTGATAAATTACTCATGGTTACGACAATTTGTAACTACTATCAAAAAATATACCATCCATGGATTTTCTGTTAAATATACTTTTAATTAAATTAATTAATTTATATAGCATATTATATCAAGTATATAATAGAAAGAAAACACTTTTTATTTCGAATAAGGTTAGTTATCGAGTTAGATATATGTAACAAATTAAATAATTTCCCTTAGGGCATACCCCTAACTCTATCGGCCTGGTTATAAGGTTGGATAATATTTGCCTTCTAAAGTATATCTTGTTTTAACAAGATGTACTTTGGAACGAGACATGCTGAAGGTTCTGCACTGTTGGTTCCTCGCATTGTTTCGAGAAGATATCATCTTTCCCTCTAAACTGCTTTAGTAAAGTGTAGCATCTTTCATCAATCGTTGTACCGCTTCGCTTGGGTCAGGCCTGTAAGTTCCCTACAGTATACAAGCTGTAGCATGCTCCCTAAGTTCCCTATTTTAAATTCAAAAAGCTTTCAACAATTCCCTTACTCAGATTCTACAGGTTCGAACTCATTCTTTGGAACTCCTATAGTCTAGTACCATGTTAACATATGCAAGTTTATCATCATTTTCTCATGCACATTCGCATGTATATATTAGGTTTATTATTCTTATTTATTATTATTGTTATTATTATATATAAGGTTCAGTACTAGTCCTAGATCAAGGATCGGTACCGATCCCTGATCAGGGATCAGTATCGATCCTTGCCTTCGAAAATTTAGGCAATTTTTCTTGCCTAAGTTCTAGATACAAAGTTATATAACCATCGAACCCTTATGTAACGAATGCCCTACACCTTAGGTGTAGAAAGGTAGTCAAGGGAAAGAAAAGGAGAAAGGGAAATAGAAGAGATGAGAATGGAAAAGAAGAAAAATGAAACATCAAATAATCAAATTCCTATCATATATCTCACATCGCATCAGATAAAATATAATAGTCAACACAGATATAAAACAGTTGAGATAGTAATTACAATGTGAACTAATCATCAGAGTATAATATCCATAGAGTTATACAAAAAAGTAACAGTGTTTATATAACTGGTACATAAACTCAACTAATAAACTGTCTCTAATAATAGTAAGTCAAACACTGTCAAGGCTCCATAGTGTTACACAGTGGAATATACAATAACAACTCAAATATAAGTATGAGTAAACGCTACCTCCTTCTAATCCATTTGCAGAACTCAATATGCCATCCATATATGCTCTATAATCTACTCATTTTAGAGTACCCAAGATAATAAGAAGCAAAGCATAGAACCTTAGGTCAGACAACAGTCTATTGGGAGCGATAAACAATCTCAAAATACAATAAAAGTTGATATAGTATACGAAACAGAAGGTATACAAATCATACCTGACCTATCCCTACAACCAAAGAGTCAGCACATAAGATTGATAATATGCTATTTTAGAACGAGATCGCCGATCTCGAAGGTTAGGTTCCTAACATTTTTATTGTAATACAGAGCTACCCACTTCCAGTTTGCAACGGCTCTCAAATCAGCTTCGTCACCCTTTTCACCGATTAATTCAAGAGACTCGAGCAGGAATTCCATGTTCTTTTTGGGATCATAGTGGAACTTCCATTGAGATTGTACTTCAAATTCGATTTGAATCATGGCTTCCAGCCCGTAGGCCAAAGTGAATGGAGTGTGACCAGTCGTGGATTTGTGAGTCATTCGATAGGCCCAAAGTGCTAATGGTAATTCATCAACCCACTTGCCTTTGGCCTTTGCCCATCACTTTTTCAAAATGGACTTGATGATTTTGTTCACTGCTTCTACCTATCCATTTTCCCATGAATGCGCTACTATAGAGAATCTTTTTCGATCTGATACTTGCTGTAGAAGTTCTTGAATTCTGCACTGTCGAATTGGGTTCTATTGTCAGAAATGATCGTTTGTGGGATCCCAAAATGACAGATAATGTTTTTGATTACAAAGTTGGTCACCTTCTTCATAGTGATCATGGCAAGTGGTTCTGCTTCGGTCCACTTCATAGAATAATCAACCGCAATAATAACATGCTTTTCCCCACCTTTTGACATCGGCAGCGTAGCGATAATGTCGATTCCCATACCACAAATGGCCATGGGCTGATCATTTGTGTAATCTTCGTAGGTGGGGCTCTAAGAACTTTAGCGAATCTTTGGCATACACCTCCTGGTATAATCAACAACATCTTTGTCGATGGTCGGCCAAAGTATCTGTAGTAAAGAACCTTCTTCGCTAACGTTTGCCCACAGGTGTGGTTGCCATAGGCTCCTTCGTGAACATCTGCAAGGACCTTTTTGGCATCTTTGTGGGTGACACACTCCAGTAGGGGTACAAATAAGCCTCTTTTATATAATAGCCCATCTTGGACAATGAATCATGGACCTAAAGCAGTAATTTCCTTCATTCCTCCTCCCAGTCGGAATGGTCCCCTTTAGTAAGTACTCTTTAATCGGAGTCATCCACGATTCTTTTTCAGATTTAGCATCCAAGACCCAATCAACATCCGTTTGGTCGATGCTCGGAGCTGATAATACTTCTACTGGAACTAAACCCATGAGTTGCATATCCTTGGAGCTAGCCAACTTGGCTAAAGAATCAGCTTTCGTGTTTTCCTCCTTAGGACTATGTGTTATCGTGTAATACTCAAAATCATTGAGCAGTTCCAAAACATTTTTCAAATAATAGGCCAGCCTGGTGCCCTTCGCTTGGAATGCTTTGTATACCTGACAAACCACCAACTGAGAGTCACTATATATGTGCAAGGTCTTGACTCCCAATTCCTTCATGATCTTGAGTCCCAAAATTAGTGCTTTATATTTGGCCTTATTGCTCATTGTAGGGAACTCAAGTTTTAAGGCGTAGAAAACTGATCGTTCCTCGGGGTCACCAAAACTACTCCTGCCCCCAAGCAATGTTCGTTGGACACTCCATCCGTGTATAGTTTCCATTGAGCACTTCGCTTTCCAATTTCTTCCCTTCTATCATCTCGAACAGTGAACTCGGTGTTGAAATAAGCCAACGGTTGGACATGGATTGCTCTCCTGGGATGATATGATATATCATATTGACTCAATTTGATATTCCACTTTAACAATCTCCTAAAGGTCTTAGGTCACTGCAGGACTTGTCGTAGGGGCCAATCAATCAGCACCTTTTGATGAGCTTAGAAGTACGGATGAAGCTTCCTTGATGCAATCAACAAAAAATATGATAGCTTTTCCAGTTTTGGATAGTTTCTTTTGGCTCCAGATAATCGCTTGCTTACATAATATACCGGCCTTTGGATTCTAGTTTCTTCTCGTACGAGGGAAACACTCAAAGCATGAACATATACTGCTAGATAAACGAATAAATCCTCTCCTTCCTAAGCCTTTGACAAGATAGGTGCCTTTCCAGGTGATCAACCTATGATTAGAAGGCGTCCTTGCATTCCTACATCCAAGCAAAGTTACTCTTCCCTACTTTGAGGACATTGAAGGACGACATGCATTTATCTATAGCCCTTTGAGATGAATCGGCTCTGTGCAGCTACTTTTGCATTCAGACTCTGAACCTCCTTAATCTTCTATAGGGCCTCCACATTGCTTAAGGTTTCAATCTTCTCTGGATTGGCCTCAATTCCTCTCGACTTTACAATAAAACCTAGGAACTTCCCTTATGCGACTCTGAATGAGTATTTCAATAGGTTGAGCTTCATTCCATATTTCCGGAGCACCCCAAACATTTCTAACAAGTCTTCCAAATGATTCATCGACCGCCATGACTTCACCAGCATATTGTCCACGTAGACTTCCAACGACTGTCTAATCCGATCTCTAAACATCAAATTCATGATTCTTTGGTAGGTGGCTCTGGCGTTCTTCAGACCAAATGGCATGACAAGGTAGTAGTATAGCCTTAAATTGGTTATGAAACTAGTATGTTCCTGATCCAGAATATTCACTGGAATTTGATTGTAACCAGAGTAGGCATTCATGAATGATAACAATTCGTGGACAGCGGTTGAATCGACCAATTGGCCGATTTTTGGTAGTGGGAAACTTTCCTCAAGGCATGCTTTATTCTGGTCTGGATAATTGATGCACGACCTTCTTTTTTTGTTGGACTTTTTAACTAAGACTGAATTGGATACCCACTCCAGATATAGAGCATTGCAGATGAAGTTGTTCTCTTTTAGCTTATTTATCTCTTCTTTTAGCATAGCGGATCACTCCATACCCAAACAACACTACTTCTGTTTCACTGGGAGACACTTAGGGTTCACATTCAATGCATGTAATTCTATCTTCGATGATATTGCACACATGTCGGAATGTTTCCATGCAAACACATCTAGGTTTGCTCAGAGAAAACCTATCAATTATTTCTTCATCCTCATGCCAAGCCGAGTCCGATTTTTAGGACCCGTGAAGGATCATCCTGACTGATCAGGATGCAGATCATCAACTCAGTAGGAGCCGCCCTCACATCCTCTGGCTCTTTCCTTGGATTTGTAGATTTATGGAATATTTTATGCCGAACGAGCTAGAGCTTAGGTGGTGGTTGCTATGCATCCATCGTCTTGATGCAGAGAGTCTTCTCCGCATCCTTTCCCTTTTTCATGCTGCTTTGCTTCTTTTAGCTCTACGACGTAGCATTCACATCTGACGCTCTGGTCTCCAATGTCTCGTACCCCATTCTCCCTAGAAAATTTCATTATTAAGCACTACATGGCAAGGGCCACCCGAAAGCTAGCTAAGGCCGACCCACGAAAGCGTTATAAGAAAAAAATGTCCATTACCCCGAAGGTCACAACCTGCACTCTCTTGCAGTCACATTCACTTAGAACCGTAGGTAAATCAGCACAACCCACAGGCACTGACGCCACTTTGTTAAACATTTGAATGTGGGACTTACACAACTTCAGATCCTGGCCATCCATCAGCATCTGATCGTAAGCTTTTATGAACAAAATGCTGACTAAACTATTACAGTCAACTAATACCTTTCTCATAGTTGTTGGCCCAATCGTGGCCATTATCACTAAGGGATCCAGAGTGGTTGCTTCGGTCTCGTCGACAACCATGTTTCTAAATAGAATATTGTCGGTCATTGTCTTGAGTTGTTTTTCCAAAGCCCCGTCATTGACATCAAAGCAACTTTCCTGCATAGCATACCTCAAAGAACTTGCATACCTCACCATATCATTCCAGCTCTTCGCAGCCGGATGAGGTTCACCAGAGATAGTTTTAATAACAAATCTTTTCCGAAGCTGCCTAAACTCATCATCACTAGGCCCAACTTGCCCCCTTGGAGTAGCTGCCCCTAGGGTTGAGCATTCTCATGCCCGCCATCTTGTGGGGCTTTCACATACTGCTGAAGCTTCTTTTGTTGAATCAGTTCCTCAATTATGTCTTTCAAGTGTCTACATTCATTTCGTAGGTCTTGTGGAAGCGAAAAAATTTCCCAGACCTCTTCTCTCTCTCAGTCAACTCTCTAGGAGCCATCTTATTATACTATTCAGTACCCAGCGTCCCAATGTATATGTTCTCAACCGAATTGTTCAGTGGCAAGTAATTTTTATATTTCGGACGCCTCTTGAAATTAGGTTTTTTCCTCTATCGCCTTGATAGCTTATATTCTAGGTATTCCTTTTATTTCCCACATTCATAGCTACATTTCCAGAACATTCACATGACTTATTCACAGCCACATTGCTTTGAATTACTTTAGCCAATCGACCACCACTGGCTTTCCCAACGGTCATAATTGCCTCTTCCAAGCATAGGAATTCAGTTGCCTTCCTATATAAAACATCCATCATCGATGGGGATTTCATCTTTAACTACCTTCCAAAGTTCATATCAGGATGTATCCCCTAGATCAAACCCATTAAATCTGTTAGCACCAAAATTGGTCACTAACACCCAAATGCCATTGAAAGCACCAAGTCATAGTCACAGATAACAGATAGATTGTATGTATTGACTATAAATATGAAGAACAATCAAAATTAAAAAGAAAGCATTAATAACAAAGGATTTATAGTGGTTTGGTTGACTCTGGCCTACGTCCACTCCAGAAATTTCCTTTTTATTGATATCAGAATCAATTATAGTTACAATCCAGAGTTTTTAAAACAATAATGGTAGAGTAGCCTTAGTAGAGGAGATGAAGGGAAACGGAATGAAGATCCCTTTTCTGAAGCCCCGCCTGCTGTATTTATAGGCAAAATCTGAGTTACTAGGCTTCCTGAGTGATCCGGTCCCACCAAGACCATAGTCTAACCCTAATCCATCACCACTACCGACCCCAAGCTCAGAACTTGCCGATCCAATGTTTCCCTGGGAATGACCCGAAGTAAACATATAAACTCGCCTACCACCAAAGTAACCCACGTTTGGACTCGGAGTAACATGGTGCTGATCCCTTTCCAAGCTACCGACCCGATCCTCTTTAGCCAACCCAAAGCCTTCACAACAACGACCTGAAGCACGCCTGCATATGACCCGAAGTAGGTTGTGTTATGACCCGAGGCAAAACATTGCCGACCCCGTGCCATCTCCTACATGCCGATCCCCATTTTCCATAGCCGACCTGAAGCTCGTGTTTCAAGGACTTGAAGGCGAGCAAGTACCGACCTGAAGCAGCCGACCCCGTAGCCTTATGCCGATCCAATTCAACTCTTATAGCCGACCCTTATATGATATCGACCCGAGTTCAAGTCAATGCCGACCGAGAGCTACTCCAACCATGCCAATCCCTTCCATCTCTTTGATGCCGATCCCGCCATTTATGCCAACCCAGAGTTTTGTACATGCCGACCCGAAGTTTGGAGGATGCCGACCCGAAGCACTAAAGCACTGATCCCTTTGAAGTATGCCGATCCGATTGACCTGAAGTAAAGCCCAATTTGACCCGAAGCAAACACCATGAAAAATCGGAGCAGATCAAGGTGTGACTCGAAGCAAACTCCAAGCAATCTAAAACGACTCGACTTTTGTCGAAACTCGTATTTCGAGTATCCCACGTCTTTTGTCCATCGACTATGCCGAATACCAGCTTCATAATCATGTTTATCATTCATGATTGATCGTCTATCCATCCAGTCGATTCAAACCTCTCGTATTCTAGCCTCGATAACCGAGCAATCTATTTAGTTAAATCCGCCAGTCTATGGCCTTGCCAAAAGGCGGGTTAACATTTGCCCCGCAAAACATGCCTTGCTATTGGAAGGTGTGTTTTGAATGACTCCAAATTTGAAAGCCAAATACGTGACTGTTCCAAGATGTTATCCAGTTCCAAATCCATTCCAAATCCATTAATAGAATCCATGACCTCTCCAGATCATTTTATACAAGTCCGAGACCTCTCCGGGTCCTGTAATCCAAATCCTGGACCTCGCCGGGGCCAAATCCATAGCTGGGACCTCACCGGGTCCTATAATCCGCATCTACGGCTCACTGGGTCCATCTCTAAAACCGGGACCTCATCGGGTCCATATCCAAAATCAGGACCACTCCGGGTCCTTTAATCTGAAATCGGGACCTCGTCGGGTCCATATCCAAAACCGGGACCACTCCAGGTCCTTAGCCAAATCCATAGCTGTTCGAAGCCGCTATTCGAATTCATTTCACACCTCAGAAGTCAGTAATCAAGTCCCATGAACACTACTGATCGTTAACGGCCTCTTCGGACCCTTGTTAAGCTCGATCCAAACTTAACGATTGAATAGGAAGATCCTGTCCCGCTCCGGCGAAGCAACCTATCCCTTCAGTTCAGCGTCCCTGAACATTAAGCGATGCCCTGATCCTCCTGGACCGATATCAGCCTCTCGGGCTCTTATTGGACCATATCCTGTCACTCTCCGGTGAAGGGGAAACAGCGTTGAGCGAGCCTATCATGTCGCTCTCTGGCGAAGTGGCGTCGCTCCCTGCACACTGGTTTAGTATCCCTGAACATTAACCGATGCTATGGCCTAAGTCCTAAACCGATTATAGCCTCTTTGGGCTCTTGTTGGATCCCATCCTGTCACTCTCCGGTGAAGGGGAAACAACGACCAGCAAGCCGATCTTGGCGCCCTCTAGTGAAGCGGCGTCGCTCCCTGCACTCCGGTTTAGTATCCCTGAAGATAAAGTGATTAATTTACAACTGACTTCCAATATCCATCCCGTAACTCTCCGGTTAGGGGTTTGTTTCATAAAATCCAAATTCATTTATTAAATCCAAGTTCTAAGTGTCCGATAAGAAAAACAGAAAAAACTAAGTGATGCCTCTCCGAGTAGAGCATCCTATTACCATCTTAGAGCATGCCTAGGGTTCGCTCTGGTTCCCCTACATGTGAAAGTGGCATAGCTGCTTTATTTTTTAAAACAAAATCAGAAAAATTATTCGATGACCGAAGTCCAAATCCTAAACTCGGCCCTTGCCATCACGATCAGCGAATGACGAGTCGTGACCACAATCCAGGGTCATTCCTGTTTGATCAAGGCAGTAGCTGCTCGTGTTCTACCGCTCTCGTCCGGTCCCTCACATACTGTGGCAATCTGCCACTTCTAAAACGTTCCTCCACCATGTCCTTCAAGTGGCGGCATTCATCTATGGTATGCCCTTCCAGCTCATGGAATAGGCGGTACTTCTCGCTCCTGCATTCTCGTTTTGTGGGATCCCTCTTGGGTGGTTTTCGATAGGGGAGCTGCCCCCGTGTGTCCAAGTAAATCCATTCTAGATTATCTGTTAGGTCTGCATATGTTGCAAACTTGGGTTCCCAACCTCTCCTTCGTTTGTCAGAACCACCATATTCATCGTCCTGTTTTTGCTTTCCTTTATCTATTCCTCGTCCTTCTCCAAACGTTCCCTCGCCTTGCACGGCGTTTATCTCCTGCCTCTCGACACGTGAATCTTCTAACCGAATGAATCTTTCCGCCTCATAATAGAATTCTCTAAGATCGTGTGGTGGATCCCTTGCCAATGAATCCTTGAACTCAGTGCCTTCTACAATCCCTGCTACCACCGCTATCAAAATCATTGATGGATCCAAGCGATATACTGAAGCTACGGCTGCATTGAACTGCATTAGAAAACACCTCACTGACTCTTCGATCCTCTGCTTCATTGATGCCAGTGTCATTGGATTCTTGGGTCGCATAACGTGAACCCTGAATTGTCTCATGAAGCGTTCCACTAGTTCGCCCCATGTTTTGATCGATCCATTCTCCAGCTGCCTAAACCAGAGTGCGGCCAAATCTGTCAAGTATAAAGGGAAACATCTTGCCATCACCTCCTCAGATGCCCCCAATACTTCCATATGTCTAATGTATCTGATTACATGCATAGTGGGGTCTGATTTTCCATCATATGCCTCTAGTGTTGGCAGTTTGAATTCTGGAGGGTTCCTTGCGTTTCTGATATTCGGAGTGAACAGACTCGGACTAACTTCCTCCAAGCCTCTGCTTGGTAGCCCTCCTCTCATAATACTTCTTATCAATCCAGCCATCCGCTCGTCTCCATCCGGGTGTGGTCCCCGGTTTGCATCTCCACCCTGCCCCCCATGTCCTGGAGGGTAATCCGGGTAGTACTCCTCATGTAGCTCATTCACGTTCACGTTGGCCCCAGCTCACTGAGCTTCATTCATAGTCCTTCCAGTATCCTATCCCGGGGGTCTGCCCCCAGACCTTTGCTGATTTCCTTCAATCTCTCCATTCTGGTTCTGGATCTGACCTATAGAAATTTCTATAGCTTCGACTCCTGGCTCTGCATTGTAGTAGCTGCAGTTGGTCCATTACCTTGAATTTGTACTCCAACTTGTCCAACCTTTCGGAGTAGGTTCGGTATCATGTTCTCTTGTCTTTTCAGCATTGTCTCCATCTTGTCTCTGGTGATGAAAATTGAGGTCTGATTAGCTCCTGAGGAAGCCTCCTGACTCCCTTCATGATGGCTCCTCTCCGTTCTCTGTCCCCTTGTTGATTACTTGGCCATTGCTTCCCAAATCCAAGTTCTTAAGCCTTTAAATCCAAAATCCAAGCTTTAGAATCCCTGAGTGCTAGCTTTATCAGTGAAAGCACCAAAATGTTAGCGCTAAAATTGGTCACTAACACCCTAACGCCGTTGAAAGCACCAATTCAAAGTCACAGATAATAAATATAGTGTATGTATAGAGTATAAATATGAAGAACAATCAAAACTAAAAAGAAAGTAGTAATAACAGAGGATTTATAGTGGTTCGGTTGATTATGGCCTACGTCCACTCCAGAAATTTCCTTTTTATTGATATCAGAATCAATTATAGTTACAACCCGGAGTTTTTAAAACAATAATGACATAGTAGCCTTAGTGGAGGAGATAAAGGGAAATAGAATGAAGATCCCTTTTCTAAAGCCCCGCCTGCTGTATTTATAGGAAAAATCCAAGTTACTAGGCTTCCTGAGTGATCTGGGTCCACCAAAACCATAGTCGAACCCTAATCCATCACCACTGCGGACCCCAAGCTCAGAACATGCCGATCCAATGTTGCCCTGGGAATGACCCGAAGTAAACGTATATAGGACCTGCAGCAAACTTGCTTGCGACCCGAAGTAACCCACGTTTGGACTCGGAGTAACATGGTGTCGATCCCTTTCCAAGCTACCGACCCGATCCTCTTTAGCCGACCCGAAGCCTTCACAACACCGACCAGAAGCACGCCTGCATATGACCCGAAGTAGGTTGTGTTATGACTTAGGGCAAAACGTTTCCGACCGCATGCCATCTCCTACATGCCAATCCCCATTTTCCATAGCCGACCTGAAGCTTGTGTTTCACCGACCTGAAGACGAGCAAGTACCGACCTGAAGCAACCGACCCCATAGGCTTATGCCAATCCCATTCAACTCTTATAGCTGACCCCTATACGATGTCGACCCGAGTTCAAGTCCATGCCGACCCGGAGCTACTCCAACCATGCTGATCCCTTCCATCTCCTTGATGCCGACCCTTCCATTCATGTTGACCCGGAGTTTTGTACATCCCGACCTGAAGTTTGGAGGATGCCGACCCGAAGCACTAAAGCACCGATCCCTTTGAAGTATGCCGATCTGATTGACCCAAAGTAAAGCCCAATTTGACCTGAAGCAAACACCATGAAAACTCGGAGTAGATCAAGGTGTGACTCGAAGCAAACTCCAAGCAATCTGAAACGACTCGACTTTTGTCGAAACTCGTATTTCAAGTATCACACATCTTCTGTCCATCGACTATGCCGAATCCCGGCTTCATAATCATGTTTATCGTTCGTGATTGATCGTCTATCCATCCAGTCGATTCAAACCCATCGTATTCTAGCTGCGATAACCGAGAAATAAATTTAGTTAGATCCACCTGTATATGGCCTTACCAAAAGGCGGGTTAACAAACACGATGTATTCCTGCGCATTGCTCACTTCTGTCACTACCATATTAAACCTACTCAAAAATTCCTTCGGTGATTCTCCCACCCTTTGGAAGAGGTTTGACAACGAGATCACGTCATTGGGACATGTTGTGTGCAAACAGAATGTTCACAAATCCCTTTCCATTCGATCAAAAGATGATATATGTAACACCCTATAATTTTAATGATCGAATATTTAAACAATCAATTTAAATATTTAATTGTTAAGCGACGGAATGCCGCTTATACTCGATCTTTACAAACGAGCGAATTAGGACTTGATACACTAGTGGTTGAGTTCGCATTTTCGATGCCAGTAAAATGAGTATAAACTTGACTATGTTTGGAGTTGATGATTTTGAGGATGAATAGTGCCGGATGAAGAGAATTGGGCTGAGATCACTTGCTTTGCTCTAACATAGCTTATATTTAGCTAAACTCTTCATCTCATTCTCATTCCACTTTCATTTCTTCTCCACTCCTCTAATCCTCTCCTAGTCACTCAGTAATCTCTCTTTAATCCCCAAACCCCTCCAAATAAATTTCCTAAAATCAAACAAAAATCACCATAAAACTTCTCTCCTTATTTCTACAAAATCCATTAAGGGATTAACATGGAATGGAGTTTGGAGCCTAATTGTGAAATTTAAGGGAAGCTAATTTGGGGTTTTGGTGATTAGAGCGTAGCTTGGGTTTAGCTAAGGAAAGTGGGATGATTCTTCTTATTAATTTGCATGTTTTACTTCATATTTTCATTTATGGCCCAGTATAGAAATATATGAAGTGATTGGAGATTGTTTGGGTTAGTTTGGACTTTTTTTATGTTGTAAACACAATTGCATTGACCCATTAATTGTTTAAGACCCTAATTACTATGTTTTGAAAATATCTAGTAAGCCCTAGAATTGATTTGGGCTAATTGGGTGATTGGTTGTGATGTTATTGTTTGATTTGGGATTAATTATGTCGAGTAATGATGTGCACGTTATTAGCAATAACTAATTAGTTCATTTGAATTGATTTACAAAAGTTAGAAAACTAATTAAGGGGGTTAGATGTTCTACACCCTTTATTAAAATGATTAGAGACCCAATGAGCCTTAGTAAGTATTTATAAAATGATTTGAAGATTTTATGAATGAAGATTATATTTTATAAAATAGATATGAAATTTTATACAATAGTAATATGTAGTATACTTCATTTCAAGTTAGATAATTAAGTATTTAAAAGGTTAAAGTTGATATATAAGCTAATGATACATTTTATAAAATAGAAGCAAGATAATATAAAAGGGTATATGTTTAAACAAAAAATGACACAAACACTCAGAAGTTTATATAGAGAATAAAATATGGTGAAATGTAAATGAAAATAAGAAATAAACAAGACACAATCATTTATAGTGGTTCAACAAAGCAGGGCCTACGTCCACTTTAAGATTTTATTGCTAATATCTGACTTGGAGGCAGAAGTTCTTAGGGGTCGGTACAACTTCGATACTTAGATTTTCAGAATTACAATAATATAAAGAATAATAGAACTAGAGCCAAAAGATCCTTAAAAATGAGCCCGATCTTCCTATTTATAGAGGTAGGGATCCTAATATTTTGCACAAAATATCTCCAAGCCATTGTACATGATTTAGACCAATTCTCCCAAGAAAGTAGGTGCCACATCATCATGTTGCTAGGGGTCGGCATGACTCCAAGGTTAGGGGTTGGAACCGATCTCTAAATGGCTAAACCGGTCGTCTTGAACTCTTTACTTCGGCTCGATTAGTGGTTAGCTTCGTGATTCCATAGTCGTTTGTACCAATATTAGCTTGTTTCCAAGCCCAAATGATGGAGTTATGGAAGAGCAAAGTTGTAATTTCAAGTGTTTGTGGAGATCGATGGAGTATTGCATCGATTCAACAAAAAGACTTTGGAAATAGGCTCAAAGCATCTTGTAGAAGGCATAGGTAGAGGTGGGGTCCACTTGAGAAGGAAGTGGGACTGGGTACCGACCCATAGGGTGGAGTCGGTACCAACCACTAACTTGGGTCGATTTGTGCTTGTCTTGGTTTGGATTGTTTTGGCTTTGACCTAACGATCCTTTCTATGCTTGGTTTCTGGGCTCCTAGGCTATCTCTTTGGGTTTTCTGTCTTAGTACCTTCAAATTTGATCCGTCAGTCTATCCAAACATTGCCTAGTCAAAAGGCTAGATAATACTTGCCCTCCAAAGTACATCTTGTTGCCAACTTGATGTGCGTTGAATCCAGACAAGTAGGAATTGCCATGAAGGACTCAACTCTTTGTTTTGAATGGTTTCTATCCTTCTTATATATCGATTCCATGAAAAGTTATGTCCATAGTCATCCGCTGTGATGCTCTACCAGCATCTAGAATTATAAATTTGGAACATAATCTTGTAATCTGTCATTCTGAGCTTGATGATTTTAAACTTATTCCATCCATGGAGTTTTCATATTCGAACTTAGTTTCCTTTTGGTTCTGATCACCGATTATTTGATATATACCCACACGGTCCATTAGATGTTCATACATGCATATAGATCCATATACATATGCACATACCATACATATGCTTATATATGTGTGTTTATTTTTTATAAAACTAGGACTCAATACCGATCCCTAACTTGTGAGTCGGTGATCGGTACCGACTGCAAACATTGAAAATTTTCCAAGTCTTGTTCCCAAGACTTCGGGTCCAGCAAAGGTATATAACTCATTCCTATTCACTTCTCCCCTCATTTGCTTTCTTGCCTTCGAATTGAGAATCTTGACTTCTGCCATTGAAAGATTTCATCTTCGATGTGCCACTTCCTCTTGCCAACTTTCATCTCCTTCGATCCCTACACCGTCAAAACCTCTACCTGAGCATGATTCTGCCATGCATAAACTTGACTGACATGTTCCCTAAGTCCAGAACCCGATTCCTTTAATCGACCTTATACCTTTTGTCTTCCATACTCTTAGGTAGGTGGTGACTTGAAAACATGTGCGATGGAACATGGATGTGGATGAGAAAATGGTGAAGGCCGTAGTTTAGGGTCGGTGAAGATGGTGGAGGATGGTAAAAATTACTTAGGTTGCGGGGGTAAGTGAGACTCCAACACTTAGCTGAATTTTTTCCAATTCCAAGTTTAAAATGAAGCTTTGCCTTGTAAATTCATGTTGAATTCCTCTTTTGTCTCGAAGCATTTACAAAGCATGCCAATAACATAAAGCTTGTTGGGACGGTTAGCGATGACGGTCACGTCAAGGGATATCCAGAGTATTTTTTAAAATGAAATGCTAAAATACAGTTAAATGATATCAGAAATCTGAACTATGCACCACTGGAAGATACCACACTAGGATTCACTTTCGCATGGGGTTTACAGCTTGTAATTAATCTTCTAACGTTGATTATCTATCAAGTTTTTTTTATAGAAATAGACCAGAGATGTTCCAAACATCTTGCTACACAAGCCGCAGGTACATCCACTTCAAGATATGTCGAATCCGATGCCGAGTCAAGCTCAACTATGACTCAACATGCCTAGCAAATTACGGCAGAGCATGTTCAACAACAAGAAAATCCATAAGTAGAACAACAAATTCTGGACAATCCGGTTGAGCCGACATATGGGCCAGAAGTAGACCCCACACCTGACATTCATGAGGATGCCGTAATTGTAAATGATCTTATTGATTTTGTCGTCTCCAAAATCAACGAAGGATCCCTTCGAAGAATATGCAACAAGCATGGAATCCCATTTGATGAAATTTTGGTCACGTCTCGCAATCGAAGAGCTCACAATCCCCTGGAGGGTTATTTTGCCTACAATAGATACATGTGCTTGGTGGGATGTGTCCTACTGTTCAATTAATTCGTCCATCGAGTTTTGAATTTTATAAAGCTTACTCCAACATAATTGCACCCGAATAGCTATGCCTTTCTCCTCGACACATATATGGTATTCACTGAACACTTACATCGAGCGCCCAACGACGAGGAGATTCGATATATATACAGTTTCAAAAGCCAAAAAGAAAGTCCATCTTTGATTTACTTGGAACCATCAGTGGTTTTAGAGTGGTTACTGGAGCTTGGAACAATTTGAGCTAATTTAAAACCGAGTGATTTATGTCCGTTCTCCACCCGGGTATCCATGCAGATCAGTGTCCGGATGTAAGTTCCTCTCCATGTGCATTATATGAATTTTGTCTTATAGTGTGCAGACTTAACTCATATCCTTGTCTTACTATCCGGATGTTCCTATGAGACACAGTAGCTTAACGCTTTCAGATGATATCAATGCTCTTATGGTAGTTCTGGCGGGAGACAGAGATATCAGAACTCTCCTCTCAGATGAAAATCTTCTCGCCTACGGCTTGTTAGAAGAGAACCGCAGCACTGACATCGTCTCAATAGCTTCTAGTGATGACAACAAGGATGATGATGATGACAACAACTCACTCGGAGGAGGCGAGGCTGTTCCAGATTTGCCCCCAAGCCCAATTCATGGGGCAAGAGTTGAAGAAAACATTAAACAAGTACCGAAGGACGTAAAAGAGGGCAAAATTTATTAGCAAAAGTGGCGAGGCTGGTCAGGTTAACGTCGAAGTAGGTCATGAGTTTCAGCTTGAACAATCTAGGGATGATCAACCGCTTGCTCCAAAGAAGACATTGATTATAAAAATCTCTAAGGCGCAGACTATTACCCAGCCTCCGTTAGTTATAGATGCGGAGAAAACTCCATCTCTTCCTTCGACGGGTACATTTTCCGACTTAGGGCCAATTCAAACTGAGTTTGGCTCTTTCAATGTCTGTAATATTAGTATTGAGGGCATTAACTCCCCTATTTGCATCAATAAGGACTTCATTCCTACCAGTATGGTAGAGGTTACTCCGATGAGTAAAGCTTCAGCTCACGGTCAGTCAAGGGGACACTAGGACAGTTACACACAATTGGGCACTTTACGACACTCACACTTGATCTGTGTCCTTGCTTGTTGGATCTAACTTGTTCTTGTCTTCCTTGCAGGATTCATGAAGAAGAGGAAGTACATATATCAATCTCTAGAGGAGCTAGCAATCGACAATTAAAAACTCATTGAAGCTGACAATAAGAGAATTATCGCAAATCTGGATGCTAAGGTTGAGATACTGAGAACATCCCAAGCCGAAGCCGAGAAGAAAGTCGAGGAGGCCACCACAATATTAAAGAGGAGCGGATTAAGCATCAGGATGAAATGAAGAAAGCTTTCCATCAAAATCACACTCTGGTAGTGAAGTGGGATACTGCAAACAGAAATTTGGCTAACCTAAAAACCAAGCTAGAGCATAAAACAAACAAAAACGATGAAGCGCTCCAGCATGCTCAAACTTATTATGATGATTGCTCTATGCCAGGGAGGAAAGGGACAAAGCGCTCGAGTGTGTTAAAGATGGCGATGCACTCATCAAAAGATAAGTTGAGGCCGCGGAATAGCGGATATAGAAGCATGCAATGGAGAAGTTTGAACCGCTGTTGAACCGGTATAATACTAATGTGCTCAAATTCCAAAATTTGGAGTGGTTAAAGATGATTATTCCAGAATCCTTGCCCTCTCCTGGGAGTGAATCGTTGAAGAAGAAAAAGCTTTCCATGAAGGTGGTGAGATGGATTTGGAGCAGCTGGAGAAAGAAGTCTTGGTAGGAGACGAGCCTAAGATTTTAAAAGACGGCCAGCTTATTCTTCATTCGGAGCTTGCCTCGACGGTGCCTAAAGAATTAGGCGATGGCTCTGGATCGACCCACATGATGCTACTGCCAGCCAAATGCTTGGGTCCAAAGCTGCTTTGACACCTTGGTATGATCTCGAGAGGCCAAAGATCCACAGGCCTAGCATTTTCTCTTCGATTCTTGAGGAGAACTCCAATGGCACTTTGGCCTATACAGAGCTCCAAGGCAAAGAAGTTATCTCGTTGACTTCTCCTATATTCCAAAAAGTTGATGTGTCACCAATTAACATAGCTAATCTCTCTCTTTGTCTATCAGGCCTTAGGTTAGCCCCACATTGCTTCGCTTCCCGACAAGGTCTCTCAAGGAGTGCAAGTGCCCATTACAGAATCAATTACTGTTACCACCTCAAAACCGATTCCAACCGTCTCGGTTGACGATACTCCCGGCCTTGAAAAGCAGATGATCGATGTTTGTTGGATGAGGGAGCGGGTGGGGCTCGAGAAACTCATATTGATGAAGATGTTGTTATTACTGGGGTCATCAAGCCCTTGTCGAGTCCCACCATGCATGAGGTCGAGCGGGAAATTGAGAATGATATCATCTTTGCCATAGAGGTCAAGTAGGAGAAACTTGAAGTTATTCCCCTCCTTTATCCATTTCCTTGCTCGGGCAAACAAGTTTCGCTCGGTCCATATTCCTCTGCTTGGTAGCGTTCAAAGCGTGCCTACTGGATCACCGTAGAGCACTCTACCTATGGGCAAAGGAAGTAGAGGAAGAGGAGGGAAAAGACAAGGTGAAAGCTTAAGCAATGTTTCTCTCGGCTATAAGAAGAAATAAAGGAGAACAAAGCTGAACAAGTGAACATCGGTTTGTTTTGTGTAGATGGGCTTGCTTTTTAGTAGAAGTTGCAGTCTATTTTTGTTTTTGGCCGACTTTGTGCGGGTTCGGCTCCCGCCTTTGCTTTTTGTTTCTAGTGTCAATAATGCTTGAACTTATCTTTCTAGATTTCATGTGAATAACAAAGGTTTTGTTCATTTACTCCTTTTATGGATTTTTCTAAGAACTTAAGAAATACACTTTCCATTCAATGTACTTGCGATCTATTTTTTTAGTTATTATTGTCAGACCGAATCCTTTAGCCCATTCTATAATTTACCGGCCTTTCATCATTCTTGCGAATGCAAAGTAATTATCGAAGGGCCAAACTCTGGGCATTAGTTGGAGTTAACCACTTAGAACAGCGGCCAAGGTATCCTTTTTCTAGGATCACGATATCTGATTGCACCAAACTCTAGGCACTAATCTGAATTAGCTTATCGTAGTTTTCACATCCTCATCTAGGATGTACCCTTCCAATCGTGCCTAACTTCGGGTGTCGATTCGAAGTTCATAGGTAAGATCCCGCCTTATGCCGACCATGGACCTTAGGTTTGGCCTACTCTACATAAATTTTCAAGATTTGGATGGTCTTGTCACATCCACTTAGTTTATACTCTCCTGCCCCTAATCCGAGGACAAGAGTTTAGCAAGTGAACGTCATATCATGTTCGTTTTGATTTATAGTTTTGCCTCCACATCAAGGGCGAGATGTTTGTGCATGGACGGTTATATCACATCTGGTTTGAGTTTATGCTCCTGCCCTCAATCTATGGATGAGAGCTGGCTAATGGATGGTCAGGTCAGGTCCATTTAGTTTATACTTATGCTCCCAATCCGGGGGCAAGAGTTAGTTAATGGACGGTTAAGTCACAATTGTTTTGGTTTATACACCTGCCCCTATACCAGGACTGAGATTTATCTGGTATCTATCTATGGATACCATAAAGAACTTCAAGGGTTCAATCTTGAACCGTAGAAGTTTTGGTTGGAACCTAACTCCAAGTACCTTAACACCTACATTATTCATATGCAGAGTCATTCGAGTCGGTCAAGTCACAACTCTTGAGTAATGGAAAGATAGAGTTTTAGGCTTGAGAAATTGTTTTATTCCATAAAAGACGGAAAATGATAGAATCTATCTTATTACACAACTCTAGTGTTTAACGTCGAATTTTCTATCGACTTAGAAAATCACCAAAAAATTTATAATAAAATTTAACTACAAGCGCACGACGTGCAATTTTAGTTCATGGCGAGTACGGGTCGATCCATAGGGAATTGTTAGATTTTAAATCTCTATTCAATCAAATTATACCAAAGTCGAGAGAATGTTTTAACTACAAAAAATGTAAAAACTAATACTACAAAAGTGAATAAAAACTATTAGAATAAAATGACAATTTAGAGCTAATTTCACTCTCTAGATCACATAGTTCAACAAAATATGAAATTATGATCTCTCTTTTTTGGTCATTAGTGAGTTTAATTGATGTGCTTATCATAAGTATGGCATATTTGTGCTATTAATTAGCTCAACATAAGCCATCAAACTTTAACACACCCCTTAAACCACTTACTAATTCTCATGAAAAATGACAACAAGTTGAAAATGAAATCTATTTTAAGCATGACCTATTAACTATTAATTAGAAATATAGACCATCAAATTTTGATTTTAACATTCGCTTCATTACCATAATCATATGTAGATGAAGAGGTAATTTGTGTTTAGTGATTGTTTAAGCATAGCCTATTTGGTGTCAACAATATAGGCTATTAAATTCAAAGCAAAAACAACAAGTTACACCACTTTAAGCATTGTCATTAAGCACAACAAGAGAGCAATAATTATCAAAATGTTGAAGCTACATAACTAGAGAGCTTCATTACCCCTAAATTGAAGGGGTTTAGCCTCTCATATTTGTTATCAAATCAACAAATGTATCTTGCAACATGAAACAAAAAGAAGAGGAAAAGAGAGCTAATAAACAAGAAATAAAACTAATCTACTTGCATGAAAAATAAACTACACTATTAGCATGAAAGGAAATAAACAAGAAAAGAAAAGAGCTATGTATTAAAGTTGCATAAAAAATAAATTACATGAAATAAGAAATGGCTAATAGCCATGTAAAGAAAGAGAGCTCTCATTTTATTTTTGATCCTAAACTAAACTAATAGGAAGAGAGCCTAAGAGAGGAGAGAAGATTACATGAACATATGGGGTATTTATACATGTTTTAAAACCCTAATCCATTTTTTAGGAACTACCCAAACTACCCCTTAGGAAGTGTGACCACCAAGTTATCATTAGCATAAGATAATCCTTCATTTAAGTGTGCATGAAGATTTAATGGCAATTAGCATGTGCGTTAGCTCTAATTTGTACATCAAGGTGGGTGGGTAGGTGGGGTCCTTCATGATCCATGAAATGAATTTTCCATCTTCATTTGTTCTCTAACTCTTTTGCATGCATTTCTTCATGAGGCCACTTGCAAAATTTACTAAAATTCCTACAAAACAACATAGAAAATTCCAAGTAAATTTTCACAAATTAATATATGCACAAAATGACCATTTTGCCCTTATATGAAGATGAATATATGACGATTTGAAAATAATTTGAATTTTGGTTTAAACATGTTAAAATACCCAATATGATCATTTATTTAATTTAATTCGATTAAATATGGTGGTAAAATTATGCACATTTACGTGCACATCATCTAGCCAATTATTTACAAATTTATTTCTAAGTGCTCGCCATTCCACTCCCTCGAGAGTGGAATCTCATCTGTCGTCGCAATCTTGAAAGTTCCATCTCCATGCTACTACTCTATTTCATACAGACCTTTACAAGTTGGGCCCAAGTTTCCAGGTTCAGGAAAATTCGCTTGAGAACTAGGTCGCCTACTTCGAAGGTCTGATTCCTGACTTTAGTGTTGTAATATCATGCAACTTAGTGTCGATGTGCAACTACCCTCAACTTAGCTGCATCGCACTTCTCGTCGATCATATCAAGAGACTCTAGCAGGAGTTTCTCATTAATTCATGGATTATAGTGAATCACTCGATGAGAAAGCACTTCCAATTCTACCAGAATCATAGCCTCTGATCCGTAGGCTAGGGCGAATGGAGAGTAGCCAGTCGTTGACTTATAAGTTGTTCGATAAGCCCATAGTACTAATGGAAGTTAATCGATGCACTTTCCCTAGGCTTTTTCCAACCGCTTCTTAAGAATGGACCTGGTAATCTTATTCACGGCTTCAACCTGTCCATTTGCTTGGGGATGTGCTACCATAGAAAATCTCTTCTCTATTAGATGTCAGCAGCATAAATCCTTAAACTTGGTACTGTCGAATTGGGTTCCATTATCGATAACGATTGCCTATGGAACTCCAAAATGATAGATGATATTCCGGACAACAAAATTGATTACTTTCTTTATGGTGATCATGGCCAATGGCTCTGCCTCAACCCACTAGGTGAAGTAATCAACTGCATCGATGGCGTACTTCATGCCACCTTTAGATATTGTCAGCACACCATTGATATCAATCCCCCAGACTACAAATGGCCAAGGACTGACCATTTGAGTAATCTCCGTCGATGGCGCTCTTGGTATTTTAGAAAACCTCTGGCACTTGTCACATTTTCGGGTGTAATCAACCACGTCTCGGTTGATAGTTGGCTAGAAGTATCCATAGCGGAGGATCTTAATCGATAGGTTCTGCACCCCGGTGTGGTATCACTGGCCCCTTTGTGAACCTCTCTTAGTACTCGCTTAGCCTCGTCGTGAGTGACACACCGAAGCATGGGAAAAAACCCTTCCTGTACAGTACTCCTTCTTGCATGACATATCTCGAAACTGGTTGAAGGATTTTTCATCGTTTATTCCTTCTCTCCAGAAGGACTCCTCTCCACAAATAATTCTGAATCGGAGTCATCCATGACTCCCTTTCCTGCTCAGTCTCCAAGATCCAATCGACATCCATTTGTCAATGCTTGAAGTCGAAAGTACTTCTACTGGAACAAAGCCCATGAATTGCACATCTTCGGAGCTAGCCAGTTTAGCCAGTAAATCGACCTTCTAATTCTCCTCTTTAGGAGTATGAGTGATTGTATAATGTTTAATGTTAGCGAATAGCACAAGGACTTAGTTTAGATAAGGAGCTAGTATCACTCCTTTTGCTTGAAACGCTTTCTGAACATGGAAAACCACCAACTGGGAGTTATAAAAAATATGTAAAGTCTTTAATCCTAGCTCTTTGGTAATCTTGAGTCCTGCAATCAAGGCCTCGTATTTAGTTTCATTGTTTATTGCCAGAAAATCGATCTTCAAGGCATAACAGATCGGGTGTTCATCGGGAGTAACAAGTATAACTTCAGCACCGGAATACCTTTCATTGGATGCACCATCCATGTACATCTTCCACCCAGCTTCTTTCTCACCGTTGCTCTCCAGAGGATCATCTCATGCAGTAAATTCAACTATAAAAGCCACCAAGGCCTTCCTTGAATGGCTCTCCGAGGGTGATAAGTTATATCGTATTGGCTTAATTCAATGTTCCATTCCAACGGTCTTCCAGAAATCTTAGGTCGTTTCAAGACTTGTCGCAAAGGTTGGTCGGGAAGAACTTTGATTGGATAAACCTGAAAATAAGGGGGGAGATTTCTTGAAGCGATCAAAAGAAAATATTCGAGCTTTTCCAGCTTCGGATAGTTTTGTTCTGCGTCTGTCAATCACTTGCTAACATAATAAACCGGTCATGCAAGATTCCACATGTATAAGTGCAGCACTCAATGTTCTAACACCGCCAAGTATATAAACAGCTTCTCATCATCCACCAGCTTGGAAAGGATGTGGGTCTTGCCAAGTGATCCACCGGAGCTTGGAATGTGTCTTTACACTCACAATTCCATTCGAAGTTCCTTTTTCCCTTCTTAATCATCTGGAAGAAACAGATGCATTTATCTGTAGCTCTGGAAATTAACCGACCCAAGGCGACGACCTTCATGTTTAAGCTTTGAACCACCTTGATCGACTTCGGGGCTTCGATTTTTCTCGATGCCTCAAATTTCTTTGAGTTGGCTTTAATCCCATGGGAGTTTACAATGAAGCCCAAGAATTTCCCTGAAACACCGAAAGAGCATTTCAAGGGATTAAGCTACATTCCATACTTTTGAGGACAGCAAACATCTTTGCTAGATCATTAACTTGGTTCCCTAATTGTTGTGACATCATCAGCATGTCATCCACATAGACTTCCATCGAGCATCCAATCTGGTCTTTAAACATCCGATTAACAAGCCTCTGGTAAGTTGCTTCTACGTTCTTCAATCCAAAGGGCATGACCAGATAGCAATACAGTCTGAGGTTGTTCATGAAGCCGGTGTGTTCCAGATCCGGGATGTGCATCGGGATTTGGTTGTATCCTGAGTATGCATCCATGAATGAAAGTAGCATATGTCCAGCTGACAAATCCACCAATTGATCGATCCTCGGGAGCGGGAAGCTATATATTGGGCATGCCTGATACAAATCAGAATAATCGATGCATGTCCTCCACTTCCCATTTGCTTTCTTCACTAAGATAGTGTTAGATACCCACTTTGAGTATAAGGCATTGTGGATGAAACCATCGTCCTTCAGCTTATCCACCTCTTCTTGAGTGCAGCGGATCTCTTCGGACCTAGGCTGTGGCATTTCTTTTTCACAAGAATGCATTTGGAATCTATATTTAATGCATGGCTCGCTATCTCCGGTGAGATCCCATACACATCCAAGTGTGTCTAGGCAAATACATCTAGTTTGTCGAAGAAAACAAACTAACTCCTTCATCACTCTTCCGTCGAGCTGCGATCCAAACTTTAGGACCTGTTTCGGATCATCCTAGCTGACTGAAACAACAATCTTCAACTCAACAGGGGCTGTTCTTCCACCTTTTGGCTCTTTACGTCGGTCTATTTCATTAAGGAACCGACTGGGCTGCTCGAGACGAGGTTCGGGCTATAGTTGCTATGCATGTAAAGCCTAAATGTAGAGGGTAGCCTCTATATTTTTCCTTTCTCCCTTCTTCTTTCCTCCTTTAACTCGACGACGTAGCATTCACGGCCAGCTACCTGATCTCCTTGCACGATTCCCACTCTATTCTCTGTATGGAACTACATAGTTAAACACCAAGGTGTTATATCCGCTCTAAACTCAACCAAGGATGGTTGGCCTAGAAATGCATTGTAAGATGAGTAAATATCCAACACCAAAAAAGGCACAACTCGCACTCGCTTGCGATCGCGCTTGCCAAGTACTACCGGTAACTCTACATATCCCATCGGCTCAGTAGACATCCTGTTGAATCCCTATATTCAAGATTTACAAGGTTTCAAATCCTTCTCCTCCAACATCATCTGATCATAAGTTTTCTTGAACAAGATATTGACTAAACTCCCACAGTCAACCAACATCTTTCGAATAATAACAGGACCAATCGTGGCTATGATCACGAGTGGGTCAATCATTGGAGCTTCCACTCCATTAGCGTCTCTATTCCAAAAAACAATATGGTCAGTCATCATTCTGCATTGTTTCATCAGGGTCCATCTTCAATAGCGAAGCAACTTTGACTCTCTGCATGTTTAATAACACTAACATGCATGTTCATCTCCGATAGACTTTTATCAGTAGGATGTGGCCCACCTATGATAGTATTAATCACCAATCATATTTTTGGTCATCTGAATGCATCAACACCAGGCTCAACTTGCCTTTATTAGGAAGATAGCCCAGGGGTGTTAGAGTTTCCTTGCCCGCCATCATACGGGGCTTTCACATGTTGTTGTAAATTTTTCTTACGAATCAACTCCTTAATCATATCCCATAGGTTCCTACACTTGTTGATATTGTGACTGTGAGTTTCATGGAACCTATAGAACTTACCTGACTTTTTTTCCTTCTCAAACAACTCTCTTGGAGCCGGCTTTTTGTATTGCTAGTGTTTTGAGTTGCCATGTAGATGTTTTCTATCAAGTTGTTCAGTTCAGTATAACTATCTTATTTAGGAGTCCTAATACAATTCCTATTACATGGCTTCTTCTTCTTAGCCCCATCATCATTTCATTTTCTTATTATTGTTTTTGCTTACCTACAATCACATCCACACTCCCAGAGCCTCCTCTAGATTGTTTTATGACAATGTTGCTTTATATCACTTCATTAAAATTTCCAACACCAGTCCTCTATGGATGATTCTTTGCTTCCTCCAAGTGTAAATATTCATTAGCCTTTCTATAAAAAGCATCTGTCATTGATGAGGGCTTCCTTTCCAACTATTCCCCGAACTCCACATCGGTATGAATCCCCCTAATCAGTTGCATTAGTACTATGTCATCCTTGGGATATGCAACTTCTGCCATGGATATATAGAATCGGTTTAATAAATTCTTTAGCGTCTCTCCCTCGACTTGGAAGAGTTTTGACAAAGACATCACATGCTTTGGACATGAAGTATGCACACGGAATTGTTTTACAAACTTCTTCGATAACTTAGCAAAAGAAGATATGGACCTTGGCGAAAGTCGAGTGAACCACATCGTAGCTACTCCTAAAAAAGTTAGGAAACAATGTCACTTCATAGCATTGGAAGCTCTGGCTGATTCCATATTCCATTTATATATAATCAAGTTCTGCCTTGGGTTTGTCATTCCTCTATATAACGGCATAGTTGGCATTACGAATCTCCAACATTGAATGTTCTCTATAAATAGATTCCAACTGGGTGATGTACCCTATTCATCGTTATTCCTAAAATGTTTCTCGCTAATAAGTCTCCTAACCATATACTCCAATTAGTCTAGTTTAACAGGTTCGACCAAACAGTGGTTATCAGGCTCTGCACCGAGTGTTCGGCTCAGAGAACACTCTCGGTTTGGCTCTCGTTACCTATGTTCTCCATCCTTTGGGAGATTCATTCATCCATCAGTCCCCCTGTTTGATTCTCATGAGCAATATCATCAGCAACAATACGATTTTCCAGATTCTGACCACCAGCAGCGCGTCCTGAAGCCAAATCCACACCACCTTCCAAAGGATGGGCTCTGGGCCCACCATTGGAGGGGTCGGTACCGACCCCTAACCTTGGGTAGGTACTGATCCCCAAACTTGAGCCTTTGGCTCATCATATTCCTTGGTATGATGTTTCAACAGTGTTCTTAGTCCTCTTCTGCTTCCTGTCTCTCCATCTTTGCTCAGATGATGAGAAACTTTCAAATGAAGAACTAGATTCCCTTCTACTCCTTCTATGGCTATTTTGAGTTAGCTTATTCAACTATCTCAAGCTCTGTTGCATCATTTGGTTCATCTCATTCTGGCTAACCTGGAATGTATCTTCCATCTACTTCATCATCCTATCCATCTCCGTTTTGGTCACGATGTCCGCTGGAGTCTGGATCTCCATTTGAGTAGGTTGGACAACTCCATCTCCTTGCCGAGGATTTTGATTCTCAACTTCAGTAGTAGCTCCGGAGTTGGTAGAATGGTCTCTTCTTGATGGTGCCATGGTAGAAAGATTTTAGTAGATCTTTGTAAATCTGAGTTGTAGAATTAAAAGGTAGAGAAATTGGATCTATCTCTTGGATATAGGAAATCCAATGGTAGATGATGGATCCAAATAGCCTGAGAATCCGAGTTCTTAGTGAGAGCACCAAAATATGTGAACCAAAAATGGCACAAACACCCAGCAGTTTATGTAGAGAATAAAATATGAACAAATGTAAATGAAAATAAGAAATAAACAAGACACAATTTTTTATAATGGTTCGGAAAAGCAGGGTCTACATCCACTTTAAGATTATATTGCTAATATCTGACTTGGAGACAAAAGTTTTAGGAGTCAGTACAACTTCAACACTTAGATTTCTATAATTACAAGAATATAGAGAACCGGTTCTTAACCTATAGTTCGAGCGTAGATTTTCTAGATATTTGCACCAGTTAGGATAAGGTTTTTCACTTAATTCTGGCAGACGAGCACTTGAGTCAAATTTTTGAGATGATTGAGAGATTTTCAAAGCGTAACCTGAGTTATGTAAGGAGATTTCTATAGTCAGATCAAGGAACCGGATCAGAGTTCGCACGGATAGAGTTAGGTGGCCGACTCTAATTTAACAAAGAAATCTTACGAGAAAAACAAGGATTTGGAATGGGCATCGTGTCATTTGGAATAATCTTTAGTAATTATAAAAAGTTAGTATAATATAATTATTATTGCATGGGATAGTTCGGGAAAGGATTTCTCAACTAGTTTTGTGGCGATTTGGATAATCTTCTAACTGACGAGATGATGCTTGCTAGATAAGCGTCGTAGTGCACTTAGTATATTATCCTTATTAACATTGTGTAGTCGAGGTGGATTTGAACCCGAACAAACCCAAGAAATTGTAAATCTTTATTTAATGATGATATAATATGTATAATTTTCTCTTTTAGAGAATGAGTTTTATTTGAAAGAAAAGGAAAGTTGAGGCACAAATCGCTGGATTTATTTGAGAGTTTCAAGGCTTGATGATCCTCCATATCGTATAGGGTTTCCACTTTGTAGCTGAGAGGTGTAGTAGTCATTCGTGTTTTATATTCATAAAAGAAGTTGAACCACTTAGGCATTTATTCCTTTTGAATGTCGAACGGATTCATTAGATTTTATATATAAACATGTGTGTTTGACTCTTGATGGTTGCCGAGCATGTTGGTGTGGACTCTTTTAAATATTTCATTGTTTGCATTCTTGTTTGTTGCTTGGGATTGTTTGTTGCTTGTTATTGTTTGAGCTTGCTATTGTTGCGACTGTTTGACCTCGTCTATTGTTGTTTTTGTTTGACTTTGATGTTGGCTGATTTTTATTGTTTATTGATTCTTGTCGATTGCTTGTTTGCATGTTTAATTATTTGTATGCTAATTATTGTTGCTTATTTTTGCTTGCTATGATTTGATCGTTTCTTATTGCCTGATTGCTATTTGTTGTTGATTGATTATCGCTTGTTCTATGTGTTTGATTGCTTGTATGGTAATTATAATTTCATGATTAAGAGTGAGTTTTGATTTAAGTAATAATTGAATTACTTATTCGAATATACAGGTATGTATAGTTAGATATATCGTATCGGTCTTATATTAGTGGTCGTACATTGTATCGGTCCTATATTAGTGACCATACATAATATTGATCTTATATTAGGGATCATACATTATACTGGCCTTATATTGGTGGCCTTGTAGATCATTGGTCTTATATTAGTAGCCATGCTTATTATTGGATCTTGATAGATATCTCTGTATGTTTGTGTACTAGCCATGTTTATCTGGAATCGTTGGATCGCAATAAGTGTCCATTGTTGACTCCACCCGTCAATAATGATTGGTATCAATTTGTGTTCCTTAGCTATCTGGAATAGATCGCCTATCATCCATGCTCGCTATAGGGCGAGATATGATCTATACGATCCTCTGCCTTTTGATGAGACTCGGAGTTAGTGGTATATTTTGGTACTGACTCACTTGGGCTTAGTCTCCTATTAGTTTTCATGTATGACTATAATAGTATCCGTTACTACACTAAGGTTTTACATGTTTGAATTCTGTGTTAGTGCATAATCCTCTTTGTATAGTACATTTAGTTACTCGAAAGCTAATGTATAGTTGTTTAAATGCTTATTTGCTTAGATTAACATTTAAATGGTAAGTAGCTTTCTTAAGGGAGATATGAATTTTTAGGAAATGTAGGATGACATAGATCATCGCATATTTCATAGTCTGTGATGCATTCTAATTTGGGAGTTCTGTAGCGCTGAATGTACAAGGGAAGGTACTGTTGGTACTTTCCAAAACTGAGATTCAGAAAGATTGGTCAAACCTGTAACTTTCTCGTACTCATGTGAATTTCAGTGACGAAATTCTTTCAAGGAGGGAGAATGTAACACCCCATAATTTTAACGATCGAATATTTAAATGATTAATTTAAATAATCAAAGCGACAGAAAGCCTCTTATACTGGACTTTTACAAATGAGAAAATTAGGACTCGATACACCCATTGTTGAGTTTGCTTTTTCGACACAGGTAAAATGAGTATAAACTTGACTATGTTTAGAGTCGAAGAATTTCGGGGATGAATAGTGTCGGATGAAGAATATTGGGCTAAGCGCACTAGCTTGCCTCTAACATAGCTTATATTTAGCTAAACTCTCCATCTTGTTCTCATTCCATGTTCATTTCTTCTCCACTCCTCTAATCCTCTCATAATAACTCCATAATCTCTCCTTAATCCCCAAACCTTAACCCCTCCAAATAAATTTCCTAAAGTCAAATAAAAATCACCATAAATCTTCTCTCCTCATTCTCTGCAAAATACGTCTAAGGATTGGCATGGAATGGAGTTTGGAGCCTAATTTCGAAATTTAAAGAAATCTAATTTGGGGTTTTGGTGATTAGAGTGTAGCTTGGGTTTAATTAAGGTTAGTGGGATGATTCTCCTTATTAATTTGCATGTTTTACTTCATATTTTTGTTTATGGCCTAATATAGAAATATATGAAGCGATTAGAGAATGTTTGGGTTAGTTTAAACTTGTGTTTATATTGTAAACACAATTGCATTGACCCATTAATTTTTTAAGACCCTAATTACTATATTTTGAAAATAGTTAGTAAGCCCAAGAATTGATTTGGGCTAATTCGGAGATTGGTTGTGATGTTTTTATTTGATTTGGGGTTAATTGTGTAGAGCAATGATGTGCGCGTCATTAGCAATAACTAATTGATCCATTTGAAATTATTTACAAAAAGGTTAGTTAACTAATTAAGTTGTTTAGGAGTTCTACACCTATCATTAAAATGATTAGAGACCCGATGAGCCTAAATTAGTATTTATAAAATGGTCTGAATATTTTATGAACGAAGATTATATTTTATAAAATAGATATGAGATTTTATAAAATAGTAATATGAAGTATACTTAATTTCAAGTTAGATAATTAAGTATTTAAAAGCTTAAAGTTGATATTTAAGCTAATGATACATTTTATAAAATACAAAAAGGATTCTATAAAAGGATATAGACCATATTAGACTTTTATCGAAGAAGTTTTGAAAATAAAAGTAATATTAGATCTAGTAATTGTTGAATTTCTCAGTTGAATGTACATGTGTATATACATGCACGAGCAGGTATACGTATACATGTATTTGGTGCTAAGAGATAATTAAAACCAATATTGTATTGTAGTTGTATGTGATGATCCACTTTTTTCACCCCTAGGAACGACAATTAATATATCCATGGTATTTGTGTGCCATTGCCCAAGCATTCGAATGACGAGTTGTCGTGGGGTAAAATAAAAGAACAGAATAGAAAATCCTACAAAAGAATGGTTAATTATAATATAATAATACAAGAGTGCAAAAGGTTACTCCTTAACATAGAGTTATCAGAGTTACACAAAAGTACTACTGCTATTAGCCTAGGTAGTTATACACCCTGCCTTTACACTTGCTGATCCAAAATACACATACATATATAGACATAACAGCGGAAATATATAACTAGATAGATAAACAACAATATGTGAGTCCACGTCATCAATTGCGGAACGGGTTTCCCCTCACAATAACGACATCCAACCACAAGTAATAGAAAAATTTAGAATAAAATATAAACTTGAAAGAATGAGCCTAAAAAAGATCAAAACCCAAACTTAGAGATTGGACACAAATAATTAAACATCGGGAAGAGCTCTAGGCACTTCTTGATGAAATTAAAAAAACAAATTCAAAGGTTTGAATCAAATGCAAGGAAAGGGAAATTTTCCAACCACGACTAGGAGGGGCATTTTCTATATGATTCTCTCAGAAATGTACAAACCAGACCCTGCCAACCTTATCGAGAATCCGAGTATTTCGTATCTTAGTGCACATATAACTAAAACCAATCCATAATAGATGTGATAATACCCTAATGGGAGCAACCCCACATAGCTTGATGTCCACATGCTTTTTGGTTTAGTCATTTTCGACAGAGGATATCAATGCTCAAATGAGCAACAAATCATCTTAAATTGACGATACATAAAGAAGAAAGCAGAATCGATAGTTGATAAATATCCTATCAGGAATAACCAAAATGATCGTATATGGAAATTAAATCTCATACTCTTACCACTACTCGTTGATTTCAAACTTGTACTATGCCTCAGTTAAAAATAAAGTCGGGCAAGTGAAGGTAGAGTTACCTCTAGGCATTGCCTTGATAACATTTTTAACCTTCGAGAGAGAAACTCGTTTTCATACCTCGACGTTTAGTGCTAGGATTATGACTGAATCCTTTCCATATAGGCGATATTGATTACAAAAATATTATTTCTCATCCTTTCCATAACCGAATCAAACTTTTAAAACTTTTAAAAATCGAACTTGTGCTGATTTCACATCACAAATATTAACTTAAAACAACATTAATAAATTGATTAACCAACTTTAACCGTGATTAATTACTTTAATCATCATGATTTAAAATGATTAATTAACTTTAAACATGATTAATTACTTCAAACACCATTATTTAAAATGATTAATTAACTTTAAAACATCATTATTAAAATGATAATTAATTTCAAAACATTATTAATAAAATGATTAATTTTCATACATCATTATTTAAACGATTAATTAACCTTAAACATCATTAGTTAAAATGATTAATTAATTTTAAATATCATTACTAAAATGATTAATTAATTTAAATACCTCATTATTTAAATAATTAATTAACCTTAATCATCATTAGTTAAAATGATTAATTAATTTTAAATATCATTATAAAATGATTAATTAACTATGAACACATCATTATTTAAATAATTAATTAACCTTAATCGTCATTATTTAAAATGATTAATTAATTCTAAATATCATTACTAAAATGACTAATTAACTTTAAACACATCATTATCTAAATGATTAATCAACTTTGTAAAACCCAAGCACAATATCATACAAAATGATTTCCCAAAGAGGTAATAATTTCAAAGTGCCGATATAGCAATAATCGTTATACGGACACTTCTATAAACACTTTCATATGTCATTTATTCATCCAAGCATCATATAACATAAGCATGGTCATATATACGAAGGCAAATAACATTCATAAAACGTGGATGGAGCATTACTTGTAATCATTTACATAAAATTTTCGACTAATCTCAAGTCATTTACCAACTACTAAAGATGTCACCCGATTAAAGCAGAAACCAAGCCAACAATCATTACATTCTAAGACATATAAAAAAGTAACCAGTAACCATTATTATTATCAATAACAAAGCTTAAAAATTTGGTTTATAAAGGTGAGATTTACTCACCAAAAAGCAACCGAATCAAGTCAAACTACCACCACACCTTGTACTAACACCTGAACTTTGTTTTTCTTCATAGAAATTTGAATTTTTGAGCCTAAAGGGGCTAGATAGGTTCGTCCATGGGTAATATGGGCTCGGCCATGTATGGTTTGGGGGTGGTATTGGGTCTTGTTGTGAAGTATATGAGATGTAGAGAGGAAAGAAAGTACTTTAACTAAGTTTTAAGGGTTTTAAAGTAGAATAAGTAGATTTTTTTTAACTTGAAATTTTATGAAAGCCATGAAAGAGCTTGGGAAGAAGACGTGAAATTTGAAAAATGAGAAAATGAAATGAAAATGGGAATTAAAAAAAAAGAGTTGTTGTTATATAAAATAAGATAGGAAAATTACCCTTTTTCCCTTAGTTCATTTACCCTCCATAATCACGTGCCACATTACCACCTCCCTTCACCCATTCCACATGCCATCTTCCCCTCTCCAACTCATCCCCATCATTTCACACCTTTTTGTATGTACTTTGGTGTGTCACATTATGTGACATTTCCTTTTTCATTTTCTTTTACTTAAATTTTTAAAAGAAAAGTCAACATTACTTTATTTACTTAAGTAAATATTTTTAAACTTATTAACTCAAATCATTTTCTATGTTATTTATATAAGTGTGTGTGTGTGTATATATTTTCTCTAGGGTACACAACATATTTCGACACTTTTTAGACAATGAAAGTTCGAAAATCCAAAAAATGGTTTTCGAACACATTTTCAATTTTTCTCTGAACTACTTATTTTGTAAACCAAATTTTATAATGATTTTACCATCATTAGTTATTACTAAAAAGAGGTTTATTTGAGTTATAAGATCCATTATTTAAATATTCAAAAATATATTAAATTTTTAAAATTTTAAGTGATTAAATTACGGGTCGTTGCATCCTTTCACCTTAAAGGAAATTTCATCCTTGAAATTAATCATACACAACAAAAGATATTGGAAGAAACCCAAATGATATCATTCAACAAACAGATACAAAGAAAGTGCCTCTACCAAAACCTGGTGAGTACACTAAAAAGATATGACTAAATACAAACAACTACAACAGTAACTCGGGAAAAGAATCCCTAATATAGTCCTCGGTTTCCCAAGTACAATCTCCATCATCCCCACTCCACTAAACCTTAACAAGATTCACATCCTTTGTCCTTGATCACTTTTTATCTCGAGCAATGATACGAATATGCCATCTATGAATGGTTAGGTTAGGCTGAACTTCCAAATCATTTATTGTGCCAGTTCTACTTTCGTCGAAGGGTCGTGTACATATTTGCATAAATAAGATACATGAAATGCACTATGCCGATTTGATAGTCTATCTGGTAACTTTACTTTACATGCAAGTCTCCCAATCCTGTCCAGTATGGGAAATGGGCCAATATAACAAGGGGCTAGCTTCCCTGATGCCCCAAACCTCACAACGCTTCTCAAAAGAGAGACCTTCACAAACACTTGAATCCCCTACTGAGAACTCTATATCCTTGCGCCTTCGATCCGCATAACACTTCTACTGATCCTGCACCTCCTTCATCTTCCTTCTAATATTAGCTACCTTCTCGCTGGCTTTTAAGATCATGTCGGGCCCAAGAACAATTCCATCACCAGACTCAACCTAACATGAAGGAGAACTGCACGGACGACCATAAAAAGCTTAGAAAGGAGCCATACCAATGCTTGCCTGATAGCTGTTGCTGTAAATGAATTCGACTAAGGGTAAAAGATCTTCCCAAGAACCTCCGAAGTCGAGAATGCATGCACACAATAAATCTTCCAAAGTCAGGTTAACTTCTCTGTCTGCCCATCTATTTGGGGGGTTCACTCTCTCTATCTGCTCATTTGTTTGGGGATAGTAAGTTGTACTCAGATTTAGCTAGGTCCTTAAGGCAGTTTGCAGTCCCAACCAGATCCTACTAGTGAATATCAGGTCTCGGTCACTTACAATACTACAAGGAATACGTCGAGCCTCAGAATCTCCTTCACATATAAACTCGCCAGAATGTAGTAGTCCTAGTCAGCTTAACATGAATGAAATGAACACACTTGGTTATCCAGTCAATTATAACCCATTTATCTTCATCTCCACTTCTTTACCTAGGAAGCCCATTAATAAAGTCCATAGAGATCTGCTCCCACTTCCACTTGGGGATCTCAAGTGGCTAAAGCAGTCCAGTTGACTTCTGCTAATCACTCTTAATCTACTGGCAGTTTACACACTGACTCACAAATATTGAAACATCTCGCTTCATCCCCTTCCACCAGAATACTCTCTTCATATCTTTGAACATCTTTGTCACTCCTGGATGAAAAGATAAACTTGAACGGTGGCATTCGGTTAACACTTCTTGCCTAAGCCCATTAACATTTTGAATACAAATGCACCAATTCATTTTCAATACGTCCCGGGGATCAATCTTAAAGCTAGAAAAAATACCCTCTAGAATATCCTTCTTGAGTCGAGCCCAAATAGGATCTACTTCTTGGCTAGATGCAATCCTCTCCATCGATACCGGTTTAAATTCTAAGTTTGCAACCATCTATATATTTCTACTCAACACATCCGCAACAACATTTTCTTTTCCAAGGGTATAAAGAATCTCCAGATCATATGAAGCAAGAAACTCTAGCCATCTCTCCTGCCTCAAATTCAAATCTTTCTGGGTAAAGATATATTTTAAGGATTTATAGTCTGTGTATAACTCAAACTTTTCATCCAAAAGATAGTGCCTCCACATTTTTAGTGTGAAGACAACAACCAAAAGCTCCAAATCGTGCGTAGCATAATTTTTTTCATGTGGCTTTAGCTGTCGACTCGCATTGTTAATAACCTTCTCATGCTACATTAGAATTGCTCCCAAACCATTACCATAAGCATCCGTATACACGGTTAAACCTCCACTTCCATATGGAATAGTCAAAACAGGAGCGCTAGTCAACTTCTCCTTCAATTTATTGAATGCTTGATCACACTTAGGCGTCCACATGAACTTAACATCTTTCTTTGTTAACTTCATCAGATAAGAAGCAATCTTCGAGTAATCTTTGATGAACCTACGGTAAAAACTAGCCAATCCCAAGAAACTTCTAACTTTCATCGCATTTTCGGGCTTCTTCCAGTCTTGAACTACAACAACTTTAGTTGGGTCAACTAATATGTCTTATCCCAAAACAACATGCCCGGGAAACCTAACTTTAGATTTCCAAAAATGCCACTTAGCCTTAAACACATGGCTTCTTAAGGTATTGAGTACGACACTGAAATGATACTTGTGCTCCTCCTCCATTTTTGAATAGACAAGAATGTCACCAATAAAGATAAGAACAAATTTATTAAGAACATCTCAAAATACTCAATTTATTAAATCTACAAAGCAAGTGGGTACATTAGTTAGCCCAAACGGCATAACTAACTACTAGTAGGAACTATATAGAGTCCTAAAAGCTATTAAGGGCACACTCTCTTCTGCTACCCTTAATTGATGGAAATAGGTGGCAAGATCCTGTTACACCAAAAATCAACCTTTCGACTAAGTTGAAAGGTCTTTCAACAAAGAAAAAGGAAAAGAAGCACAGCCAAAACCTTTCGAAGAAGTCGAAGAGATGCAGCCATCAGAGTTTAACAGCCCCAAACCTTTTGAAGGAGTCGAAAGGTTCCATCTCTCAGTGTCCAAGGAGTTCTTACCTTTCGAAGAAGATGAAGAAGTGAAAGCAAATGTGAGCAACTCCATGGTGACCTTTTCGAAAGCATAGCAAGCCTTTCGAACCGGTTAAAGTACACTCAGGATACCTTTCGACATTTGGAAGACAACCTTTCAACAACATTGAGGGGAAGCATAGCTCTCGACAACAATCAAGTGAAGAGCAACCTTTCGACGAGGTCGAATGGTCCACAATAGTATATAGAAGGCAAACCCTTCGACAAATTCGAAAGGTTCATAAAGGCATAAAGGAAAGCAAACATTTAGACAATGTTGAAAGGTCCAAAATGCCATATGAAGAGCAAACCTTTTGACAAAGTCGAAAGTTTCACAACTACATATAAAAGGGAGTCATTTCGACCCAGCCGAGAGCATGGAGTCGAAAGGGTGCCCGCCTGCATCTATAAATAAGACCAAAGAGGTCATGTTTTGGGGTCAATTTCTCTCATTCTAATCATGTATCTTCTTAATCAAAGTATTATAACCCTAATTGGGTGTTGATTTGGGGAATTTAATAAAAATAAAGCTTTTTCTTGGATAAAGAGGGAAGTCCAAAACTTTGTCAATTACTTTACTGTTTTCTTAAACTTTTGTTGGATTAACTCCTATTCTCAAGTTCAAACTCATCGAAAGGTTCTTATCGGCAAGGTCGACAACACTTCTATTTCAAATAATACTGCAACCCTTCGAAGCCTTCAACTTTACAATCTGAACCCTTCGACAAGGTCAACAACTCAACTGAAACCAATACACATTGTAGTCTTCCGAAACCATCAGCTTTGAGGACAAACCTTTCGACAAGGTCGAGAGCTTTGTATGTTATAACAATACCAGAAACCTTTCAAAGCTTTAATCCAAGTGGTCTAACCTTTCGACAAGGTTGAAATATGTTCTCTAAATAGAAATACCTGAATTTTTAAGGCTTAAACCAAAAAAGGATATTCATCTTTTCTAGTATTACTTTGGGGTGTTGACAAGAAATCTTGTTAACATTTTTGGCGTTAGAAGGAGGGTTCGAACCTCTGACTTGGTTAACCCCCTAACACAACTATTCTCTAACCCCCCTTGGATTAATCTTACATCAAGTGTATCCATTTTGGTGTGATCATGGCCAGAAGATTTAAAAGATCTGAACAAGGGTCTTCTGAACCACATTTGGCAAGATTCTCCCAAGTAAACATAAAAAGCTCCAATCAAGATGAAGAGCAAAGACTAAGGCTCGAAGCCTTAAGGATTATAATTAAAAAGAAGGCGGAATCCTATGACCCAAAAAAATGGAGTTTAAACCCCTTTCATGTAGGACCTACCCCAATCTTTGCACTTGGAAAGAGAACAAATGGAAGTGATGATATTTTTAATCAAATGAGAAGAACAATCCAATATTATTCCAAAGGCACAATCTTTGAGAAAGAAATAATGAGTGATTATAATGCCTTTGCACACAAATGGCAACCAACTGCAACAGGAGCACTTCCAACTCAAGAGATTCAATGGGTAGCAAAAAGAAAAATGATTGAAGAGCATGAAATGATGAGGCCGAAAAATAAAAATACAAAGTGCCATCCTCAAGAGTCAAGTTTCAAGTCTAGACTTCCAAAAGATTGCAACTTAACTACATCTATGGAAAATGTCTACTTGCTTACAAAGAATGAACTTAACTATTGGCCGTCACGAAAGGAAAAAACCAAAACATGAAAGGAACTTGGGAGGATCCTTTTGCCACTATCACATGATGAGTGGTCAGGAAACCAACCATTGTAGAGCCCTGGATGGGATGATCATCAATTTTTTTAGACAAGGAAAGATCAATGAATTTGTAAAAAGGATCTAAGAAAAGATTAATAAAAATCAACTTTTTGAACAAAGAACGTCTACATGGTTGGGAGTGAAATGCTCCTCATATTTGGATACTACCTAAGATGGTAGTCTACCTAAGATGGTAGAAAAGCCTCTGTCCATGCCAATATGGCCGGGGCAGAGTGCCTCATGGAAGGAGGATGGAGTAAGCCTTTAGCTGTGCCATGAGATGGCCAAGTTAAAGAACCGAACAAGCCCTTATCCGTGCTACGCTATGGCCAGGTTAAGACACCTCCTGGAGGAAGGACAGAGTAAGCCTCTATCCGCGCCATAAGATGGCCAGGGTAGAGCACTGAAAAAGCCCCTATCCGCATCGCAAAAGGGCCAGGGCAGGGCGCCTTTTGAAGGGAGGTTGGGTAAGTCCTTGGTTCCAGCCTCTAAGATGAGCTAACCAAGAGTACCAAACAATGGACAAAGATGTCCATGCCCAAGAAGAGGCCCATTAAGCAATGGACAAAGATGTCCAGGCCCAAGAAGAGGCCCATCAAATTATGGATTAAGATGTCCAGGCCCAAGAAGAGGCCCATCAAATTATGGACCGAGATGTCCAGGCCCGGTAAGAGGCCCATCAAACTTTGGACTAAGACGTCCAAGCCCGAGAAGAGGCTCAATCAATAATGGACTGAGACGTCCTAACTCAAGAGGCAACCAATTAAATTATTCCTATATATATTCAAAACCTAGAGGGTTCATACATGTCAAAGAAGATGAAAGTAGAGCAGAAGAACAGAATTCCACTTACTATTACCCGAATCTGGGTTTGGGTCTCTTACATCAGAATTACGTCAATTAATACCCGAATCTGGGTTTCGAAATATTCATTTCAGAACTTCACTATATAATACCTAAATCTTGGTTTCGGGTCTCTATTAACTTCTGATTATCTTAATGTACCCAAATCTAGGTTTCGGGATTCTCACTTTTATACATTAGCTGTTAATACCCGAATTAGGGTTTTGGGACTTCCATATAAGAATTTCACCATCTATTACTTGAATCTTGGTTTCAGGTATTCATCAATTATTGCCCTATTATATCCGAATCTAGATATCAAGACTACTACTTATGCGAACCCTGATCTAGGAGAAAAATTTCTAGATTTCTATTCATCACAAATGCCCGAATATAGATAAAGGAGTATTAAAGATCACTATTAAAAGTCTCTGAATGGAGGCTTTGAATTTCTAAATTTTTAAATCCCATCAATGTTAAGGAATGGGTTGGAGAGTTACAACATCCGAATTTCAGACACTGATCTCTTAATCAGGGAAATCAAAACCATGAGGAATAACAAAAGATTCAGCAAGTCCAGGAATCAATGAGTGAGCAATTCAAAAACATCATTACAGAGAAGGATTACAAATCAGTTGATATTTACAAAATTTATGTGATTTACATAAGCTATGAATTCATTCACAAAACGACAAAATTATATACAAGATAAATTTACATAGCTCAAATACATAAATAAATTACAAATCTTGAGCTGCTTTATTAAGAGACTCCACCACTGAAGGGTCTACGACATGATTGATTACTGCGCAGAGAACTTCCTTTAGCTTCCTTTCTTTTCTACTTATTTGGTTTTCATCATTAATTGCATCGATGTTGATCTTTAGGGCACGATTAAAAGCTCTGTTCGCAGCCCGGACTGTTTTATTCTCTCTTTCTAACTCTGCGACATGCTTGACAAGTAAGTAATTGTCATGCTCCAGCTTCTGGTTTTAGGCAGCATATTCATTAATGGTCTGAGAGTACTTCACTTTATGTTGTTCATCAAAATATTTGGCTATTTCGAACTTTACCCTTCGACACCAATTCCCCACTATATTGTCATCTAAACCTGGGGGAGGGTTAAGCATAGTAGGGAAGTTTTGAGCCGCGAAAAGTTTTGACCGTAGGAAGGGTTACTTGAGGGATATGGAGATCAATTTTTGAAGTCTTATCGCCCAAAATGAATTCTAAGGAGGAACACTGCGCCTGGCTATCTTTTAACTTTAATTCCAAATCATTAATTTGTTGAATAAGTTCGAACATTTTCTGATCAAAATCAGCTGTGGGATTAGTCTTCACTTGACATTTGAGCGAAGTGATCATCTTATCATTTTTCTTAATATCAGCCTCGAGATAGGCTATATGGTATTTGTGACCACTGGCGGTAGTCTTTTGGAGAACATATCTTTTATGCCATTTTACAGCTTCAGTATTGCTATCAAAACGCTCAAGAAGAACTTCATCATGGACTACGATCCCACTGCTCGTTGTTAATAGTTTTTCTCTGATAGCATCGATGCGTGATAGTAAGTTTTGAGAAAGATGAGTCGTAGATGGTTGTAGCTCCTATTTAAATGAAAGAAATAAAAAAAATCAAAAATTGGGATAAATTATATCTTTATTATTATACTAATGGATTACAACTCAAATAGCCACAAAGTTAAAAGGTACAATGAACAATTTGATCACACTTAAGGTTGTGAAGCTACTTTCCTAACTTTATCTAAAGAATTGGCTGAAAGCATAACTATGGAATCAAAGGGTATGGAAACTCCTTCAGGAGTTATGATCAGCGGACATTTGCTATAGTCCCATTTCCAAACTGCTCGACTATCGCGATCGCAAATTTGTTTAAAATGAAATGTCCTAATTTCCTTAAGGAATTTTTCCTTCTCGCTGCTGAGGAAGTCAAAATGGAGGCAGGGATATTCCAATTATAACTTTTTCAAATCCCGAAGAAAGCAATATTTCTCTAACTTCAAAGTCTTTAAAATCGATACATTTTCAGAGTAAAATTTCCTCAGTTTAACATACTGGCTTAAGTGGTTGTTTGTACCAAAAATTGGGCACAACACTCTTCGGACATATTTGAAGAGATTAAAGTGAAGAATTTAAATGTAAAAAGAGGCTAATCTAACAAACACACCAAGATAAGCAAACAGAAATATGAGAAGACAGAAATTTATAGCGGTTTGGCATTGTAGCCTACGTCCACTTTGAATGATTTGCTATTTATTGTTGATTGTTAACTGATTACAACAGTAAATAACTCTAACACTCAAGTTACAATGGGGATTTGGCAGAGTAACGGTGTAGCGGAGTCAAAAGTCCTTTTTCTGTTGGCATTGGAGTGCTATTTATAGGTGAAGTCTGGAAATATCTGGCTCAAATCTCGGAATACCCCTTCTCACACATGGGTGGTCCCACCAGATCGATCCAAGTCATTTGGGATCGATCCCTGATTGATCCATGTACATTTCGTATCGATCAAGATTTGCTCCTTCTGGGCTGAGATCGATCTGAGACATTCTTGAGGTGGTGAGCAAGCTTCTATGAAAATTTGGTAGCATTTGGGCTTGTAGATTTTGAGTTATGATCGATCCAAGATTGATTTTGTAATTGGCTAATGAGTTCGTATCGATCCATGTTCGGGTCGATCAGTGCGTATCGATCAGCTGTTGATGACGTGGAGCGATGACTTAGGGGAGATCCACTTTTTGTGTCGCATGACCGTTTCCTTCCCTTGACCATGCCTTCTTCATATCATTCTCAGGTATTATCCTTCGTATCAATGAATGAAGGATCTATTCGTATCGATCATTTGGTAGCCACTTCGTACCATGACTATGCCCGCTTCGTATTGATGCTTGTTGGTTGCTTACTTCGTATCGATCCTTGGAATGATCGATACAAAACAAATTAGTGGAGGCGATCGATACGAACTAAACTAATATATGATGTTGCTTAATTGATATGAATAGGAGAGGCTGGATGGATACGAATAGGGGCGGACCCTGATGGATACGAAGTGAGGTCTCCTTCATGATTCTTGATCGATCCATAACTTGAGCATACGAACTCCGATTGACTTGAAATTTGGAACATTGGCTTTCATAGCTTTACTTGTCGTACCATGTGAATTATAGCTCGATACGGACTCTGAAAAAAATTTCCAGTACCCATAGTAGACCCGCGTATAACCGATCTTCGAGTTGAATTGTCTTTGTTTTCAAGTAAGTTCTTGGTGTCATGGCCTTGCCAAAAGGCGGGATAACATTTGCCTCCCAAAGTATGTCTTTTGTGAACAAGACGTGCTTTGAAAAGCTACATTCTTTATTCAAAAAAAGCTCTATCTGATTCGTTAAATAGTTGTTGCCTTTTCATCAAGAGATGTAACCTTTGATCAATTTCCAGTAATATAGATGCTGAATTGTTGACTGCCAATGATCATGCAGTGTTTTGTTGTAACTGAGTGCCGAGTGTTAGCGATTTGTTGTTCACTGTTTTGATTTTCATCGAGTGAGTGTTCAATCCCTGTTAATTTTGAAATTGAATAAAAGTCTGTCATACATGCACGTACGTTAACCTGACTCATGTTCACATCCGTACGTTCACGGGTCGTTGTCAGGCTCTTTAGTTTTTTTTGCTTGGATCAAGTTTCGTATCGATAGATACGAGATCTTGTAGTCTTCAAATGGATGGATACAAACTTGTCACTTCGTATCGATGGAAAATGAACGATCTAAACATGATTTGGTAGTGGCGTTTGTATCGATGACATATGAGGTCGATTGCTGAGGGATATAAACAGCTACACCCCAGATCGATCTGGGTGGATGGATACGAAGAAGGCTCTTCGTATTGATGACATCGTGACCGTTCCTAACGGTTTTGATCACTGGGAGATGAAACGTCTCTTCTTGGCTTCGAATCCATATAAATACGATTGGGACTTAGCAAAATTTTACACTTGCTATCATTTCATTTCCAGCCTTCGTATCGATAGAGCAATCGAGAACAAGAACTGTCTTCATCCTCAACTTGAATAATCCATTAATCTCTCGAACCAATCCTTTAATCTAGGTAATTAACTAGTAAAAATCACTCTAGAACGATGAGACTCGAGTTCAATGCCAATTCGTCCAAAGTCGTGGCCGATTCCGGTGATGTCGATGCCGGAGTTGGGTCGGAGCATGTTGAGGAAGGAGGAGATGGTGTTTAAGCTATTTGGGGAAGAAGGACGAATGGTGGACATGAAGGAAATATTCATATCGATTGTGGATGGAGGAAGAGGTTCGTACCGATCAGATGACAATGGAAGTTGGTATCAATAGTGGGAGTAGCTTTGTATCGATTGAGGAGGATGGGAGTTCGTATCGATCCGGAGCGATCGATACGAAGACTTGACTATGCGATCGATACAAAGTCTTGGACCTGGCGATCGATACGAAGAAGCGGCTGACGATCGATACGAACAAGGAGGGTTTGGGATCGATACGAACTGATCTTGGAGCGATCGATACGAAATGCTATTTTCTTCGATCGAAACGAATTTGGTTTCTGGCAATCGATCCAAATTCAAACTTTGATGGATATGAAATCTTTGCATGATCAAACATTTTACTTCGACAAGCTTCAGCCTTACATAATTGGACTTAACCATGTAATTACATATCTGACTACCCTTTGAAGCTCGTCGATGGAATTGTAACTTGACAAACTTAACGAATGTTAACATGGGTCGTTCTCCAAAGTCAAGTTGGCATGGTTGTGACAGTCAACGATGAAGGTCACTCCAGTTGAAGCTCAAAGTCTTGTCATTTTAACATCTTTAAAACTTTGTAGCGATCTTAAGCATCATGTAGCACTGCACGGCACAACACGATCACTTCACAATCACGGGGGGGGGGGGGGAACATGGGTTTCTTGCCATCTAACAATTGTTTTTACCGAGTTCAATAGCTATGGATCCCGGAA
Source organism: Allium fistulosum (assembly GCA_030737815.1). Lineage (NCBI taxonomy): Eukaryota > Viridiplantae > Streptophyta > Magnoliopsida > Asparagales > Amaryllidaceae > Allium > Allium fistulosum. The sequence continues at coordinate 890,314,308 of CM060905.1, read as the reverse complement.
GCTCTAAGTCGTAGGACATTCCAAGTCCTCCACTTTTAGTTATACAGATGCCAGAGATTGCAGTTGAAGTAATAAGTCCCGCTCCGTACAAGATGCCGGGTGCGGCTTTTATTATGAATCCGCAAGATTTCGTCCGTTCTAAAATCTCTAAAGACATGCTAGGCAAGATTTGCCTTAGGCACGGGCTATCTATGGAAGACGTCTTGGTACCGGGCATGGAAGACAGGGCCCATAACCCCCCAAAAGGGTATACTGCTTGCAACAGGTTCATATGCGTTGTCGTAATGCTGCCTCCTTTTAATCAGTTCATTCGAGAAGTGCTGCTCTTCTTAAGAATTTCTCTATCTCAATTACATCTGAATGGATACGCTTTTCTCAATAGTTTATACATTATCTTCATGAAGCACCTTTTTCGACTTCCGACGGTCGAAGAAATTAAATATCTATTCAACATCAAGAGTCGTGGGACAATCCTTCTTTCACTTTTTTGGAAGCAGTTAGACATTGCCAAGTAGTGGCAGGAGCCTGCAGTAAGTTAAGCTACTTCAAAATCGAATGGTTCTTCGTTCGGTGTCCATCGGGATTTGCCAGACGGTGGCTAGTTAGTCGTAAGTGTTCTAACTTCTTCGCCGATTAACTGGATAATACAGGTTGATGCCGAATCTAATACTTGGTTACTTTTTCTGCTTCGATTCCATGGCCTGAAGGAGCCCAATTTATAGAAGTAGTAAGGGTTCTCCAAGCGGTGTTAACATAGTTCATGGAAATTGATGGAGTCCTCACGGATGAAAACTTGATCGCAGTTATGCTCATAGAAAGTGGCCAAAGCATTGGATTAGCAGCCGTTCTAAGAATGGCTCCGGTGAGGCATAGAGGAAGAAGAGCCCTAGGAGTCATGATCACTGAGCAGGGCGATGATGAGAATGTGCCCGTTGGAGATGAGCCTGTAGATGTGCCTCCGTAGAGTCCTCGATCTTTAGAGTTGAAGAGAAAAGGCAAGGCTATTGCCTACAAATCCACGAGACGCAAAACTGTTGCGTTATCTCTGCCCGTAACGACTGCTATAAGTTTGGAGGCTCCTCCTTCACAAATGGAGAGTTCTTTTAAGGGATTAGCGGACATCCCCATTCCAGATGACTTGTCTTCGTATCAAGAATTTGGACTTGAGGGACTTCAAAGTGCCTTAGATATAGGGGAGCCAACTCCTACGAGTATGGCTGCTACAACCGGTTGGTTAGGGGGTTTGCTCATGCATGCACACACTTCAAAGTACCACACATCCTCTATTCACATGTTTCTCAATTTCTGGAGATAACTAACTATGTTTCTCTTTTCATCTTACAAATACGATGGTGAGGCAAGGATCGATTCTTGGCAGTCTGCATTCCAAATGCCATTCTTCTAGTTTTTATTCCGAGTCTCCTAGACGCGAGTCTAAAAGGGATTATGATCGTGGCCTCTCCAGCCAAGAGCATGACCGTTATGAAAGGGAGAGGGAGAGGCAATAACGAAGTAGGCGCTGCTCCCGGTCGCGTTCTCTACAACCTAGAGGTCCCTCGAAACCCTCCGGTTCTGGAAAATAGTCTTCAGAGACTTCACGTAAAATAGTGCCTCCTCAAACTTCGAGATCTGACGAGCAACATCGAGGGACTGAGGCTAAAACTCCCATTATCACAGAACAGGCCGCTTTAGAACCCACCGGGGAGGGAGCGATCAAAATTGCTAAGCTAAAAAAAGATTTTCCAAATGTCTGCTTTGACAACTTTATATTCCCTCCGAGCTTGAAGCGAATCCTTATTGATGAAGAAAAGACGGTACATGATTATGTGCATGATGCCTATGGTCAGTACCGAGAGTGGGTGAAAATTGCGGAGAAAGCTTCAGTAGTGGCCTTCGAGCGGGCAAAAATAATTGAGAAACTGGAGCCCGATGTTGGTCAGAAGAATCGGATAATCAAAGTACTTAACAACGAGGCTGAGTCTTCAAGGAAGGCGGAAATAGAGGCCCAAAAGAAAGTCGATGAGGCAAGTCAGTCTATGGAAAAAATGCGACGATCTCACATGGACTTGGTTCAGGAGATGGGCCACCGGAATAGCCTCGTCACAGAGGAGAGAGATGATGCACTGAAAGAGCTTGAGGAGTTAAAGGTGAAGTTCGTTGAGGTCGTCAAGGAAAAGGATAACGCTAATAAAGCTGCTTAGGAGGCATGCGAGCAGACGATGTCGCTTAAGGAAGAAAGGGATGTAGTGAACTTGAAGGTTCTGGAAGCCAAAGCCAGAATTGAGAGCGAAGTTAAAGCAATGAACGCGAGGATGGAGGACGAATTCGAAGACCTTATGGTCCTATATAATGCCAACATTTTAAGGAATCGCAATTTCAACTGGCTTGAAGATTACCCCTTCCATCTATATAAGGCTTGGAGTCGCTTGGTCGAAGATGAGAAAATGGCCCGCAACACTTCAACTATTGATGAATTTGAACTGGAAAATCAGATACTAGTTGGAGATGAGGCAAAAGTTCTTCACGATGCCATCATCACCTTCGTAAAGGAAAAATTAGCTGCCAAGTACCTGGACATTGGAGAGGGATCTAGAGTCGAGCATCACGAGTCAGGTTTTGAAGCGGTTCCTGTCTCTCAACTTGAGCATACTTCTTCTGTTCATCCCCCAGCTGTTCCGGGATATGATCCTGACCAACCGCGCCTTTCTCCGGTACATGTACATGATTCTAAAGGTGCATCGGCTCAACATGTGAGTCAATCTAAGGAAGGTACTCTGAGTACTTCTTCCATTCATCCAAATGTAGGAGCACTGTCAGAAGATGTTACTAATATTTTCTTTTATCTTCATTCAGTTATAGATTCTGTACCAGCCGATCCTCCCGCAACCCAAGAATTGCATCATGAGCGAGAGGCTATTATGATGGAGGCAACAACCACAACAGTCACTACATCAACTGGGGAGGTGCACGAGAGCAGTTGCGTTCTCGATGAGCAAATGTTGAAAGCGCTCCTAGGCCATCAAAGCGACCCGATCATCAAAATGCCTTTCGTTATTGATGATGATGTGATGATTACAAGCTCCTCGGGCCCAATTAGCATTCTAATGAAAGTTAGCGCAACACGGGTTGAGGAAATAATGGAAGAGATTAAGGTCGAGATGGCACAGGCGAAGCTAGATCGTGGAATTGGTGGCATGGCTGGTCCTGGTCCAATCACGATATTTGTCATTTCCCCTGGTGGCACTGTTTTCGAAACCGGTGCACCTCCTTCCACCATCGTAGAAAGTGCCAACATCCCTCCAGCCCCGCATACGGAATATGCTCTAGTTCTTGTGAGCTCTGAGGAGGATATAACTGTAATCCCCCTGGCCAAAGATAAGTCAACTAAAGTAGGCCGGGGAAGTAAAGGCTCGAAGAGAGGATCGGAGGGCGGTACAAGTGGGTCTACGCCAAAGAAGAGCAGGAAGGATAAGAAATCAAAGGCGTAGACCCGCACTCGTACTTCTTCTTTTTGCAGATAGCCTAGGATAAGATGTTCGTTTGCTTTTGTAGGCCATGTATAGATGTGGGTTCAGCCCCTGCTTATAGGAAATTTTTTGAGTAAGTTTTTTGTACTTATCTTTTTTCCAAAGAATAGTAGAAATAAAATTCCTTTTTGTCTTTCAGCATAGCTCTACGTTTGTTTATTTAAGTATTTCAGCATTCATACTTCCATTCAATGTACATGTGATACTTCAGTCTCTGAATCGAACTTGAATCCGGTCATTAAGTCCCGAAGTCATGGCTTCGTGTCATAACAAAACGTCGAGTCAAATCTCAATGTTGTGCCGTCTCGATCATTGGTTAGTACTTAAGTTATGGCCCTAGTCCTGGGGTGAATTGAAGTAGTCATCTGGTAGTCGTTTTCCGCCTTCAATAATTTTAACTTAACTTAAACGGAACACAGTTAAGGTGAAATAAGTTTGAGTTGTCAGATCACACTTGCTCATTTGTCGGTATTCGCATCCGTACCCTGGGGATTGAACTTGTATATCGACGGTCGATCACGCCTACTTAATGTTTGAAGTCATATCCGTGCTCCGGGGACTTAAGCTATTTTATAGGTGGTCATTCATGCATGTTTAAGACTTAGAATTATATCCGCACTTTGGGGATATGAGTTAATTTGCGGGCGGTCAATCACACCTGTTTTATGTTTATATTCCAGTTCGCACTAGGGGGACTTTGATTTATCTCGTGGGCAGTCGGTTCACATACGATTTATGTTTATACTCCAGTCCGCGCTCTGGGGACTAGAGTTGGTCGATAGGTGGTCAGTCACACCTATTTGGCATTTATACTCTGATTCCTGCTCTCTGGACCAGAGTTAGTTGATGTTTATACTCCAGTTTGCACTCCAAGAATCTGGAGTTAGTTGATGGGTGATCAGTCACACCCATTTTGTGTTTATACTCCAGTCCGTGCTCTCGAGCCTAGAGTTAGTTGATGGGTGGTCAGTCACACCCATTTTGTTTTTATACTCCATTCCGTGCTCTCTAGAAAAATGTGCCGAGATCATACCTAATGATCCCTGCCAACACAGGACCGGCCTACCCCTTACTGGATAGTACCGAATATGTTATCACCCCAGGTGTTCCCACCCTATCGAGCGCTCTCTTTTCCATGCACAACTATATCCATAATTATAATATATCCGAGGGTATCTAGAAAAGTGATAACATACTCTACTTGGGAGCGACCCACTTAGCCCTGCTGCATCTCCCCGGATTTCAGTCATTCCCGGTTGATGAGGATTGAGGCTACTTATTTACCTTAGATTTGGCATTCATATACTTGAAATGCTAACACCGCCTTCCAGGCAATAATGCAATGATAGCATTCATCCATATAAGTTGTTCTTGGTCTGAACAAACCAAACCTCCAAAATCACCATCTTCACTATCTTCACGATATCACAATTCGCAACGCTCAAATCAGATCGAAGTGGTTTTCGGATAATTAAATCCGATCCCGGTCTCTTCGAAACGATCACCAAAATTGGCCAGATTTTGATAGTCGTTTATTTAACTATCAAATTACACACATAAGCAGTCACTAGGCCCATATTATAAATCTTTCAAACATTTATTTCAAAATATCTTACAAAGATATATATTCAAATCCCTTCAATATTACGATATTTGAAAACAAATTTCGAATACTTAAATCCATAGCAGGATATTTTCAAACCAATCAACACTTAGAAATATTTCCGAATTCACTTTATAACACTTAGAAAATTATTTCTATACAATTCGTTTCACACTTATAATATTTCCAAAACCACTCTTTCAATACTTAGGAAAATATTTATAAACATATTCTCCAAAATCATTTTAATATCAAACTTAGGAAATATTTCATAACTTATCTCATAAATCTCCGGAATTATTATTAAATTCCTTTTTACAATTTCCAAAAACCAATTATACTTATTTATAATCCCAACTAACGATTTATAATTTCTTTTATGAATTCAGATTCATTTCTGAAGTTCACGTATCTAAAACATTTTGGAAATTTTTTTAAGTTTCCAGAATTTCATTATAAAATTTCTCTCACAAAACCACCTCCATTAAATAACTTGGTTTACAAATCTCAAGAGTATTTATAAATAAATTGCAATCACTTATTTTTAAACTATATATATAATAATAAATTTCAAAAACATGGTTAAATAATTATTTAAAATATCAAAGCACTTTTAAAATAAACGTCAATAACTAATTCCAATTCATTTATAAAATTTCTAATCGATTACAAAACTTGTTTATAAAACTTAAAATTCATTTCAACAAATTTAAATATTTAAATAACTAGCTTTCTGAAATATTTTTAATCCAATTAATAGTTTTTAAAACTACATAGTTAAATAAATAAAAATCCTTTTTTAAAACAAACTTCTCTTCTTGATAAAAATGTATTTTTATAATTCCAATATAACTAATTTTATATTTATAAATCTCTCCTGATTTATCACAAATCGATTTACGTTTCCAATTTCATAACCTTTTTCCAAATTCCGATGTAGAATCCACTATTTCTTTCTAAACCGATTACCATATCTCATTATAAATTCTCACTACGAATTTATATTTTCAATTTACCAAATGATAATCATTTCACTTTATTTATAAACATTGTTTATAATTTCATAATCTCATTTCCAATTTATAATAGGTTCATATCACTAAAATCCATTTATAAATCGATTTCTAATTAAAATTCCATTTATAAATCTATTTCTTAAATAATCCAAACTATATTCTAAAAAACCATTCAAATCTCAATTTCGACTTCCATTTCGTATTTTAAGAATCTCATTTAAAAATCCATTATTTAAAATCCTCAATTTGAAACCATTTTATGGAATAGCTAAATAAATATCCAAAATCCAATCATTTATTTTATCCAATTCAGTTCCCTTTTAAATAATCCCTAAATTCAATATAAATATCTTCATTTCCAAAATCGTCTTTGAATTTCCATTTTAAATTCAAAAATATTATTTATGGTATTTATAATAACAAAGTTAAGGCCAGTGCTACTATAGCATCCAATAAATTCAAATCACATCCTAATCTATAACAGATTATTCAAAACACATCATATAACACTATATATTAAATTTAAATCAACAATTTTGAGGAATCCAGTTGGATTCCTCCAACCTGTCTCTCTGCAACCACAGATGTTTTATAATCACAAAAATATAATCACCGCTTCGAGGCGGGATATCGCAATAAAAAGGGTCATCTGCTATTATGCGGGGCGCATAGTATCTCATCCGCTCCAATCGGCAGGAATATATCCAACTACTAATATATATATATATATATATATATATATATACTACTATATATAATATAACATCCAACTGAAAATAATTTATCAATCCATCCAATCAACCAATAAATAATTTTAACTATTTAAAATAAAACCAATTATCCAAAATGAGTGAGATTTACTCACATTTATCCTTTTCTGTCGTCGAAGCGTTCCGGTTTGGAACTAAAACCGGACAACGTCCGATTTTAGCCCAAAATTCAACAGCCTCCAAATTCGTCCAACCCAGTTCCATTGCGAACATCTCGTTGATACGAGCACAACGGGACTGACCACATTTGATTTTGACCTACAAGTCCAGAGATTTCAAGAATCTGCAATTCTTGGCAATGCTTGTCAATCGTGCATGTGTTAAATCTAATCACCATATCAAACTTAAATTTTCAAGTGTATTATATCCAGTGGCAAGAGAAGATAAGCCAGTATCAGTAAGAGGTGCGTGATCTGCTTCACTCTCAGATTCACTATTTTCAATAATACGATTGCGCCTTGATGAAGATTGTCCCCGTTTCCTCCTCGGAGTACTTCCCAATCTAGGCTAACTACTATCAAGATGGCTAAGGGGCAACCGCTCATCAAGAAAAAGGCAGCGGACGCATGTGAACTTCGCGACTATATTCGCGAGGAGAGCGTCGGAGGCACATGAGGCATTGATTTTCATTAATCGATGACATGACCGCTCGATTCGCATCCATTTTCTGCATACAAGTGAGATCGAATCGGAATCGTGCTTGGATGAATCTATGCGATTGCTTATCTCGAACAACAAATCGTCAGGTAGCTTCGTATTTATAAGATCTGAGCCTCTTATTGAATTTCTATTTTTTTTTTAATTCTTTCTTCTATTCTTTGGTTTTGGTATAGGATGATATAAGGAGAAAAAGCTGGGTTACAAATGATGATGTCGGGCTAAATTGTGGGGGAAAAAAGTGGGCTGATAGTGATGGGTAAGGGACTGTGGTTAAATCGAGGAGAATATATAATTTAAAATTCAAAATATCTAGATATTTAATTTCGAACCCCGATCGAGACGTGCCGCCTGGCGGTCCTAATGTTATACCCTATTCCGAACGAAATGGAACGAGTTTCGGGACCTAATTTGATCATATGCAGAAGATAGCTTTTTGAACCCCATTGTTATATTAAATTTCCAATATTAATTTTAATGCGTTTCTATCCCATACGACCAAATGGTGCATCTGATTGATACGAAATTTGACGTCGTAATATAATTCATTATTACGGACCCAATAACACTAGTTTTGTCGAAATCTGAGACTGTACCCCGGAAGGCTATTTTCACTCGTCAATTAAGATGAGATATTTTCAAAAGTAGTTAAATCACCATTAAATTAGATTTAAAGGTTTTATTACCTTCATTCTTATTAATAGAATCTAAATAAGCCTTTAAATCATTTTTATCCAAAAAACCAAGATTTTAAGTTATTTAAACGATTTTAAATTATTAAATTAAACCATTAAATTATCAAATAAATCACTATATTTTGAAATTCAAGTTATTTAATCTATAAAATTAACTTTTCAATATTTTAAACTAATAAAAATATTCCAATTTCAAACCACTAAAATTCTAGGTCGTTACATAACTACCGTAACCCTTCGAAGCCTTCAACTTTACAATCTGAACCCTTCGACGAGGTCAACAACTCAACTGAAACCAATACTTACTGTAACCTTCTAAAACCATTAGCTTTGAGGCCAAATCTTTCGACAAGGTCAAGAGCTCTATATGCCATAACAATACCAGAAACCTTTCGAAAGCTTTAATCCAAGTGGTCTAACCTTTCGACAAGGTTGAAATCTATTCTCTAGATAGAAATACCTGGATTTGTAAGGCTTAAACCAAAAGAGGTCATTCCCATACCTTTCGACAAGATTGAAACCCACTCCATATAAATGATCTAACCTTTCGACAAGGTCAAAATCTACTATATTTCCACCAAGGAATTTGATATCTAGCCTAAACCCAAAGAAGGCTATCACCCTAACCTTTCGACAATATTAAATCCAACCTTTTAAGGATAGAATCAGGGAATTTTAACCTAACCGAAAAGAAAACTTTTGCAAGAGATCTCATACAAGTTCAACTGATATGAAAGGTTACTAAATCCAAGGACTAACCTTTCGACGACATCGAAAGGACTGATCCAAGAATCATCAACAAATAAAGTTAAATAAAAAGACAATTCCTAAGAGAATTTCACTTACTGCTCTCAAAAAGAATATTCATTTTTCTAGTATTACTTTGGGGAGTTGACAAGAAATCTTGTTAACAGATCTAATTAAGAAAATATCTGAGCATCATGGAGTTGATCAAACAAGTCGTCGATCTTTGGTAAAGGGAATTTATTCTTGATAGTCCTTTTATGCAACCCCCGGTAATCTACACATAACCTTAAGGAACCGCCCGCCTTTGTAACAAAGACGACCGACGATCCCCAACTAGATGTACTACGCTGGATCATACACTTCTGAAATAAGTAGAATTTTTGGCCTTCTAGCTCCCTGTTCTCTTTCAAAGCCAACCTTTGTGAAGGTTGCACAATAGGTCTGGTTCCTGAAATTAAATCAATACAGAACTCCATTTCATTGTGAGGACATAAACCTTGCACTTCATCAAAAATGTCAGTGAAATCTCGAACAACCAGTATATCCCTAAGCTCCTCTTCAGCTACTTCAAGAGAATAGAGAAAACTGCTCATCAACATATTAGGCTCTTCACATGACATATCAATGCTTCTTCCTACCGCATATTTTATTATGACCCTTATCCTACTACAATCCAAGACAACCTTAAACTTAGATAACCAATCCATTTCCAAAAACACTCCAAAACCCATTGCCCAAGAATAATAAAATCAGAGAGAAAGAAATGATTTCGATAAGAAATAGGAACATTTAGACACACAATGTCTAGATTTGTCGAAACCCCAATAGGGTTCGATGCATTAAACGAATTACTCATAAGGATGGGTTTAAGGTTAAATCTATCGATGAAATCTACTGAAATAAAACTGTGGGAAGCACCTATACCGAATAATAATCTTATAGGAATATCATAGATGGATAATGTACTTCACAACACCTGCTTCCCTTTTTGTACTAATGAAATGGATGGTATCTCCTCAATAGCAAAAACCTATCCTTGTGACCGCTTCTTCATGAAAGGGCATTCATTCTTCATGTGTCCATGCTTGTGATAATTGAAACAGATTGGTCCACTAGTGGTGTTCGGGTACTGATTTGCAAAGTGGCCCATTTTGTTGCACTTATAACAAGGAATGTTGGTCAAGTCACATTGCTTCTTCTGTGCTAGAGCCCCATCTCCAGGTTTCTTTCCTGATCACATCTTCTTTCCCCTACGCTTGAAATTCAACTTGCCTCCAACTGGTATCACCGATAAAGCTTAGCACACACTACATGCACTACTCCCTTTTAGACTCCTTCCTTAATATCGAGAGCTTCAAACCACAAATCCATACTGATAAAGTTGGTAAATGTACCCATAAGATGATTAGTCATTTCTCGTTGGAACTCTGGTCGCATCCCATTCACAAACATTTCATTCTTTTTAAGCAGTGTGTCTATCAATCCAAGTTCAAAACTGGATAATGCATTAAACTTATGCTCATACCACACCATTGTCCTATCATCTTGCTTTAAATCAAGGAAACCCCTAAACAACGGAGTCCTTCCGGCTTCTAGGATAAACTGTGCTTCAAAAACTTCCTTACGCCGAGCCTAAGAAAATTCCTCCTCTAGAGTATAAGCTATTACTGAATCCCACCAATCCATCACTGACTTTTGAAGCTGTCGCAATGCCGATAGTCGTTTCTCCACATCTTCCAAATGAAGATCTCCAAATGTCCTTTCATAAGATCTAAGCCATGTCTGCACTCCAAGAATATCTTTAGTTCCATAGAATGGTTTTCCATCCAAAGCGGTAAAATTCTTCCACAAAGCTGCAAAGTACACAGGGGGTTGAACTTGCACTACCACTTCCACCACCGGATCTACAACTAGCATAGTAGCATTTCTATGTACCCAACCGTTGGTAGCCGTGTTAGTTCCAGATCCTCTCCTTCCTCCTCTTCTCGTATCCATCTTCTATTCCCTGAAAAAATAATAGGTTTCTTTAGAATACAAGAATAGGATCAATATGGTTTAAGGAAACAATACCAAAGGATCTATAACATGACTCTACATGATAGGTATTATTATTATAAAAATTACAAATATGCTCCCTCAAGATTAACTCATTATAGGGCATCACTTACCCTATCACTAATGAGTTATACCCTAATCAGGCTAAGGTATTCGCTTAACCAAAGCTCCGATACCAACTATGATGACCCAACCTTTTGACCTTTGAGAATGACACTTAATACATCCACGGTATTCGTTTGTCATTGCCCAAGCATTTGGAAGACGGGTGGTCGTGGGGTCAAATAAAAGAACAGAATAAAACATCTCATAACAAAATGCTTAATTATAATATAACAATACAATAGTGAAAAAAGTTACTTCTTAACATGGAGTTATTAGGGCTACACAAAAGTTCTACTACTATTAGCCTAGGTAGTTATACACCCTGCCTTTACACTTACTGATCTAAAATACACATAAATATATAGACGTAACGAGGGAAATATATAACTAGATAGATAATCAGCCTCCTGCTCGCCCATCATCTTCAAGAGAGCCGAAGAAACCTAGTACTCTCGGACTACTAAAAAATAATTGAGTATCCGAGGGTTTAGGGAAAACAAACAACTCAGGTCAGACAATAAGTCTGGTATGAGTAAAACTTTAAACAAGAGTGGAAATAAACAACAATATGTGAGTCCCCTCCACCAAATGCGGAACAGGTTTCCCCTCACAATAACAACATCCAATCACAAGTAATATAAACAATTTAGAATAGAACCCAAACTTGAAAGAATCGGCCTAAACAAGATCAAAACCAAAACTTAGAGAATGGACAGAAATAACTAAACATTGAGAAAAGCTCCAGGCACTTCTCGATGAAATAAGAAAACAAATTCAAAGGTTTGAATCAAAGGAAAGAAAGGGAAAATTTTCAAATACGACTAGGAGGGAGTGCACCCTTACCAAAAGTATACCTCTAGACAATATACTTGAGTGGGTCATTTCCTATATGACTCTCTTAGAAATGTACAAGCCAGACCCCGCTAACCTTACCGAGATCCAACTATTTTATATCTTAGTGCACATATAACTGAAACCAATCTAGAGTTGATGTGATAATACCCTAATAGGAGCAACCCCACATAGCTTGACGTCCACTCGCTCTTTGATTTTAGTCATTTGTAAAAAGGATACCAATGCTCAAATGAGCAACAAATCATCTTAAATTAATGATACATAAAGAAGAAAGATGAATGATAGTCAATAAATCAACTATCAAGAATAATCAAAATGATCGTATATGGAAAATAAATCTCATACCCTTACCACTATTCATCGATTTCAAACTTGTACTATCTCTCGGTTAAAAATGAAGTTGAACAAGTGACGATGTTGTTACCTCTAGGTATTGCCTTGATAATATTTTTAACCTTCGAGATAGAAACACGTTTCCATATCTCAACCTTTAGTGCTAAGAGTATGACTATATCCTTTCCATATAGTAGATATCGATTACGGAAATTTAATTTCTTAACCTTTCCATGACCAAATCAATTTTTTTAAACTTTTAAGAACCGAACTTATGATGGGATTTCACATCACAAATATTAACTTTAAATAGCATTAATTAAATTGATTAATTAATTTTAACCATGATTAATTACATTAATCATTATTATTTAAAATTATTAATTAACTTTAAATGTGATTAATTACTTCAAACACCATTATTGAAATGATTAATTAACTTTAAAACATCATTATTAAAATGATTAAATAATTTCAAAAAATCATTAATAAACTGATTACTTAACTTTAATATGTCATTATTTAAATGATTAATTAACCTTAAATATCATTAGTTAAAATGATTAATTGATTTGAAATACCATTATTAAAATGATTAATTAACTTTAAACACATCATTATTTAAATAATTAATTAACCTTAATCATTGTTAGTTAAAATGATTAATTAATTTTAAATATCTTTATTAAAATGATTAATTAACCTTAAACAATCATTATTTAGAATGATTAATTAATTTTAAATATCATTACTAAAAGGATTAATTAACTTTAAACACATCATTATTTAAATGATTAACTAACTTTGTAAAACCTAAGCACAAGATCATACAAAAAGATTTTCCAAAGAGGTGATATTTTCAAAGTGTCGATATAGCGATAGTCATTGTACGGATACTTCCATAAACACTTTCATATGTCATTTATTCATCCACACATCACATAACATAAGTATGGGCATATATACCTAAGCAAATAACATTCGTAAAACATGGAGAGAGCATCACTTGTAATCATTTACTTAATTTTTTCGACCAAATTCAAGTCATTTTCTAACTACAAAAGATGCAATTCGCTTAAAGTGGAAACCAAGCCAACAATCATTACTTTCTAACACATATAAAACAAAATAACTAGTAACCATTATTGTTACCAATAACAAAGCTTAAAACTTTGGTTTATAAAGGTGAAATTTACTTACCAAAAAGCAACCGAATCAAGTCTAATTACCACTACACCTTTGTACTAACACCCGAACTTTTTTTCCTTGTATAAGTTTGAGTTTTTAGAACCTAAAGGAGCTAGATGGGTTTGGCCATGGGTAATATGGGCTCGGCCATGTATGGTTTGGGGTGGTATTGGGTCTTGTTGTGGAGTATATGAGATGAAGTGAGGAAAGAAAGTATTTTGACTAAGTTTTAAGGGTTTTAAAGTGGAAAAGGTGGGTTTTTTTAAACTTAAAATTTTATGGAAGGCTTGGAAAGAAGAAGTGAAGTATTGAAAATGAGAAAATGAAATGAAAATGGGAATTAAAAAAGATTTTATATAGAATGAGATAGGAAAATTATCCTTTTGCCCATAGTTCATTTACCCTCCAAAATCAAGTGCCACATCACCGCCTCCCTTCAGCCATTCCACACTTCTCCTTCCGCTCTCCAACTCATCCCCATCATTTCACACCTTTTTGTATGTACTTTGATGTGTCCCATTATGTGACATTTCATTTTTCATTTTCATTTATTTAATTTTTTTAAAAGAAAGTCAACATTACTTTATTTACTTAAGTAAATATTTTTAAACTTATTAACTCCAATCATTTTTATGTTATTTATATAAAGGTGTGTGTGTGTGTATATATATATATTCTTTATGTACACAATATATTACGAAAACTTTTAGACGATGAAGGGTCAAAAATCTGAAAAAAGATTTTTGGATCACATTTTCGATTTTTCTCCAAACTTCTTATTTTGTAAACTAAACTTTAAAATGATTTTACCATCATTAGTTATTACTAAAAACAGTTTTATTTGATTATAAAATCCATTATTTAAATATTTAAAAATATATTAAACATTCAAATTTTAAAGTGATTAAATTGCGGGTCGTTACATTATAATTGTTGTGTGTTTGGTTGTTTTATACATTTGTAATTGTTTAATTACGTAGAAATATAATTTATTAAAACTTCATTATAGGCATTTTATGTAGCCATAAAGACTACCTCGTGCTCTAAGTTGCGTGAGAGTATACCGGACCAAGCAATCGTGTCGGTGAAGTGTGTAATGTGATTTGTGTTATGGTTGTGCGTTCCATGAGTGTGCGTGCGTAAACATGCACGAATGAGTTTATTGACACATGTATATGCTATGCACAAGGCAAGAAGGCCAGGAATGTCATTTTGGCGTGTTAGAGGAAGTCGGGTCACTATAATTGATCGTTGAACTCTACTTGTACAAAGACTGGATTTTGGTATCGAAATCGGTTTTCGTATACTTAAGAAGCCACTTCCAAAATTTCAACAAATGAACCCTGCTAGATGTCTGATGAGATGGAGGCAGGTTCTAGTAGTAAGGTGACTCATTTGGAGAAGGGTCGGAAGAAACGACACGCGAATTGGCGATCGTTTGGCGGGGTTTCCCCCTGCCAAGGCTCATTGTCTGGAACCTATCATTTCAGTCAACTGAAAGGGTCCATTCAATCAACTGGTCAAGAGAAAATAATTCGTCTCTGCCCTTATTCAGTCGACTGAATCTCCTCGATCAATCCGTTGAAACTATGTTTTCTTGTTTTAAAAAACATGATAACTTTCGCATACAAATTGGATTGAGGTGAGGTTTGGACCATTATTCACCATTTTTCAAGGGCTAAAACTTGTGAAATTTTGGTAGGTTTTGGAGTACTTTGATTTTGAGGCCCATGTAGTTGGTTCTGAGTGCTACATAGTTGTACTACTAACCTTAGGTTAGATATAGCAGACTAGAAGTCAATATAGAGAGAGTTAGGTGTATGTCCTAAGAGCAATTATGTAATTTGTGATATATACATATATATCTAACTCCATAATCAATCTTGTTCATAATAAAAGTATTTGATTTTCTGATGTATACTTTGTTATATAGTGATATAGTTAATTAAATAATAAAAACTTGCAATATATTAAAATAGAAAAATCCTTAAATGATATGTTATGTGATGATAATTATAAGGAGTTTTAATCATAAGAAAATTATTACAATATAAAATAACATATTATTATAAACATTTTTGTTTAAGATGTTTCAAGAAAGGATATCGATACATCCCTTAAATCCAAAGTGCGTAACGTTTTCCCACTTTTGGGCAGTGTAGTATTGATGGCTGTTAGGGGCACCAAAGGGTTTTGTACTCATAGTAATCAGATAACTATGGAATGACTCATCCGAGAGTTTCATGTTGGTTAATAACAACTAGGTCAAACAGAAAATCTCGAACTGACGATATTCCACACTTCACTGACATGGGAACTCTATTGAACTTCAATTTGAAGACTCCACTTTAATTATAGTTCAGTCATGGCATAACGACTATCGAGCAACTATAGTTGGTTCTGAGTTGAAGCATTTGAAGTAAAACACTATTTAATAGAGAATTTGCCTTCACGGTTGTATAACGTGAAAGAACCATATCTATATTGTTTTAATGATAACAACCATACGACAATGTTACTAATATGTTCATTGAGTTATTACAGGTATAGCAGTTAAATAAAGTAGAGAAGTTATAATATATAAAGAGGAGAAATATAGAAGCAAAAATCAAATGTTGAATAATCAAATACCATGGACTAGAGTACGTGCATTCAAGACCAGACAATAAAGTCAACAAATCAAGTGAAGCTCAAACAAACACTTGAAGAAGGACAAAAGAGTTACAAATTAAGTGTAAATGTGTCAATATTGAGTACTTATAGTAATGATTTTGGAAAACAACTCAAATGATCTTCAAATCCCACAAAACTTGACCATAACCTCCTCTACATATCCTAGATTTATCAAGTTTTTTTTTGGATTTTTCAAAAGCTCAAAGAATCGAGAATCAGAAAATGTGCGCGAAGCACGGGCCTATAGATTGTGCATGAAGCATGGGCATGTAGACTGTGAGCGAAGCACGGGCCTACAAACTATGCGCGAAGCACGGGCCTGGACTGTTCGGGCTAAAAAGGTGACTATTCGTTTAAAATTGCGTCTCTTCATTTCAAACTGTTGCTTCCCTTCATCCAAGCACCGTTTCTCTTCATTAATGCCTGCAAATAAAATGGAACTTCATCCTACCTATTTGATTATTATATAAACCTAAGCCAATTCCATTGTAAAAGAAACTTTTTCATTCCTCTCTATATTCCTATGCTCTTTCCTTTCTAATTTACAATCCTAAACAAAGAAGAAATTTGTGTACTTAAACCCCATATCCAAAAGTTTCAAAGCTCCACTTCCTAAACCATACTATGCTCCATCAACTCCTCGATTATCTGGGTTGTCTAGAAAGTTGTAAAAGTGTCAAAAAGGCAAATCAGTTTCTAAAATTTCTTTTACTTGCTTGTTTTTTAGTTTATCCAATTCATTTATTGCATCTTCTTAAATGCATAGTGTATTTCCTTATGTGACTAACAAAAGTAAAACATGATTCATTGCATGGTCTCCATGATTACGACAAGGCTCAAATTAGCACATACATTAATTTTGTAGCTTTTAATAGTTAATTTTATTATTCCTACACAAAATCAGTTTCCTTCAATTGAACATTAACTTTTCATTACATTTATATACTTCAATCTTTAAAATTAAGGGTGCATTTGCAATTTTTTCCACTTCGTTGTCCCATCAGGTTGGATGAGTCTGGCGCATATGAAGTGGAACCTACTCATTTGGACCATTTGCTCTAATGGACTAAATCTATTGGTTCTTGTCAAACGTCCGACATCAATGGTAAATTCAGCCTCAACATTCAAATTATCTTTTATATATTATCACCCATTCCTTTTCTTCTTCCTCACCAACATTTACCTCAACTTCAACCTAGAAAAGTCCACAAATGATTATCACAGTTTTTGATATTCTCATCTCAATCACATTTCCGTTAACTTTACATATTTTCTTGAGTTTTTTAGTACAGTATGGACAAAAATGTCCAGAAAATCTCTCGTCAAAGTCCAAAGAATTGGTACGTACAAGCTACGGTGTTGTTCTTGCATTGCGTTGTTGATGCTTATGGAGCTTATGGAACCAACACAAAAGGCATGCATAAGAAAATTAAAGCTACATTAAATGTGGCTTTGGAGACTATTCTGAATGAAATAACAGTCACGGACGATCAAATTCGCTACAAACATGATGGATTACAGAAAGAATGGTGTGTATACAGAGTTTTGTAACAAAATGGGCGCATGATGTTATTCGATAAGGGGAATGGTTAGTGGAAGTGGGCAATGGTGGACCGATTGTGTAAAGGTAAATTTGATCCATTTTTGTTTGTTTAAGAGATAGCACTAAATTTTGTTCCTCTTTTCTTTTGTTTTTTAGGAGTTAGCTCCAATTTTTTGAAGTATTAGAATGCCCAGTAGCCCATATGGAGTTAATGCATCGGATTTATTAATGTACATCGCAATAGGAGCGGATGCATTCATACTTGGTGCTATAGAAGAGCAAGTGCATTCGCCTCCTCTACAACAAACCACCAACATGTTATTCGATGCAACATGGGGAATTGATGAATTTTATACTCCACTTGAAGACATCAACACGCAACAGTCTACACTAGCGCATGATAGAAATTCATCTTCTAAAGCTCATGGTAGGGGAAGATGAATAGAGAATGATGACAAGATAAATGGTATTATTGATATGATTTATCGTAGAAATTTGAAGAAATATCATTCTAAAACAAATAGCCCCTCCCATATACTACCGCATACCCTAATCCCGGTCCCAACCTAGATACTACTCTATCTTGTAATCATTTTCCAACTGTACCATCCGCTTATCCGTCTTCGACCTTCAAGAGTGTCATTGATCATGTGAGGAACTTCGAAGAAATTCATCTTGCTGAAGTCGTATCACTACTCAAGGTTTAAGAGAAAAGAGAAGATTTTTATAATTTGACATATACGAAACCCAGAGTTGGCTGCGGTTGGAGATAGATCGTTCGCAACGCACAATTAGATACCAGCAGTTTATGATGGTCCTCCTGCTTATCCACCGCCGAAGCTTCAGTTGTATTATGTTGAATTTCTAGTTTTATCTATATTTCTTTTCAATTTGTAGTGATTAATGAAGTTGTCTTGTCCAATTATATTATTTAACCACATAATTAAATTATTAAAACAAAAATACAACAACAACACAATAACAACCGAGTCATTATTCCCAAATAAGTTGGGGTCGGCTAGAGACGTAACCCAAAACTAAATGACAAATTCAATTTAAAAGTAATACTAACAGTAATAGATTTAAAAATAATAATAATAATATAATAATAATAGTAAAAGTAAAATAATTAAACAAATAATAATTATTATTATTATAAGAAATAAAATAAAAATAAAAATAGAAATAAAATAATAAATAAAAATAGATAAAGAAATAAAAAAACCATGATGATAATAATAATGATAGTAATAGTAATAGTAATAGTAATAATGGCACTAATAGTAATAGAACCAATGACCAAACACTACGTCTTAGGCTTCTATTCACTAGTTCTATAATCTAAAACTTAAAACACTATTCCTAAACCAACCCTAAGTAATAAAACTCCTAACTCATGGTTTTGGTACGTGGATTGCTAACTTCTACATGCTCCTATCCGACAATAGCTCTTTGGATATATTCTAATCCCTCAAGTCTCTTTTTACTACTTCCTCTTATGTCAACCTTGGTCGACATCTACCTCTCTTTGAAAATTCGACGTGTCCTATAATTTCAACGCGCACAGGTGCCTCGGAAGGCCTCTGTTGGAGATGTCCACACCATCTTAAGTGGTGGAATAGCTTCTCTTTAATTATTACTACTCCAAGTCTGTTACGTATATAATCATTCCTAATTCGGTTTGTTTTGTACGACCATAGCTTCATCGCAGCATACGCATCTCTACTACACTTATCTTCTGAACGTGTTGTCATTTAGTAGGACAATATTCTACACCATACAACAACGCATGCCTAATTGTCGTTCTGTAGAACTTTTCTTTAAGCTTTTGTGGGACTTTCCTGTCATAGAGAATGACAGACGCTAGTCGTCATTTCACCCATCTCGCTCGAATTCTAAAACTAACATCTTCATTAGTCTCACCATTATACTACAATATTGACCTTAAATATCGAAAGAATTCCGTCTTAGGCACTACTTGTCCGGCTAGAGTGACATCTCCATTCTTTGGCCTGACTGCTGAACTCGCACTTCATATATTTTATTTTGGTTTTGCCAAGCCTAAAACCCTTTGATTGGAAAGTTTTTCTACACAACTTCAGTTGTCTATCAACCCATATCCTACTTTTGTTAACCAATACAACATAATCAGGAAAGAGTATACACCAAGAAATCTCACATTGTATACTCTTCGAAACTTCATTCACCACTAGGGTAAAAATGTAAGAGCTCAAAGTTCACTCTTGATGTAATCCTATGTGAATGAGAAAGTCACTGGTTTCACTATTACATGCTTTGACACTAATCACAAAATCATCGTACATATCTTTGATAAGAATAATGTACTTTGTTGAGACTCTCTTCTTTTCTAGAACCGACCACATAACCTTTCTTGGTACTCTGTCAAAGGATTTCTTCAAATCGATGAAAATAATTATTAATAATAAAACAACTAAAATGTCATTTTTAGAATGCCCTCATTGTACACAAGACACATTTCACTTCCGTGAAGCGGTCTCCATCCGTGTCTCTTTATTTTAAATGGCTGTGTAAACGCGACAAGCATTTTGTTCTTTTACCACTTTGATGAAATGTACGTGCAGATTTTTGTTTTTACCAAAATTTTAAATATTCAAATCAAGCATGATACAAGTATTGACGTGTAACACGTGATGAATAGTCTTCATTGATTCACAAGTAAATCACAAACATATCTGTTTGAGAAAAATTAGTATGTGCATAGTTGGCCGTGTTAACTGTTTACATCATATAAATACAAATGTACACAAAATCAAGAACCCGCACTTTATTTAAGGTTATTTATGTCCAAAAGTAGTCAAACAGAGTTAACTCTTTGTGCTTTATGTACCGATGTACGGATTCATTTTAACCTCTTTAACCGTGTTACACCAGTTTCAGAAGCTATGTAACAGAAATGCTAATACACCCGAAATAAACAACCAAATCTACAGCCGAAATTATATCAGCCGTCAAACCACATAGCACCCCCGAAATCCACCATTCAAACTACTTTCGGGTGTTTCGGGCGTTGTTTATTTCGGGTAGAGTAGCACAGTTCGCTATGTAATTCGAATGCCAGAGACGGGACAGTTCGAGATCAGGTATATCAATTATTCGCAACATGTACTCACGGAAAAAAAAAATGATGATGAAATAGAATAATTGGAGAGAACATAAAGCAATTTTTTTGCTTCCACTCAACAACATAAATACATTATGTGACAACCAATCCAGGTTCTTGTTTTTTAAGCAATTTGACCACTTTTAGAATTGATATAATTGATGAATTTATCAAACAATGTATGTCGAACACAACTGTAGTCATGCCTCTACGCCTACTACGCAACATGTCGTAATGATGAATTGCTGACCCTACTCTAGAAACAAGTATATTGTATACGCAACTAACTTATCGGTTACTCCGGATTTTTATCGTCGTCGGTTTGATGCAAATGGACTAAGTAATTGTCCTCACTGTTAGGGGTTTGTATTATTATATATACATCCGCTATTTGTTCTTCTTCATCCTGTCCGGTTATCAATATTGATCAAAAATGCTTTTACAAACAATATAGTTAAATGATTTATGCATATACTTGCTACTACACCTTAATACTATTACGTCTTCCATTTTTTATTGCTACTTTGCAGACCAATATACGCACAAATAGAGACAGAATACGATATGATTTGTGCGTAAATTATCCGTCACTATTTGAACATTTGTTGCATAAATTCCACAAATACATACAGCACCACAAGTCTTTCCCCTGTGCATTTTATTTCCATGGAGAAGAATCCAAATCACTCTCCATGTCAATCATCATTTTCTTTAATCTTTCAGCATCAGTTTCTTCAATTTTTTTTTCTAGAATAAAAAAATCAAATATTTTTTATATAAATAATGTTTTAATAGTCAAAGTAAAATTCAATTGCAAGGAAACAAAAATTATGTTCTTCGTCTCAAACATGAAGATACTTGTTCGTAGGAATATTCAAATCTTTTATTCAAAAGGATTGTCAAATGGCACCCCTTTATTTGCGATTCATCCACCGTTTAAAATATTAAAATATAAATTCCAATTACATCCTCCAAGAGTTAATTACATATTTGATTGAAAAAATGTCAATTTTGAGCTAAACTTGTTTATATTTAATTTAAATTTTGCGTTTAATAATCTTCTGACAATATTTTTTGATTATCTCCCGACAATCTAAATAATCTTCGAACAGTTTTCATTATTTCTAATTGTTTGGCGTAGATGGTAAAATTACAACGTAGAAGTTTGGCGTGATTTAAACTAAAACAACACATCGAAGTGGATATTTATACTATAATATTGTTATAATATGGTAAGAATATAATTTGCCTTCTTTTTTTATTTTTGTATATACTAATTACAATATGCTCGCAAGTACCATACTTCTCTTTTGAAACTTTTATTTTCCAGTTTTTTGCTGCCATGGTCTGAAATCAGAACATTGAGCCATTTCCGTTCCAGTCCATGTTGGAACCGGGACAGAATGTTTGAAATTCCGACGTGCCGATCCATGTAAAAACAAAAGGAGCTAAAAAAAAGATCAACGTTATCATTTTCTTTCAAAATCATTTTTCTCTAAATAATTTCAGTATCAATATATTTGATCCCCTCAACAATTGCTCTGTGCATGTAAACTCAAATTTCGAACCCTAATGAAACAGATATATCAAATTCATCTCTATTACAAATTCATTAACCGTTATCTTTCTTCACGGTTGAGGCAGCGCATATCATTATTAAGGCTTGTATTGGAGATATTGTTGAGGAGTAAGGGGTTTGGGGCCGCCAAAATAGTTGATCAGAAATATCTTCTCTATGTCCAGCTTATAAATCTGAAATTGATGATTTTTGGGCCAATCTGCAATCAAAGACAACAACAATCGATCTCAAAAACATTCGAAGATTTGACATCAGAGAGCCTACTAAAACAAGAATAAGTGAATTATGAGTGTTACCTTTCATTTCAGGATGTTTGGAAAACAAGGCTTTGGAAGCAAAATCAGCTTCAGGAGATTTATCATCAACTAATTTAAACTTTCCATTGAAAGTAAGCTTAGCACATGTAGGATTTTCAGGATCAAGTTCACCACAGGTTCCGATCGGAACTTCACTAACGGTGAAAGAAACTCTTGGATCTTTCATTGCATCTCTTGGCGTTGGATCCAGCTTCGTCAAATAGAAGTATGGAATCCCACGGCCATTGTTTCCCACTCCATCACTATATGAAACTACATTTCTGCATTTTACAAAAAATATTTCTTATCCCTATTACCGTAAGCTTTTAAATACATAGATATCAAGTTAGAAAATAATGCTAGTTTTACCCGAATGGCGCTCCTTGAAGATCAGTTGACAGCGTGCTGCATGCATATGTACATGTATTATGAACAAGATCGGGGCAGAAAATAAATAATTACAGTTTTCTTATGTTTTTGAAAAAGAGAGTTGAAAAGTACCTAATAACACCCCATGTGTTCTGAGAAACAAGCCATCGAGCACTGGCGGCGGCATTAGAAGGATCGGGTTTGCTGATACTGGTTTTTATGGGTCGACTAAATACAGGGTTTAGTGATAAGATTGCAGAGACAAATAAAAGAGAGAGGTATGAAGGCGAAGAAGCCATGGATTTTGTTTTGTAATCCTTTTGAATTGTACAAGAAACTAGCAAATATTGTCTTTGGGTGTATCCATTTTTATAGTGCAAGGTACTGGATAGGGATGTTGATTTGTATATATGGATAAGCATTTATTGTTTTTAGAAATCAGAAGAAATGGACAAGTGTGTACACCACTGATACAAGCGTGTAACCGTGTGGTCTAGAGATGTGCGTCTGCGCGTGTCGTAATTTGTAAGAAACAAATTTTGTATATACGCCTTCGGTTTCTACAAGACTTTGCAAATGATGCATGTTCCCGTCCTTTTTCACGTCCTTATTCATAGAAAAAGGACTATGTTTCAACTTTAGTGGTAATCTAGTTTGCTGAATAAAGTAAAATATTGTCGATTATTTTCATTACATATAACGCAAGTACAACAGCGAATGTGAACGTTAAAATTAATTTGGATCACGGGGGCCCTTGGTTTTAGCTCAACAGCTTAAATTTCCATATATAATTGAAAGTTAGTACCGTTTTAACTACAAATTAAGATTATTTCCAATATTTGATGGTATTCCGAATAGGGAAATTTTAACATAAATCATTATTATTATAAAATACACGTCCGAGTAGCCACTTTTAAATTTGGAAATGAGAGAAATAAAAAAAAATTCAAAAAAAAATGCAGAAATTAATTTTGTAAAAAAGAAAGATGTAAAACAGGTAAGTTTAGAAAAGAGAGACGTGTCCTTAATTTCCACTCTAGATTATTATTGAATTAATTAATCAAGGGATAAGACTCACGTCCAAAACATCAATTCTATTCCGGATAAATCATGATTCATAACTCTTTTTAGGTTTAAGCGACCTAATCACACTTTTTTAGAACAAATGACAAACTTTTTAATCAACTATAACAAGAGAACAAAAATTTTGACAAGAAGGATAAGGCACGACAAATGGAGTCTAGACGATGAAGAAGATTCGCAGCCGCTTCAGTGATGGCTTGTCAGATCTCGAGAGCGTTGGCGATGACACAGGTCAGTACGAAGGTGGTCGAGTAGGGTTTTGAAAGAGCTGAAGCTGAAGTGCTTTTACGATGTGTTGGCGACGAATAATGATGAAGAAGAAATGGCTATGTGGTAGCAATGATATCAAGTTTCAACATAAAGAAGCGGCGTTAGAGGATAAAACACCAAATTGAGGAAGAAGAATATAATGTGTAGTAATGCTACTGTGCACTATAGTTTTTTTGTTTCTTTTCTTGAATAAATTAATTATATATATTTCTGGTCGCAATACTATTTTATGGTAGCATTTATGAATTGTAGTATTAGTTCCTGAATTGTAGTAGCTTTTTCCAAATTGTAGCAGCAGTTTATAAACAATTGTAGCATCTTTTTAGATGTGTGTAATAATGCTACTGTGTAGTATCATTTTTTATTTTTTTAAATAAATATAGTTATGTACATTTCTGTTGATAATGCTATTTTAAAATAGTATTTTATGAATTGTAATAGCAGTTACTGAATTGTAATAGCGCATTTTAAATTGTAGTAAAAGTTTATAAACAATTGTGATGTGTGTAACAATGTTATTATGTAATATCAATTTTTGTTTTTTTAAACAAATGAGGAATTATGTATATTTCTTTTAATAATTAACACTATTTTATACTAGCATTTTATAAATTATGGTAACACTTTCTGAATTAGAATAGCATATTTTAAATTATAGCAGTAGTTTATAAACAATTTTATCATCTTTTTAGATGATGTATATATTATCTCACAATATTATTATTTAATAGTGGCATTTATGAGTTTTAGTATTAGTCTATGAAGTAGAATAGCATTTTTTAGCTTAGTATTACATTTTCATGAATTGTAGTATCAGTTTTGGATTAAGATTTTCAAATTACACCTTCTAACATCATTTTATGATTTTTGTAAAGGTGATATCGTTTTTAGTTTATTTGTTGAAAGTTTTTAATACTGTTTTTCATAAATTAATTCATAATACTATGGCATAGCTTTATAAAATGATATCATTTTTTATTTAATTTTTTGGATATTTATCGTGCTATTTTCATAAATCGTTTTATAATGCTACTGTGTAATATCAATTTTGTATTTATTGAATTAAAAAAAGAGCACTTATATTTCAATTCTATTGTGTAATAGTTGAATTTTCTTTGTAGATGCTTTTAAGTTAAATGATAGAACTCGTTAGCATTTTGTACTTGCCATATTGTTTTTTACATTATTTTATTATATGATGATATTGTACGGTATCATTTTTTACATGCTGCTATCATTGCTACAATTGGT
Source organism: Allium fistulosum (assembly GCA_030737815.1). NCBI lineage: Eukaryota > Viridiplantae > Streptophyta > Magnoliopsida > Asparagales > Amaryllidaceae > Allium > Allium fistulosum. Next base: position 890,288,551 of record CM060905.1, on the reverse strand, counting down.
TATTGGTGAGGAAGATGTTGTGATGTGATGAAAGACGTGTGTGACAAGGTAAGCGGTGAGTAGAGGCACAATTTTGTTTGTTAGGGTTAGGTTTGAGAAGGTGGCGGCTATGGACGGCGGCGACTATGAGCAGTGGTAAAGCGCAGGTTTAGAGCAGAGTGGGATGCTATGGCATGGTGTGAGGCAGTGTGGGAACTGATGATTTGGCTTGTGCATACACGAGGAATCAGATGTAGAGAAGTTGTCCTTATGGCTAAATTTTGAAGTTGTTGCCCTAGAAGCTAAATTTTTTTGGAAGTTTGTCCGTAGAACTAAATTACCCTTGTTGATAATTCGAACTACTTTTTAATTTTTGCTTTGCCTGATGATATGCTAGTTGAATTGCTTTTCCTTTATTTTGTTTTCCAAACTCAACATGTTTTTTAATATTTCACCCGCCTCTTTGGTTTTATTAAACTCAAAATGAAATATTTAATACACAAGTTTTACTAATTATTAGGCTATATAAGTCTAAAATCCAAGGAAGATGTATTAGCCTCGTTTTAACCAACATAACACAAAAATATTAAAAAAATAGGGTTTTTTTATATTGCAATGATCTTGAATTTTGATGACATAATGTATGTCAAATCAAAGAGGTATGTTTTAGTAGTGCAATGAATGAAATTGTTGGGTTAGGTGAATTGGCAGCGGAGTAAAAGAGAGGAATTTCAAAAAAATGATCTTTTATTAAGTTGCAATAAATCTTATTTTGTGTTTACATGAATAATTTATTTTTACTAAATCTTATTTAATGGTCGTTAAAAAAGAGTTTGATTAGATCTTATTTTGTGCTTACATGAATAATTTATTTATACTAAATCTTATTTCGTGGTCATTAATAAAAGAGTTTGATGATTTGATTTAATTTAATTTATTTTGTTTCAAACCTTTACTGTGGTGTGTGTGTATATGTATATCTATGTGTGTGTATATGTGTTTGTATGTATGTATATGTACATGTACATGCATATGTGTATCATGTATTAACTTTACATATATATATATATATATATATATATATGTATGTATGTATGTATGTGTTTGTGTGTATCTATGTATGTGTGTATTATATACACTATTTAATTCAACTTTAGTTTTGATTTATTACATTTAATTTATAAAGTGTTCGCATTTATAATGCAAACATTATAAATATTAAACAAATATTGTCAGCTAACCATTATCCTGCTTTGAACCAAGCCATGTCTGGACGAAACAAAACAATTAAACGGTCAAGAAATGAACCAGAAATCCTGAATTCCAACTTTGGAGATAGAGTCAGAAAAAAGTCCAAAAAGTCGATATAGAACCTTGTTTGCCACTTGAAGACAGCTAGACATTTTCCCGATAAACCAAGTGGTGAAGGGAAAAATTGCCAAGTACAACTTAAAGTGTCAACTCGGTACCGAGTTGAACCCCTCAACTCGATACCAAGTCATGAAGTGACCCAGCACAACTACCCGAAGAAGACTAAAGAATGAACTAAAGGAAAAGCAAAGTATAAAGCTTTTGTAGATAGGCCAGGGAATTGCATTCAAAAGAGTGAGCCAAATACTTCAAAAGTTGGAGAACCCTGATTCGCCACCGAGTTGTGAGGCACAACTCGATGCCTAGTTGACTACCGAGATGATGATCTGACTGCAATCTCCACTTGAACCTCCTTTTGAACATGGAGAATGTGGGTAGAAATTATCTTTCTGAATTTACTAATTTTACCTCAAGGCTCTATTGGATTCTTACCGACTAGTAAGGAACCGAGTTGTAAAATCTTAGTTGTAAAGAATGTCAAAAATTATAAAAAAAGTTTAAGTAGACATATGCCAGAGTATTTGCCGAACCACTATAAATTATTGTGTGTTATTTACCTTATTTATTGTTTACTTCTTTATTAATCTCTACTTATAATCTAATTGGATGTTTGTCCAACTTTTGGCATAAACACTAACATAGGGCAAACAAATGTGAATGTTAATATGTAGGTGTGAATAGACATCGTTATTTATGGTTATAATCAAGAGAAAAAGGCCAAGGATTTAACATAATGATTTTATCATGACAAGCGATGTTGCATACACATACATATAAATATATATTCGTGTTGGCCATTAGTAAAATGTATATGCATATGAATATACATATATATATATATATATATATTTGTATATTATTTATATATTAATATTATTAATAACATATTTTTGGTTACGATAAAAAATATTTTTTTTCTTTTATATATTTTATAAAGACACACACACACATATCTCTATGTGTGTGTATAAACACATACATACATATTCGTATTTAATATATATGTATATGTGCGTATCTGTGTGTGTGTTGATATATTTGTTTTGTTTAAAATTTAAAATGTAAATGATTTCAACTAATTCAAACATTTATCAAAAATAAGGAAAAAATAAACAAAAGGCAAAAAAAATTAAATTTAAAACTGCAAATATACATATGTATATTTAAACCAAAAAAAAGTTTTAATATAAAAGCACGAGGAACAAAACAATTATTTTAATTTTTAAAAACCATGAGAAATATATATATATATATATATATATATATTACACTTGATCTTAGCCAAAAGGCCGATATATATATAAAGTTATTGATTTTAAATTGAAACCAATTTACATATATGTGTGTATGTATAATGTGTGTTTAAGCTGTGGAAATAAAAGAAAATTTTATTTAAAAAGCAAACTTATTAAGTACAATTAATTATGTATACATACATATATAAAAGATGGCTGAAAATAATTTTAAATATTTATAATTATTAATTTTAGTTTCGAATATCTTTTTAGGATGGCTGAAAATAAATTTTGATTTAGAAAATAAAATAAACCTTTTTCATCTCCTTCTCTTCATAATTTCCTAAAGAAGATTTAATTCAAAATATCTCCTAATCTCTTCAAACTTTACCACAAGCCTTATTACAACATCACAACACCTTCTAACATCTTGCATCTTAAAGAAAGGAGCAAAACATCCCCTAAAACCCATTGGTCGCAAGCTATTTGAAGGCATTATTGCCTTAAAAACTTGAATTAAAGCAAGGTAGTGGTAGGAAGTGAGATGTTAGCAAGTTTGAGGTAGGAAGTAGAGCTTGGACTTGCTTGTTTTCTTAAATGTGAGGTTATTCATTAAATGAAAATATTGTGTATATGTGCTTGTGATTGATTGCTTATATGTTATTTAAATTGATATTAACATATGTTGTAATATTGGTTTCGATTCTTGCTTTGAAAGCAAATGGCATATGTAATCCATATATATGGAGTTGAATGGATTTGGATGGACTTGTATGACTTGTAGCATACCCTTGAAAAAAGTAATATAGGTTGTAGTTGAACATTAGTTTAGATTGGACTTGGATTTGAAGGTGCTCTTATAGTGATAGCCGCTATAAATGCACTTAGGAATTGCCTTGTATTCGAAAAATTCTTTGGAACTTTGTAGAGATATCCTTAGAGGTTTCTTGCCATATTTGTGATGTTTATTATGTATAATTGCTGCTGTAAACAGTTTGGATGCTAAAAAGTAAAGTAACACATCCAAAAGAGGTCAAACTTCCACTTGTGTAAAACTTCCCGTTTAGCATTTATTTTTTAACATTAAAGGTTTGGAAAGGACTTTTAATTTAAGTATTTGGTTTCATTCTTTTTATAAGTGTTTGTTAACTCTTATTAGAGTATTTTAGATGTGCGTCTACGTGTGTCAAATTTTATAAGAAACAAATTTTGTATATACACCTTCGGTTTCTATAAGTCTTTGTAAATGATCCACGTTCCCATCCTTTTTCACGTCCTTTTTCATAGAAAAAGGACTATGTTTCAACTTTAGTGGTAATCTAGTTTGCTGAGTAAAGTAAAATACTGTCGATTATTTTCATTATTTTGTTTATATATAACGCAAGTACAATGAACGTGAATGTTAAAATTAATTTGGATTGACAGGGGCCTTGGTTTTAGCTCAACAAATTAAATTTTCGTATACAATTGAAAGTTAGTACCATTTTAACTACAAATTAAGATTATTTCCAATATTTGATGGTATTTCCGGATATGGAAATTTCAACATAAATCCTTATTATTATAAAAAATTAGCATTGAGTCTCTTACAGTTTTCTTGTATAAATTACATCCTTATTTTAAAAAAAAGTAAAATTCATAGGGGTAATTGGGTAATTTTATAAAATTTAACATGCGTTCTTATGGTATATGTTCATAACTCATAACTGCCATAATACACGTCCGAGTTGCCACTTTTAAATTTGGAAATGAGAGAAATAAAAAAGAAAGAAATTAAAAAAAAGAGGATGCAGAAATTAATTTTGTAAAATGGAATGATGTAAAACAGATAAGTTTAGGAGAGAGAGACGTATCCTTAATTTCCACTCAAGATTATTATTGAACTAATTAATCAAGGGATAAGACTTGCATCTAAAACATCAATTCTACTATGGATAAATCATGATTTATAACTCCTTTTAGGTTTAAGCGACCTACTCTCACTTTTTTAGAACAAAGGACAAACTTTTTAATCAACTATAACAAGAGAACCAAAATTTTAATTAGAAGGATAATGCACGACAAATGGAGTATGGACGATGGAGAAGATTTGCAGCTGCTTCAGAGATGGCTTGTCAGATCTCGAGAGCGTTGGCGATGACATAGGTTAGTGCGATGGTGGTCGGGTAGGGTTTTGAAAGAGCTCAAGCTAAAGTGCTTTTACAATGTGCTAGCGGCGAATAATGATGGAGAAGAAATGGCTCTGTGGTAGCAATGATATCAATTTTCAACATGAAGAAGCGACCTTAGAGGATAAAACACCAAATTGATGAAGAAGAATATAATGTGTAGTGTTGACAGAAAAAATGGACCAACACCCTGGTTTGAATTTGAAAGCACCAGCCTTGTTCTGACAGATCAATATCACAGATAACGGATATAGAAAAAGAACATTAAAAGAAAGTAGACAAAGAATTTTTATAGTGGTTCGGCTGTTAATGAAGCCTACGTCCACTTTATAGTTTTATTATAGGCTGATTATTGTTACAAGAGATGTTGATTACAGGGCTTTGATTATCTTTAGCTAGATTGAATCCCCAGAGCTGGAATCCACTAGAGAATCACAGTGAATTCCTTTGGAGATTGTTGTGAGGAAGGTAGAGAGTGAAGAATAATTTCAGCAGAGCTTCAACAACCAGTCCACAGAAGACCCTCTTTATGTTGCAGGTAGGATGATATATATATGGATTGGAGAGCTTCTAGGCCAGGCCACTTCATCATCGACCCGCATGTAGGTGGGGAACAACCCATGAAGGATTTGGCATGAAAAACGAGGTAAAACCATGGGTCATTGGCGACCCATGGTCTATGGGTCACTGGCGACCCATAAACTTGGATCGTTTGCGAGCCAATGTCTTGGCCTCTTTTCGTAGTATTCCTGAGCTATCTTGTTCTAAGGTTTGAGGAGAGGCATGGTTGCTGATGATCCAACCACTTAGGATTTTTCTGGAGTTTGGAATTGGAGATGTTTCCATAGCCCTTTATCATAGTTGTTCCCTTTTGATGGCAATTCACTAGCTGTTTACGTTCAGCTACTGACTGGACTAAAAGAATGCTGATATCTCTTGGTTTCGTTGATCCCAGTCATTTCTTTAGTCATATAGCTTGACCCTTGTTAATTCCTTGTCCTAGATTTTCTGGTTAAGTTCTGAACCATCCTTTTTACATGAGGTTGTCCTGTTTCCTATTGGTTCTTGTTGGGTTAAAAACCCGAATAACATTTGCCCCCTAGAGTATGTCTTCATTGTAAACAATATGTGCTTTGGAAGTTATCGCTCTCAATATACATCTTATGATTTCCAAGTGATTGCATTAGAGCTTTACGAATACGTTAACCCAATGTTGTTGGTCATCTTTCTTTGGTTCTGACTTCTATTACTTGTCATAATAGATCAAATTTCTTTCTGTAATTCCCGGCATGCCTCGGAATGATGAATAGGTGTAGGACATCAAGTTCAAGAAGAATAGGTGAAGCCCCCTCCCTTTTTTTGTGGGTCGCTAGCGATCCATGTGGAATGGGTCGCCGGTGACCTAACTGCTTAAGGAAATTTAAATTTTGCAAGGTAAGGTCGGGTCGCTAGCGATCCATGATGGGTCGCACGCGACCCTATTACTTACTGAAGTTTTTTTCTTTTTTGCTTGCTTATTTTTTGCTCGAACCGACCTTTCATTTCTTCACTTGACCCGAACTAATCTTGCATCTTTACGCGATCAAACCTCCATGTGATTCGATTCCAGATGACCCAAACATTTGCTCGACCCAATTCATCACTTCACTCGAATTCATTCGATGTTGATTCCTTCAAGCACTTGCCTGTTTCGTGAAATCCTAGCTGACCCATCATTTCGCTTGAATCCAAGCCCTAGCTTGCTTTTGAACTGTAGCTGACCTACCATGATCTCGCCACTGATCCATTCCATAGCTCGCTGAGTTTGATTTTTAATTCTTTTTGTGCCTTTGAATCCAGTTAGAGTTGGGTTTGCTTAATTGGTTTGCTAATTATTGTGTTGGTATAATGATTTGATGATGGGTTTCCATTTGCAATGATGATTGCAAGAAATTTGAGTTGATTGTGGTTTAATGGAAGAAGGTAGTAAATCGAGTCTCGAGTTGTTTCCTGGAACGACATTCGGGCTGCAGCCCAGTGCTTGACACATTTTGCTATCTTCGTCCATTAGACCATAATTGACTTGTGTCTAGTTTCACAACTGTTACTGTACACCATATCACCAGTTGATCATAACTCTTTTGTAGAATTTGGACTTATCCTGCTTGCTTGTTGCACACCCGGTGTTCCTGTAGTGAGAAGAGTTTTCCACGTCGCTTCAGACAACGGATCTGTTATCGATCGTAGACCGATAATAGGTAAGTGTACAGGAAGTAGAAATAAAGGTATAAAATGAAGTGACACGGGAAGTTCTTTTCTTTCTCCACCGTGAGCAAACTATCTACATGGGATAGGGCGTTTGTAGTGTATCGAGTGCCGAGTTTATCCCATATAGATTGCACACTTCACTTGCCTCAGTCCACACTTGAAATCTGACGTGGCGATTATAGATTAATGTTTCTTCGAATTTCAAGTGTGGCAAAGGAAGCTATTAGTTTAGGATAGATTTACCTGATCGTTTTTGGACGCGAGTTCTGTTATTTAGAATGAAGCAGCCATCCGTGCATCGTAAGTCAATTGGGGGAAGTCTAGTGCTCTCAGAAGCCGAGTCATCATCCACTTTGCAAGCTCAATATGGCCAGTTAGTCCCAGTTGGGCTAATCGTGGATCGTATGCCTCCCAACTTCTGAGTTCTGCTTAACCCGCCTGAGAGAGCTTCATCGGTTGTTTCCGCCAAGGTCCTTCGTAACATCTGCGCGCAATACAAAATTCCAGAAGAGGATGTTCGTTTGCTAAAGAAGGACGAATTCACTCATATGCCTCCCCTGGGGTACACCGCTTGCCATCGATACATGTGCTTGAATGGATCTGTGCCTTCCTTCAATGACTTTCTGCGCGAGACTCTCTCAAACTTGGGTATTGCCCCATTTCAGCTTCATCCGAATGGCTATGCCATCCTTACTTGCTTGCGTGTTCTTTTTATTCGAGCATTCAACCGCGCTCCAAGCTTTGACGAGCTGCGGTACTTTCTGGCTTTCAAGAGGAGGGATGATTGTCCTTCCTTGATTATAATCGAAGCCTAGAGAAATCAAAAAATCATCCCACGTTTGCAAAGCAACTTATCGCAATTCAAAACAAAATATTTCTTTGTTAGGTGCCCCGAAGGGTTCAATCATCAGTGGACGACAGGGGGTAAGCTTCTTTTTATTTAGCGAGCTTTTGATGCGTTGCCATGGAGTTCGTAGCCAACCATATGTCTCTTGCAGTTATTCCAAGACCGAGCAGAGACTCGGCGCTCAATGAAGTTTGCGAGACTTTAAAGGCAATCGATGTCGAGGAGAGAAGTGTTAAAGTATTACTGACTGATGAAAACTTGCATCACTATGGACTACTGTCTCCGGGTGGATCGCCATTCAAGTTGAAATTCCCTCTCCTGCTTGATCTAGGGTTCATATGAGATCTGTTTCCTCCTCCCACGATTCCGAAGAGGGCGCCTCTCAAGAGAGAGAAAGCCCGTCTGGAGGATCCACCGACGAAACCCACGAGAGGGAAGAGGCTGTTGCGACTATATTAAGCAGCCTAGGTAGAATGCCTCCAATCTCGGAGGAAGCAGAAGAGGAGTTCAAACAAAGAGAAGGCAAGGCTGCGATGGATTCGAAAAAGGAAGAGGGAGAGTTTGAAAGTAGTAGTGATGAGTCCATTCCCAGTGAGTACTTCTCGTCTGAATCTGACGGTGAGGACTCAAAGTCTTGTGATGAAACTCCGGGAATGAGTCCCGTTCTCCCGAGTTCACCTCTTCCCGATGCAAGTGGTGAAGGCAAAGCCCCTGAAACTGGAAGACACCAAGATTCTCCGAGTAGAGATGTCTGAGCGGAGTTCGGAGACTTCAGCGATGTATTTGTCAACTTTGACGCGCTCATGAAAGGTGACTTTAAATTTGACACGACGCTTCTCGGTTCGGGTGATATTACGCCAGCAATTAGCCCGGTTCTGCCCATAATAACCGAAGTCAGTCTGATCCCTTCTACTACGGCTGTTTGTTCCGGTTCGTGACGCTGTTTTAGGCCCATAATAGAAACACTACACGTTGCACTAGGATCACACTCACTTCCATTCACTTCTTCATATTTGTTGTGTTACACTCACTTTCATTCTTCCGAGACCTTTTATGTATGCCTCATTTCAGGTATGACGAGGGGACAAGGCTTTAATGATGACTTCAAAGACTTCACCGATTCACAGTGGTATCCTAAGCGCTCCTCCAACCACCATCTAGTCCGAGAGACGGAGGAGGAATACAAGCGGAGAAAAGAGCTCGAAGCTGAAACTCGCCGCCAAGAAGAAAGAGACCAAGCTCGATCATATAAAGGTGGGTATGAGAAGAGAAGATCTCTTGAGGAAAGATATGAGCCATCAAAAAAGTCAAAGTTTGAACATCGCCCTCATTCTTCGGTGCTCGCTTCAAAACACTCTTCCATGGGTCAAGATATTCCCATCACTTCTGCTCTGATTCTGCCTTCAACTCATGTATCACCATCTTCTATTGTCACTACTGCCCCCGGTGCTTCTCGCCCCTACCGGAGACCTGCCTACGTCCTTCCTTCAGGTACCCTTAAACTTGAGGTAGTGCTTCCTGGTTGGTTCTTAAAAGGGGTCAAGTTTGACCTGGATCTCCACCCCGTTCGTAGGGTTTCCCTCATGCTGCATCTCCAGGCTATCTAGAGCGACCTAGAACAGGTTGAACGATGGGAGAAGCTATGTAAACAGCTAGCGGATACAAGCAGAAATAATTATCAGGATATCCTCTCCTTCGAGTTGGATAAAGATGACTTTGAGAAGGCGTTGGCCGAGCATGGCGTCAAGATTAAGCGATTAAAGGAAGAGAAAGCAGCGGCACTGCAGGATAGCAAAAGAAATGCCGACACGTTGAAAGAGGTGAGAGAAGCCAACAACCGAATAGAAATCGTCTAAAGAGACGAGATCAAAAAGGCTCACGTGGAAGAGGAGAAGTTAAAGCAAGAAGTGATTGTTTGCAGCACAATGATTGAGGCTCAACGAAAGACTATCGCTGATCATGACCTCATCGTTGAATGGCACAACAAAACTATTTGCGACCAGGTTGAGATCATTGCCAAGTTACAGGCCCATGTCGCACAGCTCAGTGCCAATAAGACAGCCGCTAAAGTTGAGAAAGATGTTGTCCAAGCGGATTACTTGGATCTCCAAAGTGCTTTCGAAAGGAAAATGGAGAAGCTGGATGCGACTATTCTAAATTTCTATGTCAACTCTTTGTTGCATCAAGGAAGTCTCAGCTATCTTGGCTCGAAGTTTCCACGCACTCTTGCTCTTGTTTTGGAGGAAATCTTATCTCGTTTTGCCGATAGCGGTAATGTTTATTCCAATCAAGGGTTGCGAGATGCCTATCTCAACGACGAATCCAAGAAGGAGTTACTTGAGGGCCAGGAAATTCTTTGAGTCGAAAGAGAGAAGGAGGCCACCGATGCTGCTTTAACGACCGCTACAGACGTGCTTACCAAGCCTTCTATTTCCAGCATGGGCGAGTTATCAGAGCAGCTCCATGACCAACCGACGAGTTCAAGACTTGAAATTATTCCTCAGGTGGTGGATCCATCAAAAGAGGGCGAAGGTGGTGAGTACGAAATAGGCATTCTCCAGCATTCCTCTGGCGCAGGTAATGTCTTTGTCTCCTCTAGATTTGGGAGTTTCCAACTTATGCCACAAGAGGAAGATGAGTTTAATGCTTTCATTTTTGATCTTATAGGTCCATCTACTTTTCCCATTGATGTTCCAGCTACTTCGGCGCCTAGGCCTGCAGCCATTTCCATATCTTCTGTGGTTGTTTCTATTCCTGCTCCGGCTCCGGCTCCCACTTCCGCGTCTGGTTCGCAGCCGGGCATAGAGGCCGAAAAGATAGCTGCGCTCCACGACCTGGATGATCCTTCTATGTCTTTAGAAGGCGATATAACAGCTGCAGAGGCTAAGGACCAGGAGACTCAGACGGAGCCACTGTAGAAGACTCAACATGATCTGGTTACCGTCAAGAGGGAAAAGGTCGAAGCGATCAAAGCCTCCAAAAGTTCCCACAAATCTCGAAGGCGAAAGATGAAGGGAGAGGCTTTAGAGAAGGCTTCGGAGGAAGATGAGGACATTCCCACCGAGCTATTCGTCGACATTACCGGTAGCGACACCACTCCTGAGATGAAGAAAAAGCTGCCAATCAAGGGTGGAAAGGGGAGCGGTGGCAAGAAACGTTGATGTAGAATACAATAGCCTATGATTTTTGTCTAATGATAATAAACATATATATATTCGTTTAAATGTATTTGTGGTTGCACTATTTTATTTTTCACATAATTAATTAAATATTTGTTGAATAAAATAAATAACTCAAAATTCAAAATTAAACAAATATTTTATTCAAACAAATATTTTATTACAAATTCAAATAGTACAAATTTGAGCTCTCACTACATATATACATTTTTCAATTACATTACAATTTCGATTACATCAAAAATTTCAATTTACAATTTTGACCTCACTACATATATTCACTCACACTCGTATTTTATCTTCAACTTTGTTCCAGCCTATATCTAACATTTGAATTATTTGCAAAATAAACATTGATGCAGTAAAATTGAAAAAGGAATATTTTGCAGTATACAACAAAAGTATGTGTTTGAAAATATCATTTGCCTCAGTTATTTGGGTTGTTCGTCATCATTTATTTTGAATTCATCTACACGAACAACTTGTGACATGCACAGTGTATCACTGTACATGCCACAAGGCCGTGCACACCGATATACACTTGATAAAATTGCAGGGACAGGTGGGCACAAGGTTAAATCCAACCAAATGGTGGATTCAACTATGGTGCAATACAAAAAAAAATAGAATGGTCAAGTATGAGAGTCAATGAACATGAATAAAAGTTCAATACAATGGCCGGACTCAAATGTACGCGATCAGGCTCAACACATCAATGAACCCAGATCATCACATGTACAAAGGATAATGCATGAACATGTTCAGATACACATATCACTTCAAAAGCTCAAGCACAACCAACATGAAGACTCATCAAAAAAATGTACACATGACTTAAGACTACAAACTACTCAACTAGATCAAAGGCATGAACAGCTAGAATTGAGGACAGAGCAGTCATAGCAATCACAGACCAGACCAAAGAGGTGTATGCAACAACTAGCACATGTATACACATATGCAACCAAAGAGGAAACATGATTTGAACTAAATCTACATGCATACAAAGCAATACTGCAACTGGACTCAATTCAACAAACTCAAGTATGAACATGGACAATGGTGAACTTAATGGAACCAGAGCAAGGGAATGACCAAAGACATACACAATTTCAACATATGGTGCATACTCAAAATTGTGAACCGGTACAACATGAAAGAAGCTCAAATTTGCAACACAATAATGTCAGACCCCAGTTCAATACAATGCAACAGAGAGTATAACTGCAAATGTAACTTGAAGCAAATGCAAGACTTAATTGTAATGACTCGAAGCAATAGGGAATTCAACTCAAAGCAGTTAGACCAGAGCAGTGGTAGACACTAGATCACATACATGAGACAAGTATGGATATGCAATCATATGTACAAAGGTCAGAGCATGACCAGTCAACTGGAACAAAATACAAAAGCACCTGAAGAGAACACATGATATGCAGATTCCAACAAGCAAAGTGAACACATAAACATTTACACATGTATACATATATGCACATATATATGTATACACATATATGAGTTCATAGAATACACATAGAGCTCGAAGCAATACAAGTATGACTCGAAGAAATGCAAACCAGTCGAATTCAGCATTCAACAAGACTTCAACACAAGTACAAGACTCCAGCAACATGAAAGTATTCGAATTAGTCAAGGAGTAGGAAAATACTACAGTGAAGTTAATCAGAGAAATTATCAGTTGAACAAGTCAGTGAATTGAACAATGATAAAGACGAATTTTAAAGTCAAAATATAATTCAAAGGAGAAAAGAAGGAAACTGACTCAAGCAAGAAAATGCATCAGAGAAAATAATGGAACCGACCCAAACTATTCAAGCAATGTATGAAATCAACAAGTCAGAGTAATCACCAGCATTCAATCAAAATTGAATGGCCGAAAAAAATTATCATGAAGAATTCAAACAATATATACAAACGAAAATTTAGGGATTTTATCCCTATAAATTAAACCCGTTACATCATCGGCAAAAACAGGGATTCGAGTTCAAGCAAAAATCACAGAGCCAAGATTCAAATTAAATCCCAAATCAATAACTCGAATCGAGTTCGAATAAAAGCAAAACAACAGAGCAATTAAATGGTAAAAATCACATACCAAATTCACAGCTTCAAGCTCAATCCTAGAAGCGACCGCAAGAAAATTGAAGAGCACAGAACAAGAAGCATCGAAGCTAACTGAAGGAACGACCAGCAATTAGCAGCGGTGCTTTAATTCAAAGTCGTAGTATTCGTGAGCAAAGGACGGACATTGATTTCGCAAAGCAAAAGAGGCGGCCATGAGTAAAAATAGAAAATGGGAGACTATCTTTTATTAAATAAGTGGGCTAGCATTATTGTTTGATTTGAGCTTAAATTTTTATATAGGGTTTTGTTTATTTACTTTCAGTTGTAATTTTTCTTTTTTAAACTGTGTAACTTTCTAGTCGTGTGACTAGGTTACGAACTACGGTGGTGTAGTTCAAGAATTCGCAACTCAGTGGCTAAGTTGTGGTAGGGTTTTTAGCGTAGAGTTAGGTTAGTTGTTAGCGGGTGTCTCAATTTTACGTGTGTAAGCTTCTGACTATTTAATTTCTAGTAGAAACCTTGGGGGCAGCACGTAGGCAGGGTTTTGCCGAAGCTGGGTAAATTTGTGTGTGATCTCTTCTCCATTATCTTTCTTTTTTATTATCTGTGATTACTTTTATTTCCGCATTAATTTTTATTATTAGTATCACCCTATTCACCCTCCTCTAGGGTGAAATCAATCGTACAGTTGAGTGACTTGTGTAAAGGTTAACTTGATTTTGGTCAATAGCTTGCAGGAAGATTGACTTGTTTTTGTTTTTGTTCGAGTCATTCTGTTCAAGTGCAGAGTCTGCGCTTTGCATCTTCACTATAGAGTCTGTATTTTCTTTTGATTAGCCGGTGTTGTTTGGGTACGACCCCATATTTTGACCCTGTGTACAGAAAATTATAAGCAATATATTGATATTTTAACTGTACTCTTATCTGTCAGTTCATCTGTGTTCTGTGTACTTATGCTTGTTTTATTTCATACTTTTCTAATTCTGTAATTATAGCCAAAGCCCTTCGTTTGAAGGAACAGAACTTATAGATTAATAGCACTTTGGAAGTTTGTAGAACCTTTAGAAATTACCACAACTTAGAAAATTTTTGTTTAAAAATTCATAGAACTTCAGAAAGTAACAAAACTTGGAAATTTTTTGTTTAGAGATTCTTAGAACTTTAGAAATTAACGGAACTTAGAAAATTTTTGTTTAAAATTCTTTGGAAACTCTTTGTTTGGAGTAACAAAACTTGTGAACTTATTGTTTTCACGCGTTTTTTTCCAAGTACCGGTGTATGCCCCCCAGTTCACATGGCTATTTACTTCAATTAATTTTCAGATTATCGGTAACTTGGGATTTACATAATTATTATTAAAAATTTGGCTAAGTTACGACTTGATTCTCCTTTTTTGGTAGTTTTGCAGCTTTAGCATGCAATCCAAGCTTCTTGTGATATTTCAACAAGTATGCAATACACGTGTATTTTGGAGGCGCACGGTGCATAGGTTAATTGAGGGTGGTTTTATTCCTTAAGTGTCTATAGTTGAGACTTTTCATTTGGTTTGTGGTATTCCAATCTTGTTGGAGTTGTGCTCGTTATTCGTGAGTATGGGACCAGCTAGTGCTGGTTATGAGATGCGCGGTTTTTGCTGTTCCTTGGCGCTTCCTATCTTCGGGCCATGCGAGGAGCATGTGTTTTAGTTCTCCTCGATGCTGCCTATCTTCAGGCAGGATGAGGAGTTTAAGTTTTAAGAATTAATGCACGATATTTAATGCTCCTCGGAGTTGCCTATCTTCAGGCAACGTAAGGAGCTAGTGTTTTGGAATTTAGTGCACGGCTTATGGAATTCACGGCGTTTTATTTTTCCTCGGTGTTGCCTATCTTCGGGCGACGTGAGGAGTTGTTATTTTAGTGCGCGGCTTATGGGATACATGGATTTTTGTTTTTCCTCGGTGTTGCCTATCTTTGGGCAACGTGAGGAGTTATTATTTTAGTGTGCGACTTGTGGGATGCACGGCTTTTTGTTTTTCCTCGGTGTTGCCTATCTTCGGGCAACATGAGGAGTTATTATTTTAGTGTGCAGCTTATGGGATGCGCGACTTTTGGCACTCCTCGGTGTTGCCTATCTTCGGGCAATGCGAGGAGTGTTGATTTTAGCCTTCTCGATGTTGCCAAAGCAACGCTGGTTTTGGGAAGGCCAAGATCGGGTTCCGTCGATCTAACAGTTTGGGTCGATTTGCTTCCGTCGACCCTGCGGTTTATTATTATGAACATGGTTTTGTTGGTTCAAGAAGCAAACTTTATTAAGGAAAGCAGGGAAGTTTTGCCTATATACAATGCCCCCGGTGTTTCGGTATGTCTTATTTGCAAGAAAATAAAAAAATAAAAAAATACATAAGATAGCTTTCAGACAAAGTAATGGAAAAGCGATTCATTATTCCATGCCCTAGGAACTTGAGCTCCGTCGATGGTTGCTAGCTTAAAAGTCCCGTCCCTTAGCTTTTGATTAATGACATATGGTCCCTTCCAGTTTGGTCCAAAGGCCCCCAGAATGGGGTAAACTCGCTTGAGCACAAGATCTCCCACTTTGAAGGTTTGATTGTGAACTTTGGGGTTGAAGTACCGTGCGACCCTTTTTTGGTGGACAGCGGTTCTCAGCTCTGCTTCTTCTCTTTTTTCATCAACCATATCCAGCGATTCGAGTAGGAGCTACTCGTTTTGTTTTTAGTTGAAATTCTGCCTTCGGGGCGAGGGTACTTCTAATTCAACAGGAATCATTGCTTCTGAATCATATGTTAGTGCGAACGGAGTGTGAGCGGTTGCCGCTTTGTGGGTAGTTCTGTAAGCCCACAGTGCGAGTGGAAGTTCATCAACCCAATTTCCTTTGGCTTTTGTTAGTCGCTTTTTGATAGTGGACTTGATGATCTTGTTGATTGCCTCCACTTGCCCGTTTCTTGCGGATGAGCCACTGCGGAGAAGCTTTTTTCGATTTAGAAGCTCCTATAGAAGTCTTTGAACTTGGCACATTCGAATTGAGTTCCATTGTCATGATGATTTTTTGTGGCATACCAAACCTGCAAATGATGTTTTTAGTAACAAAGTTAATAACTTTCTTTGTGGTTATAGTGGCCAGCGGTTCCGCTTTGGCCCACTTTGTGAAATAATCTACAGCAACTATTGCATATTTGGCCCCTTCTTTTGCTATTGGCAAGAAGTCAATCGAGTCAATCCCCCATATTGCGAACGGCCATGGGCTAACCATCTGCGTTTGTTCCGTTGAGGGAGCTCTCTTAATTTTGCCAAACCTTTGGCAGCGATCGCATCTCCTAGCAAGATCTGTGGAGCCGTGATTTATTGTTGTCCAGAAATACCCATACTGAAGGACTTTTTTTGCAACGGTCTGCCTCCCAGTGTGGTCTCCAATTCGCCTTCATGTACCTCCTTTAGGATTCTTCATGCTTCATCATTGATCACACACCTAAGGAGAGTGGTCGTGAATCCCCTACGATAGAGTATCCCATCCTATATTATGAACCGTGGCGCATTCCAAAGGAGCTTCTTCCATTGATTTCGGTCGGTTGGAAGGGTTCCTGCAAGTAGATAGTCCTATATTGGCGTCATCCACGTATCTGGTTCGGCAGTGATCTCGAGAATCCAGTCTACATACATTTCGTCTATGCTTGGGTTGGTTAGATTTTCAAACGGGACCAACCCTAACGACCGAGCTTCTCCAAAACTTGCCAGCTTAGCCAAATAATCTGCCTTGGTGTTTTGCTCCCGTGGGATGTGAGTTATAGTGTAGTGATCGATGTTGCTTAGTAGTTCTTGTACTTTGGACAAGTATGGGGAAAGATTTTCTCCATGTGCTTGGTACTCCCATTTCACTTGACAAATAACAAGCTGAGAGTCGCTGCATATGTGAATTGATTTTATCTTGAGTTCCTTCACAACCTTTAGTCCAGCGATCAGTGCTTCTTATTCTGCTTTGTTATTTGTTGCTGGGAATTCCAAGCGCAAAGCATAACTAATGGCTCGCCCCTCGGGGGTTTCAAGTACTACCCCCGCTCCCGAAAAGAAATTGTTGGAAGCGCCATCAACGAAGAGTTTTCATTGGGTACTTACTTCTAACTGGATTTCTTCCTCGTCATCCCTTATAGTAAATTCAGCGATGAAGTCGGCCAGCGCCTGCCTTTGATGGCTTTCCTGGGGTGATATGCGATGTCATATTGGCTTAGCTCTATATTCCATTTGAGTAGTCGTTCGGAAGTTTCTGGCCGATATAAAACTTGCTTCAAGGGTTGATCAGTCAATACTTTAATTGGATGAGCCTGAAAGTATGGTGGTAACTTTTGGGACGCGATCAAAAGGCAGTACACTAGCTTCTCCAGTTTTGGGTAATTCTTCTCAGCTCTGGTGAATCGCTTGCCAATGTAGTACATGAGCCGTTGGATTCTCGCTTCTTCCCGCACAAGAGCGGCACTCAACGCATGCGAGGAAACTGCTAAATAAACAAATAGGTCTTCTCCATCCACCGGCTTTGATAAGATTGTGGGAGCTTCCACATGTCGTAACAGTTCCTCGAAAGCTGTTTGACAAGCTTCACTCCATTCAAAGTTTTTCTTTCCCGTCTTAAGTGCGTTGAAGAACAGTATGCACTTGTCCATAGCTTTTGAGATGAACTGACTCAGTGCTGCGACTTTTCCGTTCAAGCTTTGAAGTTCCTTCTTATTTTTAGGGGCTTGGACTTCCCATAACGTCGTTATTTGCTCTGGATTCGCTTCGATGTCCCAGGCACTTACTATGAATCCCAAGACTTTCCCAAAGGCCACTCTGAAGTGACATTTGAGAGGGTTGAGCGTCATCCCATATTTTCGGAGTATCTCAAACATTTCAACGAAGTTGTCTAGATGGTTAACAGCTACTTGAGATTTGACCAACATGTCGTCCATTTAAACTTCCATAGTCTTTCAAATTTGGCATTTGAACATAGTATTGACTAGCCTTTGGTATGTAGCACCAACGTTCTTTAACCTGAAGGGCATTACTCTGTAGCAGTACTGTCCCAAATCGACGATGAAGCTAGTGTTCTCTTGATCTGGCTCATGCATCAGGATCTGGTTGTAGCCCGAGTATGTATCCATAAATGATAGCAATTCATGCCCCGCCGTTCCATCCACAAGTTGATCGATTCTGGGGAGTGGGAAGCTATCTTTTGGACAAGCCTTATTTAGATCCGAGAAGTCAATAAAAGTTCGCCATTTCCTATTAGACTTCTTGATTAAGACTGGGTTCGATACCCATTCAGGGTACATTACATCCTGGATGAAGCCATTAGCCATCAACTTGTCAACCTCCTCTCTCAATGCCTTGGACCATTCGGGGCCCAGGATGCGCCTTTTTTGCTTTACCGGTGTGAATTTGGGGTCAATATTGAGAGCGTGGAAGGTAATTTCAGGTGATACCCCACACATATCAGAGTGTGTCCAAGCAAATACGTCCAAATTGGCACAAAGGAATTTGATTAGTTCTGACCGCATTTTGTTTCCAAGCTGCAACCCAATTTTCAGGACTGGTGTTGGGTCATCCATACAGACTGGGACAGACACCGTCAATTCTACCAGTGCTGCCCGATCCTCCCCTGAGCTCTTCTTTTTAGGGTCCAAGGCCTTGTCGAATCGGCTATGGTCCCTAAGCCAGGGGCGGTTCCGTAGTTGCTATTCATAGGATTCACGGATGTGGAGGGTTTTCCCCACATCCTTTTCTTTTTCCTTTCTTCTTGACTCACACAATTTTGCAATGTAGCATTCTCAGGCAGCGCTTTGGTCTCCTTTCACAATTCTGGCTCCATGTTCTATAGGGAACTTCATTGTAAGGCACCATTGGGCCAGTGCTATTCTGAAGTCGGCTAATGCAGGCCGTCCCAAGTAGGCGTTGTATGCTGACATTTCATCCACGATCACAAAAGTTGAATGAGGGTGACCCTTCGCTCACCCTCTTCGAGCTCCACGGGTAGGTCAATTGTTCCCACCGGTTGTTAGGGTTCACCAGTAAACCCATGAATCTTTGTTTGGCACGTGGACATACTTTTCATGCCAATCTTTATTTGATCAAAAGTGCATTTGAAGAGAATGTTAACGGAGCTGCCACTGTCAAGCAACAACCGCCGAACTACAACAGGTCCAATGCCTACCGTTACCACCATCGGATCAAGAGTTGGAGATTTGATCCCTTTGGAGTCTCGATTTTTGAACATAATATCATCATTCAAGATCCTTTCCATCTTAACTGGAGTTTCATCTTCGACAGCCAAACATGATTCCTTCGGAGCATGCTTCAATGAACTTGCATACCGCTCCATTTCTCCCCAACTTCTTTGTGTGGGATGAGGTCCCCCGGATATTTTTCCGATGATGAGTCTCTAGTCAGTTCATTTTGACCCTTCTTCATTGGTTCCTGCTTGATTCCTTCGTTCTCTTGGGTGTTTAGAAGTTGTAGATTGATCGGGGTTTTGCAGTTGTCGTATGTACTACTGGAGTTTGCTGTTCTAGATTAGTTCCTCAATGAGATTCTTTAGCTGGCAGCATTCTTTCGTATTATGGCCATGTGTCTCGTGGAAGCGGCAGAACTTCCCTAAGCGCTTCTACTGCTCAGTCACCTCCTTTCTGGGTGGCTTTTTGCATTCCTCGGTTCCTTGAATTGCGAGGAAATTGTTTTCCGATGTGTCGCTTAGGGGAGTGTAGCCTTCGGGCCTAAACCCTATGAGCTTTTTATTGCTGCCGTTTCCATTCTTCTTATTTGAATTTTGACCTTTTCTCTTTGAATTCCTGTCTTTCCTAGTGGTTCCTTTAGCAGCCCGATAAGTGTGCACATTTTGATTCATTGCTACATCGCTTTGCCCGGCATTTGCCAGTTGCACACTAGTAGACTTCCCTTTTAATTCATGCGCTTCCTCCAACCTTAGGTATCGACTTGCTTTGCGATTGAAATCTTTCCTAGTAGTAGGTTGCTTCATTTTAATCCACTTTCCGAATTCAGTTTCCGGGTGAATGGCACTTACTAATGCCATAAAAACCATGTCTTTGTTGGGGTTGCTTACATCCATCACCGCGGTGTTTGTTCATGAAAGACTTCAGTGATTCGTTATGCCTTTGGAACAATCTGGATAGGGACATGACTTCTTTTGGCTACACAGTATGGAATCTGAACTGATCAAGGAACCTCGTCGCTAGTTGGTCAAAAGTAGAGATAGATCTTGGTGGAAGCATAGTGAACCACATTGAACCAACCCCTTCCAGAAAGATAGGGAAGCATCTGCATCGAACAGCTTCAGAGGCATTCGCTCCATCCATATACCAACTGTGTTTGTACAAGTGAGGCTTCGGGTCCTTCATTCCATCATAGGACGGAATAGTTGGCATTGTGAACTTTTCTGGATATCTCTCGTCTAGGATTTCATTGGTGAAGGGAGTACGACTTGGCGTAGATACCCACTCATCATCTCTTCTATCTTTGCTCTCCTCCATTAATCATTTAACCATGTCCGCTATGTATGCCTCTGATGTTCGGTAGTCTTGAGGATGGCAATCAGTCACTACGCCAAGTGTTTGACTTTGCAAATGGTCTCCTATCTTTAGGAGAGCCACTCCTGTAGGATCCCTTTGGCTTACGGTCAGTCTAACTGGTGCAGTTTGGGTATTCCTTGTATTATCAAATGCATTGGCATTTTCTTCCAATTTGTCATCTTGCCCTCCGTCCTTCGAGTCGGAAAGGTCCATAGCTATGTCCTCTATAGGGGCCTTTGCCCCTTAGCTTAAATTCATAATATGTTGCCTTATGGTGAATGGAGTACTTGCATTTTCGTCCATGTTAAGTCATGTTGTCACCCTTTTTTGAGGCTATTTTCCGGTCCTTCTATGTAGATCAGAAACAGAGGAATTCTCTTGTTCCATAGCAGCCGCAAGTTCGGGCATAGTCCTTGGAGTGGGATTTGACTGTAGGGTTAGGAGAGCATAAAGCTTATACATTAGAGCCTTTTGGCTACTCTCTATATTTTGGTTGATATCATCAACCACTTTATTTAACTCATCTTTGGTAATAACTTTATGCTGACTGGAGGAGGCTGGCACCTAATTCCCTAAGTTAGCGCCATTTACTTCGATTTGTTGGGGATTAACATCTTCTACTACTGCCTCTATGGACCTTCCAGAGGCAGTTTTTCTTCTTCTAGGAGCCATTGATTCCAAATAGTAGATTCCTCAAGCAAAGATTAAGGATCTAACTTCTGGACCTATGAGATCCAAAGTAGATAGCTAGATCTGGATCCTGAGTTGGAGTTTTCAGTGAAAAGCACCAAAATGTTGACCCAAAAAATGGACCAACACCCTGGTTTGAATTTTAAAGCACCAGACCTATTCTGACAGAGCAATATCACAGATAACGGATATAGAAAAAGAACAGTAAAAGAAAGTAGACAGAGAATTTTTATAGTGGTTCGGCGGTTAATGAAGCCTACGTCCACTTTATAGTTTTATTATAGACTGATTGTTGTTACAAGAGATGTTTGATTACAAGGCTTTGATTATCTTTAGCTAGATTGAATTCCCAGAGCTGGAATTCACTAGAGAATCATAGTGAATTCCTTTGGAGATTGTTGTGAGGGAGGTAGAGAGTGAAGAATAATTCCAGCAGAGCTTAAGCAACCGGTCCGTAGAAGATCCTCTTTATGTTGCAAGTAAGGATGGTATTTATATGGATCGGAGAGCTTCTGGGCCAGGCCACTTCACCATCTGCTTGCAAGTAGGTAGGGAATGACCCATGAAGGATTTGGCATGCAAAACGAGGTAGAACCATGGGTCGCTGGTGACCCGCTAACGACCCATAGACTTGGCTCGTTTGCGAGCCAATGTCTTGGCCTTTTTTGTAGTATTCCCGAGCTATCTTGTTTAATGGTTTGAGGAGAGGCATGGATTGCTGATGATCTAACCACTTAGGATTTTTCTGGAGTTTGGAAATGGAGATGTTTCCATAGCCCTTTATCATAGTTGTTCCCTTTTAATGGAAATTCACTAGCTGTTTACGTTCAGCTACTGACTGGACTAAAAGAATGCTGATATCTCTTGGTTTCGTTGATCCCAATCGTTGCTTTAGCCATATTGCTTGACCCTTGTTAATTCCTTATCCTAGCTTTTCTGGTTAAGTTCTGAACCATCCTGTTTACATGAGGTTTTCCTGTATCCAATTGGTTCCTACTGGGTTAAAAACCTGGATAACATGTAGTAATGCTACTGTGTAATATAGTTTTTCCTTTCTTTTCTTGAATAAATTAATTATGTATATTTCTGGTTACAATACTATTTTATAGTAGCATTTATGAATTGTAGTATTAGTTCTTGAATTGTAGTATCTTTTTCCAAAATTGTAGCAGCAGTTTATAAACAATTGTAGCATCTTTTTAGATGTGTGTAATAATGCTACTGTGTAGTATCATTTTTTATTTTTTAAATAAATATAGTTATGTATATTTTTGTTGATAATGCTATTTTAAAATATTATTTTATGAATTGAAATAGTAGTTACTGAATTGTAATAGCGCATTTTAAATTGTAGTAAAAGTTTATAAACAATTGTGATGTGTGTAGCAATGCTATTTTGTAATATCACTTTTTGTTTTTTTAAATAAATGTAATTATGTATATTTCTTTTGATAACACTATTTAATGCTAGCATTTTATAAATTATAGTAACAGTTTTGGAATTAGAATAACATATTTTAAATTATAGCAGTAGTTTATAAATAATTTTATCTCCTTTTTAGATGCTGTACATATCATCTCACAATATTATTTAATAGTAGCATTTATGATTTTTAGTATTAGTCTATGAAGTACAATAGCATTTTTTTGCTTTGTATTACATTTTCATGAATTGTTGTATCATTTCTGGATTAAGATTTCAATTACACCTTCTAACATCATTTTATGATTTTTGTAAAGGTGGTATCATTTTTATTTTATCTGTTGGAAGTTTTTAATATTGCTTTTCATAAATTAATTTATAATACTACTGCATAGCTTTATAAAGATGATATCATTTTTTATTTAATTTTTTGGATATTTATCATGCTATTTTCATAAATCGTTTTATAATGCTATTTTGTAATATCAATTTTGTATTTATTGAATTAAAAAAAAGAGCGCTTATATTTCAATTTTATCGTGTAATAGTTGAATTTTCCTTGTAGAAGCTTTTAAGTTAAATGATACAACTCGTTAGCATTTTGTACTTGCTATTTTTTTACATTATTTTCTTATATAATGATACTGTACGGTATCATTTTTTGTCATGCTACTATCATCGCTATAATTGATTATTGTCAAGGAAGATGTTATGATGTGATGAAAGATGTTGTGACAAGGTAAGCGGTGAGTAGTGGCACAAATTTGTTTGTTAGGATTAGGTTAGATAAGGTGGCGACTATGGACGTCGGCGACTATGAGCAGTGGTAGAGTGCATGTATAGAGCAGAGTGGGATGCTACGGTATGGTGTAAGGCAGCCTGCGAACTAGTGATTTGGCTTCTGCATACACAAGGAATGAGATGTGGAGAAGTGGTCCTTATGGCTAAATTTTGAAGTTGTTGCCCTAGGAGCAAAATATCTTTGGAAATTTGTCCTTAGAACTAAATTACCCTTGTTGATAATTCCAACTACTTTTTAATTTTTGCTTTGGCTAATGATATGCTAGTTGAATTGCCTTTCCTTTATTTTGTTCTCCAAACTCAACAAGTTTTTTAATATTTCGTAAGCCTCTTTGGTTTTATTAAACTCAAAAGGAATTTAATACAAAAGTTTTACTAATTATTAAGCTATATAAGTCCAAAATCTAAGGAAGATATATTAGTCTCATTTTACTCAACTAAACACAAAATTATTAAAAAAAAAGGGTTTTCTTCTATTGCATTGATGTTGAATTTTGATGACATAATATATGTCAAATCAAAGAGGAATCTTTTAGTAGTGCAATGAAAGAAACTGTTGGGTCAGGTGAATTGGCAGTAGAGTAAAAGAGAGGAATTTCAAAGGAATGATCTTTTATTAAGTTGCATTTGGTCTTATTTTGTGTTTACATAAATAATTTATTTATACTAAATCTTACTTAGTGGTCATTAATAAAAGAGTTTGATTAGATATTATTTTGTGTTTACATGAATAATTTATT
Source organism: Allium fistulosum (assembly GCA_030737815.1). Classification (NCBI taxonomy): domain Eukaryota; kingdom Viridiplantae; phylum Streptophyta; class Magnoliopsida; order Asparagales; family Amaryllidaceae; genus Allium; species Allium fistulosum. The sequence continues at coordinate 890,264,239 of CM060905.1, read as the reverse complement.
TATACTAAATCTTATTTACTGGTCATTAATAAAAGGGTTTGATGATTTGATTTAATTTAATTAACTTTGTTTCAAACCTTTAATGTGGTGTGTGTGTATAAGTATATCTATGTGTGTGTGTATGTGTTTGTATGTATGTATATGTACATGTACATGCATATGTGTATCATGTATTAACTTTACAAATATATATATATATATATATATATGTATGTATGTGTCTGTGTGTGTATCTGTGTGTATGTTATATACACTATTTAATTCAACTTTAGTTTTGATTTATTACATTTAATTTATAAAGTGTTCGCATTTATAATATAGACATTATAAATGTTAAACAAATATTGTAAGCTAACTGTTATCCTGCTTTGAACTAAGCCATGTATGGACAAAACAGAACGATTGAATGGTCAAGAAATGAATCAAAAATCCTAAATCCTAACTTTGGAGACTAGAGTCCAATAAAAGTCCAAAAAGTCAATATAGAACCTTGCTTTCCACTTGAAGGCAGCTACTCATTTTCCAGATAAACCAAGTGGTGAAAGGAAAAATTGCCAAGTACAACTTAAAGTGTCAACGTGGTACCGAGATGAAGCCCCCAACTCAATACGAAGTCATGAAGTGACCTAGCACAACTATCCGAAGAAGACTAAAGAATGAACTGAAGGAAAAGCAAAGTATAAAGCTTTGGTAGATAGGATGGGGCATTGCATTCAAAAGAGTGAAGAAGCAGTAAAATACTTCAAAAGTTGGAGAACCCTTATTTGCCAATGAGTTGTAAGGCATAACTCGGTGCCTGGTTGATACCGAGATGATGATCTGACCGCGATCTCCCTCTTAATCCTCCTTCTGAACGTAGAGAATGTGGGTAGCAATTATCAAAGTCAAATTCATTGATATACATCTATAAATAGGAGGAGAGGAGCACAAAAACGAGATCTTTTTCTTTACTTTCTGAATTTAATGATTTTACCTCGAGGCTCTATTGGATTCTTACCGACTAGAAAGAAACCAAGTTGTAAAATCATAGTTGTAAAGAATGTTAGAAATTATTAGCAAAGTTTAAGTGGACATAAGCCAGAGTATTTTCCGAACCACTATAAATTATTGTGTGTTATTTACCTTGTTTTTTGTTTACTTCTTTATTAATCTTTACTTATAATCTAATTGGATGTTTATCCAACTTTTGGCATAAACACTAACATAGGGCAAACAAATGTGAATGTTAATATGTAGGTGTGAATAACCATCATTATTTATGGTTATAATCAAGAGAAAAAGGTCAAGGATTTAACATAATGATTTTATCATGACAAGCGATGTTGCATACACATACATATAAATATATATTCGTGTTGGCCATTAGTAAAATGTATATGCATATGCATATACATACATACATACATACATACATACATATATATATTTGTATATTATTTATATATTAATATTATTAATAAAATATTTTTGGTTATGATAAAAAAATATTTTTTTTCTTTTATATATTTTATAAAGACACACACACACATCTCTATGTGTGTGTATAAAGACATACATACATATTCGTATTTAATATATATGTATATGTGCGTATCTCTGTGTGTGTTGATATATTTGTTGTGTTTAAAATTTAAAATGTAAATGATTTCAACTAATTCAAACATTTATCAAAAATAAGGAAAAAATAAACAAAAAGTAAAAAAAAATTAAATTTAAAACCAAAAATATACATATGTATATTAAAACAAAAAACAAAAAATATATATTTTTTAATATCAAAACGCAAGGAACAAATCAATTATTTTAATTTTAAATACCATGAGAAATTTATATATATATATACACACATATACATATATATAATTATTGATTTTAAATTGAAACCAATTTACATTTATGTGTATATGTATAATGTGTGTTTAAGCTGTGGAAATAAAAGAAAAATTTATTTAAAAAACAAACTTATTAAGTACAATTAATTAATTATACATAATTAAATATATTTTAGATATTTATAATTATTAATTTTAGTTTCGAATATCTTTTTAGGATGGCTGGAAAAAAAATTGATATAGGAATATAAAAGATTTTTCAATATATAAAATAAACGTGCATATTTTATTATAATGACCCGAAATTTCGAACACTTCGTATTTAAATATCTATATTAGATTAAACATGATTAAATTGATTTAATAACCTTGTTAACCCTCTTTTTTAATAACTAATGATGGTAAATATGTTTTTGAAATTTATTTATAAAAATAAATACTTCGAAGAAATATCGATATTTTGACCGAAAATCGGTTTATCGATAAACAACTTTTTAATCGATATAAGTTGTTCGAACTCTTTTGTGCTAAGCTAATGAACCTATGAACGCATTAGGGACTAATTAACACACTTCTTTTCATGGAGTAATTAGAACATTCTAGAAGCTTATAATGACTAAGATATATTTCATGTAAGGGGTAGTTTGCTCTTTTACTAATGGAAGGAGGTGTAAAGGGGAAGTGATAGACATGTGGAGGGGTGAGCTTTCAACGGCATGATGGGTAGGGGAGGGGGCCGCGTTGAGAGCGAGGTTAAGGAACACCATCTTAAGGCTATATAAGTGGAGGCATGCCTCTTGAATTCACATTTGCAAATTTAGAAAATAAAATAAACTCTTTTCATCTCCTTCTCTTCATAATTTCCTAAAGAAGATTTAATTCAAAACATCTCCAAATCTCTTTAAACTTTAGCACAAGCCTTATTACAACATCACAACACATTCTAACATCTTAGATCTTGAAGAAAGGAGCAAAACATCCCTTAAAACCCATTGGCCGTAAGCTATTTGAAGGCATTATTGCCTTAAAAACTTGAATTAAAGCAAGGTAGTGGTAGGAAGTGAGGTGTTAGCAAGTTTGAGGTAGGAAGTAGAGTTTGGACTTGCTTGTTTGCTTAAATGTGAGGTTACTCATTGAATGAAAATATTGTGTATATGTGCTTCTGATTGATTGCTTATATGTTATTTGAATTGATATTAACATATGTTGTAATATTGGTTTCGATTCTTGCTTTGAAAGCAAATGGCTTATGTAAACTATATATATGGAGTTGAATGGGTTTGGATGGACTTGTATGACTTGTAGCATACCCTTGAAAAAAGGAATATAGGTTGTAGTTGAACTTTGGTTTAGATTGGACTTGGATTTGAAGGTGGTCTTATAGTGATAGCCACTATAGATGCACTTAGGAATTGCCTTGTGTTCGGAATATTCTGTGGAACTTTGTAGAGAGATCCTTAGGGGTTTCTTGCTATATTTGTGATGTTTATTATGTATAATTGCTGTTGTAAAAAGTTTGGAAGCTAAGAAGTTAAGTAACATATCAAAAAGAGGTCAAAATTCCACTTGTGCAAAATTGCCCCATTTAGCATTTGTTTTTTTAACTTTAAAGGTTTGGAAAGGACTTTTAATATAAGTATTTGGTTTCGTTCTTTTTATAAATGTTTGTTAACTCTTATTAGAGTATTTTAAAAGTGGTTTGGTATTTTTATGAATTTTTAACAATTAGTTATGAATTTTTAAAGAAGAGGGTTTACTTTTAAATATAAAGAAAATATGGTTTTTCCAAGTTTTTAATGAATTATAAATTTGTTATTTTCAAATAATATTTTGGGTGAATGTTTCAAAACCTATTATAAGTATTCAAGTCATTTTAAAAGTATTTTTAAGTATATATAGCTTTTAGAAAATGTGTTGACTATTTTATCAAAGTATAAATATCTTATGCAATAGAATATCTTTTAAATTGTTTTGATTAAGTTTCTAGTCTTGTAAATAAACTACTATACTTATCAATTTCATTTTAATAAGGGTTTTAAATTATAAATAAAGGATTTAGAAGGGGTTATGAATTGCTTAGTGGCTAAATCATGTTTTTTTAATTACTTATTTGAAAGGTAATTAACCATGCTTAACACTAAAAGCTGACGAAGTAAGCTTATCTATTTGTGAGTGTTAAGATTGATGTTGGAGTAGGGATAGAAGAAATAGTGCCCTAACCTACCGGCTTCCCACTTGACTAAGGAATAGTTAAGTCGGTAATGTTAGAAACGTGTTAATCATGTTGATTCCTTACTCGTTTATGAAAGTCATTAATACTATACTTAACACTAAAAGCTGACGAGGTAGATTTATCTATTTATGAGAGACAATAATGAAGTGTTTAGGAAAGGCTTTGGTATGCAATCGGTGCTCTTACTTTCCTGGCTTCACCCTTGAATAGGGGATAGTATAAGTTGGAATGTCAGAAATGGCTTAAATACATGAACTGGGTTGCCATAAAAGATCATCTTTAGAACTGGGTAGTTGACTTGTCAGATACAGAAATTAACCAAATATTAACTTAGATCTATAAATGAATGTTTTTAAAGATAATGTAAGTATGGAATGGTTTTCGGTTTGTTGTGAAAATGTGTTGATAACATTCATCTTCAACCCTTTTCGATTATATACGTGAATGTAAATATATCTTTAAAGGAATGTTTTAAAGATAAAAATGGTTTTGGGTTTGTTATGACCATATGTTAATAGCATTCGTCTTTAACCCTTTTTTATTATACTTATGAATGTTAATAGATCTTTAAAAGAATGTTTTTAAGATAAGCATAAGCGAAATAGTTTTGGTTTTGTAGTGACAATGTTTAAGTAGTCTTAAACTTTTTGAATGGATTTGTGAAGTACTTAGATCCTTAAAATGGATATTTTGAAGGAAATTAAGTATGGAATCTTTTGGAAAAAGATAGAAAAAGTAAATGTTTAAAGTAAGAAGTCTTGTTAATGATTTATGAATATACTTATACCAATTGACACAAGTATATGAATACTTTTTAAAGTATTGAAAGAGTACAAATGAATAGTAGTGATTGATAAATGAAGTTTTATTAGATAAAAGAAGTTTTACTAATAAAAGAGGTTTTAATTAATAAAAAATTATTAATTAAATAAGTAGGGGATTAGAAGTCGCTTATGTGACTTAATGTGTGACTTTATTTTGTGCGTTTATTTATTTATGGAAAGTATACGAGACTTGGTTTCCTTTTACAATCATCTATCTTGTACTTGATAGTCAATTAGTGGACTATCGAAATTGACCAAAATAATTTATGAAATATCTAGAATAAAAACGAGAGCTATATGGTATAGTTATCTTCGAAGATGCTATAATGTATGTATAAACTCGTCTTGCTCTTCTAGGACAAATGATAAGAAAATCCATCCGGCTAGGAGATTATCTCCATCCTTATGTATTGTCTATTTATTTATGAAAGAACTAGGGTTAAGTCACATATTTCACCATTGGGCCATTTGTGTTTACCTAATGGTATATTCTATCTAGAGATATACGACACTCAGAAGGAAGTTTCTGATCCTTTTCGTGGAGATCCGCTTCAGTTTACTGGAGGCGTCTCTAAGAAAATCCTACACATTTATGCTAGCAGGTCTTAATTATATACCTAGTTATTGTCGTGGTGTACACGTATCCCAACTATTTCTTACTTATATTCTATACCCTAGACATTATCTATTATATCAAAATATGTACTTAATAGATGGTTGGCTTTTTGAAGGGATAACCGTTATGGTATTCCATGCAGTGTCAAAAGGTGTCGTTATATGTCACACATATTTCTTGAGTTCCTCACACCAGACTTATGTCTGACTCATGGTTTTATATTTTCCTTATTTCCATGGGTGCTCTTTAGAGTAGTTTAAGAATAGTAGGTTTTCTTTGATGTTCTTTGGAGCTTCAGGAGACGAGCTGGATGTTTTCATTCACCTACTATAGTATTCTTATTTCCGCTGTATTACTATACTGTATATATCAGCATATGTGAGGACAAGTTGTTATAACTATCCAGGCCGATGGTAGTACTTATTATTGTAACTTTGAAATGCTATGTATATGTTATTACCGTTATTGTCATTGAGAAAGTCTTGCAACGTTCATCCTCAACATCTTTAAGTGCAGTGATATCGATGTTAACATGGTTGCATCAAGGGTTGTTACTCTCATCATCGTCATCGAGGAAGCCTCATGCATCATCCAAACTCTCGATGATGTCGACATCGATAAGCATAGTCAGAAGGTTGTAAAAGACATCTTCAACCGACATTAAAGCCATTAGACTCATCGTGGAACACCAAGCTTCCATTTCGACATCGCCACCAATCTACACAGTTGCAGTTGAATCTCATCGAGGATCAACATTGCTAAGTCATCGAGCCTAATGGGAAGAACTACATATTTACATGCGACGTGGATATCCATCAATATTGATGTCCGTAGACGATTTTAATGTTTTATTTTGAATTGGTAACGAGTATTGGAACTACAAGGGCTATGCCGAGAAAGATGCAGCTATACAGACTTCGATGAGCAACAATGCAGTTCATGTCGAGGCCGAAAAAGGCACACCTTTGACACTCGATAAAGCTAAAGATGCTAAGGTTTGTGGATGCCGAAGTTCACAACCTGCCAAACCCTATAAATAGAGACCCAAGGGTCTTCATTTGGGGGCCAAATTTGTTTTCTCACTACTTACTCATTTAAAACACTAAATAGAGTTGAGGATTTTGTTCATTGTAAAATCAAAATTGTTTCATTAATATAGATTTGTATGGAAATGGCTTGATTAGCATGATTTGATCTGCAGTTTACACATATTCATTTCATATCGAGTTTTAACTAAGTTTACAGCATCACCATCACTGTGCACATTGTCGTGACCTTGTCGAACATCATAGTGCCTCGATGACCTTCATATTAACTGCCCATTGAATAACTTCATCTCCGATAACATCATAGATCTCGATATCAAAGTTGGGACTTGACATAAGCTAATACACCACCTCGATGACTATGACAGCTACATTCCAACCTATATGACTCCAATACCTTCACACTCAACCTCGATGACTTCTATTGACCTTGACAAGAATCTCCTCTAAAGCAATTCCTTATTTTACACTTTGGGGTGTTGGTGAATTTATTCATTAACATTTTTTATGCTAGAAGGAGGGCCTGAACCTCCGACTTGGTTGAAAGTTTGCACATAGCTCTCCCCTACCAATTCTATTCCTACCACATTCCAAGTAACCTAAATCTCTGATACAATGATGTTTAATTGTGTTAAGCGATCTGAGCAAGGCTTCTCTAAACTTCGAGCAATTAGTCTCACTTATTGAATGGATATTGATCCTTGATACCACGAAGAACAAGCGCTAAGATTGAAGGCCTTGCAAATCATAAATAGAAAGAAACAAATAGCTCTCTATGATCCGAATAGTTGGAGCATAAATCCATTCCATGTAGGTCCAACTCCAATTTTTTCCTTGGGGAAAAGTACTCTAGAGAAAAATAATTTGTTTGTAAGGATAAAAACAGCTATTCAACTTCAGGCCAAGGGGACTATATTTGAAGATAAGATAACAAGTGACTTTGATGCCTTTGCTCAGAAGTGGCATGGAGTAATGAATTGATCATTAACTCTTGATGGAATTCAAATAACTTTAAAGAGGAAGCTGATAATAGATGATGAAATACCAATGGTAAGCAACAAAAAGGCTAAACAGCAATCTAAAAAGCTAGTTTTCAAATCTAGACTACTAAAGAATAGTGTTCTTACAACTTCTCTTGAAAACATTTACTTCTTGACAAAGGATGATCTTAATTATTAGCCTTCATAGAAGAAAAGGCCTAAATTCAAAAGGAACCTCAGGAATTCGTACTACTATTACCGCCTTTCAAGCAGACATGACACCAACCAGTGTAGAGGCTTAGAGGGAAAGATCATAAATATTCTAAGTCAAGGCAAGCTCAATGATTTTGTAAAAAGATATTAAATCAATTCAGCAATAAAGAATAAGTGATTCTACATGGTCAGGATTAAGATTCTCCTTAGACATGGAAACTACATAAGATGGTAGAAAGCCTTTGACCACACTTAGATGGCCAGGTCAAAGCGCCTCCTAAAGGGAGATCAGAGTAAGCTTTTAGTCCCGCTAGAAATGACCAAGCTAAAGCATCTGTAAGCCCTTGATACGCCTATGTGGCCATATCAAGACACCTCCTAGAGGGAGGACGGAGTAAGCCTTTGACATTGCCTTAACCGATCGGGTCAAAGCATTGACCAGCCTTCATTCCCGCTTATAAGGTCTGTCTAAGGCATCTCCTAGAAGGAGGATGGAGTAAGCCTTTGGTCCCGCCTAACAATGACCTGGCCAAAGCACCGAAATAGCCTCCATTCCCACCTATAAGGCCTGTTTCAAGCGCTTCCTAGAGGAAGGTCGGGTAAGTCTTTGGTCCTGCTTGATGAAAGCTAACCAAAAGCACTGGATGACCTGATTCATCATCTAAGATGGTAGTAAGGGGTCACAATAAAAGATTAACAATATCTAAAGCCCGAAGAATGGCACACAAAGGATTAACAATACCCAAAGCCCGAAGAGTTGCACACAAAGGATTAATAATATCTGAAGCCCGAAGAGTGGCATAATAAAGTATTAACAATATTCGAAGCCCAGAGGGTGGCAAAAAGTAAACTGAATTCAACAATTAGTCTTCTAGAGGAAGATCATCCAAAATTAAGAATCAAAAAACACTCCAAGCTAATTAACATCTACTATTTAACCATCACCAAATGAGAATTTCTGATCGTCTAATATTTTTACTAGATAGGATCTCTGTTTTACTATTTAATTCTGGTTCAACTACGAAAATTCAGAAACTGCAATTGAGGTAATATTTTTTCAATTTACAAAATAATCTTAGTATTACACCATGTGTAAAGTTACATGTACAAAAAGATCAAACAAAACAAGCTTTCAATTCAGAGGCTCTATGCTACTTTATCAATATTCTTAGAAACTAAAGGATCAATAACATGACGAATATCTTCACTAAGAACTTCTTTAAGCCTTTTCTCTTTCTTTTGAATCATGTCGGCATCATCAATGGCCTCAGTATGAGTCTTCAGAGCATAATTCAAAGCTCCGTTAGCACCATTTAAAGTCTTGACTTCGTTTTATAGTTCCTTGACTTTTTGCTTAAGAAAGTATTCTTCACGCTCCAGTCTTTGGACCTTATCTTCATATTCAATATAGCATTTGAGATGTCTTTTCTTTCCATTGCTTGTCTATTTGCATGATTTCAAACTTAACTTTTCTACTCCACTTGGCGATCATCTCATTACTTATACCCAGAGTTAGGTTTATCAAAGTCGGAAATTCTCGGATCGCCAAGGAAAGAGATCTGCTTGCCTGCTGACATTTGGAGTAGTAGGAGCAGTAGGAGAAGGTAAGTTTGGAATGCTTTCACCCATAACAAATTCCAAAGATTTATGACAGGCCTGACTATCTGACAATTCTATCTCAAGATCACTCATTAGTTGGTAAAGCTTAGCCATTTCCATATCAAAGTTAACCAGAGACCTGGATTTTATTTGAGCCTCTGATCTTGAAATTATTTCATTCTTCTTGAATTCAGCTTCCAAGCTAGTGATTTTTCTTTAAAACCTTTGACGATCACTCTTTGAAGTAGAAACATCCTATTCCATTCTTGTGCTTCTGAATGATCTAGAAATTTGATGGTAGAGGCATCCTTATAGGAACTCTTCTGTTCAAGATCAGCTACCAACCTATTCTCGAGATCAATCAGCCGAGAGTAAGATTCTGTAAGAGCAGGCGTAATTGATAATTACATTTCCTATTCAAAAATATAAAAAAATAAGAATTAATACATGCAAAAACAATCTGTTTCATTACAACAATAGTAAAGTCTATAAATTAAAGAGAATAAAAGTCAAGATTACATCACATTTCTGTCAAAGTTAGGTCATGCTACAAATTACATATCACTAGTATTTAGAGTTTTGAAATTGCAATCTTAGCTTTTTCAATTGATCTAGCAATCAAAGTAAGCGTAGAATAGAAAGGAGCTTTAATGCCTTTTGGGGTGTAAACAGGAGGATATCGACGATAATCCCATTCTCCGACTGGAGGGCTATCATGGCCATACATTAATTTTGAATAGTATGATCGAATTTTCTTAAGTATCCTGTCTTCTTCATTACCCAAGAAGTTAAAGTGGAAACTAGGACACTACATATAAACTTCCTATAAACCTTGGAAGAAATGATGTCTAGCTAACTTCGACATTTTAAAAATAAAAGTTTTTCCTGAAAACTCTCTCCTTAACCTAACATATTTACTCAACATGTCCTTAGGTGTAGGGTTACTTGAAAGACCATTATTCTATGCAATATGTTAAAATTGAACTAAGAATTAAGAAACTGAAATAATATCATTCATAAAGTAAACACAGTAGTACACAAAATTTATACAAGTTACTCTGGTTCATACAAAATAGAATTCTTACACACTTCAGGAATAAATCTCTATTTATTATATTTAAGTTTTTCCAAGGGAAGAGATAGTAATGAGAGGGGAATAGGATCGACTTGGGGAAGGTTCCAACACTCCCTAAGGTGAGGATCAGGGGTCCAAATTCATCAAAATATCTACGATGTAGTCATCTGATTTGTCCTCTGCTTTTATCGCCTAAATAAGAGAAATCAGTGATTAGATTTGTGATGACCCGGCTTTCTAACCCTCATAATTCGACACTAGTACATCTTCGGTATTCACGTGCCGTTGATCCAAGCGCCAGAGAGGCGGATGGTCAAGGGTAGAAAGAAGAAAAGAATAGAACATAATCTTACATGAATGGAATAATATATGTTATTTCAACATAGAATCTTTACAGTGGAAAATTTTAAAATACATTTTTCAGAGTTCAACTTTACACTAACATGGATAGTTATAAATATCTATCCTTACAAATGCGGAATACAATAGTAAATGAGTGTGGTGGAATAACAATTTTCAGAAGAATCTTCTAACTCCATGCTCCGAGATCTTCCAAAATGCTCAAATCAAAACCCGACTTCTAGGCTGCCCGGAAAAATAGGACATCCATAGTTTAAGGGAAAAGGAAAATAAACTCCGAATCAGGCATGGGACTGATGGGAGAAACTCAAAATACGAGTATTGGAAAACCAAAAGGGCATCTCATAAGACCACATCGCACATAAACACGGAAAGGGTTTTTACCTTATGATAACCAATTATTCTACATAAAATCCAATGATATTATTTTCTTTGAAAACTTTTCAAATAAACATATTCAAATAGCCGAAATTATTACATTGGTTAAATTGGATGGCATAATAGGTTTACAACTAAAACTGAAGGCACTTATTGGAGATGTGGATTTCCATTGAATAGCGAGGTAAGGGATTACCTCCCGTAAAGTGCATCTCTAGAGGAATGCACCGAGGCCACCAAAGATGGTCCTCTGCAAATTAAGACCGGCTTAGCAAGACCAACAAATGGTATGGATAGCACCGAATATGATATCACCCCGGTCATTTCCGATCTATCCGAGAGCTCTCATACCATACACCACATTTTTTTATTCGACGTTATAGCGGGCCCAAAATAAATCTAGAGAGGTGATACCATATCCTAATGGTTGCGAACCACATAGCCTTAAAGCAACCCCTATTTCACAATTCTCCAGGTGTGAGGTTAGAGGTAACGTTTACCTTTCTTAGAACATTTTCACTTAAATTGCCACATTGCCATTTCCAACAACACACTATTGATTTCAATAGAAGTACAACCTTTGAGCTCGTATGTCTTAGATAAAGGTGTTAAATATAAGAGGGCTTACCTCCTACACCACTAACAGATGTATGTTTGTAGAGATCAATGCACTGTGATCTTAGAAATGCAATGTCAGACATCCATTTGTACAAGTTGTCCAGGAACAGGATAAATCGAAGGCACTCTCCTACCACATCCCTTTGGGCATTACCCTTAGGATTAGTAGCAAGTAGTCCTTGCATATGAAGATCCCAGAATGAAGGGACCACTGTTATTTATTTATCTCGGGAGCTACTCTGAATTTATCAACAAGAATTCCGTTATGAAGATCCCCGCCTTCAACTTTATTATCTTCAACATATCTTCGCTTTCGAACTCATAAATTGGTTTGAAGTGGTTTTAGGACAGGAATTACCCAAATCCGACCTCGGTTCCTTCGAACCAATCATTGATAAAAAGATGTTAACTTTAAGGGTGATTATCATTTCATTCATTTTTATCTTTTATCAAATAAATTATCTCTTTTAGATATATAAATCTAAATCATATTCTTTTCCATTATATACGGAATGATTAAACCTCTCTTTAACTTTGGAAATACCAAATCAAAATCATTTCTCATAGATCATATTGCACAACCTTTCTGAGTAAAAAGGGCCGGTAGAAATTATACTAATTCTACTAAACATCAATTTCTGTATTCAACCTTTATTATCCGCCGAATAATGGTGAAATCACCTTTTAAATTGACACGGATAGTATGGATTCCATCCTTGAAATTTAATACCAAGTATAAGAAGACTATTTCTATACAATCCAAGTTGTCTTCAATTTGGAAAAATTAAATCTTTTATACTTGCATCATTTCTGACATTTCGACCTTATCTATTCCTCGCCTAGGAAAGAGGCCAGGTGAGCCAGGGCACTGGATAATCTTGAGCATCTCCTTAGTTTAAGCACCTCACATCTGGATCTCACGAATAGAAAAATCCAGTCTCCTCATTGGCTTTTTAGAGCCAAGGTTAAATCACTATATTATAACAGTTTTCCTTAAATCATTTATTTAAACTCTTTTAAAATAAATTATAAAGCCTCCAAATCATCTTTATTAATTATTTATTTGAAAACATTTATAAAAGATTTAGGAAAGAATACCTAAGTTGAAAGCCATATTTCAAAAGGTATTAAAAGTGCTGCAAAAAGGGCTGCGAATAGTGCTGCGAATAGTGATTTTAAGGCTTATTTCATCAAAACAACCTTTTATCATTTAGAAATCCATTTTTGTGACGACCCGCCTTTTTAGACGGTTAAAGTCGATAATAACCCACAAATATCTAACTCAAACCATTCAAAAGGGAAGATTATCAATGGGATATAATAAGAAAATAAGAGAAAAGAAGGAAAGCAATACACAGAATCTCGCAGCGGAATGACAAAATATAATAATCAAATAAACAGTTCATGAAGTTGTTTTACAATATACATTTGATTTCAATTTTTACAGCACAATCAAAGTAAAATCAACAAACATACCAAAATATTGTAGTAAAATAATAATAGTAAGTACGGTCTAGCAAACTCCATCTTCATCTTCAAGGAATATTGTCTTCAAACGCTGAAATACTCAAGCAGACCCGAGCGTAATGAAAAGACAAAACACTCAAGTCAGAACTAAAAGTTTTTATGTAAGTTAAATCAATAACAAGTAAATATGAATGCAATAACTTCGGAGATGTTTATGGGATTTTCCATCTCCTATCAAGTGTACAACGTGAGTGCAACAACTTAAGAGATGTTACAGGATTTTCATCTCCTAAGGATCCGTTAAACTATCTATATGTAGTAAATTACGCTATATATAGTGTCTACCAGTAAAGTAAAGTTAGCATACTTTACATTAATCCCCCTTAACAAATTTTTAAGCATTGTCCTACAGTTTGACCTATAACATCACCAGTAAGGTCGGTAGCCAGGGAGGCGCTATGATAAGACAACACTAAAACAAAATCGTAGTGGTCGCGTATAAGGATAAAAGTATGACGAGGCACACGAGGCGACGCCCAAGGTAGGATACTACCGTTTTGCGTTTCCTGACTGGTGGTAACCCCTAACGGCCCACCATGAACATCCATCCCATAATCAAATCAAGGTGCACCAATCGAGTCCAATAATCAAGATTAAAATATGAAGAACAGATGTCGCCAGAGGTAGCTAGCCTAATTGGTCAGGTATGGCTCCTATTTTAGTCATTTCAAATTGACACAAGTGTCGGGGTCTATCCATCATCGTTCTCTTTCTTTAATCCAGCAAACGTCGCCAATTCAACCTCTACATTCTGGATAACATCCACCGCGTACACAGTTGTTAAAGTGGTTCTGGTATTGACAGAGAGTATGCCAATATTCGGCCCTGGTATCTTTAACAACCAAACGTCATTTTTCACATCGGTTGGTTCTTTAAAAATTCAAGATCAAGTCATATTTCATATCAAAATATCATATTTACTTCAAAATCATTTTGAATCCAAAATAGGTTATACCTTCATACCAAAACATTCGTATTTAAATCAACGATTTAAATCAAAATAGTTCCCCTTTAAAATAGTTTGAATATTGAAACTGGTTTTGAATAACTAAAATAGTTTAAATATTGAAATTAGATTGGATAATTAAAATAGTTTTAATATTTGGAAGTAGTTTTGAATGTAAAATAGTTTTAACATTGAAAATAGTTTAGATAATTAAATTGGTTTATATATTTTATATGTTAAAATAGTTTATATTTACACCGTTTCTTACTTTCACAACAATTTGAACTTAGGTTCAAATTCCAAATCAAAGTAAATTCAATTCCCACATTTAAATCCAATCGACTTCAAAACCCAAAATTCAATTTAAACCGGCCTTAATTCAAAATGATTTCAAACTTTACTTCCATTTCAGTTTAATGATTCGATTCAAATGGTAAAAGTTTCAATTCAAAGTCTCATTTAAAACAATTTAATTCAAATCCATTTCACATCCAAAATTCGAAATACCAATTTAAACCACTTTAATTAAAATAAAATCAAAGTTTAAATTTAAATTCAAACTTTTCAAATAATTCACTTTCAATAAATTCAAATCATATCCCAATTTCTAGTTTAAGATTTCAAATTAAATCCTTTAACCATTTCATTTAAACAGTTTCAATTTCAACATTTTAAAGCTCGAATTAAAAAATAATTTAATTCATGTAAATCCAAATTTATTTTCTTTAAAACAATATCATTTAAACAAATCCAATTCCAATATTTTAAAACCATTTAATTTAACCAAATCCAGTGTCTGTCTATAATTTTCTACTCTATGGCCAAGTGATTAGTTATTTCAATTTTAGTTACATGGATGGATATATATCATTTCAACCCATAATTTAAATGACATAGGTATATATCATTTCAACCCATTTCTTAGTTCATTTCAGATAATCTAAATGACAATTTATTGGATGTCAAAAAATAAATAAGGTAATGATACGAATATATCAAAATAGATAAACAACCATACATCCAATATATCAATTAATAGGCATCCAATTGCAAAAAACATCCAAATCAACCAATATATCACAACAGTTACTAGTTATCAATTGTCGGTGTATAACCGATAATTAAATTTCAATATTAATTTAAATGTCAATATAATTTATATAAAATTCAAATTAAATTTTAATGTCAATTTAAATTACCAAACAACAATCAATAAAATTTTATCACTTCATGATTTCAATTTAACTAACATCAGAAAATTTAGTATTGCGTGAGTGGATTTAATCACTCACCTTTGATTTGAAGCCCATTAAAAATCCAACAAAAGCCCAAAATCTCAACAGTTTCCAAATTCAACCAAATCTGTTTCATATTTTCTGAAATTTCGATATGGGTCCAACGGAAGAAACCGCATGCGAATCCGAGTTCGTATGCAAAAGTTATTCACGTTAGAAGTTTTAAATTTTAATATTAAATTAAATAAACAAAGGGCAAAACGGTAATTAGTATTACCTTTCAACCCTACTATTCAAACTCGAATCGAAGACAGAACCCAACATCGACCGCCGTCTTTGAGGCACCAACTACTGCGCCACACACGCCTTCGACCAGATCAGACATCAGCCTCGAGATCATGCCGTCGCCCTCTACCTCCAGACCCCACCATTTCGACCGCAACGAAGCTAATCTCCCTCGACTGAGATCTAAACGCGCCACCTATAAAACCAAGATCCGATGAACTCGAGCACATATTTGATGATCCAAGCTGATAGATGAACTTATCTTGGCCGCCTCTACGCTGTGGTGCTCGTCGATCGTCGAATGGTCGACGTTTTGCCGTTGAATGAGAAACCCTAGGATGAATGGTCGAGAATGTTTTGCCAATTTCTTGCCAAACCAAGCTTTGATTGCAAAAATGAATCGAAGAAGCTAATTTCTTTGTCGAGAGCTCCGCGATGATATATGACATGATAGGGTTTGAACAGTTTAAAATTTTGAATTGGAATTGAATTTGGAAATTAGGTTTTAGGATATTCACCATTGAAAAGGAGCAGTCAGATTAGAAAGTACATACAGAAAAAATAGAACGGAAGGCTGCTAGGGTTTCATAACAACATATATATAGACAAAGATGGACAGGAATAGATGGAACAAATATCGATTGGGCCAAAGCGACAATAAAGGCCCGAAAACCCGTTTTGTTCCCCAAATGAAAATAGGTAATCCTATATATCGAAATGTAAGTTTTTAATATTTCTAAACTCAATGAAACTAATTTCAAACCCTAATTCTATTGTACATAGTAGTTAGCTCTAAAATTATATTATATTTATTTTTACACGTTAACTAAAACGAAATATTATTAAACTGATTCAATTACTTTCAAATTCTAAATTAAATGGTTTCTATCATTTTTCTTGATTAAACCGGATTTTAATAATCTTTTTAAAAATTAACTTTTCCATGTTAAATTGAAGATTTAAATATTAAATTATTTCAACATTTGATTACAACAGTAATAAAACCCTAGTTCATTATATTTTAACTTCCAACAAATTCTTTTTTTGATTTGAATGTTTTTTATATTAAATCACAATTCACTTATGTATTAATTAAACATAAGTTTCCATTTTATTACACTCATTACCCTACATTTAATGTTTTCTCTCATATTAACTGAAATATTCCAATTACATTAATTCCGAATGATTACCAAATTAATTTCAAAACGGATTAAATAATGAGACGAGAAATAGAATAATTGTTACATCTTAGTAATTCATATCTATTAATTTATTGTTCACAAACAAGGATTATAAATTTAGTTATCAAATAATTGATTTCTTTATTCTGTGCTAAAACCAATCAATTAATAACATATGGTTTCTCCTTTAATACATCATTTATTTTATTCCTTATTAAACTATAACGATCTTGTTTTTAAGCCAAATTTAATTTAGTAATTAATATAAATATTTGGATTTATTTGTGAATTAATTTGAAATTTTCCAAAACAAATAAGATATGTGTTTGTTTATGTATACATATATATAGATTGTAAATAGAATTGGATTTAAAAACTTTATATTTTAAAGAAACTAATATATATATATATATGTATATATATATATATGTATATATATATATATATGTATATAGGGTATTTATTAGTGTATAATTAGATTTTAAATTATTTTCTTTAATTAGTTATACAATATAAATAATAGCTTAAGATTTAAAATAGGATTGAATAAAAAGGTTTATATACTTTTTTTTAAAAATTGCTTGAACTAAAATTGGTTTGTAAATATATAAAAGGTTTAAACATAATACATATATAAAACATAATAGATAAATTCAAACATATGTAAATATAAAACTAATTAAGGGTTTAAACATAAAATACTTATATTTAAACATTTGTAAGGTAATGATAAAGGATTTAAAACAAGTGTAAGCTTATCATTATATGCAATTACATGTGTTAGCATAATTAACAAGTGGCAAAAATGTTTTTTTTTCTTTAATTTGA
Source organism: Allium fistulosum (assembly GCA_030737815.1). Taxonomy (NCBI): domain Eukaryota; kingdom Viridiplantae; phylum Streptophyta; class Magnoliopsida; order Asparagales; family Amaryllidaceae; genus Allium; species Allium fistulosum. Next base: position 890,246,460 of record CM060905.1, on the reverse strand, counting down.
ATTTTATATAATAACATGTTTAGAAAGAAACCAGGCTTCAATTTTCATATATTTCAAAACCTGGAAACCAAAAAAAAGCAAAGAAATCAAAATTAAATCAAACTAAAAACAGCATCTTCAACCTGAGAAAACAAATGCAAGATCAACTCAGCAATCAAAAACAAATTCAACAAGATCAGGATCAAATTACAATTCCAAATTCAAGATTTCAGTTTCAAATTCAGGGTTCAATTCAAATAAATCAAGTTTGAATAGCTTATGGATGATTGGATTATATTGAATGCTTGAATTGTTTGAATATCTCTGATATGTAATTTGTGATGCTCTGTGATATGAATTGCTTTGGATTGAGCTGTGATAAATGTAATTTATTTATTTGTGATGAATTTACATATTTATCTGTGAATGGAAGATAAGCGTTATAGGATTATACCGCTTATTGATATTGATGTACTTGATGATGGTTGTGATATATTATTGTTGCATGCAAAACCCCTGGACAACACACACACACACACACAAATATGGATTTCATAGGAAATTGGTTAAGTCATGGATATTTTGAAAATGGTAAAAGAATTTTAAAGTTGAATTTTGAATCAAAAATGGTTTGGAAGTGAAATTGGGTAAAATATGAAAAGCTTTTGAAAGGGAAGTTTTGAAATTAAAATGATTTTGAATTTGAATTCAAAGATTAAAATTGAATTCTATATTTATAAATAAGTTTAAAGTTTGAGATTTCTTCCAACATTCTTATTTATAGCTTAATTTGATTTTTGGAAATGTTGGACTTAAAAGATGAATTTTGAGAAATAATAATATTTTATTATTTAAAAGGAAACTATGATTTACAAAGGGTTATACAGGGTATAAAATGTGTATATATATATATATGGATTTTAAACCATTTTTAAAGTATTTTAAAAGAATTATTTTGGAATTTAAATTTAACTCAAATAGAACTTGCCGAGGTTACGGCAGTTCGCTGATTTTCCGGTTGTATACTCTAAAAGGCTATAACTTGAGCAAATTTAATAAGATTTTTCCGAAACGAAAAACATTTGTTTTCAAATGATACTAGCTTTCATATAAAGGAAGAATTTCTAGTTTTTTTGAAAGGATTTCGAGTTATGGGTAAATCAAATTTGAAAAGGAAATAGTTTTGAAAGCTATGAATGAACTTTTGTTAAAGATTTGGTGAACCTTGTTTTCAAATTGAAAAGGATCTTAAAGGTGAATCTTTTTGTTTAAAAGATTAAAAATGGAAATTTTGTTTAAACCATTCAAAAGGAAAGGTTTTGGGAAATAAGGGCTGTGACTTAACTAAGATCCAAATGGATCCATATGTTTTTAAAGTTAAGTGCTCATTATTCGGATTAGCCGAGAGAGGACTTTATGTCATAAAACTCATTCCGAATAATGATACGACGGAATGGAATCGCATTTGAAGACGATGGTTGAAGATCGGGCATTTTCAAAAACGAAAGGATTACCTGTCGATTGTCTCTGCACTGAGTTGCTCCGGTATAGAGATTTCCCTATGTGATGGGGAGTCCGGTCGGGATTGTGGATATCTAGATTTGCAAGGGCTTCTTTCCTTAATTGGAGGAAGTGCCTTCGGTTCCATTCAGACCCAGGATGGACTTGTATGGATGTATGTTTGACATTACACTTTGAGATATAAAGCTGGTTTCTATCAAATACATTTCTGTTTGGTAGTGGAGAATTTATTCTCTTAGCTTAACACCCTTCTCTGAGACGTACGAGCTTAGAGGTTATGTAGTTGATGGTCACTAGTGATATACTCCCAATTTGGTAGTGTGGCATGCTGAGTGCTGATCATTGGTTGATCGAAGCATGGCTTTTGTGAAAAGCGTAGCTTTATGGGACGAGACTTCATCGAACCTCACACCCCGGAAATGGTCGAAACAGGAAGGAGCAGCAAGGTTATGGGGGTCGCGCGCCCCTCAGGGTATGTGCATTTCCTTCTGGATAAAATGTGGTATCATGGTATGGAGCCCAGATATTTAACTTATGTGGTTATTGGAATTTTGTTGTTGGGATCCCGGATAAAGGTTGGTTACGACCGGGGGATGGCATACTCGTGACAGCTAGTTACCTAGTTACAGAGGTAACCCGACCTTATGTTGGCAGAGATCTGGTTATGTTCTCGGGGCGTCCCTCCAGAGGCGTACCTATTCGGAAAGGAAGTTCCTTAGCCTTGGCCATTTGTTGGAAATCCAAACAATCAATACGAGCCCTGTACGGTTTAGTTGTAGAACCTGCCATGTGACGTGGTGGTAAGCTGCCATTTAGCATGGTGGCTATAGTAGGCATACTATAATGGTAGTATGCTGGCTAAGATTAATATTATATTTTCGAAATGTTTTCACACTATGCACTAATAATAATATCAAATGGATTTTCACGTATCAAGCATGTTTGACTGCTATAAGGAGAAATCTCCTTCAAGTGTGCGATTGCATTGTGTGTGCGGCGGGAGGCCTTATGGTAGTTTCATTTTCCAAAAAAGCATAACAGATTTCTTTTTATTTCTTTTTGTTCAAACAATTGTTTTTGTTTGCTCACACCAGTCCCATGACTGACCTGGAGTTTATTATTTCCTTTCTAAACTCTGGGTGCCCATAATTTTCCATACGGGCAGCCTAGAGTCAGGTATCAGTAGGTTGTGAAGCTAGTTCAGATAGTAGATGTAGATTTGAAGTCTTTGGATCTGGAAGTCTTTGGATCGGGGAGTGCACCGAGTTTGCTATAAGTTCAGCATGATATGGTTTCGAGCTTTTTGGATTGGTCTTTGGAGTTTTTGCTATGAAGACGCAGTTGTTGGATTCTATCTCTCACTCTTGAAGACTATATTGGAGTTATCTTATCCCGTTGTTGTTTTTGCGTTGTTGATGCTGTTTTCCGCTGTGGTGTTGTATTATATATTGGCTATGATGTTGGGCATTTGTTATAGAATGTTGGAGTTCAATGTTGTATCCATTTGGTGTATCAATAACTATCATTTTGTTTCCGCTGTTTTGTTATCATCTAATGTGTTATAGCTCTAGCGATACAGACTTCAATGTTTGAATCTCCGGCATTCGAATACGGGTGATGTATTGGATGTCGATTTTCGAAGGCTGAATCCAGGTCGTCACATAAACTTTACAATTATAACCAAATTGAACTTTACAATTGTACTCCATTTAGAGATAAACATTCATTTCATTCTTTATAACATTAACATTTGTTATTTCAAATCTTGTTGTTAATATGCAACCCCACATTGTTTCACATTCCATAGATTTGGGTTATCACCTTTTAACTTATTGAAATTTGTCACTTAAGGATTTCATCTTAGATTATAACATACGTCTAATAACATTTCCATTAATAAATCGTAAAATCTTTATTTATAACCATTTTTATTCAACAATTATATTAAATTTAATATTTCTAAATGGTTGAAAATACGGGTCGTTACAATCTCCCCCACGCAAACTTTTCATCCCCGAAAAGGAATAAGAAGAAATTAAGAAATTTGATATATTTTATTCAAAATAGTCAATTTATAAACAATTCATACTTAAGTCTAATATAAATTTGAAAATAACTCAACTTCCTCGAAAAAATTTCTAAGTCCTAAATTTACAAAAATTTCAGTAGTGTCCCCTTTGCGCGGCTAGGTCCGAAAAATTAAAATATCAATAATTACATGGTATATATCTTATTTCAATAAAAAAAAGCATCCCAAACCATGGGAAAACAATAAAATACCGCTACAATAATCGTAATCTGAAAACTTACCTATTTGTCGGGCAAACAAAACTCTATTTATGAAACCAAAAGCAATAGTTATTGCTTCCATAAACCTGAATTTTACTTACATAATCCAAAAGAGTTAAAACTATGTAAAAAGAACAATATATTAGTTGTTCCAATTAATAACACAAGAAACACACAATATATAATAATCATATGCAAACAAAAGCAGTGCAACCATTAAATGAAATAAAGAATCCATTACACATCCATAGCAACCAAAAATAATGGTTTGTCCAGGTTTAGAAACTTTTCATCGTACAATGGTAATAAATAATCTACCAAGTGTACCTTACGCTCAACAACCTTAGGTCATTACTCAATAGATTATTCATACAACCTCAAACGATTTGAAGTGTCATTTCCCAAACTTCCCATAATCCAAATAACAAAGAATTTAAATATTATTTAAGTTTGTACGATGTACATATATCATTTGTACACAATATCAATTCTGATCGCTTGCTTGAATACATAAATTTCATTTTCGAACTAGTATTGTTAACTCAACTAATCTAGTGCGGACTCTGATCCGATTTCTTGATTAGAAATCTATGTTTTCCTTGCATAGCTATAAACTATGATAGTATACTTCAAATTCATATCAAAAATTCGTATCAAATGTTCGCCGGCGAAAAATCCTAATTTGGACTGGTGTGAATTACTACAAATCATGTATTCGAATCTGGATCAAAATTGTTATGTGAATAAAATGATCTACGCATAGCTTACGTATTTTATTCTATTGGTTCTTTTCACATCATTTACTTTTCAATTATTTTATTTCTCATTCATTCATACAAGATAATCTTTTATTAATCTACATTTATTTACTTACATAAAAAATTTCCCATTCAATATTTAAAATCATCAATGAATAAATTCTTAAAGTATTACATATGTTTCTTTTTTTACAGTTTACTTCATATTTATTTACTTATATAACTTGATTTCCATTTAATATTAATATTCATTAGCGAATCATTTCATACTTTAAGTTTCTTTACTTTTTGATTCACTTTTATTCATTCATATATAGTATCTTTCAATATTAAATCTATTTATGAATCATTTCAACAATTTCTTAAGTTTATAATCATTTACTTAAATAGTATTCACTTTTTACTATTCAATTTAATTATTAAGCATTTCAAAACATTACCTTAAGTTTATAACATTTCTTGTATTATCTTAATTCTTTATTTATAAACGTAATTTCATTTTGAAATATTTTTATTACTTAAGTTTTTACTCGTGTAATATTCCATTAAATCCTAGAAGCATATACCAAAAATCTTATTCAAATTACTGAACAAGAATGTTCAATAGTTTAAACCTGTTTTAATTTTCATTATCTTTTAATTTAAGAGCTAAAAAACTTCAATTTCTTTACAGTTTCATTAAACACTTAGCTTTTAATTTCAGATTTCAATTTGGGAGTTTCCGACCATTAAAATACTCGAAGATTCCATTCTATTACAATAATTGAAAATCATTGATTAATAGAAACTTAAGAACTAAATACCGGGTTTCATTTCAAATTATCTTGAAATTAATATATGCTTATATCTTTTGTATATCAAATCATACTTAGGAAATTAATATTAAATTTTGTTTCACTAAAACAACTGTGTAGCAAAGCTACTATAGTAGTCTTCCCACTTTGAAACTTGTAAATGAACGTCGATGATGCTGCGGTCACATCGAAATTATTTTCCGACGACAGAAGAGGGGAGTACAGAACTTATTTTCATTAAATTCTTTTAAAAACATTTCTTTCAAGTACCTTTTGGAAACATTTTGAAAACATCTCTATTTGCAAATACTACCAAATAATACAAATTTTATTTTTCCAAAATCTTTGAAAACTAAATTTCAAACATCGGAATTTAAGTTCCCAAATTCCAATTTAAATTTATTTTATTGGTAAATCATAATTTATAAACCATATTTATAAAATTACATTTTTTTATAACATACAATAGTTAATAGTTTTTAAGAACCTTGACTAACCAACAATAATTGAATATTATCATTTCCTAACAACCAACACAACAAAAATAACAATATCAATTTATGAAAAATAATCTTTTAAATACAAAATACAATACTAGGTAAAATTATTACGTTTACTAATTTCAAAAACAATATTGTGTTGGTTTACCCTATTCAAGTGTTTAGAAATCCCTATCGATGTCACAGCATCCTATGTACCAATCAGAATTCATATATACTCAACAAAAAATTAACACAATACGAACATTTTTATAGCATTAACAAATATGCTCACTCAGACACACACACACTCAGACTCATTCTAGGGTATTACTAACTCTATCTCTAATGGGTTACCCCAACATGCTAAGGTATCACCATACAAAGCTCTGATACCAACTGTGACGACCCACCTTTCTGGACGATTAAAGTCGACAATAAACCACACATGTATAACTCAAACCATTTAAAAGGGTAGATAATCAATGGGATTTAACAAGAAAATAAGGGAAAAGAAGGAAAGCAATACACAAAATCTCGCAGCAGAATGACAAAATATAATTATCAAATAAACAGTTGATGAAGCTGTTTTACAATATAGATTTGATTTCAATTTTTACAACATAATCATAGTACAATCAACAAACATAGCAAAATAATGCAGCGGAATAATAGTAGTAAACACGGTCTAGCAAACTCCATCTTCATCTTCAAGGAATATTGTCTTCAAACACTAAAATACTTAGGATGACCCGAGCGTAATGAAAAAAACAAAACACTCAAGGCAGAACTAAAAGTTCTTTTGTAAGTTAAATCAATATCAAGTAAATATAAGTGTAATAGCTTCGGAGATGTTTACTGGATTTTCCATCTCCTATCAAGTGTACAACATGAGTGCAATAACTTAAGAGATGTTATGGGATTTTCATCTCATAAGGATCCGTTAAACTATCTATATGTAGTAAAATACTCTTTATATATAGTGTCTATCAGTAAAGTAAAGTATTAAAATAGCATTAAGGCTTTACATTAACCTCCCTTAACACATTTTTAAGCATTGTCCTACAGTTTGCCTTATAGCATCACCAGTAACGTCGGTAGCCTGGGAGGCACCGTGATAAGACAACACTAAAACCAAATCGTAGTGTCGCGTATAAGGATAAAAGTATGACAAGGCACGTGAGGCGATGCTTAAGGTAGGATACTACCATTTTGCATTTCCTGACTGGGTGGTAACCCCTAACGGCCCACGGCAAACATCCATCCCATAATCAAATCAAGGTGCACTAATCGAGTCCAAAAATCAAGATGGAAATACGAAGAACAGATGTCGCCAAAGGTTGCTACAAAAATCAAGATGGAAATACGAAGAACATATGTCGCCAGAGGTAGCTAGCCTCATTGATCAGGTATGGCTCATGTTTTAGTCATTTCAAATTGACACAAGTGTCAGGGTCAATCCATCATCGTTCTCTTTCTTTAATCCGGCAAACATCACCAATTCGACCTCTACATTCAGGATAATATCCACCGCATATACAGTTGTTAAAGTGGTTTCGGTATTGATAGAGAGTATGCCAATATATGGCCCCCGTCTCTTTAACAACCAAATTTCATTTTTCACACCGGTGGGTTTTTTAAAATTCAAGAACAAGTCATATTTCATATCAAAATATCTAATTTACTTCAAAATCATTTTGAATCCAAAATAGGTTATACCTTTATACCAAAACATTCCTATTTGAATCAACGATTTAAATCAAAATAGTTTCCCTTTAAAACAATTAGAATATTGAAACAGGTTTTGAATATTTAAAATAGTTTAAATATTGAAATTGGTTTGGATAATTAAAATAGTTTAATATTTGGAAGTAGTTTTGAATATAAAATAGTTTTAATATTGAAAATAGTTTAGATAATTAAAATAGTTTATATATTAAAATAATTTGATTATTAAATAATTTATATATTAAAATTGTTTATATTAAAATTGTTTCTTTCTTTCACAACAATTTGAACTTAGGTTCAAATTCCAAATCAAAGTAAATTCAATTGCCACATTTAAATCCAATCGATTTCAAAACCCAAAATTCCATTCAAACCGACCTTAATTCAAAATGATTTCAAACTTTACTTCCATTTCAGTTTAACAATTCGATTCAAATGGCTAAAAGTTTCAATTCAAATTCTCATTTAAACAATTTAATTCGAATCCATTTCACATCCAAAATTTAAAATACCAATTTAAACCATTTTAATTAAAATAAAATCAAAGTTTAAATTTAAATTTAAACTTTTCAAATAATTCACTTTCAATAAATTCAAATCATATCCCAATTTCCACTGTAAGATTTCAAATTAAATCCTTTAACCATTTCATTTAAACAGTTTTAATTTCAACATTTTAAAGCTCGAATATGGTAATGTTAATGGTATCCATAATATCAGAAGCACATGAATATGAAACAAAATCACATATTTCAAAAACAACTTTTTTGATTACATTTCACAAAACATATTTCATATTCCATTACATAATCTCGATCCTTTCCCAGGTTTAGATCAAATAGAATTATTACAAAATACGCCAAGAGCACATATGAAGATGCCCCCTTGGTTGACCAGAGTACTATATAGTCATCACTAATATAATACAACATAGCAGAATCAAAAAAAAAAATAGCTACTCCTGAAAAGCTATCCGTTAGCCTCCTGCTCGTCTCCGGAAGCTTTATTCGCCAACCTACTAAAACCTTAAAATCCTCAACCCTCAGCCTACTCAAATAAATTTAGAACACCCGAGAGTTTAAGGGGAAAAACATAAAATTCGAGTCAGACATTAAGCCTAGTGTGAATAATACTATACATCTCGGTTATTTGATATTAAGTGAGAACATGTCGCTTAGCGGAACGAGTTTCCCCTCACTAATGTACTTTTAAAACGTATCTTTTGCAAATCATAATTCTACAACCAAAACTGGTTAAAACAGTAAAGCATTATCATGTAAACATACATATCAGGTAATAAATGGACTATCTGTCCGAACACTAGTTTTGTTTGGCTAACTACTAACCTTTGGCGGACTTGGGCCTACCAGACAAAATAAACAAATAATCTAACATATGTTAGATCCTCTTCTTCTGGACGGTCTGTCCCTAACTTACTGCTCCAGCTCAACTGATCCTAATGGTTTTACGAGCTTACCTATAATCTATCTCTGTACATATATTCCTTTCTATGTGTAACATCATTTTAGTCTTACCTATGACAAAGCCCTACACAATGGAATTTTGGACTAAATTAGCTAGGGGCTAATAGCTAATGTATAGGGTGCGATCCTATATCAGTCCTATCTGGTATTCCAATATCTGAGTGATTTTACTTAAGGTAATCTTCCCTTAAATTTTCCTTGAAATTTTTTTCTTGTCAAATTGATTTAAACCTTTAGATCATACTTTAAACAAGGAAAATAAATTCTATGCTTTACTCAAATCACCTTGCCATATTATATATATACACTTTACATAAATATTTGTTGGTGAAAACATTTTAAACCTTTGAAAGTACCCCTTTCGATCCTATTGAAAGTATCCCTTCCAAAATCAAGTAAACCCTTTATAACCTAGGCCAAAACATTCCTTTCGAAACTATTTATATAAACCTTTCGAAATCATTGAGAAACCATTCCTTCCAAAGCTATAAAACCTTAGGCATTTTCTTTAAAACACTTAAACATTGCCTTTCAAAAATATTAGAAAACCTTTCCTTTCAAACCTTTCGAAACTATTAGGGAATCACACCTTCGAAACCTTCATTAAAACCTTTCGAAAGCATTAAAACATCAAACCTTTTAAAAACATTTTGGTTCAAGTAAAACATGTGGAACAACCTTTTGAAACCGTTTAAAACTATCTCCTTTGGAACCTTTAGTTTCTACCTTGAACATAGAAAAAGGGTCATAAAACATTTAAGTTGAAAGCACTCTTTCGAAAGCATTTCCTAAGTAAAGAAGTGATGGTGTCGAAACTAACCTTCCGAAAGCTTTGGAGAAACGACTAAGTTTTGAAAACAAAACAACCCTTTCGAAGGCATTGCTTCAAAAGGAAAAAAGCGGCAGCAAAGGGGTTTTAACCCCGACGAAAGCTTTTACTTAAAAAGAAGGCGCAACCTCTTAGAAACCATTCCTTTAAAACATTTGACCCAGTCGAAGCCAACCAGGTCGAAAGCATTCCCTTCGAAAGCAAAGCAGGCATGTTTTCATTTCAAAACAAAGCAACGTTTCGACCCCTTCGGAACCCATAGCTTTGACCCATCACCTTCCGCATAAGTCCAATTCACTATGTACCAAGTCTTTGATACTATGCGCATTGGATTCGATGTTTATAGAGGTGGAACTATTAAGTCGAAACCTCAGGTGCCGAAAGTGGTGAAATATGTAAAAAGCTTGTTTAAACTGAACTTTATCTTTTTAAAGTAATCTTTTCAACTAACCTGCCTTGTTCATTAAATATGATTGGTTGCAAATTTTCTTTTCCAAAAACACTACCGAAATCTCAGAATTAAACGATTTAAATAATTTACAAAATACCCCTTCTTCTTTTATAAATATATAAAACATTTAAGTCCCATACCTTAAATAATTTTATATATCTATTAAAACACTTAGTAAAATTCTACAAAAATTCAAAAAAATCATTTTTAATATGTTTTCTAACATACGTTAATTTCAAACCCAAAACATAAATAATTTAGCCGTAATTTATTTTAAACCCAAGTAATCATTTTCTTCACTAGAAAATTAATATAAAATCCACATCAAATCAGAAAATTATGAAATTAAAACCCATCTTTAAAATATCGTTTCTGATCTAAATCTAAATTCGCAAGGCATTTGGATGTCATTTAATAGGGTTTTCACATCAAAACATATCATAAAAGCTATATGAATAAGTATTGATCATTAACAAGCATATATAAACATTTTGTCATTCAAAAACATGGCTAAACTTTGCAAGATAAATCAAATTTAACCTAAAACGAAAAACAATAGAAAATATGAGATGTAGTCAACCTTAGCTTTGAGATTAAGGATTTGAGATTTGATCTTGATTTAGTTGCTTAAGCTTTTCCTTTGAAATCTTCTTATCTTCTAATGCTTTTTAATGGTGGCTGCCCTCTTACTTACGTTTTAGTTTTGTAAATATAGAAATGAACGTATATAATATGGCTTAAAGGGTTAGGGTATAAGAATAATACTTATTCCTATATTGCCCCTTGTCTATTTCCTAACATTTTATTCCATTTCAATTTACTTAGTTCATTTGTTAACATGGCACGACTACCCTTACTAATCACAAACTCAATCCCTTAATCATTTTACATTATTTCATGTAATTTACCTAATTAAATGTTCCTTATAATGTTAGTAAAAATATGGTGTGTTACAGACTCCCCTCCTTAAAGAATTTCGTCCTCGAAATTACGATAAGGTACACAACCAAACAATCCAAAAGGTAAATCATACCATCAAACAACTCAGGATAAGCGTCTCTAATCCTGCTCTCAGTCTCCCAAGTACAGTCTCTCTTTACGTCACTCCACTGGACTTTCACTAATCCGACTGTCTTGTTTCTAAGCCTCTTCTCATCTCTCGCAACTATCCGAACTGGCTTTCAAACTATAGTCAAGTCTGGTTCTACTACTAAATCATCTAAGACTGTCGGTGCTATAGTAGACTCTGGGTCTCTGACACACTTCCTTAGATGAGAAACCTAGAAAACATCATGGACTTTTGCCAAACTATTCGGTAACTCTACCCTATATGCAAGTTTCCCGAACCTCTCTACAATAGGAAATGGTCCAACGAATCTCGGTGCCAACTTCCCTGACCTTCCAAATCTGATTACGCCTTTCATTGGTGACACCTTAATAAAAACATGATCCCCACAGAGAACTCTAATCTTTCCACCTTCTATCTGCATAACTTTTCTGCCTAGATTGAGCTTCCTTCATCCTAGCTCGAATCAACTCAATCTTTTCTGCGGCTTCTCTAACTAAATCTGGACCAAGAACCAACCTATTCCCGGTCTCTAACCAATAAACCGGTGATCTGCATGGCCTTCCATACAAAGCTTCAAATGGTGCCATCCCTATACTAGTCTGATAAATTTTTTTATACAAAAACTCGACTAAGTGTAGACGGTCTTCCCATGATCCGCTAAAATCTAACGAATAAGCTCGTAACAAATCCTCTAAGATTTTGTTAACTCTTTCCCTTTGCCCATCGGTCCGTGGATGGTAAGCGGTACCCATCTTGAGCTTGGTTCCTAAAATCTCCTGTAGACTCTTTCAAAACTCGCTAGTGAACAAGGAATCTCTATCACTTACTATGCTGCTAGGAATTCCGTGAAGTCTAACTACATTCTTCATAAACAACTTAGCTAAAACAGGTGCTGTCCTAGTTCACTTAACTGGAATCAAATGGGCACTCTTGGTCAATCTGTCCACTATGACCCATGTACTTTCATTTCCTCTATTAGATCTTGGCAACCCGTCTATAAAATCCATAGAAATAGAATCCCACTTCCAAACTGGAACATCTAACGGCTAAAGTAACACACTTGGTTTCTAATGTTCGGCCTTTACCCGTTGGCAGTTCAAACACTGCTTTACCCCTAAGCCTACATCTCTCTTTATACCTTCCCAGAAGAAACTCCTCTTTATGTCCTGATATATCTTGATTCCTCCCGAATGAATAGTGAACTTCGAATGATGGCATTCTTCCAAAATTTCCTTCCTTATGTCTCCCATATTCAAAACACACAGTCTTCCCTTCTTTCTCAGCCACCCATTCTGGTCAAGACCAATATCCTTCAAGTCATGCTCTCTGTTCCATCCCTTAACTTCTTGATCCTTTCAAATAATACTGGATCCTCCATCTGTTTAGAAGCAATATCTTCGATCATTACCGGTCGAACTTCTAAACAAGACTACACAATAGATCCTCCACTAAACCCAGCTTCAGACCTCCACTACACTCTGCAAGACGACAATGTTTCCAAATCTTTCCACTCTGTTATCATTGCCAACACTGCATTCTAATGCTTTCTGCTAAGCGCATCTGCAACCTTATTACCTTTTCCTAGGGTGTAATCAATTCCAAAATCATAAGCAGCAATAAATTACAACCATCCCTGCTGTCTTATGTTCAACTCCTACTAAGAGAATAAATACTTTAACGAATTAAAGCTCAAACCTCTCTCCCAAAAGGTAATGTCTCTACACTTTTAATGCAAAAATCATTGTAGCTAATTCCAAATCATGCCTTAGTATCTAACCTCATGCTGTCTAAGCTATCGAGAAGCATAGGTAATCACTTTATCTCTTTGCATTAACACAGCTCCCAATCCAGTTCCACACACATCTGTATATACTACCAAATCCTGATTTCCTTCTGGAATAGCTAATATAGGTGCATTAGTCAGTAAGTGTTTCAGCTTCTGGAATGCTTCCTCACACTTATAGGTCTAAACAAACTCCACATCCTTTCACGTTAGCATGGTCATCGGTGCTGCTATCCATGAAAAATCCTTAATGAACCTCCTATAATATCCAGCCAATCCAAGAAAACTTTTTATCTCAGTCACTATCTCGGGTCTCTTCCAATTATTCGCCGCTTCTATTTTAGTCGGATCTATAGAGAACCTTCCTCTGAGACTACATGACCAAGAAACTTTACTTCCTTCTTACAAAAATGACACTTCGAAAACTTCACCTTCAATTGATGCTGCCTCAGTGTCTCAAGCACCACTCTAAGATGAACTTCATGCTCCCTTTCATCCTTAGAGTATATCAAAATATCATCTATGAAAACCAACATGAACCTATCCAAGTGCTCTCGGAAAATTCGGTTCATCAAATCCACAAGGAAAGCTGGCGCAGTAGTTAGTCCGAACGGCATCACTAACCGTTTGTACGATCCATATCTAGTTCTAAACGCCGTCAAAGGAATACTATCCTCTGCTACTTTAAGCTGATGGAAACCTGTTGCTAAACCCAACCGAGAAAATACCTTGGCTCCACTCAACTGATCGAGCAAATCGTCAATTCTAGGCAACAAATATCGATTCTTTATCATCTTCTCATTTAACTCGCGATAATCAATACATAACCTCAATGATCCATCCGGCTTCGTTGTAAAAATACCGCGGTTGCTCCCCAAGGTGAACTACTAGGTCTACTAAAATTCTTGCCTTCCAAATTCACCAACTACACCTTTAACTCCCTCATATCGGTAAGTATCATCCTGCTTGGCGGCCTACTCACTGGTTCTGCTCCAGACACTAAATCTATTCGAAACTCAATGGCTCATTTCGATGGCAATCCTACTACTGGCTCAAAAACATCTATGGATTCGCTAACCATGAAAACTCGGCTGAACTCATCGTCTAACTCCATGACACCTAACAAAGCATTCACCTCACAACTGGGGTTTCTTATGGTATATATTATCAGATCACTACAGTCAGGGTGTCTAAGTGATATTTTTCTATCATGGCAAAATATCCTAGCATCGTACTTACTTAGCCGATCCATACCCAAAATAATTCTGAACCCTACAAAGTCAAACACATGCAAACTGCAAACAAATGTATGACCTAACAAATCAAACTCTATGTGGTCACACTTCATCCCAAGTGTCGGATACCCTCCTATCAGATTTGCAACCCTTAAGGAAGTAACTAGGTATGAGGGTTCTAGGTTAAGCTTATCTATAAAACAATGAGATATAAAAGAATGCGCTGCACTAGTATCAAACAGGACGCTAACAGACATACCATGAATCTGAAGCGTACCTCCCAACACTACCTTTCCTTTCTCCTCTATCATTGGCCTTGAGGTAGCTAGTTCCAACGTAAACACTTTTCCTTTTCCATCCTTAGCAGGCTTATTGCACTAGTTCTTATAATGACCAATCTGACCGCAATTGAAGCATCTAATATTCTTCTTTCCGGTCACTTCCATTGCCTTTCCAGTACGACATTCATTAGCGAAATGTCCTTTCTTCTGGCACTTAAAGCAAACAACTTCCGACTTTCCTTTCTTCACGGCTCCATCTTTCTGAGCTCCTTTCTTGTGGAAAAACTTTCTTTTCCGACCCTGCTCCACCTGGATTTCCTTTGCCTTGTTCTTCTCCAGAAAAGCAAGCATCTCCTCGTGTCTCAATGCCATCTCTACTACAACATCATAAGGATCCCTAATATGAGGCAATGTAGCCCTTGCCAACTCAGGCTTCAACCCCCTTATGAATTTCTCATTCCTCTTAATCACAGTATCGACTGTGGCATATCCATATCTAGAAAACTCCTCAAACCTTCTAGCATACTCCAACATCGTCATCTCCTCCTGCTCCAACTCAACAAACTTTCTGAGCAAGGTAGACTTCGCCATCACAGACATGAACCTCTCCTCGAATCTGCTCCTAAACTCAGCCCATGTCATCGTCTCTTCATTCACTCCAACCGTCACACTATTCCACCAGAATAAAGCTGCTCCTTGAAGCTGTCTCGATGCAAGCCTCCTCTTCTGCTCACCATTGAGCCCCAAATCTGCAAAGATCCTCGCACGATGCAGCAACCAGTTATCCCTCTCAATAACATCTTCCGTTCCAATAAATGGCTTTCCTCCCAGCCTAGCATAGCCTCTACTCAAAATATCATAGCTGTCGACCACTGGAGCTTCCCGAACTCCTCCTCCAACTACTCCAACAGTAACACCCACCTGCATCACATTCAGAAAAAACTGATACATAGCTCCATGTCAATTTGTGAGACTCCAGTACCCACATTTCCAGCTTGTGCCTGACTTGGGTTTCTCCTCGTATTCGGTCTGGCATTTCCATTTGTTGTGGTGCTTCCCCCTCCAAGGTTAACTCTTCCACTTTAGCATCCATATCTGTATTCAAGCCTCGTGAGACACAGAAGAATAGCCTAAGAGAGAAAGGAGAATAGAGATATAGCATATACTTATATATAGCAAATACATGTTACTATAGCATTATCCCATACCCCGATCTTATCTCTAATTTCTTAGGATTATGTTTTCAATAATTATTTTAGATTAAAGTTTTTCATAAACCTATGCTCTGATACCAAGTTGTAACATCACCTATCTGGAGGCCCGAAGCTAAGCGCTACGGATGCTGTAGTCATCCACAGTATTAACTTCAGGTGACCAAATATGGTAATATTAATGGTATCCATAATATCAGAAGCACATGAATATGAAACAAAATCACAGATTTGAATAACAACTTTTCTGATTACATTTCACAAAACATATTTCATATTCCATTACATTATCCCGATCATTTCCCAGGTTCAGATCAAATATAATTATTACAAAATATGCCGAGAGCGACATATGAAGATGCCTCCTTGGTTGAACAGAGCACTATATAGTCATAACTGACATAATACAACACAGTGGAATAAAACAAAATAACAACTACTTCTAAATAGCTATCCATCAGCCACCTACTCGTCTCTGGAAGCTTTATTCGCCAACCTACTAAAACTTGAAAATCCTCAACCCTCAGCCAACTCAAATCAGTTTTGAGCACCCGAGAGTTTAAGGGGAAAAGGATAAAACTCGAGTCAGACATAAAGCCTGGTGTGAATAATACTATACATCTCGGTTTTTTGATATTAAGCGAAACCACGCTGCTTATTGGAATGGGTTTCCCCTCACTAATATCCTTTTAAAACATATCTTTTGCAAATCATAATGCTGTAACCAAAATTGGATAAAACCGTAAAGCATTATCATGTAAACATACATATCAGCTAACAAATGGACTATCTGTCCGAACACTATAGTTTTGTTTGGCTACCTACCAACCTTTGGCTAACTTGGGCCTACCAGAAAAAATAAGAGAAAAATCTAACATATGTTAGATCCTTTTCTTCTGGACGGTCTATCCCTAACTTCTTTAGGCCAACTCATCCTAATAGTTTTGCGGGCTCACCAATAACCTATCTCTGTACATATATATTCCTTTCTACGTGTAACATCATTTTAGTCTTACATATCCCTACACACTGGAATTTTGGACTAAATAAGCTAGGGGCTAATAGCTAATGTATAGGGCGCAATCCTATACCAATCCCATCTGGTATTCTAATATCTAAGTCATTTTTCTTAGGGTAATCTTCCCTTAAATTTTCCTTGAAAAACTTTTCTTCTCAAATTGATTTAAACCTTTAAATCATACTTTAGACAAGGAAAATAAATTATATGCTTTACTCAAATCACCTTGCCATGTTATATATATACACTTTACATAAATCTTTGTTGATGAAAACATTTTAAACCTTTGAAAGCACCCCTTTCAATCCCATTGAAAGTATCCTCTTTGAAACAAAGTAAACCCTTTATAACCTAGGCTGAAAAGACAAAACATTCCTTTCGAAACCATTCATATAAATCTTTCGAAATCATCGAGAAACCTTTCTTTCGAAAGCTATAAAATCTTTGACATCCCATCTTTAAAACACTTAAACATTTCCTTTTGAAAACATTGGAAAAACTTTCCTTTCAAACATTTTGAAACCGTTGGAGAATCACCCCTTCGAACCCTTCATTAAAACCTTTCGAAAGCATTAAAAAATCAAACCTTTAGAAAAATTTGGGTTCGGGTAAAACATGTAGAACAACCTTTCAAAACCATTTAAAACTATCTCCTTCGAAACCTTTGGATTCTACCTTCAAAAGAGCAAAAGGGTCATAAAACATTTAAGTCGAAAGCACTCTTTCGAAAGCATTTCCTAAGTAATGAAGTGATGGTGTCGAAACCAACCTTCTGAAAGCATTAGAGAAGCGGCTAAGTTTTTAAAAGAAAACAACCCTTTTGAAGGCATTGCTTCGAAAGGAAAATGGCGACAGCAAAGGGGTTTCGACCCTGGCGAAAGCTTTTACTTAAAACAAAAGGCGCAACCTCTTAGAAACCATTCCTTTAAAACATTTGACCCAGTCGAAGCTAACTAGATCGAAAGCATTCCCTTCGAAAGCAAAGCAGTCGCATTTTAATTTAAAAGCAAAGCAACGTTTCGACCCCCTCAAAACTCATAGCTTTGACCCAGCACCTTCCGCCTAAGTCCAATTCATTATGTGCCAAGTCCTTAATACTATGTGGATTGGTTTCGATTGCGATGGAGGCGAAACTACGGAGGCGGAACCCCAAGTGCCGAAAGTGGTGAAACAGGTAAAAAGCCTATTAAAGTTGAACTTTATCTTTTTAAAGCAATCTTTTCAACTAACCTGCCTTGTTTTTTAAAATATGATTGGTTGCAAATTTTCTTTTCCAAAAACACTGCCAAAATTTCAGAATTGAAAATTTTAAATAAGTTACAAAATACCTCTTCTCCTTTTATAAATATATAAAACATTTAAGTCTCATACCTTAAACAATTTTATATATCTATTAATGTTTGTACCAAAATTGGGCACAACACTCTTCGGACGTATTTGAAGAGATTAAAATGAAGAATTTAAATGTAAAAGGAGGCTAATCTAACAAACACGCCAAGATAAGCGAACAGAAATAGAAAAATATAGAGATTTATTGTGGTTTGATGTTGTAGCCTACGTCCACTTTGAATGATTTTCTATTTATTGTTGATTGACAACTGATTACAACAGTGAAATACTCTAACACTCGAGTTACAATGGAGTTGTGGCAGAGTAACGACATATCAGAGTGAAAAATTCTTTTTTTATAGGCATAGGGTTGCTATTTATAGGTGTAGTCTGGAAATATCTGCCTTTGATCTCGGAATACTCCTTCTCAAACATGGGTGGGCCCACCAGATCGATCAGGGGCCATTTGGGATCGATCCCCATTCCATTCGTATCGATCAATCTTTGCTCCTTTTCGGCTGAGATCGATCAGAGACATTTTTGAGGTGGTAAGCAAGCTCCTGTGAAAATTTGGTAGCATTTGGACTTGTAGATTTGAGTTATGATCGATCCAAGGTTCACAATTTAGGTTGGTAGAACTATACGTATGATACCTTCGTATCGATCAATGTTCGTATCGATCTTCTACATATCGATCAGGTGTGCAGTGATGATGTGGAGTGATGGTTCAGGGGAGATCCACATTTCATGCCGAGTGACCATTTCCTTTACTTGGCTATTCCTTCTTCGTATCAATGCTTGGAAGTCCCTTTCGTATCGATGCTTAGGATGCCACTTCGTATCGATGGAAAGTGTTGGTTTCGTATCGATCTACGGCTGATCGATAGAAATGTATAAAGGTAGCCGATCGATATGAATTGGACACATGGGTAGCTGCCAATGGATACGAAGGGAATTGACTTCGATGGATATGAAGTTGCATGGATACGAAGAAGGGTGGTTTTTGATGGATACGAACTGAGGTCTTCACTTTTGATTTTGATTGATCCATAACTTGAGCAAATGAACACCGATTGACCCAAAATTTGGAATGTTGGCTTTTATAGCTTTGCTTGTCACATCATGTCAATTGTAGCTCGATTCAGACTCGGACCAAATTTGCCAGTATCCATAGTGAACCTGTGTATAACCAATCTTCGGGTCGAGCTGTCCTTGGTTTCTAGTGAAGTCCTTGGTATCACGGCCTTGCTAAAAGGAGGGATAACATTTGCCCCCCAAAGTACATCTTGTGTGAACATGACGTGCTTTGAAAAGCTGCATTCTTTATTTTGAAAAAGCTCTATCCGATTCATTGAATAGTCGCTGCCTTTTCATCAAGAGATGTAACCTATAATTGATTTCCAACATTATAAATGTTGAACTGTTGACTGCCAATGATCATGCAGTGTTTTGTTGTAACTCAAGGTCGAGTGCTAGAAATTTGTTGTTCGTTGTTCTGGTTGTCATCAGGTATGCATTCAATTCCTGTTAATTTAGAAAATTGAATGTCAGTTCGTCATACATGCATGTATGTTTACTTGATTCCTGTTTACGTTTGTACGTTCATGGGTCGTTGTCAAGTCCGTTAGTTTTTGTTTGGATCAAGTTTCGTATCGATCCTCTCCAAGATTGATCTGAAATTCGAGTTGTAACAACTTTTGATGATCGTTTTAAGGCATCCCTTCGTATCGATCCTCTCCTGGATCGATCTAAGAAGTTGGAATGCATGCTCCATATCGATGGCTATCTATACGAAACAAAAAGTCTTTGGAGATGATTCGTATCGATGGGCTTGAAGGCTGACCACTGATGGATACGAACTGTTACACTCCGAATCGATCTAGGCAGATGGATACGAAGATGGTTCTTTGTATCGATGGAATTTTTTACCGCTTCATTCGGTTTTCACCACTGGGAGATGAAACATTTTTGCCTGGTTCCGAATCCATACAAATACTTTTTGGACTTAACCAAATTTTCTCACTTGCTGTCATTTTATTCTTGCCTTCGTATCGATAGAGAACTCGAGAAAGAGCAACCGTCTTCATCCCCAAATAAAATTAACTCATTAATCTCTCAAACCGATCCCTTAAATTATGTAATTGACCAATTAAATCAACTTTAAAATGATGAGACTCGAGTTTTAACGTTGTTCCATCCATGGTCGTTGCCAATTCTAACGTTGTTAATGTCGGAACTTGGTCGGAGTGAGGTCGAGGGAGGAGCAATGGTGTTTCAGTTGCTTGGGGAAAAAGAACCGTTGATGGATACGAAGTAGTCATGGGAAGAATCCCTGGCTTCGATCTCGTATCGATGAACGATGGAGGAAGCACCTTTTGTATCGATCCGGAATGGGGAACTCATATCGATCTAGAACCGATGGATGGAGGGAGGAGCTTCGTATCAGTCTGGAATGGTGGAAGTTCGTATCGATCTAGAGTGATCGATACGAAGCCTTGGCCGTGTGAACGATACAAAGTCGAGGATTTGGTTATCGATACGAAATCCTTGGCTGGTGATCGATACGAAATTGAGGGTCTTGGATCGATACGAAACCTGTTTTTCCTGATCGATACAAAACTGGACTTTTGTGGAACGATCCAAGTTTGAACATTAATGGATATGAGACTTCGTATATTCGAACATTTGACTCCGACGAGCTTCATCCTTGCATATCTGGACTTAACTGTTAAACTGCATATTTGTCTGCCCTTCGAAACTCGTCGATAGAACTGTAATTTGACAAACTTTACAAACTCTAGCATGGATCATTCTTCGAAGTCAGAATGGCATGGTTGCGATAGTCAGCGATGACGGTCACTCCAGTTGAATCTTGAAGTCCTGTCGTTTTAACATTTTTTAGACTTAAAGAAATTTAAAGTATTATGTAGCACTACACTACACAACATGATCACGCGCTTCACATTCACGGGAGGAACATGGGTTTCTTGCCATCTAACAATGGTTTTTACTAAGTTCAATAGCTATGGATCCCGGAAGCTCTGAGCCGTAGGATATCCAAAGTCCTCCACTTCTAGTTATAGAAACGCCAGAGATTGCAACTGAAGTAATAAGTCCCGCTTCGGATGAGATGCTGGGTGTAGCTTTTATTATGAATCCACAGGATTCTATCCGTTCCAAAGTTTCCGAAGATATGCTCAGCAGAATCTATCTCAGGCATGGGCTATCCCTAGAAGATGTTTTGGTACCGGGCACAGAAGACAGAGCCCATAATCCCCCAAAAGGTTATACTGCTTGCAATAGATTCATGTGTGTTGCCGGAACGCTGCCCCCTTTCAATCAATTTATCCGGGAAGTGTTGCTCTTCTTGAGGATTGCTCCGTCTCAATTGCATCCAAACGGGTATGCTTTGCTATACAGCCTATACATCATCTTTATGGAGCATCTTTTCCGACCTTCGACTATCGAGGAAATCAGATTTCTATTCAACGTGAAAAGTTGCGGGGACAACCCTTCATTTACGTTTCTAGAAGCAGTTAGAAATTGCTAAGTAGTGGCAAGAGCTTGGAGCAAACTAAGCTACTTCAAAACCGGAAGGTTTTTTGTTCGGTATCCACCCAGATTCGCTAGATGATGGTTAGTTAGACGTAAGTGCTCCCACCTTTTTGTCGATTAACTAGATTAATTGATGCTGAGTCTAACACTGTGTTACTTTTACATCTTCGATTCCACGGCCCGAAGGAGAGCACTTCAAAGAGATAGTACAGACTCTCCAACAGTGTCGGCTAAGCTTAGAGAGATCGATGAAGTTCTCACCGATGAAAACTTAATCGTTGTTGGGCTTATAGAAAGAGGCCAAAGCATTGGATCAATAGGTGTTCTCAGAATGGCTCCAACGTAGTATGGAGGAAGAAGAGCCCCTAGAATCGTAATCACTGAACAGGCCGGTGATGCGGGTGTGCCCGCTAGAGATGAGCCTACAACTGTGCCTCCGCTGAGTCTTCGATCTTCAGAGTTGAAAAGAAAAGGCAAGGCTATAGCCGACAAATCCACGAGGCATAAGACTGTTGTGATGTCCCTGCTTGTAAAAATTGCTATATGTCCAAAGACTTCTCCGCGAATGGAGAGTTCTTTGAAAGGATTGGCGGACATCCCTATTCTAGATGACTTGTCTTCATATCAAGACCTTGGATTATAAGGACTTCAAAGTGCTTTAGATATAGGGGAGCCAACTCCTGCGAGCAAGGCTACCATAACCAGTTGGTTGGCGGTTTGCACATGCATGCACACACTTCACGACAACACACTTCACGATAGCACACAATGGATTCTCTTTTCATTTTTCAGACACGATGGTGAGGCAAGGATCAATGCTCGGCAGTTTGTGTTCCAAATGCCATTCTTCTAGTTCTTATTCTGAGTCTCACAGACGCGAGACTGATAGAGATTATGATAACGGCTACTCCAGCCAAGAGCACGACCGTTACAAAAGGGAGAGGGAGAGACAACACCAAAGTAGGCGCCGCTCCCGGTCCTGATCGCCACCACCCAAAGGTTCCGCCAAACCCTCCGGCTCCAAAAGGCAGTCTTCAAAAACTTCACATCAAATAGTGCATCTTCAAACTTCAAGACCCGACGAGCAACGTTCGCGTACTGAGGTCGAAACTCCCATTATCACAGAACAGGCCGCTTTAGAACCCACCAAGGAGGGAGCGATCAGAATTGCTAAGTTGAAAAAAGATTTTCCAAATGTCTTCTTTGACGACTTTATATTCCCTCCAAACTTGAAGCGAATCCCTAATGACATAGAAAGAATGATACATGATTGTGTATAGGATGTCTATAATCAGTATCGAGAATGGATGAAAACTACGGAGAAAGCTTTAGTAGTGGCCTTCGAGCGGGAAAAAAAAATCGAGAAATTAGAGACTGATCTCGCTCAGAAGAACCGTATAATCGAAGTACTTAACAACGAGGGCGAATCTTCAAGGAAGTCGGAAATGGAGTCCCGGAAGAAAGCCGATGAGGCAAGTCAGTCTATGGAAAGGATGCGACAGATGCATTTTGCCTTAGTTGAGGAGATGGGCCATCGAAATACTATCGTCATGGCAGAATAAGATGCTGCGGTAAAGGAGCTTGAGGAGTTAAAGGCGAAGTTCACCGAGGTCGTCAAGGAGAAAGGTAATGCTAACAAAGCTGCCCAGGAGGCATGTGAGCAAACAGTGGCTCTTAAAGACGAAAGGGATGCGACAAACTTGAAGGCTCTAGAAGTCAAAGCCAGAATTGAGAGCGAAGTTAAAGCGACGGAGATGAGGATGGAGGATGAATTCGAAGATATTTTGGTCCTATATAACGCCAACGTTTTAAGGAATCGCAATCTCAACTGGCTCGAAGATTACCCCTTCCATCTATATAAGGCTTGGAGTTGCTTGGACGAAGATGAGAAAATAGCCCGCAACACTTCAACTATTGATGAATTCGAACTGGAAAATCAGATACTAGTTGGAGATGAGGCTAAGGTTCTTAATGATACCATTGTCGCCCTTGAAAAGGAAAAACTAGCGGCTAAGTACCCAAACATTAGAGAAGGATCCGGGGTCGAACACCATGAGGCAGGTTCTGAAGTACTACCAGTTTCTCTATCTGAACATGCTCCTTCTATTGATCCTCCAGCCATTTCGAGATACGACCCAGACCAACCGCCCTAGCTCTACTACATGAATGTGACTCTGAAGGGACTTCGGCTCAGCATGTGAGTCAATCCGAGGAAGGTATTCTGAACACTACTTCCATTCATCCAAATGTAGGAACACTGTCAGAAGACATTACTAATATTTTCTCATATCTTTATTTAGCCTTAGATTCTGCACCACTTGATCCTCCTACAACTCAAGGAATGCATCACAAGCAGGAGGAACTAATTATGGAAGCTACAATGGTTGTCGCATCAATTGGGGAGATGAATGAAAGCAATAGTGTTTTTGATAAACAAATGATGGAAGCACTTCTCGGCCATCAAAGCGACCCGATCATAAAAATTCCATTCGTCATTGATGAAGATGTGATGATTACAAGCTCCTCGGGCCCGATTAGCATGCCAATAGGTATTCGCGTAGATCGGGCCGAGGAAATAATGGCAGAAATTAAAGCCGAGATAGAGAAAGCCAAGCAAACTAGTAGTGTTAAAGGTGGCATGGCGGGTCCTGGCCCAATCCCGATATTTGTTATTTCTCCTGGTGGCACTGTTATCAAAACCGGTGCACCTCCTTCCACCATCGTAGAAAGTGCCAACATCCCTCTAGCCCAGTATAAAGAAGATGCTCGGTTCATGTGAGCTCTAAGGAGGAGATAACTGTAATCCCTTCGGCCGAGGACAATCCAGCTAAAGCAGGCCAAGGAAGTAAAGGCTCGAAGAGACATCCGAGTGGTAGTACAAGCAGGTCTACGCCAAAAAAGATCAAGAAGGAGAAAAAATTAAAGGCGTAGATCTGCTCTTTTGTTTCCTCTTTTTGATAGATAGATGGAATAGGACTTCCTTTTGCGTTTTGTAGGCCGTGCATAGATGCGGGTTCGGCCCCTGCTTATAGGAATTTATTGAATAAGTTTTTGTACTTATCTTTTTTCAAAGAAGATTGGAAATAAAACTTCATTTTGTTTTTTCCAGCATAACTCTACGTTTTTTTACTTAAGTATTTCAACATTCGTACTTCCATTCAATATACTTGTGATACTTCAGTCTCCAAGTCGAACTTGAGTCCGGTCGTTAAGTCCCGAAGTCATGGCTTCGGGTCATAACCAAACGTCGAGTCGAATCTCATTGTTGCACTGTCTCGGTCAGTGGCTAGTACTTGAGTTATGCCACCAATCTTGGGGATAAAGTGAAGTAATTGGTCGGCAATCGTTTTCTGCCTTCACTAATTTCAATTTAACTTAGTCGGAACAAAGTTAAAGGGAGATGAGATTGAGTGGTCGGATCACACTCGCTCATTTGCTGGTATCGATATCCACGCTCTGGGGATAGAACTTCCATGCTGGCTGTCTGTCACGCTTGCTTGTTATTTAGAACCATATCCATGCTCCGAGGACATAGGATAATTTACAGGCGGTCTGTCACACCCGTTCGGCGTTTAGAATTATGTCCACACTGTGGGACATAAGTTATTTTACGGGCGGTCAGTCACACCCGCTAAATACTTGAAATCATATCCATGCTCTAGGTACATGAGTTGATGTACGGGCGGTCAGTCACACCCGTTAGATGCTTATACTCCGTGTTATCCCGTCTTTTGGCAAGGCCGTGATACCAAGGAATTAACTAGAAACCGAAGACAGTTCATCTCGGAGATCGTATACATAGGTTCACTATGGATACTGGTAAATTTTGTCCGAGTCCAGATCGAGCTACAATTGATATGACACGGTAAGCAAAGCTATGAAAGCCAAAGTTCCAAATTTCAAGTTAATCGGAGTTTGTATGCTCAAGATATGGATCGATCAAAACCAAGGGAGAAAGCATCGGTTCGTATCCATCAATGACTGCCCTACTTCGTATCCATCAGGTGGACTCAGCTTCGTACCCATCACGTCTGCTATACTTCATATCCATCATGCCTATTCCACTTCGTATCCATCATTTCTACTCCGTTTCGTATCCATCAACCGAAGATGTTTCGTATCGGTTCCATTTATACACAATGCGTATCGATTTATCATTTACATAGTTCGTATCGATCCGTCAACGATTGATACAAAATGCACCATCAACGAACGATACGAAACAACACTTAAAAACATCAATACGAAGTCGGAGTGTTCAATCGATATGAAGGACATAAGTTCATATCGATACGAATTGAAGAGAAAGCTATCGATACGAAGTGGCCTCAGGTATCGATACGAAAGGAATACACTAGGTCGATATGAACGAAGCATGTAAAAGTGGAAGACTCGGTCTCTCGACATGAAAAGTGGATAGCTCCTGGATTATCGCTCCACGTTACCTAAGCGATATGAACAAGCATGGATACGAAGTGATCAATACGAATCAGATCGATACAAACTCGACAGCCTTTTGCAAATCCAAACTTGGATCGATCATAACTCAAAATCTACAAGTCCAAATGCTACCAAATTTTCACAGGAGCTTGCGTACCACCTCTACTTTGTCTCTGATCAATCTCAGCCCAAATGGAGGTAATTTTGATCGATACGAAATGTACACATATCGATCAAGGATCGATCCCAATCTACCTCGGATCGATCATGTAGGCCCACCTACGTGTGAGAAGAAGTATTCCGAGGTCTAGGTCAGATTTTTCCAACCTACACCTATAAATAGCAGCCATATGCTTCTAGAAAGAGGACTTTTGGCTTCTCTATGCTAATACTCTACCAAAATCAATATTATATTTCAGTTGTACTGTTGTAATCTCCTGTAATCAGCAAGTCAAATTCAATATACATCAATCATTTCATAGTGGACGTAGGCAATACGCCAAGCCACTCTAAATTTCTATGTTCTTGCATTTTTTCTTATCTGTTGATTGGTGTGTTTGTTAGATTTGCCTCATTTTACATTTACTTTCTTTATTTTATCTCTTCAAACACATCCGAAGAGTGTTGTGCCCAATTTTGATACAAACACTTTGGTGCTTTCACTGAGAAAACCCAGGTTTTCTCCTGCTCATTGGATCCACTGCCGATATTGGATTGCAAGAATCTAAGGAGAAGATCTAGATCTCAAGCCTAGAAGTTCTTTCATACTATTTAGATTTTCACCATGTCTAGGAGAGAACTTCGCTACTCACCATGGTCGCTACTAGGACTACCTCAACTGCTGCAGATTCAAAAGGACAGGATAGGCAAAACCCCGCACAACTTCCCTCCCCAGACCAGAACGATGTTGGACCTTCAGATTTACAACACCCTATCACCAGGGAGGAGTTCTAACTACTGATGTAGGAGTTGACTCAAAGCCGCCAGCAGCTTAACTAGCAACTTTGTGCCAACACGGAGTTAACCAATCCACTGAACCGGGAAAGAAGAAGGAGATCCAAACGAGAACAGGCTTCCTACTCATCTACTGAAAGTTTAGCTTCCTCTGATTACAATCATAGATCCACGCGCCCATGGCTGGACGAAAGCTATACACAGGCTACCGGACATTAGCGCACTTTGACTATTAGACAAGCGAGAGTTGGTCCGTCAACCAGCCATCAGACCGGACCCTCCTCCAGAGGAGGGACGGTTCCTTATCATGCTACTGATAACCGCACCGCTGCCGCTGCCACCGAGTTGGAAGCTGACACTCGGAACCGAACCGATCCAAAACTTATCCAACGTGATTATACTCCCGAGCCTTATGTTCCCGTGGACCTAGAGCTAAGGAGGCGGGGCATAGACCGTTGACCACGCCCGACCCATCCTCGCATTGTGGAACCCGACCACGCCTTGGCCCAGCATGCCCAAAATGTCCAAGTGCCAGACATCCTGACAATGATCCGCCAGATGATCCGTAAGAGCCAAGGCCTCACCAATGACGACTAGGGAATCTCCCGGAGTCACACCCCGTTCACCGATGACATTCTCTACACTGAACCACCTCAGGGATTCAGAATGCCAACCCTACCTGTTTATGAAGGGAGCTCTGACATTAACCAGCACATTTTGAAGTATGAGAGGTTGATGAACGCCGCACGAGCTGATGATGCGGTCAAATGCCAAAGTTACCCAATTTCCGTAGGGGGCATTGTGACTATGTGGTTTACTCGGCTGCCATCCCGATCTATTTCATGTTTCGACCAGTTGGCTACAAAATTTGTCGAGCAGTTTCGCATGCATGTCACAAGGCCCAAAGATGTTAATACCTTGTCCAGTGTTACTCAAGCTCCCGGAGAGATACTTAGACATTACCTGGAAAGGTTCCATGCCGCTTGCGCAGAGATTAGTAACCCTAATGACAATTCCATTCTGATGGCACTGACCAAGAGGATCGATCCCGATTCTGAATTTGGCAACTGGTTGGCTGGAAAACCCCCTGCGTCTTTGGACCGTTTCTATTCTAAGGCAGCTCATTTCTTAAAAAGAGAGGATGCGAAACAGTCTAGGAAAAAGGTTGACGAGGGGCCCAGTGTGGAAGGAATCCAAAGCAATGTCGCTGTGAAACAAACAGGGGAGGGTTCCGAAAAGGTGCAGTTAAATATACAGAATAAGCAAAATCAGTAGAAAAGCGATGGAAATCAAGGTAAGAAGCGGAATCAGAATCTCGGACCGCGACATAGAGCTCCCATGTTTGGCACTTATACTCCTTTAAATACATCACTAGAGAATGTGTACTTGCAAACTTATAATACTATCCAATATAAGAAACTTGCTCCGAAGCAATCGTCAGAGAGACAGATTCAAACTAGGAAGTTTTGTAGATTCCATGATAGTTATGGCCACAACACGAATGAGTGTCGTCATCTATAGGATATTATCGAGAAGTTGATCCGAGAGAGAAAGTTGGAGCAGTTCGTTCGGGCGCCACAAGCTGGATGTGCGGGCCCATTGAATCAAAACAAGTACCAAATCAGGTTAAACCGGAGGAACCCGCACGTACTGGTGGGAGGTAAATGATTAACACTATCAGTGGTGGTCCTCATCCAGTGGATCAGAGCTGGAGGGAAATGGAGTCGTATGCCAGCTCCATTAGGCATGCGAGCTTCGAATGTTGTAGTAACTTGGAAGACGGGGCTTCGGCCAAACAACAGAAGGCGATGACAAACGACATCGTTTTCCGAGACAGGGATTCCGATAGAATTGAAGCCCCTATCATTGATCCACTAGTCATTTCAACTCAGATAGGTCCTGCTTGGATGAAGAGGATCTTAGTGGACAGTGGAAGTTCAGTGAATATACTCTTTAAACGAGCTTACGATCAAATGAAGATGGAAGCGAAAGATTTGAAGCCTTGTCAGTCTTGTATTCATGGCTTCAATGGAAGTGCGATTATACCCACTGGGATGGTGGAGCTACCAGTGGAGTTGGGAGTTGGAAAACGTCGGAGAGTCCGGATGTTGCAGTTTATTGTATTGGATATTTATTCACCGTACAACTCTTTCTTGGGCCGACCGGCCCTAGCTGAGTTCAGGACTGCTATCGCCCCTTGGTGTATGACTTTGAAATTCCCTACCGACAATGGAGTCGGAGTTGTTTAGGGAGACCAGGCTGCTAGACGGGCCTGTTACGTTGCTGAGCTGCAAGAGGCGCAGCGAAAAGAGAAGGGAAATGGTGTAGAGAAATCTCTCTGCGTCCGCTTTGCAAATAATTGACAGCTAACGCCTGGGCCTAAGCCCGGGAACCACACCCAATTCTCGAGAGATCTTGACCCAAGAGATACTGAAAGCGAGGATGAAGTCAAAGACGGTCATGCTTATCCGGTAGAGCTAACGATCGATGTTCCGATTGATAATAATGACGATTCTAGAATGATAAAGATTGGATCTCAGCTAATCCAACAGATGAAAGAGGAATTGGTTGAATTTATCTGGGAAAACCTCGATGTGTTTGCCTAGATGCACTCTGACATGTGTGGGATCTCGCCGGACATCGCGAGCCACACTCTGAATATTGACCCGCGGCATGTCCCGGTCAAGCAAAAAAGGCGTGGTATGGATCCAGAGAGATCTGCCGCCCTAAAGGAAGAGGTAGATAAACTCAAGTCGAACGGGTTTATCCGAGATGCGCTATATCTAGAATGGGTGTCCAACCCTGTACTTGTCAGGAAGACTAACGGGAAATGGAGAACTTGTTTTGACTACTCAGACTTGAATAAAGCTTGCCCTAAAGATAGTTTTCCACTTCCCCGGATTGATCAGCTTGTAGACTCAATGGCCAGACATGAGCTCTTGTCTTTCATGGATGCATATTCCGGCTATAATCATATTCCCATGCACCTGCCCGATCAGGAGCACACCAGCTTCATCACTAATCTAGGACCTTACTACTACAAAGTCATACCGTTTGGACTCAAAAATGCCGGAGCAACTTACCAACGGCTAGTTAATCGAATGTTTGCTGACCAGACTGGAAAGACTATAGAGGTATATATGGACGACATGCTTGTAAAGTCACGATTCTCTACCAGTCATATCAAAGACCTGGAAATGATGTTTAACACCCATTGAGAGTATAGAATGAAGCTTAACCCATTGAAGTGTCACTTTGGGGTCGCGTTCGGAAAGTTCCTTGGATTCATCATCAATGCTCGGGGAATCGAAGCCAACCCCGAGAAGATCTGGGCAATTAGGAACCTTGAGAATCCAAAAACCATAAAGCAAGTTCAGAGCCTCAATGGGAAGGTAGCAGCGCTGGGCAGGTTCATTTCAATA
This sequence comes from Allium fistulosum, assembly GCA_030737815.1. Taxonomy (NCBI): domain Eukaryota; kingdom Viridiplantae; phylum Streptophyta; class Magnoliopsida; order Asparagales; family Amaryllidaceae; genus Allium; species Allium fistulosum. Next base: position 890,215,851 of record CM060905.1, on the reverse strand, counting down.
TCCACCGACAAATGCATTCCCTTCTTCGATCTAATAAGAAATGGGAAACATAACTTTGAATGGACTATAGAATGTGAGGGCGCATTCCGAGAACTGGTTCAACACTTATCCACACCACATATTCTATCAAAGTCTATGATCATGAGAGACTGTATATCTACTTGGCGGTTTCAGAAAACACAATCAGTGCCGCTTTGATTCGGGAGGAGGATCGGATACAACGGCCAGTCTATTACATCAGCAAACGACTAACTGGAGTGGAGAGAAATTATCCGAAGTTGGAGAAGTTAGCTTACTATCTTGTCATTGCCTCGAGGAAGCTCCACCCGTATTTTCAGGCTCATCCTATCACTATCTACACCGACCAGCCGTTACGATAGGTCCTTAAACGGCCTGAGACGTCTGGTAGGTTACTCAAGTGGAATATCGAGCTGAGTTAGTTCGACATCACTTACACACCGAGGCAAACTATTCAAGGACAAGTCCTAGCCGACTTCATCGCCGAATTCACTATCCTGGAGGACTTGCCCAGAACCAATGAATCTCCCAAATATGTTTGGAAGCTACATACTGATGGTGCATCAAATGACCGCTGCTCAGGCATTGGGGTTGTACTCAAAACTTTTGAAGGCCAATCTATATGCTATGCTCTGAAGTTCGATTTCCGTGCGACCAACAACGAGGCCAAATACGAATCCCTGCTCACCGGACTAAGGCTTGCCAGAGATTTAAGAATTATTGCTGTGGAGATTTACTGCAATTCACAATTGATCGTGTGCCAAGTTCAAGGGGAATACCAGGCCAAAGACCAGAGACTGGCTGCTTATCTTGCTTGGGTCCAGGAAATATTGAATCAGTTCGATTATTATGCCATCTATTGCATACCACGAGAACACAATCAGAAAGCCGATTCCTTGGCAAAAAGTTAGCCAACACCGGTGAGGCACAACAAATGGGACTCGTTCCCGTTGAGATAGTATCTTCCCCGAGTATTGATCAAATAGAGACCAACTAGGTACTTGAAGCCGTACCCGATAAGGAATTATGGATAACTCCGTTCAGGAACTATCTCGAGCTCTACGAGAGCGCAGAAGTGAGAAAAGACAAGTTCTTCGAAAGGCTTCACGGTTCACTATTTAGAATGGAGTCATGTATAAAAGAGGGTATTCTATTCCTTTACTCGTTGTATTGCCCACGATGAAATCAAATGAGTGTAACATGATGTGCACGAAGGAGAATTTGGCGATCACACCGGGGGGCAAGCTCTCGCTAAGAAAGTACTCCGATATGGTTATTATTGGCCGACTGTAAACCGCGACGCATCAGATTATGCCAGGAGATGTGATAGAAGTTAGAAACATGCTCGGATTCCAAGAGCCCCGCCTACCGAAATAACTCAGATGGGCAGTCCATGGCCATTCGCAATATGGGGCATCGAAATTATTGGGTCTCTACCTCTAGCTAAAGGTGGCACGAAGTACGCCACCGTTGAAGTTGATTACTTTACCAAATGGGTGGAAGCCGAGCCCCTTGCTACTATAACAACGAAGAAAGTGATCAACTTTGTGGTGCGCAACATTATCTGTCGATTTGGTCTCCCACATACCATTATCACTGACAACGGAGCCCAATTCGATAGTGTCGAGTTCAAGAATTTCTATCAGCAATTCCATATCCAAAAGAAGTTCTCTACAGTTGCACACCCTCAAGCGAATGGACAGGTCGAAGCTGTTAATAAAGTTATAAAGTCCATTCTGAAAAAAACAATTAGTAAAAGCCGGGGGCAAATGGGTCGATGAACTTCCTATGGCCCTATGGGCTTATTGAACAACCTACAAGTCCACGACCGGCCACACCCCATTTTCACTTTCTTACGATTCAGAAGCCGTTTATTCCAGTCGATTTGGAAGTGCCTTCTCATCGCGTGACATATTATGATCCGAAGAAAAATGCTATATTACTTGCCGAATCTTTTGACTTACTAGATGAGAAGCGTGAAGAGGCTGATTTAAGGGCAACCGCGCACTGAAGTCGAGTCGCCCGATTATACAATTCTAAGGTCCGACCTCGAACTTTTGAACTTGGCCATCTCGTGCTCAAGAGGATTTACCTGGTCCCTTCGCATATGAAACCTACGTGGGAAGGACTGTATGTTATTGAACAAAGACTCGAAGACGGCACATTTAAATTATCGACCATTGATGGTCTCACTTTGCCGAGAGCCTGGAACAACAAGAGTCTTCGTCGCTACTACGCATAACAGGCTTTATTTATTCATTCAGTCTGCTTTTCATCTGCAATTTTTTATGCATTTTGAAATTTGAACTTGTAATAAGGCAACTGACATTGCCATATTTTCTTATTTCAGCAATAAAATGCAATCTCTTCGAGGCAGAACAGTGATTCTTAAAATGCATCATACGACCATCACGATGCACGAAGAGCTAAGTTCCATTCTACGGTGGGACTTATTCAAATAAGGAGTAACTGTGATATGACCGGTCACTCGCTAAGTGAAACCTGAGCTCGGGGGCAAGCCATCACACTGAAGCCAAAAAGGATTGATACACGACAATCCTCTAATTAACTCCAGTTCCCAAAGTGCGAGCTGGAGTAAAAAACTTACAAATGTGGGCTCGAAGAGGGTGGATCCATCCACCTAACGACTTCGCCCATGTTTAATCCAAATCTGAGGAGGATGGATCTGTTGATCTAACAACCTCACTTGTTTACTAAGGGTCGATGTGACCCGACCGTCCACGATCCTGATGAATCTATCGTTCCCAAAGTGCAAACGAAACCCCAAAACTCTAAACAGATGTGATCGACCGTATGTTGACCAACTTTGGATTCCCAGAGTGCGAACCGGAGTATAAACATCAAAATGAGTGTAACCGACCACCCATCAACTAACTCTAAGTCCCCAGAGCGTGGGCTGGAGTATAAACACAAACCGGGTGTGAACCAACCGCCCGCGAGTCAACTCTAAGTCCCCAGAGTGCGGACTGGAGTATAAAAACAAATTGGGTGTGATTGATCACCCACAAATCAATTTAAGTCCCCAGAGTGTGAACGAAATTCTAAATATCAAACGGGTATGACTGACCGCCCGTAAAAAAGTTAAGTCCCTGAAGCGCGGACGTATCTTTAAACACTAAACGGGCATGACCAATCGCCGACAAACAGGTGCAATCCCCAAAGTGTGGATGCGATTACCGATAGACGAGGAAGTGTGATCCGACCACTCGAACTCGTCTCGTGTTAACTTCGTTTCAACTAAGTTGAGCTCGATTTATCGTAGGCGGAAAGCGACTACGACCGACCATTTCAATTTATCCCCAGGACTAGGGGCAAAACTCAAGTACCAGCTACTGATCGAGATAGTGCAACATTGGGACTCGACTTGACATTCGGTTATGACCTGAAGCCATAACTTCGTGACTTAATAACCGAACTCAGTTCTGACTCAAAGACTAAAGCCTCATAAGTACATTAAATGGAAATTCGAGCGCTAAAACACTTAAGCAAATAAACACAAAGTTATGTTGAAAACAAAATGGAATTTATTTCAACTATTCTTTAAAAGGGAAGGATAAGTACAAGAATTATTCCAAAAATTCCTAGAAGCAGGGGCCGAACCCGCATCTATACACGACCTACAGGAAGCAAAACGAGATTCCTATCCATCTACCAAAAAAGAAAGCAAGAAGATATGTCTACTCCCTCGGTTTCTTCTTCCTCGGTGTTGACCCACTGGAGCTACCGCTCAGATGCCTCTTTGAGCCTTTGCCTTTTGGTGGTTGGTCTCTAGCTGGAGGAATTATGGTAATCTCTTCCTCTGAACTCACGGGAATTGGAATACTTTCTGAATACGGAGCCAGAGGAATAGGAACACTCTTAACGTGGGAAAACGAGAGAGGCACGCCAGTATCAACAACTGTACCACCGGGAGAAATCATTCGCAGAGGAGCTGGGCCAGGACCTGCCATACCACCTCCAATACCACTGGCCTATGCGGCTGCTTCCATCTCAGCGTTAATCTCTGCCATTATCTCTTCCTCATGAATTGTGACAGCATCCACTGTAATTCTTCTAGTTAGGCCCGAAGAGCTGGCTGTGAAGGCGCCTTCGCCCATAACGAATGGTAGGTTGGTAAGTGGGTCACTTTGATGACCAAGGAGCTCCTCCATCATCTGTTCGTCAAAAATAAAAGCGCTCCCCTAGGCTCCTTCAGTTGGTGCAGCGGCCGTTGTTGTGGTTGCCTCCGTCATAAGGGCCTCCTGCTCATGATGCTGCATTTGGGTTGCAGAGGGCACGGCCGGTGCCGCTCCTATCACTGGATGAAGATAAGAAAAAATATTAGTGACTTCCTCCGATAATGCTCCAAACTTGGAATGAATTCAAGAAGTGTTCAGAATACCTTCCTCAGATTGGCTTGCGGGTGGAGCCAGAGCAGCTTCAGGAACGTGCTCGCGAGCTGGAGACAATTGCGGTTGGTCAGGATTGTAAGCAGGCACGGATAGAGGATCAACTGCAGGAGTAGATTCGGGTTGGGTTAGTATAGGAATCTCAGAGCTCGTATCATGACGTTCAACGCCAGAACCCTCTGCAGCCTTCGGATGCTGAGTGACAAGTCTCTCCTTTTCAAATATGATAGTGGCGTCGTGGAGAACTCTTCTCTCGTCCTCAGTCAATACCTGATTCTCCAATTCGAACTCATTAATGGATTCGGTGTGATACTCTGCTTTTTCATCTTCAACCAAGCAGCACCAAGCATTATATAGATGCTATGTGTAATCTTTGAGCCAGCTCATATTTTGATGCTTCAGAACATTGACATTATATGTGATGAGGAGATCCTCAATGTCACCCTCCAACCTGGCCTCCACCGCTCTCACTTCACCCTTAACCCTGGCCTCGGCTTCCTGAACCTTTAGGTTTGCCGCATCCCTCTCATTCCTGAGCGCCATAGCCTGCTCGCATTCTTCCTAAGTGGCTTTATTTGCATCATCTTTTTCTTTGACGACTTCAGCAAATTTAGCTTTAAGCTCCTCAAGCTCTTTAAGCACGCATCTCTTTCAGCCATGACTGTGGTGATCCGGTGCCCCATTTCCTTGACCAAGGCTAAATGTGTTTGCCTCATCTCCTCCATCTTTCGGGTTGCCTCATCGGCTCTTTTATTAGCCTCCATTTTTGAATTTCTTGAAGACTCGTTTTCAGCGTTAAGCACCTGAATTATGCGGTCATTCTGAGCGAGATCGATCCTAGTTTCTCGATTGTCTTCGCTCGCTCAAAGGCCACCGCTGATACTTTATCTGCGGTCTTCATCCATTCCTGATATTGGCCATAAACATCGTATATATAGTCATGGATCGTCTGTTCTGCCTTATTGGGAATTTGTTTTAAGTGCGGGGGAAATATGAAGTCACCAAAATAGATATTCGGAAAATCCTTTTTCAACTTAACGATTCTAATCGCTCCTTCCTCGGTGGGTTATGTGACGGCTTGTTCAGTGGCGATGGTAGTTTTAGTTTCAGTTTCAGTCCTCCGACGCTGTTGGTCAGGCCTTGATGCTTGGGAAGATCGTACTTTACGCGAAGATTCAAGGGGTTGTTTGCCAAAGCCAGAAGATTGTGTTGGACCTCTAGGTGGCGGGGAGCGCGACCAGGAACGGCGACTATACTGTCTCTCCTTCTCCCTCTCCCTATCCCTTTCCCTCTCATAGCGCTCCCTCTCTTGACTGGAGTAGCCGCGATCGTGGTCTCTATTGGCCTCACGTTTGCAAGGCTCAGAATATGTGCTAGATGAATGGCGCGCAGAATGGAGACTGCCAAGCATAGATCCCCGCCTTGTCATCGTATCTGTAAAATGAAAAGAGAAACAGAGTTGGTAATCTTCAAAGATGAATAGCTTGTGATTATAAATTGTGTGGTGCCGTGGAGTGTGTGTATGCATGTGCAAACCCCCCAACCAACCGGTTGTAATAGCCATACTCGGAGGAGTCGGCTCTCCTATGTCTAAGGCGCTTTGGAACCCCTCTAATCCGGTATCTTGGTGCAAAGGAAAGTCATCTGGAATGGGGATGTCCGCCAGTCCCACAAAGGAGCTCTCCATCTATGAAGGCGGAATCTCTCGGCTAATAGCAGGCAAAGAGACTACGACGGTTTTGTGCCTTACAGATTTTCGAGCAGTAGACTTGCCTCTTCTCTTCCGCTTTAAAGATTGAGAACTTTGCGAAGGCCCAGGCACGGGCTCATCCCCAACATACATATTCTCATCACCACCTTGTTCAGTAATTACTATCCCGGGAGCTCTCCTTCAAGCTTGCCTCACCGGGGCCTTCCTAAGAACTCCTACAAGTCTAATGGTTTGGTTTTTGTCAATTATCCCAACGGCAACCAAATTCTTGTCCGTAAGGACTTCATCAATCTTTCTGTACTCGGCGGGCACTTCTTGAAGAACTCTTACTATCTCCTTAATCTGAGCACCTTCAGGTCGTGGAATTGAATTTGTGAAAGAAAGAAAATGTTAGACTCGACATCAACTGCTATTATCTAATTAATCAACAAGGAGGCTAGGGCGCTTACGTCTGACTAGCCACCGTTTGGCGAACCTCAGTGGACACCGAACGTAGAACCATTCGGTCTTGAAATAGCTCAGCTTGCTCCAAGCCCCGACCATGATCTGACAATTCCTAACTGCCTCTAAGAAAGTGAAGGAAGGATTATCTTCACGACTCTTTATATTGAATAAGTGTCTGATCTCTTCTACCGTCGGAGGACGGAAGAGGTGCTCCATAAAGATGACAAACAAACTATTGAGCAAGGAATATCCATTTGGGTGCAGCTGAGATGGAGCGATCCTCAAGAAAAGTAAAACTTCCTGGATGAACTGGTTGAAAGGAGGAAGTGTCCCGGCTACACACATAAATCTATTGCAAGTCGTGTATCCCTCCGGGGGGTTGTGAGCTCAATCTTCCGGGCCCGGTAATAAGACGTCATTTAGCGGCAGCCCGTGCCTTAGGAAAATCTGGCCTAACATATCTTTGGAGATATTAGAGCGGACAGAATCCTACGGATTCATAATAAAGACTGCTCCCTGCAATTCATCCGGAGCAGGGCTAATTTCTTCAACTGCGATAGCTGACATCTCAATTACGGGAAGAGGCGGGCTCTGAACATCGTGCGACTGAGAACTTTCGGGTTCTATAGTTGTCGAACTTAGTAAAAATCATCATTAGATGACAATAAATGTGTGTTCCCCCAGTGTGAAGTGCGTGAATGTGTTATGCAGTGCAGTGCTATATAATACTTAAGAAATTCTATGGAATTTGTGAGATGTTCAAACGACAAGACTTTGAGATTCAATCAGAGCGACCATCATCGCTGACCATCACAACCATGCCGTCCAGACTTCAGCGATCAATCAAAGTTAAAGTTCGTCAAATTTGTCAAGTTATAGTTCCATCGACGAGCTTCGAAGGATAGTCAGATATGCAGTCAAACGGTTAAGTCCAATTATGCAAGACTGAAGCTCGTCGAAGTCAAGTGTTCGATTATGCAAGATTTCATATCCATTAAGGTTTGAACTGAGGTCGATCCCTAGAAGCTTAATTTGTATCGACCGAAGAAGAACGGATTTCGTATCGATCAGAAATTCACACTTTCGTATCAATCGCCTATCAAGAATTCGTATCGATCATCGGTTCCTCAACTTTGTATCGATCGAACTGCCAATGCTTCGTATTGATCGCTTTAGATCGAAATGAATTTCGACCACTCTAGATCGATACAAAGCTCCTCCTTCCACCTATCGATTCCAAATCGATGCGAGTTCCCTATCCTGGGTTGACGCAAAAGTGGTTCCTTCCTTCATCCATCGATACGAGGTTAGAGCCAAGAATCGATGCGCATGACTCCTTCGTATCCTTCAGCAGTCCTTCTTCTCTAAACAGCCCGACCGCCATTAATCCTTCCTTGACCTCGCTCCGACCCAACTCCGGCAACAACGTCACCGAAATCGGCCATGAATTTGGATGAATTGGCTTTAAACTTGGGTCTTCTCATTTTTGTGGCGGTTTCAATTTGTTAATTACCTAATTTAAGCAATTAGTTCAAAAGATTAACGGATTGAATGATTTGGAGACGAGGACAGTTTTCTCTTCCTCTTGTTCTATCGATACGAAAGCAGAGCGTGAAGATGAAAGCAAGTGAAAATTCGGCTAAGTCCAAGATGTATTTATATGGATACGAAACTCAAAAGAAAACAATTCGTCTCTCAGTGCTAAAAACCGGGGGAAGTGGTCACCAACATCATTGATACGAAGAGCCTTCTTCGTATCCATCCACCCATATCGGTCAGGGATGCGACTGTTTGTAACCATCAATTCAGATCGATCCAGGGCATGGATGTTCATATCCATCGGTGATCCATCGATACGAAAGATGCAACAAAGACCTATTTAAGCTATTCGAATCCATCGATACGAAGTAACAAGTTCGTATCCATCCACTTGAAGACCACAAGGGAATTGAATGCTCACCTTATGAAAATCAAAAGAGTGAACGATAAACCGCTAACACTCGACACTCAGTTACAAAAAATCACTGCATGATTATTGGTAGTCAACGATTCAGCATTTATATTACTGGAAATCAATCAAAGGTTATATCTCTTGAAGAAAAGACAGCAACTATTCAACGAATCGAATAAGACTATTCGGAATGAAAATTGCGGTTTTTTCAAAGCACGTCATGTTTACACAAGACTTACTTTGGGGGGCAAATGTTATCCCGCCTTTTGGCAAGGCCGTGATACCAAGGAATTAACTAGAAAGCGAAGACAGTTCATCCCGAAGATCGGTTATACACAGGTTCACTATGGATACAGGTAAAATTTTCCTAAGTCCAGATCGAGCTACAATTGATATGACACGAAAAGCAAAGCTATGAAAGCCAACGTTCCAAATTTCAAGTCAATCGGAGTTCGTATGCTCAAGATATGGATCGATCAAAACCAAGGGAGAAAGCATCGGTTCGTATCCATCAATGACTGCCCTACTTCGTATCCATCATGTTGACTCAACTTCGTACCCATCATATCTGCTATACTTCATATCCATCGTGTCTACTTCGTTTCGTATCCATCAATCGAAGATGTTTCGTATCGGTTCCATTTATACACAACGCGTATCGATCTATCACTTACATAGTTCGTATCGATCGGTCAATGGTCGATACGAAATGCACCACCAACGAACGATACAAAACAGCACTTAAAAATATCAATACGAAGTCAGAGTCTTCAATTGATACGAAGGACATAAGTTCATATCGATACGAATTGAAGTGGAAGCTATCAATACGAAGTGGCCTCAGGCATCGATACAAAAGGAATACACTAGGTCGATACGAACGAAGCATGTAAAAGTGGAAGACTCGGTCTCTCAGCATGAAAAGTGGATCGCTCTTGGATTATCACTCCACGTCACCTAATCGATACGAACAAGCATGGATACGAAGTGATCGATACGAATCAGATTGATACGAACTCGGCAGCCTTTTGCAAATCCAAACTTGGATCGATCATAACTCAAAATCTACAAGTCCAAATGCTACCAAATTTTCACAGGAGCTTGCGTACTACCTCTACTTTGTCTCTGATCGATCTCAGCCCAAATGGAGGTAAATTTGATCGATACGAAATGTACATGTATCGATCAGGGATCGATCCCAATCTACCTCGGATCGATCACTTGGCCCCACCCACGTGTGAGAAGAAGTATTCTGAGATCTAGGTCAGATTTTTCCAGCCTACGCCTATAAATAGCAGCCATATGCTTCCAGAAAGAGGACTTTTGGCTTCTCTACGCTGATACTCTTTCGAAATCAATATTTTATTTCAGTTGTACTATTGTAATCTCCTGTAATCAGAAAGTCAAATTCAATAAACATCAATCATTTCATAGCGGACGTAGGCAATACGCCAAACCATTCTAAATTTGTGTGTTCTTGCATTTTTTTCTTATCTGTTGATTGGTGTGTTTGTTAGATCTGCCTTATTTTACATTTACTTTCTTTATTTTATGTCTTCAAACACATCCGAAGAGTGTTGTGCCCAATTTTGGTACAAACACTTTGGACCGTGCTGTCGGGGCCAGATTCAGTTGATGGGCGGTCAGTCATGCCCAGTCAGTGTTTAGGATTGCGTCTGCACTCTAGGGACATAAGTTATTTTGCGGGTGATCGGTCACACCCGTTTAATGTTTATTCTCCAATCTGTGCTCTCTAGGTCGGACTTATTTTGTGTTTATACTCCAGTTCGCACTCCGTGAATCTGGAGTTGGTTGATGGGTGGTCAGTCACACCCATTTAGTGTTTATACTCAAGTCCGCACTCTCGGGACCAGAGTCAGTTGGTGGGTGGTCAGTCACACCCGATTATGTTTATTCTCCAGTTCGCACTCCAGAATCTGGAGTTGGTTGATGGGTGGTCAGTCACACCCATTTAGTGTTTATATTCCAGTCCACGCTCTCGGGACCAGAGTCAGTTGGTGGGTGGTCAGTCACACCCGGTTATGTTTATACTCCAGTTCACATTCCAGGAATCTGGAGTTAGTCGACATATGGTCAATCGCATATGTATAGGTTTTATGATCTCATTCGCACTTTAGGAACGAGGAGTTGATCAAGGTTGCGGACGGTTAGGTCACATCCACCTTGATTTGGCAAGCAAAGTCATGGATGGGTGGATCCATCCTCTTTGAGTTTGGATTTGGAGTTTGTACTCCAGCTCGCACTTTGGGAGTTGGAGTTTGTTAGAGGATTGTCATGTTTCAATCCTCCTTTTCTTTATAGCTGCTTGCCCTCGAGCTCGGGGTTTCACTTAGCGGGTGACTGGTCGGATCACGATCACTCCCTATTTGAATGAGTCCCACCGTAGGATGGGACTTAACTCTTCGTACATCATGACGGTCGCACAATGCATGTCAAGAATCGCCACTCTGGCTTGGTGAGTCTGCATTTTATTTCTAGAATAAGAAAGTATGGCAAAGTCAGTTGCCTTATTACAAGTTCAAATTCAAAAAATGCATAAACAAATTTCAAAGGAAAAGCATATTAAAGGAATAAAAGCCAGTTGTGTGTAATAGCAACGTAGACTCTCGTTGTTCCATGCTCTGGGTAAAGTAAGGCCGTCAATAGTTGATAGTTTGAACATTCCATCTCCAAGTCTCCGCTCAATGACATATGGTCCTTCCCATGTCTGTTTCATGTGTGAAGGGACCAGATAAATTCTCTTAAGTATGAGATCGCCAACTTCGAAGGTTCTGGGATCAAGATCCTTAAGGAACTGGTTATGGCGCCCGAGCCTAGACTTAGGCATTAGCTGTCAATTCTCTGAAAAATGAACACAGAGAGATTCCTCTACGCCCTCACCTTTCTCCTTACACTGCGCATCTCGCAAATCAGCAACATAACAGGCACATCCAGCCACCCGATCTCCGTGAACCACTCCAACCACATTATCTATAGGGAACTTTAGATTCAAACACCATAGGGCAATAGCTGCCCTGAATTCAGCGAGGGCCGATCGGCCCAAGAAAGCATTATAGAGGGAATTAATGTCTAACACAACAAACTGTAGCATCCGGACTCTCCGGCGCTCTCCAATACCTAATTCAACTGGCAACTCTATCATCCCAGCGGGTATAGTTGCACTTTCATTAAAACCATGTATGCGTGACCAACACGGTTTTAGATCTTTTGCCTCCATTCTCGTTTGGTCATAAGCTCGCTTAAAAAGAATGTTTACGGAGCTTCCGCTGTCAACCAAGATCCTCTTCATTAAAGTAGGACCTATTTGAGCTGAAATGACCAACGGATCGATAGTGGGGGCCTCAACTCTATCAGCATCGCTATTCCTCAAAATGATGTCGTCTGTCATCGTTCTCTGTTGTTTCAGCGGGGCCCCATGATCAGAATTACTACAACACTCGAAGTCCACATGCCTAATCGAGCTGGCATATGACTCCATTTCTTTCCAGCTCTGATCAGCTGGATGAGGACCACCACTCACTGTATTTATAACCAACCTCTCGCAAGTACGTGCAGGTTCTTCGAGCCTAGCTTAGCCTTGACCTTGATTCGGGTTAGATGGGCCTGCACCTCCATCCTGCGAAGCCTGCACAAATTGTTCCAACTTCCTCTCTCTAATCAACTTCTCAATGATGTCTTGTAAATGACGAAATTCATTCGTGTTATGGCCGTAACAATCGTGGAATCTACAGAATTTTCCAGTCTGAATTTGTTTCTCAGATGATGGTTTTGGAGCTAGCTTCCTATACTGTCCGATATTGCAAGTATGAAGGTAAACATTTTCTAGCGAAGTGTTTAGGGGAGTATATTGGTCGAACATGGGAGCTCTGTGTCCCGGTCCTCGATTTAGGTCTCTCTTCTTTCCCTGACCTTCGTTACCCTACTGTTGACCTTATTTGTTCTGTATGTTCAATTGCACATTGCCGAAGTTCTCACCGGTCCGTTTCACAGCAACATTACTCTGAATGCCTTCAACACTGGGTCATGCATCGTCCTGCTTCCTAAATCGTCTAGCGTCTTCTCTCCTCAAGAATTGGGCCACCTTAGCATAGAAACGATCCAATGACGCAGGGGGTTTCCCAGCTAACCAATTGCCAAACTCGGAATCGGGATCGATTCCTTTAGTCAATGCCATCAAAATAGAATTATCGTTGGGGTTGCTGACCGCAGCACAAGCAGCATGAAACCTTTCCAGATAACGTCTAAGAGTCTCTCCTGGAGCTTATGTAACACTGGACAAGGTGTTGACATCCTTTGGCCTTGTAACATGCATACGGAATTGTTCGACAAACTTTGTAGCCAACTGATCGAAACTCAAAATGGATCTGGGTTGTAGTCGAGTGAACCACATAATGGCGATGCCCCCTAAGGAGATAGGAAAGCTTATAAACTTAACCGCGTCGTCAGCTCGAGCGGCATTCTTGAGCCATTCGTACTTTAAGATATGCTGGTTAGGATCTGAACTTCCTTCATACACAAGCAAGGTAGGCATCCTAAATCGACAAGGTGGCTCGGCATAAAGGATGTCCTCAGTAAATGGAGTATGACCTCGGGAGATTCCCCAATCATCATTAGTAAGACCTTGACTTTCTCGGATCATTTGGCGAATCATGGTTGGAATGTCAGGCATTTGGATGTTCAGGGCCAAGGCATGGTCTGGTTCCATGTTGCGGGGATGGTCCGGGCGTTGTCGATAGTCCGTTCCTCGCCTTCTAGGCTCCTAATCTTCGGGAACGTTGGATTCATAAGCATGGATATGTTGACGAAGGGCTGGATTTGGCTGGTTCTGGATCTCAGCTTCCAGATCTATAGCGGCAGCAACTGCATGGTCATGGATGGTGTGATAAGGAAGCGCCCCTCCTCAGGAGGACGGTCCAGCTTGGTGCCCATAGAAGGATCAACCCCGGCTTGCCCGAGATTCATAACACGCTGAGGCACGGAGGCTTCTGCATAATTTTCATCCAGCCGACGGCATGTAGATCTGTGGTTGAAGTCAGATGAAGCCGAGCTTTCAGTCGAAGAATGTGAGACATGATCCCTCCTAGATCTCCTTCGTCTTTCCTCATTTAACTGATTCGCAAGCTCCATGTTGGCACGGATCTACTGAGTGAGCTTCTGGCGACTCTGAGTTGGCTCTTGTATTAAGATCTGGAACTCGTCCTTAGTGACAGGACCTTGTGGATCTGGAGCTCCGGCTGAGGCTTGACCTGCTACGTTTAGCTGTGTGGGATTCTGCCCATCCCTTTCTTCTGGATCTGCAGCAGTTGAAGCAGTTCTGTTAGTAACCATGTCGGACGTAGCTCTTTCCTAGATCTGGAGCAATCTGAATAGAATGGAAGGAACTATTGGATGACAGATCCGGATCTCCTCTTTAGATTTTAGCAATCCAACGGCAGTAGATCCGATGAATCGAAGAAAAACAGAGTTTTCTCAGTGAAAGCACCAAAGTGTTTGTACCAAAATTGGGCACAACACTCTTAGAACGTATTTGAAGAGATTAAAATGAAGAATTTAAATGTAAAAAGAGGCTAAACTAACAAACACGCCAAGATAAGCGAACATAAATAAAAAAGGACAGAGATTTATAGTGGTTCGGCGTTGTAGCCTACATCCACTTTGAATGATTTATTGTTTATTACTGATTGACAACTAATTAAAATAGTGAAATACTCTAACACTCGAGTTACAATGGAGTTGTGGCAGAGTAACGCATAGCTGAGTGAAAAAGTCCTTTTTCTATAGGCATAGGATTGCTATTTATAGGTGCAGTCTGGAAATATCTGCCTTTAAACTCGGAATACTCCTTCTCACACATGGGTGGGCCCACTAGATCGATCAAGGGCCATTTGGGATCGATTGGGATCGATCTCCATTCCATTCGTATCGATCAAGAGTTGCTCCTTTTGGGCTGAGATCGATCAAAGACATTCTTGAGGTGGTAAGCAAGCTCCTGTGAAAATTTGGTAGCATTTGGACTTGTAGATTTTGAGTTATGGTCGATCCAAGATTCACATTGTAGGTTGGCTGAACTGTACATATCGATATCTTCGTATCGATCAATGTTCATATCGATCTTCTACGTATCGATCAGGTGTGCAGTGATGACGTGGAGCAATGGTTCAGGGGAGATCCACATTGCATGCTGAGTGACCATTTCCTTTACTTGACTATGCCTTCTTCGTATCGATGCTTGGAAGTCCCTTTCATATCAATGGTTAGGATGCCACTTCGTATCGATGGAAAGTGTTGGTATCGTATCGATCTGCGACTGATCGATACGAAATGTATAAAGGTAGTCGATCGATATGAATTGGACACTTGGGTAGCAGCCGATGGATACGAAGGGAATTGACTTCGATGGATACGAAGCCGCATGGATACGAAGAAGAGTGGCTTTTAATGGATACGAACTGAGGTCTTCTCACTTGATTTTGATCGATCCATAACTTGAGCATATGAACTCCGATTGACCCGAAATTTGGAATGTTGGCTTTTATAGCATTGCTTGTCACATCATGTCAAATGTAGCTTAATCTGGACTCGGACCAAATTTGCCAGTATCCATAGCGAAGCTGTGTATAACCAATCTTTTGGTCGAATTGTCCTTGGTTTCTAGTCAAGTCCTTAGTATCACGGCCTTGCCAAAAGGCAGGGTAACAATTAAAACATTTAGGAAAATTCTACAAAAATTCCAAAAAATCATTTTTAATATGTTTTCTAACATACATTAATTTCAGACCCAAAACATAAATAGTTTAGCCGTAATTTATTTTTAACCCAAGTAATCATTTTCTTCACTAGAAAATTAATATAAAATCCACATTAAATCAGAAAATTATGAAAATTGAAACCTATCTCTATAATATCATTTCTAATCTAAATCGAAATTTGCAAGGCATTTGGATGTCATTTAATAGGGTTTTCACATCAAAACATATCATAAAAGCTATATGAATAAGTATAAATCGTCAACAAGCATATATAAACATTTTGTCATTTAAAAACATGGCTAAACTTTGCAAGATAAATTGGGTTTAACCTAAAATTGAAAATAATTAGAAAACATAAGAGGTAGTCATTATTCACCTTAGCTTTGAGATTAAGGAGTTTGAGAATTGAATGGATTTGATTTGTTAACATGGCACAGCTACCCTTACTAATCACAAATGTCAATCCCTTAACCATTTTACATTATTTCATTTAATTTACCTAACTAAATGTTCCTAATAATGTAACTAAAAATATGGGGTGATACAAGCTGATTGCTGACTTGGCCACGTTTTCTCAAGTGCAACTATGGCTACATCATAGAGATCGAAAGGAGAATGTGGTAGAGCATTTTCCGCCGACCTACAACTGTTAATAGGCATGGAGGAACATCATTTCGAGGATCTTTTAGCTCTTTAGCAATCTTTTACATATTTCTTGTAATTGGCTATCGAGTGGTATCGACCCACAAGAACAACACTTGTAAAACATCAATATCATCAATAAATACTCAAGTCGACGTAGGCCAAGATAAGCTAAACCACTATAAAACTTATGCGTATTGTTTCTACTCATTTTTATTTACTTTTTTTTCAATTTCATTCTTTACATAATCTATAGGGTGTTGGTGCCACATTTTGGTGCTTACATGGAGAACCGATTTTCAGACCTGTTTGGATCCATCATCTATTACTAGATTGCATACATCCGAGAGATACATCCAATTTCCTTCATATTTTGGAATTTCTAACTGCTCAGATTTTCAAGAATCTACATGAGAGCTTTCTACCATCGCCCCTAGAAGAGACCGATCCACCACTTCACGTGCTGTTGAAGACATTAAGGAAGTTGATACTCAACACGTTGTAGAAGTTATGTAGCCAGATGTTGGTGATGTTCAAAACCTAGAGGATGTGATTACTACGGTTGAGATGAACCATATGATGAAGCATATGGAAGATAAGCTCCAAGAAAGCCGCAATGAATTGAATTTGCAGATGAAGAGAAGGTTTAATTTGCCGAACTAGTTGACTAGCTATCGCAGAAGAAGCAGGAGGGATAGAACAACCTCTGATTTAGAATTTGATAGTTCCTCATCATTAGAGCATATATGGAGGGATCGAAAGCAAAAGATGTTCAGGAAGGAAATCGGAAAGTTGAACCAAAAGACATGACTGAACCACGACTAAAGCTTATGGATCGGTACCGATCCATCTAGAGGGATCTGTACCAAACCGTCCCACTTAGGTGCAAGTGCTTGACCCATGGAAGATGGTGTTGGCTTGGCTTTTGGACGTGCTGTAGATGGCCTGGATGTTGAAGGTCAAGTAGCTTCTATGGATCCGCTTCAAAGAGACTATGTACACGGAACTGCTAAATGAATGATTCTTCCAAAGTTAGGGGATCCTAGTTATCGTGAGACTAATCGAGAGCATTTTTCGGGCCAAACATTTGGGGTAGATTACAATTACCGCCGTTTGGTCGATCCACCTGAGTCAGATTTAACTAAAATGGTCAGGAGACTAATTAATGAGAACAAGCTTCGGACAAAAGGCGCGTGAGGCACCTCCCTGAGCTAGAATCCATTCATGGAGGAAAGCCTGCATGCGAAGTACTCAAGGAGATTTGTAATGCCGACGATGCTATTGTATGATAGGAAAATGGATCTAAGGCAACACTTGTTAAAATATGAACGGTATATGGATTCTACCAGAGCTATTGATGTGGTAAGATGTCATCGTTTCCCTTTTAAGAAGGGGCGGGGAAAATGATGGTCACCTGGCTGCTGTCGAGATCCATATCATTTTTCAAGCAACTACCACAAAAGTTCATCGAACAATTCTGTATGCATTCACCCTATCTGAAGGATGTTATGTTACTTTCTAACCTCTTCCAAGGAGTAGGAGAATCTTTGAAGGATTTCTTACATAGATTTCATACCGCAACGTAGGAAATAAGTAATGCTTGGGAGGATATCATATTAATGACTCCGATTTGGGGGATTCATCCCGATACTAATTTGGGAAAATGGTTGGAAATGAAAGTCCCGTCGACGATGGATATTTTTTATAGGAAGGCTAATCAGTTCTTATGCTTGGAAGAGGCACACACTCATCCCCAAAGGGATGATGCTAGGCATTTAGCTGAAGTGATACCAAGTAATTTCATCGTGATATAGTCTAGAAGGAGTTTCGAAAATGTTGATGTGAATGTAGAGAACCAAAGTGATGGATAGGGCAAGGACTATAATAAAGATAAAGACAAGAAGTCGAATTTAGGGAGACATCCAAGAATCCTAATGTTTGACAATTATACTATGTTGAACAACTCGATCAGAAACATTTACTTGGCTACCAAGGTAAATAGCAGTACAGGAAACCGGCTCCTAAAGAGTCAACTAAGAAGGAAAAGAGATTTGGTTAGTTTTGCAGATTTCATGAGACATACGTTCACAACACCAACGAATGCAGGCATTTGCGTGATGTGATCGAGGAATTGATTCGTAAAAAGAAACTATAGTAGTTTATGCAAGCCACGCATGATGGCAGGCAAGGGACTTTTAACCCCCAGCAGGGCAAGCCGGGCCTGGTGTTGATGAGCCCGGGCAGCTTGAGAAACGTCTTGTGATTAACACTATAATTGGTGGACCGCATCCAGCTGAGAAGAGTTGGAACGATATGGAGTGGTATGTTGGTGCTTTAAAGCATGCTATGAATGTGAGTTGTTTTTCCGTCGAAGACGGTGCTCCAGCAAAGTAGCTTAGGAGTGTGACGGATGATACTATTTTCCGTAACCAAGATGCTGATAGGGTAAAGGCCCCCGGGTATTGATCCGCTTGTTATTTCTGCCATGATTAGCCCTATTATAGTAAGAAAAGTTTTGGTTAACTGTAAGATTTCAGTCAACATTATGTTCAAGAGAGCCTATAATCGGATGCTTCTGGAGGCAAAGAACTTAAAGCTGTGTAAATCTCGGATCCAGGGATTTAACGGGACGACTATTGAGCTAGTGGGATGCGTGGATCTTCCAGTGGTTCTTGGAGAGGGTGAGCGCAAAAGAGTGAGAGTCATGCCTTTTGTTGTATTGGACATTTAATCTATCTAAAATGCTTGTCTGGGCCGACCGACTCTTGCTGAGTTCAGAGCGTCAATTGCTTCATGATGCTTAATGATGAAGTTCCCGACCGAGAATGGTATGGGGATAGTGCAAAGGTATTAGTGGCTTGGTCGTGAATGTTACGTCATCGAGTTGAAAGAGGCGAGGCGAAGAGAAAATAAAAGGGTGTAAAAATGACTCTCTGCATCAAGGCTCTGGACGATTAGCAAGCTTCGCCTGAGCCCTGACTCGGGAAATACAGTCAGTTTCATAAGGATATGAATCCAAGGAAATAGCCGGTGGATGGAAGGGCTGCACCAGCCGAGTTAACGATCAATATCCCGATCAGTCAGGATAATCCTATGTGGGTCCTAAAAGTCAAATCATGGCTCGATGTGAGAAAGATGAAGGAGTTAGTTGGTTTTCTCTGGGCGAACCTGGATGTGTTTGCTTGGACTCATTTTGGTATGTATGGGATATCACCGGAGATAGTGAGCCATGCATTGAACATAAATCCTAAATGCATTCATGTGAAATAGAAATGTTGTAGCCTAGGTCTGGAGAGATCCACTACACTTAAATAAGAAGTGAATAAGTTGAAAGATAATGGCTTTGTCCGTGATGCCCTATACCCAAAATGGGTACCATATCCAGTTTTGGTGAAAAAGTCAAATGGGAAGTGGAGGACATGCATCGACTATTCTGATCTAAATAAGGCATGCCCGAAGGATAGCTTCCCACTCCTAAGGATAGATCAGGCAGTGGATTTGATAGCTTGACATGAGTTGCTATCGTTCATGGATGCATGCTCTGGATACAATTAGATCCTGATGCACGTACCAGACTAAGAACACACCAGCTTCATAGTCGATCTAGGAGTATACTGCTATCTTGTCATGTTGTTTGCATTAAATAATGCCAGAGCAACTTACGAGGCTGGTGAACAAGATGTTTAAAGATCAGATCGGATGCTCGATGGGGGTATACGTGGACGATATGCTTGTGAAGTCCCGACGATCGAGGAACTACATTGATGATTTGGCAGAGTTGTTCAATGTTCTACGAAAGTAAGGGATGAAGCTTAACCCTTTGAAATGCTCATTTGGCGTTACGTCAGGGAAACTATTAGGCTTCATCATGAACTCTCATTGAATCGAAGATAATCCGGAGAAGATCTAAGCACTGAGGATGATCCAAGCCCCATATACGATCAGACACATCCAAAGCTTGAATGGGAAGGTCACCGTCCTGAGTCGATTCATCTCTAGAGCCACTGACAAATGCATCCCTTTCTTCGATGTGATTAAGTAAGGGAAAAGAAAATTTTCTTAGATGCAAGAATGTATAGATGCATTCCAGGCTCTGGTTGATCACGTAGAGAGACCTCATATTCCACCGAAGCCACTGGATGATGAGGATTTTTGTATTTATCTAGCAGTGTCGGTGCATGCTTTAAGTGTCGCACTCATGCACAAGGAGTCCTAAATCCAAAGACCAGTGTACCATATTAGTAAGCGGTTGACAGGAGAGGAAAGAAATTATCCAAGCTGGAAAAGCTTGCATATTGCCTATTAATTGCTTCGAGGAAACTCTGCCCCTACTTTTAGGCTCATCCGATCAAAGTTCCAACTGACTAGCCCTTGAGACAGGTCTTGTAATGACCTGAGTCTCTGCAAAGCTATTGAAATGGAACATTTATTTGAGCCAATATGACATAACTTATCATCCCCGGAGGGTGATCCAGGGTTAAGCTTTGGTAGATTTCATTGCTGAATACACTGCGCAAGATGACACTCCAAAGAACAGTGG
The DNA here is from genome assembly GCA_030737815.1 of Allium fistulosum. Classification (NCBI taxonomy): domain Eukaryota; kingdom Viridiplantae; phylum Streptophyta; class Magnoliopsida; order Asparagales; family Amaryllidaceae; genus Allium; species Allium fistulosum. The sequence goes on along the minus strand of CM060905.1, from coordinate 890,195,366 downwards.
AGAGCATAATGCTAGGTGGAAGATGTACATGATGGTGCATCTAATGAACATTGTTCCGACACCGAAGTCGTGCTAGTGACTCCTGAGGAACATCTGATTTGTTATGCCCTAAAACTCGACTTGCCTACAATGAATAATGAAACAGAATATGAGGCCTTGATTACAGGACTCAAGATTGACAAGGAATTGTGAGTTAAAACTTTCATGTCTTCTATGATTCCCAACTGGTGGTATGTCAAGTGTGGAAGGATTTTCAGGCGCAAGGAGCAAGGTTAGCTTCTTATCTAAGCCGAAACCTTGAGCTGCTTAGTGATATTGAATATTACATAATAAAGCATATTCCCAGAGTGGAAAATGCGAAGGCTGACTCATTAGCCAAGTTAGCCAGTTCCATAGATGCACAGCTCATGGGCTAGGTCTTGGTGGAAGTACTGTCAGCTCGAGCATCAACTGGATGGATATCGATTGGATCTTGGAGGCTAAACCTGAGATGGAGTCATGGATGACTACGATAAAGAACTATCTACAAAGAAGAATCCTTGTGGATAGGAAGAATGAACAATGCCAACTCCTTCTTAAAGCGGCAAGATTTATAATGCTAGAAGGAGCACTTTACATGAAAGGGTTCTTTGTCCCTATGCTTTAGTGTGTCACTAATGATGAGGCCAATCAAGTCCTGAAAGAAGTACACAAAGGGGCCTGTGGTGGCCATATCGAAAGCAAACCCTATGAAGAAGATCCTTGGTTACGGGTAGTTTTTGCCAACCGTCAACCGAGATGTAGCTGATTACATCAGTAAGTGTGATAAGTGCCAAAGATTTGCCAAGATACCGAGAGCTCCACTAATGGAGATTACTCAAATGGTCAGTCCCTGGCCGTTTGTAGTCTGGGGAAATGATATCATTAGCATATTGCCAATATCTGAGGGTGGTGCGGACTTTGCCATTGTCGTAGTTGATTACTTCACCAAATGGGCTGAGGTGGAGCTATTAACCATGATCATCATAAAGAAAGCAATCAACTTCATGGTTAGAAACATCACCTATCATTTTGGGGTTCCACAAACGATTATTTCTAGCAACATGACCCAATTCCACAGTGCCAAGTTTAAAGACTTCTATTGAAGGCACCATACTGAAAAGAGGATTGCTACAGTGGCGCATCCTTGGGAAAATGGACAGGTTGAATCAGTAAACAAGATTATCAAGTCCATTGTGAAAAAAGCAGTTGGAGAAGGCTAAAGGCAAGTGTGTAAATGAATTACCATTAGCACTTTGGACTTATCGAACGACTCACAAGTCATTGACTGGTCACTCTCCATTCGCCCTAGCTTATGGATCGAAAGCTATGATCCCAATTGAACTTAAAGTACCTTCTCATTGAGTGACTCACTATAATCCATGAACAAATGAGGAACTTCTGCTGGAGTCTCTTGATATGATCAATGAGATGCACAACGAAGCTGAGTTGAGAGTAATTGCACACCGAAATTAAGTCGCCCAATATTACAATACCAAGGTCAGGACTCGGACCTTTGAAATCGGCGACCTCATTCCTAAACGAATCTTCCCTGGCCCTGGGAACTTTGGCTTGACTTAGGAAGGTTCATAGGCAATTGAGCAAATACTTGGAGATGGCATATTCAAGCTAGCAACGGTGAACGAGATCTCCCTCCTCGGGCGTGGAATAGCGAACACTTGCAACGCTATTTCAGTAGAATGTAAATTTGTACATGCTTTCCATATAACCAGACAAAATCTGTCATTTTTTACGTTTTACAAGGGAATGACTTCCGAAGCTCATAAATCTATCTATACTCTATTTTACACTGTGAATGGTGTCATGTTTAAATAAATTTGCACGTGAAAAATGCAGGTGCATAGGTTCTCGGAGATAGGTACCGGCTAAACTTTCATAGTCCATGATCGAACGATGAAGTGAGCGGAGCTTAGAAGAAGGTGACTCGGAGACTAGAAGAAGGTGACTCGCGCAGACAGCTGACTCCTTTTCATTTCAATAGAAAGGAATAGCCAAACCAACCCAGCTGGCTGGTCAATCTCAGTGATCTTATCGGCCGGCAACTACATTTGATGTCCGAAGATAGATGCCAAACTACTTTTTAACCAGGACTTATGGGTAGGAGTATAAATTTTCAAAGGTTGAACGAGATAGTTTGCTTTACTGCTCATGCCCAAAGTTTGGTAGAGCATCCACATCTTGCTTGGAGTAGACAAGTCGAAAGGTCTGTGTTTGAAGATAGGTGGGATCTTGTTTAACTTCGATCAATGTCCAGAGTTAGACTCGATCGAAGACAAACAATGTAGATGAGAACGTTTAAACTGCTATGCTAAGTGGTTAACTCCATCCGACACCTAGAGTTTGGCATGGTCAGTACATGCACTTTAAGGAAGGATGTTTAGAGACATCTGAAGGTGAATTGCTACGATTGGCTCTGGAGATGGGCACAATTGCACTCGAAACATCCTTGAAAGGGATGCTAAGTTAACCTTTAAAGTAATTGGAATTTGACCCAGTTCCAGAGTTGAACATGGTCGTATGCGGATAGACTTCAAGGAGATCATTTTTTGCTTAAAAGCAACAAAATGGACTAACAACTTGGTCCGATAATGACAATGAGGAAATGGATCATAAAAACATTGAATGTAAAGCACGTTTCTCAAACACTTAGACAAATTCACACTAAATTCGAACGACCACAAAATCACTTAGAAAACGCAAGAACTTAACTTACTATTAGACAACCATCGCTATGCAACCTAGGAGGAAAGCGAACAAAAAGAATTCTTCCTTGAAATAGCTTAGTTTATTCCAAGTGTCAACTATAATTTGACAACTGCCAGATGGCTCCAAGAAGACGAGGGAAGGATTTCCCATACGGCGCTTGAAACTGAAAAAATGTCAGATCTCTTGGTTACTAGGGATTCGATCAAAGTGATGAGAAAATATAATGAACAGATTATGAAGAAAGGCATAATTATTTAGATGAAGTTGTGTAGGAGGTAATCTCATAAAGTGTAAAACCTATTGGATGAACTGAATGAATGGTGGGATGCCTCCTATCAAGCACATATACCTATTGCATGTCGTATACCCATCTAGTGGATGTTGTGCTCTCCGATAACATGTCGGAACTAATACATCCTCAAATGGGATATCGAGTTCATCACAAATTCTTTTGAGAGATACTTCCTCGATCATAGAAGCAACTAAAACATCTGTATCATCTAATATAATTGCACCACCAAGACTATCCGAAGCAGGTTCAACGTTTGGTTCTTCTGCAGGCTCTATTAGACCTTCTGGACCTATTGTTCTACTTATGGATTTTCTGGTTGAGGTACAGGCTGTATCAGAGTTTGCTGTGTAAGTGGAACCATAGTCGAGCTTGACTCGGTATCTGACTCGACATGTCTAACAATAGATGAACCTGTGGCTTGAGCGAAGAGACACTCTAAATGTCTATGAGCTATAGCTATCAAAACTCAATACATAGGTGATATCAGATTTTTCAAAAGAAGTGCCACATGCTGAAGTGAAATTCTAGTGCAGTATTGTGCAGTGTCGTGCGGTGCTAATTTTTAATATTGTGCAATAGTTCATTCAGAAATTTAGGGTCCATCCGAAGTGACCGTCATCATTGACCGTCCTAACGGGTTTTAAGTCAGAGGCCATGTGTTTAAGATATTATAAACTTAGAAGGTTTTACTTGAGAGTTTGGATTTTAGGCGTGCATACTTTGATTCATCAAAATAACCAAGGCAAAAAATCCCAAGGGTTGGTTCGGTAGCGAACCCAACCAATGGAAAGAATTTTCTACCTTGGTAGCCTGAAGCCCAATCCATAGGCATGGCCTCTCCTCCCCAACTCCATTCTCATCTCCAATTCCACCACCTACCTTAGTGTGCTTACATCTGGAAGAACGAGTTAAAGGTGAAATGAATTTGTAGGCATCGTCTAATTTCAATCCAATCTAGCTCGAGTAAGAGTGTTCTGGTCCAAGTCTTGAAACCTGATGGTTTGTGGTTGTGTTTGATCAAAGCTAGGTGACGGCGATCGAAAAGCTAAGGCGAAGCAAAGGGTCAAATTCAGAAGCAGTTGGCTTTAGTGGCGGACAAGAGCTTAAGCATGATTGCAAATAAAGTAAAGTAAAGAGAAGGAGTGAAACAACTCAAGTATATAAGCCACGATCTAAAAGAATAGGTAGAAAAGTCACCGTAGTCTAAGGCTATGGTTCGGTACCGATCTAGGCCCATGGATCGGTACCGATCGATTAACACTTCGAAATAAAAAATAAAAATATATGCATATATGTATGTGTGTGTATGTATCTAGTGTTTCATAGGAACAAATATGTACATGGAACCAAGGCACGATGGAAAATCTAAGCACTTGTGCATGTGAAGACTTAACATTCAATAACTAGAACCAAATGAAAGCAGATTCAAACCTGAAAAATCCAGAAGAGGAATCAGTTTAGAATCGTCGAACTTGGAATGGCAGATCATGAGAGCACACTCTAGTTTTTATAGTCTCGGGTGTTAGCGAAACATCATAACGAATGATTATAGACACAACACTTCACCGAAAAGGTCCAAAAAAGGATAATAACTATTCAAAGTGCGGATTTGAGTCCAATATTGTAATTCTAACTTGTCTCGATTCAAAGCACATCGTGTTTGCAACAAGTCACACTTTGGGAGGCAAGTGTTATACCGCCTTTTGAATGGGTAGTATCTAGACTGACTTGACGAATAGAACTTGAAAGCTATCGAGGTAGAATACCCGGAGAGATAGTTGTAAAGTCCAGAAACAAAATACAACCAAGATCACAAGACGAAAACAAAGCCAACCCAAGAATTCAACAACTTGGATCACCAACTTGATGATCGGTACTGATCCATAGAATCTCCTGTGGATCACCCCATTTATCTCATGGTATTTAGTCTTGATGCCAAAAGCCTACTACAAGCTCCATAGATCGATCACATGCTAGTTGTTATCAAACGCCTCAAGCATCAGAAACCAACAAGTTTGTTCTTCCACTGATTCATCCAATTGACTCAGAAACAAGCTCATAACAATGCAAACAAGTTTGGAAACACAAAACTAACGATATATCACTTCGATCCAAAGTGGCTAGAAACATCCATAAGTCAACTCTATGGATCGACACCGAACCATGCTTATGGATCGGTACCGATCCATAGCTGATTGCTGATTTAGCCATGTTTTCTCAAGTGCAACTACTGCTACATTATTGAGATCGTGGAGGAGAATGTGGTGGAGCATTTTTTGCCGACCTACGGCTATAAATAGGCATGGAGTGGCATCATTTCGGGGATCTTTTAGCTCTCTAACAATCATTTACATATTACTTGTAATTGGTCATCAAGTGGTACCGAGCCATAAGAACAGCACATGTAAAACAGCAATATCATCAATAAAATACTCAAGTGAACTTAGGCTAAGATTAGTCAAACCATATAAACCTTGCATGTATTGTTTCTATTCATTTTCATTTACTTTTTCTTCAATTTCATTCTCTACATAATCAATAGGGTGTTGGTGTCACATTTCGGTACTAATAGTAAGTTTTATTATTATATAACTTTCATCTTTCATTCTACTTATATAATAGTCTAATGTATAATATTATATCAATTAAATCTTATTTAATTAGTTCTTAACTAATTAACATTTTCATTAATTTCATATTATTTTAATATAATATTTGTATTAAATATTTATTACATACCATAACCTTTATAGTATTACACATATATCTCATATATGTGTATATTATTTTAATAAACTAACATTTAATTAATTTACTTAATTAATTAACCTTTAATTAATTTATATAATTAATTAACTTTTAATTTATTTATTAAATTAAATAATTTTAATTAAATTATATTAATTTCAAAATTCAATTCATATATATACATGTATACTTATGTTATTTTAAACATTTTATCTTAATATATATAATACATGTATTCATTTATTAAATAAATTATTTAATCAATTAATTTTATTAATCTTATTAATAAAATTTTAAATCAATTTCTATTGTTTTTCAAACTTTTTGAAAAACTTTGTTATATTATAATTTTTATAATATTTTCATATCTTATCTTAAATTTAAAATCTTATATTTTAAATTTTCAAACAATTTTGAAAATTAGTCCAAGGCCCGATTCAAATTAGGCCTTTTCTATAAGGGATAACATTTTGGGCTTACCTCATCATTTCAGGCCAGGCTAGTAGCCAGGTAGGGTAGAGTACTGATACCCAAACCCAACCTTAAATGCTACTTTTGTAGACACCCTACTATATGGTTAGGCTATAATTAGTTAACCCTAACAAGACTAATTAGATCGCATAGGCTATTAGGCTCTAATACCATTGTTGGAACTGGACCAGCCCGCAACAGAAGATATGGGTAGATTTCAAATTTTTTACCATATTGGATCTTTGTTGGACCTATGAAGTCTAATTTATTTAGAACATTTTAAAATTTAATTTAAATAAAATCACATATTTAATTTAAATTTATAAATTGTTATTTGAAATTTGTTTGATTTATTTTCATTATATATATAAGTATACATATGTAACATATACACATGTTTATGTGTATATATGTGTGTAACATGATATTCTGTGCAAGGTATAATATGCTCGTATATATATGTTGGGATTTACATCACAAAGGACACATTAGTTATCCTATATGTAATTTATGTTATCCAAATATGTGCATATACTTATAGTTAATATATATAAATATCCAAGTAATTACATATGTGTATGTATGTATATTATGAATACTGTTATAGATATATATATATATATATATGTGTGTGTGTGTGTATAATATTATAAATATTAAATAAATACATATATGTACATATAAAATTATAAGTTTAAAGAAATATTTATACATATAGACATGCGAATCAAAGTAAAATAATTATGTGTGTATGTGGATATAAATATAAATATAATAATAAAAAGTAAATTTGTATTATAATAAATTATATGTATGTATGTATATGTATAAAAAAAATTTAACATCCTAGATCGACATTCACTATAGATCCAAATTTATAATAATTTTATTATATTAATATATATTTATTATGAATTAATTAGTCAAACTATCATAAATAAATAATATAATAAAAATATCAAATTTTAAATTTTCCAAATATCAAGAATAGTATTTTAAGTGTTGTGAAATTTTTCTAGATTTTTCTAAGTGAAAATTATGTTTTTTTATTAATACTATTCGGCCAATTTTAAAATAATTTTAAAAATATAAAAACATGTTTATAAAATCTAAGTTTTTGACTTAGAGCTTTCGTGATGATAAACTAATTTTAAATTTTAAAAATTGAATTTTCGAAACAAGATTTATTTATTTGAATTTATGAAACCTTATAGTGATTAAATAATAATAATAATAATAAAACATCTATTAATTTCAAAAAAAATATTTTCATTTACTAAATTACATAATTAATATAAAAATATGTTGGAAAATTATTAGATCAAATTTTAAATAATATAGATGAATATATGCTTTGATATAAATTATATAAATAAATTAATTTACATATTAATATATATATGTGTATATATATATATATATTAATAAAATATTAAAATAAAATACAGTAATTCTGCATGGAACTTCAGATCATTAATAATATATATATGTGTATACATATATACTAAACTTATACACATAACCAATTATTATTGTGATCACATCATTACATATAAAAATCTCACCCAACTAACAATGCAATAATAATAATATATATAGATGTATATGAGCAATAACCTATTATACAATGGTCACACATCTTATATGAAGTTAAATATTTACCTAACCAATGCCCTTAAGTCCACCTTGAAATGATTGGACCTCTTCCTTTAGAAATCTCCTTGTTTCTTCAGATTGCTAGTCTTTGAACCACGGATCATTTGCTATCAAATAGCTATTGAGTTGGATTTGATTTTAGATTTTAATGGGGTATATGCATGTATAGATCAGCCATGAGAAGGAAGAAGGAGGCGGCTAAAACAAAAACTAATTTAGACTAGGGTTAGAGTTTATAATGGTTGAGAGAGAAAAGCGGATCATATCTTGCCTTTTCTTGCCCAATCTCCACCATCCATCTTGAATCCTAATTGCCCCTATATTTGACGCCCCCTATCACATAATTGAAGCCAAAAATTCCCTTTCAAATCTATGGGTTAATACCCCAATTAAGCTCAAAAAATATGGTAATTAAATCCAATTTAATTTCGTTATCAATATCTCATATCGATCGATATATTTATAACTATTATATCTATATATACAACATTATTTATTTCTCAAATCATATTCAAATTTTATAACTAATATTTCATAAATATTAATTAATTTAATTATTTTATAACAATTATAAAATAATTAAATCGTTTGGCCTAAAGAGAATTTATCATTTCGGTTGTGTAACTCTTGGTGCAAAATGGGTTAGCAATTAATATCGAACTATTTAAATGTTAACGTTCACACGTCACTTAGCAGGTGGTGTGACATTATGGCCCAATTTATTGCTTACTTGTTTTTGGTAAAATCCAATTTCGCTTTATTAAGCGTTACTCGGTTGTGACATTTATTTGCACCAATTGGACTTATGGAATTTGATAATTGTCAAAATTCCAATATCATCCATATTCGACTCTATAGTCTGAACACAAAGTCCTTGGTTCAATAATAACAATTATTATTAACCAAAATTCTCTGGCCAAGGACTTTGACTTTGAGTTGACTTGAGTTTGACCGCGATACCAATCTCATACAACGGAGGAGACGAATCCTCTCTTGAATAGTGCTTCACTTCCAATACTTCCACATGATCCAACTATAGTCACTCGATGGAACGCCATACCATGATTTGACTATAATCAAAGCTGAGCTTTCATATTGAAGATCCACAGTATTCTCAAGTCGAGAGAACTGCGTCATTGAGTCACATCGATATTTTTTGTTTGACTTTAGTTATATTAACTAACAGAAAACTATCTAGTGAGTCGTGTTCCATAGTTATCCAATAACTATCAATACGTAACCCATTGGTGCCCCCCACAGCTATGAGTACTATCCAACATTCGGAGAGCGTTATGTACTCTAGTCTCAAGGGATACATCGATATCCAGTCTCGATGCATCTTGACTAGGAACATTTAAAATAGTATATTTATTTTCATTGTGATAGATTACTCATGGTTATAACACTTTGTAACTACTATCATAAAATGTACCATTTAAGGATTTCTATTAAATATAATTTTAATTAAATTAATTAATTAATATAAAACATCATATCAAGTATATAGTAGAAAGAAAAAACATCTTTTATTTCGAACAAGACTGATTACCAAGTTCGATATATGTAACAAATTACATAATTGCCCCTAAGGCATACCACTAACTCTATCATTTGGACTATAGAGTTGCATATGGATGATATTGTAATTTTGACCAGTACCAAATTCCATAAGTCCAAATTGATATAGTTTTGACGAAGAGAATTGGTGTAAATAAATGTCACAACCGGGTAACGCTTAATAATATAAAATTGGATTTTGTCGAAACAAAATTGGGTTTTACCGAAATTATGTAAGCGATAAATTTGGCCAAAATATCACACAATCTGCTATGTGATGTGTGAACATTAACATTCGAATAGTTCGATGTTAGCCGCTCATCGAATTTACACCTAACGAGTCACACAACCGGAATGATGAATTCTGTTTAAACCAAACGATTTAATTAGTTTATAATTTTATAAATTTATAAAATTAATTAATATTTATGAAATATTAATTATAAAATTTTGAATAGGTTTGAGGAATAAATATTATTGTATATATTTATAATAGTTATAAATATATCGATCGATAAGCGATATCGAGAAGCAATTAAATTAGATTTAATTAATAATACTTATTTGGGCTTAAATAGGCTATTAGCCCATGATGTTGAGATGTTATTTTGGTAGCAATAGGGCATGAAGGAGCTAGATAAGAAGGCTAGAGTGTTTTGAAGATGGATGGTTGAGATTTGATGAGAAATATTATGAGATGTGATCTATATTTCTATCTATTTCTTCCATTGTAAAAGGACCGCTAACCCTAATGCAAAATAACTTTTTGGCTGCCGTTTCCCCATCATTGCTAGCCGATCTCATTAGCAAGGAGCTCCAATAAATTCATCTCAAATCAATTCAAAAGACAACACCTATTGGATAACTAAAGTTCTATGGTTCAAGGATTAACAATCTGCCGAATCGAAAGATTTCAGAGGAGGGAGAATTAATCATTACAAGGTGTGCTCTAAGGTATTAGCAATAGGTATGCATTTATTATACCATATGATTTTTAATTTCTAAATAACATTATATTATTCATATACATATCATTATTATATTGCTAATTATATGAGATTCTTATATATATCATCAATGTTGTCACATATTAGATTGGCTATATGTATATTTTAATTTATTTTAAAAAATGCATTTTTTATATATATAGATATGAAGTGCATAGCCAAATAAATTATTATCATTTTATTAATATATATATATATATGTTGTATGTATGTATTAATATACTACCTAATTTTAATTATATGACTTGTATTTATTTACATCATCATATCATGTTAATAGTTGAACTTATATTTTATAAATGCATATATACGTAGATTATATTTTCGGTGGCTGCAAATTAATTATTATTATTTATTTACTATTATTTAAATCAATATACTAATTAAATAAATCATATAAAATAAAATATGTTCCAATATTAAATTTTAACATTTTAATTTTTTTATTATTATCAGATAAACTCTCGGCCAAAAATTCAAAATTTAAAAATCATTTTTTATATTTAAAAAAAATCAATTTAATAAACGACCAAAATCAATTAATTAATTAAAAATATTATTTCGACTTAGAAAATTTTGAAAAAAAATTCGTGACTTTAAAATATAGTGCTTGATTTTCTAAAAATTTAAATTTCGAATAATATAGCATGAAAGTATTTTTTTTTATTATTTTATTATATTTTGAATAATTAATATACATATATATTTTAGTGCAATAAAATATAAATAAATTTCTTTTTGTTTTGTGCATTCGATCTGGTAAGTTTTGAAAATATTTTTTTAAATACATTATTAATACACACATAGACATATATACACGTACGTATACATATTAAGATATTATAAATATACTTATATATATATATATGTTTAAATATAATAATAAAAATTTTGTTACCGTAATTCATACATATATATGTGTAAAATGATTTAAAAAAACTTTATATGTTATGTATATACATATATATAAAATATTTTATGCAATAGTACATATATATAAGTCATCAATATTTTTACATATAAGATACACACACACACACAGATATATACATAATTTTACATAGTTTTTAATATTTATATAAATATACATACATACATATATTTGGACAATATTGAATACATATAAGATGAGCTAGCATGTCCATTGCGATATAAATACCAACATTTATACATGGACATGTTATACCTTGCATAGATTATTATGTTACACATGCACATACATACATACATACATATGTATATGATACACATATGTACTATTATATTTAATTGTATATAAATAAAATAAAATTCTACCTATAATTTATAAATTTAAATGATATAAGAGATTTTATTTATATTAAATTTTAAAATGTACAAAATAAATTAGAATTCGTAAGCACAATATAGATTCAATAAGAGAATTTTTTTTTTAAAATTCACTCATATCTTCCGTTGTAGGCTGGCCCTATTCGAACACAGGTCATAGTCGGGCGCGTCAGGTCGAGCGAACCGAGAGGTTACCTAGCAGCAATCCATAGCGACAACTGCCAAGTTCAGATGCCAAACAAAACTGGAGAATAAACTCTGAAGGTAACCCAGAACATTCAAACGTAGTCCCACATGCCCCTACCAATTAGAAATTGCTTCATAGTCCAAGGCACGAGAAGCTTCAGATCGGTACAGATCCCTAAACATGGTTCGATTCCGATCCCTAAGAACTCTTCCATTCCGCTACTAGCTCCATGCCATGCCAAGTTAAGGAGTTTACAAGCAAGCCCAAGCAATGCAAGTGAAACGGCGGGGACAAAGACGCGAACAACCAAGCAATCAGGAGAAGAAAGTCATGGCCCACAAAACAAAGTCACGAATCGGTATCGATCCCTGAACGTGGATTGGTACCGATCCCGGTTATTGATGATGTGGCCACGATCTCTTCAGTTAGCCTTTTTTGGACGTGTGAAACGTGGGCTAGAACGTTGACGAGAGCTTTCCAATGACCTATGGCTATAAATAGAGGGACAATGACATAGTTTTGGGGATCTTTTTTAGATATTAACAAATTGTTGTATTTTCCTCGTAATTGCACGAATCATCATCGGTCTCTAAGAACAGATTTGTAAAACTCATCAAAGACTTCAACAAAGTTTAAGTGAACGTGGGTTTTTGATTACCCGAACTACTATAATTGCTGTGTGTGGTTGGTTTTCTCATTATTAAGTTAATTTTTTTATTTTTTTTTTCTACTATTAATCTCTAGGTGTTTGTGACAACTTTTGACGTACATATCTTTTGTTTTGATAATTTGTCGAAGCGAAAACTGTTAAATATTGTATATCGCTTAAGAGTTTACTTTCGAAGCGGGCCCACAAATTTGGAATTGAATGGTTTGATATATATATATATATATATATATATATATATATATATATATATATATATATAAAACTTATGAACATTTCATAGTTAAGGAGCTTGCCTCCTGCTAAACGCCAATTACGATACCCGCCAAAACAATATGAATCACACCTACCCATCCAGAACCTCTCAATCTACCATCACCAACACTACTCGTGCCCAACTCCTCATTACTCCCTTCGTCACCTTCGCCTCCTTTTCCCAAACTACCCTTACTTCCGTACAACCTCTGCACCCCTTCCACGTCATCCTTCGCCAACTCCACCTTCCTTGTTCTCGTCCTTATCGTTGGAAACATAATCGCCTCCTCCACCGACGAATGCCCCAACCCTAACAAATGTCCGATTTCGTGCACCGCTACCGACTCCAAATCCACTGCGTCACTCGAGCTCGACGTCGTCACGTCTCCATCCGCCACCCAATTTTCATCCGCATCCAAATGAAATCTACCGTCCCTTGGAGAAAATGCGTGCGCTAGCGTCTTCAGAGCACCATCGAATGGTTCTCCGTCACCATGATCTCCCGAGTAGAAGCCGATTTTGATGTCCGCTTTCCCACTTGTCTGCAAAATGCAATGTGATTTCAGATTATTTTACACTCAAGTCAAAGATCACTAGTAATAGGGATATACCCATGTCAATTGGTAATAATTACAGAGGCACATCTGGTGGGATTGAAATTATCTTCTCTGAAAAAGGATCATGGTATGGATGCTCTTAAAGTATTTGTTAAAATGTATCAAGTGTGGAACTCATGTATTTTAAGAGATCCCTGATTTTACTTCAAACAATTTCAATATTGATCTCTAAATGTACATTCTAGCAAAGTCCAAAAGAAAAAGATAAGGTGATAATTAACCTCTTTGAAGGCAAGAGTGGTGACTTCGGACCATCTATTGAAAGCACGAGCAAACACATTACGAATAACATCAAAATCAATCGGTACATGAGAATTCGGTGCAATGGAATAAGTGAGGAGTCGCTTGGAGCTTGGCCATTTTGGGTTACCCGGGAAAAACTCAAACAAATGACGACCGTGGATTTTACCAGAAGCCATAGAGGAGCTACCGTTTATGATGTCGGGTACGCCACATCGAGGTGAAAGTATTTGTCTTATCGTTGACAAGTCTAGAAAGCCAACAGTGTCGAGGTTGAAGTTTTGTTGGTATGTTTTGATGGCGCGTTCGAGGTTTTTGTCGAACTTGTTTGTGAAGTTGGATGGTTTTGATATGTAACCGAAGCGATGGAAGTATTTTTTGAGTGTGTGGATGGAAGGGTTTGTGTCGCCAAGGCGGCAAGCGGTGAGGTTAAGGAATGTTTTCCATTGATTTGGTTTGATCGAAGAAGTAGGCAGCGGTAATATAGAGAATGTGATGTAGGTAAAGAGTAGGAAATTGGAAAATTTCATTAGCATGAATATTTTATGAAGCGCAAAGTGGAAAGTTTTTGCTTATGTGAAAAAAAAGGGAGGATGGTTGCTTTGCTTTGGAGATTTAAGAATGCAGGCTGAGGGCGGCAAAGAATTTGGAATTGGAGTGTTGTATTTGGCGTGTGAAGGAATATTTCAGTTAGGAGATGAAGAATATCTTCATGGTATCTGTTCATGTCCAGGTATGAAGCTTTGTAACACGCATTCACTAGTAACTTGTAATATTTGTTCATGGAATTTGTAGGATGCAGGTTGAATTGTTTTTATGTACAAATTCAACTTTAATAGGACAAGAAAATGCTTCCAAAACCCGATAGGCGTTCATGTGGTTAAATATTAAGAATATATAAGCAAGATGTCCTTTGTCTACTTGGATCTACAATTTGTATATGTAATGCCCCCAACATCTACTTGCAACTGTTTGGTGTTGGCGCTAACAAATATCTAGATCCAGTAAATAAAAACTGATGCGATTCTGTTAGATTGAGGTCTTTTGGTAGCTATCGTTGATTTGATGTACTGCAGTGAAAGGATAACATAATCAAATCTTTCTTCGTAAAAACACATCTTCAAGTTTTAAAATACACATCATCCCTCACCTCAAAAAAGATTATAGAAAACACTCGTATTTTTAAGGATATTTCTAAAAAACTCTGGTAAATATTTGCATATTTGTATAGAACTATATACTGCAAATATTTAAAGTTTTGAACTAGTTTCCGCAAATATTTGTATAGAACTATATATTTTTTCTTTCAAAAAAATTGATTTAATCATAGAATCATCCGTCTAGAGTTTTGATTTAACTTCCAAAAGAAAACAATAATTTTTTTATCAAAATTGGAAATAGAGATCCAATTTAAAACAATTTTTTGAAAGGACTTTTCAAGTATCAAACTTGAAGATAAAAAACGGAAATAAATTCACTATCGATAGAGTCTCCAAACCTGGCTTTTACTCTATTAAAATTACATTCACACTCACATTAGTCTAATTAAGAGATTTAAGTGAGATTAGCAAGAGAAAATTAGAGATCTACTATTCTAGCGCCTAGGGATCTGTGGTGTTTGTTATTCTACTTCTGATCTACATTGGAAAAAGTGTATTTGGTATATGGTGACTGATTTTACTTCTCTCACTACTCTATGCATATTGATATGGTAAAAATGTGATTTTTAGAATGTATTTCAGTGATTAAACGTTTTAAAACTTGCGTCTAACCTTAATAACACCTTAAAATTGTATTTTGATTCGTTTTACACCATTTACCAATCATATTGTCATTTTTTGCTTTTAATTAGATCTTGAAAATTATGTGTTTGAATCGGGTTTGGATTGCTCATATATGATGTTTGGATGATGTATGATGTTTGTATAAAATTGTTTGATATGTTTGTTAGTCGTTTAGGGTAGTTAGAAAAAACAGGTCGTCGTTTTGAGCAAATCGATATCAAAGAATGTTTAAAACATGACGTGGTTGAAGTATGCTGTTGTCTGTAGCCTAGGAAGACCCCACAACAATTCGCATGAGATTTAGAGTTGATTTAAAAGGTTAAAATCATGTTGGCACTAGTGGGAGGATCATGTCGATGGTGACCTATTTCGGGCTGAAGCATGAAGGACTTCGAGATTTGGAGGTTGGAGCTTAAGGTCGACTAAAGGCAAGAGAAGTATAATGTTTTAGGAATTAAAGAAATTTGGGGCTAAGGAATCAAGTCGGTGCCGACTTGATTGCCTCCGAGATAGGAAGGCAGCGACTTCGAGACGAGAAGGTGGTTGCTTCAGGATATTAGTACGAGAGCTTTAGGATCTTATAGGAAGTAGCACGGCAAGATAACTTAACCATTTTTGGTTAACCCATCATGTCGGCAGTGACATGATGAATCATGTCGGCACCGACATAATGTGAGGTTGATCAAGTATGGTCAAACTTCACGAGGTGTGGGTGATGCCTTGGGGAGCATGCTGAGTGTGTTCGTTCGTTCGGCGTTCAATTTCGGTGTTATGGAATGAAGTAAGATGATAATCAACGGCGAGTGTTAGCACCAAAATTGGTCACTAACCTCGTTCAGAAAGATTGTATAGAGATATAAGTGATGAAAGTAAATTAAACAGAGAAGACAGTCCTAATTCAAATGCAGAAAGTAAGAACACCAAATTTATAGTGGTTCGGCGTAATTGCCTACGTCCACTTTGCTCAACTTTATTGATTTCCTTTATGGTTGATTACAAATACAATTCGTGAATCAAATGCTTGAATGAAGTTGTTTAAGTAGAGAAGATGAGTCTTGGAAATGGCAGAGTCTCCCCGTATTTTCTCTCCAAAAAAAGGATCCATTTCACTGTGACCCTGCCCCTCTATTTATAGGCAAATATGGGCTGGACTTCCCAAGCGGGCCTGTTAGCCGAACGTTCGAGCCCAGGTGCTATGTGCCGAACCAGGTACGCCGAACGCTTCTGTGCCGAACGGTCCTTCCCATGCCGAACGGTCCTTCCCATGCCGAACGGTGCTCCTGGTGTATGGGAAGTGTGGGGTGATTGCAGTGAAGCCGAGCGTATCTCCCTTTGAAGCTTTCGACCAACCAATGTGTGTAGTTCGAACGTTCTCGTTGCCAAGTTATCCTACCGCCGAGCTCCACTGACGCCGAGTACCGTGGGATGCCGGACACTAGTCGACGCCGAGCATAGGTTGTTGCCGAGTGCTCTCCTTGACGCCGAGTAGCTTGTTATGCCGAGCAGTCATGACGCCGAGTACCCTGTTATGCCGAGCAGTCTTGACACCGAGTAGTCTCGATGCCGAGCGTTCTTGTATGCCGAGCAGCCTTGATGCCGAGCACCCTTGTGTGCTGAGTAGTCTCGATGCCGAGCACCATTGTATGCCGAACGCTAGCGCCGAGCGTTGGTTGTCGCCGAGTGCCAGTTGACGCCGAGTTCCATTGGGATGCCGGGTGCTCCTGGATGTCAAACGCTTCGCCGAACACTCCTGGATGCCGGACACTCTCTGATGCCGGACACTCTCTGATGCCGGACACTCTCTGATGCTGGTCACTCTCTGATGCCGGACACTCTCTGATGCCGGACACTCTCTGATGCCGGTCACTCCCTGATGCCGGTCACTCTCTGATGCCGGACACTCTCTGATGCCGGACACTCTCTGATGCCGGTCACTCTCTGATGCCGGTCACTCTCTGATGCCGATCACTCTCTGATGCCGATCACTCTTTGATGCCGAGTTGAACTGGATGCCGAGTACTAGTTGCCTGGTCAAATCTCCAGGAAACACTTGCCCCCCAAAGTGTATCGCGTGGCCGAACGTGGTACGCTTTGAACCGTGCAACCTTTTCGTCACGTCTTAAACCCTTGGCTAACCTCGAACGGAGACGCCCCTTTTGTGGGATCGATGTGTGCCGGACGTGTTCCAAATGCCGAACGAGACATACGCGTTCGAACGGTGCTTCCTTGCCGAGCGATGCTTCAGTGCCGAACCGTTATGCGCCGAACGCTATGACCTTGATCGGTTCTACCGGTCATGGCCTTTTCGACTTCTACCTCCCTCTATATAACCAGGCGCCCTTCCACCATTTTCCCTTTACGCTTTCTCTTCTGTTATTCCCAGAGATTTGCAATTCTTGCCACTCTATCAGATATAAAGTCTAGTTGATCCTTCCTCAACCTCGATCGTCGAACTAGGTATCATTCCCTCCACGATTACATTACTTCAACTTTAGGTTCACTAGTAGAAGTGGTTCGCACGTTCGGAGTCGCCGAACGGTGCATGGTAGTTAGACCTAACTCCTCTGTGCTGATCAAGATTGGAAGGAAAAAAAAAAGGAGATGGGGTGTCGAACGGCGTAACCTTCGCCGGGCGATCTTGTCTCTGTCGTTCGTCGTAAATGGAGGGAGAGCAGGGCGGAGTTATGGTCGAGGGCGGAGCACTGCCTCAGCCAAACGAACTAAGGCCGAACACTACCCTTACGCCGAATAGACATATATGCCGAACGACATAATTACCGAACAACTGTCATGCCGAACAGTTACATACCTGCCGAACAATATAACTGCCGAACATTATATTCGCCGAACCTCAAAAATGCCGAACGATATAAATACCTAGGCCGAACAATATACGTGCCGAACATTATATTCGCCGAACATCAAAAATGCCGAACAATATAAATACCTAGGCCGAACAATATACGTGCCGAGCTATACTTAGGGTGAACAATACAATTGTCGCACAATAACTCAAGCCGAACAACATTCAAATGCCGAACAAACATATATATGCCGAACAATTTCAATGCCGAACACTTGACAATGACTCAACCGAACCAAGATACACACCGAACTCTTCTCAGGACGAACAATGTAACCGCCGAACGACATTTAAATGCCGAACGATATAAATGTCAAATTAGACTTAAGCCGGACACTTCATAAATTACATGTTTTCTGAATCTTGAACTGTAATCACCTCAAGGCAAGCTTTTTGAGACGGTCAGCGATGACGGTCTTCGAAGGCGATGATTCGAAGCTAATTATTATATCTTAAAAACCTTCTTATTGTCTGTACACAATTGCTTGCACTAGTTCACACACCACGTGGGGGGAAAACTCGTGTTGCTAATTCTAACGCTCAACGTTTTTCAAGTATAGCTTTCTCAAGCATTTAGCCAGGTTCATTATTTATTCGGGATGTCAGGAAAATCTAGTTCTGCCACCATATCTGACAGGCCTGGGCCGTCAGCAAAGCAAGGAGCCGCAGATGCTTCCAACCCGTCAATCTCTCCCGCTCATAATCTGGCGCCCGATGCTCTGGAGTCAACCATCTTACTGGACAATCCGGTCGATTCCCAAGCCTCGAGGATCAATGAGGCCGCTCTGCGACGGATATGTTCCATTCACGGAATTCCCATTACTGACGTGCTAGTTCCTTCGAGACACGACCGTCCTCATTTGCCCCCAGTCGGGTACACGGCCTGCAACAAGTTCATGTGTTGGATGGGCAGCGTGCCTCCGTTTAACCTATTTCTCCGGGATGTGCTGCAGTATATAGACATCGCTCCGTCGCAGCTGCACCCGAATGGTCATGCGTTCCTATATGGGACTTACTTACTCTTCATGGCTGTCTTCTCCAGACCTCCAACCCCCGGTGATATTCGATACATTTATATGTTCAAGAGACGGAAAGATAGCCCTTCCTTCATTTTCCTCGAGCCGTATCACAAGTGCCAGATCTTGACAGGGGCCTGCAGCAAGTTCGCCCTGTACAAACAGGAATGGTTCTATGTGCGATGCCCGTCTGGTTTTGCTAGGAGATGGGTTGAAGGCAGTAAGTCTCTCTGCTGAACCGTTATTCGTACCTAATGGGAGTCATGTTTTTCCTAACTCTTCATTTCATCTTTTCAGGTATTAACCCGCGTCCGGAAGGCCGAGGATATTCTGACGCTGTCGACGCAATTAGAGCTCTTTCGGCCGAGGATCGAGATATCCGAGCTATCATTTCAAATGAATCGCTGTCGGGGTTCGGCTTACTAGCTCCTGACCGTCGGGTCAGCCTTCCAGAAGGTGTTACAATTCCCAAACCTCCATCTGGTAAAGGGAAAAAACTTGCCGGCCCGTCGTCGCGTCGCGCTCCCGACGCGCACGAAGAAGGCGAGCGTAGAGAGGATGATGCACCCAACACTCAGGGCGAGAACGTGGGTCCTGCTTGGAATCCGGCAATCGAAGTTCAGGATATTGAGACGTCATCCTCCCCTTCGAAGGGAAAGAAAAAGCTGAAATATACGGTTCAGAAAGAGAAAGTTGGCGACACCTCAAAATCTACGCCTATCCCTCCCGAGAAAGAGGCTTCTTCGCAGCATCTGGAGAGTTCTTTGAGGGGTCTCTCGAACCTCTCTATTCCCGAAGACATACTCAATTACGGGTTCGATGATCCTGAAGCTCTCAAATTCTCCTCGCCCGCTAGAGGCAATGTAGGAGTTCAACTCCCGGCTCACAGAGACAATACTCCGATTAGCAAAGATAAACGAACGGGTCCGTCGGGGGGAACACTTAGGACACACACGCACATGCGCATTCCCTAACATACTTCAAGTCTTTTTAATTCGTGAATTTTCCTTAATTCGTTGTTATCTTCCTTCTTTGCAGGTGATATGGGCCGCTCCCACAGACTTGATCGCCTTCAGGGGTCTTCAATATTTCATCACTCCGGACGGGATTCCGGTTCAGGCAGGCGCCGGGACCGAGGTGATTATGAAGATAGGGACAATCGTCCGCGCGATTCGTCTCACCGCAAGAAAGCGCACTATCAATCTTCTCAGTCCCATGATCTTCCTCCTACAACTGAGCCGGATAAAGAGAAGTCTCTGCAGAAGGGTTATCAGTCTGATGCTGCTCGAGAACAACATTCCAGTTCATCGAGTACGAGGCAAGTTCGAGAGCCGCGTAAAAGAACGGAATTCTCTAAGCCTCCTCCTCCTGCTCCTGCCGTGGACCCAACCGTTGCGGAAAAGATGGTCGACCTTAAGGCCAAGTTTCCGAAGATTTGTTTTGACGGTTTGAAATTCCTCCCGGCCATCCATCACATTCTTGGGCACGTGAAGCAAAGTGCGATTGCCTGCAACAATGACGTCTATGTTCAACATGACGCATTCGTGCACTTGGTGGAGAAGATCTCAGAAGTATCTGTTGAGCGTCAACACGAGATTGACCGTCTGAATCTGGAGGCTGACAGCGACAAGAAAATCATCAAACTCCAAGACGAAGAACTCGCCTCTTATAAGTTAAAGCTAGAAGCCGCTGAACAAGGCGCAAAAGATACTGCCGAGGCGGTTACTCGCTTAGAGGTGGCTCACAAAAAGGAGCTTGACGAAGCAGTTCAGCGCAGCGGCGCCCTTGCCCTAGAAAAAGACTCTGTCCAAAAAGAAAGGGACGCGCTCGCTACTCAAGTCAAAGAGCTGAAAGAACAACTCTCCAAGGAGAAAGAAGACAAAATAGCCGCTCAGGAAGAATCACAGCGGTATTGCAATGAGATTGTTGCTACCCGGCTCCTAAAGGCAAAGCTCGACGGTGAACTTGCCGGGGTCGAGAAAATGAAGGATGAGGCCCGTGAGGAGGGTAAAAGAATGGCTGAGGAGGAGCTTGATTCTCGCCTTGAGGCGGCCGCAGAGACTGGCAGGGAAGAGGTCAAAAGTATGTTTGACCCGTTGATCGCCGAGTACGGAGCCCGCGTCCTTATGCACCGCGACCTAACATTCTTGGGCGACGGCTACCATGAATCCCTGGTTGAAGCATGGGAGACTCTGATAAAGATCAAGAAAGTCGAATCAGGCTCCGAAGAAATCGACGAGGATGCACTGGTGAAGGAGTTCCTGAGGGGGAATGAGCCATCGGATTTATCCGTAGCATTGGCTCTCTATGGCAAAGGCTCTTCCCCTTCGAAAGAGAAGAATAACGAGGCTGGCCCGTCAGAGGCCGACACTACTACTCCTCACATTGCCGCTCCTTATGCTGCTCAATCGGCTGGTCGGTCGACGCTTGATCCATTCGAGCAACATGCCAGTTATGATCCCGAAGATCCCGGGCTTGGCGTTCATGTGCTGTCACCTATCCTGGAGGGTGAAACCCCGCGCGCCACCGACAGTCAACCTGATCCTGGTAGGAGATTCTTCTTTCTCTAGAAATCGAAGTGATCCCGTCATTTTTTTTTAGCAGTGGTTATTCGTTCTAATGCCCACTTCTTATATTTCTCACAGGTTGTTCTGACACTGAGCTAACTCCGAGGAGCGATGACGCCAAGGAGGAAGCAGGGAAAACAAGCGACGTTGCTCACGCAGGGGTAACTCCCGGCCCAGACGCTCAAGTGATCGGGGCGCTTGACGATGACAAACTTGATATCTCGTCTCCTGCCGAAGGAAGCGACGAAGTTAAAATCACTGGCGCCTCTGAACATACTTCAGAGATGAGCATGAAGGATCGTCTTGCCGACGAGGAGAAGAGAAAGGTCAAAGTCAAAGTTGAATCTGAAGTCCTGGAACTTACTGACCCGCGGAATAGACCTTTGAAAATCATTCTCCCGGGCAGGTCCAAACCATTAGATGTTCCGTCTCCTACTCCTGACTCCGTCTCTCTAGCAAGCAAAAAGTCCAAGAAGAAACGTGAGGGAGAGGAGTCGTCGGAAACACCGAAGGCAGACAAGAAGAAGAAGTCGAAGAAATGATCGATGCACTTGTTCAACAAGTTTTTGCTTAAGTTTGTAACAGTTTCTACCTTTCATAACTTGTAGTTTGTATAGGCCCGAATTTTGTAGGAGTGATCTTGTATCCCTATTTTGGACTTATCGAATAAAATTTTAGTTTCTTCTTGTTTGAATGATTCTCTTGTCTTTATTTGGTTTGCTGACACTGTGCTCCGGGGACTTGGAGACTTGAGACTGTTCATACTCTAGTCCGCGCTCTGGGGACTTAGAGTACTCCGCTCCGCACTCTGGGGACTCGGAGATTGGAAATTGTTTATACTCTAGTTCGCGCTCTGGGGACTTAGAGTACTCCGCTCCGCACTCTGGGAATTCGGAGACTGGAAATCGTTTATACTCTAGTCCGCGCTCTGGGGACTTAGAGTACTCCGCTCCGCACTCTGGGGATTCGGAGATTGGAAATCGTTTATACTCTAGTCCGAGCTCTGGGGACTTAGAGTACTCCGCTTCGCACTCTGGGGACTCGGAGATTGGAAATCGTTTATACTCCAGTCCGCGCTCTGGGGACTTAGAGTACTCCGCTCCGCACTCTGGGGACTCGGAGATTGGAAATCGTTTATACTCTAGTCCGCGCTCTGGGGACTTAGAGTACTCCGCTCCGCACTCTGGGGACTCGGAGATTGGAAATCGTTTATACTCTAGTCCGCGCTCTGGGGACTTAGAGTACTCCGCTCCGCACTCTGGGGACTCGGAGATTGGAAATCGTTTATACTCTAGTCCGCGCTCTGGGGACTTAGAGTACTCCGCTCCGCACTCTGGGGACTCGGAGATTGGAAATCGTTTATACTCTAGTCCGCGCTCTGGGGACTTAGAGTACTCCGCTCCGCACTCTGGGGACTCGGAGATTGGAAATCGTTTATACTCTAGTCCGCGCTCTGGGGACTTAGAGTACTCCGTTCCGCACTCTGGGGACTCGGAGATTGGAAATCGTTTATACTCTAGTCCGCGCTCTGGGGACTTAGAGTACTCCGCTCCGCACTCTGGGGACTCGGAGATTGGAAATCGTTTATACTCTAGTCCGCGCTCTGGGGACTTAGAGTACTCCGTTCCGCACTCTGGGGACTCGGAGATTGGAAATCGTTTATACTCTAGTCCGCGCTCTGGGGACTTAGAGTACTCCGTTCCGCACTCTGGGGACTCAGAGATTGGAAATCGTTCGTATGAGTCTGTACGCCGCAGAGAATAATGTAATTTATCATTCAATTAAGAGATACAGAAACTTCATAGAGAATGTGGCTTCAAGCCTTTATTAATGAAAATCAACTAAATTGCTCGATTACAACTTCAAAAGGAAACTAAGTCATTATTGAAAGGAAACATGCAGAAAACAATAGTGCCTATAACAAGAAAGGGAAACATGCTAAATGTAATAGTGCCGCAAATGTTCACTGTTCCATGCTCGGGGGAGTGTCGCGCCATCAACGGTCGCTAGCTTGAATGTTCCTTCTCCAAGCTTCCGTTCAATGGCGTATGGACCTTCCCAGCTGGGATTCATGCGTGATGGTACTGGGAAGACTCGTTTCAGAACGAGATCACCCACATCAAAGATTCTTGGGCGGACTCTGCCATCGTAGTAGCGCTTGACTCGATGCTGTGCGCCGCCGCCCTTAACTCAGCTTCTTCACGCTTTTCGTCGATGCAGTCCAGTGATTCCAGCAAGAGGTTTTGGTTCGTCTTGGGGTCATAGTATGTCACTCGGTGCGATGGAACTTCAAGTTCCACGGGTATTACGGCTTCAGAGCCGTATGCCAAGGCGAACGGAGTGTGGCCGGTCGCGGACTTGTGGGTAGTCCTATATGCCCATAATGCTGTCGGGAGTTCATCTACCCACTTGCCTCCAACCTTCTCCAGGCGCTTCTTTAGTATGGACTTGATTATTTTGTTAACGGCCTCGACTTGTCCGTTAGCTTTTGGGTGTGCAACGGCAGCGAACTTTTTCTCGATGCCGTACTTTAAACAGAACTCTTTGAACTCTCTACTTTCGAATTGCGTTCCGTTGTCTGTAATGATGGTGCGTGGAAGACCGAAGCGGCATATAATGTTTCGTACAACGAAGTTAATGACTTTCTTAGAGGTGATAGTGGCCAAAGGTTCTGCCTCAGCCCATTTCGTGAAATAGTCGACTGCAACTACCGCGTATTTCGCACCACCTTTGGATAGAGGCAAAGAGCCGATTATGTCGATTCCCCAGATCGCGAATGGCCAAGGGCTGACCATTTGTGTGAGTTCCGTTGACGGAGCCCTCGGGATTTTTGCATATCTTTGACACTTGTCGCATTTTCTTGCGTAGTCCGCGGCATCCCGGTTTACGGTGGGCCAGTAATACCCATAGCGGAGGATCTTCTTTGCTAGCGTTTGCCCCCCAGTATGGTCGCCGCATTCCCCTTCGTGGACTTCCCTCAAGACTCGCTTTGTTTCATCATGAGCGATGCATCGTAACAATGGGACTGAGAATCCTTTCCGGTACATGGATCCATCCTGCATGACGTACCGCGCAGCCTTTCGAAGGACCTGTCGTCTTTCGCTTCTTCTTTCTGGTAAAGCCCCGGTTGTCAGGTACAGTTTGAATGGGGTTATCCACGAGTCCTTCTCGATCTCTGTTTCCAACACAAGATCGATTTTCATCTCGTCTGCACTCGGGGCATGCAAGACTTCCACGGGATACAATCCCATTTGTTGAACATCGTCGGTACTCGCGAACTTAGCCAACAAGTCGGCTTCTTTGTTTTGTTCTCGCGGGATATGTGAAATGTCATAACGCTCAAGATTTGATAGTAGTTCCTGGACCTGAACGAGGTACGGAGCAAGCTTTCGTCCTTTTGCTTGGTAGTCTCCTCGTACTTGGTAAACCACTAACTGCGAGTCACAAAAGATTTCGATTGATTTGATTCCGAGTTCTTTGATGAGCTTCAAGCCAGCGATCAATGCTTCATATTCAGCTTCGTTGTTCGTAGCCGGAAAATCGAGCTTCAGGGCATAACAGATTGATCGGTTTTCCGGAGTTATAAGAACTACGCCCGCGCCGGAGCAACGGTCGTTTGATGCACCGTCAGTGTATAATTTCCATCGAATGGGGGGAATGATGTCGTGATCGTCCGGTTTGATGGGTATGGTAAATTCAGCGATGAAGTCTGCTAACGCTTGCCCTCGGATAGCTCTCCGTGGTAAGTACGCGATATCGAATTGGCTCAACTCGATGTTCCATTTTAGCAATCTTCCAGAAGTTTCCGGTCGTTGAAGTACCTGCCTCAGGGGTTGATCGGTATAAACGCCGATTGAATGCGCTTGAAAGTACGGGCGTAGCTTGCGTGATGCAATCACCAAGCAATAAGCCAATTTCTCAATTTTAGGGTAATTCTTCTCTGCCCCCGTTAAACGCTTGCTAACATAATATACCGGCTTCTGGACTCGATCCTCCTCACGGACCAAAGCTGCGCTTATCGCATGAGGGGATATAGCCAAGTAAACGTACAGCATCTCATGGTCAACTGGTTTAGATAGCATTGGTGGGCTCTCCAGATGCCTTACCAAGTTCTGGAAAGCTTCCTCGCAGCTAGACGTCCATTCAAAATTCCTCTTTCCTTTCTTTATTATGTCGAAGAATGGGATGCACTTGTCAGTTGCCTTGGATATAAATCGACTTAGCGCAGCCACTTTTCCGTTCAAGCTCTGTACCTGCTTTATAGTCCTGGGCGCTTGTACATCTCGAATGGCTTGGATCTTTTCTGGGTTGGCTTCGATTCCCCTAGCGTTGACGATGAATCCTAAAAACTTCCCTGATGCAACGCCGAAAGAACACTTCAGCGGGTTGATCTTCATTCCATAGGACCTGAGTATGTTAAACATTTCAGCTAAGTCTTGAATGTGGTCGTTTGACTGCCGTGACTTCACGAGCATGTCATCCACGTAGACTTCCATGGTTTTGCCCAGCTGGTCCTTGAACATTCGATTCACCAGACGTTGGTAAGTTGCTCCAGCATTCTTTAATCCAAAGGGCATCACTACATAGCAATACAGCCCGACATTTGTAACGAAGCTGGTGTGTTCTTGGTCCGGAATATGCATTGGGATTTGGTTGTATCCCGAGTACGCATCCATGAATGACAATAATTCGTGTCCTGCTGTGGAATCGACCAACTGATCGATCCTAGGCAACGGGAAACTGTCCTTAGGGCATGCTTTGTTCAAGTCGGAATAATCTATGCAAGTCCTCCATTTCCCATTTGCCTTCTTTACTAGCACGGGGTTGGAGACCCACTCCGGGTAGAGGGCATCGCGGACGAACCCATTTGCTTTGAGTTTGTCCACCTCCTCTCCAAGAGCGGCGGATCTCTCTGGATCCATTCCTCTCCTCTTTTGCTTGACTGGGACGTATTTCGGGTCTACGTTCAACATATGACTTGTGATGGCGGGAGAAATCCCACACATATCAGAATATGTCCAGGCAAACACATCAAGGTTTGCCCGGAGGAAGTCGCTAAGGTCTTCTGTCATTGCGGGGCCTAACTGTGATTCGATCTTTAGTATTCGCGAAGGGTCGTCACGGCTAACTGAAATGTCAATTGTTAATTCAGCCGGTGCCGCCTTCTCTTCCCTGGGTTTCTCATCGTCGTCTCTCGGATCTATATCTCCGTAGATCCGAGAACTATGCCCGAGCCAGGGCTCGGGCACTACTTGTCAATTATTCGTATTGGGGATGCGGACGGGATTGTCCGCAACCTTTCCTTTCTCCCTCCGGTGGGCTTCTCGGAGCTCGGCCACATAACAAGAACGACCAGCTGCTTGGTCACCGTGAACAATGCCTACTCCTTTGTCAGTCGGAAACTTCAAAGTCAAGCACCACGGGGCTAGTGCCGCCCTAAATTCAGCCAGGGCCGGCCGGCCCAAGAAAACATTATACGGAGAGTCCACATCCAAAACTACAAAGGGTAGAATTCGTACCCTCCGACGTTCGCCTTGTCCCAGTTCAACTGGTAACTCGACATATCCTACTGCATCAGTCGCAGCGCCGTTAAAGCCGTGGATACGAGCTTTGGATGGTTTCAAGTCTTTTGTCTCTAGCTTCATCTGATCATAGGCCTTCTTGAAGATGATGTTGACTGAACTTCCACAGTCAATCAAAATTCTTTTTACATATGCTGGTCCGATTGTTGCAGATATGACCATGGGATCGATGGTCGGAGCCTCCACCTGATCAGCGTCTCTGTTTCTGAACACAATATCGTCTGTCATCACGCGCTGCTGCTTAGCAGGGGCCCCGTCCTCTACGTTCGAACAGCACTCAAAATCTGCATGCTTCAAGGAGCTCGCATATCGTTCCATCTCTTGCCAGTTCTTATCTGCGGGATGAGGTCCGCCGATAATCGTATTTATAACCAGTCTTCCAACAGTCCGGGCAGGTTCCTCTAGATGACGTGGAACCGGTGCACGACCTGGGTCGGACGTTCCCTGTCCTCCTTCCCGTGGGTCCTTTACAAATTCTTGCAACTTCTTTTGTCTAATCAATTTCTCGATAGCGTCATGCAGGTGTCTGCATTCTTCCGTGTTGTGTCCATAGGTTTCATGGAAGCGGCAATATTTCCCAGTCCGCTTCTGTTCTTCAGTTGATTCCTTCGGACGTGGTTTTCTGTATTGAAAAGTATTGCATGTGGATAGGTAAATGTTCTCAAGTGGGGCGTTTAGCGGAGTGTACTCGCTGTAGCTTGGAATTCTTGACTTCCACTTTCCCGCTTCTTTCCTCTTTCCTTGACTCCTTCCTCCGGACTCTTTGGGCTGCACAGGCTTATTCTGGACGTTGACTTGGACCTTTCCTGAATTGTCTCCAGATTGCTTCACAGCAATGTTGCTCTTAATTGACTCTTGGGCAGGTCCCGGTGCCTTGTCTCGTCGTACCCACCTAGCTTCCTCTCTTCTTATGAACTGGTGCGCCTTGGAGTAGAAACGCTCTAGCGTAGTCGGAGGTTTTCCTGCCAGCCAATCTCCGAATTCAGAATCCGGATCTACACCTCTCATCACAGCCATTAGAATTGCATGGTCGTTGGGATTACTGACTTCAGTTGCCGCAACGTGGAATCTTTGTAAGTACTCCTTCAGCGACTCTCCGGGATTTTGGATTACACTTGACAGAGACATCACGTCCTTCGGGCGTGTAGTGTGTATCTTGAATTGTTCAATAAACTTCTTTGCCAACTCCTCGAAATTTGATACGGATCGCGGAGGAAGTCGGGTGAACCACATAGTAGCGATCCCAGATAGAGTAATCGGAAAGCACCTACACTTGGTGGCATCATTTGCTCTGGCTGAATCCATCATCCATTCATACCTCATTACATGTTGTCTGGGGTCAGTCTTTCCTTCATATGCAGGTATGGTTGGCATGCTAAACTTCTTGGGGTAGGCCGCTTGCAGCACAACATCCGTGAACGGAGTATGACTTCTCGAGACTCCCCAATCGTCATTTGATAAGCCCTGATTTTCTTTCATCAGTTGCCTGATCATGGCTGTCAGATCGGGTGTCTGTATGGAAGCTGGGAGGTTGGAGTCAGTTCTACGCGCCTGTCCATGCTGATGCCTCCTTTCCTGGCGATCTGCCAATCGTGCGTCATGAGGTTCAACATTGTTAACATCTTGATGATCTGGAGCTCCCTCCTCCATCTGTACTCCGGTTCGGAAGTTTCCAGTTCTGGCTTGGTCGCGGTTTCCTGCTGTTCGAGCAGCAGCATCTGCCCTTGCAGCTTCGGTCTTACGGCGTCTGCGCCTGGGTGGCTCATCAGAAGAAGTTGAGCTGTCAGAAGAGGAATAAGCAGCTGGATTGCCCCCAGCATTCTGTTGCTGCTGTTGAGTGAGTTGTGCCATCAGGTTGGCATTAGTTTGCATTTGTTCTCCCAGTTGTCTCCGGCTTTCCCTAAGTTCTCTCATCAAGTCGTTGAACTCCACTCTGGTGACAACTGGAGTCTGTTCTTGAGCGGCAATCCCTGCACTCGGGATCGCTGGTTGATTGCTAGGTCCTGCTTGTTGCACGCTAGCAGTCTCTCGGGCATCCGCATTAAGAGAAGCTGACCTGGTACGTGGCCTTGCCATTGTAGAGTTATTGGTATGAACTCTGAGTTGGATCAGCGGATGTTCTATCAGTAAGTCGGATCTTCTTTGGGGGATTTGCTCAATCCAGTAGCTTCAAAGCAGATCCTTGAGGTCTGAGAATTCAATTCTCAGTGGAAGCACCAAAGTGTTAGCACCAAAATTGGTCACTAACCTCGTTCAGAAAGATTGTGTAGAGATATAAGTGATGAAAGTAAATTAAACAGAGAAGACAGTCCTAATTCAAATGCAGAAAGTAAGAACACCAAATTTATAGTGGTTCGGCGTAATTGCCTACGTCCACTTTGCTCAACTTTATTGATTTCCTTTATGGTTGATTACAAATACAATTCGTGAATCAAATGCTTGAATGAAGTTGTTTAAGTAGAGAAGATGAGTCTTGGAAATTGCAGAGTCTCCCCGTATTTTCTCTCCAAAAAAAGGATCCATTTCACTGTGACCCTGCCCCTCTATTTATAGGCAAATATGGGCTGGACTTCCCAAGCGGGCCTGTTAGCCGAACGTTCGAGCCCAGGTGCTGTGTGCCGAACCAGGTACGCCGAACGCTTCTGTGCCGAACGGTCCTTCCCATGCCGAACGGTCCTTCCCATGCCGAACGGTCCTTCCCATGCCGAACGGTGCTCCTGGTGTATGGGAAGTGTGGGGTGATTGCAGTGAAGCCGAGCGTATCTCCCTTTGAAGCTTTCGACCAACCAATGTGTGTAGTTCGAACGTTCTCGTTGCCGAGTTATCCTACCGCCGAGCTCCACTGACGCCGAGTACCGTGGGATGCCGGACACTAGTCGACGCCGAGCATAGGTTGTTGCCGAGTGCTCTCCTTGACGCCGAGTAGCTTGTTATGCCGAGCAGTCATGACGCCGAGTACCCTGTTATGCCGAGCAGTCTTGACACCGAGTAGTCTCGATGCCGAGCGTTCTTGTATGCCGAGCAGCCTTGATGCCGAGCACCCTTGTGTGCTGAGTAGTCTCGATGCCGAGCACCATTGTATGCCGAACGCTAGCGCCGAGCGTTGGTTGTCGCCGAGTGCCAGCTGACGCCGAGTTCCATTGGGATGCCGGGTGCTCCTGGATGTCAAACGCTTCGCCGAACACTCCTGGATGCCGGACACTCTCTGATGCCGGACACTCTCTGATGCCGGACACTCTCTGATGCTGGTCACTCTCTGATGCCGGACACTCTCTGATGCCGGACACTCTCTGATGCCGGTCACTCCCTGATGCCGGTCACTCTCTGATGCCGGACACTCTCTGATGCCGGTCACTCTCTGATGCCGGTCACTCTCTGATGCCGATCACTCTCTGATGCCGATCACTCTCTGATGCCGAGTTGAACTGGATGCCGAGTACTAGTTGCCTGGTCAAATCTCCAGGAAACAGTGAGGCATAGGACGTGACACTTTGACGTGTTGACTTTGGAATTTTGACGAGATGACTCTACAACATGGGATAGATGTATGGAGATGTTCCGATGTTGATGATTCGATGAAGATGAAGTTGTACTTAGATGATAACAGCTCGATGAGGATGGAGTTGTATTTAGACGATAACAGCTCGATGAGGATGGAGTTGTACTTAGACGATGACAGCTCGATGAGGATGAAGCCATGTTTTGATGATACTGGAGTCGTGATGATGATCCATAAGGGCATGTTCGATGAGGATGGAACCTATGAGTGGAAAAAGAGGATGTGTTCTACTATGAAAATGAATGGAATGGAACGAGTATGTGTTCGACTACGATGATGAGTGCAAAGGTATCGTTGAAACTTGGAGTCTTTCGAAGTGTGCTCGTAAATCAGGGGTATGTGAGGACGCCCACTTGGGTATGAGGATGTGGTATCTCAGATTGAGGAAGGGATCCGTGTAACGACCCCAAATTTTCTATATATTTAAATTAATAATTAATTGTATTTTTGAATAAATATAGTAAAATTAATTATTAAAGTGATGTGAGTTTCCCCGGATTCAAATATATTCTGTATAAATCATTTAAATTTAAAATATTATATATATATGTATATATGTAAATATATATGTATATGGGTATATATGAGTAGATATGAGTTTATATATATATATATATTTATACATATTTGAGTTGAATTTAAATCGTAAATAAATGGTTTGAAAATAAATATACAAATTATATAAGATAAAGTATAAAAATATAAAAGTAACCCCTTAGCTAAAATTTAACAACATATTAAAATAGAAAGTATTTATATTACAAGGCTAAAAGTATTTGAGCTAGAAATAAATAAATAAAAATGGAAATGTATAAGATAAACTATGTATGAAATATAAAAGTAAATACACTTAAATAAAATCTAACAACAAAGTAAAATAGAGATTTAATTATATTATAAAGTAATGTTGTAAAGGCAAAAGAAGAAACATACATTCACATATGAATAAATCTAAGTATGAACACTTGAGATAATAATATACATATGAATAAAGCTTGAAAAGGAAGACATCAAAATATATTCATATGTTTGTACAGCCGAAATCAAGTATTAGCACGTTATCTAAGTACCAAAACAAAGACATATCATTTCAGCTGAACTAAAGAAATTTTTTTATATGAAAATGGTACAAGATCATTAATGCAAGCACAAAAATATTCCATCAACCACCATAATCTCAAACAGGTACAGCCGAAGGAAATAAAAATTTATATTGTACAAGCTAATAAATGAAGCCACACAATTTTCTTCAACTTGTACAGCCGAAATGCAATGTATAAAATAAGGTAATATGGTACAAGATCATCAATGCAAGGCAAGTGGTGAGGACATAAACAAAAGAAAAATAAGATATCTTTGGCTGCAAAAGAAGATATGCGTATAGATAAATATATATACTTTGTACAAGTCAATTAATGTTCAGCCTCCAAAATGAAAAAAAATCTTTGAATGATGGTACAAAGAAAAAATATATAACATTACTTGTACAAAGTAAATTATCACCTGTACAATATTTTTCACTTGTAAACTCAGTTGTATATCAGCTTCCTCATCTCATTTTATTTCGTCCATCTTCAAAGCTGAGAAATCTGAAGCAAGCAAACATCTTGATCTTAAACAAAAATTCAATTAAAACAAACAAAATCAATACAAACAAGGAGATTTCAACTGGAAGTTAAAAGCTTGGATCAAAAGAAAAGAACTTCAACTTGTATTTTCAAAAGCCTGTTCATCAGAAAACTCTGTTTATCTCTGGAAACAATGGTGAGTAAACTACCATTTTAAAAATTCGAATATGCTATGATACCTTGATTCTATATACTTGAAGTTGTTGTTAGAAAGATGTTTGTATATAGGTTAATATGCCTGCATGTTTGTGTGTATGTATAGATATATATACATATTGTTGAATGCATGTCTGTTTATAGGCATTTATATCTCTGTTTAAACATTCACAGGCTAAGGACAACGCAAATAAATCAATATCTTCCCGGAGTAAACATTTTTTTTAGGCTAAAGTTGATGGTAACTTGATGCATGTGTAAATCATTGAATGCTATGATATGAAATAGGCTTGCATGGTAGTGTAAATATGACAGCCTTTAGATAATAAATATGTGAGTTAGTCTGGATATATATATATATATATCTCTCTGTTTTTCAAGTTAACAGGTTAAACAAAGTATAAATTCAATCTCTCTTCCTCTAACTCTTGTTTCTGATGTTGATTTAAACACTAAAAAAAGAAAGCTTTAAGCTTAACAAGATCTTGATTTCAAAAACATATTTATGTAAGATAAATTTGAATACTTTCTGGAAAATGAAAGAGGCAATAGAAAATCTAAAACATGTTAAATTCAAACATTGTAATTCTCTGAATTACCTATGTAACCTAAATCACCATCGAGAATCTCGATTTTTAAAACAAAAATCTTGAATTTTATGTTTGGGAATCCAGTGAGCTTTTGGGTTGAACAGAATCGAGAAATGGCTCAATTGCTGGCGATCGGCGATGGAAGGAGGGCCGACCTTTTTGGCTGAAGCAAGCTTGGGGAAAGTATCACTCGGGAAAAATACTCGGAGGGGTTCTAGAACGTCGTGGTGATCGATCGACGTTGGTTTAGGGTTTAGGGTTTAGAAGCAACTCGTGGTCGATTGGGTTATACGAAGCTGTTCGCCGAAGTGGGTGAACTAGAGACTATCGGTGGTGAGGGGATTGGAAGAGGAACGTCTGGCGTGGCTTTGGGCAGAGGTTCGTGGTTGCTGGTGATCAGAGTTGGTGTGGCGAGGAGATTTTTGGTGAACTGTGTTATTTCCAAGCAGGGGTCGATAAGCTCGTTTTTGATTCCCTGATGATCTCGTCGATCTGGGTTACATGGATCATCGGCGAAGTCGTAGGTGATCAGAAGGTAGCCGCGGTGATGGTCAGAACGTCGTCGTTCAGGCGTACACGTGTACGCGTGTCAGAGCGTGTCAGTGTTTTTGGTAGTGTGTGACTCGAAGGAATACTCGAGGAAGGGAAGTTGTGGCCCGGGTTTGATCTCGTGTAGCTCGTGAATGGTTTCCTGGTATAATAAGTTTTAACTTAAAACTAAAACTAAGTAAAAAAAGAAGGAAGGGTGATTTTCTCGGGTGTAACTCGAGGGCATACCAGGTTGGACCCGAAGCAAATATTTTAGTAGTTTAAGATTGAAATGAGAGCAAGTTTTAGAATTTTAAATGAATCTAGTTTGAACTATTTCTTAAACCTATTCCTTCATATAATAAATGTTTTAAATAATTGATTTAAGAAAGTTATATGATTCGTTTAACTTGAATTTATTAAGTTAAAAATTCTTAAGTTATTTTAAACTTGATTTTAAATGTAATTAAGTAGATAACTCAAGTA
The DNA here is from genome assembly GCA_030737815.1 of Allium fistulosum. Taxonomy (NCBI): domain Eukaryota; kingdom Viridiplantae; phylum Streptophyta; class Magnoliopsida; order Asparagales; family Amaryllidaceae; genus Allium; species Allium fistulosum. The sequence continues at coordinate 890,160,857 of CM060905.1, read as the reverse complement.
AAAATGGTTTATCTTAAGGTTAAATAAGGATAATTAATTTATTATTAAAAGTTAATTAATAATTGATTAAAGGATGATTAATTAATGAATAAAGGTTAATTAATTAATTAATGGATAATTAATTAAAATGGTTTGTAATTAATTAATGTTAATTAACCAGGATTAGTAATTTATTCATAAGTAATTAATCTGATTTAATTAATCAGACAATTAAATTGATCCTACTTATGGATGTTTGGATTTTATTGAATAGTTGAATTGTTTGATATCTCTGAATTGTGATGCCTTGTGACATATTACGATTTGTGTGTGATCTGTAATGTAGTTAATTATCTGTGATATAATTTATTATCTGTGATATATATATCTGTGATCTGTGAATGAACGATAAGCGTTATAGTTTATATCGCTTATCAACTATAACCTATATTTTGATCTGTGATGGTTGAATGATGTTGCACTACTGTGTGTAACCCCTGGACCACACTTTTACACACACAAATATGGATTTCACGTGGAAATCGGTTAAGTCACAGATAATTTAAATTTAATGTTTTTGAAATTAAAATTTTAAATTCAATTGATTTTGAAAATGGATTTGGGTTAAATGTTAAAGTTTCGAAGAGGTGTTTTCAAAGATATAAGCTATTTTGAATAACTTGGTAAAATTTCAATTTAAATAATTCAAATTGAATTTGAATTCAAATAATTTGGAATTGAATTCCATGGTTGGAAATTATGGCTAAAGATGTTATAAATATGTTTATATGAAGTTAAACCATTTTAAAAGTAAAATTTTGAGGATTTGTATTTAACCCAAAGACCTTAACTCGTATAAATGCATCAGATTTCCAAAATGAAAACTGTTTGTTTAAAAGAATAAAAGCTTTCAGATAAGAAATGAAATTCCAGTTTAATTAAAGGAATTTCAAGATTTAAATGAAAAATGGTTTTTCAAGTTATGAATGAATTCTTTTTGAAAGCTATGAATTAAATCTATTTATTTTTAACAGATTTAAAATGATGATTTGTTTAAACCATTTGAAATGGAATTGTTTTGAAAGCTATAAGTTAAATCTTTCTTTTCAAGATTTAATGAGTTAATCCAATTGAAATGGAAATTAATTTGGAAAATCTGTGAATGAATCTTTTGTTTAAAAGATTAAAGTGTGGAAATTGTTTAAATCGTTGAAGGTTGTTAAAATGAATCTTTTTGTTTAAAAGATTGTAAATGGTAATTTGTTAAACCATTTGAAGAAAAGTTTTGGGTAATAAGTTGTGACTTAATTGAAATCCCAATATCTATATGTTTTTAAATATCGCACTCATTATTCGGTTTAACCAGGAGAGGACCTTTGTGTTACATAACCCATCCCGAATAATGATACGTCGTATATGGATCAAGACCGGTGGTGAAGACCAGGTATTTGCGAGAACGATAGGATGACCTATCGATTGTCTCTGCACTGAGTCGCACCGGTATAGAGATTTCCTAAGTGATTGGAAATCTGATCGGGATTGTAAATACCCGGATTGCAAGGGCTTCTTCGGAAGTGCCTTCGGTTCTGTTCGAACCTGGAACAGACTTGTATGGTTACATGTCTAACATTAAATTTTGAGATATAAAGCAGATTTCTTTCAAATACATTTCTGTTTGGTGGCGGAGAATTTATTTTCTTAGCTTAACACCCTTCTTTGAGACGTACGAGCTCAGAGGTTATGTAGTTGAAGGTTATCAGCGATATACTCCCAATTTGGTAATGTGGCATGCTGAGTGCTGCTGTGTGTTGATCATTTATTGATCATTTGTGATCAAAGCGTGGCTTTGTGAAAAAGCGTAGCTTTGTGGACGAGACCTCTTCGGACCTCATAACCCGGAAATGGTCGAAACAGGAATATGCGGCAAGGTTATGAGGGTCGTGCCCTTTAGGGTATGTCATTTCCTTCTGGAAAAGGGTGGTATCAGGTATGGAGCCCTGGTATTTAACCTATGTGGATACTCCGATCTCATTTATTGTGTGATTGTGTGTTTACCGAGGCCTCGGATAAAGGTCCCAAAGGACCGGGGGATGGCATAGTCGTGAGTTACCTAGTTACAGGGGTAACCCGGCCTTGTGTTGGCAGAGAGCAGTTGTCTCTCGGGACGTCCAGCCAGAGGCGATCCCATTCGGCAGTAGGAAAGGAAGTTCCTTAGCCTGACCATTTGTTGGAAATCCAAAGAAACAATACGAACCCTATACGGTTTTAGTTGTATAACCTGCTATGGAATGTGGCGGTAACCTGCTATTGAACATAGTAGCTATAGTAGGCATAACGTGAAATGCCTATGCTGGCTAAGATTGATATTATACTTTCGAAATGTTTTCTGCACTATGCACTAGTAATAATATCCAATGATTTGTTTTGCGTAGTAAGCATCTTTGATTATCATAAGGAGAAATCTCTTCCGATTCTGCGTTTGCATTGTGTGTGTGTGCGGGAGGCCTTATGGTAGTTTCATTTTCCAAAAGCATTGCGGGTTTCAATGTTTAAAGTTCTTTTGTGTTTGATTTAAAGATAATAAACTGTTTTGTTGCTCACACCTGTCCCACGACTGACTCGGAGTTTATTGTTCCTTTTCTAAACTCTGGTTGCTCATAAATTTTCCACACGAGCAGTTTAGAGTTGGGTTTTTCAGATAATCAAGTTCAGTAGAGTATCTGGAGCTAGTTCAGTGTTTGGAGTTCACTAACGACTGATGGTGGTTCGAGCTGATGTTGGAGTTGTTGGAGTCATTCTCTGACTGATCATTTGGAGTTATCACTTCTGTTATTTCCGCTGTATCATTATTTATCTCTGATATTGTTGTATCATATTGATATCATTGTTGTATATCATACTGGATATTGTATTCATCGGATTGTATATGATATCATCTATTTTTATTCCGCTGTGTTATTATGCTTAATGGTGTTATAAGCTCCGGTGAACCAGATTCGGCGTTTGAATCTACGGCATTTTGAGTACAAGTGAAGTACGGGTGCCGATTTTCGAAGGTCGAGTTTTTGGGTCATTACACCGTGGTATCAGAGCTGAGGGTAAAACTTTAGCTCAGGAGTATAACACCTTAAGTAGCTCATTAGAGATAGGGTGAATTATACCCTAGAATGAGTAATTCTTAGATATCCGTCTGTATGCCTCAGTAAATTCTCTTGCTATCCACTGATAGTGAGTATGAGTGCAAGAAGAGGATGAGATAGGGGATAGGGGAATACGACTATAACTGTTCAATACTCTGTGACAACAAGGAAGCAATCTTTTCTCCATCAATCTCTTTTGGTCAGCATCTTCTCTATTCTTCGATGGTTTCTGGTAGATCCAGAAAGGAAATTCGATATATTAAAATGGGATGTAAACTCCAGATAAGTCAGAATTGTTTGTTTTGGTTGCTATGGTTGATAGGTATACTTTAGTTCTGAACTGAAAGTTTTTGAAATTGTATCTATATATCTATCTATTCTTCGGGTCCCGATATGTTCTATGAATGGTTAGTTATCCCTTCGAACTAACCGATGCTAGTGTATATTTCGTAGATCTGGATAACCCGAGTATCCTGTGAAAATTTAAACAGATTCGTTCTTGTATCTATTGTTGATATTCTGATTTGGTAAGCCAAATGCAGAATAGATATTCAGTTTGAATTGATGAAATATTCTTCATCTATCTTTGCGTCTCCTTGGCAATTTCGAGGACGAAATTCTTTTAAGGGGGGAAGTCTGTAACGACCCTAAATTTTCTATATATTTAAATTAATAATTAATTGTATTTTTGAATAAATATAGTAAAATTAATTATGAAGGTGATGCAAGTTTCCCCGCATTCAAATATATTCTGTATAAATCATTTAAATTTAAAATATTGTATATATATGTATATATGTGAATATATATGTATATGGGTATATATGAGTAGATATGAGTTTTTATATACATATTTATACATATTTGAATTGAATTTAAATCATAAATAAATGGTTTGAAAATAAATATACAAATTATATAAGATAAAGTATAAAAATATAAAAGTAACCCCTTAGCTAAAATTTAACAACAGATTAAAATAGAAATTATTTATATTATAAGGCTAAAAGTATTTGAGCTAGAAATAAATAAATAAAAATGGAAATGTATAAGATAAACTATGTATGAAATATAAAAGTAAATACACTTAAATAAAATCTAACAACAAAGTAAAATAGAGATTTAATTATATTATAAAGTAATGTTGTAAAGGCAAAAGAAGAAACATACATTCACATATAAATAAATCTAAGTATGAACACTTGAGATAATAATATACATATGAATAAAGCTTGAAAAGGAAGACATCAAAATATATTCATATTTTTGTACAGCCGAAATCAAGTATTAGCACATTATCTAAGTACCTAAACAAAGACATATCATTTCAGCTGAACTAAAGAATTTTTTTTATGAAAATGGTACAAGATCATTAATGAAAGCACAAAAATATTCCATCAGCCACCATAATCTCGAACAGGTACAGCCGAAGGAAATAAAAATTTATATTGTACAAGCTAATAAATGAAGCCACACAATTTTCTTCAACTTGTACAGCCGAAATGCAATGTATAAAATAAGGTAATATGGTACAAGATCATCAATGCAAGGCAAGTGGTGAGGACATAAACAAAAGAAAAATAAGATATCTTTGGCTGCAAAAGAAGATATGCGTATAGATAAATATATATACTTTGTACAAGTCAATTAATGTTCAGCCTCCAAAATGAAAAAAAATCTTTGAATGATGGTACAAAGAAAAAATATATAACATTACTTGTACAAAGTAAATTATCACCTGTACAATATTTTTCACTTGTATCTCAATTGTATATCAGCTTCCTCATCTCATTTTATTTCGTCCATCTTCAAAGCTGAGAAATCTGAAGCAAGCAAACATCTTGATCTTAAACAAAAATTCAATTAAAACAAACAAAATCAATACAAACAAGGAGATTTCAACTGGAAGTTAAAAGCTTGGATCAAAAGAAAAGAACTTCAACTTGTATTTTCAAAAGCCTGTTCATCATAAAACTCTGTTTATCTCTGGAAACAATGGTGAGTAAACTACCATTTTAAAAATTCGAATCTGCTATGATACCTTGATGCTATATACTTGAAGTTGTTGTTAGAAAGATGTTTGTATATAGGTTAATATGCCTGCATGTTTGTGTGTATGTATAGATATATATACATATTGTTGAATGCATGTCTGTTTATAGGCATTTATATCTCTGTTTAAACATTCACAGGCTAAGGACAACGCAAATAAATCAATATCTTCCCGGAGTAAACATTTTTTTTAGGCTAAAGTTGATGGTAACTTGATGCATGTGTAAATCATTGAATGCTATGATATGAAATAGGCTTGCATGGTAGTGTAAATATGACAGCCTATAGATAATAAATATGTGAGTTAGTCTGGATATATATATATATATATCTCTGTTTTTCAAGTTAACAGGTTAAACAAAGTATAAATTCAATCTCTCTTCCTCTAACTCTTGTTTCTGATGTTGATTTAAAATATAAAAAAAAGAAACCTTTAAGCTTAACAAGATCTTGATTTCAAAAACATATTTATGTAAGATAAATTTGAATACTTTCTGGAAAATGAAAGAGGCAGTAGAAAATCTAAAACATGTTAAATTCAAACATTGTAATTCTCTGAATTACCTATGTAACCTAAATCACCATCGAGAATCTCGTTTTTAAAACAAAAATCTTGAATTTTAAGTTTGGGAATCGAGTGAGCTTTTGGGTTGAACAGAATCGAGAAATGGCTCAATTGCTGGCGATCGGCGATGGGAGGAGGGCCGACCTTTTTGGCTGAAGCAAGCTTGAGGAAAGTATCACTCGGGAAAAATACTCGGAGGGGTTCTAGAACGTCGTGGTGATCGATCGACGTTGGTTTAGGGTTTAGAAGCAACTCGTGGTCGATTGGGTTTTACGAAGCTGTTCGCCGAAGTGGGTGAACTAGAGACTATCGGTGGTGAGGGGATTGGAAGAGGAACGTCTGGCATGGCTTTGGGCAGAGGTTCGTGGTTGCTGGTGATCGGAGTTGGTGTGGCGAGGAGATTTTTGGTGAACTGGGTTATTTCCATGCAGGGGTCGATAAGCTCGTTTTTGATTCCCTGATGATCTCGTCGATCTGGGTTACATGGATCATCGGCGAAGTCATAGGTGATCTGAAGGTGGTCGCGGTGATGGTCAGAACGTCATCGTTCAGGCGTACACGTGTACGCGTGTCAGAGCGTGTCAGTGTTTTTGGTAGTGTGTGACTCGAAGGAATACTCGAGGAAGGGAAGTTGTGGCCCGGGTTTGATCTCGTTTAGCTCGTGAGTGGTTTCCTGGTATAATAAGTTTTAACTTAAAACTAAAACTAAGTAAAAAAAAGAAGAAGGAAGGGTGATTTTCTTGGGTGTAACTCGAGGGCATACCAGGTTGGACCCGAAGCAAATATTTTAGTAGTTTAAGATTGAAATGAGAGCAAGTTTTAGAATTTTAAATGAATCTAGTTTGAACTATTTCTTAAACCTATTCCTTTATATAATAAATGTTTTAAATAATTGATTTAAGAAAGTTATATGATTCGTTTAACTTGAATTTATTAAGTTAAAAATTCTTAAGTTATTTTAAACTTGATTTTAAATGTAATTAAGTAGATAACTCAAGTAAAAATGGTTTATCTTAAGGTTAAATAAGGGTAATTAATTTATTATTAAAAGTTAATTAATAATTGATTAAAGGATGATTAATTAATGAATAAAGGTTAATTAATTAATTAATGGATAATTAATTAAAATGGTTTGTAATTAATTAATGTTAATTAACCAGGATTAGTAATTTATTCATAAGTAATTAATCTGATTTAATTAATCAGACAATTAAATTGATCCTACTTATGGATGTTTGGATTTTATTGAATAGTTGAATTGTTTAATATCTCTGAATTGTGATGCCTTGTGACATATTACGATTTGTGTGTGATCTGTAATGTAGTTAATTATCTGTGATATAATTTATTATCTGTGATATATATATCTGTGATCTGTGAATGAACGATAAGCGTTATAGTTTATATCGCTTATCAACTATATCCTGTATTTTGATCTGTGATGGTTGAATGATGTTGCAATACTGTGTGTAACCCCTGGACCACACTTTTACACACACAAATATGGATTTCACGTGGAAATCGGTTAAGTCACAGATAATTTAAATTTAATGTTTTTGAAATTAAAATTTTAAATTCAATTGATTTTGAAAATGGATTTGGGTTAAATGTTAAATCTTTCGAAGAGGTGTTTTCAAAGATATAAGCTATTTTGAATAACTTGGTAAAATTTCAATTTAAATAATTCAAATTGAATTTGAATTCAAATAATTTGGAATTGAATTCCATGGTTGGAAATTATGGCTAAAGATGTTATAAATATGTTTATATGAAGTTAAACCATTTTAAAAGTAAAATTTTGAGGATTTGTATTTAACCCAAAGACCTTAACTCGTATAAATGCATCAGATTTCCAAAATGAAAACTGTTTGTTTAAAAGAATAAAAGCTTTCAGATAAGAAATGAAATTCAAGTTTAATTAAAGGAATTTCAAGATTGAAATGAAAAATGGTTTTTCAAGTTATGAATGAATTCTTTTTGAAAGTTATGAATTAAATCTGTTTAATTTTAACAGATTTAAAATGATGATTTGTTTAAACCATTTGAAATGGAATTGTTTTGAAAGCTATAAGTTAAATCTTTCTTTTCAAGATTTAATGAGTTAATCCAATTGAAATGGAAATTAATTTCGAAAATCTGTGAATGAATCTTTTGTTTAAAAGATTAAAGTGTGGAAATTGTTTAAACCGTTGAAGGTTGTTAAAATGAATCTTTTTGTTTAAAAGATTGTAAATGGTAATTTGTTAAACCATTTGAAGAAAAGTTTTGGGTAATAAGTTGTGACTTAATTGAAATCCCAATATCCATATGTTTTTAAATATCGCGCTCATTATTCGGTTTAACCGGAAGAGGACCTTTGTGTTACATAACCCATCCCGAATAATGATACGTCGTATATGGATCAAGACCGGTGGTGAAGACCGGGTATTTGTGAGAACGATAGGATGACCTATCGATTGTCTCTGCACTGAGTCGCGCCGGTATAGAGATTTCCTAAGTGATGGGAAATCCGATCGGGATTGTAAATACCCGGATTGCAAGGGCTTCTTCGGAAGTGCCTTCGGTTTTGTTCGAACCCGGAACATACTTGTATGGTTACATGTCTGACATTACATTTTGAGATATAAAGCAGATTTCTTTCAAATACATTTCTGTTTGGTGGCGGAGAATTTATTCTTCTAGCTTAACACCCTTCTCTGAGACGTACGAGCTCAGAGGTTATGTAGTTGAAGGTTATCAGCGATATACTCCCAATTTGGTAATGTGGCATGCTGAGTGCTGTTGTGTGTTGATCATTTATTGATCATTTGTGATCAAAGCGTGGCTTTGTGAAAAAGTGTAGCTTTGTGGACGAGACCACTTCGGACCTCACAACCCGAAAATGGTCGAAACAGGAATATGCGACAAGGTTATGAGGGTCGCGCCCTTTAGGGTATGTCATTTCCTTTTGGAAAAGGGTGGTATCAGGTATGGAGCCCTGGTATTTAACCTATGTGGATACTCCGATCTCATTTATTGTGTGATTGTGTGTTTACCGAGGCCTCGGATAAAGGTCCCAAAGGACCGGGGGATGGCATAGTCGTGAGTTACCTAGTTACAAGGGTAACCCGACCTTGTGTTGGCAGAGAGCAGTTGTCTCTCGGGACGTCCAGCCAGAGGCGATCCCATTCGGCAGTAGGAAAGGAAGTTCCTTAGCCTGACCATTTGTTGGAAATCCAAAGAAACAATACAAACCCTGTACGGTTTTAGTTGTATAACCTGATATGGAATGTGGCGGTAACCTGCTATTGAACATAGTAGCTATAGTAGGCATAACGTTAAATGCCTATGCTGGCTAAGATTGATATTATACTTTCGAAATGTTTTCTGCACTATCAACTAGTAATAATATCCAATGATTTGTTTTGCGTAGTAAGCATCTTTGACTATCATAAGGATAAATCTCCTTTGATTCTGCGTTTGCATTGTGTGTGTGTGCGGGAGGCCTTATGGTAGTTCATTATCCAAAAGCATTGCGGGTTTCAATGTTTAAAGTTCTTTTGTGTTTGATTTAAAGATAATAAACTGTTTTGTTGCTCACACCAGTCCCACGACTGACTCGAAGTTTATTGTTCCTTTTCTAAACTCTGGGTGCTCATAAATTTTCCACACGAGCAGTCTAGAGTTGGGTTTTTCAGATAATCAGGTTCAGTAGAGTATCTGGAGCTAGTTCAGTGTTTGGAGTTCACTGACGACTGATGGTGGTTCGAGCTGATGTTGGAGTTGTTGGAGTTATTCTCTGACTGATCATTTGGAGTTATCACATCTGTTATTTCCGCTGTATCATTATTTATCACTGATATTGTTGTATCATATTAATATCATTGTTGTATATCATACTGGATATTGTATTCATTGGATTGTATATGATATCGTCTATTTTTATTCCGTTGTGTTATTATGCTTAATGGTGTTATAAGCTCCGGTGAACCAGATTCGGCGTTTGAATCTACGGCATTTTGAGTACAAGTGAAGTATGGGTGCCGATTTTCGAAGGCCGAGTTTTTGGGTCATTACAATCCATGTACCCTAGATCGAAGATGGGATCTAGTTCCCTAGCCGTCGAAGTGGCATGGATTTGAGCAATGAGAAACTGATATTTTTCCATTAGCCTCTGGTAGAGGATGACCTTACAAGTTATCATATATCCAATGCACACAAATAATTGTGAGGCTTATTTGATAGATGCTTTGTTTGCTATGTTTATTTATCATTCTAGGGATGTCACGGGACATAGATATTGTGGACTTGGATACCTCGACACCCGATATTGTAGTCAGAATGTTGTACATCCATATAATGAAAGTAGATTAGCATATATTGTTATGTGCTAACTCTTTAAATGTAGGGGCAGGTCAGGTATGGTTCTCCATACCCTATGTATGTGTAACACCCTGTAAAATGAACCATAAATAAATAAATTAAATTGAATTAAATATGACATGGGTTGGATATAGGAATTGTATAAAAGTTGGAATTTGACCACGAAAGTTATTCCATTGCGTTCATGGCGAAATTTTGATTTGTTTTCATATATAATATGCTGAGAACGAAGCTCAAAACAAAGAAGTTATGAGCATTTAAAGTTCTCAGATTTAAATTAATTTAGTTTGAATTCAAATTCAACTAAGAAATCAAATTTAGGATTTAAATTTCAAAAATTAGCTTGAGGGTTAAGTAAACGGTTAATTAAGATCTAACGTTAAAAGGTTAATTAGGGAATAAAATAATTCGACAACGAAAAACAAAATAAACGCCCCTAAATAAGATAGCGGTCGACCTGAATAGGTCCACCATAGCGATCGACCGGTCGACCGTAGCGATCGACCGGTCGACCAAGGGCGGTCGACCGCTTGGCAAAGAAAGTTGCTATGTTCTATTCGGTCATGCGCTCTAGATTTATCCATTTCCTACCTACTTTCATCCTACGATTTTGGTGCGTTTCAACTCCTATAAATATGTCCTTATCCTCTCTACTTTCGTTCATATTATTTTGGGGAATACGAAGAAACTCTATCGTTTCTATCTCTCTAATAAGATTCAAAAACTCCGTAGAAAATTCAGATAAGGATTCGACTAATTTCTTCCTACAATATATCTTATCGCATTCTTCTACAATTGTTCTGAATCTAATGAATATATATGTCGCTTGTTAACCATAAAATTCACCTAAACATAAAGGCATGGAAGAAGGCTCATAAAAAGAGTTAAGCACCACAGAAATTGAAGAAAAGGGTTTCACCGTAATTAAGAAAAAACAGTGTTTCAAAGGCATTGAGATAGCTTTCGAAGAGATTAGGATGGAGTCGCAAGTGCCAGATGCACCTATAAGTGTCAAGTGAAACAAGAGCTTTCGAAAGAGTAAAAAAGAAAGCAAAGTTACCCTTCTGCCTCGGCTAGAACTTTCGACGCAGTTGAATCCACATATATGAGAGAGCCTAGTATGGGTTCGAAACGCCTTTCGAAGGTATTGGACAACAGGTTCGCACACAAGAACCAAATCTTTCAAAATAGTTGGTTTCGCTATTGTCAATCTTCCACTTAAAGACACTTTACCAATGTGCACCTTTTGAAAGCAAGAACTAGCCTTTCGAAATGGTTGGAACCTTCCGTAAGCATAAAGAAAACTCCACATGAAGCCAAGTGACATTTCACAATGATCCAGTCGTCACCTACTAATCCTTTCGAAACTATACGAAAGCACTCCTTACCCACTCAAATAATCACTCATAAGCAACCAAGGGACGTTTTGAAAGAGAAGAAGGAGTTGGGGGTGCTTTCGCTTACATCAACAATATGATAGGAAACCTTGACCCTTTCACTACATACCTTTCGAAGGTGTCGAAAGGTTTTAGAGGAACGCGAAAGCAATATGGGGAATTTTAGAACAACAATCCACTACTAGTACACTATTGGTGAAGGCGAAAGGGTTAACCCAAGCATAATAAGAGACCCAAGCAGCCGTCTTCAAAGCTATGGAAGTGAAAGGATGAAGGTGAAAGGATGAATGCGAAAGATTGGGAGAAAGACCTTCCGTCCGCTTCGAAAGGATGGATGCGGAAGGGGGTCAACCTACATCTATATATACGACCCTAGGGGTCCAAGTTTGGGGAGGGTATTTTAGTTTTGAATTCTCTTTCTTACTTCATAGAAAAATCAAACTTTTGTAGCCTTAAATAGATTTGGGGAAAATTCTCTTACTTGTAATCCAATTTAGATGAATGCAAAAGAGTGGACGCATGAATCCAATATCGATTTTGAATACGAGGAAGATTATTTCAGCCTTTAGCTTGACTAATGACCAATTGCACATGATGCTTACTTATTTTCTTAACCCCAATTTGGCTTATGCAGTGCAATGGAATCAACTTAGACATTGTGATTTCGAATCATATTATCATCACGTTTCGTAATATCAAATTTTAAATTGACGTGGTCATAATGATTTGATATTAATAAGTTCATTGAACTTATACCATTTGTCCAAGATTTAATTCCATTGCATATTGAATTTAAATCTTATATATTGTACATTGAGTTCCCTCAAAAGAATAAGGACTCTTTCGACTTGATCAAAAGGGGTATCGAAAGGGGCTGATTGTATGAATATTAAGTTATGTTTGTTGGATGGACATCTTTGAAAAGAGCTTGGTTATTCCTAAACATCTAACCCCTTTCGAAGGAGTTCCAATTATGGCAGTAGAAACTATACTTTTGAAAGTGGATCCCCATTTTAAAGGTAAAATGACCCTTTCGACTCATTCGAAAGGAGATATGAATGATCCTTTCGACCCACTCGAATGGGGATGCAAATGACCCTTTTAACCCACCCAAAAGGGGTTAGGAATAAGTTATTCTTTTCCTAATTCTTGTCTCAAAGTGTTGATTGGTCCTCTTATCAACAATTAACACTTCCATAACGCCATCCTTCGAAGACATAATGTCCCCATCAACTCATTCGAAAGGAGTTTCGAAGGGATTGTTCACTTCTAAAACTTTGCTTTGAGGTGTTCGCAAGATTTCTTGTTAACAACTTAGCTTTGGGATATCGACAAGATTTCTTGTTAACATTTTTGGTGCTAGAAGGAGGCTTGAACCTCTGACTTTGTGGTTCCCTTATAGAATAATTATGGACTATTTAACTTGATGTAGGAAAATGAAATCTAAAAGGCTTAGTCAAATGGACGAAGAAGCAATACACACCACAACTTTGGAGGAAAATATTGCTCTAACTTTCAACTTGAAGGGAGTTGTGCAAGGACAGCCGTCAACCCCAGCATAACCAAACGACAATGCAATCAAGACAAAACATCCGGAGCAATAATTGATTGAAATGCAGGAGCTCCTCAAAGCAGCTCTATCTCAGAAGTCTTCTAAAACTAAAAAAATTAACAACAGGAGATGAGGTGATCTCCACAAGAAGAAACTTAAAATCTTATACCAATGAGGGCAATAGCAAGATAGATCTGACATTGTCAAAGAAGAAAGAACGTCATCCGATTAAAGTCGATCATCAAGGAAGGATACTGGATAAATCTCTCAAGCAATCTGAAAGCTCGACCTCAAAAGAATAGTGCCCAAACCAAAAAGGTTATCATGACACTGAAGCTTATCTAAAAGATGTAGCAGAAAAGGCAGTCAAGGATATGCTTAATGTAAAAGGGAAGAGAACTTTGGATGAGTGAGCAAATAACAATGAACGAGTAGCTCCGTTCATAGATAAGATCATGTCAGCGGTTATCCCATCTCATGTTGAGATCCTAACCATGAAATACAGATCCTTATGACCACTTGATGGCTTTCAATAGCCAAATGGATTTGTATAATGCCTCTGGGGTAGTTTAATGTAAGGTTATTCCTGGTAACACTTCAAAGGGCAGCTGCAAAGTGGTATTGTCAATATTGTGAGAAGACTATCTACTTGTGGAAGCAGTTTTCTTATGAATTCTCCGCCTAATTCTGTATATGCAAGGATCCGGCCGTCGATTACACTGTTCTAGCAAGCATCAAGAAAAGGCAGGGGAATCACTAGGTGATTACCTTAGAAGATTCAATACAGAAGCACTGAAAGCCAAAGATATGAATGATATGGATAACCTCATAGGAGTGCATTCTGGGCTGATAGAGAATACACCATTTTGGATGGAACTCTTCATGCATGGGTGTAAGGATTTACAAGACTTCCACTTTCAAACTGATAAATTCATTCGAATGGATGAATTGTATTATGCTAAAAAGAAAGCTAATCTAGGAAGGAGGGTGGAAGATTTGGATCGGATTGAGGACACAAAAGAATCAGGTGGGAGGAGCCCAATACTAATTCAATTGCTTTAAAAAAGCCATTGTCTTATATATATGCTACGACCAAAGAGAAGGTTAACTTCCCGACTTTGTTCAAGGCTAGAAATTACCCTGAATAGAGAAAAGGGGACGACTACTTTGCTTATCACAAAGCGAATGACCATAATACTGATGAATGTCAGGTGTTGGCTGGAATCATTCAGAAACTAATCCGTGAAGGACATTTGTAGGAATTCATCCAGGACAAGCAAAAGGCATCTCGGACCGGTGATAGTCCACAAAAATTTCCTAATAATGTTGTCAACATCTTAGAAGAAGAAGATCCATTAAGCTTGAGTCCGCCATTGAATAGGATTGATGTAATTCATGGGGGGCCACACCCTGTGGGGACTAGCATCGGAGCTAAAAACAGATACATTAAAGATGCTAGAGAAGGAGTTTTCTCCATTCAAGAAGAGCCCTCGCTTAAAAGTTCACAACTCAATGTACCAATGCCAAATCTTATTGTTACTCCTCAAGAGCTAAAGAAAGGGATCCATCATCCTCATAACGACCTCCTCATGATCACGACCCAAATTGGACTTTCTATAGTGTTCAAAATTCTTGTAGACACTGGGAGCGCATTCAACGTCATTTTCAAACATGCCTTTGATCAAATAGGCATTCCTGAAGACAAGCTAGAGCCAAGCCTTAAGCCTATATTTGGGTTCAATAACAAGGGATCTACTCTAATAGAGCAAGTGAAGTTGCTAGTGCAGATGGGAGTACCTCCATGATGTAGGACCTTTGAAACTCTCTTTGTAATCATCAATCAACCATCATACTACAATGCTTTCTTTGGTCGACCCGCACTTGATGAGGTGAATGCTTTTGTTTCACCAAAATATCTAATGCTAAAATTCTTAACTAAAAAGGGTTGGGGCACTATCCGCGGAGAACAATTCAGCTCCCGCGAGATGACTTTGCAACGCTTGATCAATATAAGAGGGAGCATCCTTCTTATTATGATTCTTCTACTGTTTTTCAGCCTTTATATGATGGATTTTTACGTCCAACATTAGAAACAAAAATGAAATCTAATAAAATAAATAAACGTGTGTTTGGAAGGTGCTTCTGGTCTGGGGGAAAAAGGAAGAGGAATGAAGCCAATTTAATATAGGAAAGTGCGATTGTTATAGAATTAGATTGTCGAGGAGAAACAGAAGGATAAAACCTATAGAGGATCTCAAGGAAATATGTATAGATCCAGTTGATCCGACCAAGACTGTTAGAGTGGAAAATGAATTGAAGGACAACTTGAAGGCGAATTTCACTCAATTCCTCAAAGCAAATAAAGATGTTTTTGCATGGACTCATTCGGATATGATTGGAATTGATCTGTCAGTTATGTACTATGCATTAAATATTAATCCAAACTTGACCCCCATTCGATAAAAGAAGAGACAATTTGATAAGGTTCGATCATATGCTCTGAAAGAGGAAGTTAAAAAAGGTTGCTTGAGAATGGATTCATTCAAGAAGTCTTTTATCCAAAGTGGTTAGCAAATACAGTGTTGGTGAAAAAGGAAAATGACAAATGGAGAACATGTGTCGATTATACAGATCTGAACAAAGCATGCCCAAAAGGCTGTTATCCGTTACCCAAAATAGATCGGTTAGTTAATGCAACTAGTGGTCATAAGCTATTTTCCCTCATGGATGCATATCCAGGATATAACCATGTTCAAACCAGACGAAGAGCATACGAGCTTTATTACCGATTGAGGAATTTTCTGTTATAAAGCAATGCCTTTCAGGCTAAAGAATGTGGGAGCTACTTATCAAAAATTAGTCAATAGAATGTTCAAGGAGCAGATTGGACGAAATATGGAAGTTTATATGGTGACATGCTGGTAAAATCTTATGAAGTTGAGAATCACCTTAAGGATCTTGAGGAAATGTTCAAAGTGTTACGAAGGTACATAAATGTTCTTTTGGAGTTCATTCTAGAAAATTCTTAAAATACATTATTAGTTCACAATGAATCAAAGCCAGTCCTGACTAGATTCAGGTTATTAAAGACATGACAAAACCTAAAACCAGCAAAGATGTAAAGAGCTTGAATGGTAAAGTTGCAGTCCTAAGCCGATTTATCTCCAAGGCAACTGATAAATTACATCCCATTCTTCAATGTTGTTAACCCTCCTTTTGGCAAGGCATTTACATAGGCAGATTTAACCCAACAGACATCATGATCATCAAGGCAAGAAGCTCGGAGAAACGGTTACCCAGCTCAGAGATCGGCTATAAACGAGACTATGGACGATGGTCAAGCGGATTCAGATCGGATCCCTAATTTTTGTCCCAATCAAGGTGCAATTGGTATGAAGTGATAGGGAAGGCCTCGTGAGGCTACTTTTCAAATTTCAAGTCGATCGGAGTTTGTATGCTAGAGTTATGGGCAAAAGAAGAGGGATCAGATCATATTCAGCTCAACAGCACAACTCAACGATGATCGCTCCATAACTCAACAACCACAAGGCGGATTGAATTGAAACTATGGAAGCAAGAAAAGAGGACTGTAGGGAGTCTACCATAGGGATTGCATAGCGTTTGGAGAAGTTGGAGGGATCGGCATCTGTCCCTCAATAGGGATCGGTACCTATCCCTCTTAGGGATCGGCTAAGCCCAATTTCATAACAAGGATCGATCAATATCTCCACATCTACACATACAATTAACATGAAACTTGGAGGAAAAGCTAATTAGAACATGTGAAACACCCCATAGGGACCGTATAGCATTTGGAGCAAGTTGGAGGGATCGGTACATATCCCTCCATAATGATCGGCTATAATCAGCCTTAACACCATATTGCAACAATGATCGGTCAATAACTCAAGTTCTACTAATCCAATTAGCATGAAACTTGGATGCTAAGCATAATACAACATAGAGAGATCCTATAGGCTTCGGATTTCATTTGGAAGGAGTTGGAGGGATTGGTATCTATCCCTCCATAGGGATCGGCAGAAGTTAGGATTTAAACAACACTACTTCAAGAATAACGCGATATCTCACAAACAGTAAGTCAAAATGGCACGAAATTTGGAGGGAAAGTAGCTAACATCATGAGAAACCCCTCAGAGGGATCGCACTCCATTTGGACACCAAAATAGAGATCGGTACCGATCCTTACTGTGGGCCCCAATGGGCTTGGAAATTTTTAGGTGGCCTCGTCTTGGTCTCCTGAACCTTCTGTCAAAATATCAACTCAATCCATGCATGTCTCCCCCTATAAATACAGCAGGCATGGCGTTAGAAAAAGGATCTTCTTTCTACCTCTCTTTATCTTCAACCTAGGCTACACTGCCAATTTTATTCTTGGATTTCGGATTGTAACTGTAAACAAATTTCAGTATAATAAAAAGGAAAATCTTTGGAGTGGACGTAGGCTGGAGTTAGCCGAACCACTATAAATCTATGTCTCTATTTACTTGCTTTCTGATTGCTTTAATTTTGTTCTTCATTTATTTCTCTTCACATTTCTGTGATGGGATTGGATATTGGAGCTTTTTCATAATTGGGTATTGGTGGCTAATTTTGACGCCGACATTTTAGTGCTTTCACTGAGGACTTGCACTCTTAGATTTGGAAGCTAGGATCTTAGATTTGGAAGCTTGGATACTTGGGGCTAGAAAGTAATGGCTAGGCAATCAACAAAGAGAGTGCTACTGGAAAGTAACCATCATGGGGGGAGTAAGGAGGCTTCCTCAGGAGCTGGAGCTAATCAAGCATCTATTTACATCACCAGGGATGAAATGGAAATGATGATTGATGCTATGTAGGAGAGGATGTTGAAAAGATAGTAGGAGATGATGCAGAATTTACTCCAATAGATTAGACAAGTTAGAGCACATAATCAAGGAGTTGAAGCAGCAAGAATCGCTGGAAATTAGAATCGGGAACATGAAAATGGAGCCAATAGACAAAGGAATAGAGCAGAGTAGCCGGGGGTAGTTCCCTACCATCCTAGAGGAACCTACACCAATCCCTCTGGAGGGATCGACACTGATCCCTAAAGGCTAGGGGGCATGCCCCCAAGTATGGTTTATTGTGATGCTGGAGGACCTGTGTTCGATCCCTTGGAACTTGGTGCGAATCGGAATTTGGATGCTCTTTCGGAGGAATTAGTTCCAGAATTCCCTCGTAGACTCACGGGGCAGTTTGGACATGATGATAGGAGACTACCATTGAAAGACAATGACAGGTTAGCAAAGATGATAAGGCGAGCTATACGTGGAGGATGAACAAGGATCTAGAGGATGTAAATAGAAGTCCATTCACTATAAATATCAGGAATGCTAGGAATCCACCAAAATTCAAACTACCAAAACTGGAAGCTTATGATGGAAAGTCGGATCCAACTATGCATATGTTAAGGTATATACGGCACATGGAAGTACCGGGGGCATCGAAAGTAGTCCTGGTACGATGTTTCCACCTGTACTCAGTGGATATAGCCATGCTATGGTTCAGACAGTTGGAAAGCGATTCTATTAGCACATGGACAGAATTGGTCAAAAGATTCATGAAGCAGTTTCGAGTTCATATTAGAAGACCTAAGAATGTGATGACATTGACATCAGTAAAGAAATGGGCAGGAGAATCACTCAAGGATTTCTTAACCAGGTTCAATGTGGCAGTTGTTTTGGTGGATCGACCAGATCTATCGATGGTTTTAATGACGGCAGTGTCAGGAGTTGCAGATAATTCAAATTTTAAGATATCACTGATATGGGATCCACTGATGGATCTTGGGGAATTTTACCATGAGGTAGAGAGGTTTCAACGACAAGAAGATGCGAAAGCTGATAAAAAGGCAACGGAAGTTAATACGGTATGGGGTGAAGAACCGCCCGGTGAAAGCTCAGGGAAGGACAAGGGTAAACGGAACATGGATAATAGCTTCGATCGGTCGAAGCGACAGAGGGGGGAATCCAAATTCTCTTCTTACTCGAAATTGAATGAAACCCTAAAATAGATATATCTGGATACTCGAGGGCCCCTTCCATATCGAAGGCAGGCAAGGAGGGAACCCTCCGAACGCGGACATTAGGAAAGCGCTGCTTATTCCATGAGCTGGATGGGCACAATATAAATGACTGCAGGCATTTGAAGGATATCATTGAGGACACGTGAGGAATGGACAGTTACAACAATACGTAAGGACTCTTGCTGCGATGGTGGAACAGGTGCAGCCACCGTTCACCTCGAATGAAAATGGCACTGGATCAAGGCATCATCATCAACTTGTCATCAATTGATCGGGATGGCATGGAATAAGTAGCAAACTCCATAGTAAGACGGCTAAGTCACTTACACATGTACGGGATCGAGGACGGTCCCTAGGAATGCTCTGAGATGATAATAAACCGCAATGCTAGGGTTTGTGAAATTTGTTTTTTCCCTTTCTTCTTGTTTGGTTCGAACTCTTGTTTTTCTGGTTTTATTTGAACTCTGGTTTATTGGTTGTATGGTCTCTTATTTTATGGACGTAGGAATGATTGAATTTGTATCAATGTAACGGATAACATAGGTTGTTAGGTATGGCTTATGCTTGGCAGGGGGTAAGTCGCTTTGCTCGAACATGATAGATCGACCTACTCAGGTCGCCAAGTATGGATTGTGCTCGGCAAGGTTCTGGAGAGATCAAGGTCGTCAAGTATGGATTATGCTTGGTAAGGGGTAGGTCACTTCGCTCGAACATGATGGATCGACCTACTCAGGTCGTCGAGTATGGATTTTGCTTGGCAAGGATCCACAGAGATCAAGGTCGTCAGGTATGGACTACGCCTGGGAAGGGGTAAGTTGCTTCGCTCGAACGCGATGAATCAGCCTGCTCAGGTCATCGAGTACGGATTATGCTCGGCAAGGATCTGATGAGATCGAGGATTTGGATTAGGATAACAACCAGAGAGATTATGGATTTGTATATCAACTTCGTACAACTATGGATTTGGATATAGGCCCTGAGCAGTTTGGGATTTGGCTAATGACCAGGTGACATCGAGGGTTTGGATAAAACGATCCGGAGAGATCGCAGATTCGGAATAGGATATTGACTTGGAATGATCATGGATTTCACTAACGATCCGGAGAGATCATGGATTTGGATTGGCAATGGATCGGACAATATGGCTATCGATGGATTATGGACTTCGGATTTTGGATTTATGGCAATTCAAAACACGCCTTGCTATCGTAAGGCATGTTTTGAGGCGTAAAGTGTTAACCCTCCCTTTTCTAAGGCAGTACACAGGTAGATTTAACCCAACGGACATCATGATCATCAAGGCGAGAATCTTGGAGAAACGGTTACCAAGCTCAGAGATCGGTTATAAACAAGACTATGGACGATGGTCAAGCGGATTCGGATCGGATCCCTAATTTTTGTCCCATTCAAGGTGAAATTGGTATGAAGTGATAGGAAGGCCTCGTGAGGATACATTTCAAATTTCAAGTCGATCGGAGTTCGTTTGCTAGAGTTGTGGGCAAAAGAAGAGGGATCGGATCATATTCAGCTCAGTAGCACAACTCAACGATGATCGCTCCATAACTCAACAACTTTACGATGGATTTAAGTGAAACTTTAGTAGAAAGAAGAGGGGACCCTAGGGTGTCTAGGTTAGGGATCGCATGGCATTTGGAGAAGTTTGAGGGATCGACATATGTCCCTCAATAGGGATCGGTACCTATCCCTTTTAGGGATCGGCCAAGCCCAATTTCATAACAAGGATCGATCAATATCTCTACATCTACACATCCAATTGACATGAAACTTGGAGGACAAGCTAATTAGAACATGTGAAACACTCCATAGGGATCAAATAGCATTTGGAGCAAGTTAGAGGGATCGGTACCTATCACTCCATAGTGATCAGCTATAATCAGTCTTAACACCATATTGCAACAAAGATCGGTCAATAACACGAGTCCGACTAATCCAATTGGCATGAAACTTGTAGGATAAGCATAATACAACATGGAGAAGCTCCCATAGGGATCGTATGGTATTTGGAAGAAGTAGAGAGATCGGTACCTCTCCCTCCATAGGGATCGGCAGATGTCAGGATTTAAACAACACCATTTCACGGAAAACGTGATATCTCACAAACCGTAAGTCAAAATGGCACAAAATTTTGTGGGCATGTAGCTAACATCATGGAGAACCCCTCAGAGGGATAACAACACATTTGGATACCAAAATAGGGATCGATACAGATCCCTATTGTGGGCCCCAATGGGCCTGGAAATTTTTGGTTGGCCTCGGCTTGGTCTCCCGACCCTTCTTCAAAATTTCAGCTCGATCCGTGCACGTCTCCCCCTATAAATAAAACAGGCATGGCATCATAAAAAGGATCTTCTTTCTGCCTCTGTTTATCTTCAACCTAGGCTACACTCTGCCAATTTTTGTCTTGGATTTCGGATTGTAACTTTGAACAAACTTTAGTATAATAAAAAGGAAAAATCTTTGGAGTGGATGTAGGCCGGAGTTAGCCGAACCACTATAAATCTATGTCTCTATTTACTTGCTTTCTGATTGCTTTAATTTTGTTCTTCATTTATTTCTCTTCACATCTCTGTAATTGGATTTGATATTGGAGCTTTGGCATAATAGGGAGAGGATTGTAAGAAAGCCTTCCACGAATTAAAAAATCATTTAGAAAGCCCCTCATATTATCCAACCTCGTGGATGGAGAAACCCCTATATTTGTATATGGCGGTTTCAGAAGATGCAGTTAGTTCAGTGCTGATTAGAGAGGAGAATGGAACTCAACTTCCCATTTATTATGTAAGTAGACGATTGAAAGATGCTGTGGTTCGGTATCCAATCATAGAAAAGTTAGCTTATTGTTTGATACTGACGGCACGGAAACTGAGAGTGTACTTTCAAGCGCATCCAATCAGTTATTGACCAACTTTCCACTCAAACAAGTTTTCAATAAACCTGAGACTTCAGGGAGGATAATAAAGTGGGGGATTGAACTTAGTCAGTATGACATTGAATTTTAGCCACGAGCAGCAATAAAAGGGCAAGCTTTAGCAGACTTTATCAATGAATGTACAAGCTTTGTTAAAGAACAATCGGAGAAAGAAAAGGATCAAAAACCCATATGGTAGTTATTTGTGGATGGCGCATCAAATGAGCAGGGAGCCGGGGCGGGATATGTTATAATAACACTAGATGGGCATCGCCTACACTACACAATGAAGTTAGGGTTCCCCACAACAAATAATGTAACCGAATATGAATCAATGGCGGCAAGATTGACTCTAGCCTTAGAGTTCAAGATCCCACGAATTCAAGTCTTTAGTGATTCTCAACTAATGATAAATAAAATAAAGCAAGTATATCAGACTAAGGGGGGTAAACTATCCTTGTATGTAAAGAAAGTGTTGAAAATGCTCGCCTTATTTGAAGATTTTTCTATATACCAAGTCCCAAGGGGAGAAAACTCTCAGGCAGATTCATTAGCAAAGTTGGCAAGTTCAAGAGGAGCCCTAGAGACCCGTATCGTACCAGTAGGGTACCAAGCAAATCCTAATATAGAAGAGGAAATACCCGAACAAGGGAAGGAATTATTGGTTCTAACTAGATCCCAAACCATGGCATAAAAAAGAGAAGAGAGGAAAATTGATGAAGGAATCCCATATAAGTGGTTTAATCATCCAGGGGCAGATGACTGTTATAGTGACACTTGGATGTCACCTATTGTCGAATATCTTTCTAAGGGGATATTACCGTCTGACAAAATGGAAGCTAGGAAAATCAAGCGACAGGCTCCTACTTTCACAATGATGGACGGAATTTTTTATAAGAAAGGATATGCCTTACCTTACTTAAGTTGTATGAGTTTGGTGGATGGGATGAAATTGTTGGTGGAAGCATATAAAGGATTTTGCAAAGACCATTCCAATGGGGTAAAGTTGGCAATAAAAATAATGAGACAAGGTTTCTATTGGCCTCGAATGGCAGGTCAAGCTATTGAGTATGTAAGGAAATGTGAATGATGCTAGAACTACTCAAAGATTCCTTGTTTACCACCATGTCAATTAACTCCGATCTCTAGTCAATGGCCCTTCAATATATGGGGAATCGTTTTAATTGGCCCATTGCCAATTTCCAAAGGAGGAGCAAACTATGATGTAGTAGCTATTGACTAGTTTACTAAGTGGGTAGAAGCAGAACCACTCCCCAAAATCACTTCTGGGAAAGTGCTTAGATTAGTCATTAAAAACATTATTACCAGATTCTGGATCCTTTATAAGATTATATCTGATAATGGAACACAATTTGAAAGTGAAAAGTTTTCTCGATTTTGCCATAAGAACGGGATTATCAAAAGTTTTTCTTCCGTGGCACATGGAAAGGCTAATGGAGCCGTTGAAGCGGTAAATAAGACTATTAAGACTATCTTGAAAAAATTATTGAACAAAGCCAAATGAAATTCCGTATAAGAGTTGCAACTTCTACTCTGGGCCTATCGAACATCCACTAGAACTAGAACGGGTCATACCCCTTATTCTCTATCATATGGGTGTAAAGCAATATTGCCCATTGAAATTGAGATGCTCTCACATCGAAGGATCGCATAGGCATTTGATCTAAACCAAGAATTGAAGAAAGAATCATTAGATTTAATACATGAACTAAGAGATGAAGCAGCTATTCGGACTGCAGAATATCAGAGAAGAATCTCGAAATACTATAATTCAAAAGTTAAAACAAGATCATTTCAAGAGGGAGACTTAGTACTTCGAAGGGTGATGGAAAACACAAGAAATCCTACGGATGGACCGCTAGGACTATTAGCATCAAAATTTGTCACTAACCTCGTTGAGAAAGATTGTGTAGAGAGATTAATGAAGAAGATGAATTAGAACTGAAATATAGTGTAATTCAATGCCAAAAGAACAACAAAAACGAGAACACCAGATTTATAGTGGTTCGGTGTAACTGCCTACGTCCACTTTGAGTTTTGATCTTTATTTCTTTCAATCTGAGTAGTTGAATACAGATACAATCCATATATTAATGACTTAAATACAAGTTTGAACTGAAAATAATGAGTCTTGAAAGTGGCAGAGTCTCCCCAGTGTTCTCCCAAAAAAGGTCCATTTCATTGTGCCCCTGCCTCTCTATTTATAGACGAAGATGGGTTGGACTTCCCTGGTGGGCCTAGTGGCAAGATACCTCGGCCCAAAACAAGTAACATCTGTGTGCCAAACTGTTGGGCGTATCTTTCAAAACCATGGAAGACCGAACCAAAACGAAGAAGACTCTACCAAACCAGAAGCATGCTACCACAACCGGACTAAGACCACCGAACCAAGATCACCGGACCAATCCACGCTCCCACCACCGGACCAGATCTCAACTCCACTCACCACCGGACCAACACCACCGGACCAACTCACAACCGAACCAAACTACCACCGAACCAAAGCCACTCCAGCCATCTCTGAACCAAGGCGTTGCCGAACCAACCTTGCCAGGCCATATTACATCAGCCCAAGCCCATCAGCAGCTGTATACATCCAAGACCCCTACCCCCTGCCTCACTCTATAAATAGAGGGGTAGGGGTACAACAATGGCGGACAAGTTTGAGAGCTCAAGCACGGATAGAACTTTCAAACAACTTTCATATACTTGTATCAAAGGTTTGTACTTATAATCTGAAAAAGAAAGGAGAAATAATATATAAAGTGGACGTAGGCACATTCTGGCTGAACCACTATAAATTTGTGTGTCTTTTATAGTTTAGTCCCTGCTTTTTACATATTTACATAAATCACCCAGATCACTAAAAACAACATAAAATTAACTAAATCATACGACTTGGAGGTGTTTGCCCATTTTTTGTGCAAACACTTTTGGTGCTTTCACTGAGAATGGGAGCTCGAAGCTTCAGCTTCTCCCACTTATCCTTCCTCCTAACAGCGTCGTTCATTACTTGGAAAACATGCCTCCCAGGTAGAAAAAAGACGTTAACAAAGGAAAGAACATCGCAACTAGCAGTGTTCCAGATCCAGTGGTCACGGGTCAAGTAAATCATCCCATTCCAACAGTAATATCAAATGAAGGTCAGGAAAATCCGACAACCCCTACCACAGAACAACCGACAGCAATTACTAGGGCAGATCTAGACAGGGTTGTGGCTGAAGTGACTAACTGCTTCACATCCCAGCAGGAAGCCTTGGTGGACCAACTCATGTCACGCTTAAGGAATGCTGAAGAGTCCAACCGCAACACTGAATCATGGGGTGAGTCCCAGTCTGGAGGATCTCGGAGACAACAAAGATCTTCCTTCTTCGAAGGAGTTAACGATAGAAGCGACCATAGTAGGAGCCGAGACCGAGCTCAGCCCGAAGTTAGACCTGAGGAAACACTTGGAACAGAACCCAACGGGGGAGGTACCAGGCAGAGGTCAACTGTAGCCGAGCCTGTCATGCTGCCTAACCATGGAAACACCAATGAACAGGGCCGAGCTAGAGTCCAGCCCGAAGTTGGACCCGAGGAAGTGCTTAGATCAGAACCCAGCAGGGGAAGATCAAGGCAAGGGCCAACTGTAGCTGACCTTAGCATGCTACTAGAAGACCAAAGACAGCCACTGGAAAATACTAGGAATGATAGACGATACCATCCCTACAGGTCATCTGGGTGGAATCAATCCCACAGAGAAGAACCGAACTCATTTTTATCTGCTCCAAATTCTGATGAAAGGATGGCACGCTTGTTCAGAGAGTGCGTCCAACGAGATCAAAGAGACCGAGGAATAGGCACTAGGGTAACCAGCCCTTTCGCCCACAATATCGAAATTGCCATCACCCCCCGAGAATGGAAAATGCCAACAATGGAACCTTACAAAGGAACCTCTGACCCCGTTGTACACTTACAGAGATACACACAGCATATGCTCATGAGTGGAGCGACAGAAGGAGTACTGTGCAAATGCTTTCCACTATTCTTAGAAGATCTAACTACCTCCTGGTTCTGCCATCTACCCCAAGGATCCATCAGCTCATGGGAGATGTTAAAAGAAAAGTTCATCAGCCAGTTCCGCATTCATGTGGAGCAACCTAAGGACGCTTATTCCTTATCCCGTATCAAACAGAAACCTAGAGAGAAAGTGCAGCAATATCTAACCCGATTCAATGCCGCAGCGGCTGTAGTCCAAGATGCTGATGAGAAGCTTACCTTAATGGCCCTCTGTAGTGGTGTACATCCGAATACTAAATTTGCTAGAAGATTGACCAAAGAAAAACCAGCTACTTTACCCGATTTCTTCCATGAAGCTGGGAAATATATGAGACTTGAAGACGCTGCCACTGAGAGGCAGACAGGGCAACAAAATAAGGCAGCTCATGGCAACACGCCCGCTGTAGCAAAAGACGTTCGAAGAAATGATTCTAGAGACAACGCTGGGGGCAAGAAGGGAGAAAAGCGTCTATATCGGCCAGGACCGAGGTTTGACGCTTACACCCCGTTAAATGAAACGATCGAAAACATCTTCCTGGCCACTCAAGACGAAGTTAAATACAAACGCCCCCCGCACAAGAAGGAATCAGATAACGTAATTAAGTCTGGAAAATTCTGCCGCTTCCACGAATCCCATGGGCATGATACCAATGAATGCCATCATCTCCGGGACTTGAGTGAAGAACATATCAGAAGAAGGAAACTGGAGCGCTATGTAAAAAGTCAGAACATGACTCCGGCTCCTGCCAATGAAAACCCAAGGCTACCCTCTCCAGAAATAGGCAGAGGAAATCGCAACACCGGCGGCTCTAGTCAAGAAAAGATAGTGGTCCATACCATCTCGGGAGGGCCACACATTGCCGATGGAAGCTGGGCAGAGATGGAAAGGTACGGAAAGTCACTTAGAAACAATGAAGAATGCATTAATTCTATTATAGAAGAACGCCACCCGCTTCCCGAAGCGGGTAGAGAATGGTGACGTTACATTCAGTAGGCGGGACCTGGAGGGAAGGCAGTACCCTCACACGGATCCCATGGTTATCTCTGCCCGGCTCGGTCCAGCCGAGGTTTTTCGGATTTTCGTAGACACTGGAAGCTCAGTGAATATCCTATTCAAGCATGCCTTTGACAAAATGAAGCTGTCATTAAAGGATGTTCTTCCCTGCAATAAACCACTACACGGTTTCACAGGAAATGCGAAGATGCCCCTCGGGCGACTGGACCTCTTTGTTGAAATTGGAAGTCATCCCTGCTCCGTTATGCGGAAACAGACATTTGTGCTGATAGAAAACCACTCGGCCTACAACCCCTTCTTGGGAGGCCAGCTTTGTCTGACTTCCAAATTGTCCTGGCCCCATAGTGCATGAAGATGAAATTTCCAACGGACAATGGAGTAGGGGAAGTAGAGGGAGACCAGGACATTGCTCGAGATTGCTATGTAACTGAACTTCGCAATAACCACAGGAAGGATAAAGGGAAGAGTGTAGAGATTGCCCTCTGCACAAAAAGTTTGGAAGCATAGCAACTAAAGAAAGCCCCTCCTCTTCGATATACCAGTGACCCTTCCAATGAATTAGACCCCAGGGACAAAGAGGAGGAGGCCACCGCCGAGTCTGTAGAGGCTATGGAATTTGTATATATAGACAGACATGACTCGAGTAGACTATTGAAAGTCGGGTCCCAACTAAAAGTAGAGTTGAAGGAACAACTCATTGATTTTCTCCACCACAACTTGGATGTATTTGCATGGTCACACGCTGACATGACTGGAATCTCCCCCGATATAGCATGCCACGTACTAAACATTGATCCTACCAAGGTGCCAGTAAAACAGAAAAAGAGAAGTATGGGGGCAGAACGATCAGCAGCCCTTGATGAAGAAGTAAAGAACCTACTTGCCAATGACTTCATACGAGAAGCCATCTACCCAGAGTGGATCGCCAACCCGGTGCTAGTGAAGAAGGCTAATGGGAAGTGGCGAACATGCATTGACTTCTCTAACTTAAATGACGCCTGCTCGAAGGATTGCTTCCCACTTCCCCGAATCGATCAGCTTGTGGACAGCACAGTTGGGCACGAACTCTTATCTTTTATGGACGCATACTCAGGATATAACCAAATTCCTATGCATGCTCCCGATCAAGACCACACTAGTTTCATCACTGACCGGGGATTGTACTGCTACAAGGTAATGCCTTTCGAACTTAAAAAGGCAGGAGCCACTTATCAGCGCCTCGTCAACAAGATGTTTGCGGGGATAATAGGACAAACTATGGAAGTTTATGTGGATGACATGCTGGTAAAGTCGAGGAAAGCCGACGATCACGTAAGCCACCTGGATGAAATGTTTCAATTACTTCGTCAATATGGAATGAAGCTGAATCCTCTAAAGTGCTCCTTCGGAGTATCATCAGGAAAGTTTCTAGGATTCATTGTCCATGCTAGAGGAATTGAAGCAAACCCTGAGCAAGTCCGAGCTCTGAAAGATATCAGGATACCTTCCACCCGAAAAGAAATGCAAAGCCTAAATGGGAAGGTGGCCGCCCTGAGCAGATTCATCTCTAAAGCGACTGACAAATGCATCCCCTTCTTCGAAGATCTAAAGAAAGAGAAAGGAAGATTCGAATGGACTGACGAATGCTTAACAGCTTTCCTTAACTTAATCGAACACCTCCAGAGACCACCAGTACTCTCAACTCCGAACAAAGGCAAAGAGCTATACTTATACCTCGCTGTGTAATCTCATGCTCTAAGCTCCGCGTTGGTGAGAGAAGACAAACGCACGCAGCGGCCAGTATACTTTGTAAGCAAGAGGTTTACAGGGGCGGAAGCCAGATATCCTAAACTTGAGAAACTAGCATACTGTTTACTAATCACATCACGAAAACCGCGTCACTATTTCCAGTCCCATTCCATCAGAGTTCTGACCGATCAACCACTAAGGCAGGTACTCCATCGTCCCGACACTTCTGGGCGACTAGTTAAATGGTGCATATAATTAAGTCAATATGATATCACCTACCATCCTCGCATCGCCATCAAGGGACAAGCCATGGCCGATTTCATTGCCGAATTCACTACCAACGAAGGAAAGGAGCAATCGGAAATAGCAGAAGACATCAAGTGGAATCTCTTTGTGGATGGTGCGTCAAACGAACAAGGCTCGAGGGCAGGTGTGGTAATAATCACTCCCTGGGGAAATAAGCTACACTATGCTATAAGGTTGGAATTCGCTGCCACCAACAACGATGCAGAGTATGAAGCAGTGATAGCTGGATTAGAACTTGCCTTAGAAATCGGAGCCAATTCTTTGTGTCTTCATAGCGATTCTCAACTTATTGTAAATCAAATAGTAGGAGAATTCCAGGCTCGAGAAGAACGACTCATAGCATATTTAAAGAAGACCAAGTTGCTTCTCAATCGATTGGATCACTATTTAATCAAACACATCCCTCGGGAAGAGAACTAAGAGGCCGACGAATTGGCGAAGCAAGCTAGCATGAGAGACGGTACTATTTCTGGAGCAGTAGCCATCTCAAAGCAACTGACCCCAAGTTTTGTGCAAGTGAATCTGATAGCTGCAACCGAAGAAGCAACTTGGATGACGCCCATCCGAGACTACTTACAAAGTGGCACACTGCCCAACGGGCGTAACGAAGTCAAGAAAATCTTGAGGAAACCTTCCCGCTACACAATACAAGAGGGCACTCTCTATCGGCGTGGCTTCTCTAACCCCTTATTAAGGTGTGTCGCTGGAAGGGAAGCCAAGGAAATCTTATCCAACATCTATCAAGGAAGCGGCCGAGATCACACTGGAGGGCAGGCTTTGGCAAAAAAGATACTCCGATATGGATATTTCTGGCCCACCTTAAGCAAGGACGCCTTAGATTTCATCAGAAAATGTGACAGATGTCATAAGTTTGATAAGATTCTGCGGCAACCAACAACTGAGATTACTCAAATGACCAGCCCTTGGCCCTTTGCAGTATGGGGAATTGACTTGATTGGCGAACTGCCAATGGGCCGAGGCGGGGCCAAATATGCTATAGTGGAAGTCGACTATTTCACCAAATGGGTGGAAGCAGAACCCCTAAATAAAGTATCTTCAGCAAAAGTTATTAACTTCTTGATCAAAAATGTTCTATGCAGGTACGGAGTCCCAGTTAAAATCATATCCGACATTGGACTTCAGTTTGACAGCGAGGAGTTCGCCAACTGGTGCCAAGAGCATGGAATTCACAAAAGCTTCTCATCCGTCACTTATCCCCAGGCAAACGGACAAGTCGAAGCCGTCAACAAAATTCTCAAAACTCTAATAAAAAAGAAACTCGAAAAGTCAAAAGGCGCTTGGGTGGATGAGCTTCCTACGGCACTGTGGGCATATCGCACATCTTTCAGAACATCAACGGGGCATACTCCTTTCTCTTTGGCATATGGATCAGAGGCTATGCTCCCAGTTGAAACTATAGTGCCTTCCCACCGTAGGATCCACTATAACCCAGAAGAGAACGAAGAGCTCCTCCACATGTCTTTGGATCTAATTGAGGAAAGAAGAAATGATGCAGCCCTCAAAACAGCAGCTCACAAGCAAAAAGTGGCAACACAATACAACTCCAAAGTCAAGCATCGCAGCTTACAAAAAGGAGATCTTGTCCTCAAGCGAGTCTTCCCGCGCCCTGGAGCGCTAGATCCAATCTGGGATAGACCATATGTAATTCATAAAGATCTCCTCAATGGAGCTTATATTTTGTCAACAGTGGACGGGGAGGTGTTCCAGAGGGCATGGAACATCCAGCACCTTCGTCGATACTTTTCTTAACTTGTACTGCTCATATGAAGTGAATTAACAAAGAGAATCAGTGGACGTAGGCATTTTCGTGCCGAACCACTTTAAAAAAATTGTCTCTTTTTAACTTGTTCCTTTATATCTTGGCTGCTTGTTAACTTTATCCCTTTCTGTTGAACAAAATCCTATGTAATGACATTCCCATTCAAGACACATCACGGCACAACCTCACATAGACAAGACCTAACAGGTACTATGCGAATCTATGCCCTCGCCAATGAGACACTTTTGCTCCAGGCCTCCAGCATCCCTCTACTGCGAGTTAACTCATTGCTCGTGATCGGCCCTCAAAGCCAACTGTAATGAGCCGATTATAAGCCACCGAGAAGGCCGACTATAGCCAAGGCAGCTCATTACGGCGTTCGGCTCGCCGACAACTGTGAACCTACTTTAAGCCCCAACATAAGGTGTGGCCAGCCAGGGGTAGTTCACGGTTGACGATCGGCACCCACGCTAGCCGGCCACAGTAAATCGAATAATACCCACGATTACGGGCCATAATGGCCCGGGTAGTTACTGTGCGCGATCTCGGCTCCGATGCGTCTTAAGTACGACTGTTGTAAAAAAGATAAACTCCACGCAGAGGCGTAAGATGGGTGACAAATGTCTCCAAGACCCACAGCTAGGGAAAGTGACTACAAAACCCGTTTGCCACGAACTTAAGCACATCGAAGGCCTTCCATGATTGGAAGTTTTACTTTTCCTCATATTTCAATTCTATTTAAATAACTTTTCTCCTGTCCTCTATAACAATCCCTAAAGTACAGGATACAGAGTAGGAGATACTCGCCAATGGGAGTAGGAACTCACAATTGGATGGCAGGGCATTCAACTGCATTCCATACTCGGTCATGCAAGATATTCAAAACTGCCATCTACAATTAGAACATGAAAGGCGGTATCTTCTTCTTTTATGTACAAATACATGGCTATAATTTATTCACACATCACACTAACATTGCAAGACATGAAATTATGTTTTAAACAAGAACTTGACATCAAACACAATTGAATTACAAGCATATGCATAGCTATATTTCTCATACGACGTGTCAAAATAACAAAAGCATTCAAGTACGACAGAATCAGCTCAAGTTAAAAAAATTGCATGCCAAAAATAATGTTGTTTATTACAAGTAACATAATTACAACCTAAAAGTTTCGTTACTGTTTTAAGGCTAACATATACAACAATGTTCAGTAAGCAAAAAGATATCCAGGTCAAGTCCAGGAGCCGGATGCATCAGAGCTTTACCCTTGTCCTACTGACCACCTGTCCGATCAAGGAAAGAATTCATTAATGATAAGCAACCAAGTTAATAGAAAGACTAAAAGGGAAGACTTACCAGCATCTGCTCCTTGATCATCTTGATCATCATCCTCCACCTGCACACCTACCTCCTCAGCGGTGAGCAGCCGCATACCCTCCTTCACCGCCACTTTCTCCTCCTTAGTGAACTGGGCTGTAACCACATCCATTCTGAAGACCTCGCCACCCTCCTTATCCGCATCAACCTTTGCCTCCTCCAGAGTCCTGAGATAAATCCTGGCCATGACTCAGGGATAATCATCCATCCAGGATAAGTTACCCTGTTTCCAAGTACGGAAATACATACCTTGGAGCATCTCATCCATCATCCCCTCGTTATCCTCGAACTCCCTCATTCGGACCTCAGAAGCCAATAGCTTTGCAACGGCAGCATCCCTCTCCGATCGGTATCGCGAGCGGTCAGCCTGAAGGGATTTCCTCATCGCCTCCATCTCATCCTTTAGCTTGGTTTGAGCCAGCTCTGTAGCTTCAAGCCTCCTGGATAACTCCTCTACCCGCTCGAGATCCGCTCTCCGAACCTCATCAACCGTTGCTATAGCCATGTCGATCCGTTCCCTACAGGCGGCTTCCATTTTCCACAACTCTGCCCTGCTGGCCTCTTCCATAGTCTTCTTTAATTGCCTGGATGCGAGTTGTTTAGCCTGGTCAGAAACCATTAACCGCAGTCGAATATTGGCGCTCCCAATTTCCTCCCCATCCTTGACCAATTGGGCGTGATGCCCTATCAGCTTCTTGGTTTCCTCGGCGACCCGGTCGATGTTCGCCTTAGCTTCATCCCCTAGAGTTACAACCCGAGTGGTAAGCAAATCTGTTGAGTCAAGTTTTTATAGAGTTTTGATTTCTGACAAAGGGATAAGCCGTGATCGATAAAAAGAAGTTATTCATTGTTTTAAAGAGATACAAAGAGCTCCATACATTAGAGGTTGATTAATTGGTATGTTAGTAGTGTTATTTATGTTAAAATCTATCCTCAAATAATCTCATACCTTCAATCTTTGAATATAAATGTATATATGTGTTTGCGCCAAAATTGGTCACAAACCTCGAATGTTGTGAAAGCACCAGTGTATGAATATAAATCAACAATATTCACACACAAATCTCGAATCTAAGCAAACAGAGTATCACAATTCAGAAATAATGAACATAAACACGAGATTTATAGTGGTTCGGCGATCTTGCCTACGTCCACTCTGAAGTTGATGATTTTATTGATGTTCACTTGATGATTACAATTTCTTCTGATGTAGTACAACTGATTATATGATTATAATCTGAACCTAAGGAAGCAGTGGTGATTCTGAGTAAATCTGGTAGAGTCTGGGCGCTCTTTAGCTCCTAGAATTGTCCCACCTCTTTTCTGAATGACCAGGGGCTCTATTTATAGGTGTAGGAGGCTGATATTTCGCCTAAATTGAAGGGAGACCAGTTTTGGCACGTGAGGGGGCCCACATGGTCAAAATCTGGAGATCCGGGCCCACTTTGGGATCGATTCGACCCTTGGTTCGAATCAATCAAGAAAGAGTCCAATCGAGCTGAAAATTGGTGTGGACATTCTTCATCATGTGTTTAAGCTTCTGTGAAAATTTCATAGCATTTGGACTTGTAGATCTCAAGTTATGATCGATCCAAGTTGGAGTTTTTCGCCTCCTGGAGTCGTTCGAATCGATACGCTCGAATCGATTCGTTCGAATCGATCCTCCTGTACGCGAAGACTACGGCGTGGTGCGCATGCTTCGGGTCAACCCTCTTTTATCTCCGAGTTTTACTGAGTCGTGGCCGGGGTTTTAGCTACGTGGTGGATTCGAAGAGAAGGATCCGAAGGTGTACTCCTTCGATTCGATCAAATGTGCGTTCCTTCGTATCGATCAAGGGATAAGTAGTTCGAATCGATCTCTTGTGCAAGACCTCGAATCGATGGTTTCAAGTGAAAAAAGGGGCCTCGTTCCGATCGATTCGAGGTAACAATATCCTGATCGATTCGAAGGCGTGCAAGGTTGATCGATTCGAAGCTATGCACAGCTCACGGATTCGAACAACCTTTTACTCGATGGATTCGAACCAATTCATGGCTTATGGATTCCATCGTGAGGCTATCTTATGGATTCGAAGGTATGCTTCTGCCGATCGATTCGAACTCAAGGCCATGCCCTCATCTTGTATCGACTATATCTTGAGCATACGAACTCGGATTGACTTGAAACTTGGAACGTTGGTTTGCATGGCTTTACTTGTCATGTCTTATCAATTGTAGCCTGATCCGGACTCGGACAAAATTCATCGATATCCATGGTGAACTTGTGATGTAACCGTCCTACAGGATGGACTGTCATTGATTTCTGGTCAACTTTTTGGTGTCACGGCCTTGCCAAAAGGCAGGATAACATTTGCCCCCCAAAACATGCCTTGCGATGGGAAGGTGTGTTTTGTAGTTCCATAAGTTGGATGTTCATATCCTGTTGATGACCTGTGGTACAACCTGCGAAGAGTTTGACAGTTTTATATGACCTTAAATGATGACCGTTCGCGATCTAGCCATTTGAGGTGGTATGCAACCGTTCGCGATCTAGCATTTTCTGTATAACCTTAAATGACAACCGTTCGTGATCTAGCCATTTGAGGTGGAGTGCGACCGTTCGCGATCTAGCATTCCTATATGGCCCCAAATGACGACCGTTCGTGATCAAGCCATTTGAGGTGAGGGGTGCGACCGTTCGCGATCTAGCATTTCTATATGGCCCCAAATGACGACCGTTCGCGATCAAGCCATTTGAGGTAGAATGCGATCGTCTGCGATCTAGCCTTTTTATATGACCTCAAATGACGACCGTTCGTGATCAAGCCATTTGAGGTAGGGGGTGCCGTTCGAGGCGAGTTGTGATCGTTCGCGATCGAGTGCCGTTCGAGGCGATTTATGACCGTTCGTGGTCGGGTGCCGTTCGTGGCGAATTGTGACCGTTCGAGGTCGGGTGCCGTTCGTGGCGAATTGTGACCGTTCGAGGTCGGGTGCCGTTCGTGGCGAATTGAGTGTGCCCGAGGAGGGACTTAGTATCATCAATACCAGGTTTCACGTTCGGGTGAATTCCCGGATTGTTTGTTGCAACGGTTTATTGCCATCTCAGAGCATGCCTAGGGACCGTTCGCGATCCCGTACATGTGTAAGTGGCTTAGTCGTTATGAAATCACAAGTAGCATTTTTTTCATTGAAAATAAGTCTTTAGCAGAAATGTTAAACAAAATCAAGTTCAAATATTCAAATCAAGATGAAACAAAAGCAAAGCAAGGATGTTAAAGTGTAAACTCTCACAACGATAGGGTTAATAGTCATTCAGAGCATGCCTATGGACCGCTCGTGATCTCGCACATGTGTAAATGACTTACCCGTGTTGGTGAGAGGTTTACGACTTGTTCATCGTTATTTCAACTAATTGATAATCATACGATGTCCCGGCTCGGGGGCACCCCTGGCTGATGTAGACGGTGGTCGCTCTGGCTCAACTGCTGGAGCTCGCCTTCTCACATACTGAAGCAGCATACCGTTCCTGATGTGCCCTTCCACCTCATCCTTCAGATGTCTACAGTCGTTAGTGTTATGACCATTCAGTTCGTGGAATTATCTGTCTGATTTCCTCTCGTCGACATTGGGGTCCCTTCGTATTGGCCTACGGTAGGGGACTTGCTCTCGGGTATCTTGGTAGATTCGATCCAAACTCTCATTCAGCTCTGAATAAGTGGTGAATCGTGGCTCTCTCTGCAGTCGTTTTGGCCTGTCACCATTGTCCTCAGCCTTTCGTTTTCTTTTATCCTGGTCTGAATCCTTTTCAAAAGTCTTTTTGTCCTTAAGTGCATAAACTTCTATTCCCTCTCCTTCTTCTCTTTCAGCGTTAGCGTCTTCCAATCGCAAAAACTTTTCTGCCTCATGATAGAATTCTCCTAGGTCCATAGGCGGATCTTAGTTAATGAATTTTTGAATTCTGTACCGTCAGCTACTCCGGACACAGCTTCCATCATAACCATGGATGGATCTGGCCGATACACCGATGCTGCTGCCGCATTGAATCGCGTCAGGAAATTCCTCAAAGACTCTCCAGCTTTCTGCTTTAGCGTTGCCAAACTCATCACATTCTTGGGTCTTGAAATGTGAACCCTGAATTGCCTCATAAATTTCTCAATCAAATCGGTCCATGTCCCAATGGAGCCGCTCTCTAGCTGTCTGAACCATAAAGCTGCTATGTCTGTCAAATACAATGGAAAGCACCGGGCCATGACTTCCTGTGATGCCCCCAGCACTTCCATGTGCCTTATATACCTCGTTAGATGGACCGCAGGGTCCGTCCTCCCATCATACCTTTCTACTGTTGGTAGTTTGAATTCTGGTGGGTTCCTAGCCAACTTAATCGCAGGAGAAAAGGGACTCCTATTCACGTCTTCAAGATCTCTGTTTACTAATCCGCCTCTCATGGCTCGCCTGACCATCTCCGCCAATCTATCATTGTCTCCAAGCTGTAGTCCTCGTTCACTACCTTCGATCTGCCCCCCGAGTCTGTGCGAGCTTTCGGGTGTCTGCCCCCCTGGCTGAGCGTTCATCCCTCTATTTCTGCCAGGTTGCTCGGATGTCCTTGAATCTCTTCCTGGGATTGGATCAATATGTTCTAAGTGTGTGCCCCCCAGCTCCGGTGCTGCGCCAGATGGTCCTGCTCCGTTTTGGATTCTGGTCGTTCCTTGATTTTGCGCTCCAAGTTGTCCAATCTGTTGAAGCAAATTCTGGATCATTTCCTCTTGTCTCTTCATCATTGTCTCCATTTCATCCCTGGTGATGAAGACTGAAGCTTGGTTTGCTCCTGAGGAAGCCTCTTGACTCCCTTCATGCTGACTTTGCTCTGGTCTCTGCCTCCTACTTGTTTGTCTCGTCATGATTCTTCGGATCTAAATCTCTTATCCTTCCGATTCAACTTTCAAATGATAGAACTCCTGAGTTCAGTTCTCAGTGAAAGCACCAAAGTGTTTGCACCAAAATTGGTCACAAACCCCGAATGTTGTGAAAGCACCAGTGTATGAATATAAATCAACAATATTCACACACAAATCTCGAATCTAAGCAAACAGAGTATCACAATTCAGAAATAATGAACATAAACACGAGATTTATAGTGGTTCGGCGACCTTGCCTACGTCCACTCTGAAGTTGATGATTTTATTGATGTTCACTTGATGATTACAATTTCTTCTGATGTAGTACAACTGATTATATGATTATAATCTGAACCTAAGGAAGCAGTGGTGATTCTGAGTAAATCTGGTAGAGTCTGGGCGCTCTTTAGCTCCTAGAATTGTCCCACCTCTTTTCTGAATGACCAGGGGATCTATTTATAGGTGTAGGAGGCTGATATTTTGCCTAAATTGAAGGGAGACCAGTTTTGGCACGTGAGGGGGCCCACATGGTCAAAATCTGGAGATCCGGGCCCACTTTGGGATCGATTCGACCCTTGGTTCGAATCGATCAAGAAAGAGTCCAATCGAGCTGAAAATTGGTGTGGACATTCTTCATCATGTGTTTAAGCTTCTGTGAAAATTTCATAGCATTTGGACTTGTAGATCTCAAGTTATGATCGATCCAAGTTGGAGTTTTTCGCCTCCTGGAGTCGTTCGAATCGATACGCTCGAATCGATTCGTTCGAATCGATCCTCCTGTACGCGAAGACTACGGCGTGGTGCGCATGCTTCGGGTCAACCCTCTTTTATCTCCGAGTTTTACTGAGTCGTGGCCGGGGTTTTAGCTACGTGGTGGATTCGAAGAGAAGGATCCGAAGGTGTACTCCTTCGATTCGATCAAATGTGCGTTCCTTCATATCGATCAAGGGATAAGTAGTTCGAATCAATCTCTTGTGCAAGACCTCGAATCGATGGTTTCAAGTGAAAAAAGGGGCCTCGTTCCGATCGATTCGAGGTAACAATATCCTGATCGATTCGAAGGCGTGCAAGGTTGATCGATTCGAAGCTATGCACAGCTCACGGATTCGAACCACCTTTTACTCGATGGATTCGAACCAATTCATGGCTTATGAATTCGATCGTGAGGCTATCTTATGGATTCGAAGGTATGCTTCTGCCGATCGATTCGAACTCAAGGCCATGCCCTCATCTTGTATCGACTATATCTTGAGCATACGAACTCGGATTGACTTGAAACTTGGAACGTTGGTTTGCATGGCTTTACTTGTCATGTCTTATCAATTGTAGCCTGATCCGGACTCGAACAAAATTCATCGATATCCATGGTGAACTTGTGATGTAACCGTCCTACATGATGGACTGTCATTGATTTCTGGTCAACTTTTTGGTGTCACGGCCTTGCCAAAAGGCGGGATAACAATATGTATGAGTGCACATTAACTGTGCAATCTGGGCTAAACCGGTCGACCGGTTAAAACCAGGCGGTCGACCGTTTCTGCCCAGAATGCACAGATAACATGCACAAGTATACATAACGTATATATATTCAAATTCCTGTCTACTGGTCTATTTTGACCTGTCGACCATTTTCAAACATAAAGCAACCTTTCGTATAGACACTTCCTTTTCTTCAACGGTTGCTTCTCTTTCTCTTCACCAATGATCATGACCTTTGTTTGTACCTTTTCACAAAGGGTTACAACTGTTTATTTCTTATATAAACATCATGAAATCATTATTCCAATAGACCAATTCTATTATTCTAATCTCTATTCTATTGATCTCTGTCTTGAACTCTCAAGCGCTCGAATTGCTCATATTCTATCATATATCGTTTTGAATCCTAGAATTTATTTAACATTCTTTTGATTCAATACGATATCCACTTCCAAATCTTCATATATATACAAATATTCTATTTGAGGATAAGATTATAGGAAGTCTGTACTACAAGTGACAAATTTGTGTTAGCAAGAACACATACCATCAACAAACAATTATATTCATCTTTTTTGAAGTCCTCGGTGTTGTAAGAGGCAAGTGTTGAAGTCCTCAATGTACTAGAGGCGTGAAATCCCGTTCGTCTGCTCGGGTGTTGTAAACCTGTTCCTCCGGGTGAAGCGAGTTAGTTGGTAGTGAAAATCCAGATAGAAGTCTGGGACTAGACGTAGGATGGTGCTCCGAACCAGTATAAAAATCTCTGGTGTGATTTTTCTATTTTACTGAATTTTCTATTATCTGTGATTAGTCATATATTTGTGTATTATACATCATATTACACGATCCGTGTACTATATTAGCACGTACACATTTTCATTTGGTATCAGAGCACGGTCATCATATAACCGTAACACAGTTATTTGATATATTCTTGTAATATGGCAAATAACGCAAGTACTAGCACTCAAAACACCACTTACACGGAAGGTCAATCGACACAAAGACCTCCATTTTTCAATGGTCTTAACTATAGCTATTGGGCAACACGTATGTCATTCTTTATGCAATCAAATAGTTATGATGCCTGGAATGCTACTCAAAAAGAAATAGTGAATCAAACAACTGATTATACAGAATGGACAGCGGCTGAGAAAACGGCAGCAACCATAAATGCAAAAGCAATAAATATGTTGTTTTGTGCATTAGACCAAAATGAATATAACCGTGTTAGTATCTGCACTACTGCATATCAAATTTGGCAAACGTTGAAAACCACTCATGAAGGTACTAACAAGGTTAAACAAGCCAAAATAGCCATGCTGAAAAGTCAGTTTCAAAATTTCAAAATGAAACCGAATGAGACAATCAATGATATGTATTCACGGTTTCAAACTATCCACCATGCACTTATTGGCTTAGGACAAAAGTATTCTGATTTTGACGTTGTTTCAACAGTCCTACATTCTCTGACTAGTGAATGGGAAGGAAAAGTATTTGCAATTGAAGAAGCTAATGGCCTTTCCGTCATGAAGCCAGATGAATTGATAGGAAATCTAATGTCCTATGAAGCTAACTTGCAGACTAGAAAGGAACAAAAAGAAGAAAAGAAAAACGTGGCATTCCATGCTGAAAAAGACGAAAATGAATCAGAGTCTGAAGATGAAAATCTGGCATTCATTGCAAAAGGTTTCAAAAAATTCCTAAAACAGCGAAAAGCCAGTCGTTATAACAGAAAGAAATATGGATCAAATAAACCAACATCATCCGCTATAGAATGCTTCAACTGTCACAAAAAGGGGCACATGCACAAGGATTGTCCGGAGCAAAAGAAGAAGTCAGAAAATGACAAATTAAAATATAAGAAGGACAAATCAAAGAAACGAGCATTCTCGGTAACATGGGATGATACAGACTCATCAGAAAGTGATAGTGATACGGAAGATGAA
This sequence comes from Allium fistulosum, assembly GCA_030737815.1. NCBI lineage: Eukaryota > Viridiplantae > Streptophyta > Magnoliopsida > Asparagales > Amaryllidaceae > Allium > Allium fistulosum. The sequence continues at coordinate 890,120,243 of CM060905.1, read as the reverse complement.
CAAGCAAATGTCTGTTTCATGGCAACAGAAGATGAGGTACAAATTCCTACATTTGATGAAGTACTTGATATTAATGCTGAATTGATAGTCAAATATAAAGACATAAAACGACAGTTAAAAGAAGCCAAAGCAGATTTGAGTAGAGCAGAATTTGAACGAGATATGTTAAAAAACGAGAAGAAAATATTAGAAGAAGAACTTGAAAAACTTCAAGAATCATCATCTAATGTTGACTCTCAATTATCTCTTTTGAGTCAAGAAATTGAAACTCAAAAAGAGAAAAATGATGCTCTCACTACTGAAAATCATGAGCTTAAGGCAAAAGTCAAAATTCTAGATCTAGAAAAGGCTAGTTTACAAACTAAGTTAGATGACTTTACTCAAAATGTTTCTAACTTTAACAAAGGTCGAGAAAATTTGACAAAAATCATTGAAAGTTCACAATCTGTTTCAAATAAACAAGGTTTGGGATATAAGAAACAAGAAACCAAGAAACATCTTGGTAATGAAAGGAAGAAGAAAGTACAAAAGACTGAAGCTAAGAAAAATCTTAGTTTATTATATTCCAAACCAAAACCAGTTGTGAAATTTCAGAAGAAAAATGTCAAGACTATCAAAATATGGGTTCCTAAAACAAATAACAATTTGATTAGGAACAAATATATTCAGAATTTCATGAATACTGTGCATCTTAATACTAATTATATATATATAAAGGGGATACTGGACCCGTATGGGTTTGGACTCCTAAGACCTAACTCTTAGGACCCCATAAAAAGTGGGTACCATGGATTTTATTTTATTTTTTGCAGGTCCCACTTAAGAAAAGAGGAAAGTGGATATTGGATAGTGGTTGCTCGAAGCACATGACTGGAGACAAGAGCTTATTGACAAATATTACATACTCAGATGGTGGCTCCGTCACTTTTGGAGATAATTCAAAAGGCTATATCATCGGCAAAGGCGATGAAGTGGCTTGTGGATCCAATCGCAGTCAAAAGGTGGAATGAGATGAAGGATTTTACAATCCATCCGGGTTCGTTTGTTAAATTTTCAGATTTCTCTAGTTATCGTATTCTTAGCTTAGCAATAGATGCCGACATTGAAAACCTAATTGACTTTGATCAAAACAATGTGGAAATTAACCATGTAATGATCAAGTTATTCTATGCTAACCTAAATTTAGAGAAAAACAAGCCCGATAATCCCAATTATTGTCTTTGGTCTGTTGTTTGTGGCAAAGAAGTGTTTATCTCATGTGATAGGATGGCAATCGTTCTTGGTTCTTCGTTTATCGGTGAAAAATTCTCAAGTAATTTTTGCAATGTCCATGTCCGTAATCAAGTTAGTCATCAATTTATTGAAGATGACAAGGATAGCACTAAGTCTATTGGTTTACGGCCTTCTGCAAGAATTCTTCATCATACTCTTATGCACTCTCTATTACCGAGAATAGGAAATTTTGATGCCGTCTATAAAGAAAATTTCAAGGCATTATACTCAATCTATAGGGGTATTCGTATAAATTGGATTGGTATGATCTTTGATGAGATCTTGCAAGTAAATGATTGCACTAGGCCACACTTGTTCTATAACGAGTATATTATGCGTCTCTTGCTTGATTGTGGCATTGAACCTCCCAAGTCTTCAATTTCCAAACCAAAAGCCATCAACAAAGCATTGATTAAAAGAATGAAGCTTCCCGCTCCATACTTTAATATTATGCCTTTTGAACAATGGAAAGAACAAGGACATAAAGAAACTTCATCACGATCATCCTGCCCAAAACCTGAGGAAGTTAAACTTTTACGACCTTTTTCCTCAACAAAAGATTCTCTTGACACAATTGCTCGAAATCAATTCCTTCTCGAAGCACGACTTAAGCGCATGAATAAAAAAATGGATAAACGCTTAAACAAACTTAAGTCTTTCTTCGTTTCTATATGGGAAGCAATATCATGTGGTGAATCATCCTCATCTCCGCAAGCTCAAGACCCTGGCAAGCATCCAGCTCCTCCTACTTTTGCTTGGACATCTTTGGAGGAGGGTACAAGTTCAGGAACTAGTCATGGACGTGGATACGGGAAATCTCAGCTTGATGAAGAAGAAGGAGAAGGAGAAGAGGAAGGTGAGACGGAGTCAGATTGAGTCTCTTTTAGTTTATCTATTTATCTCTTATTTTGCGTAATTAGGACTTTAGTTTTTGCTTTAAGACATTATCTGGCACTTGTACTATATAGTGTCGTGTTTTTAATTTGTACTAAACTTATGTGTATTGTTATCCCAACTTTTGGCAAAGTCGAAATACCCAAAGATTAACTGAAAATCAATGATTATTAGTCATGAACATCGATTGTGCATCGCAGGTTCACCACGGATATCGATGAATTTTGTCCGAGTCCGGATCGGGCTACAATTGACAAGACACGTCAAGCAGAGCCGTGAAAGTCAACGTTCCAAATATCAAGTCAATCCGAGGTCGCACGCTCAAGATATCATCGGAGCAAGTGGAGAACATAACCTCGGGTTCGCACCCATATGAGTCGAATCCATCAGTTTCGACTCCACCTGGTTCGACTCAATTTACTTTATATTCATCGGCAGGGCTTATGTTCGAATCGACTTAAGACATCGTTGGTTCGAATCCATCCATGAGAACATAGTTCGAATCCATGAAAAGGACCGTAGCTTCGAATCCGTCGATCAAGCCTTTGCCTCGAATCGATCACGACGAGCCTTGCTTCGAACCCATCAGAATACGCCTTGCTTCGACTCGATTGAGCAAGCCTTTGTTCAAATCCAATAGCCTGAATCCATTGGAACGTTCCCACCTTCGAATCCCTTCAAACAGTGGGGTCTTCGTATCAATCGACTGAAGGTTACCCAGATCGATTCGAAGAAGGCATGTCTTCGAATCGATCACCTCGAATCCACCACGTCTACATAGCTAAAACCCCGGCCATGACTCAGTAAAACTCGGAGAAAAAGGAGGATCGACTCGAAGATTGCGCGCCACATCACCACGAGCACGCGTGCCATGATCGAGTCGAAGCAATCGATTCGAACGTAATCGATTCGAACAGAACGCTGCATCCAGAAATACAACCTTGAATAGATTATAACTTGAGATCTACATATCCAAATGCTATGAAATTTTCACAGAAGCTTGAGCACATGCTGAAGAATGTCCACACCAAATTTCAGCTTGATTGGACAATTTCTTGATCGATTCGAACCTAGGGTCGAATCGATCCCGGTGTGGGCCCGGATTTCCATAAAGCGGGCATGTGGGCCCCCTGACGTACCAAAACTGGTCTCCCTTCATTTTAGGCAAAATATCAGCCTCCTACACCTATAAATAGAGCCCCTGGTCATTCAGAAAAGGGGTCGGACAAATTTGAGAGCTAAAGAGCGCCCAGATTCTGCCAGAGTTACTCCGGATTACCATTGCTGCCTTAGATTCAAACTTAGTTCAGCAAATCAGTTGTAATACAACATACGAAATTGTAATCTTCAAGCATCGAGCAATAAAATCATAAAAACCTTGAAGTGGACGTAGGCCGGAGATAGCCGAACCACTATAAATTGTGTGTCACTGTTCATTATTTCTTAATTGCTGCTTGTTACTTGCTTAGATCTGTGATTTGTGTGTGAATACTGTTGATTCGTATTCATACGCTGGTGCTTTCACTACACTTGGGGTTTGTGACCATTTTTGGTGCAAACACTTTGGTGCTTTCACTGAGAAGAACTAGCACCCGCTACACCAAATTCAAAATTTAGATTTGGAATTTTAAGGATTCAGATCTGACTCTACAATGACTCGACAAACTAGACAAAGAACTGAGAGGAGCCAACAGGCAGGAAGTCAAGAGGCATCCTCTGGCGCTGGAGAAGGACAAGCTTCGATCTACATTACTAGAGATGAGATGGAAGCGATGAATAACTTAATGCAGGAAAGAATGATGAAAAGCCAACAAGAGATGCTGCAGAATTTCTTCGAGCAGATGAGAGCTGCAGGGACGCAGAACCCTGGACCAGCTACAGCGGCTATGAATGTGGAACAAGGAGCTAGGGCTATGGAACCCAACGGAGGACAGAATGCAGAACCAGAAGGCAATCAACAAGGGCTTGGGGGCAGGCCCGCAGGATCCAACGCAGAAGTACCTTTGGAAGGAGCTCAACCGGCTAGGGCCAACACAAATGCTAACGAGCCACCCGAAGAGTACGTACCAGAATTCCCTACAAGACTCGGAGGGCAAGACAGAGACATGACAAGGGGGCAACCCCTAGATGGAGATGAAAGAATGATCGGCCTAGTGAGACGACTCATGAGAGGAGGGTTTTCAGGAGGAGGATTGGAAGAAGTTAGTCGGAGTCCGTTCGCTCCGAATATCAGGAATGCAAGGAACCCTCCGAAGTTCAAACTACCAACGCTGATTCCTTATGACGGAAAGTCAGACCCGACTATGCATATCACCAGATATATCAGACACATGGAAGTGCTGGGAGCATCCGAGGAAGTGATGGCACGATGTTTCCCCTTATTCTTATCAGATTTGGCTGCGCTTTGGTTTAGGCAGCTAGAAACCGGATCAATCAGAACATGGGGCGAGCTTGTGGATTGCTTCATGAAGCAGTTTAGGGTTCACGTGACGCGACCTAAGAGCGTGATGACTTTGGAATCAATAAAACAAAGGACCGGAGAGTCCATAAAAGATTTTTTGTTACGATTTAATGCGACGGTGACTTCTGTAGATCGCCCGGACCCATCGATGATTTTGATGGCGGCAGTGGCAGGAGTTGGAGAAGGCATTGAATTCAAAGACTCTTTGACCAAAGATCCACCGCAAGATCTTGGAGAGTTTTTCCATAAAGCTGAAAAATTCATTCGATTAGAGGAATCACGAGCCGAGAGGCAGGAAATAAATGTTGCACAAGGCGAAGGAACCGCCAGGGAACAGTCCAGGGCAGACAAAGGAAAGAGAAAGCAGGATGACACACATGAAGGTCCTGATAAACGGAAGAAATTCCGAGAGCCCAGATTCAGGCAATACACAGACTTGGTGGCAGGACTGGAACGAATTTACACCGAAACCCGGGGGCAACTCCCCTATCGAAAACCACCCAGGAGAGATCCCACGGAGCGGGAACGTAGGACTGGAAAGTACTGCCTATTCCATGAGCTGGATGGGCACACTACCGATGAATGCCGCCACCTGAAGGATGAGGTGGAAGAACATGCCAGGAGTGGTAGATTGCCGCAGTATGTCAGAGAACGTACGACGGCGGTTAGACCCGAACAACTACCGCCTCAACCAAACAGGAATGATCCTGGATCGGGATCATGACTCGTCATCAACTGATTGAGATGGCAAGGGCCAAGTTCAAGATTTGGACTCTAGTCGATTAGTTTTCTTAGATTTGATTTCCAAAATAAAACGGCTATCCCACTTACTCATGTACGGGAACCGGAGAGATCCCTAGGCATGCTCTGAGATGGAAATAGACCGCTCCGCCCGGAGAGGCATTATCTTGTTTTTCCTGGTGTTTGAGATTGAACATCTAGGATTTAAATTTAATAAAGAAACACTTATTAAAATAAACCTTTGACCGGAGAGTTAAAGGATGAACATTAAATATCAATATAAACATGATCGCTTTATGACCTTACCCGGAGAGGCGGGGTCCGGAGTGCAAGAAGTGAGTTGCTTCGCCGGAGAGCGACAGGATCGACTCACTTAAGCATCGTTTCCCATTCACCGGAGAGTGATTGGATCGGGATTCGATAAGAGCCCGGAGAGGCTGTGATCGACCGACGATTCAGGTCATGACATCGCTTAATGTTCAGATACACTGAACCGGAGTGCAGGGGGTGTAGCCGCTTCGCCGGAGAGCAACAGGATCGACTCACTCATCGTTGTTTCCCCTTCACCGGAGAGTGACAGGATGGGATCCAGCATGAGCCCGGAGAGGCTATAATCGGCCGAGAACAACCAAGACATCGCTATACGCCCTAGCTGGGGCCAGAGTGCAAGGGATAGAAAGCAACGCCGGAGTGCAATAGGATCTTTCTATTCAATCGCTAAATCTAGAATGGGTTTGACAAGGGTCCGGAGTGACCATCAATAGTACGGAGAGACCGTGGAATTTCATTCTTAACTTCCACTGGAAAAAATTGATAACAATTCGGCTTCGAACAGTCATGGACTTGATTGAAAATGCTATAAGCTATGAGTAAAACATGAACTCACTGCATCCAATTTAAGACTGATCAAAACACGCCTTTTACCAAAAAGGCATGTTTTGGGGGGCAAAATGTTATCCCAACTTTTGGCAAAGTCGAAATACCCAAAGATTAACTGAAAATCAATGATTATTAGTCATGAACATCGATTGTGCATCGCAGGTTCACCACGGATATCGATGAATTTTGTCCGAGTCCGGATCGGGCTACAATTGACAAGACACGTCAAGCAGAGCCGTAAAAGTCAACGTTCCAAATATCAAGTCAATCCGAGGTCGCACGCTCAAGATATCATCGGAGCAAGTGGAGAACATAACCTCGGGTTCGCACCCATATGAGTCGAATCCATCAGTTTCGACTCCACCTGGTTCGACTCAATTTACTTTATATTCATCGGCAGGGCTTATGTTCGAATCGACTTAAGACATCGTTGGTTCGAATCCATCCATGAGAACATAGTTCGAATCCATGAAAAGGACCGTAGCTTCGAATCCGTCGATCAAGCCTTTGCCTCGAATCGATCACGACGAGCCTTGCTTCGAACCCATCAGAATACGCCTTGCTTCGACTCGATTGAGCAAGCCTTTGTTCGAATCCAATAGCCTGAATCCATTGGAACGTTCCCACCTTCGAATCCCTTCAAACAGTGGGGTCTTCGTATCAATCGACTGAAGGTTACCCAGATCGATTCGAAGAAGGCATGTCTTCGAATCGATCACCTCGAATCCACCACGTCTACATAGCTAAAACCCCGGCCACGACTCAGTAAAACTCGGAGAAAAAGGAGGATCGACTCGAAGATTGCGCGCCACATCACCACGAGCACGCGTGGCATGATCGAGTCAAAGCAATCGATTCGAACGTAATCGATTCGAACAGAACGCTGCATCCAGAAATACAACCTTGAATCGATCATAACTTGAGATCTACATATCCAAATGCTATGAAATTGTCACAGAAGCTTGAGCACATGCTGAAGAATGTCCACACCAAATTTCAGCTTGATTGGACAATTTCTTGATCGATTCGAACCTAGGGTCGAATCGATCCCGGTGTGGGCCCGGATTTCCATAAAGCGGGCATGTGGGCCCCCTGACGTACCAGAACTGGTCTCCCTTCATTTTAGGCGAAATATCAGCCTCCTACACCTATAAATAGAGCCCCTGGTCATTCAGAAAAGGGGTCGGACAAATTTGAGAGCTAAAGAGCGCCCAGATTCTGCCAGAGTTACTCCAGATTACCATTGCTACCTTAGATTCAAACTTAGTTCAGCAAATCAGTTGTAATACAACATACGAAATTGTAATCTTCAAGCATCGAGCAATAAAATCATAAAAACCTTGAAGTGGACGTAGGCCGGAGATAGCCGAACTACTATAAATTGTGTGTCACTGTTCATTATTTCTTAATTGCTGCTTGTTACTTGCTTAGATCTGTGATTTGTGTGTGAATACTGTTGATTCGTATTCATACGCTGGTGCTTTCACTACACTTGGGGTTTGTGACCATTTTTGGTGCAAACATGTATTAACATATTGTGTGAATCTTAACTCTTGATCTATGGTAGTAGTTTTTATGTTAATCTGGCTTATATCATTTACATCCTCTATTTAACAACTCCTTTTCGTCGATGACAAAGGAGGAGAAAATTGTGCTAACAGTATATATGCAGGAAAATATAGATTTACAGGCACAATCTTAGGGGGAGATCATATACAGGGGGAGATTCATAACTATGTTGTCATCAATCAAAAAGGGGGAGAATGTTGAGTCAAGATTTTTATAGAGTTTTGATTTCTGACAAAGGGATAAGCCGTGATCGACAAAAAGAAGTTATTCATTATTTTAAAGAGACACAAAGAGCACCATACATTAGAGGTTGATTATTTGGTATGTTAGTAGTGTTATTTATGTTAAAATCTATCCTCAAATAATCTCATACCTTTAATCTTTGAATATAAATGTATATATGTATGAGTGCACATTAACTGTGCAATCTGGGCTAAACCGGTCGACCGGTTAAAACCAGGCGGTCGACCGTTTCTGCCCAGAATGCACAGATAATGTGCACAAGTATACATAACGTATATATATATTCAAATTCCTGTCTACTGGTCTATTTTGACCTGTCGACCATTTTCAAACATAAAGCAACCTTTCGTATAGACACTTCCTTTTCTTCAACGGTTGCTTATCTTTCTCTTCACCAATGATCATGACCTTTGTTTGTACCTTTTCACAAAGGGTTACAACTGTTTATTTCTTATATAAACATCATAAAATCATTATTCCAATAGACCAATTCTATTATTCTAATCTCTATTCTATTGATCTCTGTCTTGAACTCTCAAGCGCTCGAATTGCTCATATTATATCATATATCGTTTTGAATCCTAGAATTTATTTAACATTCTTTTGATTCAATACGATATCCACTTCCAAATCTTCATATATATACAAATATTCTATTTGAGGATAAGATTATAGGAAGTCTGTACTACAAGTGACAAATTTGTGTTAGCAAGAACACATACCGTCAACAAACAATTATATTCATCTTTGTTGAAGTCCTCGGTGTTGTAAGAGGCAAGTGTTGAAGTCCTCAGTGTACTAGAGGCGTGAAATCCCGTTCGTCTGCTCGGGTGTTGTAAACCTGTTCCTCCGGGTGAAGCGAGTTAGTTGGTAGTGAAAATCCAGATAGAAGTTTGGGACTGGACGTAGGATGGTGCTCCGAACCAGTATAAAAATCTCTGGTGTGATTTTTCTATTTTACTGAATTTTCTATTATCTGTGATTAGTCATATATTTGTGTGTTATACATCATATTACACGATCCGTGTGTACTATATTAGCATGTACACATTTTCAAAATCAAGGTCCAGGGACTTAGCCTCATCGAGCACCCGTACCATAGGATTACGAGGGAGAAGGTGTTCACCAGTAGCCTCATCGAAGGAGATATCATGAGAAGCTGGATCCAGGTCTGGATGACCCGCAAACGGATTACGAGCCAAGGCAGGATGATCTATCGAGGTAACAGTAGGATTTTCGGACGGATGCGGAGAAGGTATGAACTCAGTATCCCTTTCCATGATACCGTGAAGAGGCTGGAGTGGAGGCTGAGGACCAGGTGAAGATTCGAGCAAGGAGCGGCTCCTCTTCTTCTTCTGAATACCCTCTTCAATGACCCTAAGGAGAGTACGGTAGCCGACTACATCCCAGGAGCGGTTGGTCGGAGGCTTCGGTTTAGTAGAAGCTTTGAGGAACTTATATTGTTCGAGGCGGTGTCGAACATCTGAGGTCTTAGTTGCTTTGCCCGCTCCTAAAATGAAAACCAAGTGTCACAAGCATGCATTGAACCGTAATTCAATAAATATATCAAGTTAAGAAGAGTAAAAAAAAGTCTGCAAGAGTCAAAGATTCACCTTGAATCGCAGAAGTTGTCTCAGCTGGAGCGCTCCTGGAAGATAAATCAGCGCCAGTCCCGGCCTTACCAGCTTTCATGGGCTTCTCCGCCAAAGCCGATCCTTCCTCCAACCCTTCGAAGGCTTGGTGGAGAGCGTCATCTGTCCACTCTTGAATAACGCCTGCTTGCCCAGGAGGTAAAGCCCCGGTGCCATCATCGCTCTGTCCTTCGCCACCATCATCGCCGTGACGATCACCGTCACCGTCTCTACCACTTCCACTCTCCACCTCACCTCCTTCATCCGCGTCTCTTTCCTCCTCCACATTTTCCTCCTCCGGAACATCTGGACATGTGCTGGGGGAGGGTCCATTGGACTTCTTGAGTTTCTTCCCCTCGGTGACTGGATGTATCGAGAAGGGTCTCCTTTTGCTACTCTTCGCCGTAGCCCCTCCTTTAGCATGGGCAGCCATCTCCTCCGCCGTATCCCTCTGCTTAACCACGGACTGTGTGGTAGAATCAGGTCGTGCCCCCAGAAGTGTAGCATTCCTGATCAAGTAAGAAGCCGACCTATCCCTTCCCGAAATGGCTTCTATCTCCGCAGCCATCTGAACCAGGCGATCGTTCTCCACGACCGCAAAGCCACCTGTCGCTAGCAAGAAATAAAAGCACATAAGAAGAAGCATTGCAGGCAGAACGGAAGTTATAAATAAGCTTCAACTTACAGCCAGAGGTGAAGCGACGGATGGAAACAGAGTCATCCTTGACGAAAAACCATTCTTTCTTGAACATGCTGAACTTCGAATATAAGTCCAGGACCGACTTGAAAGATACAGCTGATTCCAAGCTGATGTAGGGAGACCCCTTCTTATAGCCTCTCAAATTGTACAAATACCGGATCTCCCGGTTGGTGGGAGGGCGCCCGTATCTCCTCTGGAAAATGACAAACAAGCTCACCAGGATGGCGTAGGAGTTAGGCTGAAGCTGAAATGGAGCCACCTTCAAGTAGGTGATGAAGCTGATTATCCAAGCAATGATCGGGGGAATGGCCCCACACATACAATGGTACCTACTATAGGCGAAATATCCTTCGGGGGGATTATATGGCATCACTCCCTCCCCCGGTAATAGCATGCGTGCTCTGTCAATCCCAAAGGAGCGAGAAATAACATCAAGCTGCTCGCCTTTGAGAGAGCTAGGGAAACAGTCAAGAGGTGAGTTCAGAAGCTCCTGAGGGCCGTACCCATCTACTAATGACCTCGGGGTGGGCCCATGACGTCCCGGTCCTGACTGAGCTGGGGGCACTACGGAAGGATCTTCTCTGTCCTAGGATTTCTTCTTTTTTGATCGGGTTTCAACTTTATGAGACATTTATCTACAACATAAGAAAGTATGAGAGTATGCAGTCTGGAATCTCATTCATAATTCAAAACATAAAAGTTCATTTGCTAGTTCGAGGCCAAGGGTCCATTTGGCACTCATACTCCCTAAGTTTCATTCGGTAGTTCGAGGCCAAAAGCCCATTCGGCACTCATACTCCCCAAGCTCGACCGGTAGTGCAAGCATAAAGTTCATTCGAAAGCCTCACCTGGTCCGACAGTCAGATCTGGTTCGGTAATATGGTTGATTCGGCAGATAGAAGTCTGGTTCGGCTATTTCAAATGATAAGGAATAACAGAGGCGTAAGGCCCATACTTATAGGCAATCGTAGGATGACCGGACCAACTGGTTCGGCGAGAGTATCCAAGCTGAAGTCTAAAACAAAGCGCGACATATGCAGACATATGCCCCACTTTAGGGGGCAAATGTTGGGCGTATCTTTCAAAACCATGGAAGACCGAACCAAAACGAAGAAGACTCTACCAAACCAGAAGCATGCTACCACAACCGGACCAAGACTACCGAACCAAGATCACCGGACCAATCCACGCTCCCACCACCGGACCAGATCTCAACTCCACTCACCACCGGACCAACACCACCAGACCAACTCACAACCAAACCAAGATCACCGGACCAACTCACAACCGAACCAAACTACCACCGAACCAAAGCCACTCCAGCCATCTCTGAACCAAGGCGTTGCCGAACCAACCTTGCCAGGCCAGATTACATCAGCCCAAGCCCACCGGCAGCTGTATACATCCAAGACCCCTACCCCCTGCCTCACTCTATAAATAGAGGGGTAGGAGTACAACAATGTCGGACAAGTTTGAGAGCTCAAGCACGGATAGAACTTTCAAACAACTTTCATATACTTGTATCAAAGGTTTGTACTTGTAATCTGAACAAGAAAGAAGAAATAATATATAAAGTGGACGTAGGCACATTCTGGCCAAACCACTATAAATCTGTGTGACTTTTATAGTTTAGTCCCTGCTTTTTACATATTTACATAAATCACCCAGATCACTAAAAACAACATAAAATCAACTAAATCATACGACTTGGAGGTGTTTGCCCATTTTTTGTGCAAACAACCATGAATGCCAAATGGAAACTCTGGGCCGAGCCTCTCGTTACCGGGTCAAATAACCGGTTAACACTTTGTCCCCCAAAGTACGTCTTGTTGCATACATTACGTGCTTTGAATTGAAGCAAGTTAGAGTCTCTAGAAAGAAACCCATCATATATTCTTAATAGTCATTATTCTTCAATTTTATCCTCCTAAAGTGTCGTATCCTTCTTTAGTTGTCCCAACGTTTGGTTGATTTCCAATAGTATAAATTCAGGATTGTAGTTCATTAGTGGCCATCCGTGTCTGATTCTGCAGAGCTAATAAGCTTCGGCTATCTGATCTAGTCTTCTCTTAATAACCCTTAGTGAGAATTCAATTTCTGTTGATTTCAAGAAGTCGAACTTTTTCGGATGTACACATGCACGTTCGGGTACATGTTCTTGCCATTGGCTCTCAGATGCGTTTCATATGCTCATAAGTCGTCGCCAACTCCATCTAGTTTAATTGCAATTCAATCGCGATTCCTTGTTTGTATTTTTTGTGAAATAAGGGTTGCAATCAGCCACATGAGGAGTTTTCCAAACCTCTCTTCATTACAGACTCTATGATTTTGTTCACAGCTTCTACCTGTCCATTTGCAGTTATATTGGATCATGGAAGGTCATAAGGACAGATGACGTTACGGATAAAGAAGTTGATTATTTTCTTCATCTTGGTCGTGGTTAAGAGTTCTTCATCTGCCCATTTGGTGACGTAATCAACTGCTATGATGGTGTATTTCGCACCACCTTTAGGATCGACAAGAAGATGATTTCAATGCCCCCAAGTGGCAAACGACCATGAACTAGCCATTTGAATAATTTCCATCGGTGGGGTTCCCGGATTTTTTGCAAACATCTTGCACTCGTCACATTGTCTAGCATGATCAACCGCATCTGGGTTGATAGTTGGCCAGTAATACCTGTAGCAGAGTATCTTCTTTATCATGGTTTTCCCCCTGATGTTACTACCGCACTCTTCTTTATAGACTTTGCTCAAGATATCATCATAGGCGATATGCCGAAGCATGGGGATGGATAAACTCCTTTTGACACACGACTTATTCTTAGATGATTTGGAGTGAAGTTTTGAGGAGGATCTGTCGTTTTCCATTCCTCCGTTCAGTAAGAATTCCTCATTGCAGATAGTCTTTGATAGGAGTCAACTATGACACCTTTTCATTTTGTTCGCTGAGTACGTGTGTAATGATGTAATACGTGAAGTCGGTTAGTAGCTCTTGGACTTAGCCGAGATAAGGAGCAAGACAATGCCCCCTAGCAAGATCAACTTCCTTAAATTTGTATACTACCAATCAAGAATCACAAAAGATATGTAAAGCTTTCAATTCAAATCCTCTAGCAAGTTTGAGGCTGGCAGTCAAGGCTTCATACTAAGCATCGTTGTTTGTTACAGGTAAATCGAGTTTTAGGACGTAGCAGATTGATCGTTCCTCAGGAGTCATTATCATGACTCCTAAGCCATAACACTGATCATTGGATGCTCCATCCACGTACATTTTCCATCTTATGGTTGGTTCTCTACTACTCTTCGAGTAGTCATCTAAGGTAGTGAATTTGGGTGTGAGGTTTGCTAATTTCCGTCCTTGGATAGCCCTTTGTGGAAAATAAGTGATATCGAATTAGCTTAGTTCGATGTTCTATTTAAGTAGTCTTTTAGACGTCTCAGGTCATTGTATGCCCTGTCGCAACGGCTGGTAGGCATAGACGTTGATGGGGTGAGCCTAAAAGTAAGAGTGGAGCTTTCATGATGAAATCAATAGGGATTGTGCTAGCTTTTGTAGCTTCGGGTTGATATCCAATGCATGGTTCGCGATAGTTAATGAAATCACATATGCATGTCAGAATGAGTCCAAGGGAACATATCATCATTTATTCAGAAAAATCCAACTAATTCTTTTATCATCATTGCACTGAGCTCTGATCCGATATTCAGCACCCAGAAAGGGTCGCCATGGCTGGTTGTAATGTCGACCGTCAGCTTAGCAGGTGCCATCCCAGATTCTTTGAGTAAAGATGTAACTATTTTGCATAACATTCAATGTGAAATATGGTTGGGATGGCTAATGTTGATGGTTACTCTAGTCGAATCCTAGAGTCTTGTCACGAGTTATTGAGTCTAATAGCGAAGGGCTCTGAATGCTCTAATAGATTATCAGCAAATGGCCGAATATCAGGCTTAAAAGTGCATTGAAGGAAATGTCGAGTAGGGGTCAGCCTCGAGTTACGTGCAACTGTATAGCTAGATCTTGCTATGAGTTTGAATTTACTTGTATATTCAAGTAAAGCACTTTCTATTCAATGCATTCATGATCCTTTACCCGTCCTTCGGGTTGGAGTGAAAGTCAATTGCCCATGAGCTATGGTATCGATTTAATGATTCTATCGAGTAGCTGTAAGCACTATATATAAGTTTCAATACTGAGCTATCGTAGCCAGTCTTTGGATGACCATGCGTCTGCTCCCAGTCTCGGGTTGATAAATGTACTGCATGGACGGTTGAGTCTCATCCTAGCTATGTTTATGTTCTCACCTAAACTCCAAAGACATAGAGGTGATCGGTGAATAGTCGGTTCACATTCATCTTGCTTCTCGCTCGTGCCCCCAGGTCTGGGGCATATACCGATAAGTATGAAGGCCAGCCATGCCCACTTTAGCTTTACTCTCTTTCTCGTTGAATTATGGGATCACGTCAGTTGATGGGAGACTAAGTCTCGCCTATCTTGGATTTTATCGTGGTTTTTCATTCCAAAAGGAATACTTCGATGCCACGTTAGTTTCAGGGCATAATTTGGACAGTGGACGGTCATCCACGTCCACTTTGGTTCATGTTCTGTAATCAGATCTCGGGGTAAAGTTAGCTACAAATGCAGTCGGGTTATGCTCATCCAGTTTCATACTCATCCCGACGAATCGAATGAGGGTGCTGGAGAATTTTTGACCAAGTATTCGTGGTTTACACTCCTTTCCACACTCTAAAGGTCATAGTTTTTCAAGAAACATCCGAGTCACATTCGTATGTGCTTGGTGCGCATCGGTATTGACCCTCGATCTGAGGTATGATATAGTCGGTTGCTCGTAGCTTTGGATGCCGTTTCGATTGTTCTGTATTGAGTCCTCCCTACAGTCGTTGCCTCAAGTTATAAGGAACGCCACGCTAGAGCTACAGTAAGCTGTCGTATTCATCTTTTTAGTGATTTGTACTCTTGCCCCCAACATTGATTTGGCCAGGTCACTAGTTGGATGGTCGAACTCCGTCCTCAGCGGGTTAATAATCCTCCTGTCGATTCCAGGCCGAAGTTTGCGGAATAGAAAACGGTCGGAATCCACTCGTCTATAATCTAGTCCATGCTCTGGGGACTGAGAGTACTGTAGTCCGCACTCTGGGGACGTAGAGGTTTTTGAGTCATTTATACTCTAGTCTGCACTCAGGGACTTAGAGTACTTTAGTCCGCATTCTGTCTCCCATTATAGAGGGTGAGACCCCCGGATGGCTGAGAGTTTGCCTGAACCTGGTAGATAATCCTTTTCTTTAAGATTCTCTTTAAGATTTCGAAGTTGTTATTCTTTATGCAGGACTACTGCATTCTAATGCTTGTTTTCCACGATTTTGTGCAGGCCGTTCTGACCCCGAGCCCACTCCGAGGAGCGATGTCGCCAAGGAAGTGAGGGAGAAAACAAGTGAAGCCACTCACGCAGGGTAGGCTCCTGGTCCAAACGCTCAGGTGATCGGAGCGCTTGATGAAGACAAGTCTGAAACCTCCTCTCCTACCGACAGGGGTTATGAAGTAGAAATTACAGGCGCCCCTGAGCACACATCTGAATTGAGAATGGAGGAGAGGCTCGAGAAAGAGAAGGAGGAGATGGTTAAGGTCATAGTAGAGCGTCGAGTTGTGGACTTGGACGATCCTTTGAACAAGCCGTTGAAGGTCATCCTTCCTGGTGGGTCCAAGCCTATGGAAGGCACCCGTACTCCTTCAGTTGCTACCCCTCTATAAAAGAAGAGTACCAAGGGTAAATGCCCTGGAGAGGAGCCGTCTGGAAATAAGTTGAAGAAGCACAAGAAGTGATTACTATCCTCGTTCAACGAGAGTTAGTTTAAGTCATGTAATTATTTTCATCTATTTCCTTAGTCCTTGTAAATAGAATGTTGACTCCGAACTTTGGAGGGGTTGTAATAGAAACTCATTTCTGAATAAGGTTTAGTTCCTTTTTCTGTCTTACAAAAGACTCTTATTGTTTAATTTTCTTTGTGATTGTGATTTTAATCCAAGCAGTTGTGAGTAACATAGACTTCTCAGTCCATCTTCATATAACTCGGAAACTCTTCGGGAGTTGTTGAACTTCCATTCTGTGCTTCGAGCACTTAGAATACTATCTAGCCCGTATGTCAGGGATTTGAAAAATTCAAGTCATCTGTGTCATAGTTCATATTCAGGGAACTTGGAGATCCGATTCGCTTATATTCGAGTCCGCACTCTGGGGAGTTAGAGTACTCCAGTCCGCACTATGGGGACTTGGAGGTTTAAGTCATTTATACTCTAGTCCGTGCTCTGAGGACTTAGAGTACTCTAGTCCGCGCTCTGGGGACTTGGAGGTTTAAGTCGTTTATACTCTAGTCTGCGCTCTGGGGACTTAGAGTACTACAGTCCGCACTCTGGGGACTTGGAGGTTTTAGTCATTTATACTCTAGTCTGCACTCTGGGGACTTAGAGTACTCCAGTCCGCACTCTGGGGACTTGGAGGTTTAAGTCATTTATACTCTAGTCCACGCTCTGGGGACTTGAGTACTCCAGTCCGCACTCTGGGGACTTGGAGGTTGTCATATATACTCGAGTCCGCACTCTGGGGACTTAGAGTACTCCAGTCCGCACTCTGGGGACTTGGAGGTTTAAGTCATTTATACTCTAGTTTGCGCTCTGGGGACTTAGAGTACTCCAGTCCGCACTCTAGGGACTTGGAGGTTTGAGTCATTTATACTCTAGTCCGCGCTTTGGGGACTTAGAGTACTCCAGTCCGCACTCTGGGGACTTGGAGGTTGTCGTATATACTCGAGTCTGCACTCTAGGGACTTAGAGTACTCCAGTCCGCACTTTGGGGGCTTGGAGGTATAAGTCATTTATACTCTAGTCCACGCTCTAGGGAATTAGAGTACTCTAGTCCGCACTTTGGGGACTTGGAGGTTGTCGTATATACTCGAGTCCGCACTTTGGGGACTTAGAGTACTCCAGTCCGCACTCTGGGGACTTGGAGGTTTAAGTCATTTATACTCTAGTCCGCGCTTTAGGGACTTAGAGTACTCCAGTCCGCACTTTGGGGACTTGGAGGTTTGATTCATTTATACTCTAGTCCGCGCTCTGGGGATGTAGAGTACTCCAGTCCGCACTCTGAGGACTTGGAGGTTGTCGTATATACTCGAGTCCGCACTCTGGGGACTTAGAGTACTCCAGTCCGCACTCTGGGGGCTTGGAGGTTTTAGTCGTTTATACTCTAGTCCGCGCTCTAGGGACTTAGAGTACTCCAGTCCACACTCTAGGGACTTGGAGATTTGAGTCATTTATACTCGAGTTCGCGCTCTGGGGACTTAGAGTACTCCAGTCCGCACTCTGGGGACTTGGAGGTTGTCGTATATACTCGAGTCCGCACTCTGGGGACTTAGAGTACTCCTATCTGCACTTTGGGGACTTGGAGGTTTAAGTCGTTT
Organism: Allium fistulosum; assembly: GCA_030737815.1. Taxonomy (NCBI): domain Eukaryota; kingdom Viridiplantae; phylum Streptophyta; class Magnoliopsida; order Asparagales; family Amaryllidaceae; genus Allium; species Allium fistulosum. Next base: position 890,102,375 of record CM060905.1, on the reverse strand, counting down.
ATACTATAGTCCGCGCTCTGGGGACTTAGAGTACTCCAGTCCGCACTCTGGGGACTTGGAGGTTTTGAGTCATTTATACTCTAGTCTGCGCTCTGGGGACTTAGAGTACTCCAGTCCGCACTCTGGGGACTTGGAGGTTTAAGTCATTTATACTCTAGTCCACGCTCTGGGGACTTAGAGGTTTAAGTCGTTCATACTCTAGTCCGCGCTCTGGGGACTTAGAGTACTCTAGTCCACACTCTGGGGACTTGGAGGTTTTAGTCATTTATACTCTAGTCCACGCTCTGGGGACTTAGAGTACTCCAGTCCGCACTCTGGGGACTTGGAGGTATGAGTCATTTATACTCTAGTCCGCGCTCTGGGGACTTAGAGTACTCCAGTCTGCACTCTAGGGACTTGAAGGTTGTCGTATATACTCGAGTCCGCACTCTGGGGACTTAGAGTACTCCAGTCCACACTCTGGGGGCTTGGAGGTTTTAGTCGTTTATACTCTAGTCCGCGCTCTGGGGACTTAGAGTACTTTAGTCCGCACTCTGGGGACTTGGAGATTTGAGTCATTTATACTCGAGTCCGCGCTCTGGGGACTTAGAGTACTCCAGTCCACACTCTGGGGACTTGGAGGTTGTTATTGAGAGTAGTCGTATTTCCACCCTTCAATTTATATTTCATCTATCGTATCGAGGCTGATGTTGTTGGAAGAACAATCGAACCATGTTCGCTCATGGAATGGGATTCTGCCCCCAGTATCAAGGATGAAACTTTGAAAATGGACGGTCGATTCTCGTCCGCTTGGTGATTATAGCTCTTCCAATCAAGTCAAGGAAGGAGGTATATGACAGATGGTTGGATCACATCCATGCTGGGGTTGGATAATCATGTCTCACACAATTTGCTTCGTATCTCTTTCCAAAAAACGAGGATGATGGATTACTGGGTAGACAAAGTAAGTTGCATATGTTTCACGGTGCAGTCGCGTCCATGTATTGAGAGCGATGGTTAGCGAGTAGGCAGTCTACTATAGCTACTTTAAGTTGGGCTTTCGAACAACCTTTCGTGTTCAGGGTAGGATTTGATGTGTAGATGATCAAATCACGTCCACTTTAGGCGGATCCCCGGCGTCATTGAGCTTCATGAGGGGTATCTGTATTTTGTCAAACTTTGTTCTAAGACTCGATTGGAGTGGATGATCGGGCCATATTCATTCCGAGCCTTGTTTAGGTCTCCAAGTCAAATGTGGAGGTCGATGGAGGGATGGTTGGTTATGTTGGCTTTGTATTGGGCTCTAACCATGATGAGCTTTTCAATCTCTAGTCCTTGGCCCCAAATCAAAGGCACATGGTTGATAATGAGCGAACGAATCATGCTCGTCTTGATGAAACTCCACAAATCCGATTAAGGTCTGCGTGGATTGGTTGGAAGCCAACTTTGAGTACTTGGTCACCTGCATTGTTTTAAAAGAAGTTTAGTTTAAGTCTGTTGCAATTCAAAGCACATTTCAAATTGAAATAGAAAATAATCCAAAGAAGTTTGGGATAAATCTCATTGATAAGTGGAGCAGCATCGTGTGCTTGCTGTTCAACTCTGCCCCTAGCCCCTTCTAGCGGGATGCCAACTGCCAACGGTTCAATTATTAATTATAGTTCTTTATTGATGGGCATCCGTAGTTCCTGGCTCGCCCTTCTATGAGGCTTGCATGTACTACTGAAGCTTTCTTTTCCGAAAAAGCTTTTCGATCACACCTCGGACGTGTTTGTAATTGCCAGTGTTAGGATCAGTGTGCATCTTGGAATATACAACATTCTTCCGATTTTCTCTGGACTTCGATGGGCTCTCTCGAGGTTGGTTTCCAGTACTAATTTAAGTCATGAGCTTCCAAGTAGAGGCTATCGATTGAATCTATCAAAGAGCATATGAGTCGAATTTTGAGATCTTGTTTTGTCTACTCGAATCAATGTCCTTAGCCGACAGGCCTGCATTGTTATTTTTCCTAGTATGCTCCACTCTGCCTCACTTTAGTTCTGATTCATTTTGTAAAAGAAAACGATCCATAGTCGTAGGAGGCTCTTTAGCTAACTAGCTGCCAAATATATCTGGAGGTTGACTTTCCTCAAACGCGATCAGTATGATACCCTTGTTAGTATTTGGAATTAGAGCCAAACATTGGTTTGCTTGGAGTCACTAAATTCGAAGTGCTGGGTCAGCAAAGAATGGTGCCTGGAGTCATCTTGGCGTTTGCTAGAGTCATATCATCTATGTTCTCCAACCTTTGGGAGTATCGTTTGAATAGCGGTTGCTTGGCCGTTCCCTTGATGTCGTTCATAAGCTGCCACTAGATCCTCTACGCCCTGGTAGATCATGGGATGTCAAGGAAGTGGATAGAATGTTCCTTTATTAAGTTGAGTTTTGATTTCACTATCCGGAGGCACTGCGCTGCGGCTAGGGTTCGGGGTCGTACCCGAAAATATTTTTTTTGAAAATAGGGGTCGTATAAGGGACCGGTGTAACTTAATTCTAGAGGTGTTCGACATTCGTTCTCGTTCGGCGCAACCGAGTCGTTCGGCATACAATACCGTTCGGCATTACAGAGGTGCTCGGCACTCATTCTTGTTTGGCACAACCGAGTCGTTCGGCATACAATACCGTTTAGCATTATAGAGGTGCTCGGCATAGAGGTATGGATCGGCCTGGAAGAGCGTTCGGCCTAGAGGTATGGTCGGCCTGGAATGGTTCGGCCAAAGCTGTTCGGCCAAGGCTATTCGGCCAAAGTGGATTGGCTTGGAGTGGTTCGGCCAAAGCTGTTCGGCCAAGGCTGTTCAGCCAGAGTGGATCAGCCTGGAGTGGTTCGGCCAAAGCTGTTCGGCCAAGGCTGTTCGGCCAGAGTGGATCGGCCTGGAGTGGTTCGGCCAAAGCTGTTCGGCCAAGGCTATTCGGCATGGGAATGCTGCTCGGCATGGGAATTCTGTTCGGAATGGGAATTCTCTAGAGCGATGGGCATACACCTTTTCTGGAGCGGTCGGCATACTCCTTTTCTGGGGCGATCGGCTGAATTGCCTTCAGAGGGGGGTCGGCCTTTATTCAACATGACTGCAAACTTCAACGCCCAATCCCCATATCTTACATAGACTTGGTTTCTATGAATACGGCTATCAGCTTCCTTTAGATTTCTTTCAAATTTGAGTATAATAGGAAGTTTCCTAGTAAACAACTGGATCTATCTCGCGAATATGGAAATCCACTAGTAGATGATGAGATCCAATCAAGCTGAGAATTCAATTCTCAGTGAAAGCACCAAAGTGTTAGCACCAAAATTGGTCACTAACCTCATTGAGAAAGATTGTGTAGAGAGATTAATGAAGAAGATGAATTAGAACTGAAATATAGTGTAATTCAATACCAAAAGAACAACAAAAACGAGAACACCAGATTTATAGTGGTTCGGCGTAACTGCCTACATCCACTTTGAGTTTTGATCTTTATTTCTTTCAATCTGAGTAGTTGAATACAGATACAATCCATATATTAATGAATTGAATACACATTTGAACTGAAAAAAATAAGCCTTGAAAGTGGCAGAGTCTCCCCAGTGTTCTCCCAAAAAAGGTCCATTTCACTGTGCACATGCCTCTCTATTTATAGACGAAGTTGGGTTGGACTTCCCTGGTGGGCCTAGTGGCAAGATACCTCGGCCCAAAACAAGTAACATCTGTGTGCCAAACCATGAATGCCAAATGGGAACTCTGCGCCGAGCCTCTCGTTACCGGGTCAAATAACCGGTTAACAAGGATAAAACTGCGAAGGTCCCCTAATCATATGCAAAGTAACTCCCCCTGGAGCTTACAAGTTATGTCAACCAAATGGCAATATGGTTACTAGAACGTGGAATGCGGACCATTTGCGACCATATTTTCTTACAATGAATGAATAAAGCACCACTTCCCTAAAGAAAAGTCTACATTGTTAGGAGTAAAATTTCCTTGAATTTGGAAACTATCTTAAACGGTCAAAAACTTTTGTCCACGCCGAGATGGCCAGGTTGAAGTGCTTCTTGGAGGGAGGTAAGAGTAAGTCTTTATCTATGCCATGCTATGGCCAAGTTAAAGCACCAAAAAGCCCTTGATTGCACCATGCTATGGCCAGGTCAAGGCACATCCTTGAGGGAGGATGGAGTAAGCCATTGGTCCTGCCACGCTATGGCCTGGTCAAAGCACCAAACAAGCCTTCAGTCCTGCCTATAAGGCCTAGTTGGAGCGCCTCCTAGAGGGAGGTTGGATAAGTCCTTGGTTCCTACTTGTGGATAAGTTAACCAAGTGCACCAGGCAACAACGGACTAAGACGTCCGAGCCTGAGAAACGACATATCAAATAATGACAATAGCAGAATAAGACGTCCGAGCCCGATAAACGACATATCAAACAATGACAACAACAGACTAAGACGTCCAAGCCTGAGAAGCAGCATATCAAACAACGACAACCTACAAGGCCTAAAGGGTGGCACATGTCAAAAGAATCAAAACCCAAAGAGTGATGCAGAACAGAAGGCTCGGATAAAAATCTACATCCTCCAACTAGTTTCCAAAAGAGAATTTCAGAACTTCACTTATTAATACCCTAACCTGGATTTCGAGTCTATTACTATTGATTTCTGGTCTTCATAATACCCGAATCTGGGTTTTAGGTCCCTTACTATTAATTTCGGAACTTCACTTATTAATACCCGAATTTGGATTTCGGGTCTCTTATTTTAATTTTGGGACTTCATTTATTACTACCCGAATCTAGGTTTCAAGTCTCTCACTATAAAATTTTGGACTTCACTTATTAATACCCGGGTTAGGGTTTTGAATCTGTTATTATTAATTTCTGGATTTCACTTATTAATTCCCAAATTTGGGATCTAGGACCTCCATTATTAAGACCTTCTTCATGGGATTCTGAACAACATATTGTTAACACTCAAGTTTGGGTTTCGAGTCTTTTACTATTAGTTTTTGGATTTCATTTGTTAATGCCCAAATCTGGGTTCCAAGGTAGTTGATATTAAGATCTCAATGGACTTCTGATCTTCAATTAAAACTCTGAGTTTGTCTTACTAATACCCGAATCAGGGTCACCAGTTTACTACTGCTAACTCTCAAACAACACTTATCAACATATGAATCTCCATTTCAAGATTATTATTATTTCCAATAGGGGTTTCTAAATACCCATTTTTTCCCCAAATAAGGATTCATGGTTTTCAATGACTTATTTCCAGATGATAGTTTATGGCTTCTTAGTACCAGACACTTGTTATTATCAGAAGAAAACTCCTAGGCTTCAATTACTAAAGTTAGATTTAGACTATATACCTGGTTTTCTATTAATATAATAGAAGTTTAGTATATAAACTTCTTTTATTATTACCAAAGTTGGATGGTGGGACTTCTATTATTGCTAGACATAAGTTTTTAGTCTCCAATCATTTATAATTGTGGATTTCTTATCACTTATTAAGTCCAAAGACGGTCAACTAATTTTTGTTGCTTCCAGACTTAGAATTCAGGAATTCTATTATACTAACGCCGTCTTCAATTATATTACAAACAAATCACTGAGCATATATTTATATAAATTTCGAACTAACAATAGAGAATGTTATTTACTTTGAACTTTGTAGGGAAATGAGGTCATTAAGAAGGGAATAGTGCAAAAGGAAAGCTGTTAAATTTTTTCCCTAAAGGACAAAAGCTTCTTTCATACAAGGGGGAGGGGCAAAATATTAACCATAAAATTCACCTAGGAATAAAGGCATGAAAGAAGGCTCATAAAATGTATTAAGCTCTATAAGAATTGAAGATAAGGGTCTCACTGTAATTCCAAAAAAAAAGTGTTTTGAAGACATTAAGATAGCTTTTGAAGAGATTCGAATGGAGTCGTAAGCGCCAGATGCACCTACAAGGGTCAAGTGAAACAAGAGCTTTTGAAAGAGTAGAAAAGAAAGCAAAGTTACCCTTCCTCCTCAGCTAGACCTTTCAACGCAGTTGAATCCACATATACAAGAGAGCCTAGTATGGGTTCGAAACACCTTTCGAAGGTATTGGACAACAGGTTCGCACACAAGAACCAAACCCTTCGAAATATTTCATTTCGCCGTTGTCAATCTTCCACTTAAAGACATTTTACCAATGCGCACATTTTGAAAGCAAGAAAAAGCCTTTCGAAATGGTTGGAACCTTCCGTAAGCATAAAGAAAACTCCACATGAAGCCAAGTGACCTTTTGCAATGATCTAGTCATCTCCTACTAATCCTTTCGAAACTATACGAAAGCATTCCTTACCAACTCAAATAATCACTCATAAGCAACCAAGGGAGGTTTCAAAGGAGAAGAAGGACTTGGGGTTGCTTCCGCTTACATCAAAACAACGTGATAGGGAACCTTGACCCTTCGCTACATACCTTTCAAAGGTGTAAAAAGGTTTCAGAGGAACACAAAAGCAATATGGGGGAATTTTAGAATAACAATCCACTACAAGTACACTTGATGAAGGCGAAAGGGTTAACCCAAGCATAATAAGAGACTCAAGCAGTCGCCTCCAAAGCTATGGAAGCGAAAAGATGAAGGCGAAAGGATGAATGCGAAAGGCTGGGAGAAAGACCTTTCGACCGCTTCGAATGAATAGATGTGGAATGGGGTCAACCTACACCTATAAGTACGACCCTAGGGGTCCAAGTTTAGGGAGGGAATTTTAGTTTTGAATTCCCTTTCTTACTTCATAGAAAAATCAAACTTTTGTAACCTTAAATCATTTGGGGAAAATTATTTTACTTGTAATCTAATTTAGATTAATCAAAAGAGTGGACACATGGATCCAATATCGATTTTGAATACGAGGAAGATCATTTTGGCCATTAGATTGACTAATAATCAATTGCACATGATGCTCACTTATTTTCTTAACCCCAATTTGGCTTATGCAATGCAATGGAATCAACTTAGACATTTTGATTTCGAACCATATTATCATCACGTTTCATAATATCAAATGTTAAATTGATGTGGTGATAATGATTTGATATTAATAAGTTCATTAAACTTATACCATTTGTTCAAGATTTAATTCCATTGAATATTGAATTTAAATCTTATATATTGTACATTGAGTTCCCTCAAAAGAATAAGGACTCTTTTGACTTGATCGAAAGGGGTTTCGAAGGGGGCTGATTGTATGAATATTAAGTTATGTTTGCTGGATGGACATCTTCGAAAGGAGCTTGGTAATTCCTAAAAATCTAACCCCTTTCGAAGGAGTTCCAATCATAGCAGCAGAAACTATACTTTTGAAAGTAAATCCCCTTTTTAAAGGTAGAATGACCCTTTTGACTCATTTGAAAGGGGATATGAATGATCCTTTCGACCCACTCGAAAGGGGATGCGAATGACCCTTTCGACCCACTCAGAAAGGGTTATGAATAAGTTATTCTTTTCCTAATTCTTGTTTCAAAGTGTTGATTGGTCCTCTTATTAACAGCTAACACTTCCCCAAGGCCATCCTTCAAAGACATTCTATCCCCATTAACTTATTCGAAAGGGGTTTCGAAGGGATTGTTCACTTCTAAAACTTTGCTTTGTGGTGTTTGCAAGATTTCTTGTCAACAACTTAGCTTTGGGATATCGACAAGATTTCTTGTTAACACCCCTTCCGTATTGTGTGTGTATATATCAAAAGAGAGAGATTCTGCAAGAGATTGGAAGGCTGCAAATCCATTTTAGTAAAGCTAAGGCTAATCTGTGAGTGAAAACCTTAGTATTTCTTTTCAGCAATTGTTTAGTGTATATTTCTTTTAGAATTGAATATGCCTTAAGGATTTTGGGATTTTGAAAATATGATAGATAAAATCCACCAAAATTCCTTTTTAATTCGATATGTCAATTTTATGCTTAGATTCCCAATTATTTTCATTAATTTGATGGAATTTGTTTCGTTATGCAGGTAATTTCATATTCTATTCCACTTCTCCTTCTCCATTGGGTTAAATTGTGATTTTTCAATTTAATAAAGGGTATAGATTACGAATTCTATTTGTAGTTTACACTGCTTATTCTTATCAATTTCTTTGTAAAAGAGGAGTTGAATAGAATTTGGGGTTTAGATTGTAATTATTATTGTTTAAGATATTCCATTGAACTGGTGTAATAAATTGAGTTTCTATTTTATTTACAAGTTTGTTATTGCAGTTTTGATTATGAATATTTATTCCTAGTTTATGACATTTAAATTCCATGAAACCTTGGGAAATTGAACAAAAAGGGCTTGTAATAATAATTGGTTAGGGAATTGACATTTAGCGCTAGCTTAGGACGTGAAATCCGTGCGTTTAGAAATTAGTAAGCATGAATATTTATTTATTTCTATCTACGTAATTAACGTATAACTATTGCGTATATGGCGTAGTTAATTAGGCATTTATTTATATTTATTTTCCCCCATTAAGAAGGTAATTGATTTTGAGGTAAAAATAAGAGGAAACTCTTATGTATCCTAATTATTATTTTAAGGCATAATAAGGAAGATTCCTTATAAAGCCTTATTTATGAAACTATGAGACTAGTATCTATAAACATATGAAGAGTAATTGATTTGTGGCTAAGTCATAGGATGCAAGGTCAATAGAGTTACATGACAAAAGTATGTCCTTCACTTTGAGGCTACCAGCAGTCGTATACACTTTTATTGATGTGAGATATCCTTATGATAACTATTCTTAATTACACGAGGTTAGTTCCAAATCCAGTAGGGGAGATCTGCCCAGCTAATCTTGCAACCAGTTCCTACGAATAGTGGACTAATGTGAGACGTCATTATAGGTATAAGCCATAAGACAAAGGGCCTGCTTCGTGGTTTGAGGTATTAAGTGGTTGGACCCATCATTTTTCCCTATATGAACTATTAAATGGCCAAGGGGTTATGCTATGTGGTATCTCCACAAGGGTCTACTTCTGGAAATAGGCCTTAAATGACGGAGTCTGCCTATTTTTCATTTGTAAGTATTAAGTGGCCTATGAGATTCCATATGATGTCAGCTAGATAGTACCATTGATGAGCACACTTATGAAGTTAAGCCTTAACTAATAGTGTCTGCCTATTTTCTACTGGGAAGTATTAAGTGGCTTGGGTACCGTCGCTTACATTATTAGCTATTTATGACGTATGATTGTGGTATGTGATATACTTCTGGAATGGAAGGTATTAAGTGGTTGGACTTGCCTCCTTTCCTTATGAAGAAGTATTAAATTATTTTAATGATTTTATGTTCGTAGACATATTATTATTTTGAAATATACTGCCCAAGTACTGAAAAGGTAAGACTCGAGGTTTTTATTCACCAAACACTTGTTGTTCTGACTCCCTCTACATTACAACACATGTTAAGGATGGAGTGATGGCGGTGACGATGCTCAAAGGTGAAGAAGCTTGGCAAGTGGCAGTATTTATTATTATTTGCTTTCGTGTATACCCATGGATTTAAACAATTGTTGTAACAGATATTATATTACGGTTTTTATGGGATTTTGTGTTTTGACATTTTATGGTCTTGAAATAAATGGGTGCACTTTACTATTATATTTTGTTCCATCCGTTGTGAGTTTTGAAAGTTTAGTTATAGATCTACAATGTTATTTCTTTTTACCACCAAGGCTTGCCCTAGAATGGATCTAAGCTTCGATGGGCCTTTTTGGGTCGAAATTTAGGCCTATTCCGGGATGGGTTGTTACATTTGGTATCAGAGCCCTAGGTTACCTGATTAACGGGGAAAAACTATACATATGTGAGACATATTTGTTATTTTGAAAAAGGTTTTCCAAAAAGAATTTTAAAAAGAATTCTTACTATATATAGACACACACACATATACCCTCTCTTCTTGAACATACACACATACACTAGGAAAACATTTCTTTTCTTTCAGCATGTAAATACTATATTAGAAAATCATCACTAAAGGTTTAATCTATAGATAGTTGATATGGTTGATAATCAATCTTCTTCGAAACAAGGGAACCCTACATGCAGAAGACCACCCATTTATGGAATGCTTGAATGGTTTAAACAATATCTTAGGACTGTCGAGCAGATTCCTATTTTTCCATCTATACCAGTAGCACCCACTGTCCCGGCCACTGATGTAGCACCACGTCCCGCCGACTTTCCTAAGCTATGTAAGGACTTTCTCAATATGGAAGGAAAGACATATTTTGGAACTGAAGGATATTCGAAGGCTAAAGCATGGATTGGTAACTGCAAGAAGATATTTAGAGAGCTGGGTAGGGATGATCAGTTAAGAAGAAGAATGGTAGCATGGCACCTCAGTGAAGAAGCTTTAAATTAGTGGAACTTTGTGATTGATGAGCACCTGGGTAGGATATTCCCTTGGGATGAATTCAAGGACCGATTCGAGATGAGATTCATGTTTAGAGAAGAGGTTAGCTTGCAATTGGAAAAGTTCATTCGGTTGAGACAAGGTGATTTACCTTTAAGGAGTACATAGCTAAGTTTACCGATTGGCTAACTTCAGGATGAACCTGATAGAAACACCTATGGAAAAGGCCATGAAGTTCGTGAAGGGCTTAAATTCCCCGCTAAGAGAAACTTTGTTGACCTAAGTACCAATGTGGGCCACGTATGAGATGTTGGTAGAAACAGCGGTGCTGCACGTGGCCAACGAAGAAGATAAGAGAGAGAAAGAGAAGTCTGCATAGACCCAAAAGCAAGGAGGGTATAAGAAGGGGAGTTTCTAGGCCAATAAGAAGTCGAAGGGGAAGTTTAAGAAGATTAAATGTGTGTAAGAGATGCCAAAGGAGGGGCCACAAAGCTAAAGATTATAGGGTGAGTCTGATGAAGGAAACCTTTAAATGAAAGTGCTTTAACTACCATGAGGAAAGGCATCATAAGAATCAATGTCCCAAGATGGCTAAGGAAGGACCAAGTGGACAAGCCTACGCTATTGAAGTTGTCCCTATTGCCATTAACCCACCAAGAGACCAAAGAAAAGCAGCTTTAGAAGGTATAACTCTTATTTTTGGGGTTAATATTCGTACCGTATTTGATTCGGAGGCATCACATTCCTTTATAGCCAGGGATGTAGTAAATTCCTTAAACCTTAAAACCCAGATGGTCAACAGCCTAATAAAGGTTTCCAATCCCATTGGGGGTTTGACCCATCTTTCTCTTATTTGCAAAGACCTAGTGTTAGACATATGCGATGTTGATTTTATATGTACAGCGTATGTTCTAAATTTTGAGGGGTATGTATGAACTTATCTTGGTAGGGATTGGTTGCCATATTATAGAGCCATTCTTGACAGTGATAAATTGGTAGTAGATTAAGGAGTCGTCAAAGTCGTGACCTAGAAGTTCTTTATACACCCAAAGCTTTAGTTGAGTTAAGCCATTTGTACTCACTAAACTATCTGTTGATTAAGAACCACTACCTGTACCCATAGTTTGTGAATTTCTTGATGTCTTTGAGGAGGTCTCGGGTCTCCTACCCCATAGGGAGGTTGAGTTCCAAATCGATCTAGAGAAGGATGCAAGACCCATCACTCTGCCTTTGAGACATATGACCCCCAAAGAAAGAAGGGATTGGATAAGAAAATCTTAGAGCTATTGAAGAAAGGATTTGTCCGTAGGAGTGCTTCTGAGCGAGGAGCCCCTGTCATTTTTGCTACTAAGGCAGATGATTCTTTAAGACTTTGCGTCGATTATGGGGAGTTAAACAAGTTAATAAGGAAAAATAGGTACCCTCTACCTAGAATAGATGACTTGTTTGACCAACTTATAGAGCTAAAGTCTTTTCCCAATTAGACTTAGCAACGGGATTCCATCAGTTAAGGATTGTAGAGGAAAGCAAGCCAAAGACCGCATTCCATACACTAAATGGACTCTATGAGTGGAAAGTAATGCCTTTTGGACTGACAAATGCCCCAGCATACTTTATGGATTTGGGGAGTATAATATTTAGAGGGTAACTTAATAAATTTGTCGTGGTGTTTATTGATGATATCTTTGTTTTCTCCAAAGGCAAGAAGGAGCATGAGGACCAACTTAGGGAGGTATTGGAGTACTTAAGAAGAAACCAACTCAAAGCCAAGTTTTCTTAATGCCACTTTTGGAAAAATAACGTTAAGTTCCTTGGGCATATTATTTTGAAGAAAGGATTGATGGTGGACTCTACTAAAGTGGAAGCTATCTAAGGATGGAAGGTTCCTAGCAATGCATCGGAGGTTAGAAGTTTTCTAGGGTTGGTAGACTAATATAGGAAGTTCATCAAGAGCTTTGCACAAATAACAGCACATTTAACCCGATTGACTAAGAAGAATCTAGTTTTTGTTTGGGATGATAAATGCACCAAGGCATTTGAGAAGCTTAATGAGTTATTGACTAGCGCACCTATGCTCACTATTCCAGATAGAACCAAGCAGTTTACAGTTTTCATGGATGCATGTGGCACATGATTAGGAGCAGTTCTTATGTAAGAAGGGAAGGTAGTTGCCTATGATAGTAGACAGCTAAAAGAACATGAGAAGAGGTATCCAGTGCATGATTTAGAATTAACAGCCATTGTATTTTCCTTGAAGATGTGGACGCATTATCTCTTAGAGGAAAGTTTTGAGTCATTCACTGATCATAAATCACTCAAATACCTATTTTCCCAAAACGATTTGAATCTTAGGATGTAGAGATGGATGGAGTATATAGCATCCTTCGACTTTTGGTAGTCAATATACCCCTGGAAAAGGGAACATGGTCGCCGACGCCCTTAGTAGGAGACACTCTACCTTAGGTGATAAATATGAATGGAGACGGTTGGAGTTTCTCTCGAATTTTAACCTCTAACCATCAGCAGAACCCATCCAAAGTTTTCTATCAGTTATGGTGGTTAGGCCAGCCTTGATGGATCGTATAAGGCACGAGCAAGTAAAAGACAAAGAGTTAGTAGAGATTTTGGAAAAAATGAGGAAAGAAGAACATTTTCCCCATGCTAGGAGATACTCAGTTAATGAGAAGGGATATTTGAGAAGAGATGGGCGTCTTTACATCCTGATGATTGATGACTTGATGAGAGATGTGCTTATAGAGTGTCACCACTCAAGGATGACCATTTATCCCAGAGGAGATAGGATGTACAAGGACATGAATAGAATTTTCTTTTGGAATGGAATGAAGAGGAGCATAGATGAGTTTGTTGCTAGGCGTTTGACATGTCAAAAGATGAAAGCTGAGCAAGGGAAGCTCGGTGGATTATTATTACCTTTGGAAATTCCGATTTGGAAGTGGGCGCATATTTCAATGGATTTGGTGGAGGATTGCCTAAAAGTCAGAAGGGCAATGAGGCTACTTGGTTTGTTGTAGATAGACTCACCAAGAGTACTCATTTTGTTCCAATTAAGAGAAATAAGACTAGCACATTTCTCACCTAGATTTATATTAAAGAGGTAGTTCGTCTACATGGAATTCCTGTAAGCATGGTCAGTGATAGGGACCTCTTGTTCACTAGCGAGTTTTGGAGGAGCCTACATACAACATTGGGAACTTCTTTGAACCTTATCATGGCATATCACCTCCAAATAAACGGACAAACAAAAAGGGTGAATAGAATATTCGAGGACTTGTTGAGAGCTTGTGTCCAGGATTTCGGAGGACATTGGGAGCAGCATCCACCTTAGGTTGAGTTTGCGTATAATATCAGCTATCAAACTACGATTGGTATGGCCCCTTTTGAAGCACTTTTTAGACGGCCATGAAAATCTCCTAGTTGTTGGTGGGAAACCACCGACAAAGTGTTGCTCGGACCCGATTTGGTCCGTTATACCATGGGAAAAGTAGAGTTGATCAGGCAAAGGATGAAGGTAGCGCGAAACCGTCGAAAATCTTATACGTCTAGAAGAAGTAAAGAACTTGAATTTGAGGTTGGGGATATGGCATTTGTTAAAATCTCCCCTCTTAGGAAAGTTGTTAGATTTGGCAAGTCTGGAAAATTGGCACCTAGATTCATTGGGCCATTCAGAATTCTAGAAAGAATAGGAAAATTGGCGTATTGCTTCGAGCTTCCTGATAAGTTGGCAGGAGTCCACAATGTTTTTCACGTTTCTCACCTTAGGAAATACCTTCATGACACCGCTAGAAGAATAAAGCCTGATCAGTTGGGGGATTTTGAGATAGTATTCCATCACATGCATTGTGGAGCACGGTACTAGGAGACTCCACAAAATAATAATTAAGTTGGTCCAAGTACAATGGGTGGACAATCCGGTGGAAAGCTCATTGAAGACCAAGGAGAAGGTGAAGAACACTCATCTCGAGCTTTTCACTGGTAATTTTCTCTCCAAAATAAGGATTTTTTTGCATCGCAGTTGCTAGGTTGGATGGTTGGAAATGGTTGTTACACTTTTTCACAATCACTTTACACTCATATAGAAACTTTTATGCATGTTTAGGATATTTGCATACATACTTACATGGCACGATTACACACTCACGCTAGGATTGAGCTCATTTTAGAATGTCTACAGTACATAATCACGTTGTACTAATGGTTGAGTAGATGGTTGTGTAGAGAACTTTGTTGTATAACATGAATGCATTATGAGTTATGCTGTTCACCCTTTAGAAGATTTCGGCACGAAATCCTTTTTAAGGGGGAGAATGTAACAACCCGTAAAATGAACCATAAATAAAGTAAATTGAATTAAATATGATAAGGGTTGGATAAGAGAATTTTATAAAAGTTGGAATTTGACCACGAAAGTTGGCGAAATTCTAACCTGTTTCCATATATAACATGTTGAAAACGGAGCTCAAACAATGAAGTTAAGAGCATTTGAAGTTCACAGATTTAAATTAATTTAGTTTTAGTTCAAATTCAAATGAGAAATCAAATTGAAGGTTTAAATTTTAAAAATTAGCTTGGAGGCTATGTAAACGATTAATTAAGGTTTAACGTTAAAAAGGTTAATTAGGGAATAAAATAATTTGACAACGAAAAACAAAATAAATGCCACTAAATAAGATAGCGGTCGACCTGAATAGGTCAACCGGTCGGCCGTAGCCCATCGACCGGTCGCCCAAGGGCAGTTGACCGCTTGGCAATGAAAGTTGCCAGTGGTGGCTAGGGTTTTATGCTATGTTCTATTCGGTTGTGCGCTCCAGATTTACCCATTTCCTACCTACTTCCATCCTACGGTTTTGGTGCATTTCGACTCCTATAAATAGGACCCTATCCTCTCCACTTTTATTCATATTCATTTGATGAATACGACGAAACTCTGCCGTTTCTATCTCTCTACTAAGATTCAAAAACTCCGTAGAAAATTCAGGTAAAGATTCAACTAATTTATTTCTCCAATCTATTCTTATACTATTCTTCTCCAATTGTTCTGAATCTAATGAATATATATACCTCTTCCTTATTGTGTGTACATATATATCGAAATAGAGAGATTCTAGAAGAGATCGAAAGGCTGCAAATCCATTTGAGTAAAGCTAAGGCTAATTTGTGAGTGGAAAGCTCAGTATTTCTTTTCGGCAATTGTTTAATGAATTTCTTTTGGATTTGAATATGCCTTAGGGATTTTGAGATTTTGGAAATATGACAAGATAAAATCCCCTAAAATTCCTTTTTAATTAGATATGTTAATTCTATGCTTAGATTCTCAATTATTTACATTAATTTGATGGAATTTGTTTCGTTTATGCAATTTTTGATAATTTCATAGTCTATTCCACTTCTCCTTCTCCTTTGAGTTAAATTACGATTCTTCAATTTAATAAGGGCTTAGATTATGAATTATATTCGTAGTTTACACCACTTATTCTTATTTATTTCTTTATAAAAGAGGTGTTGAATAGAATATGGGGTTTAGATTTCAATTCTTACTGTTTAAGATATTTCATTAAATTGGTGTAATAAATTGAGTTTCTATTTTATTTACAATTCTGTTATTGCAGTTTTGATTATGAATATTTATTCCCTATTTTGGACATTTGAATTCCATAAAACTTTGGGAAATTGAAGAAAAAGGACATGTAATAATAATTGGTTAGGAAATTGATATTTAACGCTAGTTTAGGACATAAAATCTGTGTGTTTAGAAATTATTAAGCACAAATATTTATTTATTTCTATCTACGTAATTAACGTATTGCTATTACGTATATGGCGTAGTTAATTAGCATTTATTTATATTTATTTTCTCCCATAAGGAAGGTAATTGATTTTGAGGTAAAAATAAGAGGAAACTCTTATATAGCCTAATTATTTGTTTAAGGTGTAATAAGGAAGATTCCTTATAAGTCCTTATTTACGAAACGGTGAATGAGTGTGTGTGGAGAGTAACTAATTTGTGGATAAGTCATAGGGATGCGAGGTCAATATAGTTACATAATGGAAGTTTTCCCTTCACTATGCAGCTACCAGTAGGCGTGTACGCTTTTACTGATGCGAGATATCCTCGTGATAAATATTTGTAATGATGCGAGTATAGTTCCAAATCCAGTAGGAAAAATATACCCAATTAATCTGGCTACTAGTTCTTACGAGTAGCGGACTAATGTGAGACGTCATTTTAGGTATGGGCCATAAGACGTATGGCATGCTTCGAGGTTTGAGGTATAAAGTGCTTGGACCCTTTTTCCCCAGTTGAAGTATTAAATAGCCAAGGGGTTAACTGGGTGATATCTCTATAGGGGTCCACCTTTGGAAATAGGCCTTAAATGACGGGGTCTACCTATTCTCCACTTGAAAGTATTAGGTGGCCTATGAGATTCCTTATGATGTCAGCTAGATAATACCATTGAGGAGCATGCTTCTGGAATTAGGCCTTAAATGATAGGGTCTACCTATTTTCCACTGGAAAGTATTAAGTGGCTTGGGTACCTTCTCTTACATTATTAGCTATTTATGACGCATGATTGGGATATGGGATATATTTCTGGAATGGAAGGTATTAAGTGGTTAGACCTTCCTCCTTTCCTTATAAAGAAGTATTAAATGATTTTAATGATTTTATGTTCATAGAAATATTCTTATTTTGAAATATACTGCCCAAGTACTAAAATGGTAAGACTTGAGGTTTTTATTCACCGGACACTTGTTGTTCTGATTCCCTCCTTATTACAACAAAAGTTAAGGATGGAGTGATGGCATGACAATGCTTAAAGCTGAAGAAGCTTGGCAAGTGGCAGTTTTATTATTATTTGCTTTCATTGATACCCATGAATTTAAACAATTATTGTAACAGATATTATATTACGGTTTTATGGGATTTTGTATTATGACACTTTTATGGTTTTCAAGTAAATGGGTACACTTTACTATTATATTTTGTTCCACCCGCTGTGAGTTCTAAGAGTTTAGTTATGGCTCTACAATGTTATTTCTTTTACTACCAACGGCTTGCCTTATAATGGGTCTAAGTTTCGATGGGCCTTTTCTGGGTCGAAATTTAGGCCTGTTCTGTGGTCGGTTATTACACTATGCCGTATACCATATTGATTTTCATAGTATTTTGAGATTGTTTATCGCTCACACTAGATTATTGTCTAACTCGAGATTTTATGTGTAACGTTTTGACTTTTCGATGCTCAAAAGTCGACATTAATATGTCCACTGTATCAAATGTCGCGCAATTGAATGCCGGAAAACCGAACCATTATGGTAAAAAAAGAAGAGGTAGAAGAAGACATAAGAAAAATAAAGAAGAAGAAACACAGAAACAGAAACAATATCAGAATCGCACATTCGCAGCGGAACAATATATAATAGATAATCACTAGTCTTTTAAACAAAGAACTATATCAATTTATACATACATCAATCAGAGTCAATATACAATCAATACAATAATGGACAGTTATATAAACTTGTCCTCACACAGAATACACAGCGGAATAAATAAACAAGTACGGTAGTACGCCTCACCATCCAGCTCATCTCCAAGGCTCCAGAATATCCAGAATATCCTGATAACATAACTCTAGGCTGCCCGTGTAGAAAATTATGGGCACCCAGAGTTTAGAAAGGGAACAATAAACTCCGAGTTAGTCATGGTGACTGGTGTGAGATCGTAAAACAGTTATTTTCACAATGAAAATAAAACAGATTCGCAATGCTTTTGGAAAATGAAACTACCATAAGACCTCCTGCCACACACACAATGCAAACGCAGAATTGGAGGAGATTTCTTCTTATGATAGTCAAAAATGCTTACTATGCAAAATCATCTGATACTATTACTATTAGTGCATAGTGTAGAAAACCATTTCGAAAGTATAATATTAATCTTAGCCAGCATAGACATTCCGAACTATGCCTACTATAGCTACCATCTAAACAGTGGTGACCACCATAAGTAAATGGCAGGTTCTATAACTAAAACCGTACAGGGCGCGTATTATTTCTTTGGATTTCCAACAAATGGTCAGGCAAAGGAACTTCCTTACACCGAAATGGAAACGACTCTGGAAAGACACCCCGAGAACCTAATCGGATCTCTAGAAACATAAGGCCGACGCTACCTCACGCTGTACAGCTGTATCTAGGTAGCTAACACACGAGCTATGCCATACCCCGGTCGTTACCGACCTTTATCCGAGGATCCTCAACCACAAAGCAACAATCAAAAAGTATAATAAATTTGCAGCATCAACATAGGTAAAATATCTGGGCTCCATAACATGATATCACCTTTTATCCAGAAGGAAATGACATACCCTAGGGGCACGACCCCTAAAAACCTTACCGCAACATTCCTGTTTCGACCATTACCAGGTTGTGAGGCTCGACGAAGTCTCGTCCACAAAGCCATCCTTTGATCAACAACTGATCAATAGCACTTCGTATGCCACATTACCAAATTGGGAATGTATCACTAGTAACCATCAACTACATAACCTAAGAGCTCGTACGTATCAGAGAAGGACGTTAAGCTAAGAGAATAAATTCTCCGCCACTAGCAGAAATGTATTTGACAGAAACCAGCTTTACATCTCAAAGTGTAACGTCAGACACACATCCATACAAGTCCGTTCCGGGATCGAACGGAACCGAAGGCACTTCCGAAGAAGCCCTTGCAATCCGGTATTCACTAATCACGTCCGGACTTCCCATCACAAGAAGAGTGATATAAATCTCTATACCGGAGCAACTTAGTGCAGAGACATTCGACAGGTTGTCCTTTCATTTTCGAAAATACCCGGTCTTCACACCGGTCTTCAAATGTTATCCATTCACGACGTATCACTATTCGGAATGGGTTATATGACACAAAGTCCTCTCCCGGCTTAATCGAATAATGAGCGTTTGTTTTAAAAACAAATCAAGTGCCATTTCAAAGGCAAATATTGATAGTCGGTTGTTTAACTATCAAACAACATTCACAACAATCAACCAATTTAAATAATTTTCCCAAATTATTAAATTTCAAATATCTTCACGAGATATGGTTTAACACTTCAACCATTTGAAAACAAATTTCCAATCACTTTCATTTAAACCAATTAAATAAATCCTTATCGATTTATTTCAAATTTACATCCCAAATCTGTGAATTTATTTCCACACTTCATCACTTTGAAAACCAATTTCAAATCATATTTTCCACACTTTAAAAATAAATCAATGTTTATTTTTAAAACAAATTTCCCTTTCCTTTATAAATTCCATTGTGAATTTAAATTTCCAAATATCCACTTATATACGATTTTCAAAATCGTTTTCCAAAGATTCACTTTCAAACACCAAATCAAGTTCCAAATTGATTTCTAAATTTATTCCAACACCAAACCATTTTGCAAATCGATTTCTAAGTTTATTTCCAAATACTAAATCATTTTACAAATCGATTTCCAATTTATTTCAACACAAATCAATTTTTCATTCAACATCAAATAAATTTTCATATCGATTTCCCAAAGATTTGTTTTCAAATACCAAATCAATTATCAATTTGATTTCTAGAAATTTATCACCTTTTAAAATAAATTCATTTATCTCTTCCAAACCATTTAAAATTCCATTTTTAATAAATTTTCCAACTTTCGAATAATACTATTCCAAATCCATTTATAAAAATCTTTTCCCATATTTTAGAAATAATTCGATAAGATTTTGAAAATCAACTTTATACTTTTAAATTCCTTCTTTTAAATTCACCCAATTCTTTCAAAAGAAATTTACTTAAAATTTCCAACTTAAAATTTCAAAAATCCAATTTTATTTCTGGTATCCAACGATACCAAAAATACATTCGGCTAAATTTTAGCCTTCACAAATTCAATCACAAATATAATCATTCACAGATTATAAATAAATCATCACACAACATATGAAACAAATTCATATAATATATGAAACAAACTCATATAATTTGAGGAATCCAGTTGGATCCCTCCAACCTGTTTCCCTGCATCCACAGATGTTAGCACAATACCAATTCCACTTCAAGGTAAAATATTGCGGTATATGGGATTTATAAAATATCATCCGCTATTATGCGGCGCATAGGGTCTCATCCGCTATATAATGCGGGAAATCAACAACTCCAAAATATACATATTCCAATATATATATTGCTATATACTACTATATATATATACTATCACATCCAAACTGTCAATCAATCAATAACTGCAAAATCAAATTTTCATTTTAAGTGAGTAGATCTCACCTTTGCTTTTTATTTTGCAATCCATTTCCATCCCATATTATTTTCTTCATTGTATTAGACCTTGTATAAACAATTTATACAATTTATTAACATTTGAAAAATCAAGCGATTAATTTCCATTTTATAATTTTATTAACTAATAATTTATTTTGAACCAATAATTCCCCTTTAAAAAAATCTTTTAGTAACCAAAATAATTAAATAGGTTAATTAAATAAATTTATTACCTTAGTAAATTGGTTTTAACATAACTTTATACATCAAAATACATGCATGTTATATTTTCTTTTGAAGCTATATACTTATAAAAATAAACTATATAGGTTTTATTTAAAATTTCTATTTTTTCTATATTTTTCTCTTTCAAACTGCACATAAATTAAAGATATGTATTTATAAAATTTCCCTTTTCTTTTCTGAAAAATAAAACAGTAATTAACTTTTACTGAAAAAAAATCCTCTAACTGTGTATATATATATATTAAATTTTCTTCTTCTAACTAGAAATAAATTTTCCAGACTGTATATATACGAATTAATTTCAAAATTACCTTACTGCCCATTACGAATTTGAACGAAACCCTAGCTGCCCAATCGACTTCTCCGTACGTCACTGCTTGTAGTCGCCGCCCTATCGCACGCGACCACCGCATCGCAAAACCCACATCGAAACTTCCCAGATTTCGCTTGACCCTCCAGGATAGCGATGCCCCTGTACCAGCCAATCAACGCGACCTTCTCATGAACAAGATCGCGATGCCCAAAAAACATCGAACCCATGCCCTAGCTTTGCCGCTATCTCGAGTGCAACCCCCTTCGATCCATACGCCAATCACCGATGCCGACCCTTGGACCACTCGCGATTTCCCTCGCCGAAGTCAAAATCGACTTTGATTCATCTTCGTTCTCCCTCATTACTGATTTCGATTAGAAGAGAAAGGAGGGAACGCTATTAGATTTAGAAATAGTCTCAACATCCTAGTTCCTATTCTCTTTTTTTCTCATACGAAAATGAGTTCTCTTCGGCCGTTATTTTTGACTGAACGGGATATTTTTTTTTTGAAGAAGAGGCTTCGACCATTTATTTTCTTCATTTGAACTGGAGATGAAAAGATGCGTGAGTTATGAAGGAAGGGGAACGGGGACACGATGGAATGGTTGCGTGTACGAGTGGGAGACAGTGATTTGAAGGCAAAAGCATCGACGTGAAATAAATTCAACCGGTTAAACAATGTATTGATTTATTTAAATTTAAATTCGAATCGACTCGAAAACGAAGCCAAAAATCTCGACTTCCTATCAAGGCATGCCGCTAGGTGTTCGTAATGTTATACGCCTATTCCGAACACAATGGAAAAGGTTCCGAGTCCAAATTTGATCGTATGGAGAAGATAGCTTTTTGGACCCAGTTATAATATTAAATTTTCGATTTAATTTCAGCGCGTTCGATTATCGTACAGCCAAACGATCACTCCAAACTTTACGAAAATTGAAATCCGATAATAATACACTATTACAGATCCAATGGAACTGGTTTCGTCGAATTCCGAGACTGTGCCCCGGAACGCTATTTTCAAATATCGATTTAAACGAAAAAATTCAAAATTGAACAAAACAGTTTCAAATTCAATTCTGAAGCTTCCATTATCTTCAGTATTATTAATATGAATTTTCTAAGACTTCATATTATTTTTAATCAGCTCGAAATTCCAATTTCAAAATTTTACCCAATTTCATACAATTAAATTTACTAATTAAATTGCCAATTTCATATTTACATTTGAAATTCAAGTTAAACCATCATTCAAATATTTAAAATCAATTAAATATTCTATTTCAAATGTCCAAAAATTCAGGGTCGTTACAATCTTCCCCCCTTAAAAGAATTTCGTCCCGAAATTACAAGTTAAGAAGAATGATCTAATCCCCGTTAACTATTTTCTCAAATCCAAATAGTTTTATCAACTTGATAAAATAATCTTTTTATTAGAGTGTCATTATCATTTCAACTAATTTTCCAAACACTTTCATAGTTTCAAACAACTTTATTTTACTTCACAATTCAAATTTAAATTTAAATTCGAATTTTAAATTATCCAAAATTTCTCAAAATTTTTCTAACTCTCCAAATTTTCGAAAAATTACGCCAGCGTCTCCTTTGCGCGGCTAACTCGGTACGACTACAAAATGTCCCTACGGACTCCTAATTTCCAAAAGAAAACAAAATGCCAAGTGGCAAAACCAAAATCCTATCAAATTTCATACTGAAATTTTAAATACATACCTTATCTTCGAAATCAAAATCCAATTCCATTTTCCTTAGCCTTTACAATCCCTGTATACTTTACTTAACAACAATGTCCAAATTTACTTATTGGATTCCAAATACCAATTTTTTACTTAAGAATTTCATTCTTTATTTCTCAAGTTCAATATAAGTATTTACATACTTC
The DNA here is from genome assembly GCA_030737815.1 of Allium fistulosum. Taxonomy (NCBI): domain Eukaryota; kingdom Viridiplantae; phylum Streptophyta; class Magnoliopsida; order Asparagales; family Amaryllidaceae; genus Allium; species Allium fistulosum. The sequence goes on along the minus strand of CM060905.1, from coordinate 890,079,215 downwards.
TATTTACTTTCACTTCACTAACAAAGTTATACGTTCATTTCCATTCAACTTTGCATTTTCAATTCCATTTGAATTCAATTTACAATTTCAATTCTATGTGAATTCATTTTATCATCAAACTCCGAATATTGAACTTTATCAATTATCTTTCATTCACAACTAATTCATCTCATTGTTTAAATTAGTTTCATTTACTAACTTTTTTCAATACTTTGCTTCATTTGATCCAATTTGACAAATTTTCCGTTAACAAAATTTTTTCAAATTTTCAAAAATTTTCTAACTCCCAAAATTTTCAGAAAATTTTGGCGGAGTCTCCTTTGTACGGAGGAGCTTTTGCAATTTGACAAAAGATATAGATATATATACATTGACCCACACGGTCGGAAAAGCAGAAAAACAGTTCATATTTCCTATTTTTATTACGTAGGCGTACCTTTTTAGCATTTTATGCAAAGCAGTTATTATTAGCATTTTGAGCGACCCAACGCAGCCAAACGGCTCCCAAAAATCTGTACTTACTCAATTTAAACAGGTAAGTGACAAATATAGGGAATCTATTAACATTTCATTTGAAACCATTTCACAAAACTCGACAACAACAATGCAAATATTTATATACACTCCTTGTATTTATTTTCACTTCATTACTGAAGTTATATATTTATCACCATTCAATTTCACATTTTCAACTCATTAATCAACTAAGTTTTCATTCAAACCATTTCAATTTTTCACTTAAATCGGGTTATTGTACAATATTTACTTAAGTTATTTCAATTCAAAACTCAAGTTATATTTTCCTTGTAACTAATTTCCAATTTAAATCTTTGATTTGATTTTTCCATTTATCAAATCTATTCCATTTAATAATTTAATTCAATTAGTACATTCACTTATTCATTTTAAATTTCAAATTTCCATATTCAATTCGTCCTGAATTCACTTTATCAATAACAAGACAAAATTTCAATTTATTTCTACTTACTTGAATTTATATGCAAATTCAAACCATTTGTAAATTTAGCTCACAACTCAACTTTAATTTAACCAATTCAACTTCCAATTCATTACTTCATGAATTAACAATTTATCAAGTTAGTTTACTTGAATTCAATCCATTTTATTTTATTTTTCCAAGTTTGGATTTTTATTCAACTTGATTCAAATCAAATCTCATTCATTTATAAAAATCATTTATAAATTCACACTACCAATTTCATTCCATAAATGAATTTTATTCTCAAATACTTTCCTGGAATTCTATTTCCAATTATAAATCACATTTACAATTTACATTTACAAATCCCATTCGTATATGAATTAATTTCCTTATACTTTCAATTCATATTTATAAATTTCATTTGTCAAATGAATTTATCTCCAAATCTTTGGTTATATCATTATTTCTTATTCAATTTCCATATAATAATGATAATAATTCAATATTATCACTTCCTAACAACCAAGCATCCATATACTATAATAATTCATAGAAAATCATTTCTTTTCTATACAAAAATAGTTTTGGGCAAAATTATTTCATTTACCCTATTTAAAACAGTACTGTGTCAGTTTATCTTGTTTAAGAGTTTACAAACCCCTATCGATTACAGTTGGCCAGACTACAAACCAAAATCTATAAATAATCAACCGATAAGTCAACACAATACAAAACAAATTTTTTTGTATTCACTAACAAATACGCACTCATATCTATTATTACGCTCACACTCATTCTAGAGTACTACTGACTCTATCTCTAATGAGTAACACCCAACAGAGCTAGGATTGTCGCTTAACCAACAGCTCTGATACCACATGTAACGTTTCGACTTTTCGACGCTCAAAAGTCGACATTAATACGTCCACTGTATCAAATGCCGCACAATCGAATGCCGGAAAACCGAACCATTATGGTAAAAAAAGAAGAGGTAGAAGAAGACAGAAGAAAAATAAAGAAGAAGAAACACAGAAACAGAAACAATATCAGAATCTCACATTCGCAACGGAACAATATATAATAGATAATCACTAGTCTTTTAAACAAAGAAATATATCAGTTTATACATACATCAATCAGAGTCAATATACAACTCAATACAACAATGGACAGTTATATAAACTTGTCCTCACACATAATACGCAGCAGAATAAATAAACAAGTACGGTAGTATGCCTCGCCATCCAGCTCATCTCCAAAGCTCCAGAATATCCAGAATATCCTGATAACATAACTCTAGGCTGCCCGTGTGGAAAATTATGGGCACCCAGAGTTTAGTAAGGGAAAAATAAACTCCGAGTCAGTCATGGTGACTGGTGTGAGATCGTAAAACAGTTATTTTCACAATGAAAATAAAACAGATTTGCAATGCTTTTGGAAAATAAAACTACCGTAAAACCTCCCGCCACACACACAATGCAAACGCAAAATTGGAGGAGATTTCTTCTTATGATAGTCAAAAATGCTTACTACGCAAAATCATCCGATACTATTACTATTAGTGCATAGTAGAAAACCTTTTCGAAAGTATAATATTAATCATAGCCAGCATAGACATTCCGAACTATGCCTACTATAGCTACCATCTAAACAGTGGTGACCACCATAAGTAAATGGCAGGTTCTACAACTAAAACCGTACAGGGCGCGTATTGTTTCTTTGGATTTCCAACAAATGGTCAGGCAAATGAACTTCCTTACACCGAAATGGAAACGCCTCTGGAAAGACGCCCCGAGAACCTAACCGGATCTCTGCAAAGACAAGGCCGACGCTATCTCACGCTGTACAGCTGTAACTAGGTAGCTAACACACGAGCTATGCCATACCCCGGTCGTTACCGACCTTTATCCGAGGATCCTCGACCACAAAGCAACAACCACAAAGTATAATAAATTTGCAGCATCAACATAGGTGAAATATCATGGCTCCATACCATGATATCACCTTTTATCCAGAAGGAAATGACATACCCTAGGGGCGTGACCCCTAAAAATCTTGCCGCAACATTCCTGTTTCGACCATTACCGGGTTGTGAGGCTCGACGAAGTCTCATCCACAAAGCTACGCTTTTTCACAAAGCCATGCTTTGATCAACAAATGATCAACAGCACTTCGTATGCCACATTACCAAATTGGGAATGTATCAATAGTAACCATCAACTACATAACCTCTGAGCTTGTACGTCTCAGAGAAGGGTGTTAAGCTAAGAGAATAAATTCTCCGCCACCAGCAGAAATGTATTTGATAAACCAGCTTTACATCTCAAAGTGTAACGTCAAACACACATCCATACAAGTCCGTTCCAGGATCGAATGGAACCGAAGGCACTTCCGAAGAAGCCCTTGCAATACGGGTATTCACTAATCACATCCGGACTTCCCATTACAAGAAGAGTGATATAAATCTCTATACCGGAGCAACTCGGTGCAGAGACATTCGACAGGTTGTCCTTTCATTTTCGAAAATACACGGTCTTCAAATGTTATCCATTCACGATGTATCACTATTCGGAATGGGTTATATGACACAAAGTCCTCTCCCGGCTTAACCGAATAATGAGAGTTTGTTTTAAAAACAGATCAAGTGCCATTTCAAAGGCAAATATTGATAGTCGCTTGTTTAACTATCAAACAACATTCACAACAATCAACCAATTTAAATAATTTTCCCAAATTATTAAATTTCAAATATCTTCACGAGATATGGTTTAACACTTCAACCATTTGAAAAAAAAATTCCAATCACTTTCATTTAAACCAATTAAATAAGTCCTTATCGATTTATTTCAAATTTACATCCCAAATCTGTGAATTTATTTCCACACTTCATCACTTTGAAAACCAATTTCAAATCATATTTTCCACACTTTAAAAATAAATCAATGTTTATTTTTAAAACAAATTTCCCTTTCCTTTATAAATTCCATTGTTAATTTAAATTTCCAAATATCCACATATATACGATTTTCAAAATCGTTTTCCAAAGATTCACTTTCAAACACCAAATCAATTTCCAAATTGATTTCTAAATTTATTCCAACACCAAATCATTTTTGCAAATCGATTTCTAAGTTTATTTCCAAATACTAAATCATTTTACACATCAATTTCCAATTTATTTCAACACAAATCAATTTTTCATTCAACATCAAATAAATTTTCATATCGATTTCCCAAAGATTTGTTTTCAAATACCAAATCAATTATCAATTTGATTTCTAGAAATTTATCACCTTTTAAAATAAATTCATTTATCTCTTCCAAACCATTTAAAATTCCATTTTTAATACATTTTCCAACTTTCGAATAATACTATTCCAAATCCATTTATAAAAATCTTTTCCCATATTTTAGAAATAATTCGATAAGATTTCTAAAATCAACTTTATACTTTTAAATTCCTTCTTTTAAATTCACCCAATTCTTTCAAAAGAAATTTACTTAAAATTTCCAACTTAAAATTTCAAAAATCCAATTTTATTTCTAGTATCCAACGATACCAAAAATACATTCGGCTAAATTTTAGCCTTCACAAATTCAATCACAAATATAATTGTTATCCCGCCTTTTGGCAAGGCCGTGACACCAAGGACTTGACTAGAGACCAGTGACAGATTGTCTCGGAGATTGGTTATGCACAAGGATCGCTACGGATATCGATGGAATTTGTCCGAGTCCGGATCGGGCTACAATCGGTAACGCACGACAAGCAAAGTAGTAGGAACCAACGTTCCAAATTTCGGGGCGATCCGAGTTCGTATGCCCAGGATATCACCAAAAATGGAGTAGACGGTCTTAGTTCGAATCCATCAGACGTGTACTACTTCGAATCCAGGAGACCCAACCTCGGTTCGAATCCATCGAGTCAAAGACCACTCGAATCCGGCACATGACCTCTCTTCAAATCCCTCGAGGTAAGGCGCTTCGAATCGATATAGCTGGGAAGTCTTCGTATCGATCGACTGTGGACTGTCCTGATCGATACGAAGGAACATCCCCCCGATCGATTCGAAGGACCACGTCTTCGAATCTATTATCACGAGAATACCCAGTCAAAGCTGCAAAGGACATGGAGTCGACCTAGTAAATTCAGAGCGAAAAGTGGATCGATACGAAGGATGCATGCCACATCATCACCTTCACATGCAGGAGCATGGATTCGACCCTATGGATTCGAGCCATATTGATTCGAACGAATCCATAGGACGAAGAGCATGAAAATCGATCATAACTCGAGTTCTACAAGTCCAAATGCAATGAAATTTTCACAAAAGCTTAAACACATGATGAAGAATGTTCACACCAAATTTCAACTCGATTGGACACTTTCTTGATCGATTCGAACCAAGGGTCGAATCGATCCCAAAGTGGGCCCGGTTCTCCAGATTTTGGCCATGTGGCCCCCTCACGTGCCAGAACTGGTCTCCCCGAATTTTAGGTGAAATATCAGCCTCATACACCTATAAATAGAGCCCCTGGTCATTCAGAAAAGGGGTCGGACAATTCTAAGTACTAAAGAGCACCCAGATTCTGCTAGATTTACTCCAGAACACCACCGTTGCTTTAGATTGAGACTTAGCATATAAATTCAGTTGTACTACATCATAAGAAATTGTAATCATCAAGTATCAAGCAATAAAATCATCAAACTTCATAGTGGACGTAGGCAAAACGCCGAACCACTCTAAATCGTTGTCTTCTGTGCAATTTACTTTCTGTTATTTGGAGTTTTTGTTAGATAATTCTCAGTTTTAATTTTCATTCTTCACTTTTATCTCTTCAAAAACTTCCGAAGAGTGTTGTGCCCATTTTTGGTACAAACACTTTGGTGCTTTCACTAAGAAAACCTGCTTTTTTCTCCTGCTCCCTGGATATACCATCGATACCGGATTGCATAAATCCAAGAGGAAGATCCAGATCTCTAATTCATAATCCTTCCATTCTATTCAGATTTGCATAAAGTCTAGGAAAAGGATTCATCATTCAAAATGGTTAGCACAAGAACCACTTCTACAGCTGCTGGACAAGAAGGTAGGGATGGACAGAATCCTGCTCAACAGCAGCCATCCAACCAAGACAACGTTGCTCATTCAGATCCGTCTGGACCAGTCACCAGACAGGAGTTCCATGTGTTGCTTCGAGAACTGACTCAAAGTCGGCAACAATTGGCCGAACAGTTGCGTGCTAATATTGAATTAACAAACCAACTGAACCGCCAAGGCCGCAGAAGGTCCAGACGGGATGATATCTCCCGATCATCTATTGAAAGTTCCGCCTCATCGGACCATTATCACAGATCCACCCGTCCTCGATTAGATGGGAGTCATGCACAAACGACCGGATATCAACCCGCCTTGACTGTTGGACAGTTGAGGGCAGGACCGTCGACCAGCTTTCAGGCCGGGCCCTCAACACAAGGAGGCCCTACTACACAGCATACCACGGACAATCATGCCGCAGCTGCCACAGTAGAAACAAGGGTTGATACCCGAAATCTTTCAGAGCCAAATAATCAGCAACGTGGGCATACTCCTGAACCATACGTCCCAGAAGACGCTGAGCAAAGGAGGCGAAATTTGGACCGTCGACAGCGCCCGGTCCGAACTCGCGCTGTGGAACCCGACCACACCTTAGCTCAGCAGGCCCAAAATGTAGCAATGCCCGACATTTCGACTATGATACGTCAGATGATCCGTGAAAGCCAAGGTCTTACCAACGACGATTGGGGGATTTCTCGAAGTCATACTCCTTTCACGGACGAGATACTGTACGCTGAACCTCCTCGGCGATTCAAAATGCCAACTCTCCCTATGTACGAAGGAAATTCTGATCCCAATCAGCACATATTGAAATACGAATGGTCGATGAGCGCCGCAAGGGCTGACGATGCAGTGAAATGTCGAAGTTTCCCCATCTCACTGGGAGGAATTGCAACAATGTGGTTTACAAGATTACCTCCTAGATCTATCTCGTCATTTGATCAATTGGCTAAGAAATTTGTTGAACAATTTCGCATGCATGTCGCTAGACCCAAGGATGTTAACACCCTGTCCAATGTTACCCAAGCTCGTGGGGAAACGTTAAGACGTTACTTGGAGAGATTCCATGCGGCATGTGTGGAGATTAGTAATCCCAACGATAACTCAATTTTAATGGCATTGACAAAGGGAATCGATCCCGATTCTGAGTTTGGAAACTGGTTAGCTGGAAAACCACCCGCATCGTTGGACCGTTTCTACTCCAAAGCCGCTCAATTCTTACGGCAAGAGGACGCGAAACAGTCTAGGAAGCAGGACCATGCGAAGCCCGGAAGTGAGGGAATACAAAGCAATGTAGCAGTTAAACAGTCCGGTGACAATTCCGAAAAAGTTCAGTTGAACATACAGAACAAGCAAACTCAGCCAAGAGGTAACAATGGTCAGAATAAGAAGAGAGATCCAAATCCAAGCCCACGGCGTTGGGCTCCGATGTTCGAAAATTACACACCATTAAATACATCGCTGGAAAATGTGTACCTACAAACTTGCAACACTGAACAGTATAAAAAACCCGCTCCGAAGCGGTCATCAGAGAGGCAGATTCAGACAGGAAAGTTTTGTAGATTTCACGAGAGTTATGGCCACAATACAAATGACTGTCGGCATTTGCAGGACCTCATAGAAAAGCTGATCAGGGAGATGAAGTTAGATCAATTCGTATGGACACCACAGTCTAGTGGTGCGGGCCCATCAAATCCAAACCGTACACAGGATCAAGAAAGACAAGAGGAACCCGCTCGTACAGGCGGGAGGCTAGTTATCAATACCATAAGTGGTGGTCCTCATCCAGCAGACAGAAGCTGGAGGGAAATGGAGTCGTATGCTAGCTCTATCAGGCATGCGAGCTTCGAATGCTGCAGTAATTGTGAGGATGGAACTCCGGCTAAACAACAAAAGACAATGTCTGATGACATCATATTTAGGAGCAGAGATGCTGACAAAATCGAAGCTCCAACAATCGACCCACTAGTCATATCTGCCCAGGTTGGTCCTGCTTGGATGAAGAGGATCCTGGTTGACGGTGGGAGTTCTGTAAACATTCTATTCAAACGAGCTTATGATTTAATGAAGATGGAAGCGAAAGACTTGAAACCCTGCCAATCTTGAGTTCACGGTTTCAATGGGAGTGCAACAATACCCACTGGGATAGTGGAACTACCAGTGGAACTGGGGATTGGAGAACGCAGGAGAGTCCGAATGCTGCAATTTGTTGTTCTTGACATCGCTTCACCGTATAATACATTCTTGGGCCGACCAGCCCTTGCTGAATTCAGGGCAGCTATTACCCCGTGGTGTTTGACTTTGAAATTCCCAACTGATCATGGGATTGGAATCATTCAAGGAGATCAGGCAGTAGGAAGAGCCTGTTATGTTGATGAACTGCGTGAGGCGCAGAGAAAGGAGAAAGGAAAGGGTGTAGAGGAATCTCTCTGCGTCCGTTTTACTGGTAATTGACAACTAGCGCCTAGGCCCCGGCCCGGGCACCACTACCAATTCCTTAAAGATCTTGACCCTAGAGATAACGAAGATAAAGATGAAGTTAAAGAGAATCAAGCGTCTCCAGCCGAACTGACTGTGGACGTCCCAGTCAGTGAGGATGACGACTCAAAAGTACTAAAAGTTGGATCTCAACTGGGAAAACAGATACAACAGGAATTGGTTGAATTTCTCCAAGCGAATCTCGATGTTTTCGCCTGGACGCATTCTGATATGTGCGGAATCTCACCAAACATTGCAAGTCACTCCTTGAATATTGATCCGCGACATGTTCCGGTCAAGCAAAAAAGGCGTGGTATGGATCCAGAGAGGTCTGCCGCCCTTAAAGAAGAGATTGACAAGTTGCAATCAAATGGGTTCATCCGAGATGCTCTATACCCGGAGTGGGTGTCAAATCCGGTGTTGGTTCGAAAACCGAATGGGAAATGGAGAACTTGTGTTGACTACTCCGACTTAAACAAAGCTTGTCCAAAAGAAAGTTTTCCACTTCCTCGAATTGACCAACTCGTAGACTCAACAGCTGGCCATGAATTGTTTTCTTTTATGGATGCTTATTCTGGTTATAATCAAATACCTATGCATTTACCTGATCAAGAACACACCAGTTTCGTGACCGATTTGGGACTCTACTGTTATAGAGTCATGCCTTTTGGTTTAAAGAATGCCGGAGCAACTTACCAACGCTTGGTTAATCGAATGTTCGCCGACCAGATCGGGAAGACCATGGAAGTTTATGTGGATGATATGTTAGTGAAGTCCCGATTTTCCACAGATCACGTCAGAGATTTAGATTCAATATTCCGCATCCTACGAGAATACGGAATGAAGCTCAACCCATTGAAGTGCCATTTCGGCGTTGCGTCCGGAAAGTTCCTTGGTTTCATCGTCAACGCTCGTGGGATAGAGGCGAATGCCGAAAAGATCTGGGCAATAAGGAATTTGCAAACTCCAAGAACCATAAAGCAAGTCCAGAGTCTCAACGGGAAGGTAGCAGCATTAAGCAGGTTCATTTCAAAATCCACTGATAAATGCATTCCTTTCTTTGATTTGATCCGGAAGGGAAAACAAAACTTTGAATGGACCATGGAGTGTGAAGGTGCATTCCGATCGCTGGTTCAACATCTCTCTACACCACCAATCCTGTCAAAACCGGTTGATCACGAACAGTTATACCTTTATCTGGCAGTATCGGAGCATGCGATCAGTGCTGCTCTGGTCCGAGAAGAAGATAGAGTACAGAGACCGGTCTATTATGTTAGTAAACGATTGACATGAGCTAAAAGAAATTACCCAAGGTTGAAGAAACTGGCTTATTGCCTAGTCATTGCCTCAAGAAAGCTTCGTCCCTATTTCCAAGCTCATCCACTTACTGTGTATACCGATCAGCCGTTACGATAGGTCCTCACGCGGCCTGAGACGTCTGGTAGGTTACTCAAGTGGAATATCGAACTAAGTCAATTTGACATTACTTATGCTCCGCGGAAAGCCATTCAAGGGCAAGTCCTAGCTGACTTCATAGTTGAATTTACTGTTCCGGACGACTTACCTGAAACCAGTGAATCTCCTGAATATGTCTGGAAACTTTATACAGATGGTGCATCAAACGATCGGTGTTCGAGTGCTGGTGTTGTACTTGAAACCCCCGAAGGCCGATCCATATGTTATGCTTTGAAGTTTGATTTTCCCGCAACCAACAATGAAGCGGAATATGAAGCCCTATTGATTGGATTAAAACTTGCTAGAGATTTGAGAATTATCGCTGTGGAAATTTATTGCGATTCACAGTTGGTTGTGTGTCAGGTACGGGGAGAGTATCAAGCAAGAGACCGAAGATTAGTTGCTTACTTGGTTCGAGTCCTAGAAATACTGAATCAATTTGATTATTACGCCATTTACTATATACCCCGAGATCACAATCAAAAGCCTGACTCCTTGGCAAAGTTGGCCAGCACAGGTGAAGCACAGCAAATGGGACTTGTCCCGGTCGAAACTTTGTCCTCCCCAAGCATCGATCAAATAAAAGCGAATGATGTGTTAGAAACCTCTCCCAGCAGAGAATCATGGATGACTCCATATCGAAGTTACATTGAGAATGGGATATTGCATGAGCACCGAAATTAGAAAAGGCAAATTCTACGAAAAGCTTCGCGGTTCGTCATTCAGGACGGGATCATGTACAGAAAAGGTTATTCTGTTCCACTCCTTCGGTGTATCGCTCACGACGAAGTCAAACGAGTATTACATGACATGCACGAAGGAGAATGTGGCGATCACACCGGTGGACAAGCGCTTGCTAAGAAAATACTCCGATATGGATATTACTGGCCGACAATGAACCGAGATGCAGCCAACTATGCCAGAAAGTGCGACAAGTGCCAGAAACACGCTCGAATTCCAAGAGCCCCACCTACCGAGATAACTCAAATGGTCAGTCCCTGGCCATTCGCTATGTAGGGTATCGATATCATCGGCGCTTTACCTCTGGCAAAAGGTGGTGCGAAGTACGCCATCGTCGCTGTTGACTACTTCACGAAATGGGCCGAGGCCGAAGCTCTCGCAACGATTACGACGAAGAAGGTAATAAACTTTGTTGTTCGCAATATCATCTGTCGATTTGGGCTCCCGCACACCATCATCACCGATAATGGGACCCAATTCGAGAGTTCGGAGTTCAAGAATTTCTATCAACGGTTTCATATTCATAAAAAGTTCTCAGCGGTCGCGCATCCACAAGCAAACGGTCAGGTCGAAGCTGTTAACAAAGTCATAAAATCCATCTTAAAGAAACGACTAGAAAAGGCTGGGGGCAAATGGGTTGATGAACTTCCTATGGCATTATGGGCTTATCGAACAACTCACAAGACCGCAACTGGACACACCCCATTTTCCTTATCTTATGGCTCGGAGGCCGTTATTCCAGTCGAGACAGAAGTATTTTCTCACCACGTAACTTATTACGATCCAAAAACAAATGCTATATTACTCGCTGAATCTTTGGATCTGTTAGACGAGAAACGGGAAGAAGCTTATTTGAGAGCGGCCGCATACCGAAGTCGAGTCGCCTGGTTGTATAATACCAAAGTTCGACCCCGAACCTTCGAACTCGGTGATCTTATCCTCAAGAGAATCTATCCGGTTCCTTCACACATGAAACCAAATTGGGAAGGACCGTACGTGATTACACAAAGACTTGGAGATGGCACATTCAAACTATCAACCGTGGACGGTCTAGTTTTACCAAGGGCCTTGAACAGCGAGAGTCTCCGTCGCTACTACATATGACAGGCTTTATTTATTTCATTATGTTTTTCATTCAGCAATTTACTTTTGCATTTCGAAATTAGAATTTGTAATAAGGCAACTGACTTTGCCATATTTTCTTATTTCAGCAATAAAATGCCATCTCTTCGAGCCAGAGCTGTGATTCATTAAATACAATGTACAACATCACGATGCACGAAGAGCTAAATTCCATCACACAGTGGAATTTATTCAAGTAAGGAGTGGCTATGAAGCAATCAACCACTCACTAAATGAAACCCGAGCTCGGGGGCAAGCCATCACATCAGGCCAGGAACGGGTTGATACACGATAACCCTTCACTTAACTCCGTACTCCCAGAGTGCGAGGCGGAGTATAAACATTTTCCTGACTCCGTACTCCCAGAGTGCGAGGCGGAGTATAAACATTTTCCTGACTCCGTACTCCCAGAGTGCGAGGCGGAGTATAAACATTTTCCTGACTCCGTACTCCCAGAGTGCGAGGCGGAGTATAAACATTTTCCTAACTCCGTACTCCCAGAGTGCGAGGCGGAGTATAAACATTTTCCTGACTCCGTACTCCCAGAGTGCGAGGCGGAGTATAAACATTTACCTAACTCCGTACTCCCAAAGTGCGAGGCGGAGTATAAACATTTTCCTGACTCCGTACTCCCAGAGCGCGAGGCGGAGTATAAACATTTACCTAACTCTATACTCCCAGAGCGCGAGACGGAGTATAAACATTTACTCGACTCCGTACTCCCAGAGTGCGAGGCGGAGTATAAACATTTACCTTAACTCTGTACTCCCAGAGCGCGAGACGGAGTATAAACATTTACTCAACTCCATACTCCCAGAGTGCGAGGCGGAGTATAAACATTTACTTAACTCCGTACTCCCAGAGCGCGAGACGGAGTATAAACATACGACAACTCCACGCTTATCCCTGATACTGGGGGCAGAACCATAACACATAACAAGTTGAAGACAAAAGGGAATAAATTTTCATTTCCACTATCAACAAAAAGAATCTGATTACAAAGTGTTTCAAAAAATTTCTGCTAGTGGGAGCCGAATCCACATCAATACACGGCTATAGAAAAATCAACAAAATACTACCCCGCACAACAGAAAGTTAAAGGAAGAGTTCAATCTTTCTTCTTCCGTATTTTCTTCTTTGGGGTAGCTCCACCAGACCCGTTGCCTGATTTTCCCCTCACCCGCTTACTCTTTTCAGGCTTGTCCTCCGGCAGCGACATAATATCAACGTCTTCCTCAGAGCTTGAGGCGACGGAAATTCTTCTGGGAGGTTGAGCTGGAGGCATAGGAGTAGTAGCAGGAAGTGGGACAGGAGCAGCTTCGATCACTATAGTACCGCCCGGTGAAATCACCATTAATGGGGCAGGCCCGGGCGGATTCATACCAGCATTCCATGCTGCCATCTCGGCATCAATCTCAGTAATAATTTCATCCTCACGGGATGCTTGGGCCGCATCGGATGCGCCAGTAGCTGGCATAGATGAACTAACGGCCGGAGCAACCCCACTCATATCGTCGGACGGGTTGACGGAGGGATCGATGGGTTCATTAAGAAGCTCCTCGATCATTTGAGCGCTGAAAGAAAACATGTTTGCATCTCCCTCTTCGCCAACCAAGGTAGAAGTCATGATGGCTTCAGTAACAACGGCCCCTTGCGTTTGATATGGAACTGATAGTGCAAGAGGCGCAGAAACGACGACTTCAGTCACTGAAATGCGACAAAACGAAGATTGTTAGCCAAGTGCGTTGCTTAAGGTTCTTCACAATTAAAATGCGGGAAGCATTCAAATACCTTCCTTAGTCTGGACCGGAACATGGGCAGAAGCATCGGCGGAAGATAATAGCGGCTGGTCGGGGTTATATGCAGGAACGGACTGGGGATCTACCGCACCAGTGGTTTTGGGCAGTGTTGAAATTACAGCTTCAACACTTGCCTCGTGATGCGCGATCCCCGAGCCTTCGCTTGTCTCTAAAGGTTGAACACCAAGCCTTTCTTTTGCCAAAGAAATCACCGCCTCATGAAGGACCTTCCTCTCATCCTCGGTGAGCAAACGCATCTCCAGTTCAAAGTCATCAAGTGTTTCATCTGGATGCGCTGCTCTCTTCTCATCCACCAGCCGGGTCCACGCATTGTACAGGATCATGGAGTCGTCTCCTAGCCACGCTAAATTTCTGTGCTCCAGCACATTAGCGTTGTACGTGACCAAGAGATCATCAAACTCGGCATCCAGCCTGGACCTCTCCTCCAAAATCCTCTCTTGAATTTCTGCTTCCGTAGACTTAGTCTTGACCACCGCCGCAGCAAGTTCGGCCCTGAGAGATACTGCTTGGTCGTAAGCCTCTTGTGCAGTGGCGTTTGCATCGTCCTTCTCCTTCACCATTTCAGCAAATTTGGCCTTGAGCTCGTTCAGCTCTTTAACGGCTAAGTCTCGCTCAGCTGCAATGGTGGTTTTGCGATGGCCTATCTCTTCTACCGTGGCACAATGTTCTTGTTGCATCCTCGCCATTTTGGCCACGGCATCTTCATGCTTCTGAAGTGCTTCAAGCTCTGACTTCCGGGACGTCTCCATTTCAGATTGGAGAACCTGGAAAATGCGGTTCTTTTTAGCAATGTCAGCATCACGTTCAGCGATAATCTTCGCTCGGTCAAAAGCTACTCTAGAAGCCTTCACGGCTGCCTTGTACCACTCCTTATACTGAGCGTAGAAGTCGCGGATATAACTATGAGCGACGTTCTCAGCGTCCGAAGGAATTCTTTTAAGATTAGGAGGGAAGACATAGCCATCCATGCGAATTTCAGGGAAGTCATTTTTCATTTGGGCGAGTTTGGCGGCTCCTTCACTAGTTAATTCAGCAGGGGCCTGTTCTACTATAGTGGCTGTGGTTGGTTCCACTCTCGGCCGCTGAGTATCGGGCCGTGAAGATTGAGAAGGCGGCTGCTGCTGCTGAGAAGGCCCGGGAAGATCAGCTGGGGCCCTAGGAGGTGGAGGAGAGCGAGATCGAGATCGGTGCTGGTATCCCCGATCTCTATCGGAATAATCATGGCCAGAGCGGCCACGCGAGTAATCTCTATCTCTATCATAGCGGTCTTGACTTGAATAGCCTCGCCCGCGATCCCTATCTGACTCTCTCCTGCGGGAATCATAATATGGAGAAGATTGGCGCACATTCCGGAGCCTATCCAGAGTAGAGCCAAGTCCTGACATCTCACCTGCGATAAGAAAGAATTACGGATTAAGATCCAATAAAGCAATGTTTACTATGCAAAAGTCATGAAGTGCTGTGGAAGTGTGTGTAAATGTGTAAACCCCCAAACCGACCGGAAATGTTGACCGCACTAAAAGGAAAGGGCTCGCTCATGTTTAGGACATCTTGAAATTCCTCCAACCCAGGATTATGAGAAATCGATATATAATCTGGGATGGGAATATCGTCAAGCCCTTTGAAAGAATCTCTCGAATGAGAAGGGGCGGCCTCAGAAATCATGACTCCGAAAATGGGAGGAGACACATCTACAGATTTCCACCCCTTAGACTTAAGTTTTTTGGAAACGGCGGCCTTGCCTTTCCGTCTTTCTCCCGATTCTTCGAAGTTTCCCGAGATATCAGCCATCGGCTCAAAATCTGTGTGGGTTCTTTCTTCATCACTCGCTTCAGTTATGGTGATTCCGAGCGGTCTCTTCGCCTTTTTCTTCTTGGTTTTCCTCTTATTTTCCTCCATGGAGGCGGGCTTTGCCAACCCTTCGATAACTATTCTTTGATTGATTTCAATCAAACCAAGAGTCCTTAAGTTATAGTCATTCAGCACCGAGTCGATATGTCTCAGCTCGCTCGGGACTTCTTGAAGACTTCGAACTATGCCCCTGAAATACCCGCCATCGGGTCTGGAGATAATGGCTGAAAAGGAAATGAGATGTCAATTTTAATACTAAAGAACTATTGGTCAAGAAATTTCATTAACAGGTTAAGGCGCTTACGTCTAGACAACCATCGCCTAGCGAAACCCGGAGGGCACCGAACATAGAACCATTCGTTCTTGAAATAACTCAGTCGGGTCCAGGCTCCAACAACAACTTGGCAATTCCTAACTGCCTCCAGAAATGTGAAAGACGGGCTATCACCCCTACTCTTGAAGTTAAATATATGTCTAATATCGGTTGGCCTTGGCGGGCGAAAGAGACAGTCCATAAATATGACAAAGGCACTGTTCAGCAACGCGTGCCCGTTGGGATGAAGTTGCGAAGGAGCGATACCTAAATATGATAGCATCCCTCTGATATATTGATTGAAAGGAGGGAGAGTTCCGGCCGCGCAAGCATGGCGATAGAAAGCTGTATATCCTTCGGGCGGATTGTGCGGTCTATCATCGGCACTGGGTAATAACACATCGTCTAGGGATATGTTATGTTTCAAGCAAATTCGGCCCAACAAGGATTCAGAGATGTTAGATTGAACAGAGTCAATGGGCTCCTCGATAAATATAGCCTCCAGCAATTCATCTGGAGCCGGGTCGATTACGTCGACAGGAATATCGGGAATCTCAAGCATCGGGGGAGTCAAGCTCTGTACCTCTTGTTGTTGGGAGCCCGAAGATTCCATAATTAACTAACTCATCAGAAAGCAACGTTAAGTACATAAAAAGCCCGTGCATTCCCCAGTGTGAAGTGTGTGAACGTGGTGTGCAGTGTAAGTGTTGTACGTTACTTAAGCAGATTCTACAGATTAAAGTAAGATGTCCGTACAACAAAACTTGGGAATTTGAGAATGAAAATGACCATCATCGCTGACCGTCACTTCCATGCCATCCAAACGCTACTGACCACTTCAAGTATAAATCAGTCGTATTATTGGTTAAGTCATGGTTCCATCGATGAGCTTCAAAAGGAAGTCAAGTATAGTCCTACAGTCAAGTCCAATTAGGCAAGGCCGAAGCTCGTCGGAGTGAAGTATGCTAAATGTCATTAAGTTCGTCAAGTTTCGAGTGAAAATTGGTCACGTTCGAATCCATTGATCGAGTCAGAAGAGTTGCATTCCCTGAACTAAAGACGTTCGAATCGATCACCTCGGATCGATACGAGTCGAATCGATGTGCTTCGGATCGATAAAAAAGTCGACTCGATGCATTTCGTATCGATGTAGGTCGGTGGAATGATATCCATAGCATCAAGTGAAGGAGCGCTTCGAGTCCATCAGGAGAGCGTTCGTACCAACCCAGGAAAGCAACTTCGTATCGATCGAGTTCGATACCTTCGAATCGATCGTGAGGTTATTAGTTCGAATCGATCGATACGAACCACGTCACCTCACAAGCATCGATTCGAAGCCCCATAATCAGGATCGATGCGAACTAATCCATCCCGGATCGATACGATACGAAGAGAAAGGAAATCCTTCAAAATCTCTCGTTCTCCAAAAAAGCCTCAGCACCTTGTCACACTCCATCCATCGATTCGACCCGTTTCGTTCAGATCTCGCAACCTTCCAAAAGAATGAAGGTGTTTGTTCGAATCGAAAAAGCGTCTCTCTCGAGTCTGGGGGGATCGATACGAAGGAGAAGACAATAGCAACAGTAAAAAGTAAAAAGTGAGAAATGAATAGGACCCCGGTATATATAGGAGAAATATGACGATTTGCCTCCCGGTATACCTGACCGGCTTCAACAGGTGAGGACCTCGACTCAATTCGTTACGGCGACCTCGAATCGATTATAACCCACTACTTCGAATCCATCTCATGCGAATCTTCTTGTACGTTCGAATCCATCTCAGCAACATCGATGCGAGGCAACATCGACTCGAAGCACAAACCCCATGAGCCATCGTTTCGAAAGGCCATCGGTTCGAGCATTCACGACTTCGACTCTACCAACTCAGACAACTACGTCGAATCCACACAGTATCGATTCGAAGAACCTTCGATTCGAAGCAGTCAACAGAAGATGAACCTGGGTCACTGTGCCCCATCGATTCGAAGTGCCTACTTCGAGACCATCGACTCGAAGCGGATCGAGAAACATAGATTCGAATAATACTCTCGAATCCATCGAAAACGATCGAATGGGGATAAACGCATCGCTTTGAATATAAAATTATTACTTTACTACCTTGTACAACGGTTCAGGAGAGGATCGATACCAAAGGACAGTCATAGATAATCATTAATGCACTGATTAAACTCGAATCTCAAATCGATTTAGGAGAGGATCGATGCAGAATTCGACAACAGGCCAGACTGGCAACAACTTGCAAACATGCAACATTAACTAAAGTCAGACAAATAGCCAATCACGATCATACAATGGTCAATTACAGCGATACAGAGTACAACTTTCCCTAAAGCATGTCATGGCTGTCCAATGAGAGACTGCAGCTTTTCAAAGCACGTCATGTTTACACAAGACGTACTTTGGGGGGCAAATGTTATCCCGCCTTTTGGCAAGGCCGTGACACCAAGGACTTGACTAGAGACCGGTGATAGATTATCTCGGAGATTGGTTACGCACAAGGATCGCTACGGATATCGATGGAATTTGTCCGAGTCCGGATCGGGCTACAATCGATAAGGCACGACAAGCAAAGTAGTAGGAACCAACGTTCCAAATTTTGGGGCGATCCGAGTTCGTATGCCCAGGATATCACCAAAAATGGAGTAGACGGTCTTAGTTCGAATCCATCAGACGTGTACTACTTCGAATCCAGGAGACCCAACCTCGGTTCGAATCCATCGAGTCAAAGACCACTCGAATCCGGCACATGACCTCTCTTCTAATCCCTCGAGGTAAGGCGCTTCGAATCGATATAGCTGGGAAGTCTTCGTATCGATCGACTGTGGACTGTCCTGATCGATACGAAGGAACATCCCCCCGATCGATTCGAAGGACCACGTCTTCGAATCCATTATCACGAGAATACCCAGTCAAAGCTGCAAAGGACATGGAGTCGACCCAGTAAATTCGGAGCGAAAAGTGGATCGATACGAAGGACGCGCGCCACATCATCACCTTCACATGCAGGAGCATGGATTCGACCCTATGGATTCGAGCCATATCGATTCGAACGAATCCATAGGACGAAGAGCACGAAAATCTTCAACTTGAATCGATCATAACTCGAGTTCTACAAGTCCAAATGCAATGAAATTTTCATAGAAGCTTAAACACATGATGAAAAATGTTCACACCAAATTTCAACTCGATTGGACACTTTCTTGATCGATTCGAACCAAGGGTCGAATCGATCCCAAAGTGGGCCCGGTTCTCCAGATTTCGGCCATGTGGCCCCCTCACGTGCCAGAACTGGTCTCCCCGAATTTTAGGTGAAATATCAGCCTCATACACCTATAAATAGAGCCCCTGGTCATTCAGAAAAGGGGTCGGACAATTCTAAGTACTAAAGAGCGCCCAGATTCAGCTAGATTTACTCCAGAACACCACCGCTGCTTTAGATTGAGACTTAGCATATAAATTCAGTTGTACTACATCATAAGAAATTGTAATCATCAAGTATCAAGCAATAAAATCATCAAACTTCATAGTGGACGTAGGCAAAACGCCGAACCACTCTAAATCGTTGTCTTCTGTGCAATTTACTTTCTGTTATTTGGAGTTTTTGTTAGATAATTCTCAGTTTTAATTTTCATTCTTCACTTTTATCTCTTCAAAAGCTTCCAAAGAGTGTTGTGCCCATTTTTGGTACAAACAATAATCATTCACAGATTATAAATAAATCATCACAAAGCATATGAAACAAATTCATATAACATATGAAACAAATTCATATAATTTGAGGAATCCAGTTGGATCCCTCCAACCTGTTTCCCTGCATCCACAGATGTTAGCACAATACCAATTCCACTTCAAGGTGGAATATCGCGGTATATGGGATTTATAAAATATCATCCGCTATTATGCGGCGCATAGGGTCTCATCCACTATATAATGCAGGAAATCAACAACTCCAATATATGCATATTCCAATATATATATATATATATATATATATTGCTATATACTACTATATATATATATCCTATCACATCCAAACCGTCAATCAATCAATAACTGCAAAATCAAATTTTCATTTTGAGTGAGAAGATCTCACCTTTGCTTTTTATTTTGCAGTCCATTTCCATCCTAGATTATTTTCTTCATTGTATCAGACCTTGTATAAACAATTTATACAATTTATTAACATTTGAAAAATCAAGCGATTAATTTCCATTTTATAATTTTATTAACTAATAATTTATTTTGAACCAATAATTTCCCTTTAAAAAAATCTTTTAGTAACCAAAATAATTAAATAGGTTAATTAAATAAATTTATTACCTTAGTAAATTGGTTTTAACATAACTTTATACATCAAAATACATGCATGTGATATTTTCTTTTGAAGCTATATACTTATAAAAATAAACTATATAGGTTTTATTTAAAATTTCTATATTTTTCTCTTTCAAACTGCACATAAATTAAAGATATGTATTTATAAAATTTCCCTTTTCTTTTCTGAAAAATAAAACAGTAATTAACTTTTATTGAAAAAAATCCTCTAACTGTATATATATATATAAAAAAATTTCTTCTTCTTACTACAAATAAAATTTCCAGACTATATATATATATATATGAATAAATTTTAAAATTACCTTACTGCCCATTACGAATTTGAACGAAACCCTAGCTGCCCAATCGACTTCGCCGTACGTTAGTGCTCGTAGTCGCCGCCCCATCGCTCGCGACCACCGCATCGCGAAACCCACATCGAAACTTCCCAGATTTCGCTTGACCCTCTAGGATAGCGCTGCCCCTGTACCAGCCGATTAACGCGACCTTCTCATGAACGAGATCGCGATGCCCAAAAAACATCGAACCCATGCCCTGTCTTTGCCGCTATCTCGAGTGCAACCCCCTTCGATCCATACGCCAATCGCCGATGCCGACCATTGGCCCACTCGCGATTTCCCTCGCCGAAGTCAAAATCGACTTTGATTCATCTTCGTTCGCCATCATTACTGATTTCGATTTGAAGAAAAAGGAGGGAACGCTATTAGATTTAGAAATAGTCTCAACATCCTGGTTCCTATTCTCTTTTTTTCTCACACGAAAATGAGTTCTATTCGGCCGTTATTTTTGACTGAACGAGATATATTTTTTCTGAAGAAGAGGCTTCGGCCATTTATTTTCTTCATTTGAACTGGAGATGAAAAGATGCGTGAATTATGAAGGAAGGGGAACGGGGACACGATGGAATGGTTGCGTGTACGAGTGGGAGACAGTGATTTGAAGGCAAAAGCATCGACGCAAAATAAATTCAACTGGTTAAACAATGTATTGATTTATTTAATTAAATTCGAATCGACTCGAAAACGAAGCCAAAAATCTCGACTTCCTATCAAAGCGTGCCGCTAGGCGTTCGTAATGTTATACGCCTATTCCGAACACAATGGAAAAGGTTCCGAGTCCAAATTTGATCGTATGGAGAAGATAGCTTTTTGGACCCAGTTATAATATTAAATTTTCGATTTAATTTCAGCGCGTTTGCTTATCGTACGGCCAAACGATCACTCCAAACATTACGAAAATTGAAATTCGATAATAATACACTATTATGGATCCATTGGAACTAGTTTCGTCAAATTCCGAGATTGTGCCCCAGAACGCTATTTTCAAATATCGATTTAAACGAAAAAATTCAAAACTGAACAAAACAGTTTCAAATTCAATTCTGAAGCTTCCATTATCTTCAGTATTATTAATATGAATTTTCCAAGACTTCATATTATTTTTAATCAGCTCGAAATTCCAATTTCAAAATTTTACCCAATTTCATACAATTAAATTTACTAATTAAATTGCCAATTTCATATTTACATTTGAAATTCAAGTTAAACCATCATTCAAATATTTAAAATCAATTAAATATTCTATTTCAAATGTCCAAAAATTCAGGGTCGTTACATTATGCTTTGCTTCTTATCATCTCAGGTACTCTTAAATGTGTAGACTATATAACAAGTCTGGTATAGCATGCACGTGTTGTAGATGGATTAGCAAGGGGCTGCGCTTTTGCATATACCATATTTTTGGAGCTTTTACTATTTCCGTTGTGCAACACTATAAAGCTTTAGAAGTGTTCATTTTATTTAGAGATAGATATTTTGGATATATTTATCAGATGTATAAACTCTACTACTGGTTTCTATAACTTTATTGAACCTATGCTCTAATCTTTGGTGGTTCATTTAGTTATATCTATGTCTCCTCTATTTTATATCTATGTTGATATGAAAATTTTTTCAATGCGCCGTGAGATATACAATAAGTTCTATGATTGTTTTATTTACTTCATTCTCAACAATCATCCTACATCGACTTAGCACCTCCATCGAATGCATTACAGGTATGTTTGGATGCTGGAGGTGTAGGACAGTTGTCACACTTTGTTAGGAGGTCATAAAATAAGGATCAGGGTTGTGTGGATTGAAACAATTGAAACAAAAAATTGGATAAAAATTAGAAATTCAAGAGGTTTCAATGTTTTTTTATCTCTATACCTAACAAAATGCCAAATACTATTCGGGCCTTCTAGGTTTTTCCAATTTTTAAGACTTAATAATTGTTGGGCAAACAAAAAAATCTTGGTTGATTATATTTATTAATTTAATTTAAAACTTAAGATTAGTTAGTTAATTTGTTTTGTATGTTTATATTAATTCTCGTAAACGTTTTAAATAATTAAGTTAATTTACCAATTGATGTATTTTTTATTTGTAAAGAATGATTAGAAAACTACAATTTAAATATAAATAGTGAGAGAAAATTAAACATATATATATATATATATTATAAGTGCATGATCTAGAATTGCAAATATATGGACTTCAATCTAAAATAGTATGAGAGAATTAAGGAGAACACGGTAAGTTATTATATAAATAATAAACTATATGGTATTGAATGTAAAATAATTTGTAACTCATTTGTTGCACATGATAAAACTTTAATTTCTTAATTAAATATAATGTTAAAGAACAAAATTTACTATACAACTTGAAACAACAGTTTTAATTCTATATAATATGTAAGTTATGTGTTCAGTTATTGTGCATACGCTTGTTTGTAATGAAAAATCTATTTTTGAATGAATTTTACTATATATGAAGTAGAATATAATATAGTTGAAATAAAATTATATAAATAAACGTTGTAGAAAAATTTTGCCATGGTCTTGGAATACTCCTAAATAGTCGGAAAATATACCTTCGGTCAGGAAATGTGCTTGAAACTGCATTTTTGTTTGGGTTATGGATTGAAAGATGCAAGAGTGCTAGGGTTATCCCCTAAAAGTAGTTATGTAATTTGTTACATATATCTAACTCTATAATAGATTTTGTTCATAATAAAGGTGTTTGTTTTCTTTTATATATTATGTTATAAATAATTAAGTAGTTAATTTGAAATATATAATTAAGAAAATAATTAAATAAAATGTTATATGATTGTAGTTGCAAATAGTTGTAATTGTGAGTAATTAATCATAATAAAAAATATGTATAAGATGTTTCGAAAAAGGATATCGATTCATCTATTGAGACCGGAGTACATTATGCTCTCCAAATATTGGGCAGTTTATTACTCATCGTTTCTTTGGCGCCATAGGGTTACATACTTGTAGTTATTGGATAGTTATGGAATGTTCATCTGAGAGTTCCCTATTGGTTGATAACAACTTCGTCAAATAAAAAATGTAAGTGCGGCGATGTTACGCGGTTCCCTCGGCTTGAGAATACGGTGTAACTATAATGTTAATACTTCACTTTGATTACAGTTAAATCATGGCATGACGACTATTGAGAGACTATACTTGGGTCTAAGTTATGAAAGAGTTATGGGTAGGTCATGTGGGCAATTATGTAATTATTACATAAACCTAACTTTATAACTAATCGTGTTCGTAGTACAGGTATTTGATTTTTATTATAAACTTTATTATATAATGATATAAGTGATTAATCTAAAGTATATCAAATAGAAGTTCCTCAAATGATTTGTTATATGAATATAATTACAAGGATTCGTAATCATGAGAAAATTATCACAATATATAATTACATATTATTTTAAATATTCCTAGTCAAGATGTTTCAAGAAAAGAAATCGATACATTAGTTGATACAAGAGTACGTATTGCTCTCCAAATTATAGATGGTGTATTACTTATGGCCATTGTAGGCACCAAGGGGTTACGTACTAGGGTGGTGTATTACTCATGGATGTTTTAGGCACCAAGTGGTTACATACTATTATTTATTGGATAACCATGAAATAACTCGCTCAAGAGTTTCATGTTGGTTAATAACAACTAAGGTTAAACAAGAAATCTCAAAGCGATGATGTTATACAGTTCTCTCGACTTGAAAATATTGTTGAGCTTTAATGTGGTTATTCTACTTTGACTATAGTTAAATCATGGCATGACGAATGTTACTCAATTTTCTCTCAAGTAAAAGATAAGTCAGCCACTACATCAAAGCCCGACCCATTCCAAGTCAATCTGCATAACAAGACTCAATCTAACAAAGACAAGTTGACTTACAATTCTAAGACTGGAAGAAATCCAAGCTGGCCAACACTTCTACGCCATGCCAAATCCAAGCAAGTCAACTCAGCAACACGCTAGAGATTTAACCACCCGGCTCAACTCAAGATGATATACAGTCAACTCATGCGACTTCACCCAGCATAAAAGAAACCAGTCTTTGACCCGGCTCTATCTTAGCCCGCTTATGATCGACCTCATACAACATATCTTGTCATCACATAATGATGGCTATGATCGTCCCCTTTAGCTTTGTCCTTAGCAATCTTCATCTTTGTTCTCGACAATCTTTGACAACAAGCAACCAACCATTACTGTGCATAAGAAGCTTCTCTCCAGCCTTGTCCCTTAGGAAAGTGTGCATCATGGCAAAAAGTACAACTGGTACGCCAATTACCTTGGCATGTCTTCCAAAAGCACACATACTCTTGTTCCGTGCCACCTTTCCTAGCATAAAGCACGTCCCTAGTACGGAACAACAACTGATGTGCATCTCAGCCACATGTTTACACTTCCTTTCCAGCTATCCTCCATCAACCCAAGTGACCAGATCTAATTCCAAAATGATTCTACTTTTTTACTATACAATCATATTCATTCAATGGTCAACATCAACTACTATAAACACCCAATTTCATACAACTTTATAGGGGTTGATTTTTATGCTCGGAATTAATATTTCCAACAAGTAAAATATAAATGCTCTTAAATTTAGTAGCATTCTAACCTTAAGTGCTTAATTTTTTATTATTCTCTTTTAATTCCTTGAAATTGTAAGAGATCGGTATAGTAAGAGATCTTCATAGTGGACATGGGTAAGCTTAGCCGAACCACTCTACACCTTCTGTCATCTACTTTATTTGCTCATTTATTCCTCATTTCCATTTTAAGCATAGTATTAGCAAGTAACCTTTGCTAATGTAAAAGTATTAGTCTAATTCCAAGGTTGGCAAAAAAAATTTCAACTATGACCATCGGGCGACTATATTTAGGTCTGAGTTGAAGCATTATAAGTGAAACACTACGCAATAAAGAATTCGTCTCCTAGCTGTATAACGTTGGTATCATGGTCAATTGTAGTCAACTCAAAGTAAAACTTTTACTAGAGCAATGAACCAAGGACTTTTCTGATGAACTAACAGTGTTGAATACAGTTGATATTGGAATTTTGACTAAAACCAAATTTCATTAGTCCTATTGTGATATAGTGTTGACGAAGAAAATTAATGTAAACAATCTTTACTAAATAGTATCGCTTAAATTGTAAAACTTAGTTTATCGATAAAGATGTATAATTGATAAATTCGTTCAAACTATTACTCCAATAGCTAAGGTGATGAGTGAACGTTCATATTTAAATAGTTTAATATTAATCACTGACTGAATTCACACTGATGAGTCACAAAACCATGATGGTGATTTATCCAAAATACCACATAATTTAATTGATTTATAAATTGTTATAAATTAATTAATATTTATAGTTTATTAATTTTTAAAATATTGTTTTATTGGGTGCTATTAGTATTTTCCAGGTGCCATTACAAGTTAACCTCATGTATGTATATGCAGTTATATATATATATATATATATATATATATATATATATATATGTGTATGTATTGATATACGATATCAACACGCATATAAATACGATTTAAACAATGTTATTTCTAAACAAGTTTGGTGTCTCATTAGCCCATGTGCTGGCCGAGCTAGGGGAGACGAGGGGAGTGGATAGTTAAGAATTCTATATATGTTTCGGAATTAGTAAATAAAGAAATAGTAAAAGGAGGAGAACTTGTCTCCACCTTTTTTCTATTTAAACAAGCCTACCCCTCATTCTTTTGGATCTTTTGCTTCTTCCTTTCCTCCACTTCTTGGCCATGAGAATCTTCCACCTTTTGGTCAAAAATACAAAAGTCCATAACACTTCAAATCAAATACATATCATGGTACTATAAGCCATTGCAACATCCGAAGATTGATTCAAGGTGAATCTTGGAGATCCCATCAATCTTCACGTGTTCAAAGGCAACATCCTTAAGGTATAAAACCTAATTCTCATTTTAAATTATATTTGTCATGCAGCAAGATAATATGTACAACGATTTGGTATATTTATTAATTATTTCTTGTTTAATTAAATAACTCCGACTAAATTATAATAATTATCATTGTCATTTAAAAAAATATGTTTTTGATTTTCGACCATGGTATATTCTATTATATATTTTTAATACCACTTTTTATTACTTAAAATGGTTGTTTATTAATTTTAATACATTTCAATAAATGTAATTTATTTAAATTGCTTTTAAAATAATCATATTTTAAAAAGTTTTCAAATTTAAGAAAAATATATAATTTTTTGTTGAACATATACTTTAAAAACATATTTATATATCCAAATGTTGGGTAGTGTATTACTCATCGCCATTGGGGCACTAAGGGTTTACGTGCTCATATTTATTTGATAATTGTGGAATGACTAGTCCGAGAGTTTCCTATTGGTTAATAATAACTAGGTCAAGTAGGAAATCTCAGTGTAACGATATTACATTGTTCCCTCACCTTGAGAATACCGTGGAACTTTAATGTGGATATTGCACTTTAATTACAGTTAAATCATGGCATGACGACCGTCGAGTAACTATAGTTGGGTCTGAGTTGTGAGAGAGTTAGGGTAAGCCCTATGGGTAATTATGTAACTTGTTATATATACCTAATTCTATAACCGATCTTGTTCGTAACATAGGTATTTGATTTTTATTATATACTTTATTATATAATGATATAAGTAATTAATTTAAAGTATATTAAATAGAAAATCCTTAAATGATATGTTATTTGATAATAATTACAAGGATTTGTAATCATGAGAAAATTATCACAATATAAAACAACATTTTATTTTTAATATTTCTGGTCAAGGTGTTTTGAGAAAGGATATCAATACATCCTTTGAGACTAGAGTACATAACATGCTCAAAATGTTGGGAACTATATCACTCTTGGCTATTGTGGGTACCGAAGGGTTACGTACTAAAATCATTGGATAACCATGTAATAACTCACTTGAGAGTTTCTTGTGGGTTAATAACAACAAAGGACAAGCAGGATTCTCAAAGTGATGATGTTACATACTTCTCTCGACTTGAGAATACTGTTACGCTTTAAAATGGGTACTACACTTTGATTATAGTTGAATCTTGACATGACAAATGTTGTCAAATTTCTCTCAAGTAAAAGATAATCCGACCAACACATCAAGGCCCAACCCATTCGAAGTCAGTCTACATAACAGGACTCAAACCGTCACAGACAAGCTAGCCTATAATCTAAGCTCAGCCCAAATCCAAGCCGACCGACTCTTCTATGCCCAACCCTAGCAAGCCTAACTCAGCAACATTCCAGGGATACAACTGCCTGGTTCAACTCAAGACAACATACAACCAACTCATGTGACTTGACCCAGCTCAAAAGCGACCAGTCTTTAGCATGGCTCTATCTCAGCCCGCCTACGACCAGCCCTATATAGCCTATCTCTTCACTACACGTCAGCTCGGATCCTCTCCTTCAGCTTTGTCCTTAGCAACCTTTAGTTTTGTTCTCAAAAATCTTTGAAAAAGCAACCTCGCATTACTCTGTGCAAGAAGATTCTTTCCAGCCATTTCCCTGATAAAAGGTGCAACACGACTAAAAGTACAACCTTTACACAAACTAATGTGGTATGTTTGCTAAAAGCACACCATGCCGCCTTTCTTAGCATAAAGCATGCCCTAGAACGGAACAACCGAAAACATGCATCTTAGCCACATGTTTACACTACCTTTCCAGTTATCCTCCATCGACTAAAACGACCAAATCTACGACCAAGAATGATTCTTGCCTATTTACTATGCAATTATAGCCATTTAATGATCAACATCAACTGCTATAAATACCCCTACCATACAACTTCATAAAGGTTGATTTTTATGCTAAAATTGATATTTCAAGCAAGTAGAATACAAAAGCTCTTAAATTTTGTAACATTGCAATTTTAAGTGCTTAATTTTTTATTATTCTTTTGTAATTCCTTGCAATTGTAAGAGATTAATATAGTAAGAGATCTTCATAGTGGACGTGGGTAAAATTAGCTGAACCACTTTACACCTCGTGTCATTTACTTTTGCTCATTTATACCTCATTTTCCATTTAAACCTAGCATTAGCAAGTAAACTCTACTAATAAAAATGCGTTAGTCTAATTTTGAGATTGGCTAAAATTTTTGTCAACAGAGACCATCGGGCAACTATAATTGGGTTTGAGCTGAAGCATTCAAAGTGAAACACTATTCAATTGAGAATTCGTCTCCTAGTTTATGAGGTAAGTATCACGGTCAACCATAGTCAACCCAAAGTCAAAATAATTTACCAAAGCAGTATACTTAATAGTAAATATTATTATTGAACTAAGGTTTTGCTTATGGATTAACCGAGTTGAATATGGATGATTTTGGAATTTTGATCAAAATCAAATTCCACAAGTTTTAATGTGATATAGTGTTGACAAAGGAAATTAGTGTAAACAATCGTTACTAAAGGGTACCATTTAAATTGTAAAATTAGACTTACCGACAAAGATGTATAATCGATAAATTTGATCAAATTGTCACTCCACTAGCTGAGGTGATAAGTGAATGTTAATATTAGAGTAGTTTGATATTAATTGTTGACTGAATTTACACCAATGAGTCGCACTACTGTAGTGGTGATTTCTATGAAATACCACATGATCAAACTGATTTATAAATTGTTACAAATTAATTAAATATTTATGATTTATGATTTATTTAAATATTTGGAGTATTGTGTGCTATTAGTAATTTTTAAGATGCCATTAGTAATTATGCTAGTGCATACATAACTGTTATATATGTACGTATTGATATGCGATATTGATACGCATTTAAATACGATTTAAATAACATTATTCACTAAACAAGTTTGATGTCTCATTAGCCCATGATAGCCCATGTGATGGTTGGCCTGAGGGAGACGAGGGGAGTGGATTGTTTTGAATTCTGGATCTATTCTGGAATAAATAAACCAAGAAATAGTAAAAGGAGGAGAACTTGTCTTCACTTTTTCTCTATTCATACCTCTCATTCTTTTGGATCTTTTGCTTCTTCCCTGCATCCACTTCATGGCCATGGGCATCATCCTCCCTTTGGCTAAAAATACAAAAGTCCATAGCACTTCAAATCAAGTATATATCATTGTACTTCAGGCTATTGAAATGTCCGGAGATCAATTAAAGGTGAATCTTGAAGATCCCTTCAATCTACATGTGGTCAAACAACAACATCCTTAATGTATAAAATCTTATTTACACTAAAAATTATATATGTCATGTGGTAGATAATATATACAATAATCACTAATTATCTGTTTTTTGTTTCACATGTAATTGTATATCTCTAACTAAATTACAATAATTAACATTGTCATTTAATTTTTTATATGTTTTTAATTTTTGACCATGGTATATTCTACTATGCATTTTAATATCAATTTTTATTACTTAAAATTATTGTTTTTTAATTTTAATCCATTTAAGTAAATGTTATTTATTTTAAATTGTTTTTAAATTAATCATATATTAAATAGTTTTCGAATTTTAGAAAAATATATAATTTTTATCGAACATATATATATATATATGTATATATAGACACACATATATATTAATGTATTTATTTCTAATGAGTTAAATTAATACTTGCATTAATTCATATATAAATATTTAACATATATGTATTGTTAGCGAATAAATTCGCTAAACCCAAAAGTGTGGGGAAAAAGCAACTTTAAAGAGAGGACTTGTCGAGGCTAACCGAAGTCATCAAATCGAAGTATACACTCATATCGGCTCTAAGTTTAGTCATCGGCGTCATTCGGGGGTCAAGGCAGTTTGCAAGGTATAAGTCAATATGAAGATCGACGTTCAAGTCAATATGCACTGCAATAGTCAAGTCACAAACCCAAAGAAATTCAGTATGCTATGCAAGTCACAAGTCTAAGTAGATCAATGTGCAAAGTCAAACGGGTATGCAAGTCATAGTCCAAATTGAGTCAAAAAGGCTATTGTTTGCATAAAAATTGGGCAAACACCTCCTGCAAACACCTCCAAGTTGTATGGTTTAGTCGATTTTATGTTGTTCTTATTGATTTGGGTGGTTTATGCAAATATATAAAAAGCAGGGACTAAACTGTAAAAGACACACAGATTTATAGTGGTTCAGCCAGAATGCGCCTACGTCCACTTTATATGTTATTCTCCTTTACTTTTCAGATTACAAGTACAAAGCTTTGATTACAAGTGTATGAAAGTTGTTCGAAAGTTCTGTCCGTGCCTAAGCTCTCAAACTTGTCCCCCATTATTGTACCCCCACTCCTCTATTTATAGAGTGAGGCTGGGGGTAGGGGTCTTGGATGTATATAGTTGCTGGTGGGCCTGGGCTGATGTGATCTGGCCTGGCAACGTTGGTTCGGTAATGTCTTCTTCACCTTGGTTTGGTAAGGTCTTGGACCGGTGATCTTGGTCTGGTGGTCTTGGTCCGGTGGTGCGTGGAGTTAAGATCTGGTCCGGTGGTGGGAGCGTGGATTGGTCCGGTGATCTTGGTTCGGTGGTCTTGGTCCGGTGGTGAGTGGAGTTGAGATCTGGTCCGGTGGTGGGAGCGTGGATTGGTCCGGTGATGGTAGTATGCTTCTGGTTTGGTAGTGCCTTCTTCGTTTTGGTTCGGTCTTCCATGGTTGTGAAAGATACACCCAACATTTGCCCCCCAAAGTGGGGCATATGTCTGCATATGTCGTGCTTTGTTTTAGACTTCAGCTTGGATACTCTTATTCAGCCCAAACGCCGAACCAGTCGGTCCGGTCATCCTACGTTTGCCTATAAGTATGGGTCTTACGCCTCTGTTATTCCTTATCATTTGAAATAGCCGAACCAAACTTCTATCTGCCGAATCAACCATATCACCGAACCAGATCTGACTGTCGGACTAGGTGAGGCTTTCGAATGAACTTTATGCTTGCACTACCGATCGAGCTTGGGGAGTATGAGTGCCGAATGGGCTTTTAGCCTCGAACTACCGAATGAAACTTGGGGAGTATGAGTGCCGAACGGACCCTTAGCCTCAAACTACCGAATGAAACTTGGGGAGTATGAGTGCCGAATGGACCCTTGGCCTCGAACTACCGAATGAAACTTGGGGAGTATGAGTGCCGAATGGACCCTTGGCCTCGAACTACCGAATGAACTTTTATGTTTTGAATTATGAATGAGATTCCAGACTACAGGTACTTGTTTGTTTATATTTCTACATTCCTTGTCCTAACGATATGTTTTCTTGTGCTGTAGATAATGTTTCATAAAGTAGAAACTCGTTCTGACAAAAAGAAGTCTAAGGACCAAGGAGAGTCCTCCATAGTGCCCCCAGTTCAGGCAGCACCAGAATGACATGGACCAACCCCGAGATCGCTAGTAGACGGGTACGGTCCTCAAGAGCTCCTAAACTCACCGCCTGATTGCTTTCCTAGCTCCCTCAAAGATGAGCAGTTTAATGTTATTTCTCGCTCTTTTGGGATCGACAGAGCGCATATATTGTTGCCGGGGGAAGGAGTGATGCCATATAACCCCCCTGAAGGATATTTTGCTTATAGCAGGTATCATTGCATGTGTGGTGCCATCCCGCCTATTAATGCTTGGATAGTCAGCTTCATCACATACTTGAAGGTGTCTCCTTTCCAGCTTCAGCCCAACTCCTATGCCATCTTGGTGAGCCTGTTCGTCATCTTCCAAAGGAGATATGGGCGTCCTCCTTCCAACCAGGAAATCTGGTATCTGTACAACTTAAGAGGCTACAAGAAGGGGTCTCTGTATATTAGCTTGGAGTTGGCCGTGTCCTTCAAGCCAGTCCTGGATTTATATTCGAAATTCAGCATGTTCAAGAAGGAATGGTTTTTTGTCAAAGACGACTCTGTTTCTTTCCACCGCTTCACCTCTGGCTGTAAGTTGAATCTTATTTATAATTTCCGTTCTGACTGCAATGCTCCTCCTTATGTGCTTTATTTCTTGCTAGCGACAGGTGGCTTCGCGGTTGTAGAGAATGATCGTCTGGTTCAGATGGCTGCGGAAATAGAAGCCATTCCGAAAGGCGAGAGGGCGGTTTCTTATTTGATCAAGAATGCTACTCTTTTGGGGCTCAACTTAATCCTGCCACGCCAGTCCGTGGTCAAGCAAAGAGACACAGCTGAGGAGAGGGCCGCCAAAGCTAAAGGAGGGGCTACGGCGAAGAGCAGTAAAAGGAAACCCTTCTCGAAGCATCCAATTGCCGGGGGGAAGAAACTTAAGAAGTCCGATGGACCCTCCCCCAGCACATGTCCAGATGTCCCGGAGGAGGAAGATGTGGAGGAGGAAAGAGGCGAGGATGAAGGAGGTGAGGAAGAGAGTGGAAGTGGTGGAGAAGGTGATGGTGATGGTCATAGCGATGATGGTGGCGACGGATAGAGCGGTGGTGGTACTGGGGCTTTGTCTTCTAAGCAAGTAGGTGTGATCCAGGAGTGGACAGATGATGCTTTCCTCCTGGCTTTTGGAGGGTCGGAGGAAGGATCGGCTTTAGTAGAGAAGCCTAAGATAGCTGACAAGGCCGAAATTGGTGCTGATTCTTCTAAGAGCGCTTCAGCTAAGGCAATTCCTACGATTCAAGGTGAATTTTTGACTCCTGCCGACTCCATTTATGATAAGGATTTAGGAATATTTTGTGGCCTGCTCCCGTCTTGGAATGAGATTCAGGACTTATTGCAGTATCCTACTCCTCCCTAGGGTTTGTATAACAAAAGCGTCTTTTTACTCTTCTTAACCTGATGTATTTCTTGAATTATAGTTCAATGTATGCTTGTAACACTGGGTTTTTATCACAAAAGCGGGTAAGGTGGCCAAGATGTCGGATGTTCGGCACCGTCTTCAATAATACAAACTCCTCAAGGCTTCTACTAAACCAAAGCCTCCGACTGACCGCCCTGGAGACGTAGTCGGCTACCGTCCCCTTCTTGGAGTTATCAAAGAGGATATCCAAAAGAAGAAGATGAGTCGCTCCTTGTTTGAATCTTCACCTGGTCCTCAGCCCCCAACTCAGCCTCTTCAAAATACCACGGAGGAGAATACTGAGTTTATACCTTCTCCGCACCCATCTGAAAATCCTACCGTTACCCCGATAGATCATCCCGGCTTGGCTCGTAACCCGTTTGCGGGTCATCCGGATCTGGATCCTGGTTCTCATGATATTACCTTTGATGAGGCTACCGGTGAGCACCTTCTCCCTCGCAATCCTATGGTAAGAGTACTAGACGAAGCTAAGTCCCTGGATCTTGATTTGCTTAGCACTCGGGTTGTAACTTTGGGGGATGAAGCTAAGGCAAACATTGACCAGATTGCTGAGGAAACCAGGAAGCTGATGGGGCATCATGCTCGACTGGTCAAGGCCGGAGAAGAAATCGGCAGTGCTAACATTCGACCGCGGTTAATGGTTTCCGACCAGGCCAAACAACTCGCTGATCAGGCCATCCAGATCTCTCAACATGAGGCCGCCTCTAGGCAATTAAAGAAGACATGGAAGAGGCCAGCAGGGCAGAGTTACGGAAAATGGAGGCCGTTTGTAAGGAACGGATTGATATGGCTATTGCAACGGTGGATGAGGTTCGGCAAGCGGATCTCGAGCGGGTACCTGAGTTATCCGAGAAACTTGAGGTCGCGGAGCTTGCCCAAACCAAGCTGAAGAAGGAGATGGAGGCGATGAGGAAATCCTTTCAGGCCGACTACTCGTGATACCAGTCGGAGAGGGATGCTGCCATTGCAAAGCTGTTGGCTTCTGAGGACCGAATAAGGGAGTTCGAGGAGAATGAGGGTATAATGGATGAGATGCTTCAGGATATATACTTTGGCACTTGGAAACAGGGAAACTTATCTTGGATGGATGATTACCCCCAAGTCATGGCCAGGATTTATCTCAGGGCCTTGGAGGAGGCTAAGGCCGATGCAGATAAGGAGGGTGGTGTGGCCTTTAGAATG
Source organism: Allium fistulosum (assembly GCA_030737815.1). Taxonomy (NCBI): domain Eukaryota; kingdom Viridiplantae; phylum Streptophyta; class Magnoliopsida; order Asparagales; family Amaryllidaceae; genus Allium; species Allium fistulosum. The sequence continues at coordinate 890,044,663 of CM060905.1, read as the reverse complement.
GATGTGGTTACGGCTCAATTCTCCAAGGAGGAGAAAGCGGCGGTGAAGGAGGGTATGTGGTTGCTTACTGCTGAGGAGGTAGGTGTGCAGTTAGAGGAAGATGATCAAGGAGCAGATGCTGGTAAGTCTTCCCTTTTAGCTTTCCGTTAACTTGGTTGCTTATTATTAATGAATTCTTTCCTTGATCGGATAGGCGGGACCTCCGGAGCACCAAATTCCTCTGGTAAACATGCTGAGAGTTCCCACTCCACAGTTAAAGGGATCCTAGAGGGCCAGCAGGACAAGGGTACAGCTCCGATGCAGCCGACTCCATGACTTGACCTGGATATTTTTTGTTTACTTGACATTGCTGTCTATGTTAGTCTCAAATCAGCAATGTAACTTTTAGGCTGTAATTATGTTACTTGTAACCAACGGCTTTATTCGTGGCGTGTAATTTTTAACTTAGGCTGATTCTGTTGTATTTGAATGCTTTCGTTATTTTGATGTGTTGCATAAGAAGTATAGCTGTGCATATGCCTGTGATTCGATCGTGTTTGATGTCAAGTTCTAGCTTAAAATGTAATTTCATACCTTGCAATGTTAATGTGATGTGTGAATGAATTATATCTACGTGTTTATACACCAAAGAAGAAAGTACCGCCCTTTATGTTTTAGTTGTAGACGGTTGCTTTGAATGTCTTATATGACTGAGTATGGCATGTGGCCGAGTGGCCTGTCATTCAGTTGCGACTTCCTATTCCCATTAGCGAGCGCTTCCTATTCTGTGTCCTGTACTTTAGGGATCGTTATAGAAGATAGGAGGAAAGTTCTTTAAATAAAATTGAGATATGAGAAACAGTAAAACTTCCAATCACGGAAGGCCTTCGATGTGCTTAAGTTCGTGGCAAACGGGTTTTGCAGTCACTTTCCCTAGCTGTGGTCTTGGAGACATTTGTCACCCATCTTACGCCTCCGCGGGGAGTTTATCTTTTTTACCACAGCCGTACTTAAGACACATCGGAGCCGAGATCGCGCACAGTAACTACCCGGGCCATTATGGCCCATAATCGTGGGTATTATTCGATTTACCATGGCCGGCTAGCGTGGGTGCCGATCGTCAACCGTGAACTACCCCTGGCTGGCCACACCTTATGTTGGGGCTTAAAGTAGGTTCACGGCTGCCGGCGAGCCGAACGCCGTAATGAGCTGCCTCGGCTATAGTCGGCCTTCTTGGTGGCTTATAATCGGCTCATTACGGTTGGCTTTAAGGGCCGTCGCGAGCAATGAGTTAACCCGCAGCAGAGGGATGCTGGAGCAAAAGTGTCTCATTAGCGAGGGCATATATTCGCATAGTACCTGTTAGGTCTTGTCCAGGTGAAGTCGCGCTGTGGAATGGAAATGCTATATGCATAGGATTTTGTTCAACAAAAAAGGATAAAGTTAACAAATAGCCAAGATACAAAGGAACAAGTTAAAAAAGAGACAAGTTTTTAAAGTGGTTCGGCATGAAAATGCCTACATCCACTGATTCTCTTTGTTAATTCACTTCATATGGGCAGTACAAGTTAAGAAAAGTATCGACGAAGGTGTTGGATGTTCCATGCCCTCTGGAACACCTCTCCGTCCACTGTTGACAAAATATAAGCCCCATTGTGGAGATCTTTATGGATTACATACGGCCCGTCCCAGATTGGATCTAGCGCTCCGGGGCGCGGGAAGATTTGCTTGAGGACAAGGTCTCCTTCTTGTAAGCTATGATGCTTGACTTTGGAGTTGTATTGCGCTGCCACTTTTTGCTTGTGAGCTACTGCTTTGAGGGATGCATCATTTCTTCTTTCCTCAATTAGATCCAAAGACATGTGAAGGAGTTCCTCGTTCTCTTCTGGGTTATAGTGGATCCTACGGTGGGAAGGCACTATAGTTTCAACTGGGAGCATAGCCTCCGATCCGTATGCCAAAGGGAAAGGAGTATGCCCTGTTGATGTTCTGAAAGATGTGCGATAGGCCCAAAGTGCCGTCGGAAGTTCATCCACCCAAGCGCCTTTTGACTTTTCAAGTTTCTTTTTGATTAGAGTTTTGAGAATTTTGTTGACAGCTTCGACTTGTCCGTTTGCCTGGGGATAAGCTACAGATGAGAAGCTTTTGTGAATTCCGTGCTCTTGGCACCAGTTGGCGAACTCCTCGCTGTCAAACTGAAGTCCATTGTCCGATATGATTTTAAGTGGGACCCCGTACCTGCATAGAACATTTTTGATCAAGAAGTTAATAACTTTTGCCGAAGATACTTTATTTAGGGGTTCTTCTTCCACCCATTTGGTGAAATAGTCGACTACCACTATAGCATATTTGGCTCCGACTTGGCCCATTGGCAGTTCGCCAATCAGGTCAATTCCCCATACTGCGAAGGGCCAAGGGCTGGTCATTTGGGTAATCTCAGTTGTGGGTAGCCGCGGAATCTTCGCAAATTTCTGACATCTGTCACATTTTTTGACGAAATCTAAGGCGTCTTTGTTTAAGGTGGGCCAGAAGTATCCATATCGGAGTATTTTCTTTGCCAGAGCCTGCCCTCCAGTGTGATCTCCGCAGCTTCCTTGATGGATGTTGGATAAGATTTCCTTTGCTTCCCTTTTAGCGACACACCTTAATAAGGGGTTAGAGAAGCCGCGCCGATAAAGGGTACCTTCTTTTATTGTGTAGCGGGAAGTTTTCCTCAAGATTTTCTTGACTTCGTTACGCTTGTCGGGCAGTGTGCCGTCTTGTAAGTATTTTTGGATGGGAGTCATCCAAGTTTCCTCTTTGATTGTAGCTATCAGATTCACCTGCTCGAAACTTGGGGTCAGTTGCTTTGAGATGGCCACTGCTCCAGAAATAGTGTCGTCTCTCATGCTAGCTTGCTTCGCCAATTCGTCGGCCTCTTGGTTCTCTTCCCGAGGGATGTGTTTGATTAAATAGCGATCCAATTGATCGAGAAGCAGCTTGGTCTTCTTTAGATATGCTGTGAGTCGTTCTTCTCGAGCCTAGAATTCTCCTAGTATTTGATTTACAATAAGTTGAGAATCACTATGAAGACACAAAGAATTGGCTCCGATTTCTAAGGCAAGTTCTAATCCAGCTATCACTGCTTCATACTCTGCATCGTTGTTGGTGGCAGCGAATTCCAACCTTAGAGCATAGTGTAGCTTATTTCCCCTGGGAGTGATTATTACCACACCTGCCCCCGAGCCTTGTTCGTTTGACGCACCATCCACAAAGAGATTCCATTTGATGTCTTCTGCTATTTTCGATTGCTCCTTACCTTCGTTGGTAGTGAATTCGGCAATGAAATCGGCCATGGCTTGTCCCTTGATGGCGGTGCGAGGATGGTAGGTGATATCATATTGACTTAGTTCAATGCACCATTTAAGTAGTCGCCCAGAAGTGTCGGGACGATGGAGTACCTGGCTTAGTGGTTGATCGGTCAGAACTCTGATGGAATGAGATTGGAAATAGTGACACAGTTTCTATGATGTGATTAGTAAACAGTATGCTAGTTTCTCAAGTTTAGGATATTTGGCTTCCGCCCCTGTAAACCTCTTGCTTACAAAGTATACTAGCCGCTGCGTGCATTTGTCTTCTCTCACCAAGGCAGCGCTTAGAGCATGAGATGACACAACAATGTATAGGTATAGCTCTTCGCCTTTGTTCGGAGTTGAGAGTACCGGTGGTCTCTGGAGGTGTTCGATTAAGTTAAGGAAAGCTGTCAAGCATTCGTCAGTCCATTCGAACTTTCCTTTGTCTTTCTTTAGAACTTCAAAGAAGGGGATGCATTTGTCAGTTGCATTAGAGATGAATCTGCTCAGGGCGGCCACCTTCCCATTTAGGCTTTGCATTTCTTTTTGGGTAGAAGGTATCATGATATCTTTCAGAGCTCGAACTTGTTCAGGGTTTGCTTCAATTCCTCTGGCATGGACGATGAATCCCAGGAACTTTCCTGACGATACTCTGAAGGAGCACTTTAGAGGATTCAGCTTCATTCCATATTGGCGAAGTACTTGAAACATCTCGCCCAGGTGGCTTACGTGATCGTCGGCTTTCCTTGACTTTACCAGCATGTCATCCACATAAACTTCCATAGTTTGTCCTATTAGCCCTGCAAACATCTTGTTGACGAGGAGTTGATAGGTGGCTCCTGCGTTTTTAAGTCCAAAAGGCATTACTTTGTAGCAGTACAATCCCCAGTCAGTGATGAAACTAGTGTTGTCTTGATCGGGAGCATGCATAGGAATTTGGTTATATCCTGAGTATGCGTCCATAAAAGATAAGAGTTCGTGCCCGGCCGTGCTGTCCACGAGCTGATCGATTCGAGGAAGTGGGAAGCAATCCTTCGGGCATGCGTCATTTAAGTTGGAGAAGTCAATGCACGTTCTCCACTTCCCATTAGCCTTCTTTACTAGTACCGGATTAGCGATCCACTCTGGGTAGATGGCTTCTCGTATGAAGTCATTGGCAAGTAGGTTTTTTACTTCTTCATCGAGGGCTGCTGATCGTTCTGCCCCCATACTTCTCTTTTTCTGTTTTACTGGCGCCTTAGTAGGATCGATGTTTAGCACGTGGCGTGCTATGTCTGGGGAGATTCCAGTCATGTCAGCGTGTGACCATGCAAATACATCCAAGTTGTGGCGGAGAAAATCAATGAGTTGTTCCTTCAATTCTGCTTTTAGTTGGGACCCGACTTTCAATAGTCTACTCGAGTCATGTTTGTCCACAGATACAAATTCCATAGCCTCTACAGGCTCGGCGGTGGCCTCCTCCTCTTTGTCCCTGGGGTCTAATTCATTGAAAGGGTCACTGGTATATCGAAGAGGAGGGGCTTTCTTTAGCTGCTATGCTTCCAAACTTTTCATGCAGAGGGCAGTCTCTGCACTTTTCCCTATATCCTTCCTACGGTTATTGCGAAGTTCAGTTACATAGCAATCTCGAGCGATGTCCTGGTCTCCCTCTACTTCCCCTATTCCATTGTTCGTTGGAAATTTCATCTTCAGGCACCATGGGGCCAGGACAATTTGAAAGTCAGACAAGGCGGGTCTCCCTAAGAAGGCGTTGTAGGCCGAGTGGTTTTCAATCAACACAAATGTTTGTTTCCGCACAATGGAGCGGGGATGACTTCCAATTTCAACAAAGAGGTCCAGTCGCTCGAGGGGCATCTTCGCATTTCCTGTGAAACCGTGTAGTGGTTTATTGCAAGGAAGAACATCCTTTAATGACAGCTTCATTTTGTCAAAGGCATGCTTGAATAGGATATTTACTGAGCTTCCAATGTCTACTAGAATTCGGAAAACTTCGGCTGGACCGAGCCGGGCAGAGATAACCATGGGATCCGTGTGAGGGTACTACCTTCCCTCCAGGTCATGCCTACTGAATGTGATGTCACCATTCTCTATCCGCTTCGGGTGGCGTTCTTCTATAATAGAATTGACGCATTCTTCATTGCTTCTAAGTGACTTTCCGTACCTTTCCATCTCTGCCCAGCTTCCGTTGGCGATGTGTGGCCCTCCCGAGATGGTATGGACCACTATCTTCTCTTGACTGGAGCCGTTGGTGTTGCGATTTCCTCTGCCTATTTCTGGGGAGGGTAGCCTTGGGTTCTCATTGGCAGGAACCAGAGTCATGTTTTTACCTTTTACATAGCGTTCTAGTCTCCTTCTTCTGATGTGTTCTTCAATCAAGTCCCGAAGATGATGGCATTCATTGGTATCATGCCCATGGGAATCGTGGAAGCGGCAGAATTTTCCAGACTTAATTGCGTTATCTGATTCCTTCTTATGCGGGGGGCGTTTGTATTTAACTTCGTCTTGAGTGGCGAGGAAGATATTTTCGATCGTTTCATTCAAAGGGGTGTAAGCGTCAAATCTCAGTCCTGGCCGATATAGACGCTTTTCTCCCTTCTTGCCCCCAACATTGTCTCTAGAATAATTTCTTCGAACGTCCTTTGCTACAACGGGCGTGTTGCCGTGAGCTGCCTTATTTTGTTGCCCTGACTGCCCCTCAGTGGCAGTGTCTTCAAGCCTCATATATTTCCCAGCTTCATGGAAGAAATCGGGTAAAGTAGCTGGTTTTTCTTTTGTCAATCTTCTAGAAAATTTAGTATCCGTATGCACAACACTACAAAGGGCCATTAAGATAAGTTTCTCATCGGCATCTTGGACTGCGGCCGCTGCGACATTGAATCGGGTTAGATATTGCTGCACCTTCTCTCCAGGTTTCTGTTTGATACTGGATAAGGAATAAGCGTCCTTAGGTTGCTCCACATGAATGTGGAACTGGCTGATGAACTTTTCTTTCAACATCTCCCATGAGCTGATGGACCCTTGGGGTGGATGGCAGAACCAGGAGGTAGCTAGATCTGATAAGAATAGTGGAAAGCATTTGCACAGCACTCCTTCTGTTGCTCCGCTCATGAGCATATGTTGTGTGTATCTTTGTAAGTGTACAACGTGGTCAGAGGTTCCCTTGTAAGGTTCCATTGTAGGCATTTTCCATTCTCGGGGGGTGATGGCAATTTCGATATTGCGGGCTAAAGGGCTGGTTACCCTAGCGCCTATCCCTAGATCTCTTTGATCCCGTTGGATGCACTCTCTGAACAAGCGTGCCATCCTTTCATCAGAATTTAGAGTAGATAGAAATGAGTTCGGTTCTGCTCTGTGGGATTGATTCCGTCCAGATGACCTGAAGGGATGGTTTCGTCTATCATTCCTAATATTTTCCAGTGGCTGTCTTTGGTCTTCTGGGAGCATGATAGGGTCAGTCACAGCTGGCCCTTGCCTTGATCTTCCCTTGCTGGGTTCTGATCTAAGCACTTCCTCGGGTCCAACTTCGGGCTGGACTCTAGCTCGTCCCTGTTCATTGGCGTTTCCGTGGTTAGGCAGCATGACAGGCTCAGCTACGGTTGACCTTCGCCTGGTACCTCCCCCGTTGAGTTCGGTTCCAAGCATTTACTCGGGTCGGCGTTCGGACTGAGTTCGGTCTTGGCTCCTACCATGGCCTCTTCTGTCGTTAGCTTCTTCGAAGAAGGAAGATCTTTGTTGCCTCCGAGATCCTCCAGACTAGGACTCACCCCATGATTCAGTGTTGCGGTTGGACTCTTCAGCATCCCTTAAGCGTGACATTAGTTGGTCCACCAAGGCTTCCTGTTGGGATGTGAAGCGGTTAGTCACTTCAGCCACAACCCTGTCTAGATCTGTCCTAGTAATTGCTACCGGCTGTCCCGTGGCAGGGGTTGTCGGATTTGCCTGACCTTCATTTGGTACTGCTGTTGGAATGGGATGATTTACTTGATCTGTGACCACTGGATCTAGAACACTGCTAGTTGCGATTTTCTTTCCTTTGTTAACGTCTTTTTTCTGCCTGGGAGGCATGTTTTCCAAGCAATGAACGACGCTGTTAGGAAGAAGGTTAAGTGGGAGAAGCTGAAGCTTCGAGCTCCCGTCTCTCAATGAAAGCACCAAAAATGTTTGCACAAAAATTGGGCAAACACCTCCAAGTCGTATGATTTAGTCGATTTTATGTTGTTCTTATTGATTTGGATGGTTTATGCAAATATATAAAATGCAGGGACTAAACTGTAAAAGACACATAGATTTATAGTGGTTCGGCCAGAATGCGCCTACGTCCACTTTATATGTTATTCTCCTTTACTGTTCAGATTACAAGTACAAAGCTTTGATTACAAGTGTATGAAAGTTGTTCGAAAGTTCTGTCCGTGCCTGAGCTCTCAAACTTGTCCCCTATTATTGTACCCCCACCCCTCTATTTATAGAGTGAGGCTGGGGGTAGGGGTTTTGGATGTATATAGCTGCTGGTGGGCCTGGGCTAATATGATCTGGCCTGGCAACGTTGGTTCGGTAATGTCTTCTTCACCTTGGTTCGGTAAGGTCTTGGTCCGATGATCTTGGTCCGGTGGTCTTGGTCCGGTGGTGCGTGGAGTTGAGATCTGGTCCGGTGGTAGGAGCGTGGATTGGTCCGGTGATCTTGGTTCGATGGTCTTGGTCTGGTGGTGAGTGGAGTTGAGATCTGGTCCGGTGGTGGGAGCGTGGATTGGTCCGGTGATGGTAGTATGCTTCTGGTTTGGTAGTGCCTTCTTCGTTTTGGTTCGGTCTTCCATGGTTGTGAAAGATACGCCCAACAGCTATATCCTTGTTTAATTTTCAAATCCTTATGTGTACAATTGTTCTAGTGTTACAATAGGCAAAATCCCCAATTCAACTTAGGGTTTATAAAGTTTAAAAAGTAAGAAATGAGAAGAGAGAATTTGGCCTCCTCCACAAAGACCTTAGGTCCATATTTGTAGGGTTCGGTAAGTAGCAGGCTTGGGCCTTAGCAGCGTCGTCAAACATCAAGGTTGATACTTTATCGACTTCGACAATAGCAGCGTTGTCGAACATCAAGGCCAACATTCTTGTGTTCACATAGCTAAACTTCGACGTGGTTCAATAGGGTCGATACTCGACATCTATAAACTCAACGTTGATAATTTCTACTGTTGATCAACTTTTTTTATAACCACATATTAATATTAATGAAAGGCGACATTAGTAAGAGTGACTTTGACAACCCTTTTGGATGTATTGATGGTTCTCGACATGGCTAATGAATATCGACGAAGACGACTTCATATCTTGACACCTTTTTTATTGATGGTTGGCGACATTGAACAGCAGCGATATTGATGACTCTCGATGTCGGTATCCAGTAGCTTACAAAATGCAGCATTAACAGCACTTGTGGACATTTACGACGACAGTCATCAACATCGCATATGTAGACGTATGGTGTCTTCTAAGCATGTTCATAAGGGTCGATACTATAGTAGTATTGAACCTCGGCAACATTCATAACATGCATTTCCTCTTATAAGGCAGTCTCAATGAGCAGCGACATTGGGATGGAAAACTACATCAATACTTAATAACACTTATCATAAGAAGCATTAAGAATGGTTGATGTTAGCAACATCGTCATTGATAGGATATGACTTCATTCAACATTGCTTCAAAAATTATGAATCTCGAAGTCAATGTCCAGTGGTTGTTGGAATCATAGTATTACTTAGTTGTAACTGCGGTCAACGTAGGAAAAGACCGGTTTTTCCTTATAAAATATAACGTCGATGCCCCAGAGCATCGTGCCTTATTGGTGCTAATGGACTTCATGTGATGTCGCTATTCTTCGACTTCACTTATCTAGCTTTCACATCAATGATTCTCGACATTATTTCTTTGAACATCTTCGGCGATGATGATAGTACTACATTTTCCCCCTAGTTGTGACATCCCGGATTTTTGGCAAGTATTATTTTAATAAATATTTAATTTAAATTAATTGAAATACAACCTATTATGTTTAAAAACAAATATATATGTAAGTATCTGGAAGAAAATATGGTTTGGAATTAAAATAAAGAGTTTCAACAATATTTTAAAAATAGAATATATCCTTTTCACATTTAATTAAAATCAAGTTCTACTTATTTAACTTATGATTTAAAAATATATTTATGATATAATCTTAATAACAATGGTTAAAATCAAATAATCTTATCAATATTAAATCAAATATGTTGTTTAAAAATAAATAAATATATATATAGACTTAAGAACATTTTGTTATCGACATAAGTAAAAAAAAGAAATAATAAATAAGGAAATGAAACATTAGATAGTTAAACTTTAAAAATGAATAATAAAATGAGTGTTGTTGTTAAATAAATATTTCAAATAAATTATAATTATATAAAATATGAAATGAACATATAAAATTTCTAGAAATAAATCTTAAGTTAAAATAGAAGTAAATATACAAAGTAAAATAAATTACAAACAAAATATACTTATAAAATAAATAAGAAAATATATATACATGTGGATACAAGACAATAAGTATTTGAGTTAAAAACATGTATTTAAGTTAGCAATGAATATACATACAGGATAATAAATATACATAAGATTAGTTATATAGTTTTGTAATAAAGTGAACACCTGAAAAAAAAGAAATAAGAAACAAATATATATATATCTCTTTAAGCTTGCAAAAGAAGAAACATAATAAATATATGAATGTACAAACAATTAAGTGCAACAAGACAATGGAAATTAATGCCCAAATCTCAGCCACCAAAATAGATGCTTCAGCCACCACGAGAAACAAAATATCAGGCTAATAAATTGAAGAATACAAATATCTCTGAACTTATTGTACAACCAAATATCACCCTGTGTACAAATATATATATAATCAACCTGTAATCTTCCTTCATAGAACAACCTTCTCATCTCATATTCGTCCATCCACAACTGTGTGAATCTGGAAGAAATACTATCTAAACCCAAACAAAAGTTCAATTTAAACAAGACTTCAGTTTAAACATCAACCCAGATCAATACAAACCAGAGACTACATCACTGCAAACCTGAGATCTTAACAACCAAGCATTCTTCAACATTCCAGTTTCAGTAGCATGCAACCGTAGTTCTTAAATCAAAGACATTTCCAGCAAAATTCAAGTTTTAAAAGTCTAAAGATATTTTCTAATCAAAAGTGCTCTGTTCTTCATTTGGACAGGTGAGTAACATCACTTAATAACAATTTAAACATAAAATTCTGATGCATATACGTATGTGAATATGTGTGTTTATATTCTTTTACATACATGCTCTGTGGATGATAACATTTAAGTACATGCTGTTTATCATATACCCCTCTGTTTTGAGTTTTCCCAATGCAATGTTTGATTTAAAAATCATTCTCTATTGATACACTGATGTGTTTTGAGCTTAGTGTTAAGCCAATATAGGTTGTTATATTCTAAACTAAAGATTTAACCATATATTAAGTTAAACAGTTAGTTCATAATATCTGAAAGAACTCAAAGAAACTGATTTAATTTATTTTAAGCACAGGTTTGACCTGAGTTTTTCTAAAACAAAGTTTTAAATATAAATATAAGTCACTGTTATATTTAAGTCACTACTCTTCTGATCCATTGCCTAGCTTGAAGTCTGATCAATTTGGATGTGAAGTTGTTCATCCTGATTTGTTTCATTGTCTTGCATCACTAGTGGTACTTGCTGTCCATTTAACTTTTACATTGCCTTCATGTGTTGTCTGTGCACTCTCTAATGTAGCACTTGAGTATTTATTAAGCTTCCATGCATTGTCAACTGAACATTTATCACATATGTCATTCACCGTGCCTTGTTTGAGTCTTGAGTGCAGACTTGAGTCTGCTGTGCACTGTGTAGCCACATGATCTTATATGTGACTGGTATATTTGTGTGTTGGTCTTCATTTGCATGGTTGCAGTTGCTTGAGTATTGAGGTTGTAGTTTGTGTTGACTTTGCCTTGTGGTCTGCACATCTGGAATGTTCACTGACCTGAGTTCTCTGGCATTGGTTATTTTCACTTGACTTTGTTGGACTTGCCTCTGTTGTCTCTTTGGTCTGGTGCCTGTAGTGATGCTGCCATTGACTTGAGTCTGATTTGTACTTCATGCTAGTATTTTCCACCCTGCCTGTACCCAGAGTTGGACTGATTTCTAGTCTGTTTGAGGCTATGGTCTTTGACTTGTGAGATGCTTTGTGCTTGTTACACTGCCTGTTTTGTTTCCTCTGTTGTTGTTTGGTTGAGATGTTGGCATATTGTCTCGGGTAATATGAGAATCTACCCGAAGTTTTGAAGTGTTTGTCCCGAAGTTATTATTGCTGGCTGGGGAAGTGTTGTATAGTTCAAACTTGAATTGTTTCCCTGGAAAGCTGAAAGCAAATTTAAATTCCAGATCAATGTTTAACTGAGTTTAACCAAAGTTTAAAAGGTGAGTTCCAGTAAGTTTTGAAACCTGGTTTTTGAATAAATAAGTTTTAAATCTAAATTGTTTAAAACAACTTAAAGGTATTAAGAAAATTAAGTGTTGTTTTAGAATTTGGATTTAAAATGAAACTTGGAATTTTTTTAGAAAATTGGGCAAGTAAAATCCAAATCTGAAAACCTGGATTCCAAACTAACTTTGTGTTTCAGCTTGGAATGAAATAACTTTTACAAAAATTTAAATGTTTAAAATAAGTTTAAATAAAGTATGTTTAAAAGTGATTTAGTTTCAAGTAAGGTTTAAACTTACTTTATATAGAATCTTTCATAAAAAGGATTTCTTAACATTGAATGAAAAGTTAATAAATTTGTTTAACTTAAAATTTGTAAGTTAAATAATCAATTTATTTTTAAAAGCTTGATTTTAAAATAGTTAAGTGACTTAGTTTAAACTTTTAATTATATAAGTTTCTTACATAAGAAATGAATGTTCTTTACATTTATTTTAAGATTAATTAAATAATTTTAAATTTGATTTAAAATTAAATGGTTAATCATTTTGAATCTTAAATTCAAAATGGAACTAAAATGTAAATTCAAAGTAAAATGTTTCAAAATACATATGTTAATGTTAATTAAGTCATATATAAAGGAAAGGAATTATCTTAGAGATAAGTAAGGTTTTGAATTGATGAGGTACTTAAAGAATGATCATTTGATTTACTTTATAAATTAATGATTTAGATTAATTTATAATTAGAGATTAATAAATGGATTATTAAAGATAAATTAATTTGTATTTAATAATGAATTAATGTGATAAATTTTGATATTTAATTAGATTAACAAATTTGTAATAAAATTGTAGATTGTTTAAGTGTAATTATTTAGTGGAAGTAATTACAAAATTTATTTCTTATTGTAATTAATTAAAATCTGATAAGTCTAAGTTAATTAATTTAGTTTAATTAATTTAGACTAATCACTTGATAATTTGGGAAGTACAATTACTTAGAGAAGTAATTGATGAATAATTACTGAATGTAATTAATGGAATGATAATGAGTCATTTGAGAATAATTAATCAAGGGATTTATTGATGTTATTAATCAAGGGTGATTAATATATATGATTGTGAAGATTTAACCTTCCTTAATATAATTAATCTAAAAGGAATAATTAATTGAAAATGTAATTAGAGATCATTAATTATTTTAATTAATGATGTAACAATGGATAATTTGGGAATAATTAATCAATGAAGTAATAAAATATGATTAATTTAGAATGAATGTAAATAATAAATTTATGGATTTATTAGAGGTTAATTATTATAAATGATTAAGAATAATTAATTGAATGAAATTAAAAGATAATTAATCAAGTGTGATTAATTTAAGTGAATAAGTGGATGATGATTGATTAATTTATTGGAAATTAATTAATGTTATGTAAGCAAGATTTATAATGATGAAATTAATTAATTTAATTTACTTTAAATTAATTAAAGAGGTAATGATTAATTTAATTCATTTTAAATTAATTATAGAGTGATCATTTAATTATTGCTTATGTATGGATGGATGATATTGTTTTCCCTAAATGGTTTGATATCTCAGATATGAGATAAGTAATGTTATGTGATATGGATTGCTTTGGTTGAAATGTGATGATGTGAATTATCTATTGTGATGTGATTATCTATTGTGATATTGTGGATCATCTATCTGTGAACATACAGATAATGAATTAAATTGTTTTAAACTTTAAAACAACTTGGACCTAAAAGATGGCGTTTTGGATTTCGATGAGACCGGGATCAAATTTTCCATATTTGGAGGTCCGAAAACCACATCGATCCAAATTAACGATAGGTCATTATTTTCAAGTGAAGATGAAGATTTAGAATGCAAGGGTTATTGTCATTAACTCTGAGGGTGATTCCAAAATGAGTGTAACGAGATAATGCCTTCGGTTTCGTTCGAACCCGGAACGAACTTGTATGGATTGAATGCTTTCAGAACTTCGTCAGGTGGACGATGAGCATTCTAAGAGATGTGTTCTCTAAAGGTAATTGTAGCCTCAAGCCTCATCAACCAGGAATGGCTAAAACAGGGGAGGTGCAGCAAGGCTTCGTGGGTAGCACCCACTTGAGAGCGAGATATACCCCTGTCTAGAGGTCCCTTCTTATTATTTCGGCTGTGTGGGCAGTTGATTGCAACAACTGATGGGGTTGTCTTGTTCGGGACTATCCAGTAAGGGATGGTTCCGGCCTTGTGTTGCAGGGGATTTATGGTGGATCCTCGGTACAGTGATCTAGGCCACGTACTGTGACGGGCGGTACCCCAATAGCCCTGCCATTGTATGGAATCCAAACTCCAATAAGCGCCGTACGATTTAGTTGCGCCCAACTATATTGGAACGTGAGATGTAAGCATTCCAGCTATTTCTGTATTTTACTTGAAAGCCCTAGACACTATTATAATATCATTGGATTTCCTATCAAATGTTTGGTTAGCGTAAGGTAAAAACTTTTCCTTGTTTATGTGTGGGAAGTCTTACGTGATACCTTTGTTTCCAAAGGATTTTTAAAGTTAAGCAACTTAAACCTGTTACTCACACCAGACCCATGTCTGACCCGGAGTTTATCTTCTGTTTTTCTTAAACTATTGGGTACTCAAATTTTTACAAGTAGTCAAGGGATTCAGGTTAGCTTTGACGAATTATGAAGGAGCAATGGAGCAGGAGGCTTCAGCGTTATAGATATATAGATTTCTGCTGTGTTGGTATCTCTGTGTTGTATTTGATTTGTATCGAGTTGTATTAACTAGACAGGTGTTTATAACTGTCTAGTATGTGATGTATAATCTGTGTAACTCTGATTGATGTTGTATATTATGTAATACTTATATGATTAATATAATTTATTCGTTCCGCTGTGAGATTCTGATGTTGTTTAGTTCTTTCTTCTCTATCTTTTCTCTTTTCTATCCCTTTCTTTCTTCATCATGATACGACTTTCTGGTGATAGAAAGTTAGGTCGTGACACTAGTGTAAAGAAACCACTAACTTTTCAAGTCAATATTCTTGGCATCATCCTTTTTCCCGCCTTTTGGTCTTCTTGTGTTGATCTATCCTACATGTAAATCAAATCCAATGGCACCCATTTGCTTATTTTTCTTATAAATACATAAGCTTCTCTTCCTTTCCTTTTTTATCTACGGTTTTAAGAACTCAAACAAAGAATCAAATTCTTAAAGTTAGCTGCAAACCCAAGTTCTTCAATAGCAATTTTCCACACCCAGGTTCAACTCTTGTCTAATTAACTCATAAATTAGCTTTCATGAATTTTATGCTAAAACCGTAACTAAGATTTAGCTCAGATCTTATTACTTTTAAAATCGACAATCGAGTTTGATCACTTGGTTTTAATAACTTAAATTTTGTCGGCAGTTGTTATTATTAATCTTCCCTATATCGAATTAGTTGTTTAGGGATATTGGTTTAGGGATTTGGGAATTTTTTGCTCTTATATCGAAATGGATAGCATATCGGACCCAGACCTATTGTTACTTAGTCTTGTGTTGACATCATAGTTTATGGTGCCATAAACTCGAACTAGGATGGTTAACCTAGTAGTTGTTAATCCATTAGCGTAATGTTTCTGTGTCTCACAAATAAGCCTTAATGCTAGTCAAGTTGGTATAAAAATTAATATTTTCTAAGTTTATTCATTAATGAAAACAACGTACTAAGCCTAAAACTCAGTATCAATTTTCACTATCTTCATTCACGACGTCGTTAATGATGTCAATATAATGCTCATCAATGTTGTCATTATACTTAAAATTAACAAAGTGTTATATTTCCTTATTATTTTGTCAACTGACGCTTTTGATTCAAAGTTTTTATTTTGTGAGTAATCTATCCAGAATTTCAAGTGCCACTATTATTAGGACACTTCAATCGATTAGATGCAATATCGACCATTTTGGTTTTAATTTACGTCGATGTTACAGTACTGGCATGATCCCCAACGTCGACAAGACTCTTCATTAACCTACTATCGATCAAGATGTGATGCAATAACTTTTTATTGCAGAAAGATAGTGTATATCAATTAGTTGTAGAGTTATTTGATTACAGTTGATGTCGTTACTTACTGATTCATATTAACTCATGTTGTCGCCATTCATTAATAGGCGTTTTCTCTTGTCATCGTCATTCATTGATGTCGACGATTTCATTACTTCAACTTTATCTATAGTAGTAATGTTCGTTAATGCTTTGTGATACCTGTCATCGTTATAACTCTTGACTTAGGTTCATTAATATCGCCTAACCACTACTAACTCTTGTCTTATTCATGTTGATGATCCACATAGATTATACATGTCATCGTTATTAGAATGAGACATCAATCATCTTTGTATTAATTAAGGTCGACGTTGTGGCACTAGCATGTCCCACTACGTCAATAATACCCTTTGCTAACTTACCATATTTTAGTGTTAGTAAGTACAGTGAAATATAACTTCCTATTATTAAGAGAAAACGTTTATGAGTTAAAGGCGACGACATTCAATCACAGTCGACGTTGCTTGTTTTTAACATTGATTCATAAAGCCTTAATTTAATGTCGGCGAGCTTCTTGCTTATCGTTATTATTTTGTGAGTACTTTTCATGTCATGAATTAAGCTTCATTTGACACTATTATCTACAAACTATCTTCCTTAACACATTATGAGCTATTTAACCAGTTAGCTTGCCAACAGTCTACATTGCCGTGACTCAATAATGTCGACGACATTTATTACTTCATTGTTAATAATAGTTGCAAATCCTATTATCATTTTAAATCAAAGGTTACACAGCGTGGTTGAAATGAGTTTACTCATGTTACATGTTCATTCCTACTCAACTTTTGTGTTGTTCTCTCGTAGGGCTCTCTTATTAAATGAAAACTCAAATTTACTAACAAATACATCATATGCCATCTAAGGATTATTTCCTCATTGTTAGTTCAAACTTTGTTATTTAGATAATGATAGACTATTCAGACAACAACGTATTAAATTTTTCTATAACATGAGCATGAGTATGATCATTTTTCAAGTTTAGAATAATATCACCTAGCAGGTTAATGGAAGGTCAACAAGTCAGCATGAAGCCCACTAAGAAGTTCAGCAAGGGGTCCAAACCTTTACCATCGGTTGGCAAGAAAGAAGAAATCTTTTGAATCCATCGTATAATACGACCTAAGAAGAAGTGGATTCCATTCTTGGATTGTTTGGCATTACTGGAATAGAAGCCATTCCTACAGGTCCTTTATATAGTATTACCAATCCACCTGAGGGATACTTTGCCTTTACCGCAGTACATATTTGGCACACCGACTATCTTCCATTTCTAAGTTTCCTTCAATGATATCTAGAGCACTTAGGCATTGCTCCCATCCAATTTCTGCCCAACTCATATGCATATCTGACCTGCTTAGAGGTTTTAGCTCAGGAAGCAGGGCTCCCTTCCCTTAGTTTTGAAATCCTCCATTCCATGGCAATCCCTGCTAAAGTTGGTGACCAACCAGATCATCAACTATACCACATTCATCATATGTAGATGTATGGTGTCTTCTTAGCATGTTCATAAGAGTCGATGCTGTAGCAGTATTAAACCTTGGCAACATTCATAACTTGTATTTCACTTCATAAGGTAGTCTCAATAAGCATCGACATTGGGATGGAAAACACCATCAGTACTTAATAACTCTTATCACAAGCATCATTAAGAATGGTTAATGTTAGCAAATTCGACATTGATAGGATATGACTTCATTCAACATTGCTTCGGAAATTATGAATCTAGATGTTTATGTCCAGTGGTTGTTGGAATCATAGTATTACTTAGCAGTGATGGCTATCGACGTAGCAAAAGACAGATTCTTCCTTATGAAAGACGACGTCGATGCCCTAAAGCATTGTGCCTTATTGATTCTAATGTACTTCATATGATGTCGCTATTCTTCAGCTTTGCTTATCATAGCTTTCGCATCAATGATTCTCGACATTATTTATTTGAACATCTTTGGCGATGATGTTAGTGGTAACATGTGTATATAATAAATTAAGATGGTTTCGAAATTTTTAATTTTTTTATCATGGTTGAAAAGTATTATATAATTTTTTTTAATTTTTTTTATTTTGTTGTAATAATTGTATACTTCACTATTATTATGGTTTTTTAGCCGATTAAAAAAATTATTTTGACTATATTATTAATTTATAACACACACACACCTATATATTCATATATGTTTATTTTAAATAATTAAAATATATTTATTTTGTATTTTATAAACCAGGATTTGAAATTCAAATGATTTTACTATGTCAAAATTTGTTGTTTTAGATATAAATTTGAATTCAAATTATGTTAACTTATCCAAAATATATTTAGTTATCTAAAAAGAAATGTTTATTTTATTTAATATAATATAAATTTTAAAAATTTATTTATAATATATATAATTATTTATAATATTTTGAGACAGCCGATGCATATATAAATGGCCAATGTATATGTTACGGATGCAAATCCCAACACCTATATATCTATACATTAACTATGTATACATTATTATGTTGCACATGCACGTTATACACATATAAGTGTATATTGATATACTTATAATATAAATACAAATCATTTTTAATTAATCCATTAATTAATTGAATCCGAAAATTAAATAAATTGCATTTATTTAAATATTCTAGATTATATTTAGTATAACTCATTAAACCTCATAGGCTCACTATAAATCAAAATAGGATTTTTTTTGAAATCCTCCTGTTTCACCTATTGCAGACCGGCCTGGTTACGATAATTGTATCAGAGCACAAATGGTCTATACGTTCTAAATTAGCAACTTTAAGGCCAACTAATAAAGTCTACTTATCCGATGAGTGTTTATAACAGTAGTGTTTAGGTTTGGGGTTGAATAATAAAGTATTCTTCTATCCCTTCCTACCCGCCTTGCCCAATAGGCGGAGTAAGTCAAAAATGTTGGCCTAATTGTAAATGCCCAAATTGATTTGAGCCTTGGGCTGGTTTTCAAAATTCAATTCGAAAATTTAAAAAACGTATTTTAAACTTAAATGTTAAACTATAGTTAAACATATACATTGATATATGTATGCAACTATAATTGTTGTAGTTACATGTAATTATCTTAAATTTGTTTAACATGAATTATATTAAAATTTCAAATTAGTTTGAATACTTAATTAAATCAATGAATTTATTAATGAAATTAATTAAAAGTTAATTAGTTAAAATGTATACATATAGTGATATGTTATCAATATGAGGGTTCTAACTAATTAAAATAGTGATATGTTATCAATATGAGGGTTCTAACTATCAATATGTGTATACATACATAAAAGTTAATTAGTTAAAATGTATACATATAGTGATATACATATAGTGATATGTTATCAATATGAGGGTTCTAACTAATTAAAAGTTAAGTAGTTAGAATTCATTGATTTCATTGCCATCCTTTCATAGCGCGAACGGTCCGGATTTTATTATTTTTAAACCAACTTAAATATGAAGGTTCTATTGCTTTCTAACCACTATAAGAACCTTTCCACTTCATATTTATTCATAAATTATTTTGGGAACTAAGCGAAGCTATGTCGGTTTCTATCTTCCAAGATTTAGAAATTCTCTAGAGTTTCAAGTAAGAAATTTTAGGTGTTTATATAGTTTCTAATTATATTCTCCTCCAACCTCTAAACTTCCAAATCTAATTCATATATAATTCCCTTGTTGTATATTTCTAAAAGAAGAGATCTATAACAAATTGAAGTGGACGTAAACAAATCCAAAAAGGAAAAGCTAAGGACTTTCTGTGAGTGGAAATCTTAGTTTTTCTTATTCTAGTAATTGTATAATATAATTTGGATTCAATATATGCCTTCGAGAATTTTGTCTACGAAAACATCAAACTAAAACCCTAAAATCCCCATAAGTGAAATGTCAATTTTATGTTAGAATCTTAATTATTCTATATTAAAACAGTGGAATTTTATAGTTATTGTAATTTAATGTTTTACATTCTATTCCACTTCTCATCTTTTTCTTTGGATCTAATTAAGGTTATTTTAAAGGAAATAACATAGGAAATATTGTGTAAGGTATGGATTTACCTTATTCGTGGTTTACATTGCCAATTTCTGTAACTTAAATGAGAATTCCCTTTTCATTTGTATATGTAGAAGTTGAATAGAGCGTAAAAGGATTTGAATTGCAAATTCTATTAATGTTGGTTATACTAATTTAGTATAAAATAATTTTTGTATGGATTCTATTTGTATAAAAGTCTGTTGTTGAATTGAGAATATTGGATATATGGTATGTTTGTTGATATGAAATTGAACTTGTATAAATTTAAAGATTTGACATTAAACGATTAGTTTAGGGCTTACTCTTTGCACGCTTAGAAATATTTTAAGCACGTGTGTCTGTATATATAAGCGTATAAATAACGTATAATAGTTAGCGTATTAATTACATAGTAAATAGGTCATTAGTTAGTATTAAATCCCTGTTACGAAATAAATTAATAGTTAAGAAAAAAAGGGTTTTCCTTCTAAGCCCTTAATAGGGAATGGGGTGAGGTGTACGGCAGTATGTTAAATGAAAGTAGCTTATTACTAAGTTATAGGGATGCGAGGTAAGTCAAAAGCATATGGAAGTCTGCCCAGAAAATCTGGCTAGTAGCAGTATGACTTTGGAGCTGATGTGAGACATTACCTATAGTAAGTACCTAAGGAGCAGGGGACGTGAGGTTAGTCCCAAATTATGTATGGTAAACTTGCCCAGCTAATTTAGCTACAAGTACTTATGAATAGTCGGACTAATGTGAAACGTCATAGTTTAAGTTATGGGTCATAATACACAAGACCTGCTTTGGGTTGAAGGTAGCACGTGGCTGATTGAGGGCCCGCTGTAATAATCCGCACATCCCGACACACCGATCCAAAGCTCAATGTGGTTTTTGGTCTCATGTCGTGCCGAGAAATATGAGCTATTGGGATTTTAAAACATTATAGAGCATAATTATAAGGATAAGTTCTAAGACATTCTATATTTTTAGATCTCATAGTGGAAGGAATTAAATTATAAGTACACAAAAATAGACATCTCGGAAAAACTATCTCCAAAATACTTGTTTTACATATACACAATTTTCAAAGTACAATATAAGCTTTACAGACATTTAATGCAATAAGTGACTACAAGAGGAACAACATATAATATGAAAACTCCAATGTGAAGTTCCTTTCTTCATATACTATGCCCAATCAACCTCTAACCTATCATCTGGTGGTGGGGAAAAACAGGAAGGAGGGAGTGGGTAAGATAAAATTCCGGTGAATGAGTACAAGTTTAATATGTGATGATCATGTGCAGTTAACTTTAAAAATACTTGTAACAACCCGCAAATTTTGAAAATATTTTAGATGAAAATTCATTTGAAACTTTGAATATAATTATTTGGAAATTTGATAAATTTGGAAATTTAATATAATATTTTGGGATTTGATGTGAAATGTTCTTCCAAATTTAATAAAATAAAGATTTCTCTTAAAATGCAAATTTTGGTCAACTTTGGTCAAAGTTTGACTTTCTGTGAAAATTTTAAATTTTGAATTTTAAACTTATACTTTTTTTATGAAGATGGATTTAATTCTAACATTTTCTTTGTTTTTCGTTTTGTTAAATTTTGATTCCTACTTCTTAAAATTTACAACTTTTGGCGTATTACACGTAGTTATTTTCCCTATAACTTTTATCTTATTTATATTTTGATTTGTTTGGGCTTATACTAGTGGGCTAGGAAATGCTTTAGTTAGATGAGAAGCCACCTGCTGAGATGACTATATAATATCCTAGGGTTTTCTAGACTCCTCATTTTTCATTTGTGCCTCTGTAGAAAGAAATCAATGTAAGTTTTCTTCTTCAACTTCCTCCTCAAAACCCTAGACTTTCTTCCTCTTTTCCTTTAAAATTTTCCTCCTCCTTCCCTTAAAAATTTCGGCCACATCTATCTCCTCTCCCTCCAACCACAAACCCTAGCCAAAAACCACTTCTCCTCTTTCCTTTTTCCCAACCCTCTTCACAAATTTCGGACTCCACTCCTCTTCTTCCCACCACAAACCCCATAGCCGAACTTCCTCAAACCCTTCCCCTTGCTTTGCCCATGCCGTGACCATCTACTCCACCAACAAAACCCTAGGTCGAGCCTCCACTACCAAAACCCTAACCCTAGGACGAGTCTTCTCCACCAGTGGGCTAGGAAATGCTTTACTAGTGGGCTAGGAAATGCTTTAGTTAGATGAGAAGCCACCTGCTGAGATGACTATATAATATCCTAGGGTTTTCTAGACTCCTCATTTTTCATTTGTTTGGGCTTATACTAGTGGGCTAGGAAATGCTTTAGTTAGATGAGAAGCCACCTGCTGAGATGACTATATAATATCCTAGGGTTTTCTAGACTCCTCATTTTTCATTTGTGCCTCTGTAGAAAGAAATCAATGTAAGTTTTCTTCTTCAACTTCCTCCTCAAAACCCTAGACTTTCTTCCTCTTTTCCTTTAAAATTTTCCTCCTCCTTCCCTTAAAAATTTCGGCCACATCTATCTCCTCTCCCTCCAACCACAAACCCTAGCCAAAAACCACTTCTCCTCTTTCCTTTTTCCCAACCCTCTTCACAAATTTCGGACTCCACTCCTCTTCTTCCCACCACAAACCCCATAGCCGAACTTCCTCAAACCCTTCCCCTTGCTTTGCCCATGCCGTGACCATCTACTCCACCAACAAAACCCTAGGTCGAGCCTCCACTACCAATACCCTAACCCTAGGACGAGTCTTCTCCACCAAAACCCAACCCTAACCTAGTCCAAACCCCTAAGGCCGAACCCTAACCTAGTCCAAACCCCTATGGCCGAACCCAAACCCAAACCAAACCCTATGGCCGAACCCAAATAAACCCTAGACCATACCTATGTGTTCCCTAGACAAGCCCTCTTCACATATTTACAAATATATAATTTTTCTACTTTTATTTTTCTATGTGAATTATTGTTTACGTATGGAATTTATTTTATTTTCAAAGCGTCGGATTTGGATTCTCCTCTCACTCAAGCTTGTCCGTAACTTGTTGTGCTTATGGTAGTCGTTGTGTTGCGTTTTAAATCACTTCTCTAACCAAAGAAAGGTGAGTAATCACTCTTGACAACATACTTATATTTTGGTGAATTGACGACAATTGAATTGTATGGATATGTATATGCAAGTTAGAAATTTCACCTATGTTTTATTATGTTATTTCCTATGATATTAAACCTGTTGTGATCATATGCCATGATATGTTATTTATTGTTCTGTTTATTTCATATTCTGTTCTCACACTGCAAGTTCCTTCACTATGGGTTGAAATGATACATACCCGAATGATCTTTAGATTATGGAAAATTGTTATGAGCTGAAATGATAGGCCTGAGCAATTTTATTTGACTTGGGATTGCGGGTTTGAAATGATATAAAACCCGAAAAATTAATAAATTGCGGATTGAAATGATATATGTCCGTATTTACTTGACCCTAGGGTAGAGAATTTTATACAGACTCCGTGGTTGATTTAAAATGATTTTCTAAAAATTATTAAGTATTTTGGATTTCTATATATGAATCTCAACTAAAATTTAATGTAATAATTTCTATGAATTTGTTCACATGAGTTAAATTTTTTATAGGAAATAAATAGTTGGAAATGTAAATTTTGGAATCTAATTTATAGTATGAAGGTTAATTGAAATTTAATAATCTGATTTGACTCAATAATGGTATTTTATTCTAACCTATAAATTGTAAGTTTTAATTCATGTAATAGTGATTAAAATGATAAATGGTTTTTTTTGGAAAAAAATGTAAGTTAAAACGTACATTTGACATGTAAGTTTTTAACTAATGTAAATGGTATAACTTGGGTAATAAAAATGATAAATGTTATTTACTAAAAAGAAATAAAATGTAAGTTAATAACGTACTTTTAACTTAGCATAAGGATTTCAGCTTTAAAATTTGACATTATAGTAACAAAGTTATTTAACTAAAGGTGTGGTTTCTTTAATGACCAAATAGCTAAAATTAGAGTAATATAATAAGAATGATATAATGACTATGATAAAAACTGTAAATATATACTATTTGATTATATAAACTATTATAGTAGGAAGTATTACAGTAACAATTCAAAACTGCAGCGATTTCTTACGGTAATAATTCAAAACTGCTGCAATTTCTTACTGTAACAATTCTGCACTTCTTCGGATTTTAACAATAACAATTACAAATTCTTACAGTAACAATTCTGCACCACTGTGAATTCTTACAGTAGCATTTTTGCACCGCTGCGAATTCTTATAGTAGCATTTCTGTACTGCTGCGTTTTCTTAAAAGTGACATTTCCAGAATGCTACAAAATTCTCTAAAAGGTTATAGTTCCGAATGTTATGGTTCTGAAGGTTACATTTTAAAGTGCTATGATCTCTAAATTTTTACATTTCAAAGGGGTTATAATTAAATGAATTTGGAAGTGTACGACTTTGGAAAAATGAATAATATTTTAAAGAATAATGATATGGAATTTACATGGTTTTGAAAGGAATATGTTTGATATGAAAAAAAAACCATTTGAAATTGAATAACCACGGGTTAGAATAACGTTTGGTTGTTAAAGAGACCGAGATCGGATATGGGCATACTCTCCGTCGATACCGAAAACCACTTTAACAACCGTATATGCGGTGGAGATTCCAGAATGAAGTAGGATGGTGACGACGCTCCTAAAGGTATATTTACGTGGACCTAACTCCCGTGAGTTAGCATAAGGTGGCTAAAACAGGAGCAATCGACGGGCCAAGTGAGGTAGCTACTCCGATGGACACACTTCATCGTTAGCCATTCTATTACATTGTGATTGATTTGGTGCGCACCTTTGATTCGGGAGTATGGATCGAGTTGGGCGATAGTTGCGGCTATGCCTTACCAACAGTCCGGAAGTGTAATTGGTATATCTACCCTGGCATTGCCTAGTTGCACCATGTCACCTACCCTAGCGCGCCTTCTACGAGTTTGTTTTATGTCGTACCTATGTGGTATCCTCTAGCGGCCCCAGTTTATGGGGAGTTATGGTACTGTATAGACTATTGGCATTATAAAATGTGTTAAGGGGGAAATGGGTAACGCCTTAATGCTATTTTAATAGTTTACTTTACTTTAGACATTATTATAATAGTGTATATTACTACATAGTAAATAGTTTAACGGATCCTTAAAGGATGGGCGATCCCAAGCATCCTTTAAGTTACTGATGCATTTCTTTTACAGTTCACTTGAGTTGATTTACATTTTATAAGTATGTATGTCCTGACTCGAGTGTTTTGCGTTTTTGCTTTACGCTCGGGTCAGCCTGAGTTTCACAGCTTTGGTTTCATCCTTTTTGGAGCTATAGATCCGTCGGAGATTTAGCTGTCTACCTGATATTTCCATTCCTGTTATTTCCACTCAGCTTTTGCTTTTGCAGTAGAGAACTTATGTATCTAAAATTTTCGTTGTATTTGTTTTTAGACTTGGGTATTATGTATTAGTTTGAGACTATGTATCTAGGAGCTTCATGAACTCCTATGTTTATTTTATTCCGCTGCGAGTTATTCTGATATTCTGTGTCTGTGATACTGTGATTGATTTTATTTGCCCCAAATTTTATTAACAATCCATTGTTTTGAATTATTCAAGTCTGACATGTGTGGTTTTATTGTCGATTTGAATGGTCCAAAACGACGGGATGTTACAGTTGGTATCAGAGCTTTGGTTTTAGGCAAACCTTAGCCTATAGGGCAAAAACTCATTAGAGATAGGGTAGAAATACCCTAGAATGAGTAAAATCAATCTTAGAATCATTCATTGCGAGAGAACGTGTTTTCAAGTATAAAATGGTTTTCAAATGATTTTAAAGGATTATTTTGGATATAAAATTTTTCTTGTTTTAAAATCTAATTTTCCTTATAATTTCCCTTCTTTTCATATCCACCTTGTTTAATAGAATTCTTTGATTAGGATTTCCATTCTAGTTGAATCTTGTCTTTTGTCTTTCTCCTCTATCTTGGTCCTAAAGAAAAATTTATTCTTGAATTTCTACGATGAATCGTAGGAATGCCAGAGGTCAGGGTCGTGGTGTTGCCCCAGTTCCAGCACCAGTTGCACCCATTAGGTTTACCATTCTTTGTAAGGAGTTCACTCAGCTAGGTGGTACTAAGTTTACGGGATTAGAGACCATCATTGAGGCTCAACAGTGGCTGAGGAGTTTGGAAAGGATTTTCGCTGGTTTGGAGATCACCGATGCTCAGAAGCGTTAGTTAGCAGCTTGGCAGTTACAGGAGGCAGCCCTGGATTGGTGGGAGTCAGTTACAGCCAACACTATTGAGGCAGATATTTCTTGGGAACAGTTTCGGTATTGTCTTGCGTTAGTCCTTTTGAATTTGGTTTAGGTTATCCCTTTGGAATCTTTCTTAAGTTTGGATATCGTGTTGTAGGGAGGCTTTTGTGGCGAAGTGGATGCCAGAAGCTGGGAAGTCTCAGCTGTACATGGAGTTTATGGATCTTAAGCAAGGGGATATGTCATTTTCTGAGTATGAGCGGAAGTTCAACGAACTTTCCAAGTTTGGTCCTAGCTTGATTGATACCCTCTTAAGAAGAATGAGAAGTTTATAGTTGGAGCTCGCCCAGAGTTTTATGATCGTCTGATTTCTCATGTACACAACCCTTTTACTGGATTGATGGATATGGCCATTAGATATGAGAACCCCACTTCTAAGGAATCATCTGTTGCTCGTGCACCTTCATCTCAGCCCTCTTATGGAAACTCTAAGAAGAGGAAGTCTAATTTCCATCGACAGAAGCAAAATTGGCTAAAGAATCCAGGTTTAGGATCCTCTTCTTCCCAGAGGCAGCCTATTGATCTTTCTTCCATCACTTGCTTCAAGTGAGATCAGAAGGGTCACTATGCCAATAGTTTTCTAGAACTTGCCAGTGCCACCATTCATCCACCTCAGAATACCAATGACAACCTCTGCCATGTCTGTTTGCAACCTGGCCATTTCAAGAATGATTGTCCCTTGTATCAGAAGGGCAAGACATCTGGAGTCTTTGCCATGACTTCTTCCACTCGTGCTCCGCCTGCTCCGCCTGCTCCTAGTGATACCCAAGGTACTCTCCAAAGCACCTTTACTTTGTTTAATTTTCCGGTTCATGTTCTATTTGACATGGGAGCTTTTCATAGTTTCATTTCTATGGACCTTTGTGATAAGTTTGAGCATATCCTTTCATGTAAGTTTGCAACCGAACCTTTGTGTGTTACTACTCCGATTGGTGGTCCTGCAAGCCTTAGTAGGATTTGTAACAGTGTGAAACTCATCCATTCTGGCTATCGTTTTTCTGGTGATTTCTATGTTCTTGGTTTCGATGCTTTTGATATATTGCTTGGAGGAGATTGGCTAAAGGATCATGAAGCTGTTATTTCTTGTAAAGCCCGAACCGTTTCTCTTGTTGGTGATAAGAGTGATCCTTTAGTGATTCAGTGTCGTAAGCCTTAGGAGTATGCAGGTAGTTTTATCTATTCTCTTGATTCTTCCCCTAGTGATCTTGATTCTACTCCTATGGTCAAACTCTACCCCGATGTATTTGTTAAAGTCACTTCTTTACCTCCTAAACAGGAAATCAAATTTCGTATTGATCTTATTCCTGGAGCTCGACCTGTAGTTCTTCCTCCCAAAAGAATGGCACCCCGTGAGAAGGTTGAGTTGAGGAAGCAAATTGAAGACTTGTTCTCCAAAGGTTTGATCAGACCCACTCATTCCGAATGGGGATCAGTGGTGGTTTTTGTCACTAAGTTTGATGGTTCTTTGAGGATGTGTGTTGATTATAGGGAGCTGAACAAGCTCACTATGAAAAACAGATATCCAATGCCTCATATTAATGATATGTTTGATCAGCTTTATGGAGCTACTGTATTCTCTCAGCTTGATCTTGCCACCGGTTTCCACCAGCTCAGAATTGCCGAGGAAATTATTCCCAAAACTGCTTTCCGTTCTGAGGATGGTTTCTTTGAATGGTTAGTTATACCTTTTGGTTTGACTAACGCCCCAGCCTTCTTTGTTGACCTTATGACCGAGCTTTCCGTGATGTTCTCAATAAGTTTGTTCTAGTCTTCTTCGATGATATTCTTGTTTTCTCTAAGTCAGAGGAGGAGCATGAATCTCATTTGAGCTTTGTTTTGGGAACTCTTAGGAGTCATTAGTTGAAGGCTAAATTCTCAAAATGCCATTTCTGGAAAGATGAAGTCCGATTTCTTGGACATATTGTTTCTGGTAATGGAGTTTCTGTTGATCTAGTTAAGATCGTTGCGATCAATGTAAGTCTATCTTCCCTTCTTCCTTTGTACATTAATTATTCTATATCTTTCTCGATTCTTATTCTCCCTATTCTATTTTTGAATTGGGAAACTCCTAGGACTCCATCTGATATCCATAGATTTCTAGGCCTTACCGGTTATTATCGGAGATTCATTGAGAATTTTGCTCGGATTGCTACACCTCTCACCGCTCTAACTCGTAAGAATGCTAAGTTTAGATGGAATGATAAGTGGGAAGCTGCATTCAATGAGTTGAAGCGCAAGCTTACTTCTGCACCAGTTCTTACCGTACCAAATGGAAATGAGGGATTAACGGTATACACTGATGCCAGTCGTGAAGGTTTAGGAGCCGTTCTGATATAGGATGCGAAGGTTATCGCTTATGCCAGTCGTTAGTTGAAGACTCATGAAGCCAATTATGCAGCCCATGATTAGGAATTGCTTGTCATAGTTTTTGCTTTGAAGCTTTGGAGACATCATCTTTTGGGAACTAAGTTTGAACTCTTTACGGATCATCAGTCTTTGAAATATATTTTCACCCAGAAGGACTTGAATTTGAGGCAGGTTAGGTGGCTTGAGTTTCTAGCTTCTTATGGCCTCGACATCAACTATACCCCCGGGAAAGATAATGTTGTAGCCGATGCTTTGAGTAGGAAGAAGGCGATGTTATGTCAGCTTGTTATTTCTTCCCCTCCGATGGATCGTATTATCGCTAAGCAGGATGAAGATAGGATAATTAGGCTTATTAAGGAAAACGTTCGTAGCAGGGTTGGTGGTAGAAGCCAAGATGGTAAAGGAGCTCAGATCGATGATAAAGGGATTTTGGGAATCAATAATCGGATTTATTTCCCGAATGTCGATGGATTGAGGCAAGAGTTACTTCGGAAAAATCATCACTCCAGACTTTCTATTCATCCAGGTGTGACGAAGATGTACCATGATATGAAGAAGCTGTATTGGCAGAGTGGTATGAAGCGGGATATCTCCCTTTTTGTTAGTAGATGTGCAACTAGTCAACTCGTTAAGGCTGATCATCATAAGACCGCTGGATTATTGCAACCTCTCGAGGTTCCCAATTGGAAATGGGAACAAGTTTCTATGGATTTTATTGATGGATTATGTAACGACCCGCCATTTTGGACCATTCGCATCCATTATAAGTGTATAGGTAGACACTCATGCCGGAATTGAATTGCTCAAAATACCGCCTTGTTAATTTAAATTTGGCAAAACTGAACATATACAGTAAATAAATAATCACAGATCACAGACACAGAGTAATAAGTGCAGCGGAAATAAAAGAGATAGTAGTTCATGAAGCTACTATATGAATATATAAGATACATCAGAGTTTACAACAGAAGAATAATACGATACATCAGATACAAATCAGAATACAACACTGGAATCCTCGAATACTGAAAGCAGAATAGATGGCTGGATCTTCAAGCAAAGCTCCAACTCCAAAGGTGAGTCTCGAATACTGGTACACTCAGTCTGACCCGAGCGTAAAGCAAAAACACAAGACACTCGAGTCAGGATTAACATTCTTATATTAATAAATCCAACTCAAGTGAAATAGCAATTGAAATACAAGTAACTCAAAGGATGTTTGGAATAACCATCCTTCAAGGATCCGTTAAACTATCTACTATGTAGTAGTGTACGATAAGTAGATAATGTCTATCAGTAATATAAAGATATCAAAATAGCGTTAAGTCATGGCCCATTCCACCCTTAACACATTTTTATTCCCACAAGCATATACAAGACCGTAGTTTCCCCAAAACCGGAAGTCACCAGAGGGCAATCCATATACTCAAGGTACAAATCAAAATCGTAGTGGTCGCGCATAAATGGAATACAAGTATGACAAGGCACATGAGGCTATACCCAAGGTAGTGATACTACCGTTCGCCTGATCCGGACTGGTGAGAACGCAACGCCGCAGCGCCCGCAACACCGTGAAACAACACTCCCAAAATCAAGGGTGCACCAATCGACAACAAGTATAAGTAGTTCGAAGAAGTGTGTCCACTTGAGGTATCAATCCTCCATTGGCCCGGCACAGCTCCTGTTTTAGTCATTTCCAATTTGACACAAGTGTCAAGGCTATCCATTATCGTTCACTTTCTTCAGTCATCACGTACATCATTCCAACCACTTCATTCTGGATCATCACTCCGCGTATAGTTATTAAAGTGGTTTTCGGTTTAGATAGAGAGTATATCCATAACCGAATTCCGGTCTCTTTAATAACCTCCGTAATTATTTCACCGATTGGTCGTTTAATATATTTCAAAACCAAATCAATTTCAATTTCAATCAGAGTTTATAAACCAACATTTCATTTGTCTTTCCAAATCAATTTCCATAATTTACGTTTCAAACTTCCAAATTCACAATTTCAAAATCTTAAAATTTAATTTCAATTTCGATTTAAACAATCCAAATATCGATTCAAGTTCGCAAATAAGTTTCCTTCCAAATCATTTGAATTAACTAAATTTAACATTCGAATCAATTTAAACTTATTTATCGATTTCATTCAATATTCGTTAAGTTACTTTATCATTCAAAACAATTTCTATTAAATTTCCAATTCATTAAACCCATTATTTAAATTCAACTCCATTAAATCAAAACTTACAATTTTGAATTAAATTAAATTCATCAAATCGAATTCTTTAAACTTCAAGTTTTACATTAATTTCAATAAATCGCATTTTATTTCTTGTTAAGAAATTCAATTTCAGTTATTTACTTACTTAAATAAATTTCCAAAACTTAATAAATAAAGAAACCCAATTTCATTTATTAATAAAGTTCAAATTTCACTTATTCAAAAGTCCAATTTCTCTTATCAAAGAATTCAATTTTTATTCAATTATCAAATGATTCAATCTTATTCAATTATTAAATAATTCAAAACTTAATTATTAAATAATTTCAAATTTTAATAATTTCAAACTTAATTATAATTTCAAACTTAATTCAATCATTTCTCAAATTAAACAACCTTCTTTCATCAATTTCTTTATTAATATTTCATTTCAGATTACTAAATATTCACGTTTAAATTTCATTAAATTCAATTTCCAACTTCGTTTCAAAACCATATTATTTATTCAAATACAATCTTCATTTTATTTTTAAATCAAATTATTGACCAATCGGGTTTTATTTAATTTCCTATCCTAGGTAAAAATTCAATTTGGGTATTTATCATTTCAACCCGATTCCAATTCAATTCAAAATCAAACATATCAAAGGGAACTTGCAGTGTGATAACTGGGATGGTGTCAAAGTAAATAAACAAGCAATAACAACAATCAATATCAATCCAAAAATCAATTCAAATAATCCCGAAATAACCGTATTAATTCGCATTGTTATTTGTACGAATTAATATAATTATTTCTAGAATCTACACTATCATTTCATGCAGATCAAAGATTATTACATTACGGTTTTCACTTGTCATCTATTTCAAATTTCATACATCATCAATTTAACAACATACATTTAGTGGTTCAAAATGTAATTAAACAAATCCTACGTGTCAATAAATTCAACAGTTAAAGGGGTCATATTATACAAATGTCAAATAATCAAATTTAACATTTAATTATCCTATATCAAGTTCAATTTCATATTATTTATCATTTTAACATTAACAATTTAACGTCCAATACAAACATCAACAATCAATCAATTATCAGCCAAACTGTATTATCATCGCATAAATAATTAACAGATAATGGTGTCAGATGTCACAGGTGAACTGGTACAGGCAATAGCATATATAACAGTGTAATTAACTAACAGTAGCATATTTCAATTGTCGTTTCAATTGACATCAGATTTAATAAATAAAAGAACGTTAATCGTGAGTGAGTGCTCACCTTTCGAGGCTAGAGATGAACGAGAATGGGAGCGAATTATGAATCCAACAGGAACTTCAAAACGAGACAAGACGGGCATGAATGTGATGAATAAAGCTGATAAATGAATTTGATGGAAACGAATCAGATTAGTTATGATAACAGCTGAAAAATATATAAACCATACTTAATTAAGGTCGAAAAATAAAATATACATGTTTACAAAATTAACACCCTTTTTATGAAACAGTATGCACAACAACCACTAAGGAAATATGTACTTATGCGTATAAAATTCATGAAACGGTACTCAGGCTTATAAAAACAAACAATAATTAACGCTACAAAAATATATACCTAACTATATTATACTATGTAAACTGGTACGAAATCATGTACTCGCATATAATGCAAACAGAAAGATAACAGCCAACAAAGATATGAATGTATATATAAACAAATGTTTTATAACTTTTATAAACTAGAGTATAATTTATACTATATATATACATAGTATAGTGGGACAAAATAACTTACTGTAAATTGATATACTTAGTATAACACATACTTACATATTTAATTTATACAACTAACCAAAATATATTTAAAATCTCAAAACTTTATGTATATTGACTAACGCACACTATATATAATTAACCCAGTATATGTAACTTATAAAATATGAACCTTTAAACTAATATCTTTTACAGAAGAACAACTTTATATATATACATATATTCAAAAATTTAAAACCAACCTACATTCCCAAAATTAGTAACATACTGTAAGCCCAAAATTTCTAGGTAACATAATACTTACATTGGATCATCACAAAAATCCACTCCAAAATCATACAATTAAAATAGAAAAACTTATCATATGCAGGTACACTTTCCAGAAATTAATCATGAATACAAAACAAATAATAGATGACACAATATAAGCTTACATACATAACAATATCATATACAGTTATAAAACTTACATATTTTCCTTTCTACGTATTACATAAACCTATCACTATATATATATATATAACCGTAAAATATAAAACAAAAGAAACGAAACAGCTCTGCATAAAACATATTCAGAAAAAAATATATATACTTACTAGGTTGTATATATATACAAAAGACATAAACTGTAAGCATCTACACCTATTATATTTGTAAACTAATGCATATATATACTTGCAAACGTGTTATTTGCAAAAGTATAAAACTAACACATAAAATAAAGCTCTGAGTTCTATACTTGTATATATAAACAAATGCATAAACTTATATATATATATATATATTATAAACTTACATAACTGTTCAATCTTAACTCAATATATTCATTTAAAAACCAAAACACAAATTTAAATTAAACTAACCTAAATAAAAAACATATATATTATACCTAGTATAAAAGCATGCGGCTGAGGGGAGAGAAAAAAAAGAGATGGCACGGTTGTTGGTGGGGAAGGCTCAGCCATGAAGTTGGCAAGTTGTGGTCGGCCGAACATAGGAGGAGGAGGCGCTGCTATGGTTGCGAGCAACCTGAAGGTGATGCAGACTAGTGAGGCTCGTGAGTGCGGGCGAGGTGGAGGACAAGTGGACGCGGAGGTGGCGAGTTCCAAGACATGGGTGGAATGACGTGAAGGCAAATGATGGGTTTGTGCATATGCTTTGAAATGTTAAATATGAACAGGCTTGAGGAAGGAGAAGGGAAGGCTATGGAACATAGGAGAGGACACGCAAATTTGCAAAAGGATGAGAAGTAGTGAATCTTTTTTTTTCTTTTTCTTTGGCTGAACGAAAAAAGAGGAGGAAGACAAAGCAGGAATTTTAAGTATAATATTATTGAAAATATAGAGTAACAGAACAAAGAGAAAAGGTGAAACAGATAAGTGCAACTCAACGAATATCGAGATCTTGTGAATAGTAAAGGTCATAAAATTTTGGGAAATATGGATAGACTAGCGACGGTTGATAGGAAGATTAATAGCTACTAGCTTCAACTGATTGCTTTACGAAAGAACAAAGGAAAGGCTAAACGACTCAAACGCGAACCCGATGCGAATGATCAGATTATAGATTTCATCGTGTTTCGAACTCTGAAACACACAAATGAATATACCGTGGTGATCAGCACGACGAGACGGTCAAAACGACATACAAATATCAGTGGTACGATCGAATTATAAAAATATCGATTTTCTAATAGCGGAAAATGCAAGAAAAACGCTGAAAAATAAGATCGACGGAGCCAAAGATGTCCGAATTTGGAAAAACGACAAACTGACATCTTGCTCAGAAGATGGTTTAGAATTTTTCTATATAAAATATTTTGGTTTCGAAAACATTTTATTTTCATTGCTTTTTAACTGATTAAATTGAAGTAAATTTACGCGCGAAATAAACTTTCGTATTTTCGGATGAAAATTTACCAGTTGCTATGTTTAACTAGACGCATTCCAAATATCAAATTTATACTTCAAAATTTTATCGTTTAAAATTTCACAAAATTTCAACTAATTACGTTATTAAAACAGTTGAAATTTACGGGTCGTTACACTCTCCCCCACTCAAAACTTTTCGTCCCCGAAAAGGAACGAGGTAGGAGAATAGAAACAACCAGAAAGAAAAACAGATTTGAAATACAAAATAACAATTAATTTAAACCGTATAATTCAAATTTAAATTAATTGATATTCAAGAATTGATTTAATCCATTTGATTTCACCAAAATCAATCTCAACTATTTCTAAATTCATTATCTTATTATCCCATTTATCTTAAATTTACAATTTCTAAAACCATAATTTGAATAGTCTTTTATTATAATCATATTTTATTTTCACAATTTAAATTCTTCTTTATTCCAAATTATTGTTAAAATTTTTCTACTTAATATATCTAATCACATATATTTAACCCATATAAATTAATTTAAACCATAAAAGTTTCGATTTAAATTAATTTACATCTTCTTATTGCTTTTAAATTCAAGGTATTTTCATATATTGATCAAATTTCAATTTATTAATTTTTTTTTTCAAAACAAATTTATTAATTCTTTCAAAACAAATTTTATTTCATTATTAACTGAATTTACTTATTATCTTATCTAACTCTATTAACATCTTTATAATCAAAATTCAGTGTATAACATTTATTATATACACTCAAATTTTATTTATAAATTCAATTTATCTTATATATTATCCAATTACATATTCAACTTCTGAATGATTTAGGTAAGTTGTATTAGAATGCAGTTGAACGATATAAATAAAATTTTCCCAATTCAATTATTCAAGTTTAAATTTTTATTCCAAATTTTGGTTTTATTTATAATTAAAATCATCCTTTAACAAAATTTAAGAATTAGCTAGATTTCCGATTAACTTTAAACAATTAGAGATATATATAATATATTTATATCAAATCACATTAAATTTTAAAATAAGATACTTATATATATAAATCAAATTATACTGAAGAAATTCAAATCAAAATATTTTCAAAACAAAACCGTAGCAAAGCTACAGAATAGTATCTTCACTTCGAAACTCGAAAATGAATGTCGATGAGCGGCCGCCATCACCGAAATTATTTTCCAGCGACAAAGAGAAGAGCACTGATTTCAACATTTTAAAATTCTTTGGAAATGATTTCTATTCGAAAATACTTTCAATAATATATACTTTAAAATTTTAAAACCAAAGTTCGAAATCACCGGAAACTAAATTCTCAAATTTCTGATTTAAATTCATTTCAAATTCCAAATCAATTTATAAACCATATTTATAAATTCCTTTAAAACAACAAATGATAATCAAATATTATCATTTCAAACAACCAATTTAATTAACTTATTAAATTCCAGAAAATTTTACTTATATTTTCACAATATAATCAAACAAATTTATTTCATTTTCCAAATTTGAAAATAATATTGTGTCAGTTTGCTCTGTTCAAGTGTTTTAGAAATCCTATCGATAGCGTTGATCAGACGAATCGATCGGAAACCCAAATCAACATCAACAACTCAAACAACACAATCTATATTAAAACATTTATATATTAGTTTACAAATACATTTCTTTGCTCGGCGATGCAGGAATAAATTTTTCAAAATAAGGATAGGGATTCAATTTTTTTGATAGAAATCAAATCAAAGAGAATTTTTGATTCGAAGATAAGTCTGAAACAGAAGATAAGATGATTTAAATAACAAATAAGAAGATGGATGAGTTTATATAAATCGCGGGCAACCTTAACCGGGTCAACCGTGACTTCAAGAATAAGATCGTTGTAGAATTTCGAGGTAAATCGACATTCGATTTCAAGAAATAGAATTCAGGTATAGCAGGAGATAGATAGCATCGTAAACCGAGGATACAGAAATCTCCGGTAAATCAATGCTATTGTAAAGGAGTTTCACCCCTTTACAAATAATTTGAAGATTGGCGAGACCGCCGATTCATTATAAAGGTCATTCAAAGTGGAGTTATGGGATGCTCCAGAATTGAAAGAAGACGAATAGTGAGGGACACGAGTGAATTTCGGAACCGAGGGGAACGTTCCAAAATTCAAAGGAATTGAGTCAAAGGAAAAGATTGAAACTCGAATGAGAGTGATTCTGTAACTACATTTACCCTATATGTTGAATTTTGCCTAGAGCTACCAAAGCTCTGATACCAACTGTAACGACCCGCCATTTTGGACCATTCGCATCCATTATAAGTGTATAGGTAGACACTCATGCCGGAATTGAATTGCTCAAAATACCGCGTTGTTAATTTAAATTTGGCAAAACTGAACATATACAGTAAATAAATAATCACAGATCACAGACACAGAGTAATAAGTGCAGCGGAAATAAAAGAGATAGTAGTTCATGAAGCTACTATATGAATATATAAGATACATCAGAGTTTACAACAGAAGAATAATACGATACATCAGATACAAATCAGAATACAACACTGGAATCCTCGAATACTGAAAGCAGAATAGATGGCTGGATCTTCAAGCAAAGCTCCAACTCCAAAGGTGAGTCTCGAATACTGGTACACTCAGTCTGACCCGAGCGTAAAGCAAAAACACAAGACACTCGAGTCAGGATTAACATTCTTATATTAATAAATCCAACTCAAGTGAAATAGCAATTGAAATACAAGTAACTCAAAGGATGTTTGGAATAACCATCCTTCAAGGATCCGTTAAACTATCTACTATGTAGTAGTGTACGATAAGTAGATAATGTCTATCAGTAATATAAAGATATCAAAATAGCGTTAAGTCATGGCCCATTCCACCCTTAACACATTTTTATTCCCACAAGCATATACAAGACCGTAGTTTCCCCAAAACCGGAAGTCACCAGAGGGCAATCCATATACTCAAGGTACAAATCAAAATCGTAGTGGTCGCGCATAAATGGAATACAAGTATGACAAGGCACATGAGGCTATACCCAAGGTAGTGATACTACCGTTCGCCTGATCCGGACTGGTGAGAACGCAACGCCGCAGCGCCCGCAACACCGTGAAACAACACTCCCAAAATCAAGGGTGCACCAATCGACAACAAGTATAAGTAGTTCGAAGAAGTGTGTCCACTTGAGGTATCAATCCTCCATTGACCCGGCACAGCTCCTGTTTTAGTCATTTCCAATTTGACACAAGTGTCAAGGCTATCCATTATCGTTCACTTTCTTCAGTCATTACGTACATCATTCCAACCACTTCATTCTGGATCATCACTCCGCGTATAGTTATTAAAGTGGTTTTCGGTTTAGATAGAGAGTATATCCATAACCGAATTCCGGTCTCTTTAATAACCTCCGTAATTATTTCACCGATTGGTCGTTTAATATATTTCAAAACCAAATCAATTTCAATTTCAATCAGAGTTTATAAACCAGCATTTCATTTGTCTTTCCAAATCAATTTCCATAATTTACGTTTCAAACTTCCAAATTCACAATTTCAAAATCTTAAAATTTAATTTCAATTTCGATTTAAACAATCCAAATATCGATTCAAGTTCGCAAATAAGTTTCCTTCCAAATCATTTGAATTAACTAAATTTAACATTCGAATCAATTTAAACTTATTTATCGATTTCATTCAATATTCGTTAAGTTACTTTATCATTCAAAACAATTTCTATTAAATTTCCAATTCATTAAACCCATTATTTAAATTCAACTCCATTAAATCAAAACTTACAATTTTGAATTAAATTAAATTCATCAAATCGAATTCTTTAAACTTCAAGTTTTACATTAATTTCAATAAATCGCATTTTATTTCTTGTTAAGAAATTCAATTTCAGTTATTTACTTACTTAAATAAATTTCCAAAACTTAATAAATAAAGAAACCCAATTTCATTTATTAATAAAGTTCAAATTTCACTTATTCAAAAGTCCAATTTCTCTTATCAAAGAATTCAATTTTTATTCAATTATCAAATGATTCAATCTTATTCAATTATTAAATAATTCAAAACTTAATTATTAAATAATTTCAAATTTTAATAATTTCAAACTTAATTATAATTTCAAACTTAATTCAATCATTTCTCAAATTAAACAACCTTCTTTCATCAATTTCTTTATTAATATTTCATTTCAGATTACTAAATATTCACGTTTAAATTTCATTAAATTCAATTTCCAACTTCGTTTCAAAACCATATTATTTATTCAAATACAATCTTCATTTTATTTTTAAATCAAATTATTGACCAATCGGGTTTTATTTAATTTCCTATCCTAGGTAAAAATTCAATTTGGGTATTTATCATTTCAACCCGATTCCAATTCAATTCAAAATCAAACATATCAAAGGGAACTTGCAGTGTGATAACTGGGATGGTGTCAAAGTAAATAAACAAGCAATAACAACAATCAATATCAATCCAAAAATCAATTCAAATAATCCCGAAATAACCGTATTAATTCGCATTGTTATTTGTACGAATTAATATAATTATTTCTAGAATCTACACTATCATTTCATGCAGATCAAAGATTATTACATTACGGTTTTCACTTGTCATCTATTTCAAATTTCATACATCATCAATTTAACAACATACATTTAGTGGTTCAAAATGTAATTAAACAAATCCTACGTGTCAATAAATTCAACAGTTAAAGGGGTCATATTATACAAATGTCAAATAATCAAATTTAACATTTAATTATCCTATATCAAGTTCAATTTCATATTATTTATCATTTTAACATTAACAATTTAACGTCCAATACAAACATCAACAATCAATCAATTATCAGCCAAACTGTATTATCATCGCATAAATAATTAACAGATAATGGTGTCAGATGTCACAGGTGAACTGGTACAGGCAATAGCATATATAACAGTGTAATTAACTAACAGTAGCATATTTCAATTGTCGTTTCAATTGACATCAGATTTAATAAATAAAAGAACGTTAATCGTGAGTGAGTGCTCACCTTTCGAGGCTAGAGATGAACGAGAATGGGAGCGAATTATGAATCCAACAGGAACTTCAAAACGAGACAAGACGGGCATGAATGTGATGAATAAAGCTGATAAATGAATTTGATGGAAACGAATCAGATTAGTTATGATAACAGCTGAAAAATATATAAACCATACTTAATTAAGGTCGAAAAATAAAATATACATGTTTACAAAATTAACACCCTTTTTATGAAACAGTATGCACAACAACCACTAAGGAAATATGTACTTATGCGTATAAAATTCATGAAACGGTACTCAGGCTTATAAAAACAAACAATAATTAACGCTACAAAAATATATACCTAACTATATTATACTATGTAAACTGGTACGAAATCATGTACTCGCATATAATGCAAACAGAAAGATAACAGCCAACAAAGATATGAATGTATATATAAACAAATGTTTTATAACTTTTATAAACTAGAGTATAATTTATACTATATATATACATAGTATAGTGGGACAAAATAACTTACTGTAAATTGATATACTTAGTATAACACATACTTACATATTTAATTTATACAACTAACCAAAATATATTTAAAATCTCAAAACTTTATGTATATTGACTAACGCACACTATATATAATTAACCCAGTATATGTAACTTATAAAATATGAACCTTTAAACTAATATCTTTTACAGGAGAACAACTTTATATATATACATATATTCAAAAATTTAAAACCAACCTACATTCCCAAAATTAGTAACATACTGTAAGCCCAAAATTTCTAGGTAACATAATACTTACATTGGATCATCACAAAAATCCACTCCAAAATCATACAATTAAAATAGAAAAACTTATCATATGCAGGTACACTTTCCAGAAATTAATCATGAATACAAAACAAATAATAGATGATACAATATAAGCTTACATACATAACAATATCATATACAGTTATAAAACTTACATATTTTCCTTTCTACGTATTACATAAACCTATCACTATATATATATATATAACCGTAAAATATAAAACAAAAGAAACGAAACAGCTCTGCATAAAACATATTCAGAAAAAAAAATATATACTTACTAGGTTGTATATATATACAAAAGACATAAACTGTAAGCATCTACACCTATTATATTTGTAAACTAATGCATATATATACTTGCAAACGTGTTATTTGCAAAAGTATAAAACTAACACATAAAATAAAGCTCTGAGTTCTATACTTGTATATATAAACAAATGCATAAACTTATATATATATATATTATAAACTTACATAACTGTTCAATCTTAACTCAATATATTCATTTAAAAACCAAAACACAAATTTAAATTAAACTAACCTAAATAAAAAACATATATATTATACCTAGTATAAAAGCATGCGGCTGAGGGGAGAGAAAAAAAAGAGATGGCACGGTTGTTGGTGGGGAAGGCTCAGCCATGAAGTTGGCAAGTTGTGGTCGGCCGAACATAGGAGGAGGAGGCGCTGCTATGGTGGCGAGCAACCTGAAGGTGATGCAGACTAGTGAGGCTCGTGAGTGCGGGCGAGGTGGAGGACAAGTGGACGCGGAGGTGGCGAGTTCCAAGACATGGGTGGAATGACGTGAAGGCAAATGATGGGTTTGTGCATATGCTTTGAAATGTTAAATATGAACAGGCTTGAGGAAGGAGAAGGGAAGGCTATGGAACATAGGAGAGGACATGCAAATTTGCAAAAGGATGAGAAGTAGTGAATCTTTTTTTTTCTTTTTCTTTG
The DNA here is from genome assembly GCA_030737815.1 of Allium fistulosum. Classification (NCBI taxonomy): domain Eukaryota; kingdom Viridiplantae; phylum Streptophyta; class Magnoliopsida; order Asparagales; family Amaryllidaceae; genus Allium; species Allium fistulosum. The sequence continues at coordinate 890,003,162 of CM060905.1, read as the reverse complement.
GCTGAACGAAAAAAGAGGAGGAAGACAAAGCAGGAATTTTAAGTATAATATTATTGAAAATATAGAGTAACAGAACAAAGAGAAAAGGTGAAACAGATAAGTGCAACTCAACGAATATCGAGATCTTGTGAATAGTAAAGGTCATAAAATTTTGGGAAATATGGATAGACTAGCGACAGTTGATAGGAAGATTAATAGCTACTAGCTTCAACTGATTGCTTTACGAAAGAACAAAGGAAAGGCTAAACGACTCAAACGCGAAACCGATGCGAATGATCAGATTATAGATTTCATCGTGTTTCGAACTCTGAAACACACAAATGAATATACCGTGGTGATCAGCACGACGAGACGATCAAAACGACATACAAATATCAGTGGTACGATCGAATTATAAAAATATCGATTTTCTAATAGCGGAAAATGCAAGAAAAACGCTGAAAAATAAGATCGACGGAGCCAAAGATGTCCGAATTTGGAAAAACGACAAACTGACATCTTGCTCAGAAGATGGTTTAGAATTTTTCTATATAAAATATTTTGGTTTCGAAAACATTTTATTTTCATTGCTTTTTAACTGATTAAATTGAAGTAAATTTACGCGCGAAATAAACTTTCGTATTTTCGGATGAAAATTTACCAGTTGCTATGTTTAACTAGACGCATTCCAAATATCAAATTTATACTTCAAAATTTTATCGTTTAAAATTTCACAAAATTTCAACTAATTACGTTATTAAAACAGTTGAAATTTACGGGTCGTTACAGATTACCAAGGACTAGGAGAGGTAATGAGAGTATTTGGGTAATTCTGGATAGGTTGACCAAGTCGGCTCATTTCATTCCGGTCAGATCTAACCATTCTACTTCGAGTTTGATTGAGATTTATATGAGAGAGATTGTTCGTCTTCATGGTGTTCCTATTAGTATTGTTGTGATAGAGATCCCATCTTTACCGGTTAGTTTTGGAAAGCTTTTCAGGAATCTTTAGGTACTCGCCTGAATCCGAGCATTGCTTACCATCCGCAGACCAGCGGTCGAATGGAAAGAGTGAATCAGATTCCTGAAGATCTTCTTCGTGCCTGTGTCCTTGATTATGGAGGATCTTGGGAAGATCATCTCCATCTCATTGAAATCACATATAACAATAGTTATGAGGTATAATCTTAAATACCTATTTAAGGTTGTCTTAAACATTTATCTATCTTATCCCATTTTTTGAATTCAGTCTAGTATCACAATGGCTCCATTTGCTGCATTTATGGACGCCCTTGCAAATCTCCATCTTGCCGGATTGAATCTGGTAATCGTTTGGTTCTTGGTCCTGATATGATTCTAGAAGCATCTGATAAGGTTGAGGAGATTAGGAGAAAGATGAGGATTGCTCAGGATGGACAGAAGAAGTATGCTGACAGGCGTAGGAGGAATTTAGAATTTTTTGTTGTTGATCAGGTTTTCCTTAAGGTCTCTCCATTAAGAAATGTGATTTGTTTTGGTCGGAGAGGGAAGCTCGCTCCTAGGTTTATTGGACCTTTTTGCATCTTAGAGAGAGTTGGTTCCTTAGCTTACCATTTGGATTTTCCTGAGAAGCTTTCTGGAGTGCATAATGTGTTCCATGTTTCGCATCTTCATCGGTATCTTCATGATCCATCTTTGATTGTCCAGCCTTCTACTCTCGAGAGTTTGGATGTTGAGCCGAACCTTACTGTCGAGAGGAAGCCACTTCGTATTATCGATAGAGGTACGAAGCAGCTACGAAGAAAACCTGTCAACCTGGTCAAAGTGCAATGGAGCACTGATGATCGGGATTGTACTTGGGAAACGGAGGAGAGCATTCGTGCTTCGAATCCGGAATTGTTTGTTCGAGGTACTATTCGTTATCCTACCTTATCCTTCTTTATTTTCTACGTCTCGTTCCTTTTCGAGGACGAAAAGTTTTGAGTGGGGGAGAGTGTAACAACCCGCAAATTTTGAAAATATTTTAAATGAAAATTCATTTGAAACTTTGAATATAATTATTTTAAAATTTAATAAATTTGGAAATTTGATGTAATATTTTGGGATTTGATGTGAAATGTTCTTCCAAATTTAATAAAATAAAGATTTTCTTAAAATGCAAATTTTGGTCAACTTTGGTCAAAGTTTGACTTTCTATGAAAATTTTAAATTTTGAATTTTGAACTTTTACTTTTTTTTTATGAAGATGGATTTAATTCTAACATTTTTTTTCGTTTTGTTAAATTTTGATTCCTACTTCTTAAAATTTACAACTTTTGGCGTATTACACGTAGTTATTTTCCCTATAACTTTTATCTTATTTACATTTTGATTTGTTTGGGCTTATACTAGTGGGCTAGGAAATGCTTTAGTTAGATGAGAAGCCACCTGTTGAGATGACTATATAATATCCTAGGGTTTTCTAGACTCCTCATTTTTCATTTGTTCCTCCGTAGAAAGAAATCAATGTAAGTTTTATTCTTCATCTTCCTCCTCAAACCCTAGACTTTCTTCCTCTTTTCCTCTACAAAATTTCCTCCTCCTTCCCTCGAAAATTTTGGCCACACCTATCTCCTCTCCCTCCAACCAAAAACCCTAGCCAAAAACCACTTCTCCTCTTTCCTTTTTCTCTCACCTCTTCACAAATTCCGGCCTCCACTCCTCTTCTTTCTACCACAAACCCCATAGCCGAACTTCCTTAAACCCTTCCCCTTGCTTTGCCTTGGCCGTGACCATCTCCTCTCCACCAAAACCCTAGGCCGAGCCTCCACAACCAAAACACTAACCCTAGGACGAGCCTTCTCCACCAAAACCCAACCCTATAGTTCAAACCCCTATGGCCGAACCCTAACCTAGTCCAAACCCCTATGGCCGAACCCAAACCCAAACCAAACCCTATGGCCGAACCCAAACACAAACCAAACCCTATGGCCGAACCCAAATAAACCCTAGACCAAACCTATGTGTTCCCTAGACAAGCCCTCTTCACATGTTTACAAATATATAATTTTTCTACTTTTATTTTTCTATGTGAATTATTTGTTTACGTATGGAATTTATTTTATTTTTCAAAGCGTCGGATTTGGATTCTCCTCTCACTCAATCTTGTCCAAAATTTGTTGTGCTTATCGTAGTTGTTGTGTTGTGTTTTAAATAACTTCTCGAACCAAAGAAAGGTGAGTAATCACTCTTGACAACATACTTATATTTTGGTGAATTGACGACAATTGAATTGTATGGATATGTTTATGCAAGTTAGAAATTTCACCTATGTTTTATTATGTTATTTCCTATGATATTAGACCTGTTGTGATCATATGCCATGATATGTTATTTATTGTTCTGTTTATTTCATATTTTGTTCTCACACTGCATGTTCCTTCACTATGGGTTGAAATGATACATACCCGAATGATATTTGGATTAAGGAAAATTGTTATGGGCTGAAATGATAGGCCTGAGCAATTTTATTTGACTTGGGATTGCGGGTTTGAAATGATATAAAACCCAAAAAATTAATAAATTACGGATTGAAATGATATATGTCCGTATTTACTTGACCTTAGGGTAGAGAATTTTATACAGACTCCGTGGTTGATTTAAAATGATTTTCTAAAAAAACATTAAGTATTTTGGATTTCTATATATAACTCTCAACTAAAATTTAATGTAATAATTTATGTGAATTTGTTCACATGAGTTAAATTTTTTATAAGAAATAATTAGTTGAAAATGTAAATTTTGGAATCTAATTTACAATATGAAGGTTAATTGAAATTTAATAATCCGATTTGACTCAATAATGGTATTTTATTCTAACCTATAAATTGTAAGTTTTAATTCATGTAATAGTGATTAAAATGATAAATGGTTTTTTGTGGAAAAAAATGTTGGTTAAAACGTACATTTGATATGTATGTTTTTAATTAATGTAAATGGTATATGTTTGCGCCAAAATTGGTCATAAACACTCGATTGTCAATGAAAGCACCAGTTCACAATCACATATTACATATAACAAGTATGTAGAGAATAAAAAATGAAGAACACTCAAAAAATTAAAAGGAAAGCAGTAAAGAACACAGAGTTTATAGTGGTTCGGCAATCCGGCCTACATTCACTTTGAAGTTGATGATTTTATTGATGTTTGCTTACTGACTACAACGAGTTACAACTGTTTACAACATCAAATTTCGAGTACAATGATGGTTCCTGCAGAGTCTGTACGTAGGAAAATCAAAAGTCCCTCTTCTGTAGACTTTGGGATGCTATTTATAGGCGTAGGATGGAAATATCTCGCCCAGATCTCGGGAGACCTCTTCTGGTACGTGCACGGGACCACGTGATCAATCTCATGCGATTTTGACTCGATCTGTGATCGATACGAATGAATTTCGTATCGATCCAGATCTTGCCCGATCGAGTCGAGATCGATCATGAACATTCTTTAGGTTGTACGCCAGCTCCTGTGAAAATTTGGTGGCCTTTGGACTTGTAGATTGTGAGATATGATCGATGCAATTTGTAGCTTTCGTGAAGGCTGAAGCCTCTGAAGCGTTCATATCCGTGAGTTCGTATCCATCACCTTCGTGTCCATCAACCTATCCCCCTCTTCGCATCGATTGGCTACTGTTCTCTTCGTATCGATTGGCCACTATTATCTTCATATCGATCGGCCATTGTCCTCTTCGTATCAATCCTTGAGCACTCCGAAGGCGCATGCCTTCGTATCCATTATTTCGCATTCACTTGTTCGTATCGGTCCTTTCCTATGTATCCAACCAGGGTTCTCTTCCTTCGTGTCGATCTCAATCGCATCGATCATTACTTGTTCGATACGAACATGTATAGAGCCAAAATACATTGTACCCTTCTCCTTGATCGATACGAATGATGTGTTCATATCAGTTCTGGCCATCTTCTTCGTGTCCTTAATTCTCATCGATCACAAGGCTTGATCGATACGAAATCACATCGAATCCAACTACCTCAAGTCGAACAAAACATCATGCGCTTATCTATTCAATCCAAGTCCACAGCCATCGAGTCAAAATCCACTTAACCTTTCTCCCTGATCGATACGAACATTTTGTTCATATCCATAGGCATCGATAAAAAAAGACTTCCTTAAGCATGCATCCATCAATATTTCGAACAAACGAACTCCGTTCGAATTGAAATTTGAAACATATCCTTTTCTAACCTCTTTCATCGTTCCCAATTGATCCCGTCTTGATTGGAGCTCGGCCAAACTTTGACGACATCGATCATAGCCTTGTTTCCAATCGATCTCCAATCATGATATCCATCCTTTCCAGCCAATCTATTGGTATCCCGGCCTTGACCAAAAGGTGGGATAACATTTACCCCCCAAAACATGCCTTGTGGTAAGAAGGTGTGTCTTGAAAAGCTCCAAATCCGGCATCCAAAGTGCATATTTCATCCATAGCCATAGCATCTGATTCTTAGTCCAATCCATTACCAAGCCATCCTATCCGAGTGCCACAGCCATAACCTGATCCAAATTCACGACTGCTCCGAGTCGATGTCCGATTCCGAATTCAGTAACCAAATCCTTAGCCAATTCCATAGCTATCCAAATCCATCAATTGAGCTTTAATCCATCTATATTCAATATCCAATAGCCAAATCCATAACATTTCTGAGTTGATATCCAAATTCGGGACCACTTCGAGTCCTTTGCCAAATCCAAGACCCCTCCGGGTCCATTTATCCAAAGCCGAAATCCAAATCCATGATCTCTTCGGGTTTGACTTCAAAACCATAGACCTCATCGGGTCACGTTGTTCTGCTTTGATCCTGACTCTTCGGTCGAGGGCTTCTATGCTCTCCAGTCTTGGCCCTCTGGTCAAGGACTTTTTATATTCGCCAGGAAACCATAGACCTCGCCGGGTCGCGTTGTTCTGCTTTGATCCCGACTCTTCGGTCGAGGGCTTCTATGCTCTCCGGTCTTGGCCCTCCGGTCAAGGACTTTTTATATTCGCTAGCCTCGGCTCTCCGGCCAAGGGCTTTTATATTCTCCGGCCTCGGCTCTACAGCCAAGGACTTTTATATTCTCCGGCTTCAACTCTCCGGCCAAGGACATTTATATTCACCGGCCTCGGACCTCCGGCCAAGGACTTTTATATTCACCGGCCTCGGCTCTCCGGCCAAGGACTTTTATATTCACCGGCCTCGGCTCTCCGGCCAAGGCCTTTATATTCTCCAGCCTCGGCTCTCCGGCCAAGGACATTTATATTCACCGGCCTCGGCTCTCTGGCCAAGGACTTTTATATTCACCGGCCTCGGCTCTCCGGCCAAGGACTTTTATATTCACCGGCCTCGGCTCTCCAGCCAAGGACTTTTATATTCACCGGCCTCGGCTCTCCGGCCAAGGACTTTTATATTCACCGGCCTCGGCTCTCCGGCCAAGGACTTTTATATTCACCGGCCTCGGCTCTCCAGCCAAGGACTTTTATATTCTCCGACAAAGGACATTTATATTGTGTTTAAGTCCATTCCATCACTCTTCGGTGAAGGGACTCATAATTCGCGATTACTGCCTCGTCTCTCCGGTCGGGACAGTAATCGCGAGACCTGTATTATTGATCCAAATCCAACCATTCAAAATAAGAGTTTTTACAGCCAGGGAAAACCAAACAAATGTCTGTACATCCAAGGAAAAAACAAAAGTTTTCAGGAAAACGAAAAAGAAAAACAGGATTTCACAGACTCGAGCAACACGGTTTATCATCGTCTCAGAGCATGCCTAGGGACCGTCCTCGATCCCGTACATATGTAAGTGATTTAGTCGCATTACTTCGAGTTCTATTACTAATTCTAAGCCATAAATCTATTTAGTTGATAACAAGTTGACGTTGCCTAGGTCCAGTGCCATCCTCGTTCGAGGTGCGCAGTGGCCGTTCCTGTTCCACTACCACAACTCGATTCCTTACATACTGCTGTAAATGACCATTCCTTACATGCTCCTCAATGATATCCCTCAAATGCCTGCAGTCGTTCGTGTTGTGCCCATCCAGCTCATGGAATAGGCAATGCCTTCCCGATGCCCGTTCGTAATCAGAAGGTTCCCTTCTTGTTGGCCTTCGATACTGGAGGCACCCTCGAGTGTCCAAATAAATCCTTTCTAGAGTTTCAGTCATATCCGTGTAAGAAGAAAACTTTGACTCCCTCTGTGGCCTTTTTGAAGTGCTACTGTTATCATTCATTTTCCTGCCTTTGTCGTCTTTGTTTGGATTTTCTCTAGGTGGACCTCCATCTCTTACCGCATAAGCTTCAGCCTCTCTCCCTTCTCTCTCAGCCTGCGCATCTTCCTGCCTTAGAAATCTCTCCGCCTCCTGATAGAACTCCCCAAGATCCCTCGGTGGGTCCCGTTCCAATGATATCCTGAAATCCGAATTGTTTGCGATTCCTAAAACCGCTACCATCAAAACCATCGACGGATCAGGTCGATCCACCAAAGCCACTGCCGCATTGAATCTGGTCAAGAAATCTCTAAGTGAATCTCCTTTCCATTGTTTCATTGATGTTAAAGTCATCACGTTCTTGGGTCTGGCTATGTGGACCCGAAACTGTCTCATAAACCTTTCAATCAATTCCGTCCATGTGCCAATAGAGCCACTCTCTAGCTGTCTGAACCATAACGCCGCTATATCCGTTGGATACAAAGGGAAGCATCGTGCCATGACCTCCTCTAATGCTCCCAGTACTTCCATATGCCTCATGTACCTTGTCAAGTGAACATTGGGATCTGTTCTCCCATCATACATCTCCAGTGTTGGTAACTTGAATTCTGGTGGATTCCTGGCTTTCCTTATCGTAGGAGCAAAGGGACTTCTATTCACATCTTCCAGATCTCTATTCACTAGTCCGCTTCTCATGGCTCGTCTGACCATCTCCGCTAATCTGTCACTGTCGTTAAGCTGTAGCCCTTGTCTGTTGCTTCCGACCTACCCCCCAAGTTCACGAGGGAATCCAGGAATCTGGTCTCCTAGACAGGCATCCAGTCCTCGACCAAAGCCATGTTGAACAGCTCCACATGGTATCCTGCCTGAGGTTGGATCAACGTCCTCCAGATGTGTGCCCCCAAGTTCTGGAGCTGCTCCTGATGGTCCTGCTCCATTCTGAACTCTGGTTGTTCTGTGCTCCTAATCTCTATCTCCAGCATCTCCTACAGCAGCGTTCCCTTGATTTTGCATTCTGGCTTGTCCAGCTTGTTGGGTAGGTTCTGCATCATCTCCTCTTGTCTTTTCAGCATTCCTTCTTGCATAACTTCCATCATCATCTCCATCTCGTCCCGGGTGATGAAGGTTGAGGTGTGATTTGCTCTAGAGGAAGCCTCCTGGTTCCCTTCATGTTGACTTCTTCCAGCTCTTTGTCTTCTTGTTGATTGTCTTGCCATAGCTTTCCAGATCCAAGTCTTTAAGCTTTCAGATCCGAAGTCCTAGTTGTAGAATTCCTGAGCGCTAGCGTTCTCAGTGAAAGCACCAAAATGTTTGCGCCAAAATTCGTCACAAACACCCACTACACCATAGATGACCTTCTACACATTTTTGCAAGGTGTTGCTAGCTAAAATGTTGCGACAGCTATAAAATTTTGGTCCTACTTCAACGTTGTATTTTTGGTGTTACCTTAGCCATAAAAATGTGTTGCTCTAGCTAAACAAGTGTAACACGATGCAACATTTTTATATAGTGTTGCCATAGATATATTCTAATTAAAAAGTTAAAAAAAATACACCTCAGTGATCCACACCACCATTTAAAACAAAATCTCAATCGTCGATTCACACCATCGATCCACACCTTACTGATTTCCATTTCCCACTTTACTTTTCACTCACCCGCTTTTGTTTCTCACCCCCAATTTTCCAATCCCTAATTTTTATTCTGTCGACTTTAAAAAAAATGACGCCGCTCCTCCTTATTTCTTCGATCTAGAGAATAACTGGCTTTGCTTTTATCCCCTGTCGGCCATATCAATTTCTGTTATTTTCTTTCGCCTCACATCAGTTTTCCTCACTACTTCCGGGTTTTCTTCCCACGTCAACAGTACACTATTAGTTATATTGAGATTTGGTTATTCAGGCGTTCGATTTCACAATCCAATATCACAAACCCAAATTCTTTAGTTGGGCGTTTCAGTCGAATGGGTGGCAGTGGATTTGTGATTTTGTTTAGGTTTTTGGCGATTCTGGTGATTCGAGGTAAGGTTGTGGGATTGCGATGGTTCAGGGAGTTGCTGATTTGGTCGCAATTTCGTGGTTGGGGCCTGATGTCAGAGTGGCAGGGGGTAGTCGAATTGGTTTCTGTGAAGTTCTGGTTATTGGCAGGCAGGTGGAAGTAGTCGAATTGGTTTGGATACAGTTCAAAATTAGAGTGATGATATTATAGTGTCATCAGTTTCTGATATCTCGAATGATATTGTTTGTTTGAGTTTTGAGGCTAATTATGCAGAAGTTGCATTAAATGGTAAGAAGGTTAGCGTTTCAGCTCTTGGTTTGAACTCGGTTAATGTTCCAGTTTTCTTGAAGGCCTGTAGTGAGTTAAATTTGAATATAAAATGCACAGTTGAAATGATACGGCTATAGGAAAATGGAAGTATGGGCATTATTATTGATAGAATAGAGAAGGACACAAATTTAGACAATAAGCAAATTATTATTTTCATGGATGTGAAGGAATTGCTGAAGCATATTATCACTGTGTTGTGATACTGTCAAGGTGTGCAGGGTCAGACATCATGGCTTATTCTTTTGTTGATCCAAACAAGGTCATTTATTTTTATATTGACTCTTTAAAATTTATTTTGTACTTCTGTCTTGCATCTTTAAGAAGATCTACACCTCCTCCTATTTATGCTTGTGATTCTACTCATGTTTCCAAACTGGTAAAAGAAAATGTAGGAGTTATTCAGTAGTTAATATCATAAGAAATGCTAGATTGTTAAAATTTAAAGCTTCTAGTTTCTATACATGTGGGCTGATGGAATGCAATATATGCTTATAGTTTAGTAGTTTGTCTGTTCCAAATATTGATTCAATATATGTTGGCTACTATTGTTCAATATTTGTTTGTATGTCTGTGTGTGTTATAATTTCAAAATTGCTTAATATGCAAAAGAGAATAAATGTAAATTTTTTATTCAGTAAAAGCAACTTCAATGCTAAATTACTATAATAGAATGTTTGAATTTGGTAATTGGATATTGAGGTCCCAGCAAAATATATGAAATAAATAAACTCAGTATGTTGATCGAAGAGGCATATAACCTGCATATCGGTATTACTAATCGGACTCCTATATGTCTTCTCTGTAGAATTGCAATGGGCTTCAGTCCAAAAATTCATCAAATTTCAATGGTGGCCAACATATGAAATTGTCGAATGGTACTTTGCTTCTTCATAATCAGGTTTGTCATGCTTCTCTATCATTTGGTCTTTTATTATTATTGTTATTATTTTATATTTGGGTGAAATTATGTGCTTATCAACCTAACGTAAAGTTACAAGAGCAAACTGGGATGAAACACTTTCAAATACCATCTTTTTCCATGGGGCCAGAATCTGCTTTGAATAATTTGCCTGTATTTCATGCTTACCAACAGGTTTGTAGCTCGTAACCATCAAATTTTGTTTTCTTTGTGACATGGCTGTGGTTTTAGGCTGTCATATCCTAGTCTACATTTGATTGTGACTAATTTTCCTCATCTTATCGATGTTTTTTTACATTGAAGTTGCCACGATCTATTGAAGGAAATATTCTACAGCATCAAGTGGATGATTCACCTCAAGCTAATAATACTATTGCTTCTAATGGTTCTGCAAAACCATGTGTCCGTGCACGACGTGGCCAGGCAACTGATCCTTATAGCATTGCTGAACGGGTTAGTGCATGTCTATATTCGTCAGTGTCGGTGTCTGTATAAATTGAAACTGCATATGTAATGAGTGAACTGAGTGATGTAGCGAGGAATATCTGTATATGTGAATATCAGTGTTATATATCATTGAATTGTAAAATAGTGGAGTCGGGAATTTGTACTATTTCAAATGTTGAAGTAAAATATTTATTTAAATAAATTACTGTTTGAATATCAAATTCTGTGCAATAGCATTTTATTAAATAAATATTTATTTCTATTAAAAAATCAAATATGCTCTACATTGTGGGCCCCACAAATTCAGAAAGTTAATATCTATAGCAACATTTTGGAATGTTGCTACAAACACCTATGGATGTTGCTATAGACCCAAATAGGGTTCTATTGCAACAACATTACTTATGTTGCCTTAGATAGTCAAAATGTTGCCTTTGAGGTCTAAGGCAACGGCAAAAATTGCATCACCCGAAAAGTGTTGCCATAGACCTATGGCAACATTTTTTGGGCCTGACCCAACATTTTTTTTATGTTATAGAAGGCCATTTATGGCGTAGTGACCCAATTGTCGATGAAAGCACCAGTTAACAATCACAGATTACAGATAACAAGTATGTAGAGAATTAAAAATGATGAACACTTAGAAAATTAAAAGGAAAGCAGTAAAGAACATAGAGTTTATAGTGGTTCGGCAATCCAGCCTACGTCCACTTTGAAGTTGATGATTTTATTGATGTTTTCTTGCTGACTACAACGACTTACAACTGATTACAATAGCAAATTTCGAGTACAATGATGGTTCCTGCAGAGTCTGGACGTAGAAGAATCAAAAGTCCCTCTTATGTAGACTTTGGGATGCTATTTATAGGTGTAGGCTACAAATATCTCGCTCAGATCTCGGGAGACCTCTTCTGGTATGTGAATGGGCCCACACGATCGATCCCATGCGATTTTGACTCGATCCGTGATCGATACGAATGAATTTCGTATCGATCAAGATCTTGCCCGATCGAGTCGAGATCGATCATGAACATTCTTTAGGTTGTACGCAAGCTCCTGTGAAAATTTGGTGGCATTTGGACTTGTAGATTCTGAGATATGATTGATGCAATTTGTAGCTTTCGTGAAGGCTGAAGCATCTGAAGCGTTCATATCCATGAGTTCGTATCCATCACCTTCATGTCCATTAACCTGTCCCCCACTTCGCATCGATCGACCACTATTCTCTTCGTATCAATCGACCACTGTTCTCTTCGTATCAATCGACCAATGTCCTCTTTGTATCGATCCTTGAGCACTACGAAAGCGCATGCCTTTGTATCCATTATTTCACATTCACTTGTTCGTATCGGTTCTTTCCCTCGTATCCAACCTGGGGTTCTCTTCCTTCATGTTGATCTCAATCGCATCGAACATTACTTGTTCGATACGAACATGTATAGAGTCGAAATACATTGTACCCTTCTCCTTGATCGATACGAACGACGTGTTCGTATCGGTTCTGGCCATCTTCTTCGTGTCCTTAATTCGCATCGATCACAAGGCTTGATCGGTACGAAATCATATCGAATCCAACTACATCAAGTCGACCAAAACATCATGCGCCTATCTACTCAATCCAAGTCCATAGCGATCGAGTTGAAATCCACTTAACCTTTCTCCCTGATCGATATGAATGTCCTGTTCGTATCCATAAGCATTGATACGAACAAGGCTTCCTTAAGCATGCATCCATCAATATCTCGAACAAACGAACTCCGTTCGACTTGAAATTTGAAACATAGCCTTTTCTAGCCATGTTCATCGTTCCCAATCGATCCCGTCTTGATTGGAGCTCGGCCAAACTTTGACGACATCGATCATAGCCTTGTTTCCAATTGATCTCCAATCATGATATCCATCCTTTCCAGCCAATCTATTGATATCCCGACCTTGACCAAAAGGTGGGATAACAGTATAACTTGGGTAATAAAAATGATAAATGTTATTTACTGACAAGAAAATAAAGTGTAATTTAATAACGTACTTTTAACTTAGCATAAGGATTTCAGCTTTAAAATTTGACATTATAGTAACAAAGTTATTTAACTAAAGGTGTGGTTTCTTTAATGACCAAATAGCTAAAATTAGAGTAATAAAATAAGAATGATATAATGACTATGATAAAAACTATAAATATATGTACTATTTGATTATATAAACTATTATAGTAGGAAGTATTACAGTAACAATTCAAAACTGCCGCGATTTCTTACGGTAACAATTCAATACTGCTGCGATTTCTTACTGTAACAATTCTGCACCGTTGCGAATTCTTACAGTAACAATTCTGCACCGTTGCGAATTCTTACAGTAACAATTCTGCACCATTATAAATCCTTACAGTAGCATTTCTGTACTGCTGCATTTTCTTAAAAGTTACATTTCCAGAATGCTACAAAATTCTCTAAAAGGTTATAGTTTTGAATGTTATGGTTCTAAAGGTTACATTTTAAAGTGCTATGATCTCTAAATTTTTACGTTTCAAAGGGGTTATAATTAAATGAATTTGGAAGTGTACGACTTTGGAAAAATGAATAATATTTCAAGAATAATGATATGGAATTTACATGGTTTTGAAAGGAATATGTTTGATATGAAAAATAAACCATTTAAAATTGAATAACCACGGGTTATAATAACATTTGGTTGTTAAAGAGATCGGGATCGGATATGGGCCTACTCTATGTCGATATCGAAAACCACTTTAACAACTGTGTACGCGGTGGAGATTCCAAAATGAAGTAGGATGGTGGCGATGATCCTAAAGGTAATTTACATGGACCTAACTCTCGTGAGTTAGCATAAGGTGGCTAAAACAGGAGCAATCGACGAGCCAAGTGAGGTAGCTCCTCCGATCGGACACACTTCATCGTTAGCTATTCTATTACATTGTGATTGATTTGGTGCGCACCTTTGATTCGGGAGTGTGGATCGAGTTGGGCGGTAGTTTCGGCTATGCGTTACCAACAGTCCGGAAGTGTATTTGGTATATCTACCCTGGCATTGCCTAGTTGTGCCGTGTCACCTACTCTAGCGCGCCTTCTACGAGTTTGTTTTATGTCGTACCGATGTGGTATCCTCTGGCAGCCCCAGTTTACGGGGAGTTACGGTACTGTATAGACTATTGGCATTATAAAATGTGTTAAGGGGGAACTGGTTAACGCCTTAACGCTATTTTAATAGTTTACTTTACTTTAGACATTATTATAATAGCGTATATTTCTACATAGTAGATAGTTTAACGGATCCTTAAAGGATGGGCGATCCCAAGCATCCTTTAAGTTACTGATGCATTTCTTTTACAGTTCACTTGAGTTGATTTACATTTTATAAGTATGTATGTCCTGACTCGAGTGTTTTGTGTTTTTTCTTTACGCTTGGGTCAGCCTAAGTTTTACAGCTTTGGTTTCATCCTTTTTGGAGCTAGAGATCCGCCGGAGATTTAGCTGTCTACCTGATATTTCCATTCCAGTTATTTCAACTCAGCTTTTGCTTTTGTAGTAGAGAACTTATGTATCTAAACTTTATGTTGTATTTTTTTCAGACTTGGGTATTATGTATTAGTTTGAGACTATGTATCTAGGAGCTTCATGAACTCCTATGTTTATTTTATTCCGCTGTAAGTTATTCTGATATTCTGTGTCTGTGATACTGTGATTGATTTTATTTGCCCCAAATTTTATTAACAATATGTTGTTTTGAATTATTCAAGTCTGATATGTGTGGTTTTATTGTCGATTTGAATGGTCCAAAACAGCGGGATGTTAGGCTACCCTAAGTGACATATGGTGTGTAGCAAGTGTCCGTGAATTCCTAAGGTCCAATACCAAAGGTTTCATATCTAACTCACAAGGTCGCACTACTAATCGAACCTTGCAATAATGATCAGAGAACGCTCCTAGAGCTATCCAATAAGAAATCACTACTTTTAAGCTACCGCGAAAACCCTTTTTTCGGCTAATACTACTGTGGGAACTGCTCTCCCATGAATACCTATAATCATCACTACATCTGGATAGGGAGACCACCAAAATGTAAACTCGTCGTCTGACTCATCATATGCACCCACTGTTCACCTCTCGATCATAGTGATAATATGCCTCTTAATCTACTATGTCGGTGTCCACCTGTACTACGTTGCGCTAGAACCATGCGTTCAAGGACTCCCATTAGTATCGGGCTCCTTTGGAATCTATAGTCCCTTATCATGCTGCGCCGGGCTAGACTGTCTTTTAGAATCCCATATTAGCACCGGACTCACTCACCTAGTGTCTCCATGAGTGCCGTGTGTCCACTATGGAACAACCCCCTGAGTGTTTGCGAAATGCATCGCCCTAATCAACTCTTAGCTCTTATTTGGGTATTTAACCGTTACCCAAACCATGATGACAATTGTCCTTTAATAGGGAGCTAATTTCCACTAGCATATGTACTTTGCTCACAACAGCCTGAAACAATCAATTTTCCATTTGCATAATTATTTACGAAATTACATAATTTTTATTCTTTAATTTGGACCATAGGCCGAGGTTCAATTTGGCAATTTTCGTCCTGAACGGTCGACCGCTAGACCTAAGCTGTCGACTGCTACCAGTCGACAGCTGGGGGTCCATGGTCAACCGTTCACGTACAAAATTTAGGCTTTATGTGATTTTTAATGTCGATTTTTATGTTTGGTTTAGTTCGTGTCAATCGCTATTTACTATGAATCCTAAGCGCACTACTTTGACTAGTTTATGTTCTCAATTTCAATGTCAATCTGTTAGATGTAGGGTTTTACAATTTAATCAGGGTATATCAATTTTAATATCAAGTTTAATCATTTACAGTTATTCTATTCTAATTTACAGGTTCCAATTTAAGGTTAGGGTTTACCAATTTAGGGGTTTTCAATTTAATCACTAGAGAGGTGTACTAACATTAAAGTAGGTTTAGCAATTTACGATGATTCATTTCCTTATTTCATAATCTTTATTTCTATAACATTGCATATATTCTTATTCTTCTTAAACATATCATTGTATCTCCGTTCTCACCTAAGCTATTTATGTTTACCAATAAATCTCTTTATTAGTTAAGGTCTTTATCAATACATTTATCTTAAGATAATATTTTAATTTTATACATATTTATCTTTCACAATTTTAGACATATCCTTTTCCTTTCAAAATATGTAACTTCTATTAAATGCCTTATTTTTATACATATTTTGTTACGCTGTATTTCTTTTATAATAACCATTTACTTTTGTAAATATATTGTTATTCTTACTTTTCAAACATATATAAAAGTGGATTTATTCTTTTTCTTTTTAAAGTATTTTTTTATACTCTCTTCTTACATGTGTAGCGTATATTAATTACAACAATAAGTTCCATAAAAGAGTTATTAATGCCCTTTCTCTTTGTGTTAAATATCTTCTTCTTGTTTGCTAATTTTCATTAGTAAAATCATACCCTTTTTTAATATGTTAATATATTCTTTCTCTTTTTCATTTATTTAGTATACTCAACCAATTAAGTACAATAGTAATTAATGTTTTCGCTTTGAAGCATTTTCACATTTATGCGCATAAATATTTTTCCATTCTTTTTTTAAATACACACTCATCATTATATATTTTTCCTTTTCTTTACTTTTCATAGAGTAATTCATATATATTCAACTTATTTCCTATATCAAATAATTTTTCTTTATTCTTACATTAACTCTTAAACTTTAGTATCAAAATAGGCCAAAACACAAAATGCACGCTACGGTAAACATTCTGTATCTTCTTCATATAGTATCCATTTCTAGTAACTTATACATGAATTTGGGCTAGAAAAATCTACTTGACATAATGGAAAAGTCAGATTTGCCATATTCCTTCATTTATAGAAATCTACTATTTTATCCTTTTATATGAAATTGAATTTTTTTACCCTTATTAATATTTTCATTTATTAATAAACTTTCTAAGGTGTTATATCTACTTCCTCCTTATTTAAGAAGCATTAAATGGTTAGGGTTAGTAGCTAGGCATGGTAAAGGATATCTTGGGAAGGGTCCGCTTTGAGTTTGAGGTATTAAGTGACTATTATAGGGTCCGCCTCTTCCGTAAAGAAGTATTATGTGGCCTGATGAGATTCTATGCAATGTCAGCTAGAAACTATCATAGAGAAGTCCACCTTGGGATAAGTATTGAAAGATAGGAACCTACCTAGTATGAGGTATTAAATGGTCAGAGTTTCCTTAGTTCCCATTAAAGAGGTATTAAGTGACTTGGGTACTATCTCTTACATTGTTAGGACATTATTGACAATAGATGCATGGGATTGGGAATGACCTTTGGCCTACAGTTGAAGATGAGTTATTGGTTGAAAGATTAATGGTTATAGAATTGGATTGTTTTTTTTGAAATGGTACTTTATATACAACAAATCACTGTGACAACATATCACATGTCAATAAACGTTCGAATCACACTACGCAAGTTTCGAACTTATGACCTCTCGCATCAAAGCCAAATCACTTAGCCACTGAGACAATGGTGCTTGTCTAGAATTGGATTGTTAATGCCTTAAGGCCTTTAGTTAGAAAACTTATAATATAGTTAGGATGCGTAAGACATATTGTTATTTAAATTATACTATCCAAGTACAATTAAAGAAAGGCTCGAGATTTTATTCATCAGCCATTGTTGTTCCGAGTCCCTCCTCATTACAACATAGGTTAGAGAAAATGATGCAGATTATGAAGGCAAAGGTGATGAGAGGACTTGTGGCAGTTATTTATTTATCTACCTATTTTGTTTTTATATTTCTTATGTACCCATTTAGACATGATGTATTTTGATAATGAACTACATATATGTGGCATTATTATATGGCATGGTGTTGTATGTTTCCATCATGAATTTTTAATAAAATGTGTACTGTTTCTTATATTATTTTTATCCTTTCACTGTGAGACTCTGAATGTGAAGATAGATAGCTCGGTGTATTATTCTCTGTATTAATTTTACCAACCAACAACTAGCTTTGAAATGGGTCTAAGATTTGATAGGCTTTTTTAAGGTCAAAAATCAGGCCCATTTTGAGGCGGTTGTTACAACAGCAAGGACTTTATTGTGTTAAATGTAACACTAGACCAAGAGCTATAAGATGGACCTAGGAATTTGGTCATTGGAATGTTAGTTTAATCAGTTTGCATAACGTGTAACTTATTCAATATCCTTAAATCTTAAGGATGTTCGAATGCATTTTTGTAAAAAAATTGAATAAGTCTTGCAATAAGGATTTCCTTTGAATTGTTCAACCATTTGGAAAGAAAAGCGAATGTACAAGAGTGGATGTGATTCAGGAATAGTTAGGATGAAGAGAGTGAATGGTAACTTCTTCTTCATGAAGAGACATCGGAAATGTGAATTGTATAAAATATTAGTGGATACTCAACATGGAATTAGAAATGCGATTTCTATTTAAAATGTATTTTTATATATAGAAAATTGTTTTCTATGGGAATTATTTCTTTGAGTTCAAGATATTTAATGTGAAACTCTCGATTGTAAACTAGTTGTAGTGGATGAAATGCAATACCTTTATAAGTGGTTGAATGGAGCTTCATGTTTCATACATCGCTATAGTAATGGCAGAAATAGTGGCAGTATACCATATGACACTTGTTAGTGGACGCATCAAGTTATGAAAGATTGTCTTCTTAAATATACCAAGTTTTATTTACTAAATAATCACTGCCTTCAGTAGCGATTAAAAATAGGTATAGTTTTATTTTGATACGAATATTGTGAATATTTGTCATAAGATAAATATATATATTATAATGGGTATTTGCTTTTAAAACAAAAGTTATGCATTAGCTATAGAAAATACGTAAGTATCTAATTATTTTAGAATTATGGACTAAGACGTGTCTTTGAGAAATAATTCTTTAGTTACATGATTATGAATTATATGGTATTGGTGAATCTTAAAGGACTAAAGACAAAGCACTCATTAAGTAGGAGCGACAAAAGAATAGATGAACTCTTTGAATTGATATATATGGATATATGCAGTCCCAGGTTTAATAATACCAAAACATATCCGCTTACTTCATTAAATTCACTAATGAACTATCATAGAAATGAATATGTGTATTTGATACACAAGTAGTTTACATAGAATATAAAATGGAAGTAAAAAACATAACATGCAAAGGGAATGAAAGAATTCGATTTGATCAGATAGGTAAATGTATTGGAAGATGGTTCCAAAAGTACCTAAAAATGAATAGGATTCAGCCTTATAAGTCATTCCTCCCTATGATACATAATGATGTATCACTAATAATCAATTTTGTTGGGAAAAGTACGATTGATGATGAATGAAGTAGAGTTAACATTTTTCTATAAGGACTTGTATGTAAGAGTAAGTACATATGTTAAATTTAATTTCTTTCATAGTGTAACTACAAGATCATATAAGTTAAAAGTTGATAAGAAAACCCTACATATCCTAGGTCAAGGAGTTGACAGGTTGTGTAAGTTAAAAGGTTGCACATACAATTCATTCATGATGGATCTTGTGTGGACCACTCCAAAGGAGTTTGGAAGCGGTTAATATTGATTGTCCACTTTATGTTATTAACATAAGTTCTGTAAACTAGAATCCAAATCGGTTTTGTACATATATAAAGGCAGTTCATAAAAAGTTTACGAATACCTATTCCATCACACTGAGAAATAATTATTATTTCAAAAAAGATTGACATTTTAATAAAAGAATTTATTTTAAAAATTACTGGTAGTAAAATAGATTTGGATATGATCTAATGATAAAATAATTACGTAGGATGAAATGAAATTAATCAAGCTAAAATAGATATGAACCATTAGAATATCTAATTAGAACACTTGCATATTAAACGAAAACTATGAGTTGTGTATCAATGTTGAGATAAGACTTTCCTCAATTGTCAATAAGCCATTAAGAGTATTGACTTTACCATATGGCATGATACACAAATCCGGAATGGATTTCAAATATACTATCAAAATATGATTTTGATAGTTGTACCATGTGTAGTTAAAGCATCGCTAAAGCCCTGCAAAATCCCCGCTATAGCGCATAGCGCTCTTCGACTGCTACGCTTTTTCAATATAGCGCTATTAAACAGTAGATCTGCTTTAAGCCCCAATATTTTCCATTGCACCCGCTAAATCAAGACTTTTCATCACCTGCTTTAGCAATATTAATATAAAAAGGTTGATTTGACTGGTTCTCTTTTGAATCAAATCAACAAAGTTAGGATAAAGGCCTAATTTTAAGGCATAAGTACTCAATATAAGTCAGAAATCTATTATAATTACCAAATCTGTACTGCATAAATCATGATACTCCTCGATTTTGTTATATAAGATTAAACAATATTTCTTTTTCCTATAAAAATCATGTGAGAATGAGAATCAATTAACTTTATATATTGGTTTTATAACTAATGAAGCTTTTTGCACCTTCACTATTTTTTGCTATATCCTCGATCAACCCCTGCTATAACTTTTTGCATTTCCATCGCTATGGAATCACCAAGCGTTTTAACTTCATAGGTTGTACTTGAAGGGATATGATCCATCGGCTACAAATGTGTCTTCGAGAAGAAGACCAATACAGTTAGAATGTAGTAAGCATAGTTGGTATATATAACATCGTAAATTTCAATTATTGAAATTAACGTAATAGATTTGTCATTCAATTTGCTTGAGTTAATTCATATTTTACTTGCAAAATTATCGCTGGGCATGACTTTAAGTTTTGGTACATATACATTGTATGATCTAATAAGGCTAGTTTGCTTGCTATTCTTGCTTACAAATTACGATTCCATTTATGCGCCCCCAATTAATATACTCGGAGCCCGAACTCTCGAAATAGAAATTCTAAATAATGATTTAGAACAGACTGTTGCACATAATAACTAAAGTGTCTACAAGTCAGTGGGAGCATAAGTTTGTAGGATTTGGATAGGATCCAAGAACTGATATGAATGTATCGTTCGACAAGCATTATAATTGAGAAAATATTCTAATAGAAAAATAAAACAATTAGATTTTAGTCAGAATGCAGAGGAAGCGTGTGTCTATAAGAAAGAACATTAAAAGGTACTAAGATATTTCTAAACTATAAGTAAACAACATACTACTAATTGTTAACGATATACCTATGTTAAAATTAGTTTCAGTTTGGTTGTTTAATTCTTGATATAGGATTTGAAAAGACATATTTTATAACAAGTATAAAGGGATGTTGAGAATATCCCAAATGGTATACACTGACACTATATTAGAATGTTTAACATGGAGTATGTAAGAAGGACTCCTTGTGCATTGGCGGTAGGAATTAGCATACGTATTGTATTGTCTATAATATCGCATTTCGCTTATGTATTTGACACAACAAGGGAGTATCAAATCTGAATTAAGATCATTGAACGGTAGTTAAGAGTATTTTCGAGTATTTACAAAATACTATAGAATTGTTTATAGAAACAACAAATTCCTAATGCAGGAGTGTACAGATAGAAAATTCATAAATGATTTTGAGCATAGTATGTTAATCCTAAATTCAAGTAATACCTTAGTTAAGAAGCTTTAAGTTGGAGATGTTTCAAACAAGATGTTGTGGCTAATTCAAACAATAAGCTGCATTGCCTTGAATAAGTGCAACAATAAAAGCAATGTGTGTATGTATGCACAAATTTATGACCGAGCTAGGGATAGTCCCTAATGTTGAGAATCTCATAACATTGTTTTTTATAGTAAGAGTGGTACTTTATTAAAGCAATGCACTCCTTTTGATGTCACAGTGGTTCGAACCCATGACTTCCAGAACTTATGTCTAGAGCATCGTACCACTAACCAGTAGAGCTAGTTGTTCTTGACAGAATCCTACAATATTCTTATATGATAACAATGTCATGATACATATTATGAAAGAAACTAGAGCTCACTAGAAGTTGAGAAAAGTACTTCGAAAAGTTCCACATGATAAAGGCAGTTTATCAACGTCAGAGAGAGTTGATTGATAGGGTAGATAATTAAAACAATATAGGATACCTGTTCGCTAAGGGAATAACTCGATTAGTTCTAAGAAAACTGAATGAAATGATGGGATTAAGAATCCATAATGGACCTCATGTGCAAGTGGGAGATTAAGAGAGTTAGGGGTATGCCCTAGAGGTAATTGTGTAATTTGTTACACAAACCTAACTCTGTAACCAACCTTGTTTGTAATATGGGTTTTTGATTTCTATTAGATACTTTGTTATATAATGATATAATTGATCAATTAATTAATTTAAAGTATACTCAATAGAAAATCCTTAAATGAAATGTTATGTGATAAAAATTACAAGGAATTATAATCATGACAAAGTTATGACAATATAAAATAACATATTATTTTAAATATTCCTTGTCAAGATGTTTCGAGAAAGGATATTGATACATCCATTGAGACCAGAGCATGTAACACTCTCCGAAATTGGGCATCGTATTACACATAGATGTTGGGGCACCAAGGGTTCACATACTGATAGTTATAGGATAACCATGGAATGGCCCACTCATGAGTTTCCTGTTGGTTAATAACAACTAGGGTCAAATTGGAAATCTCGAAGTGACAATGTTAGATAGTTCTCTGGACTTGAGAATACTATCAAACTTCAATATGGATATTCCACTATGATTATAGTTCAATCATATCATGGCGACCATCGTGCAACTATAATTCGGCCCGAGTTGAAGCGTTGGAAGTAAAATACTATTTAATAGAGAATTCATCTCCTTAGTTATACGATTTTAGTACCACGATCAACTGTAGTCAACTCAATATCAAAATCTCTAGCCAGAGTAGCACAGTTAATAATAAATGTTATTATTATACTAGAGACTTTGCACATGGACTAATCGATTTAAATATGGATGATATTGGAATTTTAACCAAAACCGAATTCCATAAGTCATAATGCAATATAGTGTTGACGTAGAGAATTAGCATAAATATTCATTAATAAAAGATACCGTTTAAATTGTAAAATTGGATTTTACTGATAAAGATGTATAAGCCATCAATTCGGCTAAACTATCACTCCACTAGCTAAGGTGACGAATGAACTTAGTATTCGAACAATTCAATATTAATCGTTGACTGAATTTACACCTGCGAGTCGCACAACCATATTGGTAATGTCTCCACAAAATCACATGATTTAATGGATTTATAAATTATTATAAATTAATTAAATCAATTAACATGTACAAAATATTAGTTATTTATATATTTGATGTACTAGGTGCTATGTGCAATTTTCTGGGTGGCATTTGTAATTAATTGGGTGTTTATATAATAGTTATATATGAACATGTCGATATACGATATTGATACATATTTAAATACAATCTAAGTGATGTTATTTACTAAATAAGTTTTATGTCTCATTAACCATAACAATCCATGTGATTATCGGCCTAAGGGAAACGAGGGGAGTGGATGGCATTGAATTCTGGATCTATTTTTGGAATTGAAAAAAAATGAAATAGTAAAAGGAGTAAAACTGGTCTCTACCTTTTCTCTATTTAAACAAGTATACCCCTCATTCTTTTGGATCTCTTGATTCTTCCTTACCTTCATTTCGTAGATGTAAGAATCGAACCCCGTTTGGTCGAAAATAAAGAAGTCCATAGCACTTCAAATCAAATACATATCGTGGTACTTCAGGCCATCGCAATGTCTAGAGATCGATTCAAGGTGAATCTAGGATATTCCATCAATCTATGTTGTTCAATGGTAGCATCCTTAAGGTATAAAACCTTATTTACATTTTATATTATATCTATCATGTAGTAGATAATATATATGATGATTTTATACATGTAGTTATCTCACGTTTCATAAGTAATCAAATATCTCTGATTGAATTATGATAATGATCATTTCTACGTAAAAAAATCATGTTTTTAGTTTTGGCCATAACATATTCTATCATATAATTTATATTTTTGAAACCTTAATATCAATTTTATGACATAAAATTGTTGTTAGTTAATTTTAATTCATTTAGATAAACGTAATTTATTTTAAATTAATCATATATTAAAATAGTTTTTGGGTTTT
The DNA here is from genome assembly GCA_030737815.1 of Allium fistulosum. Taxonomy (NCBI): domain Eukaryota; kingdom Viridiplantae; phylum Streptophyta; class Magnoliopsida; order Asparagales; family Amaryllidaceae; genus Allium; species Allium fistulosum. Next base: position 889,979,069 of record CM060905.1, on the reverse strand, counting down.
AAAAATATATAGTTTTTTCCAAACATATATTTAAAATATGTCTATGTGTATATTAATGTATTTATGTTTAATTCTTTAAATCAATACCTACTTTAATTCATATGTATATATATAATAAAATTAAGAAGGTTGCAAAATTCAAAAAAAAATCATCATGGCCAAAAAGAACTAAGTATATAATTTTTATTTTTTATTTTTATTTTATTGCAATAACGGTATGTTTATTTTTATGTATTTTAAATGATTTAAAAAATTATTTTGGTTTTATTATTATTTTGTAATATATATATATATATATATTAACTAGTTAAATAATATTTATTTTGTATCTATAGTTTTAGATTTGAAATTAAATTATTTTACCAAGTCAAAATGGTATTTATTTATGTAATATAGAAAAGGTTATGTTATTTTATATAATGTAAATTTTGAAATTTATTCGTAATAGATATATAATAATCAAACGATATTTTGAGATAGTTATTGCATATATAAATGGCTAGTGTATACATCAAAGATGCAAATCCCAACATCTATATATATACACATTGACTATGTATACATATTATGTTGTACGTACACGTTATACACATCTGAGTATATATCAATATACTCATAATCTCTAGACAAATCATTTTTAATTAATATTTTAATTAATTAAATCATAAAATTACATAAAATTTTATTTTATTTGAATAATCTAGATTGGATCTAGTATAACTCAATAGACTTTATAGCCCTATTATGACCAAAAATTTAAAAGAAAGTGAAATCTACTTATTTCACTCGTTGTAGACCGATCTAGTTCCAACAAGTTGAAGCATTGGAAATGAAGCATGATTCAGTAGAGAATTCATTTACTCACTTGTATGAGTTTGTATCATAGTCAATTATCATCAACTTAAAGTTAAAATCTCGGGCTAAAGTAGAACGGTTAATAATAAATTTTATTATTGAAAAAATGATTTTGTTTATAGACTGACCAAGTTGAACGTGGATGATACTGGGGTTTTGACCAATACTAGACTCCATATGTCCTAAAGAGATATAGTATCGACGAAGAGAGTGTGTGTGAATTATTATCACTATTTCTACTAATTAAGGTTATGTAGATTATGACTTTTTACTGAGAAAGATCTCTAAGCGATAAATTCAGCCAAACTTCGCACCACTAGATAAAGTGACGCGTGAACATTAATATTTGAATTATTCAATATTAATCTTTGATTGAATTCAAACCTTCGAGTCACACAACCGTATTTGTGAATTCTCTGAAATAACATAGAATTTAATTATTTAATAAAGTGTTATAAATTAATCAAATTAATTAACACTGAATTCACACCTTTGAGTCACATAACCATATTTGATATTTGGGGTGTCATTAATAAGTGAGATAGATCCTAGAAATTTTCTGGGTGCTGCTTGTAGTCATTTGGATGTGTGTAGAAAAGTTATATATGCATGTATTAATATACTATATCGTTATATATTTAAATACGCTTTAAATATATTCATTACTTAATAGTCTTAAGATGTTTTGGTCCATGTAAGAGACCATTTAATTAAGAGTTAATTAGGAGTTTGGAAGAAAGGAAGGTGGAAGGTTGTGATGACCCACCTTTTTGGATGGTTTAAATCGACAATAAATCACATATGTCTAACTCAAACCAATCAAAAAGGCAGATTATCAATGGGGTAAATAAGAAAATAAGAGAAAAGAAGGAAAGCAAAACATAGAATCTCGCAACGGAATGACACAATATAATAATCAAATAAACAGTTCGTGAAGCTATTTTACATTATACATCTGATTTCAACTTTTACAACATAATTAGAGTACAATCAACAAACATACCAAAATAATGCAGCAGAATAATAATAGTAAATATGGTCCAGCAAACTCCATCTTCATCTTCAAGGAATAATGTCTTCAAACACTGAAATACTTAAGTAGACCCGAGCGTAATGAAAAGACAAAACATTCGTGTCAGAACTAAACGTTATTATGTAATTTAAATCAATAAGAAGTAAATATGAGTGTAATAGCTTCAGAGACGTTTACAGGATTTTCCCTCACCTATCAAGTATACAATGTGAGTGCAATAACTTAAGAGATGTTACGAGATTTTCATCTCCTAAGGATCCGTTAAACTATCTATACATAGTAAAATACGCTATATATGTAGTGTCCATCAGTAAAGTAAAATATTAAAATAGCGTTATGACTTTATATTGATCCCCCTTAACACATTTTTAAGCAGGTAGTTGTAACAACCCATAAATTTTAACTATTTTTATAATGTAATTAACTGAATTTTTCTTGAAAATTTAACAATTAAATTTTGCAATGAACATTTGATATTTGGTGTGCGCCTATTTAAACATAGCAAATGTCAGATTTTCATTAGATAATATGGAAGTTTATTTTGTTGTGTAATTTTATTTAAATTTAAATCAGTTAAATTGATGAAAATAAAATATTTTCGAAACCTGAATATTTTTATATAATAAATTTGTAAATCGTTTTCTGAGTGAGGCGTCCTATTTCGTTTCGCCAAATTTGGACTGCGACATCTCCGTTTATATCATTTCGGTGTTTTAGCAGCATTTTGGCAATGAGTATCGACTTTTGATAGGATGATTGTATCGTTGATATCTATGTACCATATTGTTCGTCTCGTCGTGCTGATCTCCGTAGTATATTCATTTGTGTGTTTTGGCGTCCGGTACGCGGCGAAATATGCGAAACGGTTAGCCGTATCGGTACCCGTCTTGAACCTTTTGATTTCCCTGTTGCCTTTTATTGGTTTACCTGTTGAAATTTAAAAAGCCATTTGTCTTTAATATTTTCAAAAATCAATATCTGACCTTTGTCGTTCCTATCATTAATTTTATATTTGCTGGTTTCAAAATATTTAAGGCAAGTTTGTATATTTCTGAAAAAATCTGCTCCTCTTCTCTTCTCTTTTCGTTCAGTTACCTTTAAAGAAAAATATAAAATAATATGTATAGTTTTTATATTTGAATAACCTGCTCGCCTTCTTTCTCGAAACCTGCCACCTCTATTTTGAACCCACGTCAACCCAGCACCTCTCCTCCGCCATCGCCATTGACATGGTGCCATCCTCTCCCATCTCCGCCATCATTCGCCACGCCTTCCGCCCACTAACAGCATCTCCAACCCATTGTCCCACCCTCACATCTTTCCACACCCTGGCAGCGACCAGATCTGAGCCACCTCTGCCGCTATATTCCTCCTACTCTCTGCCTTACACCACCTCGGCCGCCAGCACAGAAAGCCCGCTCCTCTCCACCTGCCGTGAACAGTGCCACACACCCTGCCCACCGCACCTCAACTCACGGATCCGGACACCATCTACCACATGTTCACTCGACCACCTTTACCTCGCTCCGACAGCCAACCTGAAAATCGCATGCTCCACCCCATCAACCGTTTATATATATAAAGTTTTAAAGTTTTTATATATATAATTTTGCTTCAGAGAACTCGAGCCCACCTTTTGCTGCAACCAACGAATCATCACCCTCATCGTGGAGCGCCATCATTTTCCCCTAGCATCAGACGAGCAGCCTCCGCCTTTTTGTGCCTTGCTGTCCTTTAAAAAAAATTGTGAAAGCTATATGTGTTTGCCTGGAAATTGTACGACCTCCTCTCCCTTTCAAAACCCATCACCACTTCGACCACTGCAAACACCCCACGCCATTCACCACCTGTGTAACCCTTCAACCTCCGCTGTCCACATCGCCAAGCCCAAAGCTTTCCCCTTTTTGGCTCGGAGCAGTTTTCATATGCGGTGATTATATGATATATATATATATATATATATATGCTATGATATATATGTGTGTGTGTGTGTATGTGATCCATGACTTTGTTATTGCAGTACAAATTTGTCGCGTTGTAGTACATACTCATGTTGTGCCGTGTTTGATTTAATTCATAGCAAAAAGTATATATGTGTGTGGCAGCCTATATATATGTGATGTACATATATTGTAGAGAAGCCTATATATGCTATATTATATATATATATGTATGTATGGTCGGCTGAAGTCATATGGGACACATATTTATGCGTGTTGTTCATCCAAATCTTAGCTAAATTTTGTGGTTGATGTGTTATGTATAATATCTACATATATATGCCTTGCATATATAATTATTTCCTACAATCTCTGACAAAAAAGAGAACAAATGTATGTATATGTATATATGTATATATATATCACACATATGTATATATGTTTGTTTTCTTTTTTCGTCAAATTCTTGTGCAAAAATCTATTTTGCTTGTCGCAGCTATTTGAAGTGCCGTGTCCGTGTTCGTATACATGTCAGTTGCTTTTCAATTCCATCATTCTCTAGCCACAAAAGGTGAGCGATCACTCACAATTAACATTCTTATATGTAGTAATATGAATTAACGATTAAAATATGTTGTTAAATTTAAATTATCAGTTATTTAATTGTTAAACATGATCTGTTATTATTTGCATTAGTTCACAGATGTTAATTGACAATATTGACACCAATAACCTATTAATATATATATATTATTTAAATTTCTAATTATGATCATATATGCTTGTCGTTGATGCGATGTCATTTTATGCTATTTATATTCTCACACTGCAAGTTCCCTGTTAGTTAGAAATTCCCTATGGGTTGAAATGATACATAACCGAATGATCTTATAGATTTGTAGAAAATCGTTATGGGTTGAAATGATAAACCCAAGCGGTTTTCATTGATTGTGAAATGTTGAGATTGCGGGTTGAAATGGTATACACCCGTAAAATAATAAATTATTATGGATTGAAATGATAAATATCCGTATCACTTGACCATAGGATAGAAAATTATATACAGACACCGTGGTTCAATTTTGAAAAATGATGTAACACCCCTTCAAAATGGGAATAATAGTCCCACATCGTGGATAATACTATAAAGTGGGTGCTTATATACCAAAGCCTTCACCTCATAACAACGTCGAGGCCTTTTAAGGAACAAAACCCCACACCTTGGCTTGGCCCATGAGGCGGAGGTGACTAAGTTGGGGACAATATCTGCGTTAAGTAACGTGCGAGCTATTACAATGGTATCAGAGCCATACCCAGTAGGAATTGTGGCCTGTACGTGTTACAGCCACGACGCTTGGGTGGTGTTTTGTTCATGAGCCAACGAGGGCGTTGGACTCTAAAGGGGGAGAGATTGTAACACCCCTTCAAATGGGAATAATAGTCCCACATCATGGATAATACTATAAAGTGGGTGCTTATATACCAAAGCCATCACCTCATAACAATGTCGAGGCCATTTGAGGAACAAAACGCCACACCTTGGCTAGGCCCATGAGGCGGAGGTGGCTAAGTTGGAGACAATATCTGTGTTAAGTGAGGTGTGGGCTGTTACAAATGATTTCCAAAGTTCGAAAGGAAATATATGGATTTTAATAAATATTGATTTTTAAAATAAAATATATATAAATTTTATTATTATATATGTGAAAATTTTAGATTTTTAAAATTATCTTTTTGGAAATTTCAAATATAAAAGTTAGTTTTGAAAATATAATTTTTAAGATTTTACTTATAATTTTATTATTTTAAAAATATATAAAAATAGATTTAATATAGAATAAATTTAATAATAAGATTTAATTTAATAAAATTTAATTTAATTAGTACATATAATATATGTTTAGGTATTTATGTAAATTTATATTAATATTTAGAAATAGATGTTTGTTATAACTTTAATAAAATTAAGGTTGGAATGATAAATTGAATTGACTCATAAATTAATTGATTTAAGAATTGAATTTAAATAAGTATTGATTGGAAATTTATTGATCTTGAGATTTTAAGGTATGATTTTATAACTTGATTTAATTAAAAGTGATTAAATGAATATTTCAAATTTAAATTGAATATTTAATATTGATTTAAATTTGCATTTGAGATTTTATTTAAATGGTTATTAAAAATGATTAAGTGAATATTTTGAAAATTTAATAGGACTAAAGTTGAATTTTGAAATATAAATGAAACTTATTAAATTTAGTTATTATAAATGTTGAGTAATTAAAGTTTGAAACCTATTGAATTTGAAGTGGATTAAATTTTAGTTCAAACCTGGATTTGAAATTGATATAGATTAAAAATAGTTTTATTGAGAATTTGAATTGAGATTGATTTAAATTGAATTGGCAGAACTAAAATTTATTTGAATTGATTTGTGAAATTGGAGGATATAATTCTAACCTGAAACTATTTTCGATAAATATATTTTAATATATAAACTATTTTAGTATAAACTCTTTTTAATATATAAACTATTTTTAATTTATAACTTATTTTTGAATATCTAAACTATCTTTAATTTATAACTATCTCAATATATATAAACTATTTTCAATATTTTAATGGTTTAAGTTGGAATGTTATGATTTAGATTTAATGGATTTAAATGTGAATATTTTGTATGATGGTTTAACCTATTTTGTTGGTAATACTTTGGAAATAAATATGACTAGAAAGTGAATATGATTTCGAAAGTGATATGATTTTGAAATGGATATGATATTTTGATATGAAGTATGAACTGTTTGAAAATATAAAATGACCACGGTGTGAAATAAACGTTTGGTCGTTAAAGAGATCGGGATCGGATATTGTCATACTCTCTGCCAATACCGAAAACCACTTTAACAACTGTGTACGTGGTGGAGATTCCAGAACGAAGTAGGATGGTTAGCGACGATCTATATGATAGGGGTGGGCGCGGTCGGTTAACCGCTTTAATCGGTTAATATTTTCGGTTAACCGTTAAAAAAGGTTCGGTTCGGTTAACCGATTTCGGTTAATTTTGGTTCTGGTCTACCGACCGAACCGGTTAAAGTTAACCGCAGTTAACTGACCGAACCGGTTAAAGTTAACCGCAGTTAACTGGTTTATTTGACCGGTTAACCGACCAATTTGAACGGTTAACCGTTGACTGGTTAACCGACCAATTTGAACGGTTAACCGGTTAAATAAACCAGTCAACCATCTAAACAACATCATATTTTCAAGATTACAATTACATAATCATAGACATATACATTCAGTTACACATTACTTAGTACACACTCACATACAATACACTACACACCCAATACACATTTTAACAGTACACATATAGTACACACACACATATTATACAATACATTACAGGCATACATTCAGATTCAGTTACTTTACTTAAGTTCCCACTCAGACTACTCAGTTCATAGTTACTTCATACATTAATAGTTCATAGTTATTACATTACATTAATACAACATGTCAAGTGTCAACGACTACAAAGTCAGCTTCCCTACTTCAATCTTCAGTCTCCACTTTCTATTCTCCAAGTCTGTCCAAACAAAAATAAGTATTTATATTAACAAGCTGCACTGGCATTAACAAAAAAATATGAAGACAACATATTAGTTACAATTTATGAACAATTGATAAGGATAAAAATACGTTTATAACACTGGAACTGAATATGTTTATAACACTGCATAGGAAAAGTGCATAGGTTTCTAACACTGCTTAGGCAAAATGCATAGGTTTGTAACACTGCATATGTTCATTATAGTAAGTTTGTAACACTAAACACTACACAGTTGCATAAATCTTTCTGACATGGAGCATTAACTAAGAATTTAGGAATGACAATTGCATAAATCTTTCTAACAGGTACACACAAATCTGAAGGTATAAGAATTTAGCTCCAAGCAGCTCAAGTATACTATCAAAATGACCCCACAAACCAACTTCTTTTTGATAGGGAGCATTAAATTCTAAATCAACCCAAGCTTTCAACTAGGACTGTTTTTAGTTGCACACCATATAATACAGAATTGCTTAAGCATATATTTACAGTAATGACAGTAATTGCACATCATTTAATATAGAATTGCACATCATCATGTAATACCGTAATGACAGTAATTCATATATTCATTGAAAAATGATATAGGAATACTTAAGCATATATTTACAGTAAAATGAAACTATCATTTACTAGTTTACAGTATATATAACTATTATACAAGTTATATATATTTATTAGCTTACATTATATATATATAACTACCATACAAGTTATGTATGTATTAATTAGTTTACAGTAAAATGAAACTATTAAAACAAGCATAGATTTAAATATATACTTATATCACCATATGTTACTTCCAGCAGCTGACTTATAGTGGTATAAAAACACATTAAGACACAACTGGTTATGTAGAGGAATATTGTGTATGATCATACACCGTAGTCATACATCCACTTCCCTATATTTTTGATTAAATCATAAAATTCATAACCATATTGAATGTATGTCCTAAATATACATACTTTGATGTCTTGTTCCTTACACAAATTGCGTTTTTAAATAGAATATGTTAGCAGTTAAATTAGACACTTCTTACCATTAATTGTAGTAATAAATACTTTACTTTCGCTTCTTACCATTAATTACAGTAATTAATTAGCATTCGAATTAATCTTATTAGTGTGTTTTAAGCTTACATTAGCTCTTGTTATACAATATTTAGAAGACTGTAAGCATTATAAGAAATACATTTTATATGACCATATAAGAAAAAATAACAGTTCGAAATCATCAAAATTACTCGGACTAAATGTCAAGAGAGAAATCCAACTTAAATTACAGGCTTTAGGATTAATAGTAAATCAACTAGTTTAAAAAAATACCAATACATGTTTGAATTGAATGTAAATCATTTTTTTAAAATTTATTTGGTAAAGTTGTTAGAAATTAGCGATGAAATGAAATTTTTGTTTTAAATTAAGGATATCATGAAATGATTTCGGGGTTAGAAAACTTAAAATAAACTCAGGATTGCAAACCTTACTGTATCATGAAATAAATTCATTATTTTGTATATCATCAATTGATGATATAACAACAAGTTATATCAAAATAGGATTAACATTTAACATTATTCTAATAAAACGTAACGGTATAATAGTTAGTTCACATCTCGGTTATAAAATATTAACAGCAAGTTAACTTACTATCATCAATTACACAGTAGCTTATCATCAATATCAGTTATAATCAATATCATTTATAAGCAACATCAATTATTCTGATTTTACAACAATTATATCAACAAAAAAGTATTAACAGCAACTGCAAGTTAACATCATTATTCTGCATATCATAAACTGATAATATAACAACAAGTTACATCAAAAAAGGATTAACATTTAATATTATTCTAATACAACAAATGATTATACAACTAACTATTAAACTGTATTGGTTGTTGTTATAGTTAGTTCACATAATAGTTTTGTCTTTCATTTCCAATATCAGTTGCTATTATAGTTAGTTCATATAATCATTTATTATGTTTATCTTATACAGTTTAATAGTTAGTTTATCATCTCAATTATTCAGCAGCACGCTAACTTCAAAATTGATAACAATTAACATTTTAAATACAATTCAAAATGTTTAATTAAATGTAAATAACAATTACACAGTTTAATTAAACTTAGTTTCAAGTATAGAAATATATAATAATTGCACAGTTTAATTGAACTTAATATCAACTATAAATAAATATAGTTTTGGTCATATTTTCAGTTTATTGGGAGTATAACGAATTATACAGTCCATAAAAACTAAATAAAACGTATAAAAACTAAAAATAAACATAATCAAATGATTAATACAAACTTATGTTTTTCCTTTTCCTGCTAGCATTCACCATATCTGAATTTGTAGATCGATCTGAATTTGTGTTGATCAACGGCTAAGTAATTGATGGGTAGCGAGGCTTTGTGTTGATCTGGGTTTTTCCAAGAATGATCAGGGAATGAGAAATTTGTAGGTTTGAGAATTTTGGGAACAAGATCGATATGCTCCGAGTCAATGAATTGAAAGCGGCGGACATGATAAAAATCTAGGGTTTGTAGTTATATTGTTGTTATGTGATATTAATGGGTCGGGTGGCTTCGTAGTGCAGCCATTAATTTAAGTGGGCAAAATTATTTTCGGTTAACGGTTAACCGATATATGTCATATGGTTAATCGTTAACCGAACCGACTTTTATCGGTTAACATCGATCGGTTAACCGAATGTTCGGTTAATCGAATTTATCGGTTAATGCGGTTCGGTTAAGATCGGTTGAGTCGGTTAAGTCGGTTAGGTCGGTTAAATGCCCACCCCTACTATATGAGGTATTAACGCAGCTCTGACTCCCGCGAGTCAGCTTGATGTAGCTAAACAGAAGCCACGCCGAGCCAAGTGAGGTCATTCCTCCTATCGGGCACATTTCTTCGTTACCATTCTATTACTTTGTGATTTGATTTGGTGGCCACCCCTCGATTTGATTATGGGAGTGTGTTCTGAGGTGGGTGGTAGTACCTGCTATGCGTTACCAACCAGTCCGGATCCTCAAAATGATAGAATCCTACCGTGGGCATTGCCTCGCGTGCCTTGTCACATGCCTTATCGCGCCTTCTATGAGTTTGGTTTGTGTCGTACCTATAGAGTGCTCCCTGATAGCCCACCGGTTTGGTGGAGTTTACAGTACTGTATAGACTACGGCATTTAAATAAAATGTGTTAAGGGGATATGGGTAACGCCTTAACGCTATTTTCATACTTTAATTTACTGATAAACATATTATAATAGCGTATATTACTACATAGTAGATAGTTTCACGGATCCTTAGAGGATGGAAATCCGAACATCCTTTAAGTTATATTGTATTTCACTTGGACATTTCACTTGAGTTGATTTACTAGTATAAGAATGTTAATCCTGAATCGAGTGTTTTGTATTTTGATTATGCTTGGGTCTGACTGAGTGTCACAGCATTTGACACTCACCTTTGGAGCTTAAAGCTTTGCTTGAAGATCTGTCTTATATCTATTCAGCTTTCCAGTTATTTAAGTTTATTCCAGTTTTACCTTCAAACTTATCAGTTGCTTTGTATAGTGACATCTTTGTATTTAAGAATTCTGTTGTATTTTATTTTAGACTCTGATGTTTATATAGTAGCTTCATGAACTACTATTTATCTATTTCACTGCTTATTGTTATATTACTCTGTGTCTGTGATTCTGTGATTGATTTATTTACTGTATATGCTAAGTTTTTGCCAAATATAAATTAACAATCTATTGTTTTGAGCAATTCAATTCTGACATGAATGGATGATGTTGATTTGAATGGTTTGAAATACTAGGTTGTTACAAGTGGTGTCAGAGCTCTAGTGTAGGCAAACTTAGCATATGGAGTAAAAAACTCATTAGAGATAGCATAGTAATACTGTAGAATGAGTAGAATCAATTATAGAATCATCTTCGTTTGAGCTTGAAATTCTTTGTCAAGATCCTCCTAGATTTGGATTTACTTTGGATTTGAAACTTCCTATTTGTTCTAAAATCCATCCTTGTCTTTTCCTATTCGTGTTCTTCTTGATACTGGAGCATCCCTTAGCTCTACTTCTGTTGATCTTTGTAATAAATTTGAGCCCATCTTGTAATCTTAATTTTCCACTTCATCCTTGGGTGTGACTGATTCCATTGGCGGTCCCACCAACCTTAGTATGATTTGTAAAGGGATGAAACTCCTCTACAACATGCGTTGATTTACCGGAGATTTCTGCGTCCTCGGTTTTGATGTCGTTATCTCTTGCAAAGCCTAAACCATTTCTCTAGTAGATGGCCGGGGTAATCTTCTCGTAATCTGTATCGAATGCCTCAGGATTCTGCAGGAAGTTTTTGTTTGCACCAAAATTGGTCACAAACCCCGAATGTCGTGAAAGCACCAGTGTATGAATACCAATCAACAAATATTCAAACACAAATCTCAGATCCAAGCAAACAGAATATAGCAATTCTGAAATAATGAACAGAAACACGAGATTTATAGTGGTTCGGCTATCTCTGGCCTACGTCCACTCCAAGTTTTTAACCTTTTATTGATTATCCTTGCTGATTACAGTTGATTACAGTGATTACAATGAAGAAATTCGAGTACAACAGCAATGGAGAAGTGTAGAATTGAATCCTGTAGAGTCTAGGTGCTTCAGAATCCAGATCCCCCTTTCTGAATGACCTGGGGCCCTATTTATAGGTGTAGGAGGCTGATATTTCGCCTAAAATTAGGGAGACAACTTCTGGCACGTATGGGGGCCCATGCGCCCGTGTCCAAGAAATCTGGGCCCGCTTCGGGATCGATTCGAACTCCATTCGAATCGATCAAAAAATCATCCAATCGAGCTGAAATTTGGTGAGAACATTCTTCAACATGTATGTAAGCTTCTGTGAAAATTTCATATCATTTGGACTTGTAGATCTCGAGATATCGTTAGTACGAAATCGTGTTCTTCGGTGGCTGTTTGCTTCGACTCGATCTCCTTCGAATCGATTCCTTCGAATCGATCACCTGCACGTGCTCTCATGGTGATGTGGCACACAATCTTCGGGTCGTTCCACCTTTCACTCTGGTTTGATCGAATCGTTCCAAGTATCTCGCCGCTTTGACTTGATGGATTCGAAGGCTTCAACCATATCATGGATTTGATCTAAGACTCGTTCGTATCGATCATATCTCACTTCAGCTGATAGATACGAAATGATGACACTAGTTGGATTCGAAGAGAGGTATCTTCATGGATTCGAAGGTTCTCTAAGCTTGATGGATACGAAGGAAAACATCGTTGATGGATTCGAACTAGATGGTTGTGGTGCTAACATGATGGATTCGAACAGTATATTCTTTTAACTTGTATCGATCATATCTCCTCCATATGAACTCGGATTAACCTGAAATTTGAAATGTAGCCTCTCCCAGCATTGATCATCATCTCCAATCGATTCCGTCCCGATCGAAGCCCGGTCGAATTTTGACGACACCGACTGCAACCTTGTTTCAAATTGATCTCCAATCCTGATATCCATTCTTTTCTAGCTAATTTGTTGATATTCCAGCCTTGACCAAAAGGTGGGATAACAGTTTTATCTTTCGCTCGATTCTCAACCTAGTGATCTTGACTCCACCTCGATAGTCAGGGATTACCCTAATGTTTTGGGTGAAGTCACTTCTCTTCCTCCCAAGCGGAAAATTGAATTCCACATCAATCTTATTCCTGGCACTCGACCTGTTGTTCTTCCTCCCAGACGAGCTGTTTCTGTGAATGGTTAGTCATGCCCTTTGGATTAACCAATGCTCCTGCCTTCTTTGTCGATCTCGTGAATCGCATTTTCCGTAATGTTCTCAACTAGTTATCCTGATTTTCGTTGTTGATATTCTCATTTTTCTAAGTCTCGGTTGACCCGGTTAAGGTCACCCACGATTTTTATATGTTTATCCATTTTTCCTCTTTTGTAATTTAATTATCTTATCTTCCTTGCGAGCCTATCTTCGTATCTAAATTTGAATCTCTATTCTTGTTCTAAATCCATTCTTGTAATCATCGTGTGAGGGAGTGTATTTGTAATTGATATAAAATTGTTTTATATTGTGTTGTTTGAGTTATTAAGTTTGATTTGGGGTTTCGATCGACTCGTCTGGCCAACGCTATCGATAGGAACTTCAAAACACCAGAACAGAGCAAACTGACATAATATTATTTTCAAAAGTGATAAACGAAATTTAAAACATGGTTTATAAAATTTGAATTGGAAATAAAATGAAGTTAAATTGAGGATTTGAGAATTAAATTTCCGGTGCTTTTCAAAAATTTGGTTTTCAAAGGTTTTGAAAATGTATTATTAATATTATTAGAAAGTATTTTCGAATGGAAATTGTTTCCAAAGAATATTAAAAGTAGTAAGCCAGTACTCTCCTCTTATGTCGGTGGAAAATAATTTCGGTGATGATTGCAGCATCATCGACATTCATTTTTGAGTCTCGGAGTGGAGAGACCACTTAGTAGCTTTGCTACACTTTTGTTTTGGAAAATGGATTTGACTTGAATTTTCTTGAGTATTATTTGATGTGTGTGTGTGTGTATATATATATATATATATATATATTTCAAAATGCTTTGAAGTGAAACCGAAAATTAAACTCTTCAGTTTATGTCAAGTAATGGTTTTCAAACTATTGAAATGAAGCAAATTTTTTGAATAATTGGAGTGTCTAAAATGAAAAATGGAATAAAACAACTTGAAACAGTGAACTAGGATGAAATTAATTTGTATAACACTCAATTGAAATCCTAAAGCATATATATAACTTACCTGGAATATTCAAAAAGTAAAAATGTTAATGTGAATTTGTAATTGAAGGTTATACAAGAGAAAATTTAAGTAATAAAATGTTCAAGCTAAATTTTTGCTTAATAAAGATGTTGAAAATAAAAGAAAAATTTGTATAATATTTAATTACATTCGAAACATTAATAAACTTACTTGGAAAGGTTGAATGTAATTGAATAGTATACAATATGAAGTGTAGGTCATGAGATGTCCAAAAACGAAATTTGTTAAGGGAAATTTAATAAAATTTGATGGTAATAATGAACGTTTATATACCTAATTTATGTTATAAGAAATGTTAATTGAAATAAATTGAAAAATAAATAGAGAATGCTATTTAAGTAAATAGATATGAACTTAGGTATAGTTGAGAGTGAATATTGGGGTGGAATTGACTATAGTAAGGACAAATGGATTAAATAAATGAGCTAAATAAAATAAATATTTGTTGTGAAAGAAAATTTTGTAACAAATGTTAATAATTGAAAGCAATACAATTTAATGAAAATACCTTTAATTGAAATCAACCAAATGTAAATACAATGAATATTTATTGATCAAATAAATGAATTGAAATCAAATTAGTTGAATGTAAATCAATTTTAAAAAACAAATTGAAATTTATATGGTTTTAAATTAACCGTAGTATCTAATACTGTGTATTTCAAATTTATATATCTATTACTTCTATTCTCCCATCTTATTGCTTTCTGGGGACGAAAAGTTTTGAGTGGGGAAGAGTGTAACGACCCATAAATTTTAATGATTTTTATAACGTAATTAAATGAATTTTTCTTGAAAATTTAACAATTAAACTTTGGAATGAAAATTTGGTATTTGGTGTGCGGCTATTTAAATTTTTTGAAATGATTAGCCGTATCGATTACCGTCTTGAACCATTTGATTTCCCTGTTGCCTTTCATTGGTTTACCTGTTGAAATTTAAAAAGCCATTTGTGACGCCCCACCTCTATGCTCACAATAACAAAGGTTATTGTAAGGAATAACGTCTGCTATTGCGAAGAATAAGGCTTGTTAGAAGCGACCATCCGTAAGTTATGCCTTAGACGAGTATTGATTACATCGATAGGAGCTGTATAAATTACTCCCAAGGATATATATTCAATCCAAATCTAAAACGAAACTACGGTGGCTTAAAAAAAATCCAAAACAATTTATAACAACAACAACACAGATAAGTATAATCACATCAGAACAGAAATATCAGATATATAGCGGAAGACTAGTCTGGAATACATGCTACAACAATCGATAGTTCACATGAACCGATACATATACATATCCATCAATACATACATAAGATGAGGACTAATAAACCAAAAGAACTCCTCGGAGGCTAGACAAAAGATGATGCAAAATCCCAAAAGCTGAAGGTGCTACTAAATCAGAGATGAAGACTATCCTGAAATAACTCGGTCTGACCCGAGTATTATTTAAAAGAAAATAATAAACGGATCAGTCTAATTTATTCTCAAAAATAAGTGAATGGTAAACAATACTTAAACAAATAGTTATAGTCTCGAATGAGACTATACAGCATAAATAATCAGCACAGTTTAAATGAAGAAATCTCAATTTAAACTCCATCAAAATCAGTTTTCAAATTCGCAATTGAATTTAAAACAGCAATACGCAAATTTATAATCTCAGATGAGATTATACTCAAACTCAACTTCCAAATTCATAATTGAATTCAAAGCCGCAATTCACAAAATCCAGAAATCAAAATAGATAACTAGAAAATCAACAGTCTCAAAATCTAGAAATCAAAACAAGATAACTAGAAAATTCAGCATAAAAGGTGGATCGATCCCAGCAGATGGCGAGTTTTAGCTACGCCGCACGTGCATCTCAGATGGCCGAAGCCTACCAAGTACTATAAATTTTGGCGCCCATCAGATGACCCGAAGGTCCGCAGAGTGACCCGAAGGTCTAGTACTGGTAATTGACCCGAAGGTCCATCAGATGACCCGAAGGTCCAGCAGAGTGGCTCGAAAGCCAAATAAAATCATCAAACAGCAGATGTTTCAATTAACGAGTCCGGAATTAACCGAAATAGTAAAAATGTGGTTCCATACTCCGCACTTTTGCTAAATCGTTTAAATCTCTTCATCGTTTCCTTGAAAGTGCAAAATTGTGTATTTTATAAAAATACATTTTACGTTCTCAAATGGACAAGTCCGGAATTAAGCGAATCAGTAAGGGTTCATAGTCCTCAGTTTTGCTGAATCGTTTAAATCGCTTCCTTATTCTTTTGAAAGCGCAAACTGTAAAATTTTTGGAAACAATTTTATTTTAAAACGATTTTTAAAACACGTGATTAAAACAGCATCAACTATAGCAATTTCAACGAGGAAAGTGCGCTTCACAAAATACCGTAAAAACGGATACCAAATCAGTGTTGCAGGATAACTGCTTAAAATTCACTTTAAATTTGACGGTTACTGAAGTCAAAACAACAGTAATCTTTATTCGTCAAAAATGTCACCAAAACAATATGCCTCAAAAATATAATACCGACGTATAAATTCCGTTATAAAAATAACGGCAATAAAATTTACGTTTTAAACCAAACACCGGTTCAGAAATAAATTAAACATTGGTCGACGCTGCTATACATACAATAATTATAGCACTGTCTGGACCTAACAACGCCTCTCAAACTTGTATGCATATACCCAATGTAATTAACGTAAATCAGGAAGTGGGTTTAACAACATTCTATTCATCTTGTATGCATAACTTAAATATAAACCAAGAATAAATTTAACGTGCCCTCACATCAACCTAAGCAAAACATAACCAGTAGAATGAAATACCCAAAGTGATGATTTTTGCAAAACACTTTGCATGCAATGTGAAGATGATTAAAATTAAAACACCTGGTCATACTTTACTTTGGCACGTGCATTAAATATTTGCCTATGCCTTTTTGTTCGATTTAGTTTTCATGCGATTGAATTATCAACCAAAGCTACTAGTGCAACAATATAAGTGCACGCAATTACCAAAGTAAGGTCTAGTTTCTCTCACACGCCTTTTAAAAACATGAACCTGCCTATACTAATTGAACAAAACACACGCTAACTTGAGATTTATGCCTACGAAAAAGAGTTAAACAAATGCAAAATGACTCGAAAATCTTTTTAACGTGCAAACAGTTTTTTTTTTTCACGCACAGGAGTAAAATGCAGTTACAGATGAAAAATGCAAAACAAAACAAAATTTGTTTGACACACGCATGCATTTTCATATAGACTCACGCATGCATTTAAGTACAAACCCACGCATGCATTATAATACAATGCAACATGAAAAAATATGCAAAGCAAAACAGAGTTTAGACCTGGCAATATATGAAGTGTATTCAAGAGAACAAAACCAGACAAATAAAACAGAAATATGGTGGACAGTAGCTACAACTGAATGCAAGCCAACATTGCAGTATCACAAAAATGAAGTATGTATAAATTAGCAATGTGAGTTTTTCACTCACCTTAGAATTGGTTCCAAAACGACTAGCAACAGAGATGCAAGAGGGAGCTAGAAATTTGTGGAGATGCCATTAAAACTTGCAGAGCTACCATAATTGAAAGCAACGAAAAGAATGCTACTGGAAAATGAGCAAGGGAAAGGTGCAGCATACTTTTCTTTTAAATTTCTATGTGCGCAAGTCAAAAACAATGTGCTGGCAAGGAGATGGAGTACATATGCATTTATGGTAGACGTGCATTAGGAAAGAAAAGTACATTGCTGCGTAAAAATGATGATGGTGAATAATGTGTTCACTTTGCTTTACAAACTTTGGTGACAGCAAACAAAATGTTCATATTTTTGCTTTTGAATGGGCTTAGTCTCCCACGCACATATGCATTTCTTTTCAAATATGCAACCACTTAAAAGTATTCACTGACTTTGCAACATTTTTGCAATTAAATTTTTTTTTCCAAATTTCAAAATAAAACGTTTTCTATTTAAAATATTTACTCCGACAGTAATTCAAAAATTACGGTCGTTACCGATTTTTAGACTATTTATTACGACAGTGATTCAGAAATCACGGTCGTTATAGACTCCCCCACTTATAAAAATTGCGTCCCCGCAATTTTCATACTAGAAGCAGTCAACAACACAAATAAATCATTACAACAAAGATTTCAAATAGAAAAGATATATAAGAATGCTCACCCACACCCGAAGAGGAGAGAAAACCCGGACAAAAGCGCTCGATGAATTCTCTGGTTTTCCAAGTGCAATCTTTGGGGTTTGCTGACCATTGAATTTTCACAAGCGGGACTTCTTTATTCCGAAGGCGTTTAACCTCCGAAGCTAGCACACGAATATGATTTTTGCACAATAGACAAGTCGGGTGAGATCTCAAGATCTTGCAACAAAGGAGGATCTATAATAGAGTCTGAATCTCGAAGACATCGACGAAGCTGGGATACATGAAATACGTCATGAATTCCCGAAAACTGAGCAGGTAGCGATACACGAGAAGCAACTGGACCAATGCGTTCCGTAATAGGAAACGGTCCAACATATCGAGGAGCCAATTTCCCGGAATGACTAAAACGCACTACACCCTTCATCGGGGAAACACGAATGAATACGAGATCGCCAACAGAAAATTCCAAAGGCTTCCTACGATGATCGGCATAAGATTTCTGTCTATTTTGAGCCTCCTTCATTCTCTGTCTAATAATATCAATCCTCTCCGAAGAATCACGAATATAATCGGGACCGAGAACTAACTTTTCCCCCGATTCCAACCAACAAGAAGGTGATCGACACGGTCTTCCATAAAGAGCTTCGAAAGGAGCCATACCGATACTGGATTGAAAACTGTTGTTATAAGAAAATTCAACAAGAAATAAGTGATCTTCCCAACTATCACCAAAATCAAGAATGCAAGCTCGAAGGAGATCCTCTAAAACCTGATTCACCCTTTCAGTCTGACCATCAGACTGTGGATGATAAGCTAAGATTGAGCTTAGTGCCCAAAGCTTTCTGAAGGCTCTGCCAGAAACCACTAGTAAAAAGCGGATCTCTGTCACTAACAATGGAACTAGGCACTCCATGAAGTCAAACGACTTCTTTAATAAACAGCTTAGCCAACAAAGGAGCAGTCTGATTGGACTTGATAGGAATAAAATGGGATGATTTAGTCAATCGGTCAAAAATCACCCAAATACTAGTATGGCCCGACCTCGAACGAGGTAGACCATCAATGAAGTCCAAAGAAATTTGATCCCATTTCCATAATGGAATCTCAAGAGATTGCAAAAGACCACTAGGGCGATGGTGTTCTGCTTTAATAAGTTGACAAGTTAAGCAACAACTTACATAACTTGTAACCTCACGCTTCATACCCTCCCAAAAGTATAAGCATTTGACAACAGCATACATCATAATACTACTCGAATGGATAGCATACTTAGAGCGATGACAGTCCTCAAGAATGTCATTTTTAAGATTAGAAACACTAGGCACGATCAATCTACCCTTCCTCCGAATACAACCATGAATATCAATATCGAAATCCTTCAGATCATCACTTCGGGATTCCGATTTACAACTCTGAATAAGATAGGCAATATGTGGATCTTGTTTCTAGGCATCGGCAACACGATCCAACAAACTAGGACGAGCTTCCATGCTAAATAAAAGAACGGGAGAATCAGAAACTGAAGGACAGCCTCTAATATCACAAAGAGATAAAGCTTCCAAAATATTCCACTCTGCTAGCATCGTGGAAACAACAATTTGCTGCCTGCGACTAAGCGCATCAGCAACTCGATTACCCTTACCAGGGGTATACTGAATATCGAAATCATAAGAAGCTAGGAATTCGAGCCAACGCTGTTATCTCAAATTACATTCCTTCTGAGTGAATAGATACTTCAGAGATTAGTGATCAGAGTGGAGAACACCACTCCTTTCCAAAAATAACGATGTCAAACTCTAAAAGCAAAACAATAGCCACGAGCACTAGATCATGAATGACATACCTAGTCTCGATCGGCTTTAATTGTAAAGAAGCATAAGTGATAGCACATTTTCTTTTTGCAAGAGAACGACACCCAAACCAATACGACTGACATTGGTATAATCAGTAGAGTCTTGGTTCCCTTCGGGAACCACAAGAATAAGAGTATCGGAAAAGAGTTCTTTCTGATAATTTTCTTTATGAAATCACTTTCTAGAAAAATTTACTTTTTATAAATCAATTTATTGTGTCAAATTGTCTCATCAAAGCGTTTAGGAGATTCCTATCGATAACGTTGATCAAGCGCATCGACCAGAATTCTTAAAGCACTCAATGGGCAATACAATCACAAAAACATCTTCTATATGATAAACACAAATCCAATTATACTTGTAAATAAATCTTACGAAAAAGATTTGCCAAATTTAAATTGATGTTTTCATCCAAAGTCAATAAATACACAAATGGAGTCATCGAGATATTCGTAGAATACTCGATTCATAAAATGGATGAAATAGGCTGGGCAACTGAATGACGTAATAAGTCATTCATAAGAATCATAACGAGTGCGGAATGTGGTAAGTGGAATGCTAACTTCCGCAACTCGTAGCCAAGTGAAAACCGATGGTAAGGTTGAATTGGGAGAACAGTTTAGCGCCACTTACTTGATCGAACATGCCGTCGATCCTAGGTAATGGGTACCTATTTGATAGTGAACTCGTTAAGCTTGCTAAAATCAATGCAAAGCCTAAGAGTACCATCTGGCTTCTTAACGAAGACAACGACGGCGCCCCAAGGAGAAAGGCTAGAACGAATAAATCGTTTAGCTTCCAACTCAGATAATTGTTGCTTGAGTTCCTCATTTTCCTTAGCAGACATCCTCGTGGGAGGACGACTGACAGGATGAGCACCGGAGATAAAATCAATACGGAACTCAATTGCCCTAATCGACGGCAAACTCAAAATAAGCTCGAAGACATCAGAAAATCACAAACTACAGGAATATTAGCTAAGACATCATCTGATTCGAAGGAAGAAATGAAAGCATTCGAAGGATGGTCCATACTTCGAAATATACTAGATAACTGCTCGATAGCATCGGGATGCTTGAGATATAAAATTCTTTTAGGACATAGGATTGAACTTCATAACGGACGAGCCAATCCATTCCCAAAATCGTATCAAAACCAAGATGATCCATAATATGCAGATTTGCACGAAAGGAAAAACCCACAAAGAATAATCTTTACATCAACACACAATAAACCAAGAGTAGCGGATCCACCAATAGGATTCATAATCCTCAAAGGGTCGCAAAGAGTAATAACATCCAAAGGAATAACACCAACAAGCTTCTTCGACACGAATGAATGTGATGCACCCGTATCGAAAAGAACTCTAATAGAACGGCTATGAAATAAAATAAAACCTTCCAAAATAGAATAAAGAATACCTTTAGGCTGAGAAGAATCACCAGAACCTTAAGCAACATTAAGCTTCCCGGATTTGAAACCCTTAGGAGCAGTAGGACAATCGGAAACAGTGGACTTTCCTTGTTTTAACTCAAGGAAACTACAACAAGACTGATAAGGAATTTAACAAATGGAATACTACGGAAATATGAGATATATTCCTAGACATATTCCAACTTTTTAGAGAGGATAAGAAGTTTAAGAACAACGAAGGAATCGATTAGAAAGGCACGAACAAAACCCTTGAATAGTTGTATCACATATTCCATTCTGTTTCTGTTCTGTGTTTATTATAATTTGTTCTGAATTTCGGCTCTGATACCAAGCTGTGACGCCCCACCTCTATGCTCACAATAACAAAGGTTATTGTAAGGAATAACGTCTGCTATTGCGAAGAATAAGGCTTGTTAGAAGCGATCATCCGTAAGTTATGCCTTAGACGAGTATTGATTACATCGATAGGAGCTGTATAAATTACTCCCAAGGATATATATTCAATCCAAATCTAAAACGAAACTACGGTGGCTTAAGAAAAATCCAGAACAATTTATAATAACAACAACACAGATAAGTATAATCACATCAGAACAGAAATATCAGATATATAGCGGAAGACTAGTCTGGAATACATGCTACAACAATCGATAGTTCACATGAACCGATACATATACATATCCATCAATACATACATAAGATGAGGACTAATAAACCAAAAGAACTCCTCGGAGGCTAGACAAAAGATGATGCAAAATCCCAAAAGCTGAAGCTGCTACTAAATCAGAGATGAAGACTATCCTGAAATAACTCGGTCTGACCCGAGTATTATTTAAAAGAAAATAATAAACGGATCAGTCTAATTTATTCTCAAAAATAAGTGAATGGTAAACAATACTTAAACAAATAGTTATAGTCTCGAATGAGACTATACAGCATAAATAATCAGCACAGTTTAAATGAAGAAATCTCAATTTAAACTCCATCAAAATCAGTTTTCAAATTCGCAATTGAATTTAAAACAGCAATACGCAAATTTATAATCTCAGATGAGATTATACTCAAACTTAACTTCCAAATTCATAATTGAATTCAAAGCCGCAATTCACAAAATCCAGAAATCAAAATAGATAACTAGAAAATCAACAGTCTCAAAATCTAGAAATCAAAACAAGATAACTAGAAAATTCAGCATAAAAGGTGGATCGATCCCAGCAGATGGCGAGTTTTAGCTACGCCGCACGTGCATCTCAGATGGCCGAAGCCTACCAAGTACTATAAATTTTGGCGCCCATCAGATGACCCGAAGGTCCGCAGAGTGACCCGAAGGTCTAGTACTGGTAATTGACCCGAAGGTCCATCAGATGACCCGAAGGTCCAGCAGAGTGGCTCGAAAGCCAAATAAAATCATCAAACAGCAGATGTTTCAATTAACGAGTCCGGAATTAACCGAAATAGTAAAAATGTGGTTCCATACTCCGCACTTTTGCTAAATCGTTTAAATCTCTTCATCGTTTCCTTGAAAGTGCAAAATTGTGTATTTTATAAAAATACATTTTACGTTCTCAAATGGACAAGTCCGGAATTAAGCGAATCAGTAAAAGTAAGGGTTCATAGTCCTCAGTTTTGCTGAATCGTTTAAATCGCTTCCTTATTCTTTTGAAAGCGCAAACTGTAAAATTTTTGGAAACAATTTTATTTTAAAACGATTTTTAAAACACGTGATTAAAACAGCATCAACTATAGCAATTTCAACGAGGAAAGTGCGCTTCACAAAATACCGTAAAAACGGATACCAAATCAGTGTTGCAGGATAACTGCTTAAAATTCACTTTAAATTTGACGGTTACTGAAGTCAAAACAACAGTAATCTTTATTCGTCAAAAATGTCACCAAAACAATATGCCTCAAAAATATAATACCGACGTATAAATTCCGTTATAAAAATAACGGCAATAAAATTTACGTTTTAAACCAAACACCGGTTCAGAAATAAATTAAACATTGGTCGACGCTGCTATACATACAATAATTATAGCACTGTCTGGACCTAACAACGCCTCTCAAACTTGTATGCATATACCCAATGTAATTAACGTAAATCAGGAAGTGGGTTTAACAACATTCTATTCATCTTGTATGCATAACTTAAATATAAACCAAGAATAAATTTAACGTGCCCTCACATCAACCTAAGCAAAACATAACCAGTAGAATGAAATACCCAAAGTGATGATTTTTGCAAAACACTTTGCATGCAATGTGAAGATGATTAAAATTAAAACACCTGGTCATACTTTACTTTGGCACGTGCATTAAATATTTGCCTATGCCTTTTTGTTCGATTTAGTTTTCATGCGATTGAATTATCAACCAAAGCTACTAGTGCAACAATATAAGTGCACGCAATTACCAAAGTAAGGTCTAGTTTCTCTCACACGCCTTTTAAAAACATGAACCTGCCTATACTAATTGAACAAAACACACGCTAACTTGAGATTTATGCCTACGAAAAAGAGTTAAACAAATGCAAAATGACTCGAAAATCTTTTTAACGTGCAAACAGTTTTTTTTTTCACGCACAGGAGTAAAATGCAGTTACAGATGAAAAATGCAAAACAAAACAAAATTTGTTTGACACACGCATGCATTTTCATATAGACTCACGCATGCATTTAAGTACAAACCCACGCATGCATTATAATACAATGCAACATGAAAAAATATGCAAAGCAAAACAGAGTTTAGACCTGGCAATATATGAAGTGTATTCAAGAGAACAAAACCAGACAAATAAAACAGAAATATGGTGGACAGTAGCTACAACTGAATGCAAGCCAACATTGCAGTATCACAAAAATGAAGTATGTATAAATTAGCAATGTGAGTTTTTCACTCACCTTAGAATTGGTTCCAAAACGACTAGCAACAGAGATGCAAGAGGGAGCTAGAAATTTGTGGAGATGCCATTAAAACTTGCAGAGCTACCATAATTGAAAGCAACGAAAAGAATGCTACTGGAAAATGAGCAAGGGAAAGGTGCAGCATACTTTTCTTTTAAATTTCTATGTGCGCAAGTCAAAAACAATGTGCTGGCAAGGAGATGGAGTACATATGCATTTATGGTAGACGTGCATTAGGAAAGAAAAGTACATTGCTGCGTAAAAATGATGATGGTGAATAATGTGTTCACTTTGCTTTACAAACTTTGGTGACAGCAAACAAAATGTTCATATTTTTGCTTTTGAATGGGCTTAGTCTCCCACGCACATATGCATTTCTTTTCAAATATGCAACCACTTAAAAGTATTCACTGACTTTGCAACATTTTTGCAATTAAATTTTTTTTTCCAAATTTCAAAATAAAAAGTTTTCTATTTAAAATATTTACTCCGACAGTAATTCAAAAATTACGGTCGTTACCGATTTTTAGACTATTTATTACGACAGTGATTCAGAAATCACGGTCGTTACACCATTTGTCTTTAATATTTTCAGAAATCAATATCGGACTATTGCCATTCCTATCATTAATTTTATATTTGCTGGTTTCAAAATATATTAGGCAAGTTTGTATATTTCTAAAAAATCCTGCTCCTCTTCTCTTCTCTTTTTGTTCAGTTACCTTTGAAGAAAAATATAATATAATATGCATAGTTTTATATTTGAATAACCTTCTCGCCTTCTTTCTCGAAACACGCCACCTCTATTTTGAACCCACGTCAACCCAGCACCTCTCCTCTGCCATCGCCACTGACAGGCTGTCGTCCTCTCCTATCTCCGCCATCATTCGCCACGCCTTCCGCCCACTTACAGCATCTCCAACCCGCTGTCCCACCCTCGCATCTTTCCATACCCTGGCCGCGACCAGATCTGAGCCACCTCTACCGCTTTATTCCACCTACTGATCTCTGCCTTGCACCACCTCGGCCGCCAGCATAGAAAGCCCGCTCCTCTCCACCTGCCGTGAATAGTGCCACACTCCCTGCCCACCGCACCTCAACTCACAGATCCAGCCACCATCTGCCACATGTCCACTCAACCAACATTGCCTCGCTCCGACAGCCAACCTGACAGCCGCATGATTCACCCCATCAACCGTTTATATATATAAAGTTTTAAAGTTTATATTTATAAAATTTTGCTTCAGATAACTCGAGCCCATCTTTTTCTACCACCAACGCATCATCACCCTCACCGTGCAGCCCCATCATTTTCCCCTAGCAACAAATGAGCAGCCTTCACCTTTTCGTGATGTGCTGTCCTTCAAAAAAAATTGTGAAAGCTATATGTGTTTGCCTGGAAACTGTTCGGCTTCCTCTCCCTTTCAAAACCCATCACCACTTCGGCCACTACAAACACCCCATGCCATTCACCACCTATGCAACCCTTTAACCTCCGCTGTCCACATCGCCGAGCCCGAAGCTTTCCCTGTTTTGGCTTGGAGCAGTTTGCATATGCGGTGATTATATGATAAATATATATATATATATGCTGTGATATATATATATATATATATATACACATATATATATATATACACATATATATATATACACATATATATATATATACACATATATATATCTAGGGGAAATTAGGTTAAAGTGCACTTTTAAGCCTACTAATTAGTTTCCAGGCCCACAAGTTCAAAAAATAAGTTTCCAGGACATTTTACATATCCACGTAACAAAAGCCCTCCAAAATTAAGGTTTTCTTTCTACTTCCCGTATTTCATTCAACTCGGGGTGAAATTGCTCAACCCTACTTTTTTCCAAATCAATTCGAACTCTTCACTAAATCGTCCAAAATTTATACAAACAATTTTTCGTGCAAGTAGATTCGAACTCAATATCGATTTAATCCAAGATCTGTACTCGACCGAACGATTTCTGCTAAAAGAAAGGTAATTTTGTTATGTTTGTAAATGTAACGCCTGTAATGTTGTGAAGCAACATTAATCCTTCATTTTGAGTTCGTTTTCATACAATGTATTGTTGTTTCGAATGTTTTCTTCTATATTGGTGTTTTTAATTTCGAATTATAGTGTTGCTCAATTGGTTTACTCAATGAATAGCAACTGAATGTCACTGAAATTGTTCCTTGTTATTTTCTCCATGCATATTTCGAATGAAAATATGATTTACTCTATGGATTTACTACATGCATATACTCCATGGATTTCTGCTGAAATATAATTTACTTGTCATTGATTTACTCCATTGATATTTGGATTGAAATATGATAGCATGTACTCTTACTGCAATATAAGCCGAACCATATTTCCTTGTTGTTTATATGAAGGTCAAATAGTTAGTTTTAAGTAGTAGATTTGCATCACTCTGTCACTCGAGGAATCTCATCATAAACTGTACCACAGTAGTAAAATAAAAACAAATAGGAATCCAACAACATCCAAAATTACATTGATATATGATTAATCTGAGCCAAAGAGTATATTGAAGTCATTTAACTGTAAGGCTAGATGTAGATACTTAACAGTATAATAGGGCTATTTTTTTGTTTGCTAAATGATAAAACTATATATCATTTAATAAAAACTTATGCTTCTACCTTTATTGTTTATTAAATGATAAAACTATTTATTTTTATGACAAAAGAATTGAAGTAATCTTTTTAAAGTTATTTGTTTATTAAATTATAGTTGTATTTATACTATTTCTAGAATAATTGTATCATTTTAAGTATATACAAAATATAATAATTCATCATTTAATATAAAGCACTACAACATTGTTAACATATTAAAAAAATAAGCATTTGTAACCAAAAGATAACACTAATTATCATTTTCAAAAAGTGATAAATTCTTTTATCATTTTTATTAAATTGGTAAATTTTCATAAAGTGATAAAAGCATCTTGCAACTTAAATATAGAGAATTTAAATGGTCATCATTTTATATAAGCATTAAAGCAGTCTTACTGACTTATATTATACAACAACCATGTTTATTTTTGATAAAAAGATAATACCATTTATCTTTTTTTGTAAAGTGATAAAAGAATTATCATTTTAAGTATATACAAAATATAATCATTCATCATTTCATATGAAGCATAACAACATTGTTAACATATTACAAAAATATTCATTTGTAATCAAAAGATAATACTATTTACCATTTTCAGAAATTCATACACTCTTTTATCATTTTTATTAAATTGCTAAATTTTTGTAAAGTGATAAAATCATCTAGCAACTTAAATATAGAAAATTTAAATGTTCATCATTTTATATAAGCATTAAAGGAGCATAAATGACTAATTATATTACAAAAATGCTTTTTGATAAAAAGATAATACCATTTATCTTTTATAGAAACTGATAACAGAATTTATCGTTTTTCACAAATTGGTAAAAGAATTACCATTTTAAGTATACAAAATTTAATTTTTCGTCATGTTATAGAAACATTACAAGACTGTATTATTTGATTGTATTATTTGACCTGTTATGTGAATACACCTGTATGTTTCATCTCAATAATGTTTGTAGTTGTGACAATTTTAGTTCTGGGACAACCAAGGCACATAGAATAGTTGTATTGGTAAAAGAATTACCATTTTAAGTATACAAAGTTTAATGATAATACTTTAACCTATTTTCCCCTATGCATTATCAAACATTTGCCATGGCAACTGCACCTTTCATGTCTAATTTGAAATTATATTTATCCTTATATCAAAATGACAAAATTTCTTTTTTATATGCAGCTATAAAAATGCATACTAGAAAGAAATCCAAAATTGCAGAAAAGCTCAAATTAAACCAAAACAATTTAATGAATACTGCAAATTGTATATTTATCAATATAAATGGTCAGCAGTGTATCAACATAAAGCCTTCGAGCAGTGCCTTCTGTGAGAAACATAGCCAATCTACTCCAGAATCTCAATCTACTCAAAAGCAAACAGCAACGGTACGTGAAGTTTCTTTATTATTAACAATTTTCTTATGATGCACATCATATTTAATTGTTACTATAATAATAACATAATCGAGATTGATTCAGATTTTTATTGCATCAATAGATCTAAACTGTTTAATTTCAGTTTAATTAAGCATTGAAACTACTACTAGTTTTAGTGTCATTAACATATTTTTCATTAACTTGGATTTTTCTAGCAGCAATAAATCTTGAATCAATCCTTATCTGTTTTTTTAAAATCCTTAAGTTTGTCTATCAATTTAATACTAATTTCTTGTACTCTTTAAAAGAAATTTTAAAATTGACCTTGTTGTTTGTTGCCAGAAAGCATATATTTGCATGTTCTGAGTTACTATCTCTGTTTGATGATAATGAGTTTGAGTTATCCCAGGAGACTTGAAACACTTGCTCCGTATTTTGAATTTTTCATTCATGTATTTTGAAGCTCTTTATGGCCTTATTCATTTTAGGGAAGTCATTCACGTGATCCATCTTATCCCATTCTTAGCAGTTTAATGATGTCAAGTTATTATTATTGCTATATCTACTGGTTTCCTTAATATTGTTGACTAAACACCTATTTGGTTTTCTGCAATATATTCGATCTTCTGTCATTGTACTGTCTGATGCTCTTATCTCTCAAACTAGTGTACAGCCACCATCTCAAATTGCCTTGCTACTTGCATCAAATAGTGCTCTCCATGGATAATTTAGTTCATTTCATTCTTAATTTGTGCATCTGTTCAAATTTACAGATGAGACTGAAATTTTATTCCATCTAATAACCGAAGAAATATATATTTGCATAGTTCAACTTTTCTCTCCTTTTCACTTGCATACACCTATGAATACACAACTAAATAACCATATATTTTATCTTCATTTTATTTTTTCAAATATTCCTGTGCATTATATTTCTTGAATGTGCTTCTGTTTCCATCAATCCTTTCATTTGAATCACTTCTAATGTACAATAAATTATTATGATATGAAGTGATATGTTAGAAAATGTTCCTGACAATTATGATTACTAAATAAGCAAATGTACCAAGACATCAGTGCCGATTTCCATAACTAACTACTGGTGTACATACATTAACCTAAAATCTGATACTTATACTTCTAAATGTTTATCTTTGTACAAAAAGATAATTCTGTGTATCTTTTTATACAAAATCTATATGTTATGAGATTATTAAATATTTATGTTTATTTCATTTTCACATACTAATGTGTTATTTCCATTATAACAACACACAATACAGATATCCAGTTTACAAGTAACTGAAGTTGAAGAAAGAGGCATTGATTCTCAACTACAAAGGCAACAACAAGAAGATAGAGCAGTTCAATTTCATGAAACAAGTGAGGAAAAAGAAATATGTTTGACAAATAGAAGTGAAGAAACTGAAACTGATGAAGATGTTGAAAAATATGAAGTTCAACAGAAAGAAATAAAGCATTATAGTGGAACATATAGGTGTAATTTAGATGCACTTTTCAAAGTGATGAGCAAAATCAAAAAAAAGAACTTGTTATCAACTGATGCTATTTCATACATCAGCAAAACCCCATTCAAAAATTTTTTTGAAATCTTTTTAAAGGACAAAATACAAAGGCAAGATTTTCGAAAAAGTGCAAAGAGTTTAGATCAAGTTATAACATCTTATGATAAAAATGAGAAAGCTTTTAGAATAGGAGATTCATTGCTGAAACTAACAGAAGAAGATGTTAGCTTGATTTTGGGAATGCCATTAGTGGGTAAAGATTTGTTCCCTATTGGAATAATAAGCAGAGATAACTTGCCGGAGGAATTTTTTGATTTTTTGGATAAAAATTTTGAACGGGGAGAAAGAATTAACAAAAAAACAGTGGGAAAGAGAATGAAGAATATGATTGATAGAGGATATGGAGGTGTCGACTTGGTGAAATTGCTGATTTTATTGATGGTCATAACATTCTTGTTTCCAAATAATCAAACATATTTGCAATGGGGATTTATTCCAAAGTTATTAAATTTGAAAACTTTGAATTCAATATCTTGGCCAAAAGCAATATATAATCATGTTTCAAAAAATGTTGAGAAATTTGCACAAGATCCAAGAAGCATGCCAGGTTGTTCTATGATTTTATTGGTATGTGCTAAATCTTATTATAAGATAATTATGTAGCAAAAAGAAAATATTTGAATAAAAAAGTAACACTGTATTTTTTATTCTACAGTATTGGATATGTGAAAAGACAGAAATCATAGAAGAAAAAAAAGGTTTTGAAATGGCAAGCCCGAGGATGGTAAAATGGAATTTGTC
Organism: Allium fistulosum; assembly: GCA_030737815.1. Lineage (NCBI taxonomy): Eukaryota > Viridiplantae > Streptophyta > Magnoliopsida > Asparagales > Amaryllidaceae > Allium > Allium fistulosum. The sequence continues at coordinate 889,948,025 of CM060905.1, read as the reverse complement.
CAAGCTCAAAAACGTGTCAATTGATATGATTGAAGGAAAAAAGGTATAATAATTTTATTCTAACCAGACAAGTGAAATAATTATTAATAAAGATAATTCATTTTATCATTTTCAATTGTAGTAGTACATGCTTGTTGATAGGTGAAAGAATTCAAATTAAACTTCTTGTTATTCTTCTTGCATAATTATTTATTATTCAATTATTATGGACTGCAGTCTAATTGTTAGCTGTCTAGTAAAGATGTATATGTTGTTATCTGTCTAATTGTTCTACAGTGCAACATTGTTGCAGTAAAAATTAGTAATAACAGCCATTGTTTTGTATTAACTTATTAAAGATGGTGCAGTTTAATTGAAGTGTAGTTGTACTTTATAGGTTCCTAAAATTAATGTATCTACTTTGAGTTACCACTGCAGTTTGTCGTGTACATTTGTTTGAGTGGCATTCAGCAAATGTATGCACTTCATTTCTGCTATTAGTTTCTCTTTACATTTTGTAGTTATTTTCATTTATACTTGGTTTATGTAGTCTGAATTTTGTAAGAAATTCTATGAGGTAAAATGATGTTTAGCAAATGTTATTGGTCTAAACAAGAGCTTGAAAAACAGTTTATTTAGTTGAGATACATGATTATAGGCTTAAAGTGAATGCCAATTAAGTTATAATCAATGAATGCAAATTAATATTTTGTTGCTGTTAGAAACTAGAATCATTGTTAGTTTCCAATCAATAACCTTTTTAACATTTTTCATCTTCTTGTGTCTTCTTATTTATGTATTTTTTTCTATAAATTTAACATCTATCAACATCTTCTAAATCTTTTAACATCTTTTGACAGATTGCGAAAAAGTTCAGAAAAATATCACAAAATGAGAAGAAACTACTAACTGAAATGTCAGAACTTGTTGAAGAACAAGTAGAGGAGGAAAGCAACTCAAAGAAGAGGGAAAGCAGGAAAAGAAAAAGAGAAGAGAAAAAAGAAGAAGAAATATTACTGATGGAAGATGAAGCCAAACAAAAGGAAATAGAAAGTCTAAGAAAAAAAATTATAGAGCTGGAAAAAACAGTTTTGCTAAAAGAGAAAGAATTGGAAGAGGAACAAATTTTGAGAAAAAAATTCGAATCTAAATTGAAAGAGTTGGGGAAGGAATGTCTAGTGAGGGAAGAAGATGTACATGAAACAACTGGAAGCAGAAGAAGACATGTATTTGCTGGGCACACAAACAGTTCGTTAGAGTTTCCATCTTTCAAATTATTTGAATCACAAGATTTTAAAACACCTGAAATGGAAAAGGAACTCGACAAAAATCATGGCAGGGTGTACAATGAAGATAAACATGAACTGAAAGAAGATGAAAAAGAAAAGGACATGGAAACAAAATCAAAAAAAATTGAAGTGAAAGTAAAGGCAGGAACAAAAAAGAAGAGAAAAACAACAAAATTAGAACCAAGTTCTATGCAGAAAAGAATAAAACAAAAGGTAAGGGTGGCAAAAAAAGATCCAAATTACATTTATGAAGAAAAGAAGAATGTAATAGATCTAGAAAAGTACAACATAGAAAAGTATGATGAGCAGATAAAGAAGAAAAGTAGAAACATAGAAAAATGTCCATTGTTGAAGCATTTGCCACACAATGAAGCGAAGATGATAACAGATTTCTTCAAAGTGGTCGGAGACATTGAGTAAGTGAAATTATAAATATTTCTTATACTATTTATATATTTGTATAGAATAATAGAAATAAACATTGTTATTGAAATTTTCAGCGAAGAAGCTTTTAATTTGGATGATGAAAATATGATTGTCATATACAAAAGTATGATAGAAGAAATGCTTTTTGGTGGATTCATTAGTGGGCAGGTTAGTCCAAATGTAAAATAAAAAACTTATATTCTTATTAAATTATTTTTAATAGTAATTTATATAATTGATTTTTTGTATAGATTATTGATTGGTATTGGTTTAGGAGAGCGAAAATGTATGATAGCACTTCTAGCATAACATACATTAACACGACGATGACAGTAAGACCAATTTATATAAATAAATGCTATCCATTGTTGATAAAATTTTATTTACAGTATTTGTGTCTTCACAGAAAAGTGCATCTGCTGACATTGAAAATGTGAAAAATCAACTGTTCATTCCAGCAATAAGAAGGGCTCTATCAAATACTTTGTGCTGTACTCTACTATTTCCAGTACATGATGAAGCACATTGGACGCTTTTGGAATTTGATAGAGGAACGTCATCCTGGATTCTTTACGACTCAATGTATTCTACGTCAAGAAATAAAACTTACAGCGGTAGGCATAAGAGGGCTGCCTTGGAAATAGTAAGGAATTTTTTTATTTAATCAAAATTTGCATACTAAATTATTTTATATTTATTTTTATGTTTTTTAAACCTATTGCTGTACACAGAAAAGAATTGTCAACCATATCATCAAGGAGTTCAAATGCCACGAAAGCAACACAAATTTCAAAAATTTAAGTACCCTTACAGTGGGAATTTGTGCTCAGCAAGAAAATGGGTAATTGTTTTTAAATTATATGTTCATGCTTAATTAACTATTGTTAATGCTTAATTAATTAATGATTAAAAGTTTGACAGAGCCAAGTTCAAATTTGATGTATGTAAACCATATGATACATCCTACTTTGTATAGAATTATAGTTTATCAGAAATTGACAAAAGAATTATCATTTGAGGTATATACAAAATATAATCATACATCATTTCATATGAAGCACTACAACCTTGTTAACATATTACAAAAATAATCATTTGTAACCAAAAGATAACACTAATTATCATTTTCAAAAAGTGATAAATTCTTTTATCATTTTTATTAAATTGGTAAATTTTCATAAAGTGATAAAAGCATCTTGCAACTTAAATATAGAAAATTTAAATGGTCGTCATTTTATATAAGCATTAAAGCAGTCTTACTGACTTATATTATACAACAACAATGTTTATTTTTGATAAAAAGATAATACCATTTATCTTTTTTTGTAAACTGACAAAAGAATTATCATTTGAGGTATATACAAAATATAATCATACATCATTTCATATGAAGCACTACAACCTTGTTAACATATTACAAAAATAATCATTTGTAACCAAAAGATAACACTAATTATCATTTTCAAAAAGTGATAAATTCTTTTATCATTTTTATTAAATTGGTAAATTTTCATAAAGTGATAAAAGCATCTTGCAACTTAAATATAGAAAATTTAAATGGTCGTCATTTTATATAAGCATTAAAGCAGTCTTACTGACTTATATTATACAACAACAATGTTTATTTTTGATAAAAAGATAATACCATTTATCTTTTTTTGTAAACTGACAAAAGAATTATCATTTGAGGTATATACAAAATATAATCATACATCATTTCATATGAAGCACTACAACATTGTTAACATATTAAAAAAATAAGCATTTGTAACCAAAAGATAACACTAATTATCATTTTCAAAAAGTGATAAATTCTTTTATCATTTTTATTAAATTGGTAAATTTTCATAAAGTGATAAAAGCATCTTGCAACTTAAATATAGAAAATTTATATGGTCGTCATTTTATATAAGCATTAAAGCAGTCTTACTGACTTATATTATACAACAACAATGTTTATTTTTGATAAAAAGATAATACCATTTATCTTTTTTTGTAAACTGACAAAAGAATTATCATTTTAAGTATATACAAAATATAATCATTCATCATTTCATATGAAGCACTACAACCTTGTTAACATATTACAAAAATAATCATTTGTAACCAAAAGATAATACTATTTACCATTTTCAGAAATTCATACACTCTTTTATCATTTTTATTAATTTGCTAATTTTTTTAAAGTGATAAAAGCATCTAGCAACTTAAATATAGAAAATTTAAAAAGGCATCATTTTATATAAGCATTAAAGGAGCATAAATGACTAATTATATTACAAAAATGTTTTTTTTGATAAAAAGATAATACCATTTATCTTTTATAGAAACTGATAACAGAATTTATCTTTTTTCACAAGTTGGTAAAAGAATTACCATTTTAAGTATACAAAATTTAATTCTTCATCATGTTATAGAAACATTACAAGACTGTGAACATTGCATTGAAATTTGTAGCATCGCTGTAATTTTTATTAAACAAAGCAAAGCAAAAGATAAGTGTACTGACAAATTTCAATGTATATGGTATAACTTACTTTTGTCTTTCTACAAAATAGCATGCTTTTCACATTTTATGTTATTTGATTTGGCATATTGTACTTGCTTTCACACTTATTTTGGGCCTTGCTTGGATTTGTAAACTTCTACTTGCATACAAATTTCATTCCTGTTATGCGTATACACATGTATGTTTCATCTCAATAATGTTTGTAGTTGTTTTATATGAGGAGTACGTACTTCCCTGACATGCTTGACTTACCTATTTATTAGCCTGAAAGAAAAAATATCATGCCAAGCTTTAAATTTTCGAAAGTTTGCTATACAGTGGTATACAAGTCTAAGCTTAGTTATTACAGTCTAAGCTTGTATACAAGTCTAAGTCATAATGTTTGCTTTGCTGTCTATATATTACAGTCTAAGTTATACTATAAACAATGTATACAAGTGTACTGTATGGACTAAGCTTGTATACCGGTTTATAAACATGCTATTTATTTATAAAACATGCTACAAGTTATCTATGATTGTAATTGAAAAGCAGTATATCATTGAAATTCAAGTTATTTAATTATATTTGGATTGACATGCTACAAGTGTATAAACAAAACAGTAATATCATTTATCATTATTCATTTGTAATCAAAAGATAATACCAATTATCATTTATTGTTTATTGTTTTCTAACTAAATGTTTTACAATAGATATGACTGCGGAATGTTTGTCATGGTCAACATGAGGAAGAAAGCTGCAGGTTTACCATTGGTTGAAAACATTTCAGAAGAAGATATTGCTCAGTTAAGAGCAAATATGGTAGCTGATATTATGACCGATGAACCATATTGCTGGACCATGGAAAAGTTCTGCAGTTCACAACAGAAGCTACATGAAGAACAGAATATCGTTGAAAAAAGCAGTTGAAGCAAGATGAATGTTAATCCAATTTGTTAACATCATTGAAAGAAAACATTATACGTTTAGTTAGTTTTAACTTCTTTTTTCTTATAAGAAAAGAACAAAATTGCACTGTATGTTGAACAAAAAATCTATATGTTTGTTTTGTAATTTGTCTCTACTGCACAGGTATAATATTTCATATGTTTACCATTTATTGCTTGATATGATTTAGATTTTGCACCTGTACTTCATAGCCAGTTTATATGGTTGGTTAGTTTTAACATCATTGATATTATATGTGTAGTTAGTTTTAACATCATTGATATTGCTATTATTGGCAGAGGAATGATTGGATTGACATTTTCAAGTGCATTGTGCATGATCATTTTATGATTTGCTTAATTTTGCCACCGTATTCTACTGCTGAATAATATACGGTACTTATTTGCAAGTTAGCTAGTAAATCACATCTTATTTACACATTATTACTCATCTGCAACTATATTAGTGAGGAAATGTCTTGATCTTGTCTGGTGCATCAGGCACTTGCAGTGCAGTCTGAGTAATGCGAGGTTGATAATGATCTTTCTTCAGTGATTACAGTACATATGCCATCTTGTCTTATGCATTAGTCACTTGCAGTGCATTCTATTTAGATAATGTGGACCACTCTTTTATACCGTTGCTTGTATCACTTTTCTTCTTGAGTAGGTGTTGTTTTTTTATTATGATAGGTTGACATTAGGAGTCCATCTTAATTCTGCTTCCTGTGTTTGGATGCTTACATGCTTTTTCTTCTTAAAAGAGTTACATGACAGTTACTTTTGTGATAGCAGGTTTAGAAGAACAAATTTCCATTTCCATAAGAAAATAATTTCCATTTCATTTACAATTTTTATTTGTACAACTTTCAAAAAAAAAATTACACAAGTCATTTCATTTTCTATTCTCTGTTCACCCTTCTGTGCACTGTGCACATTCTAATCTCTCTTCCTTTTCCAATTGCCATTCTCCCTGAACTACATTCCCCCTAACCTGACATATACTCCTGCCTGCACTTTCAATTTTGACCATCACCTCTAAACCACCCCCACTACCCTCTGTCAATCCATACAACCACTGTCCTCTGAACAATTCATTCAGTTACACCTCTGCACAATCCACATTTGCAAAATTCCGACCATCAAACTGTCAGTCACAATCACTTTATCTCCATTCTTCTTTTCTGATTATTACAACAAAAAGATATATCTGCATAAAAAACTTATTCAAAAATGTAATTCATGGCCTGCCTTATACTTACAATGATTATGTAATGGTTGCTAACAATTTGAATGTACGTTATGCTTACAGGTAAAAGTTAACTAAGAGTTGCATGTAGTCATCCTATTACTGAAACAGAAATAAACAAGATATTTCTCTGCACATTATTTATTACCCATAAAAAAACAAATGAAAGCAGTGAACACAGGAATAACCTAATATTAAAAGCAAAAGAATAACATAGAACAAAATTATAATTGAATACAATAGCTTTTAAACTCTAGAATCCAAGAATATCTCAATACAATGTTGAAAGCAAAAACATAATTATCTTCAAAGAAAATGACATAAAAATTATAAAAACATTCAACCACTCAATGGACAACTTCTACGATTATGACCTAACTTCTTACACTTTCCACACTTATTTTGCTTCCCATGAAAAACATCCAACCCACCAAGTCTGTTAACTCTAGGTCTACCAGCTCCACGAATAGCCTTAGGAGGAAGAATAGGAGCAAAACCTTCAGAAACAATATCATTTTTATCAAAAGTAGGAATAGGATTGATAACATGCGAGTAAGAAGCACGATAAGCCTTAGTCGTGAAATAATATTCAATAAAATCATAGACATTAAGTTTGGCCATTGTAATGCACTTCAATGCATGTGCACAAAGAAAACCAGTAACTCTCCATTGGTTACAAGTGCACATCCGATTTTCAAGATCAACTTTGTGAGATATAGAGGAATGTACTTCAAAAACAAAAGTAGAAGAACGAGAAACATTCCACCCAAATCCTTCTTCTTTTAATTTCAATAAACGATTCTCCATTTTAGGACAAAGTATAGTAGTCCAACTGGATGCCTCTTCTCTACGCTTTGACATTTGAGCCATAAGCTTAATTCGAATTCCATCAAGACAACATGTAATAGGAAGATGTCTTTCTTTCACAATCCAGGAGTTAAAACTCTCTGCAACATTTGATTTATTCTCACCATAGCGATTGCCAGGAAAAAATAAATCAGCCCAATGATCAAATGGCTTATCTTTTAGAAATTCAACAGCTTTTTCACCTCCAATTTGACTATATTTTGTCATAGCTCTTTGAAATTCATAAGGAGTACAAGCTACAGCACAACGTTCCAATAAATGTGCTACCCAAGGCCCCTTTCCACCCTTTACAATATTACCAATATTACTTTGCATATGATATAGACAGTATGAATGGAAAGCCATTGGAAAAATTTTAGGAATACTTAAAAGCAAACCCCAATGTCTATCTGATATAAAGACCAAAGCTCGATCAACTCCAATCGAAGATTTCAAATGATCCAAAAACCAAGACCAATTTTCCTCATTTTCCTTTGCAACAATAGCCATAGCCAATGGAAAAAAACCTAAAAAAAACATTGTTAACAAATAGAAAAAACTATGTACATATATGCAATAAAGTAAAATTATAAATGAATTTTTTCAATTTATACTAATAATTATAGTGAACAATTTATAATTCTTTCATTTGTTATTGACTTCAATGTTTAAAAAAAAACTTACATATAACATATGTATAAATAAAAACATATTTTCAATTTATATAACTAAATTTTTTTTCACCTGTAACATATTTGTTATTTATCAACATATGGATTACTCTCAATCATCCATTTTGTAATACCTTTTGTTTTATCTACTAATTTAGTAGAAAATGCATATTTATGTTTATATTACTTCAAGGTTAATTATAAAACACTGGCATATTGTGTGAACCAATAAATATACACATACAAACATACATAGATCTGTTATTTACCCAAATATACAACTATACATAGCTTCTACCCCAAGATATCATTGTTGATCATCCAACGCAATAAAAAATGGAGAATACATATTTAAATGCTAGTGGGTAGTATTACACTTACAACTGTTACATATTTATCCATCTTATCCATTGACAATCAATTAAAATACCTATTACCTTACTATTATCTAAAATAGCATAAAGATAAATACTTTTATCTTTACATAAAACTATAATGTAACAATGATAGTAGAGATAACTACTTTAATGACTATCACTTTCCAATTACGAACAATACTACTACAAAAATTTACCAATGATATTATATACTTAACAAACAAACCTTTATACAAAATTGTAAAAAAATAAAAAAAGTACTAAACAACCTATAACTAAAACAAATCAATTATCATTATCACATTAAATTAACATATAAATATTAAAACAATAAATCATACCTTGGTTCCCATTTTTTGCAGTAGCAGCCATTAAACAACCATTCCTACCTTTCAGAAAGGTGGCATCAAGAAATATCATAGGACGGCAATGATAAAATCCATAAATGCATGCTTCGTAAGATATAAAGACTTTTTCAAACTGATTGGTATTTTCATTAACAACCATAGATGTATGACTATTAGGATTACTTCTATCAACTGCTTTCAAATACCAAACCAAATCATTATAAGATTGTTCTTCATTACCAAAAATTTCCTTCAAAGCCATCTTCTTGCCCATATATGCATAGTAATAACTTAAACTAATATCGTACATTCTTTTAAAACTAGCAATAATATCACTAGTCTTTCTTGTTGGTTCATCACGAATTTCATCTAAAATCAAGGTCTTCACAAGATCACTTTTAATTAAAGGACTATTAATTGATCTAAAACCACCACCACATGAATGATTAGAATCAAATCTTCTAACTAAAAAGTGATCCAATTGTTTAAACTTGCAAGAAGCATGAATTTTAAAACTACAACCTTCTACAGCACATTGCACCGTAATTCGCTCTTTACAATTCTTCAAGAACTTAGGTTTGAATCCATTTTTTGCACAATATGCAATGACAGTCTTACGAAAATCAGATGCAGACTGAAATTTTTGACCAACACCAGTAAAAAACTCTAAAGTAGAACCTTTCTTCATCAAGTCATTAAAAGCAATCTCTTTATCAGAAGAAAATTCCAAACTATCAACCCCATCATATGCACCACTCACACAATCTTCAATACCAAGTGATTTACTGCTTGAGCAAGATCTACTACTACAACCAACATTATTCTGACACAATTTCTTCAATTTAACAAACAAAACCAGAAATTCCTCTTTTCTAAAAAATGACAAGCATAAAATAGCTTGCAAATCACTATCTGTCTCAATAAAAGTAGTCTTGGAATCTCGAACATAAAAGATATCAAAGCTCAAAGGAGAAAGTTGATCCCAAAATTCACATATCTTGTTTCGAACAGTAGTAATAGGAGAATCCAATAAAAACCTAAAACTAAAGTTGTTTTTATTGAAATCAAAAACAACCAAAACAGTAGCTGCAGTGCTAAGAGCAAAAATGAAAAAACATATAAAAAAAAGTTCAGTATACAAAAATATCAAAAAATAATCAAAAAATACAGTAAAAACAACACATACCTTAGATCATCAATATTTATCATCATCCTGTGGCCAAAAGCAAATCAGCATAATTTTAACATATCATACGCAAAAACGAAATCTGAAAACAGCTAAAAAAACACAAATTGGACTAACAGTAAAAGGAAAAGAAAGGAAGATGAGCGAAAATTATAAATCGGGTAAAACTTTTTCAATCGACAATGAAATCGATATTTAAATCAAAACTAAAAGGAAGATTGAAAATAAGACGAGCGGAAATTGATATAAAGAGAAGCGAAGAGGATTTACATACCTTGTAGAATCGAAGAGTAGCGAAATTTCCTCGAGTGACAGATTGAAATTAAGACGAGCGACCAGTAGAAGGAAGGGAGGGGAGCGAAGAGCGAAGATGTGAAAACGCAAAAAAGAGGAGCGAAATTTACTTCACAAAATAACGGCCAGGAAAAATAAATGTCCTTTAAACTTAAATTTTTAAACAGCTGTCCTAGAAACAAATACGGTTTACAAAATGGTCACTAAAACATAATTTCCAGTTTATATTATTTATAAAATTATGAAATGCTAAAAGGAACAAATGTAATAAAAAAAGACAATTTTTATTACATGCTGATATTTTCAAATACAAATATAATACTATGCATCTCTCATAAATCTCTCTAAATAGTCTAAGCTCATCGGGCTTATTCATCAACAAACGGACAGACTGTGTATTGTGAGTCACTGTTTGTCAGCATACATGTGATTTCCCATTCAAAAAATGGGTCAGTTTCCAGTCGCACAGTCATAATTCTACTAATCGTATCTTTCATCTCATCATCATGCGACGAAGCTCCACTCGGTTGAAGTCTATAAGAGGAAGTAGCAGCTGAGCTATGTGCAGAAGCTCGAGGAGTGCGAGCGCTGATCTCAGCGGTATCGCCCATGAGAAAGTCGGCATACATCTGGGTGTCGAAGGTGGCTTGGCAGGTGGAGCCTCTGGAATGTCAAACTTGCAGAATGAAGTTCCGATGCAGCCTTCAAATATCACATTCATATAACACTCCGTAAAATTTACGACAATTAATAAATAATTATTAAGGCTCAAAAATGAAATTTGAGCAAACGTCGGAATTTCACCACGAAACTTGCAACATTGCATTCGTGATGATTTTTTGAGCAACTTTCATATTTAGAGGTTTGCGATCGAAGCTTAAAAGAAGAAGTTATTAGCGGTTGAAATTTTCGAAACAAATATAATTAGAAACGAAAACATAGGAAATTAATAATATTAAATGTGGGACCCCACCGATTGACCCCCTTTTTGGGCCGATCGACCGCTTGCGGTCAACCGCCTATAGGAAAGCGGTTGACTGGTCCTGAAGTGGCGGCTAGGGTTAAACTTTGGCCGAACGATGCAGACTTAAATTATTTTAATTATACGATTGACTCGAGCGCCTATAAATACAATGTCTAACCTCTCACTTCTCTTCTCATATTTTCTACCCAAAGCAGCGAAGCTCTGCCATTTTCTCCTCTCCGCTATTTCTAAAGGTAATTTCTATAATTATAAATCTATATTTCCCTTAACCCCAAATCTCTTCTCAGATCTGTAATTCTAATGATATGTATATATCTTGCTATACATATTCTTTTGGATTAGAATAGAAAAGAAGTCAAATCGAAGGGATGAATTCGGATTTGGGAGATTCGGAAAGCTTAAAAGGTTGGTGAGAAATTATATAATTTATAAATAGGCACAGGGAAGAAGTTGCAAAAAAATTTAGTCTCAGGGACAGCAAGTTTGTTTTTTAGTCTGAATGACACTTTGTAGTGTAAACAGAAAATGATAGTTGCAACTATCATTCTGTGATTTACACTACAAAGTGTCCTTCAGACTAAAAAACAAACTTGTTGTCCCTGAGACTAAATTTTTTTGCAACTTCTTCCATGTGCCTAAAAACCCCTTTTATTTATAACATTGATATTTATATCATTGAATTTTATTTAGTTATTATATCTATATAAGATCTTATATGTTGTAGGTTAAAACGACTATATAGGAATACCGCCTACATATTCCGTAAGATGCGTAATTGGAATAGGAATGTTATTTACACCCTAATTTGGAAATTTGAAAATCAGTCCCTAAATTTGTTAAAGTTTAATGTTGATAAGATTGTAAGATTTGTTTCAGATTTATAATAGTTGGGTTATAAATTATTAGTATTAACTTAGACTGCCCTAATTTGACTTGGAATGTGAATTTCTTTGTTTTAATTTATTAAGAGTGTTATGGGTATAACTTAATTGCATCTATTTCCATATAATTTTTACAAATTATTCAATTCCACAAATATATAAAAGGTGCGTCGTTTAAAATAGTAAGGAATATCCTAAAAATGAAAGAGATGTGTAAAGTATGGATGTTCTTCCCCGTAGTTTGCACTGTCTATTTCACTAAATAAAAGATAATTCTTTGATTTCGAACGAAGCAAGGTCTTACTTTTTGTTAATTTATGGAAAGTTATAACGACAATCCTTTTTCGAATGATAGCTCTGATAAATTAAAACGTGGAAAAAATGTTCTGGTTTAAGAATCAATAGTTAGAAATAGGAATATACATACATACACACACACACATGCGTATAACGACGCTTATCGATTAAAAATAAAAATATATACATAACGTAATTTACAACGATACTTGTATTAGTTATAATTAGGATGACTAGTTATTAATAGCGTATTAAACTATAGGGCTATGAGGTGTAGATGGAAAAGATATAGTAACTCCAAAATTAATAGGGTAATAAATGAGCATTTAAATTGGAAGCTACATGAATTAAATGAGAACATAAATGCATTTAATGGGACCAGTTGAAGGATTTAATATGACATTTATGGGAAAAGGAAATAGGCCATGTTGAATTAAAACGAATAAATAAATGTCATTGGAGATTGTCCAATTAGAATAATAATGACAATTTATTACGGACAATTGACATTTATGGAATATACGTAACAAGCGTATAAGATAGGAATTAAATACTAGGAGGCAATATAATTTCATAGTAGAAAATTATATAGCTTTAATAATACGTTTATGACAAGCTTGAATTAGTGGACCTAGCCAAATATTTAGGCCTAGGATAAATTGTTTGCTTTAGTATGGGTTGAGATGCGAGGTCAATAGAGTTACGCAATAGAATTCTGCCCTTCACCTAGAGGCTACTAGCAGTCGTGTATGCTTACTACTGATGTGTGACATCTCCAACCATAGGACTTATAGGGAAAGGGATATGCGGTTGCGTATAGGTGAAGGAAAATATATCAAAGGTTCGCCTTGGATTTGAAATATTAAATGGTCTAGTACTTTTAAGAAAATTAAGTTTGCTCCCTTTCTAATAAAAGATATTAAGTAACTAGAATGAACATTTTTCTTGATTTACATTAGTTTAGTCTAAACCGAATTTTGGCCGTGGAAGGTCAGCTGTGTCAGTATTTTGTTGGTCAGTATTTTGTAGTAGGGTTGGCATATAGGCTATGACCATCAGGGTCTCGAACGGTCGTTAGCAAAGACTCGGGTTATGCCCTAACGGATTTATCTTTCTACTAATGTAGAATCTGTATGGGATACGCACAGACCTCAAAGTTTAATTAGTTAGTTGTTTGTTTGTCGGAAGTGGGTTAGTTAACCCTTAGATGGGTCTTTAAGGTGCGTTAATTATACGACAATTATATTATAAAGTCATATCTAGGAATCACCGGCCTCTGTAGCTAGAGCCGATTGACTAGTGATTGCGCTACGGAGGGCCAACTTCAGGGTTGAGGTATTAAATGGCCATTGGGTTTTCCTCCTCTCTATTCAAGAAGTATTAAGTGTGGATTTTGGGTAGTATGCATTTATATATATATTATATATATATGACAAACTACAGTAAGGGGGAAAAACTGTTTTAGCATTGGAATCATATTTCCATACCCTGTTGTTAGCAAACGAAACTCTTTTCTTTAAATTAATCCCGTTTTAAAATCTAAAAATAAACCTTCTTATGCGTATTGGATTTGGAAAAAAATTAAAGAAGATTTAGGGGCAATAGAGAAAGTTTTAAAGTACAACGAAATTAGTATCCAATAGAATGGTGGAAATGTAAAACTCTCGATCTAAATTCCTTTTCGCCATAAGGGTATAGGTTTAGGAACGAAAATTAGCCCTGTTAGATTTTTGGATGGTAGGAACAGATGCAAAATTAGTTGAACCCTACTCCTATTCATAGGTTCGTGGAAATTGTTGTGTGAAAACATGGACTTTTGATTTTTGAAAACTTACATACATACAGAACTGCCAGTATATATTGGTTGTTTGCACCATATTTTCAAAATGTTTTTAAAAGAATGCATTCATATGGGAGGCAATGATTTAGAATTATTTAGCATGCATGTCTTATATGATGTGATGCACCGTGCATTTATACATGTTTGGCTGCAAAGTTGGTTGTACACTAATTTGTTGGATAATTTAGAATGGCTGCGCGCTATGCCCCATGGTTCAATCATTGGGGAATTTCGCTGACGAAATTCTTTTAAAGGGGTGAGAATGTGACGCTCCGTAAAATTTACAATAATTAATAAATAATTATTAGGGATCAAAAATGGAATTTGATAGAATATGGCCACGAAACTTGCACCATTGCGTTCGTGATGATTTTCTGAGCAACTTTTATATTTGGACTTTTGCGATCGAAGCTCAAACGAAGAAGTTATTAGCGGTTGAAATTTTTGAAACAAAAATAATTAAAAATGAAATAAATAGGAAATAAATAATATTAAATGCAGGACTCCACCAGTCGACCTCCTCCTTGGGCCGGTCAACCGTTAGTGGTCGACCGCCTATAAGGGAGCGGTCGACCGGTCTTGAAGTGGGGCTAGGGTTAAACCTTGGCCGAACAGCCCAGATTTAAATCATTTTAAATTAACGGACACAATTGATTCGAGCGCCTATAAATATAGGTCTAGTCTCTCACTTCTCTTCTCATATTTTCTAACCTAAGCAGCGAAGCTCTGCCATTTTCCCTTCTCCGCTATTTTTAGAAATTATAAAATATTTCATATTTATACAAATTAGAGAAGGGGAGAAAATAAAAGAGAAGAAGAGAAGATGTTAATCAATATTGCGAAAGAAAAAGGTAATTTCTATAATTATAAATCTATATTTCCATTAACCATAAATCTTTCTCAGATCTGTAATTGTAATGGTATGTGTATACCTTGTTATACATATTCTTTTGGATTAGAATGGAAAAGGAGTCAAATTAAAGGGACGAATTCGGATTTGAGAGATTTGGAAAGCTTGAAATATAAGTGAGAAATTATATAATTTATTTAAACGTTGAAATTTATATCGTTCAATTTTATTTAATTATTATGCCTATATAAAATCTGATGAGTTGTAGGCTAAAAACGAATGTATAAGAATATCACCTACATATTCTGTAAGATAGGCAATTGGAATATGAAAGTTATCTATACCATAATATCTGGAAATTTGAAAGTTAGTTCCTAAATTTGTTAAAATTTAATATTGATAAGATTCAGATTTGTAATGGTTGGGTTGTAAATTATTGGTATTAACTTAGACTGCCCTGATTTGACTTGAAATGTGAATTTCAATGTTTTAATTTATTGAGACCGTTGTGTATAATTTAATTGTATCTATTTCTATGTAATTTCCATAAATTATCTAATTCCACAAATGTATAAAAAGTGTGTCATTTATAATAATAATAAGGAATATACCAAAAATGAAAGAGATGTGCAAAGTACGGATGTTATTCCCCATAGTTCACACTATCTCAAGAAATTTTTTTTTTGTAATTTCAAATGAAGCAAGGTCTCGCTTTTGGTTAATTTATAGAAAGATATAACAACAATCTTTTTTGGAAGGATTACTTATAAATTTAAAATGTGGAAAAGAATGTTCTAGTTTAGGAATTAATAGTTAAAAATAAGAATATGTTTGTGTGTACACACGTATAACCGTGCTTACCAATTAAAATTAAAAATATATACATAGCGTAATTTACGATGATATTCATATTAGTTATAATTAGGATGACTGGTTATAAATAGCGTATTAACTATAGGCCTAGGAAGTGTAGATGGAAAAGTGATAATAACTCCAAATTTAATAGGGTAATAAATGGGCAGTTAATTAAATGAGGATATAAATGCATTTAATAAGACTAGTTAAAGGATTTAATATGACATTTATGGGAAAAGGAAATAGGCATAATAGGTTGAATTAGAATGAATAAATAAATGTCATTAGAGATTGTCTAATTAGAATAATAATGACCATTTATTACGAACAATTGACATTTATGGAATATACATAACAATCGTATAATATAGGAATTAAATACTATGAGGCAATATAACTTTCACAGTAGAAAATTATATAACTTTAATAATACGTTTAGGACGAGCGTCAATTAGTGGACCTAGCTAAATATTTAGGACTAGGATAATTGGTTTGGTTTAATATGGGTTGAGATGTGTTTGCCCCAAAATTGGGCACAAACCCCAAATATCGTGAAAGCACCAGTGTATGAACACAAATTAGCAGTATGTAATCACAGATCTCAGATCTAAGTAATGTAGAGGATAAAAAATGAAGAATAATAAACTTAAAAAAGGAAGAAATAGACAGAGACACATGATTTAGAGTGGTTCGGCGTATCGCCTACGTCCACTATGAAGTTGATAGCTTTATTGATCTTTCCTTGATGTTTACAAGTGAATTCAATGAATTACAGCAGATAATTATGATTTGCAGCTGTGGAATTCGTTGGTAGCAGCAGCAATGGAGTTTGGATCTGGATCTGACAGAGTCTAGACGTTGGAGACCTTCAAGAAGAAGAAGAACCCCTTTTTTGTTGGCTTTGGGGGTCTATTTATAGGTGTAGGAGGCTGATATTTCGCTCAGATCTCGGGAGACCCTCTCTGGCACGTGACCAGGCCCGCACGCATAAGCCCGTGAAGTTTTGGTCCGATCCGTGATCGACACGAACAGATTTCGACTCGATTAAGATTTCATCCAATGGAGTCGAAATTTGGCGTGGACATTCTTTAGCATGCACGTAGTCTTCTGTGAAAATTTCATAGCATTTGGACTTGTAGATTGGGAGATATGATCGATACAAAATGAGGTTTTCGGTAGGCTGTTTCGTTCGACTCGCTCTTGTTCGACTCGGTCTTGTTCGAGTCGCTGCTTGACTTGATGACGTGGTGTTTGAACCTTTGGATCACTCCGCCTTTGATGCCGCTTTGATCGAGTCGTTCTTGGACCCTGCCTCGTTCGTATCGATAGAAACTTAACTTCGATCGATTGATTTGAATATGGCAATGAGATGGATTCGACCAGAAGATCCATGATGGGTACGAACTACATAGGAGACGGAGTCGAAGGTGATCGATACGAACTGTAGCTTCGTATCGATGGAGTCGAGCTGTGGCTTGAAGCGGAGCGAGTCGAAGTGAGCTCTTCTGAGGGATGTGAACTGAGCGAGTCGAAGAAGACTTCGCTGATGGATGCGATCCGAACGAGTCGAAGTAGGGTTCCCAGATGGATTCGAACGGAGCGAGTCGAAGTGGGCATCTGATGGAGGCGAAGTGGAGCGAGTCGAAGAAGGCTTTTTTGAGGGATGCGAGCTGAGCGAGTCAAAGTGGAGCGAGTCGAAGTAGGCAAGCAGAGCGAGTCGAAGTAGGCGAGCGGAGCGAGTCGAAGCACGCTGTTTTTAACCAATTTTGCATCGGTTGTAACTTGAGCATACGAACTCGGATTGACCTGAAATTTGGAACGTTGACTCCCATAGCTTCGCTTGTCATGTCATATCAATTTTGGCTCGATCCGGACTCGGACTAAATTCGTCGATATCCATAGTGAGCCTGTGTATAATCGTTCTCTAGGACGGACCATCATTGGTTATTAGTCAATTCCTTGGTGTCACGGCTTTTCCAAAAGGCGGGATAACATTTGCCCCCCAAAGTACGTCTTGTGGAAACATGATGTGCTTTGAAATGCTGCAATTTTTACTCTGAATAGTTATCGTTTCATCGATGAAAGTTGTTGCTTTATAATGCCATGAGCTGGATGTTCATATCCTGTTGATGACCTACAAAGAAATTGATAGTTTTATATGACCGGGAATGACGATCGTTCGGGATCGTATGTCATTTGGGGTGATATGTGACCATTCGTGGTCGGATGCCGTTCGCGGCGAATGGTGACCGTTCGCGGTCGGGGTGTCGTTTGAGGCGAATTGTGACCGTTCGTGGTCGGGTGCCATTCGAGGCGAATTGTGACCGTTCGTGGTCGGTTGCCGTTCGAGGCGAATTGTGACCGTTCGTGGTCGGGTGCCGTTCGAGGCGAATTTTGTGTGCCCGGGGGGGACTTAGTATTAACAATGTCAAATTTCACGTTCGAGTGAGTTTCTGAACTGTTTGTGGTGGTGGTTTATCGCCATCTCAGAGCATGCCTAAGGACCGTTCGCGATCCCTTACATGTGTAAGTGGTTTAGCCGTTGTGGGATCATAGGTAGTGGACTTTCATTCAAAATGAGTTTTTCAACAGAGATGTTCAACAAAATCAGGTTCAAACATTAGAAATGGAAAATAAAGGTAAAATAGTGACGTCAAAGTGCAAACACCTACACCGTTGCGATCGGTAGTCGTATCAGAGCATGCCCGAGGATCGTTCGCGGTCCTGTACATGTGTAAAAAGACTAAGTCGTGTTGGTGTGGAGTTTGCTACTTATTCATCATTATCCCAATCAATTGATGACAAGCTGACGCCTCGATCCTGAGCCGTCTCCAGTAGGTGCAGGTGGTGGCCGCTCCCGTTCCACCGTTGTCGTTCCCCTTCTTACATACTGCGATAGCAGACCATTCCGGATATGTCCCTCAACCTCATCCTTCAAGTGTCTGCAATCATTCTTGCTATGGCCATTCAGCTCGTGGAATAAGCAGTACTTGTCTGACCTTCTTTCATTGTTGGTCGGATCCCTTCTTATTGGCTTTCGATAAGGAATCTGCCCCCGGTGTCCTGGTAGATTCGCTCCAAAGTCTCATTCAACTCCGTGTAGGAGGTGAATCTTGGTTCCTTTCGTGGTCGCGTCGGTCCACCATCATTATCCTGGGCTTTTTGTTTCCCTCTGTCGGTTCCTGAATCTGTTTTAGGAGGGTTTTCACCCTTGACTGCGTAAACATCAACTCCTTCTCCTTCCTCTCTCTCAGCATTTGCATCCTCTAATCGCGAAAATCCCTCAGCCTCATGATAAAATTCTCCCAGATCCATAGGTGGATCCCTTGTCAATGAATTCTTGAATTCTGTGCCATCAGCTATGCCAGATACAGCTGCCATCAAAACCATGGATGGATCGGGTCGATCTACCGATGCTGCCGCCGCATTGAATCGCGTCAGAAAGTTCCTCAAAGATTCCCCGGTTCTTTGTTTTAGCGCTACCAAACTCATCACATTCTTGGGTCTCGAAATGTGAACCCTAAACTGCCTCATGAACCTTTCGGTCAAATCGGTCCATGTTCCAATGGAGTCACTCTCCAGCTGTCTGAACCATAGTGCCGCAATGTCTGTCAAATACAATGGGAAGCACCGGGCCATGACTTCCTGTGATGTCCCCAGCACTTCCATGTGCCTCATATACCTTGTCAGATGGACTGCAGGATCTGTCCTTCCATCATACATTTCCACTGTTGGTAGCTTGAATTCTGGTGGATTCCTAGCTTTCCTGATCGTAGGAGCAAAGGGACTCCTATTTACATCCTCCAGATCTCTATTCACTAGTCCGCCTCTCATGGCGCATCTGACCATCTCTGCCAACCTATCACTATCTCCAAACTGTAGTCCTTGTCCGTTGTTTGTGATTTGCCCCCCCGAGTTCACGGGGGATTCCTGGAATCTGCTCCCCTGGCTGAGCATTCATTTCTCTGTCAATGTCGTGTTGCGCAGTTCCACCTGGTACTCCGCCCGGGATTGGGCCAACATGCTCTGGGTTATTGCCCCTAGCTCTGGCGCTGTGCCAGACGGTCCCACTCCATTCTGAACTCTGGTTGGTCCTTGATTTTGCGCTCCAAGTTGCCCAATCTGAAGAAGCAAGTTCTGGATCATTTCCTCTTGTCTCTTCATCATTGTCTCTATCTCATCCCTGGTGATGAAGATTGATGTCTGATTTGCACCTGAAGAAGCCTCTTGACTACCTTCATGCTGACTTCTCTCTGCCCTTTGTCTTCTATTTGATTGCCTTGTCATAGCTTCTCGGATCTGAATTCTTCAAGCTTTCAGATTCAATTTCCAAATGATAGGATCCTGAGTTCAATTCTCAGTGAAAGCACCAAAGTGTTTGCCCCAAAATTGGGCACAAACCCCAAATATCGTGAAAGCACCAGTGTATGAACACAAATTAGTAGTATGTAATCACAGATCTCAGATCTAAGTAATGTAGAGGATAAAAAATGAAGAATAATAAACTTAAAAAAGGAAGAAATAGACAAAGACACAGGATTTAGAGTGGTTCGGCGTATCGCCTACGTCCACTATGAAGTTGATAGCTTTATTGATCTTTCCTTGATGTTTACAAGTGAATTCAATGAATTACAGCAGATAATTATGATTTGCAGCCGTGGAATTCGTTGGTAGCAGCTGCAATGGAGTTTGGATCTGGATCTGGCAGAGTCTGGACGTTGGAGACCTTCAAGAAGAAGAAGAACCCCTTTTCTGTTGGCTTTGGGGGTCTATTTATAGGTGTAAGAGGCTGATATTTCGCTCAGATCTCGGGAGATCCTCTTTGGCATGTGACCAGGCCCGCACGCCCAAGCCCGTGAAGTTTCGGTCTGATCCGTGATCGACACGAACAGATTTCGACTGGATCAAGATTTCATCCAATGGAGTCGAAATTTGGCGTGGACATTCTTTAGCATGCACGTAGTCTTCTGTGAAAATTTCATAGCATTTGGACTTGTAGATTGGGAGATATGATTGATACAAAATGAGGTTTTCGGTAGGCTGTTTCGTTCGACTCGCTCTTATTCGACTCGCTCTTGTTCGACTCGGTCTTGTTCGAGTCACTGCTTGACTTGATGATGTGGTGTTTGAACCTTTGGATCACTCCGCCTTTGATGCCGCTTTGATCGAGTCGTTCTTGGTCCCTGCCTCGTTCGTATCAATAGAAACTTAACTTCGATCGATTGATTTGAATATGGCAACGAGATGGATTCGACCAATAGATCCCTGATGGGTACGAACTACATAGGAGACGGAGTCGAAGGTGATCGATACGAACTGTAGCTTCGTATCGATGGAGTCGAACTGTGGCTTGAAGCGGAGCGAGTCGAAGTGAGCTCTTCTGAGGGATGTGAACTGAGCGAGTCGAAGAAGACTTCGCTGATGGATGCGATCCGAACGAGTCGAAGTAGGGTTCCCAGATGGATTCGAACGGAGCGAGTCGAAGTGGGCATCTGATTGAGGCGAAGCGGAGCGAGTCGAAGAAGGATTTTTTGAGGGATGCGAGCTGAGCAAGTCGAAGCGGAGCGAGTTGAAGTAGGCAAGCGGAGCGAGTCGAAGTAGGCGAGCAGAGCGAGTCGAAGTAGGCGAGCAGAGCGAGTCGAAGCACGCTGTTTTTAACCAATTTTGCATCGGTTGTAACTTGAGCATACGAACTCGGATTGACCTGAAATTTGGAACGTTGACTCCCATAGCTTTGCTTGTCATGTCATATCAATTTTGGCTCGATCCGGACTCGGACTAAATTCGTCGATATCCATAGTGAGCCTGTGTATAATCGTTCTCTAGGACGGACCATCATTGGTTACTAGTCAATTCCTTGGTGTCACGGCTTTGCCAAAAGGCGGGATAACAAGATGCGAGGTCGGTAGAGTTACACAACAGAAGTTTGCCCTTCACCTAAAGACTACCGGTAGTTGTGTATACTTACTACTGATATGAGACTTCTTTAACCATAGGACTCATGGGGAAAGGGATATGTAGTTGCGTATAGGTAGAGAAAAATATACCAAGATGGTTTGCCTCAGATTTGAAGTATTAAATGGCCTATTATTTTCAAGGAAATAGGGTCTGCTTCATTTCTAAAAAGAGGTATTAAGTAACTAGAATGGGCATTTTCCTTGACTTACATTAGGTTGGTCTAAATGAGATTTCGGCCATGGAAGGTCAGCGGGCTACGTTAGTATTTTGTTGGACTGGTATTTAGTAGTAGGGCTGACATATAGGCTATGACCACCAGCGGTCCCGAGCGATCGTTAGCAAAGACTTAGCTTATGCCCTAACATATTTCGCTGCCTACTAGTGTAGAATCCATATGGGATATGCAAGAAGCTCAAAGTTTAATTATTTAGTTGTTTGTTTGTTAGAGGTGGGCTAATTAACCCTTAAATGAGTCTTTGAGGTGCATTAGTTATACGAAAATTATATTATAAAGCTGTATCTAGGGGTCACTAGTCTCTGTAGCTAGAGTTAATTGACTAGCGATTATGTTACGGAAGTCCGCTTCGGTGTTGAGGTATTAAATGGCGGTTGGGTCTGCCTCCTCCCTATCCAAGAAGTATTAAATGACCGGGGTTTTTGGGTAGTATACATTTAGATATACATATATATGTATAAGTAAATATAGTCATATATCGGAGGAGGTTACCCATATCGTACACACACATAAGATTTAATGGATTAGCCGTAAATAACAGACATAACACTTAGATGGAAATCAATCGGTATAAATTTGTATTATGGCTAAAGTGTGTAACTTTTCAGTCACTGGAACATTGTTTTGGCCCCCTCCTCATTACAACCCACGGGATAGATTCGAGGGACATGATACTTGAGCAAGACGAGAATGGTATATGGAGAAGTCTTCTTATTCTTGCTCGGCATTGACAAGACAATAGATATCCAAGGAATAATATTGATTCCTAGGTAGCATCCTCGGTCGGTATTTACGTTTTATTATATTTTTCTATTCCGATGTGGGTTTATATTGACCGATATCTGATAGGCTTATGTTTATTACAGGTTACCAAAACCAACGATCCATGCTCCAATGGACTTGGGTTTCGATTTAGTCAAAATTCGGGTTCATTAAGGTGGGGTTGTTACAATTCAGCTTCCTGAATTTTGGAGACGAGCAAACTTTGTATTTCTTGTACCTACTAGCTGTTGTGTCCCACCACTCATCATCTCCTCCGACAGTGTCCTTCTCCATATCTCAGAATCCGCCTTTAGTCTGCATCAGCTTGTTCGAAGGGACCCATTCATGCTTGAGGTTGTAAAACTTTTTTTTTTATCTGACTAGCACTATAATCGACGCACATTTTTGTGTTGAAGGCATCAATGATATCAGAGTACCAATAGACAACCCAACCTATTCAAGTTTCGATATGTGCATAGCTAATGTCAATAAATGCCAACGTATGTTTAACGTGTCAAAATTTTCACATTACTGCAATATGTTCAACATGTTGAAATTAATTATTATATTAATATTATGGTTTTGTCCAACTTTTCGTAATTATCTAAAATGTTGATTTTTTTTCATATGTACTATAGATTTTGTGTTAGTTTTCATTGTAATCTAAAATAAATCAGTGGTCGACATTATTTATTCCTAAATTTTCACATCTGCATTACACATATTATTTTATTTGTTTTTGAACCAAAAATATATCATGAAAAATTATATTTATCTCTTTACCATTTTTATTAATCAATTTATAAATTTTTATATTTTAACTTTAAATTGTGTTCAAACGTTGCGGTAGGTTATCATCATTTTTTTAAATTTTATTGTTTTCTAGTATATTTGTTTCTATTGATTAGAAACTATAGAGTAAAAACCTAAAATCAATACATACAAAAAAAATCACCTCAATATGGAAAGAGATAGAACTGAAAACAAAATTGAATTTATGTTTGATGTTGTCTAATTATTTGATTTGATAAAAAAATATAAAATAATTAAAGTATGATCGAAAGAATAATAAATTTTGTGTTACATGCGGGTATAATTGGAAATACAGTGTAAGAACACTATTAATAAGCACCAAAATTTTGCTTATTCGATTCAATGATTAAAGAGCTTAATGAAAGCACTTATTTGAAAACAAACAAATTGTAATCACTCATCACTTATTGGATTCTCTATTCGATAATTTTTATCTCAAATCAAACTGACCCTAAGAGCATTCCGCACTAAGGGTGGTCAATGGTTGTCACGTGGCTAATTTCAATGACTGGCCCTTAATATAAACCCAGTGGAAAAAAATTGCTAATTTATCAGAATTAATAATGTTGAATTATATATTACCCAATCACAGCCACCCAACTCACGATCAGTGTGCTGTGTGGATTTGAAATCAAGCAGTTCATTCATCCGACACTATTAATGTCGGATAAACTATCATAGCATATTCGGCTTTCTTTCTCATCGGCATTTCCTTCCTTATATTTTTTCCCACCCGAGATCTTAGTTTCCAATTCGACTACACCTACTTTTCATATTTTAGAACAAATTCTTCCCTTTTTCCCACAATTTTAACTTTAATATGAGACAGATATTACGTGTTGTTCGAGGTAGCGGTAGATCTTCTCAAGACGTTGGGGGCAGTAGATGAGATTGTGGTGAAGGTGCTAGCTCTAGTTCTTTCAAAAGGCGTAGGAGCGTTGGAACTACGGTATCTTCAAAGAGGCGCATGAGGTTTATTTCTGACAAAGATTTGATGTATTTTCGTGTTTTGCCCAATCAAAAAGTGCACATTTCAACCTATGTCACATCACTGTAAGTTAAATTTAACATATAAACACAGCGTTATTGTTTAAATACAATTATTATTTATTTTTAAGCATTAAACATCAGGTTGATACAAATGACCGCAAACAGAAATTAATAAATCACTATTAAAAGATTTGGAATTTGGTAATTTATTGAAATTGTAGTTTATAAAATGTATGATTTTTCATTTAGTTTGTGCAATTAATATCCAAAATATTTTTAAATATGCTAGGGAAGGGCAAACTCATAGGTCTCTTACATCAGGATTTCATTTATATCGAAAGATCCTACTAGTCGATCGATCGACGTATTACTAGAGTGGGTAATATTGGATTTCTAGACCTTTTTGGTATGTTATTTATTGATAAATAAGTACATGTAAAACCACAATGTATTTTACTTAACACTATATATTCATTATTCTAGGAATACAATTGAACTTAAATCTTGATGCATAATTGTGTGGTGCATTCGGGGCTTTATAGTGGAAGACCACCCATACATTTCACGTTTCTTTTGGAGAGATGGATATTACTCCTCTAGATTTTGTTATGCTTACCAGTATTTTTGTTGGGTTACATCTTCCTCTATCTTACGATGAGCAATTCCAAAGACATCATAATTTGTTGCTTATTTACCTAGTATTCTCATACCCACATGCTTATCGAGGGTACTCAGATTATAGTTGGTTTCATTAGGGACATTATTAGGAAACTACTTTGACAATACAACTCAAAAAATGATTTGGAGATTTCTTGGCCATTTGTGCTTTACATGATGGGAAACCTTTTATTTTCTAATCCATCTGTTACACTTCCCTTAGTACATATTCCGACAATTATGGACTTTGATTTTTCTTCACTTATCTTGTATGATTGGGGAACGATTATCATGCCATACTTGTATATATTATTGGACATTCAATGTGTTGTTACTACTCCTAGGACATCACTATGTGGCTTTTGGGAGGTTTTATAGTTTTGATGATACGAGTATAGCCACAACTTAGCACACCCTACTAAAGACCACTAGTTAACATTATTCTTTCCCAGGATTTGTCCATAATCACCGCACAATAGATAGTCAGTGAATGGTAGTGAGGCTAGTTATGTTTTCACAGTTGCACATAACCAAATAGAGTTACAATGTACACGTTTTAATATCATTTGGCAGTCGTACAACGGATCTCCATATTTGACGTATCCTAGTACTTCTCACGTTGAAATTTTATCAGACAGATGGCTTCCATTAGTATCATATCCTCTTACTGTTGGTTGCATGTGGTATCATGGTGAGCGTTTCTAGTGCCAGATTTACAAAGTTGGCATGGCACCCGATGATTCTCATCCTCACACCTGATTTCTTAGGGTTTATTCCATAATCTCCTTAAAGATTGTAGTGGCAAATAGTTGGTAGGTATCGAGTTACTTCATTATTCCCAACTAGGATTATCTGGATTTTTGGCGTAGATACTACACTCCACCACCATCGGCAAATTTTACTCATGAGACGATGTTGATTTAGTTAGGCCATCAACCGTTTGTCCAGGTGTTGCACCACCGGTTGTGCAAGAATTATCCCAGCCTACTTAGCGGTATGTTACTCCACCACCAAAGATTCGATATGAAGGATGTGGATGGACCATTATTATACCTACTTCATCAGGCCAGGATTGATATGTTGACATACCATATCCGTCGATCAGTGATTATCCTAATCCAGCCTTATTTCTGGATATGGATCTAATTCAAATGTCTGTTGGTCTTTGAGATGTTACTCATGGATAGCACAGACATAGTATATAGAAGAGTATGAGTAGAGAGTTGTAGATTTGACGTGATATGTTCGAGATTTGACTGTTGAGGATGAGGCCAGATATAGCATCGACCTAAACATGTTCCTCATGCAGATTCGTTGGTGATTTGTGTTGTGCTTTTGATTTTAGGCATGTTGGGGTTGATGAGGATAACCATGGTAGCGGGCTTCCATTTTACAACAATGATGACAATAAAGATGAGTAGATTTATTTAGTTTGTTAATTTGGTTCATTTTCATTTATTTTCTTATATTTGAGGACTATCTCATGTGTATCTTGTAATGGACTATATTGATCCGTGTCTTTTATTTTTTTGGTTAGACTGCCTCGACTTGCAAGATGTTCTCCAAAATTTTCTTTGCATGATAGTCTCTAATTTTATAAATATCTATATGTACTATACTATTACACTTGTGATAAACTATAATAAATATCTAATAGGATAGGACGAACTACGGTAAATATCTGACCTAATAGGACAAACTACAACAGATATCCGACTGAATTGAACAAACTATAATAAATATTATCATGAATATGATAAACTGCAGCAACTATTTGACTGGATATGACTAATTATAATAAATATCTAACCAAATAGGACAAACTACAATAAATATCTTGATGATATATGACATAGAAGTAAAGATATTTATATAAAATATACATGTCTTAGAGCTTGTATATATGTTATATTTGTTATTCAATACACAAACCAATTGAAAGTATGAATTCTATGAAAACATTCTTTTGGTTATCTTCCTCCTCCTTGTCTTCCTTTAGTACTGATGGCGATCTTGTATGTTGTGATTGTCAACAACAAATAATAGTGTTTGAAGCACTAGAGCATATTCGAGTAGGATTATGCATTCAAACAGGGTGGGAGTGTTTTAGGGTGTAGAGATAATAGGAAAAAAAGAAATTATCAATTAGATCCTGATCGAATAACGGAAAATTACTTTAATGATGATCCATGTTTTGATATGGTAAATTTCAGATTGAAGTATCACATAAACATCATTAAGCGAGTAATGAATGAGTTAGGGAAGGAAAATGTATATTTCACACAAAGATATAATACTTGTGGACAATTGGGTCTATGACCACATCAAAAAATGACCATTGCCTTAAGGATGTTAGCAGATGGGGAAAGCTCTTATAAGCAAGATGAGTATGTTCGAATTGGATATTCTACTACAAATGAGTGCTTAAAAGAGTTTTATAAAATAGCCGTGTTGGAGTTTGGCATGCAGTACCTTAGAGCATCAAATCCTAATGATATTCATCGGCTATTGGCTATGGGTGAACAACATGGATGTCCAGGTATGTAGGGTAGCTTATATTGTATGCATTGGCGTGAGAAAAATTATTTGGTTTCCATGCTAGGACAATACATTAGTCATTACCACAAGGTAACTATGATTTTGGAAGCTGTAACCTCCTTCAATTTGTATATATGGCACATGTCTTTAGTCTAACTTATTCTTTAAATGACATTAACATTCTCCGTTAGTCTTGCTTATTTAGCTCTTTATCTAACAATATTGCAACGACTTGTAGTTTTATGATAGGCAATTTAAAACACAACAACAATACTACCTTGTTGATGGGTTATATGTAACATGGAATACATTGGTAAAAGTTTTCAAAAATTTATGTAGTAAGAAGGAACGAAAATTTACTGCACTACAAGCTAGTTTAAGGAAAGACATTGAACGTGCTTTTGGAGTTCTAAAAGGTAGATTTCACATTCTAAGAAAAGAAGTGTACTACCATGGTACTACAGTGATATTAGATATAATGTATTGTTGTATAATACTCCATAATATGATTGTTGAAGAAGAGAGGGATGAGTATAAACTTTAGTTGCATAACCATCCGGAACCATCACGTGAGTATTAGACTCCTCATTTAAGGAACCAAACGCATTTTCACATTACATGGAGAGAGTTAAAGAGATTAGAGACTCCGAGGCTCGTGTTGATTTGCATAAAGAAGTAACGGGCCACTGCCATCAGTTTATAGGTAATAGTTGAGTATTTAGGATTGGATCATTGAGTATTTACATTATTGTACTTTTGATTGATTGTGGACCTTTTTAGTGTTATATCATCAATGTATAAATTTATATTTTTATAAATTATTGTTGCATCCAGTAAGAGCATGTGCAAAAGTCTAATAAAACATATAATAACTGAAATAATTAGAAATATAGATATATATTGATAATCATCTAAACAAGGATAATGATTGCCTAAGATACATAGTAGCAAACACGCAAATGAGGACTATAGTTACTTAAGATACAGAGTAATAAACGCACATACGAGGACGACATCCAAGTAGTTAGGGTTCTTAAGCATGATTGTTAAGCATTAGTTACAATCTCCTCACTCACGTTTTCATTTCAAACATATACTCTCTACCACATCGGCAAAGTCGGGGATCTATCCATAGAAAGTATCCACATCCATTTCAAGTATCACTGCATGCAAAGTATTTATGAGCAGCATTTTCACATGATTTTGATATTAGTATAATTGCTTTAAGTCTATATTCACATCGAACTCTTCTACTTTGAACTTGTTGTTTTTCGGGGTTGAAAGATCCACCATTCATTGGAATGTTACTAGAGTTTGTGTTTCACATTGTGATGCTAACAGTGTCGAGTGAAATCAATGAGATTGCAATTTTGATGGAGTTTGGATGAAAAACAACTTGTATTCATAAAGAATGACAACCGAACTGAGATTTGAAATATAATTTTCTGTATTCTATCATTTTTTGTCATTGCCTTGATGAGACAACAAACTGCATTAAATGATGTGGCTACACACTGCGTTGAACGATGTGATTGATCATTAAAAAGATTATGATGTGATTATTCACTGAACAGATTCTAACTTTACACTGTAGTCACATAGGAGGGTGTAGTTGCATCCAAAGACTAATATGATCTTTCACTGAAAAGATTCCAAATTAACATTGAAGATACAGGAGATTGTGCATCAGTTTTTTTACATTATAAATAGAATGTAATATTCAGGGGTTGTAGTTCATTGTGCAAATTATAAGTTATATAACTTATCCACTCTTCAAATGCCTATTTCTTTCTCAGAGTCATACACTTACACTAACAAATTATATGGATCGACAAATCCTAATCCGTCTCCACCAAGAAACCCAACTACATGGTATATTAGAATGGAAGAATGACGCTATGAGGATCTTAGACAAAGAGAGCTTGTGTGGTAAATGCAGCATTTGGGAATCAAACAATAATAATAACTACCTAACCATACTAGACACTGATAGAGTTAGGGGTATGCCCAAGGGGCGATCATGTAATTTGTTACATATATCTAACTTGATAACCAATCTTGTAATATGTTATATACTTGATGTAATGTGTTATATTATGTTTGTACCAAAATTGGGCACAACACACTTCGGAAGTTTTTGAAGAGATAAAATGAAGAAATTAGATGGAAAAAGAGGATTATCTAACAAAAACTCCAAAAATAAATGATAAAAATGCACAGAGACACAAGAATTTAGAGTGGCTCGGCGTATCGCCTACGTCCACTATGAAATTGATCGCTTTATTGATGTTTCTTTGATGATTACAATTGATTCCAGCGGATGACAGCAGATTAATGTTATGAAATTCGAGTACAATAGCAGTAATGGAGTATGGAATTGAATCTGGCAGAGTCTGGGCGTTGGAGCGTCAAAAGATCCTTTCTCTGTAGGCCCTGGGGTTCTATTTATAGGTGTAGGAGGCTGATATTTTGCTCAGATCTCGGGAGACTTCTTCTAGCACGTGAGCGGGCCCACGTGACCGAGCCCACGAAGTTTCGGCTCGATCCGTGATCAATACGAACGAATTTCGTATCGATCAGGATTTCATCCAATGGAGTCAAAACTTGGTGTGGACATTCTTTAGAACGTGCGTAAGCTCCTGTGAAAATTTCATAGCATTTGGACTTGTGGATCGCGAGATATGATCGATACGAAATGGAGACTTTCGGCAGTTCGTTTGGTTCGAATCGATCATTTCGACTTGATCATGTTCAAATCGATGATTGCACGTGCCTTGGTGATGACGTGGTTTGCACTCTTCGGATCGATCCACTTTTTATGCCGAGTTGATCGAGTCGTTCCAGGATTTTCGCCTTGTTCGTATCGAAGCATTTGTCTTGTTCGAATCGATGGAAGGTGACTCTCGTTCGCATCGATGCAACGAGCTATGTTCGTATCGATGGAGAACACGTGGAATAAGTTAACCACGCGGCCTTGTTCGTATCGATTGGAAATGACTCCAGTCGATCAATACGAAGTTGAAGTGGCCAGATGGACTCGAACACTGGTAGCCCGATTGATACGAATAACCATGATATGGATCGATACGAACAAGGACTTCTCGATGGATACGAAGCAACTAAACTTGAAGGATACGAACAGTGTTCCACTGATGGACACGAACAGTGTGAGTCGATGGATTCGAATAGTGGCTTGTCGATGGATACGAAGTCGATCGATTCGAACAGTGGCTAGACGATGGATACGAAGTCGACCGATTCGAACAGTGGCTAGACGATGGTTACGAAGTTGAGGCTGTTTTAATCCAACTTGCATCGATCATAACTTGAGCATATGAACTCAGATTGACTTGAAATTTGGAGTGATGACTTCCATGGCTTTGCTCGTCGTGTCTTGTCAATTGTAGCTTGATCCGAACTCGGACGAAATTCGTCGATATCTATAGTGAGCCTGCGCATAACTGATCGCCAAGACGAACCGTCATTGGTTTCTGGTCAAGTTCTTGGTGTCACGGCCTTGCCAAAAGGCGGGATAACATTTGCCCCCCAAAGTACGTCTTATGGAAACATGACGTGCTTTGAAAAGCTGCAGTCTTTATTCTAAACAGTTATCGTCTTTTCGCTGAAAGTTGTAATCTTTTACTGATTTCCCCTGTAATGTGAACCATTGATTCTACTGTTGTACCCTGTATTGTTGTAACTGATTGCTGTTTGTCGTTGTAATCGTTATCAGATAAGTATCCGATTCCCGTGGATGTTGAAAATTGAATATTAGTCCGACATATATGCATATATGTTAATCTGACTCTCGTTGACGTTTGCACGTTCACGAGTCGTTGTCAGTTTATCTCGTATCGAATTCCATATCGATCCTCTCCTGAACCGATGTGAAATTCGAATTGTAACAACGCTCGATGGTTGTTTTTGAATGTTCCTTCGTATCGATCCTCTCCTGAATCGATGTAAAAAGGTTGAAACATTGTCTTTGCATCGGTATACATCGTATTGATGGATACGAAATGAACATTTCGCCTCAATGGATATAAGATTCGATGGATATGAAATTAACTTTCGTATCGATAGTTTCCCGTAGCTCCAGCAGGTCTTTGTAATGCCCTTCGCATCGATGAAGCATTGAGCCATTGTAGCCAGTTCGTATCGATGGGTACAAGTGTTTAGGAGTCGTGAATCGATGGATTCGAACAGTGTAGTTCGCATCGACGAACCATGTGTGGAGCCGCAAAATCGTCGATACGAATAAAGGTTTCGTATCGATGGAGCTCAAAGCCTTCAGAATTATCTTCATCGCGTATTTCGCATCGATAAACCCTATCGACCATTTCGAATCGATGGGAGCTTGGGCTGATGGATTCGAACAGACATTTTGACTCTATCTGATGGTTGACCTGTAGTGACCGGTCGTGTTGACTGGGAGGCGAATCGTTTTCTTTCTATCCCTGGTTCCATATAAATACCACTGGACTCGACCATTTTTCACTTTTTCACTTTCACACTGCTTTCTGCTTTCGTATCGATTCGAGAAGAACTAGATCTACAGGAATCCTTCGTCTCCAAATCACTTCGCTACATCAAATCTTCGAACCGATACCTTGAAATCAGGTAATTGGACGTCCAATCCATGTTATAGCGATGGAATTCGAAATCGATCGCCAATCTATTCACACATGCAATCGATCTCCAGGGATGCTAAGGTCAGAATCAGCTCAGAGTGAATTGTCATGGTGCTCGAGCGATTTGGGGAAGAAGAATGGTTGAAGGATATGAATTATATGTTCGCATCGATCGATTAAGGAAATAGTTTTCTTTGTATCGATCTGGGGATGATGGGATTTTGTATCGATCCGTAGTTGAGAGAATATCATGTGGAGGGAAGAAATGACTTCGTATCGATGGGCGGTGGCTGGAGTTTGTGTCGATCGATACGTAATTGACTTCGACGATCGATTCGAAGTGGATTACTTGCAATCGATACGAAATGGGGATTATAAGTTGGTTTGATGCCGCCGGCGTTGATCGATACGAAATCGAAGCCTATGATCGATGCAGAATACATTCCCCTGATCGATACGAAACGTATCGACTCGAACGTGATCGATACGAAGCGTATCGATTCGAACATGATCGATACGAAACGTATCGATGCGAACTTGTCCGATACGAAAATGGACCCCCTTGATCGATACGAGCAGCTGCATTCCGGACTGTCACAACTTGCATCTTTGGTGATCGATCTATGTTTGAGCCCTGATGGATTCGAAATCTTATACTATCAGATACTTGACTCCGACGAGCTTCAGCTTTGCATAACCGGACTTGACTGTAGAACTGTATATTTGACTGCCTTTCGAATCTCGTCGATGGCACTATAACTTAACAAAATGATAAGAAATTTTAACTCAGATTGATTGCCAATCTCTGGATGGTATGGTTGTGACGGTCAGCAATGACGGTCATTCCAACTGGATTCCGAAGTTTCGTCGTTTGCATATTTTCTTTAACTCTGTTGAATCTTATCAAGTACTTCACAGCACTGCACTGCACAACACATTCACACACTAGGGGATGCACGGGCTTACTATCATCTAATGATGATTTCTCATGAGTTAGTTAGTAATGGAATCTTCAAGCTCACGGCAACAGGAAGCTTAGAGTTCAATTCCTCCAATAATCGAGATACCGGCCATTGAGACCGAAATCATAGATCCAGCTCCGGATGAGTTTCCAGGTGCCAGGTACATTTGCAGTCCACAAGACTTTGTGCCATCCGGCATCTCTGAAGATATGCTGGGACGGATTTGTTTAAGACATGACTTGTCGCTTGACGACGTATTACTGCCAGGGCCCAATGATAGACCGCATGCTCCCCCGGAGGGGTTTACTGCTTTCAATCGTCACGCTTGCACAGCGGGGACACTTCCTCCATTCAATCAATATATAAGGGAAATGCTATCATTCCTTGGAATCGCTCCATCCCAGCTACACCCCAACGGATACGCCTTGTTGAATAGCACTTTCATTGTTTTTATGGAAATTCTCTTTCGACCTCCAAAGCCGATCGAGATTAGATATCTCTTCAACATTAAGAGCCACGGAGATAGCCCTTCTTTCACATTCTTGGAAGCGGTTAGGAACTGTCAAATAGTAACGGGGTCCTGGGGAAGGCCGAGTTACTTTAAAACAGAATGGTTCTACGTTCGATGCCCCCTGGATTCACTAGGCGATGGTTGGATAGACATAAGCGTTGCAGTCTTTCTCATGAATTATCGAGATAATAATAATAATTTCCAAAACTGACATACTTCACTTCTTTTACAGCCGCAATCTCACGACCTGACGATGGGTATTTTAGAGAGTTAGTTTGGATCCTCCAAGCAGTTCCGAGTGAAGAGAGGAACATTGACTTGGTTCTAACCGACAGAAACTTGAGAATTGTCGGGCTGATTGAACGGAAGCAAAGCATAAGGCTGGAAGGGATACTTAGGGCGGTCTCGAAGAAACGGGTGAAACATAAAGCGCCCGGCGTCGTGATAACCGAAGGGGTTGATCCGGAGAGAACACCCACTGACGATGAACTTATAGCTGGGCCTTCTGGCAGTTTCCAAGACTCAGGAGGAAGGAGAAAAGGCAAGGCAGTTGCTCATAAGCGTTCTAAATCCATGAGATTGAAATCCATGCTTATGTCTTTGCCTGTTCCTGGAATTAGAATTTCGGAGGCTCCTCCCCTACAAGTAGAGAATCCTTTCGAAGGGCTTGCTGATATTCCGATTCCGAATTATGTGTCATTTCAACACGACACCGGGATGGAGGAGCTTGACAGTGCTCTTGATCTGGTGAGTCGCTTACTATGAGTGCGGCCGGCATTTCCAGTTGGTCGGGGGGTTGCACATACATACACTTCACCGCACTACATGATTCATAATCGTAAATCATCCTATCCAAGAGATCACTAACTTTTCTTTCGTTTCTCACTTTCAGGTACGATGTCCGGGAGAGGATCAATATTAGGGAGCCTTCGCTCGGCTCGAAAGTCTTCTTCTTATTATTATGATTCCTGCAGGAGAGATTCGGATAGAGACCGCGATCGCGGGTACTCTAATCAAGAGAGGTACGAGCGGGACAGGGACAGAGAATATAGACATCGATCTAGGTCTCTCTCTCCACCTCCTAGAATCCCATCTCCACCTCCTGTTCAGACTTCACATCCACCTGAGCCTCCACGACACAGACCATCTTCTCAAATTTCTAGGCCTGAAACTCATCGCCAGAGGGCTGACACCATGGCTCCCATAATTGCAGAGCAGGTCCTAACTGAGCCCACGGGAGAAGGGGCTATTAAAATCGCTCAGCTGAGGAAGGAGTTCCTAAACATATGCTTTGACGGCTATGTCTTTCCTCCTCATTTGAAGAGGATCCCCTCGGAAGCCGAAAATACAATGCATGATTACATTCATGACATATACTCCCAGTATAGAGAGTGGGTGAAGGCTGCAGAGAAAGCTTCAAAGGTGGCCTTTGAGCGGGCTAAAGCGATCGAAAAGATGGAGACTGAACTCGCCAAAAGGGACCGAATCATCCAAGTGCTCAATACCGAGGCCGAGTCTTCTCGGAAATCTGAAATTGAGGCCACCAAAAAAGCTGATGAAGCGATTGTGGCAATGGATAGGTTGAGGCAGACACATGTTGCCTTGGTGGAGGAGATGGGCCACCGAAATACTACAGTCACCGCCAAACGGGATGCGGCGGTCAAGGAACTCAACGAGCTCAAGGCCAAATTCTCTGACATGGCCAAGGAAAAGGATGATGCGAACAACGCAGCCCAGGAGGCGTGCGAACAGGCTGTCTTGCTTCGGGGTGAACGGGATGCGGCCATGGCTAAGGTTCGCGAGGTGGAGACTGAGGTCGAGGAGAAGGTGAAATCGGCTGAGTCCAGGCTAGAAGCCGATATTGAAGATCTTCTTGTTGTTTACAATGCCAACGTGTTGAGGCACAGGGGTCTAGCCTGGCTTGATGATTACCCGGCACACTTATATAACGCCTGGGGCCGATTGGTTGAGGAGGAGAAAGCAGTGCATCTGGGTGAGTCTATTGATGAGTTTGAGCTCGAGAATCGTCTGCTGAATGAAGATGAAAGGAAGATTCTCCATGAGTCAATGATTTCTTATGAGAAGGAGAGACTCGGCACCCAGCACCTGGAAGTGGGAGAAAGCTCTGGGGTTGAACACCACGATGCAAGTCTTGAAATTCCAGCGTCAACCCAGCCTGAATC
Source organism: Allium fistulosum (assembly GCA_030737815.1). Classification (NCBI taxonomy): domain Eukaryota; kingdom Viridiplantae; phylum Streptophyta; class Magnoliopsida; order Asparagales; family Amaryllidaceae; genus Allium; species Allium fistulosum. Next base: position 889,911,975 of record CM060905.1, on the reverse strand, counting down.
CTTGCCTACGGTCGATCCCCAAGCTATTCCTGCCTACAATCCGGATCAGCCGCAGATGTCTCCGGCTACAGAGCAAGCTGCTGAAGCCGTTCAGCCGCCTACAAGCCAAACTGAGGAAGGTATTCTGAACATTCCACATATTTGTCTTAAGTCGGAATAGTCACTCGAATTAAGTGCTAACAGTTCTCTTATTTTTTGTCCAGTGATCGATGCTGCACCGGTCGCGCCTCCTGTCACTCAAGAATCACATCAAATGCAGAAGGCTATCGTTACCGAAGCGACCACTGTAACTACTACTGCCCCACTTGACGAAATGCAGGGTAGCACGCTTGTTTTTGATGAGCAGATGATGGAGGAACTCTTTCGTCATCATAGCGATCCTTTTGCTGACCTGCCATTTGTTATGGGTGGAAGTGCTCCTGCTACAAGCTCTTCGATGCCAACTACTGATGCTCCTAGCGAGGCCCAAGTGATTATTGAAGAAGAAATAATGGACGAAATCGATGCTGAAATGGGAGCAGCAGCTCACGGTGGCAGTTTTGGAGGTGGGATGGCGGCACCTGGTCCAACTCCGCTCAGAATGATATCCCCTGGTGGTACAGTTTTCGATGCTAGTGCGCCCATTCCACCTTCTACACTTGATCTTGTTCCTCCGACTCCGCCCGCGGGAAGCATCCCTATTCGTTCGAGCTCGGAGGAGGATGTCGAGATCATGCCCTCGCCTGGAGACCGACCATCGAAAAGTAAAGGCTCAAAGAGGAAAGGTAGTGGCGGCTCCAGTGGGTCTATGCCGAAAAGGAAGCCGAGGAAGAAAACAAAGTAGACATGCTTCCTCAGTTTATTTTGACTTTCATTTTGTTGGTCGTGTATAGATGCGGGTTCGGCCCCTGCTAGTAGGATTTTTTTGGAGTAAACTTGTATATGAAATTCCTTCACAGAAAGTAGAAATGACACTCTTCTTTTTTCGGCTTCTTCTCAGTTATTGCGTATTTTCTTAAGTGTTTCAATATCTGAAGTGCACTTGTGAAGTTTCAGCTTCCGAGTCAAGTTTGTTTTTATGCGCCAGGTCTGAAGACTGTGGACACGATTCATGACTGGGAAGTGAGTTGAATTTTGATGTCGCACTGCTTCAGTCAATGGTCGACACTTAAGTTCTGCCCCCCAGTCTTGGGGATGAGTTGTAGAACATCAATCAGCGATTGTTTCTCACTTATAACATGTTGAGTCTAGTGCCACTGAACGGATGTTTGGGACAAGTGGAGATTGAGTGGTTCAACCGCACTTGCTTGATTATCGATGATCATATCCGCATTCCGGGGATTCTCATCTGTTCTCTGGCGGTTGGTCACGCCGGCTTAAGTTTTAATTATATGTCCGTGCTCTGGGGACTCGGAATCGACATTTACACTCCGACTCGCACTCTGGGAGTTCGGAGTTGGTATTTATACTCCAATTCACGCTCTGGGAATTTGGAGTTGATGTTTATACTCTGTTTCGCACTTTGGGACTCCGGAGTCGGCGTTTATACTCCAATTCGCACTCTGGGAATTTGGAGTAATGTTTATACTCCGACTCGCACTCTGGGAGTTCGGAGTTGACGTTTATACTCCAATTTGCACTCTGGGAATTTAGAGTTAATGTTTATACTCCGACTCACACTCTGGGAGTTCGGAGTTGGTAAACAGACGATCAGTCACATCTGCTGTACGTTTTTGGATTTCGCTCGCACTTTGGGAACGAAAGATGTATCAGGATCGTGGATGATCGGATCACATCCACCCTGAGTCAACAAGTGAGGTCGTTAGATGGACGGGTCCACCCTCCTCAAACTTGGTTTAGATACGGACGAAGTCGTTAGGCGGTGGATCCACCCTCCTCGTAGACGTATTTTTATACTCCAGTTCGCACTCTGGGAATCTGGAGTTAAGTGAAGGATTGTCGTGTATCAATCCTTTTTTGACTTTGGTGTGATGGCTTGTCCCCGAGCTCGGGTTTCACTTAGCGAGTGACCGGTTGCATCACAGTCACTCCCTATTTGAATAAATCCCACCGTATGGTGAAACTTAGCTCTTCGTGCATGGTGATGTTCATATGAAGTATTTCAAGTAAATCACAGCTCTGGCTCGAAGAGATTGCATTTTATTGCTGAAACAAGAAAATATGGTAAAGTCAGTTGCCTTATTACAAATTCTAATTTCGAAATGTAGAAACAAATTGCAAATGGAAATTAAACTAAATGAATAAACATAGCCTGTTATGTGTAGTAGCGACGAAGACTCTCGCTGTTCCAGGCTCTTGGCAGAGTAAGACCATCAACGGTCGATAATTTGAATGTGCCATCTTCGAGCCTTTGTTCAGTAACATACGGTCCTTCCCATGTCGGCTTCATATGCGAAGGAACCAGATAGATTCTTTTCAGGACCAGATCACCTAGTTCAAAGGTTCGTGGGCGGACCTTGGCGTTGTACAATCGGGCGACTCGACTTCGATACGCGGCTACCCTCAAATCAGCCTCTTCACGCTTCTCATCTAGTAAATCGAGAGATTCAGCAAGTAATATAGCATTTGTCTTCGGATCATAGTATGTCACACGATGAGAAGATATTTCTAGCTCGACTGGAATAACAGCTTCTGAACCATAAGAGAGAGAGAATGGAGTGTGACCGGTCGCAGACTTGTGGGTTGTTCGGTAAGCCCATAAATCCATAGGAAGTTCATCGACCCACTTGCCCCCGACCTTTTCCAATCGTTTTTTCAGAATGGACTTTATAACTTTATTGACCGCTTCGACCTGTCCGTTCGCTTGAGGGTGTGCAACTGCAGAGAATTTCTTTTGAATGTGAAACCGTTTGCAGAAATCTTTAAATCCAACACTGTCGAATTGGGTTCCGTTATCAGTAATAATGGTGTGTGGGAGACCGAATCGACAGATAATGTTGTGGACTACAAAGTTGATCACTTTTTTCGTCGTTATGGTAGCAAGAGGTTCAGCTTTAGCCCACTTTGTAAAGTAATCAACTACGACGATGGCGTATTTCTCACCACCTTTTGCCAGAGGTAGAGTACCAATGATGTCGATGCCCCATATTGCAAACGGCCATGGGTTGACCATTTGCGTTATCTCGGTAGGTGGGGCTCTAGGAATTCGAGCATGCTTTTGACATTTATCACATTTCTTTGCATAATCCGACGCATCGCGATTCACAGTCGGCCAGTAATATCCGTATTGAAGTATCTTCTTGGCCAGTGCTTGCCCCCCGGTGTGATCGCCACATTCTCCCTCGTGTACGTCGTGTAATACTCGTTTAATTTCATCGTGTGCGATACACCAGAGTAAAGGAATAGAGTACCCTCTTGTGTACATGATTCCATTCTGGATGGTGAATCGTGAGGCCTTCCGAAGGACTTGTCTCTTTTCACTCCCGCGCTCCGGCAGGGTTCCGTGCTCAAGGTAATTTCTGAATGGAGTCGTCCATGATTCCTTATCGGGAATGGCTTCACACACCCAATCTATTTCCGCCTGGTCAATGCTTGGGGAAGTTAACGTCTCTACGGGAACGAGTCCCATTTGCTGAGCTTCACCTGTGCTGGCTAATTTCGCCAATGAATCGGCTTTCTGATTGCATTCTTGAGGTATACAATAAATGGCATAATAATCAAACTGATCCAGTATTTCCTAAACTCGAGCTAAGTAGGCAGCCAGCCTTCAATCTCTCGCTTGGTATTCTCCCCGAACTTGACACATAACTAATTGTGAATCACAATAATTTTCCACAGCAAAATTCTCAAATCTCTGGCAAGTTTTAGTCTAGCTAAGAGGGCTTCATATTCAGCTTCATTATTAGTTGCATGAAAATCGAACTTCAAAGCATAACATATAGATCGGCCTTCGGGTGTTTCAAGTACAACACCAGCGCCCAAACACCGGTCGTTTGATGCACCATCAGTGTACAGCTTCCAGACGTATTCGGGAGATTCACTGGTTTCGGGCAAGTCCTCCGGAATGGTAAATTCAGCTATGAAATCGGCTAGGACTTGTCCTTAAATGGCTCCCCTTGGAGTATAAGTAATATCAAACTAGCTCAGTTCGATGTTCCACTTGAGTAACCTACCAGACGTCTCAGGCCGCGTAAGGACCTGTCGTAACGGCTGGTCGGTGTAAACAATAATAGGATGTGCCTGGAAATATGGATGGAGCTTCCTTGATGCAATAACAAGGCAATAAGCCAACTTCCCTAGTTTCGGATAATTCCTCTCAGCTCCAGTCAATCGTTTGCTGATGTAGTATACTGGCTTATGTATCCTGTCTTCTTCTCGAATTAAGGCAGCGCTGATAGCGTTTTCTAATATCGCCAAGTAAACGTACAACTTCTCATGATCAATAGGCTTTGACAGGATAGGTGGTGTGGACAGGTGCTGAATTAGTGATTGGAAAGTGCCCTCACACTCCGTGGTCCATTCAAAGTTTCGTTTTCCTTTTCGGATCAGATCGAAGAAGGGAATGCATTTGTCGGTGGACTTTGAAATGAACCTGCTCAGTGCCGCTACTTTCCCATTGAGACTCTGGACTTGCTTTATGGTTTTCGGAGTTTCAAGATTTTTGATTGCCCAGATCTTTTCAGGATTAGCCTTGATCCCTCTAGCATTGACGATAAACCCAAGGAATTTTCCGTATGCAACTCCAAAATGACACTTCAGTGGGTTGAGTTTCATTCTGTATTCTCGAAGTATGTTGAACATAGTTTCCAGGTCTTTAATATAGTCAGTGGAAAATTGTGACTTCACAAGCATGTCGTCTACATATACTTCCATGGTTTTCCCGATTTGATTGGCAAACATCTGATTGACCAATCGCTGGTAAGTAGCCCCGACATTCTTGAGTCCGAATGGCATAACTTTGTAATAATAAAGTCCCAGATTGGTTACGAAGATGGTATGTTCTTGATCAGGTAAATGCATTGGTATCTGATTGTAGCCAGAATACGCATCCATGAAGGATAAGAGTTCATGTCCAGCTGTTGAGTCTACGAGCTGATCAATTCTGGGAAGCGGGAAACTGTCTTTAGGACAAGCTTTATTCAGATCGGAGTAATCGACACATGTTCTCCATTTTCCGTTCGACTTTCGGACGAGCACGGGATTCGACAACCATTCGGGGTATAGCGCATCTCGAATGAACCCGTTTGTTTTAAGCTTTTCTACCTCTTCTTTAAGGGCGGCAGATCTCTCTGGACCCATACCACGCCTTTTCTGTTTGACCGGGACATGCCGCGGGTTAATGTTCAGAGTGTGGCTCGCGATGTCCGGCGAGATCCCACACATATCAGAATGCGTCTAGGCGAATACATCAAGATTCACCCGTAGAAATTTAACCAATTCCTCTTGAGTCTGCTGGCTTAGCTGAGAGCCAATCTTTATCATCTTTGAATCATCATCATTGTCAATTGGGACATCAATCGTCAGTTCGGCCGGAGATGCTTGACTTTCTTTAGATTCTCCTTCATCTTCAGTTTCTCTTGGGTCAAGATCCCTTTGGAATTGGTTGGGGTGCCCGGGCCTAGGCCCAGGCGTTAATTGTCAATTATCAACAAAACGGACGCAGAGAGATTCCTCTACGCCCTTTCCTTTCTCCTTTCGCTGTGCCTCTTGCGGCTCGACAACGTAACAGGCTCTCCCAACAGCCTGATCTCCTTGAATGATTCCTACTCCACGATCAGTGGGAAACTTCAAAGTCAAACACCACGGGGCAATGGCTGCCCTGAATTCAGCGAGGGTCGGTCGGCCCAACAAAGCATTATAAGGGGAGTCTATGTCTAACACAACGAACTGTAATATTCGTACTCTCCGGCGTTCTCCAACTCCCAACTCCACTGGTAGTTCCACTACTCCAGTGGGTAAGTAGCACTCCCATTGAAACCATGGATTCGAGATTGGCAAGGCTTTAAATCTTTGGCTTCCATTTTCATTTGGTCGTAAGCTCGTTTAAACAAAATATTCACAGAGCTTCCACTGTCAACTAAGATCCTCTTCATCCAAGCAGGACCTACTTGAGCTGAGATGACCAGTGGATCAATAGTGGGTGCTTCGACTTTATCAGCATCTTTGTTTCTGAACACGATGTCATCTGTCATCGTCTTCTGTTGTTTGGCCGGAGCCCCTTCATCAAAACTACTATAACACTCGAAGTCTGCATGCCTGATAGAGCTGGCATACGACTCCATTTCCTTCCAGCTTCGGTCTGTTGGATGAGGACCACCACTTATTGTATTAATAACCAACCTCCCGCCAGTTCGAGAGGGTTCCTCCTGCCTTTCTTGATTTGGTGCACGATTCTGATTCGATGGGCCCACACCTCCCGACTGTGGCGCCCGAACATACTGACCCAACTTCCGTTCACGTATCAGCTTTTCAATGAGATATTGTAAATGACGACACTCATTTGTATTATGGCCATAACTTTCATGGAATCTACAAAACTTCCCTGTTTGGACTTGTCTTTCCGTTGACGGCTTCGAGGTAGGTTTCTTGTATTGCATGGTATTACAGGTCTGCAAATAAACATTTTCCAACGACGTATTCAATGGAGTATAATTGTCGAACATGGGAGCTCTACGCCATGTACCACGATTTTGATCTCGTTTTTTTACCTTGACTTCCACTGTCCCTCTACTGGTTCTGTTTGTTTTGTATATTCAACTGAACTTTTCCGGAACTCTCCCTGGATTGTTTAACGGCGATGTTACTTTGAATTCCTTCAATGCTGGGCCCTGCATCATCCTGCTTCCTAGACTGTTTCGCATCCTCCTTTCTCAAAAATTGAGCTACCTTGGAATAGAAACGGTCCAATGACGTAGGTGGCTTCCCAGCTAACCAATTTCCGAACTCGGAATCAGGATCAATCCCCTTAGTCAATGCCATCAGGATAGAGTTGTCATTGGGATTGCTTATTTCTGCACACGCAGCATGAAATCGCTCCAAGTAACGTCTGAGTGTTTCTCCAAGAGCTTGAGTGACACTAGACAGGGTATTAACATATTTAGGCCTCGCTACGTGCATACGGAATTGTTCAACAAACTTGGTGGCCATCTAGTAAAAATTAGAAATGGATCGTGGTGGTAAATGAGTAAACCACATAGTAGCAATGCCCCTCAGGGAAATGGGGAAACTACGGCATTTTACTCCATCATCAGCTCTCGCAGCATTCATCAGCCATTCATACTTCAGGATGTGTTGATTTGGATCAGAATTCCCTTCATAGATGGGCAAAGTTGGCATCCTGAAGCGCCGAGGTGGTTCAGCATATAATATGTCATCAGTGAAAGGGGTATGACTCCGAGAGATTCCCCAGTCATCGTTATTGAGACCCTAACTTTCACGGATCATCTGACGAATCATCGTCGGTATATCCAGCATCTGGATATTAGGAGGATGTTGTGCCAAGGTGTGGTCGGGTTCCACAGCGCGAGTCTGGACAGGACGCGGTCAACGGTTCGTGCCTCGCCTCCTTGGTTCAACGTTTTCAAGGACATAAGGTTCTGGAGTATGATCTCGTTGGTGACGATGTAGATCAGCTTGATTTCTAGCATCAACTCCTTGTTCGGTAGTGGTGGTGGCAGCAAGGTTGCCTGTGACATGGTAAGGAGCGACACCCCCTCGGGATGAGGGTCCGGTCTGATGACTGGTGGATGGTCCAGTTCTGGGTTGTCCAAGACTTAAGGCAGGTTGGTGTCCTGTGGCCTGGGTGTAGCTTACATCCAGCCATGGGCGTGTGGATCGATGATGATCATCAGATGAGGCCGAAATCTCCGTGGAAGAATAAGAACCTTGATCTCTTCTGGATCTTCTGCGCCTTTGGCGATTCAACTGGTTGGTCAACTCTGTGTTGGCGCGCAGTTGTTCAGTAAGTTGTTGCCGACTCTAGGTCAACTCTTGAAGCAGCATCTGGAATTCTTGTCTGGTGACCGGGCCTGATGGATCTGAAGGTCCGACGGCATCTTGGTTAGATGGAGGCAACTGTATGGGATTCTGTCTATCCCGTTCTTCCTGATTAGCAGCTGTAGAAGCAGTTTGTGTGCTTACCATGATGAATTGACGAAGTCCTTTCCTAGATCTGATGCAAATCTGAATAGAATGGAAGGGCTTCAAGATTTGAGATCTGGATCTTCTTCTTGGATTTTTGCAAACCGGTATCGATAGGAGATCCAAAGAGCAGGAGAAAAAGTGGGTTTTTTTTCTCAGTGAAAGCACCAAAGTGTTTGTACCAAAATTGGGCACAACACTCTTCGAAAGTTTTTGAAGAGATAAAATGAAGAAATTAAATGGAAAAAGAGGATTATCTAACAAAAACTCCAAAAATAAATGATAAAAATGCACAGAGACACAAGAATTTAGAGTGGTTCGACGTATCGCCTACGTCCACTATGAAATTGATCGATTTATTGATGTTTCTTTGATGATTACAATTGATTCCAGCGGATTACAGCAGAACAATGTTATGAAATTCAAGCACAACAGCAGTAATGGAGTATGGAATTGAATCCGGCAGAGTCTGGGCGTTGGAGCATCAAAAGATCCTTTCTCTGTAGGCCCTGGAGGTCTATTTATAGGTGTAGGAGGCTGATATTTCGCTCAGATCTTGGGAGACTTCTTCTGGCACGTGAGCGGGCCCACGCGACCGAGCCCACGAAGTTTCGACTCGATCCGTGATCGATACGAACGAATTTCGTATCGGTCAGGATTTCATCCAATGGAGTCGAAACTTGGTGTGGACATTCTTTAGCACGTGCGTAAGCTCCTGTGAAAATTTCATAGCATTTGGACTTGTGGATCGCGAGATATGATCGATACGAAATGGAGACTTTCGGCAGTTCGTTTGGTTTGAATCGATCATTTCGACTCGATCATGTTCGAATCGATGATTGCACATGCCCTGGTGATGACGTGGTTCGCACTCTTCGGATCGATCCACTTTTTATGCCGAGTTGATCGAGTCATTCCAGGATTTTCACCTTGTTCGTATCGAAGCATTTGCCTTGTTCGAATCGATGGAAGGTGACTCTCGTTCGCATCGATGCAACGAGCTCTGTTTGTATCGATGGAGAACACGTGGAATAAGTTAACTGGGCAGCCTTGTTCGTATCGATTGGAAATGACTCCAGTCGATCGATATGAAGTTGAAGTGGCCAGACGGACTCGAACACTGGTAGCCCGATCGATACGAATAACTATGATATGGATCGATACGAACAAGGACTTCTCGATGGATACAAAGCAACTGGACTTGAAGGATACGAACAGTGATCCACTGATGGACACGAACAATGTGAGTCGATGGATTCAAACAGTGGCTTGTTGATGGATACAAAGTCGATCGATTCGAACAGTGGCTAGACGATGGATACGATGTCGACTAATTCGAACAGTGGCTAGACGATGGATACGAAGTTGAGGCTGTTTTCATCCAACTTGCATCGATCATAACTTGAGCATATGAACTCGGATTGACTTGAAATTTGGAGTGCTGACTTCCATGGCTTTGCTCGTCGTGTCTTGTCAATTGTAGCTTGATCCGGACTCGAACGAAATTCGTCGATATCCATAGTGAGCCTGCGCATAACCGATCTCCAAGACGAACCGTCATTGGTTTCTGGTCAAGTTCTTGGTGTCATGGCCTTGCCAAAAGGCGGGATGACATATTAATTAATTTAATTAAAAGTATATTTAATAGAAAATCCATAAATGGTATGTTTTGTGATAGTAGTTACAAAGTGTTATAACCATGAGTAATTTATCATAATGAAAACAAATATACCATTTTAAATGTTCCTAGTCAAGATGCATCGAGACTAGATATCAATGTATCCTTTGAGTCTAGAGTACGTAACGCTCTTCAAATGTTGGACATTGTATTAGTCATGATTGCTAGGGGCATCTAAGGGTTACATACTAATAGTTATTAGATAACCATAGAACAACTCACTCGATTGTTTTATGTTGGTTGATATAGCTAATGTCAAACAGAAAATATCGATATGATTGAGTAACACAATACTCTCGACTTGAGAATATTATGGATCTTCAATATGAAAGCTCTGCTTTGATTATAATCAAATCATGGCACGACATTCATCGAGTGACTATAGTTGGGTCGAGTGGAAGTATTTGAAGTAGAACATTACTCAAGAGAGGATTCATCTCCTTAGTTATGCAGGGTTAGTATAACGGTCAACTCAAGTCAACTTAAAGTCAAAGTCTCTAGCCAGAGTAGTTCGGCTGATAATAGTTGTTATTATTGAACCAAGGACTTTGTGTTTGAACTATAGAGTTGAATATGGACGACATTGGAATTTTGACCGTTACCACATAAGTCCAAAGTGATATAGTTTTAATAAAGAAAATTGATGTAAATAAATGTTACAACCGGGTAATAGTTAATAATATAAAATTGGCTTTTACCGAAACTAAGAAAGCGATAAATTTGGAAAAAATGTCACACCACTGCTAATACCTTAGTTATTGATTTTGATGATAACAACCTTATACAATCATAAAAAATATAGGTGCTAATGTTTTGCTAAGTTATATAGTATATAGTGCAGAATATTATACATGTGTTGAATTGAAGACAGTACAATATAAAGACTCAAGAGACACATGAAGACTCATGAGTTCGAAGACCAAAATATGAAGATTTCAAGATTATAATCTAGTTATAGAGTCATAGCATATATTATTAAAGTCCTTGATAGCAATCTTTGACCTTTATCTCCAATTTTCTAATCTTTTATATTTTTAACCGAAATATATTTCAAAATATTTTATAAAAGTTTTTCAAAGTTCAAAATGTTTATAAACTATGTTCAAAACATTTTATAGTTTGAACAAATTATTTTACAGAGAATAGGATTTTCAAAACATTTTAAAACAAAAAAGTTTTCAAAATACACTAGCATATGTCGACATATATATAGGAATAGGGTATGTCGATATATATGCCGCCAAATGGTTTTTCAAATTTTGAAAGGAAGTGTCTATTCATCGTAACTCTTCACGAATTGACACATCTGGTCATTTACTATATAAAGGGGAGTGCAAACGAATTTTTTGACAATTAATTACTTACTTTCTTCCCTCTTCTTACTCTCTTGAAAAGTCCGTTGAAAAATATACTCTATTCTCTTCAAAATCACATGGAATCAATTCATACTTCATTGTATTGATTCAATACTACTTTCTTACTGTTTTGGAAATATCTCTCTCTCAATTCAAAGATCAAATCGCTGTATAAGAGGCTATAGGATCTATTGTATCTAAAGTTCAAGAAAATGTCTATAGAAAAATTATCAACTCTCTTTGTATTTGCTCTGGGTGTGCTTGTAGTCCATTCAAACCAAGTGGGTGTTCTTAGTAGCTAGGAAATCTAGTGGGTGTGCTTGTAGCCCAGTCAAATCAAGTGAGTCTACCCTGAGATCGGAAATTCAAGAGGGTATGTCTCGTAGCCTCGAAATCAAGACTGTATTTCGGTTTGCCTTCTGCCCTATTAAAGATTGGCATTTTAAAAGAAATTCATACAAACAATTGTACAGGACTGGATGTAGGACAAATCCGAATAACTATAAAATCCCTGGTGTCATCTCTCTAACTCTCTACTTTACTTTATTATTTTTATTTTTATCAGTGATTGCATTTGTAATTGATTATTGGTATATTCTATGTTGATAATCTGTGATTTAATATTGATCTAGAAAGAAAATTAAAAATATTTACATATGTTAGAAAACACTATTCTTATTCCATTTAGTGTTTAATTAGCCTTAAGATTTATAGTTCCGCAACCCATATTTGGTACCAGAGCACTAGGTTTTCAAAATTTTGTAATTTGATTTATGAAAATTTTAATGGCTAGCAACACTGTTAGTTGACTGTTAGTACATAAGTCAACACTTTTTGTCGAAGGACAATCTACCGCTAGACCCCCACTTTTTAATGGTAGTAATTACACTTATTAGTTATGTAGTATGAAGATTTATTTACAGTCTAATGGTTTAGATGTTTGGAATATTACACAGAATGAGTACACAGAACCCCAAACTAACTTTGCATGATGGACTGCTGACCAAAAGGTTGCATAGAATAATTCTGAAGCCATGAATATTTTATTTTGCTCACTAGGTAAAAATGAATTTTATAGAATCTTTATTTGTAAGTCTGCATATCAAAATTTGGAGAACATTGCAAGTTACACATGAGGGCATTAGTAAAGTTTAACAGACTAAAATTTCCATGTTAACTAATCAGTTTCAGTTGTTTAAAATGAATCCAAATGAGTCTATTTCTGCCATGTATTGTAGATTTCAAGATATAGTGCATTCTTTAGTAGCATTAGGTAAAAAAAATCTGAAGAGGACCAAGTTAGAAAAATCCTTAATTCACTCTCTTTAGAGTGGGATCAAAATACACTAGTAATAGAAGAGGCTAATGACATTATTACTTTAAAAGTTGAAGAGCTAATAGGAAATTTAATGTCCTATGAAATACAATTGCATGGCAGAAGAGAAAGCAAGGGAACATAAAAGAAACCCATCGGTTTTAATGCAATAACTGACGATCAGGATTCAGACGATGATAATGATGAAGAAATTGCTTTCATGACCAGAAATTTTAGAAAGTTCCCGAAGTATAGAAAGATGAACAACTTTCAAAGACCTGAAAACAAGACTCCTAGAACTGGAATTACAATTAGATGTTTTAACTGCGATGAATCCGGTTATCCGCAAAGAGACTGCCCACATTAGAATAAATCAAAGATCTCGTCAATTACCGATTCATCTAGAAAAAAGGGCTTATACAGCAATATTAGATGATTCATATACTACTTCAGGTGACAATTAACCGGATACTAAGGATCAAACATGTGTTTCATGACAATAGTAGATTAATCAGAACAAATCAAAGGAACATAACAAAAATGATGCTTTTAACATTTAATTTTTATTTCATGTTTTTTAGGAATAATATATAGTTTAATAACTACATTGGATGCATATAAGTGTATATATATAGGAATATTTTACCTATGGTTTTATTTTTGGATTTTAAGGCCCATACATCGACATACCCATACCCTATATGTCGACATACATGCCGAAATTTTGAAATTTCATTTTAAATTCAAAATTTGAATTTCCTTCTCTTTTGCATTTATTTCTATATTCTGAAAAGACATCTTTTTGACCAAAGAACATGTCATTTCACTCTCTATTAGTTCATCCTATCTATATCTATTCATTCACTCACTTTATTTTAAAATTAAAATATCTCTTCATTCCTCTTATCTCTGCAAAAACTAATGATGGTCTCCTCAAGTCAAACTCCTAAAACCATAAGGCTCTCAAAGAAAACCAAAGGCTTTCTTTTCAATGACAAAGAAGCTATTGATACTTATATGAAGTATACTACATCGGGAAAAGTTTTTATCGGAAGATTCGGAAAGTTTGATGATTATTCCTCTTATGATTTTCAAGATCTTTGCTTTCAAAATAAAATTCTTGGATTAGTCGACTCTTCTCAAAATGATTTTTTGTGTTATCCGGATTTGGTTTAAATTTTTTATGCAAATTTGAATGAAAAAAGTTTTAAGGAGAAGAGGGACAAATTTGGAGTGGTGTAAATGGCATTCAAATTGTTTTAAATTGTGAACTTTTGGTTTACATATTTGGTTGCAAATCTAGTGGAATTGAACTCTCCACTGTTAAATTGATAAACAAAATCATGAAGTTTTTCATGATATTTTTGAAAGTGACGAAGAATTTGATTTTAAACATAAAAATCTTAGATCAAAATCGAGACCTATGAGTCTCATTTTACAACAAAATGTCACTCCTAGGATGGGTAATTGCAAAAACCCTACTCAAAAAGTTTTTAAAACTCTTTTTGCCATCTATGGAAGCTACGACATCAATTTGATACAAGTCATCTTAGATGACTTTGTTTAAAAGAATATTTCCAAACATGAGAACACATTCAAACATGGTGTGTATCTTACTAGAATTTTCATATATCTTGGTGTTGGTTTACGAGGAATATCAACTCTATCTCGAAAAGTTTTTGACAAGGCCAACATTTCTATTATGCATATTCCTCCCTATTTCAAACCATGTGAAACTCTTGTTGAAAAACAAAAAAAGATCGGCATAGGAAGAGGAGCGAGAAATTCAACAACAAGAAGAAGAAGGAGATGAAATGGAAATGGAAGAAGAGGATAATCAAGAAGAAGAGGAGGAGGAAATGAATACTTCTTTGGAAAGCTTTGACAATCCACCCCACCCTTCCAACAAAGAGATACTAAAGAACCAAGAGAAGCTTCTTAAAAACCAAAAGAGGCTTAAACGTTCCTTTAGTAAAAAGTTCACTTCCATCTCCAACAAAATGGACAAATACTTTGGGAAAATTATTCGCAAGCTTAGTGGAAATTCATCATCATCATCTACATCTTTCTAAGCTTATATAGTTATTTCTAGTCTATATTTCATTGTATTGTTGTAGTTTAATTCATATCATCTTTATATATTTCACCTTTATGATATGTATCATCTCTTCATATCAATGAAAAATTATTCTTATTGCTATATATTGTTCTTATAGCCTCTGGAAGTCATTAAAATAGAATGGAAATAAATAAAAACAAAAACTAAAAATTTGCATTTTTGGGTACATCCTCAACATACATATATGGTATATGTCGACATATTCTAGCCATTTGCAAATATTCAAATTTTAAAAATAAAATAACTACCATCTATTCGAACATTCCAAACGATTTTTCACTCCTATTTAAGCCTATTTCTTCGAAAAAATTTCATTATCCATTTCATCTTTTTATCCCCTTCATTTTTCAAACTTCCTTCTTAAACATGTCTTCTCTACATCAAAAATTGAGTGAAAACCTTGAAGAAACACTTCAATCTTTCAAGGATATTTTCACCTTTGTCTTAAGAAATCAAAGGCATTTAGAATTAAGTCAAATGCAAATGATCAAAGAGCAAAAAAAGCATTTTGATGCCATCCGATGGTTGATTTCTTCCTTAATCCAGATGATCAAATCAACAACCTCGAATGCTCTAACAACAAGGATAATGAAGATTGGGATGCCATCAAAGGAAATCCAATCTTTGAATCTGATGGTTGGGTTGAAGTTCCAAGGAATATCTAGTTATTCGGTTTGTTTTAAATAATAAATATGTATATAACTTATTATTAATTTGTGCAAATTTATATTCTTAGGTTTGGATTTTTTGGATTGATATTTGGATTTGTTTGCTTTTGTTTTATTATATGTATGGATTAATAGTGTGATTTGAACAAATGGATTTGAATTAATGAATTTTCATACCAAAAATTGGCACAAACACCCAATAGAAGTTTTAAAGAGAAATAAATGAAGAATATAAAACGAAAACAGAGGATAATAACAAAGAAATAGGAGTAAATTGAAATAATAACACGCACGCAACGATTTATAATGTTTCAACGTTGTTTGCCTATGTCCACTTTGAACGGATTGCTTTATTAATCACTTTATAAACCGAGTACGATAGGGATCAGAAGAAAATCCTTAGTTACAGAAGAGTATAAAGCAACAAGCCATGTAAAGGTCCCTAAAATGAACAACCAAGCTGGCATTTATAGATGAAGATGGCTAAATATCTCCCTTAAAATTCGGAAGAAGGGCCTCTAGAACCATATGGACCCACAAGAGGGATCGCATGGCCCAATTTCCAAAGAAGAGGGATCGGTACCGATCCCTAATTTGGTGGAGTTTTGGGGTGCGATCCCTATGGTAGCTTCATCATGCTAAAATATGATTAGCCTCCAAATTTCATGCCAATTAGATCAGTAGAACTTGAGTTATTGCTTGATCTTTGCTTCAACATGGGTTGCTTGTTGATTCCTGCCGATCCCTCTAAATTCATCTTCCCGAGGTGAGATCCCTAGGGTAGACTTCCTAAGATTCCCATATCTTGCTCACAAAATTTCATATGTATTGGAATTGTGGACCTTGAGATATTGATTGTTTTCTATTGAAATGCTCTTACTCCCAGAAACATACCGATCCTTATTATGGAAGTTAATCTATGCTGATCCCTCCTATATATTGAACCATATTTCCATACTTCGAACATTCTGCATTGCATATCCATCAATTCCATTCAATCTTGACTTTGTGTTATCATCTGTACTTGACTTCTGGGCCCCGCAATCATCACTCTGGACTCATCGGCCTTGATTGCAGTCGAATCTAACTTGTGAAATCAGTTCAATATAGCCGGATCAAAATGTCGGATAACACTTGTCCCCCAAAGTACGTCTTGTGCTAAATCCGATGTGCTTTGAGTCGAAGCAAGTTAGAGTCGTCGGAAGAAACCCGCCCAGTTTTCTGAATAATTGTTATCCCTATGTCATATTATTTTCCCAAAGTGTTGTATCTCTCTTTGATCATTATGATGCTTGATCGATTTCCTATAGTATAGATCCAGGGTTATATTCCATCAGTTGATATATAAGTCTGGTTCCAAGAGACTAATAAACTTTGGTTATCTGGTCCAACCTCGAACTTGAAGGCTTCAGGTTTGATTTCATTTTTTGTTGATTTCAAAAATCGAACTTTTAGACCACACGCATGCACGTTCAGATACACGTTCCTATCGTTGGCTCCCAGAAGTGTTCGTATACTCATGGGTCATAGCCAATTTTCATTGAGTAAGATGCAATTTCATTGCATTTTGTACATACATGCTTTGAATAATTTACATGCCTATGTTTGTTTGCATACATGCTCATAGCCGACCCCTCCTTTTTTTCTTTTCTTTTTCTCTTTTCTTTAGAGAATTTGTAGGGATCGGCATATGTTTAGCCGACCCCTCCTCCTTTTTATGTTTAAAGGGATTGGCATATTTCTAGCCGATCCCTCCCTCTTTCTTCTTCCCTTCGTTTTGAAACAAATTCTTATGCAATCTATCTCGCCTTTATGAGCTCATTTCCTCTCATCTTCCATCTCGATCATCCCCAAGCCACTTATCACCACCATTAACATTTATACATACATTGGTAGGTTTTTTGGTTTTTAACTTTTGATTTTGTGGCGAGGCGATGGAATCTATTCCATTTGCGATGATTTGGAGTTCGACATGATGGATAATTGATTGACGAAGCTGCTTGGAGAAGATGAGAAGTGGGATGTGGTAGGGTTCAGCTAAAAAGTTTGAAGGGTAGCATGAGGAGGTGGAAGGAAAGGGATCGGCGTCTTCGATGCGCATGGAGGGGTTGGTAGTTTTGTTGGATAAAGGAGGGATCGGTTGGAATGGCGGAGGGAAGGGATCGGTAGTAGAAGTTAGCATGGAGGGATCGGTAGTGGAAGTTTGGTGGAAGGTTGAAAACAGTGAAGTAGAGGGATCTGCAGAGTTGGTTAGCATGGAGGGATTGATATTTTTGTTGAAGGAAAGGGATCGGCATTAATCACCTAGAGAGAGGAATCAGTTGTTTTGCTCTAGGGTAGGGGTCGGTAAATAGGGATCGACAAATAGGGATTGGCTATTTATACTTGGTTAATTCTAGCCTTCGAATTAAACTTGAAAATCAATCTACAATCACTTGTTTGAACAATCAAAACAAATCCCATCTCAATGAACTTGAACATATGACAATGATGAACAACAAAACTTGCATATCCATTGATGAACTCGGAATTGAATGACCAAATCCATGGGACTTAGAATAGGAACTAAAACTTAATATATGGACTTTAATAACGGATTTCACACTTCGATATGTCGATAGTCGATCCCAAAGCTTACACAACCTATCAATCTTTTCGCCAGTTGAGATGGTCAGCGATGACAGTCACTCTAGTCAAAATCCAAAGTCTCATCATTTACTTTATTTTGTTTTATTTTGAGCTGCTTATCTCTGCACTACACGACACTGCACCATACTAGCTTACACTTAGTACGGGGGTACATGTAAACTTTTCTAATCTTGTTTATCTACTGAGTATAGTTGACATGGACTACAGACGTTCGGAGCATCTAGCTGCGATGTCTTCCGGACCAATTTCACAACATTGTATTCTCGAAGCTGAGTCGAGTTATGCAACTATATATCCAGCAGGCTTTCCCCTGGTCGTCAAACTGAACAAGCGAAAGTTTTCGGCCCGTCGGTCGCCTTTTCTCTGACGTTCCCGTCCTTCCGGCGGAAGATATAAGTCCTGCCCCCGACGCTGTAGAAGGCACTATATTTTTAGATAACCTGATAGATTCTCAAGCCTACAGAATTGGTGAGGCCGCTCTTCACAGACTATGTTCTAGACATGGGATTCCCTTTGAAGACTATCTGGTTCCTTCGATGAATGACATGGCTCATTCGCCCTCGGTGGGGTATATAGCATGCAATAAGTTCATGTGCTGAGCCGGGTGCGTGCCGCCCTTCAATTTTTTTCCGGGAGATGCTAAAATATCTTGGAATAGCTCCTACTCAACTACACCCAACAACTATGCCTTTCTCCATGGCACTTTCTTACTACTTATGAACATCCTGTTCTGCCCACCAACCCCTAAGGACATTAGGTTTATTTACAACTTCAAACGATGGACATGGAGCCTTTCCTACATTTTCCTCGAGCCTTATCCTAACTGTCAAGTCTTAATGGGTGCTTGGAATAAGCTCATCCTCTTCAAGCACGAATGGTTTTATGTCCGATGTCCGCATGGCTTTGCAGGGCGATGGTTGAAAGGATGTAAGTGTCGTCTTCGCTCTATTATCAAATTATTTAACCCAGGTCATATCCTGAACCAACTAATATTCTGAAAATCTACAGGCATCCCATCCACATCTAGCGGGCGATAGTTTTTCAAGGGCAATTTCTGCAATTCATGCCACTCCGGTCGAAGATAGGGACATTAAACTTCTTATAACCGACGAATGGTTATCTCTATTTGGATTGCTGGAGGAAGGTCGCAGCATTGGGCTTCTAGGAAGCACTGTACTACCAGGATATGCTATAGAACAAGAAAGTGATATTAATTACCCTATCGTGCCCCCGGTTGAGGGGACTCAGGTTAACGCCGAAGAAGTCGAAATTAGGGGTACCAAGACCAACGAGCCTGGCGATGCTGATGCAGGTCCGGGCAATGCGCTTATGGTCGAACCGTCACAAGGTGCGCAATCTCAAACGCCAACTAGGAGAAGAAAGAAGCTTGCATATAAGCTCTGTAGGAGAAAAACTGCTAAGGAGCCTGAGTTTATTATCACTTCCGTCGATGAAGAGTTATCCTCCCAATGTTTAGAAAGCTCAATGAAAGGGTTTTCAAATCTCCAAATCCCTAATGACATTGTAACGACCAGGATTTTCGACCCTCAAAAATCGACACTAATACGTTCACTGTATTACATGCCGGGAAATCAAATGCTGGAAAACCCGATTATTAGGGGAAAGAGGAAGAAAGAAGGATAAGAAGAAAACTAAACAACATAGAAATCTCACAGCGGAACGAATAATTTATAATATACCGTAAATCTTTACACAAAACAAAACTGTAATATGTATATATACAAACATCAATCAGAGTATACTAACCTATTTCAGTCTGGACAGTTATAACAGTCCGTCCTCACAATTGCTGATGACACGCCAATGAATACAGCGGAAAATATAACCATCTACATGAATACGTCTCTGGGCCTCCTACTCGTCCCTTGAAGCTCCAAGCATCCAAACTAATATGTAATATACTCGGTCTAACTCGAGCATTATAATAAAATAACACCTGAGTCAGTTTGGAAAACCAGAGTGAGAAAACACACCCAACTGGATTTAAAGTTATAAGAAAATCTTTGAAATCAAGGGTATCTCGTAATACCACGCCACACATAAATACGACGGGTTTTTACCTTACGATAACCAAAACCTTTTATATCAAAATCATTTGATATTATAATAGTGTCTATAGAAAATAGACTATAAAATAGCTGAAATGCTTGCATCTCACATTTCAACATAGTTGGGCACAATCAAAATCGCACGGCGCTTATTGGAGAATGGATTCCATACAATGACTGGGCATTGGGGTACCACCTATCACGGTACACGTCTAGAAAATGTACCAAGATCGAACCTATCGATCCCTGCCAACACAAGACCGGCCTACCCCTTACTGGATAGTACTGAATATGTCATCACCCTGGTTGCTTTGCAACCCTTTTGAGATCTCATGCACAGCCAATCCATAAATATGTAGATGTAGGATAATCTGGAAAGGTGATAACATACCATAATGGGTGTGACCCACTTAGCCCTGCTGCATCTCCCTTGATTTTCAGTCATTCCCGGTTGATGAGGCTTGAGGCTATGATTACCTTTCAAGAAATTTACCCTTAGAATGCTCATTGCCCTCAAATGACAAAGTGCCGATAACATTCATCCATACAAGTTGTTCTAGGTTTGAACAAACCGAATCTCCAAGAACTCTGTCTTTATTATCTTCATGATATCACAATTCGCAACGCTCAAATCAGATCGAAGTGGTTTTCAGATAATTAAATCTGATCCCGGTCTCTTCGAAACGATCAACGTAATTAGCCAGATTTGATAGTCGGTTATATAACTATCAAATTATACACATAAGCAGCCACTAGGCCCATATTATAATTCTTTCAAAACATTTATTTCAAAATATCTTTACAAAGGTACATATATTCAAATCTCTTCCAGTATTTCAATATTTGGAAACACTTTCGAATACTCATATCCATAACGGGATATTCTCAAATCTTATCAACACTTAGAAATATTTCCAAATCCAACTTATAATTCATTACTTAGAAAAATATTTCTATAATAATCATTTCGTCGCTAAAATATCTCCAAACCTTTAATTCCAATACTTCGAAAAATATTATAAGCTTATTTTCCAAAATCATTTCTAATATCCATACTTAGAAAATATTCCATACTTATCTCATAAACCTTCGGATTTTTTATCAATTCCTTTTTATTTTCAACAAACTCGATTATGCTTATTTATAATCCAACTATAAATTTTTAACTTCTTTTTATGAATTCAGATTCACTTTCGAAGTTCCTGTATCTAACATTTTTGAAATTCTCTTAAATTTCCAGAATTCCTTTATAAGATTTCTCTTATCACATTTCATCCGTAAAATAAACCTGGTTTACAAATCTCGAGAGTATTTACAAATAAAATTCCTACTACTTACTTTTATATTCTATGTAAAATAACAAGTATTTAAAGAATAATAATTTATTTTCAAAACACATTTAAGTAATCATTTAAAATATAAAACCCTTTTTAAATAATCACCAATGACTCATTTCCAATTCATTTTATATAAAAATAATTGAATTTCAAAGCTTATTACAAAAATTAAACAAAATTCATTTCCACTAGTATTAAATATTTGAAACAAACTTTCTGAAATATTTTAATACAGATTACAGTTTCCAAACTACATAGTTTAATAAATAAAAATTCCTTTAAAAACAAACTTCACTTCTTGATAAGAATATATTTTTAAATTCCAATATAATCCAATTTTATATTTAAAAATCTCCCTCGGTTTATCACAAATCGATTTACGTTTCCAATTTCATAACCCTTTTCCCAAATTTCAAAATAGAATCCACTATTCCTTCTAATCCGATATCCATCTCACATTATAAATTCTCACTGTGAATTTATATTCCCAAGTTATCAAATGATAATTATTCCACTTTATTTATAAACATTGTTTATAAATTTCATAAACTCATTACCAGTTTAGAACAGGTTTATATTACAAAAATCTATTAATAAACCGATTCCTAATTAAAATTCCATTTACAAATCAATTTCTTAAATAATACAAACTATATTCCAAAACCAATCAAATCTTGTTTTCGACTCCCATTCCATATTTTAAGAATCTCATTTAAAAATCCATCGTTTAAAAATCATCAATTTAAAATTCTTTATTTGAAATCATTTTACGGAATAGCTAAATAAATATCCAAAATCCAATCGTTTATTTTACTCGAATCAATTTCCTTTTAAATAATTCCAAAATTTAATATAATTATTTTCATTACCAAAATCGCCTTTGAATTTCCTTTCCAAATTCTAAAATATTATTTATGGTATTTATAATACCAAAATCAAGGCCAGTGCTACTATAGCATCCAATAAATTCAAATCATATCATAATCTATCACAGATTATTCAAACACGTCATATATCACTATATATGAAACAAAAATCAACATTTTTGAGGAATCCAGTTAGATCCCTCCAACCTATTTCCATGCATCCACAGATGTTATATAACATAAAATACCAATCCCGCTTCGAGGTGGAATATCGTGGTAATATAGGGTCATCCGCTATTATGCAGGGCGCATAAGGTCTCATACGCTCCAATCGACGGGAATATTCAATCCAACTACTAATATATATACTACTATATATAATATAACATCCATCTGATAATAATTTATAAATTCATCCAATCGACCAATAAATAATTTTAACTATTATAAATTAAAAACAATAATCCAAATGAGTGATATTTAATCACATTTATTTTTGTTGTCGCATCCGCATTCGAATTTAGCTAAAAATTCTGGAAGCACCAAACCGCTCCAATCCAATTCCATAACGTAGAATTCGTTGGTACGATCCCGATGCAACTCATCGCGTTAAATTCGGACCTCGTACGAAGATGATATACATTTTATAAGATTCAATAATTTAAATAATATTATATTCACTAATTACCATCATTAACAGATAATTACCCTTCATAAATACATCCCCAAACTTCCTTTTTCTTCCCGAATGCACACCGAAACTTCAACCCAATCGTGCACATCCCATGTGTCGCTTACACTCCCCGAACGACCACCGCACGACGAACGGATGCCGCCAGCAACTTCCTCTTCACCTGAGCTTCCCTATAGAACCTACCTTTTCCCACTTGAATGACCAAGACTCCGATCGACCTACTGCCATGAGATCCTTCCAACAGTCGAATTTACCTCCGACCATTATCCAACCTTCAACCATCGCCAAACACCTCCACTCGTCATCACAAACTCGCCCACGGCTTCAGAATTTCCTCCGGCATCCTCCTTTAATTCGCGACCTGACACCTTCGCTCCTCAACCCACGATGTCGTGAACACCAAACGATAGCCGCCTACCACCATAACTTGACCAGAGGTGCACACCATCACCGTGATTCCATTCCACCCATCCATATGGCCTCCTATTGCCCATATCTTGATCGATTGCCAACCCTAGTTGCTATTACAATAAGAAGCTTCAATGCTACTCTTCAATCCCCTCAAGAAAACTGATCGCAACTTCCCCAACCCATATCAAATTGAAGAACTTGATTTAACGAATTCAAAGCAATTCGTTTTAGAATTTTTAGTCTGGCAAATCATGGGACTTTGAATTTTTAATTTCCATGTTCTTTTTTTTCGTGAACTGAGTGGATAAGAGAGGGAACGCGATTTTAAATCAAAGAAGAGGTAGGTACAATAGTAGAATGGTTGATGTACAGATAGGGTGGCTGATAGGGGTTGAGAAAACAACTGATGTGAATATATATGTATTTAAAATTCCAAAATATCTCGTTTATAGTAGCTTAAAATCCCGAACTCCTATTAAGGTGTGCCGCCTGGGGTCCCTAACGTTATATCCCTATTCCAAATGCAATGGAACAAGTTTCAAGGCCTAATTTGTTCGTATGGAGAAGGTAGCTTTTTGAACCCAATTATTATATTAAATTTTCAATATAAATTTCAACGCATTTCTATCCCGTACGACTAAACGGTTACTCCAAATGCTACGAAATTTGAAATCCGATAATAATACACTATTATGGATCCAATGGAACTGGTTCGTCGAAATATGAGACTGTGCCCCAAAAGGCTATTTTCACTTATTAATTAAAACGAGTAAATTCCAAATAGTTAAATCACCTTTAAATCAAATTTAAAAGCTTTATTACCTTTATTCTTATTAATAGAAATTTAATAAGCCTTTAAATAATTTTTATCCAAATAAAAATCCAAGATTCAATTATTTAAATGATTTTCAATTATTAAATTCAGCAATTAAATTATCCAATAAATCGTTATATTCGAAATATAAGTTATTAAATCTATAAAATTAACTTTTCAATATTTAAAATTAATTAAACATTCCAATTTCAAATTACTAAAATTCCGGGTCGTTATAGACATCATGACTTATGACAACATCAATACTGAGAGGCTCAGTTCTCACACCAGAAGTGGTATGGCATTCTTCCCACCGGCAAAGGAGAGAAAACTCCTATGAGCAAGGCTGCAACAACTGGTCCGTCGGGGGGACACTAGGACACTCACAATCATGTGCACTTGCCCACACGATCTCCATCTATCTTTTGTATAAGGGTCATTTATACATTTTTGTTTGGTTTTTTGCAGGTGAGATGTCTCAATTTTGAGCTTTTGATGGCTTGAGGGGCTCCTCGACGCAATACATATCAAACCATGATTCATAATCGGGTAGGCATAGAGAGAGGGATGACAACCGAGAAAGAAGTCATCGTTCGAAGGAATCTTCATCTTCCAAACATAAGTCCTAGTCTCGGTTGTCCTATCAGAAAATTCAACCTGATCTCTTATGCACAGTGGCGATCAGACCTCTTTCCATGGTCCTCAAGTTGCCGTACTGCCTGAGCAGTATTCCGGTTCATCCAGCTCCAAGCAGTCCTGTGACCACAGGTCGACCGAACGTCTAATCGTCGCTTCTGATCCATCTTTGCCGACTGTGGCTCCTTAAGCTTCTATAGTAGAAAAATTGGCCGAACTTAAGGTCAATTTTCCAATGAATTGTTTCGACGGGCTTAAGTTCCTCCTCTCCATTCATACAATCCCAGAGAATGCTAAGGCAGGTTCTCTCGCATGCATCAACGCATTTTTGTGCAACATGAATCATTCCAGCACTTAGTAGAGAAGATCTCCGAGATGTCTATCGAGAGACAGCATGAAATCGATCGTCTCAAGCTAGAGGCAATCCCTGATAAAGATATAATTAAACATCAAGACATTAAGGTCTCGGATTTGATAGTGAAGCTGTCCGAGGAAGAAAAAAGTGCTAAGGAAACATCTGAGGCAACGAGTCATCTAGAAGCTGCCCACAAAAAGGAACTTGATGCTGCTCTCAACCGCAGGGGTGCGCTTGCCTTGGAAAAAATACCTTGCAAAAGGAGAAAAATATTTTGGCCCTCCACGTTGAGGAGCTTGAAGAACTTCTTAAGAAGGAAAGAGAATAGAAAATTAAAGCTCAAGAGGAATCGCAAAGATATTGCGAAGAGTCCGTTAAAGCTGGAATTTGAAGATTAAGCTTGATGAGCAACTTGCTCAAATTGAAGTCCTTAAAGAAGAAGTGAGAGAAGCAGGCCATAATGAGATGAGAGAACAGATTGAGGCTCGGGGAGAGGATGCCAAAGAAGCCGATCAAAATGAAATTAAGGACATGTTCGATCCCCTGATCATTGAATACAATGCTAAAGTCCTTATCCACCGTGATCTGAGCTTTCTTAGTGTGGGTTACCTTGAGTCTCTTGCAGAGGCTTGGGAATATATTGTTGAAATGAAAAAGAGAACCCTCGGTGAAACTGATTTAGATGAAGAGAAACTAGTATGGGAGATTCTTCGTAAGGATGAATCTCTAGACCTTGCTGCCGCGAGACTTCGATATTTTGACATTCTAGCACCCTCCGGCAAAGGGAAATACACTATCGATTCTTTGGAGTCCGACCCCAAAGGCCCCTATTCTTTTCAAGCAGCTGAAGCGTTAGTTTCTCTCGGCCCGAGACAGGATAAGCTAAGATACAGACATACCTGGTTATCAATCTAAGGTGCTGACTCCTATTCTGGAAGGGAGCACTCCGGTGACAACTGAGAGTCAGCCAGATGCAGATATTCCGCTTTATTCTCTACTTTTTTGAAATTTCATTCTTTATGCCCAATAGTCATGGGCTTATCTTCTTGTTCCTACGAATCCATAGGTCTTCATGCCCAATAGTCATGACCAAAGTGGTGCCGCTGCGGAGTGTTTGCGCCAAAATTGGTCACAAACCCCGAATGTCGTGAAAGCACCAGTGTATGAATACAAATCAGCAAATATTCAAACACAAATCTCAGATCTAAGCCAACATAATATCACAATTCAGAAATAATGAATAGAAACACGAGATTTATAGTGGTTCGGCTATCTCCGGCCTACGTCCACTTCAAAGGTTTATCTTTTTATTGATTATCCTTGCTGATTACAGTTGATTACAGCGATTACAATGAAGAAATTCGAGTTTAACAGTGATGATGAAGTGTAGAATTGAATCCGGTAGAGTCTGGGCGCTTCTGAATCCCGATCCCTTTTCCTGAATGACCTGGGGCTCTATTTATAGGTGTAGGAGGCTGATATTTTACCTAAATTTAGGGAGACCACTTCTGGCACGTGAGTGGGCCCACATGCCCGCATCCAGGAAATCTGGGCCCGTTCCGGGATCGATACGAAGCAATTTCGTATCGATCAAGAAATGATCCAATCGAGCTGAAATTTGGTGAGGACATTCTTCAACATGTACGTAGGCTTCTGTGAAAATTTCATAGCATTTGGACTTGTAGATCGTGAGATATCATCGATTCGAAATAGTGTTTTTCGTCAGGCTGATTCATTCGAATCGATCCCTTCGTATCGATTCCTTTGAATCGATGGTGGCATGTGACTCTGTGATGACGTGGAGCGCAGCTTTCGTATCGATCCGCCTTTTTCACCGAGTTGATCGAATCACTCCGGAGATTTCGCCGCGTTCGTATCCATGCTTACCGTGTCGACTCAGGCCCTCCTGATCCGATGGATACGAACGAGTCGCCTTCTGATGGATTCGAAGGACTTCAATCCGATGGGTTCGAAGTAGGAGAAACTTGATGGGTTCGAACAGACTACCACTTCAGTTCCCCGATGGATACGAATCTGACGGATTCGAATCGATCATCACCCCACCTCTTTGATGGATACGAACAACATATCCTTTTAACTTGTATCGATCATATCTCCTCCATATGAACTCCGATTAACCTGAAATTTGAAATGTAGCCTCTCCTAGCAATGATCATCATCTCCAATCGATTCTGTCCCGATCGGAGCCCGGTCAAATTTTGACGACATCCATTGCAGCCTTATTTCTAATCGATTCCCGGTCCTGATATCCATCGTTCCTTGCCAATTTGTTGATATTCCACCCTTGACCAAAAGGTGGGATAACATTTGCCCCCCCAAAACATGCCTTGTGGTAAGAAGGTGTGTTTTGTATAACTCTGAGTCCGACATCCAAAGTCCATAGCCAATTCCATGTCCATCCGAACTCGATGACCGAGTTTTTAGTCCATCCTTGTCCAACAACCGAATCCAAGACCTCTCCGGGTCGACATCCAAATCCATAACCTCTTTGGGCTCTTCCCAAGCGCAATCCACACCTGACGACCGTGGTCCAGTGTCCCTAGACGCCGATAATGCCGGGGCTTAAGTCCTAAGCCGAGTTCTGGTCACTCCGGACCCTTGTTGAGCATAGTCCATACCCAACGACCTAAAATAATAACCGATAATACAGGGCCTAAGTCCTAGACCGAATCCTGGTCTCTCCGGACCCTTGCCGAGCATAGTCCATACTCGACGACCTGAAATAGTAAACAATAGTATGGGGCCTAAGTCCTAGGCCGAATCCTGGTCTCTCCGGACCCTTGCCGAGCATAGTCCATACTCGACGACCTGAATGAGTCAATTTACCACGTTCGGGCAAAGCGACTCACCCCTTGCCAGGCATAATCCATACCCGACGACCGTTTATCAAAAACCAGACAAAAATCTAGTCAAAATCCAATCCAAAATCCAAATCAAACCAGAAAATCGGAAATCCGAACCAGCATCCAGAACAGAAACCAATCATCCAAACGAAAATCCAAACCAGAAAGCAAACAAAACCAGGATTTCAAACCAAACTCCAAAACCAAACCAGAAAAACGAGTGTCCAATCCAAAAACAAAAGACAGATTTCACAAACCATGGCCTCGCGGTTTATCATCATTCAGAGCATGCCTAGGGGCTATCTCCGTCCTCATACATGTGTAAATGACTTGGTTGCTTGCCAATGGTTTGTTACTTATTTCATATTACCCCGGTCAATTGATAACCAATCGACCATCATTCCTAGGCCTTACACCATCATGGCTTGAGGTAGGCGATGGTTGCTCCTGCTTCGCCGCTACATTCCGAGCCCCAACATACTGCCTCAATTGCCCATTCCTCACATGCTCCTAAATTATGTCCTTTAAGTGCCTGCAGCTGTTGGTATCATGTCCGTCCAAATCATGAAAGAGACAATGCCTTCCTGATGCCCTTTCTCGCTCAGAAGGTTCTCTCCTAGCCAGCCTCCGGTAAGGAAGGCGATTCCGGGTTTCCATGTATATCCACTCCAGTGTCTCGTTTAGTCCCGTGTATGTGGAAAACTTTGGATCCTTCCATCGCTTTCTGGCTTTTCCTGAATCGTCATTCAGCTTCCTTTTTCCTTCATCTTTATCCGAGCTTCCGTTGGATGGTCCTCCACCCTCAGTCGCATTTACCTCCTTTAACTTTAAGTCCATACATGCATCTTCTTGCCGAAGGAATCTTTCAGCTTCGTGAAAGAATTCCCCGAGATCCAGTGGTGGGTCTCATATTAAAGATACCTTAAAATCCGAATCCTCTCTGACTCCCGACACTGCCGCCATCAAAACCATCGACGGATCCGGCCGATCCACCGAAGCTACCGCCGCATTGAACCGAGTTAGAAAAGCCCTAAGTGATTCATCCGTCCTTTGCTTTACCGACATTAGCGTCATTACGTTCTTTGGTCACTTGATATGAACCCGAAACTGTCCCAAAAACCTATCCACCAATTCCCTCCAAGTCCTGATAGATCCTTCTTCCAGCTGCCTAAACCACATTGCAGCTAGATCTATCAAATATAAAGGGAAACACCTGGCCATTACTTTCTCCGATGCCTCCAGCACTTCCATGTGTCTAGTGTATCTCATCAAGTGATCAGTCGGGTTGGCCTTGCCATCATATACTTCCACGCTAGGTAACTTGAAATTAGGTGGATTCTGAGCTATCCTGATTTCCCGAGCGAATGGACTCCTGTTCACTCCTTCCAAATCTCTACTGGTCAAACCTCCACGCACAGTTCTCCTAATAATCTCAACTAATCCAGCATTGCACGTCAAAGGTTTCCCCCTATATCCTTGAGGAAATTCTGGTACATATTCTTCATGCGGTTCATTAACATCAGCGTTCATCCTAGCCTGTTGGGCTCCATCCAAAGGTCTTCCAGTGTCAGATCCTACGGGCCTGCCCCCAAGCCTTTGCCGATTGCCCTCTGGTTCTGTATTCTGTTCTCTGTTGGTTTCCGCAACCCTAGCTCCTTGTTCCACATTCACAGCCGCTGTAGTTGGTCCAAGGTTCTGTGTCCCTGCAGCTCTCATCTGCTCGAAGAAAGCCTGCATCATATCCTGTTGACTCTTCAACAACCTCTCATGCAATGAATTTGCCATAGCTTCCATTTCGTCTCTGGTAATGTAAATCGAAGCTTGTCCTTCTCCAGCTCCGGAGGATGCCTCTTGACTTCCTCCTTGTTGACTTCTCTCAGCTCTCTGCCTTGTTTGTCGAGTCATTGTCTTTCAAATCTCAACTCTTCACGCTTTCCAAATCTGAACTTCAATCTAATGTAGCGGGTGCTAGTCCTTCTCAGTGAAAGCACCAAAGTGTTTGCGCCAAAATTGGTCACCAACCCCGAATGTCGTGAAAGCACCAGTGTATGAATACAAATCAGCAAATATTCAAACACAAATCTCAGATCTAAGCCAACATAATATCACAATTCAAAAATAATGAATAGAAACACGAGATTTATAGTGGTTCGGCTATCTCTGACCTATGTCCACTTCAAAGGTTTATCTTTTTATTGATTATCCTTGCTGATTACAGTTGATTACAGCGATTACAATGAAGAAATTCGAGTTTAACAGTGATGAAGTGTAGAATTGAATCCGGTAGAGTCTGGGCGCTTCTGAATCCCGATCCCTTTTCCTGAATGACCTGGGGCTCTATTTATAGGTGTAGGAGGCTGATATTTCGCCTAAATTTAGGGAGACCACTTCTGGCACGTGAGTGGGCCCACATGCCCGCGTCCAGGAAATCTGGGCCCGTTCCGGGATCGATACGAAGCAATTTCATATCGATCAAGAAATGATCCAATCGAGCTGAAATTTGGTGAGGACATTCTTCAACATGTACGTAGGCTTCTGTGAAAATTTCATAGCATTTGGACTTGTAGATCGTGAGATATCATCGATTCGAAATAGTGTTTTTTGTCAGGCTGCTTCATTCGAATCGATCCCTTCGTATCAATTCCTTCGAATCGATGGTGGCATGTGACTCTGTGATGACGTGGAGCGCAGCTTTCGTATCGATCCGCCTTTTTTGCCGAGTTGATCGAGTCACTCCGGAGATTTCGCCGCGTTCGTATCCATGCTTACCATGTCGACTCAGGCCCTCCTGATCCGATGGATACGAACGAGTCGCCTTCTGATGGATTCGAAGGACTTCAATCCGATGGGTTTGAAGTAGGAGAAACTTGATGGGTTCGAACAGACTACCACTTCAGTTCCCCGATGGATACGAATCTGACGGATTCGAACGATCATCACCCCACCTCTTTGATGGATACGAACAGCATATCCTTTTAACTTGTATCGATCATATCTCCTCTATATGAACTCCGATTAACCTGACATTTGAAATGTAGCCTCTCCTAGCATTGATCATCATCTCCAATCGATTCCGTCTCGATCGGAGCCCGGTCAAATTTTGACGACATCCATTGCAGCCTTGTTTCTAATCGATTCTGCTCCTGATATCCATCGTTCCTTGCCAATTTGTTGATATTCCAGCCTTGACCAAAAGGTGGGATAACATGGAGCAACAATCGACATCTACTGAGATTCCGGCGGCCACCGACGCCCTAGGACCCAACGCTCAAGTTATTGGAGCACTTGATGATGATAAAGCTGAAGACCCATCGTTGCCTGATGAGTCGGATGATGTTGTAAATACTGGCACCATTGAACATATTAATGAGCTCAGCTTAAAAAAGCGCATCGAGAGGGAGGAATTGTTGAAGAAAAAAGCTAAGGCTGAACCCATCGATACAGACATTGACGACCCAAATCTCATTCCATTACAAGTCATTCCATCTGGCGGGTCGGTTCCTCAAGAACTCCCTCCAACCTCTGAAAGCTCTCCGACCAAGGGCGACAAAGGATCAAGGAAAAGGACAGGCGGAAGTTCGGGTGGTGGCACTCCTAAGAGATCCAGAAAGGAGAAATGGCAGTAGAAATAGTCATCACTCCGGCTTAGTTTGTATATAGTTTGCATAGTTGTTTTTCCCTTTTGTTAGCCGTGATTGTGCCGGTGCGACCCCGCTTATGAATAAACTTGTATCACAATTTTTGAAATTTATTATGTAACTAAAAGTTCTTTGTTTTTAGTCAAACTCTTATGTGAATTTTTCATTTAAGTATTCGAGCTATTACTTTCCATTCAATGTACTTGTAATTTGTTGCTCGTTGCTTTGAATGATAATATGTTAATTCTATCTCAAGGCTCCATGTGCTCGTGGTCTTGGGTCGTACCAAACACGGGGCTCAAGCCCTAATGTTACGCTGTCGAATTCAATGGTTTGAATGATTATACTCCTGCCCCCATTCTTGGCTTAGCGGAGTTAGACGGTGGATGGTCGAACTCCATCCTTAGCGAGTTTATACTCCTCATGTCAGTTTTAGGCCGGAATTTATGGTATAGTGAGAGGTCGAACCGCACTCCTCTATTTGTTTATACTCATATCCGCACTTTGGGGAAAAGAGTTAGTTAGCGGGTGGTCGAATCGCTCCCGACTTATGTTTATACTCTAGTCCATACTCTAGGGACTTGGAGTTATTTTAGAAAATAGTCGGATCGTACTTTCCTTAATTGATTGATTTGCCCCCAAGTCCGGGGTTTAACTTAGCTAGAGATCGGTCGTGTCACGAACGCTTTTGGTTCATATTTGTCCCATCATTCGATAAGATTAAGTTGGTCATTAGGATGGTCGAATCACATCCATTCCTCGTTAAGCATTCCGTCCATTGGGTTATGAGTGTGAATCGTCAAATGAACAGTCAGACCATTCTCATTTCATTTAGTTAGGTCATGAACTTATGTAATTGGCTAGCTCCAAACTCTGAGAACCTACTCGGACATGTCAATACTAGTTAGTCTGGTATTGTAACTAATATGTAATGCTACAGCAAACATAGCCACAAAGGAAATTCAAAACTTTATTTTCCAAACAGAAAGAAATGACATATTTTGTCTTATTACATATCTTTGAAAATCAAATACTAAACCAAATCCTGAAATTAAATACAACTGAATGAAAAAGAAATAAGCTAAGTGAAATAGCATCATAAATGCTCGTTATTCCACGCCCTTTGGAGTGTGATGCCATCAACAGTCGCTAGCTTGAAAGTTCCCTCTCCAAGCCTCTGTTCAATGGCATATGGTCCTTCCCAAGTAGGATCCATATGCGACGGGGCAGGAAAAACCTGTTTCAAGACGAGATCGCTGATTCTAAAGGTTCTAGGTTGGACTCTAGTGTTGTAGTACCGGGCAACTCGGTGCCGGTGCGCAGCTGCCCTCAAATCAGCTTCTTTGCGCTTCTCATCTATAAAGTCTAGAGATTCCAAGAGGAGATCTTTATTCGTTCTGGGATCGTAGTAGGTCACTCGATGAGAAGGAACTTCGAGCTCAATAGGAATAACGGCTTCGGAACCGTAAGCAAGGGCGAATGGAGTATGGCTAGTCGCAGACTTTTGGGTGGTCCTATAAGCCCATAGTGCTATCGGGAGTTCATCCACCCATTTGCCTCTAGCCTTTTCTAAATGCTTCTACATAATGGATTTTATGATTTTGTTCACAACTTCAACTTACCCATTCGCTTGAGGGTGAGCGACTGCTGTGAATCTCTTTTCAATATGATGCCGACGGTAGAAGTCTTTAAATTCAGCACCGTCGAATTGAGTCCCATTATCTATTACAATAGTTCATGGGATATCAAAATGAGAGATGACGTTCCAAACAATGAAGTTGATTACTTTCTTGGTTGTGATCAAGGTTAAAGTTCCACTTCGGCCCATTTGGTGAAGTAGTCAACTTCGACAATAACGTACTTCGCACCACCTTTAGAGATCGGTAAGGAACTGATAATATCTATACCCCACATGAAAATGGCCATGGACTGACCATTTGTGTAATTTCTATCGACCGAGCTCTTGGAAATTTTTTCATATATCTGTGTAACATCCCATATCTAGAGGCCCAAAACTAAGCGCTACAGATGTTGCAGTCATCTATAGTATTAGCTTCTGGCGACTAAATACGGCTATGTTAATGGTATCAATAATATCATAAGCACTTGAATATGAAACAAAACACAGATTTACTTCATTACATTTCCAAATAAAACTTGTTCCATATTCACGTAACATAACCCAAAAGTTTTCCCAGGCACTGAATAAATATAGTTATTACAAATTACGTCGAGAGCGGTATATGAAGATACCCCCTCGATTGATCAAAGTCAAATGGTCATATAAGACCTAATACATCATAACACAATGGAAATTCTTCAAACATAAATAAAAAGCAGCAATTTCTAAATAACTATCTGTTGCCTCCTGCATCCTTTGGTAGCTTATTCGTCAAACAATCTAAAAACCTAAAAAGATCCTTAACTCTCAATTTACTCAAATTAGTTTTGAGTACCCGAGAGTTTAAGGGGAAATCATAATCTTCGAGTCAGACATAAAGCCTGGTATGAATAATACTACACATCCCGGTTTAATTTTGTTAAGTGAGACCATGCCGCATAGCGGAACGGGTTTACACTCACTAACATCTTTTTAAAATATATCTTTACAAATCTTTTCATATAACCATATACTATGCACCTACATTCACAATGGTTAATCTCACAAAACATACATTACGTAAACAAACATAAATATCAGGTAATAACGAACTATCTGTTCAAACACAAATAACGTTTAACCTTTGGCTGACTCGGGCCTACCAGATAACATAATCATAATCATAATCATAATTTACCTAACATCTATTAGATTTTTTTATATTTAGGATTGTCTATCCTTATTTATCTATTTAACATCTCCCATTAGGATGCTCTGTCCTAAACTATCTGTTAAATCTCTTCCTTCTAGATGGTCTGTCCTTAACTAATCATGTCCCAGGTTCTCCCAAGCCTAGTGGTTTTCCAGGCTTACCAATAACCTATCTGTATACAACATATGTTCCTTTCGGTGTGTAATCATAATTTTAGTCTACCTATGACCAAGCCCCACACACTGGAATTTTGGACAACAATTAGCTGGGGCTACAAGCTAATGTACAGGGCGCGACCCCATACTAGTCCCATCTGGTTTTCTAATAACTAAGTTATTCATGCTTAAGGATCCCCTCCCATAATTTTCCTTGAAACAATTTCAAAATGATTTAGACCTTTAAATCAAACTTCGAATAAGGAAAAGAAATAAGTCTTTATACTCTACTCAAATCATATTACCATGTTAGATATATATTCTTTATTTAAAACTTGGTTGATGAAAACACTTTACCATTTGAAAGAACCTCTTTCCGTACTTTGAAATTATCTCATTCAATTTCAATGTTTAAACCTTTCGAAAATCATCTCTAAAACCTTTCGAATTCATCCAAAACAAACCTTTCGGGAGTTATAAGCTTTAGACATCCTTCTTTAAAATCACTTTAAGTCATTTCCTTAGAAAAACCTTCGGAAAACCTTTCCTTCAAACCTTTCGAAAACCTTTAATAAACCTTTCGAAACAGACCCAGGAATAAACCCTTCGAATGCTTAATCTCTTGAAAACATAACCTTTCGAAGGTTGATTGGGTTCAGCTTTAAAAAAATATGGAAACTTATCTTTTAAAACCTTTCGTCTTTATTAAAGCAACCTTTCGAAAATATTCATATAACCTTTCGAGGATATTCAAACAACCTTTCGGAAGCCTTTGGTTATATTTCACAAAACAAGGGTAACCACCTAAGTCGAAAGCTTCCCTCTAAAAGCCTTGGAGACACGGATAACTTTAAAAACAGGCAAACCTTTCGATTGGGTCGGAAGGTTCAAAGTAAAACCTTTATAAAACAGTGGAAACCCTTCGACGACGCCGAATGGTTTCAAAACAAAATAATGGCGGTAGCAGCTACAACCTTTCGCCACATCGGAAGGTTATAATGCCTTTCTTTAAATAACTTGACCTGGTCGGAAGTGACCAAGCCGAAAGCTCAAGTTCGAAAGCAAAGCAGGCGAAAGCTTTTCACTTATAAAATAATTATATTCCAACCCTTTCGGCCATCAACCTTTCGGCTTAAACCTTTCGGTTTATATTCAATTCATTACGTACCAATTTCTTGATACCTTATGCATTGAACTTTAACTTTATCGAAAGCCAACCATTCGACTGGGATGAAAGGTCTAGGGCGGAAGGTGTTTAGCCATATGGATTGAAACATGGAAAAAGTGTGAATTTTGTCTTTAAACTTAAAAAGGAAACTTTTCAACTAACCCGCCTTTATTTGCCAAATTATCATTGGTCAATAAAATACTTTTCAGAATTTTGCTTCCGCAATTACCAGGATTTATAAAACATTTTCTTTTGCAAAATGCCCCTTCTCCTTTATAAATATATAAAACATTTAAGTATAATACCTGAAATAATTCTATATATCCCTCAAATGAGTTAGGAAAATTCTAGAAAAATTCCAAAAAATATATTTTAATATATTGCCTAACATATTAAAATCTCAAACCCAAATAATTATTATTTCAGTCGACAATAATTTACAACCCAATAAAAAATTTCCTTCATTCAAAAATCCATATAAAATCCATATTAAATCATAAAATTATGAAAATCAAAACAAATCTCTAAAATATTATTCCCGACCTATATTTAAATTTTCAAAGTATTCGAATGTCATTAAATAGGGTTTTCATGCTAAACATTATCATAAAACACGAACAAACATTTATAATTCCATCACCAACAAACATATATATCTTAAA
Organism: Allium fistulosum; assembly: GCA_030737815.1. NCBI lineage: Eukaryota > Viridiplantae > Streptophyta > Magnoliopsida > Asparagales > Amaryllidaceae > Allium > Allium fistulosum. Next base: position 889,875,630 of record CM060905.1, on the reverse strand, counting down.
ACATCAAACATGGCAATATTATAGCAAAATCATTTCGGATCTAAACAAAAAATGAAAACTAGAAATATTAGGGATGTAGTAATTATTCACCTTGGCTTTTAGATATTATAGATGAGATTTTAGAGTGTTGAATTAGTTGATTTCTTCTTTCCTCTTGAATCTTGCTTTCTTCTTCTTGAGATTGAAAATGATGGCCGGCCTTAGCAAGTTTTCATTTTTATGAATTGAGAATAGTGAATGTGAATCTCACAAGGGTTTAGGGTATAAGGTGTTGCCATTTCCCAAAATACCCTTCTCATTTCCTAACACATTACCTAGTGTTATTTCATTTTAATTACCTCTTCATTATGACACGACTACCTCTAACTAATTAAATCTCCATTTACTACTCTTTACACCATTTAATTTAATTTAACTAATTAAATGTCTTAAATAAGGTTATAAAATATAAGGGGTGTTACAATCTGGCACTTGTCCCATCACCTTACATAATCAGCAGCATCTCGATTGACAGTCGGCCAATAATACCCATAACGGAGTATTTCCTTTGCTAGGGTTTGTCCCCCAATGTGAATGCCACATTCCCCTTCATGAACTTCCTTTAGGACTCATTTTATTTCATCATGAGCGATACACCGGAGCAGGGGAATGGAATAACCTTTCTGTACATAACTCCTTCCTGTATGATATATCGTGAAGCTTTACGAAGGACTTGTCATTTTTCATTCCTTCATTCGGGAAGAACTCCTTGTAGCAAATAGTCTTTAATCGGAGTCATCCATGACTCCTTCTCAAGCTCAATCTCTAGTACCCGGTTGATTTCAATCAGGTTTGTGCTTGGAGCGTTTAATACTTCGATTGGAAACAAGCCCATTTATTGTGCATCCCCGGTGCTAGCAAACTTTGCCAATAAAACGGCCTCTTTGATTTACTCCCGAGGAATGTGCGTTATATCATAGTACTTAAAGTCGGTCAATAATTCTTGGACTTGAGTAAGGTATGGAGAAAGTCGTTGTCCTTTAGCTTGGTAATCTCCCCTAACTTGGTATACTACCAATTGTGAGTCACAAATGATTTCAGAGATTTTATCCCCAGTTCTCTGGCGAGTTTAAGTCTAGAAATCAGAGTTTCATACTCAGCTTCATTGTTTGGTGTAGGGAAATTAAGCTTTAAAGCATAGAAAATTGACAAATCTTCGGGAGTTACAAGTACATTTCCAGCTCCTGAACAATGATCATTGGATGCTCCATCCGTATATAACTTTTGTCGTACGGTAGAGATTTCACTGCTCTTTGGGAAATCATCCCATGAAGTAAACTCTGCTATAAAATCTATTAGTGCCTGACCCTGGATGGCCCTCCGAGGAAGATAAGTGATGTCGAATTGGCTAAGCTCGATATTCCACTTGAGTAACCTTCCATACATCTCAGGTCGCTGCAGGACTCGTCGTAATGGCTAGTTGGTGTAAACATTGATAGGATGTGCCTGAAAGTAAGAGCGAAGCTTTCATGATGCAATCAACAAGCAGTATGCCAATTTCTCCATATTTGGATAGTTCCTTTCAACTTCTGTCAATCTCTTGCTAACATAATAGACTGGTCTCTTGATTCGATTCTCTCTGCGAAGCAACGCTGCACTTATAGCGTGTACCGACACGGCCAAGTAGATATAAATCTTCATGATCCACCAGCTTTGACAAGATGGAAGGTCTCTCTAAATGGTTCGCCAAAGCTTGGAATGCGTCTTTACAACCCTGTGTCCATTCAAAAATCTTTTTTCCTCTCCTAATTAAGTCAAAGAAAGGAATGCATTTATCAGTAGCACTGGAAATAAATCGGCTAAGGGCGACAACCTTCATATTCAGGCTCTGTACTTGTTTGATAGTCTTTGGTTCTTGGATATTGTTAATAACTTGGATCTTCTTGGGATTAGCTTCGATTCTACAAGCATTGACAATGAAACCAAGAACTTTCCTGATGCAATGCCAAAAGAACACTTCAGAGGATTAATCTTCATTTTGTAGTATCAGAGGATATCGAACATTTCTGCTAAGTCTCTAATGTGGTCACAAGACTATCATGACCTCACGAGCATATCATCCACATATACCTCCATCGTCTTTCCAATCCGATCTTTAAACATTCCATTGACTAGGCGTTGGTAGGTCGCTCCTGCATTCTTTAGTCCAAACGACATTACCACATAGCAATATAATCCAACATTGGTAATGAAGCTGGCGTGCTATTGATCAAGAATGTGCATCGGGATTTGATTATATCCTGAGTATGCATCCATAAAAGAAAGCAATTCGTGTCCCGTGGTTGAGTCTACCAGCTGGTCGATCCTTGGAAGAGAAAAGCTGTCTTTCGGACATGTCTTGTTCAAGTCCGAGTAATCAACGCATGTACGCCATTTCCCATTCGCCTTTTTCACAAGTACAGGATTAGATACCCACTTCGGTAGAGGGCGTTGCGAATGAATCCATTGTCTTTGAGCCCATCCACCTCCTCTTTAAGAGCGGCAGATCTCTCCGGATCCATGCCACGCCTTTTTTTCACCGAGACATGCCTCGTGTCAATATTCAATGCATGGCTCATAATGGCAGACGAGATCCCACACATGTCAGAGTGAGTCCAAACAAACACATCGAGATTAGCTCGGAGAAATCCAGCAAGTTCTTTCATCATCGGGGGGTTAAGCTATGATCCAATCTTTAGGACCCGTGACGTGTCGTCATGGCTGACTGTGATGTCAATCATTAGCTCAACCGATGCAGCCTTGGTCTCTTTGGGCTCCTCCTCGTCATAACTCAGATCTATGTCTCTATAGAACCAACTGTGGCCCCTGAGGCAAGGCTTAGGCGCTGGTTGTCAATCTTCAGTGGCTTGGATGTGGGCAGACTTGTCCATACCCTTACCTTTCTCCTATCGTTGAGCATCCCTCACTTCAGCTACATAACAGGCACGTCCGGTCACCTAATCACCGTGAACAACTCTAACACCATTATCTACCGGGAATTTCAAAGTCAAACACCATGAGGCAAAAGCTACCCGAAACTTAGCTGGGGTCGGTCGGCCCAAAAAAGCGTTGTATGGAGAGTCAACATCCAAAACAACAAAAGGCAAAATTTGCACTCGCATGCGGTCACCTTCTCCCAACTCCACGGGCAATTCAACATAACCAACAGCTTCGGTTGTAGCACTGTTAAAGCCATGAATGGGGGCTTTAGACAACTTCAAGTCCTTGGCTTCCATCCTTATTTGATCATAAGCTTTTTTGAAAATTATATTTATAGAACTTCCACAATCAACCAATATCCTTTTCACTAAAGCGGGGCCGATCATGGCCGAAATGACATTGGGTCGATCGTCGAAGTCTCCACCGTGTCTGCATCTTTGTTTCTAAACACAATATCATCTGTCATTTTACGTTGCTGTTTTGCCGGAGTTCCATCTTCCGTACTTGAACAACATTCAAAATTCACATGCTTAATCGTGCTAGCATTGCGCTCCATCTTATGCCAACTCTTATCAGCCAGATGCGGTCCTCCGACTATTGTATTGATTACCAATCTTCCACCAGTCCGTGTAAGCTCCTCAGCCCTATGCGTTGCTTGTCCTCGGTTGGGGTCGGATGTCCCCTGTCTGCCATCCGATGTGGTTTTTACAAACTACTGTAACTTTCTTTCTCGAATCAGCTTTTCGATAATATCCTGGAGATGTTTGCATTCATTTATATTATGACCATAACATTCGTTAAATCGATAATATTTTCCTGTCTGTTTTTGCTTCTCCGTTGATTCTTTCGGAGGTGGCTTTTTGTACTACATGGTATTGCAGGTAGACAAATGGATATTCCCTAGAGATGTATTCAGTGGTGTGTAAGTATCATACGTTGATTCTAGGATTTCCTCTTCCAGAATCCCTCTTTCATTCTCGGCTCCTATCTCTACCTTTCTTTTGTTGATTCGGTTTGTTCTGAACATTCACTTGAACTTTTCTAGAGCTAATATCAGATTGCTTCACTGTAATATTACTCCATACTCCCTCTCCACTTGGTCCTGCAACATTCTTCTTCCTAGAGCATATGGCTTCCTTTTTCCTCAAATACTGAGCTGCCTTTGCATAAAAGAGCTCCAACGTTGAGGGTGGCTTGCCAGCTAACCAATCACAAAAAATTAGACTCTAAATCAATCCCTCTTGTTACGACCATCAATATTGCATGGTAATTCGGATTACTAGTTTATGTAACAGTTGTATGGTATCTCTCTAAGTAATCTTTCAGCGATTCTCCCGGAGCCTGGATCATGCTGGATAGGGACATTACATCTTTGGGGCGAGTTGCGTGCATAAGGAACTGCTCCACAAACCTTGTTGCCAAATTATCAAATCTAGAGATCGACCGCGGGGGTAACCTTGTAAACCATTTCATTGCTATTCTAAAGAGAGTAATAGGAAAACATCCACACTTGGTTGCATCATCTGCTCGTATGGAATTCATCAGCTATTCATATCTCATGCTGTGCTTCCTAGGGTCGGTTTTTACCTCATAGGTAGGCATTGACGGCATGCTAAACCTCCTTGGATACTCTGCATGTAGGATATCGTTAGTGAATGGGGTATGGCTTCTCAAGATTCCCTAGTCATCATTGGTCAAGCCTTGGTTCTTCTCACTAACCGTCTAACCATAGCCGATAAGTTTAGCGTTTGGATAGTTGGTGCCAAGCGGTGGTCATGTTCCACCTCACGTGAATGGTCTGGTCGATGTCTACGGGCCATTCCATGCCTTCTTAGTTCACCATCATCCCGATGTATACCACGTACGTTCACTTCATCGTTATTCTAAGGAAGCAATTGGTCAACATTTAACTGAACTCCATCATCCAAATCAGCCGCAGCAGCTCCAGCTTGGATCCCAGCATGGACAAGTAAGTTCCTTCCTTTGGAGGAGGGATTGGTACCGATTCCTATGGAGGGATCGATACCGATCCCTGTGGAGGGATCGACACTGATCGATCCTGGTAGACTAGGCAGGTCTGCCAGTTGATGCCCTGAAGTTTGTGCACAATATCATCGTTTCTGGGACGCCTGTGTCTGTGATACTCATTCGATGAACTAGAACTCTCTGATGTTGAGTAAGGGGTAAGGTTCCTCCTAGCTTTCCCTCGTTGTTGCTGACTGAGTTGGTTCATTAGGTTGATATTGGCTTGAATCGGTTGATTTAATTGTCGACGGCTATTCACTAGCTCTCTCATCAGATTCTAGAATTTAGCTCTTGCAATGGAATCAGCTGGATTCCGGATTTCAACTGGATCAGCATTCACATCCATTGGTTGACTACTTGGGCCTCCTTGCTGGATGCTAGAATTCTCATTTCCTTCTGCGTTTTGAGAAGTAGATCTTATGTTCCTCACCATTGTTGATAGCTTTGCTTAGATTTTTGCAAATCTGAATAGAACAAGAAAACTTCTTGAAGATAACTGTCGATCTCCTTTAGGGGATTTATGCAATCCAGTAGCAGCAAAAGGATCGTAATAAGCTGAGAATCAAGGCTCTCAGTGAAAGCACCAAAATGTTTGCACCAAAAATCGAAATAAACACCCAATAGAAGTTTTGAAGAGAAATAAATAAAGAACATAAAATGAAAACAGAGGATAATAATAAAGAAATAGGAGTAAATTGAAATAATAACATGCACACAACGATTTATAGTGGTTCAGCATTGTTTGCCTACGTCCACTTTGAATAGATTGCTTTATTAATTACTTTATAATCTGAGTACAATAGGGATCAGATGAAAATCCTTGGTTACAAAAGTATATAAAGCTACTAGCAGCATAAAGTTCCCCTAAATGAATAACCAAGCCAGTATTTATAGACAAAGATGGCTAAATATTTCCCTGAAAATTCGGCAGAAGGACCTCCAGAACCATATGGACCCACAAGAGGGATCACATGGCCCAATCCCTAAAGAAGAGGGAACGGTACCGATCTTTACTTTGGTGGAGTTTTGAGGTGTGATCCCTATGTTAGCTTTATCATGCTAAAATATGCTTAGCCTCCAAATTTCATGCCAATTAGATAAGTAAAACTTATGTTATTGCTTGATCTTTGCTTCAACATGGGTTGCCTGCTGATCCCTACCAAGTGAAGAGTGCCGATCCCTTTGACTTTATCTTCTTGAGGTGCGATCCATAAAGTAGGCTCCCTAGGGTCCTCATATCTTTCTCGCAAAATTTCATATGCATTTTGATTGTTTTCTATTGAAATGCACTTACTCCCTGAAACATACTTATCCCTATTATGGAAGTTAATTTATGCCGATACCTCCTATATGTCGAACCATATTTCATACTTCGAACATTCTACATTGCATATCCATCAATTCCATTCAACCTCGACTTCGTGTTATCATCTGTACTTGACTTCTGGGCCCCACAATCATCACTCTGGACTCATCAACCTTGATAGCAGTCGAATCTAACTTGTGCAATCAGTTCAATATAGTCAGGTCAAAATACCGGATAACAATGAATATAGTTTGTGTTATCTTATTTATCATTATTATATCATACATTTAGTTTTAACCATCATCATATAATCATCATATATCACAATCTTACATATTACATCATATATATACTTTAATTATTTAGTACCAAACATTATTGATTTTGACCTCATATTCTATAAAAGTATTCCACTTAGAGGGATTTTTATTTTTCACATGTTTTTGTTAATGATAAAAGGAGAGAAAAATATAAAATATACACTTACATATATTAAAGTGGGGGAGGTTATGTAACTCAGGGGGAGTTACATTATATTTTATATACGGGAATATTTAATGGTTGTCATCATCAAATAGGGGGAGATTGTTAATACCTCGGGTGCTAATTTTGATGATAATAACCATATACGATCATATAAAATATAGATACTAATGTTTTGCCAAGTTATATGGTATATAGTGCGGATGATTACACAAGTGTTGAATCGAAGACTGTACAGTATAAGACTCAAGAGATAGACATGAAAACTCACGAGTTCGAAGACCAAGATATAAAGATTTCAATATTATAATTTAGTGTATAGAGTCACAACATTTATTGTTAAAGTCCTTGGTAGCACTTTTTGATCTCTATCTCCAATTTTCTAATTTTTTATACTTTTAACCAAAATATATTTCAAAATATTTTATAAAGTTTTTCAAAGTTCAAAATGTTTATAAACTACGTTCAAACTATTTTACAAAGTATCAAATTATTTTACAAAGTATAGGATTTTCAAAACATTTTAAAACAAATAAGTTTTCAAAATACACTAGGATATGTCGACATATAGGAATAGGATATGTCGATGTACATGCCGCCAAATGGTTTTTCAAATTTTGAAAGAAACTGTCTATTCGTTGTAGCTCTTTATGAACGAATACATCAGTTCATTTACTATATAAAGGGAAGTGCAAACGAATATTTGACAATTAATTACTTTCTTTCTTCCCCCCTCTTACTCTCTTGAAAACTCCATTGAAAAATGTACTATATTCTCTTCAAAATCACATAGAATCAATTCATACTTAATTGTATTGATTCAGTACAGCTTTCTTATTATTTTGGAAACATCTCTCTCAATTCAAAGATCAAAGTTCTGTCCAAGTGGCTATAGGATCCACTGTACCGAAAGTTCAAAAAATTGTCTTTGGAAAAACTATCAACTCTATTTGTATTTTCTTTGGATGTGCTTGTAGCCCATTCAAATAAAGTGGGTGTGCTTAGTAGCCCGAAATTCTAGAGGGTGTGCTTATAGCCTGGTCAATCAAGTGAGTCCGCCTCGAGCTCGGAAATTCAGGAGGGTGTGTCTCGTTGCTTCAAAATCGAGATTATATTTGGGTTTGCCTTCTGCTCGATTAAGGATTGGCATTTAAATAGAAATGTGTACAAGAAATTGTATGGGACTGGATGTAGGAGAAATCCAAACCAGTATAAAATCTCTTGTGTCATCTCTCCAACCTCTATTTTAGTTTATTGTTTTTATTTTTATCTGTGATTGATTGTTGGTATATTTTTGTGTTAATAATATGTGATTTAATATTAATCTTAAAAGAAATTTAAAAAGATTTATATAAGTTAAAAACACTATTCACCCTCCCTCTAGTGTTTAATTGGCCTTAAGATCCATAACCTCATAACCCACAACCACTTGCTAAGGGACGCGTGAACATTAACATTTGAAGAGTTTGATGTTAATCTCTAATCAAATTTACACCTGACTTGTCACATCATCGAAATGGTATGAAATATTATTATAAATTAATTAACATGTCTGAAATATTAATTATAAAATTTTGAATATGATTTGAGGAATAAATATTATTGTATATATTTATAATGGTTATAAATACATCGATTGATATGCAATATCGACAAGCAATTAAATTAGATTTAATTAATAATATTTATTTAGGCTTAAATGAGCTGTTAGCCCATGATGTTAAGATGTTATTTTAACAGTAATAGGGCTTATAGGAGGCGGCTAAAAGGGCTAGAGGGGTTTGGAGATGGGTGGTTGAGATTTGATGAGAAATGGTATGAGATGTGATCCATATTTCTCTCTATTTCTTCCACTATAAAAGGACCACTAACCCTGATGCAAAAAAGGAACTTTTGGATGCCATTTCTCCATCATTAATGTCGACCTCACTAACAAGGAGCTCCAACAAATTCATCTCAAATCAATTCAAAAGGCGGCAACTATTGGATAGCTAAAAGTTCACAGTTCAAGGATTACCAATCTGCCGAATCGAGAAGATTTCAAAGCAGGGAGAATTCATCGTTGCAATGTGTGCTCTAAGACATTAGTATTAGGTATGTATTTCCTATACTATATGATTTATCATTTCTTGATAACATTATATATATATATATATATCATTATTATATTGCTAGTTAGGTGAGATTCTTATATGTATCATCAATGTTGCCACATATTAGATTAGTTATATGCATGTTTTAATTTATTAAAAAAACATAGTTTATATATATATATATATATATATATCTAAAGTGCACAGCCAAATAATTTTTTTTAATTATTACCATCTTATTAATTAATATATATAACGTATACTACCTAATTTTAATTATATGACTTGTATTAATTATATCATCATATCATATCATGTTAATAATTGAACCTATATTTTATAAATGCATATCTACATAGATTATATTTTTCAATGGGACCAAATTAATTTTTAATATTTATTTAGTATTATTTAATATTATTTAAATCAATAAACTAATTAAATAAATCATATAAAATAAAATATGTTCCAAAAATTAAATTATCAATTTTTTAAAAGTTTCTTTCATCATATAATCGCTTAGCCAAAAAATCAGAATTTCAAAACCATTTTTTATATTTTTAGAAAATCAATTTAATAAACAAATGAAATTAATCAATTAATTAAAAATATTATTTTGACTCGAAAACTTTAGTAAATTTTTTTATAACTTTAAAATATCACGCTTGATTTTCTAAAAATTTAAGATTTGAATAATCTATCACAAAAATATTTTTTATTATTATTTTATTGTATTTTGAATAATTATTTTATACATATATATATATTAATGCAATAAAATATAAATAATTTTTTGTGTGCTATGCATTCGATTTGGAAAGGTTTATATATATATAGACACACATATTAAATACATAATTAATATACATATATAAATACGCCCGCACACATACATATAAATATTTAGATATATAAATATACTTATATATTTATTTATTTATTTAAATATAATAACAATAATTTTTTTACTATAATTCGTACGCACATACATATAAATATATATGTGTAAAATGATTTTATTTTAATATTTATATATTATGTGGGCGTGTATGTATATGTATTTGTTTATTTAATATTTAAAGAAATAGTGTATATATATAAATCATTAATATTTTTACATATAAGATACATACATACATACATACATACATATATAGATATATATATATATATATAATAATTTTACATAATTTTTAATATTTATATAAATAACAAGTTTAGATACATACATACATACATTTGGACAACATTCAATACATATAGGATGAGCTAACATGTCTGTTGCGATGTAAATCCCAACATTTATACATGGACATGTTATACCTTGTACAAATTATTATGTTACACATGCACACACACATATGTATATGATACATATGTGTACTATTATATTTAATTGGATATAAATAAAATAAAATTATGTTTATAATTTATAAATTTAAATGAAATAAGATATTTTATTTAAAATAAATTTAGAAATGTTTCAAAATAAATTAGACTTCATAGGCCAAATATTGATCCAATAAGGGAATTTTTTTGAAATTCGCCCATATCTTCCGCTACGAGTTGGCCCGGTTCCAACAATGATATCAGAGTCCAATAGCCTAAGCCGTTTAAATTTTTCATATTAGGTTTAACTATTAAACCCATAACCCAAAGGTTGTCCCTAATAGAAAAGGTCCAAATTTGAATTAGGCCTTGGCCTAATTTTCAAAATTATTTGAAAATTAGAATATAAGATTTTAAATTTAAAATAAGATGTACATATATTATAAAGGTTATAATATAATAAAAACTTCAAAATGTTTGAAAATAATTCAAATTAATTTTGATTTTTTTAAAATATATTAATAAGATTAATAAAATATAATTAATAAAGAATACATGTATTATATATTATGATACATGTTATCTCGCCTTTTGGCAAGGCCGTAACACCAAGGAATTGACTAATAACCAATGACAGCCCATCCTAGAGATCAATTATACACGGGCTCACTACGGATATTGATGAATTTTGTCCGAGTCCGGATCGAGCCAAAATTGGTAGGACATGACAAGCTAAGCCATGAGAGCCAATGTTTCAAATCTCAAGTCAATCCGAGTCTGTATGCTCAAGTTATGAAGGATACAAAATTGGACGAAAAACAATTACCGTTCGACTCGCTCCTTCGACTCGCTCCCTTCGACTCACTCCATATCCCTCATATGCCAACTTCGACTCGTTCCTGTTCGACTCGCTTCACAGCCATCTGAAGTACCTGCTTCGACTCGCTTCGCTCAGAGGCCTTCTTCGACTCGCTCCCCTCGAACCACTGAGCGACTCCATCAACTTCGACTCCACTGCTCAAACCTCCCAGAACTGCTCTCTTCGACTCGCTCCAGTTTGGAACCATCTAAAGTGCACGCTTCGACTCGATCAATCATGGCTCACTTCGATCGATCAATCATGGCTCACTTCGACTCGCTCAATCAATGCGCGCTTCGACTCGCTCAAAACAGTGTCAAAGGTAGAGCGATCCAGAAAGCGCCACGTCACCGAGTCGAAGCAGAAGCGAGTAGAAGGAAACAGCCTACCGAAAACTCCATTTCGTATCGATCATATCTCCCAATTTACAAGTCCAAATGCTATGAAATTTTCACAGAAGACTACGTGCATTCTAAAGAATGTCCATGCCAAATTTCGACTCCATTGGATGAAATCTTGATCAAGTCGAAATCTGTTCGTATCGATCACGGATTGGACCGAAACTTCACGGGCTTGGGCGTGCGGGCCTGGTCATGTGCCAGAGAGGGTCTCCCGAGATCTGAGCGAAATATCAGCATCCTACACCTATAAATAGACCCCCAAAGCCAACAGAAAAGGGGTTCTGCTTCTTCTTTGAGATCTCCAACGCCCGGACTCCGCCAGATCTAGATCTGAACTCAATTGCCGCTGCCTTAAACGAAATTCACTGCTGCAAATCACAATTGACTGCTGTAAATCATTGAATTCACTTGTAAACACAAAAGAAAGATCAATAAAGCAAACTACTTCATAGTGGACGTAGGCTATACGCCGAACCACTCTAAATTCTTGTGTCTCCTTGCACTTTAATTATTCTCATTTCTGAAATTTGGAGTTTTTGTTAGATAATTCCTCTTTTTTCATTTAATTTCTTCACTTTATCTCTTCAAAGACTTCCGAAGAGTGTTGTGCCCAATTTTGGTACAAACAATACATGTTATGTTAATTTAAATTGTTTAAAATAACATAAGTATACATGTATGTATATGAAATAAATTTTGAAATTTATATAATTTTAATTAAAATATTTTAATTGAATAAATTAATTAAAGGTTAGTTAAATAAATAAATTACTTGAAGGTTAATTAATTAAATAGAAACACACACATATATGAGATATATGTGTTATACTAAAGGTTATAGTATATAATAAATATTCAATATAAATGTTATATTAAAATAATATAAAATTAGTTAAAATGTTAATTAATTTATTATTATACACAAGACTGTTATATAAGTAATATGAAATATAAAAGTTATATAATAATAAAAACTTATATAATATAAATGTATAATAAAAGGTGAAACGGTACGAAACCCAAAATAGACTTAAGGGATAAATACATACGTATAGCGCGTATACCATTATTCAGATGTGTCCGACACTTGAATCACAAGTGTATTTCATAAGAAATACATTATTCCATAAGTCGATATCACTTGATATAATAAATTAAAGATTATGAATCTTCAATATAGTATCGTCCTCTACTATATATATTAATAAATTACCTGCATACTCCTTGGTTGTTGAGCAGATTCAAGCTGGGGATGTTATGTGTACTATTATTAATATATTGAATAGAAGAGGTAATATAACTATATGTATTTGTTGAGCAGACTCAAGGTACATATACAATACTTAGGTTGTCGCGATATGGTAGGTACGAGTGAATAATTTCGTTTCGATTTGTTGAGCAGACTCAAGGTCGAAGCAAAATTAGGACAAGATACCAAAAGGTTAGGAGTTGTATATGATACAATCGATAAGGAGTTATCCACCATTCGTGGAGCTACGACTTGTTGAGCAGACTCAAGGTTAGAATTCCAAGACGGATGAGTCCTAACACATACTAGTGAAGTCAAAAGACTACTATGTTTCGACTTATAGTTTGGCGAATCATAAAAGACTAGTGGAAGACTTATTAGAAAAATGAAATGAATGCATTTAACTTTTCTAATATTATAAGAACGTATGTTATATAATGTATAATAATCTATATTGATAAATTTGTGCATTTAATATAATTGATAAAACGTTTGTCAATTAAGATATACAAATGAACTGAATTGAAGATTGACAAATAGAAATATAACATATACTTACTAATAAATGCTTCTTACATGTTAATGTTTCAATATCCATGCAAGCGCCATAATTTACAACTACCAAATAACATTCGTAATTTGGTCATTTATGTGTTTATTTGGTCGAGACCGTATATTGCATTCTATGAGTTTCAAACTCAAAAGCAATACAAGACTATGAATATTTGATTCATTTCCAATCACATATAAATTTTATATGGGAACAGTCACCATTCATAATGTACGATATTTCGATGAAGTTAGTTTATTTGAAATAAGCTAATAAATAGTACCGTGAGATTGAGTATTCAATTTGATTGATTACAAAAGGGATCGTATTGTGTTAAATGTAACACTAGACCAAAACTACAAGAAAGATCTAAGAATTCGATCACTAAAATGTCAGCTTGATCGGTTTATGCAAAGTGCAATATATTTGATGTCCTTAAATGTTAAGGATGTTCGGGTACACTTTGGTAAAGAGTTCGTTATAATGCTGTAGTAAGGATTTCTTTTGAATAGTTTGACCATTTAGAAAGATAACGAATGTATGAGAGTATATGTGATTAAAGGTGTAGTTGGAATGAAGAGAGTGAATGGTCACTTCTTCTTCATAAAGAAACTTCAAAAATGATAATTGTAAAATAATAATTGATACTTAATATTGGAATAAGAAATATGTTTTTTAAAATGTATTTTCATATAGAAAATTGTTTTCTATAAGATTTATGTCTTTGAGTTCAAGATATTTGATCAAAGAACTCTCCACTGTAAATTAGTTACATTGTACGAAATAAATAATATATATTAAGTGAATGATGGACCTTCGAATTTAGTATTCTATTATAGTAATGGCGGAAATAGTGGGAGCATGCCGTATAGCGCTTATTAATTGCATCAAATTACGTAAATTGTTTTCATATGGTGATGACATCTTTCTATATGGTGATGACATCTTTGATTTCATATGGTGATGACATCTTTGATATGGTGATGACATCTTCCTATATGATTTGTGATGATTTCTACTCTATGTGACGAGGAATCTTAATAAACAGAGTTATAATACCATCCGGTATGGGACATTCGGTAATATTTCTTCTGTTATTCCTTGTTATGTAGAATACTGAAGGAGCGAGTGTGATATGTAAGCACTGAAAAAACTAACTAGCAACACGCGATGGTATGGGACATCGTTGTGTTATTTATTCGATTCCTTTGCTCATGGATGATACTCAATATGGGAATACGAAGTGTGATATTCGCTGCGGTGAATATTATAGTCATGGGTTGACTTGTGTGGAGCCATGTGTCGACGAATATATCAAGCCATGTGCCGGAAATATACAAAGCCGTCTGTCGATATATGTATTTAGCTAGTGTCAGTGTATGTATAGTATCGTGTGTCGATATGTGTATATAGTTGTATGTCGGCTATTATAAATATTTATAGTATTTGTCTATCACTATCCAACTCCCTTTATGTTTCAAGAGTGAACCAGATTGGCTAGTATCCATCCTAACGGCCGGATCGTGGTGGTCGTGCCTCAGATCCATGACACCCTAGTGTCGTGTGTCAACAATGTTCTAGTCTTGTGTCAACGTAATTTATAGCCATGTGTCGATGATTGTTGAGCCGTGTATCGGCAACATACAGCCTCTTATGTCACCTAGGCCAGCGGTCTGTTACCATTTGGGGATGCATGTAAGGCCATGACCAATGTAGAGCGTAGACCTGCAGCGTGTTTATGACATGCGATGGATAAGGAGTCATGATGTACGTTGAGGTAATCAAGGCTGTAGGAGCCATGCTGGATATGTACATGTGTTGTGTTCGCCAGTTACGTGTGTAGTCTCCTGGAGCAGGTGTGTCTGTCAGTCTCCCGTTTGGTTCTGGTGTGCTGTAATATAGACAAGTACTTATTATCCTAATGGAGATGATAAGTTGTGATTATACCAGAGACAGTGTCCTGAGTATGATCAATTCCCGTATCATTCTTTGGCGTGTGTCGACAATTATTCTTCTCTGGCGTGTGTCGCCTATTATCTTTCGTTGGCGTGTGTCGCCTATTATCCTTCTTCGACGTATATCGCAAACTACTATTTATTGGAATATGTTGCCAATTATCTTTTCTAGATGCGTGTCGTCGATTATACTTATTTGGGGCTAACTATATTTTCATAGGTGTGTGCTGCCAAATATATCTTCCATTGACGTGTGGCGCCATTGCAATGTTTTGATTATGGATATCTATTTACATTTACATCTCTTTATAGATGTTTTTATGATTCTAATGTTGATTTCTGGATATGAGTGATTCACTCGTTTGTGTTGATTCTATGATTTCTGTTTTGATGTGTTTCTATATGGGTGATGACATCTATTTATACCAGTTCGAATTGTTTTCTATGGATATAAGATATTGGAGTTGGTTGAGATACATTACTAGTGCTATTTATATACCCAGCATATACTATGTTCTATATGTTTATTGACTTTGGATTTAAATATAGTCTGGCCTGTTTATTATTTATATAATACTTGGGTTCGTCCGAGACATTTTAGGTTTAGGGATGATGAGACTAGCATTTGTTTATTCGGCTTAAAGGAGACCTATATTAGGATTACTATATGATACTTATATGACAATGTTTTACTGTATATATCAGACATTGAGTTGTATATTGATTGTTTATCATATTATATTGAGATTTGACAGTTGAGATGTATTGTACCCTTATGACATTATTGTTATATATATTATATGTTATCGTTGTGATTCCGACTCCGTGTTTTCTATTGTTTATTGTAAATTATGTATTGTTCTATCCTAAAGGCACACATGTTTATTGCATTGTGTCGATATTGTGTACGTGTATGTGGGTTATTTATTCGATGTTTATACACGTACCACTGTTAACCCAAGGGAATATTCACATCTGAACCCCATATCGCCTTATTCTCTGTATTATCTGACAATATTACCTATTAATACTCTTGGATATTATGGGTATAGAGGTGGGGGCACTACAAGTTGGTATCAGAGTAGATTTAGAACAATACAGAGTATAAGAGATATGAGTCTTGGTCTTAGAAGAGACATAGTGTCCATGTCCCCGTAAGTGTGTGGTAGATTATTGTTATACTTATGTGATAGTAGGAGTATACGATGATTATTGGGGTAATCATCTGGGGACGTACTTGTTATTTTTCCTACTATATATATTATTTTTATTCCTATCACTTCTGTGCGTTTGTCTCCGTGTGGAATATAAGTTGTTAACGGGGATAGAAAATAAAGATTTGTTAGCCCAACGAGTAGTGTAAGTATTGACGATGATGAATAAACCTTTATGTGGCCTGAATATGAATGAAGTGATCTAGTAGTGATCAGAGTGCACATCAAATACTGATAAATAGCTTTCTACTGAAGGCGTTTGTTTGTTTATCTGTTTGTTGTGTGTTTGATTGTATTAATTTATGTTTTCTAATAGCTAAGTCTAGAATGTGGAATGGAGTGGAAGTATCGCTCAAATATTTGAAAATTCACTTGAATCTAAGCGAAGCCAAATATTAATAGAATGCAGCAGTTTCTTCATTTAAAGAAGAAACAACGTCAGGGGATATGATATATATATATATATATATTTGTTTTATAAACAAGAAAAGTAATATATATATGGAATAGAAGATTAAATTAAATTAATTAAATGTTTGTTTAGTGTTATAGATGAATGATGTGTGATGAATTGCATTGATATTAATGGTTGCTGGATCGAATGTGTATATATGTATTTTGGAAATACATAATTTATTACAAACAAACATATAATTTAATAAAATATGAATAATATTTTATATAGTGATTGAAAATACTTTAGTAGTTTATTTTGATGTTAGTTTGTGCGTGGAGCTGTTTAATAATGTTGATTGATATGCCTGATCAACGTTATCGATGAAGGTTCCTAAACGCTTATATGAGAGAGTCCGACATGATATTTTTTGAATAGTATAAGAAATGGTTTACTTAGAATTGTATATTGTTTTGTATAATTTTTCTACATTTGATTATATTTTGAACAATGTATGCAACCATCGAATATTAATGTGAAGTTGAGCTCACTAGCGAGGCAGTGCTGATATATTATCCTAGGCAGTCAATACTGTAGCAAATTTGACGAAACGAATAGCTAAAATTTATGGCACGGCAGTGTTGGCTATTTTAATATGAAATTGATTTATGGATTATTGCATATAAATATAAATATTTGTTTAAGATAGTATTAAAATAATTTTCTAATATAATATATTAGTAAATATAGAATAGATTTTTTTTGAGTTATAGATTATTTGTGTTGGAAAAAAAGGACTTGTGTGTGTTTGTTGTTATGTCTTGTGCTTTGCTTTTGTTAGATGAAAGATAATCCTTGATATTTTGAGCTAACGGTTCAGAAGTAAAGATGAATCACTGTTTTGGTTTTCAAAATAGTAAATACCATATTATACGACTTGATCTTGTTAGAATTGAGTTAGACTTGGTGTTCAATTCAAATACTAAAAACAACTCTTATGTGCAGTTTTGAGTAGAGAAGTTCTGTTTAAGTATCATTCTTCTATACGTAGCACTAAAAATGTATACATATAGATTTCATTTGATTAAAAACCTGGCACCAAAAAACTAGCATTAAAAACCTGGCACTTCACTTAAATTAAGTAGCATCAATTAAAACAATCTTCCTAAAATTCATTCATTCATTTTAGATGAACTCAATAAAATTTATGAAGTGATATATTATACTTAAATAGTTATATTATATAAACAAATTTACTTTAATATATTATGTATGTATATAAAATAATCTCACATGCTAATGACATATAAACCAAGAATCATGATTATGTTCATGTATTATGATATCATTGTTACTCCTTAACACCTAACAGATTTGCCTACGATATTGTTCACATATTTTAATGGAGATTTCAAACATTCAAGAAGATAATGGAGCTTACTGATTACCTTTTCTCAACTTAGTTTTGGGATTTTAGCAAATGTTCTTGAAACTTTCATGGTAGCATGTTTTATTCATAACTTGGTATTTGATAGTTCATTCATTGTGGCATGAAAACCTTATATCTTAAATTTTGTTAGGCTAAGGATCTTCTGTATGTACTTTAGCCTTAGAACTTTATGAATTATTATTCAAACATCATAATGGATATATGTTCTTTGAAATTTCATTTGGTAATTGAAAAAAATAATAATAAAGTGCAGCGTTTACTTGACTATAATTTTCAAATGGTTTATTCGATTTCGACGATTGTGCCCATTTCGAAAAGCTAAGAGTATAAGATACAACTTTTATTTTAAGTTTTTTGCAAAAAAATTCCATTTTCATGGATAAAAACATAATTTTCATAAGAGGCCAGCTCATAGTTGAAAATCAGTTATACATATGTTTGGAAAATATTCGATAACTTGAGTTATAATCCATATTTTTACAATCCGATAGATATTTTGGAAAGCTAACATGCTATATAACAATTTACTTTTAGAAGCCTTAACTTAACTAGTTAGTTTTATTATCTGAAAACTTCTCGGAAAGTGGTTAAAATATGAAGTTGAATTCTTTTACATATTCAAGTGCATATTTATTATACTTCCATATGTGAAGAAATATATGAATTTGAGTTGAGACAAGTACTAAACATGCTTCTTTGGATTGCTACTGAAGATGTTGCTTGCTTTTACTCGCTTAATAATAAGCAAACTTTTTTAAAATGCTAATTAAAAGATACATTTTTATGGTATACCAATATATATTATGATATTATATTGTTTCCCTGTGTTTCGAGATGCCCTGTGTTAGGATGCCTCTTCGGAGATGTATATCATGCAATTATATTGTTTTGATTTTTCGAAACGCTCTCCGTACAAAGGAGACTCTACCGAGATTTTCGAGAAAATCCGACACTTTGAATATTTTTACAGAATTTATATATGCGAAAAATATAAAGTTTGTTAAATTGAATCTATTTAAAATAATAGCATACGATAAAATATGTTGGATTGTTAGCCATATAGAGGAATGGTATGAGTTTGGTTTGATAGAAGTTTGTAGAATACGAAGAAATTCAGGGTATGAGTTGTATGTGACTGTAACATCCCCTATTTGGAGGCCCAAAGCTAAGCGCTACAGATGCTACAGTCGTCCATAGTATTAACTTCCGGTGACCAAATACAGTAATGTTAATAGTATTCATAATATCATAATCACATGAATATGAAACAAAATCACAGATTTCAAAAACAACTTTTCTCATTACATTTCACAAAACATGTTCCATATTCAAATTACATAATCCCATAACGTTTCCCAGGCATTGATAAAATATAATTATTACAAATACGCCAAGAGCGGCATATAAAGATGTCTCTTTGGATGATCAGAGAATACTAGACTAATTGTCTTAATACACACAGCGGAATTTCAAAACAAATCTCTTTATATATCTAGAAATATGCCTCCTACACGTCTTCGGAAGCTTTATTCGTCCACCTACTAAAACCTGAAAACCTTCAACCTTCGGTCTACTCAAATCAGTTTTGAGCACCCGAGAGTTTAAGGGGAAAATATGAACTTCGAGTCAGACATAAAGCCTGGTGTGAATAATACTATATATCTCGGTTATATATTATATTAATTAAGACCACACCGCTTAGCGGAACGGGTTTCCCCTCACTAATATCTCTTTCAAAACATATCTTTTGCAAATCATAATCTTGTAACCAAACTGGTTAATCAAACTGATTATATCAAAATAGCAATATCATTTATGCTAAAAACAGGTAATTTACTGGACCAGCTGTCCGAAACAAATGTAGTTTTGTTTGGCTGACTACTAACCTTTGGCTAACTCGGGCCTACCAGACAAAATAATAAATACGATCTAACAACTGTTAGATAAGTCTCTGGATGGTCTGTCCCTAACTTACTTCTCCAAGGGTCTCCTAATCCTAATGGTTTTGCGAGCTCACCAATAACCTTTTTCTTCCCTGTACATATATTCCATTTCGGTGTGTAACCATCATTTAAGTCTAACTGACTAAGCCCTACACACTGGAATTTGGACTAAAATTATCTTGGGGCTAAAGCTAATGTATAGGGCGTGACCCTACACCAGTCCCATCTTGTCTTCTATATCTGAGCCATTTTTCTTAGGGTTAACTACCCTTTAAAATTTTCCTTGAAAACCTTTTCAAAATGATTTAACCCTTTAAATAAAACATATACAAGGAAAATATACTCTTTACTTTACTCTAAACTATTTGCCATGTTATATATATTTTATCCAAAATAATGTTTATGAAATACTTTAAGGTTTTCCCATCTCTCCAAAATAAGTTAAACTCTTTTTAACTTAAAACATTTAGGTTATATTGCCAAAAGCAATTCATTCGAAACCTTTGTTTAAAACCTTTAAACAATCCTTTCGAAACCATTTAAAATACCCCTTTCGCCAGCATTGAAAGTACCCTTTCCGAAACCATTGAAAGTACCCCTTTCGATATAAGTAAACTATATTCCTTTACAACCATAGGCTGAAAGGCCAAAACATAGCTTTCGAAACCATTTACAAAAGCCCTTTCAAAAGCATTACATACCCTTCCTTTCGAAAGCTTTAAAACCTTAGACATCCTTTCTCCAAACATAAAACTTGCCTTTCGAAAGCAATTGGAAACCTTCCATTTAGAATGCTTTAAATACCTTTTGAAACCATTGGGGAAACTCTCTTTTGAAACCATAGTTTATACCTTTCGAAAATACTGGGGAACCTCCCCTTTGAAACCTATATTATATACCTTTCGAAAGCATTAACATATACTACTTAATACAAACCTTTCGAAAGCATTGGGTTCAAGTAAAAGCTTATGGAACATAGTTTCGAAACCATTAAAACCATTTAAGTTGAAGCCTTTGGGTTTATCTTTCAACAGAACTATGGGTCAAAAAACATCTAAGTCGAAAGCCCTCTTTCGAAAACATTTTTCCTAAGTAAAGAAAGTAGATGGTTTCGACACCATCCCTTTCGAAAGCATTGGAGAATGGCGTCTTTAATAAAATCGAAAGCATCCTTCCGAAACCATGTTTAAAGGTAACGACCTCAACTGGGTCGAAAGATAGAATAGCGGCAACATTGGTTTCGACACTATCGAAAGCCAATTTAAAAACAAAGTCGCCAACCTGAGTTGAAAGCTCTTCTTTAAACCAAACAAGTCGAAAGCCATCTCATTCAAAAGCAAAGCAGGCGCATTCCTTTAGAAAACAAAGCAAAGTCTTGACTCCTTTCGAAACCCTTAGTTTCGACACCACACCTTTCACCCGAGTCCAATTCACTATGTACCAAGTCTTTATACAATGTGCATTGGTTTCGATCAAGGTTGGAGGCAGAGGAATGAAGTCGAAAGGTGGTTGCCGAAGGAGATGAGACAACGGAACCTTATAAAAAAAGATTCTTTACTTAAAAAGGTAATTATTTTCAACTAACCTACTAATTTGTCAAAATCTAATTGGTTGCCAATTTCTTTTCTAAAAGTGTTGTCGAATTCAGATTTTGTTTAATTAAAACATTTGCAAAATGTCCCTTCTCCTATTTTAAACATATAAAACTTTTAAGTCTCATACCTTAAATAATTTTATATACTTAACAAAACACTTAGGAAAATTCTCTAAAAATTTCAAAAAATATCTTTTAGTATGTTTTCGAGCATATTTAAATTTCAAACCCATAGCCATTATATCTTGGCCGTAAATAATTTTAAACCCAAAATAACATTTTCTTTACTAGAAAATTCATAATAAATTCACAATAATTCAAAAAATTATGAAACTTGAAACCCAATACCAAAATAATATATATAACCTTAGATTAAATTCAAAAGTCATTTGGATGTCATAAACTAGGTTTTCTAAATCAATTCTCATCATAAAATGCATATAAAAATGCCTAAATCATCAACAAGTATGTTTGTGTGTGTGTGTACACATTTATCATTTAAAACATGGAAACACATTTGCAAATACTTTTGGAATCATCTTAGACTGAAATCAATGAAAAATAAGAGATGCATTCATTATTCACCTTTGCTTTGATGTTAAGGAGATGAGATTTGATCTTTGATTTAACTTTCTTCCCCACTTTTCTTCTTAATGGTGGCCGACCTCTAGGTGTTTTTGTTTTGGTGAATATAGGAATCAATGTATGAAATGAAGGTAGTGAAGGTTTAGGGTATAAGGTTATTACTTCTACCTATTTTGCCCTTGCCTACTCACCCTAACTTAATCCATTTAATTTCTTTAGTTCATTAGTTTTACTAGGCACGGCTACCCCCTTTCTAAATCACAAATCTCATTTCCTTACCCATTACATTATTTTATTTTATTTACTAATTAAATATCCTAAATAATGTTACTAAAAAATATGGGGTGTTATAGTGACATCTCCCTATAAGAAATTACAAGGACACAATTTTGTTAAGGGGGGAGTCTATAACAACCCTACTTTCTATGCCATAATTATACGTAAATTTAATTAAAATAATTTTCTTGAATTCGATCTTTGATAATTGTTATTTTGAAAGTGAATATTTATTTTATTGAAAGCTATTAATAAAATATATTTTGTTTTAACAATTGAATTAAATTAATAATTTTTTTCGAATATTAATTAGATTGAATAATGTGTTTTAATTAATATGAATTATTTTGAAGTGTAAATTAATTTAAATCAAATTGAAATTTACCTACAAATAAAAGGAATTTATTAAAAGAAGAGAAAGGTAAAATAAATAAGCTAAGCAAATTAATTACAAATTAAATGAATTTATATATAAGGCCTAAACAAAAATTTAATCCCATTTTCTTTACTCTTGCTCTAGAACTCTCCCCATATTTTCTTTTGCAAGCCAACCCATTGCCTTAATGGATTTCAGCCCTATGGCCTAATCCTCTCTTATAGAAAATGAACGTAGGCGACATATTTAAAAAAAATAGTCGGATTCGCGCTCAAGGCACCGGGCACGGCGACATCGTCGACTCAGACGATGAGGTTCGTGATTGATAGGACGTCGATGTTGTGGCGAACGATTGACAGTCAAAACAGGATTTAGGAAAAGTCGCAGTTTAATTGATGTATGCATGGTAGTGGTCGGCAATCGGTGGAGGAAGAAGTAGGTGCGTGCGGTGTTGGGGTGGTTTGCGTTTTGGTGAAGGCGAACGATTTTGGGAGTCCGTATGGGTGCGACGGTAGCAACGTGATAGAGGAAGTAGGTGCATGTATACTGGAAGTAGCGATTTTGACCGATAATTCTTGGCTAATTCGACTAGAAAAGGCGACGTGGTGGATGTTAGAGAAGTGCTTCTAGTTTTATGCTTCGAGCAGTGACGATTTATTAAGGTTTTGGGCAACGATTATTTGGAAATTCATTGATAGCTAAGGTTGTTTCCTTATTCATGCTTGCTTTCATCGTTTAGTGAGTATTTCTCACTCACAACTATATTTAATTCCACTTGTATCTTTTATATATTATCATCCCATATATCATTGAATTGTTTGGATAAATTGATTGGCTTGTTTGATTAGTTGTGATTGTTGGTTAGATTGTTGAGTAAATTAGAATTGAAATTGGTTGATGTTGTATTGGTTGGAAGTATCAATTTGTAAATGGAATTCTATTTGATTGTGAATTGAATTATATATGTATATATATTTATATATTTATATGTCGATATATGCATATTTTATAGATGATCGGAGTTTGATAGCATTTGACTCAGGTCACACTATAAATTCATAATGTTGATTTGTTGGTAAATATTTTTGGAGTAATTTTACTCCATAATCTATATATTTAGATATTTATTTATTTTGTTATTTTAAAAATATGCTTTGAAAAGTTTTTAAAATTTATTTATGGGTTTTGAAATTTATTTAATGTATTTTATAAATAATTTGTTTCATTTCATTCATTTAACTATTTCTACACTTACAAATATAATTTAATTTTTTAAATATAAATATAGCTTTCTATTGGTTATAAAACTCTTTTTAAAATCAATATTATAATATGTTATAAGTTTTGGAATTGTTTTAAAGGGAAAATATAATATATTGCTAATTTATAAAATATATTACGAAAATAATATTTTTATTTTAAGTGGTTTTATTATAGAGTGCGCATGACCAGAGTATAATGTTTGAACAGTCATATCCAGCCCAGGGTAAATAAGATCGACAAATGGATAACACTGGACGTTGAAGTCTTAGAATTTGGTTTGGTTGGATTAGGAACTGGAGTGGATGATTAGGCAAATTGAATGAAACCCAGAGGGGTCGACATGGTAGGGGCTCGGGTCGGCATAGCTTATGGAATGGCTCGGGTCGGCATGGTATATGGAATGGGTCAAATCGGCATGGCAGTGGTTATGAAAAGGGGTCAGCATGATATTGGGTAGGCATAGTATTGGATCGGCATTGTGGATGGATCGGCATATTGATGTGTTCCCAAGTATCGGGTCGGCATAGGATATGGAGACAAGGGGTCGGCATACCAAGGTGGGTCGGCATAGGACACGGAGACAGTTGGGTCGGCATACCTAGATGATTCGAGTCGGCATGATGATATACAGTTCGGCATAGTAAGTTGAGCTGAGTTTTCCTGATGGTGGGCCGAAGTGGTCAGGGGAGTCCAGGTCTTGAGATGTCAGTCAGGGTGGAGGCTGCCTTCATCTATGAATGCAGGGGCAGGGGGGCCATTTTTGCTCTCCTCTTTTTGGCTAACAAGTGAAACTCTGCCATTTTTGTAATCAGTTTCCTTTTTTCTAACTTGTGCCCAAGCTATTACTTATTGATTGTAATTGTAATCAATTGAGTGGTAAAGCAATAAAGAAAGCATTCAGAGTGGACGTAGACAATCAGCGCCGAACCACTATAAATCTTGTTGTTTTTGCTCTCTGCTATATTTTCCTGAATATCTAGCATTACTCCTCAGTTTTCATTTAATTTCTTCATTTATTTCTCTACCTAAACCTATTTGCGGGTGTTTGTGACCAATTTGGTTGCAAACATTTTGGTGCTTTCACTGAGAAACTCGAATCTCAGGCTATAGGATCACCTTTGTTGCTACTTGATTGCAGAAATCCCCTAAAGGAGATCCAGGTTCACTTTCAGAAGCTTGCAGATACTATTCAGATTGTTCAAGGTCTAAGCAAAGGAATTCAAAATGGTAAGGCGCACCAGATCTACTTTCCACAATGTTGATGCCAACGAAACTGCTATTGTCCAACAAGAGGGCCCAAGCAACCAGCCTGCTAATGCGAATGTGGAGCCTGTTGCAGCCCAGAACTCCGCAGATTCCATTACTACATCTGAATTTAATGACTTGATGAGGGAGCTAATGGAGAGTCGTAGGCAGCTAAACGAGCAAATCCAGGCTAATGCCAACCTGATGAACCAGATTGCTCAACAGCAATGCCAAAGCACCGGAGGAGGTCTCGCTTCGTACTCAGCGTCAGATAGCTCTACCTCATCGGACGAGCACCATAGGCGTAGGCACCGCAGGATTGAAACCACACGGGTTGGGGCGATGGAGCAATGTTTGGCAGACCATCGTGGTCTGCCAAACTGGGTCGGTGTCGATCCCTCCCTAAGGGTCGGTATCGATCCCTCGACCAGGGGCATGGCTCCTCAACTGCAATTGGGGGGTTGTACTTAGCTTGGAACTGGGAACTTGGACACTGGAGCACGCATGGATGCTGGTCAACAACCTCTCCAGAATGACAATGAGGCGAATGCTCAGGATACGCATCCGGAGGACAATATGCTAAGGAGGCATGAAATGCCCTGGAGACACCGGCCAGAACATTCATATGGGGGGAGCACAACCACCACCTGGCGCCACCCATCCAGACACTAGGTTTATCAGCAATGGTAAGACAGTTGATGAGGGAAAACCATGACTTGACAAACGATGATTGGGGAGTCTCTAGGAGTCATACTCCGTTTACCGACAACATTTTATAGGCGAAGTATCCTAAGAGGTTTAACATGCCTACGATGCCTGCTTATGAAGGGAAGACCGACCCCCAGCATCATGTCATGAGGTACGAATGGTTGATGGACTCGGCAAGAGCGAATGATGCAACCAAATGCAGATGCTTCCCTATAACTCTATCTGGGATTTCTACAATATGGTTCATGAGGTTACCCCCGCAATCGATCTCAAGATTTGACGAGCTAGCTATGAGATTCGTGGAGCAGTTTCGGATTCACGCCATACGCCCTAAAGATGTCATGTCGCTATCTAGTGTAATCCAGGCTCCGGGGGAATCACTGAAGGATTACTTGCAGAGATTTCATGTTGCCACCACTGAAGTTAGTAACCCGAATGACCACGCCATACTTATGGCTGTGACTAGGGGGTTGATCCATAATCCAAGTTTGGTGATTGGCTAGCTGGAAAACCGCCATCCACGCTGGAGTGTTTCTACACGAAGGCAAATCAATTCATGAGAAAGGAAGAGGCCAGATTTTCCAGAAGAAGTAATGCTGCAGGGCCAAGAGGAGAAGCGGTACAAAGCAACATCGTAGTGTAGCAATCTGGCGAAAGCTCTGGAAAGGTTTAATTAATGTTCAAAACAAGCCGAGTCAACAAAAAAGGAGCAGAGAGGGAATCCCGATCGAAAAAGGGAGCGGGGAAAGTGGAAGTCAAGGATTCCTACGTATAACGACTATACACCTATGAATGTATCTCTGGAGAACATCTAGCCGTCGACCTGTAACACTTTTCAATATAGGAAGTCGCGTCCGAAAGAATCGACTAACGAACAAAAGCAAACAGGGAAGTACTTTCGGTTTCATGAATGCTACGGCTACAATACTGACGAATGTAGGCATCTTCACGATGCCATTGAGAAATTGATCCGCCAGAAAAAGTTGCAGCAGTTTGTCAAGAATCCGCAGGATGGCAGATAGGGAACATCTGATCCCAATCGAGGACAAGCTCCGCGCTGGCCTGAAGAACCCACTCTGACCGGTGGGAGGTTGGTAATAAACACGATAGTTGGTGGACCGCATCCCGCGGATAGGAGTTGGCAGGAAGTGGAGCGTTATGCTAGTTCAATGAAACATGTGAATTTTGAATGTTGTTCGAATACGAAGGATAGAACTCCGGCTAAGCAACAACGTATAATGACGGATGATATAGTGTTCAGAAGTAGAGATGCCGATAGAGTGGAGGCCCCTACTATTGATCCGATGGTTATCTCTACCATGATTGGCCCCACTCTGGTGAGAAGAATTTTGATTGATTATGGCAGTTCTGTGAACATCATCTTTAAGAAAGCTTATGATCAAATGAGGATGGAGGCTAAAGATTTGAAACCATCTAACGCTCATATACACGGTTTCAATGGTGTGGCCACTAAGGCGGTAGGTTATGTCGAGCTATCAGTTGAGTTGGGAGAAGGTGAACGTAGGAGGGTGCAGATCCTACCGTTTATTGTCTTGGATGTTGATTCACCGTACAATGTTTTTCTAGGCCGTCCGGCCCTGGCTGAGTTTCGGGCAGCTCTTGCCCCATGGTGCTTGACTTTGAAATTTCTGACATATAATGGAGTAGGTGTTGTGCATGGCGATCATGCGATTGGTCGTGCTTGTTATGTGGCTGAGTTAAGAGAGGCTTGGCGAAAAGAGAAGGGTAAGGGTGTGGACAAATCTGTCCGCATCCAGGTTACTGAAGATTGACAAGTAGTGCCTAAGCCTTGGTTTGGGCACCACAGTCGGTTATATAGAGATACAGATCCGAGGGATGATGATGAGGAACCCAAGGAGGCCTAGGCAGCTGTAGCTGAACTGACGATTGATATCTCAGTCAGCCACGATGACCCATCGCGGGTGTTGAAGATTGGATCGCAACTCAACCCTTCGATGATAAGAGAACATACCGATTTCCTCCGAGTGAAGCTGGATGTATTCGCTTGGACTCATTATGACATGTGTGGGATCTCGCCTACCATCGCGAGCCATGCATTGAATATTGATCCAAATTATGTCCCTGTAAAGCAGAAGAGATGAGGTATGGATCCGGAGAGATCCATGGCTCTTAAAAAGGAAGTGGATAAACTTAAAGCCGACGAGTTTATTTGCGACGCCCTCTATCCCGAATGGATATCTAACCTCATCCCGGTGAAGAAGGCAAATGGGAAATGGAGAATGTGTATTGACTATTTGGACCTGAACAAGGCATGCCCTAAGGATAGTTTTCCCCTGCCTAGAATTGATCAGCTAGTCGATTCAACTGCATGGCAGGAATTGTTGTCATTTATGGATGCGTACTCGGGATACAACCAAATCCCAATGCACATCCCAGATCAGGAGCACACCAGTTTTGTCACGGATGTTGGATTATACTGTTATGTAGTGATGTCGTTCGGATTAAAGAACGTAGGAGCGACCTATCAACGATTGGTTAACCGAATGTTTAAAGATCAGGTCGGCAGGAAGATGGAAGTCTATGTGGATGATATGCTCGTGAAGTCACGACAATCAAACAACCACATTCGAGACTTAGCGGAGATGTTCAATATCCTTCGATTTTATAGCATTAAAATCAACCCGTTGAAATGCTCATTTGGTGTTGCATCATGGAAGTTCTTGGGCTCTATAGTTAATGCGCAAGGGATTGAAGTGAACCCAGAGAAGATTCAAGCTATTCGGGATATTCAAGCACCCAGACTATTAAGTAAGTACAGAGCCTGAACGGGAAGGCCGCTGCCTTGAGTTGTTTCATCTCCAGGGTGATCGATAAATGTATTCCTTTCTTCGATTTGATAAGGAAGGGGAAGAGGAACTTCGAATGGACGCAAGACTGCGAAGGCGCATTACGAGCTTTGGTGAATCATTTGGAGAGACCCCATGTTTTGTCAAAGCCGGTAGATCATGAGGAGTTGTACATTTACTTAGCAGTATCACCACATGCCATAAGTGTTGCATTGATTCATAAGGATAACCGGATCCAGAGACCGGTGTACTATGTTGACAATTGACTGGGGCAGAGAGAAACTACCTAAAGATAGAGAAATTGGCGAACTGCTTGGTTATCGCGTCGTGCAAACTTCGCCCATATTTCCAGGCACATCCAATCAACGTCTACACCGATCAGCTTTTACGACAGGTCCTCCAACGACCCGAGATGTCCGGGAGGCTACTACATCGAGCTTAGTCAGTTCGACATCACATATCTGCCTTGAAGGGCTATCCAGGGACAAGCACTGGCCGACTTCATAGCGGAGTTTACCATGCAGGACGAGCCTCTGGAGAGCAGTGTAATCCCTACTTTACGATAGAAGCTATATACCAATGGAGCATCCAATGATCATTGTTCTAGCGTAGACCTTGTTCTTGTAACCCCCAGAAGCGGTCAATTTGCTATGCTCTGAAGCTCGATTTCCCTACTACGAACAATGAAGCCGAGTATGAGGCATTAATTACTGGACTTAAGCTTGCTAGAGAGCTCAGGGTGAAATCTATCGAAATCTTTTTCGACTCGCGGTTGGTGGTGTACCAAGTTAGAGGGGACTACCAGGCAAAGGGACAATGGCTTGGCCCATATCTTACCTGAGTTTAGGAGTTGTTGGCGGATATGGAATACTATGACATTTTGCATATCCCGCGTGAGCAAAACGGAGAAGCCGACTCGTTGGTAAAGTTCACGAGCACTGGTGATGCACAACAAATGGGCTTGGTTCTACTCGAGATGCTACATTCCCCAGGTATAAATTCGATGGAAGTTGATCAAGTACCGAAAACAAAATCCGAAAGGGAGTCATGGAAGAATACTTATTGCATGGAATCTTGCCTGGGAAAAGGAACGAAAAGCGACAAGTCCTTCGTAAAGCCTCACGGTATATTGTGCAAGAAGGAACTATGTACCTAAAGGGATTCTTCGTTCCCTTACTCAGGTGTATCGCCCATGATGAGATAAAGTGTGTCTTGAAAGAAGTCCATGAGGGAGAGTGTGGCGATCACATTAGGGGGCAAATGTTAGCTAAAAGGATACTCCATTATGGGTACTACTGGCCGACCGTGAACCGGGACACCGTGGACCATGTGAGATGGTGTAACAAATGCCAGATATACACAAAAGTCCCAAGAGCACTGCCGACAGAGATCGCGCAAATGGTCAGTCCATGGCCATTTGCTGTATGGGGAATCGATATTATCGGGTCTTTGCCGATTTCCAAAGGTGGTGCGAGATATGTGATTGTCGCAGTTGATTATTTCACCAAATGGGCTGAAGCGGAGCCTTGGCTACGATCACAACCAAGAAGGTCATTAACTTTGTTGTTCGAAACATTGTGTGTCGTTTCGGTCTTCCGCGAACTATCGTAACTGATAACGGAACTCAATTTGATAGTGTTGAGTTTAAGGAGTTTTGTCGGAGATATCGTATTGAGAAAAAGTTTGCGGTAGTCGCTCACCCTCAAGCGAATAGACAAGTTTAAGCTGTAAACAAGATTATAAAGTTCATCTTGAAAAAGCGTTTGGAAAAGGCTAAAGGCAAATGGGTAGATGAACTTCCTACGGCACTTTGGGCCTACAGGAATACTCATAAGTCTACGACTGGCCACACCCCATTCACTTTTGCTTATGGAGCTGAAGCAGTCATTCCTGTAGAAATCAAAGTCCCTTCTCATCGGGTGACATACTACGATCCCAGAAAAACCAAAATCTCTTATTGGAGTCATTGGACTTTATTGCTGAGAAGCGTGAGGAGGCCGATTTGAGAGCGGCTGCACATCGACACCGAGTCACCTGGTACTATAATACCAAAGTCCGACCAAGAACTTTTGAAGTGGGTGACCTTGTCCTGAAACGAATCTTTCCAGTCCCATCGCACATGAACCCGACATGGGAAAGGCTATACATCATTGAACAGAGGCTTAGTGAAGGAACTTTCAAGCTAGCGACTGTTGATGGCGTAACGCTTCCAAGGGCGTGGAATAGCGAGCATTTACAACGTTATTTCACCTGGACTATTTCTTTCATATTTCAGTAGTATTTTTTTTCAATATTTGCTTTGGCATTTGACTTTTTTGATATGTAATAAGGCAAGTTATTCTGCCCTTATTTTTGTAATGAATAAAAGCTTGATGCTCCCTTTGCATAAATTACTGTTATTGCATGTTATGTTAAGTGTGTGTTGGAACTGATTGATATTGACATATGCGATGTATGAACAGATGTGTAAGGTTAAAAATCTCTAAGTACACGAAGTGCGAATTAGAGTACTCTAAGTCCCCGAAGTGCGGACTAGAGTATAAACGACTTGAGAAAAATCTCTAAGTCCCCGGAGTGCGGATTAGAGTACTCTAAGTCCCCGGAGTGTGGACTAGAGTATAAATGACTTGAGAAAAATCTCTAAGTCTTCGGAGTGCGGATTAGAGTACTCTAAGTCCCCGGAGAGCGGACTAGAGTATAAACAGCTTGAGAATAATCTCTAAGTCCCCGAAGTGCGGATTAGAGTACTCTAAGTCCCCGGAGCGTGGACTAGAGTATAAACGACTTGACGAAAACCTCCAAGTCCCTGAAGTGGACTAGAGTACTCTGAGTCCCCGGAGCACGGACTAGAGTATAAACGACTTGACGAAAATCTCTAAGTCCCTGAAGCAGACTAGAGTACTCTGAGTCCCTGAAGCGGACTAGAGTATAAACGACTTGACGACAATCTCTAAGTCCCTGAAGCAGATTAAAATGTAAATGATTTGACGGAAAGTCTCGAGTCACTGGCTGTAGACTAAAAAATTCCAAGTCCCCAAACCACAGGCTAATTCAAAGACCCAATGGATAGACAGGTGAGCTTTCAATCGTTCGCTATCCCACGAATTCTGGTCTAAGAACGACGGAAGATACTCGAACTCGTAGCAGCGGAATACAACCATTGGTTGCGGCTACGATTTAACATTGCTTGTGACTTAAGATGGAGCCTACAGAGAAGCTCCAAAACCAAGATAATGGATTATCAACAAAACTTGTGAAAATTATAACAAGTACTTGAAATGGGAAGAAATTACTCTACTATTGGAGCAATAATTCACTTAATGGCTGATCAAGGAACAATTTTTTTTTATTTATAATCTCAAAAATTCCTTACAAGTTATTCGAAAGTTCGGGATCCACGCCCGTACATCTGCTACTAAAAAGAAAAAATAAAGAAAAACAAAACATGTCTAACTTATTTGGACTAAATACAATAACACAAGATCTTGACTATTTCTTCGATTTCTTCTCCTTCTTCGGTTTTTCGGGAGTTGAATCGGTCGAGCGCCTCTTTCAAGACCCTTTGCCGCCTTAAGTGGAAGCACTTGAGGAAGGAGGAGGAACTGCAATAGGATTTGTCCCACCAGGTGGGATGAATTGTAAAGGCATGTGGAGAGGATCTTCAACTACCACCACATTGGGTTCACCCTTGACTTCGAGCTTTGATTTATCCTCTTTTTCAATCTGTTCCTTCAAGCTGAACTTAGAAGTGTGCTCAGAAGAACCCGTAACTACAACGCCGTTATGCTCCTCAGTAAATTATGGATCTTCAGGCTTGTCCTCATCAAGTGCCCCAATCACTTGAGCATCGGGCCCTCGAACGTCTGCGGCAGCCAGAGCCTCGGCTACTTTTCCTTCCTGCTTCGTGGCGACATCGCTCTTAGGAGTTGACTCAGGACCGGGATGACCTACAAAGTTTCATAAAAAGAAAGTGTTAAACTATGGCCGTGATTTATCGAGAACGTTAACTTTTTAGATTAAAAAGGGCTCAATGTGGTACCAGCATCCGGTTGACTCTCGGTAGTCATCGGGGTACTCCCTTCGATGATTGGAGATAACTTGTGTATGCCAAGTCCGGGCCTGTCCGGGTCGTAACTGACATGTTGCTCGATGGGTTGAGGAGATGAAGTCCCAGTCGGTTGAATGGGAGGAGGACCTTGGGGCTCAATGCCAAAAGACCCAACGATATCTTCTTTTTCCTTAGGTAGCGTAGGGGCTCTTCTGAATTGAAGTTTTGCGGCAGCCAAGTCAGATGGCTCATTTCCTCAGAGCACTTCTTGCACAAGTGCCCTTTCGTCAAGCTTTGCCACCCCCAACTCCTCTTTCTTGATCTTGGTGATGATATCCTAAGCCTCGGCAAGCGATTCAAGATAGCCTTCGCCCAGGAAAATTAAGTCGCGATGAAGGAGGACCTTTGCATTATACTCGGCGATGAGTGGATCAAATAAAGTCTTGATTTCCTTCCTACCGGACTCAGTCGCTGCCTCGACTCAGGAGTTGGCATCTGCAAGCACCTCTTTCTTACCATCTTCGCGAGCGGCTACTTTCAAGGCTTCGATTTGGGAGAGTTGATCATCAAGTTTCATTTTTAAATTTCTAGTTTCAACAATCTCCTCGCAATATTTTTGCGACCCTTCTTGTGCCTGGACTTTCTCCTCCTTCTCCTTGAACGGTAATTTTTATAACTCCTCAACGCAGGAGGCTAGGACATCTTTCTCCTTCTGTAAGGAGTCTTTCTCTAGAGCTAGGGTGCCACTACGTTGGAGTGCGGCGTCCAGTTCCATCTTATGCGAAGTCTCTAATCGACTCATTACCTCAGTTGTTTCCTCCGCATTTTTCTTCACTTCGGCAAGTTGAGCCTTAACATCGAGCAATTCAGCATCTTGATATTTGATAATATCCTTGTCATGAATGGCCTCTAGCTTAAGGCGATCAATCTCGTGCTGGCGCTCTGTAGAAACTTCTGAAACTTTTTCGGCTAAGTGGATAAACGCTTCATGTTGAACGTACACATCATTCACACATGCGAATGAACTCTCTTTGGCAATTCCAGGGATGATGTGTATGGATGGGAGGAATTTGAGCCCATCAAAGCAAATTCTCGGGAAGGTAGCTTTAAGTTCAGTTAGTTTCTCCGCCGTGGTCGGATCATGGGCAGGAACCGGAGGAATTTGTTCGGACGTAACCAGAGGTTGTTTACGGTGCTCGCGAGATTGCCTGGTACTTGATGATCCAGAATGTTGGTCATGGGGAGCAGTAGATTGAGAACCCCGGTGCGCAGACTTGTCTCCACCGTGAGAAGGAGGGTTTGTTGGGTCACTTTGACGTGAAGCATGTGCTTGAGACTTCCTTCTGGATGATGAAGAAGATTCTCGAGAATGATAGTCTCTTTCCCGTCCTTCATCTATCTCTTAACGTCTTCCGAATTCGGAATCTCGACTTGAATGATGGAAGGTGGAAGAGCCACGAAGGCGATCGAAAGCATGTGAATAAGACATTGCATCTGTAAAAGAACCAAACGGGAACATATTAGGAGTTGCTATGTCAAGAGTTAATTACAAGTGGGTGGTAGGGTGCAAGTGCTTGTGTGTGTCCTAGTGAGACCCCCGACATACCAGTAATGTTTGCTTTACTCATGGGAGTTTCTTCTCCTCGGTTGGAAGGTTGCCCGCCTTCATCGCTTCTCGCGGGCGAGTTAAGCCCTTCATCGCCAAGGTTGGTAAAGTCATAGTTCAACATATCGTCCGGAATCGAAATATCAGAAAGTCCCTTCAACACGCTCTCCATCTGTTGAGAAGACGAACCCTTTTCCACCAAAGTTATGAAATTTTTTGGGGTCTCCCCAGTTTTCTTTTTCTTAATCCTGTAAGCCAGACTTTTCCCCTTTTTCAAGGGAGGTTGTGATTGGCTAGTGTGTGGCACATCGACTGCCGGTGCTTGTCCAAGGTTTGCATCCTCGTTTCTTGGCTCTGCATCTTATGATTTCTTTATCTTCCCTTCTTTGGTGCCTTCTTGGATTCCCTCGGCAGGGAGCACTACAAGGTCGTTTAGTTCTCCCATTCTCTCGGTGACAACCTTCGGGATCGCTCTACTTCCCCGGAGACCAGTTCTACGGCCGTCTTATTATAGCCCGAATAGTGAGAGCAGTTCATCGGTAACAAGGAGTTTGATGTCCCTATCCTCCAACGGAGTAGTGCGGATAGCCGCAACAACCCTAGAATATCTAACGCCTTTGGGCCGAGGGCGAACACCTGGAAAAGTTGAAAATTTTCGTACGATTAAGGAAGAAGATGCGATTTGAATCCTTGAACTAAGGACAAAGGCGGAAATAGTACTTACATCCTTCTAACCACCTTCTTGCAAAGCTGGGAGGACATCGTACGTAGAACCATTCTTGTTTGAACGATGAGAGTTTATTCCATGCGCCCATTAAGACTTGACATTTAGGCATGGGCTCAAGGAAGACGTACGAAGGACTATCGGCCCATCTTTTGAAGTTGTAAATGTACCGGATGTCTTCGGGAGTTGGCGGATGAAATAGGACATTCATGAAGAGAAGGAAAGTACCATGGATAAAAGCGTAGCTGTTAGGGTGTAGTTGGGTAGGAGAAATTCCCATATACCTCAGCATTTCACTAACAAAAGAGTTGAACAGTGGCACGCATCCGGCCCGACACATGAATTTATCACATGCAGTATATCCAACTAGGAGCAAGTGAGGTCTATCTTGCCTTGACGGAACCAAAACATCTTTGAAAGGGATCCCAAGGATAGAGCACAATCGTCTAAGAGCAGCTTCACCGATTTTGAAAGCTTATGAGTTAGCCGGATTGTTCAAAATGGTGGCATCCTCCGCAGCATCGGAGCTGGGCCTATAACTTCTGTAGAAAGGATCGGGATATCGGAAAAAAGATTTGCTTGTGGATCAGATGTCTGTACTTCTTCTCTCCGCCGACTTGGTACAGGCTTGTCAGACAAGGTAGCGGAGCTTGATTTCATATCCGAGCTAGAAAACATTGTGGTTGAATGCTTCGTATGAATCGGGATCTGTGTCAGCTATACTCAATAGACAATCAATATTAGAAACAATAATCTGTCCTCCCATGCTGTGTGTGAACTAGTGCAATGCGATGTGAAATGAATGCAAACAGTTTGGGATTAGAAAAGCAAAATTAAAACATTGAAGCTTAGAAATTTTGTCCAGAGAGACCGTCATCGCTGACCGTCTCAAACGACGTAAAAGGTGACCGACGACAAAAGCTTTAGGATCGAATGTTGACGTTCTGAATTATGAAGTCCGTTGTTCGAATATGTTGGGCCAGTTTTATACTTAACTCGCATTGAGTAAATTGG
Organism: Allium fistulosum; assembly: GCA_030737815.1. NCBI lineage: Eukaryota > Viridiplantae > Streptophyta > Magnoliopsida > Asparagales > Amaryllidaceae > Allium > Allium fistulosum. Next base: position 889,839,154 of record CM060905.1, on the reverse strand, counting down.
AAATTTGTTCGTTCAAGTTTAAGTCCATTGGTCCATATATGCTAGTCGTGTTGTTATCGGTCACTTTATGCTTGGGCAAGGCAGTATGCAGTCATATGTTCGAATAAGTCGAGTCAATATGGTTTTGAATGGCCAACACTAATCCATGCCATGTATGCCGACCCCATCGCCTTAAACCGATAGCCAATCCCTATGCCTTATTCTTTTATCCAACACCTACGTTTAGACTTACTTGACAATACCGACCCCTCTAATTGACTTAGATGCCAAACCCTATGTTTCGGCCTTCACTACCGATCCCTCTAAACATCCTCATCTATACTGATCCCTACACCTAAGACGAAATACCGATCCCTTTCTTTTTGACCCTTATGCCGATCCCTATAATCCTAACGTACACCGATCCCTCCTTATATCCTAACGTACACCGATCCCTAGTTCTACCGATCCGTCTTTTACACCTTCTTCACTGACCCCTCACCCGGCCACTTCACACTAAGTTTTCATCGCTACACTCAAACCTATGTCGAGCCCTCTCCAACCAACGCCATCTCATCTGAACCCTCTTTCTTCTCCTTCTTCTTCCTTCCCTTTCTCCTATTCCCTCATCTTCTCCTCCTCTCTTATGCTTATCGATGAAACCCATCCACCTACACACATAAGTGGCACTCGAACTCGCATAAGCTCAAAGATTATGACTCAATAACGCAAATTAAGGAAGAATTCATACCTATATGTGTTAAGCTGGATGGCGAATGTTCGGGTTTTAGGATCGAAGGTCAACAAGGAGAACTATGGGGAATAGCTCGGTTTCGTGCTTAGTTTTAAGATTGGAAATTGAAGGAATTAAGTTTGTCGAAAGGAGGGGTTTCATGGTGATAGGTGTTCGGTAAAAGGAAGCCTGACAGTGCAAAGGAGAAAATAAAACTTAGAGAAATAGAAGTAAAAGAAGAAAAAAAGAAGATATGGGTTTTTATATGGAAGAGGTAATAGGAAGGTGAACTGGTCTCATCCAAGAGACCCGGTCATGATATTAGAAGGGGTCGGCTTTAAGGTATGCCGACCCCTATCCATGAAGATCCATCGAGAGATCGGCATGCCAATTGCCGACCACTCTTTAAAATAATAATAATAATAATAAATAAATAAATAATAAAGTGATGATGATATACAATAGATATATATATATATATATATAAGATGGGAGATGTGCATGAGGTAAGAAGAAGAACAGAAGGTAATGGCAAATGTTTTGAAAACCCAACTGACTACCGATACTGTAAAGGCTAAGGTACACAGAAATATGTATCTCGCCATGCATGGGGGAAATAAATCGATTCGACCTTTAAAAGGTTAAATCAGGGAGAAGCCTGGAAAGTCCATATGACCAAATCTACAAATTTGATGGAACGAGACATCAGAGCTGCTTCATCGAAAGTTAATAGAAGAACAATAACCAACCAATGACTTGGATAGGCTTGTTTTCGGGAACCTAGTTTTCCCCAATTCAAAGCACGTCAGGTTATTCACAAGACGTACTTTGGGGGGCAAGTGTTACCTGGTACAATGGCCTGGCTACGTTAGGTTGATCATGAAGTCCAAATTCGACTGTTGATGGGAAGGATGATCACGAGGCAACATCCACATGACTAGAGTATAATGTTTGAATAGTCATATCCAGCCCAGGGTAAATAAGGTCGACAAATGGATAACACTGGATGTTGAAGTCTTAGAATTTGGTTTGGTTGGATTAGGAACTGGAGTGGATGATTAGGCAAACTGAATGAAACCCAGAGGGGTCGACATGGTAGGGGCTCGGGTCGGCGTAGTGTATTGAATGGCTCTAGTCGGCATAACATATGGAATGGCTCGGGTCAGCATGGTGTGTGGAATGGGTCGGATCGGCATAGCAGTGGTTATGAAATGGGGTCGGCATGATATTGGGTAGGCATGGTATTGGATCGTCATTGTGGAAGGATCGGCATATTGATGTGTTCCCAAGTATTGGGTCGGCATAGGACATGGAGACATGGGGTAGGCATACCAAGGTGGGTCGGCATAGGACACGAAGACAGTGGGGTCGGCATACCTAGATGGTTTGGGTCGACATGATGATATACACGGCATAGTAAGTTGGGCTGAGTTTTCCTGATGGTGGGCCCAAGTGGTTAGGGGGGTCCAGGTCTTGAGATGTTAGTCAGGGAGGAGGCTGCCTTCATCTATAAATACAAGGGCGGGGCCATTTTTGCTCTCCACTTTTTGGCTAGCAAGTGAAACTCTGCCATTTTGGTAATTAGTTTTCTTTTGTTCTAATTTGTGCTCAAGGTATTTCTTATTGATTGTAACTGTAATCAATTGAGTGGTAAAGCAATAAAGAAAGCATTCAGAGTGGACATAGGCATTCAGTGCCGAACCACTATAAATCTTGTTGTTTTTGCTCTCTGCTATATTTCCCTGAATATCTAGCGTTACTCCTCGGTTTTCATTTAATTTTTTCATTTATTTCACTACCTAAACCTCTTTGCGGGTGTTTGTGACCAATTTGGTTGCAAACAAAGAGGTTATTCAAAAACTATGGAAAGAGTTTTCAAGCCTTGAAAAAATATAGAATTTCTTTTATGAAATAAATATAAGGTTTTGGTATGTATTGAATGAATAAAAAACTCTATTATATATTGTGAGAATTTCATATATGGTATGATTTAAAAGAAAATACTTTATTTTTAACTAGTTTGAGAATAAAGTGAAAATAATGAATTATATTCAATGTTTTGAAATAAATATAATTTATTTTACAATTTATAGATTTATTTTGAAATGGTATTTTACTATAGAAGATTACGGAATGAATTTAAAGTAATATTTGTTGATTTTCTATATGTGTTTGTAGAGATTTTGAATATAAAGTGAAGGTTTGAATTATCAATTAAGGTTTAAATTGAAATGAATTATTTTAAAGATTTATAAATTTATTTTAAAGTATTATTTAGTTATAGAAATCATGAAATAGTTTCTGTAATATTTTTGATGCATAAGGTGGATTTTAGAAGCTTTGGAAAATATATGTATAAGGATTTGGAAATTGTAACTGTTAACCCGCCTTTTGACCAGGTAATATACAGGAGGATTTAACTAAACGAATTTCGTGAGCGTTAAGGTGTGAAGCCCGGAGGATGGTTATGAGGCTCGGAAATTAGGTATAAGCAAGGCTATGGATGATAGTCAAGCGGATTCAGACGAATGACACCCTAGAAATGGCTAAGTATGGATTGATACTTCCCCTAGGTAGGGGATCGATATCTATCCCTTCCCCTAGGCAGGGGATCAGATTGGATCACTATGGCTACGGACACTTAACTTGGCAGCTCAACTCAACGGAAATCGATCGATATCTCTAAATTTCACCTAGGCAACACCGTAGAACAACTCAGGGAACAAGAAGAAGGCATCATGGAGGACCACCACTTGGGGTCGCCGACCCCCATCCTCAAAGAATTGGGATCGACACTGATCCCTAGGATCGGCCCTAGTGGGTCCCATCTTTTCTGGAGGGTTTCGTCTAGTTCTTGGGCTTTTGCAAGCGGATTTTCAACGGGATATTTTCAGGTCTTCACCTATAAATACAGGGTGGATAGCTCATTGCAGGGGGTCTTCCTTCTTCTTCTTCTCCCCTGGCTGAGCTCTGCCATTTCTATTACCCGAATTCAAATCATTGTAACTGTAATCAACAGTATAAACAAAAGGAAAATTATTGGAGTGGACGTAGGCCAGAGTCAACCGAACCAATATAAAATTCTCTGTGTTCATTTCTTTCAATTTTAATTTATTATTCTTTATATTTTATTCTCTATTTCATTCTGTTTAGAGTTGATTACTGGATATGTGGTGCTTTCATATTGATTGGGTGTTGGTGCCATTTTTTACATCAATTGGAGCTTGGATTTGGAAGCTTGAATCTCTGGTTTGGAAGCTTGGATACTTGGAACTAGGAAGCAATGGCTAAGCAATCCGCAAGGACGACATTAGTAGATAGGAGTCACCATGGAGGAAGTCAAGAGGCATCCTTAGGAGCTGGAGCTAATCAACCCTCCCTCTACATCACTAGGAACGAGATGGAGACCATGATGGAGGTAATGCAGGAGCGAATGATGAGGAGACAAGAGGCGATGATGTAGAATTTCCTCAGGAAAATTAGACAGGGTAGAGTAGTAGGAGGTGCAGAAACTCAAAACCCAAGATTAGGAGCGGCAGGAGCTAATGGCAATTTGGATCAAGAAGATGGAGCAGCAGGAGCTACTGAAATTCAGAATCGTGAGAATGGAAATGGGGCCAATAGGTAGGAGATCGAAGCGAAGAAACCGGGGGTGGCCCCCGACCAACATCAGGAGATCGGCATAGATCCCTCCTTGGAGGTCGGCACCGAACCCCCAAGGCTTAGGGGAATGCCCCCGGGTCAGGCTGGTATAGGTGTTGGTGCAGATGTTGTTCGACCAGTGGTTGATGCAGTGCATGCAGCTGTGAATCGGAATATGGAAGAATATAATCCACGATTCCCTCGTGGGGTTGGGGTGCAGGTTGGAAATGATGATTGGAGTCAACCTTTGGATGGCAGTGAAAGGTTTGTAGAGATGATCAGACGAGCTATGAAAGGAGGATTGGTGAACATGGATTTGAAAGATTTGAATAGGAGTCCATTCACTCCTAATATCAGCCGTGCTAGGAATTCCCCGGATTTTAAGTTACCGACACCGTGAGCATATGACGGAAAAACCGGCCCTACTATTCATCTAATGACGTACATGAGGCATATGGAAGTGTTGGGGGGCATCAGAGGAGGTGATTGCATAATGTTTCCTCTTGTACTTGGCAGATATAGCTGCACTATGGTTTAGGAAAGTTGAGAATGGTTCCATTAGTACTTGGAGGGAGTTGGTAGATAAATTCATAAGGCAATTTTGGGTCCACATCACAAGACCCAAGAGCATGATGACGTTGAAGACGATGAAGCAAAAGGTTGGGGAATCCCTTAGGAATTTCTTAACAAGGTTTAATGCGGCGGTTGCTTCTATTGATCGGCTAGATCCATCGATGGTTTTGATGGCGCCAGTATCAGGAATAGCTGACAATACAAATTTCAAGATGGCACTAGAATGGGACCCTCCGATGGATCTCGGTGAATTTTATCATGAGGCTAAGAGGTTCCTGTGGCAATAAGATGCTAAGGCCGATAAAGAAGAGGTTAATGTGATGAGGGATAGAAGACTGTCTGGAGAAGTTTCAGGAAAGGACAAAAGAAAAAGGAAAGTGGATGTTGGCTTTGATGAATGGAAGCAGCAAAGGAGAGAACCAAAATTCTCTTCTTATGTAGATTTAAACGAGACATTGGAGATGATTAATTTGGATACTCGAGGACGCCATCTATACTGAAGGCTAGCAAGGGGAGAGCCCACAGAACGTGAGCGAACATCAAGAAAGTACTACCCATTCCATGAGCTAGATGGGCATAATACAAATGACTGCAAGCACTTGAAGGGTATGGTTGAGGAACACGTGAGGAATAATCAACTGCCACAGTATGTGAGGACTCGGGCTATGACGGTAGAACAGGAGCGGCCACCATCCACATCAAATGGAAATGGCCTTAGATCGAGGTCACAGATCATCATCTCTTGATCGGGATGGCATGAACTAAATAAATAATATACTCCACAATAAAATGGCTAAGTCACTTATAAACGCACAGGACCGAGGTCGGTCCCTAGGCATGCTCTAAGATGATAAACCATCATGCTCGGAGAGGCAACATTTGGTTTTTCTTGTTTCTGGTTGTAAAAACTTAAATTTAATAATTTAATAAATGAATTTTAGAATCTCAAATCTACATTAAAGTAATGAATGAAATAGGTCGCGGTTGTCTCGATGGGAGGGACGGCGCAATAACCGCAAGGTGCGAGTCCCTTCGTCGGAGGGCGATAGGATGGGCTACGTTATGGATTAAGTCCTCAACCGGGGAATCGAGGCCAGAGAATAAAACCTTACATATTACATTATGCTCCGACCGAAGAGACGGAACCGAAGTGCAAGAGTAGGTCGCTTCTTCGGAGAACGATAGGATCGGCCTGCATATCGTTGTGCCCTCCTCGGTGGAGAGTGAGTGGGGTCCAGCAAGGGTCCAGAGAGACCATGGTCGGCCTGGAGAGGCCATGATTCAAACTTACATCGCTATATGTCCGGCTAGAGTGCCGACACTAGAGTGCAAGGGGTATGCCTCTTCGTCGGAGAGCGACAGGATCGGCATACTCGTCGTTAAGTTTGGATTGACTTATCAAGGGTTTGGAGAGACCATGAATAGGCCCGATGAGGCCAAGAACCCAACTATTGGTCCAGAGAGACTATGAACCAGGCTATTGGTCAGACAAGATCTTGGTATTGGCGGACGATCCGGTGAGATCATGCATTTGGCTATTGATGGATTATGGACTTCAGACTTATGGTATTCAAAACACACCTTCCTATCATAAGGCATGTTTTGAGGGGCAAGTGTAAGCCTGTTTTCTGAGCAGACAATATGCGAGGGGATTTAACTAAACGGATTTCGTGATCATCATAGCAGAAGCCCGGAGGGATGATTATGAGGTTTGGAAATCAGGTGTAAGCAAGGCTATGGAAGATAGTCAAGCGGATGCAGACGAATGGCACTCTAGAAATGGCTAAGTATGGATTGGTACTTCCCCTAGGCAGGGGATCGGTATCTTTCCATTCCCCTAGGCAGGGGATCAGATCGGACCACTATGGCTTGGACACTTAACTTGGCAGTTCAACTCAATGGAAATTGATCGATATCTCCAAATTTACTTAAGCAACACCGTAGAACAAGTCAAGAAACAAGAAGAAGGCGTCATGTGGGATCATACCAGAGGTCGTCGACCCTCCTCCTCAAAGCATAGGGATCAATACTGATCCCTAGGATTGGCCAAGTAGGCCCCATCTTTTCTGGAGGGGTTCGTCTAGTTCTTGGGCTTCTGCACGCAGATTTTCAACGAGATATTTCCGAGTCTTTACCTATAAATACAGGATGGATAGCGTATTACAGGGGGTTTTCCTTCTTCTTCTTCTTCTCTCTTGGCCAAACTCTGACATTTTTATTACCCGAATCCAAATCATTGTAACTACAATCAACCGTATAAATAAAAAGAAAATTATTGGAGTAGACGTAGGCCAGAGTCAGCCAAACCGCTATAAAACTCTCTGTGTTTATTTCTTTCAATTTTTATTTGTTGTTCTTCATATTTTATTCTCTACTTCATTCTGTTTGGAGTTGATTATTGGATTTGTAATACTGATTGGGTGTTGGCACCATTTTTGACGTCAATAGTAACGATCCGGAATTTTGCTGTTTGATTTTGAATATTTAATTAATTTTAAATATTTAAATAATTAGTTTTTAAGTTAATTACTTGAATTCAAATATAAAGGTTATTTAAATTATTTGAAATTGAGAATTTAATATTTTAATGGTGATTTAAATATCTAGATCTGGAATAGAATTATAATTGAATGGATTTAATGGTCTTATTTAACTTCTTTGATTTAATAAATAATAACGGTAAATTCAATTTGTAAATTTATTTACAATAATAAATGGTTGAAATAAATAATGAAAAAATTATTTTTATTTTACGACTCGATTTTTATTAACGTATTTTTAATTTAATTTATTTGGTTTTTCCATAATTTTAATTGGAAAAATATTTAAATAATCTTTTGATAATTTTTCGATAAGCAACAGTGTTTTTGTGATTTTACAGAATACATTGACCAGTGTATAGTATTATTGTTTTGAGGTCGTGTCACTGTTCTGAGCATGACCATATTTTTATTTTATCGTTCGCAGTTCATACACGAATGAAATCCTGTACAACGGGATGCCGAAAAATTGGGAATAAGTTAGGTTAGCACTTAGATAACCTAATCCACTCTTTCTCAAGTACCATTCCATCAAAATAAAAATTGTAAACAAATAAACTCATAATGCTCTTCTTATTAAATTCAAAACAAATGTTTTAAAAATCAAAAAAATTACAAAGGTGAAATCTTTGTGTTTTATTGTGTGAGATCTATGATTCTAAGTATGTTTGGGTGGGCGCGGCATCAGTCTATGGGTTCAACAGTTTTACAGTGGAGTTTTTTTGTGCTTAGTTAACAAGGGTATGGATTACTCGGAGATTTAGGCAGCGATTATCAAAATGGAGGCTTGTTTCGGGTTTGGGAGGTCGAATAGCATCTTTAGCCGAGTTTTTGACAGGTGCAGATGTCTGGAGGGTGGCATGACGTCCTCAGGCCGAGGATGGAAGAGGGCCAGCTCGCGATTTAAATAGGGTGGTCGAGTTGGATCTCATGGCATCGGGAAGGTAGTATTTGCGAAGGAGCGCTTATCAGAGGCAACTGTTCGTGATTTCATGCGCCGTAGAGGAAGAATGAGGAGGAAGATCAGTCGGCCATGGTGATGTTTGTTTCAGGGAAGAAGTAGGACGGTTTGGAGGAAGAAGGGTTAAGTTATAATGGTAATTAGTTTAGATAAAAATGTAATTAGTGATTGATTGTTTAATTAATTTAATCGATAACTTATAAATGCAATATCTTGTTCATACGAGGTCCAATCGAGATGAGACTTTTTGCGTTGCACTCGAAATGGCAAAAGCTACGCAATGGAATTAGTTTGGTGGATTTGGAGCAAGCGAAAATTTGGGCTAAAATCAGACGTCGTTCGATTTTTGTTCAAACCGAAACTCTTCGACGCCAACTGAAATTTTGATGGGTTAAACTCACGTTTTTGGTTAATCAATATGATATATAGTAGATAAATTTTGCTATTTGTATTTGCATGAAATTTTGGTTGATTTGATTAAATATTCGCTTTTGAATAGCGATCGTAATTTAAATTGAAAATACAGGAATTTAGTAGAGAAATCTATATTTCTCCATATTGTTAATTTTAATTTCCTATTATCTAATTGTTAATTTATTTCAGTTGTATTCATGTGATATAGATTGTTAAATGTCAAAATTTAATTGTTTGGTTATATTGGATGTGACACCGCCATATGTGAAAAACTAAACCTTTTTAGCAGAAAAGGTAATGATAACATTGGTTAAGTGCCATAGTAGCTATTTGGCCTCGATATAGTATTCTGAAATACTATTAGTTATGAATTTGGGTTGTAAATGATTTTTGATTTTGGAAAATGATTTTAAATCTGACTATTTTGGAATTTCTTTGATATTTTAATTTAAAAAGAGTTTTTAAACTTTCATATTTTTATTCTTACTTCTTTATTTTTCTTTCTAATATATAATTATATAAGTAAAGGTTTTAACAAATATTTTGAAAGTGTTTGTTTTATAGAAAAATTATTATAATAATGAATGTATATTTTAGAAAGGGAAGTAAAAAGGGTTATCTTTTATTTTAAAGGGGATTTTCTATTTAAAGAAGATATAAATATTCAAAATAAATATTTGAGAATCGTAGTATAAAATGTTTTATAAAGGGGTAGATTTATCAATATTATTTATAAGTGGAGGACAAAGTTATAAAAGGGGCATTTCACTAGAAGGACAAACTTTGCAGTCCAATTAGTTTCTAGGACACACATCTATAGAAATTAATTTCAAGGCCAAAGTCAGCAGAATAATTACTTTTAAGGACAAAGTCAGCAGTCCAATTACTTTCAAGGACATAATTTCATAGGTTTTTAGGCCTTAGAAACTAATTATTTTGCATTTTGTCCTTAAAAGTAATTATTTTAGTTGTGCGTCCTAGAAACTAATTGCACTAACTAAAGAGGCACTTGTGGCTAATTTCCACTTTATAAAAAGTGTTTTATAAATAAAAGAATGGTTTTATGAATAATATCCTATAAAAAGGAAATCAATATCATTTTGATAAGTTGGAGAAATAAATTCCATTTGGGAATTTATGGAAATATATGAAATGATCGTGTTACGGAAAATCTATGAGTTTTATAATGATATTTTGGAATTTTTCCATATTCGGAGTTTGGTGTTATATTTGGAGTTTTATTTTAAAAAGGAATTTTGGTAATTTTATTTAGAAATTTTATAAAATGGATTTTATAAATGAATTTGGAGTTTTATAAAAGAGTTGCAAATAAGTCAGGAATTTATAAAGTAAGTTTATAAATGGTATTTTATAAAAAGAAGTTTTATAAAATGTTTTATAAATAATATAAAAGGTGTTTATAAAGGAGACATTAATAAAAATTTGGAAATTTATAAAAGGAGGTTGTAATTATGTTACACACACAAATATATATATATATAAAGTAATTTATAAATGATATTTTATGGAAGGAATTCTAAAATGAATTTAGAGCTTATACTTATAAAAGAGTTTTATAAATTAGTTTAGAGATTAACAAGGGAGTTTTATTACTTGAAAGAGATTTTGAAATTTTGAAAGAAGTTTTATAAATGATTTTGGATATTTATAAGAAGTTTTATAAATGATTTTGGATAATTGTAAAAGAATTTTATAAATGGCTTTGGATATTTGTAAAAGAGTTTTATAAATAAACTTGGAGATTTATTAAGAGTTTTATAAATGGATTTGGAATTTTAGTAAAGGAGATGTTCATAAATGAAAGAGATTTATTGAAGAAATTTATAAAAGAAACTGAGATTGGTTTTCCATAGAATGACCTTCTTAATTTTGGTGGTGTGAACATTCGTTCCATGCTTAACACTGAAGGAATAGTGTTCGGGTTTATCCTTATCTTCGTTTCTTTTAAAAAAACAATATTTATTTTAATCCTTTGATATGATTTTGAAATAAGAAATATTGTATAATATTTTGTGAATATACTTAGGTCATTGAGATAAGTATATGAATCCATTTTCTAAGTAGGGAAAGTGTAGTGTTTTTGTGAATATACTTATACCGTTGAAATAAGTATATGGATATTTTTTCAAGTATTGAAAGGAGTATAAAGGGTTTATGAATATATCTCTATAAAAGTATTTTGATACACGCATTTACAAAGTGATTTTAATTAATGAAAGGATTAATTAAAGAGGCTAATAGGTGCTTTGTGCTTAACCATCGTTATTTTTCTTTAGAAATTAAATCTCTGGTTGAATTGTTTGTTATTTGATAGTTAAAAAACGACTATCAAATGTTGGCCGGTTTTAAAACTATCATTGTAGGTTCGGAGAGACCGGGATTAGATATATTATCTGAAGACCACTTTGAACCGGCATAAGTATTCGAATTGGAGATATATTGAAGGTAATCGAAGACAGTGCTCTTTGAAGTGCAAGGGCTACTTGCTATTAATCCTAAGGGTGATTCCAAAATGGATGTAGTAGAAGTAGCGCCTTTGGTTTATTCTTATCCTGAACAACTTGTATGGATGAATGCTGGCACTACATCACTGGTTGGAGGGCAGCGTTAGCATTCCAGGTGGGATTGATATTTGAAAGGTAAAACGTAGCCTCATGCCTCACCAACCGAGAATGACTAAAATCAAGGAAGATGCAACAGGGCTAAGTGGGTCGCAACCATTGGGGTATTGCCATCACCTTTCTAGATATTCATTTATGGGTTTGGTTGTGCATGAGAGCTCTTGGAAAGGTTGCAAAAGCAACAGGGGTGATGAAATATTCAGTACTATCCAGTGAGGAGTAGGCCGGTTCGGTGTTGGCAAGGAGTCCATGTATGGTTCTCGGTACATTTTCTAGAGGTGTATTGTGGTAGGTGGTACCCCGGTGCATTGTTATCCATTCTCCAATAAGTGCATTCGGATTAATTGTATACCTATTATGCTGGAATTTAATCAATGCAACAATTTTGGCTATGATTCAATATTTATTTTAAACCCTAGACATTATTATAATATCGTTGGATTTTCTATAAAATGGTTTGGTTATCGTAAGGTAAAAACTCGTCCGTGTTTATGTGCGGCATGTTCTTATGAGATACCTATTTTGAAAGGTTTTATAACATTAAAATACATTTAAGGTGTGTTTCTCACGCTGGTTTACCGGACTGATTCAGACATTATTTTCTTATAATGCTCGGGTCAGACCAAGCATATTTTCAGATTTAGCTTGGATGCTTTGGAGCTTCAGGAGACGAGCTGGATGCCTCCAAGATGTATTTACGTGTATGTTAATTCCGCTGCATTGGTTATTTATGTTTATTAACATTTGTGATGATATGTTGTTATAACTGTCCAGGCTAATGATAGATAGTTAACTCTGATTGATGTTATGCATATTACAGTTTTCTTTTGTAAAGATATGTTGTATATTATATGTTACTCATCACGATGTGTGATTATGTTCTGTCTTTTCTTTCTTTTCCCCCAATAATCTTCTTTCTGGCACTTGGATGCTCGACACGTGAATAACGTGGATGTATTAGTGTCGATTTAAGAGGATCTAAAAGGTGGGTCATTAAAATGTGGTATCGGAGATTAGGTTAAACGAACACCTATGCTTTGTTGGGGTAAACTTATTTGAGATACGAAAGCGGGACCCTAGGATGTGTTTGAGAGTATATATAAGTCTGTATCTGTTAGTGTCGTAAAATGTTTTATATTGTGTTGATTTATCGGTTGAGTGGTTATAAATTCTGGGCGATACAGAAGGAACAACTGTATCGATAGGGGTTTCTAAACTCTTGAACAAGTCAAACCGACATAGTATTGTTTCGAAATTTGGTAAATGAAATAATTTTACCTGGATTATATTTTATATATAAAAAGAATAAATTTGCAAAAATTAAAATAGTCATATATGATGTGTTGGGTTGTTAGAGGATGATAATATTCGGTTATTATCATTTATTGTTTATTGTTTATGCTCAGTATTTTATGAGCATCTATTGTTTCATTGAATTAGATACGAACACCTTGTGAAATTCAGTTTCACAATTTGACTATAAAGCGTTTAGAAATAAAGTGAGTTAAGATTGAGAATTTTAATGGAAGTTGTTTATTATAAAACTAAGCAAAGACAAACAGTTGTGAAATGAGTTTATATAAGAAAGTGAATTTGTAAAAAGTGAATTATAAAGTATTGTTTATAATTAAATGGATTTAAGCTGGAAATTTGAGAACTTTAATTTCGGTGTTTTGCAAATTGTTTTGCAAATTGTTTTTCAAAGAGTTGGGAAAATAATAGTGGTATTATTTGGAAGTATTTTTGACTATAAATATTTTTAAAATGGATCTTTTAAAGAGAATAGAAAGCGCTGAGCTCACTTCGGTCATTGGAAAATAACTCTGGTGATGACTGCAGCATCGTCGGTGTTCATTTTTGAGTTTCTAAGTGACAGATTTCTACCAGAGTGATTTGCTATAGAAGTTTGTTTTGGTAAAACAAATTCTGTTTTAAAATTACAAAGGTATGATTTGATATATATATATATATATATAAAGGAAATGTATATTATTTTTATTTCAAATTGATTTGAAATAAAAACCAGGTATTTAAATTCTACAATTTTCAGTTAAGTGATATTATAACTCATGCATTCTATTCATTAGGATAGTTTGGATTGTGCATCCCATTATAATATGTTGAGTGATAATTTTCATTTATTAAAATGAAAATGGAATTTTCGACGATTTTGGAGAGTTGAAACTTCTGAGTTAAATTGAAAATTTAAGTTAAGTTTTTTGTGAAAACATAAGAGAATAAGTTTCTATAACTTATGAATTTGAGAAAATAGTAAGTTAAAAACAAAATTTTAAATTTGTTGGATATTTATGCTAAGTGAAACAGTTTAAAATTTGTATATATTCTTTTTTGGATATAGGAGAGTATTATGTAAACATGAACTTGAGTTATAGAATGTTTATAAACTTAAGTAATAATTTTATGCTATGGTTTATAAATGAATTTTAGTACTAAAGCAAAAACTATTGAAAATTTAATTTTTATTTAAATTGAATGTGAATAAAAAGAATTTGGTACAGTTAAGAGTAACCAATGGAATAAGTAAGTAAGTTATATGTAGATAATTTTATTCACATAGTTGTTTGATCCAAATTCGAGTACACAATTTCGAGTTGATTTACACCAGTTCGAATTAGGATTTTTCATTGGATTCTTGACGAAACACTTGATATGGATTTTGATTTGATTCTGAAGTTTTATATCATATTTATGGTTGTACATGGAGAATGATGTTTTCTTATCAAGGAACCGGATCGGAGTCCGTACTAGAGAAGTCGAGTGAGCGATACTAGTTTGGAAATGAAGTTTGTATGATCGAGCGAGTAATTGGATTGGGTATTGCGTACGAACGGTATAAGTATATCGCACGGGCTTTAAATAATTATGTGCTTCTTTATTAGCAAATGCAAGTATATGGTTTGATATCATCTGTAAGTGATATGCAGGTTCATGGAAGTAAAGGCTAGTTCGATGCTTTTGGTTTCATGAGTAGAGTTGGATTGCTCGACAAATAGATGCATGTTTATATTTTGTTTTGGTTGGATGATTTTATGCCCCGGATATGGGAGGCCACTTGGCTTTTGTTGGTTTGGGCCCATAGTGGTGATTTGTAGTTTTTCCAATTGAGTTGGGCAAAGGAGATGCTATCGAAATTTTTCGTAACTTTAAAGATTTAGAAATTTAATAATACGTTTCAATTGATTGATTTTGAAAGCTTAAGGGTTTAGAGATACTTTTCTTACCTTGGGAATTTCGGGGAAGAAATTCTATTAAAGGGGAGGGGGAGAATGTAACGACCTGAAAACTTGCTGATTGATTTTGAATATTTAATTAATTTTAAATATTGAAATAATTGGTTTTTAAGTTAATTACTTAAATTCAAATATAGAAATTATTTAAATTATTTGAAATTGAGAATTTAATATTTGAATAGTGATTTAAATATCTGGATCTGGAATAGAATTATAATTAAATGGATTTAATGGCCTTATTTAACTTCTTTGATTTAATAAATAATAACGGTAAATTCATTTTGTAAATTTATTTAAAGTAATAAATGGTTTAAACAAAAAAATTTAAAATTTTATTTTTATTTTACGACTCGATTTTAATTGACGTATTTTTAATTTAATTTATTTGATTTTTCCATAATTTTTAATTGGGAAAATATTTAAATAATCGTTTGATAATATTTCGGCAAATGACGATGTTTTTGTGATTTTACAGAATACGTCAACCAATGTATATTATTATTATTTTGAGGCTGCATCGTTGTTCTGAGCGCTAGAGTATTTTTGTTTTATCGTTCGTAGTTCGTACACGAACGAAATTCTATATGACGAGATACCGAAAAATTGGGAATAAGTCAAGTTAACACTTAGATAACCTAATTCGATCTTTCTTAAGTACCGTTCCATCAAAATAAAAACTGGAAACAATTAAACTCATAATCCTCTTCTTATTAAATTCAAAACAAATGTTTTAAAAATTAAAAAAAAATTAGAAAGGTGAAATCCACTAGTACAAAAAGTGCATATTGCTTCGCCTCATTTGCATCGGTTGAAGTAAAAACTGATGCAAATAGAACTATTTGCATCAGTTCTATCTTAATAACCGATGCAATTGGTACGTGGAAAGCAATAGGTAATAAAAAAATCAAATTTGCATCAGTTCTCACCAACAACCGATGCAAATAGTTTTAGTCGCATCGGTTTTAAAGTCAACCGATGCAACTACATGTTGATGGCAATATAAATTTAGGTGGGAAATAATGAAAAATTGGCTCCAAATTTATTTTGGACAAATGTTCTCCTTCATCCTCAATACCCCCACTCCGAAAAAATAATAATAATAATATCATGCACTCCCCTTCTTTTCATTTTCAAAATCGAACAAAAGAAGAAAAAATTAAAACGAAGCTTTTGAAAATTTTAGTGGCGAAGATGGCGGCAAACTGGAAATCGATTTACAATAAGAAATCCACGGCCGAGCATCTCAAACAAATAAAAATCGAAATCAAAGCAGTTCGATAAAATTTCACTGCCCACTGATTTGTTCGTTTTGCTCCCAATTGGATCCGATGGATGCTCAAAAAAAATCTTTTGTTAGTGTTGCAGACTTGCATGAGGATTTGAATCCGCGTCATCAAGCATTAAATTAGGAGACAGGTATTAACAATCAAGTTCTCATATATCCTTCTTTTATTTTTTATTTAATAATTCTTCCATTCTACATGGGTTTTGTATTCTACATGGGTTTTGATACAATTTTGTTATTGTTTGGATCCTTTTGGAAAGCATGATTGTGGTAATCTCTACGATTTTGTTATTGTTTGTATTCTACATGGGTTTTGTATTCTACATGGGTTTTGTATTCTACACGTGTTTTGATACTTGATGTCATGACTTAGGCAATGCAATCGCTTTTTGATACTAAATTCATACTGAAAGTGAAGGTAGTTAGTGAGTTGTATATGTGGTGTTGAGTATGTGGTAGAGGAGTTGTATCTGTATAGGTATGGCAGCAAGCAGGTTGTTATAGGATATGGTAGACAGTATGAAGAAGCAAGTTGCACGGTAGAGGAAGTAAGGCAATAAGGTCAATGGTGGTGGTGATGGTTCCACTTATAGTGGGCAGTGGTGATAAGGCAGATGTAATTTGTGAAGTAGAGACTGATGTTGCAAGCAGGGTGCAGGTTGATCAGAGTGACTGAGACGGAGGTATGTAGTAGTTGTAGTTTGATGAAGTTTGGCAAGGGGTAGAAGTTGTTGTTCAGGTGGGTAGGTTGGTTTATGGGTGGAATTAGAAGTAGTGACAGTGCACTGTTGTTGTATTGGTTGGTGTAGTTGTTATAGTGCAACAATTGTTATTGAGCAGTAATGGTGAAGTGCAGTTGCAATGTTGTAGAGGGGAAGCAGTGATGAAGGAAGATGTATGATGCTGTATGGAAGTGAATGTTGAAGAGCAGTTTGGATGAATGGTTGTCTATGGAGAGTAGTTATGGAGATTGTTGTATGAAGCTTTAGGTAGTAAGAGCAGTTTGTATGAAGAACAATTTGTATGAAGCAGTTTGGGTGAACCAAGTTGAGGATGTATGTGGATGGATTGTAATGGGATAAAGGTAGGATGTTGTAACGTGTAACAGTGTGTATGTGCACTGGTTGGATGAAGGTAGGATGTGGTAATGGGATGAAGGTATGAAGTAGGCAACTCAGTGAGAAGTTTAAAGATGAAGTGGGCAAGGCACTGGTATGTGCACTGAATTGCAAGCAAGCAGGGTAATTTGTTGATGAATGAATGATAAGTTGATGTTGCAGGCAGTAATTTGTTGATGGGTAGAGGAAGTTGTGTGAAGTCTGATGGTCAGAGAATTGCATGCAGGTTGGTTGTTTGAAGGAGTAAAGGTAGTAAGTGAAGTGTAGTTGCAGTTTGTTGGGGGGTATTTGAAGGCATGAGTACAGCCAAAGCAGCATTGCAGAGTGACACCAGAGTAATTTCTGGTACAATATACGCGCATTACTTGAGATGACCAGTGAAATCCAAAAGAATATATCCAGGGGGAAGGAAAACTAGATCAAATAAGTTGAATCCATCTCACATGTACTGAAGTGGTGAGTGATAGCTTAAAAATTTCTAATTTTG
The DNA here is from genome assembly GCA_030737815.1 of Allium fistulosum. Taxonomy (NCBI): domain Eukaryota; kingdom Viridiplantae; phylum Streptophyta; class Magnoliopsida; order Asparagales; family Amaryllidaceae; genus Allium; species Allium fistulosum. The sequence continues at coordinate 889,821,529 of CM060905.1, read as the reverse complement.
CTCAAGCAATAACAAATAAATGCTGGCCACTCGAAGCTGAATTTTGCAGTTGAAATCCAAATATCATAAATAATTTGGTTTCTGTACTTATCTTGCAGTCATCTAATCACTTCATAACCGTGCTTAAAAATTCTTGGACAGCTTGATAAAAAAGCAAAGCAACTGAAGCCCTTGCTTTAGGTCACTATATTAATAGAATCAGGTTCTTTCTTTGCATAATAATCTTTCAATTCTACCTGTTACTTTCTGTTGATTACTTGCTGCTTATTTTTTTTCTTTTTTACTTTTCATTTTTTGTACGTTGCTATATAGTACTGTTTAGTACATACACTATAGCAAAATATCCTACATGCTGAGAATGAAATACTAGAAAGCAAATTGGTTGTGGACCTCAAAAAAGCTGTATATATTTTTATTTGCTTTTCTATTGGTACAGTTAGTATATATTTTCCTATCAACACCGAGGACAATATACTTCTAGACTATTTATTAAAGGGATATACATGTATATTGCCAATATGAGTTGCTATAGTATTACTTCACGCAATCATCAATCATGTTGTCTAGAAACATTACATTTAGATATTGCTGAGAACAGCAATGTAGTTAGTTTTATCTGCTACATCAGTCTGAACAACCACTAGTTTCTAGATGTCATAGCCACTGTATTTCCCATACCTTCGCTTCAGTTGCATATGTCAACTCTTTTCTCTTCGAAAATAAAATAAAAATTGATAACTACAATAAGCCTAATTGGATGTGTTACTTGTTGAAGACCTTCCTAACATGTTAGTCAGTTTAAATTTATACTTTTCTTTGAAAAGATGAGTCTAAATCGAAACTTCTTTACATACTCTTTTGAGATGGTCGATCAGATTTAAAAGTGTAAAATATGAAAAGTTGACGTATGTGCATCCTAATCCTGTTACAAGGAACAGTTATCAAGGAATCAGATACCCCTTCATAACTTATGTTTCTTTCTGCACTTCAGGAACTAATAACTTATACTGAACTAACATCATAAACAAATCAATTGGGATTGCTTTAGAAATTAATATTGGATCAACATTACAAATTATACTGCACCAGTGGTTCATCAAGTTGAATATTAACTTTATTTCATCATCTACTCAGGCTTATTTTTTATTATTGTTGTTGTTTCTTTATGTTTGCTTTCTGCAGATGAGTGGATCAGCTATGTTAAACCTTTCACTGCTGACTTCTGATATGTGGGCTGTTCTAATTCGCATTTTTGCTTATCATCAAAAGGTCATATGTTATGCATATTTTCCCAGGTATCCAAAAAATAAATAAATGCTGATATTAATTCCATATCTGTTTGTTTATTTTGAGCCTGCAGGTCGACTGGATGTACTTTATCTCCTTTGGTGCTGTTGCAATCGGACTTGTCGTATATTCAGTGTAATTTCTATAATTTGTCTTTGGTAAGGTAAAGCCTTCGAGCTAATGCTTTATTTGCATGTTTCAATGCAGAGGTGAATGAATTGGGTGTCTGAAGCACATAGGAACTCATGGCATGTGTTGCTGGATGCGAGTATGATTGTGGTGGGGGAGGATAGGCTCAGTCTTGCTCTTCATAGGCCTGATTTTGTGATTAGCATGCTTGATGATGTGAGGGCGGAGCCTGAAAGGATTACTTGCTTGCTGGTTAGGAGGAAGTCTTTTGATGCTGCTACATCACCACAGGTTTAGTTTTCATGAGAATTATATAGAGAGTTTTTATGTGAGGAGAAAGTGAATGCAAAGTTGGACTTGAGTCTGTGTATTACTGTCATGCATTTCTATGCACATTTGGGTTGAATATGTTGTGTAATAATGAGATTTTTCCTTGCAAATATTGAAATTGTTCATGTTTCTAGTTCGCGAGTTGTTTTGTCAAGCTTGTGGCATTTGGATTATCAAATATATATATATATAATATAATATATATATATATAATATATAATATATATATAGTCTATTTGAGTACTGTAATAATGGTTTCTGAGGGATTAGTTTGCATCAGTTGTTATAAAAAACCGATGCAATAGAGGGATCAGTTTGCATCGGTTTTCAACAACAACCTATGCAAAAAGGTTAGTAACAACCATGATATTTTGCATCAGTTGTTAGTAACAACCGATGCAAAAAAGACCTTTTTGCATCGGTTTCAGAACTGATGCAAAAGTGTTAAGGCTATTGCATCGGTTGCATATGCATCGGTTGCTGAACTGATGCAAAAGGGGGGTAAACAACCGATGCAAATGGCCTGTTTTGTAGTAGTGATCGTTGTGTTTTATTGGGTGAGATCTAAGTTTCTAAGTATGTTTGGGTGAGTGCAGCATTAGGATATGGGTTCGACGGTTTTACAGTGGAATTTTTTTGTGCTTAGCTAACCAGGGTTTGGATTACTCAGAGATTTAGGCAGCGATTGTCGGGTTCGAGAGGTCGAATAACATATATGGCCGAGTTTCTTATGGTGCAATTAGCTGAAGGGTGGTGCTACGTGCCCAGGCCGAGGGTGGAGGAGGGCCAGGTAGCGATTTAAATGGGGTGGTCGAGTTGGATCTCATGGCATAGGAAAGGTAGTGTTTACGGAGGAGAGTTTGTCGGAGGCGACGGTTCGTGATTTCGTGCGCCATGGAGGGAAAATGAGGTGGAAGATCTGTCGACCATGGTGATTTTTGTTTCAAGGAAGAAGCGTGAAAGTTTGGAGGAAGAAGGAATAAGTTATAATGGGTAATTAGTTTAGATAAAAATGTAATTAGTGATTAATTGTTTAATTAATTTAACCGATAACTTACAAATGTAATATCTTGTTCATATGAGGTCCAATCGAGATAAGACTTTTTGCGTTGTGCTCGAAATAGCGAAAGCTACGTGATTGAATTGGTTTTGTGGAATTTGGAGCAGGTGAAAATTTGTGCTAAAATTGGACGTCGTTCGATTTTAGTTCAAACCAGAACGCTTCGGCGCCGACTGAAATCTCAATGAGTTAAACTCATCTTTTTGCTTAATCAGTATAAATTTTGCCGTTTGTATTTAGATGAATTTTGATTGATTTGGTTAAATATCCGCTTTTGAAAAGCGATCAACATTTAAATTGAAAATACAGGAATTTAGTAGAGAAATCCAGATTTCTTCATATTGTTAATTTTAATTTCCTGTTATATAACTATCGATTTATTTCAATTGTATTCATGTGATATAGATTGTTGAATGTCAAATTTTGATTTTTTGGCTATATTGGATGTGATACCGACATATGTGAAAAATTGAAGTTTATTAGTACAAAATGTAGTGATAGCATTGGTTAAGTGCTATAGTAACTATTTGGTCTCGATATAGTATTCTGAAATGCTATTAATTGTGAATTTAGGTCGTAAATTATTTTTGATTTGGGAAAATGATTTTAAATCTGACTACTTTGGAATTTCTATGATATTTTAATTTAAAAAGAGTTTTTAAACTTTTGTACTTTTATTTTAACTTCTTTATTTTTCTTTCTAATATATAATTATATAAGTAAAGGTTTTAATAAAAATTGTGGAAATATTTGTTTTATAGAAAAATTGTTATAATAATAAATATATATTTTAGAAAGGGAAATAAAAAGGGTTATCATTTATTTTAAAAGGAATTTTCCGTTTAAAGAAGGTAGAAATAATCAAAATAAATATTTGAGAATCATTGTATAAAATGTTGTATAAAGGGATAGATTTATAAATATTATTTTATAAATGGAGGACAAATTTATAAAAAGTATTTTACAAATAAAAAATGGTTTTATAAATAATATCCTATAAAAAGAAAATCAATATCATTTTGATAAATTGGAGAAATAAATTCCATTTGGGAATTTATGGAAATATATGAAATGATCGTGTTATGGAAAGTCTATGAGTTTTATAATGATATTTTGGAATTTGTCAATATTTGGAGTTTGGTGTTATATTTGGAGTTTTGTTTTAAGAAGGAATTTTAGTAATTTTATTTAAAAAAATTATAAAAGAGATTTTATAAATGAATTTGGAGTTTTATAAAAGAGTTGCAAATAAGTCGGGAATTTATAAAATAAGTTTATAAATGTTATTTTATAAAAAGAAGTTTTATAAATAATATAAAAGGTATTTATAAAGGAGACAGTAATAAAAATTTAAAAATCTATTAAAGGAGGGTGTAATTATGTTATATATATATATATATAAAGGAATTTATAAATGATATTCTATGGAAAAAATTTAGAATGAATTTAGAGCTTATACTTATAAAAGGGTTTTATAAATTGTTTTAGAGATTAGTAAGGGAGTTTTATAACTTGGAAGAGATTTTGAAATTTGGTAAGAATTTTTATAAATGATTTTTGATATTTATAAAATAAGCTTTATAAATGATTTTGGGTATTTGTAAAAGAATTTTATAAATGGCTTTGGATATTTATAAAAGAGTTTTATAAATAAACTTGGAGATTTATTAAGAGTTTTATAAATGGATTTGGAATTTTAGTAAAGGAGATGTTCATAAATGAAAGAGAATTATTAAAAGGATTTATTGAATAAATTTATAAAAGGAATTGAGATTGGATTTCCCCAAATTGACCTTCTTAATTTTGGTGGTGTAAATATTCGTTCCATGCTTAACACCAAAGAAATAGTGTTTGGGTTTATCCTTATTTCCGTTTTTTTAAAACAATATTTATTTTAATCCTTTGATATGATTTTGAACTAAGAAATCTTACATAATGTTTTGTGAATATACTTAGGCCATTGAGATAAGTATATGACTACATTTTCTAAGTAGAGAAAGTGTGATGTTTTTGTGAATATACTTATACAATTAAAATAAGTATGTGGATATTTTTTTAATTATTGAAAGGAGTATAAAGGGTCTGTGAATATATCTTTGTAAAAGTATTTTGATACAAGTATTTACAAAGTGATTTTAATTAATGAAAAGATTAATTAAAGAGGCCAATAGGTTCTTTATGCTTAACCAACGTTATTTTCCTTTAGAAATCAAATCGCTAGTTGAATTGTTTGTTATTTGATAGTTAAATAACCAATTGTCAAATGTTGGCCTGTTATAAAACTATCAATGTCCGTTCGGAGAGATCGGGATCAGATATATTATTTGAAAATCACTTTGAACCGGCATAAGCGTTCACATTGGAGATATATTAAAGGTAATCGAAGATGGATCCCTTTGAAGTGCAACGGCTACTTGCTATTAATACTGAGGGTGATTCCAAAATGGATGTAGTAGAAGTAGTGCTTTCGGTTTGTTCTTGTCCTGAACAGCTTGTATGGATGAATACTAGCACTACATCACTGATTGGAGGGCATTGTTAGCATTCCAAGTCGGATTGCTATTTAAAAGGTAAAACGTAGCCTCAAGTCTTACCAACTGGGAATGACTAAAATCAGGGGAGATGCGGCAGGGCTAAGTGGGTCGCACCCATTAGGGTATTGTCATCACCTTTCCAAATATATTAATTTACGGATTTTGTTGTGCATGAGATGTGACAGCCCACATTTCGAAAGGTTTAAATCGACAATAATCCACACATGTCCAATTCAAACAATCCGGAACATAGATAATCAATGGGGTTAATTAAGAAAAATAAGAAAAGAAGAAGGAAACAAACACATAATCTTGCAGCAAAATGACAAAATATAATAATCAAATAAACAGTTCATGAAGTTGTTTACTATACTTTTGATTATAATTTATACAACATTTATCAGAGTTATATATACAACAGAACAAATAAAATAATGCAGTGGAACAACAATGATGGAATAATACTAGTAATAATATACCAAGTCTTCGTCCTCCAGAGAATAATCTTCGATAAACTGAAAAACTCAGGACTTATCCGAGCGTAATGAAAAGACAAAACACTCGAGTCAAGACTAAAATATTCTTATGTGAGTCAAATCGATATCACATATAACATGAGTGCCATGGCGTCAGAGAAGTTTACGGGGTTTCACATCTCCTATCCAGTGTATAACGTGCGTGCAATAACTCAAGAGATGTCACGAGATTTTCCATCTCTTAAGGATCCGTCAAAATATTTATATGTAGTAGAATACGCTACATAAATAATGTCTAATCAATAAAATAAATATTTTTCTTAGCATTAAGGCTTTACATTAACCCCCCTTAACGCGTTTTTACGTTTATATCTCATATCAATTCATTTAACATCTTGTTTAACTAACATTTATTGAATTTATAAACTATGAACTTTACATTTTCGCGAAACATTTGAATTATAATGTTCATATCTCCATTTTTAGCATCAACACCATTAACGAATTATTTCTTATATCCTTACTTGAGTTTATTTACAACTTAATTCACATTTGTTTTCACAATTTTACTTAATAACAGATTTATTTGTGAAACATTTTAATCATCACTTTAGTTTATAATCATTCTATAAAAGTCCAACTTCTTATATATGACTTTATCTAAGTTTATAATTATCTCAAAAGTTACAAATTCAATTTCAAAATTTCTTTGCAAATTTATATTTAATTCTATAACCAATTTACAAAGATATTATTTCATTTGCCTACTTTCATAAGTTCCACTTACTTATTCCATTCAGTCATTAATCATTTCATAATATACTAATTAAGTATAACATTTATTATCACAACTAAATTTCCATTTATATACATTTTAATTACTTTTTAAGTTTTGCTTACTTGTATAATATCCCATTACATATCCAAATCATCATTTTAACATTTGGTAAGTCTTATTATATGTTATTAGAATCCAATTTGGTATTATACAAATTAATCTGATTCATTTTTCTGAATGTTCACTTTTTTAACTTGTTTAAATTTTCTTTACTTTCAATTTAAAGAGTTGCAAACTTAAACTCTTAAGTTTCTCAAAACATTTAGTTTAGATTTCTTAATTCTCTTATTTTATAAGCTCTGGTTATTCAAATATTTCATTTCATTCAAATAATTTGAAGATTATTAATCAATAGAACTTAAAAAATTTAAATACCGGGTTCATTTCAAATCATTTGAAATAAGTATGTATACCTATCTCTTTTGAATATCAAATCATACTTTTGGAGTTTTAACCAAAATCTGTTTATCAAAACAATTTCGTAGCAAAGCTTCTCAGAAGTCTCCCCCACTTTGAGACTCGAAAATGAACGTCGATGATGCTGCACAGTCATCACCGAAATTATTTTCCAGCGATAGAAGAGGGGAGTACTGAATTCATTCCTTTTTTAAAATTTATTTGAAAACAATTAGTATTTGTATATACTTTTAAAAAATACTGGTATTATTTTCCAAACCTTAAAAACCTTTTTAAGAAGCACCGACATTTAAATTTCTCAAATTCTAAATTTTATATTCATTTTACTTGCAAATTATATTTTATAAATCACATTTATACAGTTTCATTTTCTTATAATCAAATAATAGCTAATAGTTTAGGAATATTGACTAATCAAACAGTAAATGGTGATGATCAATATTATCATTTCTAACAACCAATTCACACTATAAATACCGTAATAATTTCTGAAAATTATTCCTTTATATACAAAATATAATCAGGGTAAAATTATTTCATTTACCCAATTTCAAAAAAATACTACGTCGAATTGTTCTGTTCAAGTGTTTAGAGATCTCTATCAATAACGTTGATTACTCGTATTGACCAGAATCCATAAGCCACTCAACAAATCAACCAACACAATATAAAACAATTTTTATATTCACTAACAAATATGCGCTCATATCTATTAATACACTCGAACTCATTCTAGGGTGCTACTGACCCTATCTCTAATGAGTTACCCCTTAAAGCCAAGGTTATCGCTAAACCAAAGCTCTGATACCAGTTGTGACGGCCCACGTTTTGGAAGGTTTAAATCAACAAAAATCCACACATGTCCAATTCAAACAATCCGTAACATAGATAATCAATGGGGTTAATTAAGAAAAATAAGAAAAGAAGAAAGAAACGAACACAGAATCTCGCAGCCGAATGAAAAAATATAATAATCAAATAAATAGTTCATGAAGCTGTTTACTATACTTTTGATTATAATTATACAACATTTATTAGAGTTATATATACAACAGAACAAATAAAATAATGCAGCGGAACAAAAATGATGGAATAATACTAGTAATAATATACCAAATCTTTGTCTTTGTCCTCCAGAGAATAATCTTCGATAAGCTGAAAAACTCAGGACTGACCCGAGCGTAATGAAAAGACAAAACACTCGAGTCGGGACTAAAATATTCTTATGTGAGTCAAATCGATATCACATATAACATGAGTGTCATGGCATCAGAGATGTTTACGGGGTTTCACATCTCTTATCCAGTGTATAACGTGTGTGCAATAACTCAAGAGATGTCACGCGATTTTCCATCTCTTGAGGATCCGTCAAAATATTTATATGTAGTAGAATACGCTACATATATAATGTCTAATCAATAAAATAAAAAAATTTCTTGGCGTAAAGGCTTTACATTAATCCCCCTTAACGCATTATAAAGCATTGTCATACAGTTTGCATATAAAACACCAGTAAACCGTCGGTGAATAAAGATGTGCCGTGATACGACAACATTAAACCAAAATCGTATGGGTCTCGTATAAGGATAAAAGTATGAAAAGGCACGTGAGGCAATACCCAAGGTAGGATACTATCAGTTTACCCTTCCCGGTTGGTGGTAACGCATCATAGCCATGATCGCCCACCGCGTCCAACACTCCTAAAATATGAGGGTGCGCACTAGTCAATCACAATGTAAATGATGGTAATACGAAGAAGTGTGTATGCTCGGGGTAGCTAGCCCGCTTGACCGGTACAGCTCCTGTTTTAGTCATTTGAAATTGGCACAAGTGCCGGGCTAATCCATCATCGTTCTCTTTCTTCAAATCCAGCAAACGTACGCCAAATCCAAACAACTTCGTTCTGGATCATCACTCTGTTATCCCGCCTTTTGGCAAGGCCGAGATACCAAGGAGCTGACTGAAAAAAGAGACACGTCAAATATCGATGAATTTTTCCCGAGTCCGGATCGGGCTATAATTGATAAGACACGTCAAGTGAAGCTGTGGAAACCAACGTTCCAAATTTCGAGACAATCCGAGTTCGTATGCTCAAGTTATCGTCAATGGAAAGTGGAAGAGACAGCCTTGGTTCGAATCGATCAGGAGAAGTCCCGGTTCGGATCCATCAGAACATTAAGTGGCCTTAGGTTCAAATCCATAAGTTAGCCTCACAATCGAATCCATAAGCCATGCATTGGTTCGAATCCAGGAAACCTAACCTTGCTTCGCATCCATCAAACAAACCTATATTCGAAACCATAAACCCAACCTTGGTTCGAATCCCTCAAGGTAAGGCGCTTCGAATCCATTCAGCTGAGAAGTCTTCGTATCGATCGACAATGGAATATCCTGATCGATACGAAGGAACATACCTTCGATCGATTCGAAGGACCACGTCTTCGAATCCATTACCACGAGTCCACCCAGTCAAAGCAGCGAAGGACATGGAGTCGACCCAATCAATTCAGAGTGAAAAGCGGATCGATACGAGGGACGTGCACCACATCATCGCCTTCACGTACAGGAGCATGGATTCGACCCTATGGATTCGAACCATATCGATTCGAACGAATCCATGGGGCGAAAAACTCCAACTTGAATCGATCATAACTTGAGATCTACAAGTCCAAATGCTATGAAATTTTCACAGAAGCTTGAACACATGTTGAGGAATGTTCACACCAAATTTCAGCTCGATTGGAAAATTTCTTGATCGATTCGAACATAGCTTCGAATCGATCCTAAAGTGGGCCCGGACTTCCAGAAAGCGGGCATATGGGCCCCCTGACGTACCAGAACTGGTCTCCCTTCAGTTTAGGCGAAATATCAGCCTCCTACACCAATAAATAGAGCCCCTGGTCATTCAGAAAAAGGGTCAGAGAATTCTAAGAGCAAAAGAGCGCCCAGACTCTGCCAGATTTGCTCAGAATCGCCACGGTTGTCTTAAATTCAGACTTAGCTCTCAAAACCAGTTGTACTGCGTTATAAGACATTGTAATCTTCGAGTGTCGAGTAATAAAATCATCAAACCTTCATAGTGGATGTAGGCTACAAAGCCGAACCACTCTAAATCGCTTGTCTTCGTATTTTACTTTCTGTCATTTTGGAGTTTTTGTTAGATAATCCACAACGTTAATTTTCGTTATCCGCGTTTATCTCTTCAAAGACTTCCGAAGAGTGTTGTGCCCATTTTTGGTACAAACACTTTGGTGCTTTCACTGAGAAAACCAATTTTTCTCCTGCTCCTCGGATCTACCATCGATACCGAATTGCGTAAATCCAAGAGGAAGATCCAGATCTCTACTCCGGAATCCTTCCATTCTATTCAGATTTGCATAAAATCTAGGAGAGGAATCCACTGTTCAAGATGGTTAGCACAAGGACTACTTCTACAGCTGCTAATCAAGAACCTCGGGATGAACAGAATCCCACGCAGCAGTTACAGTCCAATCAAGACAACACTGCTCACTCCGGTCCATCTGGACCGGTAACCAGACAAGAGTTCCAGACTTTACTCTAGGAACTGACCCAAAGCCGGCAACAGTTAGCTGAACAGTTGCGTGCCAACATTGAATTGACCAATCAATTAAACCGCCAAAGGCATAGGAAGACAAGGACGAGCGATGCATCCCACTCGTCCACTGAAATTTCTGCTTCCTCTGACTATCATGGCAGAACTACACGTCCCCGGTTGAACGCAGGTCATACGCTAGTTACCGAATATCAACCCGCCTTGACTGTGGGACAGTTGAGGGTCGGACCGTCAACTAGCTCCCAGGCCGGGCCCTCATCACGAGGAGGTGTTGCTCCACAGCATACCACAGGCGATCGCGCTACAACAGCCGCGGTAGAGACAAGGGTTGATACCCAAAACCTGTCGGATCCAAATAATCAACATCGTGGGCGTACTCCTGAACCATACGTCCCAGAAGATGTGGAGCCAAGGAGGCGAGATATAGGCTGTCGACAACGCCCGGTCCGAGCTCGCGCTGTGGAACCTGACCACACCTTAGTTCAGCCTACACGGAATGTGGCTATGCCCGACATCTCAACCATGGTACGTCAAATGATCCGCGAGAGCCAGGGACTTATCAACGACGACTGGGGGATCTCCCGTAGTCAAACTCCTTTCACTGACGAAATACTGCACGTTGAATCTCCTCGGCGATTCAGAATGCCAACTCTCCCTCTGTACGAAGGAAATTCCGATCCCAATCAACATATCTTAAAGTATGAATGGTCAATGAGCGCCGCAAGGGCTGATGATGCAGTAAAATGTCGAAGCTTTCCCATCTCTTTGGGAGGAATTGCAAGGATGTGGTTCACAAGGTTGCCACCAAGATCCATCTCTTCGTTCGACCAACTAGCTAAGAAATTTGTCGAACAGTTTCGTATGCATGTCACTAGGCCTAAAGACGTTAACACCTTATCTAGTGTCACCCAGGCTAAGGGAGAGACGCTCAGGCATTACCTAGAGAGATTCCACGCAACATGCGTGGAAATTAGCAATCCCAACGACAACTCGATTCTGATGGCGTTAACCAAAGGGATCGACCCCGACTCGGAATTTGGGAATTGGTTAGCTGGGAAACCACCCGCGTCATTGGACCGTTTCTACTCCAAAGCCGCTCAATTCTTGCGACAAGAGGACACAAAGCATTCTAGGAAACAGGGTGATATGATACCCAGAACTGAAGGAATACAGAGTAATGTGGCAGTCAAACAGTCCGGTGAAAGTTTCGGAAAAGTCCAGCTAAATATACAGAATAAACAAGCTCAGCCGAGAGTCAGCAGCGGTCGGGATAAGAAGAGAGAACAAAATCGAGGCCCGCAACGTAGGACCCCGATGTTTGACAGTTACACACCATTGAATACATCGTTGGAAAACATGTATCTACAAACCTGCAACGCTGAGCAGTATAAGAAACCTGCTCTGAAGCAATCATCGGAGAGACAGATTCAGACAGGAAAGTTCTATAGATTTCACGAAAGTTACGGCCACAATACCAACGAGTGTCGACATCTGCAAGACCTCGTTGAAAAATTGATCAGAGAGAGAAAGTTGGACCAGTTTGTGCGAGCACCGCCGTCTGGTGGAGCGGGCCCCTCAAAGCAAAATCATGCACAAAATCAGGCAAGACAGGAAGAACCGGGTCGTGACGGAGGAAGATTGGTAATTAATGCTATAAGTGGTAATCCTCATCCAGTGGTCCGAAGCTAGGAGGAAGTGGAATCATATGGCAACTTAGCTAAACGCTCAAACTTCGAGTATAATGATAACTTGGGCAGTAAACCTTCAACCAAACGAAAGAGAGCGATAACCAACAACATCACTTTCCGGGACAACGACGTTGACTACGTCGGAAGCCCGATTACTGACCCACTTGTGATATCGACCCAGGTAGGCCCGATGTGGATGAAGAGGATCCTGATTGACTGCGGGAGCTCTATGAATATCATATTTGCACATGCTTATAATCAAATGAAGATGAAAGCTGGGGGTCTGAAACCCTACCAAACTCATCTCTATGGATTCAATGGCAGCGCTACTGTACCAGTTGGAGTGGTAGAGTTACTAGTTGAATTGGGAACCGGAGAATGTAGGTCGGTTCGAATATTGCAGTTCATTGTGTTGGATGTAGAGTCGCCATATAATGCCTTTTTAGGTCGACCTTCCCTTGCTGAATTCAGGGCCATAATAGCCCCGTGGTGTTTAACTTTAAAATTCCCAACCGTCAACGGAGTTGGGGTCATCCAGGGCGATCAGGTTGATTTGAGAACAATCATACACCAAAATCGAGTTGCCCGATTGCATAGTGCCAAGGACCGACTTAAAACTTTTGAACTTGGTGAGCTAGTCGCTAAGAAAGATAATTCGGCACTCCCGCCCATGAGATCAACATGGAAAGGGTCGCGCAAGATTAAGCGAAAGCTCAAATATGGTGAATTCAAGTTATCGCCCATTGATGGCTTAACTTTACCAGAGGCCTGGAATAGCGAAAGCCTTCATCGCTACTGCAATTAACAGGCTATGTTTATTTATTTAGTTTGAATTCCGTTTTAAAATTTGTTTCAGCATTTCGAAATTAGAACTAATAATAAGGCAACTGACTTTGCCATGCTTTCTGATTTCAGCAATAAAATGCCATTTCTTCGGGCCAGAGCTGTGATTCATTAGATACAATGTATAACATCACGATGCACGGAGAGCTAAAATTCCATCATGCAATGGGATTTATTCAAGAATGGAGTGGCTGTGATACGACTAGCCACTCGCTAAGTGAAGCCCGAGCTCGGGGGCAAGCCATCACATCAGACCGGAAAAGGGTTAATACACGACAACCCTCCACTAAACTCCGTACTCCCAGAGTGCGAGGCGGAGTATACACATTCCTTAACTCTGTACTCCCAGAGTGCGAGACGGAGTATAAACATTCCTTAACTCCGTACTCCCAGAGTGTGAGGCGAAGTATAAACATTCCTTAACTCCGTACTCCCAGAGTGCGAGGCGGAGTATAAACATTCCTTAACTCCATACTCCCAGAGTGAGAGGCGGAGTATAAACATTCCTTAACTCCGTACTCCCAGAGTGTGAGGCGGAGTATAAACATTCCTTAACTCCGTACTCCTAGAGTGTGAGGCGGAGTATAAACATTCCTTAACTCCGTACTCCCAGAGTGGGAGACGGAGTATAAACATTTCCTAACTCCGTACTCCCAGAGTGCGAGGCGGAGTATAAACATTTCCTAACTCCGTACTCCCAAAGTGCGAGGCGGAGTATAAACATTCCTTAACTCCGTACTCCCAGAGTGCGAGGCGGAGTATAAACATTCCTTAACTCTGTACTCCGAAAGTGCGAGGCGGAGTATAAACATTCCTTAACTCCGTACTTCGAAGAGTGCGAGGCGGAGTATAAACATACATCAATTTCATACTCATCCCCAAGACTGGGGGCAGGACCAAAACAAATATCGAGTTGAAGACGGAAGAGAATATACTTTCATTTCCATTATCAACAAAAAGAATTCGATTACAAGATGATTCAGAAAAGAAGATAAAATTCCTACTAGTGGGAGCCGAGTCCACATCTATACACAGCTATAGAGAAGACCAAAAGACAAAACACTACAGAGAACTGAAGAAGGAGTTCAATCTTTCTTCTTCCTTAGCTTCTTCTTCGAGGAAGTCCCACTAGAGCTGCTACCCAACTTCTTCCTCCTTCTTTTGCTCTTCTCCGATTTGCCCTCAGATGGCGACATAATGTCCACCTCCTCCTCAGAGCTAGAGACAACAGGGATTCTTTTGGAGGGTGAAGCCGGAGGAATAGAATCAGTAGCAGGAGGTGGAACAGGAGCGCTCGCAATTATCACAGTGCCGCCAGGCGATATCATCATTAATGGGGCATGGCCTGACGGGTCCATACCGGCGGTCACTGCGCCCATCTCAGCATTGATCTCAGCCAAAATCTCATCTTCGCGAGGTACTTGGGCCGCACTGGATATACTAATGACAGGCATGGAAACGCTAACAGCCGGAGTGGTCCCGCTCATGGAGAAGGATGGATCGATGAAAGGATCGTTGGGTTGATTGAGGAGATCCTCAATCATATGAGCGTCAAAAGATAACGTATTGTTATCCCAACTTTTGGCAAGGTCGAGATACCCAAAGATTAACTGAAAATCAATGATTATTAGTCATGAACATCGATTGTGCATCGCAGGTTCACCATGGATATCGATGAATTTTGTCCGAGTCCGGATCGGGCTGCAATTGATAAGACATGTCAAGCAAGGCCAGATGAAACAACGTTCCAAGTTTCGAGTCAATCCGAGTTCGTATGCTCGAGATATCGCCAGCGAAAGATGGAGTAGACAGTCCTAAGTTCGAATCCATAGGTGGAGCCTATGTTCGAATCCATCAAGTGGCCAAGCTTCATATCCACGGGACGATCTTCGTTCGACTCTATCATACTCCCTCTGCTTCGAATCCATGGAGAGAAAGTACTTCGAATCCATGATGCCTAGCCCCGTTTCAAATCCATTAAGCGAGTCACGGTTCGAACCCAATGAACCATTCCCCTTCTTCGAATCGATCAAGAAGAAAGTCTTCGAGTCCATGTAATTAAAGAGCTTCGACTCCATCCTGCGAGTATCTTCGAATCCATTCAACCAAGAAGCCTTCGTATCGATTAACTGAAACCTACCTTGATCGATTCGAAGAGAACGTTCATCCGATTGATTCGATAAAGTCATACCTTCGAATCTATGTACTTCGAATCCACTACCACGAATCCCCAGTCAAAACGGCAACTAGAAACGTGGAGTCGACCCGGGCAACTCGGAGCGCAAGACGGATCGACACGAAGGGAGCGCTCCACGTCATCACAGAAGTGCGCGCTGGATCGATTCGAACGAATCGATTCGAACTAAATCGATTCGAACCAGGCTAGTCAACCAGAAATGCAACCTTGAATCAATCATAACTTGAGATCTACACATCCAAATGCTATGAAATTTTCACAGAAGCTTGAGCACATGTTGAAGAATGTTCACACCAAATTTCAGCTTGATTGGACAATTTCTTGATCGATTCGAACCAAGGGTCGAATCGATCCCAAAGTGGGCCCAGATCTCCAGATCTCGGCCGTGTGGGCTCCCTCATGTGCCAGAACTGGTCTCCCCTCAATTTAGGCGAAATATCAGCCTCCTACACCTATAAATAGAGCCCCTGGTCATTCAGAAAAGAGGTCGGACAATTTTGAGAGCTAAAGAGCACCCAGATTCTGCCAGATTTACTCCAGATCACTATTGCTGCCTTAGATTCAGATTTAGTTCAGCAATCAGTTGTAATACAACATACGAAATTGTAATCTTCAAGCATCGAGCAATAAAATCATAAAAACCTTGAAGTGGACGTGGCCGGAGATAGCCGAACCACTATAAATTGTGTGTCACTGTTCATTATTTCTTGATTGCTGCTTATTACTTGCTTAGATCTGTGATTTGTGTGTGAATACTGTTGATTTGTATTCATACGCTGGTGCTTTCACTACACTTGGGGTTTGTGACCATTTTTGGTGCAAACACTTTGGTGCTTTCACTGAGAAGAACTAGCACCCGCTACACCAAATTCAAAATTAAGATTCGGAATTTTAAGGATTCAGATCTGACTCTACAATGACTCGACAAACTAGACAAAGAACTGAGAGGAGCCAACAGGCAAGAAGTCAAGAGGCATCCTCTGGCGCTGGAGAAGGACAAGCTTCGATCTACATTACTAGAGATGAGATGGAAGCGATGAATAACTTAATGCAGGAAAGAATGATGAAAAGCCAACAAGAGATGCTGCAGAATTTCTTCGAGCAGATGAGAGATGCAGGGACGCAGAACCCTGGACCAGCTACAGCGGCTGTGAATATGGAACAAGGAGCTAGGGCTATGGAACCCAACGGAGGACAGAATGCAGAACTAGAAGGCAATCAACAAGGGCTTGGGGGCAGGCCCGCAGGATCCAACGCAGAAGTACCTTTGGAAGGAGCTCAGCCGGCTAGGGCCAACACAAATGCTAACGAGCCGCCCGAAGAGTACGTACCAGAATTCCCTACAAGACTCGGAGGGCAAGACAGAGACATGACAAGGGGGCAACCCCTAGATGGAGATGAAAGAATGATTGGCCTAGTGAGGTGACTCATGAGAGGAGGGTTGTCGGGAGGAGGATTGGAAGAAGTTAGTCGGAGTCCGTTCGCTCCGAATATTAGGAATGCACGGAACCCTCCAAAGTTCAAACTACCAATGCTGGATTCGTATGACGAGAAGTCGGATCCAACCATGCATATTACCAAATACATTAGACACATGGAAGTACTTGGAGCATCCGAGGAAGTGATGGCACGATGTTTCCCTTTATTTTTATCAGATTTGGCTGCACTTTGGTTTAGGCAGCTAGAAACTGGATCAATCAGGACATGGGGCGAGCTTGTGGATTGCTTCATGAAGCAGTTTAGGGTCCACGTGACGCGACCTAAGAGCGTGATGACTTTGGCATCAATAAAACAAAGGACCGGCGAGTCCATAAAAGATTTTTTGTTACGATTTAATGCGACGGTGACTTCTGTAGATCGCCCGGACCCATCGATGATTTTGATGGCGGCAGTGGCAGGAGTTGGAGAAGGCACCGAATTCAAAGACTCTTTGACTAAAGATCCACCGCAAGATCTTGGAGAGTTTTTCCATGAAGCTGAAAAATTCATTCGATTAGAGGAATCACGAGCCGAGAGGCAGGAAATAAATGTTGCACAACGCGAAGGAATCGCCAGGGAACAGTCTAGGGCAGACAAAGGAAAGAGAAAGCAGGATGACGCACATGATGGTCCTGACAAACGAAAGAAATTCCGAGAGCCCAGATTCAGGCAATACACAGACTTGGTGGCAGGACTGGAACGAATTTACACCGAAACTCGGGGGCAACTCCCCTATCGAAAACCACCCAGGAGAGATCCCACGGAGCGGGAACGTAAGACTGGAAAGTACTGCCTATTCCATGAGCTGGATGGGCACACTACCGATGAATGCCGCCACCTGAAGGATGAGGTGGAAGAACATGCCAGGAGTGGTAGATTGCCGCAGTATGTCAGGGAACGTACGACGGCGGTTAGACCCGAACAACCACCGCATCAACCAAACAGGAATGATCCTGGATCGGGATCACGACTCGTCATCAACTGATTGTGATGGCAAGGGCCAAGTTCAAGATTTGGACTCTGGTCAATTAGTTTTCTTAGATTTGATTTTCAAAATAAAACGGCTATTCCACTTACTCATGTACGGGAACCGGAGAGATCCCTAGGCATGCTCTGAGATGGTAATAGACCGCTCCGCCCAGAGAGGCATTGTCTTGTTTTTCCTGGTGTTTGAGATTGAACATCTAGGATTTGAATTTAATAAAGAAACACTTATTAAAATAAACCTTTGACCGGAGAGTTAAAGGATAAACATTAAATATCAATATAAACATGATCGCTTTATGATTCTACCCGGAGAGGCAGGGTCCGGAGTGCAAGAAGTGGGTTGCTTCACCGGAGAGCGACAGGATCAACTCACTTAAGCATCGTTTCCTATTCACCAGAGAGTGATTGGATCAGGATTCGATAAGAGCCCGGAGAGGCTATGATCGGCCCACAATTTAGGCCATGACATCGCTTAATGTTCAGATACACTGAACCGGAGTGCAGGAGGTGAGTCGCTTCGCCGGAGAGCGACAGGATTGACTCACTTAACGTTGTTTCCCCTTCACCGGAGAGTGACAGGATGGGAACCAACATGAGCCCGGAGAGGCTGTGATCGACCGACGATTCAGGTCATGACATCGCTTAATGTTCAAGTACACTGAACCGGAGTGCAGGAGGTGAGTCGCTTCATCGGAGAGCGACAGGATTGACTCACTTAACGTTGTTTCCCCTTCACCGGAGAGTGACAGGATGGGATCCAGCATGTGCCCGGAGAGGCTATGATCGGTCGAGACCGACCAAGACATCGCTAAATGCCCTAGCTGGGGCCAGAGTGCAAGGGATAGAAAGCAACGCCGGAGTGCAATAGGATCTTTGTATTCAATCGCTAAATCTGGAATGGGTTTGACAAGGGTCCGGAGTGACCATCAATAGTACGGAGAGACCGTAGAATTTCATTCTTAACTTCCACTGGAAAAAATTGATAACAATTCGGCTACGAACAGCCATGGACTTGATTGAAAATGCTATAAGCTATAAGTAAAACATGAACTCACTGCATCCTACTTAAGACTGATCAAAACACGCCTTTTACCAAAAAGGCATGTTTTGGGGGGCAAAATGTTATCCCAACTTTTGGCAAGGTCGAGATACCCAAAGATTAACTGAAAATCAATGATTATTAGTCATGAACATCGATTGTGCATCGCAGGTTCACCATGGATATCGATGAATTTTGTCCGAGTCCGGATCAGGCTGCAATTGATAAGACATGTCAAGCAAGGCCAGATGAAACAACGTCCCAAGTTTCGAGTCAATCCGAGTTCGTATGCTCGAGATATCGCCAGCGAAAGATGGAGTAGACAGTCCTAAGTTCGAATCCATAGGTGGAGCCTATGTTCGAATCCATCAGGTGGCCAAGCTTCATATCCACGGGACGATCTTCGTTCGACTCTATCATACTCCCTCTGCTTCGAATCCATGGAGAGAAAGTACTTCGAATCCATGATGCCTAGCCCCGTTTCAAATCCATTAAGCGAGTCACGGTTCGAACCCAATGAACCATTCCCCTTCTTCGAATCGATCAAGAAGAAAGTCTTCGAGTCCATGTAATTAAAGAGCTTCGACTCCATCCTGCGAGTATCTTCGAATCCATTCAACCAAGAAGCCTTCGTATCGATTAACTGAAACCTACCTTGATCGATTCGAAGAGAACGTTCATCCGATTGATTCGATAAAGTCATACCTTCGAATCCATGTACTTCGAATCCACTACCACGAATCCCCAGTCAAAACGGCAACTAGAAACGTGGAGTCGACCCGGGCAACTCGGAGCGCAAGACGGATCGACACGAAGGGAGCGCTCCACGTCATCACAGAAGTGCGCGCTAGATCGATTCGAACGAATCGATTCGAACTAGATCGATTCGAACCAGGCTAGTCAACCAGAAATGCAACCTTGAATCAATCATAACTTGAGATCTACACATCCAAATGCTATGAAATTTTCACAGAAGCTTGAGCACATGTTGAAGAATGTTCACACCAAATTTCAGCTTGATTGGACAATTTCTTGATCGATTCGAACCAAGGGTCGAATCGATCCCAAAGTGGGCCCGGATCTCCAGATCTCGGCCATGTGGGCTCCCTCACATGCCAGAACTGGTCTCCCCTCAATTTAGGCGAAATATCAGCCTCCTACACCTATAAATAGAGCCCCTGGTCATTCAGAAAAGAGGTCGGACAATTTTGAGAGCTAAAGAGCGCCCAGATTCTGCCAGATTTACTCCAGATCACTATTGCTGCCTTAGATTCAGATTTAGTTCAGCAATCAGTTGTAATACAACATACAAAATTGTAATCTTCAAGCATCGAGCAATAAAATCATAAAAACCTTGAAGTGGACGTAGGCCGGAGATAGCCGAACCACTATAAATTGTGTGTCACTGTTCATTATTTCTTGATTGCTGCTTGTTACTTGCTTAGATCTGTGATTTGTGTGTGAATACTGTTGATTTGTATTCATACGCTGGTGCTTTCACTACACTTGGGGTTTGTGACCATTTTTGGTGCAAACACGTATTCACTTCCCCTTCTTCACCAACCACAGAAGATGTCATAGTAGCTTTGGTGACGATGGCCACATGCGCTTGATGAGAAGCCTGAGATGCAGGAGGCGCGGGGATAACGGCTTCAGTCACTGAAATGTGAAAAAACGAAGATTGTTAACTGTGGGTAATGCTCCAAATTCACCACACTAAATGTATACAGAAGACGTTTGATTACCTTCCTTAGCCTGGCTCACAGTATGGGCAGAAACATCAGCAGAAGATAAATGCGGCTGGTCAGGATTATAAGCAGGGATGGACTGAGGATTGACCGCACCGATGTTTTCAGGAAATGTCGGAATTGCAGCTCCAACACTCATTTCGTGATGCTCAATCCCCGAGCCCTCACCTGTCTCTATCTGTTGGAACCCGAGCCTCTCTCTCGCCATAGAAACAAGCTCGAAGTCATCCAGCGTTTCATCCGGATGCGCCGCTCTCTTATCCTCCACCAGCCTAGTCCAGGCGTTATATAGAATCATAGAGTCATCTCCCAGCCATGATAAATTTCTGTGCTCTAGCACGTTGGCGTTGTATGTAACCAGGAGATCATCAAAATCAGCATCCATCCTGGACTGCTCCGCCATAATCTTTTCCTGGATTTCTGCATCCACAGACTTGGACTTGGCCACCGCCGCAGCAAGTTCGGCCCGAAGTGACACAGCTTGGTCACACGTCTCCTGAGCAGTGGTGTTAGCAGCATCTTTCTCTTTCACCACTTCAGCGAATTTGGCCTTGAGCTCATTCAGCTCCTTAACGGCTACATCTCGCTCAGCTACAACGTTGGTATAGCGGTGGCCCATCTCTTCAACCGTGGCACAGTGTGCCTGCTGCATTCTCGCCATTTTGGCCACAACATCCTCATGCTTTTTGAGTACTAGGAGTTCCGAACTTCGAGACGACTCCATCTCAGACTGAAGAACTTGAATGATGCGGTCTTTTTTGACAATCTCAGCATCTCGCTCCTGAATAACTTTCGCCCGGTCAAAAGCTACCTTTGAAGCTTTCACGGCTGCTTTATACCATTCCTTGTATTGGACATAGAAGTCACGAATATAGCTGTGCGCAGTGTTTTCAGCATCCTGAGGAATCCTCTTAAGGTGAGGAGGAAAAACGTATGCGTCCATACAGATTTCTGGGAAGTCCTTCTTCATTTGAGCAAGCTGGATGGCACCTTCGCTTGTCAACTCAACCGGAGCCTGCTCAACGATAGCAGCTGCCGGTGGTTCAACTCTAGGCCGCTGAGTCTCGGGCCTTGAAGATTGGGAAGGCTGCTGCTGCTGTGAAGGCCCAGGGGTATCTACGGGGGCCCTAGGTGGCGGAGGAGAACGAGATCGTGATCGGTACTGATGGCCCCGATCTCTGTCAGTACGATCATGGCCAGAACGGCCGCGCCAATAATCTCTATCCCTGTCATAGCGCTCCTGGCTAGAGTAACCTTGCCTGGGGTCCCTATTTGATTCTCTCCTACGAGAATCATAATATGGAGAAGATTGGCGCACGTTACGGAGCCTATCCAAAGTAGACCCGCGACCCGACATCTCACCTGCAATAAGAAGGGGCTACAGATTAGAATCCTACAAAACAGTAATTAATATGCAAAAGTCATGTAGTGGTGTGGAAGTGTGTGTAAATGTGTAAACCCCCAGACCAACCGGAAGTGTTGACCGCACTCAAAGGAAAGGGCTCGCTCATATTTAATACATCTTGAAATTCCTCCAACCCAGGATTACATGGAATCAATATAAAATCCGGGATGGGAATGTCGTCAAGCCCTTTAAAAGTATCTCTCGAATGAGAAGGGGCGGCCTCAGAAATCGTAACACCGGAAGTGGGAGGAAACACATCCACAGATTTCCACCCCTTAGACTTAAATTTTTTAGAAACGACGGTCTTGCTTTTCCGTCTTTTTCCCAACTCCTCGAAGTTGCCCGAAAGATCAGCCATCGGCTCCAAATCTGTATGAGTCCTTTCTTCATCGCTCACTTCGGTTATTGTAATCCCGGGCATTTTCTTCGCCATTGTCTTTTTCTTCTTCTCCTTGTTTTTCTTCTTTGAGGCAGGCTTTGACATCCCCTCGATGACTATACTCTGATTTAGTTCAATCAAGCCGAGAGTTCTTAAGTTATAGTCATTCAACACCAAGTCGATGTGTCTCATCTCGCTCGGAACTTCTTGGAGACTATGGACTATGCCCTTGTAGTACCCGCCATCGGGTCTAGAGATAATGGCTGCAAGAAAAACAAGATGTCAATACCAATGCCAAAAAGCTATCGAACAAGAAAAGTCATCGGCATATGAGGACACTTACGCCTAGACAACCATCGCCTAGCGAAACCAGGAGGACACCGGACATAGAACCATTCATTCTTGAAGTAGCTTAGTCTGGTCCATGCTCCAATAATAACTTGGCAATTTCTGACTACCTCCAAAAATGTAAAGGACGGGCTATCGCCCCTGCTCTTGAAATTAAATATATATTCTATCTCGGTTGGCCTTGGCGGGCGAAAGAGACAATCCATAAATATGACGAAGGCGCTATTCAACAACGCATGTCCGTTGGGATGAAGTTGCGAAGGAGCAATTCCTAAGTATGACAGCATTTCCCTGATGTACTGATTAAAAGGAGGAAGAGTTCCAGCCGCACAAGCATGGCGGTAAAAGGCAGTATATCCTTCAGGCGGATTATGCGGTCTGTCATTGGCGCCGGGTAATAATGCATCGTTCAGAGATATGTTGTGTTTCAAACATATCCGGCCCAGTAAGGATTCAAAGATATTAGACCGGATAGAATCAACAGGATCCTCGATAAATATTGCGTCTTGTAGCTCGTCGGGAGCAGGGTCTATTATATCCGCTGGGATATCTGGAACTACAAGGACCGGAGGAGGAGAACTCTGAATCTCCTGCTGTTGCGAGCTCGAAGATTCCATAACTGACTAACTTATCAGAAAGCAACGTTAAGTTCATAAAACAGCCCGTGCATTCACCAGTGTAGTGTGTATGGATGTGCCGTGCAGTGCAAGTGCTGAACGTTACTTAAGCAGATTTTACAGGTTGAAACAAGATGTCCGAACGACAAAACTTAGGGACTTGAGAATGAAAATGACCGTCATCGCTGACCATCACTTCCACACCATCCAGACGTTACTGACCACTTCAAGTATAAATCAGTTGAATTAGTGGTTAAGTCATAGTTCCATCGATGAGCTTCAAAGGAAATTCAAGTATAATCCTACCGTCAAGTTCAGTTATGTAAGGCCGAAGCTCGTCGGAGTCAAATATGCTAAAGTTCATTAAGTTCATCAAAGTACAACTTGAAGTTGGTCGTAGTTCAGATGATGGAGCAAATCAAAAGAGTAATGGTCTCAGAGGACGAAGACGTTCGAATCCATCGGCACGAATCGATGAGGGTCGAATCGATGGAGTTCAATTCCAGGCGCTTCGAATCCATATGGTCCGACTCAATGTAACTTTGAGAAAGAGGAGCATTTCAAATCTACGATCTTTGCATGACTTCGAATCGATCAATATTGAGATCCTTCGAATCGATCGGAGTATCGCTACTTCGAATCGATCGCCACGAGCCTTCTTTCCTTTTTTCCCTTGAAACCATCGATTCGAGGTTATGCATTCAAAATCGATTCGAATGACACATCACTGGATCGATGCGAAGCAAAGAAAGACGACACTCTGATCGATATAACTCGAATGGTTTCATTCCTCAGTTCCATCGAGTCGACCCACTTCGTTCAGATCTCATCGCTCCTCGAAATTTTCAGAAGGAAAGACTGAATCGATGCCAAAAATTCTAAGTTCTATCTTTTTCATCACGAATCGATCCCTTGATTACCTGATTTTATTGCGAATGGAAGCGTGAAGGGGTTTGATCGATTTGAGGAGAGCACGTTTGTCTTGGCCTTGGAGAGATCGATTCGAAGAAGAGGCTATAGCAACAGTAAAAAGTAAAAAATGAAAGTGACACCGGCCTCGCGTATTTATATGGACCTCACATAGGAAACGGGACGATTCGTCTCCCGGTCAAAATGACTGACTCCAACCGGTCACACGCTGATCCATTCGAATCCGTCACATTCGAATCCATCGCATTCGAATCCATCACGTTCGAACCCCTCAAAAAACTTCGAATCCATCAAGGCTGCATCGTTACAAAGCCTCATCGATGCGGAGCTACATCGATTAAAAGCTTTCAACAAAAGCTAAACTAGAGTCGTTGCATCCCATCGATTCGAAGTACTAACTTCATGACCATTAGCATGCAGTGATTCAAAACCCATCGATTCGAAACGACCATTTCGAATCCATCGGATACCAGCAATTCAAGCCATCGATTCGAACAAACATAGCTTCGAACCCATCACAGACCACTGATGAAAATGGACGAACCGTTTCAATGTGAAAAATTGCTTGTCTACTCTTTATGCCGATTCAGGAGAGGATCAATACAAGAGGATGATCATAGACAATCATAAAAGCAATGTTTTAACTCGAATCTCAAACTGGTCCAGGAGAGGACCGATGCAGAATTCGATAGCAATCCGAACTAACAACGACTTGCGATCACGCAACGTTAACCAAAGTCAAGATAATACACGTATGCACATATCTCTGACTAATGTTTGATCTTTGTCATTTACGGGGATCAAATGTTCATCTCGTCATAACCCAAACAGTTAGCAGCTGGTCACAATCATACGACGGTTGATTACAACGACGAAGAATACAATTTTCAGCAGAGCATGTCCTAATCGTCCAACGATAGATTGTAGCTTTTCAAAGCACGTCATGTTTATACAAAACGTACTTTGGGGGGCAAATGTTATTCCGCCTTTTGGCAAGGCCAAGATACCAAGGAACTGACTGAAAAAAGAGACACGTCAAATATCGATGAATTTTGCCCGAGTCCGGATCGGGCTATAATTGATAAGACACGTCAAACGAAGCTGTGGAAACCAACGTTCCAAATTTCGAGACAATCCGAGTTCGTATGCTCAAGTTATCGTCAATGGAAAGTGGAAGAGACAGCCTTGGTTCGAATCGATCAGGAGAAGTCCCGGTTCGGATCCATCAGAACATTAAGTGGCCTTAGGTTCAAATCCATAAGTTAGCCTCACAATCAAATCCATAAGCCATGCATTGGTTCGAATCCAGGAAACCTAACCTTGCTTCGCATCCATCAAACAAACCTATATTCGAAACCATAAACCCAACCTTGGTTTGAATCCCTCAAGGTAAGGCGCTTCGAATCCATTCAGCTGAGAAGTCTTCGTATCGATCGACCATGGAATATCCTGATCGATACGAAGGAACATACCTTCGATCAATTCGAAGGACCACGTCTTCGAATCCATTACCACGAGTCCACCCAGTTAAAGCAGCGAAGGACATGGAGTCGACCCAGTCAATTCGGAGTGAAAAGCGGATCGATATGAGGGACGCGCACCACATCATCGCCTTCACGTACAAGAGCATGGATTCGACCCTATGGATTCGAACCATATCGATTCAAACGAATCCATGGGGCGAAAAACTCCAACTTGAATCGATCATAACTTGAGATCTACAAGTCCAAATGCTATGAAATTTTCACAGAAGCTTGAACACATGTTGAGGAATGTTCACACCAAATTTCAGCTCGATTGGACAATTTCTTGATCGATTCGAACATAGCTTCGAATCGATCCCAAAGTAGGCCCGGACTTCCAGAAAGCGGGCATGTGGGCCCCCTGACGTACCAGAACTGGTCTCCCTTCAGTTTAGGCGAAATATCAGCCTTCTACACCAATAAATAGAGCCCTTGGTCATTCAGAAAAAGGGTCAGAGAATTCTAAGAGCAAAAGAGCGCCCAGACTCTGCCAGATTTGCTCAGAATCGCCACGGTTGTCTTAAATTCAGACTTAGCTCTCAAAACCAGTTGTACTGCGTTATAAGACATTGTAATCTTCGAGTGTCGAGTAATAAAATCATCAAACCTTCATAGTGGACGTAGGCTACAAAGCCGAACCACTCTAAATCGCTTGTCTTCGTATTTTACTTTCTGTCATTTTGGAGTTTTTGTTAGATAATCCACAACGTTAATTTTCGTTATCCGCGTTTATCTCTTCAAAGACTTCCGAAGAGTGTTGTGCCCATTTTTGGTACAAACACACTCCATGTACATAGTTGTTAAAGTGGTTTCGGTATCGACAGAGAGTATGCCTATATCCAGCCCCGGTCTCTTTAACAACTAAACGTCGTTTTACACACCGATTGGTACTTTTGCATTTCGAAAACAGTTCATTCTTGATATCAAAATATCATATTCACTTCAAAATCAAATCCATTTCGAAATCATCATATTTACTCAAAATATCATATGAGCAGGGGTTACATTATTCCCTAAATTTATTTCCAACTATAGAAAAAATTTCTTATATTTCTCCGTAATTTTAACTTCTTCCCATTTTCACCTCATGAATTCTAGTAAAACATTAAAATTATGATATCCTTCCATCTGAATCAAAAATAACTATCAATTTATACCTTAGATAAACTAGAAGCAAAATTTAAATTCGGCATACATATCTCAGAATTTTAAGAAACAAAATATACAATATCATAACTGTTTGTTTTCAAGTCATATTTTGCGGTCACATATAAATCAGATTCCACATGTCTAATCCATGAAAACATAGGTGGAAACATATTTTGCTACTCCGTCAACTTTCATTTGCTCGAAAAATGTTAATTTTGGATCTATCGTGCCTTTTGTTTTCTTCCATATTTAAGGTCATAACCAATTAATAAATATATATCTTTAAATGAGCAAAACAAAAATGGTATAAAATAGAGAATATCCATGTAAGAAAATACTACATTTACATGAAAATAAAACTCCTTAGCATGTAAGAGAATGCAACGGATAACATATAAAAATTATACATGGAATAAGTTATAAAAAAAGGATAAAGAAGCATTTAATTAGCAGTCAATTTTTAGAGATGAATGCATTAGATGATTAAAAATGCAACATAACCACAAATACTCATCGAGAGAGTTAAAGATAATAAATACAACATTTTAATTTAAACACTTCTACCGCACCACCACCACTATTGAATCTAACTCAAATTTTGTTTCTACCGTTAATTTTTTTGCCTTTTACTTTAAATACATACAACCCAACTTAATTTCTCTACTAATTGCAAAAGCAAGATGATCTCAAGGCAACATTATATCTCATCAAAGAAACATTTCGAGGAAGTATATTATAAAAGGCAAAAACTATGTTTTGCTGAGCTTTCTCAACAATAGTAATAAGAGCCACAAAAGTTGAAGATATTATATGCTTTATTAAGTTTTGTATGTCTGGAAAGTACTTTTCTATCTACATATGACTTGTTTTACAGTGTTACAAATAGAATTGGGTCGGTCTAAATAGTATTTTTCATACATATTAGTGCATTTTAGTGTTCGCTTAGGCTTCTCATTAAAGCCGGAACTATGGATGACCTGAGATATATACACACAACCCCATATATGATATATGATGTCTCAGTTTTAATTTCTTTTCTTTACTACACAGAACCTCCATTTTTGATATAATACATTGTAAAACAATCACTTTTACATGTCACTTTAATTGACAAATGACTCTTTTATCTTTGATCAAGTTAATGAACAGTTATAGTTAAACGATCATAGTTCATATTTTAATCTCTAACCTCTTCAAAATTTAAGCAAATAACAATAGAATTAATTACATAGAAAAGCCACAAAGCTAACGTTATTTCCTTAACGCTTTATTCAGTCAATGACATCGCTGAGGTTTAGGTTAATGCTTATCAATAGTTTACTCTAATAATTGAAAATAAAATAAATGAAATAACAGTAATAATCAAAATCTTATAAGCAAGCACCAACCCCCTTAATATCTTCCATCCTTAGAATCAGATTCATCAACGAACTCGTAATTCCCGCTCGACACCATGTCCCCTACATCATGCCTTCCCTCGTGCGGTTTCAGAACCCATTCGGGCTCAATCCTTTCGAGCTCGAGCACTTAGCCGGTGCCCGAAGATAGATATTATAGTTTAACGAACTAACCATAGTCGATTATTGGTAATCGACATTCAAGTTGGAGATGAAAATAGATATGGAAAGAGGGAAATTGGCTTAGGCATTTTTGCAAGAGGGAAAAAAACCAAATAGTGGATGAATCAAATGATGGTGGTGGTGAATCAAATTGA
The DNA here is from genome assembly GCA_030737815.1 of Allium fistulosum. Classification (NCBI taxonomy): domain Eukaryota; kingdom Viridiplantae; phylum Streptophyta; class Magnoliopsida; order Asparagales; family Amaryllidaceae; genus Allium; species Allium fistulosum. The sequence goes on along the minus strand of CM060905.1, from coordinate 889,792,838 downwards.
GAACTGAATTTGGAAATCCAGACTAATTGGGGAAGAAACCAAATCGGGAGGGAAAACAAGAGTTACGTGTGATCAGTGAAACATTAAGGGCATTTTGGGTAACTCAAAAGGACACGATGAATTTACATGATTAGTAGTAGAGGTATGTGGGTACTGTGTGTGTATGTAATTATGTGTGAGTAGGTGTGAGTAGGCTTCTGTGTATGCTGTATTGAGTATTAATGTTTCGGGTTTTTGTATGCGTGCATCTAAGTAAATGGTGTGTGTTCATGTAACAGTGTGCGTTCATATGTATGTGTAGTGTGTATCCTTGACTGTATGCGTGTGTGGTGTTTTATGTTTTGTGGGTATGTACCTATATACCTAAATAAATATGTAATTGCAGTTGTTGTGTAGTTTCTGTTAGAAATGAATGAGTTAGTGGAGAGATTTGGGAAGAAGAAAGAATTATACAAAGTCCCACATCGGGGAATATTTGTACCAATTCCTCTATATATACTACAATCCAACATAGTATATCAATCAAAAGGAGAATGAGGACAAAGTGTGGAAGGGATAAGGCAATGTGACATGTAGGCCTTCATATTAATATTAATATGTCAAAGATAGGGCCTTGGGGCTCTTGGGGTCTCGTGATTAAATGGGCCACCGACTGCCGCATGGGCCTGCATGCGCCAAAACATCTATTTTTGATCGGATGTGTCTGTACGTTTGAACGGTAACCAGATGCGGCCATTTCCTTCCAGACGCGCTCACACAACGGTCACTGCTGTTGGTTTAAGGGTCGCAACCTTTCCAACAGTCACGACCGCTCCGAATAGGCACCTCCTCCAGCCTATAAATAGGCGGCCAGAATCCGAGAATCATTCATTCAATTTTTCTCTTCTTCTGTTCCTTCTTCCTGCAAGATCTCTGTTCTAGTTACTGTAATCTCTTTTGTTCGTCGACGCTCCGTCTGCAACCACCACGCTACGGGGCTGGTCCATTTCATCCTGGGAAACAAATTGCTAACTACCGTGAACTACGTACGGCGGTAATATTGTTTCAAGGAAACAGTTTCTACTGGACTCGGATGCTTTAATCGGTAATACCTTTCATACAGATCTAGTCATGCATTTTTGTGTTACAATTTCTCAAAATTAATTGACAAATTAGTGACAATTTTTGCCGTTACTGTTTCTGCATTATTTTGTAACTGTTATTGAAGTTACAATTGGTTTCGTAATGCTTTCCGGTAGTTGCGAATAACAATCTTGAAACAATATTTGATTGTTGCAAACGACGATGTCTGAGAATAACAACAATAACTCTGCACCAACACGAACGGTGACAAACGCTCAACCTGCGCCGCTGATTCCAACAATGGCAATATCTCATGGAGAAAGGCCAGAGAAGTTCAACGGCATGGATTTCAAGCGTTGGCAATAGAAAATGTTATTCTACTTAACAACATTAGGACTCGCCAAGTTTCTGACTGAAGATGCTCCTGTGGTAGGCGAACTCGAACCCGATGCAACAAAAGTAGAGGCATTCAATGTCTGGAAAAACTCAGATTTTATGTGTAAAAACTATATTCTGAATGGTCTAGATAATAGCCTCTACAGTGTATACTGTACTGTAGCAACATCCAAGGAACTATGGACGGCCTTGGATAGAAAGTACAAAACTGAAGATGCAGACATGAAGAAATTCATCGTTGGAAAATTTCTCGACTTCAAAATGGTAGATTCAAAGACTGTGATCAACCAAACTCAAGAACTACAACTCATCATTCGTCAACTAGAAGATGAACGGATGACTCTTAGCGAATCCTTCCAATTTGCCGCAACCATTGAAAAACTTCCTCCATCTTGGAAGGACTTCAAGAATTACCTTAAGCACAAGCGTAAGGAAATGACAATGGAAGAACTCATAGTTCAGCTAAGAATTGAGGAAGATAACAGAAAGTCTGAGAAAAAGATTTCTCAGAATATGGCGGCCAAAGCAAATGTAGTTGAGTCAGACAAACCTAATAAGAGAAAACGCGAGAATGCGTCTAAGAAGTCGAAGAAATTTCAGGGTTCTTGTCATAACTATGGAAAGAAAGGACACAAAGCTGTCGAATGTCGCGCACCTAAAAAGAAGAAATCAGAAGCTAATATGGCTGAAGCATCAGATGGCATTTCTGATATGGATTTATGTGCGGTAATATCAGAATGCAACCTTGTTGGTAACTCAAAGGAATGGTTTGTAGACACGGGAGCCACTCGACATATATGTGCTAATAAGTGGATGTTTACAAACTATAAAACTGCAACTGATGATGAACAACTTTTCATGGGAAATTCATCTGTATCAAAGGTCGAAGACAAGGGAAAGGTTGTGCTGAAACTAACTCCTGGAAAGGAACTTACTTTAAGTGACGTTCTCCATGTTCCAGAAATTCGCAAGAACCTGATTTCAGGGTCGTTACTCAGCAAGCATGGATTCAAATTAACTTTTGTGGCTGATAAGTTTGTATTATCAAAGAATGGAGTGTATGTAGGAAGAGGATATGTGTGTGATGGTTTATTTAAAGCAAATGTAACCACTATTGTACCAAACACTGATATGAATAAAAGTGAATCTTCTGCTTATATTGTTGACTCTTCTGACATATGGCATTCTAGATTAGGGCATGTAAATTTTGATACATTGCGAAAATTAATTAATCTATATTTTATATCAAAATGTAACATAGACTCCAACTATAAATGTTAAATTTGTGCAGAAGAAAAATTGACAAGAACCTTGTTTCATTATGTTGAACGAGAAACTGAACCTCTAGATCTAATACACACAGATGTATGTGATTTGAAAATGTGTCAAACTAGAGGCGGAAAAAGGTATTTCATTACCTTTATTGATGATTGTACTAGGTACTATCATGTGTATCTCCTTAGAAGTAAGGATGAAGCATTCGATATGTTTAAATAGTATAAAGCAGAAGTTGAGAATCAACTCAACAAGAAAATTAAAGCTTTAAGAAGTGATAGAGGAGGAGAATATGAATTTCCTTTTGAAGAATTTTGCGCTGAGCATGGCATTATACACCAAACTATAGCACCATATTCTCCTCAATCCAACGGTATAGTCGAACGGAAAAATAGAACTCTTAAAGAAATGATGAATGCTTTATTAATAAGTTCTGGACTGCCAGATAACTTTTGGGGAGAAGCTATTCTTTCAGCAAATCATATTTTAAATAAAATACCACGAAAGAAAACATCCAAGTCTCCTCATGAACTTTGGAAAAATAGACCATCGTCCTAAAAATACTTAAAAGTGTGGGGTGTCTTGCTAAAGTAGAGATACCTAAACCAAAGAAGGTCAAGATAGGACCAAAAAAAATTGATTGTGTATTCATTGGATATGCACAAAATAGTGCTGCTTATCGATTTTTAGTACACAAATCTGAAATTGATGATATTCATGAAAATACCATCATTGAGTCGAGAAATGCAAGATTTTTCGAACCTATATTCCCTTTAAAGCAGGGCACTGACAGTGATACTCATAAGAGACCAAGGGAAGATGGAATCTCCAATTCTCTTGAGGATACTGAAGATAACCTTCAGCAAATTAGTGCTGATCAACTAGTGGAGGAACCAAGAAGAAGTAAAAGGTCTAGAACCTCAAAAAACTTTGGACCAGACTTCTATACCTTATGTTAGAAGATGGTCCATTGACATACAAACAAGCTATGTCCTCCAGCGATGCCCCTTACTGGAAAGAGGCTATTAACAATGAGATAGAATCCATTATGGCTAATCATACCTGGAAGTTAGTTGATTTACCTCAAGGATGCAAGACCTTAGGTAATAAATGGATATTTAAAAAGAAATTGAAACCTGATGGTTCAATAGACAAGTACAAAGCCCGTCTTGTAGTCCAAGGATTCAGACAAAAGGAAGAACTGGACTATTTTGATACATATTCACCCGTGACGAGGATAGCATCAATTAGGATGCTTATTGCAATCACATCCATACTTGATTTAGAAATACATCAAATGGATGTAAAAACTGCATTTTTGAATGGTGAACTAGAGGAAGAAATATATATGAAGCAACCTGAAGGGTTTCTGAGCTATGGAAAGGAAAATAGTATGAAAATTAGTAAAGTCGCTTTATGGCCTTAAACAAGCTCAAAAACAATGGCATGAGAAATTTGATGAAACTATGTTATCAATTGGATTCACAATAAATGAATCAGATAAATGTGTCTATATGAAACACACACATTTAGGATATGTCATTGTTTGTCTTTATGTTAATGACCTGTTAATCCTAGGAAATAACAAGGCCATCATAACATCTACAAAGGAAATGTTATCCTCTAGATTCGATATGAAAGACCTAGGACTGGCTGATGTGATATTGGGCGTCAAAATTTTGAGAACACCACAGGGATATGCATTATCCCAATCACATTACATCGCCAAGATACTTGAAAAATTCAAGCAATATAATATAACTATTGCAAAATCACCAGTAGATATGAACCAAAATTGGGTGAAGAACACTGGTGATGGCATCTACCAGCTTGAATACTCTCATATACTAGGAAGTATCATGTATGTTATGAACTGCACTAGGCCAGACATCACATACGCTGTAAGTAAGCTGAGTAGATTTACCAGCAATCTTGGTAAACATCATTGGAAAGCGATAATCAGAGTTCTAGGATACCTAAAGTATACACAGAACTATGGTCTACACTATACAAACTATCCTTCAACAGTGGAAGGATACAGTGATGCAAATTGGATAACTGGATCACATGATACAAAATCTACAAGTGGATATATGCTCACATTAGGAAATGGAGCAATACCATGGAAATCATCCAAACAGACTTGTATAGCTAGATCTACGATGGAATCAGAGTTTATTGCACTAGATAAGACCGTAGAAGAAGCAGACTGGCTTCGAAGTTTCTTGGAAGATATTCCAAATTGGAGCAAACCTGTGCCTCCAATATGTATACATTGTGATAGTCAATCAGCAATTGGAAGAGCTAATAGTACACTATACAATGGTAAATCTAGGCATATTCATCGTAGACATAAAACAATAAGACAACTTCTCTCTAATGGAGTTATCACTATAGACTACATAAGGTCTAAAGATAACATAGCGGATCCATTAACAAAAGGCTTGCCAAGAGAGAAAGTTCAAACCTTATCGATGGAATGGGGTTAAGGCCCATAAACTAAAAGTTTTTCTAAAATGGAAACCCCGCCTAGTTGACTGGAGATCCCAAAATCTAGGTTCAAAGGGACAAATAAGTTTAAGAGAAACTCGATAGCACTATTACACTCGAACCATTCTTATGATAAGTCAGTGCTTTATTTGTTGGAAAATAGGATAAGTATTGATACTTTTAATGATGACTGTACTTGAGGAATTGTGAATACCCTTTAACGAATCACCTACGTAAAGTGCGAAGGCGCCGCTTCAAAGAGAATTATGAGGCCAAATTCTCTAAGCACTTATGAGACCAGACAGGTGTTCAAGGAAAAAACGAACACATACAGAGAACGAAGGATTATAAGAAACATTTGTCGTGTGTTATCTATTGTAGAATTACACAAAAGACTTACAGTTCAAGGACACTCTATGTCTACTGATTCGCCTGTAATTCAAATAGGTAAACACTAGGAAAGTTCAAGGCCCCTGTGCTACTTTAACCAATACGATAAATGGTTCGTGAAACTAAAAACAACTGCTCATTCATGTGGGGGATTGTTAGAAATGAATGAGTTAGTGGAGAGATTTGGGAAGAAGATAGAATTATACAAAATCCCACATCGGGGAATATTTGTACCAATTCCTCTATATATACTACAATCCAACATAGTATATCAAACAAAAGGAGAATGAGGACAAAGTGTGGAAGGGATAAGGCAATGTGACATGTAGGCCTTCATATTAATATTAATATGTCAAAGATAGGGCCTTGGGGCTCTTGGGGTCTCGTGATTAAATGGGCCACCGACTGCCGCGTGGGCCTGCATACGCCAAAACGGCTATTTTTGATCGGATGTGTCTGTTCGTTTGAACGGTAACCAGATGCGGCCATTTCTTTCCAGACGCGCTCACACAACGGTCACTGCTGTTGGTTTAAGGGTCGCAACCTTTCCAACAGTCACGACCGCTGCGAATAGGCACCTCCTCCAGCCTATAAACAGGCAGCCAGAATCCGAGAATCATTCATTCAATTTTTCTCTTCTTATGTTCCTTCTTCCCACAAGATCTCTGTTCTAGTTACTGTAATCTCTTCCATTCGTCGACGCTCCGTCTGCAACTACCATGCTGCGGGGCTGGTCCGTTTCATCCTGAGAAACAAATTGCTAACTATCGTGAACTACGTACGGCGGCAATATTGTTTCAAGGAAACAATTTCTACTGGACTTGGACGCTTTAATCGGTAATACCTTTCATACAGATCTAGTCACACATTTTTGTGTTACAATTTCTCAAAATCAATTGACAAATTAATGACAATTTTTGCCGTTACTGTTTCTGCATTATTTTGTAACTATTATTGAAGTTACAATTGGTTTCGTAACGATTTCCGGTAGTTGCGAATAACAGTTTCTAGTGTATTATATAAGTGTTTAAGTGCGTGTGTGTTCAGGGTTTTGGGATATTATTGTGTTGTAAGTGAGCTCACGTATGATTAAGTGTGAGAGTGAAGGTGTTGAGGTGTGTAACTCTGTTTAAGCATTGTTTTACCGTGTTGCTATTTGTTCTCTATATTATCTTTTGTTTTTGTGTACTTTATAGTTATACCTATATCTGCTGTGTGTGTATTTCAGAGTGTGTATAGTGTGTGCGCTCTATATATTTAAGTTTGTGCTGTGTGCGTGTATATATATAAGTGTGTGCGTGTGTATATATCAGTGTGCATAGGTGGCAGAGTGAGAACGTGTCTACTGTGCCTGTGACTGTGCCTGTGTGTTAATGTGTGTGTTGAGTAGCTGGTGATATGTTGGATTTAGTTTTGCTATGCACATTCTACATAATTAGCTAATTTAGATCCCAACTCCATTTTTATTTATATATGGATAAAATTTTAATTTAGACCAATTTTAAGAACCAATTACAAATTTAGGTCAGTTTTATAACTTATTACAAAAATAAACCAGTTTGTGTCAAATCAGCGGCACGTGTATTAGCGGCATCTCAAATGCCGCCGGTACATTTAAAAAAAAAAAAAAATTGCAGCATTTCAAATGCCGCAAACTATTTTGTTAAAAAAAAAATTTCTGCGAGGCATTTGAAATGCAGAGGCATCTCAAATGCCGTCCAGAATTTAAAAAAAGAAAAAATGTACTGACGGTATTTCAAATGCCGTCAGTACGCGTGATACTGATGTGGCGCAAAGTGATCTATTTTTGTAATAAGTTATAAAACTTGTCAACATTTGTAGTTAGTTTTTAAAATTGGGCTAAATTAAAAAATTATCCTTTATATATTTATGTATACGAACCTTTATCTGGCTCTATTTGAAAACCCGTCCTTACATTGTTTAGTATTTTACAAGTTTTTAAGCTTTTACAAGTTAAACAAGTTTTTAACCTTATTTGCTTGACTGTTTGGTTGTACAAAACTACAGTTATCGTATATTTTGTCATACCTTGTTGTTTTATTTTATGGTCTTGTGCAACCTTTTGCTATATTGATTTTATTAGTATCTTTGGTTTACTTACTAGCATGTATATTTAACTTGTTCATTAGTGCATGAGTGGGTGTGTGTAAGAATACTGTGTGTTAGTGAACACCCAAAACAAGTCGTCTCTTCTCTTTTGAATAGGCCTGTGCATTTTTAGTTGAATTATTTATGCACAGGTCTTGCTACCTTATTGTACTTTTTTTATTGCTGATGATCTGTCTTGCGTTGTGCGATCATGCTATATACAATTTTATGTATTCAACTTTAAGTGGGCGATAACACCTGATGTTTATAAACTTGAAATTAACGTGTGCATGTGTTTTGTTTTTGTAGGTGTGAGTATTTGTATATCTGTTTATTTTTAGTATCTAACATGTTTTTTAACTAACTAATAACTTACATAAAAAATATGGTTTAGAAACAAAAGGACGTTTAGTATGTTGTAATTGTAATGGTAATTAAAGAAACTAATGAATTTTCCAAAAGTTATTTTGAATATAAGTTATTAATAAAATTTATGGAAGGTTATAAAATCAGTAATTTATTGAAAAGAGAATATATTTATCAATCATCTATTTCTAAGTGTTTATTTTGTTATAAACGAACATTTATTACAAACATTTTATCATTAATATTGCCTTGTTTATATTTATTTAAGTAATCTATTTTATATTAGTTCTGATTTTTGATTTCTTATTTTCTTTTTATTCCGATGATATTGATTGGATTAGTGTTTTAAGATGATATCATATAAGATATACCTCGGTACTATATGTATGTGTGTAGTTATACACATGCTTATATCTATTATGTTATTATGTTACTTAGGAATACATGTGATATATTCAAAAATATACATAATACAGATAAACATTTTAAAATAAAATAATAATTTATTTTAATTTTTAGATTGTATTGATGCTAATTAATAGTTTACGTAGGTCCATTAAGTTCCAACTAGGAATTTTCTTTTTAAAATTTACTCATTTCACCCACTCCCAAACGAACTAGGTCAAACATAACAAAGTCCATACATGCTTCTGATATTTAAATTGTTTAAATATTGACCAAGGATTGAGTTCACACGAGAAAGTCGACATAATCACGTTGTTAGTTATTTCCGAATTCAACAAATGTTAAAATTAATTTATAAATGTTATAAGTTAACACAAGAGTTGTATTAATATTGTATCTAATTTTTAATTATTTATTTGAAGCTTAAAATCGATCAAAAACGATGTATAAAAGTTGTGCGTCGGTTCATTTGAAAAAGGAGCTCAAATAAAATAATCAAAACATTGATTGAAGAGTCAATGGGAATTTTGACCATGCTTAGTCATAGGTGAGGCCACCATAATTTGATTGGAGGGTTGGGAAACCTAGTCATCCAGGGTTTGAGAGAAAGGGGAGATATTTTGGTATCTTTTTTGCCATGTATAAATGACATTCATATCTTTTCTCTTTACACTTTCTCCATAAAACTCTAGCCCCATTGATTATTGGTGAAGTCAAGGTGACAACTTTGCAACCTGTAACAAGGAAGAGAAAGAGGGTTAGAGGAAACAACAAACAAACAACGTGTTTAACTATCGGCTAACGTTGTAGTTAAAAATACTCCCCCTCTGCGTTTTGGTATCAGAGCTTAAAAGATTTCTAGGCCCAATGAATTTGAACTACAAAAAATTCAATTACTTAAATTTAGAAATTAATAATCCAATAAAACGAATTATTACCCTAGACAAACAAAAACACATTTGTTATATCAGAGAAACTGATTACAAACATAAATTACATTCGGAAATAGAACATATGAATTCACTCACAGACTTAGTTATAGAATTAAGTGGAAACTTAAACCTCTATAATGAAAAACATTATAGCCTAATGCAACTAGTATTAGAAGGCATAATTGAGAAAAACAAGTTACTAAAACAAATTTCAAACAACCAAGATTACTTGAAATTAAATTTATACAAAATAGATAACATGAAAATAACTTTGAAAAAACTAACTGATAAATTCAAAGTCATAAAATTAAAAGAATTTCCAAATAAAAATGATATAATAAAATTAAAAGATTTAATAGAAGAAAATAAACCCAAAGATATAGAAGTACATTCTAGAAAATTAATAATGGAATTAAAAGAACAAACATAAAAGCATAAAAGCCAATTTGAAAAACAAATACAACAAATTGAGAAAATGTTAGACGAAATTAAAAATTTAATACTAAGCTAATGAGTTTTGAAAACAAATACTATCAAGAAACAACTAAATATGTAGAATCCAACTACAGATTCAGTGATCCCAACATAAATGTTGGATATAACAAAGATGAAATTCCAGGAAAAAGTGATAGAATACAAATATTACAGAATAATATGATAATAGCAATGTTGACCCAAATACAAAATAAGATAGATAATGTCCAAAAACAGATGTTTGATATAGACAGAAATGGTAAAGAACAAGAATTTGAAATAAACAAACTCACAGAAAGCCTACAAAAAATGAATTTAGGACCTAATGATCCTACTACACATATAACAAGTAAAAAGGCTAAAATCAATTTTCTAATGTATAAGAAACTTGATCAAATATGAACAATAGAAGATTGTCTTTTACAGGTCCATCTAGAACCTTAACAGATAGACCTACAGAAACAAACACCTTATCATCCATGGGATGGTTAGATAACATAACAAGAAGGGCTAATAATACACAAGCACAATTAGATGAGATAATAAATCTAGAAGAAGATTTAGAAATATTTTATAACAGCCAACTGAATACATTAAATCCTAGAGAACTATATAGAACCGGAATATTTACAATAACAACAGGACTATACAGACATCATAGGGAAGAAATTCTTTCTATCCCAGATGGAAGTCAACAGACACTAAATTTAATGTCACAAGAAGCTATTAACCAATTAAAAATACAAAAATACAAATTAATCCACCTTGGATTAATAGTCATAGGTATAAGAGGATTAACGAGACAAAAAATTGGAACAAAATTATTATTAATATTGATAGATGACACACCAAGATATGGATAAAGCCATATTTGGACCTATGGAAGTTGATATGAACAATAACATAGGCATTGTTTATATAGCTCCAAACTTCACCATGACCCTAAATGATTTTTACAAACACATAAAAATCATCATACAAACTAAAGGTTTTGAAAATTTTACGGGAAAAAATATACTATTAGACATCACATTTTTAGGAAAATGCATGTCTAAATATACTCCTAAAATAAAAATTAAACTTGATAAAGTCATAGAAACACTAAATTCTACAGGGATAAATTTTATAAAACCTATGGAAATAGATTCCTCTGTTCTTGCTGGGCATGAATGGAATATAACAAATCCTAACAACGCAACAGCAACATTAAAACCAAATAATGTTGTAACATATAATAACCTAAACAAATCCATGTCAATAAGGTTTAAGGATTATGGACCCTCAAACCAACAAGAAATAGAAACTGACGATGAAACTGAAGAACTAAACAGAAGAATCAATGGATAAGATAATATATCCAAAAGAACTAGGGATGGTTCTCGAACCATCTGAAATATATGAATTAGAACAAACTCTAAGGTCAACAAACCAAATAAACGAAAATACATTCATTTACATTGATGACGAGAACAATGTAAGAACAGGGGAAGTACATAATCTAAACGACTTCTTAGAAGATTCCCAAGAGACAAATAATGAAATACAACAACAAAGTATATTAAATGATATAGTATCAGAATTCACAAAACACATAGACTTAGCTGACCATGAGGAAAGTGGAAGCTCAGGGGTTTCATATCCTAATAAAAACCAAGAGATAGTGCCGTATACCTTAGGACAACCCAATAGACAACCAGTTGAACCTTATATGAATGAAAATAAAAATCTAAGAACAATAGGAAAAGGATTACCAAATGAAGTAACTTTTTTCAAAAACAATTCAGTAATACTAAATGTCACAGAATGTCATCCACAGTTATTGGATACATATCTAGAACAATGGACTGTTGCTATAGCAAGAGATTATGAAGCAAGGCATACAAACATAAATTCTGGTGAAGAAATGATCAGAATTGCCGAAAACTATTTAGGAGATATAGCTAAAGCCATATGGGAAGCCTATAAACAAAGCTTTCCTGAAGAAATAAATAACTCAATAATACAAGGAAGTAATATTTACAACTTTGCTTATACAATGCACAGAATAATAACAGGAAGAGATGTAAACACAGGAGTGACAATAAGACAACAAGAGGCCATGAGAGATTTAAAACAAATCCAGTTGTTAGATTGGAAATACATAATAAAATTCTTAAAGGAATTTTTACATTACGCAACTATTTTAGGAAATTATTACAGTGCCGAAATAGGAAATAGGCTCTTTTCCAAACTTCCAGGTGATTTAGGAAAGGAAACACACAAATCTTGGATAGAATATTATCAAAATAATATTGCAAATAGCCCTAAAGGATATGATAACATTGGAATAAGAATAACACATATTATTTCTGAACTAAAAAAGAAATGTACCTATATACAAATCCAAAGAGAATTAAAACAAAAAATTATGGATTTTGTGGACAAATATATACTCCACAGCAATATAGATCAAGAAATTACAACATAGATAAAAAACCTAAATTTAAAAAGAGGTATACTAAAAAATATTATTTAAGAAAATCAAATGCAAAAAAACCATACCTTAACAAAGAGAAACATGTTAGAAAATATAATCCAAGAAAGACATATACAGGTACAATTACATGTTTTGCTTGTAATGAAAAAGGACATCTGTTTTCCTCATGTCCAAAAAAACATAACCTATTTACACGGGAATCTAACCTTATAGATTCAGTAAAAGAAGACCTCTTAGAAATAGCTTCCGATGTTTCAGAAACATCTACAATATATTCTATAGTATCCTTGGAAGGGTTATAAGAACAAGAACAAATACAATCATCCAATTACACCTTGATTGATGAATTAACAGAATTCCAAGAAAAGATACCACAAGAATATTTACTAAGTATGGTAAATAAGGATTTATGTGAACAAAATTTTAAACATAAATTGGGAACATATACCACAAAATGTGAATTTTGTCCATGGTATCCTGCTTTTGATAAAAGATTTAAATGCATAGAATGCATAATGGAAATATGCCATATATGTGCAAAAAAAAAGTTTAATATAGAATTACCTAAAGATAATAAGCTTGTCTACACGGATAAAAATAAGATAAATGAAGATAGGATTAAAATACTTGAAGAAAGAACAAATAATATTGAAATAGAAATAGAAGAAATAAAAGAAAAAGTTATGACTTTGGATAAAAGGAAAAATGTTATCCAAGATGAATCAACATTATATGAAAATAATAATAATCTAAATAGTATTGATAAACCAATACAAATCCCACTAATATGTAATTCAGGAAACCTAAAGGAATTACGTGTTCCAACAAAATTAAATATAAAAGGATTAGAAATACAGATATTAGCTTTTATAGACACTGGAGCTACTAGTTCAACTATTTGCTTTAGCCTTATCCCTTATAAATATGTAACAAAAGCAGACAAACCAAAACAAAGTATCCAATTTGATGGAACTACTAATATTATTACAAATATTGTAAAAAATATAAACATAAGTTTTACCAACACATGTGGGGAATGGTCTCCTTATTACAATATAAAACAATTATGGGTTTTAGAATTAAATCTTAAAGGGATAAAACTAATCCTAGGATTAGATTTCTTATTAAATGACAACGGGAGTTTTGCGTTTAATAAAGATTATATACAAATTTCAAAAAAGACTACACTAACCCCAATACTATCAGAATAATCGCTTGAGAAGCGTGGTGGAAATACAGAACATAAAAAAGATGATGAAAAAGACAAATGTAATTGCCCTATACCAGGACAGTGCAAAAACAACGAAAATACACTAACATGTACAGAAAAAGAAAATAAAGACTTTATACATGAAACTTCTAAAAATTATGAATATAAAAGAAAGGGATTTGTTAAAGATGTCCAACTTATAAATCCAAGGGACATAAGTAGATTGTTATTAACAATAGACGACATAGACCAATTAATCTCTAAATTGGAAAAAATAGAAATTATAGTTGAAAAATCATTGAAATACTAGAACAAAGATTCTATACAATGCAAATTAGATATAATCAATCTGGACTTAACTATAAAAACAGGATCTCCAAAATATGATACTTGGATTATGGAAGAATTCAAGATGCATATAATTTTTTGGACAAACTTAAATATTATTAGGAAAACAGATTCAAGGCATAGGACAGCAGCATTTATTGTCCAAAAGGAATCTGAAAGAAAACGTGGTCAATCCAGAATGGTTATGAACTACACTAGACTAAATGACAATACCCATGAAGATGGATACTGCCTCCAAATAAGGATGTATTAATAAACAAGATACAAGGATCAAATTGGTTCTCCAAATTTGATTTGAAATTAGGATTTTGGCACGTAAAAATGCACCGTGAATCTATACCTTGGACTGCATTTACATGCAGCGAAGGACATTATGAATGGTTGGTAATGTCATTCGGCTTAAAAAATGCACCACAAATATTCCAAAGAAAAATGGATAATGTTTTCCAAAATTGCAATAAGTACACTTGTGTATACATAGATGATATTCTCGTATTTTCTAAAACTAAACAAGAACACATATCACACTTATATACTGTGTTAAAACTTATAGAAGCACACTGATTAATTATATCCAAGAAAAAGATAGAGTTAATAAAAAACAATATAGAATTTCTGGGAGCTAAAATTGGTAAGGGAGTCATAGAATTACAACCCCATATAACCAGAAAGATCCTAGAATTTCCTGATAAGTTGGATAATCTAAAACAATTACAAGCCTTTTTAGGACTTGTAAATTATGCAAGGCCCTATATAAAAGATCTTTCAAAATATACTGGCCTTTTATATAACAAAGCAAGCCCAAAGGGAAATAGGGATTTCAACACAGAAGATATAAGGCAAGTCCAAAAAATAAAAGAACTAGCCCAAAACTTGAAACCCTTAAGTCTACCATTACAGACAGATTATATAATAATTGAAACATATGGATCCTCTTTAGGATATGGGGATTTTACTAAGTAAAAATAATAAATATGAGAACAAATCTACAGAAAAAATATGTAGATACACTTCAGGTGTATACAAAGAAAAAGGATACATGACATCCTTAGATTACGAAATATTAGCTATAATCTATGTCCTAGAATCATTTAAATTATTTATAATATCTCAAAAAGAAATAACATTAAGAACAGACTGTGAATCCATAGTAAAATACACAGACAATAAAAAAGAAAAAGGAACTATAAATAATAGATGGCTAAAATTTAAACATGCTGTTTCAAATTGTGGAACCAATATTTGTTGGGAACATATAAAAGGAAAAAACAATTTCCTACCAGACCAATTGTCCAGATTATTGGGATAATTAATTTTATTCGTCTTACTAACATCTAATTTGCAGATATGGATATGGAAGATCTAAATCCAGCTAAACATTTGAAGACATACAAAACAAATCATTTTGTTACAAAGACGAAAGTCACAGAAGAACAACAACTTGTTCTAGATAACATATGGAATATGAAGACTCCTCAGGAGTCCAACAAACAAAAGCTAAGTGTGTTATACACCTTAGTTCACATATTTACAAAAGAGAAAAAAACAAAATATCTCTACTATGGTCTTTTTACAGGACCTGATGCTGGTATTTATACCACATGGGAACAAATGATCGTTAAGATCAAATTTCTAGAACAAAATCCTAGATATGGGAAACCATTGTACAAAGGCTTTAATTCTTTTGAAGCCGCTACAAATGAGTTACAAAAAATGTTCGGAAAGGACTATGTCATTTCTGAAGATATACAAAGTCTCCAACAAATAACCCTAGGGAAACAAATTAAAAATGAGTTACCCAAAACTTATTCGGCAATAAATCTCAGACCACAAACCGTCTCATTTGCCAACATAGTCAAAACAGCTGAACCCAACAAACTCGTAAGCCTTGGAGCACCTAAACAAGTCTATTCACGCCAAAATAATCCAAGCCCAATACAATAAAGACCCATAATCCTACCCAATTTTCTAGAACAGCTGACAAGGGAATTATACTTCTTACAACACCCAATAGAACTCTCCCCTGGAATCTTCAACAAAACCTGCAAATTTCTTTCTAGTATTTCAGGAATAAAAACAGAAGGAATACAGATTGAATGGGAAATCCTAAGGAATACCAATATTCCATGTACAAAACAGTATGAAGGATGCCTCAACACATCCACAAATTGCCCTTTCACAATTATTTGTGCAGTACCACAAGTAAATCTTAACCTGACAAACTACAAATACCTAGTCCATGAAGGTGTTACGTATGACCCAAGTACTCTCCTAAACTATGGCCTAGTTAAAAGAGTTTATTTTGATGAATGGGCCCAAGATGACTTGCCAGAGCCCATTGGAAGTATAACAGATCATTTAACAAATATATTGGCTACAAATATATATATGGATTTTAAATCTGTTCCCCTCACTTTGAAAAGACGGTTTTTGAACCAACAAAACACATTGTCAAATAAAAGCAAAATTTCTAAACCCAGATTTTGAAAACTGGAATGAAAATTTCATCCCAACTAAAACAGAGAGTGTCAAAATAAATGAGCAAACATACGAAAGATACAGAGCAGCTAGAATTGTTAATGACGAAGATTGGGACCACAACAAACTATATTTATATGCAGAAACCCCAGTGATCAAAATATACATTACAGACTTACTAGAAGAACACATGCTAAGCTACAGAAGCTTTGATATTTATCATCCAAAGCCGTCCATGATAAAAAGCTACAGAAAAGGAAGGTCCAGAAAAATCAACACTCGAAATAAAAATGACAGAGACGACGTGGATTCCACTACAATGTCTACAGATGAATAAAGGACATCCCTCCAACAAAAAGATAAGACAGAAAGGAACCTACTTTTCCTTAGTGGGAATCTCCAAACATAAAGCAAAGAGACAAGATGTGACATTTTGGCTTTCCTTTTGACAAATGTATTTATTCTATTCTTAGTGCGCATTTTCTTTTCTGAGTGGAGGTCTGCTTTTTACCTTTACGTGTATGTAACAAAGGACAGCTGTATGTCCATCTACTGTATGGCTCAGGCTATATAATGAGCCCCTATGTGTTGAATGAAGTATCGAATTATCAGTATTGTAACCTATTGTGAAAATAATATAAGCTTTCTTTTAATGGTTATCTTCTCCAACCTTTCTTCTTCTTCAACAAAGAGCATGAGTAACTAAACATTAAGTTAGAGCTAAGGAGAGAAAAGATACAGGACTGCTTCAGCTATGTAAGTTCTCTTGTTTTACCATAAAATTTTATTTAATATTATGCTCACTATGTCTAAATGACCAAGTTCTTTATAAACAATTGACACCAGTACTATAAGCTTAATAAGTAATTCCAACAGACGTAAGTTCGTTAGTCGAAAGAAGTACCGTATGAGGGAAATAATAGACGCTTTGGATGAAAAGGTAAGGAAAAATGATTTAAGATATAGGGTTCTGGTAAAGGTTTTTAAAGATTCATGGTTATTTTAAACAAACCTGAAAGTAATATTAATGATAAATCAGTATGGCAACATGAGAAATATCTAATGCCTATAAGTAGAAATGTATCCTATTATCTCCAAAAGCTTTGACTACTTTCTCAAACAGACCAACCAATATTTCATAAAAAAGAAGAAACAATTAAAATGAAAAAATTACAACAATATTTAGAAAATAAATTTATGATAAATATAATAAAAATTATGAGGAATAATACAAACCTTACTGAAAATCAAAAACACCAGATAATAAGTATCTTTAAACAAAAATATTCACATGAATTAATTAATATTTATGACTGTGAAACAAGTTTAACTGAAATATATAATAACTTTAATATATGGAGAGAACCTGGTAATATTATACTAACACCCAGATTTGTTAGAGAATTTTACAGAGAATGGAATAATTATTTAGAAACCAAAAATAAAATAGATTATAACATAACAAAAAATAATGATTGGGAAAAATAATAATGAACAGATTTCCAAAAATTGAAAATATAGAATCACTACAGAATTATTTAGAACAAAAATTCATGATTAAGCTTATGATTGTTCTAAAGCAAACAAAACTAAATGAAAACCAACAATATAATATAGCAAAGATTTTTAAAGAAAATTATCTAAAAAAATATGTAGAACTAACAGATGATCCAAAACTGGATAAAAACAAAACCATAAAAAATTTACAAAATGCCTTTTATCTAGTAGAAAGTAAAACAGAAGTACAACTCACACCTAGGATGATAAACTTAGTATGTGATGAATACTACAGAATACTACAGAAACAAATACAAAAAGATAACCATAATTGGTTGACTAGATTTGAAATGTTCGATGAAGAAATATACATATATAATGATCAGTACTAAAGAGGGAGACTACAAGAACTTGAACAAAAAATTAGAAGACTCTGGATTAAAAATAACAAGGTTCCTAATTCCTAGTTCAACATTCTACTTACTGCACCCTTGGGTATTATACTTACAAGTTGCCAGTAAGATAGTTAAAAAATGAAGAAACATTTACAAGGATATTACATAGTATTCGAATTATTTAACTACGCTCTAACATTTATAGCTTGTTATGCTTTGGGATTTTGTATACAAGTCTTTACAGAATATTTAATCCAGCTAAACATTTGAAGACATACAAAACAAATCATTTTGTTACAAAGACGAAAGTCACAGAAGAACAACAACTTGTTCTAGATAACATATGGAATATGAAGACTCCTCAGGAGTCCAACAAACAAAAGCTAAGTGTGTTATACACCTTAGTTCACATATTTACAAAAGAGAAAAAAACAAAATATCTCTAATATGGTCTTTTTACAGGACCTGATGCTGGTATTTATACCACATGGGAACAAATGATCGTTAAGAAAGCTTATATTATGACTCCCTTACCAATTTTAGCTCCCAGAAATTCTATATTATTTTTTATTAACTCTATCTTTTTCCTGGATATAATTAATCTGTGTGCTTCTATAAGTTTCAACACAGTATATAAGTGTGATATGTGTTCTTGTTTGGTTTTAGAAAATACGAGAATATCATCTATGTATACACAAGTGTACTTATTGCAATTTTGGAAAACATTATCCATTTTTCTTTGGAATATTTGTGGTGCATTATTTAAGCCGAATGGCATTACCAACCATTCATAATGTCCTTCGCTGCATGTAAATGCAGTCCAAGGTATAGATTCAGGGTGCATTTTTACTTGCCAAAATCCTGATTAAAGAGCTTACATACCAAAACCATTCATAAAGGGGAGTATTTTTAACTACAGCGTTTTACCTTTATGCTGTTGGAAGAGTTTTTTTAACCATTCATATATACATGTATATTCTTGTCTTCATAATCGTTGTCTCCAAAAATATTTGAATACAATTTTCAATATTTGATTAATAAACAAAAATATTTCTTAAGTATATATGTTATTTATATATAAAATTTTCCTAGAGTAAATAATAAATTAAAATCATATCATATATAGATATATAATGTATAATGTATGTTTTAGAATAAATTTTTTATTCATTTACTCACTGAAATGTTTTCGACCTTAGAAATTAAAAAAATATTTGCTGTTTCGGATATAAAAAGGAAATGATTTTTAATTACACACACTATAAATTTCTTTTATTAAATGTTTTCGTATTCCGAAAAATTAATTTTTATATTCATTTAAAAGTCAAACTAGATTTGAAAATTTCAAATACTTTAAAATAGGACTAGTTTTAATAATATGTGAGCGTGTGTGTATATATTTACCATACGAGATTTTTTGGCACATGCGATGCATGTGCATAAAAACCCTTACATGATGATATACATTAAATATTAATTTTTTTTACATAACTTTGATAAGTAGAAGTTTAAAATTATAAAGAAAAACATTATGAAAATTACGTTGAGATTAGAATTTGAACTTGTAATATAATTTATGTATCAAAATTTTCATTTGAAAGTAGTTGTTATTTTTGTTTTAAGCGGAATTTAAACAACCAATCTCTTATTTATTTATATATAAGGGCATTTTTGAAACTTCGCGGTCGGATCAAAAAATTATAGCTCTGTTTCAACTATTAATATATATATATATATATATTATACATATAAAGTCAATTCTTTTAGATTTTGAATTTTAAGATTTTTAACATTTAATTTTATATCCAAAAATTTACTCAGTGTATATAATTAAATATAAATGATTTTCGAGTAAATTAAACTATTACATATAATAATAATTTATATTATAAATAACATTAATATATTTATTTACATTAATACTAATTGAAAATGATCGAAATATATATGTTTATTTTAGTGTAAGTATAATTAAATTTCTGATATACGTCCTTACCCCTTTGACATTATTTCGACATATGTTTATCACTCTAGATTTATTAACCTTAGGCCACAACGGTTAATTTTACTATTATAGCCCTAGGTTAGTTTATACATTTAATATAATTATGATGTTTGTATTTTGAATATAAACATCTTTAAATATTAAAATAAAAAATTAAAATAAATTGCTTTTAAACTTAACTAATAATAAAATATTTTCATTAAACATTAATAAACAAATAAATATTTTAAATAAATTAAATAATTAAAATAGTTTGAGAACTACTTTATTAATAAATACTACTATTCACATAGAAAATAAGATTTTGTGAAAATTAATAAATGATTGTGATCCAACACGGCGTTCTCCTAAACGTAACTCTTATATGCTTACCAACACCATGTTATGTTTGATTAGTATGATCTATATCACCGTGACCTTCTATCCCAACTAGACAGACACCAAAATTAATATCACCACAAAATTCTTTTCTCGCTCTATGCTTTGTTGCTGTGCGGTTAAAGTGTTCGGTAGATTCAATGCGGTGGAGGTGCAAAAAGTCATAGCCGGGATACAGCGAGGATATAGCGGGATATAGCGGATGACTTTAAAATAGCATATAAAACTCATACTTAATATTTTTACAGATATATAAATGGTAATTAAATGAAAAAATAACATTCAATTGAGTTATAATTAATATATAAATAATTTTAAATAAAAACATGTGCGGATATACTATAAATCAAGGTTTCAAATATCGGATTTCGGTCACGTTTCGTCTCGAAATTTTTACACAAGTTATCTCGTATCGGGGGAGATCTCGGATGAGATGAGTACATATCATGTGTATATCTCGGATTGACATCTCGGGTCTTATAATGCATCTCGGGAATATCTCGGATGTACTTATGTGTCTAAAATTGATGTGTCAAAAATCTATTTAAAGGCTATAACTTTCTTAGTAAAAATAAAAATGGTAACATACTTGATTTACATGGAAAAAGGAATATTTTTAGAAGAGTAGTAGCTTGATTAGCTTAATTGATTTGGTAATGATTGAATAATATCCTTTTATTTGAACATAATAAAGAAGTGAAATCTTTCGCTATGACTCATTAAGATAAAAAGTAAAGAATATGTTCAAGAAGTTGGTAATTTATAATTGGATTGAGTAGTTTCTTTTGAATCAACATGAAAATAAAAAATATTATGGAAAATAAGAAAAATGTATAATTTCGGGTGAGATCTCGGGATGAGATTTTGATCCATATTTCGGGTGAGATTTGAATACCTCGGACGAGATTAGCGTCGAGGGAGATATGGAGGAGATTTGATGTCTCGTCTCGTTTAAGTGTGAAAATGAGATCTCGGGCGATATATAGGAGATTTAAAACCATGCTATAAATAAACATAAAACTATTATATAACATAATTGAATTTAGTAGAATATTAGAGAATTTTCATTTTTGAAAATATATTAAAAATTCAATTAAATAAATTAATTTTATAATTTTTATAATGTATAAATGTCATTTTTCAATTCAATTCTTTTAAAGAAGATATAGCGGAAACAGCGGAATATAGCGGGAATAACAAGATATAGCGGAAATAGCGGGGCTTAAAGCGGAAAGGTTACATTTGGGGATATATGGAAAAATCGTAGCGGTAGAAATCCGCTATGAGATATAGTAGGGTTGTAGCGGGGTAATAGCGGGGCATTAACTGCACAACTTTATTGCCTCTACATCAACACATATCCTAAAGATGTTACACATTCATTGTTCTATGATTTTTTCAGCAAACCGTGTTTTTGGTACAAAATCAATGTCATCGAACACATTCTCATCCGAAACGACATTACAATCAAACTTCCAACCAACATAGAATTTCGATCAATGTCTTATATTCAATTTCCCAATTATCTATAGCAACTAGCATTTAAAGAAATCAATTACAAAAATTAACATTCAATTCATGATATTTGATTAAAAGATGTAACTGTTGTGAATTTCCTTAAACAGTTGCAATGGATCTCCAAAAAGTACGATTTTGATGTGAAGAGAATGATAATTTTGAAGGGTTTTTGTGTTTTTTCTCAAAGATTGGTAATGTAACAATGAAAAGAGAAAGTATGCTACCGTTTTGTTTATAAAGATTTCACATTGGCTACTTTTGAAAAGGTGTTAGTGTTAACATTCTTAAATATGCATGACGCCTCTTGAATAGTCTTCATCGTGTAATTAAAATAATAATAATAAGCTTAGGACATTTAACATGTCGTCATCTATAAAATTTCAGTTTGGCACCAACGTGGTCGAAACTGACCTATATTTATAAATAAGTTTCAAAATGACATGTGTAATAACTTCAAAAAACCGGATCAAATTGACAAAATTTTCGTTATTTTATCTAGTGTGGTGCTAAGGACACGCAGAAAAGTGCTTATAAATACCATAGAAAAAATAATAAACCTAGTAAAATTTGTGTGCTTCATAATATCAAAGTCTTTTCACATGACAACCAATAACTGCACAAACTCATTTTGCACGGCGAACAACCGCCAACCAACACCGCTTTACACGGTCATCACCATCGGACTACTATAGTCCGGTGTTTGATGGTTGTGGAAAATGATGATGGTTGGAGGTTGTTCGCCGTGAAAAAAAGTCGAAATTGATGTCTTTGGTAGCCCCTTAAAAAGATCTGATAGTAGGAAGAGTATAGAGTAAAATTGTATGGTATTTTTTAGCAATGATATTAGTAAATAGGTCTGTCAATGGTACGGGTTTCGGTCTGAGCCCGGCCCGAACCCGTCCTATTTATGCAGGTACAGGTTTTGCCTTTTACTACCCAAGTCTGACTCAGGCTCGATCCGGGTCGGGTACGGTTTTATCAAAACCCGACCCGGTTAGGGCCCCATCCGACTATTAGTTTTTCGTCGTATCAAAACATCAGTGTGTATGTTATTTATTTACCATTTTGTTTGTTTACATGTAAATGTTTTCGCATACTTTTGTTATGAGCTCGACTACATCACCGTCCAATTTATATGTTAACATTGTTTGTATATAAATTTTACCAAAGTAGCAGTTTTAAAATATGGTTTTAACATAAATATTCTGAGTTGAGTATATAGTTATTATCCAGCGGGCTTAAAAAACCCGATGGGCCGGACTCGGATATTAGGTTGAAATACCCTGCGGGTTCGGATCGAATTCGAATTTTAATTATTGTAATTGAATTCGGGTCCGGATTTTATAATACCCGGACCGAACCCTGCCCATTGACAGACCTATTAGGAAACACTTTTTGAGGTGTACGTTTTATCGATTTCTCCCTTGCCCAGTTATCCCTTGCACATTTTAATTTTCTTTTCGAGAACTTCAAAAAAAAAAAAAAATCTCCAAATAAAGTTTGCCCTGACACGTTCGTCTATCGCCTAATCAAATTAATTACCAAAATTCCATTTAACCATCTTAAACTTGACACCTTTTGCTCAGGCCGCCTTTCTGCTGGTTGCTGTGTTTCAATGGGGTCCGATTTCAAATCTATCCCTGTTATTGGTACTTCTATTTCCACTCTCTTGCTCTCTCTTTCTTACTTTGTGTAAAACTTGTAGTTTGCTTTTATTTTCTGTTTGCAAATATCGGATGTGAAAATATTCATTATTTGTAAGGATTGCTTTGTTGTTTGTTGTATTGGAGATCTAAAAAGAGGAGAACTTTGGACTTGATCGGTTATGCAGTAATCGCTAAGCCCTTTTTCTATTTTAGACCAGACGCTCTTAGCTCAGTTCTGAATTAGGATTTAATCAACAATATACTCATACCAAAAATCTCAGCAATTCTTTCTACACCAAATTTTACTTTACTTACAAAATAAAAATAAAATACAACACTACTCCTACCTCTTAATAAAACTATTCTTTACATTGGCCTTTATTTTTATTCTCTTTTCAAACAAAATTCCCAAATTAAAATTAACATAATAAATAACAAAGTCAAATCTTTTTTTTTTGAAATCGGGTACTTTTGTACTATAAGTTTAGGTAGTACATATGTCCATTGGTTCGAATCAAAATCAAGATCGCATGATTCGAACTTATGACATCACGGACCAAAACCGAAGCATCTAACCATTGATGCAGAACAAGTCAACTCTATATACTTAGGTAATGAGAACAAGTCAACTCTATATACTTAGGTAATGTTTTTTCAATCTGCGTCGGTTGTTAGTTTAAAATAGTTGTCAACATCTATTTCAAAAATCATTATATCAATTTGATTGATTTAAAAAAAAGTAGCATTGGCTCTCTCTCTCTCTCTATATTCCAAATGAAAAAGATAATAAAATTAGTTTTTGTTATCCAAATTTATTTCAAACTTGTAGTGAATTCCACGATTAAAACGATTGATGTTAATTTTTGTTTTTTTATATAACTTATGTTTTAATTAGCTTAAAATACATTTGTTAACAATACAATTAAGGAGGACAAATTTGTTCTAACTTTGAAAATGCAGGTGTAAGTTAAGTAATTTTCGACGTTTGAATAGAAATAACCATATATAGTTGGATGTGTTTTTTAGTTTGTAAAATATTATAACCCACGGTCATAATTAGCATGTTAACAACTAATGACTCATGGAAAGTATGGTTTTTTCCTCACCAAGAGTTTTGCATATTACATCTTGTATAGGTAGTTGCAAGAAACAAGGGATTGAAAAAATTAGAAATTTTCAATTTTTTTTACAGTAAGAGTACTACTTTATTCAAACAGATCATTCATTTTGATGTCTTAGAAGTTTGAACCCGTGACCTCTAGAATCTAAGTCTGGAGCATCTAATCACTAACTCGTTAAGCTAGTGGTCCTTGACTTTAATTATTATTTTTTGTTAGAGAAAGAATCAAAATTTGATTCTTCCCTTGTCAAAATAGCACACAATTAGCAATTTATTATTGCTTTAATTTTATTTTCTATTGCTCCCCTTCTCTTTTACGTTGTATTTTATTTATCCTACCAAAATTCTTTCCTATATCTTTTCATATCCAAACATTGATTTTTAATCAATAATTTTAACTTTAATTTTAAAATGTATTATCAAAGGTTGAAATTTGATAAATAAGAATTCATTACCATCCCCAACTTAATCACCATTAATACAAAATTATAGATTAGTAATTATAAATTAAGGATTGTAGTTTGATAAAAATTAGGGTTTGTTGTAGATAAAATAAATGAAGAGGAGGTGGAAGATAGAGCAAATGGAGCGACAAGGAGCAACAACAAGTTGAATTGGCGAATTTCGAAGAAAAGGACACGATTTAAGTATAAGTGAGAAATATGAGCTGAAAATTGAAGAAGCTAATATGAGTATTTTGGGGATAATAGATACATTTATTTATCACAAAGTAAATCTACATCTAATAAATATTTACTTATATATTTTGTTGTTTTTATCAATTCTCCCCATATCCAAACATGTTGTTTAACCATTTCGATTTTCTTTTTAAGAAATCACTTGTTATATTGGATGTATATATCTTGCGAGTATGACTTTAGTAGAGATAAATGATCTATTCACATTCTTCGCTCATAAAGGTGGATGCTCGTTATTATCGATAGGAAGATACTACAACCTTATGTAACTTCGGTCTTATATGCAACAAAACATAGCATACATTTAAGACTAAAGTAACTAGCATAGGATGCCCATTGACGAAACCATAAATTTTATTCGTGGTTGGCGTAATTATTCTCATAATAAATTTTATTTTCGGAAATAAAAGATTCAAACAAATTGCATATATGGACAATTTTGCAAACATACATACAAATAAACATGGATAATAAATACAATATGCAAGTTGTGTTCTACGTATTTCACTTAAATTATTTTCGTTTAAAATCGCTTCAAGGTAAGTTTTTTAGCAATTTCTCTTCCGATATACGTTATCATATCATTCCAAGCAAATAAGCACATATCCTATTTCTTGATTAACCACATACCTTCTGTTTTAAGAGTACTTTAGCAATCAAAACACTTGGTATACAATCAAAATTTTATTTTTGCATTACTACTTAAACAACTGGCACTTAGCCACTAGCGATAGGCTAATATAATTAGAGAATCATTGAAAAAAATAAACTTTTTGAGCAATTAGCGACAACGAAGCTTAAAATAGCTAGAAGCCCTCACTCAATTAAAGACCGCTTAATATAATTTTCAAACGGAAGTCCTTGGTCAAATTGCAGTCTAATAAAATTGGTATCGACTTAATGCTTCAGTTTTTTCGATGTGACTAGAACTAAGCTAAGCTAGGGTATTATAGCTTAAATTATCACTTGTGATTGTGGGTTTAAATAACCAGCGTTAGGATATCAATTCATAGTCCATTAAAATTTTGAATCGCAAGTTTAAGAAAGTATGACTCTGAGAGTGACATGATTTTTGTGAACCGTATATGGTTATAGTTTAGATTTTTAAAATCGATTTCGTTCTTAATATCTTTTTGGTTTTCTAATTTATTTTCTGGATGAAGCGGCTGCCCACCTCATCCATACTTTAGCTAACAAAGGATACTAGTTGTATGATACCTTCCTATGAAAGCCTTGCATGATAACTTTCTATTAATCATTTGGTCATTCTCAACAACAAAGAGCTAGTGGAGAATGCATATGTGATAGAAATAGGGCTGTTATGGTAGTGGTTATCGTTACCATTTGACAAATATCGTTACCGTACCATTTTTACTGGTAATCTAAAATTACTTACCGTTATCGATCGGATGGTATACCGAAGACTGGTATACCGATAATCTGGTAATCGTTACATTGGTAATGATAAATTACTGTCAAAAAAATCCATAACTTGACATGTTTCTACACTATAGCGCATCTTCGGTATACTATTTATAATGTTACTTAATAAAAGACATAAATGAGAAAGAAAAGAAGTGTATTTGACAATATTTGACCTGATTACTGAACTAAATTTAGTCATTTGTTTGGTGCCAAATGTCTATATTAAAGCATATCACATGAAGATACATGTGTTTTAAATCGACTGGTAAATTTACCGTTACCACTGGTTTTGAAGAAATGTTACCGAAATGTTACCGTAGAAAATGGTAAATTTATCATTATCATACCGGTTAAACTGGTATACCGATATCAATCAATAACGATAACCGATTGACTGATAATGGTATGTTAATGGTAAATTTACTGTTACCGTAACAATCCTAGATAGAAATGCATGCGATGCTAATTCACATCCAACTCCTATCATAACACTAAAACCACTTTGTCTTTAAATTTTGCATAATTGTTGTAGATGGCATACAATAACGTCTATTAGTTGGGATCCACAAAACATTTGCATTACACTACTCCGATCAATATGGAGTAGGCATCCTATATTTACAATGATATTTAATAAATAAGCTTGTTGAGTTTTATTAGCTAAAAGATGTTTCATTTTTTGAAATTTGTTTTTGCAACATGGTATTACTCTATTACTTACTGATTAAATGCATATTCTGTACTATCAACGAAATTAAGATGTAATGAGATAGACTTACCAATTAATATCCAATGATATGATAACTCTACCTCATTGTTTTAAAAAGCCAAATCAATACTCGCCTCAAGGTAAGGGAAGATAAAACGTCTTGAGGATTTCTCAAAAAGGCCTTTTACCTTTGAGGCTTATGTCTTAGCAACTTGAGGCATACGAAACGTACAGAATGTGCGTCTCGCATGTTTGAAATCATTGAGGCATGCGCCTCAAGATTTTTTTAAATCCTCAACGGTAAATATTGATACTAACTGAAGTTATTAAACTTCAATTATTAATGGCAAACAAAAAAGGACAAAATTTAAGAATTTGAAAGTAAATGTTTTTTATTTTTCAATTTCAATATCAATATGATTAAGTAAGATTGTTTTTGAAACAACGATTGAGAGTGACATAATGGATCTTCTCAACTGCTATTTAAAGCATTTTTTTGAATTGTTTTCATTGAACATTCGAATAAATTTTACGGATCGACTTAAATTAGTAAAAAAAAGTAAATAAAATAATAGCTTACATGATTTCCTACTGCTTGTAATTGAGATCGATTTCACTAGAACCGATCAAAGATCATTTTCAAAATCTAGATTTTTTTTGAAAACTAACAGAGGGAGGAAGGAAAATAAAATAATATATATACCATTACAAAGCTGAGATATAAATACGAATTCTTCAAACATACTAATAAGGATTGAATCATATATGTGTGTATCATCAAGTGGTTAAATTTCATTTATTTATAGTTTTAATTACTTATACATTTATGAATGAATAATAAAGAATGGTTAAAACCATGGTACAAGGTTTCGGTTGGTACCCTGAAATTCCGATGGTACCGGACCGATACTGACCCGCACCGATCTGAAATTGACGATGAAATTCAGTTTCGGACTAGGGTAGTAAGAAAATCGTTTTTTGTAGCAAAAATCGATTCTAAAGAGAAAAGGCACAAAGAAAAATCCAAATAGAAGAAAACCGATAACAATTACCTAAAAAACTCATTCACTACGTCAACTTCCCGTCGCAAGGCAGCTTCTCAGGCATTCTTTGATTGCCGATGAACACAATTTTTGTTTGTCTTCTCCTTTGCTATTTTCGATTGTCAATGAAAATTAGGGCAGTCTTCACTTTTTATTTCTTAGCAACACGGTTATGATTTTGTTTTGGAGAAGGGCTGCGTTTAATTAGGGTTAGACGAAACTAAGTTTTGGGTGGGCTGACTTTGAAAATTGAAGGGGCTTGTTGACTTGGTATAGTTTTAGGGTTTTGGTTATAGATAAACAGTATAAATGTTGAGCTGAACTGATTTAATTTCGAATGAAAACCTGTACCATTGAAAGCAATATAAATGGTAGGTGGGCTAGGCTGATTTAATTCTAAATTTTGACTAAAAACAATATAAATGTTTGATGGCTGGGCTGATTTAATTCCAAATTTCAAAAGAAAATACTATAAATGCCGACTTAATGTTACATTTCATTAACAAACCATTGAAAATCGAAACAACGACTAAAATCGAAACTAAAACCAAAATTTTCGAAATCGTTCGAAACTAAGAAAATTTCAAATGATCGAAACCGAGATCGAGTTTTCGAATCTTGTTTAAACTAAATTCTTTAAAGTCAAGTGGTTATGCTGTTATTTATTCATAGTTTATACGATTAATTGTTAATTTTTATTTATCCATCAAAAATTAATAATAACTAAACAATAATAAGTTACACCTTATTGTTTACCTGAAAAATTTACGCTTCAACATTTTGAGGTTTACGCCTTGCCTTATGAGCAAAAAAAGCCCTTGCGCACACACATTCTCGTTTTAAACTTTGCACCACATACATCAAGTCAACTAAGAAGCTATCTTATTACGGTTTATGCATCCTATAACGACTTTTGTGTCAACGTGAATGTAAACCTTCTGTGTGACATTTCACGATCGGGGGTGTGACATTTCACGATTGGGATGCAGACGGAAACCAATTGTATGGAAAATTTGGACTGCATTTGCACTCCTTCAATAATGCTACATAAAATAATTTAGAAAAAATAAAAGTTGAATATTTTTCAAACTTCTTTATTCTGTAAATTTGAAAAAAGATAATGTTTTATGGCTTTCTATATACCCTTTTATGAAAAATCATAACCAATCATAAAAGGTGCATCTATTAATTGTTTTCTTTTTATGAAAATCATCGTTACTCTCCATCCAGTGCACGGGACCCCGCTTGAGCGTAGTATGAGATTGGCAAGTTGTGCACAGTCTAACTTAAAGCTGTTATGGTAGTTACAATTATCAATATGGAGAAATCATTACCATACCTACTCTACCGATAAAGTAAACTAATAGTCATTATTGTTGCTGATACTCTTGCATAGCGATGATTGATATATCGATAAATCGGTTACCGTCTATCTGTACTGGTAAGTTTACCATCAAGTAAGGGTGAATAGAAATTTTGTTGTATATTTGCACTTTATAAGATGGATTACCCAAACATTTCTTAATCAATACCAAATATTCTGGTACAAATTTTATTATATTGATATATATATATATATATATATATATATATATTACTACGAAATTTTGGATTGATTCAACATCTATAGTTTACAAATATATCCCAATTTCATAAAAAACAAAGTTTAGAAAAATCTAAAGACAATCAAGTTTATAAAATCATAAAATGAATCAAATATTATCCTAAAGTATCTTTAGCTGGTAAAATATCCGTAACAATTGATTAAGGTTAATAAAGTAAAATATAAAATGAATGGTAAAGTTACCGATATCAATGGTTTTGACCAGTGTTTTCTAAACGGGATTCAAATCGTAAATCATAAAGTCCAAACTTTAAATCGACAACAAGATTTTAATATTAAATCACAACTTCATAAAACCCGTATTTAAAATTTGTACACTTCGAAATTGATTTTGATGTTTCAACTTCTACACCTGAATTTGAAACTCAATTTTTTCCCTTCTTCCGTTTTTATTTTATTTAAAAAACATTAAAATTAGAACCGTGGATCCAAGCATATTAAATACACAATGTGGATTGAACGATTTTTCTCAATTGCGGTTTTAACTGAGATTGAGTTAGAATTTAGATCAAATCATAGTGAGAGAATTGATTTGAAACGGGATTTAGATTGCAAGATTATAAGATATTTGAAAACAATGGTTTGACATTTACCATAAAAATTATTGACGGTATCGGTAAATTCACCTTTACCATACCGATTGCCATTGTATATTGATTTGTTTAATATTGTGGTGATAGTATGAAAAACGCTATTACGGTAACAACCATACTTTTACCCTCGTTATCTCAAATATTGTTTCTGATACATTGTATTTAAATCAAGCGTTCACAAAAATCTAGCAATGCTTCTGAGATAAAGCTTACAATAGAGTTGCATATATAAAGCAAACAATGCCACATGTAACATGAATTTAGATCAAAATCTGTATTTGAGTAGATTTTTTTTCTTACCAAATGACGTGTCTGTATTTGTGAACAATATGAGTTTACGGAAGAATAAATTATATTTATTAGTGATTAGTGATTTTTCCGATTAGGTATATTTTCATGTTAAGCCACATTTATCATAAAACAATATACCTGCTAAGGACTTCTCTCACACAGACATCAAGCAATGAACTTGATAATCAGAGTCAGTTTTAGCACCTATCTTACAACAATTTCTCCCTTGTTGATTGAGAAGTTGGTGAGTATCGTACTTCTGCACTTTTACTCTCCTGTGGGAATGATTTTAGGATGAGAATGTCACCAATTTACTAATGTTTCTTTTTGCGATTCAATATAATATTTTCCCAAATTACCGCATCAATGCGAATTACAATTTATATTTTTCCTATTTTTTTCGTGGTAAATTTAAACCAATGTATTGTTACCGAACAAGCATCCAAGTCAGGGAACTGGTTTCTTTTATAAAGATAATGCTAATTAATCATGACACCTCTCCCCCATGGGGGGAATCACATCATAACCTCCAGTTTTTTAAGACCTCGAATAAATCAATATATTTTACCTTTTATATACGAACATTCATTGTTTCTTTGATATAATTAGTGATAGGTGCGGACGTGTAATGGTTTGATGTTTTCCATTCCCTTTACCTCTTTACGAGCTTATAGATTTGAACCTCCAACCTCTCATTTAAATTTTGTTTCTTCTTTTGTTATTTGTTTCGTTCCTCCTTAAATTATAATTATAATTCCAGTGTTAAATTATAAAGAAAATAAAGAGGAAAAACCAATGAGAAAAACAATCTTTTTTCTTAATTTAGACTAAACTACTGCACATAATTTATAAAAAGATATTGCAAAAAATCTGCCACTAATTCTCCTTCATTACATGATAAAATAATCCCTTAAAATCAGGGATTTAGAAGGAAACTGACATAAAATCAGCAGGGAGATTTCAGATCGTAGAGATCTTTTTCTCTTTATTCTAAGAATAAACCTAAAAATAAAGAGAATAAGTCTGACATTCAACACTCCCTCTCAAGCTGGGAGATAGATGTCAATCATTCCTAGCTTGGATATCAGACTGTCAAATTTGATTTTTGGAAGAGCTTTTGTAAGAACATCAACTGTTTCAGAATTGGTTGGAGTATGAATTAGACTGAGCACTCCTTGTTCAATATTCTCTTTAATAAAATGACGATCCAGCTCCACATGTTTAGTTCTATAATGATGGACTGGACTTTTTGCCATACTGATCGCAGCCAAATTGTCGTAGAATAATTTCATTGTTGAGTTTGAAATTCTTAATTCTTTAAGCACCCTTTTCAGCCACATCCCTTCACAAATGCCTTGAGCTAAAGCTCGAAATTCAGCCTCAGCACCACTCTTTGCAACCACACTTTGTTTTTTACTTCTCCAGGTTACTAAGTTACTCCATACATAGGTACAATACCCTGTAATAGACCTTCTGTCAGTAATAGAACCTACCCAGTCGCCATTTGAAAAAATGTCAATGCCTTTGTTAGTTCCTTTCTTGAAGTACAACCCTTTGTCAGGTGTCATCTTCAGATACCTTAGAATTCTGTAAACAGCCTGTTAGTGAACTTCTTTATGATCATTCATAAACTAACTAACAAAACTGACTGCAAATCCAATGTCACACCTAGTGTGAGAAAGATAAATCAACTTACCAGCTAGGCGTTGATATCTCCCCTTGTCAACATGATTGCGTTCTTCCTTCAAACTTTCTTTATAGCTTGATTCCATAGGTGTATCAGCTGGCTTACAACCAAGCATCCCTGTCTCCTTTAGTAGATCTAGGACATACTTCCTTTGGGAGCTGCAATTCCCTTCTTTGATCGAGCCACCTCCATGCCTAGGAAATATTTTAGAGTTCCTAGGTCTTTGATTTCAAAATCTCTAGCGAGAGCTTTTTTTAATCTGTTCATTTCTTCTAAGAAATTCCCTATCACAATGATGTCATCCACGTAAACTATAAGAATAACAATCTTTTGGTCTTTAGAGTGCTTAACAAATAAAGTATGATCTGCTTGCCCTTGTAAGCACTTTTTTGTTTAACAACTCTAGCGAGTCTTTCAAACCAAGCCCTGGGTGATTGTTTAAGACCATACAAGGATTTTTGGAGTCTACAAACCTTATTGGTGTTGTTCTTGGTTTCAAGTCATGGAGGAGTCGTCTTCATGTAAACTTCTTCCTCCAAGTCTCCATTCAGGAAAGCATTTTTGACATCCAATTGATGTAAAGGGCCAGTCTAGATTTGCAACCAAGGAAAGTAGAACCCAAACAGTATTCAAGTTGGCAATTGGAGCAAAGGTTACTTGATAATCAATACCGTAGGTTTGAGTAAAACCCTTAGCTACTAACCTTGCTTTGTAGCGATCTATATTTCCATCCGGCTTATACTTGACATTGAAGACCCATTTGCACCCTACAGCTCGTTTCCCATCGGACAAATATGTTAATTTCCATGTTTCATTCTTTTTAAGAGCTTTAATCTACTATCCAATAGCTGTTCTCCATTCAAGTTTCCCTAGAGCTTCATGGATATTATTAGGAATTTCAACATTAGACAAATTAATAACAAATGCACGATATTAAGATGACAGACCTTCATAAAAAACAAGTCTTTGAATGAGATGTGTGCAAGATCTTACTCCTTTCCTCAAAGCAATAGGAAGCTCTAAGTTATCATCAGTATGAGTTTTATGATTAGTATTACTTGGAATATCGGAACTTGGATTGATCAAGTTGAACTCTTGATTCTGCTCAGATGATGTATGAAACTCTATCTCCTCTTGGGGTCTTTTCATCCTAGAATAAACACGTAACACTTAGTAGCAGTAGTGTGTGTTTCTTGTTGAGTATCATCGAGAATGTTTCTAGGAGTGGGCATTTCTGTATTTCTGGAGAAAAGGAGATTGGTATATTACGCTCAAAAGATGAGGACTTGGGTGAAGATAAGACCTTAGATGGAGATATGAACTCTAGTGGAGACGTGGGTTTAGGTAAGGTAGGTGTGGGCTCAATTGGAGATGTGGGTTTGGATGAGGTAGGCTCATGTATGAAAGTGGGACGTATTGTACTCTCAGGTAATCAAAAACTGCATTCATGAGTATCTAAGTTCTCCTCCTGAATGTGAGATTTTGGATAGTAAGGTTGATTTTCAAAAAAGGTTACATCCATTGAAATGTAAGTTTTTCGAGAGATAGGAGAATAATATTTATAACTTTTTGTGTGTAGAAAAGTATCCTAAGAAGAGACATTCGATGGCTAGGGTCTAGTTTGCTACGATTTGGTTAGTGATTATGGATAAAGGCTATACGTTCAAAAATTTTGATTGGTAGAGACGAGATAATATGAACATGAGGGTAAGATAGAAGGATATTTTGACAAGGGGTTTGAAAATTTGACTCTAGAAGGTATTATGTTGATAAGGTAAGTGGTAGTTGGAATTGCTTCTCCCCAAAAATGTTTAGGAACATTCATAGTGAACATGATAGATCGAGCAACCTCTAGAAGATGTCGATTTTTTTCAACGACCCCGTTTGTTGGGGTATATTAACACAAGAAGTTTGGTGGATTATGTTATTTTATTGAAGAAAATCATCTAGGATCAAATTATTGTAATCTTTGGCATTGTTAGTCCTAAGAGCAACTCTAATAGTTGGTTAGAAATTACATTATGTAATATACACACACACACACACATATATACATACATACACCAACATCTTCCTCCAGCATGAGTATGCATTCTTGAATCAATTACAATTATGGACCAGACGGTTACATATCTGTAATTTCTTTGGACGTTTATTGAACATACGTCCAAGTTTTAGGCACTTGTTGAACAAGCGCCCCGTGTTCAGCTTGAAATCATACGTAGTTTTAAATTATAATTTCTGAAGCTCAAGCGCTTGTTCAACCAACACTTAAATATCAGGCGTTGGGTGAACAAGCGTCTAAAAGCCAGACACTTGTTCAACAAGCGTCTAGTTTATTTTTATTGAAAAAACGTGGGGCTACATTCTATAACCCCATAAAATGTAATATCCAACCAAAATTTGGTTGGAGATGCTCTAAGGACTCGTATTTTTTTTTGAAACTGGGTTTGGATCATGCTGCATTTTTTAAATATGGCAAGCATCTGACTTTTGTTTCATTATATACACCCAAGTTACTCTAGAATGATCATCAATAAAGAAAATAAACCACCAAAAACCATAAATATTAGTGACTCTAGATGGCCCCCAAATGTCACTATAAATCATCGAAAAACGATGCGACATTTTATAGCCTTGAATAGTGTTTGCTCAAAAGTTGGACAAACACCTCTAAACCTAATTTTTTGGTTAAGTTTCGTTTGATTTGGGGGTTTTTAAATGTTCCAACACGTAATGGAATGAATTTTAGCAAGTGCAGAGACAATTCACAAGTTCAAAGTTTGAAAAGCGGATAAGGAAAGTAAATAACACAGAGTTTTTATAGTGGTTCAGCCCGAACGTGCCTACATCCACTTTCCATCTTATTATTCTCTCTTTGATTTGATTACATGTACAAGATATATTCGAGAAGAGTAAAAACTTTAAGTAGCCGAAGTGATTGATTTTCAGCAGAGTTTTCTCTCTTTTTCTTTCAAAAATATGACCCTATTGTTGTTGAGAAGCTCTGGTATTTATAGAGTGGAGTTGTGAAGTGCGGAGGAGAAGTTACAGTTTTCTGAGTTTGGTTCGGCATTTGAGTCAGAAGTTTGCCTGGACTGGTGGTCCTTCTTTGCTTTGGTTTGGTGATCCTGCCCTGGAGTACCTCACTTGCCGGACCAAACATTTGATTCGGCATGCTTGTCATACCGGACCAAATGTTTGGTCCGGTAATGGATGTGTCGTGCCGGACCAAATACTTGGTCCGGCATATCAGAGGATGCCGGATCAAATATTTGGTCCTGTATCTTTGAGGATGCCGGACTAGATACTTGGTCTGGTATACCATAGGATGCCGGACCAAATATCTGGTCCGGCATGCTGGCCCATATGTTTGGTTCGACATTTTTGCAAATGCCGAACCAAGCATCTGGTCTGGTAATTTCGTTCCCTATACCCCTGCTTGCCTTCGCTTTCTTCTTCCTTTGCTTGCCAGAATACCGAGCCAACACTTGCCCTCCAAAGTATGTTGTGTAACTACACGACATTACACAATATGCTTTGTTTTGGTCCGGTTATGTGCTCCTACCATCGAATGACAACTAGTGACCATTCGTCTTCCTCCTTCCTTCTTCTTTAAATACCACCTTCCCCCTTCTATTCTTCTTTCTATTTCCTTAATCAAATTCTTCTAATCTATCTTGGTCGCCTGTAAACTAATTTGGGTTTGTCTTCTCTATTCAAATTTGGTGTTCTTGCATTTTCGTAACTTGAGGTAAGCTTCCCTAAACTTGATTGCTGGCTTTATGCTTCCAGGGTTTCGATGTTTAGTAGAGTTTAATGCAAGGATGGGCGATTTCGATCTCGCATTGAGAGGAAGAAATAAGATGGTGGGGATTTGGTGAAGGAGAATTAGGATTAGAGTTTATTCGTGAATTTTTGTTCAAGTATGAGAGGCGCAAGAGAAAATAGGAATCTGAGGGTAATTTTTGATTTATGTATGCTTGGGCATCTCCAATAGCACGCCTTTTGCTCAATGGGCAGAAATGGCATGGATTGCTCCTGTGCATTCGGTTGTCACTATGGAGTCGCAGTAGTTTCAATGTTCTGTGCCCTAGCCATTAAGCTATTACTAGCTAAAGTAGAAGACAACCAACAAGCACTGTTAAACATCTTAGTCTTGATGCATTTGTATCACTGGCAAGTAATGTGACTCGGTGTGTCTGGTTTGGCGTTGGTAGTATTGAAAATGCCGAACCAAATGGTCCGAGCATGGGGCTACTGATATAGGCCTGTCAATGGGTCGGGTTGGGTCGGGTTCGGGTCGGGTCAACTCGGGTTCGGGTTGATTTTTAAACGGGTCAGGTCAACCCGTTTATTAAACGGGCGGGTTTCGGGTTGACCCGATTATATATCGGGTGGGTTTCGGGTTGATTCGTGTAACCCGTTAAGAAAAATATTTGTATAAAGAAATGGAAATGAGCATGAAAATGTGGGAAGTTGTTAAATGCGAATGTTTAGGAATAAGTGAATGACAACAATACCCTTCTTTTGCGAGGTAAGATGAGAATTTTAGAGCAAAAGAAGGGTATTGTTGTCATTCTTTTATTGCAAACTAAGATGGGTATGAAAATTTGGGAAGCTGTTACGTGGGAATGGGAATGAAAATGTAGGAAGTTGTTAAGTGCGAATGTGTAGGAATAAGTGAATAACAAAAATACCATTCTTGTGCAAGCTAAAATGAGAATTGTACAACAATACCGAGCCCATAAATGGGTTAGTCGGGTCAACCCTAAACCCACCCGTTTATAAACGGGTCAAATTCAGGTTGACCCAAAAATGACCCGCCAAATTAACGGGTCGGGTTAACCTGCTAATTTCCGTGCGGGTTTCAGGTCGTGTTTCGGATCGTGTAGGAAATTGACAGCCCTATACTGATATGCCGATCCAGAAGGGGAAGTAATTTGAGATGGTCAGGTTTAGGAATATGGATTTAATTGGACTAGGCCATGAATGCTTCTGTTTCCATTCATAATGGTACCTCTTTTGGACTTACGCTTGACTTTTACTTTCTTGCACAGGAATATGTCTTCTGGTCGCGAGCTCCGTTCCAAGTTTGCGGCTTCATAGCCTGCCGGGGCCGGTCCCTCTTCTTCTGATGCCCCAGTCAATCCTCCCAGGCAATCCAGTTCTGCTTACTCTTTAGTCGAAGGCTATGCTCCTAATCAACCGCTGGTTAGACCTTCGGAGTGTTATCCCAACGTGCTGACGATAGAGAAGCTGAACTCTATAGCTACTTCATTTGGGATAGATCGCCGAGACATGATATTACCTGGTCCAGATGATAGAGCATGCTTTCCTCCAGGCGAGCATATGGCATATAGCAAGTATCATTGCATGTGCGACGCGATTCCTCCTCTTACCGACTGGATTGTTAGCTTTGTGATCTATTTGAAGGTCGTTTCCATGCAACTTCAACCGAACTCTTATGCTATCCTGACATGTTTATACCTGATATTCATGAAGCGGTATCAGTGACCCCCTACCCATAGAGAGATCATATATCTGTATAACGTGAGGAGTTATCGGAAGGGGAGTCCTTTTATCAATTTAGAGTCCGCCCACAAATTCAAACCCGTCCTGGATCTATATTCTAAGTTTAGCATGTTCAAGAGGGAATATTTCTTTATATGTGATGATACCGTGGCCCAACATGCTTTTACTTTTGGCTGTAAGTTATTGTATTATCTTTCCTAGGCTTTCTGTCGACTTGGCTTCTTATCGCTTCATAATTTTCAGGTTGTGTGAAGGCGGCGGAGGATGACGGCTTAAAAAAGACGGCCAAGGAAATATTGGCTATCCCGGAGGCCGAGCGGGAAGCCTCATTCCTACTCCATGATGTAGCCCTCCGATTCTACAACTTGATCGGCCCCAGACAATCCGTGTACAAGATTAGATCAAGTTCTGCTGGGAGAGCAGCGAGAGCCGGAGGAGACGGGGGTGACGGAGACAAAGGTAAGGACCCAGATGAGGAGGGTGGTGTGGCTGAAGCCCTGAAGAAACTGAGACACAAGAAGAGCGCAGTTCGTCCTCCCCGCTCGGGGAAATCTTTGCGTATTCGAGATGCTCCTTCCCCGGCGACGATGGAGGTTCTCATTTAGGAGTAGAAAGTGGAGAGGAGGAAGGATCAGAGAGCAACTCTGAAGCAACAGAAGGGGATGTTCATGTATCTCCAGACGTGGATATTATAAGCAGCAAGAGGTTGGGCGTAGATCCTTTAAAGAATGCCGAGGCTGTACGAGAGTGGCCCGAGTAGTTGGAAAAATCCGAGCTGGTCCAAGGCCGACTCCTGTTGCCGATCTTTCCCAGGAGAACGTGGCTTCGGGTGATTTGGGTGGAATACCGCCTCTTCCAGCACAAGGTGGAGTGGGAATTGGCGAGGAGTTCGAGCTTTCTCCAGGTACTTTTGATTACTGTACGGATTTTGAGATACTTCTTGAAAACCTTTTGTTTTTAGACGGGTCCCAGCCTCCTCCTGCTCCTCAATTCAATGAAGTCCGGTCGCCGTGTGTTCTCCTTCCTTCGAGTGGAGTCCCATCCTTGGGTATTCCTTATTTGAGTGAGACCCTGCCCCGACCATATGATCCAGTCTACCCTAAAGGTTTGTAGTAGCTTGCTGTGTCTTAGTGTCTTGAGCGTTTCGTATTTCTTATATGCTCTCTCGCTTTCTTGGATCTAACATTGTTGCCCGTATTCCAAGGAAAAAGAGAAACCCAAAGAGGAATGAAGTCTCCAGGCGGCGTGAGCAGTTCAAACGGATGAAAATGACTTCTGTTTCTTCCAAGGCGACTTTTTAGGAGGAAAAAATTGTGCAAGAGAATATTAGGGAGACCCCGTCAGGCCCGGATAAGGGAGAGAGCCGTGAGTCGTCCCAGAAACATGCGAGGTCCTCGGATAAGGAAGTCACCTCTCCTGGCTCCCAAACTTCCTCCCGCCGTCACCGTCACTATCCGATGGGTTCTGAAGTGCACGAAGTGCCAGACGAGTTGGGAGAGGGCAATGTCGATCCTTTTTCTCGGATTATCAACAGCCGATGCAGAATCCCTTTGAGAGTCATCTTGATATAAATCCCGACTATGTGGGTCGTCGTGCGGCGGATTCTGACACCGAGTTCCTTTTACCTCGAAATCCCTTGGTTCGGATCCTAGATGAGGCGAAGACTCTTGATTTTGCTAACTTGACAACGAGGATGGTCCAGATTACAGACGAGACCAGAAGCATTGTTGATTATCAGTCCCGTTTGGCCAAAGCTAGTGAAGAAGTTGGGAGTGCCAATGTGCGGTTGCGTCTAGAGATGGAGGACCTTCGCAAGATACTCAGGGAGAAATATGCCAAGTTAGAGGAAGTCGAAGCGTCCCGCGCCTCCGAGATAACGAAGGCCAAGGAAGAGGCAAGGAAAGAGGCTGCCGACCTATGTAAGACGCAGATTGACATGGCTATCATTTCAGTGGATGAGGCTCGGCAGAAGGATCTAGAGCGAATCCGCTCCCTTAAGGGCAAAGTGAAGAAATCAGAAGAGGCCTTAGCCGAGCTGAAGAAGTCTCGGGGCAAGTGGCAAAAGGAGGAGGACTCATATCAAGCTGAGATCGACAGGTTGAAGGTGGAGCGTGCTCAGTTGAGGAGAGATAATGAGCAGTACATGAATAAGGTGGTGACCCTCCAGACCGAAGTCGATAAATCCAACGATTTTTGCGACACAGTTAACCAGATGTCGAAGGATACTTATTACATGTTCTGGAAACACAAGAACCTTCAGTGGATGTATGACTACCCTCAGGTGATGGTAGGAATCCATGCTCGGCTTATCGAGGAGACTAAGGCTGTAGTTGCGCAGGAAGAAGGGGCTGTGTACGATGTTGGGATGGTGAACAGTCAGTTCACAGTGGAGGAGACCAAAGCCATAACAAGGGGTATGAATTGCTGGCTGAGGACGAGGATGATGAGGACGACTCAGATCTTGAGGGGCTTGATGATCCAAGTCAAGTTGCCGCAGGTATTTCGTCTTTTTACTTTAGCTCTGCCATTACCTATTCTGGATTGCAAAACTTATGATTATTTTTACTTACATCGCGCAGGGATGTCTTTGGGGCCTTCGCGAAAGGAAGATGAGTCTCTCGTGCAATCCGAGCTCTCGAAGGACATGGTTGGAGGGAGCGGGCCGAGCGGCAAGGATGTCCCTCCTTCTTAGTTGAGGAGATATCCTTTTCCCCTTTCTGCATGCTTTTTTGGAGGATGTATGGACGTTCTGTATATGTATATAAATATAAACGATAAGCTTTGTACAGGAAAAATTTAACATTGTACTGTTCAACTTCTATATTTTTTTAATGTTTATCTGGGATGACTTTTGTGATGCGTGCTTTTTATAGGCTGCTCTGTCTATTTGTGAACTGTTTACGACCTAGTTAATCGTTATAGTGTTTCGAGACGCAGAGAACTATAAAAGCATTGTTATATTCAAGGCCGATCGCGAACGATAACTACTCGAGCTAATGCTCGTGTCGTGAGTATTATTCGATGTATCATTGCCGGCGTGTGTAATGCCGATCGTCAAGTGCGAACTACCTCTGGCTGTGGCCACGCTTTAATCATGGGGTTTATAATCGGTTCGCAATTGCCGGCAAGCTGAACGCCGATGGTGAACTGTCTAGGCTATAATTTGTGCCTAATTCGTGGCTTATGATCGGTTCATTATTGGCGGCTTGGGGGTGTCGATCGTCAGTAGTGAATTGCTAAGGCTTGTTTCGTGCCTTTTATCGTGGCTATTTCACTTTCACTGCTGCCGTCGAGAATCTGCGATTGCTCGCAGTAGGAATGGTCATCAGATAAAATAATTTAAACGAAAGACATTTAAACAAGATAAGTAATACGAGACACTAGATTTTTATAGTGGTTCGGCCGAAATATGCCTACGTCCACTGTCTTTCTTTTATTGCTTTAGTACATGTTTCTTTTACAACTCAAGAAAAGTAGCGGCAGAGATATTGGAGATTCCATGCTTTCCCAAACACCTCTCCATCTACCGTTGACAAGATGTAAGCTCTATTGTGAAGATCTTTATGAATAACAAGCGGCCCCTTTCAAATTGGATCTAGTGCTTCGGGTCGTGGGAAGACTCGTTTGAGTACCAAGTCTCCTTCTTTGCAGTGTTCGAGGTTTCACCTTAGAGTTGTACTGCCTTGCTATTTTCTGCCTATGGGCGGTGGCTTTGAGGGCGGCGTCGTTTCTTTTTTCCTCGATCAGGTCATGTGACATGTTCAAGAGCTTCTCGTTTTCTTCCGGATTGTGATGTATCCTGCGATGCGATGGGACGATTGTTTCGACAAGGAGCATGGCCTCGGTTTCGTATGCCAACGCGAACGGCGTGTGTCCTGTCGCGGTCTTATAAGAAGTTTGGTAGGCCCATAAGGCAGTGGGCAGTTCGTCGACCCATGCCCCTTGGATTTTTCTATCTTCTTCTTGCTTAGTGTTTTCAACATATTGTTCACTGCTTCGACTTGCCCATTTGCCTGGGGATATGCTACAGCCGAGAAGCTTCGGGCAATTCCGTGTTCACGGCACCAATTGGAGAATTCTTCACTGTCGATTTGAAGTCTGTTATCCGATATGATTTTCTGCGGCACCCCATACCTGCACAGGATGTTACGTATTAAGAAGTTTATCACTTCGGTAGATGAAATTTTGTTTAAAGGCTCCACTTTCACCCATTTGGTGAAATAATCCACTGCCACTATAGCGTATTTTGCTCCTCTTTGACCCATGAAGGGTTCTCCGATCAAATCAATTCCCCAGATGGTAAAGGGCCAGTGGCTGACCATCTGAATTAAACCGGTAGGTGGCAATCTCGGGATTTAGGCAAAATTTTGGCATTTATCACATTTCCTAGCAAACTCGGCCACATCCTTGTTCAGCGTGGGCTAAAAGTATCCATAACGCAGGATCTTTCTGGCTAGAGTTTGCCCTCCGGTGTGGTCACCGTAACTTCCTTGATGTATGTTGTTAATGATATCTTTTGCTTCGTTCTCGGCGACACACCTCAGTACCGAGTTGGAAAAGCCGCAGTGGTACAACATGCTGTTCTGGATGGTGTAGGGGGATGCCCTCCTCAAAATTCTCCTGACTTTGTTTCGATCTGCTGGTAAGGCTCCTTCTTGTAAGTACCTGACGTTGTGGGTCATCCATGTCTGTGATCGTTGTGATTTGTAGACACTCGAAACTTGGTGCAGATTGTCTCATGACGGGGGTTGCTCCTGACATTGGTTTGGTTCTTATGCTAGCCCTTTTGGCGAGGGCATCCGCCTCTTGATTTTCCCCTCGCGGGATGTGTTTTATTACATAGTAGTCCAGCTCATCAAGGAGGATTTTGGCCTTTTTAAGATAGGACGCAAGTTTTTGTCCACGAGTTTGGAATTCTCCAAGGATCTGGTTAACAATTAGCTGTGAGTCGCTGTGCACACATATTGATTTAACCCCTATTTCTTTAACGATTTCTTAGCCGGCTATTATTGCTTCGTATTCAGTTTCGTTATTGGTTGCAGCGAACTCTAGCCTCAGTGCATAGCTTAATTTCCTTCCTCGAGGTGTGACTATTATGACACCTGCCACCGAGCCGAGCTCGTTCGATGCTCCATCAACGAACATATTCCATTTGACAGTTTCCTCTATCCTTGCCACAGGCTCCTCGTCTCGCATAGTGAACTCAGCTATGAAATCAGCCAAGGCTTGTCCCTTAACTGCGGTGCGCGGGTGGTAGGTAATGTCGTATTGGCTTAACTCAATGCACCATTTTAACAGTCGCCCTAACGTGTCCGGTTTATGTAGTACTTGCCTCAAAGGTTGATCCATTAGAACTTTAATGTAGTGCGATTGAAAGTAGTGCCGTAATTTCCTGAAGGATATCAGCAGATAGTAAGCCAATTTTTTGATCTTTGGGTACCTAGCTTTTGCCCCCGTGAATCTCTTACTAATGAAGTATACCGGTCTTTGGATACGATCATCTTCTCGTACTAATGCGACACTTAGTGCGTGGGAGGATACAACTAGGTATAGGTAGAGGCTTTCTCCATTTAGCGAAGTGGAGAGTACTGGAGGCTTCTGTAGGTGTTTTAGCAAACTTCGAAAGGCCGAGTAGCACTCATCGGTCCATTCAAATTTTCCTTTGTCCTTTTTGAGGGCTTCGAAGAACGGGACGCATTTGTCCGTGACCTTGGATATAAACTTGCTTAGAGCAGCTACCTTTCCGTTTAGGCTCTGCATTTCCCTCCGCGTGGCTGGGATTTTGACGTCTTTCAAAGCTTGTATTTTTTCAGGATTCGCCTCTATTCCTCTAGCGTGCACAATGAAACCTAAGAACTTACCCGAAGATACCCCAAAAGAGCATTTCAGAGGATTCAGCTTCATTTGGTATTTGCGTAATATTTGGAACATCTCGTCTAGGTGGCTCAAATGATCCGTTGCTCTTCTTGATTTGACAAGCATGTCGTCGA
Organism: Allium fistulosum; assembly: GCA_030737815.1. NCBI lineage: Eukaryota > Viridiplantae > Streptophyta > Magnoliopsida > Asparagales > Amaryllidaceae > Allium > Allium fistulosum. The sequence continues at coordinate 889,748,273 of CM060905.1, read as the reverse complement.
CATAGACTTCCATGGAGTGGCCAATCTGCTGCTCAAACATCTTATTAACTAGATGTTGATAGGTAGCGCCGGCGTTCTTGAGCCCGAAGGGCATGACCCTGTAGCGGTATAGGCCCAGATCTGTAATGAAGCTAGTATGTTCTTGATCCCGCACATGCATGGTGATCTGGTTGTATCCTGAATATACATCCATGAATAACAATAACTCATGTCCTGCGGTTTTGTCTACTAGTCGGTCGATTCGGGGCAAAGGAAAACAGTCTTTGGGGCAAGCATCATTGAGGTTGGAGAAGTCAATGTAGGTCCGCCATTTCCCGTTAGGCTTTTTCACTAAAATCGGATTGGAGATCCATTTTAGGTAAATAGCTTCGTGGATAAAACCGTTGGCGAGCAGGTTCTTCACCTCTTCGTTAAGAGCAGTCGACCATTCTATTCCCATGCTTCTTTTCTTTTGTTTGATCGGGATTTTGGCTGGGTCAACGTTGAGATGACAAGCTACTTCTGGGGATATACCCACCATGTCTTCGTGGGTCCACGCGAATACATCCAAGTTCTTGCGCAGAAATTCTATCAGCTGGATTTTTAGGTTCTGGTTCAGCCGAGAACCTATCTTTAAAAGTCTTGTTTTGTCGTGTTCGTCTACCATCACATGTTCCATAGCCTCCACGGGCTCGGCGTTGACCTCCTCCTCTCTATCTCTGGGGTTCAACTCATTAAAGGGGTCACTAGTATATTTGAGAGAAAGAGCCTTCTTTGATTGCTATGCTTCTGTAGTTTTGGCGTAGAGGGCGACCTCTACGCTCTTACCTTTTTCCTTCCTTTTGTTTTAGCGGAGTTCTATCACATAGCAATCGCGAGCTGCGTCTTGGTCGCCTTCTACCTCTCCGATTCCGTCATCAGTTGGGAATTTCATCTTCAAGCACCATGGGGCCGAGACTATCTGGAAATCCGACAACGCAGGCCTTCCTAAAAATGCGTTGTAAGCAGAGTGTCCATTTACCAATACAAATGTTTGCTTTCGGACGATGGATCGGGGGTGACTTCTCAGCTCAACAAACAAGTCTAACTGTCCAAGTGGCATCGTGGCCTCTCCCGTGAACCCGTGTAAGGGTTTATTGCACGGGGACACATCTTTTATTGATAACTTCATTTTGTTGAAGGCATGTTTGAACAAAATATTCACCGAGCTCCCTGTATCAACTAAGATGCGGAACACCTCAGCCGGACCGATCCAGGCGGAGATAGCCATGGGATTGGTATGCGAATACTAATTTTCAACCAAATCTTCATCGCTGAAGGTTATGTTGACCCTTTCTCTTCGTTTAGCGATGCGTCCCTCAGTAATGGAATGAACATATCCTTCCCTATCTTCCAAAGACTTTCCATAACTCTCCATCTCGGTCCAACTTTCGTCGGCCATATATGGGCCTCCAAATATGGTATGGATACCTATCTTCTGGTTGGAGCGGCTTGTTCCTGCTCCTTCTTTGGTGTTTCCTTGCGGGTGTGGCCCAGTCCCCTCATGGACTGGAGCGGGAGAGTTGTGCCTTTGTTGCACGTACCGTTCCAGTTTCTTTTTTCGGATGTACTCCTTAATGAGATCCCGCAAATACTGACATTCTTCGGTGTTATGCCCGTGAGACTCGTGGAAGCGACAATATTTTCCTGTTCTAATTGCAGCTTCTGACTCTTTTTTATAGGGATGGCGTTTGTATTTTAATTCGTGTTGAGTAGCCAGGTAAATGTTCTCTACAGTGTCATTCAAAGGAGTGTATGAATCGAATCTCGGTCCAGGTCTGTATCGTCGCTTATTGCCCTTTTCAGTTCCCGAGCTGCCTTGATGGTTACTTTTTCCTTCGTTGTTTGGCTTACTCCTCCCTCCTCGGGGTGGGGCACTCATGTTTCCTTGGATGCTAGAACCCCCTGTGGGTTGCTCGCTATGTCGGTGGGCCGCCGCGTCTTCCAATCTCATATATTTTCCGGCTTCATGAAAGAATTCCTGAAGAGTTAAAGGCTTCTCCTTCGTCAACCTTCTTGCAAGCTTTGAATCGAGGTGGACGCCCCCGCATAGTGCCATCAGTGTAAGCCTTTCATCTGCGTTTTGTACTGCTGCCGTGGCAGCGTTGAAACGGGTAAGATATTGCTGCAGTAGTTCTCCAGCTTTCTGTTTTACGTCTGACAAGGAATAAGCGTCTCTGGGCTGTTCCATATGGATTCGGAATTGACTTATGAATTTTTCCTTCAACATTTCCCAAGAGCTAATGGAGCCATGATGCAGGCGACAAAACCATGTGGTTGCTAAGTCAGACGGGAACATCGGAAAACATTTACACAACACACCCTCTGTTGCTCCATTCATGAGCATGTGCTGGGTGTAGCGCTGCAAGTGGATGATTGGGTCAGATGTGCCTTTGTAGGGATCCATAGTGGGCATCTTCCGTTCCCAAGGAGTGACTGTCGCTTCTATGTCCCTAGTGAAGGGGCTGGACACCCTTGCCCCTATCCCTCTTTCGAGTTGTTCACGTTTGAGATATTCCCTAAAGAAGCGTGTCATCCTCTCCTCTGATTTTGGGGCAGCCCTAGGAGAAGTGGGGACTTCCTTTTGATGGCATCTGGAACCTTGGTTGAGGCTGGATTGGCGATGATTGGCTCGAAGCATGACAGGGTCAGCCACAGTCGGTCTTTGCCTGGTGCCCCCTTGACTGGGCCCAGCTCTTGATGCTCTTTCAGGACCGGCTTCAGGCTGAGTCCTGGCTTGGCTTTGAGTTCTTGCATCTTCTGGATTGAGTTCTTCATATGCAGGGGATCTGTTGCGTCTACGTGACTCTCCGGATTGAGACTCACCTCGAGATTCAGTGTTGTGAGTGGATTCCTCCGTGCCTCTCAAGCGTGTCATGAGTTGGTCCACTAAAGCTTTCTGCTGGGCAGCGAAGCGGTCAGTCATCTCATTCACAATCCTATCTAAATCCTTTCGGATGACAGCTGAGCCTGGAGGTTGAGAGTGGGTAGCCGGGTTTTCTTGATATTCTTGGATGGGGTTGAGTGTATTGGCAGTGGCCGTGCTCTTACCCTTATCGGTGTTGCGCCTAGAGGGAGCCATGTTCTAATGTTGAGTTAAGGTTTGGAAGGATGGTGGACATATGAGTTCAGCTCTCCACGCGCCCTCTCAATGAAAGCACCAAAAGTGTTTGCTCAAAAGTTGGACACACCTTTAAACCTGATTTTTTGGTTAAGTTTCGTTTGATTTGGGGGTTTTAAATGTTCCAACACGTAATGGAATGAATTTTAGCAAGTACAGAGACAATTCACAAGTTCAAAGTTTGGAAAGCGGACAAGGAAAGTAAATAACACAGAGTTTTTATAGTGGTTCAGCCCGAACGTGCCTACATCCACTTTCCATCTTACTATTCTCTCTTTGATTTGATTACAAGTACAAGATATATTTGAGAAGAGTAAAAATTTTAAGTAGCCGAAGTAATGGATTTTCGGTAGAGTTTTCTCTCTTTTTCTTCCAAAAATCTGTCCCCTTTGTTGTTGAGAAGCTCTGGTATTTATAGAGTGAAGTTGTGAAGTGCGGAGGAGAAGTTATAACTTTCTGAGTTTGGTTCGGCATTTGAGTCAGGAGTTTGCCTAGACTGGTGGTCCTTCTTTGCTTTGGTTCGGTGATCCTACCCTGGAGTATCTCACTTGCCGGACCAAACATTTGATTCGGCATGCTTGTCATACCGGACCAAATGTTTGGTCCGATAATGGATGTGTCGTGCCGGACCAAATATTTGGTCCGGCATATCAGAAGATGCCAGACCAAATATTTGGTCCGGTATCTCTGAGGATGCCGGATCAGATACTTGGTCCGGTATACCATTGGATGTCAGACCAAATACTTGGTCCGGCATGCCGGCCCATATGTTTGGTTCGGCATTTTTTTAAATGCCGAACCAAGCATCTGGTCTGGTAATTTCGTTCCCTATACCCTGCTTGCCTTCGCTTCCTTCTTCCTTTGTTTGCCAGAAAACTGAGCCAACAAATAGGACATGTGTCTCACATGTTTTGAAAGCTGACAAAACTCACATTGAAAATGTTTAGCATTAGTTATTGAACAAGTCAGGAAATAATTTTCTTAAATAGAAAAAATTTGGATGTCCTAACCTATAGTGCCACAACATAATAACACTCTCGTTATTGGAAACAGATGAAGACACATTACTAGCTGTTGGAGTTTTTTTTTCTGGACTACTAGATGCCTTAAGAAGATAGAGTCCTGCACATTCCTTAGCATTGCCAATCGTCCCCCCCAATTCCAAGTCCTGAAATTCACAATACGTTGGGAAAAATTTAGCAATACAACTCATATCCTTTGTGAGCTTGCTGATGGAGAATTGATTGCATGTCAGATTTGGGACTAGTAGGACAAATTTTAAAGTCAGAGCAGTTGAGATAACAATTGTACCAACCCCGCCACTTTGGATAAGGATCCATCGGCAATTCTTACCATAAAATTTTCAGAACATGGGATGAAAGTATGAAATAATGTAGCATTACCAGTCATATGATCTGAAGCACCAGAGTCTATTATCCAGGGGTTAGATTTCTCAGCTCTAGAGTTTTACGCCATTGAAATTTTTTCCCTTTGTGCAACTAAATCTATACTTACAGTATTTTCAGATTTGGGTTGAGATATTAAAGATGAGAAACTGGATAATTTTTGAAGTAACTTCATCTTTTTCTTGCTGGAAAAACTGGTTGTAGGTTTTGGATTTGAATCTCTGATTGCAACGAAACCACAATTTTCAAGAGCTCCCTTTGGACTATGCCCAGTGATTAACGAAGCAAATCCTTTAGACATTCTTCTATGGCTGGAGAAGATGACCTCTGGAATGGAGATCACTTCGGAGGTGGGACTTTGTTTTTCACTAGCGATTCCATACACAACCATCTTTTTTTTAAGGAGCGCAGAACCTGCTCTGATACCATGAAGAAAATAGAAAGGAAAAACTAATGAGAAAAACAATCGTTTTCCTTAATTTAGACTAGACTGCTGTACATAATTTATAAGAGAAGTTTGACAGAAAATCTGCCACTAATTCTCCTTCCTTTCATGATAAAATAATCCCTTAAAATCAAGGATTTAGAAGGAAATTGATCACATAAAATTAGCAAGAGATTTCAGATCTTAGAGACCCTCTTCTCTTTGTTCTAAGAATAAACCTAAAAATAGAAAGAACAAATTTGTCATTCAACAAATTATAATTATAATTCCAGTTTTTTTTAATATAATCTCATTAAGTTGTATTTTAACTAGCAAATTTTTTAGGGACATAATCTTCCTTTCAGATTTTTTTATACTAAATGTTCATTACAAATTTTTTGCCCCAAAATACATGTTGGCTCTCCGACACAGTACACCAGATTACGTCATTTTACACGCATGGTCTTAGATGCTCAATGGTAAACATTATTAGACGATCTATGTGATTTTGATGCAAGACCTTAGGTAATAAATGGATATTTAAAAAGAAATTGAAACCTGATGGTTCAATAGACAAGTACAAAGCCCGTCTTGTAGTCCAAGGATTCAGACAAAAGGAAGAACTGGACTATTTTGATACATATTCACCCGTGACGAGGATAGCATCAATTAGGATGCTTATTGCAATCACATCCATACTTGATTTAGAAATACATCAAATGGATGTAAAAACTGCATTTTTGAATGGTGAACTAGAGGAAGAAATATATATGAAGCAACCTGAAGGGTTTCTGAGCTATGGAAAGGAAAATAAAGTATGAAAATTAGTAAAGTCGCTTTATGGCCTTAAACAAGCTCAAAAACAATGGCATGAGAAATTTGATGAAACTATGTTATCAATTGGATTCACAATAAATGAATCAGATAAATGTGTCTATATGAAACACACACATTTAGGATATGTCATTGTTTGTCTTTATGTTAATGACCTGTTAATCCTAGGAAATAACAAGGCCATCATAACATCTACAAAGGAAATGTTATCCTCTAGATTCGATATGAAAGACCTAGGACTGGCTGATGTGATATTGGGCGTCAAAATTTTGAGAACACCACAGGGATATGCATTATCCCAATCACATTACATCGCCAAGATACTTGAAAAATTCAAGCAATATAATATAACTATTGCAAAATCACCAGTAGATATGAACCAAAATTGGGTGAAGAACACTGGTGATGGCATCTACCAGCTTGAATACTCTCATATACTAGGAAGTATCATGTATGTTATGAACTGCACTAGGCCAGACATCACATACGCTGTAAGTAAGCTGAGTAGATTTACCAGCAATCTTGGTAAACATCATTGGAAAGCGATAATCAGAGTTCTAGGATACCTAAAGTATACACAGAACTATGGTCTACACTATACAAACTATCCTTCAACAGTGGAAGGATACAGTGATGCAAATTGGATAACTGGATCACATGATACAAAATCTACAAGTGGATATATGCTCACATTAGGAAATGGAGCAATACCATGGAAATCATCCAAACAGACTTGTATAGCTAGATCTACGATGGAATCAGAGTTTATTGCACTAGATAAGACCGTAGAAGAAGCAGACTGGCTTCGAAGTTTCTTGGAAGATATTCCAAATTGGAGCAAACCTGTGCCTCCAATATGTATACATTGTGATAGTCAATCAGCAATTGGAAGAGCTAATAGTACACTATACAATGGTAAATCTAGGCATATTCATCGTAGACATAAAACAATAAGACAACTTCTCTCTAATGGAGTTATCACTATAGACTACATAAGGTCTAAAGATAACATAGCGGATCCATTAACAAAAGGCTTGCCAAGAGAGAAAGTTCAAACCTTATCGATGGAATGGGGTTAAGGCCCATAAACTAAAAGTTTTTCTAAAATGGAAACCCCGCCTAGTTGACTGGAGATCCCAAAATCTAGGTTCAAAGGGACAAATAAGTTTAAGAGAAACTCGATAGCACTATTACACTCGAACCATTCTTATGATAAGTCAGTGCTTTATTTGTTGGAAAATAGGATAAGTATTGATACTTTTAATGATGACTGTACTTGAGGAATTGTGAATACCCTTTAACGAATCACCTACGTAAAGTGCGAAGGCGCCGCTTCAAAGAGAATTATGAGGCCAAATTCTCTAAGCACTTATGAGACCAGACAGGTGTTCAAGGAAAAAACGAACACATACAGAGAACGAAGGATTATAAGAAACATTTGTCGTGTGTTATCTATTGTAGAATTACACAAAAGACTTACAGTTCAAGGACACTCTATGTCTACTGATTCGCCTGTAATTCAAATAGGTAAACACTAGGAAAGTTCAAGGCCCCTGTGCTACTTTAACCAATACGATAAATGGTTCGTGAAACTAAAAACAACTGCTCATTCATGTGGGGGATTGTTAGAAATGAATGAGTTAGTGGAGAGATTTGGGAAGAAGATAGAATTATACAAAATCCCACATCGGGGAATATTTGTACCAATTCCTCTATATATACTACAATCCAACATAGTATATCAAACAAAAGGAGAATGAGGACAAAGTGTGGAAGGGATAAGGCAATGTGACATGTAGGCCTTCATATTAATATTAATATGTCAAAGATAGGGCCTTGGGGCTCTTGGGGTCTCGTGATTAAATGGGCCACCGACTGCCGCGTGGGCCTGCATACGCCAAAACGGCTATTTTTGATCGGATGTGTCTGTTCGTTTGAACGGTAACCAGATGCGGCCATTTCTTTCCAGACGCGCTCACACAACGGTCACTGCTGTTGGTTTAAGGGTCGCAACCTTTCCAACAGTCACGACCGCTGCGAATAGGCACCTCCTCCAGCCTATAAACAGGCAGCCAGAATCCGAGAATCATTCATTCAATTTTTCTCTTCTTATGTTCCTTCTTCCCACAAGATCTCTGTTCTAGTTACTGTAATCTCTTCCATTCGTCGACGCTCCGTCTGCAACTACCATGCTGCGGGGCTGGTCCGTTTCATCCTGAGAAACAAATTGCTAACTATCGTGAACTACGTACGGCGGCAATATTGTTTCAAGGAAACAATTTCTACTGGACTTGGACGCTTTAATCGGTAATACCTTTCATACAGATCTAGTCACACATTTTTGTGTTACAATTTCTCAAAATCAATTGACAAATTAATGACAATTTTTGCCGTTACTGTTTCTGCATTATTTTGTAACTATTATTGAAGTTACAATTGGTTTCGTAACGATTTCCGGTAGTTGCGAATAACAGTTTCTAGTGTATTATATAAGTGTTTAAGTGCGTGTGTGTTCAGGGTTTTGGGATATTATTGTGTTGTAAGTGAGCTCACGTATGATTAAGTGTGAGAGTGAAGGTGTTGAGGTGTGTAACTCTGTTTAAGCATTGTTTTACCGTGTTGCTATTTGTTCTCTATATTATCTTTTGTTTTTGTGTACTTTATAGTTATACCTATATCTGCTGTGTGTGTATTTCAGAGTGTGTATAGTGTGTGCGCTCTATATATTTAAGTTTGTGCTGTGTGCGTGTATATATATAAGTGTGTGCGTGTGTATATATCAGTGTGCATAGGTGGCAGAGTGAGAACGTGTCTACTGTGCCTGTGACTGTGCCTGTGTGTTAATGTGTGTGTTGAGTAGCTGGTGATATGTTGGATTTAGTTTTGCTATGCACATTCTACATAATTAGCTAATTTAGATCCCAACTCCATTTTTATTTATATATGGATAAAATTTTAATTTAGACCAATTTTAAGAACCAATTACAAATTTAGGTCAGTTTTATAACTTATTACAAAAATAAACCAGTTTGTGTCAAATCAGCGGCACGTGTATTAGCGGCATCTCAAATGCCGCCGGTACATTTAAAAAAAAAAAAAAATTGCAGCATTTCAAATGCCGCAAACTATTTTGTTAAAAAAAAAATTTCTGCGAGGCATTTGAAATGCAGAGGCATCTCAAATGCCGTCCAGAATTTAAAAAAAGAAAAAATGTACTGACGGTATTTCAAATGCCGTCAGTACGCGTGATACTGATGTGGCGCAAAGTGATCTATTTTTGTAATAAGTTATAAAACTTGTCAACATTTGTAGTTAGTTTTTAAAATTGGGCTAAATTAAAAAATTATCCTTTATATATTTATGTATACGAACCTTTATCTGGCTCTATTTGAAAACCCGTCCTTACATTGTTTAGTATTTTACAAGTTTTTAAGCTTTTACAAGTTAAACAAGTTTTTAACCTTATTTGCTTGACTGTTTGGTTGTACAAAACTACAGTTATCGTATATTTTGTCATACCTTGTTGTTTTATTTTATGGTCTTGTGCAACCTTTTGCTATATTGATTTTATTAGTATCTTTGGTTTACTTACTAGCATGTATATTTAACTTGTTCATTAGTGCATGAGTGGGTGTGTGTAAGAATACTGTGTGTTAGTGAACACCCAAAACAAGTCGTCTCTTCTCTTTTGAATAGGCCTGTGCATTTTTAGTTGAATTATTTATGCACAGGTCTTGCTACCTTATTGTACTTTTTTTATTGCTGATGATCTGTCTTGCGTTGTGCGATCATGCTATATACAATTTTATGTATTCAACTTTAAGTGGGCGATAACACCTGATGTTTATAAACTTGAAATTAACGTGTGCATGTGTTTTGTTTTTGTAGGTGTGAGTATTTGTATATCTGTTTATTTTTAGTATCTAACATGTTTTTTAACTAACTAATAACTTACATAAAAAATATGGTTTAGAAACAAAAGGACGTTTAGTATGTTGTAATTGTAATGGTAATTAAAGAAACTAATGAATTTTCCAAAAGTTATTTTGAATATAAGTTATTAATAAAATTTATGGAAGGTTATAAAATCAGTAATTTATTGAAAAGAGAATATATTTATCAATCATCTATTTCTAAGTGTTTATTTTGTTATAAACGAACATTTATTACAAACATTTTATCATTAATATTGCCTTGTTTATATTTATTTAAGTAATCTATTTTATATTAGTTCTGATTTTTGATTTCTTATTTTCTTTTTATTCCGATGATATTGATTGGATTAGTGTTTTAAGATGATATCATATAAGATATACCTCGGTACTATATGTATGTGTGTAGTTATACACATGCTTATATCTATTATGTTATTATGTTACTTAGGAATACATGTGATATATTCAAAAATATACATAATACAGATAAACATTTTAAAATAAAATAATAATTTATTTTAATTTTTAGATTGTATTGATGCTAATTAATAGTTTACGTAGGTCCATTAAGTTCCAACTAGGAATTTTCTTTTTAAAATTTACTCATTTCACCCACTCCCAAACGAACTAGGTCAAACATAACAAAGTCCATACATGCTTCTGATATTTAAATTGTTTAAATATTGACCAAGGATTGAGTTCACACGAGAAAGTCGACATAATCACGTTGTTAGTTATTTCCGAATTCAACAAATGTTAAAATTAATTTATAAATGTTATAAGTTAACACAAGAGTTGTATTAATATTGTATCTAATTTTTAATTATTTATTTGAAGCTTAAAATCGATCAAAAACGATGTATAAAAGTTGTGCGTCGGTTCATTTGAAAAAGGAGCTCAAATAAAATAATCAAAACATTGATTGAAGAGTCAATGGGAATTTTGACCATGCTTAGTCATAGGTGAGGCCACCATAATTTGATTGGAGGGTTGGGAAACCTAGTCATCCAGGGTTTGAGAGAAAGGGGAGATATTTTGGTATCTTTTTTGCCATGTATAAATGACATTCATATCTTTTCTCTTTACACTTTCTCCATAAAACTCTAGCCCCATTGATTATTGGTGAAGTCAAGGTGACAACTTTGCAACCTGTAACAAGGAAGAGAAAGAGGGTTAGAGGAAACAACAAACAAACAACGTGTTTAACTATCGGCTAACGTTGTAGTTAAAAATACTCCCCCTCTGCGTTTTGGTATCAGAGCTTAAAAGATTTCTAGGCCCAATGAATTTGAACTACAAAAAATTCAATTACTTAAATTTAGAAATTAATAATCCAATAAAACGAATTATTACCCTAGACAAACAAAAACACATTTGTTATATCAGAGAAACTGATTACAAACATAAATTACATTCGGAAATAGAACATATGAATTCACTCACAGACTTAGTTATAGAATTAAGTGGAAACTTAAACCTCTATAATGAAAAACATTATAGCCTAATGCAACTAGTATTAGAAGGCATAATTGAGAAAAACAAGTTACTAAAACAAATTTCAAACAACCAAGATTACTTGAAATTAAATTTATACAAAATAGATAACATGAAAATAACTTTGAAAAAACTAACTGATAAATTCAAAGTCATAAAATTAAAAGAATTTCCAAATAAAAATGATATAATAAAATTAAAAGATTTAATAGAAGAAAATAAACCCAAAGATATAGAAGTACATTCTAGAAAATTAATAATGGAATTAAAAGAACAAACATAAAAGCATAAAAGCCAATTTGAAAAACAAATACAACAAATTGAGAAAATGTTAGACGAAATTAAAAATTTAATACTAAGCTAATGAGTTTTGAAAACAAATACTATCAAGAAACAACTAAATATGTAGAATCCAACTACAGATTCAGTGATCCCAACATAAATGTTGGATATAACAAAGATGAAATTCCAGGAAAAAGTGATAGAATACAAATATTACAGAATAATATGATAATAGCAATGTTGACCCAAATACAAAATAAGATAGATAATGTCCAAAAACAGATGTTTGATATAGACAGAAATGGTAAAGAACAAGAATTTGAAATAAACAAACTCACAGAAAGCCTACAAAAAATGAATTTAGGACCTAATGATCCTACTACACATATAACAAGTAAAAAGGCTAAAATCAATTTTCTAATGTATAAGAAACTTGATCAAATATGAACAATAGAAGATTGTCTTTTACAGGTCCATCTAGAACCTTAACAGATAGACCTACAGAAACAAACACCTTATCATCCATGGGATGGTTAGATAACATAACAAGAAGGGCTAATAATACACAAGCACAATTAGATGAGATAATAAATCTAGAAGAAGATTTAGAAATATTTTATAACAGCCAACTGAATACATTAAATCCTAGAGAACTATATAGAACCGGAATATTTACAATAACAACAGGACTATACAGACATCATAGGGAAGAAATTCTTTCTATCCCAGATGGAAGTCAACAGACACTAAATTTAATGTCACAAGAAGCTATTAACCAATTAAAAATACAAAAATACAAATTAATCCACCTTGGATTAATAGTCATAGGTATAAGAGGATTAACGAGACAAAAAATTGGAACAAAATTATTATTAATATTGATAGATGACACACCAAGATATGGATAAAGCCATATTTGGACCTATGGAAGTTGATATGAACAATAACATAGGCATTGTTTATATAGCTCCAAACTTCACCATGACCCTAAATGATTTTTACAAACACATAAAAATCATCATACAAACTAAAGGTTTTGAAAATTTTACGGGAAAAAATATACTATTAGACATCACATTTTTAGGAAAATGCATGTCTAAATATACTCCTAAAATAAAAATTAAACTTGATAAAGTCATAGAAACACTAAATTCTACAGGGATAAATTTTATAAAACCTATGGAAATAGATTCCTCTGTTCTTGCTGGGCATGAATGGAATATAACAAATCCTAACAACGCAACAGCAACATTAAAACCAAATAATGTTGTAACATATAATAACCTAAACAAATCCATGTCAATAAGGTTTAAGGATTATGGACCCTCAAACCAACAAGAAATAGAAACTGACGATGAAACTGAAGAACTAAACAGAAGAATCAATGGATAAGATAATATATCCAAAAGAACTAGGGATGGTTCTCGAACCATCTGAAATATATGAATTAGAACAAACTCTAAGGTCAACAAACCAAATAAACGAAAATACATTCATTTACATTGATGACGAGAACAATGTAAGAACAGGGGAAGTACATAATCTAAACGACTTCTTAGAAGATTCCCAAGAGACAAATAATGAAATACAACAACAAAGTATATTAAATGATATAGTATCAGAATTCACAAAACACATAGACTTAGCTGACCATGAGGAAAGTGGAAGCTCAGGGGTTTCATATCCTAATAAAAACCAAGAGATAGTGCCGTATACCTTAGGACAACCCAATAGACAACCAGTTGAACCTTATATGAATGAAAATAAAAATCTAAGAACAATAGGAAAAGGATTACCAAATGAAGTAACTTTTTTCAAAAACAATTCAGTAATACTAAATGTCACAGAATGTCATCCACAGTTATTGGATACATATCTAGAACAATGGACTGTTGCTATAGCAAGAGATTATGAAGCAAGGCATACAAACATAAATTCTGGTGAAGAAATGATCAGAATTGCCGAAAACTATTTAGGAGATATAGCTAAAGCCATATGGGAAGCCTATAAACAAAGCTTTCCTGAAGAAATAAATAACTTAATAATACAAGGAAGTAATATTTACAACTTTGCTTATACAATGCACAGAATAATAACAGGAAGAGATGTAAACACAGGAGTGACAATAAGACAACAAGAGGCCATGAGAGATTTAAAACAAATCCAGTTGTTAGATTGGAAATACATAATAAAATTCTTAAAGGAATTTTTACATTACGCAACTATTTTAGGAAATTATTACAGTGCCGAAATAGGAAATAGGCTCTTTTCCAAACTTCCAGGTGATTTAGGAAAGGAAACACACAAATCTTGGATAGAATATTATCAAAATAATATTGCAAATAGCCCTAAAGGATATGATAACATTGGAATAAGAATAACACATATTATTTCTGAACTAAAAAAGAAATGTACCTATATACAAATCCAAAGAGAATTAAAACAAAAAATTATGGATTTTGTGGACAAATATATACTCCACAGCAATATAGATCAAGAAATTACAACATAGATAAAAAACCTAAATTTAAAAAGAGGTATACTAAAAAATATTATTTAAGAAAATCAAATGCAAAAAAACCATACCTTAACAAAGAGAAACATGTTAGAAAATATAATCCAAGAAAGACATATACAGGTACAATTACATGTTTTGCTTGTAATGAAAAAGGACATCTGTTTTCCTCATGTCCAAAAAAACATAACCTATTTACACGGGAATCTAACCTTATAGATTCAGTAAAAGAAGACCTCTTAGAAATAGCTTCCGATGTTTCAGAAACATCTACAATATATTCTATAGTATCCTTGGAAGGGTTATAAGAACAAGAACAAATACAATCATCCAATTACACCTTGATTGATGAATTAACAGAATTCCAAGAAAAGATACCACAAGAATATTTACTAAGTATGGTAAATAAGGATTTATGTGAACAAAATTTTAAACATAAATTGGGAACATATACCACAAAATGTGAATTTTGTCCATGGTATCCTGCTTTTGATAAAAGATTTAAATGCATAGAATGCATAATGGAAATATGCCATATATGTGCAAAGAAAAAGTTTAATATAGAATTACCTAAAGATAATAAGCTTGTCTACACGGATAAAAATAAGATAAATGAAGATAGGATTAAAATACTTGAAGAAAGAACAAATAATATTGAAATAGAAATAGAAGAAATAAAAGAAAAAGTTATGACTTTGGATAAAAGGAAAAATGTTATCCAAGATGAATCAACATTATATGAAAATAATAATAATCTAAATAGTATTGATAAACCAATACAAATCCCACTAATATGTAATTCAGGAAACCTAAAGGAATTACGTGTTCCAACAAAATTAAATATAAAAGGATTAGAAATACAGATATTAGCTTTTATAGACACTGGAGCTACTAGTTCAACTATTTGCTTTAGCCTTATCCCTTATAAATATGTAACAAAAGCAGACAAACCAAAACAAAGTATCCAATTTGATGGAACTACTAATATTATTACAAATATTGTAAAAAATATAAACATAAGTTTTACCAACACATGTGGGGAATGGTCTCCTTATTACAATATAAAACAATTATGGGTTTTAGAATTAAATCTTAAAGGGATAAAACTAATCCTAGGATTAGATTTCTTATTAAATGACAACGGGAGTTTTGCGTTTAATAAAGATTATATACAAATTTCAAAAAAGACTACACTAACCCCAATACTATCAGAATAATCGCTTGAGAAGCGTGGTGGAAATACAGAACATAAAAAAGATGATGAAAAAGACAAATGTAATTGCCCTATACCAGGACAGTGCAAAAACAACGAAAATACACTAACATGTACAGAAAAAGAAAATAAAGACTTTATACATGAAACTTCTAAAAATTATGAATATAAAAGAAAGGGATTTGTTAAAGATGTCCAACTTATAAATCCAAGGGACATAAGTAGATTGTTATTAACAATAGACGACATAGACCAATTAATCTCTAAATTGGAAAAAATAGAAATTATAGTTGAAAAATCATTGAAATACTAGAACAAAGATTCTATACAATGCAAATTAGATATAATCAATCTGGACTTAACTATAAAAACAGGATCTCCAAAATATGATACTTGGATTATGGAAGAATTCAAGATGCATATAATTTTTTGGACAAACTTAAATATTATTAGGAAAACAGATTCAAGGCATAGGACAGCAGCATTTATTGTCCAAAAGGAATCTGAAAGAAAACGTGGTCAATCCAGAATGGTTATGAACTACACTAGACTAAATGACAATACCCATGAAGATGGATACTGCCTCCAAATAAGGATGTATTAATAAACAAGATACAAGGATCAAATTGGTTCTCCAAATTTGATTTGAAATTAGGATTTTGGCACGTAAAAATGCACCGTGAATCTATACCTTGGACTGCATTTACATGCAGCGAAGGACATTATGAATGGTTGGTAATGTCATTCGGCTTAAAAAATGCACCACAAATATTCCAAAGAAAAATGGATAATGTTTTCCAAAATTGCAATAAGTACACTTGTGTATACATAGATGATATTCTCGTATTTTCTAAAACTAAACAAGAACACATATCACACTTATATACTGTGTTAAAACTTATAGAAGCACACTGATTAATTATATCCAAGAAAAAGATAGAGTTAATAAAAAACAATATAGAATTTCTGGGAGCTAAAATTGGTAAGGGAGTCATAGAATTACAACCCCATATAACCAGAAAGATCCTAGAATTTCCTGATAAGTTGGATAATCTAAAACAATTACAAGCCTTTTTAGGACTTGTAAATTATGCAAGGCCCTATATAAAAGATCTTTCAAAATATACTGGCCTTTTATATAACAAAGCAAGCCCAAAGGGAAATAGGGATTTCAACACAGAAGATATAAGGCAAGTCCAAAAAATAAAAGAACTAGCCCAAAACTTGAAACCCTTAAGTCTACCATTACAGACAGATTATATAATAATTGAAACATATGGATCCTCTTTAGGATATGGGGATTTTACTAAGTAAAAATAATAAATATGAGAACAAATCTACAGAAAAAATATGTAGATACACTTCAGGTGTATACAAAGAAAAAGGATACATGACATCCTTAGATTACGAAATATTAGCTATAATCTATGTCCTAGAATCATTTAAATTATTTATAATATCTCAAAAAGAAATAACATTAAGAACAGACTGTGAATCCATAGTAAAATACACAGACAATAAAAAAGAAAAAGGAACTATAAATAATAGATGGCTAAAATTTAAACATGCTGTTTCAAATTGTGGAACCAATATTTGTTGGGAACATATAAAAGGAAAAAACAATTTCCTACCAGACCAATTGTCCAGATTATTGGGATAATTAATTTTATTCGTCTTACTAACATCTAATTTGCAGATATGGATATGGAAGATCTAAATCCAGCTAAACATTTGAAGACATACAAAACAAATCATTTTGTTACAAAGACGAAAGTCACAGAAGAACAACAACTTGTTCTAGATAACATATGGAATATGAAGACTCCTCAGGAGTCCAACAAACAAAAGCTAAGTGTGTTATACACCTTAGTTCACATATTTACAAAAGAGAAAAAAACAAAATATCTCTACTATGGTCTTTTTACAGGACCTGATGCTGGTATTTATACCACATGGGAACAAATGATCGTTAAGATCAAATTTCTAGAACAAAATCCTAGATATGGGAAACCATTGTACAAAGGCTTTAATTCTTTTGAAGCCGCTACAAATGA
Organism: Allium fistulosum; assembly: GCA_030737815.1. Taxonomy (NCBI): domain Eukaryota; kingdom Viridiplantae; phylum Streptophyta; class Magnoliopsida; order Asparagales; family Amaryllidaceae; genus Allium; species Allium fistulosum. The sequence continues at coordinate 889,730,977 of CM060905.1, read as the reverse complement.
GTTACAAAAAATGTTCGGAAAGGACTATGTCATTTCTGAAGATATACAAAGTCTCCAACAAATAACCCTAGGGAAACAAATTAAAAATGAGTTACCCAAAACTTATTCGGCAATAAATCTCAGACCACAAACCGTCTCATTTGCCAACATAGTCAAAACAGCTGAACCCAACAAACTCGTAAGCCTTGGAGCACCTAAACAAGTCTATTCACGCCAAAATAATCCAAGCCCAATACAATAAAGACCCATAATCCTACCCAATTTTCTAGAACAGCTGACAAGGGAATTATACTTCTTACAACACCCAATAGAACTCTCCCCTGGAATCTTCAACAAAACCTGCAAATTTCTTTCTAGTATTTCAGGAATAAAAACAGAAGGAATACAGATTGAATGGGAAATCCTAAGGAATACCAATATTCCATGTACAAAACAGTATGAAGGATGCCTCAACACATCCACAAATTGCCCTTTCACAATTATTTGTGCAGTACCACAAGTAAATCTTAACCTGACAAACTACAAATACCTAGTCCATGAAGGTGTTACGTATGACCCAAGTACTCTCCTAAACTATGGCCTAGTTAAAAGAGTTTATTTTGATGAATGGGCCCAAGATGACTTGCCAGAGCCCATTGGAAGTATAACAGATCATTTAACAAATATATTGGCTACAAATATATATATGGATTTTAAATCTGTTCCCCTCACTTTGAAAAGACGGTTTTTGAACCAACAAAACACATTGTCAAATAAAAGCAAAATTTCTAAACCCAGATTTTGAAAACTGGAATGAAAATTTCATCCCAACTAAAACAGAGAGTGTCAAAATAAATGAGCAAACATACGAAAGATACAGAGCAGCTAGAATTGTTAATGACGAAGATTGGGACCACAACAAACTATATTTATATGCAGAAACCCCAGTGATCAAAATATACATTACAGACTTACTAGAAGAACACATGCTAAGCTACAGAAGCTTTGATATTTATCATCCAAAGCCGTCCATGATAAAAAGCTACAGAAAAGGAAGGTCCAGAAAAATCAACACTCGAAATAAAAATGACAGAGACGACGTGGATTCCACTACAATGTCTACAGATGAATAAAGGACATCCCTCCAACAAAAAGATAAGACAGAAAGGAACCTACTTTTCCTTAGTGGGAATCTCCAAACATAAAGCAAAGAGACAAGATGTGACATTTTGGCTTTCCTTTTGACAAATGTATTTATTCTATTCTTAGTGCGCATTTTCTTTTCTGAGTGGAGGTCTGCTTTTTACCTTTACGTGTATGTAACAAAGGACAGCTGTATGTCCATCTACTGTATGGCTCAGGCTATATAATGAGCCCCTATGTGTTGAATGAAGTATCGAATTATCAGTATTGTAACCTATTGTGAAAATAATATAAGCTTTCTTTTAATGGTTATCTTCTCCAACCTTTCTTCTTCTTCAACAAAGAGCATGAGTAACTAAACATTAAGTTAGAGCTAAGGAGAGAAAAGATACAGGACTGCTTCAGCTATGTAAGTTCTCTTGTTTTACCATAAAATTTTATTTAATATTATGCTCACTATGTCTAAATGACCAAGTTCTTTATAAACAATTGACACCAGTACTATAAGCTTAATAAGTAATTCCAACAGACGTAAGTTCGTTAGTCGAAAGAAGTACCGTATGAGGGAAATAATAGACGCTTTGGATGAAAAGGTAAGGAAAAATGATTTAAGATATAGGGTTCTGGTAAAGGTTTTTAAAGATTCATGGTTATTTTAAACAAACCTGAAAGTAATATTAATGATAAATCAGTATGGCAACATGAGAAATATCTAATGCCTATAAGTAGAAATGTATCCTATTATCTCCAAAAGCTTTGACTACTTTCTCAAACAGACCAACCAATATTTCATAAAAAAGAAGAAACAATTAAAATGAAAAAATTACAACAATATTTAGAAAATAAATTTATGATAAATATAATAAAAATTATGAGGAATAATACAAACCTTACTGAAAATCAAAAACACCAGATAATAAGTATCTTTAAACAAAAATATTCACATGAATTAATTAATATTTATGACTGTGAAACAAGTTTAACTGAAATATATAATAACTTTAATATATGGAGAGAACCTGGTAATATTATACTAACACCCAGATTTGTTAGAGAATTTTACAGAGAATGGAATAATTATTTAGAAACCAAAAATAAAATAGATTATAACATAACAAAAAATAATGATTGGGAAAAATAATAATGAACAGATTTCCAAAAATTGAAAATATAGAATCACTACAGAATTATTTAGAACAAAAATTCATGATTAAGCTTATGATTGTTCTAAAGCAAACAAAACTAAATGAAAACCAACAATATAACATAGCAAAGATTTTTAAAGAAAATTATCTAAAAAAATATGTAGAACTAACAGATGATCCAAAACTGGATAAAAACAAAACCATAAAAAATTTACAAAATGCCTTTTATCTAGTAGAAAGTAAAACAGAAGTACAACTCACACCTAGGATGATAAACTTAGTATGTGATGAATACTACAGAATACTACAGAAACAAATACAAAAAGATAACCATAATTGGTTGACTAGATTTGAAATGTTCGATGAAGAAATATACATATATAATGATCAGTACTAAAGAGGGAGACTACAAGAACTTGAACAAAAAATTAGAAGACTCTGGATTAAAAATAACAAGGTTCCTAATTCCTAGTTCAACATTCTACTTACTGCACCCTTGGGTATTATACTTACAAGTTGCCAGTAAGATAGTTAAAAAATGAAGAAACATTTACAAGGATATTACATAGTATTCGAATTATTTAACTACGCTCTAACATTTATAGCTTGTTATGCTTTGGGATTTTGTATACAAGTCTTTACAGAATATTTAATCCAGCTAAACATTTGAAGACATACAAAACAAATCATTTTGTTACAAAGACGAAAGTCACAGAAGAACAACAACTTGTTCTAGATAACATATGGAATATGAAGACTCCTCAGGAGTCCAACAAACAAAAGCTAAGTGTGTTATACACCTTAGTTCACATATTTACAAAAGAGAAAAAAACAAAATATCTCTAATATGGTCTTTTTACAGGACCTGATGCTGGTATTTATACCACATGGGAACAAATGATCGTTAAGAAAGCTTATATTATGACTCCCTTACCAATTTTAGCTCCCAGAAATTCTATATTATTTTTTATTAACTCTATCTTTTTCCTGGATATAATTAATCCGTGTGCTTCTATAAGTTTCAACACAGTATATAAGTGTGATATGTGTTCTTGTTTGGTTTTAGAAAATACGAGAATATCATCTATGTATACACAAGTGTACTTATTGCAATTTTGGAAAACATTATCCATTTTTCTTTGGAATATTTGTGGTGCATTATTTAAGCCGAATGGCATTACCAACCATTCATAATGTCCTTCGCTGCATGTAAATGCAGTCCAAGGTATAGATTCAGGGTGCATTTTTACTTGCCAAAATCCTGATTAAAGAGCTTACATACCAAAACCATTCATAAAGGGGAGTATTTTTAACTACAGCGTTTTACCTTTATGCTGTTGGAAGAGTTTTTTTAACCATTCATATATACATGTATATTCTTGTCTTCATAATCGTTGTCTCCAAAAATATTTGAATACAATTTTCAATATTTGATTAATAAACAAAAATATTTCTTAAGTATATATGTTATTTATATATAAAATTTTCCTAGAGTAAATAATAAATTAAAATCATATCATATATAGATATATAATGTATAATGTATGTTTTAGAATAAATTTTTTATTCATTTACTCACTGAAATGTTTTCGACCTTAGAAATTAAAAAAATATTTGCTGTTTCGGATATAAAAAGGAAATGATTTTTAATTACACACACTATAAATTTCTTTTATTAAATGTTTTCGTATTCCGAAAAATTAATTTTTATATTCATTTAAAAGTCAAACTAGATTTGAAAATTTCAAATACTTTAAAATAGGACTAGTTTTAATAATATGTGAGCGTGTGTGTATATATTTACCATACGAGATTTTTTGGCACATGCGATGCATGTGCATAAAAACCCTTACATGATGATATACATTAAATATTAATTTTTTTTACATAACTTTGATAAGTAGAAGTTTAAAATTATAAAGAAAAACATTATGAAAATTACGTTGAGATTAGAATTTGAACTTGTAATATAATTTATGTATCAAAATTTTCATTTGAAAGTAGTTGTTATTTTTGTTTTAAGCGGAATTTAAACAACCAATCTCTTATTTATTTATATATAAGGGCATTTTTGAAACTTCGCGGTCGGATCAAAAAATTATAGCTCTGTTTCAACTATTAATATATATATATATATTATACATATAAAGTCAATTCTTTTAGATTTTGAATTTTAAGATTTTTAACATTTAATTTTATATCCAAAAATTTACTCAGTGTATATAATTAAATATAAATGATTTTCGAGTAAATTAAACTATTACATATAATAATAATTTATATTATAAATAACATTAATATATTTATTTACATTAATACTAATTGAAAATGATCGAAATATATATGTTTATTTTAGTGTAAGTATAATTAAATTTCTGATATACGTCCTTACCCCTTTGACATTATTTCGACATATGTTTATCACTCTAGATTTATTAACCTTAGGCCACAACGGTTAATTTTACTATTATAGCCCTAGGTTAGTTTATACATTTAATATAATTATGATGTTTGTATTTTGAATATAAACATCTTTAAATATTAAAATAAAAAATTAAAATAAATTGCTTTTAAACTTAACTAATAATAAAATATTTTCATTAAACATTAATAAACAAATAAATATTTTAAATAAATTAAATAATTAAAATAGTTTGAGAACTACTTTATTAATAAATACTACTATTCACATAGAAAATAAGATTTTGTGAAAATTAATAAATGATTGTGATCCAACACGGCGTTCTCCTAAACGTAACTCTTATATGCTTACCAACACCATGTTATGTTTGATTAGTATGATCTATATCACCGTGACCTTCTATCCCAACTAGACAGACACCAAAATTAATATCACCACAAAATTCTTTTCTCGCTCTATGCTTTGTTGCTGTGCGGTTAAAGTGTTCGGTAGATTCAATGCGGTGGAGGTGCAAAAAGTCATAGCCGGGATACAGCGAGGATATAGCGGGATATAGCGGATGACTTTAAAATAGCATATAAAACTCATACTTAATATTTTTACAGATATATAAATGGTAATTAAATGAAAAAATAACATTCAATTGAGTTATAATTAATATATAAATAATTTTAAATAAAAACATGTGCGGATATACTATAAATCAAGGTTTCAAATATCGGATTTCGGTCACGTTTCGTCTCGAAATTTTTACACAAGTTATCTCGTATCGGGGGAGATCTCGGATGAGATGAGTACATATCATGTGTATATCTCGGATTGACATCTCGGGTCTTATAATGCATCTCGGGAATATCTCGGATGTACTTATGTGTCTAAAATTGATGTGTCAAAAATCTATTTAAAGGCTATAACTTTCTTAGTAAAAATAAAAATGGTAACATACTTGATTTACATGGAAAAAGGAATATTTTTAGAAGAGTAGTAGCTTGATTAGCTTAATTGATTTGGTAATGATTGAATAATATCCTTTTATTTGAACATAATAAAGAAGTGAAATCTTTCGCTATGACTCATTAAGATAAAAAGTAAAGAATATGTTCAAGAAGTTGGTAATTTATAATTGGATTGAGTAGTTTCTTTTGAATCAACATGAAAATAAAAAATATTATGGAAAATAAGAAAAATGTATAATTTCGGGTGAGATCTCGGGATGAGATTTTGATCCATATTTCGGGTGAGATTTGAATACCTCGGACGAGATTAGCGTCGAGGGAGATATGGAGGAGATTTGATGTCTCGTCTCGTTTAAGTGTGAAAATGAGATCTCGGGCGATATATAGGAGATTTAAAACCATGCTATAAATAAACATAAAACTATTATATAACATAATTGAATTTAGTAGAATATTAGAGAATTTTCATTTTTGAAAATATATTAAAAATTCAATTAAATAAATTAATTTTATAATTTTTATAATGTATAAATGTCATTTTTCAATTCAATTCTTTTAAAGAAGATATAGCGGAAACAGCGGAATATAGCGGGAATAACAAGATATAGCGGAAATAGCGGGGCTTAAAGCGGAAAGGTTACATTTGGGGATATATGGAAAAATCGTAGCGGTAGAAATCCGCTATGAGATATAGTAGGGTTGTAGCGGGGTAATAGCGGGGCATTAACTGCACAACTTTATTGCCTCTACATCAACACATATCCTAAAGATGTTACACATTCATTGTTCTATGATTTTTTCAGCAAACCGTGTTTTTGGTACAAAATCAATGTCATCGAACACATTCTCATCCGAAACGACATTACAATCAAACTTCCAACCAACATAGAATTTCGATCAATGTCTTATATTCAATTTCCCAATTATCTATAGCAACTAGCATTTAAAGAAATCAATTACAAAAATTAACATTCAATTCATGATATTTGATTAAAAGATGTAACTGTTGTGAATTTCCTTAAACAGTTGCAATGGATCTCCAAAAAGTACGATTTTGATGTGAAGAGAATGATAATTTTGAAGGGTTTTTGTGTTTTTTCTCAAAGATTGGTAATGTAACAATGAAAAGAGAAAGTATGCTACCGTTTTGTTTATAAAGATTTCACATTGGCTACTTTTGAAAAGGTGTTAGTGTTAACATTCTTAAATATGCATGACGCCTCTTGAATAGTCTTCATCGTGTAATTAAAATAATAATAATAAGCTTAGGACATTTAACATGTCGTCATCTATAAAATTTCAGTTTGGCACCAACGTGGTCGAAACTGACCTATATTTATAAATAAGTTTCAAAATGACATGTGTAATAACTTCAAAAAACCGGATCAAATTGACAAAATTTTCGTTATTTTATCTAGTGTGGTGCTAAGGACACGCAGAAAAGTGCTTATAAATACCATAGAAAAAATAATAAACCTAGTAAAATTTGTGTGCTTCATAATATCAAAGTCTTTTCACATGACAACCAATAACTGCACAAACTCATTTTGCACGGCGAACAACCGCCAACCAACACCGCTTTACACGGTCATCACCATCGGACTACTATAGTCCGGTGTTTGATGGTTGTGGAAAATGATGATGGTTGGAGGTTGTTCGCCGTGAAAAAAAGTCGAAATTGATATCTTTGGTAGCCCCTTAAAAAGATCTGATAGTAGGAAGAGTATAGAGTAAAATTGTATGGTATTTTTTAGCAATGATATTAGTAAATAGGTCTGTCAATGGTACGGGTTTCGGTCTGAGCCCGGCCCGAACCCGTCCTATTTATGCAGGTACAGGTTTTGCCTTTTACTACCCAAGTCTGACTCAGGCTCGATCCGGGTCGGGTACGGTTTTATCAAAACCCGACCCGGTTAGGGCCCCATCCGACTATTAGTTTTTCGTCGTATCAAAACATCAGTGTGTATGTTATTTATTTACCATTTTGTTTGTTTACATGTAAATGTTTTCGCATACTTTTGTTATGAGCTCGACTACATCACCGTCCAATTTATATGTTAACATTGTTTGTATATAAATTTTACCAAAGTAGCAGTTTTAAAATATGGTTTTAACATAAATATTCTGAGTTGAGTATATAGTTATTATCCAGCGGGCTTAAAAAACCCGATGGGCCGGACTCGGATATTAGGTTGAAATACCCTGCGGGTTCGGATCGAATTCGAATTTTAATTATTGTAATTGAATTCGGGTCCGGATTTTATAATACCCGGACCGAACCCTGCCCATTGACAGACCTATTAGGAAACACTTTTTGAGGTGTACGTTTTATCGATTTCTCCCTTGCCCAGTTATCCCTTGCACATTTTAATTTTCTTTTCGAGAACTTCAAAAAAAAAAAAAAAATCTCCAAATAAAGTTTGCCCTGACACGTTCGTCTATCGCCTAATCAAATTAATTACCAAAATTCCATTTAACCATCTTAAACTTGACACCTTTTGCTCAGGCCGCCTTTCTGCTGGTTGCTGTGTTTCAATGGGGTCCGATTTCAAATCTATCCCTGTTATTGGTACTTCTATTTCCACTCTCTTGCTCTCTCTTTCTTACTTTGTGTAAAACTTGTAGTTTGCTTTTATTTTCTGTTTGCAAATATCGGATGTGAAAATATTCATTATTTGTAAGGATTGCTTTGTTGTTTGTTGTATTGGAGATCTAAAAAGAGGAGAACTTTGGACTTGATCGGTTATGCAGTAATCGCTAAGCCCTTTTTCTATTTTAGACCAGACGCTCTTAGCTCAGTTCTGAATTAGGATTTAATCAACAATATACTCATACCAAAAATCTCAGCAATTCTTTCTACACCAAATTTTACTTTACTTACAAAATAAAAATAAAATACAACACTACTCCTACCTCTTAATAAAACTATTCTTTACATTGGCCTTTATTTTTATTCTCTTTTCAAACAAAATTCCCAAATTAAAATTAACATAATAAATAACAAAGTCAAATCTTTTTTTTTTGAAATCGGGTACTTTTGTACTATAAGTTTAGGTAGTACATATGTCCATTGGTTCGAATCAAAATCAAGATCGCATGATTCGAACTTATGACATCACGGACCAAAACCGAAGCATCTAACCATTGATGCAGAACAAGTCAACTCTATATACTTAGGTAATGAGAACAAGTCAACTCTATATACTTAGGTAATGTTTTTTCAATCTGCGTCGGTTGTTAGTTTAAAATAGTTGTCAACATCTATTTCAAAAATCATTATATCAATTTGATTGATTTAAAAAAAAGTAGCATTGGCTCTCTCTCTCTCTATATTCCAAATGAAAAAGATAATAAAATTAGTTTTTGTTATCCAAATTTATTTCAAACTTGTAGTGAATTCCACGATTAAAACGATTGATGTTAATTTTTGTTTTTTTATATAACTTATGTTTTAATTAGCTTAAAATACATTTGTTAACAATACAATTAAGGAGGACAAATTTGTTCTAACTTTGAAAATGCAGGTGTAAGTTAAGTAATTTTCGACGTTTGAATAGAAATAACCATATATAGTTGGATGTGTTTTTTAGTTTGTAAAATATTATAACCCACGGTCATAATTAGCATGTTAACAACTAATGACTCATGGAAAGTATGGTTTTTTCCTCACCAAGAGTTTTGCATATTACATCTTGTATAGGTAGTTGCAAGAAACAAGGGATTGAAAAAATTAGAAATTTTCAATTTTTTTTACAGTAAGAGTACTACTTTATTCAAACAGATCATTCATTTTGATGTCTTAGAAGTTTGAACCCGTGACCTCTAGAATCTAAGTCTGGAGCATCTAATCACTAACTCGTTAAGCTAGTGGTCCTTGACTTTAATTATTATTTTTTGTTAGAGAAAGAATCAAAATTTGATTCTTCCCTTGTCAAAATAGCACACAATTAGCAATTTATTATTGCTTTAATTTTATTTTCTATTGCTCCCCTTCTCTTTTACGTTGTATTTTATTTATCCTACCAAAATTCTTTCCTATATCTTTTCATATCCAAACATTGATTTTTAATCAATAATTTTAACTTTAATTTTAAAATGTATTATCAAAGGTTGAAATTTGATAAATAAGAATTCATTACCATCCCCAACTTAATCACCATTAATACAAAATTATAGATTAGTAATTATAAATTAAGGATTGTAGTTTGATAAAAATTAGGGTTTGTTGTAGATAAAATAAATGAAGAGGAGGTGGAAGATAGAGCAAATGGAGCGACAAGGAGCAACAACAAGTTGAATTGGCGAATTTCGAAGAAAAGGACACGATTTAAGTATAAGTGAGAAATATGAGCTGAAAATTGAAGAAGCTAATATGAGTATTTTGGGGATAATAGATACATTTATTTATCACAAAGTAAATCTACATCTAATAAATATTTACTTATATATTTTGTTGTTTTTATCAATTCTCCCCATATCCAAACATGTTGTTTAACCATTTCGATTTTCTTTTTAAGAAATCACTTGTTATATTGGATGTATATATCTTGCGAGTATGACTTTAGTAGAGATAAATGATCTATTCACATTCTTCGCTCATAAAGGTGGATGCTCGTTATTATCGATAGGAAGATACTACAACCTTATGTAACTTCGGTCTTATATGCAACAAAACATAGCATACATTTAAGACTAAAGTAACTAGCATAGGATGCCCATTGACGAAACCATAAATTTTATTCGTGGTTGGCGTAATTATTCTCATAATAAATTTTATTTTCGGAAATAAAAGATTCAAACAAATTGCATATATGGACAATTTTGCAAACATACATACAAATAAACATGGATAATAAATACAATATGCAAGTTGTGTTCTACGTATTTCACTTAAATTATTTTCGTTTAAAATCGCTTCAAGGTAAGTTTTTTAGCAATTTCTCTTCCGATATACGTTATCATATCATTCCAAGCAAATAAGCACATATCCTATTTCTTGATTAACCACATACCTTCTGTTTTAAGAGTACTTTAGCAATCAAAACACTTGGTATACAATCAAAATTTTATTTTTGCATTACTACTTAAACAACTGGCACTTAGCCACTAGCGATAGGCTAATATAATTAGAGAATCATTGAAAAAAATAAACTTTTTGAGCAATTAGCGACAACGAAGCTTAAAATAGCTAGAAGCCCTCACTCAATTAAAGACCGCTTAATATAATTTTCAAACGGAAGTCCTTGGTCAAATTGCAGTCTAATAAAATTGGTATCGACTTAATGCTTCAGTTTTTTCGATGTGACTAGAACTAAGCTAAGCTAGGGTATTATAGCTTAAATTATCACTTGTGATTGTGGGTTTAAATAACCAGCGTTAGGATATCAATTCATAGTCCATTAAAATTTTGAATCGCAAGTTTAAGAAAGTATGACTCTGAGAGTGACATGATTTTTGTGAACCGTATATGGTTATAGTTTAGATTTTTAAAATCGATTTCGTTCTTAATATCTTTTTGGTTTTCTAATTTATTTTCTGGATGAAGCGGCTGCCCACCTCATCCATACTTTAGCTAACAAAGGATACTAGTTGTATGATACCTTCCTATGAAAGCCTTGCATGATAACTTTCTATTAATCATTTGGTCATTCTCAACAACAAAGAGCTAGTGGAGAATGCATATGTGATAGAAATAGGGCTGTTATGGTAGTGGTTATCGTTACCATTTGACAAATATCGTTACCGTACCATTTTTACTGGTAATCTAAAATTACTTACCGTTATCGATCGGATGGTATACCGAAGACTGGTATACCGATAATCTGGTAATCGTTACATTGGTAATGATAAATTACTGTCAAAAAAATCCATAACTTGACATGTTTCTACACTATAGCGCATCTTCGGTATACTATTTATAATGTTACTTAATAAAAGACATAAATGAGAAAGAAAAGAAGTGTATTTGACAATATTTGACCTGATTACTGAACTAAATTTAGTCATTTGTTTGGTGCCAAATGTCTATATTAAAGCATATCACATGAAGATACATGTGTTTTAAATCGACTGGTAAATTTACCGTTACCACTGGTTTTGAAGAAATGTTACCGAAATGTTACCGTAGAAAATGGTAAATTTATCATTATCATACCGGTTAAACTGGTATACCGATATCAATCAATAACGATAACCGATTGACTGATAATGGTATGTTAATGGTAAATTTACTGTTACCGTAACAATCCTAGATAGAAATGCATGCGATGCTAATTCACATCCAACTCCTATCATAACACTAAAACCACTTTGTCTTTAAATTTTGCATAATTGTTGTAGATGGCATACAATAACGTCTATTAGTTGGGATCCACAAAACATTTGCATTACACTACTCCGATCAATATGGAGTAGGCATCCTATATTTACAATGATATTTAATAAATAAGCTTGTTGAGTTTTATTAGCTAAAAGATGTTTCATTTTTTGAAATTTGTTTTTGCAACATGGTATTACTCTATTACTTACTGATTAAATGCATATTCTGTACTATCAACGAAATTAAGATGTAATGAGATAGACTTACCAATTAATATCCAATGATATGATAACTCTACCTCATTGTTTTAAAAAGCCAAATCAATACTCGCCTCAAGGTAAGGGAAGATAAAACGTCTTGAGGATTTCTCAAAAAGGCCTTTTACCTTTGAGGCTTATGTCTTAGCAACTTGAGGCATACGAAACGTACAGAATGTGCGTCTCGCATGTTTGAAATCATTGAGGCATGCGCCTCAAGATTTTTTTAAATCCTCAACGGTAAATATTGATACTAACTGAAGTTATTAAACTTCAATTATTAATGGCAAACAAAAAAGGACAAAATTTAAGAATTTGAAAGTAAATGTTTTTTATTTTTCAATTTCAATATCAATATGATTAAGTAAGATTGTTTTTGAAACAACGATTGAGAGTGACATAATGGATCTTCTCAACTGCTATTTAAAGCATTTTTTTGAATTGTTTTCATTGAACATTCGAATAAATTTTACGGATCGACTTAAATTAGTAAAAAAAAGTAAATAAAATAATAGCTTACATGATTTCCTACTGCTTGTAATTGAGATCGATTTCACTAGAACCGATCAAAGATCATTTTCAAAATCTAGATTTTTTTTGAAAACTAACAGAGGGAGGAAGGAAAATAAAATAATATATATACCATTACAAAGCTGAGATATAAATACGAATTCTTCAAACATACTAATAAGGATTGAATCATATATGTGTGTATCATCAAGTGGTTAAATTTCATTTATTTATAGTTTTAATTACTTATACATTTATGAATGAATAATAAAGAATGGTTAAAACCATGGTACAAGGTTTCGGTTGGTACCCTGAAATTCCGATGGTACCGGACCGATACTGACCCGCACCGATCTGAAATTGACGATGAAATTCAGTTTCGGACTAGGGTAGTAAGAAAATCGTTTTTTGTAGCAAAAATCGATTCTAAAGAGAAAAGGCACAAAGAAAAATCCAAATAGAAGAAAACCGATAACAATTACCTAAAAAACTCATTCACTACGTCAACTTCCCGTCGCAAGGCAGCTTCTCAGGCATTCTTTGATTGCCGATGAACACAATTTTTGTTTGTCTTCTCCTTTGCTATTTTCGATTGTCAATGAAAATTAGGGCAGTCTTCACTTTTTATTTCTTAGCAACACGGTTATGATTTTGTTTTGGAGAAGGGCTGCGTTTAATTAGGGTTAGACGAAACTAAGTTTTGGGTGGGCTGACTTTGAAAATTGAAGGGGCTTGTTGACTTGGTATAGTTTTAGGGTTTTGGTTATAGATAAACAGTATAAATGTTGAGCTGAACTGATTTAATTTCGAATGAAAACCTGTACCATTGAAAGCAATATAAATGGTAGGTGGGCTAGGCTGATTTAATTCTAAATTTTGACTAAAAACAATATAAATGTTTGATGGCTGGGCTGATTTAATTCCAAATTTCAAAAGAAAATACTATAAATGCCGACTTAATGTTACATTTCATTAACAAACCATTGAAAATCGAAACAACGACTAAAATCGAAACTAAAACCAAAATTTTCGAAATCGTTCGAAACTAAGAAAATTTCAAATGATCGAAACCGAGATCGAGTTTTCGAATCTTGTTTAAACTAAATTCTTTAAAGTCAAGTGGTTATGCTGTTATTTATTCATAGTTTATACGATTAATTGTTAATTTTTATTTATCCATCAAAAATTAATAATAACTAAACAATAATAAGTTACACCTTATTGTTTACCTGAAAAATTTACGCTTCAACATTTTGAGGTTTACGCCTTGCCTTATGAGCAAAAAAAGCCCTTGCGCACACACATTCTCGTTTTAAACTTTGCACCACATACATCAAGTCAACTAAGAAGCTATCTTATTACGGTTTATGCATCCTATAACGACTTTTGTGTCAACGTGAATGTAAACCTTCTGTGTGACATTTCACGATCGGGGGTGTGACATTTCACGATTGGGATGCAGACGGAAACCAATTGTATGGAAAATTTGGACTGCATTTGCACTCCTTCAATAATGCTACATAAAATAATTTAGAAAAAATAAAAGTTGAATATTTTTCAAACTTCTTTATTCTGTAAATTTGAAAAAAGATAATGTTTTATGGCTTTCTATATACCCTTTTATGAAAAATCATAACCAATCATAAAAGGTGCATCTATTAATTGTTTTCTTTTTATGAAAATCATCGTTACTCTCCATCCAGTGCACGGGACCCCGCTTGAGCGTAGTATGAGATTGGCAAGTTGTGCACAGTCTAACTTAAAGCTGTTATGGTAGTTACAATTATCAATATGGAGAAATCATTACCATACCTACTCTACCGATAAAGTAAACTAATAGTCATTATTGTTGCTGATACTCTTGCATAGCGATGATTGATATATCGATAAATCGGTTACCGTCTATCTGTACTGGTAAGTTTACCATCAAGTAAGGGTGAATAGAAATTTTGTTGTATATTTGCACTTTATAAGATGGATTACCCAAACATTTCTTAATCAATACCAAATATTCTGGTACAAATTTTATTATATTGATATATATATATATATATATATATTACTACGAAATTTTGGATTGATTCAACATCTATAGTTTACAAATATATCCCAATTTCATAAAAAACAAAGTTTAGAAAAATCTAAAGACAATCAAGTTTATAAAATCATAAAATGAATCAAATATTATCCTAAAGTATCTTTAGCTGGTAAAATATCCGTAACAATTGATTAAGGTTAATAAAGTAAAATATAAAATGAATGGTAAAGTTACCGATATCAATGGTTTTGACCAGTGTTTTCTAAACGGGATTCAAATCGTAAATCATAAAGTCCAAACTTTAAATCGACAACAAGATTTTAATATTAAATCACAACTTCATAAAACCCGTATTTAAAATTTGTACACTTCGAAATTGATTTTGATGTTTCAACTTCTACACCTGAATTTGAAACTCAATTTTTTCCCTTCTTCCGTTTTTATTTTATTTAAAAAACATTAAAATTAGAACCGTGGATCCAAGCATATTAAATACACAATGTGGATTGAACGATTTTTCTCAATTGCGGTTTTAACTGAGATTGAGTTAGAATTTAGATCAAATCATAGTGAGAGAATTGATTTGAAACGGGATTTAGATTGCAAGATTATAAGATATTTGAAAACAATGGTTTGACATTTACCATAAAAATTATTGACGGTATCGGTAAATTCACCTTTACCATACCGATTGCCATTGTATATTGATTTGTTTAATATTGTGGTGATAGTATGAAAAACGCTATTACGGTAACAACCATACTTTTACCCTCGTTATCTCAAATATTGTTTCTGATACATTGTATTTAAATCAAGCGTTCACAAAAATCTAGCAATGCTTCTGAGATAAAGCTTACAATAGAGTTGCATATATAAAGCAAACAATGCCACATGTAACATGAATTTAGATCAAAATCTGTATTTGAGTAGATTTTTTTTCTTACCAAATGACGTGTCTTTATTTGTGAACAATATGAGTTTACGGAAGAATAAATTATATTTATTAGTGATTAGTGATTTTTCCGATTAGGTATATTTTCATGTTAAGCCACATTTATCATAAAACAATATACCTGCTAAGGACTTCTCTCACACAGACATCAAGCAATGAACTTGATAATCAGAGTCAGTTTTAGCACCTATCTTACAACAATTTCTCCCTTGTTGATTGAGAAGTTGGTGAGTATCGTACTTCTGCACTTTTACTCTCCTGTGGGAATGATTTTAGGATGAGAATGTCACCAATTTACTAATGTTTCTTTTTGCGATTCAATATAATATTTTCCCAAATTACCGCATCAATGCGAATTACAATTTATATTTTTCCTATTTTTTTCGTGGTAAATTTAAACCAATGTATTGTTACCGAACAAGCATCCAAGTCAGGGAACTGGTTTCTTTTATAAAGATAATGCTAATTAATCATGACACCTCTCCCCCATGGGGGGAATCACATCATAACCTCCAGTTTTTTAAGACCTCGAATAAATCAATATATTTTACCTTTTATATACGAACATTCATTGTTTCTTTGATATAATTAGTGATAGGTGCGGACGTGTAATGGTTTGATGTTTTCCATTCCCTTTACCTCTTTACGAGCTTATAGATTTGAACCTCCAACCTCTCATTTAAATTTTGTTTCTTCTTTTGTTATTTGTTTCGTTCCTCCTTAAATTATAATTATAATTCCAGTGTTAAATTATAAAGAAAATAAAGAGGAAAAACCAATGAGAAAAACAATCTTTTTTCTTAATTTAGACTAAACTACTGCACATAATTTATAAAAAGATATTGCAAAAAATCTGCCACTAATTCTCCTTCATTACATGATAAAATAATCCCTTAAAATCAGGGATTTAGAAGGAAACTGACATAAAATCAGCAGGGAGATTTCAGATCGTAGAGATCTTTTTCTCTTTATTCTAAGAATAAACCTAAAAATAAAGAGAATAAGTCTGACATTCAACACTCCCTCTCAAGCTGGGAGATAGATGTCAATCATTCCTAGCTTGGATATCAGACTGTCAAATTTGATTTTTGGAAGAGCTTTTGTAAGAACATCAACTGTTTCAGAATTGGTTGGAGTATGAATTAGACTGAGCACTCCTTGTTCAATATTCTCTTTAATAAAATGACGATCCAGCTCCACATGTTTAGTTCTATAATGATGGACTGGACTTTTTGCCATACTGATCGCAGCCAAATTGTCGTAGAATAATTTCATTGTTGAGTTTGAAATTCTTAATTCTTTAAGCACCCTTTTCAGCCACATCCCTTCACAAATGCCTTGAGCTAAAGCTCGAAATTCAGCCTCAGCACCACTCTTTGCAACCACACTTTGTTTTTTACTTCTCCAGGTTACTAAGTTACTCCATACATAGGTACAATACCCTGTAATAGACCTTCTGTCAGTAATAGAACCTACCCAGTCGCCATTTGAAAAAATGTCAATGCCTTTGTTAGTTCCTTTCTTGAAGTACAACCCTTTGTCAGGTGTCATCTTCAGATACCTTAGAATTCTGTAAACAGCCTGTTAGTGAACTTCTTTATGATCATTCATAAACTAACTAACAAAACTGACTGCAAATCCAATGTCACACCTAGTGTGAGAAAGATAAATCAACTTACCAGCTAGGCGTTGATATCTCCCCTTGTCAACATGATTGCGTTCTTCCTTCAAACTTTCTTTATAGCTTGATTCCATAGGTGTATCAGCTGGCTTACAACCAAGCATCCCTGTCTCCTTTAGTAGATCTAGGACATACTTCCTTTGGGAGCTGCAATTCCCTTCTTTGATCGAGCCACCTCCATGCCTAGGAAATATTTTAGAGTTCCTAGGTCTTTGATTTCAAAATCTCTAGCGAGAGCTTTTTTTAATCTGTTCATTTCTTCTAAGAAATTCCCTATCACAATGATGTCATCCACGTAAACTATAAGAATAACAATCTTTTGGTCTTTAGAGTGCTTAACAAATAAAGTATGATCTGCTTGCCCTTGTAAGCACTTTTTTGTTTAACAACTCTAGCGAGTCTTTCAAACCAAGCCCTGGGTGATTGTTTAAGACCATACAAGGATTTTTGGAGTCTACAAACCTTATTGGTGTTGTTCTTGGTTTCAAGTCATGGAGGAGTCGTCTTCATGTAAACTTCTTCCTCCAAGTCTCCATTCAGGAAAGCATTTTTGACATCCAATTGATGTAAAGGGCCAGTCTAGATTTGCAACCAAGGAAAGTAGAACCCAAACAGTATTCAAGTTGGCAATTGGAGCAAAGGTTACTTGATAATCAATACCGTAGGTTTGAGTAAAACCCTTAGCTACTAACCTTGCTTTGTAGCGATCTATATTTCCATCCGGCTTATACTTGACATTGAAGACCCATTTGCACCCTACAGCTCGTTTCCCATCGGACAAATATGTTAATTTCCATGTTTCATTCTTTTTAAGAGCTTTAATCTACTATCCAATAGCTGTTCTCCATTCAAGTTTCCCTAGAGCTTCATGGATATTATTAGGAATTTCAACATTAGACAAATTAATAACAAATGCACGATATTAAGATGACAGACCTTCATAAAAAACAAGTCTTTGAATGAGATGTGTGCAAGATCTTACTCCTTTCCTCAAAGCAATAGGAAGCTCTAAGTTATCATCAGTATGAGTTTTATGATTAGTATTACTTGGAATATCGGAACTTGGATTGATCAAGTTGAACTCTTGATTCTGCTCAGATGATGTATGAAACTCTATCTCCTCTTGGGGTCTTTTCATCCTAGAATAAACACGTAACACTTAGTAGCAGTAGTGTGTGTTTCTTGTTGAGTATCATCGAGAATGTTTCTAGGAGTGGGCATTTCTGTATTTCTGGAGAAAAGGAGATTGGTATATTACGCTCAAAAGATGAGGACTTGGGTGAAGATAAGACCTTAGATGGAGATATGAACTCTAGTGGAGACGTGGGTTTAGGTAAGGTAGGTGTGGGCTCAATTGGAGATGTGGGTTTGGATGAGGTAGGCTCATGTATGAAAGTGGGACGTATTGTACTCTCAGGTAATCAAAAACTGCATTCATGAGTATCTAAGTTCTCCTCCTGAATGTGAGATTTTGGATAGTAAGGTTGATTTTCAAAAAAGGTTACATCCATTGAAATGTAAGTTTTTCGAGAGATAGGAGAATAATATTTATAACTTTTTGTGTGTAGAAAAGTATCCTAAGAAGAGACATTCGATGGCTAGGGTCTAGTTTGCTACGATTTGGTTAGTGATTATGGATAAAGGCTATACGTTCAAAAATTTTGATTGGTAGAGACGAGATAATATGAACATGAGGGTAAGATAGAAGGATATTTTGACAAGGGGTTTGAAAATTTGACTCTAGAAGGTATTATGTTGATAAGGTAAGTGGTAGTTGGAATTGCTTCTCCCCAAAAATGTTTAGGAACATTCATAGTGAACATGATAGATCGAGCAACCTCTAGAAGATGTCGATTTTTTTCAACGACCCCGTTTGTTGGGGTATATTAACACAAGAAGTTTGGTGGATTATGTTATTTTATTGAAGAAAATCATCTAGGATCAAATTATTGTAATCTTTGGCATTGTTAGTCCTAAGAGCAACTCTAATAGTTGGTTAGAAATTACATTATGTAATATACACACACACACACACATATATACATACATACACCAACATCTTCCTCCAGCATGAGTATGCATTCTTGAATCAATTACAATTATGGACCAGACGGTTACATATCTGTAATTTCTTTGGACGTTTATTGAACATACGTCCAAGTTTTAGGCACTTGTTGAACAAGCGCCCCGTGTTCAGCTTGAAATCATACGTAGTTTTAAATTATAATTTCTGAAGCTCAAGCGCTTGTTCAACCAACACTTAAATATCAGGCGTTGGGTGAACAAGCGTCTAAAAGCCAGACACTTGTTCAACAAGCGTCTAGTTTATTTTTATTGAAAAAACGTGGGGCTACATTCTATAACCCCATAAAATGTAATATCCAACCAAAATTTGGTTGGAGATGCTCTAAGGACTCGTATTTTTTTTTGAAACTGGGTTTGGATCATGCTGCATTTTTTAAATATGGCAAGCATCTGACTTTTGTTTCATTATATACACCCAAGTTACTCTAGAATGATCATCAATAAAGAAAATAAACCACCAAAAACCATAAATATTAGTGACTCTAGATGGCCCCCAAATGTCACTATAAATCATCGAAAAACGATGCGACATTTTATAGCCTTGAATAGTGTTTGCTCAAAAGTTGGACAAACACCTCTAAACCTAATTTTTTGGTTAAGTTTCGTTTGATTTGGGGGTTTTTAAATGTTCCAACACGTAATGGAATGAATTTTAGCAAGTGCAGAGACAATTCACAAGTTCAAAGTTTGAAAAGCGGATAAGGAAAGTAAATAACACAGAGTTTTTATAGTGGTTCAGCCCGAACGTGCCTACATCCACTTTCCATCTTATTATTCTCTCTTTGATTTGATTACATGTACAAGATATATTCGAGAAGAGTAAAAACTTTAAGTAGCCGAAGTGATTGATTTTCAGCAGAGTTTTCTCTCTTTTTCTTTCAAAAATATGACCCTATTGTTGTTGAGAAGCTCTGGTATTTATAGAGTGGAGTTGTGAAGTGCGGAGGAGAAGTTACAGTTTTCTGAGTTTGGTTCGGCATTTGAGTCAGAAGTTTGCCTGGACTGGTGGTCCTTCTTTGCTTTGGTTTGGTGATCCTGCCCTGGAGTACCTCACTTGCCGGACCAAACATTTGATTCGGCATGCTTGTCATACCGGACCAAATGTTTGGTCCGGTAATGGATGTGTCGTGCCGGACCAAATACTTGGTCCGGCATATCAGAGGATGCCGGATCAAATATTTGGTCCTGTATCTTTGAGGATGCCGGACTAGATACTTGGTCTGGTATACCATAGGATGCCGGACCAAATATCTGGTCCGGCATGCTGGCCCATATGTTTGGTTCGACATTTTTGCAAATGCCGAACCAAGCATCTGGTCTGGTAATTTCGTTCCCTATACCCCTGCTTGCCTTCGCTTTCTTCTTCCTTTGCTTGCCAGAATACCGAGCCAACACTTGCCCTCCAAAGTATGTTGTGTAACTACACGACATTACACAATATGCTTTGTTTTGGTCCGGTTATGTGCTCCTACCATCGAATGACAACTAGTGACCATTCGTCTTCCTCCTTCCTTCTTCTTTAAATACCACCTTCCCCCTTCTATTCTTCTTTCTATTTCCTTAATCAAATTCTTCTAATCTATCTTGGTCGCCTGTAAACTAATTTGGGTTTGTCTTCTCTATTCAAATTTGGTGTTCTTGCATTTTCGTAACTTGAGGTAAGCTTCCCTAAACTTGATTGCTGGCTTTATGCTTCCAGGGTTTCGATGTTTAGTAGAGTTTAATGCAAGGATGGGCGATTTCGATCTCGCATTGAGAGGAAGAAATAAGATGGTGGGGATTTGGTGAAGGAGAATTAGGATTAGAGTTTATTCGTGAATTTTTGTTCAAGTATGAGAGGCGCAAGAGAAAATAGGAATCTGAGGGTAATTTTTGATTTATGTATGCTTGGGCATCTCCAATAGCACGCCTTTTGCTCAATGGGCAGAAATGGCATGGATTGCTCCTGTGCATTCGGTTGTCACTATGGAGTCGCAGTAGTTTCAATGTTCTGTGCCCTAGCCATTAAGCTATTACTAGCTAAAGTAGAAGACAACCAACAAGCACTGTTAAACATCTTAGTCTTGATGCATTTGTATCACTGGCAAGTAATGTGACTCGGTGTGTCTGGTTTGGCGTTGGTAGTATTGAAAATGCCGAACCAAATGGTCCGAGCATGGGGCTACTGATATAGGCCTGTCAATGGGTCGGGTTGGGTCGGGTTCGGGTCGGGTCAACTCGGGTTCGGGTTGATTTTTAAACGGGTCAGGTCAACCCGTTTATTAAACGGGCGGGTTTCGGGTTGACCCGATTATATATCGGGTGGGTTTCGGGTTGATTCGTGTAACCCGTTAAGAAAAATATTTGTATAAAAAAATGGAAATGAGCATGAAAATGTGGGAAGTTGTTAAATGCGAATGTTTAGGAATAAGTGAATGACAACAATACCCTTCTTTTGCGAGGTAAGATGAGAATTTTAGAGCAAAAGAAGGGTATTGTTGTCATTCTTTTATTGCAAACTAAGATGGGTATGAAAATTTGGGAAGCTGTTACGTGGGAATGGGAATGAAAATGTAGGAAGTTGTTAAGTGCGAATGTGTAGGAATAAGTGAATAACAAAAATACCATTCTTGTGCAAGCTAAAATGAGAATTGTACAACAATACCGAGCCCATAAATGGGTTAGTCGGGTCAACCCTAAACCCACCCGTTTATAAACGGGTCAAATTCAGGTTGACCCAAAAATGACCCGCCAAATTAACGGGTCGGGTTAACCTGCTAATTTCCGTGCGGGTTTCAGGTCGTGTTTCGGATCGTGTAGGAAATTGACAGCCCTATACTGATATGCCGATCCAGAAGGGGAAGTAATTTGAGATGGTCAGGTTTAGGAATATGGATTTAATTGGACTAGGCCATGAATGCTTCTGTTTCCATTCAT
Source organism: Allium fistulosum (assembly GCA_030737815.1). Taxonomy (NCBI): domain Eukaryota; kingdom Viridiplantae; phylum Streptophyta; class Magnoliopsida; order Asparagales; family Amaryllidaceae; genus Allium; species Allium fistulosum. Next base: position 889,708,574 of record CM060905.1, on the reverse strand, counting down.
AATGGTACCTCTTTTGGACTTACGCTTGACTTTTACTTTCTTGCACAGGAATATGTCTTCTGGTCGCGAGCTCCGTTCCAAGTTTGCGGCTTCATAGCCTGCCGGGGCCGGTCCCTCTTCTTCTGATGCCCCAGTCAATCCTCCCAGGCAATCCAGTTCTGCTTACTCTTTAGTCGAAGGCTATGCTCCTAATCAACCGCTGGTTAGACCTTCGGAGTGTTATCCCAACGTGCTGACGATAGAGAAGCTGAACTCTATAGCTACTTCATTTGGGATAGATCGCCGAGACATGATATTACCTGGTCCAGATGATAGAGCATGCTTTCCTCCAGGCGAGCATATGGCATATAGCAAGTATCATTGCATGTGCGACGCGATTCCTCCTCTTACCGACTGGATTGTTAGCTTTGTGATCTATTTGAAGGTCGTTTCCATGCAACTTCAACCGAACTCTTATGCTATCCTGACATGTTTATACCTGATATTCATGAAGCGGTATCAGTGACCCCCTACCCATAGAGAGATCATATATCTGTATAACGTGAGGAGTTATCGGAAGGGGAGTCCTTTTATCAATTTAGAGTCCGCCCACAAATTCAAACCCGTCCTGGATCTATATTCTAAGTTTAGCATGTTCAAGAGGGAATATTTCTTTATATGTGATGATACCGTGGCCCAACATGCTTTTACTTTTGGCTGTAAGTTATTGTATTATCTTTCCTAGGCTTTCTGTCGACTTGGCTTCTTATCGCTTCATAATTTTCAGGTTGTGTGAAGGCGGCGGAGGATGACGGCTTAAAAAAGACGGCCAAGGAAATATTGGCTATCCCGGAGGCCGAGCGGGAAGCCTCATTCCTACTCCATGATGTAGCCCTCCGATTCTACAACTTGATCGGCCCCAGACAATCCGTGTACAAGATTAGATCAAGTTCTGCTGGGAGAGCAGCGAGAGCCGGAGGAGACGGGGGTGACGGAGACAAAGGTAAGGACCCAGATGAGGAGGGTGGTGTGGCTGAAGCCCTGAAGAAACTGAGACACAAGAAGAGCGCAGTTCGTCCTCCCCGCTCGGGGAAATCTTTGCGTATTCGAGATGCTCCTTCCCCGGCGACGATGGAGGTTCTCATTTAGGAGTAGAAAGTGGAGAGGAGGAAGGATCAGAGAGCAACTCTGAAGCAACAGAAGGGGATGTTCATGTATCTCCAGACGTGGATATTATAAGCAGCAAGAGGTTGGGCGTAGATCCTTTAAAGAATGCCGAGGCTGTACGAGAGTGGCCCGAGTAGTTGGAAAAATCCGAGCTGGTCCAAGGCCGACTCCTGTTGCCGATCTTTCCCAGGAGAACGTGGCTTCGGGTGATTTGGGTGGAATACCGCCTCTTCCAGCACAAGGTGGAGTGGGAATTGGCGAGGAGTTCGAGCTTTCTCCAGGTACTTTTGATTACTGTACGGATTTTGAGATACTTCTTGAAAACCTTTTGTTTTTAGACGGGTCCCAGCCTCCTCCTGCTCCTCAATTCAATGAAGTCCGGTCGCCGTGTGTTCTCCTTCCTTCGAGTGGAGTCCCATCCTTGGGTATTCCTTATTTGAGTGAGACCCTGCCCCGACCATATGATCCAGTCTACCCTAAAGGTTTGTAGTAGCTTGCTGTGTCTTAGTGTCTTGAGCGTTTCGTATTTCTTATATGCTCTCTCGCTTTCTTGGATCTAACATTGTTGCCCGTATTCCAAGGAAAAAGAGAAACCCAAAGAGGAATGAAGTCTCCAGGCGGCGTGAGCAGTTCAAACGGATGAAAATGACTTCTGTTTCTTCCAAGGCGACTTTTTAGGAGGAAAAAATTGTGCAAGAGAATATTAGGGAGACCCCGTCAGGCCCGGATAAGGGAGAGAGCCGTGAGTCGTCCCAGAAACATGCGAGGTCCTCGGATAAGGAAGTCACCTCTCCTGGCTCCCAAACTTCCTCCCGCCGTCACCGTCACTATCCGATGGGTTCTGAAGTGCACGAAGTGCCAGACGAGTTGGGAGAGGGCAATGTCGATCCTTTTTCTCGGATTATCAACAGCCGATGCAGAATCCCTTTGAGAGTCATCTTGATATAAATCCCGACTATGTGGGTCGTCGTGCGGCGGATTCTGACACCGAGTTCCTTTTACCTCGAAATCCCTTGGTTCGGATCCTAGATGAGGCGAAGACTCTTGATTTTGCTAACTTGACAACGAGGATGGTCCAGATTACAGACGAGACCAGAAGCATTGTTGATTATCAGTCCCGTTTGGCCAAAGCTAGTGAAGAAGTTGGGAGTGCCAATGTGCGGTTGCGTCTAGATATGGAGGACCTTCGCAAGATACTCAGGGAGAAATATGCCAAGTTAGAGGAAGTCGAAGCGTCCCGCGCCTCCGAGATAACGAAGGCCAAGGAAGAGGCAAGGAAAGAGGCTGCCGACCTATGTAAGACGCAGATTGACATGGCTATCATTTCAGTGGATGAGGCTCGGCAGAAGGATCTAGAGCGAATCCGCTCCCTTAAGGGCAAAGTGAAGAAATCAGAAGAGGCCTTAGCCGAGCTGAAGAAGTCTCGGGGCAAGTGGCAAAAGGAGGAGGACTCATATCAAGCTGAGATCGACAGGTTGAAGGTGGAGCGTGCTCAGTTGAGGAGAGATAATGAGCAGTACATGAATAAGGTGGTGACCCTCCAGACCGAAGTCGATAAATCCAACGATTTTTGCGACACAGTTAACCAGATGTCGAAGGATACTTATTACATGTTCTGGAAACACAAGAACCTTCAGTGGATGTATGACTACCCTCAGGTGATGGTAGGAATCCATGCTCGGCTTATCGAGGAGACTAAGGCTGTAGTTGCGCAGGAAGAAGGGGCTGTGTACGATGTTGGGATGGTGAACAGTCAGTTCACAGTGGAGGAGACCAAAGCCATAACAAGGGGTATGAATTGCTGGCTGAGGACGAGGATGATGAGGACGACTCAGATCTTGAGGGGCTTGATGATCCAAGTCAAGTTGCCGCAGGTATTTCGTCTTTTTACTTTAGCTCTGCCATTACCTATTCTGGATTGCAAAACTTATGATTATTTTTACTTACATCGCGCAGGGATGTCTTTGGGGCCTTCGCGAAAGGAAGATGAGTCTCTCGTGCAATCCGAGCTCTCGAAGGACATGGTTGGAGGGAGCGGGCCGAGCGGCAAGGATGTCCCTCCTTCTTAGTTGAGGAGATATCCTTTTCCCCTTTCTGCATGCTTTTTTGGAGGATGTATGGACGTTCTGTATATGTATATAAATATAAACGATAAGCTTTGTACAGGAAAAATTTAACATTGTACTGTTCAACTTCTATATTTTTTTAATGTTTATCTGGGATGACTTTTGTGATGCGTGCTTTTTATAGGCTGCTCTGTCTATTTGTGAACTGTTTACGACCTAGTTAATCGTTATAGTGTTTCGAGACGCAGAGAACTATAAAAGCATTGTTATATTCAAGGCCGATCGCGAACGATAACTACTCGAGCTAATGCTCGTGTCGTGAGTATTATTCGATGTATCATTGCCGGCGTGTGTAATGCCGATCGTCAAGTGCGAACTACCTCTGGCTGTGGCCACGCTTTAATCATGGGGTTTATAATCGGTTCGCAATTGCCGGCAAGCTGAACGCCGATGGTGAACTGTCTAGGCTATAATTTGTGCCTAATTCGTGGCTTATGATCGGTTCATTATTGGCGGCTTGGGGGTGTCGATCGTCAGTAGTGAATTGCTAAGGCTTGTTTCGTGCCTTTTATCGTGGCTATTTCACTTTCACTGCTGCCGTCGAGAATCTGCGATTGCTCGCAGTAGGAATGGTCATCAGATAAAATAATTTAAACGAAAGACATTTAAACAAGATAAGTAATACGAGACACTAGATTTTTATAGTGGTTCGGCCGAAATATGCCTACGTCCACTGTCTTTCTTTTATTGCTTTAGTACATGTTTCTTTTACAACTCAAGAAAAGTAGCGGCAGAGATATTGGAGATTCCATGCTTTCCCAAACACCTCTCCATCTACCGTTGACAAGATGTAAGCTCTATTGTGAAGATCTTTATGAATAACAAGCGGCCCCTTTCAAATTGGATCTAGTGCTTCGGGTCGTGGGAAGACTCGTTTGAGTACCAAGTCTCCTTCTTTGCAGCGTTCGAGGTTTCACCTTAGAGTTGTACTGCCTTGCTATTTTCTGCCTATGGGCGGTGGCTTTGAGGGCGGCGTCGTTTCTTTTTTCCTCGATCAGGTCATGTGACATGTTCAAGAGCTTCTCGTTTTCTTCCGGATTGTGATGTATCCTGCGATGCGATGGGACGATTGTTTCGACAAGGAGCATGGCCTCGGTTTCGTATGCCAACGCGAACGGCGTGTGTCCTGTCGCGGTCTTATAAGAAGTTTGGTAGGCCCATAAGGCAGTGGGCAGTTCGTCGACCCATGCCCCTTGGATTTTTCTATCTTCTTCTTGCTTAGTGTTTTCAACATATTGTTCACTGCTTCGACTTGCCCATTTGCCTGGGGATATGCTACAGCCGAGAAGCTTCGGGCAATTCCGTGTTCACGGCACCAATTGGAGAATTCTTCACTGTCGATTTGAAGTCTGTTATCCGATATGATTTTCTGCGGCACCCCATACCTGCACAGGATGTTACGTATTAAGAAGTTTATCACTTCGGTAGATGAAATTTTGTTTAAAGGCTCCACTTTCACCCATTTGGTGAAATAATCCACTGCCACTATAGCGTATTTTGCTCCTCTTTGACCCATGAAGGGTTCTCCGATCAAATCAATTCCCCAGATGGTAAAGGGCCAGTGGCTGACCATCTGAATTAAACCGGTAGGTGGCAATCTCGGGATTTAGGCAAAATTTTGGCATTTATCACATTTCCTAGCAAACTCGGCCACATCCTTGTTCAGCGTGGGCTAAAAGTATCCATAACGCAGGATCTTTCTGGCTAGAGTTTGCCCTCCGGTGTGGTCACCGTAACTTCCTTGATGTATGTTGTTAATGATATCTTTTGCTTCGTTCTCGGCGACACACCTCAGTACCGAGTTGGAAAAGCCGCAGTGGTACAACATGCTGTTCTGGATGGTGTAGGGGGATGCCCTCCTCAAAATTCTCCTGACTTTGTTTCGATCTGCTGGTAAGGCTCCTTCTTGTAAGTACCTGACGTTGTGGGTCATCCATGTCTGTGATCGTTGTGATTTGTAGACACTCGAAACTTGGTGCAGATTGTCTCATGACGGGGGTTGCTCCTGACATTGGTTTGGTTCTTATGCTAGCCCTTTTGGCGAGGGCATCCGCCTCTTGATTTTCCCCTCGCGGGATGTGTTTTATTACATAGTAGTCCAGCTCATCAAGGAGGATTTTGGCCTTTTTAAGATAGGACGCAAGCTTTTGTCCACGAGTTTGGAATTCTCCAAGGATCTGGTTAACAATTAGCTGTGAGTCGCTGTGCACACATATTGATTTAACCCCTATTTCTTTAACGATTTCTTAGCCGGCTATTATTGCTTCGTATTCAGTTTCGTTATTGGTTGCAGCGAACTCTAGCCTCAGTGCATAGCTTAATTTCCTTCCTCGAGGTGTGACTATTATGACACCTGCCACCGAGCCGAGCTCGTTCGATGCTCCATCAACGAACATATTCCATTTGACAGTTTCCTCTATCCTTGCCACAGGCTCCTCGTCTCGCATAGTGAACTCAGCTATGAAATCAGCCAAGGCTTGTCCCTTAACTGCGGTGCGCGGGTGGTAGGTAATGTCGTATTGGCTTAACTCAATGCACCATTTTAACAGTCGCCCTAACGTGTCCGGTTTATGTAGTACTTGCCTCAAAGGTTGATCCATTAGAACTTTAATGTAGTGCGATTGAAAGTAGTGCCGTAATTTCCTGAAGGATATCAGCAGATAGTAAGCCAATTTTTTGATCTTTGGGTACCTAGCTTTTGCCCCCGTGAATCTCTTACTAATGAAGTATACCGGTCTTTGGATACGATCATCTTCTCGTACTAATGCGACACTTAGTGCGTGGGAGGATACAACTAGGTATAGGTAGAGGCTTTCTCCATTTAGCGAAGTGGAGAGTACTGGAGGCTTCTGTAGGTGTTTTAGCAAACTTCGAAAGGCCGAGTAGCACTCATCGGTCCATTCAAATTTTCCTTTGTCCTTTTTGAGGGCTTCGAAGAACGGGACGCATTTGTCCGTGACCTTGGATATAAACTTGCTTAGAGCAGCTACCTTTCCGTTTAGGCTCTGCATTTCCCTCCGCGTGGCTGGGATTTTGACGTCTTTCAAAGCTTGTATTTTTTCAGGATTCGCCTCTATTCCTCTAGCGTGCACAATGAAACCTAAGAACTTACCCGAAGATACCCCAAAAGAGCATTTCAGAGGATTCAGCTTCATTTGGTATTTGCGTAATATTTGGAACATCTCGTCTAAGTGGCTCAAATGATCCGTTGCTCTTCTTGATTTGACAAGCATGTCGTCGACATAGACTTCCATGGAGTGGCCAATCTGCTGCTCAAACATCTTATTAACTAGATGTTGATAGGTAGCGCCGGCGTTCTTGAGCCCGAAGGGCATGACCCTGTAGCGGTATAGGCCCAGATCTGTAATGAAGCTAGTATGTTCTTGATCCCGCACATGCATGGTGATCTGGTTGTATCCTGAATATACATCCATGAATAACAATAACTCATGTCCTGCGGTTTTGTCTACTAGTCGGTCGATTCGGGGCAAAGGAAAACAGTCTTTGGGGCAAGCATCATTGAGGTTGGAGAAGTCAATGTAGGTCCGCCATTTCCCGTTAGGCTTTTTCACTAAAATCGGATTGGAGATCCATTTTAGGTAAATAGCTTCGTGGATAAAACCGTTGGCGAGCAGGTTCTTCACCTCTTCGTTAAGAGCAGTCGACCATTCTATTCCCATGCTTCTTTTCTTTTGTTTGATCGGGATTTTGGCTGGGTCAACGTTGAGATGACAAGCTACTTCTGGGGATATACCCACCATGTCTTCGTGGGTCCACGCGAATACATCCAAGTTCTTGCGCAGAAATTCTATCAGCTGGATTTTTAGGTTCTGGTTCAGCCGAGAACCTATCTTTAAAAGTCTTGTTTTGTCGTGTTCGTCTACCATCACATGTTCCATAGCCTCCACGGGCTCGGCGTTGACCTCCTCCTCTCTATCTCTGGGGTTCAACTCATTAAAGGGGTCACTAGTATATTTGAGAGAAAGAGCCTTCTTTGATTGCTATGCTTCTGTAGTTTTGGCGTAGAGGGCGACCTCTACGCTCTTACCTTTTTCCTTCCTTTTGTTTTAGCGGAGTTCTATCACATAGCAATCGCGAGCTGCGTCTTGGTCGCCTTCTACCTCTCCGATTCCGTCATCAGTTGGGAATTTCATCTTCAAGCACCATGGGGCCGAGACTATCTGGAAATCCGACAACGCAGGCCTTCCTAAAAATGCGTTGTAAGCAGAGTGTCCATTTACCAATACAAATGTTTGCTTTCGGACGATGGATCGGGGGTGACTTCTCAGCTCAACAAACAAGTCTAACTGTCCAAGTGGCATCGTGGCCTCTCCCGTGAACCCGTGTAAGGGTTTATTGCACGGGGACACATCTTTTATTGATAACTTCATTTTGTTGAAGGCATGTTTGAACAAAATATTCACCGAGCTCCCTGTATCAACTAAGATGCGGAACACCTCAGCCGGACCGATCCAGGCGGAGATAGCCATGGGATTGGTATGCGAATACTAATTTTCAACCAAATCTTCATCGCTGAAGGTTATGTTGACCCTTTCTCTTCGTTTAGCGATGCGTCCCTCAGTAATGGAATGAACATATCCTTCCCTATCTTCCAAAGACTTTCCATAACTCTCCATCTCGGTCCAACTTTCGTCGGCCATATATGGGCCTCCAAATATGGTATGGATACCTATCTTCTGGTTGGAGCGGCTTGTTCCTGCTCCTTCTTTGGTGTTTCCTTGCGGGTGTGGCCCAGTCCCCTCATGGACTGGAGCGGGAGAGTTATGCCTTTGTTGCACGTACCGTTCCAGTTTCTTTTTTCGGATGTACTCCTTAATGAGATCCCGCAAATACTGACATTCTTCGGTGTTATGCCCGTGAGACTCGTGGAAGCGACAATATTTTCCTGTTCTAATTGCAGCTTCTGACTCTTTTTTATAGGGATGGCGTTTGTATTTTAATTCGTGTTGAGTAGCCAGGTAAATGTTCTCTACAGTGTCATTCAAAGGAGTGTATGAATCGAATCTCGGTCCAGGTCTGTATCGTCGCTTATTGCCCTTTTCAGTTCCCGAGCTGCCTTGATGGTTACTTTTTCCTTCGTTGTTTGGCTTACTCCTCCCTCCTCGGGGTGGGGCACTCATGTTTCCTTGGATGCTAGAACCCCCTGTGGGTTGCTCGCTATGTCGGTGGGCCGCCGCGTCTTCCAATCTCATATATTTTCCGGCTTCATGAAAGAATTCCTGAAGAGTTAAAGGCTTCTCCTTCGTCAACCTTCTTGCAAGCTTTGAATCGAGGTGGACGCCCCCGCATAGTGCCATCAGTGTAAGCCTTTCATCTGCGTTTTGTACTGCTGCCGTGGCAGCGTTGAAACGGGTAAGATATTGCTGCAGTAGTTCTCCAGCTTTCTGTTTTACGTCTGACAAGGAATAAGCGTCTCTGGGCTGTTCCATATGGATTCGGAATTGACTTATGAATTTTTCCTTCAACATTTCCCAAGAGCTAATGGAGCCATGATGCAGGCGACAAAACCATGTGGTTGCTAAGTCAGACGGGAACATCGGAAAACATTTACACAACACACCCTCTGTTGCTCCATTCATGAGCATGTGCTGGGTGTAGCGCTGCAAGTGGATGATTGGGTCAGATGTGCCTTTGTAGGGATCCATAGTGGGCATCTTCCGTTCCCAAGGAGTGACTGTCGCTTCTATGTCCCTAGTGAAGGGGCTGGACACCCTTGCCCCTATCCCTCTTTCGAGTTGTTCACGTTTGAGATATTCCCTAAAGAAGCGTGTCATCCTCTCCTCTGATTTTGGGGCAGCCCTAGGAGAAGTGGGGACTTCCTTTTGATGGCATCTGGAACCTTGGTTGAGGCTGGATTGGCGATGATTGGCTCGAAGCATGACAGGGTCAGCCACAGTCGGTCTTTGCCTGGTGCCCCCTTGACTGGGCCCAGCTCTTGATGCTCTTTCAGGACCGGCTTCAGGCTGAGTCCTGGCTTGGCTTTGAGTTCTTGCATCTTCTGGATTGAGTTCTTCATATGCAGGGGATCTGTTGCGTCTACGTGACTCTCCGGATTGAGACTCACCTCGAGATTCAGTGTTGTGAGTGGATTCCTCCGTGCCTCTCAAGCGTGTCATGAGTTGGTCCACTAAAGCTTTCTGCTGGGCAGCGAAGCGGTCAGTCATCTCATTCACAATCCTATCTAAATCCTTTCGGATGACAGCTGAGCCTGGAGGTTGAGAGTGGGTAGCCGGGTTTTCTTGATATTCTTGGATGGGGTTGAGTGTATTGGCAGTGGCCGTGCTCTTACCCTTATCGGTGTTGCGCCTAGAGGGAGCCATGTTCTAATGTTGAGTTAAGGTTTGGAAGGATGGTGGACATATGAGTTCAGCTCTCCACGCGCCCTCTCAATGAAAGCACCAAAAGTGTTTGCTCAAAAGTTGGACACACCTTTAAACCTGATTTTTTGGTTAAGTTTCGTTTGATTTGGGGGTTTTAAATGTTCCAACACGTAATGGAATGAATTTTAGCAAGTACAGAGACAATTCACAAGTTCAAAGTTTGGAAAGCGGACAAGGAAAGTAAATAACACAGAGTTTTTATAGTGGTTCAGCCCGAACGTGCCTACATCCACTTTCCATCTTACTATTCTCTCTTTGATTTGATTACAAGTACAAGATATATTTGAGAAGAGTAAAAATTTTAAGTAGCCGAAGTAATGGATTTTCGGTAGAGTTTTCTCTCTTTTTCTTCCAAAAATCTGTCCCCTTTGTTGTTGAGAAGCTCTGGTATTTATAGAGTGAAGTTGTGAAGTGCGGAGGAGAAGTTATAACTTTCTGAGTTTGGTTCGGCATTTGAGTCAGGAGTTTGCCTAGACTGGTGGTCCTTCTTTGCTTTGGTTCGGTGATCCTACCCTGGAGTATCTCACTTGCCGGACCAAACATTTGATTCGGCATGCTTGTCATACCGGACCAAATGTTTGGTCCGATAATGGATGTGTCGTGCCGGACCAAATATTTGGTCCGGCATATCAGAAGATGCCAGACCAAATATTTGGTCCGGTATCTCTGAGGATGCCGGATCAGATACTTGGTCCGGTATACCATTGGATGTCAGACCAAATACTTGGTCCGGCATGCCGGCCCATATGTTTGGTTCGGCATTTTTTTAAATGCCGAACCAAGCATCTGGTCTGGTAATTTCGTTCCCTATACCCTGCTTGCCTTCGCTTCCTTCTTCCTTTGTTTGCCAGAAAACTGAGCCAACAAATAGGACATGTGTCTCACATGTTTTGAAAGCTGACAAAACTCACATTGAAAATGTTTAGCATTAGTTATTGAACAAGTCAGGAAATAATTTTCTTAAATAGAAAAAATTTGGATGTCCTAACCTATAGTGCCACAACATAATAACACTCTCGTTATTGGAAACAGATGAAGACACATTACTAGCTGTTGGAGTTTTTTTTTCTGGACTACTAGATGCCTTAAGAAGATAGAGTCCTGCACATTCCTTAGCATTGCCAATCGTCCCCCCCAATTCCAAGTCCTGAAATTCACAATACGTTGGGAAAAATTTAGCAATACAACTCATATCCTTTGTGAGCTTGCTGATGGAGAATTGATTGCATGTCAGATTTGGGACTAGTAGGACAAATTTTAAAGTCAGAGCAGTTGAGATAACAATTGTACCAACCCCGCCACTTTGGATAAGGATCCATCGGCAATTCTTACCATAAAATTTTCAGAACATGGGATGAAAGTATGAAATAATGTAGCATTACCAGTCATATGATCTGAAGCACCAGAGTCTATTATCCAGGGGTTAGATTTCTCAGCTCTAGAGTTTTACGCCATTGAAATTTTTTCCCTTTGTGCAACTAAATCTATACTTACAGTATTTTCAGATTTGGGTTGAGATATTAAAGATGAGAAACTGGATAATTTTTGAAGTAACTTCATCTTTTTCTTGCTGGAAAAACTGGTTGTAGGTTTTGGATTTGAATCTCTGATTGCAACGAAACCACAATTTTCAAGAGCTCCCTTTGGACTATGCCCAGTGATTAACGAAGCAAATCCTTTAGACATTCTTCTATGGCTGGAGAAGATGACCTCTGGAATGGAGATCACTTCGGAGGTGGGACTTTGTTTTTCACTAGCGATTCCATACACAACCATCTTTTTTTTTAAGGAGCGCAGAACCTGCTCTGATACCATGAAGAAAATAGAAAGGAAAAACTAATGAGAAAAACAATCGTTTTCCTTAATTTAGACTAGACTGCTGTACATAATTTATAAGAGAAGTTTGACAGAAAATCTGCCACTAATTCTCCTTCCTTTCATGATAAAATAATCCCTTAAAATCAAGGATTTAGAAGGAAATTGATCACATAAAATTAGCAAGAGATTTCAGATCTTAGAGACCCTCTTCTCTTTGTTCTAAGAATAAACCTAAAAATAGAAAGAACAAATTTGTCATTCAACAAATTATAATTATAATTCCAGTTTTTTTTAATATAATCTCATTAAGTTGTATTTTAACTAGCAAATTTTTTAGGGACATAATCTTCCTTTCAGATTTTTTTATACTAAATGTTCATTACAAATTTTTTGCCCCAAAATACATGTTGGCTCTCCGACACAGTACACCAGATTACGTCATTTTACACGCATGGTCTTAGATGCTCAATGGTAAACATTATTAGACGATCTATGTGATTTTGATGCACGGCCGACGGATTAGTAATTTTCATTTATATGCATAATTTACAAAAACAAAGCTCTGAACTAAGAGGGGTGGTTATACCTCTTCTACTTCAAGAAAAATGTCGAGCCTACTCACATTGGATATGGATGATTGGCACCTTATCCATAATCAAATGCAGAGCAAGGACTTTTTTTATAATGATTTGTGTATATTTATAGTTTTATCACCACACTTTTTCATTAATATTATGAACATGTCACCGATTCATTTCTTTCACTAGATTTGCACTGAAAGTGCATAAGGTTTGCATTATCTTTTTTCAATTTTAGTTTTACATTTTCAATGATAAAAATTTAATTTTGCATATATGATTGTTAATGACGTTAAAAAAAATTGCAAATATTTTTTATATTTAAATACTGCTTATTTTTTTGAAAAGTGTTGCAATTTTCAAAAAATATGGAAAATGTGCATTTTGCATGAGAAGTATATGGCTTTTACATTTAATAACGAATTTTGCAATTGTATATATTCCGGAGTTTGATTTCATACCCTATGTACAATTTTGAAAAATGCACAATGTATGCTTTTTTCAAAATATGATTTCTTTTTTGCAGTTTAATATTTGTTATTTATAGATTATGCAACTTTTAGTTAGATTTCAAGATTTTGTAGAAAATTTGCACTTCTGTGTTCGCACACACAGACACATGTGCGCGCGCGCCCGTGTGCGTGTGTAAATTGTAGACTATATGCATTTTTTGAAAATGTGATTTTTTTTGCATGAAATATGTTTGAATTTTAAATGTGATAATTAAGTTTTTGAACTATGTATATTCTGAACATTTCATATTTTTTATGCACTTTTCAAAACATGACTTTTTTACATTTTCATGTTTTTAACATATAGATTATGCAATTATTAATTATATTTCAAATTTTTGTTGATAATTTCCATTTTTTTCCTATTTTGTAAAGTGCAAAATACAAGCACTTTCTAAAAATAAGTTTTTTTGTCTATATTATGTTTTCATACGTGTAGAATGAACTTTTTTGGTTATATTCCAATTGACTGCAGATAATCGGCACTTCCACATAATTTTATTTTTGAAATTATAAAAAGGTTAAACTTCTTACAAAGATGTCAAGAACTTGATTTTTTATTTTAAAAAGGGTAATGTTTGATATTTTGATTTAAACTTGTTTTTAAATTGTTTCCGGTATGTAATTTCATAATTTAAATGTATGTTTTAAATAGTGCAGATTTTCTTAATTTTTTATATACATGTCATCCTTTGTTAACATATAGGAGACTGTTTATTTATGTTTCAAGTTTTATAGATAATTTGCACATTAAACATTTTTTCCTTTCGAATAATGCATACAATGCATTTTTCGTTTTAAAATATGCAATAACTACAATGGCAAGCTTTCTAATTATGTGCACAGTAATCAATTATATTTTGTTCCTCGATTAATTTCATTTGAAAATGATAATTTGCGATCAATTTAATGATAAAAGGAGGATGTGGTTCGAATTTGAAAAATAGGGACTTGTGGTGTATATAAATAATGGCCAGAGACCCCGCATGTACTTATGAAAACAGGGATGTGATCCCAAAAGCCCCTTTCTAATTTTATGGTATCACGTTATAACAAGATTGGTTAGTAAAATTCATTTGTTCCGTCTTATTTTTACATTTTAACTGCTTAAATAAGAACTTAAACGTCGTACAAATTGTTGGCTGGTCAAATTAGTTTGTTACTTCTGTATACTTTGGTCATTATCAAAAGGTAGCAGATTTACCTTCTCTTACTTGTACTTTGCCACTATTTCCTTATATATTCATCCCTTTTTACTCAGATATTAGGTCACTTCTTGAGAAAGCGGATGATCCAAATATGGCTGAGGATGAAGGTGTGCTTAAAGTTGTTAAGCAATTAGACTGGGCTTGTAAAGAGGCTGGATTCTTCTATGTGGTATTGATGCTGTTCCTATTTATATAACAAAACAGCTTTGTTTTTCTGTTAGATTTAAGAGAGACAAGATGTGGTCCTGATTAGTTCTTTAAAAGATATCCAACCGTGTATAGATTGACGTCCAACTTTTACTTAACAGGGCGAACATGTTTATTATACCGTACCCACGTTCATTTTTGGAATCCGTTCCTAACATCTTCCATCCACCAAGTCTGTAACTCGTATCGCTGTACACAAACATTTTTGTCTCTCTCCGTCTCTCTCACACATGTATGTATGTACACATGCACACACACACATTTGTATGTTTGCATTTTTTGTTCGAATTGGTAATTGGTGTCCAGTTAATGCAAATGACCCCTTAGTTCATACTCAACAAGCCTTGCCATTTTGCTATTTGTCATGAGCATGTGTATCTACATACAGAAATGCATATATTTTGCACGCTCCCTCTCTCATGGACACACACAAAACATGTTTATACATACATAAATACATACATACATAGACATATACATGCATTATATGCGTGCATATATACATACATATAAACACATATGTATGTATGTGTGCGTGTACAAAATTAACCCAAGGAAAAAAAGGCGAAGTCGGTTAAAACAAATGAATGCGGTTAAAATAAATGAATGACAATATGAAGCGATTGACCCAAAACATTTCTCCAATCCATCGGATGGTTGCGGGGTGAATGTTTGTTAGGGGCGTAGTGATACGTCTATAGCACAAAGACACGCGCACAACCAAAGTTACTTCACCCAGGCCTAAGCGCATTGTTTAGACCTTAACATTATTTGGAATATTAGCTCAGCAAGGTTGTTACAAAATTGTTTGACTAGAGGACAAAATATGCATGAATAGTTTTTCTTTAATTAATTAATATATGGTACAGTTTCTTTTGCTGCCTGTACAAAATGATGCTCACTACTAGTGGCCAGCTATCTGCTTTGTTACAACGAAAATTGTACAAACTGTTATAAATATTTATGAATCTACGAATGAAATGGGAAGGCAGTTAACAAAATTATGTTCGTCTTCTTGCAATTTCCAGCTCTATTCTCTTTTATATTCTTCCTCAATCCTTCATCACTTCTGTAAAATAAAACATCCGCTAAATGATAGCGCTTTCAACCTCTCGCCATGGATGACTCTTCCTACCCCGCAACTAAGCCAAACCACACAACTCACTAGCCCACAACCACTTCTATCTACAACTAATTCACTACTACACACACAAATCATCCACCCATCACAACTTCTCTTCATTCTTTTCAATCCTAACCAGAGGATCTATATAGGAGAAGGGATGTTTATGGAAATAAGAGCATGAATTCTGATTTTAGCAGATCAAAGTTTCCAGTGGCTGAATGTTCACAACCTATATCATGGAAGGATGCTATAGCTGAAGCAACAATAAGATGGTTAAAAAGTTATCATCTGTGCCACCAAAGGAGGATGAGATGAGGACGTTCTGATACATCGCAATAGTGGAATTGAACGAGAACAATGATTCATGGGGAGATACAGTCTCTATGTACATAGTAGGCGAAAAACCATTTGCATCGAGGAAGTGTGGAAACCTAAAGGGGAGTATGATTTGCGTTCTAGGCAGAGTGGTTACTCATGTGATGTTCAAAATCGGAGGAAGATTATGTTATGGTGGATTTCGATCGAGACCGCTCAAACTCAAAATCCCCAAACGCAGCGGAAAAGCTAGATCGTGATAGATAGTGCAAAACAACCAAACACTCGAAGAATTCAATAAACCCAAAACCAAACACGATCACAATAACACCACAAGCAATAGAGAATAATAAGCAATAACGAAACAATAAATCACACACCGATTTATAGTGGTTCCACTAACGTCGCGTTAGTGTACATCCACTTTGAGAGAGATCTTTTATTATCACCAAATGAGAAAAGTACAAGAGATTGATTACAATGATCTATTCAGTAAGACTATATGTTTGAGGAGATTAGAATTGAAGAAATAGAGTTTTGCCTAAAATCCTAATTAATGGAGGACTAAACCCTAGATTAGAGATGATTGATTGCATACCCCTTTTAGACTTGAAGAGAGTATATATACTAATAGAGAAAATCCTGGCGAAAGACCACTTTGCCCTTCAACAAACTACAAAACAACTCAGAAAACCCGGCCCAGGAAAAACAGGATTACACCGCCTCAGACGTCTGACCTCTGACCTCAGACGTCTGAGGTCAGGTTCAGTATGGCTGAAACAGACAGGCCCAGACGTCTGGCCAGAGGGACCAGACGTCTGCAGGAGGTTTCGGGAAACAACCTGAACCTCGTCAGACGTCTGGCCCTCTCAGCCAGACATCTAACCTCCAACAGCAAAACAACACCAGACTTTCCCTCCTATCTTCTTCCTCTGGACTCCGATTTGCGAACTGTCTTCTCCGACACCAAGCTACATTCATCCCCTTCAATTCTCCATCATATAGTGTCACAAAATTTAACACTCCATCTTGACACTATATCCATCTCCAACACCAATGGTACCATACCATCAGCAACCCGATAGCTCCAACTACCAACACTTCTACCTTCAACCAAACATGAATGTTTCCCCAACGGGTTCCGGCAAAGCCACCCCCCATTGCACTCCATCAACGAGTTCAGGCACAAAGCCCCCACCCACCAATGAAATGTTGAAAACATCCAACACCGTCTCACCAAAGACAAGAGCACTAGGAGTGTACACTAGCACTACACCAAGAAGATAGAACGACAATCTCATACCAATACTCTTCTTCATCTACACAAGTATCTCTCTCAACCGTGCCACCCTGTGGCACCTAGCACTTCTCCAAGCGAATTAAGTCCGAGCAATGCTCGAACTTCCCAACTGGCAATGCCTTAGTGAACATATCCGTCGCGTTTTCCTTTGTGTGCACCTTTCGAAGATATACTTGTTTATCCTCATCCATGGCTACCAAGAATGACTCCCTCACTTCTATATGCTTCGTCCGTGAGCTAAACGCCAAATTCTCCGCCAAGTGAATAACACTTTGGCTATCACATTGAACATCGATGCTATCGTGTTCAATACCCAAGTCACACAACAATCGCTTCAAATAGAGTGCTTCCTTCGCCGCCTCTACCGCAGCTATCAACTCCGCCTCCGTAGTGGATAAAGCTACTACGGTCTGCAATCTAGATCTCCAACTTATGGCCGTACCACCAAGTGTGAAGACATAACCAGAAGTTGACTTTCTCCTATCTCTATCACCGACGTAGTCCGAATCACAATAACCAACCAAGTTGCAACTCATTTTCCCACTACCGTAAAAAACAAGACCATGAGATGACGTACCCCTAAGGTATCTCAATATAAGCTTCACAGCTTCCCAATGCGATTTTCTCGGATTAGACATAAAACGACTAACCACTCCGACGGCATTTGCTATATCGGGCCTTGTATACACCATAGCATACATCAAGCTTCCAACCGCACTTGCATATGGCACCTTTGCCATATAAGCCTTGTTTTTCTCCAAGATATGTGACTCTTTACTCGAAAGCTTCACATGCAAAGGTAAAGGTGTATTTGACACCTTTGCATTCTCCATGCTAAACCGGCAAAGCACTTTCTTTATGTACTCCTTTTGAGTCAATTTCAACTCAAAATGCTTTCGATCCCTTTCTATCTCCATGCCCAATATCCTCTTTGCTTCTCCAAGGTCCTTCATTTCGAATTCCGACTTTAGTTGCAATTTCAACTTGTTGATTTCATTCTTGTCCTTCGAAGCAATGAGCATGTCGTCCACATACAAGAGTAAATACACCCAACAATCATTTCCCAACATCTTGAAATACACACAAGCATCCTTGATGCTTCTATTGAAACCGTTTTTAAGCATAAAATGATCAAATCTCTTGTACCATTGTCTAGGTGATTGCTTCAACCCATATAGTGATTTCTTCAACTTGCACACCATATTTGACTTACCATTTACAACAAAACCTTGTGGTTGCTCCATGTAAATGTCTTCATCCAAGTCATCATGCAAGAAGGCGGTCTTCACATCAAGTTGCTCCAACTCCAAGTCGTGAATAGCAACTATGGCAAGTAATATCCGTATGGAAGTATGGCGCACGACCGGTGTGAATATCTCATCATACTCCATACCCTTTCTCTGTGCAAACCCCTTAGCCACTAGCCTAGCTTTGTATCTTCCATCGTCCTTCACCTTGTAAATCCATTTGCACCCTATAGCACGGTTTCCTTTAGGAAGCGGAACCAAACTCCAAGTTCGATTCTTCATCAATGATTGCATCTCTTCCTCCATGGCACAAATCCACTTCGAGCTATCACTCGAATTCATGACGTCATCAAGGTCCAAAGGCTCATCTTGGACTACATGAAGCGCATAGTCCAACTTATCACAAAAGCTAAGATAGTTCCAATCACCATATCTTTCGGGTGGTCTTATGGGACGACGACCAACCCTCGTAGCAATATTTTCACCCAAACTCCTTTCGGCTCCACCTTGAACCGAAACTTCTCCAGGCTCGTGTACATCACCAACACTACTAGAGGCACCACGTGGACTTTGTGATGTAACATCAACCGCATTTTTTTCACAAGCATCTTCAACTACTCTACCTCTACCACTTGGACGAAATGGTGGAATAATTTCCTTCTCCTTTGATTCATCACGAACCAAATCCGGAATATCCGATGAGCTCTCATTCTCCTTGAACAATGCCGACTCATCAAAAGTAACATGACGAGAGTTTGTCACCTTCTTCGTTTTCGGATTCCAAATCCGATAGCCTTTCACTCCATCCGTATAGCCAAGCAAAATCCCCTTGAAAGCTCTTGGTTCAAGCTTATCATTACCCGGATCATGCACATAAACCGGACTTCCAAAGACACGAAGATAGCTCAAGTCAATACTATTTCCCTTTCACACTTCCTCCGGAATTTTGTTATCAATAGCCGAGCACGAAATTCGATTAATGATATGCACCGCGGTTGACAAAGCTTCGGCCCAAAATCCCTTAGACAAACCCGATGTCAATCTCAAGCATTGAGCTTTCTCTAGTAGAGTACGATTCATCCTCTCCGCAACTCCATTTGATTGCGGATCTCCCGGTGTAGTAAAATGTCTCCGAATCCCATGATGCTTGCAAAACTCTAAGAATTCTTCGGAAACATACTCCTCGCCATTGTCGGACCTAAGAACCTTCAAAGACTTTCCACTCTCATTTTCAACAAGAGCCTTCCATGCTTTGAACTTTGCAAATGCCTCCGACTTAGCCTTCATTACATACACCCAAAATTTACAAGAAAAATCATCTATAAAGGAAATATAATACCTTGCTCCTCCCAAAGAAGCTACCGGTGTCGGTCCCCATACATCCGTGTGCACATACTCAAGAACATTTCTTGAATCATGTTTTCCTTCACCGAATGATACTTTTGTTTGCTTCCCCAAGACACACTCTTCGCAAAACTCCAATTTGTTGAAACTCTCACCATTGATCATCTCCCTCTTCCGAAGAATCTCCAAACTCCTCTCCGAGCTATGACCCAACCTCAAATGCCACAACCTTGTCGCATCCAAGCCACGAGAACTATCAACACCTACACAAGTTTCACCTTCTACGGTCTCTCCACGAAGCAAGTAAACACCATGAGCTCTAGCACCTTTCATGACCACAAGCGCCCCTTTCGAAACCCGTAAACTATCACTCTCAATAGTGATCTTACATCCAAGAGAATCCAATTGCCACAAAGAGATAAGAGACTTACGAAGTCCCGGAACATAGCGTACATTAGTGAGAGTACGAACCACTCCGTCAAACATTCGAATTTGCACGAAACCAATGCCTTGAGACCTACACATAGCACCATTTCCCATAATAATTGAATTTCCCTCTTTAGCAACAAGAGAAGAAAAACAATTCCTATTAGACGTCATATGATACGACGCCCCCGAGTCGAGCACCCACTCACTACCGGAAACATCCGATGCTACCGCCGTCAACACATCTACGTCTTCCTCACCAACACCTCTCTCCACCGCTACAGATGAAGATGCTACTTCCCTTTTACCCTTCTCCTTGTCCGGACATTCATTTCTCCAATGACCGTGTTTCTTACAAATATAGCACTTGCCTTTCCTTTCCTTTGATTTTCCTCTCCAACCGGGATTTCTTGATTTAGAACGCCCCCGGTTGTCCTTCTTCACATATCTTTCCTTCTCCACAAACAAACCTTGACCATTACCGGCACTACTACCACCAACACTCAACTCCTTCATTTGATCTCTCAATTCCTCACTAAGAAGACCCGTCTTGACATCATCTAACGTCAATGTATCCCGGCTATAGATCAAACTATTTGAGAAATCCTTATAACGGTCCGGCAACGAACATAACAATATCATCGCCTTTTGCTCTTCCTCAATCTTCAAATCTACTGCCTTCATCTTCATTAGCAAATCATCAAACACATTCAAATGTGCCTTTAGCGAAGTTCCTTCTTTCATCTTATAGGTGAAAAACGTTCGCAACAAGATCAAACGATTAGTTAGAGATTTCTTCATATACAATTCTTCCAACATGTCCCAAATTCCCTTAGCGGTGGTCTCACCACTAATTTCGGAGATCACATTCTCTCCCATAGCAAGTTGGAGTGTAGTAAATGCCTACTCTTTCATTTCCTCTCTCTCGACATCCGAGATGTCCGCCGGCAACAAATGAGTATCAAACACCATTCGATGTACCCGATTCCTCCTTAGAACCGCTTTCATCTTCCATTGCCATTTTTCAAAATCATTATCGCCATTCCACTTGTCGATAACCAATTGCGATCCCGACGCCACATACGACCCACGTACATACGGCGCTATACTACTTGGACTAACCATTGAATTTTCAGAGTTTTCCGTTTCCGGCATTTCAACAACCACCTACCAACTCCCAAGCTCCGATACCAAATGTTATGGTGGATTTCGATCGAGACCGCTCAAACTCAAAATCCCCAAACGCAGCGGACAAGTTAGATCGTGATAGATAGTGCAAAACAACCAAACACTCGAAGAATTCAATAAACCCAAAACCAAACACGATCACAATAACACCACAAGCAATAGAGAATAATAAGCAATAACGAAACAATAAATCACACACCGATTTATAGTGGTTCCACTAACGTCGCGTTAGTGTACATCCACTTTGAGAGAGATCTTTTATTATCACCAAATGAGAATAGTACAAGAGATTGATTACAATGATCTATTCAGTAAGAATATATGTTTGAGGAGATTAGAATTGAAGAAATAGAGTTTTGCCTAAAACCCTAATTAATGGAGGACTAAACCCTAGATTAGAGATGATTGATTGCATACCCCTTTCAGACCTGAAGAGAGTATATATACTAATAGAGAAAACCCTGGCGAAAGACCACTTTGCCCTTCAACAAATTACAAAATAGCTTAGAAAACCCGGTCCAGGAAAAACAGGATTACACCGCCTCAGACGTCTGACCTCTGACCTCAGACGTCTGAGGCCAGGTTCAGTATGGCTGAAACAGACAGGCCCAGACGTCTGGCCAAAAGGACCAGACGTCTGCAGGAGGTTTCGGGAAACAGCCTGAACCTCGTCAGACGTCTGGCCCTCTCAGCCAGACATCTGACCTCCAACAGCAAAACAACACTAGACTTTCCCTCCTATCTTCTTCCTCCGGACTCCGATTTGCGAACCATCTTCTCCGACACCAAGCTACATTCATCCCCTTCAATTCTCCATCATATAGTGTCACAAAATTTAACAGATTATATGAATATGAATTGTATTAGTATGTGCCGATTCTCCCTTCCCCGAGAAAGCTTTAGCAAAAGAATATAATAATGCAACCTATACTCATAAGATTTATTATGAAACCATTCCGCCTGGGTGTTATCTGGTATTTGAACTAAGCAATATTTCGATAGATCTGGACTACGAAGTGACGAAAGAATGGATCAAGAGGCTTGGAAACATCAAGGAAGAAGACTCAAGAATTTTTGCAAAGTATAGAACAAATATCATCGATTGGTACCGACCGATATGGATCGGTACCAATCGATCTAGTTGTCGTGGGCCCATTTTGGTCTATCTATAACTCTACATGCAAGATTGAATAAGTGATTTGACATCGATCGATCGTCTTTGGCAATTTTACTCCCGAAGAACTAAGGCTTGAAGACTTAAGCAACGTTGAAGAAAAAAAGAGGATTTGATCAATTAAGTTGATCGGTACCGATCGATCAAATTGTTGAGGAACGTTCAAGTTTGATCCGTTCTTCGTGCTGGAAAGTTGGATCTACATGTTTGAGCGATTTAAGCTGCGTTTGAAGCGAGATTTGTATATAAATAGACATCCTACAACACATTACACAAATGACTTTTGGATTCTTTATTGATTTTTACGTGAAGCTGCTGTCAAATTCAAAATCAACCAACTTGAGACTTGAAATGTGTTGTAATTCGGTTGTAGTTGTAAATCTAATCACTAATAAAAGATAAAGTGGACGTAGGAACTTGATTTAAGTCGAACTACTCTAAAAATTTGCGTGCTCTCTTTTTCTTTAACTTCTTACTTTAATTTCGTTTTTAATCGATTGGGATTGTTTGCCGGTTTCACATGCGAACATTTTGTGGGTGCTTCCACTGAGAATAAGAATCATGATCAGATCTGCGCTCGCTACTGGATTTGAAGAAAATCTCAAACCAGATTTGAAAGAATGACTTCTAGGAAGGTGCCTACTAGACCTAGAGTGATTGGAGGAGAACATGAATGTTCGGATCATGAAGCTAATGATGTGAATCAACAGAATTAGGATGGAACTTCTACTCAAGCAGAAGTTGTAATTAAGGACGAACTACATCACATGAGGCTGATATGAATAAGAAGATGATGAAAATTCAGATGTCCATCATGAAGAAGATGAAGAAATAGTCTACTCGGTTGGCGCAACCCCTTCAAACAGAAAGGATCCCGCAGGCATCACAAGAAAAGAATGAATTTTTCTTCTGATTCGGATGAAAGAAGTTCATCAGATTAAAGCTACAGAGACGAGATGCAAAAGATGCGAAGATGGGGTGCTAGAACATCAAAGAAGCAAAGTGGAAGAACTAGAGCAACTGCTCCAACTCAAATATCGATTGGTATCGATCGATCTGAAAGGGTGAATCTTAGTGATTCAGAAGATCTACAAAATATTGATGTTGGCAACGATGGACATGAAGTTGGTCCTCAAGATGGTGCCGTTGAAGTAAATACAGCTGGAAACTCTACAAGAGGAAATAGTCCGCGTCGAAATCGAGGGACAGCTGGGAAAATGGACTCCCCAAAAACATGGTGATCTAGTTTTCATTGTCCTAACTGTGGGCGTTCGCCTAATCGAACACGCAGCGAGGCACACGATGATTCTGCCTAGGGCGAAACGTAGGCAACGACGAGTTGATGATAGAGACTATAAAGAGGTTGTTAAAGTAGAACCAACAACAACATGATGATAGATATTAGAGTGGCTTTTAATCCGAAAAAGTTCGTCACGCCGACGATGCAAAGTTATAATGGGTTGATTGACCCCATGCAACATCTAGTGAAATATGGATGACATATAGACAATGGCAGTGCAGATAATGCAGTAAGGTGTAGATGTTTTTCCCTCTTCCTCGTGGGGCTTGCCATTATCTGGTTCTGTCAGCTTGAAGTTGGATCCACATTGTCTTTTGATGAGTTAGCAGAGAAATTTATGGAGCATTTTAAAATGTACTCTGTGTAACCAAAGGATGCGATGTCCTTGACGAACCTGCATCAAAGGTCCGAAGAGACCTTGAAGAGTTTTCTGAAGAGGTTCAACGCCACCGCGACAAAGGTGAAGAACCCAAGAGATAATATAGTGTTGATGGCTTTGGTGAGTGGAGTCCATGGCCAAATTGATTTTGGAAAATGACTAAGAATGAAGAAGCCTTCAACTCTAATGGATTTCTACCTTAAGATGAATTAATTTCTGCATTTGAAAGAGGCAGAATTGAAAGAAGAAATGGACGCTAGTGGTCAGACTGGACCGAGGAGCATCGCTCAAAGTAACGTAGCTGTCACGTAGGATGGTGACAACGTGGAAATATTACTGGTAACAGAAACAAACGAAAGGGCAACAACACTGGAGGTATGAGGCAAGACCCCAAGAAGCGCTTGCGGTTTTCTCGAGAAGAGGAATATACGGAGCTGAACGACTTCATGGAGAATATATACCTTGCAACTCAAAGTACGATTATATATATGAAGTCTGCTCTGAAGGAGGTAACAGATGAGGATAAGCACTCTAGAAAGTACTGTAGGTTCCACGAGACTTATGGATACAATACCAACGAGTGTCGACATATGAGAGAGAAGATTGAAGAGCTGATTAGAAAGAAACAGCTTCAACAGTTAGCGAGGAACCCATAGGATGCCGACAAGGGAACAAACAACCATCGCGACAGCCGCCTCGAGGTAGCAAAGAAGGGACTAGCGAGATCGTCCATAACCATCAAGTCGGAACTTGGTGATCAACACGATATTTGGAGGTTTGCATCCCGTAGAAAAGATCTGGAATGAAATGAAATGCTACGGGAGTTCCTTGAAGCAATAGACACAAGAAATGTGTTATGCCATCGAGGACGGTGCTCCCGCGAAGTAGTAAAGAAGGATCGATGATGACATCATCTATTGGAATAGGGATCGAGACACCGACACTCAATTCAATGGTGATAACGATCATGTTTGAGTCAACTACTGTTCGTCGAGTACCGATAGACAGTAGAAGTCCAATGAACATCCTTTTTAAACCAACATTTGACAAGACGCAACTCAACAAAAATGATTAGTTGCATTGTAAATCCCAACTTCAAGGATTTACCAGATATGCTACATTTTTGATTGGTTCATCAAGCTGTCGTGCAACTAGGAGTTGGATCCCGGGGGTTATTAGGATTTAAAACTTTGTTATGGTGAACGGATCTTCTTCCTACAACGGGTTCTTAGGCTGTCCAGCTCTGGCAGGTTTCAAGATTGCATGTGCTCCTGGTTTTTGATGATGAAATTTCAAATGGATGACGAAGCGAGGGCAATTCAAGGAGATAAAGGCACATAGGTTGAGGATGGTACATTGCAGAGCTGCAGTAGGCGCGCCGCAAGGAAAGAGAAAAGAACACAGAAAAGACTACATCGGATCTCGGGAAGCACAACAATCGCCACTCAATGAATAACAAATCTCATGTTGATAAGGAAGGCATGAGAAGCGTTGAACACGCTCGAATCATTCAGACTGGAATGAAGCATGTCCGAAAGGTTGCTTTCAATTTCCACGGAATGACCACCACGTGGATGGAGCACCAAATTGGATTTCTTTCGTACTCAGGCATTTCTTTCCATTTAGACTGGATGTAAAAACGCGGCATTTGCAACAGATTATCGAAATAGAGTTAGTTTTTTGAATCAATGAAACCGTATTCTTAAAGTCCGATCTTGTGCCACATGGTAAGTGACACGATTAGACGTTCTGTATTTTGAAAATCAGATGTCTAGACATCTTGAGATAGGTAGCTACGGACTCCTTTGAACCATGATCAGATCATTGGATTATAATTGGACTGGAGGCAGATCGGATAATTCGCTGATATTCATCTTATCTTTGCCCAATCCCCGAAGATAGGTAAGGTCAAAGACAGATACTCGGAGATAGCCATCGTAGACACCGATGCCTAAAGATAATCATTGGTGTATAGTTGAATTCTATAGGCACAATGTCGAGTTATATTGGTGCTCGTGTAAACATGAGAGGAAAGCCATATAACTTCAGTCACAATAATGAAATACAATTTTATTTATAGTTAAATAAGGAACGTTTGATCGATAATAAATAAAGCTGAGCAATGGAACAATACCAGGCAATTGTAAAAAATTATTTATATACACAAAGTTACAGTAAATAAAAGAATTGTACAGACCATAGAAACATGTAGGTATGATATATAAGTAATTTTGTTACAAACAATTATACATTTATACATCTAGACAAAGTACATAGACAAGGAAACAAATATACGATAGAGTAAATACGACAAGGTTAAATAGAAAATAATATTTATTTACTGCATCTTTGGATTACAAAATCGTTGGGGTCATACGTGTACGACGGCCTATGTACATGAATCCAAAAGGCAAAAGACAAAAAGAAAGTTTTCAGTCAGGTGGCAGGACCGGTCACTTGTTCTTCCCCCTCTTATACTTCTCTGCCTTCATCGGAGTTTGATCCTTGCTCTTTTCCTTCTTTGGGGCCTTCGATGATGTTGTTTTCTCTTCATCAGCATCCTAATCACACTCATCGTCGGAGGAGGTAGGTGTCTTCTGGGAATCAGGGGTAACATCGGAGGCAAAGGTTGAAAGAGGCTTAATCTAAACTGGAAGGACCGACAAAGCAATGGATAAAGACTTAGGAGGATTTGATAAGCCAGGCTCGACCTTAACACTCTTGAATTTGATAACGCCCTTAGCTTTCTTCGCCACTATGGAAAGTTTAGCCCCCTTCACATGAGTGATAACAATTTCTTTGTCGTTAATGGATGCATCGAGCTTGTCCAGAACCTCCTCCGTTAGAGCGTTTATCATTTCAGCGTCGCGACCCGATGGAAGAGGTTAGAATGACAAACAAGGACGATGCGACGAACAAAGTTATAGAAGTAGTTCCGGGCCTGGAACAAGGATGACCTTCGGCAGAGGCAATAAAGGCAACTGACTTGTAAGTTGGCAAAGGGAGAAGTAAATGTTAGAAGCTTTTCAAGGACAGATGAGGTCAGAGATATACCTTTAGAAAATGATGTCAGATTGGGAGAAGCCACGATCCGTTCTTCATTAGGAACCGAAGCTAAAGTGGGGAGGGTAAGGGCAGTTGGTGTGGAACAAAGCTCGGGCCTTTGGGGTTGTACCCCTTTGTAGTAGTGGTGGTCAAGGTTTTCAAAACAGGATTTAAATCGTTAATCGTAAATTTCAAACTTTAAATCGAAACGAGATTTAAATCGTAAATCGTGGATTTGAAAGATCCATATTTTAAGGTATATACACACTTTGAAATTGATTTTTATGTTAAAACTTCTACAACTAAACTTAAAACTCAATTTTCTTCTTTATTACAATTTTATTTATTTTAAAAACATTATAAATGAAATTGTGAATCCAAATAAGTATGTTAAATATGCTAGTATAATTGAATGTTTTTTAAAAATTGCAGTTTTGGCCAAGTTTGAATCGGAATAAAAATCGAATCGTTAAGGAAAATCGTAGGATTTTAAGATTTTTGACAACAATGGTGGTGGTAACATCCGACGCAGGTGGCATATGCGTAGAAGTTACAACGACCTCAGAGATGGTCGTTGCATAAATGGTAATCTCCACCCAGGACTCCTCTTGAGTGGGAGTAATGTTCTCTACCTAGTCTTTAAAGCTAGACCCGGCGGATTCCTTGGTGGGCCTCTATGTCGACATAGAAGCTTAGGGAACCCATTTAGCCTGGCTCTCAACTAGAGCTTTCAAACCAAATTCATCAAAAAGAGCGACTTTGATTTCTTCTTTACTTCTTCGTTCCTTGCTTGCTCTTGCCGCAAGATCTCTTCCCAAACTTTGGCCAAGGTCTAGGGATATGTTTCTTTTAACCATCTTATATTTTACGTTTTGACCATATTGCTCAGGTTAAAAGATTGCCCAAGCACTGTGTAACGACCCAGAATTTCAGTCATTCGGAATTAGGATATTTAATTGATTTTAAATATTCACAAGTAAATTTTATAAGTTGAATAGCTTATATTTCAAATATAATAATTTAATTGGATAATTAAATTGTTAATTTAATATTTGAAATTGCAGAAATAATTGGAATTTGAATTTAATGTGAATGAAAATGATTTATAAAGTTGAATTAAATTCTATTTGAATTAGAATGATGTTGGTAAACTTTTGAAATTGAATTAAAAGTTAATTTATAGAAATTAAAAATTTTAATATTTAATTAACGTGTAAAAATAGTCATTTTTCACACGGTCTCGGATTTCGACGAAACCAGTTTCATTGGATCCGTAATGTTATATTATTATAGGATTTCAAATTTCGTGTCAATCGGACTTACGATTTGGTCGTACGAAGCTGAAACGCGTAGAAATTTATTTAAGTAAATTTTAATTAAAATAATTCGATTCGAAAACCTACCTTCCAAATACGATGGAATTGGCTCCCGATCTATATTCCATTGTGTTCGGAATATGGGTAAAACATTATAAACGCCTGGCGGCACGCTTCGATCGGAGTTCGGAATTATTTCGAGTGAATAGTGTTTTGAAATTTGCTATAAAAGGATCCAATTATTTTCTAAATTGCCAAAACCCTAATTCCCCTAGGGCTAGCCGCCACTATAATTTCGAACGGCCAGGAAACTCTCCCCTTCCACCTCGATTATCTCCTCATCCACTCAATATCAAGCCTCGACATCTAAAGGAAAAACGTCGGCGACGGTGAGATCTAGGAGATCAACGGCTGTGATGGAGTTTCGTGTGGTGGATTGGCCAGATTTTGGCCGTGTTCATCCACCGTTCGCACACGATTTTCGAGACGATGGTGCGACCGAGCTTCAAGTGGCTCTGGGCGATGGTGTTGCACGTGATGGGCTTTCAAATGGTGATGGTCGATCGTGTTCAAATTCGTCGTAGGGAGGTGCGACATTTGATGAGTAGCGTGCGTATGGGTTCGATGTTCGGCCTGGGGACTAACGTGATGGAAGAAAAGGAATTAGCGGCCTGGATCTCTAAATTCAAAATGGGCGGCCACAATTTTGATGGTATATAAAAAAAAGGAAATTGTAAATAATTTATATTATAATTCGTATAATCTTCTAAAATTCATAACTTTGTCATACGAGGTCCGTTTTGCACGAAACAAGTTGCGTTGGGTTCGTTTTGACGAATACTACGCAATGGAGCTGGTTTGGATTGATTTGGAGCTACTAGGAATTTTGGGTAAAATTAAACGCTCGTTTAATTTTATTCGGAATAAAACGCTGCAACGACTATTAGAATCAAAGTGAGTACAACTCACTCTTTCTGACTCACTTATATTTTTATATAAATGAGAATAAAATTTATTTATGCTGATTGATGCTTGTTTGAGTGATATATGATATATTATATATATATTGATTGGTTTGGATATATTCCCGCATATTTTAGCGGATGAGACCCTATACGTTCCCGTGTATGAGCGGATGACATTTTGTACGCACGTCTGCCTCGAAGCGGACATTGTACATATTTTCTCATATGTATATTTGTTGCAGGTGACAGGTTATAGGGATCTAACTGGATTCCTCGCCACTGTTGATTTTTATTTACAGATATTGTTACATATGCTGTTATCATGTGATATGTGGTGTTTGGATGTCGTGATTGATGCGAATTCCCTTATTTAGCGCTTTTCTAGCATTGGGTCATATTTTTGGAAATTTTAAAAATATTAAAATGATGATTTCAAAATTAAAAAGGGATTTCAAAGTGATTTTGAAAATATGTGTTATTAATTTTTGAATTATTAAGGAAATGAATTTATTTTAAATAAATAAAAAGTTATAATTTTTATGTTATAACGATTTCTGTGAAATATACCTAAATATGATTTTTGAAATATGGAGTTAACTAGTTTGTAAAATAATTTAAATTGAGAATTTTGAACTTATTATAAATGGTTTATATATATATATAAGATTTACAAAATTGATATTTTATAAATAAAAGTAATTGAATTATAAATGTGTTTTGTAAATGTTTAAAATGAAGTTATAATTGAATCTTATAAGTAAATAAGATTTATAAATTTATGAAGTTATAAAAAAGAATGAATTTGTAATAAGAGAATTATAAGTAAATTAACTTATAATTGGATTTTGGACAGTGAATTATCCTTTTTAATTAAATGTGTAGAAGTGATGAATTTGGTAAAGAAATTATATTCACGATTTTGGACAGTGAATAATCCTTTAAATTAAATGAATGTTTTGAAAAGTGATATTATAAATTAGAGTTTGAATGGTTTGAAATAGTGAAATATTAAATGGTTTTGAGAATATATTTTTTTAAAGATATTTTGAAGTGAATATTTGGAAAGTGATTTATTTAATAAAAGATTAATTAAAAGAGCCCAGTGATTGCTTGGTGCTAGATAATTGTTGTTTGCTTTGATAGTTAAATAACCGACTATCAAAATTTGACCATTTTAGTTCCTCGACTTGATGTGGGAACTAATTAGTCGTACACTTAGTACGTAACTGACTATGTAGGCTTGATTATCGTTTGTGTTGAGAATGTTGATTCGTGTAGTGCAGAGTGATTACTCCAATCTATCGAGCTTCCATCTTGACCGAAGGATAGCAAGTTGAAAGTTGGAAACGTGATAAGTCTACGAGACTTGGTTTCTGTGTGAGGTTGAGAAACACTTTTGCGTTGTTGGTGCGAAGAGACCGGGATCAGATTTATCTGAAAACCATTTCGGACCAACATATATGCGACGATTGTGCATGTCGGTCGATGATATTGATATTTAGGATTTTCATAGTGAAGAACTGCTTATTGATCATTTGGGGTTAAAATCCCAATATACATATATAGTAGCAGTAGTCTCTTTGTTATGAAATATCCAATGCAAAGACTATTCGCTATTAATCCTAGGGATTTCCTGACAGGATGTGGTAGGAAAGTACATTCGGTTTGTCCTGTTCTTGGACAACTTGTATGGACGAGTGTCTGACATTGCATTTCTAAGATTACGTACATTGGTTTTTACAAACGTACATCATGTGGCGGCGGAGAAGGCAACTTCTCTTAGCTTAACACCCTCCTTGAGACGTACGAGCTTAAGGGTTGTATTTTTGTGGAAGGCAGTTAGGAGTCAACGGAAATGACAATGTGGCATTCAAAGATGATGTGATATGTGAAAGGTAATCGATACCTCTTTGGCCTTAAAATGACTGAAACAAGGATAGAAGTAGTATGGCTAAGTGGGTCGCTCCCAATTAGGAGATGTCATCACTCTTCTAGATATATCTTTACACGCTATGACGTCGTGTATCTGATTATTGTTGTGTATGCTTATGGCCACAGATTTTAGGTCGGTAACGACCGGAGTGATGACATATTCGGTACTATCCAAGTATGGGTAGGCCGGTCTTATGTTGGTTTAGGCGCCGAGTATCTCGACCCTAGGTACATCCCTCTAGAGGTGTACCGAATTTTCGGAAAGGTAGTCCTTTTACATAGTCATTTGTATGGGATTCAAAATCCACCACATGCCTGCCATTTTGTTTTGTAGAGCCTAGTATTGTTGGAATTTAATTATGGTAACAATTTCAACTATTTAATTTATTATTTGTATAATATACACTATTATATTATAACGTGATTTGATATGAAAAGGTTTTGGTTATCGTAAGGGAAAAATCCGTCCGTGTTTATGTGTGGGCGTGTCTTACGAGATACCTTTTGTTTTGATAAAGGAAAAGTTTTGATAACTTTATAAAATCAGTCGAGGTGTGTTTTCTCATGCTGGTTACCAGACTGATCCGGACGTTCTTCCCTTTCAATGCTCGAGTTAGACGGAGTATATTTACGGGTTCAGATTTGGTGCTTTTGGAGCTTCAACAGGCGAGCTGGAGATCTTCATGTCGTATACACGTATCTGTTTATTATTCCGCTGCATTGCTTTGCATTGTTGTTGTAAATTATCAGCATTTGTGAGGACGGGTTATTATAACTGTCCAAGCTGATGATTACTTATTGTGTACTCTGATATTGATCTATGTGTATTACAGTTTCTCTTTGAAAAGATTATTGATTTATATTATATGTTATTCCGCTGCGATGTGAGATTTCGTATTATTTTGGTTTTGCTTCTCTCTTCTTCTTCTCTTCTCTTTTTCTTTCTTCTCTCTTTCTTCTCACCCTCTCTTTTCTTTCTCATGATCATCTGCAATCAGTGCACTCTGGGTCGGACACGTGTGGTTTGGTGTCGGATTCAGAGGGTGCCGAGTGCGGGTCGTCACAGCGTGGTATCAGAACTTAGGTTTACTATATTCCTAGGCTTTGATGTGTACTCAGTATAGATAGGGTCAGTAGCGCCCTAGATTGAGTTTGAGTGTATTATATATATGAGCGCGTATTTGTTAGTGATATAAAAATATTTTATATTGTGTTGATTGAGCTGTTGAGTGGCTTATGAGTTCCGATCGTTGCGTTTGACTAACGTTACCGATAGGGATCTCTAAACACTTGAATATGAAGATTGGACACAATATTGTTATCGAAATTGGGTACAACAACAACTAAGCCATTATTCCCAAACAAGTTGGGGTCGGCTAGAGATGGAACCCAAAACCAAATGAAAAAATCAATTTAAAAGTTATAATAATAACAATAGCAATAATAAAATAAAGTCAAATAAGTAAATTAATAATAATAGCTAAGTAAAGTAAAGTAAAATAAAAATATATATGTCTATATATATAAAAGGAATGATAATAATAATACTAATAGCGATAATGATACTAATAGTAATATTGGTCAAAGACCAAACCTACGTCTTAGGCTCATGTTTCCTAGTCCTATAATTTAAAACTTATAAAACTCAACGCTCATGGTTCTGGTACGTGAATTGCTAACTTCCACTCGCTCCGATCCGTCACCAGCTCTTCGGATATAGCCCAATCCTTCAAATCTCTTTTTACTACTTCCTCCCATGTCAACCTTGGTCGACCTCTACCTCTTTTTGAGCATTCAACACGGCCTATAATTCCAACACGCATAGGTGCCTCGGGCGGTCTTCGTTGAAGATGTCCAAACCATCTTAAGCGATGTTGAATTAGTTTCTCTTCAATTGGTGCTACTCCAAGTTTATCACGTATATCATCATTTCTAATTCGGTCTCTTCTTGTATGACCGCAGCTCCATCGTAGCATATGCATCTCTGCTACGCTTATCTTTTGGACGTGTTGGCTTTTAGTAGGCCAACATTCTGCACCATACAACATCGCATGCCTGATTTCCGTTTTGTAGAACTTTTTTTTAAGCTTTTGTGGGACCTTCCTGTCGCGGAGAATCCCAGACGCTTGTCGCCATTTCATCCATCCCGCTCGAATTCTAAAACTAACATCTTCATCAATCTCACCATTATACTGCAACATTGATCCTAGATATCGAAATGATTCCTTCTTGGGAACTATTTGTCCAGCCAGAGTGACATCTCCATCTTCCGACCTGACACCGCTGAACCCGCACTTCATATACTCTGTTTTAGTTCTGCTAAGCCTAAAACCCTTCTATTCTAAAGTCTGTCTCCACAGCTCTAGTTGTCTATCAACCACAATCCTACTTTCATCAATTAGCACAACATCATCAACAAATAGCATACACCAAGGAATCTCACCTTGTATACCCTTCGCAACCTCATCCATCACTAGAGCAAAAATGTAGGGGCTCAAAGCTGACCCTTGATGTAATCCTATGTTAATGGGAAAGTCACCGGTTTCACCATCGCATGCTCTGACACTAGTTACAACATCATCGTACATATCCTTGATAAGTGTAATGTACTTTGTTGGGACTCTCTTCTTTTCCAGGGCCCACCACATCACCTTTCGCGGTACCTTGTCATAAGCTTTCTCCAAATCGATAAATACCATGTGTAGATCCTTCTTTTGCTTTCTAAACCTCTTCATAAGTTGTCTTATCAAGAAAATCGCCTCTGTGGTCGACCTCCCGGGCATGAAGCCAAATTGGTTTTTTGAAACATTTGTCATTCTCCTTAGTCTATGCTCAATGACTCTCTCCCAAAGCTTCATTGTATGACTCATAAGCTTAATTTCTATGTAGTTTGCAACTTTGGATATCTCCTTTATTCTTAAAAATTGAAACTAGTGTGCTTTTCCTCCACTCATCTGGCATCTTGTTTGATTTGAAAATATTATTGAACAACTTAATTAGCCATGCTATCCCTGCATCTCTAAGGCATCTCCACACCTCAATGGGGATGTCATCAGGCCCCAGTGCCTTGCCTACTTTCATCCGTTTTAGTGCCTCCTTTACCTCATATTCTTGAATTCTCCGAACAAAATGTCTGCAAGTGTCATCAAAAGAGTCGTCTATCTCGATCGTAGTGCTATCACCTTCTTCATTAAAAATTTTGTCGAAATAATCTTTCCATCTATTTTTTATCTCCTCGTCCTTCACCAAAAGTCTATTATTGTCATCTTTGATGCATTTAACTTGGTTGAAGTCTCTTGTCTTCCTCTCGCGGAGCTTAGCTATCCTATAGACGTTTTTTTCACCCTTTTTCGTACTTAGGTTATGATATAGATCTTCATACGTCCGGCCTCTTGCTTCACTTACCGCTCTCTTTGCGTTCTTCTTTACCATTTTGTACTTTTGCATGTTGTCCTCGCTCCTGTGATGATGTAAGCACTTATAGCATTCCTTCTTCTCTTTGATAGCCTTTTGCACATCATTGTTTCACCACTAAGAATCTTTGGGTTCGCGTTTATTTCCTTTCGCTATCCTAAACACCTCGGTAGCCACTTTTCGAATGTGTCTTGTCATCTCATCCCACATGTGATTTGCTTCTCCTTCCATATTCCATGCCCCTTCTACCATCACTCTATCCTTAAACACCCGTGAGGCGTCTCCTTTGAGCTTCCACCATTTCGTTCGACTAGTCTTGGCTCCTTTACCCTGTTGAACACGTATTCGAAGACGAAACTCGGATATCAAAAGCTGATGCTGTGAGACTACACATTCTCCAGGTATGACTTTGCAATCTACACAAGCTCGTTTGTCGTCTCTTCTAGTAAGTACAAAGTCAATCTGGTTAAAGTGTTGACCACTACTAAAAGTAATTAAGTGTGACTGTCTCTTCCTAAAGAATGTATTAGCTATCATGAGGTCATAAGCAATAACGAAATTCAATATTTCTTCTCCTTCTTGGTTTCTATCACCATATCCAAAACCACCATGCACTCTCAAACCCCCCAC
The DNA here is from genome assembly GCA_030737815.1 of Allium fistulosum. Classification (NCBI taxonomy): domain Eukaryota; kingdom Viridiplantae; phylum Streptophyta; class Magnoliopsida; order Asparagales; family Amaryllidaceae; genus Allium; species Allium fistulosum. The sequence continues at coordinate 889,673,477 of CM060905.1, read as the reverse complement.
TAGTTGTACCAACATGTCCATTGAAATCTCCTCATATGAAAAGTTTTTCGCTACTAGACACATCCCTAATCATGACATCTAGCTCTTTCCAGAAATTCCTCTTGACGGCTTCACTTAGACCTACTTGTGGGGCATAAGCACTAATGACGTTCAGAATCATATCACCCACTACCAGCTTAACTAGGATGATCCTGTCCCCTTGTCTCCTAACATCGACCATTCCGTTTCTAAGGTTCTTGTCAATTAAAATACCTACCCCGTTCTTGTTACGCTTTTTTCCCGTGTACCATAACTTGAAGCCTGTGTTCTCCACCTCCTTCGCCTTTTGGCCCGTCCATTTGGTCTCCTGAACGTATAAGATATTTACACGTCTTCTAGTCATAGTATCAACTATCTCTCTTAGCTTTCCTGTTAATGATCCTACATTCCAACTACCTAACCGAATCCTACTTTCATCGACTAGCTTCCTTGCCCTTCGCACCCGCCGAGTAAAGTGCGAAGACCCTTGCTCATTTATCACTACATCGGGGCGTCGATGCAGCGCGCCACTAAGGGAGTGACGACCCAACCCTTGCATATTTTTCACCATACCCGAGCCTCGATATGGCGCGCCACTAAGGGAGTGGCGACCCAGCCCTTGCTCACTTTTCACCATACCCGAGCCTCGATATGGCGCGTCGCTAAGAGGGTTACGCTCTAACGAAATATAATTAGGTTCCATTTCCATAAGAGAGGTTGGGGTTTTTACGTTGGCTCGCCAAGCCTATCACAACCCTCCTCCTTTATCCTGGCTTGGGACATACTGCATAAAAAACTACACAGGCGGAATATAATAGGGTAAATGAAATAATTTACCTTGATTATATTTTATATAGTAGTATATAAATTAATTGATTGTTAATGAATGGTAATAGTTGATTATTATCATTTGTTATTTGATGGTTGAATTTGTTGCTTTTGATTGCATTTGCTATATTGGCATATATAGTTGTTGTATTGGTATATGTTGTATATTGATATTACTTTTTATATACGTGTTTCTCATTTGTTGTTGAGTGTTTAGTAGGTGCGGATGGCGTATGCTTCGCATTTTGGAGCTCACTTTCGCGCTATATTAGCCGTATATGCTCGCTAATAATATATAAGGTACATATCTCAGATTACATATCGTACTTTTATATATTTTTTCCTACGGGATGCTTCATCCTCGAAGATGAGATGTATATTTGTGTTATATATATATATATTGTGATTTTTTTCCGGATCGAACCGCGCAAAGGAAGCTATGGCGAATTTTTTTGAAAATTTAAGACGTTGGAAATTTTATGAGAAATTGGAAAATTTTTGATAACTAAAATTTTGGGTTAAAAGTTAAACGATATTAGTTGGTTTTGAAAAAATAATTATGAATGGATTTGAAAACTTAGAAATTTTTTTATAAGAAGTTTAACTAGATGATTTTGGAAAAGTTAAACACTTAAGAGATTTAGTAATCCAACTTAACGATTTTTTTTGTAAAGTTAATGGATTTTGTGATTTTTTCTTACTTGGTAATTTTGAGGACGAAATTCTTTTAAGCGATCCAGATTTTCAGACATTCGGAATTGGAATACTTAACTGATTTTAAATATTCACAAGTAAATTTTATAAGTTGAATAACTTATATTTCGAATATAATAATTTAATTGGATAATTAAATTGTTAATTTAATATTTGAAATTAGAAATAATTGGAATTTGAATTTAATGTGAATGAAAATGATTTATAAAGTTGAATTAAATTCTATTTGAATTAGAATGATGTTGGTAAACTTTTGAAATTGAATTAAAAGTTAATTTATAGAAATTGGAAATTTTAATATTTAATTAACGTGTAAAAATAGTCATTTTTCACACGGTCTCGGATTTCGATGAAACCAGTTTCATTGGATCTGTAACGTTATATTATTATAGGATTTCAAATTTCGTGTCAATCGGACTTACGGTTTGGTCGTACAAAGTTGAAATGCGTAGAAATTTATTTAAGTAAATTTTAATTAAAATAATTCGATTCGAAAACCTATCTTCCAAATACGATGGAATTGGCTCCTGATATATATTCCATTGTGTTCAGAATAGGGGTAAAACATTATAAACGCTTGACGGCACGCTTCGATTGGAGTTCGGAATTATTTTGGTTAAATAATGTTTTGAAATTTGCTATAAAAGGACCCAACTATTTTCTAAATTGCCAAAACCCTAATTCCCCTAGGGCTAGCCGCCACTATAATTTCGAACGGCCAGGAAACTCTCCCCTTCCACCTCGATTATCTCCTCATCCACTCAATATCAAGCCTCGACATCTAAAGGAAAAACGTCGGTGACAGTGAGATCTAGGAGATCAACGGCCGTGATGGAGTTTCGTGTGGTGGATTGGCCAGATTTTGGCCATGTTCATCCACCGTTCGCACACGATTTTCGAGACGATGGTGCGACCGAGCTTCAAGTGGCTCTGGGCGATGGTGCTGCACATGATGGGCTTTCAAACGGTGATGGTCGATCGTGTTCAAATTCGTCGTATGGAGGTGCGGCATTTGATGATTAGCGTGCGTATGGGTTCGATGTTCGGCCTGGGGACTAACGTGATGGAAGAAAAGGAATTAGCGGCCTGGATCTCTAAATTCAAAATGGACGGCCACAATTTTGATGGTATATAAAAAAAAGGAAATTGTAAATAATTTATATTATAATTCGTATAATCTTTTAAAATTCATAACTTTGTCATACGAGGTCCGTTTTGCACGAAACAAGTTGCGTTGGGTTTGTTTTGACGAATACTACGCAATTGAGCTGGTTTGGATTGATTTGAAGCTGCTAGGAATTTTGGATAAAATTAAACGCTCGTTTAATTTTATTCGGAATAAAACGCTGCAACGACTATTGAAATCAAAGTGAGTATAACTCACTCTTTCCGACTCGCTTATATTTTTATATAAGTGAGAATAAAATTTATTTATGCTGATTGATGCTTGTTTGGATGATATATGATATATTATATATATTGATTGGTTTGGATATATTCCCACATATTTAATTTATTAATTATTATTATTTAATTATTTTAATTTATTGCTTCTCGACTACAGACTACTCCTTAAGAAAATTGCATTCTCGCAATTCCTACTTAGGGAAAATCTATAACTGTTTGGATAAATTCCAGCTCTCTACACCATTAAATTAATTAACAAACAAGAAATAAATTACATATTCGACTCATGCGCATCAATGAATAACTTAGGTATGAGTATTCCATGAGCTCATGTGTCTCCCAGGTACAATCCAACGGATTATCGGATTACTTTACCTTCACCAATGAAACTCTCTTGCTTCTGAGCTGTCGGGATTTTAGAGTCAACTATCCAAACTGAATGCTGCACAAACGTTAGATCAAGGGACAACTCGAGCTCTCGAATGTCTCTTGGCTCTACAACAGTCTCTGTATCCCGTAATTACTTTCTCAGTTGAGACACATGAAAAGCATCATGAATCCTTGAGAAGTGATCAGATAATGCTACTTTGTAATTTGTATGCAACTTTCCTAATACGTTCAGTAATCAGGTATGAGCCCACATAGCGAGGTGCTAAGTTCTCCGATTTGTTGAATCTCACGATTCCCTTCAGCGAAGATATCTTCACATAAACTAGATCTCCAACCGCGAACTCTATATCTTTTCTTCTACGATTGACATATGACTTATGTCGATCCCGGGCCTCCTTCATTCTTCGTCTAATCAGCTCAATCTTCTCTGACACTTCCCTGATAGAATCTGGACCTAGAACAAACTTATCTCCAGTCTTCAATCAATAAGATGTTGATCGACAAGGTTTGCTATATAGAGCTTCGAACGGTGCCATGACAATGTTAGATTGGAAACCGTTATTATAAGCAAACTCAACCAAATGAAGGTGACCTTCTCAGTTACCACCAAAATCAAGTATATAGGCATGAAGCTAATCCTTTAGAATCTAATTCACCGGCTCCGTCTGCCCATCGGTTTGCGGATGATAAGCTGTGCCAAACTTCAGCTTTGTTCCCAATGCTTCCTGAAACTCTTCTAGAATCTACTAGTGAATAGGGGATCATGGTTGCATATTATGGAGCTGGGAACTCCGTGAAGTCTTACAACATCTTTCACGTACAGCTTAGCTAAATAAGACATAGTTCGGTTCGACTTCACCGGTATGAAGTGTGCCGACTTAGTCAACCGATCTACAACTATCCAAATGTTGTCATGTCCACTTCTTGACTGTGGCAAACCATCAACAAATCCATCGATACATGTAACCACAAGAGGTTATAACCATTCTGATGGAATTTATACAAGCGAATTATTGATTTACTAATCCACTCATGTCTGCTTCCATTTCCATTGAGGGATTTCTAATGGCTGTAATGGACCACTGAGTCTCTGGTGTTCCGCCTTCACTAATTGGCATGTCACGCACTCCTTAAGATACTTGACAATATCACGTTTGATACTTTTTCAGTAGTAGAGTCGCTTCATATCCATGTACATTTTGCTACCGTCTGAGTGTATGTTGTAGCGTGATCTATGACAGTCTTTCAACACTTCTCTTTGGAGATTATCAACATCTGGTACTACTAACTTGTTCCTTCTTCGTAAGCATCCATGTGTATCAAGGGAATAACTAACCAAATATTCAGCTTCATCTCCAGATTTCAATCTCCGAATAAGTGTTAAAATAGTCAGATCTTTCTTTCGTGCTTTTGAAATCCTTTCTATCAAAGATGGTCTTGCAATAAAGCTAGACATCAACGCTTCCGAACTAACTATAGAGCCTCTGTCTCGAATCTCACACATGGATAATGTCTCGAGATTCTTCCACTCGGCAATCATCATAGAAACTACAGCTTAGTGTTGTCAGCTCAAAGCATCAACAACTCGATTACCCTTACCAGGTGTGTATTGGATTTCAAAATTGTAAGCTGTTAGAAACCCCAATTATCGCTACTGTCTCATGTTGAGATCCTTCTGTGTAAACAAATACTTCAGCGACTTGTGATCTGTATATAATACAAATCGCTCTCCAAACAAGTAGTGTCGCTAAATCTTCAGTGCTAACACTATCGCTGCTAGTTCTAGATCATGTGTAGCATATCTAACCTCATTGGGTCTTAGCTGTCTCGATGCGTATGCCACAACCCTCCCTTCTGCATTAGCATTACACCAAATCCAGAACCACATGCATTTATATAAACCTCCAAGTCCCAATTGCCTTTAGGTACAATAAGCACATGTGCATTCGTAAGCAACTCCTTCAACTTTTGATAAACTTCCTCACACTTATCCGTCCATTGGAACTTCATTGTTTTTCTGGTGAGGTTAGTCAGAGGCTGTACTATCTTCGAGAAGTCCTTAATGAATCGCCGATAATACCCGAGTAGTCCTAAGAAACTTCTAACCTTCGTAACCGTTTAAGGCCGTTTCCATTCCTGTATCGCTTCTACCTTTGCTGGGTCCACTAAAATTCCTGCTTCTGAAACGAAATGGCCTAAGAACTTAACTTGCATCTGCCAAAAATGACATTTAGTCGAAAGCAAGTAGGCGCATTTTTAATTTAAAAGCAAAGTAATGCCTCAACCCCTTCGGAACCCCTGGTTTCGACTCCATACCTTCCGCCTACATCCACTTCACTACGTACCAGTTCCCTGATAGCATGAGCATTGGTTTCGACTGTGTCGGAAGCGAAAATAAGGAGGCGGAACCTGGTGCCGAAAGCATCGAAGCAGTGAAAAACGTGTAGCAAAGAGTTCTTTTCACCTAACCTGATTTACGTGTCCAATTTTGATTGGTTGCCTCTTTTCTTTACCACTAAAAAGTACTGCAATTCTCAGAACTAACTATTTGGATTATTTGCAAAAGCCTCTTCTCCTTTTATAAATATATAAAACATTTAAGTCTCATATCTTAAATAATTTTATATATCCATTAAAACACTTAGGAAAAATCTACAAAAAATCCAGAAAATATCTTTTAATATGTTTTCCAACATATAAAAATTTCAAACCCAAATCTTTTATTATTTAACCGTAAATAATTTATAACCCAAAACAACATTTTCTTTACTAGAAAATTCATATAAATTCCACAAAAATTTAGAAAATTTTGAAAATTAAAACCTCTCTAAATTATCATTTATGATCTTCATAAAAATTCGCAAGGCATTTGGATGTCATTTAATAGGGTTTTCGTATCAAAACATGTCATAAAATCTATATGAACAACCATAAATCATCAACAAGTAAATATAATCATTTCATCATTCAAAAACGTGGCAAATCAATGCAAAATATTTCGGATTTCATCTTAAAACCGAAAACAAAACAAATATGAGATGTAAACATTATTCACCTTAGCTTTGGAGATTAAAGAGATTGAGATGTGAATGGATTTGATTTGCTTAAGCTTCTTCCTAGCTTTTCTCTATCTTTTTTCTCTCTCTTGTTAACGGTGGCCGGCCTCAAAATAAAATTTTCAAAATGAAATGAACGTGTATAGGAGAATACACGGCCAAGTTTGAGGGATATAGGAATGACATCTTTTCTATTTTATCCCTTCTCTATTTCATTTTAATTCTTTTCTTAATTCATTGTTTAAATGGCACGGCTACCCCTTAATTAAATCAAATCTAATCCCCTAATCAACACATTATTTTATTTAATTTAACTAATTAAATATTCTAAATAATGTTACCAAAAATCTGAGCTGTTACATAATAACTCAAATCTAGTGGTGATGGGAATCGACTGTACGATAGACACAAGTCCCGAGTAGAGTCATCACAATATGAGGGTCACCTAACCCTTATCTATACTAAAGTGAAGAGTATAAATAATATATGTCCATCTATCACTTTGCTTAGAACCAGACAAGAGACCGATGACCGTATGTCCGCTCCAGAACTCCATGGTTACCTAACCGGATCTGCTCCTACAATCTTCAGTTACCTCGACAACCTACCCTATGGGTCACCTAACCCAATAATATAAAGGTGTCGTGGATCTAGGGCGCGATCCCAAGATCAGGTCGTCAGGGTGAATTCTGGCGTAATCTAGTTTTCTTCAACGCTGATAACAGTGCACGATGATAGAGGAACACATAATATCAATATATTTAAAGGCTCCAACCTTCGTTCACACCCATAAGCTTGCTCATTATGACCATTACCTCAGATAAGTACAAATATAACATAACTATTCCCGTCATATTAGTGTTATCTACTTGCATTGAATAACCAAATAAGTATCACATCGACATCCCATACCATCGCGTGTTACTAGTTCGTTTATCAAATGTCCATAAACTACACTTAAACCACACCATATATCTATGCAACAAGTTTGATGAATAATCAGAAAAGCGTTACCGAAAGTCTCATATCGGACGGTATCGTTAATCCGTTTATTCAAATTTCTCATTACATAGAAATGAAAAAACATGTACAATAATCAAAGTAATTTTTGTTAATATATATACATATTTGAAAGCAAAAATAATGTTTTCGGTAATAAAATACAATATTGATTTATTTTATATAAAACAATATTCAAATAACTATACAAGCAATATAGAATTCTTTTATAAATCTATAATATAAGTTTTATAATCATTAATAAATATTTTGAGAATATTTGATAAATTTTAAAATAATAATTCACTAAATCATCATAAAAATTCATTAATATAATATTATTAAACAAATTTGTTAAATTATTAAACACCTTAAATTATATTTATAACTAAGTATAATTTTAATATGTTATAATATATTAATATGTTTATATATTATATATTTTATTTTAATTTTATTTATTAATATATTAATATGTTATAATATTGTTATAACTAAGTATAAATTTAATATATTATTTTAATATAGTATATTAATATAATATATTTATTTTTTATATTATTATATATTTTTTTATTTTTATTTTTTTATTTTAATTATTAAACAATTTTATTTATTTATTGATTTTCTAAAGAAAGAAATGAATCCGTTTAAATTATATTTATAGATAGAAGTGAAAAATCTAGAGAGAGAAATATCTAGAATCAGAGAAGTCAGGAAACAAGGGTTAAGGTTTGGGTTTTGGCTCAAATTGCGTTGGCCTTTGTTTATTTTCGTTCATTCTTTCTTTTCTTTGATTCATGAAACGATATATATGTATATTCAAGCCCACTAATAAAACCAATTATACTACACCAAATTTTCTTTACTAATAAATCATTTTACTGTTCATTTAACAAAAAATTATTTAACTAAATCATTTTATTTAATCAATTACTAATTAAATTCAAACTTTATAAAATAAATTATTTCCTATCAAATTACTAAATCATCAAATAATTCCATATTAATTAATTCAAATCAAATTTTATTTATTTATTATTATTAAATTATTAATTTATTGCTTCTCGACAACAAGTTGTTACATACTTCCGCCGCAAGAAAATTGCGTCCTCACAATTTCTACTTAAGGAAAATCTATAACTGTCTAGATAAATTCCAGCTCTCTACACCATAATTAATTGACAAGAAATAAATTACATACCTGACTCATACCGACTCATACCGACTCATGCGCATCAAGGAATAACTCAGGATACAAGCGTTCCATGAGCTCCTATGTCTCCCAGGTACAATCCAACGGATTGTCGGACTACCGTACCTTCACCAATGGAACTCTCTTGCTTCTGAGATGTCGGATTTCAGAGCCAAATACTCGAACTGGATGTTGCACATACGTCAGATCTAGCTAGCTAGCTAAAATGCTTTTTTTTTTTTGGTTTTAACCTGCAATAACTTGTTGGATATTTAGCATTTTAGCAATTATAGGGTGATGCATATGCAAGACTATTTAACCACTTGGACCTTCCTTGTTTATCTATACTTGTTTTAGATATTAATGTACTTGCATATTTTTGAAGGGAAAGAGCTTGAGTTTTACATAAAGAAACTACAAAATAAAAAAGACCGTTGCAGGTACAAGTTCAACCAAGTCCTACATACAAGTGTTTTCTGTGCATTGTATTAGTGTTTCTGTGAACAATTTTTCACTATGGTCAGTACAGTTTATTTCACTGTTATAATGTAAAATAATCAATTTCCTCAAGTTCGTCTATTTTCTTTTTCCAATTCAAAGATTGTCGGATGCCATTTTATTATTATTCTTTAAATTGTATGAAAAACAATGTCATTTCATATCCATTAGTTTAAAATAGTTAATGTCTGCTTTCTTGTTTCTTCAATCTTCTCATGCATGCAATTATTTAGGTTTTAATGTGTTAAATTAAACATTAAAAATAGTTGTGAACCTATCCCAACAACCGACAATAGTACCAATCAAAAAGAATTATGAAAGCAATTTCTTTTATCTTGCTAAAAAAATAATACCAATAAATGGAAAACATGTTATGATACAAAACAAAATAGCATTTCTTATGTCAAGTCCAAGATAAACTACAATCAAACTGTGATTCCTAGCTCAAAACTGGTGGTGGGTACGAAATCAGAGCTCTTCTCGTTCCTTTCGGCCGTTGGTGGAAATATGATTTTTTTTTGAGTTCCTTTCCGTTAACATCAAAATTCTAGTAATTGGAAAATGTGAAATTTGAAAATCGAGACAAACACGAAAATTCTACTCTTTCGATAAAAAAAAAAGTTTAGCTATACAAAATATGCTAGTATTGTGAGAATTATGAAGTTGGACAAGTCTTTTATCATGGATCTACCAATTAATCCGTTTGGCCCAATTAAGGTTTTCTTATACATAAGGATAGATTGTATGTATCGTGGATCATATATTCTACCGAACATTCGGTAGAATATATGATTCATGTTTACATTTTCATATCTCTAGTATATGTATGTATGTGTTTAAAGAACCTAAAGGAGCATGGATCATATATTCTACCGGATTCTCACAAATATTTTGCATACATATATTCTACCGAACGAGTATAATTTAAAGAACCTAAAAGAGCTCTTCTCGTTCCTTTCGGTTTTATAGAACTTAAAAAACCTAAAGGTGCATGAATCATATATTCTACCGAACATCGTTCTATGTGTGTGTAGGTGAGTAGGTAGGTAGGCATATATGTGTACACATGTATTTCTATTTACAAGTCTATTTACAAGGCCCACTTCACATTGCGCACACCTTCATTCGTTTTATTTTGTCATACCTATAACTTTTGGATTATGTAAATTTTTAATGGACATGATATTTTGATTTGTAGATCATCTTAATAAAAATATGTAACCACATCAATACTTCTTCCCTCTTCAAAATCTGAAACAAATACAAGTCATCAGAAATATTGATTATGACAGTTGATTTGAAATGTAATTTTGAAGGCGCTTTAAATTTCGAAATGTTTAAAATATTTTGTAGAAATGATCTTCATACTAAAAAGGACTATATGTATATATACAAAAATTTAGCTCAATTCATATCTTCGTATTTAAAACATAGACCGTTGATAAATGGGTAGTGAAGTCAAGGGATGATGTGGTGACTCATCTTGTATTCATGTTCAAAAACTCATAAAACTGCTATCTAGTAGACTTATCACTAATATTTATATTTGAACCAGACCGGTCATTGTATTCCTGATTCCCTAATCAAAGAAGTAAGAGAAATGACCAAAAAGTTCTTTGATCTTTCCTACGAGGAAAAGCTTAAAATTAAGATGACGCCAAAAACTGGGTACAGGTATCATCTTTTAACTTTCTATGCATGTTTTTGATTCAGTGCAATTTTTAATTGCATTAGTAGCTTCCATCATTTAGCAACCTTACACTTATTGATCAGAGGATACCAGAGGATCGGTGAAAACATAACCAAGGGAACTCCAGATATTCATGAAGCAATTGATGTGAGTATTTTTATTTCTACTTTTATTTCTATTTTTCTTTGATCAATCTAAATGTAATTTTTTCTTTCTGAATGAGATTATATCGATTAACTATAATCTAACAAGTTTGCAAATAAGAATTTGAAATTCAGTGTTACATGGAGATAGAACCAGGAAAATATGGATCGCTTGGCCAAGCTGTAGAAGGTTTTAATTTATGGTACGGCTTATTTATGGTATTTTTTTAAATATTTAACCATAAAGCAGTTGAGTTGATTTAACACAATCTACAGGCCTGATAATCCTGCGAATTTCAAATCCCTGATTGAACGTTATATCTACATTCTCAAAGGTTTTTTATTTTATTTTATCTCTTGCTGATCAATGCATTGAAAGTGCTTTTATGCCAATCTTTTTTGTTTTTGTGGGTTCTTTTTACAGATCTATCAAGAAAGATAATGCGAGGAATTGCTTTAGCATTAGGTGGCCCTCCAGATGCATTTGAAGGAGAAATTGCAGGAGACCCCTTTTGGGTAACACGTATAATTGGTTACCCTGGTTTATCTGAAAGTAAAAATAAAGAAAAAATGTGCAACGATGTTGGATGGTAATCATTCTTCTCACAATATCATTGCTTTAGTTATCATCAATTTATAACCAAATTAGTATCTTACTTGGAATTCTTTTTGTCATATGTGTTTATGCTTCTCTGACCAAGTTCAGTGGTGCTCACACAGATTATGGTATGTTTTCTGAAATACATAGGGAGCTTATAATGATTAATGTTATTTGTACTTAATTATACCTTTATGATGTTATAAATACAGGTTTGTTGACATTGGTTAATCAAGATGACGATATTCATGCTCTACAGGTTTCTCTTTTCTTACAAACTGAAAGCCCCCCCCCCCCTCCCTTTTCTGCGAACCCAACTTTGTATAAACATAAATAAAGTTTATATTATTATCATTTATTTATTTCAAAAAAAAGGAATATACTTTTCACATAAAGGTCCATACTGCTGCTATTTGAATATTGTAGCATGCTTTTAGTCTTTGGATGCTCTAATTGAAGCATAAAAAAGTTTCCCTAGCAGTTTATGAATCCTTCAGTTATAGTGGTTTGCTAGCACTCAGTAGTATCCTTTTTTTTTTCTCTTCTAATTTTTTTGTGTTGATTTGTTAACCCACTTTATTTACCAAAATTAGGCTGAGTGGGTGCTGACCCTGCCCGTTTCTCCGTAAATAAAAATAGCGTGATTTCATATAAAAGGTGCAATGCAGGTGAAGAATCAATCAGGTGACTGGATATTTGCAGTGCCAATACCTGGAACCTTTGTTTGTAACATCGGTGACATGCTCAAGGTTATATTCATTCCATATTTTTCATTATGATATGTTAATATATATACATACATAGCATTCATTTGACTCTTATTACAAGTTTTAGATATTGTCTAATGGAATATACGATCCGACGTTGCATAGAGTCATCAATAACTCCCCAAAATATCGTGTTTCTGTTGCTTTCTTTTACGAGGTATGGATTCATTATTTGTATATACGTTCTTTGTAACTTTTATAATTCTTTTTCCTAACTACACTTGTTAAATATGTCCAGACAAATTTCAATACACATGTAAAACCGTTGGATTTTTGCATAGAGAAGACAGGAGGAGTTGCGAAATTTGAAGGAGCTGTTTATGGCGAGCATTTAGTCAGTAAGGTGACAACCAACTTTGTTATGTAGTTATTTGAGGATTAGTAAAATAAAAATCTAAAGATAATAAAGGAAGTTTCATTTGTTATGTATAAAGTATTTTTGTGTTTGATATCTAACTTTGATGTTGCTTTTTGTATGAAAAGATTATACATCCTACGCCCTGTTTCTAATGATATAAGAAACAGATCAACAATGTATGATTTAAATGGAAATCTTCTTAACACCACTGGAGCTATTCAGATGCTAACCGACCACGCTCTCAGTTCCTACGGCATTATTCCTCTGTAGAGTTTCCAATAAGCGCCAAGTGAGCTGTAAGTATGTTTTGATACCTCATCTTACAATACAAGAGAGAGACAAATCTTTAGTAAATATCAGCAGTCACACGAACTGTAAGTATGTTCAGATACAGCTTGTACGTCAGTAATATGAGCGTGAATGGTGGGAGTTTTTGTAAATCATTGAAATATCAAATGATAGGATGATCTGAGAGTGAGAGTGAGAGGTAGGTGATTCCATCACAAATGATATGAATTTTGATCGAAATTCACAAATGTGAATGAAAGATAATTTCTTATAAAATGGGAAAGCTCCAATGATTTCATTTTTTGGTCCTTAATGAAGAGATGTACTTTTCAATTGGGAACAAGGTATTGTATAGGGAAAAATAAAGAAAAAAAGCAAGAAAGAAAAGAAAGAAGACGAAAAACGTTGGAAAGTTTTTAATAGGCTACAAAATCTGCCTTGGTTTCTGGGAATTGGTCGACCACCCTTGTGTGTTGGACGACCAGCTGTGTTAAACTTTGAAGCTTTCTTAGAAACTTTTGCCATAAGAAAATGAATCAACGAACTTTCATAAAGAAATATGTATATTTGTTTCTATAACTACTGCAGTTTGGATTTTAAACAAAATCTGAAACTTGTACTAGTAGCTAGTTGGTTAACGAACTAACGCAAAAATCAGTTTAACTTAGGTTGATTTTCTGACAAATCCGTGAATTTTCCAAAACCTAGACTGTGTTCCTAAGTTCTTTTGCCCATTACCGCATCTAGCACTTCTAACGCGGCTGACGCGGTAACGGGAAAACCGTTGAACAAGGTCGGTTAAGTTGGCGTGGAGAAATTGATCCGTTGGCGTCAGAAGCGTCCGACGTCAATGGTAAAAACTTTACCCACCACTTTTCCTCTTCCTTGTATGATTTACACTTGCCTACCTTCTCCACAACAAAATTAAAACTTCCCTCTTCAATTGCTATATTCAAATCAAGATGTCATAAAAACAACGAAAAAGTTCGAAAATATGGTTTGCAGCAGCAACAATGTTTTTTCTTTGATGCGCAGCTAACGCATATGAGGTCGTTGGCAGTATAAGAAATGAGTTCACAAAAAAATTAACAGTAGCACTAAACAACGTTTTGAAGGAATGTCATGTAGAACCAGAGATGATGAAAAATCACGTTCGACACAAATATGAAGTGCTTAGAAAACAGTGGTTAGCTTGACAAAGTCTGTGCAATAAAACCGAGTTCGGATATTATTCGATTAAGGTATATATATATCTTTTCTTTACTTTTAAATAAGTCATTTATAAGAAATTTGCTATTAAATAGTTTTTATTTAATATTTTGAAGTATTGGAGAGGATTGATAGAAAATATGAACATGCGGTAAATTATATTTCAAGGTACACATACAACTTGTGTTGCTGCATTCACGCCTACTACTGCACATAAATATGAGTCCTCAAACATTCCACGATCTCCCCCGCGTTCTCAAACATTTCAGACCTCTTCGATTGCATGTGGAAATTCAATGAAATGTACATGAATCTCGAAGATGTTCACGTATAACCAACACAGTTCTTTCGTAGTATGGGACAAACATATATGACTCCACCTTCTATGCCTTTCATCTTCTATGATTCAACCATCTATGACCGCACCACCTTTCAATCCGAAATCAACATTTGATAGTCATAGTGGATCAAGTAGAAAATGTCGTGTAGAAGAAAATTTGATGAAACAGAAGGTATTTACTCTTATTGATTAGATAAATGAGAGACAAATGAAGAAATTTTGTTCTGCTACAGGAAGCCCTAACACTAATCTGAGTCCAAAGAGTGGAGATTCTATTAGTTCATCTTTTTCGTGCATAGCTCTTGTTAATCGGATGAAGATGATTGGTCGGTTTGATGTTGGTGAAGCATTAACAATTCTTATGGACAAAGATAAAAGAGAATGTTTAATGCTTTGGATGATAGTATTGCAAGGAGCTGGCTGTAACAACCCGGATTTTTATGATTGGATATTTTAATAATCAATTTAAATATTGTACCATTAATTAACTTAAAGGTCCAAATTTTGACTTTTTTCATAAGGTCGAATTGGAACTCGAGACCACTTTCATTGAGTCTGAATCGATGTGCGACTCAAAATGACTATAAATATCGCTAGTTTGGAGTCAGATTATTTTTATGGTTTACCTGTTATTATACGTATTTTGCAAAAATACGCGCGTAGTCGGGTTCAGTGGATTCTCGACCGACAACTTGTATTTTTAGGATGCGAACTTCATTATGAGGTGTACGGTTGAAGAATATTTGGAATTGGACTATCCGATGGTCAAAACGAACTAGAAACGTGTGTAATTATCATCCCGGAGCGTCGTCTCAGATGGTAATGAAATTATACCATAAGGATTGGAATAATGAGGTGATGTAGGTCGATGAGTTTCGTGGCAATCCGATGTATCGTGTGATCATGCAAACTTTAAACGTATGATGATTCATTTAAGAAATTCAATAATACACTCACTCACTCACTCACTCAGACTTTTCTCTCTCGCTTTTCTTCCTTTCCCTAATATCCAACGGGTCCAAAAGTAATGGGTTTCGAGTCTACCCCGCTTGTGGGAGCTACGTACCATATTAGACAACGAGATCAAATGTGTTGGACTCGTGGAGAGGGGGGATCACATCCATGTAGGCATTGATAGGTCCGATGAAGCTTGACCAACTTTCATTTTTTGGTTTGTTGTCGATGATGTGATGAGACGGCGGAGCTTGATGCCATGGTTGGTGAAACGGAAGGCGCCAATGTGAAATTGGTTTAAAGCGGAGTCGGTTATGTTGGTTGGAGGGGCTCTGGTCGAGCAAGGCGAATCGTGGCATAGCATGGCCGATTAGGGCTAGGAGATGTCGCAATTTCATAGGGGAGGTCGGACCTTGCAGGGGTTGCGCCGTTGTGTTTGTCGTCGCTCAACGTGAAGAACGAAAGTTGTGACGCCCCACCTCTATACTCACACTAACCAAGGACACTACTGGGTAATGCCGTCAATTAGTACGAAGAATAAGGCTGTTAAGGAGCGACCATCTGTGTAATTTCTTTGTGCGAGTACCGATATGTCAGATAGTATATCATGCATTTCATTTCAAGTGGAAATCTGACATATCTAATACAAACTCGAAACTACTACACAGTGGCTATGAGGCCTTCGGACACAAATATAAAATAAGCATAACACAAATCAGTCACAGATTTTCATATCACTAAGGCGGAAACAGATATGAATATAACACATAGAAGTGTACATCAAAGTAGTGGTCATACAAGATCCTCTACATCACAAAAGAATAGGTACAAGTGCTAAACTAAAGAGTATGAATACATCAAGGAGTCTCTATCTCAAATGTATAAAAACAAAAACTACTAAGCTAAGGTAGTTAGCCAAAAGTCAGAAGCTAGTCCTTGCTAAGAAGTCAAGTTGAAGCACCTGAAACACCTCGGTCTGATCCGAGTATTATTTAAGAAGAAAAATAATAAACGGATCAGTCTAGCTATAAATATCATATGAGATAAGAAAGGATAAGAGATACCACAAAAGCGTATGATAACAATAATGCCATACTGTGACAAGTATACATTCGGTAACAATAAAAATCATACTATCTCAAATCTCGTCAAATATCCAAAAAGAATATCACATTCTTTGGCTTATTCACCAAACCCCAAATATTGACAAAACATATCAATGTCAATCGCAAAAATTGGTGAAACACAAATTCCAGAAATCAACAATTAGAAATCCAGAAAACATAAAGGGGGAGGCCTATCACAAACGGAAGCATGAAAACTCACCAACACGTGTATCTCAAACGGGATGCTATCCCATGGTCGCTAACCATAGAGCTGGTGCAACGACGTAGTACAATAACGGTACGCCCGAGGAACCTGAAACTCAAATGAGCCGGAACAACAACGTAGTGCAATAACGGTATGCTCGATGAACCTGAAACTCAAATATTTCGGAACAACGACGTAGTGCAATAACGGTACGCCCGATGAACTTGAAACTCAAATAATTCGGAACAACGACGTAGTACAATAACGGTACGCCCGATGAACTTGAAACTCAAATAATTCGGAACAACGACGTAGTGCAATAACGGTACGCCAGATGAACCGAACTCCATAAAACCCATAGGTCGCTTGCCTATAAAAATGAGACGAAGCTCCACAATAAGTGTAAATTACACCAAGCTAGTAAATAAATGAGTTTAGCTTCATGTCCCATAACCACTGGCTTAACTTAAATATTTACGAACAAATTATAGATTTCCACTCGAAAATACAAAATGATCATCATGGATCAATAAGTGTAAATTACACTAAGTTAGTAAATAGATGAGTTTAGCTTCATGTCCCATAACCACTGACTTAACTTAAATATTTACGAACAAATTGTAGATTTCCACTCAAAAATTGTCACAAGATTTCAATCGAACAAGTCTAAGAATTAACCGACAAAGTAAACGCAAGCGTTTCATACCACTTGTTTTGCTAAGTCGTTTAATTGGATTTCTCGTACGAATGAGGTAAAGGTTTGTATATACTAATAGATTGGAAAACGGTTTTAAAACGAGCTTTGTATTTAAAAGTAATGTTGAAATCATTTTTGTGAAAGAGTTTGAGTATTTACTACTAGTATAGAAACTTTTGTATTTAAAAGTGACAAATCACAGAAATGATTGTAAAAACAATCTATCACCAAAAATCCACATTCGGCGACGTGAATTCAAACCATAAAAATCGATATCAAATCCCAATCAAATGGATATTCCCAAAAATCCATAAATGAAGTCATCAAAGTCGATAATAATTGACAACAACTAACCGGATCAACAAAAATCGATAAAAATTGGAAATCCACTCAAAAATAGCCAAAATAGGCAAAACTGCACAGAACCAGACGTCTAGTTGAAAATCCAGACGTTTGGATTTTGTCTCTGCCTTTTTTCTTTTTCCAGGGACCCCTTCCAAACGTCTGGATTTTCCTGCTAGGCAAAAATCAGCCTAGCCCAAAAAGAGCGAAAATCCAAACCGGGAGCGATCGAACGAGCGATGGATGCTAGGGATTTATGCCAATCGACAACCCGACATTATAGGCTCTTCGATACACCCCAAATAACATGTCCAGACATCCAAGATAGGATCTTTAAAGATTTTGACTTCAAAATACCAAAATTGGAAAATTCACCAAATCAATTCAAAACAAAAGCAATTGGACATGAAATAGATGTTAGGAATTCATACCTAACAACAATGAAAGCTATAGACATAGATGTGAGTTCAAGAACTCACCTTTAAACCCAAGAACAAGAATTGAGAAGCTCTAAAACAAAGGAAAGATCAACCACTCTTCAACTTCAACTCAAGAAGCTCCAATCTAAGCTCATAAGCAAATATTTCCTAAGTTAGGGTTTAGGAATTTCTAAAAATTAAAGAGAGATTGAGATGGAGAAGATAAAGAGGATGCTTACCTAAGCTTCTCTTTGATTTCTAGAACTTGAATTTGAATTTCCTAGTAAACTAGGGTTTAGGAATTTTAATTTCCCTTTCTTTCCTCCATTTTCCTTTAGCTTGAGAGTGTTAGGAAAATATAATGCATGAACGAAGAGGGGGTGGAGTGTTAGGGTATTTTGTTGGGTTAGTGGGCTGAAACCCCAAACCCAAAGCCCAATAGAAAAATAGAAAAAATTCTACTCAACTCCAAACATATCAATGTTTATACTCAAAAAAGTTGTAAACGTCGTTTTGAACTCAATGGACGTGGTCTCGAGTCCGGATTCGACTGTTTACAAAAAGTTACGTTTTGGACTTTTAAATTCAACTAACGATGCTATATTTAAATAAATCATTTAAATATATTATCGTAAAAATATGCGGGTTGTTACAAAAGTTGTGCGTGGTTTCGTTGACTATAGCTAGAGCGGTGGTGGGCTTGGTGGGTTTGTGCTTGAACAGCCATGTACATTAGATATTTGGGAAGAAAGAGAATAATATAATGAAGGCAACTAAGATAATTAATTATTTCAATTAATCTCATTTCGTATTTAATTCGTATCTTTTTCATACGAGATCCAATCGAGACACGATCTTTGTCGTTGCACTCATAGTGAGATTATCTACGACATGGTATAGGCTTGGACTAGATTCAAATTAAGAAATTGCAGCTCAGGTCAGTGGAATTAATACTATGAATTTTAGTATAAATCCCCATATTTATATGTATTGAGAAATATTACCTGGATGAGGTAGAATAATATATATACGTAATTCTTTCACCATGATTGGATTGGTATAAGTACATATTTGAGATAGTTAATTAAGGTCCCGTACATATTGTGTTTTATTTGTATTGAACAGGGTTAGATAAAGTTGATATTAATTTATAACATGATTATAAATTAATTAATCTCTAATTGTTGTTATATTAGTGATATTATTATATATTTTATTACTAACCCAAAATTAAGAGTATGAGCTTTAAAAATAAGCTAAAAGGCTATAATAATGGTTTAGACATGTTAAACTTATTTTAAAAGGGCTCTGAAGTTTATTTGGCTTTGATAATAATTTATTATGGTGTAATTCAATAATCAACTAACTAGTGGATTTTTATAAATGAGATTTTGGAATTTAGTAAATTACAAAAGGAATATTGTATTATTTTATAGGGTTTGGTTAATGTTATAAAATCTCAAATATTGTCATAACGTGATTTATTAACTTTAGAACCCGAGAAATGGTTTGTGACACACACACACACACACACGATACATGACTATATAATATTTTGGGCTTTGTTAATAGTAAACTTAATTTTAATAGAAGAATTAAGTGATATTAAGCTATAATATGATTGATAGGTAAGTGTATTATTTTATAAAATAAGTTTAAAACTTTTATAAGATAATACGAAGAAGACATGATTTGAGTAAATAAATAAATAATACGATTGTTAGATTAATGACGTAAGTAAGATAATTTTTTGTTGAATTGGATGTTTGGACTTATAAGAATTGTGTAATGGTATGAATCAACCCATTTGTTGATATAGTTATATGGAATGGATGTATGAATTATAGTAAGCAAATAAATAAGTTGAATGTGTAAATTATGTGAAAAAATGTGTGTGCGTATACATATACATACATACATACATACATATATATATATATAAATATACACATATACATATACACACACATTATAAGCTCACAAAAATATATCTAGTTGGGTATGAAAATCAATAAGTGTATTTGAATGAGTTAACTAATTAAAGGAGAGAGATGTTGTAGATTGTAGTTTAGTTGCCGAGGATCGAGTATCGTGTTCCGGCAGTAAGATGATGTAATAAACATAGTCGAAACCGCATTTGGTTAATGACTGGTTGTTTCCTAAAATGGGCAATAAGCCCAGGTCCGGGATGGTTTGCACCTGGATCTCCTTCTGATCCTTCTGATACTTGGTGTATGTGACAACCGGCACCTCCCGAGACATGGATCCAAAGCCTAGAGTGACTTTCGCACTCGCGTCGGTGCCGAGAAATACGAGTTGTTGTGGGTATTTAATACATTACAAAGACTAAAGATATACAGATATGATCTAAGACATTCTATACTTTCAGATCTCACAACGGAAAGCAGCAAAATATAATTATAGTAAATAATCATCTCAGAAAACATCTCAAAACACAGTCTCAGAAAACAGTACGTAGTCAAATCTAGAGTACATAGAAATACAATACATAGTCTGATAGATACTAAGTACTGAATAAGATTGATAGTTACATGGAGAGTAGTATAAAATAACAAGCAACTTCAATGATGGGCTCGCCTCTCCATGTACTAATCACAGGTCTATCACTAGTTGCCCTGTCCTCCTGTGATGGGGAAAACGAAAGGAAAATGGGTGGGTCAGACAGAGGTTTGGTGAATGAGCACATCATTAATATATGGGGATCATATGTAGCTGACTTTAATAGTACTCTATGTGACCTATGGTGTCCGAAGAGTGTTCGTGAATTACATGTTTGCTTTATTTAAGGGGTTTAACTCTATACACACCTACACCAAAAACTTGTGCAGACTTATACTTTGGATCGAACAACTGATCGAACCCATAGACAACTATTGGTCGGTTAATAACTACCGAAGTTTTCCAACTTAGGATTATCCTACAATTTCCTTTATGGGACTACATCTCTCACATTACGACTAGCGTAACTATTTTGCATAGGTTTCCCTTACAATTCTACCATAGAACTAAGTTTTCCACAACTACGACTATACATACCCCTGTTATGAATTGAGGGGGTGCCCGTAATGCCGACTTGTCGAAGTGTCTCATGGTCTACATCTGTGTCCACCTCTCAATGATAACATAATGCCTCTTATTGCATGCACCAAGATCCAACAATAACACAGTATCACGTCGCATAAGTAGCCATGAATACCAAGGAACTCCTGTTGTGTCAGGCTCATACACTTCATCAAGCATCAGTCAGTGCTGCGTGTCCACTATAGAACCACCCATGAGTGTCATTTGTGGTAGAATTTCCCCTAGTCGAATATCGATCCCTACTGGATAAATAGCATTTACCCAGTCCTGCAACGTCCTTGTGTCGCCTCATAGAGAACTAGCTTCCCTACTCCTAACCTCGATATGTATATATATATATATATAATATACATGAGCACTAATTTTATTTATAACACGGGCCTTAGGCTGAGATTCATAATGTGCTTCTGGAACGTCTACTAGTCGACTTCTTGCTCTTGAAGCGATCGACCGCTTTCTATTGGCAGCTCTGGATAGTGCGATCAACCGGTTGTCATCGAATGGGGTTTTAAATGTTTGATTTGTGTTCATTTGGTTGATTAATTATTAATTAATCACGTTCTTTTCCAAATCAGTGAGTTACAGAACAATTACAGTGAACCTACTTTTACAATTTTCCAAATTTCTTATTCAATTTCAGTTTACAGATTTACAGAGAAACCGTTCAACCTTGGTTTACTATTGTCATCCGTATTCATAGGTTATAGAAATTTCTACTTGATTAGAAAAGGGTTTTAATCTTAGATTAATTCCTATTTAACAGGTTTGCATCATTTTAATTTCAGATTTAAACAGTATGATTCTCTAATTTAGTTTCTAACAACCCAGATCAGATATGGTATATTAAAATTAACTACATATAATCATCTTATTAAAAATATACCCACTTACCTTAGATCTAAACTTTCCTTTGAATCCTGACTGGACTCCTTCCCCCGTTCGTTATTCGTCCTTCTTAACCTTTCTACTTTTATATTTATTTTATTTTTGAAGAATTTAGGTTTGGAGAGGAAAGATTTTGGCAGAGTTTCGATAAACCAGCAAATATCTAATGAATTAGAGTTTAGCCGTGTATTTATAGGGATTTTTAGCTCATATGGACCGTTAATCAACCCTAGAAGAATATTGCTCCAGTATGTTAACCATTTACTTCATAGCAAAGTAAAAATATTTCATTAAATCTGGACCGTTAGCCGCTCAAATTTATCGATCGGGGCATTAATCGATCGACTGCTAGGTGAGGACCGATCGACCGCTGAATGTCGACCGGCGACCCCCCAGGGTGTTGACTGCTGTTTTTATTTATTAATTTGTTTAACGTTCTCTCTTATCGAATTTACATATTTAATTATTTTTAACTTCGAATTTTCAAACGTTTATAACTTCTTCATATTAGCTCCGATTTCAAAGTATTATATATGAAAATCATTCAGAAAATCAATACGAACGCAATGGTTTAAGTTTCGTAGCAAACTCAGACGTTTGTAAAAATTTCATACTTTCTCATGTTATATTTAATTTAATTATTTTATTAAATTTTTGTTTAAATTTTCAAGGTGTTACATTCTCCCCCCTTAAAAGGATTTCGTCTACGAAATCTCCAACGATAGAAAAATATAACTCGTACATGAAACAATCAATGACTACAACATCTACTCATCCACATTCACTGGCAATTATTGCTCTTAGTTTAATTTCTAATGTAGTATGTGCATGTAAACATGGAATGCATATGAACCTACACTAATGCAAGGAGTAGGCGGTCTCTTAATCTAGTCGACCTCCTGTTATAAAAATGCTTATGCAATGTATCCAAGATGTATGCAACACCTTATGTAAAAATACTTGTAATTTTACATCTATGCGCAACCATTTAATCCATACGCAGCAACCATATGCATATAACTCAATAAAACAAAACAAGTGATGGTGTAAGTGTGTAATAACTTGAAAATATACATCGCTATGCGTGTAAGGAACCATTAAACAAATACATCCACTAGCATCCGTATGCAAGACATGTCCTAATGACACTTTTGCAACCATTTCTAACATCTAATGGTCTCTACCTATAGGGTATACCAAGCTAGAACCTAAAAAAACAGTAGTGGCCTATACTTAATTATCTAAAATGGAAAAGTACCATAAAAAAGTTATGGGTAGGTAGCTCGAATTCTCTCCTCAGGCTTCCATGTACTCTCTACTGGATTGTCTCCGCACTATACTTTAACTAGTTTGATAACTTTGTTACGGAGTCACTTTGTACCATGATCAAGAATACTGATGCACGACGAACAAGTGACTTCCTCTCTACCACCACCTCCTTTAGCTAACTTGGCTCGACTATGGTAACTACATCATGCAAGCACTTCTGCTAGTGCGACACATGAAAAACGTCATGCACTCGTGCTACCTTCTCATGAAGCTCCACTCTATAAGCTAACTTTCCTACGCTAACAGTGATCGAAAAAGGCCCTACAAACCTCGGTGCTAGCTTTTTCGAACTACCTAATTTCATAACATGCCTAAAAGGTGAGACCTTCACAAAAACGATGTCGCCCGTTGTGAATTCCAAGTCTGTATGTCTCTTGTCAGATTTTTTTATCTGTCTTTTGCCTTTTTCATCCTCCTGCGGATCAAGTCTACCTTTTCTGATGCCATATCATGTCTAAGAATAATCCTATCCGTAGTGTCCCACCAACAGGATGGTGATCTTCAAGGTCTTCCGTATAATGCCTCGAATGATCTCATCTTAATACTTGCCTGATAACTGTTCTTATATGTGAACTCTACTAAGACACGTGATCCTTCCAAAAGCCTCCAAAATCCAATATGCACATCCGAAGTAAGTTCTACAACACCCGGTTCACTCTCTCTCTGTTTTTCCGTCTGTCCGCGGGTGATAAGCGGTACTCAAGCTCAACTCGGGCCCTAAAGCCTCCTATAGACTCCTCCAAAACTCGCTGGTGGAAAGCAAATCTCGATCGCTAAAAATGCCAAAAGGAACCCCATGTAACATGACGATCTCTCTCACATATAATGCCGCCAACGACGCCACGGTCCTCGTACTCTTACTGGGATAAAATGAGTGCATTTGGTCAGTTGATTAACTATGACCCAAATACTCTCATTCCATCTCCTTCTCCTAGGTAGTCTGTCTATGAAGTCCATAGAAATACTCTCCAACTTCCATTGATGAATATCTGATGGCTATAATAATCCTCCTGGCTTCTTCTGCTCCGTCTTTACCTTTTGGCAAGTCATACATCAGGCTACAAACTCTGCTACATGCTTCTTCATACCAGGCTAATGAAAGACTCTCTTCATGTCACAGTACATTTTGTCTCCACCTGAATGGATAGTCATCCGAGTGTGATGAGACTCAACTAGTACCATATCGATCAAATCCATATGAGGGGAACACATAATCTACCATACCTCCGTAAACATCCCTTCGAGTCAATGACATAACGCCTCAAATGACCCAATTGCTCTCCCCTACCGAGCTTCTCAAAAATATCCACTAACTCCTTGTCTTGCTTCTAACTTTATCTAATGCGGTCCGTAAGCGTTGGCTGTACATCCAAAGCTACTAACAATCCTGAAGTAATGTTTGATGATGGTCGAAAGTCAAACGCAGAAATGAACTCTAAGTGCTTCCACTCTAAAAACAAAGGACTCGATAATGTATGCTGACTACTCAAGGTGTCGACCACCACATTGCCCTTTCCTGGAGTATATGAGACATCGAAATCGTACGATGCCAAAAACTCAATCCAACTTTGCTACCTTTAATTTAAGTCCTTTTGGGAGAACAAGTACTTCTGAGACTTATGATCCATATATAGCTCAAACCACTCTTCTAATAGATAATGTCTCAATGATTTGAGTGCAAAGACAATGGCCGCCAATTAAAGATCATGGCTAGGATAATTTCTCTCATGGACCTTCAACTATCGACTAGCATAGCTCACTACTCTTCCTTCTTGCATCAAGACCACGCCCAACCCCATACCACAAGCATTAGTATATATTGTGAACATCTTCGTGCCATTGGGTAACAGTAGAACATGTGCACTAGTCAACGCCTTCTTCAGCTTAATAAAAGCATCCTCACATTTCGTGTCCCACGAGAAAACTAAATTCTTTTTGGTGGGATGAGTCAGTGGGGCAGAGATCTTCGCGAAGTCCTTAATGAACCTCCTACAATAGTCCGCCAAACCATGGAAACTCCTCACTTCCGTGACACTCTTCGGTACAAGCCAATCCCAAACTGCAGCAACTTTATTAGGATCGACCACCAACCCACTTTTCGAGACAAAGTGTCCCAAAAAGCATAACTTCTTGCGCCAAAAGCGACACTTAAAAAATTTCACCTTTAACTTATGCTCGTAAAGTGTATAAAGCACTTCTTCTAAATGCAACGCGTGCTCCTCCTAGCTTTTCAAATAAACCAATATATCATCTACAAATACCACCACGAACTTATTAAGCAGCCCTCTCAAACTTGGCTCATCAGATCAGTAAAGTAGGTGGATGCATTGGTCAGTTCGAAGGGCATGACTAATCTCTTATAAAGTCCATCAGATGTACGACATGAAGTCTTCTGAATACTATCCTTAGCTATACGCAACTGATGGAATCTGGTATCCAAATTAAGCTATGAGAATACCTTCGGTCCAACCAACTGATCAAAGGGATCATCTATGCTGGGCAACGTGTAACGATTCTTCTTCGTCAGCTTATTCAGCTTCCTATAATTGACGCAAGGCCTAAGAGACTCATCCGCCTTGGTCTCAAAGACGACTGGTGCTCCCCACTCTGAAATACTTTTTTGATTGAAAACCTTCTCCAATAGCCTATTCACCTGCTTGTTCAAGTCGCATCTCTCCTTTGAAGCCATATGCCTCAAGAGTAAGGCAACAGGTTTGGATTTTTTCATAAGGTAAATTCGAAACTCGATCTCTCTCTGTGGTGAGAGATCGGTAACCTTGGAAAAGACATCTAGGTAATCTCTAAGTACATGCATTGAATTTAACTCGTCATATGTTAGGTCTAATGAATATATGTAACTTAACATAACTGAACCTATGGGATCACAATAAACCTCTAAACTGCATCCACTACAAGTACCAACCTAACAACCTTCCTATCATAATCTAGAACAGCCCCACACATCGTCATCCAGTCCATGTCCAAAATTAACCGAAACCCAGAAAATCCTAAGACAAAAGCATCGCAGTCGAACTCAACCCCCAAAATAAACAATCTAAAACCCCTACATATGATAGATAAATAAGCCGATTCTTCAACGGGATTTGATACAACCACAGGATCTGTAACTATGCTAGTGTCTAAGTGTAACTCATCTACAAGTCTACTAGAAATAAACGTGTGTGATGCCCCAGTATCAAATAAGGTACGAATGGATAAACCAGATAGAGTTAACACACCTTCAATCACGACCTTTTTCCCCTTGTACGCTATTGGAGGCGCACTCGAATTAGGAACTGCGTCCAGTGAGTAAGCTAGATCCACTTAGGTAGAGGTCTTCTTAGGTGCTGGAAACATGTGCCCGTATTGGTTGCAATTGTAACACTTAATCTTCGAACCATCTGCCTTGCACTCCTTCGCAAAATGCCCCTTCTTGCTACATTTTCTACAATGCATATCCTACTTCTTAATCATTTCCTTGGGTCCTCCTCCACTCTTGTGCTGATTCTGTTGTGGCGCCTCCTCTCCAGGCTTTTTGGGTTCTCCATTTGCTTCTTCCTTAGAGACGGTATTCAGCAAGGCCATCTTCACCAAACCCTCATATGTCGCACCTATGGGAATATGACTAAGAGCCAAATTTTAAATATGTTGATTCAGCCCCTTCGCGATCTTTAGAGCTTTCTTATGAGGGGTATTGATCAGTCCCATCCCAAAACTAGCCAACTCATTGAAGTGATTCACATACTCTTTTACTGACATGTCTTCCTGCGTTAGATGAATAAACTTCTGTAAATGCACTCCCTCTTCATCTCTAGAGAGAAACTTCATCTCAAAACATCTCCTAAACTCTCCCGAGTGTTTTCTCCCCCAACGGTCTCCACATCTTATATATACCACCAATTTAGGGCCTTTCCCTGAAGGTGCCAAGTAGTAAGCTATCTCCTCACCTCATCAGCAAGACCCATCAATCCAAAAATTCTCTCACAAGTACGGATCCATGTCCTTGAATCTACATATGACCCAGTCCCCATATACGGCTTCCCTTCAAGGCTCGCAAAATCCTTATACAACTTAGCAAAATTGACGGTAGGTGGGTCAGCAGGAACTGCACCTAGTGCTCGCTCCATGGGTCTTCTATTAGGATTAATCTTGGCTTGTTCCCTTGCCTGAAGATATCGACAGAACCAAACCGGGATGTTCACACCCAAAATCTCAACCGCGTCGCCTAAGCCTGGATTGCTCATCTTCTATCTGTGATTTTGGAATTTATTAACAACTTTCCACATGTAGTATAGGCAAGAATAAGGGAAAGAGATTATGCTTATATAAAATCGTTGGAAATTTTTTATTTACATATATATATATATATATACATACACACACACTCTTTGGAAACCCATTTTGAAAACCTTTTGGAAAACATTTGGAAAATGTTTTCTTTTGAAAAACCTTTCAAATATGTTCTCTCAATATGCCCCTATTCCTTAAGGAATTCCAAGAATATGCTCCGACACCAGCTATGACAACCCGCACCACTTGAGACACCGATCCAAAGCCTAGAGTGACTTTCGGACTTGCGTCGGTGTCGAAAAATACGAGTTGTCGGGGTTTTTAATACATTACAAAGACCAAAGATAAATAAATATGATCTACGACATTGTACACTTTCAAATCTCACAACAGAAGGCAACAAATTATAATTAAAGTAAATAATCATCTCAGAAAATATCTCAATACACAGTCTCAGTAAACAGTACATAGTCAAATCCAGAGTATATAGAAATACAATACATAGTCTGATAGATACTAAGTACTGAATAAGATAGATAGTTACATGGAGAGTAATATAAAATAACAAACAACTCCAATGATGGGCTCACTTTTCCACGTAGTAATCACGGACCTATCACCTGCTGCCCTATCCTCCTGTGGTGGGGAAAACAAAAGGAAAATGGATGGGTCAGACAAAGGTCTGGTGAATGACTACATCATTAATATATGTTGATCATATGCAATTGACTTTAATAATACTCTATGTGACCTGGGGTGTCTTAAGAGTGTTTATGAATTACATGTTTTCTTTATTTAAGGGGTTTAACTCTATACACACCTACACCAACAACTTGTGCAGGCTCATACATAGGATCGAACAACTGTTCGAACTTGTAGACAACTAATGATCGGTAGCTGTAGAACCTCCTGTGAGTGTCATTTGCGATAGAACCGCCACAGCCAAATATCGACCCCAGTTGAATAAATAGCATTTACTCAGTCTCGCAACTTCCCAATGTCGCCTCACAAGGAACTAGCTTCCCTACTCCTATCCTCTCTTTATATATATATAACATATATACACAGGCACTAATTTTATTTATAACCTAGGCCTTAGGTCGAGGTTCGTACTGTGCTTTTGGAACGCCTATTGGTCGACCGCCTGCTTTGGGAGTGGTCGACCGCTTGCTGTCGACCACTCCAGATAGTGAAGTCGACCTATCGTCATCGAATAGGGTTTTAAAAGTTTGATTTTTGTTCGTTGGTTGATTAATTGTTAATTAATTCTGTTCTTTTCCAAAATAGTGAATTATAGAACAATTATAGTGAACTTACTTTTACAATTTCCTAAATTTCTTATTCAATTTTAGTTTACAGATTTCTAGAGAAACCGTTCAACCTAGGGTTACTATTATCATCTGCATTCACGGGTTATAGGAATCTCTACTTGATTAGAAAAGGGTTTTAATCCTGGATTAATTCCTATTTAACAGGTTTGCATCAATTTAATTTATAATTTAATTTCGGATTTAAACATTATGATTCTCCAGTTTAGTTTCTAACAACCTAGATTAGATAGGGTATATTAAAACTACGTATAATCATCTTATTAAAAATACACACACTCACATCAGATCCA
Organism: Allium fistulosum; assembly: GCA_030737815.1. Classification (NCBI taxonomy): domain Eukaryota; kingdom Viridiplantae; phylum Streptophyta; class Magnoliopsida; order Asparagales; family Amaryllidaceae; genus Allium; species Allium fistulosum. The sequence continues at coordinate 889,644,029 of CM060905.1, read as the reverse complement.
AGCCCTCCTTTAAATCTTGAGTCAAATCCTCCCCCCATTTGTTAGTTGTTTGCTTGATTCATTTTTCTTGACCTTTCTACTTTTATATTTATTTTATTTTTGAAGAATTTAGGTTTGGAGAGGAAGGACTATGGCAGTAAGGAAATTTCTAATGAATTTGGGTTTTGATTAGCCGTGTATTTATAGAGGTTTTAAACTGAGATGGACCGTTGATAAACCCTAGAAGAATATTTGCTTACATTCTGTATGTTAACCATTTACTTCACAGCCAAGAAAAAATATTTCATTAAATCCAGGCCGTTGGCCGCTTAAATTTATCGATCTGAGACACCCACCGGTGGACCGCTGGGTGCAGACGGGTCGACGGCTACATGTCGACCGGTGACCCCTAAGGGCGTCGACCACTGTTTTTATTAATTATTTTGTTAACATTTTTCTCTTACCAAATTTACATATTTAGTTATTTTTAACTTCGAATTTTCAAATGTTTATAACTTCTTCATATTAGCTTCGATTTCAAAGTGTTATATATAAAAATCGTTCAGAAAATCGCTACGAACACAACTGTGTAAGTTTTGTAGCCAAATTCTAATGTTTGTTAAAATTACATTTTTTCCTTTATTATATTTAGTTTAGTTCTTTTATTAATTTGTCGCTTAAATTTTTGGGATGTTACAACATATAGGCTTTAGGGGACCTCTATTAGGACCTGTGATCATCATATGTGATGCAAAGCAAGGCGAGACCCTTGAGTGGTTTCATGTAATTAATGATGCGTGAAACGAGGTAGAACTTGTGTGATGTTTTCACTCGAAGCGAACGAGATGCTATCCATGAGACGTGATGATAGTACGACTCATTTGGTGGGATTAGAGTTTTTTATATAGTTTTGACCAAAAGCAAATTACATAAGTCCTAATGTGATATAGTTTTAACGAAGAAAATTGGTGTAAGTAATCATTACTACAAGGTACCGCATATAATAGTAAAATTGGATTTTATCGAAAAGATGTGTAAGCGATAAATTCAACCAAAATATCACACTGCTATCTAAGGTGGCATGCGAATGTTAATATTCGAATTGTTCGATATTAATTGCTAACTGAACTTACACCTTTGAGTCGTACAACCGCAATGATGAATACTCCAAATAAACCACACAGTATAATTAATTTATAATTTGTAAATTAATCAAATTAATTAATATTTCTAAAATATTGATTATTAAATCTGATTTGATTTGTTTGTATACCACTGGAATTTAATAAAGTGTGTAAATAAAAGTTATAAGTGCACATATCATTATATGATATCAATAGATTGTTTAAATTAGATTTAAATGAAATAAACCCTAAGAGGGTTTGGAATCATTTAAGGCCTTTATGCCTCCATTCTTGGATGACCACAATAAGGGGGAGAGGATAAATTTTCAAAAGAATTAAAAGGGGAAAAGAATAATAAAAAGAAAAAAGATCTCTCTCTAATTAGATATTGATTACCTTCTTTATTTTATTATTTTCTAAATTTTTGGCTATTCATTTTTATGCTCTCATTTTAATCTCTAATGGTCGAAATTTACAAGGCTCCATGGCCAAAAAAATACCCCAAAACAAAAAAATCAAATTAGTTCATTAAAAGTGGTTTATCTCTCTTGATCCTTGCAAAATCTGGATGTTGATTTCTGAATCTAGAAGCTTTGATTCATTGTTTAAGGTGCGATTTATTGACTACATCCAAAGGTGATTCTCTGATTTAACTTCACCTATGTATTTATATCATTTATATAATTAGATTGTATATGATTCATCTCATGTTTTAATCATTCATCTTGCTACATCTAACCTAAACCTCCCTTATGTTTATTTTGATTAAAATATATTTATTGTATTGTTTTGGTTCAATTCTATGTTTATTCATCATCTCCCTTTACTATATGTTCATGATTAATTGATATGTTTTGGATCACATGTTATTTTTGATAACTTGTTATTATTCTTTATATTATTTGGATCTGTAAGTTCTTATCATAAATTTACATATGCCTACTTTGTCCAAGTTTCTTTTTTTTATTTGGAAATTTTGTTAAATTGAAAGCCAATTTTGTGTGACGTTACTTTTATAATTATATGACATTTACATACACAAATGCAAATGAATTGTATAAACTAAATTACTTATCGCTCTTTGAGATTAATCTTTAATTTTATATGGCAAATACTTGAATATAAATACTTCAATTATTGTTTATAATAATAATAAAATTGATTTAAATCAATGAATGAAATATTTAGCAAATTATAATTCTTTTGGGTTTCTAAATTTAAAGTCTCATGTAAAATCCTAAACTCCAGTTTCATTCCTAAATTAAAAATTTAATCAATGTTGTTAACCTTAAAATTAAATTTACTTGTATATGTGTATATACATACATCATAGGCTTTAATGTTTGCAAATATATGTTATTTTAGATTTAAATTATTAAATTGTGATAATCATGTATATTGAAATATACATGTGTAGTTTAAGGAATTTATGCAATGATGTAACATTTTATTGTCAAACATTTTTTAATTGAAATCAACTTTGTTAATGTAAATTTTGGATTTCAAATTATTTAAAAACCTATAGGTTTTCAATATATATATATATATATATATGTTTGTGCAGTTATTATAGATGTACACTTATATTTTATTAGTCAAAAACTCGGTCAACGAAGGTGTTGGCGTCAAAATTGACCACCGACACCCAGTTATGTGAAAGCACCAATATCCAATCCAGTCATAGAAATATGAAGAGAAATAAATGAAGAATAAAATTAAAATAATTAGAAAGCAAGTAAATAGAGACATAGGTTTATAGTGGTTCGGCTAACTCCAGCCTACGTCCACTCCAAAAGCTTTCCTTTTATTAGTTTATACTGCTGATTACAGTTACAAATCCGTGAAATTCAAGAATAAAAATGGCAGAGTATAGCCTGGGTAGAAGATGGAGAGAAGCAGAATGAATATCCCCTTTTTCTGAAGCCATGCCTGTTGTATTTATAGGGGAAGACATGCACTAATTTCTCTGAAACTTCAGCTATAGGACCTTCTTATCCATATGGGACCACCATAGGGGTCGCTGGGCCCAAATCCCAATAAAGAGGGATCGGTACCGATCCCTCCATTGGTTGTTTCTGGGGCAGCGATCCCTATGGTGGCTTCTTCACGCTTATATTTGATGGCTCTCTATATCATGTTGATTGGACCATTAGAGCTCATGCTTTTGATTGCCAAATGCTAGAATGGTCATGTTTTATAATACATGTCGATCCCTCCTTGGCTTATCCGGATATACCGATCCCCTTGGTTTATCCAGATATGCCGACCCATTCCTTTGCTGAGCTTTCTTATGTTTCCTCCTTGCTGATCACTCCAATTCCATAACACCATGCTGATCCCTCCTTTTCCATAATGCTATGCCGATCAACCTTCTTCCATAATTATAACAACCCGAGCTTTTGTAAAAATTTACTATCGTCATTAAACAATTATTGTCGCTAGCTAATTGCTTTTGTGAGTTTAGATCAGTGATAATTCTTTTGATAATCCGTTTAAATATTTGTTAGGGTATTATGTGGGCTTAAAAATTGGATTGGCCCAAGTCTTTTCTTTGTTGCCGTGATGTTTATCAAAACCCATTCCCCTTTCTTTCTTTTTTTCATTGCAACCCTAAACGAAACAAATCAAACGAGAGAAAATAAATGGCGGCTCCTGTTTCGTTCCACTGTGATAAAAATTTGGGGGCTTTCGATCTCCGTCCCTCTCAGAAGCTTAGGGCTTTTCGAAACGTCGCTTTTATTCGATCGAATCAATGATGGGGTGATAGCATGTTGCCTTGCTCAATCCAAAGGCGTCGCTCGCAGCCCCTTGATTTGAGTCGAAAAAGGTGAGTGTTTCACTCACATCTAATTCTTTCTCGAGTTTGTTAGTGTTGAATCCTATGATTTCGTTCGTATTCGATTGTTGTTCTCGTTATTTGTTTTGTCGACCATTCGACTATGTGGGAAGTCGATGTTTTTCTAACTCAGTTACCTTCCGTGTCTTGATGAGTTGCCATGATGACTTTGAGTTGTTTCGAGCATTTGTGTATTGAATTCAGCCAGCGTTTGAACTATTGTGACATCGGCATTTACTTGTTTTTGAACCGTTCGATTTATTAATAACTTCATTTCGGGATTGTTTTTTTTGTGAACCACGTTGATTGTTGTTTTGGTATTACCAGGTCTTCGAATTTGATAATTTAGTGGTTTTTAGTTGCGATGGATCTTTATTGACTTGTTTAATATCGGCCTTGGCATTTTTGTGACAGTTGAGTTTGATTCCGTGACTTTCTCTTTGACTTTGGTTGTTCGAACTACCTATGGAACTTGCTTACTCTGGTACTTTGTTTATTTCGGCTTCATAAGAATTCTAGCATATCTGCATCTATATACTCATTCATTTTTGCACTGTGTATTTGTAGTTTTGCCTGTTTATGGTGGCACTGCCTATGTATTCACTGACCTGAGTGTTGCATTGGTTATCCACTTGACTTTGTTGAGCTAATAATTGTTGTCACACAAGTCTGGTCTGCATATATGAAGTATTCATTTCTGATGGCACTGCCCAGCGTTGTTGAGATTATTTACTTCGAGATAGTATTACTTGGGTACTGTCAGGTCCATATTGCATTTACTTTGGTCATATGCTAGAAACAGATACATTGCATTATTCATTTGCAGTTGTATTTAGTTGCACTGACTTTGTACCTACCTGCTTGCATTTGCAGTCACTAGTATCACTGTTTCATACTGGTACATTGGTTATCTTATTCATGTCTTCTTGCATTGTCACTTGCACTTAATTGTTCATTGCTTTCATTTGGTATAGACATGAATGTCTATACTTGAATTTGTATTGCTGTTGCATGACTTCATGGGGTCTGGTTTATGTATACTTGATGTATGCACATTACATATATATTGGGTCGTAGCAGCATATATGAGTATATTCATCTGATCTGAGCATTTATGGTTGGTAGTTGGTTATTTTCCTGCTATTGGTCCTTATGTATCCACCAATCTGCGTTTTTGATGGTTCCACATGAGTTTATATCGTAGTGCCCTTAAGTCTGGGCACGTGTGCTTCATGTAGTCTTCACTTTTGTCCTTGACTTCATGTAGTATTTTCTGTTATTTGTCGCAGTCATTTCACTGCATCTATTGGGGACTTCATTCTTTACTACTTGGGTTTTGTCGCAGTCATTCTACTGCATATATTGGAGATTGTACATGTTGAAATAGTGGTTTCATGCCTTATGTTTGCATACATCTTGAAGTTTGTTTTGATCACTGCATAACTTTTAATTTAAGTTGCTTTGATGCTATTTTGATTTATTGAAGCTTTGTGATTGTGTTGAGTCATGACAACCATGGCTTGACCTTAGCATTCAGTTCCTTGTTTACAGTTGCCCTTGAACACTTGTGGTGACTGCAGTTTGGTTTTATATGCAGTTTTGGCCTTTGTTGGTTTGCATTGCATTAATGCATTTAGATTTGTTCTCGAATTCACTTGAGTTGAATCCGGTATTTTGGGTCTGACCTTGTGATAGTTTGTGAATTTTCAATGTGTACATACGTGCACATTGTCCATATCTGTCTGCTTTGACCATTGAGTCTATGGCATTGAGTTTTGAATCTTTATTTGATTTTGGTTCGTTGATCTTTTGGTGTATTTCAGGTTGTAGTGGCGAGGCAGTATACGCGTGCGTATACTGCAGCCCTACCAGAGTTGTTGTTTTAAATTGATTATTTTGTTGTTAATTGCCAATTAGGCAATTCTGATGTTTTCTAAATTATCTTCATTGATATTCTTTTCACTTATCTTTATTGATGATTCGAATCTGCTGATTTGTTGTTTAACACTGTTCAGTGTTATATCTGTCGTTATTCGATTCTCTTATCGAGAAGGCGGATATACGAGATTTCTGTGACCGTCGTCTATTTGATATTGATTATTATTGCTTATGTGCATTAATAACTGAGTTTGAATTAGACTGACCCATGTATTATTTTCTTTTGAATGTAATACTCGGGTCAGACCCGAGTTATTTCAGGTTGTAGATTTCCTGCTATGAGTTGCTGTTTGGACTATGAAGACTTTTCATATCTTTTGAAGTGGTCTGTGTCTTTTTGTAGTAGTCAGTGTACAGATTTAGGTTGATATGTATTCATGTATATTAGTCGATAATGTACTTGTATATATAACTTCCAGAGTCGACAGTTGTAGTTGTATCATATGTATTGTGTCAACTATATTGTAACTGACATCAGTTATATATATATATATGAGACTTTTTGTTCGGCCTGTGTTCCGCATTTATATTATCTGTGTTATCATTATATTTATTATCCTAAACTATTATGAACCGTCGTAGTTCGTTTTATACTAGAATTGGGTATGTCGATGGGAGTAAATAAATAAGAGATGAAAAATGAAAAGTATATACCACTCCTATCGAGGTAACCAATATTAGTGTAAGGCCAACTACGGATGGCCGCTCCTATCCAGCCTTATTCTTCGTAATAATAGACAGTATTTCTTTTAATACTCTTTGTTATTATGAGCATAGAGGTGGGGCGTCACAATAATGCTACGCTGATCGTTCCAATATACTATTCCGATCCATGTGCCATCACTTATGCCGATCCCTCCATAACTTCATCCATGTTGACTCTTCATCCAACTGATTATGTCGATCCTCCCTTTTTGGAGTTTGCCGATCCATCCTCCATGAAGCGGGCCGATCCCTCCTACTCCATGAAGGTATGCCAATCCCTCCTTCATGTAGTATGCCCATACCAATCCCTCTACATTGAAACATGCCGATCTATCCATAACTTCCCAAACCAATAAAACATGCCGATCCAAGCTATGTTCCATATTTCTAGTATCCTACATCATCTATCTACCAACTGTGTTCAATCCCGGCTTCATGTTATTATCTGTACTTGACTTTCGGGCCCCACAGTCTTCACTCTGCACTCATCGGCCTTGATAATTCTGAAGTCTGTTAGGTTAAATCCGCCTGTATACAGCCTTGCCAAAAGGTGGGTTAACACTTTGCCCCCCAAAGCATGCCTTGCGATAGGAAGGCGTGTTTTGAATTACCATAAATCCAATCTGAAGTCCATAATCCATATTATCCAATCCAAAATCTGATCCGTTGCCAATCCAATTTCCTGATCTCTGCGGATCATTAGTGAAATCCATGACTGTTCTGAGTTGATATCCAATTCTGAATCCATTCCAAATTCATTAACAAAATCCACGATCTCTCCGGATCGTTTTATCCAAAACCAGGACCGCTCCGGGTCCATATCCAAATCCATAGACCTCTCCAAGTCGTTTTATCCAAATCCGGAACCGCTCCGGGTCCATATCCAAATCCATAGACCTCTCCGGGTCGTTAGCCTAATCCAAATCCTTGATCTCACCGGATCCTTGCCGAGCACAATCCGTACTCGACGACCTGAGTAGGCCGATCCTGTTGCTCTTCGGCGAAGCGGCCTACCCCTTGCCAGGCATAGTCCATACCCGATGACCTTGATCTCTCTGGATCCTTACCAAGCACAATCCATACTCGACGAGTTGTTGGTTTTATTCTCCGGCCTTGACTCTCCGGTTGAGGGCTTAATTCGTGAGGTATCCTTCTCCGGCCTCAGTTCCCAATCGAGGATTTTATCCATGGGGTATCCTTCTCCGGCCTCAATCCCCAGTCGAGGACTTAATCCATGTACAAATCTACCTTGTCGCTCTCCGACGAAGGGACTCATGACTCGCGGTTATTGCACCGTCTCTCCGGTCGAGGCCATAACCGTGACCTGTGTTATTTATTACATTAATCCAGACTTAAGCATCCCTAAGTCCATAAAATAAAATTCCATACAACCAATAAACCAATGTTCTAAGGGAATAAGAAAAAACAAAATTTCACAAACCCAAGCACTACGGTTCATCATCATCTCAGAGCATGCCTAGGGACCGTCCTCGATCCCGTACAAGTGTAAGTGACTTAGCCATATTACTACAGAGTTTATTACTTATTCCATGCCATCCCAATTAATTGATGACAAGTTGACGATGATGCCTTGATCTAGTGCCATTTTCGTTCGAGGTGGATGGTGGCTGCTCCTATTCCCCCGCCGCAGCCCGAGTCCTTATATATTGTTGTAACTGACCATTCCTCACGTGTTCCTCAATGATATCCTGTATTCATTTGTATTATGCCCATCCAGTCATGGAATAGGCAATGCTTTCTTGATGCCCGCTCATGTCCGGAGGGTTCCCTCCTTGTCGGCCTTCGATACTAAAGATGTCCTCGAGTATCCAAATAAATCCTTTCCAGAGATTCGGTCAAATCTATATAAGAAGATAATTTTGGTTCTCTCCATTACCTCTTCGACACATTCATGCCATCATTCATTTTCTATTTGCCTTTATCATTCTTGTTTACATCTCTTGATGATCCTCCACTTTGCACAGCATTCACCTCCATTTTGTTTGCTCGTGCATCTTCCTTCCACATGAACCTTTCTGCTTCATGATAAAACTCCTCGAGATCCATAGATGGATCCCGCGCCAGTGAATCTTTGAACTCCGTGCCATCAGCAATTCCAAATATAGCTGCTATCAAAACCGCAGATGGATCTGGACGATCCACCGATGCCGTTGCGGCATTAAACCATGTTAGAAAACTCCTCAGGGACTCTCCGGTCCTCTGTTTCAGCGTTGCCAAACTCATCACATTTTTGGGTCTCAAGATGTGAACCCTAATTTGCCTCATAAACCTTTCGATCAATTCCGTCCATATGCTAATAGAGCCGCTTTCCAATTGTCTGAACCATAGTGCAGCTATATCCGTTAAGTACAAGGGGAAGCATCGTGCCATGACTTCCTCTATGTCCCTAATATTTCCATATGTCTTATGTATCTCGTCAGATGAACAACGTGATCCATTTTCCATCATGTGTCTCAAGCGTTGGTAGTTTAAACTCTGGTGGATTCCTAGCTTGCCTGATATTTGGAGTGAATGGACTTCTATTTACATCCTCTAGATCCCTGTTCACTAATCCTCCATGCATAGCTCGCCTGATCATCTCCACAAACCTGTTATTGTCTTCCAGTGGTAGTCTACTATCATCATGTCCAAGCCGCCCCTCGAGTCTACGAGGGAATTCTGGAACGTATTCCTCCGGACGAGCATCAAAATTCCGATTCGCACCAAGCTCCACGAGACCGATCATAGGTCCTCCAACATTACGATCAACCAGACCCGGGGGCATGCCACCTGGCCTTTGGGGATCGATACCGATCCCTCTGGAGGGATCGGTGCCGATCCCTTTAGGTTGGCAGGGGAGTGCCCCCGGCTGCTTTGTTTTGCTTCTTTGTCTATAGGTTCCATTTCCATGTTCCCAGTTTTGATTTCCAGCGATTCTTGTTGCTTCAACTCCTTGATTCTGTGCTCCGGCTTGTCCAATCTGTTGGAGTAAATTCTGCATCATCTCCTCCTATCTTTTCAGCATCCTCTCCTGCACAACATCCATCATCGTTTCCATTTCATCCCTGGTGATTTATATAGATGCTTGATTAGCTCCAGTTCCTGAGGAAGCCTCCTGACTCCTTCCATGATGGCTCCTTTCTGGTAGCACTCTCCTTGTTGATTGCCTAGTCATTACTTTATATATCCAAGTATCCAAGCTTCTAAACCTAAGATCCCAACTTCCAAATCTGCGGATGCAAGTCCTTCTCAGTGAAAGCACCAAAATGTTGGCATCAAAATTGACCACCAACACCTAGTTTTGTGAAAGCACTAATATCCAATCCAGTCACAGAAATATGAAGAGAAAAAATGAAGAACAAAATTAAAATAATTAGAAAGCAAGTAATAGAGACACAAGTTTATAGTGGTTCGGCTAACTCCGGCCTACGTCCACTCTAAAGATTTTCCTTTTATTAGTTTATACTGCTGATTAAAGTTACAAATCCGTGAAATTCAAGAATAAAAATGGCAAAGTATAGCCTAGGTAGAAGATGGAGAGAAGCAGAATGAATATCCCATTTTTTTGAAGCCATGCCTGCAGTATTTATAGGGCACCAATTTCTTTGAAACTTCAACTATAGGACCTTCTTATCTATATGGGCCCACCATAGGGGTCGCTGGGCCCAAATCCCAATGAAGAGGGATCGGTACTGATCCCTCCATTAGTTGTTTCTAAGGCAGCGATCCCTATGGTGGCTTCTCCATGCTTATATATGATGGCTCTCCAAATATCATGTTGATTGGACCATTACAGCTCATGCTTTTGATTGCCAAATTCTAGAATGCTCATGTTTTATAATACATGCCGATCCCTCCTTGGCTTATCCAGATATACCGATCCCTCCTTTTCCATAATGCTATGCCGATCCACCTTCTTCCATAATGCTATGCCGATCCCTCTTATTCCAATATACTATGTCGATCCATGTGCCATCACTTATGCCAATCCCTCTATAACTTCATCCATGTTGGCTCTTCATCCAACTAACTATGTCGATCTTCCCTTTATGGAGTTTTCCGATCCATCCTCCATGAAGCACGCTGATCCCTCCTACTCCATGAAGGTATGCCGATCCCTCCTTCATACAGTATGCCCATACCGATCCCTCTACATTGAAACCTACCGATCCATCCTTAACTTCCCAAACTAATAAAACATGCTGATCCAAGCTATGTTCTATATTTCTGGTATCCTGCATCGTCTATCTACCAACTCTGTTCAATCCTGGGTTCATGTTATTATATGTACTTGACTTCCGAGCCCCACAATCATCACTCTGCACTCATCGGCCTCGATAATTATGAAGTATGTTGGGTTAAATCCGCATGTGTATGGCCTTGCCAAAAGGCGGGTTAACAAAAGGCATGTGTAAATTTAGTTAATAAATTATAAATATCATTTAATATATCAATTATCACAATTAAAGAGAGCGAAAAATAAAAGCTTTCTCTCTCTACGTATATTACCACATCTTCCCTTAACTAATTGTATAGGTTATGAGAGGAAACAAAAGAATTTCTTTTCTAAATTCATTTATACATGTTTCATTTACACATATATATACACTACTTATGTACTACGCTTACACTTCACATAAATGAATGTATTTGATACATTCATTATAATACAAAAAATTTAAAATTAAATTAAACTAATTTTAAACAATTGTAATAAAATGAAGATTTTATTTGAGAAAAATTTAAAACTGTTCTAAATGAATTTAGACTACATCGGCCCACTAAATATCCAAAAGGAATTTTTTTAATTTACCCAATTAACCTGCTTCCGACTAGACCGGTTCCAATAATAGTATCAGAGCCAAATAGTCTATGTGGTCTAACTAGTTATATTATGGCTAGCCAATTAAGCTTACCAATTTAGTAGGTTGTTTAGAAAATTAATATTTAGGCTTGGGTTTGGATAATCATCGAAATATTGTACATTACAAACTTTGACCATTCACCATATAACATTTATATGCAATTGTATATGGATCAAATATCCATAGTCTTGTATTGTTTTAGAGTTCGAAACTCATAAAATGCAATACATGGTCTTGACCAAATAAATGCTAAGTGACCAAACTATGAGTGTATTTAGTAGTTGTAAAATCAGGCACTTGCATGGGTGTTGAAATGTTAACATGCAATAGGAATTTATAGTGGGTATTATATTTCTATTTGTCAACGTTCGATTCAGTTCATTTGTATATGTTAATTGATAAACATTTTATCAAACATATTAAATGCACAAATTTATCATTTTAGATAATTATAACATTATTTAGCGTATGTTCTTACAATATTAGAAAGGTTAAATGTTACCATTTCATTTTTCTAATAAGGCTCCTACTAGTCATTTATGATTCTCCAAACCCTAAGATGAAACACAGAAGTCTTTTGACTTCACTAGTGGATGTTAGGACTCTTCTGTCTTGGTATTCTGACCTTGAGTTTGCTCAACAAATCATAGCCCCAGAAACGATGGATAACTCCTTATCGGTTGTATCACATACAACTCCTAACCCATTTTTCCTTGTCCTAATCTCATTTTGACCTTGAGTTTGCTCAACAAATCGAAAGAGATTATTCACTCATACCTACCATATCGTGATGGCCTAAGTATAATATATGTATCTTGAGTTTGCTCAATAAATACATATAGTTATCTTACCTCATCTGTTCAATATATTAATAATACTACACATAACATCCCCAGTTTGAGTTTGCTCAACAACTAAGGAGTATGCAAGTAATTTATTAATATACATATGGTAGAGGACAACATTATATTAAAGATTCATAATCTTCAATATATTATATTGAGTGATATCAACTTATGGAATAATGTATTTCTTATGAAATACCCTCGTGATTCAAGTGTTAGACACATCAAAAATCACAATATACGTACATTTACGTATGTATTTATTCCTTAAGTCTATTTTGGTTTCTTTAATGTTCCACTTTTAGTTTATACATTCATATCATATAAGTTTTGTTGTTAAATAACTTTTATATTTAATATTACTTATATGACAGTCTTATGTATAATATTCATTAATTAAATCTTATTTAATTAATTTTAATTAGTTAACTCTTTAATTAATTTTATATTAGTATTCCAATACAACTTTTATATTGGACATATGTACTATCACCTTTATAGTGTAACACATATATCTTATATATGTGTGTTTTTATTTAATTAATTAACCTTTAATTAATTTATTAATTAAACAATTTTAATTAAAGTATATTAATTTTAAAATTTTATCTTATATACATAGATGTATGCTTATGTTATCTTAAACACTTTAAAATAACATAACATATATCAACATATATAATACATGCGTATAAATATTAATTAATTAACTCATTTAATTAATTTATATTATTAATCTTATTAATAATTTTAAATTTCGAAAATAATATTTACTGTTAGGAAATCCAATCTACGGTTTCGATGACAACTATACAATGGAAATCGAATATACATATATATATTTATATATACAGGAACTTGCTAGAACAACATCACTAGAAAGACAAGAACGATGCTCAAAGGACACTACAAGAGACTACAAGTCGATAGGTACAAGGAAGTAAAAGAAAGGATGCACAAAAACTGACATGCACCATATCAGACGTCTGGGTGCACAAGCCAGACGTTTGAAATAGTTCTCTGGAACAACCAACAGGCTAAACCAGACGTTTGGTAATAGCACTCAGACGTCTGATCCTCTACTATATTCAAAAAATATATAGTATCAGACGTCTGAAACAAATACCAGACGTTTGAATTCAAACTCGACCTTCAGAAATGAACTGCAACTGCCACATGTGAATGGACATCTCCGCTTCTCTTCGCCACAACTCTTCACCATCAACAGAAGCAACCATGGAATTCATTAATGGATGTAACTACTCAAGATACCTATCTACAACTATATATAGCATCAAGAATCAAGAGGACAATAACTTATTTCACTTACTTACGCTTTCTAATTCTATACTCTATCTCTGCACTCTAGCAATCTTTACTTGTATTCACTCTTCCATATACTTAGTTCTTCATAGACAATATTCCTTAGAAATATATTGGAAGCAATTGTACTAATTAGTCAACATCCGTGTTATATTAGAACACACATTTGACAAGAACAACTTATTGTAACCAAGCCTATTCCTTTGGGCGAAGCGAGGGTTATTGATAGTCGAATTCCGAAGGGGAGCTTCGGGACTGGACGTAGGACGGGAGGTCCGAACCAGTATAAAATTCTGGTGTGCTTATTCTATATTTACTTAGATTAATATTATTTTAGTTGCATCATATATTTTGTCACATATACTTGCATATACACTACACGATCCACCCCGTAGACTTTCAATTGGTATCAGAGCAAGGTTTGATCAAAGTACAGTAACACGTATTTGAATCACTTTAATATAGCAAGTATTTTTCAAGAAGGCCAATCCACAGCACGTCCCCCGCTTTTTAATGGTTCTAATTATGCATATTGGTCAACACGTATGAGAATTTTTGTGGAAGCTAATGGATTAGAAATTTGGTCAGCCACTCAAAATAAATATGAAGCACCTGACATTACTATGAACACATGGAATGATGCATAAAAAACAGCAGCTTCTAATAATGCCAAATCTATTGAATGTTTTATTTTGTTCATTAGATAAGAATGAATTTTCACGTGTCATGTTATGTAACACTGCATATGATATTTGGCGTACCTTACAAGTTACACATGAAGGCACGAACAAAGTTAAGCAAACTAAAATTTCAATTTTACAAAATCAATTCTCATCATTCAAAATGAAACAAAATGAATCTATAGTGGACATGTACTCTAGATTCCAAACTATTCAACACGATTTAATGGCACTAGGAGTTAAATTCACAAATTTTGATTTAGTATCTAGAATACTCAATTCTTTAACTCCGGAGTGGGAGAGAAAAGTATTAGCTATCGAAGAAGCTAATGACCTCTCAACACTCTTAGTTGAAGAATTAATAGGAAATTTAATTTCCTATGAAGATAATCTGCAAGCAAGAAAAGAATAAAATTCGGAAAAGAAAAACATAGCATTTCTAGCAACAAACTAAGACTCCGACTTAGACGAAGAAGAAATCGTATTTATTGCCAAAAACTACAACAAATTCAAGAAGTTTAGGAAAATGACCAGATTTCAAAAAGGAGGAAAATCAAGCTCAACAAATCAAACGTCAATCAAATGCTATGACTGCGATCAATTTGGACATATGAAGAAAGATTGTCCCAAGCTCAACAATGATAAAAAGAAGAACAAATTTGAAAAATTCAAAAAGAAGAAAGCTTTCAAAGTAACATAGGATGACTCGGATTCTTCATCATCATCAGATAGTGACGGAGAACAAGCTAATGTATGTTTTGTGGCACAAACTAATGAGGTATGTCCCGAACTTAGCTATGATGAATTATTAGAGCTTAGCATGGAATTAGATGATAAATTTAGACAAATTAAAAAATTGAATAAAGAACACATAGCCAAAATAAATCGATTAGAACTAGAAATAGGAATGTTAAAAGATGAAAAAAATATTTTAGAGGAGGAACTAGAATTATCTCAAGAAAAAAATAAAAGTAGTTTAGTTGAATATGAGACTATATCTATTGATTTTGGAAAGTTAAACTAGAAAAGGATAACTTGTTAAAAGAAAATATCAACTTGAAAAGTAATATAGAAACATTAAAAATTGAAAATTTTGAATTAAAAGAAAAATTAGATAAAATTACAAATAATGTTTCAAAATTTAATAAAGGAAAACAAGATTTGGGAAATCTTATCAAAACTTCAAAACCTTCAGGTAATAGAAATGGAATAGGATTTAGAAATATTCCTAAACAAAAAGGGAATAATATTAAGAAGTATAGTTTTATTTATCAAAAGACTAAAAGATCACCTAAGTCTAATACGAATACCAAAAACATAAAAATTTGGATTCCTAAGACAAATAATAATTTGATTAGACAAAACCATATTAATAATTTTCTAGATAATGTAGTCTATAATAAAAATTATGTTCATAAAGGTACCAAACCTTCTTAGGTGTGGCTACCTGCTCCTCCTAACATCTAGGAGCCTAACAAAGTGTATGGGCACCAATTTTTTTATCTTGCAGGTACCCAAAATAAAAAATAAGGATAAATGGATACTTGATAGTGGCTGCTCCAAGCATATGACCGGAAATGCAAAAATGCTATCAAATATAACATATATTGATGGTGGAACGGTAACTTTTAGAGATAACTCAAAAGGATACGTTCGTTGGCATCAGAGAAGTCATCAACTCTGGTATTTCTAACTCTCCTATTATTACAAATGTGTTGTTAGTAGAAAATTTAAAACACAACCTACTTAACATTAGTCAATTATGCGATAAAGGTTTTCAAATTAATTTCGAAAAAGATAGATGTAATATTTTCGACAATAACAAACAACTTATCTTTGAGGGTTTTAGAAACAAAAATATTTATGTCTTAAATATAAATATAAATCGAAATTCAAACTTATGCTTAACCGCCAAACATGACGATCCATGGTTATGGCATAAACGATTCTGTCATATTAATTTTAAATATATTAATAAATTAGCAAAATATGAGCTAGTTAGAGGTTTACCTAAAATAAATTATAAAGTAGAAAATTTATGTGACGCTTGTCAAATCGGTAAACTAAAGAAAAGCTCTTTTAAATCTAAAAATAATATTTTTACAAAACAACCGTTAGAATTATTACATTTAGATTTATTTGGTCCAACTCAAGTACGATCTATAAATCACAACAAATATGTTTTCGTAATAGTTGATGATTTTTCAAGATATACATGGACCTTATTTTTAAAACATAAAAGTGACACTTTTGGTATGTTTAAAATTTCCGCTAAAAAAAATTAAAACTCAAATGGATTTGAAAATTAAGAATATTCGAAGTGATCACGATGGAGAATTCGAAAATGATCTTTTTACTAATTTTTGTAATAAAAAGGGCATAAGTCATAATTTCTCTTTTCCTCGCACACCACAACAAAATGGTATAGTAGAAAGAAAAAATCGTACGTTACAAGAATGTGCACAAACACTATTAAATAGTAGTGGTTTACCAAAACATTTTTGGGCTGAAGCTATTGCTACGGCTTGTTATGTTTTGAATCGAGTAACCATACGACCTATGACTAAAAATACTTGCTTCGAAATGTTTTTTGGAAGAAAACCTAAAGTATCATACTTTAAAACTTTCGGATCAAAATGTTTTATATTAAATACAAAAGATAATTTAGGAAAATTCGACCCGAAGGCCGATGAAGGAATCTTTGTTGGATATTCGGATCGTAGCAAGGCATATAGAATTTTTAATAAACGTACTAACACAATTGAAGAAAGTTTACATGTTTCATTTGATGAAAATTTCCTTAACAATCATACTAATGACGATGAAGAAATTATTCCTATAACAAATACAACAAACTCATCTAATAATAAGACAAATGCACAAAATAATACTCTAGTGTCACCCCCTAGAATTCTAAAAGATCATCCAAAAGATAATATCATTGGGGATCTTAATTCCAGAGTAACTAGAAATCAACTTAACCAAATAAGTCATATTGCATTTGTGTCAAATTTTGAACCAAAGAATTATAAAGAAGCTTCAAACGATGATTTTTGGATAATAGCTATGCAAGAAGAATTAAATCAATTTGAACGTAATAATGTTTGGGAATTAGTACCAAGACCAGAAAATCAATTAGTTATTGGAACAAAATGGGTATTTAAAAACAAAGCAGATGAAAACGGAAATATAGTTAGGAATAAAGCACGTTTAGTCGCTCAGGGTTATAATCAAGAAGAAGGTATCAACTATGACGAAACTTTTGCTCCAGTAGTAAGACTCGAAGCCATACGTACATTACTTGCTTTTGCAAGTCCTCACAATTTTAAATTATTTCAAATGGACATCAAAAGTGCTTTTTTAAATGGTTTTATTAAAGAAAACTTATATGTTGAACAACCTCCATTATTTGTTCACGAAAAATATCCCGATCATGTTTTTAAATTGCACAAAGCCCTATATGGTTTAAAGCAAGCTCCCCGTGCCTGGTACGAACGTCTTAAGAATCATTTAATTACATCTGGTTTTCAAATAGGTAAAATAGATACGACTTTATTTATTAAACGAGAAAATAATGACATCTTAGTTGTACAAGTTTACATAGACGATATTATTTTTGGTTCAACTAACGAAAATCTTTGTACTCAATTTTCAAATATTATGAAAAGAGAATTTGAAATGTCTCACATGGGTGAATTAAATTTCTTTTTAGGATTACAAATAAAACAACTTGAAAATGGTATTTTTATTCATCAAGAAAAATATTGTAACGATTTATTACGTCGTTTTGGAATGGATAAAACTTCGAGCAAACCAACACCAATGAGTACTAGTGCTCACTTAGAAAAGGATGATGATGGAATAGATTTTGATGAAAAATTATATCGTAGTATGATTGGATCCTTACTATATTTGATGGCTAGTCGACCCGACATTATGATGAGCGTATGTCTTTGTGCTCGATTTCAAGCAAAACCAAAAGAGTCTCACCAAAGAGCTGTTAAACATATCTTACGATATTTATCTAGTACTAGAGATTACGGTTTGTTTTACCCTAAGGGATCATCGTTTGAACTTGTTTCATATAGCGACGCGGATTTCGGTGGATGTAAAATAGATCGTAAGAGTACTAGCGGAACGTGTCATTTTATCGGACAATCGTTGGTTTCATGGTTTAGCAAAAAGCAAAACTGTGTCTCTTTATCCACTTGTGAAGCCGAATATATTTTAGCGGCTATGTGCACAAGTGATATACATGCAACAAATGCTTAAGGATTTCGGAAAAGTTATCGATAAATCATCAATATATTGCGATAATACAAGTGCAATAAATTTATCGAGAAACCCTGTAAATCACTCACGTACTAAACACATAGATATACGACATCACTTTTTACGCGACAATGTAGAAAAAGGAATTATTACATTAGAATACGTAAATACTGAGAATCAAATAGCAGATATTTTCACAAAACCACTAAATGAACAAACATTTGTTAAACTACGACGCGATTTAGGAATATATTCTCTTAATGATCTTATTAGCTAATTCTAAATTTCATTCATTCTATTTTTGGTTAAAAAGTTTTAATCCACAAACAAAATCTTGTAACACTGACCAACAATTTCTTTAGAATGTTTTCTGAAAATAACTATTTATAACCTTTTAAAACATGAATAAATAGCTCCTACTGTTACAAATAAAATACAGATTTTATATTGGTTCCTTTTAAAAACAAACAAAAGCAAAACTAAAACATGCCTTCCGACAATTCTCACCTCTCTTTTTCAACACCAACCTCGGATAGTTCAGCGGATACCCCTCATCGACTTCCTACTCCTACACAAGGTCAAGAGCCGGCCTATAAGTGGTCCTCCTACCACACGGGATTCACTCCCGACAAAAAACGGTCCAAATGATCTCTATTTGGCTCTCCTAACACCAAGGAAAAAATTGATGATATACATCATTACCAAAAGCAACAAATGGATTTACAATGAGAATTATACTTCGAACAAAAAGTCACTGCAAGACGACTGAGTTTTCTAGAGCAAGTAGCAATCAAATTTTGCAATTCACGAAAAAAGGATGTACATGAACCACTTTAGATTCCTTGCAATCCTCTGGATCCTTCTGCCTCTTATCGAACACCTTGGGACCCTCTACCTAGGCAATTCTCTGGTTCCCCAAGAACCAACGAACGTGGAAATATTTGGTCTCCACTCAAGCCATGGAAGGATAGAAAATCTGAAGATCGCAATGCTCCATCTTCATCTAAATAAATTTGTTTATTTTCATTGTATTTTCATCTAATTATATTTGTATTTGTTTTTCAAAAATAATAATATTATGTTTCAATAAAATCAATCCCTCGAAAATCAAGCAAAACCTTCCAAAATAAGACTATTTTTAGACATATTGGAGATTTCAGACGTCTGATCAATGCCATCAGACATCTGACACCCTTGTATCACACCATTTTTTAATCCTGTGCATATATCAGACGTCTAACATACACAACTAGACGTTTGAAAATTGTCTCTGCCTCATACAAAATACAAACGATCTGTTTCAGACATCTGAAGTTGTGACCAAACGTCTGAACAAAGTATCTGGTTTCTTAACATAAAAATCAGGCCATTTTCAGACGTTTGACATTATATCCAGACGTCTGACAAAACTCTCTGTCTTCAAAAATTTACAATTCTGCTAATTCCAAACGTCTGCCAATAACACCCAGACGTCTGAAAATATTTACTGTCTTAAAACTAGGGTTAAACCAGACGTCTGATTCACTTTCCAGACGTCTGAAATTCAATCGACAACTATTCATGACCTTAAAACGACTGTTTTTTTTTTTCAAATTTTCCAATTCACATTTCATTTCCTTTCCTCTTTCAAATCCGAAACCCTATTTCTCCAAATCACCATCTCCTTAATTTTGCTCGATTTCATGGCGCCCAAAACTAAAAACCCTAGAGTTTCCAAGAGAAAGCAAGAACAAGCTACATCCTCCAACCCACAAGTATGCTCCGATGATCAGATTGAGAAATGGATGAATCGAGTACCTCATTCTATCAAAAGATATGAAGGTATCCAGAAGAAAAGGCTACACACAGGTCCCTTCTATAATTTGCTTAAATTCCCTATGTATGATTTGGATGAGATGTGTGAAAATGCTGGGTTACAAAGGTTGATTTCCTTCAATTCGAATAATGTCCAAATCGATCAGCTTGCAATATTCCTTTTCTACGCTAATCTGTATAGCACTACCGTATGGAATACCGATAATGATGATAATTGGCTTTGGTCGAGTGTTTACGGCAACACTATTCGACTTACTACGGGAATTATAGGCCGTACTCTAGGTTGTTCCGACTCCGGAGAAGATTTGCATGACATCCCGGATATGCGCCTCAAACCAAGAGATAATATTACCCATCAAATTTGGGAAGATGAAATGCCACAATTTGCTTCAAAATACTTACGACCTAAGGCAAGACTACTCACTAGGATGATTATCAACACAATCATTCCTCGACTTGGCAACCATGAGCAAATAACAGAATTAGAGCACAAAGCTCTATATGCTATCTTTAGTGGTACGAGGGTAAATTGGGCGAAATTCATATTTGATGAGCTTAAACATTATTGGACTCGATCACGTCCATCAATCGTTTACCCTACCTACATCATGCGCCTTCTGCAAGCCCGCAATATTCCATCATATTTGTCGACTTTTGAGGAGATTTCCCCCAAGTACGCCTCCACAAAATTCTTCTCTCTTATGCACTTACCAGAAAATCCCCCGGATTTTATTTCATTTGAAGAATGGATGCAACGTCGTCAACAATCTAGGCCTCAACCCCAACATCAACCACCACAACCATCATAAGAGGAAGAACAACATCGCGAACACACTCCTCCTCCTCCTGCACCTTTTGACTATCCAGGCCAAGACGACATTTTGGAGACTCGCACTGAAACTAATCAAAATGAAAGCATTCAAGATTTAACTCTCCAAAATCAACTTATCTTATCAAGAAATCAAAAATTATTGGCTAAGCGTATCGATAGCTTTGAAACAACATTTGCTTCTCGCCTAGCCATAGTTGAAACATCGCTTTCAACAACATTATATGTTCTAAAAGAGGTTCTCCAACGAGTCTGTGGCCCTACACCACCTTCGGAAGATTGACCAACTCCAACGCCTTCTCCTCCTCCTTCAAAACATTCTAAACTTTTTGAAGAGGAAAAAGAACCTCTAGAACATACTCCAAAATCTCCTAGAATACAAGCTAGTTCTTCCAAGAATGAAGATGAAGGAGATGATCAAGCCAAAGCTTCCCCCAAAAATCCTTAGATATTTTTATAGGTTCCATCTTTTGTATTGTAATGGAATCAAAAATCTATGCATGTAATCACTATGTTTAATGGTTATAAAAATGATTTTTCGCTTGTTACTTATGCATAATTAGTTACCTTTCATCTATTCATGATAATTTAATAAATTGATATATTTTAACCATCCGGCGGTCGGTAAATATTCCAGATTAATAATGTGTACATTTTATCTAAAGGCATGATTATTGATTATATCATACATATTCTTGTATTAATGCTTTTTGATAATGCCAAAGGGGGAGAAATAATGGTAAGCGCATATTCTGGGGGAGATTTATAAAATTATATCTAAGTACATTGTATAGTTGTCATCATCAAAAAGGGGGGGAATGTTAGGAAATCCAATCTACGGTTTCGATGACAACAACTATACAATGAAAATCGAATATACATATATATTTATATATACATGTACTTGCTAGAAAAACATCACTAGAAAGACAAGAACGATGCTCAAAGGACACTACAAGAGACTACAAGTCGATAGGTACAAGGAAGTAAAAGAAAGGATGCACAAAAACTGACATGCACCATATCAGACGTCTGGGTGCACAAGCCAGACGTCTGAAATAGTTCTCTAGAACAACCAACAGGCTAAACCAGACATCTGGTAATAGCACTCAGACGTCTGATCCTTTACTATATTCAAAAAATATATAGTATCGGACGTCTAAAACAAATACCAGACGTTTGAATTCAAACTCGACCTTTAGAAATGAACTGCAACTGCCACATGTGAATGGACATCTCCGCTTCTCTTTGCCACAACTCTTCACCATCAAGAGAAGCAACCTTAGAGCATTCATTAATGGATGTAACTACTCAAGATACCTATCTACAACTATATATAGCATCAAGAGAACAAGAACTTACTTCACTTACTTACGCTTTCTAATTCTATACTCTATTTCTGCACTCTAGCAATCTTTACTTGTATTCACTCTTCCATATACTTAGTTCTTCATAGACCATATTCCTTAGAAATATATTGGAAGCAATTGTACTAATTAGTCAACATCCGTGTTATATTAGAACACACATTTGACAAGAACAACTCGTTGTAACCAAGCCTATTCCTCTGGGCGAAGCGAGGGTTATTGATAGTCGAATTCCAAAGGGGAGCTTCGGGACTAGATGTAGGACGGGAGGTCCGAACCAGTATAAAATTCTGGTGTGCTTATTCTATATTTACTTAGATTAATATTATTTTAGTTGCATCATATATTTTGTCACATATACTTGCATATACACTACACGATCCACCCCGTAGACTTTCATTTACATAATTTCAAACATTTTCAACTTTTTCATTACATTTTCAAACATTTTGAAAATTTATGTTATATTATAACCTTTTATAATAAACATGTTTTTTATTTTAAATTTAACTTTTAAATTTAAAATCATGTCTTAATTTTCAAAACTATTTTGAAAATTTGCCCAAGACCCAATTCAAACTGGGCCTTTTCTGTTAGGGGCAACCTTTGGGCTCACATCACCTTTCAGGCCAGGCAGGTAACCAGGTAGGACGGGGTACTTGATTACCCAATTCCAATCCTAGACATCACCTTTCTAGACACCGTACTAAGTGCACAAGCTTAATTGGTTAGCCCTAACATGGCTAATTTAGACCGCATAGGCTACTGGGCTTCGATACCATTATTGGAACTGGGCCAGCCCGCAGCGGTAGTGGTGGGTGTATTTCAAATTTTTTTATCGTATTGGATCTTTATTGGGCCTATGAAGTCTAATTCATCTAGAACAATTCTAAATTTGTTTTAAATAAAATCATGTATTTTATTTAAGTTTAAGTATTTTTTAATGTAAAGTTAATTTGAATGATTTAATTTATATATATACATGTACCATATACATATACATATGTGTGTGCATGTGTAACATAATAATCCGTGAAGGGTATAACATGCCCGTGTATAGATGTTGAGATTTACATCGCAACGGACACATTAACTCATTTCATATGTTTTGTATGTTGCTAAATATGTGCATAAATCTATAATGCAACGTATATTTATATAAATACGTATACATACATTTAAAATATATTTTATAACTAAAAGTCTCAAAATTATATATATATATATATATAATTTAAAACATTTTTATAAATATATATACATAATTAAACATATAAAATTATACATACATACATACATATATATATATATATATATATTAAAATTATATATACGTGTGTGTGTGTGTGTGTAAGGTTAAATAAAATGTGTGTATATATATATATATATGAATAATTAATTACATTCAAATACTTAAAATATAAATATATATATTTTAAAATTATTTCCAGATCGAAATTAGCATAACAAACATAAAATAATAATTTTATAATTTTATCATTATATATATATAATAAATAGTTTTGATCATAATAATTAAAAATATTAGTAATAAATATTAAAAATTCAAATTTTAAAATTACGAAAATTTAGGATCAAAAAATACAGGTTCAAATTTTTTTCATGATTTTATGGAATAAAATATTATTTTTAATAAATAAAAGAAATGTTCAACAGAAGTAATTTAATTATTAAAAATATTAATTGTTAACAAAAAATTCTAAAATTTTTTCCATGGGTTACTGCATAGATTAGTAATTTAAAAAATATAAAATAGAATTTTCAGTGCAATAATTATTTTGGATATAATAAACAATTCAAATAATCAATAAAAGATAATTTAAAAGTATTTATATATATAAAAATTTATTTTCGAATTTGAAAATTCATATTATGTATAAATAGGTGTAAGGAAAAATTCTAAGCTATTTATACATTATAAATATACATATATGTAATTATATGTTTAAAATATACATTAGTCTATATTTAAATTAATATATAAATATACATAAAATAATTAATAATAACAAAATTTAATTTTTTACAGCAAACTAGATTTGTTTATACATAAATTATAACACATAATAATATAACCATACACATAACCAAACTAATTTATGACAACTACATATACCTACGAAAATCTCACCTAACTAGATATACAACATTAATATATATACATATTTGGGATTAATCAATACTAAATCATAAAATATGATATGATTACTGTAATATATAAATAAAACACCAATTAATGATGCCTTTAAGTCCACTTGAATCAATGAATTCCCTTCTCTAGTTATGCTCGATCCGTCAGATTGCAAGTTTGGAATCGTCGACCTTTTCTATCAAATAGTACTTTTACTTAACTTGAATTGATTTGAGATTCTTAGAACTGATATGGGGATTAATTTCGGCTAGCAAACTTGATAACTATGGAAGCCAAAAGTTGTTTTTGATTAATGGTTTAAAGATCCATATATATAGCCTTGTACAAGAGAGATATCAGGACAATCTCATTACCTATTCACTCTAAATCTTAGCCATCCATCTCTAGGTCTAATCCTAAGTATTAGCCGCCTCCAATAAATTTTCAAAACAGAAATTTGCAGCCCTAATGATGGGCCTTAAACCCATCTAAGCCCAAGCCAAAATACTATGCAATTAAATCTAATTTAATCGCTAGTCGATATTGTACATCGATCGATATATTTATAACTGTTATAAATATATACAACATTATTTATTTCTCAAATCATATTCAAATTTTATGATTAATATTTCATAAATATTAAATAATTTAATTAATTTATAACAATTATAAACTAATTAAATCGTTCGGTCTTAAGGGAATTCATCATTTCAGATGTGTAACTCTTGGGTGTAAATTTGGTCAACGATTAACATCGAACTATTCTAATGTTAACGTTCACACGTCATTTAGTAGGTGCTGTGACATTATGGCCAAATTTATCGCTTACTCATTTTCGGTAAAATCCAATTTTAGTTTAATAAGCGTTACCCGGTTGCGACATTTGTTTACACCAATTCTGTAACAGCCTGAAATTTTCAACCATTCGCATCCATACATGCCGGATTTGAATTGCTCAAAATATCAGATTGTTAATTTAAATTTGGCAAAACTTAGCATATACAGTAAATAAATAATCACAGAATCACAGACATAGAGTAATATAAAAATAGTGCAACGGAAACAAAAGAATAGTAGTTCATGAAGCTACTATATATATACAACAAAGTTAAACAAGATACAACAGAAGTCTTGAATACATAGATATCTCAATACAATAGTCAAATACAAGATCAGAATACATCACTGGAATCAACTGAATAACTGAAAGCTGGATAGATAGCTGGATCTCCAAGCGAAGCTCCAACTCCAAAGGTGAGTCTCGAACACTAAGCCACTCAGTCTGACCCGAGCATAAAGCAAAACACAAAACACTTGAGTCAGGATTAACATTCTTATATCAATAAATCCAACTCAAGTGAAATATCAACTGAAATACAGTAACTTAAAGGATGTTTGGGACAACCATCCTCTAAGGATCCGTTAAACTAACTATTATGTAGTAATATACGCTATTATAATAATGTCTAAAGTAAAGTAAACTATCAAAATAGCGTTAAGGCGTTACCCATATCCCCCTTAACACATTTTATATATTCCCATAGTCTATACAGTACCGTAATCTTCCCTGTAATGGGCGTCATCAGAGGGCACTCCATAGGTATGGTACAAAACAAACTCGTAGTAAGGCACACTATGGTAGGTGACACGGTACAACTAGGCAATGCCAGGGTAGATATACCAATTACGCATCTGGACTGTTGGTAACGCAAAGCCGCAGCAATCGCTAAACTCGAGCCACACTCCCGAATCAAGGGGTGCACCCAATCAATCACAAAGTAATATAATGGTATACGATGGAATGTGTCCGATCAGAGGAGCTACCTCATTGGCTCAGAATCGCTCCTGTTTTAGCCACCTTATGTCAACTCATGGTAGTTGGGTCCACGTATATACCTCATATAGGATCGTTGCCACCATCCTACTTCATTCTGGAATCTCCACCGCGTACACAATTGTTAAAGTGGTTTTCGGTATCGACAGAGAGTATGCCCATATCCGATCCCGGTCTCTTTAACAACCAAACGTTATTATAACACCGCGGTCCTTTCAAAATAGTTTATACTTCAAAACCAAAATATCATTTCCATTTCAAAAACGAAATCAATACGATATCATTTCCATTTCAAATATACTCACTTTCAAAATCATGATACTTTCAAAGATATAATACTTTCGAAACCAAAACAATTTGAAATAATAATACTTTGAAATCATAATACTTTGAAATTCATAATTTTTGAAATCATAACACTTTCCTTCAAACGGTTTAGATATTAATAATAGTATATAAAAATAAAATAGTTTATAAAATAAAATAATTTATATAAAATAGTTATAAGTTAGAACAATTTATATTAAAATAATTAGAATATTTAAAATAGTTTATATTAAAAATAGTTTATAAAATAGTATAAAATAGTTTTAAATATATTTTAAAATACTTTATATAATAAAATAGTTTCCACAAACTCATAAATCAATTCAAATCAACTCGAATTCCAAAATTCACATTTAATTCAATCTCAATTCATCGATTTCAATTCAATTCAGTTCAAAATAAACTATTTCAAATTATATCAATTCAAATACAGATTTGAACCTCAAAATAAACTATTTAAATTTCAATATACTTCAAAACTTTATATATTCCACCATTTCAAAACTAAATTTGATAATTTCATATATCTTAATTTAACTTCAATATTATTTAGTTTTGCAATATTCATTAAATAAACTCAATATCATTTAAATAAAAGCCCAAATTTCAAATCACTAAATATTTCCTTCAATTTATTTAAACTTGAAATATTCATTATAAATCATCTTAAACTAAAATCAAGTTATAAAATCATATCCTTTTAAAACCCCAAATTCCATAAGTTCAGATCGATTTAATTAAATATAATTCTTACTTAAATGCAATTTCAAATCAATTTCAAATCTATCTTCTCAACCTTGATTTATTAAATCATTACAAACTCTATATAAAAATATAATTTAAATAAATACTTAACCATAATATATTTTAATAAAATCAACTTTATTATAACTTATTCTATATTAAAACAATTTTTTTTCATAGCTTAAAATCAAGAATTTAACTATATATAAACTAACATTTATATCATATCTAAAATCAATATTTTATAAAACCATATATTTCTTTCCAAAACCATAGAAATCATTTTCAAAATATTTATATATAGACCAACGGTGTCTGTATATAATTCTCTACCCTATGGTCAAGTGATACAGATATTTATCATTTCAATCCGTAATTTAAATATATACGGGTATATATCTTTTCCACCCGCAATCCCAAATTCAATGTAAATGAAAATCGCTTGGGTTTATCATTTCAACCCATAACGATTTTCTCCTATTCTACAAATTGTTTGGGTATGTATCATTTCAACCCATAGTGAATTCTATACTAACAGAGAAATTGCAGAGTGATAACAGATATGGTAATAACATAATAGGCATATATCATCAATGTAAATAACAGATAATGGTGTCAGATGTCATAAGTGAACAGATACAGATAATAACATATATATATATATAGCAATATAAATAACTAATAGCAGCATATTTCAATTGTCGTTTCAATTGAAATCAAATTTAATAAATAAAAGAACGTTAATCGTGAGTGATTTCTCACCTTTCGAGGCTAGAGAGATTCGACAATGAGATGAGTCACGAATCCAAAGCAAAGCTAAATTGGCACGAATTTGACAGATAGAGCTGATAGATAAGAAATAGGCGAAATCAGATCAGAACTGGATCGATGAAGATAATCAATATCAGTGAACTTACATGTAACAATGTATAACTATATAAAATAAAATCATATTCTTATATCAAACGTATATTAAACTAGATATATATATTTCGAATCATTGTTTTAAAATTTAATTTCATACATTAAAGTCCAATATATATATATGATAAAATTTGAATCAATAAAAAAAGCTTAAGTAACTAACAGATTATATAATTTATAAACTAATATATCAACTAATGTATATATAAACCGACCACACAAACATATTATATATACAATATTACCCGGGTTTCTACCTACTGTACTCAGCAAACAAAACCAAATATCAACAAGTATATATGACAATTAGCATAATAAAATCTCTCAACAAACAAACTAGTATACAAACAACTCTAAAATTTAATAAACCTTAAAACTATACAATAGAGAACACATATATATACTTAACTTATACAGTCAAACTACATATATAAACTATAGCCAGTAACCCAGTATAACAAAAACTACCATAATAATATAAATATATATATATTAGTAACCAAAATAACTCGTATAACTTGCTTTACAAAAATACACATATATAATAATTCTTTATAAAACTATAAACACTCTCATATACTGGAAAAAAAAGTAAATCAAATGCTAACAGGCTATATGCTACAGCAACATAAAATAAGCCTTACATAAATATATATATATATATATAACAATATATCTCATAACTCAAAGCTCATGTAGACTTAGGCAACAATATACATAAAAAAAATCAAACCTAAACTTATATACGTATATATATAGCAGAACCAAATATATGTTATATTTTAAGTCAAAACACCTACTTCACTTTAGTTTATAAATGATCAAACAGAATATATACCTTCTAGCCAGTAAAATGTACATGCGAAAATTTAATATATATAAAAACAGTTATTATTTATATATATACTTACAAATGGAATATGCAGGTTAGTATAAACAAATATAACTATTCAGATTTATATAATTTTTTTTATATATATCAACAGAACCACACACTAATACAATATATATATATATATATATTGTTCTATATACATACTTCTTAAAGAGAAATCAAAACACAAATATAATATTATACATACCAACAAACTATATATACACACACACCTTTGTAAACGTGCGTGGTTGTATGCATATCACTACTATGTGACTATATACAATATAATACATAACTAGATCTAGTTATAAATACACAAATATATTATATATATACCTCACCTGCATACACTAACAGAAAACAGAGGAAGAGGCTCTGGTGGGAAAATGAGAGAGGCGAGAGGGAGAGAGGCTTCGACCTGAGCTATCACTTGAAGGAAGGTGGGAGAGAAGGTGAGGATGTGGTCTGGGATGGTGGGAGGCCAGAGGAGTTCTCGGGTTTTGGGTCGTGGGTTGCGTGCTATGTTGCCAGGGTGGAAGAGTGTAGAGGAGGCGGAGGGAAAGAGCACGAAGTAGGCAAAATGGGAACCGTTTGGCCAAAATGAATGAGGATGTAAACGTTGGATCGGCGACAGGCAGGAGAAGGAAGATGCAAGCTTGTGTAGACAATAAGAAGAGAAGGTGAATACAAAAGGAAAATGAACAGACTTTGTATTTGTTGTATATTTTTTTTTCAAGTTTACAGAACGAACCAAAAATATAAACGGACAGAATAATAATGAACCGAGAAAATATATTGAAATATTGGAAATACAAAAGTCCAATGTTGGGAATATTAATGGCTATTGACTGTTGGTTTATACTAGGTGAGAAATAAATGGTCACGGAAAATCAAAAGGCAAGTTGCGGAACCAATACGATTACCGTTTCGTAGATTTCACCGTTCCCGGATCTCGAAATTTATAATTGAATATACCGTAGGGATCTGCACGATAAGACGATCAAAACGGTATAAAGATATTAGTGGTACGATCATCCGATCAAAAGTCGATAATCGGTACCGAAAAATGCTGCTAATTTGTCGAAAACAAGATAAACGGAGCAATAACATTCCAAATTTGGAGAAACGAAAGATGACGTCTCACTCAAAAGATGATTTACAAATTTTCTGTATAAAGATATTCAGATTTGGAAAACATTTTATTATCATCAAATACTAACTGATTTAAATTGAAATAGAATTACACAATAAAATAAACTTCAATACTATCACATGAAAATTTACCAGTTGCTATGTTTAAACAAACGTATTCCAAATATCAAATTTTTATTTTAAAATTTTATGATTTAAAATTTCACAAAATTTCAATTAAATATATTAATAAAACAAATAAAAATTATTTAAAATTTATGGGTTGTTACACTCTCTCCCACTCAAAACTTTTCGTCCTCGAAAAGGAAGGAGGTAGGAGAATAGAAACAACCAGAAGAAAATGGATTGAAAAACAAAATAAAACAATTAATTTAAAACCATATAGATTATTAATTTATATACAACAATTGATTTTAAATTCAAGGTATTACATTAAGTTTATTTTCAATTTATTAATATCTTCAAAACAAAATTTACTTATCTCATTTATTATTAAATTAACTTATTATTCTATTTATCTCTATTAACATTTTTGTAATCAAAATTTAAGTGTATAACATTTATTATAAACACTTAAATTTTATTTATAAAATCATTTTATATTGTATATTAACCAATTACATATTCAACTTCTGAATAATTTAGGTAAGTTATATTAGAATGAAATTGGGTATTATACAAGTTAAATTTCTTATTCAATTAGTTCAAGTTTAAATATTTATTCAAAATTTGGCTTTATTTTATAATTGAAATCATCCTTTAATCATACAATTTAAGAATCAAATTTCTGATTAACTTCAAACAATTTAGAGATAAATTTATATATATACTATATATATCAAATCGAATCTATAATCATATACCTATATAATATATATCAAGTTATACTTAAGAATTTCAAGTCAAATTCATTTTCCCAAAACAAAAATGTAGCAAAGCTACAATATGGTCTCTCCACTCTGAAACTCGAAAATGAAAGTCGATGATGCTGCAGTCATCACCGAAATTATTTCCCAGCAACAAAGAGAAGAGTGCTGATTTTAAACATTTAAAATTCTTTGAAACGGTTTCTATTTGAAAATACTTTAAATATATACACTTTAAAACTTTAAAACCAAAGTTTGAAATCACCGGAAATTAAATTCTCAAATTCTTAATTTAACTCCATTTCAATTCCCAAATCAAATTATAAACCATGTTTATAAATTCATTTATAGAACAATAAATGATAATCAAATATTATCATTTCAAACAACCAATTTAATTAACTTATTAAATTCCAGAAAATCTTACTTATATATTTATAATATAATCATACAGATTAATTTCATTTACCAAATTTTAAAATAATATTGTGTTAGTTTGCTCTGTTCAAGTGTTTTGGAAATCCTATCGATAGCGTTGATCAGACGAATCGATCGATCAACATCAACAACTCAAACAACACAATATAAAACATTTAATATTAATTTACAAATACACTCCCTCGCTCGAAAATACAGAATGGATTAAAAAAGGATAGAGATTCAAATTAGAGGGACCCTACTAGAGGATAGGTTCGATAGGGAGATAAATAGATTACAAAGAGAGAAAAGAATGGTCAGACTTATATATAAATCGCGGACAACCTTAACCGGGTCAACCGTTATTTCTAGAATAAGATCGATGCAGAATTTTGAGGCAAATCGACATTCGATCGCCAGAGATAGAATTTGGGCATAGCAAAAGATAGCAGCATCGTAAACCGAGGATACAGAAATCTCTGGTGAATCGATGTCTATTGTAAAGGAGTTCCACTCTTTTACAAATCATTCAGTGGAGCTATGGAGTGCTCCAAAATCAGGAGAATACGAATAGGGAAGACAAGGATGGACTTTGGAACCGAGGGGAACGTTCCAAAATTCAAAGGAAACCAAATCAAAAAGGGAGAGATTCAAGCTCAAACGAAAGTGATTTCGTAGTTAAATTTACTACATATGCCAAGTTTGCCTAAAACCAGAGCTCTGATACCAACTGTAACAGCCTGAAATTTTCAACCATTCGCATCCATACATGTCGGATTTGAATTGCTCAAAATATTAGATTGTTAATTTAAATTTGGCAGAACTCAACATATACAGTAAATAAATAATCACAGAATCACAGACACAGAGTAATATAAAAATAGTGCAGCGGAAACAAAAGAATAGTAGTTCATGAAGCTACTATATATATATACAACAGAGTTAAACAAGATACAACAAAAGTCTTGAATACATAGATATCTCAATACAATAGTCAAATACAAGATCAGAATACATCACTGGAATCAATTGAATAACTGAAAGCTGGATAGATAGCTGGATCTCCAAGTGAAGCTCCAACTCCAAAGGTGAGTCTCGAACACTAAGCCACTCAGTCTGACCCGACCATAAAGCAAAACACAAAACACTCGAGTCAGGATTAACATTCTTATATCAATAAATCCAACTCAAGTGAAATATCAACTGAAATACAGTAACTTAAAGGATGTTTGGGATAACCATCCTCTAAGGATCTGTTAAACTATCTACTATGTAGTAATATACGCTATTATAATAATGTCTAAAGTAAAGTAAACTATCAAAATAGCGTTAAGGCTTTACCCATATCCCCCTTAACACATTTTTTATATTCCCATAGTCTATACAATACCGTAATCTCCTCCGTAATGGGCGTCGTCAGAGGGCACTCCATAGGTATGGTACAAAACAAACTCGTAGTAAAGTACGCTATGGTAGGTGACACGGCACAACTAGGCAATGCCAAGGTAGATATACCAATTACGCATCCGGACTGTTGGTAACGAAAAGCAGCAGCAATCGCCCAACTCGAGCCACACTCCCGAATCAAGGGGTGCACCCAATCAATCACAAAGTAATAGAACGGTATACGATGGAATGTGTCCGATCAGAGGAGCTACCTTATTGGCCCGGAATCGCTCCTGTTTTAGCCACCTTATGCCAGATCATGGGAGTTGGGTCCACGTATATACCTCATATAGGATCGTCGCCACCATCCTACTTCATTCTGAAATCTCCACCGCGTACACAGTTGTTAAAGTGGTTTTTGGTATAGACAGAGAGTATGCCCATATTCGATCTCGGTCTCTTTAACAACCAAACGTTATTATAACACCGCGGTCCTTTCAAAATAGTTTATACTTCAAAACCAAAATATTATTTCCATTTCAAAAACCAAATCAATACGATATCATTTCCATTTCAAATATACTCACTTCCAAAATCATGGTACTTTCAAAGATATAATACTTTCGAAACCAAAACAATTTGAAATAATAATACTTTGGAAATCATAATAATTTAAAAATCATAACTTTGGAAATCATAACACATTCCTTCAAACGGTTCAATTCATCGATTTCAATTCAATTCAGTTCTAAATAAACTATTTCAAATTATAGCAATTCAATTACAGATTTGAACCTCAAAATAAACCATTTCAATTTCAATATACTTCAAAACTTTATATATTCCACCATTTCAAAACTAAATTTGATAATTTCATATATCTTAATTTAACTTCATTATTATTTAGTTTTGCAATATTCACTAAATAAATTCAATATCATTTAAATAAAAGCCCAAATTTCAAATCACTAAATTATTTCCTTCAATTTATTTAAACTTGAAATATTCATTTTAAATCATCTTAAACCAAAATCAAGTTATAAAATCATATCCTTTTAAAACCCCAAATTCCATAAGTTCGGATCGATTTAATTAAATATAATTCTTAATTAAATGCAATTTCAAATCAATTTCAAATCTATCTTCTCAACCTTGATTTATTAAATCATTACAAACTCTATATAAAAATATAATTTAAATAAATACTTAACCATAATATATTTTAATAAAATCAACTTTGTTATTAACTTATTTTATATTAAAACAAATATTTTTCATAGCTTAAAATCAAGAATTTAACTATATATAAACTAACATTTATATCATATCTAAAATCAATATTTTATAAAACCATATATTTCTTTCCAAAACCATAGAAATCATTTTCAAAATATTTATATATAAACCAATGGTGCCTGTATATAATTCTCTACCCTATGGTCAAGTGATACGGATATTTATCATTTCAATCCGTAATTTAATTATATACGGGTATATATCTTTTCAACCCGCAATCCCAAATTCAATGTAAATGAAAATCGCTTGGGTTTATCATTTCAACCCATAACAATTTTCTCCTATTCTACAGATCGTTCGGGTATGTATCATTTCAACCCATAGTGAATTCTATACTAACAGGGAACTTGCAGAGTGATAACAGATATGGTAATAACATAACATGCATATATCATCAATATAAATAACAGATAATGGTGTCATATGTCATAAGTGAACAGATACAGATAACATCATATATATATAGCAATATAAATAACTAACAGCAGCATATTTCAATTATCGTTTCAATTGAAATCAAATTTAATAAATAAAAGAACGTTAATCGTGAGTGATTGTTCACCTTTCGAGGCTAGAGAGATTCGACAATGAGATGAGTCACGAATCCAAAGCAAAGCTAAATTGGCACGAATTCGACAGATAGAGCTGATAGATAAGAAATAGACGAAATCAAATCAGAACTGGATCGATGAAGATAATCTATATCGGTGAACTTACATGTAACAATGTATAACTATATAAAATAAAATCATATTCTAATTTCAAACGTATATTAAACTAGATATATATATTTCGAATCATTGTTTTAAAATTTAATTTCATCCATTAAAGTCCAATATATATAATAAAATTTGAATCAATATAAAAAACTTAAGTAACTAACAGATTATATAATTTATAAACTAATATATCAACTAACGTATATATAAATCGACCACACAAACATATTTTATATACGATATTACCTAGGTTTCTACCTATTGTACTCAGCAAACAAAAGCAAATATCAACTAGTATATATGACAATTAGCATAATAAAATCTCTAAACAAACAAACTAGTATACAAACAACTCTAAAATTTTATAAACCTTAAAACTGTACAACAGAGAACACATATATATACTTAACTTATACAATCAAACTATATATATAAACTATAGCCAGTAACCCAGCATAACATAAACTAACATAATAATATAAAAATATATATATTAGTAACCAAAATAACTCGTATAACTTGCTTTATAAAAATACACATATAATACTTCTTTATAAAATTATATATACTCTCAAATACTGGAAAAAAAAGTAAATCAAATGCTAACAGGTTATATGCTACAGTAACAGAAAATAAGCCTTACGTAAATATATATATATATATATAACAATATATCTCATAACTCAAAGCTCATGTAGACTAAGGTAACAATATACATAAAAAAAATCAAACCTAAACTTATATACATATATATATAGCAGAACAAAATATATGTTATATTTTAAGTCAAAACACCTACTTCACTTTAGTTTATAAATGATCAAACATAATATATACCTTCTAGCCAGTAAAATGTACATGCGAAAATTTAATATATTCAAAAACAGTTATTATTTATATATATACTTACAAATGGAATGTAAAGGTTAGTATAAACAAATATAACTATTCAGATTTATATAAAAAAAAATTATATCTATAAACAAAACCACACACTAATACAATATATATATATATATATATATATATATATTGTTCTATATACATACTTCTTAAAGAGAAATCAAAACACAAATATAACATTATACATACCAACAAACTATATATATACACACACCTTTGTAAACGTGCGTGGTTGTATGCATATCACTACTATGTGACTATATACAATATAATACATAACTAGATCTAGTTATAAATACACATATTATATATATATATATATATACCTCACCTGCATACACTAACAGAAAACAGAGGAAGAGGCTCGGGTGGGAAAATGAGAGAGGCGAGAGGGAGAGAGGCTTCGACCTGAGCTGTCACTTGAAGGAAGGTGGGAGAGAAGGTGAGGATGTGGTCTGGGAAGGTGGGAGGCAAGAGGAGTTCTCGGGTTTTGGGTCGTGGGTTGCGTGCTATGTTGCCAGGGTGGAAGAGTGTAGAGGAGGCGGAGGGAAAGAGCACGAAGTAGGCAAAATGGGAACCGTTTGGCCAAAATGAATGAGGATGTAAATGTTGGATCGGCGACAGGCAGGAGAAGGAAGATGCAAGCTTGTGTAGACAATAAGAAGAGAAGGTGAATACAAAAGGAAAATGAACAGACTTTGTATTTGTTGTATATTTTTTTTCAAGTTTACAGAACGAACCAAAAATATGAACGGACAGAATAATAATGAACCGAGAAAATATATTGAAATATTGGAAATACAAAAGTCCAATGTTGGGAATATTAATGGCTATTGACTATTGGTTTATACTGGGTGAGAAATAAATGGTCACGGAAAATCAAAAGGCAAGTTGCGGAACCAATACGATTACCGTTTCATAGATTTCGCCGTTCCCAGATCTCGAAATTTATAATTGAATATACCGTAGGGATCTGCACGATGAGATGATCAATACGGTATAAAGATATCAGTGGTACGATCATCCGATCAAAAGTCGAGAAGCGGTACCGAAAAATGCTGCTAATTTGTCGAAAACAAGATAAACCGAGCAATAACAGTCCAAATTTAGAGAAACGAAAGATGACGTCTCACTCAAAAGATGATTTACAAATTTTCTGTATAAAGATATTCAGATTTGGAAAACATTTTATTATCATCAAATACTAACTGATTTAAATTGAAATAGAATTACACAATAAAATAAACTTCAATACTATCACATGAAAATTTACCAGTTGCTATGTTTAAACAGACGTATTCCAAATATCAAATTTTTATTTCAAAATTTTATGATTTAAAATTTCACAAAATTTCAATTAAATATATTAATAAAACAAATAAAAATTATTTAAAATTTACGGGTCGTTACACTCTCCCCCACTCAAAACTTTTCGTCCCCGAAAAGGAAGGAGGTAGGAGAATAGAAACAACCAGAAGAAAATGGATTGAAAAACAAAATAAAACAATTAATTTAAAACCATATAGATTATTAATTTATATACAACAATTGATTTTAAATTCAAGGTATTACATTAAGTTTATTTTATTTTCAATTTATTACTATCTTCAAAACAAAATTTACTTATCTCATTTATTATTCAATTAACTTATTATTCTATTTATCTCTATTAACATTTTTGTAATCAAAATTTAAGTGTATAACATTTATTATAAACACTCAAATTTTATTTATAAAATCATTTTATATTGTCTATTATCCAATTACATATTCAACTTCTGAATAATTTAGGTAAGTTATATTAGAATGAAATTGGGTATTATACAAGTAAAATTTCTAATTCAATTAGTTCAAGTTTAAATATTTATTCAAAATTTGGCTTTTTTTTATAATTGAAATCATCCTTTAATCATACAGTTTAAGAATCAAATTTCTGATTAACTTCAAACAATTTAGAGATAAATATATATATATATATATATATACTACATATATCAAATCGAATCTATAATCATATACCTATATAATATATATCAAGTTATACTTAAGAATTTCAAGTCAAATTCATTTTCCCAAAACAAAAATGTAGCAAAGCTACACTATGGTCTCTCCACTCTGAAACTCGAAAAATGAATGTCGATGATGCTGCAGTCATCACCGAAATTATTTCCCAGCAACAAAGAGAAGAGTGCTGATTTTAAACATTTAAAATTCTTTGAAACAGTTTCTATTTGAAAATACTTTAAATAATATACACTTTAAAACTTTAAAACCAAAGTTTGAAATTATCGGAAATTAAATTCTCAAATTCTTAATTTAAATCCATTTCAATTCCCAAATCAATTTATAAACCATGTTTATAAATTCATTTATAGAACAATAAATGATAATCAAATATTATCATTTCAAACAACCAATTTAATTAACTTATTAAATTCCAGAAAATCTTACTTATATATTTATAATGGGCGTCGTCAGAGGGCACTCCATAGGTATGGTACAAAACAAACTCGTAGTAAAGCACGCTATGGTAGGTGACACGGCACAACTAGGCAATGCCAAGGTAGATATACCAATTACGCATTCGGACTGTTGGTAACGAAAAGCCGCAGCAATCGCCCAACTCGAGCCACACTCCCGAATCAAGGGGTGCACCCAATCAATCACAAAGTAATAGAACGGTATACGATAGAATGTGTCCGATCAGAGGAGCTACCTTATTGGCCCGGAATCGCTCCTGATTTAGCCACCTTATGCCAACTCACTGGAGTTGGGTCCACGTATATCCTCATATAGGATCGTCGCCACCATCCTACTTCATTCTGGAATCTCCACCGCGTACTCAGTTGTTAAAGTGGTTTTCGATATCAACAGAGAGTATGCCCATATCCGATCTCGGTCTCTTTAACAACCAAACGTTATTATAACACCGCGGTCCTTTCAAAATAGTATATACTTCAAAACAAAAATATCATTTCCATTTCAAAAACCAAATCAATGCGATATCATTTCCATTTCAAACATACTCACTTCCAAAATCATGGTACTTTCAAAGATATAATACTTTCGAAACCAAAACAATTTGAAATAACAATACTTTGGAAATCATAATAATTTTAAATTCATAACTTTGGAAATCATAACACTTTCCTTCAAACGGTTTAGATATTAATAATAGTATATAAAAATAAAATAGTTTATAAAATAAAATAATTTATATAAAATAGTTATAAGTTAGAACAATTTATATTAAAATAGTTAGTATATTTAAAATAGTTTATATTAAAAATAGTTTATAAAATAGTATAAAATAGTTTTAAATTTAATTTAAAATACTTTATATAATAAAATAGTTTCCACAAACTCATAAATCAATTCAAATCAACTCGAATTCCAAAATTCACATTTAATTCAATCTCAATTCATTGATTTCCATTCAATTCAGTTCTAAATAAACTATTTCAAATTATATCAATTCAAATACAGATTTGAACCTCAAAATAAACCATTTCAATATACTTCAAAACTTTATATATTCCACCATTTCAAAACTAAATTTGATAATTTCATATATCTTAATTTAACTTCATTATTATTTAGTTTTGCAATATTCACTAAATAAATTCAATATCATTTAAATAAAAGCCCAAATTTCAAATCACTAAATATTTCCTTCAATTTATTTAAACTTGAAATATTCATTTTAAATCATCTTAAACCAAAATCAAGTTATAAAATCATATCCTTTTAAAACCCCAAATTCCATAAGTTCAAATCGATTTAATTAAATATAATTCTTAATTAAATGCAATTTCAAATCAATTTCAAATCTATCTTCTCAACCTTGATTTATTAAATCATTACAAACTCTATATAAAAATATAATTTAAATAAATACTTAACCATAATATATTTTAATAAAATCAACTTTATTATTAACTTATTTTATATTAAAACAAATTTTTTTCATAACTTAAAATCAAGAATTTAACTATATATAAACTAACATTTAT
The DNA here is from genome assembly GCA_030737815.1 of Allium fistulosum. Classification (NCBI taxonomy): domain Eukaryota; kingdom Viridiplantae; phylum Streptophyta; class Magnoliopsida; order Asparagales; family Amaryllidaceae; genus Allium; species Allium fistulosum. Next base: position 889,603,838 of record CM060905.1, on the reverse strand, counting down.
ATCATATCTAAAATCAATATTTTATAAAACCATATATTTCTTTCCAAAACCATAGAAATCATTTTCAAAATATTTATATATAGACCAACGATGCCTGTATATAATTCTCTACCCTATGGTCAAGTGATACGGATATTTATCATTTCAATCCGTAATTTAAATATATACGGGTATATATCTTTTCAACCCGCAATCCCAAATTCAATGTAAATGAAAATCGCTTGGGTTTATCATTTCAACCCATAACGATTTTCTCCTATTCTACAGATCATTCGGGTATGTATCATTTTAACCCATAGTGAATTCTATACTAACAGGGAACTTGCAGAGTGATAACAGATATGGTAATAACATAACATGCATATATCATCAATATAAATAACAGATAATGGTGTCATATGTCATAAGTGAACAGATATAGATAACATCATATATATATAGCAATATAAATAACTAACAGCATCATATTTCAATTATCGTTTCAATTGAAATTAAATTTAATAAATAAAAGAACGTTAATCGTGAGTGATTGTTCACCTTTCGAGGCTAGAGAGATTCGACAATGAGATGAGTCACGAATCCAAAGCAAAGCTAAATTGGCACGAATTCGACAGATAGAGCTGATAGATAAGAAATAGACGAAATCAAATCAGAACTTGATCGATGAAGATAATATATATCGGTGAACTTACATGTAACAATGTATAACTATATAAAATAAAATCATATTCTAATTTCCAACGTATATTAAACTAGATATATATATTTCGAATCATTGTTTTAAAATTTAATTTCATCCATTAAAGTCCAATATATATATATATATAATAAAATTTGAATCAATATAAAAAACTTAAGTAACAAACAGATTATATAATTTATAAACTAATATATCAACTAATGTATATATAAACCGACCATACAAACATATTATATATACGATATTACCTAGATTTCTACTTACTGTACTCAGCAAACAAAAGCAAATATCAACTAGTATATATGACAATTAGCATAATAAAATCTCTAAACAAACAAACTAGTATACAAACAACTCTAAAATTTTATAAACCTTAAAACTGTACAACAGAGAACACACATATATACTTAACTTATATAATCAAACTATATATATAAACTATAGCTAGTAACCTAATATAACATAAACTAACATAATAATATATATATATATATATATATATATTAGTAACCAAAATAACTCGTATAACTTGCTTTATAAAAATACACATATATAATACTTCTTTATAAAATTATATATACTCTCATATACTGGAAAAAAAAGTAAATCAAATGCTAACAGGCTATATGCTACAGCAACAGAAAATAAGCCTTACATATATATATATATACATATATATATATATATAACAATATATCTCATAACTCAAAGCTCATGTAGACTTAGGTAACTATATAAATAAAAGAAATCAAACCTAAACTTATATACGTATATATATATATGTATAGCAGAACGAAATATATGTTATATTTAAGTCAAAACACCTACTTCACTTTAGTTTATAAATGATCAAACAGAATATATACCTTCTAGCCAGTAAAATGTACATGCGAAAATTTAATATATACAAAAACAGTTATTGTTTATATATATACTTACAAATGGAATGTACAAGTTAGTATAAACAAATATAATTATTCAGATTTATATAAAAAAAATTATATCTATCAACAAAACCACACACTAATACAATATATATATATTGTTCTATATACATACTTCTTAAAGAGAAATCAAAACACAAATATAACATTATACAAACCAACAAACTATATATATATATACACACACACCTTTGTAAACGTGCGTGGTTGTATGCATATCACTACTATGTGACTATATACAATATAATACATAACTAGATCTAGTTATAAATACATATATATATTATATATATACCTCACCTGCATACACTAATATAAAATAGAGGAAGAGGCTCGGGTGGGAAAATGAGAGAGGCGAGAGGGAGAGAGGCTTCGGCCTGAACTGTCACTTGAAGGAAGGTGGGAGAGACGGTGAGGACGTGGTCTGGGAAGGTGGGAGGCAAGAGGAGTTCTTGTGTTTTGGGTCGTGGGTTGCGTGCTATGTTGCCAGGGTGGAAGAGTGTAGAGGAGGTGGAGGGAAGGAGCACGAAGTAGGAAAAATGGGAACCGTTTGGCCAAAATGAATGAGGATGTAAAAGTTGGATCGGCGATAGGCAGGAGAAGGAAGATGCAAGATTGTGTAGACAATAAGAAGAGAAGGTGAATACAAAAGGAAAATGAACAGACTTTGTATTTGTTGTATATTTTTTTCAAGTTTACAGAACGAACCAAAAATATGAACGGACAAAATAATAATGAACTGAGAAAATATATTGAAATATTGGAAATACAAAAGTCTAAAGTTGGGAATATTAATGGCTATTGACTGTTGGTTTATACAGGGTGAAAAATAAATGGTCACGGAAAATCAAAAGGCAAGTTGCGGAACCAATACGATTACCCTTTCGTAGATTTCGCCGTTCCCAGATCTCGAAATTTTTAATTGAATATACCGTAGGGATCTGCACGATGAGATGATCAAAACGGTATAAAGATATCAGTGGTACAATCATCCGATCAAAAGTCAAGAAGCGATACCGAAAAATGCTGCTAATTTGTCGAAAACAAGATAAACCGAGCAATAACAGTCCAAATTTGGAGAAACGAAAGATGACGTTTCACTCAGAAGATGATTTACAAATTTTATGTATAAAGATATTCAGATTTGGAAAACATTTTATTATCATCTGTTACTAACTGATTTAAATTGAAATAGAATTACACAATAAAATAAACTTCAATACTATCACATGAAAATTTACCAGTTGCTATGTTTAAACAGACGTATTCCAAATATCAATTTTTTATTTCAAAATTTTATGATTTAAAATTTCACAAAATTTCAATTAAATACATTAATAAAACAAATAAAAATTATTTAAAATTACGGGTCGTTACAAAATCTCTTCGTCAAAACTATATCACTTTGGACTTATGGAATTTGGTAATGGTCAAAATTCCAACCTCATCCACATTCAACTTTATAGTCCAAATACAAAGTCCTTGGTTCAATAATAACATTTATTATTAACCGAAATGCTCTGGCCAGAGACTTTGACTTTGAGTTGACTTGAGTTGACTGTGATGCTAACCGCATATAACTAAGGAGACGAATCTTCTCTTAAATAGTGCTTCACTTCCAATACTTCCACTCGACTCAACTATAGTCACTCTATGGACATTATGCCATGATTTGGCTATAATCAAAGCGGAGTTTTCATATTGAAGATCCATAGTATTCTCAAGTCGAGAGAACTGTGTAAAACAGTCACATCGATATTTTCTGTTTGACCTTAGTTATATTAATCAACAGAAAACTATCGAGTGAGTCGTTCCAGAGTTATCCAATAACTATTAGTACGTAACCCTTAGGTTCCCTCAGTAGTCATGAGCAATACACTGCCTAACATTTGGAGAGCGTTACGTATTCCAGTCTCAACGGATACATCGATATCCAGTCTCGATGCATCTTGACTAGGAACATTTAAAATGGTATATTTGTTTCATTGTGATAAATTACTCATGGTTACAACACTTTGTAACTACTATCACAAAATATACCATTTATGGATTTTTCTATTAAATATACTTTTAATTAAGTTAATTAATTAATATAATCACATTATATCAAGTATATAATAGCAAGAAAATACCTTTTATTTCAAACATGATTAGTCAACGAGTTAGATATATGTAATAAATTACATAATTGCCCCTAGGGCATACCCCTAACTCTATCAGCTTGTTCATGTTGTAGACTTTTGTGGTTATGTATATATTTGAGACCTGTCAGTGTTATAGATGTATATGTATAAAAATGTGAGTCTAGTATTTTCTTTTGTAGGCTTAACCTTCGAGAGATATTGATGTATATTATTTTCATTTGCGATATTTAATTCTGTGTTGTATATTATATTTTGAATTGTTCTGAATTAGATTAATAATTAAAATATTGTTTTGCACCTAGATCGGATATGTCGAATTGCTACTTGGCAGAAAAAGGAAAATATAGTTATGGGTTCGGTTATCATTAAATTACTAGGTTGGATATTGAAGTGAAGATACATTATTCGATGTATTCGATACTCGCCCAAAACAATTTTACAGATGGTCGCTCCTAACCAGTCCTATTCTCCGCACTAACAGACTATATTACCCAGTGATACTCTTTATTAGTGTGGGTTTCGGGGTGGGGCATTACAAATACGATCAACTTTTAACATAGTTGAACAAAGCTCTTTATAAAACAAGCTTAATTCCGTTGTAACGCTCCACACTTTTATAGGCAATAGTTCTTTGAAAACCATGGGTAATAATATTTCCATCATGACATGAAAATCGTGACTTTTCTTCCCACTCGGTTTATTGTTTTTATGGTCAACACATCTACGGAGATTAGAAGAATCCCATCAGGACATCTTAATCCTTCCACCCATTTTAATACAAGCTTTACTTGCTTGCTATCTAGCTCATAGCATGCTTTGGGTTTTTAGTGTCATTGGGCTTAATATGAGCTCGGGACGCTTACATACTTCTTCTATATCGCGTCTCGAATTCAGATCATCCTTAGTTTTTCCCTTAACAATCAAAATTTTATTAAACACATTATCAAACACGTTTTTACGTTATACATCACATCAATATTATGTCGAAGTTGGTGAACTTTCCAATAAAGTAACTCCTAAAACATACTTTGTTTGTATCAATTATGAATTATTGATTTACCTGGAATTTCAGTTTGTACTCTAGTTTCATATATCTTCGGGTATACGTTAACAAGTTCATATATTTCTTGACTTGAAAAATAATTGGTCGTTGTCTAGTCTCCACTTCGTTTGTAAAACGTTTTTTAATCTCTTCTAAAAGAATGATTAACATGGAGGAAACATCGATGACAATCAAACCATATAAATTTCCTTCTATATGGTAAAGAAAATGTTCGTGTTTCTTCCATGCAATAAGGACAAGCTAGACGACCAGTCATACTCAACCAAGAAAGCATTACATAAGTAGAAAAATCAGTAATAGTCCATAACAAAGATGCAAACATATGAAAATTATTTTTTTGTAATGTCGTTTGTATCAACCCCTTCATGCCATAATGTTTTCAACTCTTCAATCAATGACTGCAAATAAATATCGATTTCTTGTGTCGGATCATCAGGACTAGAGACGACAATAATGAGAAATATATATGGAGTTTTCATACACATCCACGGAGTTAATTTATAAGGTGTAACGATAATAGACCAAGATGAATATTTATTACAAAATCGAGAGAATGGTGAAAATCCTTCCATATATAAAACCAAGTCTAACATTACGACTCTCTAAAGTAAATGCAGGATAAGTCTTATCCAAATGTTTTCATGCTTCTCCATCTGATGGACGTATCAAAGTTCTTCCTTTTTGTGTTCTCGCATTGTGCCATCTCATATGTGATGCGATAGTAGAAGACGAATATAACCTTTAAAGTCTAGGAGTGATGGATAAATAATGCATTCTCTTGTATGGAACTTCATTTCCTTTCTTTTTTCTTGGTTTGTATCTTTTCTCATTACCTATTCTGCATTTCCTAAAATAAATGTCATCTTTCCAATACGACGTGCAACCTTTTATATATATATATATATCCATCTTTTGGTAGGGCAGACCGAAAGCGGACATTAGTTCTTTTTACTTCATAATGACTATCACACATCAGATTATTGGATGACATATGTTATTTTTTAGCTTGTGCAACTGCTATAAATCTAGCTTATGTAAAGTTGAATTTTTATTTTATAGTAATGTATTCGGTAAATACCGATAATTCGGTGCCGCTATTACAACCATCCCACAACGGCCTCTTAACATCCAATAAATCATTCTTTTCGCTCCCTCGGTCGGTTGATCTTCTTCGACATTTACACTTCATCATCGACTTGAACGGTAAGGGACATTGATCGTGCTGCACCTTCCACCATATCTTCTATTGGATTCGTCATAAAATAACCTATTCACCTCGTCCTCTGACACTTTAGAATTAGGTGCAACAAATATTTCTCCATGACGATTCCACAGATAATAGTTTGACGCAAAACCAACTTGACACAAATGTACTATAACCACATCTGGTTCCCAATGCTCTGAATGTTCACAATTATGACAAGGGAAAAATATTTCTACGTCATTTCCATTACTTGATTTAGCAAATCTAATAAATTGATGTACACCATTGTAGACATGTTCTTTCATCGAAACTTTCATACCAGTTTGGTCTTCATATATCCAATTATGATCGAGAAAATAATTAAAAATTATTCTTAATTTAAAAATATGTGTTAGAAATTTCGACGGTACTTCATTTCTTTGTATTGTACGCATAACTTTGCATTCAAGGGATGTGGTGTTGTTGTTGTATTTTCTAAAATAAAGCCGTTTGGGACTAAAGGCTTTGTTGTTGTATTTGTTAAAATAATATTTACCATTTATTTTCAAATTAACATCATATTTATCAAAATTGCTAAGGCGCAAAAAGGCACAAGACTTAGGCCTTGGGCCTTTTTGCGCGTCTTTTATACATGTTTGATCTACTATTTTACAAACCATAAATTAAATTTTAAACCATATTTTATAATTCATTTAACTATTAAAATTTTTTATTTAACTATTTTATATACTAAAATTTGAATTTTGCAATACGACGCCTCAAACTGCAAAAAGATGCACGACGTGCATCTGAGCCTTTTTTGAGCCTAGGTGCGCGCCTATATAGTACTGATATTTATCTCTTAATATTTACAAATTTAATTTTATTAAATATTTGTTTCAAAAACAATTTATTGTATAAATTTACTTCCAAAACACATACACTTATTAACATAATAAATATATATTAATCTACATACACATGTATGCACTAAAAATAATTAATCAATAAAAATACATATATTTTATAATTACCACTAACACTTATAATTAACACATTCACTAATTAACATAAAATTATGTTCAACCACAAGCTTATATTTTGCATATTCACTATTTAATCATACATATTTGCTCTAAAATTATTCTAAACTATAATAAACAATCGTATACACTAATAAACATACATATTAATCAAGAATTAATACTATTTTTCGAATTTCAAAGTAACCCTAATTTAAAATTTAAAATTAAATAATCAAATTCCAAATTATTATCCTCAGATCAACAATTACACTAATTAGCAACACCTAAACCTAATAATCATCATATTTATACACATATTCATATCAAATTAGGTAAAATCCGAATTTAATTTTTAAAATTACCAAATTAAGGAAAAAATGGAGAATCCAATGGGTTGTGGCGGCCTACGACGACGGTGACGAGTGGTGGCGGCTTCCGTGGGATAGCGGCGGCTGGAGGTAAATTTTTATTTACTGTTTTCATTTTTGGTAAAAAAAAAGAGGAGTAGGAAAAGTGAGGAAGAAAGGGGATGCTCTGTTCCGTATACTCGACATATCGGTGCTTAGTGACAACTATCATCGGCTATCTATTTTCGTTTTCATTTTTTTAAATTTTTATTACATTTTAAAAAATGTTAAGAAACACTAATTTAATTCCTGAAAAATAAAAATGATATTTTAGCTTAGCCATTCAACCTGATGATGGCTTGTGATCGGTTAAATTAGTATTTTCGATAATTTGCCTTCGTGTAATTCGAATATTTATCGTTACTGAAAATCTAACTCGCACAACCAATTTATGAAACCTTAAGTCTATCTATTTTGTAACTCCGATAAATTTGATTATGTGTAACATTTTATGAATTAATTTTGTTTTAACCGTTGGGTAATTAATTATGAATTTTTGAATGTATTTAGTATTATAAAATTATATAAAATAAAATATTCGGTAGAAAAATAAATTTATTGGATCTTATGTTGATCTAAAGTATTTTGAACCTATTTCTAAAAGATGATGAAAAAATATACAACTATAGGGTATCAGTCTTGAATTTTAAATTTATAGCCGTTCGTCGACATTCGGACTAAAATCCCTTTGTATGAAGGTCGGATGACCTTCAAATGAGACCAAATTCAAACCACCGATATTTTGTAATATGTTAATCCAATCCGTACGGTTGGATTCTTAAAAAAATGGTAAAAAAAAACTAAGCTCGAAACGGGTCCTTTTGCCAGGAGTTGACCCGTTTCGAGCTTAAGTTTTTTTGGCTATTTTTTATGAATCCATCCATACGGATTGAATTAACACATTACAATGTATTAGTGGTTTGAATTTGGTCTCGTTTGAAGGTTGTCTGACCTTCGAACGAAGGGTTTTAGTTCGAATGTCGATGAACGACTATAAATTTAAAATTCAAGATCGACATCCTACAGTTGTTTATTTTTTAATCATCTTTTAAAAATAGGTCAAGAAAACTATAGATCGACATAAGATCCAAAAAAATATTTTTCTACCGAATATTTTATTTTATATAATTTTATTATACTAGATACATTGAAAATTCATAACTAATTACCCAACGGTTTAAAAAATAATAATTCGTAAAAATGTTACACATAATCAACTTTATTGAAGTTGCGTAATGGACCGACTAAAAGTTGCATAGATTGGTCGCACGAGTTAAATTTTCCGTAACGATAAATATTTGAATTATGTGAAGATAGATTATCGAAAATACTAATTTAACCGATCACAAGCCGTCATTAGGATGAAAGGCTAAGCTAAAATATCATTGTTATTTTTAGGAGTTAAATTAGTATTTTTTTTAATATTTTTTAATACGTAACAAGAATTTAAAAGAATTAATTATTTAATTGGATAATTAAAATAATAATTGGCCGTCGGCGGCCGTCGCCCCCTAACGTTGCTATATAACGTGTCTTGTAGTGCAAAAACAGTGATGGAGTTTTAGCATGATTAAGAAAGGGAAGTTTCGACCTGAATTCTGTTCTCGAAATCACTATTCATAGCTCAGGTAGAAGTTACTTTTCTTGACTTTATTTCCTTATTTTTTGTTGCTTTTTTGCTACAAGGCTTCTTGACAGATCTTATGATTTATACGTAAAATAAGGCTCAGTTCGATCAGAAGACAACTGATGGCTAGAGCTTGAGCTCGATCCCTTGAACATGTGATACTTAGCTCTCTAACGTATGCAACTTTAAGGGTTCCTGTATGCTAATTCGAGCCCCACTTCGGGTTGAACTTGAACTCTACCCGAGTAAAAATTGATCCATCTTCCATGCATAACTCGTGTGCTACTCCATGCTTAACTCAAGCGCTTTCCCTTGTCCATTTCAATCGCTCTTAATGTTGACTCCATCCCTTTTCTTGCATACTCTCTGAACATAAGCCCTATATGTGTTAGCATATTGATCTATTTCCCGTTTGGGCTTTTTAGCCCTTTTCTTACTTATGCAATCTATCTATATAAACCTATCTCTGTAACCCTAATTATTTAGACTTTGTTGCTCAGCCGTCTTGTTCTCCTAAATAATATGAATTATCTCTTTCTTCTTATTTGAGTTTACAAATGTTCTACAAACGTTTACATGGTATCAGAGCCTCGTTCAGGTTTCTGCCCGCTGCCTCGTCTCTGCCTGCGCCTTCTGCCCCGAAACCCTAGCCCCTGACCTGCCTGCAGTCGATCTCCCCTACCAAAACCCTAGCTCCTCGTCTCGTCTCCGCCTGCGCCTTCTTACCCGAAACCCTAGCCCGTGACCTGCCTGCAGTCGATCTCCCCTGCCGAAATCCTAGCTCCTGCCGTTGATAGCCTTGCCAAAACCCTAGCCTCTGACCTGCCTGCAGTCGATCGCCCCTGCCCCGAAGCCCCAGCCCCTGCCTCGAAATCCGAGATCTCCTCTGCCTCGAAACCCCAGCCCAGTCGTCGAACCTCCCTGCCCCAAAACCCTAGCCTCACCTGTGTCGAAACCTGCTTTATATTCCCAGCCCCTGCCTCGAAATCCGAGATCCCCTCTGTCCCAAAACCCTAGCCAAACCCGAGATCTGCTCCTGAAACAATAAGCCTTCTTTGAAAAACAAGTTGATGGCTTCAAAAATATAGCAGGAGGTGATGATTCATTGCAGGCCATTAGTGTTCGTTTAGATGGAAAAAACTATTCTTATTGGAGTTATGTTATGAAAAATTTTCTGAAAGGAAAACAGATGTGGGGATATATTTCTGGTGTTATTGTGGCTCCTGAAGCTGCTAATGTTGAATCGATGGAGAAATGGGATACCAACAATTCAAAGATCATCACTTGGATTAATAATTTTGTTGAGAATAGAATTGGTATGCAATTGGCTAAGTATGATACTGCTAAGCAAGTTTGGGACTATTTGGAGCGACTATTTGTGCGTTCTAACTTTGCCGTTCAATATCAATTGGAGGCTGATATTCGGTCATTGTCTCAGAATGATCGAAATATTCAAGATTTTTATTCTGAAATTACCGCTCTTTGGGATCAATTGGCTATGACTGAGGTTGCTGAGCTTAGGTCATTTGCTCCATATATCGCTCGTAGGGAGGGACAACGTCTTGTTCTATTGTTGATGGCTCTTCGACCAGAGTACGAGCATTGTCGTGCATCCATCCTACATCGCACTCCTTTACCTTCTGTTGATTCTGTTCTACATGAATTATTAGCTGAAGAAACTCGCTTGAAGTCTCAAACTGAGAAAGTTGCACAGACTTCTTCTGCATCTGTTTTTGCAACAGGGATTTTACCAATCCCATCTCAACGCAAAAAGAATGGTCGTGATTGTAATTATTGTAAACAACCAGGCCATTGGAAAAATCAATGTCCTGAATTATTGGCTCGTCAAAAAAATCAAAGTTTTATGCCAGGTGATAGATCACAACTGCAACAACGTGGTGGCCAACAACAGTCCTTCTCTACTGCACAAGGACATGGACAGTCACGTGGTAGTTCTCAGCCCAAGACTGCTGCATTGGTACATCCTTCTGGTGAATCAGTTGTGGATTCCTCTATGGACTCTCTTGCAGAGCAATTTCAGAAGTTCCTTGCTAGCCAATCTTTGTCTCAAAATATGACTGCTCCTCAGTCTCAACACTTTGCCATGTCAGCTCCTTCCATATCAGCCCCTTCCATGTCAGGTTCGAATTCTCTTTTGTGGATTTTGGATTCTGGTGCTTCATATCATATGTCCCATGATTGTTCATCATTTATATCTATGTCTTTTGATTCTCGCTCACCTTCTTTTTTAACTGCTGATGGCACACCTTTGCCATCAACAGGAATCGGTACAATTCAAATTGCACACATTTCCCTCCCAAATGTTTATTGTATTCCTAAACTAACTATAAATCTTGTGTCGGTCGGACAACTTTGTGATCTTGGATATCTTGTTCATTTTTCTTCCACCACTTGCTCTGTGCAGGATCCCAACTCCAAGAAGTTGATTGGGACAGGCCGTAGGCAGGGCGGTCTCTATGTTTTGGATAACTTGCACATCCCAGGTCATGCTGCTGCTGCTAGTATTGACCTTTCTTCTTTTCATTTAACTCCGTTGTCTTCTAAGTTTTATTTGTGGCATTCTAGACTTGGTCATATTTCAAGCTCTCGTATTAAATTCTTGTGTAATTCTGGTGTTTTGGGAGATTTACGTTCTCATGATATTTCAGACTGTAGTGGTTGTAAACTTGGAAAATTTTCTGCTTTACCCTTTAATCAAAGTGTTTCTACTTCCACTGCACCTTTTGATTTAATTCACTCTGATGTTTGGGGTCCAGCACCCATCCCCACCAAAGGTGGGTGCAGATATTATGTCTCTTTTATCGATGACTATACTCGTTATTGTTGGGTTTTTTTGATGAAACGTCGTTCTGAGTTTATTGACATTTATACTGCTTTTCAAGCATATGTTAAAACACAACACTCTTCTATTGTTAAATGCTTTCGTTCTAATCTAGGGGGAGTATACTAAGGGAGACCTTTCTAACATATTCACGGCTGATGGTACTTTGCATCAGTCTTCCTGCACTGATACCCCGCAACAAAATGGTGTTGCTGAAAGAAAACATAGACACATTGTTGAGACTGCCCGTTCTATGATTCTTTCGGCTAGCGTTCCAAAAGAATTTTGGGGAGAAACTGTTCTTACTTCCGTTTATCTTATTAATAAGATCACGATTTCTCATAATTCTGGTATTTCTCCTCATGCCAAGCTGTTTGGTCAAACTCCTAATTACTCTCACCTAAAAGTATTTGGTTCCACTTGTTTTGTTCTTCGTCCACACGTCAAACGTACAAAATTATCTTCACGTGTTGCTATATGTGTTTTTCTTGGATATGGTATTGGACAAAAAGGCTATCGTTGTTATGATCCTTCTTCAAATAAACTGTATGTTTCTCGTCATGTTTCCTTTATTGAGCATATTCCCTTCTACTCTATTCCTGCTAGTCCTCATAGTGTAACTAGGTTTGATCTTATTCACATTGATCCATTTCCTGCTGATAACTCCTCTGATTCACCACTTCTTACCATTGATACACCATCACCCATGCACTCTGTTCCTTCTTCTTCTGCAGGTGACACTTTATCCCCTGCTACTACGACTGTTCAAACACCTCCTATGATGACAGATCCTGTTCAACCTCGCTATCCCACTCGCACACGTAAATCTACTCAATTATCAGATTTTGCTTACTCTTGTTACTCTCGGGCTTTTGCTTCATTTCTTGTTTCCATTGACACTTTTCATGAGCCTTCTTCTTACTCGGAGGCTGTTCGTTCTCCTGTATGGCAACGTGCTATGTCTGAGGAAATGTCTGCTTTGGACAAAACTGGTACCTGGGATCTTGTATATCTTCCTACTGGGAAGAAAACTATTGGTTGTCGATGGGTATATAAAATCAAAACCAAGTCAGATGGTTCTATTGAGCGATACAAAGCTCTTTTAGTTGCTAAAGGGTTTGCCCAAGAGTATGGCATGGATTATGAGGAGACATTTGCTCATGTGGCTAAGATGACATCTGTTCGGGTTCTTATTGTTGTTGCGTCTAGTCGTCAGTGGGACATCTCTCAAATGGATGTTAAAAATGCTTTTCTTAATGGAGATCTTAAGGAAGAAGTGTACATGGTTGCTCCACCTGGTGTTTCTCATGCTCCAGGTCAGGTTTGTAGGCTTAAGAAAGTTCTATATGGTCTTAAGCAAGCACCACGTGCTTGGTATGAGAGATTTTCGAATGTTGTTACATCACTTGGTTTTACCTCTAGTCCCCATGATTCAACACTTTTTGTTAGATTGACTTCTACAGGCCGTATTCTTCTTCTACTGTATGTAGATGATATGATCATTACAGGTGATGACAGTGATGGTATTGTGAACATTAAAGCCACATTATCTCGTTGTTTTGATATGAAGGATTTGGGTCATCTATGTTACTTTTTAGGCATTGAAGTAGCTTCCTCAGAAAAAGGCTATCTTCTTTCCCAGTCAAAATACGCTACTGACATTATTCATCGTGCTGGTCTTACTGATACATGTCATGTTGATTCACCACTTGAGGTAAATGCCCGATATACTCCGATCGATGGGAGTCCTCTTTCTGATCCCACTTTATATCGTTCTATTATTGGTTGCCTTGTATATCTGACCATCACTCGTCCAGATATCGCATATGTTGTTCACATTGTTAGCCAGTTCGTATCTTCCCCTACCTCTGTTCATTGGGCTGCTGTTATGCGCATTCTTCGTTACTTGCAAGGAACACTTTATCAGAGTCTTTTGTTCCCATCGACCTCATCTTTGGAGCTTCGTGTCTTCTCCGATGCAGATTGGGCTGGTGATTCAACGGATAGAAAATCCACAACTGGCTTTTGTGTATTTTTAGGCGATTCCCTTATTTCATGGAAGAGCAAGAAACAAGATGTTGTTTCGCGGTCTTCCACCGACGCAGAATATCGTGCTATGGCCTCCACTACATCTGAGATTATTTGGTTATGTTGGTTGTTGGAGGATATGGGTGTTTCTATTTCTTCTCCCACTCCTACGTATTGTGACAATAAGAGCGCTATTCAAATTGCTCACAACACTATTTTTCATGAGCGCACCAAACATATTGAGATTGACTGTCATTTCACTCGGTATCACTTACTGCATGGAACTATTTCTCTGCCTTTTACTCCGTCATCGACGCAACTTGCTGATTTCTTCACGAAGGCTCACACTATCGAACGTCATAGATTTTTCATTGACAAACTCTCGATGCTTCTTGCCGTACCATCGCGTGTTTGAGGGGGGATGTTAGCATATTGATCCATTTCCCGTTTGGGCTTTTTAGCCCTTTTCTTACTTATGCAATCTATCTATATAAACCTATCTCTGTAACCCTAATTATTCAGACTTTGTTGCTCAGCCGTCTTGTTCTCCTAAATAATATGAATTATCTCTTTCTTCTTATTTGAGTTTACAAACGTTCTACAAACGTTTACAACTTTAAGGGTTCCTGTATGTTAATTCGAGCCCCACTTCGGGTTGAACTTGAACTCTACCCGAGTAAAAATTGATACATCTTCCATGCATAACTCGTGTGCTACTCCATGCTTAACTCAAGCGCTTTCCCTTGTCCGTTTCAATCGCTCTTAATGTTGACTCCATCCCTTTTCTTGCATACTCTCTGAACATAAGCCCTATATGCTTCTTCGAAGCTATGTAAAATTTGATCCCTATAATCCCGGTTGCACTCTGAAATCTGAATTCAACCCTAGGTATTTCCAATGTAAGCTCAGGGATGCACCGAAGCTTTCTTTGCCTCATTTTTATATGTACCAGGACATGCTCCGAGAAAGACCCTTGGTTGACTCTTTGCGATTTGAACGTTGCTTTGATGCTGTCTTAAGGGCTTGTCTTAAGTCTTTGTCTACGTAACTCAGGGCTTGTTCCAAGCACTGTTTTACATTATATTTTCAGTTGTTTCTTCATCACGCCTTCTAGGCTAACTCTCAGCTGTGTTTTTTCTTTATTTCCTATACATGGATAATCACTATAATAGTTCCGATCTCAAGACCTGGAAGGTCTGAAGAAATACCACCGTTCTGTAGGCAGGCCTAGCCCAAGGGCAAGACCTTTGAGACACTCGAATCGGGCAACCCCCGGATGGGGGCAACATGAGGAGGGGGAAGAAGAACAATAGTGATGGTGTTTTTATGTTTTAAAAAAATTACTATAACGTTCTTATATTAAATAACATTTGGTTGAATGGTTATTTGATTGTTGTTGCAACATGGTGGTACAAGTTTAACTCTCATAGACATCAAATGTCATTATTTTTTTCTCATCTTTTCATTTTTCTATTTTCATTTCTATTTCGACTCGGACAACCCAATCTATTGGGTCGGCCCTGTCTGTAGGGATATCCTTTTAAGGTTAACAAGTTATCAAAATAAGAAGGAAAAAAACATCAATAACTGTAAAGTTATTGTGGGGATTTTCTGCTTTACGGCTCTATAATTTATGTTAATGGCTATAAAAAAAGAGTGCATTCTTTTCATATTGGAAAACTGAAATTGGTTTTTGATTCTTATTTATGAGCATTGTTAATGACACTCCAAAAATGGTTAGGTGGGGTTCTAATTTTTTTTTAAAGTTATATTAAGTGGTACAAATAAAGATAACCCCCCAAAACAAATTAATATAATATTACCAAATTACCCGTTAAACCCTTGTTCTAAGTACAATAATCTCTTCTTTCTCCTTGATCAAAATCAATAGTCTAAGATTATGAAGAAAATAAACGTTAATGAAATTTCTTCACAAGAGAAAGAGAAAAATATGATTTTGACTCAAGAAAGTGAACGGTACGTTGAATTTGTTCAACCAAACAATGAAGAGGTATTTTTTCTTTTGGTTAGGGTTTAACTTGTACTTGCCGATTTTAGAGTTGAAATTCAATTCGTTCACGTCGAAATTAGCAAACTATTAATCCCTCTTGATTTCGCTGCTTACGGGCCGAAATAAAGGAAAATGTTCGGCATTTCGGTGTCAAGTTTACGAAATACAAGGTGAACATATCAATCGATGCCGCATCGCCAATATTATTGAATAAATTCGGTGGGCTTTTGCCGAATATTTATAGTTGCCTCAAATTTTTTTTTAAATTTTGAGATTTTGATTTTTTCCATAATAGATACCCGAGCATGATTGGATGAATGAAGTGGATAAATGCAAAGTATTGGAAAACGATGAAAACGGTTATTGCACTGAATCAAATGAAGTGGACAATTGCAATGAATCAGAAACCGATGATGGCACTAACGACCAATATGAGGAAGTCGCCATGTCGCCCTTTGATTACCCCGATTTAACGTCTCATTTCACTACTGATGTGGTACGATAAAATATTTAGATATATGTTCATTTTTTTTTATGTGTGTTACTAATTTATGATGCAGTTGTTTAAATCAAAGGAAAGTGTACGAGATTGTTGCATGGAACGCGGGATAAGTCTAAATTGCATTGTTGTGACTAAAAGAACAAGAATGAGAAATGTGCTATGCAACGGAAAATGATCTTGGATGGTCCTTGTTTGTGAAAGAAGCGGAGAGTATGTTGACCATAAAGCAAAGACTTATGTTCCAAAAACTCAAAAAAAACGATGACGGTCAGGAAGTTGAAAATGTGGATGTCCATTTGAGTTAAGCGCTCGTTGTACAAATGATGGAAGATGGGTATTGAGTGTGAAGAATGGACGCCACAATCACATGCTTGCTAATGTATTAATAGGGCATCCGTATGTGGCGAGGCTGAAAGATCATGAAGTTAAGACCGTTGAAACAATGACAAATAGTGGTGTTAGGCCTCGAAATATTTTAACTGCTATTAAAATTGATAACCCGAACAACCAGTCAACCATACGAAATGTTTACAATGTAAAAGTTAAGCTTAAACTACATAAAACGGAAGGTAGATCGATTATGCAGCAGTTTATGAAAATGGCTTCTAGTCATCATTACACGGTTCACCATAGAGTTGATGGTACAATCAATGAAGTTTTCGACTTACTCTTTAGTCATCCTAGATGTGTTGTTCTTGCACAATGTTTTCATCAAATATTGTTCTTGGATTGCACGTTCAAAACAAATAGATATAAGTTACCATGTTTTCATATGGTGTCACAAACATCAACGAGGGCATCTTTTACTGTGACACTTGCTTTTATCAGTCGTGAGACTATGGAATCTTATACATGGGCGCTTGATTGTGTTAGAAAGTGTTATATAGATAAAGAAATTCCATGTGTTATCATCACATATGTCGAAATTGTTCTTACGAATGCAGTAGCTACAGTGTTTCCATCGGCACGTCATATTCTATGCACATGGCATATTTTGAAGAATTTTCAAGCAAAATTGTAAACCCAATTTTATTAAAAAGAAACGTGTTTTGATTGGGGATAAAGAGGTAGTGTTGGAGGTTGAGGAAGGAAAAAAAGAGTATGAACTATTTTGGGATGGTTGGATTAATGTGATTAACTCATTGTCCGAAGAAGAGTACCATCGGAACTTAAAATTATTTCGTGATGCATGGGTTGCGAAACAGAAAAAATCTTTCACATATGTAATGAAAAATTGGCTTAGTAAGTACAAGGAAATGTTTGTTTTGACTTGGACCAACAAAATAAAACACTATGATAATGTCTCTACTGGCGTAGTTGAAAGTGCACACCATCGTTTGAAATTGTATTTCGATTCAGCTGCAGGTAGCTTTGTGCAATGTTGGACTAGTGCACATCTTTGTTGTGAGAATGGATTAGTTGCAATCGAACATGCGTTTGAAATGAGTACATCTAGGGCAATGCATAGATTTCGAAGTGAGCCAATGTTTAGAGAACTTTTGGGATTTGTATCTCACAAAGCACTAGAATTACTAGTACATGAATTAGGTAACATTTCAAACGTCGGCTTGACTATCGACAATTGTGGTTGTGTTTTGTGGTAAGTTAATGGACTACCATGTGCACATATGCTGGCAGACTTTAGACATTCACAAGATTTCATACCGTTAAACGTTATAGATTCTTATTGGAAGCAATTATCTTGCACTCCTCCTACATTGCATCGTTTAACTCTTGCTTTTGATGACTTGCCCGAAATAAAAGCATTAAAAAGTAGGTATGATGAATCGCCTGATAATGTGAGACTTGTTATACAACAAGATTTGAAATTGTTAGCATTCCCTCAAACAACCACTATTTCAAAACCCCCCGTAGCAACTATTAAAAAGGGTAGACCATCTAAAAAAGAGAAGTCAACTAAACGAGAGCCGTCTTATTTTGAACATGTTGAAGCGTCATTGTCATGTAGCTCAAATCTTACTCCGGTTGATCGTTACTTAAAGAAGCTTGGCATCAAAAGTAAGGCATGTGAGAACAATCAAGTTGACGATGAATATTTGTTGCAAATGCCCAAATGTATGTGACCCTACATAGTTGGTATAGACGATACGCCTAGTGATGGTAATTGCGGTTATTGGGTTGTGGTTAATCAATTGAATCTCCATAATCGAAGACCGAATAATCATTGTAAGTTTGTACGTGAGTCTATGGTTAACAATTTAGTGCTACATTCTGCAATGTACAAAAGAATGTGGGATGAATGTGGTTATGAAGAAATGAAGACAAGGATACAGTGTACGAATGCAGTAGGGTTTAGTGAATGGATGCAGATGCCAGAATCATGATTTATTATAGCTGAAATATTTGGCATTGTGGTTGTTTTGTTAAGCAAGCATATAAGTTGTACTTTTGTTCCCACAACAGTACGTGCGACCATGTTAAACCATGACAGGATGGTGGTTATGGGGTATGTAAACAA
This sequence comes from Allium fistulosum, assembly GCA_030737815.1. Taxonomy (NCBI): domain Eukaryota; kingdom Viridiplantae; phylum Streptophyta; class Magnoliopsida; order Asparagales; family Amaryllidaceae; genus Allium; species Allium fistulosum. The sequence continues at coordinate 889,584,883 of CM060905.1, read as the reverse complement.
CTCTCATTTTGTTGGTATTAAACTTAGTTCCGACTCTCCTTTGCCTCCTACACCTCACTTTTCATATTTTCAACAGTTTTATAATATTAACGCGGAAGATTGGATCAGACCGTATACGGAAAGAATGAATAAGTACTTAGCTTCTTCAGAAGACCATGATGATGAAGGCAGTGTAGTTAAAGTAGAGTAGACTTATTACTGTGTTTGAACAAAATGTAATTGCTTAGCTTATATGGATTGTTCTGACTTTAAGATATATGTTTGAGTTGACAAGCATCAATTTTGCTTTATAAAAATTTATTTGAATATGTTGTTTTTAATTACGTCGTGGTTGTTAGAAGTTGATAAAACTTGGTTGAATATGGATGTAATATGAAATATGGAATGTAATATGAAAACTTGGTTGAATTTTTTGTTTTTAATTATGTCGTGGTTGGTATAAGTTGATAAAACTTGGTAGAAGATTGATGTAATATGAAATATGGAATGTAATATGAAAACTTGGTTGAATTTGTTGTTTTTAATTACGTCGTAGTTGTTAGAATTTGGGCACAAATGCAATATTATGTAGTGGAAGCAATAAACAAGTCGGAAGTATGAAATCAATAAACAAAAGCAGGTTCGGTGACACGACTCCGAATAAAAATAAAAAAACGATGAGACGTTGTCGTTTTATATTACTAAAACTCCATTTTTATTGATACGATGGTTCAACGTCGACTGCATAACAATTTTTCGACCACGTGCAATCATTCCCGAGAGTTTGGAAACAATACGATAATTGGTTTCCGAATTTGTAAACTTAATTTGAAAAATTGGTGTCGTATACGATCTATGGACAGTTAACAACTAATAATATGGTCAATTCGATAAGCTACCATCGACTGAAATATTTAATTTCGATCCCGCATTATCGTTCTCGATAGTTCATCACATATACGATGTAGATTCATCGTTTTAATTTCCAAAAGTCGATAATAGCTTGTCGTTCCTGCTACAAGTAAGTGCATGTTGTTTAGGAACGCATTTCGACACCATTCCATCGATATTTTGCTTTTGTTCGTTTTCATGTTGTTGTTACTGCTAGTACGAACTATAGTACAATCAATTCGATGGCTACTTGTCGATTGCGGTGTATAGTTTCGACATACATACGCCGTTCCCGAGAATTTTGTCTACTTTTGAAAATTCAGCATCGCTGTCGTCCCTTTTTTTCGACAATAGGTTGTCATTCTTGCTACTGCATGGTGATTGAGCACATCTTTTCGACACCATTTATTTGAACTACATGAATACCATATCAAACTACATGAATACCATATCAAAGAATATCAACACCATATCAATACCTTCTCTATACCGTATCAAACTACATGAATACCATATCAAAGAATATCAACACCATATCAATACCTTCTTTATACCATATCAAACTACATGAATATCATATCAAAGTATATCAACACCATATCAATGACCTCTCTATACCATATCAAACTACATGAATACCATATCAAACACCATATCAGTACCACATAGGACCATATGAATAACATATCAAATCACATGATTACCATAATAATACCATATCAAAAAATATCAAGACCATATGAAACTATAGCAAACCATATCAAACAACAACAATACGACAAATATCAGTACCACAAAACATCGATACCATAGTCATTAACATAAAAGTCATAATACACAAGTTCAAACAGCAACGTCTTTTTTGTTCCTGCTCTTCTTCGTCTTTGATCTTCCAACTTGTCCGCCTTCTTCTTCTTGTACGTTCACTTGTTCGCCAAAAATATCAAGTGGTTCATCTTCGTCAATGCGTTCTATCCTTTCGAGCACTTGCACCATCGACTTGGTAGGAGCACAAGACTTAATGAAGTATGCAATGTGTCGAAGTTTCCGTTTCTGCAAATTAAAAAAAATTCGAAGGAATGATCAAATAAACTGTAAGCCAACAATAAGTTGAATAAAAGTAGGCACTTACAATGTGGACAACAGCTGAATTATTTTCGCTAACTTGCATTGGCTCCGTAAATCGTGCTCGTGGATTGGCAACAACATGATATGAAAAAGATAGATACCACTGCATGTACGTTGGATCGCATTCCCCAGGCTGTGTGACATGGGTTGATGTTAGACTTTGATTCAGAAGATGGTTTCGCCACTCGCTTCAGCTGAAATCTCCTAAATTTGAATATTCTGCCTTGTATGATTTTTCCGACGACTTCATTTTTTTCGTCTTCAAAGCGAAAGTCGTTATGGGTACTGGTTGAACATAGCCAAACTGACGAAGGATTCATTGTGGAAGATACAACTCCACTGCTTCAAAACACACAATTGGTCCATTATACAAGGCACATTGTTGAAACGGGTAGTGATCTCTCGTATCTTTCAAACACTCCCAAACAACATCAGTAACTTGAAGGTCATCTAATTTCTCCCTGAGAGTCACCAAATCATAAGACAAGTTGGTGCTCGTTTCCATAGCGAAATGAAAGGCTGACCTAGGATCTCCAAGCTGTGCACGTGCATTTCGGTTGTGTCGTCTTAACACCAGGAAGTGCTCAAATATCCAAACCTAGACAATAATTATCAATTATATACACAAACATTGCAAGTAATTTTATTTTTATAATTTGATTCAAACCTGAAGCAAAGTCATGCAACCAGCAATTTGACGTACACCTTTTCTTGTGTCCTACGCCAAATTATAAAACAACCAACTCAAGCATGTTGTGCCTCAAGAATACGTGTTCACTTGTCTTAACACCCGCAAACATTGCAAAAAATGTACTAAGACCTTGTTTCCAGATTTATCACCGCAAACTAGCACACCAATGGTGTATAGTAATTATGAAATTTCACATTGCCGTTTACGTTCCATGGTATCAGAATCTTGACTGCCAGAAAATGTTGTTCTCAACCATTCCAGACGCACTTTTTTCTCACCTCCCAACAATTCATCAGTCGCTTGTTCTTTGATGCCAAGACACTTATCTAACAACTCATAAACATCATCATCACTTATTCCACTTGATCCTCCAAGTGGCCCCGTAACCGCTTTTCCTTCGACGGGAAGACCAATGATGTGAAATGCTTCATCTATACTTATTGTCATCTCCCCAAACGGAAGATGAAAAGTGTTGGTTTCTGGATAGAATCGCTCAATAAAGACGTTGATCAGTACCCTATCAACTTTGTCATGTGCATGTTTTATTATATTAAAGAATCCTGATTCGGCTACCGCATCCTTAACAAAATCACACTCGTTGTTTCAATCCCACCGTCTATGAGTACCTACATGACTGTGAAGCTTAACAATTCTTGCTTCTTCCTTTGGTGCCTACATTACCAACACAATATTCAAAACCTATACTTATATTGTCTACAATTGAATATGCTATTCCATATGGATTCAATGTTCAAAACATATACTTATATTGCCTACTTATATTGTCTATAATTATATATGCTATTCCATATGGATTCAATATTCAAAACATATACTTATATTGTCTACAATTAAATATGATATTCACAACAACAAAACAAAGAATAATGAACATATTGACATACCAAAGAATTCCGTATGGTAGAAGCTATATGATCTTTAAACGCAAACAATAATGTTGATTGTTCTTCACTTTCCGTCAATTGACTTGTTTGTGCCATTAATTGTTTTCCTTTGTTTTTCCTCTTCAATTGTTGTATCTCTGTATCGGCCTCCTCTTCGGTGTCGTGAGATGGGTCAACTTCCTTTTCAACCTCTTCAACTTGATCCTGACCCCGTTTGCTTGCTTTAACAATTTGACCCTCTTGCCTTCCTTCCTCCTCAATCGAACTGCTATTTACATTGCTACTGCCCTCGTCGTCTACAGCAGCCTCGTCAATAATTTTTCTCATTCGCTCCAACTCTAGTCTCTTTCGATTTGAAGCAGTTTGAGGAATGCGGGTGGTTGAAGACGAAGTTGAAGATTTTTTTACTGTGAAAACAAAAAATTGTTCATCAATATATGTTTGAAACCCAACAGTAGACGTATAAAAACAAAAAAGATGAAAATCAACAATGAACATGTGATTCTGTGTTAAATCGACAGCAATATATGGAAAAAAATTAAAATGGTCGGCAATATTATGTAATGGAAGCAATAAACAAGTCGGCAGTATGAAAGCAATAAACAAAAGCAGGTTTGGTGACACGACTTCGAATAAAATGCAAAAAACGATGAGACGTTGCCGTTTTATATTACTAAAACTCCATTGCTATTGATACGATGGTTCAGCGTCGACTGCATAACAATTTTTCGACCAAGTGCAATCGTTCCCGAGAGTTTGGAAACAATACGATAATTGGTTTCCGAATTTGTAAACTGAATTCGACAAAATGGTGTCGTATACGATCTATGGACAACTAACAAATAATACTATGGTCAATTCGATAAGCTACCATCGACTGAAATATTTAACTTCACCCCACATTATCGTTCCGGAGAGTTCATCACGTATACGATGTAGATTCATCGTATTAATTTCCAAAAGTCGATAATAGCTTGCCGTTCCTGCTACAAGTAAGTGCCATATCAAACACTTTCGACACCATTCCAGATTTATATGCCATATAAAACACTTTATTACTTTACATCAACAGCGAAATATCGAACAAAATCCAAAATTTCGACCATCAATCATCGAATAGCCTTCTATTGGTTTAAATTTGACAATTCAAGGTCGAAAAAATATAACAATTTCGACCACCTACAATGACTGCATCAAGACACTGAGCTTGTTGAGAACTCGACACCACAAAACCAAAAAAATAAAATTCGACAATCATAAACCGAATTGCATCAAAACACTACGCTTGTTGAAATTCGTCACTACAGCATCAAAAATATGTGATTAGTTCGTCCAACTATCACCGAATAACCCCAAAACGAATAACTGCAAACGCCTAAACCCTAACATATAAATCTTTCATCTACAAATTGAAATCCCAAATCGCGAAGCAAGAATTGATTATTAGTGACCACTCACCTTGCCAATACCTTCTCAATCAGCTTCGGTTTGGGTTTTGGATCGAGCGCAATTTTTCGTACGAACCATTGTATAAAACTTTCGAAAATCGCGAAGTTTGGAAAAGAGAAGAACGATAGGGTTTAAAGAGGCTCGGTTAAAATCTGAGCGGAGCTAGAGCGGTAGGGTTAAAATTGTGGGGGGTAGAATAGGAAATCTTTGTTTTACTTTGTTATACAAGTGTCCTCCCCACAGTAGTTTATTTTTGAGTGGAGTGAGAATAAAAAAAGACCTTCCCTTAATCATTTTTGGAGTGTCATTAACAATGCTCTTATTTATTTAAGATCCTTTATACCTCATCCTCTCTTATACACTTTTGCTACGGATCCTTTGTAGGATTCGACCCACCTTCCTTGGTTTCCATTTTTCATTTACAGAAATTTCTGATCTTTTCTTCTTCTTTTTTCCTTTAATTACCCTCTTTAATTTCTCTTTTTAAACTACATTTTTATTTCCAGGTTTAACTTGGATTAATTTCAGTTGAACTCAATTTACCCCCTTTTTTAGGTCTTAGATTGAAACGTTCAAAATCTTGAAAAATAGTCCCTTCTACTCTTATGTGATGGATTCTTTTACAAAACATAGGATCCGTTCTATGCGAAGCGAATAGAAAATCTGAACGAGGTATTTGAGCGAGCCATTTGAACTGAGAATGTTGGACGAACAACGAATGCATTAGTGTGCTGCGAGCGCAGGATCTGAACGGAATATTTAAAAGGGGTTTTAGGTACAGGAAAAAAATTGAAGAAAAATTTAGTTTCGAGTAAAAGAAGTTTGTTTTTTAGGCTAAAGGACATTTTAGAGTGTAAATCACAAGAATGATAGTTGTAACTATCATTTTCTGTTTACACTAAAATGTGTCATTCAGACTAAAAAACAAACTTGTTGTCCTTGAGAATAAATTTATTCGCAACTTCTTCCCTGTGCTATTTTCCTGTATTTAAAAAAAATTATTTTTAAATAAAATTGATTTATATTTCTTTAATTATTATTTTTAATGAATAGTATGTATTAATAATTTACAAAAATAAATAAATAAATTAATTGAATTTTAAAATTTTAAATTAGTTGGATTCAGTCAAACCAACTTTATAATGTAGAGCACTTTGGTACGATCGTAAGGTAAAAAACCGCGTCTTAAACGGATCTTATTTGAACAAGTTTTTAATTTTAGAAATTAAAAAAAAACAATTAAATTTAAATTACTAATCATTTAGACAACCTCGTTCTCAACTCAATGGACCAAATTGCCTCGTTGTAGGAACGGGCCATTCAATGTGTTGCGGCGTCGGATGTATCGAATGCGCTGGGAACGGAAGCGGAACATTCAAGTGTGCCGGACGGTACCAACACTTCAGTGTCAAGTACTTACCATCCCCATTTGTTGTGTGCTATTGTCGTCAATTGATCAAGGTCAATCATCGATCTATTTTTTATATTAATTAATTCAATTATGGAATGTAAGACCAGAGCCGGCCTAGGGGGAAGCCCACCAAGCCCATGGGCTGGGGCAACCCCCCAAGGCTAGGGCAACAAAAAAATGAAAAAAAAATGTAGGTTTGCATTTTCGTTTTCTTTCCGCATCAAAACCCATGCGCACAAGTAAAGCCAACCTCCAGTTTCAATTTCAAAAAAAGCCCCCCATCGTTCTCTAATTTCTCAATCGCGCTTTTCTCAATTCGCGAAATAGAAGTATAAGGTTAGAGTCTCAATCGTTATTTTCTGCTGCTGCGCCTGCCGTCTTGCCGTTCAGACTGCTGCTGCATCTGCCGTCTTGCGGTTGCGGATCCATCTTTTTCAGTGTTGTTGGCTCCTACAGACTGACAGTGACTCCTGCAAGGTGATTTTGGAAAAATAATTAATTTGTTTTATTACTTAATAGCTGATTAAATTTGACAAGTGAGAATTGTGAATCCTGTAAGTTGATTTGTTATAGTTCAAGGTGATTTTCAGCGCCGCTGGTTGATTAACTTGATTGTTAGTTGATTAGTTCATTCGTTCATTTATAAGTTGATTTGTTAAGCAGTTATTAGGTGGTTAAAAATTTAAAATTTGTTAAGCTATTTTAAATGGTTTTGTGGTAACATAATTTACTTAAAATATGTTATTAATTGGTAGATAAAATGACAAAAGAGAAAATGATAAGAAACGGGTGAGAAATAGAAAGCAAAAACTTCGAATATAAACTTAGTACGGGTTATTAAATAAAGCGAAACAAATAAGCAAAGCGCTTCAAAATAAGGATATGAAATCACAAGATTAAAACAAATTATTGAATTTTTTCAAACCATTAGAGAACATGGTTTTGAAGAAATGGTGAAAGAAGCAAGTAAACTTGTTACAGATGTTGGTATTGAACCAAATTTTGAGGTGAAAAGAGTTATTAGTAGGAAAAACACTTTGATGAGGATACTGAAAGTAGTAAGGAAGAAATCAATCATTGGAAGAGATTTTAGAGTTACATACTTCATTCATATTATAGACCAAGCTCTTACAGTATTAAAAAATCGATTTGAACAAATTGAACCTTATGACAACATCTTTGGATTTTTATTGGAAGCAAAGTTTATGAATCTTAGTAAAGAAGAGTTAATGGAACATTGCATTCGTTTAGCAAGTTACTTGAAATACTATGAACAATGTGATATATATGGAAAAGGTTTATTCCCAGATTTAAAAGCTTTGCAAACTATGTTACCTAAGTAAATAACGAAATCGATTGATATTCTTGACTTCATAAGATCTTATGTAGAAGATGGTGGTTTCAATGTGCATGGGTTGCTTATCGGATTTTGTTAACTATTCCGGCTATGGTTGCTTCCGCGGAGAAGTTTTTCTAAATTGAAATTAATTAAAAACTATCTCCGAACTACCATGTCATAAGAACGATTGAACGGACTAACAACAATCTCAATTAAAAGTGGGTTTTCAGAGAAACTTAACTATGACAATTTGATTGAAGAATTTGCTATAAAAAATACAAGAAGAAACCATTTTCTTTGAACTATGTGAAGAATGTTTATCTATATTTGGTATGAAAAGTTGATGTTTAGTTTATTTTTATTTTTGTTATTGAATATTGTAGCCTACTTCATGTAGTGCCTTTTGAATGCAAAGCGAATATTTTGCATGTTATAGACTTTTATGCAATCTTATATCTAATATTAAAAATGAAAATGAAAATATAAAAAAAAACATTGAAATTTTTTGGAGCTAAGGGCAACGAATTTCAAATGTGGCTTGGGCAACATATTCTTTGGGCCGGCACTGTGTAAGACTATAATGAGGTGGGCATGGTGGGAAATGAGATTTGGGAATAGGTGACATAAGCAGATCTTGGAGTGGTACTATTGCCTTATTGTTGAATAAAGAGTGTTCAATAATTTTAGGGTCCGTTTGGTTTCGTTTTGGGTTTTGTGTTTTCAACATACACTACAAAATACTAGAAAACATGATAATTTTTTTTACAATTCTTAGCCATTACAACGATGGACGGGAAATGAAGGAGAGGAATTGTTTTCCGTCCCTTTGTTATGTCTCAAAACACGAAAAATCAAATAAACTTGTTTTCTATTTTCTATGTTAATTTTATTTTTCAAAATTGTGTGTTTTCCAACAATGCATAAGAAAGAGAGAATTAGGCACAAGGACAAACTTTGAAAAAAATTTAAGCTGAAGGACACAAAGTTTCATTTTTGAGTTGAAGGACAAACTTTGAAAGAAAATTAGGCTGAAGGAAAATGCTAAATATAGTTAGCATTTTGTACAGTGCAAACATTGTACAAAATGCTAATTATAATTAGCATTATATCCAGTTTTACATTGTACAAAATGCTAGTTGTATTAACATTGTCCTTCAGCCTAATTATCTTTCAAAGTTTGTCCTTCAACCTAAAAATAAAACTTGTTGTCCTTCAGCCAAAAATTTTACGAGAATTTGTCCTTATGCCTATTTTCCACGCATAAGAAATGTGTATTTTTGTTAAGACGAAAACACAAAACTAAAAACAACAAACCAAACGGGCCCTTGGCTTTTTAGTTTTTGCTGTCACTCAACAGTTGATTTGTTGGTAACCATCACTCTTTCCTCTTTTCTTCTGAATCTTTCATTGTCCCTTTGTTTTTCAGTTCAGTTAGGAAATAATCAGATGGATGACATATTGAATAGATTTCAACAATTCAGTTAGGAAAGAATCCATACCACGAGGACAATCTCATTTAGTACCTATCAGGTTACACAACACAACAGAAAGGACAGTACTCAAATTTTTATTCCTTCATCTTCATAGGATAAGGTTAGTAGGTTACAATCATACATATGGTGATATTAACCCTGATCAAAGGTCCAACATGTAACAATGTCCAATAAATTAATGATGCTTACAACACCAGCACCTTCTTACCCCGATCAAATTTTTCTTGCAATAGCCTACAGTATTAGGACCAAGGGCAGTCCGAGTGCATTCTCTCATGCATTCATCATCTCCCTTGCAATTGCTTTTGAACAGGGTAAAACATCCCGTATCGTTGCTCTCCACTCCATCCATTACTGTTAGGCAAAGTACATTTACAAATAATAACAGTTACAGACGTAAATTTGTACAAATACGTTTTAGTGGTTACCTTATAACTATCATTTTTTGTTGTAAAAGAAAACATAACGATAACCTGAAGCCATTATCAGAAGCACCAACAGAAGAACACAAGATGTGATTTGTTTTGGCTCCATTTTTTTTTCTGCTTTTCTTAATTAACAGGTATAAGATGGAATTCGGTAGAAAAAAAACAGGCATATATATAGTGGTTGTATACATTGATAAGTTTACAATGCATATATGCACATTAATATTTTCTTTTTGAAACCTGGGAAGTGGGAATGTAGGCTAAACCTAATCTCTTCGGTATTAATTACATTAACTAGTAGTAAATACAAAACATATCTGTCCATGCATCTAGCAATATGAATAAGACCAAATGCTTGTGATATATTGTTGGCCGTTTGATTATTTCGTAAGTTCATCCAGAATCGTATTTATTCTTTGATGTAAATTAATTGGATGCTTGAAAGCTTTCGATTTGATTGTTTCTCCAGCAATACTACTATACACATTACACTTTCTTCAATTGAATATAAGCCCATTGGATGGGTATACAGGACTTTTAATTTGATAATTACCGAGAAATGTTATTAAGATCAACTCATCAATAATTTTAACTTAATTTCATCACATCCTAGAAGCACTCCTTACAATTTCAAAATCATTGGCCAAATGAATATAAACTCTTAACTATCATATTTACAACCGGCCTAGAGGGCAAGCTTCCAAGTCCATGGGCTGGGGCAACCTGCTGCCCTGAGCAAAAAACTTCAGAATACTGGTATAAATTATTTTAATATAAAAAGTCTTGAATTGTATTTAGAGCGGCGCTAGAGGTGGTGCGCTTTATGCTAGTAGCACCGCAGTCAGTGATTTTCCACCGATAGCAATTATAAAAAAAATTGATGTTGCCATTAGCAACATTACATGATACACAGTGATTTCTGACAGTTCAAAGCCGTTGACGGCCGTCGCGAGCCATCGGAAATCCCGTCGGAATACAGAACATGGATTTCGTCCATTTCCGACGGAATCGACGATGGCTTTGCGACGGCTTCCGACGGCTTTTTCAACAGCAGTTCCGATGTTTTTTCCGACGGCGCTGATGTCCACGTGGCTTAAAAAGATGAAAGAGAACCGTCGGAATTTTCGACCGGTAAACCATCGGGAGTCGTCGCAGATCGTTGGAATATTTGGACCTATAGGCCGTCGGAAGCCGTCGAAAATCTGGATAAATTTTTTTTTCAGCAGCCAAACAACACATCGATATCAATATATATCACAACACATCAAAATCAATGTATATATTAGATATATAAGCTAAAATCAACATCAACATCAATATCAATAATAATATAAAACTCAAACATTATCATCTCAAACTCAAACATTTTCAATTAATACAAAACAAACCATCCATCATCATCCAACTGTTATATCTACATCCAACATCTAACATCAAACCCACAAATCAACATCAAACACCACATGTCGACAAATCAACCTCACCATCTCTCATTGTATATATACACAAGTTTTAAAAACAAAAACTGCAAAACGTACCTCATGACTCGTCATCGGCTCCGGAATCACCAGACGAAGGGAATGCTCCGTGACGCTCCACATACTCGACCAAACGCTGGTTCAGTTGCTCTATTTGTGCTGCTCGGAGGCGGTCCTGCTCCTGCAGCTGTGCAATCTGCTGTTGAAGTTCATTAATCTCAGCATTGTCCTGAGCCTTTTAATAAGCCTCTTGTGAGGCCCGAGCCTACAAAATAAGTCGAAATATATTTAAGTTATTGTGTAACTTTTATAAAAATTAAACAATTTTTACAACTTAGTTAATTTTTATAAATTACCGATTGATTGCCATAGCCATAACGCATATTTCTCTGTGTTAGGTTCATAACGGAGTTGAAGATAGCGTCCTCCTCATCAATGGTCAATTGCTCTCGTCTTGAATGCTCAAACATCTGCGCACGTGCTTGCATAAATCTTTCCTGCAACGTAAAATTAAATACAATTAAATATTACATGACATTATTATAATATTTTATAACTAATTAATTAAAATGATCATTATTAGTAACTTATAACTTAAAATATACTTACATGTGTGGCGTATGCTTTATCATCCTCATCCCAAGCATACATCACTGATCCCTCGTCGTCGGTCTGCCTGACACCATGGGTATGTGCAAATACGTCCATATACAAGACAGGAGCACCACACACTCTTTCCTGTAATAATTGGTGTATATTATTGTTGTTCATACAAATTTATACAAAAAATGTAATAAGTGTTCGTGATTGCAATTAATCATTTACTAGGTCCTCGTGATGATGCTGAAATGATTTCGAGCCACCGCGGTGTGTGACTAGATTTTTCTGCCTATTCGTCGAGTTTCTATCTGACTCCACCTAATTAAGGTGATATCTGGTAGACTTGCCATTAATTCATCGCTACTCCATCGTGCAACCCAAGCATCCTATACACTGGCGCCCATCTAGCTTGGCTTCTTCCTGGACTTTTTGATGGTAGACATTGTATCCCGGTAATTCTTTGCAACTTTAGAGTTCTAGTGGCGCTGGTAAAGAGAAACATCCTCCTCTTGTAGGTCTATCGCCCCTGTATATGTTGAAAAAATTTAAGTTATACATTTATACTTAGTAAGCAAATTGTAAAGTGATTATATATAATGATATATAATTTTACATTTACCAGGAAGTCCTTCCAGATGCTCTCCTGGACATGCTCTAGGATCCTACTCCATTTCCTCCAGCACGAAGTCATACGGCTCATGTATGCCTGCTTAGATATGCTGTGAACTATATTTGAAGGCTCAAGCTCAAAATCCCTGCATTAAATATGATACAAACAAATCATGACTAATATATCATACAAAATATTTATAATGTTGAAGTAAATTAAATACTTACGAGCCATCTGCTTTCGGTGGCAATCTAACCACCATATGCGGCGCCTCCTGCGGTGGACCGCTGCCATCACCTCCGCTATGAACGGTCCCTCTCTGAGACGAAGAAGGGGAACCAGACTACGAAGAACTTCGATGCCTAAAGAAAGACATCTGTAATACCTGTCATATACATATTATTTTCTTATGGCAGAATATATCTGTTTGTATCAAAATTGGGCACAACACTCTTCAGAATTTTTTGAAGAGATAAAATAAAGAAATTAAATGGAAAAACATGATTATCTAACAAAAACTCCAAAAACAGATAATGAAAGTAATAAAAATGCACATAAACACAAGAATTTAGAGTGGTCCGGCGTGTTGCCTACGTCCACTATGAAGTTGATTGCTTTATTGATGTTTCTTTGATGATTACAATTGATTGCAGCAGGTTACAACAGATAATAATGATTTGCGGCAGTAAAATTCATTAGCAGCAGCAACATTGGAGTTTAGAACTGGATTCGACAGAGTCTGGGCATTGGAGAATTCAAAGAAGAAGAAGATCCCTTTTCTGTAAGCCCTGGGGCTCTATTTATAGGTGTAGGAGGCTGATATTTCGCTCAGATCTCGGAAGACTCCTTCTGGCACGTGAGTAGGCCCGCGCGACCAAGCCCGTGAAGTTTCGGCCCGATCCGTGATCGATATGAACGGATTTCGTATCGATCAAGATTGCATCCGATGGAGTCAAAATTTGGCGTGGACATTCTTTAGCATGCACGTAAGCTTCTGTGAAAATTTGGTGGCATTTGGACTTGTGGATCGCGAGATATGATCGATACGAATTGGGATTTTCGGTTGGCTGCTTTGTTCGACTCGATCATTTCGACTCGATCCTGTTCGAATCGATAGTTGCGCGTGATCAAGTGGTGACATGGCAAGCATTCTTCGGATCGACCCACCTTCTTCGCCGAGTTGATCGAGTCGTTCTAGGACTTTCGCCTTGTTCGTATCGAGGCACTTGTCTTGTTCGAATTAATGAGAGGTGGCCCTTGTTTCGTATCGATGCAACGAGCTTTGTTCATGTCGATGGGGGACACGTGGAATAAGTTAACTGCGTGGCCTCGTTCGTATCGATTGGGAATGACTCCATTTGATCGATACGAAGTTGACGTGACCAGATGGACTCGAACAATGGTAGCTTGATCGATACAAATAACCGTGACGTGGATCGATACGAACAAGAACTCCTCGATGGATACGAAGTAACTGGGTTTGAAGGATACGAACAGTGGTCCATTGATGGATACGAACAGTGCGTCCTAATCGATTCGAACAAAGGTTCTCTGATGGATACGAAGTGAACATTGGACGATCGATGCAGAGCTGATCGATTCGAAGTAGGCTTTGGTGATCGATGCAGAGCCGATCGATTCGAACAAAACTTTCCCTGATGGATTCGAACTTGATCGATTTGAACAGTAGCCAGGCGATGGATTCGAACTCGATCGAGTCGAACAGCGGCCAGTCGATGGATTCGAATGCGAGGCTGTTTTTATCCAATTTTGCATCGATCGTAACTTGAGCATACGAACTCGGATTGACTTGAAATTTGGAATGTTGACTTTCATTGCTTCGCTCGCCGTGTCTTGTCGATTGTAGCTTGATTCGGACTCGGACAAAATTCGTCGATATCCATGGTGAGTCTGCATATAACCGATCTCTAAGACGAACCGTCATTGGTTTCTAGTCAAGTTCTTGGTGTCACGGCCTTGCCAAAAGGCGGGATAACATTTGACCCCCAAAGTACGTCTTGTGGAAACATGATGTGCTTTAAAGTGCTGCAATCTTCATTCTAAACAGTTATCGTCTTTCCGATGAAAGTTGTAATCTTTGACTGATTTCCTCAGTAACGTAAACTGTTGTACCCTGTATTGTCGTAACTGATTGCTGCTTGATTAAGATTAGCTGTTTGTTGTTGTAATCGTTATTAGATAAGTATCCAATTACTGTGAATGTTAAAAATTGAATATTAGCCCGACATATATGCATATATGTTAATCTGACTCTTGTTGACGTTTGCACGTTCACGAGTCATTGTCAGTTTATCTCGTATCAAATTCCATATCGATCCCTCCTGAACCGTTGTGAAATTCGAATTGTAACAACGCTCGATGGTTGTTTTTGAATGTTCCTTCGTATCGATCCTCTCCTGAATCGATGTAAAAGGTTAGAGCATTATCTTTGCATCGATAGGCATCGTATGGATGGATACGCAATGAACACTTTGAATCGATGGATGTGAGGTTCGATGGATACGAAGTGTTCGTTCGTATCGATGGAGTTCAATGCCTTCAGAACAGCCCTTGCTGTATATTTCGAATCGATGGATCCGGTGTCGTTGGATACGAATAAACAATTCGTATCGATGGGTATTGGCTTTTGGGAGCTGCGATTTGATGGATTCAAACTGATCGTTCGTATCGATACACTGGGGAAGGACTTGTAAATGATCGATACGAATAAGGATTTCGTATCGGTGGATTGTGGATGGATACGAATAGTTCGTTCGAATCGATCCTGTGGTAACATTTTGTAACCGGTCGAATCCATTGGGAGGCGAATCGTTTATTCCATTCACACTCAAGTCCATATAAATACCGTGGACTTAGTCATTTTCACTTTTTACTTTTCACTCCGTCTTCGCTTTCGTATCGCTCTAGAGACTAAGAGAAAAACTGCTCTTTGCCTTCGAATGAACCAAAACCTTTAATCCCTTCATCCAGCTATCGAAATCAGGTAATCAATTGAACAAACTCGGTCCTAAAATGATGAGACTCAAATTCTCACGCCCTTCCATTCTAATCCATGTCCAAACATTGTCTGGGGAAGTAGATATTGTGCGAGGTCGAGGAAGGAGAAAGATGGAGTTTGGATCGATCTGGGGAAGAAAGAGTGTGGAGGAGGATGGCTTGATCTTCTTTTCGTGTCGATCTGCAATGATTGTTGCGTGGACTCGTCCTGTACGATCGATATGAAATTTTATTCTCCAACGATCGATGCGAAAACTAGGCCAGTGATCGATTCGAAGTCCTTGGCTTCAAATCGATTCGAAAAATACTCCTTCGATCAATACGAATTGCATCAAGTGAATGTGATCGATACGAAGCCGGGGTTCCCCTGGCTGATACGAACCAAATCGTCCATGATCGATTCGAAGCCTCTGACCTTGATCGGTACGAAACCGGACATTGACGATCGATTCGAAGCAAATTCCTGACGACTGATACGAGCCCAGATCTTGATGGATACCAAACCTTGAATAACCGATAGCATGATTTCCGATGAGCTTCATTCTTGCATATTTGGACTTAACTATTACCCTGCATATTTAACTGCATATCGAAGCTCGTCGATGGAACTGTAACTTAACAAAACTTTAACAACTTTAACTCATATCGGTCCCTAACGTTTGGATGGCATGGTTGTGACGGTTAGTGATGACGGTCATTCCAACTGAATTTCGAAGTCTCGTCGTTCAGATATTTTCTCTAATTCTGTTGAATCTTTCAAGTGATATACAGTACTTCACTGCACAACACATTCACACACTTTATACTGGGGGATGCACAAGCGTTATTGTCTGTTTAACAATGATTTTTCATAAGCTAGTTAGTCATGGAACCTTCAAGTTCTCAGCATTAGGAACTCCCGAGTTCAATTCCTTCAACCATCGAGATGCCGGTCATCGAAGCCGAAGTCATAGATCCAGCTCCGGACGAGTTTCCAAACGCCCGGTTCGTTATGAATCCACAAGATTCTATGTCGTCCAGCATTTCTGAAGATATGCTGGGACGGATATGCTTAAGACATGGCTTGTCGCTTGACGACGTATTACTCCCAGGGCCAAATGATAGACCACATGCTCCCCCGGAGGGGTTTACTGCTTTCAACCGTCATGCTTGCACAGCGGGGGCACTTCCTCTATTTAATCAGTACATAAGGGAGATGCTGTCATTCCTTTGAATCGCTCCATCTCAGCTACACCCCAACGGGTACGCCTTGTCAAATAGCACCTTCATTCTGGTTATGGAAATTCTCTTTCGACCACCAAAGCCGATCGAGATCAGATATCTCTTCAACATCAAGAGCCGCGGAGATAGCCCTTCTTTCACATTTTTGGAAGCGGTCAGGAACTGTCAAATAGTAACGGGATCCTGGGGAAGGCTGAGTTACTTCAAGACAAAATGGTTCTACGTTCATTGCCCCCTGGATTCGCTAGGCGATGGTTGGATAGACGTAAGTGTTGCAGTCTTTCTCATGAATTATCGAGATAACACTAATCGTTTTCAAAACTGACATGCTTCTTTTCTTTTACAGCCGCAATCTCACGACCCGATGGTGGATATTTCAGAGAGCTAGTTCGGATCCTCCAAGCGGTTCCGGGTGAGGAGAGGCACATTGACTTGGTTCTAACCGACATAAACTTGAGAATTGTCGGGCTGATCGAACGTAAGCAAAGCATACGGCTGGAAGGGACACTTAGAGCGGTCTTGAAGAAGCGGGTGAAACGAAAAGCGCCCGGAGTCATAGTAGCCAAAGAGGTCGATCCGGAGAGAACGCCTACTGATAACGAACTCCAAGCTGGGCCTTCCTCCGATGTTCAGGATTCAGGAGGACGGAGAAAAGGCAAGGTAGTTGCTCACAAGCGTTCTAAATCTCTGAGATTGGAATTCGTGGTTATGTCTTTGCTTGTTCAGGGGATTAGAATTTCAGAGGCTCCTCCCCCGCAAGTAGAGAATCCTTTCGAAGGGCTTGCTGATATACCGATTCCGGATTATGTGTCGTTTCAACACGACACCGGGATGGAGGAACTTGATAATGCTCTTGAACTGAGCGGGTTGCTTGCTATGAGTGCAGCCGACATTTTCGGTTGGTCGGGGGGTTGCACATGCATACACTTCACTGCACTACATGATTCATAACTATAAATCGTCCAACCTAAGAAATCACTAATTTTTTCCTTGTTTCTTATTTTCAGGCACGATGTCCGGGAGAGGATCAATGCTTGGGAGCCTTCGCTCGGCCCGAAAGTCTTCTTCTACTTATTATGATTACCGCAGGAGAGACGCAGATAGAGACCGCGACCGCGACCGCGAGTACTCTAACCAAGATAGGTATGGGCGTGACAGGGACAGGGAATACAGGCACCGATCTAGATCTTGCTCTCCTCCTCTTAGACTTCCGTCTCCACCTCCTGTTCATGTTCCACACCCGCCAGAGCCTCCACGACATAGACCGTCCTCTCAAACTTTGAGGTTCGAAACTCATCACCAGCGAGTTGAAACCGTGCCCCCCATAATTGTTGAGCAGGCCATTACTGAGCCCATGGGGGAAGGGGCTATTAAAATTGCTCAGTTGAGGAAGGAGTTCCCGAACATATGCTTCGATGGCTACGTCTATCCACCTCACTTAAAGAGAATCCCATCTGGAGTGGAAAACACGATGCATGATTACATTCATGTTATCTACACCCAGTATAGAGAGTGGGTAAAGGCTGTGGAGAAAGCTTCCAAGTTGGCCTTTGAGCGAGCCAAGACAATTGAGAAAATGGAGGCCGAGATCGCTCAAAGGGACCGGATCATTCAAGTGCTCACTGCTGAGGCCGAGTCTTCTCGGAAATCTGAAATTGATGCCACCAAAAAAGCTGATGAAGCGAACGTGGCAATGGAGAGGTTGAGGCAGACTCATGTCGCCTTGGTGGAGGAGATGGGCCACCGGAACACTACAGTCACCGCCGAGCGGGATGCGGCGATCAGGGAACTCAATGAGCTTAAGGCCAAATTTTCTGACATGGCCAAGGAAAAGGATGATGTGAACAACGCAGCCCAGGAGGCGTGCGAGCAGGCTGCCTTACTCCAGGGTGAAAGGGATGCGGCCGTGGCTAAAGTCCGCGTGGTGGAGACTGGGGTTGAGGAGAAAGTGAAATCGGCCGAGTCCAGGCTAGAGGCTGATATTGAAGACCTTCTCGTTGTTTACAACGCTAACATGCTGAGGCACATGGGTCTAGCCTAGCTCGATGATTATCCGGCGCATCTATACAACGCATGGGGTCGATTAGTTGAAGAAGAGAAGGAGGTGCATCTGGGTGAGCCTGTAGATGAATTTGAACTCGAGAATCGCATTTTGAATGAAGATGAAAGGAAAATTCTCCACGAGTCAATGATTCTGCATGAAAAGGAAAGGCTCGGCGCCCAGCACTTCGAAGTAGGAGAGGATTCAGGGGGTTGACCACCATGAGGCGAGTCTTGAAGTTCCAGCGTCAACCCAGCCCAAATCCTCATCTGCGGTCGATCCCTAAGCTATTCCTGCTTATAATCTGGATCAGCCGCAGATGTCTCCGGCTACAGAGCAAGTTACTGAAGCCGTCCAGCCGCTTACAAGTCAAAATAAGGAAGGTACTCTGAACATTCCACATATCTGCCTTAAGTCGGAATCTTTACTCGAATCAAGTTCTAATAGTTCTCTTACATTTTGTCCAGTGATTGATGCTGCACCGGTCGTGCTTCCTGTTACTCAAGAATCGTATCAGACGCAGAGGGTTATCGTTACTGAAGCAACCGCCGTGACTACTCCTGCGCCTCTTGACGATACGCAGGGAAGCTCACTTGTTTTTGAAGAGCAGTTAATGGAGGAACTCTTTCACCGTCATGGCGATCGTTTAGCTGACTTACCATTTGTCATGGGCGGAGGCGTTCCCGCTACAAGCTTTTCGATGCCGACTGCTAATGCTCCCAGTGAGGCCCGAGTGATTACTGAAGAGGAGATTTTGGCCGAAATCGACGCTGAAATGGCAGTAGTGGCTCATGGTGGCAGTTGTGGAGATGGAAGGGTGGCACTTGGTCCAGCTCTGCTTAGAATGATATCGCCTGGCGGTACAGTTTTCGACACCAGTGCGCCCATTCCATCTTCTATACTTGATCATGTTCCCCCGACTCCGCCGGCAGGAAGCATCCCTGTTCACTCGAGCTATGAGGAGGATGTCGAGATCATGCCCCCGCCTGGAGACCGACCACCTAAATGCAAAGGCTCGAAGAGGAAAGGTAGTGGCGGTTCCAGCGGGTCTACACCAAAAAGGAAGCCGAGGAAGAAGAAAGATTAGACATGCTTCCTTGGTTCATTTTGACTTTCATTTTGTTAGCCGTGTATAGATGCGGGTTCGGCCCCTACTAGTAGGAATTTTTTTTTGCACAAACTTGTACACGAATTTCTTTCATAAATAGTAGAAATTAAACTTTTCTTTTTTAGCTTCTTGTGTATTTGCTTAAGTGTTTCGATGTTTGAAATGCACTTGTAAAGTTCCAGCTTCCGAGTCAAGTTTGTCTCTTCGCGCCAGGTCTGGAAACTATAGACATGGTTCACGATCGGGAAGTGAATTGAATTTTGACGACGCACCGCTTCAGTCAATGGCTGATGTTTAAGTCATGGCCCCCAGTCTTGGGGGTGAGTTGCGGAACACCAGTCAGCGATCGCTCCACACTTATAACATGTTGAGTCTAGTGCCACTGAACGGATGTCTGAGACAAGCGGAGATCGAGTGATTCATCCATACTTGTTCGATTATTGATGATCATATCCGCACTCCGGGGATTCTCATTTGCTTATTGGCGATTGGTCAAGCCGGCTTGAGTTTTAATTATACGTTCGCGCTCTGGGGACTCAGAATCGACATTTGCACTCCGACTCGCACTCTGGGAGTTCAGAGCTGGCATTTATACTCCGTTTCGCACTTTGGGAATTCGGAGTTGATGTTTATACTCCGACTCGCACTTTGGGATTTCGGAGTTGGTATTTATACTCCAATTTGCGCTCTGGAAATTTGGAGTTGATGTTTATACTCCGTTTCGCACTCTAGGAATCCGGAGTTGATGTTTATACTCCGACTCGCACTCTGGGAGTTCGGAGTTGAATGTTTATACTCCGACTCGCACTATGAGAGTTCGGATTTGATAAACAGATGGTCAGTCGCATCTGTTGTATGTTTTTGGATTTCGCTCGCACTCTGGGAACAAAAGGTGTATCAGGATCGTGGATGGTTGGATCACATCCACCCTGAGTTAACAAGTGAGGTCGTTAGATGGACAGGTCCACCCTCCTCAAACTTGGTGCAGATAAGACGAAGTCGTTAGGCGGACGGATCCACCCTCTTCGTAGACGTATTTTTATACTCCAGTTTGCACTCTGGGAATCTGGAGTTAAGTGAAGGATTGTCGTGTATCAATCCTTTTTTGACTTTCTCATGTGATGGCTTATCCCCGAGCATGGGTTTCACTTAGCGAGTGACCAGTTGCATCATAGTTACTCCCTATTTGAATAAATCCCACCGTATGGTGAGACTTGGCTCTCCGTGCATAGTGATGATCATATGAAGCATTTCAAGTAAATCGCAGCTCTGGCTCGAAGAGATTGCATTTTATTGCTGAAATAAGAAAATATGGCAAAGCCAGTTGTCTTATTACAAATTCTAATTTCGAAATGCAGAAAAAAATTGCAAAATGGAAAATTAACTAAATGAAGTAACATAGCCTGTTATGTGTAGTAGCGACGAAGACTCTCGCTATTCCAGGCTCTTAGCAAAGTAAGATCATCAACGGTCGATAATTTGAATGTGCCATCTCCGAGCCTTCGTTCAATGACGTACGGTCCTTCCCATTTCGGCTTCATATGCGAAGGAACCGAGTAGATTCTTTTTAGGACGAGATCGTCTAGTTCAAAGGTTCGTGGGCGGACCTTGGTATTGTACAATCGGGCGACTCGACTTTGTTGCGCGGTTGCCCTCAAATCAGCCTCTTCACGCTTCTCATCTAGTAAATCGAGAGATTCAGCAAGTAATATAGCGTTTGTCTTCGGATCATAGTATGTCACACGATGAGAAGGTACTTCTAACTCGATTGGAATAACAACTTATGATCCATAGGAAAGAGAGAATGGGGTGTGACCGGTCGCGGATTTGTGGGTGGTTCGGTAAGCCCATAAAGCCATAGGAAGTTCGTCGACCCACTTGCCCCCGACCTTTTCTAGTCGTTTTTTCAGAATGGACTTTATAACTTTATTGACTGCTTCGACTTGTCCGTTCGCTTGAGGGTGCGCAACTGCAGAGAATTTCTTTTGGATGTGAAATCATTTGCAAAAATCTTTAAATTCAGCACTGTCGAATTGGGTTCTGTTGTCAATAATAATGGTGTGTGGGAGACCAAATCGACAAATAATGTTGCGGACCACAAAGTTGATTACTTTTTTCATTGTTATGGTAGCAAGAGGCTCAGCTTCAGCCCACTTTGTAAAGTAATCAACTGCGACGATGGCGTATTTCGCATCACCTTTTGCCAGAAGTAAAGTACCAATGATGTCGATGCCCCACATTGCAAACGGCCATGGGCTGACCATTTGCGTTATCTCGGTAGGCGGGGCTCTAGGGATTCGAGCATGACATCTATCACATTTCTTTGCATAATCTGACGCATCGCGATTCACAGTCGGCCAATAATATCCGTACCTAAGTATTTTCTTGGCAAGTGCTTGCCCCCCGGTGTGATTACGCTCTCGGGGTATACAATAAATGGCATAATAATCAAACTGATTCAGTATCTCCTGAACTCGAGCTAAGTAGGCAGCCAGCCTCCGATCACTCGCTTGATATTCTCCTCGAACTTGGCACACAACTAATTGTGAATCACGATAAATTTCCATAGCGATAATTCTCAAATCTTTGGCAAGTTTTAGTCCAGCTAAGAGGGCTTCATATTCAGCTTCATTATTGGTTGCATGAAAATCGAACTTCAAAGCATAACATATAGATCAGCCTTCGGGGGTCTCAAGTACAACACCAGCGCCCGAACACCGGTCGTTTGATGCACCATCAGTGTACAGCTTCCAGACGTATTCGGGGGATTCACTAGTTTCAGGCAAGTCCTCTCGAATGGTAAATTCAGCTATGAAATCGGCTAGGACTTGTCCTTGAATGGCTCGTCTTGGAGTGTAAGTAATGTCAAACTGGCTCAGTTCGATGTTCCACCTGAGTAACCAACCAGATGTCTCAGGCCGCATAAGGACCTGTTGTAACGGCTGGTCGGTGTAAACGATAATGGGATGTGCCTGGAAATATGGACGGAGTTTCCTTGATGCAGTAACAAGGCAATAGGCCAGCTTTTCTAGTTTCGGATAATTTATTTCAACTCCAGTCAACTGTTTGCTGATGTAGTATACTGGCTTCTGTATCCTGTTTCCTTCTCGAATTAAGGCAGCGCTGATAGCGTTTTCTGATATCGCCAAGTATACATACAACTTCTCATGATCAATAGGCTTTGACAGGATAGGTGATGTAGATAGATGCTGAACTAGTGCTTGGAAAGCGCCCTCACACTCCGTGGTCCATTCAAAGTTTCGTTTTCCTTTTCGGATCAGATCGAAGAAGGGAATGCATTTGTCGGTGGACTTTGAAATGAACCTACTCAGTGCCGCTACTTTCCCATTGAGACTCTGGACTTGTTTTATAGTTTTCGGAGTTTCAAGATTTCTGATAGCCCAGATCTTTTCAGGATTAGCTTCGATCCCTCTAGCATTGACAATAAACCCAAGGAATTTTCCGGATGCAACTCCAAAATGACATTTCAGTGGATTTAGCTTCATTCTGTATTCTCGAAGTATGTTGAACATAGTTTCCAGGTCTTTAATATGGTCAGTGGAAAGTCGTGACTTCACAAGCATGTCATCTACATATACTTCCATGGTTTTCCCGATTTGACTGGCAAACATCTGATTGACCAATTGTTGATAAGTAGCCCCGGCATTCTTGAGTCCGAATGGCATAACTTTGTAGCAATAAAGTCCAAAATTGGTTACGAAGCTGGTACGTTCTTGATCAGGTAAATGCATCGGTATCTGATTGTAGCCAGAATATGCGTCCATGAAGGATAAGAGCTCATGCCCAGCTGTTGAATCTACTAGCTGATCAATTCTAGGAAGTAGGAAACTGTCTTTGGGACAAGCTTTATTCAGATTGGAGTAATCGACACAAGTTCTCCATTTTCCGTTTGACTTTCGGACAAGCACGGGATTCGACACCCATTCGGGGTATAGCGCATCTCGAATGAACTCATTTGCTTTAAGCTTTTCTACTTCTTCTTTAAGGGTGGCAGATCTCTCTGGATCCATACCACGCTTTTTCTGTTTGACCGGGACATGTCGCGGGTCAATATTCAGAGTGTGGCTTGCGATGTCCGGCGAGATCCCACACATATCAGAATGCGTCCAGGCGAATACATCAAGATTCACATGTAAAAACTCAACCAATTCCTCTTGAGTTTCCTGGCTTAGCTAATACCCAATCTTTATCATTTTCGAATCATCGTCATCGTCAATTGGGACATCAATCGTCAGTTCGGCCGAGGATGCTTGACTTTCTTTAGATTCTCCTTCGTCTTCGGATTCTCTTGGGTCAAGATCCCTTTGGAATTGGCTGGGGTGCCCAGGCCT
This sequence comes from Allium fistulosum, assembly GCA_030737815.1. NCBI lineage: Eukaryota > Viridiplantae > Streptophyta > Magnoliopsida > Asparagales > Amaryllidaceae > Allium > Allium fistulosum. The sequence goes on along the minus strand of CM060905.1, from coordinate 889,560,741 downwards.
AGGCCTAGGCGTTAATTGTCAATTATCAGCAAAGCGGACGCAGAGAGATTCCTCTACGCCCTTCCCTTTCTCCTTTCGCTGCGCCTCCCGCAGCTCGGTAACATAATAGGCTCTTGCAGCAGCCTGATCTCCTTGAATGATTCCTACTCCATGATCAATGGGAAACTTTAAAGTCAAACACCATGGGGCAATGGCTGCCCTAAATTCAGCGAGGGTCGGTCGGCCCAAGAAAGCGTTATAAGGGGAGCCTATGTCTAACACAACGAACTGTAATATCCGTACTCTCCGGCGTTCTCCAACTCCCAACTCCACTGGCAGTTCCACTACTCCAGTGGGTATTGTAGCACTCCCATTGAAACCATGGATTCAAGCTTGACAAGGTTTCAAATCATTGGCTTCCATTCTCATTTGATCATAAGCTCGTTTAAACATAATATTCATAGAGCTTCCATTGTCAACTAAGATCCTCTTCATCCAAGCAGGACCTACTTGAGCTGAGATGACCAGTGGATTAATAGTGGGGGCTTCGACTTTATCAGCGTCTCTGTTTCTAAACACGATGTCATCTGTCATCGTCTTCTGCTGTTTGGCCGAAGCCCCTTCATCAAAACTACTACAATTCTCGAAGTCCGCATGCCTGATAGAGCTGGCATACGACTCCATTTCCTTCCAGCTTCGGTCTGCTGGGTGAGGACCACCGCTTATTGTATTAATAACCAACCTCCCACCAGTTCGAGCGGGTTCCTCCTGCCTTTCTTGATTTGGTGCACGATTCTGATTTGACGGGCCCGCACCTCCTGACTGCGGCGTCCGTACATACTGATCCAACTTTCTTTCACGTATCAGCTTCTCAATGAGATCTTGTAAATGACGACACTCATTTGTATTATGGCCATAACTTTTGTGGAATCTACAAAACTTCCCTGTTTGGACTTGTCTTTCCGTTGACGGCTTCGAGGCAGGCTTCTTGTATTGCATGGTATTACAGGTCTGCAAATACACATTTTCCAGCGACGTATTCAATGGAGTATAATTGTCAAACATGGGAGCTCTACGTCGTGGACCGCGACTTTGATCTCGCTTTTTACCTTGATTTCCACTGTCCCTCTGTTGATTCTGTTTATTTTGTATATTCAACTGAACTTTTCCGGAACTCTCTTCGGATTGTTTAACGGTGATGTTACTCTGAATTCCTTCAATGTTGGGCCCTGCATCATCCTGCTTCCTAGACTGTTTCGCATCCTCCCTTCTCAGGAATTGGGCTACCTTGGAATAGAAACAGTCCAATGACGCAGACGGCTTCCCAGCTAACCAATTTCCAAACTCGGAATCATCATCAATCCCCTTAGTCAATGCCATCAGGATAGAGTTATCATTGGGATTGCTTATTTCCGTATACGTAGCATGAAATCGCTCTAAGTAACGTCTAAGTGTCTCTCCGAAAGCTTGAGTGACACTAGACAGAGTGTTAACATCTTTAGGTCTTGCTACGTGCATACGGAATTGTTCAACAAACTTGGTGGCCATTTGGTCGAAATTAAAGATGGATCGTGGTGGCCAACGAGTAAACCACATAGTTGTAATGCCTCCCAGAGAAATGGGGAAACTACGACATTTTACTGCATCGTCAGCTCTCGCAGCATTCATCAGCCATTCGTACTTTAGGATGTGTTGATTGGGATCAGAACTTCCTTCATAGACTGGCAAAGTTAGCATCCTGATATTTCGCTCAGATCTCGGGAGACTCCTTCTGGCACGTGAGTAGGCCCGCGCTACCAAGCCCGTGAAGTTTCGGCCCGATCCGTGATCGATACGAATGGATTTCGTATCGATCAAGATTGCGTTCGATGGAGTCGAAATTTGGCGTGGACATTCTTTAGCATGCACGTAAGCTTCTATGAAAATTTGGTGGCATTTGGACTTGTGGATCGCGAGATATAATCGATACGAATTGGGATTTTCGGTTGGCTGCTTCGTTCGACTGGATCATTTCGACTCAATCCTGTTCGAATCGATAGTTGTGCGTGATCAAGTGGTGACGTGGCGAGCATTCTTCGGATCGACCCACCTTCTTCGCCGAGTTGATCGAGTCGTTCCAGGACTTTTGCCTTGTTCATATCGAGGCACTTATCTTGTTCGAATCGATGGGAGGTGGCCTTTGTTTCGTATCGATGCAACGAGCTTTGTTCGTATCAATGGGGGACACGTGGAATAAGTTAACTGCGTGGCCTCGTTCGTATCGATTGGATATGACTCCATTTGATCGATACGAAGTTGACGTGACCAGATGGACTCGAACAATGGTAGCTCGATCGATACGAATAACCGTGACGTGGATCAGTACGAACAAGAACTCCTCGATGGATACGAAGTAACTGGGTTTGAAGGATACGAACAGTGGTCCATTGATGGGTACGAACAGTGCGTCCTAATTGATTCGAACAAAGGTTCTCTGATGGATACGAAGTGAACATTGGATGATCGATGCGGAGCTAATCGATTCGAAGTAGGCTTTTGTGATCGATGTAGAGCCGATCGATTCGGACAAAGCTTTCCCTGATGGATTCGAACTTGATCGATTCGAACAGCAGCCAAGCGATGGATTCGAACTCGATCGAGTCGAACAGCGGCCAGTCGATGGATTCGAACGCGAGGCTGTTTTTATCCAATTTTGCATCGATCGTAACTTGAGCATACGAACTCGGATTGACTTGAAATTTGGAATGTTGACTTTCATTGCTTCGCTCGTCGTGTCTTGTCGATTGTAGCTTGATTTAGACTCGGACAAAATTCGTCGATATCCATGGTGAGTCTGCATATAACCGATCTCTAAGACGAACCGTCATTGGTTTCTAGTCAAGTTCTTGGTGTCACGGCCTTGCCAAAAGGCGGGATAACAATATCATTCAATTATGAGTAAACATATCAAGATTTAACATCAATAATCACATATAACATACAAAAAAAGTGTAACATCAATACTCCCATAAATTACCTTTTTTCAACATGTATACTATTAAATCAGTCCTCGTCGTTTTTTGATTCAGACTCGGTCTCATACTCTATATTATTTTCCACTGTAGTCTCAAATGCCTCTACTAATACATTTGATTCATTATTTAGAGGTCCAAAATCGGTTTGATCGTCTGTTACTGTAAGTTCGCCATTTTCCTCGATATCCGCTTGGTACGCTTGTTCTTCTGTAATATTTTTCCATTAAATGTAAATCTTGCCTTCATTTTAAAAACTGCTAACCAGTCTGCTTTATCTCCTTTTTGAGATGGATAAGGAGCATAATAAACTTGTAGGACTTGTGTAACGACCCATATTTTTTAACTATTTTAAATTATTAAATTTAATATAATTATTTGACAAAAATGGTTAGAAATAAAATTTTAATATTTTATTTATGTAATTTATTTAATATAAACTTGAAATTTTTTTGAAATAACAATTTCGATAAGATTTAAGGAAATTGTTTGTATTATAATGAATTTCAATATATTTAACGTGTTGTTTAAATTGTTTAAATTGTTTAAATAACTTATATTTCAAATATAGCGATTTATTGAATAATTAAAATTATTTAAATTAAATATTGGAATTATTTAAATAATTGAATTCTGAATTTAATATGAATGAAAATGTTTTTAAAAGCTGATTAAAATTTTCTTTAAACTAAAATGATGATTAGTAAACTTTTAAAATTGAATTTAAAGTCATTAAATTGATTTTGGAAATTTCTCATTCAAATTAACATGTAAAGGTAGTCTTTTTGGGCACTGTCTTGGATTTCGACAAAACAAGTTTTATCGGATCCGTAATAGTGAATTATTTTAGGATTTCAAGTTTCGTAGCAATCAGACTTATTGTTTGGCCGTGCGAGCTTGAAATGCATAGAAATTAATTAAAGGAATTTAATTAATATAATTTGATTTTGAAAAGCTATCTTATGAATATGATGGAATTGGCTCCCGATACATATTCCATCGTGTTCGGAATGAGGGTATAACATATGGGACGTCAGGCGGCACGCTTCGTTTGAAGTTAGAAAATTTCACGGATTAATAGTACTTTGGGAAATTTTCTATAAATAGCCTCAACCCATCTTTTATTTCACGAAAACGAAACCCTAGCCGCTATTTTCTTATCTTCATCCAATAGCTCAAATCGTCCACGTTGATCGAAACCGTTTCAGGTGAACACTCCTACATGAAAGTTGTGCGGGCATACTAGTGGAACACATCGGTGGTGGTAGATCGTCAAACGGAGCAGCGAGGTGACTGATAATCACCGCGACCATTGGATCTAGTCAGGCAAAATTCATCATCGTCGTCGCTTGAAAGTCGACGGCACCTGAAGCAAACTTGTAAAGGGGGACGAGAGTTACGCATGGTCGAAGTTTGAAGTCGATCGGTGGTCTAAGGTAGCGGGATTGATCGGCGGTTTTTTTTGGGTTCTTGGAGCAAGCGCGTACGCATGCGCGCAACCATGCGTGGTGGAGCGAAGGCGGGGGCGGTGCAGTAGTGCAGGGTGTCGACGACGATGAGGTGCTGGCGATCGTTCGTTAGAAAAAAAAAATTTGAAGGACGTGGGCCTAGAGGGAAGCTGAGAAGGAAGACGCATGATTAGGAAATGGTTAAGTTTTATTTTAATTATTTAGTTAATTAAATGTTAATTATATCGTTATGCTAATAAATCCGTAACTTTTTCATATGAGGTCTGTTTCGAGCGAAACAAGTCGCGTTGGATTCGTATCGAAGCTTTTTACGATATGATATTGGATTCAAATTTATTTGAAGCTTAAAATTTTCAGTTTCAAATAAAGGTGAGTGATTAAACCCGCTCACGAATGCTAAAATATTTCTGATGATAGTTAAATTGAAATCGTAAAGTTATTTATTTTTATTTACTATTGTTTGGTAATTTAACTGACATTTAATTGACATATGGTTTGAACTGATAGGAATTTAAATTGACAGTTAAATTTGAAATTGAAATTAATTTGCTAGTTAAATACCCAATATTGATAACTAGTTAATTCTTGTGATTTATTGGCTGATTTGGATGTTGATTGTGATGGATGCCTATTGGTTGACATTTTGGATGATTTGATGTTTATTTATTTTATACAAATCTCGTTATCGCCCTATATATTAAGTGACGGCATATAAACCGTTATTTGAATTTTTCGAATAAATTAAGAAATAGGTTGAAATGATATATATACCTATGACACTGAGATTTGGATTGAAATGATATATCCATCCCTGAAATTAAAAATCGAATAACGGATCACTTGGTCATAGGATAGAAAATTATATGCGGACATTGGATTGGTTAAATTAAATGGTTTTAAAATTCTTGGTTTTGAAATTATTTAAATGATATCGATTTTAAAGAAATAAAGGAATTGAATTTATATAAATTGAATTAATTTCGGATTCGAGTTTTGAAATGTTGAATTTAGAAATTTTTTAACAGAAATTATTTTAGGAATCGAATTTGAAATTTTGAAGTTATAATTGAGAAATCATTCGAATGATGGAAATTGAAATTGTTTTAAATAGTTGAACCTTTATTCGAACTTTGAAATTTATATGATTTGAAATGGTTTAAAATAAGAATTGAATTGAAATTTAAACCATCGATTCGAATCATTGAAATGAATTTGAAGTTGAAAAGAACATTTCGAAATTGAAATTAATTCGAACTGAAATAGAAATAGAAATCGAAGTAGATTTGAATTGAAATTGAAATTTATTTAAATTGAAATCAAAATTGAGTCGATTTAAATTGAATCGAGATTGAAGGCGATTTGAATTGAAAGATTTGGAATTGAATCGATTTGATTTAAATTTTGACCTAGGCCCAGATTTGTTGAAATGGAAAGAAACAAGTTGATTTGAAATTATTTTCAAAATAAATTATTTTAATATAAACTGTTTAAAATCTATCTTTTTAAATATTCAAATTATTTTGATTTTCCAAACTATTTTACTATATAAACCATTTTCAATACTCAAACCGTTTTATGTCAAACTGTTTTAAATCTCTAAACTATTTGAACTATTTTAAACTATTTAAACTATTTTCTAATAAAATTCAAACCGTTCAAGTTAGGAATTGTTTATATTTAAATCGTGGATTTAAATGCGAATGTGGTTAAATGAAGTTATAATCTAAGTTGAAATTCAAAACGATTTTGGAAGTGAAATTGAGATATTGGAATGAAATGTTTTCAAGTGAAAGTGACATATTTTAAGTAAATATGATTTCGAAATGAATTGATTTCGAAGTGAATATGATGATTTTGAAATAAAGAATATTTTGAAGTGAATATGATATTTTGATATCAAGTATGAATCATTTTCGAAATGAAAAAGAACCAACCGGTGTGTAAAACGATGTTTGGTTGTTAAAGAGATCGGGGCCACTTATTGGCATACTCTCTGTCAATATTGGAACCACTTTAACAAATGTGTATGCGGAGGAGACTCCAAAATGAAGTTGTTGGATTTGGTGTACGTTGTTGTATTTGAAGAAAGAGAACGATGATGGATAGCCCCGACACTTGTGTCAATTTGAAATGACTAAAACAAGACGGATTGACAGGACCAATGAGGGTAGCTACCTCAAGCGGACATCTGTTCTTCGATTTTCTTTTTGGACTTGGTCCATACTATTACTTTGATGTTGGTTTCGATTGGTGCACTTTGATTTTGGATGACCTCCATTTGACTCGATATGGGAAGGATGGACGCGGTGGGCGATCGTGGCTACGATGCTTTGCCACCAGCCTTGCTACCTGAACTGGTAGTATCATACCTTGGGCATTGCCTCACATGCCTTATCATATTTTTATCCTTATACGAGACCACTACGAGTTTGGTTTAGTGTTTTCGTACCACGGCGCATCCCTATCCTCCGACGTGCTACTGGGGCGTTATATGCAAACTGTACAGCAATGCTTAAAAATACATTAAGGGGGATTAATGTAAGCCTTAACGCTAGGAAAAATATTTATTTTAATTATTAGAAATTACATATATAGCATATTCTACTATATATAGATATTTTGACAGACCCTTAAGAGATGGAAAATCTCGTAACATCTCTTGAGTTATTGCACGCACATTATATACTGGATAAAAGAAGTAAAACCCCGTAAACATCTCTGACGCTATTACAATCATGTTGTACGTGATATTTATTTGACTAACATAAGAATATCTTAGTTCTGACTTGAGTGCATTGTTTTACTTTATGCTCGGTTCAGCCCTGAGTTTTCAGCGCATTGAAGATCGTTTATTCTGGAGGACAAAGACGAAGATTTGGTATATTATTACTAATATTATTCTCACAGTCATGTTGCTCTGCTGCATTATTCTATTATTTAGCTGTATGTATAACTCTGATAAATGTTGTATAAATGATAATCAAATGTATAGTATAAACAACTTCATGAACTGTTTATTTGATTATTAAATTTTGTCATTCCGCTACGAGATTCTATTTTGTTTTCTTCTTTTCTTATTCTTCTTAGTTAAACCACATTGATAATCTATGTTTTAGATTGTTTTGAGTTGGCCATGTGTGTTTTATTGTCGACTTAAACCTTTCGAAATGCGGGTCGTCACAGCTTGTTTTGCTAGTATAAATGAATCGTACTTATGATAACGTGATGTATGCTTTATTTCAATAATATTATATTTTTGGTGCACGTTGATTCTAAAACCTGGAATATTACTAAACCAATTGCATCTAAACAAATAAACTTCTTCTGCAGGTCTGGTGAAATATGTTAATTGCAAAACCTTAGTTAACACGACGTAAAAATCATTTATGTGATCATTTGGATCATCACTACCTTTAACATATATACTGGTATTGTTAGTTAATTTTCAACCCCATGTTCTTTGGTGTTGAATTTGTATCCATTGAAAAAGAATATTGTATATGTCTTGACTTTTCTTTTTGGTCCCATCACAAGATGTTTCAACCCTTCGTCGACCACACAATTTACCGGATCATATACGTGGTTTGAAAACCAAGTAGCAAATTTTTTGCTGATATCGCCACTTGGATGCTGTGATTCGTAAATACTATATATATAGATAATATATTGCATTATAATTAATACACACATGTTTTATTTATGTAAATAATTTTAGATGTGTTATTTAATAATAGCTAACAAATGGCGCCACTTCTGCACATTTAAGAATAACATATGTGTGGGCTGCATGGTAATCTCTGTCGTCTAACCATACTTCCACACATTTTCCAACAGGGTGTCCCTACTGTCTAAAAATAGACAGCACTGATTCAGAAGAATCTTGTTCAATGCCCTCATCATTTCACACAGCACTTTCAAATTATAAGTTCTCATGTTACTGAAATAATGAGAGAAAAAGAATGAAGCTTCTTCTTCGATATATGATTTGTATATCGAACCTTCAACTCGAGCTTTTTTTCTCACTTTTTTATTAGATGATTTAAGTACCTGTTAAGAATAATTATAATTAAATTTTATTACATGTAATTAAACTAAAATTTAACATGCTCAATATTAATACCTTTCAAACGGATACATCCATCCATATTGCATAGGAACTCGAAGACGTACTTCAAACTGAAGATGAACAGGTAAATGTTCTGTTACATTAAATAAACTCGGAGGAAATATTTTCTCCAGTTTGCAGAGCAGTAGACGATCAACTTTTAACATAGTTGAACAAAGATCCTTATAAAATAAACTAAGTTCTGTTACAACCGTCCAAACTTTTGTGGGAAATAATTCTTTGAAAGCGACGGGTAACAAATGTTCCATCATTACATGACAATCATGACTTTTCATCCCACTCGGTTTACCGTTCTTATAGTCGACACGCCTACGAAGATTCGAGTAAATCCAATCAAGAAATCTTAATCCTTCCACCACTTTAACAGTACTTTAACTTGGATACTGTCTAGCTCATAGTTTGCTTTGGATTTTTTGTGTCATTTGGCTTCATATGAAGCTTAGGAGATTTTTCCAATAAGGCAACTCCCAAAATATAATTTGTTTGCACCAATTATGAATCATCGATTTACCTTGAATTTAAATTTGTTCGTCAGTTTCATGTACCTTTGGATAATCCTTTACAAGGTCATAAATATCTCCGCTTGACCAAATCATTGGTGGTCGCAAGTTCTCAAGTCTATTACTTGTAAAGTTTTTTCATCTTTCCTAAAATGATGATTAATATAGAGAAAACATCGATGACAGTCAAACCACGAAATTTTCTTCCCATGCGATAAAGAAAATGCTCATGTTTCTTCCATGCAATAAGGACAAGCTAGATGACCAGCCGTACTCCAACTCGAAAGCATTGCATACGTAGGAAAATCGCTTATAGTCCACAGCAAAGAAGCGAACGTACGAAAATTCTTTTTTTTTGAAATGTCATATGTTTCGACAGCTTTATACCACATTGTTTTCAACTCTTCAATCAACAGTTGTAAATATACATCGATTCCTTATGTTGGATCATCAAGACCAGGGATGAATACTTTGAACCAGATTGAGAGAACGGTGAAAATCCATCCGTACATAAAACAAGTCTAACATTACGGCTCTCCGCTGCGAAAGCGGGGTATGCGTTATCAAAATGCTTCCATTCTTCTCCATCAGCTGGGTGCGTTAACGTACCTTCTTCCTGTGTTCTCACACGATGCCATCTCATATGATGCGCAATTATAGAAGATGCATATAACATTTGATGCCTAGGAGTGATGTGTAAGTAATGCATACGCTTGTACGGAACTTTCTTTCCCTTCTTTTTTCTTGGTTTGTATCTTTCCTAATTACATATTTTAAAATTCCTATGATAGATGTCTTCTTTCCAAAAGAACATGCAACCATTTAAACATGTATTTATTTTTTAATACGGCAAACCCAAAAGCAAGCATAAGTTTTTTCACTTCATAATAATTTTTGCACATTAAATTATCGAGTGGCATATGTCGTTTTGCGGCTCGTACTATAGCTGTAAAACCGGCTTCTGGGAAGTTGTATTTTGATTTTGTTGCAATGTATTCTGCAGTTACTGATAGTTGAGTACCGTTTGTACAACCATCCCAAACGGTTTCAGCATCTAATAAATCATATATATTTTTGCTCCAATACTTAGTTCTTCTTCGACATTAACATCGTTACTATCAACTTCATAGGGAATATTGAACGTGTTGCATCTTCAACCATATCTTCTATGAGATTCATCGGAACAATTTCAATATCCACCTCCTCCTCCGAGTGTAGGGGATTAGGGGCTATAAGTTCTCTGTGGCGATCTCATACCAAATAATTTGGCATGAAACCATACTAGCGCAAATGAACTATTACCATATCCGGTATCAAATACTTTAATAATTTGCACCTACTACATGGACAACGAATTTCTTCATTGTTCCCATTATTACTTAAAGCGAATTCAATAAAGACGTGTACACCATTTTGAAAATGTTCACTTATTGAACCTCCAATTTCTCTTCTTTGTTGGTACATCCAGCTCGGATCGATAAAATAATTGACCATTTATCCAATTTTAAAACATAAAAATGTATTAATCATTTACGTATTGACATTTTATTTTTCAATTAAATCATACATTTAAATTTTCGCAAATATATAATATTATTCTATTTAATTCTATTTTCAAATGGATTTACACAAATTACTATATGAATATAATCTACAATTTTTAGGTTATTGTTTTACACTTTGTTGGTTGGTCATACTACTTCCCATTACAAACACAGTAGTAATTATATTTTGTAAATCATTTCATTTTAAACGATTCAACAAATCTTCTGGAGCACTTCCCCTTTGTTCCATATATCGTACATATATGCGTGTACACAGGGAACAAAAAGAAAGTGTTGTTGAAATTTTTGTGAACCATTTAAAATGAAATGATTTGCAAAATATAATTACTTTATTATGTTTGTACCTTGTCCAACACAGGGACAAATACAGAAAATATTGTATTGGATGAATATAAATGTCCGTTCTGTGATAAAACATATATCCATACAACGATTATATACAATACTTGTCAGACGGGGCAAAAAACTCTCGAAGGGATTTATAAAAAACAAAGCACTAATTATCATGTTCAACATTTTAGAAAATACATACGCTAAATTATGCACATCTACCCTAATTAACCTAAGCTAGTTTTAATGCGCATATGCACTAATTAATCAACGTATATACACTAACATACACTAAACAAATTAATGTTTTCAACATTTAGATGATAATAACTATTATTCGCATTAAATGGGGTATAGTAAACAATCAATGGGGTATTATAAACAACTAAAATACAAAATTAACCCTAATTTAACAAATCAAAATTAATTAGGGTTTAGGAATAAAACCTGATTAGAGATTGATGAAGGGTCTAGGCTTGTCGAGAGTGGACAATGATGAAGTTGGAGATGATGGGGTAGGCGTGGGGGTTGGCACACGAGGGGATGAGGTGATGGAGTTAGGGATTTGGTAAATTTGGGAGGGGGAAGGGGATAATGAATCTGCTCTCAGCCTGGAGCCTATATACATGCTTTTTTCCAACGGCTTGCGACGATCGCCGACGGCTAATTTACGTCGGTTTTCGATGGTTTACCACGGCTGTTATATTTTATTTACGAAAATACCATGGAGATCGTCAGCCGTCAGAAATATCCATCGGCAGTCGTCAGAAGTTTCCGTCGCTATTTACTGTTGTTCTGGTAGTGCAACTTCGTTGGTGCCTTTAGCAGAGTTCTATATTTATTCAAAAAGGGTAACTAGCTTGGTTGGTTATGCAGTTGTAACTTGCTACGAATTAGTGTTCAATTCCAATAGTGGCAACAAACCCTTAATTTTTCTATTGTGTTTTTATATATTTGGGTTAGGGCAACAAATAAGTAGGGCCATCACTAATTATATTCATGATTATTATACATTTATTTCAACAAATATATTAGAGAAGAAGTAACAGTTTTGAAATAAAAGATTATCCTCTACTTTCATAATTTATTTCAAAGCCGTATTTTCTTTAAAGTTCAAATTTTATTAATAACTAATTAACATTGTTCCGTACCTTGTTGCCATTATTTCATAATCCAACTATTCTAGCTTCATATATCTCCTATTGTATACATTTCATTTCTAGTATCGTGTATGTTATATATACTTGTTGATGAGATTTTGCTTCTCACAATAGCTGAACTGGTCACGAAAGCAATAATAGCGTGTTGTCATGAATTTGAATCAACAAACTTATGTAATATTTAGTTTGCCTTTAAGTATAATTATGTTGTTAGGAACTTACATAATTAGGTAGCTGTCACGACCCGAGATTTTCGACTTTCGAAAATTAACATCAATACATCCACTGTATTACATGCCGAGCAATTGAATGCCGGAAATACCAGATCGTTAGGGAAAAGAAGGAAGAGGTAGAAGAAGAAAATAGAAACAATAACACAGAATCTCACAATCGCAGCGGAACAACATATGATAGATAACAATTGGTCTTTATACAAGAAGAACTATAACTGTTTTTATACATTACATCATCAGAGTACAACACATCAATAACACAATACTGGACAGTTATAATAACTTATCCTCTCAAATGCTGAATATACAGCCTACAATAAACAGCGGAATAAAATCAAACACGTGTGATACGTTATCGTCATCCAGTTCGTCTTCTGAGCTCCATAGCATCCTATCATGTATCTGTAATACTAGGTCTGACCCGAGCATTATAACAAAATAACACCCGAGTCAGTCTGGAAAACCAGCATGAGAAAACACACTCAATTTGAAATATTAAAGTGTCCAAAATCCTTTGAAAATCAAAGGTATCTCGTAAGACCACGCCACACATAAACATGATAGGTTTTTACCTTACGATAACCAAAACATTTCATATCAAATCCTTTGATATTATAATAGTATCTAAGTACAAATACTTATTCAAATAGCTGAAATTGTTACATTAATTAAATTCCATCATACTAGGCTCTACAACCAAAACCGTAAGGGCACATATTGGAGAATGGATTCCATATGAATGACTAGGCACTGGGGTACCACCTATCACAGTACACGTCTAGAAACAGCGTACCGGGGACCACGCCGGGATCCCCTGCCACACAAGACCGGACTATCCCTAACCTGGATAGACCGAATATGCTATCACCTCGGGCGTTCCCACCCTCCTTCGAGCTCCTTCCATATACCATAGTAATAAATAATATCCGAGGTTATCTAGAAAGGTGATAAACATACCCTACTTAGGTGCGACCCACTTAGCCTTGCTGCATCTCCCCTGATTTTCAGTCATTCTCGGTTAATGAGGCTAGAGGCTACGATTACCTTTTTAAGGAAATTTTCATTTAGAATGCTCATTGTCCTCCGACGACAATGTTCTGATGGCATTCATCCATACAAGTCTGTTCCTGGTCCGAATGGAATCGAAGGCACTACTCCTACTACATCCATTTTGGAATCACCCTCAGGATTAGTAGCGATTAGTCCTTGCACTTCACTACTCCATCTTCGACTCCATGCTCTTGTCTTCATTTCGAAAACGTACTCGTTGGATTTAAGTGGTTTTCGGATAACAAATCTGATCCCGGTCTCTTTGAAACAACGTTCGATATTTTTGGTAAAATCAACCCCAGTTCTTTAGGAAATACACAGACGAAAATAAGATCGGAGATCACCTCCTAACCGTTAGTGGATGGATTTCTTTATAAACGTCCTAGAAGAACGAAACGAGTTTATACGTACAGTATAGCACTTGGAACGGTAACTGTACCATATAATTCCTGTATTTCTCCTAGATATTTCTAAAGTTATATTTTGAGTCCAGATTTTTGATAGTCGGTTATTTAACTATCAAATAAACAATCATTCATCCAAATACTTCATTTTTTTCCACTGATAACTCCAAATTTCTTTTTAATTTAATTTTATTAAATTAAATATTTTCACCCAAAATATATGTACTTAACTTATCGAATTTAGTAAATTCACCAACTATCCCTTTTTAAATGAATATTTGAAACCCTTTTTTAAAAATAATATGGAAAGTACCACTGTGGTATCAAACCATGGATTCACAGTTCAATGGTTACGTCTCTATTCCAGAGAAATTCAAGACTTAACTGTAGGCACTCACTGCCTCCGATTTACGCCATGCGAGTATACCATTACTTCCAGAAAACTTTGTTTTAAAAAAATTCTCAAAATAATGCTTGTAAATTCTAAAATAAATTTCAAGTTAACTTTAGACAAATCTACTTTTTAAATAAAAGCTATTATATAAAATATTAATATTGAATAATTATTGTTTTAAAATAATAATACTGATTAAACCTTTAATAATAATTAACTACTATAACTAACTTAATTAATATTTACTTTAACAATTTTAAAACAATTGAATAATAAATTTTTCTAAACATTCCTTTAAACACTTTTAAATTTTCTAATCAATACTTAAAAATCTTTCTTTTAAAATAAACTTAACTCTTCGGAAAATATATTTTTAACTCCAATATAGCCAGTCTAATTATTGATAAATCCCTTTCGATTTATTTCCAGTTTGATTTACGTTCCAATTCCGTAAATTTTCCTTTTTCACATTTCTAAAAATAAAACTACTATTTATTTTTAAAACAATTTGCCCATCTCCTTAAAAATTCCCACCGTGAATTTATAATTTCAAATTATCCACTAATAATTACTTCACTTTATTTTATAAACTTCGTTTATAATTCCCATAGTTTCATTTTCCGTTTATAACGGTTTCACAACACTTAATTGATTTTAAATCGATTTTCTAAATTAAATTCCATCTTTAAATTAACTTCTTAGTTAACCAAATTTATCCAAAACCCACTAATTTCAGATTCACTTCCTTTTTATGATTTAAAATCTTATCTAAATCTGGGCATCAATTTCATATTTTATTTTCAAAATTCCCCTTTTAATTTCCAAACTATTGAAGACTTAAATTTAAAAATACATTCTTAAAACAATATCGCTTAAGTTCTTATTTTTAAAAACCCTTTAATTCACATTTATTCAAAAATCTCTATTTTTTCATATTTTGGAATTATTAAATATGATTTTCAAAATCAACTATTTATATTTCCCAAATTCATTACTTTTTTATTTATCCAACTTTACTATAAATATTTTTACTTTAAAATTCCCCTTTTATTTTCCTTTAAAAATTCAATATTCATATTTTTGATATTTTAAAATGCCAAAAATATATCCAACAATACCATAGCATCCAATAAATTCAATTCCCAATATAATATATCACAGATTATTCAAATAAATCATATCACTGAATATGAAAATAATTTCAACATTTTTGAGGAATCCAGTTGGATTCCTCCAACCTGTTTCCCTGCATCCACATATGTTAATACAATATAAAATACTAATCCCACTTCGAGAGGGATATCGCGGAATATAGGGTCATCCGCAATTATGCAGGACGCACAGGGTCTCATCCGCTATATATATGCGGGAATATCAATCACTCCAATATATATACTGTTTGTACCAAAATTGGGCACAACACTCTTCGAAAGTTTTTGAAGAGATAAAATGAAGAAATTAAATGGAAAAAGAGGATTATCTAACAAAAACTCCAAAAACAGATAATGAAAGTAATAAAAATGCACAGAAACACAAGAATTTAGAGTGGTTCGACGTGTTGCCTACATCCACTATGAAGTTGATTGCTTTATTGATGTTTCTTTGATGATTACAATTGATTGCAGCAGGTTACAACAGATAACAATGATTTGCAGCAGTAAAATTCGTTAGTAGCAGTAGCACTGGAGTTTAGAACTGGATCCGGCAGAGTCTGGGCATTGGAGAATTCAAAGAAGAAGAAGATCCCTTTTTCTGTATGCCCTGGGGCTCTATTTATAGGTGTAGGAGGCTGATATTTCGCTCAGATCTTGGGAGACTCCTTCTGGCACGTGAGTAGGCCCGCACGCGCAAGCCATTGATGTTTCGGCCCGATCTGTGATCGATATGAACGAATTTTGTATCGATCGAGATCACGTCCAATGGAGTCGAAACTTAGCGTGGAGATTCTTTAGCATGTATGTAAGCTTCTGTGAAAATCTCATGGCATTTGGACCTGTAAATCTCCAGTTATGATCGATACGAAATAGAACTTTCGGCAGGCTGTTTGGTTCGTATCGATCGGAACCGCGTCGCTCGTATCGATAGCCTTGTCCTGTTCGTATCGATAGAGGCGGTCCAATTCGTATCGATAGAAGTAGCTCAGTTCGTATCGTTGGAAGTGGTTCTGTTCGCATCGATGGAAGTTCATTAGTTCGTATCGATGGTCACGTTCTGTTCGTATTGATGAAAAATGCACAATTCGTATCGATGAAGGATGCACAGTTCGTATCGATCGTTATGCTCTGTTCGCATCGATCGTTATGCTTCATTCGATGGATACGAAGTGGACATTGGATGATCGAGTCGAACTTTGGCTCTCTGATGGATGTGAAGTAGATCGAGTGGAACAGAGGCTCCGTGATGGATGCGAAGTCGACCGAGTCGAACTGTGGCTTCCTGATGGATGCGAAGTCGATCGAGTCGGACAGAGGCTTCCTGATGGATTCAAACTTGATCGAGTCGAACAGTGGCCCATTGATGGATACGAACAGTGCACCCTAATCGATTCGAACAAAGGTTCTCTGATGGATACGAAGTGAACATTGGATGATCGATGCAGAGCTGATCGATTCGAAGTAGGCTTTGGTGATCGATGCAGAGCTGATCGATTCGAACAAAGCTTTCCCTGATGGATTCGAACTCGATTGATTTGAACAGCAGCCAGGCGATGGATTCGAACGAGAGGCTGTTTTTTTATCCAATTTTGCATCGATCGTAACTTGAGCATACGAACTCGGATTGACTTGAAATTTGGAGTGCTGACTTCCATGGCTTTGCTCGTCGTGTCTTGTCGATTGTAGCTTGATCCAGGCTCGGACAAAATTCGTCAATATCCATAGTGAGCCTACGTATAACCGATCTCTAAGACGAACCGTCATTGGCTTTTAGTCAAGTTCTTGGTGTCACGGCCTTGCCAAAAGGCGGGATAACATATACTACTATATATAATATTACATCCAACTGATAATAATTATCAAATTCAACAATTAACCAATAATTAATTTTAACTATTTAAAATTAATTGCAGTAATCCAAATTTGAGTGAGATTAACTCACTTTGATTTTCTATCGCTTCGCGTTCCGCTTTCAATTGAATCCGGACGCGTTTTAAATTGTCTAAAAATTTCTGTGACCCCTAGACTCAACCAAGCTATCTCCATAGCGGAGATCTTTCTATTTCGGACCCAACGCAACCTGTCTCCTTCGATTTCGATCTAAAACGAGCAAGTTATAAAATTTATAAGATTACACAATTAGTATAAAAATTATATTTCCCTAATTACAGTAATTATTAAATTAACCTTATTCAAAAAAAATAAGCCACCAAAAACATCTTCTTCCCCAAATCATGGTGACCGCGTCTCCCCTTCCTTTGACCACGCCTCACCACCGACACAGGCCACCGAAGGTCGCCGCTTCCCCTCTACCAAACGCCTAGCCCTCCACGAATCCATCGAAGCTCACACGGCCTCCCAGTTCTTCCTCTTCCTCTACGAAAACCCAAAACCTTTCCTTCGTTCGTACCATGCTCGACGCCGCCACAGTCGACGTCGTGCCACCCGACTCTGGCCGAAGGTGCGCCTGGCCCTCCCCTACAATCTTTCTTCAGACAACGTTCCCCCAAACTTCACCAAAATGCCAAAATCGACGACCATAAGACACGACGTTCGGCGACGAACTGCGGCTGCCTCCGAGCTCAACAGCTCATCTACACTGGTCAAAAACATCCCCTCCTCACGCCGACTATCTTCACAGGTGGGGTCCTTGCCGAAAATGACACTGATTTGCCTAGATGATTCATGGCCGTTGGATATTGAGGAGGAGGGAGGCTTCGTTTCTACAGAAGAACGAACGCATATTTTTTATTTTCTTTATATTTTAAGTTCGGCCATTTTTTTTCTGCTTTCATAACTGTTCTATTGCGTGAAATATAAAGGAGGGAAAGATTTGATTTTTGCGTGTTTGAATGGATCCATAGTGTTTTTGAAATGAAGAATAAAGGACTGATGTGAAAATTTTGTCAAATCAATTTCATATATATATATATATATAAATTACAAAACGTCTCGACTTCGCAGTTTAAAATCTTGACCTCCTATTGAGGCGTGCCGCTAGACGTTTATAATGTTATACCCCTATTTCGAACGCAATGGAAAATGTTTCGAGTCCTATTTTGATCGTATGGAGAAGATGGCTTTTTGGACACAATTATTATATTGAATTTTCGATATAAATTTCAGTGCGTTTATATCCCATACCGCCAAACGATAACTCCAAACATTATGAAATTTGAAATCTGATAATAAAACACTATTAAGGATCCAATGGAACTGGTTTTGTCGAATTCCGAGACTGTGTCCCGGAAGGCTATTTTTAAATATCAATTTAAACGTTATATTTTTTAAACTGAAAAAATCACTTTTAAATTCAATTGTAAAACTTTTATTATATTCATTATTATCAATATAAATTTTATAAGCCTTTATATTTTTAACAAGCTTAAAACTCCAAATTTAATATTTTAGCCAATTTCTAATTATTAAATCCAATAATTAAATTATCCGACAAATAGTTATATTTGAAATTCAAGTTAAAAATTAACTTTTAAATATTTAATGTCAATTAAATATTCCAATTTCAATTATTCAAAACTCTAGGTCGTTACAGTAGTTGTATTTTAACTTTTTATTAAAATGTCAAATCGTATTGGTATTTAATTCAAGTACAAACTGAACAATATCTATCGTTGACATCTACATGAAAATAAAAAAAAGTGCAGAAAAGTAAAAGACACAGAGAATTTACGTGGTTTGGATGTTAAGAAATTATACATCCAAAAGGAAATGTCACTTTCTTCTTATATTTCTTGGTACAGATTTTAATGGCAGCGAGTACAATGATTCAAGCCCGAAAATAGCACTCCATTTTTTGACCATGTCTCCCTCCAAACAAATCCAAATTGAGTGATTCATTTTTTTAAATGATAGAGAAAAGAATTTTCAAGAACTTTTCTTTTGACAAATTTTTAAAATTCCGAGAGTAACATGGCCAAAAATCGAGTAGAAGATGACCCATTTTCGGGTGATTTTTGTGTGGTTTTCCAAGCTTTACAAGTTCTAAAGCATTTCAAGTTTTCAAAGATTATGACTGAGTAAAC
The DNA here is from genome assembly GCA_030737815.1 of Allium fistulosum. NCBI lineage: Eukaryota > Viridiplantae > Streptophyta > Magnoliopsida > Asparagales > Amaryllidaceae > Allium > Allium fistulosum. Next base: position 889,541,323 of record CM060905.1, on the reverse strand, counting down.
TTCTAATTTTTTGGAAAGATGTTTCCTTTGCTTATATGATGGTATTTATATATGATGTTAATGTTTGGATTATGATATGGTTTGGATGTATATGTATGTGATAGTTTGTGTTTAGGCATTAGACTTGAATCGATGGATTAAAGTGATGTGTTTGATTTTAAAGTTGTGATCTTGTTTATGTGGAAGTCATAAAAATGGTGTGTGTTATAAACATGTTTATATGGTGTATGCTAGATAGCATCTTGTTTGTAAAAGTGATATGGAATTTCTTATGGAAACTATAGTAAATAGTTTGAAATCAAAAGCTTAAGTTTTCAATTTTTGTTTTACTTATGTTGAAAACAAAGTTAGTGAACTTTAAGGTGAAGTTTCAAAATTAAAGATAAAGACAAGTTGAGATTACGGGTATCCATAGCGATAGTCACTATGGATGCAATTTCGCTTGAAAATCTGATTTTTGCAAAATTTGGTTTTATTAACTAAAAGTGTTTAGAAATTATTTTATAAACTTAATAATGATGTTTTATAAAGTTAATTAAGTTTTTAATAATTAATTTTTATTAATTAATTTAAATAATTAATAATTAATTAAGATTAAACAGGGTTTGTTAATTATAATTAAGTAAAGGTCAGTTATTAATTAATTGTCCTTTAAAAATAAAAATGATTTTAATTAAATATTAATTAAGTAAGATTAAATTTTTAATTAAATATAATTTAAGTATTTGATTTATTTTTAATTAATTATTAATTAAGTATAAGGTTAACTATTTAAATAAATCAGTTGTTTAATTATTTTTAATTAATTAAGGCTTTAATTTAAAGTAAATTATTTATTAAAGGTTTAATTTATAATTTAAGTTTTTAATTAAAAGATTATTAAATTAATTAATTGAGATTAATTAATAGTTAATTATTAATAAAGTTTTTAGTTATTATTTAATAATTAATAAAGGATTAATTAAGGTTTTAATTTATAAATAAATTATTTATTAAAGGTTTAATTATTTATTAATTTATAATTAAATTAAGTTAAAATTTAATAAATAATAATTATGGTTTAATAAGAGTTTAACTTGTAATTAATCATTTTAAATGAGTTTTATGTTTTTAATCCTTGTTTTCCAAGAATCAAATTGTTAAAGGTGCTTCTTTTTCAAAGATGGTTTTGAAGACAAGGGATTCAAATGTCGATATCATTAAGTGGACAAACATTTGTGAAAGAGTTATGTAAATGGTTTGATTGTGTGGATATGAAGTGTATTTACATATATGTTGACTTATGTAAATAAATTGTTGAATGGCTTGAAAGTGAAACTGAAATTAAATGGTAACTTTAACTGGTACCATTGGGATTGCTAAGCCTCCTTTTGAATTTATAAAGTATGGCTTTAAATTAACTTCAATTATTTAATCAATTTTGAGTTTTAAAGTTTATAAAAAAATTCAAGTTATATAATTATTTAATAAAGGTATTTATAAATAATAACTTGTTTATAAAAGGGGCTTTACTAAATAAAAGGGTTTATTTAAAGTGATTTTCAATAGATGTTTTGGAAATGATATTTGTAAAGGACTTTTCTTTAAGAAGGTTTATTAAAAGCATTTTAAAAATAAGAAAATGATTTATAAATGATTTTATAGATTGTAAAGGTATTTTTAATTATGAAGTGAACTTTTAAGAAAGGAAACTTTTTGGGAAGGATAAGTGGGTTGGTTTTATAAGAAGAAATGTTTTTAAACGGAATTTGTTTGGTCATTTAATATGGAATATGAAGATAGGAAATCTCTTATAAAGTTTGGTAATATACTTATATCATTGAGATAAGTATATAAATGTTCTTCAAGTATAAAAGGGATTGTAAGGGGTTCTGGGAATAGTGTTTTGTGAAAGATCTTTTGATCGAATATTTATAAAGTGATTTAATTAATGAAAGATTAATTAATAAGGCTTAGTGGATCCCATGTGGAATTAAATCACTGTGGAATGATTGTTTATTTGATAGTTAAATAACCGATTATCAAATCTGGACCAAAACGTAACCTTGGAAATATCTAGGAGAAACACGTGAGTTTATGGCACAGTCATCCCCAATGATGCTATACTATGCGTATAAATCTCGTTTCGTTCTTTTTGGGTAATTGATAAGAAAATCCATCCATAAGTAGTTAGCTCTTATCTTTTGTCTGCTTATTTCCTAAAGAACCGGGGTTGAGTTTACCAGAAATTATCGAAAGTTATTTCAACGAGACCGGGATCAGATATGTCATTCGAAAACCACTTCGATCCAACTCAAGCGTTTCAAAATAAAGATATCTTAAAGACCATGGAACCAAAGACGGAGCCATTGAAGTTTAAGGGCTACTTGCTATTAATCTTAAGGATTATTCCAAATTGGATGTAGTAGAAGTAGTGCCTTCAGTTTGACCTTATCCTGGACAACTCGTATGGATGAATGCTGGCACTGCATGTTGCTTGGAAGGCGGTGTTAGAATTCCAAGTGGGATTGCTATTCTAAAAGGTAAAGATGTAGCCTCGGGCCTCATCAACCGGGAATGACTAAAATAGGGAAGATGCAACAGGGCCATGTGGGACGCACCCATTAAGGTATGTCATCAACAAATCTAGAATAGATATTTGACCCATTTTTGTATGCCTCAGTATGGTTGTTGATCCCAACTGTGGTGGTGATGTATTCGATACTATCCATCAAGGGGTAGGCTTGTCTTGTGTTGGCAGGGAATCCAGACGAGGTTCTCCGTGTGTTTATCTAAAGATGCACTATGGCGGGCGGTACCGAAGTAGCCCAGTCATTATATGGAATCCATTCTCCAATAAGTGCCATACGTTTTTAGTTGTACCCAAATATGTTGGAATGTGAGATGCAAGCATTTCAGCTATGTTCTATATTTACTTTCAAAACCCTAGACATTATCATAATATCACTGGATTTCCTATAAAAGGTTTTTTGGTTATCGTAAGGTTAAAATCCATCCGTGTTTATGTGCAGCATGATCTTACAAGATACTTTTGATTTTAAAAGGATTTTAAACATAATAATTCGGTTGTTTGAGTTTACTCACACCAGACCCGTGTCTGACCTAGAGTTTTATTTTCTTTTCATAAAACTCTTGGGTGCTCAAATTTTTATGGGCAGCCAAGTAGTTCATGTTTTCTTACGGATGCATTTTGGAGGAGCTTGGAGTAGGAGGCTTCATCAATAGCTAGTTGTTATCTTGTTCCTACTGTATGATATGTATCTTGTATCAATTACATAGAGACATGCTATTATAACTGTCCAAGGGTAGAATTGTATCAGTATGACTGATGTATCATTTTTGAAATGACCTTGTAAAGTATTATGTTGATTAATATATGTTATTTCATTGCGTTGTGAGATTCTGTGATTGTTTAGTTTCTTCTTATCTTCTATCTTCTTCTTTCCCATAACAATCTTTTTTTGGCACTTAGTTGTTCGGCACGTGAATAGATATATTAGTGTCGACTTCTGGGGTTCGGAAAGGTGGGTCGTTACACCAAGTCTTCAAATCTAAAGGAAAAATAGGAGAGAAAGGTAATGGGTTATGGCTATAAATAGCTTAGCCTCCACACAAATTAAAAGACACATTTTAAGCTCTATATTTCATTTCTATCTAATCTCCCTTATCCTTAGTGAAGTTATCTTTCTAACATGGCAACTCAAAAAGGAGGAGACAGATGTGCTCCAAGAGGACAAACTGATTAAACAACGTACCGACTCTCGAAAAGTTCATTTCGGAGAAAGGTAATTGTAATTACCCGGAATTTCACTACTTTGATTAGTGAATATTTAATTAATTTTAAATATTCAATATATAGGTTTTATAATGAAAATAAACTCATTTTAATTAATTAATAATGATGGTAAAATTGTTTTCAAATTTTTTTACCAAATTAAATAGTTCTTAGAAAAGCAGAAAATGTGACCGAAGAACATTTTTCAAAATTTCGACCTTTCGATATCGGGAATGTGGCTCGTCTTTATGCACCATATACACACATATATAAGAGTGAATTAGCTAAATAATAATATACTTAAGGATAGATTATCTTATGTTAATTTTGTTGATACACGAAGATTTTGATCAATGACAATGTGCTTCAACAAAAAGGAAGAGATATATGCAAAATCAGAGGAAGATCGATGAAGACCAAAGTATAAACATAAGTATGATTTTTTAGGTCTAAAGTCTAGATTATTTGTTAAAATCTATCCTCAAGAGATTTGCACGAACACTAAAACACATTCATAAAACTTAATTTTTATTCACATGTTCACTGTGCATACTTTTATAGTTCAGTCGACTGAACAGGTATGGACAGTCGACTGAAACTGGCACACATTTACAAATATGCACAGTTTCAGTCGACTGAATTTCCTGCCCAGTCGACTGAATACGTTCCTGAAAATTTTCCTTTGTATTTTCAGTCGACTGAATTTCCTGCTCAGTCGACTGAATCTGTAACTGTGAATTTTCTATGAAAGGACACCTTCTTCAAGAGTTGCAACCATTCTCCAATAGAAATGGAAGCATCTCTTGCCTGCACCTCTTGCAAACAAATGCACCTCTTCTACAAGTATAAATACATGGTTTAACATTTGCAAATTACCAACTCTAATTGCTTTAATCTTTCTATTTTCTTGAACATACTTTCAGATTTCTTAAGTTTTCAAAAGCAATCAAAAACCACTTCAATTGCTTGAATCTTTGTTTTAACTATAACACCTTTGGATTCAAAGCAATTCACATTTCCTAAATCTTCACAAACACTTTGAATACTCTCGAGGATAAGATTATAGGAAAGTTGTACTCAATTTGACTCATTAGTGTTATCAAGAACACAACAAGTCAGAATTACTTTTAGTATCTAGTTGAAGTCCTCTTCGGTAGTTGAGGCAAGAAATCCCGTTCGGTTTTTCGGGTAAGTTGTAAACCTATTCCTCCGGGTTAAGTGAGGGTTGTTGGTTAGTTGAATTCCTAAGAGGAGCTTAGGGACTGGACGTAGGACAAGAGGTCCGAACCAGTATAAAGTATTGGTGTCTACTTTACTTATTGCATATTACTATCTACTTAGACTTCATTATTCCATATTATACGATCCTATCGCATAGACTCTTTCAAATTTTATTTAGCAAGTGATGTAACGATTCATAAATTTAAAAATAATAATCTTACATACATAAATATATATATTCCTCTCTTGTCACATCTTAGATTGTAATCATTAACCATCATTATTTCTTTTCTCGTCTTAGATTTAATTAACAATTATATATATATATATAAAAGAAAGTAATTTGTAATTATATATAAAAAATAAAGTGATGTGACTAAATGTAATAATTATATATATAAAAGAAAGTGATGTGACTTGACAAAATGGTGAGATGTGAAATCTTGCTTATAAATAGCCCATATGTTTCTCCATGTTTCCTCCTCTTTCCACCAACTTTTTCTTCCTCATTTCTAACTCAAATGAAGTTTTTCTTATTTTGAAACCGTGTGAAATTTTAATGGCTACAACGTTATAGTTGACCACCTTTTCAAATTTCTATCATAGGTATGTCAAAACACCAATTCTTTACAAAGCAATTTTTTTAACCAGAATTTCCAATCCGAAAATTATCCTTCTTCTTTTGATCATAACTTATTCAAAACAAATTTAAAATGAGTGATTATTTTTTGAAATGATAAAGGAAAGAAATTTCTACAACTTTCCTTTTGACTACTTTTCCAAATTCCGCGAGTTGTTGGCCCAAAATCAAATGGGAAAATGACCTAATTTTGGGTTCATTTTCGACAAATTGATGATAACCCGAAGCTTCTCTACCTTCAAGCTACTACCCCACATCCATCCCCACACCTCTGGTTGAGCCTAAATACACCTGGGCCAAGCCAATTTTGCGGGTTGCTAGCGCCTAAAGCTTTTGTCCTTCAAATCTAGGAATTCGTTGGCTAGATTAGCTTAAGTTTGGGTAGCTTTTGCGGAAGTTTGTTGAGTAAACTACTCATTTTTTAATAAAAATGGTAACTTTATTTATGTCACTATATATGGTGGCTATATGGTGTAGAAGTTGAATTATAATCATGTGGTTTGATTATGATTTGGATGGTTGATTTTAGTTTGATTTGATTATGGAAATTGATGTTGTATTATAAAGTTAGTAAGCATGTATATATGGATGTATAATTGCAATCTATGATAAGGATGGTTGGTGTTAGTAATATATTGATTGTAAAACATGAGCTATGGCATGAGGTTGGTAAACAAAGTTAACTACTTTGTGTAGTTGTGACGGTTATGAGATCCGGTTGGAATCGAAGTTTGTTTTCGAAGTTTAAAGTTTTGAATGAATTAAAGTTTGTAACTTTAGCTTTAAAGTTTCTTTAAAAAACTTTCTAAAGTATGTTTCAAATCATGAAAAAGTAAGGGTTTGTGAAGTGGTTCGCTAAGAATACGTTAGAGCGAACTGCGCCCATAGCGATAATCGCTATGGATGCAGTTCGGCAAGGGTTTGAATTTCTATTTCAAATTTGTTTTATTTTGAAATTAGTTTACTAAGTTTTTTTAAACTTAATTAGTAATATTAAAAAGTAATTAATTTTTAATATAATTGATTAATTAATTAGTTAATTAAAAGGTAATTAGCACCTAATTGGTAATTAAGAAAATGATTAGAGGTTAATCATCACTTAAGTTAAGTTAACGACTATTAATTGATTTATAAAGTTTTAATAAGTAATTAATGGGGTTAAAAAGTAATTAAGTGATTTATAATTATTTAATTAAGATTAATGGTTACTTAATTATTTATTTAATTAATGGGTTATTTAGTTAATATATAATTATTAGGGTTTAACTCTTAAACAATTTGGTTTATCCTAAACCAAGTTGCATTAGGAAGTTAATTAGTATTTAATCAACTTCATTAAGCCTAACTAGAGTTTAATTATGATTTAATCTTGATTTAAATTGGATTAATTAAGATTTAGTTAGGGTTTAAGCTAATTAAATGTACTTTTAACTTTTCAAAGGTGATTTTAAACTAAACAGAATGTGTTTTAATCAATTTTCTTTTTCAAAGTAAATCAATTCCACATCAGATGATCTCTTGTCTAGACCCTTAAGTAACCCATATGATTAGGAGAATTAAATGACATCCGTTAGCGGAACAAAACACCATTCTGCTATAGTGTAAGTGATTTGATTGTGTGGACATGTGTTAAGCAAAATAAATCTCTGTTTTGCTATAAATAGACTGAACTGTTTGGACATCTATTTAGCAGGATAAATCACCATTCCGTTGTTATGATATTTGGACTTGTATATGCTAACTGGTTATATTGACGTGTTATTCCCTGATTGGATATGAACCATATTTACATATATGGTAGCTTATGTAAACAATTGTTAAGTGACTTGGGAATCGAATTAAAATTGAATGGTAACTTAAACTGGTAAAATTGAGATTGCTAAGCCTCGTTTTGAATTTGTAAAGTGTGTTTTGAATTAACTTAAATTCTTTAATCAATTTAGAGTTTAAAGTTTATAAATGATTTCTAAGTTATGCTATTATGTTGTAAAGTAATTTATAAGTAATAACTTGTTTATAAAAGGGGTTTTTATTGAATGGTTTTACAAATGATGTTTTGTAAAGATAAAGGAGTATAGAAAGGTTTATATAAAGAGTTTTGAAAATAGGAAAAAGGTTTATAAATCATTTCAGAGATTTGGAAAGAGGTTCATAAATTAACCTAAAGGTTTATAAAAGTGAGTTATAACTTTATTTTGAATGTTATAAGTTAATTGAAATATGAGATGAGCTTTTAAAAAGTGAATTTTTGATAAAGAATAAGCGAAATGTTTATTTGGAAAAAATGTTTGGTTATTTAATATGGGATTTGAAAAGAAGAAAACTTTTAAAAGTTTGTAAATATATTTATACTAATAAGGTAAGTATATGATTTTGTTTCAAGGCATGAAAAGTAAAATGTTTGGTAATATACTTATAACATTGAGATAAGTATATAAATGTTTCCTAAGTATAAAAGGAAATGTAAGGGGTTTGGGAATAGTGTTTTGAAAAGATCTTGTGATCAGGTTTTATAAATTAGTTTTATTAATTAAAGAGAATTAATAAAGGATTAGTGGATCCCATATGGAAATTAAACCATGATTGGATATTTGTTTATTTGATAGTTAAATAACCAACTATCAAATCTAGACAAAATGTAACTTTGGAAATATCTAGGAGAAACACGGTCCTTCCCATTTTGGTTTCATGTGCGAAGGAACCGGATAGATTCGCTTAAGTATGAGATTGCCAATTTCAAAGGTTCTAGGTCAGACCTTAGCATTGTATAGTCAGGCGACTCGGTTGCGATGTGCGGTTGCTCTCAAATTAGCCTCTTCGCACTTCTCATCCAATAAATCCACAGATTCTGCAAGTAGGATGGCATTCATGTTTGGATCATAATAAGTCACACGGTGAGAAGGTACCTCTAGCTCAACTGGAATAATGGCTTTAGAGCCGTAAGAAAGTGCGAATGGATTATGGCCGGTCGCGGACTTGTGGGTAGTTCGATATGCCCATAAGGCCATGAGGAGCTCATCAACCCACTTACCTCCAGCCTTCTCCAATCGTTTCTTCAAAATGGACTTGATGACTTTGTTGACAGCTTCGACTTGTCCATTCGCTTAATGGTGAGCTACTGCTGAGAACTTTTCCCGATGCAATATCGTCGGTAGAAATTCTTAAACTCGGCACTATCGAATTGGGCCCAGTTGTCAGTTACGATCGTCTATGGGAGGCCAAAGTGACAGATAATGTTGTACACAACAAAGTTGTTTACTTTCTTCGTCGTGATAGTAGCAAGGGGCTCAGCTTCCGCCCATTTGGTGAAGTAGTCAACTGCAACGATGGCATACTTCGCGCCGCCTTTGATTAGAAGCAAGGACCCTATTATATCAATACCCCATGTGGCAAACGGCCATGGACCGACCATTTGAGTAATCTCGATTGGCGGGGCTCTCAGAATTCTGGCATGTTTCTGGCACCTATCACATCTCCTAGCATAATCCGAAGCATCTTAGTTTACGGTTGGCCAGTAATACCCATATCTGAGTATCTTTTTTGCAAGGGCTTGCCCCCCAGTGTGATCGCCACATTCTCCTTCATGCACTTCATGCAACACTCGCTTGATTTCATTGTGGGCGATACACCAGAGTAAAGGAACAGAAAATCCTCTTTGTACAGGACTCCACCTTGGATGACAAACCGCGAAGCCTTACGGAGAACTTGTCTTTTCTCACTCTTGTGCTCGGGTAATGTTCTGTGCTCAAGATAGTTTCTCTGAATCCTTCTCGGATGTTGCCTCATGAACCCAGTCTGTCTCTATTTGATCAATACTTGGAGCAGTGAGTGTCTCCATAGGGACGAGTCCCATCTGTTGTGCTTCGTTGGTGCTGGTCAGTTTTGCTAAAGAATTTGCCTTCTGATTTTTCTCTCGGGGTATACAGTGGATAACATAATAGTCAAACTAATTTAACACTTCCTAGACCCATATAAGGTAGGAGGCCAATCTTTGGTCTTTGGCTTGATACTCTGCTCGAATTTGGCACACCACTAGTTGTGAGTCACAGTGAATCTCCACAGCAATGAATCCCAGATCTTTATCAAGCCTTAGTCCAGCAAGCAAGGCTTCATACTCTGCTTCGTTGTTAGTTGCATGGAAGTCAAACTTCAAAGCATAACATATGGATCGCCCTTCTGGGGTTTCGAGCACCACTTCAGCGCCTGAGCACTAATCATTTGATGCACCATCGGTGTATAGTTTTCATACATAGTTGGGAGGTTCACTGGTTTCAGGAAAGCCCTCCGGTATGGTGAATTCAGCTTTGAAGTCGCCAGAACTTGTCCTTGAATAGCTCGCCTTAGGTTATAAGTGATATCAAATTGACTCAGCTCGATGTTCCATTTGAGCAACCTACTAGACGCTTCAGGTCGTATCAGGATCTGTCGTAACGGCTGGTCGGTGTAAACAGTGATTGGATGAGCCTGGAAGTATGGGCGGAGCTTTCTTGAGGCTGCAACAAGACAATAAGCCACTTTCTCTATCTTTGGGTAGTTTCTTTCTGCCTCTGTCAATCTTTTGCTGATATAATAGACCGGTCGTTGGATCTGATCCTCTTCTCGAACTAACGCGGCACTGATTGCATTTGATGATACCGCCAGATAGACACACAGTTTCTCGTGATCAACCGGCTTTGACAAGATGGAAGGTGTTGCCAGATGTTGCACTAGTGCCTGGAATGCGCCCTCACACTCCTTTGTCCACTCGAAATTCCGTTTCCCTTTTCTGATCAGATCGAAGAAGGGAATGCACTTGTCAGTGGCTTTGGAAATGAATCTGCTTAAGACTGCCACCTTCCCATTAAGACTTTGTACCTGCTTGATGATTCTGGGAGTTTCGAGGTTCTGAATCGCTCAAATCTTCTTGGGATTAGCTTCAAATCCTCTGGCGTTGATAATAAACCTAATGAACTTTCCAGATGCAACTCCGAAACGACACTTCAATGGATTGAGCTTCATTCTATACTGTCGGAGTATGTTGAACATCGTCTCCAAATCACCAATGTGGTTGTTGGATAGCCGCAACTTTATCATCCATGTACACCTCCATAGTCTCCCCGATCTAGTTTGCAAACATTCGGTTCACGAGCCTCTGATAAGTTGCTCTAGCGTTTTTGAGTCAAACAGCATCACCTTGTAGTAATAAAGTCCCAGATTAGTGATAAAGCTAGTATGCTCCTGGTCAGGAAGGTGCATCAGGATTTGATTGTAGCCGGAGTATGCATCCATGAAAGATAAGAGCTCATATACGGTTGTTGAATCCACTAGTTTATCAATTCTGGGAAGCGGGAAACTGTCTTTGGGGCAGGCTTTGTTCAGATCTGAGTAGTCCATACATGTCCACCATTTTCCATTTGATTTTCTGACAAGGACTGGATTCGTTACACATTCCGGGTATAAAGCATCACGAATAAACCCATTAGCCGTGAGTTTATCCACTTCTTCCTTTAGGGTGGTAGATCTCTCTAGATCCACACCGTGCCTTTTCTATTTCACCGGGACATGCTGTGGGTCGATATTTAATGTATGGCTCACGATGTTCGGCAAGATCCCATACATGTCTGAATGAGTCCAGCTAAATACATCAAGGTTTGCCCGGTGAAATTCGACCAGTTCCTGTCTCATTTAGGGGCCGAGCTGAGATCCGACCTTTACCACTCTGGAGTCATCGTCATCGTTGATCGGAACATCAATTGTCAACTCCGCCGGGGAAGCTTGGTATTCTTTGACTTCCCCTTCATTATCGTTGTCTCTAGGATCAAGATCCTTAGGAAACTGGTCGTGAGCCATGGGCCTAGACTCAGGCGTTAACTGTTAATCCTTCGAAAAACGGATGTAAAGAGATTCCTCCATGCCCTTACCTTTCTCTTTTTGCTGCGCATCTCGCAACTCTGCAACATAACAGGCGCGCCCAGCTGATGTGCACGTAAATGTGCATATATTTACATCCATATTTTATCTCTTTTTATTTAAATAAACATCATATTTGAGCATTTGTACATGTTAAAACCAAAATTCAATTATTTTTCAAACCATCATATTTTCATCTTCATTCAGGGGCAAAATGGTCATTTTTTTGCATGTGTAAATTTGAGAATTTTTACTTGGACATTTTTGAAGATTTTTATAGGAATTTGGATGCATATGGAAGAGGCTTATATGAAGATACATGCATGCACAAATGAATACAAAGGAAAGAAGAGGGATATAATTCAAAGTGAAGATCATGGAGGATCCCACCTACCCACCTACCTTAATGTACAATTTAGAGGCTAATGAACCTGCTTATGGAATTAATGGCTTCATGTACACTTAAATGATGATTAGTAGAAGCTAATGATTACTTGGCCTCCACACTTCCTAAGGGGTATTTTGGGAAGCCCCCTAAAAATAGAATTAGGGTTTTATGCATGTATAAATAGCCCTCTTATGTACATGTAAATCATCTTCTACTCTTTCATTTTACTTAGGAAATTAAGAGATCAAATTGTAAGCTCAATGTTAAATGAAATAAAAATGGCTTCCAAACCTCTTTCTTCTCTCTTTTCTACATGCTTTTCCTTGCTTTTATGTTGATGTTTATTTTTATGTTCTCTTTCTTTTCATGTTCATAGTTTAGATTTACATTTATGCACTAATTTAATACATTTCCTTCTAGTAGTTAATATTATTTTTCTTGTTTGTTCTCTACTTTACTTCATTTTCAATGTTGAAATCTCTATGTGTTGAAATGATAACAGAAAGGAGTAGCTAAACCTCTTCAATTTAGGGGTAATGAAGCTCTCAAATATTATGTGATTTTAACATTTCTATGATTTATGATCTCTTTATCTATGCTTCATGAAAGTAAATTTGATGTAAGTTTATACAAGTGGATTTGATAGCTTATGTTTCTTATGCAAATGAGTTATTCTTATTCAACATAAACACAATTTACATCATCATTTGCTAATTAATTTTTGATTTTGAAATGAAAGTAAAAATGAAATTTGATGATCTATATTACTAGTTACGATAGTGAATAGATTATACTTAAAATAGCTTTTGCTTTGGCTTCATTTTCATAAGAATTATAAGTGGTATATTTGTTGTGTTATAGTTTGATGGTTTGGGTTATGTTAATTAATAACATAAAAAAATCATACTTATGATAAATACAATAATTATTTCACTTAATATCAAAGCTAGAGATCATAAATTATTTGTTTGTTGATTTACAAAAATATGAGAGTGGATTTGCCTCTAAATTGTTTTCTAGTCTAATTGTTTTTGAATCACATTTTAATTCTAGTTTTAGCTTCATTTTTAGTTAACAATTCCTCCTCCATTTGGTCTAATTTGATTGAATAGATTTTTAAACTCTAACAATTCCCCGCGGATCGACCCGTATTCGCCATGTACTACGATAGTACGTCGTGTGCTTGCGGTAAATTTAATTTCTAAATTCGTTCGACGGTTTTCTAAACCGATAGAAAATCCGTTGTCGAACACCAGCCGCCTGATCACCATGTATAACCCCAACCCCATTGTCGGTAGGGAACTTCAGGGTCAAACACCACGGGGCAATAGCTGCCCTAAACTCGATAAGGGCTGGTCGGCCTAGAAAAGCATTATATGGGAAATGTATATCCAACACCACAAACTGTAAGCATTATACGGGGAATGTATACCCAAGCATTATATGGTCGATCACCAACGCCAAACTCAACAGGTAAATCCACCATTCCAACTATTACAGTCGCACTTCCATTGAAACCATGTATGCGTGACTGACACGGTTTCAGATCTTTCGCTTCCATCAGCATTTGATCGTAAGCACGCTTAAAAATTCACAGAACTTCCACTACCAACCAAGATCCTCTTCATCCAAGCAAGACCTATCTGGGCAGAAATGACCAATGGATCAATCGTGGTGGCCTCGACTCTATCGACATCACGGTTTCTGAAAACGATGTCGTCGGTCATCATCCTCTATTGCTTTGTCGAGGCCCCTTCATCAGTACTACTACAACACTCGAAGTCCACGTGCCTAATCGAACTAGCATATGACTCCATTTCCTTCCAACTCTGATAAGCTGGATGAGGACCACTGCTCACGGTATTAACTACCAACCTCCCGCCATTATGCGCAGGTTCCTTAGACCTAGCCTGGCCTTGATCTCGATTGGGATTAGATGGGCTCACACCACCATCCTGCGGCGCTCGAAAAAACTGGTCTAATTTTCTTTCTTTGATCAACCTTTCAATGATATCTTGCAAATGACGGCACTCATTAGTGTTGTGGTCATAACAGTCATGGAATCTACAAAACTTCCCGGTCTGAATCTGCTTCTTCGATGACGGTTTCGGAGCTGGCTTCTTGTACTGCCCTGTATTACAGGTTTAAAGATAGATATTTTCTAGCGACGTGTTCAAAGGAGTATATCGATCGAACATAGGAGCCCTGGGTCTCCCACGATGAGGGTCTCTCTTCTTTCCTTGACCTCCATCACCCTTCTACTAACTTTGTTTATTATAAATATTTAACCATACTTTGCTGGAGCTCTCCCCGGTTAGCTTCAGTGAACCACTACTTTGGATACCTTCACCACTGGGCCCAGCGACGTCCTACTTCTTAGACCATCTAGCATCTTCCCTTCAAAAACTGGGCTGCCTTTGCATAGAAGCAGTCCAACGAAGTGGGGAGTTTCCCAGCCAACCAATCAGCAAACTTGGAATCAGGGTCAATCCCTTTAGTCAATGCCATCAGAATAGAGTTGTCGTTGGGATTGTTGACTTCGACACAAGCAGCGTGGAACCTTTCCAAATAATGCCTAAGAGTCTCTCCTGGAGCTTGAGTAACACTGGACATGGTATTAACATCCTTCGGTCTTGCAGCATGCATGCGGAACTGCTTAACAAACTTAGTAGCTAACTAGTCAAAGCATGAAATAGATCTTGGTGGTAGATGGGTGAACCACATAGTTGCAATCCCCCCCGAAGGGATAGAGAAGCTTCTACACTTAACTGCATCATCAGCTCGAGCGGTATTCATGAGCCATTCATATTTCAGAATATGTTGGTTGGGATCCAAATTTCCTTCATACACTAGCAAGTTCGGCATCCTGAATCGACGGGGTGGCTCCGCATGTAAAATGCCGTTGGTGAACGGGGTGTGACTTCTAGAAATTCCCCAGTCATCATTTGTAAGGCCTTGACTTTCTCTAATCATTTGGTGTATCATAGTTGGAATATTAAGCATCTAGAGATTCGGGGCCAAGGCATGGTCGGGTTCCATGTCACGAGAATGGTCTGGTCACTGTTCGCGGTCCGTTCTATACCTCCTTGGCTCTCGGGCTTCATGGAAGTGAGGATCCTGGGCACAAGTGCGGTGATGAGTGGCTGGGTCAGCTGGTTCTGGATCTCAGCATCCAACTCTACAGCAGCAGTTGTGTTGTCATGGGCAGTGTTGTGAGGAAGGACCTACCCCGACCTGTCCAGGATTTACAGCATATGGGTGCCCGTAAGCTGCTGCGTAATTCTCATCTAACCGGCGGCGTGTAGATCTGTGATAGAAGTCAAATAACGTTGAGCTTTCTGACAAGGAATAAGAGGTATGCTCCCTTCTAGATCTCCCTCGCCTTTCTTCATTTAGTTGGTTCATAAGTTCTGTGTTGGCACGAATCTATTGAGTGAGTTCTTGAGGACTTTGAGTGAGCTCATGCATGAGGGTTTGGTATTCCTCTCTAGCTACTGGACTAGAAGGATCTAGAGCTCCAGCTGGTGTTTGACTCGTAGTAGTCAGCTACGCGGGATTTTTCCTATCCCTTCCTTCTGGATCAACGGTGTTGGAAGCGGTTACGGTAGCACGCACCATGTTGAGTGTAGTTCTTCTTAGATCTGGAACAATTTGAATAGAATAGAAGGATGTTTCTGAAGATAACTATGGATCTCCTTCAGGGGATTTATGCAATCCAGTAGCAACAAAGGGATCCTAATCGGTTGAGAATCAATCTTCTCGGTGAAAGCACCAAAGTGTTTGTACCAAAAATGGGCACAACACTCGTCGGGTGTAATTGAAGAGATTAAAATGAAGAAGTAAAAATAAAAATGAGGCCAACCTAACAATCACATAAGAAAAAATAAGCAGTAACAGAAAGAAAAAAATAAGAATTTATAGTGGTTCGGCGTTATTGCCTACGTTTACTTTGAAGGGTTCGACGTTTATTACTGACTAGAAACTGAATTACAACAGTACAACAGCTAACACTTGAATTACAGTGGATTTCAACTCAAGCGGTAGCATAAAAGTCCCCTTTTAGTTGCAATGAAGATGCTATTTATAGGTGTGGAACTGGAAATATCTTCCTTGAACCTCGGAATACCCTTTCTCAAGCCTAGGTGGGCCCACACGATCGATCCAGGGTCATTTGGGATCGATCCTCGATCGATCCAACACCACTTCGTATTGATGAGAAATAGCTCTGATCGAGCTGCGATCGATCATGAAGGTTCCTGATGTGTCGTGTAACTTGCTGTGAAAATCTTATTACATTTAGATTTGTGGTTGCGGAGTTATTGATCGATCAAGATTGCAATTATTGGGTGGCTGAAGCTTTCATATCGATAGCTTCGTATCGATCCCTTCGTGTCGATGACATGGCATGCGAGCTTTGTGGAGATGCCTGATTTGTGCTGCTTCTTTTGGGTTGACTGCTTCTTTTTTGTATCGATGGCTTGCCATCGTATCGATTGTAGGCTTTGCTCTTCATATCGACCAAGTAGGCGATTGATACAAAAAGTGCAGTTGCTGTCCAAGTGAAGTGCGATCAATCTGGGAAGCGTCGAAGTCCATCATTATGAGTTTGAACCATATGGATACGAATGAGGATGTCGAGTGAGTTATGTTCATTTCGTATCGATGTCGATCGATACGAAATGATGGATACAGAGTGATGGATATGAAATGATGGATACGAGATGGGGGTGTTTCTCATGGATCTTGACTGTTCCATAACTTGAGCATACGAACTCTGATTGACCTGAATTTGAAATGTTGCCTTGCATAGCTCTGTTTGTCATATCATGCTAATTGTGACTCAATCCGGACTCGGACCAAGTTTGCCTGTGTCCATCGTGAACTTGCAGATAATTGATCTCCAGAGTGAATTGTCTTCAGTCTCTAGTGAAGTCCTTGGTATCACGGCCTTGCCAAAATGTGGGATAACAAATCACCATCCCGTTGTTATGTTATTTGGACTTGTATATGCCAACTTGTTACATTGACGTGTTATTCCTTGATTGGATATGAACTGTATTTACATATACGGTAGCTTATGTAAATAATTATTAAGTGGCTTGGGAATCGAATTGAAATTAAATGGTAACTTAAACTAGTACCATTGGAATGGTTAAGCCTCCTTTTGAATTTGTAAAGTGTATTTTGAATTAACTTAAATTCTTTAATCAATCTAGAGTTTAAAGTTTATAAATGATTTCTAAGTTATGCTATTATGTTGTAAAGTTATTTATAAGTCATAACTTGTTTATCAAAGGGATTTTTACTAAAGGTTACGATAAGTGTTTTACAAATGATTTTTTGTAAAGATAAAGGAGTATAGAAATGTTTATATAAAGAGTTTTAGAAATAGGAAAAAGGTTTATAAATCATTTCAGAGATTTGGAAAGAGGTTTATAAATTAACTTAAAGGTTTATAAAAGTGAGTTATAACTTTATTTTGAATGTTATAAGTTTATTGAAATATGATATGAGCTTTTAAAAAGGGAATTTTTGATAAAGGATAAGCGGAATGTTTATTTGGAAGAAATGTTTGTTTATTTAATATAGGATTTGGAGAGAAGAAAACTTTGAAAAGTTTGTAAATATACTTATACTAATAAGATAAGTATATGATTTTGTTTCAAGGCATGGAAAGTAAAATGTTTTGGTAATATACTTATAACATTGAGATAGGTATATAAATGTTTCCTAAGTATAAAAGGAAATGTAAGGGGTTTGGGAATAGTGTTTTGAACAGATCCTGTGATCGGTTTAATAAAGTGGTTTTATTAATTAAAGAGAATTAATAAAGGCTTAGTGGATCCCATATGGAAATTAAACCATGATTGGATGTTTGTTTATTTGATAGTTAAATAACCAAGTATCAAATCTGGACAAAACGTAACTTTGGAAATATCTAGGAGAAACACGAGAATTATATTGTACAGTTACCGTCGAAGGTGCAGTACTGTACGTATAAACTCGTTTCATTCTTCTAGGATGAATGTTAAGGAAATCCATCCACAAACTGTTAGAAGGTGAACTCCGCTCTTTTCATTTGTCTGTTTATTTCCTAAAGAACCGGGGTTGAGTTTACCGGAAATATCGAAAGTTGTTTCGAAGAGACCAAGATTGGATATGCTATCTGAAAATCACTTCGATCCAACTCAAGCATTTTGAAATGAAGACATCTTGAAGCATGGGATCAAAGACGGAGCCATTGAAGTGCAATGGCTGCTTGCTACTAATCCTGAAGGTGGTTCCAAAATGGATGTATTAGAAGTAGTGCCTTCGATTTGTCCTTATCCTGGACAACTTGTATGGATGAATGCTGGCACTGCATTACTGCCTGGAGGGCAGTGTTAGCATTCCAAGATGGATTGCTATTCAGAAAGTTAAAGCGTAGGCTCAAGCCTCACAACCAGGAGGAATGGCAAAAGCAAGGCATGCAGCAGAGCTATGTGGTTGGCTACCATTAGGAGCAGTCACCCCATTCTAGATGTCCCTTTTAGAGTTGGTTTGCGTGCAAACACTGTGGTAGTATAAGGCCTCGGTGTCAAGGAGGTGAGGTAAACCGGTCTGCCATGTTAAAGGGGCAGCCGACTCTGTGTTAACATCAGTGCATTTTCTAGAGGTGTATCATCGAAAGGTAGTCCCTTACCTTGCCATTGTTGGGATCCAATCTCCAATACGTGCCTTACGTTTTTGATTGTAGATCCTATTATGTTGGAATGTGAGATGCAAGCATTTTAGCTATTTTATCTATTTACTTTAAACCTAGACACTATGATAATATCACTGGATTTTGATATAAAATGTTTTGGTTATCGTAAGGTAAAAACCCATCTGTTTTTACGTGCGGTGTGGTCTTATGAGATACCCATTGTGAAAAGTTTTCGAATATAGAAATTAGTTTGGTTGTTACTTGTTATCGAGTTTTACTCACGCTGGTTTACTAGACTGACCCGGGCGTTGTTCCATGTAATGCTCGGGTCAGACTGAGCATGTTTTCCCAGGTTTAGCTGGATACTTTGGAGTTGGAGAGGAGCTGGATGTTCAAGACGTATTCACATATATTTTTCTTCCGCTGTATTATAGAGTATGTATGTTTGTCGATGTAGGGATATGTTTCTATAACTGTCCAAATTTAGGATAAGTCTTGTGTACTCTGATGTTATATGAATAAAGATGTTTCCTTTCTGTAAAGATCATTATTGTGTTATATATTATTCGCTGCGTTGTGAGATTCTATGTTGTTTAGTTTTCTTCTATCTCCTACCTTCTTCTTTCACCCTAATCGGTATTTCCGGCACTTGAATGTTCGGTATATGATGCAATGGACGTATTAGTGTCGATTTTCAAGGGTCGAAAATCTGGTTCGTTACAGTAATCTTTAGATTTATTGATATTCACTTATATAAACATATGTATCACCGGTATCATCACATATGATTATAATATGCTTAGCCATTAATTTATATATATATATATACACATACATACATATATACACACATATATATGTATATACATGTTATAATCGAATTTGCTTTTGGAATTTTTTTTACACTTTTTATATATTTATCAACATTTAAACAAAATTACTTTAAAATTAATTTTCAGTTCAATACATATATACATACATATATATATCATATATATACACACTATTTCGAACAACAAAGAATTAGTTTTGTTTTATATGCATAAAAACACACACACACATACATACACGTACACACACACATATACATATAAACATCCATTCAAATATTAATTCATATCATGAATGGTGTCATAACATATATTTTTTTGGCAAGACCGACGAGGTTAAATGGACCCCGACCATTTTTATTGCAGCACTAATCAGAACAACACATTCAAGAAATGCAAAAGAAAACAGAGGGTAACAAAGCACTGCAAACACAAAGGAAAACAAACACTAAAGGGAGGAAAAAGAACAAAAAAAGGACTTCACCCAGGCAGACTTAGCAATTGAATGACTGAAGAATTCCTGGGTCAAAAGAGAACCGCAGCATACCCAAGTCTCGCTTTATTTCATGCATAATCCAGTGCTTGAGCACTGAACTTCTCTTCGAATTAACATGGTCAAAAACCCTAACGTTACGTTCTGTCCAAACAGCCATGATAAAACTCTTCAACACAGTAGTAGATAGCTTCTTCATCACTTGCTTGCACCCAGTATTAGCATAGATATGATTCCATTCGTCCAGATTATGTTGAGCAACATTATAACACTAGAGCTTGTCCTTCACAGCATTCCAAATAGCTTTGACAACCGCACATTCGAAGAACAGGTGCTCAACAGTTTTAGGGTGATCAGTACAGAAGGTACAGTATATGGTGACGTTCATACCCATGGTGACAAGTTTGACTCTAGTGAGAATAACACGATTCAGAACTTTCCACAGCAGCAGATTTTCACGCATGCAACCATCCTTGTTCCATGTTCGCTTCCACCACCTCCACTCAGGCAGAGAATTGTTCTTCATCAAGTACTCATAAGCCTCCCAGATTTTGTATTTACCTTTTTTCTCCCCCCAAACTAATTCAGCGGATGTCAAGTTGAGAGGAACATACTGTCTGATCAAGCTCCAGAAGCGCTGAATCCTCGTATTAGAAGAGAAGGATCTGAACCTCTGGTGATCCTGAACAACATCTTTAACCTTAGCCATTGAGTGGATACGAGATTGCATAAGTTCACAGTGTGTTAATTGTCTTCTTAAAATCAGGCCCATTTCAAGCCAAGGATCATCCCAAAACCTAGTGTTATATATAGGGTTGGAATTTATACGAATAATAGGAAGAAAAGTCTCCTTGAGTTTAAAGGTACACTGCCAAGTCCAGCTGAGATTTTGAGGCTTCTGCATGTTCCATAGACTCCTGCCTTTGATAACATTTCTTCTAGACCAGTCAGCCCAGAGACTAGTGGAACAATTGAAGAATGTATCAATGTGTTTTGCAAAAGCTGCTTTATTCCATTGTGTTAAATTGAATAATCCAAGCCCACCTTTATTCATGGGACATTCAACTCTGATAAATTTAATCGGAGCATAATATTTACTAGAAGTCTTTCCCGTCCAAAGAAAGTTCATAAATGCACTGCGCAACATTTTAACAAGTTTAAAAGGAAGTACAAAGGTCCTTGCCCAATACACCTGCATAGCAAAGAGCACGGACTTAGTTAAAGTGAGCCTTCCTGCTTGACTAAGCTTCCTAGCAGTCCAACAATCAAGACGTGATGTTATCTTCTCAAACAAGGGAAGGCATTGTAAGGTTGTTATTCTAGAAGATGCAAGAGGGAGCCCTAAATAGGAAAAGGTAGTGTAGCTTGGGGACAGACCAGTGACATGTGTAATTTCAGCCATTTGTTGTAAAGAAACTCCAGCAATCTTGATATCAGATTTATGAATGTTAACCTTTAAACCAGTCATCTCATAAAACTGATCTAGGATTAACATAATATTCTTAACAGTGGTGATGTCCGGAGAACAGAATATCACTAAATTATCAGCAAACATGAGAGAGGAGATTTGTGGTTCTTTGCAAGCTTGATGGAGTTTAAAGCCACCCTGGCTTATGAGCCTATTTATCAATCCTGTCAACAGTTCCATCACAATAATGAAGACATACGCTGAAATCGGATCCCCTTGACGTATACCCTGTTTACCACCAAAAAATCCAGCAGTGCTACCATTAACAGTGACTGAGTAGTTCGTTGTAGAGATACATTCGTAGATCCACGTAATAAAGTGCGGCGGGAAGTTCATATAACCCATAATTCTCACTATACTGTCCCATTGAATCATGTCGAAAGCTTTCATGATGTCAAGTTTCAACATCGCTTTAAGAGGAGAATGCTTTCTATTGTACCCTTTAAGCAATTCATGAGATAGCAGGATGTGATCAAGTATATTTCTTCCAGGTAGGAAAGCAGCTTGGTTATTGGAAATGATAGCAGGAAGCACTTCCCTAAGTCTAGAAGCAATGACTTTGGAGATGCATTTTAAATGTTCCTAGTCAAGATGAATCGAGACTGGATATCGATGTATCCGTTGAGACTGGAGTACGTAAAGCTCTCGAAATGTTGGGTAGTGTATTACTCATGACTGTTGGGGGCACCTAGGGTTCACGTACTTATAGTTATTGGATAACAATGGAACGGCTCACTCGATAGTTTTTGTTGGTTATAATTAAGGTCAAACAAAAAATATCGATGTGACTGATTTACACAGTTCTCTCAACTTGAGAATACTGTGGATCTTCAATATGAAAGCTCCTCTTTGATTATAGCCAAATCATGGCATGCCGTTCATCGAGTGACTATAGTTGGGTCGAGTGGAAGTATTGGAAGTGAAGCACTATTCAAGTGAGGATTCGTCTCCTCAGTTATATGCGGTTAGTATCACAGTCAACTCAAGTCAATTCAAAGTCAAAGTCTTTGGCCAGATCATTTTGGTTAATAATAATTGTTATTATTGAACCAAGGACTTTGTATTTAGACTATAAAGTTGAATGAGGATGAGGTTTGAATTTTGACCATTACCAAATTCCGTAAGTCCAAAGTGATATAGTTTTGACGAAGAGAATTGGTGTAAACAAATGTCACAAGCGGGTAATACTTATTAAACTAAAATTGGATTTTACCGAAAATGAGGAAGCTATAAATTTGGCCATAATGTCACACCACCTGCTAAGTGACTTGTGAACTTTAACATTAGAATAGTTCGATGTTAATCGTTGACCAAATTTACACCCAAGAGTTACACGGCCGAAATGATGAATTCCCTTAAGACCGAACGATTTAATTAGTTTATAATAGTTATAAATTAGTCAAATTAATTAATATTTATGAAATATTAATTATAAAATTTGAATATGATTTGAGAAATAAATAATGTTATATATATTTATAATAGTTATAAATATATCGATCGATATACAATATCGACAAGCGATTAAATTAGATTTAATTGCATAGTATTTTGGCTTGGGCTTAGATGGGTTTATGGCCCATCATTAGGGCTGCAAAATTTCGGTTTTGGGAAGGTCTAGGGGTGGCTAAAACATAGGGAATTGGCTTGGAGATAATGGGTTGAGATAACGTGAGAATGAGTAAAAAGGTTTTCCTCGTTTCTCTCTAATACAGCCATATATATATATATCTGTGTGTGTGTGTGTATATATATGTGTGTGTGTGTGTGTGTGTGTGTGTATCTCTAAAAACAATGACTAACCTTTTTGACCGCCATTACCTTCTACATTTCTGGTTAAAACATAGCTCTCAATCCACTCCAAAATTCTCAAATATATTTCAAATTAAAATAATACAATTCAATAGTTAGAGGTCGGTGATTCCAGACTTGCAATCTGACGAATCAAGAACAGTAAAAGGAAGGAAAATCATTGCTTCAACGTGGATTCAAAGGCATCATTAAATTGGTAATTTTAATTCATATTACAGTAATTAAATTATACTCTATGATCCTATAATGCGCAATTTCATATCTGTTTAAATATATTGTTACTATATGTTTAGTTAGGTGAGATTTTGTAAGTAGATGTGATTGTCACAAATCAGTTTGGTTATGTGCATAATTTGTTTGTTATACTATTTGATTTATGTATAGACAAATGTTGTTTACTATACAAAATCAATTTTTTGTCATTAATAGTTGTTTTATATATATTTATTAATAAATTCATATATATATATATATATATTACTGTATATTTCTCTCTCATAATAACATATATGCATATATAAGATATATATATGATTTAAAAAATCTAGTACAGTATTTATATATAATATGAATTTACAAATTAGAAAATCAATTATCATACATATATTCATATTTTTAAATTAACATTTATTGAATTTTTGAATTGTTTATTATATATAAAATAATTATGACATTAAAAATTTAATTGTATATTTTTAAAAAATAATATATAATTTTAGAAACATATAGAAAAAATTTAGGAATTTTTCAATAAATTTATTATTTTTAATAATTAATATTATTTTGGAAAAACTGTTTATGGTTTATAAAAAATAATAAATTAAAAAATTCTTCAAAATTTTTGGTAACCTTTCATTCATGATCCTAGAATTTTTGAAATTTTAAAATTTAATTTTTAAATAAATATATTATTTTATATTAAATAATTATTGTCGAAATGAATGTATCTGTTTTTAAAAATAATAATTCAACTTCGAAAAATCTGCAGATTTTTCCTAAGCTTTATTTTATGATCCTAAATTTTTGAAAATTGTAAAATTTGAATTTTCATCAAAAGATTATTTTATGTTAATTATTTATGGATGAAAACATTATTTTATTTATAATATATACAAATTAAAATACTAAAATTATTATGTTTGCAAAACTAAGTTAATTTTGAATTATAAATCATTTTTAATAATTGTTCTCTCTCTCTTTCTATATATATATATATCTATATATGTGTTTTATGTTCATAAATTATATATAATATATTTATACATACTTGTGTGTGTGTGTGTATTTTGTAACACATATACATGTACATATTTGGACAACATACATGACATACAAAATGAGTTAATATGTCTGTTGCGATGTAAATCCCAACATCTACATATGGGCATATTATACCTTTCACGGATTATTATGTTACACATGCACTCACACATATATGTATATGATACATTTATGTATAAACTAAATCAAATAAAATTAATTTCATATATTAATATATTTGAATTTAAATAAAATAAATGATTTTATTTAAATGAAATTTAGAAATGTTCTAATTCAGTTAGACTTTATAGGCCCAATAAAAGATTCAATAGGGTAAATTTTTTGAAATTCACCCATAACTTTCGTTGCGGGCTAGTTCATTTCCAACAATGGTATCAGAGCCCAATAGCCTATGCGGTCTAAATTAGTCATATTAGGGCTAACTAATTAAGCTTGGCCACTTAGTACGGTGTCTAGAAATGTAATATCTTGGATAGGAATTGGGTAATCAAATACTTTGTCCTACCTGGTTACCGGCCTGGCCCAAAAGGTGAAGTGAGCCCAAAGATTGCTCCTAATAGAAAAGGCCCAACTTAATTTGGGCCCTGGACAAATTTTCAAAATCGTTTTGAAAATTAATGTTAAAGATTTTAAATTTAATAGTTAAATTTAAAATAAAACATGTTTATTATAAAAGTTATAATACTACATAAGTTTTCAAAATGTTTGAAAGGATAATGATATTTTCAAAATGTTTGAAAATATTTATATAATAATTTCAAATTTTAAATTTATTAATAAGATTAATAAAATAAATTAATTAAATATGTTAATTAATTAATGCATATATGCATGTATTACATATGTTGATATATGTTATGTTATTTTAAAATGTGTAAGGTAACATAAGTATACATGTACGTATACAAGATAAATTTTGATATTGGTAAATTTTAATAAATTTTTTTAATTGAATAAATTAATTAAAGGTTAATTAATTAAATAAAATACACATATATATGATATATGTGTGCTACACTATAAAGGTTGTAGTATACACTATAAATGTTATAGTAGATATGTCCAATATAAAAGTTATATTGGAATACTAATTTAAAATTAATTAAAGAGTTAATTAATTAAAATTAATTAGAAAAGATTTAATTAATGATATATTATACATAAGACTATCATATAAGTAATATGAAATATAAAAGTTATATAACAATAAAACTTATATAATATGTGTATAAACTAAATGTGGAACATTAAAGAAACCCAAACAGACTTGAGAAATAAATACATATGTAAATGTACATATACCGTGATTTCTGATGTGTCTGACACTTGAATCGCTGGGGTATTTCATAAGAAATATATTATTCTATAAGTCGATATCACTCAATATATATTAAAGATTATGAATCTTCAATATAATGTTGTCCTCTACCATATATATTAATAAATTACTTACATACTCCTTAGTTGTTGAGCAAACTCAAGCTAGGGATGTTATGCGTAATATTATTAATATATTGAACAGATGAGGTAAGATAACTATATGTATTTGTTGAGCAAACTCAAGGTACATATACTATACTTAGGCCATCATGATATGGAGGTATGAGTGAATAATCTCTTTCGATTTGTTGAGCAAACTCAAGGTCAAAATGAGATTAGAACAAGGAAAAATGGGTTAGGAGTTGTATATGGTACAACCGATAAGGAGTTATCCATCGTTTGTGGGGCTATGATTTGTTGAGCAAACTCAAGGTCAGAATACCAAAACAAACGAGTCCTAACACCCACTAGTGAAGTTGTAAGACTTCTATGTTTCATCTTAGGGTTTGGAGAAACATAAAAGACTAGTGGGAGCCTTATTAGAAAAATGAAATGGTAACATCTAACCTTTCTAATATTGTAGGAACATATGCTATATAATGTTATAATCATCTATAATGATAAATTTGTGCATTTAATATGATTGATAAAACGTTTGTCAATTAACATATATAAACAAACTAAATAGAAAGTTGACAAATAGAAATATAATATATATACTTACTAATAATTCTAATTGCATGTTATATAAGGTTTCTATACCCATGCAAGTGCCTAATTTCAACTACTTAATGTATTCGTAAGTTGGTCACTTATATGTTTATTTGGTTTAGACCGTGTATTGCATTTTATGAGTTTTTGAACTCTAAATGCAATTCAAGACTATGGATATTTGATCGGTGTACTTTCACATATAAATGTTATATGGTGAATAGTCATAATTTGTGGGGTACAATATTTCGATGAAGTTAGTTCATTCGAAGTAAGCCAATAAACAGTATTTTAAGATCATGAATTCAACTTGAATGATTTCAAAAGGATCATATTGTGTTAATGTAATACAAGACCATAAACTACGAGATACATCTAAGAACTCGATCGTTGAAATGTCATCTTGATCGGTTTACATAAAGTGCAACATATTTGATGTCTTAAATGTTAAGAACAATCGAATGCGCTTTTGTTAAAGGTCTGTTATGATATTGTAGTAAGGTTTTCTTTTGAATAGTTTGACATTTGAAAGAAAAACGAATGTATAAGAATAGATGTAATTTAAGATTGAGTTGGAATAAAGAGAATGAATAGTCACTTCTACTTCATAGAGAAACATTGGAAGCAAGAATTGTAATAATAACTTATACTTAATATTGGAATATGAAATATGATTTTTATTCCGAAATGTATTTTCATATATAGAAAATTGTTTTCTATAACATTTATTTCTTTGAGTTCAAGATATTTGATCAAAGAACTCTCCTCTATAAACTAGTTGCAGCATATGAAATAAGTAAACAATATTAACAATATTAAGTGAATGGTGGATCTCTAAATTTAGTACGCTATTATAGTAATGGCGGAAATAGTGGGAGCATGCCATATAGCACCGAATGATTGAATCAAATTACGAAAATTGTTTGCTTAAAATGTACCGAACATTATTTATGAAATAATGTTTGTTTTTTGGAATTGACTGAAAAATAGATATAACTATATTTCAATATGAGTATTATGAATATTCATTAAGAAATAGAACTATATTATGGAATTTTTTTTCATAGTAAAAGTGATGCAACAAAAATACATATGTATCTAATATTATTTACAGTTGTTTTGGAATTATAGACTAAGCCGTAGTTTTGAGAAATAATTTTACTATATGATTATGAATCATACGATATAGGTTAATTATATCTCAAACAATTAATGGCTATGCACCCATTCAGTGGGAGCATCATAAGAGTTGATGAACTCTTTGAATTAATAAATATTGATGTATGTTATCACAAGTCTATTAATACCAAAAGGGTTCCACATACTTTGTTATATTCATCGATGATTTATTACCAACATGAAAATTTGTATTAGATACACATGAAGTAAGTTTATGATAAAATCATAGAATATAAAAGAAAAGTAAATAAAATAACATGCAATAGAATAAAATGATTTGATTTGGTCAAATAAGTGAGTATATTGGAAAGAGTTCCAAATGTACCTAAAAATGAATATAGATTCAATCTCAAAATCACTCCTTCATGTGATACATAATGATGCGTCGATAAGGAGTAATCCGACATTGTTGGAAAATTTATGATTAATTGTGAGTGAAGTTGAGTTATTTTCTTTCTATATGGTCATGTACTTAAGATTAGTACACAAGCTTGATATTATTTCATCTAAACAACAGTTTATAAAATCATACAAGATAAGGGTTTGTAAGAAATCTCAACATATCCTAGGCCAAAGAGTTGGCAGGTTGTGCGAGTTGAAAGATTGCACGTAATAATTGTTCATGTGGGATCTTGTATGAATCTCCAAAATGGTTTTTTGGAAATGTCTATCATCAAATGACGTATTTATGTTTTGAACATAATTTTTGTAAACTAAAATCAGTTTTATAAATAAAATGGTTCATAAAGTGTTTATGAATCCCTATTCTATTTGCACTAAGAAACAATTGTTGTTTCAAGATATGTCAACTTCATTGTGAAGGAATTTCTTTGAGAAATTTTTGGTAGTTAAATGGAATTGGATCCGATCCATAGATAGAACTGATTACATGAGATGAAGTGAAATTAACTAACCTAAATGAACACATAGCATTAGAATGTCTAATAAGTATTCTCGTACATCAAAGAGAAACTATGAGTTTCTTATTAATGTCAAAAATATACATTACCTGCGGTTGTTCAATTAAACCATTAAGATTGTTGACTCTATATGGTATAATGCACAGATCTGAAAGAATTCCATGTACGCTATCAAAATATGATTTTGGTGGTCGTAACCAAAGAGATGTGATTCATCGGCCGAGATTGTATCTTTATTGTAAAGACTAATGTGGTTGGAATTAAAATTAAGTAAGCAATGTTGATAAGAATAATATCGCAAATTTCAATTGTTGAAATTAACATAACAGATTCGGTATTCAACATGCTCAAGTTAATTCAGATTTACTCACAAAATTATCGCTCGATAAGACTTAGTGTTTGGTACTTATGTATTGAAATAGAATATTCTAAATAATGATTTAAAGTAAGCCATTTACACATATTAACCAAAAATGCCTCGAAGTCGGTGAAAGCGATATTGGGTTTGTGAGTTTTCGAATATGATCCAAGAAATGATACGAATGTATCATTTTTAAGCATCAAGATTGAATAAGTATTTTGATAGAAATATCAAATAGTTTGATTTTCAATCAAAGTGCAGAGGAAGCATGTGTCCATAAGAAAGAACGTTAAAAAGTACATTGATATTTCTAAACTATAAGTAAACAACACGTTGTTGGTTCTAACAATATGCTTGTATTAAAATCAACTTTAGTTGTTTTAATACTCAATTTTGGATTGTAAATGATGTCTTTTATGGTGAGTATAAAAGATATAGGGATTGTCCCAAAACGATATACAAGAGCACCCTATTAAAAGGGGAACATGTAAGTTGGATTCCTTATGCATTAGCAATATGAATGATCATATAGGTTATGTTGTGTATGATATTGTGTTTTGTTTATGTATTTGATACATGGAGCAAATATAAAATCCAAATTGATATCACTAAATGGTTGTTTGAGGTGTTCTCGCATATTTATGAAATACTAGAGAATTGTTTATAGAAACAACAAACTCGTTATGATGGAACGTTTGGACACAAACTTTTATAAGTGATATTGAGTATAACATGTCAATGATAAAATTCAAGTTAAAATCTTTAATTTGAAAATGTTTCAAAATAAAAGTGATTGTGGTCGATTCAACGAAATGTTGAGAACATTAACTTGACTAGCGCTACAATAAACCAATGTATATAGATATAAATGCACAAAATTATAATTGACCCAAAGTTGATTCCAAATGTTGAGAATCTCATAATATTGTTATAAGATAACAATGTCATGAAATTGGTCATGATAGAACTTAAAGCTCACTAGAAGTCGAAAGACATACTTCGAATCGTTCCACATAATAAAGGCAGTTTATCAGTGATAGAGAGAGGTAATCGACAAAGTAGATAATTAAAACATAATAGCATACCCATTCACTAAGGGACCGACCTAATTGGTTTTGAGAAAACTGATTGGAGAAGTTGGAATTAGATTCCATAATTGACCCCAAGTGCAAGTGGGAGATTGATAGAGTTAGGGG
Organism: Allium fistulosum; assembly: GCA_030737815.1. NCBI lineage: Eukaryota > Viridiplantae > Streptophyta > Magnoliopsida > Asparagales > Amaryllidaceae > Allium > Allium fistulosum. The sequence continues at coordinate 889,511,154 of CM060905.1, read as the reverse complement.
TACGCCTTGGGGGCAATTATGTAATTTGTTACATATATCTAACTCGTTGACCCATCTTGTTCGAAATAAAAGGTATTTTCTTCCTATTATATACTTGATATAATGTAATTATATTAATTAATTAACTTGATTAAAAGTATATTTAATAGAAAAATCCATAAATGCTATATTTTGTGATAGTAGTTACAAAGTGTTGTAACCGTGAGTAATTTATCACAACGAAACAAATATACCATTTTAAATGTTCCTAGTCAAGATGCATTGAGAATGGATATCGATGTATCTGTTGAGACTGGAGTACGTAACGCTCTCGAAATGTTGGGCAGTGTATTACTCATGACTGCTGGGGGCACCTAGGGGTTAAGTACTAATAGTTATTTGATAACTATTGAATGACTCACTAGATAGTTTTCTGTTGGTTAATATAACTAAGGTCAAACAGAAAATATCGATGTGACTGATTTACACAGTTCTCTCGACTTGAGAATACTGTGGATCTTCAATATGAAAGCTCCTCTTTATTATAGCCAAATCATGGCATGGCGTTCATCGAGTGACTATAGTTGGGTCGAGTGGAAGTATTGGAAGTGAATCATTATTCAAGAGAGGATTCGTCTCCTCAGTTATATGTGGTTAGTATCACAGTCAACTCAAGTCAATTCAAAGTCAAAGTCTCTGGCTAGAGCATTTCGGTTAATAATAGTTGTTATTATTGAACAAAGGACTTTGTATTTAGACTATAAAGTTGAATGTGGACGAGGTTAGAATTTTGACCATTACCAAATTCCATAAGTCCAAAGTGATATAGTTTTGACGAAGAGAATTGGTGTAAACAAATGTCATAACTAGGTAACGCATATTAAACTAAAATTGAATTTGACCGAAAACGAGTAAGCTATAAATTTGGCCATAATGTCACACCACCTGCTAAGTGACGTGTGAACGTTAGCATTAGAATAGTTCGATGTTAATTGCTGACCAAATTTACACCCAAGAGTTACACAGCCGAAATGATGAATTCCCTTAAGACCGAACGATTTAATTAGTTTATAATTGTTATAAATTAATTAATATTTATGAAATATTAGTTATAAAATTTGAATATGATTTGAGAAATAAATAATGTTATATATATTTATAATAGCTATAAATATATATGTCGATATACAATATCGACAAGTGATTAAATTAGATTTAATTATATAGTATTTTGGCTTGGGCTTAGATGGGTTTAAGGCCATCATTAGGGCTGCAAAATTTTGGTTTTGGGAAGGTCTAGGGGTGGCTAAAACATAGGGAATTGGCTTGGAGATAATGGGTTGAGATAAAGTGAGAATGGGTAAAAAGGTTTTCCTCGTTTCACTCTAATACAACCCTATATATATATATATATATATATATATATATATATATATATATCTGTATGTGTGTGTGTATGTATGTACGTATCTCTAAAAACAATGACTAACCTTTTTGGCCGTCATTACCTTCTACATTGCTGGTTAAAACATAGCTCTCAATCCACTCCAAAATTCTCAAATATATTTCAAATTAAAATAATATTATTCGATAGTTAGAGTTCGGTGATTCTGGACTTGCAATCTGACGAATCAAGAACAGTAAAAGGAAGGGAAGTCATTGCTTCAACGTGGATTCAAAGACATCATTAAATTGATAATTTTAGTTCATATTAAAGTAATTAAATTATATCCTATGATCCTATAATGGGAAATTTCATATCTGTTTAAATATATTGCTACTATATGTTTAGTTAGGTGAGATTTTGTAAGTAGATATGATTGTCACAAATCAGTTTGGTTATGTGCATAATTTATTTGTTATACTATTTGATTTATGTATAGACCAATGTTGTTTACTGTACAAAATCATTTTTTGTCATTAATAATTATTTTATATATATTTATTAATAAATCCATATATATATATATATTAGTGTATATTTCTCTCTCATAATAGCATATATGCATATTTAAGATATATATATGATTTAAAAAATTTAGTACACTTATTTATATATAATATGAATTTACAAATTCTAGAATTAATTATCATACATATATTCATATTTTTAAATTAAGATTTATTGAATTTTTGAATTGTTTGTTATATATAAAATAATTATTACATTAAAAATTCAATTGTATATTTTTTTTAAAAATACTATATCATTTCTGAAAGATATAAAAAAATTTAGTAATTTTTCAATAAAGTTTATTATTTTTAATAATTAATATTATTTCGGAAAAACTATTTATGATTTATTAAAATAAAATTGAAAATTTCTTCAAAATTTTTCGTTACCTTTCATTCATGATCCTAGAATTTCTGAAATTTTAAAATTTGAATTTTTAATAATATATTATTTTATATTAAATAATTATTGTCGAAATTAATGTATTTGTTTTTAAAAATAATAATTCAACTTTGAAAAATCTCCAGATTTTTCCTAAGCTCTATTTTATGATCCTAGATTTTCGAAAAAATGTAAAATTTGAACTTTCATCCATAGATTATTTTATGTTAATTATTTATGGATGAAAATATTATTTTATTCATAATATATACAAATTAAAATACTAAAATTATTATGTTTGCAAAACTAAGTTAATTTTGAATTATAAATAACTTTTAATAATTGTTCTCTCTCTTTTTATATATATATTTATCTATATATAAATGTTTTATGTTCATATATTATATATAATATATTTACACACACATATGTGTGTGTGTGTCTATGTATATTTTGTAACACATATACATGCACATATTTGGACAACATACATGACATACAAAATGAGCTAATATGTCTGTTGCGATGTAAATTCCAACATCTACATATGGGCATATTATACCTTTCACGGATTATTATGTTACACATGCACTCATACATATATGTATATGATACATTTATGTATAAACTAAATCAAATAAAATTAATTTCATATCTTAATATATTTGAATTTAAATAAAATAAATGATTTTATTTAAATGAAATTTAGAAATGTTCTAATTCAGTTAGACTTCATAGGCCCAATAAAAGATCCAATAAGGTAAAAATTTTGAATTCACCCATAATTTCCACTGCGAGCTAGTCCAGTTCCAACAAAAATTGCAATTTTATAAAAAATTTAGACAAATAATTGTTAACATACAAATTGGATGGTTTACGTAACCAAGTTCACAATAATAGTATACAAAAACGTCTATATGCAAACAAACAAAATGGTAAAACATAACAACATACATACGCATGCTTAGAAACTACGGAAAACTAATAATCAGGTCGGACCCAAACCGAGTCGGGTTTTGACTAAATCGTACCCAACCCTAATAGTAACCGCGTCAGGCCTGGGTAGTTGGAGTTAAAACCCATACCCGCATTTATACGGTTGGTTTGGATTGGGTTCAGGTTAAAACTTGTACTATTGACATGCCTACTTTTAACAACTTTTTCGTTACAACGTTTAGAATATATGATAGTTGTAATAAATGTTTTTAACAACGTTTTCTTTAATGGCATAATAAATATTTTTAACAACATTTTTATTTTTATAGTTATAATAAAGATCTTTAACAATGTTTCTTTTTTAAAAGCTGTAAATATTAATTTATAACAATTTTTCTTACAAGTTGTTTTACCCATAGTTTATAATAAAGTTCTATAATAAATTTCATTTTCGTAAAGTTGTAAATATTAATTTATAATAACTTTTCCTAGAAGTTATTTTACTCATATGTTGAAAATGATTGCATAACCCCTTTCAAGCTACAAAGTGTCTCTTCCACAACCACTACAAGAACAACAGTATATTCCGACAACACGTACCGACGGCCGCCGACGGTTCTTTTTCGACGGCTTCCGACGGCTGGTATATTCTGGACTTTGTTATGGATAAAATAATTAGCGTCAGAAGCCGTTAGAATATTGTCGTTTGCGGCCGTTGGTAGCCGTCGAAAAATTGCGTATACCTTCTTCCCCAGACCGAACTAGAAACATTTTGCCTCACCCAAAATCAACAAAAGCTTCCTCCACCATTTCCCCCTCCAGCTTCAAGCACCGAAATTCTATCGAAATCAACTCCAGCTTCTTCAATCCGGAATCTCATCTCCTCCAAAGCCCTAATCTCCTCTATTTTAGGTATTATCCCTAAACCCTAATTTCATGAATTTGTTAATTTGAAATTAATTTGTTAGTTTAATGTTTATATTGTCTCCTTTATTATGTAGTATAGTTTATTGAATGTTAATTACTGTTATTATCCTATAAGTGTTGAATGCTAACTTATTTAGTTTGTGAAATGAGAAATTAGTGTGCATTAGTTGAATAATTTAGTGTTTTTACGCCTTGGGTAATTTAGTGTGGATGAGCATAATTTAGTTTGTGCGTTTTCTAAAACATCGAAAACGATAATTAATTTTATATACGTACGGTTAGTTAATTAAAGTTTTAAACATGTGTGTAGGTGATAAGCTATCGTATACGGTAGTTTAACTTTAGTTAAATGTTAATCAATTTAATGTAAACATCAAAAGCCAATTCTTTTTAAAAATATAAAATATGTAATATACTTTATTCATAAAACCCTTAGAGTGTTTTTTGGCCCCGTCTGATAAGTATTGTATACGATCGTTATGTGGGTATTCGTTTTTTGACAGAACGGACATCTATATTCATCATATACAATATTTTTTGGATTTGTCCCTGTATCGGACAAGTTACAAACACAGTAACGTAATTACATCTCATAAATCATTTCATTTTAAACGGTTCACAAAATTTCGACAGCGCTTTCTTTATGTTCCATGTGTACACGCAATCGTGTACGGCTTTGGGAACAAAAGGGAAGTGCTACCGAAATTTTGTTGAATCGTTTAAAATGAAATGATTTATGAGATGTAATTACGTTACTATGTTTGTAATGGGAAGTAGGATGACCTAGCAACAAAGTGTCAATGATCAATTAATTTAAAACATTAAACTGTAAAATTGTATCGAAAAATAATTTGTCAATGTGGTTTTCATTTATATCGTATTTTTTAATTATAGTAGGAGAGATATGGATTATTTTATTGATCGAAGCTGGATGTATCAACAACGAAGGAAAATTGGAGGCTCAATAAGTGAACATTTTAATAATGGTGTATACGTATTTATTGATTTCGCTTTAAGTAATAATGGAAACGACGAAGAAATCCGTTGTCCATGTAGTAGGTGTAAATTGTTGAAGAATTTGATACTAGAAATGGTTAGAGTTCATTTTCATCAGTACGGTTTCATACCAAACTATTTGGTATAGGATTGTTACGGAAAACTTGTAGCACCTAATCCTATACAGTCAGAGGAGGTAGAGAGTAATGAAATTGTTACAAGGAATCTCGTAGAATATATTGTTGAAGATGCATCACGTTCAATGTTTCCTACTGCACAATTTGTTGATGACGATGTTAATGTTGAAGAAGAACCAAATATTGGAGCAACTTTTTTTATGATTTATTGGATTCCGCGAAGAAACCCCTTTAGGAAGGCTGTACAAGCGGTACCCAATTAACAGTAACTGCATAATACATTGCGATGAAATCTAAATACAACATCACAGAAGCTGGATTTACAACTGTTGTACAAGCTGCGAAGTGGTATTGTCTCCTGGTTTAATGTGCGAAAATCATTATGAAGTGAAAAAACTTATGTCGGCTTTTGGTTTACCGTATCAAAAAATAGATACATGTTTAAGTGGTCGCATATTGTTTTGGAAAGAAGATATCTATCTTAGGAATTGTAAAATATGTAATCAGAAATGGTAAAAACCAAGAAAGAAGAAGGAAAAGGAAGTCCCGTATAAATGTATGCATTATCTACCTATTACTCCTAGGCTTCAAAGGTTATATGCATCTTCTATAACCTTGCATCATATGAGATAGCACGGTGTTAGAATACAGGAAGAAGGTACGTTAACACACCCAACTGATGAGAAAGCATGGAAGCATTTTGATAAGACATATCCCGATTTTGCAGCGGAGAGCCGTAATGTTAGACTTGGTTTATGTACGGATGTATTTTTACCATTTTATCATTCTAAATATTCATCTTGGCCTATAATCGTTACACCTTATAACTTACCTCCATGGATGTGTATGAAAACTTCATATATGTTTCTCACAATTGTCGTCCCCGACCTTGATGATCCGACACAAGGAATCGATGTTTATTTACAGCTGTTGATTGAAGAGTTGAAAACAAAGGAGTTGAAACATACGATATCTCAAAAAAAAAATTGTATGTTTGCTTCTTTGTTGTGGACTATTAACGATCTTCCTGCGTATGCAATGCTTTCAGGTTGGAATACGATCGGTTGCCTAGCTTGTCCTTATTGCATGGTGGAAACACGAGCATTTTCTTTACCGCATGGAAGGAAAATTTCGTGGTTTGATTATTATCGGTGTTTTCTCCATGTTAATCATCCTTCTAAGAGAGACAAAAAAAAAACTTTACAGCTAATAAACATGAGCCCTTGCAACCACCAACGGTTTGGTCAAGCGAAGTTATATATGAAATTGTAAAGGATTTTCCAAAGATACATGAAACCGGAGAACAAATTGAAATTCAGGGTAAATCAACGATTCATAATCGGTGCAAACAAAGTATATTTTGGGAGTTACCGTATTGGAAAAATCTACTACTTCGTCATAATATTGACGTGATGCACAACGAGAAAATTGTGTTTGACAATGTTTTTAATACAATTTTGAATGTTAATGGAAAGACGAAGGATGATTTGAAATCAAGGCGCGATATCGAAGCAATATGTAATCGCCTTGAGCTTCATATCTAGCCAAATGACAAAAAAAAATCAAAAGCATGCTATGAGCTAGACAATAACCAAGTTAAAATACTTTTAAAATGGGTGGAAGGATTAAGATTTCCTGATGGTATTTCTTTCAATATTCGTAGATGTGTCGACTATAAGAACAATAGACTTAGTGGGATGAAAAGCCATGATTGTCATATTATGATGGAAATTTTTTTACCCATTGCTTTTAAAGAACCGTTGCCTGTAAAAGTTTGGACGGTTGTAACAGAACTTAGTTTGTTTTATAAAGAGCTTTTTTCTACTAAGTTAAAAGTTGATCGTCTACGTAAACTTGAGGAAGAAATCCCCATACTGCTCTGCAAACTAGAGAAAATATTTCCATCAGGTTTATTTAATGTAATGGAGCATTTACCTGTTCGTTTTCCATCTGAAGTACATCTTCGAGGGCATGTGCAATATGGATGGATGTATCCATTCGAGAGGTATTAATGTTTAGTACGTTAATATTAGTTTAATTCATGCATAAATAAATTTTAATTTGGAATAATTCTTAATAGGTACTTAAATCATCTAAAGAAAAAAATGAGACATAAAGCACGAGTTGAAGTTCGATTTGCAAATCATATATCGAAGAAGAAGTTTCATTTTTTCTCTCCCAATATTTTAGTGATCATGTGAACTTATCGTTTGAAAGTGCTACGCGTAATGATGAACGCATTGATCAAGATGATTGTCAAGTGAGTTTATCTAATTTTAAAAAACATGGCTGACCTGTTGGTAAATGTGTGGAATTATGGTTGGACGATAAAGATTACCATGTAACACACACATATATTCTTCTCAATTGTGTTAAAGTCGCACCATTGGTTAGGTAATGTACATATATTCTTCTTAATGCATTATATCATCTACATATGCGTATAAATACATATGCACACGTGTGTGTTAATTATAATGCAATATTTCTTCTATAATTGCAGTGTTTACGAATCACAACATCCAAATGGCGATATCAGCAAAGATTTCGCTACTTGGTTTTCAAATTACGTTTACGACATGAAAAATTGTGTGGTTGACGAAGGATTGAAATATTTAGCTATGAGACCAGAAAGGAAAGTCAAGACCTATCCAATATTCTTCGTTAATGATATAAATTTAACACCAAAGAATACGGTGCTAAAAAATTAACTAACAATACCAGTGTATTTGTTAAAGGTAGTGATGATCCAAATGATCATGTAAATGATTTTTATGGCATGTTAACCCAAGTTTTGCAATTGACATATTTCACAAGACCTGTAGAAGAAGTTTTTTTGTTTAAATGCAACTGGTTCAACAACGTTCCAGGTTCTGGAATCAATGTGCACCCAAAGTATAATCTTATAAAAATAAAGCATACCTCGCGTTATTATAAGTACGATCCTTTTATACTTGCTAAACACGCTCTTTAAGTTTATTACGCTCCGTACCCATCTTTACAAAGAGATAAAGCAGATTGGTTGGCTGTTTTTAAAACAAAGGCAAAATTTACATTTGATAGACAAAATATTCCAGACGAACAAGCTTATCAAGCAGATATCGAGGGAAATACTGGAACAATAATAACCGACGATCAAACCGATTTTGGACCTCTAAACGATGAATCAAATGCATTAATAGAAGCATTTGAGACTACAGAGGAATAAAATATAGAGTACGAAACAGAGTCTAAATTAGAAAACGACGAGGATTGATTAATAATCTACATATCGGGAGAAGGTAATTTCTGTGTTTATTTAGGTTACATTTTCTCATTAAAAATGATGTGTTCTGCTAATGATATGTTTAGTCATAATCTGTTTCACATAATCCTTTTATGTTCTTCCATAATGTATGTTTCACATAATTAACCGATATATTTCTCATATATGATATGTCTGTAACAGGTACTATATATATGTCATTTTTCTGTACACGTAGATCTTCCCTGTAACGACCCGATATTTTGGACCATTCGCAACCATTATAAGTGTATAGGTAGACACTCATGCCGGAGTTGAATTGCTCAAAATACCGCGTTGTTAATTTAAATTTGGCAAAACTGAACATATACAGTAAATAAATATAATCACAGATCACAGACACAGAGTAATAATTGCAGCGGAAATAAAAGAGATAGTAGTTCATGAAGCTACTATATGAATGTATAAAATACATCAGAGTTTACAACAGAAGAGTAATACGATACATCGGATACAAATCAGAATACAACACTGGAATCAACGAATACTGAAAGCAGAATAGATGGCTGGATCTTCAAGCAAAGCTCCAACTCCAAAGGCGAGTCTCGAAAGCTGAACCACTCAGTCTGACCCGAGCGTAAAGCAAAACACAAGACACTCGAGTCAGGATTAACATTCTTATATTAATAAATCCAACTCAAGTGAAATAGCAATTGAAATACAAGTAACTCAAAGGATCTTTGGAATAACCATCCTTTAAGGATCCGTTAAACTATATACTAGGTAGTAATGTACGATAAGTAGATAATGTCTATCAGTAATAATAAGATATCAAAATAGCGTTAAGTCATGGCCCATTCCACCCTTAACACATTTTTATTCCCAAAAGCATATACAAGACCGTAGTTTCCCCAAAACCGGAAGTCACCAGAGGGCAATCCATATACTAAAGGTACAAAACAAAATCGTAGTAGTCGCGTATAAATGGAATACAAGTATGACAAGGCACATGAGGCAATACCCAAGGTAGTGACACTACCGTTCGCCTGATCCGGACTGGTGAGAACGCAGCGCCGCAGCGCCCGCAACACCGTGAAACAACACTCCCAAAATCAAGGGTGCACCAATCGACAACAAGTATAAGTAGTTCGAAGAAGTGTGTCGACTTGAGGTAGCTAATCCTCCATTGGCCCGGCACAGCTCCTGTTTTAGTCATTTCCAATTTGACACAAGTGTCAAGGCTATCCATTATCGTTCACTTTCTTCAGTCATCACATACATCATTCCAACCACTTCATTCTGGATCATCACTCCGCGTATAGTTATTAAAGTGGTTTCGGTTCAGATAGAGAGTATATCCATTACCGATCCCAGTCTCTTTAATAACTTTCGTAATTATTACACCGATTGGTCGTTTATATATTTCAAAAACCAAATCAAATTCCAATTTCAATCAGAGTTCGTAAATCAACATTTCATTTGTCTTTCAAAAACCAATTTCCATACTTTACGTTTCAAAACTTCCAAATCATAATTTCAAAATCTTATAATTCAACTTCAATTCCTATTTAAAATAATTCAAATATTGATCCAAGTTCGTATATAAGTTTCAATTCGAAATCATTTAAATTAACTAAATTTTAACATTCAAATCAATTTGAATTCATTTATCGATTTCATTTAATATTCGTTAAGTAAATTTATCATTCAAAACAATTTCTATTAAATTTCCAATCATTAAATCAATTTCTTAAGTTCAACTTCATTAAATCAAAACTTACAATTTTGAATTAAATTAAATTCGTCAAATCAATTCTTCCAATTACAAGTCTTACATTAATTCCAAAATATCACATTTTCATTTCTTGTTAAAGAAATTCCATTTCACTTATTTACTTTCTTAAATAATTTTCCAAAACTTACTTAATAAAGAAAACTCAATTTCAATTATTTACGAAGTAAATTCACTTATTCAAAAGTTCAATTTCTCTTATTAAAGAATTCAATTCAATTTGATCATTAAAACATTCAATCTTATTTAATTATTAAATAATTCAAAACTTAATAATTTCAAAGTTTAATCATTTCAAACTTAATTATAATTTCAACTTGATTATTAAATCATTTCAAAGTTTAACAATTTCAAACTTAATTACAATTCCAAACTTAATTATCAAATCATTTCAAAGTTTAATAATTTCAAGCCTAATTCAATAATTTCTCAAATTAAACAACATTCTTACATCAATTACATTGTTAATATTTTATTTCATATTTTTAAATATTAACATTTTCCTTTCGTTAAATTCAAATTTCAACTTCATTTAAAAACCATATTATTTATTCAAATAAAATCTTCGTTTTATTTTTAAATCAAATTATTGACCAATCAGGTTTTATTTAATTTTCTATATCCAAGGTCAAAGTTCAATTTTGGGTATTTATCATTTCAACCCGATTCCAATTCAATTTAAAATCAAAGCATAGCAAAGGAAACTTGCAGTGTGATAACTGGGATGGTGTCAAAGTAAATAAACAAGCAATAACAACAACCAATATCAATCCAATAATCAATTCAAATAATCCCGAAATAATCGTATTAATTCGCATTGTTATTTGTACGAATTTATATAATTATTTCTAGAATCTACACTATCATTTCATGTAAATTAAAGATTATTACATTACGGTTTTCACTTGTCATTCAATTTACAATTTCATACATCATCAATTTAACAACATACATTCAGCGGTTCAAAGTGTAATTAAACAAATCCTACGTGCCAATAAATTCAACAGTTAAAGGGGTCATATTATACAAATGTCAGTTAATCAAACTTAACATTTAATTATCCTACATCAAGTTCAATTTCATACTATTTATCATTTTAACATTAACAATTTAACGTCCAATATAAACATCAACAATCAATCAATTATCAGCCAAACTGTATTATCATCACATAAATAATTAACAGATAATGGTGTCAGGTGTCACAGGTGAACTGATACAGGCAATAACATATATAACAGTGTATTTAACTAACAGCAGCATATTTCAATTGTCGTTTCAATTGAAATCAAATTTAATAAATAAAAGAACGTTAATCGTGAGTGAGTGCTCACCTTTCGAGGCTAGATAGTTTGACAACAGAGCAAGCTATGAAATTTCAGAGCAAAGCTAGATGGCCGCGATTCGATGAAGAAAACAGACACAATGGACAAGGCTGATAATAGGAAATCGATGAGAGCCAATCAGAATCAGATTGATATGCACTGAAATAGATACATTATTATTATTATTATTATTATTTTAAGATCAATATTTTTTTTTAAAACCTTTATAAACTAACATATCATACTTTAAGGTCTATATATCATTTTCTAGTAATAAATATACAAGTGTAAACTCATACATAAACATAGTATATATATAAAATACTGGTTTACAAAATATTTACAAATCAACTCGTATATAACATGAAACTTTGACGCAGACCATTTATAAATTTGTACATACCGTAACATCTAAAAACAAGTATCTCAAACTCAACTTATATATTATTCTATATACATATATTTAAAGCAACACCAGACATTTGTATAACTTCCTAAACCTATACTACCAGATATTCCAAATCAAAATTTCCTGACCCATATTTTGAAATAGTTAGACGCTGAATGAATAGAGTATAAAGCAATTGGAATCAACTTGTAATAACATATATATGTCTCATATACAGGAATGCTTATAATATATATATCGAAATATCCTTATAAAACTTAATATATGCTCACTGACATATGTAAACATTGGCATAAAATCAAAGGCTGTTGCTTAGATTTAAATTTGCCCATACTATTTAAAAGTATGTATATAGACTATCTTAAACATCCTAGCTTATAAACAGGTTAGTTTATATAACTTACTTTAAAATCTGTCACATCAATCTAACTTATATAACTATAATATAAACTATATATCTATACTTGCATAAACTTATTGTTATATATGTATACCGGTTAACCGAAAGAAGAGTTTAGTGGAACTAAATAAACTTGTACAACAACCATAATATATCTAACAAACTTAATTATTTAATATCTGTACATACGACAGTTTATAGAAATATAAACTTATATTGCAAACTTGTAGGCAAATATAATATGTCAAAACGCATTGCATAGCTTACGTATACATATACAAAACTAGCAACATCTATAAAATATACAACCGCAACTAACTAAAAAAAACAAACAAAATCAAAAGCTCCTATACTAACCGGTTATATACTTTATACAAGCACACATGTTTTATATTAAACGTATATATGTATATATCTGCATATATTAGTATAAGTTCGAAACAACAAATATATATGTCATATATTACTAAAAATTTACTGACTGTGACCAGAGTACATATGAAACTCTAAAGATTTATATATACACTCATATATAGACTTAAGTATATAAATAACAGATATACACAACAAATAAAATAAAAGTATCTATATATATATATACACCTTATATATATCACTCGCTGCAAACAAGTGAAGGAGAAGCAACGCTTGATGCCAAATGAGATGGGTGGGAGCACAGTCAGAGGGCGTGGGGAAGACTGGGTAGCGGAAAAAGGAGGAGAGGTGAGCACAAGGCCTCGGCCATACTGGGCTTGGGTAGATTGGCGGAGGAACGGTCACGCGGGAGGTAGCAAGTGGTCGGGCTTTGGGTGGTCGGCAGGTAGGCGAACGGCTGGCTTGGCTGCTACTTGCTCACGCATGAAGGGGTGGAGCCGATAGGTTGTCAGTGGTGGTGAAGGCTGTGACTATTGGCTATTTGTTGTGGGGTCGGTCATTGGTGGATGACGCGTGCGTTTCAGGTGGCTGAGGGAAAACGAGATGAGGTGGTGGCGGGTGGAAGAATTAGTGGCGGCCGTAGAGAGGAGGGAGGGAAGTGGTGGCTACGCTGATGGGATCGGCAGGTACAGGGTGAGCTTTGCGTTTAGTGATAGTGATGGATTGGAAAGCTGTTCGGTTGTTTTGGGTGAAGACTGAATATAAGAGGTAAGCAGGTGAAACAAAGAAGATTACAGGCTAAAGAGAAAAGAATAAGTTTACATTAATATGTGTTTCTTTCCCAAAAGCAACGATCCATATATTTTTGAACGAAGAGGAATAGCCAAAAATCATGTTAATTGAATTCAGGAATAAAAGTGGTTAGTGGCCATTCAGTTTACACTTTAGTTAAATGAAAGGCCACGGAAGTCAAAAAGTTCGAAAACGGTTACCGATACGGTAATCGTTTTATTGATTTCGTGATGTACCAGACCCAGAAACATAAAAATGAATATATTGTGGAGATCAGCACAACGTGACGATCAAAACGGTATACAAATACTAGTGGTACGATCATCCAATCGAAAGTCGATAATCAGTACCGGAAATGCTGCTATTTTTCCAGAATTAAGATAAACAGAGCAGTAGAAGTCCAAATTTGGAAAAACGAAAGATGACATCTCACTCAGAAGAAGATTTAGAATTTTCTATGTAAAAATATTCAGGTTTCGGAAACATTTTATTTTCATCGCCTTTTAACTGATTTAAATTGAAGTAAATTTACGCACGAAATAAACTTTCATATTTTCGGACGAAAATTTACCAGTTGCTATGTTTAACTAAACGCATTCCAAATATCAAATTTATATTTCAAAATTTCACAAAATTTCAACTAATTACGTTATTAAAACAGTTGAAATTTTACGGGTCGTTACATTCTCCCCCACTCAAAACTTTTCGTCCCCGAAAAGGAACGAGGTAAGAGAATAGAAACAACCAGAAAGAAAATAGATTTGAAATACAAGATAACAATTAATTTAAACCATATAAATTCAAATTTAAATTAATTGATATTCAATAATTGATTTAATCCATTTGATTTCACTAAAATCAATCTCAACTGTTTCTAAATTCATTATCTTATTATCCAATTATCTTAAATTTACAATTTCTAAAACCATATATTTGAATAGTATTTTATTATAATCATATTTCTTCAACAATTTAAATTCTTCTTTATTCCAAATTATTGTTAAATTTATTCTACTTAATATATCTAATCACATATATTTAACCCATATAAATTAATTTAAAACATAAAGGTTTCGATTTAAGTTAATTTATATTTACTAATTGCTTTTAAATTCAAGTGTTTTCATAAGTTGATCAAATTCAATTTATTAATTCTTTCAAAACAAATTTATTTCATTATTAACTGAGTTTACTAATTATCCTATCTAACTCTATTAACATCTTTATAATCAAAATTTAGTGTATAACATTTATCATAAACACTCAAATTTTATTTATAAATTCAATTTATATTATATATTATCCAATTACATATTCAACTTCTGAATGATTTAGGTAAGTTGTATTAGAATGCAATTGAACAATATACAAATAAATTTTTTCCAATTCAATTATTCAAGTTCCAATATTTATTCCAAATTTTGGTTTTATTTATAATAAAAATATCCGTTAAAAAAATTTAAGAATTACATTTCCGATTAACTTTAAACAATTTAGAGATATATATAATATATTTATCAAATCAAATTAAATTTTAAAATAAGATACCTATATATATATAAATCAAATTATACTGAAGAAATTCAAATCAAAATATTTTTCAAAACAAAACCGTAGCAAAGCTACAGAATGGTTTCTCCACTTCGAAACTCGAAAATGAAAGTCGATGATGCGGCCGCCATCATCGAAATTATTTTCCAACGACAAAGAGAAGAGCACTGATTTCAACATTTTAAAATTCTTTGAAAACGATTTCTATTCGGAAATACTTTCAATACTATATACTTTAAAATTTTAAAACAAAAGTTCGAAATCACCGGAAACTTAATAAATTCTCAAATTTCTGAATTAAATTCATTTCAAATTCCAATCAATTTATAACCAAGTTTATAAATTCATTTATTTATATTATGCAATAGTCAAATGTTTACAAAACAATAAATGAAAATCAAATATTATTATTTCAGACAACAAATTCATTAACAATTTTAATTTCAGAAACTTATATTTATATATAATATAATCATTCAAAACTATTTTGTTTATCAAATTTGAAAACAACATTTTTAATATAAATTTAGAAATACATTTCTTTGCTCGACGATACAGGAATGGATTTTCAAAATAAGGATAGGGTTTCAAATTTGATGGGCTCAAACCAAAGAGAATTTTGATTCGAAAATAAGTTTGAAACAGAAGATAAGATAATTCAATTACCACAATCAGAAGATGGATGAGTTTATTTAATTCACGGGCAACCTTAACCGAGTCGTCCGTAACTTCAAGAATAAGATCGATGCTGAATTCCGAGGTAAATCAACACTCGATCTCACGAGATGGAATTCAGGTATAGCATGGAATAGATAGCATCGTAAACCGAGGATACAGAAATCTCTGGTAAATCGATGCCTATTATAAAGGAGTTTTGCTCCTTTACGAATCATTCGAAGATTGGCGGGACCGCCGATCTATTATAGATAACATTTAGAATGGAGTTGTGGGGTGCTCCATGATTGAAAGAAGATGAATAGTGAAGGACACGAATGAATTTCGAAACCGAGGGGAACGTTTCAAAATTCGAAAGAATCGAATCAAAACGGAAGAGATTGAAACTCGAAATGAAAGTGATTCTGTAAATACATTTACCCTATATGTTAAGTTTTGCCTAGAGCTACCAAAGCTCTGATACCAACTGTAACGATCCGATATTTTGGACCATTCGCAACCATTATAAGTGTATAGGTAGACACTCATGCCGGAGTTGAATTGCTCAAAATACCGCGTTGTTAATTTAAATTTGGCAAAACTGAACATATACAGTAAATATATATAATCACAGATCACAGACACAGAGTAATAATTGCAGCGGAAATAAAAGAGATAGTAGTTCATGAAGCTACTATATAAATGTATAAAATACATCAGAGTTTACAACAGAAGAGTAATACGATACATCGGATACAAATCAGAATACAACACTGGAATCAACGAATACTGAAAGCAGAATAGATGGCTGGATCTTCAAGCAAAGCTCCAACTCCAAAGGTGAGTCTCGAAAGCTGAACCACTCAGTCTGACCCGAACGTAAAGAAAAACACAAGACACTCGAGTTAGGATTAACATTCTTATATTAATAAATCCAACTCAAGTGAAATAGCAATTGAAATACAAGTAACTCAAAGGATGTTTGGAATAACCATCCTTTAAGGATCCGTTAAACTATATACTAGGTAGTAATGTACGATAAGTAGATAATGTCTATCAGTAATAATAAGATATCAAAATAGCGTTAAGTCATGGCCCATTCCACCCTTAACACATTTTTATTCCCAAAAGCATATACAAGACCGTAGTTTCCCCAAAACCGGAAGTCACCAGAGGGCAATCCATATACTAAAGGTACAAAACAAAATCGTAGTGGTCGCGTATAAATGGAATACAAGTATGACAAGGCTCATGAGGCAATACCCAAGGTAGTGACACTACCGTTCGCCTGATCCGGACTGGTGAGAACGCAGCGCCGCAGCGCCCGCAACACCGTGAAACAACACTCCCAAAATCAAGGGTGCACCAATCGACAAGAAGTATAAGTAGTTCGAAGAAGTGTGTCGACTTGAGGTAGCTAATCCTCCATTGGCCCGGCACAGCTCCTGTTTTAGTCATTTCCAATTTGACACAAGTGTCAAGGCTATCCATTATCGTTCACTTTCTTCAGTCATCACGTACATCATTCCAACCACTTCATTCTGGATCATCACTCCGCGTATAGTTATTAAAGTGGTTTCGGTTCAGATAGAGAGTATATCCATTACCGATCCCGGTCTCTTTAATAACTTTCGTAATTATTACACCGATTGGTCGTTTATATATTTCAAAAACCAAATCAAATTCCAATTTCAATCAGAGTTCGTAAATCAACATTTCATTTGTCTTTCAAAAACCAATTTCCATACTTTACGTTTCAAAACTTCCAAATCATAATTTCAAAATCTTATAATTCAACTTCAATTCCTATTTAAAACAATTCAAATATTGATCCAAGTTCGTATATAAGTTTCAATTCGAAATCATTTAAATTAACTAAATTTTAACATTCAAATCAATTTGAATTCATTTATCGATTTCATTTAATATTCGTTAAGTAAATTTATCATTCAAAACAATTTCTATTAAATTTCCAATCATTAAATCAATTTCTTAAGTTCAACTTCATTAAATCAAAACTTACAATTTTGAATTAAATTAAATTCGTCAAATCAATTCTTCCAATTACAAGTCTTACATTAATTCCAAAATATCACATTTTCATTTCTTGTTAAAGAAATTCCATTTCACTTATTTACTTTCTTAAATAATTTTCCAAAACTTACTTAATAAAGAAAACTCAATTTCAATTATTTACGAAGTAAATTCACTTATTCAAAAGTTCAATTTCTCTTATTAAAGAATTCAATTTGATCATTAAAACATTCAATCTTATTTAATTATTAAATAATTCAAAACTTAATAATTTCAAAGTTTAATAATTTCAAACTTAATTATAATTTCAACTTGATTATTAAATCATTTCAAAGTTTAACAATTTCAAACTTAATTACAATTCCAAACTTAATTATCAAATCATTTCAAAGTTTAATAATTTCAAGCTTAATTCAATAATTTCTCAAATTAAACAACATTCTTACATCAATTACATTGTTAATATTTTATTTCATATTTTTAAATATTAACATTTTCCTTTCGTTAAATTCAAATTTCAACTTCATTTCAAAACCATATTATTTATTCAAATAAAATCTTCGTTTTATTTTTAAATCAAATTATTGACCAATCGGGTTTTATTTAATTTTCTATATCCAAGGTCAAAGTTCAATTTTGGGTATTTATCATTTCAACCCGATTCCAATTCAATTCAAAATCAAAGCATAGCAAAGGGAACTTGCAGTGTGATAACTGGGATGGTGTCAAAGTAAATAAACAAGCAATAACAACAACCAATATCAATCCAATAATCAATTCAAATAATCCCGAAATAATCGTATTAATTCGCATTGTTATTTGTACGAATTTATATAATTATTTCTAGAATCTACACTATCATTTCATGTAAATTAAAGATTATTACATTACGGTTTTCACTTGTCATTCAATTTACAATTTCATACATCATCAATTTAACAACATACATTCAGCGGTTCAAAGTGTAATTAAACAAATCCTACGTGTCAATAAATTCAACAGTTAAAGGGGTCATATTATACAAATGTCAGTTAATCAAACTTAACATTTAATTATCCTACATCAAGTTCAATTTCATACTATTTATCATTTTAACATTAACAATTTAACGTCCAATATAAACATCAACAATCAATCAATTATCAGCCAAACTGTATTATCATCACATAAATAATTAACAGATAATGGTGTCAGGTGTCACAGGTGAACTGATACAGGCAATAACATATATAACAGTGTATTTAACTAACAGCAGCATATTTCAATTGTCGTTTCAATTGAAATCAAATTTAATAAATAAAAGAACGTTAATCGTGAGTGAGTGCTCACCTTTCGAGGCTAGATAGTTTGAAAACAGAGCAAGCTATGAAATTTCAGAGCAAAGCTAGATGGCCGCGATTCGATGAAGAAAACAGACACAATGGACAAGGCTGATAATAGGAAATCGATGAGAGCCAATCAGAATCAGATTGATATGCACTGAAATAGATACATTATTATTATTATTATTATTATTTTAAGATCAATATTTTTTTTTAAAACCTTTATAAACTAACATATCATACTTTAAGGTCTATATATCATTTTCTAGTAATAAATATACAAGTGTAAACTCATACATAAACATAGTATATATATAAAATACTGGTTTACAAAATATTTACAAATCAACTCGTATATAACATGAAACTTTGACGCAGACCATTTATAAATTTGTACATACCGTAACATCTAAAAACAAGTATCTCAAACTCAACTTATATATTATTCTATATACATATATTTAAAGCAACACCAGACATTTGTATAACTTCCTAAACCTATACTACCAGATATTCCAAATCAAAATTTCCTGACCCATATTTTGAAATAGTTAGACGCTGAATGAATAGAGTATAAAGCAATTGGAATCAACTTGTAATAACATATATATGTCTCATATACAGGAATGCTTATAATATATATATCGAAATATCCTTATAAAACTTAATATATGCTCACTGACATATGTAAACATTGGCATAAAATCAAAGGCTGTTGCTTAGATTTAAATTTGCCCATACTATTTAAAAGTATGTATATAGACTATCTTAAACATCCTAGCTTATAAACAGGTTAGTTTATATAACTTACTTTAAAATCTGTCACATCAATCTAACTTATATAACTATAATATAAACTATATATCTATACTTGCATAAACTTATTGTTATATATGTATACCGGTTAACCGAAAGAAGAGTTTAGTGGAACTAAATAAACTTGTACAACAACCATAATATATCTAACAAACTTAATTATTTAATATCTGTACATACGACAGTTTATAGAAATATAAACTTATATTGCAAACTTGTAGGCAAATATAATATGTCAAAACGCATTGCATAGCTTACGTATACATATACAAAACTAGCAACATCTATAAAATATACAACCGCAACTAACTAAAAAAAACAAACAAAATCAAAAGCTCCTATACTAACCGGTTATATACTTTATACAAGCACACATGTTTTATATTAAACGTATATATGTATATATCTGCATATATTAGTATAAGTTCGAAACAACAAATATATATGTCATATATTACTAAAAATTTACTGACTGTGACCAGAGTACATATGAAACTCTAAAGATTTATATATACACTCATATATAGACTTAAGTATATAAATAACAGATATACACAACAAATAAAATAAAAGTATCTATATATATATACACCTTATATATATCACTCGCTGCAAACAAGTGAAGGAGAAGCAACGCTTGATGCCAAATGAGATGGGTGGGAGCACAGTCAGAGGGCATGGGGAAGACTGGGTAGCGGAAAAAGGAGGAGAGGTGAGCACAAGGCCTCGGCCATACTGGGCTTGGGTAGATTGGCGGAGGAACGGTCACGCGGGAGGTAGCAAGTGGTCGGGCTTTGGGTGGTCGGCAGGTAGGCGAACGGCTGGCTTGGCTGCTACTTGCTCACGCATGAAGGGGTGGAGCCGATAGGTTGTCAGTGGTGGTGAAGGCTGTGACTATTGGCTATTTGTTGTGGGGTCGGTCATTGGTGGATGACGCGTGCGTTTCAGGTGGCTGAGGGAAAACGAGATGAGGTGGTGGCGGGTGGAAGAATTAGTGGCGGCCGTAGAGAGGAGGGAGGGAAGTGGTGGCTGCACTGATGGGATCGGCAGGTACAGGGTGAACTTTGCGTTTAGTGATAGTGATGGATTGGAAAGTTGTTCGGTTGTTTTGGGTGAAGACTGAATATAAGAGGTAAGCAGGTGAAACAAAGAAGATTACAGGCTAAAGAGAAAAGAATAAGTTTACATTAATATGTGTTTCTTTCCCAAAAGCAACGATCCATATATTTTTGAACGAAGAGGAATAGCCAAAAATCATGTTAATTGAATTCAGGAATAAAAGTGGTTAGTGGCCATTCAATTTACACGTTAGTTAAATGAAAGGCCACGGAAGTCAAAAAGTTCGAAAACGGTTACCGATACGGTAATCGTTTTATTGATTTCGTGATGTACCAGACCCAGAAACATAAAAATGAATATATTGTGGAGATCAGCACAACGTGACGATCAAAACGGTATACAAATACTAGTGGTACGATCATCCAATCGAAAGTCGATAATCGGTACCAGAAATGCTGCTATTTTTCCAGAATTAAGATAAACAGAGCAGTAGAAGTCCAAATTTGGAAAAACGAAAGATGACATCTCACTCAGAAGAAGATTTAGAATTTTCTATGTAAAAATATTCAGGTTTCAGAAACATTTTATTTTCATCGCCTTTTAACTGATTTAAATTGAAGTAAATTTACGCGCGAAATAAACTTTCATATTTTCGAACGAAAATTTACCAGTTGCTATGTTTAACTAAACGCATTCCAAATATCAAATTTATATTTCAAAATTTTATCGTTTAAAAATTTCACAAAATTTCAACTAATTACGTTATTAAAACAGTTGAAATTTTACGGGTCGTTACATTCCCATACATGATCTACCTCTTCTTCTCATAGAGGGACGGGTGCGCCTCTAGCTGGTGATGTCCCTAGTCCATCACAGGAGGCAGCTCTTCCTATATTCTGGTTGCAGGCCAAAGCTGATGGATCGTAAGTATTAAATTTATTTCAATATTAATAATTTTTCTGTATGATCTATTATATACTAATCTTGCTTTATTAAATGTTTATTTCTTTTTGACACAGTGGCTTCGAGCTCAAGCCATCGGCTATAGTGATCTCCATATCCAGACAGACATATAAATGCAGGATGACTACCTACTGGCCCAAGTGGAGCAAAATACCGGATAATGTCCGGGAGAGCATTTAGCAAGACTTCTTGGTAAGTGTAAATTTATATTTTGCACTTTCTCTTTGATCCTAGATCACTCTATTTATAAAAATGTATAACTTTCATTTTCTCAACGTTTAGGGTTCGGTCGACCTAGAAGAGATCGATGTATCCCTGGTGCAGCGCCATTGGAACAGCAAAATCGCCAAAAATTATAGGGATATAGTGCCCGCTATGAGAAGAGCATGAAAAAAAACCGAACTGGATGAGAGCTAGCGTGTGGGAGGCCTGGGTCGCATGGTGGGGCAATGAGGAGTTCCAGGTAAGTTTACCACACATTAATTACTTTAAATTGGTGCGTGTATTTGATACATAATTTAGAACTGTAAAATATTATTTCCAATTTAAATTTTCACTGGGAGTCAGATAGGAACTCCGCAAATAGAAATAAGAATCCTGTCACACATCGCGGTGGTTCTAAGTCATTCCAGTATCATGGCGAGGATTTGGTAAATTTTTATATTCACATTTTTATAATTTAAGTTATAAGTTGTTAATAGATAGTTAATAAAACAATATTATATATATATATATCATATTTCTGGAAAGAGCGCGCAGGGGTGCTGTTTCGTATTGGGATGTTTTTGCTCATACTCATGCCCTGAAGCATACTGACGATTCGGGCTCAGTCGTATACTCATGGGAGCATGATGATTAAGCGACTACTACTTATGCAAGTATACTATAATTAAGTTAAAAGTTATCAGTTATTAATTCAGTACTCATTTATAGATATATTAATTAGTGTTATTTATACCAGTGACCATTTCAACTTTTTGTTAATTAGTATAGCGATTAGTCTCCTAAATTGTATTTTGTATTTTTCATTACAACAAAAGTTCCAGGAAGCACGGGCACAGTTGCTGGTTGAGACAGGACGGGATGAGTTGACAGCTGATGAGGAGGACGCTATTTTTGAGTCTGTCATGGATCCACCATCCCGCAGCAGGCGCTATGGATTTGAGAACCAAGCGATAATTTTTAGAAAATAAACTAAATTCAAATATTGCATATTTTTCAATTAAAGTTACGTAAATTATGTTTATAATGTTGGAGGCAGTATAACAACTTATTTTTATTCGTAGGCTAGGACATCGTAGAAGGCGTATAAGATGGCTCAAGACAAAGAAAAATTGCAGAGCTACAAGCCCAGATTGCCGAGCTGCGGGAGCATGATCGCCGTCGTGCTACGCAAATGGAGCAGTTGAACCAGCGCTTGGCGGAGTATATGGAACAACATGGGAGGTTTCCTTCGTCGGGTGGTTCTTCAGGGGATGATGAGTGATGCTAGGTATGTTCTGTTATATTTTTTTGTCTGTATATATACGCTTCGAGTGGGTGAAGATGTGTTTAATACATTTTGATGGATTGTATATTATTTTATGTGGATTTAGATGTTAATTTTTTGGATTATGTTGGATTTGGATATGGATTTTTTGGATGTAATATTATGTATGGTTATTTATATGATTAGTGGTTTATATATGCTCGAAAGGAGCTCTTATTTGTATTGATAGATGTGTAGTGGCTGGAAGGCAACAGGCTCAAATTCAGAAGAAAAAAAACACCCAGAATTCCGACGGCTACTAACGGCTATCGACGGTTTAAAGGTTATGACCTTGCAATGGCTACCGACGGAGCTCTACGGCATATTCCGACCGTTCCCAATGGCCTTGGATGGCCATTTGGTTATTCAGGTTTGTCACGTGGCCAATGTGACCGTCGGAAATGGTCACAGATTACCGTTGGTGGCCGTTGGAAATTTGTCATTTTTGCCGTCGGAAGTCGTTACGAAATGAAATTCGTATGCCGACGGCTCTTCTTACGATTCCGACGGCATATCGACGGCCGCCGACGGCTATTTACCGTCACAGATCACTGTTGTTCTTGTAGTGAATGTTTTTATTACGAATATTTAATAATCAGTTGTAAACAATGCTACAATTAGGAAAAATATTTATATTTCGATAACTAAAAAATAAATTCATATTTAAAATCTATATTTTTATAATTTTTTTGAAGTTCGATACAATCTAGCTACATCGGAAGTAAAAGGAATTGAACTGCCAAACATTTAGAAAGAAGAGATAAACCCTTTTGGACGACCGTTGATGCAAATACTTGCATCAGACGTAAACCCTTTGACTCCGCTTGGAAGTTTTGTAGTACCGATTATGAGTGATTTTAAGAGTACCAGTTTTGACCGTAAATGATTGTAGTCATTTTGATTGGTTTACATGAAGTGCTGTTATAGCCGATCAATACATGCTTGAGAGTTTATCATGCACCGATCGTTAGTTTTCCACTAAAGTAATATTACATATACACCCTTATATATATTCTCTAGTTGTGCGAAGATTAATTTTTCAATGATTAGTAGGGGTACAATTGGGAAAAAAAAGCTAGAATCTCTCAAAACACCCTAATTTGATGGGTTGAGAATTTCCATTAAAATTACACTACACCGGTTTTATAACCAACAATAACCTGTGTGAAAAAAATCAACAAGTAAGGGCTATCACAATACCTGAAATACAAAGCCATTTAAAACCAGTCAAAATCGATATAAAATTTACTTCCAAGCGGGGCGTTTATGTTCGACGTAAATATTTGAAACCGCTAACACAGAAACCCTTGGACTCCAATAGAGCTAAGGCTAATCAGAAACCCTTGGACTCTAATAGAGCTTTATTTTATGCAATGTAACTAATAAATATTAGTGGTTGGATCTCACTACCAATCCCATAACCAATATAACCGACCATTTTGATCAATTTACGAATCTTTGTTAATTATATTTTTGAGATTCTTTAGCTCAAAACTTGTTCCTTTCAATTGTGGTATTTGTTTCGTGGAAAATAGACACAATGACAAACTTTGAAAAATATTTAGACCGAAGGACAACAAGTTTCATTTTTGAACTGTAGGAAAAACTTGAAAAAAAATTAGATTGAAGGACAATGCTAAATAAAGTTAGCCATTTGTATAGTGTAAAACTGAATATAATGCTAGTTATAACTAACATTTTGTGTAGTGTAAAAGTTTGTCCTTCAACCCAAAAATCAAACTTATTGTCCTATAGCCTAATTTTTTTCCAAAGTTTATTCTTCTTCCTAACTCTCTCATCTTTAATGATAGTTGCAACAGAAATGCTATCTTTTTGATCCGACCGTTAACTTACCAAAATACCCTTTACTCATATATAATTTAACTATTATCTATTATCTCACCTACAAGTACCTAAAAGAATCGGTAAAATCCTAATTAAATGCAGATGTTCTTCATATTATTTTTAGCCTATTATTTCTAGGCTAGACTGGAACTATTAAAACTAAGTTAAAACGGTTAAATTTCTTTACAAATTCAAAATGTTCCTCTGCGCTTAAAAATATGTCTAACAAATAAACGCGATTTAAACAAATAAATGTCATTTACAAATTCATTATTTATTAACTAATAATATAAATACAATTTAAACTAACAAAAAATTAAATGTTGCAACTTTGAATTAAAACCTTAACTACACACGATTTGAACGTAAAAACATTGCTAAATATTTTTGCAAATCATTTTTTCTTGACGTGTTAATCGTATATAAAATATGGAAGAACAATTTACGTGCGAAACACATACCATCATCATGGACGAAACGTGTACCGTACTGTTCTTTTATTTATTATTATTTTTATTTTCGACCCAGCCAACCATTGGTGAACCGTCCAAAATTTATCATGCTTACCTCTCATGCTACCTTAAAAACGTTATCTAATAAAATTTTAAAGCCCGCCTTGGTTGCAGTTATGATTTCCATTCACCGCCTAAACCTAAATCCCCCAAATCTCTTATGCAATCACAAAATAGATCATGGCTGCTTCGCTATGCTCCGCTTTTTGCGTCAAAGTTGGCATCCACCGAGTCAATTTACTACTGCTCTGGTTATGATGTACAACTTAGACTCACATCCTTCCCTAAAAGTAAAACCTTATGTCGAGGCCCAAATTTTTTGAGAAGCTTCGACTGTTCTCAAGTTAGCATTCTATACTTTGGATTTGCTTTGATGGCCCACTTATATTTGTAGACTACTTGCAATTGCAGGCGTACAATTTCAGGTACTTTTAGATTTCGGATTTTCTTCGATGTGATCGTAGATGCATATTCTAGGCTACTTATTTCAGGTATACAATTTCAGCTTGTGAAGTTGATGATAATTTGAACTCTCAAAGATTAATCGAGTAGTTGATGTACTTTTCTACCTAACCTATATCTCATATATTATATGCATATGAGGCTTTTGTGTGGCTGTATCATGTATGTGCATACCATAAGTATTGTAATCCATAAGCGCAACTTGACGGAGAATGAGTTGTTAGGCACTGAAGTTCCAAGTATCATGAAAGATGACATCAAACTCTAATTATGGCTCCTCACTTTGTTGCGGTTTTTAAATAAATGTGCCTATAAACGAGTGCATTAGCTTATTAGCAACCTTGAGAACACATTTCACCACCTGCTTCATATTGTAATAATATATTAATGATGAATGTATTATCTCACCTTCTGTGTTATGGGTTCAGGCATTTTGTTCTTTGATGAGTCCTGAAGCTCCTCTTGATAAAGTGTGCTTTCTTAGTTGCGACATTTCTACTGGCACATCATTGTTATTTAAAAATAATAATTTCAATTTAGTATATTATGTCATACATTGGATCTACATCCTTAATGGTATATATTATATTTTAAATAAAATAATAAATAAAATGAACGTTAAGTGAAACAGTTTATTGGTTTGGTTTTTAGGACTTGGAGCTGCATTGTATGTGGCAAAACCAACAAATGGGCCGACTGTGGTTGTTTATGGACTATGGGCTGTAGGTCTTTCCGTATATATCTCTTATTCATTTATTATTATTCAGTATGATGCTTATTTTTTGCTTCCATTAATGCAATTTTGTATTCATATAAATAAAATTCGGCTATTGAAGGAGCTAGAATTGCTGCTGCTTCCAAAATCATTGGTAGATGTTAACCCTTCAATGTTCGAACATGGTAAAATTGTTTCTATTTCAAATTTATTCTCACTACTGGCAACTAAATTTTTTAATTTCATGTTCAAATTTATGTATAGAGCACTGTCTGGTTATCTTCATGACATAATATACTAAAATAGTAGTCTTTATTAATAGTTGTAATACCTTTGGTGTCACATTTTTTTAGTATCAGCACGAACTACCAAAAATGTCCTTCTACAGATATTAGCTAATCTTAATATCCTTAAAAATAGAATCTAAAAGTTAAATTTGTCTCTCTACAGATATTACAAATCTTAATATCCCTTAAAAATAGTCTCTCTATGCTTAAAAATAAGATCTTATAAACAAACATTTTTTTAATTAATTACAAATTCGTTGTTTATTAATTAATAATATAAATAAAATTCAAACTAAAAAAATTAGATGCTGCAACTTAGAGATAAAAATTTAAATTAACTGCACATTATTTTCAACGTAAAAACATGACTACATATTTGTGCAAACCATTTTTTTTGAATGTGTTAATCATATATAATTTATAGAAAAACAATTCATACGTGAATCACATGCCACCATCACGTGCATAGCGCGTGCCAGCACGCTCGTAAAAAATAAATAAAATAAAACCATACTAATGCCATAATATCTTCATTCCGATGGGAAGCTCTCTATTTATAGGTGTGGAGAGCACATATTCTCTTGGAATTCCTCTGTAAATTCTTCTTTGCGAAAGAAACTTTTTTTAAACAAATTCCATGTTTCTCATTCCTATATGTAATTAAAGATTTTGTATCTTCAAAACTAGGAAATCATGATCACATTATTATTGTTCAGTTCGTGAGAATATTTTTCCTTCCCTTAGATTGGTTGGCAATTGATTTAATCTGGTATTTCTCTATGGTATGTAGGACATGGTATACTAAAATGTATTGACGTCCTTCATTTGAATGTAATCAACAATAGCTTTCAATTCACAGTTGCATGTATTAACAAATTATCTACCCACTCTTCTAATTTGCTTCCTTATATAGCAAAATATTATTGATTTAATTTTCTTTGGCTTTTTTAACTGCTTGATGGATACCTTGTATTGAAGAATAATAAAGAGGTTTCCCTTTTTTTTCTATCTCAATCTTGCATTAAATTAACAATAGAGCTCTTTTGTCCTTCACTTCTTATTTCCATTATAATTTTTTTTTCCATTTTTTACTTTTTAATTGAAATATTTTTAGTCATTAACTTTTTACCTTCACAAAAAATATTGCCTACAAAAACACAAAACAGAAACACCTAATATTTTTCTATAAAGATTAAAATA
The DNA here is from genome assembly GCA_030737815.1 of Allium fistulosum. NCBI lineage: Eukaryota > Viridiplantae > Streptophyta > Magnoliopsida > Asparagales > Amaryllidaceae > Allium > Allium fistulosum. Next base: position 889,482,559 of record CM060905.1, on the reverse strand, counting down.
CATAAATGAACAATTGTAAATATGCACAATTTGATTTCTAACCAGAAAGCAGCAGATACTTTTACGCCGAGAGATACTATCGGAACAGAGTTTGATTTTTAGTGAAAGCACAAAATTTTTTGCCTCGTAATTAGACAAAACTCGAAGAATGATCATACGTTAAACCCATAATCCAGATGAGGATCCTACACTGAGAATTATTCGTTATCGTGCAGTTATCAAATTAGGACAAAAAGCAACACAGCTATATATCGATGTTGTTAAACCATTATCAAAGGTATGTTTTCTCCTTTCAGTATATTTCCTCCTTTGGGCATTAAAGCAGTAAAAAGCTATAGAATTTCGTAACCTTTAAACAAGCTAAAAGAAATGTTTTAATTTATTAGCGAAATGCTAAAGCGATTAATACGTCGAGCTTCATCTATTGAAGATGGTATGTTCGTATCCAATAAATACTCTGAGATAGTCATTGGATGAAAGGTAAACAACTGAAAGATTGTAATATTTAATTCCCTGTTATTCTAATAATATCATGTTTAGTATAGGACCCTAATTGTCAGCGTCTAAAGATAATATTCATTGAAATCTTACAGATCATAAGTACTGGATCAAACAAACAAAAAAAAAAAGGAAAAATGAAATCAGTATCTGATAAAACTTCCAGAAAAAGATAGGCATCAACTAATAATGCATCACCACTCTGCAGCTGAAGTGCCAAGACAGTAGAAGAATGCCAAGTGTCAGCAATATAATAGCTAGCACCTAGCGTGCCACATCATCGGCCAACCCTCTCCAAATTCATATAAACAGGCTTGGATCCTACAACAATAATTAAGATATTACATAATCAAAGAGTACATTTCTAGATTAGAGTAATCGTAAAATCTCAAGAATGGCTTCCGCCCTGATTTTGTAATTTTCATATAAAATTCTAAAGAAGAAAAGTAGCGAAAGTAGATGTAGGGTTTTCCCTGAAGCATTACAAATCTTAGTTCCTCTTTACTGTTTACACATTTACTTCAATCTTCTCGGCATTCACTACGATTCTACTCTTGACTGCTCTAAACTACAAAGCTCCTTCACTGAAGTCAGCCTTCGATCACTGGTTGTTATTATAGCGAGAAACTACACAAACAGACATAAAAAAATTACAAAAGACAGAAAAGAAAGAAAGGACTAGATTTTTATAGTAGTTCCATCGTCACTTAGATATACATCTGCTTTATGCTTTTTATTATGGTTCTCAACATACTATGATCAGTTGCAAATCAATATCTGTAGTACAACATGAATTATGACTTTTCACTTCGGTGGAGTTATATTAATGGCCGAATTGATCCTACATTTGTGAAAAGTGACATGTTTTTATAGTTGGAGTACGAGGCTCTTAAATTCTCAAATTAATGGATTTTTGGTGGAAAAAGTCCCTCGATGTAGTTTGAACTCGATTCTATCAAGATTTGTAAAATTATGAGCGAGAATAAGTTTCCATGGCCTGGTTCAAGTTACCTTGAGAGTGTTTTAAGGAGAGTGGGGTGAGTCGTATATGGGAGTGACTTGGGTAGGAGTGAATAGTGGAAAGAAGAAAAGTGGAGGAGGCTCATAAGGTGGTTTAAGTGCTCCTTTGGTTGCCTTAGAGGCTAGGTTGCCATGCTATGCTCCCCATATTACGCTGACCTAATTTCTAGGGTCGCCTAAGGGGGCACGACCCTAACCGAGCCATTATAGCTAACCTCGCTAGGGTGCTTGAACCACTTGAAGCTAGCAGTCTGTTTCTTCATCTTTTACGCTTTGTTTTGCTATTTGTTTTCTTTGGCTCTTCCATATCACATCATACTCAAGTTTTCCGATTATTTCCTTGATCATTATCAACAATCTCTCTTTGCCATCTTCCATTATCGTTGGAGATTAGATGATTTGGGAGCGATAAGGTTAAGCACCAAATTTAAACAGTGGTATCTTCTTCATTGTAACTCAGATTGCGACGAAACTTCAAGTGTTGCTCAACCAATGTTTTCAAACTACCATCCATCAAATTTGATGACCTTTGTAGGCTTTGATCTCGCAGGTGCACCATTCATTGGAATTGGAAGTACAATTACCTAACTAATAACTACTACTCAAAATGGTTATGGTGTTAGAAATTTGGTACCTAATTCCATGACGCGGAGGAAGAAACCTTAGCTCCAAGAATTGCTGAACAAAGAGGAGAAAGCCAAGTAGAAAGGAGGAGCCGATTTGATTCGGTGAAGGAAGGCAGTGATGCCGATCGAGCCTTGGAACGATGATTTGGAGCAGGAAGCGAAACCCTAGAGAGCATGATTTGGTGCGGCATTAGTTCGTTCAGTAAAATAGAGAAGCGGGAGAGAAAAGAAAATCGCCGAACGAAATATTTCGTTCGGTGATTTGCCAAACGAAATATTTCGTTCAGTGATTTGGAGTGCCGGGCCAAATTTTTCGTTCGGTAGTTCCCGCTCCAGTTTGCTTACCGGTTCAAATTTTTTGCTCGGCATTTTACCGAATCAAACCAGATGAATGCCGAACCAAACTCAGGGCTGCTATATGGCAGCTACCCCTCCTCATTTTTTCAATCTATAAATAGAGGAGCTTTTGGACAACAATGGGAGCCAAAATTGAGAGCTAATTTCAGCCAATTTAAAAGCCATCCTAGAGAGCTTAAATTCTGCAGAATTTTGTCTGTATTGTAAATTCTTCTTATGTATAGCCTTCAAAAGTGAATCAATCTTGTAACTCTAATCTTTCAGTGATTAATAAAATCTATTCTTTCCAAGTGGACGTACACTGCCTAGCGGTAGTGGAACCACTATAAATACTAGTGTTATTTATTTTTCCGCATTGCATAGATTTGTGATTGTCTGTTCTGGTGTTTATCTTTTGTTTGTTCCGTCTCACAGCAATCACGATCCAGTTGTTTTCCGCTGCATTGGGTTTTTATTCTCTTAGACTGATCATCTGAAGGGATTTTCCCCAACAGTTTGGTATCAGAGCTGCAAGGTTGATTGAGGAGTGTTAGACGCTATGGTAGGAGATGAAGCAACTCCAGTTGTTACAAGACCCTATACTAGAGGGATGTATATCGCGTCAGGATCGCAATTGGCAATTGGCAATTGAGAAATGGAATGGTGATAAAGACTTCGAGAAGTGGCAATGGAAAATGAAAGTTGTTCTAATGAGGAATGAAGTTCATCTAGTAGTGTTTGCCCCTGAGGAGTTGGCGGCTGACATCTCAGTCGCAGAAAGGAAGGAAATGAAGAAATGTGCGTTTACTAATTTTACAGCTAGCTATGAGAGAGAATGTTATCTCAGAGATTAGTAGTGAGACCACTGCTAGGGGCATCTGGACCAAGCTAGAAAATCTCTACTTGAAGAAATCTCTGACTAACCGTCTGATATTGCCGAAGACATTTTTCACCATGCGAATGAGAGATGGTACTTCAGTGAAGGAACATCTTAATTTCTTTGATGATCTCGTCATGAAGACGAAGACTGTTGACTTGAAAATGGATGAGAAGCAAATGACAATGATTCTTTTGTATTCTCATCCGGAGCGATACACAGGTTTCGCTAACAACCTTATCTTCGCTAGAGACACATTGACAGTGGAAGATGTGAAGTCAGACCTTCTGTCTGAGGGCTTGAGAGATCAGATGAAGGAGATAAGTGAAGAAAGTAGAGGTGGAAGTAGTAGTCACGGCCTGTTTGCTGAAAAAGGTAGAGAAGATAAGAAGAATTGACACTCTAGAGGGCGTTGTAAGTCTAGGAAGCCCGGTAATGGCAGAAGAGGAAAGTCTAAGGACGGAAAATGCTTTATCTGCAAGAAACCTGGTTATTGGAAAATGGATTGTCCAGATTTGAAGAAGAAGGAAGAAGACGGATTTTCATCATTTGCAGTGGAGAAGTCTGCATCTGACGATGTGTTGTCTGCAGCAGTATCGAATGTCTCATACCATTGGATGCTGGACTCGGGGACGTCTTTCCATATGACACCTAATAAGGATTGCTTCAGTTCTTTCGTTGGACGAGAGGGAAACTCTATTTTTATGGGTAATGATGCTAGCTGTAGAGCAATGTGTGAAGGTACAGTAAAGATCAGGATATTTGACGGAGTGATACGTACTTTGATAGGTGTCCGGTATGTTTCAGGTCTTCGAAAGTCCTTAATTTCTTTAGGACAATTGGCATCTTTGAGATGCAAGATAAATGTACATGGCCTATGTGGCTATGTCCATTTCATATGTACATATTAATCAAAATAAATTTTGATGGCAAATGATACAAAGGTGACTAATATCATTACTCTTAATTCATATGAGCAACTAGTACCAGCATAACAGAATAAATTATTTTCAGTAGGCTATAGAAGAAGCAGCTTTTCAAGTTATTGCTTTAAAAATGTATGGGGTAGAGCAGAGATTGAACTAACATGAAGTGGACAATGTTTAACAACACATAGTTACAGTAAAATGATGAGCCACAAGTTTTACAGTAACTTAATCAAGGCAAGCTAGGTGGGGAGTAGTATACTCATCTGTGGTGGATACAAAAAGAATTAAGGTAATATAATGAATGCATGTTAGAGGAATCAAAATATGGTAATGAAGGAGAGAAGAGTATACTTACTGTGAATACTTGTTCGTTTTGTTAGATCTGATTTTCTAAATCACATTATCCAATCACCATGACACATATGCTTCCTAAAAAAGTAGATACAAAAATTAGAAATAAAAATACCTATTGTTCACTGCTATCTCAACGTTGTCCAACTTCGGTTAAAGTGACAATTACATGTGAATCTTTCAGAAAGCACAAGAATAGTTTCTTTATACTGGGGTTTTAGTTATCATCTCATCATAATTCAATTGATCAAATTGCAAAGCATTGTTCATCTTCTCTTTTTGCTCTCCATTTCTACACTTTTACAGCTAAAAAGCTTCAAGAAACATATCACAAATTTTCTCTAAATTTAGTAATTGTATATGATTTTTATAGGACATTATTTTATACAAAATTTAAACTATAAGTACCCATCAAGAGATATCATGAATAAGAAGTCATACCACCGCCTAAGTTACTATCTAGGGGTGTTACGGTTGCGGCAACCGTCATTATTATCACCAACCGTAACCGTAACCGTTGTTGACGGTTATAAATTCCTATAACTGTTACCACAACCGTCTATGATGGTTAACCGTTATATTTTCGATTTTGAAGCATGTTGTACATATATTTTCAATTATATGCATTATTGATGATAAATTCATATAGCTCTAACTGTTTTTTGCAAATTTATTTATTTATTTATAAAACGTCCAATATGCATGCACGTATTATTAGTTCATGAAGATACATATTATTAATGTACAAGCTATTCCTCCAACTTAAATTACTAATTTTTATATCTTAATGTTAAATATTATACAAAACAATCATGTATGGTTGGATGGTTAACCGCGGTTATCTAATTCTTCAACCGTTACCGTAACCGTTACCATCATATATGGTAACCGCATGAATGGTTGGTACGGTTGAGCGGTTGATGGTTCAACCGTAACAGCCCTATTACTATCTACTGCAATCGTATATACTCAATAAAAAATGGGATAATACCTTTGCAATTTAGGAAACATTACGTCATTACATAAATGATTATGTGAGAAATTGGATATTCAATTCTAATTAACAAATTATAAAATAATAATACCTTTGCTAACGCCTAATAAAATCTTCTCACTACTTAAAAAATCAGACGAGCGGAGATTTGGAGTTGATGCTCGTACCAGAGTGATGGCATGGCGATTGATGGTGATAACGTCGGCAATTTTGCTCCCATGCTCGAAGGCAGGTGGATACTGGAATGTAGAGACGGAAGAGAAATTTTTTGTCTAGGGTTTTCTGATCTGTTGGAGTTATAAGAGAGAACTTAAAGCAATTTAGGAGGGACTAGGCTGCTTTCGGAGATGAAGAGAACTAAAATTTTTGGGGAGGGATTACAAGAGGATAAAGAAGAGGCGGCTAGAATGAAATTGACCCGCCTTAAAATTTAAGATTAAATCTAAAATATATCTCAGCGTTTGTACGGAAGTATTGTTTCGAATAGAATAAATTTATGGCATTTGGCGCAGAAACGCTGAAAAGCACTGCCGTTAAATTAGAGTTTTGTTGTAGTGAAGGTAACTATCGAGAAGGATAGTCTGAAGGTTTCGAGAGGTGCACTAGTTCTTATGAAAGGAGATGTGTTCCGAAATCTGTATTTGCTGAAAGGAACCATAGTTCTTGGAGAGTCGTGCGTTGAAGTAGATAGTTCTCGTGCATTGGATGCCACAAAGCTTTCGCATCTCAGTCTGGGTCATATTTCAGAGAAGAGCTTAGAGTTGCTTCGGAGACGGAAGATTATCAAAGGAGAAAGCTTCGACAAGATGGACTTTTGCCAGGAGTGTGTGTTAGGAAAGAAAACTAAAGCATCTTTTGGAGTTGGACTGCATGGATCGAGGCGAGTACTTGAGTACGTGCATACAAATGTTTGTGGACCGGTTGTTACTCCTATTGGAGGAGCAAAATATTTTATCTCTTTCATTGATGACTTTTCTTGAAAAGTATGGGTGTATGTAATGAAGGCCAAATCAGAAAGTTTTGAGAAGTTCAAAGACTGGAAAGCGCTTGTTGAGAACCAATCTGGTTCTAGGTTGAAGGTGCTGAGATCTGATAATGACGGTGAATTTGTCTTTAGGGAGTTCCTCGACTTTTGTAGACAATATGGCATTCAGAGACATTTCACTACATCTAGAGATCCGCAATCCAATGGGGTTGCAGAAAGGATGAACATAACTCTACTGGAGAAGGCTCGTTGCTTAAGATTGACAGCGGACTTGTCTAAAGGCTTTTGGGCTGAGGCATTATCAACTGCGGCGCATATCATAAATCAAATTCCGTGCTCAGCCATAGATGTGAAGATTCCAGAAGAGAAGTGGAGAGGTAAAGCACTGTATCTTGGTTACTTCCGAATTTTTGGTTGTCTTGTGTATGTTCACCATACATGTGATGACAAGTTGGAGGCTAGAGCATACAAGGGCATACTAATGAGATACACCGATGGTATCAAAGGGTATTGAATTTGGAACCCTGGTGATCGGAAGATTGTTCATTCCAGACATGTTATTTTTGATGAGTCTGCTATGTTCAATCCGAAGGAGAAGCTACCTACCACATCAGAAGATTCTGATAGGCCTAAGGAGATGGAAGAAGTTCTCGTGTTTCAACCAAAGAGTAGAGTTATTGTTGATGCTGTCGAGGAAAACACAGTTGATGAAACATCACAGGATAGTTCACAAGTACCTTCTAGTAGTGCTGGTGATGTGCATGAGTCTAGAGGAAGTTCAGTTCAAGGTGGAGCTGAAAGAAGTTTAGGCGAAGCAGTACCTACCCGGGTCAGTCGTAGGACTATTAGGCCGCTCGAAAGATATAATGATTGGCAATTTGCGAACCTTAGCCTTGGTGATCAGTTTGACTATGCCCTACATGTGGTTCATGAGGAGCCGCTTGACCTTGATGAAGCTTTGAAGTCATGTGACAGTTCGAAGTGGGTGTGCGCTATGGAAGAGGGGTTAGAGTCGTTGAAGAAGAACAAGACTTGGGATTTGGTACCACCTCCTCAAGAAAGCCGAGCCATATGTTGCAAATGTGTATTCAAGGTGAAGGATGATGGAAGATACAAGGCTAGACTATTTGCTAAAGGGTTTTCACAAACAAAGGGATTGGAGTATGATGAGATATTCTCTCCAGTAGTGAGGCATACGTCCATCCACATTTTGCTCGCTATCATCGCAGCTCATGACTTGGAGCTGAAGCAACTGGACGTGAAAACCGCTTTCTTGCATAGATACTTGGATGAGACCATCTACATGAAACAGCTAGAAGGATTCATTGTAGATGGAAAAGAAAATTGAGTTTACAAATTGAAGAAGTCATTGTACGGACTTAAGCAGTCGCCTAGACAATGGTACAAGAGGTTTGACTCTTTTATGCTTTCACTTGGTTTTGATCGTAGCATCAAAGACGTTTGTGTACTTCAATCATTTAAAGAATGATAGATTGGTGTACCTACTCTTGTACGTGGATGATATGTTGATTGCTTCCAAGGATAAGGCTGAAATCGATAGTTTGAAGTTAAAGCTAAAAGCGGAATTCGAAATGAAAGACCTTGGAGAAGCAAAGAAAATTTTGGGTATGGAAATCCAAAGGGATAGAAAGCTAGGACTTCTGAGTCTCACTCAAAAGGAGTACATTCGAAAGGTGCTTGCTCGGTTTAGCATGGAAGGGGCAACGACAATCAGCACACCATGCCTTTGCACATACAACTTTCTAGTAAAGGCTCTCTGATCTCGAAAAAGGACAAGGCTTATATGATGAAAGTCTCATATGCAAGTGCAGTTGGCAGCTTGATGTATGCCATGGTTTGCACTAGGCCTAACATTACACAGGTTGTTGGATTGGTGAGTAGGTTCATGACAAATCCAGGTTAGACGCATTAGGAAGCAGTGAAGTGTATCTTCAGATACCTTAGAGGAACTCCAAACCATGGACTTGTCTTTGGCGGCAGAGAAACAGATTTCAGCTTGGTTGGATTTTGTGATTTCGACTATGTCGATGATAGAGATCGAAGGAAGTCAACCTTCGGATATGTGTTTGTGGGACAACGATCAGTTGGAGAGCGAGGTTGCAGACGATTGTGGCTTTGTCTACGACAGAGGCAGAACTCATAGCTGTGGTTGAAGCAGCTAAGGAGGCGCTTTATTTAAGGCGATTGTTGTGTGATTTGGGCTTCGTATATGAAGGCGTGGATGTGTACTGTGATAGTCAGAATGCAATTCACTTAGCTGAAAATCTAGCGTTCAGCTCGAGGACGAAGCATATTGGGGTGAGAGAGTCATTCCTTGTCTCGATGAGTGAAGAGAAGCTAGTTCGTCTTCAGAAAGTTCACACAAAGGATAAAGCAGCAGACATGTTCACCAAATCATTGCCTGTTGCTAAGTTCGATCATTGCTCGGACTTGATTCGCTTAATGAAATGCTAGATGCTACAGGGTGGCACGGGGGGAGAGTTGAGATGGTTCATGAAGACGTTTGTTTTCATGATGGAGATTGATAGGTTCTACACGGACTGGATACTTCGAACACTTTGTTGATGGACGATGGCCTTGCCGGAGTTTGTTGACAGAGTGTAATGGGTGATGACATTGCCAAAGATCAATAGGTAAGTATCCATTGCTTGGAGCATGAAGGTGTAGATGAAGTTGGAAGACTTGTATGGAATTAGGTATCAAGGTGGAGATTGTTAGAAATTTGGTACCTAATTCCATAACGCGGAGGAAGAAACCCTAGCTCCAAGAATTGCCAAACAAAGAGGAGAAAGCCAAGTAGAAAGGATGAGCTGATTTGATTCGGTGAAGGAAGACAATGATGCCGATCGAGTCTTGGAACGATGATTTGGAGCAGGAAGCGAAATCCTAGAGAGCATGATTTGAAGCGGCATTAGTTCGTTCGGTAAAATGGAGAAGCGGGAGAGAAAAGAAAATCGCCGAACGAAATATTTCGTTCGGTGATTTGGAGTGCCGGACCAAATTTTTCATTTGGTAGTTCGCCGCTTCAGTTTGCTTACCGTTCCAAATTTTTCGCTCGGCATTTTGCCGAAACAAACCAGATGTATACCGAACCAAACTCCATGGCTGCTATATGGCAGCTATCTCTCCTCATTTTTTCACTCTATAAATAGAGGAGCTTCTGGACAACAATGGAAGTCGAAATTGAGAGCTAATTTCAGCCAATTTCAGAGTCATCCTATAGAGTTGAAACTCTGTCGAATTTTGTCTGTATTGTAAATTCTTCTTATGTATAGTCTCTAAAAGTGGATCAATTTTGTAACTCTAATTGATTAATAAAATCTCTTCTCCTCAAGTGGACGTACGCTGTCTAGCGGTAGTGAAACCACTATAAATACTGGTGTTATTTATTTTTCTGCATTGCATAAATCTATGACTGTCTGTTCTGTTGTTCATCTTTTGTTTGTTCCTTCTCACCACGATCACGATCCAGTTGTTTTTCGCTACGTTGGGTTTTTATTTCCTTAGACTGATCATCTGAAGGAATTTTCCAGTCCGATTTGAACATGACTTCGGCTAGGGTTTTCACACTGTTCAAATGCATGTTTTACAACAGGTTAATGTGGGATCTTGACTGCGGAGTTTTACCTACAACCGTTATATTTGAATCACATAATTGTCCACTTTTGAGAAGCGTTATATATTGATTTCATTTCTTTTTGTTGCAATGCGTATGGATCTTATTAAAGTTTATATATTGATTTCATTTTTTTGTTGTTGCAATGTGTATGGATCTATTAAAGTTGGTTTTTAAATTAAATAATTCTGCACTTTTGTTTTATATTTTCATTGTATTTTTCTGTGGATGGTTAAAGAGTTTTCAGTTTTCGGTGTGGAGTCATCTTTCAATAATTTTAGAATTGTTATGTAGATAACTAAAAGCTCACCCCTTTCATAAAAAGATAAAACATAATTATGTAATTATACTGTTTCTATTGACATGTAAAAATTAAATAGTAGACCCATACTTTACTTTTAGCTAGATCCATGTTGTTTTTCTTTCAAACTTTGATGGTATATTACTGTATTTACTTAAAGGACAAAATAGTAAACTGTTTGGTTTGGAGACCTCTGCATCATGACCTCCTCTAAATAATTTAGTTTTTGTTGATATGTACTTAAAGTCTTCTCTTCCCCTGTTAAAGAACAGAGTTCCTTTGAAAATCTTTGTCTTTGTTTCTTTTAAATGGTGCACTGTGTGTATCGAGGCATTATTTACGTTGACATTTCTCACAGTTAAATATTCTGTAATTTATTGCATTTTAAATAACATATTTTTAGCAATATAACGTAAAAATAAAAAGGTGTATTGTATGTTTGTGAAACCGAGACCCTGCTTATTTATTGTAATCTTGTTGTTCTGATACACATTACAATATTTTTTCTACTTCATTGTGTTCACTAATTACAGGCCTGAAATATTACATAAATTGCATAGTGCATTATGTAAATGTTAGTAAAACCTATGTCATTAGCGTGGGGGTGTGGACCTCCCAATATGTATTAAGGAGCCGAAAGCAAATGGAAAAAGAAATATTAACTTTTCCAACATCACACATGACAAATATTAGTGGAAGCTGGCAACATCACAAAATGCCCCCACTTACATTAGTGTGCCATCATTTGTTTTTCCTTGTACATCTACCTATCAGTAATATTTATTTTCATCATATTCTTCTATTAGTGATATTAATGGAGAAAAGTAGGTCAGTTTCTCAATATTCATCCTCCTACTACTCGTTTGGGTATGAAGATAGATCCAAGTCTTACAATTTTAACGGTCCAAGTGCGCCTTCTAGCGATCCAGAGCTTAAAAGAAAGAAGAGAATTGCTTCCTACAACGTTTTTAGCATGGAAGCCAAGCTTAAATCCTCTGTTAGGAACAGTTTTAGGTGGATAAAGAATAAGTTTAATTGATGGTATGCTCTACTATTATATATAGTTATTGTGTGGTCGTATGTAGAGATTGAGTACTTTGTTGATTTTGTTTTGACAGACGAAGAGTGTGCAGTTGTATTGTAAGGTTGTGGTTCAAACATGCTTTATCTTATGCTTTTGTTCTAAGACGCTTTTTTTTTATGGTGTATATGAATTCTGTGTACGGTCAAGTGTGCAGTTGGTAAGTGTGGTTGTGTTTCAAATATGTTCCATCTCATGGTTTGGTTATGAGATGCTTTTTTTTTTTGTATGAATTATGTGCATAAATTTATGCTGTACGAACTCACATGTTTTGTATTAATGGCCAGAAATTATAAAGTATCAATTACAAATATCAACGATGTGATCTATAAGGAAGATTATGGACGATATTCTATAATCAGATTTTTACGTATTCTTACCTTACTTAGAACTGTGATTTAATAGGAATAAAAATGCATTTTTGTTTTTTAACCTTCTACCTATTACGTATTTTAAATCACTTATAAAATTACAAAATACTGTAAGGATTACGATCCTCATTCTTTGATCTAGTGTCTGGTGCAATTGTTTCTAGTCAAGTTTGTTTGTCAATGGTCCGAGAATTGGTATGTAGCGAGGGGGATCAATATGCAGAATTGCAGTAATCATTAAAAAGAAGAAGAAGACAATTGATAGGAACATTTGCAGAATCATAATGAATATTCGAGGAGAAATTCAGAACAGCATGGTTAAGAAAAGAAGACACGAAGAATCAGTATAAGAAAAGAGCAACTGAGCAAGAAACAACAGACACAAAAGCAAAGTAAATAGAGAAGTATATTTATTTATCTCTCTATCTGGGCCTTAGTAATTGTTTTATAGGCAGAAATAAGAACTTTATCGCCTTCTTTCGCTTCATGTGTGTATGAGTAACACAATGAATCTTAACCATTGGATTGTCTTCTAGTTTTCATTTCATATAAGAACAAAAATGTCATCTTCTAAATGTATAGTATCACTAATTTTGTTTTGTTTTGTGTTCAAAGAAAACACACACCAATTAAAATTCTCTGATCAATAATGCTTTACAGAATTACAAGGAAGGATTGGAAGAAGAGAAGTAATGCTCAAAATTGTGAATTGCAGAAAGAACGAGATGAGGTTTAGATAAAGAGTTGGCAAAATTATGGAGATCAAACCCTTTTCTACTTGCTTTATCCACCTAAAACTGAAACTACCGCAACGCAGTTCAAAACTGAAATTTGATTTGTAAGTGCAAAATAGAGTCATGGCTATTATATAGTTCAACAGCTGTTGTGCATGTGCACGCTTTATTTCCTCAATGTCTGACAATGTGCCACTTTCTCCAGCTTCCTCTTCTTGTACCTAGTCATCATGTGTCAGGAACTACCATCCGGATCATATGAAAATAGACTCTTTATTATAATGCTTGCCTAGGCATACAAACCAATCGTGTGTTTTCAACAAGGCAGCTCCCTCATAAACAAATTTATATCCCGTAAACTTTCTGAAACCAATCTCTTTGAATTATTGTTGTGTTAGTAGTAGACATGGCAAATACGGGTCACCTGGATCATTAACAATGGAATCGCTTCACTTTCCTATAATCCCCTTATCTGTTGCGGAAATATCACTTGATTGTTGAATAAAGAGACCGCCGGAATTGCCTGTAAGGGAAATTACCATGATTAATTATCTCTCCATGAAAATTAAGAGGATGAGCTATGAATGTGATAAAACAAACAAGATAACAATCATCAGAATCCACTTCAACCAATTTCTTTGATTCACGGACATAGTTAATAAACAGGTAGGATACTTGCAAAAAATAAACAATATAAGCATTTATAGTGATTCCACTCTCAGCTAAATAGTGTATGTCCACTTTAGACGAAGGACTACCAAAGATTGATAAATATACATTAATGAAGACTTAACAAAAAAAGTGAAGAGAAGAATCAGAACTCGTAAGAGGTCTATTCCTAATAAATGCCTTCATTTATATCTAGATTTGATACTTAAAGTTGATGTAATGCCCGTCACCTAAGAAACAATATCACATTAATTATTTATTATTGGTTAAGAATCATTTAGTATGAAAACACGTATCGTACTTCTTTTAATTTCTTTCAATATACACGCCTATTCCTATAATTATGAAATTGATTAATTATCTTTCAGCTACCTATACTTATTTCCCTTCATATAAATTACTAAGGCGAATTACTAAGACAGAATCCGTGCTTCTTCCACTATATGAAAATGAAATATTTGATTTTTAGTATTTAGATTAATTATTGTTTTCTATTTTACTGATTTAAATATAAAATTATTTCAATTAATATTAAAATTTAATCAATTATAACTAATACATTGAACTTTAAAACAATTATTTTTGAACATTTCATAACAAACACTACAAACAAGAGGGAATAGTTATTTCGACAGCTTATAGCTGTCGGCGACCATCGAAAGTCAACGGAAAAAACCGTCGAAATAACATCCGTCGAACAACCGCTCATCGACAGACCTTTCAACAGCTTCGTCGACAACTTTTCGATGGCCTTCATTGGACAGTTCGACGATTTCCATCGTCTAGTCGAGTACAATGGCAAGCATGGAAACTGTCATGTTTTATCTAACAAGCCGTCGCTAGTCATCAAAAATATGGATTTTTTTTTTGCACTTCGATCACGATTCATGCCTCAAACAACACATATATAACAATATATATCGCAACATATATATTAAAGCCCAAATCATACGTATCACATCAATAATAATAAAAAGACATCAATGTACACAATAAACATAAGTTCAATCTCAAAAGTCCATCACAAAGTTTAATCTCAAACATCCCTCAACATCTCAAAATGTATCATACATCATATCAAACCGACCTCAACTATCTTAAAGTATATATAACTCTCATGCTACCTCACAATATCAAAGTGCATATATGCAATATCTCAACATAAAATATAAAAAATCATACATACTTCTCATTGCCTCCAGATCCCTGTGATGAATGGAATCTACTATGCTGTTGCATATGCAACAATGCGCTCATTCAACATCTGGTACATCTCCACAGTTCGACGTCTGTCTCGAACATTGAGGTCAGCAATCCGAGCTCTTAAGTCTGCAATCTCCTGATCGTCCCGAGCTCTTCTATAGTTGGCTTGCCTTCGTCTATCCTGTAACGTTTTTATTACCAAAGTGTATGAGCTTCATATAATGTGATTAACAAATCAATGTGTTATACGTTATTCATAAATATATTATACATAAACATTACCTCTTAGTTTTCAAAACCATATCGCATATTTTGTATTGGCGATTTCATAATAGTGTTAAAAATCATGTCCTCCTCATCAGCGGTCAGCTCGTCTCGACCTGTTCCCTCGAGCAATTTGTCTCCTTCTTTAAAGGATTTATCATGTGATTAAAAATGGAATTACAATTAAAATCCATATTACATTATTTTAATTATTTATAACTTAAAAGTGATTAGTAGTAACTTATAATTTAAAATATGATTACCATGGACTCTTATGGTTTTGTGTCATGCCATGCGTATGTTTTTGAACCATCTTCATTGACATGCTTCATGGCGTGAGTACGAGTAAAAACTTCCAAGTAGGAGACGACGTGACCACGCTCTTTTTTCTAAAATAATTATTATGTATTATTATATATAAAATTATATAATGTTTTAAGTATTATAAATTTACCAGTTCTTTAAGGTAATGTGGAATGACTTTGAACCCCGCGATATGTGACAGGGTTTGCATTCTTATTTGGAGAATTCTACTAGATTCCGCCTGTAAATTTAACATAAACATTATATTTCAATTTGTAAATTAATGCAATTATTATACAAACTGCTACTAATTTTTTAATGAATATACGAGACTAGTAAGTTTACAATTGCTTATGGACTTTTTCAGTAAGCATTTAAAGCTTCTCATATGTTGTACCCAGGCTTTTTTTCCTCTTTTTTAATGCTTGACATTGTATCGTGGTAATTTTTCCGCCTTTTTTTTGTCTAATAATTTCTGCAAAGGGACAAGTCTGTTTTCTATAAATCTACTGCTCCATGCACATTGAAATAAAATTGAGTTATACATTTATGCTTAATCAACAAATTGCACGGTGGTTATACATAATATGAAGTACACATTTATACTGACATAAAAATCCTGCCATATACACTCTACAATATGAGGTGGAATATTCTCCCACTTAGGTCAGCAAGCAACTATTCTGCTCTTGTAGGCATCCTTAGAAATATCAAGCACAATATTCGAGGGCTCCATTAAAAACCCTTGAATTAATTATGACATAAACATTTAATAAATCATGAATAATATATCATACACAAAGTATTTATGTTGTTACAATAAATTTGATACTTACCCATTTGCTTTACTTGCTGATCCAACTATAGGATGAACTACATGTATGAGCTGCCGTCATTGCCTTCCGCGGCAATCTCTCTTTGACTAAAAGAGTGGAAATCTGATGAATGGAAAGATCGTCGATGTAAAAACATAATATTTGTTATAGACATATCATTTTTATAATGGGAGAACGTATCATTTATGGGAAAACTTCATTTGTTATGAGAAAACATGTAACATTAATGATGACATAAATTACCTTCTATTAAAACATATATTATTAATCAGTTTCGTTGTTTTCTGATTCATACTCGGTCCCGTACTCAATATCATTTTTCTTTGTAATTTCAAATACTTCTATAAAGCATTTGATTCATCGTTAGGAAGCTCAAAATCTGTATGATCATCAATTATTATTATTTTATTATTTTGCTTAAGATCTGCCTGATAAGTTTATTCGTCTGAAATATTTTTTTATCAAATGTAAATCTTGTCTTTTTAAAAAAAAAACTGCCGACCAATCTGCTTTATCTCTTTTTAGGGAAGGATACAGAGAAAAATAAACTTATAGTGCATGTTTGACTACTACAAAAGGATCGTACTTAGGGTAATGCGGGTTATATTTTATTTTAATAAATTTATAATCTTTGTGCATGTTGATTTCAGAATCTGAAACATTGCTGAACTAATTGCATCTAAATAAAAAAAACTTTCTCTACAGTTCATATGAAATATGTCAATTCCAAGACTTGGGTTAAGACGTCGTAAAAATATTTTATATGCTAATCTGGATCATCGGTACCTTTAACAAATACACCTGTATTGTTAGCTAATTTTTCAGCACCATATTCGTTGGTGTTGAATTTAAATCCATTGATGAAGAATATTGGATATGTCTTGACATTTCTTTTTTGTCATATCGCAAGATGTTTCAATCCTTCGTTAACTACACAATTTCTTGGATCATAAACGTAGTTTGAAAAACAATCAGCAAATTCTTTACTAAGATCGCCGCATGGACGTTCTGATTCGTAAATCCTGCAAATATTATATATTGCATTTTTTTAAGCATAATTGAAATAAATATAAATTTAAGAATTCACATATCAAAAATTATTAAGTAATAATACCTAACAAATGGTGCAACTTCAGCGCAAGTAAAAAGTACATAAGTTTCTACTATATGGTAATCTTTGTCGTCTAACCATTTTCCTACAAGTGGACCATGTTGTCTAAAAATAGATAACATTACTTAAAAAGAATCATGTTCAACGCCTTCATCATTATATGGAACACTTTCAAATGATACGTTCACATTGTCACTGAAATATTGAGAGAAAAAGAATGAAGCTTCTGCTTCGATATATGATTTGTAAATCAAACCTTCAATTCGTGTTTTTTTTGTCCGACTTTTTTCTCCGAATGATTCAAGTACCTATTACAAAAGTATTTCAAATTAAATTTATGTAATTTTTAATTTGAAATTGAATTAATATTTAATATGCTCAATATTATTACCTCTCAAATGGATACATCCATTCATATTGTACAAGACCTCGAAGAAGTGCTTCGGATGGAAGATGAATAGAAAATTACTCCATTACATTAAAGAAACCAGAAGGAATGACTTTCTCCAATTTGTAGAGCAGTACAGGAATTTCCACTTCAAATTTACGTAGACATTCAACTTTT
The DNA here is from genome assembly GCA_030737815.1 of Allium fistulosum. NCBI lineage: Eukaryota > Viridiplantae > Streptophyta > Magnoliopsida > Asparagales > Amaryllidaceae > Allium > Allium fistulosum. The sequence continues at coordinate 889,464,868 of CM060905.1, read as the reverse complement.
AACGTAGTTGAACAAAAATCTTTATAAAATAACATAATTTCTGTTATAACCCTCCAAACTTTTACGGGAAACAGTTCTTTGAAAACTACGGGTAATTTTTTTTCCATTATTTCATGGTAATCATGACTTTTCATCCCATTAAGTTTATTATTTATGACGTTGACACATCTATGAAGATTTGAAGAAATCCCATCAGAAAATCCTAATACTTTCACCCATTTTAACACAAGTTTTACTTGGTAATGTCTAACTCATAGCATGATTTTGGCTTTTTAGTGCCATTTGGCTTGATATGAAGCTTGGGATGCTTACATAATTCTTTTATATCATGTCTTGATTTTACATCGTCCTTGGTCTTTCCCTTAACATTCAAAATTGTATTATACACATTATCAGTCACGTATTTTTCTTTATGCATCACGTTAATATTATGACGAAGTAAGGGATCTTTCCAATAATGTAACTTTCAAAATACACTTTGTTTGCACCAATCATGAACTATTGATTTACCTAAAATTTCAATTTGTACTCCAGTTTCATGTACCTTTGGAATATTCCTTTATAAGTTCATATAATCCTTCGCTTGACCAAATTGTTAGTGGTTGTCTAGTCTCTACTCTATTAGCTAGAAAGTTTTTTAATCTCTCCTAAAAGTATGATTAACATGGAGAAACACTTATGATAATCAAACCATGTAATTTTCTTCCCATGCGGTACTTGCTCGTGTTTCGTCCATGCAATAAGGACAAGCTAGATGATCAGCCGTACTCCAACCAGAAAGCATTGCATAAGCAGAAAAATCACCAATATTCCATCACAAAGAAGCGAACATATGAATTTTTTTTTAAAACGTCGTATGTTTAAACTCCTTTATGCTACAGTATTTTCAACTATTCAATCAATAGTTATAAATAAACAGCGATTCCTTGTGTCGGATCATCAGGACCAAGGACGATAATGGTGAAAAATATATATGGAGTTTTCATACATATCCACAAAGACCAATTATAAGGTGTAACATGATAGAGTTAGGCGCATGCTCTAGGGGTAATTATTTAATTTGTTACATATATCTAACTCGTTGACCCATCTTGTTCGAAATAAAAGGTATTTTCTTCCTATTATATACTTGATATAATGTGATTATATTAATTAATTAACTTAATTAAAAGTATATTTAACAGAAAAATTCATAAATGGTATATTTTGTGATAGTAGTTACAAAGTGTTGTAACCGTGAGTAATTTATCACAACTAAACAAATATACCATTTTAAATGTTCCTAGTCAAGATGTATTGAGACTGGATATCTATGTATCCGTTGAGAATGGAGTACGTAACACTCTTTAAATGTTGGGCAGTGTATTATTTATGACTGTTGGGGGCACCTAGGGGTTACGTACTAATAGTTATTAGATAACTATGGACTCACTCGATAGTTTTCTGTTGGTTAACATAACTAAGTTCAAACAAAAAATATCGATGTGACTGATTTACACAGTTCTCTCGACTTGAGAATACTGTGGATCTTCAATATGAAAGCTCCGCTTTGATTATAGCCAAATCATGGTATGACATCCATCTAGTGACTATAGTTGGGTTGAGTGGAAGTATTGAAAGTGAAGCACTATTCAAGAGAGGATTCTTCTCCTCATTTATATGTGGTTAGTATCACAGTCAACTCAAAGTCAAAGTCTCTGGTCAGAGCATTTCGGTTAATAATACTTGTTATTATTGAACCAATGACTTTGTATTTTGACTATAAAATTAAATGTGGATGAGGTTGGAATTTTGACCATCACCAAATTCCATAAGTCCAAAGTGATATAGTTTTGACGAAGAGAATTGGTGTAAACAAATGTCACAACCGGGTAACGCTTATTAAACTAAAATTGGATTTTACTGAAAATGAGTAAGCAAAAAATTTGGCTATAATGTCACACCACCTGCTAAGTGACGTGTGAACGTTAACATTAGAATAGTCCGATGTTAATCGCTAACCAAATTTACACTCAAGAGTTACACAGCCGAAATGATAAATTCCCTTAAGACCGAACGATTTAATTAGTTTATAATTGTTATAAATTAATTAATATTTATGAAATATTAATTATAAAATTTTAATATGATTTGAGAAATAAATAATGTTATATATATATATATATTTATAACAATTATAAATATATCGATCGATATATAATATCGACAGGCGATTAAATTAGATTTAATTGCATAGTATTTTGGCTTGGGCTTAGATATCATTAGGGCTGCAAAATTTTGGTTTTGGTAAGGTCTAGGGGTGGCTAAAACATAGGGAATTGGCTTGGACATAATGGGTTGAGATAAAGTGAGAATGGGTAAAAGGGTTTTCCTCGTTTCTCTCTAATACAACCCTATATATATATATATATATATATATATATATATATATATATCTAAAAACAATGACTAACCTTTTTGGCTGCCATTACCTTCTAAATTGCTGGTTAAAACATAGCTCTCAATCCGCTCCAAAATTCTCAAATATATTTTAAATTAAAATAGTTCATTTTGATAGCTAGAGATCGGTGATTGCGGACTTGCAATCTGACGAATCAAGAACAGTAAAAGGAAGGGAAGTCATTGCTTCAACGTGGATTCAAAGACATCATTAAAATTAGTAATTTTAATTCATACTACAGTAATTAAATTATATTCTATGATCTTGTAACGAGCAATTTCATATCTATTTAAATATATTGCTACTATATGTTTAGTTAGGTGAGATTTTGTAAGTAGATGTGGTTGTCACAAATCAGTTTGGTTATGTGCATAATTTGTTTATTATACTATTTGATTTATATATAGACAAATGTTATTTATTGTACAAAATTAATTTTTGTCATTAATAATTGTTATATATATATTTATTAATAAATTCGTATATATATATTAGTGTATATTTCTCTCTCACAATAGCATATATGCATATATAAGATATATATGTGATTTAAAAAATTTAGTACACTTATTTATATATAATATGAATTTACAAATTCGAAAATTAATTATCATACATATATTCATATTTTTAAATTAACATTTATTGAATTTTCGAATTGTTTATTACATATAAAATAATTATTACATTAAAAATTCCATTTTTTATTTAAAAAAATATTATATCATTTCAAAAACATATAGAAAAAATTTAGGACTTTTTCAATAAATTATATTATTTTTAATAATTAATATTATTTCAGAAAAACTGTTTATGATTTATTAAAATAATAATTTAATTGAGAAATTCTTCAAAAAGTGTCATAACCTTTTATTCATGATCCTAGAATTTCTAAAATTTTAAAATTTGAATTTTAATAATAAAATTTTATATTAAATAATTATTGCCGAAATTAATGTATTTGTTTTTAAAAATAATAATTCAACTTTGAAAACCTCTATTTTATGATCCTAAATTTTCAAAAATTGTAAAATTTGAATTTTCATGAATAGATTATTTTATGTTAATTATTTGTGGATGAAAACACTATTTTATTCATAATATATACAAATTAAAATACTAAAATTATTATGTTTGCAAAACTAAGTTAATTTTGAATTATAAATAATCTTTAATAATTGTTCTCTTTCTTTCCATATATATATATTTATCTATATATAAACGTTTTATGTTCATATATTATATATAATATATTTATACATACATATGTGTGTGTGTGTATTTTGTAACACATATACATACACATATTTGGACAACATACATGACATACAAAATGAGTTAATACGTCTGTTGCGATGTAAATTCCAACATCTAAATATGGGCATGTTATACCTTTCATGGATTATTATATGACACATGCACTCATACTTATATGTATATGATACATTTATGTATAAACTAAATCAAATAAAATTAATTTCTTATCTTAATATATTTGAATTTAAATAAAATAAATGATTTTATTTAAATGAAATTTAAAAATATTCTGATTCAATTAGACTTCGTAGGCCCAATAAACGATCCAATATGGTAAATTTTTTGAAATTCACCCATAACTTCCGCTGCAGGCTAGTCCAGTTCCAACATAACGATAGTATGCCATGATGAATATTTAAAAACCAAATTGAGAGCATGGTGAGAATCCATCCACACACAAAGCAAGTCTAACATTACGGCTCTCTAAAACAAAAGCGGGATAAGTCTTATCAAAATATTTTCATGCTTCTCCATCAACTGAATGTATTAAGGTACATTCTTTCTATGTTCTCACACTGTGTCATCTCATACGAGGTGCAGTGACAGAAAATACATATAACCTTTGAAGTCCAGGAGTGATGGGTAAGTAATGCATTCTCTTGTATGAAACTTTCTTCCCCTTTTTTTTGCTTGATTTTTGTCTTTCCTCATTATATATTCTACACTTCCTAAGATTGATGTTCTCTTTCCAAAACAACATGCAACCATTTAAATATGTACCTATCTTTTGCTATGGCAAACCGAAAACAGACATACATTTTTTCACTTCATAATGATTTTCGCACATTAGTTTATCGAGTGACATATATCGTTTTGCAGCTTATACAATTGTTGTACATCCGGCTTCTATGAAGTTTAATTTAGATTTCATAGTAATGTATTCGACAATTACTGATAATCGGGTGCCGATTTTATAATCATCCCAAAGGGGTTTCTTAGTAGCATTCAATAAATTATAGATTTTCTTTGCTTCAATATTTGGATTTTCTTCGACATTTACATTTTCATCATCTACTTGAACCGTTGGGAACATTGATCGTATCGTATCTTCAATCATATCTTCTATAGGATTTGCCGTAATATTGTCATTATCAACCTCCCCATCTGACACTACAAGATTAGGTGAAACAAGTTCTTCATGACGATCCCCCACATAATAACATGATACAAAACCGTTTTGACACAAATGTACTACAACCGTATCTGATTTTCAATGCTTCAAATGTTTGCAATTACTACAAGGGCCACGAATTTCTTCATCGTTTTTATTATTACTTAAAGCGAATTTAATAAATTAATGTACAACATTTTAAAAATGTTCCTTTATTGAGCTTGTCATTCCCTTTTGTTCATACATCTATCTCCCCTGATCGACAAAATAATTGACCTTTTTTTCTATTTCAAAAAATATGATAGAAATTAAAAATTATAGTAAGATTTGAAAATTTCTGATTTTTTTGGATCGGCATTTCTTTTGTCAATTTATGTATATATTTTAATGTTCTATTAATTTTACCACATATTATTCTTTTTAACTTTTTTATAAAATCTTATTTTCAATTTTAACATATTATTTTTAACATAATATTATATTTTTACATTTTTTTAAACTTTTGATGGTCGGTTATCCTACTTTCCATTACAAGCATATAACAATTACATTTCACAAATCATCTCATCTTAAATGATTCAACAAAATTTTCGTTGCACTTCCCCTTTGTTTCCCGTATCGTACACAAATGCGCATACATAGGAAACAAAAAGGAAGTGCTATCGAAATTTTGCGAACCGTTTCACATTAAATGATCTACGTACTATAATTATTATATTGTGTTTATAACGTGTCCAATATATGGACAAATCCGAAAATACTGTAGAAGATGAATACTGATGTTCATTGTGTAGCAAAGACGAATATCTATATAACGATCACATACAATACTTGTTAGACGGAGCCAAAAAACTTACAAATTTAAATAATAAAGCACATTATACACTAGTTTGTTTATATTAATATTATACACTAATTCATTATTTGAATTCCTAAATAATAAAACTTATAAAAAATTAGTTTTCAACATTTTAACTAACACCAATTTGAATTTATTATACACTAATAATAAATTAACACTATATACTAATTTGTTTATATTAACACATACACATAAACTAAATTTATATATAATTAACATTATACCCTAATAAAGGGATTATGTAAATAAATTGTTTTTTCGACATTTTATCCGAACACATTGACTAGTTAACACTAAATTATGTTACACTAATAACCACATACACTAATCAACCTAAATTAGCCCTAATTATACATTAATTTTCGGATTTAACATAATCCTAGTTTATAATTACTATTTAAACACTAATCACCCAGATTAACATTTCCAAATCAACCAATACACAATTATTACCAATAAATAGGCTATTATTACTAAATTTAAACACAAATTAACACTAATTTTATCAAAATTTAAAATAATCAGTTTAAGGGAATAATATACCTAATTTTGATGGATTGAACGTATAGAAACTTCGAGAATCCAATTTAATGAAGATTGCAATAGATTTGGCGGATTGCTGCAGCTAGTGATGGTTTGGGGATTTAGAAATTGGACTTGAGAGTTTAGAAAATGTAGGAAATGAGGAAGAAATAGGTTTGACTTTAGCCATATTTGTGATTTCTCGACGGCTACCGACGATCGTCGACGGGTAAAATACGATAGTTTCCGACAGTTTTCGACTATTTTCACTTTTTTTTAAAATAAATTTAATTTGATATAATTTGTTTCAAAAAGTTTACAATAACCCAATATCGTTTCTAAATATTAAAAAGGTTATTTTTTAACGACTTAATAATTAATTATGAATTTTAAATGTATTTAAGATAATAAATTCATATAAACTGAAATGTTTGGTAAAAAAATAAATTTGTTGAATGTTACGTCGATCCAAGGTATTTTGGGCATACAGTTAAAATATAGAAAGAAAATAAACAGAATTAAGGTATCAATCTTAATTTTCAAATTTATGTCGTTCATCAACATTTAAACTTAAACCTTTCATTTAAAGGTCAAAGATCTTCAAACGGGGCGAAATTCAAACCATATATACTGTATTATGTATTTTCCAGTCCGTAAGATTGGATTTAAAAAAAACAGATAAAGAAAAATTTAGACTTAAAACATGACATTTTCATAGAAGTGTCCTAACAATATATACTAAGTGTTATACAACTCCTTGAAATGTGAAATATTTTGAGTCTAATTTTTTTCCTTTTGTTTTTTCCTATTCTAGACGTACGGATTGGATAAATGCATTATAAAGTATACATGACATGAATTTTGTCCATTTTGAAGATCGTTTGGTTTTCAAATGAAATGTTTTTAGTCACCCTAAATTCATTTACTTTTTTTTATCATATTTTGGAAGTATGTTCAGAACAACTTGGAGCGACATAAGATTCAAAATTTTTATTTTTCTCCCTAATATTTTCCTTTATATGAATTTATAATGTTAAATAAATTTAAAAATTCATAATTAGTTACACATGGTTAAATAATATATTTAAATTCATAAAACTATTATGCATCATAAATTTTACCGAAGTTGCATAATGAACAGACTGAAATTTACATAGATGGATCGTTTGAGTTTTATTTCAATGAAGTTAAATATCGAATTACACAATAAAAGATTATCAAACATACTAATTTAATTAATCACAAACCATCATAAAATTGAAGAGAATAAAAATATTTTCTTTAAATTTTAGGAATTAAATTAGTAATTTTAAACAAATTTCAAACTTCTACAATGAATAAGTTATAATAATGTGATAAACTAAATTACTTAAAATAGCCTGCCGTTGAAAGCCGTCGGAAATGGCTTGATGGAGCCATCAGCCGTTGGAACTGTCCATTGCTATCTAGCTTATTTCCAGTAGTGAATAACCTTATTAAAATTTACACATTATTTTCAGCTAAACTATAAATAACAATTATTTACAAATATCATTCTAAAATTATAGGTAACCTTATTTAATCCAAAGTTACAAGTTTTTATTTATTCTCAATTTAATTATTCATTTTCCTTAAATATACGAATGATTACTGTGACGATCACCCTTTTCAACCCTCAAAAGTTGACATTGATACATCGACGATATTCACGCGCCAAACATTCAAGTGCCGGAAAGACAGATTGTTGGGGTGAAATAAAAGAAAAGACAGAACAAAATCTCACATCGTGAAAAATAATATATAATATCTAGAAGATCTTTACAAAAAAAAGTTTAATATTCAAACAACCAATCAGATTAACTAACCTATCATCAGCCTGGACAGTTATAACAGCATGTCCTTACAAATGATGATAAATATAAACGAGTAATACAGCGAAAAAATAACAGTACAGGAATACATCTTGGTGGCATCCAGCTTGTCTCCCGAAGCTCCAAAATGTCCAAAGCTAACTCTAGAAAAATACTCGGGTCTGACCCGAGTATTATAAGAAAATAACATCCAGATCACTCTTGTAAAGCGGCATGAGAAACTCAATCATATGAATAGTTAAACTTATAAAACCCTTTCAAAAATAAAGGTATCTCGTAAGACCACACCGAACATAAACATGGATGAGTTTTTATCTTACGATAACCAAACCATTTCAAGTAGAAAATCCAGTGATATTATAATAATGTCTAGGGTTTAAAATAAATATTTAATCATAGCTAAAATGGTTACATTAATTATGACATGGTTTATTCCACTGTGGAGCTATCGCGTACTGCATCTAGACATACTTATGCTTATTCTACTATGCAACATCATGGAGCCTCAGATAGTGTTTGCTTATTTATGAGATAGTTCATTCGAATTTATTTCCATTTTATATAAACTTTATCACTATGTTGTATAAATCTATAGATCTCTACTCTAATTCTGGATCACTTAGTTATTACTGTCTCTAAAGTTATATATCTGTAATGATTATTATACTTTATCGATGTGCTTTAAGATATACGCAGGTTCTGTGATTGGGTTTCTTTTATTTTAACTCTTGACAGTCGTTCTATATCAGTCTGGCATGGCAGCAGTGCATTATCGTATGTATTGGGTGTCGATGGTGTAGGACAGTCATTGCATTTGGTATCAGACTTAGGATGTGCAATTGGCCTAAGTTGATATTGTGATCCAGTAGAGATAGGAAAGGAGTTATTTCCCTAGATTGGGCCGAGAGTATATATGAGAGAGCGTACTTGTTATGTATTTTGATTTTTGAACTATATATAGTAGTGTATATATAGTATATAAGTCGCATGCACATGAACACCATTGATACAGTTTTCTTTATGAGAGACTGATCATTCTTGTTACAGATTAAGAATAAGCCACCACACAAGAAATATTATAAGGAACTCCACCTCTGGAGTGCAAGGAGGAGCGAGTTTAGGGGCGGCTAACCCCAATTGCAAACTATGTTCACCGAGATGATGAGGAATATGCTGCAAAATACCTTTGTGTTGCTCCTACGGTGGCTGTTGGTGGTGATTGTGTTCCTATGCAAGCGCCCAGAGTCGACTTTGCTAAGTTAAACAAGGACTAATCTAGCCTTGGGCAAACCGTTCCTTGGGACAAAATCAGTTGTGGAAGTGCAGGATTGGCTGGACAACTGCGAGCTCATCTTTGAGGACTTAGAGTTAAAAGATGCGATGAAGAGGAAGCTAACCTCTAGACAACTTCAGTGTCGGACTATGGGATGGTGGAATGCTGTGAAGATTGCTATTTCCAAGGACCAGTTTACCTAAAAGCAGTTTAAAGCCCGATTCAAGGAGAAGTTCATACCGTCCGCCCAAAAGTCGGTATTGTTTAAGAAGTTTCCTGAGCTGAAACAAGAAAAGAGGATTGTTTCTGAGTATGTGGCAGAATCTGACATGTTGTCAAAGTACGGTTTGTCCTTTATAAACACTCCGTTAATGAAGAATGAGAAGTTTATAGTTGGCTTGAATGAGTAGCTGGCTGAGAGGATGATTGGCCATATTGATGAGACCTTTGAGAGGGTCGTGGAGGAAGCTTTGAGGCACCAGCACCTATACCTGAAACCAAAAGCCGTGGTCATTTCTAAGGGAGGGCCAAAGCTGCAAGTGAGTGGGGGAGGCAAAAGAAAGTGGAACAACAACCACAGGAAAAGAAGCAACCCCAAGAAAGAGAGGACTAGAAGAAGGCTAAGTGGGAGCATGTGTTCTTTAATTGCATTAAGAGGGGTCACCTTAGTAAGCACCGCAGAGCTCTGAAGAGTGGGGAGAGGAAGTGCTTCAATTATGATAGGAATGGGCACATGAAGAGAGATTGTCCAGAACCATTGGGGAATAAGCAAGTTGTGTCTGCTTACGCTTTGAATGCTTTTCCCGCTTTGTTTTGTGCTCCATCGGCGAAGGGGAAGGGGAAGGGGAAGGACATCATTATCCGAGGTATGCTTTACGTTTATGCTATGCTTATACATGTTTTATTTGATATCGATATGTTATACCCTTTCATCCAGTGACTTAGTGAGCAAGTTAGGGATGTGTGGACCTAGTAGGTGAACCCTTACTTGTTTCGAACTTGGTGATAGTTCAATTGACTTGGGTGTGGTTCTTTGAGACTTAAAGTGCTGAGTTATGGATGTTTGTTTGCTTATGATCACCTTGTTTGAGTTTGTTGAATTTAATATCATTTGGGAAGGAGTGGCCAAAGGGATATAGAGACATGGTGAATGAAGAGGAGCTAAAGGTGATGATTGGGACATAAGGAGAGTAAAGGCTAGAGTTAGACTTTGCACCTGAGAGGGTACAGTTACGGTTAGCTTGGTGTATTTTCTCGGGAACCTACATGTGGACTCGTCGTTATTTCCAGAGGGGGAGGGGGGAAACTGCCGGAGGTGGTCAGACAACTGATATGTAAAGAGATTGAGTTTCGCATCAACCTAGGACTAGAGTTATTTATTTGAGGAGGGTGGTACTCAAAGAGCAAGAAGGTCCAAAGAAGAGAGTAAAAAACCCATGGAGAAAGAGGGTCCTTTGTAAGAGTATATCCGGGTGAGGAGTGCCTACCATATCCGCATAGTGAGCAGATTACTTTTGGAGACAGTAGGGTATTAGGAGCGTGGTGGGCTTGTACTGGTGTTCATGGGCGATATCCTTGTCTTTTAGCAGGACGGAAGCACATGATGCACTTTGTAGTTAGTGAAATTTCGGTGGGGTAAAGTGATAGCGATTACACATGGGAAACCAATGAGAGTAAGAGGGCCTCATATCCGAAACTCTTACTTAGTATGGTCTATCGCTTATTATTTGCTTTCGCTTTCGATACCATATAGGATAGTTTAGTATCTCGCATGCTAGGGTTGACATATCTATACTGTTGATTGCATGGTTGCTTGCTTAAGGTGTTTGATAATTGTTAATGTTTGTTAGGCATGCATGGTAACCTTGGTTGACTATTCCTAGATTGCTTGGGATTTCAGGGGCGAAATCCTAAAAAGGGAGGAGACTGTAACGACCCATATTTTACGCATCGTAAGATTGTAAAATATTATTATTTATTTCGTATGAGGTTGTGTGATTTCGATATCTTGGGAAATGACTCTTAGGAACATTTCCTACATCTATGATTTTTATCGAATTTCTTTGTAACTATTTTGACTATGAAAATCTTATATGACTCATAAATTTTGATAAGAGAAGAGTTAGGGTCTGAAACCACTTTTATTGCTTCAGGATGATGGTTTTGTTGGAACTGGACTAGCCCGCATCGGAAGTTATGGGTGAATTTCATAAAATTTACCATATTGGATCTTTATTGGGCCTATGAAGTCTAACTGAATTTGAACATTTCTAAATTTCATTTAAATAAAATCATTTATTTTATTTAAATTCATATATATTAAGATATGAAATTAATTTTATTTGATTTAGTTTATACATAAATGTATCATATACATATATGTGTGGGTGCATGTGTAACATAATAATCCGTGAAAGATATAATATGCCCACATGTAGATGTTGGGATTTACATCGCAACAAACATATTATCTCATTTTGTATGTCATATATATTGTCCAAATATGTGCATGTATATGTGTTATAATATACACACACACACACACAAAACACACATATGTATGTATAAATATATTATATATAATATATGAACATGAAACATTTATATATAGATAAATATATATAGAAAGAGAGAGAACAATTATTAAAAATTATTTATAATTCAAAATTAACTTAGTTTAGCAAACAAAATAATTTTAGTATTTTAATTTGTATATATTATGAATAAAATAATGTTTTCATCCATAAATAATTAACATAAAATAATATATCGCTGAAAATTTAAATTTTACAATTTTTGAAAATCTAGGTTCAGAAAATAGAGCTTAGGAAAAATCTGGAGATTTTTCAAAGTTGAAATATTATTTTTAAAAACAAATACATTGCTTTCGACAATAATTATTTAATATAAAATAATATACTATAAAAAATTTAAAATTTAAAATTTCAGAAATTCTAGGATCATGAATGAAAGGTTATGAAAAATTTTGAAGAATTTTTCAATTAAATATTATTTTTAATAAATCATAAATAGTTTTTTCGAAATAATATTAATAATTAAAATAATAACCTTTATTAAAAAATTCCTAAATTTTTTCTATATGTTTATGAAATTATATAATATTATAAAAAAATATAAAATTGAATTTTTAATGTAATAAATATTTTATATATAATAAAAAATTCAATAAATGTTAATTTAAAAATATGAATATATGTATGATAATTAATTTTCAAATTTGTAAATTCATATTATATATAAATAAGTGTACTAAATTTTTTAAATCACATATATATCTTATATATGCATATATGCTATTATGAGAGAGAAATATACACTAATATATATATATATATATATATGAATTTATTAATAAATAAATATAAAACAATTATTAATGACAAAAATTGATTTTGTACAGTAAACAACATTTTTCTATACACAAATCAAATAGTATAATAAACAAATTATGCACATAACCAAACTGATTTGTGACAACCGCATCTACTTACAAAAATTTGACATAACTAAACATATAGTAGCAATATATTTAAACAGATATGAAATTGCTCATCACTAGTACAAAACAGATCAGTTGCTTCGCCTCATTTGTGTCGGTTGTCCATAAAACCGACACAAATAGCGTAATTTGTGTCGGTTGTTTATTAACAACCGAAACTATTGACTTATGGGGTAAGAAGAAAATGTTAAAAATGTAATTTGCATCTGTTGTTCTTAAGAAACCGACACAATTGAAGGGAAGCAATAGATTTACTCGTGTCGGTTGTTTGAACAACCGACACAATTAAATACAATAGCATCGGTTGCCTAAAAACCGACACCATAGGCACACAACTTTTCCCCCAAATCCATTTCAGCCGCCTCCATCTTTTCCCGCGAACCCTAAATTTTAGAGATTAAATTTAGCCATCACGTACCCAGCACGTCTCTTCTTTTCTTCTTCGTAAAACAAAAAAAAAGGAGAAAACAGCAATCGCACGCTTTTATTCCTTCTTCTCTCTACCCATTAAGCTTGAAAAGGTACTAAATTTTGGACCTTGGCAATCGAGAATTGAAATTTCTGTATCAATGCTTTTCATTTCTGTATCAATGCGATAAAATTTCTGTATCAATGCTTTTCATTTTGTAAGTAATTCCAGAAATAAGTGATGCATCTTTGTTGTTTATGTGCAGCTTGGTTTGCGATGGAGTTTCTGGTTTTGGTATTGGTGGTTCACGGTGATGATTTGCAGAGGGATAGTGCGATTCAATTTTCTTCTATATCACGAAAACACTAATCTTTTCATATATTTTCCTTTCATTACTCAAGCTTATTCAAAGAAAAAAATTAGTTTTTTAAGTTAACCTAGTGATTTAATTTTTTTTTTCTCATCATGATATAATATTCGGTAGGAAATCTCTGTATCAATGCTTTTCATTTTGTAAGTTATTCTAGAACTGAGCTTATATAAATATTTGATAATGTTTTCTGCAATGTAATTTAGTTTTATGCTGATTCTATGAATATTTGTTTGTAATCTGAATCATAAAATCATGCATGATTAAATTTGGAGCATGTACCAATCGATTAATAAAACACCTTATAACTATCTGTCTAAACCAATACTTCTATTTACAGTTATAATAGGTACTCCCAGAACCCCTCACACCGCTACTACAAAACTCAAGTGCTAACCCTTCTAGTATATTTGCCTTGAAATTTAAAGCTTTGATGAAATTATATAGGAAAGCAGAGTGAAAATGGTGTTGTGGGTGTTTGGCTATGGATCATTGGTCTGGAACCCTGGTTTTGATTTTGATGAGAAAATCGTTGGATATATCAAGAACTATAAGCGTGTGTTCGATCTTGGTAATTTTTTGTAATTGAAGTTTAAGCCTTAACTAAGCAATATCAAGTTTGGTGAATTACATTACCAGCATTTTCTTTTTTCCTTTCTCTAGCATGCATTGATCACAGGGGTACACCTGAACATCCAGCAAGAACTTGCACCTTGGAAGAAAAGGAAGATGAAATTTGCGTAAGCTTATTATAAACTTCTACCGCTTTTGTACAGTAGTGCTACCCATGTTTATCTTTATGTAAGTTTTTGTTGTTTCAGTAATGACCAACATGATGAATCCTACATTGATTTGAACTTGTTTGTTGCTTGCAACTAGTATAGCTTGACAAAACACTGTGCTGTACAATTGAATTATCTACTGTCTCTAGAAAACTCGCAATCGAAACAAGTAAGAGTACTTGATGCTATGTCGGTAATCATGTAAAGAACCATAGATTATGTACGGCAGCTTTACTAAATAAGGATTTGAAATGGTTTGGTTTAATTAATGTGTAGTGATTGTTTATTTGACAGTGGGGTGCAGCCTTCTGTGTCAGAGGAGGTTTAGAAAAGGAAAGGAAGGCTATGGAGGTATCATCCTGTAATCTATTTGATGTCTCTTTTATCGGTAATAATGAACAACTGTTCTCAACTAATATTTCTCTTATCAGTATTTGGAGAGAAGAGAATGCGAGTATGATTCGAAAGCATCTGTAGACTTTTATAAGGTGAGTTCAAAAGCATCGGTATGTGAATAACATTTGTATTGCTATGCTTTATCATGCTTAGAGTCATAATATGTGCATTTGATGTCCAGGAAGGAGATGATCTTGCACCAGCTGTAACTGGAGTTTTAGTGTAAGGCTTCTTTTGGCAGAGTACTTATATTTTATTTTCCTACTGTAACTTACAACAACTAAAGCATCTACATACGTTATAAACACAGATTCACGTCGACCCCTGACAAAGTAAACAACAAATACTATCTAGGTCCAGCTCCTTTGGAGGTTATGGCAAGGTATATAGCACAAAATGCACTCTTTCTCGTTTGTAAATTATTTTTGCTGATCTGCTTTTTTTACTTGCTTCTTAGGCAAATAGCCACTGCACATGGACCTTGCGGAAACAATAGAGAATACTTGTTTTCATTGGAGAAAGCATTACATGATATAGGTATAAAGAATTTGTTGTGTATTGGTTGTGTCTCTTTGAAAATGATAATGATAGACTGCAAAGAACTGAACATAAAAGGTTATGACACTTGTATAGGACATGAAGATGATTATGTGATAGAACTAGCAAATGAAGTAAGAAAGGAGCTTGGGAGAACTAATTTTTTTCTTTGAACAAGTGATTGGCTTTGCATAGCTTCTTTTGATGTTTTAGTTGTAAAATAGTCTGTTAATATTGAAACTTCATAAATACAAAATTCTGTAAGTAACCATTACTCATGTTTCTAGTTGTCGAACAATTGAACACTCATAACTTGTCCTTATGTTATTCTTTCGCGAGATGTAGAACCTGGTGACCGTGTTGAAATTGACGAACCTAATTTTCATGTTGAAAAAGACAATGTATTATTAGGTCCATAGCTTTAAATTATTCTTACCACCAATTGGTTTAATGTGCATTCACCTATATGAACTATATCCGATTTAAAAAAAATCAAATTTAGGTGACCATTGATGTTGCTAGTCCTCAAGCAGGTGTTATTGAAAAGGTTAGACACAATCTTATAATAATTTCATACATCTCTGTGAAGTGTTTTGACAAAATTTCATACATCTTTTTTAACCGACAAGGTATTTATGATTTTGTCTTCTACATGTTTGAAAAATTTTATATTGTGTCTCCTTTCCCAGCATTTGTATATTTTTATGATCATCAAATTTGACAGGCAATCATGTCATCACTTGCTAAGGCCGTGATTAGTTTTTCAGATCTAAGCTTGTCTCGAGTTATACGATGCACCTCAAGACCTAATTCTTGCAAGATAAGTTCTAACCCTTGTATATTTTCTAATTTGAAGTTTAATTGTTACATAAGATGTTTGCAATCCGCCAGAATGAGTTCCACTTGAACACTTAAGGGCGTTTCTATTGATCTGAAAATCCTATAATTGCATTCTATCATATGTGCCAAACAAGAACTGTTAGAGCTATGTCATTTAGTTTGTGATACGTTTTGTTCACTGTTTTTGCGTATAAAATCTCTATGAACACAGAATCAATGTCGTTATTATCTTTGAATAAGCATTTTCATAATATTTATAATATGTTGCAATAGAGAACTAGAGTATTGGAACTGGAAAAATAAGTGGCTTCTTGTCTCGGTTCCTTGATTGCACAGAATGCATGTCTTGTCAATAGCGTCATTCCACTTAGGGATGTTTTATCTAGCGTTTAACTCTTTAAATTTAGCTAATACAGTGCACACCGACATCTTGGGTGAACATGCATTGTTTCAAACATGTATTCACCACTCTAAGTTGCTATGCTTTTCCCTTACCCAAGTCCATGCTGATTTAAAGTAATTTTTCCATCAGGCTGTAGTTTCCAGGCCCAAAAGTCTTTGTTATGTTGCTTGTCTGTACATAGCTTTATAATAGCTTTATAAGAATTCTATATGATACATGTATTTACATATATTAATCGTATTATTGTATGTCTAGATATCTATTCTATCAATTCAGTATACCCTTTGTGACTTAAGCTCCTCTTTAGTCACAAAAAGTCCATGAAAACCATATGGTACTCGCCTCGGCAGCAGCACCGGTATGCCCATGTTGATGCTGAACTTGCTAATGCTGAAGGTATGATCTTATATCAATATAGAGTCGTATAGATATTGAATTGGTTTTATATGAGAAAATAAATAATTTTTTTGTAACTTGATCTTTGTAGCGTGGTGGTACAAACCGGAGTATATTATCAATGAGTTGAACATCAATTCGGTGATCACTACACTAGGTCATGAAGAGAAACTTCCGATCAACTCTGCGACAACACATATGCCTTATACCATGAAGGGCTATGCATACTCAGGTACTTGACAATCTTGGCTGATATTTCAAGCGTTACCGATATTGAGCAAAAATTTAACAAAGATGATCGATTTACAGGCGGAGGAAAGAAGGTGACAAGAGTAGAAGTAACTCTGAACGGAGGAGAGACATGGTTAGTGTGCACAATAGAGCGTCATGAAAAGCCAAACAAGTATGGAAAATATTGGTGTTGGTGTTTCTGGTCATTACAAGTTGAAGTCCTTGACCTTTTGAGTGCTAAAGAAATAGCCGTTCGTGCATGCGATGAGACCCTAAATACCCAGCCTGAAAATCTCAACTGGAACCTCATGGTAATATATATTTTTAACGCGGTTGCACATTTACTAACTAAAACTCTAAATACGTAGCTCACATAATATGTGTATCCAGGGTATGATGAACAACTGCTGGTTCAAGGTTAAGGTGAATTTCTTCCGCCCTAACAGAGGAGAAATAGGGCTCATATTCGAGCACCCAACTCAACCAGGCAAACAATCAGAAGGCTGGATGGCTAAACAAAACCACATAGAAAGCACTCAACAAACAAAACCACTTAAAAAGAGCACATCCACACCTTTACTGAACACTTCCACAAAACAGTACTCTCTATGCGAAGTCAGCAAGCACTCTAATGAAGACTCCGCTTGGATTGTCATTCACAACCAAGTCTATGATTGCACTGCATTCATTAAAGACCATCCAGGTGGTGCCGATAGCATTATGATAAACGCTGGCACCGACTGTACCCCCTTGCATTATCATCCCATCCACTCGGTAGAATACCAGCCATTTATGCTTGCTGTCCTTCTCTGCTAGAGACATTGTCAAATATGCGTATATGCCTTGCTGTCAAATTTGATGATCATGAGTTGATGCAATTGGGCTGAAACATGAATAGGTAGAACATGATTAAACTGAAGTATATACTGACATGTTGAAGTGTCTTGCTGGCCGGGGCATGTGCGAACTAAAGTGAAGAATGCAGTGAAGTTGAAGCAAAGCTGAGTGAGTATCTAAACTAATTGTATGATGATAGATTATGTGCGAACTAAAGTGAAGAATGCAGTGAAGTTGAAGCAAAGCTGAGTGAGTATCTAAACTAATTGTAGTGAAGTTGAAGCAAAGCCGAGTGAGTATCTAAACTAGTTGGTATTTTGTTATGTACGTTATGTTTGTGATAGATTATATTCTATTTTGTTCTGTAAACAAGAATTATGTTGATGGATAATATAATTATATTTTTTGTTCAATCATTTCATAGTAACGTTCGTTTATAAAAAATTAAAATTCAATATCATACTATTTTTATAATCTTAAACGGTAATAATATTTTTTTTTGCTTCAGATATAACTTGTGTCGGTTGTTACTTCAAAGGGAACCGATACAACTGCATATCAATTGTGTCGGTTGAAAAAACAAACATAACCGACACAAATATCAATCATTAGTGTCGGTCGTCAATAAGGAACCGACACAAAACAAGCAACAGTTGTGTCGGCTTTTCTTAAAGGACCGACACAATAAACGGCGGTTTGCTTCACTATACAAGCTGATTTGTGTCGGTCCTATTAGAAAGACCGACACAACTGTTCATAGTTTTGTGTCGGTTCTCTATTACCAACCGACAAAAATAATTGATATTTGTGTCGGTTGTACAACCGACACAACAGAAAAATGTCTTTTGTGTCGCCTTCATTTGAGTCGGTTGTAAAACCGACACAACAGGGGTTACACAACCGACACAAATGAACAGTTTTATACTAGTGCATTATAGGATCATAGAATATAATTTAATTATTGTAATATGAATTAAAATTACCAATTTAATGATGCCTTTGAATTCACGTTGAAGCAATGACTTTCCTTCCTTTTACTATTCTTGATTCGTCAGATTTTAAGTCTGGAATCACCGACCTCTAATTATCGAATGGTATTATTTTAATTTGAAATATATTTGAGAATTTTGAAGTGGATTGAGAGCTATGTTTTAACCAGCCATGAAGAAGGTAATGACAGCCAAAAAAGGTTCATAATTATTTTTAGATATATATGGTTGTATTAGAGAGAAACGAGGAAAACCTTTTTACCCATTCTCACTTGATCTCAACTCATTATCTCCAAGCCAATTCCCTATGTTTTAGCCACTCTTAGACCATCCCAAAACTGAAATTTTGCAGCCCTAATAGTGTGCCTTAAACCCATCTAAGCCCAAGCCAAAATACTATGCAATTAAATCTAATTTAATCGCTTGTCGATATTTTATATCGATCGATATATTTATAACTGTTATAAATATATATAACATTATTTATTTCCCAAATCATATTCAAATTTTATAATTAATATTTCATAAATATTAATTAATTTATAACAATTATAAACTAATTAAATCGTCTGGTCTTAAGGGAATTCATCATTTCGGCTGTGTAACTCTTGTGTGTAAATTTGGTCAGCGATTAACATCGAACTATTCTAATGTTAACGTTCACACGTCACTTAGCAGATGGTGTGACATTATGGCCAAATTTATCGCTTACTCATTTTCGGTAAAATCCAATTTTAGTTTAATAAGTGTTACCCGGTTGTGACATTTGTTTACACCAATTCTCTTCGTCAAAACTATATCACTTTGGACTTATGGAATTTGGTAATGGTTAAAATTCCGACCTCATCCACATTCAACTTTATAGTCTAAATAGAAATTTCTTAGTTCAATAAGAACAATTATTATTAACCGAAATGATCTGGGTAGAGACTTTGACTTTGAATTGACTTGAGTTGACTGTGATACTAACCTTATATAACCGAGGGGACAAATCCTCTCTTGAATAGTGCTTCACTTCCAATACTTCCACTCGACCCAACTATAGTCACTCGATGGACGCCATGCCATGATTTGGCTATAATCAAAGCGGATCTTTCATATTGAAGATCCACAGTATTCTCAAGTCGAGAGAACCGTGTAAATCAGTCACATCGATATTTTTTGTTTAACCTTAGTTATATTAACCAACAGAAAACTACCGAGTGAGTTGTTCCATGGTTATCCAATAACTATTAGTACGTAACCCTTAGGGTCCCCCAGTAGTCATGGGTAATACACTGTCCAACATTTGGAGAGCATTACGTACTCCAGTCTCAACGGATACATCGATATCCAGTCTCAATGCATCTTAACTAGGAACATTTAAAATGGTATATTTGTTTCGTTGTGATAAATTACTCACGGTTACAACACCATGTAACTACTATCACAAAATATACCATTTATGTATTTTTCTATTAAATATACTTTTAATTAAGTTAATTAATTAATATAATCACATTATATCAGGTATATAATAGAAAGAAAATACCTTTTATTTCGAACAAGATTGGTCAACGAGTTAGATATATGTAACAAATTACATAATTGCCCCAAGGGCATACCCTCACCCTATCAGGTTTTTCTTTCTATAGTGTGATCATAATAGAAAAACGGACTTATCGTTTGAGAGATACTGCCATTTTAATTTTTAAGGGCTTCTGGGTAGACATATGGGTAATTAAGCCGTCCCAACCCAAACCCATTAGCCCATTTTGGATTTTTGGAGCTAGGGAGGGGTGTTGGGGCTAAGATGATTCACTTTTCATCTTCTCAAAACATCTCCAAACCTCCATTTCTCATCTTTCCTTTAAAAGATTCATCTTTTCTTACCTAAATCTAGCTTAAATCTTCATTAAAGGGGCAATTAGTGAAGTAGGAACTTTGATTCACCACTTTTGTGCTTGGGAATTCAGGTTGCTTGTTTTTAAGTTCGGTTTCAATTGGAAGGGTGGTAAATTTGGGTACTTGGTAAGTAATTAGTTCTCACACTTACTAATTAGGTCATTATACACCTTAAATGGTGTTTTAAAAATTATATAAAAATCTCTAAAAATGTTTTGGACTATAATTAACTATATATGTGAAATTTAGATGATTTAGACTTGATTTGTAAAAACATGTTCTTATAGATCCTTAACCTTAGATTTAGATTTCTTTGAAATAAATATGTTTGGATGTTTGGCTGATGTTTTGATTCCTTTATGACGTATGAATGCTTGTCTAATATTTGAATGGTTGAAAACGCTGATCAAATGATGATTTAGACTTAGGATCGATTCTTGAATCGTCAATGATCCAGAAATTTAAAATGGTTAGATCGATATGCAATTGATATAAGGCAACAAGGAAGGCCTCATAAGGTTGCACACCAAATTTTAGGTCAATTGGAGTTAGTATGTCAAGATATAAGCATTCAAAGTATGGATCGGTGATGATCCATAAACTCAAATAGCTTAGATCGAGGAGTGATTGATTAGAGGCAATAAGGATGGTC
The DNA here is from genome assembly GCA_030737815.1 of Allium fistulosum. Classification (NCBI taxonomy): domain Eukaryota; kingdom Viridiplantae; phylum Streptophyta; class Magnoliopsida; order Asparagales; family Amaryllidaceae; genus Allium; species Allium fistulosum. Next base: position 889,443,247 of record CM060905.1, on the reverse strand, counting down.
TCCAAAGATTTCCCACCAAGTTTCAAGTCATTTGGAGTTGGTACGCTCGAGGTGTGGGTGCTTAAAGCATGGATCAGTGGGGATCCAAAGCATGGATTGGTGAAGTAGCTTGGAGTATAGAATCAGGACGTAAGCCATGGATTGGGGTATGGGAACATAAAGGCAAGGACGTGGAGCCAAAATCACACGATTTTGGCTAAGTGTGGGTCCATCCCTATGGATAAGTACCAATCCGTGGGGGTTAGCCTATTTGACCTACAAATTTGTTTTAGAGCATGGAGAAGTGTAGCAAAGCTTGTAGGTGAAGTGTGTGATAGGTGGTGATGGACCATGATGAATCGGTGGTAATGGATCGTGATGGATCCATGGTCATGGATCGGTGTTGATCCATGAGTTTTGTCCCAAACTTGATGAGATCGATATGGTGTGACAAGGAAGGCCTTATAAGTGTACATGCCAAGTTTCAATTCGATTGGAATTCACGCACTCAAGTTATGGTTGTTTGAAGAAGTAAAGTGATGGATCATGATGGATCTATGGTCATGGATAAGTGATGATCCATGAATTTTGTCCCAAACTTGATGTGATTGATATGGGGTGACAATAAAGGCCCTATAAGCCTACATTTCAAGTTTCAAATCGATTGGAGTTCATACACTCATGTTGTGGTTGTTTGAAGATGTAAAGTGATGGATCCATGGTCATGGATCAGTGATAAACCATGACTTTTGTCCCAAACTTAGTAAGATTGATATAGGATGACAAAGAAGACCCCATAAGGCTCTGTTTCAAGTTCCAAGTCGTTTGCAGTTCATAGACTCAAGTTGTGGTTGTTTGAAGACGTAAAGTAATGGATCCATGGTCATGGATCGATGATGATTCATGAGTTTTATCCTAAACTTGGTGAGATTTATATAAGGTGACATGGAAGGCCCCATGAGGCTATATGCCAAGTTTCAAATCGTTTGGAGCTCGTGTGCTTGAGTTATGGCCGATTGAAGCATGGATCGACCGTGATGGATCGGTAGCCATGGATCGATGGGTGGATCATTTGTTTTGTTACTTTAGGTGAGAAGTGTATGAGGACTTGGTGATGTCCAAGGCAGCACATTAGACTGGTGGAGTGATATGATGAGACATAGTGTGTTTCGGTATCGAGTCTTATGCAAGGAAGATATTGATAACTCTGGATGAGGAAGGTGTTTTGTGGGGAAAGGGTATGTGAGAACGGTTACTAATGTGCACGTAAATGTGCATATTTTTACCACCATATTTAATCTATTTAAATTAAATAAATGATCATATCGGGTATTTTAACTTGTTTAAACCAAAATTCATATTATTTTCAAATCGTCACATATTCATCTTCATCCAAGGGCAAAATGGTCATTTTTGTGCATATATTAATTTGAAAAAATTTAATTAGAAATTTCTATATTATTTTATAGGAATTTGGCTTCATATACAAGTGGTTTCATGAAGATATATGCATGCATAAAGAAGATACAAAGGAATGGAGATAGAAATAATTCAAAGGCATGATAATGAAGGACCCCACTTACCCACCTACCTTAATGTACACTTAGAAGCTAATGCACATGCTAAAAGGCCATCAAATCTTCATGCACACTTAATGGATGATTAGGAGATGCAAATGATTACTTGGCCACCACACTACCTCAAGGGCAATTTGGGCATTCCCCAAAAATATGAATTAGGGTTTCATACATGTATAAAGACCCCTTATGTTTCATGTAACCCTCCTCTTCCTTAGCCTCTCTTTAGTTTAGTTTAGGCTCACAAATAAACAAGCTCTTCTTTTTCTCTTTTTCATGGCTACTTAGCCATTTTTATTTTCATGTAATTTTTTTTATGCAATTTAATATATGATCTTTTTTCTTTCTTATTTATTTCCTTTCATGTTGTAGTGTAGATTTACTTTCATGCAAGTAGAATAGTTCTAATTATTGTTAATTAGCTTTCTTTTCATTAAGCTTTCATTTTCCTTTGATTTTGCTTTCATGTTGCTAGTAACATTTGTTAATCAAATGACAAATATGAGAGGCTAAACCCCTTCAATTTAAGGGTAATGAAGCTCTCTAATTATGTAGCTTCAACTATTTGTTAATTCATGCTCTCTTTTTGTGCTTAATGATGATGATAGAAATGGTTTACTAGTTGTTTTTGCTTTGAATTTGATAGCTTATATTGTTGACATCAAATACTCTATGCTTAAACCATCACTAACACTAATTGCCTCTTCATCAAAATATGATTATGGCAAAAGAAAGTGATTTGAAATTAAAATTTGATGGTCTATATTTCTAATCAATAGTTAATAGGCCATACTTAAAATAGATTTCATTTTCATTGTCAAATTTCATGAAAGTTAGTAAGTGTTTTAAGGGGTGTGTTATAGTTTGATGGCTTATGTTGGCTAATCAATAGCACAAATATGTCATACTTATGATAAACACATCAATTAAAGCACTAATGACCAAAAAAGAGAGATTATGATTTCATATGTATTTAACTACATGATCTAGAGAGTGGATTTATTCTCTAAATTGTCATTTAACTCTTATATTTGCATCTCTTTTCTTTTAGTTAGTTAGCTAATTTTCTAATTCTCTAGCTTAACTTTCACTCGACTTTGGTTTAATTTAATTGAATATATTTTTAAAATCATCAATTCCCTACGGATCGACCCGTATTCGCCACGTACTACAAGTGTACGCCATGCGCTTGCGGTTATTTTTATTTCGAAATTTTTTGACGGTTTTCTAATTCGATAGAACTTCCGTTGATTAAGAAGTTTTTGGCGCCGTTGCTGGGGAATTGCTTCGATTTTGATTTTCTATTCTTCGAATTATTTTTCGTTTGATTTTTATCGTGTGTTTGTTTTGTGTGTTTGTATTTAAAATAATAATAATATTGTGTGTGCTTGGTTTTTGTGTGCATTTGTTTTTGTTCTTGTTTGTTTTGCATTTTCATTTGCATTTCCATATTCAAAAAAAAGTCAATTATTCACAATCTTCATTGTTTCTTAAACCTTTGATTACACTGATTGCATTACATTTGATTACATTTTGATTTCACAATCTGTTGTGTATATTTGATTTCAAAATTCTCATTGTAGTATTATATACATTCTCTGTTTCAAATTGAAACTGTGCATAAAACAGTCACTGCCACTGTTAAATTTGCACATCTCCTTCTATCATACATTTGCCATTGCCAAAACAAGACTCCTATTGCACAAATTACTGACCATCAACCCTTACTGCTGCAAAAACACTTCTGCCATCATCACCTTTTGCTCTGCCCATCAACCAGTGCATCAAATACTGTCAACACCAGTCCTCCATTTAAATCACTTCTCTGACCTTCAACCAGTGCAACATCCACAACTAAAACTGTTTCACCACATACTCCTTCAAATCACTTCTCTGACCTTCCTTGCAACTACAACTCCGGCACACAACTTCCCTGCTTCCTCCTCGCAACAGCTTCTCTGATATATGACTACAAACATCCCACTGCTGCCTACTTGCAGTCTGTCAAAACAATTCTCCACTGCCTTTATCTTTCCACTGTGCAAGTGCACATTTACATCGCCATTTCCCGACCATCCTCTGCAGCCATACAACTCCATCCAATGCCTCATCTTCACAAAGTCTTCTTGCTGTCAGCAAGCATTCCCGTATACCACTTCAAGGCGTCACCACTATCACCAATCACCAAAACATACACTACAACCACTCCTCTAACCTTCACACAAACCAACATATACAAACTACCTCCTCGCCTCAAACTGCCACAACGTAACCACATCTTCCCATCGAAAACCATTGCCAAAAACTCTGTCATATCACCCCTGACTAGCAAGTCTATCCTACAACATTACCCACCTCCACAACATCTTCCCATACAAACTGCCTTAACCACCACTTCACAGACCAACAACCACTCAAACCATTGCAGTCATCTCTTCTGCCAGTGCAATACAAACCATTGCAATCACCACCATTGAAATTTTCTACCACTCCATTACACTCCAAACAATTCTGCCAGTCACCGCCTTCAAACAACTGTTTTACCACTGCCTGAAACCGTTACATCCCTATACACGCTTCCTCTTTCCTACTTGCTTGCTCTTCATACAAACCTGCCTCTACTGCACACAAACCCCCTCATCGACCAGCCATCATACAACCATTGCAAGCAACAAGGCCACTACCTGAAACACGTCCATCTCACTGCATACATCCATCATCTCTTACAAACACTACACCATCACTTGTTCAACAAATAATCATCCTCTGCCTCAGCACGTTGCACATCACATTGCTACAACTCAACTACCCAGAACAATCACCACCAACTCCTTTCTATCTCACTGCCTCCTCACATTCACACTGCAACTTGCTTCCACGCTAGTTACTACTCCTCGCGAGTAACCAACTTCCTCAACCAATCACCTTCATCGACTTTGCAACCGCCCCTGACTTCACAAGCCACCTCCACTTCACTGAACCCGTCAATTCCTCCTCGAACAAAACCAACCACACTACCAACCCAAATCACACGCGACTGAATCGCCGTCAACTTCTACATTTCGATACACCTCCATCACCACCAATCACAACTCAACATCCCTACAACAACTCCATCACTCATCGCGACTGCCCTAACCTCTAACATAACCCGAAGTCATAAACCAGTTGCGAATCACCCAATCACTGCCCCTCGAACTCGAACCTCAAATTCAATTCGCGACAAAAAAAACCAGCCTTGAATCCCAATTCTCGAACCCAATATCCAACCCGCATCCAAAAATCCTCACAAGCCACTGCTACAACAGTTCCACTTCACCACTCCAGACCATCTCCTCGAAGACCACCATGCCGCAACTCATTTTAGATTAGGAATTTGATAATGGCGAGAGTTTGTTTTATGGGTGAAATTGGTTTTGAAATATTTTGTTTTGTATTTTTGATGGATTTTTATTTTGTATTTGTTGTTTTGCTTGTTCGTTCGTTTGCAACAAAGAAAGTGAGATTTTGAACTACTTAGTTGATTTTGAGTTTGTTTTTAAAATATCATTAGTTTGGACCAGGGTAAACGTTGTTGGGCTGAGTGTTCTTTTTTTTTGTTCTCTTGTTAAAAAAATGTGTTAAAGCTTTTTCCAAATTGCTAATTTTTCTCCTTAAAAAAAACAGAAAAGAGAAAAAAGAGGATTTCAATTTGTTTTGTTTTACTTCTTCTTTGATAAAAAAACAATTTTTTTAATTTATTTCTTTTGTTTAATTTGTTTTATTTTTGTTTATTTTATTTTATCGATCAAAAAAATATATTTCTTGTATATATCTTGTCTTTATTTTCAGGTTGCAGAACCAGAGACTCGAAAGAAAATCGCTTGCCAAAAAATAAACTGCTCGCTCGCTTTATCTATTGTTTTTATTTGAATTGCATAGTTGGGTTGTTTGCATTTATATAAAAAAAATTCAAAAACAAAAACAAAAATCCATTCGTAGTTGCATTGTTAATACACGTTTAATTTTTGCTTTACGTTTCATCCTAGAATTGTGATTAATAATAACGGTTAGACATCGATAATCCTTAATTGTATATTAACAATTTGTCTTCTTTGAACAATTTATTTTTTGGTGTCTAGGCTACGACAGAGTAAGAACCATTTACAAATATTACGGTGATTCGTAAATATTATAGTGGTTGTTCCTATGAAGGTACTTAAACCTTCGGCTGTATTGCTACGGTGATTCATGGTGCACCGATAACCCCTGCCCGTTACCTGATCGAGAACTATCTTGTTTATGTAAGACAATGTGTGATTATACAATTTTGGGTTAACTTAGGATAAATCATTTGTAATTAACCCCTACATTCATTTAGGTGCATTAGTTCGTGCATATTTTTTTAAAAAAAAATTTAAAAATCCAAAACTAAAAAAAATGTGTATATATTCTTTTTCCTTTGAAATTTTTAAATCCTTTTTCTTATTTAAAAAAAAATCCAAAAAATTTAGAAAAACCAAAATCCAAAAAAAATTATAAAACCTTTTCAAAAAACAGAGAAAAAATTGAAAAATCAAAATACAAAGCAAAAATCAATTTTCCATTTTGAAAAATAAATTCATTTTGTAAATATTTTTCCTTTATAAAAAAACAAAAACATTCTTGAAAATGTCCGAGTTTCCCCACTCATTTGAATTTTACAATAGTTGTGAAAATCAATATAATCCATATGATTTTACTCCAAATTCGTATGGATATTTTAACGACAACTATTCTTTAAATAATTCGAATTTTGAACAACAAACGATAACCAACCCTCGAATCTCGAAAATAGCATTTCATCTCTACTGGAAATCTCTACACAACAAAATCAAATGATAAACGATTTATGTAATTCTTATTTGTGTAATAACTCGAGTCAAGGATTCCAAAATTTGAATTCAATTCAAAATTCAAACGATTTCGATTATAACCCATGCAAATTCAATTTCAAACTCCAAGATGAATTTCAAACTCAAAATGAAAATGGAAACAACCTTTCAAACGAATTTGGCAATGGGAATAATCTTAACAATTTTACGATTGAAAATTTTTGTTCGCAACAAATCCAAATCGAAAATCCTTATGTTAATAACTATAAATTGGATTTTGTAGAACAAATGGACGAAATCTACAATGATCACTTGGATTCGTTGTTTAAAACATATATAAAACAACGTGAAAAACAAAATCAAATTCCAACGTGTGACGAGTCAAACAATAATCCATCTTTTACCCAAATCGACGATTTTCAAATAACAACTTTTAAAATTGAAAATAACAATCTTAGTGAAGTTGTTGAGAATACGGTAACTGAGTTGGATTTCAATTCTTTTGAGGGTGTGGAATCAAATTTGAAATTCAATCTTCCTTTTCTCGATTTCAAAATTTTGAATACGGCAACTTTGGATTTTGAACTTCATATATGCGATGAAGTTGTTAATAATCAAACAAAGGAAGATTAATTTAATTAACGAACACGGTTTCTTTGGACTTTTTGAAAACGAGTTGTCGAATTTTGAAGGGGATGATTTAAATCGCCATTTTAATTTTGAATTCAGTAATTTTGAAGAAGTTTTCAATGATAAATTTGAATTTCAATCAATTATTCTATCAACCCCAAAAATCATCGAAAATAAAACAGCTCGTACGGTTTTCAATAAAACGACATTCATTTTTCCAAATCAACATTCAACTTTGAAATCTTTTACGATTTGGTTTTTCGAGCTTAAATTGTGTTTCGTATACTTGACAAGGCAAATGAATCGGTTTTTGGAAGACCGTTTCATTTACGCTTTGACGATATACTTTCTGATCTCGTGTAAATACCGTTCACCTTCATGTAAATATAGGTCATCTTTTTATTTTTGTTTTATTTTTTTCCTTTCACTTGGGTTGATTGTGGGGACATAGTCCAAATCAAGTGTGGGGGGGAGACTCATCTTCTTTTTTGGTTTTTCATGATTAATTTTTCATTTTTCCTCCAAAACAACCAAAAAAAAATTTCAAAATATTTCTTTTTTCAAAAACAATTTTTTTTAAGAATTTATGATTTATTTTTAAAGAAACACTATAGAATAAATATATGGTTTTGGTTTATTAAATTGAAATTTTTGAAAATTTATTTGTCTTAACAAAAATAAAAATGAAGTTTGATTACAAATAACTATAGTTTAACTAGTATATAGGAAGGGTCCTACATGATAATTATGAACATATCCTAATTGAAAATATTTGTTTTAAAAAGTGGTTGATTTAAAGTAAAGGATATAACAATTTTATTGTCTTTTAAGTTAAGTGGTGGTAAGATGATTTTGCAAAACTCTCTCTTTTCAAACAAAAAATTAATAATAACAAAAAAACAAAAAATTAATAATAAAAAAAAACAAAAACATTTGTATATATGTAAAAAAATTCTATTGACACCTACGGTCGACAAGTGTTCACACTTGTGTGTACACTCGCCATACTCTGTACCTTTCTCACGTAAGCCCGAAAGGCGGTGCATGATCGGTATATTTGGCCTCAGTTTATCTGAGCTAGGTGTATGTATATAAAAATTCTTTTATTAATAATGCCTACAATCGATAAGTGTTCACACTTATGTGTTCACTCGCCACGCTCTGTATTCCCCTCACATCAGTCCGCAAGGCAGTGCATGGGTAATATATCTGGCCTCAGTTTATCTGAGTTAGGCATATGTAAATATTGTTAATATCAATAAAATTTCCAAAAGAAAAAGAATGGAGAGAGTAAGCAAATGAAATCCAAGCACTATTTTAACTTATTTGATTTGACTTGTTATTGAAAAGAAATGAAAATACCACTTTGATAAACGTTGATAATCGGCTAAGGATCCATTTCATAGTTACGTTTTATTATCAACCGACACAGCGAGTTAAACTATAGTCTATTTGTTATGCTAACTTCATTTTTGTTGGAAATTCTGACAAGTAAATGACTTAAGTTTTCAAGATAATAACCAAACCTATATTTAACTTATTCGTGTTAATTTAAAAATAAATCCTTCATTTGTAAATATTTTCAGAAACTCGCATTCATCTCTTTGTAAATAAATCTTGCATTTTGTAAATATTTTCATTCTGCATTTGGATTTTGTGGGTAGTATTCGCTGAAAACCCTCACGAGACAACACTCGTCCTACTGGGGACACCCAGAGGTTTAACGGCTTGTTGCATACGCTCAATGCAATCGTGCTCCGTACGAAAACGAATTTATCTTAGTTTCTCTTTATTCGAGGACGAATAAAAAGATAAGTGTGGGGGTATTTGATGTGCACGTAAATGTGCATATTTTCATCACCATATTTAATCTATTTAAATTAAGTAAATGATCATATCGGGTATGTTAACTTATTTAAACCAAAATTCATATTATTTTCAGATCATCACATATTCATCTTCATCCAAGGGCAAAATGGTCATTTTTGTGCATATATTAATTTGAGAAAATTTAATTAGAAATTTCTATATTATTTTATAGGAATTTGGCTTCATATACAAGTGGTTTCATGAAGATATATGCATGCACAAAGAAGATACAAAGGAATGGAGATGGAAATAATTCAAAGGCATGATAATGGAGGACCCCACTTACCCACCTACCTTAATGTACACTTAGGAGCTAATGCACATGCTAAAAGACCATCAAATCTTCATGCACATTTAATGGATGATTAGGGGATGCTAATGATTACTTGGCCACCACACTACCTCAAGGGCAATTTGGGCATTCCCAAAAAATGTGAATTAGGGTTTCATACATGTATAAAGGCCCCTTATGTTTCATGTAACCCTCCTCTTCCTTAGTCTCTCTTTAGTTTAGTTTAGGCTCACAAATAAACAAGCTCTTCTCTTTCTCTTTTTCATGGCTACTTAGCCATTTTTATTTTCATGTAATTTTCTTTTCTTTTTTATGCAATTTAATATATGATCTTTTCCTTTCTTGTTTATTTCCTTTCATGTTGTAGTGTAGATTTACTTTCATGCAAGTAGAATAGTTCTAATTCTTGTTAATTAGCTCTCTTTTCATTAAGCTTTCATTTTCCTTTCATTTTGCTTTCATGTTGCTAGCAATATTTGTTAATTAAATGACAAATATGAGAGGCTAAACCCCTTCAATTTAGGGGTAATGAAGCTCTCTAATTATGTAGCTTCAACTATTTGTTAATTCATGCTATCTTTTTGTGCTTAATGATGATGATAGAAATGATTTACTAGTTGTTTTTGCTTTGAATTTGATAGCCTATATTGTTGACATCAAACAGGCTATGCTTAAGCCATCACTAACACTAATTGTCTCTTCATCAAAATATGATTATGGCAAAAGAAAGTGATTTGAAATTAAAATTTGATGGTCTATATTTCTAATCAATAGTTCATTTTCATTGTCAAATTTCATGAAAGTTAGTAAGTGGTTTAAGGGGTGTGTTATAGTTTGATGGCTTACGTTGGCTAATCAATCGCACAAATATGCCATACTTATGATAAACACATTAATTAAAGCACTAATGACAAAAAAAGAGAGATTATGATTTCATATGTGTTGAACTACATGATCTAGAGAGTGGATTTATTCTCTAAATTATCATTTAACTCTTATATTTGCATCTCTTTTAGTTAGTTAGCTAATTTTCTAATTCTCTAGCTTAACTTTCACTCGACTTTAGTTTAATTTGATTGAATAGATTTTTAAAATCATCAATTTCCTGCGGATTGACTCGTATTCGCCACGTACTACAAGTGTACGTCGTGCGCTTGCGGTTATTTTTATTTCGAAATTTTTCGACGGTTTTCTAATTCGATAGAATTTCCGTCGATTAACACTTACCTATGTACATTGGACTTTGGTGATGGTCTAGCCTTCCTTGGTGATGGCAGTACCTTGGTGATGGTATGTGATCGAACACTTAGATCTAGTAGCGACATGGTGTATTGCCGACCTTGGTAATGGTCATAAGAGTTGCCAGGTATCTAAACGCATCTTGGTGATGATGTGTGACCTTGGTAATGGTCGGGATGAAGTGACATCTTCGTGATGATGCGAAACCTTAGTAAGGGTAAAGAGCGATGTGAGGTCAGGGTGATGGTCATTATTGCATGTGTTTGTCCCGAGCTTGTCATGATTGTCGTTGCTATTGGCTTGGTTGTTGTTTGGTTGCTATGGATGTCTCATGATGTATGTATACTGTGTTAGATACCCCGAAACCCATGTTGTACTTAGTGTGGTATAATCTCATAATGATAGTAGTGTAGCATATATAATGTTGTGCTAACTTGTTGGATGCAGTAGCAGATCAGGTATGACTCACCATATCGTATGTCCTAATATATTGACATTTTAGTATTGGAGACTTTCTGCCACTCACACTAGATTGTTGTATGAATCGAGGTTTTATGCTTTGTTTTTTATTATCTCGGGTGCTCTTTAATGAGTAGAGTAGATAGCAAGTCTAGATGACACGTGGTGGGTGTATAGAGGATGAGCAAGTGGAGCTATCTCGTACTATATCTGAACTTACTTATGCCTATTCCGCTGTACAACACTGTGGAGCCTCAGGTGGTATTTGCTTATTTATGAGACAGTTTATTTGAGCTTATTTCCATTTTGTATAAACTCTATTACTATGTTGTATAACTATATAAATCAGTGCTATGATTCTAGACCACTTAATTATTACTGTCTCTACCGTTATATATCTATAATGTTTATTATACTTTACCTGTGCGCTGTAAGATATGCGACCGGTTTTATGATTGGGTTTATTTTCTTTTATCTCTTAACGATCGTTCTACATTGATCGGGCATGGCAACAATGCATTATCGTATGTATTGGGCGTCGATGGTGTAGGACGGTTGTTACAATAGCAGTGGAGGATTGACTATGCTGCTAGATGAGCGAATTACGGCATACATAACCGAGCACGATACATTTCCTTCTCAGGGGTCAGGAAATGATGACTAATAGATCTTGTGTTTTTTTTATGGATATTGATTGATTGTGTACTTTAAACTTGGATTATGTTTGATGGTTGTAAATGTTTGATTGAACGATTAGTTGGTTTATTGTGGATGTTTGATGGATTTTTGATGGAATGTTGATGTAAATATGGACTTTTGTGATTATAAACTTGGTTTTTTGTGATATGTAATATTATTCGATGCATGCAATGTTGTACTTGTGAAATTGGATTTATATATGTTGTATATGAGGTGTAGCGACGGATGAATAAATATATATGTGGTTTAATAGATGAAAAAACAACTGTTTTTTAAAACAACATTTCCAGTATAGCAACGGCTAGTGACGGCTTACTGGTTCTAGGTTAGCGAAAGCTAACGATTGATAAATTCGTGATCCTTAGATTCTTGATACGTGTCCTTCTGATAACGACGGTTAGTGACGATAATGTTCTTGTGGGCCATTGAAAAGTTATCAATGAAGCCATCGCTAAGGCCGTCATCGTTTCTTGAATCGACGACTATTTGAGCGACGATTGTTAGCGTCGGCTAGCGACGACCGTCGATGGCTATATGCCGTTGGTGAATAGTGTGCGCCTTGTAGTGTTGTAGTTAGGTCTGTCAGTGGTACGGGTTTTGACCCGAACCCGGCCCGAACCCGCCCTATAAATGCAGATATGAGTTTTGACTCCAACTACCCAGACCCGACCCGACCCGACCCGGTTACTATTACGGTCAGGTACGGTTTAGTCAAAACTCGGTCTGGTTTGGGCCCGATCCAATTATTTGTTTTCCGTGGTTTCTAAACATGAGTATACATGTTTTTTACCATTTTGTTTGTTTGCACTAAAATATTTTTGCATAATATTATTGTGAACTTGAATACGTCACCATTCAATTTGCATGTTAACTATTTTTTGTCTGTAAGTTTTATAAATATTGCAATTTTAGAATATGGTTTTAACGTAAATGTTTTGAATTAGATATACGGATATTACTCGATGGGCTTGAAAAGCCCGACGGGTCGGGATCGGGTATTGATTTTGAAATACCCAGTGGATTTGGACCGTATTCGGATTTTAATTATTGTAACCAGGCTTGGGTCCGGGTTTTAAGATACCTGGACCGAAACCCATCCATTGACATACTTAGTTGTAGTAGCCGTTGGAGTAGGGGGTTAAAGAGACTAAATGTGTCGTTTTATTAAAATGCCATACAATTTTCGGTTTTGGTTTAAAATGACAAACACTTTACCGTTTTAACCATCAGTCGGCTATACTGGTTCACTGACCACGGAATTAGTCGGCTATATTGGTTCACCGACGACATTAGTCGGCTATATTGGTTCACCGACGACAGAATTGGGTTGTGGCTATTTAGAACAAGCGAACAAATCACAACTGGATGCATAATAGCTGCAAATTTTTGAGTGATGTTGTGCTCTAGGACCAACTGAATTATTTTCATACCACAAACATCAAATTTCTTATTTCTTATTCTTCAATATTTTAAGAACTGCTCCCAGTAAAATTACATCAATTGTGCAGAACATACAAATATAAATCTACTAATTCAATAAAAGTTTTTAACGATATAATAGTTTTTAATGTTTTGTTCTCTATTTTGTCTTAAACATACTGCATACCTTCATAAGTAATTCCTAAAACTCAAAAGTGAAAGGCAACTCCGAATTAACAAAGATCTCTTAAGACAAAAACATTAATCATATCTTTTGTTGAAACACTGATTAACCAGCATACTACCTAGAACTTACCACAATCAAAACGTTAATTACTACAGTTGAAACAAAACCAACACATATAACATAATATAATAAAGTACACCCAAACAAACAGATAAAACAAGCAGATATCGATGACAAAACATGAACAATTAAACAAACAAAGTGGAGTTACAGGAGCAGAGGAGGAAGAGGAGGACACTTGTAACCAGGGGGAGGATGCTTGCCACAAGTGATGAGCAGCTCAAGCGCAAGAGGCAAGTAAATGTTGAGGTTAAGCAACTTGACACGAATGGTGGTGCAAAGGCACAAAGCAGCGTCAAGATCAGCAAGCCCTTGTATTAATGGACAGCATTTAGCCTTAGTCTGGTTTCCAACCCCTATGTGGATCAGACCACCGAGTAAGTCTACACATGCACCAAGCTTCAGTACATCTATTGGGCACATGGGTGGTGATGGTGTTGGTGGTCTTGGAGAAGGTGGTCTTGGTGCAGGTGGTGTAGGAGTTGGTGTTGGTGGTGTAGGAGAAGGTGGTCTTGGTGTAGGTGGTGCAGGAGTTGGTGTTGGTGGTGTAGGAGTCGGTGATGGGGGTGTGGGTGGGCATACATAGGGAGGTGTAGGTGGGTGAAATGGGGGTGTAGGTGGGTGCACATAGGGAGGCGTAGGGGTAACTGGTTTAGGGGTAGGGTGGTGGTGTTTTGGAGGATGTTTTGGTGGGTGTTTTGGGTGCTTTGGTGGATATTTTGGGGGGTAACTGCAATTGCATGCAGCATGCAAGCTTTGGGCTAGTTCTGAGAAGAAAAGGACGAATAGGAGGATGGATAGGAGGTGATTACCGCCCATGGCCATGGTGATATAGCAGGGGGAGGGTAGTTTTATTTTTTCTTTTGTATGTGAGGGTTTTGAGTTCAAGCATTTTGATACTTGTTGCTTTATAGAGCTTTATTGTGGAAATGGGATCTTTGCTTTTACCTCAGTGAGATAATGTTTAGTTTGTAAAAATATTTTTACTTTTACCAGGTATGTATATGTAGTTGTGTCGTGAGAAATATGCCTTTATGTGAAGGTTGTTCAGATTATATATTTAATCTTTGTTCGTGGACAACACTGTCTATCGTCGTATACCTAAACAAAATGTTAACCTTTAAGACCGTTATTTTAACTCCGTAGTCCCGGACCTGTGCATAATTTATGTATACACCCACTCTAACACTATAAGATATGTTAGTCAAATGCTTTGAAATTCAGGGAGTTGTTCTTTATACTTTAGCAATTGTATTTTGTCCAGAATGATAATTCAGGAATATCACTTGAGTTTTTAGCTCGTTATCCATGCTTTCTAGCTTTGACATTGTTTCTTCTTCTGTTTCTCTGAATTATTTCCATAGAAACATTTATAACGTAACCAGTGCGTTTTTTAGGTTTCCAGAATATATAATAAAGGGGCAGATAATTTTTTCTCTGTCTGCTTATAGACTTGAAATCAGTTTTCCAACTTCGAATGTCTCGTTGGGCACATTTTTAACCATTAGCAGTGTTAAGCAAATAATCTCATAAACCCATTTTAGTTTCAGAAGAAAACAGAAATGGGAGTTGTTGAAAACAGTGATCACAGTAGTAAATCTCACTGCCAATTAATGTTATATGTCATTATATGACGATTTTCAGAAGATGCTGTTTTCTTGGTAGAAATATGTCATGTGAAGTAATCTGGACGGTAAATCTTTATCTAGACTCATATGTTATCATGTTTTTATTACACAGTATATCATTTTCCAGCAATAATACGACAGTATGCAAATGTCAAACCACTTCTACATAAATTATCAGGGAAAATAAAGTATATAGAGAGGTGCAAAACTTCAATCTCGTCAATATTGTTTTCTTCTGTTAATATATGGAATTGTGAAGGCTTTACCACACATTCTCAGTAAGAGTTTATAGTTTATACATTATCAAATTTATCTCGATATGGAAAGAAAAAGGAAAAAAAAGGTAGAAGTTTTAATCATAGCATGGTTTTTTCTCTGTAGAATAGAGTAGTAGGTTATGATTTCAAGGGTCAAATTTTGTCATGTAATATGAATAAGTTAAGCAGAGCTATGTGCAGCCCGTGAATGTATGTTTAAAGAACTTTAAAAATCTTATCATGACACACGTTATTTATTTATTTACGTGTATGTAAGCTTCACAATTTTCTGCTGCAAAACCTGTCTTATATCATCTGAAATCAATATTATAATTCAGATACGTCCGTATTCATTGACTCTAGTTTCTCTATTGCATGCATGTGAGTCCTTTCACAACCCGAAAGCAATGTAATTTTTTTATATCTCATGCTGTTCAATTCCTCTCGAAATGTGAAACATATGAAAATAAATAGTTGGATTTCAAAAAAAAACAGGTGACATCTATTTTGAGGACAAAGAAATTTGCATATCATCCACAAGCAGTTAATGATGTCAAATTTCAGTATATTACTTGTATAAACATGCTTAATTAAGTATAATATGAAATAGAAAACAGAATAATACTATATCAAAAATCAAAAATGATAAATTGGTTCTGTGGGTTTAACCCAACCTCCACTGAAAAGTACATAAGATCAAATCATTCAGATGTATCTACATAACCATCCCGGCCATACACACTGATATTATGTAGCATCATGCACATGTAAAATTTCAACTCCGAATGGATAAAGACAAACAATCACCTACTTATAACAGTACAGAATCAAATGCTTTCATGTGACTGAAATAGAAATAAAGCAATTACAAAAGCAGAGTATGAATGTATATCAACTGCTAAAACTTGTCACACTTCATCTCCTTAAAAACAATACTCCATCAAAAGAATACAAACTTAAAAGCAATTAATGTTAGCATCAGTTCTAGAGTTGCAAATCCTTTATTGGATAAGATATCTCAAGATTGCTACCAAAGAAGCAATTCACCGCCCTTTCTGAGCCGTTCTTGAACGAATGTGCAATATAGCAAGATCATTAAGATCTTGCAAGGGCATCAAAGCCTTCACAATATCATCCATCGAGGGCCGAGCCTTTGAATCTTTGCTTAAGCAGTAATATGCTATTTGAGCAACCTTATGAACCCCTTTCATTGAAAAATTGTACTGTAGTCGAGGGTCCACTAGTTGATAAAGCCTGCGCCTGTCGCCTAGATGAGGTCTTGCCCATGACACAAGGTTGTGTTCTCCTTTAGGTCGCCTCTTGTCCATTGATCTTCTCCCAGTTAACATCTCTAGAAGTACTACTCCGAAACTGTAGACATCACTCTTTGATGTCAAATGCCCTGAAGTAATTGTTTCATGTATTATGCACGGGACAGGATATATTTGTAAACTATAAACATATAAGAGTCCCCCCCCCCCCCCACAGTATTCAATATTGGTTACAAGTGTAAAAATTAGTTTAAGGAGATAAGAAAAATGAGTGAAAGACCTGTCATAACATATTCTGGAGCTGCATAGCCATATGTGCCCACAACTCTGGTAGAGACATGAGTCATATCTCCTTGAGGGCCTGCTTTTGCCAAGCCAAAATCTGATAGCTTTGCATTGTATCCCTACAAAATGGTATATTTAACTGCATTCTTTTAGTTTCCAAAAAGCAAAAGAGATGAATTATTATTGCATTGAACCACTTTGTAAAACTAATTACAGGAACAAACATATTTAAAATCTATTTATAAACACAAATCATTTTCTGCTAGCCGGATCAAAATATTATTTCAAATCACTTCAACATATATTTATTTTGCTTCAACTCGTGCAGTTTGAAATTGTACTGGTTTAATTTGATCATTTTCAGCAAAAAGTGACATGTTTTGTAAACAGTTTTCAGATGGAACAGTTTTTGTTACAGTACCGCAAAGTGGTCAGAAATGAAGTGGGGAAAAAAGAAAAGAAAAACAGTCTTATACAGTTATTGGTAAGATTTTGAAAATTACCGAATCAAGAAGAATGTTAGATGCCTTAAAATCTCTATAAATAACTGGTTCAGGACCTCCATGAAGAAACGCCAGTCCCTTAGCAGCACCAATAGCAATTTTTATCCTGCTAGACCATGGAAGGGGTAAAGCCCCTTCAGAAAAGCAATGTCGGTAAGAATATTTTCCAAGCAGTGAAAGAGATTGCAAGAATAAGTTTCAAAATAAGTGGGACAGAGTGCTTGGTAGTTGACATTACAATGCTACCTTAATGAATATTGTACATTAACTATGGCTGTTGAATTGCCATTGGTTAGTCAACAATAAGAATGCTTTAGCTTTATTGTTCACAAGTGAGTGATGTAAAACAATATACAAGGAACCTATTTTTGTTAGCAGTACCATATAGCCTTATATATCACATGTTAGTACATTATTTATTTTCGGGTTATAAACACAACTATACAAGAAAGTTAGGTCTCATTTGGTTTGAAAACGAATTTTGTTTTCAACCTGTATGTCAAAATGCACAGAAGACGAGAAAGGGATGAAAACCGTCAATTTGTAAAATAATTTTACTATATATAATTGAAACTGACGTTCTCTTTTTTCCTTCTTTGCAAAATATCAAAAACTATCTTCTTAGTTCTTCCTCCCACCTCTCCTCTTTATTGTAAGGACTAGGATTTTACAACCCCTGCTTCTCTACCATGTCATTTGAAATACATGTCTAGAACGCAAAATACCAACTCATTTTCGGGCAAAACAGGCCCTTGCATTTTAAAAGGAAAGAGAAATTAAGTCCCAACTCACTTCTGAAAAGATGGTTTTCAAGACTACCACAAGACATAAATTCATAAACAAGCAACCGTTGCTGATCTTCAATGCAGTATCCTATAAGCTTTACAAGATTAGGATGATGAAGTTGTCCGAGAAAGTTAACCTCTGCCTGAATTCACATTTGACAGAGCGTAAGTCAAACAGCATTCTCTAGAATGTAAATAATTACATATACTTAAAACATTGATGCACCAGAATAAATTTGATTTGTTGTTCGCATGCAAGGCGTCTTAGTGACAGTAAAACCAATTGACAAAATATATAGCAGTCTTCATATTTATATAGGCATATAAGCTAACACTTTTACAACTCAACGGTGTGTACAATAACAGAGACGACATTTGTAATTTGTAGGGTCAGAATTTAATTCCTAGCATTAGTAAATTAAATATGAATTATGATCATGATGAAACCAATATCTATTCTGGATGCAGATAACGTTGAAAAATAAACTTGTGATGTGAATATTAAAGCATTAATGGCCATGCAAATATTAAGAAAATCAACGGTCACAATGCATGATGAACGATCATTGATTGGAATATGAATGGTCATGTTAATATAGTGGTTATGTGTGTGTGCGCGCGCGCGCGTGTACACGCGCATGCATATATGCATTTAGCAGGCCATTTAATACATTGATCAGTTATGCATTAATCAATAGATGTCAGCTATGCATTTAGTAATTAACTAGGATTTTAATGTCAGTTATATATTTATCTATGCACCATATGTGTGCATTCAATCCATTTTATATAAGCACGTAAGCAATGAAGTTATTTATAAAAGAAAGTTTTTTGATGTGTGAAAAATTCCTTATCCATTAAAAGTATTATTATTCTCCTCTGTCTAAAAATATTAATAACACGGTGGTATCAGCGCTTCCTCCCAATAATATTGCTAACAAAATGATATCAAAACCACGAAAATTAACAAAAAAAGAATGACGAGCTTTTGGTTGGGATCTTTGTCCGCAGCTCTAGTGGAGTTGGCAGGGTACCCAGCTCACCGGCAGAGGGAGAGGGTTCGAACCTGACAACTACACTTTAGCAGCTTGTAATTTGCGGAGGCATGTAACAATCCCTTAAAGTAAGTTGAAAATCTCGAGATCGAAAAGTACCTCTACGAAAGTCCAGCTAAAAAGTGAGGTCGGTTGGGGGTGGGCCTACTGAATTCCCTAGCTCTACTCTCCGAATTAGAAGAAAGAACTGATACCCAAAGGACGATGGGAGATTGTTGAGAATGGGGTGAAAGACCAAATGATTTTGAAGGGTTGATGCAAATGGAAGAAAAAAACCATTTGCACAGCTATTACGATACTTGTGCTCGTCTTTTAATGAATAAGTGTTGATGATGTGACATCAGATCATATTCTTGGAGCAAGATCACCAGAAGATTCATGAAATTTACCGAAAGAATTGTATATGGAAATAATGAGTAGAAAAGGCAGGAGGAGGAAATTCAATAGATGACGAGGAGGGGAAATGTGTAGAAGAGCTGCCAAAAGTGGAAGTAATGAAGGAAGAGAAAGAAGAAGAAATGCAAGTTGAAGAGGAAGTCAAAAAGTGAAGATTGAAGAGCCTAAAAAATAATGAAGCGGAGAAGATGAGCAATGAGATGGGAAAGAAAACCAAGTAAGAGAAAGCAGAAGACATTAAGACTAAGGAGCTTGCAGAGAGCAAGAAAGCAAAAATGAAGACAACTGAAGACCTGAGTGTGTAAGACATTGAGGAAAAGATGAAAGAGAAGAATGAGAAATTGAATCAAGATAATGACGAATTTCATGGGAATTTCAATGGAGAAAAGAAAATGGATCATGATCTATACTATATTATTATTAGTGAGTTGAATTTCAAGCTCACACAGGCCCTCTTGAAATTTGGCAACTGAACAGTCGCATTTTTAAT
The DNA here is from genome assembly GCA_030737815.1 of Allium fistulosum. Lineage (NCBI taxonomy): Eukaryota > Viridiplantae > Streptophyta > Magnoliopsida > Asparagales > Amaryllidaceae > Allium > Allium fistulosum. The sequence goes on along the minus strand of CM060905.1, from coordinate 889,423,254 downwards.
TTCTTTATATTCCAAACTTAAAAATGTGATAACTTTTTCTACATTGATTGGATTTAAGAATCGTTTTCACTATTAAATCTCAAATTTAATTTGCTTTCCAATGATATCCATTGTTGATAGCTAAAAATAAATTTTTTAAAATCATAATTTTATATAGCAGCTTTAATTGCACAATTATTTTGTGTCACCGCTGTGTACCGCGTTTCTGTAACAGCATTATTATGATGATCATAAACATTACATAGTAGTTTTACCTAGATTATTATAATGTATTTATTATCTTTTAACATATTTGAAAGGAATATTTTTTTTGAATTATACAATTATGGTTGCCTTTGAATATTGTAACTACATTATGTAATAAAGTAATAATCTTGATTGTGTTTGATAGTATTCAAACTTAGTGCAGTTATAATTTAACCCCATCAAAAAACGGTGTAATAATTTATAGGCATTTTTTGAATTAATTTAACTACGTTAGTATTTTTTTATTGCATTTACTATTGATGATTTTGACTATATTTGATAATTTTATTCAATTTTAAAACAGTTATAAATTAATGAAATTAAGAAAATGCAATTATAATTTACCAGCAAGTTTTGGGTAAATTTAACTATATTTGAAGATTTTTAACCACATTTGTGTGATGAAGTAATAAATTTGGCTACATTTCAGGAATTTATTCAATCTTAATACAATTAAAATTTAACTACATTAACAAAATGCAGTTATAATTCATTGACAATTTTGAATTATGCATGGTAGAAATTGAATATTTCAGCTATATTTATGTGATGCAGTAATAATTTTGGTTGTACACGATGATTTATTCGAGCTTACTGTAGTTAAAATTTAAATGCATTAAGCAAAAGCGGTTATTATTTTGCAGTATTTTTGAAATTAAGCAATTATTGTTTTTGAATATTTTAACTGCATTTGTGTGATGCAATACTAATTTAGCTATAGTAATAATTTTGTTTGATGTTAACGATAGTTATTTAACCGCATTATGAAAATATAATTAAAAAATGAATTTTGATTTTTGATAACTTGAGATGATTAAATAATGACTTTACATAATTAATGCTTGATTCAACCGTGCAGCTCAGCGTTTAATACATTGCTTCCAGGTTTGATGATATAATTTGGCTAAGTTTACTCAATTTCATTTACAATTACGATAATCAATAATACAATAAGCATATAAGTTGTTGTATTCGGGCTTAAGGTAGATGCACAGTTTAAGTACTGGGTCAAAACATGTGTTGTAGTGAGAATAATGTTGATAACCACCTAAAAGAGTTTATTTTTTATTTTTTGCAGTAAATTCTAAAATCACTTGCACCACCACCGTCGGAAAACTTCTAGAAAACAATTGATGAATGTATCTTTGTATAAATGATTATGTAGTCATAGTTTGATTATTAGATATAGTTAATAGGTCAGACGAGCAGTGAGAGAATTTAGTAATAATACTGCATCAATGATACTTTTGCCTTTTTTGGCTGCAGGTACAAATACCTTCAATGGTTAAAATAATTGACTGATGTAATGCATCTATTAAGGCCAAGAAAACATCACTTATTTGCGCTCAAGCCAATATCATACACGCGTTGCTAACAGTTATTTCTGAGGCTAAAAAATGAATGGATTTCTCACAATTATTCTCTTCTGTATGTTTTGGATATTTTCAAATATGGGTTACTGCGACCAGCTGTATGCCGTGTTTTGTACCCTGCATCGACATAGATCCGATTCAGTGAACAATAGTAATTTATATTGGAACCCATGTTATTTTCTTATTGCATCATCATTTCTATTTCAATTGAATCTTCTGTTTTACTACTTTTCCCCTGTACTACATCTGTTGCTTTTTTCTTTTTTCTTTTGCTCCCTTTTTTCAGCAGTTGACAAATACTTTTCCTGACTGTTTACAAATTTCATCCTATTACTATATTTCTCCCCGTTGCAAAAAACTTTTGTTACTCTTATTTAATTGAATCGAACTGCACTGTGTCTTTGTGTCTGCAGTTCACAGTGAATACTTCAGCTATATCTATGCACATTGAAGCAGCTGTGTAATTGCAAAAGCAACAACATTGACGTTATATGCCACAGTGAATATATCTATGCATTAGCGGATAATTTTTTAACACATTATCCTCTAAATAGTCTGTGAACTTTAACATATTCACTGTAATTGTTTTGTTCGATTTTAATTGTGATTATCATAACCAAATATATCTATGTATTCTTTATCCTACCAAATTGTTATTCATGATGTAACACTATCGTTCAACAATGTTTTTTCATTACCACCGTATTAAATTTCTTATACATTTGGATATGACCTATGCAACAACAATATTTTTTCAACATCCGTGTGCGAAGCACGGGTTCGTACTAGTTTATTATTACTAATGACAATAAAACAACTGCAAAAAATTGACTTGGACATTGATGATGGAAATCGAAAGACTAATGTGATATCCGAACAAGAGAATATGAAATCTAAATCCGGTAAACATGTGAGCAAAAAATTACACAATTTATATTTGAATAACATTATTTTCGAGTCGATGGTTTGTAGAAAAGTTAAAATGAAACCTGGAAAGACAACAAAAAAGACACAAACAAAACTTACAAAAATCAAGTGCAACGGAAAGAAGCCAAATAAAACGTACGAATCAAAGAATCATCAGATTTTTTAAGACGCACGCATGCATGAAATCCTGCGCCAACTGGTTGATTGTTTTTTGTATTTTTATTAAAAATACCTCAATGATATTAGTTTTTATTTACAGTAAGGGTGGTACTTTATCAAGTAGAACATTCATTTTGATGTTTCGAATCATGACCTCTATAACCTAAGTCTACAACGTCGCACCACTAACCAGTTGAACTAGTGGTCCTTGACCCCAATGATATTATTTGGTTACTCTAATAATAATTTTATCAATGATTGCCTGAAAAGATCTAGTTATGCATTCGGTTTTGAAAGTGGTAAAATGCCCATGAAATCAAAACAAATCAACGTTCAAGGAGTTTGAGGATAAGGAACTGATGTCAAACATTCTTGGTACTGAAGCGTTACAAAAAAACTTTTCGTCGGATCGATGAAGCAAACTAAGTGGAGTAACAAGTTTAGGGGGGTGTTGAAACATAAACTTGTCGTGTGAATATTGAAGCATTAATGGTCACGCAAATATTAAGAAAATCCACAGTGACAATGCATGATGAACGATCGTTAATTAGAATATCAATGGTCGTATTAGTATATTTGTTATATATATTTAATTTATGCATTTAGTAGGTCATTTATACACTGATCGGTTATGCGTTAGTCACTAATACGTCAGTTATGCATTTAGTAATTAATTAGCATATAAATGTCGGTTACATATTTACCTATGCATCGGTCATTCACACACACACACAACCCTGTGTGTGTATGCTCAATCCACTTTATGCAAGCACGGAAGCTCTACACACACATATAATTATTTTGTTGCGTGAAAATTTCCTTCACTAAAAGTACCAACACCTCCACCTAAACGTATTTTTAACAGATAAAACAAGTAAAGGAAAAAAATAAAAATTTACTTACCACCCACTCGCGGTGACCTTGAAGAGCATCTTGTTTAAGACTTTTCACGGCAACAGTAATTCCAGTTCCTGGTTTAGCAGGGGCAGTTCCATTTTCTTCTATCCATCCTTTAAAAACATAACCAAATCCTCCTTCACCAAGAATGCTATCAGGTCTGAAATTGCCAGTAGCAGATTTCAACTCTTGGAAAGAAAACTCAAGTAATTTGCTTGAAGATAGTTTGAGATTTTCTGCAGAAAAACTAATTTCTTTGGCAGAGAGCTCCCTATTACTTGCATTTAGGTATCTAGTTTCAGTTGCTGTATACACACAAAAAACGACCGACATATTAACCATGTAAAATGAATTGCTATTTTGATATATGAGAAAAACAAAGCTAGGTCACTTGATGTATTCGTGAATACAACTAATGCTGACTTCTGAAAACATTTCTTGCATATCAAGTCACCAAGTAACTGCATAGCAAATCTACAAGTTCTTGCACAGCAAGTCTACTAGTTCAGCATAGATTCTTGAATATAACGTGGCATCAAAACTATATCTCGCTTGAGGTCAGGAAACCATATTTTAGGGAATGATGGAGCTCGGCAAGCAGAAACTAAATGTAACCACAGCTTAAGAAAGCTCTGGATTTAGATAGATTGTCTACTGCATTTATTCAGGGTACACAGAACAAAAACAAGGACATAATGGTAATAGTATGCTCCACAATGAAATACGCTAACACTAATTAGTAAGGATGGCAATAGAGTGAATTTCGGGTAAGTGTTTTCATCATTTAAAACTGCAATTATGTATGTTGTAGCAATATGTTACAGTTGTGATTACGTATTTGATCTAGCTAACATAATCACCAAAGCATATTGTTATAGCAGACAGAAGTACAATTGTTAATGAAGAAAATACTTGCATAAAGTGAATCAACTTGAACCTTGAAATATGTCACAACTTATATATTTTCAATTCAAAGACGGCTTTTTTAATTAAAATACACTAATAATATATTGACATGCCAACTGAAGCATTGAAATTTTGTAACAGCATTATGAACCCTTAAATGGAAACAATTCAGATCTAAAGATACAAAATATCTTCTTTTTTTATCTTTTAACCAAAAGTAGGTTGGTATACAATCAAAATAAACTTCCATTATCATAAAGTACTGTTAATGATAGAAAAAAGTTTACTTTGGTTTCGTTTGATACCATACACATTTAGCTCCATAAAGCCAAAGATAAGTTCAAGGTGTACAGAGTTAAAGTTCAATCAATTATATGATTCACATTGATCTACATAATATGACATCACAACCATCCATGCAGAAAATCAGTAGCTGCATGTAAACTGAAGGAAAAAATTACAAGGCATACTAGAAACTAACATCATCCCAAAATATATTATTTAAGAGGTAATGTCAGAGGCAATCCGATTCAACAATGCTAACTGCAAAATATTGGTTAGATACTATAATGTCAATCTTACATTTTGAGTTGATGGTAATAGTTGATGATATAAAATAGGTTGAGTGCACTAGGTGAAGAATCAGTTCTTCTACAAAACAATTGTAAGCGTTCCTATAAAAGAAATTAAAAATAATTCAAACAATTTTCAAAAAAATTAGATTAACAAAAGGCGAACTATACACATACAAAAAAACTAGAAGACAAACATACGGTTAAATTTATGAATGTGATTCAATTAGCCTTCTTGAAATATCTTGTTCGCAATTTAACATACGTTCTTTTGATGATTTTTTTAAGGTTGTGGTGAAAAGGAGAGAGAAGTGAGGACCAAAACGATAGGGAAAACATAGAATCATCCAAATATTAAAGTTCAAACAAAAGAATGTTATTGGGTGAAAAGTGTAATCAAATTCAGAAATTAGAATATTTCTAAGACACGGTCAAAATCTAATCGTTCACGCGATCCAATGGACGGACGATGGGGTAAAAACATAATGGACCTACCGGAATTAGATTCGAAGCTTATATCATTGTCATCCATACTTAATGGATATGTACAGTTCCAGCCACAAATAGTGAGAAATGCAAATATATCAATGGGTTATACTTGGGATCCAAAGTGCAGAAATGTGGCCATATACTTCAACTTCCTTGATATCAAATACATAATGAAGTATAACTTTTGGGCATCATGGTTTTCAAAATAAAATTTAAATTGTAAATAATAAAGTTTAAACATTAAATTGAAATTTGATTTCAATCGTGAATCGAAGATTCAAAAGGTTTATATCTTAATGTCAAGGACATCTAGCTCAAATGGTTAGATATATGACGCTTTAGATAAAAGTTCTACAAGTCATGGGTTCGTTCGAACCCCTGAAACATCTAAACCTAAAAAGTAATATCATCATTATTTTGCTTAGAAAACATAAATTTTGCATTGTCGATTCAAACAAATTATCTTGATATATTTTTATTTCATTTAAAGTAGTTAAGGCGCAAAAAGACGTAAGACTTACGCCTTGGGTTTTTTGCGTGCCTTTTATACAAGTGTGAGCGGCAACGGCAGAGGCTAGGCGGTCTGACTCGAAACGACGGCAGAGGCTAGGGCGGTGGCGGCGACAACAGATGACGGCGGCTGCAGGAGCTAAAGGCATCAGTTCATTTTTTTCCGTTCGACGCTTCAACTTTTGAAATGCTAGAATCGATATCGATTTAACAAAACAAGTCGGGTATGGGTATTTTTTTGTTTTGGCCTGCAAACTTACCATTATTTAAAAAAAAACCACTTCGATACTTGCCTTGAGGAGCGCCTTGAAGAAATGGGAGGCAAAACACTTTGAAGCTTTCTCCAAAAGGCTTTTTAACTTCATGGTCTACGTCTCAACAACTTAAAGCATATGAAGCGTACAGATCGTAAGCTTCGCAAGCCTTAAACTGCCGTGGCATGCGACTCAAGAATTTTTTTACTTTTGTTTGCAAATATTGACACTAATAGAAGTTATTAAATTTCAATTATTTAATAAAAACTAAAAAAGACCAAAATAAGAAAATGAAGTAAGTGTTTTTTATTTTTCAATTTCAATATCGACATGATTAAGTAAAATTGTTTTTAAAACAACGATCAAGAGCTATGTAATAGATTTTCTCATCGCCATTCAAAGAAAATTTCTTAATAGTCTTCCGTGAATATCCAAATAAATTTTGCAGATCAATTTAAATTGGTAGAAGAAATCAAAATTGGAATTTTGCTGAATCTCCAAATAAATTTTACAGAATCAAAACTGGTACCTATGGATTTCAGTTATTTATTTTTAATATTTTAAAAAAGATATATACATGTTCAGAGTTAACGACCTAAATGATTTGTTCTTTATTTTTTACATAGGTTAATTTATAATGTCAAATTTCATTGTATATTTTGTGTTTACTTTTACCCGAAAAAGTTACACCTCAACATTTCGAGGCTTACGCTATGCCTTATAAACCTGAAAACGCCTCATGTACGCTCTCACATTTTAAAACAATGAAAATTACCAACGCCTACTTAAGGCGCACTTTATTGCTCCTCATCAACTCGTAAAAAAGCACGATTATTGCGCTTTTTGTGTGCCACCAGTAGCGGAGGTGCCTCAACACCAGAAAAGGTGCGACACGTGCGCCTGCGCCTTTCTGGCCCCTAGACGCGTGCCTTAACAACTATGATTTCATTATGAACAAAAAGAGTTTCTCTCAACTGCAATTTTAATTGAGATTTGAATTGAAAAGTGAAATTTTGAGGAGATGTGATTTTGAGTAGAATTCAAAACGTATGATTTAAAAGAGATATATTTTAACAATGCTAGGAAATATTTTCTATCAGCAATTGCAAGTCTTGAGCAATAGACACCTTAATTATAGTATACAAAAGATAGCATAGCATCTTTAATATCTTGGTACCTCGAACAAAATCCATTAACTCTTACAAGTACATCGTAGCAACAACCAGTTTGGATAACTAATAAACATAGTCGAGGTTTCAATCTTTTCACATTCACGTTTTGATGCATTACTAAATGTGCTTCTTTTTGGGAGAAAAAACATCATGTACATACAAATGTACAATTAGTTTGTTCAAAATTAATATACATATGTTTTTGTTTTAGATCCAATATTGTATGATTTGGACATATGGTCGAACTTACATGATAAGAATCTTGAACCTAGTCTTAGGTAACTAAAGTCCAATCAATAAAGGCATTTCATATAGTTCAAATTTGACTAAAATGAAACAAACTAATAAAAGACATTCTTGTTAGATAAATAAAATACAAAACTTTGAATCTCACATAAAAGAAGCTAAGCAAATAAAATGAATTATCTGAAACACAAAATATCAATATAGTATCAATCCCACAAGAATATGCACAATAGGACACTCTCTTACTTTAGAAACAAACTTTAAATATATTGGTGAAACTTTTTGAATATGTTGGCGCTAACGCTTTCGTAAGTAAATTTACAACACGACTCTTTTTATTGATGTACATCAACTTCATCTCTTCTCATAGAACACTCCTATTGAGATTGAAGTATATTCCCACATGCTTAATTCGAGCATAAATACACAATCTTTACAAGACAACTATCAATTAGTCGTCAAAGCAAAAATTATTGGGTAGTCTATTCACCGGTGTATATCATTCACTACCCACATTTTATTTTCATCCGACATTGCTACTACTTTATATTATGCTTCAATGCTCAACAAAAGGTACTATTGGATCTCTTGTTGAACCATGAAATCATTCATGAACCAAACTTAACCATGTATCCAATGATTGATCAATGAACATCATTATCTCTTGCATGATTGACATCACAATATTAATGTAGTTTGCAATTCGCTTAAGATATTTACGTAAGACCTTAGTCAAATGTACCGTTTAAGTACTCACAAAACTAGCTGCTTATTCATTGTTACGTTAGCCAAATTTCAAATAGATTAGACCGTCCACATATTGTCGATACATCATTGCACACTATTGTTTTCAGACACACACTAAAACATTAAGTTCGATTAGCATTGTTATTGGTTTGCATTCGAGCATTCCAGGCTTCTACAACAAATCCTTTGCACATTTATGTTGATAGAGAAATATCCTCTCAAGTATGACCAATCTCCAATCCAGAAGAAGCATTTGAGTTATCCAAGTTTTTGTTATCTTGAAACAATCTACAAATTCTTCTTTGTTTGGTGCATTTATACAATGTCATCTCCATAGTTCTGAAAGGCTCGCGGCTCAGCGCGGCCCGATGCTTGCGTTTTTTTCCGTTGTGGCACAGTGCACATGAAAAGACGCGGCGAATGGCGCAAATGGTGCGAAATGACATGTTTTTTCATTATATTATTGTTTTTTTTACTTTTTATAATTCAAACTGCATAAAAATTAGTATTCATCGTATTATGGAGCATTAAAAAGGAAGTACAACATTCGTGACACCATTGATCCAATATCTTTAAAGGATATTGATGATTGTAATAAATGATAAACAGAAAATATAAATGATGCATCCGATGCTGAAGACGAGCTTGTATTTGATGATGCTAATGATGACTTGACTTGGTATGTTGGAGCAGTAGGAGCGGAGGAAGCTAGATATCTGAATAAAGAATCATCCACATTGAGAGGTTTTTCAATACCCGCTTCAGCTTCTTTACATCTTTACGAAGAAGAAACAAATCTAAATGAGATAGATAAGAAAGATGCCGAAGCTTATAAATCTGATGATACAAACATTGATTTGAAAAATATAATTGTTGAATCATATTCAGATTTCTAGTTTATCTGTAATATTTAATTATATTGGATTTTGGTTTTAGAAAACTATGATGCTTGAAATTCTATGTATATGATACCATATTTGATGATGTTTTTTTACAAAATGCCTACAAAATCTTTGTTACATATGTCTAGCAAAAATATTGAACTTTTTAAATTTATTGTTTTATATATTAATTTATTTTCGAGGTGGAGCCATTGGCGCAACGGTTAGATCACCCGCATGGTGATCTGAACGTTTATGTTCGAGTCTGGAAATATCCCCTTCTCAATGCGAAGGAAATACTGTGTACATTATCGACTTCCTCAGACCCCGCTATCGTGCGGGAACCTCGTGCACTTGGTTCCTTTTATATATTAATTTTTTTTAAATTCTAAATGCGTGCAGTAAATTTAAAAAAACGCGCATCATTTGACGTGCCGTGCGCCAAGGCTACGGAGATGTTTTGCGTCTTTTTGCGCCGTGCGCCATTAATAACTATGGTCATCTCCATTAGTGATCAAGTCATCCGCATTAGTGATCAAGTCATCCTTATAAGCCAATGTCTTGTTGCTCCATTTGTTTTAAAAAACAAGATAGAATTTGCGTGTGCCTTAAAATAGTTGCTTTTTGATTGAAACTTAACAATCCTATCATAACAAGTCTTTGGAATTTGGTCCATGCATGTAAAGCTTCTCCAACCTTGCATACATAATAAAACGAGTCTTATTGTCTAACCTCTTAATTGATACATATAAATCACTTGGTCCGGTTCGTCATGCAAAAAAAAAGATTCTCACATCTATATGATATCGTTTCTTGTCTTTATTTGTTGCATGGTTCAATAGAATTCATACAGTTAAAAGCTTAACTATCGAACTAAACTTCTCATTATAACCTAGCTCATACTGTTGGAATTAACCTTGAGTCATTGGTCAAACTTAATGGCATCCAACTGGTCCTTCAGAACGTTGTTTTAACTTGAACTCCAAGGGATACAGGCTTCACATCTCTTGGCTTTGACACTAAATATCAAGTTTGGCTGTATTCAAGTCTATCTATCTTTTCATTCATAACTTCTATTTATTAAATACCGTGGATGCCTCCTCAAGTGACTCGAATTCTACATCTTCTAATCTAGTTGCATCTGCATATGTAAGATTTGACTTTTGTACACTTGTAGGTCATTTGAGTTATGATTATCCTCGAGTTTCCAAGGACTTTGAAATGCATGTTCCTCAATAGTATCTTTTTCAAGCGTTTTTTAAGTTCTGGATTTGGTCTGATTTCACTATTTGTTGTTTTACCTTCTGTTGCAGTGGATTTTTAATTTCCCTTGAGTTTGGTAATACCTACTTTTCTCATGAACACCGAAAAGACTATTTGAAAAACGTTACCTCTCGTGATATATTAAAAAAAAATCATTATAGAATCACAATATATTCACCTTTACCTTTGGACGTCATATCCAACAAAAATACATGCCTTTCAACCTAATATGCAAATGTCTCGAAATAAAAATGTAGAACACACAACCAAATTGTTGAATGTAATTTATTATGTCTTATCTTCCATAACTTTTAGAAAGTGGAAAGGGATCTTAATCTTTGTTGAGAAAGTCAGTTAACCATATAAACTGCAATTCACATTTCTTGGAAAATGCTTCTTTAAATCTCTGGAAGAATTCGTTTTTTTTGTTATTCCATTGTGTTGTACTGAGTTTGCACATGTTTGATGGGTATCGCGCATTCTCGTAGATACTGGCCAAACTCATTAGGGATATATTTTATTCCATTATCTACGATGGATAGTCAGGTACTAGTATTTCCTAGTTCTGCTTTAACCTACTTTATGGAAATTTTTCCATCAAAATAGAAACCCACACACGTGAATAAATCGTCAATGAAGGTTACCAATTATTGAATCCCATTAGTTGATTGGTTCTGGCATGCCCAAACACAACAGAGTAAATTTAATTCAAGTGGATGTTTTGATTTGAAACTTGAATCCTCATATAGTAGTTGATGAACTTTACCATATTCGCATCATGTACATTGTTTTTATTTCACATCGGTTTGAGGGAGTCTACTGAACATTAGTTTCTTCATCATCACTTAGCTTATGGTAGCTAACATGTCTTAGTCTCATATGTCATATATTTTTCACAACTTGTCCATATAAGCCAATTTTACCAACATTCCATATATCAATTATAATCATCATCAAGTGTGGGCACTCTAATAGTCTTCAACTCATGAGTCACGGTATATGGTAGACACCTTAAAGTAACACTTTATTAGAATTATATCAAGATATGACAACGATGTTAAATCGTTGGGTGATTAATAATTTTAAATTGTCACTACTCACCACCATATGATCTCCTTTGCACCCAGCTTTGTCTTGTAGGATTTTTTTTATGATCGGTCATGTGGGTTGGGCATCTCAAGTCAATGATTCATTATTATAGCCAATTCTTTCACATGTCAATATCGTAAACTAAAAACTACCTTTTCTTCTGTAGCGGTCATGCTTCAAAATCTCAAACGATGTTTTTTGTATTAGATGTAGCAGCTGTACTACTCTCAATAAACCTTTTATTGACCAACGATATTTGAGCAAGTTTATAATCTTTACAACTCTTTTGCGTCATCGCTATCTCTATCATATCCACCCACATGTCGTTTAAACTTTAAAGGTGCTTTTGCTTTTGTTGATGTAGAATAGTTCATCCTCATCTTTTAATGAGATATCTCCCATTTGATTATCCAAAGTTTCTTGATCTTTTAGTGTGTGCACGCGCACATGCATGCATGTCATAAAGTAACATTTAAGCTTGATAATGATCAAATGCATAACTAACTTATGTACAAGTCAAATGTATAGCTAATGTATTTAATGATCATATCAACAATTGATATACATTATGAACTAATTCTATAAATAACACATATCCAATTAATGGGCAACTATGATGTAGTGTAATCGTTGAAATTTTCATCAAGTTAGACCATTAATGCATTAATACCTTTGTGACAACTTTATTTTACAATAGTTGTGACATGTTTTTAAGAGATTAATTACATGTAGTAATTCAAATTAAATACACTAATAATTGTAACCAAATAGGCACACAAAGATTAAGGGTGCATTTGCTGGTAATATGTGGGTCTTAATAAGAACAAATTTAGTGATATGAATGTTACAAAGTTTGTTTGTTTATAATAAGTGTTCAAAATTTCATAATAAATATTTTAAAACTTCTAGCTCAATTTTATTAAGTGATATTTTAGTGTTTATTACAACTTCCTTGATGATGAGTGATAAGTTTTTCAAAGTATACTCTTAGATGAATTTAATTAAACATTCTTGATAGAGATTGAGTTTACAGTTCTCTTTTTTCCTACTTTTTTTTTCTCTTCATCACATTTTTTATTTTCATGCTTATATTTTTGCTGAATTTCAAAGAATTGTCATCATTATTTTTATAATTTATTAATAAAGAAAATTATTAAGACCATGCTTGTTAAAAACGTTAATTACATTTAATTTGATTTGTAATAATTTTCCTATATTTTATCAAAATATAGTTTCAATTTTTAGTTAATTGATTTTATATTTGTTTGATTTCAAAAGTTGTTATTTATATATTTATAGACATGAAAGGATATAACCAAAATGACAAACATACAACTACTTTTAATATTCATCATTCAGCAAACACAATCCAGCAAGTGCAACCTAAGTGTAATAAAAATGTCCATCCAAATGTGCTCATCTATCAGTTTTTCAGTGATTGATGATCTGAAGTAAAATAGGACTGCGACTGCGTAGAATCAGTCAACTGAACTAGACAGACAGTAAAGGAAAAAAAAGAAAAAATTCACATTTTAAAATGCTTAACTCACAAAAATAACGCGAACTCAAGTGATGATCACAGCTAATATCGGCATAAATACATAAAACGAAGAAAACCCATTTGCCCATACATAGAAACAAAGTTAAACATTTTCCAAAAAAAAAAAAATTACCTGCGTCATTTACAAGATTTGGAGAAGTTTTGGCTGCTCTTGAAGACTTGCAACTTTCTCTAATCCCACGACCAATCACTACCCAACAACCACAATTTTTCTCCATCAAAACTGAGGTTTTACACGAAATCGAGAAGAAAGAAAGAAACTTGATCCATACCCACAAATTCCATGATCGAAAGTAATATACGAATAATAATATAATTATCTGGGTTTGTGGGGATGAGGAGAAAGATGCAAAATGAGAAAAATAAAAAAAAGGTATTCTGAGTAAAAGAGTATTTGGTCGTCAACATCATGATCATACGCGCAGTATATGTGAGTAAAAAGAAGCTTTCCTTTTACCTTTCCTTTCCTTTTTGTTTTATATTTTTGTTATTTCCATGCTTTTCTGTTTTCCTATAAACTACTACTCTGAAGCATGATGTGAAATCACTGACATCTCTGACATGAAACTTTATAATTTGGGTCTTCATTTTGAATGAGTGAATAAATAATTAGAGGATAAGACCATTTCGTGTAAGAGACCGCATACCCACCACTTTAATAACTCATGTGTACTTAACATTATTTATTTTTTTCTATTTTGTCTCGTTTTTAAACTTATTTTTGCAAATAGGCTTGTTTTAAAACTAATATCAAATATAGCCCTGTTTTAACCAGCTCGACGCTTAACTAGTCAAAATGCACCGGCGACTTTTCAAAAGCCGCCAGTGTAATTTTTTTTCTGACGACTTTTGAAAAGTCGCCAGCGTTTTTTTTATTTAAAAATTTACACTGGCGACTTTTGAAAAGTCGCCGGTGCATTTTGGCCAGCTCAGCGCTGAGTTAGCCAAAACAGTGCTATATTTGATATTAGTTTTAAAACTGGACTATTTGCGATAATAAGTTTAAAAAGGAGGTCAAAATGAAAAAAATTCCTTATATTGATCAATATCTATACAGATTACTTCCTTCTTGCCTGTAACGTTTAAGTGCTTTTTATGGACAACTAAAAGATAATGAAAAAGTGTTCAACGGAAATTACGTCTGATCTGACTAATGCTTGATAAGTCGGCCGCGTTTATTTGAAAAGCATTTGCCCGTTCAAAAATGAAGCGATTAAACAGGACGTAGGTACAAATACATCGGACGTAATTTTTGATCTCTATAAATATTGACTTCAACTCCACAGTTTCCTCATACTTTACATTCTACTATTCTCTGCTTGCCATATATAACAACGACTTCCACTGCGGTTGGTCCAAACAAAAAACAGACGTTTCATTGAAATGTCGAACTATCTACACTATTAGTAAAAATATGTTTAGATGGATTTACAACAAATCTGAAGAACGTCAAAACCGACTATAAGAAAATTGCAAATAGGTTTAACTTCTGAAAAAAATACTTCTCAACCGCTAGATATTGACTTCGCCAAAAATAAACATGGCAGTAATGGAAAAGGATTCATTAAGTGAGAGAATTAAAGGAACAAAACTGGTGGAGGCTGGGATAGTCAAAGAAACACTATTGCTGACGACGTCAACTAATGGGCGGATCGAGTCAAGATATTTCACGCTTTTTTTTACTTTTCCTTTTCCTACCAGTTGTATAGAATTTTTTTTTGTTTTTTTTTTGGACAGCGGTAATATAGTTCTGAAATGGAGAGATGCTTCTATACCCGATGTGGAATATTTGAAGCAAATATCCAGAAATGTTGCCATGGGAAACATGTCATCCTTTCCATTTAAGTTGATATACCAACTACTGAAGCTGAGGATGAAGTACAAAGTTGTTTTCACATCATTGCATCAAATCCCACTCCGAAAAACATTTAGGAAGAGGAGCCCATACCTCTAGAATAAAATGATCATTTGGAGTTCTAACTCTTCCAGCACTTTTAACCCTCCCAACCAGATGAATTTGCTCAATCTGACCTCAACACCATGTTAATGTTGATATGGACAGTCCCTTCGGTTCGTCGTTCTACCAATGATCGTTCTACCCAAAGACACACTCAGCATATGTTTTATGAAGATGTTCACAAGATGATGGAAATGATGGAAAGAAGAACACGCTTCAAGTCGTCAAGTTCCCCTAAAGGCGGTGAAGTTCCTCGACATAGGGATCGTAAATTGGCCGAAGCTCTGGCATGCCGCGAACAAAGCATGAAGTTGGGTCAATATAGCAATACTTAGATTGCAAAATTGTCTCTCGATAAGAATTTTCAAAGATGTATGAAAATGCTGAACTTTGATAATGCAACACGCGGGTGGATCAAACAGAGTTGAGGGTATTGCGAGGATGTCGTTAAATTTGTGTGTATATATATATATATATATTTAAATTTAAAGCGTTTAAACATATAGTTAAATTTGTATTTGAATTAGAATTTAAAATGCTTGGGTTTGTACTAATTATTTGAATTTGTAGTTGAATTGAACTTGCATTATTAATTATTAATATGAATTATTAATATCAATATTAATTATCAACTATTTAAGTTAATCATCAATAATTAATTAACTATTACAAAATAAAAGTTAAACTACTTTTACATTCCTTCCTACCCAACCTCTACCAACCTCTAATCAATTTTTTGTCCATGAACGCCACAACCTCTAACTTCTAATCAAATTTATCCACGAGCACACCCTTAATTTATAACAACGGATGTTTTTTACACAGCAATTAAAAGAAATGTGTACAAAATTGTACATGTAGCAATGTAGCTCACGAGCAAAGTTGGGATATATAGTGTAACGGCCCAACTTTTCGACCATCGAATATCGACACTATTGCATCCACGGTATTCGTGTGCCGAACACCAAGTGCCGGAAAGACAGAAAGTTAGGTTTAAATAAAAAAAGAATAGAACAAAAAAGGAAGAACATAACATCAGAATCTCAGAGCAGAACGATAATATATAATATCAAAAGAACAGTACAAAGGGTTACTCTGAATATAGGAATTTCCGAGTTACAAAACCTAAGTACTATTATCAGCCTGGGAAGTTATAACCGTCTATCCTTACAATGTTGATATATTCATAGGTAATATAGAACAACAGAAATAGAAATAGATAGATAACGGAAGCCTCTAGCTCGTCTTTTGAACTCTGAAGTGTCTAAGGTAAAACCTGCCATACTCATCCTACTCAAAAGAGTACGAAAGGAATTTAGCGAAACAATGACCAAGCATCAAGCATAAGTCTGGTATGAAAAAACCCAAGATACATGCAACATGTGACAATGACTATTGAGACCGTACAGATTCCCATAACAGTTTTCCTCTCAAAAGAAACCAACAATTCATTAAGTTTAATATAGTGTTATAATAGATAATGTCTAGAGTGTAGAATGTAAATCATATCAAATAACCGTAATTCTTACATTGGTCACACCACAACATATTTAGGCTAGATTCGAAACCGGTAAGGTACGTTCGCATAATGGATTTTTCCATGGGGATCTCTTCGATCGGCGTCGAATCCAATCTCTTGCACAAGGATCAGAAAGTAACTTCGGAGCATCGTATATCTCTAGATAAAATATATCATTAAGGTAAACACAAGAGGCCCATCGTCTGAACATAAACATGAACAACATGAACCAAATATCACCAACTCCTGCTGACCAACAATAGATAAGTATCTCTAGAAATGGAGTTGATAGTGTCCCGACGAGTGTTGCTAAACCCCAAGTTGTGCATCCTACTCTAATTTTACCCATTCCCGATGTTGAGGTTAAGTTCGGCATCTTTCACACAAGTCTTTATCATTCAAACAGAATACGAATCTCGAAATAGATTCCCACATCTCGAACAGATCACGAATCATTACATGGATTCGAGCATCTCGAATAAATCTCGAATCTCCACATAGATTCCCATTTTCAACCTCTACCAAAACATAGAACCTGTATACCAGTTTTGAAGTGGTATTCGGTAAGTAAAATACCTTCCGATCTCTCTTCAAAACCAATCGATGAATTTTCGGTTAAATCAATTCCGGTTCTTTAAGAAGTAAGTTAAAGCTAGGGACATTTCGTACCAATACTCCTCCCCGGGTGTTCTAATTGGTATGAAATTGCGAAGCCTTTTGATTACTTCTTAAGTTAATATTAGGTCAAGTTCGATAGTCGACTAATCGACTATCCATTAAAACGTTTGCTATACAAATCAATGTTCATATACATAACACGTTTTTGACATTTCAACTTAACCATTCCTCATCCAAGAATGAAGTCAAGTAAGTTAGAGCATTGGTTGCATCGAACCCTTGCCTAGGCACTTCATTCTTGAATCTCACAAATAGACAAGTTTACTCATCGACTTTTAGTGTTAAATATAGTATTAATGATATCCATAACAAGTAAGAAATCAACAAGATTATCATGTTTTTGACATTCCAACTTAACTAATCCTCGATCAAGAGGGAAGTCGGTAGGTTAAAGGTTTACTGTTTCATCCCTACTCGACCTCAATCTTAACTCTTACAAATAGAGAAGTCTACCTTGCTTGGTTTTTAGTGTTAAGCATAGTTGACTACTTTTCAATAAGTAATTGTATAATAAAACCATTTAGCCACTAAGCAATTCTGAAAACATTTATTTATACTTTTAAAATACTTAAAAATACTTATAATAGCTTTTTAAACATTTATCCAAAATATTACTTCAAAATTACAAGTTTATAAAATCTTTAAAACTTGGAATAACAAGTTTTCCTTATAAAAACCACTTCTTTAAAAATTCACAACTAACTCTTAAAAAAATCTTTACAACTTGGAAAAACAAGTTTTCCTTATAAAAACCACTTATTTAAAACTTTACAATTAACTCTTAAAAATTCATAGATATCTCAAACCACTTTTGAAATAGTCTAATAATAGTTAGTAAACACTTGTAAAAAGAATGAACCAAAATACTTAAATTTAAATATCTTTTCAACCCTTTTAAAGTTCAAAAATCAAGTCTAAATAGGCAGTTTTGCACAAGTGAAGTTTTGGCCGTTTTTGAGATGTTACTTAACTTTTAACCATTCAAACATTTTATGGCAACAAACATACATATAAAAAATTATAAATATAGCGAGAAACCTCTAAGGGTCTCTCTACAAAGTTCCATAGAAATAGCAAAAAATAAGGCAATTCCGAACTGCATCGATAGCGACTATCGCTACAGTTTCAAATTCGAGTCCGAACTAAGCCAAAGTCCATCTATAACCTACGTGCTTTGTTCCAAGCCCTTGCTATATGTCATACAATTCCATTCAAGTTCGTTCATGTCTATACATATGCCACTTTCTTTCAAAGCAAGAATCAAAACCGTTGTTTCAACATATGTCCAAATCAACTCAAATAACTTTAACAAAATCAAACACCAATATATATGCTCAATATTTTCAATGAAAGTCGTGAGTTAGCTCATCTTTTATTCAACAAACAACTAAGATCCAAGAACCCAAGTCCAACCCCAACCTAGCAACCTCATTTCCTTCCCTTCCTTTCCTTGTTTCACCTGCTCTTGCCTTCTTCCCTCTCTTATTACTCACGGCTATGGAGTGTAGGTGGAGATGTGATTCACTTCTTCATAATCTAATAGGGTATAAGGTGTTGTTATATTGTAGTAAGGCTTCAATCCAAATTTGAGTTGATTTGGAATTGTTTTGCAATTATTTTGCTTTAGGAAATTGTGAAGAAGAAGAAGACATGGATTTGCTTACTTTAAACTTTGTAAACTTATGAATAATACACAAGGGTGTGCCTCTCCTTATATATGCACAAGATGGTGTTTCCTAAGATTTCCTTCACCCCCCAACCATGCCATGGAAGACTCACCTCTCATCACTTCTCCTTTACATCACTTCTTTGTTATGCTAATTACACTTATACCCTTAACATGATATGTCTCTTATCCTAATAGAAGCTTCTAAAACTTTCTATTGCTTGGTAAAGAGGAGAGTGTGTTAACTAGTTGCTAATGTGTTCATTTGATCATTAGATAAGCACACAAGAGTTCGAACAACTTATATTGATCAAAAGTTGTTTATCGATAAACCGATTTTTGGTTACATTATTGATTTTTCTTCGAAGAATATATTTTTGTAAACAATTTTCAAAAACAAGTTTCTTATCATTATTCATTAATTAAATGATGTTTAACAAGGTTATAAAATCATATTTATAACACTTAATTATATTTCAAAATGTTTCAATATTCGAAGATGAAGTGTTCGAATTTCCGAATCGCTACATTCTCTCTCACTTAGAACATTTCGTCCTCGAACTTCACATAAGAACGATAACCAAAGAAGATAGAAGAACAAGATACATAAATAGAGTACTGCCGAAACTATATACAAACTAAACTGCAATCCAAATGCATACTAAGTGACTCCACCTCAAGCAGTGAGTACACAACAAAACATATATGAACTAAGATAAGAAATATCTAGTCTAAGAACAAATATGGATAGGACTCTTTCAAACTATTCTCCGTTTCCCATGTACAATCCGGAGTATCCTCGCTCCACTGTACCATGACTGACTTCACAACCTTAGTTCTCAATCGCTTCGTATCCCTATCAATAATACGAACAAGCTGTCTCAAAGCAGTCAAATTTGGCTCAATCTCTAAGTCCTCTTGTTGCGATGCTTCCACTATCATCGAAGGATCATGCACAAACTTATGCGAATACGACACATGAAATACATTGTGCACACCTGATAGCCTAATCGGTAACTCAATTCTATACACGAGTGTACCAATTGTGACGACCCGCAAATCCGTACCCTTTGAATCGACAATAAACCACACATGTCCGACCCAAAAAGCACAGACTGACGGAAAGTCAAGAGAAAGAAAAGAATAGAGAAGAAGAGAAGAGAAGAAAGAGAGAAGACAGAACCAAACATAACAATACAGAATCTCACATCGCAGCGGAAAACATATAATATCATATCAATGATCTTTACAAAACAAAAACTATATATACATACATTAATCAGAGTACAACAATCAATCAATAGTTATCAGCCTGGACAGTTATAATAACCTGTCCTCACAAATGCCGATAATATAAACAACAACTAATAAAGCACATCGGATAATAGAAATAGATACGTCAATACGAAAACGAAAATCTCCAGCTCTCCCACTGAAGCTCCAAAAGCACCAAATCTAAACCTGTAAACATACTTGGTCTGACCCGAGCATTGAAAGGGAAGAACGCTCGGATCAGTCTGATAAACCAGCATGAGAAACACACTCAACTGAATTTATTAAATTACCAAACTTTTCATTTATCAAAACAAAAGTATCTCGTAAGACACGCCCACACATAAACACAGACATGTTTTTACCTTACGATAACTAAAACTTTTCATATCAAATCCTCTTATATTATACTAGTGTCTAATATAAAAATAATATTCAAATAGCCGAAATTGTTACCATTATTAAATTCCAGCATACTAGGCTCTACAAATAAAATGGCAGGTACGTAGTGGAGTTTGGATTTCCATACAAAGACTAGGTGAAGGGACTACCTTCCGAAGGATACACCTCTAGAGGGATGTACCGAGGACCATCACAAAGGATCCTCTACCAACACAAGACCGACCCACCTCTATAACTAGATGGTACCGAATATATCATCCTCCGGTCGTTACCGACCTTTACTGAGGGCCCTCTAGCATACAAACCACAATAATCAGATACACGACGTCATAGCGTGTAAAGATATATCTAGAAGAGGATGATCATACCCTACTTGGGAGCGACCCACTTAGCCCTACTGCATCTAACCTTGTTTTGGTCATTTCCGGTTGATGAGGCTTGAGGTAACAATTACCTTTCACAATCACATATCACATCACTTTGAATGCCACACGGCCATTTCCGTTGACTACTAATTGCCTTCCACAAAAATACAACCCTTGAGCTCGTACGTCTCAAGGAGGGTGTTAAGCTAAGAGAAGTTGCCTTCTCCGCCACCACTGATGTACGTTTGTAATAACCAATGTACGTAATCTATAGAAATGCAATGTCAGAAAAACATCCATACAAGTTTTCTAGGAACATGACAATCCGAAGGTACTTTCCTACCACATCCTGTCGGGAAATCCCTTGAATTAGTAGCGAATAGTCCTTCCATTGGATATTTCATAATGAAGAGACCACTGCTACTGGATGTATATTGGGATTTTAACCCCAAACGATCAACAAGCAGTCTTCCACTATGAAAATCTAGAATATCAATATCATCACAAGCAACCTGCACAAATCGTCGCATATACATTAGTCCGAAGTGGTTTTCAGATAAATCTGATCCCGGTCTCTTCGCACTAACAACGCAAAAGCGTTTCTCAACCTCACACAGAAACTAAGTCTCATAGACTTATCACGTCTCCAACTTTCAACTTATTATCCTCCGGGCCAAAAAGGAAGCTCGATAGATTGGAGTAATACTCCGCACTATACAAAACCACATCCTCAACATAAATGATAATCAAGCCCACACAGAAGGTAACGTACTAAGTGTACGACTAAATAGTTCCCACATCAAGTCGAGGAACTAAAATTTGGCCAAGTTTGATAGTCGGTTCTTTAACTATCAAAACAAACAAATAAATATTCAGCACCATAACAATCACTGGGCCCTTTAATAAATCTTTTATTAATTAATTCACTTGCCAAATATTCACTTCAAATTATCTTTAAAAAGATATAATCTCA
Organism: Allium fistulosum; assembly: GCA_030737815.1. Classification (NCBI taxonomy): domain Eukaryota; kingdom Viridiplantae; phylum Streptophyta; class Magnoliopsida; order Asparagales; family Amaryllidaceae; genus Allium; species Allium fistulosum. Next base: position 889,401,130 of record CM060905.1, on the reverse strand, counting down.
AAACCATTTCAATATTGGAAAACATTTCCATATACTTATTTAATAATAAGTAATTCACAAATCTCTTTATTTTCAATACTTAGAAAATATTACATATACTTAAATCAGGATTAAGTATATATTTCATTCTTTAAGGAAAACATTCTCTTTAAACACATTTATTTGGGTCAAAATGAATGTTGTGTAAAACATCGTTACGACAACCCAAAATCAACAGTATCGGGATTCGAAAATAAGATAGATATATAAATCCCAAATACTATACAAAACATTTTCTTTCGAAAATCATTTACTATAACAACAGTGTTATAGTCCATCATTTCCTTATTTATCGAAAACGTCTATTTCAACGATGAACGTTGAAATCTATATATTCGATACTTAACACATTTTATAACATCTTCAACATTTTAAATCCATTTAAAATATCACTTTCCAAAACATCTATTTAATTTAAATATATTATTCACTGTCCAAAATCGTGAATATAGTTCATTACCCAATTCATTACTATGGCACATTTAATTAAAGGATTATCCACTGTCCAAAATCGTGGATATATCTCCTTTAATAACTTCTAAATTTAACTTATCAATTTCAATTGATTTCGGATTTATAAAATAATGTTTATAAATTCACATTTCTATTTTACAAAACTTCCACTTATAAAATCCCTTTATAAATCAATTCCATTTAATAACTTAATTACATGCTGAAATCCAAATTATAAAACTCCTTTACAATTCTATTACTTTGATTTATAAAATATTCAATTTTATAAATCTTATATATAAACCATTTATAATAATTCAATAAAACGTATATCTTCAAAATCACTTTTTAAATCCTTTCAAATTCGAATTCATCACTTTAACATTTTTAGATTTCCAAAATAGGCCCAATGATGCAACAACACCAAATACATCAATCACGGCAACCAAAACATCATATATCATATGATAACAGAATATATCACAATATCTATCAACAGTGGTGGGGAATCCAGTTGGATCCCTCCAACCTGTCACCTGCAACAAATATACATATGAGAATATGTGTACAATGTCCGCTTCGAGGCAGACGCGCGTACAAAGGGTCATCCGCTCATACACGGGAACGTATAGGGTCATCTGCTCCAATAGGCAGGTATATATCCAAATACCAATCAATATATAGATAATATATCATATCTCATTTAAACAATCATCAATCAACATAAATAATATTTATTCTCACTTATATAAAAATATCAATGAGTCAGAAAGAGTGAGTTGTACTCACAATGGTTCCAATAGCAGTTGTAGTGTTTTATTCCGAATAAAATTAAACGCGCGTTTAATTTTACCCAAAATTATCATTAGCTCCAATAAACTCCAAACCAGCTCTAGAATGTAGTGCTCGTCAATACGGACCCAACGCAATTCGTTTCGTGCGAAACGGACCTCGTATGACAAAGTTATGAGGTTTCAAAGTTAATACGATTTAAAATATAATTAATTTCACAATTATTTTTATTTTAAAACCCTAACTCATCTCGGCCGTTCATTTTGAGATCTCTGATCCTGGCCGTTAGACGTTGCTTCTTCTCTATCGTTATAGGCTGAACAAAATTAACCCATAGCCGCCCTTCCTTTACGAATTATCGAGCCTCCAACTTCGATCGTGATGACGATCAGGGGCCGCCAAACGAACGGCCACCACGAGCTCCCCCCGACCAATGACCGGTCGAGCTTGGCTACTCCATCATGTGGAATTTCGTGCATGAAGGCCGCACGAATGCGGCCTTGTAGCGGATGATCCACTCCATCGTTTTAAATCATCATCGTTGAAATTGTAGTACTCACCGCCCTCTACGTTTTCGTAGTTGAAAGTTTTTCGTGATAGCGCATGGATTGGAAGAAAAACAAGGAGGAAGAAGAGAGTTTTTCGGCCATTGATTGATAGGGTGGCGGGTTGTCGTAGAGCTGCTAGGGTTTTAGTGAAAAAACGAAAAAGTAATGTCCTTTTATAGAAAATATCGAAACACTATTCACTCGAAAAATTTTCAAACTCGAAATGAAGCATGCCGCCTGGCGTTTATAATGTTTTACCCCCATTCCGAACACAATGGAATATATATCGAAAGCCAATTTGATCGTATTTGGAAGATATATTTTCGAACCGACTATTTAAATTTAAAATTTACTTAAACCGATTTCTGCGCGTTTTAGCTTGCCCTGGACAAACCGTAAATCCGATTGACACAAAATTTGAAATCCTACAATAATATAACATTATGGATCTAATGAAATTAGTTTCGCCGAAATCCGAGACTGTTTGAAAAATGGCTATTTTCACACGTCAATTAAATATTAAAATATTCAATTTCTGTAAATTAACTTTTTATTCAATTTTAAAAGTTCTCTAACATCATTCTAATTCAAATAAGATTTAATTCAACTTTATAAATCATTTTTATTCCCATTAAATTCAATTTCCAACTATTTCTACAATTTCAAATATTAAATTAATAATTTAATTATCCAATTAAATCCTGATATTTCAAATATAAGTTATCCAACTTATAAAATTTACTTGTGAATATTTAAAATAAATTAAATATATGAATTTCAAATGACAGAAATTCTAGGTCGTTACACCAATCCTCTCCATAATCGGGAATGGTCTTTTATATCGAGGAGCCAAATTCCCAGCTCTTCCAAACCGGACTACACTTCTTATCGGAGAAACCTTTTGTAACATCCCATATTTTGAGGCCCGAAGCTAAGCGCTATAGATGTTGCAGTCATCAATAGTATTAACTTCCAATGACAAAATACGGTGATGTAAATGGTACCATAATATCAGAAGCACATGAATATGAAATAAAATCAACACAGATTTCAAAAACAACTTTTATGATTACATTTCAAATCAATATTTCATATCCAATTACATAATCCCAAAACAATTCTCAGGTTTTGATCAAATATAATTATTACATATTACGCCAAGAGCGACATATGAAGATGCCCCCTCGGATGATAAGAGTACTAGATAGATAGACATACCAGTCATAAATACATCGCAGCGGAAATACTACTAAATAACTCTTACATAGCTAGCTTTGTCTCCTACACGTCTTCAGAAGCTTATTCGTCCAACCTACTAAACCTGAAAAGTTCTTAAGTCTCAATCTATTCAAATTTAATTATGAGCACCCAAGAGTCTAAGGGGAAAACATAAACTTCAAGTCAGACATAAAGCCTGGTGTGAATAATTCAATTACATCTCAGTTTACTGATATTAAGTGAGACCACCCTGCTTAGCAGAACGGGTTTTCTCTTACTAATATCCTTTTAAAATCGTATCTTTTGCAAATCAAATTCTACAATCAAACTTGTTATAACAATAATAACAATAACATATATGCATACAAATTAGGTAATCAATGGACTATCTGTCCGAACAATATAGTTTTACTTGGCTGACTATTAACCACTGGTTGACTCGGGCCTACCAAACATAATAAATACTCTAACTTCTGTTAGATTTAATACTGGACGATCTATCCTTAACTTACTTCTCTTAGGGTCAACTGATCCTAATGGTTTTGCGGGCTCACCAATAACCTATGTAACATCCCCTATCTGAAGGCTTGAAGCTAAGCTCTACAGATGCTGCAGTCATCTATAGTATTAACTTCCAGTGACCAAATACATAATGTTAATGGTATGCATAATATTAGAAGCATTTGAATATGAAATAAAATCATCATAGATTAAAACACTTTTCTGATTACAATTCAAAACAACATTTCATATTCCAAGTTACATAATCCCAAACATTTCCCAGGTTCAGATCAAATATAATTATTATAAAATACGCCAAGAGCGACATATGAAGATGCCCCCTTGGTTGACCAGAGTACTAAAATAGTCATAACAGACTTAATACAACACAGTGGAAATAAAACTAAATAGAAACTCCTAAATTGCTAACATTTCCTCTTGCACATCTTTGGAAGCTTTATTCGTCCATCTACTAAACCTATAAAACCTTAACTCTCAATCTGCTCAAATTAATTTTGAGCCCCCGAGAGTTTAAGGGGAAAAACATAAACTTCAAGTCAGACATAAAGCCTGGTGTGAATAATACTATTACATCTCGGTTTACTGATATTAAGTGAGACCACGCCACCTAGTGGAACGGGTTTCCCCTCACTAATATCCCCTTAAAACATATCTTTTTGCAATCAAACTGATATATCAGTAATAGCAAGTACCGTATATGCTCAAAAACAGGTAATAAATGGACCATCTGTCCAAAACAATGTAGTTTTATTTGGCTAACTACTAACCTTTGGTTGACTCGGGCCTACCAGGCAAACTAAACAAATTATCTAACAACGGTTAGACATTCTTTTGGATGGTCTGTCCTTAACTTACTTCTCCAAGGGTTACCTGATCCTAATGGTTTTTCGGGCTTACCAATAACCTATCCTTCATCTTTGTACATACATACATACATACATACATATTCCTTTTTGTATGTAACCATCATTTGAGTCTTACCTGTGACTAAGCCCCACACACTGGAATTTTGGACTAAATTAGCTAGGGGCTGATAGCTAATGTATAGGGCGCGACCCTATACCAGTCCCATCTGGTATACAAATACCTGAGTCATTTTACTTAGGGTTAACTACCCTTTAAATTTTCCTTGAAAACCTTTTCAAAATGATTTAACCCTTTAAATCATACTTATACAAGGAAAAAATACTATTTGCTTTACTCAAATCTATTTGCCATGATATATGCTTTACTCAAAATATTGTTGATGAAGACATTCGAAACCTTTGTTTAAACCTTTAAATGGTCTCTTTCGAAACCATTGAAAGTACCCCTTTCGATACAAGTAAATTACTTTACTTTATAACCTTAGACCGAAAGGCCAAAACATACCTTTCGAAACCTTTTACCTTAGTCTTTTCGAAAACATTGAAAACGTCATTTTCGAAAGCTTTATAAACCTTAGACATCCACTTTTAAAATACCTTAATCATGCCTTTCGAAAACATTGGAATCCTTCCATTCAAAATACTTCAAGTACCTTTCGAACATATTGGGGAATCACCACTCCAAAACCTTTATTAGCTACCTTTCAAAAGAATTAAAGTACACTACTTAGAACAAACCTTTCGAAAACATTGAGTTCAAGTTAACGTATGTGGAACAACCTTTCAAAACCATTCCTTTCGAAACCTTTGGATTTAACTTTCAAAATATCAAAAGGGTCTTAAAACAACTAAGTCGAAAGCAACTCTTTCAAAAGCAATTTCCTAAGCAAAGAAGTGGATGGTGTCGAAACCAATCCCTTTGAAAGCATTGGAGAAGCATCTCTAATTTTAAAACAAAAGGACCCTTTCGAAGGCGTTGCTTCAAAAGGCATAAAGGCGGCAGGTAGGGGTTTCAACCCCCTTCGAAAACATTTACTTAAAACAAGGGTGCAACCTATTTCGAAAGCTCATTTCTTTAAAACAAACTTGACCCAGTCAAAAGCTGACCAAGTCGAAGGCTATCTTATTCGAAAATAAAGCAGGTGCTTTTCCTTTAGAAAACAAAACAAAGCTTCAACCCCTTCGGAACCCCGTGTTTCGACCTTATACCTTTCGCCTATGTTCAATTCATTACGTACCAAGTCTTTGATACCATGTGCATTGGTTTCGATCTAGTTGGAGGCGGAGATACTAAGTCGAAAGGTGGCTGCCGAAGATGGTGAGACAGCGGAACCTTAAAACTCTGATTTTTAACTATAAAAAGTAATTCTTTTCAACTAACCTGCTTATTTTTCATCATATAATTGGTTGCCTTTACTTTTTCAAAATGTTTTCTAAAAGGTGCTGCCGAATTTCAGAGATTAACATTTTAAAACATTAGCAAATAGCCCCTTCTCCTTTTATAAACATATAAAACATTTAAGTTCCATACCTTAAATAATTTTATATATTTATTAAAACACTTAGGAAAATTCTACAAAAATTCACATAAATCACTTTTAATATGTTTTCTAACATACTTAAATTTCTGACCCAAAACATATATATAACTGCCGTAGTTAATTTTAAATCCAAATAACCATTACTTCACTAGAAAATTAATAATAAATCCACATTGATTCATAAAATTATAAAACTTGAAACCCATCTCTAAAATATCATTCTTGACCATATATTAAAATCGCAAGGCATTTAGATGTCCTTTGATAGGTTTTTCAATTCAAAACATGTCATAAAATCAATATGAATAAGCATAATTCATCAACAAGCATGTATATATCTAAACATCATTCAAAACATGGAAATATACTTGCAAAAACATTCAGATCTGATTCTAGAAACCGAAACATCAAAAATATGAGATGTAAATATTATTCACCTTTAGCTTTGTTGTTAAGGAGTTGAGATTTGATCTTGGATTAAGTTGATTAGCTTCTTCCCCTTGATTTAACTTAGCTTCCCCTTTTTCTTCTTTAATGGTGGCCGACCTCTTGTTTTTTTTAGGTTGTGAAACTGAATGTGTGAAATGAATGTGTATATGGGTTTAGGGTATAAGGTTATTACTTATTCCTATATCACCCTTGCCTACTACCCTAATTTAATTCATTTTAATTCTCTTAGTTCATTAATTCAAATGGGCACGGCTACCCCTTATATTATACAAATCTCAATCCCTTAACCATTTACATTATTTCATTTAATTTACCTAATTAATTGTCATAAATAATGTTAATCAAAATTAGGGTCGTTATAGACTTCCCTCTTAAAGAATTTCGTCCTTGAAATTATGATAAGGTACACATACAAATCAATCATAAAGGTAAAACATACCATGAAACAAGTCAGGATAAGTATCTCGAATCCTGCTCTTAGTTTCCCAAGTACAGTCTCTCTCATCGCCATTCCACTGGACTTTAACTAATCCGACTGTCTTGTTCCTTAGCCTCTTCTCATCCCTCGCGACTATACGAACTGGCTTTCCAACTATAGTCAAATTCGGCTCTACTACTAAGTCCTTTAACACAGTCGGTGCTATAGTAGTCTCTGGGTCTCGAATACACTCTCTTAGATGAGAAATATGAAAAACGTTGTGGACTCCTGCCAAACTGTTTGGTAACTCTACTCTATATGTGAGTTTCCCGATCCTTTCTATAATAGGATATGGTCCTACGAATCTCGGTACCAACTTTCCAGATTTCCCGAATCTAATCACACCCTTCATTGGTGATACTTTAACGAAAACATGATCTCCGACTGAGAATTCTAAGTCTTTCCGTCTCTTATCGGCATAACTTTTTTATCTAGACTGAGCTTCTTTCATTATAGCTCGAATCAACTCAATCTTCTTTGTAGCTTCTCTAACTAAATCCGGACCAAGAACCAATCTATCCTCTATCTCTAAACAACAAACTGGAGATTTGCATAGCCTTCCATACAAAGCTTCAAACGGTGCCATCCCTATACTAGCCTAATAACTGTTGTTATACGAAAACTCGACTAAGTGTAGATGGTCTTCCTATGATCCTCCAAAATCTAGCACACAAGCTCGTAACAAATCTTCTAAGACTTTGTTAACTCTCTCTGTTTGCCCATCCGTCTGTGGATGGTAAGCGATACTCATCTTGAGCTTGGTACCTAAAGTCTCCTGTAAACTCTTCCAGAACTTGCTAGTAAATAAGGAATCTCTATCGCTTATTACACTAGGAATTCCATGAAGTCTAGCTATATTCTTCATAAACAACTTAGCTAAAACATGTGTTGTTCTGGTTGACTTAACTGGAATGAAATGGACAGTCTTGGTCAACCTGTCCACTATGACCCACCCATATACTTTCATTTCTTCCATTTGACCTTGGCAACCTGTCTATAAAATCCATCGAGATAGAATCCCATTTCCACACTAGAATACCTAAAGGCTAAATTAACCCACTTGGTTTCTGATGTTCGACTTTTACTTGTTGACATTTCAAACACTGCTTCACCTATAAGCCTACATCTCTCTTCATACCTTCCCAGAAGAAACTCCTCTTCATATCCTAATACATTTTAGGTCCTCCCGAACGAATAGTGAACTTCGAATGATGGCATTCCTTTAGAACTTCTTTCATGATGTTTCCTACATTCGGAACACACAACCTTCCTTTCTTTCTCAACCACCTGTTCTGGTCAAGACTGAAATCCTTCATGTCATCGCTCTCTGTTCCATCCCTTAACTCCCTGATCCATTCAAATAATAATGGGTCCTCTTTCTGCTTAGAAGCAATCTTTTCGATCATCACTGGTCGGACTTCTAAACATGACAACATAGCAGTCTTCTCACTTGATTTAGCTTCAGATCTCCACTGCACCTTGCATCTCGTCGACGCTTCTAAATCTTTCCACTCAGCTATTATGGCTAACACTGCATTCTGATGTTTTCTGCTACGTGCATCCGCAACCTTATTGCCCTTTCCCGGTGTGTACTCAATTCCAAAGTCATAAGCAGCAATAAACTCCAACCACCTCTGTTGTCTCATATTCAGCTCCTTCTGAGAGAATAAATACTTCAGAGATTTATGATCCATATACAACTCGAATATCTCTCCTAAAAGATAATGTCTCCACACATTCAATGCAAAAATCACCCCAGCCAATTCCAAATCGTGAGTCGGGTACCTAACCTCATGCGGTCTAAGTTGTCTAGAAGCATAGGCAATCATTTTACCTCTTTACATTAACACAACTCCTAATCTTGTTCCACATGCATCTGTATATACTACTAAGTCCTGATTCCCTTCCAGAACAACTAACACATGTGCATTAGTCAATAAGTGTTTTAAGCTCTGGAATGCATCCTCATACTTATCAGTCCAAACAAACTTCACATCTTTTCGCGTTAGCTTGATCATCGGTACTGCTATTCGCAAGAAATCCTTTATGAATCTATGATAATACGCAGCTAATCCAAGAAAACTCTTTATCTCAGTCACTTTCTTGGGTCTCTTCCAATTATTCACCGCTTCAATCTTAGTCGGATCTACAGACAACCATTTCTCTAAGACTACACGACCAAGAAACTTCACTTCCTTCTTCCAGAAATGACACTTCGAAAACTTCGCCTTTAACTGATGCTGCCTCAGCGTCTTAAGCACCACTCTAAGATGAACTTCATGCTCCCTTTCATCCTTAGAGTATATCAGAATATCATCTATGAACACCAGCACGAACCTATCCAAATGCTCTTGGAAAATTCGGTTCATTAAATCCACAAAGAATGCTGGCGCATTAGTTAGTCCGAACGACATTACTAACCATTCGTATGATCCATATCTGGTTCTAAACGCCGTTAAAGGAATACTATCCTCTGCCACTCTAAGCTGATGGAACCCTGTTGCTAAATCCAACTGGGAAAACACTCTAGCTCCACTCAACTGATCAAACAAATTGTCAATTCTAGGTAATGGATATTGATTCTTTATCGTCTTCTCATTCAACATACGATAATCGATACATAACCTTAACGATCCGTCCAGATTCTTATCAAACACTGCGGCTGCTCCCCAAGGCGAACTGCTTGTTCTGATAAAATTCTTGCCCTCCAAATCCACCAACTGCACCTTTAACTCCCTCATCTCGGTAGGTGTCATCCTACTTGGTAGTCCACTTACTGGTTCTACTCCAGGTACTAAGTCTATCCGAAACTCAATGGCTCGTTTCGGTGGTAATCCCACTGCAGGTTCAAAGACATCAGCGAATTCTCTCACAACGAAAACGCGATTCAACTCGTCTTCTACCTCCACAACACTCAACAAAGCATTTACTTCAAAACTAAGGTTTTCTACGGAGTATACTATCCGGTCACTACAGTCAGGGTGTCTAAGTGATATTTTTCTATCATGGCAAAATATCCTAGCATCATATTTACTTAACCTATCTATACTCAAAATAATTTCGAACATTGTGAAATCAAACACATGTAAACTGCAAACAAAGGTATTACCTAACAATTCAATCTCTAGGTGGTCACACTTCATTCTAAGTGTCGCTTACCCTCCTATCGGATTTTCAACCCTTAAGGAAGTAATTAAACATGAGGGTTCTAGGTTAAGCTAATCTACCAAACAACGAGATATAAAAGAATGCGATGCACCGGTATCAAACAGAACTCTAACTGGTATACCATAAATCAAAAGTGTATCTCCCAACACAGCTTTTCCCCTCTCCTCTACTGTTGATCTCGAGGTAGCTGGTTCCAATGCAAACATCTTGCCTTTTCCATCCTTGGCTGGCTCCTTGCACTGGTTCTTATAGTCTCTGATCACAGTTAAAACACTTTATCCCTTTCTTCTCAGTAGCTTTCTTTCCCTTGCCTGTCCGACACTCATGGGCATAGTGTCCTTTCTTGTCACACTTGTAAAGAACCTGCCTTTCCCTTCTTAGCAGCTCCACCTTTTTGAGCTCATTTCTTGTGGAAAAACTTCCTCTTCTGACTCTGCCCTCCTTGAGCTTCCTTGGCCTTATTTCTTCCAAGAAAAGCCCGCATCTCTTCATTCCTCAAGGCTATCTCAACAACAACATCACTTGGATCCCTAATATGTGGTAACATGGCCTTAGAAAGCTTAGGCCTCAACTCCCTGATGAACTTCTCATTCCTCTTAATCACTGTATCAATCGTAGCATAGCCATATCTCGCTAGCTCCTTAAACCTTGTCGTATACTTAAGCACAGTCATATCCCGCTGCTCCAACTCGGCAAACTTCCTAAGCAGAGTGGACTTTGCAATTTCTGACATAAATCTTTCCTCGAACCTCCTCCTGAACTCAACCCAAGTCATATTCTCCTCGTTGACCCCAACTGTCACACTGTTCCACCAAAACAGTGTTGCCCCTTGAAGTTGTCAAGAAGAAAGTATCCTTTTCTGCTCATCGTTGAGTCCTAAGTCGGTGAAAATCCTTTTGCAATGAAGTAACCGGTTCTCTACTTTGATTGCGTCTTCAATGCCAATAAACGGCTTTCTTCCCGGCCGAGCAAAATCTCTACTCAGAATAGCGTAATTATTCACTACTGGAGCTTCTTGGTTCCCTCCTCCAGAATTTCCTCAAACTACTCCAGCATCAATTCCCACCTGCATCATGTTGACAAAGAACTGATACATTGCTCCCATGTCAACTTGCGAGACTCCAGCACCCACATTTCAAGCTTGTGCTTGACCTTGGTTCCTTCTCGTATTTGGTTTGGCATTTCCATTTGTGGTGATGCTTCCCCCTCCAAGGTTAACTCTTCCACCTCTAGCATCCAAATCTGCATTCGAGTCTTCAAAAGATATAGAAGAATAGCCTAGGAGATAGGAGAATAGAGATATAACATATACTTATATATAGCAAATACAAGTACGTTACTATAGCGTTATCACATACCCCGATCTTTTCTCTAATTCCTTAGGATTATGTTTTCAAAAACCATTTTAGTTTAAAGGTTTTTTCATAAACCTATGCTTTGATACCAAGTTGTAACATCCCCTATCTGGAGGCCCGAAGCTAAGCGCTACAGATGCTGCAGTCATCTATAGTATTAACTTCCGGTGACCAAATACGGTAATGTTAATGGTATGCATAATATCAGAAGCACTTGAATATGAAATAAAATCATCATAGATTAAAACACTTTTCTGATTACATTTCAAAACAACATTTCATATTCCAAGTTACATAATCCCAAACATTTTCCAGGTTCAGATCAAATATAATTATTACAAAATACGCCAAGAGCGACATATGAAGATTCCCCCTTGGTTGATCAGAATACTAAAATAGTCATAACAGACTTAATACAACACAAAGGAAATAAAACTAAATAGAAACTCCAAAATCGCTAACATTGCCTCCTGCACGTCTTTAGAAGCTTTATTTGTCCATCTACTAAACCTGTAAAACCTTTACTCTCAATCTACTCAAATTAATTTTGAGCCCTCGAGAGTTTAAGGGGAAAAACATAAACTTCGAGTCAGACATAAAGCCTGGTGTGAGTAATACTATTACATCTCCGTTTACTGATATTAAGTGAGACCACGCCACCTAGTGGAACGACTTTCCCCTCACTAATATCCCCTTAAAACATATCCTTTTGCAATCAAAACCCTACAACCAAACTGGTTAATCAAACTGATATATCAATAATAGCAAGTATCACATATGCTCAAAAACAGGTAATAAATGGACCATCTGTCCGAAACAATGTAGTTTTACTTGGCTAACTACCAACCTTTGGCTGACTCGGGCCTACCAGACAAACTAAACAAATTATCTAATAACTGTTAGACATACCACTGGACAGTCTGTCCTTAACTTACTTCTCCATGGGTACTGATCCTAATGGTTTTTCGGGCTTACCAATAACCTATCCTTCTTCTTTGTACATATATAAATATATTCCTTTCTGTGTGTAACCATCATTTAAGTATTACCTGTGACTAAGCCCTACACACTGGAATTTTGGACTAAATTAGCTAGGGGCTAATAGCTAATGTATAGGGCGCAACCCTATACCAGTCCCATCTGTTATACAAATATTTGAGTCATTTTACTTAGGGTTAACTACCTTTTAAATTTTCCTTGAAAACCTTTTGAAAATGATTTAACCCTTTAAATCATACTTATACAAGAAAAATATACTATTTTCTTTACTCAAATCTCTTTGCCATGATATATGGTTTACTCAAAATATTGTTGATGCGACATTCGAAACCTTTGTCTAAACCTTTAAACAATCTCTTTCGAAACCATTGAAAGTACCTATTTCGATACAAGTAAATTACTTTACTTTATAACCTTAGGCCGAAAGGCCAAAACATACCTTTCAAAACCTTTTACCTTAGTCTTTTCGAAAACATTAAAAACATCACTTTCAAAAGTTTTATAAACCTTAGACATCCACTTTTAAAATATCTTAATCATGCCTTTCGAAAACATTGGAACCTTCCATTCAAAATACTTCTAGTACCTTTGTAGGGAATCACCCTTCTAAAACCTTTATTATCTACCTTTCGAAAGAAATAAAGTACACTACCGATGTGCACGTAAATGTGCATATTTTTACTTCCATATTTAATATAATTTAATTAAATAAATGAGCATATAGGGTGTTTTAACATGTTTAAACCAAAAGTCAAATTATTTTCAAATCATCATTTATTCATCTTCATATAGGGGCAAAATAGTCATTTTTGTGCATACATTATTTTTAGAAAATTTACTTGGACATTTTCATGTTGTGTTGTAGGAATTTGAATTCAAATGGAAGAGGTCTATATGAAAATATGCATGCACAAGGGAAGACAAGCAAATGAAGATGGAAATAAATCATTTCATGACAACATGGAGGACCCCACCTACCCACTTACCATGATTCCCTATTAAGAGCTAATGCATATGTTAATGGAAATTAAAGCTACATGGACATTTAAGTGGAGGATTAATTCATGCTAATAATAACTTGATGGCCACACTTCCTCAAGGGCAATTTGGATAATCCTCAAAAATATGCATTAGGATTTTAGGCTTGTATAAATACCCCATATGTTCATGTAATTAAGCTCTTAGTCTCCTCTTTAGTTAGTTAGTTTTAGGCTCAAAAATAAACAAAAAACTCTCTTTTCTTTTTCATGGCTACTTAGCCATTTTCTTTAATGTAATTTTCTTATATGCAATTTTAATTCATGCTCTTTTCTATTTTCATGCCCTCTTTCCTCTTATGTTAGTAGCTTAGTTTTATTTCTTATATAAGTAGATTAATTCTTTTTTGGTTTTTATTAGTTTGCACTTTCTTTTGTTTGTTTTATGTTGCCATCTACATTTGTTAACATGATAACAAGTATGAGTAGCTAAACCCCTTCAATTTAGGGGTAATGAAGCTCTCTTATCATGTATATTCAACATAATTTGCTCATTTATGTTCTCCTTTTGTACTTAATGGAAAGTTGCATGTTGATGTAAGTTTATTAATGAATTTGATAGTCTATGATGTTAATCACGTATAGGCTATTCTTACTCAAATAAACACAATTTACATCATCATCTAACTAATTGATTTTCGTAATGGAAGTGGATTTAGAATCAAAATTTGATGGTTTATGTTGCTAATTCAATAGTAAATAAGCCATGCTTAAAATAGATTTTATTTTTAATTTCATTGTCATTTTCAAGAGAGTTGAATAATGAGTTTGGAGGGTGTGTTATAGTTTGATGGTTTATGTTGGGCTAATCAATAGCATAAATATTCCATACTTATGATAAACACATCAATTAAATTCACTAATGACCAAAAAGAGAGATCATAATTTCATGTTGTGTTGATTTATGTGATCATGAGAGCGGATTTATCTCTCAATTGTCTTTTAATCTCATAGTTTTCATTCACTTTTGTAGTAGTTAGTTTTTGTAATTTTTTGTAGTTAAAAACACTCTCAAATTCTTGGTTTAATTTGATTGAGTAGAAATTTTAAAATCAATACAATTCCCTACAGGTTGACCCGTACTCACCACATACTAAAATTGTACGTCGTGCGCTTGCAATTATTTTTAATTCAAATTTTTCGGCTAATTTTCTAATCCAATAGAGATTTAGCCGTTGAACAAGTTTTTGGCGCCTTTGCCGGGGCGTTAATTTGATTTTTATTTCTATTCTTCGAATATTTGTTGTTTGATTTTATTGTGTATTTGTTTTGTATGTTAACTTGCATTTAGAAAAAAAAATTGTTGTGTGTATGTTTGTTGTGTGATTTGATTTATGTGCTTGTTTTCTTTTTTGTTTGTTTTGTATTTGCATTTCTATTTAATAAAAATAATACACAAGTTCATTTAAAAAAAAAGAAAAAAAATTTCCGTTTCATTTACAATTTTATTTTGTACAACTTTTTTTTATTCAACATACATTTCTGTTTTTTTATCTCTTTCACTGCGTACAGATTTTCTACATCTCTCTGCACACAATTGCATTTCTGCACTTCATCTACCATCTTGACTATCATCACATCACATTCTACAAACAATCACCTTCTACAAAACATTGATACAACCTCTCTGCCTTGCCTGCATATAATTCCTCCACCCCATACACCCTACCACTCTTCATAACACACCCACTAACCAACACTGTTTCTCTGGCCACTGCCATAACAGTCATCAACCTTGATTCACCAAACCACACACCTCTACTGCCAAATTTCAATACCACTGCTGTGCACACAACAGTGTCACTATACCATCTATTCTACTCCTCTACAATCCAATACTACATCCCATACATTCATCTCATCGCCAACATACAACCTCCAGCCATCAACATACAACTACAAAGCCAATAACCCTTCTTTGACTATCTACTGCAAAACACCAAGCCATAGCAAACAACTAAACTACCATCTTCCTCCACCACTGCACCTTCTCTGTGCATCTCCACAACTTCCCCACTTCACTGGTAAATACAATAACACTCATTCACCTTTCCCTCCACTGCAGACAGCAACTTGCAACATCACTTCACCCAGTCACTTCACTACAACATCCTCACTGCAACATCTCAACAAGTTCATTCATTTCCACCACTACAACATCTTCCCCAATCACTTCACCCAACCCACTACATTGTCAAAAACATTTTCTGTGCACTTCATTGTTACATTGTGCATATTTACTTCACCTTACCAGTCACTCAACCAGCCACCACCCTGTCATTCTACTACCATCACCAATCAAACATCAGACATATCATCCCTGCCTTGCATATCATTAATTGCCGTACACCACAACCACTAATCAGTGCCAGTGCAACTTCACCCACATCAGTCATACTCCCTTCTGCCTCCTTCCCACAGTCAAATACCTGCCAATCCATTATATCACCTCATCACATAACCACTGTAACCCAATATTTCAAACCACCCCCGCCTATAGCCTGTCAATCACTTCCATCCTCGTTCCAAACGGCGCCTCCTCTACAGTACAAGCCGCTCCTACATCAATTGCTTACAATTACAAACCCTCCTAACTCGAACTTCGCTAACCCAATCACTTTGCTCCTCCAAACCCACAATCACCTACAATTTGCACGAAACCCAAATATCCATTCGCCTTCAATCCCGCAACCCAAATCCATTTCCTCAACGCTGTCGTCCACTACCATAAACCAAGCACAGAAAGAGACCCTACGTTATCTCCTCGCCCAACCAGCTATGACCAAAGACGAACAATTCTTCCTTAACTGTGCCTGTTTCCTCATTGACCATTGCCACAACCACAACCCAATCACCAACAATCGACCATCTTTGATTTTGATTGTGATTTTGATTTCAGAAATCGCAATCGGAAATTCAATTTTTGATTTTGAACTTCGAACGTGGAATTGTGATTAAGTGTTTTGGATTCTGGGATTTTGAAATAGATAAGTAATTGTGTTTGGAGTGTTGCATTGTGTTGTCGTGTGTGTTTGTTTGGGGTGTTGCATTGTGTTGTTTTTAATTTGCAATTCTATTTTAGTATAAGTTCATTTTAAATTTTTTCTTGGCTTTATTTTTTTTAAAAGAACAAACAAACAAGTTTCTAACTTCTTTTGATTTCATTTTTTTTATTTTCCTTTGTTTTATTTCTTTTGATTTTGTTTTATAAAAAAATATCTTTGGTTTTGTTTTATTTCTTTTGATTTCATTTGTTCGATTTTCCTTTGTTTTAGTTACTTCTTTTATATTAAAAATAAATAAAAATGTATATATTTTGTTTTTAACTTCTTTTCAGGTTGTCAAAGCAGATAAAAAGAAGTGCTTGCTAAAAACCGCGTTGCTTTGCTTATTAAAAAAATAATTGCTAATAATTCTGCATGCTTTGGTATCGTGCTTTCATCTTTAGTTTTATTTTAATTGCATTGTTGGTTGCTTGCATTTGCATTTATATATACAAAAAATTTAAAAAAAAATCAAAAACAAAATTCATTCTTAGTTGCATTGTTAAAATCATGTTTAATTTCTGCTTCGCATTTATCTCATTTTATTTTCTTTTTTAAGGGCAACACCCAAATCCACATAAGATGGGGGATTTCATCACCCCTTCCTTGGCCCACAAATTGCATTTCATCTTAGAATTTGTTAATAATAACGATTAGAAATCAGACTTAAGGGTGTCACGAGCTCACCTAGGGCTTAATTGTATATTGGCAAGTTGTCTTCTTTGAACAATTTAATTTCTTGGTGTATAGGATATGGCGGAGCAATAACCATTTATAAATATTACGGTGATTCGTAAATATTATAGTAGTTGTTTCTCTGAAGGTACTTAAACCTTCGGCTGTATTGCTACGGTGATTCATGGTGCACCGATAACTCCTGTCTGTTACCTGGTTGAGAAATATCTTATTGAATTAAGACAAAGTGTGATTATACAATTTTGAGTTAGGAGTTACTTAGGACAGAAAATTTGTAATTAAATCTCTTGCATTCATTTAGTTGCGTTAGTTCATGCATATTTAAAAAAAAATTCAAAATCCAAATCTAAAAAAATTGTAAATATTTCTTAACTTAGTTAATTAATCCTTTGAAATTATTCAATCAAAATCAAAAATCCAAAAAAATAAAATTTTGAGTTAGTTTTTTAGAAAAAAAAAATCAATAATCTTTTCAAAAACAATTTTTTTTTGAAAAATCCAAAAACCAAATCAAAAATCAAATTTCCCTTTGAAAAATAAATTCTTTTTGGTAAATATTTTTTTATAAAATGTTTGAATTTCCCTACTCGCGAGAATTTTACAATAGTTGTGAAAATCAATATAATCCATATAATTTCACACCAAATTATTATAGATATTTTAATGACAACTATTGTACAAACAATTCGAATTTTGAACAACAATATCTTCAAAGTGATGACCAACCCTCAAATCTTGAAAATAGCATTGAAACGATTTCATCTTTATTTGAACTCTCTACACAAAATAATCGAAGGATAAATGATTTGTATAATTCATATTTGTGTAATAACTCAAGTCAAAGTTTTCAAGATAATCAAAATTTGAATTCATTTCAAAATTCAAATGATTTCAATTATAGCCCATGCCAATACAACTTCGAACTCCAAAATGAATTTCAAAATCAAAATGGAAACAATTGTTTAAATGATTTTAACAAAGGGATTAGTTTCAATGATGGTGAAATTTTTTGTTCTCAACAATTTCAAATTGAAAATTCTTAAATTAATAATTATAAATTTGATTTTTTTGACCAAATGGGCTAAATTAATAAAGATCACATAGATTTATTGTTTGAAACATATATGAAACAAGATGAAAAACAAAATTAAATCCCAACGTGTGACGAGTCAAATAATAATCCACCTTTTACCAAAATTGACGATTTTCAAATAACAACTTTTGAAAATGAAAACGACGATCTTATTGAAGTTGTTGAAAATGCGGTAATTGAGTTGGATTTCAATTCTTTTAAGGGTGAGAAACTCGACTTAAAATTCGATTTTCCTTTTTCGAATTTCGAAAAATTGAATACAACAACTTTGGATTTTGAACATGATGTATGTAATGAAGTTGTGAATAATTCAACAAAGGAAGACGAATTTTGTAAACACAAATTTTTTGGACTTTTCGAAGACAAGTTGTTTAATTCTAAAGGGGAAGATTTAGATCACCATTTTGATTTTAAAATCAATAATTTTGAAGAATTTTTCAATGATGAGCTTGAATTTCAATTTGGTGAAAATAATTTTGAACTTCAACCAATTGTTCTATCTACCCCAAAAATCATCGAAAATAAAACAACTCGTACGATTTTTAATAAAACGACATTCATTTTCCCAAATTAACATTCAACTTTGAAAACTTTTATGGTTTGGTTTTCCTTGCTTAAGCTGTGTCTCCCATACTTGACGAGACAAATGAATTCGTCTTTGGAAGAACGTTTCATTTGATCTTTAACGATATACTTTCTGATGTCGTGTAAATAATAATCGTTTCATGTAAATATAGGTCATATTTTTATTTTTATTTTTTTGTCTCCTTTCACTTGGGTTGACCGTGGGGACACAATCAAAATCAAGTGTGGAGGGAGTCTCATTTGCATTTTTGTTTTTTCATGGTTTATTTTTTTCTTTCCAAAACTCAAAGATTGTTATGTGTGTGTATATATATAAGGGTTTTTAGGCTCAAAGAAAAAGTTGAAGAAAAATTTAGTTTTAAGAACAAGAAGTTTTCTTTTTAGGCTGAAGGACACTTTTTAGTGTAAATCACATAATGATAGTTGTAACTATCATTTTTCATTTACATTAAAAAGTGTCCTTCAGACTAAAAAGCAAACTTATTGTCCTTGCGACTAAAAAACAAAAAAATCCAAAACAAATTTTCTTTCTAGCATTTTGATTTACTTTTAAACAAACACTATAGGATAAGTATATGATTTTGGTTATTAAATTGAAATTTTTGAAAATTTATTTGTCTTAACAAACATAAAAATGAAGTTTGATTACAAGCAACTTTTTGCAAAACTCTCTCAAAAAAATATAATATGTAAATACATATAAAACATTAAGAAATGGCTTTTATAAAAATAAGAAACACCCAGAGTCATGTGTTCACACGCAAGTGTGTACACTCGCCATGCTCTATACCCTACTCACGTAAGCCCGAAAGGTAGTGCATGATCGGTATATCTGGCCTCAGTTTATCCAAGTTAGGTGTATATATATAAAAATTCTTTTATTAATAATGCCTACAGTCGATAGGTTTGCATACTTGTGTGTTCACTCACCACGCTCTATATCCCCTCACGTAAGTCCGAAAGGGAGTGCATGGGTAATATATCTGGCCTCAGTTTTCTGAGTTAGGCATATGTAAATATTGTTAATATCAATTAAATTTTCAAATAAAGAGAGTGTAAGCAATTGAAATCCAAGCACTATTTTTACTTATTTGATTTTACTTGTTATTCAAAAGAAATGAAAATACCACTTTGAAAAACTTTGATAATCAACTAAGGATCCATTTCATAGTTACATTATATTATCAATCGAAACACTAGTCAAACTAGAGTTTAATTGTGATGATAACTTAATTTTTATTGGAAATTTTGACAAGTAAAAGAACTTAAATTTCTTGATAATGACCAAATTTTTTTAATTTATTCGTGCCAATTTGAAAGTAAATTCTTTATTTGTAAATATTTTCAAAACTTGCATCCGTCTCTTTGTAAATAAATCTTGCATTTAGGAATTTTTCATTTCGCATTTGGATTTTGTGGATAGTATCCACTGCAAACCCTCACGAGACAACACTCGTCCTACTAGGGACACCTAGAGGTTTAACGGCGTGTTGATACGCTCAATGCAATTGTGCTTCCTACGAAAATGGATTTATCTTAGTTTTAGTTTATTCGAGGACGAATAAAAAGATAAGTGTGGGGGTATTTATATGCACGTAAATGTGCATATTTTTACTTTCATATTTAATCTAATTTAATTAAATAAATGAGCATATATGGTGTTTTAACATGTTTAAACCAAAATTCAAATTATTTTCATATCATCATGTATTCATCTTCATATAGGGGCAAAATGGTCATTTTGTGCATATATTAATTTTAGAAAATTTACTTGGACATTTTCATGTTGTTTTGTATGAATTTTAATTCAAATTGAAGAGGTCTACATGAAAATATGCATACACAAGGGAAGACAAGCAAATAAAGATGGAAAAAATCATTTCATGACAACATGGAGGACCCTACCTACCAACTTATCATGATCCTCTATTAAGAGCTAATGCATATGTTAATGGAAATTAAAGCGACATGCACATTTAAGTGGAGGATTAATTCATGCTAATGATAACTTGGTGGCCACACTTCCTTAAGGGCAATTTGGGCAGTCTCCAAAAATATGCATTAGGGTTTTAGGCATGTATAAATACCCCATATGTTCATGTAATTAAGCTCTTAGCCTCCTCTTTAGTTAGTTTAGTTTTAGGCTCAAAAATAAAAAAAACTCTCTTTTCTTTTTCATGGCTACTTAGCCATTTTCTTTCATGTAATTTTCTTATATGCAGTTCTAATTCATGCTTTTTTTATTTACATGTTTTCTTTCCTCTTATGTTAGTAGCTTAGTTTTATTTCTTATGTAAGTAGATTAATTCTCCTTTTATTTTTATTAGCTTGCACTTTATTTTGTTTGTTTTATGTTGCCATCTACATTTGTTGACATGATAACAAGTATGAGTAGCTAAACCCCTTCAATTTAAGGGTAATGAAGCTTTCTTATCATGTAGATTCAAGATAATTTGCTCATTTATGTTATCTTTTTGTGCTTAATGGAAAGTTGTATGTTGATGTAAGTTTATTAATGAATTTGATAGTCTATGATGTTAATCAAGTATAGGCTATTCTTACTCAAATAAATACAATTTACATCATCATCTAACTAATTGATTTTGGTAATGGAAGTGGATTTAGAATCAAAATTTGATAGTTTTTGTTCCTATTTGCACTAAAAATGGTCACAAACCCCAAATTTCGTGGAAGCACCAGTGTATGAACACAAATCAGCAGTATATAATCACAGATCTCAGATTTAAGTAATGTAGAGGATAAAAAGTGAAGAATAATGAACTTAAAACGTAGAGAGATAGACAGAAACACAAGCTTTATAGTGGTTCGGCGATCTTACCTACGTCCACTCTGAAGTTGATGATTTTATTGATCTTTCTTTGATGTTTACAATTAATTTCAGCAAATTACACTACACCACAAAAGGCTTTTAACAGCGTTTGATAAACGCTGTAATACGATACAACAGCGTTAGTTCAAACGCTGTATAACGACATGTTGTCTTATATACAGAACTTACAACAGCTTTTCGATAAACGCTGTTGAAACATCTCTTTGACAGCGTTTCTTACAAGCTGTCAATAATGTTTTTACAGCGTTTTCAAACGTGCTGTATTATGTTTCAACAGCGTTAATAATTTAGTTGTCGAAGATGTTTTAATTCTACTTTAACTGTTTACAACAGCTTTTTCTAAACGTTGTTATTGAATCATAAACTATTTCGACAGCATGTGAAAAACGCTGTTATTGACTATTTCAAGATAATTACAGCACGAATTGAACGCTGTTGTTTCTTCATTGACAGCATTAATCAAACGCTGTCTTCTATTTATATAAAAGAATAAAAAAGAAAAGAAAGGTACTCCCAAGATTATAAATCTCCACTAAAATATTGATAGTACTAGAGCTACGTTAAATATAGATACTGAACCAAATTTAATAAAATATTACACTATTACAATTATACTTGGCCTTAACCAATTTATGACTTGAAAATCTACTTTCGAAACTCTACAACATCTTAGTACAGGTTCAGGTTTTCATAAAAAAAATGTAAAAACAACGGTAGCCTGTAAACAAGACAACCAACGTCAAGATACAAGAAATTGAATTACAAGAATAGTAATAGTACATACGGTCATCCAAGTTTGAACCCGTAAAGAAAGTAGTCTTTTTTTGGGCCATCACCTTCTTAAGTCAAGCGACAACAGTGAAGAAGAGGAAGCAACTACCTTTTCACGCAGGTTGAATTTCTTGGCAATTATTGGTCGAACATCTTCAACTCCTACCAAGCTTTCCAAAAATGGAAGTAATGAAAGCAGTTCTTTATCATTCCGGTCTTCAAACCAGCTCTCTATTGGGATTCCATTTTCTAACTGAAACCCAAATGCCTGCAAGTTTAAGTACAATGCTCTGAGTTAGAGACTTGTGCTGGTTCATGCTATTTAAATAGGTAACTCATCAAATCCATCACAACTTCAGAGAAAACAATATTACTGATTATATTACATAAAATCTAATAAGTAAGCTAGTACATGGGGTTAAAGAGGATAATCAATTTCCCACTATTGTAGTATGCATCCATCCCAAGGTTAATTTACCTGGCAATATGATGAACTGGACTAGAGTACTAGCTAAACTAATGTATCAGACAGATAGTGAATATGATCAGAGTAGACTAAACTATGTCCTGAAACACCTGCTGCAATAAAGCATAGAACTGAAGCATTGAGAGCAATAGGAAGAACTAATCTGAAGCAGACGATCTGAAACAAACTGAAACAGGCTAAGTTAAAACACTTGCTACCAAAAACTATTTGATCTAAACTACTATGACCAACTGCAGTTATGGCTGAGATGAAGATTGCAGTGCAATTATATTCAAACTAAAGAAAACCATAGTGTAATGATGCAACGTTGGAACTGTAGTTGCATGTAAGTTAGGGTGAAGTTGTATGCCATGTCAGTGTAACAAATTGTGAATAGTGTTTGTATCATCTGTAGATCGTTGATTAGGCCAGAACTTTGCCTTTTCTGTTTTGTTGTATCATCTGTAGATCGTGGACAGAATGTCCAACGCAACTTTCTCATGTGTGGGATTACCAACTGTGACAGCCCTATGCTTGTCCAACCAATCCGTTCCCAAAATAAGGTCAAACCCTTTAAATTAACTACTTAATTACACCTTTTAATTTAATTTAATTTAAAATAAACTTAAGAATTAATTACCAATAAAAGACATTTAAATAAAATATCTTAAACTTAATTAATTTAAAACAATTTATAACTTTTAACTAATCCCAAACTTAATTAAAACATTAATTATTTTAAAGAATTAGTTAAGAAAATGTTTAACTTGATTTATTTTAAATTTTAAATCAGCTAATACAAATACCCGAGCCAATCTCAGTAACAACCCGAGCTTAGACCCAAGAACTTTCTTCTTTTCTCAAAAACTCGAGTTTGTTTAAGGGTTGGGCTCGGACTTAATTAATTTAAACTAAACTTAAAGAATTAATTACCAATAAAAGACATTTAAATAAAATATCTTAAACTGGTAATTAATTCTTAAGTTTATTTTAAATTAATTAAGTTTAAAGTGGGAGTCGAACACTTATGTTGGGATATTCTGTTGTTCTGCATAATACAAATCTATATTGGACATATCTCTTTATCCTGAAACTAACGGGCATAATTCAATAGTCCTCATCTGCCCATAATTTGAATCGCAGCTATCTAATTTCTAGTGGGTTATCAGTGGGCTGGGCTCATTTAATAATAGTTTTGTTTATGAAGCATCTTTTACAGTGTATTAGAATATTTGAAATGCAGCAATAAAAGGCAAGAACCTCAAAATGTTCTTGACGTTTATCAAAACAAATTAACAGCCATTTCTACCCTTCTTTTTACATCCAAATCTTAACAATTAATCCTTTCTTTAAATTTGATAACATATATTGACATGCATCGAAGTAGTAGTTTTCTGTTTTTATTTTATTTTTTATTTTTTAAATTTGGTAACATATACTGACATAAAATCACAGGGAAAGCATTTACCTGAGGGGAATTGTCAATGATGATAACCCGTGCCAAATCACGACCAAGAACCGACAAATCTTTCATATAATTACCATCCACGTAGACACATGATTCACGAAAAACACGATGTCGAATCAATTTCCTTTTAGGATCAAGAATATTAAGAAGCTTATCTGCATAAATACTTTGGCTTGCAGTAAATATGGTGATCTCAAAGAGGCTAGCAACCTTTTCCATGAAATCTTTTAGATAGGGACGTCATCGTACATAGATTGTGTGTTCACTGAAATTAAAGTTTACTGGAAATATGAAATCTGCATCTTGACATGGTTCAAGAGAGGAGTGCACTAATGTCTCTGTCAGTTGAAATGCATATTAGCAAACAATAAATAATAGAATATGACTCAAAAGAAAAAAGTAATTTGAATTTTTATTAGCTAATGGCTATAGACAAAAAGATTACAGTTCATAAATGCAAATTAAAATTACTACACAGAGTGTAAAAACATAATGGTCAAATCAAGTGAAGTTCTAAAAGTTAACAAACATATTATGTAACCACGACTATAGAACACCATATTTGGGGGCCTGCTACAGCATTTATAGAGCCCAGCTAAGGGCTTTAAATTTTCTAACAAAAGCAAAATGTTGGTTAAAGCCAACGAGGGGATATTAAAAAATGAATTCTAGAGGTGGTATTGGATCACATGAACCTTCCTTATTTTCTAAAGGTTGAGGATAAAATATTGTTTAGTGGTAATGGCAGAGAGATCAAGCTGTCAATTTTATCTATATTTAATACCAGTATGCATGCACATCCAATAGACGTGTGCATAATTTTTTTTGACCATAGCTAGAAATAAGTTTAAAAATGGATTATTATTGCATACCTTTATGTTTAATTTTTTGAATTTAATTGAATTCAATGTAGATACATAAATTGTTTGTGATAGAAGCTTGCTCAAATGCAATGTATAAATATATAAATAATTTGTAAACATAGTTAATTTTTTTAAATATGTTTAATTTTATAAATGTATAATTTACAAAACTTGCTTTGCATTTTGTAAAAGTAAGTCAATTTTTGTAAAATTAGTTAATTTTTATATAAAAGTTTTATAGAATAGATTAATTTTCATAAATTTAGTTAATTTTTATAAAAATATAACTTAGTTAAAAATATTGTTAAAATTAATTAGTTATTATAAATTTATTTAATTTTTATAAAATTTTGATAGTATATAGAAATTTATTTAATTTTTATGAAACTTTAACTTAGTTAATTTTTTATAAAACATAGTTACTTTTTATAAATTATTTATGTTTTATAAAACTTAGTTACCTTTTAGAAAATTATTTAATTATTAAACTTGGTTAACTTAGTTAAATTGTTATAAAACTTAATTGTTTCTTATAATTTAATTTTTTTTTGTATAACTTAATTAACTTGTTATATTTTATGATCCAAATTATGAGACTTCTCTGATTGATTAGATTACAAATGCAAACAAGTTTGAAAAGCTGTTAAGCTATTGAGGTTGGCTATTATACCATGTTATCTATGTATGGTCTGCCTAAGTCGTTGGTCTGCCTAAAGCTACAGTGCCAACCTGAATCAACCAACAAGTCGTTGGTCTGCCTAAAACGAGCATATCTAGCCTTTCCAGCTTGATATCTATGTATGGAAGCCCTCAACTATTGTAATCAAGCAAAAACTGAAATGAATATAGATAGTTTCTAAGTTGCAAATGAAGAATGTCAAGGATAACATCACACCATCTCACCAAATTCACAGTATGATCACTTGGTATTTCATCAAAATCGGACATTCTAATGTCAGGGATATCATCACACCCTCTAATTCAGTTTTCACATTGAATAGTGCAACCTAGTTGCCAATTCTATTCCCTATAATATTTTTAGCTGGAATAGCATATTTAGAAAATTCGTCAAAAACATAACAATGAATTACATTGATGTTGTATGTCAACGTTACCAAAATCTGAGTAGAAATTTGGCTTGTGATGTAAGAATAATGCATCAATCACAGTGAAGGTAGAGTAAAGCAAAAGCATATCTGTCAAGCTTATGCAAGTAGGATGTGAGGCAGTGGTGCAGAGTGGTGAAAGTGATATAATGGAGAAGCAGCATTTGAATACCAAGTGGTACATTTGCAGTCAAAAGCCTAAAATGTAAATTAATCAGTCAGTCACCAACCTGATTGAATTCAGAATCTATGTCCTTTTCAATTTTATTCTAAAAAATACTCTTTATAGCCTGCTCTTTTATTCTTGCATTGGGTTGCAAATTCAAAAATGTTTTGCAGAGCACGATTATGATAAAATGAAATGTTGAAATAATAGTTCAGAAACATACCTCCTACGACCTAGAGACTTGGAATCTTGACGCAGTAGGGAACAAGGAGTCAGCACATTCGAACCTTTGAAGCACAATTAAAACAAAGTAAGAATATCAGAACTAAAATTTTCAACATGTCCTATATAAAATGAAATTTACTCTATTGCATAGGATTGTATATCAGTGTCGTTGACAGCCTTCATATTTCTCCGGTAGTCATTTGAAAAAGAACTGTCTACTAAGTGATATTGATATTCTTATAAGTGGTGATCGGGTCAAGAAGTAAATCATAGTCAACTTATTGTTATTCTTATAAATCTTAGTTTATTATTATTATTATTATTATAGAGGATTAAGTTATATTTTATATTTTTATAAATTAAACTTGTTAATTTTTATAAAACTCAGTTAACTTAGTTCTAGTTCTAGTTGTTTGACAATCACTTTGCAGAACTTACATATTAACATGGTTAAAATAAAAAAACATTGTGCCCCTTCGCTAACTTCTTCTCTACAATCAGATATTTCAATGAAATAACATACAAGCTGCAATAAATGCAAAACTTAGGTTAATTGATACTTTAATGGTATTCCTATAACATATTCACAGAATATCGGACCGAATCCTGACTAAAATATGCCATAAAATTTGAAAGGTGAAACTGTTGCTAAGCATACCAAAAGAAAGCTCAAGTGTCATTTTGTTTGTCAGCCATGCTAAAAAAATAAAAACCAAGCCATATTCATTATCTAGTTTTCACTAAAATAATGTTTTTGAAGAGCTCAAAACATAGAAAATGTTTATTCAAAATTTGAGGAAGATGATATCGGTAGACAAGAGAAATTATGACATAAACCATGCTGTTGAATTTTATCATAATTAATCTATGAAATTTTGACCAATATATTAATCACGAATTCACAAGTTCATTAAATTCACTAAATCCGAGTTGAAAATTTTTATAATACTTAGTTAGTTTTTATAAACTTATTTAATATTTATATAACTTAGTTAACTTATAATTATTATTTACTTTTTTTTAATACTTAGTTAATTTTTATAAACTTATTAGATTTATAAATCTTAGTTAACTACATTATTATTATTATAGAAGATTTAGTTATATTTTTATACTGCTTGGTTAATTTTTATAAACTTATTGAATTTTTATAAAACTTAGTTGATTTTTATAAACTTGGTTAATTAATATTATTATTTTAGACTCGTTTAATTTTTATAATATAATTTAATTTTCATAAAACAAAATTAACTCGGTTAAATTTTATAATATTAGGTAGTGGTTTTATTTTTTATATTTTATTATGTTAGCTGTAATTTAATGTATATATTATTAAAATGGACCGGTTATATATACATGTATATGTGTAGTTTAATAAGCAAACAAATAATAAAAATATGAGAGAAATAGTAATTGAGTAATGTTTAGTGCATGCAAAGTTGTGTTTCAATTATCAGGCCATAATATTAAATATAAAGTGCCACTATATTTGGCTACAGGATTCAACGATTAATAGAAGAAAAAAAGCATAAAATGATCTCAAAAATAACATACATAACTTGTTACCTGTCCTTGGCGATGATGGTGATCACAAGCTCTCAACATTTTCATGATAACATCCAAGGCAAGCTGAAATGGCATCTTTGGAGACAGTTTCTAGGACAGAAAGGAATTAGATGTGAATGAAATTTTACATATACACACACAGTTGAATTACTTTTGCTATGGAATGCAGAACGCCTGTTTGAATTTGGAACAATGTCCATAGGTGCTGAAGTAGATGACTCATTCCCTTTCTAAAAGAGGTTCAGTTTAGTTATACCAACATGCTCATTCAAATTAGATGACGATGTGCAATGAACCGTAGTTGGTTTCCAATAGAAGTTGCATTGTTGATACTCATAGGAATAGGTGCAACAAGTTCACGGTATGATTTACTAAAAAGGTTAATTTGCTCGATTTACGATCATTTCAGTTCACTTTTTCAAACCTTTGTCACAGTGGTAGAAAAAGCATATTTTGTTTCGATTATACTTCAGCAAACAAGCCTTAATGATGAATTTTTCCTTCAGTTGATATTCTAACTAATTAGGGATGACCACTAGCCTTAAAACTAGATAAACAAAGTTATAAGGAACTTTTGAGATATTAACTACTTACTATATGAATTGACTGCTAATATCAAATTTTGATAACAGTTACAAACAATGTGACCAACCATCAATTTGAAAAGTATAACCATCATCAGTAAAAGCTAAAAGGTTGCCATTTTGAGCTTTGAAATGATTACCATTTTAGTTTTGTAATGGTTATCATGCATATTGTTACCATGATTTGAAAGTTGAATATATCAACTGTAACAGCCCTAAGTATACATACGTAAAAAATACTTGAATCAGTTATG
The DNA here is from genome assembly GCA_030737815.1 of Allium fistulosum. Lineage (NCBI taxonomy): Eukaryota > Viridiplantae > Streptophyta > Magnoliopsida > Asparagales > Amaryllidaceae > Allium > Allium fistulosum. The sequence goes on along the minus strand of CM060905.1, from coordinate 889,371,926 downwards.
CTCCACATCAATTTGCATATAAAATAAAAACATAAAGGTGCCAAAATTACTAACATGTGTAAGAATTAAACATGAGTTCGTAAAGCATTTTTTTAAAGAAAAAGTCTAAGAGTAATAAATTCATGCATGCATGTATGTATAAAACCCTCTGTTAGCAGAATCTCCTAAGCTTGAAAAAACTGGTGCTTCTCAATCAAACTTGGCAAGTAAAAAAGGAAAATAAGCTATAATTACCTCTAGAATAGTGTCAGTACCAAATTCGTTCCTCCACCTGAGCATTTCGGCCCACATGATTATTGCTTTCTCAATATCAAATTTTCTTGCTTTAAAAAATCTGTATAAAATAAATAAAAGAATGAAGACATCAGAGAAAGTGCTTCAGCACAAAAACTAATTAGGAACGACTAGGTTTTTACTATATGAAATGCATGGATCTACATGGTATTTTGAAAGGTTTTACATGTAGAATTAGAATTAAGGTAAAATAAATATTAGTTAACATGATTGAGCTACTTGCGTAGCCTTTAAGCAACATTTGGACATCTCCATGTGACTTAGTATAAACTTAAGATGATTATTCACGTCGTCATTATGTAAACAATTGGAGGTTGTATTTGAACTACTTCAGCAAATGCTGAAATAAAGTGAACTTTTACTTTATGATGTTCAATTCACTAAGTATGTAGATCTATGACTACTTCAAATTAAATTTCAAATAGAGAAAATTTTACTGTAACTTTTTAAATTGTTGAATCAAGAAACAATACAGATATTGTTTTTTTCGAACTGTATAACATCAACTAATCAAAAGTAAAAACAAGAAAGGTTATGTAAAGTAGACAATTGGAAATATTTCATGAATCAGATTTCAAAGAGATCCAGAATCTACATCCTGTCTGCTAAATTAATATGTGATTTATCCAAATACTTCCCAAAAAGTAAATGATATGCAATGTCAAAGGCGAAAACATACCGTGAACAAGAGAAAAGAAACGGCAACTTGAAAAGCTTGTTGAACTAAAACACCTTTGGCCTCCCTAGTTGGAACACTACATCGTGCTGCAATCCAAAAAGAAATAAAAATGGAATGAGTGACAATAATAGGATAAATGTGAAATTAATCTAGAAAAATAAAAGCTGGACCAAGATACTACATAATAAATAGACAGCCTATTCAAAAATTTAGCAGAGCGGAGAATGTAAATTCAAATGTACAGTTTAAGAATACAGAAGCATATCCTAGCAATCTCTAAATCAGTGGTTACCTGTTGTACGTGCAGAAAAAATTGACAAAGCATTTTTTAAAATCATAAGTGCAACTGGTGGGGTTTAAATTCCATTTCCACCATCAGCACCACCTAGCTTCTGCCAATCAGATCAACACTCCCCTCTGCAAAACTTGGAACTGCAAGTCTACCTCAATAACTTCTGCATCACCTTCCCCCCAAAATCTATCTCCTACATTTACTGCCAATAATCAAAAGTTCACAACCACTTCAATCACACTGCCGTATACCAGAGCAACACCACCACCATCATTCAACACAACATCTTCACTTCTGATACCAAACTCAACCATTAAGCAAATCCTCCACCATTACCACTGCAATTATCTGTGACCCCGACCGTCAACAGCAGTAGTCCCGTTAACCAATGACAAACCAACTAAAGCGATTCCATCATCTCTCCCTTAGCACCACTTACCACTGCTTGCTCGCCTACGTACCACTATCCTAGATTCATCAATTTCCTACGAATATCGAGCGAACTCCTCCAATCACCCACCGCAACTTGCCACCTAACAGACCCCAAACTATCATCATCAACTTCACAAATTGCCTCATCGAAATCCCCTTATTCGAACCCACCAACCTTCAGCAATCTCCACCAATTCAACTTATTCAACTTGATCAACTTCGCCAACAAAACCAATCTTTATTTCCACCTCTTCGAGCACCGCCCAGCCAACCGCAACCTCATCAAGTTCCAAAGACCGATTCTCGCAGTTGCAATTTTCAACAGTGAGGTTCTTAGGTGCGATTTCATTGAATTGAGACGCGAACGTGGATTGTGTGATTGTGATTTTAGTACCATCGCCTGGTTTGACTTTGATCCTGAATTGAGAAGTAAACGTGGATTGTGTGAGTTAATTTTTGGCTAGAAGAGGGAAGCAATTAAGATTTGGAGGCGTAGGTGATTTAGGTTTCTTATTTTGGCTAGAAGAGGGAAATTAATTTACGCGGTAATGAAATTTTTAGAGGGAACGACATTTCACAAATTGCTGAATAAAAATCTCAGCGTTTTACTGTGTTGTTTTTAGTTTTTCCTACCTATAAAAGGTTCAACAACAGCAATCAACTTTTAAACGCTGTTCCCCATTGCTGTTAAAAGCAATTTTTCTTGTAGTGTTACAGTGAATGACAATGATTTGCAGCAATGAAATTCGTTGGTAGCAGCAGCAATGGAGTTCAGATCTGGATCTGGCGGAGTCTGGGCATTGGAGATCTCAATGAGGAAGAAGAAGAACCCCTTTTATGTTGGCTTTGGGGATCTATTTATAGGTGTAGGAGGCTGATATTTCACTTAGATCTTGGGAGACCCTCTCTGGCACGTGACCAGGCCCGCACGCCCAAGCCCGTGAAGTTTCGGTCCGATCCGTGATCGACATGAACAGATTTCGACTCGATCAAGATTTCATCCAATGGAGTTGAAATTTGGTGTGGGCATTCTTTAGCATTCACGTAGTCTTCTGTGAAAATTTCATAGCATTTGGACTTGTAGATTGGGAGATATGATCGATACGAAATGGGGTTTTCGGTAGGCTGTTTCCTTCGACTTGCTTCCGTTTCGACTCGCTTCCTTTCGACTCGGTGACGTGGCGCTTTGTTGGAGTCGAACTAGATGGAGTCGAACAGTGGTTCTATGAAGGCTGTGGATCGAGTCGAAGAGGACTCTCTGATGGATGTGGAATAGAGCGAGTCGAAGTAGACTCTCTGATGGATGTGGAGTGGAGCGAGTCGAAGAGGACTCTCTGATGGATGTGGAATGGAGCGAGTCGAAGTGGACTCTCTGATGGACGCGCGGCAGAGCGAGTCGAAGTTGTCACTCCTGGGCGTTGTGAAGCGAGTCGAAGTTGGCCTCTGCTGGTTGCTAACGGAGCGAGTCGAAGCATGCACTCCCTATGGATTCGAACAGGAGCGAGTCGAAGAAGGCTGTTTTTACTCAACTTTGCATCGTTCGTAACTTGAGCGTACGAACTCGGATTGACCTAAAATTTGGAACGTTGACTCTTGTAGCTTCGCTTGTTGTGTCATATCAATTTTGGCTCGATCCGGACTTAGACAAAATTCATCGATATCCATAGTGAACCTGCGTATAGCTGATTTTCTAGACGAACTGTCTTTGGTTTCTAGTCAAGTTCTTGGTGTCACGGCCTTGCCAAAAGGCGGGATAACATTTGCCCCCCAAAGTACGTCTTGTGGAAACATGATGTGCTTTGAAGTGCTACAATCTTTACTCTGAATAGCTATCGTTTCTTTGATGGAAGTTGTTGCTTTATAATGCCATGAGCTAGATGTTCATATCTTGTTGATGACCTGCAAAGGAATTGAAAGTTTTATTCTACCATGAATGACGATCATTCGGGATCGTATGTCATTCGAGGTGATATGTGACCGTTCGCGGTTGGATGCCATTCGCGGCGAAAGGTGACTGTTCGCGGTCGGGGTGCCGTTCGAGGTGATTTGTTACCGTTCGTGGTCGGGTGCCGTTCGAGGCGAATTGTGACCGTTCGTGGTCGGGTGCCGTTCGAGGCGAATTGTGACCGTTCGTGGTCGGGTGCCGTTCGAGGCGAATTGTGACCATTCGTGGTCGGGTGTCGTTCGAGGCAAATTGTGACCGTTCGTGGTCGGGTGCGTTTCGAGGCGAATTGTGACCGTTCGTGTTCGAGGTGCCGTTCGAGACGAATTTTGTGTGCCCGGGGGGGACTTAGTATTAACAATGTCAGATTTCACGTTCGAGTGAGTTTCTGAACTGTTTGTGGTGACGGTTTATCGCCATCTCAGAGCATGCCTGAGGACCGTTCGCGATCCCTTACATGTGTAAGTGGCTTAGCCGTTGTGGAATCATATGTAGTGGATTTTTGTTCAAAATGAGGTTTTTCAACAGGGATGTTCAACAAAACTAGGTTCAAACATTAGAAATGGAAAATAAAGATAAAATAGGGACGTCAAAGTGCAAACACCTACACCGTTGCGATCGGTAGTCGTATCAGAGCATGCCTGAGCATCGTTCGCGGTCCTGTACATGTGTAAAAAGACTAAGTCGCGTTGGTGTGGAGTTTGCTACTTATTCGTCATTATCCCAATCAATTGATGACAAGCTGACACCTCGATCCTGAGCCGTCTCCAGTAGGTGTAGGTGGTGGCTGCTCCCGTTCCACCGTTGTTGTTCCCCTTCTTACATACTACGATAGCAGACTATTCCGAATATGTCCCTCAACCTCATCCTTCAAGTGTCTGCAATCATTCGTGCTATGGCCATTCAGCTCGTGGAATAAGCAGTACTTGTCTGACCTTATTTCATTGTTGGTCGGATCCCTTCTTATTGGCTTTCGATAAGGAATCTGCCCCCTGGTGTCCTGGTAGATTCGCTCCAAAGTCTCATTCAACTCCGTATAGGAGGTGAATCTTGGTTCCTTTCGTGGTCGTGTTGGTCCATCACTATTATCCTCAGCTTTTCATTTCCCTTTACCAGTTCCTGAATCTGTTTTAGGAGGATTTTCACCCTTGACTGCATAAACTTCAACTCCTTCTCCTTCCTCTCTTTCAGCATTTGCATCCTCTAATCGTAAAATTCCCTCAACCTCATGATAAAATTCTCCCAGATCCATAGGTGGATCCCTTGTCAATGAATTCTTGAATTCTGTGCCATCAGCTATGCCAGATACAGCTGCCATCAAAACCATGGATGGATCTGGTCGATCTACCGATGCCGCCGCCGCATTGAATCGCGTCAGAAAGTTCCTCAAAGATTCCCCGGTTCTTTGTTTTAGCGCTGCCAAACTCATCACATTCTTGGGTCTCGAAATCTGAACCCTGAACTGCCTCATGAATCTTTCGGTCAAATCGGTCCATGTTCCAATGGAGCCACTCTCCAGTTGTCTAAACCATAGCACCGCAATGTCTGTCAAATACAATGGGAAGCACCAGGCCATGACTTCCTGTGATGCCCCCAGCACTTCCATGTGCCTCATATACCTTGTTAGATGAACTGCAGGATCTGTCCTTCCATCATACATTTCCACTATTGGTAGCTTGAATTCTGGTGGGTTCCTAGCTTTCCTGATCGTAGGAGCAAAGGGACTCCTATTCACATCCTCCAGATCTCTATTCACTAGTCCGCCTCTCATGGCTCGTCTGACCATCTCTGCCAATCTATCACCATCTCCAAGTTGTAGTCCTTGTCCGTTGCTCCCGATTTGCCCCCCGAGTTCGCAAGGGATTCCTGGAGTCTGCTCTCCTGAACGAGCACTCGCTTTTCTATCAACGCCGCGCTGCGCAGCTCCTCCTGGTACTGCTTCTGGGATCAGGTCAACATGCTTCGGGTAAGTGCCCCCTAGTCCTGGGGCTGTGCCAGATGGTCCTGCTACATCTTGAGTTCTGGTTGTTCCTTGATTTTGCGCTCCAAGCTGCCCAATTTGAAGAAGCAAGTTCTGAATCATTTCCTCTTGTCTTTTCATCATTGTCTCTATCTCATCCCTGGTGATGAAGATTGATGTCTGATTTGCACCTGAGGAAGCCTCTTGACTCCCCTCATGCTGACCTCTCTCCGCCCTTTGTCTTCTGTTTGATTGCCTTATCATGGTTTCTCAGATCTGAATTCTTCAAGCTTCCAAGTCTTAACTCCAAATCTGGTATAGCGGGTGCTAGTTCTTCTCAATGAAAGCACCAACATGTTTGCGCCAAAAATGGTCACAGACCCCAAATTTCATGAAAGCACCCGTGTATGGACACAAATCAGCAGTATATAATCACAGATCTCATATTTAAGTAATGTAGAGGATAAAAAGTGAAGAATAATGAACTTAAAACGTAGGGAGATAGACAGAAACACAAGGTTTATAGTGGTTCGGCGATCTTGCCTACGTCCACTCTGAAGTTGATGATTTTATTGATCTTTCTTTGAGGTTTACAATTAATTTCAGCAAATTACAGTGAATGACAATGATTTGTAGCAATGAAATTCGTTGGTAGCAGCAGCAATGGAGTTCAGATCTGGATCTGGCGGAGTCTGGGCGTTGGAGATCTCAAAGAGGAAGAAGAAGAACCCCTTCTCTGTTGGCTTTGGGGGTCTATTTATAGGTGTAGGAGGCTGATATTTCGCTCAGATCTCGGGAGACCCTCTCTGGCACGTGACCAGGCCCGCACGCCCAAGCTCGTGAAGTTTCGGTCCGATCCGTGATCGACACGAACAGATTTCGACTCGATCAAGATTTCATCCAATGGAGTCGAAATTTGGTGTGGACATTCTTTAGCATGCACGTAGTCTTATGTGAAAATTTCATAGCATTTGGACTTGTAGATTGGGAGATATGATCGATACGAAATGGGGGTTTGGTAGGCTGTTTCCTTCGACTCGCTTCCGCTTCGACTCGCTTCCATTTCGACTCGCTTCCGTTTCGACTCGCTTCCTTTCGACTCGGTGACGTGACGCTTTGTTGGAGTTGAACTAGATGGAGTCGAACGGTGATTCTGTGAAGGTTGTGGAGCAAGTCGAAGAGGACTCTCTGATGGATGTGGAATGGAGCGAGTCGAAGTAGACTCTCTGATGGATGTGGAGTGGAGCGAGTCGAAGAGGACTCTCTGATGGATGTGCAATGGAGCGAGTCGAAGTGGACTCTCTGATGGACGCACGGCGGAGCGAGTCGAAGTTGTCATTCCTGGGCGTTGTGAAGCGAGTCGAAGTTGGCCTCTGCTAGTTGCTAATGGAGCGAGTCGAAGTTGGCCTCTGCTAGTTGCTAACGGAGCGAGTCGAAGCATGCACTCCCTATGGATTCGAACCGGAGCGAGTCGAAGAAGGCTGTTTTTACTCAACTTTGCATCGTTCGTAACTTGAGCGTACGAAGTCGGATTGACCTGAAATTTGGAACGTTGACTCTCGTAGCTTCGCTTGTCGTGTCATATCAATTTTGGCTCGATCCGGACTCGGACAAAATTCGTCGATATCCATAGTGAACTTGCGTATAGTTGATTTTCTAGACGAACTGTCTTTGGTTTCTAGTCAAGTTCTTGGTGTCACGGCCTTGCCAAAAGGCGGGATAACATTTGCTCCCCAAAATACGTCTAATGGAAATATGATGTGCTTTGAAGTGCTGCAATCTTTACTCTGAATAGCTATCGTTTCTTTGATGGAAGTTGTTGCTTTATAATGCCATGAGCTGGATGTTCATATCCTGTTGATGACCTGCAAAGGAATTGATAGTTTTATTCGACCACGAATGATGATCATTCGGGATCGTATGTCATTCGAGGTGATATGTGACCATTCGCGGTCGAATGCCGTTCGCGGCGAAAGGTGACCGTTCGTGGTCGGGGTGCCCTTCGAGGCGAATTGTGACCGTTCGTGGTCGGGTGCCGTTCGAGGCGAATTGTGACCGTTCGTGGTCGGGTGCCGTTCGAGGCGAATTGTGATCGTTCGTGGTCGGGTGCCTTTCGAGGCGAATTGTGACCGTTCGTGGTCGGGTGCCGTTCGAGGCGAATTGTGACCGTTCGTGGTCGGGTGCCGTTCGAGGCGAATTGTGACCTTTCGTGGTCGAGGTGCCATTCGAGGCGAATTTTGTATGCCCGGGGGGACTTAGTATTAACAATGTCAGATTTCACGTTCGAGTGAGTTTCCGAACTATTTGTGGTGACGGTTTATCACCATCTCAGAGCATGCCTGAGGACCGTTCGTGATCCCTTACATGTGTAAGTGGCTTAGCCATTGTGGAATCATAGGTAGTGGATTTTTGTTCAAAATGAGTTTTTCAACAGGGATGTTCAACAAAACCAGGTTCAAAAATTAGAAATGGAAAATAAAGGTAAAATAGGGATGTCAAAGTGCAAACACCTACACCGTTGCGATCGGTAGTCGTATCAGAGCATGCTTGAGGATCGTTCGTGGTCCTGTACGTGTGTAAAAACACTAAGTCTCGTTAGTGTGGAGTTTGCTACTTATTCGTCATTATCCCAATCAATTGATGACAAGCTGACGCCTCGATCTTGAGCCGTCTCCAGTAGGAGCAGGTGGTGGCCGCTCCCGTTCCACCGTTGTTGTTCCCCTTCTTACATACTGCGATAGCGGGCCATTCCGGATATGTCCCTCAACCTCATCCTTCAAGTGTCTGCAATCATTTGTGCTATGGCCATTCAGCTCGTGGAATAAGCAGTACTTGTCTGACCTTCTTTCATTGTTGGTCGGATCCCTTCTTATTGGCTTTCGATAAGGAATCTGCCCCCTGGTGTCCTAGTAGATTCGCTCCAAAGTCTCATTCAACTCCGTGCAGGAGGTGAATCTTGGTTCCTTTCGTGGTCGTGTTGGTCCATCACTATTATCCTCAGCTTTTCGTTTCCCTCACTACACCAAATACTGAGATTTGCAACTAACCATCCGCGCATTTGGCAACGGTTATTAACCGTTGCCATTTAGCAACGGTTAATAACCATCTTGGTTCAGTTAGCAACGGTTTTTTCTCGTTGCTAATTGGGAACAGTTATTAACCGTAGCTTCTTTGGAGACAAATGATGGCGGTGAATTTCATTCTTTCGCGCCATAATTTTTGGCGCGCTTCGTTCCAATTAGCAACGGTTTTCAACCGTGGCTAATTAGCAACGGTTACTAACCGTCGTAAATCTTTTAGGCAGGGCCGAGGCAAGCCCACCAAGCCCCTGGGATGGGGCAACCAACTGAGTCGGGCAACACCAAAAATCTGTTTTACTTCACAGTTATAGCTCAATAGCAATCTCCATGTTGGCGATGCTCGAACCCAAAAAAACTAGGGTTTCAAAAATCAACGCTTTCTAAATAATCATCGCTACATACTCGGCTATTCCATCAGCCATCGTCGGCTCGTGCTTGCCTCCTACGCGATATTTTCTACTACTGATTTGAAGTCCTGCTACAGTCTCTATACTGCCACTGCTAATTAAGTATGCGAATTTCTTGTTTTGAGTTGTCTAATTTACTAAAATTGAGTCGCCCTTTTACTGCTTTAGATTTCATTAACCTTGAAAACACCCGAAGCTAATAACTTATTAGTATTTAGTTATAAACAACTAGTTTTCTGTAAATAATCGTTTAGGAATTGAAATTTGAAAGCTGAAGCTAAAAAACTAATAATTATTTAGGAACTGATACTTACATTGATGCACTATTTTTCCTGTAGTGTGTGTATGTCTACCCGCAAACATTTAGGCAGAACCCAATATGATTTGCCTGTACACTTAACTAGATACACTAGTTTGTAAACTTGATACATTTCGTTAAAAATTAAATACACTATTTTGTAAACTATTTGAGACTATAAGTATTGCAGCCCACTTAATGTGGCAACTTTTGTATAAAAAGTTGGTACTTTGTTATGTTATAGTTTTATATGTGATTTTATGGTTATATATGAAAAAGAAAATAAAAAAAATTGACATGTTATATAGTAAGGGGCAAAAAAATTCACATTGGGCTTGGTCAACCGATTCTTTAGGCCGCCCTTGCTTTTAGGATTGATGTTTCATTAAGTTTTTGGCGATTGATTATAGTCAATATCTACTACTCTTTAATAGTTTGCCAAAGTAGAGATGCACCTTCTAATCTAAACCATCAGAATACATATTTGATGTTTTAAGTGTACAGTGTTAGAGAACCAAGAAATAATTGGTTATGCAAGGGATGATCTTTTTACATTTATATATGATTTGTTTTACAAATTGTAATGTACTGTACTGCACTGCATGTTAGTTAGACATAGCTGCTTATAGTGACTGCTAGGGTATAAGTTGATGCAATGAATTTTGTTTTACTAAATATGAGACCATATTTAGTAAGTGGATAAAATTGTTGTTAATGGCGCAAGCCTAGTATCAGGAGAGGGGTAATGCATAGACATTACTCTGGTGCTACAAAATGATGCCGTTGTAATGGCAAATTTTTTGGAAACAGTTTGATGCTAATGTTAAATTTCAAGTGAAATCAGAAGAATATACATCTGTTTAGTTAATATCAGAGTTGAACTTGGTGGAAAGCCATAAGATATTGTTACCCATGATTTCTTATTAGCTCTTGTTATTTTCTTTCAGTATGTCTTTTAGTATAGACAAACAATGGATGAATCAATCTAATCAAAGAAATACAGAATATGTGGAAGGTATGAGAAATTTCGTTAAATTTGTTGCTGAAAACGGTGGCAATAAGGAAAAGCATTCATGCCCTTGCACGCGGTGAAAAAATGAAGATACATTCAAATTAAATGACATTCATTTTCATTTGCTTAGATATGGTATTGTTCAATCATATACCGTGTGGTGTTTTCACGGGGAAAGAATACCGGAGAAGCCAAAACAACAACCAGTTAGTCATGCCACAAATACTGATGAGTCCGAACATATTAGGATGGAGGATTTGATCAATGATGCAGATAGATTCCATCATTTTCAACCTACAGGTCAGTTGCATGATAATGCTAATATTGGTGAGTAGTTTACGGATAAATCATTTTTTGATAGTGCAACTGCAACAGAGCCATTGTATCCTTCTTGTCCAAAAGAGATTACAAAGTTGTATGCCATTGTGAAACTGAATAGCTTGAAGACCCAATACGGCTTTTCAGACAATGGTGTGACTGCACTACTCGAATTCATAAAGGAGTTACTCCCCGAAGGTAACACGCTACCGTCAAAGTACCCCGTCGTGAATAAGATCATTAAGCAAGTTGGGATGAATTACATAACTTATGATGCATGCATTAATGACTGCATCTTGTACTGGAAAGATAATGCGAACAAAGTTTCATGTACAAATTGCAACGCACCAAGATATAAGACATCATTCGACGAAGAGAGAAAAGCTACCACAGTACCTCGAAAGACCTTAAGACATTTTCCTTTAATTTCTAGATTGAGAAGACTGTATACTGTACCATGGATAGCAGAAGCGATGACCTGGCATGGTCGTGCCAAGTCCGGTACAACCGTAATGCGTCATCCGCGTGATACTTCTCAATGGAAAACTACAGATTCTTTTGATTTTTCATTTGCTGCTGAACCACGAAATATCACGCTTGGAATAGCAACAGATGGTTTCTGTCCGAATGCTTCTTTAACTAACCCTTACAGCTGTTGGCCAGTAATTGTAGTACCATATAACCTTCCTCCGTCTTTGTGCATGAAAAGAGAGTTCTCAATGTTAACACTGTTGATTTCTGGGCCAAAACAACTGGGGAAGGATATTGATGTTTATTTAGAACCTTTGATAGACGAGTTAAAGCAGTTATGGGAAGGAGTCGTTACATTTGATTCATTTAAGAAATCTGAGTTCATAATGAGAGCTAGAGTGTTGTGGGCAATCCATGATCATCCCGCTCTTGGGACTTTATCGGGATGTATAACTCACGGCTACTTTGCATGTCCTATTTGTGGAGAAGAAACTACATCAGTTTATCTCCCTGAAAGTAAGAAGATTTGTTACATGGGACATTGTAGATTTCTTCCGTCCGGACACAAGTTTCGATACGATAAGACAAATTTCAACAATGAGCAAGAACTTAAAGCATCTTCCAAAACCACTGACTGGTTATCAAGTTGAAAAAAAAGGTAGCGAATATAAAAATGAAAGTTGGTAAAAACATACCGGAAATTGGTCGAAAACGGAAAAAGACAATCGATGAAGAAGTTCCTGCATGGTATAGGAGGTCGAAGTTCTTTGATTTGCCATATTGGAAAACAAATCGATGAAGTCACATGATTACCACATCATAATGCAACATTTACTTCCGGTATTGCTTCAGCATTGTTTTCCGCAACATAAGGATTTACGGAATGCTATTCATCGCATTAGTCTATTTTATAACATTTTGTGCTCAAAGGTGATCAACAGGGAACATCTTCTAAAAGCAAAGGCTAGTTTGGTAGAAGCAATGTGTGTTATTGAAAAACATTTTCCGCCTGCATTTTTTGATATCATTATTCACCTTATGGTTCATTTAGCCGATGAAGCATTGATTTCTGGTCCTGTTAGATATAGGTGGATGTACCCATTTGAACGGTAAATTACTAATTTTAGTTATGTACATAATTATTCGATTTAAATAGCTATTGATGTCTACATTTTACAATTATTCATCTTCATAGGTTGATGAAAACATATAAAGGATATGTGTGCAACAAAAGATATATTGAAGGGTGTATTGCAGAAGGATATATTGTACAAGAAGCTAGTCTTTACTGCATGGAGTATATGCCAAAAGGAGGTGCTGGCACTCATAAACATACCCGTGAAGCGTTTTTAGACGAGGATGATGAGTTTGCTGATGAAATAGCACTAGATAATGGTAAAGATATAACGTTAACTCAAGTGCAATTTCAACAAGTGCGTAAATGGGTCCTGGATAAGTACGACGGATTGGATGAATGGAAGAAGTAAATTCATGAATTTGTTCTGAATTCTTATTATTGTAAATCAATTCATATATATAATATTTATTGTGTGTTTTTCGTAGGAGGTATAACTCCTATGTTCAAAGCACCAAATCTCAAACTCGAGGCGGGGGTACATCTGGGGAAGCTATTAAAAATTTCACTTTTTGGTTACGTGAGGAGGTATATGTATTAAATATTTAACGTATTTTCAAGTTGACCATACACCTCTTTGACAATGTTTTTTTACTTATTGTGTTTGTTGTAGTTGTTGAAGACCGTCGATGTTGACTCAACTCTTTGGCGGTTAGTTAACGGGCCGAAGTTTGATGCCCGTAATTATATGAAGTACCAAGTGAATGGGTTTTTATTTTCTCCGAAGAGTTATGAAGAGCGAAAGCTAACACAGGATAGTGGTGTATGCACGAGAGCAATTACACAATTTAGAGCGAGTGGGAAGGATAAAAATTTTAAGGAAGCAGAAACAACTTATTACAGAGTCATTCAACATATAATTGAGTTGGATTACATTGACTTCAAACAAACAGTTTTTTATTGTGATTGGGTAAGGTCGAAGATAAGATCAATGGTTGTAAAATAGATTATGTTTCAAGCTTAATCACAGTTAACTTGGGAAAATTGAAGAATAAAGATAGCGTGAATGATGAGCCATTTATTCTTGCATCGGAAGCGAGTCAAGTGTTCTACTCAAAAGATTTAAAAAATAATGGATGGTTTGTGGTTTTGCATACACCAAAACGGTTGACCATAAATGTGGATGACATTGAGTTTCCCACCGTTTATCAATCAGCTTTTGAAGACAATAAAAAATTAGAAGATCTTATCAAATGCATATGTTAACTTTGTATTTCAGAGCAGTTATTGTACCTTAACAAAATATTTATTTAAAATGGTGTAAAATGTAAAATGGTGTGTTATATGATAGTAATAGATGCATTATATTTTTTATTAGTGCCATTATAATATCCTGATGGATCCATAAGGATGGATATATTGCAAGAGTTCATTTTGTGTTTGTAGTTGTAGGTACTTACATATGATCACATACACACACACACATGTACACATACATACATATGATCAACTTGACTATTCTTTCTTTCTTTGTGTTTGTAGGTAGACAGGCAGTTTAAGATATTGTATTTGCACCCTTTAGTTCAGCAGTGCTAAGGTAATATATTTTTGTATTTGCATCCTTTATTTCAGTTAGTATTTTAGATATTGTTTTGAATCCGCTTAAGTTTAAAATTCTGGTGATGCAGGAAGACTTTATCACTACCGCATAAAAGTGAATGTTCCCCTTCCCGCCCATCCCTGTGATGCCCGATTGCTGTTAGCCAAATTATTGCACGGATTCCCCTCCATAACAAGATCAAACGCATTATATGACTTAATAAAATTGCTCCAAGCGATTACTGGTAAGCTGCTGTACATCTGATATAGTAAACAACGTACCCTTCTGATTTGTCTGGTCCCACCAGTTTCTCATCACATTACGATTTATGTTAGTCCGATTATTGTCAGTCAGACTGACAAAAATCGTAATGTGGTGAGAAACTGGTGGGATCATACAAATCAGAAGGGGGCGTTGGTTCATATATCAGATGTACAACAGCAATAAGGGGACGTTATGGAGGGGACTCCGTGCAATAATTTGGCCGACAACAATCGGGTATCACAGGGATGGGCCGGAAGGGGAAGAAATGTACGTCATAATGTTGTTGGGATTATTTTAGGATTTTAGACTTTGCAAGACATAATGTCACAAGATGCCACACCACCGTCAAATGATACAACTTCACAATCATCCACTTTAAAATGGGAGAAAGTTGATATAGACAACTACGGTTCTCCAGTCAGAAAAAATGGTTCAAAGGTCGCTACGAAGATTGGTAAACTAGTAAGAAATCATATGCCAATCTCATATCCAAGTTGGAAAAAAGTTCCGCCAAATTACAAGGAAGACGTGTGGAATCAATTGGAGGTAAGTTCTCCAATCTCATAACCATTTTTATGTAATGTTTCTGTTTGTAAAATATAATCGTCTGATTGTAATATGCACCCTTTTTCATAGAGACTGATGAAACTATATACGTTATTCATAGAGACTGATGAAACTATATACGTTGAAATGTAAAAATCCATATACTTTGAAATGTAAACTGTGTACATGAACTTAGATGGTTTAAATTCATTTATAATGCTTTCAATACATAAATATTGTGTGGAAATTCTTGCATGCGTGATATATATTGCATGTATAATTTTCTAAAGGCAAATGGTTCCAAGATTTAAAACTTTTATTCTTGCGTGTGTAGTGTCCCTGAAGCATGCAAATATACCACCTCTAATATATGCGTATCCTTGCATTGAAATTATTTCATGTGCACACTTATGCTTTTGTGCCCATATATACCACCTCTTAAATGTTTAGGAGCTTGTTAGTTCTGTAAATGTGATTCCATATATTCACTACAGAAATGCTTATATAACAGGTACTATATGCCGAGATTCCACAGCATTAGTAATTCATGGAAAACCAGTACCAGCCACATATGAAAAAGTGTTGTTGGACAAAATTTTATTGCCGGACGAGCTAACCGCAAAAATATGTCGACAATTTACCGAGACCTTTGGGGATGTTGGAGCCGGAGGTTATGTGAGCCATCAAAAGGGTTTGATACGATATCTTTAGTCGGAGGTATTGATATTTCTGACTTGTTTTTTTGCATATATTGCTGATTTTCTTTTGTTTGCTGTATATGAAATTTGCATATGCTAATGCATGTGTATTTTGTCCTCGTCTGTCTTGTTTACAAGATAATCGACAATTTATAAAATACTAGGAAGTAAAGCTTTTACCTTCCAAAAAAAGGTTGAAGCCCATTATATTCTCCTTCAATGCCTCTCAAACTAAAAAACAACCGTGTTTAAAAATTATTATAACATTATATATTTGCAACTTGAAAGAAGTGTTGCCAACTCGTACAAAGCATAAAACATTATACTGACTTTGCATTTCAAAGTCTGAGCTAGAAAGTTGGATAATGAATTGCATTCAAGATTCAATGCAACTTCTATTAGTGGTAATTAATACTTATGTCACACGGACTGAGTTAGATTACATCCAGTGTATATTCAAGACTGACCAAAAACAAGAGGGTTGATAATCTAATTGAATTCAGCCACATCAATGATGTTCAGATGATAACATGCACCCCAAGATCTAATGCTTTTCTTGATTAAACAAGAAGATAAGTAACAACATTAGCAGCCTGTGTACATAACTATGATATAAGAATAGCAATGCACCTATTTTTATCTGAAATTATTTTCATATATGAAATTACATTATTTCAAGCAATTTCCTTTTAATGATCAAAGCCTAACATTCATTCTTTTGGGTGGTATGAATTTTTAGACAGGTTTATCAAACCTGTCATGTATAAACAGAGGCATGTTGCTTGTACACAATTGTACACACAGTCATGCATACATAAATACAAGCATGCAAGCACCTTTCACAATTTACATTCAAGACTTATCACATGCAAAGTAGATATATCAAGTTTTAAGAATTTATAAGGGTGGTTTGCTCACCTGGATAATTTGACAGAGAGGAAAGAGAACCTGAAAAAGATTTCAAAATCTGGAAATTGAGGCTTGATCAAATTTGCTTTATCCTAACCGTTGTTTTCTTTGAATTGCTTTGCATTATTTGATTTGCTCTTTGCTTGGGTTCTACTTTGTTTTAAATTGTTTCAGACTTTTTGAATCAGGTAGATGCTTTTTGTTTTTGAACTGGAATATTCTTTCTAGATTTATGAAGTTGAACTGCCTCTGAATTTAATCTTCGAGTTGCACATGAACCAGGTTGAACATTGAAGTCTGAAAACTGGAATGCTTTGCCCTGTAATGAACCATGTAGACTTCACTGCTTGCAAAACAATGTAGTGTAATTAATGAAATCTTTGTACTATAGTGTAATAAACAATGCAGTGTAATAAGTATGATATTCCGGCACGGTAGCATTCTGTTTGCAAAACAATGAGTGTAATTATAAGTTTGA
The DNA here is from genome assembly GCA_030737815.1 of Allium fistulosum. Classification (NCBI taxonomy): domain Eukaryota; kingdom Viridiplantae; phylum Streptophyta; class Magnoliopsida; order Asparagales; family Amaryllidaceae; genus Allium; species Allium fistulosum. The sequence continues at coordinate 889,355,171 of CM060905.1, read as the reverse complement.
TAATTTTATATGTATGGTATATGTGCGATATGTTTATAGTGCTTGTGTACCAATATTTTGATATTCTGGCATATTTTGATATATATGGATATTCTGGTATATATACTGAGATATGCGTGTAACGCAGTAGTGAGTTACAGATGTGATTTTATAGGAGCAGGAGCAAACACTATGTGCAACGGTTGTTAACCGTTGCTTTATGTGTGACTTTGGGCATAAAGCAACGGTTTTAAACCGTTTTTTACTAGACATAAAGCAACGGTTTATACCCGTTGCCTATTGTCCATAAAGCAACGGTTTATACCCGTTGCATTTGGCCCAATTTGCAACGGTTAATACCCATTGCCTATGGCCCAATTTGCAACGGTTTATACCCGTTGCCTTTGTCACAATTTGCAACGGTTTATACCCGTTGCCTTTTGGACATAAAGCAACGGTTTTCTCCCGTCGCTAAATTCAACCACTCCTGTAATGAAGACGGTTTTTACCCATTGCTTTTGGACTTAACAACGGTTTTTACCCGTTGTTAATATCTTATAATGGTGTAGTGCCTTTACCAGTTCCTGAATCTATTTTAGGAGGATTTTCACCCTTGACTGCATAAACATCAACTCCTTCTCCTTCCTCTCTTTCAGCATTTGCATCCTCTAATTGTAAAAATCCCTCAGCCTCATGATAAAATTCTCCCAGATCCATAGGTGGATCCTTTGTCAATGAATTCTTGAATTCTGTGCCATCAGCTATGCCAGATACAGCTGCCATCAAAACCATGGATGGATCGGGTCGATCTACCGATGCTGCCGCCGCATTGAATTGCGTCAGAAAGTTCCTCAAAGATTCCCCGGTTCTTTGTTTTAGCGCTGCCAAACTCATCACATTCTTGGGTCTCGAAATGTGAACCCTGAACTGCCTCATGAATCTTTCGGTCAAATCGGTCCATGTTCCAATGGAGCCACTCTCCAAATGTCTAAACCATAGCGCCGCAATGTCTGTCAAATACAATGGGAAGCACCGGGCCATGACTTCCAGTGATGCCCCCAGCACTTCCATGTGCCTCATATACCTTGTCAGATGGACTGCAGGATCTGTCCTTCCATCATACATTTCCACTGTTGGTAGCTTGAATTCTGGTGGGTTCCTAGCTTGCCTGATCGTAGGAGCAAAGGGACTCCTATTCACATCCTCCAGATCTCTATTCACTAGTCCGCCTCTCATGGCTCGTCTGACCATCTCTGCCAATCTATCACCATCTCCAAGTTGTAGTCCTTGTCCATTGCTCCCGATTTGCCCCCCGAGTTCGTGAGGGATTCCTGGAGTCTGCTCTCCTGAACGAGCACTCACTTCTCTATCAACGCCGCGCTGCGTAGCTCCTCCTAGTACTGCTTCTGGGATCGGGTCAACATGCTCCGGGTAAGTGCCCCCTAGTCCTGGGGCTGTGCCAGATGGTCCTGCTACATCTTGAGTTCTGGTTGTTCCTTGATTTTTCGCTCCAAGCTGCCCAATTTGAAGAAGCAAGTTCTAGATCATTTCCTCTTGTCTTTTCATCATTGTCTCTATCTCATCCCTGGTGATGAAGATTGATGTCTGATTTGCACCTGAGGAAGCCTCTTGACTCCCCTCATGCTGACCTCTCTCCGCCCTTTGTCTTCTGTTTGATTGCCTTGTCATGGTTTCTCAGATCTGAATTCTTCAAGCTTCCAAGTCTTAACTCCAAATCTGGTATAGCGGGTGCTAGTTCTTCTCAGTGAAAGCACCAAAATGTTTGCACCAAAAATGGTCACAAACCCCAAATTTCATGAAAGCACCAGTGTATGGACACAAATCAGCAGTATATAATCTCAGATTTAAGTAATGTAGAGGATAAAAAGTGAAGAATAATGAACTTAAAACGTAGAGCGATAGACAAAAACACAAGGTTTATAGTGGTTCGGCAATCTTGCCTACGTCCACTCTGAAGTTGATGATTTTATTGATCTTTCTTTGATGTTTATAATTAATTTCAGCAAATTACAGTGAATGACAATGATTTGCATCAATGAAATTCGTTGGTAGCAGCAGCAATGGAGTTCAGATCTGGATCTGGCGGAGTTTGGGCGTTGGAGATCTCAAAGAGGAAGAAGAAGAACCCCTTTTCTGTTGGCTTTGGGGGTCTATTTATAGGTGTAGGAGGCTGATATTTCGCTCAGATCTCGGGAGACCCTCTCTGGCACGTGACCAGGCCCGCATGCCCAAGTCCGTGAAGTTTCGGTCTGATTTCTTGATCGACACAAACAGATTTCAACTCGATCAAGATTTCATCCAATGGAGTCCAAAATTTGGTGTGAGCATTCTTTAGCATTCACGTAGTCTTCTGTGAAAATTTCATAGCATTTGGACTTGTAGATTGGGAGATATGATCGATACGAAATGGGGTTTTCGGTAGGCTGTTTCCTTCGACTCGCTTCCGCTTCGACTCGCTTCCTTTCGACTAGGTGACGTGGCGCTTTGTTAGAGTCGAACTAGATGGAGTCAAACAGTGGTTCTGTGAAGGCTGTGGAGCGAGTCGAAGAGGACTCTCTGATGGATGTGGAATGGAGCGAGTCGAAGTAGACTCTCTGATGTATGTGGAGTGGAGCGAGTCGAAGAGAACTCTCTGATGGATGTGGAATGGAGCGAGTCGAAGTGGACTCTCTGATGGATGCGCGGCGGAGCGAGTCGAAGTTGTTACTCCTGGGCGTTGTGAAGCGAGTCAAAGTTGGCCTCTGCTGATTGCTAACGGAGCGAGTCGAAGCATGCACTCCCCATGGATTCGAACCGGAGCGAGTCGAAGAAGGCTGTTTTTACTCAACTTTGCATCGTTCGTAACTTGAGCGTATGAACTCGGATTGACCTGAAATTTGGAATGTTGACTCTCGTAGCTTCGCTTGTCGTGTCATATCAATTTTGGCTTGATCCGGACTCGGACAAAATTCGTCGATATCCATAGTGAACCTGCGTATAGCTGATTTTCTAGATGAACTATCTTTGGTTTCTAGTCAAGTTCTTGGTGTCACGGCCTTGCCAAAAGGCGGGATAACAGTTCCTAATTCAATAGTAAATAAGCCATGCTTAAAATAGATTTTATTTTTAATTTCATTGTCATTTTCATGAGAGTTGAATTGTGAGTTTGGAGGGTGTGTTTAGTTTGATGGTTTACGTTGGGCTAGTCAATAGCATAAATATTCCATACTTATGATAAACACATCAATTAAATTCACTAATGACCAAAAAGAGAGATGCTAATTTCATGTTGTGTTGATTTATGTGATCATGAGAGTGGATTTATCTCTAAATTGTCTTTAAATCTCATAGTGTTCATTTACTTTTGTAGTAGTTTGTTTTTGCAATTTTTTGTAGTTAACAACACTCTCAAATTCTTGGTTTAATTTGATTGAGTAGAAATTATAAAATTAATACAATTTTCTACGGATCGACCCGTACTCGCCATGTACTAAAATTGTACTCGCTTGCGGTTATTTTTAGTTAAAAAATTTCGCCTATTTTTCTAATCCGATAGAGATTTAGCCGTTGAACAACTACTTAGAAAAAACCTTTCGAAAACATTGAGTTCAAGTTAAAATATATGGAACAACCTTTTGAAATCATTCCTTTAGAAACCTTTGGGTTTAACTTTCAAAATATCAAAAGGGTCATAAAACAAATAAGTCGAAAGCAACTTTTTCGAAAGAAATTTCCTAAGTAAAGAAGTGGACGGTGTCGAAACCAATCCCTTCGAAAGCATTGGAGAAGCCGCTTTAATTTTACAACAAAAGGACCCTTTCGAAGGCGTTGCTTTGGAAGGCATAACGGCGGCAGGTAGGGGTTTCGACCCCCTTCGAAAACATTTACTTTAAACAAGGGTGCAACCTGTTTTGAAAGCTCATTTCTTTAAAACAAGCTTGACCCAGTCGAAAGCTGACCAAGTTGAAGGCTATCTTATTCGAAAGCAAGCGGGCGCTTTTTCTTTAGAAAACAAAACAAGGCTTCAACCCCTTTGGAACCCCATGTTTCGACCCTATACATTTCGCCTATGTTCAATTCACTACGTACCAAGTCTTTGATACCATGTGCATTGCTTTCGATCTAGTTGGAGGCGGAGGTACTAAGTCGAAAGGTAGCTGCCGAAGATGGTGAGATAGTGGAACCTTAAAAATCTGACTTTTAACTTTAAAAAGTGATTCTTTTCAACTAACCTGCTTATTTGTCATCATATAATTAGTTGCCTTTACTTTTTCAAAATATTTTCTAAAAGGTGCTGCCTAATTTCACAGATTAACATTTTAAAACATTAACAAATAGCCCCTTCTCCTTTTATAAACATATAAAACATTTAAGTACCTTAAATAATTTTATATATTTATTAAAACACTTCGGAAAATTCTACAAAAATTCACATAAATCACTTATAATATGTTTTCTAACATATTTAAATTTCTGACCCAAAACATATATATAACTGCCGTAATTAATTTTAAACCCAAATAACCATTTTCTTCACTGGAAAATTAATAATAAATCCACATTGATTCATAAAATTATAAAACTTGAAGCCCATCTTTAAAATATCATTCCTGACCATATATTAAAATCGTAAGGCATTTGGATGTCATTTGATATGTTTTTCAATTCAAAACATGTCATAAAATCAATATGAATAAGCATAATTCATCAACAAGCATGTATATACCTAAACATCATTCAAAACACGGCAATATACTTGCAAAAACATTCAGATCTTGTTTGCATCAAAATTGGTCACTAACACCCTTGAATAGAGTTATGTAGAGAGACTAATGAAGAAAGTAAATTAATACAGAGGAATAATGCAATTGAATGCAAAAAGAACAACAGAAAAAAAAAACACCAGATTTATAGTGGTTCGGCGTAATTGCCTACGTCCACTTTCTGTATGATCTTTATTACTTTTTCAATTACTTGAGTACATATACACTCCATAAATAAACAACTTGAATGCAAGTTTGAACAGAAGAGAAGTGAGTACAAAAAATGGCAGAGTATCCCTGGAGTTCCCGAAAAAAAGGTCCATTTCACTGTACCCCTGCCCCTCTATTTATAGACGAAGATAGGCTGGTTCTCCAGCGTAGGCCCATGACCAAGACACTTCGGTCCACTACTGACAACTCCTGTACACCGAACCGCGCATACCGAGCCTCCAATACCGAACGGTGGTCGCCGACCCACTATGGCCGAACCAGTGGTTGTCTCGTTGTTGACTCTAAGCAGATCGTCAAAGGACTCCAAGCAGTAGGATGACTCGAAGCAAAGAAACGCTAGCCGCGTCACTTCGTTGTAGGTTGAAGAATTTACCAACCTCCACAAGGTTCACCGTCCCGGGTCTGCCGACCCACGCATGCCGGACCATCAAGGCCGAACCACAATTGACCGACCTGTCTTGGCTTCCCTCCTTTGACCGAGCGACACATGCCATGCTACCATAACTCTCTTGGCTGAGCGATGCATGACTTAATGCTTCTAGGGCCGGACCATACTTAGCTGAACCATTAAGGCCGAACCCATCAACGCCAAGCCACTAGTACTGAACCCATCTCGACCGAACCACTTGGCCTTGCCTATCTTGGCCGACCCGCCCTGGCTTCATTCCAGCACCGATCCGCCTTGGCCGAGCCAGTGCTAAATATCCCAAGCTATATGCATAGGCCGACCCAAACTTAAGTTACACTGGTCTCTTATACCTCCACCTCTCTCTTAGCTTGAGTCCCGTCTAAGTTCAACCATAGGCTCTACGACTACCGCCATGTAGCCGGGCCAAAGTGCCGGGTAACATTTGCCCCCCAAAGTGCGTCATGTGAATCAACATGATGTGCTTTGATTCAGCAACCAGTCCTCGCTTCCAGGTGCTATTTCATTTAGAATGATAACAATCTTTTGTTTAAATCCTGTTTTTAACTTTTCAAAAGCTGGGGGGTACACAACCTCCCGAAGATCAAACTGTGCTGGATTTTCCTAATGTTACATGTGCTTATGTATACACACATATATGTATACATATATATATATATGTATATATTTTTATTTGTTTACACTATCCCCCCTTTTTTTACAAAGGGTGAATTAGCATATAAAGGCTGAACCTTTGGTCAGTTCACTTACTGAAACACACGATCGGTTTGCCTACCTACTGACCCACCCAAGCACAATGACCAGTTCCATAGGAGATTACCTGTTCAACTTCCTATCCACCATATAAAAATCCATTCCTTCGTTCTTTTCTTTCCACTTCTCATTCCATATCTCATCTTCCCCAGCACTTCTCCAAACCCCATCCCTCTCACTCTACCGAACTACCTCGCCCCTTTGTTTTAACATTTTCCAAACGCGCTTCCACCACACCTCTCGACCCCAAACTCTTAGAATCAACTACTCTAATCCCCGAATTAACACACATATAGGTGAGCTTTTACATATCATTATGAATTCCTAGGCCATTCCCTTTTTAACTCGAACTAGGTTTTAACCTTAGGCGCATACAACCATGCATAATAAAATAAGGGAGAGGAGAAAAACGTGGCGAGGTATGAGTGATAGGAGCGGCCAGCGGAGTGTTTTTGACATGAGTTTGCACCAGACTGAGAGGAGTTAGCATTGGCGCCGTTAGGAATTGAGCTCGGTGTTGTATAGGAGAAGGGGGTCGTGTTTCATGAGGGAGAAGGGTTCTGCACCTTGAACGGTAGTGGGTTAGTATGTCATCCAAGGTGGTACGGGTCGGAAGGACTTTGCCAGTAGAATAGGTCGGTAGGAGCCTAGGAAAGGAGTAGGTCGGCATAGGTTGGGTGAAGCTAGTTTGGTATGAGTTGATTGAGCGAGTGGTTTGGTACCTCATAGTTGGGTGGATCGGTAGGCCTTGGTCTAGGTATGCATTCGGTAGTCTGTAGGAGAGTGGGTCGGTGAGTAGAGAGAGGAAAAGAGCGAGTGAAGTGGGATAAGTTTTAAGGGTTGGCACCGAGCAAGGTAGTATGGCTCGACATACATGCACTTGAATGGACAAACGGTCCTTGGTTCGAGGATCGGCATTGACAAACAAACTTACCTCACCTCGACTCATAGAACATACTTATTTCCATACCTAATCATATACCAATAAATCCATGATACAAACCTAATTTCAAGGGCACATGGAACTGATTAGGACTAATAACTTCATAATTTGAAACATTGTAAATATGAACTTAAAGCTTTTTAAAGATGACAACTTAAAGATCGTCGTGCTACACTTTACTCTTTGGAACTCTAATTTATTTGTACTCTTTACTTGAACCATCACACTAGCTCACACAACACATGGGGGGAATATTTTTGTTGTTATATCTGATATCTATTGTCTTTCAAGTATAGATTAAACATGCATCTGTTCACATTCGTCATTCTTTGGAGTTGTCCAAAAAATCAAGTCTGCTACAGTTTCTAATAAGCCTGAGCCAAGTTCTCGGTAGGAGGTAGTAGGAAATTAAAATCCACCGACAACCTCTACACATGGTATTCCGGATCCATCTGCTGTAGTTATAGGCCCGACTCCCGACGCCGTATATGGAGCCGTTGTTCTAGATAATCCCATTGATTCACAAGCCTCAAAAATTGGCGACACCGCTCTTCGTCGGTTGTGCTCAATCCATGGAATCCCCTTCGATGACGTTTTAATTTTGTCAGAACAAGATTGGCCTCACCTGCCCCCAACCGGGTATACTACGTGCAACAAATTTATGTGCTGGGTCGGAAGCGTGCCACCTTTCAATTCATTTCTCCATGAAGTGTTGCGGTATATCGGGATTGCTCCGGCATAGCTACACCCTAATAGCCATGCGTTTATTCATGGCACTTGTGTCCTCTTTATGAGAACCTTATTAAGACTCCTTACTCCCGAGGATATCCATTATATCTACCGCAACAAAAGATGGTCCGACAGTCCATCCTTCATATTTCTCGAGCCACATTCCAAATGTCAAATTCTGACGGGGGCGTGGAGTAAATTTTCCCAGTATAAGCAAGAGTGGTTTTACATACGCTGACCCCGTGGTTTTGTGAGAAGATGGCTGGAAGGGAGTAAGTTTCATTCCTAGACTTATATTTGTCTAAGGCTCGAAGTGCATCCTTTCCAAACTTCTTTCGAGTTTTATAGGTATCTGCCCACAACCTGAAGGCATTGGGTATTCTGAGGCCGTCGAGGTCATTCGAGCTATTCCCGTAAGAGACTGGGACATTAAATCCATTATTTCTAATGAATTACTTTAGAAATTTGGATTACTGGTGGAGGGTCATCGAACTAGCCTTCTAATTGGCTCCACTGCAACCGGATCCGCTGTGGAAAAAGGCAAAGAGCAGGCTGGACCTTCGGTGCCTCCTACAGGAGGGGCCCCCGATACAACTAAGGAAGGTGAAATTAAAGAGACCGGGGTGCCAAAAGCGACCGACGAGAATATAAGTTCCGACTTAGCACCAGTAACTGATGCACCCGGCATCGATGAACCGCCTCCTCCTTCAAAAAGGAAAAAGAGCCTAGCCTACAAGCTGAAAAAGAAAATAGTAGGCAGAACTTCAAAAGTCACAATTACTCTAGTTGAGAAAGAGTCGTCTCCCCAAAATTTAGAGGGTTCACTAAAAGGTCTATCAGACCTGACCATCCCTAACGGCTTACTAAATTATGGCTTCAATGACCCAGAGGCTATGGGACTTAATTCGTTCGCGAGAAGCGATGAAGGCGATCAGGCTCGTCATCAAGAAGAGAAAACTCCAATAAGTAAAGCAAAAAACACTGGTCCATCAGGGGGAAGCACTAGGACACACACAAACACTTACACTTCACCCTATATTTAAATTTTAGTCATCATATGATTCCCACTAACTCGTCCGTACTTGGTTTCTGTTCAGGTGATATGGGGTGTACACACGGCATTGACCGTCTTCGCGGATCCTCTATCTTCTACCATTCCAGTCGGGATTCAGGATCAGGTAGACGCCGAGATAGGTATGACAGCAGCGATAGAGACTATCATCCCAGAGAGTTGTCGTCTTCCAGAAGAAGAACTTACGGCCATTCCTCATATCCAAACGATCCTCCCCCTCAGTCAGAGAACAGTAGGGAGAAATCTGCTTAGAAGGGATCTCAATTCGAAGCTCCCTGCGACCAACATTCTGGCTCGTCGAGCACCAAGCAATCCCGTGAGCCCCATAAGAAATCCATGACTCCGGCTAGGCAGACTCCTCCAACCTCCGCACATGACCCATCGACAGCAGACAAATTAGCTGAGCTTAAAGCCACATTCCCGAAGATATGCTTCGATGGATTGAAATTTCTCCCTGCGATTCATCCTATTCCCGGATATGTCAAACAAAGCGCCATCGCCTGCAACAACGACGTTTATGTCCAGCATGATGCATTTGTACACTTGGCGGAGAAAGTTTCCGAGGTTTCCACGAAACGTCAACATGAAATCGATCGCTTGAAACTTGAAGCCATTCACGACAAAGATATCATCAAAGCCCAAGATAAAGAGCTAGCCTCGTACAAATCTCAACTTGAGGCTGCTCAGAAAAATGCCAAGGAAACGGCCGAGGCAGTTAGTCGCTTGGAGGATGCTCATAAGAAGGAAATCGATGAGGCAGTCCAACACAGTGGTTCTTTAGCTTTAGAGAAGGACTCTATCCAAAAAGAAAAAGATATTTTTGCTCGACGAGTTAAAGAACTGGAGGAGCTGTTTGCCAAAAAGAAATAAGAGAAAACTGCCGCACAGGAAGAGTCACAACGATATTGCGATGAAATTTTCATAACACGACTCCTAAAGACGAAGCTCGATGAGGAACTTTCCAAGGTTGAGGCGCTAAAGGAGTCAGCTCGCGAGGAGGGTAAGAAAATGGCGCTCACAGAAGTCGACTCTTGTCTCGAGGCTGCTACTGAGGCCGATAGAGAGAAAATTAAATGCTTATTTGATCCGCTTATTGCCGAGTATAGTGCGCGAGTTCTCATGCACCGCGACCTATCTTTCCTAGGCGAAGGTTATCTCGAATCATTGGCTGAAGCATGGGATACTTTGATAAAAATTAGAAAGGTTGAGCTGGGTGTCGAAGAAGTCGATGAGGGAGCTCTCGTGAGGGAAGTGCTTCGAGAAAATGAGCCTTCAGACTTGTCTGCAACAAAAGCCCTCTTCGGTAGAGACTCCTCGTCATTAAAGGGTAAGGACGATATTGCTGGCCCATCCGACACTGAGTCTCAAGTTCCTCCTCCCGCTCAACCGGGCGATAGCTCGTTACTCGATCCTCCCGAGCAGCATGTTGGTTATGACCCGGAGAAGCCTGGGCTCGGTGTTCACATTCTATCCCCTATTCTTGAGGGTGAGACTCACAAGACAGCTGAGAGTCAACTGGAAGCCGGTATGTAGTTTTTCCTTCTAGAGCTCAAGAAACCATCGCTTTTGACGAGTAATAGATGTATTCTAACATTTATCTTTCATGACTTCATGTAGGCCATTCTGATCCCGAACCAACTCCAAGTAGCGACGTCGCCACAGAGAAGGAAGAGAAAGTGGTTGAGGCACTCCACATTGGGGATACCCCTGGACCCGATGCTCAAGTGATCGGAGTGCTAGATGAGGATAAACTTGAAAATCCCTTGCCTGTAGATGAACATGACGAGGTCGAAATCACAGGCACCTCCGAACATACTTTGAAGCTTAGCATGGAGGAACAAATCATGGAAGAGGAGAAAAAGAAAGCTAAAGTTAAGGTTGAACCTCAGGTGGTGGAACTTGATGATCCTCTAAATAGGCCCCTGAAGATAATTCTCCCTGGGGAGACCACACCTCTGGATGTCCCTCTTCCTCCCCCGGATCCCACCTCACTGGGAAGCAAAGGGTCCAGGAGAAAACGTTCGACTGAGGATCCTTTGGAGAAGCCAATGAAGGAGAAAAAGTCAAAGAAGTAGCTATCATCTTGTCATACCTCGTTCAACCTGAATAAACCTAAGTCATGTAGTTGTTTATTTTTTTCTTTTTTATAGTCGTCGTAGATAGATTTTGGTTCCGGACTTCAGAAAAGTTGTAATGGAACTTAATTTTTGATTACTAAATAAAATTGTGTTTCTTCGTATTCCACGACTCTCACTGTTTAGCTTATCACCTAACTTGTAATTGAAATTCAGAGTCTTGTGGGTTACATAAGCTCTAGTCCGCTTTCATATGACTTGGAGATCTTCAAATTATTTATACTCTAGTCCTCACTCCGGGGACTCAGAGTACTCTAGTCCGTGCTTCGAAGACTTAGAGATTTTTTTTTGAATCGTTTATACTCTAGTCTGCACTCCGGGGACTCAGAGTACTCTAGTCCGCGCTCTGTGGACTTAGAGATTTTCGAATCATTTATACTCTAGCCTGCACTCTGGGGACTCAGATTACTCTAGTCCACGCTCCGGGGACTTAGAGATTTTCGAATCATTTATACTCTAGCCTGCACTCTGGGGACGCAGAGTACTCTAGTCCACACTTCGGGGACTTAGAGATTTTCGAATCGTTTATACTCTAGCCCGCACTTTGGGGTCTCAGAGTACTCTAGTCCGTGCTCCAAGGACTTAGAGATTTTCGAATCATTTATACCCTAGCCCGCACTCTGGGGACTCAGAGTACTCTAGTCCGCGCTCTGGGGACTTAGAGCTTTGTTGAATCGTTTATACTCTAGTCTGCACTCTGGGGACTCAGAGTACTCTAGTCCGTGCTCTGGGGACTTAGAGATTTTTTAAATTGTTTATACTATAGTCCGCACTCTGGGGACTCAGAGTACTCTAGTCCACGCTCCGGGGACTTAGAGATTTTCGAATCGTTTATTGATCGACTTTTAATTTTATGTGTGCGTTCATACGCCAGACAGATTAATGCAATTTAATTTTTCCATGGAATTGTAACACACGGAACATTAATAGTTCTTAGAAAAACAGCTTCAAGCCTTTATTGATTATAAAAAATAGGGACAAACTGAGTTGTCTTATTACATGTCGGAAACAGAGGACAACAAAAGAAAAAACATACTGGAAACAACTGCTACTAAAATGTAAAAGAAATGGACTAAGTGTAATAACGACGCAAATGCTCGCTATTCCACGCTCGAGGGAGCGTCATGCCATCAACGGTCGCTAGCTTGAAGGTTCCTTCTCCAAGCCTCTGTTCGATGACGTATGGACCTTCCCATGTGGGGTTCATATGTGACGGGACTGGAAAAACTCGCTTCAAAACAAGGTCGCCCACATCAAAGTTTCTCGGTCGAACTTTTTCATTATAATACCGAGCGACTCGGTGCCGATATGCAGCCGCCCTTAAATAAGCTTCTTCACATTTTTCGTCGGCAAAGTCCAATGATTCCAATAAGAGATCCCGATGCATCCTAGGATCGTAATGAGTCACCCGGTGAGAGGGAACTTCAAGTTCCACGGGTATAACAGCTTCAGTGCCATATGCCAAGGTGAATGGAGTGTGGCCAGTCGCAGACTTGTGGGTGGTTCTGTAAGCCCAGAGTGCTGTCGGAAGCTCATCCACCCACTTACCTCTGGTCTTCTCTAAATGTTTTTTCAATATGGAATTGATTATTTTATTTATGGCTTCAACTTTTCCATTGGCTTTAGGGTGAGCGACTGCCGCAACCCTTTTCTCAATGCAATATTTTTGGCAGAATTCTTTGAACTCCCTACTCTCAAAATGAGTTCCGTTGTCCATAATGATAGTTCGTGGGAGGCCAAAACGGCATATAATGTTTCGCACAACAAAATTAATTACCTTTTTGGTGGTGATTGTAGCTAATGGCTCCACTTCTGCCCATTTGGTGAAATAATCGACCGCGAAAATTGCAAATTTCGCACCACCTTTGGAGAAAGGCAAGGAGCCAATTATATCGATCCCCCATATTGCAAATTGCCATGGGCTAACCATTTGCGTGAGTTCCGTCGGCGAGGCTCTCGGGATCTTTGCATACTTTTGACATTTGTCGCATCGTCTTAGATAGTCCACGTCGTCTCGATTCACGATCAGCCAATATTATCCATAGCGAAGGATCTTTTTGGCTAACGTCTGCCCCCTAGTATGGTCTCTACATTCTCCCTCATGAATTTCTTTTAAGACCCGCTTTATCTCGTCATGGGCGACGTACCGAAGTAAAGGAACCGAGAATCCCTTCCGATACATTATTCCATCCTGCATTATATATCGCGAGGCCTTGCGAACAACTTATCGTCTCTCGTTCTTTTTCTCAGGCAGAGTCCTATGTAGCAGGTATTCCTTGAATGGGGTCATCCAGGACCCCCTTTTAGTTTCCGTCCCTAACACGAAATCTACTTCCATTTCGTTTATACTCGGGGCATGTAAGGTTTCGACAAGTCAATCAATGCTTCATATTCGGCTTCGTTATTCGTAGCTGGGAAATTGAATTTTGAAAGCATAACAAATTGATCGGTTTTCGGGAGTTACAAGAATAATGCCAGCCCTAGAACAACGGTCGTTGGATGCCCCATCGGTGTATAGCTTCCATCGAACGGCGGGAACCACATCACCACCACTTGGCTCGTCTGATATGGTGAATTCGGCAATGAAGTCTGCTAGCGCTTGCCCTTGGATAGCCCTCCGTGGCAGGCAAGTGATATCGAACTGACTCAGCACAATGTTCCATTTGAGTAGACGTCCAGAGGTTTCTGATCGCTGGAGTACCTACCGTAGAGGTTGATCGGTATAAACACTGATGGGGTGTGCCTGAAAATATGGACGGAGCTTGCGTGATGCGATCACCAAGCAGTAGGGGCTAGCTTCTCAATCTTAGGGTAATTTCTCTCTACCCTCGTTAAACGCTTACAAACATAATACACTGGCTTTTGGATTCGGTCCTCTTCACGAATCAAAGCCGCACTGATGGCGTGTTGAGATACAACCAAGTAAACATATAACTCCTCATGCTCAATAGGCTTTGACAGAACCGGGGGCCTCTCCAAGTGTCTCGCCAGAGCTCGGAATGCATCCTCACAGTCCGACATCCATTCAAATTTTTTCTTCCCTTTCCTTATCACATCGAAGAAAGGAATACACTTGTCGATCGCTCTGGATATGAATTGACACAACGCGGTGACTTTTCCATTCAGGCTTTGTACTTGCTTTATAGTTCTGGGCGCTTGTATGTCTCGAATAGCCTGAATATTTTCTGGGTTGGCTTCGATTCCCCGTGCGTTGACAATAAAACCCAAAAACTTTCCTGATGCAACGCCAAAGGAACATTTTAGTGGATTGATTTTCATTCTGTGGTACCAGAGTATATCAAACATCTCCACTAAGTCTCGAAGACTTCACGAGCATGTCATCCACATAGACTCCCATCGTTCTACCAATCTGGTCTTTAAACATCCGATTCACCAAACGCTGATAAGTTGCTCCCGCGTTCTTCAATCCGAAAGGCATCACTACATAACAGTACAATCCAACTTCCATGACAAAACTAGTATGTTCCTGATCTGGAATGTGCACCGGGATCTGATTATATCCCGAATACGCATCCATAAATGAAAATAATTCGTGTCCTGCCGTCGAGTCGACCAACTGATCAATTCTGGGTAAAGGGAAACTGTCCTTAGGGCACACCTTGTTCAGGTCCGAGTAATCAACATAGGTCCTCCACTTCCCGTTTGCCTTTCTCACCAGTACGGGGTTAGATACCCATTCAGCCTAGAGGGCATCGTGGACGAACCCATTGGCCTAGAGTTTATCCACCTTCTCTCTGAGAGCAGCGGACCTCACCGAGTCCGTGCCTCTCCTTTTTTGCTTCACTAGAACATGCTTCGGGTCAATGTTCAACATATGACTTGTGATGGCGGGAGAAATCCCATACATATCGGAATGAGTCCAAGCAAAAACATCTAGATTCGCTCGGAGGAAATCGGTAAGATCCTCAATCATCGAGGGGTTGAGTTGTGATCCAATCTTAAGCACTCTTGTTGGGTCATCATGGCTGACTGGAATGTCAATCGTCAGTTCAACCGGTGCTGCTTAACCTCCTTGGGTTCTTTATCACCGTCTCTCGGATCTATGTCTCTATAGATCCGGCCCTGATGCCCAAGCCGAGGCTCGGGCATTACTTGTCAATTTTCAGCAACACGGATGCAGACAGAGTTGTCCACACCCTTCCCCTTCTCTCTTCGTTGGGCCTCTCTTAGCTCAGCCACATAACATGCATGACCAGTCGCTTGGTCGCCATGCACTACACCAACTCCCATGTCCGTCGGAAATTTCAAGGTTAAACACCACAGGGCCAAAGCTGCCCTAAACTCCACCAGGGCCGGTCGGCCTAGAAACATATTACACGGGGAATCAACATCCAAAACAATGAATGAAAGGATCCGTACCCTCCTACGTTCACCTTCTCCTAACTCAACTGGCACTTCAACAAAACCTATCGCATTAGTGGCTGCACCATTAAAGCCGTGAATGCGGGCTTTAGATGGTTTCAGATCCTTCGCCTCCATCTTCATTTGGTCATATGCCTTTTTGAAGACAATATTAACATAACTCCCAAAATCAATCAGTATCCTTCTCATGAACGCCGACCCAATCGTGGCTGAAATGACCAACGAGTCAATGGTAGGTGCCTCCACCTGGTCGACATCCCTGCTCTTGAATACTATATTATCCGTCATCATTCACTGCTGTTTCGCTGGGGTCCCGTCTTTTGTGTTCAAGCAACATTCGAAATCCGCATGCTTTAGGGAACTAGCATAGCGTTTTATTTCTTGCCAACTCCTGTTAGCCGAGTGAGGCCCACCGACTATCGTGTTTATAACCAATCTACCTCCAGTCCGAGCGGGTTCCTTAGGTCGGGGTAGAGCCTGCCCGCGATTGCGGTCGGATGTCCCATGTCTGCCTTCTTGTGGATTCTTAACAAACTGCTGTAACTTCTTCTGTCGGATCAGCTTTTCTATTGCATCATGGAGGTGTCTACATTCTTCGGTATTGTGCCCGTAAGTCTCATGGAAGCGACAGTACTTCCCAGTCTTCTTTTGTTCCTCAATGGATTCCTTTGGGCGTGGCTTTCGGTATTGGAATGTATTACAAGTTGATAAGTAAATATTCTCCAGAGATGCATTCAGAGGAGTGTATTCATTATAGGTTGGGATCCTTGGCTTCCACTTTCCTGCTTCCCTTTTTATTCCAGAATTTCCTCCTCCAGATCCTTTGTACTGCTCCGGCTTATTTTGAACATTGACCTGGACCTTACCAGAGTTATCGCCAGATTGCTTCACCGCAATGTTGCTTTGCACCGCTTCCTTGCTAGGCCCTAGAACACTGCTTCGCCCTGTCCACCTGGCCTCTTCCCTTCTCATGAATTGGTTCGCCTTTGAATAAAAGCGTTCCAGGGTAGTCGGAGGCTTTCCTGCTAGCCAATCACCAAACTCTGAGTCCGGATATACTCCTCGCATCACGACCATAAGAATAGCATGGTCATTCGGATTACTAACTTCGGCAGCAGCAACGTAAAATCTTTGCAAATAATCCTTTAACGACTCCCCCGGAGCCTGGATCACACTGGATAGAGACATCACGTCCTTTGGGCGAGTGGCATGGATCCTAAACTGCTCCACAAATTTCAACGCTAACTCATCAAACCTGGAGATCGATCGCGGGGGAAGTCTAGTGAACCACATGGTAGCAATCCCGAATAAGGATATTGGGAAACATCTGCACTTAGTTGCATCATTTGCCCTAGCCGAGTCCATCATCCACTCGTATCTCATTACATGCTATCGTGGGTCGGTCTTTCCTTCATAGGCTGGAATACTGGGCATACTGAACCTTCGGGGGTACTCAGCCTGTAGGATAGCATCCGTGAACGGAGTATGGCTCCTAGATACGCCCCAATCATCGTTGGACAAACCCTGATTCTCCCTCATCAGTTTGGGAGCGACTCCCCAGGTGCAGATGAGGGGCCACAGTTCCATGTAGGGAACATGGGCCATTTCGGTTGGTTTGTTCTTGGCGAGTCATCACCAACTTCTCTGTTGCACCGGTTTGTGCCGTTTTGATCCTACGACGTCTACGCCTGTGGTGTCCATCCGACAAAGTGGAGCTGTCGGATGATGAGTAGGAAGCTGGGCTTCCTCCAACGTTCTGACGCTGCTACTGGGCGATCTGGGTCATCAGGTTGGCATTTGTTTGAATCTGCTCATTAAGCTGCCTCCTACTTTCTACGAGCTCCCTCATGAGCTCATTGAACTCTGCCCCAGTGACGGCTTCTGGTTGGTTTGGGATGGTGGTGGGCTCTGCACCTACATTAGATTGTTGATTGCTAGGTCCCACCTGTTGGACGCTGGCGGTCTCATTAACATCTGCGTTGTGAAAGGCGGATCTGGTACGTGGTCTTGCCATCTTAGAGTTATCTGCGGGAACTCCGAGTAGTATCTATGGACTCTTGAACACGAACTTGGATCTCCTTCGGGGGATTTCCTCAATCCAGTAGCAGCAAAGTAGATCCTAACAGCCTGAGATCAATTCTCAGTGGAAGCACCAAAATTGGTCACTAACACCCTTGAATAGAGTTATGTAGACTAATGAAGAAAGTAAACTAAAACAGAGGAATAATGCAATTGAATACGAAAAGAACAACAGAAAAGGAAACACCAGATTTATAGTGGTTCGGCGTAATTGCCTACGTCCACTCTCTATATGATCTTTATTACTTTTTCAATTACTTGAGTACAGATACAATCGGTAAACAAACAACTTGAATGCAAGTTTGAACAGAAGAGAAATGAGTATAGAAAATGGCAGAGTATCCCTGGAGTTCCCGAAAAAATGTCCCTTTCACTGTACCCCTGCCCCTCTATTTAAAGACGAAGATAGGCTGGTTCTCTTGCGTAGGCCCATGACCAAGACACTCCGGCCCACTACTGACAACTCATGTACACCGAACTGAGCATACAGATCCTCCAATACCAAATGGTGGTCGCCGACCCACTTTGGCCGAACCAGTGGTTGTCTCGTTGTTGACTCAAAGCAGATCGTCAAAGGACTCGAAGCAAGCGGTAGGATGACTCGAAGCAAAGAAATGCTAGCCGCGTCACTCTGTTGTAGGTTAAATAATTTACTAACCTCCACAAGGTTCACCATCCCGGGTCTGCCGACCCACGCATGCCGAACCATCAAGGCCGAATCATCAAGGCCGAATCATCAAGGCTGAACCACAATTGATCGACCTGTCTTGGCTTCCCTCCTTTGACCGAGCGACACATGCCATGCTACCACAACTTTCTTGGCCGAGCGATGCATGACTTAATGCTTCTAAGGCCGGACCATACTTAGCTGAACCATTAAGGCCGAACCCATCAATGTCAAGCCACTAGTACTGAACCCATCTCGACCGAACCACTTGGTTTTGCCTATCTTGGCCGACCCGCCCTGGCTTCACTCCAGCACCAATCGGCCTTGGCCGAGCCATTTTTAAATATACCGAGCCATGTGCATAGGCCGACCCAAACTTAAGTTACACTGGTCTCTTATACCTCCACCTCTCTCTTAGCTTGAGTCCCGTCTAAGTTCAACCATAGGCTCTGCGACTACCGCCATGTAGCCGGGCCAAAGTGCCGGGTAACAGATCTGATTCTAGAAACCAAAACATCAAAAATATGAGATGTAAATATTATTCACTTTTAGCTTTGTCTATAAGTAGTTGAGATTTGATCTTGGATTAAGCTGATTAGCTTCTTCCCCTTGATTTAACTTATCTTCCCTTTTTTTTCTTTAATGGTGGCCAGTCTATTGTTTTGTTTTAGGTTGTG
Organism: Allium fistulosum; assembly: GCA_030737815.1. Taxonomy (NCBI): domain Eukaryota; kingdom Viridiplantae; phylum Streptophyta; class Magnoliopsida; order Asparagales; family Amaryllidaceae; genus Allium; species Allium fistulosum. Next base: position 889,336,333 of record CM060905.1, on the reverse strand, counting down.
AACATGAACGTGTGAAATAAATGTTTATAAGGGTTTAGGGTATAAGGTTATTACTTATTCCTATATTGCCCTTGCTTAATACTCTAGTTTAGTTCATTTTAATTCTCTTAGTTCATTAATTCAAAGGGGCATGACTACCCTGTAGATTATACAAATCTCAATCCCTTAACCATTTACATTATTTCATTTAATTTACCTAATTAAATGTCCTAAATAATGTTAATTGAAATTAGGGTCGTTACAACCTACCTCTACTCTGTGTATTCCTTTCTATGTGCAACACCATTTTAGTCTTACCTGTGACAAAACCCTACACACTGGAATTTGTTGGACTTATATTAGGTAGGTGCTACTAGCTAAAGTATAGGGCACGACCCCACACTAGTCCCATCTGGTCTTCTAATATCCGAGTCATGTACTTAGGGTTAACTATCCTATTCAATTTTCCTTGAAAACATTTCTTTCAAATTGATTTAACCCTTTTAAATTATACTCAAACAAGGAAAATATACTCTTTTCTTTACTCAAAATACCTATGCCATGATAAATGCATTTTACTTAAAACAATGTTGATGAAAACTTAAAATCAATAGGGTCATCTATCCCTTCGAAACAAGATAAATACTTTAACCTAGAAAACATTAGGCTGAAAGGCCAAAACCTTCCTTTCGAATGTATTGGAAATAGACATTTCGACATCATTACTTAAAATCTTAGACATCCTCTTTCGAAGCCATTAATCATATCTTTCGAAATACTTAAAAAAACCTTTCGAAACACTTAAAACATACCTTTTGAAACACTTAAAACATACTTTTCAAAACACTTAAAACATACCTTTCAAAACACTTAAAACATACCTTTCAAAACACTTAAAACATACCTTTCTGTTTCCTGGAGATTTGACCAGGAAACTAGTACTCGGCACCCAGTGGAACTCGACTTCAGAGAGTGACCGACATCCAGGAGTGTTCGGCGAAGCGCTTGATATCCAGGAGTACTCGGCGTAGTACTCGGCATCTAGGAGTACTCGGCGAAGTACACAGCATCCATAATGCTCGGCAGCAAGAGCGCTCGGCATCAAGACTGCTCGGCATCAAGACTGCTCAGTAGCAAGAGCGCTCGGCATCAAGACTGCTCGGCAGCAAGAGCGCTCGACATCAAGATTGCTCGGCATCAAGACTACTCAGCAGCAAGAGCGCTCGGCATCAAGACTGCTCCACATACAAGACTGCTCGGCATACAAGAGCACTCGACATCAAGGAGAATTCGGCATCTAGAAGAGCGCTCGGCTTCTACTGACAAACATCCTGCACTTCCCAAACATCAACCACACCGTTCGGCATAGAAAGGACCGTTCGGCATACCTGGTTTGGCATACAGCGACCACTGTACTGGGGCTAGAGCGTTCGGCTATCCAGCCCACTTGGGAAGTCCAGCCCATATTTGCCTATAAATAGAGGGGCAGGGTCACAGTGAAAAGGATCCTTTTTTGGAGAGAGAATACTGGGGAGACTCTGCCATTTTCGAGACTCATCTTCTCTACTTAAACAACTTCATTCAAGCATTTGATTCACGAATTGTATTTGTAATCAACTATAAAGAAGATCAATAAAGTTTAACCTCAAAGTGGACGTAGGCAATTACGCTGAACCACTATAAATTTGGTGTTCTTACTTTCTATATTTAGATTAGCACTGTCTTCTCTGTTTAATTTGATTTCATCACTTATATCTCTTCACAATCTTCTTCTACGAGGTTAGTGACTAATTTTGGTGCTAACACTTTGGTGCTTTCACTGAGAATCGAATTCTCAGACCTCAAGGATCTGCTTTGAAGCTACTGGATTGAACAAATCCCCCAAGGAAGATCCGACTCACTGATAGGACATCCGTTTATTCTACTCAGAGTTCATACCAATAGCTCTACAATGGCAGGACCACGAACCAGGTCAGCTTCTCATAATGCGGATGCCCGCGAGACTGCTAGCGTGCAACAAGCAGGACCTAGCAATCAACCAGCGATTCCGAGTGCAGGGATTGCCGCTCAAGAACAGACTCCAATTGTCACCAGAGTAGAGTTCAATGACTTGATGAGAGAACTTAGGGAAAGCAGGAGACAACTAGGAGAACAGATGCAAGCTAATGCCAACCTGATGGCACAACTCACTCAACAGCAGCAACAGAATGCTGGGGGCAATCCCGCTCCTTACTCTTCATCTGACAGCTCAACTTCCTCTGATGAACCTCCCAGGCGCAGACGACGTAAGACTGAAGCTGCACGAGCAGAAGCTAATGTTTAGACGACTGGAGACCGTAACCAAGCAAGAGCTGGGAACTTCAGGACCGGAGTACAAATGGAGGATGGAGGTCTAGATCATCAAAACGCTAACGATGTCGGACCTCAGGACGAACGATTGGCAGGTCGCCAGGAGAGGAGGCACCAGCATGGTCAGACACGTAGAACAGACACTAACCTTCCGCCTTCCATACAGACACCAGATCTGACAGCCATGATCAGGCAGTTGATGAAAGAAAATCAGGGGTTATCGAATGATGATTGGGGAGTGTCAAGAAGTCATACTCCGTTCACAGATGTTGTGTTGCAAGCGGCGTACCCCAGGAAGTTTAGTATGCCTACTATCCCTGCGTATGAAGGGAAGACTGACCCCAGACAGCACGTCATGAGGTATGAATGGATGATGGATTCAGCTAGAGCGAATGATGCCACCAAGTGTAGGTGCTTTCCGATCACTCTATCTGGGATCGCTACTATGTGGTTCACCCGACTTCCTCCATGATCCGTATCAAATTTTGAGGAGTTGGCAAAGAAGTTTATTGAGCAGTTCAGGATACACACTACGCGCCCAAAGGACGTGATGTCTCTGTCAAGTGTAACCCAAAATCCCGGGGAGTCGTTGAAGGAATATTTACAAAGGTTCCACATAGCAGCAACTGAAGTCAGTAATCCCAATGACCATGCAATTCTGATGGCTGTAATGAGAGGTGTGGATCTAGACTCTGAGTTTGGAGACTGGCTAGCAGGAAAACCTCCGGCTACGCTAGAGCGTTTCTACTCTAAGGCACACCAGTTCATAAGAAGAGAGGAAGCTAGGTGGGTATGACGAGATAAGGCGCCAGGGCCTGTCCAGGAGTCAATAAAAAGCAACATTGCTGTGAAGCAGTCTGGAGACAGCTCGGAAAAGGTCCAACTCAATGTCCAGAATAAGCCGGGGCAGTCTAAGGAGTCCGGAGGAAGGAGTCAAGGGAAGAAGAGAGAAGCGGGGAAGTGGAAGTCGAGAATTCCAAGCTACAGCGAGTATACTCCGCTGAACGCGCTGCTAGAGAACATCTACCTATCCACCTGTAATACCTTTCAGTACAGAAAACCACGTCCAAAAGAATCAACCAAAGAACAGAAGCGGACCGGGAAATATTGTCGCTTCCGTGAGACTTATGGGCACAATACGGAAGAATGTAGACACTTGCACGACGCTATTGAGAAGTTGATCAGGCAGAAGAAATTGCAAGAATTTGTGAAGGATCCACAAGAAGGAGGACAGGGAACGTCCAACCCAGGTCGTGCACCAGCTCCACGTCATCCCGAGGAGCCTGCCCGGACCGTAGGTAGACTAGTCATAAATACAATCATCGGTGGACCTCACCCCGCGGATAAGAATTGGCAAGAGATGGAGCGATATGCAAGTTCCCTGAAGCATGCTGTTATCCCAACTTTTGGCAAAGTCGAGATACCCAAAGATTAACTGAAAATCAATGATTGTTAGTCATGAACATCGATTGTGCATCGCAGGTTCACCACGGATATCGATGAATTTTGTCCGAGTCCGGATCGGGCTACAATTGGCAAGACACGTCAAGCAAAGTCGTGAAAGTCAACGTTCCGAATACCAAGTCAATCCGAGGTCGCACGCTCAAGATATCATCGGAGCAAGTGGAGAGCATAACCTCGAGTTCGCACCCATATGAGTCGAATCCATCAGTTTCGACTCCACCTGGTTCAACTCGATTTACTTTATATTCATCAGCAGGGCTTATGTTCGAATCGACTTGAGACATCGTTGGTTCGAATCCATCCATGAGAACATAGTTCGAAGCCATGAAAAAGGACCGTAGCTTCGAATCGATCGATCAAACCTTTGCCTCGAATCGATCACGACAAGCCTTGCTTCGAACCCATTAGAATACGCCTTGCTTCGACTCCATTGATCAAGCCTTTGTTCGAATCCAGTAGCTCGAATCCAATAGAACGTTCCCTCCTTCGAATCGCTTCGAACAGTGAAGTCCTCGTATCAATCAACTAAGGTTACCCAGATCGATTCGAAGGAAGCATGTCTTCGAATCGATCACCTCGAATCCACCACGTCTACATAGCTAAATCCCCGGCCACGACTCAGTAAAGCTAGGAGAAAAAGGAGGATCGACTCGAAGGAAGCGCTCCACGTCATCCCAGAAGCGCGCGCTGGATCGATTCGAACGAATCGATTCGAACTAGATCGATTCGAACCAGGCTAGTCAACCAGAAATGCAACCTTGAATCGATCATAACTTGAGATCTACACATCCAAATGCTATGAAATTTTCACAGAAGCTTCAACACATGATGAAGAATGTTCACACCAAATTTCAGCTTGATTGGACAATTTCTTGATTGATTCGAACCAAGGGTCGAATCGATCCCAAAGTGGGCCCGGTACTCCAGATTTCGGCCATGTGGGCCTCCTCACGTGCCAGAACTGGTCTTCCCTCATTTTAGGCGAAATATCAGCCTCCTACACCTATAAATAGAGCCCCTGGTCATTCAGAAAAGAGGTCAGAGAATTCTAAGTACTGAAGAGCGCCCAGATTCTGCCAGATCTACTCCAGAACACCGCCGCTGCTTTAGATTGAGACTTAACTTAGAAATTCAGTTGTATTACATTAGAAACTATTGTAACCTTCAAGCATCAAGCAATAAAATCATAAAAACCTTGAAGTGGACGTAGGCCGGAGTTAGCCGAACCACTATAAATCGTGTGCTACTGTTCATTATTTCTGGATTACTGCTTGTTACTTGCTTAGATCTGTGATTTGTGTGTGAATACTGTTGATTTGTATTCATACGCTGGTGCTTTCACTACACTTGGGGTTTGTGACCATTTTTGGTGCAAACACATGCCGATTTTGAGTGTTGTTCGAACATGGAGGACGGGGCCCCTGCTAAGCAGCAGCGCGTAATGACCGACGATATTGTGTTCAGAAACAGAGACGCTGATCAGGTAGAGGCTCCGACCATCGACCCCATGGTCATATCTGCAACGATAGGACCAGCATATGTGAAAAGAATTCTGATTGATTGTGGAAGTTCAGTCAACATCATCTTCAAGAAGGCTTACGATCAAATGAAGCTAAAAACAAAGGACTTGAAACCATCCAAAGCCCGTATTCACGGCTTTAACGGCGCTGCGACCGATGCGGTGGGATATGTCGAGTTACCAGTTGAACTGGGACAAGGCGAGCGCCGGAGAGTGCGAATTCTACCCTTTGTAGTTTTGGATGTGGACTCTCCGTATAACGTTTTCTTGGGCCGGCCGGCCCTGGCTGAGTTTAGGGCAGCGTTAGCCCCGTGGTGTTTAACTTTGAAGTTCCCGACTGACAAAGGAATTGGTATTGTTCATGGCGACCAAGCAGCTGGTCGTTCTTGTTATGTGGCTGAGCTCCGAGAGGCTCATCGAAGGGAGAAAGGAAAGGTTGCAGACAATCCCGTCCGCATCCTCAATACGGATAATTGACAAGTAGTGCCCGAGCCCTGGTTCGGGCATAGTTCTCGGATCTTCGGAGATATAGATCCGAGAGACGACGATGAGAAACCCAGGGAAGAGAAGGCGGCACCGACAGAATTAACAATTGACATCTCAGTTAGCCATGCCGACCCTTCGCGAATTCTGAAAATCGGATCACAGCTTGGTCCCGCGATGACTGAAGACCTTAGCGACTTCCTCCGGGCGAATCTTGATGTTTTCGCCTGGACGCATTCTGATATGTGTGGGATTTCTCCCACCATCACGAGTCATATGTTGAACATAGACCCGAAATACGTCCCAGTTAAACAAAAAAGGAGAGGAATGGATCCGGAGAGATCCGCCGCTCTTGGAGAGGAGGTGGACAAACTCAAAGCAAATGGGTTCGTCCGCGACGCCCTCTACCCTGAGTGGGTATCCAACCCCGTGCTAGTAAAAAAGGCGAATGGGAAATGGAGGACTTGCGTAGATTATTCCGACTTGAACAAAGCATGCCCTAAGGATAGTTTCCCGTTGCCTAGGATCGATCAGTTGGTCGACTCCACCGCAGGACATGAGCTGCTGTCATTCATGGATGCGTACTCAGGGTACAACCAAATCTCGATGCATATTCCGGACCAAGAACACACCAGCTTCGTTACAAATGTCGGACTGTATTGCTATGTAGTGATGCCCTTTGGATTGAAGAATGCAGGCGCAACTTACCAGCGTTTAGTGAATCGAATGTTCAAGGACCAGCTAGGTAGAACGATGGAAGTCTATGTGGATGACATGCTCGTGAAGTCACGACAGTCAAATGACCACATTCGAGACTTGGCTGAAATGTTCGACATACTCAGGTTTTATGGTTAGAAGATCAACCCTTTGAAGTGTTCCTTCGGCGTTGCATCAGGGAAGTTTTTGGGATTCATCGTCAATGCTAGGGGAATCGAAGCCAACCCAGAAAAAATCCAAGCTATTCGAGATGTGCAAGCGCCCAGGACTATAAAGCAAGTACAGAGCTTGAACGGAAAAGTAGCTGCGCTAAGTCGATTTATATCTAGGGCAACTGACAAGTGCATCCCATTCTTCGATATCATAAAGAAAGGGAAGAGAAATTTTGAATGGACGTCTAGTTGTGAGGAAGCATTCCGGAATCTGGTGGGGCATCTGGAGAGTCCACCAATGCTAGCAAAACCAGTTGACCACGAGATGTTGTACGTATACTTGGCTGTATCCCCGCATGCGATAAGTGCGGCTTTGGTTCGTGAGGAGGATCGAGTCCAGAAGCCGGTGTATTATGTTAGCAAGCGTTTAACAGGGGCAGAGAGGAATTACCCTAAAATCGAGAAATTGGCTTATTGCTTGGTGATTGCATCACGAAAGCTTCGCCCATACTTTCAAGCACACTCAATCGGTGTTTATACCGATCAACCCCTGAGGCAGGTACTCCAACGGCCAGAGACTTCTGGAAGATTGCTAAGATGGAACATCGAGTTGAGCCAATTCGATATCGCGTACTTACCACAGAGAGCCATCCGAGGGTAAGCATTAGCAAATTTCATCGCTGAGTTTACTATACCCATCAAACCGGATGATCACGACATCATTCCCCCTGTTCGATGGAAATTATACACTGACGGTGCATCAAACGACCATTGCTCCGGCGCGGGCGTAGTTCTTATAACTCCGGAAAACCGATCAATCTGTTATGCCCTGAAGCTTGATTTCCCGGCTACGAATAACGAAGCTGAATATGAAGCACTGATCGCTGGCTTGAAGCTCATCAAAGAAATCGGGATCGAATCAGTCGAAATCTTTTGTGACTCACAGTTGGTGGTTTACCAAGTACGGGGAGATTACCAAGCAAAGGGACGAAAGCTTGCTCCGTACCTCGTTCAGGTCCAAGAACTACTATCAAATCTTGAGCGTTATGGCATTTCACATATCCCGCGCGAACAAAACAAAGAAGCGGACTTGTTGGCTAAATTTGCAAGTACCGACGATGCGCAACAAATGGGATTATATCCCGTCGAAGTCTTGCATGCCCCGAGCATAGACGAAATGAAGTCGATCGCGTGTTGGAAACAAAAATCGAGAAGGAATCGTGGATAACCCCATTCAAACTGTACCTGACGACCGGGGCTTTACCAGGAAAAAGAAGCAAAAGACGGCAGGTCCTTCGAAAGGCCGCGCGATACATAATGCATGATGGATCAATGTATCGAAAAGGATTCTCAGTCCCGTTATTACGATGCATCGCTCATGATGAAACAAAGCGAGTCTTGAGAGAGGTTCACGAAGGGGAATGTGGCGACCATACTGGGGGGCAAACACTAGCAAAGAAGATCCTCCACTATGGATATTACTGGCCCACCGTAAACCGGGATGCCGCGGACTACGCAAGAAAATGCGACAAGTGTCAAAGATATGCAAAAATCCCGAGGGCTCCATCAACGGAACTCACACAAATGATCAGTCCCTGGCCATTTGCGATCTGGGGAATCGACATAATCGGCTCTTTGCCTCTATCCAAAGGTGGTGCGAAATACGCAATAGTTGCAGTCGACTATTTCACGAAATGGGCTGAGGCAGAACCTTTGGCCACTATCACCTCTAAGAAGGTCATTAACTTCGTTGTACGAAACATTATATGCCGCTTTGGCCTTCCACGCACCATCATTACAGACAACGGAACGCAATTTGAAAGTAGAGAGTTCAAAGAGTTCTGTTTAAAGTACGGCATCGAGAAAAAGTTCGCCGCCGTTGCACACCCAAAAGCTAACGGACAAGTCGAGGCCGTTAACAAAATAATCAAGTCCATATTGAAGAAGCGTCTGGAGAAGGTTGGAGGCAAGTGGGTAGATGAACTCCCGACAGCATTATGGGCGTATATAACTACCCACAAGTCCGCGACCGGCCACACTCCGTTCGCCTTGGCATACGGCTCTGAAGCCGTTATACCCATGGAACTTGAAGTTCCATCGCACCGAGTGACATACTATGATCCCAAGACGAACCAAAACCTCTTGCTGGAATCACTGGACTGCATCGACGAAAAGCGTGAAGAAGCTGAATTAAGGGCGGCAGCGCACAGACATCGAGTCAAGCGTTACTACGACGGCAGAGTCCGCCCAAGAATCTTTGATGTGGGTGATCTCGTTCTGAAACGAGTCTTCCCGGTACCATCACGCATGAATCCCAGCTGGGAAGGTCCATACGCTATTGAACGGAAGCTTGGAGAAGGAACATTCAAGCTAGCGACCGTTGATGGCGCGACACTCCCCCGAGCATGGAACAGTGAACATTTGCGGCACTATTACATTTAGCATGTTTTCCTTTCTTGTTGTAGGCACTGTTATTTCCTGCATGTTTCCATTCAATAATGACTTAGTTTCTTTTTAAAGTTGTAATCAAGCAATTTAGTTGATTTTCATTAATAAAGGCTTGAAGCCGTATTTTCAATGAAGTTTCTATATCTCTTAATTGGATGATAATTTACATTATCCTGCACGACATACAGACTCGTACGAACGATTCCAAATCTCCGAATCCCCAGAGCGCGGATTGGAGTACTCTAAGTCCCCAGAGCGTGGACTAAAGTATAAACGATTCCAAATCTCCGAATCCCCAAAGCGCGGATCGGAGTACTCTAAGTCCCCAGAGCGCGGACTAGAGTATAAACGATTCCAAATCTCCGAATCCCCAGAGCGTGGATCGGAGTACTCTAAGTCCCCAGAGCTCGGACTAGAGTATAAACGATTCCAAATCTCCGAATCCCCAGAGCGCGGAGCAGAGTACTCTAAGTCCTCGGAGCGCGGACTAGAGTATAAACGATTCCAAATCTCCGAATCCCCAGAGCGCGGATCGGAGTACTCTAAGTCCCCAGAGCGTGGACTAGAGTATAAACGATTCCAAATCTCCGAATCCCCAGAGCACAGATCAGAGTACTCTAAGTCCCCAGAGCGCGGACTAGAGTATAAACGATTCCAAATCTCCGAATCCCCAGAGCGCGGATCGGAGTACTCTAAGTCCCCAGAGCACGGACTAGAGTATAAACGATTCCAAATCTCCGAATCCCCAGAGCGCGGATCGGAGTACTCTAAGTCCCCAGAGCGCGGACTAGAGTATAAACGATTCCAAATCTCCGAATCCCCAGAGTGCAGATCGGAGTACTCTAAGTCCCCAGAGTGCGGACTAGAGTATAAACGATTCCAAATCTCCGAATCCCCAGAGCGCGGATCGAAGTACTCTAAGTCCCCGGAGCGCGGACTAGAGTATAAACGATTTCAAATCTCCGAATCCCCGAAGAGCGGAGCGGAGTACTCTAATTCCCCGGAGCGCGGACTAGAGTATAAACCGTTTCAAGCCTCCAAGTCCCCGGAGCACAGAGTTAGCAAGAAGTCCAAGTACTCGAAAGATGTGGGACGAGAGGTACGCCATGTCCAAAAATGTTTGAACAGCACAAGAATGGACCGGGAGATAATGCAACTCATAAGAACTTGAGTTATGGCTACAATTAGTCAGCAAACTAAGGAAAGACAAGAGAATCACTCAAGCAAAAATGAAGCTAAAAACTTTATTCAATAAGTCCAAAATGGGGATACATGATCACTCCTACAAAATTCAGACCTCTCTATACAAACTACAAGTTGTGAAAGATAAAAGCAATTACAAGACTTAAGCAAAAAACTCGTTGAACGAGTGTATCGATTATTTCTTCGACTTCTTCTTCTTGTCTTCCTTCGTTGTTTCCGACAACTCCTCTCCCTCACGCTTTTTCTTGGACTTTTTGCTTGCTAGAGAAATGGAGTCGGGAGTAGGAAACGGAACATCTAGTGGTTTAGACCTGCCCGGGAGAATGATTTTCAAAGGTCTGTTCCGCGGGTCAGTGAGTTCCAGTATTTCAGACTCAACTTTGACTTTGACTTTTTTCTTCTCCTCGTCGGCGAGACGGTCCTTCATGCTCATCTCTGAAGTATGCTCAGAGGCGCCAGTGATTTCAATTCCATCGCTTCCTTCGGCAGGAGACGAAGTATCAAGCTTGTCATCATCTAGCGCCCCGATCACTTGAGCGTCTGGACCGGGAGTTACTCCCGCATGAGCAACATCACTTGTTTTCTCTGCTTCCTCCTTGGCGTCATCGCTCCTCGGAGTTGGCTCGGTGTCAGAACAACCTACATGAAAATATAAAGAATGGGCGTTAGAACGAATAACCATTGCTGAAAAATGATGGGATCTTTCAACTTCTAGAGAAAGAAGAATTTCCTACCAGGTCCCGGTTGGCTATCGGTGGAGCGTGGGGTTTCACCCTCCAGGATAGGTGATAGCACATGAGCACTGAGCCCGGGGTCTTCGGGGTCATAACCGACATGCTGCTCAAATGGATCAAGTGTCGGCCGACTGGCCGATTGGGCAGCAAATTGAGCAGCAGTATGAAGAGCAATAATATTAACCCCAGACGGGCCAGCTTCACCATCTTTCTCTTTTGGAAGTGGAGAGCCTTTGTTGTAAAGTGCCAATGCTGCGGATAAGTCCGATGGCTCATTTCCCCTAAGGAACTCCTTCACCAGGGCCTCCTCATCGACCTCTTCGGAGCCTGACTCGATATTCCTAATCCTTATCAAGGTTTCCCAGGCCTCAGCTAGGGATTCAAGGTAGCCTTCGCCCAAGAATGTTAAGTCGCGGTGCATAAGGACGCGGGCTCCATATTCAGCAATTAACGGGTCAAACATGTTTTTGACCTCTTCCCTGCCGGCTTCCGCGGCCGCCTCGAGGCGAGAATCAATCTCCTCCGCAACCTCTCTTTTGCCCTCCTCACGGGCCTCATCCTTCATTTTCTCAACCCCAGCGAGTTCGTCATCGAGCTTTATTTTTAGGAGTCGAGTGGCAACGATCTCGTCACAGTATCGTTGTGATTCTTCTTGAGCAGCTACCTTATCCTCCTTCTCCTTGGAGAGTAATTCTTTCAGCTCTTTGACTTGGGTGGCGAGTGCGTCCCTTTCCTTTTGGACAGAGTCTTTTTCTAGGGCGAGGGCACCGCTGCGCTGGACTGCTTCGTCAAGCTCTTTTTTGTGAGCCACCTCTAAACGAGTAACTGCCTCGGCAGTATTTTTTGCGCTTTGTTCAGCGGCTTCTAGCTTTGACTTATACGAAGCAAGCTCTTCGTCTTGGAGTTTGATGATTTTCTTATCGCTGTCAGCCTCCAGATTCAGACGGTCAATCTCGTGTTGACGCTCAACAGATACTTCCGAGACCTTCTCCACCAAGTGCACAAACGCGTCATGTTGAACATAGACGTCGTTATTGCAGGCAATGGCACTCTGCTTCACATGCCCGGGAATATGATGAATGGCCGGGAGGAACTTCAGACCATCGAAGCAAATTTTTGGAAACTTGGCCTTAAGATCGACCATCTTTTCCGCAACAGTTGGGTCCACCGCAGGAGTAGGAGGAGGAGGCTTTGAAAACTCCGTTCTTTTACGTTGCTCTCGAACTTGCCTTGTACTCGATGAACTGGAATGTTGTTCTCGAGGAGCATCAGACTGATAACCCTTCTGTAAGGATTTCTCTTTATCCGGCTCAGTTGGAGGAGGAAGATCACAGGACTGGGAAGATTGAGAATGTGCTTTCTTGCGGTGAGACGACTCACGAGGACGATTGTCCCTATCTTCATAATCGCCTCTGTCCCTGCGTCTGCCTGACCCAGAATCCCGTCCAGAGTGATGAAATATGGAAGAACCCCGAAGGCGATCAAGTCCGTGAGAACGCCCCATATCACCTGCAAAGAATGGAGATAACAACAAGTTAAGGGAAATTCACGAGATAAGGAAAAAGACTTGAAGTATATTATGGAATGCGCATGTGCGTGTGTGTCCTAGTGTCCCCCCCCGACGGACCCGTTCGTTTATCCCTGCTAATCGGAGTGTTGTCTCTTTGAGCCGGGAGTTGAACTTCTACGTTGCCTCTCGCGGGCGAAGAAAATTTGAGGGCTTCAGGATCATCAAACCCGTAATTGAGTAAGTCATCGGGAATGGACAGGTTTGACAGACCCCTCAGGGAACTTTCCAAATGCTGCGAAGAAGCCTCTTTCTCAGGCGGGATAAGCGTGACTTTTGAAGTACCACCAACTTTTTCCTTCTGAACTTTATATTTTAACTTCTTCTTTCCCTTCGAAGGGGAGGACGACGTCTCAATGTCATGAACTTCGACTGCCGGATTCTGAGCGGGACCCGCATTCTCGTCTTGAGTTTCAGGAGCATCATCCTCTTTACGCTCACCTTCCTCGTGCATATCGGGAGTGCGGCGCGACGACGATCCGGCCAGTTTTTTCCCTTTACCGGACGGAGGTTTGGGAATGGTGACACCTTCTGGAAGACTGATCCGACGACCAGGGGCTAGCAAGCCAAACCCCGATAGTGATTCATTCGAAATGATAGTCCGGATATCTCATTCCTCGGCAGGAAGAGCTCTAATGGCTTCAACAGCCTCAGAATATCCTCGGCCTTCCGGACGCGGGTTGATACCTGAAAAGATGAAATAAAGAGTTAGGAAAAGCGTGACTTCGATTGAATACGAATAGTGACTCAGCAGAGAGACTTACTGCCTTCAACCCATCTCCTAGCGAAACCAGAAGGGCAGCGCACATAGAACCATTCCTGTTTGTACCGGGCGAATTTGCTACATGCCCTTGTCAAGATCTGGCATTTGTGGTATGGCTCGAGGAACATAAAGGAAGGACTGTCTTTCCGTCTCTTGAACATATAAATATATCTGATATCACCGGCGGTTGGAGGTCTGGAGAAGACGGCCATGAAAAGTAGGTAAGTCCCATACAGAAATGCATGGCCGTTCGGGTGCAGCTGCGACGGAGCTATGTCTATGTACTGCAGTACATCCCGGAGAAATAAGTTGAACGGAGGCACGCTGTCCATCCAACACATGAACTTGTTGTAGGTAGTGTACCCGACTGGGGGCAGATGAGGACGATCGTGTCTCGAAGGAACTAACACGTCGGCAAAAGGGATCCCATGAATGGAGCATATCCGTCGCAGAGCAGCTTCATTGATCTTCGAGGCTTGTGAATCGATCGGATTGTCTAGTAAGATTGTTGCCTCTAGAGCATCAGGTGCCAAGTTATGAGCAGGAGAAGTCGACGGGTTAGACGAATCAGCGGCTCCTTGCCTCGATGACGGCCCAGGCCTGTCGGATATGGTAGCGGAGCTAGATTTTCTCGACATCCCCAATAAATAACGAACCTGGCTAAGTGCTTGAGATAACTATACTTAAAAAACGTTGAACGTTAGAATTAGCAACATGAGTTTTCCACCCACGTGGTGTGTGAACTAGTGCATGCAGTTGTGTACAAGCACTAAGATTTCAAAGATATAAAAATGAGCTTTGAATCATTGCCTTCGAAGACCGTCATCGCTGACCGTCTTGAAGAGCCCGCCTGGTGGTGATTACAGTTCCAGATCCAGGAAACATGTAGTTTAAGAAGTAACCGGCTTAAGTGTAGTTTGACATTTATACTGTTCGGCATTTTTAATGTTGTTCGGCAATTGCTTTGTTCGGCTAAGGTCATGGTTCGACCTAAGGATTGTTCGGCTGAATTCAATGTTCGGCATGTAGCTTTGTTCGGCTAAAGTCAATGTTCGGCATGTCAATTGTATTGTTCGGCTAAAGTCAATGTTCGGCATGTCAATTGTTCGGCTTGGGTTATCGTTCGGCTAAGTTATTGTTCTACATTTTAGTAATTGTTCGGCATTGATGCCGTTCGGCATTCAAGATTGTTCGGCTTGGGTTATCGTTCGGCTAAGTTGTCGATTCGGTCTTAGTTCGGCTAAAGTAGCGCTCCACCCTTGATTTCAACTTCGCCCTACTCCTTCTCCATCTGCGCCGAACGACAGAGACAGATCGCCCGGCAAAGACTACGCCGTTCAAAACACCATCTTTCTTTTTGTCGTTCGGCACGAAGGAGCTAGCCCCAACTAGACAACTCCAAATGTGCGAGCCGAATCTGCTCGACACATATTATACGATCATAGAAATGTCCCATTTCCCACGAAAACAACCTAAGTCTTGTGTTGAAGTAATCTAATCACAGAAGGAATGATACCTAGTTCGAAAGTCGAAGTTGAGGAAGGATCAATTAGGTCTCAAATCTGGTAGGATGGCGAGAATTGCGAGTCCTTAAGGAAATGACAGAAGAGAAGGCGTAAACGGAAAATAAAGGAAGGATGCCAGCTTTTATAGGGAAAGCATGGGAAGTCGAAAAGGCCATAACCGGTGGAACCGGTCAAGGTCATAGCGTTCGGCATCGGCGCATAATGGTTCGGCATTGAAGCATCGTTCGGCAAGGAAGCACCGTTCGACTACGAATGTCTCGTTCGGCATTTAAAACACGCCCGGCGCACACCTGTACCGCTGGAATTCACAAAAAGGGCATCTCCGTTCGAGGTTAGCCAAGGGTTTAAGGCATGACGAAAATGTTGCATGATTCAAAGCGTACCACGTTCGGCCACGCGATACACTTTGGGGGGCAAGTGTTTCCTGGAGATTTGACCAGGCAACTAGTACTCGGCACCCAGTGGAACTCGGCTTCAGAGAGTGACCGGCATCCAGGAGTGTTCGGCAAAGCGCTTGATATCCAGGAGTACTCGGCGTAGTACTCGACATCTAGGAGTACTCGGCGAAGTACACAGCATCCATAATGCTCGGCAGCAAGAGCGCTCGGCATCAAGACTGCTCGGCATCAAGACTGCTCAGCAGCAAGAGCGCTCGGCATCAAGACTGCTCGGTAGCAAGAGCGCTCGGCATCAAGACTGCTCGGCATCAAGACTGCTCAGCAGCAAGAGCGCTCGGCATCAAGACTGCTCGGCATACAAGACTGCTCGGCATACAAGAGCACTCGGCATCAAGGAGAATTCAGAATCTAGAAGAGCGCTCGGCTTCTACTGACAAACATCCTGCACTTCCCAAACATCAACCACACCGTTCGGCATAGAAAGGACCGTTCGGCATCAGAGCGTTCGGCATACCTGGTTCGGCATACAGCGACCACTGTACTGGGGCTAGAGCGTTCGGCTATCCAGCCCACTTGGGAAGTCCAGCCCATATTTGCCTATAAATAGAGGGGCAGGGTCATAGTGAAAAAGATCCTTTTTTGGAGAGAGAATACTAGGGAGACTCTGCCATTTTCGAGACTCATCTTCTCTACTTAAACAACTTCATTCAAGCATTTGATTCACGAATTGTATTTGTAATCAACTATAAAGAAGATCAATAAAGTTTAACCTCAAAGTGGACGTAGGCAATTACGCTGAACCACTATAAATTTGGTGTTCTTACTTTCTGTATTTAGATTAGCACTGTCTTCTCTGTTTAATTTGATTTCATCACTTATATCTCTTCACAATCTTCTTCTACAAGGTTAGTGACCAATTTTGGTGCTAACACTTTCCAAACAATTAAAACATACCTTTCGAAGGCATTGGGTTCAAGTAAGAAGTTATGGAAGCATAGCTTCGAAACCAATTAAAAGTATTGCTTTCGAAACCATAGTTTGATAATGGAACAAAATACATAGCCCTTAAGGGTATTTACACGAAAGCTATTCCTTTGAAACACTAGGGTGACGATGACATACTTCTGCATGTATACTTGGGTTTAAACAAGCGACTTTAACCATGTTGAAAGGTATGGAAGCGACACCCACCCTTTCGCATGTATAAGTTAAAAGAAAAGAAACTTCAATGGTTGCAGAAGGGTATTGATTCGAAACCCTCCCCTCAATACTCATTAACTTAAAGAGTTATAAAAGAGGCTTCTTACTAAGGCGAAGGGTATAAATGCAGTAGATAGGGTATCGAAGGAGTTCACAAGCAAATAAAGGCGGCTTCAACCCTTTCGCAAGCATGCCTTCCACACCATCCTTTCCTTCCGCCTTTCTCTAATACACTACGAACCAAATGCGTGATACCACGTGCATAGGTTTCGAATGGGTGCGAATGGTTTACTAAGTATGGTGACAGAAGCAAGCAAATGAAAGTGGCGAAGTTGTAATTTGATATAAAACCGATTTAGGTCTTTTAAAGTAATTCCTTTTCACCTAACTTACATAATTTTCCAATGTATGATTGGTTGTCAATACTTTACCAAAATTCTTTTCTAAAAAGCTGTCGAATTCTTCATTGAACAATAGAAAACATTTTAGCACTTAAGCCCTTGTCCTTAATAAAATGTTTAAAACATTTAAGTCCTCTTACTTAAATAATTTATTAACCATGGAAAAACACTTAGGAAAAATCTCCAAAAATCACAATAATTCACATTAAATATGTTTTCTAACATATATAAATTTCAGATCCGAAGGCGTTATTTAATTTCCTTAAATAATTTAAACCTAAAATTAACTATTTTCTCTCATAGAAAATTTATAATAAATCCATATTCACTTGGAAAATAATGAAATTTGAAACCCACTTCTAAAAAAATATTTTTGACCATATATCAAAATCGCAACTCATTTGGATGTAATGTGATAGGTTTTCTAATCTAAGATATCAAAAAATTCTTATTAAATCTCCTTAAATCATCAATTGAAAGCATATAATCATTTAATTACTATAACATGGTATATACTTGTAAAATAAAATAGGTTTACCTTTAAACCAAAATCATTCATCAAAACTAGAAATGTAATCTAATTATTCACCTTGCCTTTATGTTAAGAAGGCTGAGATTTGCCTTTAGATTGATTTGCTTAATCTTTCTACTTGAATCCTAGCTTTTCTTCTCCTTGAGTCCTCTTAATGGTGGCCGGCTAAGTTCTTTATAGTTTTAGTTTTGTTTGTGAAAGTTAAAATGAACGAGGAATGAAGAATAAAAGGGTTTAGGGTATAGGAACAAAGGCTATTCCCATTTTACCCTTACTATATTCCTCTTGCTTACTTATTTTTAATTCTCTTTTACAAATACATTCATTAAGGCACGACTCCTTCTTAATTAACAAATCTCAGTCCCTTAACTATCTACAATATTTCATTTAATTTATCCAATTAAATGTTCTAAATAATGTTAGTTAAAATTAGGGCCATCGCAAACTCCCCTCCTTAAAGAATTTCATCCTTGAAATTACGATAAGGTACCCAAAACAATCAAACATATAGGTAAAACATACCATCAAACAAGTCGAGATAAGTGTCTCTAATCCCGCTCTCGGTTTCTCAAGTACAGTCTCTCTCGTCGTTACTCCACTAGATTTTGACTAATCTGATTGTCTTGTTCCTTAGTCTCTTCTCATCTCTCGCAACTATACAAATTGGTTTTCTAACTATAGTCATATATGGTTCCACTACTAGATCCTCTAACATAGTCGGTGTAATAGTAGTCTCTGGATCTCGAATACACTTCCTTAGATGAGAAATATGGAAAACATTGTGGACTCCTGCCAAACTATTCAGTAACTCTAACCTATACACGAGTTTCTCGATCCTTTCTATAATAGGAAATGGTCCAATGAATCTTGGTGCTAACTTCCCTGATCTACCGAATCTGATCACGCCCTTCAGTGGTGACACTTTGACGAAAACATAATCTCAAATTGAGAATTCTAAGTTTTTCCATCTCATATCAGCATAACTCTTCTGCCTAGACCGAGTCTCCTTCATTCAAGCCCGAATTAACTCAATCTTCTCTACAGCTTCTTTAACCAAATAAGGGCCAAGAATTAATCTATCCCCGGTCTCTAACCAACAAACGAGAGATTTGCATGGTCTTCCATACAAAGCTTCAAATAGTGCTATCCCTATACTAGTCTGATAGATGTTGTTATACGAAATTTTACGAAGTGTAGATGGTCTTCTCCTGATCCTCCGTAATCTAGCATGCAAGCTCTTAACAAATTCTCTAAGACTTTATTAACTCTCTTTATTTGCCCATCTGTCTACGGATGGTAAGCGGTACTCATATTAAGCTTGGTACCTAATATATCTTGTAGATTCTTCCAGAATTCACTAGTGAATAAGGGATCTCTATCGCTTACTATACTACTAGGAATTCCATGCAATCTAACTATATTCTTCATGAATAACTTAGCTAAATCCGGTATTGTCCTAGTCGAATTAATGGGTTTAAAGTGTGCACTCTTAGTCAACCTGTCAACTATAACCCAGGTACTCTCATTTTCTCTATTCGACCATGGCAACCCATCTATGAAATCCATTGAGATAGAATCCCATTTCTAGACTAGAACATCCAAAGGCTGAAGTAACCCACTCGGTTTCTGATGTTCATCTTTTACCTGTTGATAGTTCAAACACTACCTCACCCATAAGCCTATGTTATCCCACCTTTTGGCAAGGCCGTGACACCAAGAACTTAAATATAAACCAACGACGGTTCGTCTTAGAGATCGGTTTATACACCGACTCACTATGGATATCGACAAATTTTGTCCAAGTCCGGATCGAGCTAAAATTGATATGACATGACAAGCGAGGCTATGAGAGCCAACGTTCCAAATTTCAAGTCAATCCGAGTTCGTATGCTCAAGTTACGATCGATGCAAGATTGGATGAAAACTAGCCCCTATTCGAATCGATCGAGTTCGAATCCATCAGGGAAGCTTACTTCGACTCGATCGGTTCCACATCGATCACCAGGGTCTACTTCGACTCGATCAGCTCCGCATCGATCACCATAGCCTACTTCGAATCCATCAAGGGACAACGCACTTCGTACCGATCAGCCAGAGTCTACTTTGCATCGACCTTATTTGTATCCATCAGCAAGAATTTGCTCGAATCGATCAGGATGTGCCATTTCGTATCCATCGAGAGAATATGCTTGTTCGTATCGATCTACTCAACTCCACCATCAAACAAGCTCCACTTCACATGGCAGTTGTCTAGTTCGTATCCATCCTGGGAGGCCTTGTTCGAATCCATAAAGGTTCCTTAGTTCGTATCCATCAAGTAGTCGTTACTTCGTATCCATCACATCTTCATTTGTTCGTACCCATCAAGTTGGAGCAACTTCATCGATGCAAACAAGCCAACCTCCATCGATTCGAACTACACCACCTTTATCGATACGAACAGGACGTGCGTTGACGAGCTGAGAAGCCTTCATCGATGCAAACTGTGCATCTTTTATCGATACGAACAAGGCAGCACCATCGATACGTATAAGGCGAAGTTCAAGGACAACTCATTCAACTCGACATCGAAAGCGGAGTGGTCCAGAGATTCGAGCGCCACGTCACCTCACAGTCACACGCAGCTATCGATTCGAACAAGACCGAGTCGATGTGATCGAGTCGAAGTAGACAACCTACCGAAAGCCTCTATTTCGTATCGATCATATCTCCTAATCTATAAGTCCAAATGCTATGAAATTTTCACAGGAGCTTACGTGCATGCTGATGAATGTCCATGCCAAATTTCGACTCCATCGGACACGATCTTGATCGATACGAAATCCGTTCGTATTGATCACGGATCAGGCCAAAACTTCACGGACTTGGGCGCGCGGGCCTAGTCACGTGCCAGAGGGAGTCTCCCGAGATCTGAGTGAAATATCAGCCTCCTACACTTATAAATAGAGCCCCAGGGCATACAGAAAAAGGATCTTCTTCTTCTTTGAATTCTCCAATGCCCATACTCTGCCGGATCCAGTTCCAAACTCCATTGCTGCTGCTACAAGCAAATTTCACTGCTGTAAATCATAGTTATTTGCTATAACTTGATAAAATCAATTGTAATCATCAAAGACAGATCAATAAAGCAATCTACTTCATAGTGGACGTAGGCAATACGCCGAACCACTCTAAATTCTTGTGTCTCCGCGCATTTTAATTACTTTCATATCTGTTTTTTTGGAGTTTTTGTTAGATAATCCTCATTTTCCATTTAATTTCTTCACTTAATCTCTTCAAAAACTTCCGAAGAGTGTTGTGCCCAATTTTGGTACAAACACTTTGGTGCTTTCACTGAGAACAAAAAACCCCAATTTTTCTCCTGCTCCTTGGA
The DNA here is from genome assembly GCA_030737815.1 of Allium fistulosum. NCBI lineage: Eukaryota > Viridiplantae > Streptophyta > Magnoliopsida > Asparagales > Amaryllidaceae > Allium > Allium fistulosum. The sequence goes on along the minus strand of CM060905.1, from coordinate 889,315,525 downwards.
TCTCCTATCGATACCGGATTGCATAAATACAAGAAGAAGATCCAGATCTCAGACTTCGAAGCCCTTCCATTCTATTCGGATTTACATCAGATCTAGGAAAGGACTTCATCAATTCATCATGGTGAGTACACGTACCACTTCTACAGCTGCTGACCAAGGAGGACGGGACAGACAAAATCCTGTGCAATTGCCTCCATCCAACCAAGATGCTGCCGGACCTTCAGATCCATCAGGCCCGGTCACCAAACAAGAATTCCAGATGTTGCTTCAAGAGTTGACCCAGAGTCGACAACAACTTACTGAACAACTGCACGCCAACACAGAGTTGACCAACCGGCTGAATCGCCAAAGACGTAGAAGATCCAAAGGGATCAAGGGTCTTATTCTTCTATGGAGAGTTCAGCCTCATCCGACGGTCATCACATATCCACACGCCCACGGTTGGATGTAAGCTACACCCAGGCCACAGGACACCAACCTGCCTCAAATCTAGGACAACCCAAAACTGGACTGTCCACTAGTCATCAAACAGGACCTTCATCCCGAGGAGGTGCTGCTCCTTATCATGTGACCGACAATCTTGCTACCACCACCACTACCAAACAAGGGGTTGATGCTAGAAACCAAGCTGATCCTCAACGTAATCAACGAGAGCAGACTCCAGAGCCTTATGTCTCGGAAAATGTTGAACCAAGGAGGCGAGCTCGGACCGTCGACCGCGTCCGGTCCAGACTCATGCTGTGGAACCCGACCGCACCTTGGCCCAACATGCTCCTAGTAACCGAATGTCGGATATACCAACGATGATTTGTCAAATGATCCGTGAAAGTCAGGGTCTCAGTAATGACGACTGGGGAATCTCCCGAAGTCATACCCCTTTCACCGATGACATATTATATGCTGAACCACTTCAGCACTTCAGGATGCCAACTTTGCCAGTCTACGAAGGGAGTTCTGATCCCAATCAACACATCCTGAAGTACGAATGGCTGATGAATGCTGCGAGAGCTGATGATGCAGTAAAATGCCGTAGTTTCCCCATTTCCCTGGGGGGCATTGCAACTATGTGGTTAACTCGTTTGCCACTGCGATCTATTTCTAATTTTGACCAGATGGCCACCAAGTTTGTTAAACAATTCCGTTTGCACGTAGCGAGGCCTAAGGATGTTAACACTCTGTCTAGTGTTACACAAGTTCCCGGAGAAACACTTAGACGTTACTTGGAGCGATTCCATGCTGCGTGTGCAGAAATAAGCAATCCCAATGATAACTCTATCCTGATGGCATTGACAAAGGGGATTGACCCTGATTCTGGGTTTGGAAATTGGTTAGCTGGGAAACCACCTGCGTCATTGGACCGTTTCTATTCCAAGGCAGCCCAATTCTTGAGAAGGGAGGATGCGAAACAGTCTAGGAAGCAGGATGATGAAGGACCCAACATCGAAGGAATCCAGAGTAACATCGCTGATAAAAAGTCCGGAGATAGTTCTGGAAAAGTTCAGTTGAACATACAAAATAAACAGAATCAGCAGAGGGACAATGGAAATCAGGGAAAGAAGCGAGATCAAAGCCGTGGTCCACGACGTAGAGCTCCCATGTTTGACAATTATACTCCGTTGAATACGTCACTGGAAAATGTGTATTTGCAGACTTGTAACACCATGCAATACAAAAAGCCTGCCCCGAAACCATCAATGGAAAGACAAGTCTGTTGGGTGCGTCTCCACCCCCACCAAACCAGGAGAAACAATGGCACTACCGGACCAAATACCTCCTAGATGCTACTGGACGAGACCTAGCTACACTCACTACCGAGCCAACTACAAGGCAATCCCTGCCGAACCAACTACAAGGCAATCCTGCCGAACCAACTACAAGACAATCCTGCCGAACCAACTACAAAGCATCCCTGCCGAACCAACCTCCGCCGATCCAAGGCCTCACCGGACCAGCCTTCGCCGAATCAAACACAAACCTCTTCTCCACTGCCTGCCGAACCAGCCTCTACCACTCCTCCCACCGGACCAATACACTAGTATCAGTCCCACCGAATCAAAACCATCACCGGACCAAGTTCCACCGGACCAAATCCCACCGGACCTAGAGCGTTCGGGACCAACTTTGCCAGGCCAGATTGCATCAGCCCAGGCCCACCAGCAGCTATATACATCCAAGACCCCTACCCCCAGCCTCACTCTATAAATAGAGGGGCAGGGGTACAACAATGGGGGACAAGTTTGAGAGCTCAAGCACGGATAGAACTTTCAAACAACTTTCGTATACTTGTATCAAAGCTTTGTACTTGTAATCTGAACAAGAAAGGAGAAATAATATATAAAGTGGACGTAGGCACATTCTGGCTGAACCACTATAAATCTGCGTGTCTTTTACAGTTTAGTCCTTGCTTTTTTTACATATTTGCATAAATCACCCAGGTCACTAAAAACAACGCAAAATCAACTAAATCATACGACTTGGAGATGTTTGTCCATTTTTTGTGCAAACATTTTTGGTGCTTTCACTGAGAATAAGAAGCTCGAAGCTTCAGCTTCTCCCACTTAACCTTCTTCCTAACAGCGTCATTCATTGCTTGGAAAACATGCCTCCCAAGCAGAAGAAAGATGTTAACAAAGGAAAAAACATCGCAACCAGCAGTCTTCCTGATCCAGTGGTCACAGATCAAATAAATCGTCCCCTTCCAGCAGCAGTACCAAATGAAGGTCAGGCAAATCCGACCACCCCTGCCGCAGAACAGCTGACAGCAATTACTAGGGCAGATCTAGACAGGGTTGTGGCTGAAGTGACTAACCGCTTCATATCCCAGCAGGAAGCCTTGGTGGACCATCTCATGTCACGCTTAAGGGATGCTGAAGAGTCCAACCGCAACACTGAATTATGGGGTGAGTCCCAGTCGGGAGGATCTCAGAGACAACAAAGATCTTCCTTCTTCGAAGGAGCTAACGACAGAAGCGGCCATGGTAGGAGCCGAGACCGAGCTCAGCCCGAAGTTAGGCCTGAGGAAACGCTTAGAATCGAACCCAACGGGGGAGGTACCGGACGGAGGCCAACTGTAGCTGAGCCTGTCATACTGCCTAACCACGGAAACACCAGTCAACGGGGCCGAGCTAGAGTCCAGCCCGAAGTTGAACCCGAGGAAGTGCTTAGATCAGAACCCAGCAGGGGAAGATCAAGACAAGAGCCAACTGTAGCTGACCCTAGCATGCTCCCAGAAGATCAAAGACAGCCACTGGAAAATATCAAGAATGATAGACGATACCATCCCTACAGGTCATCTGGACGGAATCAGTCCCACAGAGCAGAACCGAACTCATTTCTATCTGCTCCAAATTCTGATGAAAGGATGGCACGCTTATTCAGAGAGTGCGTCCAACGGGATCAAAGAGATCGAGGGATAGGCGCTAGGGTAACCAGCCCCTTCGCCTGCAATATCGAAATTGCCATCACCCCCCGGGAATGGAAGATGCCAACAATGGAACCTTACAAAGGAACCTCCGACCCCGTTGTACACTTACAGAGATACACACAGCATATGCTCATGAGTGGAGCAACAGAGGGAGTACTGTGCAAATGCTTCCTACTATTCTTAGCAGATCTAGCTACCTCCTGGTTCTGTCATCTACCCCAAGGATCCATCAGCTCGTGGGAGATGGTGAAAGAAATGTTTATCAGCTAGTTTCGCATTCATGTGGAACAACCCAAGGATGCTTATTCCTTATCCAGTATCAAACAGAAACCTGGAGAGAAGCTGCAACAATACCTAACCCGATTCAATGCCGCAGCGGCCGCAGTCCAAGATGCCGATGAGAAGCTTATCTTAATGGCCCTCTGTAGTGGTGTGCATCCGGATACTAAATTTGCTAGAAGATTGACAAAAGAAAAACCAGCTACTTTACCCGATTTCTTCCATGAAGTTGGAAAATATATGAGACTTGAAGACGCTGCCACTGAGGGGCAATCAGGGCAACAAAATAAGGCAGCTCACGGCAACACGCCCGCTGTAGCAAAGGACGTTCGAAGATATGACTCTAGGGATAATGCTGGGGGCAAGAAGGGAGAAAAGCGTCTATATCGGCCAAGACCGAGATTTGACGCTTACACCCCTCTGAATGAAACGATCGAAAACATCTTCCTGACCACTCAAGACGAAGTTAAATACAAACGTCCCCCCGCACAAGAAGGAATCAGATAACGCGATTAAGTCTGGAAAATTCTATTGCTTCCACGAATCCCATAGGCATGATACCAATGAATGCAATCATCTTCGGGACTTGATTGAAGAACACATCAGAAGAAGGAGACTGGAACGCTATGTAAAAGGTCAGAACAGGACCCCAGTTCCTGCCAATGAGAACCCGAGGCTACCCTCCCCAGGAATAGGCAGAGGAAATCACAACACCAGCGGCTCCAGCCAAGAGAAGATAGTGGTCCATACCATCTCGGGAGGACCACACATCGCCGACAGAAGCTGGGCAGAGATGGAAAGATATGGAAAGTTACTTAGAAACAATGAGGGCTGCGTTAATTATGTTATAGAAGAACGCCACCCGAAGCGGAAAGAGAGTGATGACATCACATTCAGTAGGCGTGACCTAGAGGGAAGGCAGTACCCTCACATGGATCCCATGATTATCTCTGCCCGGCTCGGTCCAACCGAAGTTTTCCGAATTCTAGTAGACACTGGAAGCTCAGTAAATATCGTATTCAAGCATGCATTCGACAAAATGAAACAATCAATAAAGGATGTTTCTCCCTGCCATAAACCACTACACGCTTTCACTGGAGATGCGAAGATGCCCCTCGGGCAACTGGACCTCTTTGTTGAAATTGGAAGTCATCCCCGCTCCGTTGTGCGGAAACAGACATTTGTGCTGATAGAAAACCACTCGGCCTACAACGCCTTCTTAGGAAGGCCAGCCTTGTCTGACTTCCAAATTGTCCTGGCCCTATGGTGCCTAAAGATGAAATTTCCAACGGACAATGGAGTAGGGGAAGTAGAGGGAGACCAGGACGTTGCTCGAGACTGCTATGTAACTGAACTTCGCAACAACCACATGAAGGATAAAGGGAAGAGTGTAGAGGTTGCCCTCTGCACAAAAAGTTTGGAAGCATAGCAACTAAAGAAAGCCCCTCCTCTTCAATATACCAGCGACCCTTTCAATGAATTAGACCCCAGGGACAAAGAGGAGGAGGCCACCGCCGAGCCTGCAGAGGCTATGGAATTTGTATCTGTAGACAAACATGACTCAAGTAGACTATTGAAAATCGGGTCCCAACTAAAAGCAGAGTTAAAGGAACAACTCATTGACTTTCTCCGCCACAACTTGGATGTATTTGCATGGTCACATGCTGACATGACCGGAATCTCCCCTTACATAGCATGTCACGTACTAAACATTGATCCTACCAAGGCGCCCGTAAAGCAAAGAAAGAGAAGTATGGGGGTAGAACGATCAGCAGCCCTCGATGAAGAAGTAAAGAATCTACTTGCCAATGACTTCATACTAGAAGCCATCTACCCAGAGTGGATCGCCAACCCGGTGCTGGTAAAGAAGGCTAATGGGAAGTGGAGAACATGCATTGACTTCTCCAACTTAAATGACGCCTGCCCGAAGGATTGCTTCCCACTTACCCGAATCGATCAACTTGTAGACAGCACAGCCGGGCACGAACTGTTATCTTTTATGGACGCATACTCAGGATACAACCAAATTCCTATGCATGCTCTCGATCAAGACCACACTAGTTTCATCACTGACCGAGGATTGTACTGCTACAAGGTAATGCCTTTTGGACTTAAAAACACAGGAGCCACCTACCAGCGCCTCGTCAACAAGATGTTTGCAGGGCTAATAGGACAAACTATGGAAGTGTATGTGGATGACATGCTGGTAAATTCAAGGAAAGCTGACGATCACGTAAGCCACCTGGGCAAGATGTTTCGAGTACTTCGCCAATATGGAATGAAACTTAATCCTCTAAAATGCTCCTTCGGAGTATCATCAGGAAAGTTCTTGGCATTCATTGTCCATGCCAGAGGGATTGAAGCAAACCCTGAACAAGTCCGAGCTATAAAAGATATCAAAATACCTTCCACTCGAAAGGAAATGCAAAGCCTGAATGGGAAAGTGGCCGCCCTAAGCCGATTCATCTCCAAAGCAACGGACAAGTGCATCCCCTTCTTCGAAGCTCTAAAGAAAGACAAAGGAAAGTTCGAATGGACTGACGAATGCTTAACAGCTTTCCTTAACTTAATCGAACACCTCCAGAAACCGCCGGTACTCTCAACTCCAAATGAAGGCGAAGAGTTATACCTATACCTTGTTGTATCATCTCATGCTCTAAGCGCTGCTTTGGTAAGAGAAGACAACCGCACGCAGCGGCCAGTATACTTTGTAAGTAAGAGGTTTACAGGGGCAGAAGTCAGATATCCTAAACTTGAGAAGCTAGCATACTGTCTACTTATCGCATCACGAAAACCGCGACACTATTTTCAATCCCATTCCGTCAGAGTTCTGACCGATCAACCGCTGAGGCAGGTACTCCATCGTCCCGACACTTCTGGGCGACTACTTAAATGGTGCATTAAACTAAGTCAATATGATATTACCTACCATCCTCGCACCGCCATCAAGGGGCAAGCCATGGCCGATTTCATTGCCGAATTCACTACCAACGAAGGTAAGGAGCAATCAGAAATAGCAGAAGACATCAAGTGGAACCTCTTTGTGGATGGTGCATCAAACGAACAAGGCTTGAGGGCAGGTGTGGTAATAATCACTCCCAGGGGAAATAAGCTGCACTATGCTATAAGGTTGGAATTCGCTGCCACCAACAACGATACATAGTATGAAGCAGTGATAGCTGGATTAGAACTTGCCTTAGAATCAGAGCCAATTCTTTGTGTCTTCATAGCGATTCTCAACTTATTATTAATCAAATACTAGGAGAATTCCAGGCTCGGGAAGAACGACTCATAGCATATTTAAAAAAGACCAAGTCACTTCTCAGTCGATTGGACCACTACTTAGTCAAACACATCCCTCGGGAAGAGAACCAAGAGGCCGACGAATTGGCGAAGCAAGCTAGCATGAGTGACGGCACTACTTCCGGAGCAGTAGCCGTCTCAAAGCAACTGACCCCAAGTTTTGAGAAAGTGAATCTGATAGCTGCAACCGAAGAAGCAACTTGGATAACTCCCATCCGAGACTACTTACAAAGTGGCACACTACCCGACGGGCGTAACAAAGTCAAGAAAATCTTAAGGAAAGCTTCCTGCTACATAATACAAGAGGGCACCCTCTATCGGCACGGTTCCCCTAACCCCTTATTAAGGTGTGTCGCTGGAAGGGAAGCCAAGGAAATCTTATCCAACATTCATCAAGGAAGCTGCGGAGATCACACCGGAGGGTAGACTTTGGTAAAAAAGATACTCCGATATGGATATTTCTGGCCCACCTTAAGCAAGGACGCCTTAGATTTCGTCAGAAAATGTGACATATGCCAGAAGTTCGCTAAGATTCCGCGACTACCAACAACTGAGATTACTCATATGACCAGCCCTTGGCCCTTTGCAGTATGGGGAGTTGACTTAATCGGCGAACTGCCAATGGGCTGAGGCGGGGCTAAATATGCTATAGTGGCAGTCGACTATTTCACCAAATGGGTGGAGCAGAACCCCTAAACAAAGTATCTTCAGCGAAAGTTATTAACTTCTTGATAAAAAATGTTCTATGCAGGTTCGAAGTCCCATTCAAAATTATATCAGACAATGGACTTCAGTTTGACAGCGAGGAGTTCGCCAACTGGTGCCAAGAGCACGGAATTCACAAACGCTTCTCATCCGTAGCTTATCCCCAGGCAAACGGACAAGTCGAAGCCGTCAACAAAATTCTGAAAACTCTAATAAAAAAGAAACTCGAAAAGTCAAAGGAGGCTTGGGTGGATGAACTCCCTACGGTACTGTGGGCCTATCGCACATCTTTCAGAACATCAACGGGGCATACTCCTTTCTCTTTGGCATACGGATCGGAGGCTATGCTCCTAGTTGAAACCATCATGCCTTCCCACCGTAGGATCCACTATAACCCAGAAGAGAACGAAGAACTCCTTCACATGTCTTTGGATCTAATTGAGAAGAGAAGAAATGATGCAGCCCTCAAAGCAGCAGCCCACAAGCAAAAAGTGGCATCACAATACAACTCCAAAGTCAAGCATCGTACCTTACAAGAAGGAGATCTTGTCCTCAAACGAATCTTCCCTCACCCCGGGGCACTAGATCCAATCTGGGATGGACCATATGTAATTCATAAAGATCTCCACAATAGAGCTTATATTTTGTCAACAGTGGACGGAGAGGTGTTCCAGAGGGCATGGAACATTCAACACCTCCGTCGATACTTTTCTTAACTTGTACTGCCCATATGAAGTGAATTAACAAAGAGAATCAGTGGACGTAGGCATTTTCGTGCCGAACCAATTTAAAAAACTTTGTCTCTTTTTTAACTTGTTCTTTTATATCTTGGCTGCTTGTTAACTTTATCCTTTTCTGTTGAGCAAAACCCTGTGCATATAGCATTTCCATTCAAGCACTCCACAGCACGACTTCACCTGGACAAGACCTAACAGGTACTATGCGAATCTATGCCCTCACCAATGAGACACTTTTGCTCCGGCATCCCTCTGCTGCGGGTTAACTCATTGCTCGCGACGGCCCTTAAAGCCAACTGTAATGAGCCGATTATAAGCCACCAAGAAGGCCGACTATAGCCAAGGCAGCTCATTACGGCGTTCGGCTCGCCGGCAACTGTGAACCTACTTTAAGCCCCAACATAAGGTGTGGCCAGCCATGGGTAGTTCACGGTTGACGATCGGCACCCACGCTAGCCGGCCACAGTAAATCGAATAATACCCACGATTATGGGCCATAATGGCCCAGGTAGTTACTGTGCGCGATCTCCGCTCCGATGTGTCTTAAGTACGTCTGTGGTAAAAAAGATTAACTCCCCGCGGAGGCGTAAGATGGGTGACAAATGTCTCCAAGACCCACAGCTAGGGAAAGTGACTACAAAGCCCGTTTGCCACGAACTTAAGCACATCGAAGGCCTTCCATGATTGGAAGTTTTACTGTTTCTCATATTTCAATTTTATTTAAAAAACTTTTCTCCTATCCTCTGTAACAATCCTTAAAGTACAGGACACAAAATAGGAGACATTCGCTAATGGAAGCGGATACTCACAGCAAGACACTGGACCGCATCCCACGCTCAGTCACGCAAGACATTCAAAGCTGCCATCTACAAGTGAAATATGAAGGGCGGTATTTTCTTCTTTCATGTATAAACATGTGGCTATAATTTATTCACACATCACACTAACATTGCAAGACATGAAATTATGTTTTAAGCAAGAACTTGACATCAAACACAATTGAATTACAAGCATATGCATAGCTATATTTCTCATACAACATGTCAAAGTAGCAAAAACATTCAAAAACGACAGAATCATCATAAGTTAAAAAATTACATGTCAAGAATAATGTTGTTTATTACAAGTAGCATAATTACAACCTAAGAGTTACGTTACTGTTTTGAGACTAACATATACAACAATGTCAAGTCCACAAAAAGATATCCAGGTCAAATCAAGGAGCCGGCTGCGTCGGAGTTTTATCCTTGTCCTGTTGCCCACCTGTACGGTCAAAGAAAGAATTCATTAGTGATAAGCAACCAAGTTAACGGAAAGACTAGAAAGGAAGACTTACCAGCACCTGCTTCCTGACCATCTTGGTCATCATCCTCTACTTGCACACCTGCCTCCTCAGCAGCAAGCAGCCGCATACCCTCCTTCACCGCCACCTTCTCCTCCTTGGTAAACTGGGCAGTGACCACATCCATTCTGAAGACCGCGCCACCCTCTTTATCCGCATCAGCCCTGGCCTCCTCCAGAGCCCGGAGATAAATCCTGGCCATAGCTCGGGGGTAGTCATCCATCCAGGATAAATTACCCTGCTTCCAAGTGCGGAAATACATATCCTGGAGCATCTCATCCATCATCCCCTCGTTTTCCTCTAGCTCCCTCATTCGGGCCTCAGAAGCACGCAGCTTAGCAACGGCAGCATCCCTCTCCGATCGGTATCGTGAGCGGTCAGACTGAAGGGATATCCTCATCACCTCCATCTCCTCCTTCAACCTGGACTGAGCGAGCTCCGCGGCCTCAAGTCTCCTCGATAATTCCTGCGCCCGCTCAAGGTCTGCTTGTCGAACCTCATCCACCGTCGTGATGGCCATGTCAATTCGCTCCTTGCAGGCGGCCTCCATTTTTCGCAACTCTGCCCTGCTGGCCTCTTCCATAGTCTTCTTCAGTTGCCTGGATGCAACCTCGTGCTGAGAAATTTGGATGGCTTGATCGACAAGCTGCTTAGCCTGGTTGGAGACCATTAACCGTAGCCGAATGTTGGCACTCCCAATTTCCTCCCCGGCCTTGACTAGTTGGGCATGATGCCCCATCAATTTCCTGGTCTCCTCAGCAAGCCGGTCAATATTTGCCTTAGCCTCATCCCCCAGAGTTACAACCCGGGTAGTAAGCAAACCAAGGTCTAGGGACTTAGCTTCGTCAAGCACCCGTACCATAGGATTGCAAGGGAGAAGATGCTCACCAGTAACCTCATCGAAGGAGATGTCATGAGAGGCCGGGTCCAGGTTTGGATGACCGGCAAACGGATTGCGAACTAAGCTAGGGTGATCTATCGGGGTGACGGTTGGATTCTTAGACGGATCTGGGGAAGGTATAAACTCGGTGTCCTCCTCCTCAATATCATGAATAGGCTGGAGTGGGGCCGGACGGCCAGGAAGAGATTCAAACGTAGATCGACTCCTCTTCCTCTTTTGTATATCTTCTTCAATAACTCCAAGAAGAGGACGATAGCCGACTACGTCTCCAGGACGGTTAGTAGGAGGCTTCGGCTTGGCGGAAGCTTTGTGGAGTTTGTATTGTTCAAGCCTGTGCCGAAGATCTGAGGTCTTGGCCGTTTTGCCCGCTCCTGGAATAAAAATCAAGTGTCACCAGCATGCATTGAGCCATCATTCAAGAATTAAAAAGAATAGAGAGAAATTCACCTTGAACCGCAGAAGTTGCCTCAGTAGAAGCACTCCCGGAAGGTAAATCAACATCGGTCCCAACCTTATCAGCTTTCTTGGACTTCTCCGTTTCCTCCAACTCTTCGAAGGCTTGGCGGAGAGCGCCATCTGTCCACTCTTGAATCACGCCTGCCTGCCCAGGGGGCAAAGACCCGGTGCCATCACCACCCTGTCCTTCACCGCCACCATCACCGTGACGATCACCGTCACCTTCTCTACCACTTCCACTCTCGGCCTCACCTCCTTCGTCCTCGCCCTTTTCCCCCTCCACTTTTTCCTCCTCCTGAACATCCGGATGTGTGCTGGGAGTGGGTCCATCGGACTTCTTGAGTTTCTTCCCCCTAGCAACTGGATACGTCGAGAAGGGTCTCCTTTTGCTGCTCTTCGCCGTGGCCCCTCTTGTAGCTTTGGCAGCTCTCTCCTCCGCCGTGTCTCTCTGCTTAACCACGGACTGATGTGGAAGGATCAGGTTGTGCCCCAGAAGTGTAGCATTCATGATCAAGTAAGAAGCCGACCTATCCCTTATCGTAATGGCTTCTATTTCCACTGCCGTCTGAACCAGGCGATCATTCTCCACGACCGCAAAGCCACCTGTCGCTAGCAAGGAATAAAAACACATGAGAAGAAGCATCACAGTCAGGACAGAAATCATAAATAAACTTCGACTTACAGCCTGAGGTAAAGCGACGGATGGAAACAGAGTCATCCTTAACGAAAAACCATTCTTTCTTGAACATGCTGAACTTCGAATATAAGTCCAGGACTGGCTTGAAAGATACGGCGGATTCCAGGCTAATGTATGGAGACCCCTTCTTATAGCCTCTCAGATTGTACAAATACCGGATCTCCCGGTTGGAGGGAGGACGCCCGTATCTCCTCTGAAAAATGACAAACAGGCTCACCAGGATGGCGTAGGAGTTAGGCTGAAGCTGAAATAGAGCCACCTTCAAGTAGGTGATGAAGCTGAGTATCCAGGCATTGATCGAGGGAATGGCCCCACACATGCAATGGTACCTACTGTAAGCGAAATATCCTTCGGGGGGATTATATGGCAGCACTCCTTTCCCCAGCAACAGCATACGCGCTTTGTCAATCCCGAAAGAGCGAGAAATGACATCAAGTTGCTCGTCTTTGAGGGAGCTAGGGAAGCAATCAGGAGGTGAGCTCAGAAGCTCTTGAGGACCATACCCATCCACTAGCGATCTCGGGGTGGGCCCATGTCGTTCTGGATTCGGCTGGACTGGGGGCACGACGGGAGATTCTCTTCTGTCCGTAGATTTCTTCTTCTCTGATCGGGTTTCAACTTTATGAGACATTATCTGCAACAAAGAAGAATACGTCGTTAAAACAAAGGATGTAGAGATATAAACAAGCGAGTGCGTACAATCTAGAATTTCATTTGTAATTCGAAACATAAGGGGTTCAAGGTTCGTTCGGCATTCAAACTCCGGGACTCGTAGTCATAAAAACTCAACCGACAGTTCAAAACCGCGAAAGTTCATTCGGCACTCATGCATCACAAACTCATTCGGCTGTTCGAGGCATGTAGGGTCATTCGGCACTCAAACCCCGGATTCGTTCGGTGATGCGACACACAAAGGTCATTCGGCGATCACTTGGTTCGGTAGACGAAGGTGATTCGACAAATGATTGATTCGGCAAGATTCGACAGTTGATTCGACAATCTGGTTCGGCTATCTCGCTTGGCAAGAAATCACGGAGGCATATGTCCCATACTTATAGAAGAGCGCAGGAAGACCGGACCAAACGATTCGGCACTTAGAACCGAGTATGACTATTCAGTCTGAAGAAAACAAAGCGCGACGTATGTCGTCATACGCCCCGCTTTGGGGGGCAAATGTTGGGTGCGCCTCCACCCCCACCGAACCAGGAGAAACAATGGCACTACCGGACCAAATACCTCCCAGATGCTACCGGACGAGACCTAGCTACACTCACTACCGAGCCAACTACAAGGCAATCCCTGCCGAACCAACTACAAGGCAATCCTGCCGAACCAACTACAAGGCAATCCTATCGAACCAACTACAAAGCATCCCTGCCGAACCAACCTCCGCCGATCCAAGGCCTCACCAGACCAGCCTTCGCCGAATCGAACACAAACCTCTTCTCCACTGCCTGCCAAACCAGCCTCTACCACTCCTCCCACCGGACCAATACACTAGTACCAGTCCCACCGAATCAAAACCATCACCGGACCAAGTTCCACCGGACCAAATCCCACCGGACCCAGGGCGTTCCGGACCAACTTTGCCAGGCCAGATTGCATCAGCCCAGGCCCACCAGCAGCTATATACATCCAAGACCCCTACCCCCAGCCTCACTCTATAAATTGAGGGGCAGGGGTACAACAATGGGGGACAAGTTTGAGAGCTCAAGCACGGATAGAACTTTCAAACAACTTTCGTATACTTGTATCAAAGCTTTGTACTTGTAATCTGAACAAGAAAGGAGAAATAATATATAAAGTGGACGTAGGCACATTCTGGCTGAACCACTATAAATCTGCGTGTCTTTTACAATTTAGTCCCTGCTTTTTTACATATTTGCATAAATCACCCAGATCACTAAAAACAACGCAAAATCAACTAAATCATACGACTTGGAGGTGTTTGTCCATTTTTTGTGCAAACAAAGTCCAAATAGGAAAGTTTTGCAGATTCCACCAAAGCTATGGCCATAATACTAATGACTGTCGTCATTTGCAAGCTCTCATTGAAAAGTTGATACGTGAGCGGAAGTTAGATCAATATGTGCGGGCGCCGTAGTCAGGAGCTGCGGGCCCATCGAATCAGAATCATGCACCAAATCAGGAAAGATAAGAGGAACCCGCTCGTACCGGCGGGAGGTTAGTTATTAACACGATAAGTGGTGGTCCTCATCCAGCAGACCGAAGCTGGAAGGAAATGGAGTCGTATGCCAGCTCTATCAAGCATGCGGACTTCGTGTGTTGTAGTAATTTTGAAGAAAGGGCTCCGACCAAACAACAGAAGACGATGACAGATGACATCGTGTTCAGAAACAGAGACGCTGATAAAGTCAAAGCCCCCACTATCGATCCACTGGTCATCTCAGCTCAAGTAGGTACTGCTTGGAAGAAGAGGATTTTAGTTGACAGTGGAAGCTCTGTGAATATTTTGTTTAAACGAGCTTATGATCAAATGAGGATGGAAGCTAAAGATTTGAAACCTTGCCAATCTCGAATCCACGGTTTCAATGGAAGTGCTACTATACCCACCGGAGTGGTGGAACTGCCAGTGGAGTTGGGAGTCGGAGAATGCCATAGAGTACGGATTTTACCGTTCGTTGTGTTAGACATAGACTCCCCTTATAATGCTTTCTTGGGCCGACCGGCCCTCGCTGAATTCAGCGCAGCCATTGCCCCATGGTGTTTGACTTTAAAGTTTCCCACTGATCGTGGAGTGGGAATCATTCAAGGAGATCAGGCTGCTGCAAGAGCATGTTATGTTGCCGAGCTGCGAGATGCGCAGCGAAAGGAGAAAGGAAAGGGCGTAGAGGAATCTCTGTGCGTTCGCTTTGCTGATAATTGACAATTAACGCCCGGGCCTGGGCCCGGGCACCCCAGCCAATCCAAAGGGATCTTGACCTAAGAGAAACTGAAGACGAAGGAGAATCTAAAGAAAGTCAAGCATCCCCAGCCGAACTGACGATCGATATCCCAATTGACAATGATGATGATTCGAAAATGATAAAGATTGGGTCTCAGCTAAGCCAGCAAACTTAAGAGGAATTGGTTGAATTTCTACGGGCAAATCTTGACGTATTCGCTTGGACGCATTCTGACATGTGTGGGATCTCGCCGGACATTGCGAGCCACACTCTGAATATTGACCCGCGGCATGTCCCGGTCAAACAGAAAAGGCGTGGTATGGATCTAGAGAGATCTGCCGCCCTTAAAGAAGAAGTAGAAAAGCTTAAAGCAAACAAGTTCATTCGAGATGCGCTATATCCCGAATGGGTGTCGAATCCCGTGCTCGTTAGAAAGTCAAACGGAAAGTGGAGAACATGTGTGATTACTCTGATCTGAATAAAGCTTGTCCCAAAGACAGTTTCCCGCTTCCCAGAATTGATCAGCTATTAGATTCAACAGCCGGGCATGAGCTCTTATCCTTCATGGACGCGTATTCTGGATACAATCAGATACCAATGCATTTACCTGATCAAGAACATACTAGCTTCGTAACCAATCTGGGACTTTATTGCTACAAAGTTATGCCGTTCGGACTCAAGAATGCTGGGGCTACTTATCAACGATTGGTCAATCGGATGTTCGCCAATCAAATCGGGAAAACAATGGAAGTATATGTAGACGACATGCTTGTGAAGTCACGATTTTCCACTGACCATATTAAAGACCTGGAAACTATGTTTAACATACTTCGAGAATACAGAATGAAGCTCAACCCACTGAAATGTCACTTTGGAGTTGCATCCGGAAAATCCCTTGAGTTCATCGTCAACGCTCGAGGAATCGAAGCCAATCCTAAAAAGATTTGGGCAATCAGAAATCTTGAAACTCCGAAAACTATAAAGCAAGTCCAAAGTCTCAATGGGAAATTAGGAGCATTGAGGAGGTTCATTTCAAAGTCCACTGACAAATGCATTCCCTTCTGCGATCTGATCCGAAAAGGAAAACGAAACTTTGAATGGACCACGGAGTGTGAGGGCGCTTTCCAAGCACTAGTTCAGCATCTATCCACACCGCCTATCCTGTTAAAGCCTATCGATCATGAGAAGTTGTACGTATATTTGGCGATATCAGAAAACGCTATCAGCGCTGCCTTAATTCGAGAAGAAGACAGGATACAGAAGCCAGTATACTACGTCAGCAAACGATTGACTTGAGCTGAAAGAAATTATCCGAAGCTAGAGAAGTTGGCTTATTGCCTTGTTATTGCATCAAGAAAACTCCGACCGTATTTCCAAGCACATCCCATTATTGTTTACATCGACCAGCCGTTACGACAGGTCCTTACGCGGCCTGAGACGTCTGGTAGGTTACTCAAGTGGAACATCGAACTGAGCCAGTTTGATATCACTTACACTCCAAGATGAGCCATTCAAGGACAAGTCCTAGCTGATTTCATAGCTGAATTTACCGTTCCAGAGGACTTGCCCAAAACCAGTAAATCCCCCGAATACGTCTGGAAGCTCTATACCGACGGTGCATCAAACGACCGGTGTTCGGGCGCTGGTGTTGTACTTGAAACTCCCGAAGGCCGATCTATATGTTATGCTTTGAAGTTCGATTTTCATGCGACCAATAATGAAGCTGAATATGAAGCCCTCTTAGCTGGTTTGAAACTTGCTAGAGATTTGAGAATTATCGCTGTGGAGATTTATTGTGATTCACAGTTAGTTGCGTGTTAAGTACGGGGAGAGTATCAAGCGAGAGATCGAAGGCTGACTGCTTACTTAGCTCGAGTTCAGGAAGTACTAGATCAGTTTGATTATTATGCCATTTATTTTATACCTCGAGAACGCAACCAAAAAGCCGATTCATTGGCAAAGTTAGCCAGCATAGGTGAAGCTCAGCAAATGGGACTCATTCCTGTAGAGACGTTATCTTCTCCAAGCATCGACTGGACAGAAATAGACTGGGTATGCGAAACCGTTCCCGAAAAGGATTCATGGATGACTCCACTCAGAAATTACATTGAGCACGGAACCCTGCCAGAACACAGGAGTGAAAAGAGACAAGTTCTTCGAAAGGCTTCACGTTTCACCATTCAGAATGGAATCATGTACAGAAGAGGGTACTCTGTTCCTCTACTCCGGTGTATCGCTCATGATGAAATTAAACGAGTATTGCACGATGTACATGAGGGGGAATGTGGCGATCACACCGGGGGGCAAGCACTAGCCAAGAAAATACTTCGATATGGATATTACTGGCCTACTGTGAATCGCGATGCGTCGGATTATGCAAAGAAATGTGATAGGTGTCAAAAGCATGCTCGAATTCCTAGAGCCCCTCCTACCAAGATAACGCAAATGGTCAGCCCATGGCCAATTGCAATGTGGGGTATCAACATCATTGGTACTCTACCTCTGGCAAAAGGTGGTGCGAAATACGCCATCGTCGCAGTTGATTACTTTACAAAGTGGGCTGAAGCTAAAGCTCTTGCTACCATAACAATGAATAAAGTAATCAACTTTGTAGTCCGCAACATCATCTGTCGATTCGGTCTTCCACACACCATTATTACAGACAACGGAACCCAGTTCAACAGTGCTGAATTTAAAGATTTTTGCAAATGATTTCACATCCAAAAGAAATTCTCTACAATTGCACACCCTCATGCGAACGGACAGGTCGAAGTGGTTAATAAAGTTATAAAATCCATTCTGAAGAAACGACTGGAAAAGGTCGGGGGCAAGTGGGTCGATGAACTTCCTATAGCTTTATGGGCTTATCGAACAACCCACAAGTCCGCCACCGGTCACACTCCATACTCTCTTTCTTATGGTTCAAAAGCTGTTATTCCAGTCGAGTTAGAAGTACCTTCTCATCGTGTGACATATTATGATCCAAAGACAAATGCTATATTACTTGCTGAATCTCTCGATCTACTAGAAGAGAAGCGTGAAGAGGCTGATTTGAGGGCAGCCACGCATCGAAGTCGAGTCGTCCGATTGAACAACGCCAAGGTCCGTCCACGAACCTTTGAACTAGGCGATCTCGTCTTGAAAAGAATCTATCCGGTTCCTTCGCATATGAAGCCGACATGGGAAGGACCGTATGTTATCGAACGAAGGCTCGGAGATGGCACATTCAAATTATCGACCATTGACGGTCTTACTCTGCCAAGAGCCTGGAATAGCGAGAGTCTTCGTCGCTACTACACATAACAGGCTATGTTATCTCGTTTAGTTTACTTTCCAATTTTGAAATTTGTTTCTGCATTTCGAAATTAGAATCTGTAATAAGGCAACTGACTTTGCCATATTTTCTTATTTCAGTAATAAAATGCAATCTCTCCGAGCCAGAGCTGTGATTTACTTGAAATTCTTCATATGATCATCACTATGCACGGAGAGCTAAGTTTCACCATACGGTGGAATTTATTCAAATAAGGAGTATCTGTGATGCAGCCGGTCATTCGCTAAGTAAAACTCGAGCTCGGGGACAAGCCATCACATCAAAGTCAAAAAAGGATTGATATACGACAATCCTTCACTTGACTCCAGGTTCCCAGAGTGCGAACTGGAGTATAAAAAATACATCTACGAAGAGGGTGGATCCGTCTGCCTAACGACTTCGTCTATATCTAAACCAAGTTTGAGGAGGGTGGACCCGTCCGTCTAACGACCTCGCTTGTTAACTCAGGGTGGATGTGATCCGACCATCCACGATCCTGATACACCTTTCGTTCCCAGAGTGCGAGCGAAATCCAAAAATATACAGCAGATGTGACTGACCGTCTGCTTACGAACTCCAAATTCCTAAAGTGTGAAACGGAGTATAAACAACAACTCCGAACTCCCAGAGTGCGAGTCGGAGTATAAACATCAACTCTGAACTCCCAGAGTGCGAGTCGGAGTATAAACAACAACTCCGAACTCCCAGAATGCGAGTCAGAGTATAAACATCAACTCCGTAATCCCAGAGTGCGAAACGAAGTGTAAACATCAACTTCAAGTTCCCGGAGCGTGAATCGAAGTATAAATATCAACTCTGAACTCCTAGAGCGCGAGTCGGAGTACAAATGTCGATTCCGAATCCCCAGAGCGCGGAAGTATGATTTAAACTTAAGTCGGCGTGACCAACCGCCAATAAAAAAATGAGAATCCCTGGAGTGCGGATATAATCGTCAACAATCGGACAAGCGTGAATAAACCGCTCAATCTCCGCTTGTCTCAAACATCCATTCAGTGGCACTAGACTTAACATGTTATAAGTAAAAAGCAATCGCCGACTGATGTTCTACAACTCATCCCCGAGACTGAGGGGCAGGACTTAAGCATCGACCATTGACTGAAGCGGTGCAACGTCAAAATTCAACTCGCTTCCCAATCACGAACCATGTCCGCAGTTTCTAGACTTGGTGCAAAAAGACAAACTTGACTCGAAAGCTAAAACAACTTTACAAGTGCATTTCAAACATTGAAACAATTAAACAAATACATAGAAGCTCAAAATGAAAAGTTTCATTTCTACTATTTATAAAAGAAATTCATGTACAAGTTTGTTCCCAAAAAATTCCTACTAGCAGGGGCCGAACCCGCATCTATACACGGCCAACAAAATGAAAGTCAAAAATACACCGAGTAAGCACGTCTAATCTTTCTTCTTCCTCGGCTTCCTTTTTGGTGTAGACCCACTGGAGCCGCCACTACCCTTCCTCTTCGAGCCTTTGCTTTTCGGTGGTCGGTCTCCAGGCGGGGGCATGATCTCAACATCCTCCTCCGAACTCGAGTGAATAGGAATGCTGCCTGCGGGCGGAGTCGGAGGAACAAGATCAAGTGTAGAAGAGGAGCGGGCACACTGGTATCGAAAACTATACCGCCGGGCGATATCATTCTGAGCGGAGCTGGACCAGGTGCCACCATTCCACCTCCAAAACTGCCACCGTGTGCTGCTGCATCCATTTCATCGGCGATTTGTGCCAAGATTTCCTCTTCAGTAATCGCTCGAGCCTCACCGGGAGCATCAGTAGTTGGCATCAAATAGCTTGTAGCAGGAACACCTCCGCCCATGACAAATGGCAAGTCAGCTAAAGGGTCACCATGACGGCGAAAGAGTTCCTCCATCAACTGCTCATCAAAAACAAGTGAGCTTCCCTGTATATCGTCAAGAGGCACAGCAGTAGTCACGACGGTCGCTTCAGAAATGATAGCCCCCTGCGTCTGATATAATTCTTGAGTAGCAGGAGGCACGACCGATGCAGAGTCAAACACTGGATAAAAAATAAGAGAACTGTTAGAACTTAACTTGAGCGAAGATTTCGACTTAAGAAAGATGTGTGGAATGTTCAGAATACTTTCCTCAGTTTGACTTGTAGGCGGCAGAACGGCTTCAGTAACTTGCGCTGCAGCCGGAGACATCTGCGGCTGATCCGGATTGTAGGCAGGAACAGCTTGGGGATCAACCGCAGACGAGGATTCGGGCTAGGTTGATGCTGGAACTTCAAGACTCGCCTCATGATGGTCAACCCCTGAACCCTCTCCTACTTCGAAGTGCTTGGCGCCGAGTCTTTACTTTTCATGCAGAATCATTGACTCGTGAAGAATCTTCCTTTCATCTTCAGTCAGAATGCGGTTCTCGAGTTCAAACTCACCCAGATGCGCCTCCTTTTCTTCTTCAACTAATCGGCCCCAGGCGTTGTATAGATGTGCCGGATAATCATCGAGTCAGGCTAGACCCCTGTGCCTCAACACGTTAGCGTTGTAAACAACGAGAAGGTCTTCGATATCAGCCTCTAGCCTGGACTCGGCCGACTTCACTTTCTCCTCGACCTCAGTCTCCACCTTGCGGACTTTAGCCACAGCCGCATCCCGTTCACCCCTAAGCAGAATAGCTTGTTCGCATGCCTCCTGGGCTGCGTTGTTTGCATCATCCCTTTCCTTGGCCATGTCGGAAAATTTAGCCTTGAGCTCGTTAAATTCCTTGACCGCCGCATCCCGTTCGGCGGTAACAGTAGTATTCCGATGGCCCATCTCCTCCACCAAGGCAACATGTGTCTTCCTCAACCTCTCCATGGCCACATTCGCTTCGTCAGCTTTTTTGGTGGCCTCAATTTTGGAATCCTTTTTAAGTGTGGTGAGAAGACATAGCCATCAAAGCATATGTTCGAGAACTCCTTCCTCATCTGAGCCAATTTAATGGCCCCTTCTCCTGTGGGCTCAGATGGGACCTGCTCTGCAATTATGGAGGCCGTGGTTTCGACTCTCTGGAGATGAGTCTTGGATCTAGAAGCATGAGAAGATGGCCTGTGAAGTGAGGCTATGGTGGGTGTGGAACAAGAACAGGAGGTGGGGATGGAAGTCTAAGAGGAGGAGAGCGAGATCTTGATCGATGTCTGTATTCTCTGTCCCTGTCACGCCCATACCTATCTTGGTTAGAGTACTCGCGATCGCGGTCTCTTTCTGAGTCTCTCCTGCGAGAATCATAATAAGTAGAAGATTTTCGAGCCGAGCGAAGATTCCCCAGCATTGACCCTCTTCCGGACATCGTACCTAAAAATGAGAGACGAAGGAAGAGTTAGTGATTTCTTAAGTTGGACGATTTACAGTTATGAATCATGTAGTGCAGTGAAGTGTATGCATGTGCAACGCCCCGACCAACCAGAAATGTCGGCCGCACTCATAGCAAGCGACCTGCTCAGTTCAAGAGCATTATCAAGCTCCTCTATCCCAGTGTCGTGTTGAAACGACACATAAACCGGAATCGGAATATCAGCAAGCCCTTCAAAAGGATTCTCTACTTGCGGAGGAGGAGCCTCCGAAATTCTAATCCCCGGGACGGGCAAGGACATAACCACGGATTTTATTCTCATGGATTTAGAATGCTTGTGAGCAACTTCCTTGCCTTTTCTCCTTCCACCTGAATCCTAAACATCGGAAGAAGGCCCAGCTTGGAGCTCGTTATCAGTAGGTGTTCTTTCCGGGTCAACTTCTTCAGCTATTACGACTCCAGGCGCCTTGCGTTTCAACCGCTTCTTCGAGACCGCTCTAAGTGTCCCTTCCAGCCGTATGCTTTGCTTATGTTCAATCAGCCCGATAGTTCTCAAGTTTCTAACGGTTAGAACCAAGTCAATGTGCCTCTCCTCACCCGGAACCATTTTGAGGATCCGAACTAGCTCTCTGAAGTATCCATCGTCAGGTCGGGAGATTGCGGCTGTGAAAGAAGAGAAGTATGTCAGTTTTGAGGTCGGTTATGATTATCTCGATAATTCAAGAGAAAGATTGCAATGCTTACGTCTATCCAACCATCGCCTAGCGAATCCAGGGTGGCACCGAACGTAGAACCATTCGGTTTTAAAGTAACTCAGCCTTCCCCAGGACCCAGTTACTATTTGACAGTTCCTAACCGCTTCCAAGAAGGTGAAAGAAGGGCTGTCTCCATGACTCTTAACGTTAAGTAGATATCTAATCTCGACCGGCTTCGGTGGTCAAAAAAGAATCTCCATAAACAGAATGAAGGTGGTATTTAACAAGGCGTATCCGTTAGAGTGTAGCTGGGATGGATCTATTCCAAGGAATGATAACATCTCCCTTATATATTGATTGAAAGGAGGAAGTGTTCCCGCCGTACAAGCATGACGGTTAAAAGCAGTAAACCCCTCTGGGGGAACATGTGGCCTGTCATTTAGCCCAGGCAGTAACACATCATCAAGTGACAAGCTGTGCCTTAAACAAATCCATCCCATCATATCTTCGAAGATGCCGGACGGCACATAATCTTGTGGACGACAAATGAACCGGGCACCTGGAAGCTCGTCCGGAGCTGGATTTATAATCGGCTTCAATGACCGGTATCTCGATGGTTGAAGGAATTGAACTCGGAAGTTCCTGCTGCTGTGAACTTGAAGGTTCCATGACTAACTAGCTTATGAAAAATCATTGTTAAACAGACAATAACACTCGTGCATCCCCCAGTGTAAAGTGTGTAAGTGTGTTGTGCAGTGTAGTGCTGCATATCACTTGACAAGTTCTACGAATTTAAAGGAAGCATGTGAACGATAAGGTTTCAAAATTCAGTCGGAATGACCGTCATCACTGACCGTCACAACCGTGCCATCCAGTTATTAGCAATCGATCCGAGTCAGAGTTTGTTAAAGTTTTATTAAGTTACAATTCCATCGATGAGCTTTGATAGGCAGGTAAATATGCAGGGTAATGGTTAAGTCCAGGTATGCAAGAATGAAGCTCATCGGAAATCATGTTATCAATTATTCAAGGTTTTGTATCCATCAAGATCCGGGTTCATATCAGCCAGAGGAGCCCCGGCTTCGACTCGATCACATTCGCTCGATACATTTCGTATCGATACAAAGGGGTACTTTTCGAATCGATCTGAAGCCAAGGGCTTTGACTCGATCACATTCGCTCGATACATTTCGTATCGATACAAAGGAGCACTTTTTGAATCGATCTGAAGGCAAGGGCTTCGACTCGATCACATTCGCTCGATACATTTCGTATCGATACCAAGGAGCACTTTTCGAATCGATCTGAAGGCAAGGATTTCGACTCGCTCACACTCACTCGATACATTTCGTATAGATACGAAGGAGCACTTTTCGAATCGATCTGAAGGCAAGGACTTCGACTCGATCACACTCACTCGATACATTTCGTATCGATCGAAGGAGTAAAGCTAAGGACTTCGACTCGATCACTGGCCTAGTTCTCGCATCAAATTTTGGAGATAAAATTTCGTATCGATCGTACAAGACGAGCCCACGCAACAATCATTGCAGATCGACACGAAATGAAGAACATGCCATCCTCCTCCATACTCATTCTTCCCCAAATCGATTCGAACTCCATTTTTCTCCTCCTTCGACCTCGCGCAAAATCTACTTCCCAGACAACGTTTGGACATGAATGGAATGGCATGAGAATTTGGATCTCAACGTCTTAGGACTGATTTTGTTCAATTGATTACCTGATTTCGACAACCAGTTAAAGGGTTTTAAAGATTTTGGTTCGATTCGAAGTCGAGCAGTTTTCCTTCTCTTTGGAGCGATACGAAGACAAGACAATAGAATAGAAGAGTAAAAAGTGGAAAACGACTAAGTCCACGGTATTTATATGGACTCGAAAGAGAAGGTAAAAACGATTCACATCCCGGTGGATTAGACCAGTTACAAGACATCACCCCGGGATCGATTCGAACAAGCCATTCGAGTCCATCAACTCGAGCCTTTGTCGAAGCGAAGTTGCCAACGAAAGCTTTCCTGAGTCACCCAAATCCATCGATATGAAACCATTGTTCGTATCGATCATTTTCGAATCCATCCCCAGTTTAGCGACATGAAGTGTGCAGTTCGAATCCATCAGATCGCAGCTCCCAGAAGCCAATGCCCATCGATACGAATTGTCTATTCGTATCTAGAAACATCAGGTCCATCGATGCGAAATGCACAACAAGGGCTGTTCGGAAGGCATTGAACTCTATCGATATGAATAGCCGCTTCGTATCCATCGAACCCCACATCCATCGATTCAAAATGCTCATTTCGTATCCATCAATGCAATGAAAATCGATGCAAAGACAATATTTCAACCCTTCACATCGATTCAGGAGAGGATCGTTACGAAGGAACATTCAAAAACAACCATCGAGCGTTGTTACAACGAATTTCACGTCGGTTCAGGAGAGGATCGATATGGAATTCAATATAAGATAAACTGACAACGACTCGTGAACGTCAACGAGAGTTAGATTAGCATATATGCATATATGTCGGACTAATCTTCAATATTCCAGATTTACAGGAATTGGAAACTCATTTGATAATGATTACAACAACAAACGGCTAATCACTAGCATACAGCAATCAGTTGCAACAATACAGGCTACAGCAGTTTACAGTCAACAATTTACATTATCGAGAAAATCAGTCAAAGATTACAACTTTCATCGAAAAGACGATAACTATTCAGAATGAAGATTGTAGCATTTCAAAGCACATCATGTTTCCACAAGACGTACTTTAGGGGGCAAATGTTATCCCGCCTTTTGGCAAGGCCGTGACACCAAGAAATTGACTAGAAACCAACGACGGTTCGTCTTAAAGATCGGTTATACACCCGCTCACTATGGATATCGACGAATTTTGTTCGAGTCCGGATCGAGCTAAAATTGATATGACACGACAAGCGAGGCTATGAGAGCCAATGTTCCAAATTTCAAGTCAATCCGAGTTTGTATGCTCAAGTTACGATTGATGCAAGATTGGATGAAAACTAGCCCCTATTCGAATCGATCGAGTTCGAATCCATCAGGGAAGCTTACTTCGACCCGATCGGCTCCGCATCGGTCACCAGGGTCTACTTCGACTCGATCAGCTCCGCATCGATCACCATAGCCTACTTCGAATCCATCAAGGGACAGCGTACTTCGTATCGATCAGCCAGAGTCTACTTTGCATCGACCTTGTTCGTATCCATCAGCAAGCATTTGCTCGAATTGATCAGGATGTGCCATTTTGTATCCATCGAGAGAGTATGCTTGTTCGTATTGATCTACTCAACTCCACCATCGGACAAGCTCCACTTCACACGGTAGTTGTCTAGTTCGTATCCATCCTGGGAGGCCTTGTTCGAATTCATCAAGGCTCCTTAGTTCATATCCATCAAGTAGTCGTTACTTCGTATCCATCACATCTTCATTTGTTTGTATCCATTAAGTTGGAGCAACTTCATCGATGCAAACAAGCCAACCTCCATCGATTCGAACTACACCACCTTTATCAATTCGAACAGGACGTGAGTTGACGAACTGAGAAGCCTTCATCGATGCGAACTATGCATCTTTTATCGATACGAATAAGGCAGCACCATCGATACGAATAAGTCGAAGTTCAAGGACAACTCATTCAACTCGACATCGAAAGCGGAGTGGTCCAGAGATTCGAGCGCCATGTCACCTCACAGTCACACGCAGCTATCGATTCGAACAAGACCGAGTCGATGTGATCGAGTCGAAGTAGACAGCCTGCCGAAAGCCTCAATTTCGTATCGATCATATTTCCTAATCTACAAGTCCAAATGCTATGAAATTTTCACAGGATCTTACGTGCATGCTGAAGAATGTCCACGCCAAATTTCGACTCCATCAGACACGATCTTGATCGATACGAAATCCGTTCGTATCGATCATGGATCGGGCCGAAACTTCGCGGACTTGGGCGCGCGGGCCTAGTCACGTGCCAGAGGGAGTCTCCCGAGATCTGAGTGAAATATTAGTCTCCTACACCTATAAATAGAGCCCCAGGGCATACAGAAAAAGGATCTTCTTCTTCTCTGAATTCTCCAACGCCCAGACTCTGCCGGATCCAGTTCCAAACTCCATTGCTGCTGCTACAAGCGAATTTCACTGCTGTAAATCATAGTTATTTGCTGTAACTTGCTGAAATCAATTGTAATCATCAAAGACAGATCAATAAAGCAATCTAATTCATAGTGGACGTAGGGAATTTGCCGAACCACTCTAAATTCTTGTGTCTTCGCGCATTTTAATTACATTCATATCTGTTTTTTTGGAGTTTTTGTTAGATAATCCTCTTTTTCCATTTAATTTCTTCACTTTATCTCTTCAAAAACTTCCGAAGAGTGTTGTGCCCAATTTGGTACAAACAGCCTACATCTCTCTTCATACCTTCCCAGTAGAAACTCCTCTTCATATCCTGATACATCTTGATCTCCCTAGGATGAATTGTAAATTTTGATCAATGACATTCTCTAAGGACCTCCTTCCTTAGGTTTTCGGGACACACAATCATCTCTTATTCCCCAACTACCCTCTCTAGTCAAGACTTAAATCCTTCATATCATCAATCTCAATTCCGACCTCTAGCCTTCTTATCTTCTCAGCTAACACTGGGTCATCTTTTTGCTTAAATGCAATCCTTTCGATCATCATCAGTCGAACTTCTAAACATGATAACATGGCGGTTTCTCGACTAGAACTAGCCCCAGCTCTCCATTGTACTCCGCATTTGGTCAATGCTTCTAAATCTTTCCACTCAGCTACCATTGCCAATACCGCATTCTGATGTTTTCTGCTAAGTGCATCTACAACCTTATTTCCTTTTCCCGGTGTGTACTCAATACCAAAGTCGTATGCAACTATGAATTCCAATTCATGGGTTGGATATCTAACTTTATGTGGTCTTAGCTGTCGAGAAGCATAGGCGATCACTTTACCTCTCTACATTAACACAGCTCCTAATCCTGTTCGACATGCGTCCGTGTATACCACTAAACCCAGATTCCCCTCTGGAACAACTAACACAGGTGTGTTAGTCAATAAATGTTTCTAGAATACCTCCTCACACTTATCATCCCAAACAAACTTCACATCTTTCTGAGTTAGCTTAGTCATTGGTGCGGCAATCCATGAGAAATCCTTAATGAATCTCCGATAATAGCTATCTAACCTAAGATAACTATTTATCTCAATCACTGTTTCGGGTCTCTTCCAATTATTCACTGCCTCAATCTTTGCCGGATCTACTGACAATCCTTTCTCTGAGACTACATGACTAAGAAACTTCACTTCCTTCTTTTGAAAATGACACTTCGAAAACTTTGCTTTCAACTAATGTTGTCTCAATGTCTCAAGCACTATCCTAAGATGAACTTCATGATCTCTTTCATCCTTGGAATATATCAATATGCCGTCAATGAATACTAGTACAAATCTATCCAAATGCTCATGGAAGATTATGTTCATCAAGTCCATAAAAAATGCTGCTGCATTAGTTAGACCAAACGGCATCACTAACCATTCGTATGATCCATATCTGGTCCTAAACGCCGTTAAAGGAATAATATCCTCTACTACTCCAAGTTGATGGAACCCTGTTGCCAAATCCAACTGAGAAAATACTTTGGCTCCACTCAACTGGTCGAACAAATCGTCAATCCTAGGTAATGGATATAGGTTCTTTTCGTCTTCTCATTCAGCTTACGATAATCGATACACAACCTCAACGATCCGTCCGGTTTCTTAACAAATACCGTGCCTGCTCCTCAAGGCGAACTGCTTGGTCTAATAAAATTCTTACCTTCTAAATCCACCAACTGCACCTTTAGCTTCTTCATCTCGGTGGGTGTCATTCTACTTGGAGGTCTACTTACAGGTTCAACTCCTAGTACTAAATGTATCCGAAACTCAATAGCTCGTTTCAGTGGTAGTCTTATCATGGGCTCAAAGACATCTATGAATTCTCTAACAATGTAAACTTGATTCAACTCGTATTCTTTGTCCATAACCCCCAACAAAGCGCAAGAATCAAATTTCGGGTTTTCTACAGTGTATATAATCCGATCACTACAATTAGGGTGTCTAAGTGATATTTTCCTATCATGGAAAAAATATTCTAGCATCGTACTTACTTAACCAATCCATACCCAAAATAATTCCAAAACCTACGAAATCAAACACATGCAAACTACAGGCAAATATATGACCTAACAATTCAAGCTCTAACTGGTCACATCCCATCCTTAGAGTTTCATACCCTCCTATCGGATTCATAACCCTTAAGGAAGTAACTAGGTATGAGGGTTCTAGGTTAAGCTTTTCTACCAAACAATAAGATATAAAAGAATGCAAATAGAACTCTAACTAACATACCATGAATCAAAAGTGTATCTCCCAACACAACTTTTCCTTTTTCCCTTGCCGTTGGTCTTGAGGTAGTTGGTTCCAATGCAAACACTTTGCCCTTTCCATCCTTGACCGGTTCCTTGCACCGGTTCTTATAATGCCTGACCTGATAATAGTTGAAGCATTTCACTCCTTTCTTATCAGTAGCCTTCTTTGCTTTGCCTGTCCTCATGAGGAAAATGTCCCTTCTTATCACACTTAAAGCAACCCAGATCAGCTTTTGCCTTCTTGGCAGCTCCTCCCTTCTGAGCTCCCTTTTTGTGGAAAAACTTTCTCTTCCGGTTCTGCCCACCTTGAGTTTCCACTGCTTTGTTACCATTAAAGAAAGCAAGCATCTCCTCATTCCTCAAAGCCATCTCAACAACTACATCACACAGATCCCTAATATATGGTAAAGTTGCTTTAGCAAGCTCGGGTCTCAATCCGTGGATGAACTTCTCATTCCTTTTGATAATTGTATCAACCGTAGCATATACGTATCTCGATGATTCCTCAAATCTGGTAGCATACTCAAGCACTGTCATGTCTCCCTGCACCAACTCAGCAAACTTCCAGAATAGAGTTGACTTGGTGATCTCCGTCATGAATCTTTCCTCAAACCTCCTTCTGAATTCTTCCCATGTCATAGCCTCTTCAGCTACTCCTATAGCCCATGTCATGTCCGGATGCCAATCTCCTTTTTTTCTCATCGTTAAGTCCTAAATCAGCAAAAATTCTTTCGCAATGAACCAGCAAATTCTCTAATTCAATTGCTTCCTCAGTGCCGATAAACGGCTTTCCTCCAAGCCTAGCATAGTCTCTGCTCAATATTGCATAGTTATTGACCACCATAGCTTCTTGATTTCCTTCTCCAATATTTCCTCCAACTAATCCCGTAGCAGCTCCAGCTTGCATCATGTTGACGAACAACTGATACATAGCTCCCATATCAACTTGCGGCGCTCGAGCACCCACATTATCTGCTTGTGCCTAACCTGGATTCCTTCTAATGTTGGGTATGGAATTTCCATTGGTTGTGGTGCTTTTTCCACCAAGGTTAACTCGTCCATTCCTAGCATCCATGTCTTACTTCCTTAAAATATGCAATCGAGTCTTTGTAAGATACAGAAAAATAGCCTAAGAGAGATGGGAGAATAGAGATAAAGCATATAGTTATGTATAGCAAATACAAGTACGTTACTATAGCGTTATCCCATACCCCATTCTTTTCTCTAATTCCTTAGGATTATTTTTCAAAATCATTTTAAGTTTAATTCTTTCTAAGTTTTCATAAACCTATGCTCTGAAAATAAGTTGTAACATCCCATATTTTAAGGTCCAAAGCTAAGCGCTACAGATGTTCCAATAGTATTAACTTTCGGTGAAAAAATATGGTAATGTTAATAGTATCCATAATATCAGAAGCACATGAATATGAAATGAAATCAACAAAGATTGCAAAAATAACTTTTCTAATTACATTTCAAATCAATATTTCATATTCAATTACATAATCCCAAAACAATTCTCAAGTTTTGATCAAATATAATTATTACAAATTACACCAAGAGCGAAATATGAAGATGGCCCCTTGGACGAATAGAGTACTAGATAGATAGACATATCAGTCATAAATACATCACAGTGGAAATAATACTAAACAACTCCTGCATAGCTAGCTTTGCCTCTTGCACGTCTTCAGAAGCTTATTCATCCAACCTACTAAACCTGAAAAGTCCTTAACTCTCAGTCTACTCAAATTCAATTTTAAGCACCCGAGAGTTTAAGGGGAAAACATAAACTTCGAGTCAGACATAAAGCCTGGTGTGAATAATTCTATTACATCTTGGTTTACTAATATTAAGTGAGACCACGTCGCTTAGCGGAACGGGTTTCCCCTCACCAATATGCTTTTAAAATCATATCTTTTACAAATCAAAATCCTACAATCAAACTGGTTATAACAACAATAGCAATAACATATATGCATATAAATCAGGTAATCAATGGGCTATCTATCCGAACAATATAGTTTTATCAGGCTGACTATTAACCACTGGCTGACTCGGGCCCACCAAACATAATAAATATTCTAACTTTTGTTAGATACAATACTGGACGATCGATCTTTAAGTTGCTTCTCCTAGGGTCAACCCATCCTAATGGTTTTGCGAGCTCACCAATGACCTACCTATACTCTATGTATTCCTTTCTATATGTAACACCATTTTAGTCTTACATGTGACAAATCCCTACACACTAGAATATTTTGGACTTATATTAGCTAGGGGCTTCTAGCTAAAGTATAAGGCGCGACCCCACACCATTCCCATCCGGTCTTCTAATATTTGAGTCATATACTTAGGGTTAACTACCCTATTCAATTTTCCTTGAAAAAATTTCTTTCAATTTGATTTAACTCTTTTAAATCATACTCAAACAAGGAAAATATACTCATTACTTTACTCAAAATACCTATGCCACGATATATGCTTTTTACATAAAACAATGATGATGAAAACTTAAAATCAATAGGGTTATCTATCCCTTCGAAACAAGATAAATACTTTAACCTAGAAAACATTAGGCTGAAAGGCCAAAACCTTCCTTTCGAATGTACTGGAAATAGACCTTTCAAAATCATTACTTAAAATCTTAGACATCCTCTTTCGAAGCCATTAATCATATCTTTCGAAACACTTAAAACAAACCTTTTGAAACACTTAAAACATACTTTTCGAAAAACTTAAAACATACATTTAGAAACACTTAAAACATACCTTTCGAAACACTTAAAATATACCTTTTGTAGGCATTGGGTTCAAGTAAGAAGTTATGAAAGCATAGCTTCAAAATCAATTAAAAGTATTACTTTCAAAACAAACAAAATACATAGCCCTTAAGGAGATTTACGCGAAAGCTATTCCTTCGAAACACTTAGGGTGACGATGACATACTTCTGCATGTATACTTGGGTTTAAACAAGCGACTTTAACCATGTTGAAAGGTATGGAAGCGGCACCCACCCTTTCGCATGTATAAGTTAAAAGAAAAGCAACTTCAATGGTTGCGGAAGGGTATCGATTCGAAACCCTACCCTTCATACTCATTGATTTAAAGAGTTATAAAAGCGGCTTCTTACTAAGGCGAAGGATATTAATGCTGTAGATAGGCTATCGAAGGAGTTCGTAAGCAAATAAAGGCAGCTTCAACCCTTTCGCAAGCATGCCTACGACACCATCCTTTCCTTCCGCATTTATCCAATACATTACGTATCAAATGCTTGATACCATGTGCATAGGTTTCGAATGGGTGTGAAAGGTTTACTGAGTATGGTGACGGAAGCAAGCAAATGGAAGTAGGGAAGTTGTAATTCGATATAAAACTGATTTATACCTTTTAAATTAATTCTTTTTCACCTAACTTACATAATTTGCTAAAATATGATTGTCTGCCAATACTTTACCAAAATTCTTTTCTAAAAAGCTGCTAAATTCTTCATTGAACAATTGAAAACATTTTAGCACTTAAGCCCTTCTCCTTAATAATACATTTAAAACATTTAAGTCCTCTAACTTAAATAACTTATTAATCATAGTAAAAAACTTAGGAAAAATCACCAAAAATCACAATAATTCAAATTAAATATGTTTTTTTAATATATAAATTTCAGACCTATAGACATTATTTAATTGCCTTAAATAATTTAAACCCAAAATTAACTATTTTCTCTAATAGAAAATTTATAATAAATCCATATTCACTTGGAAAATTATGAAACTTGAAACCCACTTCTAAAATAATATTTTGGACCATATATCAAAAACGCAACTCATTTGGATGTCATATGATAGGTTTCTTAATCTAAATAGACCATAAAACTCTTATTAAATCTCCATAAATCATCAACTTAAAACATATAATCATTTAATCACTGTAACATGGTATATACTTGTAAAAGAAAACAGGTTTACCTTTAAACCGAAATAATTCATAAAAAATAGAGATGTAAACTAATTATTCACCTTGGTTTCGTGTTAAAAAGGTTGAGATTTTCCTTTAGATTGATTTGCTTAAGCTTTTTACTTCAATCCTAGCTTTTCTTATCCTTGAATCCTCTTAATGGTGGCCAGCCAAGTTCTTTAGGGTTTTAGTTTTGTTTGTGAAAGTTAAAATGAATGAGGAATGAAGAATAGAAGGGCTTAGGGTATAGGATCAAAGGCTATTCCCATTTTACCCTTACCATATTCCTCCTACTTACTTATTTTTAATTCTCTTTCGCTAATACATCCATTAAGGCACGACTCCTTCTTAATTAACAAATCTCAATCCCTTAACTATCTACATTATTTCATTTAATTTATCCAATTAAATGTTCTAAATGATGTTAGTCAAAATTAGGGCCTTTACACCTTTAAAAACATAAAGTCTCGAACCGAGAACTCCAAGTCTTTACACCTCTCGTCTGCATAGCTCTTCTATCGATTTTGCACTTCCTTGATTCGTTTCTAAATCTCTATGACCTTATCTAATGCCTCTTAGGTCATATCTAGCGCTAGGACAAGACGATCCCCAGGTTTTACCCAACATGATGGAGATTTGCAAGGCCTTCCATACAATGCTTCAAATGGCGACATTCGATACTGGCTTGATAATCGTTGTTGTCTGAAAACTCAAAACCTGGTAAGTGTTCTTTCCACGAACCCCCAAAATCTAAAATGCATGCACGTAGAAAGTCCTCCAACACTGGGTTCACCCTTTCCATTTTCCCATCAGTCTGCGGATGGTAAGCGGTACTCAAACTAAGCTCGGTCCCTAATGCTTTATGTAAACCCTTTCAGAACTGGCTTGTGAATATCAGATCTCTATCACTCACAATATCACAAGGAACACCGTGCAACCTGAAGATTGCCTTAACATATAACTTAGCCAAACTAGAAGCTGTCCTCGTAGTCTTAACAAGTCAGAAGTGCGCGCTCTTGGTCAATCGATCCACAATAACCCACACACCTTCGTTACTAACCTCGACCTAGGAAATTCGTCGATGAAATCCATGGAAATCTGTTCCTACTTCCACTTATGAATATCGAGTGGCTGAAGCATTCCAATCGTCTTCTGGTGACTAGCCTTTACCTTCTAGTAGTTAGCAGACATACTCACAAAGATAGAAACATCCCTCTTCATGCCCTTCAACCAAAACATTCGCTTCATGTCTTGATACATCATAGTGACCTTAGAATGTATCGTCAACCTTGAATGGTGACTCTCTACTAGAACTTTCTTCCTAATCCCATTAGCATTCGGGACACATAACCTACCGTTCATTATCAAAATGCCATAGTATCCACCTCAAATCCCAATTACCTCTCCAATGCCTTATTCTCACTTACATTCTTAGCTACCCTGGCAAAATAGAGATCCCTAAGATGATTCTCCTCGATGAGACTAATTAGAGTCGGACAAACTGCAACATTTACCATAATTCCATACCTTCTAGTGAGCGTATTAGCTACGACATTAGCCTTCCCCAGGGGATATAATATATCCAGATCATAAGCCCCAAGAAACTCCAACAGCCTTTGCTACCTCATGTTTAAGTCGTTTTGCATAAAAAGATAACTCAAAGATTTATGGTCCATACATAACTCGAACCTTTCACCTTGCAAATGATGCATCCACATCTTTAATGCAATACCACCGCTAACAACTCCAAGTCATGAGTTGCATAACTCATTTCATGTGGTTTGAGCTGCTGACTTGCATAAGTGATAAATCTTCCATGTTGCATTAACACAACATCTAAACCTATTCCACACACATTAGTATAAATATTCAAACCCTTACCCCCATATGGCACAGTACGAACACGAGCACTAGTCATCTTTTCCTTTAACTCTATGAATGCTTGCTTGCATTTATCAATCCATACAAATTTGACATCTTTCTTCATCAAATTCGTTAAGCAAGAGGCAATCTTCGAGAAATCCTGTATAAATCTCCTGCAATAACCTACTAGACCCAAAAAGCTCCTAATATCAGTTGCATTTTCCGGCCTTTTCTAGTCCTGAATGGCCATAACCTTAGCGGGATCAATAGAAATACCCTCCGTTGAAATAATATGACCTAAGAACCTAACTTATGAATGCCAAAAATGACACTTTGAGAACTTAGCCTTAAACACATGCTCTCTTAGCGTTTCTAATACAATCCTTAGATAGCGTGAATGTTCCTCCTCAGTCGTCGAATAGACCAGAATATCATCAATAAAAAAAAGAACAAACTTATTCAACACATCTCAAAAAAATTGATTCATTAAGTGCACGAAATATGTTGGAGCATTAGTTAGGCCGAATGACAGAACTAACCACTCATAAAATTGGTTGGATCTAAAAGCAATCAAGGGTACACTCTCCGCTGCCACCCTTAATTGATGGAACCCCATAGCAAGATCAAGTTAAGAAAAAACTCGAGCTCTATGAAGTTGATTGAATAAGTCATCTATCCTAGGCAAAGGATATTTGTTCCTAATAGTTCGTTTGTTGAGCTCGTGATAATCTACACACAGTCTTAGGGAACCATCTGCCTTTGTAGCAAAGACGACATGCACTCCCTAACTTGAATGACTTGTTTGGATCAAGTCCTTCTACAACAAATCACTAACTTGATTTGTTACCTCTAACTTCTCCTTTGGTGCAAGTCTACGAACAGGTAATACAATAGGCTTTGCATCTTTCACTGAATCAATAAGAATTCTATCTCCCGGTGAGGTGGTTAAACCGACACCTCTTCAAAGACATCCTCAAACTCTTGAACAACCATGATCAAACCCAACTCCTTCTATGTTAAATCTAGAGAATAAAGAAAACTACTCATAAGAGAGAGTGGTTCCTCACAAGGTACTACCAGTTTCTTCCATCGTTCCTTCTTAAGTGATAGAATTTGCCTAGCACATTCTAAGATAGCATGGTTCCAAGATAGCCAATCCATCCCAAGTAAAACATCAAAACCCTAAAAACCTAGAACATACGTATCGCAAGGAAGGAGCTGGCCAAAGAAAGAAATTGGAACTCCTAAATAGATCATACTATGATTGGCCGAGCCCCTAACAGGGTTCGACACACTAATAGAATCTAAAGCCATATCTGGCTTAAATTTTAGTTTATCATTAAGAATATAAGATATGAAATTAAGAGAAGCACCAGTATCAAATAAGACACAAATAGGAATTGCAAAAATATATAGAATACCTTCCAGAACCTGCTTCCCCTTTGAAGCTGCAGAAGTGGAAGGTGCTGAAGCTAGTGCAAAAACTCGAGGTTTGTTCTCCCTTCTAGAGCATTGGACATTCCCTAACAATATGGCCTGGCTGATGGCACATGTAGTAGCCCCTTGGTGCAAATTGCACCTGTGCTGTCCGTGGCTCTAACTTTGGTATCTTAGCAATCAGTGCCTTGACTAACGATGCTTTTTCCACTTTTCTTTCTTAGCCGATGTACAATTCCTAGCGAAATGCCCCTTCTTTCCACACTTATGACAGGTTAAACCTAAACTTCGATGGCTAAAACTTCTGCTTGTTGTCCCCAATTGGTACAGAAATAGACGGCTTTGGTGCTAAGCTCTCAAATCTCAACCTCATGTTCACTAGATTCATATAAGATCCCATGATGTGATTAGTTATATTTCCCTTGAATTCCGGATGCATCCCTACGATGAATATCTCATTCCTCTTCAACGATGTGTCTACCAAACTAGGCTCGAACCGAGATAAGTCAGTGAATCATTTATCATACTCCGCCACTATCATGGACTCCTGCTTCAAGTTAAGGAAGCTCCTAAACAACAAAGTCTTCCCATCTTTCGGGGCAAACTTCATCTTGAATCCCTCCTTGAAGTATGCCCATGAGAAGTCTTTCTCTTGGACATCGGCGGTGATAAAACTCCACCAATCCATGGCTGAGTCTATTAGATGTTGTGACGATAATATATGCTTCATCGTGTCAACTAGCTCCATATCTCCAAATCTTCGATTACATAATTTGATCCAAGTCTAGACTTCTATGATCATCTCCATACCACCAAACCTTTTACCTCCTAGCCTCTCATAATCATGGCAGGGCAAAGCAAAATTTACCTGAGATCTAATCTGTACGACTTCCTCTATAATATCCACCCTTGGTTCCCCGATTGGAGCAACATTCCTTAGTGCTTGATCTCCACCATTTGTGACGGTACTACCTCAACCACCTCCACCTCCTCGAGCATCGATAGCTCTAATACTCATGATTTGTACCATCTAAACATAATAGAATATATTTAGGATATTAAAGGCTAGTTATTCTAAAGAAAGAGATTATTCCTAAGGAAAGCGGAAAATGGGGTGTAGGTTTATAGAAAATGCAAATTGGCTCTCCTATATATAATACACTAGACTCATTCTAGGGGGTCACTTATCCTATCTCTAATGAGCCATACCCAACCAAAGCCAAGGTGTTTGCTTAGCCTTGAGTTCTAATACCAAATGTAACGATCCATATTTTCGACCCTCAATGTCAAGGCTAATACATCCATGGTATTCGTGTGCCGAAAACCTAAGTGTCGGAAAGGTAGAAAGTTAGGGAAAAATAAAAAAAGAATAGAACAAGAAAGGAAGAATAAAAAATCAGAATCTCACAGCAGAATGATAATATATAATATCAAAAGAACAGTACAAAGGTTAATCTGAATATAGGAATTTCAGAGTTACAAAACCTATGTACTACTATTAGCCTAGACAGTTATAACTACTTGTCTTCACAATGCTAATATATACATAGCTAATATGGAACAACAAAAATATAAATAGATGGATAATGGAAGCCTCTGGCTCGTCTTCTAGACTCTGAAGCATCCAAGGTAGAACCTACCATACTTAGTCTACTCAAAAGAGTACGCGAGGAATTTTGGAAAATAAAAAACAAGCGTGAGACATAACTTTGGTATGAGAAAATCCAAGATACATGCAACATATGACAGTAACTATTGAGACCATACGGATTCTGTAACAATTTTCCCCTCTAAAGAAACCAACCATCCATTAAGTTTAATATAGTGATATAATAGATAATATCTAGAGTGTAGAATATAAATCATATCAAATAGCTGTGATGCTTACAATGGTCACACCACAACATATTTAGGTTACATTTGAAACCTCTAGGGTATGTTCGCACAATTGAATTTTCCATATGGATCTCTTTGGTCAATGCCGAATCCAATCTCTTGCACAAGGGTAAGAATTATCTTCCAAGCATCATATATCTCCAGATAGAATATACCATTAACGTAAACACAAGAGGCCCATCATTCGAACATAAACATGAACAACGTGAACCAAATATCACCAACTCCCGCCAGCCAACAATCGAGAAGTATCTCTAGAAATGGAGTTGATAATATTCAGATAAGGGCTGCTAGACCATAGGTTATGCATCCTATTCTGTTTTTAGCCATTCTCGATGTTGAGGTTACATTCAACATCTTTCACACAAGTTTTCATCACTCGAAATAAATATGAATCTCCAAATGGATTTCCACATCTTGAACTTATCAAGAATCACTACATGCATTTGAGAAACTCGAACAGGTCTCGAATATCCATATAGATTCTCCTTTTCAACCTCTTCCAAAATATAGAACCCGTATACTAGTTTTGAAGTGGTATTCGGTACGCCAAACACTTACCAATCCTGGACTCTTTAAAATCAATCGATGAATTTTTGGTTAACTTAATCTCGGTTCTTTCAGAAGTAAGTGAAAGCTAGATACATTTCATACCAATACCCCTCCTCGGTGGTTCTCACTGGTATGAAATCACAAAGATTTTTAATTACTTCTTAAGTTAATATTAGGTAAAGTTTGATAGTCGACTAATCGACTATCCAGTTAAAACGTTTGCTTATACAAATCAATGTTCGTATACACAACACGTTTCCGACATTTCAACTTTACTATTCCTCATTCAAGAATGAAGCCAGGTAAGTTAGAGCACTGGTTGCATCAAACCCTTGCCTAGGCACTTCATTCTTGAATCTCACAAATAGAAAAGTTTAGTCATTGGCTTTCAGTATTAAATATAGTATTAATGATTTCCATAAATAAGTAAGAAATCAACAAGATTAACATATTTTCGATATTCCAACTTAACTATTCCTCGGTCAAGAGGGAATTCTGTAGGTTAAAGCTCTATTGCTTCATCCTTACTCGACATCAATCTTAACTCTCACAAATAGAGAAATCTACCTTGCTCAGCTTTTAGTGTTAAGCATAGTTGATTACTTTTCAATAAGTAATCGTACAATAAAACGCTTTAACCATTAAGCATTTCGGACCCCTTTTTGAAAAAAAATGTTTATATTTTTTAAATACTTATAATAGGTTTTAAAACATTTATCCAAAATATTACATCAAAATGACAAGTTTATAAAATCTTTAAAACTTGGAAAAACTAGTTTTCCTTATGAAAACAACTTTTTTAAAATTCACAACTAACTCGTAAAAACTCATAAATATCTCAAACCACTTTTGGAATACTCTAATAATAGTCAATGAACACTTGTAAAAAGAATGAAACAAAATACTTAAATTTAAATATCTTTTCAACCCTTTTAAAGTTCAAAAATCAAGTCTAAACGGGGCAGTTTTGCACAAGTGAAGTTTTAACCATTTTTGAGATGTTACTTAACTTTTTACTATCCAAAATATTTATGGAAACATACATAAATATAAAAAAATAAATATGGTGAGAAACCCCTAAGGATCTCTCTACAAAGTTCCATAGAAATAGAAAAAAATAAGGCAATTTCGAACTGCAACTATAGCGACTATCGCTATAAGTGCAGTTTCAAATCCGAGTCCGACCTAAACCAAAGTCCATCTATAACCTATATGCTTTATTCCAAGGCCTTGCAATATGTTATACAAGTCCACTTAAGTCCATTCAATTTCATTCAAGTCCATACATATGCCACTTGCTTTCATAGCAAGAATCAAAACCATTGTTTCAACATATGTCTAAATCAATTCAAACAACTTTAACAAAATTACACCAGTATATATGCTTAATATTTTCAATCAAAGAGGTGAGTTAGCTCACCTTTTATCCAAGAAACAACTAAGATCCAAGAACCCAAGTCCAACCCAACCTAGAAACCTCCTTTCCTTCCCTTCTTTCCTTGTTTCACCTTGCTCTTGCCATCTCCTCTCTCTTATTACTCACGACTATGGAGTGTGGGTGGATATTGCTTCACTTTTTCATAATCTAACTTGGTCGAAGGTGTTGTTTTATTGTAGTAAGGCTTCACTTCAAATTTGAGTTGATTTGGAATTGCTTTGCAATTATTGTAACAGCCCACCCCGTAACAGGCCTAAACTTCGACCCAAGGTCCATCGAAACTTAGATCCATTCTAGGATAAGTTGTTGGTAGCACTAAGAAAATAAAAGTATAGAGCCATAACTAAACTTTCTGAACTCATAGTGGATGAAACAAAATATAATAACAAAGTGTACCCATTTATTTCAAAACCATAAAAATGTCATAATAGAAAATTCCATAAAAACCGTAACATAATATATGTTACAACAATTGTCTAAATACATGGGTACACATAAAAGCAAGTAATAATAACAAATACTGCCATAAGCCAAGATTCTCCAGCTCTAAGCACCGTCACCGCCATCACTCCATTTTTAATTTGTATTGTAACGAGGAGGGAGTCAAAATAACAAGTGTCTGGTGAATAAAAACCTCGAGTCTTACATTTTCAGTACTTGGGCAGTATATTTCAAAATAAGAATATGTATACGAACATAAAACTAATGAAAACCATTTAATAATTCTTTATAAGGAAAGGAGGCAGGTCCAACCACTTAATACCTTCCATTTTCAGAAGCAGGTTTCTAAAATCCCATATCCCAATCATACTAAAAAATAGCTAATAATGCAAAAGACGATACCTATACCACTTAATACTTCCAAGTGGAAAATAGGTAGACTCTGGTCATTTAAGACCTTAATTAAGGCAGACCCCATCATTTAAAACCTATTTTCAGAAGCGTGCTCCTCAATGGTACTATCTAGCTGACATCATATAGAATCTCATATGCCACTTAATACTTCCAAGTGGAAAATATGTAGACTCTGGTCATTTAAGACCTTAATTAAGGTAGACCCCATCATTTAAGACCTATTTCCAAAAGCGGACCCCTGTAGAGATACCACCTAATGTTTCGCCTTAGCCATTTAATACTTCATTAAGGGGAGAAGAGGTGAGTCCAACCACTTAATAACTTAAGAACCCGAAGTAGGCCCTTCGTCTTATGACCCATACTCATAATGACATCTCACGTTAGTCCGCTAATCATAGGAACCGGTGGCCAGATTAGCTGGGTAGATTTCCTTTACAAAATTTGGGATCAACCTCGCGTCATTACAAATATTTATCATAAGGATATATCACATTAATCAAAGTGTATACAACCATTGGTAGCCTTAAAGTAAAGTGCAGACTTCCATCATGTAACTCTATTGACCTTGCATCCCTATGACTTGCCACAAACCAACTACTTTCCATATATATATATATAAACACACACACACACACACTCATCTCACCGTTTCATAAATCAAGCCTTATAAGGTATCTTCCTTATTACGCCTTAAAATAATAATTAGGCTGTATAAGAGTTTCCTCTTATTTTCGTGTCACAATGAATTACCTTCTTAATAGGGGAATTAAATGTAAATAAATTCCTAATTAACTACGTCATATACAAAATAATTATACGTTAATTACTTAAATAGATATAAATAAATATTTGCGCCTAATAAGTTCTAAACACATGGATTTTATGCTCTAAACTCGCGTTAAATGTCAATTCCCAAACCAATTATTATTACAAGTCCTTTTCTTCAAATTCCCAAGATTTCATGGGATTCTAATTTCCAAAATAGGGAATAAATATTCATAACCAAAATTGCTATAACATACTTGTAAATAAAATAGAAACTCAATTTATTACACTAATTCAATGGAATATCTTACATAATAA
The DNA here is from genome assembly GCA_030737815.1 of Allium fistulosum. Lineage (NCBI taxonomy): Eukaryota > Viridiplantae > Streptophyta > Magnoliopsida > Asparagales > Amaryllidaceae > Allium > Allium fistulosum. The sequence continues at coordinate 889,273,911 of CM060905.1, read as the reverse complement.
GAATTGCAATCTAAAACTCATATTCTATTCAACTCCACTTTTACAAAGAAATAGATAAGAATAAGTAGCGTGAACTACGAATAGAATTCATAATCTAAACCCTTTATTTTATTGAAGAATAACAAATTTGACCCAACGAAGAAGGTGAAGTGGAATATACTATGAAATTATCAAAAATTGCATAAACGATACAAATTCCATCAAATTAATGTAAATAATTGGGAATATCAGCATAGGATTGACATATCGAAATAAAAAGGAATTTTGGTGGATTTTATCTGTCATATTTTCGAAATCCCAAAATCCCTAAGGCGTATTCAAATCCAAAAAGAAATACACTAAACAATTGTTGAAAAGAAATACTAAGGTTTCCACTCACAGAATATCCTTAACTTCGCCTTCCTTGGATTTGCATGCCTCATAATCTCTTCCAGAATCTCTCTCTTTTGATATATACACAAACAATAGGGAAGAGGTATATATATTTATTAGATTCAGAATAGTTGGAGGATAATATAATAAGAATAGGTTAGAGGAAGAAGAAATGAATGGAAAATAGATTGGATTCTTACATGCTATGGAGTTTCTGAATCTAATCTGGAGAGGTAACAATGGCAGAGTTTCGCTATTGTTCCTACAATATTTGTGGATAAAAGTGAAAGTTCTAGGGTCTAATTTATAGTGGTTGGAAATGCAGAAGAACCGTTGAATGAGAATAGATTAAAAATAGATAAATTTGGAACGTAAAAATCATCAAAATAGGCTCCACAACAAGGAAGTGGTCGACCACCGTGCTCCAAGCAGTCGACACCTACGGTCGACCTTTAAGTCGACCACTTGAAGTGTTGGGTCGACTTCTTCCCTTATTTTGGGAAGGCATTTATTTTATTTTATCGTTGCTTGATTATTTATTGATTTCATACCCTAATTAACTTTTAACATTAATTGCTAATTTTTAAAGTTACTTAACCCCCAAGTCTAATCACAATTCATTTCAAATTTCAAATTTCAAATTAGGGAATTAATTATTTACTTGAATCTTATTCAAAGTATTTTAAATCTAAAAACTTCAAACGCTCATAACTTCTTCGTTCGAGCTCCGTTTTAAGAATATTACATATGGAAATCAATCAGAATTTCATCACGAATGCAACGGAATAGGTTTCTTGGTCAAATTCCAAATTTTATAAAATTTCCATTTTCCACCTTATTACATTTAATTTAATTTACTTAATTTATTTATTATTCATTTTATGGGGTGTTACATTCTTCCCCCTTAAAAAGGATTTCGTCCCGAAATCTTTCAAGGGGCGAACAGCGTAACACGCAATAACATCCACATTATACAACCAAGTTATCTACACAACCATATACTCAACCAATAGTGCAATATGATTATGTACTACAGACGTACTAAAATGAGCTCAATCCTAGCGTGAATGTGCAATCTTGTCATGAAAGTATGTATGCAAATACCTTAAACATGCATAAAAATTTCTACATGAGTGTAAAGTGGTTGTGAAAAAGTGTAGCAACCTTCTCCTACCATCTAATCTTGCAACCACGGTGCAACTAAAATCCTAATTTTGAAGAGAATATTTTCCAAAGAAAGATTCAGGATGAGGAGTAGTCATGCCTCCCATCAGATTTTCTCACTATTGCACTCGGATCAATCTAATTCTTTATTGCGGAGCTTTCGAGTTCCATGCCCTATGATGCATGCAGTGGCATGGGACACTATTGGCTTCGTCTTAAAATCCCCCAATTGATTAGGCTCTACAACAATTGCTATGCTATGAAGATATTTCCTTGAATGCAAAAACATCATGGTCTCCAACCAACATGAAAAATTTCTAGTTTTTCCCCATATTGGGAAAAGGCCCAATAAATCGGGTGCCTACTTTCCAACTACCCAAATCGTATGCTGCCTAATTAATTCCGACTTTCCAAATTCTCGCAATACAAATCTGGTCCGAGTAGAATTTGTTGGTGATTTCCCACCAACAATTTGGCGATTTGCATGGCCTTTAGAAAAATGCTTCAAGGTTTCCATGCTAATCGTCCATTGATGACTACAATCCTACGCAAATTCTACTAAGGGTAAGTGCTACTCCTAAGGTCCTCCAAAGTCTAAGATGCAAGCTCTCAACAAATCCTCCTAGTTTCCCATCCATTCCTTTAGTTTGTCTGTCGGTCTTTAGTCGGCAAGCGATGCTCCGATTCAACGAAGTTCTTAAAGCTAGTTCCTAAAGCTACTAGCAAACCCCTCCAAATTTTCTAGTAAACTAAGGGTCCCGATCACTAACGATGCAAAGCATAACTCCATAAAGCTGTGTTGGAGTGCTGCGGTTCCATTGCTTTTAATAGAAAGTTTCTACCACCTTCTTCTTAATCCTTGATCAATAGGAATTTCCATTCTCTTTCCTTTACATTTTCTCTTTTCCTTGCATGGTGGAATTTTGTGAGCTAAATCCCTTATGTTTCCCACAATCTAAGGTTTTGAGATTAAAACGTTTACTCACTTTAGGCTGCTAACCTAATTTCCTCATTAACTTCTAGTTTTACCCATGGTCTATCAGTGTTCTCATAAAATTTCCTTATTTACTTTGCTTCCCAACATATATCAAGTGGTTTAAATCTTATTCATAAAGTCAACACATGAATAAAACGGGAATATATCTTATACCATATCATCCACTTTTACAATAACTAAGGAAGACAACTAGCGACTATAATCCAAGAACTCCAAAAGAAAATTTTACTAGAAGTTTCCATTTATTATCAGTTAATATAAATGGTGTTGAGGTCCTAACACTTTTTTCTAATTAAGATGGGCTATCTTTAAAATTTCATTCCATTGCTACCCATTTTCTTAATTTTCCTTTTTCTGTCTTTAATAAATGTGGTCCGTTTATTGCTTCAATCAATATCCATAGCGCTGATCATTACTGCCAAAATTGGACCATTTCCAATTAATCCTTCTTCAATCTTTTAACTTTCTTCATGTTTCCAAAATCCATTCATTACTCAATTTCTTTCTTCCTCAAATGCAATATCAAATTTCCTTAATCAGTCTCTGTTAGATTACTTTTCCTCTCATTAGTTAAAAATTTATTGCCTGTTAAATTTGTAATTAACGTCCATAAATCCTAATCCATAAATTACTAACTAATACCCAAATAGTTGTAATCTATGCTACCTATATATATTCTAGTCGTTTAGCGTAGCTGTACGATATCTATATCTAACTACTAATTCTACACCTAGAATACTCATTTCCATATTTTAATTTATCGAAGCTATCCTTTCAGAAAGATTACCATCATAATTTCTCATAAATTAACTGCAAGTGAAGGTTTTTCTTTGTTTGAATTTACAAGGAATTATTTATTTTTCTTTTTGTTGAAATAGGCAGTGTAAACTATGGAAAAGAATATCCATCTCTTACACATCTCTTTCTTTGTTAGTTCAAGCAATGCACTTTTATTTGTATTTTGGAATTGGATAATTTATGGAAATTAAATGGAAATTGCTCCAAAATTAAAATATAGAAATTCATATTATATGAGCAACCTAATTAACAACCCAATTGTAGATTTGGAATATCTTTACACTTTACCAACTTCTTCAAATAGAGGTTTAGGACCGACTTCAAATTTCCAGATTAGGTTAGACATTCTATTTCTATTTTACTCATATCCTACCTAGGTCATGAGCCGTATCCACTTCATAAAATTTTATAAAATCATAACTTTCCCACACAAAATAAAATATCTTCATACAAATAAACTTATTTATTTAAAAATAGGCATTATTACTTCATTTCTTGCAATCCTTAAAACATGAAGTATCAAATTCAATATCCCCGTTTTTGAAAATTTAAAATTTAATAAAAATCTTTATCATAGATTCCAAATTTCTTTGTTCCTAAATAGGAATAAAATAATCTCTCTTTTTAAAACTTTCCTTACTAAAAAATTTTCCTTAAAAGTTAGACTCTCTAATTTATGGCATTCAATTTTTTTTTGGTTTCTCAAAAAGGAACTTATGAAAAACTTTCCTTTCAATAACTTACTAAAATAAGGATTTACTCCTTTTTGAAAATATGATTTTTAACACAAAAGATTCAAAACTTAATAATCTTTCCAAAATAATATGTTAGACCATTTTTTTTTCAAAGAGTTTTCTAGCTACAAGAATTATCATTTACAAAATAGCAAAATTTTCACAATCATCATTTCAAAATAACAGTTATTTCCTTCTAAAGCATACAATAATATTTATTATCTTATTACTTAAAATATACTATCATTTGATGAGATATACCTTATAACTTTGCTCAAAAACTCTTAAAATCTCTTGCAATACTTTTCTTTATCAAATCCATTATTATTATTATTCAAATAACTTTTGTATTCAAATTAGGAAAAACAATTAAATTCTCATCTTTACATAAATGCTTCTCCTAATACAAAAACATCTAACTTATTTATCAATCATCATTTAAATCCAATCAATGGTCAAAGATACCTTTTATAACTTTATAAGATAGAAAAATAGATGGAGTAGAGAATGATAACTTCTATCTTACTCTATTACTCCTTTCAAAAACTCATCTACCAGAATTCACAGTTCTATTATTACCTAAATTCCAGCCATTATTTTCTTCATCACCTTATATGGGAATGCTCTCCTTCCTATACTATCGGACATTCCTTTCTTTTTATTTCTGTCCCAAAACAGGTGTTATTTCTTCTGTAAACCTCTAAAAAGAGTTCTAAAGAAAGAACTTTTAGGTTTATAAACAAGGTGTTTGCACCAAAAATTGGAACATACCCAACATAGATTTTGTAGAGAAATAAATAAGGAACAAAAAATGAAAACAGAAGAAATAAGAAATTAAATAACAAAAAATAAGCATTAACAAGAACACAACGATCAATAGTGCTTCGGCATTGAAAGCCTACGTCCACTTTGGAGAAATAACTTTATTAGTCACTTGAACTACAAAGTATAGAGAGATGGAGCAGAGTAGAACCCTTAGTTACAAAAGTGCAAAGAAACAAGCAACTTAAACATCTCAAAAATGAACAATCAAGTCTATATTTATAGGGGAAGACAGTGAAATATCTTCCTAAAACTTCGGTAGTGGAGTCTCCAGATCTAGAAGAAGTCACAGTATCGATCGCGGGCTCCACATCATGAATAAAAATTATCAGCACCGATCATTTCATGAGCTTGGTTTGACATGCGATCGACATTGTGGTCTCCACTCTTTAATATATTGATGTTCCCAAAGTTTCATGTGTATTTGACTTGTAGATTTTGAGATATCGATCATTTTCTGTTGAGTTGAAATGTAATATCGATTCAGTATGAACCATAACTGGTGAATATGGATCACACCCGATCCATTTTCAATGAATGGTATATTTTCATATTTTTATTGTTCTATTGAGTTCGTCATCAGTTTTCGCTTCACTACCGCTTCATATTATCATTTGTGCCTGATCTCTAGGCTTCATGATTATTAATCTGACTTGTCAATCCTGATGATAGTCAAGTCTAACTTCTCTGATCAATTCAAATATAGCCAAGCCAAAAGGCTGGATAACACTTGCCCTCCCAAAGTACGTCATGTTTCAACATGACGTGCTTTAAATTGATGCAAGTTTGAGTCGTCAGAATTGAATTCATCCAGTTTCCTAAATAGTAGTCATCCCTTCGATGAATTGCTTTCCTTAAAGAGTCATATCTCTTTCTGTTTTACATGGCAATTGATTAATTTCCAATAGTATAAATTCTAGGTCATGTCTTGATGGTGATCATTTAATTCTTCATTTCAGTGAATCCACAGCCCATGACTAACTGATTATCCTTCGATTAATACAGGTGAGAACTAAATTTCTATCGATTTCAAGAAACTGAAATTTTTTGGGACGTACACTAGCACGTATACATATTCATCCCGACTCCCGATCACTATTGCATGTTCACGGGTCGTTGTCAACTTTCTATATATGTTTCACCACCTTTTTATTTTTTCTTTTCTTATTTTTAGATGGATTGGCATGAATCCATCAAGTAAACGGATTGTACTTGATCCATCTTCAATTTGGATCGAGTCAAATTTGTTTGATATTGGATCATGTCCGATCATCCTCCCTTCTCTCTCTCCTTTTTTGTATAGAAAACAATGGATCATTTCAATCCATTAGTTTAGGATCATACATGATCCAAGCATATGCTGAACGAACCAATTACACCACATAATTAATAGAAGGATCGGCAAACCTCCACCATAGAACGATCACATCTGATCGTTTCTTGGTTCGGCCATTTGATTGATTTGCAGGCTTCGTTGGTTCGGTCCACTCTTTCATATATATATACTTAGACACTAAGCTTATTTTCCCACCTTACTTCATTTGTAGGAATATACCAACCGAACCAAAAAGAGAGTAAACTCCATCTTCTTCCTCTCCTTCACTTCCGATCTAAATTCTTGGATCCAAATCGTTTCCCAAGCTTCAGTCATCTCTTAACCATTCAATCCCTTCACTATATCTTCCATCACCGTCTCCATCTCCTTAGATTTTGCTTCACGATCGAATCCAAATCGCTTCCTTCTTCCACTTTTACACATAGGTAGGTTCGATCCTTTTCTTACTTGTTATAATTTTGTGACGAGATGATCTCGTTCTAGTTTTAATGATTCAATGGCGACTCGATCGGTCGGAATGGAGGGGGAGAGGCTATGCCTTGCTTAACTGTACCTACATGGCATTCATGGAGTTTTTATTTCATCCACCAACTTTAGAAGACATTCGATTTATTTTCACCTTCAAGCGATGAAAGGGAAGCCTTTCATTCACATTTCTCGAGTTAGCCAAGAAGTGCTAGATCCTAACTAGTACTTGGAACAACTTGAGCACTTTCAAAAGCGAGTGGTTCTATATTCACTGCCCGCCCGGCTTTGCTAGACGATGGTTAGAAGGACATAAGTATTACTCCTTGCATAATATCTTGAGTGCTTATATCTAGGTTGTATCCTGAACTAAGCAACTTTTCTAGTTTGTGCATGTTCTTATCATGACCCGATGGAAAACAATCTGTAACGGAGTCTTGGCGCTAAAAAGGGTTCCACCAAAAAATAGAGACATTGAGCATCTCCTTACTGATGAACGACTCATTACCTACTGCCTGATGGAAGAGGGTCATAGCATAGAGCTACTAGTCACTACTAGAGTTATAGTGATTGAGCAGCTGGGTGTGGATGATGATGAAGGCCATCAAGCCGATCCCGTCTTGCCCTCGGTTGAGGGGGCTCAAGAAGCTACCAATAAAGACACAGCAGGAGATAAAGGTGACGACCTTAGTAGCGTTGACGCGGGTTCTAGTTTCGGGGTTGCGGTCAGATACTCCCAAACCTCATAGCCCCTCACTCTCGAAAAAGGGAAAAAGGAAGAAACTCGTTTGTAGGTTCCCTATGAGTCATCTCTTTAAACAACCCAAGCTATCCATCACTCCTCAGGTTATTCTGAATTAGTCCGCTTGTTAACCTTCAGAGCACCTAGATGAAACATTTAGGGAATTATCCGATCTTCTGATACTGGATGACGTTGACGCCTTCCATTTTACTAACATGAGCGCTAGTTTACCTGAATCTCCTTCCAGAACTGGGGCTAGAATCCCTCCTACCACTAGTGGAGAGGTTACATCTGCCAGTAAAGCTTTAATAACTAGTCCGTTGGGGGACACAAGGACACTCACATTTGCACGCACTTTACAATATTACATTGCACCTATCTCGTGTCCTTCAACACTTAGAGCCGATTCATTCTTTGTCTTTCTTTATAGAAATAATGGTGAGGAAGAAGCACATGTTTCAGTCTCTATAGGAAATATCACGCTAGAGTCCTGGTTCTCATTTGGGCTCGTATAGCCAAGGTAGTGGTCGCGAGTATGACCTTATCTATCGCTTTAGTCGGGATAAGAATTACCAGAATAGAGGTGACAAAGACAGATCTTCCCATGATAAACATCGATCCAAGTTTAGATCTCCTCCTACTAAAGATTCTGAGAGGAAAAAAGATCGTTGTGACGACGTTCCTCCTATGACACCTCTCGTGGTCCCCCTTTCACTTCAGTTTCTTCACAGTCCATTGTTCTATCTTATCCTCAACGAACCAACGATCATCGATGTCATAGTGAGCATGATGTCCGCCAATAAAAGCCGGGCAAAGAAAGCACTGACACCCAAGTTGTCACTGAAGCTCAACAAGTTGATACCGCTGCTCGTATAGCCCAACTTAAGATAGGTTTTCCAAATGTATGTCTCAATGGATTTTTCTTTGTACCTAATCTTAAGAAAGTTCCTGAAAAAGTCTAGAAAATGACTATAGATTGTGTGAACGATATCCATAAGTAGTATAACAGGTGGATGAGAGCAGTGGAGAGGATTTCTAAAGTATCTTGGAAGAGAGCGGCAGAGATTGAGAAGTTGAAATGCTATGACTCCCATGAAAGACGGATCATCGAAACTCTAACCAATGAGTTAGAATCTTCAAGGAGCTCACAGGTAGAAGCTGATAGAAAAGCAGAAATGGCTATCAAGGCACTCGAGGATGAGTAGGCCGGGTACTTGGCCGAGTTGAAGCGCTTCATCATTGGAACCATAAACTGGTGTTAGAAAGGGATGCGACCCAAAGGAGCGCAGCTGAATACAAAACTACGTTTGAGCATGAATCCAAAGATAAAGAGGAAGCACTGAAAATCGATAAGGATGCTTGTGATGAATTGGTTACTAATTGGGCTTGAAAGAGATGCGACTGTTGAAAAGGCCAAAGACATTGATGCCCTCATTAAACGAGAAGTGGAGGCTGCGAAAGAAAAAGCCAAGGAGGAGGTTGTGGAAGAACTAGATCCAATGCTTATTCTTTACAATGCCAACATCCTGAACCATAGAAACCTGAAGTGTCTCCGGGGTGACTACCCTTACCATCTTGTAGGTGCTTAGGAGCATCTTGTCCAGGAGGAGAATGAGGCTCTTGGCATTAAAGAAATCGATTTGATGAGGCTGGAAGGCGAGATTCTATTGGGTGATGAACCCAAAGTTCAACATAAAACCTAGTTTATACTCTAAAAAGAGCATCCACAATCTCTCAACCTAAAGCTAATGAAGGTTCCGGATCCACGCACACAATGTCGCAGATGACCAAAATTCGGTGACCCAAGCTATTCCCAACACCACTGTGGATTCTTCTAACGAGCCTGGTTACAATCCGATGAAGCCGCATATTGCTACATCTAGTGGACTCTCCCCGATTATGGAGGGAGGTTCCAGGGCACTCCGGCTCACGTGGGGGACCAATCTGGAGAAGGTATTTCATTAAACTCACCCATCCTTCAGAAAGCTATAATGTCCCCGGTCGGTATATCTAATCTTTTTAATTATGTTTCCTCAACTTTAGGTCAGTTGGCTACAGTTCCACCTCTTCCGAAAGAATCTCAACCAAGTCCTTAGGTGCCTATGATGGAGTCAGTTACTGTCACGGCTTCGGTAGTGACCCATGACATCCCGAAAGAGGAAGCTTTTATGATCGACGAACACTTGGTGAATGCTTTGTTGAGGGATGAAAGCGATTCACATCAAGAGATTCCCGTTGATAATGACATTGTGATTATTGGAGCTTGCCAATCCTTGTCAGGCCCTTCTATACAATAAATGGCATAGAAAATCGGGCTGGACATGGCCCTTGAGACGAAAGTGCAGGAGAAAATGGAGATCGTTCCCCCTCCCATCTACATCGTTTTGCCTAGAGAAACCATGGATGCTTCCGGTCCTCAGCCTGAACTTACTCAAGATGCACCTACTAGGTCAACCCAGTTTACGCCAATGAAAAGCCAAGGAAGCGGGAAGAAAGGAGAAAAGAGAAATGGGGAAAGTTCGAGTGAAATCCCTCCCGATTCCAAGAAGAAGAGGAGGAAGCCGGGGAGGAAGTGATTCTTTGTGTGTACTCATGCTCCGAAGTCTTTTGGGTTTTATTGGCCGAATCTTATGAGATCGGCCCCCGTTTTTTGATTCATTTGCTGTGTGTACTTGTACTTAACTTTCCACGCTTAAGTAGTTGAGCTATTACATTTTCCATTCAATGTACTTGTAATTCATCGCTCATTGATTCAGATGATAATTATTTAATTTTAACTCAGGGCCTCCATACGTTCGTGGCCTCAAGCCATAGTAGACACTAGGCTCAAGCTCTAGTGTTACGCTGTCGGATTCAACGGTTTAAATCCTCCAGTTTTTTGGTTAAAGGAGTTAGATAGTGGATGGTCGAATTCCATCTTTAGCGAATTTATACTCCTCCTGTCGTTTTCAGGTTGGAGTTTATGGAATAGTGAGTGGTCGAACCACACTCATCTATTTGTTATACTCATATCCACACTCTGTGTATAAGGGATAATTAGCGGGTGATCAAATCACATACAATTTGTGTTTATACTCCAGTCCATGCTCTAAGGAGTTAGAGTTATTTCGAAAAATAGTCGGACCGTACTTTCATTAATTGATTTATTCTCCCCTAAGTCTGAGGTTTGACTTAGCAAGCGATCGGTCATACCATGATTGCTTTTGATTCGTGTTTGTCCCATCACTCAGTGAGAGTAATTTGATTATTGGATAGTTGAGTCACATCCATTTCACATTAGGTACTTCACCCATCAGGTTTGAGTGAGAATCATCGAATAAACAGTCGCACCACAATCATTTTGTTTAGTTCAGTCGTGAACTTTTGTAATAGGTTGGCTCCAAACTCTGGGAACCTGCTCGAACATGTCAATATTAATTAGTCGAGTATCATATCTAATATGTAATGCTACATAATCACAGTTATGAAGGAAATTTCAAATTTTATTTTCCAAGTGGAAAGAAATGACATTGTCTTAGTACATATCTGGAAAATCAAATGCTAAAGTAAATTTAGAAATTAAATGCAAATGAATGAAAAAGAAATAAACTAAAAGAAATAGTGTCGTAAATGCTCGCTATTCCACACCCTTTGGAGTGTGACGCCATCAACAGTCGCTAGCTTGAAAGTTCCTTCTCCAAGCCTCTGTTCAATGACGTACGGTCCTTCCCAAGTAGTACTCATGTGTGACGGGACAGGAAAAACCATTTCAAGATGAGACCGCCGATTTCAAATGTCCTAGGTCGGACTTTAGTGTTGTAGTATCGGGCGACTTGATATCGATGTGCAGCTGCCCTCAAATCAGCTTCTTTGCGCTTCTCATCTACCAAATCTGGAGATTCTAAGAGGAGATCTCTAGTCATTCTGGGGTCATAGTAGGCCACTCGATGAGAAGGGACTTTGAGTTTAATAGGAATGACGGCTTCAGACCATAAGCAAGAGCGAATGGAGTATGGCTAGTCGCAGACTTGTAGGTGGTTATGTAAGCCCATAATGCTGTTGTGAGTTCATCCACCCACTTGCCTCTAGCCTTTTGCAATCGTTTCTTCAGAATGGACTTTATGATTTTGTTACAGCTTCAACTTGTCCATTTTCTTAAGAGTGAGCAACTGCCATAAATCTCTTCTCAATATGAAACCGACGATAGAAGTCTTTGAATTTTTCATTGTCGAATTGGGTTCCATTATCAGTTACCATGGTTCGTGGAAGGTCAATACGGCAGATTATGTTTCGAACAATGAAGTTGATTACTTTCTTCATCATGATCGTGGTTAAAGATTCTGCTTCAGCCCATTTAGTCAAGCAATCAACTGCTATAGTGGCGTACTTTGCACAACCTTTAGAGATAGGTAAGGAACCGATAATATCTATGCCTGTAACACCCCCCATTTGGAGGTGCAAAACTAACCTCTATAGATGTTGCAATCATCTATAGTTATTATTTTTCGTTGACCAAATGCGGTAATGTTAGATACATTGATATACTAGAAACACATGGAAATTTTTTAAAGTCAATTTAAAAAAAATTTCTCATCCCATTTCAAATCGCATTTCAAATTCATTACATAACCCCAATTCGTATACCACGTTCAGGGAAATATAATTATTATGAATTACGCCAAGAGCGACATATGAAGATGCCCCCTTGCTTAATCAAAGTCTAAATATAGGCACTAAACAACTTTGCCATTTCATCCAATTACCAAGTGGAATCAAACAGAATGAACTCCTAATAGTTAGCTTGCCTCCTGCATGTCTCTGAAAGCTTAACCCGAAAACCTTAACTCTCAAACTACTCAAAATCAATTGAGCACATGAGAGTTTAAGGGGAAAACATAAAATTTGAGTCAGACAAAAAGTCTGGTGTGAATAATAACCTACCATCTCGAAACATATAGATATCTAGTGAGACCATGCCACTTAGCGGAATGGGTTTTCCCCTCACTAGTACCCTAACCCAATTTATAATAACCATATACTGTGCACTTGCATCCATAATGGTTAAGACATAACATAATAAAATGTATCATAATGATATGCAAACATGCAATATGCTTTGGATTTCCTATTCCCCATTCACTTGACTATCTTTCTCATGTTACAGTTTCTAGGGTCACTATTAACCTATTAGTTTTTATGGGCTGACTAATAACCTATTCCAAGCTTACGGACTATCTGTCTAGTTTCATAGTTTTTATTGGATCACTAATAACCTATTGATGTCTACCAATAACATCATCCAATCATAGTTTTCATGGGGTCACTATGAACCTATTGATTTTTCAATAACATCTCTCATATCATAGTTTTCATGGATTGACTATGAACCTATTGATCTCTATCAACAACCTATTCCAGACATAGTTTTCATGGATCACTAAGAACCTATTGGCCCCTGCTAATAACAATTTTCATAATATAGTTTTTATGGGCTTACTAAGAACCTGACTAAACCAACAATCTTTTGATCAGTCTTGGGCATCCTATTCTGGTCGGTGTGACCTCCTGGATGCAATTTTACTCACACATGAGTTAATTCAATGTATATTCACTACTAGGTCAACCTAGCCTGTTATTCTGCCCTTAACACCCCAAAATGAAGTTATGGGTTAGTAATGAAATGAATATGATTACACAAGCATACATGATAATTGATCAAATAACACAACAATAAAAACATCCATGGTTTAATTCCTTATTATCATTTTCGAATGAAATATGGTCAATACCCTTAACCCACTATCTTTAGCAAGGAAAGCTTCCTCTAAAATTTCAAATTTAAATGTCATTTCAAAACTCTTTTACATTGCCATGTGTTTACTTTAAAAATAGGACTGGGATCTTAAATTTGAAAACTAAAGCTTTCGACTTTATCCTTTGGATCATTGTGACATCATGACTTACCATTCGTCATTCTCCTTACCAACATCATAGAGCAACCAAGCCCTCTATCACTCTCCCTTTTTGAAATTATTACATAAAATCTTAGACATTCTCTTTCAAAACCATCCATCATACCTTTCGAACACTTGGAAACAATCCTTTTGAAACATTCAAAAACATACCTTTCAAAACACTCAAAAACATACCTTTCAAAACACTCAAAATTATACCTTTCAAAAGCATTGGGGTTCAAGTAAGAATTTATGAAAGCATTTCTTAGAAACTAACTAAAAGTATCACTTTCGAAACCGTTGATTGAAAACAAAACAAACTTCAAAGTATAAAAGGGAATACATTCGAAAGCTAACCTTTTGGAAACCATTGCCTCCGAAACTATTTGCAAAGTGATTAAATCAATCCTTTCGACATTGGGGGAGGCGGCTTCAATGGTAGCGGAGGGGTATTGGTTCGAAACCTACCTTCCGTACTTATTAGCCTAAGGGTTATAAAAGCAGCTTCTAACTAAGGTAGAAGTATTGGTGCGATAACATGGGTATCGAAGAGGTTCAAAAGTGGCAACCCATTTGAAAGCTTAGTTTTAGAACAAGGATGGGTCAATGGGTTCGAAAGCAAATAAAAGTGGCTTCAACCCTTTCGCAAGCTTGCCTTCAACACCATTCTTTCCTTCCGCCTTTCTCTAATACACTACATACCAAATGCTTGATACCATGTGCATTGGTTTCGAATGGATGTGAAAGGTTGTAAATGGGAGTATGGTGATGGAAGCAAGCAAATGAAAGTGGCGAAGTTGTAATTCGATTTAAAACTGATTTTCTAAAGTAATTCCTTTCCACCTAACTTACATAATTTGCCAAAATATGATTGGTTGCCAATACTTTACCAATTCCAGACCAAGAACACACCAGCTTCGTTACAAATGTCGGACTATATTGCTATGTAGTGATGCCCTTTGGATTGAAGAACGTAGGAGCGACTTACCAACGTTTAGTGAATCGAATGTTCAAGGACCAACTGGGTAGAACGATGGAAGTCTATGTGGATGACATGCTCGTAAAGTCACGACGGTCAAACGACCACATTCGAGACTTGGCTGAAATGTTCGACATACTCAGGTTTTATGGGATGAAGATCAACCCTCTGAAGTGCTCCTTCGGCGTTGCATCGGGGAAGTTTTTGGGATTCATTGTCAATGCTAGAGGAATCGAAGCTAACCCAGAAAAGATCCAAGCTATTCGAGATGTGCAAGTGCCCAGGACTATAAAGCAGGTACAGAGCTTGAATGGAAAAGTAGCTGCATTAAGTCGATTCATATCCAGGGCAACTGACAAGTGCATCCCATTCTTTGATATAATAAAGAAAGGAAAGAGGAATTTTGAATGGACGCCTAGTTGTGAGGAAGCATTCCGGGATCTAGTGAGGCATCTGGAGAGTCCACCAATGCTGTCAAAACTAGTAAACCACGAGATATTGTACGTATACTTGGCTGTATCCCCGCATGCGATAAGTGCGGCTTTAGTTCGTGAGGAGGATCGAGTCCAGAGGCCGGTGTATTATGTTAGCAAGCGTCTAACGGGGGCAGAGAGAAATTACCCTAACATTGAGAAATTGGCTTATTTCTTGGTGATTGCATCACGTAAGCTGCGCCCATACTTTCAAAGCACACTCAATCAGTGTTTATACCGATCAACCCCTGCGGCAGGTACTCCAATGACCAGAAACTTCTGGAAGGTTGCTAAAATGGAACATCGAGTTGAGCCAATTCGATATTGCCTACTTACCACGGAGAGCCGTACAAGGGCAAGCATTAGCAGACTTTATCGCTGAGTTTACCATACCCATCGAACCGGGTAGTCACGACGTCATTCCCTCCGTTCGATGGAAATTATACACTAATGGGCATCAAACGACCGTTGCTCCGGCGCGGGCGTAGTTCTTATAACTCCGGAGAACCGATCAATCTGTTATGCTTTGAAGCTCGATTTCCCAGCCACAAATAACGAAGCAGAATATGAAGCACTCATCGCTGGCTTGAAGCTCATCGGGGAACTCGGGATTAGATCAGTTGAAATCTTTTGTGACTCACAGTTGGTGGTTTACCAAGTGCGGGGAGACTACCAAGCAAAGGGACGAAAGCTTGCTCCGTACCTTGTTCAGGTCCAAGAACTACTATCAAATCTTGAGCGTTATGACATTTCACATGTCCCGCGCGAACAGAACAAAGAAGCCGACTTATTGGCTAAGTTTGCGAGTATCGACGACGCACAACAAATGGGATTGTATCCCGTTGAAGTCTTGCATGCCCCGAGCATAGACGAGATGAAAGTCGATCACGTGTTGGAAACAGAAATCGAGAAGGAATCGTGGATAACCCCATTCAAACTGTACCTGATGACCGGGGCTTTACCAGAAAAAAGAAGCGAAAGACGGCAGGTCCTTCGAAAGGCCGCGCGATACGTAATGCAGGGTGGATCAATGTATCGAAAAGGATTCTCAGTCCCATTATTACGATGCATCGCTCATGATGAGACAAAGCGGGTCTTAAGAGAGGTTCACGAAGGGGAATGTGGCGAGCATACTGGGGGGAAAACGCTAGCAAAGAAGATCCTCCGCTATGGATATTACTGGCCAACCGTAAACCGGGACGTTGCAGACTATGCAAGAAAGTGTGACAAGTGTTAAAGATATGCGAAAATCCCGAGGACTCCATCAACGAAACTCACACAAATGGTTATTCCCTGGCCATTTGCAATCTGGGGAATCGACATAATCGGCTCTTTGCCTATATCCAGAGGTGGTGCGAAATACGCGATAGTTGCAGTCGACTATTTCACAAAATGGGCTGAGGCAGAACCTCTGGCCACAATCACCTCTAAGAAGGTCGTTAACTTCGTTGTACGAAACATTATATGCCGCTTTGGCCTTCCTTGCACCATCATTACGGACAACGGGACGCAATTTGAAAGTAGAGAGTTCAAAGAGTTCTGTTTAAAGTATGGCATCAAGAAAAAGTTCGCCGCCGTTGCACACCCGAAAGCTAACGGACAAGTCGAGGCCGTTAACAAAATAATCAAGTCCATACTGAAGAAGCGTCTGGAGAAGGTTGGAGGCAAGTGGGTAGATGAACTCCCGACATCATTATGGGCATATAGAACTACCCACAAGTCCGCGACCGGCCACACTCCATTCGCCTTGGCATACGGCTCTGAAGCCGTTATACCCGTGGAACTTGAAGTTCCATCGCACTGAGTGACATACTATGATCCTAAGACGAACCAGAATCTCTTGTTGGAATCACTGGACTGCATCGATGAGAAGCGTGAAGAATCCGAATTAAGGGCGACAGCGCATAGACACCGAGTCAAGCGTTACTACGACGGCAGAGTCCGCCCAAGGATCTTTGATGTGGGTGATCTCGTTCTGAAACGAGTTTTCCCGGTACCATCACGTATGAGTCCCAGCTGGGAAGGCCCGTATGCCATTGAACGGAAGCTTGGAGATGGAACATTCAAGCTAGCGACCGTTGATGGCACGACACTCCCCCGAGCATGGAACAATGAACATCTGCGGCACTATTACATTTAGCATGTTTTCTTTCTTGTTTTAGGCACTGTTATTTCCTGCATGTTTCCATTCAGTCATAACTTAGTTTCTTTCTAAAGTTGTAATCGAGCAGTTTAGTTGATTTTCATTAATAAAGGCTTCAAGCCGTATTTTCCATGAATCACTAACGTTTCTATATCTCACAATTGGATGACGAACTACATTATCCTGTACGACGTACGGACTCGTGTAAACGATTTCAAATCTCCGAATCCCCAGAGCGCGGATCAGAGTACTCTAAGTCCCCGGAGCGCGGACTAGAGTATAAACGAATTCAAATCTCCGAATCCCCAGAGCGCGGATCGGAGTACTCTAAGTCCCCGGAGCGCGGACTATAGTATAAACGATTTCAAATCTCCGAATCCCCGGAGTGCGGATCGGAGTACTCTAAGTCCCCGGATTGCGGACTAGAGTATAAACGATTTCAAATCTCCGAATCCCCGGAGCGCGGATCGGAGTACTCTAAGTCCCCGGAGCACGGACTAGAGTATAAACGATTTCAAATCTCTAAGTCCCCAGAGCGCGGATCGGAGTACTCTAAGTCCCCGGAGCGCGGACTAGAGTATAAACGATTTCAAATCTCCGAATCCCCAGAGCACGGATCAGAGTACTCTAAGTCCCCGGAGCGCGGACTAGAGTATAAACGATTTCAAATCTCCGAATCCCCAGAGCGTGGATCGGAGTACTCTAAGTCCCCGGAGCGCGGACTAGAGTATAAACGATTTCAAATCTCCGAATCCCTAGAGCGCGGAGCGGAGTACTCTAAGTCCCCGGAGCGCGGACTAGAGTATAAACGATTTCAAATCTCCGAATCCCCAGAGCGCGGATCGGAGTACTCTAAGTCCCTAGAGTGCGGACTAGAGTATAAACGAAGTACTCGAGAGATGTGGAACAAGAAGTATGCCACATCTGGAGATGTTTTGAACAACTCGAAAATGGACTGAGAGATAATGCGACTCATAAGAACTTGAGTCATGACTACAGTTAGTCAGCAAACCAAAGAAAAGCAAGAGAATCATTCAAACAAAAAAGGAAAACAAACTTCATTCAATAGTTCAAAATGGGGTTACACAGTTACTCCTACAAAAACTCAGGGTTGAGAACTTATCTATACAAACTACAAGCTACAAAAGACAAAAGCAACTACAAGACTTAAGCAAGAAGCTCGTTGAACGAGTGTATCGATTATTTCTTCGGTTTCTTCTTCTTGTCTTCCTTTGTTTTTTCCGACGACTCCTCTCCCTCACGCTTTTTGTTGGATTTCTTGCCTGCTAAAGAAGCGGAGTCAGGAGTAGGAGACGGAACCTCCAGTGGTTTGGACCTGCCCGGGAGAATGATTTTCAAAGGTCTGTTCCGCGGGTCGGTAAGTTCCAGTATTTCAGGTTCAACTTTGACCTCGACCTTTTTCTTCTCCTCTTCGGCGAGGCGGTCCTTCATGCTCATCTTTGAAGTATGCTCAGAGGCGCCAGTGATTTCGATTTCATCACTCCCTTCGGCAGGAGATGAAGTGTCAAGCCTGTCATCATCTAGCGCCCCGATCACTTGAGCATCAGGACCAAGAATTACTCCTGCATGGACAGCATCGCTAGTTTTCTCTGCCTCCTCCTTGGCATCATCGCTCCTCGGAGTTGGCTCGGAGTCAGAACAGCCTGCATGAAAACATAAAGAATGAGCATTAAAACGAATAACCGTTGCTGGAGAATGACAGATCTTTCAACTTCTAGAGAAGAAGAATTTCCTACTAGGTTCCGGTTGGCTATTGGTGGCGCATGGGGTTTCACCCTCCAGGATAGGGGATAGCACATGAATGCCAAGCCCGGGATCTTCAGGATCGTAGCCGGCATGCTGCTCGAATGGGTCAAGTGTCGGCTGATCGGCCGGTTGAGCAATGGGAGGAGCAGCAGTATGAGGAGCCGTAGTCTCAGCCCTAGACGGGCCAGCTTCATCACTTTTCTCTTTTGGAAGGGGAGAGCCTTTGCTATAAAGCGCCAATGCTGCCGATAAATCCGCTGGCTCATTCCCCCTAAGGAACTCCTTCACTAAGGCATCCTTATCGACCTCTTCAGGGCCCGACTCGATCTTCCTGATCTTTATTAAGGTTTCCCAGGCCTCGGCTAGGGATTCGAGATAGCCATCGCCCAAGAATGTTAAGTCATGATGCATAAGGACGCGGGCTCCATACTCAGCAATCAGCGGGTCAAACATGCATTTGACCTCTTCCCTACCGGCTTCTGCGGCCGCCTCGAGGCGAGGGTCAATCTCTTCCGCAGCTTTCCTTCTGCCCTCCTCACGGACTTCGTCCTTTAGTTTCTCGACCCCAGCAAGTTCGTCATTAAGCTTTGTTTTCAGAAGCCGAGTAGCGACGATTTCATCACAATATCGTTGTGATTCTTCTTGAGCGGCTGCTTTGTCCTTCTTCTCCTTGGAGAGTAATTCTTTCAGCTCTCTGACTTGCACGACGAGCGCGTCCCTTTCTTTTTGGACAGAGACTTTTTCTAGGGCGAGGGCACTGCTGCGCTGCACTGCTTCATCAAGCTCCTTCTTATGAGCCACCTCTAAACGAGTAACTGCCTCGGCAGTATCTTTTGCGCTTTGTTCGGCGGCTTCCAGCTTCGACTTGTAGGAAGCGAGCTCTTCGTCTTGGTGCTTGATGATGTTCTTGTCGCAGCCAGCCTCCAATTTCAGGCGATCAATCTCATATTGACGCTCAACGGACACCTCCGAGATCTTTTCAACCAAATGAACGAACGCGTCATGTTGAACATAGATGTCGTTATTACAAGCAATGACACTCTGCTTCACGTGCCCAGGAATATGGTGGATGGCCGGGAGGAACTTCAGACCGTCAAAGCAGATTTTCGAAAACTTAGCCTTCAGATCGACCATCTTTTCCACTACAGTTGGATCAACCGCGGAAGTAGGGGGAGGAGGCTTAGGAAGTTCTGTTCTTTTTCGTTGCTCCCTAATTTGCCTTGTGCTCGAGGAACCGGAGTGTTGTTCTCGAGGAGCATCAGGTTGGTAACCCTTCTGTGAAGATTTCTCTCTCTCCGGCTCAGTTGAAGGAAGAGGATCACGGGACTGTGAAGATTGAGAATAGGCTTTCTTGCGATAAGACGAATCGCGGGGACGATTGTCTCTATCTTCATAATCATCTCTGTCCCTGCGTCTTCCAAAACCCGAGTCCCGTCCGAAATGATGAAATATTGAAGAGCCGTGAAGGCGATCTAGTCCGTGAGAGCGTCCCATGTCACCTGCAAAGAATGGAGATAACAACGAGTTAAGAAAAATCCGGGAAATAAGAAAAAACTTGAAGCGTATGATGGAATGCGTATGTGCGTGTGTGTCTTAGTGTTCCCCCCGACGGACCAGTTCTATTATCTTTGCTAATCGGAGTATTGTCTCCTTGGACCGGGAGTTGAACTCCCGCATTGCCTCTAGCGGGCGAAGAAAACTTGAGGGCTTCAGGATCGTCGAACCCGTAATTAAGTATATCATCGGGGATAGAAAGATTCGACAAACCCCTTAGGGAACTTTCCAGGTGCTGCGAGGAAGCCTCTTTCTCAGGCGGGATAGGCATGACTTTTGAAGTGCCACCAACTTTCTCCTTCTGAACTTTATATTTTAACTTCTTCTTTCCCTTCGAAGGGGAGGATGATGTTTCAATGTCTTGAACTTCGACCGCCGGATTCCAAGCGGGACCCACATTCTCGCCTTGAGCCTCAGGAGCTTCATCTTCTTTGCGCTCACCTTCTTCGTGCGTATCGGGAATGCGGCGCGACGACGATCCGGCCTGTTTTTTCCCTTTACCGGACGGAGGTTTGGGAATGGTGACACCTTCTGGAAGGCTGATCCGACGACCAGGGGCTAACAAGCCAAACCTCGACAGTGATTCATTTGAAACGATAGTTCGGATGTCTCATTCCTCGGCAGGAAGAGCTCTAATGGCTTCAACAGCCTCAAAATATCCTCGGCCTTCCGGACGTGGGTTGATACCTGAAAATATGAAACAAAGAGTTAGGAAAAACATGACTCCGGTTAAATGCGAATAGTGACTCAGTAGAGAGACTTACTGCCTTCAACCCATCTCCTTGCAAAACCAGGAGGGCAACGCACATAGAACCATTCCTTTTTGTACAGAGCGAATTTACTGCATGCCCCTGTCAAGATTTGGCATTTGTGGTACGGCTCGAGGAACATAAAGGAAGGACTATCTTTCCGTCTCTTGATCATATAGATGTATATGATATCACCAGCGGTTGGAGGTCTGGAGAAGACGGCCATGAAAAGTAAGTAGGTCCCATATAGAAACGCTTGGCTGTTCGGGTGCAGCTGCGACGGAGCTATGTCGATATACTGCAATACATCCCGAAGAAATAAATTAAACGGAGGCACGCTGCCCATCCAACACATGAACTTGTTACAGGCGGTGTACCCGACTGGGGGCAGATGAGGACGATCGTGTCGCGAAGGGACTAACACGTCGGCAAAAGGGATCCCATGAATGGAGCATATCCGTCGAAGAGCGGCTTCGTTGATCTTCGAAGCTTGTGAATCGATCGGATTGTCTAGTAGGATTGTTGCCTCCAGGGCATCAGGTGCTAAGTTATGAGCAGGAGAAGTCGACGGATTAGAAGTATCAGCGGCTTCTTGCCTTGATGATGGCCCAGGCCTGTCGGATATAGTGGCGGAGCTAGACTTTCTTGACATCCCCAATAAATAACGAACCTGGCTAAGTGCTTGAGAAAACTATACTTAAAAAACATTGAACGTTAGAATTAGCAACACAAGCTTTCCCCCCACGTGGTGTGTGAACTAGTGCAAGCAATTGTGTACAAGCAATAAGAATCTAAAGATTTCAAAGATATAAAAATGAGCTTCGAATCGTCGCCTTCGAAGACCGTCATCGCTGATCGTCTCAAAAAGCCCGCCTTAAGGTGATTACAGTTTCAAATTCAGAAAACGAATGTTAATCAAAGTCCAGATTTAAGTCTACTAAAGCTAGGGAGTTAATGATCCGGGTCAGTTTCATATGATGGTGTGCTTAGATCTTTGTCCTTGTATTGATTAGGCAAGGCAATTGTTCGCTCGGCATTTACAGAGTTCGGCCTAAGTATGGTTCAACATTTATCATCGGTCGGCATTTATAATTGTCCGGCATTTGCATTGCTCGGGCTTGATATGGTTCGGTTAAGTTTTGTTCGGCATTTGGATTGTTCGGCCTAGGTATAGTATTTGGCATGTATGTTTGTTCGGCAAGTCAGTTGTTCAAAACGTATACTGCTCGGCATTTAAATGGTGTTCGACAAATGTATCGTTCAGCCTAAGTTCTGTTCGGCATGTGTGTTTGTTCGGCATGTCAGTTGTTCGGCACATATACTGTTCGGCATTTGGGTAGTGTTCGGCCTGTTCGGCTAAAGTAGCACTCCACCCTCGATTACATTTCCACTCTACTCCTTCTCCATCTGCGCCGAACAACAAGAACAGATCGCTCGACGAAGATTATGCCATTCGACACCCCATCTTTCTTTTTCTTCTAGTCTTGTTCGGCACGAAGGAACTAGGCCCAACTACTATGCATCGTTTGACAACTCCAATATGCGAGCCATTCCTACTCGCCACACATCATACAACCGTAGAGATATCCAGTTTTCCACATGACCCTCTCGGCTGCACATAAACCTAAATCTCGTGTTGAAGTAATTTAATCGTGGAAGGGATAATACCTAGTTCGAAGATCGAAGCTGAGGAAAGATCGATTAGGCTTTAGATCAGATAGGCTGGTGAGAATTGCAAGTCTTTAGGGAGTGACAGAAATGAAGGTGTAAAAGGAAAATAGTGGAAGGATGCCTGGTTTTATAGGGAGAAGATAGAAGTTGAAAAGGCTATATCCGGTAGAACCGGTCAAAGTCGTAGCGTTCGACTTCAAAGCGAAGTGTCACTCGGCACATGAGGATTGTTCGGCTTCGAACGCATCGTTCGGCGTCCATACCACGTTCGTCTCGCACCTACGTCACTAATATTCTCGAGAAGGCATCTTCGAGGTAAGCTAAACTAGACTCAAAGCGCATCACGTTCAGTCACATAATACACTTTGGGGGGCAAGTGTTTCCTGGAGATTTGACCAGGCAACTAGTGCTCGGCATCAGGTAGCACTCCGCATCAGAGAGCGTTCGACACCTAGGAGTGATCGGCGAAGTACTCGGCATCCAGTGGGACTCGGCATCAGAGAGTGTTCGGCATCAAAGAGTGTTCGGGATCTAGGAGTACTCGGCGAAGTACTCGGCATCCAATGTATCCGGCATCCATGATACTCGACATCAGATAGTACTCGGCGTAGTACTCGGCGTCAGGTAGTGCTCGGCCTCAGCTGGAACTCAGTGTCAATTAGTATTCGGCGCATAGTAGAACTCGATGATAGAAGTGCTCGGCATCCAGAAGACGTTCAGTGTGCATAACTACTCAACGTGACAATATCGTTCGGCCTGCATGCATTGTTCGGCCAAGAGCTTCGGACAGTGATACGTTCGGCTTCAACTGCAACCATCCTGCACTTCCCACACATCAGACGTACCATTCGGCATAGAAAGGACCATTCGGCATGGAAAGGATCGTTCGGCATTATGGCGTTCGGCATGCCTGGTTCGGCAAGCAGCGACCACTGTACTCGGGCTAGAGTGTTCGGCCACCAAGCCCACTTGGGAAGTCCAGCCCATATTTGCCTATAAATAGAGGGGCAGGGTCACAGTGAGAGGGGATCCTTTTTTGGAGAGAACACTGGGGAGACTCTACCATTTTCGAGACTCATCTTCTCTACTTAACAACTTCATTCAAGCATTTGATTCACGAATTGTATTTGTAATCATCTATGAAGAAGATCAATAAAGTTTAACCTCAAAGTGGACGTAGGCAATTACGCCAAACCACTATAAATTTGGTGTTCTTACTTTCTGCCTTTAAATTAGCATTGTCTTCTCTGTTTAATTTATTTTCATCACTTATATCTCTACAGAATCTTTCTCTAAGAGGTTAGTGACCAATTTTGGTGCTAACAGTCCCCGCCTGAAATAGGACAAAAAAATGACAAAGAAAACTCGGGCCCGAGAAAGAAAAAGCATGCAAAACATCCTCAAAGCCTGAAGATGGCACATTCAACAAACAGAATCAGAAAGAATTCTCTAGCTTCCCTTCGCGAACATCTGCCAGATGAGTATTCTGGTCTTCTATTATTAATCACCAGAAATGGTGTTCTGGTCTTCTATTGTTAATTACCGAAAATTGTATTCTGGTCTTTTATTATTAATTACTAGAAATGGTATTCTAGGACTTCTATTATTGATTATTAGAAATGGTATTCTAGGACTTCTATTATTGATTATTAGAAATTATGTTCTGAAAGTGGCATCCTGGATTTCTATCATAGGTTATCTAAAAATGTTTTGGACTTCTACTACCAAATATCAGGAAAGGATATTCTGGTCATCTATTACTCATTACCAGAAGCGGATTTCTGGATTCCCATTATCAATGCCAAATTGGATTCTAAGCTTCTATTACTTATTATCAGAAATGGAATTTTGGGCCCCTATTACCAATTGCTAGAGTGGTGCTCCGGTCCTCTATTATTAATCATCGAAAAATAAGATTCTGATCCTCTATTACTTAATTACTGCATGCGACTTTCTGAACTTTTATTATTAATATTAGATTAAAGATCCCAATATCCTATCAGCAGATATGAATTTATGTCCTTACGACGTCTATCATCAGAAATGATACAGTGGGCTTCTATTGCTTATTACTAAGGAAAGGCATTTCGATATTCTAATATTCCATTTTGCTAAAACCGACATTCTAACTCTACATCGCTTATTATCAGAAAGTACTGAAAAGTGATTTTCGACTTATCTTGATATTTTCTAATACCCGAATCTGGGTCCAGAGACACCTTGTAAAATTCTATCATTAATACCAAAGTTTGGATGTCAAGACTAATGTTTATTGAAAACTGTAATCTAGGTACAAAATCTTCGACCTTCTATTCATCTCAAGTAATTTGACCCGAGTCAAAGAATATTATAAGAAGAAGATCGCTGTTAAAAGAATCTCCGAATGAGAATTTCAAACTTTTTATTCTCAGATTACCTTGATAACGAAGGATGGATCGGAGAACTACCATATCAAAATTTCAAACATTGATGTCACATCAAGTTCTTTATTGAGAAGATGTTTAATTTCGATAGCTATGTGCAATTTATTACTAACTAATTTTAGGCGCACCAAATAGGTGGAAGAAGCAAAATCTGCAATTGTCCCACATTAGGGATAAAGATAAGATCTTAACATTTTAGATGGATTACTTTTCATACAATTGGCGAAATAATTTGCTAATCTAGGCAAATGAAATGTTTAGATTGATATGTCAATTCCGAGATAATGATTAAGAGTACCATATGCTACATGTTTCTCAAAAAAGTCAGAATGACAAGGAATCTAGATTCACTTAATCAAGAAAGGAGTCATGAACTAAAACGGAAAGTCAAGAAACAAATCAATCTCCAAGAGGCATATCCAAATCGAAGATAAACAAGGTGCACACAAAAGCAATGAAACAGGTAGTATTTACAATATCTTAAAATATATCATTGCATCATGCTACATAGCATTACTAAGGTATGAAAAATAACCTATATATATTAAGATGCTTATGACTTGATCAACCGTTCTTGCAAAACCCACAGATATTATAGGATCAACACTCGAAACTGGGTTCCTGAATATGGATTCTAAAGACTTGCATAGTTCCTTACTACCTTTTAATTTTATTTCCAAGACATTTATCCTCTCAAAAAACTTGGTCATTCCGGGTTGAGATTGATACAAGTATCTTCACCAACGAAATGCTTTGAAACTTCAATACCTCGGTCCCCTTTCTTAAAGTTTTAACTTTAAATTCTCAATTTCGTTGGAGAATTCTTGAATAATGTAGCAGTGGAAGGGATACATTTTTATTCTACTTCTTTGCGACAAGGTTATCAAAGAGCTTAGAAATAATTAGATCTTTGTGAAATCAACTTTGTTAGAGCTCCACTCTTAATCTGTCCATGATCGTTGCAAATTCCGGAAAAAGGGCTTCGAAAAGTAAAACTAGTCTTTCTCAAGTCTCCCATATGAACAAACAAAACATAAAATCAAATTTCTTTATTTCAACAATAAGAATACATATTAAAGCGTGTCCCTTGTTGAGACTTGCTGTTGATAATAAGATATAATAACCCCGTTCAGAATGATAACTAGTGCATATTTACTATAATTCCTTTTCTCGTTTAGAAGGTTATCGTAACATAGCCATTAATCAATGTCAAATAAAATATTTTAACTTCTTTTAAAAGAAATTTTCCTTCAACTTTCCGAGGAAGCCGAATAAAGAGTGAGGGTTTTCTATGTATAAAAATCGTTAACCACAAGATCTTCAATATTCAGTCATCTTTGAAGAGAGCCTTCCTCTATATAGCATATTTGCTTAGTTGATCTCCTAGGACGTCACGATCTAAGAAACAGATAGTCTGGAATAACATAATACAGACAAGCTAAACATAAATATGTAACGAGAAACGTATACTCATAGTACAATTGCTTGTTACCTATTTGTGGTCACTCCCCCAGTTCATATGAAATGGACTTAGAAAAAATTCGAAAAATAAATTTATACCTATAATGCTTGAACCATTTAAGGAATTTTTTTGAGAAATCAATCCGATTCAAAGCAAATTACAACATGCACCAAGATTTAGACCAGGTCCTAATTTACATAAATATAGAAACACTTAAGTAAAATCTCACTGAAGTTTATCCGAATATAAAAGTTCCAAGGTTGGGTGTCAAAAGTACGATTTATACAGAATTAGTCAAAATGTCTCTCTCTACCTATCAATCCAGAGAAGGGTTGGGAATTCACCGTTCTTTTTCAAGAAGCGTCATACCAAAGCTGTGTTACGCAAAACCTCACGAGATAATTCTTAACCATCGTTTGCTTTCAAATCAAAACGGAAACTGTAATTATGCAAAATGACAAAAACATTTAATGACCATCTCCAGAAATACAAGAGAGAGTGTCTCAATTTTCCCACCAAAATCCGGGTTAAAATCCATTCATCTTCTCCCCCCTCTCTCTTCCAATTATTATTATATAAACATTTATCTCTAACAAAAAAACAAAAACAAAAGAAAAAACATCAATGGTAGCCTTTAACCTCCATCAAATTCACCCCGATTTTGTCGACGTCGAAGCGCCACATTGTTGCTGCTGCTGCTGCTGCTTTGCGTTAGGATTATTGAACCAACCACAAGAAGCAGAGGAAGTCAATAGTGCTCAGTCCAGCAACACGATTCATCTACAGTCTAATTTCTTTAATCCTCACATAATAACAACATACTACTTGCGTTTTGATTAGGCCACAAATACATTCTGGATGGATTTGGCCATCTGGGACGCTTCTGGAGAGGACCTTGCGCTGATAACATACTCACCGTATCAGCCAATTTGGGTTGAACCCGTCGTCATCAACCTAGTCAATTTAGCTCCAGACCTGTCAACTTTTCCAAATAAGCTATAAAAGGGGAAAATCATCTTACCGATTTTACTAGTCGCCTTCGATGTTTAATCCTAGGAAGTTAGTGTCATTTTGAATATGTATATACTGACAAATCATTTTGGAAAATGTAGCATGAAAGAAAATATAAGTAAATATTTTGGAATGTAAGTTTGGTTAAATTTCTGAAGTGATGTTGTGCAGTTGAAAATGTGTTTGTTTGTTGGCTACTTTGTTATATGATGGTTTGCTATATAGGAGGGAATCGAAAGGTTTGGAACTCTTTGACCTCAACGAGAGCCTGTTTTCGAAAGGTCTAACCACTAAATTATCTAGATCTTCCGACAATAAAGGAATGTATAAGTTAGAACACCTTCCGATCTTGCTAAGAGTTTCAGAAAGGGCAAATTCACCATTGTAGCCTTAATTCCCTTCGAAAGGGTAGAAAGAACATTTTAAATTCCCAAAATAGGACTTAGATGGGTTCCAGGTTGCCCTATTAACTTAATGCTAAATGCATTTTAAAATCCAACCTGAAAAATGAGTGAGTAGGAAAGCTAAATTAAAGTTTTAAATCGAACTTAAAAAGTGGCCTCTTCGTTTTATAGAAGACAAGATGTTTGGGAGAATCCTTTTACTTGTACTTGATAATTATGTTTGCAGGAAAAAGAAGCTAGAAACTTTATAGCTTTCGGAGAAAATGACTTGGAAAGTCAAGAGCATCCCTTCGCATAGGGGGAGGGAAAATGTTACTCAAAAAATTCACCTTCCGCCTAAGCTAGGAGGTCTCAAGCAAAGGAGGAAAGGAAAAGAGTTCGGATTAGACTTTTCGAGGGAGTCGAAGCGATGCAGTCGACAATATGAAGCAGCTCAAGACCTTTCGGAGGGGACGGAGAGTTTTATTCCACGGTATTCAAGAAGCTCTTACCCTCCGAAGAAGGCAAAGAAGTTAGGACAAGGGCATGCGACTCTATAACAACCTTTTCGAAAGCATGATAGGCCTTTCGGGACGGTTGGAACACTTGCTAAATACCTTTCGACGTCATCGAAAGGTTTATGATAAAGGCAACATTCATAAGTTAATAAAGAATGAAAGGCAACCTTCCGACAACATTCAAGGAAAGCTCGACTCTCGTCAACATTCTAGTAAAAAACAACCTTCTGACAAGGTCGAAGGGTTAATAATAGCCGAATAAGATAGAAACCCTCCGACACAGCCGAAGGGTTCACATACCATAAAGATAGCAGACCTTCCGACAAAGACAAAAGATCCCTAGAAGCAAATAGAAGAATAGACCCTTCGGCAACGCTCAAGGATCCATAATAGATTATGAAAGGGAAAAATTTCGACGAAGTCAAAAGGTTAACAACCGCATATAAAAAAGGGAAATCCTTCGACCCGGTTGAAGGCACGAGGACGAAAGCACAGTCACTATCGTCTATAAATAAGGCCCAAGGGGTCCCATTTTGGGGGCTGATTCTCTCTTATTTTCATCTTGTAACTTCTTAATCACAGCTTTGTAACCCTAATTGGATATTGATTTGGGGAATTTAATAAAGTGAAGTATTTTCTTGGATAAAGAGGGAAGTCTTAAGCCATGTGAATTACTTTACTGTTTACTTAAATCTTTGCTTGTTAAACTCCTATTTTTAGGTTTAGTCTCTCCGGAAGGTTCTTGTCGACGAAGATAATAATATTCCTTTCTGGACAATCTTTATATTCCTTCGGAGGTCACTACCCTACAATCTAAACCCTTAGTCTGCAAGGGAAATTTATTTGAGTCAGCATCCTTAAAAACCTTCCGAAGTCATAGAGGCTGTGGATAAAACCTTTCGATAAGGTTCATAATCTACCATATTCCGACAACCTTAGAAACCCCCCAAATCCCAAGCAGGTATTTGCTTAACTTTCCGGCAAGATTCAGTATCAACTCACCTTGTGGAACAAACTAAGGAAATTCCATCCTAATCAAGGAGATAACTTTCGTGGGAAATCTTATAGGGATTCAACCAAATCAGTGATCACTTTACATTAACCTAGCAAAGCCGAAAGGTTTCTTTAATCTTGTGCCAAGGCATTTTTTTACCACATTGAAATGTCAAATTCGAAGTTTACTCCCAAGTAGAGATACAAAGATAATCCCGGAGGTTATCAACCCTTTGGTATAGATTATCCCAATCCCACATTTGGAGCAACTCTAAAGTATCAACAAGATATTTTCTAATATTCTTAGAGATTCTACTTTCCACCACTTTCCAGTAACTTCACCTACTTGGATTCTTTGGGGTGTTGACCATAAATTTAATTAACAATATATATAGTATGTGTTTTAGAAAAGTATTTTGAAAAACCTTTTCGAAAATAACGAGTACGCCACTCATACGTTTAGTATACTTTCCCTGTTGATCGAATAACCTAAGCTTTGATACCAAATGTTACAACCCACCCAGCAACATGCCTAAATTTCAATCCAGAAAAGGCCCATCGAAAATTAGATCCATTCTAAGGTCAGTTGTTGGTAGAAGTTAGAAAATAACAGTATAGAGCCATAACTAAACTTTCAGAACTCACAGTGGATGGAACAAAATATAACAGCAAAGTGTACTCATTAATTTCAAAACCATAAAAATGTCATAATACAAAATTCCATAAAAACCATAATATAATATTCGTTACAACAATTGTCTAACTACATGAGTACACATAAAAGCAAGTAATAATAAGCAATACTTCCACAAGCCAAGCTTCTC
The DNA here is from genome assembly GCA_030737815.1 of Allium fistulosum. Taxonomy (NCBI): domain Eukaryota; kingdom Viridiplantae; phylum Streptophyta; class Magnoliopsida; order Asparagales; family Amaryllidaceae; genus Allium; species Allium fistulosum. The sequence continues at coordinate 889,243,598 of CM060905.1, read as the reverse complement.
CATCTCTAAGCATCATCACCGCCATCACCCCGTTCTTAATCTGTGTTGTAATGAGGAGGAAGTCAGAACAACAAGTGTTTGTTGAATAAAAACATTGAGTCTTATCTTTTCAGAACTTGGGTAGTATATTTCAAAATAAATTGTTTACAAATATAAAAACCATTTAATACTTCTTTATAATTAAAGGAGGCGGGTCCAACCTCTTAATACCTTTCATTTCCATAAGCATGTTTCTAAAATCCCATATCCCAATCATACGTCATAAATAACTAATTATGTAATAGATGGTACTCAAGCCACTTAATACTTCGAAGTGGAAAATAGGTAGACTCTGGTTATTTAAGACCATAATTAAGGCAGACCCCATCATTTAAGACCTATTTCCAAAGGCATGTTCCTCAATGGTACTATATGCTGACAACATATAGAATCTCATAGGCCCCAAGTGGGAAATATGCAGACTCTGGTCATTTAAGACCTTAACTATGGCAGAGCCCATCATTTAAGACCTATTTTAAGAAGCGAACCCCTGTAGAGATACCACCTAACATATCCCCTTGGCCATTTAATACTTCATCTGGGGAGAAGAGGTGGGTCCAACCACTTATTACCTCAAGATCCGAAGCAGGCCCTTCGTCTTATGGCCCATACTCATAATGATGTGTCACATTAATCCGCTATTCAAAGGAACTAGTAGCCAGATTAGCTGGACAGATTTCCCCGACATAATTTGGGACCAACCTCATGTCAATACAAATATTTATCATAAGGATATCTCACATCAATAAAAGTGTGCACAACTGCTGGTAGCCTCATAGTGAAGGGTAGACTTCTGTCATGTAACTCTATGACCTTGCATCCCTATGACTTAGCCGTAAATCAATTACTCTCCATATATAAAGACACACACACACACACACACTCATCTCACTGTTTAATAAATAAGGCCTTCTAAGGAATTTCCCTTATTACGCCTTAAAATAATATTTAGGCTATAAAAGAGTTTCCTCTTATTTTCACTTCACAATCAATTACCTTCCTAACAGGGGGAATAAATGTAAATAAATGCCTAATTAACAACGTCGTATATGCAATAATTATATGTTAATTACATAAATAGAGATAAATAAGTATTCGCGCCTAATAAGTTCTAAACGCATGTATTTTACGCTCTAAACTAGCATTAAATCTCAACTCCCTACCCAATTATTATTATAAGTCCTTTTAATTCAAATTCCCAAGATTTCATGGGATTCTAACTTCTATAACAGGGAATAAATATTCATAACCAAAATTGCAACAACATATTGTAAATAAAATAGAAACTCAATTTATTACACCAATTCAATGGAATATCTTAAATAATAAGATTTGCAATATAAACCCCATATTCCATTCAACTCCTCTTTTACATAGAAATAGATAAGAATAAGGAGTGTAAATTACGATTAGAATTTGTAATCTAAACCCCTTATTTTATTAAAGAATCACAAGTTTGACCCAACGTAGAAGGAGAAGTGGAATAAATTATGAAATTATCAAAAATTTTAGAAACGAAACAAATTCCATCAAATTAATGTAAATAATTGGGAATCTCAGCATAGAATTAACATATTGAAATAAAAAGGAATTTTGGGGGATTTTATCTCTCATATTTTTGAAATCCCAAAATCCCTAAGGCATATTTAAATCAAAAAAGAAATACACTAAACAATTGCTGGAAAGAAATACCAAGGTTTCCACTCACAGAATAGCCTTAGCTTCACCTTCCTTGGATTTGCATGTCTCATTATCTCTTCCAGAATCTCTCTCTTTTGATATATATACGCACAATAAGGAAGAAGTATATATATTTATTAGATTCAGAATAGTTGGAGGAGAATAGAATAAGAATAGGTTGAAGGAAGAAGAAATAAATAGAAAATAGATTGGATTCTTACCTGAATTCTCTACGGAGTTTCTGCATCTAATTTTGAGAGATAACAATGGCAGAGTTTCACTATTGTTCCCACAATATTTGTGGATAAAAGTGAAAGTTCTAGGGTCTAATTTATAGTGGTTGGAAATGCATCAGAACCGTTGAATGAGATTAGATTAAAAACAGATAAATCTAGAACGTACAACTCATCAAAATAGGCTCCACAACAAGGAAGTGGTCGACCCCCGTGCTCCAAGCGGTCGACAACTACGGTCGACCTCTAAGTCGGCCCCTTGAAGTGTTGGGTCGACTTCTTCCCTTATTTTAGGAAGGTATTTATTTTATTTTACTGTTGCTTAAATATTTATTGATTTCATACTCTAATAAAAATTTAACATTAATTGCTAATTTTTAATGTTACTTAACCCCCTAGTCTAATCACAATTAATTTCAAATTAAGGAACTAATTATTTATTTGAATCCTATTCAAATTATTTATATCTGAAAATTATTTATGACTGAAAAGTTTAGAAAAAAATGGTTTTCAAAAGGTTTTTCAAATGGACTTTTGGAAGGTATACATATATGTATAGATATAAGGTTTCAAAGGTTTACATATATATAAAAGTATAACATGAAAGAATGATATCAAGTAATCTTGTCAAGTACTGTCATTGGAAAAGTTGAAATTATCTCTCATCATAAGATAGTGAGAATGAGTATAAATTTTAGAGGAATGGCTTTATAAAGACAGCTAAGATTCTAAGCGCGAACATCCTTATATGGTTCCGATAGTATCTAAAGCAAGGAGAAAAGAAGAGCCTAAACCGACTAAGGGAGCGAAATTATATTTTTTTGATAATTGTATTAAGACACAACAGCCTGTATATATTTTGACTCTGTTTGTACCAAAATTGGGCACAACACTCTTCGGAAGTTTTTGAAGAGATAAAAGGAAGAAATTAAATGAAAAAAGAGGATTATCTAACAAAAACTCCAAAAACAGATAATGAGAGTAATTAAAATGCACACAGATACAAGAATTTAGAGTGGTTCGGCATTTTGCCTACGTCCACTATGAAGTTGATTGCTTTATTGATGTTTCTATGATGATTACAATTGATTTCAACGGGTTACAGCAGATAACAATGATTTACAGCAGTGAATTTCGTTGATAGCAGCAGCAATGGAGTTTAGATCTAGATCCGGCAGAGTCTGGGCGTTGGAGAATTCAAAGAAGAAGCAGCCCCTTTTCTATATGCCCTGGGGCTCTATTTATAGGTGTAGGAGGCTGATATTTCGCTCAGATCTCGGGAGATTCCTGGTGACTAGGCATGCGCGCCCAAGCCCGTGAAGTTTCGGCCCGATCCGTGATCGATACGAACGGATTTCATATCGATCAAAATTTCATCCAATGGAGTCGAAATTTGGCGTGGAAATTCTTTAGCATGTGTGTAAGCTTCTGTGAAAATGTCATTGCATTTGGACTTGTGGATCTCGAGATATGATCGATACGAAATGGAGACTTTTGGCAGTTCATTTCGTTCGACTTGATCACTTCGAATCGATGGTCGCGTGTGATCTGGTGGTGACGTGGCGAGTATTCCTGTATCTTCGCCTTTATTCGTATCGATGGTATTGCCTTGTTCATATCGATAAAAGTGATGGTCCAATTCGTATTGACTGAAGTAGCCCAGTTCGTATCGATGAGAGTCCCTCAGTTCGTATCGATGGTCACGTTCTGTTCGTATCGATGAAGGTGGCGTAGTTCGAATCGATGGTGGTTGGTTTGTTCGTATCGATGAAGTTGTTCCAACTTGAGGGATACGAACAAATGAAAATGTGATGGATACGAACAGAAGATGAGGTGATGGATACGAAGTAATGACTACCTGATGGATGCGAACTAAGGAGCCTTGATGGATTCGAACAAGGCCTTCCAGGATGGATACGAACTAGACAACTGCCGTATGAGTGGAGCTTGTTCGATGGTGGAGTTGAATAGATCGATACGAACTAGCATATTCTATCAATGGATACGAAATGGCTCATCCTGATCGATTCGAGCAAATGCTTACTGATGGATACGAAGTAGACCCTGGTGTTGAATGTGAAGTGGTCCCTGGCTGATCGATACGAAGTGGGTTCCGATGATGGATATGAACTCGATCGAGTCGAACAGAGGCTCCCTGATGGATTCGACTGAGATTGAGTCGAACAGAGGCTAGTCGATGGATTCGAACTCGAGGCTGTTCTTCATCCCATCTTGCATCGATCATAACTTGAGCATATTAACTCGGATTGACTTGAAATTTGGAACGTTGGCTCTCATAGCCTCGCTTGTCGTGTCATATCAATTTTAGCCCGATCCGGACTCGAACAAAATTCGTCGATATCCATAGTGAGCCTGTGTATACCCGATTTCTAAGACGAACCATCACTGGTTACTAGTAAATTCCTTTGTGTCACGGCCTTGCCAAAAGGCAGGATAACATTTGCCACCCAAAGTATGTCTTGTGGAAACATGATGTGCTTTGAAATGCTGCAATCTTCATTCTGAATAGTTATCGTCTTTTCGATGAAAGCTGTAGTCTTTGACTGATTTTCTCGATAATGTAAACTATCGACTGCTTACTACTGTACCCTGTATTGTTGCAACTGATTCCTATATGCTAGTGATTAGCCGTTTGTTGTTGTAATCGTTATCAGATGAGTTTCCAAATCCTGTAAATCTGGAACATTGAAGATTAGTTCGACATACATGCATATATGTTAATCTGACTCTCGTTGACATTCACGAGTCGTTGTCAGCTTATCTTTTATTGAATTTCATATTGATCCTCTCCTGAACCGACATGAAATTCGTTGTAACAACGCTCGATGGTTGTTTTGGAATGTTCCTTCACAATGATCCTCTCCTGAATCGATGTAAAGGGTTGAAATATTTTCTTTGCATTGATGGATACGAAATCAGCCCTTCGAATCGATGGATGTAGGGCTTGATGGATACGAAACGGCCATTAGTATCGATAGGTATTGGCTTCTGGGTGCTGCGATTTGATGGATTCAAACTGATCGTTCGTATCGATGCTCTGGGGAAGGGGTTGAAAATAGATCGATACAAATAAGGATTTCGTATCGATGGATTGTATATGGATACGAATAGTCTGTTCGAATCAATCCTATGGTATCATTTAGTAACTGGTCGAATCCACTGGGAGGTGAATCGTTCCTCCTTTCAACTTCGAGTCCATATAAATACCATGGACTTAGCCATTTTACACTTTTCACTTTTTACTTTTGTGCCTTGCTTTCGTATCGCTTCTGAGACCAAGAAAAGGAAAACTGCTCGACTTCGAATCGAACCAAAATCTTTAATCCCTTCAACCATTTATCAAAATCAGGTAATCAATTGAACAAATCCAGTCGTAACACGATGAGATCCAAATTCTCATGCCATTCCATTTGAATTCATGTCCGAACATTGTTCGGGGAAGCAGATCATCTACGAGGTCGAGGAAGGAAACATGAAGTTCGAATCGATCTGGGGAAGAAGAGACATCGGATTCGAAATAGTTGGTGGGCAGTTGTTCGGCCACGACTTCGCATTGATTGAGGAAGGAATGTGTCTTGCCTCGTATCGATTTTGATGGGAAATCTCGTATCGTCGCCTTGCTTCGGGCTTCGTATCGATCATGGAACAATCATTTAGCACCGGTTGCTTCGAAACGATATTGATCGATACGAAGTAGACGACATTAGATCGATACGAAGTAGATGTTTTCCGATCGATACGAAATACATGCCATGGGAACGATACAAAATTGTCTCTGGACGATCGATGCGAACTCGAACACGAACGATCGATACAAACCTGAATGAACAATACGAACTTGAACCTGTATCCCTGATGGATACGAACAACTTCATGGACCGGTGTGAACTTGAAATTTGACGATTGACAATGAACCTAACTTCGATGATATCGAGAACGCTTGTGCATTTTGAACAGCTAACTCCGACGAGCTTCATTTTGACATAATTGGACTTGACCGTTGAATTGCATATTTGATTTCCCTTCGAAGCTCGTCGATGGAACTGCAACTCTAAAATTTTTTTAACAAACTTTAACTTGGATTGATTGCTAATTTCCGGATGGCACGGTGGTGACGGTCAGCGATGACGGTCCTTCCCACTGAATTTTGAAGTCTCGTCGTTTCCATGTTTTTTCCAATTCTGTAGAACTTCTCAAGTGATATACAGTACCGCACTACATAACACACTCACACACTTTACAATGGGGGATGCACGAGCATTATTTTCTATTTAACAATGATTTTTCATAAGCTAGTTAGTCATGGAACCTTCAATTTCTCAGCAGCATGAACTCCCGAGTTCAATTCCTTCAACCACCGAGATACCGGTCATTGAAGCCGAAGTTATAACTCCAGCTCCGGATGAGCTTCCAGGTGCTCGGTTCATTATGAATCCTCAAGATTCCGTGTCGTTCGGTATTTCTGAAGATATCCTGGGACGGATTTGTTTAAGGCACGGCTTGTCACTTGATGACGTGTTATTGCCTGGGCCAAATGACAGGCCACATGTTCCCCTGGAGGGGTTTACTGCTTTTAACCGTCATGCTAGTACGGCGGGAACACTTCCTCCTTTCAATCAATATATAAGGGAGACTTTATCATTCCTTGGAATAGCTCCATCCCAGCTACACCCTAACGGATATGCCCTGTTGAATAGCACCTTCATTCTGTTTATGGAGATCCTCTTTCGACCACCAAAGCTGATCGAGATTAGATATCTATTTAACGTTAAGAGTCATGGAGACAACCCTTCTTTCACCTTCTTGGAAGCGGTCAGGAACTGCCAAATTGTAACGGGCTCCTAGGGAAGGCTAAGTTACTTTAAAACTGAATGGTTCTACGTTCGGTGCCCTTTGGATTTGCTAGGCGATGGTTGGATAGATGTAAGCATTGCAATCTTTCTCTTGAATTATCGAGATAAAAATAACTGGCTTCAAAACTGACATACTTCTTTTCTTTTATAGCTGCAATCTCTCGACCTGACGGTGCATACTTCAGAGAGCTAGTTCGAATTCTCCAAACGGTTCCGGGTGGAGAGAGGCACATTGACTTGGTTCTACCCGACAGAAACTTGAGAACTGTTGGGTCGATCGAACGTAAGCAGAGCATACGGCTGGAAGGGACGCTTAGAGCGGTCTCAAAGAAGCGGTTGAAAGGCAAGGCTCCCGGAGTCGTAATAGCTGAAGAAGTTGACCCGGAGAGAACGCCTACAGATAATGAGCTCCAAGCTGGGCCTTCTTCTGATGTTCAGGATTCAAGTGGAAGGAGAAAAGGCAAGGCAGTTGCTCACAAGCGTTCTAAATTCATGAGATTAAAATCCGTGGTTATATCCTTGCCCGTCCCGGGGATTAGAATTTCGGAGGCTCCTCCCCCGCAAGTAGAGAATCCTTTTGAAGGGCTTGCTGATATTCCGATTTCGGATTATGTGTTGTTTCAACACGACGCCGGGATGGCGGAGCTTGATAATGCTCTTGAACTGAGTGGGTCGCTTGCTATGAGTGCGGCAAACATTTCCGGTTGGTCGGGGGGGTTGCACATGCATACACTTCAGTGCACTACATGATTCATAACTGTAAATCGTCCAACTTAAGAAACCACTAACTCTTCTTTCGTCTCTCATTTTCAAGTACTATGTTTGGGAAAGGATCGATGTTGGGGAACCTTCGCTTTGCCCGAAAATCTTCTACCTATTATGATTCCCGCATGAGGGATTCAGATAGAGACCGCGATCGCGAGTACTCTAACCAAGATAGGTATGGGTGTGACAGGGACAGAGAATACAAACATCGATCTAGATCTCGCTCTCCTCCTTTTAGACTTCCATCTCCACCTCTTGTTCTTGTTCCACATCCACTAGAGCCTCCACGTCACAGGACATCTTCTCACACTTCTAGATCCGAGACTCATCTCTAGAGGGTCGAAACCACGGCCTCCATAATTGCAGGGTAGGTCCCAGCTGACCCCATAGGAGAAGGGGCCATTAAATTGGCTCAGATGAGGAAGGATTTTCCGAACATATGCTTTGATGGCTATGTCTTCCCACCACACTTAAAAAGAATTCCATCAGGGGTGGAAAACACGATGCATGATTACGTTCATGCCATCTACACCTAGTATAGGGAGTGGGTAAAGGCTGTAGAGAAAACATCTAAGGTGGCCTTTGAGCGAGCCAAAGCGCTTGAGAAAATGGAGACCGAACTCGCTCAAAGGGATCAGATTATATAAGTACTCACTGCTGAGGCTGAGTCTTCTCGGAGATATGAAATTGAGGCCACCAAAAAATCTGACGAAGCGAATGTGGCCATGGAGAGGTTGAGGCAAACACATGTCGCCTTGGTGGAAGAGATGGGCCATCGGAATACTACTGTTACCGCCGAATGGGATGCGGCGGTCAAGGAACTTAACGAGCTCAAGGCCAAATTTTCTAATATGGCCAAGGAAAGGGATGATGCAAACAACGCAGCCCAGGAGGCGTGCGAACAAGCTGTTCTGCTTATGGGTGAACGAGATGCGGCTGTGGCTAAGGTCCGCTTGGTGGAGACTGAGGTTGAGGAGAAAGTGAAGTCAGCCGAGTCCAGGCTAGAGGCTGATATCAAAGACCTTCTCGTTGTTTACAATGCAAACATGCTGAGGCACAGGGGTCTAGCCTGGCTCGATGATCATCCGACGCATCTCTTCAACGCCTGGGGCCGATTAGTTGAGGAAGAGAAGGAGGCGCATCTGGGTGAGTCTGTGGATGAGTTTGAACTCGAGAATCGCATTCTGACTGAAGATGAAAAGAAGTTTCTTCACGAGTCAATGATTCTGCATGAAAAGGAAAGACTCGGCGCCCCGCACTTCGAAGTAGAAGAGGGTTCAGGGGTTGACAACCATGAGGCGAGTCTTTAAGTTCCAGCTTCAACACAGCCCGAATCCTCGTCTGCGGTCGATCCCCAAACTGTTCCTGCTTATAATCCAGATCAACCGTAGATGTCTTCGGCTACCGTGCAAGTTACTAAAGCCGTTCAGCCGCTTACAAGTCAAACTGAGGAAGGTACTCTGAACATTCCACATATCTGTCTTAAGTTGTAACCTTCACTCGAATTAAGTTCTAACATTTCTCTTATTTTCTGTCCAGTGATTGACGCTGCACCGGTCGTGCTTCCTGCTACTCAAGAATTATATCAGACGCAGGGGGCTATCATTTCTGAAGCGACCGTCATGACTACTGCTACGCCTCTTGATGATATACAGGGAAGCTCGCTTGTTTTTGATGAGCAGTTGATGGAGGAACTCTTTTGCCGTCATGGCGACCCTTTAGCTGACTTGCCATTTGTCATAGGCGGAGGTGTTCCTGCTACAAGCTCTTCGATGCCAGCTACCGACGCTCCCGGTGAGGCTCGAGCGGTTGCTGAAGAGGAAATCTTGGCACAGATCGCCGCTGAAATGGATGCAGCAACACATGGTGGCAGTTTTGGAGGTGGAATGGTGGTACCTGGTCCTGCTCCACTCAGAATGATATCGCCTGACGGTACAGTTTTCGATACCAGTGTGCCCGCTCCATCTTCTACACTTGATCCTGTTCCTCCGACTCCACCCGCAAGCAGCATTCCTATTCACTCAAGTTCGGAGGAGGATGCTGAGATGATGCCCCCGCCTGGAGACCGACCACCGATAGGCAAAGGCTCAAAGAGGAAAGATAGTGGCGGCTCCAGCGGGCCTGCACCGAAAAGGAAGCCGAGGAAGAAGAAAGATTAGACATGCTTACTCGGTGTATTTTGAATTTCATTTTGTTGGCCGTGTATAGATGCGGGTTCAGCCCTTGCTAGTAGGAATTTTTTGGAACAAACTTGTACACAAACTACTTTTACAAACAATAGAAATGAAACTTCTCTTTTTTGGCTTCTTTTTAGTCATTGTGTATTTGCCTAAGTGTTTCAATATCCGAAGTGCACTTGTGAAGTTTCAACTTCCGGATTTTGTTTTTGTTCGCCAAGTTCGGAAACTGTGGACATGGTTTTCGGCCAGGAATTGAGTTGAACTTTGATGTCATACTGCTTCAGTCGATGGTCAATGCTTAAGTCCTGCCTCCCAGTCTTGGGGGTGAGTTGTAGAACATCAGTCAGCGATTGCTTCTCACTTATGACATGCTGAGTCTAGTGCCACTGGGTGGATGTCCGAGATAAGCAGAGATTGAGCTATTTATTCACGCTTGTCCGATTGTCGATAATCATATCCGCACTCCGGGGATTCTCATTTGTTTATTGGTGGTTGGTCACACCGGCTTAAGTTCAAATCATACGTCCGCGCTCTGGGGACTCGGAATCGAATACGTCCGCGCTCTAGGGACTCGGAATCGAATACGTCCGCGCTCTGGGGACTCAGAATTGACATTTGTACTCCGAATCGCACTCTGGGAGTTCGGAGTTTATATTTATACTTCGATTCACGCTTTGGGAACCTGAAGTTGACGTTTATACTCCGTTTTGCACTCTGGGAATCCGGAGTTGATGTTTATACTCTGACTCGCACTATGGGATTCCGGAATCGACATTTGTTCTCCGACTCGCACTCTGGGAGTTCGGAGTTGATATTTATACTTCAATTGATGCTCTGGGAACCAGAAGTTGACGATTATACTCCGACTCGCACTCTGGGAGTTCGGAGCTATTGTTTATACTCCGTTTCGCACTCCAGGAATTCGGAGTAGATGTTTATACTCCGACTCGCACTCTGGGAGTTCGGAGTTGATGTTTATACTCCGACTCGCACTCTGGGAGTTCGGAGTTGGTGTTTATACTCCAACTCGCACTCTGGGACTTCAGAGTTGATGTTTATACTCCGACTCGCACTCTAGGAATTCAGAGTTGATGTTTATACTCCGTTTCGCACTCTGGGAATCCGGAGTTGATGTTTATACTCCGTTTCGCACTCTAGGAATCCGAAGTTAATGTTTATACTCCGACTCGCACTCTGGGAGTTCAGAGTTGTATTAGGATCATGGATGGTTGGATCACATCCACCCTGAGTTAACAAGTGAGGTCATTTAGATGGACGGGTCCACCCTCCTCAAACTTGGTTCAGATATGGATGAAGTCGTCAGGCAGACGGATCCACCCTCTTCGTAGACGTATTTTTAATACTCCAGTACGCACTCTGGGAACCGGGAGTTAAGTGAGGGGTTGTCGTGTATCAATCCGTTTTTGACTTTGTTGTGATGGCTTGTCCCCGAGCTCGGGTTTCACTTAGCGAGTGACCGGTTGCATCACAGTCACTCTTTATTTGAATAAATTCCACCGTATGGTGAAACTTAGCTCTCCGTGCATAGTGATGATCATATGAAGCATTTCAAGTAAATCACAGCTCTGGCTCGAAGAGATTTGCGTTTTATTGTTGAAATAAGAAAATATGGCAAAGTCAGTTACCTTATCACAAATCCTAATTTCGAAATGTAGACAAAAATTGCGAAATGGAATGAGTAAACATAGCCTGTCATGTGTAGTAGCGACGAAGACTCTCGCTATTCCAAGATCTTGGTAGAGTAAGACAGTCAACGGTCGATAGTTTGAATGTGCCATCTTCGAGCATTCATTTAATAACATATGGTCCTTCCCATGTCAGCTTCATATGTGAAGGAATCGGATAAATTCTTTTCAGGACGAGATCGCCTAGTTCAAAGGTTCGTGGGCAGACCTTGGCGTTGTACAATCGGGCGACTCGGCTTCGATGCGTGGCTGCCCTCAAATCAGCCTCTTCACGCTTCTCGTCTAGTAGATCGAGAGATTCAACAAGTAATATAGCATTTGTCTTTGGATCATAGTATGTCGCACGATGAGAAGGTACTTCTACCTAACCTGGAATAATGGCTTCTGAACCATAAGAGAGAGAGAATGGAGTGTGACTAGTCGCGGTCTTGTGGGTTGTTCGGTAATCCTATAAAGCCATAGGAAGTTCATCGACCCACTTGCCCCCGACCTTTTCCAGTCGTTTTTTCAGAATGGACTTTATAACTTTATTAACCGCTTCGACTTGTCCATTTGCCTGTGGGTGTGCAACTGCAGAGAATTTCTTTTGGATGTGAAATCGTTTGCAGAAATCTTTAAATTCAGCACCGTCGAATTGAGTTCCGTTGTCGGTAATAATGGTGTATGGGAGACCGAATCGATAGATGATGTTGCAAACTACAAAGTTGATTACTTTCTTCGTCGTTATGGTAGCAAGAGCTTCAGCCCACTTTGTAAAGTAATTGCGACGATGGCGTATTTCGCACCACCTTTTGCCAGAGGTAGAGTTCCAATGATGTCGATGCCCCACATTGCAAACGGCCATGAGCTGACCATTTGTTTTATCTCGATAGGAGGGACACTAGGAATTCGAGCGTGCTTTTGACACCTATCACATTTCTTTGCATAATCCGACGCGTCGCGATTCAGTGGGCCAGTAATATCTGTATCGAAGTATTTTATGGCGAGTGCTTGCCCCTCGATGTGATCGCCACATTCTCCCTCATGTACACGTGCAATACTCGTTTAATTTCATCGTGAGCGATACACCGAAGTAGAGGAACAGAGTACCCTCTTCTGTACATGACTCCATTCTGGATGGTGAATCGTGAGGCCTTCCAAAGGACTTGTCTCTTTTCACTCCTGCGCTCCGATAGGGTTCCGTGCTTGATGTAATTTCTGAGTGGAGTCATCCATGAATCCTATTCTTGGACGGTTTCGCATACCCAGTCTATTTCTGCCCGGTCAATGCTTGGGGAAGATAACGTCTCTACGGGCACGAGTCCCATTTGTTGGGCTTCACCTGTGCTGGCTAACTTCGCCAATGTATCGGCTTTTTGGTTGCGTTCTCGTGGTATACAATAAATGGCATAGTAATCAAATTGATTGAGCACTTCCTGAACTCGAGCTAAGTAAGCCGCCAGCCTTCGATCTCTCGCTTGATACTCTCCCCGTACCTGACACACTACTAACTGTAAATCGCAATAAATTTCCACAGCGATAATTCTCAAATCTTTGGCAAGCTTTAGTCCAACTAAAAGGGCTTCATATTCTGCTTCATTATTGGTCGCATGAAAATTGAACTTCAAAGCATAACATATAGATCGGCCTTCGGGAGTTTCAAGTACAACACTAGCGCCCGAACACCGGTCATTTGATGCACCGTCGGTATAAAGCTTCCAAACGTATTCGGGGGATTTACTGGTTTCGGGCAAGTCCTCTGGAATGGTAAATTCAGCTATGAAATCGGCTAGGACTTGCCCTTGAATGGCCCATCTTGGAGTGTAAGTAATGTCAAACTGGCTCAGTTCGATGTTCCACTTGAGTAACCTACCAGACGTCTCAGGCCGCGAAAGGACCTATCGTAACGGCTGGTCGGTGTAAACAATAATTAGATGGGCCTATAAATATGGTCGGAGCTTCCTTGATGCAATAACAAGGCAATAACCCAACTTCTTTAGCTTCAGATAATTTCTTTCGGCTCCAGTCAATCGTTTGCTGACGAAGTATACTGGCTTCTATACCCTGTCTTCTTCTCGAATTAGGGCAGCACTGATAGCGTTTTCTGATATCGCCAAATATACGTACAACTTCTCATCATCAATAGGCTTTGACAGGATAGGTGTAGTGGATAGATGTTGAACTAGTGCTTGGAAAGCGCCCTAACACTCCGTGGTCCATTCAAAGTTTCGTTCCCTTTTCGGATCAGATCGATGAAGGGAATGGATTTGTCAGTGGACTTTGAAATGAACCTTCTAAATGCTGCTACTTTCCCATTGAGACTCTGGACTTGCTTTATGAATTTCGGAGTTTCAAGATTTCTGATAGCCCAGATCTTTTCAGGATTAGCTTCGATCCCTCGAGCGTTGACGATGAACCCAAGGAATTTTCCGGATGCAACTCCAAAGTGACATTTTAGTGGGTTAAGCTTCATTTTGTATTCTCGAAGTATGTTGAACATAGTTCCCAGGTCTTTAACATGGTCAGTGGAGAGTCATGACTTCACAAGTATGTCGTCTATGTATACTTCCATGGTTTTCTCGATTTGATTGGCAAACATCCGATTGACCAATCGTTGATAAGTAGCCCCGGCATTCTTGAGTCCGAATGGCATTACTTTGTAGCAATAAAGTCCCAGATTGGTTACGAAGCTGGTATGTTCTTGATTGGGTAAATGCATCAATATCTGATTGTAGCCAGAATACGCGTCCATGAAGGATAAGAGCTCATGCCCAGCTGTCGAATCTACTAGTTGATCAATTCTGGGAAGCGCGAAACTGTCTTTGGGACAAGCTTTATTCAGATCGGAATAGTCGACACATGTTCTCCACTTTCCGTTTGACTTTCGGACGAGCACGTGATTCGAAACCCATTCTGGATATAATGCATCACGAATGAACCCATTTGCTTTAAGCTTTTCTACTTCTTCTATAAGGGCGGCAGATCTCTCTGGATCCATACCGCGCCTTTTTTGTTTGACCGGGACATGTCGCGGGTCAATGTTTAGAGTGTGGCTCGCGATGTCCAGCGAGATCCCACACATGTCAGAATGCGTCCAGGTGAATACGTCAAGATTCGCCCGTAGAAACTCAACCAATTCCTCTTGAATTTGCTGGCTTAGCTGAGACCCAATATTTATCATCTTCGTGTCATCATAATTGTCAATTGGGACATCGATCGTCAGTTCAGCCAGGGATGCTTGACTTTCTTTAGATTCTCCTTCGTCTTTAGTTTCTCTTGGCTCAAGATCCCTTTGGAATTGGCTGGGGTGCCCGAGCCTAGGCCCGGGCGTTAATTATCAATTATCAGCAAAGCGGACGCAGAGAGATTCCTCTATGCCCTTTCCTTTCTCCTTTCGCTGCACCTCTCGCAGCTCTGCAACATAAAAGGCTCTTCCAGTAGCTTGATCTCCTTGAATGATTCCCATTCCACGATTAGTGGGAAATTTTAAAGTTAAACACCACGGGGCAATGGCTGGCATGAATTCAGCGAGGGCCGGTCGGCCTAAGAAAACATTATAAGGGGAGTCTATGTCCAACACAACGAACTGTAACATTCGTACTCTTCGACGCTCTCTGACTCCCAACTCCACTGGCAGTTCCACCATTCCAGTGGGTATAGTAGCACTTCCGTTGAAACCATGGATTCGAGATATACAAGGTTTCAAGTCCTTTGCTTCCATTCTCATTTGATCATAAGCTCATTTAAACATGATATTCACAGAGCTTCCACTGTCAACCAAGATCCTCTTCATCCAAGCAGGACCTACTTGAGCTGAGATGACCAGTGGATCGATAGTGGGGGCTTCGACTTTGTTAGCGTCTCTGTTTCTGAAGACGATGTCATCTGTCATTGTCTTCTGTTGCTTGGCCAAAGCCGCTTCATCAAAACTACTATAACACTCGAAGTCCGCATGCCTGATAGAGCTGGCATACGACTCCATTTCCTTCCAGCTTCGGTCTGCTGGATGAGGACCACCACTTATTGTATTGATAACCAACCTCCCGCCAGTACGAGCGGGTTCTTCCTGTCTCTCCTGATTTGGCGCATGATTCTGATCTGATGGGCCCGCACCACCATACTGCGGCACCCGCACATACTGATCCAACTTCCGTTCATGTATTAGTTTCTCAATGAGATCTTGTAAATGATGACACTCATTTGTGTTATGGCCATAGCTTTCGTGGAATCTACAAAACTTTCATGTTTGGACTTGTCTTTTCGTTGGTGGCTTTGGAGTAGGTTTCTTGTATTGCATGGTATTGCAAGTCTGCAAATACACATTTTCCAGCGACGTATTCAATGGAGTATAATTGTCATACATGGGAGCTCTACCTCGTGGACCATGGCTCTGATCTCGCTTCTTTCCTTGATTTCCATTGTCCCTCTGCTGATTCTGTTTATTTTGTATGTTCAACTGAACTTTTCCAGAACTATCTCCGGACTGTTTAACGGCGATGTTACTCTGGATTCCTTCGATATTGGGCCCTGTGTCATCCTGTTTCCTAGACTATTTCGCATCCTCCCTTCTCAAGAATTCGGTTGCCTTGGAATAGAAACGGTTCAATGACGTAGGTGGTTTCCCAGCAAACCAATTTCCGAACTCGGAATCAGGGTCAATCCCTTTAGTGTAACGCCCCACTCTGAGACCCACTGTAACAAAGAGTATTACGGGAGTAATACTGTCTGTTAAAGCGGAGAATAGAGTATAGTGGAAGCGACCATTTGTAATCAAGCTATAACTGTCTACTGAATACGTCGAAAGGATGGTATCTATATATGTTTTTTCAATTGGTTCGACATATTCGGTAAATACTTATAACGAAATTACAAATGGCTAAAGATCTATCAGGACAAAGCATAATAATAAATGATAAAACATCACAGAACAAAATCACATAACAAATATAAAATCCCAGAACAATACATCATCAATACAGATCCAAATACTACAAGTGGGTACAAAGCCACTGCCCACACATGTGGGTCAAAAATATGTACATATCAAAGTCTGAATAATAACAGAGTAGCGGAATAGTGGACAAATAAAAGCGCTATCTATCAGCATAGCAGATAATGTCCAAGCGGAAGCACAGAAGCTAAGTCCAGAGACCTAACCTGAAACAACTCGGTCTGACCCGAGCGAAAACACTCGGGTCAGGCTAGCTAAACAATCAGTAATAACTGAGATATATAATAATGTGGTACATAAATAAAACATTACTTTTCCTAAGAGAAGAGTATTTTGGACCACATGAATATAATGACGGTCCCTAATCATCAATCAACAGTAAAAATCTCCAAAGAGAATATCAGCACTAAAGTGATGAATAAAATCTCATCATATCATCGGCTTAGCCAAAGCTATATAAAGTTGCCCATAGGCAATAATCCCAAGAGTGAACAGAGTGTGTAATCAATGCCCAAGCAAAGATCGATGCTCCAAAGAGCAATGTGGATATACTGAAAAGTCAATGAAATCAAACACTGAAAAGCAGTGTCCAGAGACACTGTGAATCCACAAGGTAATCGCACTTACATCGTATGGTTCCATAGAACCAACACCGAATGGCGGTACTCGAATGGATATAAAAAAATCATCAGATAATACAAGTATAGCACGTGCACCGACCGGAGTCGTTATTGCCAAGTACTGTAGAGTTGTGATCGATCACTCGCACAGATGCGGAACGCGCGAGACGGCGAGATCCTTCCCAGAAGGATAAAGGCCCAGAGGCGCACGTCGAAAAAGTAACTGCTCCATAGAACAGGTGTCCAGAGACGGTTGCCCAGAGGTGTGGTGACCCAAAGGTCCAGTACTGGCTGCCCAGAGGCTAATGTGTCACAAACTTCTTGGAGAGGAACCCATAAAGTGTTAACAATGAGTCACATACCCCACGTTCGCATTAAACGGTTTACTAACCAATAGCAAGCTCACATTCCAAACAATAAAAAGTCCACCTCGTATCATCGGTAAACTAGACCCAAAGGTCAAAACGATCAATCGAATAGGTCGGGGATTAACCAGAAATAAAATACACACGGTTCCATAGGCCGGAGATTTCCTAACCGTTTAAGCACCTTTCCACTTCGCTCGACGTGCTAAAAGTGAGTGTGAGATTTTTATTATAGAAAATAATGGTTCGAAACGGATTTATAATTGATTTTGAGAACACTTTAAAACGGCTTTTGAAAACTCTCATATTATGGAGTAAATAGTTTACTAATTAAAAATAATATTATATAATAATTTCGAAAGCCATTTCGGAGTGAAAAATCCTTTTAAAACCTTTTTATAAGGCCCATGTATGAAATCCAGAGACAAATCTCAAAGAAATCGATAAAACCAGAAAATCACTGAAAATATTCCGAGTGTTGGAAAATAGTCCAAAACTGACGCGAACCCAAGTTCGGAAAATTATTTGGACTAGCAAACTGAATTCGAATGGCATAAAATTTTTAGGACGTAGTCTGACATTCCTACTTCGGAACGCAAAAAGAATTACTCGATTCTGACTTGAAACGAAGAAACGACGTCGTCTCAAAGTCGGACAAAAATCACAAAACTCTACTGTGTCAAAACAGTGCAAAGGTCACACTTCGACGACATGGTCGAAGGGTCACATGAACTCAGATCTTGATAAAAATTTGCAAGAGCGTAGAAAAGTACTCCTACTTTGATATTTAATAAGAATCGTTTGGTTCCGACTTAAAACGAAGAAATGACAATGTTTCAAAGTTGGTCCGACGATAACTGAAAATGATCACAATTGTAAAACAATTTCTGGGTGCTACTTCGGCAATAGAAACAAAGTATCTAATGTACCCAGATCTAAACCAAACTTTGCATGGTTGAAGATCTCGACCTCATATTTTTAACGAGACCAAAAACAATGAAATCCGACAAAGGACGAGTCCGGTATGGCATCGCAAAGTCGGGGTTCTGCGCTGAAAACAACGGGAGCAAAGAGACTAAGGCCTGTAGCTATGCACTAACAGACCAGAGATGAAAAACCACAATTTTGGCATAGTAAACTTCCAATTCTGACAAGATGAATAAAATAAAAGTTGTAGCTTAGTTTCTAAGCTTTCTGGAATGACCAAGATCGTCAAATTTCGATCGGGGATGAAAATTCTATGACTAAAACAATTATCAGATCTAAATTCTATATCACTGTCGTTGTGCTCTCGGGACAGTGGTAAGAATGCACAGTTTTGACGAAATTAACTTCGAGATTTCATGAAACTCAAAACATGAAAGTTTTAGTTGTAAATCTATGCTTTCCAGAACATCCAAAATTATTAGATTTGGATAAGAAACGAGTAACTTATGGCCAAATCAATTTCAGGTTTTTATTTTATCAACCCTGTAGTTTGTTGTCAGGTCAGCGACAAACAAGCATGATTTCGACCATTCAAACCTCAAAATTAGGCAAAGAATAAAACATAAAAGTTATAGGGTACAGAATAAGATTTCCAGAACTTCATGAAAATCTTAATTCTGATTTAAGATGAATGAGATATGCCTAATTTACTAATAGAAATAAACTAATTATAATTTCAGCTAGCATATATTACAAGTACCTTATGTGCATACCCCAAAATGAAAGCAAAGATGGTCGAAGAGCTATGATTCACATGTTACTTAATAAAACATGTGTTACTAACTGATTACCGAAATCAAAAGATGATTAAACACATATTAGAAGAGGTTTTTAGCAATATACCTCTCTAGAAAGCAATAAAGACTACTATAGCATCAACCCAAGTTTGCAAAAGATGATTAGGAGGCTATAAGATCAAAAAAACACATAAAACATGTGTTATCAAATCAATTTCAGAAATAAGAAAGATATAAAAATGGATTTGAGGTGGGTATTTGCATTACCTTTGCATAGAATGACTTGCATAAGCTAAAACTAGAAGGAGATGAAGATAGAGGCCATTTTTGTTATGAAAGCTTTAGGAAATGATTAGGGTTTTGATTAGGGATGAATGAATGAGGTTAGGAGAGTTTGAGATAATTTATAGAGGAGGTTTAGGGTGGGTTATTGGGCTAGGTTTAGTAACCCAATAAGAAGAGAGTTATTTACATGTTTCCAACAATTAGTCTAAGTGTTCATATATGTTTATAAAACTCATTTTTCTTATCCAAACCCGTTTTAAAATCTCTACTAAAATATTTAACTTTCCAAAAATAACATTTTATCCTCATTTTAAAATCCCATATTTCCCATTTAATTAAAATAGCCTTTTTCAAATAAATTTTGTTATTCCAAATCCTTTTATGCTTCATTAAAATAAATAAAAATCCTAACTTTTATTTATTAATTGGTAATGCAAATCCCGGGTTGTTACAGACTCCCCCCCCTTAAGAAAATTGCGTCCCCACAATTCCTTAAGATAGATGTCGTCTATAACGTCAAATCCACAAAAGAAGTGATAGAGATAAAATAGAGAATTCTCACCCGCAAAAGAAGATGGGAGAAAGCCAGGATAAGAGCGTTCGATAGATTCTCTGGTCTCCCAAGTGCAGTCCTTAGGATTCGGTGACCATTGAATCTTCACGAGTGGAACCTCTTTGTTGCGAAGGCGTCTAACCTCCGAATCTAGCACACGAAGAGGTTGCTGCTCCGAAGATAAATCAGGTAAGGTCTCTAAATC
This sequence comes from Allium fistulosum, assembly GCA_030737815.1. Lineage (NCBI taxonomy): Eukaryota > Viridiplantae > Streptophyta > Magnoliopsida > Asparagales > Amaryllidaceae > Allium > Allium fistulosum. The sequence continues at coordinate 889,223,439 of CM060905.1, read as the reverse complement.
AGGCACAGCATGCGGCTCAATGATAGAATCAGGGTGGCGGACACACATGCGAAGCTGGGAATCATGGAACACGTCGTGCATTCCAGAGAAGTGAGCAGGTAGAGCCACACGATAAGCCACGGGCCAATGCGTTCCGTAATAGGAAATGGTCCAACATAGCGAGGAGCCAACTTCCCTGTAGAGCTGAAACGCACAACCCCTTTCATAGGAGATATCCGAATAAAGACATGATCACCAATGGAGAACTCAAGAGGCTTCCTACGGTTGTCCGCGTAGGATTTCTGACGGTTCTGCGCCTCTTTCATTCTCTGACGAATAAGAATAATCTTCTCAGAAGATTCCCGAACTAAATCTGGACCAAGAAGGAGCTTCTCGCCAGATTCTAACCAACACGAAGGAGAACGACATGGCCTTCCGTAAAGAGCCTCGAAAGGAGCTATGCCAATACTAGACTTGAAGTTGCTGTTGTAGGAGAACTCTACAAGAGGTAAGTGATCCTCCCAACTACCTCCGAAATCCAGAATACAACAGTGCAAAAGATCCTCTAAAACACGATTCACCCTCTCCGTCTGACCGTCGGTCTGAGGATGATAAGCAGTCGATAAATTCAGCTTTGAGCCCAAAGCTGACTGTAGACACTTCCAGAAGTGACTAGTAAAGATAGTGTCTCGATCACAGACGATAGAGCTAGGAATACCATGAAGTCGAACGACTTCCTTCACATAGTGCTTGGCAAGCTGAGGAGCAGTCCGGGTGGACTTAATAGGAATGAAATGAGCTGATTTGGTCAAGTGATCGACGATGACCCAAATAGAAGTATGGCCTGACCTCGATCAAGGCAGACCGTCAATAAAATCCATGGATATCTGATCCTATTTCCACAATGGAATCTCTAGCGTCTGAAGAAGACCAGATGGACGCTGATGCTCAGCTTTGATCCGTTGACAAGTCATGCAACGGCTTACATAACTTGCAACATCACTCTTCATTCCCTCCCAATAAAATAGGCGACACATGTCGGCATACATCTTACTCGACCCGGGATGTATAGTGTACTTAGTGCGATGACACTCGTCTAGAATGTCACGCCTAAGTGATAAATCAGATGGTACCAAAATATGGTTCTTCCTGCGAAGACACCGATGAGAATCAATAGAATAATCCGACAATGTCTCATCACCGGATCCCGACTCAAGGAGATGAATATATCGCAACAAGTCTGGATCCTGCCGCTGAGCATGGGCAATGCGATCCAATAGAATAGGTCGAGCTTCCATGCTGAATAACAAGATCTGAGGATCAGAGGACGGAGCTCGATTTCGAATATCACACATAGAAAGAGTCTCAAGAATATCCCACTCGGCTATCATCATAGAAACTACTGCCAAGTGTTTGCGACTGAGTGCATCAGCCACACGATTACCCTTGCCAGGGGTATACTGAATAACTAAGTCATATGAGGCGAGAAACTCAAGCCATCGCTACTGCCTCATATTGAGATCCTTCTGACTGAATAAATACTTCAGCGACTTGTGAACGGTGTAAAGAGTGAAGCGTTCGCCTAATAGAAAGTGACGCCACGTCTTCAAAGCAAAGACGATAGCTACCAACTCAAGATCATGAGTCGGATAGCGAACCTCATTCGGACATAGCTGCCTAGAAGAATAAGCAACTACCCGATCCTTCTGCATAAGCACAACACCTAGCCCGCTACCACAAGCATCGGTGTAAACAACAAGATCATGGTTACTCTCTGGAACCACTAGAATAGGAGCATGAGTGTGAAGTTCCTTCAGTCCCTGAAAGGAAGCTTCACACTTATCGGACCAAATAAAGCGAACACCCTTACGAGTCAGTGTCGTAAGGGGAAGTGCAACTCGAGAGAAATCCTTGATAAACCGACGGTAATAACCCGCCAGCCCAAGGAAGCAGCGAATATCATGAACGTTCTCGGGCTGCTTCCAATTCTGAATAGCTTCGATCTTGGCAGAATCGACAGAAATACCCTCAGATGATACAATATGGCCCAAGAACTTGACCTTGCTCTCCCAGAAATGGCACTTGGAGAGCTTGGCCCTAAGCTGATGCTGACGAAGAGTATCCAAGACGATCTGCAGATGACGAGCATGCTCTGCCTCGGATCTAGAATAAACAAGAATATCGTCGATGAAAACCAGAACGAATCTATCGATGTATTCCCGAAATACTCGATTCATGAGATCGACGAATAAAGCCGGAGCGTTCGTCAAGCCGAACGGCATGACCAACCACTCAAAAGAACCATAACGAGTGCGAAATGCTGTAAGAGGAATGCTGTCTTCTACGACTCGTAGCTGATGGAATCCGGTGGCAAGGTCGAGCTGAGAGAAGACCTTCGCACCGCTCAATTGGTCAAACATGTCGTCTATCTGAGGAAGTGGGTAGCGATTTCTGATTGTCAACTCATTGAGCTTGCGATAGTCAATGCAAACCCTAAGAGAGCCATCAGCCTTCTTAACGAAGACCACAGCAGCACCCCATGGCGAAGAACTGGATCGGATGAACTGCTTCGCTTCAAGCTCAACTAACTGCTTCCTGAGTTCCTCATTCTCCTTAGTAGACATTCTCGTAGGAGGACGCCCAACTGGATGAGAGCCTGGGATGAGATCGATGCGGAACTCAATAGCTCGCTTCGGTGGTAAACTAGATACTGGCTCGAAGATATCGGGGAAATCTCGAACAACAGGAATACGGGATATGTCCACATTCTCATCTCGTGAATCAAGAGCAAATAAAGTAACATCAGAAATCCCAACATCCTGAACAATAGCTAACGGAGCGGACGAGTCAGGATGACGAAGAAATAATATCCGCTCTGAACAAATGATTTTGGCGTCATACTGAGCGAGCCAATCCATGCCAAGAATCATGTCAAAGCCCAAATACTCCATAACGTGGAGATTTGCACGGAAAGAAAAGCCACAAAGATCAATATCTATATTCTCACAGAGCAAGCTAAGGGTCGTGGATCCACCAATGGGATTCACAATCCTTAGTGAAGAAACCATACAAGTAACATCCAAGGATAAAGCATCTACTAGCTCCTTTGATACGAATGAGCGAGAGGCACCCGTATCAAAAAGAACTCTAATAGATCTACCATGAAATAAAATAGAGCCTTCAAGAACGGAAGGATGTGTACCTCGAGGCTGAGCTGAAGATTTAGGAACCTTGGCAGCATTAAGCTTGCCAGATCTAGGAGGTGCAGTAGGACAAGTGGAATAATGATGACCCTCCTTCTTACAATAGCGGCAGAAAAGAGGCTTGGGACACTCTTTAAACATATGATCGGTAGATTTAGTTAAGCACGATTCAAAGATAGATAATTCATTAAGGAATATTATGGAATATAATAGATTCCTACACATATTCCTAACTTATTTATCTAAAGGTGGATATGTTCAATTTGGATCGTATTATAACGTATTGTACTACGTGTCTGTTATGTGTTTGTTATGCTTAATTCTGAACCTTGGCTCTGATACCAAGCTGTAACGCCCCACTCTGAGACCCACTATAACAAAGAGTATTACGGGAGTAATACTGTCTGTTAAAGAGGAGAATAGAGTATAGTGGAAGCGACCATTTGTAATCAAGCTATAACTATCTACTGAATACGTCGAAAGGATGGTATCTATATTTTTTTTTTCAAGTGGTTTGACATATTCGGTAAATACTTATAACGAAATTACAAATGGCTAAAGATCTATCAGGACAAAGCATAATAATAAATGATAAAACATCACAGAACAGAATCACATAACAGATATAAAATCCCAGAACAATACATCGTAATACAGATCCAAATACTATAAGTGGGTACAAAGCCACTGCCCACACATGTGGGTCAAAAATATGTACATATCAAAGTCTGAATAATAACAGAGTAGCGGAATAGTGGACAAATAAAAGCGCTATCTATCAGCATAGCAGATAATGTCCAAGCGGAAGCACAGAAGCTAAGTCCAGAGACCTAACCTGAAATAACTCGGTCTGACCCGGGCGAAAACACTCGGGTCAGGCTAGCTAAACAATCAGTAATAACTGAGATATATAATAATGCGGTACATAAATAAAATAGTACTTTTCCTAAGAGAAGAGTATTTTGGACCACATGAATATAATGACGGTCCCTAATCATCAATCAACAGTAAAAATCTCCAAAGAGAATATCAGCACCAAAGTGATGAATAAAATCGCCTCATATCATCGGCGTAGCCAAAGCTATATAAAGTTGCCCATAGGCAATAATCCCAAGAGTGACCAGAGTGTGTAATCAATGCCCAAGCAAAGATCGATGCTCCGAAGAGCAATGAGGATATACTGAAAAGTCAATGAAATCAAACACTGAAAAGCAGTGTCCAGAGACACTGTGAATCCACAAGGTAATCGCACTTACATCGTATGGTTCCATAGAACCAACACCGAATGGCGGTACTCGAATGGATATAAAAAAATCATCAGATAATACAAGTATAGCACGTGCACCGACCGGAGTCGTTATTGCCAAGTACTATAGAGTTGTGATCGATCACTCGCACAGATGCGGAACACGCGAGACGGCGAGATCCTTCCCAGAAGGATAAAGGCCCAGAGGCGCACGCCGAAAAAGTAACTGCTCCATAGAACAGGTGTCCAGAGACGGTTGCCCAGAGGCGTGGTGACCCAAAGGTCCAGTACTGGCTGCCCAGAGGCTAATGTGTCACAAACTTCTTGGAGAGGAACCCATAAAGTGTTAACAATGAGTCCCATACCCCACGTTCGCACTAAACGGTTTACTAACCAATAGCAAGCTCACATTCCAAACAATAAAAAGTCCACCTCGTATCATCGGTAAACTAGACCCAAAGGTCAAAACGATCAATCGAATAGGTCGGGGATTAACCGGAAAGAAAATACACACGGTTCCATAGGCCGGAGATTTCCTAACCGTTTAAGCACCTTTCCACTTCGCTCGACGTGCTAAAAGTGAGTGTGAGATTTTTATTATAGAAAATAATGGTTCGAAACGGATTTATAATTGATTTTGAGAACACTTTAAAACGACTTTTGAAAACTCTCATATTATGGAGTAAATAGTTTACTAATTAAAAATTATATTATATAATAATTTCGAAAGACATTTCGGAGTGAAAAATCCTTTTAAAACCTTTTTATAAGGCCCATGTATGAAATCCAGAGACAAATCTCAAAGAAATCGATAAAACCAGAAAATCACTGAAAATATTCCGAGTGTTGGAAAATAGTCCAAAACTGACGCGAACCCAAGTTCGGAAAATTATTCGGACTAGCAAACTGAATTTGAATGGCATGAAATTTTTTAGGAACGTAGTCCGACATTCCTACTTCAGAACGCAAAAAGAATTACTCGATTCCGACTTGAAACGAAGAAACGGCGTCGTCTCAAAGTCGGACAAAAATCACAAAACTCTACTGTGTCAAAACAGTGCAAAGGTCACACTTCGACGACATGGTCGAAGGGTCACATGAACTCAGATCTTGATAAAAATTTGCAGGAGCATAGAAAAGTACTCCTACTTTGATATGCAACAATAATCGTTCGGTTCTGACTTAAAACGAAGAAATGACAATGTTTCAAAGTTGGTCCGACGATAACTGAAAATGATCACTATTATAAAACAATTTCTGGGTGCTACTTCGGCAATAGAAAGAAAGTATCTAATGTACCCAGATCTAAACCAAACTTTGCATGGTTGAAGATCTCGACCTCATATTTTTAACGAGACCAAAAACAATGAAATCCGACAAAGGACGAGCCCGGTATGACGTCGCAAAGTCGGGGTTCTGCGCTGAAAACAACGGGAGCAAAGAGACTAAGGCCTGTAGCTATGCACTAACAGACCAGAGATGAAAAACCACAATTTTGGCATAGTAAACTTCCATTTCTGACAAGATGAATAAAATAAAAGTTGTAGTTTAGTTTCTAAGCTTTCCGGAATGACCAAGATCGTCAAATTCCGATCGGAGATGAAAATTCTATGACTAAAACAATTCTCAGATCTAAATTCTATATCACTGTCGTTGTGCTCTCGGAACAGTGGTAAGAATGCACAGTTTTGACGAAATTAACTTCGATATTTCATGAAACTCAAAACATGAAAGTTTTAGCTTTAAATCTATGCTTTCCAGAACATCCAAAATTATTAGATTTGGATAAGAAACGAGTAACTTATGGCCAAATCAATTTCAGGCTTTTATTTTATCAACCCTGTAGTTTGTTGTCAGGTCAGCGACAAACAAGCATGATTTCGACCATTCAAACCTCAAAATTAGGCAAAGCACAAAACATAAAAGTTATAGGGTACAGAATAAGCTTTCCAGAACATCATGAAAATCTTAATTCCGATTTAAGATGAATGAGATATGTCTAATTTACTAACAGAAATAAACTAATTATAATTTCAGCTAGCATATATTACAAGTACCTTATGTGCACACCCCAAAATGAAAGCAAAGATGGTCGAAGAGCTATGATTCACATGTTACATAATAAAACATGTGTTACTAACTGATTACCGAAATCAAAAGATGATTAAACACATATTAGAAGAGGTTTTTAGCAATATACCTCTCTAGAAAGCAACAAAGACTACTATAGCATCAACCCAAGTTTGCAAAAGATGATTAGGAGGCTATAAGATCAAAAAAACACATAAAACATGTGTTACCAAATCAATTTCAGAAATAAGAAAGATATAAAAATGGATTTGAGGTGGGTATTTGCATTACCTTTGCATAGAATGACTTGCATAAGCTAAAACTAGAAGGAGATGAAGATAGAGGCCATTTTTGTTATGAAAGCTTTAGGAAATGATTAGGGTTTTGATTAGGGATGAATGAATGAGGTTAGGAGAGTTTGAGATAATTTATAGAGGAGGTTTAGGGTGGGTTATTAGGCTAGGTTTAGTAACCCAATAAGAAGAGAGTTATTTACATGTTTCCAACAATTAGTCTAAGTGTTCATATATGTTTATAAAACTCATTTTTCTTATCCAAACCCATTTTAAAATCTCTACTAAAATATTTAACTTTCCAAAAATAACATTTTATCCTCATTTTAAAATCCCATATTTCCCATTTAATTAAAATAGCCTTTTTCAAATAAATTTTGTTATTCCAAATCCTTTTATGCTTCATTAAAATAAATTAAAATCCTAACTTTTGTTTATTAATTGGTAATGCAAATCCCGGGTTGTTACATTTAGTCAATGCCATCAGGATAGAGTTGTCATTTTGATTGCTTATTTCTGCACACGCGGCATGGAATCGCTCCAAGTAACGCCTATGTGTTTCTTCGGGAGCTTGTGTAACATTAGACAATGTGTTAACATCTTTAGGCCTCGCTACGTGCATACGGAATTGTTCAAAAAACTTGGTGGCCATCTGGTCAAAATTAGAAATGGATCGTGGTGGCAAACGAGTAAACCACATGGTTGCAATGCCCTCCATGGAAATGGGGAAACTACAGCATTTTACTGCATCATCAGCTCTCACAACATTCATCAGCCATTCGTACTTCAGGATGTGTTGATTGGGATCAGAACTCCCTTCGTAGACTGGCAAAGTTGGCATCCTGAAGCGCCAAGGTGGTTCAACATATAATATGTCATCGGTGAAAGGGGTATGACTTCGGGATATTCCCCAGTCGTCATTACTAAGACCCTGACTTTCACGGATCATTTTTCGAATCATTGTTGGTATATCCGGCATCTGGATACTAGGGGCATGCTGGGCCAAGGTGTGGTCGGGTTCCACAGCGTGAGTTTGGACTGGACGCGGTCGATAGTCCGTGCCTCGCCTCCTTGGTTCAACATTTTCTAGGACATAAGGCTCTAGAGTCTGCTCTCGCTGGTTACGTTGAGGATCAGCTTGGTTTCTAGCATCAACCCCTTGTTCGGTAGTGGTGGTAGTAGCAATGTTGCCTGTGACATGGTAAGGAGCAGCACCTCCTCGGGATGAAGGTCCCGTATGATGATTAGCGGACGGTCCAGTTCTGGGTTGTCCTAGGTTTGAGGCAGGTTGGTGTCCTGTGGCCTGGGTGTAGCTTACATCCAGCCATGGGCGCGCGGATCTGTGATGACCGTCAGATGAGGCTGAACTCTCTGTGGAAGAATAAGAACCTTGGTCTCTTCTGGATCTTCTTCGCCTTTGGGGGTTTAGCTGGTTGGTCAACTCTGTGTTGGCGCGCAGTTGTTCAGTTAGCTATTGCCGACTCTGGGTCAATTCTTGGAGCAGCATCTGAAACTCTTATCTGGTAACCGGGCCTGTTGGATTTGAAGGTCCGACGGCATCTTGGTTTGATGGAGGCAATTGTGCGGGATTCTGCCTGTCCCGTCCTCCCTGATCCGCAGCTGTAGAGGTAGTTCGTGTACTTACCATGATGAATTGATGAAAGTCCTTTCCTAGATCTAATGCAAATCTGAATAGAATGGAAGGGCTTCAAACTCTGAGATCTGGATCTTATTCTTGGATTTATGCAATCCGGTATCGATAGGAAATCCAAAGAGCAGAAGAATAATTGGGGTTTTTCTCAGTGAAAGCACCAAAGTGTTTGTACCAAAATTGGGCACAACACTCTTCGGAAGTTTTTGAAGAGATAAAATGAAGAAATTAAATGAAAAAAGAGGATTATCTAACAAAAACTCCAAAACCAGATAATGAGAGTAATTAAAATGCACAGAGACACAAGAATTTAGAGTGGTTTGGCATTTTGCCTACGTCCACTATGAAGTTGATTGCTTTATTGATGTTTCTATTATGATTACAATTGATTTCAACGGGTTACAGCAGATAACAATGATTTGCAGCAGTGAATTTCGTTGGTAGCAGCAGCAATGGAGTTTAGATCTAGATCCGGTAGAGTCTGGGCATTGGAGAATTCAAAGAAGAAGCAGCCCCTTTTCTGTATGCCCTGGGGCTCTATTTATAGGTGTAGGAGGCTGATATTTCGCGCAGATCTCGGGAGACTCCCTCTGGCACGTGACTAGGCCTGCGCGCCCAAGCTCGTGAAGTTTCGGCCCGATCCGTGATTGATACAAACGGATTTCATATCGATCAAGATTTCATTCAATGGAGTCGAAATTTGGCGTGGACATTCTTTAGCATGTACGTAAGCTTCTGTGAAAATTTCATTGCATCTGGACTTGTGGATCTCAAGATATGATCGATACGAAATGGAGACTTTCGGCAGTTCATTTTGTTCGAATCGATCAATTCGACTCGATCACTTCAAATCGATGGTCGCATGTGATCTGGTGGTGACATGGCGAGTATTCCTTGTATCTTCGCCTTTATTCGTATCGATGGTATTGCCTTGTTCGTATCGATAAAAGTGATGGTACAATTCTTTTTGGGTTTATATTAATTTGAACACAAATGTATGCAATATTCAGATACAAATATGATCACAGATTCAAACACAGATGCAAATATAAAGTAGAAGCAGTAAAGGAAAGAACACACTGTATTTTATACTGGTTCGGAGTTACCTAACATCTAGTCCCGCACACAAGTACAGATTTCCTTTCAAAAGCAATCTTTACAATTACAACCCTCGATTTCAAGGCCACGAGGTACACCACTCCAGATTCACAATCCTTTGGGTAGAGATACTTGATTTCCCGGGCAACAAGTTCACCCAATTGATTTCCTAGGCTACAATCACACCTTTTCTCACTTGATTGATTTCCAAGGCTACAATCACACCTTTTCTCACTTAATTGATTACAAAGAAGCCTATAACTCTGAATAGCACTGAGGTCTTGTTGATATAGTGATAGAGAATCAAACCAGAAATGATTTAGTTAAATTCAATGTTGATTTCGGTAGAGTAATGGTAAGAATATATATAAAGAAATGTGGAAGAAGAAGAGGAGTGAAAATCAGAAAAATATATTTTAAAATTCGTTGAAAACATCCCCTTATATAGAAGAACAGCAGCCATGTCCATTCGTGAAAGGTTATGGCGAATAGACACTTCTTTTGAAATTCAAAATTTTGAAACCAACTGCCACTATGTCGACATGGGTATCTTGGGTATGTCGACATCCCAAAGGAAATTTTGGTGATTTGTTTCTTCGAAAATTACTTCTATCTTATATTAAAACTATTTTAAACTTTATAAATATACTTAACTATAGTTAAAATACATAAGTAAATATAGAGAATAATATATATAAAATTTTACTATAATTTTATATTTAAATCTAAGTATAAATATTAAATTTATTATTAAAGATAGTTTAAAAATAAGGATAATTTGATTTTGAAAATAAAGATTATTTTGAGGCTAAAAGTATTTAAAATCAAGATAGATGTTTTTGATTCTTTTTAAAAGGAAGGTTTTGAAATCATTTTGAAAACAAGATAATTTTGTAAAATCATTTGAATAAAAGTTAGCGGATACAAAACAATGTTCCACTAGATTTTTCGTAGGTTCCATCCTTCTAAGGGTTCCATCCCTTTAATGGGCTCGAAGTGGATTCCATTCCACGAATAAAATGGATTTTAAGATGCCAGTGCTTTTCTAGGAGTTTTAACAAAATTCCTAATTAAATTACTTATTCTTAAAATCTTGAACTCTTGATAATCTTGATATTCATGAGTCTTCAATCTTGATATCTTGAATCTCTATACTATACAGTCTTCATTCTTGATACCTACATGGTTAAATCCTGCATATACATATATATCTAAACTATAATGTTTGTATTTATATTTTATAATCTTATTCTAAGGTTTTTGTCATCAAAACCATCATCTCAAGGACTAACAACCTTGGCATCCAATTTTCGGTGTGGTGATCGACGACACCATGGTGTGGAAATTGGCGGTGGTTCTTCGATTTACCGACGAAGCCCTTGATTTTATTCTGGCCAAAGCTTTTGGGGATAAATTGGTTCAATTTCAAAGAAGATAAAAGATGAGGAGGAGATGTCGAGCTAATTTTATAGTGAAGTAATGTTGGAAGAGATCGAATTCAGTGGATATTCTTTTTGCCGAAGTAAATAAATTCTTAACGCTGAATTAGGATAACCAAACTAAGGTGGAGAACGTTCTATGGTACCCGAATTAAAAATTGACTGCTTGTGGATTTCTTAATGCCATATTAAAGAATAACACCGAATTAGCGTGGTATTGAATTAATGCGGTACCGAGTCATAATTATGGCTCGGTCAACCAGATATTTTCTTGTTGAAACTCCAAAAACAACCAGCTTTTGGGAAATGTTTTAGCAATACTATAAGCTTTGAGGGCGTTACCTCCGAACCCCCATCAGAGGCCACGTTGCGCCTTTGAACCCCCGTCTAAGTTGTTCGAATGGGATATAATCGACTAAAGGCATATGCAATAGAAAGTAATGGCCCCTAAAGGAGATTCAAAAAAGGCCCCAACAATTTTCCAAAAAATACTCCAAACGGTGAAGGAGCTATAGGCTCTCAAGGACTTTCTGCTTAAGCAAGACCACTAAGACCCAGCGGAGAGGCGTCCCGGCCAATTGACGAAAGGATGACTATCAAATAACACTCTAGCTAGCTAATTACGGAGGGGGCAGTAACCTAAAGTGATGCTGGGACACTGGGGGCATTGCAGACAACATGGCAATGGAAACACTTCTATGCCCTCGAACTATGAATGAAGAGCGAACACCTACTAACTGTCGGATCGTCAGGTCAAATTGATCCCTCCTTCTAAGAACTGGCATTGCTCTGGTAGCATCGAAAAGGCCTGTCCAAAGGATTGCCGAACGAACAGATCCAACCCTTGGTCTCTGTGTACCGTTAAAACTATGTTTGCGCAAGCAAAATCCCAAAACTCTTCTTCGAGTCGATGAAATATCACTCCAAGGCCATCTGATCGCCGGACATTCGACCAAAATTCTCCTTGGATTCGATGAATCATCACTCCATGGCCATATAGTTGTTGGACATCTGACCACAGAAAACCCTTCTCGACCTAAAGCATCGCAAAGGTCCTTCATGAACTAAAGTGTCATGAAGGCAAACTGGAAGATCATCGATCATTTGATCTAAAAACCTTTCACGAACTAAAGTATCACAAAGGTCCTTCATGAATTAAAGTTTTGTGAAGGCGAACCAGTGGATCAGCGGTCATCTGATCTAAAAAACCCTTCACGAACTAAAGCATCACGAAGGTCCTTCATGGACTAAATTATCATGGAGGTAAACAGGTAAATCAGCGGCCATCTAATCCAAAAACCCTTTATGAACTAAAGCGTCAGGAAAACCCTTCATGAACTAAAGTGTCCTAAAGGTGAACCATTAGATCAGCGGTTATCTGATCCAAAAAACCCTTTACGAACTAAAGTGTCATGAAGGTCCTTCACGAACTAAAGTGGCGTGAAGGCAAACCAGTTGATCAGCAGTCATCTGATCCAAAGGTCTTTCATAAACTAAAGTGTCGTGAAGGTCCTTTATGAACTAAAGCATCGTGGAAGCTGTTATCCCGCCTTTTGGCAAGGCCGTGACACCAAGAACTTGACTAGAAACCAGTGACAGTTCGTCTTGGAGATCGGTTACACATAGGCTCACTATGGATATCAATGAATTTTGTTCGAGTCCGGATCGAGCCACGATTAACAAGACATAACAATTGAAGCCAGGGAAGCCAACGTTCCAAGTTTCAAGACGATCCGAGTTCGTACGCTCAACTTATGATCGATACAAGATGAAGGAGATCCCCTTGATTCGAATCCATAGGTGGACCCTATGTTCGAATCCATCAACATCTATTTGCTCCGAATCGATCGCTGCCTCCTTGTTCGAATCCATCAGATGGTCAAGCTTCATCACTCGGATCCATATTCGAATCCTTCAGTTATCCTTTGTTCGGATCCATCGAGACAAAGTACTTCGAATCCACGGAAGTACTTCACTTCGTAACCTTCAGATTGAAGACCTTCGAATCCATTAGGATGAAGCACATCGTATCCATCTGGGCTCGGTGGTTCGTATCCCTCAGGATGGAGTACTTCGAATCCATGGAGTTGCCCTGCTTCGAATCCATCTTATTACGAGAGCTTCGTATCGATCGACCAAGGATCACTATGATCGATACGAGCAGACTTCTATTCGAATCCAAGTATTATTGAAGCCCTCAAATCCATTAGGTCAAACTGGCGAAAATCATGGAGTCGACCCAGTCGACTCGGAGTAAAAAACGGATCGACATGAGAAGCGCGCGCCACGTCAACTTCCTCGTGTGCTCTACCATCGATTCGGAGCGATCGATTCGAATGAATCGATTCGAACGAGATGTTCTAGCGAGAATCATTATCTTGAATCGATCATAACTCGAGATCTATAAGTCCAAATGGTATGAAATTTTCACAGAAGCTTGAGCACATGTTGTAGAATGTCCACACCAATTTTCAGCTCGATTGGACAATTTCTTGATCGATTCGAATGGACTTCGAACCGATCCCAAAGTGGGCCCGGATTTCCTGAAAGCGGGCATGTGGGCTTCCTCACGTTCCAAAACTGGTATCCCGAGATTTAGGTGAAATATCAACCTCCTACACCTATAAATAGAGCCCCTGGTCATTTAGAAAAGAGGTCGGATAATTCTAAGAGCTAAAGAGCGCCCAGACTCTGCCAGATTTACTCAAAATCAACACGGTTGTCTTAGATTCAGACTTAGCTCATAAAACCAGTTGTACTACATTATAAGAAATTGTAATCTTCAAGTATCGAGCAATAAAATCATCAAACTTCATAGTGGACGTAGGCGAAACGCCGAACCACTCTAAATCGCTTGTCTTTGCAATTTACTTTATGCTATTTGGAGTTTTTGTTAGATAATCCACAGTTATAATTTTCATTCTTCACTTTTATCTCTTCAAAAACTTCCGAAGAGTGTTGTGCCCATTTTTGGTACAAACAGAAGCGAACTGGTAGATCAACGGTCATCTGATCCAAAAGTCCTTCATGAACTAAAGCGCCATGAAGGCGAATTGGAAGATCGGAGGTCATCTAATCCAGAACTCCCTGAAGCCAGTGAAGTCATGCCCCGGGGCCATGAATCGATAATCACATCAATCACTCTACAGAAATAACAGAGTCACTTTCAACGACCGATGAAACAAACAATACTGAATTCCAAAGCTTCGAAGTTGCTCAAAGAAACTAAGACAAAAATGAACCGACCTTGTAATTAATTTGAGGCCGACTTGAATCAAACCGAGATTCCACACCGGGAGAACCAAGTATCTCGGATCCTTAATGTATAAGTCTCCAAAGATAGAGTATTTCCCATGCTTTAATCATCTAGAAGACATAGCCGCACCTAATGTACCGAGGGCAACCGGACAAGCTGTGAAGAAACCATGGATACAGTTCAAGGGTGCGAACAGCTCTGTGGCATGGGGGGCACCATACACACTTGAATAGCCATAAGGAATGTCGAGACTAATCATAACACAGTCCTATTATTCCCGATCAAAAATTCTGGCATTCTGACAATTATAGACTTAACTACCTAGTTAGAGCAACAAAAGAAAATAGAATCATAATACTTGCTTACTTCTTCCCAACTCCTCCTTTACCACCCTTGGTGACCAACTTCTCTTCCTCTGAGACTGTATGTAAATTGAAGATCTATTCTCTGAAGGCGGTTTGGACCAAAAGCTAAGAGTCTTGGCCTGAACTACCACAGGCTCTTCCTGATATCCATCTTCATGCGGTCAATTGTAGATCTCTCCACCATGGCAACCTGACCTGTTTGTCTTGCACATCTTCCAGAAACATAGAAGGATTATCCAAGTCATGGTTACCCGATCCAAAAACCACTTATATCTTGGAACCGACGAAACCATGTTCTAGTGAAGTTAAATCGCTGAATTAATGGAAAAACTCAATCCTTGCCTTCTAAGAACTGGTATCGCTCGACAGCACCGAGAAGGCCCAAACCATTGCATGCATCTATAAGCCGTGCACTCTCGAAAACCGCGCAGGCACTGATTGAAGTTGCTCTGGCATCATCAACAAACCGTTCAGATCGACGGGTCATCTCGATCTCGTAAGCCATGCATATTGTAGGCCATGTACTTCAAAAAGCCGCGAATCTCATAAGCCACACAAACATTGCTTGATGTTGCTTCGGCATCATCAACAAACCATTCCAGATCGATGGGTCGTACAATCTCGTAAGCTGCGCACACTCATAAGCCGTGCACTCTCATAAGCCGTGCATACCATAAACTGCCCATTGCTTCTTAGATCAGTGGAATCACATCCAAGTAGCCACAGTCTCACAGTGTATGTCTCGTAAGCCACACAAAACACTACTTGATGCTGCTATGGCATCGTCAATGACTTTTCAAAATTCTTTAAGTACTGATGTTGCCCCAACATCACCGGGAAACTCATCTATTGCAGGATTAACAGGGATCAATTCCTGCTACCCAAAAGAACCGACATTACTCTATTAGTGCCGCAATGCTCCTATGCCTAGAGGCCGACAAAGAATTTCGATCTTTGACCAAAGTTAATATAAAAAAATGTCTAAAGTAAAGACATTCAAGTCACGAGTTCCCAAAGATAGGAGTTGTGACTCAACTTTGATTTGTGGCATATAGAGAGCCACCTAGAATATCAAGTCTTGCATCAAGTGTTTGGAGTAATTAGCTCTGTGGACTAGGGGGCACATAACACACTAACACTTGGTCAGGATAAAAATCACTCCATGGTTCTATTACGTCGAACAAAGAATTTCGGCATTCGCAACAGAGCTAAGCAGTATAGTACACTAAACAACTACGGAATTAAAAGTGAAACAGCTCCAACCTACTAGACATGATTTTTCCTTGACCACATCGAGAATTCTAGACCGTCATATTAATAAGAAAATTGGACTCATTTAAATTCATCATCGCTCAGAAATAGGTGATAAAAGGAGGAAATTACCGTCGATTAGAGATAGATGACGATGGAAGATGTTTCCAGAATCAATTCATCGACGCACCGGTTTCCAAAGATAGAAGTAGGTGCTTGACAGAGTTCTCAAATCCCAACTTACAAGAATACATCATAGCCCAAAGATTGGCAACATCCGGAGGGAATAACTCGTCTTTCAACAATTTGACATTACTCGGAGACAGCGACGTCAGGAAGGATAACTCTCGATCATCATAGATTCATCTTGGCATGGACTTTAGTCTCGCTTGGTATGATCAACCATGCAGGGACTGATCAGATACCTCGACTCCTGCTTGCAAAAAACCAGCTATTTTCCGTAGATAGACAACGGGAAGGAGAGAACACTTAGAATCGAGATGCTAAACCATTGATTCTCGAAGATTGGAACCAATGAATAAGGTGGAAAGTCAATGCCCTAGTAGAGCATATATGGCATGGAGAAAGTAGAGTTAATTTTCATAGACTCAAGACAAACATTACCGAACTCTTCCGATCCATGATTACGATGGGAAGAGTGCAAGCGTACTGGGATCAATGTAACAACTCGCCCCACAAAATCTAATCTTCTATAAGTGATTGAAATTTAGCATTTAGGAATAAGGGGTTCCGCGATTGGAAGTCGAAACAACCATGGATTGGTTAAGCAATGAACCTATACCGCCAAAGGGAGCACTTGACGGTTATAAAAAAAGGTAAAATAACGGAGATGCCTGGGACTCCCAACCTTCCAGAACGGGGCATATTTCGGAGTTAAGCAATGTTAAGAAAGCAGCCACATTGGATTAAAAGGAATCTACTCAACTTTACAAGATCGGATGAAAGATTCAAATTTAAGCAACCTGACTTTAAAGATGCCTGGAGATAGGCAGCACTATGAAAAGACTTCTACAATCCAATCATTGTAGCGCTAGCTTCCGAAGACCGAAACTAATACCCAACTAGATTAAAAGCACCACGAGATTGACGGCAAAATAGATCCCAACCTCCTGAGTACTAGTGTTACCCCGGCAATGCGTCTTCCCTCATTTTCTAAGTACCGGTGTTGCCTCGACAACGCCGGGAAACTTTCTACTCCCTAAATACCGACATTGCCCAAGTAATGCTGGGAAATTTGTTATTCACTATGTACCAGTGTTTCCCCAGCAATGCCAAGAAAACTTTAATCTACAGAGTCAATGAGAAACACTCAACATCTTGAACCATCAATGTACTAGCTTCCGGAGATAGAAGTTGGTCCCCAACTATTGTTGTCTTCAGAAAGCTATTGTTGCTCGAAGATAAACAACGACCGGAAGACAAAACCTTTCACAAGACAATCAGAAGGTTTGACCTTACAACTTGGAATCAGCCGCTGCATGGGAATAAAGCAGCTCCAAGAGGAAATCCTACGATTTAATTACTCGTGTGCTAATTTCTAAGGATGAAAGCTAACGCACAATCAAATTTCCAGTATCCAACTTGAAAAGAGTTTAGATGCAGCCAAGAGTTCGGCAGCCTCGAGGAATTGTTGCTTGAAACCAAGAAGCTAGGTTACCAATTTTCGAGGATAGGAATTAGCGTATAAGTGGAACTTCCACGACGGATCAACAACCAAGCAAAGCATGAATGGTCAAGGACAAACATGGACAATAATAGAAGGTCGGAAATAAAATCTCCAAACTTCCTTAATTCCAGAATGGGATTGAGAACCAAAATGGGGATAATTAAGCAATTCACCCCACACCTTTCCATCTCTCTCAAGCATCTAAATATGAGCGTTCAAAATAGCTGGTCCCGCAAGCAAGGATAGGCGCACAAATCCTCAGCCCAAACCGTGGAGTTGGTTAGATAATAGTTCCATTCTACCAAATAGACATTTCTAGCAGCAAATTGCTGACAAGGGAAATGAATGGATTCAATTTTCAAAAATTAACCATCCTCAGAGTCTGAAGATAATGAGAAGGATTGATGACCTACTAACAGTCCGACTTGACTATTTGGTCCCAGCTTGCGGGAATATGCCATCGCCCGAAGATTGGTGATGTTAAGAAAAAAACCCCAAAATAAGTCTATGGATACATTGGCTTTTGAAAACAAAAGCAAGAGCTTTATCGAATCTTCGGCCCTACCTTTCGGAATCTCATGTTATTTAAAGATTCACAACATCTAGGAAAAATCCATAGAGTTGAGTCATCCATGAATGGGTTTTCGGAGACAAAAACAAACACATGATTAGGATCTCAACACTAGATTCAGAAGAATTTACTTTAGCAAAAGATGCCGAAAATGCATCTTTTCCAATACATACCGACATCGTTAAAAACTCAGAGCTTGGAATCAAGCGGAAAAGTCCATAGTTCCCGTAGATAGGAACTATCATGTCAATCAAACTGAGGCAATCAAACGTATCACCCAAAAGACCTAGTCTCTTGAAAACATATGGACTTAGTACTCAGAATAATCAGCCCTATGGACCGAGTAATATACACCAACTCTTTGTCAAATGGACTTGACTAAGCATGAATTCGACTGAGCATAAACAGGAACAATTATGGAACTTGTTGGACCAAGCCACCTTAAAGTTTTAGACAAAGTTATGGAATGGAATATGCCAAAATGACTACGAGAGTATTATTTACTTGTACAAAGTTGAAAAAACAAGTATGTTGCATAGGAACACAAACGGTGCATCAACAAATAATCAGCAAGAAAAAGCAATTCTCAAAACCAAGCAATTAGGCCAAAAGACACCGGAGATAGAAGCTGGTGTGCAGGTTGAATTCTAGAAAACAAAAAGGAAGGGTTCTCATGCACCAGTTTCTGAAAACTAAAGCTATGCTAGATCAAACTTCAACTACAACTCTACAAGAGCGACTATGCCTTGTAATTTAGCTGTAATAAATCGTCCCGACATAACAAGAATAAAAAGCTCTGTTCGACAGCGAAGGATCCAGCTTCTGGAGGAGTGGAAGTTCCTCCGCCAAATTAAGGATTGGATGATCAAAAACTAATTTTCAATTACAAAACCTGGCGTTCAACATTGTCAGGTATGCTTTACTTCAAACAATATCCTTGTATGGCCAACCCACTAGATCCAAGGGAAGTCGACGTATGTCGACCAGTCGAATTCCAGCATTGACCGGGGCGAATGCAGAACGTTATCTATGCAAAGTTGGTCCGGTGAACCGAGCATCATGAACGGACTATCATGTGTACACAGCTGACTCATGTTGTACTTTAAGATTATCTCTCTTGGGACCTTACCCGTTACCGAGGAAAAATCAATAACGGAACCGTTGTCCGAAGCGACGCGGAAAGCTTCTCTTTTCAGGATTAATGAAAATGCAGAAACAAGAAAAGAAATATAATGGAATCATCCACTATATCCAATTTTGAATTAAATCATAATGCTAGAATCCAAAACGACGATAGAAACTTAGCTAAGTCCTCGAAAAGAGATAGTTATAGACGAAAGGCAAGACTTGGCTTCAGAATAGCGTACACTCGTCTGAGGCAAAACTCAACTTCACCACCATCTCGAAGTCATCACAAGGAGTTTCTCTGCCAAACTAAAAAATTATGTGTTCTTCGGGTTATAGATAGCTTTGTCAGTGTAGAAAATTGGAATTCCAACTAGAATAAACGGTTAAAAGACAACCAACCATATAACTGAGTAAAAGCAGTAAAAGCAATAGTAGGAATGAAGTGAAAAGGTTCGGTTGATAAAAAGTTTAATCAGGATGTCTTCACGACCACAGACAATAAAGATCCCCACCAAAAACTTAGTAGTTAACTGATAGATCGTAGATGGCGTTTCAAAATAGCTCGACACGATCGATAAAACTCCTTTGAAGTAGAAACCCAGAGACAGTCAATTCAAGAGCACACCTAGTTTTCAGTGAAAGCATACTCTAGGGGCAAATGTTAACCGTGTTTTTAACCCATCAGAATTCAATAGGAGTTAGAACATTCAGACTAAGCAGATTGATTCTAAACTTGACTAGAAAGCTTGAAAAAGCAAGAGGTTGGCCTCTAGGAAAAATCATCCAAAAATACTTTTAAGTATTCGGATCGGCATCAATCTGAATCCATCGAATCGGTACCGATCCGAATTGATGCATGGAGATCCTTCAAAACCTCTTGCATCATGATTCTATACCTCTTCAATATACACTTGCCTAGTTTCATAGCATTCCAAGCAACTTAGTTTAAGAAGTGAAGACTCAGTTGATCCATTTACCAGCTTTTGGACTAGAGCAACTTAAAATGGACTTATAGAATGCATACAAACTCGGATTGACTTGAAATTTAGGGGGAACAGTTAGAAGACATAAAAGAAGCCTCACAAAAAATGGACTTAATTGGCCAAGCTAATTTGGGTCGGTACCGACCCAAGTGATTTGGGTCGTGTCCGACCCATCTAAGTGGGGCCCTACCACCTAAGACTCATTATGTGGGTCCTATATATCTTCTAGAACCTACCTACAAAGTTTCATCTGATTCTGATATGTATTGAGCGAGATATGGATGTAACTTCTTCAAATTGAGCCAGCTAGGCGGGTTGGTTCCGACCCACCTAGGATGGGCTTAACTCTTGAGATTCGTAGGTTAGGCTCTACTACTCATCTACATTGCATATGTGAAGTTTCATACCATTTGGTTTAGTATTGAGTGAGTTATGGATGTATCTTCTACGAGTGGATGGATTGATGACCCATGAAGACGGATGATCAAACGAACTCCAAATGAGTTGATATTCGGACAAGGCACTCAAATAAATCAAAGAAACACAACCCACAAGATGTGATCCAAAAATAAGCTAAGGAATCAGAACATCATCGATCCGGCCCAAATCGGATCATCGTCGATCCGACCAAAATCAGATCATCACCGGTCTGAATACTTAGCTCGGATCACTCTAAAATTTTCTAGGCTTCTTCTACATGTTGAGTATAGGTTTCTGACAAATGGCTCTGGTCTAAGTGCTCTCCAGCCCCTATAAATACAATCCCACCTACAACATAAACTAGATCCTCTAGACTGACTGCTGGAGCTCAACCATTACTATTCTTCACTCTTCTTCTCCCATACAACAGTCACAAAGGAGCAACTAAGATCCTCCAGTTGCCTCCAAGTACTTGTGATCAGATCTGGTCTAGGAGATTCTGTTATCTTGCAACCCGAATCAATCTGTAACAACAGTCAATTAATAAAAGCTATAAAGTGGATGTAGGCTTCATTAACAGCAGAACCACTATAAAAATCTTCTTGTCTCTTTACTATTTCTGCCCTTTTTACATTTATTTTCTATATTGTTTGCTTTGAGAAATAGTGCTGGTGCTTTCACACTCACACCATGGGGTTGATCCATTTTTTCTGTTAACACCAGCTAGCAATAACAAATAAATTATGGACTTAAGGATGAGTAAAGAAGCTTAGTCCTATGAGACCCCAATAATAGGAATTTGATATTGATAGCATAAGGTGGACTTTATAAACTAAAGGCAGATTTCCCAATTATAGTAAACCCTATTCTCATATTGGTAGTAGTCATAAGAACTCCTATTTATTTAAAGGTAAGGTTATAATGTTTTCATAATGAAGTTGAACACTGTATTGGAAAAGAAAATTGAGTTAACCATCTTTAAAAAGAAGGACGGAAACCCAATGCACTTAAGCATGGTTTGGTAGAAGTGGGCTTAGGTTATTAGGTTGCTATTATCTACTTCAACTTAAGTGATAAACCAATGAAAATATTTTCTAAAAGCTTGAAACCAGTAGTTTTTTGATATTTTAAATAGAAAAGAAGTTGGTTTATGATTTTGTGTAAAATAATCATACAAACTTTATGGAATTTGTGTAAAAGAAAATTTTGAGAATTTGATAAAAAGTTATTTATCAATAACTGTTTGTAAAGCCTTTGTTTTGTCACATTGTTATACTACCCTCACTATGCACTTTGCTTTTGATAATAAAACTTTTTGAATATAAAAATAAAAGAATTGAGAAGTCTGTAAGATTCAACTTTTGAACTCCCTTTGTAACTAAGAAATGGTTAGTACTAAAATGTCTTTTATCAACGTTTTGTCAAACTCTAAAATAATAATAAGTCAAAAATACCACATTATCTTTGAAAATACACTTTTGTAAAAATTTCTTAATTATGAAAGAAAATGTTAAAATGTTGTGTTTTGAGTACATTTTGTTAAATTAAGCTTAAACCGTTTTGATAATTTAACGAAAGAAAATGTCATGATCTTGGTCAGAAGGAAACAGTTGTTAAAAATAAAAGGGAGGATTTTACAGTTTTAAAAACTTACTAGTTTATGATGTCAAAAATCAATGGTTTTGATTTAAAAAGGTAAAGTGAAAATATTATGACTATCACTTAAATTTAAAAGGGAAAGAAATAGAGAAGAGTAAGATAAATAAGATTAAATGGTCCACTAGGACAAGATTGAATATGGAACTAGAAAGTATTTAAATGGTTGAGATAGAGATAATAAGCAACATGGGAACTTAATGGTCTTTTCAATCAACGGTTAAAATTGAAAAAATATAGTGCTTAGTTGAACTTCCCGAAACAATGAAGAGTAAACAACACTATGTATCTTTTGACCCAAGTGTGATTTGGATAAGACATATTCCTAAATAAGGAAAGAGTAAGCCGAGATGTTTTATTCTATTAAAAATGATATATATGCAAGAAGTTTTATTCGGTTTGAATTGTAAAAAGGGCCAAGTATGGTCTAATTCAATTCTTATATAGTAAGCTAAGTGATAAAGGGCGGTCCGAGTACTGGTCGGTACCGTATAGGTAAGAATAGGATACTTGGAGGCTATAGGTGGACCAGGTTGACATGAGTGGAAAGTCGTATGAGGGGAGAGCAGTCCCCACGACAGCATTATGCAGTGGTATTAGTGGAAATTGGTTTCCATAGTAGCCTATGGCAGGTGTTACCTTATTGGGTTATATCGTTGTAGATATGTTCCAAGTATGCCTAAGTAAACCTTGGAACTGTAAGGTTAGAAATTGGCACATATTTGAATCGGGATAATGTAGGGTAGTAGTATCTCCGAATTTATAGATCATCTAATAGTTCCATATTTGTAGATTTAATGGATGTATGCAAATAAAATGTATATCACATTATCATGGTAAATTATTGGGAGCTAGGCAATCCTAGATTTTGTTGGATAATAGATATGGGTAGTAGACATAACTGGAAATAGTGATAGGTTGGAAATGGGATTTAAGTAGCATTTCAATTCATTGGAATGTAGAGGATTGCAATGCAAATTCCTATGGATTATCAAGTTCAAATTTATGAATAAAAGTGTATCGTTTGAAATGACAAGGAGTACATCCAAAAAGAAAGAGATGTATAAAATAAGGATATTTACCATATTTTCTACTGTCTATTCTAATAATTATAAAAAAGAAAATTCCTTGTAATTCCGAACGTGATACTAATTCTCCTTTTGGATAAGACATAAAAATTTGCACTATCAACCTTTCCTTGAGGAGAAATGTAGTTCCAATACATCAAAATACAAGAATCTCTAGGTATAAACCAAAGCATTGGTCATCATGGTTATTGGATTAAAATGGGGAGGCATCATTTCATATTGAGTTATCTCAACCATGAAATAATTGTAATAAGGTGAGAAAAAGTTATGTTTGGTAAAAAAGTCTTATTTATAGAAGGACATTAATAAATTGTAAAAGGTTTGGAAGTTCAAACCACAAAAGTATCCTAGATAGGATTATAGCCAAAATTTTGCAAGGGATAGTTAATTCAAGGATTTGGGTCTTTGTCAAGAAAAGTTATTGATATTTGCATGCATTGGAATGCGAAGGCGATTTTCGTAGAAAACTAAATCAGAATTTTTTTTGATAAGAACTGAAGGAGGGGATAAAAAGGATTCTTCTTAATCATCCCTCGGATTAGAAGAAGACTACTTACTTAAGGAAATTCATGGAAGACTAGCTTAGAATACACAGTTTGTGAATATCAGTCGCACGCAAACAAAGTACAGCTTAGTTGATTACTACCAATGCTAGAGTGATTCTAGGTTATGATCTCAATTAATTTTAAATAGTTGAGAACTAACTTGTAAAACTTATGATTGATCCCTATAGACTATAAACGTGATACCTAAGTGTCATGGTTTTTGAAAAAATTTAAAACAGCTCAGAAGTAAAGAGAGATGACTTAAGTTGAGCCGAATTAGAAAAGAATTTAAACTATTTTCAACAAGTTTGGATATCTTTGGGTAAAGTGGAGAAATGGAAAAGAGCTAAATAAGAAGTACCATAGAAGGAAGCACCGTCCATATTCGAGTTGTCTCACTTGGTATCTAAAAGTTGAAGTGATTGGGTATACCACTGGACAATTTAAGGTAGCATGTTGTGCATTAAGAATTTCATAGAGCTACAGTTTTGTGGGAGCATACTTATGATTAAATTATTTAGCATGGTGCAAGTGGATACCATTTGAGTTAGCAACAAGTATTGTAGATAATTACCTATGCACATACATTTGGATTAAAATTTTATGCCTGTGGTAAAGGAATGAGTAGTTCAGTGGAAAAAAATATGGATATGAGACATATAGGGTAGTCCGAGGAGCCAAGTCCTTTATAGTCCATGGAGCCGAGTCCATATTCAGAAAGCAAGCAAGTAGAAATCCCCAAGACTAGATAGGATACGACTAAATTATGAAAAGCCATCATTAGGTACTTGCAAATGTGTCTATACAATGCGGTTACCAAGGTCAAGCTGTGTCAGTTAGGGAAGTTAAAGAGGATAGGTGAGTCCCTTGTTCTCCATGCACCTACCCATATTTTTGGACATGGGACAAAGTGACTCTGAAATAATTAAACTTGTTAGATTGCAGTAGGGAGACTATCCGGTTGAGAATACATGAGAGCTCGAGGAGAAAGTCCGAGCTACCCATCTCGAACTCTTTTTTGGCACATTTCCATTTTAGTTAGAAGAGATTATTTTTATATAAAGATTCTAGCTTAGGTAGAGAACATTGGATGGTAGTGGATATAAACATGTCAATAGTACGTGTTCTGGATGATGGATGTTAGTGGATGTATTTGGATGTATTGTTTGGATTGCTTGTTATACACGTTTAGGACTGTATATCCTCTAGGTAGTACACACATTCACATCATCCTTTATTATTGTCTAGCTTGTTTTATATGATACACATGGATGCTTGATTGTTGTTTATTGTGCATATGGATGTTGCAAATGGACGGAATGGTTGCACATACATGTAGAATTGCAAGCATACTTACTTAGGATGTTGCATACATTTTGGATACATCGCATGAGCACTTGCACGATAGGAAGTCGACTGGATCAGTAGACCACCTATGTTTTTCATTAGCATAGGTTCACGTGCATTTCACGTTGCATATACATACATAAAAACACACACACATATTGCATTAAAAAATTTCTAAGGACAACGATTGCCGTAGGTGATGAATGAGTAGATGGTTGTAGTTATTAGTTCCTGTATGTATAGGTTACATTTTTCCATACTTTGATATTTCGAGGATGAAATTCTTTTAAAGGGAGGGGGTTGTAACACCCGGAAATTTTTATAAAATTAAACAAAAATTCAATAGCAATTTAAATGGAAATTTGATAAGAAAAGTAAATTTAATTAAAATAAGGACTAATAAGAAAATTTTCGTAGGCTTCAAATTTGGCTATGAAACCAACATGATTGCGTTTGTAGCAGTTTTCTAGGCAATTTTCATATATAACACTTCGAAATCAGGGTTCATATGGAAGAGTTACGGACATCGAAAAATTTGAGAACAAAATGAAGAAAATAATATATACATCTAGGTCGCCCCAAGGAGTGTCATGGTTGACCAGTATAGGTCGACCATGGGTTACTTTAGGTAGACCTTAAAGTATGGACTGGAGCTTCGTGTGGTCATTGTGTGAACGACTTCGATCGTCCCTACGTTTATTGAAGAGCATACCTGATGAATTTGAATATTCTCTAGGCTAGACCCAACATTCTAAAAAAATTCCTAAACCCTATAAATTCTAGCCTCATCTAAACCTAATTCTCACATGACAATTACTGTTGTGAAATGCTACCAAAATCTAACCCCTCCTCTAACTGCAATCTTCTTCATAAAATCAAAATAAAATAAACCTAGAAGAATACAAGTAATTGAATTTAGATGAGGCGGGTAGAGCTAGCAAACGGAGAGGCGATTCTCAAGCAAATCCAATAGAAAGAGCTTAGGCTTAAGGTAAGTGGACACAATTTTGATAGGTTGATTATTGTAGTTAGTTTAAACCATTTTAGTTGATTAGTATGTTAGAAAACCCTAAATTTAATATGCTAAAACCCTAGATTTGAATATAAAACCATACAAATGGAATTACAGTAACTTGCTAAAATTAATTATCTAGTACATATTCTATTATCAGATTTGCAAATCCTAAACCCAGTCCTCCCTTTCCATTTTTCCCTATCACAGGATAAGAGAGGTTAGCAATTGATTGGGCATATTACATGAGAAAGGAGCTTCATGTAGGATTCTCATATTCTTGTTGTCCATCATGTAGTTATTTACTATATTAAAAGTCTGTAAAATATATGTTGTACTTTGAAATGGTGTAAAAGGAAAATAAAGTATTTTAAAGACAGTTTTCTGAGATGTCTATTTCTCAGTACTTATATATTAATTCCTTCTATTGTGAGATCTGAAAGTGTAGAATGTCTTAGAACTTACCCTTATAATTATGCTCTATAATGTTTTAAAAACCCAACGTTTCGTATTTCTTGGCATGACACGAGTCCGAAAGTCAGACTAGGTTTTAGATCGGTATATCTAGAAGTGCCGGTTGTTGCATCTAATATTTAAATTGTTAAGATGTTAATAAGGGCATGGTCACACTCACTAGTCACACAAAATTAGCTCTTGGTATTCGACCAATTGATTTAATGAAATAATAATATCTTTGTAAAAAATTAATGTGGAGATATTATGTGTGTATAATTGTAACAACCCAACCTTCTGGACACATCGATTCAATGCGTAAAAGTGATGTTTGAAATGCATTGTGCCAAGGAGGACGGATCGTTAGGTTGAGATAGTTTGTATGGCACAAGGATGAACATATTTTTTAAACATCTACACTTTCAGATCTCACAATAGAAGCAACAAAACATATATAACTGAAATAAACAAAATATCTCTAATGTAATGCCTAGGAAATTTTAAAAATTAATATAAGGGTATTTTTGTTATTTTTCTGCAAAAGTGTAAAATACTCACTTTTACAAACATTGGAATTTGGCAACGAAACCATTGCCATTGCGATCATCTCATTTTTTTGATTCACATATTATATTTATTTCATTTGGAGCTTGTATGAAGGAGGTACGGCCGAAAAAGTTGTTGAGTCAAACAAACGCTATGCGGTTTGAATTTAAATTTAAAATTTGGTGGTCTAGTGGTTTTCTAATTTCTTGGACTTAAAACAAAATGCGTACATCACTGTTTATATTTCAGAAACTCTTCTTGTTCCTCTACCTTCTTTCCCGAACTCTCTAAGTAACCTTAAATCCTAAAATTAGGGATCAAATTGAGAAATTATAACCTCAAATTGAAGTCAGAAGCAAGGGCAAGCACATAGGAGTCATAAACGACATTTGAAAGGTGAATTGAAGGGCATTCTATCTCTAGACAATGAACAAAAGTGAGGCTAGAGATTTGAAATTGGAAGGAATAGACTAGAGTGAGTGGGTTTACCTAAATCCCGCGTAATTTTGAAATTTGCCTTTGTGGTTTCTGGAAAATTGTCTAACTTGTTAATGAATTGTTTTGGGGTAAAAAGTTGGACTAATGTGATTATATAATGTATATGTGAAAATTATATGCAAGATTAGGCAAATTGAAGACATAAGTTTTGGAAATTTCATATTAAATCGGTATGAAATTTATATAAATCAATTTCTAAGATGAATTATGAAATTGACAGACATAGATTTAATTTTTATACATTTTTATATTATTTATATGATTTAATATAATGATATTTCAGTTATGCGCAAAAGTAGTCCAAAACTATGAATTTCATAATTCGTAGCAACTAAACATGTCAAATTTATATTGAAATATTTTCTAAGGTTATAGATGATGATTTTAGGTCTATAAAGGTATTTTTATATACTTTAATTCAATTTATATGAATTTAAATGTGTATATTTTATAATATGTGAAAAGTAAACCAGAAATTGTATATTAATGGTTTGGTGCATATAATCATATCAAAATGGCCCAAAAATAATTCCTACAGTTAAAGTATATGTTTTTGTGAATTAAGAAAATTTATCTCGGATTTATATAAATATATTTTAATAGATATGAATTATTTAGTGGAAATGTTTAAAACGTTGAATATATATATATATATATATGAATGTGTGTGTGTGTATAAAATATACTTTAAAATTTAGATTTTGTTTCTAGAAATTTATTACATGTATTTTTGTATGAAACATATTTTTATTTGTAATTTAAACTATATATATATATAAGATTATACAATATGTTTAATATGTGCAAGTTAAATGAATTAGAATTTTAAAATAGCAAATGATGATAAATCATAGTGTGAAAAATATTATGATATGTCAGAAAGGATGTTGCTTAAGTATGAAATAAAAAATCTAAGGAATTACAAAAACAAACAAATAAAAATGAAAATACACAAAAGTATAGAAAACTAGAAAACTGGCTTCGGCATGTACACCGTTGGACCCATGGTCACACACCGGTCACCGAATATAATAGATAATTTGAACATGGGCCTAATATAGACCGTAATATATATAATTAAAGGCTCATGCTGGATTCCCTGAGTTTGGCATGATTAAAGGGGTAGAAGATGTACCCTAGCCTAAGTGGCAATGCATGTTAGTGCATGGATATCACATGCCTTCATGGGCGATTTTTATAAGTAATACGACTTAGTTTAGTTATTAAATAGGAATGGAACTGAAAAGGAGGGAGTCATGACTCTAGATGTTGCGGGTTGGCTACGATTCAACTGTTAATTGATATAGCGGGGTTCATGGTTTGTCTTTTTTATCCGTGATATGACTGTACAACTTACATACATACGAGTGTGAAATTAGTCACCTCACGTTAGAACGAATACAGTAGCACAAATATATAAAGCTTTGTGAATATGAATTGTATATTTGATTTGATATGAACTGAATATAAACTGAAATGTATAATGATATGCTAGCTTATCATTTTTGATCCTGTTATATTACAAAACAAGTATAATAAATGTTGAATTTAGTTATATTCATTCACCAAACTTTTTGTCTGACCCCCTTTCCACCATGTTTCCTTTGTTTATGATATGTGATAGGTTGATGGAGATAGGTTGGATTACGATAACGCTAGAGGTTTGTGACAACCCGCATCCAAATGGGCACGAATTTTCGCTAAATCGAAAACCCAAGTCCACTAAAGTATGGATCATTGGTATTTAGTATCCTACAAATAACAAATGCATATTAGAGCACTGTCGATATAATCTCACAACGGAATAGAAAATTATAATAAAACATATGATTACTGACCAATGTTGACACCTCTAATCTATAGTGTCATTTTCAGTGCGGAACATGCATCAGGAAATCTATTCTTCCACCTTTCCTGCTTTGCACCAGTGCCTCTCCCTCTAAAGCTATCCTATGGGTTGTAATGAGGAGGGGGTCAGAACAACGTTCTGATGATTGGTAAATTACACACTTTATACATAACAATAGTTTATGCCGATTGTCTTTCATTACATGTTATGTCTTTTGTTTTACTTTATCGTCTTGACTCCATGTATGCGTAGGATGAGACACATCTACTCGCAGTAGACTATATATATATATATGTGTGTGTGTGTGTGTGTGTGTGTGTGAAATTCATAGTCCCACTTTGGACCAAGGTACTTCCTCGCTAGTATCTGTACCCTAGTACCTCGTCAGGATCCATCGTCAATGCATATCACGTCCTTGTCATCGTACATACAAGGAACTCCCATAATGCATAATAATAACGTCACGATTGTTTAGCTGTATTCTATCTCGACTTGGGAATTTATCTAAGTGCTTCATATTATGGACTCGTCTCTACGGACTATTGTGGACTTGGCTCCATGGCCAGCCCAATCGTTTGAAATACCTCCATTAAGTGTTATCTAGCCTTGCCTTCTAACAAACAAACTAGCAAACAATTATGGTGGTACATGACCTAAACGTGATCTACAATAGTAGAAGGTGTAACCCATTTCGGCATAATCCTCGTCGCTGACTGCTCAGGACCGATGACGTTCTCGACTTATGAAACAACTCCTACTCTAGCATATGGTACCAATCTCACTGTCATAGCATCGAGCCTTGCTGACCATCCCATTTAGATTGCCTAATGCAATCAAGGTGATACCCACTTGGATACTTAAAAAGTACTCCATAAAAGGTTAAAGCATACTCTATTTTAGATATTCCTTCACCTATATGCGAACGTATAATCTCATGGGTCCTACAATTGGATATGTTATACATAAGTAAATGTATACACAACTGCTAGTAACCCTTTATGGTAGGTAGACTTCTATTATGTAACACTACGACCTCGCATTCCAACTCATTTTAATGACTATGTCACCCTTATTTAATCTAAGTTATTAGATAACTTTACTAATTCACATCTATCATAAACGTATACTTGCGGCTACATATATATGTATTTATATATATTTTCATACTTATTTAATTACTACACCTCTAATGTTCAACTATTCACATTAAGTTATTTTTATTCAACCGACTCCTAGTTTTATTAATGTCAAATTAACATCATTTATCATTTTCCTAATCTTAAAAGACTTGAATATATTTGACTGTTTACTTCCCTCTTTCATTATTAAGCCTATATTACTTTGTTTCTTAACTCTTTCTACCCACCCTTAGTTACTAAACTTTCTTACCTATTCATTCCATTACTTTCCTACAATTTATCACTTATTATTTAATATCTAACTCGTCTTTTTATTGCATATATTAATTTGACAGATTTATTGTTATATTTATCAGTACATAAATTTTTTAGTTCAACATGGGGATTTCTACATTTTAGTGCATTGAAATCACATCTACCCTAAATGGAAAGGTTAACACTGTAAAT
This sequence comes from Allium fistulosum, assembly GCA_030737815.1. Lineage (NCBI taxonomy): Eukaryota > Viridiplantae > Streptophyta > Magnoliopsida > Asparagales > Amaryllidaceae > Allium > Allium fistulosum. Next base: position 889,192,219 of record CM060905.1, on the reverse strand, counting down.
TTCTATAACTTATCTAAAACGGAAATTTGTATTACGTTTGGAATTATAAGGAATTATCTTTTGTAGTTATTGAAATTGACAGTATAGAATACGGTAAGTACTCCTATTTTATACATCTCTTTCTTTTAGGTATGTCTTTTATTCATAGTTCTAAACTTGATAATTTATAGAAACTTACATTCCATCACCTTATATTAAAATGAATTAAAATCCTACTTAAACCCCAATAATTTATCGTGACAGCTTCTAATTTACATTTACTTACATAAATTATCAAATCAACAAATCTTGAACTACTTTATGATTTATTGAATTCAGGGACCACTACTACCCAATACTTTTCAGATTCAAGTACATACAATATTAAATCTACGTTATCAATCACTAAATATGGCAGGGTTTATAAATTCATTATATGTATACAATTAGGCCTAGAACTCCAAAATTACATTTAGGCATACATGAACATATTTACAACGATATAAATCCAATATTATATAAAAGTATATAATTTCCCACTCACCTTTTTAGCTTTCCAAATCGCCAAATCTAATCCCTTTTATTCCAGTTTGACTCCCCTTCTTTCCCCCTATCGGAATAAATATATCGCAAGCATACATATACTATTAGAAATCTAGATCCGAGAAAAGATTTAGATTAAATTTAGATTCAGATCAAGATTTATAATTTACCTTGGCTTTTGCAATTTGATTCAACCATATTCTTTTTTTATATTATCCTCTGCTATTCCTCATTTATATATATGTATATAAACTATATATTTATTTAGATTTAAGAATTTGTGAAGAAGAGAAAATGGTAGAGCTTTGCCATTGCTTTAGAAAATATAAGAAGAAAAGTGAGGGAGCTAGGCCCGTAGTTTCAAGGGTTGAATGAATGCCAAATGTTAGAGTATAAATATTTAAATCTAGGCCGTTGGCCAAGGTTGAATTTGCAATCAATAATAAACAAGCGATCGACCTCTACCCCTTCGTCGGTCGAATGTTAGAGGTCGACCAGTCGTAGTAAGGGGTCAACCGGTTGTCGCTTTATGTCAGACTTTAAGTTATTTCCCTAATTACGTTATTTTATATGTATTTAGCCAATTCGATTAATGTTGATTATACTTAAACGTTAAAAAATCATTAATGTTAACCGCCCTTAGTTAGTTACATTTTTTTCTTTAATTATATATACATATAGTTATTTACTATTCGAAATATTCAAACGTTAATAACTTTTTTGTTTGAACTCCGATCGTAAAACTTTATATATGAAAATTAGTCAGAAAATTGCAATGAACCCAACGGTGCAAGTTTCATGACCAATTTATGATGTTTGTGAAAATTCTATTTTAGATGTTACTAATTATTCGTTAATTTACAGGGTGTTGCAAGGTTCAGGTAACCAAGGCATGTAATGTATTTTAATATATGTGTGTGTTATGATATGTGTAAATAAATAAGATACTTAAAGTACTGTATGGATTTCGATTTGTACTGTATATATCAGTGATATGTGAAACTGTGTATGGATTGGTTTGGAAATGACATAGTTGTTTGTACCAAAATTGGGCACAACACTCTTCGGGCGTGTCTGAAGAGATTAAAGTGAAGAATATAAATGGAAAATGAGGTAGATCTAACAAACACAGCAAAAACAGACAAACAAAAGTATGAAAACACAGAGATTTAGAGTGGTTCAGCGTTGTAGCCTACGTCCACTATAGAAGGTTTGCTGTTTATTAATAACTTTCACTGATTACAATTGTTTGCAACGGAACAAACAAGGTACAATGAAGATTTTGGTAGATTATCGGTGTTCCAGTGTCCAAAGCCGCTTTTCTGGAGGCCTTGGACTGCTATTTATAGGCGTAGGCTGCAAATATCTCGCTCAGATCTCAGAAGACCCCTTCTCTCACGTGGGTGGGCCTATGTGATCGATCCATGGCCATTTGGGTTCGATACATGACCAATACGTACCCAATTTGTATCGATCCAAAATACCTCCTTTTGGGCTGAGATCGATCAAGTACATTCTTGAGGTGGTGCGTAAGCTCCTGTGAAAATTTGGTGGTGTTTGGACTTGTAGATTTTGAGTTATGATCGATACAATTTTGTGTTTTCAATGTACTGCCGAGCTCGTATCGATACAACTTGTATCGATACCTTCGTATCGCTTCAAGCTCGCATTGGTCAGGTGACGTGGCGCTATAGTCTAGGATCGATCCACTTTTTATGCCGAGTGACCGAGTCTTCCTCTTGAACATGTTCTCGTTCGTATCGACCTGATGTACTCCTTATTTCGTATCGATCATTGGATGCTGCTTCGTACCCATAGCACTTGGTTGACTTCGTATCAATGGTTAATACCGCTTCGTATCGATGGTCCTTACTTTGATTTGCACCGATACGAACTGATCCCTTTTGTATCGATGTTTGTTTATATATTTTCGTGTCGATCGATACGAATTGCCTGGATGATGATCGATACGAATAGCTTCAAAGCCAGAAATATGGAGGTCTGATCGTTGTTGGCCATTGATGGATATGAAGGGGACGGTGCAGGATGGATACGAACTTAACCCTTTTTTCATGGATACAAACGTGGTTGTTTTTATTGATTTTGATCGATCAATATCTTGAGCAAACCAATCCCGATTGACTTGAAATTTGGAATGTTGGCTTTCATAGCTTTGCTTGTCATGTCATATCAATTGTAGCTCGATCCGAACTCGGGAAAAATTTACCAATATCCATAGTAGGCCTGTGTATAACCGATCTTCGGGACGAACTGTCTTTGGTTTCCAGTTAATTTCTTAGTGTCACGGCCTTTCCAAAAGGCAGGATAACATTTCCCCCTAAAGTACGTCTTGTGTGAACATGACATGCTTTAAAAAGCTGCAATCTTTAGCTTGAAAAGTTTTGCCCGATTCGCTGAATAGTCGTTGTCTTTTCATCAAAAGATGTAACCTTTGGATGATTTCCGATAATATAAATGCTGAATTGTTGACTGCCAATGATCGTAAAATGCATTGTTGTAACCGAGTGTCGAGTGTTGGAAAACTGTTTTTCACTGTTGTAGTTGTCACCAGGTGAACATCCAATTCCTGTGAATTTTGAAAATTGAATGTTAATTCGTTACATATAAATGTATGTAAACCTGACTCACGTTTACGTTTTCACATTCACGAGTCGTTGTCAGTTTTATTGTACCGAATTCTGTATCGATCCTCTCCTGAATCAATGTGAAATTCGAGTTGTAACAACGATTGATGGTCGTTTTAGTGTATCTCTTCGTAGGGCTGTCAATGAGTACCCGAAAAATCCGAAATCCGTCCGTATCCGTATCCGAAATATGAAAAATTATCCGATATCCGAAAAACGGATACGGATACGGATATGGCCATATCTGTATCCGATAATTATCCGTTCGGTATTTATCAAGATTATAGCTATTTTTTTAATGTATTTTAGTACATAAAATGATTGTCTTTTAATATTATATCCCGGTAAAAAAAATTAATATGTATATAAAAATCAATTTTTACTGCTTAAAATTATTTTTCTTAGTGTATTTATTATTTCGATATATTTAGAAAAAAAACAAATTTATAATAAACCAAAATTTTCTATTTATTTGTTTAGATTTATCGGTTGTGAACCAATCGAAGAATATCCGATAAATATCCGATATCCGTCCGCATCCGCGGATACGAATATCCGAAATCCGAAAATGATTTCGGATACGGATACGGATATAGCACTATCCGTATCTGAAAGTATCCGTTTACAGGCCTATCTCTTCGTACCGAACCTCTCCTGGATCGATGTGAAAAGTTGAAAAATTGTCTTCGTATTGATGGTGATCGATACAAATCAATTGGCTTTTCAAAATATTTTGCATCGATGGATATGAATCTCCGTGGGCTTTAGGTTGATGGATATGAACTCATCATTTCGTATCGATGCTTTTCTAATAGGTTCGAATAGTCCAAACAGGCTTTGGCTTCGTGCTTCATATCACTCATTGGATGGATACGAATTGCCTCATCTCAAATAGGCAATGGAAGGACACGAAATAAGCTTCATATTGATATAAGCCTTCAGGCCGATCGCGCTCTCCTCCACCTAAAGTTCCCTTGCCACCCTCTAGTTCTGGAATACATGTTGCCGAAACCTCGCGCCAGCCAGTGCCTCCACAAACGTCAAGGCCTGGTTTGTTGCGCCACACAACTGGGGCAGATGCTTCTGTCGTCACTACATCAACGGCTATAGAGCTCACAGGGGAGGGAGCCGCTCGAATTGCTCGGCTGAAAAAGGAATTCCCTAACATCTGCTTCGACGGATTCCACTTTCCTCCAAATTTGCAGTTGATTCAAGAAGGGGCAGAGAAAACCGTGCTCGACTATGTTTATCATGCCTTCAACCAATATCGCGAATGGATGAAAACCACAGAGAAAGCCTCGAGTGTGGCATTCGATCGGATAAAGAAAATCGAACAGCTGAAAAAAGACCTCGCTCAAAAAGACCACATAGTTCAAGTGCTCACTGGTGAAAACAACACCCTGAGGAACTCAGAGACGGAGGCTTTGAAAAAAGTCGATGAGGCCAACAAGAGTATTAAGCAGATGAGGAAAGATCACTTGAAATAGGTCGATGATATAGGATACAGAAATGCCATCATCACAACCGAGAGAGACAATGTGCTCAAAGAGCTTAATGAGCTTAAAGCGAAGTACACTGAAGTCGTTGAGGAAAAGGATGATGCAAATAAGGCTGCTCAGGAGGCATGTGATCAGACTGTAGAGCTTAAGGGAGAGCGGGATGCGGTGGTTCTGAAGGTCCAGGAAGTCGAGGCTAGAATTGAAGCTGAAGTCAGAGCAGTGGAGGCTAGGCTTGAAGGCGATATGGAAGACCTTCTGATTACTTACAACGTCAACGTCCTGAAATACCACGGTCTGAGCTGGCTCGACGATTATCCGACCCATTTGCATAATGCCTAGCGCCGCTTGGTGGATGATGAGAAGGCTGAACACCACACTTCATCCATCAATGAGTTTGACTTGGAGAATCGGGTGCTAATTGAAGATGAGAGGAGAGTTCTTCATGAGGCCATCATCACATTTGAGAAACAGAATTCACCGCTCAACATCCGGAGGTTGGAGAGGGTTCCGGTGTTGAGCGCCATGATGCAAGTTCTGATATACTTGTGCCATCCCAGGCCGAGCCTACCTCTATAATTGGTCCTCCACCTGTGCCTGCTTACGATCCCGATCAACCGCAACTGTCTTTGGCTCACGAGCACATTTCTGAAGGAGTTCCGGCTCCACCCGCGAGCCAACCTAAGGAAGGTATTCTGAGCACTTCTTGAATTTATTCAGAGCCTGGGGTATTACCTAAAGAAGTTGCTAATATTTTTTCCTGTCTCCATTCAGTTATAGGAGCTGCACTGGACGTGACCCCTGCAACCCAAGAACAGCATCAAGAGCAGGAGGCCATCATAACAGAGGCGATGAACACTACATCTGCCACTTCGACCGGGGAAGTTTATGAGAGTGTTTATATCTTCAACGAGCAAATGGTGGAAGAACTCCTAGACCCTAAGAGCGATCCACTTACAGACTTGCTTTTTGTTATGGGAAAAAGTGTGTTCACAGCCAGCTCTTCGGCCCCAACCGGCAGCATCCCAGTGGACACTCAAGCAGCTCATGATGAGGCGATAATGGCAGAGATCAGGGCCGAGATGGCAAGTGCCTCACTGGGTAGCAGTATTGGAGGTGGGATGGCAGGTCCTGGTCCGGCCCCTTTATGGATGATTCCGAGCGGTACAATCATCGTCACAGGTGTACCCCCTGTGTCTTCTCATATAGAAAGTGCCCCCGTCCCTCCGACCACGCATTCCGAAAGCGTTCCAATTTCCGTGAGTTCGAAGGAGGAGACTACAATTATTCCCCCGGTCTAGGATAAGCCGAGTAAAGGCAAGAGTTCGAAATGGCACCACAGCGGTAGTTCCAGTGGATCGACGCCAAAGTGGCAGAAGAAGAAGAAGAAACATAAGGAGTAGGCATGTCTCTTTGTGTCCCTTTTTGGTATATAAGTAGGAATTCCACTCTTGCTTTCAGAAGGCCGTGTATAGATGCGGGTTCGGCCCCTGTTGTAGAAACTTTTGGAATAACCTTTTTGTACTTATTTTGTTTCCAAAGAATAGTTGAAATATTGTCTCCTTTTTTCTTAGCATAACTCCGAGTTTGTTTGCTTAAGTGTTACATCATCTGAAGTGTCAATATACTTGACATGGTTAAGTATATTTGTGAAGCTTTAGTCCCTGGATCAGACTTGGATTCGGTTACTAAGTCCCGGAGTCATGGCTTCAGGTCATGACCGAACGTCAAGTCGATTCCTAATGTTGTACTGTCTCGATCAATAGCTAGAGTTATGCCCCAGTCCTGGGGATGAATTGAAGTGGTTGAATAATGACTGCTTTTCACCTTTGACACTTTTAATTTAACTCAGTTAGAACTAAATTATAGAGAGATGAGTTTGAGTGGTCGGATCACACTCGCTCATTTATTGATAATCGCATCCACACTTTGGGGATCGAATTTGTGCGCTGGCAATCAGTCATGCCTGCTTGATGTTTAAAGTTACGTCCACACTCTGGGGACTTAAGTTGTTTTTCGGGCGGTCAGTCACACCCGTTTTATTAATCGAAATTGCATCCACACTCTTGGAACTTAGGTTGATTTGTGGGCGGTCAATCACACACAATTTTTGTTTATACTCCAGTCCGCGCTCTGGGGACAAAGAGTTGTCTCGCGGGTGGTCGGTTCACACCCGATTGATGTTTACACTCCAGTCCACGCTCTAGAGAATTAGAGTTAGTTGTGGATGGTCAGGCACACCAAATTAATGTTTATACTCCAGTTCACGCTTTGGAAATTTAGAGTTAGTTAACAGACGGTCGATCACATCTGTTTTGAGTTTTGAGATCTCGTTCGCACTCTAGGAACAATAAATTGATTAGGATCATGGATGGTTGGGTCACATCCACCCTAAGTAAACAAGCGAAGTCATAGATGGACAGATCCATCCTCCTTGAGCTTGTGAATATGAATGGCGAGGTCGTTAGACGGACGGATCCATCCTCCTCGAGTTTAGATTGCACATGGGCAAAGTCATGGGTGGACGGATCCATCCTCCTCGAACCCACGTTTGTAAGTTTATACTCCAGCTCGCACTCTGGGAGCCGAAGTTAGTTAGAGGATTGTCGTGTATCAATCCTTTTTGGCTTTGGTGTGATAGCTTACCCCTGAGCTCGGGTTTCACTTAGCGAGTGACTTGTCATATCATAGTCACTCCCTATTTGAATAAGTCCCACCATGGAATGGAACTTAGCTCTTCGTGCATTATGATGGTCGCATGACGCATTTTAAGAATCACTACTCTGGCTCGAAGAGATTGCATTTTATTGTTGAAATAAGAAAATATGGCAAAGTCAGTTGCCTTATTGCAAGTTCAAATTTCAAAATGCATAAACAAATTGCAAATGAAAAGCAGACTAAAAGAATAAACAAAGCCTGTTATGTGTAGTAGCGATAGAGACTCTCGCTATTCCAAGCCCTTGGTAAAGTGAGACCATCAACAATTGATAATTTGAATATGCCATCTCAAAGTCTCCGTTCGATGCATACGGTCCTTCCCATGTTGACTTCGTATGCGAAGGGACCTAATAAATCCTCTTGAGCACGAGATCGCCAAGTTCAAAGGTTCAGGGTTGGACCTTAGCATTGTATAATCGGGCGACTCGATTTCGGTGCATGGTTTCCCTCTAATCAGTTTCTTTATGCTTATCATCTAATAAGTCTAGAGATTCGGCAAGCAATATGGCATTTGTCTTCGGATCATAGTAAGTCACACGATGAGAAGGTACTTCTAACTCGACTAGAATGACGGCTTCTGAGCCGTAGGAAATTGAAAATGGAGTGTGACCGGTTGCAGAATTGTGGGTAGTTCAGTACGCCCATAGGGCCATGGGAAGTTCATCGACCCATCTCCCTTCGGCCTTTTCCAGTCGCTTCTTCAGAATGGATTTGATAACTTTATTAACAGCTTCGACCCATCCATTCACTTGAGGGTGAGAAACCGTTGAGAACTTCTTCTATATGTGGAAACGTTGACAGAAGTTCTTAAACTCAGCACTATCGAATTGGGCTCCATTGTCGGTGATAATGGTATGTGCGAGACCAAAACGATAGATGATGTTGCAGACAACAAAGTTGATTACTTTCTTTGTCGTGATAGTAGCAAGGGGCTCAGCTTTCGCCCATTTGGTAAAGTAGTCAACTGCAACAATGGCGTACTTCGCACCACCTTTAGCTAGAGGTAAAGATCCAATTATATCGATGCCCCACATGGCGAACAACCATGGATTGACCATTTGAGTAATTTTAGTAGGCCGGGCTCTTGGTATCCGAGCATGTTTCTGACATCTGTCACATCTCTTGGCATAGTATAATGCATCCCGATTCATAGTCGGTCAATAATACCGATATCGAAGTATCTTCTTAGCAAGGGCCTACCCCTAGTGTGATCGCCTCATTCACCCTCGTGCATGTCGTATAACACTCGTTTGCTTTCGTCGTGGGTGATACACCAGAGTAAAGGAATGGAGTATCCTCTTCTGTACATGACTCCATTCTGGATAATGAATCGTGAAGCTTTCCAGAGAACTTGCCTTTTCTCACTCCTACGCTAAGGTAAGGTTCCATGCTCGAGATAATTTCTAAACGGGGTCATCCATGACTCCATCTCGGGTGTGTCTTCATGTACCCAGTCGGTCTCTATCTGATTGATGCTCGGAGAAGTAAGTGTCTCAACGGGGACTAGTCCCATTTGCTGCGCTTCACCGGTGCTAGCCAGTTTTGCCAGAGAATTGGCCTTCCGGTTATGCTCACGGGGTATGCAATAGATGGCATAGTAGTCGAACTAATCCAACACTTCTTGGACCTGAGTGAGATAAGTAGCCAACCTCCGGTCTCTGGCTGGGTATTCTCCTCGAACTTGGCATACGACCAATTGCGAATTGCAGTAAATCTCCACAGCGATAATTCTCATGTCTCTAGCGAGTCTGAGTCGGCAAGTATAGCTTTATATTCGGCCTCGTTATTAGTTGCATGGAAATTAAACTTCAAGGCATAGCATATGGATCGACCTTCAAGGGTTTGAAGTACAACTCTAGCGCCTGAGCAACGATCATTTGATGCACCATCGGCATAAAGTTTCCATATGTATTTAGGAGATTCATTGCTTTCGGGAAAGTCCTCTGGTATAATAATTCAGCGATGAAGTCCGCCAGAACTTGTCCTTGGATGGCTTGTATCGGTGTATAAGCAATATCAAACTGACTCAACTCGATGTTCCACTTTAGCAACCTACCAGACGTCTCAGGCCGCGTAAGGACCTGTCGTAATGGCCGGTTGGTGTAGACTGTGATAGGATAATCCTAAAAGCAGGGACAGAGCTTTCTTGAGGCAATGACAAGACAATAGGCCAGCTTTTCCAACTTCGGATAGTTTTTCTCCGCTTCCGTCAATCGTTTGCTAATGTAATAGACCGGTCGTTGTATCCGATCCTCCTCCTGAATTAATGTAGCACTGATTGCATTTTCTAACATTGCCAGATAGATGTATATTCTCTCATGCTCAATCAGGTTTGACAAAATAGGTGGTGTAGCTAGGTGTTGAACCAGTGATCGGATTGCGCCTTCACACTCCTCGGTCCATTCAAAGTTTCACTTTCCTTTCCTGATCAGATCGAAGAAGGGAATGCACTTGTCGGTGGATTTGGAGATGAATCTGCTCAACGCTACTACCTTTCCGTTGAGGCTCTGTGCTTGTTTTATAGTTCTTTGAGTCTTGAGATTCCGAATCGCCCATATCTTCTCGGGATTATCTTCAATTCCTCAAGCATTAACAATGAATCCGAGGAACTTTCCAGATGCGACTCCGAAGTGACACTTCAATGGGTTGAGCTTCATTCGGTACTCTCGAAGGATGTTGAACATTGTTTCCAGGTCTTTGACATGATTGATGGAGAGTCGCGACTTTACAAGCATATCGTCCACGTACACCTCCATAGTTTTCCCAATTCGGTTGGCAAACATTCGATTGACAAGTTTTTGATAGGTCGCCTTAGCGTTATTAAGTCCAAACGGCATCACTTTATAGCAATAGAGTCCCATATCAGTGACAAAGCTGGTATGCTCCTGGTCGAGTAGGTGCATCGGTATCTAATTGTAGCCGGAATATGCATCCATAAAAGACAAGAGCTCATGTCCGACCGTTGAATCTACAAGCTGATCAACTCTGGGAAGCGGAAAGCTATCTTTAGGGCATGCTTTATTTAGGTCTGAGTAGACACACAAGTTCTCGATTTCCCGTTAGGTTTCCTGACAAGCACCGGGTTGGGTACCCATTCTGGATATAATGCATCTCGGATAAACCTATTCGACTTGAGTTTATCCACCTCTTCCTTTATGGCAGCAGATCTCTTTGGATCCATACCGTGCCTTTTCTGCTTGACCGGGACATGCCGCGGGTCAATATTCAATGTATGGCTCGCGATGTCCGACGAGATCCCACACATGTTTGAGTGCGTCCAGGTAGACACTTCGAGGTTTGCCCGGAGAAATTCAACCAATTCCTCATTCATTTGTTGGCTTAGCTGAGACCCGATCTTTATCATTCTGGAGTCATCATCATCATCGATCGGGACATCGATCATCAGCTCTGCCGAGGAAGGCCGACTGTCTTTGACTTCCTCCTCATTATCGTCATCTCGTGGATCAAGATCTTTTAGGAACTGGTTGTGGTGCCCGGGCCTAGGCCTAGGCGTTAGCTGTCAAATGTCGGTAAAATGGACACAGAGAGATTCCTCTACATCCTTGCCCTTCTCTTTGCGCTGCGCCTCCCGCAGCTCAGTAACATAACAGGCATGTCCAGCTGCCTGATCTCCCTGAATAACTCCAACCCCGTTGTCAGTGGGGAATTTCAAAGTTAAACACCAAAGGGCAATAGCTGCCCTAAATTCAGCTAGGGCCGGTTGGCCCAGGAAAGCATTATACAGTGAATTAATATCCAACACAATGAACTGTAACATTTGGACTCTCCGGTGCTCTCCAATTCCCAACTCCACTGGTAATTCCACCATCCCAGTGGGTATAGTTGCACTTTCATTGAAGCCATGTTTACGAGGCTGACACGGCTTTAATTCCTTTGCTTCCATTTTCATTTGATCATATGCTCGATTGAAAAGAATATTCACAGAGCTTCCACTATCCACTAAGATCCTCTTCATCCAAGCAGGACCTATCTGAGCTGATATGACTAGTGGATCAATGGTGGGGGCTTCGACTCTATCGACATCCCTGTCTCGAAAAAATTTCATCGTTTTTTGTTGTTTAGTCGGAGCCCCATCGTCTAAATTACTGGAACATTCGAAGCTCGCATGCCTAACCGAGCTGGCATACGACTCCATTTCCTTCCAGCTTCGACCAGTTGGATAAGGACCACCACTAACTGTGTTAATAACTAACCTCCCGCTAGTACGCGCGAGTTCCTCCGGTCTAGCTTCATTCTGTACTTGATTCTGGTTTGATGGGCCCGCACCTCTAGCCTGCGGCGCCCGAACGAACTGTTCCAACTTCCTCTCTCGGATTAACTTATCAATAATGTCCTGTAAATGGCTACATTCATCGGTGTTATGACCATAGCAATCATAGCATCTACAGAATTTCCCAGATTGAATCTGCTTTTCGGACGACTGCTTTAGAGCAGGCCTCTTATATTGGCCAGCATTACAGGTCTACAAGTACACATTCTCCAAGGATGTATTCAAAGTAGTATAGGTGTCAAACATGGGAGCTCTATGTCCCAGTCCGCGATTTTGATCTCGCTTCTTACCCTGACTTCCATCGCCTTTCTGTAGATTCTGCTGATTCTGAATATTTAACTGCACTTTACCGAAACTCTCACCGGTTTTCTTCACAGCGATGTTACTTTGAATGCCTTCCACACTGGTCCCCATGTCATCCTCCTTCCTGGATTTTTTAGCATCATCTCTTCTTAAGAAGTAGGCCGCCTTAGAGTAGAAATGGTCCAGCAACGTGGGGGGTTTCCTAGCCAACCAGTTTCCAAATTCGGAATCAAGATCGATTCCATTAGTCAGCGCCATCAATATGGAATTACCATTAGGGTTACTAATCTCCACACAAGCAGCATGTAATCTTTCCAGATAACGTCGAGGCATCTCTCCCGGAGTCTGAGTGACGCTGGATAAGGTGTTAACATCCTTAGGTCTTGTGACATGCATAGGAAAGTGTTCGACGAATTTCGTAGCTAACTGATCAAAGCATGAAATAGGTCGGGGTGGTAGGCGAGTAAACCACTTGGTCGTGATGCCCCCTAAGGAGATTGGAAAACTTTGACACTTCACCGCATCGTCAGCTCGTGCGGCACTCATCAGCCATTCGTACTTCAGGATGTGTTGGTTAGGGTCTGAACTCCCTTCATAGACAGGTAAAGTTGGCCTTCTGAATTAACGGGGCGGTTCAGCAGACAGGATGTCATTAGTGAAGGGCGTATGACTCCGGGAGATTCCTTAGTCATCATTGGAGAGGCCCTGACTTTCACGAATCATGGTCAGGATGTCTGGCATCTAGACATTCTGGGCATGTTGGGCCAAGGCATGGTCGAGTTCCATAATGCGAGGATGGCCCGGGCGCGGTTGACGGTCCATGCCTCGCTTCCTTAGCTCTAGGTCTTCGGGTACATAAGGTTCTAGAGTATGATTGTATTGACGAAGGATCAGATCTGTTCATTCTCGAATATCAACTTCCAAGTCGATGGCGGTGGCAGCAGTATGGTTATCAGTAATGTGATAATGAACTGTCCCTCCTCGGGAGGAGGGCCCAGCCTGGTGACTTGCAGATGGACCAGCTCCCGCTTGTCTAAGGTTCAGACTGCGCTGATGCCCGGGAGCTTGCACGTAGCTTCCATCCAGTCGTGGACGTGTAAATCTGTGATGGTAATCAGAGGAAGCTGAGCTCTCGGTGGATGAGTATGAAGCTTGATTCCTTCTTGATCTCCTTCGTCTTTCTTGATTCGGTCGGTTGGTTTACTCCGTGTTGGCACGGATCTGCTAGGTAAGCTGCTGGCGGCTTTGGGCGTGCTCTTACATCAGCATTTGGAACTCCACCTTGGTGATAGGGCCTTGTGGATTGGAAGGTCCAGCTGAGTTCTGGTTTATAGTAGGTAATTACGTAGGATTCTGTCTATCTCTTCTTTCCTGATCTGCAGCGGTTGATGCAGTCCTTGTAGTAACCATGGTGAATGTGGTAGCTCTCTCCTAGATTTGATGCAATTTGAAAAGGATGGAAGAACCACTGGATATGAGATCTGGCTCTTCTCCTTAGATTCTTGCAATCCAACGACGGTAGTAGATCCAATGAGTGGGACAAAAGCTGGGTTTTCTCAGTGAAAGCACCAAAGTGTTTGTACCAAAATTGGGCACAAAATTCTTCGGGCGTGTTTGAAGAGATTAAAGTGAAGAATATAAATGGAAAATGAGGTAGATCTAACAAACACACCAAAAACAGACAAACAGAAGTATGAAAACACAGAAATTTATAGTGGTTCAGCGTTGTAGCCTACATCCACTATAGAAAGTTTGTTGTTTATTAATAACTCTCGCTGATTACAATTGTTTGCAACATAACACACAAGGTATAACGAAGATTTCGGCAGAGTATCGGCGTTCCAGAGTCCAAAGTCTTTTTTTAGAGGCCTCGGACTGCTGTTTATAGGCGTAGGCTGCAAATATCTCGCTCAAATCTCAGAAGACCCCTTCTCTCACATCGGTTGGCCCACGTGATTGATCTCTGGCCATTTGGGTTCGATCCATGGTCGATACATACATAATTCGTATTGATCCAAAACACCTACTTTTGGGCTGAGATCGATCAAGTACATTCTTGAGGTGGTGCGTAAGCTCCTGTGAAAATTTGGTGGCATTTGGACTTGTAGATTTTGAGTTTTGATTGGTACAAGTTTGTGTTTTCAATGTACTGCTGAGCTCGTATCGATACAACTCGTATCGATACCTTCGTTTTGCTTCAAGCTCGCATCGGTCAAGTGACATGGCGCTATATTCTAGGATCGATCCACTTTTTATGCCGAGTGGCTGAGTCTTCCTCTTGAATATGTTCTCATTCGTATCGACCTGATGTGCTCCTTATTTCGTATCGATCATGGGATGCTGCTTCATACTCATAGCACTTGGTTGACTTCGTATTGATGGTCAATGCCGCTTTGTATCGATGGTCCTTACTTCGATTTGCACCGATATGTACTGATCCCTTTCGTATCGATATTTGTTTATATATTTTCGTATCGATCACTGGTTGATCGATACGAATTGCCTGGATAATGATCGATACAAACAGCTTCAAAGCCAGAATTGTGGAGGTCTGATCATTGTTGGCCATTGATGGATACGAAGGGGACGGTGAAGGATGGATACGAACTTAACCCTTTTTTCATGGATATCAATGTGGTTGTTTTTATTGATTTTGATCGATCAATATCTTGAGCAAACCAATCCCGATTGACTTGAAATTTGGAACGTTGGCTTTCATAGCTTTGCTTGTCATGTCATATCAATTGTAGCTCGATCCAAACTCGGGAAAAATTTACCAGTATCCATAGTAGGCCTGTGTATAACCGATCTTCGGGACAAACTGTCTTTGGTTTCCAGTTAATTTCTTGGTGTCACGGCCTTGCCAAAAGACATGATAACAATAGTATTATTTGTATATTTTGTGTTCCTTCCACTTTGAGTTCTAGAAGACAAAAGAGATAGTTTTCGTTTTGTTTTCTTATATCAACTACCCAATGATCAATGGTTTTTGGACTTCTCTGGTCAAATTTATTATTCTTTGTCGAAAACCAGAGTTCTGAAAATGGCGGGTTGTTACATCTGCTTAAAAAAGTAGTCACCAAATACAAGAAACAAACTAGGGAAGTTCGGCATAAACAAATGACAAGACAAATAATTATATGTTTGGCTAGTACAACAAGATACATATAAAATGAATATAAATAAAATAACTCAAACATGCATGGTTACCTTCTCTATATATCTTACTTTAGTTACACTACCCTACAACCCTATCAACTTGTAAAGTAGGTATAATCGGGAAAGAGAGAGGGGGTCAAACATAGTCCGGTGAGTAAGAAATATCACTAATGGTATGGTGTTAATATGTCAATACGCAATCTTAGGCTGTTTACCCGAACATGTAAATCTTCATCCAACAAGTTAAGCAACTCATATAATATAGGATAATGACCTAGTAACAGCCTATATGGATTGCACCCGAAGATCAGACATTCCAAGCTAGGTGAATCTAACAATATATCGAGTATATAATCTTGACAGTAAACCACTTAAACAATTATACTATCATTACACATCGAGTATACAGTCTCGATGGTAAACCGCCTACACAATTACACTATCGTAGCACATCAAGTTTATAGTCTCGATGGTAAACCGTCCTACACCCACTATTATTCAACTAACAACATACAAGTATTGAACAACAAATCAATTCCCCTATAGGTATACACAATGTAAACCTGCTATATGGATACCTTCATCTCCTAACAATCTACATAATAAAATGTGTGATTCATGGCGCTAACTATAACGATAAAAGAAATCTGAATATGGTATATCGCACACCTAAGCTGAATGTCATGTTATACAATGTCAGAACGTTACGTAGCACTCTAGCATGTCGCACAAAATAGGGGACAACTAACCCTGAACACGATACAAAGCCTGATCGGGTGCAGGTCCAATCTACGTTAACTATAGGTGATCGATCGGTTGTTTACATCAAATAGTCAACTACTCTCTTATGTATTTTTTTCTTACACAGTGCATCAGTTAACTATTCGACTATTTAGTCAACTGATGGAATTTTTTCGGTCGACTATTCTACAATGGTGTTACATTATTTATTCTTGGGTTATTCTTGTTTTCCCTTGAATGCAATCGGTGAACTAATAATATTTGGTCGGTCGGTTGCCTGTTACTTAGTTTCAGCAATTCAGCATCATCCTTTTTGTCCCGTTTTGCTAGTGCTTCATTCTACATTCTTTCTAGACTTAAAAAATGACTTATAATTCATTATTAGTTCATTTTAATTAGTTATTCATATTCATTAACATCTTTAATATGCACAAACGATTATTGATTCATTTATTCAATCATACTCAATTTTTGACGTAATTTATCGATACGACCATATAAATTATACTATGATTGATAAATCTAAAAAATTAACTCTTATTCATCATTAATGAGTATCTATCTACTATAATAATATATATACATAGTTTAAGATGAATTTTGCTTCTAATTTACCCTCCCTCCAATTCATATTAATTTCCTATCAAAGCAATTTTCTATGATTCCTCATTTTATTAATTTAACAATTATCATCAGTTATGTCAAATCAGTCTTGAATTAAGATATATAAATGAAATTTATTACGTAACTAATTGCATAACCGTTTCGTAAATAAACCCGCTCACCTAGAATAGCCGATTTAATTGGATTTACTTGAAATTTTCAAGCTTTTTCCTCTAACCGATTTGCCTTGTCATTTATTTGTTTTAGTCTGAGTTAATATTTATTAGTTCTAATTTCTCTTTCTTTCCTCTTCATATTGATATTTTATTCAATTCATTTAGAGATGATTTGAGGTAGAAAAGTGGAATTTTAGGGTTAGCGATTTGTGGCGGCTGTGGACTAAAGAAGAAGATGATTAGAATGAATGTATACATGATTTTCCTCTTGTTAAAACCCTAATCCTAAAATAACACCTCAGGTCCACTTAGTTTCCAACTCGTTCGAATAGAAAATTTCAGTAAATTCTCCATATCTCTTTTATCTAATATCCATTTCTTATATTTTATATGTGAATTTAAGGTAGAAAAATCTACTTAACGCAATGCTAAAGATAGATTCCTAAAATTCCTTCATTTGTGAAAATTCTATTTTTGAAATTTATGTTAAATTACCAACATAACAATTTAAGTTGATTAATTATTTTTTATTGAAAATCTAGGTGTTACATCCCCATTTAAAGAATTTCATCCTCGAAATTCTATGAGACGAAAAAATATAATTCGTAAACTCAAATATACAAATAGCAACCATGTGCGTGCGCATTACAGCACCCAAGCCACATCACAATCAAATCAATCCAGATAATTTCTATCAACATATTCAACTCCTAACATTTCTAACAATATAAGATATGATTTCCATATAGATAACAAGGTAACATGTATAAAGACAATGATATAGCAATAATAATATACATACAAACAAATAATGCACATCCATCAAATCAAACATATGTCATGAATGCGACATATGGTAAATGCATAAATGTAACTAATGGGCCGCTATATGAATTTAAAATCATGGCATATAGGCACGTGTGCAAAGCATCATAAAATAAAATAGATAATTTCTATATGTATGCAACACATACACACTCCCACACCCACGCGCATGCGTGCACACAGACACACACACACATATATATATATATATATGTATGTATGTATGTATGTATGTATATAGTCAAGTCATGCAATCAAACATAAGCCACAAAACAAAGCATACTACACAACCAATTTCCCGATTTATATAAGCAAGCAAAATATGGAAAACATACCGAGAAAGAGTGAGGGATGAGAAGCTCTAACCTTCTCCTCTGGTTCCTAAGTACTCTAAACTGAATAATTTTCCCACTAGACTCTAAATAATTTAGCGACCTTCTTTCAGAGTCGCTTTGTCTCATGCTCAATGATGCAAAGAGGTGCACGACGAGCAAGTGAATCTCTCTTAACTTCGACCTCCTCTAACTGACTTGGCTTGACTATAGTATTTGAATCATGTAAACACTTTTGTAAATGAAACACATGGAAAAAACCATGAACTCTCTTCAAATTTTCATGAAGCTTCACTCTATTTTCCAACTTCCATACTCTCTCCAATATTGGAAAACACCCTAGAAATCTCGGTGCCAATCCTGAACTACCAAACCTCATAACATGTCTTAGTGGTGAGACCTTCACAAAAACCATGTCTCATACAACAAATTTCAACTTTGTGCATCTCTTGTTAGCATATGATTTATGTCTGTCATGCGCATTCATTCCCCTATGTATTAGATTTACCTTCTCTGAATCTCTCTGATCATATATGGTCCAAGTATAATTCTATCTATACTGTCCCACTAGCAAGATGGGAATTTGCAAGGCCTCGTGTTCAATGCCTCAAACGGTGTCATCCCAATACTTGCCCGGTGGTTGTTATTATATGCAAATTCCACTATAGCAAATGGTCTTCCTAAGAACCACCAAAATCCAAAATATATATTAGCAAAAAATCTTTCAAACACATGATCGACACATTTAGTCTGTCCATCTATCTGTGGGTGACAGACTGTACTCATATTCAGTTCAGTTTCCAAAGACTTCTAAAGACTTCTCCAAAACTCGGTCACCGACAATAATGGAAGGAACTTTGTGTAGTCGAATTGCCTATCTAATATATAAAGTTACCAAAGATGTAGCTATCTTCAAGATCCTAGTTGGATAAAATGAGCACATTTTTTCAGTCGATAAACAATAACCTAAACACCCTCATTTCCCCTTCTGATTCTTGGTATGCCATAAATAAAATCCATCAAAATACTTTCCTACTTCCACCGTTGTATATTTAAAGGCTGTAATAAGCCACTGGGATTTTTTAGCACTACTTTAACCCTTTGACCTATTAAACACTTCTAAGTGAACTCTACTTCATGTTTCTTCTTACCCCACTAGAAGAATACCCTTTTCATGTTTCGATACATTTTGTCACTACCGAGATTAACAGTCATCCTAGAATAATGAGATTCATCAAGTACCAATTCAATCAACTCTATAATATTCACAACAAACAACCTACTGTCTTTATGAAACTACCCTCTAGAATCATGGAATAATGGTCCAAATGAATTGAATGCTCATCTCTACTTAGCTGCTTAAAAATACCAAAAAACCCCGTGTCTTGCTTCTAACTCAAACAGACATGGTATATAATGAAGGCTGAACATCTAAAGCTACTAATAACCATGTGCTAGATCTAACGAAGGTCAAAAATCAAATGCATAAATGAACTCCAAGTGTCTCCACTCTAAAAACGTAAAACTAAGTGTTTGGGCCAAAATTGGTCACAAACCTCGAAAGGTGTGAAAACACCAGTGTTTGCACACAGATCCACAATATTCAAACACGGATCTCAGATCTAGATAAAGTAGAGAATAAAAATAAAGAAATAGCAAAATTAAAATGAGTAAGAAAGCAAAGAACACAAGGTTTATAGTGGTTCGGCTATCTCCGGCCTACGTCCACTTTGGATCAATCCTTTTATTCCTTTTATACTGAGATTACAGTTACAAGACTTTGAAATCAATAAACAAAATGACGGAGTTTTGTTTAGAAAAGCAGAAGAAGATCCCTTTTTAGTTGCCACAGAGCTGCTATTTATAGGTGTAGATCTGAAAATATCCTCCCTAAACCCTGGAATACCTCTTCTCATGCGCAGGTAGGCCTACCAGATAAATCTGGGGTCATTTGGGATTGATCATGATCGATCCAAGTACAATTCATATTGATCCAAAAATTGTCCAATTGGGTTGAGATCGATCATGGAGGTTCTTGAGTGCATCAGCAAGCTTTTGTGAAAATTTCATGATGTTTCGACTTGTAGTTTGTGAGTTACGATCGATCCAAGATTCGATTTTCAAGGAGGCTGAGGGATTCGTATCGATTAGGGGCTTTGTATCCATCATATCCGTGTCCATCATCCACCAAGTATGCATCGATCCGAGTTTCACGCCCCGATCCATGTTGAGCGCTCCATTACTTGACCGGCTCCTTCGTAGCTTTCGATACGAAACCAATAAAAATGAAATATCCCATGGGTGCTTTTCGTACCCATCATCCATCCCCTTCTTCGTATCCATCAGCCACTCTTTTCTTTGTATTGATCCCGAGTGCCTTTATAAAACACGTGACTTCATATCCATCGAATCCATAACCATCCAAGCCTTGCTTCCTTCGTATCAATCCAAACTTTGATCGATACGAAACGTGCCAACACACCTTGCCATATCCATCCAATCGATGTGCACTGCATCAATACGAAGGCCATCAACTCGAAGTATGTTACCATATTTATTTTGATCGATACGAAACCATCGATACAAACCAGTTTCTCGTAAACCTTGATCCATCCATAACTCGAGCATACGAACTCCGTTTGACTTGAAATTTGAAATGTAGCCTCTCCAGACCTTATTTATCATTTCCTATCGATCCCACCTTGATTGGAGCTTGGTCCAATTTTGATGGTATCGATTACATCCTCATTTCCAATCGGTCTCCAACCTTGATATCCATCCTTTTTAGCCAATTGTTGATATCCCGGCCTTGACCGAAAGGCGGTGTAACATTTGCCTCCCAAAACATGCCTTTCGATAGGAAGGTGTGTTTTGAATAGCTTTAAATCCGACATCCAAAGTCAATATTCCATCCATAGCCATATCATTCGATCCATAACCCAATTCATTACCAAGCCATTCTATCTAAGTGCCATAGCCATATCCTTGTCCAAACCCCCGACTGCTCCGAGTCGATATCCGATTCTGAATCCAGTAACCAAATCCTTAACCAATTCCATATCCATCTGAACCCGTCAACTGAGTTTTAATCCATCCATAACAAATAGCTAATAACCAAATTCATGACCTCTCCAGGTCGGTATCCAAATCCAAGGCCGCTTCGGGCTTATAGCCAAATCCTTAGCTGTTCAAAGCCAAAATCCAAATCCATGACCTCTCCGAGTCTAAATTTAAATCCATAGACCTCGCCCAGTCATTTTATCCTGCTCTGGCCTCGACTTTCCTGTCGGGGGATTTTATATTCTTCGGCCTTGACTCTTCAGTCGAGGACTTTTATATTCTCCGACCTCGACCCTTCGGTGGAGGACTTTTATATTCTCCGGCCTCGACTCTCCGGTTGAGGACTTTTATATTCTTCGGCCTCGACTCTCCTCTCTCTCAGCCTTCGCATCTTCCTATCTTAAAAACCTTTCTGCTTTGGGATAAAACTCCCCGAGATCCATTGGCGAATCTTGTTCCAACGATATCTTAAAATCAAAATCATCCGCAATTCCTGAGTCTACTGCCATCAAAACCATCGACGGATCGGGTTTATCCACCAAAGCCACTGCCGCATTGAATCTGGTTAAGAAATCCCTAAGTGATTCTCCCTTCCACTGTTTCATTGATGTCAAAGTAATCACAATCTTGGGTCTTACAATGTGGACCCGAAATTGCGTCATGAATCTCTCAATCAACTCCGTCCATGTGCCAATAAAGCCACTTTCCAATTGTCTGAATCATAGTGCTGCTATATCCGTCAGATACAAAGGGAAGCACTGAGCCATGACTTCCTCTGATGCCCCCAGTACTTTCATGTGCCTCATATATCTTGTCAAGTGAACAGCGGGATTCGTTCTCCCATCATACATCTCCAGCGTTGGTAGTTTGAAATCTGGTGATTACTAGCTTGCCTGATCATAGGAGTAAAGGGGCTCCTGTTCAAATCTTCCAAATCTCTATTCATCAATCCTTCTCTCATAGCCCGTCTGATCATGTCTGATATCCTATCATTGTCATCAAGTGGCAGCCTTTGCATGTTATCTCCAACCTGCCCCCCGAGTCCATGAGGGAATCGTAAAGTCTGTCCTTCTAGATGAGCGTCTTTATCCCGATAAACTCCAAACTGCACAGCGCCGCCTGGTATCCTTCTTGGAATTGAGTCAACATGATTTGGGGATATTCCCCCAAGTACAGGAGCTGCTCCTGATGGTCCTAATCTATCTTTCATCCTGCTTGCTGCGTTTCCCTGACTCTGATTCTGAACTTCCTCTGCTTCTGCTGCTCCAGCTTCACGATCCCTGTTTCAAGCCTTACCTACAGTTATGTTCTCTTGATTCTGCATCCTGGCTTGTCCAACCTGTCGGAGTAGGTTCTGCATCATCTCCTCTTGCCTTTTCAACATCCCTTCCTACATAGTATCCATCATTATCTCCATCTCATCTCTGATGATGAAAACTAAGGTCTGATTAGCTTCTGAAGAGGCCTCTTGACTTCCTTCATGCTAACTCCTTTTCGTTCTTTGTCTCCTTGTTGATTGCTTGGCCATGGTTCCTTCTAGATCTGATCCTTTAGCTTTCCAAATATGAACTCCAAGTCTGATGTAGTGAGTGTTAGTCCTTCTCAATGAAAGCACCAAAGTGTTTGCACCAAAATTGGTCACAAACCTCGAAAGCCGTGCAAGCACCAGTGTTTGCACACAGATCCACAATATTCAAACACAGATCTCAGATCTAGATAAAGTAGAGAATAAAAATGAAAAAATAGCAAAATCAAAATGAGTAAGGAAGCAAAGAACACAAGGTTTATAGTGGTTCGGCTATCTCCGACCTATGTCCACTTTAAATCAATCCTTTTATTCCTTTTATACGGAGGTTATAGTTACAAGCCTTTAAAATCAGTAAACAAAATGACAAAGTTTTGCCTAGAAAAGCAAAAGAAAATCCCTTTTAGTTGCCATAGAGCTGCTATTTATAGGCGCAGATCTGAAAATATCCACCCCTAACCATGTATTACCTCTTCACATGCGCAGGTGGGCCCACCAGACCGATCCGGGGTCGTTTGGGATCGATCCTGATCGATCCAAGTACAATTCGTATCGATTCAAAAATTGTCCAATTGAGTTAAGATCGATCATGGAGGTTCTTGAGTGCATCAGCAAGCTTTTGTGAAAATTTCATGATGTTTGGACTTTGTAGTTTGTGAGTTATGATCGATCCAAGATTTAATTTGCAAGGAGGCCGAGGGATTCGTATCGATCAAGGGCTTCGTATCCATCATATCCATGTCCATCATCCACCAAGTATGCATCGATCCGAGTTTCACGCCCTGATCCATGTTGAGCGCTCCATTACTTGACCGGCTCCTTCGTATCGATTAATACGAAACCGATCAATATGAAATAGGCCATGGGTTATTGCTTTTCGTACCCATCATCCATCCCCTTCTTCATATCCATCAGCCGCTCTTTTCTTCGTATCGATCCCGAATGCATTGATAAAACATGTGACTTCATATCCATCGAATCCATATCAATCCAAGCCTTGCTTCCTTCGTATCGTTCCAAACTTCGATCGATAAGAAATGTGCCAACAAACCTTGCCGTATCCATCCAATCGATGTGCACTGCATGATACAAAGGCCATCAACCTGAAGTATATTACCATATTTATTTTGATCGATACGAACCAGTTTCCCATGAACCTTGATCCATCCATAACTTGAGCATACAAACTCCGTTTGACCTGAAATTTGAAATTTAGCCTCTCCAAACCTTGTTTATCATTTGCTATCGAACCCACCTTAATTGGAGCTCGGTCCAATTTTGACGGATTCGGTCATATCCTCGTTTCCAATCGGTCTCCAACCTTGATATCCATCCTCTTTAGCCAATTGGTTGATATCCCGGCCTTGATCGAAAGGCGGGGTAACAGTAAGCATCAGTTGTCTCCTACTTAAGGCATCTGCTACAATACTACCTTTTCCTGAATTATACAAAATATCAAAACTATACGATGCCAAGAATTCCATCCATCTCCGTTGCCTCAAGTTAAATTCTTTCTACGAGAATAAATACTCTAAGGATTTGTGATTTGTAAATAACTCAAATCGTCCCTCAAAAGATAAAGTCTCCAAGTTTTGAGTGCAAAAATTATAGCTGCTGACTCTAGATCATAAGTTGGATAATTTTTCAAGTACACTTTTAAATATCGACTAGTATAACAAACAACTCTACCCTCTTGCATCAAAACAGCGCCAAGCCATGTATGTCAAGCATCGGTATACGCAGTAAATGGCTTCAAATCATCAAGATGTAGCAAACAGGTGCACTAGTTAATAATTACTTTAATTTAATAAAAAGCATGGTTGAACTCCGAGTTCCATGAGAAAACCATATTTTTCCTAGTAAGGTGTGTCAATGGTGAAGAAATTTTCGCAAAGTATTTGAAAACCCTTCTATAATAGCCAACCAAACCAAGAAAACTTTTAACCTTCGTAGAATTTTTAAGCACACGCTAATCTTGAACTATAACAACTTTACTCGGATTAATGGACAATCAATGCCCATAAACAAAACGATCAAGAAAGCAAACTTCTTTGTGTCAAAACTGAGATTTAGAAAATCTCGCTTTTAATTTATGCCTATGCAAAGTATTGAGCACTTCTCTCAAATGCAACTT
Source organism: Allium fistulosum (assembly GCA_030737815.1). Classification (NCBI taxonomy): domain Eukaryota; kingdom Viridiplantae; phylum Streptophyta; class Magnoliopsida; order Asparagales; family Amaryllidaceae; genus Allium; species Allium fistulosum. The sequence goes on along the minus strand of CM060905.1, from coordinate 889,167,689 downwards.
GTTCTCTTCTATGATTTTCCGATAAGCAAGTATATCATCTATTAATACCACCATTAACTTATTTAGCAATCCTCTGAATACTCGGCTCATAAGGTCAAATGACATAACGAACAGCTCATAAAGTCCGTTAGGTGTACAAAAAGAGGTTTTTTGATATTATCTTTTGACACACGCAACTAATGAATTTGGTAGCTAAGTCAAGTTGATAAAATACCCTTGCTTCAACTAACTGATCAAATAAGTCATCAGTATGTAATAGTGAATAATGATTCTTTTTCGTCAACATTTTCAATTCATAATAATCCACGCAAAAAGCCTTAAGGAGTCATCTGCTTTAGTAGCAAAGACAATAGATGCTCCCCATTATGAAATACTGCTCCAAATAAAAAATTTCTCTAATAATTCATTCACTTGTTTACTATGCTTACGTCTTTCTCTAGGAGCCATATGCGTAAGTTGTAAACACACCACCTCTCTACCCATACCATCTAAGAGTATTATAAGGTAACATTGTCAGATAATATGAAGAATGAGGCTATATGGGGTACACACGTGAATATACCCTTGGACTAACACCGGTATGTATTAAAAAATTAAATAAACGACTCATCTATACGTATACATATCGGTACAAAGCAATAAACACGTGTGCTTCCAAGGCAGAATGGTACATAATCTACAGTAACATGCGGAGAACATACAGTCAGATTCGTAGCGATAACATATGATATATAATATATAATGCAAACAGAATAAAGATGCAACTCAATGCCAATGTCAACTATCTTAATGTAATGCAATGAATAATCAATATACATCTCAGTGTCAAAATATATAGTGAATCAATGTCATATAAATATCCTAGAACGTCCTAATATATGTCTTCTCTAAGCCCATTAAAATAAATGTTGGTCTTGTCATCCTTGTACCTGAAATTCTCGGACCGACCCAAGTATTACATAAATAACACACAGGCTAGACTATGTCTAATCAAGGATCTATTATATGGGTAACACAACATAAACATGAAATGATAATATGATTAATCTAACATAGATAACCTGATCATCAGACGACATGTTAATGTTAGTATATAAGTATGGAAATATATGCATGGAATATATGTATAATATAAGGGATAATCATCAACCCATCTCGTCTCACAAATATCTCAAAACCATGGGAAACAACCAGCTCTGATATCAAAAGATGTCATCTCCCATATAAAGATACATCAAATCTAGAATCACTAAATTAACACAAATGGGTGAATCATACATATCCAGATATCGTCATCCAATCTAAAAATATCAATAAATGAGATATTACCAAGTATATCAAGTTATCACGAAGCATTGCCCAAATATATCTCTCAATCTCGATAAAACATCGTCGTCAATATATATATATATATATATATATATATATATATATGTATGTATATGTATATGTATATTTGTGTATATATAAAGGATAAGATTTGCCATCTATTAATACAAATGAGAATCCACTACACCTAATCATATATCATAGGTATAATCTCATCTCCTCGTATATCATCAATCTGTAAATATTGTGATGGGAAATGGCTGTACAACAGACACAAAGTCCTAAGTAGATTAATACATATAAAACTATGTGTGTCATCAAACCTATCTCTATACTCAAGTGTGGTGTACCAATAGTATATGCCAATCTACTACTCTGTCGGTACCAGAAGGGAGACTGATAGCACAGAGCAAGCTCTAGAGACACGGAGTCTCTATAGTCTTAGTTACCTCTATATCGTGAAACGTATCCACCGGTTTTCTCGTCAATGCGAAGAATCATAATTCAAGACACTACACTTGCCCCTATAGGTAATAGTCTGTTGGGCTAGGTGACACAGGGAAAACACGCATGTGGGAGTAGCACAAAGCTATATAATATGGTGTGAGGGATCTTAGGAGCAACCCCACAATCAGACCGCTAGGGTGGATTCTAGCCATCCGGTCCTTTCCAATAAACATAATGGGAGTAAATCATAATGGTGGCATATAGAACCAATACATATGGACATGAAGTCATGCTCATAGTTAGGCACAGAGCCATACTCGCTTAATATATGAACAAAGCCATATATCACAGCGTGTATCACCTCACATACTATCCCCTCTATTCCCATCATGTGAGTGTCATCTACTTACGTGGAATAACTGAATAAATATCACAACAGCGTCCCATAGCACTACATGATACTTAAACATTTATTCACTGCTCATAAATTACAGTCAAACTATCTAGTATTCTATATAATGAGCCCAAAGATTAACCAGAGAAATATTATCGAAAGTCCCATACCATACGGTATTATAACTCTGTTTACTCTGATTTCTCATCACATATAATGAAAATATCATGAAATCATACCAAAGGATGTCATGACCGCATCATATTAAAATCATCAACTAAATCAATATCAATAGTGAATCACTCATATCATCGAAATCAATAGAAAGAAAATAAGAAAACAGAGAACTTAAGAAACTAATATAAGAGAGATTATTCTAAAATAAACACACACACACACAGATATATATATATATATATATGTATATATATATATATATATATATGTGTATATATATATATATATTAGACAAATCAATATTTAATAATAAATTCTTCATAACCTATAATCTTATTTAACAAGAATGAATATTTAGAAATAGATAATAATTATATATACTAGAATTAAATAAATAGTTTACTACACTAAAATATAATATACTCTATATCAATAACAACGAATTTCTTAACCTTTTACAAAATTTGACAATTATTAAATATTCGTTAATAATATTGGAAAAATCATTTTAAATTCCCAAAATAGTATGTAAAGCTAAATGTTATATAAAGGAATCATATAATCCCATCCAATAAATAGAAAAGAGTTATCAGAATTGTAACATAAAAATAGATTATTCCAATAAATTGGTGTATATAACAACAAATAAATATATAAGTATATAATGGTAAATCATTCAAAATTTATAACCTTAATATAACCTATTAAGTACTTAAAAAGGGTTAATTAATTAAAGTAAGTATGACGCATAACATTTATTCTATAATTATTAGCAATCAATTTCTAATTTAAATAATTATAAATCATCCAAACTAATTTAATATATTCATAATTAAATAAATACAACTCCAAAACTTGAATTATAGATTAAAATTTCATAAAATAAACTTTGAAACCTATAAATATCAATTAAAGAACATTTTATATTTTTTCATTAAGTAATACCGTTAGACAAAATTTATTACACTTTGAAAGATATTATATATATACATAAATTCATATTAAAGTAAACTGAAATAATAAAACTTCAGCTTTTCAATTTACTTTAATATATATATATATGCACCTCAAATATAAATTTCTAAGGCTTGTATACAAGCACAAATGAATACATAACACTCACACGCATATACGACACAGGCAGCACATAGAAACTCACACACAACATCACATAAATACACACACAAACACAAAATCACACACACAATAAAAAAATCATAGTATACAAATACCAACACATTACACATAAAAACACGCTCATACAGTTAGTACACACATGAAATTACAACCCAGTATCATACACACACATACACAGCAACAACCACACAAATGCAACACTAGCATGCACACATAGTTGCATATATATATACTCACGCACACTTCAATATACAAACACACAACACACGTAGTAGTGCACAACCACACACACTCTTACACATACCAACTCTCATAGACAAATTCATATAAACACACGCACATAACACCCATAAACACATGCATAAGCAAACACACACACAGAGTTGCACAAGCATAAGGCTTCGCTATTGCACCGGTCATCTTTGACAGGTCAATCAGTCAACTATTGCTTGATTTCAATCCCAATTAATTTCAAATTTAATGCAATCTCATAATTATCCTTAGAAGTAATACATTCACAAATATATACATGCGAATTCAAGTGATTTGACATAGATTTGTGAGGTTAAACTCACATGTGCTCACTGCATTAACTTAATCTTCCTTATTTCATTTGCACGCATGCACCCAACAACCTCAGCATCACAACCCTCTTAATTCATGCTATAGATGTTAAACGAGATACTGAATCACATACTTAAATTTTGCGAATTATGGTAATTTATTCAATTTTTTCCTGATTTTCAAAATAATGAAAATTTTGTTTAATTAGCTTCATAAGAAAGATCGATTAATAGAGAGAGGTATGCAAGTGATTTTGTGAAGTGAAATTTCTGGAATTAGAAGAGTGTAGAAAATGAGTTTGGGCTTTAATGTTTTGGGCTTGGGTTTAAATAAGATATTTTTTCCTTCTTATGTATAAAACTAAATTCTTTTTGATTCAAATAAATATAAATTACCATTTCAAAATCACTTCTTTTCTATACTGATATCATACTTCAATTACATTACTTTTATAAAATATTATTTTCACAATTCAACTTATTTAAATTTAAGTATTCAATATTCCCCTTTTAAGCCCGATAATAAATCGGGTTATTACGTAAGTGGTAAAGTAATGGGTCATGCACCCTTTTCTAAATAAATCTGAAATTCGATTTTCCAACGAGAAGGATGACCAGAAACTTCGACAAAAATACAGGGGAAATCCCAAACTACATGAATGGAAGCTAATTCATCTTGTGACAGGTCTGGGTAATACAAATAACTTAGCATGATAGAACCATTAGGCTTGTAGTAATCATAAAGGGTGTGTGCGCTACAAGTACCCAAGCAATTAAACCCCTTATCACAACCCAACACTACCAATACCTAAAAATCCAATCCATCCTTAGAATTAAATAAAAACCAGAAACCCCATACGAATGCATCACAATAAAATTCGGTACCTAAAATATATAACTTTAAACCCCAAAAAATCATGATTAAATGGATCGATCCTCTAATGGGATTCGATACTACAACAGGGTCAGCTACTATACTTGTCTCTATATACAATTCATCCACTAACTTACTCGAAATGAATGAATATGATTCTCCTTTATCAAATAAAGTTGAATAAATAAATCAGAAAGAGTTAACACACCTTCTATGATGACTTTCTTTCCCTTGTTAACAATTATAGCTGCGCTTGAGCTAGAAACGACATTAGGTGCATAAGCTGGAACCATATGAGTAGTAGTCTTGGACAAATTTGGACACTCTCTCTTTGTGTATTCGAGCTGGTTGTAGCTGACATGTTTGATCTTTGAGATATTCACCATGCAACCCTTTGCCATGTGCCATCTCATATTGCACTTTTGCACTTGACCCTCGCAGATAAGGAAAGCAAAATCCCAGTGGTGGTTCATTTTTATTACGGCCTAAACTCTTCCATCAACCGTTGGGAACTACTTCCTTTGAGGTGGGAGAGGCAACCACTTTCTTTGCACCTTGAGCCTATTTACCTCGTTCACCCTTACGTTTATTCTTGTGAACTCGCATTCCTTCTACCATCATAGGCTTGTAACAACCCAAAATTTTGGTCACTTGATTTTAAATGTTTGATTAATTTGAAATATTTAAATAATTGGATTTTGGAATTTAATAGGTTATACTTCAAATATAGGGAATGTTTAAATATTTGATTTGTTGAATTAAATCTTAATTAAATGGATCTAATGATTTTATTCAACTCCTTTTAATTAATGAATAATATTGGTGGATTAAATTTGTAAATTTATTTACAAATCTAAATAGATCAGATAAGTATCGATAATTAAATATAAAACGATATTTAAATCTATGAAATTGTCATTCCAGGGCACTACCTTAGATTCTGACAAAACTAGTTTCATTGGATCCGTAATAATGAATTATAATATGCTATCAAATTTCATGGAGATTAGACATATCGTTTGGTCGTGCGAGTTTGAAATGTGTAGAAATTAATTAAAGGAATTTAAATAAATATAATTCAATTTTGAAAGCTAACTTCTTTATATGATGGAATTAGCTCCCGGTATATATTCCATTGTGTTCAGAATAGGGGTATAACATATAGAACGCCATGCGACATGCTTCATTTAGAGTCCGAAATTTTCACGGATGAACAGTGCCGAGAAATTTTCTATATAAGGACTTGAAAATTTTATTTTTTCAACAAAACCCTAGCCTTAAATTCAGCCCCCTCCTTTAACATTTTTTATGGCCGAAAGTAGCCATCTTCCCCCTAGATTTCTCTCCATCCACGTACTTTTAATGTGACGACCCGCATTTTGGAATGTTTAAATCGACAATAATCCACACAAGTCCAACTCAAACAATGCGAAACACAAATAATCAATGGGGTTAATTAAGAAAGAAAAAAGAAAAAAGAAAAATAATAGAGAATCTCGTAGCGGAATGACAAAATATAATAATCAAATAAACAGTTCATGAAACTGTTTATACTATACATTTGATTAAAATTTTACAACATCTATCAGAGTTATATATATACAACATAACAATAGAATAATACAACAGAACAACATGATGTAGGGAAATACTAATAATAATATACCAATCTTCTTCTTCGTCCTCCAAAGAATAATCTTCAATACGCCGAAAACTCAGGGCTGACCCGAGCATAAAGTAAAACAATACACTCGAGTCAGAACTAAAATATTCTTATGTAAGTCAACTCAATATCACGTATAACATGAGAGTAATAGCATCAGATACGTTTACGGGGTTTTACATCTCCTATCCACTGTACAACATGCGTACAATAACTTAAGAGATGTTACAGAATTTTCATCGCATAAGGATTCATCAAAATATCTATATATTGTAGAATATGCTATATATAATGTCTAATCAATAAAATAAATATTTTTCCTAGCGTTAAGGCTTTACATTAGTCCCCCTTAACGCGTTTTTAAGCATTGTCGTACAGTTTTCATATAACGCAACCAGTAGAACGTAGGTAGATAGGGGTGTGCCATGATATGACAACACTAAACCAAAATCATAGTGCTCTCGTATAAGGATAAAAGTATGACAAGGCACGTGAGGCAATGCTCAAGGTAGTATACTACCAATTCGAGTCGCCAGGCTAGTGGTAACGCATCGCCGCAACGACCGCCCACCGCATCCACCCATCCCATATCGAGTCAAAGGGAGGTTATCCCAATCAAGGTGCACCAATCGAAACCAACAACAAAGGTAATAGTATGGACCGAGTCCATAAGAAAAATCGAAGACAAGTGTCCCCTAAGGGTAGCTAGCCCACTTGGCCTGGTTCAAACCGTCCTGTTTTAGTCATTTCAAATTGGTACAAGTGCCGGGATCTATCCATCATCAATCTCTTTCTTTAAATCCAGCAAACGTACACCAAATCCGACCACTTCATTCTAGAGTCACCTCCGCGTCCACAGTTGTTAAGCGGTTCCTATATTGACATAGAGTATGCCGATAAGAGGCCTCGGTCTATTTAACAACCACACGTCGTTTTACACACCGGTTGGTTCTTTTACATTTCGAATACAATTCGTACTTGATATCAAAATATCATATTCACTTCAAAATCATATTAACTTTGAAATCAATTTCATTTCAAAATCATATTTACTTAAAATATGTCAATTTCACTAGAAAAACATTTCATTCCAATACTATTTTCCACTTCGAAATTTATTTCACTTCAAAATCATTTTATTCATTTCGAAATCAATTTCATTACAAAATCATTTTATTCATTTCCAAAATCATTTCGAATTTCAACTTAGGTTGTAACTTCAATTTAACCAAAGTCATATTTAAATCCACAACTTAAATATAAACAATTCCCAACTAAACCGTTTGAATTTTTTTGAAAGTAGTTTGAATAGTTAAAATAGTTTAAAAGGTTAAGTAGTTTGAAAAATTAAGATAGTTAAAATAATTTAGATATAAAAATTGGTTATATATTAAATGATTTGAAAATTTAAATGATTTGAAAAAAAAATGAATTTAAAACAGTTTATGTTGAAATAGTTTATAGTGAAATTAGTTTTAAATTTGAAACCGTTTCTTTCCATTTCAACAAATCTGGACTTAGATCCAAATTTTAATCAAATTGTTTAATTTCAATTATTCCAATTCAATCATCTTCAATCTTAAATTTATTAAAATCGACTCAATTTCGATTTCAGTTCAAATCAACTTCAATTTCGATTTCAATTTGAATTAACTTCAATTTCGAACGTTCATCAACGGTTTAAATTTCAATACAATTCTCATTTTAAACCATTTCAATTTTATATAAATTTCTAGTTCAATTTCAATTTACCGATTTAAATCACTTAAATCAAATTAAACCTCACCGTTCAATTTAAGGTTCAAATCTTTAAAATAATTCAATTTCGAGTTCAAATTCGAAATGTCAATTTAAATCACTTTTACTTGGATTTAGTTCAAAGTTCGAATAAAAAGTTCAAATCTTTAAAAACAAATCAATTTCCATAATTCAAATCATATCTCGATTATAACTTCAAAATTCAAATCAAATTCATTAAACGATTTCCTTTAACCAATTTCACTTTCAACATTTCAAACACGAATTGAAATAATTCAATTACCATAAATTCACATTTTCTTTTGATAGCAATATCATTTAAATAATTTCAAAACCAATAATTTTAAAATCATTTAATTTAACCAATCCGATGTCCATATATAATTTTCTATCCTATGGCCAAGTGAATAGTTATTTCAAATTTTAATTTCAGAGATGGATATATATCATTTCAATCCAAATCAAAGTGTCATATGTATATATCATTTCAACCTATTTCTTAATATATTCAAAATAATTCAAATAACAGTTTTATATACTGTCAAATAATATACAGGGTGATAACTGGGATATATAAAATAAATAAACATCCAATCATCCAAAATATCAACCGATAGCCATCCGTCACAATCAACATCCAAATATGTCAAAATATCACAACGGTTAACTAGTTATTAAATATTAAATTATTAACTAGCACTTTAATTTCAATTCCACTTTAACTGTCAATTTTATTCTTAACAGTCAACTCATATGTCAATTTAAATGTCAATTAAACTACCAAAGAACAATCCATAAAATTAAATTACTTCATGATTTCAATTTAACTAACATAAGAATATTTTAGTATTTTGTGAGCGACTTGAAACACTCACCATTATTTGAAACTGAAAATTTTTCAGCTTCAAATAAATCCCAATCCAGCTCCATGTCATAGCCTTCGTCGATACGATCGCAATGCGACTCGTTTTGCTCGAATCCGACCTCATATTAAAAAGATATGAAATTTTAAACATAACAATTATAAAATGAAATTAACTAAAATAATTAAAACAAATAACTTAACCTAAACATCCTATTCCTGCTTCGTTCCTAGGCCATGAAAAACGAACCCAACTCGCGACCAACAGCTACCGTGCGCGCGCCACCACGAGCCGCCGCACCAGATCCGAGCTCACCACTTCGCGCGCCTTGACCTCCTTTACCATCGCCAAAAGTGCGGCTCCCGAAAACTCACTCGTCGATCTCGAAAACCGATAAAGCCGCATGAACTTCACGCTCCGATCTTGGCAAATCCACAAGCTTCCATCTCGATCCAACAATTGAATGTGTAGAGCTCGATGAGATATTCATTTTTCCTTTTGGAGTCGTGCGATTTCATTGAACAGATTGGAAGAAATCAAGATGAGAAAGACATACGATTTCGGCCATTGAAAATCTTAAAAGAAAGCGGCCTGTAAAAGATGGATTAGGGCTTTTTTTGCAAAAATGAAAATAAAGTGGCCTTATATATAAATTTTCAAAACACTATTCACGTGTGACTTTGCCGAACTTCAAACAAAGCGTGCTGCCTTTCGTTCATATGTTATACCCCTATTCTGAACGCAATGGAACATATATCGGGGGTCAATTCCCTCCTATGCAGAAGATAGCTTTTCAAAATCAAATTATTTTAATTAAATTTCTTTAATTGATTTCTACGCGTTTCGAGCTAGCACGACCAAACAACAAGTCTGATCGTTATTAAACTTGAAATCCTATAATAATTCACTATTACGGATAAGACGAAACTGGTTTCGTCAATATCCGAGACAGTGCCCAAAAAGACTATTTTTACATGTTAATTAAAACAAGCTATTTTCCAAAATAAACTTATTCACTTTAAATTCAATTTTATAAATTAACAATCTTCATTCTTGCTTAAAAAAAATTAAAACAACTTTTGAAATCATTTTCATTCATATTAAATTCAAGATTCAATTATTTAAATAATTTTCAATATCAAATTTAAACAATTTAATTATCCAATAAATTGCTATAATTGAAATACAAGTTATTTAACTTATAAAATAAATTCAAATAACAAAACAACTACTACACTCTTTAGAAAATTATAATCATAGTCAAATAAGACGTACTTATATATATATATATTTCAAATATCATTCTATAGATAAAATGTTCGTTCTAATTCAATACACAAATGTTTTTGCATTAAAAACATAGATTACACTATGCTACACTTCTTTATTTAAAGTATTACAGTAATCCAAATTCAATGAATTCCAATATTAGAATTTCAATAAATTCTAATATTAGATTTCAAATGAATTTTAGTTATCAAATAATTATTTTATTTTCATCTAAATAATTCAACACTTATTATTCAATTCTTGCTATTGATTACAACACAAATATATCGAACTTCATTCTAACACAAATAATTTCCTTAAATCTTATCGAAATTTGTTATTTCAAAATTTTATTAAATTTCATATTAAATAAATAATTCATAAAATTTTATTTCCAACTATTTTATTCAATAATTATATTAAATTTAATAATTTAAAATAGTAAAAAATACGGGTCGTTACAATCTCCCCTACTCAAAACTTTTCGTCCTCGAAAATGGGTTAAGTAAGGAATCAAACCTTTGATATATTTTACTCAAAATAATCAATTTATAAACATAAAAAATATCATTTGAAAACCTTTACTACGCTTCCGCTACGCCACGCCAATATCGGCTTTATAGAAATTATCTTATTTTAAAAAAAAACAAGTTATAAAATTTTAAAATCTCAAAAGTTTTCTAACATCCGGGTCTACGGAAAATTTCGGCAGCGTCTCCTTTGCGCGGCTCGATCGTAAAAATTTACAATATAAATATTTAACCAAATATACATCTCATCTCAATGATGAGGCATCCCGTAGGGAAAACATAAAAGTACGCTATGTAATACGAGATATATACCTTATTATCATTAATATGAGCGAGTTTGCTCATATTAAAGCGAGCAAAAGCATGTCGAATCGCATATACATCCAAACGGCTTCATATGTACCTATCTCAACTCAATTTAGAATATTAGTTGCATATAAAGGATATAGAAAGCATATATGAGTTTAATAGAACTATATAACATGAATTCTCAATCCAAATCATAAGCATAAGCACTAATACACACCACAACAATCATATGTAACCAAAACAGTTATAACAATGATTTACACAAAAGAAACCATTTAATTATTAATATTCATCCAATTAATTCATAACTATATGAATTTACATTATCAAATGTCAACTGTTAATTTATACACTATCATTTCTTATTAACTTTCATTATTTATTAACATTTAATTGGTTTACTTCCAATTTATTCACATCTATTTCATTTACAATCAAGTTCAATTTATTCAAATTCAATTATTTCACTTATGTTTAACACATTTCATATCAAATCATTTATGGGCCATTTTATAAAATCATTTCAATTAACCTCATTTAAGTTAGATTTTATTTCATTACCACTTAATATATTCTCTTTAATACTAATATCATTTATAAACCATTTCATAAAGCCATTTAAGTTTATTATAAACATTTTATAAAACGCAACTCATGTTTATTATTACTTCCTAACTTAAGTTCATAGTAATTCATTGATTCACTTCATTAGTTCATTTCATTAGTTCGTATCATAAACTTTACTTAGGTAAATTTTAGTTTATAACTCAAATTCAAATATATTTTTTCTTTTTATTACAATCAATTTCCTTCAACTTTTCTTATGTTAACTTTCATCTTATAATTCATTCCATTAACTTATTTCATTAATTCATTTCTTTAAGTATATAATCATTTTATACAGATGTATCTTCTTTTACACAATATATGCAAATTATAATTATCTCATAAAGCCATAACTAAATCTTAAAACATCCTTTGCAAATTTATTTATTTATTTTTATTTATTTTTTATGTATTTTATAAACATTTCTTTAAACACAATTTCAATTTTAAACATTTTAATTACTTAAGTTCATACTTGTATAATATTCTATTACATATTCATATTTAATATTTCAACTTTTAAACATTTCTGGTAAGTTTTATATATGTTTTTAGAATGTACTTGAGTGTTATGCAAATTTAACTTATTCATATTAGTTAACAAGAATGTTCAATAATTTACACATGTTTAAATTTCCATTATCTTGAAATTTAAGAGTTATAACTTAACTTCTCATATTTCATTTAAACACTTAGCTTCAAGTTTCTTATTTCTCATTTTAGTAGTTTCCAACTATATAAAAAAATTCACTTTATTTCTACAACTGAAAATCATTAATTAACATGAAACTAAGAATTCAAATACCGGGTTTATTTTCAAATCATTTTGAAATAACATATATATACTCATATCTTTTAGTGGAAATTAGCCACAAGGGCCTCTTTAGTAAGTGGAATTAGTTTATAGGACACACAATTGAAATAATTATTTTCAAGGACAAAACGTAAAATAATTAGTTTCTAGGGCCTAAAAACTTATGAAATTATGTCCTTGAAAGTAATTGGACTGCTGACTTTGTCCTTGAAAGTAATTATTCTGCAGACTTTGGCCTTGAAAGTAATTTCTTTAAATGTGTGTCCTAGAAACTAATTGGACTACAAAGTTTGTCTTCTGGTGAAATGCCCATATCTTTTATATATATCAAATCATATTTAGAAATTTTTTAATCAAAATATATTTGTCGAACCAAATGCGTAGCAAAGTTAATAAGTGGCCTCCCCCACTTTGAGACTCAAAAATGAATGTCGATGATGCGACCGTCATCACCGACATTATTTTCCAGCGATAGAAGAGGGGAGTATATGACTTATTTCCTTTTAATTCCTTTTGAAGCACTTTTTTCGTAAATATTTTTAAATAATACTAATTATTATATCACCATCTTAGAAAACAATTTCAAAAGAACCAGGACTTAAATTCTCAAATTCTCAGCTTCTAAATCCTTTCTATTTAAAAGCTATATTATAAATATACTTATTCAATTCCATTACCTTATTATGAAAACATTTCATTAATTTACATCTTTGTTATTGCAATCAATTTTTATTGTAATTGGATTTCAATTCAATCTAATTGTCAAACACTTCGGGAAATAGAGTTCACAAAGTATTCGTTTTTAGTTTAATTCAACCAATAATCGATGATAACTAAATATAACCATCTCCTAACAACTAGCATCCATAAATAAATTCGTATTTTCATAAACCTATATGGTTATTTACGGAAGATTATTTCTTTTTATATATATAAAATATAATTTAGATAAAATTATTTCATTTACCCAATTTTAAAACAATATTATGTTGACTTGCCACGTTTAAGTGTTTAGAAACCCCTATCGATAACATGGCGTCCCACGCACCGACCAAAATTCATAAACAACTCAAAGGATAAGTAAACACAATATAAAACATTTTATAACACTAAAAAGTACGCGCTCTCATATATATATACACACACTTAAACAAACTCATTCAAGGGTATTACTACCTCATCTCTAATGAGCCAAACCCCACAAAGCTAAGGTTATCGCTAAATATGGCTCTGATACCAACTATGATGATCCACATTTTGGAAGATTTAAATTGACAATAATCCACACATGTCTAACTCAAACAATCTGAAAAACAGATTATCAATGGGGTTAATTAAGAAGGAAATAAGAAAAAAAGAAAACAAATACAGAATCTCGCTAAGGAATGAGAAAATATAATAATCAAATAAACAGTTCATGAAGCTGTTTATACTATACATTTGATTAAAATTTTACAACATCTATCAGAGTTATATATATACAACAGAACAACATGATGTAGGGAAATACTAGTAATAATAATATACCAATCTTTGTCTTCATCCTCCAAAGAATAATCTTCAATACGTTGAAAACTCAGGGCTGACCCGGGCATAAAGTAAAACAATACACTCGAGTCGGTACTAAAATATTCTTATGTAAGTCAACTCAATATCACGTATAACATGAGTGTAATAGCTTCAGAGATATTTACGGGGTTTTACATCTCCTATCAAGTGTACAACGTGCTTGTAATAACTTAAGAGATGCTATGTGATTTTCCATCTCATAAGGATCCGTCTTGATATCTATATATAGTAGAATACGCTATATATATAATTTCTAATCGATAAAATAAATATTTTTCCTAGCATTAAGGCTTTACATTAATCCCCCTTATTGCGTTTTTAAGCATTGTCGTACAATTTGCATATAACACAACCAGTAGAATGTTGGTAGATAGGGATGCGCCGTGATACGACAACACTAAACCAAAGTCATAGTGCTCTTATATAAGGATAAAAGTATGACAAGGAACGTGTAATGACCCGTAATTTTCGATGATTAAATTGGTTAATTTAATAAGATTTTGGTAATTATATATTGAAAGAAATATAAATTAGTAATTTGATAATGAAGTAATAACTAAAATGCATGGTAACAATGATAATTACAGCTAATCATTAACAATTTGGATGTAATTCCAAATAAATAAATGGAATAATGTAAATGTTATACTTGGTTATAAAATTGAATATAAGAAACAAATGTAAATATCTAATTATTGTAAAATAGATAGTTAATGGTAATTGAATATAATCAGTGTTATGTAAGCAATTGTAAACTTTGTTTGTTAATAATGAACTAATAAGTGTGATTTAAGGTTAATAGTAACAATTGTCATATGTTACCTATCTATTTAGCCTGTTAATTAAATTCGAAATAAAATTCAATAAATGTAATTAAATGTTATGTTGATGTAAATTAAGTTAATATTTGAAAATAATGTTAATTTTATTCATAATATGATAATTGGGAATAAAAAGAATGGAAACCAAGATTTATTAATTTAATGGGATTCAAATTATAATAATTGGGTTAATTTCAATTAAATGAAATTAGATATTGAAATATTACGCAAATGGAAATTAAGATGAAATTGTGAAATATTCATGTACTACGATATAAACCAATGTTAGTTATATCCTTATTGTGATAAAAGACTGGAATAACAAGGTTTAATAATTTAATAAAAGGATTTTGGAATTTTAATTTATAATCTCTGAATTTAGTGAAATTGAAACTGAACACCGAAATTGATAAATTATCAACTATAAATTGACATCTAAATTTGTTTAAATTAGTGTAAATGATTAAGAAATTAAAAATGATAGAAGTTCTAAATTATTAAATTTAAACTGAAAAAGTGACTTAATTAATTTAATTTTAATTTATTTAATTAATGTGCAAATAACCATTTTTGCAACTTACTCGAATTTCGATGAAACTAGTTTCATTGGATCCGTAATGGTGAATTATTATAGGATTTCAAGTTTCGTAACAATCGGACTTGTCATTTGATCGTACGGGCTCGAAACGCCTTGAAATCAATTTAATTAAAATCAATTGAAATCAATTTGAAATAAACTGATTTTAGCATAACTTCTCCATATGATGGATTGGGCTTGAAACCTGTTCCATTGATTTTAAAATTATCGAAAACATCTATTTTGATATATGGGTTGACCCATTTGCGTTCCTGAGTCGAAACGGGCTTTTCGGGTCGTGTATCGTTAAATCAATATGGTCCATTCTTTCTGTTTCAGCTTTGCCTGTATATATCTAGTTATAAACCCTAGCTCCTTTTTATTCTATTTGTATGTACGTATATCTCTTTCTTAGCTCCTCTTTCCAATGGTAGACGAACAATTTCCAGTTCAATTACAAATCAAATTCCAAATCAAAATTTCAAACTTCACAAACTATATCGAATTATATATTGATTTGAAGCTCTCGACGAGCGCAGGTCAATTTTACTGTACGTTTTTCAATCTGGGTTTCGAAGTGGCCATAAATTATTGTTTTTTTTTCGACCATTCATCGCTCGTCGATGAACCTCGATGGATCGTCAAATTGAGGACACCGGGTTGTAGAGAGGGCTGTGGGGAGGACATCGGAGTTGTTCGTTCGTGGAGTTAACGGTCCGATTGACCGGAATTTTTTGATTTGGGGCAAGAATTTCTGGCGGAGGCTGCAGCTTCGTGGGCGGCGATCGACGTTGTGTTGGGGTGACGAGGAGGTCGGGGAACCTCGGGATGGTCGCGACGCGTCACAGGTGGTGGTGCGACGTGGTTCGGTGGCGGTGCGGTTATGTATGGCTTGGAGGCTGTGTTGAGGGTGCGTACGCGTGAAGGTGCTAGGGTTCGAATCGAGGGGGGAAGACGCGCTTACTGATGACGTGGTGAATTCTCTTTTATATTATATTATATTATATATATATATATATATATATTTAACTCGTATAACTTCTAATGCTAATACCTTTCACATACGAGGTCCGTTTACGCACGGTTCATTCCGTTGGGATCGTATCAAAATTCCAGACAGTTTGACGCTGGTTTGGACGAATTCTGAGAACGTTCAAATTCTGGGCTTATTTTGAATTTAAATTCAATTTAAATTCAAAGGTGAGTGTTTTAACCCACTCACAACTTCTAAAATTACTTATGTTTGTTAAATTTAATTTATGATATGATTCGGAATTTATTTATGACTGTTTGGTATATTTTGAATCATCGTCTCAGTTAATTTGAATTTATTTGAATTAAATCGTTATTCAATTTATTATTGAATATAAATTACCAGTTTAATACCCGTTATTGATTATCTATTCTATATTGATATTTATTGATTGATTAGGATGATGATTGTGATGGATGTTGATTGTTGATGTTGGTTGAATGGATGTTGTATTTTATACCGTTATAAACTGCAAGTTCGTTATGGATTTTTATTTATTTCGAGTTTGCGTTTGAAATGATATACAACCGTAAAATGTTTAAATTTCGGATTGAAATGATAAATATCTGTATCACTTGACCCTAGGGTAGAGAATTATATACGGACACTGGATTCGTTAAATTAAATGATTTAAAAATCTTTAATTTTCAAACTTAATTTAATGATATTTTGAAATAAAATATTGATTTATATAAATCGAAGTATTTTTGGAAAAATCAAGTTTTATGATGAAATGTGAATTGGTTTAAAAAGGAATTTCTTTAAGAAAATTAAATTGGAAGGTTGAAGTTAAACTTTTAAGTATAAATGAAATTATATCGAAATTGAGTTATTGAATTTGTTTGAAAATAACTTTGAAATATATTGAAGTGGGAGTAATCCATATTGATATTTTGAACATGGATTTAAACGATATGAAATTCGATAGTTTATTGAAATTTGGTTTGTCGATTTGGAAATTTGAAATGGTCCAAAAATGTTGAAATGAAATGAATAGTTTAAACTGATATAAATTTCAAACTCATATTTTAATATAAACTGTTTTAAAAATATATTTATAATTATTAAGGTTTTCAAATTTATTAAACTATTTCACTAATATTAACTATATAAATTATTTTGATCTGTTTAAACCAATTTGATTTATTTTAAACTAATTAAACCATTTTAATTTATCTTAAATCTAATTAATTTATTTTAAGCTATTTAATCTATTTTAATTATATTTAATCTAAATTAAATCTATGTAACTATTTCCTGGAGATTTGACCAGGCAACTGAGTACTCGGCGTACAGGACGACTCGGTGTCAACTAGCGATCGGCATCTCATAGTACTCGGCGTAGTACTCGGCATCTCATAGTACTCGGCGTAGTACTCGGCATCTCATAGTACTCGGCGTAGTGCTCGGCATCCATGGTACTCGGCATCCATGGTACCCGTCATCAAGGAGTACTCGGCGTAGTACTCGGCATCCAGTGGTACTCGGCGTTAGAAGACGTTCGGCGTATATAACTACTCTACATGGCAGCATCGTTCGGCCAAAGGATCGTTCGGCTAAGAAGCATCGTTCAGCCATAAGGCACGTTCGGCTTCGACTGACAACTGTTCTGCACTTCCCACCCATCAAACGTACCGTTCGGCATTGAGAAGGTGGTTTGGCATCAACGTGTTCGGTCTACTTGGTTCGGCATACAGCGACCACTACACTTGGGCTAGAGTGTTCGACCACCAAGCCCACCTAGGAAGTCCAGCCCATATTTGTCTATAAATAGAGGGGCAGGGTCACAGTGAAAATGGACCTTTTTTGGGAGAACAATGGGGAGACTCTGCCATTTTTTATACTCTTCTCTTTTTAACTCAAACTTGTATTCAAGTCATTAATATATGGATTGTATCTGTATTCAACTACTTGTGAAAGAAATAAAGATCAAAACTCAAAGTGGATGTAGGCAGTTACGCTGAACCACTATAAATCCGGTGTTCTTACTTTCTGCATTTAAATTAGCATATTCTTCCTTGTTTAATTTAACTTCATCACTTACATCTCTACACAATCTTTCTCAACGAGGTTAGTGACCAATTTTGGTGCTAACAGTAACTATCTTAAATCAATCTAAAAGTACTTTAACTATAATTAAACTATTTAGGAGTATTTTAACCATTTATAATTATTTAAACCATTTCTAAATTTCCAAACCAAGTAAAGTGAAAGTGTTTAAATTCAATTCATTGTTTTAAAATGAAAATAAGGCCAAATGATGTTATAACCTAAGTTGGAATTTAAATGTATAATGAATTGAATAATGATTTTGAAGTAAGAATTTAACCTGTTTTGGAACTATGATTTTAAAAGAAATTATGATTTTGGAAACAATATGATTTGGAAGCGACATAGTTTTTGAGAACATGATATTTTGATATAAATTGTGAATTTGACTTTTGAAAGGAAATAGAATTATCGAACTATGATTTCAAATGCGATATGATTTCAAAAGTGAATATGATTTCGAAAGTAAGTAATGATTTTAAAAGTGATATGGTTTGAATCGAATATGATATTTTGATATCAATTATGAAATGATTTTGGAAATGTAAAAGAACCATCCGGTGTGTAATAAGCGATTGGTTGTTAAAGAGACCGGGATCAAATATGGGCATGCTCTCTGTCGATACCGAAAACCACTTTAACAACTGTGTACGTGGTGGAGATTCCAGAATGAAGTAGGATGGTGACAACGATCCTAAAGGTATATTTACGTGGACCTAACTCCCGTGAGTTAGCATAAGGTGGCTAAAACAAGAGCGATTCCGGGCCAATGAAGTGGCTCCTCTGATCGGACACATTCCATCGATACTATATTCTGACTTGCGATTTATTTGGTGGCCACCCTTCGATTTTTACTCGGGAGTGTGTTTTGAGTTGGGCAATAGTTGCGGCTATGCGTTACCAACAGTCCGGATGCGTAATTGGTATATCTACCCTGGCATTGCCTAGTTATACCGTGTCACCTACCCTAGCGCGCCTTCTACGAGTTTGTTTTTGGTCGTACCTATGTGGTATCCTCTGGCGGCTCCAGTTTACGGGGAGTTACGGTACTGTATAGACTATTGGCATACCTAAAAATGTGTTAAGGGGGAAAATGTAAAGCCTTAACGCTATTTTTAAATAGTACACTTTACTTTAGACACTATTATAATAGCGTATTGTACTACATAGTAGATAGTTTAACGGATCCTTAGAAGATGTGAATCCCGAACATCTCTTAAGTTACTGCACTCATGTTAGACACTGGATAGGAGATGTCAAACCCCGTAAACATCTCCGACGCCGTTTACACTCACATTTATTTACCGTTGATTTGACTCACATAAGATCTTTTAGTTCTGACTCGAGTGTTTTGTCTTTTCAATTCGCTCGGGTCAGCCTGAGCATTTCAGGATTTGAAGACCTTATTTCTGGAGGACGAAGACGAAGATTTGTACTACTATTATTTACTCTATTTATTCCACTACATTCATACTGTTCCGCTACATTATTTATTTATCATTGATAAGTGTAACTCTGATTTTGTATTGTATAAGTATAATCAAATGTTTTGTATACAGCTTCATGAACTGTTATTTGATTATTATATTTTGTCATTCCGCTGCGAGATTCTATTTTGTTTTTCTCTTTCTCTGTTTTTCTTATTCACCCCAAATAACAATTCGTCCTTCTGTATGGTTTGAGTCGGGACGTGTGTATGCTTAAAGCGTACAACAAGGTGGGATTTTATAGTTGGTATCAAAGCTTTGGTTTAGCGATAACCTTAGCTTTGTGGAGTCTGACTCTTTAAAAATAGGGTAGTAATACCCTAGAATGAGTCATTGAGAGTATATATATGAGAGAGCGTATTTGTTAGTGTTATAAAAAGGTTTTTGTTGTGTTAGTTTGTAACGACCCCAAATTTTTAATTAATTTAAATTGATAATTTATTGAATTTTGAATTAAAATTGTAAAATAAATCGATTAATTGATTGCGAGTTTCCCCGAATACAGGTAAATTTTTGTATAAATCATTTAAATTTAGAATTTATAGTTAGTAATGATTTTAATTTATAGAATAAGTAAAATAACAATAAATATTTAAACTAGAAAATAGAAATAGATGAACCATAAAAATAAAAGTAACACTTGACTAAAATTTTAACAACATAATCAAAATAGAAGTTTAATTATATTATAAGGTAATATTGTAAAGACAAAGCAAATAATAAAATAAGTAAAACAAAAATGTTTAATAAACAATAAATATGAAGTAAAATAATTATAGAATCTTATTTAAAATAATAGGACAAAAGCATAGAAATAAAACAATACATAAGTCAATTCTTTAAAACAACATATAAGAAATAGAAATATATGTAGATAAGTATCTTTAGCCACCAAATATCTTTATATATGTATACGGCTGGAGTATGGAACAAGAAACAAAGTTAAAGAAAGGAAGACATAAAGTACAAAATGTAATACTTACCAGCCACCAAAAGGTTTTCATATCAGCCGAAGTATTGCAAATGCAAAACACAAGGTACATTAACATTAAATGTTTACCTCTCTAAGTACACACAACAAATTATCATCAGCCTACAAGCAAGAAAATCTCTGCGTATAATTGTACCCGAGGAAGGAAAAAAATATAAACTTTGTACAACAAAATATGATTACCTGTACAAGATTTATCACTTGTAAACTTATTCTTTTATCAAGCCTTTTCATCTCAGTCTCATTCATTCGAAGCTAAGAAAACTGAAGCAAGCATCCTCTTGAAAACTCAAACGAAAATTCAATTTAAACAAAACACAATTAAAACAAACCAGAGATCAACAAGAAAATCAAAGAAAAGAACTTCAATTGGTAATTTCCAAAAGCCTGTTTCAAGTCTGGTTCAAAACAGCTCTGTTCTTTCTTAATCAAGGTGAGTAAACAATTAAAACTAAATATATGTGTTTATCTGTTGCTTGTGATGCCTGAGTTTGAAGTTGCCTTGTTATGCATATATATACATGAATTCCTCTGCGTATAAATATTTGTAGAAGTGAATGCCACTTATGTTGAGATTCCCCCTGTTCTTTCTTGGTTCAGAGTATACCAAGCTTGATTAAAAACTAAATTAAATCTCGTGATCTTTGTTAAGCTAAAAGATTCAAATACAACATGTTGTTTGATTCTAAATTAAAATAAAGAAATCTATTGCTATCAAAAAAATAAGATCAAGATGAGGTCTGAAATCTCAAAATCCTGATGAACTTGCATATCTATGATAAATTCGAATATTTTAAATTGTTGATTTGATTATATATCTTGAATAAACATGCAAAGGTAAGATTTTTAAAACAAGATTGGTGATTTTTAGTTAAGTATATAAGGTGCAGTTAATAAATGAACAAAAAATGCATTTTTATCAATTTCCGAGGATCAAACGAATATTTGATGTTGAAATTTTGTCAAAAGCTAGTTTGATGGTTGTAGATTATGGAAAAAATACAGATTTAATTTATCAATGATCGAATGAGTTTGGGTTTGACGAGGTAGGGTTTAAGGGCTTAGTTGTATCAGCATTATTCTCGAATTGATTTCGAGGTCGCTCGAGGATCGGGGTGGATCGGACTTCGAGAGAAGATGAGGGGGATGGCGGAGCAGCGGTAGGAGGTGATCGCAAGACCTCCGGTGGCCAGAGGTGGCCACGCGGAGTGGATTTGGATGAACTGGGTTGATTTCCAGTTCGAGGCTGCTAGCTCGTTTTTGTTTTGGTACTAGTTTTGGGTTTTTGGTGGTTGAAAACGAAAGTGGAGATGGTCAGTGACTTGGTGGTGGGTGGCGACTCGACCGGAGGTGGCTGGGGTTCGTGTGCACGTGCACGAGCACATTATCGTTGGTGTCAGGCTGATGGTGGGAAGCGACGCGAGTGATACTCGAGAAGGGAGGGTGATTACTTCGGGTTCGTGCTCGAGTGCGTGGGTTGATTTCCTGATGTTCTCGTTTAAAACTTAAGTTTAACTCCAACCTGAAAAAAAATATAAAGAAGAAAGAAAAAAAAGGAGAGAAGAGGAAGAAGAGTTGCGTACAGGGTGTGTTCTCGGGTAATATGGGGGCTTAGCTCGAAGTAACACTCGAGTTCATTTGGGTGTTTTCTCGGGTCTGTTTCAATTGGCAGCATTGTATTTAAATGTAAGATTAAGTAACAGTTTTTCATCAAAATTTGAAAGCTGTAAAACTTATTGAGGTTTAATAGTTTTAAGTTAAAAACTTAATACAAGTTTAATTATCTTACTTAATACATAACAATGTTTTAACAATTAATTATTATTACTTTAAATTAAGTAATCACTTCAAGATAAGTATGTAATTTATTAATATTTAAGTTTGTAGTTAGTAATACATCGATTTTCACCAAGTTAAAGAAGACTTTTAGATGTTAATTAGAATGAATAATTAATATTAAGTAATTATTTTAGAAAGAAATTAAGAATAATTTCATTTTAATTGTAATTAGAGTTTGAATTAATTAAAGGTTAATTTATTAATTAAAGATAATTAATTAAATAGTGAATTAAATAATTAAAGATTTATTCTTTAAATAATTAAAGGTTGATGAATTATAATTAAAGGTTAATCAATTATTGATGGTCAATTAATAAATGATTAAAGAATAATTAATCAAAATGATCTGTAATTTATTAACGTTAATTAACCAGGATTAGTAATTTTCGTAAGTAATTAAAACTGATTTGGATTACTCAAACAATTAACTAATCTTACTTATAGATGTTTGATATTTTATTACATGCTATGTGATGGATTGATATATTAGTTATGTGATGTGATGCTATGTTATGTTTTGTTCTAAGCTGTTATTTCTGTGATATATATATTGTTATATGAATATGCAACCCTCAGCCCGTAAAACGGCATTTAAACTTCGATGCGACAGGGAGTCGGATTCCAGTTGGTTATCCGAAACCCACATCGAATTGTAATCTTTGTGACTGATAAATTTATTTTATCTATGAATCTGTGAATGAAGATAAGCGTTATCGATTATACCGCTTATCGATATATCTGTGATGATTGATGTTGCACTATTGTGTGTGAAACCCCTGAACTACACCTTTACACACATAAATATGGATTTCACGTGGAAATCGGTTAAGTCACAGATGATTTAAATTTGATGTTTTTGAAATTGAAATTTTAATTTCAACTGATTTTGAAATTGGAAATTTGGGGTTTAAAGTGAAAAGCTTTTAAAATGGAATTTCAAATATAAAAGTTATCTTGAATAACTTAATCGAGTTTTGAAAATTTAAATAATTAGATTTAAATTTGAATTCAAGTTTGAAATTAAATCTATGATTTGGAAACTAGGGATAAAAGATGATATAAATGTGTTTGTATGAATTAAACCATTTTAAAGTATTAATTTGGGAATTTGAATTTAAACCAAGGATTTCAACTCGTATGAATGAATCAGATTTTCAAATTGAAAACTGTTGTTTTCGAATGATAAAAGCTTTTAGATAAGAAAAGAAATTCCAGTTTAAATTAAAGGAATTTCAAGTGAATTGAGAAATAGATTTTCCAAGTTATGAATGAATTCTTTTTGAAAGCTATGAATTAAATCTGTCTATTTTTAACAGATTTAAAATGATGATTTGTTTAACCTATTCGAAATGAAACTGTTTTGAAAGCTATTAGTTAAATCCTTGATTTAAAGATTTAACGAGTTAAATTGAAAGGGAAATTGATTTGGAAAATCTGTGAATGAATCTTTGTGAAATTAAGTGAACTTTGTGAATTGAATCTTTTTGTTTAAAAAGATTAAAATGGTAATTTGTTAAACCATTGTAAAGAAAGTTTGGGTTTAAGTTGTGACTTAATTGAAATCCCAATATCCGTATGTTTTTAAATATTTCGCTCACTATTCGGGTTAGCCGGGAAAAGACCTTTGGGTCATATAACCCATTCTGAATAGTGATACGTCGTATATGGATAGCATTTGAAGACCGGTGTTGAAGACCGGATATTTTTCGAAAATGAAAGGACAACCTGTCGAATGTCTCTGCACTGAGTCGCGCCGGTATAGAGATTTATATCACTCTTTTGTGACGGGAAGTCCGGACGTGATTGAAAGTTTTCCGGAATTGCAAGGGCTTCGTGAGAAGTGCCTTCGGTTCTGTTCGATCCCGGAACAGACTTGTATGGATACATGTCTGACATTACACTTTGAGATATAAAGCCGATTTCTTTCAAATACATTTCTGTTGGTGGCGGAGAATTCATTCTCTTAGCTTAACACCCTTCTCTGAGACGTACGAGCTCAGAGGTTATGTAGTTGAAATTTATCAGCGATATATTCCCAATTTGGTAATGTGGCATGCTGAGTGTTGCTGTATGATGATCAGTGTTTGATCATTTGCGATATGATCATTTGTTTGATCTTATATCTTTGTGATCATAGGTTGATCATTTTGTTTGACCCGAAGCAGGGCTTTTTGAGAAAGCGTAGCTTTGTGGACGAGACTTCGTCGAGCCTCACACCCCGGAAATGGTCAAAACAGGAAGGATGCGGCAAGGTTCTAGGGAGTAGCGCCCCTTAGTGTATGTCATTCCTTCTGGATAAAGGTGGTATCATGGTATGGAGCCCAGATACTTAACCTCTGTGGTTACTGCATTATTATTATTATGTGGTTGTTGGAAATCGAGGATCCTCGGGAAGATCGGTGACGATCGGGGGATGACATACGCGTGTCAGTAGTTACCTATTTTTGCAGAGGTAACCCGGCCTTGTGTTGGCAGAGATCTAACCGTAATGTTAGGTTATTTCTCGGGTCGTCTATTCCAGGGACGTACCCATCGTGGATAGGAAGTTCCTTAGCCTGACCATTTGTTGGAAATCCATCTTCCAATACGAACTTTGTACGGTATTAGTTGTAGAACCTGCCATTTACGTACGGTGGCCACCACTGTTTAGATGGTAGCTATAGTAGACATACGATACTGGTCGTATGTTGGCTAAGATTAATATTATACTTTCGAAATGTTTTCTACACTATGCACTAATAATAATATCAAAAATGATTTGATTTTGCGTAGTAAGCATCTTTGACTATCATAAGAAGAAATCTCCTCCAAGTCTGCGTTTGCATTGTGTGTGTGGTGGGAGGTCTTATGGTAGTTTCATTTTCGAAAAGCATTGCGAATTGACTTTAAAAATCTCTGCTATTTGTTTTAAAAAGATAAACTGTTTTTGTTGCTCACACCAGTCCCACGACTGATCCGGAGTTTATTGTTCCTTTCCTAAACTCTGGGTGCCCACAATTTTCCACACGGGCAGTCTAGAGTTGGGTTTCTCAGATATTCAGGTTGAGTAGATTATCTGGAGCTAGTCAGTCCTTGGACGACTGACCTTTCTTTTCGCTAGCTATGGATTGGAGCATTCTATTGGAGATATTCTATATGTTGTTGATGTTATCGTTTTCTTTTCCGCTGCTATTTGTTGTATCATATCTCTGATGTATATAGATATTCATTGTATCATCATTGTATCTGGATATTGTATCAGATGTTGTATATCTGTATTATTCTTTTTATTCCGCTGTGTTATTTACTTAATGTTGTTATAAGCTCCGGAGAACCAGATTTGGCATTTGAATCTACGGCATTCGAGTACGATGGAAAGTACGGGTGTCGATTTTCGAAGGCCAACTTTTGGGTCTTTACATTTGGTATCAGAGCTAAGGTTGAACTTTAGCTCAGGAGTATAACACGTTAAGTAGCTCATTAGAGATAGAGTGAAGAAAAATCTAGAATGAGTAATCTCTAAGATATCCATCTGAGCGTCTCAGTAAATTCTCTTACTATCCACTGATAGTGAGTATGAGTGCAAGAAGATAATGAGATAGGGGACAGGGGGATACCACCACGAAATGGTCAATACTCTGTAACAACGAGGAAGTAATCTTTTTTCTATCAATCTCTTTTGTTCAGCATCTTTTCTCAATTCTTCGATATTTTCTGGTAGATCCAAGAAGAAGATTCGATGTATTAAAATGGGACATAAACTCCAGATAGGCCAGACTTGTTTGTATGGATGAATTGTTTGCATTGGTTGCTATGGTTGATAGGTATATTTTAGTTTTAAACTAAAAAGTTTTGAAATCGTATCCATCTATCTATCTATTCCTTGGGTCCGGATATGTTCTACGAATATTTAGTTATCCCTTTGAACTAACCGATGCCCTTGTATATTTCGTAGATCTGGATAACCCGAGTATCTTGTGAAGTGTTAGACAGATTCGTTCGTGTATCTGTTATTGATATCCTGATTTGGTAAGCCGAATGCAGAATAGCTGTTCAGTTTGATTTGATGAAACATTCTTCATCTATCTTTTTGTCTCCTTGGCAATTTCGAGGACGAAATTCTTTTAAGGGGGGAAGTCTGTAACGACCCCAAATTTTTAATTAATTTAAATTGATAATTTATTGAATTTTTGAATTAAAATTGTAAAATAAATCGATTAATTGATTGCGAGTTTCCCCGAATACAGGTAAATTTTTGTATAAATCATTTAAATTTAGAATTTATAGTTAGTAATGATTTTAATTTATAGAATAAGTAAAATAACAATAAATATTTAAACTAGAAAATAGAAATAGATGAACCATAAAAATAAAAGTAACACTTGACTAAAATTTTAACAACATAATCAAAATAGAAGTTTAATTATATTATAAGGTAATATTGTAAAGACAAAGCAAATAATAAAATAAGTAAAACAAAAATGTTTAATAAACAATAAATATGAAGTAAAATAATTATAGAATCTTATTTAAAATAATAGGACAAAAGCATAGAAATAAAACAATACATAAGTCAATTCTTTAAAACAACATATAAGAAATAGAAATATATGTAGATAAGTATCTTTAGCCACCAAATATCTTTATATATGTATACGGCTGGAGTATGGAACAAGAAACAAAGTTAAAGAAAGGAAGACATAAAGTACAAAATGTAATACTTACCAGCCAC
Source organism: Allium fistulosum (assembly GCA_030737815.1). Classification (NCBI taxonomy): domain Eukaryota; kingdom Viridiplantae; phylum Streptophyta; class Magnoliopsida; order Asparagales; family Amaryllidaceae; genus Allium; species Allium fistulosum. The sequence continues at coordinate 889,139,879 of CM060905.1, read as the reverse complement.
CAAAAGGTTTTCATATCAGCCGAAGTATTGCAAATGCAAAACACAAGGTACATTAACATTAAATGTTTACCTCTATAAGTACACACAACAAGTTATCATCAGCCTACAAGCAAGAAAATCTCTGCGTATAATTGTACCCGAGGAAGGAAAAAAATATAAACTTTGTACAACAAAATATGATTACCTGTACAAGATTTATCACTTGTAAACTTATTCTTTTATCAAGCCTTTTCATCTCAGTCTCATTCATTCGAAGCTAAGAAAACTGAAGCAAGCATCCTCTTGAAAACTCAAACGAAAATTCAATTTAAACAAAACACAATTAAAACAAACCAGAGATCAACAAGAAAATCAAAGAAAAGAACTTCAATTGTTAATTTCCAAAAGCCTGTTTCAAGTCTGGTTCAAAACAGCTCTGTTCTTTCTTAATCAAGGTGAGTAAACAATTAAAACTAAATATATGTGTTTATCTGTTGCTTGTGATGCCTGAGTTTGAAGTTGCCTTGTTATGCATATATATACATGAATTCCTCTGCGTATAAATATTTGTAGAAGTGAATGCCACTTATGTTGAGATTCCCCCTGTTCTTTCTTGGTTCAGAGTATACCAAGCTTGATTAAAAACTAAATTAAATCTCGTGATCTTTGTTAAGCTAAAAGATTCAAATACAACATGTTGTTTGATTCTAAATTAAAATAAAGAAATCTATTGCTATCAAAAAAATAAGATCAAGATGAGGTCTGAAATCTCAAAATCCTGATGAACTTGCATATCTATGATAAATTCGAATATTTTAAATTGTTGATTTGATTATATATCTTGAATAAACATGCAAAGGTAAGATTTTTAAAACAAGATTGGTGATTTTTAGTTAAGTATATAAGGTGCAGTTAATAAATGAACAAAAAATGCATTTTTATCAATTTCCGAGGATCAAACGAATATTTGATGTTGAAATTTTGTCAAAAGCTAGTTTGATGGTTGTAGATTATGGGAAAAATACAGATTTAATTTATCAATGATCGAATGAGTTTGGGTTTGACGAGGTAGGGTTTAAGGGCTTAGTTGTATCAGCATTATTCTCGAATTGATTTCGAGGTCGCTCGAGGATCGGGGTGGATCGGACTTCGAGAGAAGATGAGGGGGATGGCGGAGCAGCGGTAGGAGGTGATCGCAAGACCTCCGGTGGCCAGAGGTGGCCACGCGGAGTGGATTTGGATGAACTGGGTTGATTTCCAGTTCGAGGCTGCTAGCTCGTTTTTGTTTTGGTACTAGTTTTGGGTTTTTGGTGGTTGAAAACGAAAGTGGAGATGGTCAGTGACTTGGTGGTGGGTGGCGACTCGACCGGAGGTGGCTGGGGTTCGTGTGCACGTGCACGAGCACATTATCGTTGGTGTCAGGCTGATGGTGGGAAGCGACGCGAGTGATACTCGAGAAGGGAGGGTGATTACTTCGGGTTCGTGCTCGAGTGCGTGGGTTGATTTCCTGATGTTCTCGTTTAAAACTTAAGTTTAACTCCAACCTGAAAAAAAATATAAAGAAGAAAGAAAAAAAAGGAGAGAAGAGGAAGAAGAGTTGCGTACAGGGTGTGTTCTCGGGTAATATGGGGGCTTAGCTCGAAGTAACACTCGAGTTCATTTGGGTGTTTTCTCGGGTCTGTTTCAATTGGCAGCATTGTATTTAAATGTAAGATTAAGTAACAGTTTTTCATCAAAATTTGAAAGCTGTAAAACTTATTGAGGTTTAATAGTTTTAAGTTAAAAACTTAATACAAGTTTAATTATCTTACTTAATACATAACAATGTTTTAACAATTAATTATTATTACTTTAAATTAAGTAATCACTTCAAGATAAGTATGTAATTTATTAATATTTAAGTTTGTAGTTAGTAATACATCGATTTTCACCAAGTTAAAGAAGACTTTTAGATGTTAATTAGAATGAATAATTAATATTAAGTAATTATTTTAGAAAGAAATTAAGAATAATTTCATTTTAATTGTAATTAGAGTTTGAATTAATTAAAGGTTAATTTATTAATTAAAGATAATTAATTAAATAGTGAATTAAATAATTAAAGATTTATTCTTTAAATAATTAAAGGTTGATGAATTATAATTAAAGGTTAATCAATTATTGATGGTCAATTAATAAATGATTAAAGAATAATTAATCAAAATGATCTGTAATTTATTAACGTTAATTAACCAGGATTAGTAATTTTCGTAAGTAATTAAAACTGATTTGGATTACTCAAACAATTAACTAATCTTACTTATAGATGTTTGATATTTTATTACATGCTATGTGATGGATTGATATATTAGTTATGTGATGTGATGCTATGTTATGTTTTGTTCTAAGCTGTTATTTCTGTGATATATATATTGTTATATGAATATGCAACCCTCAGCCCGTAAAACGGCATTTAAACTTCGATGCGACAGGGAGTCGGATTCCAGTTGGTTATCCGAAACCCACATCGAATTGTAATCTTTGTGACTGATAAATTTATTTTATCTATGAATCTGTGAATGAAGATAAGCGTTATCGATTATACCGCTTATCGATATATCTGTGATGATTGATGTTGCACTATTGTGTGTGAAACCCCTGAACTACACCTTTACACACATAAATATGGATTTCACGTGGAAATCGGTTAAGTCACAGATGATTTAAATTTGATGTTTTTGAAATTGAAATTTTAATTTCAACTGATTTTGAAATTGGAAATTTGGGGTTTAAAGTGAAAAGCTTTTAAAATGGAATTTCAAATATAAAAGTTATCTTGAATAACTTAATCGAGTTTTGAAAATTTAAATAATTAGATTTAAATTTGAATTCAAGTTTGAAATTAAATCTATGATTTGGAAACTAGGGATAAAAGATGATATAAATGTGTTTGTATGAATTAAACCATTTTAAAGTATTAATTTGGGAATTTGAATTTAAACCAAGGATTTCAACTCGTATGAATGAATCAGATTTTCAAATTGAAAACTGTTGTTTTCGAATGATAAAAGCTTTTAGATAAGAAAAGAAATTCCAGTTTAAATTAAAGGAATTTCAAGTGAATTGAGAAATAGATTTTCCAAGTTATGAATGAATTCTTTTTGAAAGCTATGAATTAAATCTGTCTATTTTTAACAGATTTAAAATGATGATTTGTTTAACCTATTCGAAATGAAACTGTTTTGAAAGCTATTAGTTAAATCCTTGATTTAAAGATTTAACGAGTTAAATTGAAAGGGAAATTGATTTGGAAAATCTGTGAATGAATCTTTGTGAAATTAAGTGAACTTTGTGAATTGAATCTTTTTGTTTAAAAAGATTAAAATGGTAATTTGTTAAACCATTGTAAAGAAAGTTTGGGTTTAAGTTGTGACTTAATTGAAATCCCAATATCCGTATGTTTTTAAATATTTCGCTCACTATTCGGGTTAGCCGGGAAAAGACCTTTGGGTCATATAACCCATTCCGAATAGTGATACGTCGTATATGGATAGCATTTGAAGACCGGTGTTGAAGACCGGATATTTTTCGAAAATGAAAGGACAACCTGTCGAATGTCTCTGCACTGAGTCGCGCCGGTATAGAGATTTATATCACTCTTTTGTGACGGGAAGTCCGGACGTGATTGAAAGTTATCCGGAATTGCAAGGGCTTCGTGAGAAGTGCCTTCGGTTCTGTTCGATCCCGGAACAGACTTGTATGGATACATGTCTGACATTACACTTTGAGATATAAAGCCGATTTCTTTCAAATACATTTCTGTTGGTGGCGGAGAATTCATTCTCTTAGCTTAACACCCTTCTCTGAGACGTACGAGCTCAGAGGTTATGTAGTTGAAATTTATCAGCGATATATTCCCAATTTGGTAATGTGGCATGCTGAGTGTTGCTGTATGATGATCAGTGTTTGATCATTTGCGATATGATCATTTGTTTGATCTTATATCTTTGTGATCATAGGTTGATCATTTTGTTTGACCCGAAGCAGGGCTTTTTGAGAAAGCGTAGCTTTGTGGACGAGACTTCGTCGAGCCTCACACCCCGGAAATGGTCAAAACAGGAAGGATGCGGCAAGGTTCTAGGGAGTAGCGCCCCTTAGTGTATGTCATTCCTTCTGGATAAAGGTGGTATCATGGTATGGAGCCCAGATACTTAACCTCTGTGGTTACTGCATTATTATTATTATGTGGTTGTTGGAAATCGAGGATCCTCGGGAAGATCGGTGACGATCGGGGGATGACATACGCGTGTCAGTAGTTACCTATTTTTGCAGAGGTAACCCGGCCTTGTGTTGGCAGAGATCTAACCGTAATGTTAGGTTATTTCTCGGGTCGTCTATTCCAGGGACGTACCCATCGTGGATAGGAAGTTCCTTAGCCTGACGATTTGTTGGAAATCCATCTTCCAATACGAACTTTGTACGGTATTAGTTGTAGAACCTGCCATTTACGTACGGTGGCCACCACTATTTAGATGGTAGCTATAGTAGACATACGATACTGGTCGTATGTTGGCTAAGATTAATATTATACTTTCGAAATGTTTTCTACACTATGCACTAATAATAATATCAAAAATGATTTGATTTTGCGTAGTAAGCATCTTTGACTATCATAAGAAGAAATCTCCTCCAAGTCTGCGTTTGCATTGTGTGTGTGGTGGGAGGTCTTATGGTAGTTTCATTTTCGAAAAGCATTGCGAATTGACTTTAAAAATCTCTGCTATTTGTTTTAAAAAGATAAACTGTTTTTGTTGCTCACACCAGTCCCACGACTGATCCGGAGTTTATTGTTCCTTTCCTAAACTCTGGGTGCCCACAATTTTCCACACGGGCAGTCTAGAGTTGGGTTTCTCAGATATTCAGGTTGAGTAGATTATCTGGAGCTAGTCAGTCCTTGGACGACTGACCTTTCTTTTCGCTAGCTATGGATTGGAGCATTCTATTGGAGATATTCTATCTGTTGCTGATGTTATCGTTTTCTTTTCCGCTGCTATTTGTTGTATCATATCTCTGATGTATATAGATATTCATTGTATCATCATTGTATCTGGATATTGTATCAGATGTTGTATATCTGTATTATTCTTTTTATTCCGCTGTGTTATTTACTTAATGTTGTTATAAGCTCCGGAGAACCAGATTTGGCATTTGAATCTACGGCATTCGAGTACGATGGAAAGTACGGGTGTCGATTTTCGAAGGCCAACTTTTGGGTCTTTACATTTGGTATCAGAGCTAAGGTTGAACTTTAGCTCAGGAGTATAACACGTTAAGTAGCTCATTAGAGATAGAGTGAAGTAAAATCTAGAATGAGTAATCTCTAAGATATCCGTCTGAGCGTCTCAGTAAATTCTCTTACTATCCACTGATAGTGAGTATGAGTGCAAGAAGATAATGAGATAGGGGACAGGGGGATACCACCACGAAATGGTCAATACTCTGTAACAACGAGGAAGTAATCTTTTTTCTATCAATCTCTTTTGTTCAGCATCTTTTCTCAATTCTTCGATATTTTCTGGTAGATCCAAGAAGAAGATTCGATGTATTAAAATGGGACATAAACTCCAGATAGGCCAGACTTGTTTGTATGGATGAATTGTTTGCATTGGTTGCTATGGTTGATAGGTATATTTTAGTTTTAAACTAAAAAGTTTTGAAATCGTATCCATCTATCTATCTATTCCTTGGGTCCGGATATGTTCTACGAATAGTTAGTTATCCCTTTGAACTAACCGATGCCCTTGTATATTTCGTAGATCTGGATAACCCGAGTATCTTGTGAAGTGTTAGACAGATTCGTTCGTGTATCTGTTATTGATATCCTGATTTGGTAAGCCGAATGCAGAATAGCTGTTCAGTTTGATTTGATGAAACATTCTTCATCTATCTTTTTGTCTCCTTGGCAATTTCGAGGACGAAATTCTTTTAAGGGGGGAAGTCTGTAACGACCCCAAATTTTTAATTAATTTAAATTGATAATTTATTGAATTTTTGAATTAAAATTGTAAAATAAATCGATTAATTGATTGCGAGTTTCCCCGAATACAGGTAAATTTTTGTATAAATCATTTAAATTTAGAATTTATAGTTAGTAATGATTTTAATTTATAGAATAAGTAAAATAACAATAAATATTTAAACTAGAAAATAGAAATAGATGAACCATAAAAATAAAAGTAACACTTGACTAAAATTTTAACAACATAATCAAAATATAAGTTTAATTATATTATAAGGTAATATTGTAAAGACAAAGCAAATAATAAAATAAGTAAAACAAAAATGTTTAATAAACAATAAATATGAAGTAAAATAATTATAGAATCTTATTTAAAATAATAGGACAAAAGCATAGAAATAAAACAATACATAAGTCAATTCTTTAAAACAACATATAAGAAATAGAAATATATGTAGATAAGTATCTTTAGCCACCAAATATCTTTATATATGTATACGGCTGGAGTATGGAACAAGAAACAAAGTTAAAGAAAGGAAGACATAAAGTACAAAATGTAATACTTACCAGCCACCAAAAGGTTTTCATATCAGCCGAAGTATTGCAAATGCAAAACACAAGGTACATTAACATTAAATGTTTACCTCTCTAAGTACACACAACAAATTATCATCAGCCTACAAGCAAGAAAATCTCTGCGTATAATTGTACCCGAGGAAGGAAAAAAATATAAACTTTGTATAACAAAATATGATTACCTGTACAAGATTTATCACTTGTAAACTTATTCTTTTATCAAGCCTTTTCATCTCAGTCTCATTCATTCGAAGCTAAGAAAACTGAAGCAAGCATCCTCTTGAAAACTCAAACGAAAATTCAATTTAAACAAAACACAATTAAAACAAACCAGAGATCAACAAGAAAATCAAAGAAAAGAACTTCAATTGTTAATTTCCAAAAGCCTGTTTCAAGTCTGGTTCAAAACAGCTCTGTTCTTTCTTAATCAAGGTGAGTAAACAATTAAAACTAAATATATGTGTTTATCTGTTGCTTGTGATGCCTGAGTTTGAAGTTGCCTTGTTATGCATATATATACATGAATTCCTCTGCGTATAAATATTTGTAGAAGTGAATGCCACTTATGTTGAGATTCCCCCTGTTCTTTCTTGGTTCAGAGTATACCAAGCTTGATTAAAAACTAAATTAAATCTCGTGATCTTTGTTAAGCTAAAAGATTCAAATACAACATGTTGTTTGATTCTAAATTAAAATAAAGAAATCTATTGCTATCAAAAAAATAAGATCAAGATGAGGTCTGAAATCTCAAAATCCTGATGAACTTGCATATCTATGATAAATTCGAATATTTTAAATTGTTGATTTGATTATATATCTTGAATAAACATGCAAAGGTAAGATTTTTAAAACAAGATTGGTGATTTTTAGTTAAGTATATAAGGTGCAGTTAATAAATGAACAAAAAAATGCATTTTTATCAATTTCCGAGGATCAAACGAATATTTGATGTTGAAATTTTGTCAAAAGCTAGTTTGATGGTTGTAGATTATGGGGAAAATACAGATTTAATTTATCAATGATCGAATGAGTTTGGGTTTGACGAGGTAGGGTTTAAGGGCTTAGTTGTATCAGCATTATTCTCGAATTGATTTCGAGGTCGCTCGAGGATCGGGGTGGATCGGACTTCGAGAGAAGATGAGGGGGATGGCGGAGCAGCGGTAGGAGGTGATCGCAAGACCTCCGGTGGCCAGAGGTGGCCACGCGGAGTGGATTTGGATGAACTGGGTTGATTTCCAGTTCGAGGCTGCTAGCTCGTTTTTGTTTTGGTACTAGTTTTGGGTTTTTGGTGGTTGAAAACGAAAGTGGAGATGGTCAGTGACTTGGTGGTGGGTGGCGACTCGACCGGAGGTGGCTGGGGTTCGTGTGCACGTGCACGAGCACATTATCGTTGGTGTCGGGCTGATGGTGGGAAGCGACGCGAGTGATACTCGAGAAGGGAGGGTGATTACTTCGGGTTCGTGCTCGAGTGCGTGGGTTGATTTCCTGATGTTCTCGTTTAAAACTTAAGTTTAACTCCAACCTGAAAAAAAATATAAAGAAGAAAGAAAAAAAAGGAGAGAAGAGGAAGAAGAGTTGCGTACAGGGTGTGTTCTCGGGTAATATGGGGGCTTAGCTCGAAGTAACACTCGAGTTCATTTGGGTGTTTTCTCGGGTCTGTTTCAATTGGCAGCATTGTATTTAAATGTAAGATTAAGTAACAGTTTTTCATCAAAATTTGAAAGCTGTAAAACTTATTGAGGTTTAATAGTTTTAAGTTAAAAACTTAATACAAGTTTAATTATCTTACTTAATACATAACAATGTTTTAACAATTAATTATTATTACTTTAAATTAAGTAATCACTTCAAGGTAAGTATGTAATTTATTAATATTTAAGTTTGTAGTTAGTAATACATCGATTTTCACCAAGTTAAAGAAGACTTTTAGATGTTAATTAGAATGAATAATTAATATTAAGTAATTATTTTAGAAAGAAATTAAGAATAATTTCATTTTAATTGTAATTAGAGTTTGAATTAATTAAAGGTTAATTTATTAATTAAAGATAATTAATTAAATAGTGAATTAAATAATTAAAGATTTATTCTTTAAATAATTAAAGGTTGATGAATTATAATTAAAGGTTAATCAATTATTGATGGTCAATTAATAAATGATTAAAGAATAATTAATCAAAATGATCTGTAATTTATTAACGTTAATTAACCAGGATTAGTAATTTTCGTAAGTAATTAAAACTGATTTGGATTACTCAAACAATTAACTAATCTTACTTATAGATGTTTGATATTTTATTACATGCTATGTGATGGATTGATATATTAGTTATGTGATGTGATGCTATGTTATGTTTTGTTCTAAGCTGTTATTTCTGTGATATATATATTGTTATATGAATATGCAACCCTCAGCCCGTAAAACGGCATTTAAACTTCGATGCGACAGGGAGTCGGATTCCAGTTGGTTATCCGAAACCCACATCGAATTGTAATCTTTGTGACTGATAAATTTATTTTATCTATGAATCTGTGAATGAAGATAAGCGTTATCGATTATACCGCTTATCGATATATCTGTGATGATTGATGTTGCACTATTGTGTGTGAAACCCTTGAACTACACCTTTACACACATAAATATGGATTTCACGTGGAAATCGGTTAAGTCACAGATGATTTAAATTTGATGTTTTTGAAATTGAAATTTTAATTTCAACTGATTTTGAAATTGGAAATTTGGGGTTTAAAGTGAAAAGCTTTTAAAATGGAATTTCAAATATAAAAGTTATCTTGAATAACTTAATCGAGTTTTGAAAATTTAAATAATTAGATTTAAATTTGAATTCAAGTTTGAAATTAAATCTATGATTTGGAAACTAGGGATAAAAGATGATATAAATGTGTTTGTATGAATTAAACCATTTTAAAGTATTAATTTGGGAATTTGAATTTAAACCAAGGATTTCAACTCGTATGAATGAATCAGATTTTCAAATTGAAAACTGTTGTTTTCGAATGATAAAAGCTTTTAGATAAGAAAAGAAATTCCAGTTTAAATTAAAGGAATTTCAAGTGAATTGAGAAATAGATTTTCCAAGTTATGAATGAATTCTTTTTGAAAGCTATGAATTAAATCTGTCTATTTTTAACAGATTTAAAATGATGATTTGTTTAACCTATTCGAAATGAAACTGTTTTGAAAGCTATTAGTTAAATCCTTGATTTAAAGATTTAACGAGTTAAATTGAAAGGGAAATTGATTTGGAAAATCTGTGAATGAATCTTTGTGAAATTAAGTGAACTTTGTGAAATTAAGTGAACTTTGTGAATTGAATCTTTTTGTTTAAAAAGATTAAAATGGTAATTTGTTAAACCATTGTAAAGAAAGTTTGGGTTTAAGTTGTGACTTAATTGAAATCCCAATATCCGTATGTTTTTAAATATTTCGCTCACTATTCGGGTTAGCCGGGAAAAGACCTTTGGGTCATATAACCCATTCCGAATAGTGATACGTCGTATATGGATAGCATTTGAAGACCGGTGTTGAAGACCGGATATTTTTCGAAAATGAAAGGACAACCTGTCGAATGTCTCTGCACTGAGTCGCGCCGGTATAGAGATTTATATCACTCTTTTGTGACGGGAAGTCCGGACGTGATTGAAAGTTATCCGGAATTGCAAGGGCTTCGTGAGAAGTGCCTTCGGTTCTGTTCGATCCCGGAACAGACTTGTATGGATACATGTCTGACATTACACTTTGAGATATAAAGCCGATTTCTTTCAAATACATTTCTGTTGGTGGCGGAGAATTCATTCTCTTAGATTAACACCCTTCTCTGAGACGTACGAGCTCAGAGGTTATGTAGTTGAAATTTATCAGCGATATATTCCCAATTTGGTAATGTGGCATGCTGAGTGTTGCTGTATGATGATCAGTGTTTGATCATTTGCGATATGATCATTTGTTTGATCTTATATCTTTGTGATCATAGGTTGATCATTTTGTTTGACCCGAAGCAGGGCTTTTTGAGAAAGCGTAGCTTTGTGGACGAGACTTCGTCGAGCCTCACACCCCGGAAATGGTCAAAACAGGAAGGATGCGGCAAGGTTCTAGGGAGTAGCGCCCCTTAGTGTATGTCATTCCTTCTGGATAAAGGTGGTATCATGGTATGGAGCCCAGATACTTAACCTCTGTGGTTACTGCATTATTATTATTATGTGGTTGTTGGAAATCGAGGATCCTCGGGAAGATCGGTGACGATCGGGGGATGACATACGCGTGTCAGTAGTTACCTATTTTTGCAGAGGTAACCCGGCCTTGTGTTGGCAGAGATCTAACCGTAATGTTAGGTTATTTCTCGGGTCGTCTATTCCAGGGACGTACCCATCGTGGATAGGAAGTTCCTTAGCCTGACCATTTGTTGGAAATCCATCTTCCAATACGAACTTTGTACGGTATTAGTTGTAGAACCTGCCATTTACGTACGGTGGCCACCACTGTTTAGATGGTAGCTATAGTAGACATACGATACTGGTCGTATGTTGGCTAAGATTAATATTATACTTTCGAAATGTTTTCTACACTATGCACTAATAATAATATCAAAAATGATTTGATTTTGCGTAGTAAGCATCTTTGACTATCATAAGAAGAAATCTCCTCCAAGTCTGCGTTTGCATTGTGTGTGTGGTGGGAGGTCTTATGGTAGTTTCATTTTCGAAAAGCATTGCGAATTGACTTTAAAAATCTCTGCTATTTGTTTTAAAAAGATAAACTGTTTTTGTTGCTCACACCAGTCCCACGACTGATCCGAAGTTTATTGTTCCTTTCCTAAACTCTGGGTGCCCACTATTTTCCACACGGGCAGTCTAGAGTTGGGTTTCTCAGATATTCAGGTTGAGTAGATTATCTGGAGCTAGTCAGTCCTTGGACGACTGACCTTTCTTTTCGCTAGCTATGGATTGGAGCATTCTATTGGAGATATTCTATCTGTTGCTGATGTTATCGTTTTCTTTTCCGCTGCTATTTGTTGTATCATATCTCTGATGTATATAGATATTCATTGTATCATCATTGTATCTGGATATTGTATCAGATGTTGTATATCTGTATTATTCTTTTTATTCCGCTGTGTTATTTACTTAATGTTGTTATAAGCTCCGGAGAACCAGATTTGGCATTTGAATCTACGGCATTCGAGTACGATGGAAAGTACGGGTGTCGATTTTCGAAGGCCAACTTTTGGGTCTTTACATAGTTTGTTCCGTTTTGTATTTATAGATTCTGGTGGTGCATAGGTCGCTATGACATCGATAGGGATTTCTAAACACTTAATAGGACAGACGGACATAATATTGTTTGAAATATAGGTAAATGAAATAATTTTACCTATTATATTTTCTGTATATAAAATAATAAATTTTATAAATGATATATATTTGGTTGTAATATATTGGTTGTTAGGTAGTGAAATTTATAAATATAGGTTGGAAATAAGATTTGAAAATAAGATAAATGAAATTTGGAAATTTAGAACTTAAGTTTCGGGGTTTTTGAAAATCTATTTCGAATGATTTTTGGGATATAATAATAATATTATTAGAAGTATTTTCTAATATAAATATTTCAATATAATTTGAAAGAATTGTTTTAATGAAATTTTAGAGAGGAATAAGTTATGTACTCCCCTCTCTGTCGCTGGAAAATAATTTCAGTGATGAGTGCACGCATCATCGACGTTAATTTTTGAGTTTCAAAGTGGGAAGGCTGTTGTAGTAATTTACTACACATTTGTTTTGATAAATAAATATTAAATTTTATTTCTAAATATGATTTGATATATATATATATATATAAGATACGATTATATAGGTATTATTATTTTAAATAATTGAAATAAACCCGACATTTGATTCTTAAATTCATATGAAATAGAGATTTCAAATATTGAAATGGAATAATTTTTTTAACTATTTAATAATTGAAACTTCTAAATGAAAATAAAAAATGATAATTATTGAACCTTAAGTTAATTAAAAGAAATAAGTCAAACTGGTATAACTTTCAATTGCATTCTTAAAGCATATATATATATATATATATATATATAACTTACCAAATATTAAAAGTTGAAATGTTAAAAGAATATGTAATGGAAATTTTTTACAAGTAAAACTTATGTAATGGAAGTGTTCAATGAAATTTACTTTTATAAATAAGAAATTTGATATGAAAATAGTTATAAACTTGAGTTAAAATTGTAACACTACTAATTAAATGAAATAGAAAATGAGTATTATAAGTAATGGATTTTGAACTTAAGTTAATATTGAAACTATTTGTAATTAAAGTAAATAAATGAATGAATGTAATGCAATAAAAGAAATTTACATTATATGAATAAATGAAAATAAATGAAATAAACACTAAATGAATGAATGTAATGCAATAAAAGAATTTTGCATTATATAAATAAACGAAAATGATTTTTTGTAAGTAATAAAGGAAAATAAAGTAAATAAACACTGAATGAATGAATGGGAATAAAATTTTGTAAGAAATAAATGTAGTTAACGAAATAATCCTTGTATGAATGAAAAGAAAAATAAATAAAAACTGTAAAATGTTGTGAAAGAAATTTAATAAGAATAACTCAAGTACAGTGTTAATTATTGTTCGTTTTCGTTTATGGGTTGTTTGGGATAGGATAATTCTAATTGTTTAAGATGTATGAATAATCTATTGAGTTCATCTAAGGCTGTTGGGTAAATGGTGCACTCAGTAGTTTATTGGTCATTTTAGGCGGTTAAAAATTTCTGAAACCGAATAAATCATTTGTTTGTTTGCTATGAATGGATAATTGATTTGTATTGATTTCATATGACGATTGTATGCTGTGATTGCAAGTGATTGTTGTTTTATATTAATTTGTTTGTTAGTGGTTGAAACAACATTAAATATTTCATTTTGTATAATTATTAACTCGTTTTGGATTATATAAGTGAAATACAGGTTATGGAAGCAATTGCTATTGTTTTTGGTTTCATAATTAAGCGTTAATTGCCCGAAAAATAGGTACGTTCTCGGATTATGGTTTTCTAGCGGTATTATAATATTTTTCCCGTTGTTGGGATATTGTGACGACCCACAAATCCGATACCCTTTGAATCGACAATAATCCACACATGTCCGACCCAAAAAGCACAGACTGATGGAAAGTCATGAGAAAGAAAAGAAGAGAGAAGAAGAGAAGAGAAGAAAGAGAGAAGATAGAACAAAGCAGAACAATATCGAATCTCACATCACAGTGGAAAATATATAATATCATATCAACGATCTTTACAAAATAGAAACTGTATATACATACATCAATCAGAGTTCAATAATCAATCACAAGTTATTAGCCTGGACAGTTATAATAACCTGTCTTCATAATTGCCGATAATATAAACAACTAAGCACAATGGATAATCAAGCAAAACCGATGTACGTGTATACGAAAATGAAGATCTTCAGCTCTCCCGCTGAAGCTCCAAAAGCACCCATATGAGCATGTAAATATACTCGGTCTGACCCGAGCATTGAAAGGGAAGAACGCCCGGATCAGTCTGGTAAACCAGCGTGAGAATCACACTCAACTGAATTTATTAAATTACAAAACTTTTCCTTTATCAAAACAAAAGTATCTCGTAAGACAAGTCCACACATAAACACGGACATGTTTTTACCTTACGATAACTAAAACATTTCATATCAAACCCTCTTATATTATACTAGTGTCTAATACATACAAATAAAATTAATCATAGTCGAAATGGTTACCCATATAGCATTTCGAGGCTATTCATTACGCCTTTACAAACAAAATCGCAGCTCGTAGTGGAGTTTGGATTTCCATACAAATGACCAGGTGAAAGGACTACCTTCTGGCAGTACATCTCTAGAAGAATGCACTGAGGACCATTACAAAGGATCCTCTACCAACACAAGATTGGCCTACCTCTTTAACTAGATGGTACCGAATATTTCATCCTCCGGTCGTTACCGACCTTTACCGAGGGCCCTCATAGCATACAAACCACAATAATCAGATACACGACGTCATAGCATATAAAGATATATCTAAAAGAGGATGATCATATCCTACTTGGGAGCGACCCACTTAGCCCTACTTCATCTAACCCTGTTTCGGTCATTTCCGGTTGATGAGGCCTAAGGTAACGATTACCTTTCACAAATCACAATCACATCACTATGAATGCCACACGGCCATTTCCGTTGACTACTAATTGCCTTCCACAAAAATACAACCCTTGAGCTCGTATGCAATGAAGGGTGGTAAGCTAAGAGAAGTTGCCTTCTCCACCACCAAATAGATGTACGTTTGTAAAAACCAATGTACGTAATCTTCAGAAATGCAATGTCACACAAACATTCATACAAGTTGTCCAGAAATAGAACAAACCGAAGGCACTTCCTACCACATCCTGTCGGGAAATCCCTAGGATTAGTAGCGAATAATCCTTGCATTGGATATTTCATAATGAAGAGACTATTGCTACTGGATGTATATTGGGATTTTAACCTCAAACGATCAACAAGCAGTCCTCCACTATGAAAATCTAGAATATCAATATCATCATCAGCAACCTGCACAATCATCGCATATACGTTGGTCCGAAGTTGTTTTCAGATAAATCTGATCCCGGTCTCTTCACACCAACAACGCAAAAGCATTTCTCAACCTCACACAGAAACTAAGTCTTATAGACTTATCACGTCTCCAACTTTCAACTTGCTATCCTTCGGGCCAAGAAGGAAGCTCGATAGATTGGAGTAATACTCCGCACTAACGAATCAACATCCTCAACACAAACGATAATCAAGCCTACACAGAAGGCTACGTACTAAGTGTATGACTAAATAATTCCCACATCAAGTCGAGGAACTAAAATGGCCAAATTTGATAGTCGGTTATTTAACTATCAAAGCAAACAAACAAATATTTTGCACCATATACAATCACTAGGCCCTTTTAATTAATCTTTTATTAATTAAATCACATGCCAAATATTCACTTCAAATTATCCTTGGAAAGATATAATCTCAAAACCATTTCAATATTTCACCATTTGGAAAACATTTCCATATACTTATGTAAAAATAAGTAATTCACAATTCTCCTTATTTTCAACACTTAGAAAATATTACATATACTTAAATCAGGATTATTTTATTCTTTAAGGAAAACATTCTCTTTAAACACATTTATTTGGGTCAAAACGAATGTTGTGTAAAACATCGTTACGACAACCCAAAATCAACAGTATAGGGATTCGAAAATAAGATAGATATATAAATCCCAATACTATACAAAAAAATTTCCTTTCGAAAATCATTTACTATAACAACAGTGTTATAGTCCATCATTTCCCTACTTCTCGAAAACGTCTATTTCAACAATGAATGTTGAAATCTATGGTTTTGATCCTTAACACATTTTAAAACATCCTTAAAACCATTTAACTCCACTTAAAATATCACTTTCCAAAAATATCCATTTTATTCAATATATTATTCACTGTCCAAAATCGTGAATATAGTTCCTTAACAAATTCCCATACTTCTACACATTTAATCTAAAGGATAATTCACTGTCCAAAATCGTGAATTTAATCCCTTTACCAAATTCAAAAATCTAAAACATCTATTTTCAAAATCACTTGAAAATCCTTTTTAATTTGAAAACATCACTTTAACATTTTTAAATTTCCAAAATAGGCCCAATGCTACAACATCACTAAATACATCAATCACGGCATCCAAACATCATATATCACATGATAACAACATATATCACAATATCTGTAAATAAACCAATACTGGTAGGGAATCCAGTTAGATCCCTCCAACCTGTCACCTGCAACAAATATACAATATCTGTAAATATAACAATATCTGTAAAAACCCATTCCGCATTAGCGGCGTGGTCTCACAGAATTTTTGTACGTTTATCATATTACTGGAGTTTTATCACGCTGGTTTTCCAGACTGACCCGGGTCTTATTTTCTTATAATGCTTGGGTCAGACCGAGTTTTCCCCAGATTGGCTTTGGTGATATGGAGTTATTGCAGAAGAGCTGGATGTTTACCTATTGTAGTGTTTTATTTCAGCAGTATTATATTGTATACCTATTAGCAACTGTAAGGTCAGAATTTTATAACTGCCCGCTGATAAGGTTTGTTTTTAACTCTGATGTACTATGTATTTTGGAGTGACAGTTTTTACTGTCTTTGTTATATTATATGTTGTCGATTCCACTATGAGATTATGTTTTCCCTGTTCTTTGTTCTTTTCATTTTATTTTTACCCTAACAATCTGCCTTTTCGGCAATTGGATGTTCGGCATTTGAATACCGTGGATGTATTCAGTGTCAACTTTTGATGGTCGAAAAGGCTGGTCATTACAAAGTGGTATTGGAGTTGAAGGTTAAGTGAGAACCTTGGCTTTGGTTGGGTATAGCTCACTAGAGATAGGGTTAGTAATATCCTAAAGTGAGTGACTCATTAGAGATAAGGTAAGTGACACCCTAGAATGAGATTGAGAGTATTATATACATACATACATAGATATATATATATATATAGATATATATATATACATATATACATAGAGATATATATATATATATATACATATACGAGAGCGTATTTGTTATTGTTATAAGAACATATTGTGTTAATTGGTCTATTGAGTTGTTTATGAATTCAGGTCGAGAATGTTGGGCGCCACGTTGTCGAAGAGATTTATAAACACTTGAACAAGACAAACAGACATAATATTGATTTTGAATATTGGTAAATGAAATATTGTATCTCTATTATATATATATATAAAGGAATAATTTTCAAAAAATTATATATTGTTATAGAGTGTGTTTGCTTATTTAAAAGTTATAATGTTTATTTATTATCATTATCATTTAATCAGTCATGCTTGATTAATTTAGGAGCATTGATTGTCATTTATTGATTGCTGATTAATTATGGTTAGCTTATTTATAAGCATTTTTGTTTGAATTTATGAAAGAACCCCTTGTAAATTAATTTTCACAATTTGACTATAAGGTGTTCGGTTATAGTGTAAAGTTAAAAGTTAACTTTTGATAAAAAGTTGTTCAAAAATTATCTAAATGGTAAGATGAGACATTTAGAAAATAAATATTTGAGAAAATTTTATTATAATATAAGGAATTATTATAATATGAAATGATTTATATAAATGAAATTTTATATAAATTTAGTTTATAAAATGGGTTTTAAAAAGGATTTTTGAATTTAAAACCCGGAATTTTTTAAAATAATTTCAAAAGGATTTTGAGAAATGAAATAGTAGTATTATTGGAAATATTTAAAAGTAAAAATGTTTTGGGAAGTGAAATTTTAAATGGAATGCGTTTTCTTTGGGATAACTCAGAGGAAAACATCTCGATTAGTTTTGTGGTGATCTGAATAATCTTCTTAGTAATGATCGGATGTTTGCTTAGGCGAACATTGTGGAGTACATAGTAAATTATTATTTTTATCATTGTACGATCGAAATGAGTTCAAATCCAAATGAACCCAAAGTGAGCTTTTCATTTGAAGTTATTCATAAAATAATATATGTGGTATGCTTTCAAAAATGAGTTTTTGAAATTAAAATTGGGTATTTAATTTTTTGGTCTCCTTATAGGAAAATATTTAAAATACAAAGGTGTTGTGATAAATAATTTGATAAATGAAAATTTTACAACTCTTGGACAGAAAAGAAATAATTAAACTCAAGTTTTAAATGGGTTAAATTGGATAGGAAGGTTTTTGTAACATCCCACCTTTTTGTACGCTTAAGCAGACACACGTGCCAAATTAAACCATTCAGAAGGGCGGATTGTTATGGGGTAAATAAGAAAATAAGGGGAGAAATAAAAGAAACAAAATAGAATCTTGCAGCGGAACGATAAAATATAATAATCAAATAACAGTTCATGAAGCTGTTTTACAAAACATTTGATTATACTTATACAATACATATCAGAGTTACACATACCAGAGAATGATAATAAATGCAGCGGAATACAATGGTGTAGTGGAATATAATAAATAGTAGTAATAAAATCTTCGTCTTCGTCCTCCAGAAATAGAGCCTTCAAATCCTGAAATGCTCAGGCTGACCCGAGCGAATTGAAAAGACAAAACACTCAAGTCAGAACTAAAAGATCTTATGTAAATTAAATCAATGAAATAAATATGAGTGTAAACGGCGTCAGAGATGTTTACAGGGTTTGACATCTCCTATCCAGTGTCTAACGTGAGTGCAGTAACTTAAGAAATGTTCGGGAATCACATCTCTTAAGGATCCGTTAAACTATCTACTATGTAGTAATATTCGCTATGTACAGTAGTGTCTAATCATATAGAAAATAGCGTTAAGGGGATGGAGAACCTTAACGCGGTCGGATCTTAAAATCATAATCGTAGTAAAGCTCGATATGGTAGGTGACACGGCACACAAGGCAATGCCAGGGTAGATATACCAATTACGCACACGGACTGATGGAGCGGATAGCAGCCACTACCGTCCACCTCGAACAACACTCCCAAATCGAAGGGTGGCCACCAAAAATCAAAAAGTAATAGAATGGAATCGAAGAAGTGCGTCCGATAAGAGGTGCCACCTCACTGGTCCGAGATCGCTCCTGTTTTAGCCACCTTATGCCAACTCACGGGAGTTGGGTCCACGTATATACCTTAGGATCTTCGCCACCATCCTACTTCATTCTGGAAACTCCACCGCGTACACAGTTGTCAAAGTGGTTTTCGGTATCGACAAAGAGTATGTCCATATCCGATCCCGGTCTCTTTAACAACCAATCGTTATTATAACACCGTGGTCATTTAAAAAAAATATATATACTTTTAAAACACAATCATTGCCCTTTCAAAACATATTCTTTATTTCAAAATAGTATATACATCAAAAACCAAAATATTATTGCCATTTCAAACCATATCCTTTACTTCAAAATAGTATATACTTTAAAACCAAATTTTTATTGCTATTTCAAAACATATCATTTACTTCAAAATAGTATATACTTAAAAACCAAATTCAATAATATATCATTTAAATAAAAATCCAAATTTTCAATCACTATTCTTACTTTTAATTATAAAACTTGAAATATTCTTTAAAACCATCTTAAACCCAAATCACATAATGCAGTCATATTCTTAATCTCAAAATTTCAATCGGTTTCAAATCAATATATTTAAAGATAATTCTTCAATAAATTCTATTTCAAATAAATTCATTTTCAAACCATATTACTTTCAAAGTTATAACAATTTCGAAAACAAATACTTTGAAAAACAATAATACCTTAATTTCAATAAAACATTTCAATTTTGATATATTTCAAGTCTTTAAATATTCCAAAATTCCCAACCAAATATGATAATCTTATATATACCTTAATTAAATTTACTATTATTTAGTTTAGAAATATTTATTTAATAAATTCAATATCACTTAAATAAAGCTCAAACTTGAAATATTCGTAAATCAAACTTAAAACATCATCAAGTCATACATAGCTTAAATTTTAGAATTTAACCATAAATAAAATAATATTTATATAATATCAAAATTTAATATTTATTAAACCGTATATTTCTTTCCAAACCATAGAAAATCCCTTAAAATATTTTATATATAGACCACGGTGCCTGTATATAATTTTCTATCCTATGGTCAAGTGATAGGGATATTTATCATTTCAATCCGCAATTTAAATAAAATTACGGTTATATATCATTTCAAACCGCAATCCCGAATAAAATAAAAATGCATAATAACTTGCAGTTTATACAATATAAAATATAGCATTCATTCATCCAAATATCAATAAACAACCATTTATTACAATCATCATCCAATTTAAAGAAAACATCAATATAAAGCATATAAAATATAACAGGCATCAACAAATAGTTTATATTCAATAAAAATTAATAACTGTTCAAGTGGCAGTTTATATGCAATAGTAAATAAATTTAACTCGCAAATTTTATGCAATGATAAAATTAAATAACAATTAAATTTAACTAAATGTTATCTAACTGAGATGATGATTAAATATAGGCCCAAACAATCATAGATAAATTTTAAATCACATCAAAAATTAATTTAACAAACATAAGAAATCTTAGAAGTTGTGAGTGGGTTAAAACACTCACCTTTTGAATTTAAATTGAATTTAAATTCAATTTAAACCCAAAACTTTTACAGTCTCAGAATTCGTCCAAACTAGCATCAAAAGATCTGGAATTTCAATACGATCCTAACTAAAGAAACCGCGTCCAAATCCGAGTCCGTATGCAAAAGTTATGAAAATTTGAAGATTGGAAAATTCTGCTCCTGAGTCGACTTCGAGTTCAACCCGGTCTGCCGCCTCAAATACCCGATGCTTGTTCTGAGTTTTTGCCAAAACGACCCGGAGACCCGAGTCATTTTCTTCGTGACCCGAAGTAGCTCCAGGGTTTTTCCCCTTGAAACCCCAAGCGCGACCCAAAGCGCGTAAATCTCAATTATTTTTTTTTGAAATTAGATTTTGGAATTTGGGAATTAGGTTTTGTCTGCCATTGGAATGAGGAGCTAAGAAGAAGATGAATTGTACGTACAGACAAATGAAGATTAGGGAGGCTAGGGTTTATAACAGGATATATATAGGCAGGGTTGACATTTGAATGGATGGATAAGATAGATTTACGCGCTAACGCCAAAGTGGTCCAAAAAGCCCATTCTGTCTCCGGAACGAAATTAGGTAAACCCATATATTAAAATAGGTGTTTTAAAATATTTTAAACGCAATGGAAAAGGTTTCAAGTCCAAATTCCATCGTATGAAGAAGTTATGCTAAGATCAAAAATTTCAAATTGGTTTCAATTGATTACAATTGCATTTATTTCAAGGCGTTTCGAGTCCTTACGATCAAATGACAAATCCGATTGTTACGAAACTTGAAACACTATTATAATTCACCGTTACGGATCCGATGAAACTGGTTTCGTCGAAATCCGAGTCTGTGACCAAAAAGGCAAATTTTATATTAATTAAATTAAATTAAATTAAATTAAATTAATTAAATCGAATTTTATATTTCAATTATAGAATTGACAATCTATCACCTTTATACTTCTCAATCATTTGCAATTATTTAAACAAAATTTAAACGTCAATCTAAAGAAAATAATTTATCAATTGAATTGAAATGCCCTATCTTAAATTTTCATTATATTCAAAATTATAAATTTTAGTTCCCAAAATTTCTATTAAATTGAATTTACCCATAATTATTTCATTCATAATTCCAAATAGAAGGGCGTACCATTGGATTTAAAATTATCACATAAATATTTCCCGTTTTCAACTAAAATTTTAAATTACAGTAATAATTACATATTTGAGTTCATTCGTTTGCAATAAATTCAACTATTATAATCTAAATAAATTAACTCACTATTAAAGGTTCAAATTCTATAATTCATAAATTTTACCCTCTTGATTTACTTATTAATTTGTAATTCTTTAAACAAATTCCCGTCAGTTTAAAGTAGCTTAATTCTCTCATTAAAGAATTTATTTCAATTTCTTAAAATAAACCCTCATTATAAATTGAATCCCATTTTATCCTAATAAGTTTCAAATTAAATGGATAAGTCCCAAATTCAACCTTTAACTTACACTTAAGTTTAGGTAAAATCAATTTATAACGTATTTCCCTTTTAGTTATTACTTTACATGCTTCTAGTATTAATTTCTCAATTAATCCACATTATTAAAGTAACGCTTTTAATAAATATGACCCTATGATTACTCAACATTTAGTGAACGTTATTTCATTTCCCATTAGTGTAACCTTCATTTATTTTATTATCACTTATTACAAATTCTAATTCTATTAACAAATAAGCAGGTAATTTAAAATATATGTTACAAATTTTGAATTAATCACTATTCATTATTATTGACTTTAATTTAGCATCACTTACCTTGCATTAACATTGTTACTTAACAATCCCTACCCAATTGCAATTTTATATTCAAATGAATACATTTACTCTTTCCGTTATGGAATTAATTATCCATAAGGCACATCTAATTATCATTATTGATTTTATACAATTTCCATTAACTGTACATTCAATTACTATTCAATGTATATTTATTCATTAATCAATTCGATATATACGTTTGTTTCCTTCTTTTTGATTTATAACCTAGTATACATTTACCTAAATCCTATTTCAATTACATTCATTAATGGGCGTTGCATTGAAATCTAATTTATTAGCTTATATCACATTATTACCATTAATTACAATTGGCTTACTAATTTTTATTCAATACCATAAATAAATAACATATTATTCAATACTTACTCTTGTTTCTCATATTCTATTTAAAAAATCAAATCGTAAGATTTACATTATTTTATTGAATTGGAATTTCATTTTAAATATATATATATATATATTTGTTAACTTTTAATTTCAATTGCTACATCTAATTCCTAACATTCATTTTACTATAAATTATGGAAATTATGACAAACTTAGTTAACGAAATTCACGGGTCGTTACACTCTCCCCCACTCAAAACTTTTCATCCTCGAAAAGGAAAAAGAAGGGAGAAGGAAGAATTAGACAAACAATACATCTTATTCAAAATATTAACTTATAAACACTAATTTACAAAATTTATTACTTTATATAAAATTTACCCATTTTAATCATTATATCTTTTTATACTTAAATGAATAAAGTTTGGAAAAACATTTCAAAATAATTTTCTAAGTCCCAAAAATTTCGAAAAATTTCGGCGGAGTCTCCTTTGTACGGAGAGGCTCGGGAGAAAATACAATATTAAATATAACAAAATATCAC
Organism: Allium fistulosum; assembly: GCA_030737815.1. Lineage (NCBI taxonomy): Eukaryota > Viridiplantae > Streptophyta > Magnoliopsida > Asparagales > Amaryllidaceae > Allium > Allium fistulosum. Next base: position 889,116,335 of record CM060905.1, on the reverse strand, counting down.
TTATAATATCCAAAATATTATATCCCAACACGGGAAAATATATATAAATAGCGTTATAAATCGTAATCCGAAACGTACCTATTTGTCGGGCAATTTACGTTTAATTTATGGAACCAAAAACAGTAGCAATTGCTTCCATAACCTGCATTTCACTTATTAAATCCAAAGGGTTAACAATTTATATAAAGTGAAATATTTAAGTGGTTTCAATCACTAACAACAAATCAATACAGCAACCATCAATTTCACAAACAGCATACACACACAAATACAAACAACCATTCAATCAACAAACAAATAGTTGTTCGGTTTCAGAACTTTTAAATTGTACGGAATGAAGAATAAACCATCAAATGCATCATTTACTCAACTGTAATATCCCGGAAATTTTGACAATATCAATTTAATAATCTGTTAAATAATTAAATTGATATGGATAATCTTTGATAATAAGATTTGAATTTAATTTAATAATCTGATTAAATTTGTATTAATTGGTAATTTTATCTTTTAAAAGTTAATAAGATATTTTCTATTTGAATATATATATTTAAATTGTTTTGGATTTTAAAATATTTGTATAAACCTATATTTATAAAATATAATTAGTTTTTGTTTTTCTTTAAAAAAGTAATATATATAGATAAGTGTTTAAATAAACAAGAAAAAGGCTTTTTAAATAACTTTTAAAATAAATAGAAATATGAGTAATTACTTATGAGACATGTGTCATTTATCTAAAGCTTTGTAAAACATGTGTAATTAAATAAACAAATGTATAGGACAAGTGTCCTTATTTATTTTCATTTTCTTTTATTTTATAAAATCAAAAATATACATGTATATTAACATTGCATTTCTTCATTTCCCATTCTTTCTAATCTTCTCATTTTTTCAAAAGCCAAGAGAAATCAATAATCTTTCTCTAAAAACTAAAATCTGAAATCAATATATCTTCAGATCAGACTTTATACAAATCAGATTAGAAATCAATAATTCTCAAACCCTTCTCAACTTTTCCTCTAATCTAAATCAGTAATTCTTCCTCAAACAAAATCAAAGTCTGTAAACAATCTTCCTCAAAACATAAGATCTGTAACCAAGTTACAGATCTGAAATCAAAAACTGCTTGCATTCATTTTAAATCTGGAATCAACTCAGAGAACTGCCTGCATTTTTCATCTCTGGAAGCAACATGCAAGTTTAAATTCAAAAGTAAAAAGAATCTGGATTTGTTCAAGTCTGCATGCAAGTCTAAAACAACATATCACAAGTTTTATCAAAAGCAAAGAAGATTTGGCCTTATATTTTCAAGTCTTCAAAACAGTTTTCAAAAGATAGGCACTGTCTCCATTTTAATGGTGAGTAACAATTTTATTTAAAATAACCTAAATAAGTTGCTTGATTTCTTCATCTGATAATCATGTTTACAGTAAATAAATGATGCAATTCTCTGTATTTTGCTTGGTTTTGAATGCATGTTGATTTTGGTATGTTCTTGCCTGTTATCAAATGCCAGTTTCAGATATTGATCAAAATTAATGATTTCATGTTAAGTCCTAGTCTATAAACTGATTTCATATGAATGTTTGTAGATAGTTCTGTATATATATATGTGTATTGTGAAATGCTTCTTGTTTGTATATGTGAATGTATTGTGTGCATGAATATCAGTGTGACCCTGTTATCTTGAATTCTAGGCTACTGTTTTTGATATAAATCATATCTCATGATCTAGTTTTAAATGTGGATCTAAGGTTTAAATAAAATTAGTTGTTCCATAGTAAACTAAAGATTTAAAAGGTTAATTAAGTAAAAATTTAGTTTGAGTGCCTCTGTAAACAAAAACAACAGAGACATGTTTTATAAAGTGAAAATTTGAACTCTGTAATTTATAAGTTCAAATGTATAAATTGAAAACATAGATGATAATATGATTTTTAGCATGAATATCATAGTTTTTAGTTTAGTTTAAAAAGAGCAGTTCTGGTTTAAGTCAGAAATGAAATTTTGGTGATTTTGATCATCTCAGTGAAATTGGAAGTTTGAAATCTTTAGTAGTGGTAGTGTAATGATCAAGGATACTAGGAAAAATGACTGGAAATCGAATTAGACATTGAGGCAGAAATGATTTAGGTTTGAAAATTTTAAACCTAGTTTTACTGGGTTAGGGGAAGATGATCGAAATGGGATCTGTGGTCGATCGAGTTGAACGGGAATTTGGCAGATGGAAGTTTGGTTGTGGATGAAAGTATGGCCGGAGTTGCTAGATGTCAGATGATCGGAGGTTCGCGAACGAGCGATGTTGCCAGGTTTGGTCAGTGGTGATGGTTTCTTGTTCCAGGTTGGATGAATGCTCGAATTTGAATTCGAGTAGGAATCGAAGTAGTGATGATCGTTTTCTGGTAGGTGGATGATCGTCGATGGGTGGAGATACTCGGTGATGGCCGGAGGCGTCGATCTGGACTGTGCACGTGCACGTTCGAGTGTATGTACTGGTAGCAGTTTCTTTGGGCATGGAAGGAGAGACTCGAGAATACTGTTGTTTGGCCCGGAAGATTGCTCGTGTGTTTGAGGGTTTGTCTCGAAGTAGTGGAGCTGGAGTATTGAACTCAAGTGATAAGAAAGGACTCGAGTTTTTCGAGTGTTTTTGCGAGGGAGACTCGGGGAAATTAGGGTGTCGACTCGAAGTAATTTAGTGGTGGGCTCGGGTACTTTTGTGTTGACAGGCTATATAACTATCTGGTTTTTAAAACTTTAAACTGGGTTTAAATTGTAAAGAAAAATTTTAAACAAGAATTTAAATCAAAATTTAACTATGTAGATTCAAGTTGGTTTTGAATCTTAAAGATTTGAAATAAATAAGTTATAAATTTATATATTTTAAATAGGTTTTAAATGGTAGTTAGATTTAAATTGTTTGAAATTAAAAAGGAAATTGGTTTAAACTCTTCTTAAATTTCTTTTATAAAATATAAGATTTTTAATAAGTAAAAGTTTTTTAATTGGTTTTAAAAACTTAGTTAAAAATAAATTGGTATTCATTTTAAATACATAATTTAAAATGAAATTTTAAAAGTAAATTTGAAATGGATGTTTCAAATATAAATGGTAAATGATAACTTGTTTATCAATAAGAATAAAGTTTATCTTAAAATAATTAAAGACTTGTGTTTATATAATTTATTAGGAGATTTAATGGATAATTAAATTGTTTGATTAATTAATCATTTGGATTAATTAAATAAATAATTAAAGGTTTAAACTAATTTAGTTAGGATTAAGATAAATAAATTAGGAATGATTAATTTATAATTGAGGATTATAAATTAGAGTATTAATTAATGATTAAGAATTAATTAATAGAGTAATTAAATATTAATTAAGTTATGGTTAACACTTAATTAATTAAGTAATTAGAGATAAATAAATTGGTTATTAATATTTATTACTTTAGAATTAATAATAATTAATATAAGTTAATTACTTAAGGAAAGTAATTAAATAATAGTTAATGAAGTCATTAACTATGGGTTATTAAATAATTAATTAATAGGATTAATTTTAATAGTTAATTAGATTAATTAATTTGAAGATAAGCAATTATAGAATTTGTTTAAATGTAATTACTTAATGGAAGTAATTAAGAATTAATTACTTATTGTAATTAATTGAAGTTAATTTGATTTATTTAAGTTAATTAATTAAGTTTAATTAATTTAGAATAATCAAGAGTTGATTTGATAATAATTACTTAATGTAATTATTAAGGTAAGATTATTTAGGGAGGTAAATAATAAGATAATTACTAAAAGTAATTAGTTGAATAAATGATTTTATTAATAGAAGTAATTTGAGTTAATTACTTTGAATAATTAATCAAGGGATTAATAAAGAAATTAATTCAGGAGTAATTAATTTAGTTAATGAAAGTAATTAAGGGTAGTTAATTACTGATTGAAGATTAATCAAAGTGATTAATAAATGTTGTTTAATTAAAGGTTAATTACTTAATGTAATTAATTTAATTAAGTAATTAATAATTAATGTATAATTAAGGATCATTAATTAATATAATTAATGATGTAATTAAGATTGATTTATTAAGTAATAATTAATAAATGAAGTGATTAATTAATGTAATTAATTAAGGTTTAATAAAATTAATTATAGTTGATTAACTTAATTAATTTTAGTTAATTAATTAATGAAGTAATTAAAGGTTAATTACTATAAGCGGTTAAGAATAATTAATTTAAATAATTAATTAAGGATAAATTACTTGGATGTAATTAAAAGATAATTAATCAAAGATGATTAATTGAAATGAAATATTAGAAGATAATTAATTAATAAAATTGTAATTAATTAATGGTTAAGTAAGCAGTATTTATAAAATGAAGTAATTAATTTAATTCACTTTAAATTAATTAGAGATGATATAAATCATTACTTATGAATGGGTGATAGTATTGAATACTTGGCATTGGTTGATATCTCTGATGAGATATATGCTGTATGATATGGATGTTAGTTGAATTGTATGGATTATCTGATAATGTTGATTATCTGTGTGAATTATCTTCCTTTGTGAATAAAGATAATAAATTAAATTGTTTTAACCTTTAAAACAACTTGGCCCTAAAAGATACGTCTTTGGATTTCGATGAGACCGGGATCGGGTTTCCGTATACCGGATTTCCAGGTCTGGAGACCCGAATACCACATCGATCCAAATTTACGATAGGTCGTGAATCAAGTGAAGATGAAGATTCAGAGTGCAAGGGTTATTGTCGTTAACTCTGAGGGTGATTCCAAAACGAGTGTAACGAGATAATGCCTTCGGTTTCGTTCGAACCCGGAACGAACTTGTATGGATTGAATGCTTTCAGAACATCGTCAGGTGGACGATGAGCATTCTAAGATAGATGTGTTCTTTTTAAAGGTAATCGTGACCTCAAGCCTCACAAACCGGAAATGGCTAAAACAGGGGAGGTGCAGCAAGGTTAGTGGGTAGCACCCAAGTAGGACAAGGTTACCTCGTTCTAGATGTCCCTTTCTATTTTCGACTTAGTGGTGCGGTTGCTGATCCCAACCGTGAGGTATCTTGTGCGGGAATTATCCAGTAAGGGATGTTCCGGCTTTGTGTTGCAGGGGATTGGGAGTGATCCTCGGTACGTTGATCTAGGCCACGTACTGTGACGGGCGGTACCCCGGTAGCCCTGCCATTGTATGGAATCCAATTTCCAATAAGTGATAACGGACTTGATTGTATAACCCACTTTGTTGGCTAGTATGCTGGAATTTAATAATGTAACAATTTCAGCTATTTCATATTTATTTGAAAACCCTAGACCCTATTATAATACAATCGAATTTCCTATCAAATGTTTTGGTTAGCGTAAGGTAAAAACTTACCCATGTTTATTTGTGGGGAGTCTTACGTGATACCTTTTCTTTCAAAAAGGTTTTGAAGTTAAACAAGTTTAACCTGTTACTCACACCAGACCCATGTCTGACCCAAGTTGTTTATTTCTGTTTTATAAACTCTTGGGTACTCAAATTTTTACGAGTAGCCAAGGGATTCAGGTTAGCCTTGACGAATTGTGGAGGAGCAATGGAGCAGGAGGCTTCAGCGTTGTAGATATAGATAGTAGTTTCCGCTGTGTTGATCTTGTTTTGATCTTTGTTTTGTATTGAGATGTAATAACTAGACAGATGTTTATAACTGTCTAGTATATGATGTGTAATCTGTGTAACTCTGATAAGTGTTGTATATGATACTATGTAATATTTATGTGATATAATATATTTTGTTCGTTTCCGCTGTGAGTATTTGTGTTTGTTTCTTTTCTCTTCTTTTCTTTTCTACTTCTCACCCCTTTCTTTCTTACTGTCGATGCGATTTTCCGGGAGTGGAAAGTCGGGTCGTCACACGTGGTATCAGAGCTATTGGTTGAGCGAATACCTAAGCTCTGGAGTGGTATCTATCTTGAGAGAGCGTATTTGTAATTTATATATATATATATATATTTTCTACCTATTTGTTGGGTTACCTGTACAGGTTTTCCAATATAGGATATAAAGGTAGATAGGGTGGTGGTGTGTGAAACACGACTACCAATGGTTGGAATTTAAATGTTGAGGTTGGGAGTGTATCTGTCGAGACTGTAGACCTAATACTGTCTCGAGTAAGCTTTGCTGTGGTGAAGGATTTCATCGATCTCCGAAGGAAACTGTAATGGTTCGGAGTTTATCTTTGAAGTTTGGATGAGTAAAGTTGGATCTGTCGGTTGAACAGAAGTGAGTGATGGTACCTTGATACCTCAGGTAATAGTAGCTGTATGATGAGATACAGTGACGATGGATGTTCCTGAAGATGTTTTCTTTGGAACAAGATTAAGGAAGTGTGTATGCTTTGGTATTGTGGCTGAGTTCAGCATGGTGTTTCTGTTTGGTTTGGAGTTCGAGTTTCTCGAAGATCTTTGGAATAGGAAGTCCTTGGCATCAGTGTCAGCAGTGCAGCTCGGAGTATTCTGTGATGGCAGGAAGTTTTCTGGATGAGCAGTTTTTCTGGAAGGAAGTTCAGAAGCAGTAGAGTGGATCCATTTCTTCGATGGATTGGATAGTTAAGTTGAGCTGTTCTGATTGGTAAAGAGAGAACAGCCTGTTTGGAATTAGGCTGGGTTGATCGCAAAAGTGACTTGTGATTGCTGAGTGTTCTCTTGTGTTGTCAGAATTTTTCTGGATGTCTTCAGAGAAGTCAGAAGTTTGTCCGCATCTGAAGGTTGAGTTTTCTTATCGACTGGATTCCAGGAGTGATACCGGTGGTTCAGTCTAGTGGAAGGATGTTTCCTAGAAGTAGAGTTTGGTGAAACAACTCAAGTTTTGATGGAGTATCTGAGTTTTATTTTGGATCAGTGAACCTTATTTCTGGAATGAGTTGTCCAGTCTGTGTTTGTGTCCTACCTCAGATCAGAGTTGTGTAGCGAAAGCAGTTGGGAGTGCATCTCTGGATAGGAGAAGTAAGTTTGGAATCTACTGATAATTGTGAAGTAGAGTTGTGTTTTGGATCTCTTATGTGTTCTGATTTGGATAAGTATTTGGTTTTCAGGATTGAATTGCCAATTTGGATAATTGGGATTAGATGTGTTTTACGTATCTCTGAGGGAGTACGTGTTTGATCTATCTCTGGTTTTGGAATCAGCAGTTCAGGAAGTTTGGTTGTTGAGTCAGACTCGTCTGTAGTCTGATATCCTGTTTAGTTCTGTAGATCTAGATGAGTAGGAGATCTATAGCTTAGTAGTTTAGATTGTTTGTAGAGCGAGTATCCCGGTATATATATATATACTTGGGGAAACTCGAGGAAATTTTATCTAGAAGTTAGTCTAGATAGTTAGAATTGATTGATTGAATGATTTGGTTGCTATGGTTGCTAGCATATGGATGATAATATATGCTTATGTTTTAAATTTAAAATCTTTAATAAGATTATTAAATTACCTTTGTTTAAATTTCGGGGACGAAATTATTTTAAGGGGGGAGGAATGTAATATCCCGGAAATTTTGACAATATCAATTTAATAATCTGTTAAATAATTAAATTGATATGGATAATCTTTGATAATAAGATTTGAATTTAATTTAATAATCTGATTAAATTAGTATTAATTGGTAATTTTATCTTTTAAAAGTTAATAAGATATTTTCTATTTGAATATATATATTTAAATTGTTTTGGATTTTAAAATATTTGTATAAACCTATATTTATAAAATATAATTAGTTTTTGTTTTTCTTTAAAAAAGTAATATATATAGATAAGTGTTTAAATAAACAAGAAAAAGGCTTTTTAAATAACTTTTAAAATAAATAGAAATATGAGTAATTACTTATGAGACATGTGTCATTTATCTAAAGCTTTGTAAAACATGTGTAATTAAATAAACAAATGTATAGGACAAGTGTCCTTATTTATTTTCATTTTCTTTTATTTTATAAAATCAAAAATATACATGTATATTAACATTGCATTTCTTCATTTCCCATTCTTTCTAATCTTCTCATTTTTTCAAAAGCCAAGAGAAATCAATAATCTTTCTCTAAAAACTAAAATCTGAAATCAATATATCTTCATATCAGACTTTATACAAATCAGATTAGAAATCAATAATTCTCAAACCCTTCTCAACTTTTCCTCTAATCTAAATCAGTAATTCTTCCTCAAACAAAATCAAAGTCTGTAAACAATCTTCCTCAAAACATAAGATCTGTAACCAAGTTACAGATCTGAAATCAAAAACTGCTTGCATTCATTTTAAATCTGGAATCAACTCAGAGAACTGCCTGCATTTTTCATCTCTGGAAGCAACATGCAAGTTTAAATTCAAAAGTAAAAAGAATCTGGATTTGTTCAAGTCTGCATGCAAGTCTAAAACAACATATCACAAGTTTTATCAAAAGCAAAGAAGATTTGGCCTTATATTTTCAAGTCTTCAAAACAGTTTTCAAAAGATAGGCTCTGTCTCCATTTTAATGGTGAGTAACAATTTTATTTAAAATAACCTAAATAAGTTGCTTGATTTCTTCATCTGATAATCATGTTTACAGTAAATAAATGATGCAATTCTCTGTATTTTGCTTGGTTTTGAATGCATGTTGATTTTGGTATGTTCTTGCCTGTTATCAAATGCCAGTTTTAGATATTGATCAAAATTAATGATTTCATGTTAAGTCCTAGTCTATAAACTGATTTCATATGAATGTTTGTAGATAGTTCTGTATATATATATGTGTATTGTGAAATGCTTCTTGTTTGTATATGTGAATGTATTGTGTGCATGAATATCAGTGTGACCCTGTTATCTTGAATTCTAGGCTACTGTTTTGGATATAAATCATATCTCATGATCTAGTTTTAAATGTGGATCTAAGGTTTAAATAAAATTAGTTGTTCCATAGTAAACTAAAGATTTAAAAGGTTAATTAAGTAAAAATTTAGTTTGAGTGCCTCTGTAAACAAAAACAACAGAGACATGTTTTATAAAGTGAAAATTTGAACTCTGTAATTTATAAATTCAAATGTATAAATTGAAAACATAGATGATAATATGATTTTTAGCATGAATATCATAGTTTTTAGTTTAGTTTAAAAAGAGCAGTTCTGGTTTAAGTCAGAAATGAAATTTTGGTGATTTTGATCATCTCAGTGAAATTGGAAGTTTGAAATCTTTAGTAGTGGTAGTGTAATGATCAAGGATACTAGGAAAAATGACTGGAAATCGAATTAGACATTGAGGCAGAAATGATTTAGGTTTGAAATTTTTAAACCTAGTTTTACTGGGTTAGGGGAAGATGATCGAAATGGGATTTGTGGTCGATCGAGTTGAACGGGAATTTGGCAGATGGAAGTTTGGTCGTGGATGAAAGTATGGCCGGAGTTGCTAGATGTCAGATGATCGGAGGTTGGCGAACGAGCGATGTTGCCAGGTTTGGTCAGTGGTGATGGTTTCTTGTTCCAGGTTGGATGAATGCTCGAATTTGAATTCGAGTAGGAATCGAAGTAGTGATGATCGTTTTCTGGTAGGTGGATGATCGTCGATGGGTGGAAATACTCGGTGATGGCCGGAGGCGTCGATCTGGACTGTGCACGTGCACGTTCGAGTGTATGTACTGGTAGCAGTTTCTTTGGGGATGGAAGGAGAGACTCGAGAATACTGTTGTTTGGCCCGGAAGATTGCTCGTGTGTTTGAGGGTTTGTCTCGAAGTAGTGGAGCTGGAGTATTGAACTCAAGTGATAAGAAAGGACTCGAGTTTTTCGAGTGTTTTTGCAAGGGAGACTCGGGGAAATTAGGGTGTCGACTCGAAGTAATTTAGTGGTGGGCTCGGGTACTTTTGTGTTGACAGGCTATATAACTATCTGGTTTTTAAAACTTTAAACTGGGTTTAAATTGTAAAGAAAAATTTTAAACAAGAATTTAAATCAAAATTTAACTATGTAGATTCAAGTTGGTTTTGAATCTTAAAGATTTGAAATAAATAAGTTATAAATTTATATATTTTAAATAGGTTTTAAATGGTAGTTAGATTTAAATTGTTTGAAATTAAAAAGGAAATTGGTTTAAACTCTTCTTAAATTTCTTTTATAAAATATAAGATTTTTAATAAGTAAAAGTTTTTTAATTGGTTTTAAAAACTTAGTTAAAAATAAATTGGTATTCATTTTAAATACATAATTTAAAATGAAATTTTAAAAGTAAATTTGAAATGGATGTTTCAAATATAAATGGTAAATGATAACTTGTTTATCAATAAGAATAAAGTTTATCTTAAAATAATTAAAGACTTGTGTTTATATAATTTATTAGGAGATTTAATGGATAATTAAATTGTTTGATTAATTAATCATTTGGATTAATTAAATAAATAATTAAAGGTTTAAACTAATTTAGTTAGGATTAAGATAAATAAATTAGGAATGATTAATTTATAATTGAGGATTATAAATTAGAGTATTAATTAATGATTAAGAATTAATTAATAGAGTAATTAAATATTAATTAAGTTATGGTTAACACTTAATTAATTAAGTAATTAGAGATAAATAAATTGGTTATTAATATTTATTACTTTAGAATTAATAATAATTAATATAAGTTAATTACTTAAGGAAAGTAATTAAATAATAGTTAATGAAGTCATTAACTATGGGTTATTAAATAATTAATTAATAGGATTAATTTTAATAGTTAATTAGATTAATTAATTTGAAGATAAGCAATTATAGAATTTGTTTAAATGTAATTACTTAATGGAAGTAATTAAGAATTAATTACTTATTGTAATTAATTGAAGTTAATTTGATTTATTTAAGTTAATTAATTAAGTTTAATTAATTTAGAATAATCAAGAGATGATTTGATAATAATTACTTAATGTAATTATTAAGGTAAGATTATTTAGGGAGGTAAATAATAAGATAATTACTAAAAGTAATTAGTTGAATAAATGATTTTATTAATAGAAGTAATTTGAGTTAATTACTTTGAATAATTAATCAAGGGATTAATAAAGAAATTAATTCAGGAGTAATTAATTTAGTTAATGAAAGTAATTAAGGGTAGTTAATTACTGATTGAAGATTAATCAAAGTGATTAATAAATGTTGTTTAATTAAAGGTTAATTACTTAATGTAATTAATTTAATTAAGTAATTAATAATTAATGTATAATTAAGGATCATTAATTAATATAATTAATGATGTAATTAAGATTGATTTATTAAGTAATAATTAATAAATGAAGTGATTAATTAATGTAATTAATTAAGGTTTAATAAAATTAATTATAGTTGATTAACTTAATTAATTTTAGTTAATTAATTAATGAAGTAATTAAAGGTTAATTACTATAAGCGGTTAAGAATAATTAATTTAAATAATTAATTAAGGATAAATTACTTGGATGTAATTAAAAGATAATTAATCAAAGATGATTAATTGAAATGAAATATTAGAAGATAATTAATTAATAAAATTGTAATTAATTAATGGTTAAGTAAGCAGGATTTATAAAATGAAGTAATTAATTTAATTCACTTTAAATTAATTAGAGATGATATAAATCATTACTTATGAATGGGTGATAGTATTGAATACTTGGCATTGATTGATATCTCTGATGAGATATATGCTGTATGATATGGATGTTTGTTGAATTGTATGGATTATCTGATAATGTTGATTATCTGTGTGAATTATCTTCCTTTGTGAATAAAGATAATAAATTAAATTGTTTTAACCTTTAAAACAACTTGGCCCTAAAAGATACGTCTTTGGATTTCGATGAGACCGGGATCGGGTTTCCGTATACCGGATTTCCAGGTCTGGAGACCCGAATACCACATCGATCCAAATTTACGATAGGTCGTGAATCAAGTGAAGATGAAGATTCAGAGTGCAAGGGTTATTGTCGTTAACTCTGAGGGTGATTCCAAAACGAGTGTAACGAGATAATGCCTTCGGTTTCGTTCGAACCCGGAACGAACTTGTATGGATTGAATGCTTTCAGAACATCGTCAGGTGGACGATGAGCATTCTAAGATAGATGTGTTCTTTTTAAAGGTAATCGTGACCTCAAGCCTCACAAACCGGAAATGGCTAAAACAGGGGAGGTGCAGCAAGGTTAGTGGGTAGCACCCAAGTAGGACAAGGTTACCTCTGTCTAGATGTCCCTTTCTATTTTCGACTTAGTGGTGCGGTTGCTGATCCCAACCGTGAGGTATCTTGTGCGGAAATTATCCAGTAAGGGATGTTCCGGCCTTGTGTTGCAGGGGATTGGGAGTGATCCTCGGTACGTTGATCTAGGCCACGTACTGTGACGGGCGGTACCCCGGTAGCCCTGCCATTGTATGGAATCCAATTTCCAATAAGTGATAACGGACTTGATTGTATAACCCACTTTGTTGGCTAGTATGCTGGAATTTAATAATGTAACAATTTCAGCTATTTCATATTTATTTGAAAACCCTAGACCTTATTATAATACAATCGAATTTCCTATCAAATGTTTTGGTTAGCGTAAGGTAAAAACTTACCCATGTTTATTTGTGGGGAGTCTTACGTGATACCTTTTCTTTCAAAAAGGTTTTGAAGTTAAACAAGTTTAACCTGTTACTCACACCAGACCCATGTCTGACCCAAGTTGTTTATTTCTGTTTTATAAACTCTTGGGTACTCAAATTTTTACGAGTAGCCAAGGGATTCAGGTTAGCCTTGACGAATTGTGGAGGAGCAATGGAGCAGGAGGCTTCAGCGTTGTAGATATAGATAGTAGTTTCCGCTGTGTTGATCTTGTTTAGATCTTTGTTTTGTATTGAGATGTAATAACTAGACAGATGTTTATAACTGTCTAGTATATGATGTGTAATCTGTGTAACTCTGATAAGTGTTGTATATGATACTATGTAATATTTATGTGATATAATATATTTTGTTCGTTTCCGCTGTGAGTATTTGTGTTTGTTTCTTTTCTCTTCTTTTCTTTTCTACTTCTCACCCCTTTCTTTCTTACTATCGATGCGATTTTCCGGGAGTGGAAAGTCGGGTCGTCACATCAACAGTCTTAGATTAAACACAATGGATTTTTCATCCATCCCAACAAAATTAAAGTTTCCTTACCCAACAACCACAACCACGACAAACAACAATTTCAGCAATAGTTTTAGTCTATTCTTATTCATTCCATTCATACATTTGTTGTTTGATTCTTTTTATTCATATAACGGTTTATTTTTTATTTTCATTGTATTTCTTCCAACTTTTATTTAGAAATTACTTTAACCCTTTCAGATTACAATTTCTCTTATTTATATTACATTCATTTATAATTGTATGACCTCATCTATTTACACTTTAATTACTTAAGTTTATAATCATCTATTTGTCATACTTACCTTTAATTATATTTACTTGGTAAAATTTCAATTATACTTAAGCTTATAACATTAAATTCTCATTTAATAGCAATTTCATTGAATACTTTCATTATTTCAAATTTCTACTTGTATAATATTCTATTACAATTTAAACACTTGCAACAAGGCATACAACCATAAAACAATCATTCATTCATATCAAACAAAAGAAATAGTTGTTCAGGTTCAACTATTATTTATATTTTCATTACCTAACACCCAATCTATAGCAACCAAATATATATCTTTATAAAATATTTTTTTATATATGGAAAATATAATAGGCAAAGTTATTTCATTCACCTATATTAAAACAAATATTATGTCGGTCTGTCCTATTAAGTGTTTAGAAATCCCTATTGATGTCATAGCGTCCCATGCACCAACCAGAATTTATAAATACAAAACGGAACCGATTAACACAATATTAAAACCTTTTTTTAACACTAAAAAATACGCTCTCTCATATATATACACTCAGCGACTCCCATAGGGTATTACTACCCTATTAATAAAGAGTCAGACCCCACAAAACTAAGGTTTATCGCTAAACCAAAGCTCTGATACCAAGAGTAACATCCTACCTTTTTGTACGCTTAAGCAGACACACATGCCAACTTAAACCATACAGAAGGGCGGATTGTTATGGGGTAAATAAGAAAAAAGGGAGAAATAAAAGAAACAAAATAGAATCTTGCAGCGGAACGATAAAATATAATAATCAAATAATAGTTCATGAAGTTGTTTTACAAAACATTTGATTATACTTATACAATACATATCAGAGTTACCCATACCAGAGAATGATAATAAATGCAGCGGAATACAATGGTGTAGTGGAATATAATAAATAGTAGTAATAAAATCTTCGTCTTCGTCCTCCAGAAATAGAGCCTTCAAATCCTGAAATGCTCAGGCTGACCCGAGTGAATTGAAAAGACAAAACACTCGAGTCAGAACTAAAAGATCTTATGTAAATTAAATCAATGAAATAAATATTAGTGTAAACGGCGCCAGAGATGTTTACGGGGTTTGACATCTCCTATCCAGTATCTAACGTGAGTGCAGTAACTTAAGAAATGTTCGGGATTCACATCTCTTAAGGATCCGTTAAACTATCTACTATGTAGTAATATTCGCTATGTACAGTAGTGTCTAATCATATAGAAAATAGCGTTAAGGGGATGGAGAACCTTAACGCGGTCGGATCTTAAAATCATAATCGTAGTAAAGCTCGATATGGTAGGTGACACGGCACACAAGGCAATGCCAGGGTAGATATACCAATTACGCACACGGACTGATGGAGCGGATAGCAGCCACTACCGTCCACCTCGAACAACACTCCCAAATCGAAGGGTGGCCACCAAAAATCAAAAAGTAATAGAATGGAATCGAAGAAGTGCGTCCGATAAGAGGTGCCACCTCACTGGTCCGAGATCGCTCCTGTTTTAGCCACCTTATGCCAACTCACGGGAGTTGGGTCCACGTATATACCTTAGGATCGTCGCCACCATCCTACTTCATTCTGGAAACTCCACCGCATACACAGTTGTCAAAGTGGTTTTCGGTATCGACAGAGAGTATGTCCATATCCGATCCCGGTCTCTTTAACAACCAATCGTTATTATAACACCGTGGTCATTTAAAAAAAAATATACTTTTAAAACACAATCATTGCCCTTTCAAAACATATTCTTTATTTCAAAATAGTATATACATCAAAAACCAAAATATTATTGCCATTTCAAACCATATCCTTTACTTCAAAATAGTATATACTTTAAAACCAAATTTTTATTGCTATTTCAAAACATATCATTTACTTCAAAATAGTATATACTTAAAAACCAAATTCAATAATATATCATTTAAATAAAAATCCAAATTTTCAATCACTATTCTTACTTTTAATTATAAAACTTGAAATATTCTTTAAAACCATCTTAAACCCAAATCACATAATGCAGTCATATTCTTAATCTCAAAATTTCAATCGGTTTCAAATCAATATATTTAAAGATAATTCTTAAATAAATTCTATTTCAAATAAATTCATTTTCAAACCATATTACTTTCAAAGTTATAACAATTTCGAAAACAAATACTTTGGAAAACAATAATACCTTAATTTTAATAAAACATTTCAATTTTGATATATTTCAAGTCTTTAAATATTCCAAAATTCCCAACCAAATATGATAATCTTATATATACCTTAATTAAATTTACTATTATTTAGTTTAGAAATATTTATTTAATAAATTCAATATCATTTAAATAAAGCTCAAACTTGAAATATTCGTAAATCAAACTTAAAACATCATCAAGTCATACATAGCTTAAATTTTAGAATTTAACCATATATAAAATAATATTTATATAATATCAAAATTTAATATTTATTAAACCGTATATTTCTTTCCAAACCATAGAAAATCCTTTAAAATATTTTATATATAGACCACGGTGCCTGTATATAATTTTCTATCCTATGGTCAAGTGATACGGATATTTATCATTTCAATCCGCAATTTAAAATAAAATTACGGTTATATATCATTTCAAACCGCAATCCCGAATAAAGTAAAAATGCATAATAACTTGCAGTTTATACAATATAAAATATAGCATCCATTCATCCAAATATCAATAAACAGCCATTTATTACAATCATCATCCAATTTAAAGAAAACATCAATATAAAGCATATAAAATATAACAGGCATCAACAAATAGTTTATATTCAATAAAAATTAATAACTGTTCAACTGGCAGTTTATATGCAATAATAAATAAATTTAACTCGCAAATTTTATGCAATAATAAAATTAAATAACAATTAAATTTAACTAAATGTTATCTAACTGAGATGATGATTAAATATAGGCCCAAACAATCATAGATAAATTTTAAATCACATCAAAATTTAATTTAACAAACATAAGAAATCTTAGAAGTTGTGAGTGGGTTAAAACACTCACCTTTTGAATTTAAATTGAATTTAAATTCAATTTAAACCCAAAATTTTTACAGTCTCAGAATTCGTCCAAACTAGCGTCAAAAGATCTGGAATTTCAATACGATCCTAACTAAAGAAACCGCGTCCAAATCCGAGTCCGTATGCAAAAGTTATGAAAATTTGAAGATTGGAAAATTCTGCTCCTAAGTCGACTTCGAGTTCAACCCGGTCCGCCGCCTCAAATACCCGATGCTTGTTCTGAGTTTTTTCCAAAACGACCCGGAGACCCGAGTCATTTTCTTCGTGACACAAAGCAGCTCCAGGGTTTTTCCCCTTGAAACCCCAAGCGCGACCCAAAGCGCGTAAATCTCGAATTTTTTTTTTGAAATTAGATTTTGGAATTTGGGAATTAGGTTTTGTCTTCCATTGGAATGAAGAGCTAAGAAGAAGATGAATTGAACGTACAGACAAATGAAGATTAGGGAGGCTAGGGTTTATAACAGGATATATATAGGCAGGGTTGACATTTGAATGGATGGATAAGATAGATTTACGCGCTAACGCCAAAGTGGTCCAAAAAGGCCGTTCTATCTCCGGAACGAAATTGGGTAAACCCATATATTAAAATAGGTGTTTTAAAATATTTTAAACGCAATGGAAAAGGTTTCAAGTCCAAATTTCATCGTATGAAGAAGTTATGCTAAGATCAAATATTTCAAATTGGTTTCAATTGATTACAATTGCATTTATTTCAAGGCGTTTCGAGTCTGTACGATCAAATGACAAATCCGATTGTTATGAAACTTGAATCACTATTTTAATTCACCGTTACGGATCCGATGAAACTGGTTTCGTCGAAATCCGAGTCTGTGACCAAAAAGGCAAATTTTATATTAATTAAATGAAATTAAATTAAATTAATTAAATCGAATTTTATATTTCAATTATAGAATTGACAATCTATCACATTTATACTTCTCAATCATTTGCAATTATTTAAACAAAATTTAAACGTCAATCTAAAGAAAATAATTTATCAATTGAATTGAAATGCCCTATCTTAAATTTTCATTATATTCAAAATTATAAATTTTAGTTCCCAAAATTTCTATTAAATTGAATTTACCCATAATTATTTCATTCATAATTCCAAATAGAAGGGCGTACCATTGGATTTAAAATTATCACATAAATATTTCCCATTTTCAACTAAAATTTTAAATTACAGTAATAATTACATATTTGAGTTCATTCGTTTGCAATAAATTCAACTATTATAATCTAAATAAATTAGCTCACTATTAAAGGTTCAAATTCTATAATTCATAAATTTTACCCTCTTGATTTACTTATTAATTTGTAATTCTTTAAACAAATTCCCGTCAGTTTAAAGTAGCTTAATTATCTCATTAAAGAATTTATTTCGATTTCTTAAAATAAACCCTCATTATAAATTGAATCCCATTTTATCCTAATAAGTTTCAAATTAAATGGATAAGTCCCAAATTCAACCTTTAACTTACACTTAAGTTTAGGTAAAATCAATTTATAACGTATTTCCCTTTTAGTTATTACTTTACATGCTTCTAGTATTAATTTCTCAATTAATCCACATTATTAAAGTAATGCTTTTAATAAATATGACCCTATGATTACTCAACATTTAATGAACATTATTTCATTTCCCATTAGTGTAACCTTCATTTATTTTATTACCACTTATTACAAATTCTAATTCTATTAACAAATAAGTAGGTAATTTAAAATATATGTTACAAATTTTGAATTAATCACTATTCATTATTATTGACTTTAATTTAGCATCACTTACCTTGCATTAACATTGTTACTTAACAATCCCTACCCAATTGCAATTTTATATTCAAATGAATACATTTACTTTTTCCGTTATGGAATTAATTATCCATAAGGCACATCTAATTATCATTATTGATTTTATACAATTTCCATTAACCGTACATTCAATTACTATTCAATGTATATTTATTCATTAATCAATTCGATATATACGTTTGTTTCCTTCTTTTTGATTTATAACCTAGTATACATTTACCTAAATCCTATTTCAATTACATTCATTAATGGGCGTTGCATTGAAATCTAATTTATTAGCTTATATCACATTATTACCATTAATTACAATTGGCTTACCAATTTTTATTCAATACCATAAATAAATAACTTATTATTCAATACTTACTCTTGTTTCTCATATTCTATTTAAAAAATCAAATCGTAACATTTACATTATTTTATTGTGTAACGACCCGTATTTTTACGGATCGAAACATCGTAAAAACAGTTGACATTTGGTCGCATTGTTGATAAGTCATCCAGAGTCCAAGTCTTAGGTCATATGAGAGTTTGGAGCGACCTAAGGTAGTTGGCGAGTTAAGGGGTAGGCGGCTTAGTGAAGTGGAGCGACCTAAGGATTGGAACGACCTAAGAAGTTAGGTCGTGTAATAGTTAGGTCGTATAGAAGATAGGTCGTGTGCTGGCTTAGGTCGTGGGGTAGGTTAGGTCGATTGAGCGACCTAAGAGATTTTAGCGACCTAAGAGAGTTAGCAACCTATAAGAGTTGGCGACCTAAGGTTTGAGCGACTTAAGGGTTTGCAGCGACCTAGGAGAGCTGGTAGTTAGCGACCTATAGGAGTTAGCGACCTAAGAGTTAGTAAGAGTTGGCGACCTAAGAGTTAGCGACCTATAGGAGTTAGCGACCTAAGGGTTAGCGATATAGGAAACTGGGCGAGTTAGCGACCTAGTAGACAGCGCGAGTTAACGACCTAAGTGGTCTGCGTTTAGTTAGGTCATGAGCGACCTAAGTCTAGGTCGTTAGACTGTTAAGTCGTAAGTTGTTAGGTCACCTTGTCTTAAGTCGTGCCTAAATATTAGGTCGCGCGTACGTTAGGTCGCGTGTGTGTTAGGTCGCAGGTTTGTTAGGTCGTAGGTCGCGGATGCGCGTAGGTCGTTGGATCTGTTAGGTCGTATGGATGCGCATTCGTTAGGTCGCGAGGAAGCTCATCTGGGTTAGGTCGTAGGTCGCTTGGGTGTGCTGATGCGCTAAGTCGTTAGGTCGTAGAAGCGCATCTGGTTAGGTCGTGGGAGTGCGCATATGTTAGGTCGTAGGTCGCGTAGAGACTTGGGGCTGTTAGGTCGAAGATTTTAGGTCGTGGGGTTTTAGGTCGTAAGGGTTCTTAGGTCGTGGACGACCTAACTCCGAGCGAACGACCTAAGGAGAATTCAGCCTATAAATAGAAGGGTTTTTCTTCATTTTTGGAATCCGGATTTCGAAGCGACGAAGTGCTTCCATTTTGAGAGCTCGACTTCTACACTTCTTCACTTCTTTTCTCCACTCTAATCTTGTGATTCCTTCCATCCAAATCGAATATCAAATTGAAGATCCAAGAGCTCAGATTGAAGATCTACATCCATTGAAGAGAAATTTCATCGTTTGAAGCGGATTTGTGATAGATCGAGTTAGATCCTTCGCTGTCCAGATCTGAAGTGTGTTGCTTTTGGGTTGTTTAGGTGATTTGGTGAGTGGTGATTATCTCTCACATGGATCCAAAGGAGTATATCAGATCATTGGCTTGATTTTGTGTAAAAGTAGTGATTTCCATGCATTTTCTTAATCCTAAGTATAGATCCATATAGATCCATTGTTCATGATGATTTGACAACCATTTTACTACATGTTAACCTATGCAAGTTCATTCATCAAGATTATAGAGACATTGCTCATGTTTTCATGCTTGTTAGACTTTTGACTCTTTATTTACGAAATTGCCATTATTGTTATAATTGTCTATTTAGATCATATTTGAATGCTTGATTACTTGGATAAATGTTTTACTTGATTGATTGCTATGAATTAGATGATTGATGATTTGATTTAGACCAAAGATGATTCAAAAGCTAAGGGGAAAGGCTCTTGAATTGGAAAAGCTGCTTGTGGCATATGTAGTGGATGATGAAGCTCATATGGATAGATTTGATGATGATGTTGAGATGAGGCTTTGCTATGATGATGATGAGGCAAAGCATGATATGAGATAGCCTTGGTCTAATCCAGATGGGATCATTCCAAGCAGATTGATAACTCGGTGATATGGTTCGAGTTTGAGGATAATGGTTTGCTCGAGAGGCGCTTGAGCTAGTATGGAAATAGTCGTCAAGGAGGATGACTAGAAGGCTGAGATCTCATCGTTGTTGAAGGTTCTAGCATGCTCAAAGCAAGAGTACATTGGGAAGATTCGATAGTCCCTGAAGGCTACTGATTGGTAGTCGAGTACTCTGGGCAGATTCGATAGTCCTAGGCACGGGTCACGACGACGTGCAGAGTTATGTCTAGAACCGGGGTTTCCATTAGCCCTTGACGGACGGATGAAATAATGAGCCGGTCATTCAATTAACGATGATATCGAAGCAATGATAACAGTGATAGCCAGAGTCATGGATGTTTGGTTGTATCGTCATTCGGTCTCAAGAGCAGTGTTTTCTAGGTGCTTATCGGATCTTGGTTTAGGCCTTGGGGGTTTGTACTTGGAAAACATCGCCCTTGACTCGAGTGATAATTGCTTTACTTTAAATTATATGCTTTGCTATGTTTGCTTCTGCTTAGTGTGTGTCTGGGGGCTATCACTGTAGAAGAGGTGGAGTGGGAGGGTGGTATTCCTCTTCATTTTCCTTTAGCTCTTTTGGTATGTTGTTAGTTAATTTACCGCTCACTAAGACTGTTGTCTGACTCAAGGATTTATGTTTTAACTCTTATTGCCTTGGGCTGTTCGTCCATTTTGGGACGGGCAGACTAGGTAGCAGGTGACAGGTGCTATTCTTGCTTCCCACGATGCTGATGTCGAAGACGAGCTGGAGGCTTGCATATTATCTTCTTACTATATGTACTGGATGTTCCGCTGCTTTGTATAATTCTCTGAGTGATATGTAGTGAGGCTTGATGTATTGACTATTCAGATGTTTGTATTCAACTATTATGAAGTTTTATTGATGAGATTCTATTCAGTGAAGCTTCACTATATATATGTTCTATTGTATTTTGTCCATGCGCTGTGAGTAATACGATAGATTCTGTTGTTTAAATTTTACCCTGACAATCGTCCATGGTCTCCTGGCACACTTTACAGCGCACTATCTCTAGGTTCAGTGCAGGGGTCATGGGCGGTCGTCACATTTGGTATCAGAGCTTTGGTTAATCGTTTTACCCAACGCTCGCTGACGTAACTACGTGTGAGAGACGTAATTGTATTTTGATGGATGATTACTATATATAATATAGTAGCTTAGAAGGATTTGAATTCCTTATGCAGTTGTTTCTCAAGGTGTATTAATCATTCCTTTTTATAGATATTGAGAATGAGTCGAAGAGGGAGACCAGCTGCTAGGGAAGGCCGTGCTACTGAGGGGGCTGCAGATTATGCTGCTATGTTCGAGGCTATGATGACCTCGATCATGAGAAGGATGCCAGCTCCGGGGCCATCGGTGGATGTTGGAGTTCAAGTTCAAACTCCAAAGCCGGTGGATTTTGCTAAGTTGTGTAAGGATTATTCTGCTCTTGGAGGAAAGGTTTTCTTAGGAACAGAATCAACCATTGAAGTCCAGAGGTGGATAGATGCTTGTAGAAGGATCTTTAGTGATTTGGGAATTGAGGATGCAACTAAGAGGAAGTTAGCATCAAGACAGCTTCAAGGAAGAGCTTCTGATTGGTGGAACTCTATCACCATTGATACTCCGGAGGAAGAAATTACTTGGGAGCAATTCCAAGTCAGATTTGAAGCTAAGTTCATTTCTACAGCTCAGAAGTCTGTTCTGTTCAAGAAGTTTGTGGAGCTCAAGCAAAATGGAAGACCAGTTCTTGAGTATGTTTCTGAGTTTGAAGCTTTGTCCAAGTATGCCCGGTCATATATTGAATCTTCGTACCAAAAGAATGAGATGTTTGTGACAGGCTTGGACAGTTATCTTGGGAGACAGTTGGTGGATCATTTGGACGATTCATTTGAGAAGCTTGTGGAGAAGGCTCTCAGGCATGAGAGTCTGTTTCCTAAAGAGGGATCTGTTGTTGCTGTGACCAGGGGAGAGTCTAAACCACAGCAGGGTGGAAACAAGAAGAGGAAGCATCAGCAGCAAAAGAGTAGGGATGGCCAGAAGAAGCCGAAGGGCGAAGTGACCTGCTACAATTGTCAGCAGAAGGGCCATTTCTCTAAAGATTGCAAGAATCCGAAGGTGCCGGTGAAGTGCCACAACTGTGACAAGCTGGGACATGTTAGGAGGAATTGTCCAGAACCACGGAGGGACAAGCAGATTGTGCAAGCTTATGCTTTGGGAGCTGTTCCATCATCTTCGAAAGCTCCTACCGCTGAAGAGAAAGGAAAGAGTGTGGTGGTTCAAGGTACTCTTTCTGTAGGTGGTGTTCCAGTTAGAGTTCTATTTGATACTGGGACGTCGCATTCGTTTGTTTGTAGCGAACTTGTAGGCCGGTTGGGTTTAGAACCGGATATCGTTGATAGGCCATTGGTTGTGACTAATCCAGTTGGGGGTTCGTCTTGTTTGTGTATGTTATGCCATGGTCTGATTGTATCGAGTCATGATTGCTCTTTTGTTTGTGATTGTTTTGTTCTGAACTTTGCGGGGTTCGGAATTATTTTGGGTATGGACTGGCTTAGAAAATATGCGACAAAGGTTGATTGTGAAAGGTTGGAGGTGACAGTCGAGAATGTGGAGGGGCGAAAGATTGTGATACGATGTAAGCATGAAGAAGGCGTCTTCATGAGCTTCATGTATTCGCTAGTTGTTCCACAAGATGGACTGTCATTTGTGCCAATCGCTAATGGATTTGAGGATGTCTTTGACGAGGTCAAAGGGTTACCGCCGAATAGAGAGATCGAGTTTCGTATAGATCTAGTTGAAGGAGCCAGACCTGTTGTGATGCCTCTTAGGCGGATGGCGCCTAGGGAACAGTAGGAGTTGAAGGTGCAGGTTGATGATCTTTTGTAGAAAGGATTCATTCGGCGTAGTGTGTCCGAATGGGGTGTACCAGTTGTGTTCGCAACCAAGGCGGATGGGTCATTGAGGTTGTGTGTGGATTATCGTGAGCTGAATAAGGTGACTAAGAAGAACAAGTATCCATTGCCGAGAATAGATGACTTGTTTGATCAGATTCACGAAGCTAAGGTGTTTTATCAGATGGATTTGGCAACGGGATTTCACCAGTTGAGAGTAGCTAAGGATAGTGTGCCGAAGACTGCTTTTCGGACACCATCCGGTTTCTTTGAGTGGCTGGTAATGCCGTTTGGATTGACTAATGCGCCAGCATATTTTGTGGATCTTATGAATAGAGTGTTCAAAGATCAATTGAGCAAGTTCGTGCTAGTGTTCGTGGATGATATCCTGATTTATTCCAGAACTGAAGAAGAGCACAAGACGCACTTGCGTATTGTTTTGGAAATCTTACGGAAACATCAGCTGAAGGCTAAGTTTTCGAAGTGTCACTTCTGGAAGAGTGAAGTGAGGTTCTTAGGCCATGTTATCTCTGGAAATGGAATAGCGGTTGATCCCGCTAAGGTGGCAGCAATCCAGGATTGGGTTAGACCTAAGAATGCATCTGATGTGAGAAGTTTTCTTGGATTAGCAGGATATTATCGACGGTTTATCAAAGACTTCTCCAAGGTAGCTGCACCGTTAACACGATTGACGTAAAAGAACCAAGTGTTCAGATGGGATGATAAGTGTGAGCAAGCTTTCAGAATCCTGAAAGAGCGATTGACAAGTGCTCCAGTTTTGACTATTCCAAGTGGGAATGATGAGATGGTGGTTTACACCGACGCATGTGGTACTGGACTTGGAGCAGTACTGATGCAGAGGGATAAAGTTATTGCGTATGCAAGTCGACAACTGAAGCCGCATGAAAGGAATTACCCGACTCATGATTTGGAATTAGCGGCGATTGTTTTTTCTCTGAAGATGTGGAGACATTATCTATTGGGAGTTCGATTCGAGTTGTTTACAGATCATAAGTCGTTGAAGTATCTTTTCTCCCAAAAGGATTTGAATCTTCGGCAGCAACGATGGCTAGAGTTTTTGGCATCATATGATTTTGGTATAGCCTATACTCCGGGAAAGGGTAACGCAGTGGCAGATGCGTTAAGTCGAAGACATGCAGGATTGGGAGCCATGTTTTCAGAATGGAAGAATCTCGAGTATTTAGATGGATTTGACTTCAGGCCTAGTTGTGAATTGGAACCTGAGATGTTGGCAAACTTATCGATAAGACCGACTCTTGTGGAAAGAATAGGCGAGAGCCAAAAGCGAGACGATAAGCTTGTCAAGATTATCCGTGATTTGGAATCTGGATTGGAACCAGAAAAGGATAAAGGATTCGAGGTCGATCGAGAAGGTTGGCTTCAGAAGCAAGGACGACTAGTTGTTCCCGATATAGATGAATTGAGAAGAGAAGTTCTGAAGGAAAGTCATCACTCGAAGCTGACAATTCATCCAGGTAGAAATAAGATGTATCGGGATATGAAGAGAACCTATTACTGGGAAGGTATGAAGAAGGATGTTGGAAATTTTATTTCCAAGTGTATGAACTGCCAGTTGGTAAAAGCTGAGCAGAAGAAGCCAAGTGGATTGCTTCAGCCATTAGAAGTTCCTACATGGAAGTGGGAGCAAATATCGATGGATTTTATTGATGGGCTACCTAGAACAAGAACGGGAAATGAAGGGATTTGGGTCATTGTAGATCATCTGACTAAGAATGCAAGATTCATTCCTGTTCGATCGACTAGGACTGCATCAAAGTTGGCTGAGTTATATGTTAAGTGGATAGTTCGATTCCATGGTATTCCGAAGAGTATAGTGAGCGATCGAGATCCATTGTTCACTAGTGGATTTTGGAAGAGCTTTCAGGAAGTTTTGGGAACCGAGTTGTGTTTGAGTACAGCCTATCACCCTCAAACAGATGGTCAGACTGAGAGAGTCAACCGAGTTTTGGAAGATCTCCTCAGAGCTTGTGTTTTGGATTTCGGAGGATCATGGGAAGATCACCTTCATTTGGTGGAATTTTCGTATAATAACAGTTACCAGTCAAGCATTGGTATGGCACCGTATGAGGCATTGTATGGAAGACCGTGTAACTCTCCGACATGTTGGTTAGAAACAGGAGAAAAGCTGATGCTTGGGCCAGAGATGATTCGACAAACTTCGGATTGTATAGAGATCATTCGGCAACGAATGAAGGCAGCCCAAGACCGACAGAAAAGTTATGCAGATAAGCGTCGTAAGGATTTGGAATTCGACGTAGGTTATGTGGTTTTTGTGAAGATTTCTCCACTGAAGAATGTTATTCGATTCAGGAAGAAAGGAAAATTGACTCCGAGATTTGTTGGACCATTCCCGATCACCGAGCGAATTGGAAAGCTCGCCTATAGATTGGAGTTACCAGAGAAGATGTCGGGTGTGCACAATGTTTTTCACGTATCGTATCTACGGAAGTATGTGCACGACTCGAATACAGTGGTTTCTGCCGATAGCTATGAAGATTTCGAAGTTGATCCAGTCGATAAGAGACCTCGTAAGCCGCTTCGTGTTGTGGAAACCGACATGAAACAGCTTAGGAGGAAGGTAGTTAAGTTGCTCAAGATACAATGGAGTGATGATGATAACGACTGTACATGGGAGGTGGAAGAGAGGATGAAAGCAGCTCATCCTGAACTCTTCAAGGTATGGCCCTAAGGTGTCGTGTCATCTAACGACATTGTAACTTGTTCTAAGTTTTAGAATTCTGCATGCTAAGCTAGAATTGGATGCATGGTTTGTTGATTACTATGGATGGTAGGCATGCAGAATAGTCTTTGATTGCTCTTGTTTGTTTGGAATTTCGGGGGCGAAATTCCTAAGGGGGAGAGAATCTAACGACCCGTATTTTTACGGATCGAAACATCGTAAAAACAGTTGACATTTGGTCGCATTGTTGATAAGTCGTCCAGAGTCCAAGTCTTAGGTCGTATGAGAGTTTGGAGCGACCTAAGGAAGTTGGCGAGTTAAGGGGTAGGCGGCTTAGTGAAGTGGAGCGACCTAAGGATTGGAACGACCTAAGAAGTTAGGTCGTGTAATAGTTAGGTCGTATAGAAGATAGGTCGTGTGCTGGCTTAGGTCGTGGGGTAGGTTAGGTCGAGTGTGCGACCTAGGAGATTGGAGCGACCTAAGAGAGTTAGCAACCTATAAGAGTTGGCGACCTAAGGTTTGAGCGACTTAAGGGTTTGCAGCGACCTAGGAGAGCTGGTAGTTAGCGACCTATAGGAGTTAGCGACCTAAGAGTTAGTAAGAGTTGGCGACCTAAGAGTTAGCGACCTATAGGAGTTAGCGACCTAAGGGTTAGCGATATAGGAAACTGGGCGAGTTAGCGACCTAGTAGACATCGCGAGTTAACGACCTAAGTGGTCTGCGTTTAGTTAGGTTGTGAGCGACCTAAGTCTAGGTCGTTAGACTGTTAAGTCGTAAGTTGTTAGGTCACCTTGTCTTAAGTCGTGCCTAAATATTAGGTCGCGCATACGTTAGGTCGCGTGTGTGTTAGGTCACAGGTTTGTTAGGTCGTAGGTCGCGGATGCGCATAGGTCGTTGGATCTGTTAGGTCGTATGGATGCGCATTCGTTAGGTCGCGAGGAAGCGCATCTGGGTTAGGTCGTAGGTCGCTTGGGTGCGCTGATGCGCTAAGTCGTTAGGTCGTAGAAGCGCATCTGGTTAGGTCGTGGGAGTGCGCATATGTTAGGTCGTAGGTCGCGTAGAGACTTGGGGCTGTTAGGTCGAAGATTTTAGGTCGTGGGGTTTTAGGTCGTAAGGGTTCTTAGGTCGTGGACGACCTAACTCCGAGCGAACGACCTAAGGAGAATTCAGCCTATAAATAGGAGGGTTTTTCTTCATTTTTGGAATCCGGATTTCGAAGCGACGAAGTGCTGCCATTTTGAGAGCTCGACTTCTACACTTCTTCACTTCTTTTCTCCACTCTAATCTTGTGATTCCTTCCATCCAAATCGAAGATCAAATTGAGGATCCAAGAGCTCAGATTGAAGATCTACATCCATTGAAGAGAAATTTCATCGTTTGAAGCGGATTTGTGATAGATCGAGTTAGATCCTTCGCTGTCCAGATCTGAAGTGTGTTGCTTTTGGGTTGTTTAGGTGATTTGGTGAGTGGTGATTATCTCTCACACGGATCCAAAGGAGTATATCGGATCGTTGGCTTGATTTTGTGTAAAAGTAGTGATTTCCATGCATTTTCTTAATCCTAAGTATAGATCCATATAGATCCATTGTTCATGATGATTTGACAACCATTTTACTACATGTTAACCTATGCAAGTTCATTCATCAAGATTATAGAGACATTGCTCATGTTTTCATGCTTGTTAGACTTTTGATACGAAATTGCCATTATTGTTATAATTGTCTATTTAGATCATATTTTAATGCTTGATTACTTGGATAAATGTTTGACTTGATTGATTGCTATGAATTAGATGATTGATGATTTGATTTAGACCAAAGATGATTCAAAAGCTAAGGGGAAAGGCTCTTGAATTGGAAAAGCTGCTTGTGGCATATGTAGTGGATGATGAAGCTCATATGGATAGATTTGATGATGATGTTGAGATGAGGCTTTGCTATGATGACGATGAGGCGAAGCATGATATGAGATAGCCTTGGTCTAATCCAGATGGGATCATTCCAAGCAGATTGATAACTCGGTGATATGGTTCGAGTTTGAGGATAATGGTTTGCTTGAGAGGCGCTTGAGCTAGTATGGAAATAGTCGTCAAGGAGGATGACTAGAAGGCTGAGATCTCATCGTTGTTGAAGGTTCTAGCATGCTCAAAGCAAGAGTATGTTGGGCAGATTCGATAGTCCCTGAAGGCTACTGATTGGTAGTCGAGTACTCTGGGCAGATTCGATAGTCCTAGGCACGGGTCACGACGACGTGCGGAGTTATGTCTAGAACCGGGGTTTCCATTAGCCCTTGACGGACGGATGAAATAATGAGCCGGTCATTCAATTAACGATGATATCGAAGCAATGATAACAGTGATAGCCAGAGTCATGGATGTTTGGTTGTATCGTCATTCGGTCTCAAGAGCAGTGTTTTTTGGGTGCTTATCTGATCTTGGTTTAGGCCTTGTGGGTTTGTACTTGGAAAACATCGCCCTTGACTCGAGTGATAATTGCTTTACTTTAAATTGTATGCTTTTCTATGTTTGCTTCTGCTTAGTGTGTGTCTGGGGGCTATCACTGTAGAAAGAGGTGGAGTGGGAGGGTGGTATTCCTATTCCTTTTCCTTTATGCTCTTTTGGTATGTTGTTAGTTAATTTACCGCTCACTAAGACTGTTGTCTGACTCAAGGCTTTATGTTTTAACTCTTATTGCCTTGGGCTGTTCGTCCATTTTAGGACGGACAGACTAGGTAGCAGGTGACAGGTGCTATTCTTGCTTCCCACGATGCTGATGTCGAAGACGAGCTGGAGGCTTGCATATTATCTTCTTACTATATGTACTGGATGTTCCGCTGCTTTGTATAATTCTCTGAGTGATATGTAGTGAGGCTTGATGTATTGACAATTCAGATGTTTGTAATCAACTATTATGAAGTTTTATT
Organism: Allium fistulosum; assembly: GCA_030737815.1. Lineage (NCBI taxonomy): Eukaryota > Viridiplantae > Streptophyta > Magnoliopsida > Asparagales > Amaryllidaceae > Allium > Allium fistulosum. The sequence goes on along the minus strand of CM060905.1, from coordinate 889,087,221 downwards.
GATGAGATTCTATTCAGTGAAGCTTCACTATATATATGTTCTATTGTATTTTGTCCATGCGCTGTGAGTAATACGATAGATTCTGCTGTTTAAATTTTACCCTGACAATCGTCCATGGTCGCTTGGCACACTTTACAGCGCACTATCTCTAGGTTCAGTGCAGGGGTCATGGGCGGTCGTCACATATTGAATTGGAATTTCATTTTAAATATATATATATATATATATATATATGTTAACTTTTAATTTCAATTGCTACATCTAATTCCTAACATTCATTTTACTATAAATTATGGAAATTATGACAAACTTAGTTAATGAAATTCACGGGTCGTTACAGTTTTAATTTGCATTGTTTTAATTAAAAATCATGGTTTTGTTTATGATCTAAGTTATGTAAACTATTTGGTGATATTAGGCCAACCCGTAATTATCTTTCCTTAGCACACTCTAAGGTAAAGTAATCGAAGGGTTGACTCAGTTTTGAAAACCTATATTGTGTTTTAGACTTCCAATTAAAATTTGAGAAAATAAAATATATAAATAACAAATAAATAAAATTGGTGTTTTGTATATACTCTTAGGATTTGAAGGGTATTATACAAGTAAATAAAACGAAATAAGCTTTTATTTGTTGTTTTATAAAGAATCGTCTTTGTAAAATATATATAAACTTACGTGAAAATTTATGAAGTAATTCATAAAATAATTTCAGTGTTGAATGAAATACTAAATGGATATTATGAGGGATTTAGAAAGATATTGGTATAATTAGGAAACCAATCGAACTAAGTACGTAAATTATACGTAGAGTGTTTTATTCGCACGGGTTCTGATCTAGAATTTGAATACATAACTTCGGGTGATTCTTACCAGTCTGAAAAGGGTTGCTCACTTGATTCTTTTCAGTGAACATTTTATTCGGATTCTCGATATGATATTGAAGTTGTCTATCATAGTTTATGGCTATGCAAGGAGAATGAAAGTTTCTAATCGAGGAACCTGATCGGAGTCCGCTCTAAGGGAGGTCGAGCGAGCGATACTAGTTCGAAAGTAGAAATCTATGTATCCGAGTAAGTGATATGGTCAAATATAGCATACGGATGATTTATGTATATCATACAGACTTAAGTATAATTGTATACTTAGTATGACTTAAGGAAAATTGTGAACTTAAGCAAAATTCTAAATTAGGTTGTTAATCATTTAACGTTTTAAAATATTGTTAAGTGTTAGATTTTTCACTATCGAATTTGATTGGTTAGTAGTGTTAGCTTATTCTTTGCGGAATTTAATTAAACTCGATTGGTTGATCATGTGATTTATATACTATTGTTTATAAAGTTTGAATTTATAAACAGGAATTTTTGAATTGTTGTTTATTAGGACTTAAATCTCGGTGGTTTAGAAATGTTTTAAAAGAATTTTTGGAATGATTGTGGAAAGAAATAATAATAGTATGATTTGAAGTATTTGAGAAATATTATTATTTCGATAAAAATTGGAATTTGTTCCAATAGATATTTGCAAAGTGTTTTACAAATATTTTTATTTATTGTGATGAATGACTAAAATTAAAGCGCGACTGGGAATTTTCCCCATTTTAGGACTCGCCAGGTGTAGTTACTCTATTGTTTTAGGAGGTACCAGAATACCGCTGGAAGCTCCATTGTTTTTGTTTAGAGTTATACCATGCTCGAAAGGGGGGCACACCCTCCTAGTCGAGTTGGATCTAGTTTCGATATGTCTCTTTTTGAGGGAGGTTTAAAATTATATTTTTGAATATACAACCAGGAAATTTGATTCTAAATTTATAGCTTGAAAATATTGGACGCATAACGTTTGTTAGAGAATATTTTATGCATCTTTTTGCATATGGTTGATATGTTACTTTTGGTTGCATGTAGCTTTATTTCATACCATAGTTGCATGAAAATTTATATCATGCTAGTTTTAGCATGTAGGGTGCATCATTATTATCAGTGCATCTTATTACCTTGTTGCATATGATTGTTACATTGTTTATGTTGTTTGATTTATGATAGAGATAGCTAGTACATTTCTCTTTTATCAGTATGACTCTTTTGGATTACGTAAGTATAGGGAAGCAAGAGATTTCTACTTGACTTCTTGCACACCAGCATTTGCATCGAGATAATAAACTGCTTGCTAAAATACAAATCCAACGCAAAAAGGTACGTAGTAGATTTAGAAATTGGAATTGGTTGATGATTTTATGCCCCATATATAGGAGGCCACTTGGCTTTTATTTTCTTTTGATTTAATTGAGGCCCGTAGTGGAAATTTGTAGTTGTTCCGATTGAGTCGCGGCAAGGAGCCGTTGGCGAAATTTTCCGTAAATTTAAGAATTAGAGTTTTTTTTTGAGAATTCTGAAAATGTTTAATAACTAAAATTTGATGTTTGAGTTACAACGTGGAATGGATTAATTGTAGGGAATTAGTTGGTATAGGTGGGTGAAGTTAAAAGACTTGGAAATTTTAGAATCAGTACCAGCTAATTGGTTTTTAAAGTTTAATAAGTTTAATAAATCATTTTAATTAATTGTTTTAAAAATTAAGGGTTTGGAAATATTTTCTTCCTTAGGAATTTCGGGGACGAAATTCATTGAAGCGGGGGGGGGGAGAATGTAACAACCCAAAATTTTAGTCATTTAATTCTAAACGTTTGATTAATTTTAAATATTTACATAATTGGATTTTGGAATTTAAAAGGTTATAATTCAAGTACAGGGAATGTTTAAATATTTGATTTGTTGAATTAAATCTTAATTAAATGGGTTTAATAATTTTGTTCAACTCCTTTTCATTAGTGAATAATATTTGGTGGATTCAATTTGTAAATTTTTACAAATATAAATAGATCGGATAAATATCGATAATTAAATACAAAACGATATTTAAATCTATGAAATTTTCAATCTTGGGCACGGTCTTGGATTTTGACGGAACCAGTTTCATTGGATCCATAATAATGAATTATAATATGCTATTGAATTTCATGGCGATTAGACATATCGTTTGGTCTTGCGAGTTCGAAATGCGTATAAATTAATTAAAGGAATTTAAATAAATATAATTCGATTTTGAAAGCTAACTTCTGTATATGATAGAATTAACTTCTGATATATCTTCCATTGTGTTTGGAATAAGGGTATAACATATAGAACGACAGGTGGCACGCCTCGTTTGGAGTCCGAAATTTTCTCGGATGAACTGTGTCGCGAAATTTTCTATATAAGGACTTGAAAATTTTATTTTTTCAACTAAACCCTAGCCTTAACTTCAGCCGCCTCCTTTAACATTTTTAATGGCCGAAATTGCCATCTTCCTCCCTCGATTTCTCTCCATCCATGCACTTTTAGCTTTCGACATCAACTAGGAATATGGAGAGCTCGACGAGCTCTACAAGTTCAACGGCTGGATCGTCAAATCGTCGATGAATGGATGCATGAGGAGGCCGCATTCGTGCAACCTTGGGCACGTTGCAGGAAATAATTCAGGCGACCGAGCTCGGCTAGGAGGTGTGTGTAGGTGCGGCTCGTAATGGCGAAGGTGATGGCCATGTTGGATTGGCCTCTGGCGACGTGGAGACAGCGGTGGCAGCAAGTTTTCATCGTCGAGATGGGTTTTGGTTCGCAGCCTGGAAACGAGATTTGGGGAGAGGGAAACTTAAGTTTAAAATTTATTTAATTAAGTTAATTAATTTATTTTTAAGTTAATTTTAATTAATTAAAACGTTCATTAACTCATAGTTAACTCGTACGAGGCCAAAATCGAATGCGACGAGTTGCGTTGCGATCGTATCGACAAAGGCTACGCTATGGAGTTGGATTGGACAAGATTGAAGCTTGTTGGAATTTATGCTAAAAATCGGATGACCGTTCGGTTTTTGTCCAAAATTAGAACATTTCGGCGGAAATGAAAATCATTGTGAGTTTAACTTACATTACATTTTATTATGTCATATCTATGATGTTATAAACGTTTATTATTGCTTGGATGTTAGTTAAATCGTTTGGTTGAATTTCCGTTTGGAAAATGGATGACATATTAATTTGGTCGTTATGTACCCTTTGATTATATATATTACTCAAAACCATTGTTTTGCATGGAATATTTGTAGAGAGACCCTAAGGGGTTTCTCGCCAATAATTTGTTAATTATTCTGTATGCTGCTTATATTGATGTTTAGTTGTAATTAATCATGATATTCTATTTGAATTGTTTTAATGTCATTATAGCAATTTTCGCTATATCGTTAATTATTGAATATCATCTCCTAAACCCTTCGTGTCTGTTGTCTTGGGCTTCGATTTTCACAAAATAGATATTTAAATTCATTAAACAATTTTATTAATGATATTTTAATTAATTAATTATTTTAATTAATGATGTTTAAAATTTGACAAATCATTTTAACTAATGATGTTTGAATTTAATTAATCCATCTAGTTAATGATATTTGGATTTAATTAATCACTCTAATTAATGATTAATTGAATTTTATAAATTGTTTTAATTAAAGATATTTAAGTTTAATTAATCGTTTTGATTAATGATATTTAAATGAATTAATCATTTTGATTAATGATATTTGAGTTTAGTAAATCATTTTAATTAATGATGTTTAAAAGTAATCAATCATTTTAAATAATGATGTTAGAGTTTAATTAATTATTTTAAATAAAGATGTTCTAAATTTAGTTAATCGTTTTAATCAGCAATGTTTGAATCTAATTTATCATTTTAATTAATGATATTTGAATTTAGTTAATATTTTTAATTAATGGGGTTTTAAAAAATTAATTAATTAACTTAATAAAAGAGTCTAAGGCAAATTAATTGATTTAATAAAAGTGTTTTAAAGTTAATTAACTGATTTAGTATATTAAAGTTAATGAACCGATTTAATAAGTTTTATAAGTTAAATTGCAGATTAAATCAAGGTATTTTTGAGACAAGTAATTTTTTAAATAAAGATAATGTATTGATTTATCAAAGAGATTATAAATTTGATTAATTATCTTTTGAGATAAGTAATATTGTTTTTAAAATTATAAGAGTATAATGTGATTAATTATCTTTCAGGATAATTAATATTGGTTTAAATTTATAAAAGGGATTTTTAATTTGAATTATTTTGTTGGGAAAATTTAATGTGGTTTAAAGGTTGTAAAAAGGTTTATAAATCATCCTTTGGGATGATTAACCTTTGACTAAAATTTATAAAATTAATTTAATCGGTTTAGTATCTTTAAGGATGATGAATATTGTTTTAAAATTTATGAATAATAATTTATAAATAAGAATATCTTCTTGAAAGAATTGTTTCAATTAGTGCTCAGTGTAAATTGTTTTGGGTTATAATAATAATGCTTTGAAATTTGTTTTGACCTTGGTTTTAGTACACTTAGGAAATTTAATTTGCACATTTAAAAGAATATTTTAAAGAGTAATTTTAAAGAATCTTTAAAGGTGTTGTGACGTGAAAATCAAGCGCAAGTGAAACAACCATCTTATCATTCCCAATAGTAGATTTATTGACTATCGACTTTGATTCTGCTTTCTTCTTTTTATTTCGTCACTTTATGATGGTGTGTTGCTCATTTGAGCTGTGTTATCGTTTATCGGAATGACTAAACCCAAAGTGCGAGTGGAAGCCAAGCTATATGGGGTTGCTCCCATTAGGGTATTTTCACATCCAGTCTAGAGTGGAATCGGTTTTTGTGCATTTAGATGTGAAATACTCGGATTCTCGGTAACCATTGGCGGGGTCTGGCTTGGACGTGTCCTAGAGCCATCGGAGTTCTCAAGTGTATTTCTAGAGGTATACTTTCGATAAGGGGGGCACACCTTCCTAGTCATTTGTTGGAAAAACTTCTCTTTTTCATTTTTGTTATTTCAAATCTTTGAATTGTTTCCATAATTGCATCGAGAACTGCCCTGCGCTCTTCCCTATGTTTAATTATTCGTGTCTGTTCTTTCATGTCTGGGATTTGGTATTATTATGCTCAATCATTCAGCATGGATTTTATTCTTACTAGTAATCACCCTTTATTGGGATTGTTCCTGTTGTTTATTTCCATTCTTTGATGATTAAATTGTTTTTCTAATTTGTTTCCCATTTATTTAACCATGGATGTTATTCTTGTGACGTAAAAACCCGTTCCGCGTTAGCGGCGTGGTCTCATATAATTTTTGTATGTTTATCATATTACTGGAGTTTTCTCACGCTGGTTTTCTAGATAGACCCGGGTGTTCTTTTATTATAATACTCGGTTCAGACCGAGTTTTTCCCAAGTTGGCTTTAGTGATATGGAGTTATTGCAAAAGAGCTGGATGTTTACCTATCGTAGTGTTTTATTTCCGCTGTGTTATATTGTATACCTACCAGCAACTGTAAGGTCAAAGTTTTATAACTACCCAGCTGATAAGGTTTGTTTTTAACTTTGATGTACTCTGTATTTTGGAGTGACAGTTTTTACTGTCTTTGTCATATTATATGTTGTCGACTCCGCTGTGAGAATCTGATTTCCCTTCCCTTTGTTCTTTTCTTTTTATTTTTACCCTAACAATCTGCCTTTCCGGTGATCGGATGTTCAACATTTGAATACCGCGGATGTGTTCGTTGTCGACTTTCAATGGGCGAAAAGGTGGGTCGTTACAAAGCTCTTCTCTAGAAATTGAATTCAACAAAGCCATCTCTACTAAGCTCTCAAAAGTAGCTCCAATGGGTACATTGCTCAAAGTTATATCTCAGAAAGACTTGTTCAACTCTTTAGCAAATTTTGTCACTTTCTTCATTGGTGTATTAATGGGATATATGCTCTATTTCACTACCTGGTTGAAGTCATTAACATATTCTTTAAAGCTTTGGGCTCCCCGCTCTAAATGAATAAACTTCTCCAGTACCAGTCCCCATTCAGTCTTCGATATGAATTTGACTTCAAAATTTATTCTAAACTCAATAAAAGTAATCTAGGTTTCCTCTGTCTCTATAGTAACAATGTCCCACCAGTTCAAGGTATCTTTCTATAAGTGAATGAAGTCGACTAGTTATTATTCATATCCTATGGATCAATCATAGCAAATATCCTATCATAATTCCTCAACCATGCCCGAGTCTCAACAAATTATTTAATTCACGTATAGTTCTTTCTACCCTAACTTTGGAAATCACGACATATTTTGAGAAGTCCAAAGCAGGCGGAGGCGAAGTAATAGCACCATGTGCTGGAGCTGTGGGTCCAACATTGAGGTTAATTTTTGTCTGACCTCCTGCTTAAAGATATGTAACACTCCAAGTTTTAATTAACAATATTTAGGAATAAAATAAAATAATGTAAGGTGATAAGTATAATGAGATTTGATAATCAAATTGGTCGAGTCGTAATTGATGAACTAATAAGGGTGATTAAAACATTAATAATAAGGAGGATTCATAAGAAGGGAGAAATATGAAAAGAACACATTTACCTAACATATACCTTCTCATTCTCATTGCAACCATCATAATCATTCATACATACTAAATAATAAGAAAGGCCGGCCATTGTTAAATGCTTTAAGGAGAAGAAAAGCTAGGGAATCAAAGAGAAAGCTTAAGGAAACCAAATCAACACTCAAATTTCAAGTCTCGTTATTAAATCAAGGTGAATAATGATAACCCATCTCAAGTATTCTTATATAATTTTGGTTTTATAATTAAACTCGAATCTTAAGATTGTATATGCCATGTTATGATAGAGTGGATGATTATATGCTTAAATGATGAATTATTGAATTTATTTATGAAATTTATTAATAGGTTTAAGTATGAAAACCTATCATATGACCACCAAATGACTTGAAATTTTGATATGATGTTAGAAACGTTATTTTAAAAGTGGGTTTTTAATTTCATAATTTTCCAAGCATGTAACGACCCACTATTTTGGACCATTCAAATCGACAATAAATCCACACATGCCGGACTTGAATAATTCAAAATAATAGATTGTAAATAAAATTTGGCAAAACTCAGAATATACAGTAAATAAATCACAGATCACAGACACACATTAATATAACAATGCAGCGGAAGCAAAGAAATAGTAGTTCATGAAGCTACTATATATGTATACATCAGAGTTAACAAGATACAATAGAAGTAAAAGATACAACAGAAGTCTCAATATGATAATCAAGTATAAATCAGAATACATCACTGGAATCAACTGAATGACTAAAAGTGAAATAGATAGCTGGATCTCCAAGAAAGCTCCAACTTCAAAGGTGAGTCTTGAATGCGGTATCACTCAGTCTGACCCGAGCGTAAAGTAAAACACAAAACACTCGAGTCAGGACATACATACTTATACAATGTAAACCAACTCAAGTGAACTATAATATAAAGGTACAAGTAACTTAAAGAATGCTTGGGATCGCCCATTCTTTAAGGATCCGTTAAACTATCTACTATGTAGTAATATTCGCTATTATAATAATGTTTATAATAAAATAATCTTACTTTTAAATAGCGTTAAGGCTTTACATTTTCCACCTTAACACATAATAGTCCCAGTAGTCTATCCAGTATTAGCATACCCCCAGATCGGGAGCTACCCTCAATACTCCACAGGCTATGACACAAATCAAAACTCGTAGTAAAGCTCGATATGGTAGGTGACACGACACAACTAGGCAATGCCAGGGTAGATATACCAATTATGCTTCCAGGCTGGTGGAAATGCATAGCAGCCACTACCGCCCACCTCGAAACACACTTCCAAATCAAAAATCGAAGGGTGGCACCAAATAAATCACAAAGTAATAGAATAGTATCGAAGAAATGCGTCCGATCAGATGTGCTACCTCATTGGCCCGTCAATCGCTCCTGTTTTAGCCACCTTATGCCAACTCATGGGAGTTGGGTCCACATTCATACCTCAATAGGATCGTCGCCACCATCCTACTTCATTCTGGAATCTCCACCGCGTACACGGTTGTCAAAGTGGTTTTCTGTATCGACAGAGAGTATGCACATATCTGATCCCGGTCTCTTTGCCAACCAATCGTTATTATAACCCATAGATATTTATTTCAAAACCATTTACTTTAAAACCCAAAATATCATATCCATTTCAAAACTAAATACTATATTATTTAATTTCAAAGCCAAATCAATATATCATTTCCATTCAAATCCCAAAGCAATAATATATCATTTAAATTCCAAAAACCAAATCAATATATCCTTTAAATAAAACCCAAATTTCCAAATCTCTGAATATTTCATCAAATTTATTAAACTTGAAATATTCCTTTAAATCTTCTTAAACCAAACCACTATATAAAATCACATTCTTAAATCTTCAATTTCAATAAGTTTCACGTTAATATATTTAAAGACAATTCTTAATTAAATAAAATTTCACACAATTTCATTTTCAAAACCATAGTACCTTTCAAAGTCATAACAACTCTGAAACCCAACACTTTGAAACCATAATATTTTTACATCATAACAATTTAGAAATGTTATTCTTTGAAAATCATAGTACTTAGAAAATCATAACACCTTTAAAATAATATTCATTTAAACCATTTAAATTCAACGTCAAATAATATTCATTTCAAAGTTGTAGCAATTCTAAGTTCATTCGCTCAATTATAGAATTTCCAAAACATTGTATTTTCAGCTAACAACAACACTTATAAAGTGCTGGAGTAGATATATTAGTAATATTTCAAAACATTGTCAAATTTAGAAACAGCAGCACTTATAAACTACTATAGTATGTATTAGAATTTCAAAACAGTTTAGTTTAAGAAACAGCAGCACTAACCAAGTGCTACAGTAGATATTTAGTTATTATTTCAAAACAGTTTACTTTTAGTAGCAACAGCACTTACAAAGTGATGTAGTAGCTCTCTGGTTATTCCAAATTATAGTTTAGTTTCAGCAACAACAACACCTACAAAGTGCTGCAGTAGCTCTTTGTTATTTCAGAACTTAGTCTATCTTCAGAAATGACATCACTTAACAAATGCTGCCTTAAGACCACAGCATTTCTGAAGTGCTAGCAATATTTATTCTAGCTTGATTATATAATTTTCAAAAACAATAAAACTTAAAATTTGGCCATTTTAACTTATAAAAAACATATTTTTTGCTTCAAAAATATTCATTCGGATATCTTAACTTATGATTCAATAAAATAAACACTAAATAAGTAAATATCCAATTTAAATAGTAATTCATTCATTAAGTCAAAAGTAAATTATTTTCTCAACTTTTACTTTAACAATTAACTTAATACTTTATTTTAAAATACCCATTTCCCAAATAAAATTTAAATTTCCCTTTATTTATTTAACTTAAAAGTTTTCATTTAAAACCAAATTTCCAAATTCCAAGTTAAGTCATAATTAGAGTTACATTCTTCCATTTAAAAATCATAACTATTTATTTTACAAAACATAACCTTTCACAAAAGAATATTTTATCATAGTTAATATAACAATCAATCTTTTTCTTTTAAATCTATTCATTTAGACATCAAATAACTATGATTTTCTAGTTAAATAAATTTTATTACAAATGTCCAATTAAAACTGTATTCCATTTAATCAATTCAAAATACATTATTTATTACACAAAACATGTCCGTTTCATAAAGTAAAATTCATAACAATTACTAGGTTAGATTTAAAACATCCATATTAAGTCAAATTCAATTATTAAGTTATTTAACATCAATAAATGTCTTTAAATTCTATTTAAGACCAACACATCTCAAAAATTTCCATTAAAGCCACTTATTGACTTATGAAATCTTAACTTATAGAAAACCAACATCTTCTTATATTTAAGTCATTTAAATCAAATCTTTAGCTCAAATTTCATATATTTAAACATTCAAAGTACTTAATAATTCTTAGGAAAATATTATTTAAAAATATAACCATGGGCCTGTATAATATTTTCTAACCTAGGTCAAGTGATACAGATATGTATCATTTCAATCCGTAATTTAAAAAGAAAAATCTGGGTTCTATCATTTCAAACCCGCAACCCCAAGTCAAATAAAATAAAATAAAAATACTATAAAAATCACTTGAGCCTATCATTTCAGCCCATAATGATTTTTCCTTATTCTAACATCCGTTCGGGTATGTATCATTTCAACCCATAGTGATAGGGAACTTGCAGTGTGAGATACAGTAATTAAAATGAACAGTATAACATATAATAACATATCAGGTAATGTAACAAGTATATAAACAGCATTTAACATCATAAAATATATCACAGGCATGTATGATAACATATTAATTTATACAGATTCACTTGTCATCATTTCACAATAATATAAGTACATATTTCTAGAGTGATAAACTCACCTTTTTAAAAGCTAGAATCAAATCCAAAACACACAACTGAAACTCCGAAAAGCACGACAAGGCACGAACAAGATTTTTAGTGATGGAGAGTCAAGATCAAATCTTGTATACAACCAAATACAACAATTATAAGAATATAATTCAACACAAAGATTTATAGATTAAAACAATGGAAAAGAATGAATCAAAGTGACATAACCTTTGCTTAAATCAATCACTGGGCTTGGCTACATCACTAATAGGCTTGACCATCTTCACGACGGCTTGGCCATGATGGTTAGAGGTGTGCTATAGGCAAGAGGGCTCGGCCATGGACCATGGAAGATGAAAAGTGGCAAATTATAAGGAGATGTAATGCAAAAAGGCAAGGCTATAATGGTTATAAGCAACATAGGGTTCGACCATAGGCTACATGACTCGGCTTGGTCTTTGTGGTGATGAAAGGGTGATGTTGGCCGTACATGGAGGTGGTGGAGGAGTGGAGGTCGGAAATATGGTGGAGATGCTGAGCATGGCTTTGAAGCAAAACTAAGAAAGAGGAAAAGAGAAAAGAAATGGAAAAAGAAGAGCCATGACTTTAGAGCTTGAACATATATTTTTCTTCACGCAAATGATAATGAGGAGTTTTGAGAATTGTTTGTGCGTGAGTTATCAAAAGAAATACACGGCTAAAGATGGAAGAAAAAAAGAAACGGCTAATCAAGTGGAAAGAAAACATCAAGTAATTAAATGTTTTAAATGGCTAGAGATTTGAAGGGATTTGTTACCTATTTAATAAAAAGAAACAAATGGAAAATGAGATGAGATACTCTTCCTTTCATGTGAATTGATAAAAGGAATTCACGGCTAAGGAAAGAAATAAATAGATAGGCAAATAATGACAAGAAATAAAGCAATTGTAACCTATGGCAAAATAAAGACAAGTAATAAAGTTTATACAACACAATAGAAAATAAAATAAAAATAAGGAGATGGATGGCAAGAAAGTAGAAATGAATATTAAGAACGGAAAAGCAGGAGTTACGGGAAAAAGAAACATATATATATATATATTCTTAAATTTGTATAAATGTTACATTTCTAAATGTGAAATCTTGTCAATTGTACACATCAATTAAGATTTAAAACCAACTAATTAATTTACCTTAGTTCCATTCCTTTTTCCAATTTATTACTTTATAAATAAATTTACGTTTCTATTTATTTTATACATTCACACCTCCCGTTACTGCATAAATTCTCATTAATGACATTAAAGATTTTCTAATTATTTTATAGACTAAATAGGCAACTAATAATAGATGTTATCACTACCCTTTAATTTATACTTAAGTTTATCATATATTCAACTAATTATCATAATTACTTACCTAATATTGAATTCATTCAACTTCTATCAATTATACAAATTTATTTATTTATACACCACTTACTCTTATTTACTTATTTTAAATTTATACTCAGATATAACTGTTATAACTAAATTAATAGGTCAATTAAATAGTAACTCACACCCATTACTATTACTTTAATCCACATTAATGAATCCATTATTATTTAAAAACCAAATGTTACAATTTCTCAATTAACACTAATTTACTTCAATTTCTATTTATCACATATTATCTCATTAATGATTCAACATTCACGCTTGTTTCTTACATTCAAATTTATAACTAATTTACATTATTTCATCATTGGGACTTCATTTCAATTATTACTAATTAGTTTTAATTACCATTGCTCAATTATTAATAGATAAAGTTTTTTTCTATATTAAATCACTCAAAACTTATTAACCTAACAAATTAAATTATTGAAAATTTTACGGGTTGTTACAAAGCAAGTATGAATATTTCATGAATTTTCTAAGTGAGGAAATTAATTTATTTGGGTTAATAATTAAAATAATTAAACAGTGTTTTTGGCTCTAATTTTTTTTATGTTAAAGAATATGATAATTTAGATTTATCGTGATTTTTTAGGATTTTTTCCAAGTGTTTATGATTTTTTTGAATTTATTAGGCTGGAAAGGCTCAATAATTATATTAAAATATTAATTTAAAATTAAAGTTTGCAGAAATGCTTCGGAATTTAATTGCTTACATATAGCAGTAATTTTAAAAATAATTTGGTAAAGAAAGATATTATCCAACGAGAATTTGATTAAGAATTGGATTTGGTGAAAAAATATTGCTTTTAAAGAAATAAAACTATTTTCATGTTAATTACGATATTGCCATGCGCCATCGATTAATGCCATAGCCCATCTATGCCACACGACATCTCTAGCCATAAGGAAGCATATGATAGCAACTTTGTTGGCATGCAATGATTCCACCAGGAATTGAGGCTCATATATCCATGCCGACTTTGATGCCTGCGACGTTGGTGACGCCGTTGGTGTTCTATGCCGTTGGTCTTCTATGCCGTAAATGTTCTATGCCGCCTTTTTTATACCGCATGTTTATTGTGACGTTGATAATGCCACAAATTTTATAGTAACGTCTATGATGCCACATGTTTTCTATATTGACATTATCTCCATAAGGCAACAATGCGCTATAAGTATATTTTTAACATAAGTTATGTTACGGCATTGATGTTGCATATATGAATTTCTACATTGATTATAAGGAGGTAGTGATGCCATTAGTTTCTTATACCACCATTTTTTGGCTATGGTGCCGCTATAGGCTATTTTCGACATTATTTCATATGGCAATGATGCTGCCTAACCTTAACACCGACATTCCCATATTTCTAAGTTTAAAGTTTAATACTATACAAATCCATAACTTTGCCGCTTATAGTCGGCAACCTATATTCATTTATGATATGTGACATAAAGGGTTTTGGTTTTATGGATTTATGTTTTATAAATCAGATACTTTAACATAGTTTTGATATAGAAGTTTGCGATAATCCCATAGTGGCTATATCAATGCTGCATTTCATTAATTTAATGGTTTTATAGTATATGGTTTCATAGCTTATGGTTTTGAGGTACGATAATCCCTAAATGACTTCGAAATTCATCAATGCTATTATATATATATATATATATATATATCTTGGCATAATATTTTGTATAAAGTAAAGGGCTATAGTTTCCTTGTTTTAAAGCATGATTTCAAGGGCAAACCAATTATAAAGATTTATGTTTTTAAGGAAATACAAAAGGGTATTTAGCCTAGAATTTTATTAGAGAGATTATTATTATTATCATCACCTTTATATAAATTGTGATACGATGAATTGACTCCAAGATTAGAAAACTAGATGAGACTGGTGTAGGACCACGCCCTATACTTTAGCTGTCAGCCCCTAGTTGATATTAGTGCAAAATTCCAATGCATAAGGCTTCGTCAAGGGTAAGACTAAAAGTAGTTTTACACATAGAAAGGAATACAAAAATATAAGGTAGGTTATTGATTGGCCTGCAAAACCATTAGGATCAGAGTGAACTTTGGAATAGTAAGTTTCGAACAGACCTTGGAGAATTTAATATATTTGGTAGGCCCGAGTCTGCCATATAGGTTTGTAGTTAACTTGAGAAAACTATGATGTTAGGATAGATAGTCCATTTGTTTAGACAGACGGGTCATGATTACCTAGGTTGCATGCACACATATGATTGTTTATATTGTCTAGTTTAACCATTATGGTTGTAGGTGCTTGATTTCTAAAAGATATATTTTTAGAGGATACCAGTGAGGGAAAAACCCTTTTCGCTCAACGGCATGGTCTCACTGGATATCTATTAACCAAGATGGCTATTATTATTTACATCAGACTTTTTGTCTAATCCGAAGTTTTTGTTTTTCCTCATAAACTCTCAGGTACTCATTTGAGTATTTCGAGAGTAAGGTTTCCAGGCTAATTAGGTTGGACAAACAAAGCTTCAAAAGACACGTAGAAGGCAAATCTAGCTATATAGGAGTCTATCTATTTATTTATCCATTACGTTGTATGACTCTTGCTTGTATGTATGCAATAGCAAATATTTTATCTGTTTAGTAGTAAACTCTGATCAACCAAGGGCATTTTATATGTCGCGTTTGGAGTATTTTGTAATAATTATATTTTCTCTAAACCGGGGCAACGTTTGGGATTATGTAATGAATATGGAAATTAATTAGTGCAATCTGTGTTTTGAAAATATTCATATTCCACTGCACTTCGAGAAAAAGGCGACGGAGCAAGTGATGCTACTACGTACAGCTCTGAGATGGATTGCTCTTTCAAATAAAACAACTAAAGCCGAGTTTTGATATTAATGTTACTATTAAGTGATCTCATTTTATCACCGAAAAATAATACTATTGATGACCGCAAAATCAGTTGCGCTTATTTTCGGACCTCAGAATGAGGGATGTTACAACTTGAGGAATGGTTTATGTAAAACTAAAAGAAATTTGAACTTTAAAAGAGTTTTTGAAAGCATAATCCAAATGAATCAGAGATTGAGATTGGGGTACAGGATAATGATATAGTGTTAACCCAGAAAATAGATCAACACCGTGATATAATTTTGAAAGTAGAAGCCCTTTTTATCGGGACAATAAAGTAGAGCTAAACACTCACCAAATTGCTGAAAAGACAAAATAAAGTAGAGAAACACAATATTTTTTATAGTGGTTCGGCTGTTAACGAAGCCTACGTCCACTTTATAGATTTTATTGATAGATTAACTGTTGATCATAAGTACAAGCTGTTTACAATTCCAATAATTGAACGAGGAAAGATCAGACCACTATTGATGGAGATAAATGGAAGGATCTCAATTGTCTCATGGTAGCCATTATGAGGAGGAAGAAGGTTGAAGAATCTTAGCAATAGAGTTTTCAGTGATCAGAGTAGCCAGCCCCCTCTCTGTTGAAGATAGGATGGTATTTATAGGATTTAGATAGCACTTGGATCGGAACCAAAGTACCAAAAGCTTGTAGTTATCCATACGAGGAGGCATGTAAAAGTTTGGGACGTTTTCGAACTAACTATTTAGATCAGTACCGATCCAAAATGCCATGCAATTTTTTCACAACTCCTTCTTCGTTGGCTTCTTTTCTTGAATGTGAGGTTCCCCATGTGATTTCATAGCTTGTTGACTTGTTTTGACAATGGTTCACATGTAAATTAAATTGAACTATAATACGAATCGAATAAGTCTTGATTTCTTCAACTCGGATGCTCGGAATGTTATCAAATCTGGTAGAAAGTTTAGGAGAGATATAGGAATATAACGCATGTGGATTGGATAATCCACATGTTAATAACTTGGATCGTTACCAATCCAATTGGGTCGAATCGGTGTCGATCCAAATACTTGGCATATTTTTGGTCCAAACTTTCGGGATTTCTTTGTCATGTACTTTTAGGTCTTCTGGTCATGTTTCGAGTTGCGCAATTTAAATGTTCTAACTCCTTCTGAATTCTGTTGGCTTAAAAACCGGGTTGACATTTGCCTCCCAGAGCATGCTTTTGTTGGAAACATGGCGTGGTCTGGAATTATTCATCTTTCGATTTCTGTTTCATGGAGCTTTATTGGTCGTATCTAGCTTCCTTGAGTAGCTTCCTATGACCTTCCGGCTAACTATCCAGTCCTTAGTGGAAATCTTCATTAGTCGTAATTACGGAGTAATCTTAACTTGGTAGCCTATAGAATGAATACAAACATCGAGTTGAGCAAATAAGGGAAGTCTGAGGTCATTAGGTGGAAATAAATTAGATCAGTAATGATACAATTGGATCGGATCGGCACCGAACCAAGTACCTAGGATAATTTTTTCACCTTTATATCTCTTTTGTTTAGGAGGGATCGGATCTCCATTTTTTCACTTTACAATTTCCAACCGAACCGAACCAAAACTCATGAAGCTTTCGCCGATCCATCACCTGCCATTTCCAAAAATCCGCCGCCGTAAATCATCTCCCCTAGCACCACCTACTGCCGCTTTCTGAAGCCACCGCCGTGGCGATTGCACTTGCCTTAGAGTGCTATCGATCCAATTCGCTCATCACCCTAGTTCGAGCTATCTTGAATCGAAGATCATCATTTTTCTTAATTTGGAAGGTCAGTGAAGTGGGTTTTGATGTAATATTACAACATTGATCGATGGTGTGTTTTTGTTGATGATGGATGCAGTGGAAGATTCAAGCTGATTGTTATTTTGTGGAAGTAGATAGTAAATCGAGTCCGTAGTTCTTTATGGAACGAAGCCAAAGTTTTTCCTCGGTGCTCGACATGTTTTGCTATCTTCATCCACAAAATCAGAAAACTTGTACCAAGTTTCAAAGTTGATTCCGATATGGCATCCTGCGGATTGATTTTTGTTTTTTTAGGAGGTGACAATAACTTAGGATAGCAGTTTGCATGCAGCTTAGGTTATTATCACTTTCCAGGAAACCAAAATCGACTAATGGTGATAATTTTCTTCCCGATTCGGACTCATCAGTCCACAATTGCTCGTATTGGTTTGGTCTTGTCATTGCACAGTCGGTGTATCTATAACAGGAAGAGCTTTCAGTGTCGCTTCAGACACTGGATAAGTTATCGATCGTTGATCGATAACGGGTAAGTGTAGAAGAAAAGACAATAATACCTGATACTGATCGCTTTTTCTTATATGAGTGAGACATCTACATGGAATGGTCTATTCACAGTGTTCAGGACACCGAGGCCGTTCTCACATAAATTACACATCACACACACTCATTGTTAATATTTGGAGTACGATCGGTGATGTGTACACATCGGTTACCTTTCGAATTCCAAGTATCAACCAAGTTAGGTGTTTATAGTTTAAGGATTCAGCACACCTGACAGTTTTGAACACAAGCTTTCTTATATAGAATGACGCGCAAATCCTACCAGTGCAAGTCAGTTGAAGGAAGCTCACCTATTTCTAAAGCGGAGTCTTCATCGATCCCAGTTGGACCTGCTACTTCCATGGCCTCACGGCAATATGGCCATTTGACCCAATTGGCCCCGTCGTCGATCGCGCTCCCCCCAACTTCAGGGTTCTAGTTGATCCTCCAGAGAAAGCCTCTTCGATCCTTACACATAGGGAGTTGCGAAGCATTTGCTCGGAATATGGCATCCCGAAGGACGACGTGCTTCTATCATCAAAAAGGGAGTTCACTCATAGGCCATCAGGATACGTAGCTCACAACATGTTTATGTATGGTGCGGTTCCCCCATTTAATCACTTTCTTATGTTGACTCTTCAGAACATGAGGTTGGCTCCATTTCCAAATCACCTCGAATGGTTATGCCATGCTAACTTGCTTGTATATTCTGTTCATGCAAACACTCAACCGCACCCCGAGCTTTGCCGAGCTGCAATAGCTCCTATTATTTAAAAAGAGGGAGACTAACCCGTCACTCATTTATATTGAAACGCAATGCAACCAAAAGCTTATACTTGATCTTCCTAGCAAGGTTTCCTCAATCAAAAATTAGTTCTTTTTTGCCAAGTGCCTAGAGGGATTCGCCCACCTATGGACCATGGGGGGTAAGTTTCTTTCACCTTGCTTGAAATTTCCTTTAGCAGCTAAGAAGTCTTTTGAACGATCGTCTATTCTTTTGCACTTCTCCTCAAGATTAACAAACATCTGACGGTCGGTTCCATTCTCAGTGCCTTGAAAGCGGTCGATGCTCGAGAGCTCATGGTCAGGTTTCTGCTTACAGATGAAAACCTTTACCAATGTGGGATCTTACATCCTGGGAGATCCGATGGATTCGTTAGTGCCCTTTCTCGCTCCAAAACCCAGACTCGCTCAGTTTCCTCTTCTTATGATTCTGGTGAAGGTGATGATGACGAAGATGGAGAGGAAGAAAGTGACTCGTCCGGTGGGTCAGGGAAAACTTTTGATGAGGCCCATGTTCAAGTTGAGGTTCACAGTCCGCCCAAGATGCCTTCGATCCCGAAGGAGAAAGAAGAAGAGTTTGTTCATCGGACGAGCAATGCTCTGTTGATTGAGGGAAAGGGGTAAGGAGAGATTGGTGGAGGGCTCCTTTTAATTGAAGAAGAAATAGATTGGGATACAAATACGACGAAAGCGATGCCAATTTAGGTGAAAAGACCCCGGAGCTAAGTCCCGTACATACTCCCTCACCTCCTTCGAAGGAATGTTTTAAAGAAGCTCCTCCCAAGAGCGAGCCCCTTCCCAGCCCTATGTCGGAAGGCACCGATTTTGACTTTTGTGATGTGAGCGACATTTTTGTAGATATGGGTTCCATAATGGGTGTCTTCAATTCGGAAGGGTTGCCTTCCCAGCCTACCCAAATCATTCCTACAGAAATGGATGTCCTGACGTTAGTTGGCGATCAATCCTGTTTGTGTATTCTGCTGGGGCCGTTAAACTGTAGCACACACTTCACTAGGATCACACGTTTCACCGTATTCTCTTAGGATATTTTAATCCTTCAAATGCCTTTTTTCTGAAGTCTTTTTTTATTTGCTGTAGGGATCATGTCTCGTGGCTTCTATAGCAATCTTAACCGAGTACTTGAGTCTCACCATTCGAAAAGGTATTCATCCAGATAATATGCCTCCCGTGAAACTGTCGAAGGGAGGAGGAGAAAAAATAAGGAGGCAAGAAACTGGTACGTAGCGAATTGGATAGAAGGCAAAAGGTATGAGGTCGAAACCATATGTTTCGAAGGGGTCGAAATGTCACTTTGTTTTTTAATTAAAATGCACCTGCTTCTTTTCGACTAAATAGGTTTCGACTCATTTGGCTTTCGACTGGGTCAATGGATTTATAAGAGATGGTTTCGAATGGGTTGCACTTTAGTTTTAGATATTTGCTTTCGGCAAAGTCAAAACCTTTTTAGCTGCCGCTTTCTACCTTTCGAATACAATGGTTTCGAAGGGAACACTTTATTTTTAAATCTTGGCCACTTCTCCAATGCTTTCGAAGGGATGGTTTCAACACCATCACTTCTTTACTTAGGAATTAGTTTCGAAACAGATGCTTTTGACTTAAGCGTTATAAAGACCCTTTTTCTATAATTGAAGTATAAACCAAATGGTTTCGAAAGAGATAGTTTTAATGATTTTGAAAGAAGTGCTTTCGACTTCAATGGGCTTCTTATCCTTTTTCTCTACTTGAAGGCATAATTCAAAAGGTTTCGACCGTGATGGTTTTTAAAGGTTTCAAAGAAGTAAACTTTGAATGGTTTCAAAAAGTTTCCACATGTTTTAAATTGAACCCAAAGGCTTTCGAAAGATTTAGTATTTCAATGCTTTCCCAAGGTTAGTTCCCCAGGGTTTAATGAATGATTTTGAAGGGGTGGTTCCCCAGGGTTTCAAAGGGGTCAAAAGGGAAGGTTTTCAATTTTTTTTGCAGCTTTCGATGAAAAGAAAGGACGGGTTATTCCAATATTTTCTAAAGGCAATGTTTAAAGGTTTTAAAGCGGGATGTCTATTATTTTGAAGCTTTCGGAGAAAAGAAAGGAAAGCATTTTCAAATGTTTTCGAAAGGGGTAAATGTTTTTATAAACAAGGGGTTGAGTAAAATATATATATAACATGGTAAGGTGATTTTGAGTAAAGCATAGAGAATATGTATTTTCCTTGTGTAAGTATGATTTAAAGATTTAAATCAATTTGAAAGAGTTTTTCAAGGAATATTTAAGGGAAGTCATCCCTAAGTGAAAATGACTCAGATATTAGAATACCAGATGGGACTATTATAGGGTCGCGCCCTATACACTAGCTATTGGCCCTAACTAATTTAGTCCAAAATTCCAGTGTGTAAGGCTTTGTCACAGGTTAGACTAAAATTATGATTACACACATAAGGAAATATATGTTTGTATACAAATAGGTTATTGGTGAGCCCGCAAAACCATTAGGATCAGGTGACCCTGGGTGATGTTAAGTTAGGGACAAACCATCTAAAAGAGAAGTAATTAATAGATAGTTATGGACAGACCGTCCAAAAGAGATGTGTCTAATAGATGTTAGATAAATTTTGTTATTTTTTCTGGTAGGCCCGAGTTAGCAAAAGGTTTATAGTAAGCTAAACAAAACTATAGTGTTCAGAAAGATAGTCTATTTGTTATCTGATATATATGTTTACATAATAATGCTTTACAGTCTTAACCAGTTTTGGTTGCAGGGTAAAGGTCTGCAAATGATTTGTTTTAAAAGGATGTTAGTGAGGGTAAACCCAATCCGCTAAGCGGTGTGGTCTCACTTAACATTAATAACCGGGATGTATAGTATTATTCACATCAGGCTTTATGTCTGACTCGAAGTTTATGTTTTCCCCTTAAACTCTCGGGTGCTCAAAATTGATTTGAGTAGGCTGAGGGTTGAGGTTCTTTCAGGTTTTAGTAGGACGACGAATAAAGCTATCGGAGGCGAGCAGGAGGCTAACGGATAGCTATTTAGGAGTTGTAGCTCTTTGTTTTGTGTTTATTTCTGCTCTGTATGTATTAAGTCATTTATGACTATATGACTCTGATCATCCAATGGGGCATCTTCATATGTTGCTCTTGGCGTATTTTGTAATAAGTATATTTTACCATTTCCTGGGAAACATTTGGGATTATGTAATCTAAATATGGAACACCTGTTTTGAAATGTAATGGAAAATTATGTTTTGAAATTTGTGACTTGTTTCATATTCAAGTGAATGTTATTGATACCATTAACATTGCAATATTTAATCACCGGAAGTTAATACTATAGATGACTGCAGCATCTGTAGTGCTTAGCTTTGGGCCTCTTGATAGGGGATGTTACAACTTGGTATCAGAGCATAGGTTTATGAAATAATTTAACTAAGAATGTTTTTTGAAAAACATAATCTTTAGGAATTAGAGATAAGATCAAGGTATGGGATAACGCTAACTTGAGCAGAGATTATACTAGGCTTGGAGGAAAACCATTTATTGGAATGGAGGATGCTATCGAAGTAGAAAACTGGATGCTACTTTGCGAGAGGATTTTTGCTAACCTAGGGTTCAATGACGAGCGGAAAAGGAGACTTACTTCAAGACAGCTTCAAGGAGCTGCTTTGTTTTAGTGGAATACTGTAACTACTGGCGTGGATGAAGATACTATGACATGGGCGGAGTTCGGGAGGAGGTTTTAAGGAAGGTTCATGTCAGTAATGGCGCAGTCTGTCTTGGTCAGGAAGTTTGCTGAGATGGAACATTGAGAAATGTCAGTCCTGGAATATGCTAGTAGATTCGAAGAGTTAGCCCAGTATGGGTATGCCACTATTGACACAGTGTTGAAAAGAAATGAAAAGTTTATTAGAGGTTTAAGCCGGAGTTGGCTAGAGCTACTTTACTGCACATCAGAGATCTGTGTGATATGGTAATGGAAATGGCAGTGAGACATGAGGAGATGTTAGCTTGCTTGAAGAAGAAGAAGAAGGAGAAAGAGGTCCTGGTTGGACAGAGCCAAAAGATAAAGTTTTTCCACAAAAAGAATGCTCAGAAAGGGGGTGCGGCAAAGAAAGGAAAGTCTGAGATGGTCTGCTATAAGTGTGATAAGAAAGGCCATTATGCTCATGAGTGCTGAACAGGCAAAGGAAAGAAGGCTGCTGAGAAGAAAGGGATTAGATGTTTTAACTGTGATCAAATTGGGCACTACAAGAACCAGTGCAAAGAGCCAGCAAAAGGGGATATAGGCCAAGTGCTTGCACTGGAGCCTACTACGTCAATGCCGACAGTGCAGGAGAAGGGAAAGGCTGTGTTAGGAGGTACGCTTCAGATCCATGATATATTTGTTAGCATTTTATTTGATACTGGTGCATCTCATTCTTTTATATCTCGATGTTCGGTAGATAAACTTAACCTAGAACCACATATTTAGTTACTTTCTTAAGAGTTGTAAATCCAATAGGAGGGTATGTGATGCTTGGGATGAAGTGTGACCACTTAGAGTTTGATATGCTCGATTACACCTTTGTTTGTAGTTGGCATGTATTTGATTTTGTTGGGTTCAGAATTATATTGGGTATGGATTGGTTAATTTATTATGATGCTAGGATATTTTGCCTAGATAGGAAAATTTAACTTAGTCACCCTGATTGTAATGATCAGATAGTTTATACTGTAGAAAAACCTAGTTGTGAGGTGAATGCTTTGTTGGGTGTTATGGATTTGGGAGATGAGTTAAATCGCATTTTCGTAGTTAGAGAATTTGTGGATGTGTTTGAGCCTGTAGTTGGATTGCCGACGAAACGAGCCATTGAGTTTTGGATTGATTTAGTGCCTGGTGCAGAACCAGTGAGTAGGCCGCCAAGCAGGATGGCACCAACAGATATGAAGGAGTTGAAGGCTCAGTTGGTAGTTTTAGGAGGAAAGAGTTTCATTAGACTGAGTAGTTTGCGTTGGGGAGCAGCCGCTGTATTTGCTAAGAAGTCAGATGGATCGTTAAGGCTATGTATCAATTATCGTAAATTGAATGAGAAGACGATAAAGAATCGATATCCACTACCAAGGATTGACGATTTGTTCGATCAATTAAGCGGGGCCAAGATATTCACTCAGTTAGATTTGGTCATAGGATATCATCAGCTTAGAGTAGCGGAAGATAATATACCTTTAACAGCGTTCAGGACGTGATATGGGTCATACGAATGGTTAGTTATGCCATTCGGACTCACTAATGGGCCGACATTCTTTGTAGATTCGATGAACCGAATTTTCTGAGAGCATTTGAATAGATTCGTGTTGGTTTTTTATATGATATTCTGATATACTCTAAGGATGAGAATGAGCATGAAGCCCATCTTAGGGTTGTGCTAGAAACGCTGATGCAACATCAACTAAAAGCAAAGTTCTTGAAGTGACACTTTTGGAGGAAAGAAGTGAAGTTTCTTGGTCACGTGGTTTCGGAGAAAGGATTGTCAGTTGGTCTAGAAAAGACCAGAAATGGTAACTGAGATAAGAAGTTTCCTTGGATTAGCAGGATATTATCGGAGGTTTATAAAGGATTTCTCGCGGATTGTAGCGCCGATGACTAAGCTAACATGAAAGGATGTAAAGTTTGTATGGGCCAATAAGTGTGAGGAAGCATTTCAGAGTTTGAAGCACTTGTTGACCCATGTACCTGTGCTGGTGGTTCCGTAGGGGAATTAAGATTTAGTTGTTTATACTGATGCGTGTGGAAC
This sequence comes from Allium fistulosum, assembly GCA_030737815.1. NCBI lineage: Eukaryota > Viridiplantae > Streptophyta > Magnoliopsida > Asparagales > Amaryllidaceae > Allium > Allium fistulosum. The sequence goes on along the minus strand of CM060905.1, from coordinate 889,062,675 downwards.
AGGATTGGGAGTTGTACTAATGCAGAGGGTTGAAGTGATTTCCTACGCTTCTAGACAGCTTAGACCACATGAGGTTGGGTATCTGACGCATGACTCGGTGTTGGCTGCAATTATATTTTCATTGAAGGTGTGGAGGCATTACCTTTTGGGAGAGTGGTTTGAGCTTTATATAGATCATAAGTCGTTGAAGTACTTGTTCTCTCAGAAGGAGCTGAACATGAGACAACAAAGATGGTTGGAGTTTGTAGCTACTTATGATTTTGGAATAGAATACACACCCGGAAAAGGAAATAAAGTTGCAGATGTGCTTAGTAGGAAGCATCAGAATGCAGTATTAGCTATGATAGCAGAATGGAAAGACTTGGAATCATTGTCAGCTTGTAGAATACTGTGGAGATCCAAAACTAAGTCTAGCGAAGAGTCTGCTAGGTTGTCTTATTTAGAGGTCTGACCGGTAATGATTGAGAAGATGACTTAAAGGATTTCAGTCTTGACCAAAATGGATGGTTGAGAAAGAAGGGCGGATTATGTGTTCCAAATGTGGGACACATAAGGAAAGATATTTTGGAGGAAATCCATCGCTCAAAGTTCACTATCCATCCAGGAGGAACGAAGATGTATCAAGATATGAAGATAAGTTTCTTCTGAGAAGGCATGAAAATGGATGTTTGCTTATGGGTGAAACAGTGTTTGAACTATCAGCAGGTAAAAGCCGAACATCAGAAACCGAGTGGATTACTTCAGCCATTGGATGTTTCGGTTTAGAAGTAAGATTCTATATCTATAGATTCCATAGACGGGTTGCCGAGATCTAATAGAGAGAGAATGAAAGTATATGGGTCATAGTAGATAGATTGGCCAAGAGCGCCCATTTCATTCCGGTTAAGGCAAACAGGACAGCACCTGTATTGGCTAAGTTATTTATGAAGAATGTGGTTAGACTACATGGAATTCCTAGTAGTATTGTTAGTGGTAGAGATTCTTGGTTTACTAGCGAGTTCTGGAAAAGTCTTTAGGAGAGCTTAGGAACCACGCTCAAGATGAGTACCGCTTACCATCCACAGACTAATGGGAAGACGTAAAGAGTTAACAAGATCTTGGAGGACTTGTTATGAGCTTGTGTATTACACTTCGGGGGATCATAGGAAGACCACGTACATCCAGTCGAGTTTTGGTATAATAATAGTTATCAGACTAGTATAAGAATGGCACCGTTTGACTCTTATTATGGAAGACCATACAAATCCCCCGCATGTTGGTTAGAGACCAGGGATAGATTGATTCTTGGTCCTTATTTGGTAAAAGAAGCAGCAGAAAAAATTGAGCGGATAAGGGCAAGAATGAAGGAAGCTTAGTCCATGCAGAAAAGCTATGCAGATAGAAGACGAAAAGATTTAGAGTTCTTAGTTAGAGATCATGTTTCGTCAAAGTATCACCAATGAAAGGTGTTATCAGGTTCGGGAAGACGGGGAAGTTAGCACCGAAGTTCGTTGGACCATTTCCTATTTTAGAGAGGATCGGAAAACTCATGTATAGAGTAGAGTTACCGAATAATTTGGTGGGAGTCCACGATGTTTTTCATGTATCTCATCCGAGGAAATGTGTTAGGGATCCAGACACTACTATAGCACCAACTGTGTTAGAAGATTTAGTAGTGGAGTCAGATATGACTATAGTTAGGAAGCCTACCCAGATAGTCACAGGAGATGAGAAGAAATTGAGGAACAAGACAGTCAAATTAGTGAAAGTCCAATGGAGTGACGATGCTAGAGACTGTACTTGGGAGACTGAGAGCAGGATTAGAGATGCTTATCCTGATTTGTTTTGGTGGTATGTTTTACCTTTGATTGTTTGATGTGTTCCTTGTCGTAATTTCGAGGACGAAATTCTTTAAGGAGGGGAGATTGTAACACCCCATATTTTTAGTAACATTATTTGGAATATTTAATTAGCTAAATAAAATAAAATAATGTAAGATGATTAATAGATTGAGATTTGGTTTAACCAAGGGTAGCCGTGCCATGTTAAATGTAAATCAAAACAAGACAACATGAATAAAAGTGTTAGGAAATAAGGGAGGGTAAAATAGGAAAAGGATAGAACTTATACCCTAAACCTTTAGGAATTCAAACACACGTTCATTTCATTTTTCTCAAGCAAAAATATTCTAAGGCCGACCACCATTTTCAATCTCAAGAGATGATAAAGCTAGGATTTCAAGGAGAAGAAGTAAATCAACTTGTTCCACATCAAATCTCATATCTTTAATCACAAAGCTAAGGTGAATGATTACTACATCCCATTTTTCTTATAGTTTTCGGATTTAATGGTAAATCGAAATGATTTTGCATGATAATTCCATGTTTTGGATGATTGAAAGTTAATATATACTTGTTGACGATTTATACATGTTCATATAATTTTTATGATATGTTTGATAACCGTATTAAATGACTTCCAAATGCCTTACTAATTTTAATATAGATCGAAAATGATATTATAGAGATGGATTTCAATTTTCATAATTTTCTAAATTATGGTGGATTTTAATTAATTTTCTAGTGAAGAAAATGATTTATTGACTTATAAATTATTTATGGCGAAATAAATAATTATTTGGGTCCGAAAATTATATATGTTGGAAAACATAATGAAAAGGATTTTCTAGAATTTTATAGAATTTTCCTAAGTGTTTTGATGAATATATAAAATTATTGAAGATATGAGACTTAAGTGTTTATATATTTAATTAAGGAGAAGGGATGTTTTGCAAAATGACTTAAATTAATAAATGGGCTCTGAAATGTGCAGCACTTTTATTGGTAAAGAAAAGAGGCAACCAATCAAAATTTTACAGGTAAAGCAGGTTAGGTGAAAAGAACTGTTTATTTCAGGCTTTTTAACTGTTTTATTGCTTTCGGTACCTGCTTCCGCCTTAGTTGGCTTTCGACCAAGTCCCTCCACCTTCATCACCATCGAAATCAATGTGCCTGGTATCAAGAAATTGGTACGTAGCGAATTGGATAGAAAGCGAAAGGTATGAGGTCGAAACCATATGTTCTGAAGGGGTCGAAGCATCACTTTGTTTTTAAACTAAATGTGCCTTCTTGCTTTCAACTAAATGGATTTCGAATCAGTTAGCTTCTGACAGGGTCAATGGATTTAAAAGAGATGGTTTCGAATGGGTCGCACTTTAGTTTTAAATGGTTGCTTTCGACTAAGACGAAACTCCTAGTTGCCGCCTTTCTACCTTTCGAAGTCAATGGTTTCAGAAGAGTTTTAAAAGTCAGGCACTCCTCCATGCTTTCGAAGGGACGGTTTTGACACCATCACTTCTATACTTAGGAAATGGTTTCGAAATAGGTGCTTTCAACTTAAATGTTATAAAGACCCTTTTTCTATAATTGAAGTATAACCAAAATGGTTTTGAAAGAGATAGTTTAATGATTTCGAAAGAAGTGCTTTCGACTTCAATGGGCTTCTTATCCTTTTGCTCTACTTGAAGGCATAATTCAAAAGGTTTTGATCGAGATGGTTTTTTAAAGGTTTCGAAGAAGTAAACTATGAATGGTTTCGAAAAGTTTCCACATGTTTTAAAATGAAACCAAAGGCTTTCTAAAGGTTTAGTATTTCAATGCTTTCAAAAGAGTTTTAATGAATGGTTTTGAAGGGGTGGTTCCCTAGGGTATCTATCGAAGGGGTCGAAAGGGAAGGTTTTCCTTTGTTTTCAAAACTTTTAATGAAAAGAAAGGAAGGGTTATTCCAATGTTTTCGAAAGGCAATGTTTAAGGGTTTTAAAGAGGGATGTCTATCATTTTGAAGCTTTTAGAGAAAAGAAAGGAAAGGATTTTCCAATGTTTTCGAAAGATAAGGTTTAATGGTTTCGAAAGGGGTAAATGTTTTCATCAAAAAGGGGTTGAGTAAAATATATATAAAACATGGCAAGATGATTTTGAGTAAAGCATAGATAATATGTATTTTCCTTGTGTAAGTATTATTTAAAGATTTAAATCAATTTGAAAGAGTATTTCATTGAAAATTTAAGGGAAGTTATCCCTAAGTGAAAATGACTCAGATATTAGAATACCAGATGGGACTGGTATAGGGTCACGCCCTATACATTAGCTATTAGCCCTAGCTAATTTAGTCCAAAATTCAAGTGTGTAGGGCTTCGTCACATGTTAGACTAAAATTATGATTACACATAGAAGGAATATATGTTTGCATACATATAGGTTATTGGTGCGCCCGCAAAACCATTAGGATCAGGTGAGCCTGGGAGATGTTAAGATAGGGATAGACCGTCCAGAAGAGAATTATTTAAGAGATAGTTAATGATAGACTTTCCAGAAGAGGTGTGTCTAACAGATGTTAGATAAAAAAATTATTTTTCTGGTAGGCCCGAGTTAGCCAAAGGTTAATAGTAAGCCAAACAAAACTATAATGTTCGGACAGATAGTCCATATGTTACTGATATGTATGTTTACATAATAATAGTTTACTGTCTTAACCAGTTTTGGTTGTAGGATAAAGGTTTGCAAAAAAATTGTATTTAAAGGATGTTAGTGAGGGGAAACTCGTTCCGCTAAGTGGCGTGGTCTCTCTTAACATTAATAACTAGGATGTATATTATTATTCACACCAAGCTTTATGTCTGACTCGAAGTTTATGTTTTCCCCTAAATTATCAGGTACTCAAAATTGATTTGAGTAGGTTGAGAGTTGAGGTTCTTTCAGGTTTTAGTAGGATGATGTATAAAGCTATCGGAGGCGAGCATAAGGCTAACATATAGCTATTTAGGAGTTGTAGCTCTTTGTTTTGTGTTTATTTCCACTATGTATGTATCTAGTCATTTATGACTATATGACTCCGATCATACAAGAGGGCATCTTCATTTGTCACTCTTGGCATATTTTGTAATAAGTATATTTTATCATTGCCTGGGAAACGTTTGGGATTATGTCATTTGAATATGGAACACCTGTTTTGAAATGTATTGGAAATTCTGTTTTGAAATCTGTGATTTGTTTCATATTCAAGTGCTTCTGATATTATTAATACCATTAACATAGCTGTATTTAGTTGCCGGAAGTTAATACTATAGATGACTTCAGCATCTGTAGCGCTTAGCTTTGGGCCTCTAGATAGGGGATGTTACACCACGTCGAAAGCTATCTAAGTCGAAAGCATTCTTTTCGACATCAAAGCAGACAACTTTCCTTTTAAAAGTAAAGCAAGGTTTCGACCCCTTTAGAACCCCTTGTTTCAACTATATACCCTTCGCCCATGTCCAATTCACTACAAACCAAGTCTTTGATACCATGCGCATTAGTTTCAATGGAGATGGTGGTGGAAGTACCCAGTTGAAAGGTTGGTGCTGAAAGTGGCGAAACAACAAAAGTATGGTAAAACTGAATTTTAACTTTAAAAAGTATTCTTTACAACTAACCTGCTTTGTTTGCCAACATATGATTGGTTGCTAATTTCTTTTCTAAATTCTTTTCTAAAAGTGCTGCCGAAATTTCAGAACAATTTAAAATATTTACAAAATGCCCCTTCTCCTTTTATAAATATATAAAACATTTAAGTCCCAAACCTTAAATAATTTTATATACTTATTAAAACACTTCGAAAAATTCTCCAAAAATCCCAATAAATCACTTTTAATATGTTTTCCAACGTATATCGATTTCTGACCCAAAACAATATAAACTAGCAGTATTTAATTTTAAACCCAATTAACAATTTTCTTCACTAGAAAATTAATAATAAATTCACATTAATTCAGAAAATTAGAAAATTTGAAACCCGTCTTAAAATATCATTTCCGACCTTGTATTAAAATCGCAAGACATTTCGATGTCATCTAATAGGGGTTTCACATTAAAATTCATCATAAATCCATATGAAATAACATAAATCATCAACAAGCATACATATATATATATATCCATTTTAACAATAAAAAACATGGCAATATACTTTGCAAAAATATTCGGATCTGATCTAGAAATCAAAAACATAAAAAATATGAGATGTAACCTATTATTCACCTTTAGCTTGTGATTAAAGAGTTGAGATTTGATCTTGGATTAAGTTGCTTAAGCTTCTTCCTCTTATCTTCTACTTGTTTTCCCTTAATGGTGGCCGGCTTCTCTTAGTATTTGATTTTGTTTTTAACGGGTAAAATGAATAGGCATGAAGGGTTTAGGGTATAAGAATGTAACTCATTCCTATTTTTCCATTATCTATCTCCCTTACTTATTTCATTTTAATCCCCTTAGTTTGTTAGTTTAAATTGGCGTGGCTACCCTCTCTTAACACAAATCTCAATCCCTTAACCATTTACATTATTTCATTTAACATTAATCGTTACATTACCCTTGACCGGATCAAAACAAAGATTTAAGAGATGATAAGTGTTATTATTCACCTTAGATTAATGGTTGGTGTAGCTCTTAATCCTAAGCTCGCTTTCCCTTAAATCCAAGATTTCGATCTCCCCATTGATTCCTAATGGTCGGCCTTGATTGAGCTTTCCTTTTGGTTGTTTTTATTGTGAATATGAGATTGATGTAGGAGGTGAGGGTTTAGTGAATGAAGGGTTTATCTATGACTATTTTTCCCCTCCCATGTATTCTTCTATGTGTATTAATTTTAAAACAATCTTACCAAGTTCATTAAGTTTTGAACGACCACACGAATTAACCAAATCTCATTCTCCCTAATTATATAAACTATTCTATTTAATCTATCCAATTAAATGTCATGAATAATGTTAAATAAAAATTAGGGGTGTTGCAGGCTCCCACCCTTAAAGAATTTCATCCTCGAAATTCAGTAAGGACTATAAAACAAGCATAACAAAGATACAACCAAAGCTAGCATATCCTACCAGCCATAAAATCTATATTCAGCAGATATAGAACATACCCTCACAAAAGCTTAGGATAACTGTCCTTAATCCTGTCCTTTATCTCCCAAGTAGTATCTTTCTCATTGTGGCTCCATTTAGTTTCACCAACCTGACTGTCTTGTTCCCTAACTTCTTCTCATCTTTCGCTACAACCCGAACTGGTTACCTAATAAAAATCAGATCCAGTTCTACTACTAAATCTTCCAATGCAGTCGGAATGATAGTAGTCTCTGGATCATGACATACTTTTGAAGATAAGAAACATGAATAACATTATGGACACCTGCCAAACTGCTCAGTAACATTATTTGATATGCGAGCTTTCCGATGCTCTCTATAATTGGGAACGGTCCAACATATCTCGGTGCCAAACTCCCTGACTTTCCAGAATGTACGACACCATTCATCTGTGACACTTTAATGAAAAACTTATCTCCAACTGTGAACTCTAGATCCTTAAGCCTTCTATCAGCGTAACTTTTCTGTCTAGACCGATCTTCTCTTATTCTACCTCATATTAACTCAATTTTCTCTATTACTTCTCTCACCATATTTGGACCTAAGACTATCCTATCTCCAATTTCTAACAAACATGCTAATGACTTGCATGACCTTCCATACAAAGCTTCGAAAGGCGCCATTCATATACTAGTCTAATAACTATTATCATAGCAAAACTCAACCAATTGTAGGTGGTCTTCCCATGATCCACCAAAATATAGTACACAAGCTCTCAGCAAATCCTCGAGTACCTTATTAACTCTCCCTGTCTGCCCATCTATTTGAGGGTGATAAGCGCTAGTTATCTTAAGCTTGGTACCTAACACTTCCCGTAGACTCTTCCAAAAGTCATTAGTAAACAATGTATCTCCGTCACCAACTATATTACTAGGAATCCCATGCAATTTAACTATGTTCTTTATAAATAACTTAGCCAAAATAGGTGCCGTCCTGGTTGACTTAATGGGAATGAAATAAACACTCTTGGTCAATCTATCCACTATGTTCCATATACTCTCATTTCCTCGATTCGACCATGGCAACAGTCAATAAAGGCAATGGATATCGAATTCCATTTCCAAACTACTATATATAAAGGCTGAAGCAACCCACTAGGTTTCTGATGTTCGTCTTTTACTTGCTTGCAATTCGAACATTGCTTTACCCATAAGCCAACATCCCTCTTTGTAACTTCTCAGAAGAAACTTCTCTTCATATCCTAATAAATCTTGGTTCCTCTAGGATGAATCGTAAACATCTGTTACTACAGAAGTTCCCCTTCCGCTGAAGTCAGGAGATCTCAAACAAAGGGCAGAAGGAAAAGAATACGGATCAGACCTTCAGAAGAGGTCGAAGGGATGCAGTCAACAATATGAAGCGGCTTAAGACCTTTTGCAAAAGACGAAGGGTATTATTCCACAACATCCAAGAAGCTCTTGCCCTACGAAGGAGGCAAAGAAATCAAGACAAGGACAAGCAACCCTATAACAACCTTTCTTAAAGCATGATAAGCCTTTCGGCCCGGTGGGAACGCCTACTGAATACCTTTCAAAGGTGTCAAAGTGTCCATGATGAAGGCAACATTCGTAAACCAACAAGGAACATAAGGAAATTCTTCATCAACGTTTAAGGAAAGCTCGGCTCTCAACAACATCCAAGTAAAAAAGCAACCTTCCGACAAAGTTGAAGGGTTCACAATAGCCGGAAACCCTCTGACACCGCCGAAGGGTTTACCTACCGTACATGTGATAGAGTTTCCAACAAGGGCAATAGGTTTCTAAAAGCAAATGGAAGAAAGGATCCTTCGGCAGTTCTAAAAGATCCGCAATAACATGCAAAAAGAAAACCTTTCGACGAAGTCGGAAGGTTAGCGACTGTGTAAAAGAACGGAACCTATCGGCACAGTCGAAGGCACAGGGATGGAAGCATGGCCACCGGCGTCTATAAATAAGACCCAAGGGGTCCTGTTTCGGGGCGGATTTTCTTTGATTCAAAAACTTGTAACTTCTTAATCATAACTTTGTCACCCTAATTGGGGATCAAATGGGGGGAATTTAATAAAGTGAAGTCCTTTCTTGAGTTGTGAGGGAAGTCTTTAACTTTGAGAATTACTTTGTTGATTACTTAAATTTTTGCTGGCTTAACTTCAATTTTCAGGGTCAACTCCATCGAAAGGTTCTGGTCGATAAAGTCAGAAGCTTGATTAGTGAAGCAACAACTTCAAGCTTTGAAAGTCATCAATTTTTCTGTCCTAGCCTTTCGATAAGGTCGACAACTGGCCTGGATTAACATGAGTGGTAACCTTCCGGAATAATTGGCATTACGACCTGAACACTTCAACTAAATTACTGGATTCTTATACTTTAGTGACAACAAAACCTTTCGCAGTCATTAACTGAGCAATCCAACCCTTCAGGATAGTCTAATTCAGGGATATAAAGCTTGATCCAATGGTTAAAATCCTAATACCTTTCGACAAAGCTAAAACCAACTTCCTAAAAGTGACCAAACCTTACGGCAAGGTCAATGTTTCTTATACACCACCCAGGAAGTAATTATTTGACCTATTGCTAAGGAGATTAATCACTCAAACTTTTCAGAAGTATTAGAGCTTGGCTTTAATAGGATACATTTGGTTAATAACCATTCATGTCATAAAGAAAAGCTCCACGAAACTCCTAATATGCTTTACCTTTGGTACTAAGTCTTCTACTTGAAAGATTAAACCTTTTGACTACGTTAAGAGATCTAAATCAAAAGTCAACGATTATTGAAACAAAGTACAGAGATCATTATTAGGGATATCTTACCGTTCTATTCAAATTACCTTCCCTTTCTTGTTGAAGCACTACTTGGGCTGTTGACCAAAATTTTGGTTAACAACTTCGATCGATGACATTTCCTAGGAAATTCTTTCCTTAGAGGTCCCAACATTCGAAATACGCAATCATCCTTCTCTCTTAACCATCCCTTCTGGTCAAGGCTAAAATCTATCAAATCATCAATCTCAAGTCTTGTAATCTTCTCGGCTAAAAAAGGATCTTCTTTCTACTTAGGAACAATCGTTTTGATCAAAACTAGTCGAACTTTCAAATAGAATATCATGGTAGTACTCTGACTAGAACTAGCAGTCGATCTTAACTGCACACTATACATAGTCAATGCCTCAAGATCCTTCCATTCTACCAACATAGCTAATACTACATTTTGAAGTTTTCTGCTACGTGCATCCGCTACTTTATTACCTTTCTCCGATGTATACTCTGTACCGAAATCATAAGCTGCTAAAAACTCCGGCCACCTCTGCTGTCTCATATTCAACTCCTTTTGAGAGAATAAATACCTTAAAAACTTATAATCCGTGTACAACTCAAATCTTTCTCCCAAAAGATAATGTCTCCACACTTTCAATGCGAAGATCACCACTTCCAAGTCTAAATCATATGTCGGATATCTTACTTCTTGCAATCTGAGCCGTCGAGAAGCGTAGGCAATTACCTTACTCTTCTGGATCAACACTTTTCCTAATCCAGTTCCACATGCATCTATATACACTACTAACCCTTCATTACCGTCTGGCACAACTAACATGGGCACATTAGTGAATAAATGCTTTAAGGAATGCTTCCTCGCATCTATCGGACCAAACAAACTTAACGTCATTTTTGGTTAGCTTAGCCAGGGGAGCTGCTATCCATGAAAAATCCCTAATAAATATTTTGTAATATCCAACCAATCCAGGAAAACTTCTTGTCTCAGTCACTATCTCGGGTCTCTTCCAACTGTTAACTACTTCAATATTAGCTGGATCAACTAATAACCATTCTACTGAGATTACATGGCCAAAAATATTTACTTCTTTCTTTCAGAAATGACACTTCGAAAACTTCGCTTACATTTGATGCTGTTTGAGTGTCCATAAAAGTATTCTAAGATGTACCTTATGCTCTATTTCATCCTTAGAAGATATCAAAATTTTGCCTACGAATATCCATAAAAACCTATCCATGTGCTCTTGGATAATCCGGTTCATCAAATCTATGAAGAAAGCTAGCGCATTTGTTAGCCCGAATGGCATTGCTAATCACTCGTATAAACCATAACTCATTCGAAACGAAACGCCATCAATGGAATACCGTCCTCCGCCACTCTTAGCTGATGGAACCCTTTTGCCAAATCCAATTGGGACTCTGGCTCTACTAAACTGATTGAATAAGTCATCGATTCACGGCAAAGGATAATTATTAACCCAAAAAATGGATCAACACCCAAGATTGAGCGTGAAAGCACCATCCCTGTTTTTTAGGGAAAATAAAACAGAAAAAGCAATAGTAAATCACAGAAAAAGTAAAGAGACGAGAGATTTTTATAGTGGTTCGGCTGTTAATGAAGCATTCATCCACTTTATAGCTTTTATTGATCAACTACTGTTACAAGGGAGTTTGGATTACAATATGATTCTTCTTCTTTAAGTTAGATCAAGCCACCATCATTAGAAACAAAGAGAGGATCTCAATTGTCTCTTAATGGCTGTTGTGTGGAGAAGAAGAGTGAAGACAAAATAATCACTACACCAAAACAGGCAAATTCTAACATTTATAAGTGGTACAAATAATTTCAGTAACACTTTTTAAGTGTTACTAATGGACTGTGAGGAATGGAGCGGCCAAATTTGTAACACTTATAAGTGTTACAAACATACGTATTACTAACACTTATAAGTGTTGGTACAGAAATACACGGTAACGCTTATAAGTGTTGGTAACGAAATATACGGTAACACTTATAAGTGCTGGTACAGAAATACACGGTAACGCTTATAAGTGTTGGTAACGAAATATACGGTAACACTTATAAGTGTTGATACAGAAATATACGGTAACGCTTATAAGTGTTGGAAAATGATTATTTGGTAACACATATATTAATATACCAAAACTTAAACGCAAAGTTTAAATATAAACACTGCAAATAATGGTTTCCATATCACAAATAATTCATCATACATATTCAATGCAAAGTTTAAACGCTCTGCAAATGTAGTATAATATATCATAAACAATTATTTACATATTTCAAATACCACAACGTCATATATTCAGATATTATTACAACATAAGCTTCAAATTTTTTTCTTCAAAATACACTTAAAGTTTAACTTACGATTAACCTAACCATTCCTGATCATCCACTCCAAACTCTAATGGTTTTGAATATTCTTCAACGTCCAATACAACAATCCAAAACAAATACCGGTACTGCATAAAAGCTTCACTTCACTCCCAAAAAAAACAATCAAAACCGAAACTTCACCAGTCTCCAAAATCAAGCATCTCCTAAACCAATTACCACTATTCCGACTACCATCGCCAGTTGCCTTCCACTACAGTCAAACTGCCTTCTACAACTGCACATCAATCACAGTCAAACTGCCTTCTACAACTGCATATCAGCCTTGATCATCACTACTCACTGCATATATCATCTACATCCCATTTCCTCGCTCCAGTCCACTACTACATCGGACAAACTGTTCACCTGAAACCATCTACCATCTAGCCACTTGCTTACTAACTTTTGAATCAGACCACCCCTATCACCTCTGCCTAACCACAGTCCTACATCAAAACACACACCAACCTGTCATCAATTATCACCCATTGACAACATTGACAACCGTACTTGTTTGCTGCACCATTCAATTCAACAAACTCACTACCATACTTCACTGCAACAACCCATAACCACAATGCAACATACATTTCTACTCTTGTCAATTCACACTCATGACCAATATACCAAATCGACTTCAGCCTTTAACCTCATCTCGGCATCACTCGATCACTTTTCCTCACCGCGACAATCTCCCTTGACCACCAAAACTCCCCTCTACCGTCCACACTCGATGATTTATCTGTAGTGCATTCAAAATGTATTATTAAGGTTTATATTAAAAAAATAAACTGAGACCTGTATTATTAAGGTTTATATTAAATCGTAGCAAGTAAAGTACAAACGCAACATGCATGTGTGAAATGGAACAACACATGCACAAAACACTTTATCACAAACCTGAAAATACCTGATACAAAAGTGCCTTTATTTAAAAATGTATATATGTGCAACTATGATACAGTTTATTGCATACATTCACGTACAAGTTGTATAAATCAATGGATCAACATATCCATAACAAAATACTCGTGCTGGAAAGGCCTAGATCCTAGAAATATAAGCATGCACGAAAGTAAAACCAACTCTCCTATTGCTAACAACATTGGTACTCGCATAAACACGCATACTTAAAGCAACATCCAAATAATATAATGTAAAGGATCACTTTATTCTTTTGTTAATCTTAGATTTACATTCCCATATATATACTATCTGATAAGTAAATATTAAACTTTAATTATATTTAGTTTGGTTTGTATTAAATATAATTATATATATATGAATTATGGGTTACTGCTATTTATAAGCATATAAGATTCATAGGGGACAAATACTAAAAGTCACAACAAATTATATATACTAACAAGACATCAGGTTCCCAAAATTAGTACGGCTTTAAAGCATAAAGTATACAATTGTGCTGACTCAACCCTACAACTGCACACATGCATATTGAGGTACAAATGCAGCCACTTCACACTCTCCTAAACCCAACCATGCACATACCATATACACACACAATACAACCTAAAACACACATAATTATACATATATACACACGTTGCACACTACACAAACACCCAATGATCACTTATATTTAAACGAAGTCATGCACATACAAAATTATATAACACACACGAGAATACACACATGCACAAACTTAGAAGCCCTCACCTATATATAGAAACATACATAGGCGCTCACACTACACACTCAATTTACAGCAGCTCACTAGGTACCCACACACACTCCGTCACATACTTATGCAATGGATGAATGTATATACGGATGTAAATGAAAGCAAGGATCGCCAAACAAAAGAAATACACATAAGAGAATCCAAAACACCCCCACATATTCACCCATACGCACACTTAAACCCAAAACCATAGCAAGCAATAACAGGCCGAAAAAGAACTAAACAAGGAAAATAAACTTTGATATGTATTTTTGGGCAATGCACTTGCACATTATAATATTCAGACACATCAAAATGCTAAAGCAATAGGTGACTTGGGCAATGCACTTGCACAGACAAAAATTTAAAATATGAATAGTATGCAAAGATGAATAGTTTGTGCAACACCTATTGCATGCACGTATGAATATTTAATTTTAATGCTGGACACTTTTTTTTTCTTTTACAAACACAACATGCATGTATTTGGACGCAAATGCCAAGTAACTTAAAATGCAGGCATGAATTGGAGTGTATAAACTGTATTACACTTAGATTTTTAATTCTATGTCTTATTTTCTATGCACGTAAAAATATAAGGCCCAGAACTTGATTTTTTTTTCTTTACTAACGCATGCTCAACAATAAAAAAAAAACTCGCACGCAATGAATTCTGCCAGGTAAATCTAAATATGCAAAAGCACTATTGTCAAACTTTTTGTGCACTGTATAGATAGTCTGGACTTTCGAATATTACTACAATATACGCATGGTTTTAAGGCAAGTAAAATAATATAGCCTGGACCTATTCTCTTGTGTACACTAAATGCATACTACAACCCCACATAACAACATACGCATGCAACATTAATTAAACAATGTCTGAGTACTCAACTTAACTCATCTGCAAAGGGATGTATGCTCACTCAAAATTACAAATTAAAGAAAAAAAGAAAGACGTCAGGGCCATGCTTTTATGCGTGCTACTAATTGCACTAAAATATGCATGCACATTTTGAAACCCGGGGACTGTTGGCACGCACGCAAAATGTATATAACTTGAATCACGTTTTGTATGCAACCTGAATCCACGTTTTGTATGCAATTGGAATCACGTTTTGCATGTAAAAATGTTAGCATAAAAAAAATGTTAGCACACAAAAACGTGACTCAGCCATATCTGGTTAATTTTCAAAGTTTGCCTAGTTTTAGATTAACTCTTTAAAAAATCTTGATTACATATATTTCTACAAAAATAGTATGCCTTGACCCTAACTAAATTTTATTTGGGGACTGAGATATATTATAGTTACAAAGCGTTATGACTTACATATGTAATTTAAGCATAGTTTTGTACACACAGTATATACTTGAATTACCTCTACTTCTAAGTTTGACTGCAGATCTTCATGATGAACAGGACCAATAGGTCCAAGAGGTATAGCACTGTATTCAAATCCACTTTGAGCATCTATAGATTGTATATATGAATAAATTAATGTATGCTTTGTAAATCAAAAAGCAAATAAAAAAAAGTTTCAAGAAGAAGGAACATATAGATCACCTATGTTATCTCTTTCATTAGCTGCCTCCTGTAGATAGAAACAAATAGTTGGTAAGTAAGGCATTGACTATTATCTTTCACAAATTGACAATGCTTCACTATCAACGAGTGTATGAACAAATTCACTTGATAAAAAACTAGCTTTTTTGTTATATGAGTTAGAATTCCCCAAGTACTCAAAGAATTGTGTTTCCTTCAAATTCTTCTCTGTATCATTGCAATAACTTCGCCCGTTTGTTGTACTCAATTCCTCGGAAGTAGAGATGCTTACACATGATTTAAGTTTACTTGATATGGAACAGCCCATTAACAGCTATAGTGATTAATTCTGTAAAAATCCCAAAAAAAAAGAAATCAGTTGTTATTTCATTTAGTTGTAAATAAATGAGAGCAATGCTTACATAAATTATATCTGCGCATATAGATTACTACAATTAACTTCATCAGAATGAACCTTAAATACAAAGCCTGACTATTATCTAATACTATACATTATTTTATCTAAATATACCAACAACAACAGCCTAACTATGAGAAAAAAAAAGACAGGAAGGAATAGTACAAACTACAATTTCATGAAAATATATGTATGTTGGTTAATATCACTAATTTTTTTTTATCAATTGGCAAATATAATCAAACTAAAAACAGACATTTCAATCATATTTTCTCCTTAATCAACAAAGAATTGATGCTCAGTCAAACACTGAAGTAATAGGTAAAATTTAGTAGATAATTTTTTGGTCCTACCATTTATATTTACATACCTATGTACCCTATGTACCTCAATCATTCATCATGTACTCTATTTCATGTTCTAATTAATCGAGTTAACAGTTAGCAGAGTATATGAAATCCAAGGGATATGGAAACTAGAGGATTTTAGCTCGTCAAATCTACAGTAAAAATGCAGCATAAAAATAAAACAAAACATAATAAACTTTATTACCTGATCAAAGTATGATATATGGAACAGAGAATCCTTTAAAAGTAGGTCTTCTGATCTTCTCAAAGGAAACAAATAAAAAAACTAAATATCAGATCGACCTACATCTTGCGCTCTCAATGCCAAAAACTGTGCAATTTCCTGATAAACAAATAAAAATATTATTGCGATAAATTATCACTTTTCATTAACTTGATATATTGACCTAAAGATTAAAAGCTCATACCGTTATCGATTCCTTGACATCATCGATTTCTGCAATCACCTGACATCATCGATTCCTTCTCGAAGCCCTAGTCTTAAGTCGCTCGATGTTAGATGGCTCGACTGGAGATGACGCGCCACAGGGGAACCTTAGTCTTAAGCCGCTCGATGTTAGATGGCCAAAGTTTTGATCTATCGATGCTGGTGATGGAATGGGAATGGAAAGCGTTAGAAAATGGCGATGGAATGCGTGAAGGGGAACCCTAATCTAATTGAAAATTATGCGGCCGATAGGGGTGATGGAAGGGGAAAGCGTTAGAAAATGCTACATATAGAAGATTACATAAGGGTCCAATTTTTAGTGAGTTATTTACAAATTTACCAACTGTTCTAACACTTTTTTGTGTTGTAAATTATAACTATGTGTTGGAAAGTTTATAAAAAAACATTATTTATATTTCCCAACACTTTTTCAGGTATCCTAACGCTTTTTTTTGGTTAGTAGGCTGTAACATTTATAAGTGTTAGAAATTAGCAAATATAAAATGTTGCAAAATCACTGTTTTGGTGTAGTGAATAGAGCGTAAGCAGAGATCAGGTTAGGAACCCCCTTTCCATTGAAGATAAGATGGTATTTATAGGATTTAGAGAGCATTTGGGCCAAAACCGTTGCACCACAAGCCTGTTGTTCTCCATAGGAAGAAGCACATAAAGTTTAGAGTGATTATGAGCTAACTTTTTTAATCGATACCGATCCAATCGGATTGGATCGGTATCGATCCAAATAGTTGTGCAATTTTTGCACAACTTCTATCCAGTTGGCTTCCTTACTTGCTTGTGAGGCTCACCATATAATTTCATAGCTTGTTGACTTGTTTAGATGATGGTTCACCCATGGGTTTGACTGAACTATAGCCTGAATCCGATAGGTCTTTACTTCTTGAACCAATATGCTTGAATTGTTACCAAACGTGGTAGATAAGGTTAGTAGAGTGGTAGAAACATAATGCAAGTGGTTTGGAGGAACCAAAATGTAACATCCCCTATCTAGGGGCCCAAAACTAAGCGCTACAGATGTTGCAGTCATCTATAGAATTAGCTTCCGGCGACTAAATATGGCTATGTTAATGGTATCAATAATATCAGAAGCACTTGAATATGAAACAAAACAAAGATTTCAAATACACAGATTTTTTCACTATATTTCCAAATAAAACTTGTTCCATATTCTCATCACATAACCCAAACGTTTTCCCACGCACTGAATAAATATAGTTATTAAAAATTACATCGAGAGCGGTTTATGAAGATACCCCCTTGATTGATCAGAGTCAAATGGTCATATAAGACCTAATACTTCATAACAAAGTGGAAATTCATCAAACAAAAGTAGCAATTCCTAAATAGCTATCTGTTGCCTCCTGCATCCTCTGGTAGCTTATTCGCCAAACAACCTAAAAACCGGAAAAGATCATTAACTCTCAATCTACTCAAATTAGTTTTGAGTACCCGAGTGTTTAAGAGGAAAGCATAAACTTTGAGTCAGACATAAAGCCTGATATGAATAATACTACACATCCCGGTTTAATTATGTTAAGTGAGACCATGCCGCATTGCGGAACGGGTTTCCCCTCACTAAAATCTTTTAAATATATCTTTGCAAATCTTTACATATAACCATATACTATGCACCTGCATTCACAATGGTTAATCTCACAAAATATACATTATGTAAACAAACATAAATATCAGGGAAAAGTGATTTATCTATTCAAACACAAATAACGTTTAACCTTTGGCTGACTCGTGCCTACCAGATAACATAATCATAATCATAATCATAATCATAATCAAAATTTATCTAACATCTGTTAGATTTTTATATTTAGGATTGTCTATCCTTATTTATCTATTTAACATCTCCCATCAGGATGGTCTGTCCTAAACTATCTGTTAAATCTCTTCTTTCAAAAATCATCTCTAAAACCTTTCGAATTCGTTCAAAACAAACCTTTCGGGATTTATAAGCTTTAGACATCCTTCTTTAAAATCACTTTAAGTCATTTCCTTAAAAAAACCTTTCCTTCAAAACTTGTCAAAAAACTTTAATAAACCTTTTGAAATAGATCCAGGAATAAACCCTTCGAATGCTTAAATTCTTTAAAACATAACCCTTCGAAGGTAGATTGGGTTCAACTTTAAAACAATCTGGAAACTTATCTTTTAAAACCTTTCGTCTTTATTAAAGCAACCTTTCGAGAATATTCATATAACTTTCGACGATATCCAAACAACCTTTCGGAAGCCTTTGGTTATATTTCACAAAACAAGGGTAACCACCTAAGTCGAAAGCTTCCCTCCGAAAGCCTTGGAGAAACGGCTAACTTTAAAAACAGGTGAACTTTTCGACTGGGTCGGAAGGTTCATAGTAAAACCTTTATAAAACAGTGGAAACCCTTCGGCGACGCCAGAATGTTTCAAAAAAAGTAATGGCAGTAGAGCTAAAACCTTTTGGCACATCGGAAGGTTTTAAAGTCTTTCTTTAAATAACTTGACCTAGTCAAAAGTGACCTAGCCGAAAGCTCAAGTTCGAAAGCAAAGCAGGCGAAAGCTTTTCACTTATAAAATAATTATATTCCAACCCTTTCGGCCATCAACCTTTCGGCTTAAACCTTTCGGCTTATATTCAATTCATTACGTACCAATTTCTTGGTACCTTATGCATTGAACTTTGATTTTATCGAAAGATAACCCTTCGACTAGGACGAAAGGTCTAGGGCAGAAGGTGTTTAGCTGTATGGATTGAAACATGGAAAAAGTGTGATTTTTGTCTTTAAACTTAAAAAGGAAACTTTTCAACTAACCTGCCTTTGTTTGTCAAATTCTCATTGGTCAATAAAATACTTTTCAGAATTTTGCTGCCGCAATTACCAGGATTTATCAAACATTTTATTTTGCAAAATGCCCCTTCTGCTTTATAAATATATAAAACATTTAAGTCTCATACCTTAAATATTTTAATATATCCCTCAAATGACTTAGGAAAATTCTAGAAAATTCCAGAAAATATATTTTAATGTATTGCCTAACATGTTAAAATATCAAACCCAAATAATAATTATTTCAGCCGAAAATAATTTAAAACTCGATAAACAATTTCCTTCATTCAAATATTCATATAAAATCCATATTAAATCGAAAAATTATGAAAACCAAAACCATCTCTAAAATATTATTCCCAACCTATAATTAAATTTTCAAAGTATTCGGAAGTCATTAAATAGGGTTTTCATGCTAAACATTATCATAAAACACCAATAAACATTTATAATTCCATCAACAACAAGCATATATATCTTAACACATCAAACATGGCAATATTATAGCAAAATCATTTCGGATCTAAACAAAAACCGAAAACTAGAAATATTAGGGATGTTATAGTTATTCACCTTGGCTTTTAGAGATTATAGATGAGATTTTAGAGTGTTGAATTAGTTGATTTCTTCTTTCCACTTGAATCTTAGCTTTCCTCTTCTTGAGATTGGAAATCGTTGCCGGCCTTAGCAAGTTTTCGTATTTTATGAAATGAGAATAGTGAACGTGAATCTTATAGGGGTTTAGGGTATAAGGTGTTGCCATTTCCCAAAATACCCTTCTCATTTCCTAACACATTACCAAGTGTTATTTCATTTTAATTACCCCTTCATTATGGCACGGCTACCTCTAACTAATTAAATCTCCATCTATTACTCTTTACATCATTTAATTTAATTTATCTAATTAAATGTCTTAAATAAGGTTATAAAATATATGGGGTGTTACAGACTCCCCACCTTACAAAATTTCATCCTCGAAATTACGATAAGGTACACAACTAAACAATTAAAAGTAAAACACACCATCAGACTAATCTGGGTAAGAGTCTCTAATCCTGCTCTTCACTTCCCAAGTACAGTCACTAGTATCATTGCTCCACTGAACCTTTACTAACTTGACTATCTTGTTCCTCAGTTTCTTCTAATCTCTGGCCACAATCTGAATCGGCTTCCTAACTATAGTCAAATCCGGTTCTACTACTAAATCCTCTAATATTGTAGGTGCTATAGTAGTCTTTGGGTCTCTAACACATTTTCTAAGATGAGAAATATGGAAAACATTATGGACTTCAGCCAAAATACTCGGTAACTCTATTTTATAAGCGAGTTTCCCATTCCTCTCAATAATACAAATGGGCCAATGAACCTAGGTGATAACTTTCCTAACTTCCCAAATCTGATTACACCTTTCATCGGTGAAACCTTAACAAACACATAATCCCCAACAGAAAATTCCAAATCCTTTCTTATTTTATCTGCATAAGTTTTCTGCCTAGATTGAGCCTCCTTTATCCTAGCTCGAATCAACTCAATCTTCTCCACAGCCTCCTTCACTAAATCCGGACTAAGAACTAATCTATCTCTGATCTCTAACCAGCATACGAGAGATTTACATGGTCTTTCATAAAATGCTTCAAACGGTGTCATCCCTTTACTAGTCTGATAACTGTTGTTATACGAGAACTTCACTAGATGAAGATGGCCTTCCCATGATCCCCCACAATCTAATATACAAGCTCTCAACAAATCTTCCAAGATTTTTTTAACCCTTTCCGTTTTCCCATCGGTCTGTGGATGGTAAGTGGTACTCATGTTGAGCTTGGTTCCTAATGCTTCCTGTAGACTTTTCCAGAACTCACTAGTAAATAAAGAATCTCTATCATTGACAATACTACTAGGAATCCCGTGCAGTCTAACTAAATTCTTCATGAATAACTTTGCCAACTCAGGTGCCATTCTAGTTGACTTTACCGGAATAAAATGGGCACTCTTAGTTAGTCTATCCACTATAACCCATATGCTTTCGTTTCCTCTTCTAGATCTAGACAACCCATCAATAAAAACCATGGAGATTGAATCCCACTTCCATAACGGAATCTCTAACTATTGAAGCAATCCACTTGGCTTCTGGTGTTCAATCTTTGCCTGTTGGAAATTAAGGCACCGCTTAACACACAATCCAATATCCCGCTTCATACCTTCCCAGGAGAAATTTCTCTTCATGTCCTGATACATTTTCGTTCCTCCTGGGTGTATTGTGAACTTCGAACGATGACACTCATCCTAAACCTCTTTCCTTATGTTTTCTACATTTGGAACACACAATTTTCTTTTCTTTCCCAACCACCCGTTTTGGTCAAGATTGAAATCTTTTAGGTCATCGCCCTCCATTCCTTCCTTCAACCTTTTGATCCTTTCAGCCAATACCGGATCCTCTTCTTGCTTAGAAACTATCTTCTTAATCATTACTGGTCAGACTTCTAAACAAGACAATACAGTATTTCCTACACTCGATCCTACCTCGGACCTAAACCGCACACTACAATCCGATAATACCTCCAAATCATTCCACTCAGTAATCATGGCCAAGACTGCATTCCGATGTTTCCGACCGAGTGCATCTGCTACCTTGTTTCCTTTTTCGGGTGTATACTCAATTCCAAAATCATAGGCAGCAATAAACTCCAACCATCTTTGCTGTCTCATGTTTAGCTCCTTTTGAAAGAACAAATACTTCAATGACTTATGATCAGTATATAGCTTAAATCGTTCTCCCAAAAGATAATGGCTCCACACCTTTAAAGCAAATATAACGGCAGCTAACTCCAAGTCATGCGTTGGATACCTAACCTCATGTGGTATGAGTTGTCTAGAAGCGTAAGCAATTACTTTTCCCCTTTGCATCAACACAGCTTCTAATCCAGTTTCACACGCATCTGTATAAACAACAAAATCTTGATTCCCCTCCGGAACCACTAACACTGGTGCATGGGTTAATAAGTGTTTCAAGCTCTGGAATGCTTCTTCACACTTATCGGTCCGCACGAACTTCACATCCTTTCACCTAAGCTTATTCATCGGTGCTCCTATTTGTGAAAAATCTTTTATAAACATCCGATAATACCCCGCCAATCCAAGGAAACTCTTTATCTCGTTCACCGTCTCAGGCCTCTTCCAATTATTCACCGCTTCAATCTTAGTTGGGTCCACAGACAACCCTTTCTCTGAGATGACATCACCAAACAACTTCACTTCCTTCTTCCAAAAATGACACTTTGTAAACTTAGCCTTCAACTGAAGCTCCCTCAATGTCTCAAGCATGACTCTGAGATGAACTTCATGTTCCTTCTCATCCTTAGAGCATATCAGAATGTCAACAATGAAAACCAACACAAACCTATCCAAATGCTCTCAAAAAATCCTATTCATCAGAGTTACAAAGAAAGCCAGCGCATTAGTTAGTGCAAAGGGCATAACTAACCATTCGTACGATCCATATCTTATTCTAAACGCCGTCAAAGGAATGCTATCCTCTACTACTCTAAGCTGATGAAACCCCATCGCCAAATCTAACCAAGAGAATATCTTCGCTCCACTTAACTGATCGAACAAATCGTCAATTCTCGGCAATTCATATCGGTTCTTTATCGTCCTCTCATTCAACTTACGATAATCGATACATAGCCTTAACGATCCATCCAGCTTCTTAGCAAATATAGCAGCGGCTCCCCATGGCGAACTACTCAGCCTAATAAAAC
Organism: Allium fistulosum; assembly: GCA_030737815.1. Classification (NCBI taxonomy): domain Eukaryota; kingdom Viridiplantae; phylum Streptophyta; class Magnoliopsida; order Asparagales; family Amaryllidaceae; genus Allium; species Allium fistulosum. Next base: position 889,039,555 of record CM060905.1, on the reverse strand, counting down.
TTTTTCCTTCCAGATCTACTACTGCACCTTCAACTCTTTCATCTCTGTAGGTGTCATCCTACTCGGCGGTCTACTCACCAGTTCAGCTACATGCACTAAATCAATCTGAAACTCAATAGCTCGTTTGGATGGCAGTCCAACGACGGGTTCAAACACATCGGCAAATTCTCTAACTACAAAAACCCGATGCAACTCATCTTCCAACTCCATAACACCCAGTAAAGCATCCACCTCACAACTAGGGTTCTCTACGGCATAAATTATCCGATCACTACAATCTGGATGACTAAGTGATATTTTCCTATCTTGGCAAAATATCATAGTGTCATATCTACTCAACCAATCAATCCCAAATCCCACAAAATCAAATACATGCAAACAACAGTCAAAGGTATGGCCTAGCAAATCAAATTCTCGATGGTCACACCTCATCCCAAGTGTTGCATAACCTCCTATCGGATTAGCAACCCTTAAGAAAGTAACTAAGTAAGAGGGTTTTAGGTTAATTCTATCTACCGGACATCTAGAAATAAAAGAATGGGATGCCCCAGTATTAAATAGGACGCTAATAGACATATCGTTGATCTGTAGTGAGCCTCCTAAAATAGGTTTTCCCTTATCCTGAGCAACTGGTTTTGCAGTCGTGGGCTCCAAAGCATAAACTCGCCCTTTCCCTTCCTTTAGTGGCTTTGGGCACTTGTTCTTGAAGTGACCCACTTGATCAAAATTGAAGCATCTGACATTATACTTCTCATCAGCTCCTTTTCCTTTCCCTTTGCTGGCTTGACACTCGTTGGCATAGTGTCCTTTCTTATTGCAGTTGTAACAAACCACCTCAGATTTACTCTTCTTCTGCGCTCCTTCTTTATGAGCAATCTTTTTCTGGAAAAATTTCCTTTTCTAAACCTATCCAGCCTGAGCCTCTTTCACTTTCTTTCTAAGGTAAGCCAATGCTTCTTCTTGCCTCAATGCCATCTAAACAACAACATCTCTAGGGTCCATTAAGTGCGGCAAAGTTTCACTTATCAATTCTGGCCTTAACCCACTGATGTACTTCTCATTTCGGCTGATAACAGTATCAACCTATGCATACCCATATCGGGCTAGTTCCTCAAACTTCCTGGTATACTCCAACACACTCATATCTCCCTGCTCCAGTTCTATAAACCTTCTTAACAATGCGGCTTGCACCATAACAGATATAAACCTCTTCGAAAACCTTCTTCTAAATTTCTCCCAAGTAATGGTCTCTTTGTCCACACTTGTAGTGACAGTGTTCCACCAAAATAACGCAGCTCCCTGTAGATGCCTTGAGGCCAACCTCCTTTTCTGTGCATAGTTCAGCCCTAATTCAGAGAAAATCCTTTCACAATGCAGTAGCCAGTTCTCTACTTCAATCACATCCTCGGTACCAATGAACGGCTTTACTTCGAGCCTAATGTAATCTCTACTCAGATTGGCATAACTGTTAACCGCAGGAACCTCTTGAGTTCCTCCTCCCACATCGTTTACTCCAACAACACCTACTTCCACTCTAGCTTGCACCATATTCACAAAGAACTGATACATCGCCCCTATATCCACCTGGGGAATTCCCGCATCAACATTCTCAGCTTGTGCATGACCAGGGCCTTTCCTTGAATTTGGTTGGGCGTTTCCGTTGGTAGTGGTGCTGTCTCCTCCAACATTCACTCGGCTTCTTCTCCCATCCATATCTGTATTCAAACCTCGTGAGATACATATGAATAACATAACTAAGATAGGAGTCTAAAGATAGAGCATATATAGATATATATATATATATAAATACAAATACGTTATTATAACGTTATCCCATACCCCGATCGTAACTCTAATTCCTATGGATTATGTTTTCAAAAACCATTTTTAGTTAAATTATTTCATAAACCATGCTCTGATACCAAGCTATAACATCCCCTATCTAGAGGCCCAAAACTAAACGCTACAGATACTGCAGTCATCTATAGTATTAGACTATAGCTTCCGGCGACCAAATCCGGCTATGTTAATGGTATCAATAATATCAGAAGCACTTGAATATGAAACAAAACACGGATTTCAAAAACACAGATTTCTTCATTACATTTCCAAATAAAACTTGTTCCATATTCTCGTCACATAACCCAAACGTTTTCACAGGCACTGAATAAATATATTTATTACAAATTACATCGAGAGCGGAATATGAAGATACCCCCTCCATTGATCAGAGTCAAATAGTCATATAAGACCTAATACATCATAATATAGTGGAAATTCTACAAACAAAAGTAAAAAGCAGCAATTCCTAAATAGCTATTTGTTGCCTCCTGCATCCTCTGGTAGCTTATTCGCCAAACAACCTAAAAACTTGAAAAGATCCTTAACTCTCAATCTACTCAAATTAGTTTTGAGTACCCAAGAGTTTAAGGGGAAAGCATAAACTTCGAGTCAGACATAAAGCCTGATATGAATAATACTACACATCCCGGTTTAATTATGTTAAGTGAGACCACACCGCATAGCGGAACGGGTTTCCCTTCACTAACAACTTTTAAAATATATCTTTGCAAATCTTTTCATATAACCATATACTATGCACCTGCATTCACAATGGTTACTTTCACAAAACATACATTATGTAAGCAAACATAAATATCGGGTAATAGCAAACTATCTGTTCAAACACAAATAAACCTTTGACTGACTTGGGCCTAATAGATAACATAATCATAATCATAATAAAAATTTATCTAACATCTGTTAGATATTTATATTTAGGATTGTCTATCCTTATTTATCTATTTAACATCTCCCATCAGGACGGTCTGTCCTAAACTATCTGTTAAATCTCTTCCTTCTGGACGGTCTATCCCTAACTTAATCATCTCCTAGGTTCTCCCGAGCCCAGTGGTTTTCCGGGCTTACCAATAACCTACATGTATATAACATATGTTCCTTTCGCTGTGTAATCATAATTTTAGTCTATTTGTGACCAAGCCTTACACACTAGAATTTTGGACAATAATTAGCTGGGGCTACAAGCTAATGTACAGGGTGCAACCCCATAATAGTCCCATCTGGTTTTCTAATATCTGAGTCATTCATGCTTAAGGATCCCCTCCAACAATTTTCCTTGAAACAATTTCAAAATGATTTAAACCTTTAAATCAAACTTCGAATAAGGAAAAGAAATAAGTCTTTATGCTTTACTCAAATCATATTACCATGTTAGATATATATCCTCTATTTAAAACTTGGTTAATGAAAACACTTTACCATTTGAAAGAACCTCTTTCCATACTTTGAAATTATCTCATTCAATTTCAATGTTTAAACCTTTCAAAAATCATCTATAAAACCTTTCGAATTCGTTCAAAATAAACTTTCGGGAGTTATAAGCTTTAGACATCCTTCTTTAAAATCACTTTAAGTCATTTCCTTAGAAAAACCTTTCCTTCAAAACCTTTTGAAAACCTTTAATAAACCTTTTGAAACAGATCTAGGAATAAACCCTTCGAATGCTTAAACTCTTTAAAACATAACCTTTCGAAGGTAGATTGGGTTCAACTTTAAAACAATATGGAAACTTATCTTTTAAAACCTTTCGTCTTTATTAAAGCAACCATTCGAAAATATTCATATAACCTTTCGAGGATATCCAAACAACCTTTCGGAATCCTTTGGTTATATTTCACAAAACAAGGGTAACCACCTAAGTCGAAAGCTTCCTTCCGAATGCCTTGAAGAAACGGCTAACTTTAAAAACAGGCGAACCTTTCGACTGGGTCGTAAGGTTCAAAGTAAAACCTTTATAAAACCATGGAAACCCTTCGGCGACGCCGGAAGGTTTCAAAACAAAGTAATGGCGGTACCAGCTACAACCTTTCGACACATTGGAAGGTTTTAAAGTCTTTCTTTAAATAACTTTACCTGGTCAGAAGTGACCAAGCCGAAAGCTCAAGTTCGAAAGCAAAGCAGGCGAAAGCTTTTCACTAATAAAACAATTATACTCCAACCCTTTTGGCCAACAACCTTTCGGCTTATATTCAATTGATTACGTACCAATTTCTTGATACCTTATGCATTTAACTTTGACTTTATCGAATGCTAACCCTTCAACTGGGATGAAAGGTATGGGGTGGAAGGTGTTTAGCCGTATGGATTGAAACATGGAAAAAGTGTGATTTTTGTCTTTAAACTTAAAAAAGAAACTTTTCAAGTAACCTGCCTTTGTTTGTCAAATTCTCATTGGCCAATAAAATACTTTTCATAATTTTGCTGCCGCAATTACCAGAATTCATAAAACATTTTATTTTGCAAAATGCCCTTCTCCTTTATAAATATATAAAACATTTAAGTCCCATACCTTAAATAATTTTATATATCCCTCAAATGACTTAGGAAAATTCTGAAAAAATCCAAAAAAATTAATTTAATATATTCCCTAACATTTTAAAATCTCAAATCCAAATAATTATTATTTCAGCCAAAAATAATTTAAAACCTAATAAATAATTTCCTTCATTCAAAAATTCATATAAAATCCATATTTAATCGGAAAATTATGAAAATCAAAACCCATCTCTAAAATATTATTCCGGACCTATATTTAAATTTTCAAAGTATTCGGATGTCATTAATTAGGGTTTTCATGCTAAACATTATCATAAAACACCAATAAACATTTACAATTCCATCAACAACAAGCATATATATATATATATATCTTAAAACATCAAACATGGCAATATTATAGCAAAATCATTTCGGATCTAAACAAAAACTGAAAACTAGAAATATTAGGGATGTAGTAATTATTCACCTTGGCTTTCAGAGATTATAGATAAGATTTTAGAGTGTTGAATTAGTTGATTTCTTCTTTCCTCTTGAATCTTAGCTTTCCTCTTCTTGAGATTGGAAATGGTGGTCGGCCTTAACATGTTTTCGTTCTTTATGAAATGAGAATAAAGAACGTGAATCTCACAAGGGTTTAGGGTATAAGGTGTTGCCATTTCCCAAAATACCCTTCTCATTTCCTAACACATTACCTAGTGTTATTTCATTTTAATTAACCCTTCTTTATGGCACGGCTACCTCTAACTCAGTCAACATTTGCCCTCTAGAGTACGCTTTAGTTAAAGACAAGGTATGCTCTGGAATTGTTTATCTTTGGGTTTCTGTTTTAAGGAGTTTCATTGGTTGTGTCTGGCCATCTTGCAAAGCTATCTATGACGTACCTGCTAACTATCCATTCCTTAGTTGTGAATCTCCATTGTTGGTAACTTTGAAGTGATCTCGCTCGATAATTTCCAGAATGAATATGAATATTGAGTAGTCAAATAGGAAAAAATTTAGTCCATTTGGGGAAGATAATTTGGTTCTATACCGGTCCAATTGGATCAGATCGATACCGATCCAAGTACTTTAAAAAAAATTCAAATTTCCCTTTCTTTTTATATGAACCGACCCCCTACTTTTCTTCATTTTCATTCGACTCGAATCTTCATGCTCCAACCGATCCGATTCATTCGAGCCATTTGCCTGCCGATCCAAGCCCACCGTTCGTTAAGGAGCCGCCGCCGTCGATCTTGCCACCTGCTGCCACCTCGTTGAGCCCCCGTCATCGAGATTACGCCTGTTGTGAGGCGTTGCCGATCCAAATCATCTAATAACCTAGTTTGGGCTATCTTGAATTAGAGATTAAATCACTCTTCTCAATTTCGAAGGTCGGTGAAGTGGATTTTGACGTATTATTACATGATCGATTGGTGATGAAGTTGTGCTGGCGAAGGATCCAGTGGAAGATTCAAGCCGATTGTGACTTTGTGGAAGAAGATAATAAATCGAGCCTCAAATTCTTTATGAAACAAAGCTAGGGTTTTAACCTGGTGCTCGATATGTTTTACAATCTTCATCCACAGAGTCAGGATTAACTTACAACGAGCTACACAATCGATCCTGGCACATTGTCTTGCAGAGCGATTTGGTTTTTCTATGAGGTGATAGTAGCTTAGGGTAGCGTCTTGTATGCAGCTCATGCTGCTATCACTTTCTGAAGAACTAAAATCGACTTATACTGAGAATTCTCTACTTGATTAGGACCCATCGATGCATAGATGCTTGCTCTGGATTGGTCCCATCATTGTACAATTGGTGTACCTAGAATAGGAAGGGCTTTCCGTATCGCTTTGGACAACGGATCCATTACTCATCGTTGATCGATAACGGGTAAGTATAGAAGAAAATAAATTAATAAGTTATACAGATCGATCTTTCCGGTGTAAGTGAGCCATCTTCATAGACTGGTTTGTCCACAACGTTCAGGACACTGAACCCACTCTCACTTAGATCATGCATCACATGCACCCCTGGTTAATACTTAGAATCTGATTGGTGGTTGGTACACATCAATTGTCTTCCGGATTTCAAGTATCAACTACGCTAGAGTCTATAGTTTAGAAATTAGCCGTACTTGACCGTTTTGAACATAAGATTTTTTATATAGAATGACGTTCAAATATTCTCGGTGAAAATCAGTTGGAGGGAACTCACCTCTTTCTGAAGCGGATTCATCGTCGATCCCAACCGGATCCGCCACTTCTGTAACCTCAAGAAAATATGGCCGCATGATTGCAATCAGCCTGGTCGTCGATCGCGCTCCTCCTAACTTTAGAGTCTTGCATTCCAGATTCTTCCAAATGGATATGCCATGCTGACGTGCCTATTTGTTATAATCATACAGATGCTCAATCTTGCCCCGAGTTTCGCTAAGTTGCAATATCTTCTATTTTTCAAAAAGGGAGAGGCTAACCCTTCACTCGTACATATCGAGGCGCAATGTAGTCGGAAACTTATACTAGATCTTCCCAACAAAGTTCTTTCATTCAAATACCAGTTCTTTTTCACTAAATTTCCAAATGGATTCACCCGTCTATGGACCACGTGTAATGACCCTAATTTTGACTAACATTATTTGGAAAATTTAATTGGATAAATAAAATAAAATAATGTAGATAGTTAAGAGACTGTGAATTGTTAATTAAGAAGTAGCCATGCCTTAATGAATGTATTAGCAAAAGAGAACTAAAAATAAGTGAGTATGGGGTAAGGGTAAAATGGGATGGTGACGCAGCGGATTATTCAAAACGATCTTCAATCGGTGAATGTAGTAATCGGTGGATTGGAAGATACTGAAATGCCCAAATTCGTTGATCCGAAGATACCGAATTCTAGCTATCCCAAACTCGTTGATCGCGCACGATACCGGGTTCAAAGATCTTCAATTCTTCGAGCGTTGATCTAGCGCACTAGATTCCGCGAATCGGCTTCTACAATCGTTGAATCGAGCGCACTCGATTATCCGAAAGAGGAGATAGGAGATTACACTCAACTACCAATTTGAATGAAAGCACAAAGCAATCAAAAGAGAATTTTATTCAATATTCAACAACCTTTTACAAATGAGAGTCTCAGCCTATTTATAGGCGTTTTACAATTCACATGAAAAAAACAACAAAAATTTACATCTCCTAGGTCGGTTCCGACCTAACAGTCTCGACCTACCATTCCAGGCGACTTACGACTTATACACCTTCAAAGCACACGACTTATTACAAACAGGTTACGACCTTACAACATTACAAACGACTTACATAGGTCGTACACGACCTAAAGTACACACTTAAAAGATAGAACGACCTACGACTTAAACAGACGCGACCTATCTTCAATACATCTGTTTCCTTCAGCGACTTAAGAATCAACGGCAGAGATCAATGCGGCATAAGAATCTAAGGCCTCAGTCTTCAGCGACTTAACTTAGGTCGGTAACGACCTAAAAACAAACAAGTAACGACTTAAGAAATCAACAGCTGAGATTAAGTCGGCAAACAAGATCTACGGCAACAAGTCTTCAGCGACTTAAAACAGGCGGCATCAACGACTTAAGGAATTCGATGGTTTAGATTAACTCGCAGAAGAATCAACGGCACCAGGCTTCACGCGACTTACGACTTAATTCTTCTAGGTCGTAACTCGCTTCCTCTTCATGTCTTTTGTTAAGTCGTGGACGACTTATACCTTCAACTTTGTTAAGTCGTGGCCTTTCACTAGGTCGCTGCCGAGTTATACTAAGTCGCTGGGACGACTTAACACCTTCGTTAGGTCGCGAACTTGAGTTAACTCGCTGCCGAGTTATACTAAGTCGCTGGGATGACTTAGAACCTTCGTTAGGTCGCGGATATCCTTCCATAAGTCGGTTGCGACCTAGAACTTCATTTTCCCAACATTGCTCACCAATTCTTAACTCGGTGGTATTCTTCTTAGGTCGGTCTCGACTTATCAACTTGTTAGGTCGTATTCGACCTATGACTTCATCCTGGCCTGCATCATCCTCCCCAGGTTGAGAAAAATTCGTCCTCGAATTTGTACTTTCCTCATCCACAATAAACTCTTCTCCATGATATGGTATGATATGCTTAACGTTGAATACGTCCGACGTGTACACATCATCTGGCAGCTTCAATTTATAAGCATTTTCATTGATTCGTTTCACAACTTCTACCGGACCAATTTTCCTGGCTTTCAGCTTGTTATAAGCGCCTACCGGAAAACGATCTTTTGTTAACACTGCATAAACCATATCTCCTTCATTAAACTCAACATTTCGTCGTTTCAAATCTGCAGATTGTTTATACTTCTCATTTGCTTTTTCCAATCGTTCCTGAACGATTTTATGACATTCCGTCAACCCTTCAACAAAATCAGCAGCTTTCTTAACTGTCTTCTTTGATTGTGGCACTACCGTTAAATCCAATGGTCCCTTAGGTAAGCTTGAATATACTATCTGAAATGGACTGAACCCAGTACTTCGATTCACAGCATGATTATGAGCAAATTCGGCCTGGCATAACTTCACATCCCAACTCTTCAGATTATCTTGAACAAGACATCTCAGCAAATTCCCCAATGATCTGTTCACCACCTCGGTCTGTCCATCCATCTGCGGGTGATAAGCACTACTAAACTTCAGCTTCGTTCCCACCATTTTCCACAAACTCAACCAAAAGTGACATAGAAATCGAGTATCTCTATCCGACACAATAGATTCTGGCAATCCATGGAGTCGATAGATCTCCTTGAAAAACAACTGAGCAACATGAACAGCATCCGCCGTCTTCTTACAAGCAATAAAATGTGCCATCTTCGAAAATCTGTCCACCACCACATAAATGGAATCATTACCACGCTGTGTCCTTGGTAATCCCAACACGAAGTCCATACTCACATCAACCCATGGTTTAATTGGTACAGGTAACGGCATATATAAACCAGCATTAGTCGCAGTTACTTTCGAAACTTGACAGATATGACATCTCTCAACAAACCTCTCCACTTCTTTCCTCATCGATGGCCAAAAGTAGGATTGTGAAATTAACTGTAAGGTACGGTCTCTTCCAACATGTCCTTCTTCATGTAACTCCTTAATAATCTTCATTCTCAAAATACCCTCTGGTATGCACAATCGATTTCCTTTGAACAGAAAACCATCTACCATCAAAAACTCATCCGTCTTTCCCTCCTTGACTTTATCAACCACCTCTGCAAAGTAAGGATCATCGACAAATAATTCTGGCAACACATCGAACCCTGTCACCTCAACTTTCAATGTAGTCAACAAATGACTCCTTCTACTCAAAGCATCAGCCACTCGATTCGTCACCCCTGACTTGTGTTTAACAACAAAAGTAAACTGTTGCAGATATGCAATCCACGATGCATGTCTCGCTGAAATCTTATCTTGCCCTTGTAAATGCTTTAATGCCTCATGATCAGTGTAAAGAACAAACTCTTTCTGAAATAGATAATGTCTCCAGTGTTTAATAGATTGTACAACATCATAGAATTCCACATCATATGTACTGTATCGCATCTTCGCTCCTGACAACTTCTCACTGAAATATGCAATTGGACGCCCCTTCTGACTCAACACCCCTCCAATCCCAACCTTGGATGCATCAGTATGTAGTTCAAACACTAACTGAAAATCTGGTAATACTAGAATAGGTGCAGATGTCAGCAACTCCTTGATCTTCTCAAAAGCACTCCCTGCTTCCTCTGTCCATGCAAACTGTTTACCTTTCATGCAATCTGTAACAGGCGCCATCACACTACTAAAGTGTGGAATAAACCTTCGATAAAATGAAGCCAACCCATGAAAACTACGAATTTCCGTTATCGTCTTGGGCTGCGGCCAATCTCTAATTGCTTCAACTTTACTTTGGTCAACATGTATTCCCTTTTCCGACACAACATATCCCAGAAATAAAACGCTATGCGTCATGAACACGCATTTCTTTGTTGCTGCATAGAATTGTTCTTCACGAAGTATAATTAACACTTTCTTCAAATGCTGAACATGCTCTTCTTTACTAGAACTTTAGATTAGAATATCATCAAAGTAAACCACCACAAATTTCCCAATGTACGGTCTGAAAATTTGGTTCATCACCCTCATGAATGTACTCGGTGCATTCGAAAGACCAAACGGCATTACCAGCCATTCATACAAGCCTTCCCTCGTCTTGAATGCTGTCTTCCATTCGTCCCCTGGTCTAATGCGAATCTGATGATAACCGCTCTTCAAGTCAATCTTAGAAAAGATTACGGACCCACTGATCTGATCCAACAAATCATCAAGCCTCGGCATTGGAAATCTGTATCTGATTGTGATCTTATTCAATGCTCTACTGTCGGTGCACATCCTCCACGTTCCATCCTTTTTGGGTACCAATAAGGCTGGTACAGCACAAGGACTTAAACTCTCCTGCACATGCCCCTGTTCAAGCAATTCCTCTACCTGCCTCCGCAACTCTTCATGTTCCTTCGGACTCATTCGATAATGTGGTCTGTGTGGCAACACAGCACCTGGAACAAGATCTATCTGATGTTGAATATCCCTCAACGGCGGTAACTCCGTTGGTAACTCTTCCGGAAATACATCGTCAAATTCTTTCAGTACTGGTTTTACTTCTTCTGGGATTTCAACCACTTCCTGACTCTCCCGTCCGATCAATAAGAACACCTCAGGCTCCTCCTCTATTTCCATCACAAACTCTTTTAAAGATAACAAAGTTTTGAGCTCTTCAATCTCCTCCAACTTATTTTCCTCCTGTTGTTGCTTCTTTGGAACTAGAGTAATCTTTGTGCCTTCAAACATGAAACTGTAACTGTTGGTACGCCCATCATGTTGCACCGCCCTATCATACTGCCACGGTCTCCCCAGCAACAAATGACAAGCGTCCATGTCCACAAGATCGCACCAGATTTCGTCTTTATATTTCTCCCCAATGGAAAACTTCACACGAGCCCTTCGTCCAACCTTCACCTCCCCGCCTTTCCTCAACCAAGCTAGCTTGTACGGTTTCGGATGTTTCTCAGTCTTCAAAGCCAACTTCCTCACAGCTTCTGACGAAATTATATTATCACAGCTTCCAGCATCAATAACAAATTTGCAAACTTTCCCCAGAATGGTACATGTTGACTGAAAAATATTGCTCCTCAACCAACTACAATCCTCCTCTTGCTTTGGTGTTAAACAGGATCTCTTCATCATTAGATTGTACCCTTCGTCTCCCGTCACTTCTTCTTCCTCCTCATCAGGCGGTGAATTGGAACATTCAGCTTCTTCATCCTCATCCTCAACTTCTGCAATCATGGTTCTCTTCTTTGGCTTTGGACACTCACTGCTTTTATGACCCAATTCCTGACAATTGTAACATTTGAAACCATTGTTAACCCTTGTCTTCTCAACCTCCTTCACCACTGGTCTACTGATAGGTTTAGAAACATTAGAACTTCCTCCAACACCCTTCGCTTGATTGTTAGAATTAGTAAACACACCACTTCCTCGTCGTCCCTGTTTCTCCCAAGCCAACGCTTTCTGATGTGCTTCCGCTACAGATCTTGGATCGAACATATTAACCATATCCTGAATCTGCATTCTCAATCCCCCAATGAACCTAGATGTTAACTGCTCTTCCGTTTCCATAATATCATTCCTTGCAATAAGTTGATAGAATTCATCAGCATAGTCATTCATAGATTTCGTCCCTTGTCTCAAGTTTTGCAAACGTTGATACATCAAAGATTGATAATTGTAAGGTAAGAACGTTGCTTTCATCAATTTCTTCATCTTCTCCCAAGATTCAACTTTTGACTTCCCCATACGTTCGCGTGTAAGCTTGGTTTGCTGCCACCATGCCAAAGCTCTACCCCTCAGCCTCGTAGCGACCAACTTCACTCTATGATGTTCTGGAACTTCTTTAAAGTCAAAAATCTCTTCAACATTGGCCACCCAATCTAGAAACTCCTCCGCTTGCATACCACCTTTGAACTCAGGAATTTCCGTCTTCATTCCCGACTCCCACTTGTGATCATACTCAGAGTAATTTCTTCCTTGTCCTCATCCTTGTCCTCGAACACTACCACCATCATACTCCTCTTCAAAATCAGATGTATATCGTTGTCTATCTCGTCCACCCACATCTCTACTACCTTCTCGTCCACCACCATCATCCCTTCTATCTACATTCCTCCGTTCATGACCATTCACGTTCCTCCCACGCCCTTGATCATTTTCAACACTTCGGTCTAGATTGGAATGTGGCGAGACTCTACTACCCCCATGGTTAGATTCAGGTGAAACCCTTCTCCGATTTTGATTCATCTCCGTCATAAGCTTTTCCAACCGGCCAATTCCTTCGTTAAGCTTCTCACTAAAGTTTTCATTGATTCTTTGCTCCATCTCATCAGCCTCTTCTCTTCGATACAAAGCTTCTACGTTTTGGTGACGATTAGCTCTCCTTGGCGGCATACTTGAAATCTTTACAAACACTTCAACACTTCAAAATTCAAACACAATTCGGACTTTAATCCAAAATGAAACGGATCGAAAACTTCCACTTTGTAGCAAATCGCGATGAACACGATGGACAAAGTTTCAGCCTCCAATTCAAATTCGATCAATCAATCTTTGAACAACTCCTCTTACTCTCGGCCGTGATAAACACACACACTCAAATCTTCACTTCAACTTCTAAATGAATAGGCTCCAAGTCTCGATCTAGCTATGATTGGCTAGAACAAGCTCTGATACCAAAACTGACGCAGCGGATTATTCAAAACGATCTTCAATCGGTGAATGTAGTAATCGGTGGATTGGAAGATACTGAAATGCCCAAATTCGTTGATCCGAAGATACCGAATTCTAGCTATCCTGAACTCGTTGATCGCGCACGATACCGGGTTCAAAGATCTTCAATTCTTCGAGCGTTGATCTAGCTCACTATATTCCGCGAATCGGCTTCTACAATCGTTGAATCGAGCGCACTCGATTATCCGAAAGAGGAGATAGGAGATTACACTCAACTACCAATTTGAATGAAAGCACAAAGCAATCAAAAGAGAATTTTATTCAATATTCAACAACCTTTTACAAATGAGAGTCTCGGCCTATTTATAGGCGTTTTACAATTCACATGAAAAAAACAACAAAAATTTACATCTCCTAGGTCGGTTCCGACCTAACAGTCTCGACCTACCATTCCAAGCGACTTACGACTTATACACCTTCAAAGCACACGACTTATTACAAACAGGTTACGACCTTACAACATTACAAACGACTTACATAGGTCGTACACGACCTAAAGTACACACTTAAAAGATAGAACGACCTACGACTTAAACAGACGCGACCTATCTTCAATACATCTGTTTCCTTCAGCGACTTAAGAATCAACGGCAGAGATCAATGCGGCATAAGAATCTAAGGCCTCAGTCTTCAGCGACTTAACTTAGGTCGGTAACGACCTAAAAACAAACAAGTAACGACTTAAGAAATCAACAGCTGAGATTAAGTCGGCAAACAAGATCTACGGCAACAAGTCTTCAGCGACTTAAAACAGGCGGCATCAACGACTTAAGGAATTCGATGGTTTAGATTAACTCGCAGAAGAATCAACGGCACCAGGCTTCACGCGACTTACGACTTAATTCTTCTAGGTCGTAACTCGCTTCCTCTTCATGTCTTTTGTTAAGTCGTGGACGACTTATACCTTCAACTTTGTTAAGTCGTGGCCTTTCACTAGGTCGCTGCCGAGTTATACTAAGTCGCTGGGACGACTTAACACCTTCGTTAGGTCGCGAACTTGAGTTAACTCGCTGCCGAGTTATACTAAGTCGCTGGGACGACTTAGAACCTTCGTTAGGTCGCGGATATCCTTCCATAAGTCGGTTGCGACCTAGAACTTCATTTTCCCAACATTGCTCACCAATTCTTAACTCGGTGGTATTCTTCTTAGGTCGGTCTTGACTTATCAACTTGTTAGGTCGTATTCGACCTATGACTTCATCCTGGCCTGCATCAGATGGCCTTTATTCCAATACCTTAAGCCCTTCCATTCTTCATTTCTCATTCATTTTAACTTTCACAAACAAAACTAAAACTTTAAAGAACTCGGCAGGCCACCATTAAGAGAATTCAAGGAGAAGAAAAGCTAGAATTCAAGTAGAAAGCTTAAGTAAATCAATCCACAGGTAGATCTCAACCTTCTTAACACAATGCTAAGGTGAATATTTAATTTACATCTCACTTTTGATAATGATTTTGGTTTCAAGTTAGATTCGAACTATGTTTGCAGGTAATATGCCATGTTATTTTTGTTAAAATGGATATATATGCTTGTCGATGATTTATATGGTTTAATATAGATATTATGATATGTTTGGATTAGAAAAACTATCACATGACATCCAAGTGAGTTGCATTTTTGATATACGGTAAAAAACATTATTTTAGAAGTGGGTATCAAGTTTCATAATTTTCTAAGCGTATTGTTGATTTATTATGAACTATATATGCGAGAAAATAGTAAATTTTGGGTTTAAATTATTTAAGGTGATTAAATAATGTTTTCAGGTCTAAAATTTAAATATGATAGAAAATGTATTTAAAGAGAATTATGATGATTTTTGGAGATTTTTCCTAAGTGTTTTACTATGGTTATTAAATTATTTAAGTTAGAGGACTTAACTGTTTTGAATGTTTTATTAAGCAAAAGGGCTTATTTCTTAAAAGGTTTTAATTGTTAAATACTGAATTCGGCAGCCTTCTTTGAAAAGAACTTCGGTAAAGAATTAGCAACCAATCATATTTTGGCAAATTATACAAGTTAGGTGAAAAGGAATTACTTTGAATAGCATAAAATCTGTTTTATTTCGAATTACAACTTCGTCACTTCCATTGCTTACTTCCGTCACCATACCCTGTAAACCTTTTGCTCCCATTCGAAAGCAATGCACATGGAATCAAGCAATTGGTAGGTAGTGCATTAGAGAAAGGGGAAAGGAAAGGACGGTGTCGAAAGTATGCTTTCAAAAGGGTTGAAGCTACTTTTATTATTCGTATCCATTAACTTGCCTTTGTTTTCTAAAAAAAGAAGCTTTCGAAAGGTTGCTGCTTTTGAACCCCTTTGATGCCCTAGCTGCCGCATTTATACCTTTTGCATTTGTTAGAGGCTGCTTTTCTTTATAACCTTAAAACAGTGTATTCAAAAGGAAGTCTTTCGCCTTCTTAATATTAAAGCTGCCTTCCCAATGCTTTTGAAAGGGGTTTCATAGCCACTTTTACTAATAGTATCAGAGGCAGTGGTTTCGAAAGGGTAGTTTCAAAGTTGCCTTCTTCCCTAATTCTTTTACTTGAGATCAATGCTTTTGAAAGTGATGCTCGCTTATGTTCTCTCTAAACCTATAGTTATATTAAATGTTGAACCCTATGATTTCGAAAGAAATACTTTTAAATGGTTTCGAAGCTATGTTTCAACAAATTGTTACTTGAACCCAATGCTTTCCAAAGGTATGTTTTAATTGTTTCGAAAGGAACGTTTTAATTGTTTCAAAAGGTATGTTTTAAGTATTTCGAAAGACATGCTTTCATTGATTACAAAAGGGATGTTTTCTATGATTTCGAAAGGGATTGTTTAAAGTTTTAAACAATGGGTTCGAAGGTATTGTTTTGGCTTTATAGCCTAAAGTTTTCTAAGTTAAAATAGGGCTTTAACTTATTTTGAAGGGATAGATAATCCCTTTGATACAGATTTCATCAACATTGTTTTATAGAGCATATATCATGGCATAAGTATTTTTAGTAAAGCAATGAGCATATTTTCCTTATTAAAGGACGATTTAAAAAGGGGTTAACTAATTTGAAAGAAATGTTTCAAAGAAAATTGAATAGGTTAGTTAACCCGATGTGTATGACTTAGATATTAGAAGACCATACGAGACTGGTGTAGCGTCGCACCCTATACTTTAGCTAGTACCTCCTAGCCAATATAAGTTCAAAATTCCAGTGTGTAAGGTTTTGTCACAGGTAAGCCTAAAACGTTGTTACACACAGAAAGGAATACACAGTGTAGAGGTAGGTTATTGGTGAGCCTGCAAAACCATTAGAATCAGTTGACCCTAGGAGAAGTAAGTTAAGGACAGATCATCCAGTATTGTATCTAACAGAAGCTAGAATATTTATTAAGTCTGGTAGGCCTGAGTCAGCCAATGGTTAATAGTCAGCCTGATAAAACTGTATTGTTCGGACAAATAGTCCATTGATTACCTGATTTATATGCATATATGTTATTTCTATTGATGTTATAATCAGCTTGATTAGAAGATTTTGATTTGCAAAAGATATGATTTTAAAAGGATATTGAGGGGAAACCTATTCTGCTAAGCGGCATGGTCTCACTTAATATCAGTAAATCGAGATGTAATAGAATTATTCACACCACGCTTTATATCTGATTCGAAGTTTATGTTTTCCCATTAGACTCTCGGGTGCTCAAAATTAAATTTGAGTAGATAGAGAGTTAAAGAATTTTCTGGTTTAGTAGGATGGACGAATAAGCTTCCGAAGACGTGTAGGAGGCAAAGCTAGCTATGTAGGAGTTATTTAGTAGTATTTTCGCTGTGATGATTTTATTTCATATTCATGTGCTTTTGATATTATGGATATCATTAACATTACTGTATTTCGTCATCAGAAGTTAATACTATAGATGATTGTTGCATCTGTAGCGCTTAGCTTAGGGCCTTAAAATAGGGTATTTGCGCCAAAATTGGTCACAAACCCCAAATATCGTGAAAACACCAATGTATGAACACAGATCAGCAGTATATGATCACAAATCATAGATATAAGTAATGTAGAGGATAAAAATGAAGAATAACAAACATAAAACAGAAATAAGTAGACAGAGACACAAGATTTATAGTGGTTCGGCTATCTCCGGCCTACATCCACTTCAAAAGATAATCTTTTATCGACTTTACTCGCTGGTTACAGCAGATTATGACAGTAATTTCCAAGTACAATAGTGAAGTTTGAATACAATGGTGATCTCGGCAGATTATGGACGTCGCAGGCAAAAAGTCCCTCTTCTGTAGGCTTTTGGATGCTATGATAGGCGTAGGCTGCAAATATCTCGCTCAGATCTCGGGAGACCTCTTCTGGCACGTGGGCGGGCCCACACGATCGATCCCAGGTGATTCTGACTTGATCCGTGATCGATACGAACCAATTTCATATCGATCAAGATTTTGTCCAATCGAGTCGAAATTGAGCAGGAACATTCTTTAGGTTGTACGCAAGCTCCTGTGAAAATTTGGTGGCATTTGGACTTGTAGATTGTTAGTTATGATCGATGCTAATTCGAGTTTTCGGTAGGCTGTGTAGTTCGAATCGATCCATCCGTATCGCTATGTTCGTATCGATCGGCCGCACTGCTTTGTTCGTATCGATCAAATGTGTTACCTCATTCCTATCGAGTGTTGCGGCTCTGATCGTATCGATCAGCCGTGCTACTTTGTTCGTATCGATCAAATGTGTTGCCTCGTTCCTATCGAGTGCCGCGGCTCTATTCGTATCGATCTAAGTCGAATTGTTCGCATCGATTGTGTGATTTTTGTTTGTATCGATCGAAGTCTTTCCAACTTAATTGATACGAACGACTGAGGATGTGATGGATACGAACAGATAGCGGCCTTGCTTGGCCTTGAATACGAACAGTGGTTTCCTGGATACAAACTACCGAAGCTCGATGGATTCGAACAAGGCTCTTCAGTGGATGGATACGAACAGACGGCTGCATGATGATGGATACGAAATGATGCGATTGTGTTGATTTCCTTAGTTTGCATCAATCATATCTTGAGCATACGAACTCCGATTGACTTGAAATTTGAAACGTAGCCTTTCTTAGCCTTATTCATCATTCCTAATCGATTCCGTCTTGATTGGAGCTTGGCAAAATTTTGACGGCATCGATCACATATGCGTTTCCAATCGATCTCCAATCCTGACATCTGTCCTTTTCAGATAATTTGTTGATATTCCGGCCTTGACCAAAAGGTGGGATAACATTTGTCCCCCAAAACATGCCTTGTGGTAAGAAGGTGTGTTTTGAATAGTTCTGAATCTGATATTCGAAGTCCATATTCCATCCATAGCTATCATATCCGAGTACCTCAGCCATATCCTGATCCATTTCTACGACTGTTCGGAGTCAATGTCCGATTTTGGATCCAGTAACCAAACCCTTAGCCAATTTCATATTCATCCGAACTCGACAACTGAGTTCTAATCCATCCCTATCCGATAACCAATAACAGAATCCACGACCTCTCCGGGTTGACATCCAGATCCTTAGCTATTCATAGCCGATATTCGTATCCATAATCCGAATCCATAACCTTTCTGGGTTTGACTTTAAATCCATAGACCTCGCCGGGTCGCGTTATCATGTTCTGACCCCGACTCTTCGGTCAATGGCTTTTATATTCTCCGGCCTCGGCTCTCCGGCCAAGGACTTTTATATTCTCCGGCCTTGGCTCTCCGGCCAAGAACTTTTATATTCTCCGGCCTCGGCTCTCCGGCCAAGGACTTTTATATTCTCCAGCCTCGGCTCTCCGGCCAAGGACTTTTATATTCTTCGGCCTCCGCTCTCCGGCGAAGGAATTTTATATTCTGTTCGAGTCCATTCCATCGCTCTCTGGCGAAGGGACCCATAACTTGCGATTACTGCCCCGTCTCTCCGATCGGGACCGTAATAGTGTAGCCGATATTATTTATTATATTAATCCAAATCCAATCATCACAGAATCCAACTAACAAAATGAAAGTTTTTACAACCAAGAAAACAAATAGCCACAGTACCATGAATGAAACAAGAGTCCACAGTAAATAAAAAGAAAACAAGATTTCATAAACCCAAGCATCACGGTTTATCATCATTCAGAGCATGCCTAGGGACCGTCCTCGATCCCGTACATGTGTTAGTGACTTAGCCGCATCACTTTGGGGTTTACTACTTATTCAAAGCCATAAATCTATTTAGTTGATAACAAGCTAATGACATTGCCTAGATCCAGTACCATCTTCACCTGAAGTGGGCGGTGGTCGTTCCTGTTCCATTACCACAGCTCGATTCCTTACATATTGTTATAGATGACCAGTCCTTACATGCTCCTCAACTATATCCTTCAAATGCCTAAAGTCGTTCGTGTTGTTCCCATCCAGCTCATGGAATAGACAATGCTTTCCCGATGCCCGCTCGTATTCAGAAGGTTCCCTTCTTGTCGGCATTCGATACTGGAAGCGCCCTCGAGTATCCAAGTAAATCCTTTCTAGAGTCTCAGTCAAATCCGTATAGGAAGTAAACTATGAACTCCTCCGTGGCTTTTTTGATGCATTACCGTTGTCATCATTTTCCATTTCCCTTTATCATCTTTATTTGGATCCTCCCTGGGTGGGCCTCCACCCCTTACTGCATAACCTTCAACCTCTCTCTGTTCTCTCTTAGCCTGTGCATCTTCTTGCCTTAGAAACCTTTCTGCTTCATGGTAGAACTCCTCGAGATCCATCGGTGGGTCCCGTTCCAATGATATATTGAAATCTGAATTATCCGTAATGCTTGATACTGCTACCATCAAAACCATCGACGGATCAGGTCGATCCACCGAAGCCACAGTCACATTGAATCTGGTCAAGAAGTCCCTGAGCAACTCTCCTTTCCACTGCTTCATCGATGTCAAAGTCATCACATTCTTGGGTCTCACGATGTGGACCCGAAATTTCTTCATAAACTTCTCAATCAGGTCCGTCCAAGTGCCAACTGAACCGCTTTCCAGTTGTCTGAACCATAGTGCTACTACATCTGTCAAATACAAAGGGAAGCACTGGGCCATGACTTCCTCTGATGCCCCCAATACCTCCATATGCCTCATATACCTTGTCAAGTGAATGGCATGATCCGTTTTCCCATCATACATCTCCAGTGTTGGTAGTTTAAAATCTAGTGGGTTCCTAGCTTGCCTGATCGTAGGAGCAAAGGGACTCCGATTCACATCCTCCAAGTCTCTATTCACCAATCCGCCTCTCATGGCTCGCCTAACCATCTCAGTCAATCTATCATTGTTGCCAAGTTGTAGTCCTTGTCCGTTGCTCCCAATCTGCCCCGCGAGTTCACGAGGGATTCCTGGAATCTGCTCTCCTGGACGAGCGTCCATTCTTTTATCAATGCCAGGTTGCACAGCTCCGCCTGGTATTCTGCCCGGGATTGGATGAACATGTTCTGGTGAGTGCCCCCTAGTTCTGGTGATGCTCCTGATGGTCCTGCTCTTTTATGGATTCTGGTTACTTCGTGCTCCTGATCCCTATCTCTAGCGTCTCCTGCAGTTGTGTTCCCTTGATTCTGCACTCCAACTTGTCCAACTTGCCGAAGTAGGTTCTGTATCATCTCCTCTTGTCTCTTTAGCATCGTTTCCATCTCATCTTTGATGATGAAGATGGAGGCTTGATTCGCTCCCGAGGAAGCCTCCTGACTACCTTCATGCTGACTCCTTTCAGTTCTTTGTCTTCTCGTTGATTGCCTTGTCATAGCTTTCCAAATCCAAATCCTTGAGCTTTCAAATCCGAAATCAAAGCCTTGGAATCCCTGAGTTCAACTCAGTGAAAGCACCAAAGTGTTTGCGCCAAAATTGGTCACAAACCACAAATATCGCAAAAACACCAATGTATGAACACTGATCAGCAGTATATGATCACAAATCACAGATCTAAGTAATGTAGAGGATAAAAATGAAGAATAACAAACTTAAAACAGAAAGAAGTAGACATAGACACAAGATTTATAGTGGTTTGGCTATCTCCGGCTTACGTCCACTTCAAAAGATAATCTTTTATTGAATTTACTCGCTGGTTACAGTAGATTACAGCAGTAATTTCCGAGTACAACAGTGAAGTTTGAATACAATGGTGATCTCGGCAGATTTTGGACGTCGCATGCAAAAGTCCCTCTTATGTAGGCTTTTGGATGCTATTTATAGGCGTAGGCTGCAAATATCTCACTCAGGTCTCGGGAGACCTCTTCTGGCATGTGGGTGGGCCCACACGATCGATCCCAGTTGATTTTGACTCGATTCGTGATCGATACGAACCAATTTCGTACCGATCAAGATTTTGTCCAATCGAGTCGAAATTGACCAGGAACATTCTTTAGGTTGTACGCAAGCTCCCGTGAAAATTTGGTGGCATTTGGACTTGTAGATTTTCAGTTATGATCGATGCTAATTTGAGTTTTCGGTAGGCTATGTAGTTCGAATCGATAATTCCGTATCGCACTGTTTGTATCGATCGGCCGCACTGCTTTGTTCGTATCGATCAAATGTGTTGCCTTGTTCGTATCGAGTGCCACACCTATGTTCATATCGATCAGCCGCACTGCTTTGTTCGTATCGATCAAATGTGTTGCCTTGTTTGTATTGAGTGTCGTGGCTCTGTTCATATCGATCTAAGTCGAACTGTTCGCATCGATTATGTGGTTTTTGTTCGTATCGATCGAAGTCATTCCAACTTGATGGATACGAACGACTGAGGATGTGATACGAACAGATAGCGACCTTGCTTGGCCTTGAATACAAATAGTGGTTTCCTGGATATGAACTACCGAATCTCGATGGATTTGAACAAGGCTCTTCAGTGGATGGATATGAACAGACGGCTGCATGATGATGGATACGAAATGATGCGATTGTGGTTATTTCCTTAGTTTGAATCAATCATACCTCGAGCATATGAACTCCGATTGACTTGAAATTTGAAACATAGCCTTTCTTAGCCTTATTCAACATTCCTAATCGATTTCGTCTTGATTGGAGCTCGGCAAAATTTTGACGACATCGATCACATCCGCATTTCCAATCGATCTCCAACCATACATCCGTCCTTTTCAGATAATTTGTTGATATTCCGGCCTTGACCAAAAGGTGCGATAACATAGGAGATGTTAAAACTTGTTATCAAAGCATAGGTTTATGAAAACTTAAAAGAAATTTTAAACTTAAAACGAGTTTTGAAAACATAATCTTAAGGAAATAGAGAAAAGATTATGGTATGGGATAATGCTATAGTAATGTACTTATATTTGCTATACATAAGTATATGCTTTATCTCTATTCTCCCATCACTCTTAGGCTGTTCTTCTTTATCTTGCAAAGACTCGAATGCATATTTTAAGGAAGTAAGATATGGATGCTAGGAATGGAGGAGTTAACCTTGGTGGAGAAAGCCCCACAACCAATGAAAATGCTGGACCAAACACTAGAAGGAATCCATGTCGGGCACAAGCTGCTAATGTATGTGCTGGAGCGCCGCAAGTTAATATGGGAACTATGTATCAGTTCTTCGTCAATATGATGCAAGCTGGAGCTACTGTGGGATTATTTGGAGGAAATGTTGGAGAAGGAAATCAAGAGGCTCCGGTGGTCAATAACTATGCAATATTGAGCAGAGACTATGCTACGCTTGGAGGAAAGTCGTTTATCGGCATAGAGGATGCAATTGGAGTGGAGAATTGGTTGCTTCATTGCGAGTGGATTTTTTATGATTTAGGACTTAACGATGAGTTGAAAAGGAGATTGGCATCCAAACAGTTGCAAGGAGCAACACTGTACTGGTGGAACAGTGTTACTATAGGAGCAGATGAAGAGGCTATGACTTGTGCAGAATTCGGAAGGAGGTTTGAGGAAAGATTCATCTCGGAGATCACCAAGTCAACTCTGCTCAGGAAGTTTGCTAAGCTGGTGCAGGGAGACATCACAGTGCTTGAGTATGCTACCAAATTTGAGGAATTATCGAGGTACGGATATGCTACGGTTGATGCAGTTATCAAAAGGAATGAGAAGTTCATTCATGGATTAAAACATGAGCTTGCTAAAGAAATTTTACCACATATTAGGGATCCGTGTGATGTAGTTGTTGAGAAGGCTCTGAGGACTGAGGAGTTGCTCGCTTTCTTTAATGGTAATGAAGAAGTGGAAACTCAAGGTGGGAAGAACCAAAAGAGAAAGTTTTACCATAAGAAAGGAGCTCAGAAAAGAGGAGCTGCCAAGAAAGGAAAGCCGATGTAGTTTGCTCCAAGTGCGACAAGAAGGGACATTTTACTCACGACTGTTGGACGGGCAAAGCAAAGAATATTGATGATATGAAAGGAGTGAAATGCTTCAACTGTGATCATATTGGACAATATAAGAACCAGTGCAAAGAACCGGCCAAGGATGGAAAGGGCAAAGTGTTTGGATTGGAACCAGCTACCTCAAGACCAACAGCAGGGAAAAAAGGAAAAGCCATGTTGGGAGGTATGCTTCTGATTCATGGTATCTCAGTTAGAGTTCTATTTGATACTAGTGCATCACATTCTTTTATATCTCATTTTTTGGTAGAAAAGCTTAACGTAGAACCTCATACCTTGGTACTTCCTTAAGGGTTGTGAATCTGATAGGAGGTTATGCAACTTTGGGGATGAGATGTGACTAGTTAGAGATTAAATTGTTAGGTCATATATTTTCTTACTGTATGCATGTATTTGATTTCGTAGGTTTTGGAAATATTTTGGGTATGGATTGGTTAAGTACGATGCTAGGATATTTTGCCATGATAGGAAAATATCACTTAAACATTGTAGTTGTAGTGATCAGATTATATACACTGTATAAAACCCGAAACTAGATTCTTGCGCTTTGTTGCGTGTTATGGATGAAGAAGATGAGTTGAATCGAGTTTTCATTGTTTGAGAATTCGCAGATGTCTTTGAACCCATGATAGGACTACCACTGAAATGAGACATTGAGTTTCGGATATATTTAGTACCAAGAGCCGAAACTATGAGTAGACCGCCAAGTAGAATGACACCCACCGAGATGAAGGAGCTAAAGGTGAAGTTGGTGGATTTAGAAGGTAAGAATTTTATCAGACCAAGCAGTTCCCTTTGGGGAGCAGCCGCGGTATTTGTTAAGAAACCGGACGGATCGTTAAGGTTGTGTATCGATTATCATAAGCTGAATGAGAAGTCGATAAAGAACGGATATCTGTTACCTAGGATTGATGATTTGTTCGACCAGTTGAGTGGAGCCAAAGTATATTCTCAATTGGATTTGGCAATAGGGTTCCATCAGCTTTGAGTAGCAGAGGATAGTATTCCTTTGATGGCGTTTAGGACCAAATATGGATTGTACGAATGGTTAGTGATGTCATTTGGACTAACTAATGTGCCAGCATCTTCGTGGTCTTGATGAACATAATCTTTTCTGGAGCATCGGGATAGATTTGTATTAGTATTCATAGACAACAATTGATATATTCCAAGGATGAAAGAGATCATGAAGTTCATCTTAGGATAGTGCTTGAGACACTGAGATAGCATCAGTTGAAGGAAAAGTTTTCAAAGTGTCTCTTTTAGAAGAAGGAACTGAAGTTTCTTGGTTATGTATTCTGAGAGAAAGGATTGTAAGTAGATCCGGCTATGATCGAGGTAGTGAATAATTGAAAGATGACCCAGTGTTAGCTGAGAAGATTAGAAGGCTAGAGGCCAAAATCAAAATTCATCATCTGAAGGATCTTAGTCTTGACCAGAGAGGGTGGTCGAGAAAGGAGGGATGATTGTGTGTCTCGAATGTACAAAACCTTAGGATGGCGGTCCTTAGAGAATGTCATCGACCAAAATTTACGATTCATCTTGGGGGGACCAAGATGTATCAGGATATGAAGAGGAGTTTCTGTTGGGAAGGTATGAAGAGGGATCTAGGCCTATGGGTGAAGCAGTGTTTGAACTGTCAACAGGTAAAGGCCGAACATCAGAAACCGAGTGGATTACTTCAGCCTTTGGATGTTCCAGTCTAAAAATGTGATTCTATCTTAATGGATTTCGTAGATGGATTGCCAAGGTCGAATAGAGGAAATGAGAGTATTTTGGTTATAGTGGATAGATTGACTAAGTGTGCACACTTTATACCCATTAAGTTGAACAGCACGGCACCAAATTTAGCTAAGTTATTCATGAATAATATAGTTAGACTACATGGAATTCATGTGGTATAGTAAGTGATAGAGATTGTTTATTTACTAGTGAGTTCTGGTAGAGTCTACAGGAGACCTTAAGTACTAAGCTCAAGATGAGTACTGCTTACTATCCATAGACAGATGGGCAGATGGAGAGAGTTAACAAAGTCTTAGAGAATTTGTTAAGAGCTTGCATGCTAGATTTTAGAGGATCATGGGAAGACCACCTACACTTAGTCAAGTTTTCGTATAACAACATTTATCAAACTAGTATAGGGATGGCACCGTTTGAAGCTTTGTATGGAAGACCATGCAAATCTCCCATTTGTTGGTTAGAGAACGGGATAGATAAATTTTTGGTTTGGATTTGTTTAGAGAAGCTGTAGAGAATATTGAGTTAATTCGAGCTAGAATGAAGAAGGATCAATCTAGGTGGAAAAGCTATGTTAATAAGAGATGGAAAGACTTAGAGTACATAGTAGGAGATTATGTTTTCGTAAAAGTGTCACCGATGAAAGGTGTGATCAGATTTGGAAAATTAGCACCAAGCTTCGTCGAACCATTTTCAATTATAGAAAGGATCGAAAAACTCGCATATAGGGTAGAGTTACCGAATAGTTTGGCAGGAGTCCATAATTTTTTTCATATTTCTCATCTTAGAAGTGTATTTGAGATCCAGAGACTACTATCACACCAACTGTGTTAGAGGATATAGTTGTGGAACTGGATATGACTATAGTTAAAAAATAAGTTCGTATAGTTGCGAGAGATGAGAAGAGGTTAAGGAACAATACAATCAAAATAGTTAAAGTATAGTGGAGTGGCAATGAGAGAGACTGTACTTGGGAAACTTAGAGCAGGATTATAGATACTTATCCTGACATGTTTGATGGTATGCTTTACCTTTATGTTTGATTATTGTGAGTACCTTATCGTAATTTTGAGGACGAAATTCTTTGAGGGGAGTTTGTAACGACTATGATTTTGACCAACACTATTTAGAATATTTAATTGGTTAAATAAAATAAAATAATGTAGATTGTTAAGAGATTGAGAATTGTTAATGAAGAAGTAGTCGTGCCTTAATGAATGTATTAGCAAAAGTGAACTAAAAATAAGTAAGTATGGGGAATATGTTAAGGGTAAAATGGGGATATCATTTATTCCAATACCCTAAGCACTTCCATTCTTCATTCCTTGTTTATTTTAACTTTCACAAACAAAACTAAAACCCTAAAGAACTCGGCCGGCTACCATTAAGAGGATTCAAGGAGAAGAAAAGATAGAATTCAAGTAGAAAGCTTAAGCAAATCAATATAAAGTCAGATCTCAACCTTCTTAACACAAAGCCAAGGTGAATATTTAATTTCATCTCACTTTTGATAATGATTTCGATTTCAAGTTAGGTTCAAACTATGTTTGTAGGTAATATGCCATGTTATGTTTGTTAAAATGGATATATATGCTTGTCGATATTTATATGATTTAATATAGATTTTATGATATGTTTGGATTAGAATACCTATCACATGACATCCAAGTGAGTTGCATTTTTGGTATATGGTCAAAAAAATAATTTTAGAAGTGGGTTTCAAGTTTCATAATTTTCTAAGTGATTGTGGATTTATTATGAATTTTCTATGAGAAAAAATAGTAAATTTTGGGTTTAAATTATTTAAGGTGATTAAATAATGTATTCGTGTCTGAAATTTATATATGATAGAAAATACATTTAAAACGAATTATGGGGATTTTTCCTAAGTGTTTTACTATGGTTATTACATTATTTAAGTTAGAGGACTTAAATGTTTTGAATGTTTTATTAAGGAGAAGGGCTTATTCGCTTAAAATGTTCTAATTATTAAATGCTGAATTTGACAGCCCTTTTTGAAAAGAACTTTGGTAAAGAATTGGCACCCAATCATATTTTGGCAAATCATGCAAGTTAGGTGAAAAGGAATTACTTTAAAAAGCATCAAATCAGTTTTACTTCGAATTACAACTTTGCCACTTCCATTGCTTGCTTCCGTCACCATACCCAGTAAACCTTTCGCACCCATTCGAAACCAATGCACATGGTATTAAGCATTGGTATGTAGCGTATTGGAGAAAGGCGGATGGAAAGGACAGTATCGAAAGTATGCTTTCGAAAGGGTAGAAACCACTTTTATTAGCTTTTGAATCCATTAACTTGCCTTTGTTTTTTAAAAAAAGAATTTTTCGAAAGGGTTGCCACTTTTGAACCCCTTCGATACCCTAGCTTCCGCATTTATACCTTTTGCATTAGTTAGAGGCTGCTTTTCTTTATAACCTTAAAACAATATATTCGAAAGGAAGGCTTTCACCTTCTTAGTATTGAAGCTTCCTCCCCATTGCTTTCGAAATGGGTGTCTCAGCCGCTTTTACTAATAGTTTCAGAGGCAATGGTTTCGAAAGGATAGTTTCAAAGTTCCTCTCTTCCCTAATTCTTTTGCTTGAGATCAATGCTTTCGAAAGTGATGCTTTCGCTTATGTTCTCGTTGACCCTATAGTTATATTAAATGTTGTATCCAACGATTTTGAAAAAAATATTTTTAAATGGTTTCTAAGCTAAGTTTCCAAAAATTCTTACTTAAACAAAATGCTTTTAAAAGGCATGATTTAAGTGTTTCCAAAGGCATGTTTTAAGTGTTTCGAAAGGCATGTTTTCAATTATTCCGAATGGGATGCTTTCTATGATTTTGAAAGGGATTGTTTAAGGTTTTAAACAATTGTTCCGAAGGTATTGTTTTGGATTTATAGCCTAAACTTTTCTAAGTTAAAAAGAGGCTTTAACTTATTTTGAAGGGATAGATAATCCCTTTGATTTAGATATCAACATTGTTTTGTAAAGCATATATCATGGCATAAGTATTTTGAGTAAAGCAAAGAGCATATTTTCTTTGTTAAATTATGGTTTAAAAAGGGGTTAAATTAATTTAAAAGAAATGTTTTCATGGAAAATCGAAAAATGGATCAAAACACCCTGAATTGAGCATGGAAGCACCAACCCTGTTTATCAAGGTAAATAAAATAGAAAAAGCAATAGTAAATTGCAGAAAACGTAAAGAGACGAGAGATTTTTATAGTGGTTCGGTTGTTAATGAAGCCTATGTCCCCTTTATAGCTTTTATTGATCAACTGCTATTACAAGAGAATTTGGATTACAATACGATTCTTCTTCTTTTAGTTAGATAATACCACCATAGTTAGAAACAAAGGTAGGATCTCAATTGTCTCTTAATGGCTGTTGTGTGGGAGAAGAAGAGTGAAGAAAAAATAGCAAAGCTTCAGTAGAGATCAGGTTAGGAACCCCCTTTCTGTTGAAGATAGGATGGTATTTATAGGATTTGGAGAGCACTTAGGCCGGAACCATTGCACCAGAAACCTGTAGTCATCCATAGGAAGAAGAACAAAATGTTTGGAGTGATTTTGAACTAACCTTTTAGATTGGTACCGATCCAATCGGTCGGATTAGTATCTATCCAAAGAGGTATGCAATTTTTGCACAACTTCTATACAATTGGCTTCCCCACTTTCTTATGAGGCTCTTCATGTAATTTCATAGCTTGTTAACTTGTTTTGATGATGGTTCACCCATGGATTTGATTAAACTATAACCTAAATCCAATAGGTCTTTACTTCTCAAACCTGGATGCGTGGATTGTTACTAAACTTGGTAGATAAGGTAGTAGAGAGGTAGAAACATAATGCAAGTGGTTTGGAGAAACCAAAAGCAAATATTTTGGATCGGTTTCGTTCCAATTGGATCAGATCGGTAACGATCCAAAGTGTTGGCGTATTTTTGGGTCAAACTTCCATGGTTCCTTCATCTTGTACTTTTAGGCCTTCCGGTCAAGTTTCGAGTCATTTTGGCTTATTCTAAATGTTCCAACTCCCATTGAACTTTGCTTGGTTAAAAGCCCGGTTAACAGTACCTTTTCTTAATCATCTTCTCATTCAACTTATGATAGTCGATACACAACCATAACGAACTGTACGGTTTCTTTACAAACACATTGGTCGCTCCCCAAGGCGAACTACTTGATCTGATAAAGTTCTTTCCTTCTAGGTCCAGTAGCTGCATTTTAACTCCTTTATCTTGGTAGGTGTTATGCTGCTAAGTGGTCTACTTACGGGTTTTGCTCCTGACATAGAATCTATTCAAAACTCGATAGCTCGTTTCGGTGGTAGTCCCGTGACCGGCTCAAAAACATCTGCAAATTCTCTTGGTACCAAAACCCGATTCAACTCTTCCTCTACTTCCATAGCATTCAGCAAAACAAAAATTTCTTGGCTCGAATTCTCGACTGAGTATACTATTCGGTCTCTACTACTAGGATGTCTCAATAATATTTCCCCATCTTGCCAAAATATTCTACATAATATCTATCTAACAAATCCATACACAATATGATCCCGAAGCCTACAAAATCAAAGACATACAAATTGCATACAAACTTATGACCTCACAAATCAAGTTCTAACTAGTCACATCTCGTCCCCAGAGTTGCATACCCCTCTATTGGATTCGCAACCCTTAAGGAAGTAACTAGGTATGAAGGTTATAAGCATAACTTAATTATCTACCAAACACTGAGATATAAATGAATGCGATGCACCAGTATCTGATAGTATCCTAACTGGTATACTATGGTGCAAAAGCGTACCTTCCATAGATTTTCCCTTCTCAGCTACAGTTGGTCTAGAGAATGATGGTTCCAAAGCAAAGACTTTACTCTTCTCAGTCTTGGCTACTTCTGGACACTTGTTCTTGTGATGCCACACTTGGTCGTATTTAAGCACTTCACACTCTGCTTACCCACAACCACATTTCCATCACCCGAGCGACACTCATTAGCATAGTGCTCCTTCTTATTGCACTTATAATAGACAATATCTCCCTTTCCCTTCTTAGCTGCTCCTCCTCTCTGAGCATCCTTCTTCTTAAAGATTTTTTTTTTCTTATTCTGGGATTCTTGAGTCTCCATTGACTTCTCCTTCCCGAAGGTAGAAAGCTTTTCTTCATTTCTAATCGCCATCTCCACTACTATATGTGATGGATCTCAGAGATCTGGCATGGTTGCCCTAGCGATTTCTAGCCTTAACCCCGGATAAAGTTCTCATTTCTTTTAATGACAGTGTCCACTATGGCATATCCATATGTGGACAGCTCATAAAATTTAGCAGAAACTCCAATACTGACATCTCCCCTTGCTCCAAGTCCATAAGTTTCCTGGGCAAAGCGGACTTAGCTAACTCAAACGAAAATCTCTCCTCATATCTCGTTCGAAAGTCTGCCCAAGTTAACTCTTCCTTTGGCATGTCCATGGTAACTCCATCCCACTAGAACAATGCTGCACCTTGTAATTATCTCCAAGCCAATCTTCCCTTCGTCCAAACAAAGATTAGCAAAAATTCTCTCACAATGCAAAAACCAATTTTCCACTTCCACAGCATTTTTAGTCCTTAGAAAATGCTTCCCACCCAAACTGGTACAATCTTGGCTCAGCTTGGCATAGTTATTGCCAACTGGTGCTGTGGGATTTGCTCCTCCCGCATTCACACCATTTCCTCCATCTACTCATGCAGTCGCTCCACCTTGCATCAAGTTAACGAAAACTGATACATCGTCCCTATATCTACTGGTGGGGTTCCATCACCTACGTTGGCATTTGCATTTTGATTAGCATTTTCCTATCGATCCTGGTTTCTTCTGGTATTAGGTCGAGCATTTCTGTTAGTTATGGTTTTGCTCCACCTATATTCACTCTTCCATTTCCTGCTTCCATACCTTTCTTTCTAACCCCTAGAAGATTTATTACCTATATATATATCCGAATAAAAGTACATTATTATTCCATACCTATATATAGCAAAATACAAGTACTTTATTATTGCGTTATCCCAAACCCAATCTTATTCTCTGATTCATTGGTTTATATTTTCACAAACTTTTAGGTTTAAATTACTTTTAAGTTTACATAAACATATGCTCTGATACCAAACTGTAACATCTCCCATTTTGATGCCAAAACTAAGTGCTACAATGCTGTAGTTATCTATAGTTATTAATTTCCGATGAGAAAATGCGGCAATGTTAATCATTTTGATAATACCAAAAACACATGAATATGGAAATTCAACACAATTTTTAAAATAAAAATTTTTCGTCTCATTACACAATGAGATTTCAATTTCATTACGTAATTCCAATTCGCAAACCACATTCAGTGAAAATATAGTTATTACAATATATTCCAAGAATGACATATGAAAATGCTCCCTTGGATGATCAGAGTCGCATAACGTGCGTTTAAAACCACTTTCCATTACAACAAAAAAGCAGAGTCAAAACACAGAGGGAAATAGATATATAGCTCCTACTAGTTAGATTGCCTCCTGCACCTCTCCGGAAGCTTATTCATCTAAACGAAACCTGAAAAACCCTTACTCTCAACCTACTCAAATGAGTACCCTAGAGTTTAAGGGGAAAATAAAGCTTCAGGTTAGACAAAATGTCTGGTGTGGATAATAATCTACCATCTCAAACCAATAGAAATCTAGCGAGACCATGTCGCTGTGCGGAACGGGTTTCCCCTCACTAGTACCCAATTAAATATCTTAGCCATATACTGTGCTCCTGCATCCACAATGATTATAACAGAATAATTTGATAGTGTATAAACATGTCATATGTACTGGATTACCCATCCCTTATTTATTAGACTACCCATTTATGTTCTTATTGACTACCCGTCATATATTCATGTGGACTACCCATCCCATATTTTATTTTACTTAAACTAATGTAGACTATCCATCTCACATTTTATCATTTAAACTGATGCGGACTATCCATCTCACATCTCATAATTTTCCTAGGATGACTATTAACCCTTAAATTAACCAATTAGTGACTATCCATCTCTGGCATGATGCAGACTATCCATCATACATCCCATAGTTTTCCTATGATGACTATGAACCCTTCACATGGCCATTTAATTCATGTTATCCACATGTTTTTATTTATTCCATGTTACCCACATGTTTAACTTTACTCCATGCTGCCCACATGTTCAACATTAATCCATGCTATCCATATGTATAACTTATTTCTATTGGTGTCCCCAATTAAGTTATTTCCCTTTAGTTATTTAAATTTCAAGGTGACATACATTGGTAACCCCCAAAATATTTCATTTCAAACTCATTAAGATATACCTTAGTATCCCTAAGGTTCAAAGTTCAAATAATGCAACAAATGGATCTCCACCGTTTATAAGCTCGATAAGCATTAACGTCGACATATATACCTTGTCGATGTAAAAGCATAAGGCTCTCCACCTGTTTTAAGACTCGATGACTAAATCATGCGACATCGTGAGCCTCGGTGACAATGAAGTCATCATCCTCATGATACATAGGCTATCTGCCTATAAGGAACTCGAAGACTAGTTAAAATCAACATGAGGTAGGCTCGATAATTGGTTAAAAGAATCCTAGTGTAAACTCGATGACAAGTCAGAAGCGGTCTGGCTAGGCTCGACAACAAATTGAAAGTGGCATGGGGTAGGCTCGATGACCATTTGGGTCTTCGAGGCCTAAAGTT
The DNA here is from genome assembly GCA_030737815.1 of Allium fistulosum. Lineage (NCBI taxonomy): Eukaryota > Viridiplantae > Streptophyta > Magnoliopsida > Asparagales > Amaryllidaceae > Allium > Allium fistulosum. The sequence continues at coordinate 889,006,469 of CM060905.1, read as the reverse complement.
TGGAGTCATTTATAAAACAATGTGACATCAATGTTATAAAAGTTGGCGAGTAAACATCGACATCGCCATGTCGAGGCCTATCTCTTTTTCTCTTTGTTACTTTAGCCTCGACGAGGCTCAAAACCAAACTCGTTGTCATCATGCGGCGTTCTTTTGTTCCGCATCGATGACACTGGGTTGAGGTGATATGGCTCGACATAGCCAATATTGACATGGTAAAACAGTAATTAACTTAAAAACCGCCAAATTACTATAAAAAGATATTTCTTTTCACCAAACCTCTATAATTTGTCAAAAGCTTATTCGCTATCAAAACTTTGTCAATTTTCTTTACTGAAAAACTATCGCACCCTATTTCCAAGATCAAAACATTATTTCAAATAAATAACTAATAACCATAATTAATTAAGCTTTTATATGCTTATTCTAGCATAAATACTTCTTCATAATTCAAAATTACAAGGGAAAAATCCAAAAAATTCATAGAAATTAGATAATACCTTTCTCTACATCATATAAAATTTGGAATCCCAAAACATCATTTAATTATCTAAAATGATTAAAACCCGTAATTAAGCTATTTCCTCCATAGGAAATTCATAAAATAATCTCTATAATTCAGAAAATTATGAAATTAAAAATCCATTTCCAAAATAATGCTTTCCTTGACATATCAAAATTTAAAATTATTTGAAGAATAAATACTTCGGATTTAACCCCAAAACTAGATTAAACCATTTCTAATAAATTCCAAAAATTCTCATTAACCCTTATTTTATCCAAACAATGATTATTAGATCATAACTTGACCAATCAAACACATAACATTCGGGTATTACCCATGACCGAATCAAAACAAAGATTTAAGAGATGATAAATGTTATTATTCACCTTAGATTGATGGTTGGGGTTGAGATTTGGTGTTGCTCTTAATCCTAAGCTTGCCTTCCTTTGAATCCTAGATCTCGATCTCTATGTTGCTTCCTAATGGCCGATTTTGATTGAGCTTTCCTTTTGGTTATTTTTGTTTTGAATATGAGAATGATGTAGGAGGTGAGGGTTTAATGAACGAAGGGTTTATCTATGCCTATTTTGCCCCTCCCATGTATTCTTCTATGTGTATTAATTTTAAAACAATCTTACTTAGTTCATTAAGTTTAGCACGACCACACTAATTAACCAAATATCATTCTTCCTGATGATATACATTATTCTATTTATTCTATCTAATTAAATGTCTTGAATAAGGTTAACTTAAAATTAGGGATGTTAAAATAGTGTTAATTAAAATTATGGTTGTTACAGACTCCTTTACTTTAATAATTTCGTCCTTGAAATTACAATAAGGTATACGCATCAAACATAAAAGCATAGATGTAAAACATACCATCAAAGGATAAGTGTCCCTAACCTACTCCTCGTTTCCCAAGTACAGTCTCTCTCATCATCACTCCACTGGACCTTTACTAATCTAATTGTCTTGTTCCTTTTCTTTTTCTCATCCTTAGCCACAATACGAACTAGGGGTCTAACTATAGTCGTGTCCGGCTCCACTACTAAATCTTCCAATGTAGTCGGAGTTATAGTAGTCTCTGGATCTCGAACACACTTCCTCAAATGAGAAATATGGAAAACATTGTGGACTCCTACCAAACTGTTCGATAACTCTATTCTATAAGCGAGTTTCCTGATCATTTCAATAATAGGAAATGGTCCAATAAACTTTAGTGCCAATTTCCCCAACTTCCCGAATCTCACTACTCCCTTCATTGGTGACACATTGACGAAAACATGGTCTCCAACTGAGAATTCTAAATCTTTCGTTCTCTTATCTGCATAAATCTTCTCTCTAGACCGAGCTTCCTTCATTCTAGCTCTAATTAACTTAATCCTTTCTACGGCTTCTCTTACCATATCCGAACCAAGAACTAATCTATTTCGGTCGCTAACCAACATGTGGGTGATTTACACGGCCTTCCGTATAAAGCTTCAAAAGGTGCCATCCCTATACTAGTCTGATAACTATTGTTATATAAAAACTCGACTAAATGTAGATTGTCTTCCCATGATCCTCCAAAATCTAGCATACAAGTTCTTAACAATTCTTCTATGACTTTGTTAACTCTTTCCGTCTACCCATCGATATGTGGATGGTAAGCGGTACTCGTCTTGAGCTTGGTACCTAATATCTCCTGTAGTATCTTCCAGAATTCACTAGTGAATAAATTATCTTAAGCACTGACTACCAGGAACTCCATGTAGTCTAACTATGAACAACTTAGCTAAAACATGTGTCATTCTTGTCGACTTAACGGGTATAAAATGTGCACTCTTCGTTAGTCTGTCCATTATAACCCAAATACTTTCATTTCCTCTATTCGACCTTGGCAATCAGTTAATAAAATCCATAGATATCGAATCTCATTTCCAAATGGGTATATCTAAAGGTTTAAGCAATCCACCTGAAATGACCCTAACTAATTCCACCTAATTATTTTTACTAGGATTTTTTTTACATCAATAAATCTCTTAGAGTCATTTAGCCTTCTTACTAAATAATCCAGGATCCTCCTTTTCTACTAATATATTTATATCAGTTCATCAATAAATATATTCACATACATATGAAGATGTATGTGACCCTCTTGCTTGGATCAGAGTGTTGTTTAGCAAGAGTGTATCCTGATTGAATTTTGAATTTCAAATCAACCAGCACATAGCTCATTTTCCATACCTTTTTATTTTTAAGTCAGGGGAATTAATCCCATAATCATATGCAGTTGCTACTTAGTAATTTTTAACACTTCTTTTCCTCAATAGGCAAATTAGGCAAAATCAGCAGTTTAGACGTCTAAAATTTTTATGATAGACGTCTAAATTTGATCTCAGACGTCTAAATCTTTATGACAGGCGTCTCAGAGTGTCTAAAATTGAAACAGAGAGTGAAAAACATTTTGAACTATATTCAGACATCTAAATTTTTTTTGACAGACGTCTAAATTTGATCTCAGACGTCTAAATCTTTATGACAGACGTCTCAGAGTGTCTAAAATTGAAACAGAGAGTGAAAAACATTTTGAACTAAATTCAGACATCTAAATTTTTTAGGACAGACGTCTAAATTTGATCTCAGACGTCTAAATCTTTATGACAGACGTCTCAGAGTGTCTAAAAATTATTTCTTAACTTATACATGGATTTTCTTATGTCAGTTCTTTGAATATACATTCAATCCATAAATCCTTTATTCTCAAATTTTCTACCATTATCCTGACTGTTCTTGAAGTTTAAAATTCATTTTTCTTAGCAAAACATCTTGTAGAAACAAAGCACATAGTCTCAGCTGATATATATAAGTTCAACAACTACAAAACAGCAATTAACAATACATTGGTTTCTCAAAGTAACTTAAACAAAAAGTCTTAATCTAGTTCCTCATGAATGTTTGATTTACTTCAGCAAAGTCTTTTTAAACATCGCATCCAAATCTTTAAGTAGTTAACTCATCCAATTCCTGATCAACCATGTTCTTATTTACCTGCATAGTCACCATGAACTGCCTCATACAAATATGAGACACCCAATGGTGCACAAACACAAAAGGGTCAGACTAATTGTCTGGTATGAATAATCTAACTGAAAACATGATCATATTCAATTCCATTTATATTCCAGTGCTTTGTATGAATAAGAAACTCAGTATCTTCTTTGTACATGTTTTTGTGAGGCATGTGCATTCATATCAGTGTTAAACAGATTATATATAGGTGATCACAATGACTTAATTCATAGAAAACAATCATAAGATTCATCAATAAAAACATCATAAGCCAACCAAATGCAATCATCAATTCAGTCATCATGCCCTTTTCAACTTTACTGGCCATCAGGGATTTTGCCCAGGCCTCTCCTGAACCTATTTCTAAAGTTCATTATCAAATATAATAGGTTCTTTAGCTACTTTCTCTTTTTAAACACACACTGCCTGGGACATCTCTCTGTTAACCCAGCACACTCAGGCCCCTGGGTATAAACATACCATGTGGAGCTTGCAATGTTCCCCTTGCCAAGCTATATTTTGTAGCCCTAAGATCCCAAGTCCTTAGTTAAATTACTAAGTACTATTTCTTTTTTTTCATAACTTTGCTAATCCCTTCTGCATCTCACTTTTTAATCAGAGAAATAGAAACAATGCAAGCAACATGTATTCATCCAGAGTTTGGTAAGTTATATTCTCAGAAGCAAACATTTAATCATGAAAATAGATATGGTTTCTTAGCACATTATTTTTGACTATGAGTTTCAGTGGATCAAGATGTAAGTATATGGTCCTAAGTATTTTACTGGTTATCTTTTCTTACCTCTGGTTCAATCAGATTCATGGTCTGGCTAAACCACAAGTATATTTGATTTGGGTATTTCATAAAACATAGAAGCTCAGCACATGTACAACATTGCACTTCTACATTTTATTTTGTTTTAATCAACATGAGACATAAGCAACAACACAATGTTACAGCCCTATATTTCTTTCTATCTTCAGACCATATACCCACCACTTGAATCCGGGGATTTTCATAAACAATTTTTTTATAAAGAAAACTTATAAAAGAAATCACTCCATCTCAAAGCTAACCCATACCACAGATAAACATTTTGAACCATGAATCCATGACTCTCATTTTTTTCTGGGTAAATCAGAGAGGGGTTCTATACTTAAACAGATCATTAACAAAACAAAGTCATCAAACCATAAGACATAACTTGTAAAAGAAAATGAATGATTAGTTCAAATAGGCTGCCTCAATATTCAGGACTTAATGCCAAAGTTTTCAGTGAGGTTACTTACCTTAATCCTTCTTCTTCCTATGCCTTATGAACCCCTTTTTAGTCTTCTGCCTTCTCCTATTTTTTTCTCTGGTTTATGTCTTGTATATTTTTTTTCTAGGTTAATGAAGAAAAATGTGTATGGTCTCACTATACTAGGCCTTTTATATAAATCTTGGCTGTTTCTAGGGTTTATGGAATTTACCCAATGTCAGTTCTACCCCATACATAACATAGCCTGCTTTCAAGAAATAAGAGGGTATGTGGTCCTTGTCTTCATTTTCAGAAATAAGCCTCATTCTTTTAATCTTTTCCCGGGTCATGTTATATCCATGACTTCTTATTTCCTAAATTAAAGAAATTACCAGAAATGGATAAAGTGTTTGTTTAAGGACTCATGCCATTTCTATGTAACTTCTGTTTTCTTCCAGAAATTGGTTGACTGTATACATGTATAACACATGCATACCTAAGTCTTTTATTTTCTTTGTACCCTATTTTATTTAAAGATAAAATTCTATCTTCATGCATATGTATTTCTAAATCAGTTATTTTAATTTATCTATTGATTTCTGCTAAATTCTTATTACACAGAAATCTGTGTGCATGTGTGTACATCGTCTTGTGCACATGTACATGTTTTAAACCATGTATCTGTAAATCAATTTCCTATTCCTATTTTTTTTCAATGCAATTTCAAACAAACACAAACTAAATTAAATCATGAAATTACTCACAAAAATCAGGGTTATCACACCACCAGGCTTTCGATGTTTGGCTTTCACTTGCTGACAATTCAGGCACTGTTTTACCCATAAGCCTACATCTCTTTTCATACCCTCCCAGAAGAAACTTCTCTTCATATCCTGATACATCTTATTTCCTCTAGGATGAATAGTAAACTTTGATCGATGACACTCCCTAAGAAATTTTTTCCTTTTGTCTCCAACATCTGGAACACATAATCATCCTTTCTTTTTCAACCATCCATTCTGGTCAAGGTAAATATCTTTCAAATCATCAATCTCAGTTCCACCTTCCAATCTTCTAATTCCTTTAGCTAAGACTGGATCATCTCATTTTTTAGAAGCAATCCTTTCAATCAATACTGATCGAACTTCCAAACAATATAACACTGCATTACTCTGACTAGAACTACCAGTCGATCTTAACTGCACACTTCACATAGTCAAAGCTTCCAAATCTTTCCACTCCGATATTATTACACCGCATTCTAATATTTTCTGCTAAGTGCATCTACTTTAATTCCTTTCCCTGGTGTGCACTCAATTCCAAAATCATAGGGAGCTAAAAAGTCCAATCATCTCTGCTGTCTCATATTCAAGTCTTTCTGAGAGAATAAGTATATTAATGACGTGATCCATATACAACTCAAATCGTTCTCCCAAAAGGTAATGTCTCCACACCTTCAAAGCATATGTTATAGCAGCAAACTCTAAGTTATGAGTCGGATTTCTAACTTTATGCGGTCTGAGCTATCGAGAAGCGTAGGCAATCACATTACCCCTCTGCATTAGCACAGCTCCTCACCATGTTCCACATGTGTCTGTATACACCACCAAATCTTGGTTTCCATGCAGAACAACTTACACGGATGCGTTGGTCAATAAATGTTTTAGCTTCATCGGTCCAAACTTACTTAATGTCCTTCCTTGTTAATCTAGTACTCGTTGCTACTATATAGGAGATATCCTTAATGAATCTCTTATAGTAGCTAGCTAATCCTAGAAAACTCTTTATCTTGGTCACCGTCTTGGGTCTCTTCCAATTATTTACAGCTTCTAACTTAGCTGGATCTACTAACAACCCTTTCTCGAAAATTACATGACCAAGGAACTTTACTTTATTCTTACAAAAACGACTCTTCGAAAGCTTCGCCTTTAGTAGATGCTATCTCAATCGCTCCAATACTATTCTAACGTGAGTCTTATGATCTTGCTCATTCCTAGAATATATTAGAATGTCATCTATAAATACTAACACGAATCTATCTAAATACTGTAAGAAGATCTGGTTCATCGAATCCACGAAGAAAGCAGGTGCATTAGTCAACCCGAGTGGCATTACTAACCACTCATATGAACCATGTCTTGTTCGAAATGTCATCAAAAGAGTATTGTCTTCTGCTACTCTTAATTGATGGAACCTTGTTGCCATATCCAATTGGGAAAATACTTTGGCTCCACTCAATTGATCAAATAAGTCATCTATCCTCAGTAGCGGATGTCAATTCTTAATCCTCTTCTCATTCAACTTATGATAATCGATGCACAATCTCAATGATCCATCCGGTTTCTCCACGAACACCATGACGGCTTCCCAAGGAAAACTGCTTGGTCTAATAAAACTCTTTCCTTCTAAGTCCACCAGCTGCACCTTTAACTCCTTCATCTTGGTTGGTGTCATCCTACTAGGTGGTCTACTTACGAGTTCAGCTCTGGGTAGGAGATCTATTCGGAACTCAACAGCTCAATTCGTGGTAGTCTCGTAATAGGCTCAAAGACATCTGCAAATTCTATAACTACGAAAACTCGGCTTAATTCGTCTTCATCCTCCATTACACCCAATAGAGCACAAACATCAAAACTCGGGTTTTCTACCGAGTATGTAATACAGTCACTACTATTAGAGTGTCTTGGTAATATTTTCCTATCGTGGCAAAATATCCTAGCATCGTATTTACTTAACCAATCATACCCAAAATAATTCCATAGCCTATGAAATTAGACATATGAAAATTGCAAACAAATATATAACCTAACAATTCAAACTCTAAATGGCCACATCTCATCCCAAGAGTTGCATACTCCCAATCGAATTCGCAACCCTTAAGGAAGAAACTAGGTATGAGGGTTCTAGTTTAAGCTTATCTAACAAACAATGAGATATGAAAGAATGTGATGCACCGATATCAAATATAACTCTAGCAGGTAGACCGTAAATCAAAAGCGTATCTCCCATCATAGCTTTCCTTTCTCCTTAGCTGGTGGTCTCAAGGTAGCTGGTTCCAAAGCAAATACTTTTCCTTTTTCTGCCTTGGCCACTTCTGGTCGTTTGTTCTTATACTGCCCCACCTGGTCGTAGCTAAATCACTTGATGTTCTTCTTTCCAACGATTTCCTTTCCCTTACCACTTCGGCATTCATGAGCATAATGTCCATTCTTCTCACATTTGTAACACACAACATCGGACTTTCCTTTCTTAGTAGCTTCACCCTCCTGAGCTCCCTTCTTCTAGTGAAACTTTCTCTTCTGATTCTATCTACCTTGACTCTCTACTAGCTTGTTATTACAGAAAAAAGCAAGTATCGCTTCATTTCTCAAAACCATCTCAAGGACAACATCACATGGATCCCTAAAATATGGCAAAGTCGCCTTAGCAAGCTCAGGTTTAAGTCTATGAATGAACTTCTCATTCCTTTTGATAACTATGTCAAAGGTAGCATACCCATATCTTGACAACTCCTCGAACCTCGTTGTGTACTTAAGCACAGCCATATCGGCTTGCACCAATTTAGCAAACTTCCTTAGCAAAGTTGACTTAGTAATCTCAGACTTAAACCTCTCTTCAAACCTTCTCCTGAATTCTACCTAAGTCAAAGTTTCCTTCGCTACTCCAACAGTCATACTATTCCACCAGTACAATGCAACTCCTTGCAATTGCATGGACGCCAATCTCCTCTTCTATCATCATTTAAACCAAGGTCAGAGAAAATGCTTTCACAATGAAGCAACCAATTGTCCAATTTAATTGCATCCTCCATTCCAATAAATGGTTTCCCTCAAAGTCTTGCATAGTCTTTACTCAACACATCATAATTATTGACAACTGGAACTTCCTGATTTACTCCTCCAGCATTTCCACCAACTAACCCAGTAGCAGCTTTTGCCTGCATCATGTTGATAAAGAACTTATACATTGCTCCTGTATCAACCTATGGTGTTCTTGCACCTACGTTAGCAGATGTTTGTCGACCCAGATTTCTCCCGGTGTGGGCTTGACATTTCCACTGATAGTGCTGCTTCCTCAATAGAGATTCACTCTATCGTTTCTTTCCTCCATATCTTACATCTTTAGATATTCATTTGAACCTTAGTAAGATACAGAAGAATGGTCTAAGTGAGAGGGAGAATAGAGATAAAGCGTATACTTATATATAGAAAATACAAGTACGGTATTTTATAATTTCAAAACTCTTTTTAAAGTTCAAAATTCTTTAGTCTTTACATAAACATATGATTTGATTCCAAGTTGTAAAATCCTCCATTTTGAGGTCTGAAACTAAGCACTATAGATGCTGTAGTCATCTATAGCATTAATTTCCAGTGATAAAATGCGGTCATGTTAATGGTATACATAATATCAAAAACATAAGAATATGAAACAATTTAAACATAATTTCAAAAACAACTTTTCAATTACATTTCAAATAAGCATTTCATATTTGTTACATAATCCCAAAATTGCCCAGGTTCAGATAAGATATACGTAATACAAATTACACCAAGAGCGACTTATGAAGATGCCCTCTTGGATAATCAAAGTTACTAAATAGACAAACACGTCTAATGTCAATAATTGACATAACTCAAGGGATAATAAATATATAGACTTCTACATAGCTAGCTTCGGCCCATGCACATCTCCAGATGCTTTATTCACCAAAACCTACTTAACCTATAAAGCCCTTACTCTCGACCTACTCACATCAAATTTTAAGCACCCGAGAGTTTAAGCAGAAAACATAAACTTCGAGTAAGACAAAAAGCCTAGTGTGAATAATAATATGCCATCTCGGCTAATTAATATCCAGCGAGACCACACCATTGAGCGGAATGAGTTTTTCCCTTAGTAATATTCTTTAAAATATATATTTTGCAAATCATAGTCCTACAACCAAACTGGTTAAAATAACAGTATAACAATATAACAACAATAGGTATGCATGCAACTTGGGTAATCTTGACATCCGTCAAATCAGTGGACTACCTATCCCAATGATTAGTTTTCATAGGGTAACTACCAAGCTACATGGCTGAGTCAGGCCTACCAGATATATCAAAATTTCTAACCATCCCATTAGAAGAAAATTGGACGGTCTATCCGAAACTTAATATTCCTAGGGTCAATTGAACCTAATGGTTTTGCGAGCTCACCAATAACCTAACTCATCTTTATGTATTCATTTCTACACGTAAACCTACTTTTAGTCTTACCCATGACACATCCCTATGCACTGGAATTTTCGACTAATATCAGCTAGGGGTTAACAGCTGAAGTATAGAGCGCTACCCTACACCAGTCCCATCTAGTTTTCTAATCTCCGAGTCAATTCATTCTATCACAATTTACCCAAATTTGATAAACAAATAGTCTCTTTACCAAAATACCGGGCTAAGTAACCTTATTATTTTCTTGAAAATATTTTTCTTTATAAATAATTTAACCCTTGAAATCATATTAAAAAAAAAAGAAAATATTGGCCCTTTACTTTACTCAAAATACTTATGCCATGATATATGCTTTTATCAAACCATATTGATGAAGTTAAAAGTCATTTGAGGTCATTGACTCTCAAAAACATTGGCTATAAGGCCAAAACAATATAAAACCTTTATATTAATATAAGCGGCATGGGTACAGACGAAGAGGGTCTTCACCCTTCTTTACAAATAAGCTAAAACCTTTAACTTTTAAGATACTAGACCATACGGCCAAAAACCTTCGCTTTGCATTCTTATGGCGTCGAAGAAGGAGAGAATTTATATAGTTTAAAACCTTTTAAAAGAATAGGGTCGAAGTCATTAATGTCGACGTAACTGTCTTACAGAAAATAAGCGGCATCCTTGAGCCGAAGAGATTACTTCGAAAATACAAAGGTTTGTGTCTCCGCCTATAACCACTTTGAAATTGTTGGATTAAAAGTATTAAAATACGGCATCATTGCCTTCATTAAACATAGCAAGGATAGGGTCAAAGTCATTTAGTATAAAAACATGCGGCGTCATTCAGCCGATAAGATAAGCAACTTTATAGAGCCGAAGTAGTCACTTCGAAAATATAGGGTTGGAGGCATTGTAAAACATACGACATAAGCAAGTGCGGCATCAACCTCTTTGAAAGTATTAGGGTCGGCAACTGTATTAAAATAAGCGATGATATGCCATTTATACAAAATGCGGCACTCAAACCTCGTCGACAATGTCATCATCGAAGACTATCTCATCGCCTTTAATGCTACATCTCCGACTTTGACCTAGATCAATTCTTTCCATACCAATTCGCATTGATATCTTAAGTATTACTTTGGTTAACATCAAAGATGTTGGGAGGCAAAGAGATGGACGAGGACGTAGTTATTGTCGACATGGCAAAATAGTAATTAACATGAAAACTACAATTTTACTTATAAAAGCAATTTATTTTCTATCGTCCCTTATTGTTTTTCAAATTTCTATTGGATAAAAAAACTTTATCAATTCTTTTTACTAGAAATCTGCCGCATACAAAAATTTTAATACCAAAACATTTTACATTTTAACCCTTAATTTTAATATCTCTGTAAAACAATTAAGCTCTTCTAGCTTAAACAAATTTATTAGTGGGACAGTTTGGCACAGGTCCCTAATAAGTTTCAAAATACACAAAAACCCCAGTAAAAAAATGTTTGTAAATTAGGTCCCTAGAATTAAGTTACCGAATAATGGCATACACTTATGCAATTATTCAGTGAATAATTGCAGACATTAATGCAATTATATCAAAAAATTGCAAACATTTCCACAATTCTTCACTGAAAAATTGCGGAAATTTCCGCTATTTTTTCAAAAATTTGCGGAAAATTCCGCAATTATTCACCAAAAAAATTGCGAAAATTTCCGCAATTATTCACCAAAAATATTGCATAAATTTATGCAACTTTTGGATATAATTGCATAAATGTCTTCAATTATTCAGTGAATAATTGCATAACTATATGCAATTACTTAGTAACTTAACTCTAGGGACCTAATTTACATACTGTTTTACTGGGGTTTTTGTGTATTTTGAAACTTATTAGGGACCTGAGCCTAATATTCACTTTATTAATCATACTTAAACACTTGGGAAAAATCCCTAAAAATTACTATCAATAAATTTTAATATATCCTTTAACGTATAAAAATTTAGGGGCTAAAATCATAATTTAATTATTTTTAATAATTAAAACTGAAATAAACCATTTTCTAGATTTAGAAAATTCATAACTAATTCATACTGGCATAGAAAATTATGAAATTCGAAATCTACTTATAAAATAAATTTCTAACGTCATACTAAAATTTCAAGTCATTTGAATGTCATATGATAGGTTTTCCAACTCAAACATTTCACTAAATTTCATAAATAAATTCTATAAATCACCAGTAAGAATATAATCCTTAAAACATCTAAAACATGGCATAATATTAGCAAAAGAATCTGATTTACTCTTAAAACCAAAAATAACACACATAAGAATGAGGTGCATAACTATTATTCACCTTCTATTGATTAAGAAGGTTAAGATTTGTGTTGTTGATTTGAATCCTTTAAGCTTAGATCTTGTTTCTAGCTTTTAATTCCTCTCAAACACTTGTTAATGGCTAGCCCTATGCTCCCTTTGATTTCATTTGTTATGAAGTGAATGAAAGTGTGTGTAACGACCCGTATTTTTAAACATTTAAAAATATTAAATTAAATAAGATTTTTGAATTAAATTGTTAGGAATTTTTTTGTATGATTTTACTGATACAAATTTAATTATAATCCAAGTTATGAGCTTAAGTAAAAATTCTATTAATGAAACATGTTTGCAATAATGTAAGGATAATAACAAATGCTAGTGTGTATTTTAATAGCATTGGTTTGAGTGAAATTAACAATTGTCTGAATGTAAATTTCCAATTGATTGGAATAATAAATGTTAATGAAGAATAATAAATGTTTCTTTATTAAATAAGAAATCATATGTTTATTTATTTGAAATGTTTGGTAGCTTAAAGATTGATTGCAGAGACGAGAAACTATTATTTGGTAAGAAATGTATAATTTCTGTTTGTATCCAATAGTGTGTAATTATGTTTAACTTACTATTAGATAGGAAATAATTGTTCTATTTCTCATTACATTTATTTTGTTCATTTTAAATTCACCTTTGTAAACAATTGAAATTAATGTAATTGAATAATTTCAATTAATGGTAGAGAGGACACCAAATTGTAAATTAATAGGTGTAATTAAATGTAGCTTATGTTTTATGAAAATATAAGGAAAGTTGATTTAATGAAAAGAACATTTATATCAAATGAAATGAATGTTTCATTTGTGAATGTAGGTTTAATTTCATTAAAATAAAGAATAGAATGATTGATTTAAAGGAAGAAATATATGTATATTTGAACTATGTTTTAGCATACAGATGGATTACAAGAGTAGGAAAATAATCTATTTAAGCAAGTTAATTTATAACTCTTATGTGTAAACAACGGTTCTATAAATGTATTTAAGTTACTGTAAAAAGACTTCAGTTGTTTTAATTATCTTATGTGTAAACAACAATTCTACAAATGTATTTAAGTTACTGTAAAAAGAATTCAATTGTTTTTATTATCTATCCATTAATTATTTTCCGTTTTAAATTTTAATGTTGAAATTTATTGCCGTGGATTTAATTTGAAATCTTTCAATAAAAGGGAAAGATAATTTAATTGAACTTAATGATGTTTAATGAATGAAATGTACAGGATTCGCTTTAAAGTGTAATTTTGAAACTAATTAAAACTATGTCTATTTGGAATCTTTCAATATTAAAGAGGCAAAAAAACCATTAATTGTAATTAATGGATTTAACGAAAGAAATGTACGTTATTGTTAAAAAAGTATGTTTTAATGAAAACAAAATAAACGTTGTTGTTTTTAAAGTAAGTGTAATTTTATAAAAAGAAAAAAATTGAATGTTGAAGCAATATTTTACGGTCGTTGAATAGTAATCTTTGGCAATATAGAAGTAATTTTAATGCTAATCGTAAAATTTAGAATAAATTAAATATTTTATGTTCATAATTGTGCGCTGAGAAAAACGCCGATTTTGAATTGGAATTTGGAATCATGGTTCTCCTTTTATTTTATGTAGCGGTGGTCATCGTTACTTTAATTGGTGTGTTCAAATTTTATTTACTGTATGTTAATAAAACTTTTAGATAGGTGTAAAGTTGAGTTGATTTGGAGTTAAAGAAATTAATTGAATTGAAAAATATTTCCATATTGAATTAATGTGACATTAAATTCCTTTTGAAGTATGAAAGGTGAGGTTCATCATGAATTCATATTCATGCACGTTTCATATTCTATTGCTTTTTCTAACTACTATCTCATTCATATTTTTCTGCCTTGTTTACTCTCACATTTCAGCTATTCATATTAAAAAAAACCTCTCTCTTTATTTCATAAAACTTTCATTTATTCTCTATATATTCATTTTCCATTCTTATTGTTAGCTATACATTCTCTCACCCACTTTTATTCGACCTAATTCTTATATACCTCTTGTATTTGCATCTAAGCATTTATTTTTACACGTTACAACTTTTAGTATTCACTCTTTTTCATAAATTCTGCCTGCACTAATTCGTCCATTAACAATTCAGATTTAATGCGCGTGCATCATTCATGCTAGCCTGTTCATGTTTATATTTATTAAACACATAACCACGTCGTTTCTTTGAAAAGCTTACTTTATTTTTGTATTCTTTTATCACCTTCCCACTTTCCAACCTGTTGACTTTTCAATTTCCCATTTGAGAACAAAACCAAAGTACGTACAGATTGTTTCTCATTCCTCTATCTGAAGCTTTCTGCTCACACTTCCTCCATCCTCAAAACTACATAAACTCAAAATTTCTAAATCCAAAAATTCCCCTTGCTTCATCTCTCTAAAAAAAGAAGAAGAAAACTCAATCTGTTCGATTTGCATTGTCGTGCTTTGCTTTTCTATTAGATTGTTGCTATGGATAAGATTGGTTAGCTTGTCGTGTTTGGATTTCAACTAGGATCTACATATTTGTGTTGTCAAAAACTCTCTAACCTCGAAAGGTGAGCAATCACTCACGATTAACATTTTTATTGTTAGGTAAATAAACATCAAAATATTATAAGAAATGTTTGCTTTAGATATGAATATGTGATATATGTTGTTATGTTCCCTTGAATTTGTGTTATGATATTCACATGCACATGTTGTTTTATATGTCACAAGTAGTATGTTATGTTGATTTGATTAATTGTCACATATGTATGTGAAATACATCACATATGATATGTAAAAAAAATTTGCGTTATGTTAGAAAAATATATTTTTATATGCCATGTTGAAATACTTCACATATGATATGTAAAAAAATGTGTTATGTTAGAAAAAATATTTGTATATGCCTTGTTGAAATACATCACATATGCTATGTGGAAATAATGTGTTATGTTTGTGAAAAATGATATGCCATGTTAATTTATTGTAAATCACCTTGCAAGTTCCTTGTATATATGTCATGTTATATATTTATATGTTATGTTAGAATTTGAAATATTCACTTATGTTGTTTACGATATGTGACACATGTGATATGTTAGTTATGCATGTGTATATATTAAATTGTTAATTATGCACGCATGTTGGTAATTGACATGTTATGTTATTTATGTTGTTATTGTTCTCACACTCCAAGTTCTCTGATAGTTAGCAAAATCACTTTGGATTGAAATGATACATACCCGATATAAAACCACTTTGGGTTTAAATAAATTGATTTAGAAATAAAATTGGAATATTGTAAGTTTAAATTTATGTTTGAACTTGAAATTATGAAATTGAAATTTAATTGATTTAATGAAAGTTTTAATTGGATTTTTTAGATTTAAACTTGTTGTTTGATTATAACTTAATAGCTTTAAGTGAAAAATTGAAATATGAAGTTGGATTTAATAATGAATCGATTGGAAACGAACATAAAGTTGGTATTTGAACTAAACTGATTTATAGTGTGAAAGATGATGTTTATTTAAACATAAGCATTTCACTTATTGAGTTATCTGTACATTTCACTTGAGTTGACTTACTTAAATAAGAATGTTAGTCCTGACTCGAGTGTTCTTGTTTTACTTTACGCTCGGGTCAGACGAGTATTTCAGTTTAGCGAAGACACTTATTTTCTGGAGGACGAAGACGAAGATTCAGTATATTATTGCTATTTATTATTTCACTACATTCTGTGTTCTGCTGCATTATTTATTTATTTCTGATGTATGTATAACTCTGATTTGAATTGTAAAAGTGTAATAAAATGTTATTTGTAAAACAGCTTCATGAACTGTTTATTTGATTATTATATTTTGTTATTCCATTGCGAGATTCTGTGTTTTGTTTTCTTTTTTTCTTATTTACCCCATTAACAATCCTCCCTTTTGAATGGTTTGAGTCTGACATGTGTGGTTTGTTGTCGATTTGAAACGTCCAAAAAGGTGGGTTGTTACAGTGTGGGAGGAAATGATAGAGTGAGGGTTTACGTTTAGGAATTTCACCCGTTTCCCAGTTTGCCTTTATTTTTTAACGACAAATTTTCTATCGAGTTAGAAAAATGACGATAAATTTTGGAATAAAAATAACTGCAAGCGCATGGCGTACAATTTTAGTACGTGGCGAGTACGGGTCGATCCGTAGGGAATTGTTTTAGATTTTAAAAATCAATTCAATCAAATTAGACCAAAGTGAGAGGAAATTGTTAACTACAAAAATGAAGCTAAAACTAGAATTAAAATGTGATTTAAAAACTATTAGACTAGAGAACAATTTAGAGGCAAATCCACTCTCATATTTTTGTAAATCAATGAACAAATAGTTTATGATCTCTAGTCATGATATTAAGTGAAATAATTATTGTATTGATCATAAGTATGGTTTATTTATGTTATTAATTAACATACTCAAACCATCAAACTATAATACAACAATTATATCACTTATAAATTCTCATGAAAATAAATCCAAAGAAAAATCTATTTTAAGTATGATCTATTTACTATTGTAATTAGTAAGATAGATCATCAAATTTTGTTTTTACTTTCTTTTCAAAATCAAAAATCAATTAGCAAATGATGATATAAATTGTGTTTATGTTGAAAAAGAATAGCTCATTTGCAAAAGCAACATAAGATATCAAACCCACTTGTATAAACTTACATCAAAATTCACTTTCATGAAGCACAAACAAAAGAGATCATAAATCATAAAAATGTTGAAATTACAAAGAGTTAGAGAGCTTCATTACCCCTAAATTGAAGGGGTTTAGCTACTCATTTGTGTTATCAAATCAACACTTGTAAATTTCAACATTAAAAAGCAAAGAAATGAAAACTAAGCAAAGAAAGAAAGAGAGATTAACTACTAACTATTTGCGTAAAACTTAAAGCTACACTACTTGCATGAATGTAAATCTAAGCTATAAACATTAAAAGAAATGGAGCATGGAAATAAACATTAACAAAGAAGCAAAGAAAAGCATGTAGAAAAGAAAGGAGAAAGAGGCTTAGAAGCCATTTTTATTTCACTTTGATTTTTGTTTACAACTTGCTAATTAACTAAACAAATTATATGAGAGAGTAGAAGATATTTACATGTACATAAGAGGGCTATTTATACATGCATAAAACCCTAATTCAATATTTAGGGAGCTTCCCAAAATTCTCTTTAGGAAGTGTGGCCACCAAGTAAACATTAGCCACTAATTAATCCCTCATTAAATGTGCATGAAGCTTTAACCTACACTTAGTTGTCCATTAGCTTCTAATTGTAGATTTAGGTAAGTGGGTGGGGTCCTCCATGATCATGGTCTTGAATTATTTCCCTCTTCTTTCCTTTGTATTCATTTGTGCATGCATATTTCTTCATGAATCCCTCTTCCATATGTATCAAAATTTCCTATAAAAATCATAAAAATTTCCAAGTAAAAATTCTCAAATTGCACATGCACAAAAATGACCATTTTACCCCTGAATGAAGATGAATATATGATGATTTGAAAATATTTGAATTTTGGTTTTAAACATGTTAAAATGCCCAAATATGATATTTATTTAAATAAAAATAGATAAACTATGGATGTAAATATATGCACATTTACGTGCACATCAATACCCCCACACTTATCTTTTTATTCGTCCTCGAATAAAAGAAAACTAAGATGAATCCGTTTTCGTAGGGAGCACGATTGCATTGAGCGTATGCAACAAGCCCTTAAACCTCTGGTTGTCCCCAGTAGGACGAGTGTTGTCTCGTGAGGGTTTTCAGTGGATACTACCCACAAAATCCGAATGCAAAGTGAAAATATTTACAAAATGCAAGATTTATTTACAATGAGATGAATGCGAGTTTTTGAAAATATTTACAATGAAGGATTTACTTTTAAATTGGCACAAATAAATTAAATATAGGTTTTGGTAATTAACTTCAAAATTTAAGTCATTTACTTGTCAAAATTTCCAATAAAAATCAAGTTGTCATAACAGATAGACCATAGTTTGGCTAGTTGTTTTGGTTGATAACACAATGTAATTATGAAATGGATCCTTAGTTGATTATCCAAGTTTATCAAAGTGGTATTTTCATTTCTTTCCAATAACAAGTCAAATCAAACAAGTTAAAATGATGCTTGGATTTCAATTGCTTACTCTCTCTTATTTGAAAATTTTATTGATATTAAAAATATTTACATATTCCTAACTCATGTAAATTGAGGCCAGATATATTACCCATGCACTGCCTTGCGGACTGATGTGAGGGGAATATAGAGCATGGCGAGTGAACACACAAGTGTGAACACTTATCAACTGTAGGCGTTATTAATAAAAGAATTTTTATATGCATACACTTAACTCAGATAAACTAAGGCCAGATATACCGATCGTGTACTGCCTTTCGGGCTTACGTGAGAAGGGTACAGAGCATGGCGAGTGAACACATGACTCTAGGTGTTAAAAATATATATACATATATACAAATGTTTTATTTTTATTTTTTAGAAAGAGAGAGTTTTGCAAAATCATCTTAGCACCATTTAACTTAGAAGATAAAAATATTATATCCTTTACTTTAAATTTACCACTTTTTTTTAAACAAAGATTTTCATTTAGAATATATTTCATAATTAACACGTATGAACCTTCCTATATACTAGTTAAACCATTGTTATTTGTAATCAAAATTCATTTTTATTTTTGTTAAGACAGATAAATTTTCAAAAATTTCAATTTATTAACCAAAACCTATACTTATCCTATAGTGTTTCTTCAAAAAAAAATCAAAATGCTAAAAAGAAAATGTTTTTGGGATTTAGCAATTTTGATTTTTTTTCAGATAAAGGAAAATGAAAATTCAAAAATGCCATGAAACTTAAAAAAATGAAAATGAGACTCCCCCACACTTAATTTTGACTGTGTCCCCATAGTCAATGCATGATATAATGAGTGTAACGGGGAAAACTATGTACATATTTACAAAAGAGGGTTAACATTCTTACTAGACGTAGCTTGGCTCATGAAGGATCATGAGATCCTCCTCTTGGTTATTTGGAAATTCCAAGAAAGGTTTCAAACGATGACCGTTGACTTTGAAAATCGATCCATCCCTGGGGTTTTCTATTTCTACGGCACCATGTGGAAAAACAGTTCGTACCACAAATGGTCCAGTCCATCTCGATTTAAGTTTCCCAGGGAATAAATGAAGTCTTGTGTCATATAAAAGAACTTCTGGTTAGGCCAAAACGTTTTCCTTAGGATTGATTTGTCATAAAAAACTTTTGTTCTTTCTTTGTAAATCTTCTCGTTTTCATATGCGTTGTTCCTAAGTTCTTCTAGTTCGTTTAGTTGTAGTTTTCGGTTTTCACCAGCTTTATCGAGATCAAAGTTTAAGTTCTTTATTGCCCACAATGCTTTGTGTTCCATTTCAACGGGTAAATGGCAAGCTCTACTGCAAACTAAACGAAATGGGGACATCCTAAGGTTAGTTTTAAAGGCAGTACGGTAAGCCCAAAGCGCGTTGGTTAATTTCTGACACCAATCTTTTCGATTTTTCTTGACAGTTTTCTCAAGGATTTGTTTTATTTGATGATTTGAAACTTCAACTTGCCCACAAGTTTGAGGATGATATGGAGTGGATAACTTGTGGGTGATCGAGTATTTCTGCATTAATGTTTCAAAAGATATACTGCAAAAATGGGTTCCGTTATCACTGATTATTGTGCGAGGTGTGCCGAACCTCGAAAAGATGTTTTCTTTGAGAAATTTCACAAAAATTCTATGGTCGTTGGTTTTGCAAGGAACGGCTTCGACCCATTTTTAGACGTAATCGACAGAGAGAAGGATATACAAGTTTCCAAAAGAATTGGGAAAAGGTCCTATAAAGTCGATACCCCAAAAATCAAAGATTTCGATCGTAAGAATGGGGTTTAGAGGCATTGTAACGACCCACCATTCATTCCACAGAATGACGCATCATTAATAAGAAAGAAAGGGATAGAAAAGAGAAAAGAAGAGAAGAGAGAAAGAAACAACATCAGAATCTCAGCAACGGAACGAATAAATTATATTAATAACATAAGCTATTACATAGTATACAACAATTAACAGAGTTATACAGCATATACATCACATACTAGACAGTTATAAACACCTGTCTAGTTATTACAACTCAATACAACACAGAGATCAACACAGCGGAACACTATATATCTACGAACGCTGAAGCCTCCTGCTCCATTGCTCCTCCAATTCAATTTGTCAAAGCTAACCTGAATCCCTTGGCTACTCGTAAAAATTTGAGTACCCAAGAGTTTATAAAACAGAAAATAAACACTTGGGTCAGACATGGGTCTGGTGTGAGTAACAGGTTAAACTTGCTTAACTTTGAAAATCCTTTTGAAAACAAAGGTATCACGTAAGACTTCCCACACATAAACATGGAAAAGTTTTTATCTTACGCTAACCAAAACTTTAATAGGAAATCCAGTTATATTATAATAGGTCTAGGGTTTTCAAATAAATATGAAATAGCCGAAATTGTTACATTCATTAAATTCCAGCATACATAGGTATACAATCAAGTCCGTTATCACTTATTGGAAGTTGGATTCCATACAATGGCAGGGCTACCGGGGTACCGCCCGTCACAGTACCTGGCCTAGATCAGCGTACCGAGGATCACGCCCAATCCCCTGCAACACAAAGCCGGAACCATCCCTTACTGGATAATTTCGAATAAAAATCACCCCACGGTTGTGTACATCAACCGCACCACTAAGCCGAAATAGAAAGGGACATCTAGACAGGGATGACCTTACTCTCAGTGGGTGCTACCCACGAAGCCTTGATGCACCTCCCCTGTTTTAGCCATTCCCGGTTGATGAGGCTTGAGGCTACGATTACCTTTAATCAGAACACATTACTTAGAATGCTTATCGTCCACATGACGATGTTCTGAAAGAATTCAATCTATACAAGTTCGTTCCGGGTTCGAACGAAACCGAAGGCATTATCTCGTTACACTCATTTTGGGATCACCCTCAGAGTTAATGACAATAACCCTTTCACTCTGAATCTTCATCTTCACTTGGGATTCACGACCTAGCGTTAATTTGGATCGATGTGGTATTCGGATATCCAAATCTGGAAACCCGATCCCGGTCTCATCGAAATCCAAAACGTATCTTTTAAGGCCAAGTTGTTTTAAAGTTAAAACAATTCAATTCTTTATCTATATACACAGAGATAGATAATTCACAATAGATAATCCATATTATCATCACAAACAAATAATTCATATTATCATTACAATTCAACCAAAACATCCATATCATAGATCAGCACATATCTCATCAGAGATATCAAACAATGCAAAGCATTCAATATTATTCATCCATCCCTAAGTAATGATTTATACCATCTCTAATTAATTTAAAGGGAATTAAATTAATTACTTCATTCTATAAATCCTGCTTACTTAATCATTAATTAAACCAATTAATTAATCATACTCTAAGTATCCATCTTAATTAATTATTCCTGATTAATTATCCTTTAATTACTTTAAGTAATTAATCCTTAATTAATTTCACAAATTAATTATCTTAAACCATTACAGTAATTAATCTTTAATTACTTCATTAATTAATTAACTATACGTAATTACATTAATCCTTAATTAATTACAATTAATTAATTACTTTAATCACTTATCATTGATTAATTAGTTTAATTAATCAATCCTTAATTACATCATTAATAATTTTAATTATGATCCTTAATAACTCTTAATTAATTATCCTATTTAAATTAATTACATTTAATAATTAATCTTTAATTAGTCACATTTATTAATCACCTTTGATTAATCTCATTTAGTAATTAACTACCCTTAATTACTTCTTTAAATAAATTAATTACTCCTTAATTAATTATCTTTTAATTAATCCCTTGATTAATTATACAAAGTAATTAAACTCAAATTACTTTCATTATTAAATCTCCTTTAATTAATTACATCCAGTAATTACCTTTAAATTATTTTCCTAAATAATTACACTTCATTAATTACTTTTAAGTAATTATACTTATCAAATCACCAAGTGATTTATCTTAAATTAATTAAATAATTAAACTTATCAAATTTATTTAATTAATTACTTTAAGTAATTAATTCATTTTAATTATTTCCATTAAGTAATTATACTTAACCAATTTCATATTAATTAATTAATCTAATTGATTA
This sequence comes from Allium fistulosum, assembly GCA_030737815.1. Lineage (NCBI taxonomy): Eukaryota > Viridiplantae > Streptophyta > Magnoliopsida > Asparagales > Amaryllidaceae > Allium > Allium fistulosum. The sequence continues at coordinate 888,983,788 of CM060905.1, read as the reverse complement.
TCAAAATTAATCACATTAATTAATTATTTAATAATCCCTAATTAATGATCTCTTATTAATTATTAACCATTTTTTACTTAAGTAATTAAACTTAAATCAACCATTATTAATTACAAATTAATTAATTCTTAATTACCAATTAATTACTCTCTAATTACTTAATTAATTATTAATTAATCTTTAATCACTTGGTCAATTAATTCCTAATCATTTATTAATAATCTATACTTATCTAATTAAATGATCCTTAATTTCAAATTAATTAACCCTTAATTAATTTACTTATAATCTTAATTATTTAATTAATTAGCACTAAGTCATTAATTAATTAACTTATTAAATTACCCTTTAATTACCTTATTAATTTAATGAATCCTAAATCATGAAACCTTAATTAATATCTAAATTAAAGTATTAACCTTTATAACTACTTTAATTATTATTAACAAAATACTTTGAAACATTTTACTTTTAAATCTTTCCTTTAATTTATTTCAAATTAAAGATTTAAAATAAATTACAAATTTAACTTTAACCAAATTTAAATCAAATTTACAAAACCTTTTTAAATGTTAAAGAAACACTTAACATTTATAAAAGAAAATTTAAGATTTTTAAACCAACTTATTTAAATTCAAACCTTTTTAATATATACTTTAAATATTTTAAATTTGTTAAAACATTATAATTTTATAAACTTATTTATTTCAAACTAGGATACAAATTAAATTTGAATCCATACTTTCAAATTTAATTTAAAACTTTGTTTTAAATCCTGCTCTACATTTTTAAACTCATTTTAAATTTTAAAACCCTGTCAAATTTTAAAACTGTAATCATCAAATCTACCCGAGCCTAACTCAATTTACTCCGAGTCAAAACCCTCCATGCTTCGAGTCACTCACGCGATCAACTCGAGTACCACTCTTTGTTAAACCCCAAACTCTACTAGAATCCAAAAATGTTCACCGTGCACATGCACGATGAATCTGATCAACTCCGGCCAACCACGACGATCTCTACATGTCGACGATCAACCACATACCCAAACTTGATCACCAGAGCTTCGACAACCACTTGAATTCGAAATCGAGCTTCACATCCAACCTGGAACAAGAAGCAGAACCAAGAAAAACCACTCGTCCTCCCAATGTCGATCATCGGAAAGCCTTTGCTTCCAGCAGCGCCTTCGCCATCCATCGAGCTGCCAATACCCAGAGTTCTGACGAACTCGATCCACCAGAGCTTCCTTGACCACCAAAATTCTCGACCATGCCAAAATTAGGTTTACAGGCTTAAAAAGAACACCGCTGCCACCACCGTGCCTTGAATACCCTTCTGCCATTTTTCCCGACCTCGCCCATCATTCAGCTAGCTTTAGTGAGAACCACATCTTCCCCGATCACCTAGATCGTCAGAAACTACCCAAAACTCATATTCTGATCAAACTTGAACTGCTCCCTCAACCCAATACTAAAAATTGTGATTTCACTTTTAAAAATCATGATTTTAGTTAAGGTTTCAGTTTATAAACCTGTCTTGATAAATTAAGATACTTAAATTTTCACTTGTTTTAAACATGCACTGTTGTTTTCTAGTTTCTAGAGACATTCATATTTATTTTAACTTAATTAAATTTTTAATTTAGACTGAAACAAACAACTTTTGTTTGAATCTGAAATCCTAATAAAGATCAGATTAAGTGATAATGGAATTTCTACCAAATTCTTAGCTTTAAAAACAGGAATAGGCAAGAACAGATACACAACAAACATACATATATACATTCATATATACAAAGAAATTAAATCATATACATTTACACAATACACATTTTATTTCCAGTCATTCACATGCAATCAGATATCCATATACTTAAGTTTTTAAAAAGAATGTTACTCACCAGAAAACAGAGCTTCCAGATTTATTTGAAAATCTTTTGACACTTTTAAAACTTTGTGTTGCCTTTGCCTATTTGAAAACTTTTAACTTGAATACTTGATTTGCTTTGAAAACTGGAATGCTAGCTTTAGTTTGAAAAGATTGCAGTTGCATGCAGAGATGCCTTGTTTGAACATGCTTCCAGATTTGAAAAGAAAATCAGGCTGAAAACTTTGATTTGGAAATGAATTACAGGGATTTGATTTTGATAATTTCTGGTTTGAGGAGTTGATTACTAAATTTGATTTGTATAAGTTTTTGATCTGAAAACTATATTGATTTTCAGATTTGCATTATGAAGATGTTACAGGCTGAAATCTCTTAAATTTTGAGAAAGAATAGAAAAGAAATGAAGATGAGAAGTAGATGAATATATAGGTTAATTTGTGATTTAATAAAAATAAAAGAAAAATGAAAATTATAAAGGACACTTGTTTAAAATCTTAACATTTGTCATATAGAGTTGTTAATCAATTAACACTTGTTACTATTTAGCCTTAGAGATTTACACTTGTAATTTAAGTAATGCTTATTTATTTTAAATGTAAATAAAAGCCTTTTTCTTTATTTATTAAATACTTATCTATTTATAAATTACTTTAAAGAAAATTAAACCAATTATATATATATAAATAAAAGCTTATACATATAATTTGAATCTAAATATTTTTAAATATATCAATCCTTTGAATTCAATTTCAAAGTCAAATTTAAAAATCCAAATTAAAGTCAATTTATAACAACACATTCAATTTGAAAATAACAAATTCTATTTCTTTAAAATCTATTTATATCTATATATAAAACAATATATTAATAATAATATTTGAAAATAACACATTTATCAACTATAAAATAATTTATAAAAGAGATTATAAATTACTACTATTACTAAATGAACTAACATATCATATGTAAATTGTATTTTAAACTTATATATATATACACTCTTAAATCATATTTATTAAGCAATATTTAAAAAGAAAATAAAATAAACCTTATTATAAATCTTATTTAAAACCATATAGTTATTTGTTTAAATAGCTTTGAAAAGCTTAATATTAAATAAATCATAATTTCCAAACTATCAAAATATATATATTAGAAATTTAAAAACAAGATTTTATTTATTTATTAAATTTCAAACCAAAGCTTATCTATTTACAATATATACACACATATATATACATTATAAATAGAAATCATTTTATTAGTTTTTAAAAGATAAAATTCACTAATTAAATATTTATTTAATTAGATTATTAAATCAATTCAAATTTTATTATTAATGATTATCATATCGATTTAATTATTTAAACAGATTATTAAATTGATATTGCCCATAAATTCCGAGATATCACATTCCTCCCCCCTTAAAAGAATTTCGTCCCCGAAATTTAAAACAAAGGTAATTTTATAATCTATTTAAGATTTTAATTTTAAATCACAAGCATATATTATCATCCATATGCTAACAACCATAGCAACTAATTAATCCAATCAAACAATTCTAATTATCCAGAAAAAATTCTAAATACAATTTCCTAGAGTTTCCCAAGTAAAAATACCAGGATACTCGCTCTACAGAATCCAAACAATCAATACTACTAAGTTATAGAGCTCCTACTCATCTAGATCTACAGAACTAAACAGAATATCAGACTACAGACGAGTCTGACTCAACAACCGAATCCTCCCGAACTGCTTCCGCTGCACAACTCTAATCTGGAAAAGAATGAAAATGCTGATGAAGAACACGAGCACAAACTGGATAACACATCCCGGAAAATCTCAGATAACTCAAGAGAACACTCAGCAATCGCAAGTCACTTTTGCGCTCAACCCAGCCAAAATGCAAAGAAACTATTCTCTCTTTACCAATCAGAACAGTTCATACTTAACCATCCAATCCATCGAAGAAATGGATCCACTCTGTTGCTTCTGAACTTCACCTCTAGAAAAATGCTTAGCCAAAGACCTCCTTGTCGGCACACAGAACACTCCGAGCTGCACTGCTGACACAGATGCCAAAGACTTCTCAATCCAAAGCTCTTCGAGAAACTCGAACCCAAACAAAACAGAAACACTATGCTGAACACAGCCTCAACACCGAAGCAGTCACACTTCCTTAAACTTGTTCCAAAGAAAACTTCTTCGAGAACATTCATAGTCACTGCATCTCATCACACAGCTACAATTACCTGAGATACCATCACACGCTTCTGCCTAACTGACAGATCTAACTCTACTCATCCAACTTCAAAGATAAACTCCGAACCTTAACAGGTTTCCTTCCGAGATCGATGAAATCCTTACACCACTGCAAAGCTTACTCGAGACGGTATTAGGTCTACAGTCTCGACAGATACACTTCCAACCTTAAACATTCAAACTCCAACCATTGGTAGTCGTGTTACACACACCACCACCCTATCTACCTTTATAACTCATATTGGAAAACCCGAACAGGTAACCCAACAAATAGGTAGAAATATATATATATATAGTTATATAAAAATTACAAATACGCGCTCTCAAGATAGACACCACTCCAGAGCCTAGGTATTCACTCAACCTATGCTCTGATACCACTGTAACGACCCGCCATTCATTCCACAGAATGATGCATCATTAATAAGAAAGAAAGGGATAGAAAAGAGAAAAGAAGAGAAGAGAGAAAGAAACAACATCGGAATCTCAACAGCGGACCGAATAAATTATATTAATAACATAAGCTATTACATAGTATACAACAATTAACAGAGTTATACATCACATACTAGACAGTTATAAACACCTGTCTAGTTATTACAACTCAATACAACACAGAGATCAACACAGCAGAACACTATATATCTACGAACGCTGAAGCCTCCTACTCCATTGCTCCTCCAATTCAATTTGTCAAAGCTAACCTGAATCCCTTGGCTACTCGTAAAAATTTGAGTACCCAAGAGTTTATAAAACGGAAAATAAACACTTGGGTCAGACATGGGTCTGGTGTGAGTAACAGGTTAAACTTTCTTAACTTTGAAAATCCTTTTGAAAACAAAGGTATCACGTAAGACTTCCCACACATAAACATGGAAAAGTATTTATCTTACGCTAACCAACACTTTAATAGGAAATCCAGTTATATTATAATAGGTCTAGGGTTTTCAAATAAATATGAAATAGCCGAAATTGTTACATTCATTAAATTCTAGCATACATAGGTATACAATCAAGTTCGTTATCACTTATTGGAAGTTGGATTCCATACAATGGCAGGGCTACCGGGGTACCGCCCGTCACAGTACCTGGCCTAGATCAGCGTACCGAGGATCACGCCCAATACCCTGCAACACAAAGCCGGAACCATCCCTTACTGGGTAATTTCGAATAAAAATCACCCCACGGTTGTGTACATCAACCGCACCAGTAAGCCGAAATAGAAAGGGACATCTAGACAAGGATGACCTTACTCTCAGTGGGTGCTAGCCACGAAGCATTGCTGCACCTCCCCTGTTTTAGCCATTCCCGGTTGATGAGGCTTGAGGCTACGATTACCTTTAATCAGAACACATTACTTAGAATGCTCATCGTCCACCTGACGATGTTCTGAAAGCATTCAATCCATACAAGTTCGTTCCGGGTTCGAACGAAACCGAAGGCATTATCTCGTTACACTCATTTTGGGATCACCCTCAAAGTTAATGACAATGACCCTTGCACTCTGAATCTTCATCTTCACTTGGGATTCACGACCTATCGTTAATTTGGATCGATGTGGTATTCAGATATCTAAATCTGGAAACCCGATCCCGGTCTCATCGAAATCCAAAACGTATCTTTTAAGGCCAAGTTGTTTTAAAGTTAAAACAATTCAATTCTTTATCTATATACACAGAGATAGATAATTCACAATAGATAATCCATTTTATCATCACAAATAGATAATTCATATTATCATTACAATTCAACCAAAACATCCATATCATAGATCAGCACATATCTCATCAGAGATATCGAACAATGCAAAGCATTCAATATTATTCATCCATCCCTAAGTAATGATTTATACCATCTCTGATTAATTTAAAGTGAATTAAATTAATTACTTCATTCTATAAATCCTGCTTACTTAATCATTAATTGAACCAATTAATTAATTATACTCTAAGTATCCATCTTAATTAATCATTCCTGATTAATTATCCTTTAATTACTTTAAGTAATTAATCCTTAATTAACTTCAAAAATTAATTATCCTAAACCATTACAGTAATTAATCTTTAATTACTTCATTAATTAATTAACTATACTTAATTACATTAATCCTTAATTAATTACAATTAATTAATTACTTTAATCACGTATCATTGATTAATTAGTTTAATTAATCAATCCTTAATTACATCATTAATTATTTTAATTTATGATCCTTAATTACTCTTAATTAATTATCCTATTTAAATTAATTACATTTAATAATTAATCTTTAATTAGTCACATTTATTAATCACCTTTGATTAATCTCATTTATTAATTAACTACCCTTAATTACTTCTTTAAATAAATTAATTACTCCTTAATTAATTATCTTTTAATTAATACCTTGATTAATTATACAAAGTAATTAAACTCAAATTACTTTCATTATTAAATCTCCTTTAATTAATTACATCCAGTAATTACCTTTAAATTATTTTCCAAAATAATTACACTTCATTAATTACTTTTAAGTAATTATACTTATCAAATTACCAAGTGATTTATCTTAAATTAATTAAATAATTAAACTTATCAAATTTATTTAATTAATTACTTTAAGTAATTAATTCATTTTAATTATTTCCATTAAGTAATTATACTTAACCAATTTCATGTTAATTAATTAATCTAATTGATTATCAAAATTAATCATATTAATTAATTATTTAATGATCCCTAATTAATGATCTCTCATTAATTATTAACCATTTTTTACTTAAGTAATTAAACTTAAATCAACCATTATTTATTACAAATTAATTAATTCTTAATTACCAATTAATTACTCTCTAATTACTTAATTAATTATTAATTAATCTTTATTCACTTGGTTAATTAATTCCTAATCATTTATTAATAATCTATACTTATCTAATTAAATGATCCTTAATTTCAAATTAATTAACCCTTAATTAATTTACTTATAATCTTAATTATTTAATTAATTAGCACTAAGTCATTAATTAATTAACTTATTAAATTACCCTTTAATTACCTTATTAATTTAATGAATCCTAAATCATTAAACCTTAATTAATCTCTAAATTAAAGCATTAACCTTTATAACTACTTTAATTATTATTAACAAAAGACTTTGAAACATTTTACTTTTAAATCTTTCCTTTAATTTATTTCAAATTAAAGATTTAAAATAAATTACAAATTTAACTTTAACCAAATTTAAATCAAATTTACAAAACCTTTTTAAATCCAAATGTTAAAGAAACACTTAACATTTATAAAAGAAAATTTAAGATTTTTAAACCAATTCATTTAAATTCAAACCTTTTTAATATATACTTTAAATATTTTAAATTTGTTAAAACATTATAATTTTATAAACTTATTTATTTCAAACTAGGATACAAATTAAATTTGAATCCATACTATCAAATTTAATTTAAAACTTTGTTTTAAATCCTGCTCTACATTTTTAAACTCATTTTAAATTTTAAAACCCTGTCAGATTTTAAAACTGTAATCACCAAATCTACCCGAGCCTAACTCAATTTACGCCGAGTCAAAACCCTCCATGCTTCGAGTCACTCACGCGATCAACTCGAGTACCACTCTCTGTTAAACCCCAAACTCTACCAGAATCCAAAAACGTGCACCATGCACATGCACGATGAATCTGATCAACTCCGGCCAACCATGACGATCTCTACATGTCGACGATCAACCACATACCCAAACTTGATCACCAGAGCTTCGACAACCACTTGAATTCAAAATCGAGCTTCACATCCAACCTGGAATAAGAAGCAGAACCAAGAAAAACCACTCGTCCTCCCAATGTCGATCATCGGAAAGCATATGCTTCCAGCAGCGCCTTCGCCATCCATCGAGCTGCCAATCCCCAGAGTTCTGATGAACTCGATCCACCAGAGCTTCCTTGACCACCAAAATTCTCGACCATGCCAAAATTAGGTTTACAGGCTTAAAAAGAACACCGCCGCCACCACCGTGCCTTGAATACCCTTCTGCCATTTTTCCCGACCTCACCTATCATTCAGCTAGCTTCAGTGAGAACCACATCTTCCCCGATCACCTAGATCGTCAGAAACTACCCAAAACTCATATTCTGATCAAACTCGAACTGCTCCCTCAACCCAATACTAAAAATTGTGATTTCACTTTTAAAAATCATGATTTTAGTTAAGGTTTCAGTTTATAAACCTGTCTTGATAAATTAAGATACTTAAATTTTTACTTGTTTTAAACATTCACTGTTGTTTTCTAGTTTCTAGAGACATTCATATTTATTTTAACTTAATTAAATTTTTAAACTTTAATTTAGACTGAAACAAACAACTTTTGTTTGAATCTGAAATCCTAATAAAGATCATATCAAGTGATAATGGAATTTCTACCAAATTCTTAGCTTTAAAAACAGGAATAGGTAAGAACAGATACACAACAAACATACATATATACATACAAAGAAATTAAATCATATACATTTACACAATACACATTTTATTTCCAGTCATTCACATGCAATTAGATATCCATATACTTAAGTTTTTAAAAAGAATGTTACTCACCAGAAAACAAAGCTTCCAGATTTATTTGAAAAGCTTTTGACACTTTTAAAACTTTGTGTTGCCTTTGCCTATTTGAAAACTTTTAACTTGAATACTTGATTTGCTTTGAAAACTGGAATGCTAGCTTTAGTTTGAAAAGATTGCAGTTGCATGCAGAGATGCCTTGTTTGAACATGCTTCCAGATTTGAAAAGAAAATCAGGCTGAAAACTTTGATTTGGAAACGAATTACAGGGATTTAATTTTGATAATTTCTGGTTTGAGGAGTTGATTACCAAATTTGATTTGTATAAGTTTTTGATCTGAAAACTATATTGATTTTCAGATTTGCATTATGAAGATGTTACAGGCTGAAATCTCTTAAATTTTGAGAAAGAATAGAAAAGAAATGAAGATGAGAAGTAGATGAATATATAGGTTAATTTGTGATTTAATAAAAATAAAAGAAAAATGAAAATTATATAGGACACTTGTTTAAAATCTTAACATTTGTCATATAGAGTTGTTAATCAATTAACACTTGTTACTATTTAGCCTTAGAGATTTACACTTGTAATTTAAGTAATGCTTATTTATTTTAAATGTAAATAAAAGCTTTTTTCTTTATTTATTAAATACTTATCTATTTATAAATTACTTTAAAGAAAATAAAACCAATTATATATATAAATAAAAGCTTATACATATAATTTGAATCTAAATATTTTTAAATATATCAATCCTTTGAATTTCAATTTCAAAGTCAAATTTAAAAATCCAAATTAAAGTCAATTTATAACAACACATTCAATTTGAAAATAACAAATTCTATTTCTTTAAAATCTATTTATATCTATATATAAAACAATGTATTAATAATAATATTTGAAAATAACACATTTATCAATTTTAAAATAATTTATAAAAGAGATTATAAATTACTACTATTACTAAATGAACTGACATATCATATGTAAATTGTATTATAAACTTATATATATATATGTATATACACTCTTAAATCATATTTATTAAGCAATATTTAAAAAGAAAATAAAATAAACCTTATTATAAATCTTATTTAAAACCATATAGTTATTTGTTTAAATAGCTTTGAAAAGCTTAATATTAAATAAATCATAATTTCCGAACTATCAAAATATATATATTAGAAATTAAAAAACAAGATTTTATTTATTTATTTAATTTCAAACCAAAGCTTATCTATTTACAATATATACACACATATATATACATTATAAATAGAAATCATTTTATTAGTTTTTAAAAGATAAAATTAACTTTAAAAATATAACACCTTTTTATAGTTTAAATTACTAAATAATTAAGGTGTTAAAAAGTTATTCATCTTATTTAAATCTCATAGAATAAGAATGTGAAAAAATATGAAGACGTCCTTTATTTTCTTATTAGAATCCCACTATTTAATTTCATTTTTATTGAAAATAAATCATTTCTCCAAGAATCAACTTTCCATGATATGAAGAATCACATATTTTCAACCAAAAACTCAACTTTTAATTCCTTTCAATTCAAAATTTTAATACTTGAAATTCATAAACTAGGAAAACTAACTCCTAGTAAAAAGTTACGTATATGTAGAAACGAATAAAATTTTCTTTCATTAAAATATTAATTTTATTAAATCTTCATAGACTTCCTATGATGATCATAAAGAAATTTTAATTTAGTATAAATCATATCCTTATACTAAAATTCAAACTCATTTATAAAAATCTCTTTTCTTGCTTTACAAGAGAACTTCTTACTCTTATTATTAATTTTGTAAAGCTATTTCAGTTTGATTTATCCTCATTAATTTGTTATGCGAAATTCAACAATCATTACAATCAAGATAATAATCAACTCAAAACCATAGAAATCATCCAGCATATAAGAAATTTGTGGACAATGCTTCACATGTCAAATATTAAAGGCAAGCATTTCGCTTGTCTACACAAATTACCGCTCTTCCTAAGTCTAACTAAGGCAAGCTGTTCGCTTGTCAACATAGTAGACATCTACTCAATTGACGCCTTAGAATAAGAATGGGAACTAATTCAATGATTTCCCGTTATTCCAAATATTTTAATTCAAATTTCAAAATATCAATCAGTACTCCAAATAATTATTTTCGAAAATTTACATCTTTCAAAAAAAAGCTTCTTATGGTAATTATTTATGCCAAATCATATGTATATAATTCGTCTCTTAGATTCCAATTAATTTCTTATTTTGAACTTCCACAATTTATTAACACAATTACTTGCATCTTTATTTTAACTTCTTATTGTCTGGGGTTCAATTACAAAATTAGACTTCTATTTAAATCATAAAATGATAAACACAACAAATCAAAAATATCACTCGCAATTCTTCTTAACATATACCTTAAAAATTCACATTCATAATTTACAAATATTAAATAATTTAATGACATTCATTGCCTTGCTATCAATTTTAGCGAATCGCTTTGTGAAATGGCTGCGATATTGACCGTGAAATCAACTAGTCCTCGCCACTGATCTCTATTATCGCTAAGGTTCGGTGGCTGGACACGTCATCTAAATTAATACATAAAATGCATTTTTACAATTTTGATTATAATTTTCTAAGCCATTAAAATTTTTTAAACACATATATACGTATATATAAATTTTCCTTCTAAATTTATCTTCCAAAATATGTTTCCACAAAAATATTTTATTTTCACAAATAATAATATCAAATTCCAAATCATTTACTAAATATTGTTATTAAAAATTCAATAATACTTCCTTTGCAAAAAATTATATAGTTCATAATCTTTTATTTTAAAATATTATTATTCTTCAATAAACTTTTTTGAAAACATATCACATTTGTATATAAAAGTATACATACATTTTCTCAAATATCTTGCTACTTCCAAAATTTATTTTATATGCATATAAATATATTTTCCAAAACATTCATCTCATTTTAAAATAATATTTAACTCACATAACACTTTATCTACTCATTAAATATTATTTTCAACATATTCACAATTATTTATAATACTTCAAATATTATAACTCAAATTTACTTTGTCGGACTATCTCGTCAAAGCGTTGAGGCATCCCTATCGACACCATGACAACCCACATCTCGACTAGAATTCATAAAACACTCAACGAGCAATTTAACATAAAATAATTCAAAAGTTTACAAATCTCTAAATTCTCATACAATTGAAAATTTATCCATAAAAATTCGAGTATGCAACCATTCGCATGTATACAACATTCAGTCAAATATAATGTTTCCACCAAAAATTGGCACAAAAACACAATAAAGATTTTGTAGAGGAATAAATGAAATTTTTTAAATGTAAATAGAAGGAATATGGCCGTAAAGCAATAAGAAATAAACAAATAATATAGACACAGCAGTTTATAGTGGTTCGGCGTTATTTTCCTACATCCACTTTGAAGAGATAACATTATTAATTACTTTGTAAACTGAGTAGAAGAGGGATCAGATGAAAATCCTTAGTTATAAAAGAGTACAAAGCAACAAGTAGTGTCCAGATCCCGAAAATGAACAATCAAGTCTGTATTAATGGAGGAAGACGATGGAATATTTTATAGAGGAAGACGGTGAAATATCTCCCTGAAAATTTGATAAAAGGATCTCTAACACCATAGGGTCCCATAGGAGGAATCGCTGGCCCAAATCCCAAGAAACATGGACTGGGGCCGATCCCTATTTTGGAGGAGTTTGGGGGTGCGATCCTTGTGGGAGCTTCTCCACATTGTATTATGCTTATCCTTCATGTTTCATGCCATTGGATTAGTAGAACTTGAGTTATTAATCAATCTTGGTTGCAACATGTTTTGTAGCCTCATTCTGGTCGATCCCTCTTGCTTGCTCCTTCTAGGATGTTATCCCTACGGTGGACTCCCTAGGGTCCCCACATCTTGTTTTCAAAGTTTCATATGCATTGGAATTTTAGATTTTGAGATATCGATTGTTTTCCATCGAGTTGCACTTGTTTAGCTGAAGTAATCCGATCCTTTTGACAGAGAGGGATCATAGCTGATCCCTTTCCTAGGTTAAATTATATTCCATACTTTGAACATTTTGTATAGCATATCTCTCAATTCCGTTCGATCACGACTTCATATTATCATCTGTACTCTATTCCTGGACCCCACAATCATCGCTCTGGGCACACTGGCCTTGATGAAATTCAAGTCAAACTTGTTTAATCAGTTCGGATATAGCTGGGTCAAAATTTCAGATAACACTTGCCCCCCAAAGTACGTCTTGTACTGAACATGACGTGCTTTGAGTCTAAGCAAGTTAGAATCGCTGGAAAGAAATCTATCCAATTTTCTAAACAGTCACCATCCTTCTATCGAATTATTTTCCCAAAGTTTCGTATCTCTCTTTGATCATCATGACGGTTGGTCGATTTCCAATAGTATAAATTTAGGATTATATTTCGTTAGTTGCTATCTATGTCCGGTTCTACGGGGCTAGTAAGCTTTGACTAACTGATCTAGTCTTGACCTTGAAAGATTCAGGTGATAATTCAATTTTCATCGATTTCAAAAATTGAATTTTTAGAATACTCACGTTTACGTTTTGGCACAAGTTCTTGTCGTTGGCTCTTCGATGCATTTGCATGCTCATGGGTCGTTAACAATTGTTGTTGAATTAGATGCAATTTCATTGCATTTAAATAATTTACATAGTTTTATGTACATGTTTGCATACATATAGGGGTCGTGTCTGATCCCTTTCCTTTTTTTAATATTTATAGGTATCGGAATTCCTCTAGCCGATCCCTTTCTTTCCCATATTCTCTCTATTCTTATATATATAGGGATCAGATGGATCCTTCTTGGGTAAGGATCGTATCCGATCCCTTCCAATCGGTGGGGACTTAACATTTCAGCTTTAAAGAGAAGCTTAAGCGAGCAGTCCCTATTATCCTTCATATATAAACCGATACTCCATCCCTCCATCTCTTCACTTGCTTTATTTCTCATTTGCCTTTGTTTCCTCTAAGCTCACCTCCAAACCCTCTCCTTTCAGTTTGAACTCCGAACCCTTCCCTTCAAATCAATTACCACCTCCATCCTTAACTCGCCATCCTCTCTTGCTCTGGACCACTAATTCGCCTTTGATTTGAATCGAAATCAAACATCTCCATTTGGGTAGCTCATATTTTATACAGTTAGGTAGGTTTTCTTGCATGGGTTTGGTCATGCCATTGGTCGAATTAGGTGAAGAAGAGGAGAACGGTGGCGACATTGGGTTTGGTGAGTTGGTAGGTGAGGAGAAGGTAAGGAATGATGAGATTTGTGGAAATGAGGCATGGAAATTCGTTAAGTGAAGTGATCCGTGTTACTCGAGTTTAGATCGATGTAATAGGTTGAAGTGGAGGATAAGAAAAGCTAAGTATATGGATCGATGCAGTAGTTATGAGAGGGATCAGTCATGGTTAGGTGTAGGAAGGGATTGGTCATGTCTTGATGTGGAGAGGGATCAGTTATTTTCATAAATGGGATGGTGGTTTGAGGAGCAAGGTGGGATCGGTGGGATCAGTGTGAATACGAGAAAGAAGGAATCAGTTTTGGTGTAGCTTAAAGGTGAAAGTCTATAGGATCTTTATAAATAATGCAACTTACATATATACATGTGTGAGTGTATATCACTAACTATGTTAAGCAGAGAAGAATAATTGAATAAAAGATAAATAATAAAAAATGATCACACCTGATATTTTATACTGTTTCGGACCTCCCGTCCTACGTTCACTCCCGAAGCTCCCCTTCTGTATTTCCTTTAACCAACTAACACTCGCTTTGCCCAGAGGAATAAGCTAATACAAAAGTATATCTCTGACAGTCTTTTGTTCCAAATAACACGGTTTTTGACCGATAGCACAAATCTTCATATGATCTTCTTTAAGTATAAGAATGTGAATGCTTTGAGTTGTAGGAAGTGGTTTAGCCAAAATTATATTTTAGTTATAATAGATTGAGAGTTTGTAAGCAATGTATGCACAAGAGAGAGATAAGTAATAGATTTTATTAATTCAATTCAATTAATCTCTAAATCTCAATCATGGTAGTATTTATAGATTCAAAAAGATGCAGATGAAGAGTTGTTACTATTAGATAAGGTCTATTCATTTTAATGGCTGCAACCTTTCGATGAAGAGGTAATTTCTTTTTGTTCAACAGAAGTGTCTATTTAGAAATATGCAGTTTTTCAGACGACAAACCTCTATGGTAAAACCTCAGACGTCTGTGGCTTCAAAAAAAAATTTCTTGTGTATTTCCTCAAACGTCTGTGGTTAGTAACTGCAGTTTTCTACTGTATTGTGTGGTATTTGAATTTGTGTATGATCATATGTGCATATATACTCAAGGAGACCTTAACAACATTTTATCTAAGACTGTTTTATAGTAGAATAACCTTACTAACTATAGTATGGTCGATAAATCTTTGTTTGTCTTCGAGTCTCAATATCTTCGAGCATTATGTCTTCTTGTAGTATATACCTGTAATCTTGATAAAATATGCGTGTGTGTATATATGATTGTATAGTTGTTGTCATTAAAACATATACTAGAGGTTATAACAAAAGGGATCGTTAGTGTGGGTTTCGGCATAGGGATCGGCTATGTTGAGATATAGGAATAGGGACCAGTCATGTTGGTTAAGAGGCATCAGTTGTTTGCTTTAGGAGAGGTATTGGCTACGGGGACAGCCGATTTCAGGCCCTTGAACCAAGCTTGAAACCTTAAACAAACCACTCCATGCAGACTTGTATGAACAATTTGAACCAATCCCATCTTAATGAACTTGAACATTTGACTATAACGGACAACATGACTTGCATATCCAATATCGAACTTGAAACTAAACGACTAAACTGGTGGGACTTAGAATATGAATTGAGAACTAACATATGGACTTCAATAATAAATTTCACACTTCGATATATAGATAGTCGATCCCAAAGCTTACACAACCGATCAATTTAAACGCCAATTGAGATGGTCAACGATGCCAGTCACACTGGTTGGAATCCAAAGTCCCGTCACTACTTTTGCTTCTAATTTGGAACTGTTTGTCTCTGCACTGCACAACACTGCACCACACTAGTTTACACTTAGCACGAGGGGACATGTAAAAACTTTAATTTTACTTATCTACTGAGTTTAGTTGATATAGGCTCTAGACGTTTAGGTCGTTTGGTTGCAATGTCTTCTGGAAAACCTCCACAACACAACAATCCGGGTGCCGAGATTAATTTTGCGACTGTATCTAGTTGACTTTTTATTGAACATCAAACTGAGCAACCAGAGAGTTTCGGTTGATTGGTTGACCTTTTCTTTGATTTTCCTATCCTTCCAGTGGAAGAAATAAATCTTACCACTAACACTTTAGAAGGTGTTATATTTATGGATAACCCGATGGATTCTTAAGCCTCCATAATTGGTGAGGCTGCTCTTCGTAGGCTATGCTCTAAACATGGGATCCTGTTTGGAGATGTTCTAGTTCCTTCAGGGAATGACAAGGCCCACTTGCCCCCGAAGGGGTATACGGCTTGTAATAAATTTATGTATTGGCCCGGATGTGTACCGCCTTCTAATTCAATTATCCAAGAGATGCTAAATTATATGGGAATAGCTCCTGCTTAACTACATCCAAACAATTATGTTTTTCTTCATGGCACTTTCTTGCTATTTATGGATGTTCTGTTCCGCCCGCCATCTCCGAAAGACATTAGATTCATTTATAATTTCAAGAGACAAACGAGAAGCCTTTGTTATACTTTCCTCGAGCCCGCGCCCAACTGTCAAGTTCTGATTGGTTCTTGGAACAAACTCGGTGTCTTTAAACATGAATGGTTCTACATTCGTTGTCCACCAGGCTTCACAAGGCAATGGTTAGAAGGACGTAAGTGTTGCCTACACTCTATTTCATGATTCAAAAGCCCAAGTCGTATTATGAACTAATAAATAGTTTGAAAATATACAGGAGACCATCCACGACACGAAGGTGATAATTATTCAAGGATGGTTTCTGCTGTCCACGCCACCTCAGTTGAGGATAGGGACATCAAATCTCTTGCAACCGATAAGTGTTATCTCTGTTTGGGCTGTTAGAAGAAGGTCGCAACATCAGGCTTTCGAGATGCGTTGCATTGTAAAGAAATGTTGTGGAACAAGAAGGTGCCATTGATAGTCTTATCGTGCCCTAGTCGAGGAGGCTCAGGATGATGCCCAAGGAGGTAAAATTAGAGGTGATGAAGCTAACAAGCCTGGCAACGATGATGCAGGTCCGGGCAATGTGCCTGTGGTCGAGTCGTCACTACGGATTATGCTGAAAAAAGGTTGTACAACTTACCATCGAACTCTATTAGAACGTAGGAAGAATTTGTAAAAGCTTTCTTAAAAAAGTTCTACCCCTTGGAAAAAACGAGTAGAATCCAAAACGAAATTGTAAATTTTCATCAATTCATGGGAGAACCATTCGGAAAATATTTTGAAAGATTCAAAGAGATTTTGATAAAATGTCCACACCATAACTTCGAAAAATGGATGATTTGCCAAATCTTATACGATGGACTCGAAAATAGCTCACCAACCATGCTCGAATCAATGTGCCAAGGCAACTTTCTTTCCCAACATCACGACGATGCTTGGCAATTTCTTGAAAACCTCACTGAAAAATCATTCCAATGGGAACGCTCAAATGAAAAATCAATTTACTCTCGATCGAGTGCACACTCGATAGGATCTTCTTTTTCTTTGGAAGCTAAGATCGACACAATGATTAAAAAAATCGATACTGTTTTCTCATCGAATCAAATGAACCAAGCTTCCCAACCGATGTGTTATAGATGCAACGATCCTAATCATATAGCCGATCAGTGTCCCAATTCTGTCAAACAAATTAATGTTTTCAATAATGCCAAAAATGACCCATTTTCTCCAACGTACAATCCTGGTTGGAGAAATCATCTGAATTTCACGTGGAACCAAAACAATCCCAACACAAATACGATTCGTCCCAATTTTCAAGCATTTCCGAATAATGCTTCGAATCCTCCCTTTCAGCCCAACAAATTTCAACCAAACTTTGTGGGTCTGTCTCATAATCAACCGCAACAATTAAATTTTCAACCAAATTCTGCTCATCCTCCCCAAGATGATAAACATTTAAATTAGCTTGAGAAAACTCTTGAAACGCTGGCTAAAGAAACTACCCAAAGCCTTCAACCAAACGGCAATTTGCAAAATTTATTGACCTCATATATGCAAAACTTGAAATGCAAATGAGTCAATTAGCCACATCCGTAAGTGAACGCGAACGAGGAACATTCCCAAGCCAGCCTCTTCCAAATCCCAGAATTCAAAACACAAATTCAAATCAAGCCCATGTTGTTCAAGATAGCAATGTCACCCAATTGAATGCTATCACAACTCTACGTTCCGGTAAACAAATCGATAATCAAGTCGTTAATCCAAACGATTTACCGAAAATCTCTCTCGACACTTCTAAAACAACGAACGAATCTGAACAGAACGTGGAGCCAAACATCGAATCAAATGATAATCAAGATTTTTCTTCTACCACTTCAGTAGGCCTGCCTACCGAGTATCGTGTTCCATTTCCACATCGTCTTCGGCCAAAGAAACACACGGACCAAATGGAAAAGATGTTGGAAATTTTTAAACAAGTGAAAGTTAACATCCCACTTCTTGACATCGTTTAGCTAGTCCCAGCGTACGCGAAATTTCTTAAGAACTTGTGGACCCAAAAGCGACACACTCAAGTGCCCAAAAAAGTCTTCTTAGCCACCAGTTTGAGTGAAGTCTTGTCCCAATCCATACTCATTAAATACAAAGATCCTAGTTGCCCTACGATTTCGTGTACAATTGGAGACAAGACGATTAACAAATGTTTGATTGACTTAGGTGCGAGTGTGAATTTGATTCCATATTCCGTGTATGAACAATTAGGCTTAGGAGAGCTCAAACCCACAAAAGTGACGCTTCAATTCGCTGATCACTCCATTAAGAAACTTCTCTCCTCTCTATTCTTTCGAAAAACAAGGAAGCGATTGTATGGTCGATCTCCGATATAAAGGGAATTAGCCCTGCTATTGTTCAACATCGCATCCATTTGATCGACGATGCCAAGCCTGTTCGTGACGCGCATCGAAGGCTTAATCCAAAAATGAAAGATGCGGTGCGTGATGAAATTCTTAAACTTCTCGACAACGGAATCATTTACCCAATCTCTGATAGTTCATGGGTTAGCCCAATTCACGTTTTACCGAAAAAGTCTGGGCTAACCATTGTCAAGAACGATTCAAACGAACTTATTGCAACTCGTACTCAAACGGGTTGGCATGTTTGCATTGACTATCGAAACTAAATGCCGCAACACGTAAAGATCACTTCCCTCTTCCTTTCATTGACAAATGCTCGTACATTTAGCCGGCCACAAATTCTACTGTTTCCTTGATGGTTATTTCGGCTATAACCAAATTCCAATTGCTCTTGAAGATCAAGAGAAAAAGACTTTCACGTGTCCATTCGGTACCTATTCTTATCGACGTATGCCATTCGGACTTTGTAACGTGCCTACTACCTTCCAACGATGCATGGTTGGCATCTTTTCTGACATGATTGAACGCTTTCTAGAAGTTTTTATGGACGATTTTTCTATCTTTGGCGATTCTTTTTCCCAATGTTTACATCATCTCGCGTTGGTTCTAAATCGATGTAAAGAAAAAATTTGACTTTGAATTGGGAAAAATGCCACTTTATGGTCAAACATGGTATAGTCCTTGGACATATCATCTCAAATAAAGGCATTGAGGTAGATAAAGCGAAAATCGACATAATTGCAAACCTACCCATTCCCAAATCGGCTTAAGGACATTCGATCTTTTGTAGGACACGCTGGCTTTTACCGACAGTTTGTGAAAGACTTTAGAAAAATTGCTCATCCTTTGACGACTCTTCTCGGAAAAGACGTTCCATTCGATTTCAACTCTGAGTGTATCTCATCTTTTGAACGTCTCAAAAACAAACTCATTTCTGCTCCAATCATTTGCGCGCCCAATTGGGATCTTCCGTTCGAAATAATGTGTGATGCTTCGAACTTTGCCATTGGTGCTGTCTTAGGACAACGCATCAACAAGGTCCTTCACGTCATTTACTACACGAGTATGACTTTGAACGACGCTCAACTAAACTACACAACAACCGAAAAAGAGCTTCTAGCTGTCATTTTTGCACTCGAAAAGTTTCGACCTTACTTGATAGGTTAACACATTACTGTGTACACGGACCACTCTCCACTTCGATATCTCTTCGCTAAAAAGGATGCTAAATCCCGTTTGATTCGTTAGATCCTTTTACTTCAAGAATTTGACCTTACAATTAAAGACAAAAAAAGATCCGATAATGTCATAGCCGATCACTTGTCTCATCTTCCGAACGCACCATCTTCTTTGCCAATCAATGAAAACCTTCCTGATGAACAACTTCTTTCAATTTCTATCGACCCATGGTACGCTGATATAGTGAACTACTTAGTCACTAAAGAAAATCCCTCATCTTGGTCCAAACAGGACAAATGCAAATTTGTGTCCCAAGTGAAATAATTCTATTGGGATGATCCATACTTGTTCAAATATTGTCCCGACCAAATCATCTGACGTTGCATTCCGGATAATGAGATCAGGAGTGTTCTTTCATTTTGTCACGATCAAGCGTGCGGTGGACATTTCGGTCCTCGAAAAACTGCGGAAAAAGTACTTCAATGTGGTTTCTATTGGCCTTCTCTTTTCAAAGACTCATTTGAATTTTGTAAAACTTGCGATCGATGTCAAATGCTTGGATGAATTTCTCGACGAGATATGATACTTCTAAACCCCATTCTTACGATCAAAATCTTTGATGTTTGGGGTATCGACTTTATGGGACCTTTTCCCCAATTCTTTTGGAAACTTGTATATCCTTCTCGCTGTCGATTACGTCTCAAAATGGGTCGAAGCTGTTCCTTGCAAAACCAACGACCATAGAATTGTTGAGAAATTTCTCAAAGAAAACATCTTTTCAAGGTTCAGCACACCTCGCACAATAATTAGTGATAACGGAACCCATTTTTGCAACCGTTCTTTTGAAACTTTAATGAGAAAATACTCGATAACCCACAAGTTATCCACTCCGTATCATCCTCAGAATTGTGGCCAAGTTGAAGTTTCAAATCGACAAATAAAACAAATCTTGGAGAAAACTGTCAATAAAAATCGAAAAGATTGGTCTCAGAAATTGACTGATGCGCTTTGGGCTTACCGTACTGGTTTTAAAACTAACCTTGGGATGTCCCCATTTCGTTTAGTTTACGGTAAAGCTTGCCATTTATCCGTTGAAATCAAACACAAAGCGTTGTGGGCAATTAAGAACTTAAACTTTGATCTTGAGAAAGCTGGCGAAAACCGAAAACTAAAACTCAACGAACTAGAAGAACTTAGGAACGACGCGTATGAAAAAACGAGAAAATTTAAAAAGAAAGAACCAAAGTTTTTCATGACAAGTCAATCCTAAGGAAAACATTTTCGCCTAACCAAAAAGTTCTTTTATATGACTCAAGACTTCATTTATTCCCTGGGAAACTTAAATCAAGATGGACCGGATTGTTTGTGGTACGAACTGTTTTTCCACATGGTGTCGTAGAAATAGAAAACCCTAGGGATGGATCGATTTTCAAAGTCAATGGTCATCGTTCGAAACCTTTCTTGGAATTGCCAAGTAACCAAGAAGAGGAGCTCATGATTCTGCATGAGCCAAGCTACGTCTAGTAAGAATGTTAACCCTTTTTTGTAAATATTTACATAGTTTTCCCCATTACACTCATTATTTCATGCATTGACTGTGGGGACACAGTCAAAATTAAGTGTGGGGGGATTCTCATTTTCATTTTTTTAAAGTTTGATGCCATTTTTGAATTTTCATTTTCCTTTATCTAAAAAAAATCAAAAAATTTCTAAATCCCAAAAACATTTTCTTTTTAGCATTTTGATTTATTTTTGAAGAAACACTATAGGATAAGTATAAGTTTTGGTTAATAAATTGAAATTTTTGAAAATTTATTTGTCTTAACAAAAATAAAAATGAAGTTTGATTACAAATAACAATGGTTTAACTAGTATAAAGGAAGGTTCATATGTGTTAATTATGAAGTATCTTCTAATTGAAAATCTTTGTTTTAAATAAGTGGTAAATTTAAAGTAAAGGATATAACAATTTTATCTTCCAAGTTAAATGGTGCTAAGATGATTTTGCAAAACTCTCTCTTTCTAAAACAATATATATATATATAAAATAAAAAAACTTTTTTATATATGTATATATTTTTAACACCTAGAGTCTTGTGTTCACACTCGTGTGTTCACTAGCCATGCGCTGTACCCTTCTCACGTAAACCCGAGGCAGTGCATGATCGGTATATCTGGCCTCAGTTTATCTAAGTTAGGTGTATATATATAAAAATTCTTTTTAATAACGCCTACAGTCGATAAGTGTTCACACTTGTGTGTTCACTCGCCACGCTCTGTATTCCCCTCACATTAGTCCGCAAGGCAGTGCACGGGTAATATATCTAGCCTTAGTTTACCTGAGTTAGGCATATGCAAATATTGTTAATATCAATTTTGAGTAAGAGAGAGTAAGCAATTGAAATCCAAGCACCATTTTAACTTGTTATTGAAAAGAAATGAGAATACCACCTTGGCAAACTTTGATAATCAACTAAGGATCCATTTCATAATTACATTGTGTTATCAACCGAAACAACGAGTTAAACTATTGTCTATTTGCTATGATAACTTGATTTTTGTTGGAAATTTTGACGAGTAAATGACTTAAATTTTCAAGACAATGACCAAAACCTATATTTAACTTATGAGTGTCGAATTGAAAATGAATCCTTCATTTGTAAATATTTTCAAAAACTTGCATTCATCCCATTGTAAATAAATCTTGCACTTTGTAAATATTTTCACTTTGCATTTGGATTTTGTGGGTAGTATCCGCTGAAAACCCTCACGAGACAACACTCGTCCTACTGAAGACAACCAGAGGTTTAACAGCTTGTTGCATACGCTCAATGCAATCGTGCTTCCTACGAAAACGGATTTATCTTAGTTTTCCTTTATTCGAGGACGAATAAAAAGATAAGTGTAGGGTATTTGATGTGCACATAAATGTGCATATATTTACATCCATATTTTATCTCTTTTTATTTAAATAAACATCATATTTGGTCATTTTTACATGTTAAAACCAAAATTCAATTATTTTCAAACCATCATATTTTCATCTTCATTCAGGGGCAAAATGGTCATTTTTGTGCATGTGCCAATTTAAGAATTTTACTTGACAATTTTTATGATTTTTATAGGATATTTGATGCATATGGAAGTGGGATTAATGATGATATATGCATGCACAAGGAAATACAAAGGAATGAAGAGGAAATAATTCAAGTTCAAGATCAAGGAGGACCCCACCCACTTACCTAAATGTACAATTAGGAGCTAATGGACAACTAAGTGGAGGTTAAAGCTTCATGCACATCAAATGATCGATTAATTAGTGGCTAATGTTACTTGGTGGCTACACTTCCTAAAGGGTATTTTGGGAAGCTCCCTAAAAATGGAATTAGGGTTTTGTGCATGTATAAATAACCCTCTTATGTACATGAACATATCTTCTACTCTTTCACATTAGTTAGGAAATTAAAAGAGCAAGTTGTAATGGCAATGTTACATTAAATAAAAATGGCTTCCAAGCCTCTTTCTTCTCTCTTTTCTACATGCTTTCCTTCGTTTTATGGATAATGTTTATTTCTATGCTCTCTTTCTTTTTATGTCCATAGCTTAGGTTTACATTTATGCACTAGTCTAGTTAATTTCCTTCTAGTAGTTAATCTTCTTTTTCTTTGTTTATTCTCTACTTTCTTTCATTTTCAATATTGAAACTTACATTTGTTGATTTGATAACACAAATGAGTAGCTAAACCCCTTCAATTTAGGGGTAATGAAGCTCTCAAATATTATGTAATTTCAACATTTTATGATTTATGATCTCTTTAGCTTGTGCTTCATGGAAGTGAATTTTGATATAAGTTTATACAAGTGGGTTTGATAGCTTATATTGCTTACGCAAATGAGCTATTCTTATTCAACATAAACAAAATTTACATCATCATTTGCTAATTAATTTTTTATTTTGAAATGAAAGTAAAAATGAAATTTGATGATCTATATTACTAGTTACAATAGTAAATAGATCATACTTAAAATAGCTTTTGCTTTGGCTTCATTATTATGAGAATTATACGTGGTATAACTGTTGTATTATAGTTTGATTGTTTGAGTTATGTTAATTAATAACATAAACAAACCATACTTTTGATAAATGCAATGATTATTTCATTTAACATCAAATTTAGAGATCAAAAATTATTTGTTTGTTGATTTACAAAAATACGAGAGTGGATTTGCCTCTAAATTGTTCTCTAGTCTAATAGTTTTAAATCACATTTTAATTCTAGCTTTAGCTTCTTTTTTGTAGTTAACAATTTCATCTCACTTTGGTCTAATTTGATTGAATTGAAAATTTTAAAATCTTAAAAATTTCCTGCGGATCGACCCGTACTCGCCACGTACTAACATTTGTACGTCGTGCGCTTGCGGTTATTTTATTTTGAAATTTATCGGCATTTTCTAATCGATAGAAAATTTGCCATTAAACACTAGCAACCAAGGTACCTTCCATACAGTACACCTCTAGAAGGATGCACCTGGGTGCGAGTTCCCCACCCAATGCGTAAACAAGACTGCCTATCCAACCGATAGACCGAATACGCCATTTCCCCCGGTCATTTCCGACCTTCCGAGCGCACTCATACCACATACTATAAATCCCAACATATAGAGGGAAATTAGTTTTCTATCTAGAAGGGAAAATGCGGGCATTCTCATGGGTGCTAAACCATGACTCATCTTGTCGCACACACTATTTCAATCACTCCCCATTTAATGAGGCTCGAGGTAACGCATTACCTTTTCATTCCAGCTTATTCACTCTAAATGCCACAATGCCAGATCCACCAATTACTAATTGACTCCCACAAAAATACAACCTCCAAGCTCGTACGTCTCAGAGAAGGGTGTTAAGCTAAGAGAAGTTGCCTTCTCCGCCACCAAACAGATGGACGTTTGTAAAAGTCAACGTTCGTAATCATTGGAAATGCTTTGTTAGGCATTCTCACATGTAAGTCATCCAAGTAAAGGATGATCCAAAGGCACCACCCTACTGCATCCCTAATCGCAGTAGCTGCAGCCCTTACATCACCGTAGATCGCGCAACAAGAAATCACTACTATTCATTTACCTCGGGAGTAAGTCCGAGGTTATGAACAAGAAGCCCGCTTGTCGTAGAAGATCTCCGGTCATCAACGTCATAGAGATTTTCCATCTCGGTTTCTTCGATTGTTTGTCCATTTCTAGAACGTCGTTCATTTGATTCGAAGTGGTCTTCGAATTAGGACTTTACCCTAAATCCGACCTCAGTTCATTCGATATCAATTTTCAAAATAAAAAACGTATATCTGTATATAGAATCAATAAGCCTCATTTAACTTAATTGCTTAACCCCTTTTTCCCAATTAGAATCAGTTATTGATTGTAAAACATTAAGATAATAATTTCCCAAGTGCCAACCCCGTAGGCCTAAACCAACATCAGATCGACATCGAGAAAACTACCCACCTTAACATCACAAAAATCAAGTTCCAATTCCTTTTCGCTTATCCAGTTCCCTTTTCTTTATCTTGTCAGAACTTAGATGATCTTTGACAAGTACCAGGATATACCTTTCGATCCGTTCCACCCCTCGTCTAAGAAATAAACAAGGTCGGATGGATTTCCCTTCCTGTTAACTACCTTGTTTGCTTTCTCAGATCTCATAAGTGGGAAAAGATGTACTCTTAGGTATTATCGCATACCCCTTTCTGTTATTTACTTTAATTCTCATTCAGAGATAATACCTCATTCATAACTTAAGTCTTCGATTTCAAACTCGGTTATTTATCAGCAAACAATGAGGCCTTCCAAGTTGGGGAACTATTTCCTCTTAGACTTTGGTTCAATCACATTCTTTATCCTTTAAATAACAGTCGCTTCCATACCTCGAAGTCTAATGCCACTTCCGAGCTTAATTCCAAATATTGTTTATTATTTAAACAATTCATTTGACTATAGAATTTGACCATTTTTCTAAATCTTTAGAAAATTCCCAAATAAATCTTAAAAATCATAATTAATTATTATGAAATCATTTATAAAAGAATTGGGTCAAAATCTCCTTCCGGTTCCTTAATCGCTAGTGAATAGTGATCAACTAGTTCATTTTCCATAATTATACTTTTGATTAAGTATAAACTCATTTTTATCTTCCAAAACCTCATTATTATATTAATAATGAATTTAGAAATTTATTTCACATTTTTTGAAATTATAAAACACTACTTATAAAAATATGGATTTAACCGCTCTTACAACGACCTTTATGAAATTTGTTTTACTCGTAACTTGATATTTTCAAATCGAAAACTTAACTTTTCGGATCCATTTGAAAGCTATTAACTTTACGGACAAAACATTCCCGTTTCAAGTTGTTCAAACTTGAAATGCATCCTATGCTTCCGTTCGAAATTACAGGTCGCATTACTGCGAACTACCACTACGGAAAGAGCTCAATTTGACCGTTTGGGGAATTGTTACGGAACTCGTCCGAAACACTTCCAAAACACTTATAAATGATTATAAAATAATATAACCATTTACTTTACTTTTCTAACTTATAAAATATTATTTCCTAATATTTTATCTTTTATAATATTATATATTATAATATTATATTTAATTCTTTTTCCATAATTTATAAAATATTATTCCCTAATATTTTATCTTTATAATGTTATATTACTATATTTAACCTTTTATTAAATTATAAAATATTATTCCCTAATATTTTATCTTTATAATATTATATTTAACCTTTTATTAACTTTTAAGAGGCTTAACCATTCCGGTTTGTACACATATTAATGTCAATGTAACGTGACTTGGAATTCCATTTTAAAATCATGATATAAACATGATTTTACAAATATAAATGTAATATCTTATCCAAACAAGTCATCCAAACATCCATATAACATCCATTGTTATCATCCAATATTGGTAAATCAACACAACCAAGTTCACTAATCTTTCCTAAGTTTATTTGCTAACTTTTTAGAACTTGTTAATTAAACATGTTTCACTTAACAAACATGTATTATCCAATTTTCTTATCATCTAATCATATATGACTTCTAATCACAGTAAATTAGGGCGAAGTGTAGCTTACTACCTTGCATCCATATTAATTAAACATTAATATCACTTTATAAACATAAACCTAAACTTTAAGCGGCGAAGTGTTCTTACAATCAAGCTCCCTCCTTTCCAAGCTTTCTTCGGATGAATTTTCCATTGCTTTCGCTCTTTGTCAAGCTTCCAATCTACTACCAAACACTACATGGTTCGGCTTAGGCATGTACCAAGCCAAACTCCGAGCTTTTGCACTTCAATTTCCTTCCATACTACACCGGTGCTTCACGCCTTCACTCTGGCATAACCAACCCTTGCTTTTCCTTCCTCGGAGTTTCCCAAACTCCATCTTGACTTTGAAACTTTCGTTCATGGCATGTATGTAGAGTTGGTGAACTCCAACGACGATGAAACCAAGCTAGTTGGCTTCGGAACGCTTCAAGCAGCTTAGTTCCGTGGTCGAATCTAAGTTTTAACTAGTTTTTGAATTGTTTTCTCTTTGATTCACGGCACGGAAGCCATTAATGATGCTTGAGAGCTTGAGAGAGATAAGAGAGTAAATGAAGAAGAAACAAAGTGAGAGAGAGGGGGGAGTATTTATAGGCAAACCTTAGGAAATATCTTAGCTTTATGTCACATTGACACTTTATGTCACATCACCCACACCATGCCGTCTTCTCCTACACCCCCACCATACCCTCGAATCATGGTTGTCCCATCAAGAAGCTTCTACACACCTTACACCACCATACCCTCCATTAAATGCTCCATACCCTCCATTAATGCACCGTACCTCTTGCTTTATGTCAAATCAAGCTACACCATACCCCCACACACCTACACACGGCCCACACCCTTCCACATGCACTTTTACATGTTACTTTATGTGGGTGGGACCCATTTGAGGTTTCGTTAACTCATATGCAGGTTATACGACATTCTGGTGACGTTTGGCGACTTCTACGCGACATTTTATGCAACGTTTTACAATTTCTCTTTATCTGTCACATATTTTATCATATACTCATCTTTAAACAAGGGTAAACAAAGTTTACAAATCATATTTCAATAATCTTATATCACTTAAACTCTCTGGATTAATTATAAAATCCTTTATATTGAATATACAAAAAGTGATGCGGATTTACGCTGTCAAAAGTGAATAGTGTACTAATGATGATGTCATCAATATTTTCACGACCTAAAACATGAAAATATTTTTATTCTTATTCTTTTTTAATGGACATATTAGTGTATGCATCCAGACTCATGCATGATTCTTTTGGTTAAAAATCAGTTTTATCAATAAAACATTTTTCGGTTACTTAATTGAATTCCCATGCTTTTCAACATCGCACGATAAAACGATAAGTCTGATTGCTATGAAATTTGGAATCCTATAATAATATACCTTTACGGATCTAATGAAACTGATTTCGTCCAATTCTGAGACCGTATCCCGAATGGCTATTTTCAATCGTTAGACTACAGATTCAATTACTTAACCAACTCTAGTTATTCAATTAACAGACATATTCAAGTTTAAACTGTTCAACCTATTAAATTAACTTTTCAACATTTAAAAATCAATTAAATATTCTAAATTATAATGGCTAAATTTTTGGGTCATTACAACCTCCCCTACTTAAAGAATTTCCTCCCCGAAATTACTCGGATCAAAAAACATAATGAGTGTCAAACATTATCTCAAAATTCCTTTCGTATGATGTATATAAACCATCCATATGTAATATATGATTCGATCTATCATCCGAATTCACAACTATTCCTTCCGAACTTGTACCGATCCCCTGATCCTTTAGTGCAGAACATTGATCAGACTTCTTATTTCTGAGTGCTTTGCTTTCCGTACATAGCGCTGAACTATGATAGAAAACTCAAGCATCTTACTAAAATATTCTTATTAACATTTTCCATCAAGAATAAAGTTATCCATACACTTTCATACTGGTGTAAACACCTCAAGTTTCGTACTCGAACCTTGGATCGACCAAATGCGATGAAGTTATTCATGCCCATTATACGTACTTGGTTATTACTTATAAAGTATCCAATAAAATCTTAACTTTTAATTCCCAAAAATGGTATAGATCAAGAATTTCCAAAACAACTAGGATTTGGGTATTACCGATAGTATCTTTACAATCCCTTAACTATGAAGGATATACTCAAGAGAAGTGCTTACCATCCGAACACAATCTCCTACCCATATTTAACTACTTTCGAGACACTCGACTAATAATCATTAAACCTTTTCTTATTTTTCTAATTTCTACTTTGGAATTACTATACCTTTTTATAACTGTAATAAGTTATTTCTTATCTTTAGGATTTGTCCGTACTGAACTTGTTTTCAATTGCCCACTGACAAAGAGGATAATCCACTATGTATACGATCCCGATTGCCGAAACAAACATCAGACTAATACTCGAAAGATTATTCCGATCATCACCAAACAAACTGAGACTTGCTCACTAATCTTTCCATATTTTTGAAAACTTTGGAAATAATATCGTTATGATTTCATTTTCTCAAATTCTTTATAAATTCTATATTTTCCACTTATTCTCTGTAGAATATGACTTTAGAAAATGTCTTTATCAATTTATAATCTTAATAACTTTTATTGATCTTTCATATCACAATTGTTATCAAACACCATTTTGTCAAATCGTGAAATTGAATTCACAAGGTGATTATTATTCAAACTTTTTGTTCTTTGTACAAATGAGGATTAGTCATTTTATTAACTAAAGGTGTTGTTATCTTTTACCAATTTAAATTTCTTAATCTTCTAAAAACTCTTATTCGTAGTTCCTTACGTTTTTACGAGAAAACTCTTTATCCTTCTAGACAAGTGGATATAAATACAAAGAGAACTATTTTACTTTTGCAACTGGTTACATTTTTCTTCTGCTTCATAGCCTTAATAAAAAGAAAATTCAACACAAAGGATTTTACTACATAATACTACCATAGCCTATCAGCTGAACATAATGATAATACATGAGTCTGCTTATCTATCCTACTCAAACTTCATTTCCGAACTCATCAACCTCGAACTCCTTCTCTGTCTCTGATTCTGAATCCATACTGTGATTCGGTATCATATCCTTCTTATAGTTCTTCGATGTCAGCTAGATTGCATGTGTCTTCCTCCTCTTGCCCGTACGCTACATCATTTTTCCTGGTCTGGGAATGTGCATCCATATACTGCTGCTGCCACAAGGCAAATGCATTCTCCGGAAAAACGATCGCCTCACCGCCGCTTAACCATGCCTCCTCATTAGGTTCCTCCATGTATACTGGGCCTCCACTATGGTCGGAGTCTATACCGGAAACTGGTGTTTCGGAGTCATCTACCCATGGCTCAACCCACACATAACCTACCACTGGCTCGGGTGGTAATCCCGGCCAATCCTCAAAGCAAAATCCTGAATAGTCCTCTACGTCGAAACTAGCTAGATCGGTGATCCACACATCACTCCCTTCCTCAGTACAAAGCCTGTCGGAAAAGGGTATATCATTGTCTTCGTCGCTGATCAAGCCTACTACCTCAATCTTGGTCCATGCATCTCGAAATGATCTATCCGCATGCCGACCGTACACGTAAACAAAGATGACTTAGAACCGATAGCTAATATGGCAATTTTATTCTAAGTGACTAATCCTAGTTTTATAATAATCCTTGCTAGGTTCTATCTTAGTTAGTGTCTTAACTTATCTCTGAACATCTTATAGTCAAATTGTGAGGTTCTAGTCACAAGCTGTCCAGTTTTCGATTTTGTATTTAATAAGTAACCATCATACATCAATCAATTCCTGATAATACAAAGCTAAACGTATCAAAATAATTTGATTACCTGTAACCCCAGTCAAAGATACAGTATATTATTATATCCATGATTATCAAGCTAATCTTGGTTTAATGTATGATCCTAACCAACTTAGTGTCATTTACTAAACAACTTATAGTCGAACTGTGAAGTTCTAATCACAAGCTATCTAGACTTAGATTGAATGTCTAACTTCAATTCGCTCTTTTAAATTCAAACCATCACTAATCATATCAATCAATAAATGATATTGCTATCATTCCATTTGAAAGACATAATATAATTCTAAGGTAAAATTATTTCATTTAGCATGAAAAATCATTTTATATATCAAAATAACAAATACACGCTCATACACACACATACACACACTTAGACTCGTTCTAGTGTATTACTATCCCTATCTCTAACGAGTAATTCATTCTAGGATATTACTAATCCTATCTCTGATGAGGCATTCACCCAATCAAGCCTCAGTTGTCGCTTAACCAATGCTCTGATACTAGGTGTAATTACCCAATTTTTCGCACTACTCCTCAGTCACGAATTCCCAAGACACGAAAAACCGATACATTAAGGATGAAATAAAAGAAACAAGAACAGAATAGAATATCACAACGGAATAGAACAGAATCTCACAACGCATGGTGAAAATATAATATTGAACAATATCTTTACGGTGGAAAACATTTAAAAACATATCAATCACAGTCTAACCTATGATCAGCCTGGACAGTTATAAACTCTGTCCTTCCAATTGCTGAAATAGATAAACAACAACAAACATAGCATGCATAAGTAATAAGACTACACCCATACGTAGAGGTAGATCTCTAGCACTCCTCTGGAAATTTCGAACCTCCTATCACGTTGCACTACACCAAAGCAAAACATATGATCTCTATCCAAGAAACTCCCCAAGTCCAGCCTTCTTACTTCTCGGCTTGTATAGCTAATCCTGAAATCACTCGGTACTGATCCGACTGTTGAAAACACCCGGATCAAGCTTGGAAAAACCAGCGTAAGAACACAATCCCAAATATGACAGTGTCACAAGTGGACTCCAAACTAGAAATCCGTATTTTGAAAACAAAGGGTATCTCATATGGCCATGTAGGATAAAAACACTGAACGCGGTTTTCGCTTATGATAACCATAAAATGATTACGCCAAAAATAAGGGATATTGTTTTTAATGATATTATTTTGAAAGTGCTTTTCAAGTAAACTTATGAATCTTAGTTGAAATTGTTACATTCATTAAATTCCAACATTTGGTCTACAATCAAAATCGTACAAGGCTCTTAATGGATTATTGGATTCCATACTAGCAACCAAGGTAAGGGACTACCTTTCGCACAGTACACCTCTAGAGGGATGCATCTGGGTGTTAGTTCCCCACCCAATGCCTAAACAAGACTGACTATCCAACCAACAGACCAAATACGCCATTTTCCCCGGTTGTTTTTGACCTTGCGAGCGCGCTCATACCACATACTTTAAGTCCCAGCATATAGAGGGAAATTAGTTTTTTGTCTAAAAGGGAAAACGTAGGCATTCTCATGGGGGCAAAACCATGACTCATCTCGCCGCACACACTGTTTCAATTACTCCCCATTTGATGAGGCTCGAGGTAACGCATTACCTTTTCATTCCAGCTCATTCACTTTGAATTCCAGAATGTCAGATCCGCCAATTACAAATTGACTCCCAAAAAAATACAACCTCCCAGCTCGTACGTCTCAGAGAAGGGTGTTAAGCTAAGAGAAGTTGCCTTCTCCGCCACCAAACATATGTACGTTTGTAAAAGTCAACGTTCGTAATCATTGGAAATGCTTTGTCAGACATTCTCCCATGCAAGTCATCCAGGTAAAGGATGAACCGAAGGCACCACCCTACTGCATCCCTAATGTAGTAGTTGTAGCCCTTGCATCATCGCAGATCGCGCAACAAGAAATCACTGCTATTCATTTACCTCGGCAGCAAGTTCGAGGTTATTAACAAGCAACCCGCTTGCCGTAGAAGATCTCCGGTTTTCGACATCATAGAGATTTTTCATCTCGGTTTCTTCAATCATTTGTCCATTTCTAGAATGCTATTCATTGGATTCGAAGTGGTCTACGGATCAGGACTTTACCCTAAATTCGACCTCGGTTCCTTCGATATCAATTATCGAAATAAAATGTGTACATGTGTATACAGAATTGTTAAGCCACATTTAATTTAATTGCTTAACCCCTTTTTCCCAATTAGAATCAGTTCTTGATTGTAAAACATTAAGAGAATAATTTCCCAAGTGCAAACCCCGAAGGCCTAAACCAACATCAGATTAACACCTAGAAAACTACCCAACTTAACGTCACATCAATCGAGTTCCCATTCCTTTTCACTTATCCAGTTCTCTTTTCTTTATCTTGTCAGAACTTTTACATGATCTTTGACAAGTACCCGGATATACCTTTCGATCCGTTCCACCCCTCGTCTAAGAAATAAACAAGGTTAGATGGATTTCCCTTCCTGTTAACTAACTTGTTTGCTTTCTCAGATCTCACAGGTGGGAAAAGATGTACTCTTAGGTTACCGCATACCCCTTTCTGTTATTTACTTTAATTCTCATTCAGAGATCGTACCTCTTTCATAACTCAAGTCTTCGATTTCAAACTCGGTTATTTATCAGCAAACAATGAAGCTTTCCAAGTTGGGGAACTATTTCCTCTCAGACCTTGGTTCGATCACATTCATTATCCTTTAAATAATAGCCGCTTCCATACCTCGAAGTTTAATGCCACTTCCGAGCTTATTTCCAAATATTGTTTATTATTTAAACAATTCATTTGACTATAGAATTTAAACATTTTTCT
Organism: Allium fistulosum; assembly: GCA_030737815.1. Classification (NCBI taxonomy): domain Eukaryota; kingdom Viridiplantae; phylum Streptophyta; class Magnoliopsida; order Asparagales; family Amaryllidaceae; genus Allium; species Allium fistulosum. The sequence goes on along the minus strand of CM060905.1, from coordinate 888,949,879 downwards.
AAGTCTTTAAAATTCGCAAATAAATCTTAAAAATAATAATTGATTATTATGAAATCATTCATAAAAGAATTGGGTCAAAAACTCCTTCTGGTTCCTTAATTTCAAAATCCAATTCCTTAACCGCTAGTGAATAGTGATTAACTAGGTCATTTTCCATAATTATACTTTTGATTAAGTATAAACTCATTTTTATCTTCCAAAACCTCATTATTATATTAATATTGAATTTAGAAATTTATTTCATAATTTTCAAAATTATAAAACTCTACTTATAAAAATCCGGATTTAACCGCTCTTACAACGACCTTTTTGAAAACTGTTTTACTCATAACTTGAGATTTTCAAATCGAAAACTTAACTTTTCGGATCCATTTGAAAGCTATTAACTTTACGGACAAAACATTTCATGTTTCAAGTTGTTCTGACTTGAAACACATCCTATGCTTCCGTTTGAAATTACAGGTCGCATTACTGCGAACTACCGCTACGGAAAGTGCTCAATTTGACTGTTTGGGGAATTGTTACGGAACTCGTCCGAAACACTTCCAAAACACTTATAAATGATTATAAAATAATATAACCATTTATTTTACTTTTATAACTTATAAAATATTATTTCCTAATATTTTATCTTTTATAATATTATATATTATAATATTATATTTAATTCTTTTTCCGTAATTTATAAAATATTATTCCCTAATATTTTATCTTTATAATGTTATATTACTATATTTAACCTTTTATTAAATTATAAAATATTATTCCCTAATATTTTATCTTTATAATATTATATTTAACCTTTTATTAACTTATAAGAAGCTTAACCATTCTGGTTTGTACACATATTAATGTCAATGTAACGTGACTTGGAATTCCATTTTAAAATCATGATATAAACATGATTTTACAAATATAAATGTAATATCATATCCAAACAAGTCATCCAAACATCCATATAACATCCATTGTTATCATCCAATATTAGTAAATCAACACAACCAAGTTTACTAATCTTTTCTAAGTTTGTTTACTATTTTTTTATAACTTGTTAATTAAACACGTTTTACTAACCAAACATGTATTATCCAATTAGCTTATCATCTAATCATATATGAATTTTAATCATAGTAAATTAAGGCGAAGTGTAGCTTACTAACTTGCATCCATATTAATTAAACATTAATATCACTTTATAATAATAAAACTAAACTTTTAGTGGCGAAGTGTTTTTACAATCAAGCTCCCTCCTTCCAAGATTTCTCTGGATGAATTCATCATTGCTTTCGCTCCTTGTCAAGCTTCCAATCTACTACCAAACACTACATGGTTTGGCCTAGGCATGTACCAAGCCAAACTCCAAGCTTTTGCACTTCCAATTGCTTTCAAACTCAACCAGTGCTTCACGCCTTCACTTCGACATAACCTACCCTTGCTTTTCCTTCCCCTGGAGCTTCCCAAGTTCCATCTTGACTTTGATGATGACGAAACCAAGCTAGCTGGCTCCGGAACGCTTCAAGAAGCTTAGATCCATGGTCGGATATAAGTTTTAACTATTTTTTGAAATGTTTTCTCTTTGATTCATGGCACGAAAGCCATTAATGATGCTTGAGAGCTTGAGAGAGATAAGAGAGAAAATGAAGAAGAAACAAAGTGAAAATGAGAGAGAGGAGGGAGTATTTATAGGCAAACCTTAGGAAATATCTTAGCTTTATGTCACATCGACACTTTATGTCACATCACCCACACCATGACGTCCTCTCCTATAAACCCACCATACCCCCGAATCGTGGATGTCCCATCAGGATGCTTCTACACACCTTACACAACCATACCCTCCATTAAATGCTCCATACCCTCCATTAATGCACTGTACCTCTAGCTTTATGTCAAATCAAGCTACACCATACCCCCACACGCCTACACACGGCCCACACCCTTCCACACACTTATTTACACGTTACTTTATGTGGGTGGGACCTATTTGAGGTTTTCTTAACTCATAAGCAGGTTATACGACATTCTGGTGACGTTTGGCGACTTCTACTCGACGTTTTATGCAACGTTTTACAACGTATTTTTAATCTCTTTATCCGTCACATATTTTATCATATACTCATCTTTATACAAGTGTAAACAAAGTTTACAAATCATATTTCAATAATCTTATATAACTTAAACTCCCTGGATTAATTATAAAATCCTTTATATTTAATATATAAAAAGTGCTGCGGATTTACGTTGTCAAAAGTGAATAGTGTACTAATGATGATGTCATCAATATTTTCACGACCTAAAACATGAAAATATTTTTATTTCTTATTCTTGTTCAATGGACATATTAGTGTATGCATACAGACTCATGCACGATTCTTTTGGTTAAAAACCAGTTTTATCGATAAAACAGTTTTCGGTTACTTTTAATTGAATTCCCATGCTTTTCTGCTTCACACGATAAAATGATAAGTCTGATTGCTATGAAATTTCGAATCTTATAATAATATACCATTACATATCCAATGAAACTGGTTTCGTCCAATTTTGAGACAGTGTCCTGAATGACTATTTTCACTCGTTAGACTCTAGATTCAATTATTTAACCAACTCTAGTTATTCAATTAACAATCATATTCAAGTTTAAACTGTTCAACCTATTAAATTAAATTTTCAACATTTAAAAACCAATTAAATATTCTAAATTCTGGTGGCTAAACTTCTGGGTTGTTACACTCCTATTCACTGGTCATGTGATCTAAAACTTATAAAAGTACCCATAAACCAACCCTAAGCAAAAAATCTTAGCTCGTGGTTCTGGTAGTGGATCGCTAACATCAACATGCTCCTGTCTGACACATGTTCTTCAGAAATATTCCAATCCTTCAAGTCCTTTTTTACTACTTCCTCCTATGTCAATCTTTATCGACCTCTACCTCTCTTTGAGAATTTGATGCCACCTATAATTCCAACATGCACAGGTGCCTTTGGAGGTCTCCATTGGAGATGTTCAAGCCATCTTAAGCTGTGTTGGATAGACTTATTCTTAATTGGTGCTACACCAAATTTGTCATGTATATCATCATTTCTAATTCGGTCTTATCTTGTATGACCACAGCTCCATCACAGCATGCACATGTCTGCTACAATTATCTAATGGGCTTGTTGTCTTTTAGTAGGCCAACATTCTGCACCATATAACATCACAGGACTGATTGCCATTCTATAGAACTTTCCTTTAAGCTTTTATAGAACTTTCCTGTCATGGAGAATGCCTGACGCTAGTCGCCATTTCACCCATCCCCTTCGAATTTTAAAGCTAACATCTTCATCAATCTCACCATCATAATACAAAATTGATCCTAAATATCGAAAGATTTCCTTCTTGGGCACTACTTGTTTGGCTAGAGTGACATCTCCATCCTCTGACCTGATACCGCTAAACTCGCACTTCGCATACTCTATTTTAGTTCTGCTAAGCCTAAAACTCTTTGATTCTAAAGTCTTCCTCCACAACTCCAATTGTCTATCAACCCCCACCCTACTTACGTCAATTAGCACAACATCATTAGTAAAAGAGCATACACCAAGGAATTTCACCTTGTATAACCTTCGTAACCTCATCCATCACTTGGGAAAAAATGTAGGAGCTCAGAGCTGACCCTTGATGTAATCCTATGTTAATGGAAAAGTCACCGGTTTCATCATCACATGCTCTGACACTAGTCAACATCATCGTACACATCCTTGGTAAGGTTAATGTACTTTGTTGGGACTCTCTTCTTTTCCCGAGCCCACTACATAACCTTCCTCGATACTTTATCATAAGCTTTCTCCCAATCGATAAACACCATGTGTAGATCCTTCTTTTGCTCCCTAAATCTCTGTATAAGTTGTATTATCAAGAAAATCGCCTATGTGGTTGACCTCCCAGGCATGAAACCAAATTGGTTTTATGGAACGCTTATCATCCTTCTTAACCGATGGTCAATGACTCTCTCCCAAAGCTTCATTATATGACTCATAAGATTAATTCCTCTGTAGTTTTTGCAACTTTGAATATCCCCTTTATTCTTAAAAATTAGAACTAATATGCTTTTCCTCCACTCATACGGCATCTTGTTTGACTTGAAAATATTATTAAACAACAGGGTTAGCCAGGCTATCCCTGCATCTTCAAGGCATCTCCACACCTGAATAGGGATGTCATCAGACACTAATGCTTTGCCTGCTTTCATCCATTTTAGCGCCTCTTTTGCCTTGGACTTTTGAATTCTTTGAACAAAATGTCTACCGGTGTCATCAAAAGAGTCATCCAGCTCGATCATTGTGCTATCATCTTCTTCATTGAATAGTTTGTCGAAGTAATCTCATCATCTATTTTTTTATCTCATCATCCTTCACCATCCATATTCCATGCCACTTCTCCCATTACTCTATCCTTAAACACCCGTGAGGAGTCTTTTTTGAGCTTTCATCATTTCATCCGACAAATCTTGGCTCCTTTACCCTGTCAAACATGTATTCGAAGACGAAACTCTGATATCAAATGCTGATGTTGTGAGACAACACGTTCTCCAGGTATGACTTTGCAATCTACACAAGCTTGTTTGTCATCTCTTCTAGTAAGGACAAAGTCAATCTAGCTAGAGTGATGGCCACTAGTGAAAGTAACTAAGTGTGACTATCTCTTTCTAAAGAAGGTATTAGCTATTATGAGGTCATAAGCAATAGCGAAATCCAATATTTCTTCTCCTTCTCGGTTCCTATCGCCATATCCAAAACCACCATGCACTCTCTCAAAACTCCCACTAGTTGTACCAACATGGCCATTGAAATCTCCTCCTATGAAAATTTTCTCACTATTAGGCACATCTCTAATCATGACATCTAGCTCTTCCCAGAAATTTCTCTTAGCGGCTTCACTTAGGCCTACTTGTGGGGCGATGTTTAAACCTATATCACAAACTACCAGCTTGACTAGGATGATCCTATCCTCTTGTCACCTAACGTGGGCCATTCCATTTTTAAGGTTCTTGTCAATTAAGACGTCTACCCCGTTCTTGTTACGTTCTTTCCCCATGTACCATAACTTAAAGCATGTGTTCTCCACCACCGTCGCCTTCTGGGCTGTCCATTTGGTCTCCTGAACGCATAAGATATGTAAACGTCCCCTAGTAATAGTATCAACTATCTCTCTTAACTTTCCTGTTGAAGACCCTGCATTCCAGCTACCGAACTGAATCCTAGTTTCATCGACTAGCTTCCTTACCCCTCGCACCCACCGAGTAAAGGGAGAAGACCCTTGCTCATTTATCACTACATCGGGGCATCGATGTAGCACGCCATTAAGGGAGCGATGACCCAGCCCTTGCATATTTACCACCATACCCAAGCCTTGATATGACGCGCCTCTAAGGGAGTGACGACCCAGCCCTTGCTTATTTATCACCATAGCCGAGACTCGATATGGTACGTCACTAAGAGGGTTACTCCCCAACGAAATATAATAAGGTTTCATTTCCATAAGAGAGGCTATGGTTTTTATGTTGCCTCGCCAAGATTATTACAACCCTCCTCCTTTATCTTGGCTTGGGACAAGCTGTATAAAAAATTACACAGGCGGAGATACAAAATATATAATCCTATGTAAAATATTTCATTTACCCAATTTTCAAAAATCAATATCGTGTCCATTTTCCTTATTGAAATGTTTTGAAATCCTTATCGACACCGTGGCATCCCATATCTCGACCAAATTCAAAAACAACTCAAAAGACCAATTAACACAATATTTTTTTTATAACAATAAAAAATACGCTCATGCATATATAATACTTCCAACTCATGCTAGGGTGTCACTTATTGTATCTCTAATACATTTACCCCACCAAACCAAGGTTCTCGCTAAACCTTTAGCTCTGATACCAAATGTAACGACCCGGCATTTCGAACATCGAAAGTCGGCACCTAATATATCTATGGTTTTCCAACGCCGAATATCCAATCGCCAGAGATGCAAATTATTAAGGAAAAATAAAAAGAAGAAATAGAAGAAACATAATCTCTCTGTAGAAAAGACAGCATATAATATAACAAAAACAATATAAACTATCACTCCAAGTTACAAAGTACATCATAGTAATAAAACAAACCTCATCAACTGGACAGTTATAAATTTTCTGACCTCACAATTGCTGATGGGTTTATATAATAACACAGTAGAAAATAAAAATATTACGGCAGGTGAACATCCATCTCTACTCTATTAGCTCCATGTCCCACCAACGACAACCTGGAAAAATACTAAGCCTGATATGAGCATTATAATAAAAATAACACTCGGATCAGTCCGAAAAACCAACATGAGAAAACTCAAGTATTTTGACAAACATTTATTGATTTCGTGAGACCACGTAGCTAAATGCAGAATGGGTTTTAACCACTTAATAACAACTTCCATACATTAAGAAATGGAAAACAAATCAAAACAACAATCCAAATAGGAAACGATAAACACAGACAAGATCAAAATCCAAACTTAAAGAATGGACAAAAATAATTAAACATCGAGAAGAGCTCTAGACACTTCTCGATGCAATAAAGGAAAACAATTTAAATTTTTGAATAAAACAAGGGAAAGGAAAATTTTACAACAATGACTAGGAGGGTGCACCCCCTTACCGATAGTATACCTCTAGACAGTATACTTAAGAGGGTCATTTTCTCTGTGACTCCCTCAAGAACTCCAAACCGGACACTGCTAACTTTACTGAGTATCCGAGTAATTCACATCTTTGCAAGCATACAAGCGAATCCATTCTATAGTAGATGTGAAGATACCCTAATGGACGTAACCCCACATAGCTTGGCCCCACTCACTTTCTGGTTTTAATCATTTTCAACAAAGGATATTAATGCTCAAATAAGCAACAAATCGTCTTAAATGGATGAAACATAGAAGAAGATATTAATTCTAAGGTTCGAATAAAAATAAGGAAAATTAATTTATCCAACAAGACTATGAGAGTGCTCTCCCCTACACCGAGTGTATACCTCTAGATAAAATACACTTGAGAGACCATGCTAAACACGCAACACTCTCGAAAACTTCCAAGCTGGACCCTGGTAAATCCACAAGCATTCGATTATACTTACTCAACGCATGCATGCTAACAATAACTTTCTCGATAAATGTGAATATGTCTTTATAGGTGCGATCCATATGGCTTGGCTTCCACTCGCTCTTCGGTTATAGTAATCCAGATCGTTGGATGCCAACGCTCAAAATGAGCGACAAATAGTCTTAGATTGACGAAGAACAAGGGATGATATCAAAATCAATAGTTAAGAAATCAACTATCGAAAGTAAACAAATGATTGTAGATGGGAATTAAATCGCATACACTTATGCCAATAAATGAATCAGGATTCAAACATTTGATTCTTACTTGTGCTTGATTTTCACATCATAAATATTTGAAAAACACTTTAAAAACATTCTTTGAAAATATTCCTTTAAAGGGGCAAATTATGTTTCTAAGCATATTAAAAAGTTACACCTAGCTTGGTTTTTAAATATCCTTTTTTAAAGTTCCACATTTATAAAATATCATTTAGATACTTAAAAACCTCATTAACTAGGACAATAAATCAAGTTATAATATTTTTATGTATTTAAACATCATTATTTATTCCATAAATAATAAATCGAATTTATATCATATATAAATTTAAAACAACATTAATTATCTTGCAAGAGAATAAACTAAATTTATAATCATTTATAAATTTAAAACAGCATTAATTATCCTGAAGAAAAATAAGTCAAATTTATAATCTTTTATAAACTTAAACCACTTTAATTAACCCAAAAGATAAATAATCAGATTTATAATCTCTCTTATAAATTTTAATCAATACTTATCCTGTATTTTCAAAAATTTGCAAAATATTTGAAAATATAGTTTAAAAAATTTTCAAAGAGAAAAAATGTAACCAAATATTTATTTAGTAAAAATACAAGCACAATATGAACACACAAGGATTAAAGGAGATAATATTTCATAAGTGACGGAATAACAAAAATTGCTATAACGACACTCATATAATTCAAACAGTATGTCATAAATGTTTCAACTAAACATCAATATAAGCTTTAAAAGAATATAAATAAGACACAGATAGTAGTAAATAAATAATGGCAAGAATCTTCTTTGGGCCTCTCTATAAAAGACCCCTGTAAGTCACATCTATGTATGTGTATTTTTTTGAAGTGTGCCATAATGACCTATTCGTTACGAAAACCCTCCAACTTCTTCTTTTTTCTACTACAACAAAATGGTTATTTATGCCACCCGCTGTCAAGTGGGAATTCAAATCCAAGTAAATAGCCAAAAAAAAATAACACTTTTACTTTGCAAGCACAGAACGATGATTTATTCTGCTCGATAAATATCCAATTAATCAACTCGATTTAATTATAGTAGAACGGGGGTTTATTCTGCTAAATAGATATCCCAAATGAAGTATAACTAATTTAACTTAAACGTAATTAAATTAAATCCCTATAATTTTATCACTAATCTATACTTAGTTAAAACTTTCAATTATCATCTAAGTATTCAATAACAGTCTAGTGGCGTCGATCAACGATGGCCATTGGATTTGGCTATCCTAGGTTTCTAAATTTAGTGAATGAAGAGAGCATGGGTCCTTTTATAAACTTTTCTCCATCACTATACCCCTCAAAATCACGAACTCCAATCGACACATGCTCAATGGCGTTCCTAGCCAAATGCCCTTATTTCGAACTCAATGGAACAAGTTTTAGGACCTAATTCCATCGTATACAAAAGTTATCTTTTATAATTAAATTATATTATTTTAATTCTCTAAAATTTACCGTTACACGTTTCGAGCTCGCACGATCACACGACACATGTGATTGCTATGAACTCGTCGACGTACATTGCCTTATTATTCCGATCCCAATGGCATTAGTTTCGCCAAAATCCGAGACAGTACCCTGGAACGACAATTTCACGTGTTTAGATATCGTTTTATATTTTCAATCACATTATCAATATTTATCCAAACTATATATTTTGTAAAGAAACTTATAATAACAAACTTGCCATAATTATTTATTAATTAAAAGAAGTTAAATAAGACTATTAAATCCACTTAATTAATATTTAATTAACAACTTAAATATTTAAATAACACCTATATTTGAATATAAGTTATTTAGACTTTCAAACACAAATTATTTAAATATTTAAAATTAATTAAATATTCAAAATCACAACGATAAAATTTTGGGATGTTACATAGACTCTGGGTTCTTGGAGTGGGCCTACAGCCATCAGTGTCCCGTTTGGTTTCGGTTTGCGTGTGGTAGATAGGCACATACAAGATGAGATTATACCAGAGACCGTCCAGAGTATAGTCAACTTTGTATCCTTCTTTGGCACATAGCTTACTTATTATTGATTATATTCAGGCATTGTTATAAGCTGGCTCAGATCTCTATTATTGTTTTTAGTGATTCGATGATGGTATTTTATGATATAAGATTAAAAGATATTTGGGTATTGTTTTGTGCTAGCTCGATATACTTAATGATATCTCACTTATTAATATTTTATGGATTTAAACGATGGTTTTAAGATATGTATGATTCACCCATTTGCGTTGATTACGAGGTTTCTAATTTGATATGTTCCTATGTGAGTGATGACATCTTTTGATATTAGTATGGCTGTTTCATATAGATTTGAGTTGTTTGGGTGAAGTGAAGCCCTGATGATTATCTATGGTGTTTAAGTATATACAAGGCATTTATTATTATATTTATATGATGCATTGATGTTGTCTAATGATTTGATTATTATTATTATTCCATGTTTTATTCTACGCTCCCAGATTATTATACTTGATTAGACGTAGTCTCCCGTGTTTTTTTATAATACTCGGATCAGTCCGAGACATTTCAGGTATAAGGACGACTTGACCAAATCGTGTTATAGTAGGCTTAGAGGAGACATGTGCTAGGATGATTATATGATATATAGATGACACTAATACTTTTTATACTTAGTTACTGAGCTGTATTCATCACATCATATTGTGATAATTTATCTTTAAGTCATATTGTACTCTTATGACTTTATAGTATAAATATTGTATATTATATGTTAACGTTGCGACTGACTCCATGTTCTCTACTGTTTATTGTATTGTTCTGTCCTGGAGGCACATGTGTCTATTTCTTTGTACCGATACCGAGTATGTGTAGGTAAGTTATATATATTAAATGTTTTAATATATACTAGTGTTAGTCCAAGAGTATATGCACATGTGTTTTTCACATAGCCTCATTCTCTGTATTATCAGACAGTATTAATCCGTAATACTCTTGGAAAGCATGGGTATAGAGGTGGGGTGTTACAATATGGTATCAGAGCATGTTTAAAACAATACATCGTATAACAAAGACACGAGTCAAGATCTTAGATGAGACTTAGAGTTTCTAACCCTTGGGAATGTTCGGTAATTTTCTGTAATAGAGATAGTATATTATGTATACAAAGGATGTTTACTAGGGTAATCATCAAGGGGACGCATTTGTGATTTATAAATACATGTATTTAAATATATTAATATTTTCTTATCCTTTAAGCACAAAGTATAAAATGGTTGGAGTAGCAAGAATGAAAGGATTTAGTCTAATCGGTAGTATTTATTTTTGATTTAGGATGATTTAATATTGCATTATGATATTTCGCTTGATATTGTAGTTGAGTTTTGATTCGATTTTGATCAAAGTGCGCATGGGAAAAATCTAATTATAAGTTTTCGTTGGGTATATTTATTTTTATCTCTTGTGTTTATATGGTTATTAGTTGTTGGTGTTGAATTTAATTTTGAAATTGTGTTCATTTTTCCAAGTTGTGAAGTGAATTTCAATATTGATTTATATTTATTATAAAAGAATAAGGATGGTGTTTATTTGATATCATAAAAATGTTTGTTGAAATATATTATTGTAAAGTATATTTAAACATGATAGTAATTAATAGTATTTGGAGATGTTTTTAAAGTTACCGAGTGTTTAAAAGAAGTAAAAATTTATGATATGTTTAAATATTGATTATTATTATCAAATGATTTTAGAAGTCAAGTGAGTATTTTAATTTTTTTAAAGTATATAATAAAAAGTGTAGTATTAAATGAGGATTTGGAAATCAAATTGTTAAAGTTTTGAAATTAATATAAAAAATGATTTGTGAAAGTAATATTTATAGATATTTTTGGCAATGAAATTATGTTAATGTTAAATCAAGAATTGGTATAACACCCATGAAACCAAGTATGATGAGCTTAAACTTGGTTTTCGCCCCTTGATCGCATGACTAAGCATAACTTAGTTGATGAGATAAAGTAGTGATATGAAATCAAGAGCTACCCTACCATTCAAGGCTTAACATACGATAATGCCATTTTGAGATGGCTCCACAATGCTAATGAACTTTGATAAGGTTATATGAAAGCTAATGTTATATGTTTAATAGAAGAAAAAGAATAAGTTGCAAGTATGTAAAGTAGTTCACTAAGTGTTTGTTAATGAACTAAGTAAGTAATCCTCATGGTTCATAATTCGTTATCCAATGTAGCAAACAAAATAGAGATCATGTATATATACACAAGTTTAGGCCAAAGTTCATGTGATTTTATGTGAGATAAAATCAAGATGAGACTTATGGCCCAAAGAGCTTTATTATATGCATGTTCATTTCAAAGTTGCACAATCAAGGTAGACATGATATGCTAGTTTTTTTTCAAGCCCTTGTTCATATAAAATTATAAGGTTCACAAGTAATCCAGGATTTTCCCAATTCGATTTAAGGTTACAATTGTTTAATTTTGAGAAGGGAGGAAAGAAATGGTTTCCCACTCCTCCATGCCTCTAGGTTCGTATTTATAGGGGTAGAGAGTTATGACATGGATGCTACATGTCAATGCGGCATGTTTGATCTTCAGCATCAAGGTCCATCTCGATGGCACTTGGGATATTGCTTTGATTTGATGATTCACTGCATTCTTTGGTGTATGAAAGATTTCATAATCCAGATTGCATACGGCTCGATAGCTTTGGACATTACTCCCAAAAACAAAGGCATTTAGCATCCTTTATCATACTGGCGACATACAATATACGCTTGTATATTACCTTGGTTGGTAAAGGGAGACATGATTATGTCGTGACATTGGTGATAGGCGGTATTGCTTGAATGGTGACATGCTTTTTGTACACTATTAATATACGACAACTTCATATATATGATTTTTGGACCTAAAACCATTTGAATGGTTACTGACGGCATGTAGCATCAATATGTTGCAGCATTGATCAAGCATGCCATGGATGATATGCGGTGTTGATAAAATGCGACATTGATCAAATGCGGCATGGATGATATGCGGTGTTGATAAAATACTTCATTGATTAAGTGCGGCAAAAATGACATGTGGTATCCTCTTTTACCTTTGTTGCTAGAGCGCACCATCACTATGGCTGTAGGCTTTCGATGCTTTTCCACCTGCTAATCTTCAACATTGACTTTCTTACTGATGAGGTATAGCATCAATGATATACGATACTGAAGAGAGGCGACAACCTCATATTTGTTGTTCTTTGACACTTGAAATCTCTTAGCTCATTTACCTTCGACATTCGATATTGAAGAGACGCGGCATCGAAGATAGATCATGCCGCTATAATAATGATATCTTACAATATAGTGTTAGTTGATTTCACTACCCTGATGACATGCGATAAGACCGTTGTACGACATCAATTATTGGCTTCATATGATATCATCTACTTTATTATTGATTGGCATCAATGGTATGCGACATTATTGTAGGCCTTCCCCATTAACTTTAATGATCTGCTTTTCTTTAATTTAACACTTCCTTTGTCCAGGAGATCCTTCAACTTTGACGTTCTTATTGTCATCATGCCTTAGTGCCTTTGGAATAAATAATGTAGTAACATTTAGTGGAGATGCTTGTTATGATGTTATCATGGAAGCCTAATTGTAGACTCATAGATATGACATCATATTCCTTTGCCTTTATTTTTATTCCCTTTGGAAAGTATATAGATAACAGTTAACTTGTTCGTCGAGTGTGTTAAGGATTTTGGTCGATACGGGTGCATACGTATTCGATAAAAATTCTTTAATGCTTAAAGGAGACATTTGGACAGATGATTTCAAAAGATATAAATGATTTGTGGAAGATTAAAGTAGTTTGGATTAGAGTTGAATATTCTAAATGGGAAATTATGTAGATTTATTTTGGAGAAGTGATATTCGGAATTTATATTTGTAAATGATATTTTATATGTTTGTATATAATTTTGGTGATAGTTTTAGCCAATTAATATTAGTAATCACTATAATAGATGGCAACACAATATCACTTTATCTATAGTATTTGATAACATGTGAATATAAATACATATATTTGATGATATTTTGATATAATTTGAAATGTAAGAGTGTTATAGAGTTCGGGATTTTTAAGATATGGAATTTACTCATTATTTAAAATTTATTCTTTGGAATTTATCAGAAAAGAAGTTTAATCTGTGTTTGAATTATGTTTGAATTAGAACAAAATTGAATTTTGGGAAAATATATGTAATGTATATGATATTTGAAAAGAAATTTATTTAAATGAGAGATTTGGAGATTTTATAAAGCAATTATTCCTTGAATAAATGTTTTGGTATTTAAAATGAAATTTAAATAACATGATTAGGATTTGTATAATTGATTTGTTACAGATTTTCCTTATGGAAAAATATGAGGACGCAATTTTGTAAAGAAGGGAAGTATATAACATACCCATTTTTAGGTAATAAATAATAATGTTAATAATAGAAGTTTACTTAATTAATTCAAAATCTGGAGCTTTATTTTATAAATTGGTTCGAAAAGTATTTTATAAAAAAATTAAATTTTGAAATTATGATACTTAGATTTAAATAAGTTAAAATGGGAGAAAAATAAATTTTTATAAAAGCGGCATGTTTGAAATATAATATTGGTTTGGTGGAGAAATGATTTAAAATAGAGACTTATATTTATTTGAACTGAACTGAATCTAATTTTCAAAACAAAAGAAAATAAAAAAAATATTTGCTTATTATATATATATGTGTGTGTATATGTGTGTGTGAGAATATATATATATATATATATATATATATATATATATATTCAAAATCAAGCCCACAATTGTTAGGCCCAAGCACAAGTTTATTTGGTCCAAGTTTGTTTTCTAGATTTTTCTCCCTGGGTATATTTCTTACTTTCGTTTATTTTTATCCAGGGGACATAATCTTCCATGATGAGCAAAAATCGAGAATATTCTATTAGCTTCAAAAATAAAAAATAAAATAATAAATTTCCATAAATCCTTATACTTGAATATGTACCTCTGAATGATCATGAGCACTTATACCGAGTTGTAAATCAGGTTTCATTGCTTCATTATTGAGTACTATATATGCGTTTGAGAGCTGGAAGGGAGCAAGCAATTGTCAAGTGAGTAATCTCTACTCATGAAACTATGCTCTGATCGATATTAGATATAATTGAGTTTACTCCTAATTGAATTGAGTATTCGCATCACGCTTTGAGTTGAATGGTTGAACGAGGCGATGAATTTCCTATAATAGGTGAACACTTTCACCACTATTTCCAAGAACTAGTCAACCGGTCCATGAGGACCCGGTGGACCCGTGATGAACCTAGAACAGAAATGTTCTGAGTGGGTGCGTGCATTTTACTCTACTGAGTGTGTGTGTGTCTTTGCTCCAGCGCACGCGTGTGTGAGAGTAGTTATTGGTTAGTCATGTGTGCTTCTTTCTGTTGTAAGTAAGTGTATATATGTAAATATATGTGTGCATGGTTATGAGTTTGTTTAAGTTTTTGTATGTTTCTTCTTACCCGCTGTTTATTGTTTTCATTTGCATGCATGGTGTGGTGTGTGTAGTAGTGTGAATATATATATTTATATGTGTTTAAAAGCTTGTACACTTATAGTTTGTTTATAAATTTGTTCTCCTACTACTATATAATATGAATAAAAGACCAAAAAATTAGGGGGGGACATTTAACCGAATTAACCGACCTAACCGACTTAATCGATCTTAATCGAACCATTTTAACCGACAAAATCGGTTAACCGAACTTTCGGTTAACCGACCGATGTTAACCGACAAAAGTCGGGTCGGTTAACGGTTAACCATATTGCATATTTCTTTTAACCGTTAACCGAAAGTTATTTTTTTCAACTGCCCAATACCACTATCCATAATCCAACTCACCCAGTATCCTAACTCTAACCTAATTATACCTCGCTGCTAGCCGCTTTTCCTAAAATCACTTATCTTGTTCCAAAAAAACCTAGATTTTCAAAATAAAATTTTCACAAATTCCTGAACGGTTAATTCTTCCAGGTACAAATCAATCAACATGTCTGTAGTGCGACCGCCTTCGTCTTGATTCTTCGTTTTCTGGCTTGTCGATTTAAGCTATGGTGAATGCTAACAGAAATAGGAAGAAGGTGAGTTTGATTTATTATGTATAATTTTAGTTGTTATCTGTTTAATAGTTTCAATCGTGCTAAATTAACATTTTGGTATAATATGCAGGTTACCTATATGTATTTTTAGAAAATTTGTTTAACAAGTTAAAACTGTTTTCATATAGTTATGATTATCGTTTAGTTTGTTTGCTTCATGCAATTTGTTTAGTTTGTATTCCTGAGCTGTTAGTTTTGTATTTTGCACTATCGAGCCATTTGTTTTTGTTGTATGAAGTTATAATTCACACTGACGATGTAGACTTACTGTTTGGAATTGGCTAGTACATATTTAACGTACATGTTACCGAGGGGCCCTTTTCAGTGTAACTAACCTGATCCGAGAATATGATATAAATTTGTGCCAATCATGCTTGGGTAAATAGTTAGGAACAAATCTTACTCTAGAACTTACTCAAAGAGGAGGCTGATTAATACAAAGGATATGAGGATTTGTTCAAGTTATGGCTAACTGATGTGCACATACTTTTTAAGGACTAAGTACTTGCACAATTATATTATTTTTAATTATCAACACCCTTCAAGATGAGCGCTTAAGTATTATGTACTCAAATCTCAATGTTTGTCTAATGAAGAGTGTTAATGATATTTATTTCATTGCACAAATATTAATTCAATTAATCATACTTCTCAAAGTGTAAATATTTTGAATATGAATCATGCTTAGGAATCGAATCCAAAGACTAACAAGAAGCTAAGTGTGAACAATAATTTATTCTTGGGTACAATGTTATTTTACGATATATAAAAGTTGATAGATCGTAGACATTGGTACCAACTCTATATCTCTTAATGCAGTAACTGAATGTTTCACATTCAGAGTTTTTTAAGAAATAAACAAATCAGTTTTTGTGTACATTAAAATGTTGAACTGACTTATTAGTTATTAATAGTGGCAAAAATTTTGCTACTTCAACCCTATATCATTATTTATTACCTATTTTGAATGAATATACAACAATCTCATAGAAATGTCAATTCAACACACCAAACATGTTAATTTCTTTTGACCAACCATAGCTCTAAATTTAGGCTGAGAATAATACTATAGGAAATTGAGTTATAGAAGAAAATATATACATTTTAGCTTTACAGTATCAAGCTATATAGTTTCAGTTATATGCAGCACTAGTTCGTTTTGACTGCAAGTTTTTGCATATAACTTTGTGTTTCAGTTGTTTTCCTGATTTCAAATGTCCATACCTTAATCTTTTTTAGCTTATTTTCTTTTATAAAGTATTGAAAGAAAAGGAAATATAGCATGTCCAATTCGAAGCTATGATCTGAGGAGTGAAAACTCATTTGCATCTTTGAGTTCTTTGTTGAACTTTTTTTAAAATTCTTAAATTTATTAATGGTGCAAAATATAATTGCATTTTATAAGTTTCAAGTCTTGTTCAATTTTGATGACAATTTATTTGCAATATCAATGATATTTGTTGGGTATAAAAATGAATGATACTGTTTACAAGAGGCTTAGTAGAGAGTTTGGATACAAATTTTGATCTTACATGTCATGTCCAATAACTTTGCCCAGTTCCGTATGCAATCCAGTAAGGACAATAATGAAATATCACGTTAAGAACATCCTTCAATTGAATACTGTGCTTCCAATCATATTTGTTTACGTTGTGCATGTTCGTTACTTACGGGTTCCCCAATTAGCAATTAGTCGTGTTTTAATTCACACCTCCTCCGTACAGCCTAATCATATTTGTGATTTATGAGCATCGGTGCATACCCCTTAATAGAAGATTTCGAGTACAAAAGAGTTTGTTCTGTAATGCTGTTTTCCAAGGACAAAGACGGAAAATTTACATCAACACCATTTCTCCTAAAACATCTTTTTTCAAATATTTTAACTCGGTTTGAACGTCCGCAAATCAAATTCAACTTAAAGAATCGTACTTGTAGGCTCCTAGTCCAACATTTAATCCAAAAATGCTTTCACAAACCTCAAATTATTCAATTTCATCATCTCTCCTACAACATCGATTACTTTAACTAGTTTATAATTATCCGACATGTGCCACGTAACTTTTAGAGTTAACATGATGCACTTCATTGAATATTAGAGTTAATTTTAATATTACATTTTCTTAACCCACTAAATATGTATGAACTGTTATATATCATATATATTAACTGATATATGGTAATGGTCCTAATGGAAAGACTTGGAGAATGGATATATATGTCTATTTTTTTACCATATATATTAACTGATATATATATATATTAACTGATATATATATATATATATGTTTACTTTTGTTTAGGTGCAGACTTGGAGAATGGAATGTGGAGACCGAAGCAGTGAAGTTGGAGACGGTAGACTTGGAGTTGTGTTTGTACTTGTAGTAATGTATTCCTATTATCTCTTTGGACTTTGTACTGAATTGGGAATGTAATAAAATAACCGTTATTGATGCTTGTATTGTAATGTAATTTATGAACTCTAAAACTGAAGTGAAATTTAACTATTGAAGTATGTAGCAGTAGTGAACTCTAAAACTGAAGTGAAGTTTGAATTGAAGGGAAGTATGCATCCGATGCAACATATGTATGTGGTAATGTATGTCTGTAACTGTAGTTTCAATCAAATTGTAATGCTTGTTATTATTCCTATTTGAATAAATATATGACATTTGGTCGGTTAACTTGCTTTTATAACTAGTTAACCGATTAATGTAAATGTAAACGGTTAACCGGTCAATGGTTAACCGTATAAGTTAATCGGTTAACCGGTTATATATACTGGTTAACTGCGGTTAATTTTAACCGGTTCGGTTGGTCGACCAGAACCGAAATTAATCGAAATCGGTTAACCGAACCGCTGCTCCATTAGCGGTTAACCCAAAAATTTAACCGATTGAAGCGGTTAACCGACCGCGCCCACCCATACAAAAAATCATCTGACAATAATTTTAATTAGAAGAATAGAAAATCCATCTGGAAATAATATGAATGAAAGACCAAAAACCATTCTGGTAATAATAATATGAATAGAAGACCAGAAAATTAATTTGGCAATAATATGAATAGAAGACCAAAAAACAATTCTGGTAATAATAATCTGTAGAAGACCAGAAAATCCATTTGACAATAATATGAATAGAAGACTAGAAAATTCATATAGCAATAATAATTTATCGTGTGTCAATGGAGAATCCCTGCTCAATTTGAATCATGACAGCTCGTATTTGATAGATCTTGCTTGATTTATGTTATGGAGCAGAAACAGCTCATTTTTTATTGATCTTCCTCTAGAAGTCTGCCTCGATCCTTCATTAGGATTGATTTTAATTTTTTTACACTAAAAATTAACCTTCCAGCTAGGATTATGGACCCCTAGATAAGCAAGAAAAAGAAGAGCGCAGCTCAAACCTCTCGGAACTTCCGAAGGGATGCAATCGTTGTAGTTCACTAAACTAAAACCTTACAAAAGGTTGAAAGGTTCCGCCTCCAGCATCCAAGGAATTCAATGGAAAAGAAAGAGCTAAAGCAAGTAAAAGCCACTATTTAATGACCTTTTCTAAAGCACACCAAACCTCCCAAATAGGTTGGGAAATATACAAGACATCTTCACAATGCCGAATGGTTTGTAAGGGAGACAATGATCATGAATTAGCACCAAGCAAAGAAGCAACCTTCCGACAAGATCGAAAGGTTCATGGCAGCATAAGTAAGGAAAACCCTTTGGCTACACCGAAAGGTTTGCACTGTGCATAAAGGGTGACCTTCCGGCTCAACCGAAGGCATAAAGCCGAAAGGAGAGCCGTCTACATCTATAAATAGGACCCAAAGGCCCTGGTTTTGGGACAGACTTTTTTCTCTCCTACCTCATTCTTAGAATATGAAAGGAAATGTGTTGTAACCCTAATCAAGAATGGATTTAGGGATTTGTTAAAACTAATATTGAATAATAAAAGGAGAAGTTTCACATTTTGTTAAATCTATTATTATCTAGTTTAATTCTTCATTATATTGATTCATATTTTTAGGATTAACTCAATTAAGAGGTTCAGGCTGACAGGGTCAGAAATTTATTTGATCAAGTTGTAACTTCGACCCTCGGAAGTCATCAATTTTTCTACTCCAACCTTCCGGTGAAGACTACAGCCGATCTGAATTAATAAGAGTGGTAACCCTTCGGATTCATTGGCTTTCGGAGCTGGATTCTTCAACTAAGTTTGTAGGTCCTTCTATATTTACAATACCAAAACCTTCCACTGCTATTACCTGAGTAGTCAAACCTTTTGGGGGAGTCTGAATTCAATAGAATAAAGTTTAATCCATCAGTAGACATTCACATACCTTTCGGCAAATCTCAACCAGTCTTGGAATAGGAAGTCAAACCTTCCGGTAAGGGCAAAAACCCTTATACATCATCCAAGGACTTGCTATTTATACTACCACTAATAAGATCAATCATCCCAAACCTTTTAGAAGCACTAAAGATCAAATTGAAAGGGATAAGACAAAAGTAATCATATGTAACACAAAGGAAAGCTTTATATGACACCTTGAAAGATCTTTCAAAGTCAAAAGTTCTTTATCTAGAAGACCGGTTTTACCAACCACACCGAAGGTTTAGGTCGAAAATCAGCAATCATTGAGTTGAAGTATCTTTCGGGGTGTTAACCATAAATTTGGTTAACATTTTTTGCGCTAGAAGGAGGGCCTGAACCTCCGGCTTTTTGCTTGGGCACTCTCTTAGGACTCATTAACTTCATTTTTGAACCGAAATGGTTTCACTTTGGTTATAAGACTTATAGTCCATTTGAATACAATTAAGAGATAAGGTATGGATTCAATACTCGAAGCAAAAGAAAGCTTTTGCAGGGAAAGATCAATTCAAGGATCAACAGAACCTCTGGATGTAGGTCCTAATTATCGAATAAATTATAGCCTGCCCTTACTTGAAGAGTAAATCCTTCGCTTTCGAGCATTACAAGACATTAAGAGGGGAAAACGAGATTTATCCTATAACTCATCGAAATGGAATATCAATCAGGTCAGTTCGAAACTAGTCCCAACCTTTGCTCTAGAAAAAGAAAGTTCAAGGAGAGAGGATATATTTTGACAAATGAGAGGGACCATCCAGTTGTATTCCTTTGGAACTGCCTTTGAAAAAGAAACGATAAAGGGTTATGACAATCCTACAGATAAATGAAATAAGATTATAAGTGAAGTCCACCACTCAAGGAAAAACCAAGGATGCATAGAAGAGTTCATAATTAAAGGACTAAGGGTAGTAGATGAATCGCCAGATGGGAATATAAAGATTACTAAGAAAATTTCCAGCTGAAATCTTAAGAGTAAGGGAAAACCCCTTAGAAGAGAACTGACTAATCATGAGAAGAAAACTTGCTTTCCAGGAGGAAGTACGTAAATCGTGCCAAAAAGAAGATAGATGTAAAAAAAAGTGATCCTACTACCATGCCCGAAAATGCCTACATCCAAACCAAGAGAGAAGCTGAGTTGAAAGCCTTCTCAGGAAAAGAAGTTAGAATGTGAGAAGAATATAAAAAAAATTTACGTTGCAACTATTGCCTGATAAAACGGCATGAAATAAATCAATGGTCCTACACCTCCTAGAATAAGAAAAACTCAAGCAGTTTGTAAAGGATTGAACGAATCGAAGAATAAATACTCTATTATCGAAATAAGAAAAGTCTACATGGTCGGGAGTGAAATTCTCCTTAAACTTTGGACTACCTAAAATGGTAGGCTACCAATAATGGTAGAAAGCCCTTAGTCGTGCCAAGATGGCCAGGTCAAGGCACCTCCTGGAGGGAGGGCGTAAGCCTTTAGTCGCGCCAAAGTCAGAAATGGCCAGGTTAAAGCAGCATAAGCCCTTATCCGCGTCACGCTATGACCAGGATAAGGCGCCTCTTGGAGGGAGGACGTGTAATCCCTTGGTCCTGCCACGCTATGGCCTGACCAAGGTACCGACAAGCCTTTAGCCACGTCATGCTATGGCCAGGTTAAGGCACCTCCTTGAGGGAGGTCAGGTAAGTCCTCGGGCCCTACTTCAGAATAAGCTAGCCGAGCGCACCAGAAACCCAGATGAAATGTCCGGTGGACTAATAAAATTCCATGCCTGAAATAGGCACCGCCAGAAATTGGCATCGCTTAAAATAGCAACCACCAAAAGGCCGGTAATGGCTAAAATGACAAATAGCCTGAAATGGGCTCTGCTTAAATAAGCACCAAAATTGGACAAAAGAGTCCCCACCTAAAATAGGCCAAAACAAATGACAAATGGACAAAGAAAACTCGGGCCCGGGAAAGCAAAAGCATGCAAGACATCATCAAAGCCTGGAGATGGAGCATTCAACAAGAGAATCAGGAAGAAGTCGCTGACTTCTTCCCACGAACAACTATAAGATTGGTTTTATGGTCTTCTATTACTTATTATCAGAAATGGTATTCTGGTTTTCTGTTACTTATTTCCAGAATGATTCTCTGGTCTTCTGTTACTTATTGCTAGAATTGTTCTCTGCTTTTCTGATACTTATTACCGAAAGCGGTCTTCTGGTCTTCCATTATTAATACCAGAGTAGTAGATATGGATTTCAAACTTTACATTATCTATTACCGGAGATGGTACACTGAGCCACTATTGCTTATTACCAGGAAGGATATTCTGATATTCTTTTACTGAAATTGGCATTCTAATCAACCCTCACTTATTATCAGAGGATACCGAAAGGTGACTTTCGGCTTACCTTCCATCAACTAATACCCAAATCTGGGTCCGATGACACCTCATAAAACTCTATCATTAACACCTAAATCTGGCTGTCAAGACTGCTATTTATTTAAGACCCTAATTTGGGTACAAATTATTTGGATTTCTATTCATCCCAATTGCTCGAATCTGGGCCAAAGAATATTATTAAAGAGAATACTGTTAAGACTCCCCGAATGGAGAATTCAGGCTTCTAACTATGTCAAAATAATGGGATTTATTTCCAACAAGTCTTATGCATTCCGAACAGGTGGAAAGGGTTAAATCCATGATTATTTTTCATCATGGTTAAAGATGAGACCCTAACATTTTGAATAAATTACTTTTCACACGATTGGCAAGATGAGTTACTAATCTAGGCGAATGATATTCATAGAAAAATATGCCAATTAAAAAGCTAACAATTAGAAGCATTGTTTACTACGTGTTCCGTAGGGAAGTCAAAATGGCATGGAATAACAAAGGATTCAGTAAGCACAAAAGTCGCTGAATGAACAATTCAAAATTATATCAAAGGATACATCATAGAAAAGGATCACAAATCAAGCGATATTTACAAAATTTCCATAATTTATGTGAGTTATGAAATCATTTACAAACAACAAAGTTATGCACTAGATATATTTATGTAGCCCAAATACATAAACGAATTACAAATCTTGAGACGCTTTATTAAGGGTCTCCGCCACGGAAGGATTAACTACATGGTTAATTGCTACGCAGAGAACTTCTTTAAGATTTTTCTCCTTTCTTCTAATTGTATCGTCATCATCAATTGCCTCGATGTTGGTTTTTCAAAGCACGGTTATAGTCCCTATTTGCAGCTCCAAGCGTCTTGTTTTCCCTTTCTAACTCAACATCATGTTTTTAGAGGAAATAAATATTATGCTCAAGTTTTTGATTCTTGGCAGCATAATCATTAATAGTCTGAGAATACTTGACTTTTTGTTGCTCATTAAAATACTGAGTGATTTCAAATATAACTCTTCGACACCAGTTCCCCACTACATTGTCGTCCAAACTTGGGGGTGTACTTAGCATGGTGGGAAATTTTTAAGCTGCAAGATGCTTCGATCTAGTAGTCTTCGCAGTCGAAGAGGTTGCTTTGTTGAACCGAAAGTTTAATCTTTGAAATTTTATCGCTTAAAATGAATTCTAGAGAAGCACATTGTGCCTTAATATCTTTCAATTTTAACTCCAAGTCACTTATTCATTGGATGAGCTTAGATATCTTCTCATCAAAGTCAATTGTGGGATTTGACTTTACTTGTCGCTCAAGCAAAGTAATCGCTTCGTCTTTCTTTTTAATATCAGCCTCGAGATAGTCAATGTGATCCTTATGATTGTTGGCTATGGTCTTTTGGATAAGATATCCGTTATGCCACTTCACAGCTTCGAGGTTGCCATTGAAATGCTCAAGAAGGACTTCGTCATGAATTACAATCTCACCTCTCCTTGATAATAGCCTAACTCTAATAGCATCGACACGAGAAAGAAAACTTTGAGGAAGGTGATACGAAGATGGCTGAATCTCCTATTTAACAAAAAGAAATAAAATTGATAAAAAATAAGATAAAATGACTTTGTTGTTATATCGATGAATTACAACTCAAGTAGCCACAAAGTTAAGAGGAACGACAAATGCTTTCATTACACCTAAAGTTGAGAGACTACATTTCTAACTTTGCCTAAAGTATTAGCCAAAAGCATAACAGTCGAGTCAAAAGGTATAGAAACCCCTCCAGGTGTAATAACTAGCGGACATTTACCATAATCTTATTTTCCGGCAGGTGGACTGTCACGACCACAAATTAGCTTGGAATGAAATGTCATGATTTCTTTTAAGAGAGTTTCTTTCTCTTCACCAAGAAAGTTAAAGCGGAGATGAGGGTATTCCAAATATAATTTTTGCAAATCCCAAAGAAAGCAATATCTCGCTAACTTCGAAGTCTTTAAGAGTGGTGCATTTTTAGAGTAAAACCTTCTCAAGTTAACATATTGACTTAAATGGTCTCTTGGGACAACTCGACCTAAAGAATTGATATTCTGAAATAGCACAACAAAAGGAGGCTAAGTGTAGGGAGCATTGGAAAAATATGTGTTCATAAATCGGTTATCTGTTACATATTAACAATTACTCATCAAGTACATACAAAATGGACTTAAAGAAAAACTCAGAAACAAATTTATCCTTATAATACTTAAGCTTTTCAGGGGGGTATCTTGTGGATTCGATTTGACCCACGGTAAATTCTAGCAGACTCCGGGATGCAGGTCAGAATCAAATTCATCTAAGAATCTCTTATGGAAAACTCTGAGTAGGCCCCTGCTGAATTCGCCTAAATACGAAAAATATATGATTAAGTGTCTACAATACACTTTATACAAAAAATAAATTAAAATATCTCTCTCTTCCATCATCATCCAGAATAGAGTTGTTAACTCTCTATTTTCCTTCAAAAGGGCGTCGTATCGGGTATGCGCTTTCTTTAGTAAACGAGCCACTTTCTTATATTTAAAAGATGCTAAAGTGGAAGTACTCCTACCCAGACTATGATATTTCTAAGACAGAGCATTGTTTCCCGCTATTAATTTTTCTAACTCTTTATATAATTTGATAATCTTCGCCTGTTTTCTATCAAGTTTTATGCTATATGAAAAACTTGACTTCCTCTTTTTCTAAGATAGATAATTTGTCACTGATTATTATCTTCGAAGTGTAAGGTATTTAAATTGGGAAGCCCATACTTGAGAAATCAGGATAGAAACTTGAGGAACTTGTTCTTTCCCCAAAGGACCCTCGGAATGGACATGAACAATTTCCTCCTCCAAAGGAGCATTTGGTCTAAGAGATGATGGAGGTATATCTTTATGGGACGATGGCTCCTTTTCAGGGGATTTGGTTGAGCCGCCATCGTCCTCTTAAGCATCAGAATGACCTCCGCTGTCTCCGTCATGGCCCTGACCTCCGGTAGGATTGTCGTGATTACCATCATCATCACCAGTATCCCAGTTCATATGGTCATCATCCTCATTCTCATTGGGATCTTTATTTTGGTCGTCCTCCTCCTCAAAATAAGACTCGATGTCAAATGAAGGAATGTCAAGAGCTTTCTTAAAGTCAATCTTCCCTTCTTCACTCTCCCACTCAGAGCTCTATTCGAATTGCTCAATTTTGTCTATGACTCTCTTGGCTATAGTCAGATGAAGTGAAGGAAATCTGAGGTTAGGACATTTGTCACGATAATTGATATAAGTGTTAATCGACGAAATTTCTATCAGATTAGAAATTTGTCAAAAAAATTCATATTAAAATATAGCGCAAGCGCACGGCATACACTTTGTAGTACGTGGCGAATACGGGTCGATTCGTAGGGAATTGTTAGAGTTTAAAAAATCTATTCAATCAAATTAGACCAAATGGAGGAGAAATTGTTAACTAGAAATAAAATGAAGCTAAAACTAGAATTAAAAATTGATTTAAAAACTATTGAACTAGAGAACAATTTAGAGGAAAATCCACTCTCATATTTTTGTTAATCAACAAACAAACAATTTGTGATCTCTAGCTTTGATTTAAGTGAAATATTGTGGTATTTATCATAAGTATGGTTTGTTTATGTTATTAATTAACATAACTCAAACCATCAAACTATAATACAACAAATAAACCACTTATAATTCTCATGAAAATGAAGCCAAAGCAAAAACTATTTTAAGTATGGTCTATTTACTATTGTAACTAGTAATATAGATCATCAAATTTCATTTTTACTTCAATTTCACAATCAAAAATGGATTAGCAAATGATGATGCAAATTGTGTTTATGTTGAATAAGAATAGCTCATTTGCATAAACAATATAAGCTATCAAACCCACTTGTATAATCTTGCATCAAAACTCACTTCAGGAAGCATAAACCAAATGAGATCATAAATCATAAAATGTTGAAATTACATAATATTTGAGAGCTTCATTAACCCCAAATTGAAGGGGTTTAGCTACTCATTTGTGGAATTGAAGAAACACAAGTAAATTTCAACATTAAAAAGAGAAGAAAATAGAAAAATAGCAAAGAAGAGAATGTAATTAAACTACTTACAACAAAAGGAATTAAGCTACACTACTTGCATGAATGTAAAACTGTTCTACTAACAAAGAAAAGAAAAGAAAAGAACATAAATAAAAGCATTAACATGCAAACAAAGAAAATCATGTAGAAAAGGGAAAAGAAAGAGGCTTGGAAGCCATTTTTATTTCATAGAACATTGCCATTACAACTTGTGTATTTCAATTCCTAACTAATATGAAAGAGTAGATAATTTATATGTACATAAGAGGGCTTATTTATACATGCATAAAACCCTAATTCCATTTTTAGGGGGCTTCCCAAAATACCCCTTAGGAAGTGCGGATTCCAAGTAATCATTAGCTTCTACTAATCATCATTTAAGTGTACATGAAGCCATTAATTCCATAAGCATGTCCATTAGCCTCTAATTTGTACATTAAGGTAGGTGGGTAGGTGGGGTCCTCCATGATCTTCACTTTGAATTATTTCCCTCTTCTTTCCTTTGTATTCATTTGTGCATGCATGTATCTTCATATAAGCCTCTTCCATATGCATCCAAATTCCTATAAAAATCATCAAAAATGTCCAAGTAAAAATTCTCAAATTTACACATGCACAAAAATGACCATTTTGCCCTAGAATGTAGATGAAAATATGATGGTTTGAAAATAATTGAATTTTGGTTTTAACATGTACAAATGCACAAATATGATGTTTATTTAAATAAAAAGAGATAAAATATGGATGTAAATATATGCACATTTACGTGCATATCAATAAGCAAGCAAGAGGGCATCTGCATAGTAGTTAAATATCATGGGCCCCAGGGATGAATCGATGAAATCGAAAACATGCTTTGGGAAGTTAGTGAGAGTTTGTACAGCAAGTTTAAGAGAAGCTCTAGACTTTTGTAATTTATCTTCCAACAATGTGTTCTTGGAAATTAAACGAGTCTTTTCGTCCTCCAAGTCTTTTAGAGCAAGCTCCCTTGCAAATTTCTCATCATGGGTGAGTCGATGAGCTTGCCTCTCTGCTTCAAGGTCAGCTTCAACCTTGGATAGAGAAGCCTGAGATCGCTCGAAAGTAAGCTGATGAGCTTGTCTCTCTACTTCAAGGTCAGCTTCAGCCTTGGAAAGGGAGGTCTGAACTCATTTTAGCTCGGAGGAAGATTCATCTTGGGCAGCTAAAAGTGAAGATATTTGGCTTTTTAATTCAACATTTTCGTCCTGAAGTTTGGAGGATCTAAAAGAAAGTTTTAGAGGCATACTCGATAAGAGAAACCCGGTTCCTGGAAATCTGTAACAAGAAAGAGATATGGGTTAACAATTAGAAAGATCTGTTGATAATAAAATTGATTAGTTAAAAAACTTGCCATAAGCTGTTGCTCCACGAGAGAGCATTGGTTTTCCACCAAGTTTGGATTAAAAGGTGGTGGAGAAGAGGAAGTGAAGGGTTCCGACTGAAGGATAGACTTAACCAGATCGCCAAAATCAGATGGCAAAAAAGTAGAAGACGATGGTCCTGGAAGAGTTTGAGACTTAGAAGGGGTCCCAAAAAAAGCAACCTGCATCTGTGCCAATACAGTTGGTGAATCATAAATTAAGATAGGCAGAATGAGAGCAGGAGTAGGAGGAGTTGACCCTATAGTATTTTCCGGAGCCTCAATAACTAGGCTTGTTGAAGCTTTCTTTGGATAACTGTCTTCTTCTCCCTCATCAAGGTCGATAATCTTTGTCATCTTGGTTGGAGGGGCCTCACCAGGAGGCACTATTTTCCTTCTTTTCAAGGATTTCTTGGAGCTAGCAAAACACTCCCTAACTTTTGAGACATCTGTGGATGAGAAGGAGGAGCAACTTCCCTTAAAGGTACCACAACCTTGGGAGGAACTATAACGATTACCAGAAAAAAATGAATCGGATAAAGTAAGTTTGAGAATTCTGTGGAAAGAGGACACCAAATTGATGAGATACCTGAAGCATCAGAACCGATTGGCGACAATGAAGTAAAGTGATCAGCATTACCCGAAGAATAGAAACGGCAACCCCCAAGTGGTAAGCATGATGGTAGGTGGAATAATTGGGAATGTAATATAATAACTATTATTGATGCTTGTATTGTAATGTAATTTATGAACTCTAAAACTGAAGTGAAATTTAACTATTGAAGTATGTAGCAGTAGTGAACTCTAAAACTGAAGTGAAGTTTGAACTGAAGGGAAGTATGCATCTGATGCAACATATGTATGTGGTAATGTATGTCTGTAACTTTAGTTGCAATCAAATTGTAATGCTTGTTATAATTACTATTTGAATAAATATATGACATTTGGTCGGTTAACTTGCTTTTTTAACTAGTTAACTGATTAATGTAAGGTCCATTTTACCAGAAAGACAAATTTTGAAGTCCAATTAGTTTTTAGGACACACATTCAAAGAAATTAATTTCAAGGCCAAAGTCAACAGAATAATTACTTTCAAGGACATAATTTCATGGGTTTTTAGGCCCTAGAAACTAATTATTTTGCGTTTTGTCCTTGAAAGTAATTATTTCAGTTGTCTGTCCTAGAAACTAATTGCACTTGCTAAAGGGGCCCTTGTGGCTAATTTCCACTTAATGTAAACGGTTAACCGGTCAACGGTTAACCGTATAAGTTAATCGGTTAACCGGTTATATATACTGGTTAACTGTGGTTAATTTTAACCGGTTCGGTCGGTCGACCAGAGCCGAAATTAACCAAAATCGGTTAACCGAACCGCTGCTCCATTAGCGGTTAACCGAAAAATTAAACCGATTGAAGCGGTTAACCGACCGCGCCCACCCCTACAAAAAAATCATCTGACAATAATTTCTAAATAGAAGAATAGAAAATCCATCTGGAAATAATATGAATGGAAGACCAAAAACCATTCTGGTAATAATAATCTGAATAGAAGACCAGAAAATTCATTTGGCAATAATATGAATAGAAGACCAAAAAACAATTCTGGTAATAATAATCTGTATAAGACCAGAAAATCCATTTGACAATAATATGAATAGAAGACTAGAAAATTCATATAGCAATAATAATTTATCCTGTGTTAATGGAGAATCCCTGCTCTCTTTGAATCATGACAGCTCGTATTTGATAGATCTTCCTCTAGAAGACTGCTTGATTTATGTTATGGAGAAGAAATAGCTCATTTTTGATTTATCTTCCTCTAGAAGTCTGCCTCGATCCTTCATTAGGATTGATTTTAATTTTTTTACACTAAAAATTAACCTTCCAGCTAGGATTATGGACCCCTAGATAAGCAAGAAAAAGAAGAGCGCAGCTCAAACCTCTCGGAACTTCCGAAGGGATGCAACCGTTGAAGTTCACTAACCTAAAACCTTACGAAAGGTTGAAAGGTTCCGCCTCCAGCATCCAAGGAATTCAATGGAAAAGAAAGAGCTAAAGCAAGTAAAAGCCACTGTTTAATGACCTTTTCTAAAGCACACCAAACCTCCCAAATAGGTTGGGAAATATACAAGACATCTTCACAATGCCGAATGGTTTGTAAGGGAGACAATGATCATGAATTAGCACCAAGCAAAGAAGCAACCTTCCGACAAGATCGAAAGGTTCATGGCAGCATAAGTAAGGAAAACCCTTTGGCTACACCGAAAGGTTTGCACTGTGCATAAAGGGTGACCTTCCAGCTCAACCGAAGGCATAAAGCCGAAAGGAGAGCCGTCTACATCTATAAATAGGACCCAAAGGCCCTGGTTTTGGGACGGACTTTTTTCTCTCCTACCTCATTCTTAGAATATGAAAGGAAATGTGTTGTAACCCCAATCAAGAATGGATTTAGGGATTTGTTAAAACTAATATTGAATAATAAAAGGGGAAGTTTCACATTTTGTTAAATCTCTTATTATCTAGTTTAATTCTTCATTATATTGATTCATGTTTTTAGGATTAACTCAATTAAGAGGTTCAGGCTGACAGGGTCAGAAATTTATTTGATCAAGTTGTAACTTCGACCCTCGGAAGTCATCAATTTTTCTACTCCAACCTTCCGGTGAAGACTACAGCCGATCTGAATTAATAAGAGTGGTAACCCTTCGGATTCATTGGCTTTCGGAGCTGGATTCTTCAACTAAGTTTGTAGGTCCTTCTATATTTACAATACCAAAACCTTCCACTGCTATTACCTGAGTAGTCAAACCTTTTGGGGGAGTCTGAATTCAATAGAATAAAGTTTAATCCATCAGTAGACATTCACATACCTTTCGGCAAATCTCAACCAGTCTTGGAATAGGAAGTCAAACCTTCCGGTAAGGGCAAAAACCCTTATACATCATCCAAGGACTTGCTATTTATACTACCACTAATAAGATCAATCATCCCAAACCTTTCAGAAGCACTAAAGATCAAATTGAAAGGGATAAGACAAAAGTAATCATATGTAACACAAAGGAAAGCTTTATATGACACCTTGAAAGATCTTTCAAAGTCAAAAGTTCTTTATCTAAAAGACCGGTTTTACCAACCACACCGAAGGTTTAGGTCGAAAATCAGCAATCATTGAGTTGAAGTATCTTTCGGGGTGTTAACCATAAATTTGGTTAACATTTTTGGCGCTAGAAGGAGGGCCCGAACCTCCGGCTTTTTGCTTGGGCACTCTCTTAGGACTCATTAACTTCATTTTTTGAACCGAAATGGTTCCACTTTGGATATAAGACTTATAGTCCATTTGAATACAATTAAGAGATAAGGTATGGATTCAATACTCGAAGCAAAAGAAAGCTTTTGCAGGGAAAGATCAATTCAAGTATCAACAGAACCTCTGGATGTAGGTCCTAATTATCGAATAAATTATAGCCCGCCCTTACTTGAAGAGTAAATCCTTCGCTTTCGAGCTTTACAAGACATTAAGAGGGAAAACGAGATTTATCCTATAACTCATCGAAATGGAATATCAATCAGGTCAGTTCGAAACTAGTCCCAACCTTTGCTCTAGAAAAATAAAGTTCAAGGAGAGAGGATATATTTTGACAAATGAGAGGGACCATCCAGTTGTATTCCTATGGAACTGCCTTTGAAAAAGAAACGATAAAGGGTTATGACAATCCTACACATAAATGAAATAAGATTATAAGTGAAGTCCACCACTCATGGAAAAACCAAGGATGCATAGAAGAGTTCATAATTAAAGGACTAAGGGTAGTAGATGAATCGCCAGATGGGAATATAAAGATTACTAAGAAAATTTCCAGCTGAAATCTAAAGAGTAAGGGAAAACCCCTTAGAAGAGAACTGACTAATCATGAGAAGAAAACTTGCTTTCTAGGAGGAAGTACGTAAATCGTGCCAAAAAGAAGATAGATGTAAAAAAAAGTGATCCTACTACCATGCCCGAAAATGCCTACATCCAAACCAAGAGAGAAGCTGAGTTGAAAGCCTTCTCAGGAAAAGAAGTTAGAATGTGAGAAGAATATAAAAAAAATTTACGTTGCAACTATTGCGTGATAAAAGGGCCTGAAATAAATCAATGGTCCTACACCTCCTAGAATAAGAAAAACTCAAGCAGTTTGTAAAGGATTGAATGAATCGAAGAATAAATACTCTATTATCGAAAAAAGAAAAGTCTACATGGTCGAGAGTGAAATTCTCCTTAAAATTTGGACTACCTAAAATGGTAGGCTACCAATAATGGTAGAAAGCCCTTAGTCGTGCCAAGATGGCCAGGTCAAGGCACCTCCTGGAGGGAGGGCGTAAGCCTTTAGTCGCGCTAAAGTCAGAAATGGCCAGGTTAAAGCGGCATAAGCCCTTATCCGCGTCATGCTATGACCAGGATAAGGCGCCTCCTGGAGGGAGGATGTGTAATCCCTTGGTCCTGCCACGCTATGGCCTGGCTAAGGTACCGACAAGCCTTTAACCACGTCATGCTATGGCCAGGTTAAGGCACCTCCTTGAGGGATATCAGGTAAGTCCTCGGGCCCTGATTCAGAAAAAGCTAGCCGAGCGCACCGGAAACCCAGATGAAATGTCCGGTGGACTAAGAAAATTTCATGCCTGAAATAGGCACCACCAAAAATTGGCATCGCTTAAAATAGCAACCACCAAAAGGTCGGTAATGTCTAAAATGACAAACAGCCTGAAATGGGCTCTGCTTAAATAAGCACCAAAATTGGACAAAAGAGTCCCCACCTAAAATAGGCCAAAACAAATGACAAATGGACAAAGAAAACTCGGGCCCGGGAAAGCAAAAGCATGCAAGACATCATCAAAGCCTGGAGATGGCGCATTCAACAAGAGAATCAGGAAGAAGTCACTAACTTCTTCCGACGAACAACTACAAGATTGGTTTTCTGGTCTTCTATTACTTATTATCAGAAATGGTATTCTGGTTTTCTGTTACTTATTGCCAGATTTATTCTCTTGTCTTCTATTACTTATTGCTAGAATTGTTCTCTGGTTTTCTGATACTTATTACCGAAAGCGATCTTCTAGTCTTCCATTATTAATACCAGATTAGTAGATATGGATTTCAAACTTTACATTATCTATTACCGGAGATGGTACACTGAGCCACTATTACTTATTACCAGGAAGGATATTCTGATATTCTTTTACTGAAATTGGCATTCTAATCAACCCTCACTTATTATCAGAGGATACCGAAAGGTGACTTTCGGCTTACCTTCCATCAACTAATACACGAATCCGGGTCCGATGACACCTCATAAAACTCTACCATTAACACCTAAATCTGGCTGTCAAGACTGCTATTTATTTAAGACCATAATTTGGGTACAAAATATTTGGATTTCTATTCATCCCAATTGCTCGAATCTGGGCCAAAGAATATTATTAAAGAGAATGCTGTTAAGACTCCCCGAATGGGGAATTCAGGCTTCTAACTATGTCAAAATAAAGGGATTTATTTCCAACAAGTCTTATGCATTCCAAACAGGTGGAAAGGGTTAAATACGTGATTATTTTTCATCATGGTTAAAGATGAGATCCTAACATTTTGAATAAATTACTTTTCACATGATTGGCAAGATGAGTTGCTAATCTAGGAAAATGATATGCATAGAAAAATATGCCAATTTAAAAGCTAACAATTAGAAGCATTGTTTACTACGTGTTTCGTAGGGAAGTCAAAATGGCATGGAATAACAAAGGATTCAGTAAGCACAAAAGTCGCTGAATGAACAATTCAAAAGTATATCAAAGGATACATCATAGAAAAGGATCACAAATCAAGCGATATTTACAAAATTTCCATAATTTATGTGAGTTATGAAGTCATTTACAAACAACAAAGTTATGCACTAGATATATTTATGTAGCCCAAATACATAAACGAATGACAAATCTTGAGACGCTTTATTAAGGGTCTCCGCCACGGAAGGATTAACTACATGGTTAATTGCTACGCAGATAACTTCTTTAAGCTTTTTCTCCTTTCTTCTAATTGTATCATCATCATCAATTGCCTCGATGTTGGTTTTTCAAAGCACGGTTATAGTCCCTGTTTGCAGCTCCAAGGGTCTTGTTTTCCCTTTCTAACTCAACATCATGTTTTTAGAGGAAATAAATATTATGCTCAAGTTTTTGATTCTTGGCAGCATAATCATTAATAGTCTGAGAATACTTGACTTTTTGTTGCTCATTAAAATACTGAGTGATTTCAAATATCACTCTCCGACACCAGTTCCCCACTACATTGTCGTCCAAACCTGGTGGTGTACTTAGCATGGTGGGAAAATTTTAAGCTGCAAGATGCTTCGATCTAGTAGTCTTCGCAGTCGAAGAGGTTGCTTTGTGGAACCGAAAGTTTAATCTTTGAAATTTTATCGCCTAAAATGAATTCTAGAGAAGCACATTGTGCCTTAATATCTTTCAATTTTAACTCCAAGTCACTTATTCATTGGATGAGCTTAGATATCTTCTCATTAAAGTCAATTATGGGATTTGACTTTACTTGTCGCTCAAGCAAAGTAATCGCTTTGTCTTTCTTTTTAATATCAGCCTCGAGATAGTCAATGTGATCCTTATGATTGCTGGCTATGGTCTTTTGGATAAGATATCCGTTATGCCACTTCACAGCTTCGAGGTTGCCATTGAAACGCTCGAGAAGGACTTCGTCATGAATTACAATCTCACCACTCCTTGATAATAGCCTAACTCTAATAACGTCGACACGAGAAAGAAAACTTTGAGGAAGGTGAGACGGAGATGGCTGAATCTCCTATTTAACAAAAAGAAATAAAATTGATAAAAAATAAGATAACATGACTTTATTGTTATATCGATGAATTACAACTCAAGTAGCCACAAAGTTAAGAGGAACGACAAATGCTTTCATTACACCTAAAGTTGAGAGACTACTTTCTAACTTTGCCTAAAGTATTAGCCAAAAGCATAACAGTCGAGTCAAAAGGTATAGAAACCCCTCCAGGGGTAATAACTAGCGGACATTTACCATAATCTTATTTTCCAGCAGGTGGACTGTCACGACCACAAATTAGCTTGGAATGAAATGTCATGATTTCTTTTAAGAGAGTTTCTTTCTCTTCACCAAGAAAGTTAAAGCGGATATGAGGGTATTCCAAATATAATTGTTGCAAATCCCAAAGAAAGCAATATCTCGCTAACTTCGAAGTCTTTAAGAGTGGTGCATTTTTAGAGTAAAACCTTCACAAGTTAACATATTGACTTAAATGGTCTCTTGGGACAACTCGACCTAAAGAACTGATATTCTGAAATAGCACAGCAAAAGGAAGCTAAGTGTAGGGAGCATTGGAAAAATATGTGTTCATAAATCGGTTATCTGTTACATATTAACAATTACTCATCAAGTACATACAAAATGGACTTAAAGAAAAACTCAGAAACAAATTTATCCTTATAATACTTAATTTTTTCAGTGGGGGTATCTTGTGGATTCGATTTGACCCATGGTAAATTCTAGCAGAGTCCGGGATGCAGGTCAGAATCAAATTCATCTAAGAATCTCTTATGGAAATGTCTGAGTAGGCCCCTGCTGAATTCGCCTAAATATGAAAAATCTATGATTAAGTGTCTACAATACACTTTATACAAAAAATCAATTAAAATATCTCTCTCTTCCATCATCATCCAGAATAGAGTTGTTAACTCTCTATTTTCCTTCAAAAGGGCGTCGTATCGGGTATGCGCTTTCTTTAGTAAAGGAGCGCTTTCTTATATTTAAAAGATGCTAAAGCGGAAGTACTCCTACCCAGACTATGATATTTCTGAGACAGAGCATTGTTTCCCGCTATTAATTTTTCTAACTCTTTATATAATTTGTTAATCTCCGCCTGTTTTCTATCAAGTTTTATGCTATATGAAAAACTTGACTTCCTCTTTTTCTAAGATAGATAATTTGTCACTGATTATTATCTTCGAAGTGTAAGGTATTTAAATTGGGAAGCCCATACTTGAGAAATCAGGATAGAAACATGAGGAACTTGTTCTTTCCCCAAAGGACCCTCGGAATGGACATGAACAATTTCCTCCTCCAAAGGAGCATTTGGTCCAAGAGATGATGGAGGTATATCTTTACGGGACGATGGCTCCTTTTCAGGGGATTTGGTTGAGCCGACATTGTCCTCTTAAGCATCAGAATGACCTCCCTTGTCTCCGTCATGGCCCTAACCTCCGGGAGGATTGTCGTGATTACCATCATCATCACCAGTATCCCAGTTCATATGGTCATCATCCTCATTCTCATTGGGATCTTTATTTTGGTCGTCCTCCTCCTCAAAATAAGACTCGATGTCAAATGAAGGAACGTCAAGACAGAGAGCTTTCTTAAAATCAATCTTCCCTTCTTCACTCTCCCACTCAGATCTCTATTCGAATTGCTCAATTTTTTCTATGACTCTCTTGGCTATAGTTAGATGAAGTGAAGGAAAACTGAGGTTTGGACATTTGTCGCGATAATTGATATAAGTGTTAATCGACGGAATTTCTATCAGATTAGAAATTTGTCGAAAAAATTCATATTAAAATTTACCGCAAGCGCACGGCATACACTTTGTAGTACGTGGCGAATACGGGTTGATCCGCAGGGAATTGTTAGAGTTTAAAAAATCTATTCAATCAAATTAGACCAAATGGAGGAGAAATTGTTAACTAGAAATAAAATGAAGCTAAAACTAGAATTAAAATTTAATTTAAAAACTATTGAACTAGAGAACAATTTAGAGGAAAATCCACTCTCATATTTTTGTTAATCAACAAACAAACAATTTGTGATCTCTAGCTTTGATTTAAGTGAAATATTGTGGTATTTATCATAAGTATGGTTTGTTTATGTTATTAATTAACATAACTCAAACCATCAAACTATAATACAACAAATAAACCACTTATAATTCTCATGAAAATAAAGCCAAAGCTAAAGCTATTTTAAGTATGGTATATTTACTATTGTAACTAGTAATATAGATCATCAAATTTCATTTTTACTTCAATTTCACAATCAAAAATGGATTAGCAAATGATGATGCAAATTGTGTTTATGTTGAATAAGAATAGCTCATTTGCATAAACAATATAAGCTATCAAACCCACTTGTATAAACTTGCATCAAAACTCACTTCAGGAAGCATAAACCAAATGAGATCATAAATCATAAAATGTTGAAATTACATAATATTTGAGAGCTTCATTACCCCTAAATTGAAGGGGTTTAGCTACTCATTTGTGGCATTGAAGCAACACAAGTAAATTTCAACATTAAAAAGAGAAGAAAATAGAAAAATAGCAAAGAAGAGAATGTAATTAAACTACTTACAACAAAAGGAATTAAGCTACACTACTTGCATGAATGTAAAACTATTCTACTAACAAAGAAAAGAAAAGAACATAAATAAAAGCATTAACATGCAAACAAAGAAAATCATGTAGAAAAGGGAAAAGAAAGAGGCTTGGAAGCCATTTTTATTTCATAGAACATTGCCATTACAACTTGTGTATTTCATTTCCTAACTAATATGAAAGAGTAGATAATTTACATGTAAATAAGAGGGCTTATTTATACATGCATAAAACCCTAATTCCATTTTTAGGGGGCTTCCCAAAATACCCCTTAGGAAGTGTGGAGTCCAAGTAATCATTAGCTTCTACTAATCATCATTTAAGTGTACATGAAGCCATTAATTCCATAAGCATGTCCATTAGCCTCTAATTTGTGCATTAAGGTAGGTGGGTAGGTGGGGTCCTCCATGATCTTCACTTTGAATTATTTCCCTCTTCTTTCCTTTATATTCATTTGTGCATGCATGTATCTTCATATAAGCCTCTTCCATATGCATCCAAATTCCTATAAAAATCATCAAAAATGTCCAAGTAAAAATTCTCAAATTTACACATGCACAAAAATGACCATTTTGCCCTAGAATGTAGATGAAAATATGATGGTTTGAAAATAATTGAATTTTGGTTTTAACATGTACAAATGCCCAAATAAGATGTTTATTTAAATAAAAAGAGATAAAATATGGATGTAAATATATGCACATTTACGTGCACATCAATAAGCAAGCAAGATGGCATCCACATAGTAGTTAAATATCATGGGCCCCAGGGATGAATCGATGAAATCGAAAACATGCTTTGGGAAGTTAGTGAGAGTTTGTAGCAAGTTTAAGAGAAGCTCTAGACTTTTGTAATTTATCTTCCAACAATGTGTTCTTGGAAATTAAACGAGTCTTTTCATCCTCCAAGTCTTTTAGAGCAAGCTCCCTTGCAAATTACTCATCATGGGTGAGTCTATGAGCTTGCCTCTCTGCTTCAAGGTCAGCTTCAACCTTGGATAGAGAAGCCTGAGATCGCTCGAAAGTAAGCTAATGAGCTTGTATCTCTACTTCAAGGTCAGCTTCAGCCTTGGAAAGGGAGGTCTGAACTCATTTTAGCTCGGAGGAAGATTCATCTCGGGAAGCTAAAAGTGAAGATATTTGGCTTTTTAATTCAACATTTTCCTCCTGAAGTTTGGAGGATCCAAAAGAAATTTTTAGAGGCGTACTCGATAAGAGAAACCCGGTTCCTTGAAATCTGTAACAAGAAAGAGATATGGGTTAACAATTAGAAAGATCTATTGATAATAAAATTGATTAGTTAAAAAACTTGCCATAAGCTGTTGCTCCACGAGAGAGCGTTGGTTTTCTACCAAGTTTGGATTAAAAGGTGGTGGAGAAGAGGAAGTGAAGGGTTCCGGCTGAAGGATAGACTTAACCAGATTGCCAAAATCAGATGGCAAAAAAGTAGAAGACGATGGTCCTGGAAGAGTCTGAGACTTAGAAGGGGTTCCAAAAAAAGCAACCTGCATCTGTGCCAATACAGTTGGTGAATCAAAAATTGAGATAGGCAGAATGAGAGCATGAGTAGGAGGATTTGACCCTATAGTATTTTCTGGAGCCTCAATAACTGGGCTTGCTGAAGCTTTCTTTGGAGAACTGTCTTCTTCTCCCTCATCAAGGTCGATAATCTTTGTCATCTTGGTTGGAGGGGCCTCACCAGGAGGCACTATTTTCCTTCTTTTCAAGGATTTCTTGGAGCTAGCAAAACACTCCATAACTTTTGAGACATCTGTGGATGAGAAGGAGGAGCAACTTCCCTTAAAGGCACCACAACCTTGGGAGGAACTATAACAATTACTAGAAAAAAATGAATCAGATAAAGTAAGTTTGAGAATTCTATGGAAAGAGGACACCAAATTGATGAGATACCTGAAGCATCAGAATCGACTGGCGACAATGAAGTAAAGTGATCAGTATTACCCAAAGAATAGAAACGGCAACCCCCGAGTGGTAAGCATGATGGCAGGTGGAGTACCAAGAATCTTTTAGCTAGTTGCCAATAAAGAGTGCTTCCTTAAATTTGGAAGGGTCAAAAGCGACAACCTGCTCCTAAGATTTTTTGGAGCTACAGCCAATGAATTGATAATTTTATGATCTGCATCGCTGAGTGCTTTTGAAGAATCACCTGAAAAATATTGAAGGATAGTAAGCAAGAAACATAGGGGAAAGCAAAGACGATATTGGTATAAACTTACGAGGAGAAGCGAAGGCCCTGTGGACATCAGAAAAGCACTTAACAAAAAAGAATTTGTTTTCCCAATCCTTAAATTTGTTAATACCGTCCAATATCACGTTTATCCTGTAAATCTGCTTATTGGACTGCTTAACCTTGCCAATTTGCTTAAAGAAGTTAAAATTTTAGGACCAAGCGATGGAAGTCCAGATTCCAACGCTAGTATTTCAAGAGACAGGAGATAGGTATACACGTTAGGTGAAAGCTGTATCGGAGCAACTCCAATGTAAGACAAAAAGGAATGCAGAAATGCAGGAAATGAGAGGAAACCGCCATGCCATGTGTGGATGGCAGTAAATGCATAGTACCCCGTCGGAGGGTTGTCAATAGTGTCAGCGGGGCTAGGAGGAATGGCTTCAATCCCAGTGATGCCAAACTCTTTCAAGATGGCATAAACGTCACTCTGAGATTTGATGAGGGAATGCTTGGCAACAGCTTCAAATTTTGGGGAGCTCATTGTTCTGCCAGGTGAAAACATTCTAATTAAAAACCTTTAACCATTTATAGATTTAAGTGTATACTAAGAGAATGAAAGTAGACAAATCCATTCAGATAAATTAAAAATGAAAGCATATGAAAGGCTAGGATAAGCTTTCGATAATGTCGAAAGGTCATGGCTAGAGCCTTCGGAAAAAAAATATAATATAAAAATAATAATGGTTGTCACTAATATTATAAAAAGAATTAATGCAAGACGTTAAAACACAATTTTGAGATTAAAGGACTTCAACCCTATCGGAGGCATGTAACCGAAAGGTTCAAAACCCTTAGTACTGCCGAAAGCTCTAGATCAGTAGATCTAACCATGATGTTGCCTAACCTTCCGATCATAATGGTAAGGTATTGCCGAAACATCTTCCGGCGTCATCGAAAGGTATAGAAGAAGTAAAGCTAATCTTTACTGCCCCAAGCTCTTTTGGAGGGAGAAGGGAGTCATTTTGCATCACCCAATTGTGTGCTAGTGGGGCCCATATCACAATATCGGATTTGAGAAAATCTGTACCCGATAATAAATGCCATTTCAAATTTTTCGAGGAACAAGGAAGACGAACCTGCTAACAAAATTGTCCTCATCTAAAATTAAATTAACTCGATTTCAAAGCATAACATAACATTGTTGATTGATAAAATATATCTTGAAGGTTAAGGATTGAATTCAAGTGTTTTGGACATAAAATTTTAACTCTACAAAAAGTGGAGTTTTTCCGCGGCAAACACCACCAATCTAGGATCCAAAACTATGGATAAAGTTTATCCATAAACCGATATAAGAGAAAAAAGACATTTCCAGGTAAAAACCAATTCAATTTTGAACTCGGGAAATTGAAAATCTGATTAGAAATTGGTAATGGAGAGAATGAAACTAAAACTTATAAAGTAAATTCAAAGAGTACCTTGCTGTAGCGAGTTGAGGTCTAGAAATTTTTTGGGAATTCCTTTACTTGTTTGCAGTGATTTTTATTTCAGGTAAAAATGGAAGAAAAAGAGGAAGCAAATTATGTAGAGGAAAGTCGCCCAAATTCTTCACCGTCGGATCGGACTTAGGTGGACGTCCTAGATCAACGCGGGAAAATCAAGAGGCGGAAAGTTTTGAAGCTTTCGGTAAAGATGACTTGGAAAGTCAAGAGCATCCCTTCGAATGTGGGAGGGGCAAATGTTACACTAAAAATTAACCTTCCGACTAGGACTAAGGACCCCTAGACAAGGAAGAAAAAGAAGAGCGCAGCTCAAACCTCTCTTAACTTCCGAAGGGATGCAACCATTGAAATTCATTAACCTAAAACCTTACAAAAGGTCGAAAGGTTCCGCCTCTAGTATCCAAGGAATTCAAAGGAGAATAAAGAGCCAAAGCAAGAAAAAGCCACTATTTAATGACCTTTTCGAAAGCACACCAAACCTCCCAAACAGGTTGAGAAATATACAAGACATCTTTCAACAACGCTGAAAGGTTTGTAAGGGAGATAGTGATCATGAATTAGCAC
Organism: Allium fistulosum; assembly: GCA_030737815.1. Lineage (NCBI taxonomy): Eukaryota > Viridiplantae > Streptophyta > Magnoliopsida > Asparagales > Amaryllidaceae > Allium > Allium fistulosum. Next base: position 888,908,293 of record CM060905.1, on the reverse strand, counting down.
CAAGAAAAGAAGCAACCTTCCAACAAGACCGAAAGGTTCATGGCAGCATAAGTAAGGAAAACCTTTTGGCTACATTGAAAAGTTTGCACTGTGCTTAAAGGGTGAACTTCCGGCTCAACCAAAGGCATAAAGCCAAAAGGAGAGCCGCCTACATCTATAAATAAGACCCAAAGGCCCTGGTTTTGGGACGGACTTTTTTCTCTCCCACCTCATTCTTAGAATATGAAAGGAAATGTGTTGTAACCGTAATCAAGAATGGATTTGGGGATTTGTAAAAGCTAATATTGAATAATAAAAGGGGAAGTTTCACATTTTGTTAAATCTCCTATTATCTAGTTTAATTCTTCATTATATTGATTCATATTTTCAGGATTAACTCAATTAAGAGGTTCAGGTTGACAGGGTCAGAAATTTATTTGATCAAGTTATAACTTCGATCCTCAGAAGCCATCAATTTGTCTAATCCAACCTTCTGGTGAAGACTACAACTGATCTAAATTAATAAGAGTGGTAACCTTTCGGAGTCATTGGCTTTTGGGGCTGGATTTTTCAACTAAGCTGGTAGGTCCTTCTATATTTACAGTACCAAAACCTTATGTTGTTGTTACATGAATGGTCAAACCCTTCGGTGGAGTCTGAAATCGGGAGAATAAAGTTTAATCCAACAGTAGACATTCACATACCTTTCGGAAAATCTCAACCAGTCTTCGAATAGGAAGTTAAACCTTTCGGTAAGGCCGAAAACCTTTATACGTCATCCAAGGACTTGCTGTTTATACTACCGCTAATAAGATCAATCCTCCCAAATCTTTCGGAAGCTCTAAAGATCAACCTGAAAGGGCAGTAAGTAATCATATGTAACACAAAGGAAAGCTTTATATGACACCTTGAAAGATCTTTCGAAGTCTAAAGTTTTTTATCTATAAGATCGGTTTTACCAACCACACCGAAAGGTTTAGGTCGAAAATTAGCAATCATTGAGTTGAAGTATCTTTCAGGGTGTTAACCATAAATTTGTTTATTTATTTGATCTTCCTCTAGAAGACTTCCACTTACTACTCTTTGGGTAGTAATTTAGGCTTTGATTGATCTCTTTGTCACCATCTTTAGGCAATGATCTCAACTTGGATCCCACCCCTTATCACTATTTAGGTATTTGTTGCACCATAATTTCTACCATGTACAAATTACGAATATTCGAGAGGAAAGTTCCTTGGCTTGTAATTCCAAGTCAACTATTTGGTTTCCAACGAGGGCTTAAGCACGGGACTCACTATCTGGGAACATATAGTCCAATAGCACAAGTCAAAGCGTCGATCGAGATTAAGATCATTGTCTAGCCAAGACAAAAGGCTTAGCCAAGAGTAGCAGTTTCCTTAACAAAAAACATTTCAGCAAGTATCAACAATCAATGACTCAGCCCAAGACCAACGGTTAGGATAAACGAAAAATATACAAGAAGTTAAAGCATCACGTCAGCAATCCGCATCAAAATAAACTCAGCAAATGATGACAAGAAGTCAAAATCTAAGTTGCACATAGCAAGCTAGGTCACCAATCCAAGATGAGGACTCTCCATCAATGGTGTTACGACATATTGGCTATAAACAGACAACAATCCCAAGGCGCAAGGATCTTCTGGCACGAAAAAAAGAATTGAGACTTAAAATATATTGTACTTTCCTATATTAGATCTATACTTAAAAACTCATTAATGGCGGAAATGCAAAAACTCAATGTAATACGCATCTCAACTAGATAAGAGTGACCAAATAATGAAAGGATAGTGGACGTAGGAACTTTCAGCCCGAACCACTATAAATTCTTGGCGTTATTTACTTTCTGCACTTTACCTTCTGTGCATTTGCTATCGCGACTCTACGGTCCAACATACCGTAACTTAAGCTTGATTAAATTATATCCCAGTAATCTCTTCATTGAATTCAATATTCCAACTCGTTTTCAAAGTTATACCTTCAGCTCTCGGGGTTGGTGAAGAAAAAAATTTGCACTAACAGTGATGATTTAGGTATATTGTCTGGTGCATTTGGTTCGGTATCTTAAGTAGAACCAAAGTCTTACCCGACCTCTCTCTTGGAGACACTTCAGCCAGGCTTTATAGACAAGACTGAAGGCTTGTTCGATGCTTCGGCTAGACCATCTTAGCCGGGACCAAAGGCTTATCCATCCTCCCTCTAGGTGGTGCTCAAGACAGGCCTTACAGGTAGGACTGAAGGCTGGTCGGTGCTTTAGAAAGGCCATTTTAGGCGGGACCAAAGGTTTACTGAAAGTGTGTACGCTTGTGCACACTAATTATGGATCGTGTAATATGGACTAACAATATATGCGGAATGTTATTTACAATTGCTATACATGTAAATATTCAATAAACTAACTATATAGCAATTCACAGATATAGAATAGTAAATGCAGTAAACTATAAAAATCACACCAGGGATTTTTATACTGGTTCGGACCTCCCATCCTACGTCCAGTCCCAGACTCCTATCTGGATTTTCACAACCAACTATCTCGCTTCACCCGGAGGAACAGGTTTACAACACCCGAACAGCCGAACGGGATTTTGTGCCTCTTACAACACCGAGGACTTCAACAAAAACAAATACAATTGTCGTTGACAACTTGTGCTCTTGATAACACGGATTTGTCACTTGTAGTACACCCTTCCTATAATCTTATCCTCAAAGTATGTGAATGATGTTTGTGAAGATTGAAGGAAGTATATTACTTATTGAATCAAAAGATATGAAATAATTTCAATGATTCAATAAGCAATTGAAGTAGAGAGAGCTTTTAGAATGCAAGAGTATTTAGAAAGTAAGATCATAAATTAGAGCAGGAATCTCTTCTGAATCAATGATTTAGACATGTTTATATAGAGAATAAATGGTTGTAACTCTTTGTGAAGAGTAGCCATTAATAGATATGATCATTGATGAAAGGTAAGAGATGCAACCATTGGTGAAAGAAGTGTCTTTTGAGAAAGGTTGCTCTCTGTTTAAAAATGGTCGACAGGTCAAAAATGGCCGGTAGACAGGATTTCAAATATATAGACGTTATGTGCATGTGTGCATGTTCATTATGCATTTTACACAGAAACGGTCGACCGCCTGGTTTAATACCAGTCGACCGGTCCCTGTCAAATTGCACAATGAATGTGCAATGCCATTCAAATGTATATATATTGATTATATTGAGGTGCATGATTATTTGAGGATAGATTTTAACAAGTTTATCACTATTACAACATTAAATAATCAACCTATAATCTAGAGTACCATATGTAGCTCTTTTGTGCCTCTTTATAGCCATGATGTCTTCTTTTTGTCGATCGTCTTTATTTCTTTGTCAGAAATCAAAACTTCATAGAATCTATGACTCAACATTTACTCCATCCTCCCTCTTAGAAGTGCTCCGGCTATGCCACGTAGGCAGGACTGAAGGCTTGCAGTGCTCTGTCCAGGCGTTATAGGTGAGACCATAGGCTTACTCTGACCTTCCTCTAGGAAGTACATTGTCCAGGCCCTTATGGTGGAATCAAAGGCTTTTTTTGCCCCTTATTACCTCATAGATATTGATTTAAGCTCTTCCTTTTAATTCTATCCTTTCATTAGATTGTAGATTCCATTAAGATACTTATCTTCATTTTGTTTTTCATCCATTGTAGGAAAATATGGCCTTTGATATTCGGCATTCTAAGTTCTTGCTATGGAATTACCATTTGGTCAACATAATCGATAAGTCCCTAATGGGATTACTTCATAGATAACAATGGGTTCTTCCTAAATTGGCCCAAGTTATCCATCCATTAGATTTTTAGTATTTTCCATGACTTTTTGGAGTACCAAATCCCCTTTTGAAATGATATTTCCTTGACTTTGGAATTGAAGTATTTAGTTATTCTGCATTGATATTCAGTTGTTTGTACGGACGCTTTGTCTCTTAGCTCATTTATTAGGTCCAAGGATTCCATTTTCAGTTCCTGATTAGGATTAAATCCATATGCAATCCTTCGATGAGAGGGTACTTCAACCTCGATTGGAAGCATAGCCTCACATCCATAGGTTAAAGAAAATGAGGTATGTCCCATCGCAGTTTTGGCAGAAGTTCTATGTGCCCGTAACACAAGAGGTAGTTCTTCTACCCAAATTCCTTTTGCTTTGTCCAACCATTTCTTTAGGATGGTATTAATGGTTTTATTGGCAGCTTCAACGGCTCCATTAGCCTTGGGGTGTACTATAGATGAAAAGCTCTTGATAATCCCATTTCTACTGCAGAATCAGGTAAATTCCTTGCTTTTAAAATGAATTCCATTGTTGGATATTATCTTATGTGGAATTCCAAACCCGGTGACAATTTCTTAATTACAAATTTTATCACTTTTCTCGATGTGATATTCGGTGGTGGTTCCACGTCTACCCATTTGATAAAATTATCAAGGGCTAGCACTGCAAATTTTGCTTCTCCTTTGGATATAGGTAGTGGCCCTATCAGGTCGATTCCCCACACACCGAAAGGCCATGGACTTGAGATCGAAGTAAATTCAGTTGGTGGCAAGTGTGGGATCTTAGAGAACTTCTAGTGTTTTTAGTGTCTCTTCATATAATCTATAGCATGGTTAGTCATCTAAGGTCAATAGAAGCCTTGTATCATAACCTTTTTGGTTAGTTTTATGGCGTTAGAATGGTCCATACAAAATCCTTCATGGGCTTCTCCTAATAATTTTTCTCCTTTTTTTGGACTAACACATCTTAAGTAACGGAGTGAATACCCTTTCTTATAAAGTATCCCGTTTATCATAATAAAGGTTGGGGCTTGATGTTTTATCCTTCTTGCTTCCTTTTTATCTACTGGCAATTTCTCTTTTGTCAAATATTCGATGATACATGTCATCTATTTATCCTCGTATTGATCATTAGTTTCTATATCAGCGGATTTTTCATGGAGGATTTCATTTCCATTTCCCTTTTCCTTTTCTTTGTGCGTTAGGGCTTGAGATCTGGTCAATACCATTGACTCTTTTTCTTGCTCGAGGCCTTTTTCCTTTATACTAGGATTTTATTAATAGCCTACCAACACAATTTGGGTTTCTGTTACTCCTTGTTAACTAGCCAACTTAGCTAAAGAACCAGTCTGGGAGTTTCCCTCTTGTCACTTGGTGTATTGAGAAATCCTCAAATTTGGTCAACATTTTTAACACTTTCTTAACATATGAGACCAATTTTGCATCCTTTGTCTAATATGTTTGGTTCAATTGATTTCCATTAATTGGGAATCACTGAAAATCTCGATCTTGGTGGTTTTTAATTGTAGGGCCAAGGTAAGTCCTGCCACCATCGACTCGTATTCTGCAACATTATTAGTGGCCGGAAATCCCAATTTCATTACATAATGCAAACGGTGTCCACCGGGGTAATAATCAAATAACTTGCTCCAACCCCTTATTCGTTTGAGGCTCCATCTACGAATAGTTGCCATTTAGGCTTTAGATCTTTTTCCTTCTTTAATTGTACCTTGATGAATCCCGTACATTCATTAACAAAACCGACTAGAGCTTGTTCTTTAATTGCCACTCATGGTAGAAATTCAATATCATATTGGCTAAGTTCTATTCCCCATTTTACTAATCTTCCCGAAGCTTCTTGTTTACTAAAGACTTGATTGAGTGGAAAGTTGGTTAGAATCTTAATTAGGTGTGATTGAAAGTAAGCTCTCAATTTTAATGCTGTAAGCATCAAACAGTATGCCGGTTTTTCTATGACCAGATATATGTTTCTACATATTTAAGCCTTCTACTTGTATAATACATTGGAAGCTAAGTTACATTATCTTCTGTTACTAGAACAGACTAACTGCGTGTTTTGAAACAACCATAGAAAGATAAAGATTTCCTTCTATAGGGCTCTATAGAATTGGTGGTTTCTCGAGATGATCTTTTAGTTTCTCAATGGCTTTCTGACAATCCTCTCCCAATTTGAAGTTTTTTTAATCACATCAAATAATGTGATGCATTTGTCGGTGGCCTTGGAAATGAATCTATTCAATATGGAAACTCTTCCATTTAAGCTCATTACATCTCTACTTGTCTTAGGCTTCGCCATTTCTTTAATAGCTTGGATTTGCTTAGGGTTTGCTTCTATTCCCCAAGCACTAACAGTATACCCTAAGAATTTTCCAGATTGGATTTTGAAGAACATTTCTATAGGTTGGACTTCATCTGATATTTTTGTAATAACCCGACATCTCTTCAAGATCCCTAAGACGGTTGCTTTCTTTTTGAAATTATGAATACTTCCATGTTATGACCGATCTGTTCTCTACACGTTTTATTAACCAACCTTTGGTAGGTGGCTTCGACATTCCTTATTCCGAATAACATTACTTTATAAAAATATGTTCCATAGTCTGTTATGAAACTTGTGTTCTCCTCATTTGGCTTAAACATCGGTATTTGATTGTAACTGGAGTATGCATCCATGAAAGATAAGAGTTTGTGTCCACTTGTTGTGTCGACCAATTGGTCTACTCTTGGAAGGGGTTTTAGGCATGCCTTGTTCAAATCGGTATAATCAACACATATCCTCCATTTCGCATTAGGGTTTTTGACTAATATTGGATTGGCCAACAATTTCAGATAAAATACTTCTCTGATGAACCCACTTTCAAGTAGCCTTTTGACTTCCTCTTTCAAAGGGTTAGCTCGAACTTTATCGAATTTTCTCTTCTTTTGCTGGATGGTTGTAATAGTTGGGTTTATGTTTAAGGCATGACACATGGTGGTTGGATCCATTCCAACCATATTTGAATGAGTGCAGGAAATACGTCTTCGCTTGATTGAAGAAATGAGTTTGCCATGTAGCACTTTCTCGATTTTCACTGTCTTCGTTGGGTCAACTGGATCCAAGCATATCTCTTTCGGATCTTTAATGTAATTCATCCTCTCTTGCTCCCCACTACAATCTAATTCAGTGATAATTTATTCACCGTCTATTTGTTTGTTTATTAGATACCCTTCCTTCCTCTTTCTCTTTCTTTCAGAAAAGTTATATCCTCTTGACACATTCTTCTTATTTGCCTTATATGGTTGGCCTAGAGGACCATCATCCAAAGGCTATTTTATTAGTACCTTAGGTATCAGTTTTCATGATAATAACTATATGAAATTATATAAAATATAGATAATAATGTTTTATCAAGATATATAGTATATAGTGTAGGATATTAGGTAGGTGTTGATTAAAAAGACTCTACGGTATCAAGAGTAGATACAAGATACTTATATCAAGAGTAGATTCAAGATGATGATAACTAAAGATTCATGAGTATTGAAGAGTTATGATATTCCAAATAAGTTACAGAGTCATAGAATATATGTTAAGACCTTGATAGCACTTTCTTGATCTCTCTCGCCTTCTCTAATTTTTTTAAAATTATTTTTCAAATATCATGATTTTAAAATAATCTTTTCAAAATATTTCCCAAAATGATTTTCGATCTCTTATACTTATAAAGATATTATTTTAGTGTTTTCAAGTTTATATATAGTGAATTTTTTATATAATTTAATAAGTTATAATTATATTTATTTTTATATATTATTGAGTACTCTTATTAAATCTTTCAAAATTATTTTATAAAGCTTTACTAAGTTATATTTTGGTTAAAATGTGTATAAACAGTATTTAAATGTTTCTAGAAAGTATAGAATTATTTTACAAAGCAACGGATTTTCAAAATAATATTTTTAAAAGGTTTTTCAATTTTTTGAAGAGTATGTCTACTTACTCTATCCATGTATGTCGACATAGTGGCCGTAATTTTCAAAATTCAAATTTGAATGGAAGTGTGTTTCGTCGTATCTCTTCGCGAATGGACATGATCGTTATTTCCTTATATATACCAGACTTCCAAATGAATTTTTAACATCTACTTTCTTATTATTCTCTCCTCTTTCCACTCTCTCATTTTCTAAATCAAATATACCCAAACTCTATCGTAACTCAACCAAAATCAAATTCAATCTTTACTAGTTTTATTCTCCTTCATTTATTCTCTGATTCCTCTCATCTTTCTGACTCAAACAAAGATCAAAGTGCTATTAAAGAGTTACAGGATCAATTGTAATCAAGATTGAAGATCCGAGTCTGTAAAACTCTATCAAATCATATTGTTGTACTTGTGGGTGTGATTGTAGCCCATAAAATCAATTTGGTGTGCTCAGTAGCCCGTAAATCTAGTGGGTGTGCTTTTAGCCTGGATATCAAGTGACTATATCCAGAGGTCGGGAATCTAGAGGGTATGTTTCGTAGCTTTGAAAGTACATTTACTAGTTGAAAAGAAATCCGTACAAGAAATTATGTGGGACTGGATTCATAGTAACTTCAAACCAGTATAAAATCCTAGTATGTTCTTTCCTTTTTACTTACTACATTTACTTTTATTTGCACTTTGATTTTGTGATTGTTAATTACATCATTCCATGTGGGATCTTAAAGAATATGAAAAATATTCATATAATCAATTAAACCTATTCACCCCCTTTATTGTTAATTTTGCCTTAAGATCCATATTCCATTGATTAACCCTTTTAATTTCAACTCTGGCTAATTTGTTTTTCTATAAATCATAACAAGAAAGATAGTCTCTCTTGCACTGATCAAGAGTAGCAAAATAAAATTCTCGGGAGCTAAATTGCTCTCCCTTTATCATTTCCCATCCATTTTTATTTAGATATTTCACCATTAGGGATTTTGGTGGCACAAAAGCTTCTATTTTGTCCAGAGCTGGCTTCCCAAAAAAGGCATTGTAGTAGGAAGGTTGGTCCATTATTGCGAAAAAAGTTTCGAAAGTTCTTGAGTAAGGTGGAATTCCCATTTGCACTAGAAGCTTAATCTGGCCCACTGGAGTGGACCTTTTGTAATTGAACCTGAAGATAGGCTTGAAGCTTGGTTCTAACTTCTTTTATGGAATCCTATAATGACCCTAATTTTAGTTAACATTATTTAGAACATTTAACTGGGTAAATTAAATAAAATAACATAGAAAGTTAAGGGATTGAGATTTATAAGTTAAGAAGGAGCCGTACCTTAATGAATGTGTTAACAAAAGGGAAACTAAACATAATTATGAAGTAGGAATATGATGAGGGTAAAATGGGAATAGCCTCTATTCATATACCCTAAACCCTTCCATTCTCCACTTCCTTAGTCATTCTACATTTATAAACTAAACAAAAACAATACTAAGCTTAGGCCGGCCACCATTAAGAAGACTTGAAGGAAAAATAAGCTAGGATTCAAGTAGAAAGCTCAAAGAAATAAATCTAAGGGAAAATCTCAACTTTCTTAACACAAAGAAAAGGTGAATAATAACTACCATCTCATGTTTTGATACCGATTTCAGTTTTAAAGGATAAACTCGTTTATTTGCAAGTTATATGCCATGTTATATTGATTAAATGATTATATGCTTTAAGTTGATGATTTAAATAGAATGAATATGAATTTAATGATATATTTAGATTAGAAAACCTATCATATGACATCCAAATGAGTTGCATTTTTTATAAATGGTAAAAAAATAATATTTTAGAAGTGGGTTTCAAGTTTCATAATTTTCTAAGTAATTATGGATTTATTATGAATTTTCCATAAGAGAAAATAGTTAATTTCAGGTTTAAATTATTTAAGGCAATAAAATAATGTCTTTAGGTCTGAAATTTTTTTGTGTTCGAAAATATATTTAATGAGAATTATTGTGATTTTTGGGGATTTTTCCCAAGTGTTTTACTATGGTTAATAAATTATTTAAGTTAGAGGACTTAAATGTTTTAAACATTTTATTAAGGAGAAGGGATTAAGTGTTAAGTTATTTCAAATAATCCAAATTTGATTTCGGCATCAAATTCTGGAAAAGGGAATTGATAAAGTTTTCTAACCAATAAGATTTCGACAAATATTAGTGGTAGATAAAAAGGAATTTCTTTAAAAGGTTAAAATGAAGTTTTTATTAACATCTTTGCCACTACACTTGCTTGCTTCCTTCATCATATACCCACAAAAAACCCCTTCCGTACCCATTCGAAACCAACATACAGGGTATCAATTCATTGGTATATAGTGTGTTGGAGATAGGCAGAAGGTAGGATGGTGTCGAAGGCATGCATTCGAAAGGGGTAAAGTTGTCTTTCAAAGCTTTCGAACTATAGAGCTGACTTTGTTTAAAAGAGTGTTTCAAAAGGGTTGTCACTTTGAACCCCTTCGATACCCTAGCTACCGCACCAATACTTTTACCTTAGTTAGAGGCTGATTTTATAACCCTTAGATCAATGAGTCCAAAAGGTAGGTTTCGAACCAATACACCTCCGCAACCAGCTTTCCTTTTAACTATACATGTGAAAGGGAAGGTGTAGCACTTATACCTTCTGGCATGGTTAAACCCCTTTGCTTTAGGACATAAGTATACATGTGGAAGCATGTTGCCGTCACCGTAGGTCTTTCGAAAGGATAGCTTTCGAATGAGTCCCCCTATATACTTTGTAGTTTATTTTGTTTTCAAACTATGGTTTCGAAAGAAATACTTTCAGTTGGTTTCAAAGCTATGCTACCATAATTTTTTACTTGAACCCAATGCTTTTGAAAGATATGTTTCCAAGTGTTTCAAAAGATATGTTTAATGCTTTCGAAAGAGGATGTCTAAGGTTTTAAGTAATGATTTCGAAAGGCCTATTTCCAATGCAATTGAAAGGAAGGTTTTGGGCTTTTAGCCTAATGTTTTCAAGGTTAAAATATTTAACTTGTTTCGAAGGGATAGATAATCCTAATGAATTAGATTTTCATCAATGTTATTTTGGTAAAGCATATCTCATAGCATGAAAATTTTCAGTAAAGCAAAGTGTAAATTTCCTTGTTTTCGAAAGATATGATTTCAAAGGTTAAATCATTTGTAAAGATTGTTTTCAAGGAAATGAAATTTGAATAGGGTGGTCAATCCAGATACTTGCTAAAAGAATGACTCAAATATTAGAAAACCATATGGGACTGGTGTAGGTTCGTGCCCTATACTTTAGGTAGTTGCCCGTGGCTAATATAAGTCCAAAATTCCAATGTGTAGGGCTTTGTCACAAGTATGACTAAAATGATGTTACACACAGAAAGTAATACACGAAGTAGAGATAGGTTATTGGTGAGCCCACAAAACCATTAGGATCAATTGACCCTAGGAGAAGTAAGTTAAGGACGGGCCATCCAGTATTGTGTCTGTTATCCTGCCTTTTGGCAAGGCCGTGACACCAAGGAATTAACTAGTAACCAATGACGGCCCATCCTAAAGATCAGTTGTACATAGGCTTGCTATGGATATCGACGAATTTTGTCTGAATCCGGATCGAGCCAAAATAGGTAGGACATGATAAGCTAAGCCATGAGAGTCAACGTTCCAAATCTCAAGTCAATCCGAGTTCGTATGCTCAAGTTATGGACGATACAAAGTTGGATGAAAACAAATCACCGGTCGACTCGCTTCCTTCGACTCGCTTCGCAACCAACAACAGTGATTGCTTCGACTCGCTCCGTTTGCCTACTTCAACTTGCCCCGTTTGCATACTTCGACTCCGTTCGCTCAGAAGCCAACTTCGAGTCGTTCAGGTTCGACTCGCTTCACAGCCATCAGAAGTACCTACTTCGACTCGCTTCGCTCAGATGCCTTCTTCGACTCGCTCCATTCGAACCACTGATCAACTCCATCAACTTCGACTCCATTGGCGAAGCCGCTACTCAAACCTCTCAGGATGCTCCATTTCGACTCGCCCGACCAGTGCGTATTTCAACTCGCTCAACTAGTGCGTATTTCGACTCGCTCAACCAGTGCGTACTTCGACTCGCTCGACCAGTGCATACTTCGACTCGCTCGATCTGGGCGCACTTCGACTCGCTCGACCAGTACGTACTTCGACTCGCTCGAAACAACATCAAGGGCAGAGTGAAATTCAAGCGCCACATCACCAAGTCGAATGGAAGCGAGTCGAAACAGAAGCGAGTCGAAGGAAACAACCTACCGAAAACATCATTTCATATCGATCATATCTCCCAATCTACACGTCCAAATGCTATGAAATTTTCACAGAAGACTACGTGCATGCTAAAGAATGTCCACGCCAAATTTCGAATCCATTGGATGAAATCTTGATCGAGTCGAAATCTGTTCGTGTCGATCACGGATCAGACCGAAACTTCACGGGCTTGGGCGCGCGGGCCTGGTCACGTGCCGGAGAGGGTCTCCCGAGATCTGAGAGAGATACCAGCCTCCTACACCTATAAATAGACCCCCAAAGCCAACAGAAAAGGGGTTCTTCTTCTCTTTGAGATCTCCAACGCCCGGACTCCGCCAGATCCAGATCTGAACTCAATTGCTGCTGCTACCAACGAAATTCATTGCTGCAAATCATAATTGCCTGCTGTAAATCATTGAATTCACTTGTAAACACAAAAGAAAGATCAATAAAGCAAACTACTTCATAGTGGACGTAGGCAATACGCCGAACCACTCTAAATCTTTGTGTCTCCTTGCATTTTAATTATTTTCATCTTTTAGATTTGGAGTTTTTGTTAGATAATTCATCTTTTTTCATTTAATTTCTTCACTTTATCTCTTCAAAAACTTCCGAAGAGTGTTGTGCCCAATTTTGGTACAAACACTTTGGTGCTTTCACTAAGAAAACCAATTTTTCTCCTGCTCTTTGGATCTCCTATCTATATTGGATTGAATAAATCTAAGAAGAAGATCCAGATCTAGAATTTTGAAGCCCTTCCATTCTATTCAGATTTGCATCAGATCTAGGAAAGGACTTTCATCTCCTCACCATGGTGAGCACACGTACCACCTCTATAGCTGCTGATCAAGGAGCACGAGACCGACAAAATCCCGTGCAATCACCTCCATCCAACCAAAATGCTGCAGGACCTTCAGATCCATCAGGTCCAATCACTAGGCAAGAATTCCAGACATTGTTTCAGCAGTTGACCCAAAGTTGACAGCAGCTGACTGAACAACTGCGCGCCAACACAGAGTTGACTAACCAGCTAAACCGCCAAAGGCGAAGAAGATCCAGAAGAGACCAAGGTTCTTATTCTTCCACAGAAAGTTCAGCCTCCTCCGTTGGCCAAACTGTAGGATCTAGATTAACCCTAGAGGGGGGGTGAATAGGGTTATCGCAAATTTTCTCGAATTAAACGCGAAATCAAACTGCAGATAAATCAATATGCTGAAAAGTAAATCACACACAAAATTTACCCAGCTTCGGCAACCCCTGCCTACTGCTGCATTCCCAGATTTCTATTAGGATTAAACAGTATCCCGCTTACAAACACTCTAACAGACTCGCACACCCTGCTCCGCCTATAGAGTTTCGTAAACTCGCACACCCTGCTCACTGAACTAACCATAACTAGACAATCTGACACTACCTAAACCCTAGGTGGTGATTTACCCTGTTTTTGAAAGAAAAATACAAACTAAAAAATCCTAATTAAAACAAGAGCAAAATTTAAATTTAAACTTGAAAATAGATTTTGCTCTAAAATAATCCCGGCCCAAATTAATTAGACTCTTAGAAAAATAAGACCCGGCCCCTTTTAAGATTATCGGCCCGCTTCAATTCTTCGATCCCCTTTTGTTTTTCTCTGGCCCGATCCCTTTTTTGAGATAATGGTGACGTTCTTGAATTAGGGCTTCGTCTTCTTTCTGGCGACTCTGGAATTATGAGCTTCGCCTCCTTCTGTTGCTCTGGCGAATCTGGATTGTTGAGCTTCGGCTCCTCGATTCTCTGTTTCTCTGGCGAATTGAGACTTCAGCTCCTCTTCGCTTGATTTTGGAATTAGGGCTTTTCTCTGTTGCGATTTTGGGATTAGGGCTTCGGCTCTCTCTGGAATTGGTATGTGATTTCTGCTCGTTGCTTTTCTCTGATTTATACTTGAACTTGATTTGATAAATGTCAATGATGATTGGGTTTTTTGCTCTGTACTTCACTTTTCTTCCCCCATTGTCGATGATGAATTTGGGTTGTTTATATATGGTTTTCGAAACCCTAATACTTGCCTTATTTAATTTTCGTGATCTCCATGCTGTTAAAACTTTCTGTTTTTATGCTTTGATATTTTTGGTAATTGCTTTGTTCACATGGCTTTGATTTTACAACGTTTGATTCCAGAAACTTTCCTAACGTAATTTTGACTGTTTCAATTTGTGATAAAAACATACGGTTTAGAATTTGTGATATATTTTCTTTTCTCTTCACCACGTCTCTGACTTTTTTCTTTGATCACGGCCTTCACTTGTTCACTGTTGATGATCACCTGACTTTGACTTCTTTCAATTTGTAAACTCTGCGACCTTATTTTGGGTTGACTTTTATGCTATGGCTTCGACTTGAATCTTCTTCATGCAACACCGTTGCACTTGTACTCTCTGACCATCTCTGTGATATTCTCGTTTTTGCACTTGTACCCAGACTTTGATCTTGACTGACTTGCTGCTCCATTTTCAATCTGCACTTGTACTTGGTCATGGTTTCAGTTGTAACTCGACTTGAACTTGTTACCATTCATGTAGATATCCACTGTTACTGTTGTGCACTAGTGTACTTGAGTCAGTTGAAATAGTGCTTCATCACTTGCTTGTAGTTGTTTCTATTTGTAGTCTTTGTGCTGCTATTCATGTTGTAGCTTGTAGTTAAGTTGCTTTCACTTGACATTGTTAGATGTACAGTGATGCATTTGACTTGATACCATTCTTGTTTTCTGGTCATTGATCATGTTGCCTTCACCTGTGATATTGCTTTACTTCCTCCAGTTCACTGTGTTGCATTCCTTTGGTCTTTGAAGGGTTGACTTTACTATTGCCATTTTTGGCCCGACCTGATGCTACACTGTTCATTGTGTCACCTACTTGGTGCATTTGTTTGCACTGTGCACTGTGCATTCATGTATTTGGTCTGTGTTGATTCTGCATTGATGAACTTGATCAGCTGCATCATGTTGCATTTGATTGACTTGATGCACTTGTGTTTGAAACTGTTCTGACTTCTGGAATTTCTTGAACCAGTGGTCTTGGTTAAGTCTGAATGTGTAGTCTTCATTGTATGTTTGCACTCACATCTGTTTTACCTTGTATTACATGCTGATGGTCTTTGAATTATACAGTTTCACTTTTGTTTTGCATTGAATCTTCTGACTTGAGCTTGAAACTGTTTTGTATCACTAATTCATTTGTGTTACCTTGTGTTGCCATATTGAGTTGCACTGTGTACATGCACAGTTTTATTGTTGCAGTGATACTATGAATTTTGGTCAAGGCCATTTGCACTTGTGTTGAATCTGATTTTGATTTGACCTTGTGTTTGTTGACTGTGCACGAGTTAGCGAGGCAGTGCACACGTGTATGAATGTACACGTGTGTATTGCAGCTACTCAAGATTTATCTGTCCCTGATATAAATACTGATATGCACAGATATTACACAATCAAAGATGATGACAATAACCCATATATCTAAGATAATTATAAAAACAAATTTTATATTTTTGCAAATTCAAATTTGTTTATTTTCAGATTACTGCGGTAGTTGTTAATTATACAGGTACACAGGAGACAGGACAAATACTGGAGCTGGACAGTGCAGATGTGCAGAAGACTGAGTGTATGAGTGATGTAGTGAGGACAAAATTGTAATTATGAAATGTATGTATGAAATTATGAAATGTATGAACTTAGTGTATGAGCTGAAAACATTGTACTGTTTAAAATATAATATTGAAATAAAAATACTGTTTGAATTTGTTAAATCTTGTGCAATAGTATTATTATTTCAACATTAATATTTATTCCTGTATCTGCAAACACATCTATAATTCGATATATATATTTTGTTATCATCAAACACTAAACACACGTCAAACAATCTCCCCCTTTTGATGATGACAAACATATATATTAATGATTTTGAAATTCTGATAAATGTGTTTAAGCAAATATTTAGCTCCCCTATATGTATGCTCCCCCTACAACTGAGACCACTCCTATTTAGAAGATTTAGGAAATTTCAAAAGAATAAAAGAATTATAGAAAAATAAAACTAACAGCATTTAACAAATTTGGTGAAGTATTCCAAAAATACTTATTTCCTTATCAAAATCTCGTTCTTCTCCCCCTTTTTTTATCATCAAAAGACTAACAAAAAAAATAATGGAACAGTAGGGAAAAACAAATGTAAACCCAAGAAAAATCAAAATAAATCACAACAAGATAACAATTTCCATAGTTTAGAGAATGGATCGATGATTTGGTTTTTATATAATGAGAAGAGGGATGTTTCATTTTATTTATTATAATTTAAAAAAAAAATTGACATTTAAGCACAAAAAATAAGATAAGCACTTACTAACCACGCATAACCATAAGGACTTTTAAATGGGATTAGCAGTTACTCATTAGCTATCACGCTCCATTCATGCATAACCATAAGGACTTTTAATTGAGAATGGAGTGATGATAGCCTCACATGATCCATCCATGCACAAGCATAAGGACTTTTAAAGGAGAATGGATGCATGAGAAGTATTTTAAAAATTTTCTTTATTTTTCTTTTTAATTTAAAAGGTAATTCACTCTTCTCATTTTTCAAAACCATTATGAATGATAGAAAGATGGTAGAAATAGAAATGGTCGTGGAATAAGTTACCAAATTAATCGTATTATGAAATTTCTTAAACCAAACGTATTTCCACTACTAAATACCATATTCGAATCAATCTTTGAATGATATCCAAAACAGGTTTGAATCCTAGAAATTGAAGTTGAAAATAAATATCCAAGAATATTTCAACCAAAAATTGAAAAATGATTAGCCAATTTCCATAATCCCCAATCCAAACGTAATCTGGAAAATCTGTCTTCGGGGAGGGGTTTTGTGAAAATATCAGCAAGTTGATTCCCAGTTGAAATGAATTCAATGCAAATGTCTTCCCTAGCAATGTGATCTCTAAGAAAGTGGTGTCTCACATCAATGTGTTTCGTGCGTGAATGATGAACAGGATTATTAGACAAGTCTATTGCACTTTTACTATCACATTTTAATGGAACTAGTTTATAAACTAAGCCAAAATCAGAAAGAGTTTGCATCATCCATAGAATTTGAGCACAACAACTTCCTAATGCAATATATTCTGCTTCAGTGGTGGATAAGCAACACAATTTTGTTTTCGACTTGACCATGACACTAAAGAATGTCCTAACATGAAACATATCCCACTAGTGCTTTTCCTATCAACTAATGAACCCGCATAACCAGCATCAGAAAAACCAACTAAATCAAAATTTTCACAAGAAGAATACCATAGTCCAAATTTGTGTGTGTGTGAAAGATATCTTAAAATTCGTTTAGTGGCTTTCAAATGTGATTCTTTAGGGTTAGATTGAAAACATGCACACAAACACACAGAAAACATAATATCAGATCTAGAAGCAGTAAGATAGAGAACTGAACCGATTATCCCTCGATATTTCTTCTGATCAACAGCAACTCCTTTCTCGTCTTTATCCAACTTTGTTGACGGGCATCACTACTTTGCTTGATTTGAAATCCAAGAAAATATTTCAATTCTCCAACCAAGCTCATCTCAAATTTAGCCTGCATGACTTGTTCAAATTTCCCGCACAAGAGTTCATTAGTAGCACCATAAATGATATCATCCACATAAATCTGAAAATTACATTCTTTATGTAATAGAAACAGTGTCGTGTCAGCACTTCCCTTTTTAAAACCATTTTCCAAAAGATATGTACAAAGAAAGTCATACCAAGCTCTAGGAGCTTGCTTAAGACCATATAATGATTTTTCTAGCTTATACACATGATTTGGAAAATCGTGATTTTCAAAACCAGGGGGTTGTTCAACAAAAACTTCTTCTTTTAAATTGATTAAGTTCAATTTTGCATCGCTCAAATCCAACTTTCACCATTAAGAGCCATTTCAACAGAATCAGATTCAATCTCAGAAATAACACCACTGTGACAACTAAACACACATAAATTTTTATCAAATGAAGAGCGAGTATGTATACTTTCTGTAGGATCACCAGTTAAAATATCATTATTATCTCAGAAGCAATTTGAAGTTTTCACCAGTAAAGTTTCAACCGTTTTAATAATTTCTAAAAATCCTTTTCATAGCATGAGAATTCAATAATCAATCATCATAATTTGACCAAACTAATTAAGTCCAAGAAAAAATGGTTGGTCAATTTTTAAGCACAAATCAAAGTCATAGATAAGAACAAGTCATATTTAGAATCTGTCAACCATCATAATTACTTCGAAAAGATCAGAATTAACATCATCAATCATTTCACATAACTGGCTGATTTAATTCAGATTATGGTGCAGATTTTCACATTTTATCTATCGTTTGAAAATAAATACAATTACCTGTTATACCTGTACGATAATCTTTCGTTGTTTGCCCATTGTGAATCTGTCACCTTTATACTAGGCTAAGGAACGTTGATTTGTCACCTATTGCGTATTTGGAATAGCCAGAATCCAGATAACACTAATGTTGTTCCTTAGCCTGCCACCACACCTACACGGTTAAAGATTTATGTGACCTATTTGTTTTTATAGGTCCATGGTTGTTAGTGGCAGAATAATTTGATGAATAAATTTGAGTGGACTCAAAACTATTAATATATATTCCTTTTGGCACCCAACCTTGTTTTGTCCTTTTATTCTTGTTCCAATAGATATGAAATTTGTTTGTAGAATTTTTAGGAACCCAAACTTGTATAAATTTTGTGTTCTTGTTCCTATGACTATGATGTCCATTTATTTCACATCCAATAAAGACACTCTTTCCTTTAGCACTATCATCAACTTGTGTTTTTCCAAAACCTAGTCCTTTTCTATTGTTAGCAAACAATTGATTTCCCAATAACATATTGAATGATTTTTCTCCTCTTGAAAAGTTACTCAGTGATTTCTCAAGATCTTGGACATTGGTTTTCAGTGTTGTG